>OY288217.1:2500-10002500 GCA_958449745.1 Ochropleura leucogaster
AAGGGAACAAGCAAATTATAAAAGTATCGATAACTTTTTTATTTAGGGTCCGATTTTGAAGCTGTTTTCAGCTATTTTAGACTAAACTAGGCAACCGCTTAGTACCTGACCGGTTTGAACCCATTTGAACTCACCCCTAAAAAACTTCCCTTAGAAACCTCACATTTTTAATAATTTTCATTTTAAAAAGTCAAAATCTACGTTGTTTTCAAAATTTTTGTTTTTGTTTCAGTAGATTATAGTTGAAATAGTACTCATCCTTCATCCCTGAAATTTGGTCCGCGATCCGTGTACCCAGATTCAGGTTGGGGGTTGATTTTCGAAATTTTTTCCTAAAAAACCACGTTTTTGGACCATAACTCAAAATTTTTGTTCCACCGACAATAACTTTTATTTCATAATCGGCTAGCCCGCGCGGAGACGCGTCCCTGGACACCTCGGTCGAGGGTCTAGCTCAAAATAAAACTGTTTGTTTTTTCATAATAGTCAATTTCTCATAAACGTCATAAGTACCAAAATCCACCTAAGGGAACAAGCAAATTATAAAAGTATCGATAACTTTTTTATTTAGGGTCCGATTTTGAAGCTGTTTTCAGCTATTTTAGACTAAACTAGGCAACCGCTTAGTACCTGACCGGTTTGAACCCATTTGAACTCACCCCTAAAAAACTTCCCTTAGAAACCTCACATTTTTAATAATTTTCATTTTAAAAAGTCAAAATCTACGTTGTTTTCAAAATTTTTGTTTTTGTTTCAGTAGATTATAGTTGAAATAGTACTCATCCTTCATCCCTGAAATTTGGTCCGCGATCCGTGTACCCAGATTCAGGTTGGGGGTTGATTTTCGAAATTTTTTCCTAAAAAACCACGTTTTTGGACCATAACTCAAAATTTTTGTTCCACCGACAATAACTTTTATTTCATAATCGGCTAGCCCGCGCGGAGACGCGTCCCTGGACACCTCGGTCGAGGGTCTAGCTCAAAATAAAAAATCTCCGCCCACCCACCCATTGGTCTATAAGAGGGAAGAGACGAAACAGACGGCAAAATATTTTATTTTAATTTTAGCTTGTAAATCTTTTATTTGGAGGGTTGTGACCATTTATTTCTATTTTTGACAAGCCTTTTGGCAAAACTTTATATTTTATGACATTTGGAAAATTTTATTCTATACAATTTATTATTTTATTCTAATTATTTTTGTATTTTGCCTACTGAATCTCCTCTTTACAGGGATTCAGTTTGGTTGTTTGATTATTTATTCTAATCTGAATCCCCCTTTTACAGGGATTCAGATCTCGTGTCCTCTGACCATATTTTTCTTTTTAGTGCGGTACAGCTAGTTGCGTGATGTTTGGCATAAGAACACCTGTGACAAAGGCGAAGGTTATGGAGGAGCCTACAAACGTGGAGGAAGCCTCAATACAGGCGGGCCCTTCAGTTCGGCGTAGTATTGGAGAGTGGGAAGCGGAGAAACTTAAGGCGGGCCAATCCTGCAAAAGTACAACACCCCCAAAAGAGACACCTGCAACTACTCCTCCCAAGAACACGCTCGGGCCCAGTCCTTCCAAACCCAAGCCTAAAGCCACATCGACGCGGCAAACAAAGTTGGATGATCCGAAGCAGTCTGATAGGGTCCTGCAGAGCTCGCCTCGGGAAGTGCCATCCACAAAGTATATTAACAGAACTACGGAGGCAAAGGCGTGTCTCTGCAGTGCCAAAATACAGCTCGACAGCTCTCGGAACCTCAAAAAAGAAATAAAGGACGGACTGACCAAGGCAGTGGAAAGACTGTACCAGTTGGTAAGGGAGGGAGAGGCTGAGAGAGGGAAAGGGACCGGAGAGACAGTCGAACCGGAACGGCCCTCGAAGGACCTGAATCCGACATCAGATGCAACGGTGGAGCTCGTGAAGCAGCTGGCTGAGAACCTACAGCAGCACAAACAAGCGCTGGAGGAGTGCCAGCTGCATACACGGGCTCTGTCGGAGCAACTCCAACAGGCCCCACGCTTTATCGCCGGCCAGGGACCCTCGTTTGCGGAAATGGCTGCTGCTGTCCCAAAGCAGAAATTCCAAGAGCCCCTTCACTCGGTGTTCGTGTCATCGGTCGACGACCAGGACACCGGGGAGGAGGTTATTGCGAAGCTTCGGACGGCGGTAGATGCCAGAAACGAGGGAACCAGGATAGAGAGGTTGCGAAAAGTGAGGGACCAGAAGGTGGTCGTCGGCTTCAGGACCAGGGAGGAACTGACCCGGGTGGCGGAGAGGATAAGGAAAGCTGGAAACCTCGTGGTGGAGGAGGTAAAAAACAAAGATCCGCTTATCATCCTCAAGGACGTCCTCTCCTGCCACTCAGATGAGGAGGTCACGGACGCGCTAAAGCGTCAGAACGCCCATCTGATCGGGGACTTACCTGCAGATGGTGTGAGGATGGGGGTGAAGTACCGTCGCAGGACACGGAACCCCCACATGAGCCACATCATTCTGCAGGTGTCTCCGTCAGTGTGGCAGATTTTGACATCGGCGGGTCGAGTGCACATTGACTTACAGCGGGTGCGGGTGGAGGACCAGTCGCCGCTGATCCAATGCACCCGCTGCTTACGTTTCGGCCACGGTCGCAAACTGTGCACAGAACCCGCCGACCTCTGCACACACTGTGGTGACCCTCATCTGAGAGCCGACTGCCCCTCACGGATAGCTGCTGAACCTCCCAAGTGCAGGAACTGCGCCTTGGCAAAGCTGGGCGGGGCCGAGCACAACGCCTTCGACAGCACGTGCCCAATTCGCGTTAAGTGGGATGCATTGGCACGGCTGTCGGTGGCGTATTGCTAAGGGCAAGCCAGCGGAAACAGACAGCAGGGACTCATCCAGGGATTCCCGAACACACCCGAGTGCTCACAAGAGTTACCGGGTTATCCAAGCGAATCTGCAGAGAAAGAACCTAGCAACCCAAGAACTCATGTTAGTGGCTAGTGAGCGGAGGGTTGCGTTCGCATTGCTTCAGGAGCCGTATGTGGGTGGGGTCAAAAGGATGCGAGACTACCGGGGAGCGAGAGTCTACCAGTGCGCTGAACAAGGAGATGGAACTGTGAAGGCGGCAATAGCCGTCTTTGATCACGACCTTGATGTGACACAGTGTCCGAAACTCACCACCAACAACATCGTGGTGGTGAGGATCCGTACCAGCGCCTGGGAAATCGCAGTAGTCTCCTTTTACTTTGAACCAGACCGCCCCATACAGCCATACCTGGGGCAACTCCTGCGGATTCGTGAGGAAATAGGCCCCACTAGGATACTCATGGGCGGCGACGCCAACGCCAAGAGCACCTGGTGGGGTAGCCTGGTGACTGACACCAAGGGTGAGGACATGTCGGGAACCCTGAACGACATGGGCATGCAGGTACTCAACGTCGGCAACACCCCGACTTTCGACACCGTCAGAGGTAACACCCTGTACAGCAGCTTCGTCGATGTCACATTCTGCTCGACGGAGCTGCTGGACTTGGTGGAGGACTGGCGGGTCGAGGTAGGTATCACCAGCTCGGACCACAACGGCATCGTTTTCAAAATTAAATTATTAAAATCAAAAGGGATCTCAATCAATAGAACCACGAGACTCTATAACACAAAAAAGGCGAATTGGAGCCAATTTCGTGAGAAATTGGCCCAATTACAAACCGAGGCAAAATTAAACGAAATTGAAATTAGAAAAATAAACAGCGAAATAGATTTAGAGTCAAAAATAAATAAATACATAGCTAGCATAACAGAGTCTTGTGAAGAAACTTTGCCAAAAATAAAAAATTCAGACACCGTTACCATACCGTGGTGGTCCAAAGAGCTTGGTGATATGATGTCGGAGGTGAACACCAAGAGACGCCGCATTCGATGCGCTGCTCCAGTCCGCAGACAAAAAGTCATCGACGAGTACCTGCATGCAAAAGCATACTATGAGTCCCTAGCCATCAAGGCGCAGACAGAAGGTTGGAAGGGCTTTTGTCAAAAACAAGACCGAGAAGGAATGTGGGAGGGGATATACAGGGTCATAGGACGGACCGCCAAAAGACAGGAGGACTTGCCGTTGGTGAAGGAAGGAGTGCCACTGAGCGCACAGGAATCGGCCTTGCTGCTAGCCGAGACTTTCTACCCCGAGGACCTTGAAGAGGGAGAAACTGAAGACCACCGTCGGACGCGGGAAGCGGCCAATCGTGCAAACGAGTGGGCGCATGATGAACAACATGACCCACCGTTTGCACTCCAGGAGCTGAAAACGGCGGTGGAAAGCTTCAACCCAAAGAAGGCACCCGGGGCGGACGGTCTCACGGCCGATATCTGTGCCCAGGCCATTTCCCGGGACCCAGGGATGTTCCTTGCACTGGCCAACAAGTGCTTGGAGCACGGACACTTCCCTGGGGCCTGGAAGGTGGCCACAGTGGTAGTCCTCCGCAAGCCCGGCAAGGATTCCTACACCACCCCAAAGTCATACCGGCCGATTGGCCTCCTACCAGTCCTAGGCAAAATTCTTGAAAAGATGCTAGTAGCAAGAATCAAATGGCATCTAATCCCGCGGCTAAGTACTCGCCAGTATGGTTTCATGCCCCAGAAGAGCACCGAGGACTCCCTCTACACCATGATACAACATATCAAGGGAAAGCTGAGTGCCAAGAAGCTGATCACTGTTGTATCACTGGATATTGAGGGAGCCTTCGATAGCGCATGGTGGCCGGCCATCAGGACCAGACTGGCTGAGGAAAAGTGCCCAGTGAACCTCAGAAGGATTCTGGATAGCTATTTGACTGGTAGGAGTGTCCGCGTAAGGTACGCAGGGGCCGAGTGTTCAAGAGACACAAACAAGGGGTGTGTGCAAGGATCCATTGGCGGTCCGATCTTGTGGAACCTGATCCTAGATCCCCTACTGAAAGGGCTGGTGATGAGAGGCGTCCACTGCCAGGCGTTCGCCGATGATGTTGTGATGATCTTCGACGGTGACACAGCGTTAGAAGTTCAAGGACAGGCCAATGCCGCCCTCGAGTATGTTCGGGAGTGGGGCATCCGAAACAAGCTGAAGTTTGCACCGCAAAAAACATGTGCAATGGTGGTAACCAAGAAGCTGAAGTACGATGTCCCGCTCCTGAGCATGGGCGGGGTAGACATTGGCATGTCCAAGGAACTGAAAATACTGGGGCTCACCGTCGACCACCAGCTCACTTTCAACTCCCACGTCGCTAACGTTTGCAGAAAAGCTGTGAACATCTACAAACAGCTGGCACGAGCGGCAAAAGTGAGCTGGGGCCTTCACCCGGAGATCATCCACACTATTTACACGGCAGCAGTGGAGCCGATAATTCTATACGCGGCAGGCGCCTGGGCGCCGGCAGCCGCAAAGATCGGAGTGCAAAAAAGCCTTAACACGGTCCAGCGAGGTTTCGCGCAAAAGCTCTGTAAATCCTACCACACCGTCTCGCTGAACGCGTCTCTGGTGCTGGCTGGGATACTCCCACTTGACCTCCGTATACAGGAAGCAGCCGCTCTGTACGAGGCAAAGAGGGGGGTGCCACAGCCGGCACTTGCGGGCAGGGAGGTAGAGCGGGTGGTGGCATTTGCAGAGACACCACATCCGGCGAAACATATGGCTATGGAGTTCGTGTGCCTGGAGGACCGAACACTTGTGGACCTCCACAACAGACAAGCAGTCAGGGTTTTCACAGACGGCAGCAAGATCGAGGGCAAGGTCGGAGCAGCACTGTCACTTTGGGATGATGCTGCCGAGATCAAGTCCGTCAAATTAAGCTTGCCGTCGTACTGCACGGTCTACCAGGCGGAACTCCTGGCCATATGCGTAGCCACGCGCGAAATCCTGAAGCGTAAAGAGGGAACCTTTGGAATCTACAGTGACTCAAAGGCCGCACTACAGACAGTCACAAACCAAGGTTCCCTCCACGCGCTGGCCGTGGAGGCGAGAGCGAATGTGGGCGCGGCTTTATCCCAGAGCAAAGATGTCTCCTTGTTCTGGGTAAAGGCACACGCAGGGCTAGCGGAAAACGAGCGCGCAGACCACCTCGCCAAGGAAGCTGCACTCCGGTCTAGAAAGAGGCCGGACTATGACCGTTGTCCGGTTTCATTCGTCAAGCGGCAAATCCGCTTGGGGTCGCTCGACGAATGGAACCGAAGATATCAGACTGGGGTAACGGCCTCAGTCACCAAAATGTTTTTCCCTGATGCGATCGACGCCCACAAGATTGTCCTCAAGATTAAACCAGCCGGTCTCATTACCCAAATCTTGACAGGGCACGGTGGGTTCTCCGAATACCTGCACCGTTTCAAGTGTAAGGAGAACCCAGCGTGTATCTGCGAACCGGACAAGGTGGAGTCGATCGCACACATCCTAACGGAATGCCCAGTATTTGCGACGGAAAGATACGATGTGGAGACAAGACTGGAGATGAGCATAACCAAAGAGACCATAAAAAACATAATGGCACAAAACAAGGAAAGGAAGATCTTTTTAGAATACTGCACTAAAATAATAAAAATAGTAATTAAAAGAAACAAAAACCATTAAATTAAAACTTATATTAAAATAACCCTTGCTTTATTAAATATGATATTCTCCTCAAGAAACGATATTTCAATACAAGCATAGGATAAGACAAAACATTAGTAAAAACTATATTCAAATTATATAAGTAAAACATAAAACAATGCATTAAAAATAAAACTCGTTATCTATTTATTTATTTTATTCATTTTAATTTAAAACAGTAGTCACAGCGAAAAGCGCTTTTAAGGTCTCTGACTACGTCAGAGGAACACGAGCAGAGCAGGAGGGTGGTTTTAGTCGGTTCGAGTCCGACACTACCTCGACTGTCTTTCAATATGTGAGACAGTCGAGGTGTCCGTGGGGATTTCCCCCTCCTGCCAAAACAAAAAAAAAAAAAAAAAAAAAAAAAAACCTAACCTAACCTAACCTAACCTAACCTAACCTAACCTAACCTAACCTAACCTAACCTAACCTAACCTAACCTAACCTAACCTAACCTAACCATCGATAACTTTTTTGTTTAGGGTCCGATTTTCAAGCTGTTTTCAGCTAATTTAGACTAAACTAGGCAACCGCTTAGTAACTGACAACTTTGCACCCTGTCGCACGCACCCTGAAAAACTTCCCTTAGACAAACACATATTTTTAATAATTTACAAATTCAAAATTCAAAATCTACTTTGTTTTCAAAATTTTTGTTCTTGTTTCAGTAGATTATAGTTGCAATAGTACTCATCCTTCATCCCTGAAATTTGGTCCGCGATCCGTGTACCCAAATTCAGGTTGGGGGTTGATTTTCGAAATTTTTTGCTCAGAAACTAGGTTTTTTGACCATAACTCAAAATTTTTGTTCCACCGACAGTAAGTTTTATTTCATAATCGGCTGGCCCGCGCGGAGACGCGTCCCTGGACACCTCGGTCGAGGGTCTAGCTCAAAATAAAACTGTTTGTTTTTTCATATTAGTCAATTTCTCATAAACGTCATAAGTGCCAGGGTCCACCTAAGGGAACACAAAAATTATTAAAGTATCGATAACTTTTTTGTTTGGGGTCCGATTTTCAAGCTGTTTTCAGCTGATTTAGACTAAGCTAGGCAACCGCTTGGTAACTGACAACTTTGCACCCTGTCGCACGCACCCTGAAAAACTTCCCTTAGACAAACACATATTTTTAATAATTTACAAATTCAAAATTCAAAATCTACTTTGTTTTCGGAATTTTTGTTCTTGTTTCAGTAGATTATAGTTGCAATAGTACTCATCCTTCATCCCTGAAATTTGGTCCGCGATCCGTGTACCCAGGTTCAGGTTGGGGGTTGATTTTCGAAATTTTTTGCTCAAAAACTAGGTTTTTTGACCATAACTCAAAATTTTTGTTCCACCGACAGTAGGTTTTATTTCATAATCGGCTGGCCCGCGCGGAGACGCGTCCCTGGACACCTCGGTCGAGGGTCTAGCTCAAAATAAAACTGTTTGTTTTTTCATATTAGTCAATTTCTCATAAACGTCATAAGTACCAAAATCCACCTAAGGGAACACAAAAATTATTAAAGTATCGATAACTTTTTTGTTTGGGGTCCGATTTTCAAGCTGTTTTCAGCTAATTTAGACTAAACTAGGCAACCGCTTAGTAACTGACAACTTTGCACCCTGTCGCACGCACCCTGAAAAACTTCCCTTAGACAAACACATATTTTTAATAATTTACAAATTCAAAATTCAAAATCTACTTTGTTTTCAAAATTTTTGTTCTTGTTTCAGTAGATTATAGTTGCAATAGTACTCATCCTTCATCCCTGAAATTTGGTCCGCGATCCGTGTACCCAAATTCAGGTTGGGGGTTGATTTTCGAAATTTTTTGCTCAAAAACTAGGTTTTTTGACCATAACTCAAAATTTTTGTTCCACCGACAGTAAGTTTTATTTCATAATCGGCTAGCCCGCGCGGAGACGCGTCCCTGGACACCTCGGTCGAGGGTCTAGCTCAAAATAAAACTGTTTGTTTTTTCATATTAGTCAATTTCTCATAAACGTCATAAGTACCAAAATCCACCTAAGGGAACACAAAAATTATTAAAGTATCGATAACTTTTTTGTTTAGGGTCCGATTTTCAAGCTGTTTTCAGCTAATTTAGACTAAACTAGGCAACCGCTTAGTAACTGACAACTTTGCACCCTGTCGCACGCACCCTGAAAAACTTCCCTTAGACAAACACATATTTTTAATAATTTACAAATTCAAAATTCAAAATCTACTTTGTTTTCAAAATTTTTGTTCTTGTTTCAGTAGATTATAGTTGCAATAGTACTCATCCTTCATCCCTGAAATTTGGTCCGCGATCCGTGTACCCAAATTCAGGTTGGGGGTTGATTTTCGAAATTTTTTGCTCAAAAACTGGGTTTTTTGACCATAACTCAAAATTTTTGTTCCACCGACAGTAAGTTTTATTTCATAATCGGCTAGCCCGCGCGGAGACGCGTCCCTGGACACCTCGGTCGAGGGTCTAGCTCAAAATAAAAAATCCCCACCCACCCGCCCATTGGTCTATAGGAAGGTAGAACTTGACGAATCGGCAAAATATTTTATTTTATTTTTTGCCTCTGTATCTCTTACTGGCGTGTAAAAAGTTACTTTACAGGGTTTCTGACCAAAAAAATCTTAAAATTTGACAAGCCAATTGGCTAGACATAAGCCTTATTTATTGTAGGGCTTAGGAAATTATTATCTTTTTATATTTTAATCTTATTTTTACTTCATTTAATCTGATTTTAACCTTAATTAATCTATTTTAAATATTTTACTCCCATTTTAATTTTATTCAATATAAATATTAATCTTTTGTATATTATTTGATTTTTAAAAAAGACTGCAGTCTGAGTCCCCTTTTTACAGGGACTCAGTCTTTGTTACTTATTCTTTTATTGACTCTGTATCCCCCCTTTACAGGGATCCAGTCAACGTGTCCCCTGACTATTTAGTTTGTTTAAGTGCGGTCTCTCCTGCCGCGTGATGTTCGGGATCAGAACACCTGTTACGAAGGCGAAGGTTGTGGAAGAGGCCATAATGGTGGAGGAAAGTTGCCCAGTACAGGCGGGCCCCTCAGTTCGGCGCAGTATTGGCGAGTGGGAAGCGGAGAAACAAAAGCCGGGGCAAATTGGCAGAACTACACCATCTCCTGTACCCGTTACCACTCCTCCCACCAAGACGCTTGTGCCCAGCCCCTCCAAACCCAAGCCTAAGGCCACATTAACGCGGCAAACAAAAATAGACGACCCCAAGCAGTCGGACAGGGCCCTGCAGAGCTCGCCTCGGGAATTGCCACCCGTGAAGTATGTCAACAGAACCACGGAGGCAAAGGCGTGTCTCTGCAGTGCTAAAATACAACTTGACAGCTCGCGTAACCTTAAAAAGGAAATAAAAGATGGCCTTACTAAAGCGGTCGAGAGGCTCTACCAACTTGTTAAAGAAGGAGAGAGCGAGAGGGCAAAAATACCCGGAGAGGCGGTCGATCCCGAACAGCCCCCTAGGGACCTGAGGCCAACCTCGGATGCAACGACGGAGCTCATGAGGCAGCTGACGGAAAACCTTCAGCAGCACAAACAGGCGCTGGAGGAGTGCCAGCTGCATACGCGGGCTCTGTCGGAGCACCTCCAGCAGGCCCCACGCTTTGTCACCGGACAGGGACCCTCGTTCGCGGAAATGGCTGCTGCTGTCCCAAAGCAGAAATTCCAAGAGCCCCTTCACTCGGTGGTCGTGTCATCTGTCGATGACAAGGACACCGGGGAAGAGGTGATTGCGAAGCTAAGGACGGCAATAGATGCCAGGAACGAGGGCACCAGGGTGGACAGGCTAAGAAAGGTGAGAGACCAGAAGGTCGTGGTTGGCTTCAGGACCAAAGAGGAGCAGTCACGGGTGGCTGAGCGGATCCGGAAGGCGGGAAACCTAGTGGTCGAAGAGGTGAAGAACAAGGATCCGCTCATCATCATGAAGGATGTTCTTTCCTGCCACTCAGATGAGGAAGTCACCGACGCGTTAAGGCGTCAAAACGCCCACCTGATCGGGGACTTACCTGCAGATGAAGTGAGGATGGGGGTGAAGTACCGTCGCAGGACACGGAACCCTCACATGAGCCACATCATCCTGCAGGTGTCTCCGTCGGTGTGGCAAAGCCTAACAACGGCGGGTCGAGTGCACATCGACTTGCAGCGGGTGCGGGTGCAGGACCAGTCTCCGCTGATCCAGTGCACCCGCTGCTTGCGTTTCGGCCACGGTCGCAAACTGTGCACGGAACCCGCTGACCTCTGCACACACTGTGGTGACCCTCATCTGAGAGCCGACTGCCCCTCACGGATAGCTGCTGAACCTCCCAAGTGCAGGAACTGCGCCTTGGCAAAGCTGGGCGGGACCGAACACAACGCCTTCGACAGCACGTGCCCAATTCGCGTTAAGTGGGACGCATTGGCACGGCTGTCGGTGGCGTATTGCTAAGGGCCAGCCAGCGGAAACAGCCAGCAGGGACTCGTCCAGGGATTCCCGAACACACCCGAGTGCTCACAAGAGTTACCAGGTGATCCAAGCGAATCTGCAGCGAAAGAACTTAGCAACCCAAGAGCTTATGATTGTGGCTAGTGAGCGGAGGGTTGCGTTCGCATTGCTCCAGGAGCCATATGTGGGTGGGGTTAAAAGGATGAGAGACTACCGGGGAGCGAGAGTCTACCAGTGCGCTGAACAAGGAGATGGAACTGTGAAGGCGGCAATAGCCGTCTTCGATCACGATCTCGACGTGACACAGTGTCCGAAACTCACTACCAACAACATCGTGGTGGTGAGGATCCGTACCAGCGCCTGGGAAATCGCAGTAGTCTCTTTCTACTTTGAACCAGACCGCCCCATACAGCCATACCTGGAGCAGCTTCTGCGGATTCGCAAGGAAATAAGCCCCACTAGGATACTCATGGGCGGTGACGCCAACGCCAAGAGCACCTGGTGGGGTAGCCTGGTGACTGACAGCAAGGGAGAGGACCTGTCGGGAACCCTGGAAGATATGAGCATGCAGGTACTCAACGTCGGCAACACCCCGACTTTCGACACCGTCAGAGGCAACACCTTGTACAGCAGCTTCGTCGATGTCACTTTTTGCTCGACGGAGCTGCTAGACTTGGTGGAGGACTGGCGGGTCGATGAAGGCATGACGAGCTCGGACCACAACGGTATAGTATTCAAAATCAGATTACAAAAATCAAAAGGAAGTAGAATCAACAGGACCACAAGATTGTACAACACCAAAAAGGCGAATTGGAGCCAATTTCGTGAGAAATTGGCCCAATTAGAAGCTGACACAAATTTAAATCAAATTGAAATTAGTAACATAAATAATAAAATAGACCTAGAAAATAACGTTAACAAATTTATAACAAACATAAAAGAATCTTGTGAAGAAACTTTTTCAAAATTAAAGAATGAGGAAACCGTTACTATACCGTGGTGGTCCAAAGAGCTTGGCGATCTGATGTCGGAGGTGAACACCCGAAGACGCCGCATTCGATGCGCTGCACCTGTCCGCAGACAAAAAGTCGTCGATGAGTACCTGCAGGCGAAAGTAAAATATGAGTCTCTTGCCATAAAGGCGCAGACGGAGGGATGGAAGGGGTTCTGTGGCAAACAGGACAAGGAAGGAATGTGGGAAGGAATTTATAGGGTCATAGGACGGACCGCCAAAAGATACGAGGACCTGCCGTTGGTGAAGGATGGAGTGCCACTGAGCGCACAGCAATCGGCCGAGCTGCTAGCTGAGACCTTCTACCCCGAGGACCTTGAAGAGGGTGAAACCGTAGACCACCGTCGGACACGAGAAGCGGCCAGTCGTGTAAACGAGTGGGCGCATGATGAAAACCATGACCCGCCGTTTACACTTCTGGAGCTGAAAACCGCGGTGGAAAGTTTTAACCCGAAAAAGGCACCCGGGGCGGACGGTCTCACGGCCGATATCTGTGCCCAGGCTATTTCTCGGGACCCGGGGACGTTCCTAGCGCTGGCCAACAAGTGCTTGGAGCATGGACACTTCCCTGGGGCCTGGAAAGTGGCCACGGTGGTAGTCCTCCGAAAGCCCGGCAAAGACTCCTACACCACCCCTAAAGCGTACAGGCCGATCGGCCTCCTACCAGTCCTAGGCAAAACGCTCGAGAAGATGCTCGTAGCAAGGCTGAAGTGGCACCTGATCCCGCGGTTTAGTACTCGCCAGTTTGGTTTTATGCCCCAGAAGAGCACCGAGGACTCCCTCTACACAATGATACAACATATCAAGGGGAAGCTAAGTGAAAAGAAGCTGATCACTGTTGTATCGTTGGATATAGAGGGAGCCTTCGATAGCGCGTGGTGGCCGGCCATCAGGACCAGACTGGCTGAGGAAAAGTGCCCGGTGAACCTAAGAAGGTTGCTAGACAGCTACTTGACTGGTAGGAGCGTCCGCGTAAGGTACGCAGGGGCTGAGTGTCGAAGAAACACTAATAAGGGGTGTGTGCAGGGGTCTATTGGCGGTCCGATCCTGTGGAACCTGATCCTGGATCCCCTCCTGAAGGGGTTGGTGACGAGAGGCGTCCACTGCCAGGCTTTCGCCGATGATGTTGTGATGATCTTCGACGGTGACACAGCGTTGGAAGTTCAGAGACAGGCCAATGCCGCCCTCGAGTATGTTCGGGGGTGGGGCATCCGAAACAAGCTGAAGTTTGCACCGCAAAAAACATGTGCAATGGTGGTTACCAAGAAGCTGAAGTACGATGTCCCGCTCCTGAGCATGGGCGGGGTAGACATTGGCATGTCTAAGGAACTGAAAATACTGGGGTTCACCGTCGACCACCAGCTCACTTTCAACTCCCACGTCGCTAACGTTTGCAGAAAAGCTGTGAACATTTACAAACAGCTGGCACGAGCGGCAAAAGTGAGCTGGGGCCTTCACCCGGAGATCATCCACACCATCTACACGGCAGCAGTGGAGCCGATAATCTTGTACGCGGCGAGCGCATGGGCGCCGGCAGCTACAAAGATCGGAGTGCAGAAAAGCCTTAACACGGTCCAGCGAGGTTTCGCGCAGAAGCTCTGCAAATCCTACCGCACAGTATCGCTAAACGCGTCCTTGGTGCTGGCTGGGATACTCCCACTCGACCTCCGAATACAGGAAGCAGCCGCACTGTATGAGGCAAAGAGGGGGGTGCCGCAGCCGGCACTGGCGGGCAGGGAGGTTGAGCGTGTGGTGGCGTTTGCAGAGACTCCGCACCCGGCGAAACATACGGCCATGGAGTTCGTGTGCCTGGAAGATCAGACTCTTGTGGAGACCTATAATAACCAGTCGGTACGATTCTTCACCGACGGCAGCAAAATTGAGGGCAAGGTCGGAGCTGCACTGTCACTTTGGGACGGTGCGGCCGAGATCAAGTCCGTAAAACTCAGCCTGCCGTCGTACTGCACAGTCTACCAGGCGGAACTCCTGGCCATATGCGTAGCCACGCGCGAAATCCTCAAGCGCAAAGAGGGAACCTTTGGCATCTATAGTGACTCGAAGGCGGCACTGCAAACAGTCACAAACCAGGGTTCCCTCCACGCGCTGGCCGTGGAGGCGAGAGCGAATGTGGGCGCTGCTTTGTCCCAGAGCAAAGATGTGTCTTTGTTCTGGGTTAAAGCACATGCCGGGCTGGAGGGTAATGAGCGCGCAGACCACCTCGCTAAGGAGGCTGCACTCCGATCTAGGAAGAGGCCGGACTATGACCGCTGCCCGGTTTCATTCGTCAAGCGGCAGATCCGTTCGGGGTCGCTCGACGAATGGAACCGAAGGTACAGGAACGGCAATACAGCCTCAGTAACCAGAATGTTTCTCCCAGACGCGACCGACGCCCACAAAATCGTATTAAGTCTGAAACCAGTCGGTATCGTCACACAGATCTTAACGGGACACGGTGGGTTCTCCGAATACCTGCACCGTTTCAAGTGCAAAGAGAGCCCATCGTGTATCTGTGAACCGGATGCGGTGGAGTCGGTCGCCCACATTCTGTTGGAATGCCCGGTCTTCCTCGGGGAAAGACATGACACGGAACACAGACTCGAAACAAAACTGGTCAAAGAAAACATCTATAAAATTATTGGTGACCGTAAAAAGCGCAAAATTTTCATAGATTACTGCATCGAAGTTTCCACAAAAGTAGTGAAAAGGAACAAAATCACTTGAAGCCATGTTTTATCCTATATGAATATTTCAACCAGAAAAGATATAGAGATCAAAGCATAGAGCTGAAGAATTTTGACAAATGCAGATAATTTAGGTTTTGAAATATTAGGTAGTAAATAACAATAGAATAAAAATTAGAAAACAGGTTCAAAATTAAATTATGTATTTTTTTTTAAAATTGCGTTCTCAAATAAAGAAGAAAAATAAATAAATGAAGTCCCAATAAGGTCTCTGACCATGTCAGAGGGACACGAGCAGAGCAGGAGGGTGGTTTTAGTCGGTTCAAGTCCGACACTACCTCGACTGTCGCACAATCTGTGAGGCAGTCGAGGTGTCCGTGGGGATTTCCCCCTCCTGCCAAAACAAAAAAAAAAAAAAAAAAAAAAAAAAAAAAACCTAACCTAACCTAACCTAACCTAACCTAACCTAACCTAACCTAACCTAACCTAACCTAACCTAACCTAACCTAACCTAACCTAACCTAACCTAACCTAACCTAACCTAACCTAACCTAACCTAACCTAACCTAACCTAACCTAACCTAACCTAACCTAACCTAACCTAACCTAACCTAACCTAACCTAACCTAACCTAACCTAACCTAACCTTTTTTTTTTTTTTTTTTTTTGTCGCTGGGAAAAAATGCTATTACGCATCCCCTTCCCGTCGGGGGACGGGAGAGGGGTATGTGGGACTCCCCGGTAAAGTCGTTCCCGGTATACCCACTAAAAATACCCAGCGGCACTCCGACCTCGCCTGAGTGGAGGGGACCTGGGAGTCTATGTCGTCCAGTCCCCCTCCGGCGAATGCCCACCTTACGGCAGGCCCTACACGTCCCCCCCCAACAGGGAGGGGCTTTTATCATGGCCGGAGCACAGGAGGTGGATCATGTGGTGCAGGCGGTGGCGCCCCCGCGCCTGTCGCCCGCTGATCACCCCCCGGGGCGGTTGAGGACGGGCGTTGTGCTCGCCGTCTTCCACCCCTTCTTCGTCTGCGGAGCGGCGCCGCGAGAGGGTCGTCTTCCCGCGTGCGCTCCGCCGCCTCCTTCTGTGACATGACGTCCTCACAGAAGGAGGCTACTTCTGCCCATGCCTCCTCACTTCCCAGCATGGCTGAAATCACACTGGGGAGTGAGAGGTCGTTCCCGACCACTGCCACCATGGCGCGGCGGGGTTCGTCCCACGAAGGGCACACCTCTAGGGTGTGCTCTGGGGTATCCACTGCGGCCTCGCAGTGGTGACACTGTGGGGTCTCCTCCCGCCCTATCCGATGCAGGTACGATCCGAAGCAGCCGTGCCCGGACAGCACCTGCACCAGACGCAGGGAGAGGCAACCATGTCGCCGGTCGAGCCAATCGTTTAGGACCGGCCCGATGGCGTCCAGTGTCCGGCGACCGAATGTTGCTGAGGCTAGGTCTTCGGCCCAGTGCCGAGTTATTGCCTCGCGAACCTCCTCACGCACTTCCTCCTTTTCCTGAGGGTCCGGGCGCCGGTTGAGCGCCCTCTGACCCGCCGTCCAGTCATACACTCTGGCGAGCACCCAAGCCTCGAGCTCCCAAGGTGGGGTTCCCGCCAGAGCGCACGATGCCGCGAAACTCACTGTGCGGTACGCCCTCGCCACCCGCTGTGCAATGGCCCTTTGTGGCCTGCGGAGGGCAGCGGCGTTCTCCCGTCTGCCCAGTGAGTCCGTCCAGATTGGGGCCCCGTATAGGGCCATACTCTTTAGTATGCCGGCGTATAGACGCCGGCATTGGTCGCCGGGCCTCCCGATGTTCGGGAGGAGCCACGAGAGGGCGCCCGCAGTCTTCAGTAAGCGCGTCGACAGCCCGCTAAAGTGAGCTCGAAAGCGCCACTTGCTGTCGAGCACTAGGCCCAGATATTTCATCTGGGCCTGCACCTCAATGCGGATACCCTCTACGTAGATATGGGCATCGGGCGGTTGACGCTGCCGCGGCCCGTGGAAGAACACGGCCTCGGTCTTGTGCAGCGCCACCGTCAGCCCTAGGCGGGAGATGCGGTCCACCACCTGCGAACCGCCCGCCGAGGCCAAGCTGGCCGCCTCTAAGAAATTTCTCCCCCGGGCAGTCAGAAGGGTGTCGTCTGCATAGCAGATGACAGATGTGCCACGGGGGAGGTGTCCCCGCAGGAGCCAGTCGAATCCGATGTTCCAGAGGAGCGGTCCCAGGACAGAACCCTGTGGGACACCGGACTCGACGCCGTATCGTCGGAGCTGGCCCGACTTGTCTTCGAGGAGGACTGTGCGATTTGACAAATAGTCCGCCAACAGCCCCCGCAAATACGTAGGCACTCCGTGGAAGCGGAGCGCCTCTAGGATGGTGGAGTGGGGAATGGAGTTGAACGCGTTAGATATGTCGAACGACACAGCCAACAGTCCATCCCCCGCGTCCATCGCCTCCCTCACCTGGCCCTTGAGCCGGGACAGGGCGTCCACTGTCGAACGCTCAGCTCGAAAACCGAACTGAGCGTCCGCCAGGTCCGGGCCAATTGTGCACAAGTGCCTGTTGACACGGGCGGCGAGGATCCTCTCGAACGTTTTACCGACCTCGTCCAGTAAGACGATGGGCCGGTATGCCGATGGGGAGTCCACCGGCCGCCCTTCCTTCCGAAGAAGGCACAACCGACCCTCCTTCCATGGCTTCGGGAACCTCTCACACGCAACACACGCACTGAAGAGGTCCCGAAACCTGTCTCCCATCTGGGAGGCGGCGATGGCCACGACCTTTGCGGGGACGCCGTCCGGACCTGGGGCGGTGTTTTTGCCCCGGAGGCAGAAGGCCGCCTTCTCCATCTCGTCCTCCGTGACTGGAGGGACCGCCTCATCTGCCGATAGAGCCGCACCGCGCGGGTCGCTCATCACTGGTGGAGTGAAGTTGTCCCTGCGCGGAAACAGGGACTGGACCACCCCATCCAGCAACGTCGGCTCGAGGGTCTCGGCAACTGGGGGACCGTACGGGCGCAGTTTGTTACGTGCCGCCTTGTACGGCCTCCCGAAAGGGTCAGAATCTAGACCCTCCGCCATTTCAGCCCTCGCGCGGTCTTGGGCTGCGCCCATTCGTGCTGTCAGGGTCGTTTTGGCCTCCATGTAGGCTACATAGAGGCGGTCCTCGTTGTCGCGGTCGCGATGGCGCCGTCGTCTGCTCCTAGTGTAGGTGCGCCGGGCCACCACACAGGCAGCCCGTAGTCCCACCAACTCCTCCGACCACCAGTAGACGGCGCGTCGAGGAGGTGGACGGTGAGACCGAGGCATGCTCGAGTTGCACACCTCGGTCAGGGAGTCCCTCAGCTGGGCTGCAGTGGCGTCCACGTCCTGGACGTCGACAGGAGGCGACAGCCAGTCCTGGATGAACACCGCCTCCGTGGCGGCCTCTCGGTCTAGGCGGGAGAGCGCCCATCGTGGGAAGTGAGACCGACCCGCGCGAGCCCTCTGGGAGTCCGGGGCGGTGACGTCGAACCGCACGTATCGGTGGTCCGACAGCGTCTCCACCAGCTCCACCCGCCAGTCCACCACAATGGCAGCCAAAGACGGGGAGGCAAAGGCGAGGTCCACAATGGAGCCCCCCTCCCGCCGCACGCAGGTGTGAACACTGCCACTGTTGAGAAGGGACAGACCGGACGCCACGGACCAGGTCTCCACCTCGCGTCCTCGGGCGTCAGTGGTTGGGTTGCCCCATAAAACCGACTTGGCGTTAAAGTCGCCCACGACCAACACCCTGCGCTGCGCCACCCTACCTGCCACCCTGGCAAGGACCTCGAGGAAGTTCTCGAAGGCCGTGATGGGGCGGTTTGGGGAGAAATACACCCCTATAAGGGCTATATCCCCCCACGCGGCGGCCACGTATCCCGGTCCCCTCTCTAAGAGCGAGAGGGAAGGGGAGTCCGTGGAAGACCGCGACACCAATGCAACCGAACCGTTGTCGTCTCCTAGCCAGCTGCCAGGGACAGAATACGGCTCGGCTACAACCGCCACGTCCACCAACCACTCCGCAACGGTTTGGACCAGTAAGTCCTGGGCCGCTCTGCAGTGGTTGATGTTAGCCTGAAGAATTCTTCTTCGAAGCCCAGCCATCAGTCCGTGTTCATGGCAGTTCCCTCAGTGGCCGGCACTGAAACTGGGGTTCCAGTGGCGGCGGCAGCAGCAGCACGCGATGGCGCCTGCACTTTCCCTTTGGTTTTCGGTGGGCAGCACCTCCTGCTCGTCATGGTGTGGTCAGCTGGACGACCACTGGCAGCACAGACTGCACAGTGCGGGGCTGTAGCCTCGCAGGCGGCCGACCTGTGCCCGACCTTTCCGCAGCGGAAACACAATTCCTCGCGCTCGGCAGTGGACGGACAGAGAGGCCGGGTGTGGCCGATGCCGAAGCACTTGTAACAGCGCATCGGCTCATCCTCCAGCACCCGGACCCCACCTGAACTAAATCCGACCGCTAGGCGACCCTTGGCCAGAACTGCCTTGGCCACCACGATGGGGCACTCTAGGCGCATGGTGCCCATACCCCGACGACCCTGTCTGATGGCGCGGCCCTTGACAGCTGCGACGTCACAGCCCCCCGCCGCCGCCACGACGGCCACCACCTCCTCTTGGGTAACTGAGTCGTCGAGGTCAGTCACCTCAAGAGCCACACACTTGACGGGCCTCGCGACCTTAGCCGTGTCCGCGACGGCTTCCTTGAGCTTTGCCGCAAAGAGGTCCGCCTTGGTGCCACCCTGAGTCCCCGAGAACTCGAAAAGACGAGCCCCCGTTTGGGTCTTCCGGCAGGTAACTCTGCCGGCCCCAAGTTGCGCCGGATCGACATTTGTACGGGCCCGCCGTAACACGGACTCGTACGTCTCCCCTCGCTCCGCTGCCTCTGGGGTCAGCGTGACCACCACGGCTGCCGTTTTCGGAATAGGAGGGAGCTTCCTCCTCTTATCCACGGCAGCTGCAGCTGCAGGCTTGGCTGCAGGGGGCTTAGGGGCCGTCTTCTTTTTCCCCTTCTTCCCCACTACCTTAATCCAAGGCTGGTTGGAAGGGGTGGTGGAGGGTAGGAGAGGGTCTTGGTCTTCCCTCTCTGGTTCCGGCTGGGCAGTTGGGGCAGAAGCGGTCTTCTTGCCCTTACCCTTGCCCTTGGTGGTCTTGGGCACCTGGGGCTGCTCCTGCTGGACTGTGGCCGTTGAGGGTCCTGGTGCGCTGGACACCCTTTCGGGAAGCGGCTTATCCACTGCAAGCGGAGGACGAAGCCGCTTTTCCGGCAGAAGCCGGTCCTCAATGCCGGCCAAACAGGCCCTGGTGAAGGCCCTCTCCTCCATGACGACCTTGCGGATGATATCCTCAAGGTTGGAGGGTGAGGACATCGTCGCTGGACCTGCGTCGGACGACACCTCAGGCCGAGTAACCAGCTCGGCAACGCGCGTGTGTAACGCCGACACCTCTTTCTGCAGGCGATCGACTTTCGCCTGCAGTTGCCGAGTCTCGTCAGAAGTTGTGCGCTCCGCCAACTCCTTGACAATGCCGAGCAGACTCGCTGCCCTGCATTTCAGGGCCTTCTGAAAGGTGCCCTTCAAGTTGGAGGACTTGGAGGCCACCTCCAAGATCTCCTGCTGATCCTCCAAAGCCATGCGCTCCATTTCTTCTACGGAGTGATCCGCGTAGAGGACACTGGAGGCGCCGTAGCCGGCCTTGGCTCTAGTGGTTCGCGCCCGCTGCTCTTTGGAGGCGATCCTCTCCTCCAAGTCGGCTTGTATGACAGCCCGCTTCGCGGGCTTCTCCGCTGCGTCCGGAGAGCCCCCGGAGCCGCGTCTGAGGAAAGCCCTCTTCCTCGATTGATGGGTTGAACCGCAGTTCGACCCACTCATGATCGACTCGGTGTCGGAAAAATCCGTCACGACGTCGCTCCCTCTAACAACGCTTGCCACGGATGGCGCGCGACTTGTCTCCGATGCCGAAGCATCGCGAGACATGGGTTGGCCCTGAGAAGGGCCTTTGGATTGGCCCTGAGAAGGGCCTTTGGGTTGGCCCTGAGAAGGGCCTTTGGGTTGGCCCTGAGAAGGGCCTTTGGAGAGAAAGCGCCCGGAGGCGTCCCTCGAAGGTTGTGACATGGTCACTCAACAATATCGCAGCAAAAGACAGTAGAGATGCTCCGATTCACAGTGTTCGTTAGCCGCCGGCCTGCCACTCCGTTACGGTGGTCAGGCGCGACGTTGCCCAGGGGTCACTACGTGGAAGTCAACACTGTGGGGGTACCCCCAACCTAACCTAACCTAACCTAACCTAACCTAACCTAACCTAACCTAACCTAACCTAACCTAACCTAACCTAACCACGCATTGGCGCGGCTGTCGGTGGCGTATTGCTAAGGGCCAGCCAGCGGAAACAGCCAGCAGGGACTCATCCAGGGATTCCCGAACACACCCGAGTGCTCACAAGAGTTACCAGGTGATCCAAGCGAATCTGCAGCGAAAGAATCTAGCAACCCAAGAACTCATGATTGTGGCTAGTGAGCGGAGGGTTGCGTTCGCATTGCTCCAGGAGCCGTATGTGGGTGGGGTCAAAAGAATGCGAGACTACCGGGGAGCGAGAATCTACCAGTGCGCTGAACAAGGAGATGGAACTGTGAAGGCGGCAATAGCCGTCTTTGATCACGACCTTGACGTTACACAGTGTCCGAAACTCACCACCAACAACATCGTGGTGGTGAGGATCCGTACCAGCGCCTGGGAAATCGCAGTAGTCTCCTTCTACTTTGAACCAGACCGCCCCATACAGCCATACCTGGAGCAACTCATGCGGATTCGTGAGGAAATAAGCCCCACTAGGATACTCATGGGCGGCGACGCCAACGCCAAGAGCACCTGGTGGGGTAGCCTGGTGACTGACAGCAAGGGTGAGGACATGTCGGGAACCCTGGAGGACATGCGCATGCAGGTACTCAACGTCGGCAACACCCCGACCTTCGACACCGTCAGGGGTAACACCTTGTACAGCAGCTTCGTCGATGTCACATTCTGCTCGACGGAGCTGCTGGACCTGGTGGAGGACTGGCGGGTCGAGGAAGGTATCACGAGCTCGGACCATAACGGTATAGTATTTAAAATCAATTTACAAAAATCGAAAGGAAGTAGAATAAACAGAACAACAAGACTGTATAATACAAAAAAGGCGAATTGGAGCCAATTTCGTGAGAAATTGGCCCAATTAGAAGCTAACGCAAATTTAAATTCAAATAAAATTAGGGAAATAAATAACAAAACTGATCTAGAGTTGAACGTTGAAAAATTTATTAAAAATATTACAGTTACTTGTGACCAAACATTGGCAAAATTCAAAAATACCGAAACAGTTGCTATACCGTGGTTGTCCAAAGAGCTCCGTGATTTGATGTCGGAGGTGAATACCCGGAGACGCCGCATCCGATGCGCTGCACCTGTCCGCAGACAAAAAGTCATCGATGAGTACCTGCATGCAAAAGCAAAATATGAGTCTCTTGCCAAAAAGGCACAGACGGAGGGATGGAAGGGGTTCTGCGAAAAACAGGACAAGGAAGGAATGTGGGAAGGAATTTATAGGGTCATAGGACGGACCGCCAAAAGACACGAGGACTTGCCGTTGGTGAAGGATGGGGTGCCACTGAGCGCACAACAATCGGCCGAGCTGCTGGCTGAGACCTTCTACCCCGAGGACCTTGTAGAGGGTGAAACTGTTGACCACCGTCGGACACGAGAAGCGGCCAGTCGTGTAAACGAGTGGGCGCATGATGAAAACCATGACCCGCCGTTTACACTTCTGGAGCTGAAAACCGCGGTGGAAAGTTTTAACCCAAAAAAGGCCCCCGGGGCGGACGGTCTCACGGCCGATATTTGTGCCCAGGTTATTTCCCGGGACCCAGGGACGTTCCTTGCACTGGCCAACAAGTGCTTGGAGCATGGACACTTCCCTGGGGCCTGGAAAGTGGCCACGGTGATAGTCCTCCGAAAGCCCGGCAAAGACTCTTACACTACTCCTAAATCGTACAGGCCGATCGGCCTCCTACCAGTCCTTGGCAAAACGCTCGAGAAGATGCTCGTAGCAAGGCTGAAGTGGCACCTGATCCCGCGGTTTAGTACTCGCCAGTTTGGTTTTATGCCCCAGAAGAGCACCGAGGACTCCCTCTACACAATGATACAACACATCAAGGGGAAGCTAAGTGAAAAGAAGCTGATCACTGTTGTGTCGTTGGATATAGAGGGAGCCTTCGATAGCGCATGGTGGCCGGCCATCAGGACCAGACTGGCTGAGGAAAAGTGCCCGGTGAACCTAAGAAGGTTAGTAGACAGCTATTTGACTGGTAGGAGCGTCCGCGTAAGGTACGCAGGGGCCGAGTGTCGTAGAGACACTAATAAGGGGTGTGTGCAGGGGTCCATTGGCGGTCCGATCCTATGGAACCTGATCCTGGATCCCCTATTGAAGGGGCTGGAGGCGAGGGGTGACCACTGCCAGGCGTTCGCCGATGATGTTGTGATGATCTTCGACGGTGACACAGCCTTGGAAGTCCAGACGCAGGCCAATGCCGCCCTCGAGTATGTTCGGGTGTGGGGCATCGGAAACAAGCTAAAGTTTGCACCACAAAAAACTTGTGCAATGGTGATCACCAAAAAGCTTAAGTACGATGTCCCACTCCTGAGCATGGGCGGGGTAGGCATTGGCATGTCTAAGGAAATCAAGGTGCTGGGGCTCACCGTCGACCACCAGCTCACTTTCAACTCCCACGTCGCCAACGTTTGCCGGAAGGCTGTCAATATCTACAAACAGCTGGCACGAGCGGCGAAAGTGAGCTGGGGCCTTCACCCGGAGATCATCCACACCATCTATACGGCAGCAGTGGAGCCTATAATTCTGTACGCGGCGAGCGCATGGGCGCCGGCAGCTACAAAGATCGGAGTGCAGAAAAGCCTCAACACGGTCCAGCGAGGTTTCGCGCAAAAACTCTGCAAGTCTTACCGCACCGTTTCGCTGAACGCGTCCCTGGTGCTGGCTGGGATACTCCCACTCGACCTCCGAATACAGGAAGCAGCCGCTCTGTACGAGGCAAAGAGGGGAGTGCCACGGCCAGCACTTGCTGGCAGGGAGGTGGAGCGGGTGGTGGCATTTGCGGAGACACCACACCCGGCGAAACATATGGCTATGGAGTTCATGTGCCTGGAGGATCAGACCCTTGTGGAGACCCACAACAACCAAGCAGTACGATTTTTTACCGACGGCAGCAAGATTGAGGGCAAGGTCGGAGCTGCGCTGTCACTTTGGGACGGTGCAGCCGAGTTCAAGTCTGTCAAGCTTAGCTTGCCGTCGTACTGCACGGTCTACCAGGCGGAACTCCTGGCCATATGCGTAGCCACGCGCGAAATTCTCAAGCGCAAAGAGGGAACCTTCGGTGTATACAGCGACTCGAAAGCGGCTCTGCAAACAGTCACAAACCAGGGTTCCCTCCACGCGCTGGCCGTGGAGGCTAGAGCAAATGTGAGCGCGGCCTTTGCCCAGAGCAAAAATGTGTCTTTGTTCTGGGTTAAAGCACACGCCGGGCTGAAAGGCAACGAGCGCGCAGACCACCTAGCTAAGGAAGCTGCACTCCGGTCTAGGAAGCGGCCGGACTATGACCGCTGCCCGGTTTCATTCGTCAAGCGGCAGATCCGTTCGGGGTCGCTCGACGAATGGAACCGAAGGTATCAGAGCGGCGAAACAGCCTCGGTGACTAAGATCTTCTTCCCGGACGCAATTGAAGCCCACAGGATTGTGAAAAAGATCAAACCAGCCGGTATTCTGACCCAAGTTTTGACGGGGCACGGAGGGTTCTCCGAATACCTGCATCGATTCAAGTGTAAGGAGAACCCATCGTGCATCTGTGAACCGAATGCGACGGAATCGATCGTTCACGTCCTAACAGAATGCCCAGTCTTTGCAGCAGAGAGATTCGACGCTGAACATATTTTAGGGGCAGCCATAAACAAAACGAATCTTAAAAACTATATGTCAGCAACCAAAACCAGAAAGTATTTTCTGGAATACTGCCTAAAAGTTGCAGAAAAGGTAGTTTATAGGAACAAAGTCACGTAGTTGTAACATGCTTTTTCAGATATAAACATTTCAAAAGGAAAAGATATCTCGAAATAAGCCAACAATAACACGTAACAAAATAATAAACTATAAAACATTTACTCACTAGGCAACAACTCAAACTAATTGGAAAACATTTATCAAAATTCAAAAAACATAAATATACAAAGAAGCTGGTAAACAACCTATGCCAAACAAGGTCTCTGACAATGTCAGAGGGACACGTGCAGAGCAGGAGGGTGGTTTTAGTCGGTTCGAGTCCGACACTACCTCGACTGCCTCATTACTAGTGCGACAGTCGAGGTGTCCGTGGGGATTTCCCCCTCCTGCCAAATAAAAAAAAAAAAAAAAAAAAAAAAAACCTAACCTAACCTAACCTAACCTAACCTAACCCTAACCTAACCCTAACCTAACCCTAACCTAACCCTAACCTAACCCTAACCTAACCCTAACCTAACCCTAACCTAACCCTAACCTAACCCTAACCTAACCCTAACCTAACCCTAACCTAACTGTTCGATCGCGAGTTTTCCACTACGCTCGATAGATGGCGTTGTACCATTTTGTCATATTTCTGAATCGCGGTGTCAAGATTCTCCGCTCAGATTACATAGTGATTGAATAAAAATATTTTTTTTGTACTTGCTTTGGAAACAGTTTGTTTTATTTAATATCAGTCCTCGGGAAGTTGTCGAGTGTCGAACATTTTGGTCCTATCGAGTCGGATCGCGAATAGTGAAATCATGTCCACAAGTGAAGTGACGTCTGGTGAGGCATAGAAACCAGTGGTGGATCGCCCTGAAGTGCCTGTAAATCCCCGGTGTGTGGTGATTCAGCGGTGTTCAGCAGCGCAGCAACGAGGCTTGCAGCCGGCTCCGCCAGGGGGCGCCACCAGTATCAACGCACTTCATACGGCAACGGCGACAACACTGCCCTAAGAGCGACGAGACATCAGCAACGTCATCAAGAGTGTCGTCACAGACCGTGACGATACACTCGCAGCAGTACCAGCAGTGACGACAACGAACTCGCAGTAGCAACGTGTTTGGAGAGGTTTGGCAGACAAAACTGTGAGTTATCCCAGTGTTTATTATTTGGTAGACTTGAACAGTTCTCAGTGAATTTTAAAGTGCAAACTTCAAGTGTTTAAGACTTTTAAGAGTTAGTAGTAGTTTAGACTTAGAATAATCAGTGATAAAGTGTTGTGACGGGAAATCTATGCCCGATTCTGTCTAAAGTCAAATATGTTCTAAACACTTGTAAAAATTTACCGATTTTTGTTTATTGACTTTGATTTTTCGTCTGTTGCATTCAATTGATTTCATTATTTAAAAACTGTAGCTTTATACAATGGAGTCCTTAGGCAAATTGCAATTAAATAACAAATTAATAATAGAAAAAGCTAGAATTAACTTTAAAAAATCACCTAAGGATCGGCTTACACAAAGTTACATTGAAACGAGATTAGAATCATTAGAGGTACAGTGGAAACAATTTGTTGAAACGCATAGGCGCATCATAGAAAAGGCAACCGACGAGGAATTAAAAAAGATTGTTTATTTTACGGCAGAAACTTATGAAGTTACTGAAGAGTTGTACATAACTTATAAGTCTGAATTAAAAGAACTCTTACTTCAAAGTAGTCCGCGCAAAAGTTCTAGTGAAAATAAACATTCTAATCAAAATAGTCCAAATGTGAAATTACCACAAATTAGTTTACCTACGTTCGCGGGGCTCTATTCGGAATGGGTAACGTTCCGCGATTTATTTACGTCACTAATTCATAAAAATGAAACACTGGATGAAGTTCAAAAACTCCATTATTTAAAAAGTCATCTCTCAGGGGAAGCAGAACAGTTGCTTCGACATATTCCTGTGACTGCGTCTAATTATAATGAGTGTTGGTCAATTCTAAACAAACGATTTGATAATAAAAGGTATTTGGCTAACTGTATGCTTAAACGGCTTGTCTATCAATCGTCAATTACTAAGGAATCGTCGGCAAATGTTAAAGCTCTGTTAGACACGACGGTTGATTGTTTACATGGTTTACGCAGTCTAGGTATTGATGTCAGCTCATGGGATGCAATTGTTGTATATTTAGGCTCCGAAAAATTGGATACTGAGTCCCGTAAATTGTGGGAACTAAGGATTAGTTCAAATACTAATGATGACTTACCTACGTTTGACGAGTTCAAAACTTTTATGGAGTCTAGGTTTAGAGCCTTAGAATATTTAGATCCTAAAGCAAATAAACAAAATAGTGCTCGTGAAAACAATGCTAAATCTTTTCATGTCGCTTCTCAAGGTTGTGTATTATGTTCTGGAGATCATAAATTGTGTCACTGTAAAACGTTTGCTAAGAAAAATTGTGACGAGCGTCGGGAGTTTGCACGAGCCAGTAAGCTTTGTTACAACTGTCTAGGAATAGGCCATTCCGTCTATACTTGTCGTCAGCATACAAAATGTCACCTTTGTAAAAAGAGGCATCACACACTACTTCACCCAAAATCAACTGCCAATTCGGCGGAAATCGTTGATGGTTCAGCAGAAACGAAAGTGGCGGCTGCTAACGCAGCAACTTCTTCCAGTCAGAGCGATGCCAAACCTGTTTGTTGTTTTGCGGATGTTCACAACCACGGTCTGTTAGCTACAGCCTTGGTCAACATTGAGTCAAGAACTGGCACTGCCGTTGTTTTAAGAGCTCTGATGGATCAGGGCTCTCAAGTCTCTTTCATCACAGAGGCTGCAGTACAGTTGCTCGGACTAAGGAAATCACCTGCTCGCACCGACATATTCAGACTAGGCGATGATGAGGGAAACTCAATGCCCTCTAAGTGGATAGTTCGATTCAAATTGCAATCACGCCTAGATCCTACCTTTATTTTATTTGTCGATGCTTATGTATTGAATAGGCTCACATCCCATCTTCCTGAGAAGAAAATATTTCAAGTATCGGCTTCGTTCTCATCCTTAAAATTAGCTGATCCTACTTTTGATACGCCAGGGAAAATTGATTTGCTGTTGAGTACACGCGTGGTTGGAGAAATTTTATTGGATGGTTTAGTCAAGGGACCGCCAGGATCTCCAGTCGCTCAGAAGACTACGTTGGGCTGGATCTTGTCTGGCGAAATCCCATCGTCGTCGATGTCTAGGCCAGTATGTTACCATACTGTAGTGCAGTCAGCGGACGTTAACGACCTGATGCGTAGTTTTTGGGAGTTAGAGTCGGAGCCCTCAGGTCATAGTGTGATCTTAACTGAAGAAGAACGAAAATGCGAGGAGTTCTACTCTAAAACCACCAAACGGGATGCGACCGGGAGGTATGTTGTCAAACTACCATTTAAAACCGATTCGCCCAGTTGCACGTTTGGAGGATCAGAGGTCATTGCCCGCAGGCGCTTCATCAGCTTAGAGAAGAGATTGTTGAAGGAACCGGAATTTAGGACGCAGTATAGTGCAGTCATAAATGAATATATACAACTAGGACATGCTGAAGTTGTCCTTCAAACAGAATTAGGTAAGAATGCGCTCTACTTACCACATCACGCGGTGGTGCGTGAGGATAAAAGCACGACCAAGGTTAGGGTCGTCTTCGATGCTTCTTGTTCAGGCCACAATGGTATAGCATTAAATACAGAATTAATGGTTGGCCCAAAATTGCAACCTGATCTGCGTCAAACTATTATGCGGTGGCGCTGTCACCCCATAAGTTTGGTTGCAGACATTGTGAAAATGTACCGTCAGGTCAAGGTTGCAGATGAGGACGCTGATTATCAGCGCATTTTGTGGCGTGACAATCCAAACGATGAACTGAGTCATATTCGGTTATTGCGCGTTACTTTTGGAACGTCCTCTGCGCCATACCTAGCGGTCCGGTCTCTACAGCAATTAGCTCGAGACGAAGGAAGTGACTTTCCTCTAGTGGCAGACAGAGTCCTTACATCGTTCTACGTGGACGATCTGTTGACCGGTTGTCAGTCTGTTGCTGAAGGGGAACTTGTTTATCATCAGCTGAATCAATTGTTAGATCGTGGGGGTTTCAAACTTCAAAAGTGGTCCAGCAGTAATGACGAATTGTTTACCAAAATGAACGACGGTACTGCTGAGCAGGCCAATATGGAGCTTAAGATGGATACGCTCACAAAAATTTTGGGATTAACGTATCAAAGAAAGTTGGATGAGTTTAGATACACTGTGCAACTTTCTCCGCTCGAAACACCCATAACCAAGCGAAAGGTTATCTCTGAAATCGCTCGCTTGTTTGACCCTCTTGGCTGGCTTGCGCCGGTGATAGTAACAGCTAAAGTGTTTATTCAACGCTTATGGCTAGCAGGTTCTGAATGGGATGATGCACTTCCAGATCACCTGATAAAGGAATGGCTTAATTATAGAAATAACCTTTACCATCTTAGGGATTTCCGTCTGCCACGGTGGATACACACGAGTCAACTCGACGTCTTGCTAGAGTTGCACGGATTTTCTGACGCATCCAATGTTGCTTACGCAGCCGCTGTCTATGTTCGGTGTATTGATGTTAGTGGTCGAGTTCATGTTAGTCTAGTTGCGGCTAAGACCAAGGTGGCTCCTGTAAAACAAGTGTCCATACCTCGGTTGGAGTTATGTGGCGCCTTGTTGCTCTCAAAACTTCTGCGTGAAGTTTCCGACACCTTGGGTATCTGTAAAGAAAAAATACATGCCTGGACTGACTCGACAGTGGTGCTCGCCTGGTTGAGCAGCCACCCTAGCCGCTGGAAGACATTCGTAGGTAACAGAGTGTCCGAAATACTTACCGTTATGGAAAACAACCAGTGGTCGCACGTCCAGTCCAGTGATAATCCTGCAGATTGCGCGTCACGCGGCGTGAATCCTTCTGAGTGCGCCGGCCTAGAATTGTGGACCAAGGGACCTAATTGGCTAAAAAATAAAGAATATCTGGTTCAATTTCACCAAAGGAACAAATGGGCACATCAAACCGTAGAACCGAACTTGGGTGACGTAGTGTTGGTTATGGAAGATGATCTTCCACCTGCAAGATGGCTTTACGGTCTTATTACCGAAAAGCATACTGGCTCGGATAAAATCACAAGAGTGGTTACATTGCGCTGTAAAGGTTCTATGATTAAGAGACCTGTGTCGAAATTAATTGTACTTCCTATCACCTCATAGATACGTGGTACTTTCATGTTTTTTATATTTTTATTAATGTTAAGGATAGTTAATTGTTGCTTAAGTTACAATTTAAGTTTAACATTAAGATTTTTGTTTAGTTGTTATTTTGTTGTTTACATACAGTCCATTATTGTTTTCACCCCCTAACCTAACCCTAACCTAACCCTAACCTAACCCTAACCTAACCCTAACCTAACCCTAACCTAACCCTAACCTAACCCTAACCTAACCCTAACCTAACCCTAACCTAACCCTAACCTAACCCTAACCTAACCCTAACCTAACCCTAACCTAACCCTAACCTAACCCTAACCTAACCCTAACCTAACCCTAACCTAACCCTAACCTAACCCTAACCTAACCCTAACCTAACCCTAACCTAACCCTAACCTAACCCTAACCTAACCCTAACCTAACCCTAACCTAACCCTAACCTAACCCTAACCTAACCCTAACCTAACCCTAACCTAACCCTAACCTAACCCTAACCTAACCCTAACCTAACCCTAACCTAACCCTAACCTAACCCTAACCTAACCCTAACCTAACCCTAACCTAACCCTAACCTAACCCTAACCTAACCCTAACTTTTTTTTGGGAAAAAATGCATTACGCATACCCTCCCATCGGGGGATGGGGGGGCTATGTGGGACTCCCCGGTCTTACCCGGTATACCCACTAAAATACCCAGCGGCACTCCCGCTTCGTCCAAGAGGCGGGGGCTGGGAAACCGGCACAGCCTAAACGTCTAGTCCTCCGCCAAGGATTGCCCTCCATGCCGGGACCCCTAACGCCCTCCCCTAGGTGAGGTGGGGGCCGGGCCCGGGAGTGACCGACGAAGGTGGCGATGGGTGCAATGTAGGCAAGGGCACCTTCGTGCCCATCGCCCGCCCGCCCACCATGAAGAGAAGGGAGAGGACGGCACTTTCTCCGACCCCTTCTTCGTCTGCGTAGCGGCGCGGCGAGAGGAGATTACATTCTCGCATAAGGAGGCAACCGCTGGCCAGGCCTCCTCGCTCTCCAGCATGGCGTTGACGACGCCGGGAAGCGAGAGGTCCTGTCCAAATACTGCGGTCACACCGCGGCGTTGTTCGGACCAAGCCGGGCACACTTTGAGGGTGTGCTGGGCCGTGTCCTCCGCTGCACCGCAGTCGTGGCACACCGGGGTCTCCTCCGTCCCGATCCGATACAGGTGCGATCCGAAACAGCCATGGCCGGACAACAGCTGCACTGGACGGAACGAGAGGAAACCGTGGGACCGCTCGAGCCAGCCTTGCAGGACCGAACCGATCGCGTCCAACGTCCGGTGGCCGAAGGCGGATGCAGTGTGGTCCTCCGTCCAGTGAAGGACGATGGCATCCTTCGCCTCTCGCCGTACGGCCTCCCGCTCCTCGGCGACGGGGCTCTCCCCGAGCGCCTTCCGTTGTGCGGTCCACTCGTAAACCCTAACCTAACCCTAACCTAAGGCCATGCAGCATCGAAACGCGGGCGTTGTGAAAGCCCTGCTACAACTAGCGAAATCCCTGGTCGGCAGACGAAACGTGGAAAACAGTTAACATGACAGCCCCGACTTTAGTACCCAATCTCCCATCCTTGTTAAATACTCAAACTAATGTAAAAATTAAAAAAAAAAAACTGTACAAACTAACACTTCAAGGTAGAGAATCACCTACAGAATAAACAGAACAGTGTGCGTGAGCGTCGGCGCATTCGTATTATACAGCGGCATGCACGCACACAGGCTCCGTCTACTTAGTTACCTACTAAACACACGCAGCGTGCGGCGTGCGTTGACCCGCGCATCAGCTGATTATAAAATGTTAGTTTTCCCTAAAATTACGTTTTATTGCAGTCCTGCTATAAACGGACAATCCTAAAATCGGTAAACTTAGATCTCTAATAAAAACCAGGTTCACTCACTGTAGGCTTTTTATTACATGGAGCGCGTGCTCCCAGCTCGCCCGTAATAATAATAGTGCATTGTAGGTAAATTCGGTCCAACGCGCATCGTTTTATTTAACATAAATGATTTTGTTTTGTTTTTTAGTTTTGGTTGATTTTAAATTTTCCTTCCTACTTAACGGGCTTAGGGACCGGCAAAAATACCTCAGTTGGTGTACCGATCTGAAAATGTTTTCTCCTTATTGGAGAAATGATCACGATAATGTTGTCTAGGTATTAGGTATTGGCGTAGTTAAACATTTGAAATCAACTTATTTACACTGGTAATTAATTACGCTAATAACGTATTTACAAATGATTGCTTATTTAGAAATAAATAAAATTGGTAATTAGGTACCTTATGTTACCCGGAGGAATTGTTCGAAATTGCCACCACCACACACACTTTAGGCACAGATTAGCACGACGTCGCTGATTATCTTTCAGTTTACGTAACACTTAAACGTTTGATTTGATGGTGTCGAAAGCACTTTAACTTTCGCTCACTCGACGTAGCGGACGGACCATCTCCACCAACTCAACATTGGAGTCATTTTGCGTTATCTTGCACTAAAATAATTATAACATACGATGTACCGAGGGCGCACCTGCCTGAGGAGCGATATTTTTTTTTTTGAGCGTTTTCACTGCACAGAGACAAGGTCAACACTGGTCGCCGGAGCGGGGGCCAGCTGGGCGGGTCATAAGGGTAAAAGTGGGGGTGCGCGGGCGCAGCGTTAGGCACTAGAAATACGTGCAATAGTTTGTGTGTTTGTGTGCATTCGCTTTTTTGTAGTGTGTGCAATTTTATTGTAAAAGTAGGAGTAGATCGTCCGAGTGTAGTGTACACTTACCGATTTCTGAAAATACGAAAAAAGTAAAAAAATAACCTATTTATTTTATTATCGATTCGGGTCGAGAATCATTAACATAGTTACGTCCTTGAATTTGGCGAGGATGCAAATCAACATGCTGTATATGAAAATCGATTCTTAAGGAGTAAACTCCAAAAAAAAAGGTATTGGCAAAATTGTCGTATCTCTCGTCTACAAAAGCCATAAATTAATAAAGAGTTGAAGTTAAATAAACTAAGAACCTGTTAGGCAGCAATGGAACGTAGCATGTTAAATATACGGAAAGCCGATAGAATAAGAAACAAAACAATTAGAAAACGCACAAAAATCACAGACTTAACAACAATTATTAACAAGAGTTAGGAAACTAAAATGGACGTGGACTGGTCACAAATAATAAGAGGCACCGAAAACTATCAACTATCTCTGTACAAAAATTCATCAAAAATATGAAGGATTTTGAGATTTTTCGTAGGAAATGAGGGAGAAAGAGGGAAGAAAAGGGAAAACTTAGCTTTGCTATCACAATCAATAAGGCGCAAGAGCCAAAACTAAATGTAGCAGGTACCTGCAAATCAGGAAAGGGGAACTCTGAACTGTGTTACCCCGAATTTAACGCGAGCGAAGCAGAGCACTATTTATCAGATGTTACTCAAACATCACAGCATAATGTACGAGATTTGAAAGTCAAAATACGAATTTCTTCTTAAGGTTGACAATCCTGGCCCCGTCTGCAGCTATCTATTTAGGTGCTAACTTAGGGGTTTTCCCACCAAAGGAGATAGACAGAAACGATATGTATAAAAAAAAATAGATTTTTTACTGATTAAATAACATGTAACTACTACTGGAATGAGCTACAAATTATAATTTTAAATCTACTTTTTAAATTTTAATGTTCGTCTAAAACTAGCTCCGTAAACAAGCTGGCAGGTCATTTTAAGATCGTTCTAAAACTCGTAGTTCTAAAGAATTTATTAAAAAAAAAAAACGATATCTATTTGTTCTAGCACCTGCTATGGACATTATAATAATTTATAAACGAAAAAGCACATTTGACGAAATTATTTTTGTTTTAGAAATAGTTATTTATTTATTTAACAAAAACTTCGTTCTAAATCGTGTTTCGAGCATTTGTTTCAAAACGAAAAAATTTCGAGGTTTGCCAAAATGTCAATGTCACATCATTGCCTAATTCCTTTTTTGTGCATGCAATAATATGCTATTAGTAACATACAACTATGTTTTAAAACAATTAAATCAATGTGTCTATTTGATTAGGTGTGGTGTTTAAAATACATTTTGCCATTATAAAATACAAATCTTACCATTTGCATATACCACCTTACCTAATGACGCAAAAACTTAGTTTCTTTCTAATTCCCATAGAATTTTGAAAAAAATATTGCAGATATTAATATGTACGTGTTTTATTTATTAAACAACACATAAACGGTTTCTGTTCACATTTGGCCCAACGATGGATGGATTTTTGGCGATCTCCTATAAGGGGTAAATAAGTGTGATGGGGCTTTTTTAAGGGTCTGAAATTTTTAGGGATGTTGAGATGTGATTATGAGCTGTGTAATTTTTTTGACTCTAAACATTTAAATTAATTGTTGAATTATATAACTTGATTTTAGTCGTACCTACTTAAATAATACCATACAGTCCACTTTTACGTCATCCTTTCATTCATACCATGGCCGCCTTCCTATTTATTTCGATGTTAATTTTTTTTAACTAGTAGCAAATAAAATCTTATAAAAGACACACGTTTGTTTCGTTCCTACGCCTGTACAACAACCTAAAAAGAACTCTAAAGTCACACAACATTAATTATACTAATATTTATTTCTTGACCTAACGACTTATACATGTGATTTAAATAAAATCTAAATCTTCAGATGAAGACGATATATTTTATGTATTAAATAACTTTTAATTGAAAGCCTTTTGTTTCTAAATCATTATAAATTTATAATCACAATTTTTTTAGGGGGGATAACTCAATAATAAGGGCGATTTTAGGGTTTATTGACACAAACTTTAGGGAAACATATTTCTAAAGAGTTGGTAACACTGAAAGCTAATCTAACTAACTAGTAGTCTGTGTCTATGGCATAGATAAGTAAAAGTACTGACGTAGTCTATGCCAGTCAAAGAGTAAAGTAACTTTAGAGAGATGCCAGTCTATGGTTCTAATGAAGGTTGTAGGTTATGTTATTGTTTTTTTTTCTAGATCAGTTTCAACAACTTGAACAAAAATTATGAACAGCAAAAAATAGTATAGACTGTGGTGTTTTAAAGTGGCACTCGTGGTGTTTTAAAGTGAATCCCTTTGATTTGTAATCGACATGTAAGTAACCAATACCTTCGTCGGCTTTTTATAGAAGCATGCCGATCGCAACAGGCAATAAATTACTGTGTTTTTACTAAAAATATAGCTAACTAATTATGTGTAATACCGTTTAGGTCCCCGAGTCCAAACTCTAGTTTGGTGCAGCACACGATTGATCTCAATTACGCGAACAAGAAGCGATCGAGCTCCCTCAAATGGATCGTCGTCAACATAGTGTTATTCTTACTGTTCGCATACGACTTGTAAGTATAAAACATTTCAATAAAAAGCAACTCGTCGCCCGGACCCACAGGGTTAATGTGTCAACGATTTTGGTAAACGGTGAAAAAATCACGTACACCACTGCTCCCTGGCGACCCGAGTATGTTAGAAGGGTTTATTAAATACCAATAATAACGTAGTTTCCCTTGTTGGTGTAGTGGTCTCCAGCGTAATTGCTGTGCGTCAGGTCCAACAAAGTGTTATTTGGAATTTGTCAGTAGCACCCATAGAGTGTATACATATTTGTGGCCGGTTGATGGCACTATGCTTGCCTAGGGGGCATATGGAAGAGAGCTATGCCTGCAAGCACTTCCAGCAACACAAAAGGTTTGTTTTGCCAACAATTAAGATGCCGCCCCAGAGCATTCACAAGCCACCCCCGTATTCCACTGTCTCTTGAATACAGGCTTGTGCAAATCATTACCCTTGCCTTCTGTACACTCTTTGACGCCTGACATTGCAGAAAAGACACCCTCATCTCATCCAAGAAGAACACAGCCCTCCACTTATTGTCTAATCCACATGGTCACGGGCAAATTGCAACTAGCCTTTCCTATTCTGTTCACTTAATGTTGGGCCTGTAGCAGCCCTGTGAGCTGCAATTTTCATTTCCCCCATTCTCCTTCTAATCATAGAGATGCTTACAGAACTTCTGCGAGCTAATCGCAGTTGTTGTTGCAGCTCAACAGCATTGCTACATAATAATTAGATTGTCTTGACTTAAATGTACCTATTATTAAACAAGACATAGAGAAATATAGCACCAACTACAAATGGAGATCAAGGCCTTCATGCCCAGCACGGATTCCAACCGGGAAAAAGCACTACTAGCTATTTCCTGAGGCTTATGATTAATCTTGTGCCATCAGTGGACAGTGGGGGCTGTGGGAGGCAAACTGATGCTGCTTTAAAGTTGGCAGGAATTTGGTTTTACTCCACATCTACTTGAGTCAGACATTTTACGGCAGATAGGTTTGTGTGTTCCGGACATCGCCCCACAAAGGAGACTTCGACAGCCATGCTTGCGGGCCGATTTGTTAGTGAAGGCTCCAATGACGTCTCATAGTGAGTGACATTGATTTGTTTCATTGTTCATTGAATGAGTTCAGAGAATCTGCCTTATTTGTATTGCCTTGTGTGTTCTCACGAGTACCTGTAATAATTTTCATACTAATGTTAACTGGACCAACCGACCAACTGTACAATATGAAATTCTCAACACTTGTCTTTATTCGGACGCAGGTGCTGTAAGTGTCCGGGCTACACGTCGGCGCTGCACTATGTGGAGATGTGCGCGGCCGGCGTGCTGGCAGCCAACGTGCTGCAGCACGCCGCACGGCTGATCGCGCCGCGCCGCGCCTCGCCCGCGCTCACGCCGCGCCAGCAGCGCCTGCTGGGCCTGCGCCACGCGCGACCCGCGCCCGCGCCCACGCCCCCGCGCGCCCCGGCCGCCGCGCCCGACGAGCGCGCCGCCTCGCTGTCGCCGCGCCGCGTGTGGCGCGCGGACGCGTCGCCGCCGCCCTCACCGCCGTCGCCCGCGTCGCCGCGCACCGACCGCGCCGCGCCCGACCAGTTCATCGCCGACGCGCACAGCCTGGCGGTATACTTGCGCGCGCAGGAGGCGCGCTCGCGCTCGCCGGCGCCGGCGGGCTGGGCGCTGGGGGGCGCGGGCGCGGCGCACTACCAGCTGTCGGCGCCGGCGGCGGCGGCGGGCGCGGACGACGCGCCGGCCGCGCGCTCGCCGCAGGTGTGGCGGCGCCTGCACCTGGACCCCACGCGCCTGGAGCAGTGGAACCTGAACCTGCGCCTGTGGCTGCACGTGACGATCCTGCAGCGCCTGGTGCGCGAGCTGCAGGCGGCGGACGAGGCGCTGGCGGCCAGCGGGCTGGAGGCGCGAGTGGGCGCGGTGAGCGCGGAGCGGCTGCGCGCGGCGGCGGCGGGCGCGCACGGGCTGCTGCACTCGCTGCCGGCGCTGATGGCCTATTTGGAACCCTTCGCCGACCAGCGCTACGTGGTGCAGCGCATCAGAGGTACGCTAACTTGCTAAGAGCTTTAGCCGCAAGTACGGCGTACTTTACGCCTACTCGGTTGGCGCAATGGCTAAGTGTTTGATTGCTGCGCTACGTGTCGCGGGTTCGATCCCTGCACGGTACAAATATTTGTATAGCCTACAGATGTTGTTCCGGTTATTATTGCATGTGATTTTAAATATTTGTAAACGCAACCACGATACAGGAGAAATTTCTAGCGTACTCCCTAGAGACCTTCACTAGTTACGCAGTTTATTACCTAAACTTTATATAATAAACCGGTATTGAAGAAAGGGATCAATCAGCTCCATAGATTCTTGAAGGAGAACTCCCGACAGATGAATCTATCACATTATATCCTTAATTCTGAAGGATGGAATGTTTCATACATATGTAATATCATTTGATGAGGCAGACATGCGCGTTACTGAAGTAGCAGTCAGTGAACGCTGTGATCTGTTCGCTCGTGACGTGTCACACACACACAGAGCTGGCGCACGGCGGCTGCCTGAGCGGCTACCGCTGGAACGGCGGCGGCTCGGACTGGGACGAGAGCAAGCCCACGGACGCCGAGGTGGTGCTGCACCTGCTGGCCACGTACCTGGACGCGCAGCTGCCGGGCGGCGCGCGGCCCTTCAGCGCCGTGCACCTGTCGGCCGCGCCCGCCGCGCCGCCGCGCGGGCCCGCCGCGCTGGCCGTGCACCGGCTGGCCGCGCGCCCGCCGCACTACGCGCTGGCGCTGGGCGACGAGACCGTGGAGCTGTCGCGCGGCCGCAACAACCTGCTGCACACGCTGCTGCTGTTCGTGGCGGCGGCGGCGCGCGGCGACCCGCCCGCGCTGCGGCGCCTGCACCTCGGCCGCGCCGGCCTCAACATGCTGTGGATCATTGGCCGGTGACGCTCGCGCGCAGGACGACTGCTTCATTCATTCTCTTATTGTCAATGTAAATAAAACAATCAATTCAAATACGTTTTTTAATCACATCCACTATCCACGAATGACTTCTCCAGAAGTTAACGGCCGGACGAACGGGGACCATTTTGCAGAGATTCGATTTGTGATTTCAATTGAAAGCACACTAGCTCGCACGGCCTGTCGTTAAATAAATATAATAATAAATAAATATCTTGGGACAGCTCACACACGGCTATCTGATCCCAAGCTAAGCAGAGCTTGTGTTATGGTAACCACACAACTGATATACATACTTATTTATCTATAATATGTATGTATTTATAAATTATATAAGTATGTATATCAGTTGTCTGGTTACCATAACACAAGCTCTGCTTAGCTTGGGATCAGATAGCCGTGTGTGAGCTGTCCCAAGATATTTATTTATATAATTTTATAAATACATACATAATATAGATAAATCACACCCAGACACAACAAACAATCATGCTCATCACACAAAGTTTGTCCTGGTTGGGAATCGAACCCACGACCTCCGGCTCAGCAGTCAGGGCCACTAACCACTAGACCAACAGGCCCGTCAAATTTCTTTTGTTTGTATGGTGCAGTACCACAAAAGATCTTGTAGGATCACTTTTGTAAGAAGTCAGCTGGAGTATGCATCTCAGATTTGGAATCCGCGTTACAATAAGTGCATCGACCGTATTGAAAATATACAAAAACGATTCATCAAATTTCTTTGTTTTCATCAAAAGACACCATACCATTCAATTGATTATCTCCGACTCTGTAAAAATACCCTCTACTACCACTCGAAGACCGTCGTGAGATTGCTGACGTACTGATTCTCAAGTCCGCGTGGAGGTATAGAATTGAAAGCAAAAATACTCAACGGAAACTCAAACCAATTATTTCAATTAGACCATTACAGGCACTTTTGAATGTCAAGAAGCAACAGTCCCGATCACAAGGCATTATAACTTGTGAAAGTACTGTAGTTGCCCATTCCAAAGTTGATCTCTATGAAGAAAAATGGGCCAGAAACTATGGACACTCTTTTAAAATATAATATTATAATAAAGAGACAAAGCCTATCGGTCGAAAATCGGTTTGGCCATTTAGGCGTGAAGACATCACAAACACAAACTCAGTTTCGCTTTTATAATATTAGTAAGGATTAGCTGGCGCCCGTGTGATATCGAAAAAAAGCATGTTTATCCAGACTATAATCTACCTTTCTGCCAAATTTCATCAAGATCCATTCTGTTGTTTCCATCCATCCATCCATACACCCATCTATCCATCCTCACAAACATTCGCATTTATAATATTAGTAGGATACTATGGATTACAAAATCGTATTAACATCATTCATGTTGAGATTATACAAATAATGAGAACAAGGTAGAAAGATGTGCACAGTAAAAGCAAAATTCAATTAAAAATTAACCTCGACAGCAACAAACGTTCAATTAAACACCAAAATATTGTTTAAAGTTGTGTTTATTAAAATTATGGAGAAGTAGGTATAATACCAAATTAATTTTTTTACAGGGACTACATAAGAACGTTAAACAAAATTAGGCTCAGACAGGCGCAGCAGCGTCGTCCAGCGCGGCTGCGTCCGCCAAATGATCGCGCAGTGCCGCGCTCAGTGCGTCCACGAAGCGCAGCAGTCCCGGCGTCGCCTCGCGTACGTGTAGCGCGCGGGCCAGGAACGGCAGGCGGCGTAGTGCGCGACCTGACACGGCCGCGCCTGCCGCCTCCCGCGCCACCGCCCACAGGCGCAGCGACGCGCGCGACGGCTCACTCTCCGCGAAACGCGAGCCCTCCAGCACGCGCAACTCGAACACCGGCTCGCGCGGCGTCACCAGGCCACGCGCCATTAACTCGGCGCAGCAGCCGCGCAGGATCTCGTAGGCGGCGCGCGCCGAGGGCGGGCCGACGCGCCGCTTGATGTCGGCGCGGTCCACGAAAGCCACATCGATGGCGCCCGTGACGTTGGACGTGGTAAGCACGAGCGCGTTGGGGCGGCGTCGCAGCCGGTCCAGCTGCGTGAGCAACGCGTTTACGGCGCGGATGGAATCGGACGGCTCCAAGCCAGACAGCGCGGCGCGGCGCGCGTGCGCCAGCGACTCTACCTCGTCTACTAGCACGCACGCCAACAGGCGCCGGTCCGCCACGATCTCCTCGAGCCGCTCGAACAGGCGCGCGACTAGTTTACCGCTCTCCGCGAACCACTTGGAGAACAGACCGTGCGCGTTGATCTCTACAAGGCGCGCCCGCGGGAATCGGTCTGCAAGGCGAATCGACAATTTTTGAGCAAGTGCGCGACACAAACTGGTTTTGCCAGTTCCGGGTGGACCGTGCAGTAGCACAACTCGGTTCCATCCGATCACGTTCGGATCAACGCCTCGGTCAGCAAATTCGAAGGCGGTTTCTACGAATCGTACAGTGTCCTCTTTTAATTTGGTATCGTAAATAAGGCTATCCCATAGCCCGTGGAACTCTTGGCTTGGCAATGCCCAGACGTCAGCCGCTGCGAACTCTTCCCCGGTGCTCGTATCTGTCATCGTATCCGTTTCGGCGCCGAAAGCATCAAGTTTATAAATGTGGTAAACAAGTTCTGTTTCTGTCACTAAAACTTCAGTATCATGTTCAATGTCACAAAAAGTTATCATTTGTACATGTTCTTTTAACTCAAGGTTCTCTTCCAGATCTGTTTCAGATAAGACAACCCCGGGACTTAAGGATACAAAATTCATCAGAAATGTTCGCACAAGCTCCATTACTAAGTCCTTACTGGCTCGGCTTTGTGGTCTTTGAACAACTTCAACGTGAAGCGCAGGATTCATTGTATCAAAAAAATAATAAAACAACCTTTTATTTAACAGTTTACATTAATCTTAAAACAAAATACACTGTAATACATACATACTAATTAATGCACTATATGTTATTTTTAGCTTAACAGTATTTTTATATTTTAATCAAATTAACTGACAAAAATGACAGTAGAAAACTTGACAATGACAGCGCGCTAGAGATGGGCGTAAAATGAATGAACTATTTTTTTTTGTTAGGTCTCCCAGTTCAACTCTCTTGAGTTATTTTCGGTCAACCGGACTATCCTGTGGTGACCTTAATGAATTGAAGGCCCCCGGCCAGGGCTAAAAACTACTAGAGTTCGATGACCGCACTCTAAGGTCACCCCCTGTGGGATACGAGCCTCGGCTTAGAGGGTCATGAGTGTTACTAATTAATAGTTATTGAACGAACTAGTTAATTCGAGGCTCAATATATAGACATTACAGTCAACCTTGTAAAAATGATACCACAGATCCGGCCTGTGTAGGTTACACAGGCCGGATACATATAAATAAAATACCTGCACAAAACGGTAATCTAGCATCGGGGGTCCGCCTAATCCAAGCAAATGAGATACGCACTGTTCGCTAGTGAACATCTATATCACAGATTACTAAATAGCTACTACGTAGTCTATATTGAGTAGGGAGTATAGAGGAGTGCATTTATAGAGGAAAAAGCCAATGTCACAGAGTATTAAAGTTTGGAAGAAAATTATTGAAAGGCAACTAAGATAAGAAAGCGAAATTTCACAGAGCCAATTTGGCTTTTTGCCTAGTTGGGGAACGATGGATGCCATTAGGACTATCCACCAGTTGGGCGAAAAAAACAGAAGTGCACATGTTCATCGACTTTGAAAAGGCATACGACCGGATACACCGTTAAGTTTTTAGTGGGTTCATAAGGAGAAAGGTGTGCCAGGCAGTTTATACAGTTGATCCGTGCGGTACCCAAGTCCGGTCCACAGTGAACACTACCGGCACCTTCAAGGTGCCCTTACCTCTTCCAGGTGATAATGAATGCTGTCATGTCGGACATCAAAAAAGAAGCTCCCTAGTGCATGCTGTTTTCCGATGACATTGTGCTGATTGCCGAGAGCGGCCAAGAGGTCGAGAGCAGATTGGAGGTGTAATGGCAAAGACTGACGAATATTGGCATGTTAGAAGTTTCAAAGTTGCGCCTAGTACAGAAAAAAATAAAAGGAGTCGTTCGTCTAGGTATGGATATGTAATGAAAACCACATTATGATTATAGAGTGATAGATCTGAATGTTGAAGGATGTGTAAGGAATGATATGAAGGAGAAAGAAGTAAATGATGACGTGACGTCTGACAGGGGAGAATGGAAGAAGACCGTGTTGCGCCGAGCCCTAACAGAATGGGACAAGGGCAGAAAAATTAAGAAACTTAAATTATAGGGTTTTAAACAAAACATGAATTATTTTGAAAAATAAGTCTATTATAAAATTGCTCTTGCAAATTATTATATATCCCTAGTTTTCGTAATGACGGTTTTTTTTTTTTTTTTTTTTTTTTTTTCTTCTTTGGCAACTGAGCCGATGTCGACTATTCTGCCAGGGTCACGTGGTGACGGCAACTATCTTGGTGAGCCGTCGAACTTTACTTTTGGTAGTGTTAGTAGCTGTAAAGACAAGACATTTTTGTTAGTTAACATGTAATAATATATATATATAGTATTTTATATGTATAAATTTATAATCAATAGGACATCACAAATTAAAACGGTTAAATAGAAACATAGGATTAGTATTACACGCCAGATTACATTTTCAGATCGTTGTCATTTAAAAATTTAGACAGAATTTGGACTAATTTAGGGGAAAAATTTGTCAGGAGATAATGGAAATTGGTAGGTAGGGTGATTTTAATTTTGGGGAGCTTATGGTACAAGTCAAAGGACTGGGAATATAGAGGACATGAGAAAAAGATATGGTCCAGAGTACCGTCGTCAAGACCGCATTCACATAATGAGCTGTCTCGGACGTGAATCTTATTTAAAAATACTGGGCTGCAGCAGTGACCGAGTCTCAGTCTACACAAGGACGAAACAGTTCTTTTGGACAGTTTAGTGCATTTAAAAAACCAAGGTTTCCGTTGGACTTCCGGTTGAATACTGGCATAGTACGCACCTTTAAGCCTCGAACTTACTTGCCAAACTGCTGACCACGAATTATGTAGCTTCTGTTTAGTATCGGCCAGTAAGTCGTAGCTATGGACTACATAATGTTTTAGATCAACTGGATTGGAAGTTGCGAATTTAGCGAGAGAATCCGCGCACTCGTTGCCACCTATACCCGAGTGACTCGGAACCCAAGCTATTTCAATGTTTAAACCGTTGTTGAAGCAAGAAAAGAGTAGATTTTTAATGTCTAAAATGATTTTACTGTGGATCTTTGATTTTAATTGATTTTGACTTAAAGCTTGAATGCTACTGCGAGAATCTGAGAAGATGACTGAATTTTGAATATTGTGTGATTTAATAAAATTAATTGCTTCTAAAATGCCAATACACTCCCCTGTGAAAACCGATACCTCTGGAGGGCACTGAAAGAGAAGAGCAATTTTGGAATTCTGGAAGTAAGTAGCAATTCCTGTGCATCCTGTAGGTGTTAATTTGGATGCATCTGTGTAAAATAAATTCCATCCCTTCCAGTACCTCTCGATGGCCCGATCAAAGTCTCCCTTTGCGTCCTCGGAATCTTTTGAGATGCCAAGCCCAAGAATGACCTTGGGTTTAAAATGAACCACCTCGTATGTGGAAGAAAAGACTGGTAGGGTAGGATACTGGCTAACAGGCGAGGAGAGGTTTTTAAGCTCTCTGTACCTGTTCATTAGCGGAGGTAATGATTTATTCTTCCAGTAAGAAGATACTTCTAACGAGAGGTGGATTTCTTCTAGTATGGGAAGTAAGGGGTGGGACGAGAGAGCAAAAACTTTTGACAAAAAACGATCAGCTAAGTATTGTCTTCGAAGGTTAAGGGGAGGCTCTGCACATTCTACCTGGAGGGCATTAATAGGAGAAGATTTCATTGCACCTAATATAATTCTGAGGCATTTGGATTGGATAGCATCTAGCTTGCGAAGTGCCTCTTTATTACAGGGCTCAAGTAAGAAGCAGCAATAGTCCATTACACTTCTGACCAGAGCGTTGTACACTAACTTGAGAGTGTAAGGGTGTGCTCCCCACCAGACCCCAGACAAAGCCTTGAGGACCGATATTGAGCGCTCACACTTTTTTACCGCGTTGTTGATGTGGTGAACTCCTGACATTTTGGAATCTAAAGTAACTCCCAGAAACCTGGCCTTGTCTTCAATGGGGATAACTTGTCCGTCTATATTAATTACAATCTGGGGGATTACCCGCCTGCGAGTAAAAATAACAGCAGTACTTTTAGGAGCACTCAAACACAACCCATGACCGAGTAACCATTGGTTTAATGAGGCTAAAGAGACATTCAAAGATTGGGCGGAATCCTCGATGGAACTTCCTGGGACCAATAAAGCAATATCGTCAGCATACTGGAGGATTTTACAGTTATAATTTAAGCAAGAAGGGAGATCTAAAGTGTAGATGTTATATAAAATAGGACTTATTACGGAACCCTGCGGTAACCCTCGCCAAGCAACCCTCCTCTCACAGTTGTCCCCTGGGATCCTAAGCTGCAGGGTTCGGCTTGAAAGAATTGCATAAATGATCTGAATGATCCTAGCCGGTATTCTCAGCTCTTGCAGCTTTTGCCTGAGAACTGGGAGGAGAACAGAATCATATGCAGCAGATACGTCCAGAAAAACGGCTACCACAGACTCATTCCTACTGAGGGCCAGTCGGATTTCTGATGTGAGAATACCCACACTATCAGAGGTACCCAAACCTTTCCTAAAGCCGAACTGAGTCGTTGGGAGCAGCTTCCTACTTTCTACAAGCCATTCTAATCTGTTTTTAATTAAATGTTCTAAAAGTTTAATGAGTACTGACGATAGAGCAATTGGTCTGTAAGAGCAATGATCACTAGGATCTTTGCCAGGCTTTAATATAGGAATAACCACTTGAACCTTCCAAGCTGGAGGAATATACCCGGAACAGAAACAAAAATTAACCAAATCCAGGTAATATTGGTGACTTTTAATACCCCCTTTAGCAATAAAAGAGTAAGGGAATCCATCCACACCAGGAGAGGAATCCTTAACATAATTAAGAACTGTTTTCAGTTCATCCAGGGTGAATGGCTTCTCTAGAGGGTCATTTGAGGATACAGGACCTGTAAAATTTAATTCCTCCTCACCTGGGACATAGTCCGGGGCGACCCGACTGAAGAACTGATATCCCAGGTCATCGGATAAAATATTTGTGTGGGACGGTTTTAAGCAGCTTCTGTAGCTTTTTACCCTTTGCCATACTACCGACGCTGGAGTGGATGGACTCAGGGAACTGCAAAATGATACCCAGCCTGCTCTTTTCTTTTTTCTACAGAATTTCCTGGATTTGGCCAATGTCTGTTTGAATGCGATGAGATTTTGCAGGTTCATTTCATGGTTGAAATTCTCTTCAGCCTCATTCCTGGCTCTGATCATAGTGGTGCACTCACTATCCCACCAAGGCGGGGAGGGGATTCTGCCGGAAGGGGGTTTTTTAGAAGGGAAGCAATCATCAGCTGTAGTGGATATGGTGTTGGAAAAAGACAAGAAACATTCCTGAGCATTTTCAGCATTTATGGATGGAAGAGAAGAGATACGGAGATCTAATATTTTGGCGTAAAGGTCCCAATCCACCGAATTCAGCCGATACTTTAGCAAGGGAGGGGAGGATTTATCGGGGAGGGTTTTTGAAGGAATTTTAACCATGATGGGATAGTGATCACTACCATAGGATGTATTCAAACGACTCCAAATTAAGAGGCTGGCCATGCCAGATGAACAGAAAGTCAAGTCTACACAGCTATTTCTGGACTGTAAGCCATGCCTACGAGTTGCACTGCCATCATTAATAATACATAAGTCAAGGTCATCCATCATATCCACTAAACTCACACCAGTGCTATCACAAGAGTCTGATCCCCAGCGATAATGATGGCAGTTGAAATCTCCCATGACAAGTAATGGGCCATTTACATTACTTAGTAAGTTTTTTATTAAATCAATATCTTCTAAACATGGGCGTGTAATATAAAAAGAAAAAATGTTTATACCCTCAACCTTAACAGCAACAACATTAAGGTTGTCACCAACGAAGGGTAGAGGGATCTGGGAGAATGGTACTTTGTTATTAATGAACAAAGCACATCCTCCGTATCCATCAGGTCTGTCATGACGGACACCACTGAAGCATGGAATCCTGAAATTGCTTCCAGGAAGTAGCCATGTCTCAGCAATGGCACAGACTGATACTTTAAATTTATTTATAAGAAAGAGGAGGTCAGGCTTGCTAGGAGATATACTCCTCACGTTCCATTGCAGGAATGTCAGGGGAGTGAATGTTGTTTATTTGGTAAACAATTGTTTTCAGTTTGTTGGCAACGTGGTCAGGTAGAGATTGTGCAGGGTTGGCTAATACTGATATTAGCATATTAGCTATCATATTGAGAATTTGTTCGGACTTATCCACAGGACTACTGGTACCTTCTTTTGGGAAGGCACAACCATTTTGGGAAGGAGAGAAGGAGTAATCCTGGGTAAGGGCTTGATGAGCCTGTCTATCATAGCTAGGAGAAAGGGGGGCATGGGACTTTGGTTTCAGAAAGACCGTTTTACGGTATGATTTTGGTTGGGAAGCTGGACTAGGATATTGTGAGGGGGCGGTTGTTGATTTAGGATTTTTGGACATTCTCGACACTTCAGCATATGAACGTGACACTGGAGGGAAAGCCTGACTTGCTTCCACATACGAGACAGATTTTTCTGCCATAAAAGCTTTTATGCCTTTCTGTCGACCTAGTTCAGGGCAAGACTTGTCATTGGCAAAATGATTGCCTGAACATAAAACACATATGGCACACTCAGAGGGAATATGGCATCCATCACCTGGGTGATCTTGACCGCATTTAAAGCAACGTGGTTGTGAGCGACATACAGTACGTGTGTGACCGAAGCGACAACAGTTGTAGCATTGAATGCATGGGTACATATACCTCTCGACCGAAAGGGCAGAATAAAAACAATATACTCTTTTGGGAAGTACTTGCCCATCAAAAGTGAGAACAACAGTTTGAGTGGGTTTCCACTCTGTTACTCCCAGAGAAGTCACCTTTCGGCTCATTCTCCTTGCCTTAATAACAGGGCCGCACCCATCAGGGACCTTGATGTTCTCGATCACTTCATCCTCTGTCCATTCAGTTGGTACATCCCTAACCAGACCTAACCGTGTCACATTAAATTGTGGAATTGATGCTACGTAGTTATGTTGCAGTAATGTTCCACTAATTAAAAAACTGTTTGCGTCCTGGTGAGACTTAAATTCTACTGCCACTCGGTTTCTACCTAGACGTTTCACACTGCCTAGAAGGATGTTACTATAATTATTTTTTGTAAGAAACATACCAAATTTAACAGGGTGCAACACAGTACCTGGGGTCTGACCATCTTTCAGGGAAACATGAACTACATATGGAGGGTTATCCCTCTGTGTATATATTTGTCTGCCAAAATCTTTTTTTAGAACTTTAGGATTAGGGGGATTCGTCACGATAGTCAGGGGAGAAGTCGCCACACGTTTTCTGCTAGATGATTCGGAGTCCATGACTTCAGTTTGCGTATTGTCGTCGGGAAGGGTAATGGTTAAATATGGCTGAAGATCAAAAGCGTCGGGATCAGGTGGTTTTTTGACGTCCATGATGGACGCCGGGTAAAATACTTACGACTATCAAAATTAAGGGTTAAAACAAAGTTAACAAACCTACTGATAAAACACAAACACAATTAAAACTATCGTTTGAAGTTCGCACTAAAAGTGGACACTTAAACAACAATTTTCCACACAAAAACAAAGTAACACAAAAACACGATGCTTTCACCTTCACCGTTCTACCAAAAGTCCGACGGTTTTTTTATTCGTCTGCGATTTAAAGCAGTCTGCGATTCTGTGGTCCGACTATTTTTGACATTGACATTTGTTTGATAGAAGAAGTCGAAGTTTGGTATTATTGATTCTGTCTGCAGGCAAAAGCTAAAACCCTGCTGTACAATGTTCAAAATACTTTAAAGTTTAATCATAAAGAACGATGTGTTATTAATTAATAAGATTAACGTATGCTTCATGATTAAAATCCTAATAGAATCGGTAGAGGTGGCGCAGTGTCGGGATTGACGCGTCGAACGGGTTGCCGAAGGGCGTGCTAGAAGTAGACTCGGCGATGGAATGAGGTTCTAGTGGGTCGGCGGAAGCAGCTGAGCGGCGCGATGGCGGCCGACACCGCGGTGACGGCCAGCCCCGAGGAGACGCTCGAGTCGCTGCTTCGCGAGGCCGAGGCGCTCAAGCAGAAGCTAGAGGAGGAGCGCCAGAAGCTCAACGACGTGACACGTGAGTCCCACGGTACATGAACGCGACTAGCTTGTCACTTCATTAAGTAAACATTTTGTTCTTGTGTCAGACACCAATAAAATGAAAGGAATTTTTGTTTTAACTTGACACATATAATATCCACAACACTTATCATCTATTCCCAACAATGTTAGGGTCGGCTACCAGTGTTATCACATTCAGCTATTTACCAGTATTTTAAATGGAGGGATTGAGAATCTTGTAAAATCTTTGATTTCCATAATGTTAAAACCTTTGGATTTCCATTATTGAAACACTGACTTTCAACTTTTTTCCAATCACTACATAAAAGGTTACAACATAAAATAAACATTTTTTATAAATCACCTACATTTTGTACCGGTCTAAATCTCACTTAAAAACTGACTACAATTTTCTTCTGACAAGAAGCTCTTTTCAATAATACCGTTCCGTGTTTAAAAAACCATTTCTTCCTTTTCCAGAGACAATAATATTCCCTTCTATAACAAATCTGACCTCTGCAACCCAATTAATAACTCTGTAATACAACAGCATATCCACACTTTCTAACAAAACAAATGTAAAAGTTATCTTTGTTTTATTATTACTTTAGTAGAAAGAAATGATCATGAAATTAGTGTGGAAACAAGACGAGGTAAATCTGTAAGTATCAGCTGTGTGGGCATTATTGTACAAAATAATATCATACTATGATAATACTATAATATGAAATGATCTCGAGACAAACTAGACAACATAGAAACTTACAACTTTTTAAATTAACAATTTTGCAATTATCAAAATGTGTAAGTATGTTGTGTTGCCTGCTGCAGCTTTGGGTTTTACATAATAGATAGATACCATAGAACGGAACAGGGAACACAGAGGGCAACAACATTGATGTTTTAGTCAGTACCTGTTTAACACTCCCTTCCTCTCTGCCTAGAGCAGAGTCATTGATTGATTGATGATCTCCCATCCAAAAAAAAAGAATAAAGTGTGTTGTGTTAAATGTCCATAAGTCTAATCAGCAAATTGATAAAATGAATGGTCTGTGTCGAAGTCGAAGTAGCTTAATAAGGGTTATGATGATGTGCAGCAGGTCCAGTAGTGTACAGTGGCTGCTGGCTTACCTTGTGTGTGTTGCAGTCAAGACAGTGGGGGAGAAGCTGGAGAGCCTCACAATGCCCGTCCTGAAGATGCGGCGCGTGCTCAAGGGTGCTGGGTCAAAGGTGCTCTGCACTGACTGGTCACCTGACAAACGACACATAGTGTCCTCCTCACAGGTACACATTCAGTGTTATTTTATAATTTTTTTATAACTTATGAGTGGTAACATACTCAGAGGTGTTAGTCACCCCGTCATTCTAACTTAGAAACGGCATCAAATTTGAACTTTTTTAGTCAAATTATGAATGTTAAAACAGTACATTGATTTTGGTGATTATATATCTGTTTCTGAGTAGCATCTCCGAGTGTGGAAATTGGACCTATGTACGTTGTTGTATTGGGTCTTCCACCTTTAACAACATGGTTAGTGAAATAACAATAAATAAATATAATTATTTTAATGCTTTTACTTAGAGCTCATAGAATTAGAATGTCTGAAAGAAATGAATAAGTTGCTATTGCCCATGTCTGTCTCAGTATGCTTGTATGTCTTAATTTTCAACGAAAACAATTTTTTCGTTGAAAACTAAGACGACGAAGAAGAAAATTAGCCTATGTTAATCTCCAGGTCCTAGGCCACCTATCTCCTGCACATGATCAGGCGGGAGGAAACGCCGGTTCACACCATTGTGACGATCGTCCGGACGATACGGTGGAGCACACTGTTACGGTCTGCCCCGTGTGGGCGTCGGGTGCCGTCTCAAACATCTAGCCACCTCATTCGCTAGCATAACTGCTTCGCAGATGGAGATGACTGCTTTTCATTCCCTCTCGATCCGGACCATAGCCTAAACCAGGGCCAGGGGCAGAACTCGACGCTGGGCGCCACCGATCGCGTCTACTCAGACACAGCGGTGCAGACCGCCACAAGATCGACCGTGTTCATCGGGCGATCGTCCATTGTGGCGTGCCCATTACCTGCCATGCATCCTTGTATATCATAATATCATAAAAAGCTTTGATTATCATGGCTTCCGTAAAACTACGCGTAATTCCATTAATTCGGTATAAAAAAAATTGTTAAAACGATTTTCGTGGTTATAAGCTAACAGTTGGGTATGTACACTACAGGACGGCAAGCTGCTGGTGTGGGACGCCTTCACGGCCACCAGGGAGACCACCATCAACATGCCGAGCACGTGGGTCATGGCGTGCGCCTACGCGCCGTCCGGCTCGCTGGTCGCCGCCGGGTACGTGTTCACTACTGTGTCCAGAGGTGGAACCTGTGCAAAACAGTCGGGGTCGCTTCAGCTATGTTCCGCTTTTTGGCCTCCCATACTGATTTTTTATTCGACTTGACTTCCAAAACTAAGTGCAAAATGTGACAAACACTTGTACTCAATTTTAATCACTAGGATATGCCTCAACAGTACAATACAATATAAATATTTATCGGAAAGTAGGGAAGTCAAATTCGGTGTGCCACAGGACACCGTTGTTGGACTCTTATTGTTTTTGCTGTATATAAATGACTTGCCTAGACAAATTCAACAGCCGATGATATTGGTGATGACAGCACGGCTATAGTTAAATGTACACATAAAGCGGATTATGAAACAAATATTAATGATACATTAAAAAACATAATAACTTTGCTTTCGAACAATAATTTAATAATTAACTTGAAAAAAACAAAAGTAATGCAGTTTTACCAGCGTTTAAGTCAGTACAAATGTCGCAAGTTGCGACAAGTTGTGCAAGTCGCAAATTGTAGTAGACAATACAAATGTCGCAAAATTTTTAGGTATACTAATCTGCATACATATTATATAATTTGACAAAAAATGTTAACACTGACACGATTATTACAGCTTATCATGGTTTAGTCGTTTCTGTTTTAAGATATGGAGTAGTTTTTGGGGTAATTACAGTGAGAGAGAAAGGATTTTCAGAGCCCAAAAATATTGTATTAGATCAATGACCGGATTAAATTCAACAGACAGCTGCGTTCCTATGTTTAAATCCCTTAACCTTTCCATCACTCTATATTTTTGAAATGGCACTATTTGTAAAGGATAATCAAAACTTATTTTGTTCAAACATTAATCACTCAACAAGGCCAACATGAATAAGATCTCAATATAAAAATCTTTTATATACAGGCAAATTTAAAACAGCACTGCTGAAAAAAAATATTATGCATATGGGACCTGTGGTATACAATAAAATACCTGATGATATAAAAAATTGTACACTACAAATATTTAAAACTAAATTAAATAAATTGCTAGTTAAAAAATGTTATTATACAATAGATGTATTTTTGAATGACAAATCCATATGATTATTTATTAACAATGATTTTCCTGAAGATTTTAATTATTTACTTAATTTATATTTTGATTGTATTATTGACTAATTAATAACTTTCTATTGACATTGTATATTTAACTTATTATTGACATTGTATTGATGACTAATTATTAACTTATTATTAACATTTTATTATTGACTAATGATTAATTTATTTTTTTGACATTGTTTACTACTTAATGAATTTGAATGATTTATATTTTATTGATGATTGTAATCACTTGACATTAGTTAAATATTTGTTTCTTTTATTTTGTTTATTAAAATAATTTCGTAATTAATTCTAATATAAAAATGTTGCATGCCTCACGTTAGAATGTATTGGATCCTTCTCTTACTCAACACCATATTTCTGTACCTACATTCATAGCAAATAAATTTCATATCATTTCATTTCAAAAGTTTAAATAGATTTTCCCCAGCGTAAGGCGGATCGTCGCAAGTGTCGGGCTCAAAGATCTATTTGCGTAAGAGCTCACATCCCTGTTGTTTGCTTGCGGCGCAGAGTGGTGACGAGCTGATTGTGTGCGCAGGGGCCTGGACAACAAGGTGACGGTGTTCCCGCTGACGGGCGGCGACGAGGAGCCGGCCGCACGCAAGCGCACCGTGGCCACGCACACGTCCTACATGTCGTGCTGCTTGTTCCCCAACACCGACCGGCAGATCCTCACGGGCAGCGGCGACGGCACGTGCGCGCTGTGGGACGTGGAGTCAGGGCAGTTGCTGCAGAGCTTCCAGGCGCACGCCGCAGACGTGATGGCGCTGGACCTGGCGCCGTCCGACATGGGCGACACGTTCGTGTCGGGCGGCTGCGACCGCGCCGTGCTGGTGTGGGACATGCGCACGGGACAGGCCGTGCAGGCCTTCGACACGCACGACTCGGACGTGAACAGCGTGCGCTACCACCCGTCCGGCGACTCGCTCGTGACCGGCTCCGACGACTCGTGCTGCCGCCTCTTCGACCTGCGCGCCGACCGCGAGGTGAGTCCATCCGCGGAGCACACCTAGTGTGCAGTGTACGCCGTACACTAGCACCGCGCAACATGAAACATTAACGAGTCGCGTGCAGGTGGCGCGCTACCACCGCGAGAACATCATCTTCGGCGTGAACTCGGTGGAGTGGTCGCTGAGCGGGCGCCTGGTGTTCGCGGGCTACAGCGACTACACAGCGTGCGCGTGGGACGCGCTGCGGGCCACGCGCGTGTGCGTCATGTGCGGCCACGAGCACCGCGTCACGCGCGTGCAGCTGTCGCCCGACGGCACGGCGCTGTCCACGGCCTCCTGGGATGCCACGATACGCGTACGTACTGCGACCTCCGTCCGGCACACTCCGTGCGGCACACTCCGTCCGGCACGACCCACCACTGACCGGCGCCTCTGTTACAGATCTGGGCGTAAGGCGAGCTCCGCTGACTGTCGTACATGTTCGCGCCGCTAGTGTAGCGCGGGTTATGTTGCCGAGCGCGTCGCGCGACTGCGAGTCCCGATCCCGGCCCCGTTCGTGCGCATCTTTAGCAAGGGACTTACTGTGGATAATGAGCGCATTTCTTTTATTTCAAGTTTAGTACGATTCCGAATACCTTGTGCGTAGTTTTAGTCGAGTATACCTTTACTAGCACTAGTCGATGATAGTATGATAATAATAAAATATATATTATTTATAAAGATCTAAGTAATGTATGTAAATATTGGTTATCGAGCACGTTGAAAGGTGGTGTTAATTTTTGCGAGTATTTATTTTTAGACTTAGTCGTCTCGAGTATTGTAAGAATGAAAGGGCGGCTCAACGCCGTTCGTCCAACAGCTCAGTGTTAGTCTCCTACTATTATCAATAAATAAATGTTATACCAATGTCTGTTTCATTTCTATCGTGAACCTTTAGAACACCATTGGCGCGTATGTGTCAAGAAATCCTTGGAGGTGTCAGATGAATGACAAAAATGTAGGATAAATTATTCTCGGCTTGAAGGGTGTGCGTTCGCGCAGCGGAATGTTGTTGAATTTAAAGATTTTAATTATGCAGATATTTAGTGTATGACGTCGTATAAATGTGTATGGTAAAAAAAAATTGTGCACGCAGCCATTGTGGAGAAATTCACCAAAAACTGATTCCGCTGGGCGAACGTTGTCCTGGCGAAACTTTTTAATCCATAGTCTTCAGAAGAAAAGAGGTATTGTGCCCAATTTGTATGAATAAAATAAGTGCACGCATAAACTTCGGAGAAATTTAAGTTTCCGCTGCACGAACGTTTGGCCATTAGCTAGTTTTCATATAAAGCGCTTACATAAAGAGCTGTAGATTTTTACATACATTGTTTTGAATTATTTATATTTGTTTAAAAAACAGTTTTAGAAAAAAATACGCTTATTAGGTCTTAGTTCTTAAAGTATGCACTTTGGGGTCTAGATTTTCACGTTTGAACAAACCTTGTAAGTGTCTGCAACATGTTGCCAAGTATCAATGATGTTCCGTTAGTAATTAAAGAGTTATAGGACAATTTACCATGAATAGATCACTGTTTACCAAGCAGTCAAATATCACGACGTTCTAAAGGAATTACATGGTAAAATATATACCAATAATTAGTTTATTCATTCAACTATTCACATGCAAAATTTCATGTCATTAAATTCAATAATTAAAGCCTACATAACCCGACCAAGTTCGGATGGCTACAATAAAGCGGCCTTAATATTCCTTTAAAAAAACCGGTGGTTTCCTTTAAAAAATATTCTTTAAATAGGACAATGATATGATGGTGCTAACACAATAAAAGTGATTAACTGTGGGTTTCAAAAACTCAAAAGATGTCAAGCCAATTTAAATCTAGTACTCAATGATGCAGTGAGAAAGGTTATTTTATTGATACAAAATTATTATTGTACGGAACCCTCGGAATCCGATTCGCGCTTATAAACGAAAATACAATTTAAAGATAGCTACTTGTTTGCAACATGATACACAATAGCCTATTCTATCTTTGACATTTAGTAATATTGTAATCTATATTGTATCGTTATTGTAAATAAAATACTTACGACTTAAATGAATCAGATTCATATTATAACGTTTACGGTCCTATGACCAACTTTGGCGGAGGGGTAAATCTTGTTGTTTTATTTCCAGGGCTATTTGCTCTATGCTGCCTCTGCAAATGAAGTTTTCGAGATAATGTGGTATTTTAAGTGGCAACACTAGTTTGCAGATTACTTCGATGTGCGCCATTTTCCTCTTTCCGCCATTGTTCTACTAGTGTGCAATCAAGGTAGTCGTTTCGATCTATTGGAATTTAGTTGGAAGACGGTGCTGTAGGTGTATGTCGGTCAAGTCGTCTTCTTTGTTTTATTCAGTGCGATTTTATTAAAGTCACCATGAGGCGACATGTCGTTTTCCCTCTTGCTCTGCTATTTATAGCGCTCGGAGTTCCCTCAAACGCACAAAGTAAGTGTAAATTTTGTATTGTACACCTCGACTTTAAAATTACTAATTAATAGCTACTACTAACTAATAGCCATCTCTTGATGGATAAGATAAGGGTTGTCGGTTCGTTGTTGGCCGAAAATCGCGCAACTAGCGCAGTGACTGTATGACACAGGTAGTCGATACTGCCGCAGTTGACGGGCGACGGCTGCTTGCATGATGTCACTGGATGAGTAATTACTTCTTCTCGCCCCAATTTCGTTTAATTAAAACGATAATAATGTGAAGCATAGCACTACTGCGGGCGCAGTGCGACGACTACGCACGATGTGTTTTTCAAATATAATTTGTATTTAGACCAAGGACATTTGATCAGTGACGTTGGTACAGTTCCTACTAACATTATTATACTCGAATCTATCTAGGATAGACTTCACATATTCGTCATCAACTTCTCTAAAAGATAACTCAAACAGTGTTCATTCACTTTCATGTATTATTTCGCTTTAATGAAATTTAAATTGAACCTTCCTTCCTGTAGGATAAAATACAGTTTAAATAGGTGGATATACTATGCCCCTTATAATACATCACATTATTGAAATCTAGTAATGATGAGTGTAACAGGCACCCATCATGACATTAGATAAAATAGCATTTCATTTAAAACTCCCCAATCATTATGAATAAGATGTACAAACAACAGAGCTAAAACGAGATAACAGTTTCCCTGGTCTTTGTTTTGTTTGTTTTACATCTTTACTTTATCAGTTAAATTGAGTAAACTCTTAATATCTGTTTTTATAATCATATAACAATTAACATGTTATTCATTTACTTAGACTTTAGATGTGGACCATCTGCCACAGCCCACACTCACCTGCTTATAGATAGGGCAGAGATGGCGAACCAATGGCACGCGTGCCAAAGACGGCACGCGACAAAACGAATTGGGCACGCAAACAATTTTAATCATATTTTTATCTTACTATCCTTTTTTAACTCGCCGGAGCGATTCATTATTTTCAGAGATGAATTAAATTAATTCGCTTACAAACTGTTTGGCGATGACTCTACTAGTCAGTAAAAAAAGTTTCGAATTAATAGTAATTATTTTCCTAATACAATCACTTAGTCAAAATTATTTGATGGCACGTCTGTGGCGTCATTCAACATTTATTTAGGAAAAATGGCACGTTGGTTCATCAAGGTTCGCCACCCCTGAGATAGGGTAATATAACAGACTTGTCTAAGATGTTAATTCTGTATCATTTGTAGTGGCTTCGTAGCCCACATCCATGCCCTAAATTTTGTAAGTTGTAATTATTAGTAGAAAAGCCATTATTCTTATTATAAGTCTATGTTGCCCCACTGTAGGGCAAAAGCCTTACTTCCCTGCACCCACTTTTTGTGATCTAATCCGGTTGTAGGCAAATTGTTTGCGAGAGTTCAGCTCATCCTGCTATCTCCTATTATTGGTCCTGCCACATTGTAGCTTTTTGCCATTTGGTATCCAATAGGTGGCCATATATCTCAGAACCCAAGTGTTTCTATGTTTAAGATTAACCAGATACAAAAATTCTGCATTAAATCTTTTTAGGCCAAAAATTTGTTTGTTCTATAATGTGCTCATAATGCCCCTAAGGGTATACTCCCCCGGGGTTGTGGGTTGTTCGAAAGAGATACCGCGGCCCCGAAATGTAAAGAGCAATAGAAGGAACATGGGCTCTGGGTCTGACATGCCCCAGCGGTGGAAGTCATAGGATGATATCCCAACCGAAAAAAAAAGGGTATATTATTATTATTTATTTATTCAGGAACAATTTAAATTGTATATGAATATTTTAACATGAAACAGAATATTGAATAAGTATACAGTTTACAATTAAATAGTGAAAAAAAATAAGAATTACACGTTATTAAAAAAAAAAAAAAAAATTAAATTGACAAACAAATCATGTAAATGTCATGCACACATAATTAATAAAAACACAATGTCAATAAATTAATTTAAAAAAAAAATAATCAAAAACAATTAATAAAAGGCATACATAAATTATAATATCAAAAAAGAAAAAAATAATTACATATCAGTTTTAAGGACATTACAGATCGTCTAGGGAGTAGAGACATCTATCCAACAAGAAAGCCCTGAGCCTTGCTTTGAATGAAACTGTGTACAGTGTGCTTTTTAACTCTAGCGGTAATTTATTAAATATTTTGACTGCCTGATACTGTGGACTGTGTTTCACTATTCCAAGAGCCGGGGTGATTTTGTTACCAAAGTCTTGCCTACGCGTATTCTCTCTTACCATCCTACCCTCGGCTGTTTCATAATCATAAATATATTTTTTAAAAGTGTTCAACAGCACGACTACGTAAAGGCTAGGCACTGTGAGAATGCCAAGTTCTTTGAAATATGGCCTACAAGAGTCTTGTTGAGAGATGCGGACCATAGTTCGAATCGCTCTTTTTTGGAGTAAGAATACTTCCAACTCTTACAACTCCCCTCCTAAGATAACCTACTGACCAAGCAACCACATTCAATACGTGAGCGTGGGTAGAATGTACATGACCATAAGCCTTTGTTTAAGTGACAGTAGGACGAGAGGTTCCTTCTTAAAATGTTTCATTGACCAAAAGCTTCTTGCGGCTCTCCCTATGCGTCAAGCAACTTATTTATCTTGTTTTCCTAGTAGTTCTATTTGGCTGAGGTAAATGTAGCCATGGACATTATTTCTGTGCTGTTTGTCAACAGTTAACAAACATAATAATCAACAAATAGAAGATTCCTGGGGCAGCTGGTACTTGTACTGAAATAAAAAAGTGCAAGCTAATCAAATCAGACTAAATAGGAATTGGATGAAAGTACAAAAAAATGTGCTTCAATCCCTGTAGCTAAGTGTGATTAGCCAAAAACCATAGAACTAAGTGTACAGTGGTCATATTGTCATGTGTCTCTTCTTGTTGAATTCCTTCATGTGTAGAGAAGAAAGTTAAAAAAAGCACACCCTTTCCTTTGTGTATTTATTTTTAGTTCATATGTAACTTGTTATTGAACAATTTTATATTGTGGCATAATAGTAACCTGAGTGCAATTGTTAAACACCAACTTGATTTGTTTAACACCAAATTGATTTTTTTAACACCAAAAGTTTCCCCTAATTGTTAAAAAACTTACTCGAAAATTACAATTTCTTCCATTATTTAAACTTACTCTAAAATACCGAATTCATAACTGATTTATACATAAATATTAACATTACTTACAAAAAACTGTTCATTTAGATCTGAAAATAATTATACCCAGGGTAACCCGCTGAATTGAAATTTTCTTAGCTGTTTGCATTTTGCAGATAAGTGACAGGTTATTGTTGAAATATGATTCGCAACCGTTATATGTATTGAACCCTCGTCATTATTTGAATCCCATTGAATACTTGTTTCATGAAATAGTCATTCATTGCGATTAAATTAACTTGGCAGATGTAGTGATGGTTGGGAAAGCTCGTTAGGTCTGAAAGTGCGTTAAAAGAAAGGGAAAAGGTCTGAAAGTGTGCCCACGACGGACACCCGCTGCCAGTCTAGGTACGTGGGCCGTAACGCTTCGTGAAAAGTTTGTGAAAATGTCTTTCGATACAAAAAGAGTAAAGTGTGAGTGCAGTGTAGCCCTAGTTTCATATGGAGCCAGGCGAATGAACTCAAGGGTGGGTAGCTTAAGGGAGCAACGGACTTCGTCTTCGCGTACCCACGGAAGCCACGCGCGTAGTCATATGCGCATGTTGTGGGCGCCCGTTTATCGCACTTTCGGCCCTGCACGAACACAACTCTACAAAATCATGGTTTACGGTTGCGAATTTCATTTTATCAACATACAACTAGTCACTAGCCTGCAAATTGCAGAAAACGTAAAAAAACAATTTGGCGGGTTACCCTGGCGCTTTAACCATAAGCATGCAATATTCCAGTAATGCAATTATAATTTTACACTACTATAATTTTCATAATTTGACCTCTATGAAAATTGGTTTAGTACTTGCTCGCATTTTACTATTAGATGTAGCATGGTACTTGGCTTTGACATGACAAGTTACTGAATTCAACCAAACATATAGATGCAATATTATTTTATGCCAGACCCATAAAATAATTGACTCATTGTATCTTTACTCATATGCTTGCCACTTTTCAATTGCAACAAGTCACAAATCCTTTACTTGTAGAGATAAATTTAAGTAAGTACCATTACTAAAATTTACTAAAAAAAACATATTAGATTCAGGGGTGATTAAAGTCCAATCAACCTTAAAAGCTGATATTGATAGATAAAAAAATAATCAAAAAGATGACCTCCTCAACTTACAATTTTTTACAGCATGCCTTTCGTTGTTTGTGAGAATGTGTAATTCTCAGTTAAGATTTATTATCAATAATTTCATATCCGTTCATGTGGATGGCTGGCCTGCAGATATGAATAGGTAGGGTAAACGTAAAGCCCCGTGTTTGTAAGCCAGCGACGGACGCGCTAGGGGTAGCTAGTGACGCGTGGCGTGCGCAGACGCAGACGTGACGGTGGAAGAGGGCGCGCCGCTCACAGTGGAGTGCGCACTGCGCGTGGAGGAGCGCGCCGAGTGGCGGCTGGACGGCAACGCGCCGCCCGCCGACATGCGGCCGGCCGGCGAGGCCGCAGCCGCCGGCCGGCTCACGGCCCGCCTGCACGCGCCCGCCGCGCGCGCGCAGCACGCCGGCGTGTACACGTGCGCGCGCCAGCCTGGCCAGCGCGTCCGCGTGCACGTGCGCGCCGCGCCCCACGCGCCGTCCACGCACGCGCCCGGTACTCACCTAGTGCGAGCATGCCGCCCGACGACCCGCTCCGACTTTCGCTCGAGTCGGCTGTAACACTCCTGCCAGCGAGCGCCCAGCCACTTAACGTCCGCGAAGGGTTAAGCAGAGATAGACGTAATAAATAGTACAGCCACATTTAGCCAGTTATGTTAGTCCCACGTAATAGGGGGCGAGTAGATTTAATCATTAATCGGTTATTATTCTTTCAAACTAATAAAGTTTTGTTTCGTTAGGACTTTATAGTCAGTAACTAATTGTGTCCGACTGAAACACGTAATTTTCTCTGACTCTGGACGCCCATAATAAGCGTGCATGTCTTTCTAAAATCTTTCTCTCATATATTTTAATCTTAATATGAAAATATTATGATTTAAAAAAGTGTCCATTCTTCTCCATAGAGATCTACACTACGCGACGTTACGTTACGAATGGGCAACTACAGTACTTTCATAAGATGTAATGCCACTTGACTGCGTAGTATTATCATTTTGCTTTTCGACCTAAGTGACTGAAATGGTCTAATTGAAATAATAAAGTTTAAGTTATCATAGTTGTGGCCCAAGCCGAAACTACATAACAATCTGGCCAAAATTCAATATTAATCATATTTACTCATAAAATACAATATTAACTGATTCATTTTCAAAATAGTGTAAGAAGGTAAATAAAAAAATGCAGATTTGAAGCTTTTCAAAGCGTAAATTAAAAATCTATTTAAAAAATCAATGGCCTAAGATGCATTAGACGCGTGATCTGTCGCGTGCGGACGTAAGCAAGTCGTGCGCTGCGGTCGCTGTTATCAGTCGCAATGCAGTGCTACAAAGGATACCACTTGTCACGTGTGTCGCGGCTGAAAGATTAGGTCAGAAGTGGCTACAAAATGTTCGTGTAACATAACACGGCTGCTGGTTCGCCAGTTCCTTCTTGGCATACACACTCCCGCGTGTCTAGTTTAGTTATCTTTTGTGAACCGTAAAAGAATGTCGAGTACTTGCATATCATTATTGATGAGCGGGTCGTCTCGCGGTAGGCGCATGACGTCCGTTGGCCCTGCTGTTGGCGCCGGCGCAGGCCCGCTTGCAGGAGTGCTGCACTCGGCGGAGGCCGCACTACGATAGGTGTTGGCTCCTTCCGAACCACACTATTGATTGCTCATTCTTTCGCTTCAACTCGAGGTTGGGATTGGGAACGCAACACGCCTATTGAGCATGGTTGGTTTGGTCTCCGTTCGCACGGAGAAGCCCACTCTAGTAGCCTCCGCCGGTGGTGCACTAGCTACAGAGGGCACAGCGACAGGCCGAACGAAGCTCTCTCGGGCGCGGAGACTCGGCGGACATGCTAAATAGCTTCGCTCTTCGTACACGTCCGTAGTTTGAATTATTTTTATATTTACTTGGAAGCTACTGATTTTTCTTTCCTAAAGTAACATTTTTTATTTCTGTGTATGTAATATTTAATTTTTTAGAAATTACAGTATTAACAGAATGATTTTGGCTTAAGTGGCAATGGACTAATCACATTCAGTACACTATCAACAGTCAACCTGCACAAAATGTTAATAATTGGTGCTAACATTTTCAAGAACAGGACTTGAGTAAAGTCAGTTTGGCTCAGCAGTAGCCGGGTTCAACCGGCCGGGCCCAGACATGGCCGAGTGCCGCCACTCTATAGTACCATACGGCGCTTCATTTCACATTATTTTTATTTTATCTAAATCTAGCCAATGACGTATTTCAGATTCTGTATGCCTGTAGTTAAGCCGTAGTATCTACGTAGGTGTTTTTAATTGCAGTATGATGTTGATTTATCGCTAGTAGTATCTACTTACTTTATTTAATTAGATAAGGTTGTAGTAACGTAATCTGTGGTAGTGATAAGTACTTTTGATTTAAGTAGCACAATCATGTGTGAAATGCCGAGACAAAGCGACCGACTTAAGTCTATTACCTTATTTCTTAATAAACTGGTCATGTGATTAACATAATGGTTTTGCCCCTATTAATTGAAATCAATCTTTGAAAGGCTGAAAATCAGAATATCATTTGTCACCGTATTCTAATCCATGTGCTCAATGAAAAATTCAGGACAATAATAAAATTGAGAATTGTAAGAAAGGTTGCCTTCCGCTCTACACGCAGCCGCTGACCTCGGACACAATATTACAATTTGCAGTTCATAGGTTCAAACTCCAGTCAAAGCAAATAATGTACGTTGTCCTCCGAGAGAAGGACGCCGGTCTGCTGCCTGCCTTCGCGTGACTTGCACTTGGAGCCTCACAATTAGAGCGCCGGCACCGGTGATACTTGTCAGCGCTTTGGACAGTTTTGCATTTCTCAAAGTTGCAGTTGTCACTGAATTCTCATTTCGAATGTGGCCTCTGACGGGGCCCTAACTACTAAGTGTTGCGATTGTTTGAAGTTTTGCTTTCGGTAGGTACTAGTTACCTAGGAGTCGCGCTTGGCTGGTATAATGTCTGTGGGGTGACTGAAGTCGGTGGCGAGTAGCGACACTGACTCGGCTATTGACGGCGCGTGTGCTTGCAGGCGAGGCGACGCCGCCGGTGCCGGGCGCCGACGTGCCGCTCAAGCTGACATACTACGACGTCGGCCGTTTCTTCTCCTTCAACTGCACCGTGCCACGCACTGCGGACTCCACCTACGTCTGGTCAGTCACCACTAAACTAACTGCCACCGCCCACTATTTAAACCGGTATAATGGCTTCAAAAACCAGGTGCCTGTACTACCTAATTAGCGAAGTTTTATAAACTAACTGTACGTTCACACATCAGTCCGTTCCGCCGTCCGTGTTAACAAAGCGTTTTTGACACGTTTTTATTCAACAATTGTGGATGTTATATGACTGGTCTTGATGCAGAATGTCATCGTGCAAAATGTGGTCACATTCGCACAATGTTGATGAGACCTAATACCTACTACCAATACCGAAGCGATAAATAATTTATTAAAAATACACAAAAAATAGCTAGTAGTACTTATGTGCACCTGGCAATCTGGGAAACGGGCCTTTGAAGAATCAAATTCCACGAATATGATTTCTTTTTTCTTGACATTCTGCAGAACAGTGTGACATTCTGCATCAAAACTGTTTCGACCGAGATACACTAGCTAGACGTCTGTACGTGTGTCGTGTCTTTCGCAGGAGGAAAAACGGCACTCTGGTGGAGGAAGTGTGGGACCTGCGCGACCGCTACAAGGTGGAGGACTCTGTGTTCCGCATGACCGTGCGCACCAACGAGGACGACTTCGGCAACTACTCGTGCGCGCTCGGCGGAGCCACGCCCGCGCTGGCTTGGGAGCTGCGAGGCCGCCCGCACGCCAAGCTGCCGCCCAACACCAACGTCGTCGAGGGCCAGAAGCTCAAGCTGGTGTGCAAGGTACGAGCCGCGCCGCGCCCGCCCGCGCCGCCCGTGCCTTCTCTCACCGCTCCCTCTCCGTCCGCAGGTGGTGGGCAAGCCGTACCCTGATGTGAAGTGGCTGATGTCCAACTCGTCGGACGAGGGTGCCAACCAGACGGACGTGACCGCGGCACTGGGCGCACGCGCGCAGCTGTCGCGCTCGGAGCAGGGCGTGGACAACGGCGAGCTGGTGCTGGAGGCCGCCGTGCGCGCCGACGCGGGCGTGTACACGTGCGCGCCCTCCGAGGGGCAGGCGGCGCCCACGGTGCTGCGCGTCAAGGACATGTACGCGGCGCTGTGGCCCTTCCTGGGCATCTGCGCCGAGGTGTTCGTGCTGTGCGCCATCATCCTGGTGTACGAGAAGCGCCGCACCAAGCCCGAGCTGGAGGACTCGGACACCGACAACCACGAGCAGTGAGTGCGTCCGCTCCCGCGGCCCGCCGCCCCCCTGGCCCCGCCCGCTCGACGCTCACGCGCTCTGCTTGTGTGTTGCAGGAAGAAGTCGTAAGCGTCGTCGCGCGCGGCGGGTAGCGGGCCGCAGCCAGTCGCCTCGTTGACTTTGTGATCGTTGTTATGTTTCGTTCGCAATAGATTTATATATGTATCTCCGCACGTTGACGACGGCACGTTCCGGCCGGCCGGCTCCACTCCCGCGCGGTCCTTCGGAACGGGCCGCTAACTAAATGTTATAAATTAATTCGAGAGTAAAGTACAAATGAAAGGCACGCTCTACAGTGTTCATTCTTGTCTCAACACCAAAATGCAATGACTATTTAAACTAATGATACTGTTTGTACCATAGCTTTGTAATATATTATGCGCTGACTTCTGTGTACTTATAATTTTATAATTTTGTAGATATTGTTATGAATTGGTTATAAAAATCCTCATTGCTTGGATCATTGGAAAGACGAGCGATATATATATAATAGTCGTTGAGATAATGTAATGGAGATGAGCGGCTCGACTGGACTATGTGTTCGGGCCGGACACCAGCGGCTGAGGCTCCTACAAGTTTATACAATATACATGTCGCGCTCTCCCTTACAGCTGCTTTCTTAATTACTTTCTAGCAGCCTTTCGATAACGACCTTAATTATGTATTGAAAACCCAAAACGGTAGATTATAATAATAAATTATTATGTTGATACTTCTGTTTTATTTTGAACTACCTGCCGCCTGCGGCTTCGATCAGCTGATGTAATATAAAGGCTCCTACACACTGCGCCGGCAGGGCCGCCGGGCAACCCTCCGGCCAGGCCGCCGCCGGCTTAGCTACACAAAGGAGCCGCCGGCATGGCCACCGGGTACCTGGTAACTGTGTAACGGGTGTGCCGGCGGGTAACTCGGCTTGTTCCTGGCATTCGAGCGGTAGTGGTTTGCGATTTGTAGCTAGCGTTTTACGTGACTGTCACAACCGGAATGATGCTTGGCGGGTTGTATTGCTGGCGGCAAAAACCCGGCACTGTGTGTAGGAGCCTTTATGAATTATCTATTGTGACATTAAATATTTACACACCACATTTAATGGTAGAATGTAAATGGGCCAATGTGGCATTTATTTATTTACAACAACACTGCTAACTTTACAGGAAATAATCCGAATGCAGTAGCGTGGTCCTTAATTAAAACTAACTTATATATATAACTATCCTAAATAACATAACACATACAGTTGAGTACTATTTAGGGACCTACGCTAATGTCCTTTTTTGGTATTTACGTCGTTTCGTTGAGCTCCTTGGGTTATGAATGAATGAATGAATAAACTTTATTTCGGGTGGCATAGACCCATAGAAAACTAATATAATATTGTTAGACGTACACAGACACATTAAAACAGATTCCCTATCATTAAGAAACAGATTTATCATAAAAACAGATGCAATATCATTAAAATAGATTCAATATCATTAAACAACAGATTCAATAGTACTAAAATGGATTCAATATAATTAAATAAATTAAATTAAATTAAATTTCTTAGAATAGTAATAATGAGTGGTTAAATTTTGAAAACAATAAAAATATAATTTTATAATTTTACCTGCCCCAAGCCCTATATATGGGCGCATGTAATGCCTTCCAATGCTGCATAAAAGGCCCGTCCAACCTGTTTGCGACAACGTTGAGAAGACTGTTACCGCTGTCCCGCAGTCTACTTGCAATCGAGGTCGCTCTCTTGCGCATGCTGGCATAGAAACAGTCAATGCGGACGCTCGCGAACATACCTGAAGCGCTGCAGAAGCGTGGCAACCGCAGCAGTGCCCTCAACGCATTATTATATTGAACGCGGAGAGCGCTGTAGGATTTCTGCAAATATGACACCCACAAACTACCCGTATAAAAAGATGTGCAGTAGGCTCGAAACAAGGTTATCTTCACTGTCTTGGAGCAACGAGCAAACCTGCGGGCTATCATATTAGCCCTCACCGACAGCGCCCTCCTCTCTCGCTCAATATCAGCGTCGTCTTTCAGGTCGGACGTCACAATATGGCCCAGATACTTAAACGTATGTACCCGCTCCAAAGGCACCCCACATAGCCTCACTGGTGGAACCTCCGCCGGACACTTAGAACCCGCACTAAAAACCATAAGCTCACTCTTTCTCACATTATATTTAAGGCCATGTGTATGAGCGTATGTTTCGCAGATGCTTACTAGCTCTCTGAGTCCCCCAACTGACGCGCTCAGCAGCACCATATCATCAGCATAGCTGATATTGTTAAAGCATACATCATCAACATAGCATCCAACATGGCGACTGCTAAGCTCGGCAACAAGTTCATCGATATACAGATTGAAGAGTGTAGGTGAGCTCAATCCTCCCTGCCTCACCCCGCACTCCAACCTGTACGAGTCCGACGGTTATGAGTCGAGCTACACGATAACTGACAAATGCTTGCACTGACTGGACAGGTCCACTCAATCTTCAGACACTAATCTGCATAGTCCTCATGTAAGTTAACCAAGACTTTTTTTGTCTGGACTTTAAAGGAGTCTACACATCAAACCCGCCGACACAAACCGGCGGCTTGGTGTCGGCGACCCAAACCCGCCAACCCACCAACATGTGTCATGGGGCTGTGTCGGTGAGTTAGTCGGCGGCAAGAAATCAGTACAACTTTTTAGGGTTCCGTAGTCAACTAGGAACCCTTATAGTTTCGCCATGTCTGTCTGTCCGTCCGTCCTCGCTAAATCTCTGTGACCGTTAGCACTAGAAAGCTGAAATTTGGTACCAATATGTATATCAATCACGCCGACAAAGTGGTAAAATAAAAATTTGAAAAAAATGTTCTATTAGGGTAGCCACCCTATATGTTAAGTGGGAAGTGATTTTTTTTTTAATTTCAACCCTAACGTGTGATATATTGTTGGAAAGGTATTTAAAAATGAATAGGGGTTTACTGAGATCATTTTTTGATAATGTCAATAATTTCGGAAATAATCGCTCCAAAAGTAAAAAACAATGTGTCCCCCCCCCTCTAACTTTTGAACCATAAGTTTAGAAAATATGAAAAAAATCTGAAAAGTAGAACTTTATAAGGACTTTCTATGAAAATCATTTTGAACTTGATTGACACAACAGTTTTTGTACAAAAAAGACAAAAAGTTGTACAAAATAATTTCTGGACTAAGTAACTTTGTTTACATATTTTATTATCCTGAACGTATCTTTTTTCAAACAAAAAAAGAATTATTGAAATCGGTTCTCGCAATCCAAAATTACCACCGAAATTGCACGTCTTTGTATTAATTAGTAACCCAATTCCCCGAGAGATGGCGCTGTAGGTACTTATTACATTGGATCGGGTATTACCGAATTGTTCGGTTGGCCTCATAACTGGGAACACTTATTGTAACGGACGTGAAACTACGGAACCCTACACTGAGCGTGGCCCGACACGCTCTTGGCCAGTTTTTTTAGTTAGTGATTGCAGTGTGTACGAACGTGACGTGTTGTTTTTCTCGAATATTGCAGCCTACAATAAACATGGATACTGATGCTGATCTAATAATAGCAGCATGTGGAATAATTTTAGCTGGGTCCCTGAAGAGAAAACGAAAAACACAAGCACGTCACTATCGCTGGAGTTTCGGCGGGCAACTGACCCGATCCAATGTAATAAGTACCCACAGCGCCATCTCTCGGGGAATTGGGTTACTAGTTAATACAAAGACGTGCAATTTCGGTGGTAATTTTGGATTGCGAGAACAGATTTCAACAATTCTTTTTTTGTTTGAAAAAAGATACGTTTAGGATAATAAAATATGTAAACAAAGTTACAAAAAATGCTTGCATATACGATTATACTACAAACTTAGCCCAGAAATTATTTTGTACAACTTTTTGTCTTTTTTGTACAAAAACTTTGTGTCAATCAAGTTCAAATGATTTTCATAGAAAGTCCTTATAAAGTTCTACTTTTCAGATTTTTTTCATATTTTCTAAACTTATGGTTCAAAAGTTAGAGGGGGGGGGGGGGACACATTGTTTTTTACTTTTGGAGCGATTATTTCCGAAATTATTGACATTATCAAAAAATGATTTGACTAAACCCCTATTCATTTTTAAATATCTTTCCAACAATATATCACTCGTTAGGGTTAAAATGAAAAAAAAATCACTTCCCACTTTACATATAGGGTGGCTACCCTAATAAAACATTTTTTTCAAATTTTTATTTTACCACTTTGTTGGCGTGATTGATATACACATTGGTACCAAATTTCAGCTTTCTAGTGCTAACGGTCACAGAGATTAAGCGAGGACGGACGGACGGACGGACAGACAGACATGGCGAAACTATAAGGGTTCCTAGTTGACTACGGAACCCTAAAAAGACGTGTAAAAGAGTTTGTGAAAACCTACTTGCAAAATAAACATCATTTATACAACATTGTTTTTGTGAATTCATTCAGAGAGCAGGAAAATATATCGATCCTGTCAGCAGTGTTAAGCATTATTGTTAAGATCAGTACAACTAAATTCTGGTACCTAAATAAATTATTCTCTTAGAGAACACGTGTGACAAAACGATACACAATTGCAGTCTCTTGGCTAATTAGCTAGTTTTATTTAACGTCTATGATCATATAACCAGTATACTTTGGCAGAGGGGTAAGCCTAACACCGAGGGTCTGTGGACCACCGTCCACTTCTGTAAGTTGCTCACCAGCAAAGGGTACTTTTGGGTAGTTTACCGTCCGTCCAACGACTGGCGACGGCGCGTTTGTGTTCTACGCGCGCCACAAAGAGATTTAAGCAAAGCAAAGGGGTTGCAGGTTGTTCGAAAGAGATACCGCGGCCCCGTAAACACATAGGCAAAAGAAGGAACATGGATCGGTTTAAGTCAGTAAGTCTTATTAGACTGTTACTGACTTAAACCGATCCATGTACAAAAGAGCTGCCAAAGCAAGGCTATTGCCTTGCTTTGGCAGCTCTTTTGTACACCTCTATGATTGAAGTCCGTGGCGGTGAAAACGTTAACCGCTTATACACCATCACTGTGAAATAAAATAAAAAACTATTTTGGTCCATACTTTTTATTAAACAAAAACAGTTAACACCGAAACAATAAACATAAAACAGTTATTACAGTGAGTGACGTCGCTTGTGTTAAGCCTGTAACATTCGTAATGCACATAGGTGTGAATAGTTTGATTGGTATGACACAGTCTAGTAGGTAGGTACCTACTGTATATTTTCGGAAATAGGACATCGCGAAAATTACCCTGTTTTAATAGATGGACTAAGTAGTAGTCTGATATCGTGAGTTCTGTCAAATTATAGCAAATCTTGCTACAAAACGAACAATAACTTGACATCTTGTATTTCTCGTACTCTTCTCAGAAAACTATTTTATATGTATGTATGAGTATAGTATTATGCGTAAGTTTTCTGAGACGGACTAGTTATTTAAAAAAAATATTAGTTCGACATATTGGGATTGTGATAAACATTACTTAACTAGCTAAACATGCATTGTTTTCCAAACTAAACATGTAGGTATGGTACAAATGTGCTTTGTCGTTAATTAACTATTATTTGTACGTTTCTGGCCTCTGGGCAAAACATAGAGAAGTAGACTACTTTTCTGTTACATCTCACACTGTTGTAAATAGACCTATCTTGTTTATAAATGAAGCATTCTGATCGAAATTCTGCAAAATTCAGATCAATCAAAAACCGTCGGTCAAAGGGCTTTCAATAATTTGGCGGAACTTTCACCTTTTTATTTTATTTTCAAAATAGCGGTCACGCATGTTTTTTTATATAACAGCTGGCATCCCGCATAAATACAAACAAGTTTTGTATGAAAGCTACTCTTCTTCAGCCTGTTTCGAATATTAGGCTTCCATGAAGTTTCTCCATTCCTATCTGTGTTGCGTTATCTTTCCAGCGCAATTGTGGTCGTCTTTGAGGGCGTTTTTCTTCCCACGTTTCCCATTGCAGGATACGTTGAGACCACGACCACGACATCATATTTCGAGCTACGTGGCCAGCCCACTTCCATTAGACATGAGCTGCCCACCATTCATCATCATTTCGTCACATCTGCCACTTTGTTTTGCTTTCGAAAAAATTGTATTGCACTCCATCAATAACACTCTTCGTCTCTCACTGTTTTCTCTCAACCGCCCTTTATTTTCTATTTTTGGATGAGAAATAATCAAATAACTCCTCAGAATTTTACTGACGCATTTATGTTCTTTCTGTTACCCTTTGTTCCGGCGCTGTGGTATCTCTTTCGAACAATACGCAACCTCGGCAGGTAGGTAGTGCCCTCGCGGCTCCCTCTGCTTCTTAACCGCACTCTGGGTACTCTCTACTTACAACTCGTGACCCAGGTTTTAACAGTATGAGCGAGCACTGGTTGAATATTCTGGTATGAGACCGAACCTTCTCCACGACGACAACGACGACGACGACGTTCCGGAGGTGACTGGGGTAGACCTGAGAGTGGCGGTGGGCAGGCTGAAAGCCAAAAGCACCGCCCCGGGACCCGATGGCTTGCATGGCAAAGCCTGGTTCCTGGCCCTGAAGGCTCTCGGGCCCCGACTACTAGGGCTCCTAAGCGCATAATGTATGGAGAGGGGCTAGTTCCCACTTCGTTGGAAGACGGGAAAACTGGTCCTGATACAGAAGCCGGGGCGCCCTGCGGACTCTCCGTCCTCATTCCGGCCCATTGTGCTGCTCGACGAGGTGGGCAAGCTCTTTGAAAGAGTAATTGCAAACCGCCTCGTCGGGCACCTTGTGGGGCCGGGGCTGGATCTTGCGGATCACCAGTATGGTTTCCGCGCGAGGCGCTCGACGTTGGACGCCATCATGTGCGTGGGAGCCCTCACGACGGGGGCCGCAGTGTCCAGGGGTGGGTTTGTCGTGACGCGTTTAACACCATGCCTTGGAGCTGCATCAGGGAGGCACTCCGATACCACCGGATGACCTAACCGACCTACCTTCGTCGTGTGGCCGGGGCATATTTGACGGACAGGGCCGTGATCTACCCCGGTCGCTCTGGAGAGTGGAACCGGCGAGGGATGTCGTGCGGTGTCCCACAGGGATCGGTCTTGGGGCCGCTCCTGTGGGACATCGGTTACGACTGGATGCTGCGCGCCGACCTCCCCAGCGGCGTCAGCGTAGTTTGCTAAGTTGACGACACGCTCGTTCTAGCTCAGGGGGGGTCGCACCAGGCGGCAGCCGACATCATGACACGCGAGGTTGCGATAGTCGCGGAGAGGATCCGGCTACTGGGTCTCGAGGTGTCATTGCACAAATCCGAGGCCATGGTTTTTCATGGCCGCGGAACACGCCACCGTCGGGATCCCAGCTGACGGTAGGAGGGGTTCGCATCGGCGTCGGGTCGACGATGAAGTACCTGGGAATCGTCCTCGACAGCCGGTGGAATTTTGTGGAGCATTTCCGACGTTTGGCTCCCAAACTCGAGCGGGCTGCTTTCAAGCAGGTCCTGCCCAATCTGAGGGGGCCCAACGCCTCCTGCCGTAGGCTCTATGCCGGAGTCGTGCGGTCCATGGCCCTTTACGGGGCCCCGGTATGGGCGCGTTCTTTAGGGCGGCGCGCCGCCCACTACCTGAACGCGCCCCAAAAGGTGGTGGCCATACGGCTGATCCGGGGCTACCGCACGATCTCCGGCGAGGCAGCGAGTCTCCTTGCCGAATAGCCACCGTGGGATCTGGAGGCGATAGTCCTCGCGCGCCTGTTTGAGTGGCGCGCGGAGGCACTACACCGGGGGGAAACTCCGCTACCGCGGCAAATTGCCGCTCAGCGGACAGACCTCCGGTGCGATCTTATGGTGGCATGGAGAGAGCGACTGTCGTAACCCCGTGCAGGGCACGCCACAATAGTGGCGGTAAATCTCTTTGAGGAGTAGCTGGAGAGGCGTCATGGCGTCCTCACCTACCGCTTGACGCAGGTCCTCACCGGACACGGAATTTTCGGGAGGTTGGACCGCCGTGCCCGAGCTGGAGGCGATCGGCGGCGGCGACCTCTCGCGTCTGGTTCAGGTCATGGTCCAGAGCGAGAGGGAATGCGAAGCGGTCACCTCCTTCTGCGAAGCAGTAATGCTAGTGAAGGAGGAGGCCGGGCGTTTGAGGCAGAGAACCTCAAACCAACTCAGCCGCCGCGGAAGACACCCGGGCGCCGCGAGATGACTCCCGGCCACCGTATATGCGGGCCTGTTGACGGTGAGCAATGGGATGACGACAGGCCGTGTCGACGGCGCGATCGTGTTTCACGCGCGCCTCAAACAGATGTCAGCAAATCAGAGGGGCTTGCCAGAGCCTCGCCTGCCGGGGTTGCGGGTTGTTCGAAAGAGATACCACGGCCCCGGAACGTAAAGGGCAATAAAAGTAACATGGGTGGGTATTAGTCAGCACAAGTCTGACATGCCTGGCCATGCATGGCTTGGGAAATGACTTCCCGTCATTAGATGATTTCACCCGAAAAAATAAATAAAAAAAGACCGAACCTTCTCTAAACAAAAGCGTCACGTTTATCAAATCAATCAAGTTTTGTATGACACTTTCATACAAAACTTGATTGTTTTGATATCAACAACAACTAAGTATTATTAATAATTTAAGTTTTATACGTGGCGTATTTTGAAAATGAAATGGCGAAAGTACTAATAGTACAAAGATCTTCTAACCCCTTTAACTTTTTAACATAGTTACAGGTGAAGCTTATAAAAGCGTGTTATAAGCTTTGGGCAAAAGCAAGGTCTTACAGAGAAAAGCGAGAATATTAGATTCTAAAACAACAAGTACCCAAGTCGCCGGAAACAGTCCTAATAAAGCCACATAAACTGCAGTTAACTTATGTTCTTACTAAATAAACTTGCATAGACAAAACCTTGTAGCTAGAATTTGTGGAATTTGAAGTGCACCTATGTAGGTACACTTCAGATTCCACAAGGCGAATAGAATTAAGTATCATTCTCTTAATTCATCATCTTCATCACTATTTAAATTTCTAATTAATTTTAAGTATATTAAAAAAACTAGCTTTCGCGCGCGTTAAATTCGGGATAAGACAGCTTTCCTGATTCGCAGGTACCTGCCACCTGTAGTTTTTGCCCCTTATTTATTGTAGTAGCAATGCTAAGTTTTCCCTATTTTTCCCCCTTTCACCATCATTTGTCACTCTTTTTTAAAAAAAAATTAGCCTATGTCCGTCTCCTGGGTCCCAACTATCTCTATACCAAAATTTATCAAAATCGCTTTGGCTATTTAGGCGTGATGACGTAACAAACAAACTCACTTTCGCTTTTATAATATCATATATAATATATATAGTAAGGATTCAAAAACCCGCCTGCCTAATAAAACGAACCATTTATTAAGAATATTTGAGTTGGTTTAGGTTTTTAGTGGGTCCCGAGTGTTAAAATCGCTATGTTATGCATTCGATATTACTAATGTCATTCTAGAGGACTGGACTTGTTTTTTATATTCTTTCAGTTTTCAGACAGCAGGAGCAAAATAAACTTGGACTGTTTTTTTTTTGTTTGTTACTTCAGAACTGTCGACTGGTTGAGATGATCTTTTTGTATTTGAAAGTTGGTGCTTCCAGTTTGATACTATTTCAATTTGGTCCAGTTCTGACAATGATACCCATGAGGAAATCATTGTAAGTCTTATTTTTTTCTTCTAATGCATGTGCACGAAATGCCAATATCTGTTAGTAGCAATGGAAAATTAATAATTGATAAGAATTTGTGTCAGATACCACACACACAACTAAAAAGGCTGAAATAAAAATATTTTGCAAAAAAAAAAACGATTTCACAAAAATCACTAAAAAGATGGAAAATGAATTTACTTACTTAAGTCGGTGGCAAAAAAATCGTTGAATCAAACAAAAGACACCGATTTCCTGAAGTATTTTATTTTCCAAATCGTTATACATATACATACATTACCGAAAAAAATTAAGGGATAACAAAAAAAAACCAAATTCTTGGGAAATTTTTACAAGGCCGTAACTTCGAGAGAAATGGTCGTACGGGAAATAAAAACATTATATTATATTATAGGGAATTGTAGCTTCAAGTGTCTGGTTTTTGAATTAGAACTTAAAGTACCCTACGCGGTTTTTGAGTAATCTTAGAAAAACCAGCAATTTATTATTTTTTGGTCTAATTTAGTATACTTAATTTATTTTTTTGTCTACAGGCGTGGAATAATTTTGTTTGCTTAATCACTTTATGGGTCGGATACTTTGTTCATTTAGCTTCAATTTCTTTTTTTATTCATTTTGATGCGTCCACTTTTCGCCGAGATATCGGTCTTCAAATGGGAAAGGATCTTTTGTCTTTGACTGTCAAACTCTCAGTAACCAATGATCGCTAAGAAAGTTAAAGGTGGGTTTCAAGAACTTGAATGAATTCTCTTTAACGACTAGCCATTGTTTTTTTCAAAAACATATTTTTTCTAAAACATATTTTTTCTTTTTGTCACATGAATTTGAAAATGCAACAAAAATACGGCTTTTGGAAAACAATGAAATTCGCGTCAGCCGCAATGAGAAAGTTTCCCCAGTTGAATCAAAGTTTTTACTGGAATGTTTAATATTTCCGCCTTTTCAGTTGTGGTGCGATGGTATCTAGCACGAGTTCTTACCGAGTGGTCATTTTGTATTGTTGTACTGTTGTAGCTGTAGCATCGTGCACATGACATTTCATTACATTAGATGACAAGATATTATTAGTCATGTATTGATAACATGGATAGTCCACATTTATAATAGAAAAAGAATACATTATGCAACTTATTTTATCCTTATAACGATTGTCACGTTCGTCGACCGGTTTCTTTTATGTTAGGTCCCTATTTGTTATAACTTAAGTCTAAAATAATGGACCATTTTTAACACTGAGTTGTAGAACTAGTTGCTGAAGCTCTACATTTTAGCCGCAATACTAAATAAGTTGACTAAAACTAAAACGGGCAATATTTGTGACTGGCAGAGTGATATCCATATCGACAACGTCATGGAGTCATATCCATAACAGAATCAGATAACGAATCCAGTAAAGATTCTGATGGTTCTGACTCTGTTTAAGCAGATTCAACGAACAATCCAATAGAATTTAATCGTACGTAACGTATGCTCTGTTGTATCACCTGCTTTATATATCTGGGAGTGATAGGTACTGAGATATATGGGTCATTCCGACTTTTAAACATATCCGCGGAATGAGGTGAGAATCCAGGTATTCTGTTATACCTTGACATTTTTTCAATCCCAATGTAGCTCAAGGCTGATCAATCCGCGTTGTAGTGGATTCATAATAATTGATTTGCCTTCATACTTGGCAGGCTTTAAATAAGTCTATAAAATTAAAACATTTCAAAGACTTTTAAAGAACATCAATAATGTGGGATGAATAATTTGAGATGTAATTTAAGTATTATTTGGAGTTCGGATAGACTCGTGCTGTTCTGGAAATTTGCTCCGCGCGTTGCTACATCGGCATCGGTGCCTTCATTCAGGTTGGTCGGAGTTACTCGGATATAGGATATGTTAATTTTAATCACAGTGACGGAGTTGATATGAATCCGCTCCGGATATGTTTCCGAAGATATAGATGTGTCCGTTGTTACCCATGTATAGCAGATCGTCGACTTAGACATAGAAGAAAAAATGTGTATTATAGAAGATAACTCATAAACTACCCAAGCAATGTGAATGAAATGAAATCACCCACCCTGCAAACATTATTGGAATATTTTGAAGAACCTAAAATAAGTTGTTGCTTACAAAAATAAACTAATTGTTTAAATAGAGCTTGACATAATAAACATTTTTTATTATTAAACCTAATCCGTCAAGTCACCGAAAAGTTACACTAAAATATCATAGTGTTTATTTTATTTGGCCGGCAAATAAAAATCGCCCGGTCTGGATGATCTCAGATATTTTGGGGTTCAATTACTTTTCGGTAAGCACCCAAGTCAAATCAAATCAAATCATTTATTTCAATTAGACCATTACAGGCACTTTTGAATGTCAAGAAACAAAATGAATCTACAGTCCCGGTCACAAGGCATAATAACTTGTGAAAGTACTGCAGTTGCCCATTCCAAAGCGTTGATCTCTATGGAGAAGAATGGGCAAGAAACTCCATGGACACTCTTTTAAATTCTAATTTTTTACAAAATAGTATTTACATCATTCGTGTTGAGATTATACAAATATGTGAGAACGATGTAGAAAGACGTGCACAGTAAGAGCGTCCAGAGTAAATAAAAAACAAAATTCAATTTAAATCTAAATAAATTAATAATGACCGTGGTAGTTAAAAAATGACCAGTCCCAACTGACAGCGCCCGTTCACGAACATGACGTATGGATCAGCCCCATTCAGCTCGACCATTTTGAAGGGAGCTAAATGACCCGACACACCCGCCACCATCAGCGAGACATTTAAGTGAGCATGACACTATTAACCACCAGGGCTTCGTCAAGTCAATGATAATACATAGCACTCACATATGGGCTTAATAATTATACAATACTAGAGAATTGATTCTATACATTGCAAAGATAGTCTTACAATCTTCTGCAGCTTCCACTATAGCTTCGGATACTTATTAATGAGTTTACCCCTATGCTTGAGGAGCAGGACCAGCATTGAGCCAAGCATTTTTATCATCAATATAATCCCCCAACTTATAATATGCTTGCCTACATAGTGTGCGTTTAATACAAGATTTAAATTTCGTTTCATTCAGTTGAAGAATGTGGGGAGGTATTTTATTGTAGCATTTCAAACAGAACCCCATGAAAGATGAGTCTACTTTAGCTAACCTGAAACCTGGTTGAACTAATTGGTCCCTATTTCTAGTATTATAATTGTGTCTGTCACCTCTTTTACTAAAAAGATGCGAGTTTTTCCTGACATACATGATGTTTTCATAAATATATTGACAAGGTACTGCATGATGTTAATATCCTTAAACTGTTCCCTTAAAGAATCTCGCCTACGTAGGTTATATATGGCTCTAATGGCTCTTTTCTGCAGAATAAATATAGACTCGATGTCTGCAGCCCGTCCCCAAAGTAAAATACCGTATGACATTATACTATGAAAATAACTAAAATAGACTAGTCTCGCGGTATCAACATCAGTAAACTGACGGATTTTTCTAACAGCATATGCTGCTGAACTAAGGCGTCCTGCAAGAGATGTTATATGCGGACCCCATTGTAGCTTTGAATCGAGTGTTATTCCCAAGAAAACAGTTTTTTCGACGAATTCTAGTTTCTCTTGATTCAATACTATGTCACACTCACTGTTTTTGACATTTGGTAGAGCAAATCTTATACACTTCGTTTTTTTCCCATTTAATACTAAATTATTAGCCGTAAACCAATTATGTAATCGTCGTAATTAGGTGTTTTAATTAAACATGTTTATTATGTTTTGTTCTATTTAAATTAAGTTTATTTTTGTAGGTCGACATTTTTTTGCCACCCTAGCTTCAGAAGCTAGTAAAAGTAAAAGATGTTATATATAATATATTCTTAATTAAACTAGTTACCCACGTATGAAAAGGCCAGTAATCACGAATGTTATTATCACTAGTTCTGCTGTGTGAGCACAGCTACTTATACAACTATCTAATGTACCAACCACCAAGCTAACTAAGAACGTGTCTGGCAGGCCCAGCGCGCAGTGTACCCACTGACAACAAGTGATACATCCACCAGTCCACCAGTCCAACGCTCTACCATTTGGTTAAGAGTGAGCTCCTCCCAGGGCTATGTTCATCCAAAGGAAGCCGCAGTGAGATATGCAAACCAACGCTCTATTATCCCCAAATATACACACATCTATGAAACTACAAATGGACAGAATGGATTGAGAATAAGGCCCACAACAGGGAAGATTCTGTAATTGAAATCAAAAGTGATCATTATAATGATTTAATCCTGCTTAACCTTCAAAACGAATTCAAGTAGCTAGTGAATAAGAATGGGGAAAGGCGCCCCGCTCGTCCCTCTATCTATAGCCAATAGTTGGGTATAGAAACCGACCTTCATACTAATATTTAAAAGGTTTAGAAAAAAATATTTTTATCAACTCGAGGTAATACAAATAAAATATTTGTGTTTGTGTTTGAGGTAATGAACAGGAACACAACTCATTAAAACATTTGTGTGTTGCACAAACCGCATTTAAGATGTCAATGCTTTGAAAAGAACGTTAATAGGATTTTATCAAAGAAAGTTAACAAATTGACGAAATAACAGTATTTCATTTCTTATCTGTAGCTGTTCTCTGACTATGAATAAAGAGAAATCGCCATAAGATATGTTCTTCTTTAAGAGATCTATCCATTTACATTGGCATAAATTGTTATCGCCATCGGACGTTGGGGCCATTATGTCCGTTATCCTTTTGCGCAAAGTGTGACGTACACGCAACCATTTACTCTCCATTTGTTCTAATCGTGCAATTACGGCTATTAGTAGAGTGTCATTAGGTTTACACTAACCGTGTTGGGCGTAAACTACTTTTGAAAATATCTGTAGCCAGCGGTTGGACCCGCTGCCTGCTCAGCTCCTTGTCTGGTGAGGTTAAAGGTTTGCTTTTCATTTATGGCGTACGTTAAATACAGTGAACCCGTTCGGAGGAATATGCAAACTAAACCTGTGTCACGAGAATTTTATAAGGTTATTTAATAATAATACCAACGACTCTGTACCGCATTAAACTGCTGATCGACTTAGCTACTTGAATTTGGTCTAATGTCAGTACAATATGTTAATGAGAGTAAAAACTAAAAGATTTGAACTGTGTGCCATGTTCTCGTTAACGCATTTGTATTTTTTATTGCCGGCTTATTTATGCCTGTGTTTGTGGTATGGTGAAATACATTGCAAACTATGTTTAGTAGCTTCCATTGTATTAAAAATCATGGACATTATGGTTTTAGATAATATAACGGATCCTTGTCCGTGTTTCCATCTCCTTGGGGCTGACTGCTCAAGCTCTGCAACAAACGCCTTAATAATCTATTGGCTCCTTTTACGAGCAACGACCCTACACGACTGACACGTAACCTATTTTCTTAAAGCACATATTATTACTAAATACCACATAATTTGACTTAATAAAAACCAACCCAAACCAAAACCCAACTTAAACGTTCTGAAACTATCCAATATTATTTATATAAAAATACACGTCAAGTCCTAGCAGGGACAGGAGAGGGGGAGCCCTATAGGCCGAAGTTATGATGTCACGAACTACTTATAAAATGTGGTTTTTCATTAGGTTAATAATAATTATCCAGAATGTACAGCACACATTTAAGAAAACTATTCTCTTTCAACTCCCCCACCTTTTCCTTTATAATAAACAAACTCTGTAATACTATATTACATAAAATTGACTTAAGGGTAAGCCCAAAAAATGGAAACCACCGAAACAATAGGAACCACAATATAGTCTACAACTATAGTGTTCCATAATTTGGTAAAAGATGCAAAACATAGCAAACAATTAGCATCTAAATAAATTAAAAAATGACTGTGGTAGCTAAACTATGACCAGTCCCAACTGACAGCGCCCGTTCACGAACATGACGCATGGATCAGCCCCAGCAATAGGGCGTGTACGCGCACCTCATGAGCGTTGTGATCATTACGTACGCATACGGCTGATGCGCGACGTACTGTGCTGTCGAACGTTATCGAGAAATTTTGACTAAATGTCAAGTTGTTCAGTTTTTTATAAAAATCAAAATCACAACAACTTACTTCGTAAATCACGGAATCACTCAACATATGTGAGTTGAGAGAAAAACAACAAATCGTAAAACTAATTATTTCTGTACTAAAATTCATCAAAATCGGATTAACCATTACGGCGTGAAAACGTAAAAACTAACTCACTTTCGCTTTAAATATTAGTAATGATTTGGTAGGTCTGAGAATCGGTAAAACGGAAACCCTTATAGTGATAGGGGTGGGGTATGCCGCCTTCTTCAGAAGGGGACCTAAGAAGCGAGTGAAATCGTTGGGCACAACTAGAATGGTATACAGAAACCAGCCTTATAATTAACACTTGAAACGGGATATTTACCATGTTTATTATTTATACTGAGTTTCCGATATTTCGGCGATGTTGCAAACGCCATGATCACGGAAGAACTGAAGTTATTGCGGGTGGATGTTTACGAGCAGACAAAACGATCTACCCTCTTTCTTATTCGTTTTTTGCATTCGTTACCACTACCACTGTCACTCACAACTCGATTTTGCTCTCGACACACAAAACTCACTGTATCGATTTGCGATCTTTTTTCCCTACTTTTTGGGTTTTTACACAATTGAACCACTGGATTCCAGGCTCTTGATAATTGAAACCCATCTTCTCGGTTGAAGTTCCTATATTTGGTAATCTCGATTGCTTCTCTTACCAATCTCGGAATATAGTGGCGTTCTGTCGAGATGACCTGAGGGTTATGTAACTCAATCCAGTGGTTCGATCCTGCTTCCAAAAGATGTTGAGCTATCGCCGACTTTTGAGTGTCATTATTTTTCACTGCCCTTATGTGCTCAGAAATCCTACAAGCCACAGTACGTTTCGTCTGACCGATGTATGATCTACCACAGCTACAGTCCACCTTATAAACACCGGGTTTTTCCAGCGGAAAATTGTCCTTCGGCGAACGGAGCATCTGCGATACTTTCTTGAACGGAGTGAAGATAGTCTTTACAGCGTATTTCCGAAGAATGTTTGCAACCTTATCTGTCACTCCCCTCACATATGGCAAAAATGCTGGCTGCCTCTCAACCTCGCACTTCCGGTGCTTAAAAAAGGTTTTCCGTCTACGTTGTGTGGTCTTCACATTATATCCATTCCTCTGTAGGACGTTCTGCACATGCGCTAACTCTGCTCGTAAATGATCCTCGTCACACAGATCATATGCACGGTCAGTTAGTGAGGTCACTACAGAGTTCAGCTGTCTGGGATGGTGGTGACTAACCTCACTAACTGACCGTGCATATGATCTGTGTGACGAGGATCATTTACGAGCAGAGTTAGCGCATGTGCAGAACGTCCTACAGAGGAATGGATATAATGTGAAGACCACACAACGTAGACGGAAAACCTTTTTTAAGCACCGGAAGTGCGAGGTTGAGAGGCAGCCAGCATTTTTGCCATATGTGAGGGGAGTGACAGATAAGGTTGCAAACATTCTTCGGAAATACGCTGTAAAGACTATCTTCACTCCGTTCAAGAAAGTATCGCAGATGCTCCGTTCGCCGAAGGACAATTTTCCGCTGGAAAAACCCGGTGTTTATAAGGTGGACTGTAGCTGTGGTAGATCATACATCGGTCAGACGAAACGTACTGTGGCTTGTAGGATTTCTGAGCACATAAGGGCAGTGAAAAATAATGACACTCAAAAGTCGGCGATAGCTCAACATCTTTTGGAAGCAGGATCGAACCACTGGATTGAGTTACATAACCCTCAGGTCATCTCGACAGAACGCCACTATATTCCGAGATTGGTAAGAGAAGCAATCGAGATTACCAAATATAGGAACTTCAACCGAGAAGATGGGTTTCAATTATCAAGAGCCTGGAATCCAGTGGTTCAATTGTGTAAAAACCCAAAAAGTAGGGAAAAAAGATCGCAAATCGATACAGTGAGTTTTGTGTGTCGAGAGCAAAATCGAGTTGTGAGTGACAGTGGTAGTGGTAACGAATGCAAAAAACGAATAAGAAAGAGGGTAGATCGTTTTGTCTGCTCGTAAACATCCACCCGCAATAACTTCAGTTCTTCCGTGATCATGGCGTTTGCAACATCGCCGAAATATCGGAAACTCAGTATAAATAATAAACATGGTAAATATCCCGTTTCAAGTGTTAATTATAATGTTAGTAACCATGTCAGTTTAAAGAAACCAGCCTGTGTAGGATGTTTTAGTGAAATGAATTGTTGACTATGTTTTGTAGCTTTTAACAAATTATGAAACAATGGCTGAAGACAATTAATAGTTGCTTGTCTTTGTTTACATCTCTTTAGGGCCTGCTATATACTCTTATCATCCTACGAATCCATTGGGCGCACTCGCATGCGTCAATTAGGTCCCACAAAAATTGTTGCTCAAACAATGTGGCGCAACTAGTATGATTATGGGGGTTAGAGGAAACACAACAAAATAATTTTAAATAGCTATCATGCGTATCATCGTTAACTGACATTCGAGGTAGGGTGTCCACTTAACTGTTCGCTCGAGTCTCGCACGTGTGACGTCACGTCGCGCACTAGACGCGGTACAGGTGCAGGTCCACGCCCCAGCCCGTGCCCGCCACCCAGTCCGGCAGCGCCCGCAGCAGCGCGTCGTGCGCGGGCGTGCACGTGTGACGTCACGTCGCGCACTAGACGCGGTACAGGTGCAGGTCCACGCCCCAGCCCGTGCCCGCCACCCAGTCCGGCAGCGCCCGCAGCAGCGCGTCGTGCGCGGGCGTGCACGTGTGACGTCACGTCGCGCACTAGACGCGGTACAGGTGCAGGTCCACGCCCCAGCCCGTGCCCGCCACCCAGTCCGGCAGCGCCCGCAGCAGCGCGTCGTGCGCGGGCGTGCACGTGTGACGTCACGTCGCGCACTAGACGCGGTACAGGTGCAGGTCCACGCCCCAGCCCGTGCCCGCCACCCAGTCCGGCAGCGCCCGCAGCAGCGCGTCGTGCGCGGGCGTGCACGTGTGACGTCACGTCGCGCACTAGACGCGGTACAGGTGCAGGTCCACGCCCCAGCCCGTGCCCGCCACCCAGTCCGGCAGCGCCCGCAGCAGCGCGTCGTGCGCGGGCGTGCACGTGTGACGTCACGTCGCGCACTAGACGCGGTACAGGTGCAGGTCCACGCCCCAGCCCGTGCCCGCCACCCAGTCCGGCAGCGCCCGCAGCAGCGCGTCGTGCGCGGGCGTGCACGTGTGACGTCACGTCGCGCACTAGACGCGGTACAGGTGCAGGTCCACGCCCCAGCCCGTGCCCGCCACCCAGTCCGGCAGCGCCCGCAGCAGCGCGTCGTGCGCGGGCGTGCACGTGTGACGTCACGTCGCGCACTAGACGCGGTACAGGTGCAGGTCCACGCCCCAGCCCGTGCCCGCCACCCAGTCCGGCAGCGCCCGCAGCAGCGCGTCGTGCGCGGGCGCGCGCGCCTCGCGCCCGAACAGCGCGTGGCCCGCCAGCGACACGTCCGCCCAGTGCGGCGGCGCCAGGCCGGGCGCGTGCGTCAGCAGCAGCGACACGCGCCACTCCGCGCGGCCGCCCGCGCGCGCGTCGTGCAGCGCCACGAAGTAGCTGCGGCGCGCGCCCCACGCCGCGCCCTCCTGCGGCGCCGCCAGCGCGCTGCACCACGCGAGCCGCACGCCGCGCGCGGGCGCCAGCAGCAGCACGGCGTGCGCGGGGCCCGCCAGCCGCACGCTGAGCTCCAGCGCCGTGGCGTTGTGCCGCGCCAGCGCCAGCGTGGCGGCCAGGCGCGGCAGCGGCGCGGCGGGCGCGGGCGCGCGGTGGCTGCGCGCGATGAGCGACAGCACGGGCAGGTAGTAGGGCGCGCCGCAGTACAGCAGGCGCGCGCACTCGTCCGCGGTCACGGGCCGCGCCTGCCGCATCTCGGGCACTGCGGGACCGAGGGACGCGACGCTTTTAATACTCGCCGCTTGCTATTCTTACAGATGTGGGAGTTGGCCGAGCCCGATGCCATATAAATAGTTTACGAATCGAATCTCTGTAAATTCGAAACCCCATAGCCTAATCTGCCCCCTGAGTGTAATTTAAGGCCGTGCAGCGAAGGGGCGACGCGGCTGATGCTGGCCGGCCAGCCGAAGCTGCCGCGCTGAACGTTAAAACATTCTGCGATAACGGCTAGCGTGGTTCATGACATGCCTGCTGCACGATGTATATGGGCATACATCGTGCAGCATGCACGCATGCTGTATGCTTGTCTGTATGCTACTTACAGGGAAATAAATGCTATTACGGATATAAGACAACTCTGACAGTGAACTTTCTGCGATATAATGATTGTACTTTTTCGTTTATTCGTTTCTACACAACTTTTTTTTAACTTATTTCTAATTTCATAGAAATGAACAAAAATATTAAAATCCGCAGTCTAAAGTCTGTGCAAGTGTGTTGTAAAGATGGAATTATATTTTGGTTAGCTAATAATAATAATAAGGAGCTACCATCATCACTGACAGGACTATTGTTGCCGACAAGCCTGATATAGTGGTGGTGGATCGATCAGAGCGGCGCGCAATGATTGTTGACGTAACAGTCCCGCATGATGAGAACCTCGTCAAAGCCGAGAAAGATAAGCAAATGAAGTATATTGACTTGGCTCGCGAGGTTGTAAACATGTGGGATGTGGACTCAGCGATCATTGTGCCGATAGTCGTATCTGCCAATGGCTTAATTGCCAAAAGCCTCGACCAATACCTTAGGAGGCTCTCGTTAGGCAGCTGGATCAAGGGCTTGATACAGAAAGCGGTACTCCTGGACACGGCTAGTATTGTTAGGTTCCTTTCTCTGGAGCCCTGACCGCCGGTAGCTTGGACCCTGTTCCCGATACCGGTGGGCTACTATTTTTATATTTTTAAATGTATTTTTTTTTGAGAAATATTTGAAAATTTAATTATATGTAAAGAAAAGAATAAATGAACGAAGTATAAGGAGCTACTCCTCATCGACATGGCCATTAGCCAACAGGTTCGTCGATCCCGCAAGGATTTGTCGACATGTTGGATAGATTATAAGAAGGCCTACGACTCAGTGCAATATACAAATTATCTAAATTACTCTATTTTTGAATCAGTAATGGAAGATACTTTAGCAAAACTTGTAACTGGCAATAAACCAATAATTATCTGTGGTGACTTTAATGTCGATATCTTAGAGGAAAATGCAAATAGCAGTAGATTTTTGAGTCTCTTTTAATCGTTTAATTTGTCAAATGTGTTTTCAGAACCAACCCGAATTACTACAAATACCGCTACGTGTATTGATAATGTATTTTGTTGCTGCGACTACTTAGACAAATTCATTGTAAATTACCTTCCTTCAGATCACAGCGGCCAGTCCGTTACTTTTGCGTCCAACTTAAAATTACAAAAACTTCAAATACAGACTAGACAATTGGCAGCCAGCAATTTAGATAGATTTAATAATAACTTAAGTATACCGGACCATATTATAAACAATGTAAATAAATTGTATGATGAATTCTTTTCGGTAGTGCACACTGAGTTCAATAATACTTTAAAAATAAAAACAAACTATTTGCCAAAAGTTTATTTTCAGTGATTGGGCAACAAAAGGTATTAGGAAAAGTAGGGAACGACTGTTTGAGTTGTATGGCCTTAAGACTTACATCAACACTGTTACTTTTAATGAATACGTAGCTACTTATTCGAAAATTTTTAAAAATACTTGCAAGGTTGCTAAAGCCTTAGGGCGCTTTCAATTTAGACGTTTCGTGTCGGCCGCTACGGTGCCGAAGCGGTGCGTTTGTCGGACTGCACACGGACGGTTGTCTTTTTTCATACAGTTGACGCGTGGCGTTTGTCGTCCTGCCGTCGAACGAGCGTAGTACTAACGCTGCCGCAGACGCCGCACCGCGCGCTTTGTATGAAAACAAACGACCGTCCGTGCGTTATACGACACACGCACCGCTTCGGCACAGTAGCGGTCCGACACGAGACGTCTAAATTGAAAGCGCCCTTATTCATTAGCAACAAGATTAAATCAGCCGATGATAAAATAAAAACGGTTTGGAAAATAATTAACAACGAAACAAACAGAAATAAAAAACAAAAAAAAGATTTCACACTAGAAACCTCTCGTGGCCTCGTGAGCACTAATAATGACATTGCTCAAGAATTTGTGAATGTCTTTACCAATATCCCGCATAAGACTACAGAGACCTTAAATTCCTAACCCTTCCTGTCTAAGGATTTTTTAAAGGCGAACGTTCCAGCCTGCCCGATTAAATTTAAATTTAAGCACACAAACCCATTATCAATCATTAAAGCTTTTAAGCAAATCAAGGTCAAATTAACCGAAGATCTTTGGGGTATGTCTATCAAAGCTTTTACCTCCATTATTGAGACTATAGCTCCGTATTTAGCCTTAATATTTAATCAATGCGTGGATCAAGGAATCTTCCCAGATCTAATGAAATACAGCAAGGTAATACCGCTTTTGAAATCCGGTGACAGTAAAGATACTAACAACTACAGGCCCGTATCTGTTTTGTCGGTTTTCAGCAAGGTGTTTGAAAAGATAATGCTTAATCAAATGCTCAACCACTGTAACACCAATAAAATCTTACATGAAAAACAGTATGGTTTCACCTAAGGACGTTGTACGACTGACGCCGGTGCCACCTTAATAAAACACATATTTACTGCGTGGGAAGAGGCACAAGATGCCATAGGAATCTTCTGTGACCTCTCAAAGGCATTCGATTGCGTTAATCATGAAACCCTGTTTTTGAAACTTGAGCATTACGGTTTAGGTAAACTTGCGCTCAGTTTAGTAAAATCTTATTTAAATGATAGACAGCAACAAGTGCAAATTAATGGCGTTAATTCAATGGGTTTAAAAGTTTCACCTTTATTGCACTGAAAGGCCACGTATGCTAATTTAAAAGACGATATTCACTACGATTGAGTTAAGTGAAGTACTAAATAATATAATGAAGATAAAAAATGGGTGTACCACAAGGTTCTATATTAGGTCCTTTTCTCTTTTTAGTATATATTAATGATCTACCCCATTTATTTAAAAACCAACCTCAAATGGTGTTGTTTGCTGACGATACTTCCTTAATATTTAAGATAAACAGACGGTAACAAATCTTAATGCCTTAAATAACGCGCTAATGCAGATCCATAATTGGTTTACTGCTAATAATTTAGTATTGAATGGGAAAAAACAAAGTGCATAAGATTTGCTCTGCCAAACGTCAAAAGTAATGAATGTGACATAGTATTGAATCAAGAGAAACTAGAATTCGTCGATAAAACTGTTTTCTTAGGCATCACGCTCGACTCGAGGCTACAATGGGGTCCTCATTTAACATCTCTTGCAGGACGATTGAGTTCAGCAGCATATGCTGTAAGGAAATTCCGTCAATTTACTGACGTAGATACCGCGCGACTAGTCTATTTTAGTTATTTTCATAGTATAATGTCATACGGTATTTTACTATGGGGACGAGCTGCAGACATTGAGTCTATATTTATTCTGCAGAAAAGAGCCATCAGAGCCATATATAATCTACGTAGGCGCGATTCCCTAAGAGAACTGTTAAGAAAATTAACATCATGACAGTACCTTGTCAATACATATATGAAAACATTATGTACGTTAGGTAAAATCTGCATCTATTTAGTAAAAGAGGTGACAGACACCACTATAATACTAGAAACAGGGACCAACTAGTTCAGCCAGGTTTTAGGCTAGCTAAAGTAGACTCCTCTTTTATGGGGTACTGTTTAAAATGTTACAACAAAATACCCCCAAACATCCTACAATTGAATGAATCGAAGTTTAAATCTTGTATTAAACGCACACTATGTAGGCAAGCATATTATAAGTTGGGGGATTACATTAATGATATGAATGCTTGGCTCGATGCCGGTCCTGCTCCACAACCATAGGGGCAAACTTATTGATCAGCATCTGAAGTTATTGTAGCAGCTGTAGAAGATTGTAATCTATCTTTGCATTGTATAGACTCAATTTCCTAATATTATATAATTGTAATGCCCATGTGTGAGTACTATGTAGTTTAATTGACTCGACGGTTGCCCTGGTGGTTGAGAGATTGTCATGCTCACTTAAATGTCTCGCTGATGGTGGCGTGTATGTCGGGTCATTTAGTTCCCTTCAAAATGGTTGAGCTTAATGGGGCTGATATATGCGTCATGTTCGCGAACGGGCGCTGTCAGCTGTGAATGGTCATCTATTAGCCGCCACGGTTTGTTTTAATTTATTTATTTATCTAATAGATTACCCTTGTTTTTGCTTTTACTCTGGACGCTCTTAATGTGCTCGTTTTTCTACATCGTTCTCACATGTATTTTTGATCTTAACATGAATGATGTATCAATGGTTTTGTAAAATATTATGATTTAAAAGAGTGTCCATGGAGTACCCAAACGTTTCAATCGATATTGAATTAAATGACATTATTTCAAATTAAATTAAATACGATGACATTATTTAAAAAAAGGGGTGTGTGTACTTATGTACACGCGTTAGAATTTATTAACTAAAATGCTGTAGTGATTAACGATAAATATAAAAATTAATCAAAAGAATGTGAGCCGTCGCGGGACGCCTCGCGCCTGGCAGATGTGAAACATCGACATTATTTTGTAAAAGTAGTATGCAGAAACGAACAGATTGTGATAGGAACTAAATATGTCATTGAAAACATCATTATTCTGTTTCATTGTGGACTTACCAAAAGGTTTTCGTGTTCATCATCGTTTATGAATTCTGCTGGGGCTGCTTAACCTGGCCCCCTGTGGTAACCCATCCATTTCCAAACCTTGGTGAGGGTTGCTTAACCTAGCCCCCTGTGGTAACCCATCCATTTCCAAACCTCGGCAAGGGTTGCTTAGCCTGTCCCCGTGTGGTGACCCATCCATTTCCAAACCTTGGTGAGGGTTGCTTAACCCGTCGCACGATTGTTTACATAAATGTAGGGTAACAATGTATGAAACTTTGCACCCGTCTGCACACTTTGTAGCGCGAAGGATTAACCTGGCACCCTGAGCTAACCCATCCATTTCCAAACCCTGGCAGGGGTTGCTTAACCTGACCCTCTGTGGTAGCCAATCCATTTCCAAACCTCGGCAAGGGCTGCTTAACTTGGCCCCCTGTGGTAACCTATCCATTTCCAAACCTTGGTGAGGGTTGCTTAACCTGGCTTTGTGTAGTAACCCATCCATTTCCAAACCTCGGAAAGGGTTACTTAACCTGTCCCCGTGTGGTAACCCATCCATTTCGAAACCTTGGCAAAGGTTGCTTAACCTGGCTCCGTGTGAAAACCCATCCATTTCCAAACCTCGGCATGGCTTGCTTAACCTGTCCCCGTGTGGTAACCCATCCATATCCAAACCTTGGCAAAGGTTGCTTAACCTGGCCCCCTGTGGTTATCCATCCATTTCCAAACCTCCGCAAGGGTTGCTTGGAATGTGAAATTAATTTAATAAGAACACCAAAATAATATTTATTTATTATAAAAAACGTGTTCTAAATACTCGCTTCATGTAAAATACTGATATTCAGCTGCATCCGGTTAGACTGGAAGCCGACCCCAACATAGTTGGGAAAGGCTAGGCAGATGATGACGTGTTCTAAATATAAAATACTAGAATATACAACTTGAACATAGTTTATATAATAATAATAATAATTTATTTGCATCAAGTTTAGCATTTTACATTAAATACATGATAGTACAAACAATTTAAAGTCTCTTAAACAATAATATGGCGACACCAGCACCCTTGCTAAGTTGTCAAGACAACTTGTGTTAAAGATGCTGGGCTCTACGCTTTAGTAGATGTTTCTTAATTGTATTTAATTACATACCATGAAATTTTGCAAAAAAATAAAATATGACTGGGCCAATTATGCAGCGTAAGTAAACTGACAAATAAACTATTTAAAAAAGGGAATAAAACGAAAACAAAAGTAAAACATTGTGTGTACGGGTGATTGTGTGTGTGCGTGTGTGTGTGTGTGTGTGTGTGTGTGCGTGTGTGGGTGTGTGTGTGAGTGCGTGGGTGTGTGTGTGCGTGCGTGCGTGTGTGTGTGTGTGTGTGTGTGTGTGTGTGTGCGTGTCTGGATGTGTGTGTGTGTGTGCGAGTGTGTGTGTGTGTGTGCATGCATGTGTATGAACCTAGAATGGTATTTAACGGGAACTATATTGAGTCATCAATAAGTTTTCTGTGTTGTTGTAGTTAAGTGTTAGTAGCCAATCATTTAGTTTCTTTTTAAGTGACATTTTAGGTAGTGAGTAGAAGTTTAGTACTTTGTTAAGGCTATTGTAGAGATGAGACCTTGGAAACAAGGAAATCTTCTTGTAAAAGAGTATTTACAGGGGAAGGGTTGACATACCTTGTCTTTACGTCTTGTGGTTATTACTTGGTAGGAGGTTCTTTGATGCTGATATAGTACAATGTGTAGGACAAATAGTTGTCGAACTGTAAGGACTTTGCAGGTCCTATATAGTTCCTCAGTTGGAAAAAGGATGGGCCGAAAGGTGCTAATTTTCAGCACGGCTCTCTGAGCTCGCTCTAGCTTCACAATTAGCGTTTTTGGTGCACCACCCCAAGCGCATACACAATACGTTAAGAGAGACTGACAGAGGGCAAAATATGTACACCTAATAGTTTGGGGTTCTGCGATGTGGCGAAGGGTTCTAAAGACAAAAATTAGCTTTCTAATTCTTTTTGTCAGTAATTCTATATGCGGTGCAAAAGTCAGGCCATCATCGAGAGTCACACCTAGGTATCTAATAGTTCTACAGCGTTCTAGTTCTGGACATGTACATGCCGTTGTGCCAGGCAGTACACATGAGTGCGCTACCAAAGCGTAGGAATTTGATGGTTGATTCGAATTTCTTAAGCTGTAGGTAAGAATTTTAGTTTTGTCGGTGTTGATTGTGAGAATGTGTCTTTTGAGCCATTGTAGAACACTGTTTAGTCCTTTTTGTGCGAAATTAAAGGTTTTATCCCAAGTATCACCTGAAAAGGTAAGGACAGTATCATCAGCAAACGCTATGATTCTTCCACTTTCCAAACTCAGATTACATAGCTGGTTAACGTAGATAAGAAATAAGGTTGGACCCATCACACTGCCTTGAGGGACGCCGAATGTCACTGGTAGTTCTCTACTGAGGTAATTTTGTATTTTTACACACTGTGTTCGGTTTTGAAGGTAGTCCCTAAAGATATTAAGTGATTGGTCTCGAATCCCCAGTTCCTCCAGTTTTATTAGCAAGTCAGAAATCGAAACCGTATCGAACGCCTTTTTTAGGTCCAAAAAAATTGACAATACTTTCTTTTTCTTATCAATGTTTTTAGTAATAAAGTCAATTAGGTCAATTACAGCGCTGTCAGTAGATTTATTGCGTCTAAAGCCGCATTGGTTGGGAGAAAAAAACTTTTTGTCTTCCATGTAAGCCACGACTCTTTTATTGATTAGGCGTTCTAGAATTTTGGAAATAGAAGGTAACACTGCAATAGGACGATAATTATTTACAAGCTCTTTGCTTCCACTTTTGTGGATTGGGTGTATGATGGCCTTCTTGAAGTATAAGGGGAAAGTGCCTGTATGGAAACAGAGATTAAAAATATGTGTAAGTATGGGGACTAGGATCAATGAATAGCGTTTTAAGAACTTTGTAGGAATATTGTCCCAGCCTACAGCAGAATCTGTTTTAAGTGACATTAGTAAATCCCCAACCTCTGCTTCATCGGTGTCTAACATGACGAAAGATTGTAGAGGTGGAGATGCGGGGGTAATGTCTGGGGGGATGCTATGACTACCAGGTTGACATGACAAGTTATCCGCAAGTTCCTTGCCGATATTTACAAAGAACTCGTTTACTTTATCCACTGAAAGCTGAGGTGAAGTAGAAGAAGCTAGTAAATCGGTGTTGGGTATGTTTGGCTTGTCTGTGTTAGTCACTCTCTTTATTAACTTCCAAATCTTTTTATTATCCTTTGCAGCCTCAGTCAATTCTTTCCTGTCAAAGTCTCTTTTTAGTTTTTTCAAAATTTTTGTGCAGTAGTTTCTATACCTTTTATATGTAGTGCTTAATATAATATTGTTAGGAGATAGCTTGAGTTTTTTGTGCATTGCATCTTTGTTACGCATACAGCGGAGCATACCAGCGGTCATCCACGGTTTGAGTAAACGTTTTTTATTTGGAAGCTGGATCATAGACGTGTGAGTATTTATGAGCGTAGTGAGAGTGGTGACTAAACTTTCTGTCGCTTCATTAGCATCGGTGTGTTCATAGATTGCTTGGAAATTTGTAGTCTTCATCTCACTATCAAGAGTTTCGTAATTAGTCTTTATAATAGTGTGTGACCGTGGATTGACAACGCGCTTTAGATTAAGGCACAACATTACAGGGTTATGGTCGGTGACAGAGGCGTGTAATACTATGGTGAGGGCAGTTAAGTTAGATTTGAGCATGATGTGGTCAAGACAGGCATTCTCACGGGTGGGAAGTGAGTGAGCAGGAAGCAGGCCATGGGAAGCTATGAGATCCAGATAGTCAGAGATTTGGTTTGAAGATAAAGTACATGCGATGTCAAGGTTAATGTCTCCAACTATAGCTACAGTTTTGTACGTAGTCAGGGTTGGTAAGAGAGAGTTCAGGGACTGTAGGAAGTTACTCAAATCTCTAAACGACGGAGATCTATAAATACATATTATTGCCTTATCGGTGCCGATTTTTAAAACAAGACAACTGGCATCCGACAAGTCAGGTTCTTCTACTGTGTAATTTACTATATTTTTAACATAAAGGACTACACCATCATTCTGGTTGAGGTGTTTTTTTGTTTGGTAATAAGAATAGTTATCGATAGTTGGGATGGAATCATTATAACGTTTTAGCCAGCACTCAGTCAGTATTAGTATTTCGCAATCAAGGTTTATTCTATTAAGGAGGGTTAAGAATGAGTCGAAGATGGCATGAATAGATCGGATGTTTTGGGTTATTATTTTTAATTGCTTGGAAGGGTTAGTGACATAGTTAGTGCATTCTTCGGGGTCGCAATTAAGTGTGGTAGACACTGAGAGCTGATCTATATTGGTAATAATTTCTTTAACGCTATCCATTGTTAAATTGGTTTATATAGTAAAAGCGGTAATGTAGGTAAAATATGTGAGCTATGTTTTTATGTCGGATAACTACTGATGAGTCAGCGTGGTAGATGATAGGTGTTTTGAGTAAATTGCTGTATATTATTAAGGCAGTGGTATTATTTATGTTTGTGTTATGTGTCGATTGTGTTGTAATATTGTTTAGATGTTTTTTTTTTATTTGGGTGTGTAAGGTAGGCGAAGTTAAAAGCTTGTTTGTGTAATTGAAAACTTGTATGTATATTTGGTAGTTTAAAACCAACAACATCTGTGTGTAATATAGTCATTGGCTCGTTTGAGTTTCCAGTTCTGTAAGATATTGTTCAGACTTAATAAGAAGTTGTTTAGCACCTTCCTCCTTACGCAAAAATATATTTCCGTTCGATGTCCAGCAATACTTGTACTCCTTTCGCTTTGCGAATTCTCTCGTAACATAGAATAGTTTCCGTGAGCTGGCGGGAAGATATTCTGCGACATAGATTGGTCGGCGTTCGCCTGTCAAGCCAATGTTGAGGGTATTCAAACGGCCTTCATTTGGATTTCCTTTGTTGAAGTTGCGTGTGGAGGTAATAATTTGGTTTTTTGTCTCCACACTGGTGAATTCAATAACTATTGGTCTGACCGCTCCAGGTTTACCTGGTAGGCGGTAGATATCGCGCACGTGCGTTCGATCAATCGGCACGTTAATAGTTGCGCCTACCTTGTTAACAATGGCGGTAAGATCGGCTGCTGTTTCCTTCTCCTTATTGGGAACGTTGCGGATTTCTACGATGGATGAGCGTGATAGTTGGTACAGGTCTTGTAGTTTCGCTTCCTGCTGTTGTATGCTGTCTCTGTAAGTTCTTTTTTCTTTTTTCAACGACTCGATTTGTTTGGACATTTCGTCATATTGTTCACTAACGAATGAGACGGTCTTTTCCATTTCCGAGATTGACTTTTGCATTGTTTTATTTTGTGTTTTCAGTTCAGCTATATCTGAGACGAGCCTTTTTAGTTGAGTACTTTGTTCATTTATTATTTTTGTAAGGTATTCTTTTTGTTCCTTTTTCCAAGAGGTCAGCAGCTCGCGTATCTCTTGTTTGAAATCCTGGAGTTCACTGTTTTTGGATGGAGGTGAGGATTCTGGGCAGGGGCGTTTACTGCGTGAGGTAGTGTTGACGTTTCCAAAAGGGCTACTAGACATCGCCTGTGGAATATCCGAATCGGACCTCGCCTGTGTTACTTTATTTGTTGCGGGAGATTTTGTTGGCGAGCGTCTTACTGACATTTTGCAGTTTGAACGTAGAAAAACGGGTCGTATTGCACACTGTTACGTACGCGTTGACACAGTACGACACAGAAAGCGATCTCTTCCAACTGTCGTACACCGTGTAACACTGTGCGCGGTAGGCGGAGCTTCGCACGTCACACCAAAGCGTTCAAGGACACGATCACACGAACGACACGGAGCGGCACAGAACCTTTCCAGTTAATCAACACTGTGTATTTTTAAGCTACCCGTTATTTAAAAATGTTAAATTAAGTTTAAGTTTCTTGATTTATTTAATAACTGTTCAATGTTTTATGTTCTGTTTACACAGTCACATCAGTAGTTTGAAAATACACGTCACAGTTTATTTTGTTATATAGAACTTTTAAATTTTGTGCATAATTAGAATTTATAACACAGTACTCGTGCAACACACGTCTCCTTCGTTTGACACTTAGCGATGAGTTGTCAATTTGTTGTAGTTGTCAAGTTGTTATATAGTTTTCTATATTTCTATTTCTATATTCTATTTCTAGTTATCGATTTTCATGCCACCTAGAACTAACTTCACGATGTCGCTGGCTAAATTCACTCTCATCATTTTTCTCCATCGCGCCAAAAGAAGTATAAATTAAAAAAAAAAAAATTACAACAAATAATGACAAAGATGATTCTAACTATAAACTTTCTGCGATATGACAATAGGGTATTTTACTCTATATGAAAGAAATTCTAAAAATATACAATTCAGTTAGCTTAGGCAACAAGCAGTCGGAAAATGTTACATTTAGTTAATAAAATAACTAAATAAATTTTAAAATTGATTTCAAAGTTTTCACTTTTTTTAGTCTGTTGTTTTACTAAGCGAAACAGTGTCCGCCATGATTATTACGTCATATGGTCATGTAAACAAAAAGTGACAACTGTCAGCTGAGCAACTATTACTATTTTTGTAGGTATTATAAAACTTTACATTTTCATTTTTATTAAAATAATAGTAATTAACCATGGAAGAAATAAATACTACCATAAATATAATAATACCATAAACTATAATGAAAAATACAACTAAACAGAAAGCCTAATAACAGCGCATTTGTTTACATGACCAACTGACGTCATGACCACAGAGTAACATGAGCGTCAAGCGTTTTTGTGATTTTACGCGCGAAAATTGAAATTGAAATGCAGTTTTATGGCACTTATCGATTGAATATTTTTATGATTCTGACTTACAAAACTATGAGTTTTGAATGTATGATAAATGAGTGTCTGCCAAACAATTTTCTGCGAAATGAAGTTTATGCTATCCGTTGTTATGCAAAATAAAGTTATGACATAAAAAGTTCTGCTATAAAGGGTGGTCCTCGATTCGGCCCGCATTGTTAGGAGGTTCCTGTCTCTGGAGCCCTACCACCGGTAGCTTGGACCCTGCTCCCGTTACCGGCGGAAGCCTATTTTTATTTTATTTTTTAAGATGCGATGTAAATAAAGGAATAATAATAAAGCCTTTTATTCGGAAATAAGATTAACAATTTCTTGCCAAACTGGCCTATATATGCCAACCTATTCCATTCTTGTCTCTCTCTGGCCACTCTACTCCAAGTTATGCCTGCTACTTGCCTGATCTCACTCTCTCTTTTCCTCTTACCTTCTCTCGGATACAATTGTGTAACTATTTTGCTCCACTTGTCCTTTCCTCTAACCATGTGTCCAGACTACTTCCATTTTAATCTTTTTATCTTTAGGGTTACATCCTGTACCTTGGTCTCTTTCCTAATGTTAGTGTTTCTTATTTTGTCCCTTCTCTTTACACCTAATATGCTTCTCTCCATTGCACGTTGGCAGGTAGCAATTTTATGGCTAGTGTTTCTTGTTAGGGCCCAAGTTTGACTTCCGTACATTAAAATGGGTAAAATGCAGACATTGAATAGTTTGCTTTTCGTGGCTATATGTATTTATTTACCGCTAATTTATAGCACCTTTACAGACATATCCAATACGATGCTATAAGTCATCAGATAAAACAACATACAAAGAAAACACGATAATTAATTTAAATAATTAACTTGTATGGCCCCAATACCTTTTCGAAATGCCTAAACATTTAATGTTCAGTCAGGGTAACAAAAAAACAACATGAACCGACTTACAAGCAAATATCCCCTTCGACCACTGTTTGTAATAAACGTTCTGACTTCGATATTATGTACTCACCGTATTTATCGACGGGAGTGCGGCGTGTTGGCGTCAAGCTCCGGCACCCAGTAGAAGTGGTCCACGGCGGTCCGACGGCACCAGCGGCGCGTGCAGCGTGCGGCGCGTGTGGAACACCATCAGCCGCTGCGGCCGCTCCGCGCTGTACGGCGCGCCCAGCGGCGTCAGCAGCACCAGCACCAGCGCCGCCGCGCACAGCAGCGCCGCCGCGCGCACCAGCACGCGCACGCCGCGCGCCGCCAGCACCAGCGGCAGCAGCCAGCAGCAGCCCGCCTGCACCAGCAGCGCCACCAGCGCCGCCACGCCCGCGTCCGCCGGCAGCCAGCCCGCGCCCGCGCGCCCCGTCATGGGCACGAACATGTGCAGCGAGCCCAGCGCCAGGTACCACGTCTGCGCCGCCGGCAGCGCCGCGCCCAGCGCCCACAGCGCCGCGCGCCGCCCGCCGCGCGCGCCGCCCGCCAGCAGGTCCGCGCCCGCCGGCAGCAGCGCCCACAGCAGCGGCAGGAAGCCGGAGCGCAGGCCGCGCAGCGCGCACAGCAGCAGCAGCGCGGCCCAGCCCAGCGCCGCGGCGTCGTGCGCGGCGCGCGCGCGCCAGTAGCCGCGCAGCAGCGGCGAGCCGCGCAGGCGCGTGGCCGCGGCCCACGTGCCCGCCAGCGCTGTACGTTGTCGACAGGCACTCATTGTTTGACCGTGATGGCTAAGAGCTCGAGTTTATGTATGGTTCGAAGTTCCCAAAAGACGAACGACTAAGTGATCCTATAAGGTTTCGTTTTTTTCTTTTGAGGTACGGAACCCTAGAACCTAGTGTATTTTTTACGCCGGCAAAAAAAGGAATTTAATTTGAAGCTTGTAATTTTTTTTTTACCAATAATGTATTAAAACTCAAGCCAACCGATTTTTGTCTAAAAACCCAAGCAAGCAAATTTTAATCTAATTTTTACACGACTGCCCCAAAAAAAAGGTGAGTATGTTTGTATGTATGTGAATTTCTTTATGCCATCATAACTTCTAAACGCATCAACGAATTTACATGTATGGGGTATCATTAGAATCCTTGCATCGTCCCAAATAACATAGGCTATTGAAAAAGTATAAAAATGCAATGAGGCGCGTATATATAAATGAACATTCACATTTATATATATATTTATTAATAATGCATGTAATTATCGTCTAGGATTTGACGAGTGGATTCCAAAAATATAAATATGTTGCATTCTTTATCAAGTATGTCGTATGTATCCGATAGTTGATCCGTTGAAAACACACAAGGTGCGCCATCTAGTGGCAATAGGAAATATGCATAATTTTAATTTGTCTCAAATTTTTTTTCTACATTCTTCATAGTCTTGATATCATACTTAAAAGTTTTTTTTCTTTATTTATTTATCATTTAAACCCAGAAAATATTACATAAATAAAAAGTGAAAAATAAGGGAGGGAAAATCAAACTGTCAAAACGCCTCACTTGGTCGAAACTAAATGTGACGTCAATGGTCACCTTTTGCATTTATCGTTCACTAGCTTTTGCCCGCGGCATCGCTCGCGTTAAATTCGGGATTTGTAATAGCAACGCTAAGTTTTGCCTTTTTTCTTTCTTTCTCCCTCACATTCCACTTTTTTTGAAAAAAAATATCATATGTCCGTCTCCTGGTTCCCAACTATCTCTGTACCAAAATTCATCAAAATCGGTTTAGCCATTAAAGCGTGAAGAGGTAACAAACAAACTCACTTTCGCTTTTATAATATTAGTAAGGATTTTTCGGCGTGGATATTCATACTGTGTTAATAGTATTTTTGAGAAAATATGTTTAAATCTGTATTTCTGTGTGGTTACTTTGTGAATATATATTTGTAGTCAATCTAAGATGATGACAGAAACTAGATTTTTCAAAGTGGAATCGGTTAATCTACCGAAAATAGATGCATTTATGATGTCAACATATTTTGCATCAAATCTCGATTTTACGAGCGCAGAGATCAAAGGAGTGAAAGCTGCAAGGTAATACTACTACTATTACTACTTTTGATAGCATACTCTGAAAGAGCTTCATTTACCAGTGCTATTCTTTGCTTTTTAAATCAAATCAAAATTTTGTAAAACCGCAAAAGGAATAACGAAGCTCTTTAGAGGAAATTTTAATGAACTTTTGTAAACTGTTGAAATAGGTTAGTTTTAGACCAAATCTTTTACTGCTTAATAGCTTATTCACACTAAGCTGTGTATAAATATAGAATACTTACGTTAAAATGATATTCACAACAAAATACAACCGATAATGAGATATATTATCCCTTTTCATATTCTTACACCATTGTTTTCGTAATTTGCATCGCGTGGAATACGAAAAAACACTTTATCTGGTGTAGTAATGGTAGCATTTCTACATTTCGGTACGATACAATACTTGTAAGAAGGTTTTTTAACTTCTTCCATGGTTTGTTTAGGAATCAAAACTGAAAATAAGTATTAAGTAACTGAAACGCTACTATAGTAAACAAACAGGACATAACCAATGACGTCATAATAAGCGCGCGCAAAATGGCGGCGTTTGAACGGCCCAAATTAATTGATCGATTTTTTTAAATTTGACTTTGAAAAGTATCTTGACTATTTTCAAGCCTATTTCTATTTTTGTCTATGTTATAAAGATGTAAATGATTAATTTAAAACATAAAAAGATCATGCATATTAAATAAATAAAATAAATAAATAAATATCTTGGGACAGCTCACACACGGCTATCTGATCCCAAGTTAAGCAGAGCTTGTGTTATGGTAACCAGACAACTGATATACATACTTATATAATTTATAAATACATACATATTATACATAAATCACACCCAGACATAGAACAAACAATCATGCTCATCACACAAAGTTTGTCCTGTGTGGGAATCGAACCCACGACCTCCGGCTCAGCAATCAGGGCGACTAACCACTAGACCAACACGCCCGTCAGTATTATATATATATAATTCTGCCCCATATTCCCTATTATAAGAACTAGAGACGAGTAGATTTATTAATAATCTATTTATATCCCAGAAAATCATAATTATGTGTGCCAAACTTAAACTTCATTGGCTCAGTAGGGAGGTTCAAACTTCGAAACAGATCATCATCATCTGCCTAGCCTTTTCCCAACTATGTTGGGGTCAGCTTCTAGCCTAACGGGGTGCAGCTGAATATCAGTATTTTACATGGAGCGACTGCCTATCTGACATATCATAACTGAAAAAAGTTTGCGAGTATTCCTCAGTCTACTTTGAAAATACGAGTATTCTCAGCAAATCTCGCTGGACAAAGGAACCTTTCTGTTTTGCACTCTCTTTTAATATCGAACGAAACCGACCCGGCAGAGCGTAGAGCGGCGCCAGCAGCGCGCCGCGCGAGTAGAAGGAGAGGCGCGCGCCGCACGCGTGCAGCAGCAGCGCCGGCGCCACGGCCGCCAGCACGCCCGCCCCGTGCGCCGCCGCGCCCGCCAGCGCCGCGCGCCCCACCGCGCGCCACCACGCCGCCCGCGCGCCCAGCAGCGCCGCGCGCGCCTGCCCCGCGCTCACGTGCACCTTCAGCAGCGCCAGCAGCAGCGCGCCCGCCGCCAGCAGCAGCGCGCCGCGCGGCCGCACCACCACCACGCCGAGCCCCAGCACGTCGAAGAACACCGGCTGGCGCGACGCCGCGTCCGGCTCCGACTCCAGGCTGGCGCCGGCCAGCAGCCCGGCCGCCAGCGCCAGCACGTTGTCGCCGGTGCGCTGCAGCGCGGCGGGCGGCACGCGCGCGGCCGTGTCGAGGCGCGTGTGGTACACGTAGCCGTTGGCGCTCCACGCCAGGTCCACGCCTGCAACGCGCGCGTCCGGTCAGCGGGGCCGTCTGCCGGCGGGAACGCTTACCGCTCGCGCGCTACGTACCGGACAGCTTGCCGAAGTCGCGAAAGATGCGGAAGTCGGTATCGGCGGGGATGATGCCGCTCTCGAACAGCTCCTGCGCGAGCGACGACGCGAAGGGGTGCGGCACGGCGCCCGCGTACATCTACAGACCACACATTACTGATAACTCGTGCGGCTAACTCACCGCAGACATAGACGTCCGTAAAGCCTTAGATACTCGATGAAATCTGTTCGGCGTAAGCTACCTTCTCAATGCTCGTATTTTAATAGATACCTTTGGCGTGCAGGTGCAGCCAGGGCAGAACGCAAATTAACCAACCCAGCAACTGTTAGCAATCATTTCGTGTTTCGGTTCATTTAATTGCTTTCGATGAGTTCTTTACGCAGAGGTGGTCAAAATATTTTGTTGTAGAGCACGAGCTTAATTATGGTCCACACGGGTTCAAGGGAACTATTTCAATATATCAATATTATGACAGTGGCTTGCCACACTAGGGCATTTTATTTGCTTCTAAAGTCGGTAATTATTTCCCTCAATCCTCCCCCCTCTAATTTCTAAAATACGAGAAGGATGATTCTGAAAACAAACATAAAACTTTAACGTGTATTAGCATTTAGATAAAACTTTAACGTGTATTAGCATTTAGAGCCCAATTTGAACGAAGATATACAAAGTAGGTCAGTCTTTTGAGGTACCACCTTGTTTTCACATATTTTGTTTGGCATTAACATAGATTTTGGCATAAAATCTTTTTCTGTGACGCCCATAAATTATCTATACAGTTTATTTTCTATGTGAGAACTGAGGGCCACACAGTCCATAAATCACTAGACTTTAACAGAATCTGATTCCAACTTTCACAATTCTTTGGGAATGCACACTAAATACTAAGCACATTTTCAGAGTTTTAACAAAGTAGCCTTCACACATAAGTACTCGTAAATCTTACTCAAAAGGCTTACTGGTTTCAAAGCTTCGTCCTAAAAACTTGGGTGGCACGTTTCTTGTGATGCGTGATGCTGAGGTTGCCCTTTGTAAGAATAAACATTATGTGAACGGGCGGGAGAGCGCGGCAGTACCTCGACAATCCAGGGGTCGTGCGGGCCCGCCTGGAACAGCACCTCGCGGCCGCCCGCGCCGCACGCCTCGATGTTGATGAAGGCGCGCACGTCCTTCGCCCACCTGCGGAGCGGCGCGTGGCATTAGTACATTAGTAGGGCGCGCGCGAGCGTGCGCGCGGCGGGCGCAGTGCGTACTTGTGCTGCGTGATGAAGGCGTGCGACGCCTGCATGATGTTCTCCTCGGCGCCGTTGAACAGGAACACGGCGTCGTGCCGCAGCGGGCCGCCGGCCGCCAGCGCGCGCATGCTCTCCAGCAGCACGGCGCAGCCGGCGCCGTCGTCGCTGGCACCTGCGACCACATTCATGACACGTCTGCATCATACGCGCACGGTTTCGATAGTTATAAGTAATATTCAATTTTTGGTGTATTTCAAAGTTGTCTTTTTTAAGTTATTGGTTTTACCATTTTTAGTTGTAATATCCTATGCAACAATTTTATATTGTTGGATGTCATGGTCATAGGTTTATCGCCAATAAAATACAACTGGCGAAAAGGTATTAATAAAACTCCCTTCAAACTCTTAAGAAAAAGCAAACAAGCGTAACAGAATTGCAGTAATCACGAGAAAGGAGAATGTTCATGTGACTATGGGAATTAGTATCGGTATCAAAAATTTCACAAAGTGGTTAAGATAATACGACAATAGATTAAACTACGCATATCTCAATAGTCCATTGAAATGTTACATTTTTTAGACCTAACCTTGCATTATTTAGAAGACGCAATTTTATTTTTTGATGTGTTGGGTAGGTTAGTTTAAAGCTAAAAGCAAGTTTGTGGAGTCCCCACCTTTTCCCACGGCCGCCATCTTGAAAATAGGGGTTGAAATGGTTTTTACGATATATTTCTTAAACTATTTGATAAAAAAAAATTGTTATCCATTTTTGTTGCAAATTAAATTGTAAACAACTTTGGTTCAGTAACTTTTTGTCGTAGAAATATAAATAAAAAAGTTATAAGCGAAAATATTCACAAATTCGAAAAAAAATACTATTTATCGAAATAACTTTTTTTTTATCATTTTACGAAAAAATAATATCAGACCATTTTTGTAGATCGTTTTTTGAGGAACAACTTTTATACAGAACATTTTTTAATTAAGTCAATAGCTAAGGTTTTACAGCGCCCGAAGCAACAAGTAACAATTTTTTTTATCAAATAATTAGTTTAAGATACATATATATCGTAAAAACCATTTCAACCCCTATTTTCAAGATGGCGGCCGTGGGACAAGGGTGGCAACCCCACAAACTAGGTTTTAGCTTTACACTGACCCCCCTACACATCAAAAAAATAAAATTGCGTCCTCTAAAAATTGCAACCCCAAATGTAACTTTTCAATGGACTACAAGACGTTCTCAGTCTACCTATAAAAAATCAATTGAATATATCCAGAAGTTTAGTTACGGAAAATTATTTTACATTTTTAAAATTCGCTACATTAAAAAAATGCTACACGATGTATCTAATACATAATAGGGGGAAGTACTGACAGGCTTTAACGACACGATTCATGAAATGATGATGAAAAGTCAGTTATTGGGTCCCTTTGGTGGTATGAAACGAGGCGCGGGGGCGGGGAAAGTACAGTGATTGGCCCGTAGCGCATCGCGTCATAGACGTCACTCGGGATTTGTTCTTATGTTACTCCTGCTGCACGTACCTCACAGGTTAGTAACCTATTTATATTTATAAAGGATGTTCTATTTTGCTTTCACATTTATGCCATTTAGTTTGTTCGAAAATTTTATTTTTGGTGTTAGGTTTTTTTTGATACTTTAGAATTATTCTTATGAACTAGTATTGTCAATGTTTTCATTTATTGTCGTATTGTCATAACCACTTTGTATAAATAATTATACTTAATTTAAAGCTTGATTTTGGTACGACGTACGTGTGGCGCTTGGAGCCACTACACCGAGAGGGAATCCACTGATACCATCAACGGAAAGGGCAAAGGAAGGAACATACATGGATGGGTTTAAGTCTGTAAACGTGTGTTTAAAATTAATTTTGAAATATGTTACGCCACAGACTACCTACAGTACTGTTTCTCCTCTTTTTAAATCCATCCAAAGGTTGTCTTGAAAAGATCGCTTTTAGCGATAATACCGCCCATTGTGTCACCCTATTTATAAGTTTGTCTAGTGTTATTTTTGTTACTTGTATGGTGTACATAATAAAGAATATTCTATCTATATATCTATCACTCTCCTCCAGAGCTCGGGACTCCAGAGCTCGGGACCCGAAAAAAGGTTACGTACCTAAATGTCATTTAACATGCAAATCGAATACGAAGTATTGTGTAGCTTTTACGACGTCTACTTGCGATTACGAAATGTTCAACTTGAACAAGCAAATGAATATCCCTATCAATTATTAAATAACGTTCGCGTGTGTGATAGATCCACGTTACAGTTTAATTAAAACATTAATGTATCTTGCATAATAATATTATTGAAATAAAAGGCAAATAATAACACTACATACGAGACTACTTGAAACACAAAAACATTTTTGTAAACATTAAAGTCGGTGACTTTTGTTGGCTTCGTTGACTTTTTTGCCACCGACTTCCGGAAGTAAAGTTATTTTCTACTTTTCAGTATTTTGTTTTGAAAGTCGGTTTTATTTTTTACAAAAAGTTTTTATGGTATAATGCTATATGACAAAAAAAATATCGCGTAATCATTTTCCATTGTTACTAAAATATTAACAGATCATCAAAATACCTACATAGACATAGAGAAAAAATATGTATTATATACGATAACTCATAAACTACTGGCCGGATCTTGATAAAATTTTATGGGACCAAACGACAGTCACCAGCTTTAGAATAAAAACAAGAATCATCAAAATCGGTTCACCCAGACCAGAGTTATGAGATAACAAACGAATTGATAACCTTCTCCTTTCTTTGAAGTCGGTTAAAAACAAATGAGAAGTGCATAGAATTTTGTCCGAAAGGTGTCGTCGTATATCGATGCTTCAGAGGACGGCTACGCGAAACCACCTAGCGGTACACGACACCGACGTTACGGGTTTAGTTATAATATAATAAGGATTTTAATTTGCATTCGTTTATTATTGTTTTTTTTTTTGGTGGGTAATCACCAAATTACTACCAGTGTCAAGACTTTTACTGGCTAAAATCCACCCAAGTTCCTTCTATTGCCCTTTACGTTCCGGGGCCGCGGTATCTCTTTCGAACAACCCGCAACCCCGGTTAATAATATTTGTGTAAACTTGTGTATCATATCAATGGGCCTCCGTTGCTTAAAAATAAAATTATTGAATATTTCTTTACAAAAACTGCAAAATACGGGGTGAAAACGAACCGGTCATCATCATCAAGCAAAAATAGTAGTTGATAATCCGCAGTTTGCAGAATTCTTGCTCACCTGGGCTGTCCGGTACGGTGTCGAAGTGGCAGTTGAGCAGCAGAGCGGAACGTGCGCGGGCCCGGCCGCCCGCGCCGCGCACGCGCGCCACCACGCTCTGCACGTCGCGGTACACGTTGTTCATGCCTGCGACACACGACACATCACTCACTCAGTCTCGCATACACGCTGCCCACGCTGCACAGGCTCACACTCACCGTCCATGAAGGCGAGCGGGAAGGCGCCGCTGGCGGTGTGCACGTCCAGCTCCACGCGGTTGTGCGGCGAAGCGTGCGCCGCGATGTGCCGCAGGGCCGACACTAGCACGCCCACGGCCAGCACCTCGTTTTCGTAGCTGCCGGCCACGCGCGGTCCGAGAGCAGTCAGGTTGACAAGATGGCGGTGTGCTGTAAGTGCGTGAAAGCGGGTGGACGGCGCTTCGGGCCCGAGGGGCTCGGGCAGCGCGTGGTCGATGCGCGCCACGGCTGCCAAAGTAGCCGCGCTGGCCGCCAGCGCCGCCAACACCCAGAGACCCGACAGCGGCGGGCGCAATACTTTGTTTTCCTTCACCAGTTCGGGCTGCTTCGAGCTCTTCTGCGAGAACACCACCTGCGTGTTTCATTACTTTGTATAAATGTTACGCTAACGACCGCAAACGATATATTTTTTTTATTATTTTGCTCGCAATCGGCAACTGTGCAATAACCATCTGGATGATCCATGATGACAAGAGCCATGAAGTGGGCTATACGGCACAAAATGTTGACGTGATGCTTTGAACAGGTTAAAATTGTTTCGATCCTTCTTAGAGGAATTATGTAATCGATATTAGCCAATGTGAAGATTATCTGAATCAAGAGAACAAAAAAAGAAAAAAGGCTGTCAGTTATTCAAATAAAAAAGCAATGTCCGAAATATGGTCTTCTTAAAACACTGTGCGGCGGCCAAAGCAATTGTGGAGGGGAGACGGCTCCTGATGGGCCGAATGTCCGCGCAGGCAAAATGCTGAAACCGAGAACTGATGCACTTCCGCTTGACTGCCACGTGAGACACCACGTGGCAGTCAAGTGCGCAAAGGTGGGTTGCAGTGGACAGTGCTTCGCACAGCGATGCATACAATATGGCGACTAAGCCGGCCGATCACCGGATGGAGGGATGGCCTGCGCCCCACCCGTCAGGACGTGGAGCAGAGGAAAATCCTACACGACGGTACCCAGAGTCGCCTCTGTCGCAGCTGCCGCCACGGGCGCCGCTGTTGCTGCTGCTGCCGCTACCACTGCCTAGCCGTGGGCGGCAGCATATCCTCAGTCATAGAGGACCCAGAAAGGGGCTGTAATGAAGTGCCAATAACGGCCCCACTATGCCTATTCACACACACTGCACCTGCACTCAGGATCTATTGCTTTAAAGCATAGATAGGTGGTGAAATCACGTCACTATTATTGTTGAGCCCTATTTTGTCCTGCCCAGGGATGACCTGTGTGGGTCAGTGACCATCATTTCATCAGCACAATAAAAATTTGGCCATTCTGAACCACTACACAAATATGATATAAAATTATGAAAAAGTAAACAGATGGGGTGCCCCTAAATACATACAATTGATGGTTGAAAGAAATGATTTCCCCATACTTGCCTATTCCAAATAAAACTATAAAATGAGACGCAGCAAAACAGGATAGGCTGATTAATTTAAAGATTTTTGAAAATCTAATGTTAGGGATGATAAATACTTTTTTGTATTGTTTATGTTCTGATAGCTATTGACTGTTCCTTTTCACATCTTTCTCTGTCACACTATCGGCATTATTTGAATGTTGTAAAACCATCTAATATATAAAATTCTCGTGTCAAAGTTTTCGTTCCCATACTCCTCCGAAACGGCTGGACCGTTTCAAACGAAACTTTGTGTACATATCGGGTAAGTCTGAGAATCGGCCAACATCTATTTTTCAAACCCCTAAGTGAGCAGCGGGTGAAACCGCTGGGCACTGCTAGTAATTGTTATAATTGTATTTCTTATTTATCCTATCTTCACTTGTAAGTCTTGTAATATAATATATGGTATTTCAGAAGTGTTAAAAGTTAATAAGATGAAAAGAGAGAAAGGAAAAAAAATTTTGACATTCAATAGTGCCTGTAATGGTCTAAAATTCTAAATGAAATAAATGCTATTGATTGATTGAAAAAATATTTATTAGTCGCAATTACAACATGCACACAATAAAAACTGAACATACATACAAAGCATCACAAACATGTATAAATACATAATACAAAACAGAAAAAGATATAAATTAGAAATATTATTTAATATAATTTTTTACCTTTATTAAACTGCTTAGTTTATAAATGAATTAAATGCGTTAGCATTTTTTTTTACTTTACTGAAGCTACAAACTTACTATATATATTCTAAATACCATTTAAATAGTATGTATATGCATTGCTGCAAAAATTCAATTTCTTTTGACATGTTTAATGAACTGTATTCAAGCTGTTTCTATTAATTTCAGGGTCTATTCGAAATCTTAATGAGATTTTGATTAATTAATCATGTTAATAGTTGATAAAATAAGTTTGAGCATTTAATTATGTACGACTTTCAAAATAGGTTATAAGCATGATATTCACTTACCATTTTGATTTATGGAAAGAAAAATTAGGATATTATTATTTCAATTCCAGCCCACAGAATTAATTATAAACCCTTTTTCATAAACATGATAGAATATTTCTTCTTTTTTTCGTACGTGAGTAGGTGACAACCTCCATCCAAAACCACACACAGACTTTTAACAGTTTTTTTTACTCAACTCATAATTATCATTGGAGGTCTGCTCTTAATCAAAGAGTACAATTTTATTTATTAAAAAAATATAACAATAATGTGCCTGATAATCTGTTGCTTATTTTTGACTTCTTTTTGTTTTTCATGTCATGTCATTTTCAGATGACTGTCAATGTCAGACACAGGTCCAGGTAATCTTCAAGGAAAATATTTGGATCTTCTTGTCTATGGTTCTCATATCACCATGGACTTATTATACAAACTAGTTTGCGTGTCTCATTTGACCTTGACAGTATGGGATAGAACAGGGTAGCCAACCGGTCGATTGCGATCGACCGGTCGATCGCGGCAAATAGTCCAATCGATCGTAGCAAGGCAAATCAAATAAAGATGTCTATCAGATGCGCAACGTAATCACGTCGACTATGAAAAATACTATATTATGATAGATACTTAACTATACTGATTCATTTAAAATCTTAAAAAGTATATCATTGGTAAATAGCGCTGGGTTTCACACGTCAAAAGTAGATCTTGGGTATATTAAAGTTGGCCACCCCTGGGATAGAATGTTAGGCTGTAAAACAGGTGAATGAAACACGATCACATGTAGCGAAGTTGAAAATGTTGAGGTGGATGTGTGGAGTGACAAAAATAGATAAAGCAAGGAATGAGTATTTAATTTTATAGTAAGAAAAATTGATGGGAAGTCGTTAGTCTTGGTATGGACATGAAATGAGGAGGGACGTGTTAGAGAAATTTTTACTATGAAATTGTTTTTGGTATAAAAAGAAGAAATGTATTTTAAACACAGAATGTTTAGTTTGACAGGAGGAGGAGTCTGGTCTTAGGAAAATTTGGTTCAGTTGTTTTATGAGACTTGAGATGTATGTATTATTTATTTTGACATCCTTGTTTTGTATGTTTTTGAAGAATTAAATATTATGGAGTGAATGTAAATCAGTGGTTTTCCTTGTTGATCATGTATGAAAAATGAGCAGATTCTAACAGGACGAAGTACTTGAAACTAAAACAGTGATGGATCTGAATGTTGAAAGGATGACGAAAGATTTCGTGACGTTTGGTAGTGAAGAATGGAAGAAGAAAACGTGTTGCGCCGACTCCAAATAGAATTGGACAGAGAATTGGAAGGAAAATGATGATGCGTCTGCATTCTTGACTTCTGTAACCTTGTGTTACAGAAGTCAAGAATGCCTACAGATATTCGTTGAGGACCATGGCCTTGCTTAGAGTTTGGGTTTGGTAAAAGATATACAATGTTTGCTGTTTGTTTGTAATTACACACGAACAAATTTACTTAATTTCTCCTGTCGGTGAAAAGCTGCAAAAATAGCGATAATTTTTAGAAATGAAAAGTACACAGTAGTAGCAGGTGCAATTATCAATTTATTGTTAACAATTCTATGGCGCTTGATTTATCAAAATATAATAAAAGATTTTCAGAAATATTTAATTAAAAACTAAAAATTTTAGATAGGCTTGGTGGCTTGGATGTCTAAGATAAGACACCTTAAGTCTTGAATTGAAATTAAAAAAAGGGGAGTGAACTGTCAAATGAGATTTGTGAACCACAACTTGACGTTACCTGTATGAAATCTGTGGTCTGTGGAATAGACTAGACATTGCTTTTGAGAGTGGAGTGCATGTTAAAATGTGAATTTGTTAGAGTGGTTTTACAGTAGTGTAGTATTGTAAGCACATGAGCTTAACTTGATAATTACTGTGACTAAAGTCAACATCCATCACCATTAGGTTTACTTTGTACGAATTGAAGGCGTTTGGGACAATGTCGAACTGGGTGGGGTATGCCATTTCGGTGAACTGTGGCGAGCCACTGGGTTGCTATCAAGGAACTATTTTGGAGGCAGATGGAAGCACTATTACCTTAACAAAAGCCTTCAGGAATGGCTTTCCTTATCCAAAGTCACAAGTGACTCTTAAGTAGGTTGAGAAGCTCAACTATTTTGCAAACCTATTGTTGTTTTTATTTAGTTACATTTTGGTTTTGTGTTATGCTTCAGTGCGGCAGACATCAAAGATCTAAAGATAATCGAATCCCGGGCTGAGCCTGCAGAGCAGACACATAGCACGGTGGCTGTCACTAAGGGTATGAAGAAGGTGCAAAGAGCTACTGTATGTGAGAATTTGCAAGCAAACCCCACAAGCTCAGGTATGATACCAAGTTGTGTGACCCATTGTACCAGTGACACAGTCTGCAGTGCTTTAAACACAGCTGTCCAGACTGTTGAGTCATTCTAATGCCTGTCAGGTCTAATATCTTTCAAAAATTAAAGAAGATTTCAAATGCAGTTGTTATTCTCAAGGCTATCCATAAGCTATAAATTCATGCAGCTCCATAATCTCCTAGCCAAAGCATGTCTTTTAGATTTAGATTTCCTTGAAAAGAGATTGCTGAGGCACAGTACGAGGCTTCATATTAACTATCCCTACCCAGTATTTCAGCTAGTTATTGTGCCTTAACAAATAAGTTGAGAAAATATCCTTTTCTTTCAAAGCAAAATTTCCATCTTATCTTAAAGAGCTACCTTTTTTTTCAAATTTGTTTTCTCTTGTAAGAAGTGGTGAGCCACTTCTTAAAAAAGAAACAATCAGAAATTAATTTAAAAAAAATCTGAAATTAATCATAAAGATTAATTTCAGTTTTTTTTTTTAAATTAATTTCTAAAACTGTGTAAAACTATTTATGGAAACAAACATTTTGTACTATAAAGCCATAAATTATTTAGGATTAAGTTATCCAAAAATACTGTTGATGTGTGTAATTGCATAGAGAATGTTTGAATGTTTTTGTTTTTAAATATGTAGATATATTTATCTTTTATTATTTGTTTTGTTATTATTAGCCAGCTTGTAATAAATCCTTTAGCTTGTATACGTAAAAAATGTGTTGGATTAGTTTGCGTACTCTGGTGTTATGTGCGTTAGGTAACCAGGCCCCTCCAGGCGGCAGCTGCAGCAGCAAGACTGGCAACCGAGCCGCGCCGACGACCACCGCGCGCAGCAAGCCCATCGACATACAACCCAGTCGCCCCAGTAAGAACGGGAACCACACTGGTAAGCCGTAACTTTTACCTAACCAATAATAACACAGTCATGCATTTTATTCTCCTAGTCAGAGAAATGTGGTTGGCATATGTGGGTACAGTTAATCAAGGGATTGTTTGGTTAACTTTATCGTTGAGCTTAATTTTGCACAAGTTAAAGCTAACCACTTAAATTTTTTACTGGTTTTGGGCTGAGGAAAATAGACTGTTAATTCTTTCTTCTTGTTTTTGTTTTATTTACTAAAACAAAAACAAGAAGAAAGAATTAACAGTCTTTTAGTAGTTTAGTTAGGTAGCTTCCAAAAAGTTAGGTTATAATTTGTTGTACCTCTATTCACTGGCAGTGAGTGGTGCTGACAGAGCAGACTTGTTTACATTACACTCACGCAATGCCGAGCATAAGTTATAAAAAATTATATATGCATCACACTTTGCTTAAATCAAACTCTTTGAAGTAAGCATGGCAAACGTAGCATGCATACAAATAAAGTCCTATATAATTAGCCGTAAATTAAGGGGCTCCAAAAATATATTTTTTACCTTAAATAGGCATGAATTAGATGTTTTTAAAATATTTTTTCTATATTTTGTTTATTTATATAAATAAATAGGTACAGACAATATAAAAAATCAATTTTTCTACGCCACGTGCCTTACCGCGGCTTCCGCAAACTTGGCCTTACGCTCCGGATTCTCCAATCGAGAGCGTAAGGCCCTTAATTGCACCCGCCTCGTCGGAATCGGCTTCACTCGGGGGGCACCCCCTAGGCAGTCTTCCGGGCAGTAGGGCCCAGGTACTCAATTTTTTGTGCAGGAAGATCTTTAAACCACAATAGAGTGTACGCACAATTTTTTTTGGGAAATGTTGATTTTACAGGTAGTTACGGTAACACCAGTTCTACGCCGAAGGGTCGCGGCGGTGGTGGCGTCGGTGGTGGAGGAGGGGCCGCGGGCGGGAGCGGGTTCAGCAACGTGCACGACAAGGCACGGCGCCGCAACGAGGCGTGCTTCGGTGACCTGGACGACGCCGAGCTCGACAACGACTTCGACTTCGAGGGCAATCTCGCGCTGTTCAATAAGCGCGCGCTGTGGGAGGAGTTGCGTCACGCGCACAAACCCGACGTGGTGCGCCAGGCCGACGACCTCGGCAAGTTCCGCCACGACGAGAACGTCCTCGGAGCCGCGCCCGCGCCGCGCCCCGCCATCCTCGTGCCGCCCTCGCTGCGCGCCGGCGTGGACTACGTCACGGACGAGGGCCTGGTGGTGCCGGGCGTGAGCCGCGGCCTGCGCGCGCGCACGTGGGCGGCGCTGGCGCGGCGCGGCCTGCGCGGACAGGCGCACACGCTGCTGGCGCGCGCCGCCGCCGACGTGGCGCTGCGCCTGGTGGGCGGCGGGCGGCGCCTGGACCCGCGCAACGCGCACCAGCGGCCCACCGTGGTGGCGCTGGCGGGCCCGCACGCGGCGGGCGCGGCCGGGCTACAGGCAGCGCGCCTGCTGGCGTCGCACGGCGCGCGCGCGGTGGCGCTGCTGGCGGCCGCGCCGGTGGGCGAGCCGGACCCGGCGCTGGTGCGCGAGCTGGCGGCGCTGGCGCCGGCCGGCGTGGCGCTGGTGTCCGAGCTGGCGGCGCTGCCGAGCCCGGACCTGGTGCTGCTGGCGCTGTACGACCCGGTACTGGACGACCCGCAGGACCGCTACCAGTGAGTACATCGTTTACTATAACTTGTTACTTGTGTCTTCCGGGCGATCGTCACAATGGTTACACCCGGGGGTTTCCTCCCGCCCGATTGTGTACAGGAACCTCCCGATATTTTCGTGTCCGGTGAGGACCTGCGTCAGGCGGTAGGTAGACGCCATGGCGCCTCTCCAGCCACTCCTCACAGAGGGGACTTAACCGCCACTATTGTGGCGTGCCCTGCACGGGGTTGCGACAGTTGCTCTCCATGCCATCGTGAAATCATACCGGAGATTTGTTAATTTGCCGCGGAAGCAGAGATTTCCCTTAGTGTAGTGCTTCCGCGCGCCACTCATACAAGCGCGCGTTGAGGCCCGTTCAGGTAGTGGGTACACACCGCCCTAAAAAACGCGTAAAGGGCCATCGGGCCATCGACAGCACGACTCCGGCATAGAACAGCAGGCAGGAGGCGTTTGGCCCAATCAGGTAGGGCAGGAACCGCTTGAAAGCAGGCCCGGGCCCGATGGGCCGGAATGCGGAAGGAGGACCCTCCTTGGTAGGGCGCCCCCGGCTTCTGTATGAAAGAGAAAAATGAAGAGTTTAGAAAAATTCGTCAATTTAATGATGTAAATTTGACTGGTTTATTTTAGTTACTTTCATAGTATAATGTCTTATGGCAGTTTGTTATGGGGACGGGCTGCAGACATCGAGTCTATTTTTATTTTGCAAAGAAGAGCCATCAGAACCATATAAATATCGGTAGGCGCGGATTCTCTAAGCCTCTAAGGGAATTGTTCAAGAACATTAATATCATTATAGTACTACTGTTAATAAATTTAGAAAAACAGTGTACGTAAGAAAAAATCTGCATTTTATTGGTAAAAGAGGTGACAGACATAATTACAATACCAGAAATAGGGACTAATTAGTTCAGCCGGGCTTTAGGCTCGCTAAAAGTTATAAAATTGTTTTTCTTGAATACAACAGCCTGAAAAAAATGTTATCTCGATATACTGTGCTACTCTGTTGATCGTTGTTGTAACGTAGGGCGGCGCTGCAGTGGGCGTGCGGGGGGCGCGGCGCGGTGCTGTGCGTGGAGCCGCCGGGCGCGGGCTGGCCGGGCCGCGCGTGCCGCGCCGCCGTGCTGGGCGCGCTGCCGCCCGCGCTGGCGCCCGCGCTGGGCCTGCTGTACCTGGCCGACGTGTGCGTGCCGCCCGCGGTGTTCGCGGACCTGCAGGTGTCGTACCGCCCGCCCTTCGGCGCCAGCTCCGTGCTGGCGCTGCACCCGGCCGCAAGGGACTGACGCCGCCCTCGTGGAACCTGCGCATTCACCTTTAATACTATTAAACTTTTAAATTCATTTAAAAGACGAAAACGTCAATGACGACGTTCGATAATGACGCTGTGCGCTGGACAATAGCGGACAACAAAAAACATGTTCACATTTTGGCTATGATGGTTGACATGACTCTCGGCAGTGGCCAATTGACTGCGACGGCGACGCTAACATTGATGTTCGCTGTCCGCGTTCGCGGGCGTTCGTGCTGTCTGCTACGAGTGATCATAATAATAGTAAGCTTGTATGTTGATAAGTAATTATATTGTGATACATCGCTACATCGATGGGTCCCCGAACTCGCTGACCTTAAAATAATAGTGATGACCGCTTCAATATGATTGAAAGTGAACATAAATAAATATATATTGTGAATACTTACTACTTGCATGTGTAACAGTGCGGTGGACGATGTATTAAAAGCCTGTCATTTGTAAAGGCCCCTACACACAGTGCCGCCGCTTACCCGGCGGCGTTCAAAGCCGCCGCTGCACAAAGGAGCCGCCGGCATGGCCACCGGGTAACTGTGTAACGGGTGTGCCGGCGGGTAACTCGGCTTGTTCCTGGCATTCGAGCGGTAGTGGTTTGCGGTTTGTAGCTAGCGTTTTATGTGACTGTCACAACCGGAATGATGCTTGGCGGCATCGCGCGGCGTTTGCCGGTGGCTTGTATTGCCGGCGGCACACACGCTCGGCATAAACCCGGCGACATTGCCGCCGGCACTGAGTGTAGTAGCCTTAAAATCGATATATTTTCATGTTATATAATTGTACAAATCTTTGTTACTAGTATTACAATTGTAAAATGATATTCGAAAGTTGGATGTCGAGTGTATAGTGGACCACACTTAACGAAAAGTCATTTAACGAAACGGAGAGGTGTGAACAGTTCAGTATGTGTGCTGTGTACACAACTAGATTGTCATGTTATTTGAACCGCACGTTAGCCTTTTTTAGTGTATATTAATAATAAGCGCGCTAAGTGTAATAGGGGACCACTGGAGTGCGGTTAGCGGTAGTCTGTGCTTATCTTCGTTACAGGAATGGTTCATATTCACTTGTGATCCTTTTTTTGAAAGGCGGGTTTTTTTTGGGAATGGATTCTTTGAGTGAAATGTCAGCTTATTACCAATTCGATGTAATTTTCTTTTTGGCCTAGTATGATAATTTTTGTTAAAGGTAGCGGCAAATTTGAAAAAAATATTAGGTTTTTCAATTATTAGGACCAGCACTACCCACCCATCAATACAACATTAAAAGTAATTATCCTGCGATTAAAAAACGCACATATTTTATATGTATAAAGAATGCCAAAAATGTACGTGTGTAAGGATATTTAGTCCTGGGGACATTCAATATTTTGGATAATATGTATTATTTATTTTTTGTTGTTTAAAATAAAATACACTGACTCCAATGATCCCATAATAATTCATTTCCAGCCAAAAAACCGAAACTTCAAAAAAAGCAAACAAAGTTGTATAAAATCCTTTCCAATATAATAATGCACAAGAATCATCGAAGTTGAACGCAGTGCCCAAGAATTATGGCTTAACATACAAACGAAAGCAAAACATTTAGTCCAATTGAGAATGTCCTGTTGAAAGTGTTAAAACAAACCGGCCAAGTGCGAGTTGGACTCGCGCACACGGGATTCCGTAGCACCAAAGAATATCATAATATTTTTAAATATTACTTAGTTAAGTAGCAATATTAGCATCGCTGTTGAGTGACAAAGAAGTCTTAGAGGTGGATAGCCCATTTCTCGAGGAAGGCTTTACATTAGACCATTACACGTGACTTAAAAGCTGTAACTACTGGGCACAGTTAGTTATTTATAGTCAGGAAAATCATAGCTATAATGATATCACCCTGGGACAGAATCTAGAGAATTTTGTCTGAATCATTAGACAATAAGCACTTATCTCTAAAGTCCCATCAGTGGATCAGTTTCGCCTATTCTCTTTTACAGGAGAATGAGCGCTTTACATTTAGTTATTACTTATTTTGTTTGGTGCTACAAAACCCTGTGTGTCCGAGTCTGATTCGTACTTCTGTTATAATTTATCTTAAAGTTCATAAATTTAAAGCAAAAATACTTTTTTTTTTCTTTTAAATGATGTTAAATATAAGTTATTCCCAACTTAAAGATTTTGAAAAATCAAGTCATTTTTATGCAAGGTTTTCAGTTACAAAAATTTCCTGTAGAACAAAAGACACTGATCTTGTCCCTTATAGTTGATCCGTCGTTAGCGGCAGAAGTTCTAGCAAGCTGTCTCACTTATTTTACCTAATATTGTGCATCACAGCAAATAAGGGAGTCATTATTTTTTCATAGTAATGAATGTTGTTAATTAACGAACAGTAAAATATTTGCATTGCTTTAAACGACTAAGTTGTTGGATAACAATAAGGGCACAGGGCTGAATATCATCAATAACTAAAGACTGACAAAGCATCGTGAGCCGTGCTATGAAATTGTCCTATGACCGCTGTGAGGTTGTTGTTGGAAGCCGTGGCACTTGTAAATAGAAAGATAAGATACTCCCTCCCTTACTTCCGCCTCGTGCCTCTCCTTCCCTTTCCACGGCGTTAATGTCAATGAAACGTCGCAGAGTAAATAGGTCCCACAGGACGCAACTGAAAGATACTTAAAATTTTATATAAGAGTGATTATTTTATAAATTGCATTTAAATAAATAAAATTGTTAGTTGTATACTGTGTCTTATTATCTGTGCCTCGCTTGTAACTATCATTTAAACGGTATCATAAACTAATAGTCCTGTGTCTTAATTGCAAAAAAAACTGGAAATTTCAGCGCGGGAATTGGTATATTAACCTATACCTACATTAAAAAAATGTTCATGAACAATGATGTGTAGGACACAATTTTGAAGCCTACAGGGATTTACAATACATTTTGTTTTATGATCAGAGAATAGGCGAGAGACCCTATAAATAGGAAACAAAAAAAATGCCTTATAAATTTGAATAGAACAAACATTCAGAGTTAGTATAGGCGTAATTATTATTATTAATCATTTATTTCAGTCCAGGACCATAAATTGTTAGTAACAATGCACTTAAAACTATGTTAAAATAGACAATTAAATTGTTGCTTCAATATGCTGTTTTTTTAACATATAAGGCTCATTTACAAATCGGCGAAAGGTAATATCTTTAGGCCATAGGTTATTATCTAAAAATATGTCGAGCTTTGTTTTGGGAACATACAGCTTATAGGAATTGTATGATTTTTCAGATTTTCTATTAATTTTGAATAGGGTTACATCTTTTTGAGTGTTGTCTTTTATATACGCTAAAATATCGCTCTCATGCGTTTGTTTATTTACATTTGATATAAATAATGGTATGTTAATGATAGCCGCTTTAAACTTTCCATCGGGACCGATATCAGCTTTTCCAACTATAGAACTATGCTTCGTTTTCTTCTTCTTCATCACTAGTTTCCATCCATCCCCTACAATTTCTTTACCTTCATTATTCGCCTTAACCATTTCCGCCATAGTCTTGCCTTCAATAACTCGAGAAAGCGTTGTATGGTTATTGTTAACGTACGAGTTAATGAGATTAGGGCCTACGGTAGGGGTTTTGCATTGTTCATTCAGTAGCTTGGTGACTCGCGCTGATGATGACGCATAGCTGTCCGACGGTTGAGTGAGCGAGACAGTATCACGCGCATTCAAATTATCGGTCATGTGCATAGAATTGGCTGATGTTTGTTTAACGCCGGCTGCGCCGTTATATCTTTCCGGAGTAGATATTTGTTCTTTCTGCATACTGTCATATTTCGGACAATAATCGCTTATAACAGATTGCGATAAGAAATTTGGCGATTTTTCTATACTTGCTGACTTCGGTGACTGTTGCAAAGCCATGGGACTACTATCTAGATGATCTAGATCTGCAATAAAGGCGCCCCTTCTTCTATTTACGAAGTCAAAGTTATTATTAACAATTGAGGCACTCTTCAAATTTTCTATTTCAGCCTTTAATTCTAATAGTTGAGTAGCTGTGACGCAGTCATTTTTAAGGATTTTTATCTCCGATTGTATCAAAATAATATCCTTTAATAACTTTGTTGCGTCTATGTGGTCGAAGGTCACTGGTGGTAGATTTTGCAGATCACGAGCAACGAAGATAGGCACTAAATCGGGATCCGTAAGCTTCAACAGGCCTATGATATCTTCAATATCTCTCTCGCTTTTTCCTTTATTTTTGCGAACTTTCCGCTTTGTAGTCGGAACGGAATCAAAAAGTAGTATTTTCGCCGTTACTATCTCACTAGCAGTAAAAGTATCACTGCATATCCTTATCAATGAAACTTCATCCATAACATCCGCTTTATTTTGAATAAACGCTAGTAGTTCATTGATCACTACATTACAATTTGCACATTTGACAATATTTGACGCCATTGCACCGAGACAATGTAGGTACGCTGTTAGCACGTACGTTCAAATTCGCGCGCCACGGTGACTATTTATAGAATTTTTTTCTTCTAGTTTTGCATCTGCGATTTATATCAATATTAATTTAATATAACGTTAATATTAATTTATTTGATAAAATAGTGAAAAAATAAAGCCTTGACAGTATGACAGTTGACATATGTCTGTGTAATAATACGAGAAATACTATTAAGACGGCATTTAGTAAATAGGCTAGGCATTCATTAAACGGATTATTCCACAAGGTAGGCCAAAGGTGCGTTGTACTACGACACTATAAGAATACAGCGTCGAGTTAGCGCTGCCGCAGCGACAAGTTTCATAGAGGGTCACTACAGGAAGAGTGAAGTGAATAGAAGTCGCCTAAAATTGTGTGAAGTGGCATAAACTGGAAGGTCACTCATGAGGTTGAAAAAAACTAAGAACAGTATTTCTAAATGTCATAGGCAGGGCGAGATAGCGTAACCTTTGCAAAACGAACAATTGGATAGGCAATAAATCAGTAAAATTGCTTTGAATGCCATTATTTATCATTAAGTAGATAGGATTTACATAATTATGTACATTTCTCATCAGGGATGATCTCATGCATGCAGATTTATCCTCCGATTCTGTAACAATGATTTATATTTGCTTTGCATTTTAAAGTAAATGTTAGAAATGTTACAGACGGTGTTTTTTCTTTTCCCACATTACATATTATGTGCCAAATTTAAACAGAATCGGTTGCCAATTGTAAATTCAGTATGAAATGAAATCAGTCCCCCCTATTTTTTACCCTAAGAAGCTTTTATTTTTTTTTAACTTCAAATGGGACCACCTCTGAACTCTCCGATGAAAAAAGAATCGAAATCTAATCATAGTTTAGAAAATTGATGATTTTAACTTTACAGGTAATCTCGTTTTTAACGAATTCTTAAAAAGGAGGAGGTTTTTTTACGTTTGTTTCGCGATTTATTTTTAGTAGCAATGGAAAATATAATATTTACTTGAAAAGAATTTGAGTGAGATACCATCATACCCGAACTAAAAATACTAAACTAAAAAACTTTTTGCAAAAAAACCAGCTTCCAAAAATCTCGAAACAAAAGACGGAAAATAAATACTTCCAGTCGGTTGCAAAAAAACGATGAAACATTCAACACGCCACTAATAATGTAAGCACGTCACACGTTTTGAGACGACTCAAGACTTGACATATTCGGTCGCATCAATATTAATTATTGATGGTATTATTGCGGGGTGTTCTGCATTCTATTCAACTGAGTTTACAAGGATTTATAATCACTCCCCCGTGAGTGGTTATGTTGATGTGGGTGCAACAGCAGTAGCTGCCGTAGGTACTGCGCGGAACGTGAAGCGTGACCCCAATGCACTCCAGAAAATTATACAATTTGGATGTATTTTACTATTTAGGAATGACTAACGTCAGCTTGAAAAAAAAAACTGGCCAAGAGCGTGTCGGGCCACGCTCAGTGTAGGGTTCCGTAGTTTTCCGTCCGTCACAATAAGTGTTCCCACTTATGAGTTTAAAGGTCCGCAGCAAGCGCTCCGGCTCCGGCTCCGACTTGTGACGGTTTTTAGCGCGAACACAAAGGGGAGCGCTCAAACCTCGACCACTAATTAGATTATGCAGTCATAAATAAAATTACGAATATATGTAAGGTGCAACTTACTTTACCACGGTAGGTCATGAAAGCACGGAAAATCTTAACATCGACTTTTAAAAAATTACGTCATTACACAACGCCATCGATCGAACCATTTATGAACTGGTTTTTACCATAACATTTTGATGGTGTTAAAAAATTATTTTTGTTTTGTTCTAAATTGCCTTAGCATGTTCTTAATAAAAGTTTTATGTAGTTATAAGATACCGCCAATGCCAAGGAGAGACCAACCGAACAATTCGGTAATACCCGATCTAATGTAATTACAGCCTACAGCGCCATCTCTCGGGGAATTGGGTTACTAATTAATACTTTTTTAATAATTTTGGATTGCGAGAACCGATTTCAATAATTCTTTTTTTGTTTGAATAAAGATTCGTTCAGGATAATAACGTATGTAAACGAAGTTAAAAAAATGCTTGCATATACGATTATACTACAAACTTAGTCCAGAAATTATTTTGTACGACTTTTTGTCTTTTTTGTGCAAAAACTGTTGTGTCAATCAAGTTCTAAATAATTTTTTATAGAAAGTCATTATAAAGTTCTACTTTTCAGATTTTTTTCATATTTTCTAAACTTATGGTTCATAAGTTAGAGGGGGGGGGACACATTGTTTTTTACTTTTGGAACGATTATTTCCGAAATTATTGACATTATCAAAAAATGATTTTAGTAAACCCCTATTCATTTTTAAATACCTTTCCAACAATATATCACACGTTAGGGTTGAAATTAAAAAAAAAACACTTCCCACTTTACATATAGGGTGGCTACCCTAATAAATCATTTTTTTCCAATTTTTATTTTACCACTTTGTCGGCGTGATTGATATACATATTGGTACCAAATTTCAGCTTTCTAGTGCTAACGGTCACAGAGATTAAGCGAGGACGGACGGACGGACAGACAGACATGGCGAAACTATAAGGGTTCCTAGTTGACTACGGAACCCTAAAAATAGGTTGAATGAAAGTAGATACCATAATTAATACTGACAATCCGTTAAGGCTTTCTGTGATGAACAATTGTCATGAAAATAAAATAAGGAATTGTAAGTCAATCGATTTATTTTGAAAAAAATTAGTTCCTCAAAAAGCACATCATACTTATTTGGACAACAGAACATGATTATGTTATGGCTTAACACAACAACACTATCGCATCTACGATTCATACTTATATACAAATTGGCGCGTCACTGTAGATACGTGTGACGTCACCGCCGCGCCTCGACGGGCACGAGCCGCGAGGTGGCGCCTCGACGGGCACGAGCCGCGAGGTGGCGCCTCGACGGGCACGAGCCGCGAGGTGGCGCCTCGACGGGCACGAGCCGCGAGGTGGCGCCTCGACGGGCACGATCCGCGAGGTGGCGCCTCGACGGGCACGATCCGCGAGGTGGCGCCTCGACGGGCACGAGCCGCGAGGTGGCGCCTCGACGGGCACGAGCCGCAAAGTGGCGACCCGCTAGCGGCCGCGGGGCGCGCAATGACGTCCGATATTTTACAAAATTAACAATAAATATATTACAATTTACTATTGTACGGAAGACTCGCGTTACAGACAGACGATTGCGGAACATGTCGGAACAGTTCGCTTTCATTATTATTTACATTGATTAGCATTCCACTCTGGTAACAGTTACACCGGTACATACACTGCGACTGAACACTTGCCAGATTGTGCCGATGCAGAATTTCTATGGCTGTAACGCTGCTACAACTATAAATTCCTTGGCTTATTACAATGTTAGGTGAACAGTTGTAGTGGGATCAGCCGACGACAGCATTGCCATCTGTTACTGACGATGTGTCTACTCCCAACAACAACTGTCTTCTAGAAATATGTGACCGACGACGGCTCGCCAAATTATACCTATTACAATATTGCAACTTTTGCGAAAAATATTCATTTAAAAGGGTATCTTTTTAATAAACTCGTTAAAAAATATTTTGGATATAAAATATTGAGTACACTTTGTGTGCCAACAGTCTTTGGTTATAGAGATGGCGCTAGCCGTTGAATTATATCTCTCATCACATTTTATGATATCTAGTGTTTACACCTTCGTATCAGGCGGCAGTGAGACGAGACGACTCACACACGCTCTGTTAGGTATACGGGGAGACACCGATATAAGTAGCTATCCTACGGGATGTAAATTATACAGATTGGGAAAAATGCTGTCAAAAAATATCTAAAAAAGTCGTTATAAAAAATGATCTTGGGAAATGTACAAAATAGAAGCTCCCGTCACGAGCTCTACATGATTCTGATTTTTTGTGACCTGCAGCTTCTCGACAGGAACCTGCGCCCGGATGCGCTACACACTAACTACACACGGACACACACTCACGACATACAACGTATCCTCAGCATGCGAGTACACCATATTAACCTTACCGATAAACATTCCCACGTAATAAAACTTACAACAAAACTAATGAGTAGGTCGCGTCGGGCGGCGGGCGGCGACGCCAGCGGCCGGCCGGCTGCCCGCTACCTAATACTAACGAAATACTTCACTACTCGACACCGATCGGAACATCACACAGTCCTCGGCCGACGCGAACTGTTTAAACTGAGTCACGAACGACAACATCGACAGGAATAGTAAACGCCCGCGCTACAGTTCGTGCTCGCGCTCGCGGCCCCCGCGGGCGGCGCCGTTGGCGCTGGGCGGGTCGCTGCGCTCGGGCGCGGCGGGCGGGTCGCTGCGCTCGCGCTTGGGCAGGCCGGTGGCGCGGCGGATGAGAGCCCGCGTGTGGTCGCGCAGGCGCAGCAGCTCCTCCTGGATGCGGTCGGTGATAGCCTTGCGCGTCTCTTCCTCGCTCGCGTTCGCGCTCCGCAACCTGCGAATGATCGCGACACGATTACTGCGCCGTTTGGTTTTACCAAATAAAAACCAGTGTAGAAGAGGTGAATTCTATCGTAATTTCGATGACTTAATCCATATGGATGTAATGTAGATGAGATGCGTAAAGCGTTAGGCCACGTGGACAGCATGCAGATGCAGATCAGATGAACGCGTCGTAGCTGCAGCGACAGAGCCTGAGCTGGACTACGGCTTTTATTTGACGATCGAGAGCTGGGTTATAGTTACGAAAACATCGGTTCAAATGACTTACTTGTCGAGCAGGTGGTGTATCTGGATGGGCTCGCCCACATTGAGGAACACGTGCTTGCGGAACTTGAGCAGGTAGGGCTCCGTGTTGGGCAACACTTGGTCCAGGCCCTCGTGCCACACCGGCACGATGAGCGGCGCCGCCCCGCAGTCCGCCACCAGGCGCCCCACGCCCCACTTGAAGCGGATGTGCTCCTGGCTCACGTTCACGCGGCCCTCGGGGAAGATGTGCACCCACTCGCCGCGCGACAGTCGCTCCACGCAGAAGTCCATCGCGGGCTGCGGACACACACACACGTCATGGTGGCGACGAGTATATTTGTTATAATGGGAAGGTAAAAGAACCCGGTACACGCGATCTTGAATTTAGACCACGAATCGACAAGCGTACGCTCTCAAGCTCGGTGGAGCGACGACCTCTGCAGGGCGGCTAGTTGGTTGCTAACTGGTCGAGAGTTGCCGGTAATCGAGGTGAATTGGATTGGTGTATTACCAGCAGTGGACTGCTGTAGGCTGATGAAGACGGGAAGTACTCGTGAGTAATCACCTGGTAGACGCCGGCGCCGCGCACGACGGGCACGCACTTGCCGAGCGCGAAGAAGCACGAGTGCAGCGCGTTCGTGAAGCAGATGTCGTGCGCCGCCAGCGACCAGCGCATGCGCGCGCGCGACGTCAGCGTGCCCATGTTCAGCACGCCTGCAACAACACACAGCTCCGTGTTACAATACAAGCTCACTGTGATCACTGTGCCCACACGCAACGTGTACAACCAGGGCTTCATTTAATGCTGGGTTAGGCTCAGGCAACCAAAAAGCGTTGGCCCCGTATTTTTTTGGAAGGAAAGAAATATATATATTTAATTTTCAACAATTTGTGTAAACCTTTGATAAATAAAAAGATTCAAGTAATTGGTCTGTCTAACTGTCAAATATAATCTTCAACTGTCTAGGTGCATAGAGCTATTTTATTGTACGTACTTCAGACTATAGTCTGAAGAGAGCACGATTGCATCTATGCAATATAAAGCTACAGAATCTCGTGCATATACATAATAATTTAATTTATTCATTCATCTATTAAAATCATGTTTTTGCTTTTACTCTGTTATTACTGTGCGTTGTCGTATGTTTACGCTCTTAATGTGCTAGTTTTTCTACATCGTTCTCACATGTATGTATAATCTCAACATGAATGATGTATCCATGATTTAAAAGAGTGTCCATGGAGTTTCTTGCCTATTCTTCTCCATAAATATCTACGCTTTGGTTTTTTTTTACCAAGGTTTGTATGGATACTGTGTCAAACGCCTTCGCGAGGTCCAAGAAGACATCAGCCAATCGATGGCCTTTATTGATGTTTGGGGAGATAATGCCGGTTAGAAGGCTAACTATTTAGTAGAATTTCCTCGTCGAAATACCTGGAAAGCTTACGAGGCGGTTGTTTACTAGCTCTTCCAGGATTTTTGATGTCACAACAAGCAATTAAATTTGCTTGTGGTTGTCAGAGTTATCTTTGGCGTCACTATCTGTGAATTGGCGCGATAACAGCCGTTTTCCAGCAAGTGGGGACGGTTCCGGTTTCCATACTCAGATTAAATATGTATGCTAAAGGACCTTTACTGGAAACTTACAGGTTCCAGTATATATGTATTTCTTTACACGCTTAGGAGTTGAGGCCGGAATTCGTCGAACCCCGGCGCACTGCCGCCTTTCAAATCGTCAATTATTGCACTTATATCGCCATTGTCAGCAGAATTTAGGAACAGGGCGTCTGGCGGTGCGATTTTACCTTCGACACCAAGGCATTGTTCGTCTCCCGTTATCAGCCGCGTATTTGAGATGTTGGATCATTAGTTGCTAGGTTGTGGCCAACGGAGACAAAATACTCGTTTCACTTGTCGACAGAAATCTTACTGTTTTCCTCATAACCCAACAATAACAGATGGTACCAAGGGTCTCAGAATAATAAGAAGCGCGAAGCGAGCTCCAAACACCGTGTGCTTCACGTTTCGGTGTCTTTAGATTTTCTTGTTATCATCTACAGCGTTTTTGTAAGTTTTCGTTTGAAATATTTTTGTGTTCCATTAAACATTCACATTGTGGTTCAGTACTAAAATGACTTAAAATTATCATAGTCTCTGGTGGTCTCTGGTAAAAAAAAATAAATAAAATAAAATTCATTTATTTCGGATAACTCGGTAAAGGTTTTGTCATATCTTTAGACGGGTAACATCCACTTGTCTGCTTAGGAGGTTCTCGGCTAAGACATTGCTGTGCTTGCTCAGTTTAGTAGTTTATGCATAATTCTTCTTTCAGTGTTGGCATCTAGATTTTGACACCTTTGCAAAAAATGATGCTGGAGTTGCTTGCTGATCCCCAGAGTTCTGTTCCGTAAGTCCAGATAGGTAGCTTTGTAAACTGATTGGTTCCTAGTAATAGAAAGTTTTATTTAGGAAAAAACGTTGCCCCACATAAGGAATTTCTCCTGTATAGTGTGCGTTTACAAACATTTAAATTCACGTACACAAACAGCCAGACCCGGAACAATTACCTGTAGGCCATAAAAATATTTGTTTATTGCAGTTATGCTTCGTTTAGTGCCAACGAGACTTTGCAACGCTATTGTAAATGTCTTTATGGGAAAACCAAATAACTCAGCATTTTTTAGCTATGCACTTGGACAACAAACAGACAGCCACGTTACGTCTACGTAACGTGGCTGTCTGTTTGTACGAGTACATAAACAAGAGCTCGGCAGCGGCACGCGACACGGCGTCACCCAACCTGTCTATGATATAATTGCTTTATATTACACAAGGACATCATTATGTGGTCTGTGGGGACTCCGGCTGGCTGGCGGCTTCGGCCTTGCACCAGTGGAGAGTTGTGTCACATGTCGGCTAAAAGGAAATATTTTCAACAAGAGAAGAACTTTTCGGTCTGTTATGCAAAACTTTGGAACGTTCTATGTAGCGAGACAACCGTTGCGGAAAAAAACAGAGCTACATACATTAACAGTGAAGTCTTACTCCGTTTCAGTGAGACACTGAGTACCTGTCGTCAGCCACAATGTCAAGTCGAGCGTGCATCGCAGTAAGAACAGCAATGTCTTGAGCTGCGGTCATTGTGAGGCAGTCACAGTGCACGTTAAATAATATTTACGCCGCATAGTATGTCCATGTGCACTCATGTATGTACACAGCGCTGAGGAGGCGCGAGGGGTGCGGGGCGCGGCGGGCTGGCCCGAGCGTCGTGGAGTGATGTGACGTCGCAGATACATGCCCGATAAGTTCAAGTACAAACACAGCCCACAACAATACGAATGCAGGCACCCAACGAGATACGTTGTCATTGGCCTGACTCATTTAATGCTGATAAACTATTTTATCAATCAACAGCGCGCTTATCTCACGGATAATCATGTTCCTAATAAAAAGAAGCACAAGAATCACTTGAACGAATATTATACACACAAACAACAATCAATTCACAGTCGGGTTTGAGAATTCATGAAGTACATAATCAAATGCGAGTAGGTAACATAACAGGCGTGCTAAGGCAAGGGTGCAGTCGGTCGCTGGAGGCGAGGGTGACGTGAGGCCGCACCTACACCTCGCTTTATGACTGTTTATATCGCTATTCATTATGGTAAAGGGCAAGGCCAGAGGGGAAGCTCTGTCCTTACATTGTTAACGTGACTAAACACTCAAAATGAAGGTTAAACTTAGTTTTAAGCTTGAGCAGTAGTGTTAACTAGAGCTGATGACACAGTTGGCGGGTAATGTTGAGATCATTGTATCGCTCAGATTCCCGTGACTAGGCAAGTTAATTGATTTGGCATTGTTTTGCAGTCGTTCGGTATAATTCGGTCGTTTATGTAAGTGTAGCGGTATTGTATTGAGAACGCCACGCTCCTCATATACGAACACTTGCTTATCACGGGACTAACGATGCTATCATGTGCTATATTGTAACAACATACTTAGAGAAGAAATCAGATATCTATACAAATAAATAAAATTGTGCTTTTTAATTTCAATAATAATAGCTTTTTACTAAATATTTATGAAAGTATTTACGGTACCTACATAATATTTTTGTTTGTTTCTACTGTTTCTTTGTTCTGGTTTATCTCAGAAACATCAATACCGCGAAACTTTCACTGGTAAAATAAAAGGGATATTTTTTTTTGCGAATTAATCATCAAATAACTTTCCCGGGGAGTGTCAGACTTTTACTGACTAAAACCCCTACATGTTCCTTCTTTTGCCCTTTGTGTTCCGTCGCCGCAGTATTTCTTTTGAACAACTCGCAACCTAGGCTAGCGGGTAACTTAGGCTTACTGTTTGTTTAAAAAAAACCGGATTTCGTGCGATGAAATTAAAAACTGAATTTAAAAGAAAAATCCGATTAAAATGGATAATTACCTATTGTAATTTCACGCGGACGAAGGTCACGGCAACAGCTAGTTATTGTTATATAAGTACTTACGAGTATTTTATTAAAGTACAATAATTTAAAGATTATCACTAGAAACATCGTCACAACCTGCCATACAACCATTGCGTTGTAGAGCTCAGCATGTGGCAGAAAAACAACGAGAATTGATAAAGAGCATGAGTGAGTTCTGTAAACAATATTCGCAATAATGTATTTCAGTTGAATTCCAGCTTCGACAAGTGTAGCATTTCTTATTCTTCGATGATAATCTAAATAGCCCAAAATATGGCGACGAGTTTGGCGCTTTCAGTAGCGTCCATCAGCTCCTGTGATATGCAAACAACAGGACAGGCTGGACAGTGGACGTGTCCAGCCGTCAAGTGTCAGTGTCAAGTGTCCCATAGTTAGGGCACTGGGCAACACACTCTCAGCTTAAGATGATGGTAGAAAATTGCCTATAGGTTGCTAAATGCCTGACTTATGAAAGAGTACTAGAGTAGCCCGTTCGCTAGGTGTGTAGTGTGGTGTGGCAGTCGGCGTGGGCACTGACCCCAGAGGCCGGGGTCGTCGAAGCACGAGTGGTGGTTGGAGACGGTGAGCAGCGGCGTGCCGCGCGGCCGCCGCACCGCCGCCGCCAGCGTCTCACGGTTGTACACCGTCGTCTTGTTCAGGAACTCTGCAACACAAACACCACTCTTCAACACCTTCACAATCATTTCAACTTCATACAACAACAACAACAACACAAGCTGCTAAATGATGTCATTTCAAATAACATGTTTGGTAACTAATTTTAAATTGTCTGCTTAGTAATCAATAGGTAAAAAGTACTGTCGAGGTTAGTGAATATTGTAAACTAGCTTTGCCCCGCGGTTTCACCCGCTGCTCAGCTCCTTAGTGATATTAGTTTGTGGTCTAATACCATCACACATTATTGTGTTTTTAATTAAACCAGTTTGGGGCACATTGGTTGTAAGGTTTCAAAGTCTATAATGGATATACAAAAGTAGATTTTACTTTTGTAATTTGAAAAGTGTGTGATAAAGTAAAAAACTATATTGATGAAAATTACCTGTAAATAATTGGATTGATACATACTTATTAAATATTGTCATAAAATGATTGCTTAATCATGTTTAAGCAAGATATGATAAGAATGTGTGGGGCAATAGATAAAATGAGAATCTAGTTTAGTCCAATGAGAGTAATTAGGTCAACAGGGAGCAGCGGAGCATCAGATGATAAAATTGTAGTAAGTACAGACTATAGAGAATTTTCAAAATCACCAATCTTTACTGAGTTAAGTGAGAAAGCAAGTGTTTGATTGTTTTTTTTTTGTTTCACTTGATCTTATAGATATATTACTAGATGAAATACTAATCTATTCAAATATTTATTAGTTGTGTATTGTTCAAACAAGCAGTACATTGAGGAGCTTGTGAACATGTTGTGTATAAATATTTGTCCCTGAGCATATATTTAGAGCAGCAATACGAGCTATTGTGTGGAGTTTGATCTTGACTTACTTAACCTCTATATTTAACTTCAATGTTTAATATATTATATTGTTTTGTTGCATTGCTAATTCAAGGCTAAATTGTGTTCAATTTTAACTCTGATATATTCTATATGTTTCAGCTGGACACAAGATTGGTTGGTGGACTGGTTTTTAATTGATTTAAATCATTCTTTATATGATAGTATATATACTTAAATAATAGAGAAGTATGGAACAAGAAAAGACGCTGTACCATTGTTGAACAATGATAATCCTACATGAATACTTTAAATGAGATGAGTGCAGCAGTGTTAGTGAGTAGGTAGTGGGGTGGTGCGGTGTGGCCCCTCAGTGCACATGCACCTGCCAGCTGTCTCAGGTGAATGCAGCCTCATTATACAGCTCATTTATAATACTAGTTTGTGCAGGCAACTAGTTATTTGAATAATTACTGTACTTTAATGTTTGTATACTAGGTACCCCGCCCGCCCAGGCTTGCATGGGTAGTATTGCCTAAATTATTGCATAAACCTTCCTTTTACTAATCAAGAATCATATAATATATCTAACATTATAATCATATAATATAACTTTAGTAGTGTTACTGATTCTCACTTTTAATAAGGCAAGCTGAGGGGGACCTTGTTTATAATATGTAGTGAGGCTGTACAGTGATTTACTGGTTCAAGTGTTATTTATATTTAATATAGAAATGTGAGGTAGTAGTCAGTAGGTGTCATGCCAAGATAAATTATTTAATAGGAAAGGTCAATGCACTATGCACCACTAAAATGAAAATAATTCATACACAATAAACATGCAGTTTGCTAGAAGTATTCATAAAGCTGGGAGGGCTAGGGCTTTCATATACCGTTTTTGTTAGTTGGCATTGAGTCTAATGACTTATACTTGAACTAAGGTTAAGCAATAAAAATGTGTTAAGCATGAATTTTCTATTTTGTTAGATAACTAGGTACAATGTTCAATATAAAAGCGGCGTCGCGTGTGCGTCGTAAGCAACAAGTTACAAATGCGCTGATGTAAGGGAATCCGTCCCCACTACACTTGAAAATGTTATTTACGCATTCAAAATCGAGTTACAAGGAGTTTAAACAAACAATTGCAATACGCATACATCGTCTAGCACAAAGAAAGCTTTGAAGAATAACAACTTCACTCACCAATGATAATTTTGCTAAATAAACCGACGACGGCGACTGTGATCGAACTCGCGCAGTACCACAGCCTCCCCGGATTCCGCAGCCGCGGGATGATCCACCCGATGTCGTACCCCATGGTCGCGGGCGGGAGCGTACCAACACGACACAACACTACAACAACATCATTACTGTGATTAACTCTAGATAAAAAACGATTTCACTCCCGATATCCAAACACTCGTGCAACCTTTTGTGCGAAATGTATGACAATGACATGACAGTCAACAGTGACACAAACTTGGTTGATGTTTCATAGCCGGTGTTGCTATGACAAAATAAATAATGATAGTTCGTTCAAAAAGACGATCAATACTAATTTATAGAACGGGTCGTACGAACAGGAACAAAACTAAGTAGTGCGTTATAAAAACGCATTATTACCGCCACTATTGTAGCGTGCCTGCAGGGCACGCGGGATTGCGACAGTCGCTCTCTCCATGTCACCATAAGATCGCACCAGAGGTCTATCCGCTAAGCGCGATTTTCCACGGTAGCGGATCTACGCTACCGCGGAATCACTACACCGAGGAAATTTTCCCCTGGTGTAGTGATTCCGCGCGTCACTCGTTGAGGCGGATGACTATTGCCTCCAGATCAAACTGTAGCCTCGGATCGACCTTGTGGCTACCACTTTCTGGGGTGCGTTCAGGTAGTCAGCGACGCGCTGCCCACAAGGACGCGACCATACTGGAGCCCCGTAAAGAGCCATTGACTGCACAAATAATACTGGTGCCTAGTGTAGATTCTTGTAAAAAATGGGACACCAGGCCTCTTCCAGATCAAGAGTTAGCCTTTACAGAGATACCGTGTTAGAGTACGAGTTAAACATTTAGCATATAAAAATTAACAGCAAAGTTAGAAGTAGTAGGTACAACATTCATTACAAACATATAACGAGAAGTGATTATAATAAAAATACCTACTAATATGGAAAATCGTCGAATAACTTACTCTGGGCAGAGCGACGGGAATTGCAGACTTGTACTGACTAAAACCTACCCATGTTCCTTCTATTACCCTTTATGTTCTGGGACAGCGGTATCTCTGTCGAACAACCCGCAACACCGGATTACCATTACTCGCATTAGAACCAAGTGTGAACGGCGATGCTTTTTGTTTAAAAAGATTGATTTTTAAATTTTAAACTGATAAATCAAAATACAAAAAAAAACAAGATGTTATAAAGATCTATAAAACGCTTATTACACCACCCGATATGAATGGCCCTGCATCCAGGGTGGGCGTGTACCCTAGTTAGTGCGGCGCTTATTACACTTCTCTGCGAATTGGGCCCTAACTCAGTTTATACGCGAATTTCTAGAGAGATAAACGTATTGTCGCATTTTACATTATGCCGTCGGTCGTCAGTATCGAAACTTCAAAAAATTGCTGTATCAGTGACAACCGTGCTCGCAACAACAAATATTAAAAAAAGAAAGAAGAGAAAGATCTGGGTGAAAGAGTATTTGCGGTTACGTGAAAAGCTTTCAACCAGCACTATTCAAAAGGATTTCGGTTGACTTCGTAAATCATCCAAATAATATTCCGATATGCTACGCACTAGTCGCGCGGCAACTGAGCTCCCTAACCGCCCTAAACATTATTACATTACCCAATCTGCAGGGCGCTTAGGGAGCTAGGCAGATCGGGATGACCCGATCGCCCTTAATCGGGACACTAACTTCCTAAGTCTTATTACACCACTCTTAGATAGGGTCCGTCGAAATTGGGTGGTCTAATAAGGCCTTTATTAAAGGCCAGAGAAGTATCTAATACAAGAAATCTTATGTCAATGTCAAAGACTTTAGAAGGTAAACTTGCCTACTACTATGGATAGAGATGTTACTTGTGCAAGGGAATCAGTTTTTTCAAAAATGAAACTGGAAAACAAATCATTGTTTTCCCAAATTAGTATTTAAGCACAGCAAACCCACCGTAGTACCTGGAGGCCATAGTCCTCATGCGCCTATACGATTAGTGCGCGAAGGCACTACAACGGTGGGGAAGTTTCCACTGCCCGCGGCAAATCGCCGCTCAGCGTGCAGACCTCCGGTGCAATCTCATGGTGACATGGAGAAACAGACCGTCGTAATCCCATGCAGACTACGCCACGCGATAGTTTCGGAAGGTTCCCTTACATAATCGGGTGCCCGGGTGGGAGGAAACACCCGGGTTTCACTATTGTGACAATCGCCCAGAGCAGAGCACACGTTGGAGCAAACAGAGCCGCTCTGCCCAGTTTGGGCGGAGTACCGCCGTGCCCTTCGTAGAGGCGATAGGCGGCGGCGATCTCTCGCGTTCAGGCTTAGTTCAGTCCATGGTCCGAAACGAGCGGGAATGGGAAGCGGTCACCTCCTTCTGCGAAGCAGTCATGCTAGCGAAGGTGGCGGCCGGGCGTTTGAGGGAGAGAACCTCAAACCAACCCAGCCACCCCGGCCGTCGGGCGCCGCGAGACGACTCCCGGCCACCGTAGATGCGGGCCTGTGGACGGTGAGCAATGGGTAGCTCACCGTCCGTCCGTCTATTGACGAGAGTCCGTGTCAAAGGCGCGATAGTGTTCTACGCGCGCCTCAAAGAGATGTCAGCAAAGCAGAGGGCTCTGCTAGGGCCACCGCCTGTCGGGGTTGCGGGTTGTTCGAAAGATACAGCGACCTGGGAACATAAAGGTCTACAAAAGGAAAATGGGTGGGTTTTAGTCAGTACAAGTCTGACACTCCCCCCAGACCGGGGGAAGTTATTTGATAATTTCCCACCTGCAAAAAAAATGGGTTAATTAATTGATGACTTACCAATAACACCGTGCTAAAAGTGATATTATCAAATAACGTTTTTAAAGAATGAGGAGACACAATTGGGTAGTTGACACCATTAACCAATAATTTAAAAACACAATTTTTCTGAAAGAACACCTTATTCCAGACCTGAGAACTCCATTAATTTCAAAATAACTTTAAATAGTTGCATCATTATAAATGACTAGCTGTTCCCCGCGATTTCACCCACGCTGCTCAGCACCTGTTGGTCGTAGCGTAATGTTATATAGCCTATAGCCTTCCTCAAGAAATGGACTATCCAACACTAAAAGAATTTTCCAATTCCAACCAGTAGTCCCTGAGATTAGCGCGTTCAAACAAACAAACAAACTCTTCAGCTTTATAATATAAGTATAGTATAGATTAGTATATAAGTATTAGTATAGATAAATGATGTTTATTTTGCAAGTAGGTTTTTACAAACACTTTTACACGTCTTTTTTTAAAAACCAGATGAGGCCGGTGTTTCGTACCCGACGACTACTTTGAGAAGAAACAGCAGAAACAAACTCAGAGGTCATAGTCTCTTTTAAAGTCCAGACAAAAAAAATCTTGGTCAACTTACATGAGGACAATGCAGATTAGTGTCTGAAGTGGTCTTTTTAAGAAAGCACCACACAGATTGAGTGGACCTGTCGAGTCAGTGCAAGCATTTGTCAGTTATCGTGTAGCTCGACTCATAACCCAAGGAGCTCAACGAAACGACGAACAATACCAAAAAAAGGACATTAGCGTAGGTCCCTAAATAGTACACAACTGCCAGAATCGTTAAAAGCAAAAAAAGTAAATAAAAGTTACGATCCACATGGTCCTCACATTCACAATAAACAACTACAGACTAGAAAATATTTACAAAATTAAATTAATGAGATCATAATGGAATCATAAAATGTCACAATAAAAAAAAGTAAAACTAAATAAAAAAAAAATATAAAACAAAGTAAATATTAATGTCAAATCATTAAATGTCAGTGTATAAAATAAACAATAAATAAATGAAACAAAGCAAAATTTTGACACTCACTGAGTAAATTAAATTGGAGCAGCTTAATCCCAAGCCTTTTTATTTTCAAGGTAAAAATTAATATTAAAGTAAGCTTTAAGAGTTAACTTACGTTTTACAAAAACTTTAAATTTATTGAGGCTTTGAACGTCGTTTGGGAGTTTGTTATAAAAACGTATACATTGACATGTGAACGTGCCCCGTATTTTTTTAGCCTCGTTGACGGAACAACAAATTTGTGTTTGTTCCTCGTATTTATGTTGTGGATATCACTGTATTTTTTAAACAATTTTATATTTTTATGCGCGTACAAAAGGTTTTCGTAAATAAACTGAGAGGGCACAGTAAGTATATTAATTTCTTTAAATTTTTCTCTGAGGGAGTGTCTGGGACTTAATTTATACATTGAACGAATTGCCCTTTTTTTGCAAAATAAAAATTGTCTGAATATCGGCGGCATGACCCCACAAGAGAATACCATACGACATCACACTGTGGAAATAACTAAAATAAACTAAACGGGCTGTCTCTAAATCAGTTAAATCACGAACTTTTCTAACGGCGTATGCTGCAGAGCTTAGTTTTTTTGTCAACTTATCTGTATGAGGGCCCCACTGAAGCTTAGCATCCGAGGTTAAGCCTAAGAACACTGTGTTATCTTCCGGTTTCAACTCTTCATCCTTGGTAACGTAAACGCATTTGGTCTTTTTCTCATTTAGAAGTAAGTTATTAACGTTAAACCAATTAACGACCTTTGCTAGAGCGCCATTAACATCGTCAGTAGCTAGCTAGTTTAAATAAAAGAGAAGTGTCGTCTGCAAACAACACTACATCATGATTATCCTTGATAAGGTAAGGCAAGTCATTTATTTAAATAAGAAACAAAAAAGGGCCAAGAACTGACCCTTGTGGTACTCCCATTCTTACTACAGATCCGGGAGATCTTTTCCCGTTAACATCAACTCTCTGAATCCTACCACTCAAATATAACGTAAGAAGATTCAGAGAGGCGTTCCGGATTCCGTAGTTTCCTGATTAATGTTTTATGGAAAACGCAATCGAAAACCTTGGATAAATCACAAAAAATGCCCAAAGCATCGCTTTTATCTTCCCAGGCATATGTGTCCTAAAAGTTCAACACCGGCGCAGTAGCATCAGTAGTTGTTGGCGACCAGCTACCAAACTTTTTAATAATTTTATATTTCTTCTTTTTGATTGTCATTGTTTTATGTTTTGTTTTAAGAAAAAGTCAGTCTGTGAAAAAACATGTGCTGCAATATATGAAAAGCTGAACTTGTGGTTTCATTGCTCTCTAAAATTATCCTGTTCTCAACATTGGTGTCAGAAGTGAACGGTTAAATGCCCACCACAAGATCGCAGACAAAGGCAGCAATGGCGGAGACTGGTACAGCAGGTATCGTTTCAACAGGTGCTCTTCAAGAGGGTGGTGCTTCCACATTCGGTGCCATCGCGCCGGCGCCGCCCTGTACCAACCCTAACGAGACCTTACCACCCGCCAGCAGGACCTCGTCAAGCATCGTGCCTCAGAGTGCACGGTCAGGTCATTCTAGCAGCACATTAAAAGCACAAATCCTGACTGCAAAGGCGGAGCACGCTCGTCGGCTTGCGAACCTACAAGCGGAACGTGACCGCAGCCAAGCGGAACGTGACCGCAGCCAAGCGGAACGTGACCGCAGCCAAGCGGAACGTGAAACCGCCGTTGCGGAGTTGGAATTGCAGGCGAAGCTGGCCGTTATCCAGGCCAACTCTATAAGTGCAGGATCCCGCCATTCCGACAAGTCCCACTACACGAGACCACAGCGCAGAGTCGAAGATTGGTTAGCTGAATCACTTTCTATGTTTCCGAAGCAAGGTAACAAAGCGCATTCATTTGTTGACAGGACAGACAAGCCGAAGTTTTCTAACGTTGTACCGCAGGACCGTCCTCGTTCGACGCCCGCCACAGCCTACGGAGATGGTCCAGTGACAGTGACACATCCTCCCTTTGATGTACTGGACCGTACCCACGAGACACGCCCTGTCCTCACCTGCGCGCCACCTCGTCAGGCCCCCGCTCACCCGCCATCGCATCCGGCCCCAGCCGGCACGTTGACGCACCCGTTTCCCTGTGTCTGTACGCTCCCTGTGGGCGCGTACTCATCAGTTGAGCCAGCTGAACATACACAACATGCACTAGGTTTAGGCACACTTACTAATGATGACAATTGTTGTTACAAAAATAAAAATCATTGCCAAGATCTAAGTACATCATTTAATCAGCTGGTCGACGCTATTAGAGGCTCAGGGAAGAGGACAACAAAGGTTTGTGATATAACTAAGTTTGATGGTCGCGTCTCGGATTGGTTTCACTTCAAGAAGTCCTATGAACAATCCAAGGCGCACTTTTCTCCTAGTGACAACATCACACGACTTGGCGCGGCGCTGCACGGTGCTGCTAAAGAGGCAGTCTCCATAAGATTAATAGCAGCTGATGACCCGGAGCAGATCGTTGAAGCGCTCGAGACCAGGTTCGCTCAACCGGAAGTCATCGTACTCCACCAGATCTCTGAGGTCAAAACCCTCTCTAAAATAAGTGTTTACGAGTCTGCGAGAGAGCTTAACATCTTTGCCTGTCGCGTCCGTAATTGCGTCGAAGTCATCCGCTTGCTGGATCTGCCCGAGCACCTTGCTTCACCGGACCTTCTCAACATCATCCTAGGTAAGTTGACCCCACTCCTCAGATCTAAATGGAGAGATTTTGCATCATCGAGAGTTGGCTCCGGTAAGTTTAAATTGGAGATTTTGGCCGATTTTCTTGAAATCGAGGCAAAATTACAAATTAAATTTGATGTCATAGTGTCAGAGCCGAATCTTGTCAAAGGTCAATGTCATCCCATCAAAACCACAAGAGACAAAACTTACGCAATTGCGACAGTGTCAAACGTCACGTCAAAGTCGAAAAGTTTTTATTCATGCCATTACTGCCATAACGGTAAGCACGAGGTTAGCGACTGTGAAGGTTTTAAGTCTCTGCCTCTGGACGATCGGTGGCAATGGGTGATGGAGAACAAGGTTTGCCGTAGATGTCTTATAAAGGGTTCGCACCAATATCGCCACTGCAAGAAGAAGTGTGAGTTCGAAGGCTGCCCGGCTGAGAGGCGGCACCACACCCTCTTGCATAGACCCCAACCTGTGACGACAGCCCATGTCGAGATACACTCAGCCGCGGAAATCCTCAGCCTCAACGCGCAGAAACCAAGCACGTCGAAGGAAGAGCAGCGATCGGTCACCGTGGCCCACAACTCTTCTCCACTGAAGTCATCCTGCCTTAAGCCACTCTTAAAGGTTGTAGCAGTCACTATTTCTGGACCCCTTGGAAGCGTTAATACATATGCCCTTCTTGACGACGGGAGCTCCGTGACTTTATTGGATCAGTCTGTGGCGGAGTCAGTGGGAGCTGAGGGCCCTATGTGTAGGCTGAATATTGACTGCATTGGTGGATTGAGTACGCAGGCCGATGTGAGATATGTTAATATCCTAGTAAAGGGTCGATATGGTACGGACAGTTTTGACATCCGAGCACGCACCATTCCCAACTTGGGCATTAAAAGGCAGACAGCACGCTTAGACGATGTAGCCAGGTACGATTACTTATCTGATCTAGTGGACGTCGTCTGTTATGATGATGCGAAGCCCATGTTGTTGATAGGTGCGGACAATTGGCACATGTCGCTTCCTTCAGAGGTTCGTCACGGCACTCGTAAACAACCTGCAGCCGCTCGCACCGCGCTTGGTTGGGTCCTCTACGGTTATATTTCTAGTAGACCTTACGCCGCCACTTCCGTTAATCATATTTCAGTCGCCGTCGACAATGACTCACTGGACAACCTCATCAAGGAATACTTTCGACTGGACTCTATAGGGATAACCAAGGCAGACCATCGTAGCGCTAGCGAACAACGTGCGTTAAACATTTTAGAGGAGTCTACCAAGCGCTTAAATTCTGGTAGGTACGAAGCGGGCCTATTATGGCGCGATAACATCTCTACCGTCCCTAAAAGCCGCGACCTAGCCTTATCTAGATTTGTTAGCCTCGAGCGTAAAATGGCTAAGGATAGTGCTTATGCCGATGCCTACAAGCAAAATATTCAAGAAATGATAAGCAAAGGGTACGCTGAATTATGTTCGGGTCCACCGTCCGGCCAGGTCCCGTGGTATCTTCCACATTTTGGAGTTACCCACCCACATAAGAAGAAGCTGCGCGTTGTCCACGATGCAGCAGCAAAGTGTGCAGGTGTCAGCCTCAATTCGCTTCTTCTGACTGGACCGGACCTATTGCAGCCGCTTCTTAGCATCGTGATGAGGTTTAGGGAAGGCCCGGTTGCCTTGTCGGGAGATATCAAAGAGATGTTCCCGCAAATTAAAATTAGACCGGAGGATAGGGACTCCCAACGTTTTTTATGGAGAGATAGCCCCGGTTTGCCGCTCCAGGAATTCCGTATGTCCTCTATGATATTCGGCGCCGCATCTAGCCCGTGTACCGCGCTTTGGGTGAAAAATAAAAATGCTAGTCAATTCCAGTCACGATACCCGGACGCCGTGCGGTCCATCGTCGAGGACCATTACATGGACGATTTCTTAGGGAGTTTTGACAGCATCAGTGAGGCGGCTCAGCGAGCATTTGAAATATGGTCTATACATAAAGCGGCTTGCTTCGAGATGCGTTCTTGGGTTTCGAATTGTAAGGAAGCCCTAGCGATAATCCCTGCAGACTTACATGCAACAGACGCTTCACATACGGTGAGCTTAGGTCCGACTTCTCCCTCACAAATTCGGGTATTAGGTCTTACGTGGAACACCAGTGAGGACAATCTTTGTTTCGCCAAGAACCTTCCAAAGGCCCTTACTAAGTATACAAAACGTTCAGCATTGTCTCTATTGATGTCTATCTACGATCCCTTAGGTTTTTTAACTCCCGTTATTATGAAAGGCCGCGCACTATTCCAGAAAACCTGGAAGTTGGGCATCGACTGGGACCATTCACTCCCGGCTGATTTGATTGAAGATTGGAAAAGATGGTTGCTCGAAATTCAAAAATTAAGCAACAGTTCTGTTCCCCGATGCTACTTTCGCGACACCGGGCGCATTAAGAATGCCCAACTTCATGTTTTTGCCGACGCTAGTGAACGCGCGTACGCCTGTGTGGTCTACTGGCGCTTCACAGACGAAGCTGACAACGTAAGCTTATCCCTGGTAGGGGGAAAGGGTAGGCTGGCGCCACTGAAACCCGTTTCAATCCCAAGATTGGAGCTCCAAGCTGCCCTGATCGCTTCGCGTTTCAGCGCGTACGTCACTGAAGCTCACAGACGACCACCCAATGAAGTTTATTTTTGGACGGATTCTCTAACCGTTCTAAAGTGGCTTCGTAGCGACGTTTGCACGTTTAAAGCCTTTGTTTCGTTTCGATTGGGAGAGATAGCTGAAACAACAAACATCCACAGTTGGAGATACGTCCCCACGGCTTTAAATGTCGCAGACGACGCTACGCGAGACATTCACAATTTCACGACTTCTTCACGTTGGTTCACAGGACCCGCATTTCTCTTGTCTCCACCCTCTGAATGGCCATGTGAACCGACGTGTGCCATCCCTCCGGTAACCGAAGAACTTAAACGAGCTTCGGAATCGGTGGGACTGATAGTTGCCTCACCGCGACAACTACCTTCACCGGTAGTAGCGGATCACCAACGCTTTAGCAGTTGGACCCGGTTACTTCGTGCCACAGCGCGAACCCATCAGTGTATTGACAAGTTTCGATCAATTTTGCACCCAAATTCCAAATTCACTCAAGAAGCACTTCGAGATGCTCGTAACCTTTTTGCCCTTTCCGTTGTAGACCTCAACGTTGCGGAGGTTCACTTATTTCGTAAAGTCCAAATAGATTCTTTTCACGAAGATTTGATGCACGTTCAAACAGCACGTCCCGTTTCGAATGATAGTAGGCTTCGGAACCTGTCGCTTTTGTTCGGTGAAGATGGGCTCCTACGCCTTTCTGGCCGCACTGCCGTCGCAGAGTATGTAGAGCCACGCCCGATTGTCCTGGATGGCCGACATCCTATCGTCAAGCTACTGATACACTCCTATCATGCCAGATACGCCCACGGACATAACGAGCTAGTGGTTAATGAACTGCGCCAGAGGTTCTACGTTCTAAGCCTCAGACCAGCCGTCAGAGGAACTTCACAAAGATGCCAGTTTTGCCGCAACCGGAAGGCTAAGCCGGAATCACCACCAGAGGGAGACTTGCCAAAAGCCAGATTAGCACATCACCAGCGCCCCTTCACATACGTAGGGCTGGATTATTTTGGCCCTCTGAACGTTGCTATTGGCAGACGCACTGCCAAGAGATGGATTGCCCTTTTTACATGTTTGACAGTGCGAGCTCTGCATTTAGAGATTGTGGAGACATTATCGTCGGACTCCGCCCTGATGGCACTCAGGCGGTTTATTGCGAGAAGGGGATGCCCGACTAGGATATACTCTGACAACGGAACGTCATTCATTGGCGCAGCAAAAATGCTGCCAGAGCTGTTCAACTTCTGCGCCAATAAAAGAATCGAATGGCGATTCATACCCCCGTCCGCGCCTTTTATGGGGGGCTGTTGGGAGCGGCTAGTCCGCTCGGTGAAAAATGCTATCGCAGTCACACTGAAGCAGCGGACTCCAAAGGAAGATGTGTTAAACACCCTGCTCTTAGAGGCCGAGTGCACTATCAACTCAAGACCACTGACGCACGTCTCTGTGGATGCAGACGCAGAGTACGCCCTGACTCCATTCACTTTTTTGATCGGAAGCCCAAGCAGCGAGCCAGACATTAATGTCTTCGACGACGCCGACTTGTTTCGACGTGCTAACTGGAGGAAAGCGCAGAGGCTGGCAGACCACTTCTGGCAGCGCTTCGTGCTCGAGTACCTACCCACGCTCACACCTAGAAGGCGGTTGCAGGAGACTCGTCCGTTAAGGGTGGGCGATCTAGTCCTCATTGCAGATGGCACGCTACCCAGGAATCAATGGCCCCGAGGGCGAATCGCGGCAGTGCACCCGGGGAAAGACGGCATCGTCAGAGTTGTGGACGTCACCACGAAGGGGGGCGTGCTGCGACGACCCACTCGAAAGGTGGTATTGTTGGTCGCCGGCCAGTAAATTGGTGCTTCACACCGTCGGGGGCCATGTTGGCGACCAGCTACCAAACTTTTTAATAATTTTATATTTCTTCTTTTTGATTGTCATTGTTTTATGTTTTGTTTTAAGAAAAAGTCAGTCTGTGAAAAAACATGTGCTGCAATATATGAAAAGCTGAACTTGTGGTTTCATTGCTCTCTAAAATTATCCTGTTCTCAACAGTAGTTGAACGACCCTTTGTAAAACCGAACTGTTTGTTATGCAATAACTTATGTTTATTGAAAAATCTTTGCAGTTGTTCTAAAATTATTTTTTCAAAAATTTTACTAAATGTTGGTAGCACTGAAATTGGTCTATAGTTGTATATATACTACCCGCTGTTATATAATATGTACTACCCGATTTAAACAATGGTATTATTTTACTATTTTTCATTAGATCAGGAAACTCACCACGGTCAATACAATCATCTAATATATAAAATTCTCGTGTCACAGTTTTCGTTCCCATACTCTTCCTCTATATCGGGTAGGTCTGAGAATCGGCCAACATCTATTTTTCATACCCCTAAACCTCAGCGGGTGAAACCGCTGGGCGCAGCTAGTTGTTACATAAATGTTTTCGTGTTTACACTCACTCATCTCTTTATCGTTGTTGATCTTGTTTTGTTGTGTCGTTGTTGTTTGTATTTGTTTTGTTGTGTTTTTTGTTTATCTTGTTTCAAGTGGAATAGGATATGTAAGTAATTATGGGGAGATTTTGTTTTAGAAGTGACGGTTGTTTTTAAAAACGGACGTGAAGCATACAGTGTTAGGTTCAGCGTTCAGTTATTTTACCCCATGTTTGTGTTTTGTAACTTTTTGAGTGAAAAAAGCGGGATTCTGTCGTCGAAAGTGGGACATAGTAAAAAAAAACGGCCAAGAGCGAATGAGACACGTGCACCGAGGATTCCGTCCAAACTTGCGACATAAACTGCGTACACTTAGAGGGGTTGATTTTTCACAGCACCACGGAACCACAGACTTGAAAAATAAAAAAAAGCCTTGAGTACCTAAATGGTTTTGAATGCAACTGGATACGAGTACATCCATGCGTTCTTAAGATAAACAGTATTGACAGACAGACAGAAACAATCAGCAGTAATGTTATGATGGAGAGGTGAAAATTTAGCAAAAAAAACTTTAATAAGTTCGATAGCCACTTTGGAACCCAAGTTATCGGGGTCAAAATCTGTCAGAATATAAAATAAAAAAGAAAAATAATAGTTATTTGTTATACAAGAGAGCAAAGTTGCTTTTTAACCGCGTGTTCAATTTTGATGACCGAGCAAGCGAAGGACTCTAAAATTGAATCACGAGCGCAGCGAGTGATTCAAAATTAGAATCCTGAGCGTTAGCGAGGGAATCAAAAGAGCACGAGGTGAAAAATCTTTGCACTCGAGTGCAACACGTAACTTTTCATTCCACCTCAGCGAGGAAATGACTAAATGCAAAAAAAAGTTTACAATCACAAGATAGGTACACTTTTATTTTAGTTTAGGTATTAATTACTACATTATGACAGGTAAGTATTACAGAATAATCTTTAAATTATAACAATAGTTATTTGTTATACAAGAGTGCAAAGTTGCTTTTTAAGCGCGTGTTCAATTTTGATGACCGAGCAAGTGAAGGACTCTAAAATTGAATCACGAGCGCAGCGAGTGATTCAAAATTAGAATCCTGAGCGTTAGCGAGGGAATCAAAAGAGCACGAGGTGAAAAATCTTTGCACTCGAGTGCAACACGTAACTTTTCATTCCACCTCAGCGAGGAAATGACTAAATGCAAAAAAAAGTTTACAATCACAAGATAGGTACACTTTTATTTTAGTTTAGGTATTAATTACTACATTATGACAGGTAAGTATTACAGAATAATCTTTAAATTATAACAATAGTTATTTGTTATACAAGAGTGCAAAGTTGCTTTTTAAGCGCGTGTTCAATTTTGATGACCGAGCAAGCGAAGGACTCTAAAATTGAATCACGAGCGCAGCGAGTGATTCAAAATTAGAATCCTGAGCGTTAGCGAGGGAATCAAAAGAGCACGAGGTGAAAAATCTTTGCACTCGAGTGCAACACGTAACTTTTCATTCCACCTCAGCGAGGAAATGACTAAATGCAAAAAAAAAAACGTTTACAATCACAAGATAGGTACACTTTTATTTCAGTTTAGGTATTAATTACTACATTATGACAGGTAAGTATTACAGAATAATCTTTAAATAATAACAAAATAATAGTAAGGTATAATTAAGAAAATTTTAAAGTAACGTTGCTACAGTTATTTAAATTGAGTGTAAAATTTTTGTTTGGTACTAGAATCACTTATTTCAGTTTTTTCACTTTTTTCAAGTTTCTTGTTTTTAATATAAGGTTTAACAATGACGTGAAAAATGCCGCGTAAAGAACCGCGTACAAAGCAAATTGAAAAAACACCAAGAAGGTTCCGAGTCTGAGTTTTTAACAAATAAAAAAAAAGTTGTATGATAAATTCGGCATCATAGAGGTAGCAGTAAATCGGTTTAATGTTTTTTTTTAATTCACAAACTTAGTGCACACGATGTTCTAAATTCAATTTACTTTATCCTCTAAAGAATAAAAACGGCTTTTCCACTCAGATATTGAAGATTAAAAATACTCTTTCCGAGATGGTGGGATGAAAATACTCTTTCCGAGATGGTGGGATGAAAATACTCTTTCCGAGATGGTGGGATGAAAAATAATTTATTCAAATAAACCGTGGCAAGTGAGAGATAGTCACGCCAGCGTGCAGCGCCGGTTCACGAACATGACGCATATGGATCAACAGTTAGTTAAAACAAAGGTGGACAACATAGAACGACACCTGTTATGAATATTTCTATGAATGACACATCAGCTACATAAACCTTATCCTGATGCATTTCCGTCCGTTTGTCCAGTATGGGAACTAGAGTGACTTCTTAGTAAGTAAATTGACACCATTTATACTATTTCTTTGGCAAATGTACGACCCCTTCCCCTTCTGGAATTCCGTCTTTTATCCTCATATTTTGTTGTTGTTGAATGTTCAGCATGTTCACAAGACGCGAGGCAGGCACAGTCCACAGTCACGCACAAGCTGCCCCAGATCGCCTAGCCTGATGCCATCGTCGCACTCGCGCCGCTTACTTCAGTTAACATAATAATCTCTGCCGGACTCCGCGTCATTAATAAACTCCCTTTCCGTTCAGGCTCGATTCCGCTCGCAACAGGTCAAACTCGTAAACTTGTGTGTGCGCACACTGCTCGTCCTTCCGACAAAGTAACTTTACAATGAACTGCTTTCTGTTGACATGATCAATGATAGTACTCTCCGTTGGCGCATTCCGTTTCGACTTCCACAGCGTTCTGATTAGCAGGTTCCCTGGTGTGCCATCAAGGTGGAGAAGCGCGTGAGAGGCGGCGCGGGGCGGAGCAGCGGGTGCGGCCAGGGACCGCGCGGCCAGCAGCAGGAGGCAGGCGAAGCTTATCATGATGGAGCGATCGCGGGGGCGACACAGCGACTGGTTTTTCTGCGTTACGCGTCTCGTTTATATATGCGGGTGAGCCCGTATTTTCCGACTACACTATCTTGCAGATGAAACAGGAAAGTTTAATCTTGATATCGTATCTGGTGCATAGTTGTTTTTTGTCAGGTTTTATACAATTGCTATATCATTTATGAGTAGTAGGTACCTAAATAAAAATACACAGAAGATACTCAGGAACATTGGCGAAAAAAAAGTCCATGTTTTGTCTTCAGGTAGGTCACTCATACCTGCAATAAATGGAATGTAGGTATCTTACCCATACTAATGCATGTGATTGTTCAGTGAGCAGTAAGAAACAGCTCAAGGTGATCTGACGGATGACGATAGTGCGGTGTTTTCAACTGTGCACGATTTGGGGGATTCCATAACATAAACTAGAGTCATTAGACCTTGTAACGGATAATGACTGAGTTCACAATAGCCGATGTGCTGTTTCTGCTATATTGAAGTTCTACCATAGGTCGCCCCAGTCGCGTCACCACACACGCAAACATGCACACGTGCGAGTGGACCGACCTATTAATTGCCAAAGAGAGTACATCGGCATCAAATATTGACTGATGTTTGAACGCTGCAGGTCGCAATTATGTAAGGAACAAATGAGCTGGCCGGTCGGCGCGCTATGATGCAAGAATCCGCGGCCGCGAGTGTATGTCACGGAATGCGCGGGAAAGCCCAGCGCGCGGCGGAACAGCTGCTGCGGCTGGCGGCGCTACTACCGCTACTCGCGACTACTCAGCACTCACTTTGCTATGCAGACGGAATCTTTTACCACAAGAAACGAGACTCTGTCACTCGATGCTGAGCAAGGAAGTCGCGTGGTATAAAAATAATAAGTACCTACCTATATATTAGGTATTTTAATATTTCTAACCGACTAGAGAAGGGTAATGTTCCTTTGTGGCACTATTTATATAGACCAAAAGCGTGGACAGCTTTTTATTATCCTTGTGTGTCACTAAAGATATTTATGATATTAATCAATTAAGTATTTAAAATGGCAGCAATGAGACTCCATAATGTGAAGTATTAAACAATGAAAGTCATCAACTTTGCATCGATAGATCTACACTAGTATGTCGAATCGACACTCGTATCATTGAATACACGGGTAACATTGAATAGGTAAGTATTTAAAAATCATCATAAAGTTTTGTTTTCATCACGTTTCGTTTAGATTGACCATAGTATCTATAATCATTTAAAGTTGATTGTCAAAAATGTTTCTCTACTTAAATTATCAATACGTAAAATAAAGCTGTCATAAAGTTCTTGTTTAATCGCATAAAGGACTTAATTGTGTGCAAATAATTATTATCATAATATTATTGAATATGATTTTTAATATCGAATGATATACCCAGAAATGGTACTTACTTTTAAATTGCTTGCGTTACTTAATAGTATAAGTACAGTGAGGAAAAACGTGAGTAAAGTGTGAAATAAAAACAAGTTTAAAAATCAACTTCTTAAAAACGCAAAAATAAAAAAGTACCATTATAAAAGCGAAAGTGAGTTTGTTTGTTTGTTACCTCTTCACGCTTTAATGGCTAAACCGATTTTGATGAATTTTGGTACAGAGATAGTTGGGAACCAGGAGACGGACACAGGCTTTTTTTTTAAAGTGGGATGTGAGGGAGGAAGAGGGAAGAAAAGGGAAAACTTAGCGTTGCTATAACAAATCAATAAGGCGCAAAGGGAACTGTGTTGCCCCGAATTTAACGAGAGCGAAGCCGCGTGCAAAAGCTAGTGCCTTATAAAGGAGTTTTGAGCCGGTCTAGTTTGTGTCCCGTTTATTAGGCAGTCGGGTCTTTTGTTTCTTTTTTATTTATTCAGTGTATTTATTAGTTTAGATTTAATAATAACGCGTTGCCGTTGTCGATAGTTTGACATAGCGAAGTGTTGAGTGCTGTAGCAGTCAGCCCGATAGAGTGCGAGTTGGTGTATCATGGTTACCGCGCGGCCACGTGGGCGCGTGTGCTCGCGTCACGTGACCGCTCCACACTGTGGATGTCATGCTCATATGTGTGCCATGCGGGCCGGGCGGAAAAACCGCCCGGCGTGCCCCGCTACTCTCGCAGCGCACGCGCAGAAGTTACAGGTAAACTGTCCAAAAACATATTACAATCAATTTAATTTTGGTTGAGAGTCAGGCTTTTTTGGTTATTAATAGCAATATGGTTAATCAATTATAGGGTATGGAATCATTGACTAATAATGTGGGGAAAGTACCATTACCGAAAGACAGATTATTCATTTCCATTCGATTAATAATTATCTTTATCATTTAATTATGACTATTGAGTTCGATAATTTATTATTATATCTACTGACACGACCGGATTGGACATTCGGAAATCACTTATAATTACAATCTCGGGTCATTCAAGTTAGAATAATACATCATTACGTATACTATAGGTACCCTAGAAGATATACATATGTTTAAATAGATGAATAACGGAGTAACTGTTTTGTATTATTCTAGATACTTTTGAACATTTAGAAAGTCATCATCATCACCATCAGGGAATTCTTGCTGTATCATCCTTCACCCAGTCCATCCATCGTTTCTATGCCTTCGTCTTCTATTAAACCTACCACATTAAAACTCAAAACTTTCCTTACAACATTTTCCTCATTCGTCTGCTCTTATATGTATATCATAAATTTGAAAGTAGTTGTCATTGTAAAACCGTAGCCATACGCCACGTTACATCGTTCGTCTGTTTTACAGAACGCCGATGAGCGACAACTACTTGCAATGTGTAGTGCAGTGCATACACGACGAGGACAGCGGCAGCGCAGCCTGCGCCAGCGCAGCGCCAACCTTGTCCTACGACATCGTACTTACTGCAACATAATTATGTGCCAGCAATTGTCTACTATAGCCTGTTTCTAATATATACAGGGTTACAGGGAAAGTCGTACTGAATATTAAAGGATGTTATTATTCAGGTTATTTTCGATGAATTTCATTCTGAAATAAAATGTCCGAAACTTAACCGTTACGGAGATATTAAATTTTAAAGATTATTTTAAAAAATCCTTTAATTTTTGGCTTTTAGTCGTTTTCTTTGGGATTAGAGCTCCTAGAGTCGGTTTTTTTATGTATCTAGTTAGAGGACATGTCCATTAATAAAAATGATCAACAGAAACTGAACCTACTACTAACAGCTTAAAAAACTGCTCGACAACGGTTAGCATTATGAATTTTCCAATAGAGTGTTCTTAACTTTAACAGGCTTTTAATAATAAAAATTGTATGGAACTTATTCTGCAAATAATTTAATAAAGTTCTACGTCTCTTTAGCTATTCAAAAAGGTATAACACTTGCTATTAAATAGGCAAAACATTGCCCAAATAACAGTTAAATTAGGAGAGGGTACATTTTTAGTATGAGGTAAAAGGTAGTAGGTTCAGTTTCTGTTGATAATTTTTTATTAATGGACATGTCCTCTAACTAGATACATAAAAAAACCGACTCTAGGAGCTCTAATCCCAAAAAAAACGACAAAAAGCCAAAAAATAAAGGATTTTTAAAAATAATCTTTAAAATTTAATATCTCCATAACGGTTAAGTTTCGGACATTTTATTTCAGAATCAAAATCATCAGAAATGACCTGAATAATAACCTCCTTTAATATTCAGTACGACTTTCCCTGTAACCCTGTATATGACTGTCGCCATCAGCCATCACGACTAAGTAACGAATCGTTATCAACCAACTACCACCACCACCACCGCCATCATCATCATCATTGACCTCTAAGTAGATTAACCTTTTTCAGGGAACTACTAATAGGTACCAGTACCAATTGCTGGCACCAACCTTACAGTAAGGTAAAGCGGTGGTTGGTGTCCAAATGCAACGCAGACAGTGTGTAAGGTCGTTACACACTGTCTGCGTTGGATTTGGATCTGAAGTGGCATCACCAGCAATGCATCTGGTGTTGAAACTGTTTATAAGTATGGTATCAACGGCTATGGCAAATATAAGTATGGCTGATCAAGACACGTTGTTTCAGGACCTCGCAATGTTTTTACTGTTCGGGGTCGCATGTAAAATCGGCGGCCAGCGTTGCCGTCGACTGCCAGTGCCGTCGTACCGCCGCCGTGTCATCGCTGCGTTTTTAATGCAATTGAAAAGCTGTTGTTGAAAAGTTTTGCAGAAAAATCTGTGCTGTGTTAGCCAATACAGATTACGTGTAGAGAGTACTTGCTGGTCTCTGCCTATGTTCTTCAACCTGTTTATATATATGTATTCAAAGGAAGTACTTAATTTGGCAGAAGGTATTGTGGGGGAACGCTGCCAATAATGTAAGTATGTGAAAATTTTATCTGTATGCCCATACAGATAAAATGTTCTTGTTTTGCGATTGTCCCGAAACATTTTGCCTTACGGCATGCAAAAACTAATAGATATCTAGTTAATTAAATAAAAACGTTAAGATTAACTGACAGGCTAATGGTTACCAATGTTATACTAATCAAAATAAAAGGTTCGTTTTACCGTCGATTGAGATGCCGCCCCAGAACAAGCACGAGCCAGGCCCGTACTCCACTGTCTCTTGAATACAGGCTTGTGCGAATCGTTCCCCTTGCCTTCTGTACACTCTTTGACGCCAGTCGTTGAAGTAACGACACACAATGAATACCAATATTAATTGGGTTTAATGTATCCGTTGCTGGCGGGACCATGCCTGGAACTTATTTTCGAAGAGGTGCGATTTTTGTGACGCCAAATCTTAATAATGATGCAACTAAACCCTGATATGCTGTCAACAAAGCATTTGATTCTATTTTTTTAATTGTATAAAATTTAAGAAAAAATTGGGTTTGTACCTTGTAAAACAAGGTACAAACTCAGTTTTTAACCGACTTCAAAAAAGGAGTAGGTTCTCAATTCGACGGTATTTCTTTTTTTAGGGTTCCGTAGTCAACTAGGAACCCTTATAGTTTCGCCATGTCTGTCTGTCCGTCCGTCCTCGCTTAATCTCTGTGACCGTTAGCACTAGAAAGCTGAAATTTGGTACCAATATGTATATCAATCACGCCGACAAAGTGGTAAAATAAAAATTAGAAAAAAAAATTTTATTAGGGTAGCCACCCTATATGTAAAGTGGGAAGTTATTTTTTTTTAATTTCAACCCTAACGTGTGATATATTGTTGGAAAGGTATTTAAAAATGAATTAGGGGTTTACTAAGATCATTTTTTGATAATGTCATTAAATTCGGAAATAATCGCTCCAAAAGTAAAAAACAATGTGTCCCCCCCCCTCTAACTTTTGAACCATAAGTTTAGAAAATATGAAAAAAATCTGAAAAATAGAACTTTATAAGGACTTTCTATGAAAATTATTTTGAACTTGATTGACACAACGGTTTTTGTACAAAAAAAAAAAGTTGTACAAAATAATTTCTGGACTAAGTTTGTAGTTTATTCGTATATGCAAGCATTTTTTGTAACTTTGTTTACATATTTTATTATCCTGAACGTATCTTTTTTCAAACAAAAAAAGAATTATTGAAATCGGTTCTCGCAATCCAAAATTACCACCGAAATTGCACGTCTTTGTATTAATTAGTAACCCAATTCCCCGAGAGATGGCGCGGTAGGTACTTATTACATTGGATCGGGTATTACCGAATTGTTCGGTTGGCCTCATAACTGGGAACACTTATTGTGACGGACGGGAAACTACGGAACCCTACACTGAGCGTGGCCCGACACGCTCTTGGCCGGTTTTTTTTTTGTGTTTGTTACCTCATAACTCAGGTCTGAGTGAACCGATTTTGATGATTCTTTTTTTATTCGAAAGCAGGTGGTTGTCGTTTGGTCCCATAAAAAATTTCAAGATCCGACACGTAGTTTTTGAGATATTTTTAATAATGCGTATTAGATTGAGTACGTTGATGATATACTCATTGGTCGATTATATTTTAGAAGTTGCCGAAGACAAATGATCAAAAAATGCTATGTACTATGGTTTGGAAGGCCATCGCAGTTTTTTTGCGGTTTTAATTTGTGATAGATCTTCATTGATATACAACGGCACTCTTCAATAAATGACAGCAAACCTGCCGTGATTGCTGCAATCACATGTATAAGTATGGGTTTCGCCAGGATAGGCAGGCGAATGGCAGCAGGGTGACCGTACCCCCTCCCCACCCCTCACCTAGTCATTAAGAAACATAAACATCAGATCAAGTATCAGCTGTATCCCCTAGCTAGGGGATGATGCATATGATTTCTGAATTGGTTTTATACTAAAGCATAATATTTAATACTATAGCGTGATGTGGAACTAAAACTTGTATTTAAGACGTCCCGTCTTAAATACAAGTTTCTCTAAAGGTAAAAATAAAAACATTTTAACTGTGTATATGTGTTTGCGTATTATATCATAATACTATAACTAAAAATAAAACGGTGAAAAAAAAAAAGGAAATAAGTCGGTGGCAAATAAAGTCAACGAAACCAACAAAAGCCAACGACTTTCGGAAATAAAGATATTTTCAAATTTTTAGTTTTTTTTAGAAGTCGGTTTTATTTTTTTACTAAAAAGTTTTTTTCTTAAATTATGGCACACGATGTTAACTACACTATGTAAATGTAAAGTGATTATGTAATGTTAGTAAGTATTCCTAATTATTTTTCAAATATTATTAATTATACGATTTCGAAACCTAACGTAAGAGAAACTAAAACTTAATACGAGTACAATTATTATTGGTAAAATACATTATTTTAATAAGTGGGTCACCGAATGTTTACAATGTCATGGCTTTGGTGATGTGCGGCCGCGTGCTCCGCCGGCCGTGCGTGCATCAGGTCAGCCAGGGCGCGGCGAGCGCACGCCAGCGCCGGGCGTCCAGCGCGGGGCGACCATGCCGGGCAGAGCACGGCGCAGCGCGGCGACGTTCACTTCGGCCGATGCCGCCTCGCGGTCGATGTAGCTGCGGGGTACGCGCAGGGCGAGGTTTTGTCCGAAGCCTCGGGGGCGCGGCCCGAGATGGCGCGGGGGCTGCGTGCTGAACGTGACATGGCCGGAGCGGGCGCGCGGGTAGTACTGCGCCGCTAGGATGCCCTGCTCTAGCTGCGCGCACGCCGCGCACACTAGCAGCAGCACCACCAGAGCCTTCAGTAGCATGCTGTACTGCGTCGCTGCTCCACTCGCTACTTGCTTTATTTATTGATGGAGCCGACGCCGACGGCAAGGCGAACAGTAAGAAGCCAGCTGCTGCAGGTGCGTGGTGCGTGTGAGTTCGTCGTGGCTGCGTGTCTGCGCACTGAGCGTGCCCTGATCACAGTTCTTTATTATACGTTCTCTCGGAGCGAGGGAACACCCACTATAAGGAAAACTAACCGATAACATGTACTTCACTTCGACTGCGCATGCGCAGTACGCATAGCTTAATAAAAACCACATTTGACACACACGTAGGGTTGTCATCGTCCAAAACGCGTTCATTGTCGTTGTGAAAACAGTTCTTTCTTAAAATTCCGGATACCGGATTCACACTCACTCATTTTGGCGCAACGGACCATATCCCCCTGACACAAAAGGTGACCGGATTTTACCGAACACATTTAAAAACCCTGACGCCCTCCGAACTAGGACTTTGGGGAAATCCGGATGGATGGCAGCCCTAATTACCCTACATACACGGAACGTAGTTAGTGCGATTGTGTTGTGTTCATTAAAATTAAACTAGTAGAGAAAGGAATTATGTAATTATGGTAAAAAGGTGAAAATTAATTAAATAATGATTTCATTAATTTGTATGTTTGTGCCTACTTTAAATTGATTAGGCAACGATTAGGCCGCAAAGTCGGCAGAGCATTTGTTGCAGCGTGCACGCGGGGTGTTCAGTAGAATTGTCCATATTACGCCTCGTAGCACGCCACTAGAGGCACTCCTCCGAATGTGTGCCCTTGTACAATAATATACAGCTACAGTGATACTGTTGGACACGCATATCGCACAGTACGCCTTCGATGTATGGTTGCATCTCATGACCGGAATGTTCTGTGCAGAGCTGTAACGCCGTGCTATAATAAAAAACCGGCCAAATGCGCACGAAGGTTCCGTACGTTTATGTTGAAAAACGGCAAAAAGAATAAATGTTTGTTCTATGGGTGCTCCCTTAAATATTTATTAAATTCTGTTTTTTAGTATTTGTTGCTATAGTGGCAACAAATACATACATAATCTCGTCGAACCATTGAATAACTGTCTAGCTATGAAGGTTCATGACATACAGCCTGGTGACAGACGAGAATGATATGACGGTCCCCGGAACCCTAAACACGTAAACACATTGGTAAACGTATGTCGTTGGGAGTGTGCTGCAGAGTGCAGAGCCCGCACGCCGCACGCCGCATGGCTACTCCAGGCCACACAGTCTGACGGTAGTGGGAGCTCGCATCGCTATGCCGGAGTCGTGCGGTCCATGGCCCTTTACGGGGTTGGGCGCGTTCTTTGGGATGTCGCGCCACCCATTACCTGAACGCGCCCCAAAAAGTGCTAGCCATAAGGTTTTATTACTTAATAAAATTTATCTATTAAACTCATGTTTTTGTTTTTACTCTGGACGCTCTTAATGTTCTCGTTTTCACATGTATTTATAATCTCAATATGAATGATGATGGTTTTGTAAAAATATTATGATTGTTGTGAAGAGTGTCTATGGAGTTTCTTGCCCATAGAGATCTACGCTTTGGAATGGGCGACTACACTACTTTCTCAAGTTATTATGTCTTGTGACTGGGACTGTAGCAGCATCTTTTTTTTTGTTTTCATGTCATTCATAGGAGGCTGTAATGGTCTAATTAAAATAAATGATTTGATTCTGTGGCAAATTTCATCAAGATCCTTTCAGACGTTTTGACGTGAAAGAGTAACAAACATCCATACATAGATCCTTCCAACCATCCGCACATTTCGCATTTATAATATTAATCTATAATATAATTATATCTATATATTAGTAGAAAGTAGGATCATAATAGAACTGTTGACTGTAAAATTATGTTATTAAATAAATTCAGTGAAACGCAGAGTACTTTAAATGTACGCAGTGGAGTCAGTCAAGGAGGACGGTAGATACTCTGCTGGTGGCGGCGGAACCTACCATGGCAATTGTTGAAGCAATTGCACGAAATACTTTCAGAAAATTGATACGACAGCCTAGGTAAGTTTACACCCAAATAAACTTAATAAGTAGCTAAATTGTCTGTTAATAAGAGAATTAAATCACAACTTCCGTTTGGCTACTCACCGCTAGATGGCAATACTAGTATTAGTTTGCGTGCGAAAGAACAAACAAGTTTGAATCAGCACTCACGGTAATTTATATAAAGTGATGTCGAGATTACGAGCTACGTATTATTTAAGTTGGTACCTTCAGCGCTGTTTCATGAGATTGGTTGCGAGAGGCTCCTCAGTTCTACTACAAACTATGTATAATATCTACAAGGTGGCTCGGTAAGCACAGACGTTGAAAATTCGCTAGTGCATATGAAATGCTTTATTTAAAATAATTTAATATACTTTTTAATCTTAATTAAGAACTGAACTATTATTTCGCATCAGAAGTCATCGACTCCGTGGCGCAACGGTAGCGCGTCTGACTCCAGATCAGAAGGTTGCGTGTTCAAATCACGTCGGGGTCACGTTGAGTTTTTGTGTTTCTGTTTTGATGGTCCCTTTTTTATTTTAGTAAAATTGTTGTAAAATTATTAGTTTTAATTAAGGGGTTTTTATATTTCATATAAGATTTCAGAACAGCAAAACTTGGAGATGCCGGGGATCGAACCCGGGGCCTTTCACATGCAAAGCGAACGCTCTACCACTGAGCTACATCCCCCACAGCGAATGAACGTGAAATTACCTAGTAAATAACCCGTGAACCCCGTATTTTTATCTTCTCACATCTACCATTACAGCTTACCCAAAGCGAAATCCAAAAAAACTTCAAAAAAACCTTTGTACAGTTTTAACCTGTGCATAAAGTTTTTAATAAATAAATAAATGCGCCTCTCTTAACTATTCTAATTACGAACTGGATTGTGGAGGTCAGATAGGCAGTCGCTCCATGTAAAATACTGATATTCAGCTGCATCCGGTTAGACTGGAAGCCGACCCCAACATAGTTGGGAAAGGGCTAGGCAGATGATAAACTAATTACGAACAATGCATTTCTTGTATGAGACGTGGTCAGTTCCCACAGAAGCGAACGTGCGAACGTGCACGGCACGCGCCCACAGCCGCGCCTGACAAATGAGTCCGAAGTTCTTCTTGTTCTTGTATTAGCGCCGCGCTACTTTGAATATCGCTAGTTCGCCGCACTAGTGAGTTGTCACAATTGCTGCAGTGAGCTGTCGATGTTAACCTCGTACAGAGAGAATGTTACCGGACATGATGGGGTCGAGAGTTTTAAAACAAAACCATTTTGTGTAAGTAGTAAATAATTTAATTCCTGAACCATTGATATATTTTTTTTTGTATTTTTAAAAATAATTGCTTCAATCCTTTCAAATACGTATTTCCCTCTTCTTAATAATCGTTAATACCGTTTTCAAGCAGAAGTCGTCGTTGGCTATCGATCACTTATCTTACAAATAAATATATTTCGAGCTGCGGTAAAATATGTTACACTAGGTTCAAGTGACAATAACGGGGAATAACTGGACATAATCAAGTGACATGATTATGTCCAGTTATTCCCCGAACCCTGTGGCTGCCATGTAGGTGTCACTTCTATGTAGAATTGTTTATTAATAATTAATCTGTCACGTCACATGGGTAGGTACTGCGACTTGTCGCTTGTTTATCATTTTCTTTTGGCACTAACCGAACCACAACGATGCCAATCATTACACATACTTGTTTTGTTTGCCTATTACACCTACTTTTTGTTGCGACGCCAATATTACTATAATTTTTTGCCGATTTAAACTATTTTGTATATTTTATATATTTGTACTAGATCTTACTCATACGACTTCTCAATATATTATTCCACAATACCTACGCCCCCTACAAGCTCGTCGTCGTCGTACGGCGTGGCCTACCGCGCCTCCGCCTCCATGATGAACTCCGTCATCATCATCTCCATGGAGGGCGCCACGCCGTGCGCCACGCAGGCGCCCTTGAAGCACTCCGCCACGTGCAGGATGCGCCAGCAGTGGTCCTCCTCGTGGTCGAACTGCTTCTCGCACGAGTGAATCAGCGCCACCATCTGGCGCGCCAGCACCTCGCCTGCACACATACACATACAAGCTGATTACTGGCGCTGTCTAGCACACGAGACACGGCTCTAGAAAGCCTCTATTTGATTGGTTCCTCTTTCACGGTAAATAGTGAGTTGCAGGATGTGAGTCATTTTCATTTGTCCGTGATCATAATACGAGTCCAGCTAAATAGGACATGGCAACAAGAAGGTTGGACTAACCGTTGGGGAAGGACTGTATGAACTGCTCGGTGTTATCGTGATGCATGCGGCTGGAGTCGGTGAGCAGGTTGAAGTGCCGGCTCATGCACTGGATGGCGCAGCCCAGCTCGCGGTGCTCGAACTTAAAGTCGTCGCGCCAGAAGTGGAAGAACTCTTCCATTTTCTCCTCCGTCAGGTCAGTCTGCAGGGTGCGATAATATCATGGAGCCCTATTACTTAATATGCTAAGAATAATAGTCATTTATTTCGTAAAAAAAAACAAATACATTATGACATCTAGTAGTTAAAAGAGAAAATTTAACAAATAGTTTTCGATAGACATTTATAGATAATTCCATAATCACGAAATAATAATTTTGGGAAAAAGACAATAATTCGCTTTTGTTAGTCGCAAACAATAAGCCGTTGAGAAATTTGATTGATCAGTAACTAGGTAAGCAAAAAAAGGTCACCTCCTGGCGACATTTGTCGAGCGCCTGTCCGAAGCCGAGCGTGACATCCTTCATGACGTTGACGTCAGCTAGCGCGGCCACCGCCGCCAGCAGCACCAACAGCACCACCTGCATCATGTCTCCTGGAGTCCCGGCTGTCACTGCGGCTGCCCGCAGCGCGCGCGCTCATATAGCGCTCGCTGGGTAGCAGTGCGGCCCTAATGACTGCACGTAATGTGTGTCATCAGAGGGGTGGAGCCGATTACATACACCGCCACTTTGTACTTCTGTGTACATTGTTAGCGTGTACTTTGTTTGTGCTGAACTTTATATTGGCATAGTGTTCCTTTCAGGTTAATACTTACGCCTGTTCAACTTTCATAGCAACAAGTTATGTTTGTGAGCAAAGCATCCATTACAAAGGCAGTAGGCTCAATAACGTCTTAAGCTGCATCTACGCTAGGAGAGCCGAGCACGAGCGGAGCACGAGCCGAACACAATTCATCTAGTTTGAACCGACTTACAAGCCTCGAACGAGCGCGTTGCGAGCATTTCGTTCGTGCTCGGCTGCGTTCCGCCTGTTGTCAGTTTTTGACGAACACAAAGGGATTTAACTACGTTCTAGGACAGTGATCGTTGTAGGTTCGTCGTACGTCCACACTTGACGCCGCGAACGACGAAGTCGAGAGCGGCTCCGCTTGTGCTTCGCTCGTGCTCGGTTGGTCTAGCGTAGATGCGCCTTTACGTTGACTGTTGTCGTACGTGCTATTGCTTCTTTTCGTATTTTCTGGGTACATACATAGTCCACAATTTTCCACATTAAACGATTTTTTTTGGCTTCGACAGGGTATTTTAATGCTGAGAAAAAATAATTTATAGTATTCATTAACTTCCCAATTATTACGTCTCCTTATTTTATTTCGACTAGAATGTTATCAGCTCTCTATATGCATGTATATAGCACGTTAAATAATATTAAATGGGCTTATTAAGACTCGCAGGTTATTTGGAACCTCTGAAAATCAAATATTTGTATGATTATATTTATTTACAATATGATGACGCCACCGGCGAAATGAATAGGTAGGTAAATACAATCAAATCATTTGTTACAAAGTACCAAATAGCCCCAGTTTATGGTAATACATTTTGTTGCCGTTGGGGAAACTTCGTCATTGAGTTTTGTCGTTGACTCTCACGACGTTTTGCAATTACATGTTTATACTTAATGTTTTACACTGACGAAGAAATACAATAACAGAACGAAAACTATTTGTGTCATTAATCGCGATAAAATAATTTCACCGCGTTTTGGGTTCGCAATTTATAAATAACTAGCTTTTGCCCGCGGCTTCACTCGCGTTAAATTCGGGGTAACACAGTTCCCCTTGCGCCTTAATGATTTGTAATAGCAACGATAAGTTTTCCCTTTTCTTCCCTCTTTCTCCCTCACATCCCACTTTAAAAAAAAAAAATATTAGCCTATGTCCGTCTCCGGGTTCCCAACTATCTCTGTACCAAAGTTCATCAAAATCGGTGTAGCCATTAAAGCGTGAAGAAGTAACAAATAAATAAACAAGCAAACTCACTTTCGCTTTTATAATATTAGTCAGGATTTATAAATAATCATGTTGGTTATTGATATTCTGTTCATAAACACTATTTAAATTTTAACGTCTTAAATATTTTTCGTACCACTTGTTCAAAAAAGTGACATTCTATGCCACAAAAAGCGAACATAACAATTTAAATTATAGTCATTTTTAATCTGTTAAAAGCAGGGAAAGAAAATTGTACTGAGTTTCATTCATCCTCTAGGGGGAGAATGTGATTTAAATTTGGAATACTTACCAAAATGTATACTGAACTACACCTGTGTTTACACCATTGAGTTTATATATAAAGCATTATACATCTTTTTGAAAAAGGCACGCATTGTTTTATTATACAGTTATGAATCCTTACTAATATTATAAAAGCGAAAGTGAGTTTGTTTGTTATCTCTTCACGCTTTAATGGTTAAACCGATTTTGATGCATTTAGGTACAGAGATAGTTGGGAACCAGGAGACGGACGGGCATGTGGGGGAGAAAGAGGGAAGAAAAGGGAAAACTTAGCGTTGCTATTACAAATCAATCCTTATTGATTTGTACAATCCTTATTGTTGTGAACAGTTTCCCTTGCGCCTTCGCAAGGGGAACTGTTACTCCGAATTTAACGCGAGCGAAGCCGCGGGCAAAAGCTAGTATTAAATAAAATTACGAAATACGACGAGGTATGAGCTTGATGCCTTTGCTTTTCTGGCAAAAAATATTAGTCTACGAATTTGCCGGATTTTTGTTTTCTTCAAATACATAAACGTTAAGTTTATTTTAATTTATTTTTATAAATAAGTCAATGTTCTAAAAATACGTTACGATGTTAAATCAAAGCGACAGTGACAGTGAATTGTCGGATTCAAATCAACTCATCTACAATAAATGAACCAAACAAAAATGTAACTCAAAAATGTAACGGTGTGTTGGGTTCACCCGCCCCATCGTTGTTCTCATAATAAGTATATTCTTGGGAAAAGATTGAGGTCCATTGAAGATTAAGACAAAAAAAGAGTTAATGTATTTAGAAAAAGACGTAGGTGATGGGGCGTGTTAGCTCACTAGTGTTTACACAGGTGACCTCAGCACGAGAGGGAATCATTAGGAGTGGCCTAGAGCCCGCTCATTAGTGCCAGTAATTAGCCCTCATCAGCGCAGCAAATAAGTGAGTTTTTTTATGATAACATGTCATTGATACAGAGCTTCATTGTCTCCTAGTACATGTTCATGTATGTTTGTACGATACATTGTTACTTACGTAGTACTTGTGTTGGTGCCACATACGTACCCAGCGCTTTGCCATTTCACCTTCGGTTCACCAATATTTTCATAATTGAGAATAAAAGCTGGCAATCTAATCGTGCGTCTCTCTCTTTGGACTAAGGAATGTTCGAACACAACAAAATAGTAAAAGGTAATTTTAAAAATATTTGTTTCGGTCCAACTAGTCTAAGATCCGGCTGCAGAATCAGTGTACCTATCGAGTATTTGCTGAAAACCAAATTTTTACACATATTCATGATTAGGAGAATTTATATCCACCAGGTTGCCTATCAAAATGTGGCCGCTAGTATTTTTAATTAAATTATTAATAATTCATAATCCGTAAGAAATTTCATTGACTTTTTTTTTCAATGAAATGTCGTCTACTTTACGGCAACATCTATAAAGACTCTGAAAAATTATGGTTGCCGTTGCGCACCTGGCCGCACCTCTTCGCAGCCAGGTATACACAGGTATGAATTTGTTACATTTATACACCCACAACGTACATTTATAATTTATATATCAAATTAAAGCTATTTTTTTTCTGTATATTATTATATACGGTTGCTTAATTAAATCTGGCCGCCAATAAGGGTTGCTGGCTAATAAATATAGTAAATATTAAAAGTAGATTGAAAGAGAGCTAGCGCGTAACACCACTAGTCAGACGAGGATAGCGATTGCCAGCTGTCGGACGGTTTAAAGCCATTGCGCATGCGTCAGATGTTAGTGTTCTCAACCTCCGATTCAAACAATAGTAGGTACGACTCAAAATAATAAATACTCCAAAAGAAACGTCTTTCTTTTCTAAAATAAAAATTAAAAAGTCAATGACAAAGGATCATGACCATCAACGGTACTAGTTTTTCTCATGCATCAAGATAAAAATTATATCACAATTATTTTCTTTATTTTTGAAGACATTCTGCAATTAGAATGCCAATTTTGTATAGGGGTTTATTTTGTAAACTTAATAAGTTATGAAATTCTTTGATAAAATGAATTACCTACTGCCGGCTAATCTGACGTTTTAAGTGTTGTCATAATTAAAAAAAGTAAATATATTGAGAACTGTAATCGATTTTTTTTGCATACGATTACAAATTAATATAAATGTCAAGTCATTGGAAAGGTAAATCGCGAGGTTTTTATATATAATAAAGCGAGATGATACTACTGTGGTGTGAAATAATTAGTATTTCACACACACAGTAGTCGTATTAATATTTTGCTTTCAAAACCAATTTCACTTTGTTGGCTAAAGATACAAATGAATGATTGCATAGATTTTTTTTTAATTATCTTGCTTCGGTTTGATATAAATTGAAACTTTTTAATAAATTAATGATTATAGAACTAAATCAGTCATTTGAAATAATTATGTGTCGAGTGTATTTATTCGAGTAATCGATTTTTATTTAAAATCTAAAGTGGCAACATTATTGTTGGTGTCTCAAATTGAATTTGTCATTGTCAAAAAGTCCAATGACAATTGCGCGTGGGGCATGCTAAGTTTGTTTATTGCGATTTAAAAATTACATTTTTTTTTTGTTTTGATCGAGGCAAAGTACTGATTTATTTAAATCTCTATCCCATCAGATATGCTAATTAATCTGCTCTCCAAACTACGACCTATAAACTTACCTCTATACACAACGGATATTTCTATTTTGAGGTTAAGTTACGTTTTCTAAAAAAACTTGGAAATGCGGGTTTTGATTCCAAAAAAGCAATTGTAGATGGTTATTTGGTTAATTTATAAACCATCTAAAACAACTTTGGGATTGATGCAACTCTGAACCGTGGTCCATATTGTCGTGGTCATTTTCCTTTAAAAATTACAAAAAAAAATGAATATTGATGATGAATAAAATCAAGGTTACTTATGTAAAAACATTGTGTTGTACAAGTACTGTATGAAAAAAGATTTAATTTTATTCAAGTATTACATTTATTTTACATATTCATCAATCATCAGTTTAAGCAAATTATGAATTTTTAAAATGTATTTTATACTTCCATGACTCTTTTTTAAAAATCTGAATCATCGGAGCTCTCAGTCACACTATCATCGCAGGTATCACTTTCATCAGAAATATCGGTATCGTCATTATTATCGGAAGGCTTGTTCGTGGAATCACACAGCACATTCTCAACTTGCGCTGGAGTTGAATCTCCCAGGAACCATGTTGGTTTTAAAAAACCATCTAACAGCAGCCAGCCATTATTTTCCGCGCTGAACTTGATGCAATCCCGCTCAGTAGCATTTAACCACATCGAATTAACAAAGATGGTCCGCAATAATTTTTCCTTTAAAGATTTCCAGCATGGTGGAATGTGCGAGATTGATAATTTTTCGATGCACAAATAAAACAGCAATATATTATGTTGTGTATTACGTACTCCAAACAGCGTGGTTTCGAACTTAAAATAAAAATCACAACTGATCCGTTGAGAACACTAACATCTGACGCATGCGCAATGGCTTTAAACCGTCCGACAGCTGGCAATCGCTATCCTCGTCTGACTAGACAGTGGTGTTACGCGCTAGCTCTCTTTCACTCTACTTTTAATATTTACTATATTTATTAGCCAGCAACCCTTATTGGCGGCCAGATTTAATTAAGCAACCGTATATAATAATATACAGAAAAAAATTAGCTTTAATTTGATATATAAATTATAAATGTACGTTGTGGGTGTATAAATGTAACAAATTCATACCTGTGTATACCTGGCTGCGAAGAGGTGCGGCCAGGTGCGCAACGGCAACCATAATTTTTCAGAGTCTTTATAGATGTTGCCGTAAAGTAGACGACATTTCATTGAAAAAAAAAGTCAATGAAATTTCTTACGGATTATGAATTATTAATAATTTAATTAAAAATACTAGCGGCCACATTTTGATAGGCAACCTGGTGGATATAAATTCTCCTAATCATGAATATGTGTAAAAATTTGGTTTTCAGCAAATACTCGATAGGTACACTGATTCTGCAGCCGGATCTCGTACTAAACGAATCGAATGAGTTCTATCAGTGGTGGTTGGGGTAGGAACATCTGTTGGCCGGAGTTAGACTCCCGATACATCTTCGAGGTGGTATGTTAATTCTTGCTGTTCATCTCGTCTCAGTTCGTGTGAAGCCGGTCACGTCCCGGGCCGGATGCGGCGCATACGGCAGTACGGCACGGTAATGCCTATAATCGCGCTAATTGCGGCCGCCCCGGCCGACACACAGCACTTGTTATAGCGCGCACGAAGGAGCCGATGCTGCCTGTTCGTCGTGCGTGAAGGGCCGCGGCGCACTGGTTCAGTAGATTACGGGTTACTTTAGCAGTGATGGTTCGAAGGAACTCGGGTAAAGTGCGTTGTTATAATTCTAGAAATAAAGTTCAAGAACGGTGAAAAGCTAGATTTGTGAGCGACAATTACCCGAAAACAATCCTTACTAATATTATAAAAGCGAAAGTGAGTTTGTTTGTTACCTCTTCACGCTTTAATGGCTGAATCGATTTGGATGAATTTTGGTACAGAGATAGTAGGGAACCAGGAGACGGACATAGGCTAATATTTTTTTTGAAAAAAGGATGTGAGGGAGAAAGAGGGAAGAGAAGGGAAAACTTAGCGTTGCTATTACAAATCAATAAGGCGCAAGGGAAACTGTGTTACCCCAAATTTAACGCGGGCGAAGCCGCGGGCGGAAGCTAGTTACTTATAGTTTTTCTAAATTATAGCTTACTAGCTTTTGACCCGCGGCTTCCCTCGCGTTAAATTCGGGGTAACACAGTTCCCCTTTCCTAATTTTAGCTTCCTACCTTGAAAACTGCGTAAAGTCCCATATAAAATTTAACCCTCTTTTTTAAGGGGTTGGGGTCAGATTACCACAAAAAGTTATGCACTATGTTTTTGTTAGTGACAAATAGTCCGCATAGTAATTTTTAGCTTCCTACTTTGAAAATTGCGGAATGCTCCATACAAACTTCCACCCCTTATTTTACGGAAGCTAGTTTACCATAAGTTCACTCTGCTTGGATATCGACCAACGAATATGAGACGAAGACGTTATTGTTGCATAGAGCTGCCGGCAAGTGATGGCACCAGCTGGCGACTACGTGTGGAGTTGGATTAATAGGATTTCAAGACGCAATGTTCTCTTGTTGTCGTACTTTGATTAGTAGTAGTTCAGTAGTAGTTTTAGATTTAGTAGAATGATTTTATTTATCTTTGTAAGAACTGTTATTTGCGAATAGACGGATTTTGGCAAAAATGTAGGATTGCAAATAGGTAGGTACACAGATTGGTCGTTTTCCCGCAGACGCGAGACGAGACGGTTAAGGTTAACAATTTTATTTTAGTAAATTGTTGTTTGAATGCGTCGGGACAGGTTTGTGCCCGCTCGTGAGATCTGCGCAGATTTGCGCAAGTCCCCTGCCCCCCCCTGCCCCCCCCCCCTGCCCCCCACACCTGCACACCGCGGCTATTTATGAACAGAGTAAGTCCGTAGCCGCTATCCATGGGTAATTATATGCAATAAGAATACGACGCCGTGATCTGTTTTATATTAGAACTTTAATTGCATACGTAGTCAGACACCACGAACCGGTTCCCTGCATGCATTATAATACGTGACTGCACTCCTTGGGAATATCGCATTCTTGAGTTTTTCCTACAAACCGCTGATAGGACTCGTGCGGGCAGAGCGCGGCTATGAACACCTCTTAGTCGTACTTTATGTTTTAGCCTGTTCTGTCCCACTCCTGGGCAAAGGCCTCCTTTCACTCGTTCCACCTCATAGGAACCCGCACGTCCTGCTTTCAGTTCTGACGGAACATGTCCAGTTTGTACCGCTATCTTCATTGTGGCCCACCGCTGCCGCGCCTCACTGTGTCGAGTGGGTCCCGGGGTACGACACAGTTGGGTCCCTACTGAGGAGCGTTGGCGGGTCTGTATGAAATGTTAGACGAGTAGTGATTGCAGGTGCGCGGAGCATCGCGCACATGCTTTCATCTGACTGCCAGGACGCACACATTAAAACCTTACTTAATTGATCTCGGGGGTCAGCACGGTAATTAATGTTACATTTGTGACCCGGCCGGCGGCGGCGCGGGCGCAGGTACACGACCAAACTGGAAATAAGCAAGTTGTAACCACAACTGACACTACAGTGCATCTCAATGTGTGCGTAATCGGTTTTGCGAGACCTGTGCCAAATGAACTTAGTGCTAATTGTAGTGAAGAGATAGGGTATATAAACGATAACAGACCTTTACATTGACCTACGATGTTAAACCACGTAGATTTGTATTATTGAGATATCTCACGAGCATGTGCAGTGTGCACATCCCCTCATGTATGCTCATAGAGAAGGCTCGCACTTTTAAATGTTTTTCGATATTAATTGTTATGTACATACTAGTTATAATTATTAATGCAACGCGTCTATCATAAAGTTATGCAAATGTGGTCGTCTAAAAGAGTCCCCAAGTGAGCGGGGGAGGTCGCACCTCTGGCGCGAGTCGCGGGTGGTCCGCCCTGGGCGCAGGGCGCTCGTGTATGGAGCGGCTCGTAATGACATAACTAACCGCAGCTCAGCTTGTGATAACTCTCTGACCAGACGTAGGGCTCAAATTCACATCGCGCAGAAACTGGAGAGCGGGAGGTTCTCAAATATTACTCTAATAGTTGGCTAATTCTACATGAAAAGTTGAGTAACAGTTGGAAAAAGCAAACGATTCTGTACGATGTGCGAACTGTAGCCTGTAAGCCAAACCTTCTATAAGCATCTTCATCAGCCTTAAAAATGCTCTGCTTTCAGGAAGAGCTCTATTCCTCTTTAACGATTATAGCTTTTCTGTCGACACGAGTCATAAGACACAGACTTTGCGAATGGCTCAGTTTGGTAAAACAGTTGGTGGCTCTAAGACATCCGTGTACATACAATGAGGACGTGTACATGGACGTCTTGTGACAGACTGCTGCATAACATTCATAACGAAAGGATTTCAGTTATATGTCATCGCATAGAAATTCAATCAGAAATGTTAACTTGCCTTTTACTTTACGATAGTGCTTAATTGAGCAGGCTCCAGAATTAACTAGTGATTAAAGTAAATTAATCGCGTGTGGTGAACTAGTCAATAATAATCTAAACCGTTAATAGAATTGCGTTTAGAAGAGGTTATAAAAACAATTAAAAGGTTATAATCAACGAAGCAGCCGGTCTAGTGGCTGTTGCTGGTGCTGCCGGCGGGCTCCTTGCGAGCTATAAACTGATGAATGCTTTCTGTAAAAGCTAATTAAAATATTTGGTGTATGTTTTGTGAGTGCGCGGGACGAGACAGGGGAGCGGGCGGGGCGAGGCAGGGGAGCGGGTGGGGCTCGGGCAATTAACCGCATAATTAGCGATAATGATATCGTGTGATGTGGCCGCCGCCGCCGCTGTGTGCGGTACGCTATGCGACGACTGCTCCCACTCATTGGATTTCTACTTATTTGCAAAAGTACATCAAATTTATATCCAGTTGCCATGATGTCAGATAACAGGGCTAAGTAGGCACTCAATTTACTCACGATACTTACTAAGTCGTGGAGCGCCATCTACCGAGCGTGCGTTAAAGTCTTAAGAGATCAGACGTCACCGGCAGAACGCCAGCCATACAAACGATTTACAGAAACTCCGGCTCGTTCACAAATTGACGCAATGTTATGTTACTGCTGGAGTAGCTGCCGGCTGCAGCCTGTTCGCTGGTAACCGGATATTCGTTTATCACCTTTTAACTAGACAAACGTTATCATCCCACCGAAGGTAGCCATGTTTAGTGGGCGATGCTTATAGTTCGTCCTGCTGCTGTGAAGCAGTGCTGGAACATATTCGATGCGTGATGTGAGAGATGTCTCACTTCTTAACAGACAGCTATTTGTTTGTTCAGCCGCTTTTTCTTACCTAGTATTTTGGCGACGAATTATATGTACAATATGTAGGTACATATAGGTATAACGTCGACGACGGACATATCGAGATAGGCTTATTCATGTTAGAGGTCTTGCTAGCGGTTTTGTTGTTCAATTTATTTATTTATCTTTAATTCGGGGTGTATTTTTGTATAAAACATTATAAACAAATAGGTACATTTGGTATTTATCTTAGATACAAATACAAAATAACTTTATTTTTCTTCCACAAATAACACTTATAGGCTAAAACTTAAAAGATATCAATATTTGCAGTGTCAGCATCTAATGTACATCTTTCATCATTTGTGGTTGGTAGATATGTTTGTTTTTACTGTTTCACGTTCCCACATTTTCGCCGCTTCGCCATTAGCCTAATATTTAACCTGCGATGATCGACAGTCGCGACTGTGAGAGGCTGACATAAAGCTATCAAGTAGTTGCGATATCTACGCAGTACGTACAGTCGTACAGTCGTACACTAGTAGTGTACACACGGCGAAAGATCAACCTATACAAAACCAGTTTATGCTGCTCTCTCAACAACGGATCGTACACCATAAATTTCAAGTACAATGAGAGATCCGCATAAACTGGTTTTGTATAGGTTGATCTGTCGCCGTGTGTACAGGTACACCCCGACTGCGACGCGCGACGTTACGAAATCAACTAGGTAATTATTGTGCTGGCGATTAAATAAAATGACATCGTGATGGACGGCCGACATGTGCTAACAGCCTGTAATTGTAACTAAATTCCTACTTTTGTTCTTCACCCAAATATAATGAATGAATGAATTTGATGCTAAAAATGAAATGATGAGTGTGTGTTCAGACAAATAAACGAACTTATCTAAATGTCGTTCTTGTTTTGTTCCTAACACGTGGAGCAATGGTTTCGTCTAAGTGACTTTTAGAGAATACATTAATTTTAAATATTGTTATTTGACTCTTAGTCTTTGGTACCTAGGCACGTTTTCCTTATTGAATGCTGCTGAACGCCACAGTTTATGTTGCACTATTCACTATCATTGAATTAACCCTTAGCACTAAACACGTACACACTATTGGGTGATGATACTATTTCACATTTTTATTGGTTTCTTGTTTCTCTTCGCTGACGTAATCTTATTTTAACGAATATGTCCACGGACTATATAGAATAAATTTATAAAGAAAAAAAACTAATGAAATCATAGTTTCATATTAATTAATGACAGAAGTACGTTTCGTTCTGTTATTTAATTTCACGTAAATGTATTGAAACACGTTGTTTAATTCACGCGACAATTTGTCACTGCTGTTCTCGGCTGTATAACGCTCGCCTTTCGCCTAGCGGCGAATGCGTTAAATCTGCCTCGGCTGTAGTACCTATACTATGTTTGTAACGTGTACAAAAACTTTCAGCGAAAATTGGTTTGAACAAGATTTGATATTTAGTTTTTGAGATAATGGGACTTTTACATCAAAGTCTAAATTACCATTTCATTCGTAGCACCCAACAACTTCCAGTTTTTTTTTTAATAAATTGTGAAGGTAGCGCTAGGTACAGGGTTCCCTGTGTGTGCGAGACCGACTAACGTCGTAAAATCGTTTTTTTTTTTTTAAATTTTATTTACTTGTTGGTTTCTATTTAGTTTATGTTTAGTTGTAGAGTTGCAGTGCATTGTATTTGTGTAGCAGCAATGAGAGGCACAATAAAGAAGTCATCGAACAGGAAGTGACGTCATAAATACGGCGGATCGGACGACCAATTATATTTGATTGAGCGGCGGCTGATCCGAACTAAGGCAACGCTTAGGGCTCAAGCACAACGAACACGGGGTACACTCGTGACTTTTGCTTTTTAAAGTACCTACCTACTCAGGCGCAAGCTACTACTAAAAAAACATATCCCGTGTGGATTAAAACTTAAGGCATACAGAGGTTTCTGTTCTTATGAATAAAATTAGTGTCCTTATCTAGCGTTTCGTATCCCATGGTCGGAGCTGTACCTCGTAGTAGTATCGTCGTAGAGGGGGATCGACACCCTCTTTTTTTTCGGATGGTAAATCATCAAATAAATTCAGCGTGTCAGACTTGTGCTGATTAAAACCCACCCAGGTTTTCCCTGGCAGGCCAATCCGCATTGGTGACATATTTTTGAGGCGTTTATGGAACACTAACGCGCCTGTCGTCTGGACCGAAGTCTGTCGTCCACAGACCCGCACTACGGTGGACGGGAGTCGTCTCGCGGCGCCCGACCTCCGGGGCGTCTCCCTCGGCGGCGCGGCGGCTGGGTGGCCGCAAACGCTAGCATGTCTTCGCAGTGGGAAGTGACGGCTTCCCATTCCTTCTCGCCTACATTTCGTTCTCATATCTCCTTTCGCAGGTCTGCTGGCAGAAATTTCTTAACAAATAAGCAGTATCTTTGTACTCTCAGTGTTAATTCCTTTTTTTATTAAAGGCCTTTTCTGTATTAATTGACAAAGTTACTGCTTCCATTATTTTTCTGAAACCAAAATGTAACATTTCAGAATTGTAGCAAAAAACTCTATCTGTTTTTATGGAACTGAAGGACCCTGGAAATAATCGTGGCAGGGCGGGCGGCGGCGGCGCGTCGGGTCCTATGCACCCAGCTGTTCATACTACTTATGTACATTCGAGGTGTGATAACAGACCAAACTGCTGCAAAATGTTATCCTGTGGAGTTTCAATCTTTATCTTCACTGCAGTATCATCTTAATTATATAGATTATAATTCCACAACAAAATAATAGGTTACCTATGAAATTGCCCTTTTGTATGAAAAAATTTAAACGATTTTTTTTTCCTGTAGGTATTTTTTATTTGTATTAATCGAAGTAATCACCCATGCCATCAATGCATCTTTGGCAACGCAGTGGCAATTTATTGATTTCTTTAAGAAAGGCTTCTTTAAGATATCAGCTGGATGGGAGGCAACAAATTCTTCAAAGGCATTTTATACTGCTTCTCGGGTATTGAATTTTTTTCCCGCCAAGAAGTTATCCAAATTCTGGAAAAAGTGGTAGTCTGTAGGCGCAAGGACTGGTGAGTAGTGCGGATGACGGAGAGCTTTCAACCCCAGTTCTTGCAACTTGGAGACCGTCTGCTGTGCGGTATGAGGTCGCGCGTTGTCGTGCAGGAGCAGCGCAGACGAGCGATTGACCAATGCTGGTTGGAGATGTGCCTGCTTCTCCATCATTGTGTTAAGTTCTTCACAGTACACATCTGCAGTAATGCTCACCCCGTTTGGAAAGAAGCTGTGATGAATCACACCGGCTCTAGACCACCAAACAGTGACCATCACTTTTCTAAGGGTAAGTTTTCGTTTAGGGCATTGTTTAGGTGCTGAACCAGGATCCAACCAACTTGCTGAGCGCTTGCGGTTATCAAACAGAATCCATTTTTAGCGCAGGTAACAATGCGGTTCAAAATTCCTTCATTTGTGTGTCTGTTGAGCAGTGCAAGGCACGTCTCGACGCGTACTTCGCGCTGCCGATCATTGAGTTCGTGGGGTACCCATTTGTCAAGCTTTTTTACCTTGCCAATTTGACGCAAATGGACCAATATTGTTTTGACGCTAACGTCGAAAGCTGCTGCTAATTCAGCCGTAGATTGAGTATCATCAGTTTCCACAATCGCCTTTAATTCGTCATTGTCCACCAAAGTCTTCGGACGACCGCGAGGTTCATTTCTCAGGTCGAAAGGGAATAGTCCATTCGTGGCTTAACGTGAACAGAATGTTCAGTTATAATTATTTTTACGAAGAGATTAAATTAAATCTAAAGTATTTTTTCTTTGCATTGTCGTTGCTGGAAAGTAAACGTAAAAATATTTCATTTAAAAAGTATTTAAGCCTGAACATAAAAAGCGTCGCCATTTTTCGTTGCAGGCTGTTTTTGTGTTGCCATATTAATAATAATTGTAATTGCAGACTCTTATAAAAGATTCTAATCGATTTCATCAATTTAGTAAAACATAAAACATTTTCTTGAGGATGTTTTTTTTAAGTGTTATCAAGTGATTTACAAAAGATTTTACATTAATTTACTTTAATTACAATAAAAAAAAAAACAAAGCAGATATATTTTTTGACCTAAAAATCATATTTATCCAAATAAAAGAAAAAATCGATTGTTGTCAAATTGTTTTTTTTTTTACAACCTGGCCACACCAACTGTCAACAATGACATAAAGTGAAAAAATAAACATTCGTTTTGCCTCCGTGTACTACGAATGTTGTTTTGGTTACTTTTTTGCGAACTTTTTGCTATCATGGACTCCGCTAACGCTCCAATTGATGACCCGGCTTTACCCTTGGACACTGAATCTGCTTATAACGATGACCCTGGCGCTATTTTGTTGAACGTTGAACCGGCTTTAAATGACAACCTTGGCTTGAACATTGAAACTCCTGCGCACGATGTTATACTTGCCCCTAGTGGTAATGAGGAACCAATGCGATGCGTGAATTGCGGCATTGATATTATGCATCGTAGGAGACGGACTTTGGAACCCGTTGAAATACTGTCAGTAATTCGACAGTGGACTGCTCCACAACTAGTAAGCTAATGTTCTACATGTTTATATTTTTTAAATCATTGTTTTTATACTAGAAACTTAATCAAAATAAACATTTATTGTCCTATTTTTAGGTGACACACCAGAGCTTAGTCTGTCATTCTTGCTGGATGTTGGCTCTTAACAACTCTGCGGTTCAAGAAAATGAACCAAGTACTAGTAGTGGTCATCAACGTCAATTATGTGTCAATTGTGGATGTTCCATACTAAGAAGTAGAAATCATATTCTCCATTCAAATTCTGCAAGAGATACACATATAAGAAATATAATCAGCGAATGGATATCACCACGGCAGGTATAATCAGTTTTTTATGTTATACAGTTCAGGAATATTGATCTGTGCCATGAAAAGTTATCACAAAGAATAAAAAAAGTCAGTTTGTGTTCTTATACCTAACTAAGAATGAAATTGTTTTAGGTTCGTGGATCTGACCGCATATGCCATCCATGTTGGCAACGTGCTGATAGAGCACCAGTACCTGTTGCACTATCTGCAGGTGTCCCAGCGTCAACAGATACAATACTGTTACCAAATTATACTCGAGCTCCTGATACACAAGCCCATTGTTTTTGTCCAGATTGTGACTCACCACAGCGACTGACTACCCCGACATGGCTAAGGGTGAAGTTATTTACCGATTTTAATTTTTATGTGCCAAAAAACAGCAGAATATGTGGGTTTCATTTAAGTGAAAATAACTGGGCTGAACTATTATCAAGCATTCCTCATCCCATCCATATGTTTACTGCAGAACATATCCAGGATTTTGCAACATTTGTCAAAGAAAGAAACCAAACATTTGATTTTAACAATATAGAGGGAATGTCTGAAGATATAGTGCATTTCTGGATTGGATTGTCTAAAGCACAATTTACACAATTAAAATCAGACCTTCCAAGGTTATCTGGGATGCATAATGGGCCATTAGCTTTAACTGCATATTTGATTAAACTTAGAACTGGGGATAGCAATGAAAGAATCTCATCATTATTAAATGTACCACGCTCAACATTATGTAGACTAATGGGCAAGGCTCGTGATATCTTATATGAGGAATTTGTGTCTCATAATTTAGGAATTAATCATATTACAAGGTCAGAGATATCACAACGAAACCTAATTATCCCTAATGGGTTGTTCGGTGGAGAAGACAGAAAACCAATTATTATAATTGATGGTACATATTTATATGTTCAAAAGAGTTCAAATTATCTATACCAAAAAAATACATACTCCTTGCACAAGTATAGGAACCTAATAAAGCCATTTTTAATGGTATGTTCTGATGGATATATTATTGATGTATTAGGCCCCTATCCAGCAACAACATCTGATGCCAATATCATGTCCAATGAATTTAGAACTGAGGCCAACACTTTGAGGCAATATTTTCAGGCAGGAGATGTTTTTATTCTGGATAGGGGATTTCGAGACTGTGTACCATTATTAGAACAGTGTCATTATTCTGTACATATGCCTGCATCATTACAAGCAGGTGAAACTCAGTTATCAACGTTGGCAGCAAATAAATCAAGAACTGTTACTATATGTAGGTGGGTTGTAGAAGCGGTTAATGGAATTTTCAAACACTCGTTCAAAATATTCCGTCATGAATTTTTTAACTTGGCATCCAAGCATGCTATGATAGATTTTAAGGTGGCTGCCGCGTTGATAAACAAGTTTCACCAAAGAGTCAGGAATAGAGAAGATTCTAGCCAAATTCTAGGAATAGTCAATGAAAGACTGTATATGAATAATACACTTTCTGATGTAGTAATCCAAAATAATTTAAATAGAAGGCGGTCACAGTTTTTAAACATTAATGTAAACACCAATAATATATCGTTCCCAAGACTCACATACAGTGACCTTATTTTATTCAGCTGTGGAACATATCAGTTAAAGCAAGCAAAATCTTATTATGGAGAGCATATTAGGAATAATGGTTCCTATACTATTGAAGTGTGTACAGAGAGAGACAGCAACCTCCTTGAAGGTTTACCCTTAACTGGCAATTGCTCCTTATTAAGAGGAAAAATTCAAAGCAGGCACATAAGCCGAAAAATATATTTTGTATATATTACAATTAATAATAATTTGCAAGGTAGAGAAGCAATCACTCAATATTGTTGCAATTGCCTTGTAGGGCGAAGAACGGTGGGTTGCTGTGCCCATGTTATGACCATAATATGGTATTTAAGCTGGGCAAGGCACGAAAATAATATTAGGCCTCCTGCTCAGTTTTTGGATAATATCTTATTAATTTATGATTCAGAATAAAAATAATTTAAAAAATATATATTAGTTTTATTTTTTATATTTTTAAGGTTACCTTAGGACTACTGCATTCAAAGTAAATATAATAATGGCAAATTATTCATTTTAGAAAAGAAATACCTCAAATGTCTTCCTCCTAAACTCATAGTTGTAACTTTTGTCAGCGACAAGATTCTACATAACACTTGCAAAATAGGAACCATATTACAATCTCCTGCAATCTTATTATTATATATCGTTTCTTTGAGGTTTAAGGTATTAAAATCCCCAGTTATTAAATATTATAGTTACTGTTCACTCTTAGCCAAATCACCCTAACAAACTGGGCTATTCCCTTTCCAGAACGGAAGCAAGCAAACCAATAACACGTGGTGCGTTGGTTTGTAGTGTTAGCTCCGTAAACGTGGTTGATGTTGCGTGCCGCTTGTGCCGCGTTGCTGCCACGACGGTACTCATATTCCATAATTACTCGAATTTGTAACGTATCCATGATGACGAAAAAGATTAAATGAATTAGAATGAAATGAAATTAGAATTCTTAGCCAAACAAAAATTATTTTGATTTGAAATGGCCAGTACTGCAGAACGGCAATTTAATAGGTAAAGACCTAATATTAAACTAGAAACCTTACCTATTTAAACAACAAGATTGTAACGCTAAGTACACTTGTAACATATACATTGAATTGGTTAGTTATAAAAGATAATAAGGTATGGTCTGGCAACACCTTTAAGTGACAATTACTTCAATTTCTCTTCCTGATATTTTATTCTTGTTTTTTAGTCAAAACATTATTTTTACCGTTTTTACAAATACTAACATCTAAATTTGCAATAGCTGACCCTCATTTATCGAATTCCAGTGCAAAATGATTTTAATTTGCTCAAATAGAGTCAAAAAGAAAAAATATGACATGAGTGACAAATGTCATTTGTAAAATCAAAAACTCATGATGAAATGAAGCTACAAAGAAAATGTTGACCAGATCAGCTCACGCCAGAAGCGCACGCCATCCACCTCCGGGCTCGTCGCTCAGCTCCGCCTCGCCGCCGTCGGAACCCAGCCTCGTCGTGAGTGCTGTGACACCGGCCGTGGCAGTTGCGTCGAGCTCGAGCGACGAGTATTTTTCCCCGCCCACGACACCACCACCAGTTCGTCGACGAGGAAGACGCCGGCCGCCGGACGGCTTAGGACCTCGGGGCCCACCGGCCTCTGATAGGGTCCCAGCTCCCGGTGGAAGTGTGCAGCGCATGCGATGGACTCAATCCATCAATGAAAACGTCATGCGCTCATACTATGGGGCTACAGAGGGAGGAAACAACCTGACCGCGTACCGTGTTCGGATGCTCTCTCTGTTTCAGGTGCTTGAGCCAGCTGTCAACGTGTCGGCGCAACGACTGTCGGATCAGGTGCGGGTTATCCAGCGTAATCGTATGTTGGATGACACCGTACTTGATCGCTTACGAACTGAAATGCAGAGTAGCCAAGTCATTACCTCTTCGTCGCAGGCTGTGGTACCACCACAGCCCCACCAACTAGTTAATCGCGCTAACGAGGTAAGTAATGACATGGCTACTAATGTAAGTACCCAGTGCAGTGAGGAAATGAGGAGTGCTTTGGAGGGTGCGATTCGAGAATATCGGTACATGTCGCCCGAACTTAGACCACGCTTACCTCGTTTGCCCATGCATAATAAAAATAGGGCGCTAGTGGCTGCTCTGGACTCGCAGTTGTCAAGCTATTTTGACAACTGCGAGAACCTCACAGATGCTCACTCAATCCTGTATTGTGCGGCTGTAGCGGTGTGTCGTGTAGCTCACGTCAAATTTCCTGATGACAGAGCTACACGACTGAAACCAGCTATACCATTTTGGCAGTGCAGGATTGAGCGGCGTATTGGTGTGGCCAGAGCACTCATTGGCAAACTAACCTGTTTCAGGGAGGGTAACACACGACCTCGAGTGATGCGCTTTGTGAGGCGGGCATTTGTAGGGACTGATATAAGTCCTCCAGACTATATGTCCCGCATCACAGAGCGCATCGACTTCCTGAAACAGAAAGTGTATGCATGGGCAAACCGTATTCGTAGGTATAAGCGGCGGGTGGAACGGTACACTCAGAATCGCACATTCCAAAGTGATGAAAGGTGGGTGTATAGAGCATGGGAGCGACCGGACCAAGGTGTGTCTGACACGCACCTACCGGATGATGACGCCATGTGTTTGTTTTGGCGCAGCATCTGGTCGGTGCCTGTCAGTCATACCGAAGGTGAATGGACTCGGGAAGTCGAACGAGCATGCGATCCAATACCAGAAATGGGGGCCCTAACAATCAGCCCCCAAGATGTAGCTTGTGCGGTCCGTCCGTTGCCTAATTGGAAATCTCCAGGGCCGGACGGACTGCACAACTTCTGGATAAAGTGGATCCAGAGGTCGCACGTTCGTTTGGCGGCCCTATTCCAGACGGCCTTAGAGTCAGGGTCGTTACCTATGTTTCTGACAACTGGTATAACCCACCTGCTCCATAAATCGGGTAGTACGGCGGAACCCAAAAATTATAGACCAATTACGTGTCTTCCGACACTTTATAAAGTTTTTACATCCATTTTGAGAGCTAAAATCACTAAACACATTGATGACAATTCAATCATGTCTGCTTCTCAAAATGGATGTAGAAACGGGTCCCGCGGTACTAAGGAGCTGCTCCTCATTGATATGGCCATTAGTCAACAGGTTCGCCGTTCTCGAAGGCATCTGTCGACATGTTGGATAGACTATAAGAAGGCCTATGACTCCGTGCCACATACATGGCTCATGAGGGTGCTAGAGTTGTATAAAGTTGATGCAACTCTGCGCACCTTTCTGATCTCGTGTATGAGGCAATGGAGTACAGTCCTTCGCTATCCAGGATGTCGGCAGATTCAGAGAAATAGTGAACCGATAAGGATAGAGCGAGGTATATTCCAGGGCGATAGTTTGAGTCCACTTTGGTTCTGCTTAGCCCTGAATCCTCTAAGCACGCTGCTGGAGAATTCAGGTCTGGGCTATCGATTGAGGAGAGGTGGTCAGGTTATATCTCACCTTCTTTACATGGATGACCTGAAACTCTTTGCCCCCAACGATTTGCAGCTGATGGAGCTACTGAAGGTAACTGAAACTTTCAGTAGCGCCATCAGGATGGAATTTGGTGTGGACAAATGTGCGGTCATGCATGTAAAGCGAGGGGAAATTGTGGAATCTGTGGGAACCCAGCTCTCAGATTCCATAAACCTTAGATCCCTCTCAGCAACCGAAACCTACAAGTATTTGGGGATGTCGGAAGCGCTGGGCATCAATGTTGCTGACATGAAGCAATCGTTGAAGGAGCGCTTCTTTGGCCGCCTGAAAAAAGTATTTAATAGTCTTTTATCAGGCGGAAACAAGGTGCGTGCTCTCAATGGTTGGGTCATGCCGGTTTTGATGTACTCTTTCGGCATACTCAAATGGACTCAAACAGAACTGGACGCCCTGGATAGGAAGGTCCGTACATTGTTAACGGCATTTCGTATGCATCACCCACGTTCTTCGGTCATGCGATTGTATATCCCGCGGAGTTGTGGAGGTCGAGGCTTTCTAAACGCCAAGACTCTCCACAATCGCGAGATATGCAGTCTCAGGGAATATTTTCTAGAATCAGACGTGGGAATGCATCGAGATGTGGTTGCAGTGGACAAAGGCCTCACCCCGCTCTCCTTGGCTAAAGAGAACTGGCGCAAACCTGTAATACTTGACACTAACGACCGCAAGGAGGTATGGCAGAGTAAGGAGCTTCACGGACGCTTTTTCCGGGCCCTACATGGACCCGATGTAGATCAATCAGCGTCCGTAGCCTGGCTACGTTCCGGGGACCTCTTTGGAGAAACCGAAGGTTTTGTCTGTGCAATTATGGATGAAGTTATGATGACGAATAACTACCGGAGATTTATTGTGAAGGACGGCACGGTTGACATATGTCGGGCATGCCACCGTCCGGGTGAATCAATTCGACACATTATCTCCGGTTGTTCTCGTCTAGCTAACGGAGAGTACTTGCATAGACACAACCTTGTAGCCAGGATTATCCATCAGCAACTTGCTCTAAAGTACAACCTTGTGGAATCGGAAGTGCCGTACTACAGGTATGAGCCCGACCCAGTTCTTGAACATGGCTATATCACATTGTACTGGGATCGATCCATCATCACTGACAGGACTATTTTTGCTAACAAGCCTGATATAGTGGTGGTGGATCGATCAGAGCGGCGCGCAATTATTGTTGACATAACAGTCCCGCATGATGAGAACCTCGTGAAAGCCGAGAAAGATAAGCAAATCAAGTATATTGACTTGGCTCGCGAGGTTGTCGACATGTGGGACGTGGACTCAGCGATCATTGTGCCGATAGTCGTTACAGCCAATGGCTTAATTGCTAAGAGCCTCGACCAACACCTGAGAAGGCTCTCGTTAGGCAGCTGGATCAAGGGTTTGATACAGAAAGCGGTACTCCTGGACACGGCTCGTATTGTTAGGAGGTTCCTTTCTCTGGAGCCCTGACCGCCGGTAGCTTGGATCCTGTTCCCGATACCGGTGGGCTACTATTTTTATATTTTTAAATGTTTTTTTTTATGTTTTTTTTATTAAGGAATGTTTAAAAATGTAATAATATGTTAGAAAAACAAATATAATATAATATAATATATAGCCGATAAGGATAGAGCGAGGTATATTCCAGGGCGATAGTTTGAGTCCACTTTGGTTCTGCTTAGCCTTGAATCCTCTAAGCACGTTGCTGGAGGGTTCAGGTCTGGGCTATCGATTGAGGAGAGGTGGTCAGGTTATATCTCACCTCCTTTACATGGATGACCTGAAACTCTTTGCCCCCAACGATTCGCAACTGATGGAACTACTGAAGGTAACTGAAACCTTTAGTAGTGCCATCAGTATGGAATTTGGTGTGGACAAATGTGCGGTCATGCATGTAAAGCGAGGGGAAATTGTGGAATCTGTGGGAACCCAACTCTCGGATTCCATACACCTTAGATCCCTCTCAGCAAACGAAACCTACAAGTATTTGGGTATGTCGGAAGCGTTGGGTATCAATGTTGCTGACATGAAGCAATCGTTGAAGGAGCGCTTCTTTGGCCGCCTGAGAAAAGTATTTAATAGTCTTTTATCAGGTGGAAACAAGGTGCGTGCTTTCAACGGTTGGGTCATGCCGGTTTTGATGTACTCTTTCGGCATACTCAAATGGACTCAAACAGAACTGGACGCCCTGGATAGGAAGGTCCGTACATTGTTAACGGCATTTCGTATGCATCACCCACGTTCTTCGGTTATGAGACTGTATATCCCGCGGAGTTGTGGAGGTCGAGGTTTTTTAAACGCCAAGACTCTCCACAATCGCGAGATATGCAGTCTCAGGGAATATTTCCTAGAAACCGACGTGGGAATGCATCGGGATGTGGTTGCAGTGGACAAAGGCCTCACCCCGCTCTCCTTGGCTAAAGAGAACTGGTGCAAACCTGTAGTGCTTGACACTAACGACCGCAGGGAGGTATGGCAGAGTAAGGAGCTTCACGGACGCTTTTTCCGGGCCCTACATGGACCCGATGTAGATCATTCAGCGTCCGTAGCCTGGCTACGTTCCGGGGATCTCTTTGGAGAAACTGAAGGTTTTGTCTGTGCAATTATGGATGAAGTTATGATGACAAATAACTACCGGAGATTTATTGTGAAGGACGGCACGGTTGACATATGTCGGGCATGCCACCGTCCGGGTGAATCAATTCGACACATTATCTCCGGTTGTTCTCGTCTAGCTAACGGAGAGTACTTGCATAGACACAACCTTGTAGCCAGGATTATCCATCAGCAACTTGCTCTAAAATACAATCTTGTGGAATCGGAAGTGCCGTACTACAGGTATGAGCCCGACCCAGTTCTTGAACATGGCAATATCACATTGTACTGGGATCGATCCATCATCACCGACAGGACTATTGTTGCTAACAAGCCTGATATAGTGGTGGTGGATCGATCAGAGCGGCGCGCAATGATTGTTGACATAACAGTCCCGCATGATGAGAACCTCGTGAAAGCCGAGAAAGATAAGCAAATTAAGTATATTGACTTGGCTCGCGAGGTTGTCGACATGTGGGATGTGGACTCAGCGATCATTGTGCCGATAGTCGTATCTGCCAATGGCTTAATTGCCAAGAGCCTCGACCAATACCTGAGGAGGCTCTCGTTAGGCAGCTGGATCAAGGGCTTGATACAGAAAGCGGTACTCCTGGACACGGCTCGTATTGTTAGGAGGTTCCTTTCTCTGGAGCCCTGACCGCCGGTAGCTTGGACCCTGTTCCCGATACCGGTGGCCTACTATTTTTATATTTTTAAATGTTTTTTTTTATGATTTTTAGAAATATTTAAAAATGTAATTATGTGTATGTAAAAATAAATAAATGTACGAAAAAATATAATATTCCCAGGCATCGTGTGTCTAATCCCTAACCATTAATTGCTTGTCCTATTAGATGTTGCCGAACAACAGTCAGCCGTTGGATGGAGGACGCAAAAACAAGCGACGATCTGGTGTAGTCGGCCCTCTGTCGTGTGCCTCAGGAATGTCTCGTCGAGTCCGTTATGTCTATTGTGGCAGATGTCACTCGACGAACGCAAATGTCTATAGGTTGCACTTAACGTAGCTGCTTTCAAAGAGAGCGACTACTTGGGTGGTATCTTTACCAATACATATTATAGGTACCTTTCATATCCATAGGAAACGATAAACCTTGGAAGAACAAGTTATATCAGAATTCTGGGCGATTTGCAAAGATGTACTAGTCTCATGGCTGACCTATAGTATTCCGGCGTAGCGTAGCGAGCTTGAATATTTTAGCAGCTCAGCAAAATAGATAGATTTTCTTTTGTGCTTTATTATTGTTTTTTTTTTTAATTGCGCCTATTTATAAAGAAAAGCTTAAGCTTGCAAAGGTTATATAATATTGCTCCCTGACTGCTTCCCTTCTCTACTGCCACTCTGTTTTGTGCGTCCCTCATTCATCTGTTTGGTGCGATTTTGACAATATCGTCAACCCAGCGTGCTTTTTGTTGGCCAAGGGTTCATCAGCCATCTCGGCGTCCAGCCGTTGCCCAATATATACCCTGCCCTATTCCACTTGACGTCGGCTTTCGTCTGACGACAGATTTCGGTATTACGCACTCTGTCCAGTAGGGTTATACCAAGCATAGCTCGCTCCACGGCGCTTTGTACAATTAGTATTCTGTGAGCAGTCTCCCTTATGAGCGTCCTTGTCTCGCCACCGTAGGTCATCTTTGGCAGGACACATTGGTTGAATACGCGACTTTTTAGGCAGTGAGGTATCTTTTTGACCCGAAATAAATGCTTGAGCTTACCGAATATCGCCCACACAGACTCTTCCTTTTACAAAATTATGTGACACCTGGACAGCACTTTGCGTTAAAAACGTCTTGATCCCTATAAATACATATCTATCTAGTCTCAATAAGTATGTTTTAATGAGCAAGCACTTGTCGCTGATTAATTCTCGGTGCATTTAGATAAGTCTGAAGTAGGAATTAGGTGCACGACGATATCTCAATGGCGCGCAGCGTCGCGCCATCTGTCGGCGTCGTAGCGCAACCACAAACAAGAGGACAAAGGAGTTACAGAAGGTCCAAATAATATCCATGATAAAATAGTTTCTTGTATTGCTTTGAAGCGCCCCAAAAAAGCTGAATAAAGCTAGGCAGATGGGTATGAAGTATGAATTGTATCACATCATACTCACAGCAAACTAATATTATTGTTATCAAATATCAACAAAATGTTTTGTTAAACGAAAATTATTTGACTATGATACATAAATGTACGCATGATTGCTCTATGTCATGTCGTTTTAAAATATTTGCTAACATGTGTCACATCACTTAATGTTATTAAATAATTAAAGCTTGTGTAACGTCATCCGGGAGCAGAAGCAAAGAGGGGTTTTTTAGCAAAAAAGCTTGTCAGCTGAGATTTCGGCCGAATGAGAGTACGGCATAAGAAAACAAATAGTGAAACGTGTCTGAAATAAAATAAGAATGTACCTACATTGACCAATGTTGCCATGATATGTAGATGTAGAGGGATAACCGCGTATCGACGTCAAGTACTATGGTACAACGGTGTTCGGGCAGAAAGACGACTATGCTTTGCTACGACTTGAAATTTGGATGAAACTTAATATCAAACAAGTTTAACGTACCTATTGTAATAAATATCTGCTGTAACTAACTACTACTAACTTGCTTACTTTAAATCAGCAAGATTTGGGTGTTAATATGGATGAACTTGTGCGTTCTGGGCGAGTTCCTTGGGGCGGCGTGCGTCGTGCCGGATTGCCGCAATGGGATCTGGAGGCGATAGTCCTCGCGCGCCTGTACGAGTGGCGCGCGGAGGCACTACACCGGGGGGAAATTCCGCTGCCGCGACAAATCATCGCTCAGTGGTCAGACTTCCGGTGCAATCTCGTGGTGGTATGGAGAGAGTGACCGTCGAAACAGCTTGTGGCGCACGCTGTAATAGTATAGGCAATAATAATAGAGTAATTTAAAAATATAATAGTAATTTACAAATAATATTAAGTAAATTATCATTAATTCTAAAACCTTTAAAAACACAACAGTACTTACTACCTCTGAGTTCATTATATTGTGAAAGGATACTTCAAATCAAAATCATTTACATATTTCAATTAGACCATTACAGGCACTATTGAATGTCATGAAAACAAAAAAAATATGCTGCTACAGTCCCAGTCACAAGACATGATAACTTGTGAAAGTACCTACTGTAGTAGCCCATTCCAAAGTGTAGATCTCTATGGAGAGCAATGGGCAAGAAACTCCATGGAAACTCTTTTAAATCATAATATTTTTACAATATCATGGATACATCACTCATGTTGTGATTATAAATACATGTGAGAACGATGTAGAAAAACGAGCACATTAGGAGCGTCCAGAATAAAAGCAAAAACAAGAGTTTAATAGATAACTGAGAAGGGAACTAAATGACCCGACACACACGCCACCATAAGAGAGACTTTTAAGTGAGCATACTCGCTTGGGTCTTCTTGCATCTCCTTATTGCGTGACATCGCCTACAAAATAATGTCCACGATAACGGCGTGCGTGTGCGCAGCTATTACCCACTGATCTTATTTAATTCGTCACATTTGTTATGCTTTAATTCACTAAGTACGTGAGTGGACAAACATAAGCTCTGTGAGTGTATTGACGTGTACATTATTTACTTACTTCGTTTGGAGTGGTTGCCGTCTGTCGGCCGGTCGCCGGTCGCCGCCGCGGTCGGGTCGGCCCCGCGAGCCCGCGAGCCCTCGCTTTACTCCATATCATTTCACTTTATTTTATCTTTGGACTGTATTTATGTCATGCTTGTTAATTATTTATGATATACTAGCTTTTTCCCGTAGCTTCGCTCGCGTTGAATTCGGGGTAACACAGTTCCTCTTTCATGATTTGCAAGTACCTGCTACCTGTAGTTTTTGCTCTTGCGCCTTATTAATTGTAATAGCAATGCTAAGTTTTCCCTTTTCTCGGAGAAAGAGGGAAGAAAAGGGAAAACTTATTTCCCTTTTCTTCCCTCGTTCTCCCACATTGCTCACTCTTTAAAAAAAAATGCCTTTTTTTTTTTTTTGCCTATGTCCGTCTCCAGGGTCTGTACCAAATTGGTTTAGCCATTTGGGCGTGAAGACGTAACAAACAAACCCACTTTCGCATTTATAATATTAGTAAGGATTAAAGTCTTTACTCGGGAGGAGTTTGGTTTGATCTACCAATTACTAGATATCTACTTAGAAATTCATATTTTGTATGAGTGTATGTGTGTGTATGTGGCATCGTAGCTCCTGAATAATTTTTTGTTGTTTGAAAGGTGTCTTAATCAAGAATTTCCTTAGCTATGTTAAATGAAAATCTACTGAGCCATTTGAACATTATCACCTCTTTTCTATTTGACGGAGATGTATTAGGTTTTAACTAGCTGCGCTTCGCTGTTCAACCGCGCGTCGACCGGAATAGAAGTAGCTGTTTTAATCCAGGTAAAACCTATCTCTGTGGACGGTGAGCAATGGGTAGCTCACCGTCTGTGCGTCTATTGACGACAGGCCGAGTCGACGGCGCGTTCGTGTTTCACGCGCGCCTCAAAGAGAGTCAGCAAAGCAGAGAGGCTTGCCAGAGTCTCCGCCTGCCGGGGTTGCGGGTTGTTCGAAAGAGATACCGCGGTCCCGGAACGTAAAGGGCAATAGAAGGAACATGGGTGGGTTTTAGACAGTACAAGTCTGACATGCCCCCCCTCTCCGCTCAGAGCGGGGGAAGTCATTAGATGATTTCCCAATCAAGCTTAAACGAATTTGAATAAAACCAAAAAAAAAACCTACTTATCTACTTAGGTACATAGTAGATAAGTAGGTTTTTTTTTTTTGGTTTTATTCAAATTCGTTTAAGCTTGATGGAGTGAAAAACATACACACACGCATTTATAATAGTATAAATGCGAAGGTGTTATGTATTATATTATATTAATAGTAGTGTGATTTGAAATCCTGCTGGCTAAGAATAATATTACAAAAGTATGATACCGTGACCAGATACGAAGAACTCCTCGGCATTCGATGCGACTACGACGCGGCGACGATTCGACTTCTGTTCGGCTTTTACCTTGTGTTTGGGCTCTAACCATGAGTTGTGGTGAGCACAAGACTTGCTAATAAATACAATCTGGGTGGCTTGCGGGCTGGTTGAATATTTAACACTTAGTGTGCTAAGTGTTTATAAATTCCTATCAATTCTATTATTACCTAAGTACTGCTTCTCTTTATAATTCTACTAAAGCCGAACTGTAATGAGGACTATGAAACAGCATTTTTGTGACAAAAAAAATTCTAAAAAGTAGACAAAAATGTCGAAATATTGCAAGCGTCATTTACCAACGTCTGTGAACACTCATGACGTCATCGCTTAGGTACAAAAAAAAACAATTTGCGTCCATGTATCAATAATGTATGGGTACGTTCCGCCTCACGTCACGACTGTAACTCACTTCATCCTCGATCGTGACTCACTCGTGGCGAACACTTACAATAACTGTCGCACTCCGTCCACACTTGTCTTTTTGCGTGCAGACAAAAGATTATCATCTAAGTTTTTTTCGGCCTCAAATAGAGCATGAAACAGTTAAGTCGTGATCTAATTAGTGATCGTGTTCGCAAGATCACGATGTGATTCTTGTTAAATGATGGATGCCTGATGACCTTGTTTGTCGTATATATCATCCACATCATGAAATAGTTTAGGTTTAGCCTTTATCTTGGAGAGTAGATACCATTTGACAATCATTTGATTGTGGGTCTCATGAGGTTGCTCTGTTTACATATTTTTTACTTGATTTATTTTGAATTTTAAAAATATTCCCAAGTAGCTACACGTCTCGGTTGTAGTTCATTGTCCGTCGGGTGAGCCGTGCGCGACGTCCTCGGAGCGCCGGCGCTGATTGGTCGCGGGGCGTGTCGCGTCAGCCAATCAGCGTGCCGCCCGAGCCCGCCTTTGTTGCCCTAATTACGATCAGCCATTGTCCACTAATTCTGTACGCCGACATAGGCGGTCCATTGCGTTTCTTGTTAGACGCTAAATTTAGAATTACATGCTCTTGGAGCGAGCTTCGTATCATCTGTTCTTGAAACATTAAAACATCATCTTGTAGCTTAGGTACATAATAATTCGTTACGAATTCAGTCGGTACGCTCTATGCAAAAAAAATGAACAATCGATGATAAATAAAATAAATAAATAAATATACTTAAATATCTTGGGACAACTCACACACGGCTATTTGATCCCAAGCTAAGCAGAGCTTGTGTTATGGTAACCAGACACTGATATACATACTTATATAATTTATAAATACATACATATTATAGATAAATCACACCCAGACACAGAACAAACAATCTGATGATGATAAAAAGTAAAAATCTTTAAACAAACGCCTCTGACAAGATGCTTAAGCATCGATAAGTACCTACCTACCTACCTCAATTGTCAAATTCTGATAAGCAGTTCGGAAGTTATGAGGAAACAAATGAACATACACACCTACATACATACCGGTCATAATAATAACCCTTTTTTTGTCCGCCGTAATCGGGTAATAAAAAGAAAATATCGAAATATTGTCGTTCAACGTTTTAGAGAAGTCGTTGCTTCGGGGGACCACTTTGTGTGTTTTTGTCATATTTAATCTGCATACCTAATACCAAGGAATTCCCCCGACATGTGTATTCTTTTTCAAGCATAATTCCGCCTAAACCATGTTCTCGTGAGTATTCATAGAGATGGGTAATTATCACCCAGGCTGTTTATTTATGTGTTAAAGGTGGATTCCAAACAGATCACTGGCCTTCTGAATCTGCAGCTGGGAGCCGGGGTATGTACCTACCTAAAGGAATAGGTACTGTAAGGTTGTCTAGCTTACAACCAACCTTAAATTAGACTGCTTCGGATTCTCAATGGATTTCTAAATCTACTTAATTAATAAAAAAAATAATAACCAGGCAAGTGCGCATTCTCGATCACTGGATTACTATTCGCTTTCACCGGAATGCCCACATTTTATCATTACTGTACAGTATCCAGTACGTGTACAATAATCATAACACCCTCTCATCACGATCAAGATCGTTTCAACTTCCTTCATGACACACGTCATTTATTTGACACTTGTTGGTCCTGCGCCTGATCTCTCTCCTCTGCGGTCGTATTATCCTCCCATCGGACTTTGAAGAATTTGAGACTGTTGATGCCTGCACATACCTACCAGACTATCTGTAAGCGTGTCAGTAAGACAAACACTCAGACACTTGTTACTTTTAAAACCATACTTAGTTGCAATTTGTTTTTATAAAACGTTGCCCCACTCTAGGAATTTCTCCTGTAATGTGGTTGCGTTTACAAGCATTTAAACTCGCATACACATCAGCCAGACCCGAAACAGCTATCTGCAGGTCACTCAAATATTTGTTCCGGTTTGTGCGGGAATCGAACCCGCGATCCCTCAGCCACTGCGCCAACCATGCCGTCAAATCATTATAAAAAATGTTGTAAATCATTATCTTTCCCTTTAATGTAGTAATGTATGAAGTGTATTGAAAAATAATTCCAGGGCGTCCAAAAATTGGTTCGCATTGCTGTCAAAAGGAAAAGTGCCCAGAAGGCTACCAGCATTCCTTAATAAGTATGTAATTTAAAAATATATATTATTTGTGTAGGACCAGCATTTTAGCAGGAGTAGGTACACCAAATTTACTACCCCGTTATATTTTCATGTTTGTACACACGGCGACAGATCAACCTATACAAAACCAGTTTATGCGGATCTCTCATTGTACTTGAAACTTATGGTGTACGATTCGTTGTTGAGAGAGCAGCATAATCTGGTTTTGTATAGGTTGATCTGTCGCCGTGTGTACAGCGACAACACCTCCACTGCATCCATAGAATTAGCTATTTCTGTAAAACAGTTGTGTCTACATTTTGGTGTACGACCGAGTATATGGTTTTAATTTCAATTCGATATCTTCAAGTTTTTCTAAGATGGTCCTGACTGACAGACAGACAGCCGGATAACAAAGTGATGGTGATTATATGAGGTTCATTTTTTCCTTTGGAGGTACGGAACCCCAATTGTTATATGTATTTTAGTTTTTGTTCATAAGATGGTCAGTTGAGTTTTATTCTAGTTAAATGTTGGACTTTAACTTGAAGTAAGTAAGTAGTTAAAACGTAAGACATGTCACTTCAGTCACCGTACTACGTAACAGTTGTAACATTATCTTATCCATTTTTCATAAGATAGGTTAACTAAAAATGTGCTTAAGTAGTTAAGTACATCTATGAATAGTAGTTCAGGAATAAATGCTAACGTTTTACATACATTGACAAAAGAGAAAACTATCTTAAAAGTGTAACGTCAATCGCAACGTCGCCGTCGTCATAAGACATTCATACATTTTTAGGTCATAGCGTATTTTTAATTATCAGGCTCAACGTGTCAACGGTGTACGGTAATTAGGATAACACGGATGTTTTAGAGAGCTTATACTTTTATATAACTAGGTATATGTGACACTGAAGTTTGTGAAGCAGCTTACCTATTGACTGCACCTGACACACTTATTTTTAGTAAAGTTATCAGAATGCAAAAATGTATAAAATATCAATTTGTAAAACAAATCTGCGGCTACAAAATAAATATTTATTTAAATCAACAAGAGTGATTTGCAGAAATCGCTTTTAAATTCACTGAGCTTAGAAAATCCTTGGCGAACTATTGAGTAACCCTCACGATGTACATCGAGATTCTGCAGCTGGATGATAGGCGTATTGGATGCAAATGGAGGCATATGGTGGCGCGGGCGCAGGCGACCAGCGCGATTGATAGGATCATAACGCGCATCCTGCCACCGCCGCGCCGCGCCACGCCGCGTGCCGCTCCCGGCGCTCCGGCGCTGTCTCGCCGACACCAGCTGCTCCTCCTCGTCCGCCTGTGAGAGGGTTACTCCTACACTAGCCGCGCTGCACCACTGTCCAGTGAAAGTGCGGTTAACTTTCCAGATAAACGAATCTAGATCTCAGTTACGTAACGCACTTTCCAGTCGCTCTAAAGAGGTAATACTAGTAGTTTGTTGCAATGTAAACTCATGTGGATTTGAAATAGGTAGTTTACGAAATAGGTAAACTGTTGTAGATATTATCTGATATTATAAAAGGTGTTCACGTAGCGGAGCAGCCGGAGCAGGCGGTCGTTACAGCAACCATTTATCATAACGTATGTAGGTATTTCCTGTACTTGTTAGAATTGGGTAGTTACTGGATTTGTACAAGACTTATATTTAGCTTAGAAGGGTGTCTACGAGCACGTATTGTCATTTTTACGTCTAAGCTATGCGTTACTCTAAGGACTATTTTATCCGTATACGTACGTATAAGAAGCGCGCGCAACCTGCCCGAGCGGCCCGCGTCGCGTCAGCTCAGCGCCCACACAAACATGCTGACAGTGTATGATGTTGTTCACGAAGACGCGGGACTTGACGCGGCGTGCTACAGACCTACGCTGTGGTGCCCGCAGACGCACCAAACGGGGCCGTACATCGTTTGTTCGTAAACGCTCTCATGCATCGCTTTCTGTTTGAATTCAATGAAACATTTTTCGTAAATTCTAGAGTTATAACTTTCTTTTTTACCGGTGGTAATCATCAAATAACTTCAGAGAGTGTCAGACTTTTACTGACTAAAATCTACCAAAATTTCTTCTTTTGCCCTTTATGTTCCGAACTGCGGTATCTCTTTCGAACAACCTGCAACCCCGGTACAGTTATAACTTATAACAGCTTTTGTGGCAGTACCACCCGTTGTAGCAATGTATAGGTATGTATAGGTAGGTAGTTAGATCAGAGTCGTTCATTTACACGTGCAAGGTCCAACATTAATATAGCTGATATTGTTAAATGTAAATGCAGCTTGTAAATGATAAATGATACTCGATACGTTGTTGTCGGTGAACGTTCGGCCGCCCGGTCCGGCCGGGGCATGGCGGCCGGCGGCCCCGCGCCCGCGCCTGCGCCTGCGCCACCGTGCGCTGATAGCAAGCGACCGCCTCAATACTGTGAGCGCGTGCCAAATACACGAATGAATTATCCGATCACATCACTACAGTATAATTCAGTTCATGATTGTGTTGACATCAAACGGCTGGTTTAATCAGTATCTATTGAGCTCATTACACAAAGACATGGCTTTAAACTGCATTCGATTTCTATTAAGTTTCCTCAAAAACTCCTTGTTGATCTAGTGGCCGCAAGCGCGACTGCTCAGTGTGATGTTCTGGGTTTGATCGCCGGATCATGAGCCGGAGCAGCCGAGTCTGAATTTGTGCCAGGTTGGCAATAGGCTAGGCTAGGCTCACCCCCTATTACATGACACATATGTATGCCTTGTGTCATGGGGCATGTGGGTATGCTGTTGGTACACCTCTGCCTTACACCACGGGCATTGCAGGCGTGATGCTATGTCACGTGAGCAATAAACAGATTTGACAAATAGTAGGTAACAGTAATGGCATTCTAGAAGGAAATTTCGTTTTGGCCGTATTTAAGTAGCTTGCGATGTTAATACTTAAGGTAATACTTGCTGCAAAGGGGCCTGAATGGGCCTTCGCCTGCCGGGGTTGCGGGTTGTCCGAAAGAGGAACCGCGGCCCCGGAATGTAAAGGGCAGTAGAAGGAACATGGGTGGGTTTTAGTCACTACAAGTCTGATACTCCCCCCCGGCATACAGCTCTTTTTCAAATTTGCACACAAACAAAACTCTTTAATAATAAAATTCTTTTGAAGGTCATGGGAATTTGACACAGGTAATGGAATATCTAGTCATTAATAGAAACTCATTTATACACTCATGGAGGTATCACAATCAAATTATTGAATTGCTTGAAGCTAACAGGTGGCTTCAATGGGAACTGCCCAATGTCCGACACTGCCGACTAATGCCCCGTTCCAATAAACAAAAACGACTCGTTTTGCTTACGGATAGTTATATTTTGACGTAAGTTCTATGAGACTTATGTCAAAATACAACTATCCGTAAGCAAAACGAGTCGTTTTTGTTTATTGGAACGGGGCATAAAGGGCCATAACTGACTGTTAGTTTATAGCTTTATATTGGCGATACAATTAACTGTAATAGCTCACAGCAGAAGATGAAGCAATCTGTACAACTAAGCGGTACAACACCAAGTCGTTTTATTTTATGTTCGTGTGCTGTTATCTAGTGATAGCTACTAGTTTAACGTGGTTCTCATCACGTTTTTGTAGTTCTATTTTACTAGGAATGATAGTATAGTGACGTACTTGAATATATTCAATTTCTACTCAGTTCATTCAACCAGATCATATATTATTAACTAGCAGTTCTATGAGAATGACTTACGTCCTACTCGTTGAGGCAAGCCATTAAAAGAACCTTATTTATCTACACAAATATTTTTGAAATAATGAAACTGAATGCTTAGGAAACGTAAAGGTGGTAGATGAAAGAAAAACAGAGGAACATAACGATTCATGACAATCCCTTGGTTCGGTGTGTATTGAATAGAGTTGTAACTCCCGTCGCGGTCGTCTCGGTAGGCGGGCGCCTCGTGCGCACTACTCATATGAATTGAATCAAACTCACCTTGCGGATTGATTCGGAGGTCACGCATCTCTGAGCGAGATGTTATCAGCTGGCAGCGTATGACCCGCAGCCTCCTGCCACGCAGCATGCAGCGGTGGTGTCAGCGTTATTGATGTAATGTGATGGTGCGTCATCACTGCTTTCAAATGTTTAAACACAATCTCTAATGCCGGTCTGAGGTCGACGTTAGTAGAGCAGGTGTTCTGAACCACATTACATACGAAAATCCTTACCAGTTTTATCTATATAGAGCTACTATTGTCATCAACCTTTTGGGCAACAGCCGACAACTTGTTCGAAGTGAAAACAGTTATGACGTCTACGACCAGACTCCGTTTACTTCTCAATCTTTCAAATCACATAATAAACACGAATTCAAAGATATTTTTGTCACGCAAATTTTTAAAAATTCTAAATCTCTATTCAATCCATGTTATGAACTTACGAATGATTTATAATAAGTTGTAACTGCACATGTCGGAGTTGCGCGGTTTGACGTATGGCCTCCCCAACAAACAAAAAATCCTCTCATAGTGGCTAAAATTGCCAAAAATAATTTACTTATAAGAGCCGTATTATCGCTAATAAGGGTGCGTTTGGGCACAAATTACAAGACCAATAACCTCATACCCCCCTTATAATTGCTATATTGTTAGCTTCTTTTTCTTATACGTATTTTATTGTAGCAAGCAACAAGGGGGTCGAACTAATAAAAGCAAAAGGATTGCTCTTAAAAGGCTAATACACTTATAAGAGACATGTTGAACGCGTTAATAAAGCCAAGCAACCTTATACATGTTTTATCATGGCGAGCAACAAGGGAGTAAAACTTAAAGCGGCAAGACAAATTCTATTAAAAAGCTGCCAGTGTTTAAGATTCTACAACAAGTGTTTTGTTGAGTGATTTTTTACAGTTAGGCAGCGGCAACAAGTATTTTAAAGAAAACAAGAACCGGTAAGTCATTAATTTCATTTTTTTTTGTAGTGTACCTGAATCCGAGAGTATATTGTGCTTGTTTATTGTGAAAACTGTCTGGGAATTCAAATGTATGATAAAATGTGGTACAAAAAGTGTAATTATATCAACGCGCCCTTGAATTTGAGTAGTTTTACGGTAAAAATGTGAATAATTATTAGGTCATGTTTTTTATAACGCTTTTACAAGGGTAATAGCATTCTCACATCGTCTATTAGATCTCTTTAAGATTATAAGCTCTGTAATGGCAATATTTGTTCCTTATGCTATCGCCATTTTATCTATCGTTAGGGTTCCTTTCATTATTCCGTAGATATATTAATATTAGCTATATTACATTTTAGGTATTATTACAATGGTCGTATTTACGGACGTTTACAAATTTAAAAAAAGAGAAGATATCACTGTCCAAAACAAGAGATGACCATGGAATTGGACACATTTTATTGTACGAAGAAAATGTTTTCATTGTAAATATCAGACTTTTTCAAACATACCTTCACACTTTGTGATTGGTCGAAGTTCAATACCTACTCAACCAAAATGTATGGAACAGCTAGTTTTTTCGCGTTTATTGAGCTGGCGCAATTTTTGGAAAAAAATATGTATTTAGTATAATAATATGTTGTTTTTTTTTTCAGATTCATCAATAATGCCAAGGGAAATCAAAACTATCTGCAGTTCCAAGCAATTGGGATATCAATGGCGTTCTTTACTGACCGACAAAATGTGTAAGAAATCTGAAACGGAAACAGATACTCTGGTCATTTCAATTGTACGACAAACCAAAAAGATACGGCGCTTGAAAAAAATGTAATACGTTATGTAATATTTTTAATAGATCACTCAAAGCCATATGGGAAATATTATTTTTTACTGCCCAGTCTCTGATATCACCACAAATATCCATCTTATTCAACTCTTCAATTAAATTTATGTCTACTTCACTACTACTACTGTTATATTCTTCCTCACTGATTTCCTGTACTTTATTGTCATCTTCCATAAAATTATTTACGGAACCCTCAAGTGATTTGTTGGTATCAGCTTGGCCATTTTGTAGCATTATATTCGTAACAGTAGAAGTGGTGGCTGTATTGTTAATCATGTTTTCGTAAACTTGTTTAACTTTTTTTCTATAGCCACCACTCCTCTTAAACTTCTTCCAATCTTGTGAATCCATTTTTTATGTTATTGTAACAGTAAACATTTCTGTTGCATTTCCAAAATGGCCAAAATATGACAAATCAAGTTAGATAAAATATTTTAATATGACCACCTAGAGAATAATACCTTTTTAATGACTATATAAGTGATTATGGATTGCTTTCATTCTTGTAAAGACCATATAAAATGCTGTAATTTTTTTGTTGGGTAGACATCTTATAAAATGCTCTTATGAGTTTAAAAGTATCATAGTTAGCTTATGCATTACTGTTATAAGAACAATTAGCCAAATGAAAAGCTTTTATAAGGATTTCAATATTATATGGCTTAAAAGCATTGTAAATGCTCTTATAAGAATAACACATTTTCAATCCTTATAATAACCATGTAATTTGGACTTGTTATGCTTAACCCAACCAAATTATAAGAATAAAGGTAATATTAGCTAAATCTTCTTATATCGTGCCATTATAAGGAACATTGATATAATGAAAGCGATTTTAAAACCTCTATAAGAGATTAGACCTTAAACATATAATTTTATAAGAGTATCTTGTTTGTTGGGCTCATAGCGGTCACTGGCGGCTAATAGAGAATGTTAAATGTTTCGACTCTTGTGTTTGGTGGGTACCCGTGGCACCTGTAGTACATCACCGTGGACTCCCAAATATGTGGTATCAGCAGCAATCGTAGTGATTTGTCAGCGCTATCGGAATATCGGCTACATTAGTCAGCGCGGACGAGTATGTAGTCCCCGCCGCTCACTAGCGAGAGCGCCCGGGGTACCTCGTGTGGCCGCGCAGGAAGGAATCTGTCAAACATTCTTGTGTACAAGACATTGGGCTCGTTAATACAAGCCATCAATAGAGCTGTGGAAATATTAACCACAATAAAACACGTCTTCGGAATCTATAATTAATTAGAAGACGATTTACTTTACTTTCTTTTTGAAAACTTCGTCTAGTTTACGATCACAATTTAATCGGAAGTATTTATAAGAGTGATGCTCTGTCACTTGTTTTTATCATGCTGCCAATGCATCTTCTGAAATAATGTCTTTGGTCCAGTTTTTTTCAAGGTATTATGCATTAAACCCATGGCTGTGCTGCGTATTTGTCTGTCTTGGGTGTAATTGTGCAGGTGTGGCACATCCGGCGCCGGCGCCTGCGAGCGAGCGCTCTCGTACGCCGAGATGCCGAGATTACGCAGATGTATCGCAGCAGTTATGACACAGCATCCACTATAAGTTATGTCGATCGTAGAAAACCAGTGTAGTTGATGTTAATATGATTGCGGTGACTGATGACTACACTCGCAATAATTATTTAATGATACCTCTCTCGCGAGACTAAGTGGTAAATCCAGATCTATGCAGGCTTGTTGATATTGCGTGCGATATACTTATTAAGGATTTTTTCATTCCTCAGCCTCAGGAATTCATAGAACTGTTCGTTCATTGCTTGCAAGTATAGCTACATCATCATCATCATCGTATGTGTTCTCATGTAGCCTGTTATAGCTCAAACTCAAAGGCAATTATCGATCATGTTTGATTTAAAAACAAACATTAATCTATGTCTCATCCATAAACACGTGACATCTCGGACAGATACAACCGCACGTACAAATACAAATCGAACGTTTGTCGCTGACAGTTGACAAGAAAGTAAGCTTCGTGAGAGGTCCCACAGCTATCTGGTAGATCAAGCGGGCACCGAGCAGGCAGTCCGGCGGCGAGCACACTGCTGGCCCCGTTCGGGCGCGTCGCGGTCGTGCATGTGCGTGTGTTGCGTGCGTGCCCGTGTAACCCGAGCCGGGCGGGCGGAGCAGCCCCAACCAAAGTGTGGGCAGAAGACTCGCAGTTCTGTAGTACGACGGCAGAGCGAGAGCACTCGAGTTATGCTCGAGCTAGCAGTAAGTACCAGAAGCAGTTGACAACTGTAAGAGCAGTAAAGATTCTTAAGATCATTCACTTATTATTAACCGCGAAATCACATCATTATTATATAGCGAGTACCGTCACCCTGCAGCATGTCCATTCAAATCAAATCATTTATTTCAATTAGACCATTACAGGCACTTTTGAATGTCAAGAAACAAAATGAATCTACAGTCCCGGTCACAAGGCATAATAATTTGTGAAAGTACTGTAGTTGCCCATTCTAAAGCGTTCTTATCTATGGATAAGGATAAGCAAGAAACTTCATAGACACTGTTTTAAATAATATCTTGGGACAACTCACACACGGCTATCTGATCCCAAGCTATGCAGAGCTTGTGTTATGGTAACCAGACAACTGATATACATACTTATACATATAATTTATAAATACATACATATTATAGATAAATCACACCCAGATACAGAACAAACAATCATGCTTATCACACAAAGTTTGTCCTGGGTGGGAATCGAACCCACGACCTCCGGCTCAGCAGTAAGGGTCACTAACCACTAGACCAACAGGCCCGTCAATCATAATCCGTCTTATTCCAAAACGCGGACTAAATATAGTACTGGGATTAGTTCCAGGTTTAAACCATGGACTAAAAAAAACCTTATTATAAAATGAAGTTTATCACTAATCCTTGTACTATCTATGGTACTAAAGATAAACCCGCGAGACCCCTAGTTTAACCATGGTCTAACTTTGGTACTATAGTCAAATGTCAATTTCTACAAAAAGTTGAGGTTATCGTGGCTTTAGTTTTCTGTGTTTATTGTTTTTATATCGTTGAAAAATGGATATTAATATGATTGACTTGATGGACTTAGAAGATATGGAGATGCTTGAGACTTCTCGTCGATCTGTGATACGTCGTCATCGTGGAAATCCATTTGAATTGAGTGACGAAGATTTTAGATACAAATATCATAAGTAGTTGTACACTAGTAAAAGCGATTAGTACTTACTTGTTTCATAAATTCTTCCACTCTTTTTTTTTCAAAATATTTACCGAAGTTTTTGTAGATTTGTCCTCGATAATATGAACTGACTGACTAATCAGTTACCGTAATATTTCCTATTGTATTAAATAGATTCATGTTAATCTTTATCGAAATAGGGATAATACAAAGAACTGCCCACTATACAATATTTCGATGTTTTACTAACTTTTTCTTCAGGACTCCAATTTTCACCCCTATTTTTTTTGTTCCATTTTTTCCCTGAATTATCTTTTCTCAATTTGGCCACACAAAACTTCTCGCACAGAACCACAGCAGCAATACCGTACAACATTAGGAACAATGAATAAAGAACTGTTTATTAGGGAATGCAAAGCAATAACATAAATATTTGGTTGGATCGTCACATTCGCATCTCGAATTACGCGCCGCGAAGCTGTACTCCGTTTCACGTTCGTTGATATAAAATAAAACTTGATAAAAAAAACGCGATGTGTGTGTTTGTTGCGCTCGTTCAAGAGGTTGGAACTTGGACAAAGAATTAAAATGATTTCTTTGTTACGAATAAAGAGTTATTATGCATTTAAATTATGTAGTTAAAATCAACATTAGAAAAACGGAATGTCATATTGAATGAAACCAGTGTAAAAGAACGAATGATTGCCCTTTTTTATTTTTTTATCTGTGTTTATTATTTAAACCATGGATGATCTTTGGACTAACTGGTCTTCGGTTAGTCTTTGATTTGTAATATGAACACATTTTAAGCCTGGTACTAACTTTAATACCGTAACAATCCTAGACTATTTAGTCCAGGTTTAAACCAGTACTAACTCAAACTTTTGTAATAAGACGGAATATGTTTACAAAATCGTATTTAAGTACATCATTCATGTTGAGATTATACAAATATGTATATGAGAACGATTTAGAAAGACGTGCACAGTAAGAGCGTCCAGAGTAAATAAAAAGCAAAATTCAATTTAAAATCAAAATAAATTAAGAATGAACCGTGGTAGCTAAAATATGCTGCCAACTGACAGCGCTCGTTCACAAACATGACGTATGGATCAGCCCCATTCAGCTCAATCATTTTGAAAGAACTAAATGACCCGACACATTTTCCTATTATTCCATTGTGAACATATTCTGCGTCGTGTCGGAATGGAAGGTATGAATATTGAAGTGAGTGGATCTCACCACTGATTTGTTTACTGGTGAGCATCCAACAATAATCTTTATTCAAACCTAGTTCACTATGAGCAACAGATTTATTATACATTCGAGGATTTTAACTTGTAGTTAGGAGTGGATCATCTGATTCGTCGTTGTGGTGGCGCGGGCGCAGCGCTGTCACGGCGCGTTAGCAAGACAACGTAATACACGCGGGTGTCGGGTTGCAACCTCCACCAACCACGCGCAGCGCGAGCGCCGGCGACGACGCAGGTACCTCACGACCCAACGCGGACTATATGGACTATGGTTTATCATCAAAATAGTGTATTTGTTTTGAATTACAACTTCATATAGACTTCAATGCATTTCGATGGAGTAGAAAACGTCTCTAGTCACAGCAAGTTTCACTCGATGAGTCTAACTAGGTCTTATTCATACAGGAAGCGGTTTGTGGTTTAACGGTAGCGCAGCCCAGCAGAGCAGTCGAGCACAGGCTAACACAACGTGTGGTAGATTCCAGGCTCAAGCATTCTCGACAATGTGTGATAGATCCATTGTGGTCTTAAATTGTTGTAACGACAATTCATGGCTCAGAGCACATAGTTTGGCGCCACCGCGAGGTGAATACTAAGCACTCTGTGAAGCCAACGTGCAGCGCCAGCCAACAGCCAATGCTGGCTAAGATGAATTAAAAATATTTTTCAGAGAAAGCTGGTAAATTGCACGAACCGCTTGTTGTTTCTGATGAAAAAATATATCAAAAAATATATTTTGGATATCAGCGGCATTTCTCCGTTTTCTGGCGCCTTATGCAGCCGAACTAAGCGCTCCCACTAGGCTTGATATGTGTGGACTCCATTTGTAATTTAGAATCTACTGTTATACTCAGGAACACAGCTGAGTTAACAGTGTTAACCGGAATTACCAACGAGTATAACTGTGAAAAGTGAACAAAACAATGAGTTCATATGCTGTGCCCTGAGACACTGGCCTTGTATATGAGAAGGAGCAGACTGTGACCTAGGACCATACGCGTTTAAATTCGTGCACATCAGAACTTTAGTAAACAACAATATTGCATGATCAGATTGGGTGGTGATATGTAGAATGCGTTATCAGTGAGATGCATCGATGATGACACTGTGTTGATTAATAACACACATTCCGTGGCCGCGGCGCCGGCAGGTGGGTGCACCTGTCTTGGACCTGCATGTTGATAAAAGCTTGGATTTCGCTGTGATTTGGGTAATATACTAGATTGAAATAAGGTGAACAAAGAGTATTTACAAAAACGCCTACGCCAACACGATGCAACATTAAACGTGCGCGCCGCGGTGTCCGTCCATGTATCCGATATCCGATACAAATTCAATTCTCCCAATTATTTATTGCATTCTCATCTCACCTGTCTAAAAATTATAATTACCTATCATGATTCCAATGTAATATCACATTACTAGCGACCCACCAGTTGCAATGTAGGTAATACTAATGTTAGGAATACATTCAATTTTCCTCTTAAATGACTTTCCCCCGAATACTAAAACGTCACTCAAAATGTGAGGGCTGCTTAACATTTGAGCAGCTCTTAAACTTTAGATTTTGTATGGTCAAACGTCACTTCTGAGTCTCTGTTAAACTTAAGTGGGACTTAAATTTTGAGTGACGTTTCAGTATTCGGGGGTTTATCTATTAAAAATGCATCAAAATCCGTTGAGTGTTTTTAAAGTTCTAAGCATACCTACATAGAGATAGACAGACAGCGGGAAGCGACTATGTTTTCTACTAAGCAGTGAAGAACTTACAGCTTTGTGCCATGAAGTGACGAATCATCACGTCATGGCAGCTTTAGCTCTTTGTACATATACAGGTGAGCCAACATTACGTGTAGCTTGACTTACGGACTTATTCAAGTCTCTCTGGCGAAAGACACAACAAGGTCACTTGCTAATAAATGTACATCTCACATTTTCGTGCCTCATACTCACGATCGTGGTTATCGCACGCACCGCGCTCACTTTCCCCGTGTTCTGATCGGGGTCGTAATTACAGCATGCGTGTTATTACACCCTCGTCAGAGACCAGCCTGTTCTGCAACTTATTCTAGAACATGGATAAATATTGTTGGCCATTCTTTCCTTACAAAATACGCTAAGTAACTACTTATTTTGTATGTTACCGGAATTTGCGGTAAAACGCTGTTTTATTAGCTTTTAGATTTTTGATTCTTTTTTGAAAAGTTCCGAGAAGCAGACCAGCCGTTTCAATAGGTACGTCCACATATCCACTAAGGTTTCTAGATCTTAAAACTGTTTGGACGTTGAGAACATAAATGAAAATATGGCTGCCTGGTCCGCCACTCCGTTGGCTTCTGTATCAGTTAACTATTTTATTTTCCCCATCATTTTACAGATGCACATTAAATATAATCTATTCAACGTTAGCCGGCTGCGCGCGGAAAATGTTAAATGAATCTTCTGAATGCATTATATATTAGCAATTAATGTCATTTACTGTGAGACCACTAGACTAGAGTGATGGACGTCCTCCACAGACGGGAAACTGTAAATCATATAAATTTTATGCAAATACCTTTAATTAGGGTTTATGTCCTCGACGGAACACGCACACCAACCACGCGCAAGCGTTGCCATTTGTAACCAATGCTCAGAAGTAACCAAATGAGGTGTTGTCAGTGCGTAGTGCGGTGGCCGCACCGACAGCACTGCCCGCATCGACTGCGCTGACCGCAGCGGCCCGCACCGACTCCGACACTGCGACAAGATTGCGCACTTCGTGGGAGCGCAATCATTTTACTTTTATCTGTGGAGCTTTTTAAACGCAAAAAGCTGGTCGCAGGCTGTGCGGCGCGCGGGCGGCAGTGAGCGCCGGCTGCCCGCCGCCGACCGACGTGCGCGCGCACTGCTCGCCTCATTGGTGCGTTCAAACGACAACCGCCGAATTTAGCCGAGCGCGAGTATCCGCGTGTGGATTGCGACTTGTGCCTGTGTGTGTGTGTGCCAACAGCGCTGTGCGTGTGTGTGTGCTGTGAGTGACAAGCGCCTGCACGAGGCGCTGAGCACGGCAGGCTGCAGGCTGCAGGGCTGGTACAGCGGATGAAGAGATAAATCTTGGTGCGTTGACCGGGTGCAAGTTCGACGGCCCGCAGTATTTGTGTCGTTGCGAGTAAACGGTAACTATTTATTAGTACTAGGGGCAGGGATACGTGTCGAGCAGGAATCCGGTCCATTCGCTCTGTTGCCGCTCACTAGCACTCCAGCTTACTTTCTCTGCAGTAAATAAACAATGTTCTGCCACAGAAAGCTTTAAATCAGTCAAGTGTCGTTCCAGCTGCAATAAACTCAAAACATTATATTTATGATCGGCACACGACTTCATATTTATAGTTTGAAAGTTTGTCATTTTGTAAAAGCTAGCAAACATGACACACAATAAGCTTAGTGTTAATTAAACTTAAAATTCCTCAAGAACGATATGAGACGTGGTTCTTGCAGGGTTGCCTCATAGCAGGGTCTGACAAGTACTGTAACAGAACTTGCGCTCATTACAATTAATGGTTCGGGAAGACCAACCTGCAGCCATTGCTCATACGTGTTCGAAGCTTGCCGCAACCGTTAGTATAACTTGTAGCAACATTGCAAAACTGTATCTTGCCAATAAGGTTATCTATAATAAGACTGATACTGACTTTAGAGTATTAGCTGGGTTATTATCGTGAAAATGTCCCTTGAAATTATTAGCGGATATTTAACGAACTCCATTAAGTCATTTACAATTCTAAGTATTTACTGTTAAGAAACATCAAAATGAATCTTATTGGTATAAATAAGTGAACATCGCACCCAAATAGATTCCAATAGGATTCATTTTGATGTTTCTACGTTTCGTATCTTCGCATCGTTTTAGACAAGCTGGATTACAGTCACAGCGACAAAATACCAACTTTTACGTGAATCCTTTACTGGGCAAACGATCAATTCCTTGCAAATGGCACCGCTTTAGTTGACGACTTCATCATAGCTCTATGAGCAAAGTGACGCGAACTACAAGCCCTGGCTCCGGCCTGTGAGGCTGTGAGCCCGACAGCCTGTCATCTCGACCACTTGGCGAGATCATCCTCCATTAGACAAGCTGCGACGTAATTTATACATTGAACACTGTCGTACGAAGAGATTTGTTAAGATTATATGGTTGCTAATGCGTTAAGAACGGAAAACGTGATGGTGTGACATTCTGCGTAAGAACAGTCAATTAGAAACATCTTGTTACTGTCAACCTGGATGTTGGAAACGATCTAATATCGATAGAAGTGGAGTAAGGGAAAGGGGCCGTGACACTAGTTAATGTAACAGTCTTGACTAGTTGTGGGGCTTGTAAAGTACCTCGGCATGATAACAAAATTAAATGAATGTGACTAGCAGACTTAAATGGTCAGGAGAGTAAAGTTGTGTGAGTATCCGGCAGTGAGCCGTAGGATCATACGCGTGTGTCCCGAGCGCATCGACTATGCGACACTCGCAATTAGCTGAGACTGCGACGGGTATGACCGCCAGTATGGGGCTGCGGGCCGCTGCCGCGCTGTGGGCACGCTGGACTAACTGCTGCAATTATCACTCACACAAGAACCAAATGAGGCACAATCGCAGCGACAATAAACTTTATGTATTTTATAATAATCTTAATGGCAACAAGAGCTACCTTGGTTGGCTAGGATGGACGTGATGCGGAAGGTGGAGTATTTCGAGCACCTCTGAGAAATGTCGGCGTGAGTGCCGTCGGGCCGTGAGTGGCTGTATGCAGGATTATCTGATTAAGTGATTCGAAATATCTACTTTTAATTTTAGTATCTATTTTATTGCTACGTCTTGTAGCTACGATTCCAATTTCTAATAATTTTATCATCCGCAGTTGTAAGGTCTTACAAAGCTTCAACACATTGCCGTGACTTTGATTCTTGCTAAGATACCTCTCATTAAAGTAATACCCTTAGTCTGGTATTACGTAATAAGGGTATCAACGGTCGCCACATATCGGTGTCTCTTGCTTAGCATTGCATAGCTTAGCACAGCGCAGCCACCGTGGGATCTGTGGCGCTAGGGGCACTACTCAAAGGGGAAACTCCACTATCGCGGCAAATCGCCTCAGACAGACCTCCCATGCGATCTCATGGATCGCATAGAGATAACGACTGTCGCAACCAATAGTGGCGATAAGTCCTCTCTTTGAGAAGTAGCTAGATGGGCGCCACGGCGACTTCACCTGCAACGCAAGTCATTACCGGATGTGGAAGTTTCGGGGGGTTCGTTCTTATAACCGTACGGAAGGAATCGCAGATACCTCCTTCTGCGAAGCAGTTGTGCTAGCAAAGGGAGTAGCTGGACGGTTGAGGGAGAGAACCCCGATCCGTCCCAATCGCCACGAAGAAACTCAGGGCGTCGGGAGCCTTGAACGACTCCCGGCCACCGTAAGCGCAGTCCTATGGTCGGTGAGCAATAGCTAACTCACCGTCCGTCCGCCTTGTGACAGCAAGCCGTATCGACGGGGCGTTGGTGTGCCACGCGCGCGTCTAGGAGATGTCAGTAAATGTCAGAGCCTGCCGGGGCTACGGGTTGGGGGTTCGGGCAAAAGAACGAATATGGATGAGTTTTAGTCAGTACAAGTCTGATTCTTCCTTTTGCTCCGCTCAGAACGGGACAAGTCATTTAATGATTTCTCAAACAAGAAAGAGCACAGCACGGCGTGTTAAGTATCAGTTAATAATATTTAATCTGACAGTAGCATAAAGTTTAACAAACACAGTGCACAATTGTTATATGTGGTTGACGTCACCCTCTGGCTGCAACGGTTGTATCCATGGACCTCACGAACAGGCGGATCTCTGTACAAACATTCTCTTACAAATATTTGTCTGGAATAAATGACCTTCGATTAACGAGACCAAAGAATTGCTCCAATGAGCCTGGCAACGTTTTACACAGCAGCAGGGCTTTATTGTTTGCCAATTTTCCTATAAAAACAAATAATGGTTGTTAAACTATCTTTACGTCAATTGTATGGATACCGCGGCTCCGGAACACAAAGGGCAAAAGAAGGATGGTACATCATCATCCTCTCCAGCTCCGGGAGGGGTCATTTGCAGACGCCCCGTCAAAAAAAGCGAAGTGAATACATTTGAACGTCCATTTAAGCAAAAGTTAAGATGTAGTCTGGTGATGATAACGCTAAGATGAACAAGTCAAAATCATAAATGGTTAAAGTTACAAAACATAATAGACAATATGAACTTTAGAACGAGTGTGGCTCACGGGTTATTGTAAGTGAAAGACATGATGCTCTCCATGCTCTACTAGTCTAGTCATTATATTTTTCAACTGCGAAATAATTCATGGTGAGCTGAATTTTGAAATTACGGCGAAAAAAATGTGTATACCAAAATTCAGCTCACCATGAATTATTCCGCAGATGAGGATTTCAAATCTTAAAATCACTGGATTATACATAAGCTGAACTATTAGGTTAAGTTAAGGTTAGGGTTCCTGTCAGTCCCTACTCGTAAGATCAATTCATAACATTAGAATGGAAGACAACACGTCTCTGTGAGGTGACGGTAAAGAAGGTTTTATGTAGATCGAGCCCATATTAACCAGACCAATAGTTTGAGTTAGTCTAGACAATAGTGTTGTTACCATTTACCGTTGTAACACTATACAGGCTGGTGGTCGCAGTTAAACTTTTACGATATTGTTGATAGCCGCAACAGATCAAAACGATTGAATTGGAAACGAATGGACGCAAGCCCATTTCAATGTTCCCATGCAGTGATATGCAACAGGTTGTGTTGTAGCTGTTCTCTGCTGAGGTAATTAATTCGCTCCTTCGACCAAGAGTCGTCTTATTTCATTACTATTATAGACAATCCTCAATATTTTTTTATTATTTAATTCAATGCACAATGATGGATTAATGCCAATTTTCAATAACATGGAAAACTATAAGTTTTCTTTTTGAGAGTCGTATGGCGCAGACTGACAATCTGCAGTCGAGAACACACAGCATCGCTCATACAGTACTTTTAGAGAATTAGGATTAATTTGAACATAAACTCAGAAACGATAAAGTTTGAGCGCCACTGTTCTAGAAGAGTCGTTACATTTAAAAGGGTATAATTGCAGCTCAGCGGCAAATCGGATCTTCTAATGGAGCTGGAACAAATCATAACGATCTCAAATGTTCGGACAGACTGACCACATCGCGTGGGGTTACCACGTAATGTGGTCAAATAATAACTACATTTTAAAAATAGGCAGTAAAATATTTGGCACTTCTATATTTCTTAGTCCATACAAAATTATAGAAACTTCGACAGCTTGTAGATATTGTTGTATCTTTGTTTTTAATAACCTTTACGTGCTGTATGAGCTGAAACTTCCTGTACAATACGTACTTAAAGTAAATATAACAATGCAGGAAACAATCACACACACCTACATTGTACTCTGTAGGAAATGCTACCACAAGTCAGAAACATGTACCTACCGACATACATGCCAACCGTACCACTCCGCTAGCTACCCTTGTCCTGAGGCGACTTCTATTTGTATCGGAAACAACTTAGGTATAGACATCCACTGTTGAACAAGAACTGTAATAATCCATGCTATAGTCATTGAGTCCTGTAATGCAATTGCCGAATCAGTCTGACATTTGGTGAAGAACTGGTAACCCCGTGAGTACCATGATCTGCGGATCAGTGAAGTGTCGATGATGCGCTCTACTGCGGCAGTGCTCTGGAGTGGTCGCAGGTCGCTTGTGCAAGCTCGCGATGACTGCGATGAGGGTACATTGGTGAGTGACGTCACGCGATGCGATGTGACGACATTACACAATGGAGCGATGGCGCATCACTATGTATTGTGATGTGTCGGGTCATTGTTGGCGGCGCGCGGCGACATGCCGGCCACAGGTGAGTTCGTGTTACGAGATTTTGACAAAGGGATCATTCAAACTGTAATTACAACATACATTGCTGGGATTGTTTATTAGGACAAGGCGAAGCGAGCACATCATAATAGCGATGTCACACAATATGTACCATTGACCAATCTACATTACTTTGATTAATTAAATAAATTACAGTCATAATTCTTTACCATAAAAAACCTGTATTCGAAACATCATCATGGACTAGAATACGTCGTCGTAGGTACGATCTTGTATCTATTATTAAGCACGAAAACTTCCAAAAACTTAACGAGAAAGTTAACATTTCTAAAGCCAACAATTATTATTTAGTAGCATGTTCGTAAGTTATCGCTGACTAGACCGAAGCTTTTATACCGATTGCACTCAATCCAGCTCGTAACGCTTTCCTTATAGCTTACGACGCACGCGCAGCGCAGCCACTAACCGTAGTAACTTGATACACAACCCTACCTCCTAAGAACTAGGTACTACCTATCAATCTCTAAGTCTACTAAATGTGAAATTGTGTGCTATTCTCAAAGACAGATAAGTTCCTCTTATTATTCGTAGGTGGTGTAATCGATGCTATTATCATTAGATCTGGCGATGGCATAAGGTTCTATCGTTGTATGTTATCGTTAACTACGAGCTGTCAATTCACTTTAATTTAATAAATTAACATTTTAAGAAGGTAATCCACCTTCTTAAAATGTTCATTTATTATAGGGCCTAATTTCTTTTAACTACTACCAAGTCTAAACTTAGCGTCTCACTCTGTACTATCTCACACTGTAATAACAGATGGTTACTTAATTATTCTAGTTCACGATAGTGTCCGTAGTCGTCGGAATGTATGAAACAAATGAAATTCTCATACAAAGCTCAAAGCTTGTTCATTATAAAGTTGTGGAGCGTGGGCGAGTGTGAGAGCTTCGAAACAGATGTTAATTCGTGTGGATGGAGAGCGATGGATACTCGTGAAGGTTATACCAATTATACCATTACCAGCCGCCAGCCGCCAGCCGGCGGGCCAGCGAGCGCTGAGGGAATCGGCATTCAGCATAATTGGACACCGCCAAATAGACTGTTGCGAATCGGATATTCTCAAACCGAGGTTTTTTTCTATCTCGTTAATCAGTTAAAGTTTCCAAGTGGATTACACGTGATATGAAAAAATCTTCCATAAAAAGAAGAACGATGCGTTGAATAAGGATTTTAATTTAGTTCTTGTGATATATGATGTGCTAGTATGATTTCACCCGCAAAAAAATAGAGGAATTCAGATATTAAAATATGGAAGACGGACATATACAAGCTTTGAAAACGGTTTGATTGGCTGTGAGTATAATGAAATAGATGAAATTCACTATTAGATACACACCTTGCGGCATATTCTATTATTAAATAACTTGATTCGTGTTGTCTGTGGCTAGTATCGTCCGGTTCTATTCGCTATCAGTCGCACACGTGACCGCTTACTAAATCAAAAGGTCACCGGTACAGGTCGGCTTCCCCGCTGCTCACAGACTGTGCCACAGAGCTGACTGCGCGCGCGCAAGGTGCAAGGTCGTCGTACGCGCAGGTGCACCAACCCGCCACGCCCACCGCTCCATGACCCTCTCAGTAGGGAAAGCAATTCTATATCACTCGATTTTTCCGAAGGGAAATTGTTCTAGCAGGTTTTGTGATCATTTTTCGCCATTTTCCAGTGCGAGTGTATGACTATGGCAGGAACTTTAGTTTGTCATCTGCTGCTTACTTACGTATCTTTCATACCCTATCCTTTTACTTTGTCAACGGGACAAAGTTATTTTAATGCTTAAATATTGTCAAAGGAGCCCGCCAGAGCCTGCTGGGGCTCCGGGTTTTTCTAAAGAGATACTGCAGTCCCCGAAACACAACGGGCATAAAAGGAATCATAAATGAGTTTTTGCCAGAAAAAGTCTGATGCTACCGCGGTGCTTAAATAATGTAGGCTGTAGGGTGTTCAAATCTTGCCAAAACAAAACCTTTGGCTTAACCTTCGTGTTCTCTTATATATAAGTCTTCAGCTATGGGACATCTTTGTCTATTGTTGACATAGCCATGACACGGGACGCTAATGTGTCGGCAAACGACCCTCCCGCCGCGTGCCGCCGCCGCCGCCGCCGCCGGCTCACGCCAGTGTTTGCCGCGCAAACACTATCGGTCACACAACACCACTCTGTCGTCAAACGAACCGCAACGAGTTTGACAGCTCACTAAACTACGAGCGAGCCGGAAAAACGGAACGCAGTTTAGGGATATCGTTTTCTTTGTAAATAAGAGACAGGCGGTGGAGCGAGATAGTTGGGAAGAGGTATGACAAGAAACCGTCAGGTCGGGAACGATAAATTATTTAATGTTAAAGGCTTATTTTATTAAATCAATTGTACTGCGTGGTTGGTGTGGTGGTCACAAGGGCTGAGCATAAGGTCCTGGGTTTGTTTCGCTGGTCGAGCAGCGTGTTATTGGGTGTGCTGTGTGAAATTTCTCAGTAGCAGCTTCGGAGTCTGGATTTGTCCTCTGTTAATGGCAATAGGCTTGCCCCTTACCACATGGGGCTTAAACATATCTGGCGACATGTGAGTGTACTATTATATATACCTCTGCCTCACCCTTCAAGGCTTGCCTTGCTTCAGTTTTCAAAATGTTTTCCACCTTTGTATGCGACCCACCTTCAACAATAATACATTTTTAACCTATTATATTCTAGTCTGGTCCACTGTTATCCTACGTGACGTTATTCTTGGTGAGGTTCTGTTCCTCCGGCAGCAGCTTGGTGCGGCCGATCTGTTCGGCCTCGGCGACGGTGTCTGGCAGCTCAGTGCGGGCTGTCTCCGGCATCAACAGCGTCAGCGAGCCCGCCATGATCGACGTCACGCCGAACAGGAACGTCGGCAGACCCGCCCAGTAGGACATCTGACAAAACAGGCCATCAAATTATAATGAAAATGTTTTGTTTGCGGAGTTTGGATACGTGTCGAAGATGTCATTAAGATTTTTAAGGAAGCTTTTGGTATTTGTGTCTGTCTGAAAAAAAAATACGATTTGGTTTGAATGGATGCCTCACCAACAGCGGCGTCTGTGGAGCGACGAGTGACCCGACGCGGCCCACAGCAGAGCAGATGGCGTGCATGGAGTTCCTAGTGTAGGTGGGGAACAGCTCCGAGGTGTACATGTACACAATGTTGTACGAGAACGTCGCCAGCATCTCGAACGCCATGAACAACGTCAGCCCCAGCCATGCGTAGCCTGGAACAGACGATAATAGGTTATTATTATTATATATTTAAAACTGCGACGAACTTGCTGCAAAATTCAATTATTTCAGCTTAGCCTAGTCTTTACGTAAAAGAGAAAATCTAAAAAATAATCTAATGTTTATGAGTTTGTAACTCCCATGATATCTGAATATGGAATTGAACTCACCTTTCGGCACAAACGGCTGCGAGATACAGAACACCCCTCCTACCATGAAAGACGCCAGCAGCGGGATCTTCCGCTTGTACTTGGAGAGCGCCAGCCAGTAGAACACATTGGCGGGGATGTCCATCAGCATGAGCAGCGAGAAGTTCACGTACTTGTTGCCCGCGATGTGCACGGCGCTGATCATCATGCCGTAGTTGATTAGTGTGATCGTGAACCACCACACCATGCACACTAGGAACCTGAGGCAACGAGACACAAAATTGTTTAGAAAGGAGTTGATACATCGCTTGTTATAAAGTAAAACGAAAATGTCATAACATAGTAGAGATATCTAAACAATTCACAGTAGTTTATAAAGGAGTTCAGTGTACAGTTTCATCGGTTTTATTGAATGATTTTGAATGAATATTTTAAATGTTATCTTTGAATTTATAATTCTCAACAACATCATCATTCTCCAGAACTTACTTCTTCTTACTTACTTCTCTATTACTCGTTATCTTAGCAGTCATCCCCTTTCTAGTCATAGCATCCCTCACACAGTCCATCCATCGTATCTTTGGTCTCCCTCTGCTCTTATAGAGATCCACATTCATACTCGATATATCTATGTGATATTTTTACTGTTTAATATTTTGAATCGAGAGTATTCTGTCTAATTCATTCATTACTTCATAGTATCAAAGGCAAAGTCAAAACATTTATTGCGAACCAAATGTACAATTATGTTTTGTTATAAAATTTATGTTAGTACTTAGGACTTAGCAGCCTTTTACAAGCATTGCAATATCGAAAAGTATAAAATCTTTAGATCTTTGAAACTACGCAAAGGATTTTGATGCGGTTTGTTTTTAATAAATAGAGAGATTTATGAAGAATGATATATTTATTTGGTATATGAGTATCTACATTAAACCCGTCGCTTATAAAATGTATAAAATATGTAGATAAAAATGTATTCTGTTATAAAAATATAATGAAGTGTATGATCATGGGCACTGACCTCTGCATCATAATCCTCGACTTGAACGTCTTCATGAGCAGCTTCATGTCGCTGACACCGCTCTTGGTCTCCTCGTCTACGTATTCTAGCTTGTCCAGCATCATCCTGTCGATCTCTACGCCGTTCCTCTTGGCTATCTTCTGGATGAGCTGGACGGCGCGCTCTTTCTTGCCCTTGCTGTAGAGCCAACGGATGCTCTCGTCCAGGAAGAAGGAGTAGGAGAGGATGAGTAGTGTGGGGGCGTAGATAACGCGGAGGAAATTCCTCCACTACGGAACTGCCCACGCGATGAACGGCATCACTATCAGGCCGCATGTGTAACAGTTCAGTAGCACCATTTGGAACATAACGGTTCTCTTCTTCTCCACTATTTCTATACCTGAGGGGAAACAATTTTGATAAGCGGTTGTATGGGTGGTGTACTTAGGTACTTGCGCTATAGTTAAGAAACGAAAAGAAGACTATTAGTATCACGAAAATGGGTTTATAGAGTAACTTGAACCTTCAGTGCCTTACAATAACGTAAATAATGGTAAAGCAATAACTTAGTGGTGTAGTTACTGACGCAACAATGTAACGAAATAGTTTAGCAGCATTCAGAAGTCACAGATTTATTGAACGACCCAAAGTAAAGCCAGCCGACCGATACACTGATAGTATTCTTGATAAATGACTTTATTTCCTCAGAGTGATGTTTGATAAAGATGAAGACGATTGTCAGTGACAACGTTGATCTAAGACCAATTGCTAAACTTTAATATAATATTTATTAAGACATCGACGACCCAGTACTAACTGGGTTGTTGGGGTCAGATAGGCAGCCATTCCATGTAAATGTAAAATGTGTGAATAATGTATTCAGCCGCATCCCGATAGACTGAGAGCCGACTGACTGGTTACTGTTAGGCAGATGATGATGTTCACAAAGAATTGAAAACGTTTACTCGTTACTGGTGTTCAAGGATTTCCTTCTGCTAGGATAGCCATGAATAGTGGATTCATACTACTTATTAATCTAAGTTTTACTCACAATTTTGGCAAAGAAAAGCACCTAACACAGAGATGAAGTGCTTGTTATTACTACTGGAAGCCGTTCATATCTATGAATTGAAACTTACTCAACATGAACATGGGCGAGAGTGCATCACCGATGGCAGCCTCGAGCCCCTCCAGCACGATGTAGAACCAGAAGGAGCCGGCGAAGCTCTTGGTGAGCCCCAGCACCGCGCCCATGGTGCCCGCGAACACGGCGGCTGTCTTGCGACCGAACCTGACTCGATAACCATAGATTGCTTACTAAATTGGCTAACAATATAATATTATAAGTCTTTAAACTGACATGGTTAATGACATTATAATTGACACTTGAAACGGGATATTTACCATGTTTGTTATTTGTTTCGAGTTTCCGATATTTCGATAACTCGATACAAATAACAAACATGGTAAATATCCCGTTTCAAGTGTTCATTATAAATATAATAGTAATGTGTTTTCAAGAGCCAACGTCATCTATTTCTGTGACTATACCGTTTAACAAAATAAACATTAGTAGGTACATTGCATTTCCACTTCCCAAGTCTTTTGAGGATTAATGCTGGAACAAGCTTAGAGAGTTTCGAGCTGCAAGTATTTACGAGCCGATGTTTTCGTTCTTCTCAACCATTTAGTTTGCGTATTGTCATTTGGCAATGTGGTTATTTTGTCATATCTGACAATGAGCTCAAATAAATTCAACATTCACTGTGTTGGAAGCAACCGCAGTTACCACGAATGTTTGCTGTTTATGAATAACCAAAAATGTGGTTACACCGACTGTTAATATTAAGCACAATAGAAAATGGCTCAGTAAATTACAGATAAATATGCGTGCTTGCCAAGCGACCACGCGTGGATGAAGTATGTGCTATTGTCAACAGCGGCTTTGTATGTAAAGCATACAACTATTTTAATTGCTATACAACATCGGTCAATTATGTAGTTACACTGGCAGAAATATGTTAACACAACGGGGACTGGTGACTACGCATTCTTTTTACAAGTATAACCCGGTCCTTACGAATGACTCTCCTTAAAGCAAATTAAATCCTTGATTAAAAGTTTGTTTTAAACCTCCCATCTTTAAGAAACCTCTGTCGAGGGGTGGGGTTGTGTTCATAAAGCGGCGATCATTCAGTCGGGCGGCCATTACGATCAGCTGATAGATGTCCTGCCGAGGGGGGTAATTAAGGCATAACATATTACAACCCGGCCCGCAAGTCTGCATAACTCAACTATGGACGCTAATGACCCCAGCCTTTACTCGTGAAGCGCATCATACTCGTGTGACAAATTCAACATTACATTTCAGTGTATAGTTGAAAACAGGTGGCCATTCCCAAGAAGGCTAATAACATGTACAATGTACATGGTGAATATTATGTTGGTGATGAATCAGTGCGTATGTTTACTTGTTGAGCGGACGCTTGGCGGGTGTTAGTGACCGGCACTAGAACGTGTCCAGCGCAAGGATGTGACAAAAACACATGTTCTGTATTATACACTACAATTATGTAGTTCGATGTACAGGTCCTTGAGCTGACTACAAAGAGCATGTTTTATACTGAATAGGCTTGCGTTTGGTTGCACTTACTGCCGATGAACTCTTTCGTAATACCAAACAAGTTTAATTATCAATCCCACTGTTTGTCACATCTATTATAATATAAACTCGATAGGCAGATAGACTAATGACCTATCTGTTATTAATACCAACAGTGCCAACATAGTAAGACATAATATGTACCTGTCTGAGATCTGTCCCTGTAAGAGCAGTCCCACCATGTTCCCGAAGCTGTGCACCGTTCCCACCAGCGTATGCTTCCAGTCGTCACACGCGAGCCCGAACTGAAACAAATTCCTCATGAATAGTCCGTGCGACAGCAACATTCTCATCTACATGCCCATTCCGTTTTGTAGAGCGCAGCAAAGCCTTCGGCACTACACAGAATTAATTAAAGACGAGAACATCTCAATAACTTCGGTTCGCTGTTGTAAAGGGTTGTAAATATTGTCGCTGGCAAAGATGGAGTGCTTACATGTGCAGTCTGCCATCGCAATCATGTATGCATTCGTGTATTACAACGTCGCTCACAAATCGTGTCTGGGAATGCCTTTTACATTTGTACAGCTTACTATCATACGAGTATCGCGTAGTTACCATCTAAGTGAAACATAAAGTCCTTTCTGACAAAGCAAAACTTATTTGTAACTTCCAACAAATCAGAATTCGTTGACAATGCCTTAACTGTTTCTGATCAATAGCTTCATGTTAAAGCTGTCCACATAGTTCAAGTTGTTCGGTCAAGTGTAGCAAGCGGGTGAGTGCAGGCGCAGTGTCCCGTGCGCCGGCGCAGACCGGTCGCCGGGCAAAAACTATGCAAATAGCTCCACATGCGAGCGAGCGGCCGGCGACGACACACGCCCCCTGCGCGTCCGGACCTGTACACTGTAGACTTGCAGGCTTGTCTATTGTCTCAGATCGGCACTGGCATTACAATAAGTCAGATACGAATCAATTCGTAGGTGTTTTTCAGCGTACCGATAGAATTGTTTTATTTAGTTAGATCCTGCGTGTGAAGTAGAGGTAGGCGATGGTTTTCATATGGCTCTGCACTTTCTGTTTTATTGTTTTAAACTGTTTTATTTTTGACATGGTAAATATTAAGATGTCTCGTGTGTCTTTAATACACACGGCACAAACATTAATGCAAAACCTTCGCATCAGACGACAACAACGCCAACCGAGCCGGCTCGTGGACGAACGTTCATTACATTACCTACATGTAGTGTGGTGGTCTCTTGCAGAATAACAATGACGCAAATAGTTATTTCTATTCATTCGTCTGAAACGTTAATGTATAAAACAAATGCTTTCTAATGACTTGACATGAATTGCTACCTAATTATGCGCTCGTCTAATTTCTTTAAAATAACGGTTTTTAGCACATATCGGGAATACCCTCGGACGACAATCCTACTTATAGGAACATATCCTTTGATAAAACTATAGAAATACCTCCACGTGCGCCGAGAGCTGCCATAGTTGCTAGTATTGTGCAAGTTGTGGACGACTCCAAGCCTGGCGGCGCTCCCACGGAATACCAATGAGCCAAATAGTTATTGTTCTTATTCACCTGTAACGTTTTATATCGTACTTATAGATTTAGATAAACCTATGTTACTATTTGTTACCTATTCTGTCCGGTTCAATGGAAATTGTTCAATGCCTATGTTGCGGACTGGCTAATGATTGTCTTGGCTACATTATCAATTAGACTTAGCGGAAAATATTCGATCTTGAAAATACTCATACTTTGGCAAAGCGCGAAAATGTAGCTATGTCAACGATAAGAATCGGTAAACAGATACCAACTGTGATGATACGATAAATAGAGGGAATGTTTTAAATTAGCTGTAACAATAATTAAGAACTATCAACAAGAATAAAGTCAATAGAAACTCACATAAAGTTTCAGCCATTGCTACAAATTAAGGAACATCTTATCTTAATCTTTTATCAATTCCAAATGTTAAAGCAGTAAAGAATTTCTCATCGGTCACATTCTTTGAGTATACTTTATCTAAAATTCCTATTTATAATGTATAGTATATCCATACGAATGTATTTACTAATGACTCTTCAACATGATCAGATTACGTGCCGTGTCCCTGCCTACCTGCTTGTCTGCCTGTCCGTCAGGGCTCAAGCACCTGTCTACCGTATTTCATTCACTTAACACAACGTTATCTACGTACACAATCTCCTAATGATTTGACAACTACTTCTTATATTTAATTTGATGATAATTACTGTAATTAGTTCTTATCAAACGGTAGTTTTCGTCTTCCTAATTAAAAGTCAACGTCAATCATTTTGTTGACAACCTTTGAACGAAAATAAAACGTAAATTTCTATACAGCTTCCACAGTATTTATTTAAAAGAGTGTTTCACCCGATTTATCTTTTAAATTTTTCAGAATCAGGCCTACGATGACATTTTTTTATCATAGTTTATATTCAAAATAATTTACCAAGTACATTGTAACAAAATGTATAAAGGTTATTGTAAAACTGTGTGCAATCGATATTAGGTCTAGGACAGACCTGATGTCGTTTGTAATGTTGCTTCCCGACGTATTTTGCAGTTGTGTTTAGTAGTTTTGAATGGTTTTATTATGCCGCCTGATTTTCTATTAATTTTCTAATTGTGCTTAGTCTCTTGCTTTTAAGTTTCTGCACGCCGCGCCGGTAACTTTTTACATTACTTCACTCCCAGGCGAAAATTTATAAAACTATTTATTTTAATTTTCGCTAGTGTTGGAACGTTTTCGATTAATATTTAGACGTGGCGATCAAATTGAACGTTCGGTGATCTTTTTAATTTTCTTACGTATCTTTCGGTATAGTTTACTAAGAGTTTTCTTTTCTTACTTATTTAAGTTAGTTTACTTTTCTTGATTATCGGTTTTCAGTGCTACAATTTTCTTTATTGATTTCCGTATTCTTAAGGTGGTCAATTTGTTTCGTATAGCCTTTGAGTAAAACTATCTATTTCTTGCTAAGTAGGTGGAAATTGTCTTTTTCACAGCCAGACAATATTTTTGTATATTAGAAAACCCCTGCTGAGTACCAAAATTAGCCCGGGATTTATTTTTATCATCTGTATTAAAAGTAATTCTTAACATTCTATGGTTATTCACCACGTTATCCATCGCGTATGTTTTTTGTTTTATTTGTCGCTTTAAAATATATTTCATTCTTAGATTTTCCAGCAGGTGTTGTCCATGTCCATTTTAGTGTATTTGATTTTTTTATATATGTATAGTGTTGGTAATTATTAATTTGTATTTAGGAGTTTGTTTTCTTTGGGATATCCTATTTTCCGCCTAAAAGTATTATATTTTTTGTGCATTTATTTGTGGCTTTGTCAAGATTTGAGTATGTCCATTTCTTCTTTAATTTTTAAAAGGGTATTGCCATTATAATCAGGTGCAACTGTTTCATTGTTTTTAAACTAAGAATCTAACACGCTTTTTGTTGTCACTTCAGCTGTACCGATAATGTCCCAATCAATTATATATTGCAATTCAACTACTTTTGTCTCATTAGTCTTCATTATCTGAGATTAAATGGGAATGTATAGTATTTTTTGGGATTTTTCGGGTTGGTTGTTTACAATAATAGGTACAATTCTATACCAATGTCACAAAGAGGTAATGTTTGTATGTTTGTGAATTTGTATAGCAAGTGATCTTTGGAATTACTGATCAGATTCCGAAAATATCTTCACTATTTCTTTCCCAACTTAATGCAAGCAAAGTCGCGGGAAAATGCCAGTACTATCATACAATTTCAAATGTTGATTATAGCGCCATGGTTGTCACGCTCAACCATCAAATAGCCATTTACATGGTACATACATGTGGAGCTCACACAACCGTTATAGCACCCAGATATGTTACAGAGATGTCTGCAAGAACAATGATCGTGACCACACATACACTACATTGTCAATTACATTGCAAAACATCCGTTGTCTATGAATTACAGCCAAGAGGTCTCGCAAGTATTCAATGTTTTCTGGTTAAATAGTGTGCAACGTGGACGTCTACAACAAGAAGGTCTTGGTTTAGTACGTTATATTTATACTAAATATTCACACATTTTAGTTAATTGTAATACAAAACGTTGAGTTTCGTATAACAGTTGATAATAATAATTGAGCGTGGCGTATAATTGATAGCTAACTAATTGAGTGAGCGGTGGTAATGAGTCGCGTAATTGAACAGTTAGTGCTGATCACCGCTTCTGATGTGTGAGCGACTGCGCGCGTTTCATTAGCGAGCTTGTGTGCATTGATTACACGCACAGTTATAATAAAAGCCATGAAGATGTTCAAAACCGAAGTGCTTTTACATTTCAACTTTTTACTGTGCACTTGTATGTTTGACAAAGTAATCATAAAGTACTTCGGTCAGTTCTTCAGAAGTTCTATTTTTAATTCTACACAGTGTAAACCACATCCGACAAGGCATATCCGAAATCACGGAGCCACCACGTATGGTCTAGAAATGATAAAATGAGCACCAAGAAAGTTCATTTGTTTTGAGATAAGCAGTTCCATTATGAGCACGGCACAAGGTTCGTCACACTAGACTTTATAGGAAGGAATGATATATATCATTCCTTCCTAAAGAAATCAAGTAACACCACTAATACATTTTTATTCGTTTATCGGGCAAAAGATGAATAAAGGAATGTACTGGTGATGCCACTTTCATACCCACACCACCTGGGCTTACCTCTGCAATAAAGCTGTCGGGTTTCTCATAGACCCACTCGGTGCAGCGGTGGTCTGTGGTGTGGTTGTAGCGCGCGCAGGCGTCCACGGCCGGCGACCAGCACTGCTTGACGGGCTGGTCGGTCCAGTGCAGGGACTGGTTCAACCAGGGGCTGCTGAACGATGCCTCCGGGCCGTCGCATGCAGGGATCTTACACCTGGAACGAATGAGGCGTTTGAAGAATCTATGCGGCTGCTTGTGATTCTAAATTATGCTGTAATGTTTTAAGTAGAGATGATTGACGTATTATAAGTACAAGTATAGACATATATTTAAATAGATTTTCTTAAGATTCTACTCCTAAGCTCTATGCTAAGATAGATTTAACTAGATGAAAATGCGGTCATAAATTGGAAGTAGAAATTAAATGAGTCATATAAATAATTACTAATAATTAATAAATAATCATAATATTTGTATTTTTTAAATTAGATGGTATGTGAACCAATTGAACAAACAAGCGCTAATCCCGCCCACAAACTGTTACGCAGTTTGGCGGGTTTACTAATGTAAAACAATTTTGGTCCAAAAAAAAAATATTTGATTTATTTATTTGATTTAAATAGTAATATATGTATAATAACAATAATTTTAACGCTCATTCGTATGTTACACTCGGCAGCAAAACTAGTTTTTTTTTCATAGATTGTTTATGAAAATCAAAGCTACTAAATCTCATAAACTCATTTTCCTCAACATACATACTTTAGAAATTAAAAGACGCATTCTTTACAGCTTTTGTTTTGTGTTTCCTTGTATACATACGATCTGATAATACTATACTAATCAGAAGCTTGAAACAAACAAACAAACTGCAAAATCTCACTTTGCGTCTGGATCATGAACTAAGTATGAAATAGGGTTTTTTATGATATGCGGAAACATCAGGCATCAGGCACTTGCGTGGTTTTACGAGCTTGTTTGATGCGCACACGCAAGCTCATTGTGATAATGTATTCATAAAAGTAATGATTCAGCAAAGATCGGCCAATACGTGCCTATAGTTTGTTGTATTGCTTGCAGCTTATTTGTTAACATTACTTCGTCTGTAACCGCACCGATAAAACCTTCTGATTCACCAAAAAGGTCACCGAAACGTGGCCAGGGTACGGACGTTAGAAAATCTACATTCATTTAGAGCCCATTAAGGGCCCGGTAGAAGCGCCTGTAAAGCTCCTTACCTTGCTAACTTACTACCTTGCGGTCATTGTCAGTAAGGTTTACAGGTTTGCGCCAGTTCTTTTTAGCCATGGACCACGGGGTGAGTCCCTTGTCCACTGCGACCACATCTCGGTGCATACCCATCTCGATTTAAAAAAAAGTTCTCTGAGACTCGGTTTTGGAGGGACTTCTAGTATAAAAAGTTTCAAACCTCGCACTTCTCTGGGATGTACAGCCTCGTCTAAAATGATCGTGGGTGATGCATCCAGTTTGCGGTCACCAGTGTACTGACTCGCCTATCTGGTAACGAATTCACGCCTGATAGAAGGCTATTTAATACCGTGCTCTGGCGACCAGAGAATCGCTTCCTCAACAATTGCTTCATGTCCGCTACGTAAATGCCTAACGCATCCGACATACCCAAAATATTTATATTATAGCTTTCGAATGAGTCTTTGCTCATCCGAATCTGAGTTGTATGGAATCTGAGAGTTGAATTCCCTCGAATTCCATAATTTCGGCTCGCTTTACATACATGATTGCACATTTTTGTCCACAGCGAATTGTCCAAACCATACTGATGGCGTTACTAAAAGTTTCAGTTACTTTCAGTAGAAAATACTTTCAGTTTTTTCATTCCCCTCTTGTAATTTCTCCTGCATTGTGGGTTACAAACATTAAAACTCACATAAACAGCCAGACACAGGTCATACAAATATTTGTTTCGTGCGGGGATCGAACCCGCGACACGCAGCGCAGTTGTCGATCTCTCAGCCACTGCGCCAACCGTGATTTCAAATTAACAATCACGTTGATTGTAATTATTGTGTCGGTTTCATAAAACTGGCTAGTTTAGCTGTTTAAATGTTCGTGCACACACTCATGAGACAGGTAAAATTCCTAATGTGGGGCAACGTTTCGTTAAAGAGATTAAAAAAAATGTCGCTCGCTAGTTCCAACATCACCTGTAACCCGCCTCTTCGACGGCGAACACGTAGTTGACGTTGTACATGGAGTTGGTGGCGTACACCAGAGCCAGCATGGCCATGGTGATGGCCTGGTGTCGCCCGAACGCGCCCAGGTGGCCCAACACGTCGTCAAGGTGGACGCGCTTCGAGTCCGCGTTCAAGTCGGCCATGGTGGGGTTGGTGCCAACTTTGGACCAAACTTTGATGGAAAGCTAAAGAGTTTGTTTGTGGACAACACTTAAACACAATGTTTTCAGAACACTAAACTTTTCTTAGAAGGTAATTACTTAACAAATTGTTCTACGTAAACGTCATTTGACCGCTTGATTCTTGGATTCTATTCTATTGATGTCATCATTAAAAGTAAGATAAAAAAACTCTTTGATCTTGGAGTCGCTAGCTATCTACCATGTTTAGTGCTCATTCGCAAGTAAAATTCCGCTTGCAATAAAATAGCTATAGATAAAGCATTCTGTTAGGGAAACAAGTCTCGGGTTGAAACGTTTGTAATACGTTCCTTTCACGTCACTTTAACTTACACTTAGCACTAACTTCAGTCTTCAACACTTCGTTATTCACTATGTATTAACTACACCAACATTAATAAAGGAACAAATTCTTTTCACCTCAAATTATTTCTCTTAAACGTGTGTCCAGCAAAAATGTCTAATGACATCTAAAATTCAATAAAAACAATACAAGCTCAAATTAAAATTATGTAAGCGAGTTCATTGTTTAATTCCGAAGTTCACTTCAGAATGCCACAGGCAGCAATTGATGTCATTATGCAAAAAGAAATAATAAACGTGTGAATGGCAAGGAGCAGTGTTCACGACACAGCGCCAGGTAAGTAGCTGTTGGAAGGTGTCGTAGTGGCAGCCGCCACGCACTTATATGTGGCAGTTAATTAAATATTTATTGTGTTAGGCTCACGACCGTGATAACCACAAGTCACCTGCATACTTCAGCTGTCGACACTGATAACATGACATGATCTCATTTGCGTTAACATTCCTGGAACTGGGTTGTGTTTCCTAATACCGTCCTCATAAAATCGTTTTACTATTCAAAATAGGGCTGTCCAGCTCTAATAAGCTGCATCCACCTTACAGCCTTTAGGGAATATGAGTGTATCTGCTGAGCAAGTAATAATAGACGTTGTAATGGTAGGACTGTATATTCACGACTGTCTTACATGGCGGGCGCAGCCGCCGCTACCTACATAGACGCTACGTAGACACTTACATCTAAATGCCTACGCACGCATATTACATTTGTCCCTACACCATTCCCCCCTTTAACAGAAATAATATGGTGTATATAACAGAAATAATATCCTTAAAATAACATTATAACTAAAGCTACACACATACGTCTAATAAACACATAATAATAAAGTTTCTTCTTATCACTACATCTACACACAACCATTTAACGTTTACATGTATTGCTTGGTTGTCGCTGTCTGCTGCTGTGGTACCGCTTGAACGGTGACCATATTCGGGTTGCTGGCCACTTGCTTGCGAACCCATGCTCTCGCCGTGCCCTTGCAGCGACGCCAAACCACGCATCCCATAGTAACTGATAAAATGACCACCATAGCGATTATAATCCAAACAATGTTGTCCAGCTTTTCACTGAAGTTGTTTGTTATTTTTTGTTCTATTATTCCACTGTTAGAATGGTGTTCTTCTTTGGTCTGACTTGAACCCATTGTTAATAACAAACTGTTACGATGAATGTTACTAAGAAATTAACGTGTAGATCGAAAAATGCCTACTTATATGTCTTGTAAGAAATTATCTATTTGACAATTATTGCTTATTTTCTACGTGACTAAATGTAGGTATGCTTATTTGCTAATTAATTTGGCACAATGTATTCAGCTAATTCTACTTAAACGAAATTATAATTAATATTTGTCTGTTTACATTAACTTCTACCTTATTCTAATGATATAAGAGTGTTTCTTGCATGAACCTTAACATGTTACAATAGTGCATACAAATAATTATTTATTAAGTAGTACATGTAGACAAACGACTGCGCTCACGTTGCGTATTAAGCAAAACGTACTGGTGTTTTGATAACTCGGCCACTTCGCGTTGTTTTATGATGTAAAACTTTGCTAGAAGTGCCCTCATTATTTTCACAATTATTATAACTATTATTTGTTACATCTAAATTAGGACTAATATTATCACTACAGTTATCAGTATCGATTACATAGGCTGGTTTGAGCCTGTCTATAGAAATACATGACTCTTTATCTCCTATCTTAATAATAAAGGTCTTCCCTTGTCTTTTTAGGACATTATATGGACCGTCATATGGTGCCTGTAGTGACTTTCTCATTAGATCATTCCTAACAAATACGCTTTTGCATGTATTAAGGTCGTTTGATACGAACAATGATCGCGAATTATCATGGCATGTTGGTCGCGGTTTAAATTTATTTATTGCGTCCCTTAGTACTTGCAAATATTCCGAGTCCGAAATATTTATTTTAGTGTCATCATAAAAATCACCCGGTAATCGAATCGCTTTACCGTAGGTTAATTCTGCTGCGCTCACTCCGCTATCACTTCTAGAAGCTGCACGCAATCCTAATAATACAATCGGAAGCTCGTCTACCCAAGATTTGTTGCCTTGTAAACGTGCCATTAGCGCCACTTTTAGTGCTCTATGCCATCGTTCAATCAGGCCATTGCTCTGCGGATGATAAGGGGTCGTACGTATTTTATGTATACCTAAATACTTCATAAGGTTCTTAAATAGATCACTCTCGAATTGCCTGCCCTGGTCGCTTGTAAGCTTCGTAGGACAACCAAAACGAGAGATCCAGGTTTCAAAAACAGCTCTAGCGACGGTCTCCGCTGTGATATTTTGAACAGCTACGACCTCTGGCCAACCCGTGGCACGATCCATGAGAGTCACGCAATATCTTTGACCATCCGGTGCAATAGGTAAAGGTCCGACAATGTCAATGTGTAGATGTTGAAAACGATCAGCCCTTTCAAATTTTCCTACATCAGAAACAGTGTGTCTGGTAATTTTGACTCTTTGACATTGAACGCATGATCTCGCCCAATTTGCTACATCCCTATCCATGTCTGGCCAAAAGAATTTCTGTTTAACTAACCTTTTACTAACTTTAATACCCGGATGACTAAGACTGTGGACAGAATCGAATGATAATTTCCTAAATATTTCCGGTAAATAAGGTCGTATATCTTTTGTTGACGTTTCACAATATACAAATGTATTACAGTCGGGCAGACAAATCTGCTTAAACTGCAATGTGCTCTTGGTGTCGGATGTTTGTAATGTCTGCTGTAGATAAACGTCGTCCGCTTGTTGTTTTGCTACCTCAACGTAATCTAGAATCGTGGGACACTGTATGGCTTCGACGCGAGATAATGCGTCGGCGACAACATTATGCTTACCACTGATATACTGTATATCCGTGGTAAATTCACTAATATAGGAGAGTTGCCTTATTCTTCTCGGACTTTCTTTATCATTACTGGACTTTGTAAAAGAATAAATGAGAGGTTTGTGATCTGTATATATAGTTAATGATCGACCTTCTACTAAATTATTGAAATATTTGATGGCTAAATATATTGCCAACAATTCCCTGTCATACGTAGAATATTTAGTTTCGGTTTGCGACAAACTTTTTGAAAAATATCCGAGTGGCTGCCAGGTATTATTATTGTATTGCTGTAAGACTGCACCTACACAGGTATTCGAAGCGTCTGTCATCAGCGCCATTTTAGCATTAGGCAATGGGTAAGATAATGTAGTGGCGCTTTGTAAGCTCTCCTTACATTTCTTAAATGCCTCTACAGCTTCATCAGTCCACTCTATAGGAGTCTTGTCATTTTTCTTCGAATTATGCAAATATTGGTTAAGTACTGATTGAAATTCTACAGCTCTAGGTATATGCAATCTATAAAAATTAATCATACCTAGGAATCGGCGTAATTGCTCAATAGTGTCTGGCCTCGGAAAATTTTTCACAGCTTGCACTTTGTCGTCGAGTGGGCGGACGCCGTCCGTCGTACATTTGTCCCTACACAGCCTAATGGCAGTCGTCTTATGTGCCAGCACAGTGGTGCGGTGCCGTGTGCATACTGTAAAACTAAACCTGATGCTACATAACCTTCCGTGACAATAGTATTTTGTTGCGCTTCCAATGCGCATGCGCTTCCTATAACATGATAGGAAAGTCTTGGTGACAATGATCACTTTGACCACCTGCGTTATTGACTACGAGGTCACGCGTGATCAAAAACGCAGGTGGTAAGCAAGCAAAGCAAGTTTCTGTAAATCTACCGTTATATATTTCGTAACAGCATGTAGAGCGCACAGGAACAAATATCATAACTCAAACATTTGTATACAAACGAGTTTCATTCGTAAGCTACATGAGCAAATTCTTTATTTATGTACTGCTTATCATATTGACATAACATTTACATAAAAATATTCTCAGAAGCCTTCTGGCTCTACGCTATGACATCTTATTTAAATAAACAAAACTGCGATATCTAAACTGTCAAAAAATGTATATTATGTATATGTTGTACTGAGTACGTGGTCACCGTTTTTGCTTCTGATTTTCATCCACCCTGTTTATGATTCGTTCAATTAAGTAATTTCCCAACATGATCTTAGCCGTGTCTCTACGTTCTTCGTAGTTAAAAGTGTCAAGTGATGCAGGTCATGCAGGGCACTAGTGTATTTGTTGTAATCCTTCATACAGTGAGCCGTCCTTACCTTCCACAACTGTGCTGGGGTTAGGTTATTTCTGATGCAGTGATACCTATTACGTGAGGCTCCACAAATGATATTTCGTGAATGTATGTAAGTGGAACAATGAGTCAGTAGATGACTTACACTTCGCTCGTAGTACTGTACTATCTGTCGTGTCTGAGCCTCTAATCCTTCACGTATTCTTATTATAACTGCGGCACACACTACGTTATCATATACAAACGTTATTCCAACGAGTGCGTATTGTTTTATTATCATATTGTGAGAAGCAAAAGTAATTAAATATTATGTTTATCTTTAATAAGTTGTTTTTTAACACCCTTGCTCGTAAAGCTGATGTAATTCCACCGGTTTTAAATATGTAAAGAGGGTTATAAAAAACGCGTGTGTTATCAAAGCAAATAGTTAGTTATAGTCCATACAAATTCCATAACAGTATTATTTGCCATTTCAAATTTGGAACTGATCGCCGCTGCACGACTCCAGCTAGTGAGCAGCGCGCTGTTGCTATTCTTTTTCTTTAAATTTATTTAAAGGGTTTTGTCGCTTAGCTTAGACAAGTACCTGGATCTGCACGATAATCAGTTTGGGTTTCGACCTCGACTGTCTACTGAGAGTGCGATACTGTGTCTTAAGCATACCGTCAGATACTACACAGATCGAAAGACGCCTGTGCACGCTTGCTTCCTCGACCTGTCTAAGGCTTTTGACCTGGTGGCATACGACATTCTGTGGGCTAAACTCGAGGGAATAAACCTACCACGTAAACTTATTAACGTTTTTAAATACTGGTACAGCCTTTAGGTCAACAGCGTTAAGTGGGCGGGTGCAATGTCGGAGCCGTATCGGCTGCAGTGCGGGGTGAGGCAGGGGGGGTTGACTTCCCCATCCTTCTTTAACCTGTACATGAATGCCTTCGTCGCGCTGAGCAGCCAGCATGTCGGCTGCCATGTAGGTGGAATCTGTATTAATAATATCAGTTACGCAGACGATATGGTGCTGCTGAGCGCGTCGGTCTGTGGCCTCAGGTACGGACATGTGAGGAGTATGCCCTTGGTCATGGGTTAAAATATATTGTGACCAAAAGTCAATGCATGGTCTTTGAGGCCGGTACGAAACAGTTGCAAAATTGTCCACCAGTTTTTCTAAACGGTGTTCCACTAGAAAGGGTGGGTCAATTTAAATACCTAGGCCATGTAGTTACAACCGACCTCAAGGACAATGCCGACATGGAGCGGGAACGGAGGGCCTTGTCGGTGAGGGCGAACATGCTCGCGCGCAGGTTTGCGCGCTGTTCAGGGGAGGTGAAGATAGCGCTCTTCATACTACACGTCCCTTTATACGTGCAGCATGGGGGCGAGGTACTACACGCGTGCGTCATACGGGGCCCTCCGCGTCCAGTTCAACAACGCGCTTAGGGCAGTATTGGGGCTGCCTCGCTACTGCAGCGCCTCAGGTATGTTCGCGGAGGCGCACACTGACTGTTTTTACGCGACCATGCGAAAGCGGGGCGGCAGCTCTAATGCTGTCCTGGCGATGATTGCGGACCGAATGGACTGCCTATATATACGGCACTGCTGTGATAGGCATGTTGCCGTCAGCAGGGCCGGTTAACGTATCTATCTTATATATTGTGTTTGTTGTTTATATGTTATCTGTATTTGTGTGTTCCCCTATTATGAGCCAATGTTGCTTGCAATAAATGTATTTTATTTTATTTTATTTAGCGCTGTTGCTATTAAAATTTCGAACTAATTCGAAAGTAGGCAGCGCTAGCTCGCTGTTAAAATGGCGGGAAAGCAACCGTGTGCATTCACAGATTGAGTTATTTAAAATGTTTTTTTTTTGTTTTCTCGCAAATGTGTCAAAAAACGTCGTACGATATATGTGCGTATTGGTTATAACATGCTCGGCCCAAGTACGCCCTCGTCTTCGGCTCGGGCTGAAATTCCGACTTGCATGTTATAACCATCTTAACGCACTAATATCGTAATGTACTATTACGAGCTACTACTACTACAATTACAGCTATCTACGATGAGCTGAATTGTAAAACCCATCTACATAGTTTGACGGCAAAACTGGCGCACTGGTTGAACGATTGACTGCTGCGCTGCGTGTCGCGAGTTCGATTCTCGCTCAGAACAAATACTTGTATGGCCTACAAATATTTGTTTCGGGCTTTTTCGCTGTTTATGTATGTGAGTTTAATTGTTTGTAAACGCACCCACGAATTAGAAGAAATTCCTAGTGTGGGGCAACGTTTGAAAAAATTAAAAGTATTTGTTTTGTATAGCTTCCTTAGTTATCGCCTTTCCAATGCCACTGGGTTCTCAATTCTTCATTTTTGATTCTTACATTTTTTTGAAGATAGAATTCCTGTGAGAAACTGAGTTTATTACACAGCCCGTCTATGTATCGCTTTAGTTGTCAGCCAGCGATAGATTGAAAGATATTACACGTCCAGACATCACACGGAAACTAAACAACTTATCAATTAAGACTATCACTATGTGGACGCATACGAATGACCAACGGATGCACGTTGCACGCATCGCTACTTGCTCTGTTGCATCAGATACCACGTAAGAGCTACAGCTGGGCTAGCAATCTTTGGAGAGCACTAAAGTTACCTTAATCAGCGATGTCGGTGATAAATGATCAGGTGTTCGTGGACGCGGCGGTAATGGCGGCACACATACTGATTGATCTAGTTGCAATAACTGTGGCTATATTAGCTTAGGCTGGTACACCACGTGCAGCTGCAGTGACTTTCAATTCGGCTTGTACAAATCGTTTATTGCAAAGCGAAGACTCAATATTAAGCTGCGTTCAGTTTAGCTATAGATCTCGTTGTGTTATGGTATGTAAATAATGTAAAAACCTTTGTTGATCGTTGGTCTCATCCATCCGTTGTAGTTAGTAGTTTCGGTTATGTTGATATCCTCCTAACCGTATCGTTCCAATCTCAGTGGAGATTGAACATAACAGAGAATAGATAGACGGCAAATATTATAATGTACTATAATCTCTTCCCCGCGGACACAGGTGCACTCTCTGTTTCTTTATTTTAACAGTCCGTTGGAACAGCAGCAGCTGCAGCCAACGAGGCAGGCAACGAAAGGTGTACTCATTAACCCACTAGCACTTATAGCGACGACGAGACCAATGCAATGTTGATAAGTAAATGTACAAGCACAAAGTGAAAGCTCTGCGAAGCTGCACGCACGTTGCAGTTAGTGTGGCAAAGCTTTAGTAATTAACAATTTGTTATTTGTAGAGTAGCTAAGTTTTTGTTGCGTGTGATGATAGATTTGTGTTCGGAGTGCAGCCGCTTTGCTAATGTGCTGTGTGGTAATTGAGTTGCATGGAAAGTGCTCTGATTGCCCGCTCCGAGCATCTTGTCTCATGACGTATCTATGATTGATTAAGACACTACATGACCAGAGTATAGGTAGGCTACCTATAGGCATAAGTTACTGTAATTCACCAGTTTAATTCACTTAGTTATTTATTCTTAAATTAGACTAGCTGTTGCCCGAAAGCTTCGCTCGCGTTATTTTATTTTTTCCTGCATCGGATTTTTCTATAAGTTTAATGAGTTATTTTTATTGCAGGGAAGTCTAAACCATTTTCTGAATTAATAGTTGCCTAACGACTCCTTATAACATCAGCTATCTACTCGTGTAAAAAAATTGGACCAGCCGTTTTAGAGATTACCTACTTTCAAATGCATTCAGTAAAAGATATTATGATTCATTTATTAAGGCATTTCAACGAGGATCATAAAAATGGAAAAGAGAACATCGAGATTATAATTATAAATTATATACTTTACAAAAGAAAAAAAAATAGACAATTTAAAATGATAATTAAAACTGGTAACAAACATAAATTAGTTAATGTACAGTCATCATAAATTGGACACTACTAAAAAAATAAGAAAAAAGTATATATGTATATAAGCATTATGTGTTAAATAAATATGTATTATCTTAAAATTATAAATAGGCACTTCAATTGTATTTTTAATAGATAAAGTTTAAGCTTGTTTGATCATGAATTAGTAAGCTTGTAAATGTTTTTGGGTTTCTGCGAAACAAACCATGCCTAAGCAATACTAACTAGGTATGTTTATGAAAAACATTACATAATTATGATCATGAACGTTCCAAATGTGTCAAATTTGAAGAATAATGAACAAGATACAAATTAATTCAGCCCAAAACGAGAACAACGCCTTGTGACTGTTATGGGACAGTCACGAGACGTTACTGTCGTTTGACAAGAGCTGTTGTTATCTGTCACTGAGAGTAACTGACAGTTGTAACAGACCAGTGTTTGTCTGTGCGGCGTCCAGCGATAAGCACAGCACAGTGAGCGTTGTGCACAAACAGTGGCGCACACGCGCACACGAGGCACTTAGTATTTGAAGTCATTTGTTAGGAATGTGCATTTGATGAATTACTGTACTGTTGTCAAATTGTGATGTACCTTCGCATGCAAGCGCAAAGTCCAAATTTTTCTATTTCTAGCTTTCACTGCTCTCAAATGTTAAGTTTTATATTCAAATTAACTTTTGCCCGCGGCTTCGCTCTCGTTAAATTCGGGGTCACACAGTTCCCCTTTCCTGATACGCAGGTACCTGCTACCTGTAGTTTTTGCCCTTGCGCCTTATTTATTGTAATAGCAATGCTAATTTTTCCCTTTTCTTTTCCTTTTCTCCCTCATTTCTAACTTTAAAAAAATATATAGCCTATGTCCGTCTCCAGGGTCCCAACTATCTCTATACCAAAATTCGTCAAAATCGGTTTAGCCATTTAGGCGTGAAGACGTAACAAACAAACTCACTTTCGCTTTTATAGTATTATAAGTAAGGATTTAAATCTTTTTATATTTATAATTATTAATTAATATACGCCTCACCTGCACCATTCATACCATTTATGTATACTTAGTTACATTGCAGAATTACGTAGGTAATGTAGGTATAAAGTCATTAGGTGTTTCTTTTCCGTCGTTAGCGGGTTATAAAGCAGCTGTACTGATAAGCCCTTGTTTTTCCTTGGTTCCCACGCGCGCCGCTATTTGTATGTGGATGTATACCGACTTCTTGATACAAATGCCGCGTGTATATATATGTAATGCATGACACTGGCAGCTTGTCACCACGATATGCAACCATTGCGCACCAATGACTTCAGTTATTTATTTACAATATGGTTTTTTTTCGTTTTGGAAATCATCGAATGCTTTCTCCCGCTCTGAGCGAAGCGGTGTCAGACTTGGACAGGCTTAAAATATTTTATGTTCCTTCTTTTGCCCTTTGTGTTGTGATATCCCTTTCAAATAACTGGTAACCCTGGAACCACCTATAACCCCGGTATAGACAAACTGCGTATTTGCTGTAGAATTGACACCGTCTCAGTCAATAGCTTTATAGCATTAATTATGGATTTGTATGCGCCATTGTGTTATCTACTTTATATTTGTACACCCTAGCTCCACAGAGCGTGTGGGCATGCCGCTATGCCGCCAGACAGCAACTCGCCCCACTCGTCCCCAGTGCTCCGGGTCACACAAGGCTCGACCTCCCGCGGCCTTGTCCCGCCCTCCGCGCTGCGCACACGCACGGGAACGTGTATTATGTATGTGGACATGATTGTGTGTGATCGTTAGAATAAAAACCACTGAAAGACCATGAAGGGAAATTAGAATTTTATATTGTTGCGAAATTAGATACATTTATAAAGAAACCGTCACTGTTCATTCATAGTATTCTTGACAAAAGCAAGTGCAATATTGCCACTACCATTATAGAGAATATCTAGTGTAGCTAGCTAAAAATACTCATAATAATGCATGAATACGCTCTGTGAAGCGGTACAAAATATAACAGGGTGTACAAATAATGTGGTAGCTAAAAAGTGCCATGTTTTTAGATACATATTTGCTAATTCATTATTACTTTCATAATAATATTGTAAGTATAATGTACACCTTCTCTATAATATAGGAACACGTCCCTCCCCTCTCTCACGACGTCCTACCAAACAAGTACAAACAACATTTTACCGATCAAGTTTATTTTGTTCAAGACGTGCCCAAACTACGTTCAACAAGAACTCGCCTTTGATCGGAGCTCTTCGTTAATCTTCGGCATTGGCCAATACTAAACACTTTTTTCAAGCTGATTACTTTAAAGTTGTTTTTTTATAGTGACGTCACGCTGTTCTGGTGCGGTTCACGCTTGACACAACGCTCGCCGTAAAATAGATTCGTCACAACTGAGCCTCAGAGCTTCATTCAATATTTGCTCAAGTTTTTCGAGATCCGCAGCCATCATAATGATTCGGAATCTTCTGGTTCTCATCATAAATTAGGCTTTAAAAGGAACCCCTCAAAACAATTGCGATGCTATAAATGTTAATTTCATTGGAACATAACATAATTAAATGAAGTACCACTTTATAATTGACAAGTTGTGTAACTGACCATTATCTAATTAACTTCTTAATCTTTTACGATATCGTTTTATGACCAACAAGACGTGGCAAGCTGCATTTTACTTGAATATACAGATTCCCGTGCAAGTTAGAAGTTATCAGTGCACTCATTGTTTTGCAATAAGTACTTTGCCTTTTAGATTAATTAAGAAAGCTTTCCAGGATGGGTTTAGGTATTCATAGCTCTCCTTAGTACCAAACATTGCCTCACAATAGCAATGAGACAACCTGCCTTCAGTGGAGACGGAACCAGTAACGACAGCATGTGCGGGTGTGAAAAGTGACGCGTCGCTGTGAGGTCACGGCACGCGGCACGCATGGGACGCGGCCACACCAGTGGGACAAACATAACCCTCACAGGATGCAGAGCTACTAGTGCGCTACTATTGGGAGCTGGAAATACTGTGCTTGTTTAGCGATCTGTATTTGTTTGCTTCGCTATTTGTCTTGGATAACGTTTCGGAATACCGCTCGCCGCCGTTGTTAATGATAAGCGCTAATAACACTTCTAATTACTCTCACTTGATTAAATGCTATCAGTTCTATCACACTGCATACCATGATGACATGGTCACTTTGTAGGTTAACGTTGTTAGTTCGATGTTCCATTATGGCGCACCTATTAGACACCTCTCCATGGACACGTTGCACAACATTGCTATTCGCTGAGCAGCACGTCTCCGATTCCTCTTGGCTGGTGGTATCGGCCACCCGTACGACTGCCCGACTGGCCAGCCCAGCGCACACCAAACATTCCTCTCTCCAATCAACCGAGACGGATGGCACTTTATATTTAAACATTCTCCATACAGCATCATATTGTTATAAACGCTATCACTGTTCCGTCGCAGTCACGCCTGTTAAGCCTTCTTGACCTGTCGGAGGTCACAGCTGATGAAATAGGTCTGTATTATTTTTTCGGATGGGAAAACATAACATAACTCGCCCCTTTAACTGACGAATTTTCTAAAAATAAATGTATTTTCCTCTTAGAGTAATGAATGGGCCGCCATCGCCAGCAGCCTGCAAGCCGGCGCTTGTGAGCAAAGTTCCAAACTTACAATGCAGCATATTCCACGTAGTACGCTACTACGACAATAATCTTTTTCTCTCCACGGTTCAAAAGAGCAAGTCACATGAGCGATAGTTACAATTTTCCACAGTTTAAAATGTTATCGTTGGCTTTACAAGACGGCAACTATAGAAGGCTCACTGCACTCGATAACCTTTTAACCGATTACAAGACTAGACCAACGTAAGTTGATTTCTTAATGTATTGTATTTAGTCCATCATAATGTCTCTCTATTTTATAATAGTTAACCGTTGCCTTGTCTAGCCTTGTGTGGCTTTTTCATGTCCTTGCATGGTATTGTTCGTCAGGTCGTTGAGCACTTTAAGTTCAGAGTGGACCTGCACCTTTACTGACTCACGCTTGCTATGACTGTGTGGCTCATTTTTCAAAAGACTGTCTTAGACGAGAACCTGCATAGTCCTCACATGATCTGGCCAGGACATTGTCTGGACTTCCAAAAGAGACTCTGAGTTTATTTCGGTTTTTTGTTCTCTGCGTAGTTAGATAGGAAACACCAAAAAAATGGTTTAAGTGTAACCTACTTACAAAACCAATAAATGTCATTCCATTTCATAATTCCAACGAGTAGAACTTCTAAGCGACGATGGTTGTGCTCTTGACACGTATTTACCGACCGCGAGCCCACACCGTGAACTTTTCATTTTGCGCTGACTTGCACATTTCACTAACTCATTTAAAAGTTCTCGCTCGGGTACGGCTCCGGGTCCGGGTCCGCTACTGCGCTGGTCGCACAAGATTGTCGCTTCAAGTGAAATCCACTAACTGTCATCGTGATTTATTCTATCAAGGGACGCTGAATTCATTTCTTAGTTGCGAACTAGTGGTGAGTTGCTAAAGTTTTAATGTTCGAAATGAAAAGTTCTAACTAACTTTCGAGAGAACTTCATAAGAAAATAGTGCTTATGTTCTACCAGCGTCTAGTTAGATAAATGTTTACATTACTCGAAGCGTGCCCATAATCTAATAAATGGTTTGTCCCAGCGCCACATTTATCATCATTATCAGGCTGTTGAAACATTAGAGCCACATTGGACCGCTACTATTACATACAGCTGACAGCCGAGTACCTAAGCTGTTAGCTATGTATCTGCTGGACTGGTACAAGCTACTAGTTAATTGCATAATCTAATAGTTTTATTGGTTTTCTCAAACCTGTTGCTTTCGCCAGATTTCCCCGCGACTAGACTCTGCGAGTACCTTCGAGTACTTACTGCGCACATGCTCGCGCGCCTATTAACGTTCGTGTAACCAATTATATCAACTGTCTGTATCAATTAAATTATTAACCTTTCTTTGGGGTTGTTAACAAGATTGTGGGGACTACTCTCTAACAAGTATAATGATTACGGCAATTTCTTTAACATTTTTTTCCGCTGTGATCTAAAAGCTGGTACTCAATCTAATGACTACATTTGGATTAATTCTACTAAAAGCTCTTTAAATTTTCATTGCCGAAAAAAAATCCTGTTGTTCAAATATAAAGGTTTTGACAATTCCTCACACACTTCGCTCTGTTTTGAAAAATTGGTTATAAAATGTACAGCAGTAACTGCGCGGTTACATATAAGTAACTAAAATAGTTATTCAGGATTGCCACTTGGTTCTTAACCAAGTGAAAGTGTTCGATTCGACTTTACTTTTTTCAATATTTGATAACTATGGTATTGTTCTGAACCTCGTTTTGACAACAATAAATTTTCTCAAATAGGAACGCAACGCTACTGCTCGTTCCTATTCCTCAGAGGTGCGTGGGCGCATATTCCGAACTAGTTTAATATCTCGCTTTCAGTAATTAATATGCTAATTCTAAAAACAGGGCTTTAATTGCTTCAATTATATTAAAATTGTCATGAGCTTATGCTGGTGAAACTAAAGTTTAAAAACCGGCCAAGAGCGTGTCGAGCCACGCTCAGTGTAGGGTTCCGTAGTTTCCCGTCCGTCACAATAAGTGTTCCCACTTATGAGTTTATTATTTGTTTGACGTTGAACACTAGAGAATTGTATTTCCTAATTAATACTTTTGGATTGCGAGAACCGATTTCAATCATTCTTTTTTTTGTTTGAAAAAAGATACGTTCAGGATAACAAAATATGTAAACGAAGTTAAAAAAATGCTTGCATATACGATTATACTACAAACTTAGTCCAGAAATTATTTTGTAAAACTTTTTGTCTTTTTTGTACAAAAACTGTTGTGTCAATCAAGTTCAAAATAATTTTCATAGAAAGTCCTTATAAAGTTCTACTTTTCAGTTTTTTTTCATATTTTCTAAACTTAAGGTTCAAAAGTTAGAGGGGGGGGGACACATTGTTTTTTACTTTTGGAGCGATTATTTCCGAAATTATTGACAATATCAAAAAATGATTTTAGTAAACCCCTATTCATTTTTAAATACCTTTCCAACGATATATCACACGTTAGGGTTGAAATTAAAAAAAAAACACTCCCCACTTTACATATAGGGTGGCTACCCTAATAAAACATTTTTTTCCAATTTTTATTTTACCACTTTGTCGGCGTGATTGATATACATATTGGTACCAAATTTCAGCTTTCTAGTGCTAACGGTCACAGAGATTAAGCGAGGACGGACGGACGGACGGACGGACAGACAGACATGGCGAAACTATAAGGGTTCCTAGTTGACTACGGAACCCTAAAAACAACAGAATACTCTGGACTACCTGAATACATACACGTGCTTGATTTATAACGGAATTTAAGTTTATTTTATGTTAATAACAACATATTGTTGTGCGTGGCGCCTGACACTCGTGTCAACAACGAGCGAGCACCCCTGGCTCCTCGGCACAAACTACGTCAGTTACACGTGACGTGCCATTCTTACAAGCTCTCAACAAATCATTATAGTCGAGTGTTAACCCTCCCACGTTGGGATAACACCTCACACTCTATCGACCACATTTTGGGTCATCTTGAGTATGTAGGTATGAGTACGTACCACAGATATAGTACGTACTACACTGTCACTATTTACACTTGAAACTGGTTCTTTCTGTTACAGGTACTCGTCGGCTTCATCAAACAGCCTCCATACAAATCAGACGCTCTTCCAAACTATTCGTTACCCGACCAAGTACGAAAGCTCGTAGTTTGCTGTAGTATTTGAGTGGCGTGTGTAGTACTTGATTCGTGAAGGTTGCACCGATTGATCAACACTCTTTTGTTCGATTAACGGTCGCGGTGGACTTGACATCGCCAGTTTAGAGTTAGGGAGGTATGTAGCTTGAGGCTTCTTCTTTGGGTTTCAGTTTGAAAATGTTTATGGTACGAGTAAGTACTATATTACTTAGTAGGACATTTTAATTTGATATATAAGTAGGTACTGAAATCAATTTTGACATATCACACATTCATAAAAAAGCAAATAACAACTAAATGGATGCTGTCGAAGCATCCTTGGTCCTAAGATGATGTTTTAGTGGTGTTGTTAGTAGTAGCATGCTGTTTTGTACGGAACTGTCAGTGATCGACACTTGTTCTATAGAACTTTTTTTTACATCAATCGTCAGACGTCAATTTTCTTCGATGAGTTTACAAAATGGCTATGCTCTTGACACACAAACTATTGTACACTTTATTTTCTTGTTGGTAAGGTACCAATTAGATTAATTTGTCTGGATATGTTTGTATGTTTCCATGAATGTGTGTTGAAGTGAGACATTTTAATGAGTCGAACATTAATTGACATTTTGACGGTAGTTGAAGCCTCACGCACCAGTGTCGAAACAGACTAATAAGGGTGCTTTGTTGTGCCTACAGTGATGAATAGTTTGGAGAGCGTCTACAAAATACTGAATACATTCCGTGGAATTAAATTAACAGTTTTTGCGTGCAGTGAAATCATAGTAATTCCAAATAAACGAGACAAGAAGTGCCAATAAAAAGTTAAGTGTTAAACAAAAAATAAACACGACAGTGATTCAGAAAAAAACAAAAGTGATCGAAAATTCGAATTAAACCAAAGTGCTGGTTGTGAACACAATGTTGTAAACACAAGGAGTTCGAGTGACAAGCCTGCAAGAGTAGGAGTGTTGTGATGTGTGCGTGCGGCAGTATGCGATGAAGCGCAGCAAGTCGTACACGTGGCTGTCGGGGCTGCTGCGGGCGAAGCCCGAGGAGCGCGACGACGACGAGTGGGGTGCCGCGCCCTGGGTGCGCGCCGACGTCATGCACCATGACAGGTCAGGATCTGCATGTTCACACTTGTTTCACTGTAAGGTTCAGCTGCATTGCGATTGTGTACTCTCGTTTCATCCAACGAAATGTACCGAGTCGCTTGAATTTGAGGATTCTGTCACTCAAATCCCCTTTTTTTTCGGTTGGGAAATCATCTAATTATGCATGTCAGACTTGTACTGACTAAAACCCACCTAAGTTCCTTCTGTTGCCCTTTACGTTCCGGGGCCGAGGTATCTCTTGCAACTTAAACCCCCTTGAATGACAAATAACTCGTATGAAGTTGATGAGAGGTTACGTTAAGTAGAAATCATGCTGCTCTGTTCTGTAGTCATATGGCTCTGCATCTGGTTTGTAAGCGAGTTAGTAGGGGAAAGATTGCGTCGTGTGACGTCGATGCTTCCGTAGTCGCACAACTCTCTTTAAAAGAAAGCCCGAAAAAGCAAATCGTTGCCCAAAGGGAAATGTGGTAATCGGGACACGGGACGCAGGACACGGGAGCAATCTCTTCATTTCAATATGTAAATAGTGAATACTAAGTCCTAAAGGAAACATAAAATCCTACGCAAAAATAAAAACGTATTGAACGATGAAAAGAACACGAGTTTCTTAAACTTTCTCACGCAGTACCGGAATACAAGTGAGGGAAACTCGCTGTTCTTTAAGGTGAAGATTTCTTGAAAACGGCCAAAAATCAGGTTTTTTAACGCAGTGTATCTCTTAAACCATACGTAATTTTAATCACTGAAAAAAATATGATATTTTTAAGGCTTTTTTGCATACATTGATGGAATTCAAATTGTAATTAAATATGCGAAAATGTGTAAAAAAAATATTCAAACACACCTCTAAATTCTCTTTTAAAGCAGTTTATCTCTTCAATATTAATCGTAATTATAATCAAAAGTATACAATGAAATTTCCAATGCCAAACTGCGTTCAATGATGGATTGTTTTTGATTGAATAGTTAATATTTAATTTTATACAAATTTATTTGTATTTTTACGACAAACGTATGCAGTAAATTCCAACGTCAAAATGTATGAACAAGGTCAACGACATAATACTGCGCCTTAAACTGGAATACTTTAATTTGCCAGAACATATTGCACAGAACGATACCGACCTTATTCGTTGTGTGCGCGATGACAGCGCCCCTAGTGGCCACAACTATTCAGGACTTGTCAGAAGTAGTTGGTATTTCTACTTGGATCTCAGCATCACAGTTATTATTTTGAACGTACCTATTACAAATAAATGTTGTTTCTTTCAACTCGAACTGATTATAAATATCTGCTTGGCATCCTTTATCGGTCATCATAGTAAATTCCCTTTCATTTACTTTAGTAACTGTTTCGATTGGTAACTGATTCTGTTCGTATTTTCCAATAAATTGTTGATCCGGATATCTTCGTGTCATAAAACAATTATATCTAGCAGTGACCTGAGAATGGTAAATTTTCTTACACCGATATATTGACGGGAATATTGTTGGAATATAGCTGGGGCTCGCCTCTGCGTCTGACTTTTTGCCTCCAATAAAATGGTCACTGCATTTTGTATCATGTCATTTTGGGTGCCATGGGGACCCATCAGCACTAAAACAAATAAAAAAGGACTGTAATTTTGGAACGCTTATTATTATTATTATAGTGTACTAGGTTAAATTTCTTACTTTTTTCTCTTCACAGCAGCTATCCATTTTTGTCTTTGCTGTAATGTCCACTTTGATGTTGGAAACGAATAAAACTTGCACGAACTGTTTTTCTCGTAGTTTTTACAATTTACGACACAGCAGTACTATGACCCATATCGCAAATTTTTACGTTTTTATTTAAAATTATAAAGGAAGTTATGAAAATAAAGCAATTTGACACATGACAGCCCAGAATTAATTTACATTTCTGCCACGTCGTGCGCTACGATCGATTTGCCGTTCCCCACCACCCACTTCGCACATAGTCAATAGGCACCAGCATTAACATTGCGTTTTCTCGAGACCTTCTGTTCCCGTTGTTTTTATTGTCGTCGGAGAAAATGCGTTCCAGGTAGCCCGCGGTGTCCGCCACGGAGTAGGTACCTGTTGCGACTACCGACCGGGAACGCGCACAAAAACATCGACAGTTACATCTGTACTGTAGTACCTACTCCGGCATTAATAAGGTAGTACGACGCGATAAACACTCACAAACGACGCAGAACATCGTCGATCTGTTCCTTGTGGTATTGCTCACCCTATTGCTTCGAGAAGCAATATTCTTTCTACTATGACCTATTATTCGAATTGGCATCTCACTAATTGATCCGATGCCAATTTTCTACAAAATATCTACGAATTGAAAAACAATGAAAATCGTGAGCAGGGAAAATTCAGACTTTAAAGTTAAAAACAATCGCAAAGAATCACAAAGTCGAAGAAATTATCAACGTTTGTAAATCGTCACCTTGCTGGTGAAGAAAGTTTAACAAAATTTGAAATGATAGTTAATTAGAACGTATTAGGCTTAACTCTCTTAACCACCAAAGCGACGAATTAAGAAAGTAAAACATGAAAAAAAATTAAATAGGAACGACAGACAATAGTGCCATATGTCAGGAGACGGGCGGAGATGCGCACGCGCGTGGGAGCCCCGCCTGCCCGAGGATAGCCGAGTGGGGCCGAGTGCGGCCGAGTGCGGCAGGTCGCGGGTCACGCATTGTTGTGTCGCGACCATTGTCCTGCTGTCCACTCGCTAGATGAAGATCTCGCTTACAGAAGACGCTTTCGACTTCGGGCTATTGTGGTAGAGGAACATGTTGTCAGTATACTTACAAATACCTACTTTTGACCAATCCTGCTCGAGGATTGTCTGTGTGGAGTTATTCTTTTCTTGAGACACTGTGAGAAAAATTGCCCCTAAAGTAAAGTAGGGTTACTTTACTTGTTGCACACATGTAAAACTTATTATATATTAACAAGAAAAGATAACATATTAGAAAAATACAAGACGAAATATTCTAATTCAAGTATTGACTTCTATAATACTTCTTTGAGCAAGAATTAATTCCATTTATAGACCCACATGGAACCAGTTTTAATATAATCATATTGGCACATCATTTACGTGTAATCATCCTCGTATCATTTAATTTTACGCCAAACGTTTTATTGCAGATTTGACTACTGCCGTCTGACCAGTCTTAATTATTATATATCCGTAATTTGTGTGATAAATTTGTACGGATGTCGTATCGCTTTGTAACCTGTTCATGTTTTTGTGTGAGATTTGTCACACGGCGGGTTTTTGTGCTGTTATTGAATAGCGTAAGAATATCCTTGAACTGGCGGGTGCTGGCGCAATCGATTTGATTCGTCTGTTTTATTTATTCATCTTGTTCAATAAGACTTCCGTTTAATTTTAGCACTTGCCATGTGAAAAAAAACTATAACATTATTTTTTAGGCATTAGTAGTGGCTTGTTACTCAATCACCTCTACTTTTATTTTTAATGTGCGCTATACTGACTGTTATTGTACACTAAAAAACGTACGTTTACTCTTATTTTACTTAAACTCACATACAAAACTGTCGGTCACACATAAATTTGCTCTGTGCGGGGATCAAACCCGCGACCCACAGCACAGGCAGCCTGTACGGTCAAGCAACCGCACATTGTACTTTGGCCTAGTTAGAGAAGTGCAAATTTTGTTAATTTATAAAATGTAATACAGTCACGTACTCAAGTACGTCAGTCTTCGGTAGAATATCGAGCTCGCGTAACATTTAACATTTTAAACATTTTTTATAACATTTTTACATTATTTTCTTTTATATTATTTTAGTGCATTTTTCGTATTAAAATACCTTTTTGAACATTAACATTTATTTTATTAACATTCAACATTTACTGTAAGGGTCCTGCCCTAACATTTGGTCCTTCGAATTAAGTGTAAAATCAGTGCCGTGGTATATTTTCACTCGCGGGAACATTTTGAACATTAAACTCGAACATTAATCAGAACATTAAAACACAGTGTGAAGAGTGAAAGTGAGAGTACGCAGAACGAGGTGAAGTATAAGCAGCAGGCAGGTGTAAGCAGCGAATCCGGTGAGCACGTTCCATTTTACCTATTTTTCTGAAATTTTGGATTTGTGTACCGAGAAACAACAATGTCTTCGTACGATGCTTTACTTGATTCTCAATCTGCCAATCTTAACTCTATCAAACGTATAAATGAAAACTTTAAGAAAGATAGCTCAACACGTAAAACTACTCTTGAGTATCACGATGAAAGACTTCAAAAGCTGGAGGAGTATTGGAGTGAATTTAAAAACAACGACATCCAATTAGCCTTATTTGAAGGCAAGAAGTCTGGACCTTACTATGAGAATCGTGTTTACGAGCGTTTGGAACAATTATACGAGGAGACGAAGATTATGATAAATAAGTCGAAACAAAGATTACTGGCGAAAATCGAAGACGACGGATTTACTTCGTTCACTCAGTCACAACAACAAGAAGAAAGGTCAAGTGCTCAAGAGGTTGTTGAAGAACAACGGGAAAGCGACGAGATCGCGGAGGATGTGAAGAACACGAGATCAAATGAAGAGTTAGTCGTTGATCAACGGACTAGAGATATGATAAATGAGCAGCGGTCTAACATAAAGGCGTTTGAGCGAACAGTACGTAACATGGACATTGATTTGAAAGAAAAGTGGCAACTTGAAGATAAATTGAGGTCGGTTACGCAACGTTGGGAAAAAGTCGATACCACGTATTGGAAGCTGGACATCATATTAGTCAACATGCAAGCATTTGAAAGTGACTATAACAGACTAGAACGGCTGTATGAATTCAGTAAGGAACAAATTACACATAAGGAATATCGAGCTCGCGTAACATTTAACATTTTAAACATTTTTTATAACATTTTTACATTATTTTCTTTTATATTATTTTAGTGCATTTTTCGTATTAAAATACCTTTTTGAACATTAACATTTATTTTATTAACATTCAACATTTACTGTAAGGGTCCTGCCCTTACACAGCCAATCACTTGTTTACTCAACTGTACAGAGTAATTAGTCTAGACATAGGTAGTAACTTCGATGCTCTTCGTTGCCTAGTAGCCGTCCTATAAAAATGTCTTTAAATAATAATGAAGTTCACAAATTGATTCATCACTTGTGCCACGTCCTACAAAGGAGGCGCCTTCGCCCCGGGCTGCGCGCGCGCCTCGGGCGCCGACCAATCAGCACCGTTCATGTAGCAGTTTCGTCGGCAACCGTTCTACTCCTCGAGCCATCACCAGCTAACCACTGACCGCTGACCTTGTCGACCAAACCGAAGGCATGACATCATTACCATTCATATTTTAGCGTTGCTGTTTAAGGTGCAGTGTGTGAATGTAATATGACGTTATATTAACATTTTAATGCACATGAACAATGTTGGTGCCATAGTTCTTTCAGAACTTGCATCTAATTTGCTGCATTATTGTACAAAGATGAGAAACCAAAGCAATAGATTAATTAAGATAGAAAAAAGGCACAAAATAAAGATCAAAACACAAAGGCATAAAAATTTGGGTCGTTTTATAACCTCTGGCGGTTTGTATTCGTGTAATCGAACTCTAACGGTCCATCGAGATTGACCTGCCAGCGAATAAAAGAGCAGCCTATTATGTGTCTCTGATTATTCTACGAACACCACTCCATTGTCAAACTATACCGACGAGTAATTGGGTAGCTGTTGACGACAATTCCAATAAAAAGAGCCTTTTGAAAATTAACAGTTCTTTTATAAGAGCCTCGTACAATTACGTGGGCTTTAATTAAATTATGTGAAGCCTTTTGCTTTGTACAAAACCACGTTCGTTGTTCAACACCAACGTTTTCCTCTAAAGGCCTGAACTATTCTGTCCAAGTCCTGTGCACCTGACGTTGCCGACTGTCACTCAGTTGAGCGCAGCAGGGCGCGCGCATAATGCGCAGTGTGTATCTACGGTGCGCGTTGCACGCACCGCGACGTCTTACTTCATGGCATGCCTGACTGTCCGACGTGCTACACGGTGCACTTGTAAATTATAACAAGTTATTCTAGCACGGATAGTGTATTGTAAACTGTTGTAATCATGCGCTTGCATTACACACATAATCATAACCCTTTGCTTATTTAGTGATCAGTCTGCTTGATAACATTTACTTTATAAGGCAATGAATATTTTTGAATCCTGAAAGTGAATGCGATTATAAGTGTGTTACAATGACCCCACTGGCCTGCAATACCTTCGCATTATTTCAATTGCAACCCATTGTATCGCCTAGACTGGTCATGTCCAAGTGCAACATCCACAGATCTACACAAATATTGACTCAACAACCGCAAGTGAGAAGTTCGTAAGTGGAGTCCATTTCCCCACACTCACTAGATCGCGGTCGCGGTCGGTCTCTCGGCGTATACCTATTTCAAGAGCCAGATGTGTTTAGTTGGGACTTAAAGTGTTGAACATAAACACAGCGTGGCCGCAGGCGCACTGTGAGCTTCTCGTGAGCGTAAAGTGCTAGCGGTGCACGTGAACTATGCAGCGTGGTACAGGAGGGCTCGGTAGCGGGGCAGCCCTCCGGTACTCTCGACATCACACAGTAACAGATGTCAAACAGATGGGTTGGCGTTAGGTAGTTAATGTGCTGAAAAATTTAACTTTTTCTTAGCTTCCTTTCTCAACCTTGCCAGGATTGCGGGTTGTTGGAAAGAGATGCCGCGGCTCCGGAACATAAAGGGCAAAAGAAGGAACATGGGTGGGTTTTCGTCAGCCCAAGTCTGATACTCCCCCCCCCCCGCTCCGTCCAGAACGGGGGAAGTTATTTGATGAATTTTAAAAAGAATCTTTCTCAGTAAGTTATAGAAATGATTTCATCATACAAAGTTATTGGAGCCAGTGTACTCGGTAAAGGCCCGGATATCGCAATTGATTTTTTATGGTTGTTTTTGGTTTGATAGAGTCTAACTGGGTTGTGGAGATCAGACAGGCTGATGCTCTATGTGACATAAAGGTTTTAGCTGCGTCCGGCTGGACTGGAAGGAAACCGACCTAAACATAGTTATACATCATATACGGCATAGTTGGAAAAAGGCAGGCAGATGATGATTGATTGAAGGAACTCTGTTTATATATTATGTATAATAGATTAACGACTATACCTGTATCATGTGTTGATTGTGTGTTACACCTTCTGTTAGCAATTTACTTACTATCATCCTATCTTTGCTGACTGTGAAATGTCAGTTTATGTGTATAATCATAAAGCCGATGCTTGCGGCTAACGTAACGCCACTCGCGTTTAGTTGCGCACAACACAACAGAACACACGGTAAGCAAACCGAGCATTTAACATAGTACCAACTCCACCTTTGAAGAAAATAACACCTATTTATGTAGATTGCTCTCGAGCAGTGCTGAGTCTCGGTAACTAATATTTTTCAAACATAATAAGTAGAACAAATTTAAAAGGGAAACGTATTGTATTTTCCTTTAGTGCCTTACACGAATAGCACACAATAATTTCCTGCACCTGTGACATTACAAGAACAGAAGCGAGCCGTGAGTGGTATGTAATCCAAGGGCAGCTACTCCGTCTTCCCACATAGTTGCCGAACTTTCTAAATTAAAAGCAAATAAAGCACTGCGCGTATCTGTTCGACTGTCACTTACGATATCCGTTTCCGAGCCGAGTGTGAATTGAAAATGTAACCGCAGCGCGCTGATTGGCTGCGAGATCCGTCCGTGCGCGCACGCAACCTCCCGACACTCAGTGCTCAGGGTGACTGTCCTTTGTTTTAGTAGAGGAATTCATTAATGTTTACTTGGAGAAATTGTCTAATGAATAAAATATTGTCGCACCGCTAAGAAAGAAATTCCTGATGAAACTCACACGCAACTTGTACCGACATTCTTGTTGGCTTTGAATATTTGAATAAATAACGAATTAATTATAATGTATGAAAAAACTAAAGGATCACAATGAGAGGATAGTGATTAAATAATTGAAAAAACCGGCCGCATAGTGGTCTCAATCTCCGCTATATCTTAAGTTGGACCGGACTACAAGTTATTATTGTCGTGAGTATATTATCCTTAATTTCGTCAACATGGATCGCGCTGGTTGTTCGAGCCAGATTACTAAACTTTAGGTATGTTGTCCGTGTATGTTGTGGAAACCCTAGCAGCAGTCAGCCAGGTGTCGGTCGGTTCAGATCACGGCTAGCATGCGGCTGAAGCTGGCACCGCAAACAATCAATACGCGCACCAACTAACGGCCAACCACAGAACTTACTTCTAAGTTATTTGAGAACGTGAGGTTTCTCAGGTTTCACAAATTACATTCTGCCATATATGCTGTTGCCTGCTTTTAGGGATAATCTGTAGACTTCACATGCTTTTAAAAAATAAAAAATGTAAAATGGTGGCGGCCAACATTAAAAAAACTTGAGAGGTGTCAAGAGACACCTGGATGGAACGAAGTTATTATTTATTTTATACAACAAAAACTGTATACACTCCACAAAAATAATCGTCGCGGCACCACACTGTTCAATGCGAAATAGAAAGACGAAACGAAAATAACTGAGAGAGAGAGAGAGAGAGACAGAAAAACACGCGCACGCTACACGGCGTACTTACAACTACAGCAAAAATGTCGTACAACTTTTGGTCTTAATTTTTTCCGTCTAGCCCCCTTTTGCCTACTAACAGATTGTAAAGTTTGGTTTTGGTTACAAATCTTTCGGAAAATAACAAGAATGGTGCAACTAATGAATTGTGTGTGTTATTACTTTATTAGCGCAATAAGCTGCCACAAAGTATCGTTAAGGCGCTAAATATTGCCAATATACTCATTTATTTCTAAGAGGTATGTTTTACAACACAATATTACTACTGTTAATGTTATGGTCTCTGGAAGCTTCTGACTCAGTTATTATGGATTCCGTTGTCAGTTGTTTAAGACCAGGAAATAGGATTGTTTTTATGAGCACTTAATATGTTCCCATCCCGTACTGTTAGCTCTCAGTAACGCGGCGTTAATACTACACCGTTATATTACTTATGAAGGCTCCATTTTGTAGGCAATTATTGCAGTTAATTATAATACTTAGTACTAAAAGATTTGCTACTGGTTTTATTGCAATGAATCGGTGTTAAAGTAAATAGACTCATTAAGGGCCTGTAAAATAGAGATGTACTTACAATAATTGTGTAAAGTAAAGTTGTAACTTTAACAAAATGAGTAAAATAATGTGGACGCAAATCTGGGTATTAGAATACCCATGAATTTTGTAGGAACATTGTTAATGGTCATGGTTAACGTACAGGTTCATACAGGAAAGATACGCGAGATCAACAACTAACATCAAATCAAAGATTTATCTTTAGAAGACCTTTTACGACCCCTTCATCATGACAATCGACTTTAAACAGTAATATTTCAACAGTTTACGTGCCCCCTTCCTGCCTGCCACCCTGCAGCTAGAGCGTGAATCTGCCCATCATACAATTTAAATCTCACCATAACGCCGCGCCGTCCCTCACTCGCTTAAACCGACATAACTGCCACTTTCCATACAAAGATTTATCTTTAGAAGACCTTTTACGACCCCTTCATCATGACAATCGACTTTAAACAGTAATATTTCAACAGTTTACGTGCCCCCTTCCTGCCTGCCACCCTGCAGCTAGAGCGTGAATCTGCCCATCATACAATTTAAATCTCACCATAACGCCGCGCCGTCCCTCACTCGCTTAAACCGACATAACTGCCACTTTCCATACGCTCCATAAAAATGCAGTTAACTCACTTCATGAACACACCGAACCGAACCGAATATAAACGTTATTTTTGTGGCGAAAAGGTTGGAATTGTAATGAATGTGAGATAAAAATTGGCCTGAAGATGGCATTATTCATATAAATGGGTTTTGACAGTTTTATTCTTTGATACGGTGGGATATTGCGAGCGTGAGGCGGGCTCACATGGGTTGCTACTGAAAACTTTTAACACTGTCTAGAAAGTATTTTCTACGAAACATCTCATAATATATTCTGTAGATTGTGGAAACTACAAAGTTACTCATTATTCATTGCTATCATCATAATACCCATGTCTTCAAAATAACCATTAAACATTATGATTTCAGCTAGTTTTGCGTTTCAGCCCTTAAGGACTTAAATTATCAAGGTTTTAGTAACTTAAAGCCCCAAGTGATTCAAGTAAGTTAAGATTTTAGCTAAATCATTTTAGCCAAAATCTTAACTTGCTTACAACTCATGTGTTAACCACCCACCACATTTTCTTATGACTGATGATAACAACATGAGTATCTGTCATGTACAAAGTCACTGCGCGACTGACTGTCACGTGTGAGTCAGACGGAGCAGGCAGCGCTAAATTATCTAGACCAGGAGCAGGACGTTACACGCAGACAGACTTACTATGAGCTCTAATTATATCGCACTATTTGCCTCCACAGGCATTTGTATTAACAGTGATTGTCACAAAATAACAGGTTTAAAAACATTATAGTTATGGGCTCAAGTAATTTGCATATCTTGATTATTGCTAATATCTAAATGAGTGGTTTGGTGCATGACCTAAAATGTTAGGTCTTCAGGATAGTCTTAATATCCAGATCAGAAATTATGTTATCTTGAACACTTTCGTATTAAACTTCGGGCTAACTAAATAGTGTCTATATATCTCGAGTCTTACCTACGTTTCGTTCTTTGAAACCTTAAAATAAGTAACCATTCCGAGGTAAACGTACTAATACTAGGACACCGGCCGTATCGTAAGAGTTAGCAAAAGATTAACGACTATTAGATAGTTCGCGGGCACAAACACTGTGTGCGTATAAGTTCACACTTATCTTGGTGCGATACCGGACGCTGTACCCGCCAGGGCTTTACCATGCGTGCATTAGTGCTAATAACTAAGATTGTACAAGTAAATCTGTACAGTAACACGTTAAATACCCGTCTAACAACCACATTGCGTTTAATGAAAAGCTGACATTTATTAATTAGCTAGCAAGTATTATTATCGCAGCACTTAGTCTCCTCTCTTACAACATATCGATGCATTCAACGTTTGAATAAAGATACTGCCCTCAAACGAGACATTCTAACATCCTCTTGATATTGTAATTTAGCAAAAACGTTGTCAAATTTTGTGGAAAGCACTGCCTTTAGAATCAATACAATGGTTTTGATCTAGAGCGCCCGAGTAGGTATTGACCATTCAGCGAAAAGTGAGCAAGTTAAAAGTCGTGTTTCAACAATCATTAAAAAAAATAACTATATCACATAACACTTCACAATTAGCACAACCGCTCAGATTTCCCGGACACTGACCAACGAGATGTCCGACTGTCCGGCCCGCGTGTGGCGGCCCCGCGTGCCGTACTGTCCGGCTGTCCAGATGCCACGTGTCCAGATAATCGCTGTGTTTGTTGAGTCTATTGGACACACAGCGTGGGCACGGCCACGGTCAGACTATGGATATTAATTCAGATGTGATATAACTTACTTTGGGATAGTGCTGGGCCAGATGCGCAACGAAGAGGAGCTGAGCGGTCCATGTCTAGCAGTAAGGTTTGGTAAACAGGTAATTTAATACTTTGACATCAGCAACACCAGAAATTACCATATAGATAAAGACACTACTACTAATATAACTTCTCGAAATACAGCCAAGCAAATATATAGAGTCTATATTTATTAGCTACACTAATAGAGCCAGCCCAGATGTCGGCAGATTCAAGTAAAATACTTTCTCCATCTGGTTAGATTGAGGCATCAAAGGCGTATTTTCCTTTGAACAACAAATATGCAGTTCTAGTGTTATTATCGGCGTGTACAACATAATAAGACTTCCGTCCAGAAACGACTGGGCCGCTGTAGCAGTGAGTACACAAATAGTCTTAACTGCTGCCTTCCGCTGCCCGCCTGGTACGTCCAGTGAGGAACACTTGTAAACATGGACCATCGTGGGATGTGTTGAGTGCTTCTCATTACACACTCAAATATGTTGATGATCTTCAACATACTTTGAGCAGATATTCACCCTTATGATGGGACTTTCGCAAGTTACTAGATAGTGATCAAACTGATTAGTGAAATCTAAAATATGACGAAATAAAACAATCAATTGCAATACGCCTACTTGTATTCCATGCCAAATGAAAAAAAAACGTTAAAAGTTATTGAAAGATTTAGAAAACCTTTATTGATTGTGAAGTTACCAGAATGCTAAAGAAGGGACTCAGTCCTCAAATACAAATCAAAGATCTTAATCATAACACGTAGCGTGTCCCAGACTAGCAGGCAACAGTTGAGCATGTACTTCATTTAGTAACTGAGCCCTACTGCCACATGCCGGAAGAAAGGCTGATTTATCAGATTTTATCAATCTTGATGTAAGGCGTGTTAGATACAGTGCCTGACGATTTGTGGCGCCCCGACACGCGAGGAAATAGTCCAATTAATGATAACTTATCATTCGACGAATCGGATAGAGATGAAGAGATATATCTAGAACATGTCGCGGAAATTGAAAATATATATCGCGGCGATACTTGTGATATTGCAGTTGATTTACTGTGAGAGGATGAGGTGGTTTTATTACGTTCAGGAATATTTTGTAATTATGGGTGGTACACTTGAATTTTTTTTATATTATAATATAGTTATGTTTTCCAAAATTAATTGAAAATCTTGACGTCGATCAGTAGCCCTACTATGACCTCTTAAAGCAATTCTTATTCCGCTGAGGGAAAGAGACAGAGCTATACAGGGTGTCTAGCACCATCTCTTTCACTCAGTGGAATAAGAATTGCTATAAGATGTCATAGTAGCCCTTCTGCTCTTTAGCGCCTCGGTTTAGCACCCACAAAACCGGCAACTTGCGTATACCTGCACTATAAACTCCTTACAAGAATCGATTAACATTTTATTCATCATTATACTGCTTGAGGAGTTTATGAGTGTACGCGGAGATAATTACATTAGGAATTAAAGTCGAGACTAATCGCAGCGATTAGACGCCGCAGCACATGTAGCTTGTGTGCAATCAATATTATTACGTCGGCGTTATGTATTTTTAACGTCATGTCGATAACTGACTGACTGATGCAAACCAAGTTTGTCCATAATAATATTGGTTATTGCTTTAATTATGTAAATGCCATTAATTTAAATAATAGTCATAGTTAACAGTTATTAAACGTATCAAGTCTCTGCCTGTTTATGTGATGCTTTACCGAATTAAATGGAAGTGAATGGCTACAAATATGTAGCCATTCACTTCATTGTAGTCTGTCTATTGTAAACGTTTTTAAACACATAAATAAAAAGCATGTTGTTCCTACTGGTCCTGGTATTTGGATTAGTTAGTGACGGGCCTGTTGGTCTAGTCGTCAGTAGCCTTGATTGCTGAGCCGGAGGTGGTGGGTTCGATTCCCACCCAGGACAAACTTTGTGTGATGGGCATTATTGTTTGTTCTGTGTCTGGGTGTGATTTATCTATAATATGTATGTATTTATAAATTATATAAGTATGTATATCAGTTGTCTGGTTACCATAACACAAGCTCTGCTTAGCTTGGGATCAGATAGCCGTGTGTGAGTGGTCCCAAATTTATTTATTATTTATTTAGTTTCCTCTTCAGATCCGTTCATGTCTTTACATTGCCAATTAATCTGTTTTGTAAGAAATTGCCACACTTGTCTATAAGTTTATTATATATTTCTTATCCTTGTACATATATATTCAATTGATGGTGAGCCAAATAAATAAAATATTTATGAACCTCTCAGTATCTAGAAGTTCACACTTCCTTGCAATAGGTAGCGTATTTATGGATTATATTTGCATTTTGAAAGAAAACAGAGCCCAGTAAGTAGACAGTGAGTGCAAGCTGTTCTTATTTTTATTTGTATCAGCGCACCTTGGCGGGCGTTAGGATAAGTGCCGAATAAAATATGATGGCCGGTGTACTGTGAGTGTGAGTGTGATGGTCGTTATGAGAACATTCCTCACACGCGGCACCAGCTCGTGCCGGGGCGCGACGAGCTCCGGGATTTAGGGGTGACAGAACAGCTAGGTGGAAATTCAAAATACTATAATTAGTTTAGCAATTTCTTATTGACAGCGATGTAAATGAATTTTGAACATTTGTTTAATATATTATTTGTATTTAGTGTAATTACAATGGTTTAAATGATGAAAGCTATGAGGGAATCGATGAACACACTGCAAACAGTCATCCTGTTTAAATCATAACATTCCTTTGATGTCTGTAGTCGGGTTAAATAGCGAATCATAAGGAAAACAGAAAGCTAAATATTGGAAAATATTTCTTATACAATAACTCATACGGAATCCTTACTAATATTATAAAAGCGAAAGTGTGTTTGTTTGTTTGTTAATTCTTACGCCTAAATGGCTAAACCTGTTTTGATGAATTTTGGTACAGAGATAGTTGGGACCCTGGAAAAGGACATAGGTTATTTTTTTAAATGATTAAGATATGAGGGAGAAAGAGGGAAGAAAAGGGAAAACTTAGCATTGCTATTAGAATAAATGAGGCGCAATAGCAAAAACTACAGGTAGCAGGTAGATACCTGTAAATCTGGAAAGGGGAACTGTGTTACGTGTTACCCCGAAGCCACGGGAAAAAACTAGTTGATTAATTTCTTGTGTCTGATTTACAGACAGAATAGTCTCAACGGGCTAGTTAACCCCAAGCCATAATAAAACTTTAATTAATGACGTTGTGGTACCTAGAGGTCAATCATCGTAGTTAAAGAAAAATCAAAATCAAAAGTCATTTATTCAAATTAGGCTGATAATCAGCACTTTTTGAACGTCACATTACAAGAGACAGTCCCACAAAAACGCCCTGCCCTTCGCCACTTCCTAGTGTTTTAGCTGGGAAGAAGAAGTGGCGGAACAAACTCCCCAGCAACACATCTGTCTGTTGGGTTAGAAGAACCAGATTTTATACAATTTCGTTTATCACAAGAAAATAAAAAAAATAAGAAATTATTCATTCATTGTCACTTGTCAGCTAGCAAACACCAATTATGTATAAAAATAAAAAATAAATAAAAGTCAAAATGTCAATAGTACTCATTAACTGACTCGTTGGACTGCTGAGGTCCTGGGTTCGATGTTCGGGTCGAACGAAGTGGAATTGGGCTTTTCCATCAAGTGTTCTTCAGTACCAGCCGCGGAGTGTCGATGTGTGCCCGGTTGATGGAAATAGACTCGCTCCCTATTACATGAGACTTGTAAATTACTGGCAACAAGCGGGTGTGCTATTAGGTACCTACACCTCTGGCTAACCCTTCAAGATTACAAGCGTGATGTTATGTTACTCATTAAGAACAAACTCTCATAAACCATCGACGTACTACATGGTGGCCTGAGGCATCCCTGTTCGTTTATCAGCGTGTCTATAAACCCGGTTGTCGTAGGGGTGTGCTAAGCTCTCCGTCAGCGTCAGCGCGGGCTCGGGGGTGCGCCCTCACGGCGGCGGCGGAGTGTGCCCCACAGCCCACAGCCCGAGACACTGGCTCGGATTTATTGCGCGTTAAGAAGATCATAAAATGAGCACTGCTTTTGTGTACTCTCATTTTATTGGTCATTTAAATGAAAATCCGTTTGCGTAAAGCTGCTTTTGTGTAATGAAAATTCTGTGGTTTCATGAGTTGATTTTAAATGTACTTACTGAACTTAAGCTTTAACTTAAACGAATGTGTTTTTAATGATAAAAAATTATCCTTCATTTTATTTAATTCAACGGTAACGAGTTTATCACATGACTCAATCGACACTTGATCAGTTTCAAGATTCAGAAACGCTCTCACCATTTACCTAAAAATTAACTTGATTATGTTACATTATCGATTATATAATTAAATAATATATAAAAAACCCTTAAATGTTATCAAACGTTAACCATTTATCAGCGATCTCAGTAAAGATCCCTGCACTTGAATCGTTTCGTGCATCGTCATCAAATTACGGCTTGCCTTCCGGCAGTTCCCGCCGACGGCGACGCATTCAATAAATAGAATTGTTCGTCATTTTCCCGCCGCCGCGCGCCGCCGCCGGTCCGCCCAGCGCGTGTACACCCTCCTGCCACTTAGCTTTATAGTTTCACTGATTCATAGCCCCTGCTGCCGAGGGTTGCCGAAGATTGCCGAAGGTATTAGAATGCCACTGAGGTTCTCAAGGAAAGTACTTGAATTTAAGAAAAGGGCACACAGCGTACCATTCTTTTTTTCACTTTTGGCTCTCATTGCATCATGTACATACTGGCACTACATTCGTAAAAGTGGAAGTCAGAGCAATAAAAAAACAAGACGTTATCGTCGCCTAAGTAAGCCCATTACGAAGCAGTTGAGTGAATTTATAGTGTCAGTTGTGTCAGCTCTACAATTAGCACAGAGATAAGCGATGCCTATAGCTGCCCATTATCAATACGTGATGATCTGCCTCTAATGGCCAAAACCACACGTTATCTATGCTAATCAGAACCGGGCTGGGTCAGCTGTGGCTATTAATATTCAATCAAAATAATTATTGATCTATAAAATTACTATAAAATGTAACGAATTTCTTCTAGAGCTACAAGTTAAACTTATTAGGATTCCGTAGCCAAACGTCTAAAACAGAACCCTTATTTCGATAACATTCTCAATGTCCGTCTGTCCCCGTGTGTCCGGCTGTTGACTGCTGACCACCACACAGTTGACATAATATGGAGAGTACGTCTATGAGCTGCTACAGAATAATAAATGAAAAAAAATTGTCGTGGCGCTGCATATATACTGTAACTAAGCTTTAAAATAATCATTGTGTGGCATGTTTATCAACATATCTTGAACAATAATCTGTGGTTCTGTCCGTACAATATGACCTTATTGTTATTGAAAAACTGGCCTGTCCACTTAACTTACCTAACTACCTTTTTATTTGACCGATTTAAACAGAATTGGTTCGATATTTATCAGTGCAATCGTTCAAAACACCCAATCTGGCGTTTTCAATGCTAGTAAAGATCCTGCTGACTCAACACATCTGCTAGTCTGCTTACCCCCTCGGATCAGTGCCGCGGCGATAAATGACTTTACTTTTAAACAAGGATTACGATTTTTTTCGGCCGAGGGAACTTTACAGCGGTGAAAAATGCGAGTGAACCCCTCCGGGCAACCCCGGGCACGGGGGCCCGCTCGGACTAGCGGGGCCTTAAGTGTATTCAGAGTAGAGGTTTTATTGACGCGGTTAGTGAGTGAGTCTTTAGAGCTGAGAGTTCAGTTACTGCCCGAAACGATATGTTTTGGGAAGTGATTTCCGGGGTTTTAGAAAAAGGAAGAAAGGTTTCTGTGAGGGAAATATAGTTTTCATTTTCTTGTAGATAGCATTTATTTAACCCATGTATCATTTGGAAAAACCATTGAGATCCGCGAGTCAGTTGGTTCACTGATATATTTGAGCTTTTGTATACTTGAAACTTATATGAACATATTTTTTCAGTGTTGGACACTACAGATCTAAATTCGTTTGAAACATAATAAATTAATAATTTTACCGTAGATAGGTAATGTAAAATGTACAGAAAAACTATTATATCTGTAAGTTATTAAAGCTGTCTGTAACACAGAACAGTTCGTCAACCGCAAACTATACGTTTGAAATGAATTCCAAACCAATAGGTACAGCTCGAAGCAGCTCTCTCTTCAAATTCATTGTAAAGCCGCAATCGTGGTGAGTTCGCAAGGGTAGCCATAATACACTAATATACCAAAGACACATTTGTTTATGTAGGTATTTACATGCTTTAAAGATAAAACATACATATTTCATTATGCAAATATTATTAATTTAAAGCCTACTAATTAATAGTTAATGGTACTCTATCAAATCGTTTGTATGTAGATTTGATAAGCGCTCATCTACGTTCAACGAATTAGAGTATCATTATCATAAATTCTTATCATTAAATATGTCGATTTTGCATTATCTTATCGGGAATTAAATATACATGGAAAACAATCCTTTGAACATTGAATATATGTAGAATAAATTAAATAAACACCAATATAAAACTAATGGGTATGTAAAATACATCAGACAAGGTCATCGCTCGATGTCCAGATACCATTCATAGCACTCACTACATGTGTCATGACTCACAAGATGACGTCAATGACACGATGAGATAGCGCAGCAAAATTTTGACGATGAAATCAGTCGACTCCGTGGCGCAACGGTAGCGCGTCTGACTCCAGATCAGAAGGTTGCGTGTTCAAATCACGTCGGGGTCAAAACTCGTTTTTGTTTCTCGATGAGGAACCAAAGCGGGTTTTTTGTTTCTTTTTTGTAAATTGTTTAAAAATATTTTATTTAAAAACGTCTAATTGTTTCGTAAATCGTCTGAAAACGTCGAAAAATGTTTTTCATTCATGTTTTATTTTCCGTGAAGCTTTGGAATTACGACAAATCAATGAAATGTATAAAATATTGATGAACCAATTGTTTCGGTGGCCGACAGTCGACAGCCGACTGCCGACAGGCATCAGTTCCCACGGACGGATGATATTTGATTATTTCACGGTCCGTGCGTCCGCGGTGTTAAGGGCTAGTTGCACAGCACCGATGAAGTTCAGCCGGGATTGGATGCGACTGTGGTTCCGTTAACCAGCCTGTTGCTGTGAGAGATAAGTCAGAATATAATGTTACAAATTTCATTCTACCATTATCTTACTTTTAGTTGAAAATGAAGGCACTTCCATAAACTAAAAAGTACACTGAACATTTTTTAAAAATGCTGAAGAAAAATGGAACGCATCGGTAACTCTGATTAATTTATCCAACTTAGGTGTAAAAAGTATAAATTATAGTCCTTAGGATTTCCTCTTACAAATTTTGTTGTATAACTATATATAGGTACTTTTATTTTATTCCTTTTTAAACGTAGACAGACGGACAGGAGGGAAAGCACGAAACAGAAAATATCGTGTAGCGGCGATTCTTACCAATGTCGGACAAGAGCAAGAAAACAATAATGGTTGTTAAAATGAATATCATCAGCCCTTAACAACTTATTCAAATGATAGGTATTGACAATGAGTGCGAACATTGTTCAACGATTGAATGCTCGCATACCTGTAATAATAGTAATCTTCATCACAATAGTAATCTGCGTAATAATTACAGCTGTGAGAACTATTGCCTTTTGTAATAGTTCCTCTGATGAGCGCCACACCGGGCACCGCGCACCGCGCACCGCGCACCGTGACGCAATGGAAATGATTACTTTTGATTGAGAACGACTAACAGTGGCCAACTCATTTGTAAGCTGCCATTATTATTTAGATTAATGTTCACGTTTTTTGTGTCAAACAAAAATGTATTAAAGCGTTGTTATTTATTTAAAAAAAACACGTTTCTTAGACCATCGACATTTTGCGCTTTTAACCTTTTTTATTTAACTTGATAATCAAGCACCCCGCTGTTCAACATTTGGCAGGTAGCTACACAGATTTTCCGGCAAAAATTCTTTGTTTTTTCGAAAAAAAAAGAGAGACGAGACGCTGCCTACTCTAAACTACACTTACTTAGTTGAATAAGTATGAGGGGTTATGAACTTATGACTATACTTTATATTATATACTATTTACTATTAGATAAGGTAGATAATAAGGCAGTGCCTACCTGCAGTACGTGCCTCACAGCCAGCCAGCAATTGTTTTATAAGACCACAAATTGGTATAGCACTAGAGGTTCCAGATCTAATCTAGAACATTTAATTCTTGAAAAAACCCCACACAACATTAGTATTTCGAAGAATTTCAGTTTTCTTACATCCCAAACTTCCAAGGAAAATATCTTAAAGAAAGCACCGTCAATATTTCAGAGTGATACTCTTTACTTGTAAAGGTGCAATACGCTAATGGTTGGCACCATCACAAGTTACCTTCCAGCCGAGCCTTCTAAGAAACACACACGGGGTTTTGTTCAGTGACCTACGAACCTTATGACAACACGCTATTCTTTAGGCAGCACTATGTCTCTTAGGAATAAGCTTATGTGTTAGCTTTCGAAGAAGGCCTCAACATGATATTACTGGTTTGATGATGATACAGACATTGCTTTGTACTCACTGACGTAGATACAAGGCGGTGTTAAAGTTTGTCTCTACTTTAGACATGGTATTTTGTTCAGGTGTTCGTGTTAGAGAATGCCGATGCCGCAGGTTCTAATGACATACGGATGGTTAATGTGAAGGTTAAAAACCTGACAATTTGTGCTTCTTCTGTTTTACTTTCTCTTCTTGGTTGGCGCAGTGGCTGAGCGATTGAATGCTGCGCTGCGTGACGCGGGTTCGATTACCCCACGGAATGAATATGTGTATGGCCTACAGGTAGTTGTTTCGGGTCTGGCTGTTTGTGTATGTGAGTTTAAATGTTTGTAAACGCACCCACGATACAGGAGAAATTCCTAGTGTGGGGCAACGTTTTTTTTTTAATAGAGGTTTTATGTAGCCTGTTATCAACCGTAAATTACCTGTTCTAATTAAATAGTCAAGTGATTTATGTTAATTCACTTAGTATTTGTTTATTTATTCATATAACAATACTTTGCATTGTGTTTGAATTACAATAATTATAAATAAATAGTCCTACATTAATTAATTAATTAAGTAAATTTCAAAAATACAAAAAACGATATACAATACACTTAAGTACAAAACTGTTTTTTTTTTTTATTGATTTATATGATATCGATAGATTGTAAATAGTCATTGTATTAATTATTATAAATTATATAGATGTGTGTCCAATATACTCGTATCTAAAGTTGCGTCAAATTAAATAACTCTCGTATTTAAATAAAACCAATAAACTCTATGCAAATGTCCAAACTCGTAAACAGCGGGTAAAATCAGTGATCTAATTTTAAAATCTCGTTTATTTTATATCTAAATGGTCATATAATATACGTTTGATGACGGCGATGACCTTGGGGGACATGCAGTCAATGACCAGAGTGACATCGGTGAGCACGGTGACTACGATGACCACTGTCATTTGTATGTACGCGTGGTTCATAGTATCCTACTCACTCGGAATTCCGACATGTCATCTATCTCGGAGATTTAAATCACCGTGACGGCATGAGTAATAAAAATCGTTAAAAATATTAAATTACTTGTTTCCTGTGTTTCGGTGAGCATTGAATCATTTGTTTGAACTTGTGAAGCATTCCTTCTGTCATGCTTATCACGTTCGGGAATTGCCATCAAACGAGTGAGCTGGGAACATACTCGACGATGGTTCACTCTCGTATGGATTAGTGTGACACGTTACTAAACTTATGAGTCCTTTGTTTCATAACAGCATCAAATTATCAATCTGTGCAAAGTTATGTCATGCCTCTGTCTTTAGTATTATTTTTATTGTGTTGGCTTTTTTGAAGTATCGTTGGTGTATTTATTTGCCAAACTCTAATGTTACTTTAACATTTATGTAGTTACTAGCTTATGCCCGCGGCATCGCTCTCGTCCAACTTTCTCCCCCTTTACTCACTTAAAAAAATATAGTCTACTAGCTTTCGCCCGCGGCTTCGCCCGCGTTAAATTTGGGGTAACACAGTTCTTCTTGCGCCTTATTGATTTGTAATAGCAACGCTAAGTTTTCCCTTTTCTTCCCTCTTTCTCCCTCACATCCCACTTTTTTTAAATGAAAAATAGCCTATGTCCGTCTCCTGGTTCCCAGCTATCTATGTACCAATTCATCACAATCGGTTTAGCCATTAAAGCGTGAAGAGGTAACAAACAAACAAACAAACAAACTCACTTTCGCTTTTATAATATTAGTAAGGAAGTAAGGATGTCCGTCTCCAGGGTCCCAACTATTTCAGTACCAACATTCATCAAAATCGGTTTTGCCATTTAGGCGTCAAGACGTTTCAAACAAACTCACTTTCGCTTTTATAATATTACTAAGGATTGTTACCAATTATTAAAAGACTGATTTACTAAAGGTAAAACACGAGAACAAGAACAGCCCGCCATTCCCAATCAGTGTTTTTATCTTTGACGAATTTGTATACAATTTATTCCCGGGGAGTGAATTTGAGAAGGGTCTCGAATGAAAACTCTTCACGGCGTCATGTTACGTTGTCTCCGTCGCGACATCACGTCGGCGCAATTAGCGACCGAGCAGGACTCTCGGCCACATTGCTACTGCATTCTATCAAACAACACACCTTTACGAACAGCATCAACCTTAAATAGTTGACATAAAGTTTATTTTCGGCCGACTTGATGTTAACTAAAGTAGTTGTGAATCGTTCGCGGCACAGAACATATATGTAATGTTGTGTGGTTCGCGGGCTCTGGATGTAAAGCTAATCGTTCGTTGGTTTTTCTTCAAACTTCAAAAGTCACTTAATAAAGAGATGTAGAAGGTGAACTCGTCATACCTCGCGATCACGATGTGCTCACAAACATACTAGATGCTATAGTATCTAATGGACAAAATAAAGCACACTGTAACAAGGTGTAACATTTGCAAATTACAGCTATTTTTATTACGCTCGGCATGTGGTGGTAAGATTTATTTGAAACGTAAGTAAATGTTAGGATCTTATACCTTAAGGAAACCAGTCGGACCTTTCGATGAGACTTACATGGATGATAAAGATTCCTTTGGTTATTCATGTTCCAATAGAATGTAATCAGCAATATATACTGTCGAATCAGTTTTGAATATTTATCTTTCATAATCTTCTGTATTATGGACGGCTTATGCTGTGCTTGGCGAGGAATGGTTCTGCGTGTGCAAGAACCAGGTTCGAGTGCTGTTGGTTCCGTCGTAAAATGTGACAATATGTTGCTTATTACGACGATTTGAATGTTATATGCTGTTTACTTATAGTTACTCGTTTCAAATGATTCCTAAATCATTTCAGATTGAAAGTAAGCCTGTTGTCCCAGTGGAACAAGCTTTAGTTGACTGTAACTAACTGTTGTATAGCGTGTGTATATCACTAATACAAAAGTAATACAGCTATGAGATTACCGTGGTTGGTAATGAGCAGGCCGTGGTTACAGCAAGAGGAAGGCAGCTCTTACCTGTCCGCAGTCGGAGGTAGAGGCAGTGGTTTGCGGTTGTGGTTGCTTGAACTAAGTGAGGCTTGCTGTGGGAACTGGAGCAGTCACTACGACGTGAGATACAGCTCGGGACTTTAATTGCATTTGTTAACAGTGTCAAGTCTTTAGGGATACATTTTGTGAAAGATAGTTAGGGCTTCCTCAAGGTGGCACCTTAGGTTCACTTATGTTATATGTATTACAAATTTTCACAGCTGTATTTATAGTGGAATTGATTTCACCACTACATAAAACCAATCCGATTTCGAACAATTTAAAGTTAATTGAGTTCAAGCCCTCAATCGAAAAGTCATCACTTTCCATTACTATTCACATGTCAGTGTCTGAGATAATCCCCTGTACCACATACATACTTGCGCTGCGCTGTGACTTTCTCTGCACCGTTACTCAGCCCTGTGGGCTAATTGCCGTTACGATCGGCCAGACGGATAATTGACCGGTCCGGTCGCACGATCCGGAGCCCTCTAGAAAAAGTGGCGAAAATTATAAACTACACGGTTTGTGTCTGTGACCTTTGGGCCCTGTGCGCACACGCAGGCTGGCCGCGTGACTTGTAATATTAGTAGGTAGTAATCATAGCCCTTTGGAAAAAGTCGAGGGTAATTATTAGGTCGTTCACAACTATACAAGCACAGGTGTCTGTGTGGCGCAATGCAGAACGTGTAATACGGAACAAAGAATCTCTTTACGAAGTTTTTGTGTCTGTCCAACAGAGCCCATGACACTAGACTTACGTAAGTATAATCTTACTTGTATGTCTTGTTTAAGGTAAAAACCTGTACTGTATAAACAAAATAGATAGATGTACACTATACAAAATACATTAATTACAAATTATACAACTTTTAAAAATTTTAACACAATGGGAGGTTATATTTTGATGGATTTAAGGGAGGAGGAGAGACAATACTGTAGGTAGTCTTTGGTGTTTAGTTATGCGAATGAATAGCTACGATATTAAAAACAAAATAAATACTTTCTTTACAACAATAAGTAAAAGTTAAGAGTAAAACACTGACATGCCCAGGTCCATCAGTGGTAAGTCGACGATATAATTAAAGCGCTAAGTACGTTCAGTGGGATTCCGGTCGGTAATGCGATGTGTGTGACGTCACATCCCCGGCGGGGCACGGACGGCTGACCGACGTTACACCGACGTCGACTGGGCGACACAGCGGCAGTGGACGGAGAGACATGCTTCATGTGAAACAATTGTCACAGAACCGGTTGAATTAATTGTATGATAAGGTTAAATCGTTTTATTAAAGCATCGAAATCTTTCTCGCTATTTACAAACGCTAGCTAGATTTGTTCCAAACATGTTTCGCCTGAAAACAATATGAATTGGGTTTAGTGCGCGTGACTCTAAATTAGACCGACACTACTCGTGCCTTGCAGTAAAGAACGGTGACATCTTTAATATTTGGAAATGGAAGCGCCAAGGTATCCCTCGAATTCAATTTTTTTTACTCATTGAACGATATTTTCATGAAATAGTCGAGAAAGGACTATTTCCTGAAAAGTTCGTTCAATGAAGAGATTTCATAAATCTATTGATAATACTTAAATCTGTAAAACCATATTCGTTACGGTCGTGAACCATATTTTTATCAACATACAACGTGACACTGAACTGCAACAAAGTAAGAGTATTTGAATTTCCCCCGACTTCGTTCGGTTACAACTTAAAAACAACGCGATTTTTTGTCGTTGGTTTGGAACAGGCAGACCGGCCGACCGGTCGGCCCGTCTGCTGCTGTAATGAGCAAAAAATGACGCTCCCTAGTCTGTGCAGTGTGCAGTGTGCAGTGTGCAGTGCGTAGGGTTGCCAGTCACTCTGCCCTGTGGGACACGCACTGATAAAGGAAACCGGTCCCAGTTAACGAAGAGGCTACATTCATGGTTATCGAGTTGTAATCAATTGCTACGCAGGTACTCCAATAGTAATACTTAATAGCGACTGATCTAAAAAAAAGCAAGCTTGTTATGTTCCTGGCACGTCTTTTGAGTTTTACCAGAACTGTCAAAATCTGTTAGAAGCATTTCCTTGCGTGTTAATCAATGGTTACATAAAGTGTGTGTCACAGAACTTTTCTCAGAACACTAGCTGTTCCACGCGGTTTCACCCACGCTGCTCAGCACCTGTTGGTCGTAGCGTGATATTATATAGCCTAATAACCTTCCTCAAGAAATGGACTATCTAACACTAAAAGAATTTTCCAATTCCAACCAGTAGTCCCTGAGATTAGCGCGTTCAAACAAACAAACTCTTCAGCTTTATAATATTAGTATAGATTGTTTCTCACACTAACACACTGTTGTCATGATTTATCAGCTACTGTGTATTAATCACTTCAACGAACACCCTGTTCCGCCTGTACGCTCCCCTGACATTGCAAATCAGCTTGTATTTAATAGTGTCATGTTAGATTGGCGCGCGCCCCCGTCCCCGTCCCCGTCCGCCAGTGCAGGCCGCGCTTCACACTCCTTTAATTGAATACCAATGTGTTTGTCCTAGTCATGGTCTCTTTGTATTATAACTAGCTGCGAACATTCATTATTGAGATGTTTTGATAACTGGTTGGTCAGTAGAAGCATCGCTAACGAGGAGCATAACTTGCGGGTTTATTGATAGCAACAAGTGTAGAAACTCATTGATTGTTTTATAGACCGTTATGTCTTGTAACGTAGGTACTTAATTATGTATCGAGACATCGGAGTATGAAAAAGTACTCAGCATTTGAAAAAAAAACGCTTAATCCTGCCATTTTATTTTTTATGAAAAACCGTGACTGGTGTTATTAGCCCCGTGAGATATGCATACTTTAGTCTCACTTCTCATTTCAACGAGACCATAAACCTACAGGCATAGTAAGACACAAAATTGAAGTTTTAATGAAGATTATCTATAACGAAGAACGGACAAAACTGTACATATAGTCCTCATTTATTACAAAATACAGGGTTTATTATTATAAAAGTTGAAATCATTTGAAGAAATCAAAAATCAGTATTGCCGAAAACGTTTAACAAAGTTTTATAGTTTTCTGGAAATCATAAAAGTCAGTACTTACGTTAAAGCGACATTAAGCCTCAGCTTAATGTCGCTTTAACGTACATTTTGCTTGTGGGGCTTACTTTAAAGCGAAAATAATTCGCTTTAAAGTAAGCCCCACAAGCAACTACGTAACCTAGGTACTAACCTGTGGTACTTGAGTAGTTAAGGCTTGTCTCATACAAGTTACGTTTACGAAGGTATCGAGTGAAATCAACGCCTTTAGCGGTGCACAGCCATAAGCGTGTGTGTGACAACTTGACGCGGGTTGTAAACACGCGCTATGCTGTAGTACCGATGTATTACAAGTTATATGTAATTAATATGTTGTACATAGCGACGGTTTTTGTAAGGCTTCGAGACGAGCTTCGGTAATCAATGTTTAGATATTAATGTTGTATCGGTGTAACTGATATCTCTGCGGGAATGCCGACACTGCGGAGAATTTTAAACTTGCAATGAAAATATCGATTCGCTTGTGGAATGTGATGGAGAATGTATGACAAGAATCTGATGAATAAACGCTACAGTAATCAAAATAAATAAATTAATGTGAATTTCTATTTAATAAAATGTCGTAATGGCCCAAAGGTTAAGCGCTTTGCATCGTTGTGGATTCAAATCCGGGCAAGTACAATGTGAGTGTTTTAATTCAAATGTACTTTCTAAAGTAGGTATATCTAAGACATCATAGACATCGTTGAAAGAAAAGATCGTTAGGAAATTTGCGGTTTTAGACTTATAATTAATATAAGTCTGAAACCGCCAACCCTTGTCCTCAGCAAGCGTGGTGATCAACGCTCATGCTTTCTCTGTATGATAAGAGGCCTCTGTCCAGCAGTGGAACAGTTATAGGCTGCTGTTATAATAAATATATTTAATACTTATATAAATTGACAGTTGTCTGACATCCACTCAATATAGTACAAGAGCTGTTCATACCTTAAAGACAATTACTAACTGAAAGAAATATATATACAACAGTAGGTAACATTTGGGTAATCAAACGAGTTGTGTTTAGTCACGAGCTAATCAGATGACTCAAATACATACACGAAATCACCAGAAGTCATAATGCAATGTTTATATAAGTGCACCTTGTAGAGTTGCTAATCGTGGTGGTTTTAATGTAATTATTACAATGATGTTAATTAATGAGAAGGTTTATACGAAAAACCAAGCATTCCGCCAAGTTGTCTTCCTCCAAAATGCTAGAATGTCATCCATAAATATACTTATACAAGATTACCAAAACATCAAGCTCTGTATAAAGAGACATCTTATAAATATTAACGTCAAGCAGGAATCAATCATTAAATCAGTTGAAACTTTTAATCGTTAAAGGCCGGGGTTCGGTTCCCAGAACGTGCAAAAAGCCCGGCGAAGTATATTATTACGTGTATTGGTATAATGAAGCATAATGATCGGTTTTTAGCACGAACTGAACCGTATGGCGCTGGCGTTCTAGACTCGGAGATAATTACGAAATGGAGCGGAATTATGTACGCATTTGTTTTGTTCCTCTCACTCACAGAGAGGTAGCCTGGGTCTCTGCATGCTTGTTGTGTTGTATGCGTGAAGTTGGTAGGAATATGACAGGAGCCAATGTAGTTCATTATGGTAGCCGCAATAGCTAGCGTGTCAATCGACACTCGTACAATGCGCAGTGTCTAGTATCGGATGTCATCACTGATCCATGAATGATGAATGGATCAATATAAATTCTGTGGTAGGTTCTACATAGTTTTATGTTTATAACGATAAAGCTTTAACTTGGACCACACTTTTAAATACTTTTTACTTACTGACATAAGATCCCTTCGCATGATATCTTAATATTTCAGACCATAATTGCTAAAAATACGTTCTCTTAAGCTTAACTCTCAAGTAAGCTTATCACTATAAGCTAAGACTTGGCTTCACTTATAATGTCGTGTTTGCTCGAAGGCTCAATGTCTGCCCGTGACCGTCGGCTTAGTAGCGTGTGCATAAAAATGTAATCGCAATGCCAAAGTAAAAGAGTTTATAATGTGAATTTACTATGAAATGACTACGCCGCGCCGCCGTCCGTCCGTCATTTCGGCTACTTTTTTTATTAAGAATCCTTACTAATATTATAAAATCGAAAGTGAGTTTGTTTGTTTGTTACATCTTCACGCCTAAATGGCTAAACCGATTTTGAAGAATTTTGGTAAAGAGATAGTTGAGAACTTGAGATCTTGGAGACGGACATACTTAGGCTATTTAAAAAAAAAAGATTGAGATATGAGGAAGAGGAAAGAAATGGGAAACCTTAGCATTGCTATTACAATAAATAAGGCGCAAGGGCAAAAATTACAGGTAGCACGTACCTTTAAATCAGGAAAGGGGAACAGTGTTATTTATTTTACCCGAATTTAGCGCGAGCGAAGCGGCGGGCAAAACTTAGTAATATAAGTTTTTTTTTAATCCATTTTTATACTTCATACAATCATGCTACCATCCGGAGTTGTCCTGACAGTGGACATATCCCTTAATACTATTTGAATTGAAGAATTAATATGCATTTTTATTTAGCATTTACAAACGTTGCCGGCCCTGGACGGATGGCTTCATGACGTCACATGTATTACCAACGATCGGACTGAACAAGTGGAACACCACAACACAAATCGTTGATGATAATACTAAATACCAGTACTAATTAGTACAAATCGTGATAAGCTCATTGGTATGAATGTGGGACAAACGAGTACTTCGAGTAGTCAGGACAACACAATTTATCGGTTTGTTAGTAATCCAGCACAAATTATAGCGACCTGTAAGAACAGGTTATTCTAGATCTGTGATTCGAATCAATACTGGTTCAGTTTCACAATGCCTGATGATGCCAAGTGCTTAGTACTCGCCTAGTTCTAATACTTGAATCCGTGGGGATCCGGTTGGCACAGCGATAAACAACTACATTCCTCGAACCATTAGTTGGTATTATTTGATTTTTTGGTCTTAGTTAGGTGTCTACCTACTGTGAAGACTGTCCCTAGCCACAGAAATTGACTTTCGTTTCACAATTTATTACACATATTTGTTCATGTAGGTGTCTACTTGATATACCCTTCACTCAGATACCCTTGGTTCTTTTTCATACCCTAGCGGGCATGAGCTAAGCCATAAAAGTTGGTACTAAATAAATAATCAAGGAATATCCCAATACGAGGTCAAATTGATTTTGCGTAGTAAAACTTCGCTAGCAATATTTTAACATTGACTGATTTCCCTAATACATATTATTTCAAGTAATTAAGCTACTACGTGTTAAGTTAAAGAATCTCTCACATTCTGCATTCTTTCTCTATCTAGTTTAATTTGTCCTTGTATCTTATATTCCATCTTTCTTTCGTTCGTAAGTAGCAGTGGCAGGTGCCGTACTCACTAATAAAGTGTCGCAATACTAGAGAGTCAACAAACGTAATCGCGATCGGTTTTTTACTGGTGTGTGCTGAGTGCCGACCGGTAAGTGCTGACCGGTAAGATTCGGTAATTGGATGATAATGAGCAGAGGCGCATCGGTTCGACTTTATAGTGTAGGGTGGAGTTATTTTGTGGTGAGGATGAGACTCTCCTGTTACAATTATGTATGTTGTCTAATAAAAAAAAAACTTGGATAAGTACAAGTAGTACTTATCCAAGTTTTTTTTTTACCTAAAGAAAGATCCTAAAATGGCGTACAGGTTTTTTTTTGTCAATTGGTTAATAACTTTCCGTGTAAGAGCTCCTGAAATTCTCTGTTTGATTCATTACAGACAACTGAGTTGTAGAGGAATGAGGAAATACATTTAAATATGAATATTATCCTTTGATAATAAATGATCAGCAGGTATTTGCCCGACGATGGTCACCCTGACCGCAATTGGGTGTGCGCCTGCGCCACATTTAATGCACTGATAAAAAGCTTCCCGGCCGGAGCCGCCCGGTGAGTTTTTTTTGCGACTCCCAAACTAAAATCCTGATGTTTGTAAAGCTGTCCGAACAAAAACGCATTGTTTGTGCTACGGTTGGAACTGTTATCTAAACGTACAGGTTTTTGTTCGCTCGTCTGTCATATTTGAGGTAACATTCTGGGCGGGTTCTGGTTTTTTATAAAAAAGGGGCTGATAATTAATTAGGTCTCATTATGGGGTTCATATTAAGATATAATTAGTAGCACAAAGATTTTTAAGAAAATATTTGGTGAATGTTTAATGTCTTTATCAAATTCGTGGGAAACGGCAGTGGTTGAGCCAAGTTCGCGATTTCTTTACAAGCAATTAACAATGATCATCATTAAAATTAATCACGTAATTTATGTCTTACTTAAGATCCTTTGTAGATTTTCTTAATTCCTGTGAGGTCGGCAGTATTACAAGTCCCGAGTGTTTACCAGGAAACTGTGAACTACTTAAGATGCTCGTGTAACGAGCCGGGTGTTCGTGGGAGCACTCGGCATAGCTCCCTGCCGCGCCCGCAGTTATAACAGCATAATTATACACAAATATTTAACAATCCGCCAACGATGATAGAGATCGTGTGTAATTAGCGCGTGTGGCCATTGTTGTGGGGTGTACGGGACGGTAGTGTCGACAGTAGAGGTCCGTTGTCGCGTTGAATTTTCAAAAACGTTACGATCACGTCTAGGAGACGTCATTGTTATCATTGCGTGGTTTACTGTGGTGTTGGTGTTGAGTTTCCGGACTATTATGGCTGTGTTTGGTTCAGATAGAGAGCTGAATTGCCAGGAATCATTTTGGTGCCGAAGCTAAAACTTACCTATAATCAAAAATGTCCTGAACCTTATTATGTAGAGTTTTATATCGTATGATGATGTACACGCACAATGTACCGTATATTATAATGTCGTAGGTCAGCTCTCAAGCCAGCCGTCGTGAAATGCGTCTATATTGTACGTGCAATGCCGACGGTCACGGCACCCATGGTATACCGCAGTTCGCAACTGTGACACCACAGTGGGGCGACAGTTGTCTACGATGCACAAGTTAGAATTTGCCACAACACGCACAATGTCACAATTAAAACTATCTTGTTGGAAAACAGAATCCACTAAGAGCAACCAAACATCAATAAAATGGTACGGTAACGAATTTACTAGTCAGAAATTAGAGTAGATTTAAAAACACAGCAATGATTAACTTCAATTCGAGTGTGTGGTTTGTTCAAAATGTAATCATAATAAATATCTGAACTGAGAGACTGGTCGTGAGGTACACTCATAAAGATCCCTGCAGTGCACGGCCTAAAGTAAATTAAAGTTTAAAGTCCATTTTACGTGTAATAGGTCTCTTACTCGTATATAATCCAGACTCTAATCACCCGCAAGAGGCTTTCAGAGCAAAACACCACTAAATACGGCCCATTGTGCAATTTAATTCTCTTTTTATTGGAGGATAATAATTTCCGAAGTGTGTGAAAGTGTTTGGCGTCGGATTTTCATTAAGATAAGTTGCTGCGCGGGCGCAAGCCACGCCTCTCCATTACACGCACGTGACTGCGCGGCGAAAAATCGAAGTAATTTACTTGAAGAAATAAAACAAGTTAAATAATATCATAGCGCGGTGGCAGGCGGATCTGATAGATGTGAGCCTGAGATTGTGCTGTCGTAGGCACGGTGAGCTGTGGTCAGCGCTCACTAACTGTGGTCACAAGTAATTCTTTCAAACACATTAATAGCTGCAGTAATAGCAGCGTTGATAAAATTATAGAGCCTGTACAGCTTTTCATTTTGAAACCAATCGATGTATTTCCTTATGGTGTACCGAGGCGGTACTACGACAGCTTATAACCACGATATAAATCCTAGTAATTATTTATTAATATACACGCTATAATTATTGTAAAGTGTAGTCTTAATTTAATTTACAGTTGTTTCAGTAATTATTGCTACACACAGCCGTTTCCTGAATTCAGAACATGAAATTGAGAACGCGTCAAATGCCGTGTTAGTTAAAAAGTTTTGCTTTCCAAAAGGGTTGGGGTCGTAGTGTATATTTTATAACAGTCAGGGTGTAAGTACTTCCATTGGGGTTAAAGTTACCTGAACTTTGCACATATACTGTCTTCTAGTTTAGGCACCTGTGCCATTTACTCCTTGTCCTAAACGACTAAACTACAACGTATATTTGTGAAAGTTCGTTGTCGCTGGAATGAGTTTTTTTTTTAATATAACGTTGCTCCATTCTACGAGTTTCTCCTGTATCGTGGTTGTTTTTAAAAACATTTTAACTCACGTACACTAACAGCCAGATTCGAAACAATTTCCTGAAGGACATACAGCAGTTGATCGCTCAGCCACTGCCTAATTGTGCCGTCAAATTGTCACTACATTTGTACATGTACACTGGAAAATAATATTAAATACTAGCTGGCGCCCGCGGCTTCGGCCGCGTGATATAAAAAAATAATCCTATGTGTTATTCAAGACTATAATCTACCTCTGTGCCAAATTTCATCAAGATCCGTTCAGCCGTTTTGACGTGAAAAAGTAACAAACATCCATAAACTTACACATTCATTTTCATCCTTACTAATATTATAAAAGCGAAAGTGAGTTTGTTTGTTTGTTTGTTACCTCTTCACGCTTTAATGGCTAAACCGATTTTGATGAATTTTAGTACAGAGATAGTTGGGAACCAGGAGACGGACATAGGCTAATATTTTTTTTAAAAAAGTGGGCTGTGAGGGAGAAAGAGGGAAGAAAAGGGATAACTTAGCGTTGCTATTACAAATTAATAAGGCGCAAGGGGAACTGTGTTACCCCAAATTTAACGCGGGCGAAGCCGCGGGCGAAAGCTAGTTTATAATATTAAATAAAATTTTAAGAATTATGATTTGTTTTCCTTTTGTGCATGCTATATAACTGTGTTATGTTACGCAAGTGCTGTTTTAACTCTGATAATATAACTCGAAGGTATTTCCGGATTCCATTTTAGCACTAAATTCACTTAAACTATACTTGTCCATACCCTGTCAGTCGTAAACTTGTCATAAAGTGGAAGCAGGTTCATAAGCAGCGCGCACACCGCACCGCACTCAAATATAGTTACGATCGCGACATGTGTCGCACTCTCATGCGACACACGACATGTCTTACGTTAGTCGCAAGTCGCAACTGCTATAAAACCGCTTTTATTTGCTTGAATATATTTGTTAACGATTTTATAGTTGGTTGATTGTTAGATTGCAATATACGTAGTTTGTCGCCATGTCGTATTTCTAATCATTAAAACTTTATCGTTTCTGAGAAATAACAGAACTTAGGTAAGTTAATACTTAACTATAAATAAATTTAGCACAATCGTGTTTGACAAATATGGTACTGTCTGTGGTGAATATTGTATTATGCGTGTATTACTTGTGCTGTTTTACAAGTAGTATACATGATATTGAGTCCCTTTTTGGTAATAGATCATATCTGCATGTTTTCCTCTTCCTCGCAAATTAGTAATCACTGTAGAAAAAATCGGCCAAGAGCGTGTCAAACTCGCACGCCGAGGGTTCCGTACAAACTTAAACTTCCGACATAAACAGCCATTAAGACTGCGTAGACTTAAAGGGTTGATTATTCACAGCTTAAAGGGACCACAAACCTGAGTATATGATTTTAATTTCAACTTGATACCTTCACGTCTTCTCGAGATAAAGGGCCTTGACAGACAGACAGACGGACAACTCAGTAATCGAATAAGGGTTACTTTTTTTCCTTTTTTAAGGTACGGAACTTTGAGTATTGATCTTTGTCGAGTCCAGTACCGTGCACGTTGAGATATTAGTTATGAGCGAGCCGTCTCTTTACTACATACATACAACTTGCACTCGATTGTGTCACATGTGTTTACGCATGCCCCCCGTGGGTTATAATAACGTTTTTATTGTTAGTTATACGTCATTCATGCGACTCATAATCTTCATACTATGTTACATTCGCACAGGAGCTTGCTTCCAACCTTCAGAAACGTTCGTTGAACTTCGCTAGGCGAATCACTAGCCTCTAGGAGGTAAACAAGCCACCTGTCATGCTATCTGTGTAGGGCATATCGGTTTCGGTCCCCTTGTAAAACCCGGTTTTCCGATTATTGTACAAATGTACCTAAATAATAAAAAAAACACTCGATTTCATTTCAATATGTAGAAACTCTACTTTTACTTAAAAACCAATATGCAATGTAGAAACCAATAACCAAAGCCATCCATCACAGATGTCTTCGTAAATTCCTGCGTAGCGTAGTGTCCGCTACGCATGCAAACACAGCGGGCCCTACGCGCTAGCACTAGCGATCACATGCGACTTCACGCGCGGGAAACTACATCGCTTATCCGACGTTTGCTATTTATTCAAACATATTCGGGACAAAATAGACTTAAAATTCGTCTAGGCCACACAGGCCTAGGCGAATTTTAGGTCTGTTTTAATTGTTTCGAACTATCGTAAATATATAAACATGGATAAGTAATAACAGAAGTGCTGTTATTACTTATCCGAATGAATGCTATAAAATTCGATTAAAAGATGTTTTCCAGGCGACGATACTTTTAAACTCAGAGACCAACATATATTTGTTGAAATAGACAATTCCTAGATTCGTATAAATAAATACGCAGTTCTTTTACGATAGGTATTTATTTTCTAAGAATAATCTTTACAACGCTCATAGTGATTTCTTCTAAACAATCTGTAGAGGTTTAGCAAGCAGAATACCTTAACCAAAACATACAGACAGTTTCATTTTACTTACAGTATATAGAAGAAATTACCGGCTAGGAAATTTCGTACATCGCGTAGTGGAGAGCAGTCACGCCGCACGCCTCACGCTGCACGCCGGCCGCGTGCCTGTGCGTACGGCACCGGCACGAATAATAAGTTGTTCAGACATAATATGTCAAGGGTTGCAGACAAGGTGCTGCAATGGAGCACCACCAGCCTGTACAAGGGATGTGTGATGTATGTGCGGTATACAGACGATAAACAGGGACGGCCTTTTCATCTTCTGTCGCTTATGTTTTATGAATTAGGCGACACAAAAACGCAACCTCTGTTCTGTAGTAGTCTAAGCTCTTCAATCTTCAAATGATACAGTGATTTTCAGTTTCAGTAATTATAGCGAAGTCAACATCTGCCTAGCCTTTTTCCCAACTATGTTGGGGACGGCTTCCAGTCTTACCGGATGCAGCTGAATATCAGTAATTTACATGGAGCGACTGCCTATCTGACCTCCATAACCCAGTTGGTACTGGGTAATACGATGTCTATTGATAAGACTGGTTGTCAGATTTTAGAGACGCTGACTAACACGCGGACCAACAACATATCGTGCTTTCCGAGGCACGGAGGAAACTCGATATGTAACGGGTGGGCACCCATCCACAGACCAACCTAGGCAAGCGCGGCTTAATCTAAAGATCGACCCGAGCGGCTGCTATTATTTAGCCACGAGCTCCTCAATTATAGCAAAGTCAAAGAAATAATACATTTTGTTTACTTTGCACCGCATTAGAAATGTCTCCTATATCAAGGGTGCTTTTATAAACATTTAAACTTACTCATACAATCAGCCAGATCCAGAAAACCATTTATAATCCATTCAAATATTGTGTGACACGACACACAGTACAAACGCTTTGAAACGCTTTGGTAGGTATCACTTTATTATATTTTAAATGTAATATTCACGATTACTATTTCTTTTCACAAGGAGGTTTCACTCCCAGCCGTGGGATCGTTTCCGCTGATCATTCCGTTATGATTGTTTCGCTCTATTACTCTCCTATCACCACCATCACGACAATTCTTTCCATCATTACCAGTGCGGTCCTACAGACGTCACCTCATCACTTACGCATCACCGTGAGAACAAGTGCCGTCTTCTTACATAGATCATATCACGCGGTCTACAGTACGTGCCTACAATACTACGGCATTATAATTATATGGCGGCACTTCCCGATCTTATCGCCGTTTGTTTGGGCTTTTAATGGTTTTTAGAGGTCGTGTGGTGTACGTGGGAGGGGGGCGTGGTGATGTACCGCCTCGACCCGCTGTACCCGCTGTTGGGGCTTACAAGATTCTACTTAGCTACTTCGAAAGAGTTTGCTAGGAAGGAGTATGTTTTGGTTCAGCTGTACGGGTAGCATAACGTTCGATTCGAACGTTCGACGGGTTCGATTCAAAGTGTCGTTGATTTTTTTCATCCGGATTTTTTCAGAAACAGCTACGAAATTTCTATTGATGCCCGACTGACGGTTGATAGCATGTGATTGTACAGTCACGAGGAATAATATATACACTTAGCAAAATTCAAAAGAGAAATTCTCATGTAAATCCGGTTTGCTACGTTGAGAGTAAGTAGTAGTAGTAGTAGTGGTAGAGTTTGCTAAGTTGAGAAACTAAAAGTAGTAGTAAAAGTGGTAGTCATCCTTTAAATAGTCTGTGACATCTGTCTGTATGAGTGAAGGTGTTTGTCCCACAGTGTTTTGTTGGGCAGCTAATAACTGATATTTATTTAAACATGATTGCGTTTCCGTGCCTATTAAACGTTGTAAATATGAAATTAATATGAGCATTGGTTAAAGTATCAATTACGTGTGTTATTGGCACGATCTTGTAATAAACATGTTTGTAACGTCGACGCAGAGGTCGGCGGTGTCGGCACATCACATCTCTGCTTATTACTCCGGTACCCGCGCGAATCCACAACCAGTGATATTAACTTATTATTACTTCCTGTTATATTATTATTTTTTAGGAATAAACCAGATCTTAAGAGGTCAGCTAGTATTAGTGTTCCTCAAAGAGATGTCAGCAAAGCAGAGGGTCCCGCCATCGCCAGGGCCAATGCCTGTTGGGGTTGCGCCCACAGAGGTTTTTTTTTTTAAAAACGTTGCCCCACATTAGGAATTTCTCCTTTATCGTGGGTGCGTAACAACTATCTGTAGATCATACACATATTTGTCCCTTGCGGAGATCGAACCCGCGACACGCGGCGCAGCAGTCAATCGCTCAGCCACTGAGCCAACCGTGCCGTCAAGATACATGATGAATTCTCGTCCCAAAACAAAAGCTACAGAATTAAAGTAACAGAATATCACAATATACTTTTTCGGATGTAAGTCTTTTAATTTTATGACCGTACCTGGCAATCCTAATCCATTTACGTGATATTTATTGAAGTCAAAATTTTAACATTACAGCTATTTTCGCGATTAGTTACATTTATGAGGATGACATTCCTCACTTCCCCAAAAGGGCACGTTAGTATAAGTGTGCATAGCTCACTGGCACGCCACTATGCGCCAGTACTGGCCAGTCACTCAGATACTTGCACGTCCCACTGTCACGAGCCTCACCTCACGTCTGCAACACCACTTTTTGTGCAAGCGTGATAATATGGGCCTTGTCACTTACTCTCAAATAACTTCATTCGATTTAAGATTCTAGCTACGGTAACTTAAGCTTGCATTTGGGATGTTTGTGTACAACATTGCAAGATGTGTTCTTCTCAGTTGTGCCTCTCAATAGGCTGATAATAAGGGTTGCATGATTCTAAGGAGTTAGTATTTCACACTTATCAGATAACAACTGATGATTTGATAATAAAGGTGTTTGTAGAGCTTGTAATCAGGAATAAGTACCTACATAATATCTATGGGTTGGAATTTTCCAGCGATCGTGTTGGGTTAAAGATTACTTTGCTAGGATAGAAAATTTAGAATAATAATAACAATTGTGTTATTTGTAGAACTCGAGACGATTTCTATGAACCTCACATTCTGTAGAGATGCTAATGCACTGTACCAGCTTTTACGACAAGTCTTTTTCAGGGGCAGCAGTACGACTATGGAATGAATTGGTTGTGTCAATAAGGCGCGCCCAAACCTTGCCCACTGACAAAAATATGGTCAAAAATCACTACCTCTCTCTTCTTATACATCACTAGACATGGTTTCTTTGCTCTAGTAATGCAATTGTTATAGATTTGTATTTGTTTTGTGTATGCATGTATCATGTAAATAAGTAGTTGGTACACCACAGACTGCCTGCAGTATTGTCTCTCCGTCTTGCCATAATTCATTCTAATAGTCTAAGATCCCGTTATACAACGACCTTCACCGAGGTGTTTATTTGATGAAACATATTTTATATTCAATTTTATTTGCCAATAATTATATTCCATATGGGTTGCCTAATAAATTTCAGTCCAGGATACGATTAATTAATAATTAAAACAAGATTTTTTTTTTTAATATTTCACCGGTTTGACTATTAGACAAATTTCATTCCAATCGAAAGTATGAAGCCCATAGAATATGCTAATTTTAGGTTGCCTATTCTTTTCCAGTCATAACTCTCGGGTTGCCAGGTATAAACAGGTAAATCGATAGTAGCATTTTACACCGGTCAGATAATTTAATCAAATTTAAATGAAAATAAAGATTATTTAATTATAAACACGGTAAAATAGGGTTGCCTGCGAAAAATCAGTCCTGAATTACGGTTGTCGAATTTTAAAAAGTAAAATATTGCCGCGAGTGAATAGGTGCGACTGAGAGGTCCCAAGCAACCGTTCCGTGCGTTGCGTGCAGAGCGTGAAAGCAGAAAAGAATTCGATATTCCGTATAAAATTTCGGGACCTCAACAAACAAGACCAAAAAATTTTTTACAAAGCCTTAAAAATTATCGCTTTAAAGAGGCGTTGGTGCTGTTTTTGGCTGATTATTGGGAGAACGACCATTTGGCAACAATAATACAAAACAAAAATATCTTTTTAACCGTCGATCATCAGTGCTACTCTTATCAAGTTCACGAAAACTCCGTAAACAAAACTGAAGAAACTAAATATGAATGTTATCACGAAGAGGCAGATATGAGGATTATTTTTCATGCTTCTAAAGCAGAACCAGGCTCAAGAATTCTAATTAAGGCCTCTGATACTGACGTTTTGATTATTTTGTTAGGAAATATGCACAAACTGATGGAATCTCAATTTTGGCTTGCAAGTTCGACAACAAAAAAGACCAATAATCAATCCGTTGATTGCATTAATTGCACTGATTTAGCGTTGAAGTTAGGGATCAAGCTATGCCAAAGTCTTCCCGCCTTCCACGCGTTTACAGGCTGCGATTACACGGCAGCATTTTATAATAAAGGAAAAGTAAAACCTTTTCAAATATTTTCCAAAAATGAAAAATATCAAACAGTTTTTGCGTCATTAACAGATGCTGCTGATATTTTCATTGAAGATAAAATGAAAATAGTTCAAGAATTTACAGCTTGTATGTATGGGATTAAGAATTGCACTAATGTGAATGATGCAAGATATCGCATTTTCATGAAAAATTACTCTGCTAAAGAAGACAGTGAGCAGTTTCTAAAAAAAATCAAAGGCTTTGACTCTAACTCCATACCTCCGTGCTGGATATCATTAACACAAAAAGTTTTACGAACTATCTACGTAAATTCGATGTGGCTGAATGCAACAGATCCAACATGTATCAAACTTGAACCTGAGAGCTGCGGTTGGTACTTAGATGAATATTTAAAGCCACGAGGATTCATTGGTGATCATACACCTCTAAGAATAGATGATATTGTCGAAAGAACCGAAACAGAGAGTGATGACGAAGAAGGTGCAGATGTCGAAGATCTTAGCTTTATTTCTGATGACTCACAAGCTGAATAATTTAAAAAAAATATTTATTTATAATTTTGTATAATAAACAGTGATTTTTCAATTGTTTTTCATTTTTTTTAATAAAAAAAATTTTCTAAATTAGTATTACATATTTATTGCTATAACCTTCTTATTTACTTTTACTATATATGTATATATACTTTAATATCACATTAAATATATACACATAAATAATTAATTAATTAAAAATAATATTAAAAAATTATTCTTCTATTTTGATAATACATTTCTCTAAAATGATACACAGCATATGCAAGTCTATCGCTATCCTTGTCAGTTGCACTGACAAACAGCATGCGCGCTCTCTTTCTTTAAATGGGCGGACCTTAAGCAGCTGTTTTGCTCTGTCCTCTTCTAACGCACGGAACGGTTGCTTGGGACCTCTCAGTCGCACCTATTCACTCGCGGCAATATTTTACTTTTTAAAATTCGACAACCGTAATTCAGGACTGATTTTTCGCAGGCAACCCTATTTTACCGTGTTTATAATTAAATAATCTTTATTTTCATTTAAATTTGATTAAATTATCTGACCGGTGTAAAATGCTACTATCGATTTACCTGTTTATACCTGGCAACCCGAGAGTTATGACTGGAAAAGAATAGGCAACCTAACGTTAGCATATTCTATGGGCTTCATACTTTCGATTGGAATGAAATTTGTCTAATAGTCAAACCGGTGAAATATTAAAAAAAAAATCTTTTTTTAATTATTAATTAATCGTATCCTGGACTGAAATTTATTAGGCAACCCATATGGAATATAATTATTGGCAAATAAAATTGAATATAAAATATGTTTCATCAAATAAACATCTCGGTGAAGGTCGTTGTATATCGGGATCCTATACTATAAGGTTCTCTTGAAAATACCGTTTTTAGAGATAAGACCGTCCATTGTGACCCTAGATGAAATGTTTTCTCCTATAATGTTATGGTATTGGAATGGTGTAAGTAGGTACCTACATAATAAAAAATATTCTATTCTATTCTGTGTATTTTCGTCTTAGATTTTAAAGAACTGATTTTAAGCAGATTGCTTAGGTAGGTTTTAGTTTCTGCAAAATCGGACAGACTATAACTAATCCTTACAACTAAATGATTCAAACATGTATGTTATTTTCAAATAATACGTTACAAAAAACGTATTGATTTTGATACGTATAAAGAGTGACACCAATTTAATTTCCTTCTCCATATCTTCATTAATTTATGGCGCTTAAATGAAGAAGCTTCATGTCAAGAGCTCCTAAATCTTCTAAAGAGCTTGAATAATTAGTCGCTCCCGTTAAACACATATATCACTGATAATGAACTCATCACGATACATTCTCCGTACAACATGACATCACTAACGCATGGGAACACTTCTCACTCCATACATAACGAGAACATCTCTATCGCCACCAAATGACCACTATCTATCACTTACCCCATTATGCGGCCAGCGCCACAGACCACGCGCAAGTAGCCCATAATGTGGCGAACAGTCATCTAATCACAACGCCATTAAATTCTATTAATACATTCTAAGTTTGTGTTCGTAATACTTTAACTATCTTATTTAAAAAGTAGTAAGGAATAAATTACGTGAACAAAAACAGAGAACTTTGGACAAAGTTAACGTTGCGGTCAGAATTATAAGAAACGTCTGTTTGTTGTTAGAGAAAGATAGTTTTTCTTTGTTAAAGTTAAGTTTGTTGGCTTTAAGTCAAATGATAATTATAAATAAGTCATTGTAATCCCTTCTATTCACATAATAAGGTAAGTTTTAGCTTATAACGAATCCTCTCACAGTAAAATATATGATTCCACTTAAGATTGATAACTAACTAGTCGTGGTTTTAATTCGTGAACGCTCATTAACGTGGCCATTAAACCGACGTCGATATGAATTTAATTACTATCCAAAATAATAAACTAAATAACATCAATTAATCGGCATGAGATAATGTCCCGACTACGTTAATTAATATTAATCATAGCGTAGGTAAGTGATATTTTATGAAATCGAGTTTCAAGCCTTAAAAATCAGGAAAATGCTGTAAGGAATATGGGTATAAGTGTAAAGGAAGAGCAAAGAAACGATGGGTGGACTGTGTGGAGGATGGATGGGACGGGTGATTAAGAAATATCAATATCATGATCAAGATGGTGACGAACTTTAACTTTTTAATTGGTATTCTTTTGCAATGTTTTAATGCACTCAGTCAACAAAAGTTACGATGATTGTGAAGCTGCCGATGAGTTATGATCAACTGTCACCCTGGGGGCGGGGGGGGGGGGCGCTTGGCGATGCCTAGTCCTGCATCTAAGCCTGGGTCTACTTTAAGAATTAGAAAAGAAATAACGTAGAACTCAAAAAATATATAAAAAAAAGAAGTTTTTTACTTTTATATTTCAGACTTTTTAGTTGTGATATTACGGTATCTCACACAAATTGTTAACGAGTGTTTATTTTCCATTGTTACTAAAAGATATACCTAGCATATAATCCACATACATTAAAAGAAAAATGTATACCGAAGCAATACAAATATAAAATTATAAAAATAATTTTGAAAATCAGCCCACAATTAACGAAGAAATTGTGTAACAATCATACAAAAAATAATGTCGAATTGAACCCTTTCTTTGAAGTCGGCTAAAAATCTTCTTTTACACGGCCAGACATTACAAGCTGACAGCGTTGAGGACGAGTTTATGCCCTTTTACAGTTTGTAGTTAGTTATTACTATCTATTTTGGTTTATTTCATTGATAATGTAGGTACAATAGGTATATTGTAGTTAGTAAACTATAAAAATAAAGGTAGCTATGACTTTAAGAGTTCTAGTAGATATCTAAATTCAATGAATAATGTTCCGGCGAGCTCCATGGTCAACCCGAACCTCACAAAATATTAAGTTTCTTATCTGAACCAGACTTATCCCTCCGGGCACCCGGTACCAGGCACACTTAGATTGCTAGATGATTACACAAGTTAATTATTGCATCTTTAATATTGGGTTACTATATACTAGGTTTTGCCAGCGGCTTTGCTCGCGAGGAGCTCACAAATTAGCCCACGAACTTTGTCGGGATAAAAAGTACTATATGGTATGAAAATAAACTCTCTTCTGCCCGTTTGCTTTCAAAAATGCTGTCAAAAAGCAACTGGCAGACGAACAAAGTCACTTATATTTACATTTGTAATATTAGTATGACTGCTTTGTAAAGTAAGGCTGACCCCGACAGGTTGGTTCCTTACAAGTAACTTGTCGCATTCACGTCACCACAATGTTCCTCATTACTTAGTAATCACATCCTCGTTTAACAGCCCATTCTCTTAACGCAAAGTTAAGCATATAATAAACCGGTAATTAAGTGTTTATGAGCGGGCTAGCACCCATAACCTAGTTATTAAGTCTTGTTCATTATACATAGTTATGTAGAGCCATAAAGATCTAAGTCAAGTGTACGACGACACTGTGATTTGTTATACAAATGCTTTTGCCCGCGACTTCGCGAAAATAATTATAACCTTTGACCCTCGGAAACTTTGTAGCTTCGGGATCGGGTCCGAGGTTCCAAACATTACCTCATACATACAAATGATGATAATTGTCGTATTTAATAAAGAACTGAAGTGGATAAAACTCGACACGGTCTAAAGAAATTCAAATAGTACCTATGTTGTGCTAGGTGACAGTCTAGCTGGACCTAGACGAGTCTGACATGGCGGCAATCCAAACGTAACATTATCTTTTTATATCCAATATGTAATGCCTCTAGGATGTCGGTCAGCCTATAAGGTATATCTTATAAGTCCATTGCCTTTTATTAATTAGCAGTTTACCATCGTCCCGTTAAATGTTGATCTTGTTACAATATAGACTGTTCATGAAGAATTTCATCATTATCATTATTTTGTCCTTATCACAGAATAGCTAATAATGCCTAACGCCCTTATCCTGCTTTCTTTGTGGTGCAGCATTTCTGTGATATCTTCCTCCACACAGTCCATCCATCGTTTCTTTCGTCTTCCTCTACTCTTATAGCTATCCACGTACTCAAAACTTTTCTCATCCTCGAACATTGAAAATCATAACAATGTTTTGCACAAAATTGGACAAATTATTAATAATAATATCAGTCCCTGTAACCGGAGATCTTTCGCAGAAACCAATCATAACAACTTACATAACAGGCACTAATTACTGAAACTTCAATTAATTAAACTTACCATAATAACAAGCGATTGGACTCCACGATTTTAAACCTTATGTTATCAACAGTAAGAGTGAAATGTAGAGCAGATCGTGTTTGTATGAGATCGCTATCGATGGAGTCATCTGGTCGTCATGGCAACGGTAACACGAGTTCTGAATTCGAAGTTTGGAATTCGGAACGTGCTCTGAACGATGTACACCGTTGAAACATTTTGATACTTGATGATACATGACAAATCGGAAACTGAAAGTAAAAAGTGCTAGCATGCATACATTCTCATCTTTATTTTAATGGTTCTACCTACACTACTAGTAATTACTCCCAAGTCAGATGATCAGAGCAAACCAATGAATACTGCAAGCACTACCGCGGAGATTATAAATAGAAACCCTTTGCAATAGTAGGTAATTAAATAATCGTCTGTAAGCTTTTAATGGACGACTTAGAGAACTGTTTATCCACTGTATGTTGAATCCCATAACATTATTTTTTACTTACAGAAAATAAAATGGCTTTTTGCCATTTATACGTTGCTTTGTTTTCGCCTTCTAGATCATTATATATGGTCGGTTTATATAATAGTCCTGGGAAAAACAAAATAACGTTTTGTACTACCAGCTGATTGACGATGTTTGAGCTGGTTCAAAGAAGTATTTAATACCAGCCTTAAGTAGGTAGTCAAGCTTCGTACACTATTAATGGCAAAAGGCCAGCCCCAATTTCAAAGAGTGAACATAGCTTACAATATAACAAAAATGTGGGTGGGACACAAGCGAGATTTCATGTCGTTTTTACAACAAAAAAAAAACTATCAAAATTGTTTCAAACGTCGGTTTCGTTCCAAACAGGGTGCGTTCAAAGTGACAAGGAACAAGTCACGTCTGCGGGATTCAATATGTCCGCCAGGAGACGAACCGAAACAGACACAGACGGAGGCAGGAGGCACCGGCATTACCAGAACAGCCTGGTTTACACGTGTCACTGCGCTTTTGGAAAACGGTTCCATTAAATACATGCCGTGTAAGCTAATTGAATTGGCTGTATGGATAAGACGCCTATCAGCTTATAAGTGAAGTTTTATATAGCCCGTAAGGCTTAGTCCTTTGAAATAATAAAAACGCTAAAACACACCTCTTTATAATATGAAAAAGTGTAACTTGTAAAGAATTAATATTTTTATCATTTTCATATATTTTTTGTTGAAAGGGCCATTTAATGTCTTACTCATATGAGTTATAATAAAATTATATTAATAGGTTAATTTACTGCTCACATACAAATTATAATTAAATGTTTTTCTAAGGTGGTAAAGTACCTACGCAGGGTCTTAAATAACGAATATTTCTGTTAAAAACACAAATATTCTTGTAATGTGCATTGTAATATAATATTTATTGTTATTCCTTTTTGAATAATCATATAATTCAATGTGAGCGTTCGTTTTAATGTTTTGAATTTACAATTTTGTGTTATTTCACTCGTTTTATACTCGCTTTACGTTGTTCAAAACATCTGAGTTATTATAATAGTTAATGCCTGGCGTTAAAAATGGACACGGCTAGTGGGGACCACAGGTATTAATGTGAAAAAACGAAAAGAAATATAGATACGGTGCCTTTTAACATATTTCTTGAAGACGGGGACAGTATCTAGATGTGGTAACTGAATTAGTGTTATTACCTTAATAAATACTATAAATATGATCTTAAAACGGAATTTATAAAACGTATTTACAATTTACCATATCTCAACATTTCCCTAAATTCTATACGCTAAAGATAGGAACAACTTTGTAGTTTTTCCTCGAAATGTATCCCTATATTCCTATCGATAACGGCATCGAACCTGGGAATGTCCGCGCTTCCCACGGATCAATTAACAAAATCGTTTTATATTGCTGTAGATATGATAGGTTCAAGTATTTGAGGTCAAAGTTATTATCGTATACAGGTTATGGTGTATTGACTGTTGTAACTTGTAGACATCTTGAGATTATCGAATTGTTATAAACATAAAATAACAGTTTTATTGACTCAATTGTTATGTTTATGATGCTTGTTAGAGAATAAAGGTAAATTTTTATTAAGTTTTGATCGTTTTAGTGTTTTTTTTTACTATTTATTTCAGATTATAGCACCCAACCTAGTTAGATAGCACGTAGTTAATATGTACTGTTGATTTCTCGATTAATTATAATAAGTAGTTGAGTAGTGTCGTGTTGTGTGATTGAAGTAATGTTCCGCGACGTGATTATGGGAAATTGACGATGTTTTGAAAAATATAATGAGAACGTGACAAAACGGCTGCCCTTTATTTGGCCAAAGAATCAGTATTGCCATCCAACGTGGTAATGCTGCCAGTCTTGTGGGCACTTTTACTATTGACAGCGATGTATGGGTTTTAGTTTTTTGACGCCCTGTAATTATTATCCCCTTTTTGTTACTTGGATATATTTTAAATAGTAACAGTAAATTATTAGTATAGATTATACAAGAAAGTTTGGTATGGAATGGAAGTAAGTATCTACTACACTGATGTCAAGATATTACAAATTCATCCACACCTTAAAAGGTTCTATAAGGCATATACTATTTATCAAAATTAGCCATTTAAACACGACATACGTGTAATTATTTTTATAAAATACGTCCATCGTAGGCGGAACTTTATGAGCATAAATTAAAAACAAGTTATAAGTATGACAATAAAATCGCTTCGGATATTAATTAACTCGCCGTTTTGGCGTTGTAGATGATACACGGTGGCGTGTGGCGGCGTCACCGTAATGAAGCGGCCATCTTACCTTTCGCTCTACCTTATTATATTCTGCGCCTGCGCACGTCGCCTGAAATAAGTTATTAGTTTAATAAATTAAATGTTATTGTTAATTATTAAAATATAGGACTCATAACTTACATAGATGTCGATGTTGTTTAAGAAAGTGATTCGATGCTTATATTTTTAAATAAATGAAGTGAAAAAAGAAGGTAGGTATCTGTTTTGGCATCAAGCGATAAGCCTAGTTGTATACGAGGTGCTGTCATTTTTATAATTAAAACAAGAGCATTTAAAGTCATTGTTAAATAAATGTAATTTAAAATCGCTTAAGTTTTTATAAATTTGTTTTTTTTTTATGCAAAGGTTAGGCTAGTGCCTAGAAAATATTAATTTTTATAGGCACAAATATATTCTATGAAGCCCTTTTAAATAACATTAAAAAATTCTAGATGTCCAAGGAACTTCAAAATTAGTTACACCCCGCCTTAAAGGTTGGACAAAGGTGTACCTAAAATAACAATCACATTCTGCCATTTATGATTAAGTCCCATTTAATAAGGGGCGAGCCTATTGCTATCAACCGAGCACAAATCCAATATCGGAAGTGGCTACTGAGAAATTCCACCAAACCCCAAAGACACTTTGCTGGACCTGGGTATCGAATCTAGGACCTCACGCACAGCATTCCCGCTTGCGACCACCAACACAACAAGGCATGACATGTATTTATGTGCCCTTAAATGATCATTTTAATGCTTGATTAACTAGTTTATCCTCAGCCAACGTAACGTATAGTAATACTAGCCAGGCATCATAATGTCGGATCACAATTAAATTTAACGATTATTTCATATTAAATATTTGAGAATGGAGCCCGTCGCGTCGGCGGCTCATATTTATGTTAATGTTCGAGATTAGGAGTTATTAACATAGTTGTGTTATCACTTCTTGTGATTTATAAACTGTTGTGACGCTTGGGGGTGGTTACCGTGTGAGTTTGGCCGCCATATTGATAAATAGAGCTTTGATGGATGATTCGAATAGTTTTTAATAGTTTGTTAGATATCAGAACCACCCTACCATTACCTACTTTTCTAATAAATTTGATAAGGTTGACTGTTTCTCAGCAACCCCTATTGTCAAACAAAAGACCCAAGCAGCAGATAAGTTTACGTTTTCAATTAAATATGAACGTTGTAATCGTCTACTGTAAACTATGTATTTGCCTGCAATCAATCTATGTGTATGAAATGCTGAATTTATTATATTGGCATTTTAGCCACAGGAATTGTAGTATCCGCTTGTAGCAGAGATACAGGTTGAAAACTCCATCAACTTACTACATCACAGGCTCACCATACACCACGCCCAACTCCAGGGTACGCTTCTCTTCTTCGTTTCTCTTCCAACTTCCCGCCATCACGCTGACTGACAGTTGACATTAGTGACAGCTCCCGGACTACTTGTGGTCGAGAGACAGTGTTTCCATATCTACCACAATGATGTTTACAAATCACAAATTCGTGTGGAGTACTCTCAAGGACCATCTAACGTGAAGCAATCCATCGTTATCGGTCCATCTGTCCCGCTCCGCCTCTTGCGTGTGTGTAGATCTCCGCAGATAGACAGGACTAGAGGAGAGAGGGGTCATCGGGACATCTCCGGTGTTTAGCGAGACGCACGGCTTGATAGCCGCGGTTCAGAAGATAAGTGGACTCACGATTGTCGCTTGTTTTAGTGCCTTGAGACGGCTTTAGTACGGTTCTAAAGTTCTGAAAGAACCTTTTGAAATTATTTTTATAAAAGCCATCTAGTTTTTAGGGTTCCGTACTTCAAAAGGAAAAAAAATGTGAGTCTTAAAAGGATCTGATTTATCGCGGGAATGCGTAGAGGTATCGAGTTTAATCATAAACTGAAGTCTGTGGTCCTTTGGAGCTGAAAAAAGGTAACACTTACTCATTCATTTTAAAACATAGATAGATTCACAATGCGCTTAGAGATGAAACTATTTGCATATATATTATGCAACTTAAAAAAATATGTTACATCGAACAAGCTTTGCACCGTTGCGAAAAATAAAGACATTCGTCTTGATGTACTTCCATGTTCATATTGAACACCATCTCATAATTCGTCACTTGTCATAATAACGAAGCTAGTGGGCGTGCCACGACCAGCACCGCCGCCGCGCCGGCCGGCGTGCGGCTGTCACGCTGAGATGGATGGTGCGCCGTAGGGGATGTTAACTGTTTACAGTCCACCGGGGACTGACCCCAAACTAAATGATGAAAACGAGAGTAAACAACCTGCAACTGACGATGTGTATAACAATTAATACAGAACTGAGCTTTGTTTCCTTAAAACTTAAACTCGTTGCAGGAATCGAGAAATGTGCAGATCTGTATGTGAATTGGTTAGGAAGCGAATGACTGCCGAGGTGGCGACTAATAGATATTATTTTATAAGACATGATGTGCCGATCTCTCCAAATTGGGTTCACAATGACGATGTTTAAAAGTTTGTCAAAGTCAAAGTTATTTATTTGTTAAACATAGGTATAAAGTACAAGTGGTATAAAATGTGTGTTGCGTCACTATGTTTTGCCTTGCCAGGCGTACAAATTAATTACATGAATAATATAGAATAATACCTATGTAGGTCGGACAGAGTTACAGAATATAGTCGTTTCTATCATTATTGCAGTGCAAAGTAGTGTTTCTATGCGAATAATTGTTTGTTCTAACTAACTATTAAGATTGTCAAATGTTAGTTATTAAAAAAAAGGTTAATACTGAATTGAGAATTCCGGACGTATTACTAATAAACATTCCTATGTAAAAACCAAACCTATGAGGTCACCGCTTCCAAATAAATATCTAACTTTTCCGTAATCCGGACACAACCAGTGGGATTACCGGAAAGTCTTCCAATATTACGTCTAATGATATTCCGAAACAAAAGGAGATCGTCGCAGATGACGCGCGGACGTGACAACCCTACTGATTACACCCAACCGCACTATAGCGCTGAAAACATACCTTACACGTACGTAATAAAGGTGCTCTCTCAACCATGGTCTGTACCCTCAGATAAAGACGTCGCCTATGGCCGGATTAAGATGCGATCGCGGCTTTAAAGTCGGAAGGCGGATATTGGGCCAAGAGATTGGATCCGAGGCATCTTGTTAACATGCAGCTGGATGTAAAAATGTGATAAGCTTTGTAGAACAGGTTGGGAGAGATAGGTAATGTGAAACGATTTTGAATTAATTTGTCGTTGGTTGGTTCTGTGATAAAAAGGAGCTGTTTCTGGCAAAATAAAACTTTCGGGATTCCAAATTTCGACACGCTGTAAATGCCATTGGTAGTTTTCACCGACTTGAAAATTATCTGAAAATCGGTCAGTCGAAAGCTCAGCTCAATGATTTTAATTTCTCTTACTCGATCATTATTTAAGGCAAATAATAATTTCAGAACAATTATACACTGTTCCCACGTAGTAACGTAGTCCCTTCACATTTATCATGCGAGTTCTTCATCCAGATTTGTGAACCCCTACTTTAGGTGGTTTTATATCTCCATCCGTGTTGGAGCCGCGTCCTCGTCTTCGTCTGCGGCCCCTGTAGGGCGACCATTGTTTGAAGTAAGTGAGATACGTCGCCACTTCACCGAATCTCACTCGGCAAAAAATTGTGACCGTGTTTGCTAATCTAGTCTTATACCGGACGCAGCATTCGTAAGTTTCTTGGAACAGTTGTATGTATGTTACAAACATATTTGATGATTCGTCTTTCGATATGGTTTAGTGCTCTATTCTCAGTGCTATCTAGGCAACAAAGACTATTACATATTATTAATCTAATCAAATATTAAATAACTATACACAACCTTTGTCTCTCTATATTGTTAACTCGTACAAATTCTTTTGGTTTAATCCTAAAATCATCCCAATAGTTCCAAATTGTCTCTGGTCCCGCGACGAGCGCAGCATCCTACCCGCAAAGCAGCATAAACATCTGTCGGTTGGTTGACAAGCAGGTCACGCGCGCGCCCTCTGCTGATCTACTCCAGTAACTGCCACCATTCTTTTATTCCCCCCCCCCCTCCCGCTCCCCGCACCCTATCAGAAAGTTGTATTGTTTCGTCTCCCGAATATATTTTAAAATGGTAGAAATGTATTATCGTTACGGAAGCGAGAGTGCGGGGAGGAAGGTTTTGTAAATAGCTTTCGATATCGTTAGAGTCCAATTTGATTAGGTTTTCTGTTTCGATAAATAGAATATGAAGAAGAAATCAGTGTTTACGATGTAGTAGGTACCAAAAAACAGGTCAAAGATGGTAACAATACTAGACTACTGGGGTTCAAAACTCGACACATGTTCTCGATTCAAATCCGGGCAAATTCTAACGTGACTTTTTCAATTTAAATGTACTTTTTAAGTTCATAAAAAACATTGAGTTATGTAACAGAAAAAAACAGGATTTTTATTTCCTACTCCACACACGTTTAACATCTTTACCGATGAGCAATCTTCAAAATCATCAGCATCTGTTATAAAGTAAAAAAATAAAGAGTAATATCCCTGTGTGGGCTTTAAATTGAGTAACAAGGTGTCCAGTAACGAGTTCCATTAAACGACATGAAGGTTATAACGCTTTTTATTAACCTCTTTTGTCTGACACTCTTCAATTTATTTATTAGCATTTTGTGTTGAGAACAGGATAATTTAAGAGAGCAATGAAACCACAAGTTCAGCTTTTCATATATTGCAGCACATGTTTTTCCACAGACTGACTTTTTCTTAAAACAAAACATAAAACAATGACAGTCAAAAAGAAGAAATATAAAATTATTAAAAAGTTTGGTAGCTGGTCGCCAACATGGCCCCCGACGGTGTGAAGCACCAATTTACTGGCCGGCGACCAACAATACCACCTTTCGAGTGGGTCGTCGCAGCACGCCCCCCTTCGTGGTGACGTCCACAACTCTGACGATGCCGTCTTTCCCCGGGTGCACTGCCGCGATTCGCCCTCGGGGCCATTGGTTCCTGGGTAGCGTGCCATCTGCAATGAGGACTAGATCGCCCACCCTTAACGGACGAGTCTCCTGCAACCGCCTTCTAGGTGTGAGCGTGGGTAGGTACTCGAGCACGAAGCGCTGCCAGAAGTGGTCTGCCAGCCTCTGCGCTTTCCTCCAGTTAGCACGTCGAAACAAGTCGGCGTCGTCGAAGACATTAATGTCTGGCTCGCTGCTTGGGCTTCCGATCAAAAAAGTGAATGGAGTCAGGGCGTACTCTGCGTCTGCATCCACAGAGACGTGCGTCAGTGGTCTTGAGTTGATAGTGCACTCGGCCTCTAAGAGCAGGGTGTTTAACACATCTTCCTTTGGAGTCCGCTGCTTCAATGTGACTGCGATAGCATTTTTCACCGAGCGGACTAGCCGCTCCCAACAGCCCCCCATAAATGGCGCGGACGGGGGTATGAATCGCCATTCGATTCTTTTATTGGCGCAGAAGTTGAACAGCTCTGGCAGCATTTTTGCTGCGCCAATGAATGACGTTCCGTTGTCAGAGTATATCCTAGTCGGGCATCCCCTTCTCGCAATAAACCGCCTGAGTGCCATCAGGGCGGAGTCCGATGATAATGTCTCCACTATCTCTAAATGCAGAGCTCGCACTGTCAAACATGTAAAAAGGGCAATCCATCTCTTGGCAGTGCGTCTGCCAATAGCAACGTTCAGAGGGCCAAAATAATCCAGCCCTACGTATGTGAAGGGGCGCTGGTGATGTGCTAATCTGGCTTTTGGCAAGTCTCCCTCTGGTGGTGATTCCGGCTTAGCCTTCCGGTTGCGGCAAAACTGGCATCTTTGTGAAGTTCCTCTGACGGCTGGTCTGAGGCTTAGAACGTAGAACCTCTGGCGCAGTTCATTAACCACTAGCTCGTTATGTCCGTGGGCGTATCTGGCATGATAGGAGTGTATCAGTAGCTTGACGATAGGATGTCGGCCATCCAGGACAATCGGGCGTGGCTCTACATACTCTGCGACGGCAGTGCGGCCAGAAAGGCGTAGGAGCCCATCTTCACCGAACAAAAGCGACAGGTTCCGAAGCCTACTATCATTCGAAACGGGACGTGCTGTTTGAACGTGCATCAAATCTTCGTGAAAAGAATCTATTTGGACTTTACGAAATAAGTGAACCTCCGCAACGTTGAGGTCTACAACGGAAAGGGCAAAAAGGTTACGAGCATCTCGAAGTGCTTCTTGAGTGAATTTGGAATTTGGGTGCAAAATTGATCGAAACTTGTCAATACACTGATGGGTTCGCGCTGTGGCACGAAGTAACCGGGTCCAACTGCTAAAGCGTTGGTGATCCGCTACTACCGGTGAAGGTAGTTGTCGCGGTGAGGCAACTATCAGTCCCACCGATTCCGAAGCTCGTTTAAGTTCTTCGGTTACCGGAGGGATGGCACACGTCGGTTCACATGGCCATTCAGAGGGTGGAGACAAGAGAAATGCGGGTCCTGTGAACCAACGTGAAGAAGTCGTGAAATTGTGAATGTCTCGCGTAGCGTCGTCTGCGACATTTAAAGCCGTGGGGACGTATCTCCAACTGTGGATGTTTGTTGTTTCAGCTATCTCTCCCAATCGAAACGAAACAAAGGCTTTAAACGTGCAAACGTCGCTACGAAGCCACTTTAGAACGGTTAGAGAATCCGTCCAAAAATAAACTTCATTGGGTGGTCGTCTGTGAGCTTCAGTGACGTACGCGCTGAAACGCGAAGCGATCAGGGCAGCTTGGAGCTCCAATCTTGGGATTGAAACGGGTTTCAGTGGCGCCAGCCTACCCTTTCCCCCTACCAGGGATAAGCTTACGTTGTCAGCTTCGTCTGTGAAGCGCCAGTAGACCACACAGGCGTACGCGCGTTCACTAGCGTCGGCAAAAACATGAAGTTGGGCATTCTTAATGCGCCCGGTGTCGCGAAAGTAGCATCGGGGAACAGAACTGTTGCTTAATTTTTGAATTTCGAGCAACCATCTTTTCCAATCTTCAATCAAATCAGCCGGCAGTGAATGATCCCAGTCGATGCCCAACTTCCAGGTTTTCTGGAATAGTGCGCGGCCTTTCATAATAACGGGAGTTAAAAAACCTAAGGGATCGTAGACTGACATCAATAGAGACAATGCTGAACGTTTTGTATACTTAGTAGGGGCCTTTGGAAGGTTCTTGGCGAAACAAAGATTGTCCTCACTGGTGTTCCACGTAAGACCTAATACCCGAATTTGTGAGGGAGAAGTCGGACCTAAACTCACCGTATGTGAAGCGTCTGTTGCATGTAAGTCTGCAGGGATTATCGCTAGGGCTTCCTTACAATTCGAAACCCAAGAACGCATCTCGAAGCAAGCAGCTTTATGTATGGACCATATTTCAAATGCTCGCTGAGCCGCCTCACTGATGCTGTCAAAACTCCCTAAGAAATCGTCCATGTAATGGTCCTCGACGATGGACCGCACGGCGTCCGGGTATCGTGACTGGAATTGACTAGCATTTTTATTTTTCACCCAAAGCGCAGTACACGGGCTAGATGCGGCGCCGAATATCATAGAGGACATACGGAATTCCTGGAGTGGCAAACCGGGGCTATCTCTCCATAAAAAACGTTGGGAGTCCCTATCCTCCAGTCTAATTTTAATTTGCGGGAACATCTCTTTGATATCTCCCGACAAGGCAACCGGGCCTTCCCTAAACCTCATCACGATGCTAAGAAGCGGCTGCAATAGGTCCGGTCCAGTCAGAAGAAGCGAATTGAGGCTGACACCTGCACACTTTGCTGCCGCATCGTGGACAACGCGCAGCTTCTTCTTATGTGGGTGGGTAACTCCAAAATGTGGAAGATACCACGGGACCTGGCCGGACGGTGGACCCGAACATAATTCAGCGTACCCTTTGCTTATCATTTCTTGAATATTTTGCTTGTAGGCATCGGCATAAGCACTATCCTTAGCCATTTTACGCTCGAGGCTAACAAATCTAGATAAGGCTAGGTCGCGGCTTTTAGGGACGGTAGAGATGTTATCGCGCCATAATAGGCCCGCTTCGTACCTACCAGAATTTAAGCGCTTGGTAGACTCCTCTAAAATGTTTAACGCACGTTGTTCGCTAGCGCTACGATGGTCTGCCTTGGTTATCCCTATAGAGTCCAGTCGAAAGTATTCCTTGATGAGGTTGTCCAGTGAGTCATTGTCGACGGCGACTGAAATATGATTAACGGAAGTGGCGGCGTAAGGTCTACTAGAAATATAACCGTAGAGGACCCAACCAAGCGCGGTGCGAGCGGCTGCAGGTTGTTTACGAGTGCCGTGACGAACCTCTGAAGGAAGCGACATGTGCCAATTGTCCGCACCTATCAACAACATGGGCTTCGCATCATCATAACAGACGACGTCCACTAGATCAGATAAGTAATCGTACCTGGCTACATCGTCTAAGCGTGCTGTCTGCCTTTTAATGCCCAAGTTGGGAATGGTGCGTGCTCGGATGTCAAAACTGTCCGTACCATATCGACCCTTTACTAGGATATTAACATATCTCACATCGGCCTGCGTACTCAATCCACCAATGCAGTCAATATTCAGCCTACACATAGGGCCCTCAGCTCCCACTGACTCCGCCACAGACTGATCCAATAAAGTCACGGAGCTCCCGTCGTCAAGAAGGGCATATGTATTAACGCTTCCAAGGGGTCCAGAAATAGTGACTGCTACAACCTTTAAGAGTGGCTTAAGGCAGGATGACTTCAGTGGAGAAGAGTTGTGGGCCACGGTGACCGATCGCTGCTCTTCCTTCGACGTGCTTGGTTTCTGCGCGTTGAGGCTGAGGATTTCCGCGGCTGAGTGTATCTCGACATGGGCTGTCGTCACAGGTTGGGGTCTATGCAAGAGGGTGTGGTGCCGCCTCTCAGCCGGGCAGCCTTCGAACTCACACTTCTTCTTGCAGTGGCGATATTGGTGCGAACCCTTTATAAGACATCTACGGCAAACCTTGTTCTCCATCACCCATTGCCACCGATCGTCCAGAGGCAGAGACTTAAAACCTTCACAGTCGCTAACCTCGTGCTTACCGTTATGGCAGTAATGGCATGAATAAAAACTTTTCGACTTTGACGTGACGTTTGACACTGTCGCAATTGCGTAAGTTTTGTCTCTTGTGGTTTTGATGGGATGACATTGACCTTTGACAAGATTCGGCTCTGACACTATGACATCAAATTTAATTTGTAATTTTGCCTCGATTTCAAGAAAATCGGCCAAAATCTCCAATTTAAACTTACCGGAGCCAACTCTCGATGATGCAAAATCTCTCCATTTAGATCTGAGGAGTGGGGTCAACTTACCTAGGATGATGTTGAGAAGGTCCGGTGAAGCAAGGTGCTCGGGCAGATCCAGCAAGCGGATGACTTCGACGCAATTACGGACGCGACAGGCAAAGATGTTAAGCTCTCTCGCAGACTCGTAAACACTTATTTTAGAGAGGGTTTTGACCTCAGAGATCTGGTGGAGTACGATGACTTCCGGTTGAGCGAACCTGGTCTCGAGCGCTTCAACGATCTGCTCCGGGTCATCAGCTGCTATTAATCTTATGGAGACTGCCTCTTTAGCAGCACCGTGCAGCGCCGCGCCAAGTCGTGTGATGTTGTCACTAGGAGAAAAGTGCGCCTTGGATTGTTCATAGGACTTCTTGAAGTGAAACCAATCCGAGACGTGACCATCAAACTTAGTTATATCACAAACCTTTGTTGTCCTCTTCCCTGAGCCTCTAATAGCGTCGACCAGCTGATTAAATGATGTACTTAGATCTTGGCAATGATTTTTATTTTTGTAACAACAATTGTCATCATTAGTAAGTGTGCCTAAACCTAGTGCATGTTGTGTATGTTCAGCTGGCTCAACTGATGAGTACGCGCCCACAGGGAGCGTACAGACACAGGGAAACGGGTGCGTCAACGTGCCGGCTGGGGCCGGATGCGATGGCGGGTGAGCGGGGGCCTGACGAGGTGGCGCGCAGGTGAGGACAGGGCGTGTCTCGTGGGTACGGTCCAGTACATCAAAGGGAGGATGTGTCACTGTCACTGGACCATTTCCGTAGGCTGTGGCGGGCGTCGAACGCGGACGGTCCTGCGGTACAACGTTAGAAAACTTCGGCTTGTCTGTCCTGTCAACAAATGAATGCGCTTTGTTACCTCGCTTCGGAAACATAGAAAGTGATTCAGCTAACCAATCTTCGACTCTGCGCTGTGGTCTCGTGTAGTGGGACTTGTCGGAATGGCGGGATCCTGCACTTATAGAGTTGGCCTGGATAACGGCCAGCTTCGCCTGCAATTCCAACTCCGCAACGGCGGTTTCACGTTCCGCTTGGCTGCGGTCACGTTCCGCTTGGCTGCGGTCACGTTCCGCTTGGCTGCGGTCACGTTCCGCTTGTAGGTTCGCGAGCCGACGAGCGTGCTCCGCCTTTGCAGTCAGGATTTGTGCTTTTAATGTGCTGCTAGAATGACCTGACCGTGCACTCTGAGGCACGATGCTTGACGAGGTCCTGCTGGCGGGTGGTAAGGTCTCGTTAGGGTTGGTACGGGGCGGCGCCGGCGCGATGGCACCGAATGTGGAAGCACCACCCTCTTGAAGAGCACCTGTTGAAACGATACCTGCTGTACCAGTCTCCGCCATTGCTGCCTTTGTCTGCGATCTTGTGGTGGGCATTTAACCGTTCACTTCTGACACCAATGTTGAGAACAGGATAATTTAAGAGAGCAATGAAACCACAAGTTCAGCTTTTCATATATTGCAGCACATGTTTTTTCACAGACTGACTTTTTCTTAAAACAAAACATAAAACAATGACAGTCAAAAAGAAGAAATATAAAATTATTAAAAAGTTTGGTAGCTGGTCGCCAACATTTTGTCAATGAAAATATTCTTGTATGAAATTGGTAATTTATTGAGGAGGGTCGATGTGAGTTCATCGTTGATTGTTATAACATTAATGGGTAGAGTAATAAATAAGTAAAATAAATGGACTAAAAATTGAATTATATCGTTATTAACGTTTCCCTGTCATCAATATTTCAATCGATTCCTAAGTAACTGCCCCCGGTTTCCTCTTGGTATAAAGTAACCTATGCTTTTTCGCTGATATAATATTGCTTTGCTTTGCCAAATGTTTAACGAGTTATAAAATAATTATGGGGTTCCAGGAATAACACACAATGATTACCAAAGAGTCAAAATGAATGGTTTGGCGAACATTCGTAATTACAGACAGATACAATTGCGAATCGTTAACTTGAGGATTGATTTAAATGAAGACTCGGTCGCAAATTGATTTAGTTCACAACAAATAAAACTTTACGTGCAAGTATTTACAGAGAGTGTTTTGTTTTATTGCACGTCGAGACTGACTGATTGAGATTTATGATTGAGTGATGGGCAGGCTAAATGTTGAACTTTAAGAAACTGCTTTTAACAAACCTCATCTGCAGTGATGATTCATTTAACGAGGTAGGTTAGAATGATTTGTGTGATGAGAAGTTGGTGTTTGAATGAACATTTGTTTTTCGCATTTTTTATGTTATTAAATGCATTCTGAGTAAAGCGATTCCTGTTTAAAGCATCGGTGTTATTTGCGATTATTTATTTGCACGATTGCTTTGCATACCGCATTTTCTTTACGATAAGTGAAACCCGTTCCTAAAAATTAAAATGCCATAAAAACTTAATACCAGTCGTAGGTTTTGTCAAGTCATGCGAACTCATTGGAAATAGAAATGTTTGTGTTGTGACGACACGAGTGTTAGATATACGTCAGTTTCAGTGGCCGCGAGACAAGCCGGGTTCCTATACATGGCGGCTTGGCGATGTGGGTCGGACCGGTCTCTTCAGCTCGCTAATTGACGTCCGACAGGTACACAGACGGACCGACATAACCGCTCATAAGCCAACACACGAATCACGCAAACCCGACCAACGACCCACCACATTAAATTCAATTTACATCGGCCGCTTCGCTATGCAGAATTCACTAAAGCATTCGACTGTGTGCACCATAAAAGAAAGCTGCGGAAACCTTCCACAAAAAGTCGCGGGACATTGATCTGTTGTAGTCTTGGAATAAAAGTCATTTTATTGAGTGATCGCTCAGCCGTTGTCACGTTTCATATCATTGAAAAACCTGGAACCCGTTATGGTGATGCAAGGGTTTACACTGGGACCGGTCAAGAGTAATTTTATATCTTAATCTGTTGGGGTCAGAGTTCGATATTGAATGCGATATGTTTGTGAGTTACGTCGTTCGGAGGTCTGCGCGCGAGTGCAGCAGGCCGGAATGCCCGCTCTAAAAGAACCTGTCCCGCGCCTGAGACATGCACTTCAAGTCTGCTTTATAATATTCACGTGTGGAACGCATTACTACGTCGATGATTCACATTTATGGCAGTCTTATCTTTTAAATGTTTTTTGAGGTTTTATGGCTCGTTAGTTGAATAATTTGTGCGTTTCCACTTAATCTGCCGAAGATAAAATTGAATCATCTGAATTATTAGTCTATCCAAATTGAGAAATTAATATGCTTTATTTTTGCTTTAGATTTCGTTAAATTGCCATTGCTTCCTCAATTAATACTAGTTTTAAAGCAATTAAGTTCTCACTTTTCATATTTTATAGTCCCCGTATCATTCAAATCTTTGTTTACTGTCTTCGTCCCAGTTATTAAATTAAAAATGGCTTAAAATATGTCTTCATTTACTTGTGACTTGGAAATTAATTTCAACTGATTGCTGTTCTCATACCCGTGTGAGATGTGCACGAAGACATGGTCACACGTGTACCTACTACACCAGCTGGTGTCAGTGAATTATTTGATATTTGCGAAACTTTGTTTGTCATACTCCGGTCGAGCAGTTTTAAACGATTTGTAAATAAAGTTAGCGCGGTGTGAATATATTATTTTTCAGAAGGTATGTTCACTGCGCCATCAATCAGCGGTCCGTTTTTCACCGTCGTTAACGATGTGTTAAAGCTGAGCAAATACGCATAACTGCGCTCATTACCCAGCGCGACCGGTTGTCCACTGTTTGTCGTACGTCAACGTGGACTCAATTTGTTGAACCCGAACAGATCTTCGTCTGTACGGTAATTTTAATATTAGTCAAGGTTACGACGGTTTTTTACAGTATTTGTGAGGCGCTCATATTATTACTTGCTTAGATACTTACTCTTTCTTTCTTTTTCAGCCTTTTTCGACCATTGTGGTGTAGGCTTCCTGCAAGTTTCTCCATTCCTCTCTGTGCTGCGCTTTTTGTATCCAGTTCGAACCAACGACTTTCTTCACGTCATCTTTCCAGCGCATTTGTGGTTGTCCTTTTTTTTGCAGATGGGAAATCATCAAATAACTGCCCCCGCTCTGGGGAAGTTATTTAAAACCCGCCCATGTTACTTCCATTGCTCTTTACGTTCCGAGGCCGCGGTATCTCTTTCACATAATCCGCAGGCAGGGCTGTGGTCGTCTTTGAGAGCGCTTTTCACCCCACGGCTTCTATTTTATGATACTTTTACACCAGGACATCTCATTTCGAGCCAAGTGTCCAGCCCATTTCCATTTGAGGTGCGCTATCCGTTTCGTTACGTCATTTATTTTTTTGCGATGATGATATTTACCATTACATGGAAATTTATAAATGACTGGTGAAATGTGGCTGGGCCAACTATGTAGTCCTGAGTTGATGTCCTGAGTCTGTAGTACGTGTTATGGAAGTATCTTCTTCTCAGTCAGTGCTAATGTAACCTTATTTCCATTATGTGAAACATACACACAGCTACACTGTGAAACTTCCCACCTCTGTTTTAATACCTCGGGGGTAAGCAGAGCACTGTAATTGGATGTCAGTCATAACGCTGAACGTGTTTCTAACTGGCTCAGCCAATTAGACTTATTGCGGGGAAAAATTACTAGACTCAATCCTACCTGAATATTGAAAATGAGGAAGGTGTTTTTTTATGAAAAAGCGAAAAGTGTTCTGTGCACTATATTTGAACAGTGTGACCAGCAATAATTCATTTCAAGTATTTCTGTCAGTTTTAGACTGATTTAGCACTGCAGTACAGAATCGAACCTTGGTCTACAAATTTGGTAGTTGTGTCCAGAATACCACCACCCTTTAATTTAAATAACCCTTGTTACCAACTAACACATGCTCCCAAGTCCCAATTGAGACATTTTCCCAAAATAAAATACAACAATATTAAACGAAATTAATTTAGCGAAACAACGGCCCGACCCGGGAATCGACCGCGCGTCCCTAGTGGCCACTTAATTCCATTACTAATTCACCGGACACACACCGAATTAAAACAGCCATACATTATGAAACAGGAATCTTACCCTATGGAAAAACCACCCTTAGGCCCATGAAGTGTAATGAACTTTCTTCTAAAACTCCGTGAAGGTGTAGCTGGTGGTTATGACGTTTTGTGTGGTATGCAGTGGTATCTAGATGGTCCGCGAAGAGTTTTTTAATCCGTAATGGGCGCGCGTCGCTGATAACAGACTGTATGATATACTGAGCACCGGGAAATATTTTGGGAAATGTGTGGCCTAGTGTGGAGACCGCTCTCATTGGTGTCGATTTTCAATTATTATGGACGTAGAGTGTTTTATTCAAAGAGTTGTGTTCTAGATCCGTCTGTTGGTTTACTTATTTATCTGGGAAGTAAGTGCGTCCCCGTGAGATAAATAATGATCTTTTCGCGGGCAAAGCCGCAGGGAAAAGCTAGTAATACAGAAACTACTATATTAGGTAGTTATTATGTGTAGGCTGGACAGGTTCAGATATATCCTATTGACATCTCATATGACAGAAACAGGTCCGTAATCAGGGCTCCGTGCAGGTGGCACGCCAGGCATGAGGCGCGGCTGAAGGAGCTCGCTTGCTAATGGTGCGGAACCAGCTCCTTAATGGAATCCGATCCCGCAACGAGGGTGGGAAGTGGGGAGAACCAGATCAGAATGTAACCATTACCGTAATAATACCGTGTGGCTGACGACGGGATACCTACATTTAAAGATTTACGCGACTCATAAAGCTTTAGTGTTCTTTTCAGCTTTATCTCTTTCACTAATTCTTTAAAGATTTATTTTTTCTATACGACTTCAAGGTGGAGAAAGTTTCTTATTCACTCAAAACCTATAGGAATACTTTAGTTCATGGTGTTTTCTTTTTGTGTAGATCACCTTCCTAAATGAAAAACACGAAACCCTTATAGGATCACTTTTGTTGTCTGTTTGTCTGTCAAAACCCTTTATCTCGAGAACACGGGGAGGTTTCGAGTTAAAATCTCTTGGAACTGTGGAAAAAAAAACCTTTTAGTCATAAACGGCTGTTTCACCTCGCACTGGGACGGTGTTTCTTTAATTTGGATTGCATATAAAACAGTTTACGGGCTATTAAAATAAGAGTTTGTCATAGAAAACGGACTGACGGTTAAAACAAAGAAAATCTATTTATTTCATTTATCAACGATATACGTATTTGATACTCACAATCGGATCTATCTATAAGGAGAACCTGAAATCCAAACGTAAAAAATATTTGTGTTGGCTGAATGGTCCATATCCCCTGTGCTTCTGTAATCTCCTACAACAATACAAAACTGTAAAAATGCCCATTCCGAAGCTGTCGCCATACTACTCAACCGTTGTACGAGCACTCTTGCGTCCAGTAGTCGGTGCGCGGTAATGAATAGTCGCGGCGCACGGGACCACGCGGCACTGAACCCGCGACCCGCGACCCGCCGGCCCACCGCTGCGTGCTTTATGATCAGCAGTGTTACTCGTGTCAATGCGTGAGTTTAGTCCAACTTGGCAAACGATAAGGAGTCACGTTTGTTTAGTGTTCAGCTTGGTATGATAACAATAGAATTTGGGACCAGAAAGAAGTGACATTCCATCAGATGAAAATGATGGTGGAAAAGTCAAATTAATATAAAAAACTTTTTAAATTATAAATTACCAAAAAAAAATTACATACCTAATCCTGTTGAATGTGGTAGGTACATACAAAAAGTTATGAAAACTATTTCCATTTGAGTTTCCCTCTTGTAATATGAGGTGAGAATGAACAGCAGATAGGTATAAACACCGAACAGGATAGTTTAGAGACGTCAGAATAGGTATCGGGCACAGTTTTTGAAACATTCTTATTTTAATTATACCGAACATCAGTACTGCTATGAAAGGTACCGCAGAAGTAATGAGTTATCGCTTCGTCCCCTCAAGGGCGGACACAACTCGGGAAATGTAACATAATGTTAATTTAAACGCCTTTCAACTTTCCATGACAATTAAACATTTATTATTCCAGATAATTTCCCTAAAAAGCATAAACAATAAGCATGCATACATGCAATAAAGAGCACTCGTCCCGGAACCCAGGACAGCCCATAACGGACCATAACGGGCCATAACATTTCCTTTATGTGGCACAAACGTTAGAGATAAGGCTAATTGCACGCGAGGGCGCGATACTCGCTGTCGACAGCGGTCGGACACGGCAGGAGCGTCACTCACGTGCAAGCAGCCTTACTTGCATGCGGATATGCACTATATCATAATTGTGATCATTCATTAGGGGATGATTTTTCGCAGGTCCGCTTAAAGAAAAAAATACCGGGAAATCTACTGATTATTTCTTTATCATCGTTAATTTAGAAAAACTCTCTTCAAACTGTTACGGAACATTTAGAAGGACAAACTTTTTGAATTACGGATTTTCGGATAATCTCTGACTGAAAACTATGAAGAATATAAGTAGTTATGTTATTTGTGATATACACTGCAATTTAATGAAGCAACCATAAATCTTCATGCCACATTCACAAATGTATCTCTATGCAAATGATTGCTAGTTCACATTCAAGCTACTCCATTTATGCAGCGCTACGTGCTAATCAAATCCACTTCGCACTTGTACACCATAACTCATAGGTTTCTCTAGCCGCCATTAATCTACGTTGTCTAACGGTTCTCCTGTATCTAGGGCACTACACCCTACACCAACCAACTATAGTAGAACGTGTGCTTAAGTGCCTGTAAGCAGGCAGTCTTCAATTTAACGCCATTACTCGTAAGCTATGTTTAAGTACGACATAAATTGTCATGTTAATCTAGAGGGAAGTCTGATGACAGACAAAAAGGACACTTTTATACTTCAACCATAAACCTAGATATTGCTAATAATCTGCATTCGTTTGTTTATAGAAAGTAATAACTTTAGTACATCCAGTTCTTTGTTTTTTAAAACGTTATCCCACACTAGGAATTCTCCTGTATCGTGGGTGCGATTACAAACATTTAAAGTGACATACACAAACAGCTAGACCTAAAAATAACTATCTGTAGGTCATACAAATATTTGTTCTGTGCGGGGATCGAATCCACGAAACGCAGCGCAGCAGTTGACAGATTCAGCCAAAACGGCAACCCTGCTGTAAATTATGAAAACGGTTGACCTGGGTGCAAAGAAGATAATAATATTTGTCATACAAACCTTCCCTTTGAACCATCTATCTATTGCATTAAGATCCATTGAGAACCTTAAAAGATCCAAGCGAAGAGACAGCGTTAGCGACTTCGTTTTATACTATGTAAGGATTTAATTGAAAGTAAACTAGTTAATACTTCTGGGCGAATAAAAACTAGCTTCGTGTTTGTACTAGGCATTTAGGTGGGGTATACAGAAAACTGTCTCCAAACAGTTCCTAAAGTCATCTTAATCTAAATCAGTTGATTGTGGTATTTATGGCATTGTCCTGTATCAGAAGTTCATCTTAAGGTTTATCGCAGATGACATAGGTTCAAAGCATCTTCTATAGATTTGAATTGAAACCATCTGAAAACTGCGTGTCGCATGTTTGATACGAAAACCTTGTTGTAATACGAAAACCTGCGAGGACGTTGACACAGTTGAATCCAGTTTCAAACATGTGTGAGGATATTCCTGGATATAAACGTTTTCTCGAGCATCAATCATTAACATACACATGACATACAGACACTTTCCGATTTAAAACATTTCAATAGCAGGTTCCTTCGCAAAAAGCTCACGGACTTATGAATTGCCTGGCTGGTTGGATAGCTAGACTGTTTGATTTACGATCGCTTCAATACCTTTACATGACTTTAAAAAAAAAAAAACCTGCTCACAGCCTCCCATAAGGCTAGACATCAACCTCTCCGGGCGCTGACAGTTCACAAGTATCTATGTAAAGTTGGCTGAATAAAACATTTGAAGAAAATGGCGGCGCCGTCAGCCTCCGCCTCACAATTAGAAAGCTCGAGATTATTCCAGATTACCGTCATAGTGGTGAATAATCGCTTGCTGTTCGATACTATACGATCCGCCATTGTATTGAAATGAACGCAGTGCGGTGTGAAACTATGTGATGATTGCCATTGCAGGTTATTGCATCTTTAGACGACAGTGAAAAAGTCTGTAAGATTTTACATGATGTAAAAACATAAAGATTTTGTTAAAGAATGAAAAAGCCAAGTTTTTGTATATTCTGCACATAAATATATCAGCAGTTCAGTCAATGAATGGCAAATAGTGCATAATTTAGACGACATAATACTTTTTTAACCAGTTCCTTGGTTTCAACCACAACTGAAGATAGAATAAATCCTTACGAATCCTTATTCCTTATTATAATATTATAAAAGCTAAACTGAGTTTGTTTGTATGTTTGTTACCTCTTCACGCTTTAATAGCTAAACCGAGTTTGATGAATTTTGGTACAGAGATAGTAGGGAACCAGTAGACGGACATAAGATTTTTATTAAAAAAAAGTGGGATATGAGAGAGAACTAGGGAAGAAAAAAGAAAACTAAGCATTGCTATTACAAATCAATAAGGCGCAAGGGCAAACAGTGCAGGTAGCAGGTACTGTGTGATACCGAATTTAACGCGAGCGAAGCCGCGGGCATAAGCTAGTTCACAATACATTCAGTAAGAACAGGGATTTCGGAACTTACTGTCATCGATATGTATGTAGTACGCACGTTTCAAGTTGGTTACAGGTGGCCCACATTTATATTGTCTATGAATAAGAACGGGAATTAAACTCTACGCACACTTTCAAATCATGTCATAATTCTTGAATACATTAATCTTGTTGCTTATTTATATCATAACACAGGGGAAAGAGACATTCCCGAAATATGCTAAATCTAAGCAAAATACGGTACTTAAAATTTTAATAAGCATCTACTTAACAAAATATCACGATAATCATTTAAATATAAGTTAAACGTTCCATAGCAAGTTCGCGACATGTTTCCTAATGGTATCTTTGAATAGAAGACCTGCTCGGTGTCCCCGAGGGCGACCCCGAGGGTGGCTCGCGGATACGAGGGCATTTGAATAAGAAAAGATATTCAGGAAATAAATAAACGAACCTTAACTCAATCTTGAACAGGCATTGATTTTTACATTTCCTTGGGTGTCCTTTTCTGCTTTAGGGAAATGTGTTGAAATTACGTATAACATACTATCGAGTGCAGGTCACAGGTAAAACTTTGAGTTGGTCTAGCATTAGTGGAGTGCGAGCAATATTCTGTGACTTACTATTCAATTGTTCTGTTTGTTATTGTTTTGCTAATAATAACTTGTATTTTTAAAACGTTGTAATTAGTTCATTCAAATTCATTTCAATCTTTTCGAGACTGATTTTATATCTGTCGAAGCTATCTTAGGGCGGTTGGATCAAAGGCCTGATTCAGAAGGCAGTACTCCTTGATACGGTTTGTACTGTGTAAGAGTTCTTATTTCTGCATTCCTATCAGTACTTGAACCCTGCTCCTGATACCACCGGCGGAAACGTATTTTGTATACTTTTAATAAAATTACTTACCTTTTTAATGGGTAATGTTTTTTTATATTTTTTTAAATTTTAGGGAACCCTGTTCCTGAAGGAAAAACGGAACCCTTAAAGGATTAAAGGATTAATTTATTGTCAGTTGTTAAATAGGAAACGCGTCAAGGTATCGAAATGAAATAATATAATACTGAAGTCTGTAGAACCTTAGAGCTGTGACAAAAATCAACCCTCTATTCTGCGCAATCAAAAGATATATCTAATTTATGTCGCATTTTCCACACATTCGTAAAGGGAATCAAAATGTATAAGTACATATATAATATATAAAGGCACTTGGGTACCTGTATCAGAATCATTCATCTTAAAATGGGTAAGTAATCGCAGGAGGTATTTTAGAAGTAAGTTGCCAGCTTATCGATCAGCAGCATTATAATCACGATCCACAACTTAAATTACAATAATCATTTAATTTAACTCAGATGAAAATGGATTTCGATTTGGGACGTAGGCGATCCGTCGTAACCGTCTAGTCCACGCTACCGTTCCATCCAAAACCGTCTCGGTACGGTGGTTGACTGACGTTTCTTCGACGTTCCGCCAGAATGACAACTGTGTTGTCCTTCTCGTTAAATCAAAATAAGGTTTCATTCTCTACTACTGGTTGGAACCAGAGACGCGCCTTCATATACTTCCCGTTGCCCTAGAATCATGACATTTTGCAAGAAGCAATATTATACCGCCAGTTAAAGAAAAAATTAAAACCGTAAATTTGTTGTTCATCACAAAAAGAAAATTGTGATTACAAACATACTCGTAAATGCAGTTGATAAAATAACCGCGACTTATATCGATGTATAGGGACAACAATTTCTACTGAAACTTCGGTGCGAAAGTTCAACTCGCACTTGACCGGCTCATTTTTACATTATTTGAAAATGTATCAAAGACGTGTAAAGGGAATATGCATATATGTTCGTCGGGAATCAAACTAGCAACCAGTTCAAACGCTCTGTCACTTCGCTAATGCACCCAATAATATGACATGGACTAGCTTTCAGCTTTAATTACGTTCCTAGTAAACGTAGATTAACGGGCATAATAAAACAACAAATAAACTGACAATTTAAAGTCCTTTCTTTTAACATTAAAAGGCCTATAAAACGACTCAGTAATTAATTGGTACCTTCTTATTAATGAACTTTAATTGCTGACAATAAAACCGATCCTGGTAACAATTGGAAAGTAATCAGCTAATAGGTTTATATTTAACGGATCGTTTTATATTGTTACAGGTACGTTTATACTGCTGTAATCAAGAGTGAGTGGTACCTCCGCCTCGCCCTCCCCCTGCTGAGGATGGAGGATGGGAAGGAGGGGAGGTATTGCGATGCAAATGAGATGATCGTCGTGATTCAAGTGAACGGCCGTATCGACAAGTGAACGTGGAATGTAGGGACGTGAGTTGGGGTCGGGAACGCTGCGGTGGTATTTGTGAGGGTACTTTTTTTGATATCTTATAATTAACTAGCTTTCGCCCGCGGCTTCGCTCGCGTTAAATTCGGTAGCGCCTTATTGATTTGTAATATCAACGCTAAGATTTCCCCTTTCTTCCCTCTTTCTCCCTCAATATCCCTCAATATTTTTTAAATAGCCTATGTCCGTCTCCTGGTTCCCAACTAACTCTGTACCAAAATTCATCAAAATCGGTTTAGCCATTAAAGCGAGAAGAGGAAACAAACAAACTCACTTTCGCTTTTATAATATTAGTAAGGTTTAAAATATACAAGTAGAAATCGAAGATAGTAAATTTTTTGACACCATAGTTTCTCCAAATAAATCCAAAGACTAAATTATTTAAATCTCCTGTCGATAGTTAATTTAGTCGCGGCTTACCTGTAATAAATGAGTATTTTAGACTGGTTTAACTAGCACTGCATTTAAGGATTAGACTTGAGTTTTAATAAAAACGGATTTTATAGATACATACATAAGCTTAACCGTTTTTCCCAAGCGTGCAGGCAGAAACCCCATAATGCCACCAGCTACGATCCTTGCACACTTCTTTTGGCTCATCCACGTTCATACACCTGGTTATACATGCAATACGGTCTGGGGTCGTTGTCAATGGTAACATAATTCATAATTTAACCCAATAGTATTCTGATTAACCGGCCATTTTAGACCCCCGGGTGTAAATGGCGATTATCGTTAATTCAAGGCACAGGTTTAGCATTGGAACGAATATTGGAACATAGTTTTGATAGTTTCTTACATATTATTTGTTAGTAGCTTAAGCCCGCGGCTTTGCTCGCGTTTAATTCGGGGTAATACCTGTACCTCGCTTTTGTCCTTGCGCCTAATATTGTAAAAGCAAAGCTAAGTTTCCCTTTTCTTACCTCTTTCTCCCTCATTTCTCACTTTTATTTTAATAAACATAGCTTATGTCCGTCTCCAGGGTCCCAACTATATAATTTTGTTACAAAATTCATCAAAATCGGTTTAGCCATTTAGGCGTGAAGGTAACAAACAAACTCACTTTTGGCTTTAATAATATTGGTAAGGATAACTGTTAGTCACTCACAGTTGTCGAACACTAAAAAAAGCTACCGCTGTAGGCCCTTCTGTGATATCTTCCCGTATGTTCGCACAATTGTGGCGGGATAAGGGCAGGGCGCGTCCCGCTAGCGATGGTCGCGAGCCGCCGGATCTGTGCCCCATTGTGACGACTCGCGACTTTGTACCAGTTTACTGCGGAGATGTAGGGACCTGAGCCAAGTACGTGATAAACTTTTAGTAGTAGCAGTTAACTACGCATTTATACTGTAAATAAGCGATATTACATTATTTCATGACTTTATGTTATTTATATCAAACAAATATAAACAACATAAATTCACGACTTTTCCTCATGTGGGTAGGCAGTAACCACAGAACCCCACCTGGGATGATCCTTACATACTACTGCCTCATCCACGTTCATAGGAAGAACTTCAATAATACGATAAGTTTGTGTATATCCTTCGAAGAACCCTGCGTTGTGTCCCACATCTGCCTGCCTTTTTAACCGACTTCAAAAAAAGGAGGAGGTTCTCAATTCGTCTGTATGTTTTTTTTTTTTTTTTTTTGTGTTTGTTACCTCATAACTCAGGTCTGAGTGAACCGATTTTGATGATTCTTTTTTTATTCGAAAGCTGGTGGTTGTCGTTTGGTCCCATAAAAAAAATATCAAGATCCGACAAGTAGTTTTTGAGTTATCTCTAATAATACGTATTAGATTGACTTCGTGTACGTTGATGATATACTCATTCGTCGATTATATTTTAGAAGTTGTCGAAGACAAATGATCAAAAAATGATATGTAGGTACTACTATGGTTTGGAAGGTCATCGCAGTAATTTGGTGATAGATCTTCAGTGATATACAACGGCACTCTTTAATAAATGACAGCAAATCTGCCGTGATTGCTGCAATCACATGTATAAGTATGGGTTTCGCCAGGGTAGGCAGGCGAGTGGGAACAGGGTGACTGTATCCCCTCCCCACCCCTCACCTAGTCATTAGGAAACATAAACATCAGATCAAGTATCAGCTGTATCCCCTAGGGGATGATGCATATGATTTCTGAATTGGTTTAATACTAAAGCATAATATAGATACTTAGTATTTAATCTATAGCTTGATGTGGAACTAAAAATTGTATCTAAGACGGGACTAAAGCTAAAAAGAAAAACTTTTTAACCGTGTTTGCGTATTATATCATAATACTATAACTAAAAATGTTGAAATAAAAACTTTTTAGTAAAAAAATAAAACCGACTTCTAAAAAAAACTAAAAACTGGAAAATAACTTTATTTCCGGAAGTCGGTGGCCAATAAAGTCAACGAAACCAACAAAAGCCACCGACTTCCGGAAATAAAGTTATTTTCCAGTTTTTAGTTTTTTTTAGAAGTCGGTTTTATTTTTTTATGTGAGTCACTTTTCACCCAATTGTTTCCAATATTTAACTACATCTTCTTATAAACCGCAACTTCCTCATGAATGCTACTGACTAACAAACTCAAATTGATCTAAGGATGACAACAAATCATCTAATTATAATTTCTAAAAATGAAATGAGATAGTGCCACACGATCTTTGTCCATAGTGCATTCGCATCGCTCTGCTACATGCGGTGCTAATGCACTGCGGACAGAGACGTAGGCTATCGTCGTGAACGTCGCCGTGGTCGTGCCAGGTCTCTCCTTGGGTTTTGGCAGTGTAAATTGCAAGTTTAAAGTACAATCACTATACCTGTACTTATCGAAATAACCATAAAAAATGTGCCACTCAACAGTCGAAAAAGATGTGGGTAGCAACGAGGCCACTGTGAAAGGCAAATGAAGCAAATGAATATTTCCATTTTTGTACTGCAGGCTGTGTTCACAATAACCATTGCCTACCTCATGGTGTACCTCACGGTTATGCAGAATGTGCCATCATCAGAAGATTCCAGGATCGAATCCTGGCAAGGTCGCGGTCACCATGAGATGCTTAGAGTCGTAAGGATATTTAGAAATAATAACTCAGTTTGGCTGCTAAATGTACTTATGTCTATATTTAATACGAAACAATTAAAATAACATAAAACGGTAATAAAACATTAACTTGGTACATTATTAAAACGGAGTATATACATATACACAATAGTGGCATAGACCCATAGAAAACTAATATAATATTGATAGACATAAAGGAGTATACACACCTCAACGGAAATGTGACGCAACCAACCACAACCTGTTTTCTAGTAGCCAAATACACAAAATCAACTGTAATTTCTAAAGAATTATACGCGACACCGTTCCCAAGATATCTCTATCCATATTTATCGAGAAATGAATACAACAGACGCACTGACGACTTATTTAGACGCAAATGTTGACGTTAGTATAACGTTGTAGTATAATGTACGGCCGAGTGGGCGACGGCGACGTCCAGGAACCTATTCAGTAGATACGGTAGGACATAATCATAGGAAATATTGTGAAATCGTATTATTGAACAACTAGACTTTGGTTTGTTAGGCTGATTAGGTTCTAGCTTATTCTGAAGCAGAACTTATTCCGCTGACTTGAGGGAAAGAGACAGAGCTATACAGGGTGTCTAGCACCATCTCTTTCTCACACAGGAATAAGAACTGCTATAAGATGTTATGGTAACTCCGCTGAAACCGTAATTCGATCATTAAGTTAGATTTGTTAGAAATATTTAATATAGATTAACTTGACGAGAGCGTGCATCTGTGCTTGGGCATACACTTGTGCATATTTCGTGCACCGGATTGGCCGCCATGGGCGGCCCTGATCAGGAAGAAAAAAATAGTTAATTTTAGAACATAGGCTACCTATTGAAAACTTGTAACGAACGAGCATAGTAGGTTTTCATCGCTATATTAATAACTTGTTAACATTTGACAGCTCTGTGCGACGTCACCAACTATTTCACCCTCTCCATGAAGATATATGTACAGCATACAGCTTTGGTTAACAATCTTTAAGTAATAAAAACTTTTCTATCTATGATACGCATGATTAAAGTATAATCTTGAAGAACTAACATCGTACAGAGTGTGCTTGCAGCCCTCTAAGCTGACGAGTTTATTAGCGACGCTGATGGCTTCCATAATTCAATACCGACTGGCGAGTGGCGTGCCTGATGAATGCCTGATCAGCGATAACTGCAACACGCAGGGAATACGGAGAGATGCTGTCATAGCGAGATTAATTTATTATGAAAGTTTACTTACTTGGTAAGACGTTAAATTGTTGTATAAATGCTAATCTATGGCAGGCATTATGACGTAATCATATTTTTTCTTGGTTACTTCTGCAGCAATATCACTGGAACAATTTTATGGGATTTACATAACGTATTTAGAATTGAAATAAACTACCAAATGATAATACAACCTATATCGTGCAAAACATCTAGAACAGTACAACTAGTACAACAGAAAACTTTGAAAGGTTTCAATAGTTTACCTGTAACCAACAAACTTGAGAACGTAAAGTTCAAAACCATATTCCGAAGTAACGGCAACGTGGAGCACTCACCGTAGAACCTACGTCTATAGTCCTCCGCACATTACCTTAGACATCTACTTAACATATTGTCTCCACAAACCGTTACATCATTGTATATGCACCACAACTTCATCACACGGGGCCTGAGAACCTCACAGACTAGCTACAAGACAGACAGGCACGTTCAAACATAAACCCATCGGACATGACAGCCGCTACACAAGGAGGTAGCTGTGAGAGCGAGACGTTATAATGTGACCGCTCTATGCATCAATGTGTCTGTGTCATTTGAATATCTTATGGTTGATGTTGAGCTGGATGATGTATAGTTACCCGGACTGGAGCCTTAACTTCAAGCACCCACGGAATAGTCCGGTTGAACAGCTGACATATTGATATAAACATACCTGGGCCCATTAGATAAAGGCAATCTTCTGATGCTGAAATATGTAATTTAGGAATTAAATCTCTGAATCTAACACCTGAAATCCCTGTAGCTATTAATAGTTTTCAGCTATAGTAATAAAAATTGTTGGAAGTGGTGCTTACAGGGAATAATATCATTAAGTTGTGTGACTACCAATGGTGACTATTGATAGACGAAGAGAATGTTTGACAACATGGTGGTTGGTGCAGTGGCTGAGCGATCGACTGCCACGCTGCGTGTCGCAGGTTCGATTCCCGCACGGAGCAAATATTTGTATCGCAATTGCATATTCGCGTCGTACCCCGAATGAATTTAAAAGTAAGTAACTTTCTTATATAACTCGACGTCGAGATTTAATCGCTCCTGATAATTAACCAATTGAATAAAGGTTAGTTTAATAAATCCCTTTTATTATAAATAGGATTAAAGTGTAGCTCGTATAAAGCGAGCAGGCCATAGACAGACATGCTTTGCACTTGTAACCTGTCTAGTCGGTTGATTGAGAGGCAACAGGCACTTTCAATCAAGTTTTGATTCGCTTACCTTATCGGCTATGTTAAGCGGTCAATCAACTACTTAGACATCAGGACCACAATGTTTGGCAGCATATAATGTTGCTTCTGTAATTAGATAATGTACTGAGGATTATAGGGCACCATGACAGTTTGGCTCTTCCTTAAACTGACCGTGGTCAAATATCGTGTCTATAAATAGTTGAAGTTATATGCAATTTTTTGTTTTGTTATTATTGTAACTCATCGATTCACATTCCCGGATGCCCTTCTTTCTCACAAACTAATAGAATACCATCTTGTATCTAACGAGGCTGGAAAGGTTCTAAACAAAGCGTCTTTGACACCAATAGGCCAGGAGCCGCGCAGCCGGGCATCGCGGCCATCGCGCAATAACTCAGGGGCTACAAATAGTCGCGCGACACAACCTCGCCACAGCGCTGCGGCGGCGGCGCATTCCCACTCATGCAAATTGTAAGCACAGCACTATCTGATCTAGTGTGGCCAACACAACGGTACTTATTAGGACGAATAACTAAAACCAGTTTATTAAAAGCATGCCCTTTAAGGCCAAAACTGTACTTGTTTGGTTATTGTCATTTCATAGATTTTGGTCGCCTTTTCAGGATATTATGATATTTCTGTTCTTTAATACAAACAATATTAACGGGACAAAAATATTGTAACGTTTCAAAATATTTTTAACCAATATCACATTTTCACGAGTTAACCAATGTAGGTGCAAAAAAAAGGGGTGTGTGTACTTATGTACACGCGTTAGAAGTTATACTTCTTTGGTGTAAAGAAAAAAAACTTTAATAACCCATCCATTTCCAAACCTTGGTGAGAGTTGCTTAACCAGGCTCTGTGTGCTAACTCATCCATTTCCAAACCTCGGCAAGGGTTGCTTAACCTGGCGCCCTGTGGTAACCCATCCATTTCCAAACCTTGGCAAGGGTTGCTTAACCTGACTTCCTGTGGTAGCCCATCCATTTCCAAACCTTGGCAACGGTTGCTTAACCTAGCCCCCTGTGGTAACCCATCCATTTCCAAACCTTGGCAACGGTTGCTTAACCTGGCCCCTGTGCTAACCCATCCATATCCAAACCTCGGCAAGGGTTGCTTAACCTGGCCCCCTGTGGTAACCCATCCATTTCCAAACCTTGGCAAGGGTTGCTTAACCTGGCCCCATGTGGTAACCCATCCATTTCCAAACCTTGGCAAGGGTTGCTTAACCTGGCCCCCTGTGGTAACCCATCCATTTCCAAACCTTGGTGAGGGTTGCTTAACCTGGCCCACTGTGGTAACCCATCCATTTCCAAACCTCGGCAAGGGTTGCTTAACCTGTCCCCGTGTGGTAACCCATCCATTTCCAAACCTTGGTGAGGGTTGCTTAACCTGGCCCACTGTGCTAACCCATCCATTTCTAAACCTCGGCAAGGGTTGCTTAACCTGTCCCCGTGTGGTAACCCATCCATTTCCAAACCTTGGCAAGGGTTGCTTAACCTGACTCCGTGTGGTAACCCATCCATTTCCAAACCTCGGAAAGGGTTGTTTAACCTGTCCCCGTGTGTTAACCCATCCAATACCAAACCTTGGAAAAGGTTGCTTAACCTGGCTCCGTGTGTAAACCTATCCATTTCCAAACTTCGGCAAGGGTAGCTTGGAATGTGAAATTGATTTAAAAGCTATGCAATAGTTTAATAAAAACACCAAAAGAATATTTATTTATTATGAAACACGTGTTCTAAATATAAAAATACTAGAATATACAACATGAACATAGTTACTAGAACACCTATATAACTAACTTCATGATGTCGCTTTGCGCGCGCAAATCACTCTCATCATTTTTCTCCATCGCGCCAAAAGAAGTATTACTTCAAAAAAATCTAAACTACCTAATCAGATAAATATCTACCTGCGTTTATCTGATTTATTAGTTTAGGGTTTTTTGTTCAATCGAAAAATAAGGAAACAAAGATCACCATGTGTAGTAACAAAAAGCTATTCGTTAGCTAAACGTGGAAGTTTCTAGCCTACCCTTTAACTTGGCGACTGTACCGCGACGGTATCTATGCGCCTGCGACGATTTACATACAAGCAGTGAATTGTGTTACGGTCGTAGCGTATTGGTTATTGTGCACTTAATAGCAACAGATAGGCTGCGAGATACGGAACGTATTGAAATTAAAGCGAGGATTAATAAAGGGAAGTGCAACGGATTAAGTTATCACGTGGGAATTAAAGTAACAACAAGTGAAATAGAACAAAAGCTTTGGTGCGTATGTGAATGTAACTAACTCATACTTGTGTTTATAATTATAATCAACTTATAAGGTACCTTAATACTTATGGCATTGGTGTAGGAATTTACGAAATGTAACGAAGCTTACAATAACGATTATATCATCGCATGAATTGATGTTTTTTCTATAGAATATCATCTTTTTGATGTTAACTTTCCCACTTTTCGTATATTATACATTCCATTATCACAAAATTCTAATAATTTTAAATATAGGTTACAAAACATGCATATTATAATATACAAATCTAATCTTGGGATATGAACGTTTGCCCATTCTAACAGATCTACTATGAGTCTATAACTCCGTCGTTGCGAGCAGTTCATTGTCACCGCGCGACCATTCACGTCAGCGGACAGGTTGCAACTGACTGGTCCATACGTTAGTCGAACTGTCAGCTCGAGTCGCTAGATGGCAGGATCGACGCCTCCGTGATACGTCACGTCCGGTCAGAGATAAATCTTGTCACGGGACATGTTGTTGGTTGTACCGTTTTGAAAACCATTGATGACCAAAAGGAGACTTTTTCGTAATATCTTCAAATTTGTCTCCCAGCACTGTGTATGGGTTACTTTCAGCCCGTCACAAAATTCCAGTATCCAGTTTTTAACAACAAATGCTTTTTATTTCGTATTTGGTTGATATTCACCGCATACTTATACGTTGAGTCATGTTCGTTATTTTCGGTTGTTACAAAATGAATCGAATGATTAAATAACGTTATATATAAAGCAAACCCTCCGCGCTGCTCAATCTACAATCTACTTAACTCGGAATATAATGTAGGTTATAGTAACGGTAGCAACAAGTGGCCGGTCGCGGGTTCGATGCCGCGCGGTGCATTAATTGCGTCTTATCTGTGGGAGCCGTGTTTAGTGCTATAGCGTTTAGTGATTGTGTTGGTTGGAGCGCGAGCGCGAGTTGGTGAGAAAGTGGAACAACGGTGAAGGAAGAAACTGAATAGTGACGCAAACTAACTGACATGAAATTTTTTACTAAGAAGGCTATTACAAATCAGACGGCAAAATATTCCTCGCTAACTTGCTTTTTGCTAAGCAAACAAAAAAATCCTATAGATTTTTATCATAAACATATCGATGCTATGCCATTATTATTTTCGAATCAAATGTCTTTTTTAAATATTCGTTTCAATTACATAATAAACTTCAACAAAAATATAAAGTACAGGAAACTAATTACACCTGTGTATTTCCGAAGGGTTAAGCACTGGGTTACTCTAGTTCACCCATACTTCAGCAGTTATATTTAAGACTTGTGTTATTTAGGGTAACCCAATTGCCATCAATGTTTACGTTAACATTACCATAGAGTTGATCTACCAACAGAGAGATAACTAAAAGTCAAACACTATATCGCACCGCGCGTGCTGCTGTTGATCCTCTCTCAATACCAAAGTTAACTGTTTTATTTGTTCAATTCAATTACCAACATAACAAAACATCACTCCTGAATTTCACCGACAGGTTGAGGGAGAGGCAGGTGTACTCACATTGCAAAATTAATGTTTAACTTAGTACAAATCTGGACTTCCGTATTCCATTCAAATTTTTAATATTTTAATTTCACATAGGCCTTCATGGGCACTTATAAAACTACATAGTTACACTTTTAAAATCATTTGGTTTCACAATGTTGTTGTCACAGAAGTAGTTAAACTTTACATCAATTATTCTATTGCTATGAAATTCATTAGCAAGCACCAACTAAACAGCGCTAGTGTACGCACGCGGTGTCGTTCACCCTTCGTATAACTCTCTCATCACCAGTTTACAATTACATTTCCACTCGAAACCAATCAAGTGTCATATCAATCATCCTTCAGCTAATCAAACACCTTGTTCAGTGCATGTTGACAGCGGGACAGTGACAGTGCGGGATACGGGACCCGGGAACGTAGGGCGGCAGTCGGCGCCCAGCCGCCGCGCAGTCTGCCCGCCTACGTGCGCCGCCCGCCCTACGATAAGCGAACATCGGACATTATTACGATAACAATACAGAAATGATAACTAAAAAGTTTTTGTGATAGTAAAAGTGTGATGGGCAGTGTTTTAGATAAGTGTTTCCGTCTAAGCCGGAGCTGATTTTCAGAGATTTTTTTTTGTGAAATCTAAAATTATTTTCACTGTTAAAAGTTTTATTATCCTGTTTATTTTAGTATAGGTTACAAAAGTGATAAAAATCTACATATCGTCATTAATTCTGACTATAATTATTTTGTATTTTTTTAACTGTGAAACTCTTAATAATTATGATGTGTACAAAGATGTTGTTTGTTAACTGATAACAGTGATAGTGTGCTGGTGGTGTGTCTGTTATCGAAAATTACTATAAATATAAAGGTAGGTAAATTCAAGTATTTACTTAGTCACGTGATTTATAAATACAAGATGGAATGCAAATAAAACATTTTTTCTTTAACATGATTGTAAAGCGCTCGGTATTCCTTGGTACTGCTAACGCTGGTGTTGTCGCAAAAAATATTCCTTTTGATTTTGCATTGGTGGTAATGCTTTTCAGTACAATTTAGTAACTTTTTTTGACAACTTCGTAACAAATATACCTTGATATCAGTGTTGAATTAAAGATTTTAATCGCACTTTAACTATTAGTTTTCATAATAATCTGAATTTCGATATGATATTGCGACATAGCCTCTTCATGCATGAAATATATTTATAATAAAGAGAAGCCTAAACAATAGGCATCTACTTATCCAGCTACTTCTCATCACAACTATTGAACACATGAATAAGAAATAAACTCAGAGCCAGAACTCAGAAGTCGCCTGACACGTTGGTTCGTCGCTTATAAGTAGGTAGAGCACACACCAACGCCTTATTAGGAGTTATTAGTTGGCACAGAAGCTATTTAGTCAATGTCGAGGCATTTCATCACATTTCAATTCCAGTTACTAATAAATATTACTAGAACATGTCAATGATAATAAATCGGTTTATGTGCAACATTACTTGTTGATACCGGTAATTTCATACTCGAAAGATACTTCATCCAACGGCCCATACAACTCATTAATAGAGAAATATCTGTCCGTGTGTACTGTGTGTAGTGTGTGTAGTGACCACAACTCATTCACAACATTCAACTCTTAAATCACAATAACGTTAAACAAAACTATCACAAGAAGCACTAAGTGTGCCCCGAGCACCTCCACATAAAGCCTAAGTGCCACATACACAGATATGCTTAACGAGCGCTTATCCGCCACTTAAGCGAGCAGAGCGAAACGAGCATCGCTTATTCATTAGTTTTTTGCTTAACTTTTGGAGCCAATTAAGCGAACCGCTCGATGCATTAGGAGTTTTATCGCTCTCACGTGATAATTCAATGCTAAGTGAGGATTGTATCTATATTGTTCCAGTCTCCGAATAATCGCAGGGATAAATAATGGCGGTGCTAGGATTGAGATAAATCTCGCTTTAATTAAGTTTCTCGCTCACTTTACTTAAGTTATCATTGTACTTGTTGGGTTCAGTTTTTTATTGATATCTTTAATGAATAAAACATTAAAGTTCGAGGTGTCAATGAGACACTGCATATAAACGAGAGGTGGCGCGACGTTTAAAATGTAAAACGAAACAGAAGTTGATTGATTTTGTTGAAATGGCAGATTTTAGTAGATCTTAAACACCTTACCACAAGGAAATTATTGAAATTTGAACTAAAAGTAAAGGAACATTAACTAAAGTCATTATATCTCCAAATCAATTCACTCCTTTTCGTTCTTATGTCGTGACATTAGCATCATCAATATTTAGTTGCCCCTAAAAATAAAAAACACGCATTTTTTTAAAGAGAATGACGAATGTATAAAATTAAACAACATTGCTACTGAGGGCTACCTTTTCGGTCACGTCTTTGATACTTCATTCACATATCTCTTGGATTTAAGTTTCGTTTTCTCAAAGAGATACTTACGCGTAGCATCGTGGCATTTTTATAAAAGTTTACTGTATTTTTTTTAAGGATAAGCTGTTCAACCGACAAATAATTTTACTTAAAAACATTAATTAAAAGAATGATTTAAAAGATCCATCGAAGCCATGAAATACTTACAAACTTCACGCCTCATCAAAGACAAATCCGTGCTAGTACAAACAGATAAATACACAAATCAATGATATGCATGAACTATTATCGAGTACTAGATACAAGTGTATGTGTATCAACAGCAGTATCTCGATAGTGTCCGATGCCGGTTCCCCGATAGTGCACGCGTACTATTAACTCTATCATTTGGAGCTGAGTCTCGACTTAAGGGCTATGTTAGTACTTACAATTACTAGTTGAGCTAAGACCGAAATTTTTATTTGTAATTAGCTTTTTCCGCGGCTTTGCTCGCTTTAAATTCGGTATAACACAGTATCTGCTATCTGCAGTTTTTGCCCTTGCGCCTTATTGATTTGTAATACCAACGCTAAGTTTCCCTTTGCTTCCCTCGTTCTCCCTCATATCCTTCTTTTTTTTAATTATAATTTATAATTTTTTAGCCTATGTCCGTCTCCTGGTTCCCAACTATCTCTGTACCAAAATTCATCAAAATCGGTTCAGCCATTAAAGCGTGAAGAGGTAACAAACAAACAAACTCACTTTCGCTTTTATAATATTAGTAAGGAAGTAAGGAAATGTATGTAGGTATAAGTAAAAAAAAAAAATATATAAAATTGAACAATTTCACAAAAGAAACAATTATATCTGCAAAAGTATAATACTGCGGAACAGCTATCAACGCCCAACTCCATACAATTTGGGCATAACTTATTTTATTTGTAAATAAAATAACTCTGTTACTGAATACTTTCTTTACTGACCTAGCTTAGTATGATTATAATTAAGGAAACATTGTTTATTTAGAAGTTGCTAGTGAATGGTTAACTAGCTTAACATTTCAAGGACGATAATAAAATCGGATTTAATTATTAAGAAAAACATTATTGGACTAATTTTTGAATCAATTGTAGACTAGTTATGTTAATGTCCTATGTAATTGAGAGCGAACGTATTGCCATCATTCGGCCACAAATCCAGACACGAGGTTGCTTTATCAGCACGAGAGAAAATGTACGCTAAATACATTCATAAGGAATACGTAACTTTTGCCTGGTTCCCAAAGACACACAGACAAAGGTAAAAATATCGCGCAGTTGTGCCAGTTAGCGCACTACTGCACCGTACAATATGCCCCTGTAGCCGGCAGGCTGTAGCCCAACACAAACAGCACAGAAATAGCTTCGGCCGAGCAAGTAATAAACAAACGCAACGTTAAATCTGTCACGCGATGCTGCGTTTAGACGGCAGGGCGAGGTCAGTGGCTGGGGCAAGCAACTGGGATACATTATTACCCCAATTTCTCCAGGCAACTTCTTTCTCCAATAATGTTAAGTAATCCGTTTTGTTTCAAAGATTCATAAACGATCAATTCGATCATTACAACCATGACTTTTTGATATGTTATATCTTACTTTACCACTGAGTTATTTATCGATTACTGAAGCTTGTTCCTGTCATACTAAATTAATCTCGCCAAAATATGAAACACATTACATTAAAATTTTAAGAATCTTATAATATTGATAAGATTAAGACCGAAAAAACTAGACGGGATAATTGAATTTCTTCAGGACCAAAACTGTTCATTACAGATAACCTAATGATGTTGTATTTAAAGTAAACCTGCTACCGTACTACTATACGATATACAATGATCTAACGGTTAGTCGTAGACAGTGGCTAGCGCCAGTAGCCACTACTCCTTAAGGACTGACATAACTTCGCGCGAACTGAAAGTAATAAACAAACGCGAGTTAAATTTGTCGCACGGTCGCTTTGCACGCGATGCAGCGTTCAAACCGCGGAGGCAGCTACTGGCGCTAATCCTACTTTCCTCCTAATTATTTATTATTGTACTTATAATATTATAAATGCGAATGTTTGTGAGGATGTATGAATGTTTATTACTCTTTCACGTCACAACGGCTGAACGGATCATGATGAAATTTGGCACAGAGGTAGACTATAGTCTGAAATAACACATAGGATTTTTGTTTTTGATATCGCGCAGGCGAAGCCGTGGGCGCCAGCTAGTTAATATCAGTCTTGTCTTTTTTATGACAAATCAAAACGAAATTACGAATTTCAGAAACTATTAGAAACATATTCCGTCATGTGCGTCGAAATGATAAAATAAATATTTGGCCGTGGCTGATAAGGGATGATCCCCACTGACGGACAGCACCGGCGGCGTTTAGCTAAACATTTTCACTATCAATGTAATCCCCATTTTTTATATTATTCCTGCCTACACAATGTGCGTTTAATACAAGATTTAAATTTCGATCAAACCCAATAGGTTCTTGTCCAGTGAAAGTTCAAGCTACTCGCCTGATGTGAACGGGGCTTGCCAGTCGCACGTGGCAGCGGTGACCGGATACACATTAATGTTATACAGTCACTTGTTGACTATTTAAAGAATATTATATTTGTACAACACGCCCAATATTATGATAATTGGTATTTTTTTTATAAAGAAAGTAAACAAATATAAAAGTTAGATCATTCGAAGATATTTATGTTTTTGTATAATTCTGTTTGGCCGCAACTCGCCTAATGTGAAGCGATGATGCTGAAGTTTGACCTTAGTAAGATGGAAATTGTGATATTCAACTAATTGTATGTTTTATTTTCAAGACAGAGATGAGGTTAATTCATACAAGTTAAATTTCCAATAGAATATCCATCCATTAAGACACATAATAACATTACACATAATTGATCACTGACGCTATCAAACGACTTATAACGTAGGTACTATATCTTCCTCTACATTTCACACAAGCATTCTTCTCGTTCAATTCTCGTTTTACTTGAGTAATGTCCATTCCATTTCCTTTCCTACCACTACATCATGGGCTAGTTTCCCAAACGTTTCCAAAAACATTCAATCTCAACTTCGTTGCGAACTCGCACACCCTCCATGCTTTGTGCCGATGCCCGCTGACGAAGCAAATAACGAAACTATTTCACTAAAGGCCAAAGGGTGCGGAACTCAAAAATGAAAAGGCACATTCTTGGTTTCCTTGTGAAATGTAAATTTGTGGGTCCCTGAGACCCCTGACGGCGAGCTGTGCCGAGGTTCGTGAACCTTCGATATTCTATTAAGATAACGGCTGAGACGACGTCGTTTTATTATTGTGACGCGCGCCATATTTTCGTCATGCTGAAAATCTGTCAACTTGAGATATGGTGGTTTGGGGTGCGGAATATTTAGACAAGGCACAGTTTTGTGGAAAGCATTTAAAATCGTTGTTATATTAACAAATGATTCTGGTGGTGTTTAAAATAAAAGATTGGAATTCTTCTCGGGTATGCGAGGGTAATTCAGAAATTATTAATCAATGCTCATAGGTAGAGAAAACATACGCTGAGATTTGTTTGTTTGCAAGTTTTAACTCAGCTGTCCCCATTATTGTTAGCAACGTATACCTATGTGTTTCTGACTATATCTAGCCAAGTTATTGTCGGAACTAAAAACCAACAGTACTCTATTGTGAGAGGCTATGGAACTCATCATATCATTATCATTAACATAAAGTTTCACTTGTACAAAGGACTAAACTTTGTTCAACTAAAACACATTCTCGCTCACAGCATGGCGGCGCGTCTATACTTTCTAAGTCTTCACAAGTTCCCCTCAAGAAGGCGCTTGAGAAAATATGAATATTATTCAAAGTGATTTGTCATAAATTGAACAGCGGCACCTCAGCACCGACACTGCCTACACCCGGGCCCGAGTGCCGTCTTTATGTTTTGACAAACAGCTTGACACTTGATAACACTTGGGATATGAAAAAAGAAAGTTAATTGGCAATTCAATTCAGTAATTTTGAGAGATGCTTTTGTGCCGCTTTTCACAACAAAATAATCAATGTTATCAGGGTTAATTGTGAAAGTAATTAGGTATTTCTTTAAAAAAAAAAAAACTAAAATCTCTAAAAGAATACACGAAACACGTTCTCCCTTGATTCACACAGACACGGTTGTGCAGCTGCACTACTAAGTACCTGGCCACGAAACTGACAAAGCCTGCACTTTTCACATTCATCGATTTATTATAGTTCCGTTACTATCACCCAATTAATATCGCTCGCCGGCCGACACTGAATCACGACGCACCTATTAAGCCCAGCTGCCTGCTGCATCGCTGCATCGCGTCCCGACTGCGCACCGCTCGGTCGGTACTGCTCGGCCACGAGACACTGCGAAGCGTCTTGTAATGCAACGCTACTCACTCCCAACAATATATCTTGAACAAGCTGTGGTCTATACGCGATTATTTAACCCAAGTTTTCGTTATTTAACCGACGTCAAAATCATAGTAATCTTTATTTTCGTAGTAAAAAGGTTACTGTAAGAGTGATGTGACAACGAACAAGTTATTGCAGTGATCAATATTCTAGTGACAATACGGTTATAAAATGGATATAAAATAATTATGAAATCACTGTCAACAGTAAATGACAACAAGTCGCAATGCCCTAGGTTGTGAACGAGGTGTTAACCGACCAGTCGGTTTTATCACCGGTTAATCACCGGTCGGTAATACCGCGGCATCCTTAATCACCGCTCGCTAATATTTGCGCGCAGCCGATGCGCTAAGACGTGAGCTCTCGTTTACTTAATACCGCAGCCGGTAAGTGCATTAAGTGGAGCAATCAATTCTCGGATTCCGCAGTAAATCGAAATTGAAGAGTTCGTTTGATTGCGAAATGCTATGGGGAAGAATTACCCGATTCTATAACTAATTTGCACGACGACTAACGATGACGAAATATTTGCTGTAGTGTTCTATTTGGGTCGCACTTATGTACTCCTCGCTGACTCTAATATCACGATTTATAAATATGCAGTGCACACTTTGCATATTCTCATAAAATGCTTTATTAAACATGGAAAAATATTCCCAAAAGACCAACTTATTCTAAGCAGAAACGCGCCGAAAATTAAAACTGTTTTAATAAATAAATTCAATTAATATTTTTCTTGTTTCAGGTAAGGACATCCCTAATTAATTCCGGTAGTCGTCCCCGCTGTGCGCGTAATTTATGCGCGGACATGTGTCGTCCCGGCCCGGGACCCGGGATGCGCAACGCGGGATTGTGCGGAGGGTTAACAACCGTGTTTCTGATAGATTCGTAAGTTTTTATTTTTCAGTTTGCACTGTGTTCAAAAACGTGTTTCTTTGGATATTTTACAAGAATATTTTATGCAATTTATTTTATTTAAGTGCAATATCATTTCAGCGGAAACAATTACAATTTAAAGCAAAGAAGATATTATAAACATCCATGTTTTACCCGTTTCCACAGTACGAGCAATTGAGAGTGGTCGTGAGTAGATTTAGATAATAGTAAACGTTGCTACCCCCGCCTCTAACACGCGCTCGTGCGCACGAGCAGTTATGTAAAATTAAACTTAAACCAGAAATAAGGAATATTCCAGAACTGTACGGTTTCAACGAGGAATGGTTGCACGCGCCTATCAGGAAATAGTCTAATGACTGCACGCTGCACGGCATTCAGCAAGTTGTAAGACTAGGTACCAAAGCTAAAGTAAAGATAACAATAATTTTTAAAATGTATTCTACCCCTACAAGCCGCACGACTGGGGTTGCGAGTTTTTTGATGGAGATAAAGGGGCCCCCGAACACAAAATTAAATGGCAAAAGAAGAGATAGGTTTTAGTCAGTAAAAGTCTGACGCTTTCCTCTGCTCCCAATATCCCAACCGAAAAAAGGCCACACTGTGGTTAACAAGTGCGTGGTCCTGGGAAAGTACTAGTACTTATCATAAACTTCTGCTCGCCTTGCTCAACATTGACATTGAAAACTGTTCATGAGCTTTTGGATATTTTTATGATGTAATGTTTATGTTCTGCCTGCGCGTTATTGCTAATTCCTTTAAGGATAAGAGGCACCATTATTTTTATTAAACCCAAGTTACGAGCATATAAAACTACACCACACAGTCGAAAGCCAATCAAAAACCAATTTGAAATAAACTTTTTGCCAAGTTTTATTACTTTATTTAATTAAATCCATTATTTGAGTATGCACGCTATAACATTAAAACGGTGGCACAAGGAGCATGATTTGTTTTGTAAAATGAACAAAATAATAATTACAGATTCTTTTTAATTTTTCAAACACTTTGTTTTAAATGAAAAAGATCGGATGTCGTTAAAATTTTGTGTGCCTTGTAAATAATGTCCTTTATTGATAGTTAATCATGTTGGACAGTTAAAAAATAAACACTTGATTAACAGTCTACTCTGGTCTACCCTCACTTAAACAGAATACCTACAGAAGGTATTTTGATATCCAGGGAAATTGAGTTTGTGGCCGAAAATATGAGGAAAATATAGGCAGAATTTTTATTATATCTCTCTAAATAAAATATGGCAATGCACCTTGTGTGCATGCTTGTGGCCGACATAAAACTTAGAACTTTAAGTTAAAGTTCTACTAACAGCGTAGAACTTCACTTTGCCGTTTCTGTGACAATAAGACAACAGCACAAGTGGCTGTTGTCCCAAAATGTTGGTCTAACAGTCCCACAGAGATATTAAGTGTAAAGTGCAAGTTGTTTGTAGTGGAGGGTTGAGATATAGCTGGCATATATATATCAGCTGGCAACCCCAGCAATGTTTACATAAGCCGCGTATTTAATATCGTTAAACAATAAATAGTTCTAATTAAAAAAGCGTAAATAGTAGTGCGATCGCGTATAAGGATTATCATTCTCACGTGACGTTATTTGTGACGACTTACGACAAGTGCTTTGACAAATGCGAATACATAAACACGCTATCCTCAGTGCTCAACAAACTACGTAAACAATAAATCTGTGCTCATAATACAACAATAACGCTAAGACGCCAAATGTTAGTGATAAATAGCGTCAACCAGTGTAGTTTTATAAGATTTAAAACAAATTCTATAAAAAAACAACTACAATAAGAACCGTTTATTATGATTTATCAAATTATGACCTTTGGACTCGGATCATTATATGACAACTAGCGCTAAATTCGCCGCTAGTGTTGAGTAGACGAACGAAATAAAACAGCTACTAGTCAAAACTTGCGGCTGGTGATACCACACTTCAAAATAAATTATAAATTGGTAGTTTTTTTTTTTAATTTTCGGGGACTAACTACAAACATTAATATGGAAGACAACGTAACCTGCCGCAGCCGAAAATTATTAAGAACAAGTTCATTATGTAACATGACGGCAGATAGTTCCGCTCTTTTTGATGCGACCATGATGAGTCTACCAAATACCTCATTAAATAACAGCCAAACGATTATTGATTTACAAGAGGAAATTAAACAAATGGCCTCTGATTTACAGAGCGCACATGAGGAAATAGAAAATTTAAATTCCGAAAACTTCAGACTTAAAACTGACGTGCAAAAATACATAAAAATAATAAATGCATTCAAGGAAATAAATGCGATCGATACAAATAATTTGACTCCACGATCGGGGCGCAAAAGAAAAAGCAGCAAAGGTACGCCTACGAGAAACATGCAGCAATCAATTTCAACTGTACGAAATAGGAAATCCAATGAATTACTTGACCAAGAGAAATTAGTATCCACAAAAAATATTCAAAAAGAAAATATATTAGGCTTAGACCCGACTACAAGTACTACTAGTTCGCAGGCCAAGGTATTGGCAGAACATTCACAGCAAAACCGCGTATTAAAGTCTATAGAAAACACCGAAACATCAGAGCCTAAACGATTCCCAGAAACTAAAGTAACTAATCTAACAAACGTGAAAAAAAATACAGAATGCTTTGAAATAAATAAGAAAACCGTTATTATAATTGCGGATCAGCAAGGACGTTATATCCAGAAAAATCTACAAAGACTCATCGGCAAAGATTATCTAGTCAGGTGTTTCTGGAAGTCAGGAGCATCCCTAAAAGAAGTTTTAGCAACGGAAAAAGCTGAAATAAGTAAACTTAATAAAAACGATTTTGTAATTGTTTTAGGAGGAACAAATGACAAAAATCCTGAAGAAAGTCAACTATGTCTCAGTAACTTTCTAAATAATACTAGAAATACTAATGTTATGATCTCTGAAGTTCTATTTAATACTTATTTAAACGAACGAAAATTGAATTATGAAATTAAATTTATCTGTTCTCATTACAATCATACAACGTACGTGGACATGAATTTCGCGTCTTATGTACCAAAGTATCGCTTTTTATCATTACATAGATCACAATTAATATTAAAAGAAATCTTAAGCAAGGTTTATAAACAAAATTACGACAATTACTTTAGGGAAAAGTTTGACGATACCAAAATTGCTTCTATTTTTGTTGACAAATGCACTCAGACGGATACTAATGAGCTAGAAAAAGAACACTCTCCAACCAGTAATAGTTTTTTTCGTGTTTAAGAACTTAACTATTCTTCATCAAAACATTAACGGTTTGATAACAAAATCAGATGAGCTAACTGCACATTTACACTCATTGGGTAAAATTAATGATAATAATCCAATTGACATTCTATGCATTACTGAACATAACATGACTATTGAAGACACCAAACTACTCAAACTACCCAATTTTGTATTAGGGGATAACTTTTCACGCAGTCATAGAAATGGGGGATCGTGTATATTGTTAAAATCTAGAACTAAATTTAAAATTGTAACAGAAGCTAAAAGCCTTAGTGTTATTAATATTTTTGAATGTAGCGGCATCGAACTTACTGATCACAAACTAATAATATTATGCATTTATCGACCCCCTAAAAGTAGACTAGACCAAATTGGTTTATTCTTTACAAGACTAGCAGTATTACTTACGAGAATATGTTATTCTAACAAAAAAGTTATAGTGTGCGGTGACTTCAATATAGACAGGGCAAAACCTAACAAAGTATCCCAACAATTCGAACAATTATTAGCGAGTTTTAATTTAAAATTATCTGTTGATCAACCGACTAGGTTAAGTAGTATGACATGCATTGACAACATAGCGCATAACATTAGAGGAGCCAAGTCTTCTGTACTTGAACTTTCGTTGTCAGATCATACTGCACAACTGTTAAAATGCCCTGTAAAGAAAAGCTACAACATTGAATACTGGTATAAATACAAACGAGATTATTGTGATGAAAACTTACAAAAATTTATAAAATGCATCAAGAGTCTGAGTTTTACAGACTGTTACCTATGTAATGACCCTGAAATAGCTTATGATACTTTTTACGACCTGTTTAAATTATTTTACGATCTGTGTTTTCCAAAAATACGAGTAAGAATTTCAATTTCTAAGAAGCCAAAATGGCTTAGCAAGGGAATAAGATTATGCACTAAAAGAAAACGTCAATTGCTATGGAAATATAGGCTAACGTCAAATCCAAAAGACAAACTACATTATAAAGAATACACAAAAACACTGAGAACTATAATAAAGAAAACGCAAAAATCACAAAACAATTACTTCATTAACTCAGCGACCAACAAGAGTAAAGTAATGTGGAACATAATAAACAATAACAAGACAATAGCACCGAAAGAGGAAATAAACCAAATAAGAATAAATGATAGAATAGTTACCAAACCGACGGAAATAGCTCAGTCATTCAATAACTTTTTTATTGACGATATACAACCGACACCTAGGGACAGCGCTCTAGAATCACTGAAATACAATAATTTTAAATCAATTTTCTTGAAACCAACAAACCCGTATGATGTAGATCAAATAATAAAAATGCTTAAAAATACTAATAGCACAGGGTACGATGATATTAACACAAAAATTGTAAAATGTGTATCGCATCTTATTGCTCCAGTAATTAGCCACTTGATAAATCTGTGCCTTGAACATGGAGTGTTTCCTTCAAAACTGAAATTAACGGTTATAAAACCTCTATTTAAAAAAGAAGACAAAGAAAACATGAAATTTTATAGACCAATCGCGTTAATACCAGTCTTCGCAAAAATATTTGAAAGAGTCATTTACAATAACTTATATAATTACTTCGAAACTAATGAAATATTTGCAGATGAACAATTCGGGTTTCGTAAAGACAGATCTACTAGCAGCGCTCTTTTTCACTTTTTAAGAAATGTAATGACTGGACTAGATAACAAACAACATATAACTGCGATTTTTATGGATATGTCAAAGGCCTTTGATCACGTGGATCATCAAATACTCTTGAATAAACTAGAGAAATATGGGGTAAGAGGAAATGCACTTAATCTTATAAAATCGTATTTATCTAACAGATTTCAAGTAACACAAGTAACACGCATAACAAATGATACAAAGTTGGAACAAACATATACGTCAAATCGTAGAACTATTCTGTATGGAGTGCCCCAAGGAAGTATTCTTGGACCTCTTTTGTTTATTATTTACATTAACGATCTACCAAATATTATAAAACAGGAGATTGTACTATTTGCAGATGACAGTACAGCAATTTTTACAAACCAAGATAAAAATAATTATGAAACCAACATTAACGAAACACTTGAAAGTATTATAAAATGGTTAAACGTAAACAATCTAAAAATTAACATTGAAAAAACAAATTATATGACTTTTACAAATAAAAACACTAAATCAAAAAAACAACTAAATATACATTATAAAGGTGAACAATTGAAAGAAGTCAATAACACTAAGTTTCTTGGCATTCATATTGACTCTGGACTAAATTGGAAAATGCAAGTTGATCATATTTGCAAAAAATTAAATCAGTTTTCATACGCCCTTTACATGCTAAGAAAAGTTGTCAACGAAAAAACATTACTAAGCGTTTACCATGCATATGTAGGTTCTACACTAAATTATGGTATTCTGTTCTGGGGTAATTCAACTAACAGAGAATATGCTTTTAAGGCACAAAAAAAGTGTGTAAGAAGTATATGTGGGCTTAAACAGACCGATTCATGTAGAACAGAGTTTACTAGATTACACATTTTGACTCTACCTTCACTATACATTTATGAAGCAGCAGTAATGATAAAACGCGATATAAATAATTATGATACATTGAGAAGTGCACGGTTTAAAGATGTATTGAGTGGAATTAAATGCAGGACAGTTAAGTTTAAAACAAGTATATTTGGTACGGGTGTAAAAATTTATAACAAACTTCCTGATTATATAAAAAACAGTGAATCTTTAAATAGTTTTAAAAACCACCTAAAGGACTTCTTGATACGTAAATCTTACTACTCTATCAATAACTTTTTTAATGACAAAACTCTTGTGATTTCACCATCAGATAAACTATGAATAAACTATGAATTAAAAAAAAAAAAAAAACTAAAGCACCAATGAGTAATTTAATTTGTATGACATTAATGAATAAATTTAATTTGAATAATTATTTTAATTTGTATGATTCAATCTATATTTTTTTTTTCTTTAAATCTGTGAATTGACAATGTATATGCATGATGATGGTAAATGATGGACGTTAACTTCGAATCATATCTTATTTTAATGTTAAACATATATTGAAAGACGTATTGAATATTGTACACCTTAAAGGTATGTTACAGCGAGCTAATTTTTAATAATAAGAACTATTTTTTTTTTCACCTGTAACAAACAATAAATGAATTTGAATTTGAATTTGATAGAAGATTGGTCACGCGACGGTACGGCCGCGGGGATAGGGTTAATTAACTTTTGGGAAAGGTGTTTTCTTTGCTCGCTACACTTGATATTTTGGTGGTTTTGTTTGTACTAAAAATAAAAAAGAACATTACAAGGATTACCTATATTATGCACAAACTCACATTTTGAGCTTCAAAATAATAAGTTTTTTTTTACGGCGGATTAATTTTGATGGGTTGCATTTTACTGTAGTGTTTCAATAATAATTAATTCTGAGTTAAAGATTCGCAAAGATGTCTCTTGGTAAGGAACGGATCACTGCACATATATTAATAGGTACTAGCTGTTCCCCACGGTTTCACCCGCGTTGCTCAGCACCTGTTGGTCGTAGCGTGATGTTATATAGCCTATAGCCTTCCTCAAGAAATGGACTATCCAACACTAAAAGAATTTTCCAATTCCAACCAGTAGTTCCTGAGATTAGCGCGTTCAAACAAACAAACAAACTCTTCAGCTTTATAATATTAGTATAGATTGTGGATGACGTGGGAATGGAAATCGTCGAAAGTAGAGTTCCGCCCAAATTAAAGTTGCCTACTTAAGGTTTTGCTTAAGATTTATTATTTAGGGCGTTTTTATTATTATCTAAAGTAAGAGCAATAAAAACTATCGAATTTCAATAATACGGAGCGTGGCGCGTGCCGATTAGGGTGCAAGCACACTGCATCTACACCACGGAAATATAATCTCGTTATTTCGAACTCCATTGCACATTCCGTTGCATTTCTATCTTCAACTAAAATAGTAATAGCGCAATGGATACCGAATAGGGAAAACGTGTGTCTAATAGATTTTGGGTGACGGGTTGCGAAGGGAAGGGAGACATGAGACACCAATGTTTAATGTTTATTCGTTTTGTCGACGCGAGGGGGCGCCACGAAAATTGTATGTGTATGAAAAGCACAGAGTATAATTTAAACTATTGTGTTAGTGAACAAATTGTATGGGACTCAATTTTGACGAAGTTTATTTGATTTGATTTGTCGCAGTAATTTTAGGTGATTCGGTACAATTTTGGTACCAATCCGATCTTATTTTAAATGATGCAATACATTGAAAGTCTATATCTCCTTTAATTTTACTAGCTATTTCATTACGTTGACAAAATCACAACCAACCCCGATTGTTGACAAACATGCACTATCGAGGAAAACTGCCAATCTTTGTAAAGCACAATCATGACTGCATACATCGCTACAAGGTCACCGCCCGCCCGCGACCCTCTGCTTCACTCCTCCCCCCCCCCCAGCCCCTACTACTACGACAAATGAATGAACGAGGGGTGCGCCGGACACACGGGGTTGTTTCTAACAACCACGACGCAGTAGTGTTGATACTTTAGCAGACAGCTGGTTGGTGTTACCGTTTTTTTAGTTTTGGTGAAATTAATTAAGTACATCGTTTAGTTATTAAGTTTAATGATTCAATTGGTATGATGTTCTGTTGTTGTTGGTTCAAATAATCATTGGTTATGATAGTGATTGAAGATTATTATTTTGGACCATTTAATACTATTACTACTATTTCAATCAGATACTTAATATTTTTGTACTAAGTAATGGGAATGTTTTGTAGATGTGTTGCAGACTAATATTAAAAATATTCATTGTTATTTTGATTAAATTAACAATACATTTAGCATTAATTACCATCATAAATTAAGTCGCTATAGACTGCAGCCACCGATTTACAGCTCATAAAAAATTCAATATTAACGACTATTTACATACTTCTCCTCTTATCTCAGTTTCAAAGACCGCGACATTTAAAACGTTAAATGAAATAAAAACTTGTTTGTATCAAATCAAAATCAAATCAAATCATTTATTTCAATTAGACCATTACAGGCACTTTTGAATGTCAAGAAACAAAATGAATCTACAGTCCCGGTCACAAGGCATAATAACTTGTGAAAGTACTGCAGTTGCCCATTCCAAAGCGTTGATCTCTATGGAGAAGAATGGGCAAGAAACTCCATGGACACTCTTTTAAATTCTAATATTTTTACAAAATAGTATTTACATCATTCGTGTTGAGATTATACAAATATGTGAGAACGATGTAGAAAGACGTGCACAGTAAGAGCGTCCAGAGTAAATAAAAAACAAAATTCAATTTAAATCTAAATAAAATAAAAATGACCGTGGTAGTTAAAAAAATGACCAGTCCCAACTGACAGCGCCCGTTCACGAACATGACGTATGGATCAGCCCCATTCAGCTCGACCATTTTGAAGGGAGCTAAATGACCCGACACACCCGCCACCATCAGTGAGACATTTAAGTGAGCATGACACTATTAACCACCAGGGCTTCGTCAAGTCAATGATAATACATAGCACTCACATATGGGCTAATAATTATACAATACTAGAGAATTGATTCTATACATTGCAAAGATAGTCTTACAATCTTCTGCAGCGTCCATTATAGCTTCGGATACTTAGTAATGAGTTTACCCCTATGCTTGAGGAGCAGGACCAGCATTGAGCCAAGCATTTTTATCATCAATATAATCCCCCAACTTATAATATGCTTGCCTACATAGTGTGCGTTTAACACAAGATTTAAATTTCGTTTCATTCAGTTGAAGAATGTGGGGAGGTATTTTATTGTAGCATTTCAAACAGTACCCCATGAAAGATGAGTCTACTTTAGCTAACCTGAAACCTGGTTGAACTAATTGGTCCCTATTTCTAGTATTATAATTGTGTCTGTCACCTCTTTTACTAAAAAGATGCGAGTTTTTCCTGACATACATGATGTTTTCATAAATATATTGACAAGGTACTGTCATGATGTTAATATCCTTAAACTGTTCCCTTAAAGAATCTCGCCTACGTAGGTTATATATGGCTCTAATGGCTCTTTTCTGCAGAATAAATATAGACTCGATGTCTGCAGCCCGTCCCCAAAGTAAAATACCGTATGACATTATACTATGAAAATAACTAAAATAGACTAGTCTCGCGGTATCAACATCAGTAAACTGACGGATTTTTCTAACAGCATATGCTGCTGAACTAAGGCGTCCTGCAAGAGATGTTATATGCGGACCCCATTGTAGCTTTGAATCGAGTGTTATTCCCAAGAAAACAGTTATGGCATGGTATGTTATAGCAAGTATCAAGTGTGTTGTCGTTGTAGATATTTTACGATCGCGCCCCGACTGCACGCAGCAAGGTTAGGTTAGTTCACAACGTGGCCGCACCGCCGCGCCACCTCCCGCCGTTCCAAATTCAAAAACACAGACGTTCTAAAATTCTTAGTATTTATTAAAAATAAAATTAGTCGTCAAAGTAATCTAGTGAGCAGTGCAGTGTATGCGTGTTTTAAAAATAAGAAATCAAGTGTTGTGATCATTTTCGTCCTTATTTTGGTTGTGTTTGTTGTTAGTGAAGTATTTACTTTTTAATAATATATGATAAACATAGGTTTTACTCATACAATATTATAGTAACATAATGAAATTAGCTCTAAAATACGAAATGCAACTTGTTGATTGTTAAAATTATCTTACTTTTTTATTCTTCTTTTCTTCTTAATATTATTATAGTTTCGTACGTACAAAGTGCAAGTGTTTACAAACAGCGGTGCATCGATTTCACATAAAGTGGCACCCGACATAAGGCGGGTGCCAGCGGGGAGCGGGCGCGGGTGCGGGGCGGACGCAACTGTCAAAATGCACGCGCCTCCTCGTGTGGAAATGCACCGTGAAAGTTTATTGCCATCAACACCAAACCGCTCTGTACCTTGACAACAGTTTTGCAGTTGTAATTATTTTACAACCAAAGATTCTTGGTAAAGTTAACACATCGCTGAGAATCAACGTCTTACAGCTCTTGACAAAAGCTCGTAAGGTTTGATGACTGAATTTTATAGCCTGCTAATTCCAATTAGAATCTTTCATCATAAAACGTTTTCATTCGTCAATTAAACTGCACATTCAACCAACACGTGTTGTGTCATTATTTACAGACAAAAGCTGGTGTGCTAGAGCCATTGGTTTCCTATATCTATTGTGTACTAACTATTACTGAAACCAGTTCTGCCGTTAGGCTATAAATTAGACATACTTACAATTATACAGGCGTTACTCTCGCAATAATAATATGGGAACAGCTCTCTACAGAATGAATCTGTCCGTATGACACGTGCCGCGTGCAGTCGGACCACCGCCTTACGTCCACACAGGGGCACGCAGCACCCGTTGGCAGCACGTCGCGCGTCGCGCGCGCCTGTGTGAGTTAGGACTTTACTATGAGTCAGTCCGCGACTTGCTGCTACCACGCGAGCGACAGGCGCCGACTATTTTGGGTGGACTGTATGAGTATTACTTACTTTACTATGTCTTACCACGGATATTTTTTGGCTGTACTCCAAATGCGTAATACAATTGTTTCTTTGATTTTGCTGGAATTGATTTTCGGCTGTAGGTTTGCAATGATAAAATAAAATAACCCTAAGGCTTTAAAACATTGCAATTTGAATGTATGAGAAAACCTGTTATCAATATTATTTTCGTACCACTTGCTCAAAAAAGTGACATTCTATGCCACAAAAAGCGAACATAACAATAGTCATTTTTAACCTGTCAAAAACAGGGAAAGAAAATTGTACTGAATTTCATTCATCCCCTAGGGAGAGAATGTGATTTAAAATTGGAATACTTAATACTGAACTTCATCTGTGTTTACACCATTGAGTTTGTAGGTATACAGGGTGGCCAGTTGATAGGCGTCCAAAGAAAAAAATTAGATGCCTTATGCTAAGGGGTACCCGAATTACCCCCATGTATGTTCCGCGATTATTTGTAGTTTAGGAGCTAGAATTTTTTTAAGTACTTTTTTCAAAATATTCACCTAGCATTGGTTTTTATTTTTTATTTCTTTATTCCTATCATTTTTAGATATTCTTTTTTGTGGAATCTATTAGCGATAGCAATAGCTACCATGCAAAAAAAAACCGTTTGCCTAGGCATTGTAGAACTTACCACAAAATTAGTCCAAAGTTCAAAATTACCATTAGAGTTCGATAATCAAAAATGTTCAGAGCTTAAAAAAAATAAGTGAGGGGTGCCAGAGGTTTCTAAATGATCTTTAAAACTTCTATGGACCTTCAACAGACAAAATCGGTAAAAAAATATAGAGCTCAATCGGGGATTATTTCCTGTAATTAGCTTTGATAGCAATAAAGGTATTTTTACAGTTATTGTTATAATTTGGGATTTCTTTATTTTTGCCACTTTTATGATAAAAAAACACGGTAGATAGTTTACAAATTTTATTAAAACACGTTACAAAAGGTTTTCAAAGTGCCGCCTTACCACAGAAATGCACAATCTACATCTACGGAGGAAATTGTCTTATAGTTGTCTAAAGGCTTCTCTGTTACTTCTTACAACATTTCCCGCTTCTTCAATTTTCCGTTTTAGCTCTTCCTTTAGTGTCCCGTGCGTACCATCACGAGTCTGGACGGCAGCTCGAATGGTGGTGGTAAACTAATTGGTAGTTCACCGTTGAGAACGCCGGACCACATTTTCACACTGAAGCGGTGTTGAAAATTTGATGGTCTTACGGAATGAGGATTCTCGATAGCGGACTATGGAGAATCCATAGCCAGACCGCTGTCCAAGCTCGATGGAGCCACCTACAAAGAGTTCTTGAAGAATTACCAATTTTGCTGTCAGACGTTAACTTAACACTGAGACGAGACATGGTTAACAACTAAAAGACAATTTCCTCCGTAGACGTAGATTGTGCATTTCTGTGGTAAGGCGGCACTTTGAAAACCTTTTGTAACGTGTTTTAATAAAATTTGTAAACTATCTACCGTGTTTTTTTATCATAAAAGTGGCAAAAATAAAGAAATCCCAAATTATAACAATAACTGTAAAAATACCTTTATTGCTATCAAAGCTAATTACAGGAAATAATCCCCGATTGAGCTCTATATTTTTTTACCGATTTTGTCTGTTGAAGGTCCATAGAAGTTTTAAAGATCATTTAGAAACCTCTGGCACCCCTCACTTATTTTTTTTTAAGCTCTGAACATTTTTGATTATCGAACTCTAATGGTAATTTTGAACTTTGGACTAATTTTGTGGTAAGTTCTACAATGCCTAGGCAAACGGTTTTTTTTTGCATGCTAGCTATTGCTATCGCTAATAGATTCCACAAAAAAGAATATCTAAAAATGATAGGAATAAAGAAATAAAAAATAAAAACCAATGCTAGGTGAATATTTTGAAAAAAGTACTTAAAAAAATTCTAGCTCCTAAACTACAAATAATCGCGGAACATACATGGGGGTAATTCGGGTACCCCTTAGCATAAGGCATCTAATTTTTTTCTTTGGACGCCTATCAACTGGCCACCCTGTATAAAGCATTAAACATCTTTTTTAAAAAGGAACACGCAATTGATATGCAGTTATGATTATTATTAAATAAAATTACCAAAACCGACGAGGTCGTATGAGCTTGATGCCTTTGCTTTTCCGGCAAAACATATTAGTCTAGGAATTTGCCGCGATTTTGTTTTCTTCAAATACATAAACGTTAAGTTTATTTTTATAAATAAGTTAATGTTTTAAAAATACATTGTTAAATCAAAGCGACAGTGTATTGTCGGATTCCATCAGTGCAAATGCTGCCGCAATCATACTCATCAACAATAAATGTACCAAACAAAAGTGTAGCTCTCTTTATAAATAATTGGACCAATGTTCGAATGTTAACTTTTACTTTTATTGTCATTATCTTTAATAAATGCTTATCTCATATTATTACTGTGTTAATTTTTTCGCAAATGGTACGAAAAGTAGAGTATTTTCCTCGGTGATAAAGCTGTCTTAGTCTTGGGTAAACTTAAATCTCTCGCTACACTCAGGACTCGTCTTAAATCCCTCGCTTCACTCGTGATTTAAGTTTTTAACACCCTCGCTACGCTCGGGAGTAAACCTCGTGTCCTTCGTTACACTCGCGATTTAAATCGTCACCCACGACAGAAGACACTGCTTTATCCCCTTGGTTAATAATCTACTATTTCCACCTTAAGTTTATCTAAAAAAAAATCATTTTTATTTCCTTTTTCATTCTGAAATACGAGTAGACGACAAATTTATTGCATTAATATTAAAATAGCAACAGCCGAAAATGTATGCGAATGTGTTTATTTTAATTTCGTCTACCTATACCAAACAGCAGACTTGTCTAAATGGGGAAATCATCCCCTTCGTAAAGCGTGCAAATTAATTTCCACCATACTGTTATTGAAATAAGGTTGTATCTAAATTGGTGAACTGTTTTGTTTTGATTCGGTTCGCGATAATGAAGTGAAATGTGGAAAAGTGCAGCTAAACACTGGAGATATACTATGTATGTATGTGTGTATCATACGAGAGGGGCTAATGGAAGAGTTTGATGCTCGGGATTCTGGTGTTGATTTGTAAAAATGAGCCAAGAATGTTTATGTGTTTGTTTGTACATATTGGTTGAAGTTTAAAATACATAGTATACCGATTCAATTACAATAACTAAATAAACTTGTAGAAGTTAGGGCTCATCCTCAAAATCATTACATTAGTTTTACTAGCCATCTCCCTCGCTCTTAATTATAATGCAAACCCATACTTAACAATAATTCAATGATTATAGTCTATACGCCCCGAAACAATAATAATTCATGCCATCTGTAATTGTCCCTACGTACATTGAAGCGCTCCTCGTATGCGTGCTACAACGTACCCCTCAGTTCAGCGGTGCAGCGGTGCATCCCTGTGCATTAGAATAGTTTAGCGCGCTACACATCTACCCATCTAAGGATGGCGCGCGTGTATAAAGTTTTTCTAAAATTGGTAGCGAACTGTAAAAATTTCGTAGCTCGTAGCGCTACGCCGTAGCACCACATCGCTCCCTCTGGCCTTTACAAACGCTACGAAATAGACTTATTTTTGGGAATTTCCTCAACAGACTAGAGATTTATTTGTTAATGGATTTTTGCGATACATTTATTGTACATTTCTTTTGATTTTCTCCAAATGTATTGATTAATTTATCACGGTTTTACGAACATAGTATTTTGGAAGCCCTACTATTACGAAATAGGTCATAGCTGAAAGTGAAATTAAATTTTACAATTTTCTTGGTTCATATAATAAATTTTAGGTTTTAATATTACTGAAACTTGTATATTTTGCAAGCGAGTTCATAGAAACAGTTCTACATACATCTCATAATGGGGAAATGCCGGATAATTTCTCCCTCTGAGTGAGAGGGAATGGTCCCTTTATTGTTCATGGTGATTTATAACTGCAGGGTCCATGGTCTACTCTTAGCAATGAGTGACGGAACGAATTTGAGATGAACAGAGTAAGTAATTATGTATTTATTGTTGTCGGTAAATAAAAATACCAACACAAGTCTGAGGGCACATGATCTCTCTGAAAACCCGGACACTATCTTGCTTGTTCTTGTAATAACTGTACAGGTTATCTGGGGTGGTTTCATAAAATTAAGTTTTAACTAATATCCGAACTCCTTAATGTAAAAACACAATGTAATTACAACGATAGGTACACCTAGATTAAACATAATATCTAATCGCCTAAAGCACCTACAAATCAATTGGTGAAGGGCCCTTAATTACTCTAATCTTAATATGTACTGTTTATGCCCCCCTCCCCCCTGTTCACCCCGTCCACTGCAGTGTATGGGGGGCGGGGGTGGGGGCGTGCATTGTGATAACTTTAATCAGCGCAAATGTATTGAAAGATTACCACTGCGTGCAGGGGGTGGATAGTTTGGTAACGATTGTATTGGTGGGGGGGGGGGGGTTGTATTGATGATTGCTGATGCATGGAACTCGTTTGTACCTCTTTGATGCACGTTTGAATTAGTTTTAGTTAGTGTGTTTACTGTCATATAGTCTTTTCACAGTTCTTATAGCTCAAATTGGGTATGTTAAAATCACGGTTATATTTTTATTCTTGTTATGTTTAAGAAGTTTACGAGTATCTTCAGTCATTATCTTATATCTACTAAATTCACTGAAACAATGTGTCTTAAACAGCTTAAAATTTAATTCTAATCTGCATAATCAGCTAATTCCATCCCCTGTACAAGATTATAAATTACTTAATGTTTCGTTTAGACGCATGCACGGTGGGCACTCCACAGACGGTGAGGGAACTCTTCGCAGTCAGTATTATTATGCCATTTTGGGGTTTTGACATTGTATGGTATTAAGACATGTATTCTGAAAGGCTGTTTGGTTTTGGTAGATGATCGAACTTGTCACTGTTTCAGCCGCAGTGTGTCTAACGCTAGACGAAGACGTTTCCTAAAAGTTATAACGTTTAACAATTAGAATGTTGGGATATCGGGATACACATCACTTAGTCAGAATCATGACCATATATGAGAGATGCCTCTCCTCATTGAGAAGCTCTGGGCTATAACACATGTGAGCCTGACATGGTTTGTTCCAGTTTTAGGACAGACCAGTTCTTTTACTATTTTCTACACCGTTCAGGAACGATCTCCAGATACCGGTATTCTTTTGGTAGTCTGTCGGACCAAGAACATGATCAACAAAATGATTAGAAACTGACGAGATCAGCTGACCAACGTGTTAGATAAATATAAACAAAAGATTTTCAATTTCACACGAGTGAAAATCTTTTTTTGAAGATCGTTGACCTGTCACCACAGACTATATAAAGGCAATACATGCTGATTGCTGACATCATAATTCAGCACCATTTACATACGTAAAAATAAGTGTACCCAATGACGCCGTCCGGCGGCCGTGCGGGCCGGTCTGTCACCGGCGCGGGCGTACGGTTTTATCCCTGTGGCATACGGCGGCGCGATGTTTGTAAACTCAACAGTTTTAAATGTTCACGCCCGCGGCGCTGAGGGGTCGACAGCGAGCGTACTTACACGCGTAAACTGTTATGAGTATTGTTGTGTTATGGAAGGGAATGCGCTTTTCAGTTTCAGTGGGGTTAGTTAGATTAGTATTTAAGTTTAAATTAGACATATCAATGTCTACTTTAAAGAAGAATTGTGAAAATATTCGAAGATTCTCGTTCCTTATTAATTACTATTTTCTGAACCTTATTTAAAAGGGCTCATATAAGTAGGAATAAATAGTTTAAAGTGGTTTTAATCGACTTTCAAAAAAGAAGGAGGTTCTATGTTTGACCGTATTTTTTTTATGTAGGTGTGTTCATCGAAAAAATAGTTTTTGTTCGAAAGTTTATATATTTCCGACATAGTTTTTGAGTTATAGCCTTTAATACAATTTTTAGGGTTCCCTACCTTAAAAGGAAATAATGGAACCCCTAGACATAGACTGAGTGACCGGCAGACTGTGTGTCTATCAAGACCCACTATCTCGAGAACCCGTGGAGGTATTGAGTTGATATTTAAACCATTTACTTAAGTCTGGAGTCCCTTGGAGTAGTGATAACATAAACCCTCAATGTTTACGCACTCAGGCAGGTTTTTGTGTTTATTTTTCTGAACTAAGCTTAACTTTTTTCTAAATCGTCACCATAACCAGACAGAGCAAAAAGAGCCCAGAGAGTTTTTGAAGACCAACTAATCTTAGTTAAACCAAAGTAACGTGTGTCTTATGCTTCTCATTCCCATAATAGAAAAATAATATCATAATCCGCGTATTCCTTGCAATGGTCGTCCCCATAGATCATACCTTTATTACGAACATTGTAAATCTCAGCGAAGCGCGACGGAGCAATAATAATAATTCGAGCGGCAATAGTTTCCTTCCCCACCTTTATGAACACCCATCCAAGAATCTCATTCGCTGCACAGTATGACGTCACAGGCATAAGTGTCGCTATGAATTTTCTATACACCCTGCCCCGCTCCCTACCGTAAGGGCTTGAAGATTTATTACCTTACTTATGCTAGTGCTCCTTATTAAACGCTTACTCCACGCTTCCGATCTACACACGCTATCCCTTTCTAATGTTATAGCGTGTGAGAGGGACGTAATCAGATTCGAATTTTCTTTCAAGAATAAGTTTTGAAAAGGGAAGTTTAATAACGGTGTTTTGAAGGGCGATCGTGATTTTGATTCGTGGAACCCATTTTGAAACTTATCACGATTACTTTAACGTAACTTTCGCTTGAAGGATATCAGGTGCTATTGTTCAGTTAGGAAAACCCTTTATACCTGTGTGATAAACTTTATGTGTATGTATTCAAGGTTGGTTTTACAGTATCAAAAACCGTGCTTATCTTGCTTTTAAGGTGCAAGTGCATTCACATTGGTTCTTACGTTAATTTTCTTAAGGGCTATATTGTCAGATCAAAGTGGCGTTTTGGCGGGCTCTAAACTACTTTACTCTATTATCAATCACTGTTTGTGAATCTAATAAGACTCGAGGATTTGAAGGATGAATACAGCAAGTGGTTGTGAAAGTTGGGGAATTTGATAGTATTAGGTGACGGTTAGGTATTTTAAATCCATTCTATTTGTTGTAGAAAAGTAAAGAAGTTCTGTGCATGTTATAGATACTGATAGCTGGTTCTAGAACTTCTACACTTTGATCTCAGGTTGCATTTCGTAAAAACGCAGTTTCCACTAAACGAGGCCAAACTAAACATGATCAAAGATCATAAAATTAAAACCGAAAAGACAGTTCCTTTGAACTTTAGATAACAAACCGTATATCGTAATACCAGTGTAGTGTTGAAAGTGTGAGTGAGACGCAGTGGGAGCCCGCAACGATGACGGAGCACTGGTCGTGGCTGACGGGCTCGCCGGCGGCGGAGTACACGTACAGCCCGCCGACGCGGCCCAGCCGGCCCCCACAGCGGCCGCTCGTCAAGCTGGCCACCAGCGCGCATCTGCACACCATAGCCAGGTGAGCGATGTTTTTTTTAATTTTTTTCTCATTCTGTTTTGTATTAAAGGTGAATGGTCCTTATTATTATTTTATTTATATTTAAAAAAAAAAAAACGTATGCCCCACTTAAGGAATTACTCCTGTATCGTGGGTGCGTTTACAAACATTTAAACTCACATACACAAACAGCCAGACCCGGAACAACTATCTATAGGCCATACAAATATTTGTTCTATGCAGGGATCGAACCCGCGATACGCAGTGCAGCAGTCGCTCGCTCAACCACTGCGCCAACCGTGCCGTCAAATATATATTGCATAACTTACTCTATTTTGCTTTTGGTTCAAAAATAAGCTCATCGAGCTTGAATGAATGTAACTGTGTCGAAGATAAAGTGACTAGGTCAGCCCAAACAATTATAAAATAAATCAAAACGTCAACATTACCTACATAATTGTAAAGTGATCAAAGTAAGTACCACGGCTACAGCCTGTCTTGCCCTGACATGATTTATGTTACAATCATGTCGAGCACCCCACTGGTTCGGTGGTTGTTAGTGCGACTGCTGAGCATGTTGAGGTCTCTGTTCGTAGTCAAGGTCGGGCAAAGAAATATTGGGTTTTTCCATTTGTCTGATTTGTAGCTGAACATAACTAACGCAGTCAACTAAGGGTAGGTAGGGATAACTATTGGTACACCTCTGCCTTACCTTGCGGAGTTTACAGGCGTGAAGTAATGTTCAAGGAATAAATCAAACCGAAAACACCCAAATAAAGTAAATAATATTAATTTAGAGATAACGGTTCTTAATGAGCTGTCTGAACATACAGATGGCGTATTACTCGACGTGTTACTCAGCGTTATAAAGTCATTGTTTCCTCACATTTAGTATTCAAAGCGCCTTTTTCTTGAAAAATAGCGAATTCCCCATGGAATCCATTCCTTCCACGAACCAATTTATCTTTGCCTCCATTGAAATATGATGCAAAGAAAAAGCAACCTTGCTTCCTTGGAAAAAGAAACATTTTGTAGTACAAGATTTTTCAGGAGCGAAAAAGTCACTTTGTCAAAGTTGACTTCTGTTTTGAGTTTTACAAAAACTGTTTTTTACTTTCATTTTCGCATGTATTACGTTGGAAAAAGATTCATTTTTCCTTGTCACGCCGTCTACCGGAATTTCCTAATGGTGTTTTAAAACAAACTTTTCGTTGCACTTCGCTGGGGCACTCTGGCGAAGATTAAGTGTATATTGAGGTGTAAAGATAAGTTGGTTGGTGTGCAGACTGAATGGACAGCTTGATGGATTGTTGCAGCACCTACCTACCTCTGAGGATTTCATTAAACTTGATGTATGGACACATCCATCTGGTAAATATTCAACGGTATTATTATATAATTTAAATTCATAATACTAAAATGTCCTAATGAACAATAACCACGAGTTCAACTCAACCCCCTCAACTCCTGTCATACAGGTTGTTCAAGTTCAGGGGTTTTTGGTAGCTGGATGTAATGTTTATTGAAGTTGTAGATATAAATTTTATTTTTTATTCAGCCATTAAGTCTCAACAACAAGAAATAAGTTTAGATTTTCTTGATACAGTATCTAGCATGACTGACTCTCTCCTTGGTGTTTACTTGGCAAAATACATACGTTGTGTAGTAAATGTCTTGGATTCCGTACTTTCAATTTCAGTGATAAATGCTATACTTTGTATCTGTACAGTATTTAGGCATGCAGACAGACTTCGGCAAACATTTGCGTTGCGCCAGCTGCTGCACAGCTTACAGACGTGAACGAAATACATCTCATTTTCAACTGCCAGGGAGAAGACACTAGAGTAAAAACCTCTAAATAGAACAACGTGTGGGTGTCTTTACGTTATGCACAACAGAAAAACAATAAAAGCAGCTATTTAAAATTCGGAATTTAGAGCACGTTCAAAAAGAAAATCTCTCTGGATTTTATTACCGAACCAATATTCCGTCTACAAATATTTTCCTTTGTCGTTGGTACAAGGTTCGACACCTGAGCCTTGTATTGTAAAATTATAAAACCACACACGGCACAACTTTATTTGATGGAAAAAACATAAAAATTTACATATAGAACAGGCCGCGGATTTTCGCGGGAAATATTTATTTATCCCCTGGCAACACTACGTGAGGCGAATGGGGAGTGATCGCGAGGCTGGCAACATCGACTATTACTCATTGTGTGCTCCCCCTTTAGTTTATATGCTGTATACTGTGATTGTTTGTGTCCTTGTGGGTAAAGGAAACAAGACGCTTGTGTTTATATCTTATTCTTAACGAAACGACTGGTTTTAAGTATGTATATGTATATGTAGCTTAAATATAAGGCTTAATTAACTTACTGGGGCTGTTTCATTCATGTAATGTAAATTTATGAGACTAAATAAACAGGTTTAAATGTTTAACCCATTAACCGTACGTGCAGTAGAGGATCTAACTGGCCAACCAGATAAATAAACACGAAGCAAAGAATAAATAATAGTACTGTGTACTAATACGTAATAATCCATTTTGTTATCAAAACTCCATAAATATGCCTCCATAAGTACTCCTTCAGTTATTGTTATTATAAATCTACGAGATATTAAATGAATGTTTCTAAGCTACAACAACAACTAATGGCATGCGCTGATAGACAGCTTGATTAGCTTGTGATTTACAATTCCTTTAACTTATTACAACAACCATGTCTTGCCACATTACCATAGAATCAATCACAGTTATGAAAAATCGTATTTCTACCCTGTCCAATTTTACCATCATTAGTAGAAAAACACGGACATACTGTATCAGAATGGTATTCCATTTTTCATGTTTCCCTCCAAAAAAAAACCTGTCAAAGTATTCTCATTACCGTTGACAGATCACTGTTCCCTGCTTACCCTGTCTCGTATGATGGATGAGGAAACTTCACGGCAAATAGTTCCGTCTTCAGGGAAATTAGCGGTTCTAATGATAGTAGTGAAATAACGTAGTTTAGCGGTAATAGTGATGTAATTCACTGTGTGTTATGTTTGGATATTTTTAGACTTAGTTTTACTTGGTACACACCTTGGTCCTACTTAATTTCACTGTGAATAATTCATTGAGGCCTTATTGTTTATCTTTGAGCTGAAGACCAAGAAATGGACGGGTCTCTCGTTATTTGGCAAGAAGAGGTGACACATCGAGAAAAGTGGAATGAATGCCTTTCCCGGCACTGGCCCAGCTGTGGGACAGATAAAGCTAGCAAAGACAACTAATCAAATCAAACCAAATTGTAATCAATAAAATGACTTTTATCGTTAATATAAACTTTATTTGTAGAAATACTAGTAAAGTAGAGCGTCACAGAGCCGCTTGCGCTGCCTATGTTGCTAAAAAATGCTGTATCCAGAAAATCATCTTGCATAAATTTTTGTTATTATTACGCGCCGAACCGTCTGACCGTAGTTACCCACGTCTTGTACAAACATGAACAACTAGTTTGTTTTCCTTCCTTATTTTTCTTAACTATTACAAGCTGAAGTCCAGTGCGACCATAAAGTAGAATATTAACAGCCTGTACTGTATGCATTTTTACAAGGTAATATTGTGTAAGAGTGACGATGAAGTGAAGATTCTGCTGACAAAATATAACTGTAGGAGCTCTTTAACTTAAGTACACATTGTACTAAAAGGCAGCCGGGCGAGACGAGAATATATATTGCAACTGAAATACTACCTAGGTACTTGACACACTTACTCAAATACTCGTGGATACTTTGGACAAACCGCGAGCACACTATACTGATGTATTCGAAAAGATTATTACGCTAAACTGCTATCCAATGCTTTTCATGGTGCTGCTATTTGGTTTACTAACACCTGAATTGATAAATTCATTGATTGTTATAAATCCACGATCGCTAGCTTGCGACTGCAATTGTTTGGGATGTCCCAAACGCATATCTGCTTCATTTTAAGCCTAGAAAGAAATTGTGTAAGTATCCTGTTGTAACTGTGGAGTAGGTCCCGGTATGATGGCCAACATAGCCTCCACCTTTTTGGAATTTGCTAAAAATATAGAAGGAGCATTAAAAATCGGTTCAAAATACTTTCAGCTGTTTTTCTCCGTAAATCGCAAAGTCTTGTTTGGCGTCACCCTGAGTGCGATGCATCACGCTTGCACGTGCGCGGGGTGGGCAGGGCTCTCGAGTGGCAGCCCGCGCCGCGTCCAATGGTCCGTGCTATGGGATACGTGCCCTGAATCCCGAACTAATGGTAGAAACTAGCCAATTGTTGCCAAAATACGATTTTGTTGAGGTTAAAAGAAATTCGTCGTTTTATTCAATGGTTCTGTAAGATGGGGTATTGAGCTGGTGCTGGTTAAACTGGAATAACTTGACGAGTTTTATAGACACACACTATACTTCTATACTTTTCGAAAATCGTTTTGACATTGCTTCCTGATAAAGTTTAGGCAAACTTAAGTGAATGTTTTAAATGATTATGATGTAAAGTTATTTAAATGCAAGCATATTTCCTAATAATACTAAATTAGGTTTACATTATTCATCTGTTACGTAATTCTAAAATCTGCAGAACGACGAGTGACAACTACAACCTAGGTGGTCTCCCCTGCACACAGCTGAGCGTGAACAACTTACGACTCTTTTATTTATAGCCGATTGATACACCATAAACATACAGTTTATTAAACGCTTCTGCCTGTATATAATAACGTTATAGAAGGCAATAAGCGGCCTCCGGCGACACTCATTAGACAAATCACCACGTTTGGTATGACTGGCAAGTCCTGGCAACATACCGTGCCACCACAATTACACACAACATACGTATTACCTATGTCTTTGGCCAAATCATTAGTTTGTGACGTGCCAACATAAAACTACAACTACACCAACACAATATAGTCTTTATGACCATCAAAATAGAGGTTTTGTACCTGCATGTCATGCTGGTTCCTTAATACCATACAATTGAAGGAAGTAAAAAAGTTAAGCTAACATATAAATGTGTGGCCGGGTGCTGGCGGGTCATTGTGGACAAGATGACGTTGAAGTGTTGTTTGCTGCTGGTTGTCATGGCGACCGTCACCAGTTCGGTGATGGGGACCGCGGAGGTGATGAGCCACGTCACTGCACATTTTGGAAAGGCACTTGAAGAGTGCAGGAAAGAGGTAAGCAGGATTATTGTTTTGTTCCATACTTAGTGTAAATATAAAGTGCGTTGTAATGATTCTGTGCTGAATACTACGTAGGTAGCAACTTGGATCGTTTAAATTGGAATAATAGCCACACGTCTCCAACATTCTCCGAGCATTTCTTATCCAAAACCTCTTTCTACCTTCAGTCAGGGCTTTCAGCGGAGATCCTGGAGGAGTTCCAGCACTTCTGGCGCGAGGACTTTGAGGTGGTGCACCGCGAGCTGGGCTGCGCCATCATCTGCATGTCCAACAAGTTCTCGCTGCTGCAGGATGACAGCCGCATGCACCACGTCAACATGCACGACTACGTCAAGGGCTTTCCTAATGGTGAGAAGGGTGTTTTGAAAGAGAATTCATTCGCACTAAACGATTGATTGGATCAAATTGTCGTTGTCGTAAATAGATGAACATTCTAGTCACCGGTGTAACATACGTCGTACAGTAGGAGCAGCCTTTCATAGTGCCAACCCAACAACATTGATTGCCAGATTTCCGTTGTCAAAAAGACGAATGACTGTATTCCACACATTAGCTTCCTTAAAAATCTTCAGATTGTGAATAAAAGTGTGTTATATATACAATTTGGGTAGGTTTAGTGACGATATGAGAATTAGGAACGGTGCAAAAAATAACTGAATAATTAATTATGTGTTTGCAGACGGTGTAAAATATATTTTCTCTGCTAAGTTTTTTCATTACTAAACAACACTATCAAAATTTTTTGGCTGCCAGTTTAAGATACTGAAAATAAGATTTATTAGTGAACAGTCTTCATGTATAAGTTCCACTGTGGCAAATTCTTATCGTGCGTTCATAAAACGAAATAACCATTTAGTTACGACGTAAAAGGGTAACAAGAACTTCGTCTACAGCAACGTATTTTTGCAAATTTTTCCTTCTATTTTCAAAAATTGCATTTCCCTTCATGTTATTCCTATTTATTTGTCCTGCTGGTGGTGAGTTATTGTGGAGGCAGACATTATTTACTGCGTCAGTGCACATGCAACTAAAACAAAGGTCACGCGATCCAATCTGTCAGCCATATTGTTTTTTGCTGAATTTATCGCGAAACTAACTGCAAAGTTAAATCCTAATATTCCAGCTATAGGGTTTACATGAAACAAACTTGACAGGTACAAAGCTAATAATTACTGACTTAGAACTTAAGAGTTGTTTTGTAGAATATACAGTTAACAAAAGAGTATATATATATATACAATACATATATAAGCGGTGCCGATCTTGCCAAGTTATACTAATAGTGCAGAATCTTAGCTGAAATTATCAACTATCAAGTATAATCGTCATGTCACCGATGATCCTCTTTTACCTCATGACGTATTTCATCATTCTTTCATAAACCACAACAGGTGAAGTCCTCTCCCAAAAGCTGGTGGACCTGATCCACAACTGCGAGAAGAAATACGACAGTATGACAGACGACTGCGAGCGTGTCGTGAAGGTGGCCGCGTGCTTCAAGGTGGACGCCAAGGCGGCCGGCATCGCTCCCGAAGTGGCCATGATCGAAGCTGTCATGGAGAAGTACTGATGACGATGATGAAGTGGTTCGAAATCAACTATGGACTGTTGTTCTTAAGTTAGTGTTAGTAATGCATCATCAAAAAATTACAAAAAAAATAAAGAGTTGTTTTTTAGTTTATTATATTTTGTTTTGATATGTTTCTTGATCCTTGAGGTCCTGGCGTTGTAACTTAACAATAAATTGAAGCCGAGTCAGGTTCCATACCATAATCGCTAATGAACATAGCAATCAATTGGATTTGATATAATATTTCATTTCACTATATTTTAGGGAAGGCTTCCGACTTGATTAAATATTAAGAATATTTCAAGCATTGTACGAGTTTATAGTTGTGCGGTTTCACCCGCGTCTTCAGTTGCCGTCCCGCTCTCATGTTATTTGCCTATGTTACTTCCTGATTATGTAATTTTCTATTAGTGAAAAAATGGTTAAAATCGGTCCAGTAGCTTTGGAGCCTATTCGATACAAACAAACAAACAAATCTTTCCTAGCGTGGGTGAAACCGCGAGGAACAGCTAGTATTATATATAACTAGCTGTTCCCCGCGGTTGGTGGACTATCCAACGCTAAAAGAATTTTCCAATTTCAACCAGTAGTCCCTGAGATTAGCGCGTTCAAACAAACAAACAAACTCTTCAGCTTTATAATATTAGTATAGATGTATACTTTAAGTCGATTGAATAATGTCATAAATAGGGCACGAAGCCAAGTTCTGGGATACTAAGCTACTACTGAGAAATAAAATAAAGACCCCAATAACACGTCACCACCTTGGAACTTGCAAATCAAAATTAGCAGTGTCAACACTAAAGATTCTTTAAAATTACTGAATAGTTGAAAGTACCAATGTCGTTGTGCGATGTGCATGCAAGCGGTCCGGTCCGGTCCGGTTCGGTCCGGTCCGGTACGGTCCGGTCCGGTACGGTTCAGTCCGGTCCGATTCCTACGTTTACCGTCGCCGGAACGTTGAGGGCTGTACCAGTTTTAGTATTGTTTTTGTTACAGCCTCGTAGGTCTAGGTTGACGGCACGGTTGGCGCAGTGGCTGAGCCATCGACTGCTGCGCTGCGTGTCGCGGGTTCGATTCCCGCACGGGCCGCACGGAACAAATATTTGTATGACCTGCAGATAGTTGTTTCGGGTCTAGTTGTTTGTATATGTGAGTTTAAATGTTTCTAAATGCACCCACGATACAGGAGAAAGCCCTAGTGTGAGGCAAAGTTTTTTATTTATTTTTTAAAAGAAAAAGAAAGGCGGTCGAAACCACGACTACTCAGTTTCGATTCCTATTGCGGTCCTGTTCGGTCGGGTCATTTGTTATTGGGAATGCTCATTAGGAACTAAGTCTGGCAAGGGACTCGCCCCCCACATGGGCCCATTAGAATGTCTTAAGTTCCTACGGGGGAACTCAAGGAAAGTAGGCATGGCAAAGAATTTTTTTTTTGTCTTTAAAAAAAGTTGCCCCACACTAATAATTTCTCCTGTATCGTGGGTGTATTTACAAACATTTAAACTCACATACACAAACAGCCAGACCCGGAACAACTATCTGCAGGCCATACAAATATTTTTTCCGTGCGGGAATCGAACCCGCGATATGCACCGCAGCAGTTTTCTTTAATTAATTAAACATACTAACGAAATGTAGGTGTAGTTTTAGTTACACCTCTGCTGACCGATTGAGGAAAACAGGCGTGATGATATGATATGTAATGCTAAAGTTATTGTTGATTTTTGTCTTTTTACAAGATATTGCGATATTATTGTATTCTAAAATTCAAAACTTTCCAATATATTTCAAGACGGTTGTGAAGGAATTTAATTCGTCACAGTGTATGTACTTAATACTAAACAAAATCATTCGAGTTGACGATCGTGTCTGGATAGTCTAGCAATCATACCAAATCAGCAGGTCACGTAAATTGTCGTGACGTCAATCTGAACTGTTTAAATGTATATTTTCTAGTGTTGCACAAGCCGATGTGGGGTAGAAAAATGAGTGTTCTGTGTCAAATATGGCGTAAAAGTACATCAAATGTAAACTTTCTCGATTTCCAAAATTGTGGTGTTGTCTGGTACTTTTTAAGTTTATCTTGGGTATCACAGAAAGTGATGGTCCTGTTTAATGAAGTGAAGCAATCATAGACAGATATTATTTTTTGAATTTAGATACCTAGGAAGTAAGATTCAAATTACAATGAAATTACACCTGAGCACAGAGTTCTATGAATGAACAGACTCTCCCCACAGTGAGTGCGGATCGGGCACTGCATATTGCAAGTCAATCACGAACTCACAACTAATAACAGCCTGTTCAGCACGTCATTTGGATTCCATGAATGAATCCACTACACTAATTAAAGCACGTCTAATCAAGCCGAGGGGCTCATTGTCACGTCGCCGTAACTCCTAATTAGCGATAATTAAGCGCGGATATAAGCCTGCAAATCCGATGCTCTGCCTCAATGGCGCCCCGTACATCAGCCACCATGTCCGTCCGCCTGGCACTGGTGGTGATCGCCGGACTCTTCGTCACGGTGGAGTGTTCGCAGGAAGTAATCAAGAAGCTGTCCGAGCACTTCGCTAAGCCTTTGGAAGACTGTAAGAAGGAGGTAAGATAGATACTCAAGATTATTTTCTAAAACCCATAATATGCACCATATTGACAGGGTTCTGTTTGGGTGACAACCCCAGTTCCTCATGTTTTTTCGTACAAAACCTGAGACTAATTTAGTCAATAGATGGGTTTCTGGGTAAAACGCTATGACACATTCGACTAGTGGGTATTTTACTACCCGAGATATCATCTCCTCAACGCTATGCGATTTCGAACGTCATTTTCACTGATACTTGATGTTTGATGGTGATTCAGAACACTTATCATTTTCTATGCAATCTGCTGTTCCAGTTGTTCAATAAACTCATTTGCTATGGTCGTCAACAATTCTAGATGGACCTCCCTGAAACAGTGACAACAGATTTTTACAACTTCTGGAAGGAGGGCTACGAGTTTACGAACAGACAGACTGGCTGCGCCATCCTCTGCATGTCATCTAAGCTGGAGCTGCTGGACCAGGAGCTGAAGTTGCACCACGGCAAGGCGCAGGAGTTTGCACAGAAACATGGCGCTGGTTAGAAATCTGTTCTTATTCATAGGATTTTAAGGCGTTTAGACTTGAGTTACTTTATGGTTTATTCTTGATCTTGAATCCATAAATTAACCCGCGAGATCACATTAAGCATTAATCATAGTAGGTGTCCATTAGCCCTGTATCAGTAGATAGTAGCTGTAGCTATATCGATGTGACTAGATATAATGCGATAAGGGCTAGGGAGTGCTTCACAAAATTAAAATGTGAGTCAGCGACATTTCTGAACGGTTGAAGCGGAAAATTGTAAAGAAAGTGTAATGTCACGCAGTTTCTATTGAAAAATAACTTGGTATGATTTCGTTACAGACTGAGATTTTAATATAATAATGTTCCTTACGTATCGTACGTATCTGAGGAATAATATCATCATCATGCGAGTGTTCCGTTAGTTATAACTGCAAATGGCGACTTACTAATGATATACAAAGTCTTCCTCATTCTCCTCAGTGACGGTGTTCCATAAAATTTGGTCCCCATCTTTGTCCCGTGTCGCTGACTCATTCTGCGGAACCAGTTTTTACCAACCTGGACAACTATATCATTTTCCTAATTATTACGTCCCCATATTTGACCGTGTTTCATCCCTTTTAACAATCCCTCAGACGAGGCGATGGCAAAGCAGCTGGTGGACCTGATCCACGGTTGCGCGGAGTCGACCCCTGACTCTGTTGAAGATCCTTGTATGAAGACTTTGTACGTAGCCAAGTGCTTCAAGGCCAAGATCCACGAGCTGAACTGGGCGCCGAGCATGGAGCTCATCGTCGGAGAAGTATTGGCTGAAGTATAGAGAAACGATCGACGGATATGGTTTCTGTTTTCCTATGACTTTTCTTGTATTTCTTTCTTGTATTTTGTCAATTATCATTTTGCAAATATCTATTGGTCTTTTCTGTCGTTTTGATATAAGCTAGCGCAAAATAAAAGTTAATTCATCTTTTGATTTAGCTATGCGTTTTGAATTATTGGTCCTGCGGCTTAATAAAAAAAACGGTATCAGTTAAAAATACATTAAGCAGTTCTCCAAAAACATCGACCATAATGTTAAAATGTGGATACATTATACCGAACCAGGCATGACTATTGGACTTGTGTGATGATTAAGTTGTTCGTGAAGAATCTCCAGCCTCGCCAGTTTGCTCGAAGGGGGTGGGTAGTATTGTAAGCTGCAAGTTTTTGATGTAATATTATTCATTAAAGAAATATACATCAATCAGTACTGTTTTATTTCTACGTTCTTATTTATTTCAGTCTTATATAGTGACATCGAAAATCCTTTAAATACTATGTTGTTGTAATAATAAGAAAGTACAGTTTTATGTAACGCTAGATGTGTAGTAAAGAAGTTCAGTGGTAGGAGAGAGGTTCAGTCCTTCCTAATTAAAGCGGCCTCTAAGGTCTTGTACTTACCAATATGGCTGCCACTAAACAATGGCACGAGAACTTACGCTACATTTCATAAAATTAATCCAAAAGTCGTTATCTTAGTACATGTAAAACAAAAATCCAATTACCAAAGTAATTAATCCAACACATTCCCAATAGCTGAGATTTGCTCGCCGTTGACAACATTATACGTGCAACTGTTTTCAGAACAGTGGTCAATATGAAGATATTAATAGTATTCAGTTCATTGATTTTGTCGAGTTTAGAAAAAAACGAGATATCTGTTATTCAGACCCTCAGCAACAGTATCGGGGACATGGTGCTGGAGTGTCAGAACGAGGTAGGACGGTTATCTTCTAAATATATTTGCAGGTTACATAGCAAGGGGGTTTTAACTCCACAAAGGAGCGGTGTATATATAGATGATGTACTGGACAATAAAGCGATTCTCATAGTAGGCGGTTCAGATTATATTGTCAAATCCGCGATCATGTATACACTTGGTAAAATTCAAAGGTTATTCTCTCGTAAGATATCGGCATAAAAAATTTGTTCGTGAAAATCGCTTTAGATTTTTTTCTTGTATACATTTTATCTCTCCTGACTGTACGTATATTTTATTTTATACAAGCCATTGTACTCCGCTTTACCGCCCGCGCCCGAATTCCAAGTGGGCGGTCTCATGAGTACCACGAGTACCGAGTCCTTTATTAGTCATCTAGGTTTAAATGAAATAAGAGGAACATAAAATAGGTTAGTTTAAATCACCTACCTACCACAGTATTTAGGTATTTAGGGAAAGTGTATTTAATCTACACTTTCATTTTTCTATCCTTCTCTATCGTCTATCAGTTCCGTTTCATTATAAACAACACGCTAATATGTATCTATATAATTATATAACCGCCATATTTAATTCCTTTGACTTCTTGAATGCATCAGACAAAAAGTAGAGAAATAAACTCATTTTTACTCCTCTGAGCTCCAGAGGTCCTCATTAAATAAGTAAATCTAAATCTTTATTATCAATAATATCCTCAGTTGGAGTTTAAAAATGACGTAATTCGAGATCTAATAAACTTCTGGAATGGGAGTAACCACCTGACAAGCCAGGACCTGGGCTGTGCCCTGGTCTGTGTGTTCCAGAAGAATGAGTTCTTGAATGAAGAGGGCAGCCAGGTGTTGACGAAAAATGTCGAGGCGTTCTATAAGGCTAGCGGTGCTGGTAATTTTCTCTTTTGTTTACATATTTGCAAGTCGTTTGAGTTCCAGATAGCATGGTGCTGGTGGTTGTATGATTCGTCGATCAACTCCTTGCTGGTCAGCAGTACATTTTGAAGTCGCCATTTGCAATGTGAATTATGACACGGTCATGTCCAAGTATTGAAAATAATCAACTGTACAGAATCAACACTTGTTCCCAAAAATAATTATCCACTTCCAGATGAAATAATGTCACGGAGGATGGTGGAACTAATTCAACTGTGCAAGAAGTCCACGAGGAGCATCAGCGATTTTTGCGGCGGCGCGCTAGAGATGGCCAAGTGCTTTCGCTTCGGCATCCTCATGATGCAGTGGGCGCCTGTGCCGAACTACTGGAATAACCAGACAAAGCTTCCACCTGGCTCCGAACCTGAGCAGGTCACCGATGATCAGAGCTCGGACCCGGGTATATTAAAGGAAATGAATTACAGAAGACTGTTTACTGCGCTTTTCAGAAGTTGTCGGTAATAAATATATGAAATCCTTCGATGTTATTATTTTAACGTGATAGACCCAATTAAGCATATATACAGTAAAGAAGATCAAGTATGAAATAAGGTAAAGTCATGGTCCCTAGTGAAATATCAGTGGAAGTATATAAAAGTGTTTAAAAGAAGATGGATGTATGTTGCTACTATTTATATCTTCAATAAAATGTGCGAAGAAGCGATCAGAACCAGTACCGACGGATAAATCTCATTACTCGCTGCTCACGTGTGTATCAAAGGATGGAAACAAATTATAGAAAAAGAGCAAATTTGCGAACAGCAGAACTACACGAATACATGTTCTGCGATCGATTTCGGCGATCGCTTCAGTCCGGGAGTCATACTAGATGACGCGTTTTTCCTGTTAGCTCCGACTTACAGTATCTCGGTATCTTTTACATTGTAATTCGTTGAACCCTTTTTTTTCGGGTGGGAAATCATCTAATGACTTCCCCCGCTCTGGGCGGAGCGGGGGGGCATGTCAGACTTGTACTGACTAAAACCCACCCATGTTCCTTCTGTTCCACTTTACGTTCCGGAGTCGCGGTATCTCTTTCGAACAACACCGGCAGGCGGAGGCTCTGGCAAGCCCCTCTGCTTTGATGACATCTCTTTGAGGCGCGCGTGATACACGAAAGCGCCGTCGACACGGCCTGTCGTCGAATCGACGGACGGACGGTGAGCTACCCATTGCTCACCGTCCACAGACCCGCATCTACGGTGGCCGGGAGTCGTCTCGCGGCGCCCCGCGCCCGGGGCGTCTCCCGCGGTGGCTGGGTTGGGTCGATGTTCTCTCCCTCAAACGCCCGGCCACCTCTAGCATTACTGCTTCGCAGAAGGAGGTGACCGCTTCCCATTCCCTCTCGCTCCGGACCATGACCTGGACTAGGGCCGGACGCGAGAGATCGCCGCCGCCGATCGCCTCCACGAGGGCACGGCGGTGCTCCGCCCGCCCGCTGGGCAGACCGCCACTGTGTGCTCCACCGTGTCCCCCGGGCGATCGTCACAATGGTGACACCCGGGCGTTTCCTCCCGATTATGTGCAGGAACCTCCCGAAACTTCCGTGTCCGGTGAGGACTTGCGTCAGGCGGTAGGTGAGGACGCCATGACGCCTCTCCAGCCACTCCTCAAAGAGGGGACTTACCGCCACTATTGTGGCGTGCCTTATTCGTTAAACCCTTGATTCTAGTGAAGTTATCAGATAGAAATTGGATCCGTCGTTACTATTCAGAACAGTTAATTGAACACAATACATAACTCGACCTGCCTACGAACTAAACACTACCGAGAAATTCTGTGAACGCGCTAACATTTTAATAACCCATTATTAGCTGACACCAAGTACGAAACCACCTCATCAGCAACCCACTGATTAGCAACCGCTGTCAACAATTACACACGATTGACAGCCAATCTACCAATTACTGATGAATATATAAAGGACAAAGTAACACTTCTCACGTGGAGAAACTTTGTAAGAAATGGGAACGTATAACGTCTTTTTCGTACTTGTGATGATGGCCGTAGGAGTGAGAGAGATAGAACCATCGAAGGATGCCATGAAGTATATCACTTCAGGATTCGTTAAAGTTTTAGAAGAGTGCAAGCAGGAGGTAAGCATAGTGACATTCCAATTTATAAAACAAATATTTGACTGAAGAAACAGACCAAGTTATAAGTTATATTATGTGTTATGTCCGATGCTCAGACTTTACCAAACCTCAGAATGATATCTCTAATCTTATAAAACGGATGATTTTTATAATTGATGAAGTTCTGAAACTGAACTGCAGTAGTACCTGCAAAGTCTTTAAGCTATTAATAACTTTCAATTATTTCAGTTAAACATGAACGACCAAATCATAGCCGACCTGTTCCACTACTGGAAGTTGGACTACACGCTGCTAAACCGTGACACCGGCTGCGCCATCATCTGCATGAGCAAGAAGTTGGACCTTCTGGATGGCAACGGTAGGATGCATCACGGCAACGCTCAGGAGTTCGCGATGAAACATGGCGCTGGTTCGTTAAGTTTTTTTTATAATATTTTTTTTTTTCATGCGTTTGTTGACCAAGACAGTGGTCTTCCACTGTCTCATCAAGATCGTCACAAATATTGATGCTGACTCCGGCAGGATATATGATATTTCTTGCCTGGAATTGTTATGATACTTACGACTAAATCGAGAGGAAAATTAAAAACGAAAAGTTTTCTCCAAATAATGCAATTAAATATTATTACAGGAGAAGAAGTAGCATCAAAGATAGTGACGATAATCCATGATTGCGAGAAGAAGTTCGAGCGAGACGACGACGAGTGTCTGCGAGTGCTGGACGTGGCCAAGTGCTTCCGCACCGGCATCCACGAGCTGGACTGGCAACCCAAGGTCGAGGTCATCGTCAGTGAGGTCCTCACTGAAATATAGACAATAAAGATGGACGGTAGATATGAAGTGTTTCATTGAATAGTTCCCTACTGATTTTGAATGGAAATGTCTTTATTTATTTTTTGATGGCTTAGCAATTGGAAGTTATGCGCGTTATAATTATGATGGAATTCAAGCTAAAATCTATAGAACGTTCTTATACAACTAAAATATTTGTAATAAAAATAATTTAGTTAATGTTTCACCTACTATTAAGTCGCATTTGTGACCATCATTGATGGTTGAACAAAATTTTTTTTTTTTTTTTAAAAAGATATTGTTAATCTTCTTTTTTCTATTTCGTATACGTAAGGTAACGCTTAGTATGTTTTATTATGTATTCTCGCTGTCCTGCCATAAACAGAATAATCGCATATCTGGTACACTACACGTGAGAATGCACACTTACTTACTTTCAAATAGCAATAGGACTCGTGTAAAATAATGTCAAAGAATCTTTATCCCTACAATGTACAACCTCTCAAGACAAGTGTCCAGAGTAAGGGCCGTGAATATACGAGTACAAAGCAGTGTCTGCCGTTTATCTCTCCGTAGAAGGGCTGCAGGTAACGTTCCTCTTGTACATCGCCTTGTACTGCGTAATGGAAATGAATGTGATCGGTGTTCTATTGACCATGGCCATGTATTGAATGGAGAACAGCGAAGCATGATTTTACTCTTCATAAATACTTGTAAAATCATGCTTCGCTGTTCTCCATTCATTCACTCTTCATAAATACTTGTCAGTTGCGCGCGAGACGGTGTAACGAACGTACCGTTTATTCGCTTTATCCGTTTCGAGTGCCGTCTGACTAGGTAAACACCAGTAAATAACAATATCTATTCGTCATAAATATGGAAGAAAGTGTTGTGGAAGATGAAGATTTAGAAAAAAGTGACTCTGAAATTATTAACGAGTGTGAAAAGCAGTTAAAAGAGATGTCGAAGAGTATAAATTTTTCAAAAAACAATCAAGACTTAATTATTGAGAGAAATAACATCGAGAAAAGACAAAGGGATAGGAGTGAAGGAAGCAGTGAAGAGGGGTTTATAACTGTTATGAGGAGAAGGCCAAAAAGATTGATCAGAAGTGATTCATTGCAGAACCCTAATATGGATGACATTAATATTATGGAAGAAAACGCTGATTCTGAGGGTGGTTTTAAAATAATGTTATCATCGCTAAAAATAATGCCAAAACAAATGGCCTTGGCAAGACTGCTACGTGATGAAAAAATTGAAGGTATAACTAGCGTGAAAACTAAAAACCCATACAAAGTGCTCATAACTTTGAGCAGCAAGGAGCAGGCAGAGAGATTAATAAATAATCAGAAACTTATAGAATTGGATATAAAAGCTAATTTTGCAGACCAATACATGACATCGTACGGTATTGTTAAAGGAGTGGAGGTAGAAATGAGTGAAGCTGAAATCTTGAAATGTTTAAGTAGCATAACGCAAATATTGTCTGTTAAAAGAATGAAGCGGATGAATGGGGACGGTAAATGGATAGATAGTGAAACCATTCGTGTGTGTTTTAAAAGTCCTTCTATACCTTCATATGTATACGCCTATGGCTGCAGATTTAAAGTCGAAAAGTACGCCTTCTCAGTCATGCAATGTTCTTCGTGCTGGAAATTTGGCCATATTAAGAAATTTTGTCCCTATAATAAAGTCCTGTGCCCTAAATGTGGAAAAGGACACGATAACTGTGAGACTCTGGTATATACATGTCTCAATTGCAGGGGCCCACATATGTCGTTGGACAAATCATGTCCTGTGTTCTTGAAAGAGAAAAAGATACGCATGATAATGTCCGAAAAAGATGTTAACTACAAGAAGGCCTTAGAAATACTTATTCATAATACTAGACAACAAAGGCCTGATAATGTTATGTATACAAATACTCTTCATAACAAGGAGCATGACTCATTCCCGCCTATAAGACAGAATAGATATAGTAGCTTAAGTCAGGAGATGGAAATTCCAGAAGAGAACGTATCTGATGACCTAGAAGAAGATGAAGAAGGAATCTCATATAGTAAGGCTGTTACGAATCCTAACCGAAAAAAGAAGCAGGTAAAATCAAAAAGCAAACAAAAGGAGTTTGCAAACACTTCCACGCCACAAGACAATATAACAGTAGGAAACACATCTGTACAAAAACAAAGTGAAACTATAGAATATGAGAGAAGACTTAAAATAAAAGCTATATACAACAAACTGAAGCAGATATTTCTGTCAAACAAGAAATTTGAAGACAAGATTCTTTTGATATTTGAAGTGATCGTAGAAGAATTAAAATCATTTGTCTTCAGCTTTTTTAGTAGTGAGCAATTATTTCAGAAACTAGGCCAATTATTCGATGGATAGGTTCCATAAAGACCTTGTGATAAATATAGTTCAGTGGAATTCGCAAAGTTTGAAACCCAAACTAGCCGATTTTGAGTTACTTCTTAACAGAGAAAGCATCCATATTGCTGCACTATGTGAAACTTGGTTAGACTCGGATTCAGACTCTTTTAATTTAAGTGGCTATAATATCTATAGAAACGATAGACACGATGCTTATGGAGGTGTGGCAATTGTAGTTCATAAGTCCTTTAATACTCAGGTATGTCCCATAAATTTGCATAATACGGGTATTGAAGCTATACAGATTAAACTGTTGAATTGTAGTGTTCTAGAAAACCTTATTTGTGTCTACTGTCCATCATCGGTTCGTACAGATACGTTAGATTGGGATGGTGGATTCTCAAGAATATCTAGAAAGGCTTTCATTTTGGGGGATTTTAATGGCCATCATACTAACTGGTCATACAGGACTGATAGTAGAGGTACTCAACTATTAGATTCGTCACTAGAAACCGGTTTTATTTCCCTTAATAACGGTGAGCCCACTAGAATCAAACTGGTCAATAATACTTGCCAAAAAACTTCACCAGATATCAGTTTCGCCTCATCAGACATAGCATTGATGACTAAATGGCAAGTACTAAATGAAAACTTAGGTAGTGACCACCTAATAATTAAAATAACTATTAACTTTCGCGACACATTAACTTTTATAAAGAAACGTAATTTTAAACGGGCGAATTGGCAAAAGTATAAAAACGACCTTATTGGGCCATTTTCATCATTCGACAATAGTTATTTTCTAACAGCAGATATTCAAACTATGTATAATTACTTAGAAACACAGATAAATAATTCGGCAAACAATAACATTCCGTTTAAAAAAATATGCACCAACCCAACAAGCAAATTTAGACCTAAAGAATATTGGAATGCGTCTTTGTCTCGAGTGGTAGCGGAACGACGGTTGGCTTTAAGCACATTTAGAAAAAACCCCACACCTGACAACTTAAATAATCTCGAAAATAAAGTTGAATATTCTCGATCTATAATTCAAAAAGCTAAATCACAGAATTTCAAATCATTTTGTAGTAGTATTAATGAGAAAACATCTGTTTCCGAAATGTGGCAAAAGATGCGTTGGATTAAGGGTTACGGTCAAACGTCACGATCTACGCCGTCTGAGGATAAACAAAAGGAGTTATTACATAATCTCGCGCCGGACTTTGTTAGCAACATGCCACCAAGATTTACGTCTCATAATGAATTATTGGAACTACCTTTCACCTTACAAGAAATAAAAATATGCTTAAAAAAAAAAGATACTGCTCCGGGCAATGATGGCATCACATATTCTATGGTTTATAATCTACCTCCTATTGCAAAAAAATATTTAATTGAATTATACAATGCAATATATCGATCAGGTTACATACCCAATCAATGGCGAACTATTTTAATTGTACCAATTCCGAAAACTAGTAATAATGCTAATCAGGAGGCCAAACTACGACCAATATCTCTTTTATCTTGCCTATGTAAAATACTACACAATATGTTGGTGAGCAGACTCGAATGGTATATTGAAAAAAACAAAATTTTATCCCCATACACCTCCGGATTCAGAAAGTCTCACTCTTGTCTGGATTGTCTCACAAGATTAATAACATATGTTCAACAAGGATTTTCGAAAAACATTCCTACAGTTGCTTGTTTTCTTGATATTTCGGACGCGTATAATAATATTTTAGTTGACAAATTGATTGATACTCTCGATGAGTTGGAGGTAGGTAAAAAACTTTGTAATTATATCTGGTCGTTTTTGAGCGACAGGGAGTTAATGACTAAAAGTACAGTTACACTTCAGACACAGGTATCGGATTGTTACACTAGAAGGACCAATAGAGGTTTGGCCCAAGGTGACCCGTTGGCCCCTTTGCTATTTAATATTGCGACATATAAGGTCTGTAAACCATTATCAGAGGTGTTATTCACTCAATATGCAGATGATTTTGTAATCTTTATCAGCAATAAAGATTTACACTTTTGTAAGGTAACATTGCAAGCTTCACTTGATTCAATGGCTTCTGATTTGAATGATATTGGCCTTCAACTATACTCAATGAAATCAAAATTTTGTATATTTAGTCGCGGACGAGTAAGAAAACAAATTAGTTTGAAGATTGGAAATAACTCATTAGCCTCAGTAGATTGCGTTAAATATCTCGGATTATGGCTCGATAGGAGTCTCCTATGGAAAAGACATATTAATGAAACATGCCAAAAAGCTTCAAAATTTTTAAATATAATTAAAGTACTGGCGGGACCTACCTGGGGTACTCATACCAAACACTTACGCACGCTGTACATCTCACTGATAAGAAGTAGATTTGATTATGGTAGTCATCTTTACGGGAGTTGTGCTAAAACCCATCTGTATAACTTAGAAAAAATTCAAAACCGAGCACTAAGAATAGTCGGAGGTTTTATAAAAACATCGCCAATATATACTATGGAAAGTGAATTATGTATACAACCATTGTTTGTGAGAAGATTATACTTATCCTATAAATACTGTGCAAAGGCGTTGTCTTTTACAAATAATCCAACTATTAGTCTTATACGTGAGCTAATGTTAAATAATACATATTGGCGAAGAAAAAAAAAACCCTTGTTTTTATCCGCCTATACTGATATTGAAACTATTGATATACACTCATCTTATCCATTGGAAATGTTTTGTTTAAATATTTGGATATCATATATATAAATATACACGATGTTATTAATTATAATTTAGAGTGTATTCAGAAATCTAAACGTGTCTATGAAATACACTTGCTGAAACTAGATGTACTTGAAGAGATAAACTCTAAATACAATGGATGGCACAAATTTTATACTGATGGTTCTAAAAGTTCTAATGGCAATGGAGCAGCATATTTTGGTATGAATGGAGACTTCTCGACTATGTACAAAACTTCTGCATCTGTCTCAATAATGACGCTGGAATTAGTTGCGATCTCACAGGCTTTGAATTGCATCAGTGGCTTAAACGGCAATAATTTCGTTATCCTTACTGATAGTAAAAGCGCTTTGCAGCATTTGGCTCGATGCGCCTCTGGAGTCAGAGGTGTATCGATAGCTTATACTGTTATTAAGCAAGTTCAAGAAATTAGGTATTATAAAAATGTGAGATTGCAATGGATTCCATCGCACATTAATATTAGAGGAAATGAGGAGGCCGACCGATTAGCCAAACTAGCAATTACTGAAGGTCAAAATATTAATATTGTACCAAACTATTCAGAAACACTACAAAATTTTAAAAATATGTGCAATAGACATTGGAAAGAATATTTTGATGAGACCTCTAAAACAAAAGGTATCTGGTATAAGACCATGCAGTCAGAGCCTCCTCACATACCATGGTTCTGTAATCATAATATAAAAAGAATTCATGTCATAATAGCACATAGGTTACGTACTGGGCACATTCCGTCAGGAAGGTTTCAATATCTCATGCGACGAGCAACCTCTCCAAATTGCGAAATATGTGGTGCTATAGATGATGTTCAACACTTGTTGATGGAATGTGTCAAGAACCAAACCAAAAGAAAAGTGGTTTTAGAGCAGCTGGGAATAAACCGCTTGGATGTCGGTATTATTCAAAGTATCTTGGCTGAACCGACATCTGAGCGGGCCTTTATGTTATATGAGCTCGCTTTATATAATAATTTAGAATAAGCTATATAGTAATTTGTTTGTTAATTTAAGGTTAGGACTAATGGACTGACATTTATAAAAAGTCCTTAATAAATAAAGAGAAAAAAAAAAAAAAAAAATACTTGTCTTGGCTTTTATTTTGGCGCAACGACTTTGTTACTAAAATTGACATGCTGATAATATTCGTGTTGTGTCGTTACATCATTGTGGCACGATATTTGTGTGGCCCTACAGGTAGTTGTTCCAGTTGTCAGTTAAAATGTTTGTGGATCTGCATCCACAATTAAATAACAATCTCTCAAATTAGTTACTTAACTTCAAAATAGTGTACCCTTAACCAATTTTTTTTAATGTTCACTATTTATAATTAAAGTTTGGTTCTCATCTGCCACCACTCAGTTTCCAGCAAGCGGAAACATTCTCGCGCAAAATTGACAAAATTGGACAACCGCGCATCCTCGAGTATGTGCGATGAGACGCTTACACATGCCTGCGTTGTATTTTATATTTAAAGGCAATGCTGATACAATAATTTATTGAGTGACGCCAAATAGTCTGGTCCGATTGGTGGAGACGGACCTTTAGAAGATACATCAGAACGAACAAGGGTGCTGTTTCATTAAAGTTACAGGACACTATAAACCTCTTAGCTCTTAGCAACCCAACACCCACACTGCATAACCTTCCATCAACCCTAAACAATAAACCTATCCACGTAAATCGCTTCACACGGTTAACCCTGCGCCTGCGCTGCCACGTGAGAATCGGTGCGGGTTAATTGCGCCATAACTCCGGCCTATCGCCGCCATTACGCGACAGCACAATCGCGGCGTGCGCCGGCGCAGCATGCACTGCACTGGCTGTACAACCGGGGATAAATGTGAACAGAAGGATGACAGCATGAGGGGTTGGAGCTGCAGGTGCTGCGTGAGAAAAGTGATCTCTGGTCCATGTAACTTCCACTTGCAAATGGGGATGCTGCAATCAAAAAACGCGTAACGCACTCACAATTACATTGCTACTCAATTTGAGCATTCAACAAATATTCATTGCGTTATTTGCGTTTTCGAGCAGATGATGGTTTCGTACAAATGAAGCGATGGTTTAGGGATCTTCGGATTATGGAAGAAAAGTGTATTAACTACCCAATAAGAGCGAAGGTTATTTATTGGTATTACATTTTAAAAGGCTTGAATTTGCATACCAGTGGCGTGCGCTCCTAATAGGCAAAAAGACACTGCCGACCCTTGACTCCATAGGTAAACAAAGAAAGAAAAAAAAACAAAGAATAAACAAATATCTGATTAATTTAAACTTTTTCTATAAATTCCTAACGTAAAAATAATAGCAACGTTTCACACCGCCCTAAATTAACACTATGGCAGGCGTTTCGCGTTCAACAGATCGTCACGAGCGAATTATAGGCAAACTTCAATAGTGCCTTTATTTCATTGATAAATGTAGGCATGAAGTATGCGTGTGTGTGTAAAACCTCGTGTACAGACACTTCGTGTATGGCTCACACAGCGACGTATCTCCTGTGGCATGACAAGCCAATCGGGGGCCGCGATTCATGTCGCAATTCATTGCGACATGAACAGCTCATTGCATTGGTCGGTACAGCTCAGCTTTTTACTGATTGGCGCTCAACAGAGATTATACGACAAGTTGAAGAAGTCATTAGCTATGTACAATTCCGGTTGAAACTGATGCAATTTTATTTGTCAACATTTCATTATCAAAATTTTGAAATGTTTATGTGAAGTTCGCAGTTATTATTTGTTTTTTTGTGAATAATTAACGAAACGCAAATTCAGTTCGATTTGTTCTAAATTCTATAATGTGTGTTTGTTAAAAGTAATAAATGGTGGGTTTTCTCAATTGTCGTTTAATGAAAAGCTTCAAATAGTGTCGAAGTAGATGTGTGCTTGAATTACCAGCATTAACCCAGCAAAAAGGTAATGTAGCTCGTAAATTTAATACGAAAAATTATGAAACATACTCCTGGCTGTGTGGTTGCATACACACAATAAATTTGTTTTCCGTGCCTGTTATTCAATTCGAATAATACAACAGTGTGGAGTCATTCGGGATATACCTACAGATTTACATAATTTCTATTCCGCGGCAAAAAGACTAACTAACACGTGCAATTGCGGAATCTTTCCTAATTTTCGCGGAAAAAAAAACACTGCCTACCCGGTCATTGAACCGTGTGCACGCCCATGTTGCATACCTCCAACTTTGTTGGTGTCGGCTTCCACTCTTACCATATTCAGATAAAAACTAGTATTATACATGGAGCGACAACCTAACAGACCTCGACAACGCAGTTCATAACTGGGTAATACAATACTCCTTGGTAAGAATTGTTATCAGAACTCCGAGCCACTGACTACATGTAACGACTGTCAATAACTGCTTGATCTACAAATGGCAGCGGAGACCAACGTATTAATGTGCTTTCGTGAGGTAGCTTGGTATGTAGTTACCCATCCAAGGACCAACCTAGGCATACGTGGTTTAACCTCAAGATCGATCCGAGCGGCAGTTAACATACAAAGGATAAATAATCCTTTGAATGTTTCATATTGATATTGTTCATTCTTTAAATTTAGCTACTGTAGTTAACACAGATTGGTCTTAATAACATTTAAATTTAATTAAGTGTACCTTCTGTCTGTTCGTTACTCGTTATCCACTAAGCATGCAGCGTTAATCGAGCTCTGATGTAGTGATAACGTCGTGAACAGGTTTACTTAGTGTTCCGATAGTTTTGTGTCGACACCACTAGAGGGCAGCTCGAGTGCTCTATGAGGTACTTCACGTTGCTACGTCTTGAGAAGTTGAGACCAAACACGAGGGACTTTTAAGGTCTTGATGAGTAAGATGAGATGCAAGAGACAGATGTTTTTACTTGAGATTTATTTCAGGCTAAAAATAATTTGGAGTTTCCTTTATTTGTGTATTTGTGAATGTGAAGGCAATTTAAATAAGATCATTAATTGCATCGCTAGCTGAACGAGGTTAATCATTAAGTATAAGAGAGTTTGGAATTCCTGCGTGTCCAAACCAGCCCACTTCTATTTGAGCGTCCTTTTTTGAGTTAACCTTATTAACCCACCGCCTGCCGCTATAATGGATAACCAGCAAATAAAGTTTTTTTATTTATTCTAAAAGCCTAGTAAACTCCGAGCACACCGCAATACATTAGTAGCTCAAGGTTCCCTCGCTTACTTACCGTTGCTTAATCCAATACTGCCAGTAACATACTACATTATATATTCTGTTGAATATCCTACTTCAATGTTATACACAAGGATACAAACTATTAGAAACTCATCAATTTTACAAGCGTGCAATACAATTGTAGCAATCTGGAGCAGTTTGAAGACGCGCACGTTCCGTTAGCGGGTCCCGTATACCAACATGTTCAACAAACAATACGTGCGCGGCGCAGTTAAATCTATTTGAACGCGCACCACCTGAGACCGACGCGTTATTTACTTTTATTGCTGAACCCTAACAGAGTACACCGGACAAGTATCTACAGAAGTACCATCAGATTATTTTGCGACAAATGTGAATCAAAGAGTAAAGCAGATATGATTACAAAAGTTATCGTAAGTTAGGGACGATATTTAGACGATACACATATATATGGTGTGGGAAATCATCAAATAACTTCCCCCGCTCTGGGCGGAGCGGGAGGGAGTGTCAGACTTGTAGGTACTGACTAAAACCCATCCATGTTTCTGCTATTGCCCTCTACTTTCCGGGGCCGCGGTATCTCTTTCGAACAACCCGCAACCCCGGCAGGACCTAATATTGACTTGCATTATTGCATATGCAAGAACTGTGATATGTTTGGGGGTTACACTAACGTGTCTTAAAAAAAACCGGTTAAGTGCGCGTCGAACTCACTCACCGAGAGTTCTGTAAAAACTTGCGACATAAATGACCATATCTTTTAACTGCATAGACTTAGAGGGTTAATGTTTTCGCAGCTCCATAGGATATACATAGATTTGTGTTTACGGTTTTAATTTCAACTCGATACATCCACGCGTTCCCGAATTAAATAGGATTGGCAGACAGACATACAGACGAACAACAAGGTTTTTTTTTCTTTTGAGGTACGGAACCCTAAAAATAATAAAATAGGAAGAGAAGCGACTAAAATAGAAAACTTTTAAAAATATATCAAGCAAGCAAGCTATACTTTTATTTAAAAAAATGTTATATTAGAAAGTCACTGGATGTTTTATCCAAGTAAACCTTTTGCAGTCCCCGCGCTGTGTTGGGGAGATGTGACTAGAATGCGATACTTTTCCTTATTTATAATTTTATTTGTATTTGTCGGCAAAACTGTTGGTTGTATCGATACAATGCAAGACGCAGGTGCAAGGTTTTATCGGCGATTCACAAGACGTGCTGGCTTATTGAATCGTGACTGTTATGCTTGTTAAGGGGGCGACTTTAACGTAATCTCTTCAGTAGTTGAGAACTTTCAGATTTTCTACTAGAAACGTTTCTTAGAAAGGATTTTTCTTCTATAATTATGACAAGGATACAAGCTTGTTATTGCAATGCAAAACAAGATTGCCGTTATGCTAAAAGTGCAATGATATTTTTTATACAAAACAATAAAATAAGGTAAAAAATGTTTATTTTGCAAGTAGGTTTTTACAATCACTTTCACACGTCCGTTTTAAAAAAAAAATCTAGATGAGGCCGGTGTTTCGTACCCGACTACTCTGAGAAGAAACAGCTGAAACAAATTCAGAGGTCATAGTCTCCTTTAAGGTCCAGACAAAAATCTTGGTCAACTTACATGAGGACTATGCAGATTAGTGTCTGTAATGGTCTTTTTAAGAAAGCACCACACAGATTGAGTGGACCTGTCCAGTCAGTGCAAGTATTTGTCAGTTATCGTGTAGCTTGACTCATAACCCAAGGAGCTCAACGACACGATGAACAATACTAAAAAAATTACATTTGTGTAGTTAGGTTATTTTGTTATTACATAGGTATATAAAATATAACTCATCCGATAACAATTTTATACTTGTTTCGTAGATATTTCTTGACTCCCTGCTGGTGGCGTGGTCGACGAATTCCACCCAACTCACCTTAAGGCTATATTTATTTCTTGTTGTTCACAGTATTACAGAAACATCAGAAGTTATTGGAAGCAGTGATAGCTTTACAGCTTATACGACATGACGTGACGGATGTCCGAGGACTGGCAAACAATGGGGCATTGGGATATTGATATTGGTCCTAAATTACGCCAGTGGACTACACGTACGCTACAAAGAAATAAATTCTTGAAATAACATGGATTTTTGCATAAGGCTGGGTCGCACATTTGATACATCGTCACGATTGTCAGTGACAGTACCAATTAAAGTTCTTGATAGGTATTAAATTGAAGTAGTGCATGAGTTTTCTGGCGTGGTTTTTATCGACGTTAGTGGCACGACTTTGTTTTTTCATATTAATGTTAACAAAAATTACAAACAGAACCGTTCTCTTCCATAATTCCGTAATTCTATTCACTGAAGCACAACAACCCCAAAAAAACTACAGACTAGATAATATTAATTTTATTGAAATAACATAAAATCCTTACACCTTTAACACCACGGAAGACAATTAAAAACAAAATTAAAAATCCTACACCTTTTCCCTGTACGAGGATGTAAGAATCTCATTATATTTTAAACTGAGAGTAGGCGCACTTGAGAAGTATGTGTCATTGCTGGCTGGACCACGTCAAACTGTACGAACTAAGCCTTTCCCTAAAATACTAATCCTTCTCCACTGCATGTTCACCTATGCTCCCCATTATTTAAAATTTATCTATGAATCATTTTTCTTTGGTTTTGTTCGCAATCTGTTTTTTTACATCATATCTGTTCCTCTTCGCTTTGTTATCATCCTCACTTTCCTCTCCCCGTCCCCTCCCCCGCTCTCCTACACGGCGGTCATGACCTCCTCCATGATAACTTCCATGCTAGGAGCCCAGTTGAGCTCGTGTATCTTGGTGCGGAAGCACTTGGCTACCTCCAGCGCACGGGCGCACGCGTCCTCGACGCCCTGGTGCTGGTTTTCGCAGTCATGGACGAGGCCAACCAGCTGCTTGGCTAGGGCGTCATCTGAGGACAACGAAAGTTATAGGGTCAAAAAGTCTTGCTTTTAATTACAAAGTTTACGTGCAATTTTTTTTACAAAATATTAGCATTTTGTATTTGTACATATATAAATTTTCAGTAGCGTATGTCATACATATATTCCAGTTCATAAGACTTTTCCTTCATCGTTATATGTAGACCCTCTAAATGGTTAAACAAATACCTACACAGCGCATCGGCCAGCTTGGTAATTATAGAAACAAACACTAGTGGCGACCACCAGCAAAACGCAGAGACTATGAAGCATGACGGAGTCCCGGAGCATTAATTTGACTATTGGATCATGCAAAAATAAAATTCGGAAATAGAGACTGACGATTAGAAAATCTATTTTCTCTTATCGTAGGTTCTAGGTTCCGTTGTTCTATATAAAATAAACATACCAGCTCCATGACTCTTAGCGAACTCCTCAGCCTTCCCGTGGTGCATCTTCTGGTCCTCGCCGATGAGCTCCAGCTTGTTGGCCATGCACAGCACCATGCAGCCCAGGTCGCGGTTCACCAGCGCGTACTCCTCGCGCCAAAAGTTGTACATGTCCTGCATTATGTGCTCGCCCACGTTCAGCTGGAAGAAGAGATACAGAATTATCAGCCGATAACCTCCTAACCAGCACTGATATGTTTATCATGAAATTGTTATGATAGCAGTGCTGGACGTAAATACAATCCAACCACTATCTAAGTTTGTCCCCAACACCAACTAACTGTCATCTAAGATATCAAACTAGTATTTACTATGTTGAAGATTTCAGTTTCTTTGAAGTAGTATTTACATGAAAGCTTTACCTCCGTTTTACACTGATCCACAACCTTCGTGAACCCGGAGCTCATCTTCGAGATGAGTTCCTTGGAAGCCATTCCCGAACTTGTCATAAACAAGAAGCAGACGCAACACGCGAGCCGCCATCTTAATTCCGCCATTTTGAAGACTGTAGTGATCGTTGTCTTCGATGCCTTTTATATCGGAGGCTTGATTAATTGTTTTAATTGTCACTCTGTTTTAATTAGTAGGTGAATGTTAATTAATTACTGAATGAGCGTTGTGTTTTGTCATGATGTTTTTGTTCAATGCTCATATCATCATCTCAGTGCAAGGTGGTCATTGAAATGAATTTGCCAGTCACGACAGGTTTCATTTACCCGATTGTTCTTGGAATTGGTTTGTGTTTTGTCGGAAATTGAAATGGATTAGATAAAGGTGCACTACGCCTATAATTAAAAGAGTACTGTAAATCAAGTGGTGTTAGTATGCAATAATTATTCGGGTCAACAGAACAACAGGACTTAATTTCATCTTAACCATAACTTCCATACATTTCTATGGACATTATGCATTTAATGCACAAGTAATTTGGTCTGTCTGCCTATTATCTGATTACTATACAATTCAACAGATTTCAATGGACGTAGTTTCACAAGAAGACGTACTCGTAGTACGTTCTAGAGTAAAATCTAATTTCCGACATCTCCCTCCCAAAGTTGTAAGTTAAAGCTAGTCTCCTATGTATGAGTACTACCATACACAGCTATATAAGAATGTCCCTCGTGTCGTACATTACGAATGCGCAGGTCGTGCGCGTGCAACATAGCGGATGTGCGACGTCCTTGTGTCGACGACCCCCGCTTCGGAGAAGTCCGTATTAGTAATAGTTAGGTTGCAGGAATGGGTCACAGATTCAACTAGATCTAATGGGGGGTTTTGAAACTTTATTCATAGTTAAGGCATATTACATAGAGATAGTAGTACTAGAGATATCTATGTTAGTGTTATGACTGCCATTTGTGTTATCAAACAGCTTTACCTAAGGTTTGAAGACTACATATGATGAACGCCGTATTATATTTTTATTAAACTACATGTGCGCAAAATAAGCCACACGCAATAGGACACGGCTCTTTTAATAAACACCTATAATTTTTCATAGAAGTCATGGACAGCCCACTGTGCCGAGCCTGCATGGAGGTAGACGAGACAGCAGCCCACGTGCTTCTGCACTGTACTTCGGTAACTTAGGTACTCTTCGTGAGATCATCAGCAACTCCAAGACGTTGCTGGCTTTTCTCGTGGAGCTGAGGTGAATCAAATAATAATCCCAGCCGTGTTGGACGTGGAGTAGCGGACACCAGCCCTTTATACACTACAATGAGTGCAGTAGGACTGACAGACATGAGATACCTAATTCCACAACATTTTCCAAATACACGCTATATTATATCTGTACGGACATGGCCGGCAGTGCAGTGGCGCTGCTGTTTAGACAGTTTTCAATTTCGCAGGTAATAATAAAAACCTCTAACAGAATTATTGTTAGTAGAGAACAAAGCCAAAAACCTTATTAAAATAAACAATGCTGGGATAGCTCGTAACTTCATGAAAGTTATTAATCCTCATACCGGTGACGTATATCTCTAATTACACATAGAGGGCGACACGGGTCTGTGTTTAGACGAACATTAGCTGGATATGCGCTGCCCTGCTGGCTCCCGCTGCGGGGCGCGGTTGCATGGACCACGGTTGAAATCATTTTCTATGACAAGCTTTACACCCTTAGTCTTCGAACTTCATAGGTGAGTGAATGAAAACCAGTTAGTGTTAATCAGCCTAGTCATGAATGAGGCACAACGTTAGTTGAGTCCCGCGATGACTGGAGCTAGTTGGTCTCTTTAACACTCTTTTATAGAATCACCTAAGCTATAATCCTACCAACTAAGCATTAAAAAATGTTAACCGAACCGTTAAGTTTAACCGAGTTCCCTGTGTCAATTAGTACTGAAATATTTCACAGAGATTTAGTTTAAAAAATGATGAGCTAATTGTCTCGATCTAATCTTCCAATTATGATGACGGGCCTGTTGGTCTAGTGGTTAGTGGGCCTGACTGCTGAGCCGGAGGTCGTGGGTTCGATTCCCACCCAGGACAAACTTTGTGTGATGAGCATGATTGTTTGTTCTGTGTCTGGGTATGATTTATCTATAATATGTATGTATTTATAAATTATATAAGTATGTATATCAGTTGTCTAGTTACCATAACACAAGCTCTGTTTAGCTTGGGTTCAGATAGCAGTGTGTGAGTTGTCCCAAGATATTTATGACACCAAAGGTATCAAGATATCAAAGGTAGGTGCAAAACAAAACATTAAAATAATATATTTTATTTTTTTAAGCGCATATTTCTCAACGGGCTGGCCAACTATGTTAGAACATACATTTATAATTGTCATTTTCTATGAAATATTGTTACCAGCAATAGCACAATAATAATGTACACAGTTACTTGAGCGGGTCTGTAGTTTTTATTTTTATAAACTTCATTTTCAACACTCCTTTTATAAGTTTGATGATTTTGTCGATAGTTTTCTGTAAGACCGTGATTTTAATAATATGTATAAGTAATTGTATATCACGCTTACTTTCATGTGCAACTTTAGGAAAGTTTCTCAGGCATCTCCCACGTCACTTGTGAGTAATAAATAAATAAGGCAGGTATTTATTTGTTTATAAACTTTGCCTGCCCTATTGCTTTGCGGATAGTAAATTGTAACTTGTTTAAAATATGTTTTTTTTTCAGTTTGTTTTATCGTATCGTACACAACAATGTATCCGCACCGTCCGCAAGACTACTTCACTAATCTGGTCACAAATAACTCATAATTAAACAGCGCTACGTCTGCCTGAGTATGTGTTTATGTCTCATAGGGCTTATGTTTCAGTCAGCTTGTTAAAGCTAGAAATTATTGTAATTTACTAGCAATTCGTGCGTACTATTAACATAACTAATTAACCTCATGTTCTGAATTTCCAAAGAAGCTGGTCAATGACAATAAAATACCATTTCTGTTATGTCGTTATACATACCATTTACTATGAACCTCTACAACACAATGTCAATAAATCTGTTTGTGTATGTGAGTTTAAAGGTTTGTAAACGCACCAACGATACAGGAGAAATTCCTAGTGTGGGACAATGTTTAAAAAAAAACAGTATAGATAATTAAATAATGAGAAATTTATAATTATTCTGCCAACTCTTTAAACTGGCGTCATTGGCACTTCAGTTTGCGGTTCAATTCTATCATCTACCTAGTACCTACGTGTTCCATACTCCGTCGATGTACGTGCACTATAGAGCATAGTCGTGCATTACACACGATTGATTCCGCAGACTGATTTATGTGCTGGTTTTGGCACAAAAGCCGCGGTTTTAGCCAACGTTAGCGTGCCAGGATGAATGTGCTCGACAGATGAACGTACTCGTATCTAGATCCAATTCCAAACTATTTTTATCTCCAAATGGGGCTGGATATTGTAACCCTAATTTAATAATATTGTTTGAAATATAATTCGTATATTTGTTATGACGTCTCCTATGTACAACAGACCATAATTAAGTATATTGATTTGTTTTTAATTTGTTTCAGGTAAGATTGGAAAGAAATTACAATCGAGGCAGCACTTACAGTCTTCTCTGGCGCAACTAACGGTGGGTTTACTATTTCCTGTAATTTTATGAATTACACAGTATGCAATATTAATTGTGTTTGAAGTAAGCATCAATGCGCGGTTTCATATAATTGTGCGTCTGTTCATTCTGGAAGGAAAAAAAACTTGCTCTTTAGTTATCTTTAAGTTAATATTCCACATGACTTTAAGACGATATTTTACTTTTAAGGTCCATTTACAGCTTAAAATGTAATCTCCTTCAATGAACTCAATCACAGCAAATCCTTCGAATCCGTATCAACGTTTAGCACCGATAAATCTATAGAATTAGCAACATAACGTGCCGTCCACCTGGTGATGCCCCGGGGTTAATCCCGCGGGATCCCGGGCGATTCCGCGCTGATCCCGGCCGGGATTGAGACAGCTGCGCGAAACGGCTGCTTACTGACTGATCACGGGTGATTTGTCTAACTGACCCTTAAGAACTTGTGTGATAGAGTTGGGAGGGAAGTAGACTTGACATTGGTTGTTGGTGAAACGTATTTCCTGGAGAAATAAATGTCTAGTGCCTATGGGTGTAGTTTGGCCAGGTTATCAGTTTGCTTTAGACTGCTTTTCATACTCTCAGTGTATGTTCTTCCGATCCCTTTTAGAATTGGGTGCATTCGGGATTATTACAAGTTGTGACGATTTCAATTTATTTATATTATTCTTCATAAAAAAATACAACTTTGAACCAGTCAGCGATCAGAGATGTAATTACATCTCCTTTTCGTGTTTAGATATAAGTTTAATTATTTTTTTACGCGGATTGGTAAAAAAAATGGATTTGAATCTCAACATTTTCAACCCCTCTCCACGGTTCCCCTGTCTACATCAATAAATTGTTCCTTAAACTTAGTAAACGTCTTGCTCTTATCTGTAATAGCGGTCCTGTCGTACAGGCGGACAGGCGGACAGCCGGACACCCGGGCGCCGGACACCCGGATTAGTGTCCGGGGGCCGCTCTCGCTGAAGATGGCTGATAGGGTTACGAGATTACCGTTGTAAGTTTAAGGTAGTTGGAGGGTCAATAAGTATAGCTGTACAACTCGTTCCAGATTTTTGGACACAATTTAGAAAGAATATCTAAGTTTCCTTACGGAAAAGTTCTTTTGGTTTAAAAAAAAAGGAATATACCACACAATCCTAATTAAAGGTAGGCTGATGGATATTAAATTTATTGCGCTGTTAATCCTTGAAGCCGTTGTGGACATCACAGCGATGTTATTTGGGTCTTAGGTAATTAACAATAATAACTGTGTCTCCTAGTGAAGGTGCAAACGGGCAAAGGTACCACGGTACTATGAATCAATTACCTACTCTATAAAACATACATATCGGAAGCTATATCCAGCAATGCAACGCGGTGTTAGCTTTTAGTAAATGTACCTGATTACGCACAACAAATTGTTGACATTCATTCTTCTCTTCTTTTTGCATGTCCACTTAGATACTTAGGTGCCTTAATTGCGCATTAATCTGCAGGTCATATCAAGACCGAGCCCATAGCTACATGACACAATCTTCACCCCAGTTGGCAACAAAAACCGCGGCACGACGCGAGCAATAAATCGCGCGACACAGCCGCGTGTCGACGCGGTGCCGCGCGACAATTTATCGCGCGGTCGTTATCGGTAAATGTCGCATGCATGCCTTTAATGTTGCGATCATTTGATGGTCCATTAAAAGGTTTATGCAGTTCAATATACACCACCACCCAGTAAAACGTCATCATCTTCATGTGTGCATATATTTTAATTATGTGTAAAATTTAAAGGAAAAGAAAATTAGACATTTAAAATTTTTGAGACTGAAAATCGATATATCTGAATATCCTGTCTACTTTTGATAAGAATGCTTCAATATACAACTTAGCATTTTAACAGAGAGTTGCCGTGTCTGGCATACCGCTGTTAAACCCGCGATGGTTTGTGTTGGTATGTTGTTGTTTCTTAATTGTATTGTATATGTGTTTTGAATAATAAATAAAAAAGAAAAACAAAACACTACTTATAATCATTAGTTGAACCTTTATAAAAAGTAACGTTCGGTAAGCAGTTTATCTGATGATCACATCCACCCTCGCTTATATCTGGCTTCAATAAAGAAGTACATCCCATCATCTGCCTGGTCTTTTCCCAACTATGTTAGTGTCGGGTTCGACTCCATACCTGATGGAAAGACTGGCTGTCAGACTTTCGGGCAGCTGACTAGTAACAACTGTCTAAGGTCTACAAATGACAGCAGAACCATTGGTTTTATGTGTTTTCCGAGGCATGGAGGAAACTCATTATGTAATAGGTGGTTAACCACCACGGACCAACCTAAGCAGCGGCTAAACCTGAAGATCGACCCGAGCGGCTGTTATTATTTGTCCACAGATATTATTCGTTACTTTCAAAATATTTGCAAACAAACACTCATCATAATGATATTTGAGTGGATTACTCTTGCTAAATATTTCCACCATCCCGCTGGTATTAAGTAGGTATTATAATTGTTAAATTTCTATAGGTACTCTAAAAGGAGTCTTAAACGTGCCTTGATTCTAAACTTCTAAATCTCTTATTAATTGCTTTCATATTTTTAAACAACTTTCAACTAACTATTTAAGTTCACAAGGGACTTGTTACACACAAGGTTTTCAGCATTTAACAGTGATCACTTGAATACAAATGCGTATCTTTTGATAAATGTGTTTGAATTTATCTGAGTCGTTTATAAACTGTGCATTGCGACTACACGTTTAATATATTGAGTTCTACAGAGAGTTTACTAGTAGTTAGTAGATACTAGTTTGAGTTATCGAGGGAGTAAATTATGTAATATTACCGATCCGCCGTGATTTATGCTTGAGCAAGTTAATTGTGAACTAACCAGTGATCTAAAGTTCTTCCTTATAAAGAGCGGTTCCTTTATCTTAAACTTTGGATCTCATTTACTCAGACGACTAAGAGAACTAGACTATAAGTTTTTTTTCTTATTTCAGAAGGGCTACTATGACATCTTATAGCAATTCCTATTCCACTGAGAGAAAGAGATGGTGCTAGACACCCTGTATAGCTCTGTCTCTTTCCCTCAGTGGAATAAGAATTGCTTTAAGAGGTCGTAGTAGGGTAGCAGGCCTTAATGGGTTTAATAGGTGATGAAAGTTTGTATAAAAAGTACCTACATTAACAATACTTGTATGCCAGGGTCAACTTATAAACAAATAATGGCATTAGTAACTGGAAATGTTTATAGTAAAAGTACTGATTTAACTATATTTATAGGGAATTGTTCTAAAATTACAAAAGAAGACATCACAGAGAGTATAACTGAGTTGTTAAAGTTAAATTGTCGAAAAATTATATTGTGTGCTTTTCCATACTTATATAAAACGCCAAAGAAACAAAACAATTACATTCACATGCTGAATAAGCATGTACATTTCTTGGTAGGTCACTATTGTGACAAACTTGTGTATTTTGATATCAACACTGTTGTTGATAAACTGAGGTCGACACGGGGTAGTGTGTTTCTACCTACTAGTTGTAGACACAAAATAGCTAGGCTATTAGCTTATAATATTCACTCGGACATAAATATTATGTCTATGTTTTGTACAATTATTAACACTGCAAATATTAGAACTTCTACTAATATACCTTTTTACAAGGAAGGCGGGGGAGTATTGTCGCTCACTCCGGCTCATTTAAACTAGCTAGTAAGACAACAGACACCAAGGTACCTTCTGGCTCTCAAATAGCTAAATTTAAAAAAGGGGCTAAGCAGAATTCCTTGAAATTATTCCATCAAAATATTCAAGGTTTCTCTTCAAAACAACTAGAGATTGAATTGTTTTTAGAAAAAACTAAGTTTGATATTGTTTGTTTCACCGAACATTGGTTAAAAGATCATGAAATGTTAATTAATTATGAAAATTACAATGTAGGCAGTTGCTTTAACCGTAAATCTAAGATGCGTGGGGGTTCACTAATCTTAGTCAAAAATAGTATTAAATTTAGAAGTCGTATTGATATAGTTGATCTATCGGTTGAACATAATATTGAATTGTCTTGTGTTGAGCTAGATAAGCATGTCATAGTGTGCGTTTACAGGCCCCCAAATTATCAAAACTACTCGATATTTGAGTCAGTAATGGAAGATGCTTTGGCAAAACTTGCAACAGGTAATAAATCGCTAGTCATCTGTGGTGACTTTAACATCAATATTTTAGATGAAAATTCAAACAGCAGTAGATTCTTAAATCTTTTTAAATCATTTAATTTGTTGAATGTGTTTTCGGAGCCAACCCGAATTACTACAAATACCGCTACATGTATCGATAATGTTTTCTGTTGCTGCGACTTCTTAGATAAATCCATTGTAAATTACCTTCCCTCTGATCACAGCGGTCAAACCGTTGTTTTCGAGTCCTACACATCATCACAAAAAATTCAGATACAGTCTAGACAAATAACACCCAGCAATCTAAATAAATTTAATAATAATTTAATAAGTAGTCTAGGCATTCCGGGATTTGATATTAATAATGTAAATCATTTTTATGAGGAATTCTTTTCGGTTGTCTACACAGAGTTTAATGAGACGCTAAAAATAAAAACTAAATCTATTAGCCCAAAGTTTATATTTAGTGATTGGGCAACTAAGGGTATAAGAAAAAGTAGGGAACGACTGTTTGAGCTTTACGGCCTTAAGCCTTACATAAACTCGGAAACATTCAATCGCTATGTTGCTACTTACTCAAAAATGTTTAAAAACACCTGCAAGGTAGCTAAAGCCTTATTCATAAGCAACAAGATTAAATCCGCTGATAATAAAATTAAGACGGTTTGGAAAATAATCAATAGTGAAACTAATAGAAATAAAAAATATAATAATGATATAACACTAGAGTCTTCACGTGGTCTTCTAACCACTAAAAACGAAGTTGCTCAAGAATTTGTGGATTTCTTTACTAGTATCCCAATTAAAACTACAGAAACGTTAAATTCCTCACCCTTGCTTTCTGTTGACTTATTAAGAGCAAACATTTTACCATGCCCGGTTGAGTTTCAGTTTAAACATATTAACCCCACTGTAGTTATTAAAGCTTTTAAACAAATAAAAATCAAATTAACCGAAGACCTTTGGGGATTGTCTATTAAAGTTTGTCAAGCTATCATTGAGACTATAGCACCGTACTTAGCCTTTATATTTAATTTGTGTGTGGACCAAGGAGTCTTCCCGGACCTTATGAAATACAGCAAGGTAATACCGCTTTTCAAATCTGGGGACAGTAAAGACACCAATAATTATAGACCCGTATCCGTTTTGCCGGTTTTCAGCAAGGTGTTTGAAAAGGTAATGGTTAACCAAATGCTCAACCACTTTAACACCAATAAAATCTTACATGAAAAGCAGTATGGTTTCACCAAAGGACGTGGTACGACTGACGCCGGTGTCACCCTATTAAAACACATATTTACTGCGTGGGAAGAAGCACAGGATGCCATAGGGATCTTTTGTGACCTCTCAAAAGCATTTGATTGCGTGAACCACGAAACCCTTCTCTTAAAACTTGAACATTACGGCCTAGGGAAACTTGCCCTTAGTTTAATTAAATCGTATTTAAATGATAGACAGCAGCAAGTACAAATAAATGGTGTCAATTCAATGGGTTTAAATGTAAAGATGGGTGTACCACAAGGATCGATATTAGGTCCCTTCCTCTTTTTAGTATATATTAATGATCTACCCCATTTGTTTAAAAACCAACCACAAATGGTGTTGTTTGCTGACGATACCTCTTTAATATTTAAGATAAACAGACGTGCCACAAATCTTGACGACGTAAATAATGCCCTAATGCGGGTACATAATTGGTTTACCGCTAATAATTTAGTATTAAATGGGAAAAAAACGAAGTGCATAAGATTTGCTCTACCTAATGTCAAAAACAGTGTGTGTGACATAGTATTGAATCAAGAGAAACTAGAATTCGTCGAAAAAACTGTTTTCTTGGGAATAACTCTCGATTCAAAGCTACAATGGGGTCCGCATATAACATCTCTTGCAGGACGCCTTAGTTCAGCAGCATATGCTGTTAGAAAAATCCGTCAGTTTACTGATGTAGATACCGCGAGACTGGTCTATTTTAGTTATTTTCATAGTATAATGTCATACGGTATTTTACTTTGGGGACGGGCTGCAGACATCGACTCTGTATTTATTCTGCAGAAAAGAGCCATTAGAGCCATTTATAATCTACGTAGGCGAGATTCTCTAAGGGAACAGTTTAAGGAAATTAACATCATGACAGTACCTTGTCAATATATCTATGAAAACATCATGTACGTCAGAAAAAATTTGCATCTATTTGGTAAACGAGGTGATAGACACAACTATAATACTAGAAATAGGGACCAATTGGTTCAGCCGGGTTTCAGGTTAGCTAAAGTAGACTCATCTTTCATGGGGTACTGTTTGAAATGCTACAATAAAATACCTTCCCACATTCTTCAACTGAATGAAACGAAATTTAAATCTTGTATTAAACGCACACTATGTAGGCAAGCATATTATAAGTTGGGGGATTATATTGATGATAAAAATGCTTGGCTCAATGCTGGTCCTGCTCCTCAAGCATAGGGGTAAACTCATTGATAAGTATCCGAAGCTATAGTGGAAGCTGCAGAAGATTGTAAGACTATCTTTGCAATGTATAGAATCAATTCTCTAGTATTGTATAATTATTAAGCCCATATGTGAGTGCTATGTATTATAATTGACTTGACGAAGCCCTGGTGGTTAATAGTGTCATGCTCACTTAAATGTCTCGCTGATGGTGGCGGGTGTGTCGGGTCATTTAGCTCCCTTCAAAATGGTCGAGCTGAATGGGGCTGATCCATACGTCTTGTTCGTGAACGGGCGCTGTCAGTTGGGACTGGTCATTTTTTAACTGCCACGGTCATTTTTAATTTATTTAGATTTTAGATTGAATTTTGCTCTTTATTTACTCTGGACGCTCTTATTGTGCACACCTTTCTACATCGTTCTCACATATTTTTATAATCTCAACACGAATGATGTAAATACTATTTTGTAAAAATATTAGAATTTAAAAGAGTGTCCATGGAGTTTCTTGCCCATTCTTCTCCATAGAGATCAACGCTTTGGAATGGGCAACTACAGTACTTTCACAAGTTATTATGCCTTGTGACCGGGACTGTAGATTCATTTTGTTTCTTGACATTCAAAAGTGCCTGTAATGGTCTAATTGAAATAAATGATTTTGATTTGATTTTTGATTTGAATGAAGAAACTTTACAGTAGTAGGTTGTAGCTGCGATTAATTTTAGTTTTTTGCAAAAATCATGTTTTAAACTTTAATTTCAAAACGTCAATATTGTCATGAATAGACTTTAATAACTTAGTTGTTAGAATAATTTAGGCGTTTGTGTCATACAGCATACTCACATGATAGCTGGGTGCTAGGTACGTCAGTTGGACACGTTATCTACCAATACCAACTGTGTGTCTAGCCTTTTCCTTAATGTATTTTTGAATAGTTTTCGCATCAAACTAAGAACCAATTTAATGAGTAACAATAATTGAATTGGTTCCTAGTTTCATTGCCTCATTAGTAAGCCACAAGCGCTACTCCCAAGTTGAGTTCTTGAGTGAGATCTTGGGTTCGATCTCAGGTCATGTAAAGACTTCTTCCAGTAAGCCTAGACGATAATTAGCATTAGATACCTAGGTATCTACTAGGATATGACCTAAGTAGGTATACCTAGTTGTCTACTATTACAGTCGTGATAATATTAGACCTAAGTACATGTAAGTAAACTCCTTCAATTTTAGATCCTAGCCATCTACCAACACTTTATGCACGGCGTCTCTGACGTCATAAATACGTCACATCAAAACTGACCCTGCTTTTAACGGTATTTGTTCACGTGCTCGGCCCATTTCATTATTTCCATGTTGATAACAACAGCTAACGTCATGCCATCTCGTGGTCGTTTTAGGCAACTACAGAACCGTTCGAAATAGTTTTTCTATTCGATACGAGATGGCGGTAGTTTCTTTAATAATTGGATATTTTTAAGAGTATTTTTTTGTTTTTTTTTTGGAAATGTATTATACTGTATTGTAATTTACAAATATACAAAGTTTTAACATAGAAAAGTTCCTGAAAATAACTCAAAGTTCGTACAGTCTGGTACAAAAGTGTTAAAAATCTATCTTTGTTACCTCTAATTGCAATCAATTAACTCGACCTTCAGTTTAGTACGCACTCATTCAAAACAAATGTTGATGCCACTGCCCAAATATTTATAAAATGAAAACGTTTATATTAGCGCTGACCTTGGACGTCCATGTTTAACCACCATAAATAAACTAGATACCTACACAGTACATAGATGAACACTCTACTAAATTGTTGACTTTATGGTGTAACCGGACACTGTCCACACCACACGCCATCAAAGCCATGGGGCATAAATCTACGGCGTGTCATTTCCGGATCTGAACCCATGAAGTCATCCCTTGTACAGATAGTAAGTGTAGATTTGATGATTTAAACCTTAGTTATGTCATATCTTATTTGCAACGCCGCGCCGTTGGCGAAAACATTTGAGGCAAGGATTAGGGCGATTCAAATTCGCAGACCAAATATTCTGTGCCTCAAGATTTGTAACGAAACTGTTTCCATTAGCCTATTCACATGTTTGCGCGTACTGCAATCTCGCGCAAATCTCTCGCATACTTGAGATCGTATCCTTCCCAGGTTATATATCAAAGGTATTTATTTTCTTTCAAGGAATGATAATTTGAAGCAAAGTCAGTCTCTCCTTGCGAAGGTCAACTCCACTATATCAGTGTTAAATTAATTTAAACTTATACCTTTGTAAACTGCGGTACCCTTCCGGCTGATGCCATAGACAATGAATTAATTACTAATACTTATAACGTCACTACCGAATCAATTCGTCCCACTGCCGCTGTCATCGATTGACATTGAATGTTGGTTATTATGTTTTTAGGCTATTGTTCTTCCATTAGACTGATTTGAATAGCGATTGTGATTGGGAAAAGAATGAGTCATTTGTAGAACGTGTTGATGCATTTTTTTAGAATCTATATATAAAATGATCATGTGCTATTTGCTCTGTGGCCGTAAGCGCTGCTGCTGAGCATAACGGTCTAGGTTCGGCTACCACCCAGTAGCGCCACACGCACCCACCGCGGTATCTCTTTCGAACAACCCGCAACCCCAGACAACCTCGAGTGAAATCCACCTCATACTTCTGTCTAATCCTTCAGTTATCTGATCCCGAAGAAATACTAATCGGCGTTACTTTCTCACGTATATTAAGTGTATCTTCCATCGTATTGAATGCTCCTAATAAAAGCATTAAGTCGTGGATAGTTCTCGTCATAAGTCACAGGCGACCTAGTAATCAACTCCTTTTAATAAAAATATAGTAAAGCGGAATGATCCCAGAGTGTCGCAGGAATTTCATTATTCGCTTCAAGTGTCCCTGGAGGCAAGTCAACTTAATGGACGATTACGTCACGGCCTCCGCCATTTTCTTTTATGAGTACTGTTCTAAGTGTTCGTCATGTACGCTGCACGAAGGTTTTAAGCCTTCTTAATACATATAGCGATAGCATAATGGCATGCAAATTGATTCGCTTTGATTGAAAGGCGCAAAAATAATAGCTGTTAATTTAACGAACGGAAATGATTATGATGACGGTAATGAGAATATCAGGTCAGATTATGCAAACATGTCGTTTTAGTGATATTAATTATTTCAGTATACATACAATACATACAGTTAGAGATATTACAAAGTCCCTACTTAAAGTTTAATCATTTCAATAAATTTTTAATGTTATTATTTCATCGATCAACGTCATTTCCTTGATTATTCTGGGCAGTGTGTGCACGTCCAATGTTCTTTGAATTAAAATACATTTGAAAAAATATCTAATTCTACCGTGTGTGAATTTTTAGCTTACTGATAGTACAGATCTTGGCAAATCTTAAAACTAAAAATATACAACAAACACAACACCGCGTACCCACGCATTTTCATAACGCAACATTTTTGTGAATCAGCTGGCCTTCCCGATTGTTTCGAATACGGTACGTCACTGCGGTACGTCACTATATCCGCGCACAATTAATATACTTCTCAATAGGAATATGGGAAGTTAAATAACTTAAATAAAAGTGATTTGATTTCTTTTTCGGTTGCAGAATTCAGGTCAGCTATAGTATCTATCGTCATCACACCCTTCACTCCAAATTGCGTAAGTGGAATAGTGATTTCATCTACGACTTCATAATCTGGACTTTCTTTCGTCTATTTTCATCTTGAACCTTTAAAATCATCTCTATCGCAATATTTTCGATGATTCTCGATTCTTTTGTTGCATCCAATCATTCAAAATCTGAGGAACTTATTTACCGTCTCATCAACGTGCTAATGAGTGACGCATGAGGTGCAACATTGGCCCGTTTCTGATAAATGCTGTTATGTTGTTAACGACCAACATGTTTGTACCAATTACCTGGTTGGTCTCCAAACTGTCTTGTTAGTACTAAAATGATTACTCTATCTTAATCTGGATCCTCTCCTCTTGACCGTTTCCTCTGTGGACACCGTCGTCGTTTTGGGTATGTGTTCAATTTTCTCGTCAACGTTCAACCAGTGAACTCTCCACTAGCAAAAATAAGTCCTCTGTTAGTAATCAATATAAAAGCAAAAAAGAAGTCAATATTAAATATGACATCCTTACTCCTTACTAATATTATAAAAGCGAAAGTGAGTTTGTTTGTTACCTCTTCACGCTTTAATGACTAAACTGATTTTGATGAATTTTGGTACAGAGATAGTTGAAAAACAGGAGACGGACATAGGCTAATTTTTATTACAAAAAAGTGGGATATGAAGGAGAACGAGGGAAGAAAAGGGAAAACTTAGCGTTGCTAGTACAAATCAATCAGGCGCAAGAGCAAAAACTGCAGGTCTGCTTGGTGTGTTATACCAAATTTAACGAGAGGGAAGCCGCGGGCGAAAGCTAGTTTATAATAAAAATAAAGTAAATAAACATGCTGGATTGATTTTTAATTATAATAATTTTGAAAACGTTACCGCACACTAGGAATTTCTCCCGTATCGTGGGTGCGTTTAAAAACATTTAAACTCAAATTCACAAACAGCCAGACCCGAAACTACCTGTAAGTCATACAAATATTTGTTCCGTGTGGGGATTGAACTCGCGACACGCAGCGCAGAAGTCGATCGCTCAGCCACTGCGCCAACCGTGCCGTCGTCGTCGTCGTGCGATTATCAGAACGCCTACGACTCGATGAGTGTGCTGGAGTTGCACAAGTCAAATGCAACTCTATGCGCCTTCCTTGAGTCATATGTGGTGCAATGGAGGATATTCTTCGATATCCAGTATGTCGACAGATCCAGGCGAACGATGAGCCTGTATGGATTATAGGGGAATAATTCAGGGCGACAGTTTTAGTCTACTTTGTTTCTGTACTTTCAAAAGAACAAGTACTCCATGGTGATATTGAATGCACGGTGTTGCCGGTAATTCTAAGCTGGGCCGTCACGGTACATAAACTTTAAGGGACGACCTTGGATATAGATTAAGAACCAAATAAGGTATTAATCTACCCGCATGATGAGCGCGGGCTGGCTGAAATGCAGAAACTGAAAGGTTTACTGGCTCTGCCCTGCACATATACAGAAACTGAATTGTAAAGTTTAAAAAATACTTGCATTAATCGATAAAATACACTACGTTTTCCAAAATAAGGGTATCCGTCCGTCGAATACTTACCACTAACCCAGTTAGGTAGTTGTCCATAAAGTGCACAAAATGAGCTTAACTACGATAAAGTGGCTTTATACTGTTGGGGATCTCTTGCAACTGTCTTCCCACCGAGTTCTCATCAGGTGCATGAAATATATCTAAACACAATATAGCTGCTGTAAACTGTTGGGAACGTCTTGTAAATTATTTCCGTCTCCATCTGCAGACCTTCTATGACAGTTAATCTCCAGCTAGGTGTAAAGTTCTCATAAAGGTGAATGAAAGGTAGGTCTAAAGATCTCGTCAAGGTTGTGTGCAAATGAGCCCCAACAATAGCTGCCGTAAATTAATCAGAACCTCTTGCGAGCTTCCGTCTCCATCGTCAGACCTTCGATGCCACTGTCATTTCCTGGTAGGTCTGAAGTTCTCATCAACGTGCATGAAATGTTATAACACGATAGCAGTTTGTAGCTGTATACTGTTAAGGACCTCTTAAAAGTTGCAATTGCCTTCCGTCTCCATCATCAGAACAAATCGGATCTTTAAACGTCTTATTGTTATCAGAACTACATATTTGTGCCAAATTTACACAGAAAAAAATCAATAAACCCCAACTATACCCATATAACCCCAACAATAAACAAAAGGTGGATAACCTTTTTTTTGGGGTAGGAAATCATCAAATAACTTCCCGCGCTCTGGGTGGAGTGGGGGGGGGGTGTCAGACTTATGCTGACTAAAACCCACCAATGTTCCTTCTATTGCCCTTTACGTTCCGGAGAAGCGGTATCTCTTTCGAACAACCCGCAACCCCGGCAGGCGGAGACCCTGGCAGCCCCTCTGCTTTGCTGACATCTCTTTGAGGCGCGCGTGAAACACAAACGCGCCGTCGACACAGCCTGTCGTCAATAGAAGGACTGGCGGTGAGCTTGCTCACTGTCCACAGGCCCGCATCCTTACAATAAAATATACTTTCTCCAATGAAAAAAGATTTTTTCAAATCGGGCGACTCTCGAATCTTCAATGTTTTTCTCCGTCTTTCAATGTGTTAACGTTGTAGTATTTAATATAGTCATTCAACTTTGTGCCAAAAGTTTACCCATTTCTCGATAGATGGCAATGGCCTGTTTAAATTCGAACTATCGTTGTGTCGCCGTGAAAATATAAGGTATGGCGACAATTTCCCATTAAATGTCTTCGTTCTGGAAACAGTTTTTATTTACACCCTTACTGCGAGTGAACATAAGGTCCTTCGAGCCGGATCGGAACTTGAGCAGCTGTTAAATCGACATGGTGCAAGTGTCAAGGAGCGCATGGTGTCAAGCGGAGGATTATTTAAAGGAAAGTGTTTAAAGTGATCAGTGCCAATAGAACTAAAAACTGTGAGTACATTTTCTCCAACTATAGTTCCAAGTGTCAAAGACTTGTAAAAATTTAGAAATTATAGCATGGTCTTTGAAAGTTTGAAGAAATTTTGGACTTAGAATAATTTACAAAAAAGTGAAGATACCCCGAATCTATGCCCGATCTCGCCTAGAACTACTGTTTGGACACTTAGAAAAATTACATTAAATTATCATGGAGGCTAAGTTAAGGGTCTTAGAAGATTTAAAAGGTCGTATCCAGAAGGGGTTGAGTAACTTTAAAAAGTCGCCAAAGGACAGAGTTAATGAAACGTACGTGAATTCGCGGTTAGAAATATTAGACAAACAGTTTGAAGATTTCACTAAGAAACATGAGGAACTCCTGCTTAATTACACCGAAAATGAATTAAGTGCAACCAGTTACATAAAAAATGACGTATTCGAAGTAGTAATGGACACCTTTATAATATATAAAGTAGAATTGAAGAGTGCTTTGCCGAAACCTCAGTCTACAAAAATGATTGATGATGCCGCGTCTCCAGATAATTTTCAACCGAAAACGATGTCAATCGCAAGATTACCAAAAATAACAATTCCGGTATTTAGTGGTAATTATCAGGAATGGTCAACGTTCAGAGATTTGTTTCTATCACTGATAGATAATAATCCAACTCTGGATGATGTACAACGCTTACATTATTTAAGGACTCAGTTGTCAGGTGAAGCGTCACAGCTCATAAAGCACATACCAATAACAAACACAAATTATAAAAAATGTTGGTCACTTTTAAATAGTCGGTACAATAATAAGAGATTTTTAGCAAATTGTATTCTTAAGCGCCTACTAAACCAAAAACAAATGACGGTTGAGTCATCTGTTGCTCTCAAAGAGCTTTTAGATACTACAACCGATTGCTTACATGAATTAGCAAATCTAGGGGTGAAAGTAGACGCTTGGGACATTATTATTATTTATTTAATAAGCTCAAAGTTGGACGTTGAGACTCGGAAGCAGTGGGAATTGCAGGTAAGTCAATCTTGCGAGGAACTTCCCAACTTCAACGATTTTAATGACTTTTTGGATAAACGTTTTCGGGCTTTTGAATTTGTAGAACCTCAAGGTAGCAAGTCTAAAGGTAGTACTAAAGCATTTCACGTAGTTTCAAAACCAACCTGTCCTTATTGTTCCGAGGATCACCTCTTGTGTAATTGCAAGAAGTTTGCTCAGGAGACCGTCGAACAACGTCGTCAAACAGTTAAATCTCTTGGTTTGTGTTATAATTGCCTGCGCTCAAGTCATCTTATTGTTAATTGTCGAGTAAATACTAAATGCAAAATTTGCAATAGAAAGCATCATACACTCTTGCATCTAAAAATAGATTCAGAAGCAGTAGCGAGCTCTTCCACATCTCCAGTACAAAGGGAACCACCCCAGAACGAGTCCACTTTGGAACCTTGTATTACTACCCATTTTGCTCAAAATATTCATAGCCAGGTAATACTGGCTACAGCTGTTATTAAGGCTAAGTCATGGAATGGGCATTTACAGGTTTTGAGAGCCCTGTTAGACCAGGGTTCTCAAGCTTCTTTTATTACCGAATCGGCGGTTCAGTTATTAAAATTAAAAAAGATAGCTGTTAAAACGTCTATCTCAGGTGTAGGTGGAAGTCAGAGTGATCTAACATCAAAGTTTATGGTTAGCATAAACATTCAGTCATTATGGGATCCTGACTTCACCTTTCAAACAAAGGCTTTTGTGTTGAGTAAGGTGACTTCTATTTTACCTGAAAGGAAATTCACATTGGTGGATTGGCCAGAGCTTAGTAGTATGAATTTGGCCGATCCAAATTTCAATAAACCTAATAAAATTGACATTTTGTTAGGGTCGGGAGTCTATACCAAAGTCTTAAAAGAAGGCTTAATCAAGGACCCTAAGGGTAAAACAATGGCTCAAGATACTCACCTCGGCTGGATCATATCGGGAGAAGTCGGCAATCATGATGGAGATACAGCTTGCCATAATGTTATTCTAAGCATGCACACTAAGATCGAAGAAAACGCAATCCTAAAAAGGTTTTGGGAACTAGAGGCAGAGCCAACAGGCTCTGAAAAGACATTTCTTAGTCCTGAGGAGCAAGCATGTGAAGATTACTTTGCTGCTACCACCTGCAGAGATGCAGATGGTCGCTACATCGTTAAGCTGCCTTTTCGATCCAGTAAAACGCCTTGCAACACAAAAGAAATAGCTTTAAAAAGATTACATAGTCTTGAAAGGAAGTTAGCAAAAAATTGCGAGCTTAAAGAACAATATACAACGGTAATAAAAGAATATCTATCTCTAGGTCATATGGAAGAAATTTCAGATGAAAAAGACAAGAATAAAGTTGGCGCTGTTTACTTACCACATCACGCAGTCATTCGCGAAGACAAGTCAACCACAAAATTAAGAGTGGTATTTGATGCGTCATCCAAGGATTCCAAAGGTGTATCTTTAAATGACACCTTAATGGTAGGACCACGCTTACAAGCTGATTTACGTCATATAGTTATGCGGTGGCGTCAACACCCAATATGCTTGACAGCCGATATCATAAAAATGTATCGCCATGTAAAGATAGCTGATGATCACGTAGACTTTCAAAGGATTTTATGGCGCGATGACGTTCATTCTAAGATAAAAGAATACAGGCTTTTGAGAGTCACATTCGGAACATCAAGTGCACCTTACCTGGCTGTCAAGGCACTGCAGCAATCCGCTAGTGATGAAGGTGAATTGTATCCATGCGCTGCTAGTAGGGTCAAGACAGATTTTTATATGGATGATCTAATGACAGGTTGTCAGACTGAAGAAGAAGCTGTAAAAATCTATCAGGAATTTAATGAACTATTGAACAAAACAAAATATGAACAATATTAGTGTTATTCTTAATCCTTGGTGTTCGGACATTATAATAATATCAACAAAAACCTTAACATGAAAGACAGACAAAATTTAAGTTTACAACAATCAAACTTAATTACGTTCTTACTTTAACATTCAACATTTAGCATCAGAGTGGACTGTATATAAAAACTAATAAAGTAAAAAATAAACAAAAATAACAGCAGTGAAATACACAAAATTTGTATCATTCATCGTTGACAGGCAAAACACATAGCTTAGAAGTTGGACGTTTGACTCGGGAGTCCTTACAGTTGAGGTTGACTACACGCACCAGGTTATCTTTACCAGGGTGTACTTCGACTACGTTCATTCTAAGATAAAAGAATACAGGCTTTTGAGAGTCACATTCGGAACATCAAGTGCACCTTACCTGGCTGTCAAGGCACTGCAGCAATCCGCTAGTGATGAAGGTGAATTGTATCCATGCGCTGCTAGTAGGGTCAAGACAGATTTTTATATGGATGATCTAATGACAGGTTGTCAGACTGAAGAAGAAGCTGTAAAAATCTATCAGGAATTTAATGAACTATTGAACAAAACAGGTTTCCCTTTGCAAAAATGGAAAAGTAACCGCGAAGAGTTGCTAAATGAAATAAGGTCAGATACTGGAAGCTATCTGGAAATAAAACAAGATGAAACCACTAGAATTCTAGGACTTACCTGGAATCGCAATTCAGATGAGTTCCATTACACTGTAAACTTACCATTTTTAACACCGCCGTCTGCACCTGAAACTAAAAGAACAGTTATATCAGAAATATCTCGTTTGTATGATCCGCTAGGTTGGATAGCGCCTTGTATAATTACTGCAAAAATCTTCATCCAAAAACTATGGATATCGGGTTTGGATTGGGATGAAGAACTGTCTGAGGAACTGCTGAAAGAGTGGCAGTCTTATCGTAGCGCGTTGCAAACACTTAACAACTTCCAAATTCCAAGGTGGCTAAAAAGAAATAGCGATGATCAATCCGTTGAACTTCATGGTTTTTCTGATGCATCAAGCTTAGCATATGCCGCGGTTGTTTACATCAGAGTCATCGATGCTGTTGGTCGCGTCCACTGTAATCTGGTCACTGCAAAAACGAAAGTGGCTCCGATTAAACAAATTTGTATACCACGACTGGAACTATGTGGGGCCGTTCTAGTTACCAAATTACTTTTAGAAGTGGCTCGTGTCCTGAATGTTCAAAAATCTAACTTACATGCTTGGACAGATTCTACGGTTGTGCTGGCTTGGTTGAGCGATCATCCCAGTCGCTGGAAAACGTTTGTTGCAAACCGGACATCTGAAATCCTTAATGCTCTTGATTCCACTCAATGTCATTATGTCGATACAAAAAACAATCCAGCTGACATTGCTTCGAGGGGAACAACATCAACATCTCTGTTAGATTGCTCGCTTTGGAAACATGGACCGTCGTGGTTGCTTGCTGATACCATAGATTATTGCAGACCTAAGGCTATAATGACGAAACTGGAACTGAAATCTGTCAAGGTTCATGCAGTACAGATAGGCGAGCACCCTGTTGAACGAATGTGGTCTAGATTTTCATCATTTCGAAGGTTGATCAGGACTCTGGCCTATTGTAGACGATTCCTGAAATTAAAGATAGCCAGAGAATCAGGAACGAAGTTGCCATGTTACCTTACCGCGTCTGAGATTACAGATACTATGCATTGTTGTCTCAAACTAAGTCAAAAGGTTTGGTTTGAGAATCAAATAAAGGCAATCCAAGCTGGAAGGGACGTTAGTAAGAGCAGCGGTTTGACTTCTTTGAATCCTTACTTGGATGATAAGGACATGATGAGAGTAGGGGGTAGGATCCAAAATTCACAACTAAGTGATGATACGAAACATCCCATCATAGTTTCTCATAAGTCCCATCTGACAAGATTACTCATCTCAGATGCTCATGAACGTGTTATGCACGGCGGGCTTCAATTAACACTTAATTTTCTTCGTTCAAAATATTGGATTGTTCGAGCAAAGAATTTGATAAAAGCTCATATCCGCGACTGCGTACCGTGTATACGTAATTCAGCTAAAACACGCAATCAATTGATGGGTCAGCTACCATCATGCAGAGTTACGCCAAGTAAACCTTTTCTCCATTCAGGTGTCGACTATGCGGGACCGGTTCAAATAAGAACAGCAAGGGGCCGTGGGCATAAATCCTACAAAGGATATAAATAAATAAATAAATAAAATAAAATAAAATTCATTTATTTCGGATAACTCGATCCATATTAAAGACACATTAGATTAGACAAAATAAATTAGATTAGTTTAAAATAAATAAATTGAATTAAATTAAATTTGATCAATATAAATTAGATGAAATTAAATTATCTTGAATCAAATTAAATATCTCCAATAATAATCAAACTACAATAATTAAGGTTACATTCAAAAACATTAAATTACACGTTCGATAAGACATCTCCATAGTGGAGAAGACATCCTATCTGCAACAGTCCTCAGAATTCCATTGCAGCTGCCACGCATTCTGCAGATCAGGGATACAGTTTTCTTGCGGATAACTGCATGAAAACCATCAGTGCGGTACAGCGCAAACATCCCCGATGCACTACAGAAGCGAGGCAACCCCAACAACATTCTGAAGATGTTGTTGTATTGGACACGCAGCACCTCCAGCGATCTTTTGGTGTGACTGACCCACAGATTTCCCGTATAAAAGCTTTGACAATAAGCTTGAAATAATGTTATTTTAACTTGTTCAGAGCAGCGGGCAAATCTGCGGGCCAGCATGTTACCTCTCACCGCCAAGGCCCTGCGCTCCCTCTCAATATCCATATCATCTTCAAGACCCTCGGTAATTAAATGCCCCAGGTATTTAAACTTTGTTACACGATTTATGCACAAGCCATTTAGGGTAATAATATGATGTGAATACTCGGGGCATCCACCGACGGCCCTAAAGACCATATATTCGGTTTTTTGGATATTATATATAAGCCCATGTGCACTAGCATAGACCTCACACACTTTTAACAGCTCTCCGAGACCTCTCACCGTCGGGCTCAGCAGCACCATGTCGTCCGCGTAGCTGATGTTGTTGACGCAGACGCCATCTATCGAGCAACCGACACGCTTACTACTGAGCTCAACTATAAGGTCATTTATGTATAGGTTAAAAAGCTTAGGTGACGTCAAACCTCCCTGTCTCACCCCGCTTTCCAACGTATATGCCTCAGAGAGTGTATTATTCCACCTCACAAAATTTGTTTGGTGAGAATACCAATACTTGAACATATTAAGCAGCGACACCGGTACACCCGTGCTCCTCAACTTTCTCCAGAGCACATCGTATGAAACGAGATCAAAAGCTTTTGAGAGGTCAAGGAAACACGCATATACCGGCGTCTTGCGGTCCATATAGTATTGGACAGTATGCTTGAGACCAACGATAGCAGCTTCTGTGGATAGCCCAGGTCTAAACCCAAACTGTGCATCATGTAGTTTAACATAATTATCAAGGCAGGAGTCAAGCATACCGTCCAGCACCTTAGCAATTATCGTAGCTAGTGATATGGGGCGGTAATTCCCCCTGTCCGAAATGTCTCCAGTCCTGTTCTTCACAATAGGCACTACGATGGTTTTCATTAAATCATGTGGTAGGTAAGAATGACTCATGCACATCGTGAAAAACATGACCAGGACCCTCGGTAGGTGAACCCCCGCATGCCATAGATGCTCCACACTAAGCCCATCGTGACCGGGGGACTTACCGCCAGTCATTTTCTTTAAAACACGTCTTAATTGACTAGCTGTAAAATGAACAGGCGACCCTCCCTCCTCACATCTGGGCTCAGTCCTGGCAAACGTCGCTGAAGGGCCCAGCGGGGAATGCACCTTAAAATATTCTTTGAAAGTATCCGCAATATGTACAGGGTCGCTTTTTCCATTCACACTCACCGGGAGGCCAGGCTTAACTTCATGCTTTCCGGTAGCTTTCCAGAAGTTAGAAAAGTCCTTTGACGATCTATGTTTAGCCAGAATGTCCATTTTTAGCTGCTCCTGATTATTCTGGCACCATTTCAAGCGGCTCTTAAATATTTTACGAGACTCGAGCATTTCGTCATAAATAATGCCTGAAGTAGGCCGGTTGCAAGCCATCCACGTTTCGAACCTAAGCCTGGCCACTCTATGAGCTTCACGGACATGTTTATTCCACCCACATAAGTGCCTACTTTTGTTAACTTTAGTGTCACGCTTCGCACTAGACCCAACAGCGGCGCCACTCAGAGTTTCAACAATGTCAGTATACAACTTATCCAATATAATTGTCTGTTCATATGCATGGCAACTCGCGCTGTTCATATAGAAGCGGTCTCTGATCTGACCTCTCAAAGCTTTCTTGCTACATTTAAACGTTTTGTAGCTAGACGGGGTCACTGTAGCCATCTTTACAGTGACAATGGCACTAACTTTGTAGGAGCATCAAAAGAGCTTAAGGCAATGTTTCGCGATGAATGTGCTTCTCTTCCTCAAGAAGTTGCCCCTATATTGGCAAACAATGGAACGGAATGGCATTTCATCCCGCCTCATTCTCCGAACTTTGGAGGTCTGTGGGAGGCTGGGATCAAAAGCACGAAACATCACCTCAAACGAGTGATTGGCGAATCGACGTTGACTTTTGAAGAGCTGAGTACCGTTTTATCTCAAATAGAGGCTTGTCTAAACTCGAGACCTATATCGCAGTCTAGTGAGAACTCGTCAGACCCAAACCCATTGACACCAGGACATTTCTTGGTTGGTCAGCCACTGGTGACAGCACCAGATTATGATTATGAGCATGCGACAGTAGGTAGCTTGAGACGTTGGCAATTGACACAGAGAATGCTTCAATGTTTCTGGAAACGTTGGTCTCAGGAGTATTTAACTATGTTTTTTCAGCGACACAAGTGGGCTAAACAGACACGCGATCCAAAGGTTGGAGATGTTGTCCTCGTAAAGGAAGACAATTTACCGCCTGCCAAGTGGTTATATGGGAAGGTAGTCGAAGTACACCCTGGTAAAGATAACCTGGTGCGTGTAGTCACCCTCAAGTGTAAGGACTCCCGAGTCAAACGTCCAACTTCTAAGCTATGTGTTTTGCCTGTCAACGATGAATGATACAAATTTTGTGTATTTCACTGCTGTTATTTTTGTTTATTTTTTACTTTATTAGTTTTTATATACAGTCCACTCTGATGCTAAATGTTGAATGTTAAAGTAAGAACGTAATTAAGTTTGATTGTTGTAAACTTAAATTTTGTCTGTCTTTCATGTTAAGGTTTTTGTTGATATTATTATAATGTCCGAACACCAAGGATTAAGAATAACACTAATATTGTTCATATTTTACTCTCAAATTTGCCATGGTGGGCGGCTTGAAAGGACTAGGTCCTTGGTGGGCGGTATGTTAACGTTGTAGTATTTAATATAGTCATTCAACTTTGTGCCAAAAGTTTACCCATTTCTCGATAGATGGCAATGGCCTGTTTAAATTCGAACTATCGTTGTGTCGCCGTGGAAATATAAGGTATGGCGACAATTTCCCATTAAATGTCTTCGTTCTGGAAACAGTTTTTATTTACACCCTTACTGCGAGTGAACACAATGATTTCCCGGCTTTTCCATATTTGTGATTGTGTGTGCTAATGGTGGGAAATCAAAAATATTGATAACTAAATCATTAATAATATTATGACGACACAGTTGGCGCAGTGGCTGAGCGATCGGCTGCCGCGCTGCGTGTCGCGGGTTCGATCCCCGCACGGAACAAATATTTGTTTGGCCTACAGATAGTTGTTCCCGGTGTGGCTGTTTGTGTATGTGAGTTTAAACGTTTGTAAACGCACTCACGGTACAGGATAAATTTCTATGCGGGGCAACAAAAAAAGAAACAAACCAAAACAAACTGTTTTGTTTATTTCGATTATTAATATTGAATCATCAATATTAATCATCTCTAGAGGGACAATTAATAAACTCCAATGCAGAGCGAAGCATCAAATTCGCGTCAAAGTTGTCATGACATTGTCACGTCACTCGCGGAAAATGTGTGATCAACATATTATTATCCACCTTATTGTGTTTGCTGTTAAGTTCGTTTTCAATCGGTCGGTGTATTTAAGGGTTGTAAACAAGTGGGACGCGCGGGGGTATCGACCGCGCGGCGGCAGAAGTGTCGGAGAGCGCGGCGATGCCTGACGTGCCGCTCTGGGGAAAATGCCGGCGCAATGTGTTGGCGCCAAGTGTCAAAGTTTCAGAAGGGTATGGTGTTGCTGATGGTGGTGTACCTGACGCTCTACCTGCTGGCTCCCGGCCCCTCCATCAGCTTCATCCGTGACGAGCTGCGCATCGGAAACAAATATGTGTTCATGTTCCTCGTGTCGCCGTACACGCCGGTGTTCTCCGACATCGACGGCGCTGAGGTGTTCACGTCCAGGCACTGCGGGAAATGTTTCATTACGAACAACAAGGGAATGCTGCCGATGAGGGATTACGACGCTGTGCTAGTGTTCGGAAACAGAAGTCTGCTGTCGCAATCGATGGCGGTCATGGATCCGGGGAAGAGCTATCTGATCGAAGCGCACAAGCGATGTGTGAGGAACAAGCTGAAAGGGTGTATCCGCGAGCCGCGCGTGACATCCTTCAGCAGCCACCAGACGTTCGACCTGTGCGGGCTGTGCCAGCGGCTGTCGAACCAGCGCTCGTAGGATAAGCTCAAGTGATTTTTTGCCTTGTTAGAGTAAGAGAGGATGGTGTCCTCGAGGGAACCTGCGAAGGTCTGCCAAAACCAACGCTAGGATAACATTGGTGCTTTGTATTGTCGGGAGCAGTTGGCTCGCAAGTGTTGTTGTGTTGTTGTTGTTTCATATTCTATCAAAGACTTTATTGTGTGTGTCAAAATTGATGTTGATGTATTTTTAATGTTATTCTATCAGCTTTAGTGAATTAACGCGATTTTATTTGTTGTAAGTTTTGTGATCCCATAGACAAGGGGGAAATTTATTTTATTTAGTGTCATAGTAGAACAAATCTCTTGGAGAAAATATTTATGTTGTACCTATCAGCTGTTTACTTTAAATCCAGATATATCCATCTAGATTGCCATGCGATAGTTTCATGAATATAAAGATATATTTTTTGAATGATATTGATCGTATTCTGTCTCTCTTCGTAGAGGCGTATAAACAATAATGTTATTTTCTTTCATTCGTTCAGAATCTCGTTGCTTGCCAAAAAAAAGTCCGGACGCTATAAGTATCTATGTACTGTAGGTATCTATGGATACTAAGGAAATTGTTTGTGAAGGCATACTGATGGTGTGCTGTTCATACTATAGGATTAATTACTTTTACAAACTGGGTCTTTTATATTTGCACTATATTCTTCCTCAAGTGGGATGGTATTAATAATACGGAGTTTCCTCATTGCAGAATTTTAAACAACATACATTCCTGGATGCACAAAGTAAATTATATATAGATACATTTTGTAAATAAGCTGTTCATTGGTAAGCAGAAAACCAGCAAACTAAATAAAAAAGTCTATTTACAAAAATAACAACAAAAGCATCAACAGCGTGGCCTGATGAGGATAGGCCATTAGCCCAAATATGTTTAGGTCAGATTTCAGACAAAAAAAAAAAGAGATGGCTTGTAAAGCAACGCTGGATGCACAAAGTAAATTATATATAGATACATTTTGTAAATAAGCTGTTCATTGGTAAGCAGAAAACCAGCAAACTAAATAAAAAAGTCTATTTACAAAAATAACAACAAAAGCATCAACAGCGTGGCCTGATGAGGATAGGCCATTAGCCCAAATATGTTTAGGTCAGATTTCAGACAAGAAAATAAAGAGATGGCTTGTAAAGCAACGCCTGGGATTCAAACCTAAAATCACACGCAACATCTTGCAACTGTAACCACATAACATAACAGTTGATAAGGTAATAGTTATAAGTATCCCGATCATTCCAAAAGTGAACCGTGGCGTTATCCAAACTCGAACTTTTGCCCTTCGTAACCACAACTTATTCTCTATAAAATAAAAATATTATTTACTATTATTTATTTCACATAAGAACTATCGAATGCCATAGTGTGGCTATCAGCTATAATATTATTTAGGAGTAGGAATTTTAGTTACTGATACATCGTAATTACGAGTATATTTAGAAATGAGTTACTTAGTACGTAAACACTTAATACAAAAATCAACGAAACAAAAGTGCACTTACTATCGCTCACCCAACTACTAAACATAGCCAACTTCACTTACGGTCTTACCAAATTAAAACATACAGGAAATATAACGTGTGTTTCATGAATTGAACTGTGAAATATTAGCGTGCAGCGGCAGAAAGATTGACAAAAACCGTTCAGGAATATGGGCTTCATGAACCATAGGAATGTGTCAAGGTAATGGCAGTTATTCCCCTCGCTTGAAATAACCCACGTAAATCCACTCCAACATTACAGTCTACATCAGTAATGCCCATCAATTCGAAAACAATCTTCATGGACGAACTATTTATATCGAATTTATTTCCTACAGCTATGGAGTGCATTTTTTATCAACTCGTACGGCGTTCCTATTATAAACGTAGCCATTATACATAATGGAATTACCATATCTCAAGGTTTTTGTTGCGGCTAGGGTTTTTTTTATACATTACCGGTTAAAATATATCTAAAAGCTCCTTTGATCACAAGTTGTTCGAGTATAACTCTGTAGATATCATTAATTTGTCACCATTACGCATGTTCTCTGAAAGCGGAGACAGGCGATCGACGCGAAAAACATGCCATGGCCTGTGTTTATGTACATTTATATTTAATTCTATTTGTTTTAGTGTCACTTCAGTTGATTGGGTGTTTTATTTTATTTTTTGTAATCTCAATACTGTTTAATTTATATTCATTTAAAATATTGAAATGTGCTAGCTAGACTTCCGTACGTTTTACTCACGGGTTGACCACTGAAAACCAGCGCTGTGCTGTGGGCTCCCATAGCACAGCATCATGCTGACCTACATGTCGTAGTCATGCCGTGCAAGCTTTTTTTTTAATTTTTATTATTGTTTGTGATGCATTCTATTTTCATTGCTTGTTTTGTTTTTTTTTGTGCTCGTCGTAATTTGAACTAATAAATATTTTTTCTTTCTTTTCATTTTTTCTCTTTCTTTTCTTTTTTTTTTCTTTTCCTTAGAGAACTATCAAGCTTGTGTTGTTATCACAATGCTTCTTACGATACAATACTACGAGTATCGTGATGAACGATGACAGGCAGAAGGCCACGCGATCTGAGGTCACTAGGAGTTTATTATAGTTTCCTATTGGAACATTAAAAAAAATGACAAACGGGCCCACGCCAATCACAATCAGTTTCCGCGAAATCTTATTTTAACTTTTTTGTGCATTCACGGTTTACATTTAACAATGTTTGTTACGCGGAATTGGACTATCAACGACGATATTTTATATGAATGGATTTGGCTACCTAGGCTAGACCTACTATCATGACGCGTGGGCAAGTACAGAACTAACTCCGTCATATTGTTTTTAATACATTTTACAAATATTTACCAACAGCGCTCTTCTGTCAACATGACGCATGACACGAGCGTTAAAAAATCCATGGAGCACTGTAGCAATGACAACTGTATCAGGCGTAACTCGTAATGTCATTTAAAATATATTAATGTTTTATACCAATATGCCTTACATTTTAGTACAAGTACGTACTTTATAAGACTTGTAAAGGTATGCAGGCTGCGGGGGCCGTCCACGAACAACCCATTGTGTTACGATATTAGTCGGCATATTCGCTAATGGCGTAATTGAACTAGCCATCGCAATACAAGCTCACACGCTGAAACAAACATTGAACTCGGACGAGGTTGTCCGAAGACGGGCGGAGTGCTAACTGTGGCTCGCTGATAGATGTAAGAGCTCTAGTAGAGCTTGCCAGAGCCTCCGCCTGCCGGGGTTGCGGGTTGTTCGAAAGAGATACCGCGGCCTCGGAACGTAAAGGGCAATAGAAGGAACATGGGTGGGTTTTAGACAGTAAAAGTCTGACACTCCCCCCCAGAGCGGGGGAAGTTTTTTGATGATTTCCCAACCCAAAAACAAACAGCTCCCAAAACATCTAGCATAGCTTTGTTACCAAGATTTTGTTGTATAATTAATCTGGTTTTAGTTTTTTAGAGCTAATAGCTTTTTGGCTAGAAATAATATACAAAATATATAATTTGTTCTATTGAAATGTTAAACTAAAAGATAAAATATTTGACTGTACGGTAAGCGCAGTAGTTAAGCGATAGACTGTTGCGCTGCGTGTCGCGGGTTCAATCCCTGCACGCAACAAATATTTGTGTGTCCGACAGGTAGTTGTTCCGGGTCTGGCTGTTTGTATATATGAATTTAAATGTGTAAAGGCACCCACGATACAAGAGATTTTCCTAGAGTGGTGCAACGTTATTAGTACAAAAGATATATATATTTCAGGAACCAAAAGACTCGTTCATTACAGTGCTATAGTGCCTATTTAAAAAAATATATTTGTGTAAAGTAATGCGCACCAGAATTAGATTTTCTAACAAAAAAAACCGAAACCTGAAAAGTATGCGGTTTTAAAATGCCTATCGAACGTCAGTAGACAAACTTCTAGGTTTAAAAACATTCTGAAATGTGCGCATTTCTATTATAATTATATTAGTTGTTGTGTGTATTTGTATAAGAAGTTTGAATGTGAACTATTTTCCTACGCCGCAGCACGCATGTGTTACTACAGAATAATATAAATACAATATTACAACGTTCTCCTTGTTTTTCTTAGTTGTGGAAATTCCTGAGATAGTCACACTGTACCATTTAATAATAACAACGACATCACGGCGGTAATCCCCGGGGGCTAAGCTGGACTCTTAGTGGCTGACCGCACATGTTTCATACAGATAAATGCTTACTTTCTTTCTTTGACTCAGCGTAGAGCGGCGTTCAACGCCGCTTTCGTGAAGTCCGGGCACTTCACACGAGCGCCGCTTGTCACCGTCAAATGATTTGCCGTCATTGGGAATAGTGAGCCTTTCACAAACGTCAACATTAAAATTTGTCTCTCTTTTAATTAGACTGTTACAGACACTTGAAAGATTCAGCCCAGAGACTGAATCTTTTGGTTTTACATATCACAAGGCATATAGTAACTTATGAAAGTACCGTAGGTGCCCATATTAAAACGTAGATCTATACGGAAAAGAATGCGCAAGAAACTCCTTGGACATTAATTTTAATCATAATATTTTTACAAGATCTACATGATCCTGTAAAAATCAAACATCATTCATGTCGAGATAATATTTTTTTTGACAATTCAATTGATTAATATACTTAACTAGCTACTCCCCGCGGTTTCACTCGTGTGGTGATAGAATATATAATAAATCTTATGAATTGTAGCCTATGTGTTGCTCTAATGTATAAGCTATTTTATTGTAAAGTTTTATTAAAATCCATTCAGTAGTTATTGCGTTAAAGGGTAAAAAACATCCAAACATCCATCCATCCATACATCAATCCATACAAACTTTCGCGTTTATAATATTAGTAGGATATTAGGATGTTTCTTGAGTGGAATTTATCTCTAGTAGTTATGTAAAAATACACGTCATCAAGACCGCTGCAGTAATATAATAATATTCAAAGCTGAGGAACGATAGAGTTTGCACCAAGAACGGTACTGTTCTTCAAAGTGGAGTCCCTTGAGCAGCCCGCGTGGCGGCTGTGTCAATGGTACCGCGGTAGTCCTGCAGTGGCAACGCTCTTGTTTGCGAACCGATAACTTTGGGGAAAGGTCATGTTGTCGATCAACATAATTCGAACAAACACAACTTGTATCAATAACAAAAAATACACAAGTGTCAAGAGTGTTAGATGTATGACTTTGACTCCGACCCAGACATTCATTTACATTTCTTTTTCATTATGTGTTTTGTGTGTACATTAATAAATAAATAACATCTACATTTCTAAGCAAAACACCTTCGTAATTTGCAAATGTGCAACAGTAATGCTGTTTTTTTTGCGGGTGGGTAATCTTCAAATACCTTCCCCCACTCTGGGCAAAGCGGGGGGGAGTATCAGACTTGTACTGACTAAAAGCCACCCATGTTCCTTGTATTACCCTTTATGTTCCGGGGCTGCAGTATCTCTTTCGAACGACCCGCAACCCCGGCAACAGTAATGCTCAAGACCCGCTCTAGTCCGCCATTGCCACTGCCTGTCGGGGATATTCGTAAGAGCTCCCGCTCTGCCCAGAGCAGGAGAAATTATAACATGATTACCCACCCGAAAAAAAACTTGGGTGTGCCTGTTGCCGCCAACCGGACACAGACCTAGATTCCGTGTCTGCTACTGAAAGTTTTCTAATGATATATTTCTACAGTACGAGCATTTCACAAAGCTCATGTATCAGACCGATGGATTTAAAAATGCATAAACAGAACACACCATTTATTTAGTTTAAGATACTCTCTTAATTCTTTGAAAACAGTGGTATTTTCTGTGCAAAACGTTACATTATATTCAAGTTTGTACCAAAAGGTCTAACGATAGAAAAAGCTTGAGCAAAACCTCGATTCTAATCATAAATAGAATGAAGCCTACGTCAAGCTGTTGTGCTAATAAATCTCCGAGTGCGCTGTCGAGTGTCGTAGCAAGGCGTTACATAAGTGTTGGCACCGCGCCTGCTGCAGGCACTTTTTGTAAGCCCAGCGATCACGTAATCGTCTGCAGTGCGTCTCGCCTTATCTTAAACCGACTAAGAGTTTTTGAAAATGGCTTCATACATTAAAAATTAGAAGGTACCAGCAGGTGACCGTGGCTTCGCTCGCACCATATCGCAAAAAAATCCTATGTGGTATTCCAGACTATAAACTAACCCTGTGCCAAATTTCACCAAGACCCGTTAAGCCGTTTTAACGTGAAAGAGTCATAATGTCAAGACAGTCTCCCAAAACGCCAGCTGCCTTGAAACTAAAGAGGACTAGCGGCATAAAACTCTCTTACAGCTGTCTGTCAGGTCGTTATCTGCTTAGCCAATCCTCAATTTACTCGTTTAGTTCTAACCTAGCTAGGTGCTGTGACCGGACCATCGCAGCTCAATTCTGTGTAACACCTGTTACTCGTTGGTCTAATGATTGCAAACAAACTACTGAGCGTAAAGCCCTGGTTTAGATTCCCAGGTCAAAGAATTTATCAAAAGCAGCCAATATAGTGGAATATATAACGTACTAATAATAAGTATTGATTGTTGAGCATCGGTGACGTCATTCGGCCGTCAGATGATGAAGTATATTATGTACAAGTATTCTATAGCAGTTTATAGCAGAGGGGCCGAACTGCAGGAACACCTATTTCTGTGAATTTGACAGAATCTTTCAGAGTTTACCGTCTTCGTACGGCTATAATTAAGTTTATAGATAGAATAGTGTTGCGCTGGTAAACTCTCACGCTAAATAAATTTACTAAAATAATGGAAGCTATTTTCTTTTTGTATTTATATAAACTCACACTCATCACGAAATCTCGGACACCACAAGTGTTAGGAGTCTCAAATTTTGTACGGGGGATGTAGGACGTACGAGCTCACTAAGACGGATTTTTCAAAATTCATCACCTAAAGTGGTGAAACAGGGTGTAAATCAAATCATTTATTTCTTTGCAAACATATTTTACTCTCTCCATAGGTGCCAAAGTTTATATGAGAGAACGCGATACCTTAATGGCTTCACGAAATGAATTCTACTAAGTAATATCATAAATACGAATGTCTGTGAGGATGGATGGATGTATGGATGTTTGTTACTCTTTCACGTCTAAACGGCTAAGGATTTTTTTTCGATATCACGAGACCGCTGGGCACAGCTCGTTATTTATAACAGTGCTAAACACACCATGTATTTTTCCCTGTGTGTGAATGATCCATTAAAATATTTACAGCCTTAAACTACCAAACGTGATACATATCTCAGTGTGGGGCCATAACGAACAATACAATTTGGTCGGAGTCGCGTTAATTGACCCTACTTAGCGCGCATTCTCAAGAGTTGGCGTCGTAACTCTCGCCATTGTACCTGTTGCCTCTTGTAGGGACCAAGGTACTTACATACCACGTGGTTTTGTTCTAGTTGTTATCCCAGATTTTCTGACAGACTTCGAGTATCGGTACTTACGGTAAAGGACACAGTTGAACCGGGAACCATTTAAAATGATGTAAACATGATTTTATAAAAATATTATGTTTAAAAAGAGTGTCCAAAAAGCTTCGTCTCCATTGAGATCTGCGCTTTGGAATAGGCAACTACAGTACTTTCACAAGTTATTATGTCTTGTGAACGGACTGTAGCTTCATCTTTTTTTTAACGTTCAAAACGTGCCTGTAACAGAATGTCTTATTGAAATAAATGTTTAAAGTTTGAGTGTCAAACATGCTCACAAATCAATAAAAAAATAGTCGTGATTAATTTGCTTATGTATAGAGATTTTTTTTAGAAGAATTGATGAAAATCGCGCGATGGTGGTCAAGAGAACCATGGTCGCTTGGTACGTGAACCATGGACGTTTAGTTAGTGCTGAAATCGATCCTGCTCAGTAAAACAGGCAGTTTCACTGAGCAGGTTTGCTTTTAGCCCAGTTCCTATTAGGCTGTCATATAAAAGCGAACGTTATCACTGAAATATCATGTGTTTGAAATGATCGTACCTACTTAATGATTAGACGCCAGTTTTCAGTGCATACTCTTGACTCACAGAACTTATCGTGCAACTCATATGCTATCAGTGAATGATTAGTGTTTGATTGGTAATACTGCACTATTTACTGCATATCCACATAAAGGAATATCTTATTATAAATAAAAATATATAGAGAAAGTCACGTTGCTGTTATACATACGAGTAATTGTTCTTTTACGTAGGTATATTTATGGACGAAGGTTTATTTTCTTTTTACCCGACTGCCAAAGAAGGAGGGTAATGTTTTTATATTATATACTAGCTTTTGCCCGCGCTTCGTTCGCGTAAAGTACCTGTTACTTGTAGTTTTTACTCTTGCGCCTTATTTATTGTAATAGCAAAGCTAAGTTTTCCCTTTTTTTTTCCCTCTTTCTCCCTGATATCTCATTTTTTTAAACTATTCGCTTATTCCCTAGACTATGTCCGTCTCCAGGGTCCCAACTATATCTGTACCAAAATTCATCAAAATCAGTTTAGCCATTAAAGCGTGAAGAGGTAACAAACAAACAAACTCACTTTTGCTTTTATAATAAGGATTTACAATAACAATACATTTATAAAATATGTCATTAACATACAGCTGAAGGTCAAAGCCAATGTTAGACAAGGACTTAGACTACAAAACATCTGTTATAATTCGTTCCACTGTCTGCATACTGAAGCACACAGTAGCCGATGATAACAATAACTGTCGCCTGAAACAAATTGACGAGCACGCCGCGCCGCCGCCGCCGCGCCGTCACGGCGTTCTTTGATGTCCGGAAATTCTTGGCAATAGATCATTATTTACTTGTTATCCATTGTTTTCGTCTACTGATCGTGCGATCGTTTACTCTTGAGAGTTTTAAATAGGTAGCTAGGCTGACGCAGTGGTTGGGTGATTGATTGCTGCTGTGTGTCGTGGCTTCGATTCCGGCACGGAACAAATATTTATGGCCCACAGGTAGTAGTTTCGGGTCTGGCTGTTGTTGTATGTGAGTTTAAATGTTTGTAAACCCATCCACAATACAGGTGAAATTCCTAGTGTGGGGCAACGTTTAAAAAAAAACTGTTTAAACCGCACTAAATATTCTGAGTACGAGTCTACAAGCCACTGAAAACTGGACTCTTTATAGTTCTTATCTCTAGTTTAGCGGTATAGTTTCTCATTCTTTGATTTACAATGAATCCTGTAAAAAGTAACCTAGAGTTAGGTCAGTCAGTCGGTTCGTAAATGTCTATAAAAATATTGATTCAGATTTGGTCTATCGCTTGACTCCTTTCAGCAACTACCGTCGCTGGACCACCTTCGGGTTGGCTCGGCACAAATCGCTATAAGCCGAACGTTTTTGCCGTCTATTACTTTAATCACAGTTATCCCATCACCCCAATATGCAGACGAATAATTTGATTGCTATAGCTGCGTTGCTAGACAGGCAAACATACAACATAGCAACACAGTGTTGCCATACCACCCGCAGGCACAGCTCTCTATTCATTGCTCGGCGGCTAATTTCCGCCACACCCTGTATCATGTTTAGTTAATTAGGTTAAGAGCACTAGCAAAGCGTTCTCCGTGGAACTTCGTCATAAAACTGACGTCACTTTAGTTTACACGACCGCGATGTTCGCGACAGACGTGCAAGTACTTACAATGTCAGTAAAGGACGACGGGATGCAATGACATAGCTGGTAGGTCATTTTCAAGAAGGTGAAAGATAAACAAAGTCTATAAAAAATAGTTTTTATTTTAATTATTTGTGTTCTGTTTCAATGTTTCAGTTTTGGTGTGCAATAAAGTATATAATATTCTAATGTTTTGTATTCTATTCTATAATAAATAAAGTGTATTTACTAGGTTTATGAAGTGGGCGAGGTGACTTAAAAGTTGTGTCTATACGTGATGCCGAGGAATGGGGAAAAACTCGTGAGGAAAGTTTTGAGTAAGAATGAGGATAAGAGTAGAGGAAAACTAAGAAAACGATGGATGGACTTTGTGAAGGATTGCACGGCAAGAAATGAGGTGTCTCAAGGGAACCAAACCAAACAACCCAAATACTTTACTTCTAAATTCTTAGACACTTATACCCAGGTGGTCTCAAATGGCCGGTCTAGTAGAATCTTGGTAGGATGATAATATAAATAAAATATTTGTACCACCTACAAATAGTTGTTTCGTGTCTGGCTGTTTGTGTAGATATTATGTGAGTTTAAATGTTTGTAAACGCACTCACGATACAGGAGAAATCTATACTAATATTATAAAGCTGAAGAGTTTGTTTGTTTGTTTGAACGCGCTAATCTCAGGAACTACTGGTTGGAAATGGAAAATTCTTTTAGTGTTGGATAGTCCATTTCTTGAGGAAGGCTATAGGCTATATAACATCACGCTACGATGAACAGGTGCTGAGCAGCGCGGGTGAAACCGTGGGGAACAGCTAGTTCCTAATACGGAGCAACACTTTTAAAAAAAAAACACTTATGTTAAAATTCTTAAAATGTTAAATTAATCCATATTATTAACCTATTATGATTCTGCTTAAGCAGTCATTTTAGACGCCCGGATATATGTGCTGAATGAGCAAAGAGTTGATTGGGACTGCTGGAGCTGTGTGCGCAGCGCCTTATCGCGATCTTTCAGTGTTGTGCTTGTTGGTACTTCTGCTCAGCCCCGCCCACTGGCGCGGGCGCATCAATACAGATTGCAAGACAAAGTGATTTATGGACAGGTTGTGTTGTTCCGGTCGCCGCGGTACTTTCGTATAAATAGTTATAAATATTGTGAAAATGCGTGTTACCTTCAAATAGTAATACAATTAATTATGCGGACTTATGCAATTATAACATTATAAATTCACATTAACAGTTTTTACGTTACCTATAATAGTTTTATTATAACGAGATAACTTAGCCCGCGATTTTTTTTAAATATTATCACTAACTAACGGTACGCTCTGTATTTCTCTAAATGTCAATCAAACACTGGTTGGTTTTCATATTAAAATAGCTGCGCCCCGTAGTTACACCCTCGTGGAACGGGAGAAAAGACTTTGTTAATCCAGCATCACATACACAAACAGCCAGACCCGAAACAACTACCTGTGGGTCATACAAATATTTGTTCATATCGGTCATATTATTGCCATCAGCCAGGCAACACTCCTGACGGAAATACTGGCAACGATTAATACGTAGTCAGGTCCCCACCTGAGAACATATTCTTCTTCTGATTCTGCTAATCCTGCCGTGACCAAGCGAGAAGAAAAAGAACATGCAAGGGTTCCGTACTTTAAAAGGCAAAATCTGAACCCTTATAGGATCCTATCCTTCAAGACCTGTCTTGAGTACGCGTGGCGGTAGCGAGTTGAAATTAAAACTAGTTATACACATAGGTACTCAAGACTGTTGTCCCTTGACGGTATGTAACCGTCAACCCTCTAGGCTAACAAGTCTACGCTGCCAAAAGATATGGCCGTTCTTGCCGCAAGATTGTTCGGGAACTTCGGCCGCAAACCGACTCGCACTTGGCCGGTGTTTAATACTAAAAAAGTTTGGGTTTGTCCACAACTCGCCTGATGCCCGTGATGATGCGGCCGACGGTGGAACACAGTTGCTGAGAAGAAACTAATTCACTCAAACTTTGAACAGATCCAGATTGTAATGATCCGGGAATAGAGAAGTCGGCTGTGAGTTCCACAGCGAGGCGGTTCACAACTAGACCAGAATGACATAGTACTGTTATCACGCCAGCTAAAATGACCTTCACCCATACACATGGCCTTTACGTAGTAATGTTATAATTATATCTGTGCCTTTCATAATTGAAACACCGATAAAAAGTAAAATCATGGACCAAACAATTAATTATTTATTCGGCTTGGTAATCTATAAGTTAGGTAGTAGGTAAATGATACATTGAGTGGGATTTCTTTTTACTTTGAACACTTAAACAGTACTTATTCCACTGAGAGAAAGAGACAGAGCTATACAGGATGTCTAGCGCCATCTCTTTCTCATACTGGAATAAGTAAGTAGGTACGGGTATTAAACGTCATGGTAATCATACTGTTCTTCAAAATAATGTAACATATGAAGCCCTTTTTTTGCGGATGGGAAATCATCAAATAACTTCCCCCGCTCTGGGCGGATTGGGAAGGAGTGTCAGACTCGTACTAACTAAAACCCACCCATATTCCTTCTTTGCCCTTTGTGTTCCGGGGCCGCGGTATCTCTTTCGCACAATCCACAACTCCGGCAGGAACCTATGAACCTTAAATTCTAATTGTACATGAACCACAACAAAAACATAAATACTGTCTCTTATTCCGTCTCTTACTTGAAAACTTTCAGTTCTTTCTCATCAGACATCTTTATTTACATGTTACGCGAGTGGAAATTCACAGTAACGTTAAGTAAACTACAGCAACAAACATCAAGTATCCAATTCCAATAATAAACAAAGTATTTATTAGAAAACAACAAGTGAAAACAAGGAACAGCTAATTGCTTCAGAGCGGAACTGTCCAACTGGAGCAACGATACGTCAGCGGCCAGTGTCAGGGGCCACTGCAGGCCATCCGAGGCCACTGCTGGCCAGTTTCCCTACAGCCGGTGTCGAAAGTACAGGATGCGTGCGCCGACGCAGCACCGCTGTACTTCCACTCAGGATTGGCCAACGAAGCTGGCTGTACGTGGTTCTGACAAGTGGTTCGAAGATGAAGCTAAGATTTTTAAGGTGGGCTGTGTGTTTTAAGTTGTGCGTTGTGTTGTGGGTGTGGTGTGTTTTTTCTCGTCGATAGACGTGAAAGGTAACTTCGTATTTTCGGCTGGCACACCAGATGTGATTCTCCAGACTTTCGTGAAGTCGTAATCACAGCTTATGTTATCATTTATCTCACTGCGTGTGCTGAAGATATGTCCGAACGCTGTTGACATACATCATACGTACATACATATATGTATTATGCAGTCAGAACAGAAGTGCTACAGAAAAGCTGAAACACATACACGTACAGAAACGTAGAATTTACACATTGGAATTGTTTATGTGATGTTAAATGAAAAATACTTGGCATTTCATTACTATAAACAAACCTAATTGGCAACAAATTAATGTACCTACTTTTGGGTCATTGTTAACTCAAGTAGTTGTAGATGAACAGTCATCTCGTTTTGTCTTAATTGCTGATGTTCAGCCTTTTTTTTTGCGGATGGGAAGTCATTATGTAACTTCCCCCGGTCCGGTCGGAGCGGATGGGACTGTAAGACTTGTACTGACTAAAACCCACCCATGTTCCTTCTATTGCCCTTTACGTTCCGGGACCGCGGTATCTCTTTCGAACAACTTGCAACCCCGACAGGCGGTGGCCCTGCCAGGCCTCTCTGCTTTGCTGACATCTCTTTGAGGCGCGCGTGGAACACTAACACGCCATCGACACGGCCTGTCGTCAATAGACGTCAATGGACGGACGGTGAGATACATTGCTCACCTTCCACAGACCCGTGATGTTCAGCCTCATCCAACAAATTGGTTTCGTGGGATGTGCCTAACCAAATAAAACTTAGCCTTTTTCTAATGTTTAGGTATTCAAAAGAAAACAACTTCCTCGTTCCACTTTTTGAAACGCTAGGAACTGATCGATTAGATTTCTATTCGATTCGTACAACAGTTGCCTCATACAAGTTAAATGATAACCGGAACTGATGTACTTTAAAGTATTTCCATTTAAAATTCGACTGTATTACCTAGTGACGTTAGACGTCACACTAGCACGTTCGATATTGCGGGTTGTTCGAAAGAAATACCGCGGCCCCGGAACGTAAAGAGCCATAGAAGGAACATGGGTGGGTGGGTTTAGTCAGTAAAAGTCTGACACTCCCCCGTTCCGCCCAGAGCGGGGGAAGTTATTTGATATATAAAAAAGCACGTTCGAAAAATCCGTCCTAACTAAATATATAACGTAACAATGAATAATAAATTAATCATTAAAGTACATTTCGAAAGTCCCCGCAGCGGGAAAAAACAGTAACAAGTATAATGCCACCATTGGTTAATTAACGTCAGCGTCATCACAGACGTACGTAGACAGATCGTGTTGCTGTGGTTGGTGAAAGCCATTGATTTAACCGCCACAGTTTGCTTCGGAACTGTACCTTTGAGATGGTAGTTGAAATTAGACAATAGCTTAGGAACCCAGGTGGAGCTTGGAGATATTGGTTTCGCATTTTTGCAATAATGAGGATAGTACTTACTCAAGTGCGTGTGCACCATATGGCTTTCCGCAATAACTTGGTACCTTAGAAACTCTCATTATTCTAGTCGGTTCTATTTTCAACGACTTCAATGTCTAGTTCTATAAATAAAAAAATATAACTAAAATGATACGATGTGCTAGTATTAGTTGGAGTGAAAACAGGACAAGACCTACTTATGACACATCACTCCACACTTACTTAATGAAGTATGACGTGTATGTTGTTTCTATTGCTCTTGAAATGTTCAAGGAAAACATTGTGATGTAACCGGCTGGCATGATCCAAACCAAATAATTCGAAGCCCGCAGTGAAAACACTGTAAGCTACTCTCATTTACAATCTGTTTGATCGACACAAGATTACGGTAGATGCCATATCAATGGCTGTCAAAAAGCCATGAACTTATAACATGACGGAATCAATATGTCTTCGTCTTCTCGACAAACCATTCTCTGATCCTCAGTGAGGTATTGCCGAGCTACGTGCTGCTGCTGGTAGCGTCTGCTGGTGCTGACCTGTTCTCGAAGGCGACGAGGACTAAAGCGGATGAGAGGGATCTGAGGAACAGTGTATTTGACTTCATCATCATCGGAGGAGGCACGGCGGGGTGTGTACTGGCTAACAGATTGTCAGCTGTTTCTGATTGGAAGGTAAGACCTGATAATATTTTGGTTTATGTTTTACAAGGTCACTGTTACGTGAAGGCATAGTGGTTGAAGCTTTGAAGCTGATGCTTGTGCTAGAATTATATTTATTTTGAAATAGCTATTTCGTCTTGAGGGTGGTAATAGAACCTGCTCGAGAACAGTCAAAGGGCTGTTGTCTGACCAGCAGTATGAGCCTGAGAAAACCAATGTCTCTATATTACCTGATGGGTAGGAAGATGTGGAATAGAAGTACCCAATGATTGAACAAAAGTAACTTGTTGCTTTGAAAACTTGAAGATCTTAACCTAACAGATGTACTTAAAAGAAAGGAAAAAACACATTTATTTGGCACTAATGTTGTGTGCACATATGGCGCACACAACATTATGACAAAATATTAAAATCTAATCAATAAAATTAAAAAAGACAAGGTTTCGTGTTTCACGGCTGCGCCAAATGCCCGACGCTGGTTTTCAAGTGGACCTGGGATGTGACGTGACATAGTGATAGGCTCAGCCTCGATCACTATCTTACCTGATGGTTACCATGTGATAGTTAATGGAGTACACTTTATGACTTTACTATAAGTACCGCTAACGTAGGTATTTATTTTAAAGTTTGACTCGTATACATGAGATAAGTACTATCACCCCACAACTAAAATGGCAAAATAAAGACCTTTATTGCAATATATTTTTAAAAGCATAGTCTCAAAAAAAAACAAAGGCGGAAACAAAATTGTTTTTTTTTATTGTCAGTCAAAACCTTTTAGGTATTTTATAGTTTACCGACTGATGGTGTTCCCGATGGGGAAAGCGAAACAACCACAATCATTAATGTTGCCATATGTAACATAAACATGGTTTAAGGATAACTTTTGTTCTGCTCTGAACTGATTAGCAAACACATAAAAAATCGGCGTTTTTACCGCAAATTACGTTTTCCTTAAGCAAAACAAAAAAACAGAAACATTTTTTAACAATAGTTTTAATTGAACATTCAAAGCCATATCTCTAAAGCGATGTATTGATAAATAAAAAAAAAACATATATTATTTTATTCAATTATTGGAATTTTATATTATGTATCCTCTTGTACAAATAACAGCGCTGTACCTATTCACCTTTTTAATGACCTTATCAACATGTTAATGTTCTCTAGATGTTTATCCATTTATTTATTTTTTATAAAACTTTGCCCCACACTAGGATTTCTCCTGTATCGTGGGTGCGTTTACAAACATTTAAACTCACATACACAAACAGCCAAACCCGGAACAACTATCTGCAGGTCATACAAATATTTGTTCCGTTCGGGAATCGACACGCAGCGCAGCAGTCGGTCGCTCAGCCACCGCGTCAACAATTGAACCAGTATCGAACTATTTTTAACACAATAAATGCTATGGCTTCTACATTCTTCTATCGTCGATATTTTAATTGTTTCATTTAAATAATACAATATCAGGATAATAAATATGTTTGATTATATTCAAATGACTGATAGGAAGCCGTTTAACCCTTTTTGCATGTACCTATATATTTATTCTGCGTGTAATTGAAATAAATGTACTTATTAATAATCATAAATAATAGAATCGTTTATTATAATGCTTATAATGTTTGAATAAACTGCTTATTAGCTATATTAACCTTCAATTATAGGTTAACTATCTTCTTTGAAAATCAGTTTATTATTTTGTTGAGTAATTTTCAGTTAGACCTTGGTACATGATTATGGCTTTACGGTACCGAAGTACTTGTATACATAATAATGTATATCTAATTAGTTGGTTGACTTCTTTTCGCTGGGTAGGTATCATTACCGGACACTAAATAAATAATTTGACCTCCCAATTTATTTATTTATTATATTTTATTATGCTTGGATTTCTTAAAGCTAAGAATACAAAACCTATAGTAAGGTAATCAACGACAAGCCATTTACAAGAATCTAAAGTTAACAGTAAATATTGTTGTACAAATCACTAAACGAAATACAAGTAAAAATTTTCAATTCTAGAGAAGGTGAGACTCAGTAATTATGTGCATGTAGGCGCATGCACTAAGGTGTGGTATATCCATCCTAAAAGTTTTAATTTTCTCGAATGTTAATTATTCTTCGTCTCTCTTGAACTCATTACACACATAATATAAAACGAAGGATGAAAGCCTAAAGAACCTAAAGGTTAAAGAAGTAAAATAAAAATAAGCAGCGGCTTATTTCATAAAATATATCTTCCTTTTGACCTTTTTACACTATTCATTTAGTAGCTCTTTGTCGATAAACCATTTTCTGTAATAATTATGCTATCAATACTCGCAATTTCAGGTGCTCTTACTAGAAGCAGGCGTCGACGAGAACATAGACTATGACATCCCAGGAGTGCCTACTACAGGCTACCGCCCGATCCTCTGGAACTACAGAACTGAACGAAACGGCTACTCCTGCCTCTCAAGACCTGGAGGCAGCTGCGAGGTGAAGACTGGCAAGGTGTTAGGCGGATCCAGTGTGACCAATGACATGAAGTATACCAGAGGGTCCAAGGCGGACTATGATGGGTGGCACAGAACAGGGGCCCTGGGCTCCTTAGATTGGAAGTTCGATGGAGTCATAGAACATTTTAAAAGCGTTGAGGATAATGGTAAGGATAGAGGACTCTGCCCACTACACCGTACCAAACCAATGGCTGTTTATAACGAGGCTTCCAACTCATCATTCGCGATTATACCCTGTAGTAATTGTATTGAAAAATATGCAAGTATGCTCACTAGATTGTCCTGTCGCGTACCGTAGTCGGAGGGAATATTTTACCGGGGCCGATTTGCCGATACGCTCCATACACGTACGTGTTGTGAAGAAACGATCTAGTAGTCTTAGTCTCAGGCATCCATCGTCGATTAGTTTTCGTCGAGCAATGAAACATTGCCTCTGCTTGCTGACACTCTGATGAAATCTGTAATGTTTGAACTCATCGTATCGTCGTACAATCGATAGTTAGGACGTTTTTATACAAGCAGTTTTTTTTTGGCCGATCCTACAAATTAAATAATAGAACTCGAAACGTTCATAGCACGGTCATGTACGATACGGTGTAGTGGGCAGACTCCTTAAAAGTTATTTGTTACATTTTCTGGTGACCAGTTAAATCATGGCCATATTTAATATTGATAATATTATTTAACTAATTCCATTTGTGATTGATTGCCAATATATATAATATTAAGTTATGTATCCCCATATCGGTACAACATTTTAAATTTTAACTAACCAATCTTTACAACATAGGCTATTTTATAATCAGTAATTTGGTATGAAATTTACACTGATTAGAAACTGATATTAATGAGAATATGTTTGACATATAGGTACGGGAACATTTTAATTTAAAATTCGGTGTTTTTACGTTACATAATATTTCTTCTCATAATATTTGTTCTCGTGCTAGCCTAGGGTCTCCCTATAAAGGGTGCCCCAAAATGTACGCAACATCCTTACTGTATTATAAAAGCGAAAGTGAGTTTGTTTGTTCGTTACCTTTTCACGCTTTAATGGCTAAACCGATTTTGATAAATTTTGCTACAGAGATAGTTGGGAACCTGGAGACAGACATAGGCTATTTCTTTTTTAAAAGTGGGATATGAGGGAGAAAGAGGGAGGAAAAGGGAAAACTTAACGTTGCTATTACAAATCAATAAGGTGCAAGGGCAAAAACTGTAGGTAGCAGGTACCTGCAAATCAGGAAAGGGGAGCTGTGTTACCCCGAATTTATCGCGAGCGAAGTCGTGAGCAAAAGCTGGTTCTTAAATAATATTTATTGAGTCTTTATTGAGTGAGTTTTTGGCTTGTAGACAAATACCTGTCTGATCAGATCTGTCAGCGACACGAGGGAGTACACGACAAGGAAATATTTCATGCAGGTATTGAATGTTTCACAGGCTTTATGGTATTATATATTGTTCCTTCGTTTCGCCCTTTTTCTAAACCTTAACTGTGAAATTGTTATAATTTTTGGTTGACAACCCTCTACTGCACTAAAGGCGGTAAAATTAAATCTTGCGTAAATTTTGGAACAGCCGCTATCTATGAAATAACAAATAGATCAATTGTATTATTTTTGTAGTTATAAGCGAACTAACGTACTAACTAAAATATAGGAATATCCTTCACATATAATTTAGCAATCCAGGAAATCATATGTAATGTACCTACTACATACCTAAGTTTAATCGAGGAAGTATTGTATTAGCACAGAACTAATTAAATTACACTTAATCAGAAGTGCTGTTAATGAATACCTATGCATTCTGATCATTGCCTCAAACAAATCGGGTTACTAAGTAAATTACTTGACACTTTCATTTAATAAGTATTGTCAAAATGTACTCGTATAAGATCGCTTAATAACCTCAATTCCGCACACAGCGCCATCTGCCGCTGATTTGTGGATCTAATAAAACCATCCAGAATGCAACCCAACACTCCCTCCGCTTCGCCCAAAGCGGAGGATCTGGGAGCTGGGTTGATTCAGAGCTGGATAATAACATATTAGCTGGATATTAACGATATCACCAAGGCGGTTACAATAGAGATATGAATGATACCTACAATGAGGAACAATTCCTTAAAGGGTTCATATTAATTATGTTACTTACTTCATTAGCAAATCATGTGTGTTGTAGTAGTTTTCCGTTAAGGTGTCCTAAGTTTAATTGTCTGATTCTTACTTTGTACTAAACTTAAAGGTGACTACGACGTGCTGATGAACTCGCACTACCACTCCCGAGGGGGTGAGATGCACGTGCAGCGCTTCAAGCACGCCGACAGGTACATGGAGATCTTCACCGCCGCCTTCACGGAAATGGGCCTTCGCACCTTAGACATAAATACCAATATCCAGGAAGCCGTCGTCAACCACCAGTTTGCTATATCCAACAACACCAGACTGAGTACTAATAGCGCTTTCCTCAAGCCTGTGAGACACAGGAAAAATCTTCAAGTGGTAACAGGAGCATATGTGACAAGGATAATCATTGATAAACAAGAAAAGAACGCTGATGGCGTGATTTATGAAGTAGAAAAAGGTAAAGAGCGACCGGCGTATGCTAAGAGAGAAATCATTTTAGCTGGAGGCGCTATCAACAATGTTCGGCTACTACATCTGTCCGGCATTGGCCCTAAAGCCGATGTACAGAAACATAATATTATACCGATTGTCGACTTGCCGGTAGGTCAGAACTATCAAGATCAAGTGACCATTGGTGGCCTTGCATTCGTATTGAACGATGTCCCTTTTGTCAGTGAAGCCGAAGTTATTAACGACTTCAAAACTTGGTTCCAAAACCGGAGCGGGCCGCTGGCTTCCAGAGGCATCGGCCAAGTGTCAGCTTTCATACAACTCTACGAGAACTTCAACGCTCCCGACGTAGAGCTCGCTTTAGAAGGTAATTTTATTAGAAGCGATAAATTTATGCTGACTAACGTAAGTGTGCATACGGCGGAAGAAACGAATCTGCCCTTGCCGTACTATAATTTAGTTAATATTAACCCCATATTACTAAGACCTAAAAGCAGAGGAAAGGTCATGCTAAATAAAAGGAACCCTAAATATGGTCGACCGATAGTCCAAGCGAATTTTCTCAAGGAAACCGAGGATTTAGATACTCTTGTTGATAGTATTGATATAGCACTACAGTTACTAGACACGAAAGAATTCAAGAAAACTGATATAAAGTTTGCACCGTTAGATCTTTTCCCATGCGATAGACTAAGCAACAGAGACCAATGGAATTGTATCGCCAGACATTACACTAAGGCTATGAGCAATCCCGTAGGAACTTGTGGGATGGGGGAAAATAGTACCAATTCTGTTGTTGATTACCAGTTGCGGGTGCATGGGATCGAAGGTCTTCGAATTATAGACGCTTCAGTAATGCCTACACATGCTAGAGGCGGAATATTTGCCCCCACAATGATGATAGCAGAGAAAGGAGCTCACATGATTATAAAAGATTGGAAGGAAAACAACGGTCATTATTACAGTAGGCGGTGACAAAAATACATAATAGTAAATAAAATATTTTATTAATACCAAGCCGTTTTTATTATATCACTGGCTTTTTCAGCTATCATTATAACAGGTGCCGCTGTGGAACCGCGAGTTATTTTTGGCATGACCGAGGCATCCACGACTCTCAAATTGTTCACTCCGTACACTTTCAAGTTCGCATCTACAACAGATTCAGGATCTTTGGACGTGCCCATCTTGCATGTCCCGGCATAATTGTGTAGAGGGGTTGAGAAATGTTTGATGATACACATCCAAAAGTCTTCAGATGCGCCCTCGTGGTTTTTGCAATTATTGTTGAGTATATAACGGGGATCAAACGCATAATCAGCACTCTTGAAAACGTCTGTATCAAATAGTTTTACAACTTCTTGAATCCCTTCCAATAATTTCTTTTCGTCCGACGGGTCTCTCAGGAAGTTGGGGTAAACCAATGGTTTTCCTAAGATAGGATCTGTAGCGTTTAGGACTACCTGACCACGGCTTTTAGGAGTCAATAACGATACACACATTTCAATCTTGTCGTAATACATGTTTGAGTCGTGACCTTTGAATCTTATCTCAATGTCAGGTGTTCCTAAAATATCAGAAATTGAGGTTTCTAAGAAAGCTACAACTTGAAAGTTTGCTGACAAAGGGCCGACACCTTTTGAGTAATAAGTTGTGATATCTCTAAGTTTATCAGGGAACTTTGATGTTGTTGCAGTTTTTGTTAGTTTTATAACAGGCAAACAAACTGACACGTGATCGTGAAAGTTTCCGCCTACTGGTAAATCATAGATCACTTTCAGATCTAAATATTCTAAATATTCCTTAGGTCCTATTCCAGATTGCATCAGTAACTTAGGACTATTTATAGCTCCAGCACTTAAAATGACTTCCTTCGTAGCTCTCACTTTTATTTTTGTACCATTTTTTATATATTCTACACCGGAAACAGTTACTGCCTCTCTGTTGCTGTCAAATAATATTTTAGTAACTAAAGCTTCTGACACTATTTCTAGATTGGATCTTAACTTCCTAATAGGTTCAATGAAGGCTGTAAATGCACTAACTCTTTCACCGAAGTAAGACATCGTCTGTATCCTCATGAACCCGAGCTGGTGTCTACCGTTCACATCTGTGTAGTTATATCCTATTTCGTTTAACGCACTCAGCAGAACGTCTACGTTGTCATCGACGTAAGGATACCGGCCCACATCGAGCGGTCCTTGTGTTGAATGAAAAAACTTGTTTTTTGATATGTCCTTATCATAATTTCCTTCTGAATATTTGAAATAAGGCAAAACCTCGCTGAAAGCCCAACCGTCGTTCCCAATGATAGCCCACTCATCATAGTCTGCGGGACTACCTCTCATGTACGCCATGTCGTTGATAGAGGAGGTGCCTCCCAAGACTCGGCCCTGGACTACCTCGCATCCTCTTTGACCTCGATTCTGACAGAACCTGTAACGTGATAGAACTACATGATTGATAAAAACTACAGTTACTTTATCAGGATCTGTCGACAGATTGATTTTTAGGAACTTAGTCTAAACAACTTAGAAATAAGGTAAATGACACGAGTAAAATGAAAATGAGTTTTAGATTCTACACTAGTATTCAAACTGGTCTTCAAAAAGTCAATCTCTTGACAGATCCCAACCTATAACCTATACCGTAGACTGAATCTCACCCCATTTTTGGCCTCATGGAATATTGCCAGTCTATGTTAGAACCTTTGAACTCGCTCGTGAGTCCTGGGATCAGCGCCATCTTTGGTTCCTCAGGACCTGCTTCAATCATCAAAACCTGGAAACAAGACGAGTACTTTTTAATCTAAAGTTATCTTTTAACTACTTTTCTATAAGAAAAATCGCACACACTTAAAACACAAGTTGATAAGTAATTTGCTCGTATAAACTTAATGAAAATACATGCATTCCTTACCTTCCATTTTCTGTTCTCCGACAGTCTGCTAGCTAGCACACAGCCGGCCGTGCCTCCGCCCACCACGATAAAATCATATTCACTATCGAACTCCAGGCCGCCACCCTTCTTGTATTCCTCTTCAGAAAACTTGTTGAAGTAAGAAACTTGATGGTCGGGATCCTTTCGTTTCATCTCTCCCTGTTTCAACTTGTTGTTCTTGCCGAAGTAGTCAGGCTCCGGGCCGATGTGGCCATACAGAGTGTGCACCAGCGATATCAGCAGGATGGCCGTCGGGGCACACTCGATGCGTCCGTCACATATCTTACATAATTCAGCAGTAGCGTTAGCACTCATTGCACCCTCATATTCTACTGGGATGCCGCTTATCAAATCGGAGGAAACCGGCGCATTATCTGCTATGAAGCTTACAGGTACTTCGATAGGAGGAATTTTGAGCACTTAAGTTTTGAGGGTTCGAAAATATTCCACAGCTCGCAGTAAGGCTCAATTCCATTAGTAAATTCATATGAGTTAGTAGATACTTTAGTGCTACAACGTTATTAACTAAAATTTTTGAAGGTTTCAGTAATAAATAGCTTTACACTATGTTTATCATTGCCGTCACTTATATTGTTATTTATTTTTTAATTAATAATAATACTTGAAGCTTGTTTATTATCAGCAGTGCGTATATTATTGAATATCACAATATAAGCACAGAAATTAGAACTATTCGCGATATGTGTTAGAGTCGCGAGGTATGCACAAATCGTCAGTTAGGCGACTGCCCGCGGCCGCTGCTCCGCCGCGCTATGTTTCGCCTCTCCAAGAATTTGTTGTTTATTTCCTTTGTTTTGCTTGTTTACTGTTTAACCATTGTTTTGAGTTCCAAGAGATAATTTTCACTTTATTAGTTCTTTTCATGTCCATCGGCAAGACCTGTTAGAGACAAAAAAGACTAAATACTTGTAGTTCAATCACGAACTTTTCTGTCAACATGATCTTGAACACGTTCCATATTGCTTCTCCCAAGCTTGGCCACATGTACCTGTCCTATATTCCTCGCTTCTGAAGAATCACCGCAACCTGACCTGCTGAACCTTTACGTAACTACTAACTATGTACTTAATATTTCACTGAAGCAAATCAAAGTAAACTGTAGCCTACCTACAGATATTCGGTTGTATCTGACGCTGACCACATTAAAGTTGGGTAAAGGCTTGTCAGTTAATGTTGACAGTAGTAAGTATATCATAGAAAGGAATAAGTACGTATCAATAACGCGTTGTTTGTTATTGAGTAAGCTAGGCATTAATGGAAGGGCACCGAGCCGTCGACTCGCAGACAGATACTTTGGGAATTAACAGAGCGGCACATTGCTCAAGGGAGCGCTCGCCTTAGCCGTGAACAAAGGCGATGAGTCCCGAGTCTATTGTCGTGTGTTCATGGGGTTGGAAAACAATGTCAAATAAGGTCAGAGATGACGTTGATCGATGGTCGAGAGGCAATGTATCAAACTAGGTTGAGTAAATGTACTTACTATCACTAATAGATTGGTAGGTAAGTGATTATCTATCTTCCAGGGAAATACGGGAAATAATTCCAGGGAATTTGACGGCATGGTTGGCGTAGTGGCTGAGCAATTGACTGCTGCGCTGCGTGTCGCGGGTTCGATTCCCGCACGGAACAAATGTTTGCATGACCTGCAGATAGTTGTTTCGGGTCTGGCTTTTTGTGTATGTGAGTTTAAATGTTTGTAAACGCACTCACGATACAGGAGAAAATCCTAGTGTGAGCAACGTTTTTTTAAAAAGAAAAAAATACGGAAACGGGACGAGGGTGATAATTAGAACACCCCTTGTGTTCCAGTGAGGAGTATTTCCACCAATTAAGTTTACTTGCACGCGTTGTGAAATTGTTGGTCCCGATATTTTTGCTTTTACATGACAATTTTGTAATTGGTGTTATACCGTTTTAATCCTTACTATATTATAAAAGCGAAAGTGAGTTTGTTTGTTTGTTACGTCTTCCCGCCTATATGGGTAAACAAATTTTGATGAATTTTGGTACAGAGATTATATATTATTTATTAACAACTATATTTCCAACTATATTGATTATATAGTTGGAACCCTGGAGACGGACATGGGCTATTCTTTTTAAAAAAGGTGATATATGAGGGAGAAAGAGGGAAGAAAAAGGAATTTATTGTAATAGCAAAGTTAAGCTTTGCTATTACAATAAATAAGGCGCTGAGAAAACTACAAGTAGCCGGTACCTGCAAATCAGGAAAGGCGAACTGTGTGACCCCGAATTAAACGCGAGCGAAGCCGCGGGCAAAAGCTAGTTAAATACAATTAAATAATAATAAATGACATACTTTTCACCGACTGTTTTTCATTTTCATAATTTCCCCAAGCCTGTTTATTTGCAACCTTACAAAATAATATTACAATATAGCGCAAGTATGCTAACTGTTGCATCTGCTTTGCATACCGCTTAACTGTTTAACGCAGTTTTGTTTACATGTTAGCATTGAGTTTATTATTTCTACATCGTGCTAGTATCGATAATACAAACGTGTTGCTCGCGATCATTACTGGCTTTGAAGTATTCTGCTCGGAAAATACTATCAAGCTTAGCTTCCCCGAAAGTGTAAGCAGAAGTACAACATGTCCATGGCATTAAGTTATTTGATTTCATTAATTCTCACTTTGTAACACATTCACGAAGTCACAAAAGCAATCTTTTATAAAAATTTCTTCGAACTCAATCTTTTAAATCTATTGATACATTCGTTACGTCTAAGGCATCAATTTGTTGTAATCGTAACGTGACGACAGTTCGTGCCAGTAACCGTAGTTAATGTGAACATTAATTTTACGATTCAATTAGAAACTAAACACCATGTTATTATTTTTAAATTGTTCACATACCGGATTAAATGAGTTTCAATCAGATTCTAATTTTAATTTTATTTGTTTCAGGTAAAATTGCAGAGTTTTATGAAAAGTTTGTGAAGAATATGTAAGCTAATTATTATATAATTAATCCTAAATCCTACTAATATTATAAATGCGAATGTTTGTGAGGATGGATGGATGTACGAGTCTCTGTTACTCTTTCACGTCAAAACGGATCTTGATGAAATTTAGGACAGAATTAGATTATAGTCTGGAATAACACTATTTTTCGATCATCACGCGGGCGAAGCCGCGTTCGCAAGCTGTTTATAATAAATATAGGTACCTACTATCTATCTTGTTATTCGTTGATGTTGGTAGCAACATCAACGAATAACAAGATAGATAGTAGGTAGGTAGTATTTATTTCGATTGTTGTTTGGTTTTAAAACATTATCATTATCCTGCCCTTATCTCAAACTATTTAGGGTCGGCGCAGCATGTCTACTTCCATACTTATCTTATACGCATCATTCTATCAGACACAACACATGGTTCCTAGTAAATAAGTGAACTCCTTTTAAATAAGTAACAGCAACAAATCACATAACACAATTTTATCAGGCGCTCAATATCAGTCGAGACTAAATTCATTCGTACATAAATAATACCGTTAGCGGCTATGCATGATCAAAGTTGTACAATATATTATAAATTCATGAACTGCTTCGATTTTACGACATTCCAGTTGCTCCACATTCGCGTAAAGTTGCACGAATATGTCCCGAATGGTGAATTAGTAATTATTACTTTGAAATTCGTTACCGATGTTTACGTGGGGAGGAAATGTTTTCAGCGCAAGCGGCTCGATAGAGGGAAATACAAATAAAATAAATAAAGTAATTGTTTTGAATGAAAGTTGATATCTACCTGCCAATCAACGAAGTAACACATATCTCAGTTGAGCATAGGTATATAATATCTAACACATTACAGGCGAATAAATATTTATGAACTTACTTACTATAAATTCGTTCTAATAGACAAACCTTTTACTAGCATTACCGTTGCTAACCCATTTATTATCTACTAAGGAGTGAAAACCACTTAATTAAAGTGGGACTGGGTTGGCCACGACTGTTGTATACCCCATGAGCTGTGGATCTAAATGTAGTCTGACTGTGTTCGGGCGTCACGTCAGAAAGTGGAGGGCAGATCTCGTTGAAGATGGCGGGATTAGCTAGAGAGAACCAACGACCAGTGGCCCGTGTTAGTCCTGGATCAAAAGAACTAGAGAACTGGGGTCATGGGGCTCTCCCCTGGGCTTCCGTTGATCCAGGGCAAAGAAGTGTGGGCCTCTGCCTATGCCCAGCTGTGGAGTGATGTGGGCTGACAGTCATGAAAACTAGGTCACTTGTCTTTTTATCGATTTACTATTTGTGTAAGTACTTATGCTTGACCTCAACTTTGTGTTATTATTCTGTAATTCTATATTTACCGTTCAGGTTAATTGTATATAATATTCATAAACGCCGTCAAACGGTTGCGGGTTTCTCAGCAACTTTGCATATGGAGTTAGTTTTATTGAATAGCTCAGCTCGCACTTAAAAGATAAAAATGTTACGTAGAAGCAGTAACGAAAATTGTGAAATAAGGAAGCAGGAAATATCTAAATAGAACACAACGAATTACTTCCGTACCTACCTTGATTGGAAGTTCCAAATGTCATACCGCACGCATTTCCTGGATAACCCTTTTTTTGTAGCTGTTTTAAACTCTGTTATCACTAGAAAATTACTTCAAAATGTCTCCGGATGCGTTTTAAACAGTATGCCCCTCGGAATAACCATTATTAACTTAAACTTTTGTAAATAAGGTCGTTATTCCTTTGGCATAAACTTACAATAATCACTGGAAGATTGAACAATTTCAGTTTCCGCGTTGAACCTATTATTTTTATAATAAGTGAAGTTTTTTTTTTCGTGTTATTTATGAGTTTTGTTTTGTTTACCTTTGTAGTAGTGTGCGATAGGAAATTATCAATTAACGAGTTCAAACATTTTTCTTTGGTGGAATTCATGAGACAGAATAGGAATAGCTGATCATAAATAATCTAAAATGGCTGCTTTAGCCGAATCATAATAGGATAATATAAATGACTAACGTATATTTTGTAATGGTCATAAATGTAAGGTAGAAGTACGTATTCCCGTTAGTGTCCCAATACCCGTTAACTAGTCAGATTTTAATTTATTGCGTCTTTCTACCAAAATAAAAATAAAATTTGCATATGGCAAATTATTCTTAGTACTATTTTGTACAATTTTAAAAGCAACACTCACCAAAAAGTTTAATGGCGTCAAAACTGTGCAAACTTAAAAATACCATAGCATAAAATTATCTGTAAGTTCAAAGTTCTGCCAGTGAACTACGAGACCACCCCGTCACAGAGATCATCTAGCCATACTTCGACGGATAAAGTTAAGGTAAGAGTGTTAATGTTTATAAAAAATTTAGTGTATTATTTAACGATTTAACCTATAAATAAAGGTAAATCTCATAGAAAAGTAAATGTTTTTGCATGTTACATCTATTGGTACTCACAAACCCCTACTTGACCTAGTACCCGGTAAATTCGTATGTTTTTTGCCGGATACTGGTACACTATCAACCCGGTAACTTACGTTGCACCAAAACCCGTTATTTTATTCTTATTGCTTTGAAATAGGTTTCATTTTCCTTTGAAACTGCAGTTTATATTAAATATTTTGTGTCGGATACAGGGACATGCATCAAAAGTTGCATTTAAATCCGTCACGGTTCTTATTGCCTTGAGTTAAGTATTATATTCCATTGACTTATTAGAATGAAGTCACTAGGCATCTTGTTTGTTTTACTACCACATGCATTTGGTTGCTTTTGAGTTTTTCTGTATGATTTACCAATTTTTGTACAGTTGCATTACAGCTCTGCTGCTCTAAGACCAGTTTTTTTTTAATTCGTTTCCTATGAGGCGCAGTTTTAGTAAATTAATATGAATATTGACCACTGGGCAATATTTTGTTGCGTACTTCAGAGCGACAAACATACACGAAAGGAACTGTCACCTACTTTTTTTTTACTCGCGTAGATATTTTACTAGATACACTTATTCTTGTCATCACAATGGCTTGTCTGTTTCACTATCATGTAAGCTTTCCTTGAGTCGTTAGGTATATAAAAAAAACCAAATGCGACTAAAATGTGAAAAATTTGTTTTGGAAGTCAATGGTAATTCAATTATTTAAACATGGGTTTTGGGGTTAAACAGAATAGTGGCGGCGTATTTTGTCATGCAACGTTCACCGTGGTACCTACTTAGCTGAAATTAAGGCAAGGGCGAAAAAGCTCTTGGCTATTTCATTTACTTATCTATAAAAATAAATCTCCTTTTTTATCTGCCTCTAAACCTTGAATAATTTTTCGAGGGATATATCTACCTTTGGACTTCTGATACAGTAAAACAGCTTCGAGCTGCTTGCATGCGTGAGTTGTGCCATAATAAAGTACTCCTGCTTCCTTGAACTAACGCATGGGTTTGTGTTTAATTGGCTTTATGATTGCTTCAAACCAGTGATAACCTGGTCTGTCATTTATAAATGGGTTTTCTTGCACTATTTTTAACACTATGCAACATCTGCGCTTTAGCTACAGAAAATGATTACTGCTTGGCATCAGCTGAAATTGAGAAAAGGAAGAAAAAACTTGGTGCTGTTTGTTTTTAAACAATTGAATTACCACCTTTTTCACTAAGTAAGTTTTAAAAGTTTGTATTTTTACTTTTTCATACTATGATTCGAAATTAGCAAATAACGTGTTAATTTTCTTTCAGCTAGCGATGACTGACAAACAGAAGGCCATATTAAAGGCCATGGAGGCAGTTAAAAGGAACCTCAGTTTCAGCCGCAGCCAGGCAGTACAATATTCCACGGTCAACTTTGGACAACAAAATACGCGGCTGCTATTCTATTGAATGTTCCAAAGGACCTGCTACAGTTTTGTCAAAAGAAGAAGAGGATCATTTAAGAAGATGGTTAATTTTTATGGCAGATAGTGGATTTCCTGTAACTAAGGCGCAGTTGCTGGATAGTGTAAGTTTACTTATTAAAAAATTGAAGCGAGAAAACCCTTTTAAAAATGGCAGACCAGGTCGTCACTGGTTTGAAGCCTTCATAAAGCGGCACCCTGATGTAGGCCAGCGAGTGGCCCAAAATCTTTTGCAAACCCGTGTTTTAGTTCAGGAAAGCCATTTAAGAGCGTGGTTTAAAGAAGTGGAAGACTATTTTATTACGGCACACCTCGAAGAAGCCATTAAAGATCCACGAAGAATATTTAACTGTCATAAAAGCGCTTTCTTTTTGTCACCAACAGATAATAGAGTTTTAGCAAAAGCAGGTGCCAAAAATGTTTATAACATTATTCCCAGTAGTGAAAAAGAGTGCGTGACGACTGTCACGCACTCTTTTTCCGAGACTAAGACTTTAGTCACAGCAAATGCAGCAGGTGAATTGGCACCTCCAATGGTGTTGTTTAAACTGAAATCAAAATTTCAAAAAGTGCAGCAAAGGACTGGGGCTTAGGATTCACGCCAAAAGGTTGGATGACAGGGGAATCATTTTATGAGTACATGACAAATGTCTTCTATCCTTGGATAGAAAAAACTGATATTGAATTTCCAATTATGTTTTTCTTAGATGGACATTGCTCACATACGACTCTGCCACTAAGTAATTTTTGTAGGGATAAAAACATCCAACTGATCGCATTATATCCTAATGCGACTCATTCAATACAACTGATGGATGTGGCTGTTTTCTGGCCTCTTAAGATGCTTTGGAAGAAAGCAGTTTATGAGTGGCGAAATGATAACCACTTTGTTAAACTTGTATTGTAATATATTACTAGTGTTAACCTTTATTTTGTATGACATACATTAAAAAAAATTAAAACGAATCATGTTTTGTTGTTAAATACAGACCCTAATTATTTTCAGCACTTTTTTATTTGAAAATATTTTATTTTTGTGAACTTTAACGTAAAGCAATAGAGTTCAAATTTGCGGTTAAAATTACCGGATATCAGGACAATTTACCGTTAACTAGTACAAATCTACCGGGCACTGGTACAATTCGCCCTTTTTGTACTTTTTTTGTTTTATTGTTCATTATCATTTACACAAATTTGATAGAAGTACAATATACTAAAAGTATGTTATATTATCTAACTAGTCATATAAAATTTATTTTTGTTAGTCTACTAGTTTTAGCCTAGCGCGCATGCAAAGTCAGGGAAGTTCATAACTTCACGGTTACTGGGCCGTTTACCTTAGTTAACAATGTTAATTGTCACTTTGTGACCATTTCACGAATGATAACGTACCTAATTCATACTTATTATGATTCTGCTAAGCGGCCATTTTACACTCCCAGCTACCCTACCATGACGCGTTAGAGCAGAATTTATTCCGCTGAGGGAAAGAGACAGAGCTATACATGGTGTCTAGCACCATCTCTTTCCCTCAGTGGAATAAGTTCTGCGTTAAGTCGTCATGGTAGGCCTACTGGACACAAATCTGTACCTATTTACTGATAAATAACTATTGTGTATCATGCCCCGACAACACGTAGGTATTTACGAATCCACAAATAAAAATATCTATAAATGGTATTTTTAAATGCCTGTTTCCATAAATTCTTGTGTTCACACCCATAGCCTTATGTGCATAATTTAAATAAATACCTAATTAACATACATTAGTTATGACATACGACTCATAACGACGCTCATTTTAATAATTGAGAAATTAACAATAATCCCTGGTGGTTCGCTCATTGCATTTAACACGCTAACTCAAATTAAATGTACAATAACAATGGACTCTAATTATTATTGCTCACAAAATGGCCGGCTTCGCACTGTTATTGCGAAACCGAAGCGAGAAAGCAGCAAAAACGATAATAAATGAAAATATGGACTGAACCCTACCGCACTGCAATTACTTTTAATTCGATCCCGTTAAGGGTTAGTGCAGTTATTTGAAATACCGCCATCTGTGATCGGGAGTCGGAGTTTTGTACGTTTTAGTTCTGCTATCGGCCGCAGAAGCGCTAGCGTCGTAAAACTTTATTACCAAAGCTTACTAGAATGCTAATTCTCTTGTACGTTGAATCGGTTTTTAAAGTATCGGAATGCTTTGCTCACCCTGAATTAATGTTCGTTTAAATTTGAATATTCAATAAGTGTAATATCTGTTGCGATCCAGGAATGTGGGATAATTGCATACATTTAATTTGTAGTTTGAAACCCACCCAACTTGCTAGATATCATGTTTTTTTTTTATATATACTTATTACACTTGTTGGAGACATAATAACGTCGTTGCGACTTTAAGACCTCTTATGTGTAAAATTCAACTTTATGAGAAAATCGATATAAACCGTCTACTGAAAAAAATATAATGAAACCAATTACAACAAAAAATATAGGTATCAGCCATATGATTTCCTGCTATTTATTTTGCTCTTGTTAGTTGAAATTAAAATTAGTATAATGTTTTAAAAAAAAAAAAACATTTTTTCTAGACACATGAGAGATTTTCGTTGCGCTTTACGTATCACATCAGAGCTTTTAAACAAAAATACCTAGGAATAATTAAAATAAAAAACTACCTATTAGTTTTAATGAAAAAAAAAATCTATTATTCTCTAAAACATTATTATTACATGATAACAGTAGAATCAAAAAATGTTTAAACTTGCTCTCAGTAATTTTTAACGGAGATCTATACAATCGGTTCGGAGATACCAGACCGTTCCTTTGGTTATTTCTTCGCTGTAGAAGTACGGACCACTCATCGACATGTCTTAACCTATAAAATACGGATCCATCAGATAAATATTTAAGACCTCTAATGTCCACCACGACAGGATCTCCCTTCTTTTTGCCAGGCCGTATGGATTTTAGGTTCGATTCCATCTCTTCGAAATTTAGGAAGAATTCATAGTGAATGGATTTGACATCATAGGGCTTTTGTGGCCGAGCTTGTTTTATCCGGGTGATGTAATCACTGGGAGCAAATATTGGTGGTTTTATGTATTGCTCAATAGTGGAGTGAACACTATCCACTTCCATCATAGTGTGCCCCTTTTTCCAGGTAAAGTTATTCGATGCAAAATTTCCTTCTTTGCGCCAAATCGCTTAGGGCACTTGACAAAATTCGGTTCCAATTTTGGTGTCCGCATCCATCAGAAATGATGATAACGCGCTCAGTGGAAAGTGGCAGGTTTTGACAGTAGTCTATTAAACAAGATGTAAATTCATTACTATCTGCTTCGTGCCAAAAGTAAATTGTTACGTCTTTAGATAGAATGTTATAAACCGTGAAGTTATGGCATTGTAATTTTAATTTGTAGTACAATGCACTAGCACTAGATGTTCAAAGTGTTTTGCTTGACCCAACGCTATTGTTGGGGCAAGTAAAACACTTTGAACATCCACTGTTATAACCGCAACTTTTTCATTTGCACTAGCTACGGCATTCTTTTTGGCTTCACGGGCTTCAATTTTCTTTACAATATGGCTATCATATTCTTCTTTGAAAATGTTACCAGTTTTATAACTACACTACAATAATGGCTCGGCACTTTTGGTAAAATATCCAGCCATGCCTTAACAGTTCTTGTCAACTCAACGTTCCTTCCTGGCCTAGCAATAATATTTGAACTCGATGCAGTGTTTTCTGCAGTCTGTTCCTCAATATTTTCTTCGAATGTATCAACCTCTGTAGTCCAGCGGCGAAAACTGTCTTCTCCAATGCAAAGTGTATTAAGAAAAAATAATTTACACACTCTCACTCTAGTGCATTTTGCGTCCAATTTATTGATGAAGATATCGTGGCCACTTTGTTTTTTGCTTGTAGACCTTTGTTGAGATGTACGTCGTCGTCTTATACACCTTCTCACTGCTAATGCTTTTATAAACGCCATCTTCTCCGGCCAAGTCTTTAGCTTCCAAAAATCTTTATGAATTTGTTCACGTTCTTCGTTGGTAACAAGAGCACAAAGAAAAGATTCTTTAGATTTTGGAACTACACACGTGTGTAAGCAACGTGGTTTCAAAATTCTTTCAGGCCTCTCAACGCATGCTGTCAGCTAACTTTTTATACCCAAGGTACGATTTACCGGCAGTGGTCTTTGTACAGATACAGAGGTATTACCATCAATATTGTCGGGCAATGATACCCTAGTAACATTGTCATCACTATCACTATCTTCATCATACAGAGAAGGTAAGAACCTGCGTGTTTTTAAAAATAAATTCCTGTTTCTCTTCAAATCTTGCACAGACAGCGACCTGATACTTTCATCTATATCCAAATGTTCTGTTCTACAACCTGGTTCCGCAATGGATAAAAAATTCCGCCTCCGCCGCGAAATCCCTGGTACCCAATCCGGATCGTCATCACTGTTATCGCTCAAATTTTCAAAGAAAGGTATTGGTTATAGCGCTTCGATTCAAATGCAAACCCAGGTCTTCAGTGGCACGGAGTATGCTGATGCTATGATCAGATGAAGCATTCGTAACGTCATCAGAATCTTCAGACGCAATACCCGGGTCTTCAGCGGCATGGAGCATGCTGATGCTTTGATCAAATAAATCTTCAATAGCATCATCTTAATTCTTCAATCGAAATCAAATCACTCGGCCTGATGCACATAGGATATTTTGATCTAATAATTGCCGAAAGGCCCCGAGTATGACATAGAACTAAAAACTTGTATGTGTACACTGACACATAAGATATTTTAAGCACCAACATTTGATTAGGAAGCACATTGTAGATCTTGTAATTGGTAAACAAATGACGATTAAATCGTCGTTTACACATGAGAGTTTTTGCATTCGATAGAGCTTCAAAATGTGAAAAAGACTTGCGTAAAAAAGTGATTTTGCCAAAAGTGACACATAAGAGGTTTTAAAGTCGCAACGACGATAAGTAGTACTTACGATAGTACGGTAATCAAATCAGGCCGTAATGAACAGTCGCAGGCCTCCAGTAAGCATGTGAAATAAAACTTACAATTTCAAGTACAAAATATAGCAGTTATCAGTCTTTAAAATTCTAAATTCTCCAAGGCCTGTTTATCCACTAGCCGATATAACAAACGACACAAAAAAGTGTCTATTTAAATAGTTGGTAGGCAACTATTTATGCGATAATGCCATTGACGCGGATAATCAATTACGAAATTGATTTTTCGGTTCACATCCATTGAACTTATTGCGTGGTCCATTCGTTAGAGGAACTCGTTCAAGAAATCATTAACAGAGACAAACATGGAAATGTCTAGCTTTAGGCGATAGAAATCGATCTATTTATTAGTTTATGTTGAAGAGAATAATTGCTTTGGATTTATGTAAATTCTTTAGGTCGGTATATTGTAACTAGTTATGGTACAAACACGCAAGAAGATTGAATTAAGAAAAGTACAGATTCTACAGTAAGTTTAGCACAGAGAAATCCTTACTAATATTATAAAAACGAAAGTGAGTGTGTTTGTTTGTTTGTTACCTCTTCACGCTTTAATGGCTAAACCGATTTCGATGAATTTTGGTACAGAGATAGTTAGGAACCAGGAGACGGACATAGGCTAATATTTATTTGAAAAAAGTGGGATGTGAGGGAGAAAGAGGGAAGAAAAGGGAAAACTTAGCGTTGCTATTACAAATCAATAAGGTGCAAGGGGAACTGTGTTACCCCGAATTTAACGCGAGTGAAGCCGCGGGCAAAAGCTAGTTTACTATAAAACAATGAGTATTTACTATTTAATCTTAAGGCTCTAAAAAAAATCAACTCAGTCAATCACACGTAAAACAAATACCAATCTAGACACACCTCTCCCCGTCAGTAGTCCACGACACACTATCAATTTCACACTAAACCGATAAGGGTCCCTAATTAAAAACAGAAATCTTTCTATAACAAGTCCCCAGTGAACCAAGTTAGGTAACAATTAGGTGAACATTCTAGCCAGCAGGGAGCAGGCAGCAGGAACCCTTATGTAGGACATTATATACGTAGGTACTTGTGTATGTGCTAATGAAATAATCCTTAATTACCTGCCCATATCCCTACAAGGATAAGCGAGATGTTTCTAGCCATCGATCGCGTGGAGGTAGGGCTGCCTAACTCTAGGTAATTCTCAGTTAACAGGCAAATGCCTGCGAAGTATTCTTTATTAAAGTCCGAGCGTTTCTGTAAGATATAAGGGAAATTAAGCGTGCATTCGTTTGTGAAACTTGACTTACTGGTACACCGTCATTTGTACCCGGTCATTTCATAAAGAGTCTTCAGGAAAAAGTATCAATAGGAAAATTCATTAACTTCACTTGTTGACGAATTTTGCACTTCATTACAGTTACATTGCGGTAAGAGGTATTCTGAGTCCGCAAATTGCTGTCAAAGTATATTTGAAATTTAAAATTTTAAAGACACGGTTGGTGAGAGATTGACTGCTTTGGTGCGGTTCGATTCTCGCAAGGAAATATTTGTATGGCCTACAAATTAAATAGTTGTTTCGGGTCTGGCTGTTTGTGTAAGCGAATTTAAAAGTTTGTAAAAGCACCCACGATACAGGAGAAATTCTTAGTGTGGGGCAACGGTTTTTTTTATAAATGAAAAAAGAAAATATTCGTGGATCATTGTCAAATTTTGTGTGAATGTGGACGTTTACATAATACCTTCAGGCCAGCCCTGACCGGACGTGTGTAGGTCCATAGCACCTAGATACTATAATGTATGTAAACGGCGCGGCGAGTGAAACTCCTGCGCAGATATAAACCCTGCTCACTGCTTGGATTAGGTTTCGATCCGATACCGCGGCGCTTTGGCCGGACCACATAAGCACCGCCAGTCTGTTCAGTTAGTAGCCCCGGTTTAGCAAACCAATTTAAATATTAATTCCAATAGCTGCCGATTTGAAAGAGAAAATATAGTTGAAGGAATATTGTGGAGTGGAACAGTTGTGGGGGAACGAACATCAAATATTAAAGGGAAATAAAGGGAAAAAGTTAGACTAATTAAAGGTGTGGTAATCACATAAACTCTCACTTTTTACCATTTTATTTTCGCTAGGTACATATTTTTACAACCCAAATTACGAAATGATTTCAAAAGACTTTCTAAGTGAAATGTCCAAGTTGATGGACGGACTTAAACCTTTTTACTGATAATATCTCAATTGCTTCTTACAACCATGAAATACGGTATGTGCCAGCTACTACTACTTACCCACATATTATAAATCTTACGCGAACACCACGTCAACGCTTTCGCAGCGCATCAACTAGTTTTTAGGGTTCCGTAGTCAACTAGGAACCCTTATAGTTTCGCCATGTCTGTCTGTCCGTCCGTCCGTCCGTCCGTCCTCGCTTAATCTCTGTGACTGTTAGCACTAGAAAGCTGAAATTTGGTACCAATATGTATATCAATCACGCCGACAAAGTGGTAAAATAAAAATTGGAAAAAAATGTTTTATTAGGGTAGCCACCCTATATGTAAAGTGGGAAGTTATTTTTTTTTTAATTTAAACTATAACGTGTGATATATTGTTGGAAAGGTATTTAAAAATGAATAGGGGTTTACTAAAATCATTTTTTGATAATGTCTATAATTTCGGAAATAATCGCTCCAAAAGTAAAAAACAATGTGTCCCCCCCCCTCTAACTTTTGAACCATAAATTTAGAAAATATGAAAAAAATCTGAAAAGTAGAACTTTATAAGGACTTTCTATGAAAATTATTTTGAACTTGATTGACACAACAGTTTTTGTACAAAAAAGACAAAAAGTTTTACAAAATAATTTCTGGACTAAGTTTGTAGTATAATCGTATATGCAAGCTTTTTTAGTAACTTTGTTTACATATTTTATTATCCTGAACGTATCTTTTTTCAAACAAAAAAAGAATTATTGAAATCGGTTCTCGCAATCCAAAATTACCACCAAAATTGCACGTCTTTGTATTAATTAGTAACCCAATTCCTGGAGAGATGGCGCTGTAGGTACTTATTACATTGGATTGGGTATTACCGAATTGTTCGGTTGGCCTCATAACTGGGAACACTTATTGTGACAGACGGGAAACTACGGAACCCTACACTGAGCGTGTCCCGACACGCTCTTGGCCGGTTTTTTACTTCTAAGATCAGCGCGGGCATGCTGTCGGATGAGTGCAGGTTCGCTTCCCGCCGCGTCCGTAAGGCCTGTCATTCAAACTTAGCTACGTCGACGTGTTGAAGTGATAGACGTGCAGCGATACGAACTGCAGATGGATGATCAAGTTGATATGGTATATTATTTTGTGACGACATATCGCGATAGTTTTCTGAGAACACCTTCTTTCATCGAATGAATCTTTGAATGCATTCAACTTGCTGTGAACGTGAATTTCCCTGAAAATTGCAGTATTATTTTAATTATTTTTCAGACTTCTGGCCAATAACTGACCCACGCCTATGGGCTTGAGGTGATCAGCGAAAAGCACGTCATTCACCTCGTTTCGGTGTGTTTAACGCTACTTAACGGACGTCCGACTCGGAAAATTCGCTTTTATCACATGAACATGGATACTTAAACATTTATGTCTGCTGTGGTATGCTCTGAATAAGACAGTGTTGCACGACCAAGAAAGAGCCCCGATTGGGAGTTGCCGGCTCCACCATAAACAGCCACCTTCCTTCATGCTACTAACGTAATCGAGGGCCGTCTTTAGGAAATAGCTTACATTTTTATGCAGCTATGTACTCTGCGCGCCTTTTTGCACGACGACTGTCGTGCACGCGCTCAGGTGCGCGCACGCATGCACTTTCTACGTCACATTCTCATTGCGAGAAGTGATTAAAATGGTGAGATAATTGTTGCCATTAGAAAATATTTGCTAGCCTGTAGTGTAATCAATTCTCATAATCTGTTCATAATATGTATAAAACGATAGATAATTTGCCAATCATCTATCGTTTTTGGAAATGAAATTTCTGAAATAAACAAACAAGTATAGAGTCATGGACCCATGAGGGTTTTAGTAGTAAACTTTTGTTTGTGTCTGTTTTGTTAATTCTGGTTTTGGCACAAACACCCACAAGCTACATGCTATATGAGAAAATCTAGTTCGTCAATTCAACCGCTATTCAAATTAAACTGAAATAATTTAATTTCAGCTTGCAGTTTGTTAGTTACCTAAGTGTTGTTTAGTATTTTTCTTCCAACGATGTAGGAAAGTAGGGATTCCAGAATCTTCTCATTATGTTGTTGTGGGAATCTCACTAAGCATTGTGCCGCTCTAGGAATAAACGCGCTCAAAACTCAACAAATACATGGCTTCGAAGTACCTAGGTACCTACAGACATGAGCTAATGTACTTAATACAATGCAATAGGTACAGTGATATTGCAGTGCACCCAACTCATTAACATTGCACCTGCCTTCAGGAACGATATCATTATTGTATTATGTTTAACCTGACCCGTTTGCAACAGCGATTATCCCCTATAGTATTTTTTCTAACATAAGGGACAACCTTAATTGCACAGAATAAATAGCATAAGGGAACAGCATTTTAGCGGCATGAAATATTAAGACTTGAATTAATGCTTGTATCAGTTTTAGTTTTTGAAATATAATTGTAAGTGTCTGGACGCTGGAAGAGTAACAACATCAGTACAATTTGCTCCGCATAGTTTTCATCATTTTTGTTTCCCAGAAAATGTTGTGTACTTCAAACGAATTCATTCCAGACACAGATGAACTTTTAGACCTTTCCGATGACAGTTAATGACTGCTAGTATGTTAAATATGTAAATACAAATAAAAAAAGACGGCGCTTATTGATTCATCTCATGAAAATACGATATAAATGGCCCACTGTGAGCTCTTCTTTTATTTGAAACCTATTTTGTCCAACATCGGCGAGGCATACCACCCACTGGTTCCTAATTACTGATATTAAATACGCATGTTACTGCTAAAACAAGCAATCAAGATTGAGGATAAACAAACTCCTTTATGGATACAAGTTGGTTTATCTGAAAGAAAATTAAGATAAGAGGATACGACGAACTGCAACGAGAAATGGGTACATAAGTGCATGTGCATTTAATTATAAAATCTTGTTGGTAATGCACAATAGTGTTTGTGACTAACCTCAGACTACTATATGTATATCTTTCCCTTCTATTGTTTGTTTTCTTTGAGAAGTTTTCTCTCCAAATGCGGTTGTCGCAAACTTACACGAAAGGGAATTAAGGAAACAGCATTTCTTCTTATCAGTCAATCAAAATATACAAAAGTATGAAATACGCTTATTTCCGTCCTATGGTTTGTAAGAATATCATGAGTAAATACTGCATAATATGTATTTAACTTCCATCTCATGAAGAACATTCTCCTGCCCTGCTCCCAAATTATTTGGGTTGCATGCAACATGTATTTTTTCATAATTTCTTTATTACTGGACATCCCACCAGCCATCTCCTTTCTTCACACAGTCCATCCATCGTTTCTTAAGTCTTCCTCTACTGCTAAACCCATCTACATTTATACCAAAAAACAAAATTATTATTTTACATTTTTATTGTAACAAGTTTTGCACTGCTTAACTGTTTTATTATAAAAAAAAACGTTGCAGGAATTTCTCCTGTATCGTGGGTGCGTTTACAAACATTTAAATTCACGTAACAAACAGCCAGACCCGGAACAACTACCTGTAGGCCATACAAATATTTGTTCCGTGCGGGAATCGAATCCGCGACACGCATCGCAACAGTCGATCGCTCAACCACTGCGCCAACCGTGTCATCAATAATTTTATAACTGTTGTAAATATGAATATTTACTAACTTCCAAACAATATAGCTTTATATTTAATAACTTTCAAAATTCAAGTTCACAAGAACACACATTCTACTAGATCTGAGAGATATTAGAAACAATTACAAGATTCCATCCGGTGTCGAAGGTACCAGGCGCCTATAAATCAGACGGAGGTGCGTAATGGCGCATAATGCTGGGGTACGGGACGCGGCTAATAGTAGTGGTCACAGGTAAACTGGATCATGGGTCAGTGGATGGTTGAAAGAATTTTGATAGTATTAAGATCGAAAATACGAGGTAGGTATGTGATGATGATGTGGGATGTACAGGTGATGATGGTGAAGGTAAGGTTCAAGTCAATGTAATAAGTAGGTGTGCTCAAAATTAATCTCATCATCATCATTCTCATCCGACGACACGTTTGGCGCAGTGGCTAAGCGTTTGACTGCTGTGTTACGTGTCGAGGGTTCGATCCCCTCACGGAACAGATATTTGTATGACCTACAAGTAGATGTTCCGGGTTTAATTCTTTGTGTATGTGAGTTTAAATGTTTGTGGACGCACCCACGCTGTAGGAGAAATTCCCAGTGTGGGGTAAAGTATTTGATAAACTAAAAATGTGTTAGGGGTCAGTGCAGTATATCGTCTTCTTCCATTCTTCTCGATTAGGTACTGTACTTTTTCAATGTTTTGTGAATAAAAAAAGCAATATTAAAGCTAAAATAATCATTTAACACAAACAAATGGAATGTTTATTACATCGAAAATAAAATTATTTCCAATAAAGCTGCCGCATATCATTGCCATTGACGGTTCTCAAGAATTGATAGATATGAGATTTTCTACTGTCAAAATTAATTACGAAATATACTCGAAATCTGAGCTGTCATAACTCTTCAACTTTAACTGTAACAAATCTGTAATTGTGCCCATTAATACTTCACAATCTATCAAAGAAAATACCAGATGTAACATGATGAACTATGAGCCCATAAGGTAACCACGGTCCCTTTAATAACGGTCAACTCACTATCGAGATATAAATTAAAATGAAATTAATTTCCTTAACAAAAAGGGGTGGGTACGTCGCATCCTCGCACGTAAATCACACGGGTGACAACTGTAGCGAATTGGTGATCGATGATAGTCGCCGGCTGGTGGCGTATTGTGGGATGGTGAGGCGATGTTATTGCGATGTCAGTGCGTATTCATTTATGTACAGTGATGGTACTTTTTTTTTCTATGGCATCTCGCAGTTTAACCTAGGAGGTTGTCGTCTGCTTAACCGGGCGAATCCTGTGGATGCCTTAAAATTAAGACCTCCAGACAGGGCAAATAACTTACAAACTAAGCGACTACACGCTAAGCTAAGGGCGTCGCTGAGGGAGGACAGCAAAGGGATAGGCTGGATCTGAGTGATATTATTTTAGGACTGGTTTGAACTTACTGGCTCAGTGGCGCGGGCTGGCTCTAGCAGGGGACGGGTAGTGATGGTTCATAATTATTTTCCGTGATGTAGTGCCTAGTAGGTTCTCCCAAACAGTGTGTATGACCAAACGTATGAACGTGGACAAAGCATAAAGGCAGTAGGGACCGTGTTTTTTTTTATGAATGGCATCTTGCAGTTCTACCAAGGAGGTTGTCGTCTGCTTAACCGGGCGAATCCTGTGGGTGCCTTAAAAATTAAGACCTCCAGCCAGGGTAAAAACTTACAAACTAAGCGACTACACGCTAAGGGCACCCCCTGTGGGGTACGAGCCTCGGCTTAGGGCGTCGCTGAGGGACAGCAAGGGACAGGCTGGATCTGAGTGATATTATTTAGGGACTATTTTAACTTACTGGCTCAGCAGCGCGGGCTGGCTCTTGCAAGGGACGGGTGGGGCATTTACCGGGACGTCGCGACGGGCCTCGTCGGCGAGGACGGAATGACGGTGCTTTGCGTCTGAATTTTCGAAGAGTGTTAGTCTCCCTGCTGCTCTCCTGGAGCAGGGTTATAGCATCGTCAGGAGTGACGAGGGTATGACGGGGACGACGAATTTTACTTATTCGCGAGGGATCGTATCGAGCGGCCGATGCGATAAGGGGGTTGCGATGTTTTAACGCGGAGTCAAAGAAGCGCTTGGTAAGGCGCTTCATGAATTGAACGACGGTGGGGATTCTTAGGTCTAAGTGAAGACTACCGTTACGGACGTAAAAAGGGGCTCCCGTGATTTTACGAAGGAATCGGTTTTGCAAGGTCTTCATCTTATGAAGGAAACGCGGGTTGGCGTGGGCGAACACGACACATGCGTATGTCATGATGGGACGAATGACCGCGGTGTATAAACGCAATTTGCACTTGAGTGACAATTTGCTTTTAGCCTGAATTAAAAAGTGAAGCCTACCCATAGCAAAGGCGGCGCGCGAACGAGCCGCTTTGATATGTGCCGCGAAGGACAAGTGACTGTCGAGAATGACACCTAAGTATTTGGCATGCCTCTCCCAGGGGATAGGCTTGCCGTACATAGAGATCGGACTGGGGATCGGGGGATTAAAGCGCGGTTTGGAGTAGATAACCGCGTGACTTTTACCGGGATTCACCTCGATTCTCCATTTCCTGAACCAAGCGCCTAGGACGTCGGCTGAGGTCTGGAGGGTACGGCCGATAGCGTTTGTACAGCGGCCAGTATAATAAATGGCCGTGTCATCCGCAAACAGAGCTAACTGAGCTTTTTTGCTCTTGGGAATATCGCTAGTGAACAGCGTGAAGACGAGGGGGGATAAGACGGAACCCTGAGGGACTAAAGGCAGTGGGGACCGTGGTATATAATGGCGCACTATAGTTTCAAGAGCACTAATACAGACTTAAAAAAATTAAAGATTTCTGAGTTCATAAATATCATAAGTAGATGATGTAACCAGCTCCGTGACTATAACTTTTTATGAAAATGTACGTCATTTGTTTACCTTCATATCGCGACCGATGTGAATAATCCCACGTGCGCCAGGACAGATACCCGCGGTAACAGATTCAGCCCATAATTAACTCTGGGTAATGCGCTATTGCCAACGGGAAACTGCTTCGTCTACCTATACCTTAACACGCCATTAGGTGACCAAGCGATGCATTTATTACAGACTAGCTTTTGCCCGCGGCTTCGCTCGCGTTTAATTCGGGATAACACAGTTCCCCTTTCCGGATTTCAAGGTATCTGCTACCTATAGTTTTTGCCCTAACTAAGTTTTCCCTTGTCTCCCTCATTTCTCACCTTTTTATTTAAAAAATAGCTTATGTCCGTCTTCAGGGTCCCAACTATCTATGTATCAAAATTAATTTAAAACGGTTTAGCAATTTAAGCGTGAAGACGTAACAAACAAACTCACCTTCGCTTTTATAATATTAGTAATAAGGATTTTAGCCTTGATCAGTCGTAAATACTAATTTGACTATCCAAAATCTATTGATGTTGTAGGCTACTTACTCTGTTAATTTTTGAAAATTAACAACTCTCATAAGTAGTAACATCAATTCCTTTCCAATTCAGTAACTAAATCAAAATTTCTGCCAAAAATTGATCTTCTTAAGAACCTTTTCTCAGAAATCAATTCGAACCATTTAAATTAACCAGAAATTAGCTATATAATCCTATATTACGAAGCAAATCGTAGAGCTAATCATACAAAACACCCCACTGGTCGAATCAGTCGCTCCACAAGAAACAAAAGTAGACCAGCTTATAATTCTATAGACTCGCATTAGACTACTACTTAGAATTCAATTCGATGCCCAACAGGCAAGTTAAACAGGCAAAAAGACTAAAAACGGGCAAAGTTGTGGGCAATCGGCGCACACGCAAGCCTGATACGATCGGGTGCGGTCGGAGCCGATCGGCTAATTAGTGGCAGGGCTGCCGTGGCCGCGGGCCATGCTACCTTGGCTGATTCGCTTTACGCCTTCATTTGGCTCAAAACGACGGATTATCATGGGCTGCAGTTTAAAGACTATAAATAAGGTTGTTTGCGTGAGGCTATTCTGTGTCTAGGATATGGCGCCCCATTTTGTTTTGCAGTCTTAGTATTACGTCGATCTACTGGACAGACAACAGTTATCAATGTCATCCACAGGCCAAAATTAAGGCTATATCTCTTTATCCTTTGTCATATGGTAATGGTGATGGTGTATATGGCCTTCTTCGTTGAAGATTAAACAAGGTTTGCGCCGTGATGACGAAGAAACATGGTTTTGATAATCCACACTGCCTCTTGCAAAAAGCAGGTACAACTTACAAATTGAACAGCTCCCACTGTTCTGTAACAAAATTCTCATTATTTTCTTCCTGTGGTAACATTCTTGAGGATGACCTTCAAACGCAGCCGTTAGTCATCCCCTGACAGACAACACGCACAGTGGTCAGCATAGTAATTATTTGGAAATAAAACGCCGATGTAATTGAGCGCACGTTTTTGTCCAACTCCTGCGCAATTTGTAACACTGTGCCTAAGGCTTCGCTTTATTTTTATTCCTACGTTTTGAAAACACGCGAGCTGTTATGTTATACTGGTAACGTATTATGGGTGTTTTTATGTGCGTAATGTAGAATTGTAACATTTATAGCCTAGATCTATAAAAAGATAAAAAAGAACTGCATGCAGTAGCAATTGGGTACTGTATACCGCTTAACACCTCTATCATCTTTTAGCCTGACTAACCAGGATTTTACAATAACTCGATTCATGTATTGTGTAAATCTTTACATAGCTGCGCTTAAAGCAATATTTAGAGTGATTCAAATAGAAGGTTTATATCTATACTAATAATTATAAAGCTGAAGAGTTTGTTTGTTTGTTTGAACGCGCTAATCTCAGGGACTACTGGTTTGAATTAGAAAATTCTTTTAGTGTTGGATAGTCCATTTCATGAGGAAGGCTATAGGCTATATAACATCACGCTACGACCAACAGGTGCTGAGCAGCGTGGGTGAAACCGCGGGGAACAGCTAGTGTAGGTATAATATGCCCGTCTTCGTGAGATACCGCTAATCCGTAAAAAATATCTCATCATTAACCTACCTTTATTAGTACCTGCCTTTTTCTTCCTATATTAGAACCAACTACAAGTTTTGCATGCCTAACTAAGGTAAGTTGTACTCTGAGGGGTCTGCCAGGGGCACCGGCTGCCGGAGTTGTGGGTTGCTCGAAAGAGATACCGCGGCCCCGAAACATAAAGGGCAAAAGATGGAACATGGGTGGGTTTTAGTCAGTACAAATCTGACATTCCCACCCTTTTCGCCAAGAGCAGGTTAAGTTATTTGATGATTTCCCATCTGCAAAAACAAAGCAAAGGTAAGCTGTACAAGGATCTCCAAAACGTGTTGTTCATCATGTTTTTGTGTAGTCTGTTTGAACAAATAAAATTCTATACTACTCTAAGGGATAGATCCATACCTGTATAAACAATTAGTTGATAACAAAATGCCGCTAGATCTAACAAACATTCCATTGTAAAATTTTTGGGTTTTTTCCCATGCCATCTACGCCATGAAATATCGTTCCGTCAAACAATTCTAGTAATTCCTTTGAAGTACGTCCCGCTGCAAAGCCTTGACTAGTTAATAAACTTTGTATGAATGATTACTCACGTCCAAGTGCTCGTGGGTCGATCGATGCGCAGTAATAACTAAATACACACAGTTGTACAGCCTCACTCTTCACAATTGGGTCACAACTCCAACCGTCATTAGGTGTCAGGTCATCGCGATAAGGATCTCTATGAGTTTTGTGCTCCTCATCAACACATTCGCACCCTTGACACCCTTGACATACCATCATCTATGTTACAACAATTTAATACAATTGGTAAGGGCCTTAGTCCGAAGAATTGGTAGTGGGCATTTGGTCCTAGAACGGTCAGAGCCAAAAGATTCTGCCGCGCTGACTAACAGTGCAGTAAGGAGGTTATTACAGTAAACCTCCTTACTGTACTTTTAGTTAGTGCGGCAGGATTCTGGAGTGGTCATCCCATACCGGAAGGTGAGACGCAGTTTACCATAAGGACTATTAAATCTATGACCTAATAGAGGCCATCGCAATCTGTTGGTTAACGGGAAGCTCAAATTCTGGCTAAGCCAAGCTAAGACATAGAACTCTCCCAAGGGGACCCTTGCAGCAGTTCTTGTTTTTCGGCTTCACTCATAGAATTAGTTACGCATAAAATGGTCCTTTAAATTCCATATTCCCATAAAGATAGTTGCCTTATCAATGTTACGAACATGTAACAGAAATTAGTTATTTAAGAAAATGACTATTGAAAACAATTAGCAAATGGATAATTCCAATAATGATCGTGACCGTGACCGAACAAGTTCGCCACGTGTGGTCTCATTGTGATGCAGGTCGTGATAACAGGTGCACGCTGTCCAACACGATCACCACACTATTTATTTGCGCGTGTATCACATAATTAGTACCAGACATTCACAGTGCATTCTAACTGCAGATGCTATAGTTATCGAAATGTGCTCAAAGTACAGTTGGACAAGAGGGCGCAATATGTATCATATTGCTAGAAATGCTCATGCACAGAGAAGCGACAAATAATTTAAAATGTGCGCCTAATAATATTTATTTGCTAGGTTTATTTAAAATAAGGATATGAACATGATTAAAACTATAGTTCCATCATATTATAATAATACAATTGTTTTTTTTTTTCATTTTTATATATTTCTTAAACATCATATATATATAAAAAAAAAAATAGTTTTCATCGGTTTCGGGAGCAGGGTCCAAGCTACCAGTGCTTAGGGCTCTAGAGACAAGAACCTCCTCAATAGAAGTATCTTCTGATTCAAGCTCTTGATAATCCAACCGCCAAAGGATAGCTTCGACAGATGTTCGTCGAGGTTCTTGGCTATCGGGCCTTTAGCCGTTACGACAATCGGCACAATGACAATCGAGTTCATATTCCAGTCGACTATATTGCCCTTAATAATGGATGGTATTTAATACTTTAACTGTAAATCCCCTTTTTTCAATCAAAATATTCGAAATTATCACCAAAAATACTGAATTGCACACTAAATTTGCTCATCAAATAAATCAATTATACTATACTGTTAGAAGACAGCACTACAATAAAAAAGTGTTATATCTTTATCCATTTTCTATTAATGCAAGTCGTTACTGGCATTCGCCGGCCGCTGCCGCGGCACCGCTCGCTCCGCTCGCTCGGCTCGTGCGTAGGGGGTCGCAGTTTTAACCTAACCTAACCTACGCATTTTTTTAGCATTCAGGAAAGAATATTTGGTGCACGATCAGTATTTTTGGTGAACACAATTTTTTTTCCCCTTAATAATGCCCCTTTTTACTTATTTTAATCCGAAGTCAAATTCATCTCAATAAACACAGTCATTGCTCTGTTCACACCTCCCAACTGTTCCGGCGACCTCTTGAACCGCAGCCCAAAGTGTGAGCATAATGAATGGAACAGATGCATATCGCGACGGTGTCCTAATATGGACGTGATTTATGGCATCTATTCGATCAACGGATTAGTCGCGCTCGGAGCTTTATTTAGAAGTTATCGAAGATACTCATCGCTCTGTAGATGAGGAGATTGCTCTATTAGAAACGTGTTGTTTTATTTATGTGAAAGAAACGCCGAATTTTGGGATTTTTACTTCAGAGACTTCACAGACGGACATACTGACTACCAATCTCGTTTATAAGCGTTACTACTGAGTATGTTTAGGTATTCTATTTCCAGATCAGACAAAGTGTTATTGGGTTTTTGTAAATAAATATAGATGTTTATTACTAGTTTATAACCGGGATGAAAGGATACTTTCCATCCCGATACAACGATCTGGTGCAGCGGTGGTACAATTACCGAACTCCACGCGGACAAAGCCGTGGGCGTGTGTAAGTGTTATGATTTGTTATAAGTAAAAAAAACTATCCTCTGCTAAAGTACTGTAGATGACTATCAAACTTAAAAGTCAAATTCTCTTGAAATTAGTAAAGGAAGATATAGACATATTTTAACATGTAGTTATAAAATTATGCTTATTTAAAACTAGCTGGCGCCCGCGGATTTGCCCGCGTGATATCGAATAAAAAGTATCGTATGTGTTATTTCAGACCATAATTTACCTCTGTGCCAAATTTCATTAAGTTCCTTCAGCCGTTTTGACGTGAATGAGTAACATAATATTAGTAAGAAATAAGATACCTACAGGTTAGTTAATTGTCTATTAAAAGGCTGTTTTATTACGAATAAATGCCCTCATACAACCCTAGGTTACTTGTCAGTTCTACAAATTCAGTGTTGAGAGACCTATGGCCCCCTTCACAATGATGTTAACATAAACAGACATTCTACAACTCAGAGACCAGCACTAATAAGTAGAATTACACAAAAAATGGCTGCCACTCACAGAGTGTCGAAGCGAATATATCTTCAATGTAACAGGAATGATAATAGAGGCCGATTGACTTGTAGATGCGGTGGTGTCAAATTATACGCTGAAGGGAAAAACTGAGTGAGATCCACGCGTACCAGCCGAGACAGTGACGACTTGTTAAGATGTATCGGGATAAGTCAAGCGACAAACATATTATTATAGGAGTTTTTGATTGATATTATAGTTTAACATAGTAAAATTGTCTGTGTTTTCATTCGTTACTTATCAACAGATCACGTCATGTTGAAGCTAGGTGTACTATCTCTCTGCTTTCCAATGGGCTCAGTTCTGCGACAATTCTAGGCATTTTTATGAAAGCCAATCTTCCTTGGTTTTTGAGCACAGACCTGTCTCTGCCATTTTAAATAAATGAAATTTTAATGCTTTTATTCTAATTTAAATTCCACGTTTGTTAAAGTATGTTTTGAGTTTAAAACATTTTCTTTATCTTAGTCTGAAAATATTATAAGTCCACAATGACATTAACGGCCCACTTGATTTAAACTACACGATAAAAGCCGCATTCACAATCATTTTTAACCGCCAATGAATTTATCATCCTTATTAAAACCTCTCTCGCGTACATTATCGTCCGCTCCCGTATCTACTGCGTTATCATCGTCTTGATACATCGCCTCCCCACAATGGACAGAATTAATCTCTTCGCCATTTACGCTCGAGCTTATAAATTAACGCTGACACCTCAACACTGCCTAGAAATTTACACTAACTAGTTTTTATAGTACACCACTTCAAAAACTATCAGGAATTACACCATCCATTGCAACTTTTATTTATCTTTGCGTATCATCTTCACACAGTTTCCCAGAAATGTACGCTACAATTTTTTTCTAGTCATTTTGTGTTAAACCGGATTGTGTGGAATGCAACTACATAATAGTTTGGTGCAGTTTTTAATTACGATTTGTATCGAGTATGTTGGCGGGATGAAATCTTGTAACTTTATAATGGGCTAAAGGTTTACTTTTAGAATTCTAGTTATGAGTTGGTTCTAGTAATTTTTTAATGTTTCCATTTTTGAAACAAAGAAAAAGGTTCTACGAACGATTGATATGAACATGGAACAGTTTTAAATGTCAATTTTAATTTTGTCGTGGATGTACACATTGGTAATGGTTTATTATGCTTATTTTTTTATGTAATAGATTTTACCTCTAAGGTTAGGTTCACATTTTATTCGGACCGATAGTTATGCCGTTTGGCCGAGAGCCATTGGGTCTTGCTGTTCACATTAGAAGCTGCCGATCCGACATATACAAAGCAGTATGCCATTATGTCTGACCCAACAGAAATCGTGGCTGAACGTACGGTAAATGTGTCTCCGACAGTTTTATCGGATCACCCTCTAATATGAATAGCGCTATTGAAATACATATGTTAATGTACATCGGACACAGTTTTCGTTCCGGTAAAACTATCGGTACAACTTATACGGACCAGCTCTTACTACATCTATTCTATTTTCCAGTTTATGAACATCTTCTTAATCGTGTACTTTTTGTTTCAGGTATGTTATTATCCATGCCTACATTATTTGTAAGTATTATAAATAAGTCTATTCCATATCTACCATGTCATCTCGAAGCGACAGTAACATTTTACAGAAATAACCAAGAAACAGAAAATTGCTCAGATCCCTAGATTGAATCGTTTTAGTTCGCTACGTTATCTGGTACCCGTTACACAAATAGGCTATCCAGTAGCCCTAGGCTATACTTACAGCCTGCTAGACCCACATATAGCCCTGCTTCAGTTAAGCCCTGCAGGCAACACGACTACAATTTCTTGCCCACTATCAATTAATCCTACATTTACGCCTAGGAGTAATTTATACCTAATTATCTTACAAAACGGTTAATATTGACATTAATAAATCGAAGACTAGGCCATTAGATTTAATTAAAAACCTACGCAGTTGTTTGTTGTACGTAAGTTATTTTGTAATAATAATATTTTCTTGAATGTTTACTAATGTCTAGCCGCTGGGCAATGTATGGCAACATTAAAATGCAAATTATATAATTTAAAAATAAAATTATTTTTATTTTTAAATATACCAACCAAATTTATATAAACGACCCCAAGTGTCGCGTACGTTGTGATTTGTTCCTCCGAAGAAAAAAATATAAAATAGTGTTCTTGGCCTCAACAAAATATAAATTAATTACCTAAACAAAATCAATAAGCAAAACCTAAAAACATCAACAATAGAAACTTCCGAAACCCTGCCGAAATGAATTATATTTTAAAATTTTTAATGACTGACAGACAATGGCAAGTTGACATTGTCACCTCTCAAAAATGTGAAAAATGGATAATTACAATGTAAAATGATAACACGATTAGCGGCTCGCCGACTTGCACGCCTTCCACCTCCGGACTCGCCGCTCAGCTCCGCCTCGCCGCCGCCGGAACCCAGCCTCATCGTGAGCGCTGTGACACCGGCCGTGGCAGTTGCGTCGAGCTCGAGCGACGAGTATTTTTCCCCGCCCACGACGCCACCACCTGCTCGTCGACGGGGAGGACGCCGGCCACCGGACGGCTTCGGACTTCGAGGCCCACCGGCCTCTGATAGGGTCCCAGCTCCCGGTGGAAGTGTGCAGCGCATGCGATGGACTAGTTCCATTAACGAAAATGTCATGCGCTCATATTATGGGGCTACAGAGGGGGGAAACAACCTGACTGCGTACCGGGTTCGGATGCTCTCTCTGTTTCAGGTGCTTGAGCCAGCTGTCAACGTGTCGGCACAACGACTATCGGATCAGGTGCGGGTAATCCAGCGTAATCGTATGTTGGATGACACCGTACTTGATCGCTTGCGAACTGAAATGCAGAGTAGCCAGGTCATTGCCTCTTCGTCGCAGGCTGTGGTTCCACCACAGTCCCACCAACTAGTTAGTCACGCTGACGAGGTAAGTAATGACATGGCTACTAATGTAAGTACCCAGTGCAATGAGGAAATGAGGAGTGCTTTGGAGGGTGCGATTCGAGAATATCGGTACATATCGCCCGAACTTAGACCACGCTTGCCTCGGTTGCCCATGCATAATAAAAATAGGGCGCTGGTGGCTGTTCTGGATTCGCAGTTGTCAAACTATTTTGACAACTGCGAAAACCTCACTGATGCTCACTCAATACTGTATTGTGCGGCTGTAGCGGCGTGTCGTGTAGCTCATGTAAACTTTCCTGATGACAGAGCTACACGACCGAAACCAGCTGTACCAGTCTGGCAGTACAGGATTGAGCGACGTATTGGTGTGGTCAGAACACTCATTGGCAAACTTATCTGTTTCAGGGGGGGTAACACTAGACCTCGAGTGATGCGCTTTGTGAGGCGGGCATTTGCAGGGACTGATATTAGTCCTTCAGATTACATGTCCCACATCACAGAGCGCATCGACTTCCTGAAGCAGAAAATGTATGCATGGGCAAACCGTATTCGTAGGTATAAGCGGCGGGTGGAACGATACACTTTGAATCGTACATTCCAAAGCGATGAAAGGTGGGTGTATAGAGCATGGGAGCGACCGGACCAAGGTGTGTCTGACACGCACCTACCGGGTGATGACGCCATGTGCTCGTTTTGGCGTAGCATTTGGTCGGTGCCTGTCAGTCATACCGAGGGTGAATGGACTCGGGAAGTCGAGCAAGCGTGCGATCCAATACCAGAAATGGGGGCAATAACAATCAGCCCCCAAGATGTAGCTTGTGCGGTCCGTCCGTTGCCTAATTGGAAATCTCCAGGGCCGGACGGACTGCACAACTTTTGGTTAAAAATGATTCAAAGGTCGCACGCTCGTTTGGCGACCCTTTTCCAGACAACCTTAGAGTCAGGATCGCTACCCAAGTTCTTGACAACTGGAATAACCCACCTGCTCCATAAATCGGGTAGTACGGCGGAACCCAAAAACTATAGACCAATAACGTGTCTTCCTACAATGTATAAAGTTCTTACATCCATTTTGAGGGCTAAAATCTCTAAACACATTGATGACAATTCTATCATGTCTGCTTCTCAGAATGGATGTAGGAACGGGTCCCGTGGTACTAAGGAGCTGCTCCTCATTGATATGGCCATTAGCCAACAGGTTCGCCGTTCCCGAAGGCATCTATCGACATGTTGGATAGACTATAAGAAGGCCTATGACTCCGTGCCACATACATGGCTCATGAGGGTGCTAGAATTGTATAAAGTTGATGCAACTCTACGCACCTTCCTGAACTCGTGTATGAGGCAATGGAATACGGTCCTTCGCTATCCAGGATCTCGGCAGATCCAGAGGAATAGTGAGCCGATAAGGATAGAGCGAGGTATATTCCAGGGCGATAGTTTGAGTCCACTTTGGTTCTGCTTAGCCTTGAATCCTCTAAGCACGTTGCTGGAGGGTTCAGGTCTGGGCTATCGATTGAGGAGAGGTGGTCAGGTTATATCTCACCTCCTTTACATGGATGACTTGAAACTCTTTGCCCCCAACGATTCGCAACTGATGGAACTACTGAAGGTAACTGAAACCTTTAGTAGTGCCATCAGTATGGAATTTGGTGTGGACAAATGTGCGGTCATGCATGTAAAGCGAGGGGAAATTGTGGAATCTGTGGGAACCCAACTCTCGGATTCCATACACCTTAGATCCCTCTCAGCAAACGAAACCTACAAGTATTTGGGTATGTCGGAAGCGTTGGGTATCAATGTTGCTGACATGAAGCAATCGTTGAAGGAGCGCTTCTTTGGCCGCCTGAGAAAAGTATTTAATAGTCTTTTATCAGGTGGAAACAAGGTGCGTGCTTTCAACGGTTGGGTCATGCCGGTTTTGATGTACTCTTTCGGCATACTCAAATGGACTCAAACAGAACTGGACGCCCTAGATAGGAAGGTCCGTACATTGTTAACGGCATTTCGTATGCATCACCCACGTTCTTCGGTTATGAGACTGTATATCCCGCGGAGTTGTGGAGGTCGAGGTTTTTTAAACGCCAAGACTCTCCACAATCGCGAGATATGCAGTCTCAGGGAATATTTCCTAGAAACCGACGTGGGAATGCATCGGGATGTGGTTGCAGTGGACAAAGGCCTCACCCCGCTCTCCTTGGCTAAAGAGAACTGGTGCAAACCTGTAGTGCTTGACACTAACGACCGCAGGGAGGTATGGCAGAGTAAGGAGCTTCACGGACGCTTTTTCCGGGCCCTACATGGACCCGATGTAGATCATTCAGCGTCCGTAGCCTGGCTACGTTCCGGGGATCTCTTTGGAGAAACTGAAGGTTTTGTCTGTGCAATTATGGATGAAGTTATGATGACAAATAACTACCGGAGATTTATTGTGAAGGACGGCACGGTTGACATATGTCGGGCATGCCACCGTCCGGGTGAATCAATTCGACACATTATCTCCGGTTGTTCTCGTCTAGCTAACGGAGAGTACTTGCATAGACACAACCTTGTAGCCAGGATTATCCATCAGCAACTTGCTCTAAAATACAATCTTGTGGAATCGGAAGTGCCGTACTACAGGTATGAGCCCGACCCAGTTCTTGAACATGGCAATATCACATTGTACTGGGATCGATCCATCATCACCGACAGGACTATTGTTGCTAACAAGCCTGATATAGTGGTGGTGGATCGATCAGAGCGGCGCGCAATGATTGTTGACATAACAGTCCCGCATGATGAGAACCTCGTGAAAGCCGAGAAAGATAAGCAAATTAAGTATATTGACTTGGCTCGCGAGGTTGTCGACATGTGGGATGTGGACTCAGCAATCATTGTGCCGATAGTCGTATCTGCCAATGGCTTAATTGCCAAGAGCCTCGACCAATACCTGAGGAGGCTCTCGTTAGGCAGCTGGATCAAGGGCTTGATACAGAAAGCGGTACTCCTGGACACGGCTCGTATTGTTAGGAGGTTCCTTTCTCTGGAGCCCTGACCGCCGGTAGCTTGGACCCTGTTCCCGATACCGGTGGGCTACTATTTTTATATTTTTAAATGTTTTTTTTTTATGATTTTTAGAAATATTTAAAAATGTAATTATGTGTATGTAAAAATAAATAAATGTACGAAAATTATTTATTAAATAATTATTGTTTTTCTGTCAAAAGTCAAAACTGACGCTAGATTTTGTTACTGTGTGTAGTTTTGCTGTAGAGTGACGTCATTTGTATTTAACGTTATTCCTCTGAGTCAGACCTTGGTTGGTTGGTTTCCAAAGTTTCAGCATTGTGGACCCTGCCGGGAAAAGCAAAGAAGGAGACAAAAAGCAAGCTTTAATCTGACTAGGTATTACCTAAGCCTAGTCTACCTCACGAGCACATGAAGTACTATCATTAATTTGATACCTCATTGGTAGTAGATGAGAAGACAAAATCGCCAAAAAACGACAATGTTGATAATTCTGGCTTAAAAAAAACTCCATCATGTCTCCAATCATTGCACATTGTGGGGAGATATTTGGGCATTTCCTCAAGACTTGCGTGACCTTTCACATGAGTGTGTGTGCGGCTCTCGGTCGGAGGGCGGCGACCCGTATCACGATGTTAATAGATTCAAAACATCTCGCTGCTAGCTGTCATTACGTGTAATTTCGACGGCTCTACATAAGAGACAGGGCTGGCACTGATTTAGCTTCTATAAATCTTCACATTTTTATGAGAACAGGGGGTCTTATAGTCGCTTTAGCAGAATCGTAATAGGAATTACGATAAAATGGTCACAGACGCAGTTCATATTGTTAATTGTCAGTAACCATAATACGAATTTCAGATCCCCAGAATGTTACTGATCGACATACTATTATTTCTCACTTTATAGTTTACTAGCTTTCGCTTTCGCTTTCGCTCGCGTTAATTTCGGTATAACACACCAAGCAGACCCACAGTTTAGGCTCTTGCGCCTGATTGATTTGTAATAGCAACGCTAAGTTTTCCCTTTTCTTCCCTCGTTCTTCCTCATATCCCACTTTTTTCAATAAAAATTAGCCTATGTCCGTCTCCTGGTACCCAACTATCTCTGTACCAAAATTCATCAAAATCGGTTAAGCCATTAAAGCGTGAAGAGGTAACAAACTAACTCGCTTTCGCTTTTGTAATATTAATAAGTAAGGAAGTAAGGATTCTCGCATCGATCGGGACGAATTACTTGGTTGAAAAGTATTCAACAGATCTACCTCGTCGTACCCGTCTTATTTCTTCGCCAGCTTCAATTGTATCACTTTTGTTTTAAATAATTTAATAATCTACGACGACATAAATTAAACTTAACCCATTAAAATTTAAGGAAGAAATTTATTTTTTAATTTAATTTTATTTACGATAAAACCTTGCTCATATTCTACATTTTATATCGGCAGCCCTACGACAAACTGTTAGTTGGTCTGCGGCCTTCTCTAAAATTGCTTGTAATTTGAATGATTTCGGGTGTAGTGTCCAGTGCTCACCATTTTGGTAAAATGATTGTATTGTAGCTGAACGCTCTCAGATATTATGAATTTCATACAAAAACGTATCATTACGTTTAATTCGTTGTTATACAGAATTTTGTACCGTTTAGTAGTAATGTTCGGTTACATGTTCGCCACTTCTATGTGGGAAAGCAATCAAGAATATTTAATTCGGAATGTAGAACTACTATTGGCATTCATTACCGTAACCACTAAAAACACCCACATCCGCGAAGGAGCAATATTTGATAGAGTAGTTTTATAGCAAGCCTGCATTTATCGCCCTTTTTTATTGAACTTAACATGACGCCTATATCCTCAGAAGTATACAGTAGGGAGTAGCTATAGTGTTTATAGCAGGTGCTAGACTTTTAGCCAGCCATGTTTTGAGTCACATGGTTACCGCCATCCGGGCAAACACTCGGATGCCACTGAAAATTTTGATATAAACAGAATAGTACTCCCCAAACTGACAATAAACTAGGGGCCTAAGTCTGCTATTACGATAGTGTCAGAATGGTCGATCACTGATCGCATAATGGTTGATTTTGACAAGTTTAGTATGTAGCAGATTACCAAACTTGTCAAAATTAACCATTATGCGATCAGTGATCGACCATTCTGACACTATTGTAATAGCAGACTAAGGCCCCTGGCAATTGAACGCTCACGCTCAGCCCTTGCGATCACTAAACTAAATATACAAACTTGCACAAAACTTTATCTATTAACTTAATGTACTTAGCAACTATCTTTTCCTACAACATTCTCCCTGCATGCCCTTCCCAGTAGCAACTAATTGTGCAGCAAGTTGATGTTGTCTACATGAACATTGTTAAGGTCAGATGTTCGTAACGAGTGGCTACAGTACGAGATCACGATCTCCAACGAGGCACATAACAAGATGTCTCCGGGAGGATGTACGGGCGACGTGCGCGCAAGTGACGGATGTAGGCCGCGCATGCGCATGCTCCTCGATAATACCAGGTTAGAGGGCAAATTGGGTCCTGATTGTTAAAGAGTAGCGGGTCCAATTTGATTATTTATCAATTACTAGGTTTTGCCCGCGGTTTCGCTCGCAATAAATTCGGGGTTACACAGTTTCCCTTACCTGATTTGCAGGTACCTGCTACCTGTAGTTTTTGCCCTTGCTTCATATTTATTGTAATAGCAAAGCTAAGTTTTCCCTTTTCTTTCCTCTTTCACCCTCAAATCTCAATCTTTTTTTAAGAAAAAATAGCCTATGTCTGTATCCAGAGTCCCAACTATCTCTGCACCAAAATTCATCAAAATCGGTTTAGCCATTTAGGCGTGAAGACGTAACAAACAAACTCACTTTCGCTTATTTAACTAGCTATTGCCCGCGGCTTCGCTCGCGTTTTCTGAAATTCGGGGTAACACAATTCCCCTTGCGCCTTATTGATTTGTAATAGCAACACCAAGTTTTCCCTTTTCTTCCCTCTTTCTCCCTCACATCCCACTTTTTTCAAGAAAATATTAGCCTATGTCCGTCTCCTGGTTCCCAACCATCTCTGTACCAAAATTCATCAAAATCGGTTTAGCCATTAAAGCGTGAAGAGGTAACAAACAAACAAATAAACAAACAAACTCACTTTCGTTTTTATAATATTATATATAGTATAAGGAGTAAGGATAGTAAGGATTAAGGATTTCTGAAATAAACAGATACAAAATTGTATCCAATTAGCCTGAGAATCAGTGTGTTTTTTTTTTCGTGATCTTGTTTATGCGAAAACGAAGACATCTTCAGGATCGAGCAGTGAAATGCATGCTACTGTAAACTTGTGCAATGTGCATGTACTTTATAACAGTTTTGCTCATATGAACTCAAAATCGGTAATGAGTTGTCCTGCATTTAATGTTCAAAAGCTTGAGCTCTTTTTTGTTGATGGGAAATCATCAAATAACTTTCCCCGCTCTAGGTGGAGCGGGGTGAGTGTCAGACTTGTACTGATTAAAACCCACCCATGTTCCTTGTGTTGCCTTTTATGTTCCGGGGCCACAGTATATCTTCCGAACAACCCGCTATCCCAGTTGTTGTTGTGCTTACAGTACACACCGAATTGAATTCAAAAAAGTTTGGTACTATCCATTAGTAAATACAGTTTAATGTTTCTCTTCACAAAATTAAAGCACTTACATCTGATCGCAATCGAACTTCGCCACAATAAAATAATTGTAGTTCAAACTTTATTCTCAAACGTTATTCTTTTGTTTTTTTTTAAATTGAAAGTAAATTACAAGCTTTGTATTGAAAACAAATGTCTGGCATTATGATACCACCAATGTTATAGACAATTTGGATATAACCGCAAATGGTTTGAATATCTTCACGTAGCAATGAGATTGGTTCTGTGTAGGTGTGTTATTAGCTTTATTGTGAGTTACAGGTTCGATCTACGCATTGTTGATTTCGGATCTTACTTACAACCAGTCAAGCATGGAGTCTTGGGTTTGATTACCGGGTCGACCAAAATGAAATTGGGTTTTTGGTATCAGTAGCAACTGGGTAGGTTTGGATAGGTTAATGGTGAAATGATCCCTCTATAACATATAGACCTAATACCTAATCAAAACTAGATAAAGGTTAAATTTGTCTGGACTTTGAGATCGAAAAAGTTTGGAAAAGTAAACTATGAAACCATAGGGTGGCAGCCAACGGCTTCCGACATCCAACATTCTATGATGATTACCAAGCCTGCTGAAATATCGACATTCATTCATGTAAGTATTGTAAACGGACGAGAGACGAAAAGTCATGCCCAGAAAACCCTAGGCTCTGCAGAAATAACTCAGAGTTAAAGAGACAAATAGATTCCTGTAAATCAAACATGCATGGCGCAGTAAATTCCTAGCGGGAACAAAATAGCCTTTTGTGCCATATCGGGGGTAAGAACCAGTAGTAAAGTATCACAAATATACCGAACGAAATTGTTCAACATACGTGCACTAATACTGGGAATACGTTATGTGTAGAAGTTAAGTGTGATCATCTGGGATAGTCTTGTTGAGATCTCCCAAAAGACTTGATGATATGCATAACATTTTGTTTAACAATATGATAGGCCTCATCTCCCCGACTGCGGCAAATCCCAGAAGTTGCCCTCCTTCTAGCTTCACCTCTGGCCATTGTTTTCTTTGCATGCAAGGTAACCAAATCCAGATTTAAATTTGTTTCGTGTAACTTTTCTTTTTTCGAATAAACTGTAAAGTTTTGTTTCAAAAATTTCCTAAAGGCATTTGTGAAACTCAAAATATTTAAATATGGTTGGCACCCGCGGCTTCACCCTCGTGAAAAGAAAGTATCTTAAGTGTTATTCCAGATCTACCTCTGTCAAAAATTTCATCAAGATCCGTTCAGCCGTTTTGACGTGAAAGAGTAACAAACATCCATACATCCATCTATATATCCATACATCCATCTATATATCCATCCTTACAAACATTTACATTTATAATATTACTAGCTTTTGCCCGCGGCTTCGCCCGCGTTAAATTTGGGGTAATACAGTTCCCCTTGCGCCTTATTGATTTGTAATAACAACGCTAAGTTTTCCCTTTTCTTCCCTCTTTCTCCCTCACATCCCACTTTTTTAAAATAAAAATTAGCCTATGTCCGTCTCCTGGTTCCCAACTATCTATGTACCAAAATTCATCACAATCGGTTTAGCCATTAAAGCGTGAAGAGGTAACAAACAAACAAACAAACAAACAAACAAACAAACAAACTCACTTTCGCTTTTATAATATTAAGTAAGGAGTAAGGATTAATAGGATTGTATTGGTAGGTACTCTAAAGTACCAAAAAGCTAAAGCTTTCTGCATTAATGTTGTGTCTACTTTATTTTTCTCGAATACTAAATTTCAAACGACTTACTTAACTTACGCACTATTTTTAACATGTATCTCCGCTAAAAGCCCACGTCCTGCTATTGGCGATAGGAGAAGCGTAATTAATGTTTTAGATAAAATACTTATTACATGTTTCCTGTATAAAAATCCTAGTAAGTAATACTAGGTACAGGTTCATTATGGTAATATTCTAATCATAAAACGCGAGTGTTTTATCTTTGAACGCTTTCTAGGCGAATAATTATAAGAGCATCATTATGCAAGGCATAACCAACCCACAACTGCCCCACTATCGCACACAAAACTGCTCCTATCGAGCGAGGTGGTAAATGTCACATTTGTCATAGAATAGAATAAAACTTGCGTAAAACAAAACAATCAGAATGATAGAAATACCATTATTAACCTTGTAAGTCAATACTCTGATGTCAATATACATACTTTTTATATGAAAACGTTGCCCCACACTAGGAATTTCTCCTGTATCGTCGGTGCGTTTGCAAACATTTAAGCTCACATGTACAAACTATGTGTAGGCTATACAAAAATTTGTTCCGTGCGGGGATCGAACCCGCGACACGCAGCGCAGCAGTCGATCGCTCAACCACTGCGCCAACCGTGTTGTTAAAGATTAAACTACTTAAGCATTAGAAGTAATAAAAGCATCGCCAGATATTCTTCCTATCCTTAATATTTCATTCATTGATACCAACGCACCTTGTGACTCAACTAATCGTTTCTCCCAACTCGAGCCTAAAATACCACTGACCTCAATATAAACCAGCCAATCACCACCTTAATAACTTTGTTACAAAGTTCAAGTTCCTTTGCTAACAGTGCCTACCTAATTGCGGTCCAGCCTTAGGGCATAAAGAATCGTACTTGGAACGGGCGTGGCTATGTTTGGGTGTGAACGTCTGTCTGAGGCAACAAGTGCCACAATTTCGAATTATTAATTGCTTCCCTTGTTCTATATTGTAAGGAAATATATGAGAGTATCAACCTTTATGAAACACGTGTTGAGTCGGCCATGTTTACACTTGTCACAAAAATATTGTTGAACTACATTTTTGCAGTGATCTTTTTTTTAATTTTTGATGCGTCTGTTCTATAAATAAATAATAAATATCTTGGGACAACTCACACACGGCTATCTGATCCCAAGCTAAGCAGAGCTTGTGTTATGGTAACCAGACAACTGATATACATACTTATATAATTTATAAATACATACATATTATAGATAAATCACACCCAGACACAGAACAAACAATCATGCTCATCACACAAAGTTTGTCCTGGGTGGGAATCGAACCCACGACCTCCGGCTCAGCAGTTAGGGCCACTAACCACTAGACCAACAGGCCCGTCAAACGTTCTACAACATTGATGAAATGTTTACTCCATATTCAAACTGAAAGCATTTATTTCAATAAGGCCTTTACAGGCACTTTTGAATGTCAAGTAACAAAATGTTTCTTTTCAAGGCATAGCAACTTGTGAAAGAACTGTAGTTTTCAGTATTTACCATATTCTGTTTGATCAGCAATTATATGTAAACTAGCTGACACCGGCGAAAAAAAAAACGAAAAAAAGTACCTAAACAGTGCCAAATATCATCAAGATCTGTTCAGCCGTTTTGACGCGAAAGAGTATCAAACATCCAAACACCCATAGATTCATACATCAATCCATCTTATCTATCCTCACAAAAAATTGCATTTATAATATTAGTAGGATAGTAAAATTAGTATAGACAGGATACAGTACCGTATAATACCTGTCGTTTCTTACAAAAAAAAAAGAGAATTATCAGGTAATGCACATGACCAACCAAACAACTGTACCTATGTTTCAGAAATAAAATATTTCTGACCCTGATAAACATTACGAACATAAAATTAACTATAAAACCTCATCTGCAAGTCTCAACGACTCATAACTATCAAGAATTTTCTACACAAATTCATAAACTGCAAACTTTAATACCAACTTGTTCTGCTAATCACCAACCTGATCAGTGTTATCTGATTACGCGCCTTCGATCCAGATCCTAGACGAGTTCAGATCAGTATGAACGTGTGACAATTTGCACGAACGACATGTTCTGGGATCATTTACACCGTCGTCGGTGCATTTGAACATATAGTATTAGATGAACACGATTACGGAGACGCGAGTCTCGTTGCACGTGAAAAGTTTTCTCTTTTAGAAATATTAATGTTTTTAGAATGTAACGATACAAATGGCGAAACGAACTTGTATCGATTTTAAGGTTCCGTACCTCAGAAAGAAAAAAATCAACCCTAAAGTCTGAACTTTATCTGTCAAGATCTTTCATCTCGGGAGCGCATGGAGGTTGAAATTAAAACCATATAACTACTTAAACTTGTGGTCACTGCGAGTTATGAAAAATAAACCCTCTAAGTTTTAGGTAAGTGACTTAATAAGGTGCGTGGCCGGTTTTTTGAAAGACTGATTTAAACTTATATAGGCACAAGTTAAAATAGAGGAAGGTTGGCCTGTGCCCTGTACAGAGACTCAAAATACTGATAAATTTTACAAATCACTTAATAGTTGCTTTTTGATGGTACAGAGATAGTTGGGACCCTGGAGACGGACATAAGCTAATATTTTTTAAAAAGTAAGATAAGGGCGAGAAATAGGGAAGAAAAGGGGAGAGAAAGATATTTTTTTCCGATTTCCACGCGGAGAAAGTCGCAGGCGGAAGCAAGTCTTTACTATAAATAAACAAAATTATTCATTGATTATAAGGCGTACAATAACACTAGTTTCATACAATAATAACCCCATAATATCATTTCAGTAAGGGATATGAGCTACCTGTCTAAAAACTAAATAAAACAATAGTTTATTCAAAAACATTCCATGCAAATCTGACTTTCACATCTCGCAAATGAAATCTGTCGCCAAACACTTTCCAAGCCGATGCAAAAACCGCTGATCTTGCTTTATAAGCGATTGTTCTGTACACAATGTAGTATGTGCTGTATTCGCGTGACTCTTGGTAACGGTATCTGGGCCTGGTATAGGACCAAGTGGAGTAAGATACATGGTTTATGGAGCCCGAGAAGAACCTCCTCTGTTGTGTCGAGATGAGAATAGAGCATTCCATCGTAGGATGCACTCTACTGGCACGGAACGTACGTCTAAGTGTTTCTGTCAACATAACTCTTGGTAACTTGTCATAAATATCATCCAGATCTTGAAGTACGAGGTATAAGTCATGATTAAATAAGCCAGTATTCCTGTCTTTTTCTGAAAACCAAAAGTAAATAGACGAAGCTATCGCCGAAACAAAAGAAAGAGAAAAAGACTATTTGAACAGAATTGAGATTAAGAAAAAAAAAAGCCATAAGCTACAGGCTACCAAATGACAAATCCCTTTACAACGTAACAGATATCCAAGCTACTAACCCCAGACCTCAAAGGTCCGTGCCTGTAGGAAGGTATGCCCATAACATCCAGAAAATTGTGGGCACACCGGCGCAGGCGGCGGGCGGCAGTATCATTTGCTACCGCAATCAGCGTAATAACTACACTGGATGATCGAACTGCCGCGCTATCGCTGCAACTCGTGCGCATGTCGCCTTCCTTTTAGTTTTATTCTTTTGAGATTGGATTCAATTGATGTCGTTTTGTAGATAAATTGTCTCGTGTTTCTGTCATTTGGTCTTTCCAGAATGTTTTTGTGTTATACAATTCGTTGTTTTGCTTACTTATTTGTTACACAGCAGCTAGTGTCTAATGTGTATATGTATTTTGAACTTGTTCATATATGAAGTTGTTTTGAAAAACAACATCTTTATCTTTGTCAAATTCAACTAATGGCAATTACTTTCTAATAAAACTCGATATTCACTTTCCACTTTAACTTCCTGCAACTTCCTGCTTTATTGTTTAGATTCTATTCTATTCTTAAGTCAGATAAGTTTTATAGCTTTTCCATTTCTTAACACACTTTTCTCGCAACGAAAACCCTATCAACGTACAACAATGGTAACCCAGCTCGGCGCACGCGCTTCCATTCCGTTACCAATTGTTATTTCATAAATTTCAGACTTAAGACCACCAGAGATGGTCTCTTTTCGCTTGCCATGAACCGAGTTCCACAAAACATCAATAACATCATAACTCGCAAATTATTTCTACGCTATATTGAATACTTCGTTTCGGTTATTAAGGCATATTTTCGTGTGGAGCATGAAATTGATCGAAATGAACCGTTTGGCAGGTGGTTGTTGTGAGTAACATTGTTGTATTCAATAGATAGGCTTGATGTTGAAGACCTTTGCTATTTATGAAGTAACGTGCTCTCGGGGAAACTCATTTGTAGCGTACAGCTGACTGGCACCATGTTGACGCGGGCTTATAAATGGTTGCTAGTTCTTTTTATTTATTTATTAGTTTGTAATCTGATCAACAGTGTTGACATAATAAATGTTGGACCTGTAGTAATAAAAATAGATGTTGCTTATCAGATTTTTGTTTTGGTGCTTTTTAGAACGCGAATGAAACATTTACAAAAGTTTTATACATCTTGGTTTTGATTAAATAAATGACAGAGAATACAGTACATCATTTTCCGAAACTCTTGGCTCCAGGGCCAACAATGTATGGGCCCAGAGCAAAGTCCTTTCTATATAAAGCTTCGGATCTCCTGTCATCAATTTGGATGCATCCAAGTAAAGCGTTTAATCCCTAACTCGTTTCCAAAAGAAGCAGTGCTATTGGTAAGTCTAAATATGGCGGCGGAGCACTTGTAATCACTCGCATACTCTCGTATCTACATATAGACAAGCTCACACGTCCAATTCGAAATTACCATATTAATGTAGTCGCATTCAAATGCAGCTTCATAAAGGCAAAGTCAGTAAATTGTGAGATAAACGGCGAGTTGTCTCATAAATAATATCTCGAAGCTTTCCAGCGTTTCTCTTCATTACCGGGGCTTATTAATTGGAAGTGGTGAGATTAGTCAGTTTATCCGATGACACACATCGGGACGGGTTCCAGTGGATGAGGACTTAGGTGGATTGGATATGGTCCACTCTTGGAGTAGATGAATGTTTCAAATTATCTTACAGTTCACATTGATTGCCTTTGGTCTATGCTTGTTGCAGATTATCTTGTAGCTGAAATTGATAACCTACTCAGATATCTTGTGGAGGCTGTATTCCGACATGCTTACGATCTGCTTTAGTGGTTGGTTTCTTTTCAATAATCGGTATCATTTCGTTATCTACTGCCCACCCTACCGAACACTTATAGGATTACTTTGTTGTCTCTTTCTGTCTCTATGTCTATCTATATTTATATCGAAAACGCATAAAGGTATCTATTGAAATTAAAACCATTGTGTTCTTGGAACTGTAAAAGTTAACCCTCTCAGTCTACGTAGTCAAAAAATATGGCCATTTATTACATCAAAAGAGCCTACTCTAGACCTCAGTAATTCGTTTAGTGGGTTTTCTTAATTTTTAATAGATCAGTCCATCATATGCCTGGATTTTTGCTCAACCTATCAAATGCATTTTGCACTGTGTGATAAGGTAGTATTTCCGAACAAACTCTACGACCATAGAGATAGATTAACTTCGGAATGTCGGAAGCTTGTTACAATCAGATGTTTCGTGATTATTATGTAATAGCTTTTCTGATGAACATTATACACGAACTAGCGGTACATACAAACATTGATAGGCGCCAGAGAAGTTTGATATGGATTTTAATTAATTCCATATCCACAAATTAAATAAATTATTTTTTGTTGCTTAGATTTTATGATACCTACATTAATTGAAAACAAGCACTATCAACTAGGGAACAGAATTCCCAATCAGGATAACTATAAAACTGTCAAGAATTTTAATAACGCTCGTAATATTAACATGATATATTTTACTATGCAACTCGTTCCAATTAATGAAATAGTAAAACAGATATTTGTTACTGTTCAAGGGATGGTTTCGTGTATATTCCTCTCTATCTAACTTAGGCTAATTTTCACTTTTTATCTCTCTCTTGGAGGCATCGCGCGCAACGGTTGGCTGGCTCTATGTCACTCAGTTGCGCACACGCAGCCGCGGGAAGCGTTCGCGTTTGAAAATCGAACGCTTTTCGCGCGAACTGTTACTGGCCAGTGATATTACGTTTTGCATTTTCAATTTTGGAACTTTTTGGATGAGGTGAAGTGTTAGAAGGTGCTTTTTGCGAGTTTACGGTGACATGCGTTTAATCGCAATGTCTTGTGTTGTGTAGAAAGTGAATCTCCGACAAAGGATTACAGTGTTGTTGTGGATACACGTGAGAACTATTGGCTAATTAATGGCGTGCGGAAGGGAATGAGAATGGGTTATGACGTAAACTAGCAGTAGACGGTACAGATACAGAAACATACACATTGCGACGGTAATGATATGTGTTCTGTCAGGTGTGATGGCACCTGTCGGTTCCGTTTCTAATGAAGGATAACAGCAACGTTTCTTAGATATTGGACAAAGTTCTAGTTAAAGAATAAGGTTTAAAGTATTAACTCAGCCTATAAGTACATACTCCTAGGTATTCTCTATCGTGTCAAGTAACAAATTAAATGATAATTCCTCACTTAGACCAACAGTGAGTTCATGAACTAGCAAGTTAGTAGACAAACCCGTTAGTGGTGTTCTGTGTATATTCGTACGTACCTCATCAATCTGATATACGACACCTAATTACCATAATTAGACGGCAATTGATTATTATTCTTCTAACATTATTGTAATGAGTAGCTCCTGTATCATTGCCTACTACTGGTTACGTATAAAGTGTTGCTCCTTCTATCCAGACTATAAACATGAATGTTTATCGCTCTGTATTACGTAAATATACTTCTACTTTATGTTCTTAAGCTCTTTACTCAGCTACTTTTATAGTGGTTGGCATTCAAGACAAGTCAATCTTGTGATAATGTAAAATGTTCTTTTTTTCAACACTAATGGTGATTCTTATTATACTACGAGTTTGCTCTTTACAATCCATTTTATCTTTGAGTGGTTGGCAGTTTATTGGCCAATGAAGGTCTAAACTGCCCTTTGTTTATAACAGATTTTTTTTTGTTTTCTTTGATTCTCATAGCGCCCCTAAGGATATACTCCAACTCCTAAAAATCCGCCCCTAAGGCTACCCACTGACCCAAAGAAGGTTAAAACTGCTCCTTGTAAATATAACAGAACTCAATTAAACATATTCCAATAATATGTAAATTCAGTCTCATATAGATAAGGCTCGTTTAACATTTTTGATGCTTTGTACATTACTTAGACATCAATACTATAATTCCCAGCGCGATTTTCGTTTTGAAAACTTTTGTAAATCTATTAGTATCTACAGACGTTAATGCACCCATAGTTAATGCAAAGTCACTTTCGCATTCATCCGTTTAAATGCAAGTGCTTATAATAGGGACTTTAAAAGGAAAACAAAAAGGTCTGACAGCGTTATCTGAAGTTAAACGGAATAATATCGAAGCGGATAACATCTCGGATGACGCTGGTTATAATAAAAATGCGCGGCACATATTACTGGGCCCGGGAAGGCGGCAGGCCCCCGACGCCGACGTGGGAATATTTGCAATAACTAGTAAATTGTATTGGTTAAATGAATCCCAAACAGGACAAAACGTTTTAACATCTGTGCCTAACATAGTTGAAGTGGAGGAAAATTGGTTAAAGAGTATCGCGAGATGCAACTGCCTCACTTTTCTTGATTTGATTATTCTTAAATAAATAAATCTTTTACGAAATCCCTTTGCGTATCAGACCGCAAGTAAGTCTTCTCCACAGCTTGTTTATTTAGCGGAAGCTAGAAGTAATAAAGTCACCATAATCTGTCAAGATTACCATCAGAAGCAACTACTACCTTCATCGGCTCCCTGTGATCAAGTAAAACCAAATCGTTTACAACCCTATGTACGGTAATCTAGGATTATTCATGAAGAAATACTCGAGTCTTAATAGTCAATAAACATGTAGCTATAAGACGTAAATGAAAATTGTTATTAAAACTAAACACACCCATAACTATAACATTACGTTTTTATAGCTATTTACTGTCTAATGTGTATATTAAAACGGTTATTTAATTGCGCGTTTACGTTAGACATTGCGCAGCATTTGATATTTGTTGTTAAAGTTTTGATCTCATATGGTTAAATACTAGAGAATTACACAAAGGTAGGTAGGACTTAATAAATATATCTGATTATTTTAGCGATGACATGGCAAGAAAAGAAAGAAAAACAGTACACATAGATGCAGAGAGAAGACATGCTCTGCCAAAACAAAATTACCCTTCTGCCAAAAGAGAATAAAGGCAAAAATTTATAATCTGCAATCAAAGGAGTAAATAATACCATAAGCTAGCATGTAAACACGTACTCCACTTTCTTAAAACTTCATTTAACTCCAAAAAAAAACCTAAATGCCACGTAAGGTTAAAGACGAGAACAAAGCAGTGAGTTATGGGCACAAGTGGGTCACCTCACATAAAGACAGAGTACTAAACGAAGTCAAATTTGCCATTATGACACGTCCAGAGAAAACCCCGTATTGTGAACGAACTATTGTTACACGACTAAAGTTAAGTTAACTCGTGTGAACCTTTGTTATTTAGGAAGTATTTTGGTGCAGACTATGATTCTGTCAAAGCTTTTCAATTTATTTTGCTAACATGTCAATTTGCCTTGGTAGATGTACCACTGTAGGTGGTGGTTTAGTCGTAACCGACTCAACACCATCAACCATTGAATCTTCATTCTGTTCACTGTGCCAGTTTCAAAGTGCAAGTCTCATCCAATTTTGGCCCTTGTGTAACGATTGCCATTTGTTAATTCTTTTTACCTACTGCTGGCCAAAACTTAAAGTGGCAGGTATACTTACTTCCAAGTGTTGTCTGAAGGTCTACCTTGGTAACAGATACAGTATGTGAGAGCTTCACAAGTTCTTAAACTATGTAAAGCAAAATAATGAGATGTATACTCAAATGCAAATGTATACATGAGAACTAAAATTATCATAAATACGACTGTTTTATGTTAGTGTTTTTCTAGAGCTAGATCATTTCTGCTGAAATATTTTAAATATTCATGCAGAAGTGTAAACATAATTTTTATTTTATTAAAATTTCCATGATAAGCATGCGAAGAGGCTTTGCAGTTTATCATATTCTATCTACCGGGACTACTACATACCATATACATACTATCACAAGTTTTTATTGCAATGAATCACTATAAAACAAAGTAACTTTCTGCTGTCTGTCTTTCCCTATATACGCTTAGATCTTGAAAACCACGTAACGGATTTTAATGCTTTTTTTAAATAGATAGAGTGATTTAAGAGGATCGTCTTATATTGGGCGGGTCGCTTATCAATTGTTTCAACAAACAGATTTTTGGCATTAATGAGAAAAGTTTGCTAAATCTTTTACATACCTACGTTAATCAATGCTATCTATATATTCACAAAAACCTCAAATCATGTATTCAATAATTTGTCTGATTGAAAATGAAACAGATTTAATACAAATAGCTACAGATCACGAAGCTGAACGGAATAGTTCGTTAATAGAATCACGTATTGCTAATTTACTTCGGTACTCGGTATGCAAGTAACGGAGAGGTGATTATAAATCATATTTCATATCGCCACGCTTCTACAAATTAAAATATGTTATAAATAACACCCGATAAGAAAGTGTCTGTTCGTCTGTGTCGGCAACCGTTAGGCAGTTTTTAATGGAATTTTTACAATTGGAAAGTTTTCCGGATGCGTGCAGTGTTATCTGGTGGAAGTTTGGTAATCTTATTAAGGTTTATAAAAGGAAGAGAGAAAATTGCGTGTAACAGCATTATTAAAAACAAAGGAACACCTTAAAACTAAACAAATTAATATAAATAAGGCCAAAAGGACCTCAGCTCAGCATAATGCCAGATGGCAACACAAGGCCGCCACTTGACACTGATTTTCAGCTATTACAAAAGGTTAGGTGTGCCCTGTTACTCTAAACCGCTAAGATGTGACAACCGCACCGGTCAAATACAACTGCTTTAATGGTCCTGGTTTGGTACAATCAAATTTCCAGATCCGCCATTCTAAAATTGTTACTGGGCTTACCACCAGGAGTAATAAATAAAATAAAAAAATAAAAAATAAAAAAGCCTTTATTTGACCTCATTTACAAAAAAGTTTTTTTTCTTAGATGATTACGTTATTATTACTTATATCTACATAATTAACGTTTATACTTATAACTACTATTACTTAACTTTACTTTACGTTTCTTTCTTTTAACTTTCTTTTAACTAGCTAATAATAAAATGTTCATATTTACAAAACTGTTTTTTTCTTTTCTTAGTATAATATTTACTTAATATTACTTATATCTATAATAGTGTCTATAACTGCTATTTAGGAGTATCTCAGTTAAATCCTTGAGTCTAAGTGTGATGTGCTTCGTTTCTGGCTTGACCAATTAGGTCTAGCTAAACATATATTTATACATATACACATCTTTCCAATTCTTCATTGACTCATGGCCCGTTTTGTTTATTTTCAAACTAATTTGTTACCATATGTTCCGGAGTTCACTGTGCTTTCAACAAATCAATGACTTAATTTTTATTCCATAAAATAATCCTCAATGCCCAGATAAATAGGTGCTGTTCTCTCTTTATTTTTTTTATTATAAGCCTCATGTTAATAAATAATTGTTAAGTTGGTAATGGCTTTATTCTCTCACGATCATTTAGTTCACAGTTTATTAAGAGATATCTCTTTAGCAGTAAAACATTTACAGTCTGCAAAGATGAGAGTTTTAATAAACATCTTGATGATGTTCTAGTGTGTCTAGACTTTAGTTTTTTTCTAAACTGATGGTTTTATATGGTAGTTTAATGGTAAATAAACGGCACGGTTGGCGCAGTGACAGAGATCGACTGCTGCGCTGCGTGTCGCGGGTTCGATCCCCGCACGGAACAAATATTAAATGACCTGCAGTTAGTTGTTTCGGGTCTGGCTGTATGTGTATGTGAGTTTATGTTTGTAAACGCACCCACGATACAGGGAAAAGTCCTAGTGTGGGGCAAGGTTTTTAAAAATAAATGTTTACTTTGCGGAAGAAGACGAAACTAACTCGTAATGAAGGTGACCAAAAATATATTAAGTCTCGAAACGATGTTGTGTAAAGATACAAATCTTGTGCTATATGAGGATAGACTCAGAGAAAAAATAGATTGCAAGAAGAAAAATAAAACATTAAATTCTATTTCCAACAAAAACTCAGCAATGACCAGAAGTGTACTATTTTACAGAATAAAATCATCCAATCTCTATTCAGCCTCCAGCTAAACTTTTTACTAATATCCCATAAGCAATAACTTTGCCTTATACAGCGTGTTCAATAAATCAAGGCCAATAAAATGGTGTAAAAACAGTCGGCGAGCGCGTGCTGTATAAGGCAATATATGGGGACAAGGGGTATATGGTACATGGCTCTATTGCGCAGTACGAACACGGCTGAGGAAGGACCGTATCTTGTGGTCTACGGGACTGACGCTTATACATTCCCTTTAAGAAACGATCAGGTTTTGTGCAGTTAAGGGTATGCTGGAGAGGATTTAGCTAGATTTGAGTCACAGTTTTATTGATACAGTGATAATTATGGTAAGTTGGACAAAGTAGGTTACTTGTTTAATTGCTCGTAAAAGACCGATAAAAGTTATATGATCGTATTAATCGACACAGATGGCAAAAACCACTTACAAACTACAAGTTACAAACAAGAAATATATTTGAGGATTTAAATCTAGTGATAAAGAATGAAACAAACAAAAATATATCAGGTTCCTCAATCATAAAAATGTATTAATCCTACTAATATTATAAATGTGAATGTTTGTGAGGATGGATGTATGGATGTTTGTTACCTAGTTGGTAATAATTGTAAACGAAATAATAGAAGTTAGTAAAAAGCATTAACTGAAACGTTTCATGAAGGAAACCATTAGTCCTGAAATACCAAACACAGGTATAACATTCGGACATCAACTAACTAAACATAACAAGCTTAACGAACCCATACATAACCGACCAACAACAATTAACAAACAAATAACTGCCATCAATCCTGTTCCTCGAAGTATTAACCGTGAGGAATCAGACAATTCGAACGTCGTCCAATCAGCAGTCGTAATTATCAACCCTTGCGTCCACCAATCAGATGCAACAATTAGCTGCAGTACTTCCCTCGACCAACTAGCTTCGATAATGAGCTCCTTAAATCTATCCAGTACTAACGATGTCCTCCGCGCCTCGGTCCAAATGCCTTTAACAAATTACGACATAAAACATGAAGTAATATATCTTAACAGGTGAGATAAGAGATTGTTAACATAAATATAAAAGAGAATAAGGCAATGCAGTCGGTAACTTTGAGCAAATTAAGACTAATTTAACTGATGATTTACCGGTAGATAGTGAGGAAGATCTAGTGGTGTAAACTGTACATGGACAACTATAATGGTTTAATTAACTGAGAAAATTAAGCTAAACTTAACTAAAATTAACCTTAACGTTTTGAAGGAGTCTGATAGATCTCAATTCAAAATCTAAATCATAATATTTTTATTTCACATAGGCCTACATGGGCACTTATGGGCACAAAAAATAAATTAAACGTTAACTTTGAATGTACTGCTGATTCTGTAATTAAAAAAAAAATACAACCTCTCTGTATTCAGTTCAGTATTTCACTTGCACATTTCTATTGTTAAGAAATCTGTTGTCCTAACTCTAGTTTAAGAAAATGCCGCCTGTGATACAGATTTAATTTAACCTAGTACAGGCATTGAACACACATTGAACTATATACCTACATTAAACATATTTTCGCTTAGGCTTCGCCCGCGTGATATCGATAAAAGTATCCATGTGTTATTCCACTCGTTAATCTACCTTTGTGCCATATCATCAGGATCCGTTCAGCCATTTTGACGTGAAAGAGTAACAAACATCCATACATCCATCCATCAATCCTCACAAACATTCGCATTTATAATATACTAGCTTTTGCCCGCGGCTTCGCTCGCGTAAAATTCGGTAGCGCCTTATTGATTTGTAATAGCAACGCTAACTTTTCCCGCCTTTCCCTCTTTCTCCCTCACATCCCACTTTTTTAAAAAAAAAAAAACTATGTCCGTCTCCTGGTTCCCAACTATCTCTGTACCAAAATTCATCAAAATCGGTTTAGCCATTAAAGCATGAAGAGGTAACAAACAAACAAACAAACTCACTTTCGCTTTTATAATATTAGTAAGGATAAGGATGTGGGATAGTAGGATTCTATTATTTCCAATGTCACGTATGCTGATGACCAAAGGTCTGTTCTAAGTCGTATACTTCTGTCGGCTTAAACACTTTATCGTTTTGAAAATATTTATTGCCAGCAACATCATTAAGTGCCAAGTTAGAATTGTCATAAAAGTAACTTTCATTAAGACAAGAGTCGTTGTTAGCGCATCTCCTTTATTCCTACCACTTCTTCGAGACAGCGCCGCCATTTTTTACTGCAATCACTATTAGTTTCTACGATGGCATGCGGTTGATTAACTGAAAGTATAGTCTCGTTTTATAATTTGTTTTGCGCTGGTATGATGCCGATATAATGTCTCCGTGATTATACTGTGATGTCATGTACGGTTATGTTTAAACTAAATGCGTTATTGTTGTGGGAACTTGTTGACAATGCTGGAGTATTTATATAATGAGGGAGTATGAATTGGCAAGTTATTACGATTTTTTTTGTCTATTCAAATAATTTCTTCCGCATGAGTAGTAATACGGGTGATATTATTATTTCAAAGAAAAGATCCATCCCTAAAAACACAAAACAATTCGAGTGGTAAACGAACTTCACGAGCGATTGGATGTTTTCTCGTGCACTTTGAGTGACTTCGCAAGACTTTATTAAATATAGTTAGTTATGTAAGACTATAAGGAAGCAGTAATATGTTATTTTATTTTGTTTGTTTATAATTAGGTACTAGAGAAGAGGTAGAAATTAAGAAATTTGATGTAAATAGTTTTATTTTTAGCTTTATTTTTTTAGTTGATAGCTTCACTGTCGCATTAGGTTAAGGCCTGTAATGATAGTTGTAAGAAGGATAAATAAATAAATAAATTAAATAAATAAATAAAAAAAACTTGATAAACAACTGACGTAAGATATTTGCGCAGTCCAATAGTTCATAGATGAATAAGAAAATACAAATCAAGTTCTAAGATCTAACGGAGCTTCTGCTTCGTCAAATAGAAATATCACTATGAAATATGTATATTGGAGACACAACAAGAATCGTCACAATAGTTTCACACAGTAGCGTCTAATAGATACAGTCGGTACGGAAGGCTTTTAGTCGCAAATTATTTACTTCGAAGCTATCAGGTAAGCCACTAAAGCGCATTATATAGAAACAAAAAGTTTGAACTTGTTTGTAAAGATGGTGTTTATAAGGCACAATTATATTTCCATTTTTTTTAAAGCACCATGGAATTTGACCAATTTTTTCTTCTAATATCTTACATGAAATATTAAAATTTCAATTAGTTGCTTGTCAAAAGTTTTGTTAATATTGAATCAAAAAGTCATTCATCTCTTTAAATATTGAAAGATCCAGTTCATAAACCCTTTGACGTATTCAGCTTGCGACAGCAGTTAGCTTACCTCCGCCCTGACGAATACCGTCAGTCTTAGCGTATGCCGTTATTACCGAGTTTTTTCCATCGCCATTAACTGTTGAATACAAAGTGCGTCTGTCAAGTGCTTCATGCTCCACCACAATAATATAGCCTTCATTCGGAACCGGGTGTCGGCCCACTGTAATTTAAACAGGACCTAACCTGAGGCAGTCATTACTTGCCTACTTACTGCACCCTTATTTCAAAGTCATAAGGTTAAATTTGACATAGCAAGAGTTGTAAGAACAAGCATTATCTGGCTCAATAACAATCCCTTATCTTAAAGCGTTAAAGTTGATAATAGTCTGACAAATCCATGGTTTGCGTGGCCCAGCCTGTTGGCCGGGGGCCACCTAAGACTACTGCTTATTGTGGTACCCTTGTTTTTTTCTGTAATTGATTTTTAATAGCTTTTAGAGTTGTTAGGATGATTCTTGAAATTCGGATCAAGATTATTTGTTGAACATTTTTGGTTGATTGCCTTTTATGATAGGAGACAGAATAACATAATTATATCAATTATGAAGGGCAGGCAAAGAGCATCAAAAGTTTGGTCAGAATCTTGGGGTCGCGACTTCGAAACACACGATAAAGATTTAGTTCAAAAATAAAATGACCACAACTCTCACAGTATTTCTCGACTTAACGACCAGCCATAACTTACAAAGTCTAATTAAACCAAAATTCCGTTTTAACTTTATGAGCGAACATTTGAAAGCGTGTGCGAAACAAATGAAGGGACACAAGGCTTGCGACTATATTGTGCCGTGTCCTCTGTCCCGTACCAATTGTTGTTAAACGACAGGGCGATTGGCACTTATTGGTACTGGAAATAACGACACAAATGGGTTACAAGTACGACCTGGGGCTGCGAAGGAACAGTAATAGTCTTTATGGCACACTAAAATTAATTTATCTATAGAGTATTTTACACTCAGTTTAATTCTAAGCTATGATGAATGATGTAAAGTTTATACAAGAAATTCTAGAAAGTGGCCAAGGGGATTACTGTTTGAAAATGTGCAGTACGAATACGATGGGTATCGTGGTGAAATATTTCATTTTGGTGATTCTACAAATACATTAACTTTAAAATCTGTTTCTGGGATTATGTTCACAGGAAATCCTGTTTTCTGTAGTGTGTGATCACTTTAATTGTTTCTAAGCTTTTATGGTCCGGTCTGAAAAAAAACTCTTTTAAACGTTTTCTGTTACACAAATAACCACTCAATCTTCACAAACTGGTTGCTGGTTGTTTTTAATTACTTTCGAATTGCTAAGAATGAGTGAGTCAGTGAGACCATAAGAAAGAATTTCGACATAATCCTAATTCTACGAGTTGCACGATTTATCAAAATTCGACAAAATAATTATTCATTCACGAATTATATATTAGCGAGTAATAAATAAAAACCTGATTTCGTTTTAATAACATCAAAACGTAGCATATGTCATTTTATAGACAAATAATAAATACAGACAAATTTGCATAAATACGAAACTTCTATTGATTTTCTGACATTACATAAAACATCTGTAGAGATTATCATCATTTAGTTAATCATCGTCTTTGAGCTGAACGGCCTCACTGATTGCCTACATACACTTGTTGATAATAATATAATCATTAATTCAACGTGCGGTAATGGATTCCATTTAAACTCTTTTTGTAGTGATTTTGTTGGGTAAGACAATATAAATAGTAGTTTTGGTGATTTAGAGAGTATCTTTGTTTTTTCTATCGTTTAATGTTCGAAATCGTCTTATTACGTCGGTAGGTAGGTATGTCTGGGAACTTACTTTGCCTCTGCACCAACAAAAACTTTATCACTTAATCGCTGACGGTGGGAACTGGCTTATGGCACTAAAAATTGTGGGTCAGCTGCTATAAAAAATACTTTTTATAAAATTAAGGGCTACCAAAAATTCGCTCCGGTAGCGGTCAGAAACAAAATCTGATATTACCATAATCACCGACGCTCGACAACCAATTTCAACGACGAAGGTTAAGACTCGCATCTATCTTGTTTCCTCGTACTGGTGCTCCCGAGTGAGAGTGAGATAGATTAATTTCTTGTTGTTTTTCTTGGTGTCCGGCTCATTTGCATGCACACGCGACGCAAGCGCAGCGCGCCGTGTTCGGGGTTAATAAGACGATATATAAATACGATAACGGTGGAACAGCCTGTTGGATTCTATTGACATTTTGTTAATATGTTTGTTAATGTGTCACCATTATACGGCTACATCTCCGAGATAAACTACCCAGGCCTGTTTCATTTGTAGACAAAAATTGCTTTACGTTTTGCAGATATGAGACGTACTAACTATTTTATCTAGACAAAAACAAGTCCATTTCAATTCTTATCATAATTATTGTGATTTGTTTCTTATACTTCTCGATAAAAGTTGTATTTGAGCCACCATAGCTTAAGTTCAATAATTACGATACCATGAACATTCTTCTCGACTAATGAAGTTAATAACTAGACACCACAAGAAATGTCTTCTCTTGCAGCACAATATCTGCTTTTATTCGATACGATCGCATATCGCAATAAAGGAAACAAATTGTAACTTCTTACTGAGCCTGAGTTATGACAGGTTATCTCGAAGTTTCATCTTACCGTTTGTTTTTCCGATTGTACGGAAGTGAGTGATCAACAAATAAATTATTGTTTTGTATTAATGTTTGCTAAACAAATAACAGATAGGTTAGAGCTGCTCGATATACAATGAGCTACAAATCATGTGAGCCACAATAGAGCTGCGCCCCGCTTCGCATCGACTCGATACTATCGATAATTGCGAGATACCCTCGAGTCTATAATTAGAGGTGCTCCGCAAACATCTGCTATCAACGATGGAAATAATTATGTGGCAATCATGTTTAGAAAATTTAGTGTACGTCGGACTTTTATCAGATTTAAACTTTACAGTTTCATAATATGGAAGCTTGAAGTGTAAATATAATCTGAACATCACTTCTGAAGCCCACAAAAGCTTTCAGTTTCTCTCTATAGATATCTCTTTTATTATACTGAAAGTCTATCAAAAGACGAACGATGCGTCGTAGCCTTAGTGTTATAAGTGAATGATACTCCGAACACTATCGTTCATAAAATTAACGGATCATTCAGAATTCTACATCACACGCTAAAACTTTTTACGACTGTGACACCTACCCATTAAAGTTTAATGAAAAGACAATAAAACCTGTTAAAGTCTCACCTTTTTGCTCACACCGTAACAGTACAGCTAAACTCACACCCACGTCTGAAATAGAAAGTGCAGCACAATCTGGAACACAATTGTCAGATAAACCACAAGTAGATACGGCAGGCAACAATAGTCGAGATAATGGCAGATTGAGTGGTTGGCGCGGTAATCATGGTAAGACTGGGTAGGTAGTCATCAAGTTATACGTCAAAATTTAAAGGAAACAGCTACCTTGTCCGATAAATTATGGTCAAGGAAGGATTTAAAGCTTTCTTCTAAAGTGATAGTAAATTTGATTACGTGTTGTAGCCCGTTTAAAGTATTAGAAATGATTCAAAGGAGAGGACAAACTGTCTTATGCATTTGATTCTTATGGATACTTAGTGTTTTTAAGAAATAGTATTACATTGGTTTTATAAGTTACTAGCTTTCGCCCGCGGCTTCGCCCACGTTAAATGTGGGGTCTTTCGCTTTTTTACTATTAGTAAGGATGACAAGGCAAAGCTATACGACACCAATCGCAAGAATGACGGAAAATAATAGTTCTGCTTAAGAAAAATAACTAGTATCATAATAAAAATGCCATATCCACAATTAAGACTTGATAGCTACAAACGTTTCTAATAACCTGTCTACACAAAAAAAAGGAAAATGCTTAAAGAAAACTTATCCAATTATAAGATAAATCACGCAGAGCCAGCCGGTACAATGCGATCATAATCTCCGCAGATTCCGGAGCGCGTAGCCAGTAACCACGGCCCGGAGAGTAATGACGAAGGGCGCGGTGCGCCAGTAGCATGGCAAATAATAAATAATACTGCAATGACGGAACATAACCGATTGATTGAGATTCCTAGGTAACGGAATGTGCACAGATTTGAAATGAAGCTGATGAATGACAAATATCTTCTAAATCAAAACCGTACGGAAGATACGCATATACATACGCGGTTTGGACGTTAAGTTACGTCGAGACACTAGCCCAATTTTGTTCAATAAATGATATTTAAAATCAGACATTATCTTATGTAAGTTTTACTACGTAAAATTAAAAATACACGATTTTTGGTCAAATGAATTCAGTATTGTGGCTTAGTTAAATAATCTAAGTAGAGATAAATTCGCTCCTGATAAAAAACAAAAATTCAAATGAGAGAATTTTTCCAGCAATGAATCACAATTTTAAGATGCAATACCATATATTCTATTTATAGCATATCTCTTGTGGGTCTGACCATACTAGCCGTAAGGTACAACCGACCATTATAAAACACTCAGCTACTTGTCCGAGATTAATGAGTTATCACTGAACATGCCATATATGAATAATTGATATTCTAGATAGGATTAATTTAGTCTCAACACGCAAGTCATATGCCGCGTTCACGCACGATGCACGTTGAAGACTAGTCAAGTGATTTCGATGTTCACAGTCGGTACAGTATTATCAAAGTCGGAAATAGTGTACGGGGCTTCAGAAGCGAAACTATTTCAATACTGGCCTGTTACTAAATAATTTTCAAACGAGGCACTGACGACAATGGGTAAAGTGTTTTCTTAGCAACACAAGACTTGTGTCATGTGCAGTATCTTTGTCATGCCTATTTGTTAACTAGCAGTTTTATGTCCTACTGTAAGATTCACTAGGTATGGTGTTTTTACGATCAACATGACAAGGTCACAATAACATTCATAGCATTTCTTTGACTCCAATAGATTGTTATTCAAATGTCAATTAAAACGTAGAAAGCATAGCACACCGTGTAAAGACAATTGTGCGTATAAATCACGTAGCAAAATGCCAGCAGTGCACAATAGCTGTGGGTGAGGTAACCGCACGGATTGAGTTGAGTGAGTCGGTTCCACCGCGGTGCAGGCGGACGTAATGACAGCCTATGAATGATGGCTTTCCGAGGCAACCACGGTAGGCAGGCCGCAAGCTTTGACGACTGTTTTATTTTATGTAGTTCAGGGCAGCATAGCAACCTATAAATCAGAAACCAACCTTTGTCTATGTTACCTTTAAGATAGAAATTGTATAGCATCTCATATCTACGTCTACGTTATCTACGTCATAGCATTCTCATTCAATTCTAAGGTTTTCAAATATCTGTGTAGCAGCAAAATGTCGGCGACCGCGACGCGACATGTAAAGTCGTCAAACTCGGCGAACATATTGATGTGCAAACAATGGTGGAAAGTGTGCTGGATGTACGGAGACCAGGAAAAGTACTACAGACAACTTTACGGTAAAAGAAAATTAAATAATCTAAACACAACGTTCTTAAACTTCAATGACACGGACACAAAGAGACCCGGCGCGCAAATAACAGAACTTACAGATGATTTCTTCGAAGATAATTGCTCTCAAATTGAACCAGCGCCAGACGAAGTAGACGCTCCGAGAGAAATCCCTTTTGGAACTGAACCCGAAGCTACCTACGGCTTCGATTACCAAACGACGTGGCAGAAAGACCAAAGAAGACAACCCATACAACAAAGTTACGATGAATACATGAACACAACAGATCTAGACAAAATATTAAATGCAAATCTCAACGCAGATAGTATTAAGAGTATGTTAGAAAACGGTCTACCTCAAAGATCTAAAATTATTGACGCGAAAGAAGAAGTAGTAAGAAATGGGAACACTGTGGGGAAGAATTCGAGAACAGTTTGTAGGACGAAAAAAGGGGCTTTAGTTACTGAGGAAACTGAGATCTCAACAGATGGGAAGACTCTGGCGAACCTCAAGTTTCAGAGGTCTACGGTAAAGACGGGTCCTAACAAAGTGAAAGAAGTGCTTCAACCGCTGAATGAGGATAAGGTGTTGGATGAGTGCTTTCGGAGGAAGTGCATCGGAGACCAGCTGACGACCACCACCACCACGCTGGTGACAGTCACGCAGACCTCCATGACTTCGTGCAATGAGTGAGTATTTAGTTATAGTTTTCTAAATTACCATCCTGATTTACTTTGACCATACAAATAGAACTTTATACACGTTTACTGTTCAATTCTAATTACATATGTTTTACGTATATGATTTGTTGAAGTGATAAAGTTGAGAGGGAGACAGTTACTTACTTCAAATCAATAGCATCAGGACATGTTCCCTTTGTCATCCATTTATAACACAACCTGGCTAAACTCACTCTAATTTGACCAATAACACCTTAACAATAGGCTTTAATTTCCATCGCCAAGTTTTTCGCCACAAAGCCCCGTACAGCACTTCTGGCGACGCGGGCGCAGCCGCACGCAGTTCCGGTAATGGCGTTATTGGAATCCGCCATGATTGCGGTCTCGTGGTTTTGGAACATGGCAGGCCGATGTGACTGCTGTGCCTGTTCCAAGAAAATAATTAAAGCAAGACATGTTACAAACACAAAATTAAAGTTATCTTTTTTCTTCAAAGTTGTTATAAGCGTACTCTAGTGCTACTTTGCAATTCTTTTATTTTTTACTTTTTCCATAATGAGGTTGATTTGACTATGTGGTTTAGTAGCAGAATATTTGTTTTTCTTTCCATTTTACATTCTTCATGACCTCTACTAATGTTAGCATAAATATTGTCACAAAAAAAAACCTTCAAAGATTGCATTACCCACCACAAAGTAAAATCCAATAAAAACGCCGCCATCTTGTAATTGACAGCCCGCCATAAAATGAGTTACCACGTAAAAAAAGATAATTCCATTCAATAAAACAGTAGATTGATATCGTACGATTTATTGAGGCGCGGGAGCGATTTGAAAAGAACAATGTAATCCGATGCCCCTTAATGCGTACAATTAACAGCCATGCTACAGTGTTGTCGTGTAATCGATGTAAAAAAGCCTGGAAATGTAATTGAAAGAGCTTTTTACTGTCCACTTACTTATACGATAATCGTAAACAAGGGGCTTCTGGGGTATTTCAAGGATTGTTAAATTGAAGCTGTAAATTGTTTGCACTTTCTTCATAAGCTATTCTTAGCTCCTATCAAGATGAGAGCCTTTTGAAACAAATTTCTTGCGCCTGCCATGAAAAGCTGAAAAATGAATAATAAAAATATTGAAAAAAAAGCAAAGCTCTTAAACTGCAACTTAATCTGGCAACCCGGCAGACTATGCATCGCCTTTACTTGCGCGCCAAAAAATGTAAAAACAAAAAGCAACATGGCGAAGGACGGGCGATGTTATCTGTTAGCTACCGTTTACAACGGCTGTGTCCCTTGTAGTCGTGTACCGCCGACTGGCCGTGATCGATGACTCTTTTTAAACAGTTTATTTTCTGTGGTTTATTTTTTAAATTCACACATTTGATAAAATAATCGCACAGTTTGTGTAAGAAGATAATATTCGCTAATTGACTTTATCTGCCGGCAGAAACAAGTTAGGCTCAAGTCACGTTATGTTAGCTGAACCCTGTTGGTTTTAATATAAAAGCAAAACTTAGCAGCTTTGAAACAAAATCTGGAATGAGGAAGCAAAGACCATAAATACTTACGTAAGTAAAGGTGGTACACACTGAAGAACAAAGTGTTGCTATTGCTTGCAATTTCTATGTGTACACCATATCGAAAAATAACTGTTTGTTTTTTAAACCATCAAATAAAATTGTTTAAAATAATAGATAATTGCATTGGTTTACTAGAGCCGGTTTTAATATCAAAAGCAATGATAACATCAATGTAGATAATACAAAATGTAATAGCCCTCCAATAAAAGCACAGAGAAACCGCCTTCCGTTATAATAAGGCTTCTCTTTACAACATCCTTCCTTAATGAATCACGATCGTGTTTAATTTCAAAGAAGCTAATCAAATTACCAATTACGACATATAAGAAATCAAGTTTCTAAGCAGATCTGTAATGCTAGAAAATCATACAGTATATCGGATACTTAACCAACATGCTCAGATTATAGGTTGAAGCTTTAGAAAAGATGCAATTTCTCATGGACACACGCACGACAGGACGAACTGACAGATTTGAGATAAACCTGTTAAAGTAACCACTTCGTTTGACAGACTACAGTAGTAGTATAGAAATCTCATGATATACTACCAGGATATCAATACCAGACGGTCATCAATCTAGAGTTAATTCTAGTTGACAACAACCGTGTGAAGAGAACCGTTTCGTGTAACTGATTTGAAATGGCCTACGTGATGATACGGGATAGTACATAAAATTTGATTACTATTTCGAAATATATAGCGTTGATTACTCGGTGTAACAAAAACAGTTGGAATTTGATCAAACGCCGGTGACGAGTCTAATTGATATTCGTAATCCAAAATGTTAAAGGATTCACTTTTATGTACAGTGACTTAAAATTGTGGTTAAAATAGTCTGTGAATACATGAATGATAAGAGTAAGGAACAAATGTACATTCTTTGGTTTATGTTCCATTGCAGACTATATACCGTTACTGTTGTGCGGTTCGACACTTTGTGCTCGCACCGCGACTATTCCAGCGTCGACGCAATAAATAGAGACGTGCTGTTGTGTAGGATGAAGGGCCTTACAAGATGTTTTAGCTCGGCTGGTTTACCCAGACTATCTCTAGTAGTTTACGACGTGATATTAATTTAAATAAAGTTTTCTCTGACAACATCGTCATTCTCCAGCCAAGATTTGTGTTTGGAACCTGCACTATACTCTCCTAAATCACTAAATACATCTACATTTACATTATGCATGGAATTTCGAACGTAACTGCAATAAACATTAAAAAAGGTTATAATTGTGTATAAATCATAGGTCATTCTCACCACGAGGCCGCGTGGTGGCGGCGGGGGTCCGAGTGACGCCGCGGTATTCGTTAGTGAGTTACGTCACGTAGCTGTTGAATAGTAATAGGATTTGATGATGTAGGGCCTAGTGATGCTGCAAGCACTTTCTGAATAGCTTAGGAAATTAATGAAGAGGGTATCTTTATCGAATATAGAGCATATTGAAAGCAAACCTGCTGAACAGCAAATGTACAGTATTTTTCTCAAGTTCAAAATATTAGCAATTGTTGTCAAAACCTTATTTACTTTTTCTTTGTCGTACACTGATAGGTGATCTGAACAATAGTGTATCATCTAACAATATTTTCTTTATCATTAAAATCATAACCATTAAATTCTTAATCATCAATCCATCGCAAAAACCCAGTACTTTTTTATTTAACACCCTTAACCTAATTAAAACGACATGCTTTTAAATCCCATTAACATGAGCTTTATAACTTGAATCCATGTCAATGACTACTGACACGATATTATAATGAAGTTACTAAAGTATCTGTACCAACAGCTTCCTTATCAATTATGAGGAAGTTCCGAAGCGAGCGCGGTTTATCAATCAGCGGTAATCTGAATTAATTATCTGGTTAATGATTTAACTAAGCTCCGTATACTTGACTTATTACGGATGCTGAGTACTGATATGAGACTCGTTCCGATTTCATTCTGCGAGAGAAATCTGTTAATATATCTGCAAGAGTGTCGAATGTGATGTCACGGCGAGCGATGCTGAAGTTTATACATCTTTGTGAATAAGTTAATTAGAAGCTACCAAGATAGGATATGCCACACCTCAGAATTTATTTGACAGCGAACGTTTCTCCTATCTAAATTAGCTAAAATAAATTAGCTGGGATGATTAGTTCGTGCTCGGGTCGATCTTTAGGTTATGCTGCGCTTGCCTAGGTTGGCATGAGGTTGGGTGATCACGCATTACATACCAAGTTTCCACCGTGCTTCGGAAAGCAAGTTTAGCTGTTGGTCTAGTTTGTATTTTGCGGATCTTTAACAGTCGTTACAGATAATCAGTGCCCCGAAAGTTTAACTAGCAGCCTTACCAAGTGGTATCGTAGTAACCAGTTCTAACTTGGTCGGATAGGCAGTCACTTCATGTTTAAATACTGGAATTCAGCTGCATTTGGTTACACTTAAAGGCGACCCTGATAAAGTTAGGAAAAGGATTTACATTTACAGTTTGATCAAGGTCATTTACAGTACGAAGGAGGTGTATATATTTCTCTAAATATTCCAAAGCCAATGACCTATCATTTTTAGCACAATCCGTATCTGAATATCACAACAATATATCGTTCCGTGCAGCGCCACAATAAATCCAACCAGCGCACGCGCATGATTTAGTGCGTACAGCTCCAAGGAAATTGGAAATCTGCCACGCTAGCTATTAATTGATACGCTTAAATATTATAATAACCGTCATATTAACACGTGGGGATTAATTGATTTTGAATATAGATTGATGCTCGCTGATTGGTTGGTTACGATGTGCACGCAATTGTGATAGGTCGTTGACTGGAGACGTGTTTTGTGTGGATCTCTATCTCATGCTCGATGGAAATTGCGTTAAAGCGCTTTCTAGTCATCGTCAATCTTTAGGGCAAGTTGTTAAACTAAGAGTAGCTAGATTTTCAAATCCATTTAAGACGGTGCAGCAGTGGACTTGGAACTCAATAGTAAAAGGGAAGTTCGAAATCAAAATTTTATTGCACATAGGTCTACATGGGCACTTATAAAACGTCAACAAAAGGAACACGGCTTAGGTTGGTTGTTTTCTATGGAGAGGAACCGGCAAGAAAATCTATGGTTACTCTTTTAGAATAATTTAGTTTTATAATACATATAGTTTTATTTGATACAGTGTAGTACTTAGTATGAGATGACAGCGTAGGTCCGACAATAAGTCATTGCTTACTTTACAAAACGTAAAATAAGACAAAAAGCTAAGAAGTATCTTTGGAATCTACAAAACCCATAATATCCACTTATTCACAAATTCTTGGTAATCAAGATTATTTACAAGAAATAGGAAAAATATTATTTACAAAAAATAAACAAATGATACAAATATTGCCAACGGTATACAAATATCACTGTAAGGAATGGAAAGTAAGTTTACGAGCCTAATGATTTCCTCTTTATCCCAAGAATCTTGGCCTTTAAGTGGTTTTGCATGGCCAGAAAACTTGTACGAAAGAATGCCAAATATTCCATAGCAGTGTTAGATAGATCCTTAATCAATTAAAACCGAGAGAAACTTACGCTACTTGGGCAGGATGTAGTGAAAGCTGGGTGGAGAGTCTACAATGTGTCTAATGACGATGTTCGATGTACACAAACTGGTCAAATGGATTATCAAGACGGTTATGACCCAACCGAAGATGTCAATAAGTGATTCTAGCTCTATTAAGGACAGGCTTGTTCATCTTTTTACTAGAAACCAAATGCAGAAACAGGTCACGAATTTGATAAGACTTTCTTATATTGAATCATTAAGAAGATTTATTTATTTATAGTTAATTAAAACGGTATAACACCAATTACAATAACTAACATAGAAACAAACAACTTACACTAGGTTACATATAAAGTAAACGACTTACAATAGGTTCAATTAAAACTAACACGGAACAGTGGACACTCTTGCATACTTTGTTTCACAAAACACCAGACATACTAGCATGACCGTATGATAATATTGTTAGGTTGTTTATTAACATCTCTACTGACTACAATTTCGTGGTTCTGTTGTTTTGGATACAGATCGAATACTAGAAGCAAATAGATCTTGCATCGTTTAGCGTTCACAGAAACATAGGAGTCAATCAAACATTTTTGTCATCATTATAATTTCGTGACAAAATCATTTAACTAGCCGCACTGCCTATTCCGATTTCACAAGTACACACCAACTCGGCTCGACTCCCGATGTTTATTCACACATTTTTCTAATCTTACGTCTCTTTCACACGTATGGTGTGAAAAAGGGATGGAGTTGTAAAGTTTCTCGGTAGCTCGATATGTTTGTGATGCTCTTGACGTGACGTTGGCTTTACTAATTATTTACTGGCAGGTGGTGGTCGGTCAGGAATGGTAAGTGGCAGCTTTTTACCATATTATGATGTAACGATATTACGGTAGGATGGTCGCGTGGCCACTTTATTTCTGATCCGTTTAGATAAACTGCAGATGTGATGGCAATCAAGAGAATTGAGACCTTTGTATTTTCACTGAATTGGAAAAAATGCGTAACAGTAACTTCTGGCCATAAACTGCAACAAAATGTTGAGGTCTATAGTTTCATGAGTTTAAACAGTTTCGTTCGTGATATAAAATTAAGAATTTAATACGTTCGTAACATATTTTGTAGAAATAAAAGTAGAAGTTCGAGAAACAGGGCCTATAGCCAAACAGCAGACGACAATCGTTATCGCTCAGCAGTCACTAATACATTTTCAACTTTATACCCTAGCACATATAGTTGAAAATCTATTAAAGACTGCTGAGCGATAACGAACGAAACAAACAAAAACGATATGTAAACGTCAATTACATTTCAACTATATGCGCTACGGTATAAAGTTAAAAATGTATTAGTGACTGCTGAGCGATAACGATTGTCGTCTGCTGCCGACTGCTGTTTGGCTAAAGGGCCAGTATCTAGCAATATCTTAACCGTTAACGACACAAGGTTTTCATTACAAAGTCTTGCACGAAAAATCAAGGTTGAAATAACACTCTATCCTAACGATCTCCTATTAATTAGTATCATTGCATACCACTTGATGTCTGAGTAGCCTATCTCACATCTGCAGCCGCATCTATTACAGATTCCCAATCTATAAATAGTACGATAATTAGGTACCGTGTAGAGCTTGATACATGGTCCTCGGTGAAGCTGTGCTCATTATATCCTGCTAATGAGTACATAGGCTTGCCTGAGGATGTACCCACTTATTGTAGCTGTGGAGAAAGTTGTAGTGTGGTGGTCAAAGTTTTAGAGGCAATATTAGAATCCAATTTGGATAATTTGAAATTATAGGGCACGATGATCTTTTATAGAATCTCTTTAAAATCAGGTTAGATTTGTGATAATCTTGCAATGATTAGTTTTCTAACATGGATTGTATTCGAATGTAAATTGAAGGTTGTCCAACCAATTAGGTGCTGTAACAGTAAAATCGTGTCCAATTTGTAAAGAGGCCTACGATGACCACTGTCAGATTCTACTCGTATACGCTTAACCCACACCACTACCCATAAATAAATAAATACATAAAAATTTAATAAAGCAACACTAATACCTTTTTCTATATATTCAATTACCTGCTCCTAAACTCCTTGAAATCGATTACGAAAGCATACCTAAGATGTTCCTGCTCCACACACATTGGCTCGAGCACACTGTTCCACTGACAGTTGGCTCGAGCTCTCGCTCGGCTCACAACTGCGCGATAATTAGTCGAAACGAGGTTTAGTTTATAACGCACCTGTGGGTTCGGATACGGGAGGATTGTTGTGGCGGACCTGCTTCAATTGGAAACTGTTTCTGGTAAACAGCAAAATAGTCTCAATATTCCTGTGATCCTGGTCATCTGAAGATTGCTTTTCAGACTAAGCTTTTGAGTATATTTTAATATCCCTAATTTTTTTTCTTTAAAAAAATACACTAGTGTCTCCTGTATCGTGGATGCGGGAAACTTTTACAAACATTTAAAATCTCACATACACAAACGGCCGGACCCGAAACAACTATCTGCAGCTCGTACAAATATTTGTTCCGTACGGGAATCGAACCTGCGACACGCATGTAGATAAGTTGCATTCACTTTAAATTGTTTCTGATTTCGACGACTTTGAAAAGGACTTATAAAACATTTTCAGTTACTTGTTGTGTACTAATCCTATAAAGATTTACCGTTATTGTTAATCTCATAACATTGTCTGCTCTAAGGTCCGCATAGACAATACTTTTCTTATGAGTGATGACCAAATGGAAATCGCGTATCCATTGCACAATTTGTATGAGCGAATACAAACAACCACCTGTTGCTAACAGCGGGCACGGTAACACTATCATTCCGTGTGTTTCCTCCCAAATTGCTTGCTCGCTATCCCCAGGCAATAACCGGGTCCACCATTACACGCGGGTCAGCTCCGAACACTGTTCTCGAGTGTAACATTTATGTGATCGCAGTTAATAATAGACTGGCCACTAGGTAAGTGGACGAGTTTGAAGGCAATCTGTTGTTTTGGAAGTGGAAAAGGATGATAAAAGTGTGGTTCTTCTCATTTATTTGAACTAAACATCTTAGATTGTATGTTCATGATAATGAATTCTGTTGGCCAAACGATAGGATAATAATAAAAAAGGCCAAGAGTGAGTCAGACTAGCGCACCAAGAGTTCCGTAAAAACTTGCGACATAGGCAGGCATATCTTTTGACTGCGTGGACTTAGAAAGTTGATTTTTATCACAGCATAAACTGATAAAAATCAACCACAGAGTTGAGTATATGGTTTTAATTTCAATTCGATACCTCCACGCACTCTGGAGAATAAAATGGTCTATACAGACAGACGGACAACAAAGTCATTCAATAAGGGTTCCGTTTTTCCTTTTGAGGTACAGTCACCTGAAAATATGATCAGAAAAACATCGAACATAACTCGAATCATTACAGTAGGTGAGTACAAATTACTAATGTTTTCCTCAAGCCCTAAGACTTGCTGATTGATATCCAACCAATCCAAAATACCCTCAGACTAATTGGAATAATTGGCTAAAAGTTAAGCTGAACTACATACGAAAATCAAACCAAAAACAGATTTTAATTTTGTTGGCTGTCTATCACCCGGGCACTGCCAAGTCACCTGCCTCCTGCACATAAGAAAAGCTAGTTACACACATACCTACTAATTACCATCAAATACACGATCCTACATACAAACTAGTAAATCAAAGACCAGTCGTTGCTGCTAATTGACGTGTGCGCGTCGGAACAGTCGTATTTGTGCCCCCAGCCTAATAAGCCATTGAATCAAACCTAGATTACGGTAGCGCTAGATAGGCTGCGTTCCCATGATTAGGAGGACCGTTTCTATTGCGAGAGATTCCTTTCGTGAAGAACTACTATTTATAAGGAACAATTAGAGAAGAATGGAACGAGAATTGCTGCGCCCACCATACATTTAAATTAGAGCAGTGGAATGATGATGGATATAGTGCTGGTAGTAGTGGGCGGATTTTGTGAAAAGTGATATGGCCAGAAAGAAAAGGAATGAATATTGGGATGATTGCTAGTAGAAGTGGGAGAAATGTGGGAGAAGAAGACAAACATATTGACCCCAAGGTAGGAGAACGAACAAGATAAAGAGCAAAATAAATACTCTTCAATATTTTTTGTTTGGTTAATGCGAAGTTATTATTTGCTGCAGCATATGCTTAAAGAACTAAATATCGAAGAATCAAGAGACTCCTTTTTTCTATATCATAAATCATATTCATCAGAGATTGTGTTTAGACAATACTGGGAAATCTTACAATTAGCACTACATTATTTATATTCGATAAATGATCGAATTTCATAGGATACTTAACTACAACACGTACACGAGTTTATAGAATTGCTGTCACCAGTTTTTATCACTTGGTTGCCCTATAAAACATTGTCAAGATTATCTCTTAGGTTTACACAACGTTTTTAAATATTTATGTAATGATCAAGAAGAAGATGGAAGAGATAGGATGACAAGATACGAACTAAACCAGTAACGTTTGTCTACGTATCTTGGCCTTATGCTGGTTTCCTAAACACTAAGCGACATCTAAAGGGAACTGTGTAACTGTGTGAAACCATGCGGGTGCGCCTTTACTTAAGGATTGATTCAAGTTTCACCAAGTATTAGTGGAACCGGCATTTGTATCACCTTTTTTTCCAAGGACCACACAACATACTAAATAAATCAACAACTCAAAAATATCAGAAGCTCTGCCCCTTCATATGAAATCTAATCACCCAGAACTGATGACGACGATTTATCTTCGACAATAAGAGTTAAGATAACGCGATTCTTTCAGCTGTTCCCCAGTGATTGAGTGACGTCATTAATCACCCTCTCACTGGTGATTAAGTTAAATCGGTTATTTAGATCACTATCTACGGGGAAATTAAAAACGATGGAGATACTTTACTTGGGTCATCAGACACGTGGCATTTCATGTCTGTGATGTATGTACCGACGATGTGGGCAAACGATTTTAATTACGTTCGTGTTGAATTTATTAGTTCATTCATTACAGCTAGGGGTGGTAATGTATGAATAACTACTTACCTTCTTCAGTATAGACGTGGATTTTACATTCCTGCTTATTTACCCAACTACGACACACAAAGGGATTATGTTTTTTTTGTTTGTTTTCATTATGCAGTAGGTAAAACGTGTTGTTCCTTTTGACCATAATTATCTTTTTGTCACTTTTATTCCTATATGTAAGCGCAACACGTTTTCTTCTACCATATATGATATCATATATTCCTTTTCTTTTCATATCATTTCTCCCTCCATCTTTCCCTCTCTACTCATCAACATTTGTACCTTTTAGCGCAATGGCAAAATCGAAATCATAAAAAAGTGTAACCACTTTGATATAATTACTGGAGACTTATCAGGTCCATCTACTATTTGCCCTTTAGTTTTCCAGAGCAAATTAAAGCAGTGATCTGAGTCCTCATTAAAATCTGGAATGTTATCTTTCAAAGAACTTCAAGTATTTAGTCCAGAGTTATTCAGAAGAGTTCTACAATTAATTTCAACCGCTTTAAGCCACAAAGCTTCATGCTTGTGTGAAATATATTACCTCTTCTGGAGATATCTCGGGTACATAATTAGCCACAAATGCAATAGACACCTTTTCGAAAGCCTGCGCATAATTTATTATATTCTAAGAACATTAACTATGGTGACTATTCTAAATAGCTCTTTACAAATTTTCTATACTAATAAAACTTCAGCACTAGAATGTGTGAAATTCTCGGAGAGAGCGATAAATTCTGCCATTTCTAACATCAAACAAGAACTCATCGTGACAATGACATTCGATATATTATGTTTTATTATTTACAATTTCATATCCGTCCACTCATCATGTGTCAGAAAAAGTCTTTTGAAAAAGTGTTGATTGTTGTTGAAGAAATGTTGTTTTCATTCAATTCTATTTTTATTGCCCTATGGCATAGTAACTTACAGTTGCATTATAAGTTGATTCAAGTTATGGGTCCCGAATCTTGCATGCGCTTTTCAAGATTTTTCGTAGCAATAAATATGTGTTGGTTATTTTTATCAAGCTTCAATTGAGTTATAGTGCAGCATTTGTTGCTCATAGATATCATGGCTTGGTAACAGGCGGTAGTTCCGTGAGTTTTTTGGAAACACTTGAGATTAACTATGAGTGATAGTGGATGGTGGCAGTAGCGATAGTGTAACTTGTTTCAATTACATTCACCAAACTGGATCCACTATAGTAGACACAAAACTAGAATTTATATTTTACTAGCTTTAAATTCGGGGTAACACAGTTCCCCTTTCCTGATTTACAACCACTTGTGGTTTTTGCCCTTGCGCCTTAATGATTGTAATAGCAATGATAAGTTTTCTCTTTTCTTCCCTCTTTCTCCCTCATATCCCAATCTTTTTTTTTAAATAGCCCATGTCCGTCTCCAGGGACGACCCCAACATAGTTGGGAAAAGGCTAGGCAGATGATGATGTCCGTCTCCAGGGACCAACTATATCTGGACCAAAATTCATCAAAATCATTTTAGCCATTTAGGCGTGAAGAGGTAATAAACAAACACACAAACTCACTTTCACTTTTATAATATCAGCAAGGATTAAAGAATTTTTAATTATTTCTAGTTTTTGCATGCAATAATTTTATGTCACTATACCAGTCTTCACAAACAGAAGACATGACTTAAATGCCCCTTTGTGTGCGCAGACATAAAATAATATCGTCAATTTTAAGAATTTATAAATGTCTGTAATATTGCATCTAACAATTTATTACCAGATAAAACCAATAAGCCCGTTTAGATTTTCGACTTAATTAGCATTTATTGTTGAAAAACAATCTTGTATTTTGAGAAGGCTAATTCTTCGACCGAATGGAAATATGCAATGCAAATGAACATCTACAAATAACCAATAATTTATTAAAGTTTCTGACAAATTATTTCGTATTGAATCTGTCATTTCACAGCAACATGTAAAACGTTGTAAGTACAATTTATTTAAATGTCGATGGTCCGGAGAGAGTCGAAAGTGCTGCTTTCTATTATATACTTAGATCGAGATACGTAACGCTGCATCTGCTATACCGATCTTGTGTACTAGATAAGCCCATATAGGGAGCCTATTAGTTGATTCGTACATGTTTAATGCACGTTTTCTGGTTTCACAGCAATTATGAGGTGCTTGAGACCGCTAAATGTGAGAAAATCACAGAAATTCGCAACATCGACTGTGTACTTGTAAATCGACTTCTGCAACTTAGTCAGTCTTTCAACAAATAACCGCTACTTTTGTTATTACATAGACACTACTTACTAATAATGCATTTGACGTAGTAGCTGAATGATCGGCTGCTACGCTGCGTGTCACGGGTTTGATTCTCGCACAGAACAAATATTTGTACGATCTACAGGTAGTTGTTCCGGGTCCGGCTGTTGTGTGTTTGAAAGAAAAGCAATCAACAACCTTTATTCAGAAGGGATTATTACATTCAACCCTCAACATTAATTTCGTAGCCCAATTATACAAAAAAAACCGGCCAAGTGCGAGTCGGGATCCCGCACCTAAGGTTCCGTACACACTTGCGATATAAACGGTCATATCTTTTGACTGCGTACACTTCGAAACTTTATTTTTTCACAGCTCCAAGCTACACACTTGAGTAGCTATATCGTTTTTCTGTTATAGTATAGAATATATTAACTTGAGCATGTAATTTGGACAAATTTGGAAAAAAAATTGAACCAAAGTCCCCCAATAACCCCTCAACATTAATGTTACCGACGAGGAGGCGTCCACTCTATATTTCTAACCACATTTTTCCAAACCCGTGACCCCTCTATTAACTTGACGTCCAAACTAGTTTGAATGGTGCTCTTTTGTTTCACTACAAAACCACTGTATCTAAGATCGCTGCCGAGGAGTGTGGCCAGTAAATGGTACCTGTTTGGTGAGTTAGCATGCTTGTTCAGCCATTAGAGGGTCTACGTGAGGTGCTAGTTGGTAAGTGGACGAGGAAGCGTTTGGAAAGGGATCTTAATAAAAATTTAAAAATAAATATTGGGAAAATAAACAGTTATACATTGAAATTTTAAACTAAGTTATAAATGTATAAGCTAAGACATTTCCCGCTACATATTAGAAGTCATATCCAATAATGCGATATTCTAAGCTGTTAAAACAGAAAAATAATACAAGTTAACTTATACATAGACAGGCATGCAAAACACAAAGAAAGAGAGAAATAGATATTAAATTAACTAAGTATTACAATCTAGACTTTTTGCCGATAATTCTTGAATTCGTTCTTTAAAATTATTTCGAGAGAAAAATGCGTTCGAGAGAGACAATGTTTAAATCTTCTTCATGCCTGCCTTCTGCTCACTATACATGATGTGCACCACGGACTCCTTGTCATTTCCTCTTCTTGTAATCTATTTAAAATTTGTCTTGAAACGATAGCTTATACCGATAATACCACACGTAGGTATGTGTTTTGGTTTCTATAAGAATGTTATTTGTATGGCGTACATAATCAAGAATACTCTATTCGTGTTGTATGAATCGTGCTTATCCATTTTATAAGTATAAGTTTTAGAATGTCTCCAAACTGTATCCGATAAATAGACACGTACTGTTAGAAAAAGAGATTACCAACCAGGCTAGTATTCATATTTTTTTTTGTATTCTATCAAATAAATTCAACTTTATTCAAAAACATTCTTGGATTTTTAGGAAAATGTATCTAACGAGCCTGGTTTCTCAAACACTTTAGCTGATTGTACCTCTATACTAGCTTGTAGTCGCACTGTTAGTCACCTACATAATTGTTATGAGCCAGATAAAATGATTGAGCAAAGCCTTATAAAGTTCCAAACACTAAAACGTTTACTAACTAACAACACACCTAGAATTTTCTTCAACAAACTTTAAACGACCTTTTTATTGCACAGCAGCTTCCAATATCTTCGTATAGCGACACCAGAAACGCTTTAAAATCCATAAAATCCTTCAACATCCCACTCGTAACACAACGAGTGTCAAACCGTCCGACAGATGAAGCTACCAATAAACTCGATGACAATACACAAACATGGAATATTCGACAAACGGTAAACTTGGAACATCACACTAATAAAGACATTTACATGATAACATAAACTCGGAGAACTTTTATCTATAAATAATGTATATTAAGTTAATGTTGATCACAATCGTTCTACAGAGTCTATGTTTGGTTGCGATTCGCCATATTTTTTGTGTTTTATTATTATTTCGATGTCAATTTTAAATATCCACTTGGAGAGTTATGTTCTGTCTCACAGCATGATAAAACTCTCTTTTCATATTGACACGAATTGCCAGGCATCCTTAAATTATCTTAGAATATTTTTGCTATTTAAGAGGGTGATATAAGTTTGTAGTGTGTATCTGTCTGCTGAATCATAACTCCTGACCGGATAAACCGATTTAGAAAGTCTGCTGAGCTGTTTGAAGATCATCACCTCTTTTATAGTTGATGAAGAGATTTATATAACTTTTACAGGTCTGATCAATTGGAAATTTGTAATCCTGTCATTTCTTACAAAATGTTTTTGTTCTCAATGAAACAAAGACTCTCGACTCGTCTTACTAAATATACACAAAATTATGTCATTTTGAATTCAAAATCGCTCTGAAATAATACCAGATTCAAAGCTCACAAATACTAATGATACGATTGAGCCACCACAGATACCTACGTCAGTATAAGTCTTCGATGATTCGGTCTTTCACCTGTTCTCGTTTACAGAGCACGAGTCGAAATCGTCATTTTTGCCGCCATAATAATTAAAAAAAACAACCTGTTTTGTTTCCACTTTCATCGACGTAGCAACCGACGCTAACACCTCATATTTTACCTCGAACACTAGATTATAGCCGGCTATGTAAATGAGCAGGTATGTCGGTGAGCTGGTGCCCCGACCTTGTTGTAGTAGCCGTGACCGACAACCTGCCTGCCACACCTGTCTAGCTTTCGATTAGGACTTCTCTTTACCAATGGGGTCATAATTCCAAGAGAAAAACCGGGCATTCGTTCGGAAGAATTACAAAACAGGACCATTCAATTTGCACTATGCCTTTCTTCAGCATTCCTCTTTAATTTTCCAATTTCAAAAATAGAACAATAGTTCGGAAGAATTACAAAGTTCAGACACCGTGAAGTCAAAAAGCTGGACACTTCCGGACAAATCCAGACGGATGATATTCGTAGCTTTATAAGCTATGCCTGCCCGGCTACCGTGCCTACTCTTCCATTTCATTATTATTATAGTTGATAGTCCTTGTGACCTATTGACCAATGTATAGATAAAATGATGAATGATAATGTCTGATGAGTTTGGACTTCTAACTCTTAGTGGTGGTAGACCTGGCAGACATCATGATGTAATGTCACGACATGATACATTTGTTTGTGTCAGCATTGAAAAAAAAAATCTTCTTTTCATGGTTATTTAATGTGAAAACATTATGTGACAATGGCAACAACGTTTGGTGAGAATAGTTTTGACAACATAACAATTGCGAAGAGAAAAATATCGACAAGTCTAACATGATGACTAATATTAATGGTCCATTTTCATGAACGGACTGCCTATCCGATCTGTTACCTGAATCGACGTCAGACCCTCAGGCTTCTGATTGCCTTAATTACGGTCAAAAACTTATTCTAATCTTAATCAAGTTCCTAGTGTATAGCAAATCTATCTGCAAATCCGAAATATAAAAAAAAAACAATCATATGAGCAAACATACTTATTCAACAGAAAACAAACCAATTAACATCACAAATAAGGGCGAGACTGCCCTGCTGTTTGCGAATCATTACGAGCTGAACCTCTATCGATAGCCTAACAACTTGCGTAGGTCGACACTATTGATAGATTTAGTCGATTCAAATCTTTGTTTCTAATTTGACGTCATTTACTCTTCAACGAATATTAACTTAATATTGTTTATCAGAATGACAACCCCGTTGCAAAAAAACATCGGAGAGTGAACTTGTAGCGCAATGAACTGTATGGCTATGAAAAAGTTGTTTTTCCAAGAATCTCTTTGGAAACTGAATCGTGAACTTAGTATACACGTGCGGTAGGTAAGTTGGCACGTGACGGGTTACGGGTCAGTCTGCCTGTAGTAGGCACAGGTCCTATATCTACGCAGGCTTGTCGATAAAATATAATGATGACGTTATTGCGTAGCAAGGAGGTATTATTTATAACTTGTCATGGTGCTGTCCGATCCAGAAGGTACTTTACTAACTTTGTAGGTACTTTTTCAAATGCTTTTTTCTTAATTTTTAAGCGACTTCAAAATAGGAGTGTTTTATGTTCGAGCGTATATCACCTCCAACTGTGGACCAATTTTCTCACTTCCGGAAGTCGGTACCAAAAAAGTCAACGGAACAAACAAGAGTCCTCGACTTCCGGAAGTAAAAATGTTTTCCATTCTTTAATTATCATATTTTGGAAGTCGGTTTTTTTTTCAGTATAGTATTCAACTATTTCGGTACTTAAGAATGCAATTGGTATTCACCATTAGTTTTGGTCTATCTTTGACTAGATACTTTCAACTAGTTATTTATGAATATGTCAATTATTACCATGAAACCGTTTCTAAAAACAAACAAACTAAACATTCAAAGAGGTTCCAAAGCTACTGATTGATGAGCCGATACTTCAAGAGCTGGACTCACTCAACCATTACTAATTCACCGTACACAGACGGAAGTAGACTACATTTGGGGCAATAAAAACAGTACATTATGATGACTGCCAAGCCCCATCCCGCCCTTCCTTCATGTTTGATTGGAGCCCCGGGCCAGCCGCTAGTCGGGGTCAACCAGGCGTGAATCAATTTTGAGGATGGGTTTGTAGCGGCCGTACTTGGAAGTGGTTGCTTTGTTCTCTTGGATCAACCAATTACTAGGGGCACTAATTAGACGGGAAACTGTTCGATATCATCAAGCTAAGATTTTGTAGCTCATTTAGCTTTTTTACCGTATCTAAAGGTGGTTAATAGAGTTTTATTTTTATCTAGCTGTGTTACGCGGTTTCACCCGCATCTGTAGTTGCTGCCCCACCCCCGTGTGTAGTAGAGTGATATCACTCTATGTTACTTCCTGATAATATAGGTTCCTAATATTAAGAAATGTTGAAATCGGTTCAATAGTTTTGGAGCCTATTCGATGCACACAAACAAACAAAACTGTCCTCTTTATAATATATATATAATGTATTTAGTTAGTACAAATAAGGTCTCCGGTTGCAGGTGCTTTGTACCCCCCTGGACGTGGACGTCCCTTTTTGACATTGACTTTAAAAACCCGAGCTGACTTTTGACATAAAAATACCATTTAAACGTCTATTTTAAAACATCTTTTTCCCACATTAAATGATACGAGGATACGAACCACTGCCATGAGATCAAAATATCAGAATTTATTGCACACTGGTAGATATAACACTGCTTTGCTTAAAAAAAATATTATTGGCATGGCACCTATTATTTTTAACAAATTACCAAATAGTATTAAGGAACAGCCCTTAAAAAAATTTAAGAAACTCCTGTCGTTGTTGCTGATAGAGAAATGTTACTACTCTGTTACGGATTTCATAAATGATAAATTTTAATATTGCTTTATCATATCTCAATTATTATGTAAATAAATTTAAACCTAACTGATTTAAGATCTCCTTTTAAATTTAAGTATTTAGTTTCTAGAATTAGCTGTAAGTCTACAACCGAATTTTTTGTATGCCAACAGGCAGAATGTACTGGGAACATATATTTCAACCTAACAGCATTATTGTAACACCTGCATTCGATACAAATAAAGAATTATTATTATTATTATTATTTAATGGTATTTTTTAAAATGTTCCTACTGTCTATTATCTTCATCAGCTACGTCACCATCGTAAGATATCAGATGTAGGTTAAGGAACATTATTACGAATAAAGGACTCCTAAAATTATTTGTTTGTGTGATTAACAAGAGCTTTACCTCATAAAAAAAAAACTAAGTTATCATGTGCACTCCATCATATTACAAGAAAGGTTACCTATAATGAGCAACACATCTTCTGGACCCACCCCGTGTGCCCCCCTGTCGTTTCCTGTGTACCCATGGCTTAGAAACATTTCAAGCAATCACCACATAATTTAATATATCAATTAAAATTTAATTAATATACTGACAAGTATTATGTTTAAATTAATTATACATGTTAATGGCTCCTATTAATACGGATATATTTTGTGGTCCTTGGTGTGGTATATGACCGCATCTTGTCAGAATGTTTATTGGTGGGCCACGCTATACGTGGTGAGATACTGTTGTCATTATTAAATATTATGGTAATTCGAGAGTGTAAATTTATGGTAGGAATGGTCTATGACTAAAAAAAAAAGATTTATAAACAGAGTTTTTTTTTGTTTCTTTATGATTATTGTATTCACAGACCTGTCATATTGAATAGCTGATTAATTACATAGCTACTACAAGTAGTTTTTTACCTGTCAAGCTGGTTAATTAGCAAAAAACAAATACTTATATGAGCAGTCATAATTTGATTAGCAGTGTGGAAGGCTTTTGGTATTCTTTTAGTCTTTACTGATTTATTTTTGAGTCGTAATCTTAACCACTTACGTTAGTGTCACATATGTAAGTACTATAGTAGTTGGTCATATATCATTCTATCTGTTATGTCTATTTATGATTTATTTGTATTGTTTCAGGTAAGTAACGATGATTCAACGCTGTCTTATTTGTACGAGTTTTGTAAGTAATCTCCTGAAAATAACGAATTATTTTCTTAACATTAGTGATCACAGCACAGGTAACAGATTCTCTATACATACAAATAAATGTTTAAATTAACCATACGTCTTCAATTTTCATGTTAACTCAAATGCACTCAGTTTGAAATATATAGAAGTAAATAAATTGAAATAACCCTTGAAGAAACATTATTGCCTGCATTTTATGCAGTAAATTATGATTCTTACAAAACTTCAATTAAAATTAACATAATAAAATTATATGCCAAGGTAAACATGGACACGAGAAAATATAATTACAGCGCATTTAGTGTGAAAATACAGGAAAAGTAATTTGGATGTATGAAAGGGTTTTCAGTCAGTAAAAGTCTGACACTCCTTCCCGCTCCGCCCAGAACGGGGGAACTTATTTCATGATGTCAAATCCAAAAAAACGGTCAATTATATTAAGTATACCTAAATAAAGATAAAATAAAGCCGAGCGTAGATTTTGTAGCCAAAGCAATGGCATGTTGTTACCATGTAGGTACCATATCTCATAACACTTGTAAACCATTACCTCCCATTCGACAGTCAAGTAACAAGTCTTATGAATTTAAATTAATATGCATAGATGATGGCGGCATTAATATTGATTAGTATAGAATTAGAAATGAAATAAGTTCATATGTCGGCCCTCGACGGTACATGATTGATGAACCGGTGTGCGCGTCTCCATTGATACACGACCAGTATTGACGGAACGGGTGCATTCCACGTTGAGATTTATGTTAAAGATCTCTGAATTACTTCGTATTTTTTTGCAGATAAGAAATCAAAACACCCATGTTCCTTCTATTGCCGTAATATGTTTCGGGGCCGCGGTATCTCTTTCGAACAACCTGCAGCCCCGGTAGGCACGGTGGCCCTAGAAAGAATTACTTGGTTTTGAAAGACCTTGGCTAAACAAGAAAAAAATACCTGTAGACTAGTTTATTATGTTATCTATTGATATGGAAAATATATAATATTTAGGCTGGAACTAGTCTGGTTATGAGGTAACCCACCTTATCACGTGATCTGATATTTTTACTGTTGATATTTTGCTTGAAAACTAAGTGAACACAATACATTGAATTTTGATACAAAATTCAATTGTATGTCCAACTTTAAAAGGAAGATCAATGGAAACGCACACAGCCAGTGAGTGTAGACATCCATACATAGATATTATTAAAATTGAACATGTTTTTTGTTTCAACCATCTGAAATCAATTTATTTTTGTAATTAGAGGAAATGAGAGATAATGAGTGTTTTGAAATCATCAATAATATCTTCTTGGGAGAATACAAGATCGCACTTATTAATTTGTTCTCGTATTGAGAAAAAAATAATGAAACAAATCAGGAATCTTTTAATAGCCAACTAAGTTTCTTTTCGTTCTAGCTTTATTTGTTACAGCGAAATAAAATAAATGTGAAGCTGGTTAAGTTAGTTTAGCTTAGCTCAAATAAAACTTATATAATTATTCCCAATTATTAATTATTCATACTAACATACAAACTCGCTTTCCCTTTTATAATATTAGTAAGGATTAGTTTTAAGTGTAAATATTTTTACATAAATAAACTTAAAATCTATTGATGGTTTACTCCCTTTTCATGAGACGGTATATTGACTATAAGGTAGACCTCTGCTTAACCCCATAGATGACTACATGCATGATTTTATATAAGGTGTAAAATACATAAAAACTCCTTGGCATCGTAAGACAGGAAATATTTTAATGAAAAGGAACAATTCAACAACATCGCATGCTCCATCCGTCCTGACGAGAAGAGGCGCAACGGATGCGCACACGCAACCGATCGCACTGTATGACCACGCGATCGCGCTTTCATCGCTATTTTAGCAGGCAATCATTTACATGCTTACTGAGAATACTTATGTGTTTAATTTAGTAAAAACGACATATAAGTGCCTGTAGACTTGAACGAAGTCTGACGGTACGCTCGCTCTTTAAGATCAGAAGGTAATGGTGCGCACTTTTAATAAACCTAAACCGAGTATTTTGTCTGCAAAATGAACAATGTAAAGTTTATAGATATTGGTGTAGAAGGGTGCATTAGAAGTTCACGTTTTAAACTCCATACCGACCGAAGACTAGATACCGACTCCCGTACTCATCTGTTTTATCTTTCTAATATTATAAATTCGAAGGTTTGTGAGGATGGATGCATATATGAATATTTGTTACTCTTTTACGTCAAAACGGCCGAACGGATCTTGATGAAATTTGACACAGAGGTAGATAGATATAGTCTGGAATAACCCATATGATACTTACCGATAACGCGGGCTAAACCGCGGGCAACAGCTAGTGAACACGTAAAGATCATTTTATCTGTCCTTTAACAATTTGAAAATCCTCCACAATTTCTTCTGTCGCATAAACTGGCAACTTTATAAAGACAAAACATAAACCCTTATAAACTCCGAATCGGTAGAGAGCGAGTAATCGCTTATTACCGCAGTCCGCAGTGAGCAGTCGGCAGGCGCTTGCGCACCTCTCAATTATGGGATGCCACAGCCTAGGGGTGGGCCTAAAAAGATAAGATGAGCCGATAATATAACTGTGGTTTAAACTAAATAAGTACTTTTGTACAACACTTTAAAGATGTATAATGTTTTTCAAACAACACCTAGTTTTTTTTATAAAGCAGTTTCTTCTTCATTTAACGTCTGCCTTAGGTGCCACAGCAAACACAAATATAGTACAGCGACAACAAAATTAGGAGTGTCCCATTCAAATATTTGCCTCCACCACGGAAACCTGGGGGCCTACTCTCTTTCTCCAAAACGTAACTTCGTTAACGAACGAAAGTCAAAAGTAGTTACGTTTGTAACCCTACTCTATATCATTTTGCGCGAATTAGAGTAGGTTTAGAAAATTTTAATGTCAAATAAACTTCGGACGTCCGAAAATTTCGAAATGAATGAAATGAAATGAAACTAACTAACTACTTTTGACTTTCGTTCGTTAACGAAGTTACGTTTCGGAGAAAGAGAGTAGGCCCCCTGACCCTGCCAAGCATCACGTTTCCGTGTCCTCCGATACAATGAAAGTGGATGTACACATGACGGCAGGTCAACCTATTCTAAACTATTATAACCCAGGTTAAAATGGTTTGGTGCGTACATACTTCAACTGCGAACGCCTGCTTTGTTTTCATTCTGTCGTCATGGTTTTATAGAGTTTTGACCGACATAAAAAAAGAAGGAGGTTCTCAATTCGACGTCAACTGTGGGCCGGTTTTCAAAAATTTTATGATTAATTAATTTTATAAACGAAAGGGTATATTCCCGAAGGCGACTCATATTAATTGTATATATTGCTTCAGCAGTTTATGAGTTATCTTCTATAATACATGTTTTTTCTTCTAAAGTATATGGATGATATGCTTTCCTTTATCTTTTAGTGGCAATGGTAAATTTGTAAAAGAAGAAGCATTTGTGTGTCATACCTTCATACCACAATTAAAAGCCAAAAAAATAAAAATAACCTTTTTTCAAAAAACATGACAGTCACCAAAAAAAAAACACTAAATAAAGTAAATAAGTTCTTACTGTTTTTGTTTAAAGCCGGTTTTTCATTAGCTTCGTTTTCCTGGCCAATCATCACACAATATTCCTATAATTTTTAAGAAGCTCTAACATAATCACTACTTACCTACTTATTATTTATAGAAACTAAATAATATATAATATGACCGTAAGATACCATTTCTTAATTTCGCAACGAAAGATTACTTTACATACAGTTCATGTCAATAAGTTTCCGCAAGCTTAATATGTTAGTGCAATACATTTAGCCTTCTCTTACGCCATAGTTAAATTGTAGAATATCACTTTGTATCGGCCTTTATTTGTTCAAAAAATAAATATTCCCACAGAAAATTGCAAGATCAACTATCACTCGTCAACCTACCACTTTTTTTAACCAACCAAATGATAGAAAAAAACCCACTCTTTTACTGCCCAGTGTCAGACAATGATCATTACTTCGGCTTCTGCGCCCGCGCATGTAATCGCGTCACTAGCGCGCACCTCTCAATTATAAGATGCCATCGCGCAGGGGTGGGGCCACGGGGTGGGTGTTGTATTTTATGGGAAGTTTTTATAGGTTGCTAGCATAAACTGATAATTATAAGTTTAAAAATGTGTGGTGGTGCACAGACACATGATTTTGTCAGAGAAGTTGTTTTACCAAAATCCATAATTTATTAAAAGTTCATGTCGATTATTATAACTTCTAGACATACTCGTAAGTAGGATTATGCGAACAGGTTAACTATCCTGCAAGGAATCTCGTATCATTTAACAACCCGATATTTTAATAATTTAACTGCCTCTTTACAACTTCGATAATTTCGTAATAATTCATATCTTGGAAGGCTTTACTATTTCATTATGAAGGGAGATTAATTATTAATCACATATATTTCATATGGCAACCCTGTGCCGCGGGCTGCCGCCACGACATCCGAGCATTACGCCATTTTGTTTTTTTACTTTTAAAGCAGCGACGTTTTGTATACAGCCTTATCTCGAAGGAGGCCGCTTATAAGTTTATTATTTCTTTTAATAATATTTTTAATAGCTGATCTGATATCAGATGAAATAGGTATGAAGCTGTTAAGTGACTCTTTTTCCTTTTGAAGGATTGCAAGCCTACACGCGGCTTAGACAGGAGATTGTAAAAGGAATGTAATTACTTTATTCTACCCCTAAGTCATCGAAAAGAAATACGATATTGGTTATTCAATAACCAGTATCGTTCAATCTAAGAGTTCTGTTTATTTTTCTTTGTAAATAATTTAGGTATATAAATCTAGCTCATGGCTCCATGACTAAGACCTGCGCGTAATTCGATGATTACCTGGATAAAAACATGCCATTGTGTTAATTATAGTTTATAAACTATCCTTTATTTTTGTCAAAAGCTGTGATGTAGCTTCTGTGTGAAAGAGTAACAAACATCCAAGCCTTCGTACTTTTAGTTTTTTATAAGATTACATGCCAGCATCCTTTTTTCTCTAAAGCTTCCATTAGAGCCTGCTATGTTCTTAACGGCATAACCCAATTCATAATAAAAATCAAAGGAATTACAATAACCGGTTAACATCGAAACGTGCCTTTTCTTTCCTAAGTGGTTCTAATTATACTTTCAAGTGGACAGACAAATCCTTTAATGGTCTGATATAGATAAAGGCGTTTTCAAATCTATTGTGACATTAGGTACGACGACATGTTGGCCGCCATTAGCGTAACGTATGGCGCTGTCAGATTTGACAGATCTTTTTTAATTGTGTTATTTTTTTATACTATCGTGACCAAGGTGTACAGGTAGTACAGGAAGTATGGTTTTTAATAAATCAATTTAGCAATCTATGAAGTTATTGGAAAAGTTTAGAAAGATTAATTTAGCAACCTAGTAGGTATTAGTAAGTTTGTGAATCGGTTATACTCTTTTAAATATAATCTTTCTCGGGATTTCCTAGCTCAGTTAAAAATAGAATATCTATACCTACATATTTAGCTCCCTCTATTAAAATACCGCTAATAGCACCTTACCAACATCACGACTAGAATAAATACTTGTTTATGGAAATCAGTGTAGGTAAATGTTCGACACGACCAATAAAAGTTTAATGTTGGCAATACCGGACTACATCAAACTACTGAGTCCGAACCGCCATTAAAGATAAAATACATTCAAGCGGTAAATTGATATTGTACAGCGGGCAAATGGCGCAGGAATGTGAGGGGGTACCAATATCTAGAAATATGTAAAAATGATTTGATTTGATGAGGAATTTGATTTAAATAATTTCCTTGTACACCACAATTGCATTTTAAAAAACACATTTGACAGTAATTCAAAAAAGTATTCAATCTAAAAGTAATTTTAACGTTATATTTTTCCTTATAAGTAAACTTCCTCATTAAATCCGTATTAATATAAAAAAAAACTCCTGAAACAAGTCATATAATTCACCAAAAACGTATAAAAAGGAAAGAAACATTTCTTTTTTAAAACCACCACCTCATTGAGACACAACTCAAGCTCCCGAAAAACCTGTCACTCGCGAATGTCAACAAAAAACTATATCGTCGTAAGTGTCATCCCTGGCACATATATGACATAAAGCCCTTTCAGATACCCCGTAAGGCTTAATCCACACAATTACATGACTCGCGGCCGACGGCGACGACAGACGCGATCCGACGCACAGCTAACGTGTTCACCGCTAATGCGATCAACGAAGTTAATGACTTTGTAGTTTTATGTCGGTATCTGCGCATATTGAAAGTGCTTTATACGGTGAGATCCTAATGAAGATGCTTAAAAATAATGTCCGGCGTCTCATTGATAGTCAAACTCGCGCTGTACATAATAAACGTAATGTAGTATTATGTAGAAAAGAAAAAAATATTTCTTTCGTTCTTTGGACAATTTTTCATGTCTTGCTTTCCTCAAAAAGCTTCTAATTGTTATAGGAAAATGTTTTACGCAAACAACGTATTGGTTTTCACACATATAGTACTTCAGTACCAGCTTTGCTTGTTGGCCAATTTTACATTGAGTGTTAGTGATTTGCAGCATCACGAGAAGAAATCCAGCGCCAAATATAGAGAACTTAGTTGACTTGTTTTTTTTTAAGCTGGAAAATACATCAAATGAATTATTTTACTGTTCACCCGGAAAATATGTTCCTCTAAGAAGTAAACTATTCGCTAGACCAACCTAATTGCGTTATGACAATCCAATAAAAACAAACAAGGCCCACCAGCCCACTGACAGCTGACACATGTCAGACACCCGCACTACCTGTGAGTGCAGAGTGAATACTACACTACAACACGTGTCCGACATGTCATTAATTAACAAATGTGTTCAGTTGTGCGTTCCGTATGAAGCGGTGCACGACGCTGCAGTCGACGGAGCGAAATGGGTCAGTGCGCTGCGGTTATATGTGGCTTACATGAGTGCGCATTGTAAACAATAGAGTATGCTAAAGTTGAAAATAAACCGTTAATTAGTTGAAAAGTGTAAGATTTTAGTGCTGGATAAAATAAAGCTTTTACAAAACTAACAATCAATCGACTAAGTTAGTCCTCTACCTCTCTAATGCTCCGCTGATACGACAAAAACGTCTTCCACATTTCGCAACCTGGCTACCTCCATTTTAAGGTCGTCGGTTCATCAAGCTGAGGGTCGTCTCACGCACTGCATACCCATACGCGGCTCCATAGAATACAATTAAAACCAAATCCAATACTAACCCAACATAGTAAACCACTCCGGCTCCCGCTTTAGCCATATGTTTTCTCATCAATAAGATCTTATTAAGATCTCAACTTCATGTGCTAATAAAGAAGTCTAAGTTATACCAATGTTTACTTTCAAATCTCTATTAAACATTCCGCAGCCTGAGAACCATCCCAATCTTTAGGAAACGGTAGCAACTAAAGCGTTACGAATAGCTCAATCATTTTGATAGCATCTAACAGTCCCAAAAAAAACATAATTAAAAGAATAAACGTCACACAAACGACAGGTATTATATCTAAATCACATCTGTAGGAATTAGGGCATCGTCACACGGTGCGACAGATAGCCGAGCGATCGACAGATAATCGCAGCCGTGTAAGTAACCTGTGATTAACTCGGAGAATCGGAACACAATGTGTAATCGCATGGAACGATGTTATCGATGAAACGATTCCGATGAGCTTTTTAATGACAACCCTATTCGGAATGCTCGGAACGGTAATGTGTCTATTTATGCGTGAAGCATTTAGATTAATATTTTAGATAATTGTTGATATTATCAACTTCCTAGTCTTTGGTCGCCTTCCATAATTTGTTGAGGTAAACTGTCAATTTATTCGATTAATTAAAAACAGTGTGCGTTCCACCAGAGATCCCAAATTACTATGTGACAGTTAGTTTAGTAGCAGCTGTCAGTAGGGCATGGTCATATTCTAACAGCGTGTAATGAAAAGTCAAAAATATTTACCGTTAAACCTCGTTGTAGAAATACGACATGCTTTGAAAGCATACACCATTTGTGTAGACCCTAACTAGTTAAAAGATAACACTTTAAAATATAACTAACCTATAAATTTAATTAAGCCTGACATTTTTAGGTTGTAGGATTAAAACTAAAAGCTTCTCCACAAAATATTTTTATAGGACAACGCGGCGTGCTCACCGTTAGCGAAAACCATTAAAATTTCATTGCATATAGCTGATGTATGTCCTCTAAACCCCTTATGGCCGCTGGCCACGGCCAGCCATGGACAGTTATAGCCTGGCTGTTATACGAGCTAATTAGAAATTTTACGGCCGATTAATTAAAGGCTTAAGAAAATTAATTTTCAGAGTTTATGACTGAGGATTATACGCCCTCCATATTGCGTACTTGTTGACATTAAGAAGAGCCTCGCCTATACCTAGTCACGTTTGGGTAGGCAGGTGTGTACGTACTTGTGTCCATTTAAGTCTATGGGCTCAATGCCAACTTGTGCTTATAACACTGTTCATACGATGTTTTGATTTTATCCGCAACTTCTTATATGTTTCGTTCGGGACAAATAATGGTAGACCGAGTTCGATTGACTTTATTTTAAGTGAAACATAAACTCAAGGAGAAGCTCGTAAGGCCCGTGGTCTTTTAGTAACTAAAACCCGCAACCCCAGCAGGTGGAGGCATCTCGTTGAGGCGCGAAGGGAACACAAACGAAGTGCCTGTCTACATTAGAGTCTGAGACATACACATTTCAAGTCGCTGCCAATTCTACAAGATAACTGCTGCTATTAGATTTGCTGTCCCTAAGAGAAAATAATATATCACACATTTTATTCAATGCGAAAATAATATTCAACTTGAAGTGCATAATTTGTTTACTTCTCAAAACGCCATGTTAAATCTCCGCCCACGTTGCGTAGGCGCGCTGCGCACGGTGCGACTATCTGTCGCACGGAATCGCGACACGACTGCGACGCGCTTGATGTATGCGCACGATTCGTCCACCACTCTCCGGGGGTGGAAGACCGGAGATTACTTTGAATTTATTATAATTACTCTCCTCACTAGAAAGGTATATGTTTATTGGCAATGTTTTACTATCCCTGATATTTGTGAGTTCATATTGCACCATCATGTTCATGGCGCCATCGAGAAGAAACTTACATGTCCTAAAACTAAAATAAAGGAGTACACAAGAACAAATAAAAGTAATATCTACCGATCAGGAGCCTTCTAATACAGAGGAGGCACTTATTTCCCAGCAATATAATAAAACATTACTGTTATTATTTCTAGGAAATAATTTAAGTCTTAGTTACTAAGTTTATCTACAAGCATAAACTATTTCAAGTCAAACTAACCAACACTTATAGTTGAAATTCTAATTATAGCTGTGATTGATTTACGATTATAAGATACTCAACCTAAATACTTTAATAATCACCAAATCAATACACAAACACACCCATATTCCTATAAATCGAAGAGAAACCTTCTCAATCACTCGTTCAATTAAAGTAATTAGTCGCTGAAAGCCGCGACTCAGTCGCCATCAATCAGCCAGTAATGAAGTGGTGTGGGGAGCCTAATGGCTGTTTTCACGCACCGTTTATAAGTCTGTCAGTGGCTTTATGTTGCAGGAGCTTTTTAAATTAATACGTAACTTTAGTGATACAATTTGTGGAGAATATGTAACTAAAGAAATGAAGAAAGTAATTTATACAAAATTGTAAACGTTCATGTCACATTAAAAATGCTACAATCAATAACTTCGGAAAGCAAGCAATAATTCAATTCGGAAAACTTAAACTGCAACAAGAATCCGAGCAAAAACAAGCAAAAAAATATAACCCATTGCAATTTCCTCGATTAAAAAATAATCCTAGTCCGGAAAAAAGAAAACATTGTCATTAAGATTGATCTGTGTGATAATACTAAACGGAGACACAAAGACGGAACTTTACTCCAATCATCTAATAGCCTAGTACACCTACACATATTCTAGGAGACACTCCCATTTACTTACCAATCACCTAACAGCCCCACACAATCCTAATCAATGGAGACTGCGACACGGTCGCTTATGTTGATATGTCGCGCGACCGTATCGCACGGTCGTGTCGCACGCCCGTATCTTGCGAAGAGTACATCAAAGTGAATGTTCGCTGTATCTTGTACTCTGTACTGTGTTTGTCTAGGATGCGGTTGTCAAAGTTTTTGGCAGAAAATTAAGATTAGGTACCTTTAAGGCGGGGTTAACCCGAGCATCGTAGGTATTTATGGCTTACCCCAGCCCCCGCAAGGAGTAGCGATACGTAAGGAACTACGATGCGCGGGAAACGCGCGCGCTAAGCGCATCGGTTTTGAGTTCGTGACCTTGCGTAGCTACCTAGTTTCGTCACAGAGTAAAGTAATGCAGTAACTCAACTTGAGTTGGCATGTAGAATTTTATTTTTCTGGAAAGTATTTTTAAGGTTATAGATAACCGGGCTGCCACTCAGATCTTGAATTCGGGACTGATTCAAAACTATAATCGCGATTTTCCATAAGTCGAGTGAGGTACCCATTTATGTTTATTTTGTGTAAAACATAATATAAAGCGTGGGTTGTAAAAATAAAAAAAAAAGTTTTTTGTTGTTTTGTAATCTAATAGTTATGTTTATAAAAGTAAAAAAGTTATAAATAAAAGTAAAAAGTAACAAATGAAAGTAAAAAGTTAAAAATAAAAGTAAATACACACATTAAAAAAGTCTAAGCAACACATACTATTTCAAATTATTATTCAATAATCATACCATTTCTTACCAAGTAGCTTATACCTATGTAAACTTCTTTGATCTAGAGGACATACTGGTTGATTGTAAAAAAATTCGAGTACCTATCATTTATTTTTATTTCACAAATTCAAAAGCCTTTTCTTTGCTTATTAAAATTTAGTATTCTGTATCAATTTTATGAATTAAACAATAATTTGAAAAAAGTTTTGAACAAATTTGGATTTAAGTCATTTTTGACGTCATGGTGCGACGTCATTTGAATGCAGATGAAATGCAAACAGCTGTAGGTATGTCGCAAGCGGGAAGAAGTCAACCTCAGGTATCTCGGTATTTCGGTGTCAAGAGAAGCGTTATTTGCCATGTTCATCAGCGTTACACTAACACGGGAGATCGATACATACATCTGAATGCGTCTTGCTAGCCAATGTTAGTCGCCCGTCTTTAAAGCTACAAAATTCAAATGGTGTTGTTGTTAGTTGCCAAACTGTGCGAAATCGACTACATGAGTATGACGGCCGACGAATCGCGCTCGTCGAAATGAATGGTGTAAGGAATACATTACATGAACCCGGGAACAATGGGATAAAATTATTTTTATGTGGTGAGTCTCAATTTGGGTTCAAGTCTGATATTAGAAGGGTAAGAATGTATCGTCGTCCTGGAAAAACTGAAAGGCTCAACAGTTATGGTATGGTCCGGTATTATGAAGAACAGACCAACTGATCTCGTTTTTGTAAATGGTAACAAGAACGCTGTAAATTACGTCGAGTTCTAAGGCCTTATGTCCATCCATTCGCACAAACGCTTGGTTTCAATATCACGTTGATGCATGAGAATGCATGTTCGCATTGTACACACGGGAATACTCGGCAAGGAAAAAAATCCTGGTATTGCCTTGGCCTGCACAATCGCCAGACCTACCCCATCGAGCATGCATGCTCCAGAGACGTGTTTTAAAGAACTTGGATGGAGTGAGAATTACCCAACAACTGATAGACTTACTAAAATTTCATTGGGAGCAATTGCCGCAGGATGACATTAACAGTTTCATCGATTCTATGAATAATCGGTGCCAGCAAGTTCTCAATAACAGAGGAGGCCACATTTTGTATTAATTTAAGTATGCAATTTTTGTACAACCATTTTAATTTTAGTTTGTTTAGTTGATTAGGGACCTTACTTTGTACTACGTACTTACAGAACTTACTCGTAAAAACTATAGTTAACTAGCTTTTGCCCACGGCTTCGCTCGCGTTTAATTCGGGGTAACACAGTTCCTCTTTCCTGATTTGCAGGTACCTGCTACTTGTAGTTTTTGCCCTAGCGCCTTATTTATTGTAATAGCAAAGCAAATTTTCCCTTTTTTCCCTCATTTCTCACTTTTTTAGTCTATGTCCGTCTCCAGGGTCCGAACTATCTCTATATATAACAAACAAACTCACTTTCGCTTTTATAATATTAGTAAGGATTGAAAAAAACAATGGTTGTTTAATTTTAAAAAAGCATTAAAAATAAGAAATACTATGGATTTACCTAATACGAAAACACATTGTAAAATTGAAATTTGTATGTGTTCCTTAGACTTTTTTGATGTGTGTAATTACAAATAAAAGTAAAAAGTAACAAATGAAATTAAATACTTTTATTATTGGCACAACCCATACATAAACATGCAATAATAGTAAGTAATCTCGAGTGTAGAAAATGTAAGTACATGGTATACTGTCACATTTCTGCACTGTGGCACGAGTGTTGTGTGCGGATTAGACTACACAAACGTTGCATACCTACAAAAACAAATTTCTATTTGTTGTGATGTGGAGCTGTTGGTAAGTACCCATGCGTAATGAATGATACTTATTTTATTTCCAAATGAATGACTAATTTATTACTGCACTATTGAATATTCACCTACCACGTTTTTATTTAGGAGCTAATTCGGACTTCAATTTGGGAGTTAGATATGTGGAAAATGAACATATCAGTACCTAGGCTAAGACTAAGTAACACCACATAACACTAACGCAGCGCCACAGAGCGGACTGAACTCATTGACGTTATTTGAAAACGGTAAACATTTCCGCGTGTGTGGGCTTCATTTACTCTTACATAAGGTTCAAATTCGACTATTTTTCACAATTGATGCCGATGGTAAATCTATTCCGCATGAAAATAAGCCATTATAGTTTTTTTTGAATTCTTTGATTACATTTATAAATCTAAGGATTAAATTCAAATATTTTAGATGCAAATTTCAGGTTTGTAAATCTATTTTGCGTAGACACGGCAACATCATACAACATTCTATCAACTAACTTAGAAAAATCAACTATAAACAGGTAGGTATTCTTTTTTCGTAACAGAACTGAGCGGGGTACCGCGTTCGCAAAAAATGGCACACGTCCGACCTCCAACGCGTTCCGCTCGGGACTAAATAGCCCGCGCGAGCGCATGAATAGATGAAAATAAACGGAATTTGAAATTGGGAGTAGGGATATTTTCATATTTCACATTATGGTGGGAGATTTTCATCACATTTTTTACGATCTTTATTATGGTATAAGTTTTATTTTTCAAAACCTAATATAAATCGAATGAAATGATATTTAGATCACGATTTAGCCTTGTCTTTGCGATTTAATTGGATGCAATAAAGTGCAAGTAATCGTGTATCGGACGACAGAAATAGATAGGTCGTAGTGTGAACTATGTAATATGTTTTTTTCAGAATTTTAATACCTTATTTCAACGAATAAAAGACAAAAGAAAACGACGTTTTTTCGGAAAGGCCCGCCTTAAAATAATCAAAGCTAAAGGCTAGGCATAGGCAAGTAAATAAATGAGCCATCTCAATATATTTCGGTACTTTTATCCTTCGGTTTAAAACGTAAGCTTGCATTTTAGAAACATAGGATAATATTTCTCGATAATACAGTATTATTACCCCCTCATTGTACTAAAGCATTATAAAACATAGTGCTCATAAAGTATTGACCTTTTTATAGACAGGAATCGTGCCCGGATAATGACTTAGATCGCTCTCTATTACATTAAACTTAAGTTAAACATAAGTCCATATTACTGGCGAAATGCAGGTGTTCAATAAATGCACTAGTAACTTCAGTTTTTTTCCAAATCCTTTCGGGGATAACAGGCTTGATGTTATATTTGTTATTTAATTAGTTAAAATAACACAATTTCTAATACGCGCTAATTCGCACAACGTTGAGCACCTCTTCCCATCTAAGTCTGTGCACCAGACGATGGGCCGATAGCGCGGCGGTGCGGCTAGTCGCTAGTCGCAGCTAATGTGACACTCGGCGCGTAATGAATGGCCCGCTTTAGATCGCCGATAGCGACGATCGACGACAAATGCTTGTATGTGACGCTGCATGGACTTGCCTTGTATTTACTTGGGGATATTTGTCCCCATTGCCTGTGGGAAGGCATTGCTAGGAATGGCTCTTGTAATGTTATTAATTTTCATGTTAATAGCTAACTTAGACATACAACTTTGTTTAATGCGTTTGTTGGTCATTGTCTATATTCCGGATAAGGGTTAATAAATGGCAATCGCACGGATTGCAGCTAAGTTTATTTAAAACCGAATCTAGACAAAACATACAACACAACTATAACGAATTAGCACGACAATACAAAATTATAAAATTTAAAATTAAGTAATATAATATTACAATGTTATACTTAGAATAAGTTAGGTTACATGTTTAAATAAGTCCTCTTCCATTTTATCTTTAGCCCGGCCCGACACAGTCCACGATTGTTACAACAAATATTACTTACCACCTAAGCATTGTGAAATGCAATAAATTATTGAGTATTCAATCAATTTACTTCAGGCATCGAAGGAGGCAGAATAATAAACAAATAAATCTTTACATAGTACAAAATGAAGTCGCTTCCGCAGTCTGTTCACTTGGATCTTTTAAATTACTCAACGGATTTCAGGAACAGATAGGGTAGGGTGATTCATGAGGAAATCGGTATGGACTGATCCCCAAATCCGATTAATTGTTCACAACTGACAATAACAGCGCCAATACTTCTGATTCCTCCAATAGTCAATACGGGAAAATCAAGCTCTCATCCTATGGTCCTTAGTGTTTTACTATCTAGTGTTAAAAAGTCGTTATGTGCCATAACATGATGTCCTGATTGAACTTAATCCTCCCATTATTTTATTACACGATTTTTTGAAAGAATTCGCAAAAAATATCGTGAAACAAGACGGAGCTGATTCAGTCCAAAAAATAAAGATTTTATTAATATTGTTTCCTTCCTCTAAGTAACTGTATTGTGCAATCAACATTTTACCCATTTTTTTAATGTTATTGGCTCTCATATAAAATTAACAACCTCACTGATTACGTGTAGTCCCATAACTTGATATCTTTACGCAAAAACTTTTGGAGTATCCGAAGTCATGCGAAGAAAAAGGACAAAAAATATATTGTCTTTTATGACTAACAGAGATAAAAAATAAATCAGCAGTGCATTAAGTGCAGTGCTATTTGCATGAAGATAGTTCTTATAGAGAGACGTTAAGGATGGATTTTCTTTGTTTTTGTGTACAGTTACATTGGCAATAATTTTGAAGATGGAGTGGCACAGTAGGCGTCAAGCGGGTTTATTAATTATTTAAATTAATCAAGTAAATTCTTTTTAGATATGACTATCTAATTGTTTAACTAAACAATTTTATGTTATTTTTGTTATTCCACTTCCGAATTAAAAACACATTCTACACTAAAACAAACTTAATGAAATGAAATTGATAATGAATGAAGATACGTTAATTAGAAAGAAACTTGTTAATGCGAGAGAAGTCGCATGACGACACCTGTCACACTATTAACCTTAATTCCTAAACATGTATCGATTAGGTATAACTCTATGTTCCTCTGTGTTTACACGTGATTCCACTTAAGTTGAGCCACGTGTTAATAATGGGACAAAATTAAAAAATAAATGACGACACGGTTGGTGCAGTGGTTGAGCGGTTGATGTCTGTGCTGAGTGTTACGGGTTCGATCCCCGCACGGTACAAATATTGTTATGGCCTACAGATAGTTGTTCCGGGTCTGGTTGTTTTTGGATGTGAGTTAAAATGTTTGTAAACGCAACCACGATACAGGAGAAATCCTAGGGTGGGGCAACGTTTTTATTAACGAAAAAGAAAGAATTTCATAGAACCTTTAATGTCTCCATTCTGATCCATGATATTATTATTGATACTAAAGACCACCTACTCTAAATATTATTTCTATATATCTATCACTATACGGTCTATTTAAGTAAATAATGAGATCATGCCGCGGTGTTTGTCCTTACTTCTTTCTCTCTGATTTTAACTAAGTATAACTGCTACTTTTACTAACGCTAGGCTAAAGTTAGACTCGCTTTATGAAGGCTGGTTCCAGCCGGTTGTGGATGGTCTTTGCCCAGCATTGGGACAGTAACGCCTATGGCTTGCGAAAACATTGTCCGCTATTCGCTTACACACCAACCTTGCCTTACTAGCGAACCATAAAGCTATACATTATTTTTTCTCGTTCGCGGCCGGTATTAAGGCTTTCTTAAGAGCCTTATTAAGCGGTATCTCGTCCGAGCGGTATGAAGAGGTATACAGTACATCTTCTTTATCGAAGACGGACATCGGGTAGCTGCTATAAATATTGTTGAAACATATTTATAAAATGAAGATAGGCATCCGTTTGGTCACATTCTTGGCTGTTAGCAAATACTTTCAGATAAATATAAGATCAGAGAATCCTTTTGACTCATTTTCCTACTAAGGTTTAGTTAAAATTTGGCATTAATTTAGACTGGAAGCTGACTAAATAATATTGGAACAAAGCGAGAGGAAAAATAGAGTTACAGTATATTTTTAGCACACTAAAATTAACACAACTCTTAGTAGTATTTAATTATAAGGTGGTCTGCTGCAACCTCGTCATCGATGATGTGCTGCGGTGAGGTGTTTGGTTTAGTTAGGACTAGCTGGCGCCTGCGGCTTCACCCGCAGGATATCGAAAAAAAAGTGATATTCCAGATTATAATCTACCTCTGTACCAAATTTCATCAAGATCCGTTCAGCCGTTTTGACATGATAGAGTAACAAACATCCATACATCTTCACATGCATCCATACATCCTCACAACCATTCGCATTTATAAAATTAGTAGGATTTATTCTTCAAGATGTAAGTGTATACTTATGTTAATAAGTAAACATTTTTTACTCGCCTTCTTCAATCATCAGACTTAAATTATATTATTGCTCTCATTATTCATATTATTTGAAATTATCATGCCCACTTTATATCCCCGCGTTATCTTTACAAAACACACGATTATCTAGAGGTCCAGTATATTGATCGTAGTTATAAAAAGCCTCTAATTTACTGTATCCCTAATATCCATAGCACAATTATATAGTTAATAACTACATTTGGGTTCGTCTGTCTGTTGTATAGTATACAATTTATGATACCATCAAACCGTTTAATGGATGAAGTCAATATTGGAGAAGGAATAATTAAGGACTGTATAATAATGCGCGTGCGCCTGATCCCGCTAGGTAGTGAACGGCATGACTGTTTGTGCTAATTTTGGATTTGAGTAGGTACCTAGGTGGCTTATCTATTTATGCAAGTATGACAAAATCCATAAAGGAAAATGCTTTATTAATTTTTAAATGTAAAGGTTAAATTATAGACAAGTTAATCCAACAACGATTGTTGCTTAAAAGAATTGCAAGTAAGTAAAACTATCTATGAAAAGGAATTTCAAACGCACCCTGTGATTTTTCAGTCGTGCTTCTAACTCAGCTGCCTAGATGATTTTTTAATATATTTTGAACTTACTTTTTAGTATTTACCTCAAAAAAGAAATTCTTTGTATTATGACAAAATAACATTTCGCCTGTAAAGCTCTGTGTACTTCTACATATCGACAATTATGTTAATCAGGCACAAATCCAGACTCCATGGCTGCTACTGAGAAATTCCTGATGGGAAAAGTCAACAACACTTTGCCCGACGTGAGAATCGAACCCAGGGCTGTTCGAAGCTCCGGGGTTGCGGGTTGATCGACAAAGATACCGCGGCCCCGGAACAAAAAGATTATAAGAAGCAACATGGGTGGGTTTTTCACTTCTGACCGTTGGACGAACTAGGCTGTTTACTTTCGCTATAATTGTATTCGCTTTAATATAATATTAAGACAAGAGACCAATGAGACTCATTAGTTTCTCGTTTTAATAACTCACTCTCTATGGTGGTCCACATCTGAGCTGGACCACACATCTGTCCATCACACAGCGCGCGGCAACACATGCAAGTAATTCTCTCGGCTATCTAAACACACTGCCTGCACATTCGTTATCTCTACAACCAGTTCTTAATTTCCTCCGGCATGTTATTAAAATTACCATACATACATACTGTGGCCACTTTATCATGGCACATTGAAGAGTGCTCGTTGCTAGATGGACCACTATCTTTCAAAATATTCCGTACTAGCTTTTGCCCGCGGTTTCGCTCGCGTGTAATTCGGGGTAACACAGTTTCCCTTTCCTGACTTACAGGTACCTGCTACCTGTAGTTTTTGCCCTTGCGCCTTATTTATTGTAATAGCATAGCTAAGTTTTGCCTTTTCTTCCCTCTTTCTCCCTCATTTCTTACTTTTTTCAAAAAACAGTTAGCCTATTTCCGTCTCTAGAGTCCCAACTATCCCTGTACCAAAATTCATCAAGATCGGGTTAGCCATGTGGGCGTGAAGATGTAACAAACAAACTCACTTTCGCTTTTATAATATTGTTAAGGTTAGTAAGGATGTTTAAAATGATTCATAGCTCCTTAAGTCTCGTTGCACTTGACTACACAAGCAGCCTCCCTTGCTGGTGTAGTGCTTGTAATGAAGAAGAATGAAGGCTTTGTCCTTAGAGAGTTGCTGACTAGGTTTTAGAGCTATTAATAATGTGATATTCGATCAGCGAACAAGATTATGTAAAGTGTATTTGGTTGACATAAGCTACATAAATAAAAGCTATTGTTAACCCAGCTGAAAGTCAGTGTAGAAATAAAATTATTATAGATTCAAAAACAGCGATTTTCCTATTATATATTGCAAACCTTTTCATTTATTAGCCAAATCACAGGAATGCATAAGAACTAATTCTCTATTTTATGAAGACTTTATTTAAATAGGCATGGCATATCTCAGCTTATCATGCATTGCCATCCGAACTGACTTACATCCGAAATTTCAGTTCAAATGAAAACCGGGGAATGGGTGAAATTTAACTTCAAGATATCTTTCATAGCACTTAGGATCACTAGCGATCACTATTAGCCTAGCAAGGCAATAACTTTGTAATCCTAGGTGATTCGCTCCTGCTCAAACTCAATTACTATTGATATTAAGGACTTCATAAGCAGCCCGTAGGCGGGATTTGAGCCTGGTTTATGTCATTACTTACGCCCCTACTTCTTAAAGACTTACGCGAAGTGAAGTTTTGGTTACATTTCTCCTATTCTGTTAGGAGATTTTAAATGCGTGATGGTCTATATTCCATGTATAGCTTTGTTCCATATTTTGTCGCGTCTCAAGATATATTTGTCAAAGCAATCTTTACGACTTGCCTTTCGCTCAATCCGCCATTTTGACGACCGCGACGGTTTATCTCGCGACAATAATAAACGACGTTATTTTTCTATAATTAAAGGGAACTAGTTTGTCAGACTCTCTCTCATTAAAGTTGATTCGTTAAAACTAATGAAGGAAAGTTGTTCTTGTTTTCGCGTTTTATGATTGGAATGTTAGTTTATTGGTACATACTAATGAACTAAGTAGACGAATAAACAATAAGTTGTGACATAAATGTTCATACACACGCATAAAGCTTAACTTATAATTGTGCACAAATATTACCTTAAATTTGAAAATACAATGTGAAATTAAATACTAATGTATTTAAGCAAATATAATAAGGTGTCATCTAGTGTTACTAAAAAGAGGCAATAATATATATTTGGTCTACAAAAACCTACTGAATAGGGGATTAAACAGGCGTTAAACAGGTAACGAAAGCTACTTTACAATTAACATTCAAGTATATTCGTAAAGGTAATATGAAACATGCATGGTAATTAACGTAATCACCGGCGCTAATCACAGAGATTAGCATCATCCGTTACACACTTCCGGAGCTTAACAAACAGCGCCACTTTTTGAATGAGTTCAAGTAATACATTTATAGCAAACTTACTTGTTGAAAATTGGTATTATATTTTTATGTTGGTACTTATGACGTAGCAGTGAGACAAATGAAGATGCGAAGGATTGGTAAAGATTTTGAGTTCATCTTCATTGTTTTATGTGAAGGGCCATACTAAAGAATGAATGGATGAACTGTTTGAAAGACGACTGATAATTTGAGATAAAGAGAAGAGAATGATGACTGAGCAGTTTCATAAATAACACCACAACAACACGTTTTGATTAGTATAGGTTTTTGAACTACAACAGAAACAAATTCTCAGAAATATCTACAACCAAACAAAAACATACAAGGCCACACAATTAGTCAAACCGATGCTATCAGAGCCCGGCTGAATCAAAACTGTGACTAATGCTATCTGCTTCGATCTACATATTGTACATGTTACAGCCGGCACCAGTCGCCTTGCCGCGTCAACTTGTGACGGGTGATGTGATCTCCGGCTATGTGGACGATTAGCTAGACAATGGGCAAAGTAGGCCACTTGGCGCTCAACAAGAAATGAGAGAAGGTCCATTATTTATTTTGCATCTGAACTTAGTTAGACAAATTAGGTTTTATGCACAAGCTCAAATAAAGTCATGGTTGTAACTATGTCAAGTAGCAAATATTAATCTACTTTTTTTTTATTATTGATAGGCTCGCGTTTGACCACTATCTCACCTGGTGGTAAGTGATGATGTGGTCGACGATGAAGCACGCTTACCTAGAAATAACCTATTCACTCTTGACTTGAAGACCCCCAGGTTATAGCTGTCAGGAAATACAGACTCCGGCAGGGAATTCCACTCCTTAGCAGTACGCACAATGAAGGTATTCCCAAACCGTTTAGTGCGTGTGGGTGGGATGTCTACCATGTAACGGTGAGGCATCGCCGTACGTCTTGTAGTCCTATGATGGAACGGGCTTGGCGGAATTAGGCTGTGCAATTCCATCGCACACTCTCCGAAATGTAACCGATAGAAAACCGAAAGGCTGGCAACGCGCCGGCGATGCTCCAGGCTCTGGAGCTTTGACTCAACCAGCGCGTCGTTGCCGATGAGCCTCTTGGCTCGTTTCTCTATAGACTCTAGCACTTCAAGCTGGTATTTGGCGGATCCGTCCCAGAGATGAGAACAGTATTTCACACACGATCGAACCTAATAAGAACATAGTGCTAGATACTATAAAACAATCTGAAACGATCTTGAGAAAACGGATTTAGTAAAGTTTAAAGCTATTTATGAATTGGAAGTGGTGCAATGGATTTTGTTAAAAGTTCTGATGCTCATCCTATTTTAAATTATCAAATGGATATACTGTAACTATCCTACGTCGTGCTCACGCGCAACTTGAGACGGCCAGCCAGACACAGACGTGGCGTGAAGCGTGAAAGTTAGCGTGTCGGGTGACAGGCTCCGGTGACGTCACGCGAGAGGTTATGTGTCATTGTTGTACAGACAAATACACGAGTACATGTCAGAGCAATTAGGTGTCTATGGAATATATGCGCTACAGACAAGACATGGACAATTATCTGTATAGAAACTACATATTGTACGATCATCGTGATGCACAACGTTTGCTTTTCATTTAATTGGCTTTTGCTTTTTCTGGTCTTCGAAATTTGTAAACGTTACGTCGTTGACTGCGTACTATTTACACAAACTTATTAACTCATAAAGTTCTTCTGATCTGCCTTCATTGTTTTATATTTTCAAGAAATAAATGTTAGAAAGCTCAAATTAGTATGAACAATAAAAAACATAGAAACAAGACCACTTTTCAAAAACAAAACTATTTCATTGTAATGTAAGTTTATCTTAACAGTGCATCAAACAGTGCGCGACGAGCAGACAGACGGACGGACAGACAGACAAGGCGTGAAGCGTGAAAGTTAACGTGTCAGTTTCCGTGGAGGTGCGCCACGTGACGTGACGGATGCGTGACGGACGGGAACGGGTCGGGTGGCACTAATTGTTACAGATAGGAAGGGATTAGTTTACCATTATGTTGTGGCTGAGGTTTATGTTACTTCTCTTTTAACGCTCTCGTGCGTAGTATTAAACTTGCAGTATTCATCTTAAAGTAGGTAAGGTAGTAACACATGTTCAGACCCTCGTGCACCACAACACAAGACAGATCTGACGCATTGAACGTTAAAATATTTCTGTAAACCACCTCAAGTTGACAGAGTTAGTTATTTTAGTGATTTGTAATGTAATGGTGATTTGTAATGTAATGATGATTTGTAATGGATTTATTACTGTAACTAGATAATACTAACTATAAATTATTAAATCAAAAACAATAAAATGTTTGAGTGACTTAGTATAAGGTGCCTTTTTACATCACACTTGACAGTTTTTCTCAATGTGTGTCCTGTGGATGTTGTGTTTGGAAAAAAAAAGATTTCCAATATAATGAATTGAAAAGCATCCTTAAGAAACAGTAAATTCATTATCTTAAAAAAATCCAATTGAAGACGCAGACGGGAAAGTAAAATGAAAACGAGAGGAATTGATTATGATTAGTAAACTATCCGAGTATACATATAATAGGTAGGCACCTGTATAGGAACTTAATATCTAGCTTAGAATTAGCACGGCATAAAATAAAACAACAGAAATTTTAACGAGTTTGATTTGTTCTAATAATTAAAGGCTATTATTTCAAGAAACATTTACAATCGAAATAATATTATCGTTTGCTCATACGATGCCTATAATGACACTCCGAAGGCACAATAATTAAATTTTCATAAATAACTATCCTTACATACTGAGATTGATTTACGCAATCTTCCTGTTTTAAAGTTAAATAGAATGCCTGCCTTGCAGGTTCATTCTCCAAGTAATTTATTGAAGAATGCAGTAAAATAATTTTACGACACACTATTGCTAAGGCCCAAAGTCATATCTGCTGATGATTCATTTTACAGATTTATTACTTTAGTCACAATAGAGCTTCTGTTCCTTATTTGATGACTATGAAGCCCGCCGGCACACTCTGAGACTATCGCGCCGCCATCTTGAATGTGACGTCACGTAATTTATGGCATCATCCATCAAAACTTCATTTTTGCGGTCATACTTGTTTATGTTCTCGCTTTCAACTGCAAAAACTTGGCCAAAGAATGTGTTTCTAGCAAATAGGAGGTCTATTCTAAGAGCAATAATTATAAATAGTACAAATGACATTAATGATGAAGTAGTACAACTTCAACTGACTCAATATTTCTACTTTTATATAAGACTACCTGTTCCCCACGGTTTCACCCGCGTTACTCAGCACCTGTTGGTCGTAGCGTGATGTTATATAGCCTATAGCCTTCCTCAAGAAATGGACTATCCAACACTAAAAGAATTTTTCAATTCGAACCAGAAGGGCTACTATGACATCTTATAGCAATTCTTATTCCACTGAGGGAAAGAGATGGTGCTAGACACCCTGTATAGCTCTGTCTCTTTTCCTCAGTGGAATAAGAATTGCTTTAAGAGGTCATAGTAGGGTAGCAGTACTTCCTCAGATTAGCGCGTTCAAACAAACAAACAAACAAACTCTTCAGCTTTATAATATTAGTATAGATATAGTGGGAAATATAGGTAGTTGTTAATAAATAATATATAAATTTCCAACCAGTAGTCCCTGAGATTAGAGCGTTCAAACAAACAAACAAACAAACTCTTCAGCTTTATAATATTATATATATATAGTATAGATATGGTCCTCACTTCTTTGAGGTGAATCCCACTAATGAACCGCGTTTAAAATGTAACAGAGTCAATATTCCATAGGAGACTGACTGTCTAACAGCTCCTGAACGCAGTTTAGATAGATAACAAGGTAGAAACAAACATCGAGAAATTAATCACGATCAGTTACTTTGATATCCAGAAAACCAGAGGGGTACAAAATAGGAAGGCATATCGTGGGAACAAAACAAAAATAAGTAGACCCTTAAACAAGCCCCCTTGACCTTGAACAACGAAACTTGTGAATTCAGTCAAGGTTGGAAGGGTTCGTAGTGATGCACCCCTTATTCAATGATGCAGTATGCGAGTTATTGGGGTTTCATGTCGGTGCAACCTTCGGAATCTTATAAAATATTGATCTATATCTATACTAATATTATAAAGCTGAAGAGTTTGTTTGTTTGTTTGTTTGTTTGTTTGAACGCTACGACGCTACTACGCTAATCTCAGGGTCTACTGGTTGGAATTGGAAAATTCTTTTAGTGTTGGATAGTCCATTTCTTGAGAAAGGCTATAGGCTTTATAACATCACGCTACGACCAACATGCGCTGAGCAGCGCGGGTGAAACCGTGGGGAACAGCTAGTAGGAAATATAAGGAATTGAAGTTAATATCGTATTTGAAGACAGACATACAACCACGCCTGTTATATTTAAAGGGTTAAACAGAACATAATTCTTATAAGATCACTTTGTTGTCCGTCTGGTCGTCTGTCTGTCTGTCAAGATCTTATATCTCAAGAACGTGTGGTGATATCGAGTTGAAATTAAAATCATGTAATCGATACAAATATTATAAAAGTGAAAGTGAGTTTGTTTGTTACCTCTTCACGCTTTAATGGCTAAACCGATTTGGATGAATTTTGGTACAGAGATAGTAGGAAACCAGGAGACGGGCATAGGCACGGGCATGGGCAATTTTTATATAAAAAAGTGGGATATGAGGGAGAACGAGGGAAGAAAAGGGAAAACTTAGCGTTGCTATTACAAATCAATCAGGCGCAAGAGCAAAAAACTGCAGGTCTGCTTGGTGTGTTATACCGAATTTAACGCGAGCGAAGCCGCGGGCAAAAGCTAGTAGAACTTTAGAACTGTGTGTTTATGTTGCAAGTTTGTACGGAACCCGCGGTGCGCGAGTCCAACTCGCACTGAGCCGTTTTTTTTCTAGTTAATATGTCGTCATAGTCGTCGATCATATTGCTATTAACCGGGTACAATAATACTTTGCCTGACCTGGGAATCGTACCCATGACCTATTGCTCAGCAGGAGTGCTTGTGTCCGAGTATCTAAGTTAAAAACGATTGCTTCATCATAATCTACCATGAAAGGTTACTACGGATTAGGTGCTTGCCTAATAAATTGGCTACGGTAATTAGTATTCTAGCAAATGCTACCGTTTATAAAAAGTTTTCGTCACTCCTGGCAAAAAAACTTGACGAAGTTTGAGTTAAAGTTCTCTATCTGTTAAAGTACTTTGTAATAATAAAAAGTATTTTTTAATGGTTATGTATTAACAAAAGTGCTTTGATTTGGTATATTTATGAAAAAACTATCACGACATATCTTTCAGTTTCCTTTCGAATATTTTTTTTTCTTTTTTGTGGATGGGAAATCAAACAACTTAGCCCGTTTTGGGCGGAGCGAAAAGTGTAGTGTCAGACTATTACTGACTAATACTTACCCATTTTCTATCTTTTGCCGAATCTTTGAGAAACCCTTGTTTTTAATAGTGTGATATTATTATGAGTAAAGCAATGTCTATAAGTGTTACTATCACAACTTCCTATGACAAGTATTTAAATGTTAAATCTTTTTCATTCTCTCATTAGTTCCGTGTAAACCTTTAGTTTGCGATAAACGTTCTCATTAACGCCATAGATGGCGCTGTTCACAGTTATCACAAAACAAACCTTAATTATTACTAATCTCCCATTTCCTCTTAACTGTGCTGCTGTTTTCCGCGGCTGTACACGCAAACCACTTTACACATTCACTTCAACACACCTTACCTTCTAAAACATAAAGAGGAAAATTCCGTGTTTAGTTACTATTTTCTAACTTTACATCCTCAACGTGTGAAATGCAGTTCACTTAGACTTTATTCCTCAGAAAATAACAGTGGTTTTGCATTGTGGCGGCGACTTCTAATGTGGTAAATAATACGTCATTAGGTAGGCATTAGTGTAGTTAATGCGTTTCCCAGCGCAGTTAATAGTTGCGTGCGTATGTTGCAGTCACTTTCTATACGATCGTGTGCGACTCTTAAGTACTTTATATTCAGATATTGCAACGATTTTTCTATTAGTTATAGTAGTCAATAATCAGACTGGATTCAGTAATTCAATAAAGGTAAGGCTGTGTTTTGTTCAAAATCACAATGTGTTGATGCAACCCTTGACAAAGTACTATTTTATGAGAGAAAACGTTGATGGAAATGTCAAAAAGTTACCTGAAGATGATTCTAATAATAGTGAATTGAGTGTTGACAAATTACTGACTGACAATGGTAGTGTACTGATTGTAGTACGAATGTGTGCGTGTCCACAGCCAAGTTTTCTAATTTCTCTGCACCGATTTGACCGAACCACATATCCCTACTTATTTTTAATATTATAAAAGCGAAAGTGAGTTTGTTTATTACGTCTTCACACCCTAAATGGCTTAACCGATTTTGATGAATTTTAGTACAGAGATAATTGTGACCCTGGAGACGGACACAGGCATTTTTTTTTTAATTTGAGATATATGGGAGAAAGATAGAAACAAAGGGAAAACTTAACATTGCTATTACATTTTTTTATTATCTTATTATTTATTTATTTACTTAGAATAAAAGACGCAAGAGCAAAAACTACAGGTAGCAGGTACTTCTAAATCAGGAAAAGGGAACTGTGTTACCCCGAATTTAACTCGAGCGAAGCCGCGGGCAAAAGCTAGTAATAAATATTTTAGTAATTTCAAATGCTTCTGGTAACTTTGATAAACATCGGGCGGTGCATCAAAGGTCAGAGAATATACATACAGCGATTGGTTCGTTTACGAGTTAATCGTTAACCTGTGGAAGGAAATTACAGAAATTACTATTCCGGTATACGGCGAATATATCGAAATAGGTTTTATGTGAAAAGGCTTGCCTTATTTGAAACATAAACTTACGACTTTAAAGAAAAGAACCGGTGGCAACTTAGCCGACAACTCCGGGAAGAAACAAACTCAGAGGTATAAGTCTTTATACTGACATGGTCACTAACATTATTATTAACACTAAAACGGGATATTCTACGGGAACCTCAGAATAAATAACAAACATGGTAAATATCCCGTATTATGTTTTAATAATAAAACTGAGAGGTGTTTCTTCCCGGAGTTGTTGCTAGGAAACATCTGTTGTTGTTTACCAGTTCACAAAATAATGTATCAAGAAAACAATAATGTGTGATATGGTCTCAAGACTGTCTTGGATATCTTCACTGATTTTTTCAAAACTCTCGAACCTATCAAAATTTGTTTAGTGTAGATTAATAGATAATTTGTATCATAAGTGTGTAGTTTAGTTTAAAATTTAGTTTAAGTTATGATGAGGCTGACTTGCCTTTGAGGATAAAAACCTCCAATCAAACAAAAGAATAAAAAACCAACCTTATTAAAAACATAAATGAGAGCCAAGTTCAATATGTGATATTTGCCTTGGTTACTGACTTTAGCGACAAAAGAAGTGAGATCTAAATGGGTGCCAAGTTTAATGGTCTATAACAACTTAAAATTTAATTTCTTCCTATAACTTAGAATAATAATAAAGGTTTGGGGTGATTTTATGAAATTTGTAGAACTAAGTTTATTGTGTGAAATAGTAATGAGTAGGTCAAAAGTGGTTCTGTTAGCTTGAACTTGGCTTGACACGCTACCGTGTGTATTAAAAAAGCAAAAAGAAAGTTTGAACGAAATGTCACTAGCTCCCAAATGCTACGCTTGTATCGCACTGAGTGCTACGGCGTAGCAAGATGCGTAGCACGTATAGAAATCAGTTTCACTTTTGTCTTTTATTTATCAGTCTAGTTATAGGTAATATTTATTCTTTAAATTTTTTGTTCTGCTATCAAGGTAATCATTTTGCCATCTAGGGCCTATTGTTTTATTTAGTCAAAATTCATTTTTACCCCTTAGTAATTTTATCTTGAAGAATAGAAATAATATCTAGTTCTCACTCTTCAGTAAGTGAAAGTATGTGCATCGAACGAAATTAGCGTCCATTTGTAAACTAAACTCAACTGTTGCACAATAAAATGTAATATCGATGCAACTTACTTTTGTAATTTAATGTAATACACCATTTAAGTCAGCGCCGCATTCCAGTATGAACATACAATGACGGGAGCTCAACATAAATAGGCATTGTGACGAAAGTAACCATTTTAACGAGGCCTCTATCAACAAATAAATAGTTTGCAAGTAAAGACCTCAGCGTATACTGGTTGTAAGTAATACGTTCGAACAGAATTGGCTTCGTTAGCGCCCTTCATTTCGGTGCAACACTCAAACCAATAAACGTCCAATTTACGACGTCGGCACTATAAATAGTTTATTTCTGATCTTAAGTTATAATGCTGGTAATATTTTATAAGGTTTATTGGAGTAATACTTGTTTTAATTAGTTGTAAAAGATATATGTTAATTGCAAAATGTGAGTGTTTCTTTAGATGAAAATTGGAATTCACTTTATTTTAGTATTTAATTACATTTAGCGCCGTGTAGTCGCCATCATTAATGCGATAACAAATTTATTTGCTATGAAATTGTGGTAATACATGTCCAAGAGTGACTTCACAAGACATTTCCGAGGCTTAACTATGTATCAGCCTAAGAAATGTTCGTAGTTATACTAACTAGCTCGTGGCTAAATAGAAACTGCCGCTCGGGTCGATCTTGAAGTTAGGCCGCGCTTGCCTAGGTTACTTCGCGGATGGGTAAGCACCCGATACATACCGAGTTTTCTTCGTGCCTCAGAGAACACGTTAAATCTTTGGTCCCGGCTGTTATTCGTAAATTTTTAAGAGTCGTTACAATAAGTCAGTGGCTCAAAAGTTTGACAACTAGTTTAGTCGTAGCCCAGTTGTTGAATTGCTTGTGGAGGTCAGATAGACAGTCGCTCTATGTAAAATACAGGTAATCTGCTGAATCCGGTAAGACTGCTAGCCGACGTAGTTGGGAAAAGGCTAGCCAGATAATGAATAAAACAACCAATTCTTTGAAACTAAACTGTTGGCTGTTATTCAGTATATTCAAAAATAGAGGTATCCTTACTAATGTTATAAAAAAGAAAGTGAGTTTGTTTGTATGTTACGTATTCACGCCTAAATGGCAGAACCGATGTTGATGAATTTTGGTACAGAGATAGTTGGGACCCTGGAGACGGACATAGGCATTTTTTTTCAAAGTGAGATAAGCGGGAGAAAGGGGGAAGAAAAGGGAAGAGAAAGATTTTTTTTTGATCATCATGCGGTTTAAAGTTAGCGTTAGCCCAAAGTAACTATCCCCCGTGCACGAAGTCGCGGGCGAAAGCTAATTTAATAATAAAGTACTGTTTCTATAAATTAACACACAGCTACCATTTAGCCCTGTCTACCTGCCAAGGTCATCACAGAAGGCCTAAGAAAGGACATTCTATCAACTCAGATTCCTGCTTCTCAACAACATGAGAAACCCGAAGATATAAGTGTAGGCAGGAACTAATTACAGCGCAATGTGACAACTGCACTGAGACAGCTCGGCGTGGTGAGAAGTTAATTGTAGCCTCTACCGCATAGCGCACGCAGCCTGGCATAGCCCGCATAGCTCGCCTGACTTACTGCCACTGGAGATACCTGGTCTTGAGCCAAGGTACTGGCGAGCAGCGGGAGGACGAAGGAAGAAAAAGAACGAGGATGTTTTTTTTAAATTAAAACTTTGCCCCACACTAGGAATTTCTCCTGGGTCGTGGGTGCGTTTACAAACAATAAAACTCACATAAACAAATAGCCAGACCCAAAACAACTATTTGCAAATCATACAAATATTTGTTCCGTGCGGGAATCGAACCCGAACACACAACACACAGCGCAGCAGTAGATTGCTCAGCCACTGCGCCAATCGTGCTAGTTGAGGCAAGTTCGGTCACCGGTGGGTATTTACTCGCCGTTGGTCTGCGTCGGGTGTTCAAATCTACCACGTAATTTGTTTCATTACTATAATGTAACTTCACGCTTGTAATCCTCGAAGAGTTAGGCAGAGTGTATCTCAGATTAACAAGTTAGTTTATTTCCCATATGTTTGGGGGCGACCTTTTTGCCTTACCCGGGGCACAAATCCAGACTACATCTCCATCCGTAGATGCTAATGAGACATTTCTGAAGAAAAACCCAACGACACTTTGGCCCACCTAGGAATCGAACCCTGGACATAATGTTTAGCAGTCGCACTTGCGACTACTGGGCCAACGAAGCAGTCGAACCACCACCAAACCGACAAGTCCTATTTACACTACTGGGGAGAAGATCTACTAAATTGGCTGCCCTTAAAACAGTAATGAATAAACAACAAAAAATCTTATTAACTTTAACAACTATTTACCGTTACTCCCTTTGTCTTGTAATAGTTAACATGTAATTAAAATAAAACTTTCACCCATGGCGCCGCTCGTGTGAAAGTAATACAAATCTCTATGTTTTTCTTTATGTTCTAGTAGAATTTAACACGTTTGTTTCCGAAAGTGCGGACAATGGAAGCATGATGGGTGAAACAACGGTTTGATTACGAAACCCCACCCACCACCCAGCACCACCCAGCACCACCCAGGTGCTTGTAACGCCATCACAGTATGACATGAATATTTGATTAGATTTAAATGGTCCGAGGAGGTTGTTGCAGGCAAGTTCAGAATCTTAATCTAACATTTGTGAAGCAATAAAGTTTAATGTTAAAAATGTCAAGTTAATGTGCAAACCTATTTAACGTGCTTTGCACATAAGCCATTAGTGCAATGAGCACAAAGTTAATGCACACCAAATCCAACTGGAAGAGATCATACTCCTCTTCTTAATCATGAGACTTTAGACCCAATGGGTCAACTTATTAAGAAATAATTAAGAAACACTTGATAGTGACCAACTATTCTACGACATTATTTCCAAGTCTGTTTTATTTTATACATAAAATAACAGACTTCTAAAAATAACCAAATCTCAGTCCTCAAAGCACATGCTGACCGCTACATCTCGGAGCCTAGTCCTCGAACAGGAAACAACAGTTTAATAACAGTTCATAATTATTTAATTCGTCTCATAGTGACCGCGACCGGTTCCTGCCATTACCTCTACAGATTGCAATACAACACGGAATACAGAACACATCAGAAGGCGCAGACGATCATGTTTCAATCATTAAGTTCGAAAACAAAAGAAACTCCAGACGTCACCCCCCCCCCTCCCCAATGTTAGTGCACGCACTTGTTCGGGGCGCCAGATTCGATTCGCCAATATTTATTGAACAGCAAAAAGTAGAAGAGACGCAAGAACTGCATGGGGTTCTAAAAAAGCCGCTTATCCATACGCCCTAATGGCTCAACCGATTTTGATGAATTTTGGTATAGAGATAGTTGGGACCCAGGAGACGGACATAAAAAGTGGGATATGAGGGAGAAAGAGGGAGGAAAAGGGAAAACTTAGCTTTGCTATTACAAATCCATAAGGCGCAAGGGCAAAAACTGAAGGTAGCAGGTACCTGCAAATCAGAAAAAGGGAACTGTGTTACCCCGAGTTTAACGCGAGCGAAGCCGTGGGCAAAAGCTATTAGATTAATAAAAATGAATCACGTTACCGTCACAAAGTGACAAAACACAATATTAACTGCGTCTTCATTCGGCTCGTGCGTCATTTTGGATGTCGTAGTAACACTAGTGAAAGATAAATCTGCACTACTCAAAGAACAGTGCGTTCACACGTTTGCACCTTCTGGTTTGTTCTATACTCTGAGGACTCGATACTCGTAACTGTTGGAACTGTTATACCGACAGGACATCACTCAGTGTCGGGCGTTGTGTGTGTGCCATTAAATTGATGGAACACATTCTAGCATTAATTTATTTTCTAGTTTACGCGTAGGTTCAAATAATGTTTTTACTAGAAAGAGAATATACTGAAATCATGTTTCAGTTAGAACGTCAAGACCCTGACTGGATCGTTTAAATAGAATAAAGGACGGAACACGTGGTCCTTCAAATGCTTGTCAATATGATAGCCATTTGCAGTTTAGACTTTTCACAACCACATACTTGCGCTCGTAAGCAAACGTTTGTTTTTGAGTGAAAAATGTGTTATAAAACCAAAAAGGCGCATCTAGAGAGACATTTTTGACGTATCCTCCTTTCTCCTCCTTAAATGCGTTAATATTGTCGATTCCACACAGTTGCATTGCAGGATTTCCGCCAACGTACTTCACCGATAATTTCTCAAAACAAGTTTCGACACCATACTCGCATATTGACTACCCAACTTTACATAATTTAATTACACACAACATTACCTGCAAGTGCTACAAGCTAAATCTGATCCTGAATAGCCTCTCCATCAATAGCTTGACAGTGTTTTATTAGCTAGCCTAGCTGCAAGGGAACGATTAAGAAATCTGTAATATTAATCTTTAACTCCAGGCAATTAATCTTAATTTGATACTATCGAAATTGGCATTTAATTAAAGGAATATAGTAGTGTTTAGCAACTAGAGAAATCTCAGATAATCAAATATAATTGAAACCATTACGATACACAAATGTAGCGATGTGAAAGGACAACTAAAAGCATTTAGTGACAAAATACATGTTTAATTTTAGAACAAATTTAGAAAAAAAAAACAAAAACCAAGACCACATGTGAAGAAGAATAAAACATTTAACACTGGACTCGACTAAAGTTATTTACGTAAATAAAAAAACATGACTAAAAAAATCGTGTTGCGTGGTAACATTCTTCATACATAACAATTAACGGCCAATTACATCGACATTCCACGAAATGATAAACAATACAAAACATGGTCATTCCACAGATAAAAAAAATAAAAACATTGTTTTCTACAAAAATGGTAGGTTTATGTACCAAATTGGGTCCGATCAAGGTTGAGCACAGTCTTCATATTTCCGGTCTGATGCACCAGGGTCATTGGCTCCCAATCTTTAATTAATCGGAAGCCGAACATGACCGATGATTGCCGATGATGGCCGAAGCCTGATGAGAAATGTTACGGATTACATGCGTGAAGATTGAACTCTTGTGAAACGGGCCAAAGGAAATTAACGCTGGGAGGTGAGAAAGATTGAGAATTACTAATACTATAAGGTTCAAATTGGGTTTAAATTTGTTAAAACATTATTGCTTCAAATATCAAGTCTGATTCGTAGTTCCTTCAGTCATAGAACTACCAACCTAATCGTGTTTCTCTTTGCCTTATTTCTAAGAAAATTAAGTTAGGCAAGTAGAAAATGTGCTGTGAGTTCGATCCTGGCATGGAACAAATATTTGATTGGCCCACAGGTAGATGTTGCGGGTCTGGCTGTGTTTATATGCGAGCTTAAATGTTTTGTAAACAATACATGATACAAGAGAAAATCCCAGTACGAGGCAGCATTTAAAAAAGACGGTTGACGAAAAGACTATCTTGACAAAAACAACGACTCGTATTTCACATTACCCCAGGATCAAACGTAACACGGGACTAATGACGTTGCTATAAATGCTCAAAAAGGCGCTGGAAAAATGGCTGTTTCTTTACAATCATTTATGATTTCCAGTAAGTCGGCACGTTAGTTCTTAATGAACCACACATGGTGGGGCATGGGCAGATCACACACCGGTAAATTAATAAAATATTGATTCGGAAGCGAAAATTAACCAATATTTTACCCACAATTAACTTTAGACAACTCGAATTCCGCCCCATACATCTTGTCTTACACAACCAATGAGCATTCCGAATTAAGAGAAGTTATTTATCAAAATACCGACCGGTCCGGTAACGTTATTAACAAAATAACGGCTATTACCGTCACACGCCGCGATAACGGGCACGTTATAACAATTATGTGTTATTATGTGGAGAGTGATACTGGAATTTAAGGTTGGGGACATGTTTTAATAAACGTTGTGATTTTTTATGTAATAATTTTTTATTATAGTGTTGCTTACCCTTTCCGCCTAGTTCGCCGAAGGGGTTCGGCAGACGTGTTAGTATTTATGTTAGTTAGTTATATTACCTAAGTACATATTACCAGTAACGTTTTTAATCCCATATAACAGCAAGCAAACCTATTGCAATTAACTGAGCAGGGGTCCTTACTGCCGGCCGGGGTTGCTGTGTGTTCGAAAGAATTAAAACGGCCTGGAACACAAAGGGCAAAAGAAGGAACATGGATGGGTTTTAGTCAAGTTAGACACTCCTCCCCGCTTCGCCCAGAGCGGTGGAAGTTATTTGATGATTTCCCATCCCAATAAATAAATGGGACTCCAGAATGAAACTGAGAAATTTCAGATACAATAACTCTATAACAAATCCTGACCTGGGAATCGTACCTAGGACCATTCATACGCATAGTGTCAGTATGTATGGCACAGGCCTCTACTCAGCAGTGCGACAAATTGGTACAGGCGTTTATCTATTCTAAGATACAGACTGATAATTAGCTAGTCAGCAAGTTTCTAAATGGATTTATTAACTAGGTACCAGTCTGAAACTAATCGATATAAATGTAGATACTCTACTAATGACTTGGAAGTTATAACCCTATTAAATGATCAGCTTAACCGCGAAAGTTGTGACTGGCTGCAGGGAAATGTGGCACTAATGCCAAACTGTGCGACTATGCTAATTCCAACTGATACAAGTGTCGTGCACTCGATAGCTTGCCTAAGGTTACTTGAAAAAAAACGAAACCCTGTTATCTGTCTGTCAAGAACCTTTATCTCGGGAACGTGTGGAGGTATCGAGTTAATCCTTACTATAATTATATAATATTATAAAAGCGAAAGTGAGTTTGTTTGTTTGTTACCTCTTCACGCTTTAATGGCTGAACCGATTTGGATGAATTTTGGTACAGAGATAGTTGGGAACCAGGAGACGGATATAGGCTAATATTTTTTTTGAAAAAAGTGGGATGTGAGGGAGAAACAGGGAAGAGAAGGGAAAACTTAGCGTTGCTATTACAAACCAATAAGGCGCAAGGGGAACTGTGTTACCCCAAATTTAACGCGGGCGAAGCCGCGGGCGAAAGCTAGTTAAATCCATAAAAGTCAAATCTGTGGTCTCTTACTGCTATGAAAAAAATCGATCGTCTAAATCTACGCAGTCAAAAGAATTGGCCGTTTATGTCGTTGGTACGGAGCCCTCGGTACGCGAGTCTAACTCGCACTTGGGTTTGCCTAATCCATGTTGATTGCTTCTAGAAATTAGAAAATATATAAATGACGTTTAACGAAACCTAATTCTGCCAAATGTTAGTTAGTTATTGGTAGTGATAAACAAAACAATCTTGATTCATGATTCTTAAAACTAGCCTCCGATTTTGTGCAAACATGAAGAACCTTTAAAAACAATGATACACACCACAAACCATGTCGAATACATTACTACGCTATTTCTAATTCAAATCATATTCAAAACGAAAACTACACACATCAAACCAAAATTAAATTTAAATCCGTATGAAAACCAGCGCGTTTAGTGTCCTGTATGTAACAACAACACAGATTTACATAAACTTGTGTCTGTTTGTATGCGCCTCACTCGCGACCGACGGCGACGTGGGAATGTTCATCCGTCTGTCCATTATGAGCTGCTAAACTTATGGGGAAATTATTTTAGTCACAGAATGGTTTTGATAGAAAAATTGGGATATCGGTCCGTTAAGTATTTTGTATGGGATTCGTTTAGTCTAGCGATGAACCGGATCTATAATTGACTAGCTTTTGCCCGCGGCTTCGCTCGCGTTAAATTTGGGGTGACACAGTTCCCCTTTCCTGATTTGGAGGTACCTGCTACCTGCAGTTTTGTCTTTGCGCCTTATTGATTTGTAATAGCAACGCTAAGTTTTCCCTTTTTTCCCCTCTTTCTCCAGGTACACCCACATACACATACACGGGTACCTGTTACCTGTAAATCAGGAAAAGGGAACTGTGTTACTCCGAATTTAACGCGAACGATGCCGCGGGCAAAAGCTATTATAGTATATGTTTATATTTTTGACCCATCTGACTTGTCTCGCTTGGTTTACCCGGATCTAGGATTGAGGATAAAGATGAAAGCTGATGGAGACTGAGCCAAAGTATTCTCTAGTCATAGCAGTTGACCTTAGGTACTGAGCGGTAAGATGGCAGATTGCCAAAATGTGATAGCAACCACTATGACAATCTTACTTTGAAATGCTAAAGACGTTACTTACAGATCAGATACAAAGAAGAACAAAACATTCCTACGTTATTTTTCCTGGTTTATTTAGAGTTGGACATCACAAGAGAAAACTTACTTTAGAATGGGGGAAGAAAATAAACCTTTACTGACAACAAAAAAATAATTTTATTCACCACCCTTTAAAAATATGCATATGTCTAACTTTTGTCACTATACCAACAACTAAACATACTTTAGCAAATAAATACAGGCAAATCAGTTTCACGTCTTCGATTCCCGCTGACCCCACACCACACCCATCTCATACATAATTCATTCCATCCACTGATAGTGTAATACAGATGTCTCACAGATAACTATGGACAATAGTCGTGAAATTATGCGTTAAGTGGTAACTTAACGCGTCACACCACGTTTGCGTTACGTTTACAGAGGGTAACTGAGAAGTTAACTATAATAGAAGATGCGTCTGCGCGTGAATCTAATGCGGGTTAGACGATGCAAGTCTTCGTATTTTAACCGACCTCAAAAAAAAGGAGGTTATCAATTCTACTGTGATTTTTGTAAGTTTGGGTGAACAGATTCATTTGATTCTCTGTCTATTTGAAAGCTGATGCTTCCTATGTAGTTCCATTTCAATTTGGTCTAAACTTGCGACATAAACAGCAATATTTCTTCTTCACAGTAAAAAGTGCAGAAAGGATTGAGTATATGGTTTTAGTTTCACCTCAATACTTCCGCGTTTTCGAGATAAAGGGTCTTGACAGACAGACAGACGAAAAACAAAGTGATCCATTATGGGTACCGTTTATTTCCTTTTGAGGTACGGAACCCTAAAAATATCGAAAAGGAAAGGTATCTTCAACACGTAAGGCTGGTAGCAGGATGGAAATCTCCATATTCCCATTAAGCATGTCCCTTGTGTCGTAAGTATAGGTTATAAGTAGAAAGTAACCATGTTCAAAATTGAATACTTCTGGTCTTAATCAGTACTGGTAGTCCCGCTAGAGCAGGACCATGTTCCTTGAACTGTGAAGAATCTTGTCTGGATTTAAATATCTAGGTACTCTGAAAATTTTGTAATATCTGCGTTAGACAATAACAAATGACTAAAAAAAACAATAAAATCCAACAAACCATCATAACCGCTTCTCCAATGCAAAGTAAATTAATGAAACAACCTGCTATCCCGCTCATTTACATACAAAATGAAGCAAACAAAATATACGAACCTGTCTAATAAATACGTGTCGAAAGTCCCAACCGTCCGCCGCGCTCGGGGGTCGTAAATACCCGACGCTCTGTATGTCCGCCCAATTTGTTTTATTTCACACACGACAGCACATAAATCCTACTCGAATGAACTTAGATGATAATGAACATTAGCTGGAGAGTCATAAAGGTGATTTTAGTATGGAGTGTAAACGTGAAAGAGGTCCGTTAAATGGTCGAGTGACATTTGACCTTCCACGTGTTAAGTGATGGGTGCGAATGTGGAAATAGTATTAATATAGGATTGTTTTGTATTTCCTGTGAAGGGAAATGAAGGAATATGTTTTATTGTACAATGTTTACTAATAAGGGGAATGCGTGTTTACGTACTGGAAACATTCATTCACTAGAGTGTGGTTCTATTAAATAAACTTAGCTCTTTCTCTTAAGCTACTGCAAAGCAAATAAATATTTAAAAAAAATTAATAAACAAAAATGTAAGAAAATAAATTAATAATAATAGACAAAGCTGACTTTGAAATAAGTAGTGTGATTAAGTTTGAATGGTGTAATGTTCTCAAATGTAAGTCAACATAAATAACAAATAACAGCAAAAAGGACCACCTACATACAATCAATCATAAGCTGTAAAAAGCAATCTTCAACGTCTTTCAACACAGCTACTGGGCACCACCTTTGTATTTTACGACTTAAACCAAACCTCTTAACAAAAAGAAACATTTACATTTACTATGCTTCACGAACTTGTAGAAAAACAGCTATTTTCTGTACCCTGTCTGTGAATTCTAAGAGCTAAATTAATCGAATAGATCTCAGTTCGCGCTCTTTTTATTGATATCACCGGCATCTACTGAGAAATAACTGGCAGGCAAGTGATGTATCGATACTCGACAGTATTCGATTCTCGATAGTATCGGTACGCGTAGGTCGTGAGATCTCTGGTGGATAGCGGTCGGTAGGACCGATGCGGCAGTCGGGGGTTTACTCAAAGGGTTTGACGGATGACAGTGGCATTTTCACTTAGTGGCAGGTCTTGAGATGACAAATGACACATGTTAGTACATGATGATTTTGTGTTTAATAATTGATTCCATTTTCAAGAAAAAGAGAACAATTTACTTAGTACCTACAACTGTTAATGTCGTACTTACGTGTATATCATCTGGTATCATAATGCCTGTATCTCCATAGAATTAAGCAGTGATTTACCTATAGTAGATCCACACTTAATCAGTCATGATTATAACAAATCCAGACTTCTGGTTGCTATTGAAAAATTCCCGAAGAAAAACCAAAATACACTTTACATGGCCTAGGAATCGAACCATTCTAATTAAAATTTCCACATTAAGAGTAGCAGTCTAGCTGTCCCCAGAAACTGCTTTCAAAGCAGGTCATCCCCCAGCATCCTGGCGGCTTCAGTGAAGTGCGTGCTATCTGCTAACATTAAGTGCTAAGTGCGTCCACCCAATAAAGTTGGTTTATTGTCGCCCGCGCCTGCGCGCGCGCATATTTGCTAGCAAATTACTATAAGAGACATGGTTGCCTCGCTACTTGGAAACCAACACTTCGTAACGAAGTGTCACCATCTACTTTGTCATTAAGTGGTGGATATAAAATAGCCAGTTCGCGAGTTTACACGATTAGCATAAATTAACAAGTCTACACTTTGTGTTTATGGGACTGTCTTTGAGGTTGCTTCAAAGAGGGTGCTGTTTATTAGAAACGCGACGACTTTTTAAGTAGATACATTTTACTTGACAATTTCTAAACGTCTTACGTCACCTAAAATAATTTGGAAACACTTTAGGACTTAGATTGAAACAATGGTTTACAACTGCCACATATAAAAAAAACAGAATCTTCTAAATTTCTGTAAGTTGAACAAAATTAGTTTCTACGTATATGTACCTACTTACGTTTGGGGGTTGCACTGGCCAGAAACTGCATCTTTTCCTTATGAGATGATTTTCCGCTACAAAATATCATTATTTCCTCTTTTCCTTCCAATGATTGAAACCAGCCTTCGTAAAACTAGCAGCCCTGTTCGTTCACAACTGTTGCGCCCGTTGTAACTTTCCTCGAAAGTATTTGACGTCAGTAGCTACATTATCGCCCTAGTGCTGAATTAACCCGCTTGTACACTAATTTCATTGACCGCCAACGGGAATGAAATCCACTAATTTTACGAGGGAACTTGACTTTGAAAACACAATTCAATTGAGTAATAGTCATTAGAAACAGAGGGCTTTAGCAAATACGTATAAAGGCAGAAATAATGCGCTAATAGGTAAAATACAGTTTATTGTAGGCAGGTCCCTGTTCACTTTTTACCTATAGATGAAAAAAATATACTTAAAGTGAATGATAACAAAATTTCACGTCTGAAATTCCCTAAGGACAAGGTAGGGAAGGTGGTACATACTAGGGCATCCATTCCGGAATTCCGGAATTTCGCAACTCCGGAACTCCGGATAGTTTCTCCGATATTTTAACTCCGGAATTGGGCTCAATTTATCGTATTTCGATATTAATTATTTTTAAGTTAAAATGTGTGCGTAATTTTTCAACACATCATTTTACGCGCAATTGTTCCTGTGCGTGTATCATGTACTAGCTAGACGAGTGACTAGACTACCCTAAGTGGACCGCTTTTCTTAATAGTGAGTTCTCATTTCAAGAGCTTAATGCTTTTTTTTAATATTTAAGTGTTTCTTGTGATAATTTTAATTATAATATTTGATGTTGCGCCCTTAATTTGTTGATTTGTTTTAAAAAGCTTAGTAAGACTAGTTAAATTTTAATGATTGTGAATTTGTGATGTGAATTGTGAACTGATTACGTTATGTCAAGAGTTAAAGATTGTTGTTAAACATGATAAAACTGACGAGAGACTTAAATGCTCATTTTAATATTTTGATTTTAACTACCTAGTAATGTCTAAACTAAAGAGTGATATTTCTTGTGTTAATTTAATTATGTTATTTTTCATTAATATTTTAAGGATCTCAAATTGTTTATTTTTAAGTTTTTAAGAAGTTTAGATTTGCCTAATTTTGATAATATTGTTAACTGGCCATGTCGTATAAAGACTGGAGTTAAAGACTGAATATGTTAAAAATTATTAAAAGTCACTCAAGGTCTTTTGTTTTTTTTTTAATAATTTCGGATCCAGTTGCGAAATTCCGGAATTCCGGAGTTGAGAGCCCAATATCGTAAATTAACTCCGGAATTGAAAACCTTCCGATACTGGATGCCCTAGTACATACCATAGTTCCCAAGTAACTTTAACTCCCATTGGGGGTGAACCTATTGCCATCAACACCAGCGCAATTCCAGATCTCGTAGTTGCTATTGAGTAATCGCTTGAAAAATCCAATAAGTTCCTGGATTCGATTGCCAAGTTGAGTCTTTACTCAATCGCAATCGAATCCACGACCTTATGCTTAGAAACCGCGCGATAAATTGTTCGACGAGGAAGGTTCAGCTCACACAAGAAAACTAAAATAGCAACCCTGAGTATGTATACCGAAGGTCTGTTAATAGTTACGGATTGTTTGAAAGAGATTCTTTCTCCCCGGAACTAAAGGGCAAAATAAGGAACATGGGTGGGTTTTTGTTAGTACAAGTCTGACCCTCCCCCTCGCTACGCCCAGAACGGGAGAAGTCATTTCATGATTACTCATCCAAAAAATAGGGTGCAATTCTTTACACAAAAAAAAAATGCTCAATAAAGCCTTCTGAATTGGGTTCGAAAGTGATGATTCTCATTAACAAAAAAAAAGCTAAATGAACAGGCAGAACTCCCGACTTTTGAACTTCAGTGGTATGAAAAAAAGTGTTATCTTAACTAGCCTCAGATAACAGGATAATAAACCACCCGTCATTAGAACAATTTCACTTTGCCCACCGGTTGTTTAATATTATAAAACTAGGTTAATAAAATCCAATAGGTACGTTTAGTAATAAAACAACCACTTAGCCTAACGAGGTGATACAGAACATTATTATAATGGCGAATAACAATTAATTAATGTCTTAAAACAAGATATTTATCTACGAGATTAATGATTAGCTAATGTAATAGTTCAATCAGGAGTAGGTAGTACTCACTGTGATGCTGTGGTCACGATACTATTGTTTGGATTAATGGAATTGAAGCTACGATACGACACTCGTTAGCTGTATAACTGGTGTATATTGTGTTCATTGTTTTGTTTCTGTAGATATGTGAAGCAAATGGGAACCTTTATTACAGCAAAATGTACCTACAACTTCTAGGGATATTTTACATAATACTTAGTCTATAAGACTGCCCTGTGTTCAAATAGGCTCTAACATTTAATTTTCTATTTCCAGGCCCGTGTGTAGAAACTGCGTGGTATCACCAACCGGCTCATCACCACCGCCGCTCCACGAACAGGCGTCATCACCACCACCGCCGGCGCCGGCGTCACCGCCTACATCACCACGACTCCTCCCGTCGCTGCCATCACCACAGCCGTCACACAGCGGCTCCTCAGCACCCAGCCAGTCGAACTCACCCCACCCATACTCCTACCCGAACTTCAGAAGAAGCCAGCCGGTCCAGAATCAGAGTTATCCAGAATTCGGGTTGCTGCACAGCCACAGCGTGTCACAGCTGAACCAGCCGGGCCAAAGTTACCAGTCGCCGCAGTCTCCTCAATCAGCCATGTCCCTGTCTCCTCACCCGGTGCCCCAGGGCAAGTTCCGCGGGCTGCTGGAGCATGCGGAGCGGCTAATGAAGCCGGGGGACCCTCACCGGCACTCGCAGAGTGATGACGACTCGGGCTGTGCGCTGGAGGAGTACACCTGGGTACCGCCGGGCCTGAGGCCGGAGCAGGTAAAAACATAATATAACATATATAATACAACATATATAATATAGAAAGTTGATAATGGATCTACCGGGTTGCTAGGCGTAGTACCTACTTAACTCATCCCAGTAAGGCTGTTTTGTTGACAGAGAGTGCCAGATTCGTTACCAGATTAAAAAAAAAAAATAGGAATTCCTTCAGTATTGTGGATGCGTTTACAAACATTTAAACTCACATATACACACAACCAGATTAGCTATTTGTACTTTATACCAGAATTCGTCTAAACCTAAGACTAAACAATCTACTTCTCCCAAAACTTATTTCCACAATATTTTATACACATCCCAGCCGTCTGTCTATCCCACAATCAAAGAAAATCAAAACAGACCACAAACGCCGCACTACGCGTAGTATTGTGCATTCCGTTTACATAGGAGCCCACAGCTCTGCCCACCAGACGGACAACTTTGCCCACAGAGGGACAAAAGTGTGCAGTGTTGTAACCACAGCCACAATGGTCCCTTTGTTCCTGTGAGCTATTGTTTAGCCACAGTTTACTCTTTTTTAAGGCTTTTTGTGGCTTGTCAATGAAACTGTTTTTAGGAAAATGGCCAGTTTCAATGTTCCTATTTTAAAACGGCAGACCGTTTGGATTTTGCATTTTCATTGCCATCCTCGGTATCAGAACGATTAAAACACATCAATTAATTCAAAATGACTTAAGCACGGGAAGTAGCCCATAGATACTATATCTGTCATGTTTTTTTTAATTTTTATTGCAAGTTATTATACGAATTTATAATGTTACGCTACCCAAAATATCAAGAAATGCCGAGGACATTTTAATTCGGCGTAAGTTGATTCATCTCCCAGCTGATGTTAATCTTCTCATGTCATTACACGTCTGTCAGGGAGGTTATCTGTCATTATTTGAGTATCATTTCGGTGCATCAGCACTTATTATGTCGTTATGCAGACACGGTCATAATCATAATCCTTTGAAATATGTCATATCTTTTGGATCTTAATCAACGAAAATGAGATGCTTTTTGTTGAACAATAACCGTAAATTTATGTTCATTTCCTGATTATTAAGTTCTGGATATCATTGTGGTCTCTTCGAACTAAAATGGAGGGTATGCAGTATTCCTATAATAAGATCAACCAGTCAGGATCGACCTTAAACACATTAACTGAAAAGAAACCGTCAAGTGCGAGACGGACTCGCGCACCGAGGATTCCTTGCGACATAAACGACCATTATCTTTTGACTGCGTAGACCTAAGGGTTGATTACACAGCTTTAGGAGATCTTAGACTTGAGTATATGGTTTTCTTTACTACTCAATACCTCTACACGTTCTCGAGGCAAAGGGTCTTGACAAACAGACAGACGGACAACAAAGTTAACCTAAAAATTAACGACAAACCAACCCACATTAATGTAGGCCTATCCTTAGTAGGACTAATAGGTTATAACTACTACCTCCCATATAATGCCGTTTATCGACATCGTAGTTCCACTATCAAAATCTACGGAAGACCTTAAAAAACACTACGTTGTACCCCGGAGGGGTCCGCCCGCGGCCGCACGGTTACGACGCCGCACTTTGAATACAAGACGCTTTCGGTATTTATAATTACGGTAAAAATAAAGCATTAACTCGAAGGCAACGGAGCAAAAAATTAAAATGTCTCCTCGGGCCGCGGCCGCGCCCCTTCGGTAATAAACCTCTGGCTCGCGGTCTGACGAGGAAGGGAATGAATTTAAACTTAGGGAATGACTTTATTTAAGTTTATTGCAATTGTCATCAAATCACTGCGGTATTCAAGGGTTGGTTTTCCGTTTTCCTGTCGGATAGTGCAATTTCTTGCAGAAAATATTTTCTCTTTAGAGAAACTCTGTGCTCTATCATTTGCCGATTCTTTTTTTCTGGCTCCTCTGGTAACGACACAACGTTCTACTGCGCCATTGCGCCAAAAGTCTTAACATTTGTCATTTATACATTCCAGTAAATGATTTATCTACTTAAAGAGGAGGTTTTGCTTAATAATAACTAACATCTTATCTTAACTTACCCCGTTTGCTGGCCTGGGGTCCAAGTATGTTTCTAGGCAACAACCTCCAACCCGTTTCTAACAACAAATGTACTGTTTGTTTACCTAAGACACATGCCAAGCACAAAGAACGATAAGTACTCTGATCACGTATTACTTTCATTACCGTTCGTCATCGCTCATTACCACCCTCTGGCATGTGTACACGACGTACTCGCTGTTAGTATGTCGTCGTGCAGGTAATGAATGTCTTTCTGACATCGAAGCGCATTTTATTTCAAAGGGTATTCCAAATGTGCAGGGTCAAATTATTTAATTAAATACTCTAACATGTGGATGTTAGAACAACCAAATTATTCCGTTTATTGATTTTTACCCATATTTTCAGCCCGGTATCGGGCACAGGGTTCAACCTACCTTTGATCAGGGCTCCAGATAGAAGAACAACCTAACTATACGAGCCGTGTCCATGACGACCTCTTTTTGTGACCTTTATTCTGTGTCCATGATAAAAAAGACTAACCATATTCTTAGGTTTCAATATCAAGTCAAAATCTGGTATGAAAGGCACGGCTTAACTTGATGTCTTCAAAAATCTTAGTTTCCAATGTTTCGTGAAAGTATTTTTTCCAATCTGCCAGCGCTATGACTTGGGAACTGTGATAACAGAGATAATATGTCCAATATTTCCTTCCACCCCCAAGCCCATCCCTAAATCAATTACTCCAACGTATCCGCTAATATTCCCCGCACTAATCTCATAACGCCACTATCGGTGTCCGACACTGTCCGGTGTCCGAGCTATGTGTCTTCGCGGTAATACCATAATGCGTCATATTAGTGCAAGAAATATATTGTTATGGCTGCTTTTCCTTTGGGAAAACTAAATTAAAACGGAAGAAAATGATAATAGTGTATTCGTGACACGAAAAACAAGTACTGCTTTAGTGGTTTGTTTATTTGTGTTTTTGAACCTGAATTGGATTACGAATGAATTATAAGAAAACTAACTGTACTGCACGGTGTCTGCCCCGCTCCTCTGGGTAGTAGCGTGATGTTATATAGCCTATGTTACTCAGTGATAATATAACTTTCTAATAATAAAATATTTTTATAAATCGATCTAGTAGTTTTTGAGCTTATTCGGTACATAAAAAATACAAATTTCTTCTCTGCATATATTTGTATGTATGTATTCCTATGTATCATGTCACACATATTTATAATATTAGTGAAGACAAAGTAATGTTATTCAACACAAATTAAATCTAAATGGTTTTATAAGCTACTACCTCATTAGAACTCCCATAAACAACACTATCATAAGCTGATCCTGCGACTCTCTTCTAACCCAGTTTCCCTCACTTTCCAGGTGCACCTATACTTCTCCGCGCTTCCTGAAGACAAGGTCCCCTACGTGAACAGCGTGGGCGAGCGCTACCGGCTGAAGCAGCTGCTGCAGCAACTGCCTCCCCAGGACAACGAGGTAACTACCACAGCACCCCCCAAGTTTAAGGTAACTGCCACTTACTGAGGATGCATGGGACACGAGCATGTCGGAAACTTTCTTCTTAATGTATTGGCTTGAAAGCATACACTGCAAAATTTTCTTCAAAAGCACTCTATCAATGAATTCAAAGTCTCATATGAGATGTTATTGTACAGCACAGTTACCATCTAGAAAAACCACCGACTCGCACTTGGCCACAAGTGCGAGTCGGACTCGCGAACCGAGGGTTTCGTACAAACTTGAGACGTAAACGGCTATATCTTTTGACTGTGTAGACTTAGAGGTTTGTTTTTTACTGCTCTACGGAACTACTGATTTGAGTCATAAATTTGGGATTACTTTTGAGGTACGGAACTCTAAAAACAGCCTTTTGAATAACATCTGCTACATCAAGATTAGGTACGGAGTAGGCACTTAAGTACTGGGCGAAAATGCCTATCAAGTTAGCTGAGTCAATAAATAGCTCTGGGCACTTCTAAGCATGCAATATTTTGTCAACAGAATGAGGTCCAATTTTAACATCACTCAATAACGTATGTGATTCCCGTCAATAATAATAAATAATAATAAATATCTTGGGACAACTCACACACGGCTATCTGATCCCAAGCTAAGCAGAGCTTGTGTTATGGTAACCAGACAACTGATATACATACTTATATAATATAATTTATAAATACATACATATTATAGATAAATCACACCCAGACACAGAACAAACAATCATGCTCATCACACAAAGTTTGTCCTGGGTGGGAATCGAACCCACGACCTTCGGCTCAATAGTCAGGGCCACTAACCACTAGACCAAGTGGCCCGTCAATGTTTCATTAAACTGTGTAGATAAATAAATAAATAAAAGTCAATGTATACCTGCATCTGCACGGTAACTAAGCATTTCGTCTGATTAAAATGCCTGTGAACAGGATTGACGTAATCTTAAGTAGATATAACAATTGTGGACTTTATCTTAACGTTGATAGAATTCACGTCGCCTCGTCTGGACCTTCCAGCTTCATAACCTCTACCTCAGTGATTCTCTTGTAAATCGATGTCTCCACGTGCCATGCTCACATTCCAGGTGCGGTACTGCCACGCGCTGTCGGATGAAGAGCGCAAGGAGCTGAGGCTGTTCAGCGCGCAGAGGAAGCGCGAGGCGCTGGGCAGGGGGCAGGCCAGGCAGCTGCACACTCCTGCACCGTGTGATCGGGTACGTACATAGCATAATTTGATTACCTACAGCACAACAGTAGAGTTACTGAAAATACTAGTCTCATCGGTTAGAATATACATGAAGATTTTCTAGTAGAACATTGCGTCGTTTATTTTAAGGGCCACCAGGACATGCTCTTTTAAAGTGAGAAATGAGGGAGAAATAGATATAAAAAAGAGAAAACTTAGCTTTGCTATTAAAATCAATAAGGCGCAAGGGCAAAAGCTACAGGTTGCAGGTACCTAGGTACCAGAAAAACGGAACTGTGTTACCTCGAATTTAACGCGAGCGAAGCCGCGGGCAAATGCTAGTAATTTAAAAAAACGTAAAATGTGACTTATATAGTTACTCAGTTGCAGCAGTAAAAAAGGAAGTAAATAATAAAATAAGCACAAAGGGTAAGTAAATAACGAAGTTCTTCACACGTTATCCACAAATTAGTAGCTAACATACAAACGAAGACATGGAATACCAAATATTCAATTAACACCTCATGCACCCAAGAAGGTCCTCATTCAATTACGTGAGTACGTGTTGATTAGCGCTTACTTCCCTGCTCACCTCCCCGGGCACGTCGCGTGCATTTATAACTTCATCCCGGGCATCCCTCTGGCGGGGCGGCTCATCAGCGATGCGCTCCACGGACGAAGCGGGATACTTTTAGTTACGCGGATGGTACTGCTTGATTGGTTTTGGTTACGATATCATGTTAAGGATAATTTTGTTAGGATATAATATTGTTTGGATTTGGTAGCCTATTTAGGCGCGGTGTTTTGTGGTATCTCGAAAAGGTAGGCACGCCGTACCTTACCATGACCATACTATGAACGTATCATACAGTAAAATTAAATTTTTAGGGATTGGAAAACATGCGACTGTGCCTCTTTTTTTTTTGCGTATAGGAAATAATCAATTAACGTCTCCCACTCTGTGCGGAGCGGGGGCGAGTGACAAACTTGTACTGACTAAATCCTACCCATTTTCCTTCTTTTGCCATTTACGTTCCGGGGCCGCGGTATCTCTTTCGAACAACCCGCAACCCCGGCAGGATGCGACTGTGCCTTCGATAATAATAATTTGCAATGCTCAATAAAATTTAAGCTCGCTCAGACTTTTGTCAAATCAGTCAATACTACCCCTACACATTCAATAATACTGTACAATCATCTATATTGTCCATAATATTGTACGTGTATGGACCGCCTTACGCACGCGTTCAGCAGTAGACAACTAGACCCATAAAATATTCTACTGTTTTGACAGAACCTTCTAGAAATTAAAATTATATGCCGATTGTCACTTGAAAACGGCTGAACCAATTTATACTTCACCTTATTCTGATAAATCCTTACTAACATTATAAAAGCGAAAGTGAGTTTGTTTGTTTGGTACCTCTTCACGCTTTAATGGCTAAACCGATTTTGATGAATTGATACAGAGAGTTAGGAACCAGGAGACGGACATAGGCTTATTTTTATTAAAAAAAAAAAGTGGGATATGAAGGAGAACGAGGGAAGAAAAGGAAAACTTAGCGTTGCTATTCGAAATCAATAAAGCGCAAGAGCAAAAACTGCAGGTAGCAGGTACTGTGTTATACCGAATTTAACGCGAGCGAAGCCGCGGGCAAGAGCTATATTATTATAAAATCTCATTAAAATCCATTCAGTAGTTTCTGCGTAACCAATATACATACATCAAATCCATACCTTTCGCATATAGGATAAACAGTCAGAATATTATTCATAATTATATTATGTAAGAAAAGTGGAAATTATGTAGCCAAAAAAATCGACTTCAAAAAGATGTCTGTTGTATTATAAATTGTACAATTGTAGGACTTAATGAAATGAACACACCAACTGCCTAGCTGCCAGCCTGTGTAAGTAAAATTAATAAATTCTTTCCGTAAACCTCGTTTTTTCGCTGTCTCTGTGAAGCTGTTCGTTATCCTCTGTGCGATTAACAGTGGCGGTATCGTAAGCCGACAATTTATTCAAAAGCGCGGTATTAGCACTGCGCTCTTTTATCTACTTATCCTGCAAAGCTGAGGGTGGGACAATAGCAGTCTTGGATTTAATGTAGAGACTTTTACGCTGGATTTTCTTAATTTGGTGAAAATGTCTGAGGATTACGATTATGCTAAGAGCTGTTGCGTTATACCTTTCTTGTGTAAAATCAAAAACGACAGAGGCAGCCTTATCCTTATATATTGGCTCATCTCAACTACTTATGTTGCACGAGATCATACACTCAAGGTGAGACAAGACGTATTAATAAGTCTGCATCAAAAATTTTCTTTCTATCCTAGGCGGCGTGATTCCACGGTACTGACAACCAATAGGCTGAAACGAACGCGCGGTATAAATGTTACACAAATACGTCGATTTGAAAATTGAAATACTCGTGCCACACAAATATATTTAAAAAAAAGAATATTTTCATATAGTACGGCTGGTACTGATTGCCCTGGATCACTTAAATGCTATACGATGCTTGTATTCTCAACTCAAAAATCGCCGTATTTACGTTGCTTTTGCAATGGGCGCTCATGCTAGGGCCTCTGACAAGCACATTGGTTGTCACAATTGTTGAATTACGTCGTACTCAACGACGTAGTTAACAATACCTATAAAAACAAGAACCTCTTTATCTTCTTACAGGGTAACATTATCAACTACCCATAAATTAACACGTCCATCCCCTCTGCCGCCCTGCCCCCCTGCACCCCTCACCGCAACATTTTAATCCCGTGCCCCATAAATCATAGGATCCCTAACTCTCCGCTACAATTGATACCAACACGTATTTTTTGCCCGTGGCGCGCTGCCCACCCCACATTGTGTAGTCAGTTGTTTTGCAGTATATTGAGTTACCCAGTGTTTTTGTTAACTCACAACTGTTCGTGACGTTGAAAGATAGTTATATAGGAGAGTGAAATTGGATACAATGTTTGTTTTTAAATTTAGAAATTCAAGTTTACAGATATTTCGTATTTTGAACCCAGTGTAGTTTGACAAAAGACTCGGCGGATCATGATAATATTTCTTATTTTCAATATTCCGATTAAGTTGAAAAATATTGTAAACTAGCTTTCGCCCGTGGCTTCGCTCGCGTTAAATTCGAGGTAACACAGTTCCCCTTGCGCCTTATTGATTTGTAATAGCAACGCTAAGTTTTCCCTTTTCTTCCCTCACATCCCACTTTTTTCAAAAAAATATTAACCTATGTCCGTCTCCTGGTTCCCAACTATCTCTGTACCATAATTCATCAAAATCGGTTTAGCCATTAAAGCGTGAAGAGGTAACAAACAAACTCACTTTCGCTTTTATAATATTAGTAAGGATTCGAAATGGTTTTTACAAAGAATCGTAACTAATTAAAGCTCATCAGAACGCGTAATTAGTTTCAAAGCGATTCTTATTTCCACAAGCACAGTTAAGTTCAATTGGTCAACCGAATGTATCTTTTACTTTATCAATAAAGTTATCGTGTTGACAAGTCTTCTTCCTGTATTTATTCCTTAATTTTTCTTGCATATAGGAAAGAATAATAATGAGAGAATTTTCCCCTAGAGACTTATAGATTTAATCACTTTTCTTTAATTGTAAGACCCCATTACCGTTTCAAAAATATGCAAAGTTATCTCTTTAAAATTTGTTAAGTCTGACTGCAGTATTAATTTGGGCACCCCCGAAATAATTAAGAATTGCAATTAAAGTGTGCAGTAACAATTACCGGTGCCCGATGTCCCGGGTTCGACTCCCAGGCGTCTTAGATAATCGCTGAACTTTTAAATTGCTTCAACTGATGACTGCATTTTTCCTTGTTTTAATTTTAAAACTCGTTAATACTAATTGTGGAAGTAAGACTATTACTCTTAAGTTGTTGAAAATATTCGCACTTCGTTGCAATTTTGTAATATTAAAGTGATTTGTCAGAATTGTTTTGATTTCGAATGTTCCGATTATAATTTAAGAGATTTTTTTAAATATACGGTACTTACTACTAAAGGTTTTAGAACTTTTAAGACTTAATATTTTTCACAGAGACAATCAATTTAGGAGTTGAATGTACTAAAAAAGGTAGCCTTAAAGTCCCCATATTAAAAACACTCACCTCGCGAAAGCAGAAATACAAACCTCTTAAGTTTACCATTCGTGAAGTAAAGCTCAATAATTCAAGACGGGGCTCACTCGGGAGTTGAACCCTAGACTGAGACATGTCTAACTCATTTAAGTGGTCGCTTCGAGGATAGTAGACACGTAGAGCAACCGTGGAGTCGATAGCTATGCCTGGTTTTGTGTCGAAAGGAAAGTTTTGGATATTCTATTACACAGTTACACTCATTCAAATTTCGTCCCCCTAAATGTCCTCAACTAGAAGATATGTTCTAGAACAAAATAATATCGCAATGATGAGGAGGACACGTGCCTTACATAACAGCAACACGTTAAGGGTATTTTTACACTCTTTAGAATAAAATATGCCATTCACTACGCGATAGTAATATACTCGTCTTTAAAACACCGACACAGAGGTATCTTCATCAATAGTAACTTCTAAGTCTCGCAGCAGCCTGACCCGGGGTGAGCAGAGCACTGAGCAAATAAAATCAAAAGCCACAGCGCCACCCCCGTGACGTCACGACCCCCGACCGGTGGGGTCCCAGCAGACAGCGTCTTTAAGAAAACATTCCGAAGAAGGACGTCTTTTACTTTATCTTTATTGGTTTTCTTAATGAGAGGTCTTAAGAAAAAGAACTATTTGATTTTGTGAGTTCTTAAATGGTTTTAGGGTTCCGTAACTTATATGAAACAAACGGAACCCTTATAGGACCACTTTATTGTCCGTCTGTCTGTCTGTCAAGACCTTTTATATCGGAAACGCTTGGAAGTGTCGAGTTGAAATTAAAACCATATACTCAAGGTGGTTCCTTTGTGCTGTGAAATCAACCCTTTAAATCTACGCAGTCGAAAGATATGGCTGTTTATGTCACAACTTTGGACGGAACCCTCGGTGTGCGAGTCTAACTCGCCCGGCTTTTTTTCATTTGAAAGAGTTGTTGTTTTAAGTTATTAAAAGTTAATTCTTGCTTTGTTAGAATTATTATAGTATCGATTAGTAATTTTTCAAATTAATTACATATAACCGTTAGAAGTCAACTCTCCATATCTTATAGATTAGGTAGCAGATAGTAGCTCAAAATATATATAATACTAGCTGTGCCTAGCGGTTTCACCCGCTGCTCACTTAGGGGTATGAAAAATAGATGTTGGCCGATTCTCAGACCTACCCGATATGAACACAAAGTTTCGTTTAAATCGGTCCAGCCATTTCGGAGGAGTATGGGAACGAAAACTGTGACACGAGAATTTTATATATTAAATGTACACAAACATAATATCTGTCATTATTTATTTTTAAAAAGCACTTGGCTGGGAGGGGGGCGCAAACTAACCGATTCTCGACGAGCTAAACGAAAAACTCAATTAAACTTTCACTTCACAGCAAGACGAAAAAGCTTAAACCTCAACCAAAGAGCCCTTTATAAGAACAGCCATTCGTTTGAAACTTTGACATCGTCACACAGACGCATCGGTGCATAAAATGAGTATAATTATGAAAACCATCGCAATATGGCGGTGTGCGCGACTGCGTGAAATCAGCCCCCTCACCCCGCGGTATGCAACCCCTCACCCCGCACGATTAGCGGTTAATGTGCTGGAAACACTTTCCACAAACGAAAAGCAGTCTTTCATTTTCTTTGGCGGTGCGTTTCCATTTGTTGATGTTACGAGAATAAAGAAGAACTTAATGAAGACGATACGAATTCTGACGATTGACTAAAGTTAGATATCTTAATAATCAGACTACTTTTCCATTTCTCTTTTAATATTTCACCTCCTACTTACGAATAATACCGATCCTACGAACACCTGGTTTTCCATCTGATTTCCTAACTAAATTGTTTTTAGTCTAGTCTAGTAGTTTTTCTTAGTACAAGTAGTTTACTGCAGCGATGGTCGACGGGTCGCAAGTGCAACTCGGATTCGATTCCCGATCCGAGCAAAGTGTTATTGGGTTATTCCATGAGGAATTTCTGTATAATTTGTGCCCGGTTGATGACAATAGATCACTCATAACAATAACAACAATGAGTTACTTCATATGTGTTTATCTGTAAGGTATTTCTCTATCCATGGGCCTAGGTTTCCTGAAAATGAATGTTCTTAAAAAAAAATGTCTGTGTCAGCTCCGACGCACGACTGGAGTTTACTCTTTAAGTACGAGTATCTAACCATAGCAAAAAGAGTTTATTCAACTGAAAAAAGATTAATATCATATGAAAGGGTAAATTCACAAATAATATTCATATAATTATAAATGTACATTATTCATTTTATAGACATTAATTATAATTAATCATCAAGCATACCATATGTACGTCTTAATACACTCACAGCCAAATTAGAAAGTTGCGCACTAAAGGTGAGCACCAAAAACGTGACACGATTTTCGTTACTTGTTAGTAGGTTTTACCCCTCGGATTTTTCTCATACCGGGCGCCTTATATATGAAAATCAATTCTTAAGGAATAAACTCCAAAAAAATGTTGCCCCACTCTCGGATTTTCTCCTGTATTGTGGGTGCGTTTACAAATATTTAAACTCAACAAAAAGCCAGACCCGAAACAACTACCTGTAGGTCATACAAACATTTGTTCCGTGCGGAGATCGAGTCGATGAGTCGATCGTTCGGCCACTGCGCCAACCGTGCCGTCAAATTCGTCGATTGTTGTTGTTGTTAAAACATATCTGGAGAAAAGTGCATCACGCATGTAGCCCATCAGGGAGTACATGCGTCATGTCAGGAAGTCTATTCGTAAGTTCGTGTTTGTAAATTCAATGATTTGTGATACGGCATCGTATCGTAGAGCAATGCAAACGCACTTCGTCTCTACTAAACAGTCGTTTACTTCGGAGAGTTCGTCGCGACAGACAGTGGGTTCTACTGCACCGCGCAGTGAAGCCGCGAGTCGAGACTAGTCTCACTGATTTTATGTTCATCGTTATGACTTTCCTAAGATTGGGGTAAATTTTATACTTTTACACTAAATCAAAGAACGAAACTTGACTGAGGTTTGTTTACAGACAAAGTTTATTTTAAATTTCCCAGAAGGAAAATTGCTTACCTTAACACGTTCGAGGACGCTACCACTTGAGACTGTGTACCAAAATGACACAGTAAATGTCCATACAAATTATACGACGTATGAGTACGTAGCCTCCCATGAAAATATATTGTTTTAAAGAAATCATGACACAACGTTTTATCACGTTATCGTATAGATACGTTATGTCATTAAAAGTAAGTTAACTAGACGTGAACGGACACAACGTGTAACAACGTCTAACGTATATATACGTTCTGGCACATCATAGGTACTTCGGTAACAAGCAGTGCCATCACAACGTATATATATGTCGTATACACACACATATTTTGACACATATTTGTCCCGTATGAATTAGTGCATTCAATGAGATAATCTAAAATAAGAGGTGGAAACAAACGGTTAAATACATCAAACACGGTTGTATTATTATCTATAGTGAATTTTACTCCCACAGTATCAATATCAAAATTGAACTCTGGTATAGGCGCTGTAGTCTCTGTGCAATCTTCTATAGTTGTAGTTATTCTTGCGGATCATTAGATGGTTGGCCGGAACACATCTGCTGTTCCTGGACCTCTTTTGGCTGTTTTCAGAAACGACAGATGTCAAATTTTCTAAAGCCAAGTCATTTTGAGATTCGTGGAATAAAGGTGGTAGTTTGTCAAGTCTAAATTCACCTGTATTATCACATTTTTCAGCCAAGACTTTAGAAATTAGTGAAAAAGTCGACGAGCCCAATATCTCATTTTGAGAGGTGTTGTGTGAAGCTTGGTTATCCAGATTTGTAAATGAAGCCACATATTGAGGGACAATAGTTTCAGGTTCCAGTTCAGTTACCTCATTTGAACTTGGATTTACAGTAGGCACGGTCGTAGTTGGAGATTTAATCAACTTTAACCGTTTGGCTAGAGGAAAAATTTCTTCTGAGGAATTCGAATCATAACCCTCCTTTTGAAAACGTGATGAGGTAGGAGTCAGAGGCGACGGTGTGTTAACAGTGCACAGTGTATGATCACTCCCAACAGATTTTATATCGTCTTCATCGCTACTAGGTTCAGAAGTAACAGGTTTTCTGAGTTGAAGTAACGACCAAATTTGATTGACCCTTAGTAGTAGTTTTCGTCGTCATCGGTGATTTATAGAAAAAGAACTTTCACTACCCGATGTATTGCCTTGTGGGTCAACATCTTTATTCGAACCATATTCTCCATCATCGTCTTGGTAAGGATCCGCCTCGGTAGAGTTGTCAGAATCATCGAAAATGCTCATCAGTCATGTTTTGCGCTTATCCTTCTAAAACACATAAAATAACCCATTAAACATCAATTTCACAGAGTAAAATTATTAATTCATAGTAAAATAGTATACTGTCTGGGTAAGAAATAATACATAAATCAAATAAACTAAATACTTACGATGTTTTGTCGCGGCAAATATTACGATACGTCACGAAATGTTTAGCGAACGCTAGCGCAACCCGTAGTGACGCAGCCGCACTGAATGTAGGAGCGCGGTAGGCGCGCGCGACGTATTTACACGTTGTGCGTGTGTGAGTACCGTTCCCGCCAACTGTCAACGGCACTTTTTTGAAATAGTTTAAAACTTACTCTACGTGACAGTAGAGCTTCGGGTATTTTAAATGTTGTGACACAAGATATATTCAATAAGATTTTAACTTGAACGTTCATCGGAAATGTACGTTCTGTCGTAAAGTAAAAAAAATATTTGGACGTCATTATACGTTGTGCCATATCAAAATTTCGAACGATGACGTATAATCTCGTTCTGTCCTCGAACGTGTTAAGTTCTGGTTTAATGTACCTAATGCAATTTATTTAAGCTAAAACCTGGGTCCATTCTATGGTGAAAATAATAGCATCTTCAGGCAATATTTAATTCATTTATTATATTTTATCTATTAAATCAGGCAGTTTACCCATATAAGTGTTAGTAGGTATTGTTTATCCTACCTATCTAATATATTTAGTGAGTTACCATACTCCTCCGAAACGACTGGACCGATTTCAACGAAATTTTGTGTGCATATCGGGTAGGTTTGAAAATCGGCCAATATCTATTTTTCATACCCTTCTTTAGAAAAGGAGCTGAGCAGCGGGTAAAACCGCTGGGCACAGCTAGTATACTATATATATAGCGGTTTCACCCTCTGCTCAGGTATGGAAAATAGATTTTGGCCGATTCTCAGACCCGATATGCACACAAAATTTCGTTGAAACGTACGGACAATAGGTTAAAATGCTAAACCCTATAAAAAGCAAAAAAAAAATACTTTTAACACTACCTTGAATTAATTTAATTTAGTTCATGAAATTAATGCGAATCGGGTACTTTTATTTTAAAATCGACGTATTTACGTTTTCCCCGTGTGCTAGTGCTAGGTCCTATGGAGTCGTGGAACAGACTAGCTAGAGTCTAGGCGCAGACGCTAAGGCTTGCCCGAGCCGCTAATTCGACGACATGGTATCATTCCGTACTAACCGTTTAACATTGTTATTTAGTGTCCCCATTTTGCTTCATCAGGAGGTCTTAGTCTTACTAGCAACTATGCTTAGGAGCCTGTTGTCAATGCCTCCCGACGCAGTAGTGATGCAGCTCTTTTACGCATAAAAGCATAGAAATGTTCAGTACCTGCTGTTGCGAACATCCCCGACGCGCTACAGAAACGTGAAACCGACAGCAATATCCTAAACTAGCGACCCGCCCCGACTTCGCACGGTTTTAATGTAGATACTTATATTACACATAAATAAACCTTCCTCTTGAATCACTTTATTTAAAAAAAAAAAGCGCATATATCAGTTGCGTAGTTATAAAGATATAAGCATAGGACAGACAGACAGCGAGAAGCGACTTTGTTTTATACTGTAGTGAAGCTTTTATTGCACACGCAGAGCATTAAACGTTTTTAGCTTTTACTAGTTGTGCCCAGCGGTTTTCCCCGCTGCTCAGCTCCTTTTCTAGAGAAGGGTATAAAAATAGATGTTGGTCGATTCTCAGACCTACCCGATAAGCACACAAAATTTCGTTCAAATCGGCCCAGCCGTTACGGAGGAGTGTAGGGTAACTGACACTGTGACACGAGAATTTTACATATTAGAAGATAATGACAAGCCGTCTGTGTTCTGTTTCACATAAGTAATTATGTATTCGTTCCCATAGCGCGTGCTTTCGCATCTGTAATATGTTACGTAGACGGGTTCAGCAAAGTTTGGCTAACTCATAACTTGCCTGTTATCTCCCACCCTCTGCTTACTTCAACCGCTTCAGGTGAAATGAAACAACACGCCAGACGTTATCATAGATTGCAATCAGCGCCATCTGTTTTCAGGTAGGTATGTGGCGGAAACAGGGTAATACGAAATTTCGTGCTTAAAGTTTCGGCTCCTACTTAATTGTTACATTTTGTTTTATTTGCTGTTTTTTTTTAATGCAGGACCTTAACTCACATCTATACTAATCTATACTAATATTATAAAGCTGAAGAGTTTGTTTGTTTTTTTGGACTACTGGTTGGAATTGGATAATTCTTTTAGTGTTGGATAGTCCACTTCTTGAGGAAGGCTATAGGCTATATAACATCACGCTACGACCAACAGGTGCTGAGCAGCGTGGGTGAAACCGCGGAGAACAGCTAGTAAATAATACAATACCCCACATCCATAAGTACTGTATTTTAATTTTATTTAGATGAGGATACTTTTCGAGCCGTTTTAATTTGTTTTTGTTTGTAAATTGTAAATCAAAAACAAGAAGAAAAACAGCAATAAAAGTACACACGGAGTACTTTGATATAAACCATATAAGTTCTAGTCTGGATATTTTATTCAAAACACAAAACCATCATTCAGTTCAAGCTCTAAATCCATTACAAGATCTCACTTTAATTCCCAACTTACAAATCAACACCCAATAAACTCATTAGCCCTTCCCAAGCACAGAGTCGTACAATAAAGCAATGTAAAGCACCATCCCACACCTAGTCTAGACACAAACCTGCCATTATAAATCTCTTGCCTCAACCGCTATCTCGCCTCACCTCATACATTACGCGCTACAAAGACACACGACACGTGTGGTTGCTAAACAGCCCATTAAGTGACGACGTACAATGCAGAGCTATCGCAGCTGGAGATGTGAGGACTGGATTAGGGTTGGCGGAATTGCGTTAGGATAAGGTATTGTTAGGTTTGGGATGTCGTTCGGGATATTGGAAGATTTATAGCTTTCCGACAGGGAAGTTTGGAAGTTTTGAATGCTTAGGATTGTAGTATGGGTTTTTAAACTCAATTTGAAAGGATAACCTTGTCCTTTTCGACCAATTTCCGTTTGTATAGAAGGCACTTGTAAAAAGTTTCATGTCCTACAAAAGAAGGTAAACTTTGCTAAACCTATTCCTCGATAAAATTCTTACCAACGATTCTACAAAACATTTCTTAACTTTTCCGACAGTTCCGCGGCACACCTGCACCCATCGTTCGCAGCTACAATCATAAACACAATCTTTCCCTGCTTCTCAACTTTTCACAAGATAAATTGCACAACTTCCAGCGCCCTCTGTTATGATACCAGTGATTTATCGGTGCAAGTAATGAGCACGTGTCGTCAACAGATGGCGTCAGTGAGTTGTTTATTAGACTCCTGCCGATTTATTGCAGAGGGGTTGGCAAAACAAGTAAATGCTTATTAAACAAACATTTTATCGTTTCCTTTGAGTGAAAATGTGTGTAGCATTGTATTTGAGAAGTATTTTCGGTAGTAATTACAACAGTTATGGTTGTTTTATTACATTCCCAAGTTGGTAACATTGGTAATGGAAACGTACACAAATAATAAAATCAGATAGTTAGTCATCCGGTATTGCCCACTTTGCTAGCCCTATTAGCATACATGAGACTAAAATATAACAGCTATACTCTGCTTAAGTTTTCAGAGAATACTGGTGTCGTACTACGCTGCCCAGCTACGTCTATTATTTATTCTTTACCTACGTGACGTGTGACATTAATACACTCAATCCAGCAAGTACCTATCCCAAATTCCCCATTGTGCTTAGTCAACATCTTAGTGTAAAAACAGACCTTCAGAAGTAGCAAGTCAAATTGGTATTAATTCGTTTATCTGAAAAATATAATAAATATTGATAAACAGATTTCTTCGCCTGTAATTGATGACAACAGAGTTATAACGTGAAAGTTTAATTTTCTGTCTAAGACTGTCTTTTTAAGACAATGTTTTATGACATAGGCTATTTTCACTTTTACCATAAAGATGCACTTAGTCGTAATTGGAAACCGCAAACAATTCTTCAATATTTTCTACGTTTGGATGTTCTCTCATTTGTTGTTGTGAATCTGAACGTTAAGGTCCTACGTTGAGTTTAATATTATATTATTATAAATATTCATAATGAGTCTCAAAAATGTTTTAATAACGAAGATTATTCAGGTTAGTGGGAACATTTTTATCCAAATTAAACTGTTGAAGAAAGCGCCATCTAGCTATTTTGAATAGAAGCTTTTTGAAGACTCGAAGTTTGTTTAGTTTGTCTACTCGCCGCCAGGTGATCGACTTTTGTTCGAAAGATATACTTTACTTCTAGATGGCACTGAACTTAAAATACAACAAATTCAAACTAGATGTCGCTCCAACCCACTTTCACAAAACTTTTTAAACCAAAGAAAGTTATGCATCCATTATTATTTTACATTCATAATAAAACAGTCTTAAAACGTTTCCGCGAAGGTGTGAAAATGATTTTTGTTCTTCTTATATTTTTTTATTCCTTGGCGTGGGAACGTCGCGCGTCGGGCAGGTAGTGTGTATCACAGATTATAAAGCGTCGTAAAACCGATGGCGTAGCATTATTGTTGTTTATTGTGTTTAGGAGTTAGTTGCATCACGTTCGTCTGGCGGCTGAGCTTGTCCTACGTGGCATTTCGAATTGTCTCACCATCTTCCCGATTAGATAACTTGAATTAATGCGAAGACAAAGGAGTCGCACAAAAGTTTATTGTCTCAACTTAGAAACTAGAACTAGTGCATGCCTTTTATGTACGCTTGCGTAATACGCGAGTTGGAGCTTTGTTTCTCTATGTAATAAAGTGCTTTATCGACCAATTTGATTTTTTGTTTAACTTTGAACAAGAAATAGAATGTAAAACCAATTTATTGGTTGCTAATCTACTGAATTATCACTTGACTTGACATTTAGCTTGCCTACTTAGCCACGACTCGCCCGTGGGAAAATATTATGGTTCATAACTTTCAAACTACGTTTCTTACCCAGTTATAACAAAGAATAGACAAAACTCTACACTCGCCGGCCTCGTTACCCAAAACTGTAGCACAAACTTTATGATTACCTAACCCACTTAGAAAATACACACACTATCGTGTAGTAAAACATCGCTTTTATCTAAAAATATTCATTCAATTGAACATATATCTACTTTCGACACCATTGTCGACCTTATTCCATTGTTATAAGACGTAAAGGTCTTAGACAATGGGTTTTTTAATGGTGTAAAACAGTTGAATGAGCAGGTTGGATATTTGTGGACGTTACTGGTGGTTAGAGGAGTCCTTCACAGATGTTTGGATGTTTAGTTTGGTCTGGTCGCTACAGAAGTCACTTGTGATAGGTTCTAGGTTCAAGTTCAATATATTCTAAACATTGATTTGTTTGATAAGGCACTTAGTAGTTAGCTGAAAATAAGCGCCCAGTAAAGCGTCGACGTTAGTTCACGTAGATTAAGTAGTATGAAATGTTCAAAATAAGAAAGCTCTCATTGGTAAATAGTACTGCATAGGTAGAAGTACAGAGAGTAAAAAGAGTAGTAGAGAGGTATATACAGTGTGTCAACCAACCCTTCATGATGCTGTCAACCATGCATTCTCATCATTTTCGTTTTGCAACACGTTTTCTTCTTCCATTCTCCCCTATCAGACGTCACGGCATCATTTACTCCTTTCTCCTTCACATCATTCTTTACATTCTACACAAAATTAAAATTATTGCTGGAAAAATACTTTTTTTTTGGGGTTTTACTGAAGAACGTTATGTTGTCACGGACTTAAAACATACGGCTGGTAAAAGCATTGTATAGTACGGGTCTAATAAATTGGTTTAAAAACCACCAATATCTCTGTAACTAGAAAGCGCCCAGGTATGTCTAGAACAAAAAACAATATCACAATGACGGGGACACGTATCTTTCAGGTTCGTTAAAGGTAAGTACGTGTACACCCTTTATTTGTCATCCGTAGATGCCATCCTATGAAATAATCCCAAGATGAACCACATGTTCAGTAGTGTCGTATGTTGTCCACGGAAAGCATTCAAAAGCTAAACTTGCACTGATCGCCTAAGGCACCCCTTCTCACAAAAAAGATGGTCGGCTTATCATGTAACTGACCTGAGCTTTCATAGCCGAATAAAAGCTTCGAGACTAATATTCGGACAACAATTATTCCGCTTTAGACACAGCTTGATCATATCGATCACTGCACACGCACGCAAAACACAACTTAACATATCATAACATATAAGTCAATCAACGACCACGTCCCAAACATTGGCCCAACACATATATGAATGACATTAGACAATAGTCCATTGAAAAGGCCAACATTTGCTAAAGCGACCAACGTTATGAATGAACTTAGCGCTGCTATATTTAGCCTCGCTGTCGGTGCATTCGAAGCTATAAAGTCAGGAATCCGCTGACCATTCATACGATGCACTGTTAACGTGGACTTGAGCTAAAATAGTATTTAACTGCACTTGGGGCTTACTACTAACATAAAAAGTGCTACAGGAAAATGAGCTTTATTAAAATGGGATAGGTGTGGCGCCGTCGTAACAGTTTCAACGCTCTCTTAGGTTAGGGTTCGTTTAATCTTGGTCTAACTTAGTTACAAGTCAAAGTTTTTATCTAATGAAGAACGAACTTTTCTTCCTCCTTGGTTAACAATGCACTATTAACAAGAAAACCACCATTGCCAATATAATCTATCCTATTACATTCAAATACTTTTGATTTTCTTCATAAATTGTCAATAAAAGTATTTTTTCCTAAGGTTCGGGCATGCGACGGTTAGACAGCTTTTATAATATCAGCTTTCTCAGCCAACCACTTCTGTGGGACATAGATTAATAATGCGACACTAATAAAACGCATGTCCCAAAAAAAAACAATGATTGTTAATAAAATTTCAATAAAGGCGAACACAACAGTTAACAAAAAAAACCTCTGATGGCGCTTGACTTTTTTTTGTGGAAAAAAATCGTATTCAAATCGTGAGGGAGGCTTTTTGCCCTCTCGGCACCACCTGCCCCCTAGCGGCTGACGGTCACAACACATAAGGAGGCTTTATGTAGTACATACCCTGAGAGAGAAACGGTTTCTATGGTCCAAATAAGTTGAAGTTTAGTGCCAATTAGAACATTTAAACGTATAAATATAATAAAGACCTTCGTGAAGTGACGCTTCTAAGACGATAGTCAGCTATCGCTATTTCCAAGTCAGGAAATACATCTTATAGTTATGTCTAAGATAGTAAATTTGCCCTGCAGCATCAATAAATAAAACCACACTAGGCACCTTACGAAACCAATCTATCAAACACTTAAACGATCACAAAAAACTGTTCAATCTCAGCCAAAAATTGCGCACTAAAAATAACAATTTCTTCTAAATATCTGCAGGGTTTTTACTAAAGCCTTAAGAACCTGAAGATCAAAGCTCTGTAGCCGCTGGGCTGAATTAGCAGCCACCGCTTTATGACTTATATGTAAGTAGATCATCGGAGCAGGTTTTTGCGCTTGCCATCGATCAGCAGTCATGGTGGTTTTTATAGTGATACGCGAATCAAAAAGGTTTAGTATGTAGTAATAAAACCTAAGAAACTAAAGATCATGTGATTTAGGTTGCTCTTTAAGTGTAGTAGGCGTTTTTAAAGAAAGCTTGTTAGCAGTTTGGCACTGTATTTACAGAAAAAGTTTGCTTTGGAATTTTACCTTCTCTTTCAAATTTGTTTCGTTTGGGGCCAGTAAAGCTGCTATCCTTATCAATCTGTAACCCCAATCTCCATTTGTAGGTCCCAGAACCTTCATCATATGCGTAACTTATCGCAAATATGTACTTAAACCACTGATCAAACTTCTCGGCAAAAGAAAAGCTTACCCACTTAACCACGAAGTGCAAAGCTACAAAGTTAACAAGCGTACACAATGCGTTGGTAACAAGCCGCCATGATTAATGTCAAATCTAATAAAATAAATTTGCAATACAATACGACAATCGTAATGATCGCAATCCGCGCAAGTGACGGACGAGCGCGACAGATGTGCTGCGCGGGCGCATGACCGCTAATAGGGCTGGCTAGATCTGATTGAGATGGTCCTAATTGGTGCTCGGTTATCAAAAAGTGCTGTGTAAAAATACATATTATTGTGTGTTGACCTTTCAGAAATTTTACTTGAATCTTGATAGTAAACTTCTTTGGAAATGTCCCAAAAATGGTGGCTACAATTACAATTTTGCGATCTTTTTCATGATTTTGCAAATAACGATGTCTTCTATCTAGTTATTTGCACTTACGTGGCAGACAGTTCTAACGCAACACTTCCCCAGGCGCTCGCGAGCAGCCCTACAACTTCAAACGCCTCCGAGCCCATAACATCCTCTATTTAACCTCAAACTTATAGTTTTTGCTGCACTTTTTCTACATCTAACATTATGCTTATGTTACTATTTTTTCTATTACTTATCTGTGTTTGATGACTAAAAAAAACTTTTTTCTTCTCCCGACATATGGCGCGCGGCGTACGGCGCGTGCGCTCGCACATTGCGTCCGTTTTTTTCGCATCCGATTCGAAATTCAAAATTCAAATATGGCGCATGTGTGCAGACGAATATTGTTGTGGGTTTTTGTTTATTTTTTTTCTTATTATTTCTTGTCGATAGACTCCCGTCTGGTCTTTGGAAAAAATTAAAAAGTAATAAACAAATAAAGTGGTATTATGCGCGTGCGCACCAGGTGGACAGGCGACCTGGATAGGGATAGGATCATATAAAGGGGAATATGTAATTGCTGTATTGCAATGATCGTAATTTTTTACTGAACATCATTAATGCCATTACGGTAACATAAGGTTTTACATCAAAATGTGTCGATGTTTATGACCAAAGCTCTGAATGCTGCTTGACAACCATTTTATGATAAGGAAATGGAAACTATTTAGGGTTGAAACTATTAGGTAAGCATTGCATGTGCCATTTTTTAAAGACACGTTTCGTTTTTAAACCGACTTTACAGTTTCTCAATTAGATTATTCAAAAGGTAAGCATCCCGAGCCTGTATTGTCGATACCCATGAACTCCTTGGCATTGATTCTACTATTTCCTCACAAAATCAGCCTATCCTTGACACCACCCCACATCCACGACTATCCTCAACTAGTACACACACGTTTTTTGCCACAGCTTTTTCCATACCGCCTGTTGCTTTTTTCAAATCCTTACGGCGGCTGTTTAAGCATACTTTATGACAGGCACAGTCGGGGGTGACTATTATATTTTTAAAAGACTTTTTTAAACCCTGTCTCGACATCTTTGGGGTGGTTTTTAAATTAATGCGTGTGTGGGATTAGCACTTCTTAATTTGCTTTCTTGTTTTATGATTATAACCCGTTAACGTGTTGAAAAGGGGTTTTTGTTTATTGGTTTTGTTTATTTATACGGTGGTTGTTTTTGTAAGATACTCTCTCATTTATTTATGTTTCACAGTTACGTTTTTAAATAAATGAAAGATTCGGGAGAAAATTCTCTTGATTATAGACAAGCTTTCCAATGTGAAAACGTCTTGTCAGAAAAGACAGACTATCCGCTTACAATATAACAAGTTAATTAATTAACTTGTAATAAAGTTTCCAAGATAATTTGACGTAAAAGCGTGTCCGTCTCCGCTGTACAATAGTTATGTGCGATAGTTAATGTGTCGATAAATCTGCGCACTCCTAAATGTGTGATAAATATAACGTAAACGGAACTGCTCTGGTAATGAAACGATGGGACATCGATAAAAGTTATGTCCTACATTTTATTATGTCTCGTCTCTAGTTCCGCGTTGCGAAAATAGATTTACGATTTATGTTTCGTAAAATAGGAAGATGGTAAACTCACGCCTTTTTCTCATGGGGGTAGACAGATAGCTCACAGCAAATATAACAAAACAAATAGCTAGATATTATATTGAATCCATAGGTCAGATGTCCAGATGATCTCCAGATTATGGTTTTTAATTTCGACATGGATACGTTAGCTATAGTGCAGACTATAATGGGCGTAAAAATACCGACCATAGCCTTTGGCCAACGAGTTGCAGACCGCGTCAGACTGTAGGACGCTACTTCTTATCCTGCGGACGTAATGAAAGCAAAAAAAGGCAGCAATTAGTGAAACAAATAAATCATAATCAGTCTTTTACGTCAGTCAGTATCGTCAGTTAGGTGCGCAGACGCAGCGGGGCCCGCGCATGCGCCAAACGCGTCGCCCACTGACGACCAACGACCTCGCGCTTATGGGGATATGTCTGAACGTGGCATACCGTCACTACAGGTTTTTATCGCGTGAACATCGGCATGGGTACCCTGCGTCTGAACGGAGGTTATTCCGGAAGGGTAGTCACCCGCTACTGCTGCAATGCTCATCACACGTCTCCAGTCAACTCTTTAATACTCCCAACCCTCGTCTCTGATAGCCAGAAACCTACATTTATGACCACTACGTGTAACGGTAATTTCCAGGACATATTGAAATATGTCCCGTGAAAGCAGCGACTATTCCCGAGCCGCATTGTTTTTAGCTTCTTCACCTTGTGATCGGTATGGCAACAACTTCGATGGCCAGTTTGTCATTTTGTTCATCCTGGTTAATTCAGAAATCATTCACTTATAGTGACTCTAAGGACTTATTCCTGGATTTGGCAGGGTTTTACGACTCTTATCTGTGCAGCGCTAACATGCACGGTCTAAATTGAAGTTTCCACTGTAATTAACAAAACGTTACATAATTTATATAATATTTACATGTATATATTTTATCAACGCAAATTAAAGATTAAAATAATTGTCTACAGACACAATTTTAACATTTAGTTGTAGATTTTTGTTAAACCTGTACGTCAGGTCACATCCCCTGAAAATATAATTTAAAAAATTTGTTATACTCGAGACTAAATGATTCGTGAAATCTCATACATTAGAAGCTCATAAAAATATGTTTAGCCGGTGTAAGTATGAAAAACATAGTGACCAACACATTTGAAATTAGATCTTCAGCTACTATGCTAGTAACCATACCATCGCAGGGTTGCCATTGAATAAATTAATAAGGTGTTACCTCAGTATCGACATTACAAGGAGGTAGAATACGTTTATTTAATGCGTGGTATCGTTACTGTCGGAAACCCGCAAACATTTAGTCAAAACTGACTTTTCCGATACAACAATGAGCGAGACAGTGACGTCACAACGACAGTATGAATGCGGGCGGCGGGTCATCGACCTTTATCTCGATATCTCATTGTTAGTGATGCTGTAACGTATGTGTTTTGGCAAGCGCCGCGCTTGGTTACAGCTCTATTATGTTGCCCCTCTCTAGCCCTTGTAAATTATGTCGGTAGGCGGTCTAGGTTAGTGAGGGGGTGGGTCGATGATTTGGTTTCGATGAAATGAAAATCAAAAGTCGTTTATTTAAATCAAGCTGATAATCAGCACTTTTTGAATCTATGTAGCAAAATGTTTTACCGCCTTTAGCAGTCAGTACCTAATTAACAATGATCTATATTTTTCAGGTGTTACAAATTAACAAGTTACAAGCTAGACTTACCAACTTACTTTTCTTAACTCGATGAAACGAAAATTTTATCGTCAATTTATAACCTTACGTCTAGATTTCTCTGCTTTCTTCAGTCTTGCTAACTGAATCGACAACATTCACTTCACTCTAGTAGTGACAAGGGACTTAAAAATGTATTGATAACTCTTGATATCGATACAAATCCCACCAGCGGTATGGCACAAAGCAGTTACAGAGCCAGCAGTGCCCTTGGCGTGCCAAGTGTGAGGGTCTAGTGGCCGTCAACTTGGCAAGGGACACCGTGGCCATTAACTTGGCAAGAGACACCATGGTCACACCCACCCCCACTCTCTATGGTTTAACTTCGCACTCGTTAGATTTATGCACCTACACACAACGTATTGTATTTACTATTAATGTGTGTGCCATCAATTATTTTCACGGTTTTGGCAACTATGAATTAAGTTGGGAAGTTTTTAGGCACACAATGGGCCTGTATTTTTTGGTACTTGATTTCACGGTCAGATTTTAAACTGCCCCATAAACCCGTAGTCTAATGCTGACATAATATTGATATAAAGAGGTTGCAATTACACATAGTTAATGTCTCCGAGTATGGCAATCAGTCTTACCCAGATCGTCATACTCGATACTACGATACGATACATTGTCGATACTTGTCATCTAATATATATTAAGATTTCTTAAGAATTATTAAGATCTAAACTTTCGAGGTCAAAATGGCAAGTTACTCCATGTGAAATCCGGTGTGTGATCCGGTACCTGCCCCGGTAAAATCTTAACCCTATCCCGACACAGGAAATGTTAGGCAGATGATTATGATGTAACATGAAATTTCAATGAACAAGATTCAATGATAGCAAATCTAACCTTCACCCAAACTACACAAGGACTCACCCTACTCTTGAGCACGGCTCAATTGTTTAGTTATCCAAGTCATCTCAATTATTCTTTATGATTGAATGTTCAGCCCTCGCTGGGCTCTATTTCCTCTCAATCGCTATGCTAATGAGAAGCAGAGCTGATTAATTCCTCCGGCTACAATCCTCCGGCCATTTTAATCACATATTACAATGATAATGCTATGACTTCATATATCCTCCTGGATATCTAGGAGATATTATAATTGGGGATCGCCTGAATATATCATCGGTTCAATCAGTGTGGTACTGTTGGATTAAATGGACAACATAGCAACTTCATTGCTAAAGTTTCTGCGTAGCTTGAGGTTTTAGAATTAGCTTCTCTGAAAGATTTCTTCTTAGATTATTCCAGATGGTAAGATTTCTCAAAGCTTCAAGGAATAACTGCTGACGCTGCTATTCCGGATTTGCGATGAGTTTCCGGATCTTTCGATTACCATTTTAGGCATACCAAGTGTTTTTAGTCGTGTTTTATTATAGATTTTAGCCGCTGAAGTGTCTATTTATGCTCAGTTTGCGATAGACACACCAACTTTATGAGGATTATTACATGATTTCAAGGTGACAGTTTACACTTCTGTCTTATTCTCTAAAGAGAACAGTCTTGATCTTATATTGTTGTATGAACAACACCGCAACATCTAACTTGAGCTCACAACGCCCACACACATAACGCGCGTAACAAACAGTTCTAAACTAGTGACAATGCCAAAGAAACCCAACACTGTCTCCGCTATCTAAGCTAGCAATTAAAACCAATTAAATCATCTGGAGAATTCGTCACAATCCACATTAACGTCGGATCAAGAGCTGAGCGCACTAAAAATAAGCCGCACTTAATCTAAGTTTAGCGCACGTCTAAATAAGGAATTCGCGTATATTTGCGCCATGTGTTAGCCCCGTATATTTAGCGATCGTCTAGACAACTCAGTCACAATAAATATGTAATGAATGCTTAGGCCATTAAATGGGAGACGGTATATTTCCCGAATGATGAAAAAAAATATGCCTGTGTTATCAACGTCTGTTGCTGTTCCATCAATTTTGTGCTAAGCTTATTCTAAAGTTGAATAAATAGCCTGAAAATATTTTCCATCTCTAAAAAACCTGGGATGGTCATGAGTAAGAGTGACATCAATGTGAACGGGCTGGGCTAAAACCACATTCCTATATTTTTTTACGGCTTACACTTCAGGATCATAGATACACACCAATGCTAATTGTGAAGACTACACACAGAGACTGTGTTTGAAGGTATCAATTTCAGCCCTTTGTCTCATCTATCAACAAATAACTGCTACCACTGTGGACGTGGCCGAAGGGAGTGTCAGAGTGTACATACAAAACCTATATTCTTTCTTTTGCCGTTTGTCTTCTGGGTCGCGGTATCTCTTTCGAACAACCCGCAACCCCGGAGGTCCATGATTTAAAGTGACGAAATAGAACTTTTCCAATTGACTAATTGGAAATGTCGTATGCTGTTAATATCTAATTACGCTAGTTATGGCTACACTAATGAGTGTTTCGATACTAGACTTAATTGTAACTATACGTTATCTTTTTGTCCAGCAGAGGAAGTAATGAGCACTGGGCTTGCGTCATGCGGTTAACGTCCAGAATGCACTGTGCAATGTCGCAGTATCAGTGATATTAATCAAGCATCGCTCAAAAATATTTCACGCAGAAAGATAAACAGGCCCACATTTTTACACAAATTAAATCACAATTAAGCTTTAAAAAAATACTTTGACATATAAAAACTTAATTACATTTATCGCAAAAATCAACAAACGAGCTTGAAATGACAGCGCACAGTGTTACACATCGGTACATATGAAGGAAAAAATTATTCACTTGCAAATGGCGACATTTTCATTACCCTTTTATTTTACGAGCAAGGTTCGACGATAGCAATCGGTTCACACAATTAAAGTTAAAATGATTGCTATTTAAACAGCAAACTTTCAATAACGCGACGGGGAAATGTCGACGTTCCATATCTCCATTATTATATCTTTGCCGTTGACTTTAATTGTCTTTCTTGATTGAAAATAAATGACAGTGCTTAGCTTTTGATTGTTTGCGTTTGATGTGTGGTGGATAGAGCAAAGTTGTAAGTGCGTCTTGAACTTACGAATAGGGAGTAATGGCACGCAATTTTGCATGTGGCAAATGGGCATAAAATGGTTAGAATTTAATAGCAACCAATCACTTATTTTCACGCTAGCAACACGAGTTGACTTTAATTTGGCACGGTGTCATTCGTTTCTACAAAAATTCCACGTATTTCCCCTAACTGTCTGTCTAGTAAAGCCATTACTGCATTGGAAGATCAAATGAAGACACAATAGAACATACAAACAATGTCCTGAACCAGTCAATATTTACAAACCACTGTAAATTCACCGAAACACACAGGAATTCACTTGATCAAAGTTAACCTGATCATTCACTATCGCTATACGAACATGTAGCGGTGTTGCTCGTCTAAGATTTCGCGAAATTATTTCTATTTCAGGCTGTCTGTGACTGTTTTGATAGCATTTAACTGAACGTAGCTTTTAGCCGCGTTGCAAATAAACGCAAGCGCTCCGGCCCCCTACAGACTGACGGCGCACAGAGTTACGAATTGAAAATATCTGGACATAAATAATTACAATATACCCATTGAAATTACAATTGGAAAGTAATTTTTTTAAAACCTAGAAAGAAAGTACCTAAATAAGATACCATATTTTAATTAAGCAGAAAATCGATAAAATTTCTAGAGATAAGTTTTTGGATTGTGAAAGAGACTAAAACGTTGGGAAATAATATATTTCAGAATAAATATGTTAAGTATTTCTTTTCCAACATTTAACGACTAAATCCAACCACAAACATTTAACGACCCATCAACACCCAATTACACGAAAAAATCATTGTAAAATATTCTGTCGTGTTATGTCTACGGCGTCGCAGCGCTACTTGTGCGCAGATCAAAGCGGCCACGCGACGGGATGCGCAGACGACGTCTCGACGCATCCCGCCCCCACCGCCCGCGCTCCCTACCCCCACCCCGCTGTCGCCATGGCGCCTGCTGCGGATATTTGCATGCACCGCACAACTATTGAATATCATTAACATTGTCAATGATTGACTTCGTAATGTGGGAGTATCGATGAGTAATTTATGGGTTAATGTTGGATGCAAATACATTTTTAATGAGTATGTTTGTAATTTGTATTGATATTTGTAAACATATTGAGGTCCAAGCTTGCATATTTGAGTACAATATCGAAGGAAAGCAGAATGATAATGTAGGGCTATAAATACCACGTTGTCTCCTTATGTCCGGTGTAATTAAACTTGGTGGTGCCAGACTGCCAGTATCCGTCTTCCGCTGTAACATTTTGTACTTTTTCCATGTCTGCGACAAACTTGTTAAACCAGAGATCTGCAATAGACATTGAACGACCTTTGCCAACGCATCTTTGGTTGGCGACTGGCTAAGAATACGTCGGTATTTGACACTAATTATAGAAGCACTTGCATATTATAGCCATTTACATTTCCTCCATTCTCTGGGCGCTAACTATGACGGTGGGATGTATTGCTGCATAAATAGCAATTTTATCGAACATAAAGACCTCTTTAGGGAAAATTACTTTTTTCCGGTAATAAGTAAGAAAAATATCTATCAAACGTAAAAATATTGGGAAATTAGGCAGGATTTATGTCTTGCTGCTGCAGAGAAACGGATGGTATAAAACAAAAAGAGCTTTCCAAGCAACGTTTCGCGATAACTTACGATAATACTCCCTTTGTTATTCTTATATGCGATAAAACATGACTGTAGCAAGCTCTTATGCTACATAATTTGATGTGTTTTCTCCAGTTTCCCTTCATTTTCCGTTCTTTAACCCAACCAAAGTCAAGGTCGTCTTTAATCAATGGAATTGATCTTGGGCTATCATATAAGATCCACACTAGTTTGACTTTAGTATACTAAAATTTTGGGACTACGCATTTCTTTTCTTTTTCAAATAATAATCTCAAAGCCGATGTAGTAAAGTAAAAAGCAAGGCAAACACAAACTTCAACAGTGTTGGCTCTCTTCGCTTCTTATAGAACATGAAAAAGTTTATTTCAATTACAATAGAGTTTAAAGCACTCACTCTCTTCCCATTGATCCTGTCTGCCGACATAATCTTCCGATCCTTCCGGTCTATTGTCTACAAACTAATCAATCAATTCGACTGACTTTTCGGCAACCGAACGAATGTTGGCACTAGCACAAGAGTTATATGACCATCCTTTATTCAAATTTTCGTTACGTTTTCTACACTATTCTCAAAAGCTTTGTAAAGAAGTACCTACTTTACTTCTCCGTAAATGAATGTCATAATCGAAGATTTTCTTTGGAGTTAACTATAGCAATATTGGTCAGTTAGCGTTCATTGAACTCGACCTTGGAACATAGATTTTCCCGTAGACCACTACAATGAACTGTCGTCGGGGATTTGTCATAAAAGTCACGGTTGACAGGTGGATCAATGATCGCGTTATGATATAATCGCTGTGGTCCATGACCTCTGAATCCCTTTTATTACCTATCTAATCGTGATATTTCACGAAAAGGTTCAAATGCTTAATCATACATTTCTGTTTATTTCTTAATTTTGTGAGTCACGGCGAATCACAAAATTTTCTCGTTCAAAATCGTCCAACTTGCCTAGTTCCGTAGTTGCAAATAAATTAGAATCGTAATCTTTTGTTCACAATTGTGTGAAATATTAGTTTGACACAAAGACTGAGGTATGAGATAATTCACCTACGCGACGGAAACTTACAGACAGCGGAATGCCGCAAGGCAAACGATGTCGCGATTAAAGAACCAGAAAAACGGAACCCACAAAAGTCTTTGAAAGGAATAGTTGTACTTCCAAGAGGGCAAAATATGCAACCGTTCAAATGATTCAATATTTTATCTTGCAGTAATGGCGAGTAAAGTTTTTTTTTATTATTATATTAAAGTCGAAAGAGTCTAGCCAAGTCATTTTTTGCCGCAACTTCCTTCAATTTAAACCACTGGGCAAAAGTTATTTCGGAACAGACGTACAAAAGCAGGTTACAGTGCGTTTTTTAAGGAAATTTCGTATATACCAAAATTTACGTGGGCGTTCGTCCCAATCACTCAGCCGGTTCTTTCATATTCTAATACAGTGCTAATCATAGTAAAGTCGAGTCATTCTCTAAACCCAAAGTTATTTATACAACCCATTATCCAAAGCAATTGGCGCTGAAAATAACCTCCATTGTTCGTATTTCGAACACAATTAGATTTATAGTCTATAGACTAGTCTTTTTCTGTATTTTTTTTTTATTAAGTTTCGCATCGATCGTTTAATGAAATAATCTAGTACTCAACGACAAGGGATATTTTTATCGGCCGCCAGACATTGCTTTTTTTTCGTTTAAATTAGTTACGGACGGAAATCGGCGTAGAGCCGCGGTGACATACACAAAGCTTACACTATCGTTTATGGAATACAAATTATCAATAATTGTTGGTACAGTTACGTTCGCCTACACGCCATGTCGGCTGGTCATATCAAATGTGTGCCATTGAATACCAAATCGCATTTAGATAATATAATTCATTAGTTTCGATGTCTCAGTTGGCAGAAACTTCTGTCTGCGCATTATCTTAGTGGACCAATAAGAAAATATGAGTACTATCTCTTTTCGTGGTATAATCTGTTGTAATATATGAGGGTTTGTGGCGAGACTTTCATACGAATGATAAAGAAGCCAGAAATATAATTTTTTAGGATTATTAGCTTTAAATACAATTGGCATGTTGTAAACTTGTTACATTATTTGGGTATAAACTCAACAACTAAAAGTAAAAAAAAAAATTGAGAATATCATGGAAAGATTCGGCCCGGATAATGATTTAGCTAAAATCCAGCCTAAAATTTGAAAGTCATAGCTCGAAGCAAGACATCACTATTGACCAAAGTATTTATGTTTAACATAAGTTTGTAAGTTCGGTTTGTCTTTACTAACAATAATGGATTGTACTGATCTGACAAATAAATAATAATAACTATTCTTCACACCTGTAGTACAAGATACCGCAAGTTTGCAAAGCCCATCATTTTCAGTAAACACATTAACAGTGAGTAGTGACATTTACACGATCTGAACAACTTACGCGGAGTCAGCTGACACCTCAGGACACGCATGCTTTCACAGATAAACTAACAAATGATGATTGTTTTAACAAATTGCCGGCATAAAATTAATATTAACGGGCTTTTTTATTAGAAAATGCGTTTTTACGCTTTTTACGACGCAAACATGATACGAATCGAAACTTTTTCCCTGTAAAACTTGACCCACATAATTTACAAACATTATTGTTATAACAAAGCGCATTGCTGCGACTAACAGGATCAGATAAACCGCTACACATTGTAATGTTGGGGAAAAAACACCGCAGCCTCTAGACGACATCTCGAAACTACGCGCGACATCTGGCGGGCCGCGCGAAACATACACATGTCTTTTTGTCCAGATGACTTTGCATGCGGCACACTGTGCATACTTGCACTTATTTGAACGAAAATAAAGTCTAAATTAGATTGACAGTTTTGGAAATAAAAATAGGTTAATATAAATTAATACTAAGCTTTACTAGTGAGTAATAAAGTTGGTTTTGCTCTGTTAGTAGTTTTTACGTGATTTTTTTTCGGAAGTAGCATAATTCATATGGTAAGGAGCGTGTCGGGTTTCGCGGCAGATGCGCGCTTGTTTTAATTTCTGCGCACGCGTCTCTCGGGTAGTGACGACACAATTTTAAGCTCCGTTTAGTTTTCCAGTTGTTGGGATTTTTTTCGAAGATACCCCTGACTTTTACTAATAAATAGTTGTCTGGCAAAACTGTGGGCTCTGGTCGACTTGTTTGTTTAGACATCTTGTAGCTTTCGCTGTAAGACACAGTTATAAGTTTCGCATACGCCTTCAAAGATGTTGATGCTCTTGTGACTTAACTTCACTTTGTTTCTTTTTGTTTTTCCAACCAAAAGTTACGTATTTACCAAAACCTAGTTTTATTTCTGAAAGTGTTGAAACCACAGGCCCAGTCGCCCGGTCAACAACTTGCCAAACTTGAATAACATGTTGTGTAGCTAGTTTCAATTCCTATTTGTCAATTTCATTCTAAAATACCTACTGACCACACCAGACAATACCACCCTACGCCTAATCAATAGTACTGAAAAATCTTGAAAACAATAAACTACCGTAACTCATGTGACACAGTCCAAAGGTACCGTTACTGTTTGCACTAAAACTGATAGTGCACCGTGATAATACCGATCACTCTAGCCATGAGCATCTTGTACATCTTGTATAGATCACTTTAAAAACAAAGGAAAACACACCACTACCCCACAAATGTGCCGCTAGCTTCGCATGAGGCACTTTCCCCGGCACATGCAAATCGCATGAACTTGTCCGCACGTGCGCTATACCTGCGCGCGCGCCGCTCGCACAAAAACTTCCCCCAGCTGCGCGAACAGCTGCCGCTAACAGTACGCAGCCACCAGCTGGACCAAACATGTGACTGGGTATTAATAGATCCTAGATGTGGAGCCCTGAGATGAAGGTCTGAATCAAGGAGCTTCTTGAGATGAAAGAAGAGTAACAGAGACTTTTTGGAACCTTTTTGTACGTCAGTTTTGTTGGTGTTAGGAGAATCAAATATGTGCTCACTAAGACAGAATTTTACAAAATTCAACCCCTAATGGGGGTGAAACTGAGTAGAAAAGTTTGTGTTCGCGAATCCTTAGTCGGATTGACTTGGAATTTTGCATATGCAGGAATACTTTCACGAAATTAATAATATTGTTAATTAATTTCGCAAACATCATTAACATTAAGCTGCGACACTAAGGGGCCGAGTAGTGAGTGAGTGAAACCGCTGGGCACATCTAGAAGTAGCGTTCTGAGATTAGATTATTAGATCAGATGATTAGAGTTCTGAGATTATTAGATTGAGACTGGTTTGTAGATTTGGGAGTATATCTAGGTTACAGGTTTGTTATTTGTGATGGGAATTGTAAGGTGTTTTGGATAGTAGAAATTGTTGAGAATTTTCGGTAGCAGGAGTTGCAGGATAATTCAAATTTTCGAAGACCTACATCAGAAATAAAAAACATATAGAAATAGCTAAGAATAGAATGTAAGGACTTATGCAAATGAAACTATCAAAACAACTTTAAAATGCCTCATTTTAAAATCTCTACAATTTCCTATAAGCGTGTCTCGATTTCTTCAGTTCTTCCTCATTCGCGTGCTGACACGAACCCTATCTCTTATTATTACGTAAAGGTTATTTACTACAATGAATAATTCAGTTTAAACACGGAAAATACCGAATTGGCCCGATCTTCTCCGAGGAGGCTGCCTAACGACATGATTGCCGCCAAACACGATATCTTCTGGTTAGTTTCGATGGAAATTCGCACTAATTTGCCTTGGGATATCGTTTGCATGAACAGAATTCGATAATCATTCTGTTTTTGAATAATCATTTAGATTATTCGAATTTTCGTCACGATAGGTTCGGATCGGAATGTGGAAATGTGAAATCTTTTTTTATCAAAACAAACCTTGAAATGATGCCTAGGGCATAGCGGTTGCAGTCATTTAAACCTTTTAAGTTATTTTTGCTTAGATCGAGTTACAACGTGATAAAATATTATGGAATGAATGAAAACACCAAAAACTTACACTAATACTGACAAAAAATACAAATGAATGTATTTTTTCCAATGTTGCTATTTATTTTAGACAGCTCGTTCTTTGTAACTAACCTTGAAAGTACATCATACGCGTTTAGCTTCTTCGCTAATTATTAATTTAACAAGTTAACTTGCAAAAAGATGATGTTTCGCGTGTTAGTAACCACCGCAGGTGAGCCGCCACGCCGCCATCACTATACCGTGCAATTACACTCCGACGCGTATCCGAACGCACGCGCGCATTCTATTTTTGAAATTTGAACTTTTCGCTCCATAATCATTGCTTGATTTTTTTTTTATATTTTGCCATTGTATTCTCGGCATCGATAATGTTAAGAGGAAAACAAAATAAGTCTTTAATTCGCAGGCTTAATACCCATATGTATCTTCTTTCGTTTATCTCGATTAAAAACATGAAATGTCAAAGATGGAAAAAAAAATAGCAAGAATGTTTTTGTTTTTGCCTACTCCGGTCTAACTTTAGTATGTCACTAGATAAAACACAAAGCGAGTTTGAGTGTTTGTCTATTTGCGTTTCAAAGAACAACTTTTGATCTGAAAATTAATGTAGCCACCGTATCCTCAAACCAACCAAGCCGTCGTAGGAGACGACTCCCAGCCACCGCAAACACGAATCTGTGGACGGTGAGCAGTTGGTAGCTCACTGTCCGCCTAGTGAATACAAGCTGTGTCGACGCACGGTGCGTTCGTGTTCCACCCGCGCCTCAAAGATATGTCCGCAAAGCAGAGGGGCCGGGGTTGTTCGAAAGAGATACCGCGGATATTTTAGGCAAGGAAAGTCTGAAACGCATTACCCATCCGAAAAAATCTAAAGTAACTTAGATACCTACTGATATGAAAACATTGCAGACCACTTAAGCCATAAACGTAGGCGCACTGTAATTTAAAGAACGTGCAAATATTTAAACCGCTTCTCATACATTCGCATGCACTACATTTTATTTGTGTATGTATAAAAACTAAAGCCCCATTATTCTAAATAAGCTAAACGAAAATAATGGGAACCGCAAAGCCGCTACTTAGATCATATTAAACGTAGTAGTTCTTATAATTTCCTAACCGCACTTAGGGGTCGCGATTTCTGGTCGAAAAAAATATATTTAAGGAGTCAATGCCCCCGCAGCGCCATCTGGCGTGCGCTCGCGTCGAATAAGGGTTGCTATGCACTGGACTGTAACACTGAACACTTGAACAGTGTTGAGTTCAATTTGATGTCGATATTGGACCAGGTACTTCAATTACAACACCTGTTTATATATTAGTCTAATAATCTGTATGAAACAGAAAATGTTTGGATATAAAATTCGCTGTAAATTCTCGCGCCTTTAAAACTGACCTATAAATGTTCCTGAATTATAATTAAATAAATGGCATAATTTTGTAAGTTCCTACTAGAAAAAAACCAAACTCTAAGATGTAGCATGTAATGACGACTGTAACTCTGATGCTTCTCTAAATCTGCTTCGTGTTTTAATGAACCAAACGTTCGCGTCAATCTGGTGAACAAGAACCTTACGTTTTAAAACCACGCTTTTTACAAAATACACCCCTTAATTGCTATACAAATTTAATATTACGTTTCTTAAACACTTCTACGTTAACTTTGAACTTTATTTCTGAATACATAAGCTTGATTTATAATCAACAAAAATAAAAACGAAGGGATGAAAAGAGCACGATGATTTCTTTATTGCAAAGAAATAGAGTTTGAAATAAAAGGAATAATTTGGACAATAAAAGCTGTTTTTATAGCAAGATTATAATTATATTACTTACTATCATTAAATTAACGTTTAGTTAGCATTAAATAAATTGTGATGTTTATCGTTGATACCCTTACATGGGGTGAAATGAATCGGGGTTTAAACTACGGACATAGGGTGCAATTCTTCTTTCTGGCCTTGCTTCAGTCCATAGTCTGGAGCAAGAGGGAATAGCAAGCACTAATTGCTTCGCAGAGGGAGGTGTCCCTCTGCGAAGCAATTATACTAGCGGAGGAGGTGGATGTAATTTTGAGGGAGAGAACCCCAAACCACCCCAGCCGCCGCGAGAGACGCTCCGGTCATCGGGAGCTACGAGACGATTCCCTGCCACCGCAGTCAATGGAATGTGATCGGTGAGCAATGCGTAGCTCACCGCCTGTCCGTCTAGCGACGTCAGACCGTGCTGACGACGCGTTTGTGTTCCATGCGCACCTCAAGAGATGTCAGCAAAGCAGAGGGGCCTGTTAGGACCACTGTCTGTCGGGGTTGCAGGTTGTTCGAAAGAGATACCCGGCCTGGAACACAAAATACAAAAGAAGGAACATGGATGGGAGTATCAGTTTGACACTCCCTTCCGCTCCGCCCAGAGTATGGGCCTCCCCATGATTTCCCATCCAAAAGAAGGATGCAATGTATACAAACAAATGCTCAAAAAAATCCCACAGAGTCCAAAGTGAAATTTCTTACTGTACATTTACTGGTTCACTTATTCGTAATATGTATAGGTATCAATTATTAAAATTACCTAACTTATTATTAAATTAACTAACCCACCATACTTATTACTGTCAAATGTCTACCTATAATCCTTATACTTACTTCCTTACCAATCCTTATCCTTACTTCCTTACTAATATTATAAAAGCGAAAGTGAGTTTGTTTGTTTGTTTGTTTGTTTGTTACCTCTTCACGCTTTAATGGCTGAACCGATTTGGATGAATTTTGGTACAGAGATAGTAGGGAACCAGGAGACGGACATAGGCTAATATTTTTTTGAAAAAAGTGGGATGTGAGGGAGAAAGAGGGAAGAGAAGGGAAAACTTAGCATTGCTATTACAAATCAATAAGGCGCAAGAGGAGCTGTGTTACCCCAAATTTAACGCGGGCGAAGCCGCGGGCGAAAGCTAGTATTATATAAAAGCGAAAGTGAGTTTGTTTATTTGTTACGTTTTCACGCCTAAATGGCTTAACCGATTTTGATGAATTTTGGTACAGAGATAGTTGAGACCCTGGAGACGGACATAGGCTATTTTTTTTTAAGAAGATTGAGGTATGAGGGAGAAAGAGGGAAGAAAAGAAAAACTTTGCATTGCTATTACAATAAATTAGGCGGAACGGCAAAAACTACAGGTAGCAGGTACCTACCTGTTAATCAAGCAAGGGGAACTGTGTTACCCCGAATTTAACGCAAGCGAAGCCGCGGGCAAAAGCTTGTAAAGATATAAGAAAATGCACGAGTGTCCATTACTATGTGCAATACATCACTTGAATAATGTTAACTTCAGTAACGAATAGGTCATGAACATGGAGCCTTCAGTAATGTTCCCATTTCTGTTCAAATAGAAGAACATTCTATGGTAATGATGGCAATCACTCAATGGAATTGTCTTTACCTCGACATTGCGTTGTTTACCTTCAGTAAATACCTTTGGCTTTGGCCTTAATACTTTCAGTAGGTACCTCTGCACCTAGAATAATATACATTTTGAATTTTCTGAATCACTTTACAATAAATATTATGTAGGTACCCATGTAGGCCTATGTGAAATAAAAATATTTTGATTAGATATGATTTGATTTTGTAGTTTTCCAAAAACAAAAGATAGTCTGACACCTGTGGCGAACTCTCAACTGTCTTGTGTCAGTTAAAGTCTCATTTTTAAGACCGTAAGTACGGAGAAAATTATTAAGACATTATGTGCGATAATTTATACTTGAATAATTTTAGAAAAGAAATTATGCTCATGCGCATTTTTAGTACAAACACAATTAAAACGTTCATCAATTCGTTCAGGAATCTAAAAAAATACCAAAGATTGTCTGTGCTCAAATAAACTGTAGTACAAACAATAGAAAAACAACGCGCCATAAATTCGCCGCTGATGTGCTGACCATTAATCAACCCATTTGACAACTCAATATTGTCTGCAAACAGTACCAACCCTTTAACTGCAAATCGAATTCGTTTTCACATAATTTCACAATTTCCAATGGCTTTCCATTCGGTTTCATATGAAAAAAGCAGAGTTTTACCGTTCGTAGAGCGTGGCGCGATGTCCCGCCGTCGCCGTCGCTAGGGGGTAGGCAGTAGGCACGGCATGTAGCGTGAGTGACTTCGGCCATTTGTCAACCCGCTCGATTTAATCTCACGCCGGATTTGGCCGACGTATTGTTGGAGTACAGAGAACTGGCCCTTATAAACTATTTTGGTGTTTATGAATATAAAATAGAACAATGAATAAATAACATTTTCGACGATTCTCCTTTTTCCCCATAAGTTTCTCATTTCAATTTAAATATTTTTTTGACGATAAGTTTTTTTTAATCTTTAAATCATTTGCAATAATAATTCGTAGTATACCAGTTTTTCTAGAAACAAATAGCGTGTGAAAAAATATATTACAAATACAAAACTTTCGACACGTTTCTACAAACACTTAGCGTCCAATTAAAGTTTTTGCTAAGTAAATGCCACAAGTGCTGCATTAGCGTTGCATGCTAAACAACAGTTAAAATGAAGCACATGTTACGGAAATTTCAATATTCACACGGGTTCTTTAAGCTAATTAATAAATAATAGCTTAATTTCTCCAAAAACCAATACCTTTACAAATGTACAAAACAATCGCTTATCTCAAAAAGTAAAGTAAGGAAATGTTCATTATAAAAAGAAAGTAAAAAGTCGTCAGGAAACCGGCATGTCAAGAAAACAAAATCAAAGATATGTCATGTAGGTACCAACGCCTGCATGGTGTAGATTCATGTTCACTGAGAAGAAGCGTGTATCCCAGTGCAGAAATGACAGGCTGGGCATGAAATATTTATATGCATATATAAAATACTCATGTTATAGTTTTAGTTGCTCCTCCGAAACGGTTTGACCGATTTTGATCAAATTTTATGTGTACATTTGGTAGGTCAATCGGCCGTAATCTATTTTAGATCGTTCTCTTCAGAACGAGACCTGAGCAATGGATGAAACCGCTGGGCACAGCTAGTACATTTTTACAAAATAATGCATTAAACCTCGACTACCACACGCCAACACTCTCCGAGGGTACTATAAAGATTGTAGGCATCAAAAATCTGACTAGGTGAATCATAAATCCGTATGAGGTAAACTCCCATAAGTTGTATAAACCATAGCCCCCTCATCATATCCTCACGCGACCAGGAGTTCCCATTAAACGGTGGAATTTGGAGATCACAATCTCGACTCAGGTTTTAGTACGGACTGTGAAAAACGTTGCCGCCCTGAGTTAAATGTGCGTGCCATAAACAAGTCGTTTAATTTTCAGTTTTTATTTTTTTATGGTAATTTTCTTAAAGGCTGTTTATGTTGAAAATTGACTTCATTTTTTAGTGTTTGAAAGGTGTCTCAAATAAGGGTATTTTAATATCTCAAACAGTATTTTGGATGTGCACGTTTTTTCAACGGTACATATTAACAGATGTATTCAATTTTTTTAACGGATCCCTCCATTTTATGTTCTGCATGTGGACATACCGGTACTTAAGGACACTTCGCTCCAGTTTCAAACATTAGCCATAAACCCTGGAACCGGTACCAGGGACAGCTGCTTAGTCACACTAACCTACTTATCCTCACACGAATAATAATCAACTAAGTTAACGAAGCCCCCGAAGTACCTGATCCAATTCAGATAACATGTTATCATTTATCAATAAATCAACAAGTTCACGATTATGTTTAATATTGACTTCTTCATTAAATCCGTATTGCTTTGGTCACCTTCAAACAGACAGTAAAACTACCTTAGTTCTTAATCGATATAATACATAGTACTCTATACAAATTAATCACTACAGTATAAAACAAAGTCACTTCCCGCTGTCTGTTTGTCCCTATGTGTGCGTAGATCTTTAAAACTACGTAATAGATTTTGATGTGTTTTTTTTTAAATTGAAAATGTGATGGGACGAAGGTATCACTAAGATTTTGCAAAACCCTAAGGGGGTGAAATAGAGTGGCAAAGTTTGTATGGGAGAACGCGATTCCTTGGCCGGATTGACTTGAATCCTTGTATAGACATTGTTTCACGAAATTAAAAGATTGTATAATTTCGCGCTATAACACTAAGGTGATGAACGGTAGGTGAAACCGCTGGGCACAGCTGTACAATATATTAACAATTAATATATGTCACAATGTGAAAAGTAAAGCCTGTTGTATTTATAGCCCACAATCTCGAAGTACTAGTACACACCTTAGTAGACCATTAAATCTATGCATGAATAGTGACATAATAATTTCACATAAATATCAACCACCCACAGAGTCCAATAACAACCATTATTCACTCGAATTAGCCTCTTACTGACCCCAGCCGTCCCACATTGACCCACTCGACGCCCAAATACCACTCGACAACTACCAAATCAGCAAACACTTACAAGCACCGGAAAAACATCATAGACATTATTTGTGTTTGCTAGTTACGGAAGTTAAAGATGTGATGGTTTTTCTGCGAGCAACGCCCCTCGCCACGTGGCAAAAGAAGCTGAATATCTTTTAAAAGCGGGCCTAGTATAGACCCTTGTGGCACACCTGCCTTCAGTACGAACTTACCAACATTTGTTTAGGCAAAAATGATCTTTAGCCCTCTCTGATAAGTTTAAACTGAACTGCTTTGTAAAATTGTAAGTGACAAGCGTATATTTGGCAGGAAGAGGGTGTACATTGAATTATATTTAGTCGTAAGCTCCCTACGGTTATGATTGAACAAACGATACGTCCACAAGGTGTGCGAGACACGCTCTGCCTTCATATAATATTTTCATTACGAACTTCTTATTTACGTACGATTAACTTTAGGAACAAAACTGATTTTTCTTTATCGGTGAAAGTATACAATTTGGTAGGAGCTATTTATTCTGAATTATGAGCCAAACCGTGTTATTTGGGGCAATATTTTTATTGATATTACAGTGTTGTTAGTTTTCGATGAGATCTTAACACGCGAAAACACGACTTAGGATTTATAGCTGCCCTAACTTTATGATTCAGCTTTGCACCTTCGTAGTTTTTGGGAGGCTATTGTCTGTGGGTCGACCTTTTTTTCTATCATGGGCTGTCATACAGATACCACCATATATGTATTAAATACCGACACGTGTACAACCTTTATTCATTTAACATTCTATATCACTATTACTACCGTTACCTGCATCTGTATCAGAAAGCTTTGCTGCATCTTCTCTAACACTTATCTCTGTATCACCAAGATTCAAACTCCTTTATCATCTTGTATTAGCATCAGTAAGTATATTTCTGTAATCGAGTTACACAGTTGCCGTTTCCCTTTCTGCCGATTTTTGCACCTTTCGTCAATTTATATCGGAAACCAATTTTATTGATCCACCATCTGTTGCGAGGTGGGCGACCTTTTCTAAAGACCCTATACAATTTATATCTAATGTGTTTTTTTCTTTTCAGGTAAGTGTTTGCAAGTTTAACAAAAAATGGTGGCATTTGGCGCAGCACGTGAGTAGTGCGGCATTGTTGTGGATTATCTTGGTGAAGTTGTAAAATATTTGCCAGATAATTTATTTTATGGCCTTGATGCCTACAATATTTAAGGGTAGATGAATTATTTTTCATGGATCTGTATTTAGTATCTCACACATCCAGTGCTCGTTATCTATTATCGAAATATTTATTGCGCACTCACAGTGTACAGACGTGTTCATTAGCAATATTTAATAATATTGACCTCCTTAATTTTATTAATGTCGTAATGTATAAAGTATTCTTGCTTAGTGTGTAGTTTTAGTGGACAATGCTCACAAAACAGTGAACCTTTAATACTAAAACAAAATGGAAAACAGCCCCTGTAATCCAAGGGGGCCAGCGCAGCGCTCCGCCTCGCCGTCACAAAATCCAGCAGATGTTATTGTTTCAACGCCTGAAATCCAACGATGGATGGCCACCATCCAGCAGTACCTGAATGAAGTTTGCTCTATAGCCGCGGATGGGAAACTCAATACGGAGCAGAAATTGAAAATCACAAACCTCTGCCGTAAAGTCGAATCTGGTACGTCACAAATGGCTGTTCTATACCAGTCGCTGAAGCAAAGGGCCATTCACGCGGATGTCATGATCGATACCCTGAAACAACAACGCGACCTAACAGAGCATTTTTCGGACCTCAAGCAAACGTTTCTGGACTCTTGTTCTGCGAAGAATACTTCTTTTGCCGATGTTGTGAAAAAAGGATCTAACCATTTCATTCGACCGAATAATCTAAGCTCTGTCGCCATTTATCCCGATGATAAGTTGAAAACAAGTGACGAAACAAAAGAACTGGTGAAAAAAATCATACGTCCCGAGCAAATGAAGCTGCAAGTACGTAGTGTCCGAAAAACAAAGAACGGTGGCGTAATAATTAGTACCGAGACGCAACAAGATGCGGATAAACTAAAGAGTGCAGTTCAACTCTCCACAGCTGGACTTACCGCTGACGAACCCAACAAGCGTAAACCCCGGATCGTGGTTGTAGGTGTGCCGACATCCCTGTCTGAAAGTGAGGTGTTTAAATGCATTTTTGAACAGAATGTAGCCGATAAGATACCGGCGATGTCTTTGGAATCCTTTCTGACCTCTTTAAAATTAAGCCACAAATCTGGGAAGCGAGAAGCTGCGACCTGTAACTACATTATTGAAGTTCCGGCCAATATACGAAAAATATTAATACCTCAAACAAGGATTTTTATAAATTGGACATCTTGCCCTGTTAGAGACTTTACATTAGTCACGAGGTGTTATAAATGCCAACAGTATGGCCATGCAGCAAAATCTTGCAGAGAGGTAAATCCTATTTGTGGTCACTGTAGTGAAGCTGGTCATATCATGTCTGAATGCACGAAGAAAGGTGACACCCCGAGATGCGCGTCTTGCTCACGCTATAAAAAACCCAGTGATCACAAAACGGGAGACGCAGACTGCCCTGCTAGAAAAATAGCTGAACATCAATACATAAACTCCGTGAACTATGACTAGGTGCCCACCTAGTGCGACATACTCAACTAGGCCAGACTTCCGTTGATTTTTACCCTATCTAAGCAAATTCTCGGCCGTAACAAAAATGTTTCGACAGCATTTTGTTTTGAAATATTTCTTTACTTGTATAATTTCTGATACTGCTGACAATTATATTACTTTTTGCAATAAAGTGCTACCTTGTTTTTCCTTATATTGTATTTACAGTTTTTCTTGGTAATCTTATAAATGTTATTTTTTTTTTGTTCGTATCTTATAATAGGTTTAAAAATATATATCTTAATGTAACTCATACTAAGTTAACCTTTTTCACTAATGTTATCTAAATATTGTTAAGAAATTTACTGTCCTAACACTAATTATTAGAAAATACCGCCTGTGATACAGGTTTAACTTAACCTAGTACAGGCATCGAAATTTTTGTTATTCCAACATTATTTCTAAGATTTAAATTGTATTTATAGTGCCAATAGTTTTAACTTTGAATAAATATATTTCTATTTCTATTTCTATTTCTATCTTATGAGAGTCAATGCCTCTCAATTTTAACTATATCTCATCTAGACAGTGTTCCTATTCGCCGTTCCAGTTAGAATCTCATTTAACATTTTGAATTTGTTACACACACTATACAGATAACGTAAGACAGACCAAAATATGAAAAACAAAATATTACGTGATCTTTCAACATCATTTGCAACCATTTAATGGTAACACTGCACCAGACTTTGTTGTTTCAATCAAAGCTGTTGAATATAATCAATTACCGACATCACGTCGGTGCCTGCCCGACCGCGGAGTGGACAGGTGTGAGGATACTGCAACCGTCCACGGCTTGGATGGTGCAATCACGGGGATGAACTCAACTGTGAAATGATGGGAGATGGACAAAGGGCAAGGAACTTGTGATGGTTTGAGTGAAGCACATGCTGTCACTATTCATGAAGTTATAGCTAAAGAAATAAAAGAACTAATGAATCTTCATAACATTATTATAATCCATTAACAATTACCAACTGGTTAGTGTCGATACAACTGTAACGTGGAACCTTGTGCAACATCTTAAATACGTTTTGTGAAAACAAATGTACCGAATTTAATAAGTCTTGTTCACAATATACAACTTCAGGTAATTTTCGTAATTGGGTCACTTCCAATTACGAAAATTACCTGTTTACGAGTATGATTTGCAAACGTCTAACCATTTGACCAATTTATTTAAATAATTATTTGACATCTCAATATGACAATTTTTCGTGTAATTTGTATATTATGAATGCTGTCTTTTAGGTAGGTCCTCTCTACATGTTCCTGGAATTAACATAAACCTTTGCCTTGATATTGAAATCGATTGTGTGTTTTCATCTAGTCATAAGGAACTCAACAAATTGTTCTCTGTCAGTTGATCTTACCTGATGTTAATTGCACAATAAAAAACAATTGACATTTCCTGTGCACTTGTCTACGATAGCGTGCCGGTAAAGGCGTTGAAACACCATGAAATTAACCTTGTATTTTCATGGAAATATAAATAATTTGCTCACTAACAGTTAAAAGTACGCATTGCACGCATTTTCAGACAGTCATTTAGCCAAGCATTTTGTGTTTTCTATGAAATGTGACATCTGTTCTGGTTCATTTGAAAACGGACATTAACTGTTGTGTTTAGCTTAATTTAAGAGTAAGTAATATACCTAGTACTTCTGTCTAGTGTTATTGCATGGCTTTTAATTGTTTGATTCTATACTAAGTTGCAACTTACAGATCATTGCCTTAAACCAACACTAGAATTAATGTTGGATTATTAAAATTCTATTCATAATTTAACTTTTGTCAACATGCAGAGAAGAAAATCTCTAAATTAGTACCTATAAATTCTGTAGCTATTACCTACTACTTTTGGCACTAAAACGAACATGTACCAAAGGGCAGACTAAGGTCAACCACACATAAACTAACCTATAATAACGCAATAATAAAAGCTACGACGTTTATCTAAAACAAAATATATGAGTGAACATAATTTAGGGCGAATTTGGTGAAACGCGAAGGTCGACTAGTCTGGCAATCATTACTTGTGGCCTAGGCAGTAGGCTAGGCACGCCATCGCCACGCCTAGCGAAAATTAGATGGAATAAAATTAGGCATTGTCCACGCTTGCGATTTTGTGACAAACAACAGATGCGTTTTTTTTTTCAACTTTGATGCCAAGTAGAAACTACAGCACTATTAGTTTTTTAAGTAATAAAATTGTTCAAAAGTTTTCATTTGAACTATTCTAACGAATTAGTTGAAAAAAATGTTCACAGAAAAACAAATGTATTTAGAAACAATACGTTGTCTTTGACGCAAGTATTACAATCAAAGGACCAATCCAATCTATGAATGGCATAAACATTGACCATGTTTTCATTGTTGATCTAAGGTCCTAGCCATCCCGTACGTGACAGTCTGGTGGGAATGTCCCTTGGCGCTAAACAACAGCGTGTTCTTCAAACATGGCGGAGAACAAACAGCTCATTGAGTGAACAAGAATGAATGAACGACAATGATTGATCAGTTATTTGCTTACACTTGAAATGTTGGATGTTGTGTTATGTAAGAATATTGGTAGGGCCTGAAAGGCAAGTTTATATTAGGAGAAAACGTGGCTTAGGATTTAGGGATGATTAATTCAGGCTTTAACTAAATGAGAACATTTAAACTGTTTAAATAGTCATGAAAAAAAAATGAAAGCAAAAATTATTTCAGAAAAAAGTTCATTCATTGATCGCAACATACACGTGTCCGCATGCTAATTTGTTTATTTCATTTACAATTGTTTTTTTTTTGCAAAATACACATTTGAGACACTCTTACAAACAAAAAAGACTTCAGCAGCTCAACTTAAACTGAGCTTTAAATACTGCTTACATGAACATAAAATATTAATATTCAAAACGACATGTCTACTGTTTGTCAACATGCAAATTAAATAAACAATTGCAAAATGCCATAGTTTCATACACACGATTACATAATTTCGCATTTACAATTAAAATGCACAGATATTAGTAAACCATTAAAACGTCGTCGTGTCCAGACGCACGATTAATATTTTATTAAATAACTAATCAAAGTAAATAATCATTAAAGAGTCGCACGACTTGTCGTAACTCTGAACGCAGCCTTAGACGTGTCACGCAGTACATTTTTATGATGGTCAATTGTTTCGTGTAATATTAAAAGCCCAGTCTGATGGCAAAGCTCTTTTATATTTATTAAACTACTAAGTTATTGTCTGTTTTACACTAGCTTATGCCCTCGGATTCACCCGTGTTGATTTCTGTAAAACTATCTACACTCCCGGGATCTCAAAGCGTATGCAACGCGTATATCCTATGTTCTATTCCATCTCCTACATACTACTATACTAAGTACTATTCTTCTCGTGCCAAATTTCATCCAGTTAGGTTTTGGCATGATTGAGTTACAAACATTTAATCCATCCAATCATTTTCATTTATGAATAGTAGTACGATATAAGTCTTTAAACTGACATGGTTACTAATAGTAACTCGATATAAATAACAAACATGGTATATATCCCGTTTCAAGTGTTAATTATAATAGTAGTATGATGTGTGATGATAAAATGATTTTTCTTTAACGTACCTAGCTAGATGTGTCTGTACTGATTAGGAAGAAGAACCTACCGTCCTACACATAAAATCACGCCTGTTTCCTTTGTAGGGCTAAGCAGAGCTTGTACCTATCGTCCATCTCACCAGTTTCGTTTGACATAATCCTCCCTAATAGCACAAAACTTAACTCTTTGCTTCTATCTAATTATCAAACCACTTCGCTATGACCAAAACATGCACAGAACTTGTTGTATCACGCCTGTTTCTACCGGAGGGTGAGACAGAGGTCACCTACACATCGCCAGTTGTGTTAAAGGCTGTTAATTTATACATTACTAGCTTTTGCCCGCGTTAAATTCGGAGTAACACACACTCCCCTTTCCTGATGTGCAGGTACCTGCTATCTGTAATTTTGCCCTTGCGCCTTATTTATTGTAATAGCAAAGCTAACTTTTGCTTTTTCTTTCCTCTTTCTCCCTCATTTCTCACTTTTTTTAAAAATTTGTCTATGTCAGTCAGACAACTGTTCAACTGTTAAGGGTCCCAACTATCTCTGTACCAAAATTCATAAAAATCGGTGTAGCCATCAAAACGTGTAGAGGTAACAAACAAACAAACTCACTTTCGCTTTTATAATATTATATATATAATATTATAAAAGCGCTTATATTAATATTATAAGTCTTGTATATAATACACTAGCTGTTCCCCACGGTTTCACCCGCGCTGCTCAGCACCTGTTGGTCGTAGCGTAATGTTATATAGCCTATAGCCTTCCTCAAGAAATGGACGATCTAACACTAAAAGAATTTTCCAATTCCAACCAGTAGTCCCTGAGATTAGCGCGTTCAAACAAACAAACAAACTAACTCTTCAGCTTTATAATATTAGTATAGATATAGTAAGGAAGTAAGGATTTTTAGACATCGGTTTAGCTATTTAGGCGTAAAGATGTAACAAACAAACAAAGAAACTCACTTTCACTTTTATAATATTATTAAGGATACCATAATCGAACTACGCACTGCAAAGGTTCCATCAGAACTGGAAGGACGCGCAGGTTCACCAGTGGTGGCACAGAACAGCCTAGGAAAAAGAAAACTAAAATCTAGGTCCGTTCACTAACCTGCTAATTTTTACTACCTAGAATCGCGTGAGGTCTAGACTTTGTAGAACACTATAAAATTGCCTGAACAGCCTCGTGCTATATTAATTGGTCCCACTTCTAGATCCACAATCTCTTGATATAATCGCAGCAGTCGGCCATTATTGCTGTTCAGCCTTCAGTTACTTAGTGTGCTGAAAACTACTTTCCAAAAAGATTCAAATAAGTAAATTGGTAGCTCAGTAGGCGATCGATAAGACTTCAAAAAAGGTTTCTAAGGAAATGCTTATGGAAAATGTCATCACTATTTTTTTGCGGATCAAATAACTTCCTCCGCTCTGGGCAGAGCGGAGGGGAGTGTCAGTCTTGTATTGACTAAAACCCACCCATGTTCCTTCTATTGCCCTTTATGTTCCGGGGCCGCGGTATTTCTTTCGAACAACCCGCAACCCGTGGCCCTGGCAGGCCTTTATGATGTCATCACCCTCTGCCTGCCTTTTCCCATCTATATTGGGGTTGGCTTCCAGTCTAACCGGATTCAGCTGCATTCCAGTATTATACATGGAGCGACACAACAAACCAGTTAGTACTAGGTAATTCGTTACCCTTTAGCCTCTTGGTAAGACTGGTTGTCAGACTTTCGGGCCACTGACTATCTGTATCGACTGTCAAAGATTTACAAACTACAGACGGTAGCAACAGTTTCATATATTTTCCGAGGCATGGAGGAAACTCGGTCTCATCCAACCTAGGCAAGCGCAGCTTAACTTAAAGATCGACCCGAGCGGCTATTATTATTTATGTAAAAGGTCCTCCGAGCTGCTTATGGTAAGTGTAATGATAAAAAAAACTGAAAAGGGATATTATAAAGAGAAGTCTTTTTAAAATGACTTTAATTCCATCTTAACTCTGATAAATAAGAGGAGGAAAACGAATTTGTCGTCGAAATACAACGACGGGTTTCCCTACATCAATATCTAAACCATTCTAAAAGGGTCTGTGGTCGGTAACATTTTTCATTCATTTCCTTTTTGGTAAGGACAGCTTTTAAGCACAAATCTGTTTATTTTTACAACAAAACATCTCAATTCCGACAATTTTCGTTATTGAAAAGTGTTGTCTCCCACATTCAACCACAATTTAGTGAATTCTCATCCAATATAAATATATCAAGGAACTTAAACTGCCAATATACAAGAATATTGTTAATTTATTATTATTGCCGATCATTTACGTCTGATTATCAAAACAAACACTCTGGACTCAGAGTTAAAATCAAAATCTAACGACAAACTTAACTTTACAGTCGACAAAACTAAAATGTCCTTCGTAAAGTTCAGGGCAACAAGTTTTCGGCTGGCAAAATATAAGTTGGTTGGGTTACACTGAATGATTCACATACTAAATGGGTCAATTCATTATCGGTGTCCTGATCTGATAAAGGATCGTTATATATTTGTTTCGTTTTTTATTTTGTATCGTGGACGGCACATTCCGGGCGCACTTGATCGGATGTGTGAAGCGAGCACACTAGAATATGGATACGGCAATCTTTTTGTATGATATGAATGGAAACTTATGATGCCACGGTCGCCACGGACACTAAAGCATTTGTGCAGACTTTGTAAAATCGGCGGAAGAGATTATTGCTCAAAGTTACAACGCTTCTGTTGTTCGTACAGCTATGATTTTACATTCTAACTAACATATTTTCAAGGAGTTCCTGTATTAAATGAGATAACAAAACAACTTGTCTTATCCGAATTAACTTGTCACCTACACAATCTGGAAGTCGAACCTTCAAACATCAATAAATCTCATGCCAACTGCCTCATCCTCTCTTCGTGGGTCCCCAGCAGGCCTGTTCCTGGAACACAATACATTGATTCTCGCTTAGCCCCGCGCCGCCGCTCCACCCGCACCGGACCCGCACCAACCCCGCACCGACCCGCGGCGGACCGCACCGCGCCGCGCACTGTCCAGTCTGCGCCGAAAACTATAAAAACACTCGTGAACCATCGCACCTATATGTGCAGGCGCCGACGGGACCTTGAATAGAGATACTAGATGCGGCCAGGGCTCTGGATTACGTAAAGGATATGGAGACGCAACCCGGTACTACGAATTCAGTACTGAGATACATGATTTTAGATCCCCAAACATGACCCTGTTTGTATAGCAGTTGTTAGACCATGTGGTGCAAACGATCATAAAAAGGAGTTACCCCCGAATAATGAAACGTCACTCAAAATTTAAATCCCACTTAAACTTAACAGAGACTCAGAAGTGACGTTTGACCATACAAAATCTAAAGTTTAAGAGCTGCTCAAATGTTAAGCAGCCCTCACATTTTGAGTGACGTTTCAGTATTCGGGGGTTAGTGGTCTTCTTAGATCCTCATGTGATTAAATTATGACTTTATCAAAACTCAATACAATCCAAATTAGTATTCCTAATCTGGAAATGAAGTAAGCATCAAAATCGTGATAGCACGTTTGATGTGAGTGTCTGAGAGGCTATACAAAAACAATTCTCTTCTCTTCTCACAATTATTTAATATCGCTCTAAAAATCAAAATCATTACTTTCCAATATTTTTCTCAGCTGAGTATTGCGGGTTATTCGAAAGAGATACCGTGGCCCCGGAACATAAAGAGGAAAAGAAGAAACATGGGTAGGTTTTAATCAGTACAAGTCTGATACTCCCCCCGTTCCGCCCGGAGTGGGGGAAGTTATTTGATGATTTTCCATACGTAAAAAGCCCCCTACATCTCCAATAGTCTGGAAAGTCCATTCCACATTTTGTACATCCGTGTTAGATTCCATAGGGCGCCAGAGTCCTTATCTGTGACACGATTGGGTCGGTGGTCACCCAGATACTCTCAGATAAACTGCCAGATATCGCTAAACGATCCCGATCGCCAGATATCGCATTACCCGATCCATATTAATGATTTCATTAGGATGCCAATTTATACACGCAATCTACGTGCTGTCAAATTTGCTGGGACTTAGAAGTATGGTGTGGGTGTTATGGGTTCTTAGTACAACTGATCTTTTTCGGCTATGTAGGTGAAAAAGGAAATAAACAGCTACGTTCTTTGTAGAGCTGATAATAATTATGATAAGAGGTAGATAACAGAAGAAATAACTACAAATATAATTGAGGATTAAACAAGTGACAATCACTCTCAGAGTGTTTGTTATTTCTAAAACGATGTCAACAGATTTTCAAGAGCTTTTTAAAGTTTAAGCTACATTTATGATTATTCCATCTTTGTTATTGCTTCAGATTTTATTAGTATTCGCACGATGGAAACTATTCCAAGGCATTTAGACTGTCGTGTGTACTCTTCTGGCCTATGCACCTACACCAGAAAATAAATAATAGTTCTAAGTACCTAATATCTAAGTCTAGCAAACTAATTATTCAGATACCACCGTCATTCAATAACAACCAATACACAATATATCATAAATAGCTAAAAGAGAACGATGTTACTCGTCTAAACAATGTATTTACAAAACACAATTACAATAGGTCCAATAATCGACCATTGTTTGAGCAGGATAAATCTAATCCGTGGCGTATCTGTCTGCATTTCTATCGCCCTTAAATCAGAATTACATCTCATTAAAATACTCGTGTTAGAACTTATAATTATTATAAACAGTACAATGTTTTAGGTCTAATAAAAGGTTTTTTTTATATCTGCAGCCAGCCTTCAGCCTTTTAAACTTGTGTAGATTGTGTTATCAACGCTTCAATGTCAGCTTCATCGACTGCTGACAATAATAATCAGTGTATGTATCTCTTTTTATTATTGAGTAATTGCTTCTAAAGGAAATCACCCAATTCAGTCCTTTTTTTTTTGTTGACATACAAAAGTGAACTTATAGTTTGAATGGAGTTATAACAAGTCAATTCACGGAGAAGTTATTTAACCTCAAAATATTTGAGATCACCCAGAATGGGCCTAATCAATTGGTTTTGTGTAATGTCAAAATACGTTTATTATGTTATGCTCTATTCAAACAATAAAGTTTTTTTTAAAGCCCAAATGTTTATGGAGAACAAGTTATCTCCTTATAAGATTTAAAATTTACGAATCAAAAATAGAAATCCTTCGGATAAAAAAGAAGTTGAAATATGTAAATTCGTTATCAGCAAAACTGAACTCAACTAAGAAGCTAAAATCAAACTACAAAATTAATTCTTACCAATTACATCATCATCGCTAAAACGTTCAATCAGGACCTAGTAGTAGAGCCTCCCTTAGTGAAGGTCCTACGTCACCAGCCGCTCGGCATGCGCCGCGCACGCCCCAGGACGTGCGCTGACGACGCTGACGTGACGCCTGCGCCCGCGCACGGCCATTTGCATCGGTTTCCGCCACCAACAAACACACCGACACTCGGATTATAACCATATAGGATACGGAGCTATTAAAATTATGGGAATCGGACTTGGAGGAGTGTTGTGAACTTTGCCCCATTACCGGGATGAGTCATTCCCCATCAGGAAGTACAAGTAGTAGAGAAGATGGTTACTGAACGGAGTTCGATAATTTGTTATGTTTTATATAGATGTGAGGAATTGAGTTGAGAGTTACTCATCCTCCATCGTTCGTGTTCGTGTTATTAAATTATCCTAATCTAGCGAATGACTCTGTCTGAAAAAAGCTCTCCTCACGACAATTTCCTAATTTTTTCACATCACGTAAATGGTCATACTAAGCAAACCGATTGCTACACAACTTTTCCATCACCGGCGCCACTTTCAGAATTCTTTATGATTTTTACGGTTCCGTACCTTAAAAGGAATAAAAAGCATCACTGTCTGTCTGGCAAGACCCTTTATCTCGGGAACGTGTAGAGAAGTCGGTAGTCTCTTAGAACAGTGAAAAATTCAACCCTCTAATCATGATGATCTATTTCGCAAGATTCAAACTCAAAGCATTTATTTCAATTACACCATTACAGGTACTTTTGAATGTCATAAAAACAAAAAAGATGCTGCTACAGTCCCAGTCACAAGACATAATAACTTGTAAAAGTACTGTACTCGTAGTTGCCTATTCCAAAGCGTGGATCTCCACCATCCCATAGAAAGAAGAATGGGCAAGATACTCCATAGACACTCTTTTAAATCATAATATTTTTACACAACCATGGATACATCATTAATGTGAAGATTATACAAATATGTGTTTGTACGGAGCCCTCAGTGCGCGAGTGCCACTCGCACTTGATCTACTTTTAGCATGATGTTCCTTGCCTCAAAAATCGACCTACACATAACTGATATTATTTATTCATCCAATAGCCCATGAAAGTATTAGAAACAAAATAATTTCCCACTAAGCCATCTAGCCCATTGACACATACAAATTAGTAAAGATAAGCTTATCGCCCATCCGATCTTCTCTCCTGGAGAACAGGAAGCTTTCCCACTTTACTGCTGGCTACCAACGTATATAGGATGTATTACGACATCCTATATACGTTAGTAGCCAGTAGTAGGTCTCACTAGGTACCTATTATAGGCTGATTGTCATTGCCGTATTAGTGGAAACTGATTTCTGAGAGGAGCAACTTCGTCTTAGACTGGTCTATTGCATCTGATAGACTAGCTTTTTATCACAGTTTAACGTAAAGACAATCATGAAGACCAAAAAATAGCACTCAAAAGGCAAAAGAAATAAAGAGCGTAGTATGTTGATCAGGAAAAGGATTTTGATGACTTCCCTCATCTGTTAATTACTTCAAGATTCCATGATGGTGACGAAACTTGCCTATCCTAAGCAGGCTATGTTACAGTGGAGCTTACAATCAACGATGGAGGCTCCCATACTCATCAAACCAATTTAAACGATGACACACAACTTAATATCCTAACAATAGAGTCATTTTTAACAAACTTCTAACTTCACTTTTTAACTTCAACAATCTTTAGTGAATCGGTGATAGATCACATACACAATGGTCAATCACACCGAAAATCCTGGACAAAAAGAAGTACTAAATATTTTTTTAAATAAAAATATTTCAATGCCATAAGGTGCTTACAACACAATCATACAAAAAACCAGTTAAATGGCGCTCAAAAAATAAAATTAAGATATTCTGAAGTAACCCTTTGGTCGACAGCGCGTCATAATCCGCTTTATCAAGATCCATCTCTAAATATCTCCAAAGGAGAATGAGCTTTCTGTACCTAAAATAAGGTTGATGTTAGTGTGATGGTAGCATTGATATAAAATAAACAATCATTGAAATGCGCTCACAAAGTGGCCTCAGTTTTTATAAAGAAGTGAGATTTAGCTTGTTAGAATGTTTAGTCTTGAATAAACTTTTAAATTTATTTTTTCTGCAATATTAAGTAAAATTGAAAAAAATATTTGCAGTTAACCTTAAAAACATTTAAATCATTTTATTTCATGCGTTTTAATTTTACTTTGATACACACACACTCATAATAATAGAAACTCCCCAGTGTTCAATACCATTTTTTTTTCTGGAGCAAAAAGCAACTCAATTCGCTATCAATTTGAGCTTTTTATTAACGTGTCTTAAACTGTCTACAAAAAAGCACTCCCGGTTGATAATGCAATACTGTATTTGTCAAATAGTTGATAAGATTGCCACCACGTGCCACGGCCACCCCGTGTTTATTATGATTAGATTTACAAATATTGGCTTCTCAATAATAGGCTGTAGTTTTTTATAAACTATGTGATAAGGGCAGGTGCTTGGGTTCATAGTAAGGTTTTTGTAGTTTTATCTTATGCTACTCCCTAGGACTATCACTCTGAATATTTAGTGTCCTTGGGTCTTTTGTGATTGTTAAGCAGAAGATTACCGCTTTTGCATTTACTTAAAACACGACAGGTTCGTCTCATGGCACTGTACGGAATATTAAGTCGGTAAAAAGAAGTGAAGCTGACTACTTTAGATAAATATTGCACTCACAACTCAACGACAGCTAATTAACACCAGCATTGCTATCAAACATTAACCGCAGCGCAGTAAAAGAGAAACTGCACAATTTCTCAGAAATCAATTCAAACGTAAGATATTTTTTATGACAACTTCCTTCCCACGTCCATTCGCAACAATACTTACAATTTCACCTAAACAAACAGTCAGACATGATCTTACGAAGCCGTGGCAAATATTTAACGGTATATGAATTAGTAGGCTCGCTCACTCGCTGGGCTCCCAGACACCCCGGTGGGCCGCCCGTGCACCAACCTAGCACAAAAACCTATTGTATTTTACCTTATTATTGAATTTACACCTCGGCTGTGGGACAACAGTGCTGATTCTAACTGCCGTGTCCGAAATCGCGAAAAAAACCTTTGAAGAGATAATCGAAAACTGTCACAAGGGGTTTTATTGTCACCATCCGGTGTTTAGGAAATGCAAGAGTGTTTAGAATAAGTTTGGGTTGCTAACTGTGGATTCCGAAATACGGTTTTCTATTTTTTCAGAAGTCTTATGTATTACTTACCACGTTTTTAATATTACAAGGAAATAAGCAGTTTTCAGATCTAAAACATTGGCGAGTCCAAAAAAATAAAGCAGTCCATTTTTTGCTCAAAGAATCAATTTTATAGGCTAACAATACAATGGTCATTTATTGTCATTTTACAACATCTTTACTTTAACATTTTGCTCCACAATGGGCGAATCGTTCGCAACTATAATATCATTATAACGCTTCACCTCAAACCTGACATAATTACATATAATGTTGCTTTCCTCCATTGTGATGCATCGACGGAATTTTATGCCCATTTCACTATAATGGCTGTCCCTAAGCCCCGCACAAACAGCATGATGGATGCGTTGCGGCGCCCACAAAAGGACTATTGACAGCATTCACGTACCCTACGTCCAATTATAAGGAAAAAGTAAAGATTTTGTCCACCCGCGCCTATATCGAGATCGACCCACTGTGTCACACAAAAAATAGAAACAGTATTAACTAAATTGTTTCTAATGAAATATTAATGTACTTATATCGAAGAAAATACATAATACACGGCAGTATAATAAAAACGTGAGTGGACCGACAACGAAACTGAAACAAACTTAACCTTTTAAAGTTTTTTTATTGATAAGTAAACCACTGCAGCTCCACCATTAATGTACATTAACAGTACTTTTTGAATTTGAAAGATCATTGCGGCTTAAGCTTATAACGACAAGGGCTGACTTAGAATGATACTTGACTAATACTGACCTCGACAAAGTGTCGCTTTCCATAACTGAATGGGAATAAGAGGATGATGCAAGAGACTCGCCTTCTACTGCAGCAGCAGATGGCTAGAGGTGATGTCATGAACCCTACCCAGCTGCCGCCCACAGGACCTCTGGTGAAGTTCGCAGCAGTATGCTCTAGTGAATCTCTGGCCGCAGTACCGGCACGTGAATAAAGCAGCGTGGGCGCTCTTCAGGTCGAGCGCGTGGCGACAGACGCAACAGTCCCTGACAAGACGAACAAATCAAGTCATATCTCTTTTTTCGATGTTACTTCAAAATCATTTGATCTAGAACGGCCTTTATAATATTTGCTTTAAGATTTTTATTTAAACGCCTGGATAGATAAATTTCAAAGTAGCTTGTTCTATACTATAGTTCCATCAAAAAATTGAATACCTTGTCTTTCCCGAATTGTGTTGTTTAACGTGGGCACTGAGCTGCGATGGCTGACTGAACGACGCGCCGCAGATGTTACAGGTGTAGTGCGGCACGCACCGCTTTGACGGCAGCAGTAGTGGCAGCAGCGACAGATAGGAATGGTAGTTCAAGTTCGGCACGTAAGATAATATCTTCCTCAGCGTCTCCGTGGACACCCTTAGTAAAGCCAACAAGCCAAGAGGATCAGTGTTCACGGCTATGGTCATAGATGTTTGATCCAACGACGATCTGTTTTCAAATGGAGACCTGTTATCCGTAATGTATTTAGATTTATACAGAGAATCAGTCACTTCAGTTGATCTCTCTTTAGTCGGAATATCAAATGTTATTTGCAATGAACAACTGTTGTCGTTACTCAAATTTAGTATTTCTGCGATGTCGTTTTTGGCTTGATTACTCTTTTTCATTTCTTCTAATAATATTGTTTCCATTTTAGATATGCTAGAGCCTTTGTGTCTTCTCAGTTCGTTAGGCAGAACTTCAGACGACGTGAAACTTCTGGAGTTGGTTTGTTGCACATATTCTTCATTTTTAAAACGGTTAGGTTCGCTGCTGTGTCTGTTTAGCATAGGTTGTCTTGAAGTAAACAATTCACAAGCCGATACTGCTGCACTTCTTTTGGATAAAATGGCGTTTCTCTTTGCTTGGATGTCGATCATAATTGAATTCATAGATGTCATTAAACAGTCTATCTTCTCTTCGATATTTGCTAAAGATTTCATTCTTGTGTTTTCTTCAGATTGCCGGATTTTAGCTTTTAATTTTATAATATTTTCAGAAACTTTTTTAAAATTTTCTGCGAAACATTCGTTCCTTTGAAGATCAGTATCAATGCACGCATCATTCTTTGTCGTTATTTTGCAAGGCTTTTCAAATAGTTTGTGTTTGAAAGTTAATTGGTTATTAGAAACATTGTAGTTCATGTCACTTTTCAAACGTTCATGTATTGAGGGTACATTTAGATCCTTATCAAGTTTGGTAACTTTCTGTGTATAAGGAACACCAGAATGCATGTGGCGTTTTAAAAATTTGCGTTTAAAAGGTACTAATACGAATTCACTTTGTTCGTAAGTTTCTTCTAGGGCACTTGGTTTTGCTTCCGTGTAATAAGGACAAAATATACTATTGCTATCTTGGATAATATCAGCTTTAGGGACGTTTACTTCCTTGTAGTCTTCTTCGTTAACTAGTGGTAAGTTGGCAGTCTGAACAGATCCAGATGCGCCCCGTGATTTTCTCGTATGAAGAGGTACAGGAAAATAAGGTCTAGCAGTGACTTGTGTACCATCAATCTCAGATACACGATTGTTATCATTAGCTACGCAATCACCTCGAAAATGCCTACCAGATGGCCTAGTACGCCAATTGTACGCATATCCTTGCCGTTCTTTATTCAACCTTAGCATACTGCCTTGTGAACAAGTGGGATAGCAAAAGCGATCATTATCATACAGAAACAAACCAACATCTGGTGGTAATGTACTATCAGAATGATGTGGATATCTGTCGTGCATAATGGATGACGTGTTAGCATGAGCTCCATTAATATCTTCCAGCCAATGCTGACTCGGATTAGATTGGCGCCAGTTGAGTCTCATGTTGTAGAAATCGTCGATCATCTCCGGAGTGTTGTGGTCGCCCGGTACGTACTGCGGCAATATCCTACTCGGTTCGTTACTATAATACCTATGTTTATTTTTCAAAACGTTTATATAATTGTTCCATGCTTCTCTTTGTTTTTCCCGTTCCCGTCCAATCACTAGTTTCCTCACTATCTTCTGTAACTTTGCGTTTTTTTGCAAAGTTCTATGTACGAAATCATGATTATACATAGTCTCTGAAGGGTGGCAGTAGGTGTTTCTATCACATTGTTCATTTTCACCTGCTATAAGATGGTCTCTATTCAACTCGTTAGTGGGGAATTCTTCATTTCTGTTATTATCTTTATTATAATCCTCAAACTTATAATCATAACGTGGAATATTAAACATCTCTTTTGAACGGGACGAGTATTCTGTATGAAACTTGTTAGAAGACATGCTTGGCACAGGCGCACAAGGTCTTTGGTTTCCTCCATGGTAAGCATCGCGCTGTCCTCTCGAGTACATATTTTCGTTATAGTTGTTGCTCAACGCGTAATTTTTCAACATTTCATTTATTAGCGCCTTGGAAGGTACTTCATTGGGTTCTCTGTTTGGTGTGTCGTCAAAAATACTGTTATAGTCTTCATTCATTCGTATATTTGGCAGATTTTCCCTGACATCGCCATCGTAGCTCTGGGCACTATGAAAAGGATTTAAATTTTTAACAAAGAGTTGACCTGCGCTGGTTTTGTAATAACGGCTGTTGTGTGGATGTTTACAACATTTTCTTGATTTCTCGTCATCTTTCAAATCCATTATTCATGTCACAGAAAATTTATAATGGCCGAATGTCGCTGTCAAAGGCATTTTTTTAAAAGAAATATATTATATAACTGTCACAATTTTGTTCGTTGCAAAAAGTTTTTTTTAAAACAAACCTCTTTGAGTGTGATACTCTCACAGAAGATGCAAAGTACAGTCAACAGAAACAAAATGTAGAATTCTTCATGATTTTGCTATTATGCACACGTTGATTTTACTACAAAATAAGACAAACGAGTCCAAATCAAATTAGTAATCAATAATAAAATTTGGAATTTAGAGTCTGAGCAATGCATATAAAGAGGTCTTAGTACAAGTTAATATCGCAGCGCATAAAAACGTTGTAACAAGACTGAGGTGTGTGGCCTGAGCCTCTGGCCGACAACCCGTAATCACGACCACCCAAATATTAGCGGAATATTCCTTGTACGATGTATCAACGTATGAATTCATTTAGTGCAGTTGGTTCGATAATGTTGGAAAAAATATTGTGATGTTCAATGTTGAAATTGATGAATTTGCTAACAGATTGACAAAATAGTTAACTATTAAAATAGTAATTTACTACTCTACCACAAAATATAATAACACCCGTAGAACAACAGACTTATATTTAAATTATTTACAAAATCTATTTGCCAGATCTAAAATGATGCTATAAAACAAATATTATCAGTAAACCAGCAGAAAAGGCATTAAAAACGATCAAAAAGCAATAAAGAATCAATTACGACGCATCCAAATACACCGAGGGGAAAATACAACAAAAACAGAGATTATCAAAAGCACTACAGGTAATACAATCTATTTAGATAACATATCAACACGAGACATTTTTTTTTATTAATTCACAAAGTCATGGCCATATTTTTAGGGGTACGTGGAATATATTTCTGAAAATCCCTTAATGTGACAATTGTTTTTTTAATCTTTTGCTTAAATAATATTATTTGTTAGCTCTTTGATTTATGGTTTGTTAGAATTTATTCGTTGACTTTTGCAGCAACAGCCATAACCCTTCTTTCTTATAAACTAGTTATAAAATCTATAAAACTTTTAAGAAATGCACGATAAATTTCTTTTTGAAATGTGCACAGAGAAGGCATATTTTGTCAAATTAAACAATGTACAGAACACTCGAGATATTACAAAGCTCGCTTCCGTCAACTTTTTATCAATTTCCAAAACTTGTGTTTGCATTTTGATTAGTTTCTTTAAGCGCGTGTCACGCCCGCGCTGGTTCGCAGCTTGTCGCGATTATGTAAATGTATCGTAGAATATTCAATGAAAAAAACACACCCTTATACTTTATCTTATATTGTTGCTTTTACTGTTCTATGTGACGTGTCCGAGCCTTCATGTCTCCTGTCATCTGTCGGTGACTCGAGTTTTTTTCACCCGATTGTTATTGTGTAATGAATATTTAAATTAGGGCACGTTTCGTCTGGAGACGATAGTCCTTAAGTATGTTATCCCTATTATGCATAAACCCTCAAACTTTTATAATTCTATTGCCTTTTCAAGCAAATAAACACCTTTTATATTTCATCGTACGTCAAATTAGAAATATAAAAGGCGGCCTTCATCTTTTACAAAAAAATATCGTACCTACCTCGAACAAATTAAACAGCTCCCCCTAAACTAAATTCCAATAGTAGTAATTCCATTGCCCAATTTACTGCGTATACCGCTGAGTAAACAACTTGATAACATAAAGAACGTCCTTCTAAAGGGTCACCTTAGAGTAGCGGTTCTAATAACCCACCCTGGGGTACTCCACTCCAGTATCGCTTAGAAAAAACTTCCTTAACTTCAAGAGTTCACATATTTGTGTATTATACATTGATCTTTAACTTCCGAGGGAAGCAGAGACATCTCGAAATAAACAGCAATGTAATCGAGATAAAGTAGGTGTGTGACTTTATCGAAAGCCTTTGGTAGGAAATTGTCCAGTCTAGACGACAGTATTAAAAGCAAGGTGAAGGTCGCAGCCTGCTGTGTCGTTACTATGGGGATGAATACAAAGTAAGATGATTGTAAATTAACCTCGTATTGAAATGCGTAATTTCGTTCATTAGAAACAATTTGTCTTGAATCTTACAAAATGTGACCTAGAACTCGCGATAAGTGGTTCTTATTAGAGAGGAACATTAAAATAAGTAATTTAAGATTATTTAGTTACTGGCTTGTGGAGGTTAGATAGGCAGTTGCTCCAGTTGCGTTGTAAAATACTGGTATTCAGGTGAATCCGGTAAGACACGGCAGATGATTATTCCTGCTTATTGAAATTATAAACTTTCATTCCACTCTAAGTTACGCTCTTATAAGAATTTACATACGAGAAATAAGAGCAACAAAAAAAATAAAAGGCAACCACCTCATTACATTCAGACGACCTCACAACTTCATATAAAACAAAAAATAAACGAGTTGCATCCAAACATCAGAAAATCAGCCATAAAACTGCCAAAACATGCAGGTTGACCAATTAAGCCATCAAGGGGGCAAGTGGGCACTGGTATCGCTCGACAAAGACGAGCCAAACAGAGCTATCGCCGATAAGATAGCAGTAACGGGCCGCAGTTCCCACGACGGACAATGTGTTTGGATAGATAAAGAATTACTTGTGGAAAATAAAGGAGTTGTGTTTACTTGTGTCATAAATGGCGAAATGTGTCGAAAGGTGTTTTTCAGTATTTAGTTCGTATGTTGCTATGGTAAGCGAAATTCTAAGCCCGAACAATGCAAAAGGCTTTTTCTGCTAATGCTTTCATATCGAGTAGGTAGTACATTATGTTTCCTTTTATTGATCATATTATATTTCATATTATTTGTACATTCTTATATTTGTTAGTTCTCTCTGTATCAATATATCGTCTAAATATTGACTTAGTTTCCAAACTTCAGCGGAATGTTTCCTGCATTGATGGTGACGTGCCAACAATGGAGCGCCTCTGTGCGACCACTTTGTATCGCCGACGAGCATAATCTCCTAAATTTCACATTCCTCACATAAAATCGTGGTGCGAACAAAAAATCTTTGTGATTCCGATTTTACTGAGAAGGGATCTGTAGTTCTGTACGCCTTTTTATTGATGCCTTGGTTAAAGCTAAATGTAACACATAAATTGGGATATTAGCTGGAAGAGGATGATACTTCTAAGTGGTCTGCTTCAGCAGTAAATCTAATCAGTCAAACCTATCAGGGAAATATCGTACTTTTATTTTTCTTTTTTCTTTAAATCTCCAGTAGTAATTATAGGACCACAATTGCCAAAAAGTTTCTGGAAATTTTTAAGAGTCTCAGTAATTTCTCACTTCAAGGAGCTTTAAAGTTTAATTTTAACAAGATTGATCCAACCATCTACAGAACCCTAATACCAGTCAGCCGGTGCCAGAAACTCGGTCGCGACACAATAATGCTTACCTATGAATAATAAGATCAAATAAAATAAAAAAAAAACACTTGGGACTGAAGCACAATCGTACACGCTTGTAGACAAACCATTATATAAATACAATGACATATTGTTGTCTCGCTCTGGCGCCGCTCTTATAGGCACTCTTTTTATTTTCTGTCTCATTCATCTGAATTAGCTTTATAGTTTATAATGTTAAAGAGATTGTTGGTTGTGTTTATTTGGTTTGAACTTGTTGAAGTAAATTTTCCGATAGTCGATACTTATTAGGTTGGCTGATGATACCAACAATTGATATTGTTTCTGCTAGAACCAGTTACTAAAACTGTGCCACAGCACTGATCAAAACAATTTCATCGTCATTCTATTTCCCTTGTCGTCGACGCAGCATGCGATACATCTTTATAAGTCGTCATCTCAGTAGTCACACTTATTTTATCTATATTGTCAACACAATCCATCCCTCGTTTCTTTAATACACCTCTCTCTATAATAGTACTGTTATATCCAAATACATTAATTATTATTTTATATGGACTGGGATATTATACATATAAACCTTTCTCTTGAATCACTCTATATATTGCTGAAAACTGCATTAAAATCCGTTAAGAAGTTTAAAATATATAAACGTACAGCTGTCTGTTCGTTTATATATTTTAAACTACTCAACGGATTTTCGGATTTCGGAAGCGACTTGGTTGTATATTATGTAAAGATAAACCTAGTAAGTTGTATACATAATTGTGAATATCGATTTGAACGTGAAGAATGACTTTAATTTAAAAAAAAAACCCTGCACAAACCCTGAATCTTGAATGTCAAAACGTTACCGTACGCATTAATTTAAATTTGACCTCCGAAATTCACATCGAAAAACAATTAAAATTCCTATAAGAACCGTGCAAGGTCACATACTTGGCATACCCTTACAAACAAGTCCTGGTCCGAATGGAGCTCCCTTAATACGACTGCCAACAAAAGCATTTATTTCAATATAATTTAAATGGGGTTCAGAGTTGCCACGCCCACTGAGATTAGAATACCGCTGTTTAATACCAAGCTCGAAGTTATTAAGTATATTAAAATACCTTAGATAAAAAGGGCTGCTGGATATAAGGAGTAGTCAGATTAGAGTCAGACGATTGGTAATGGTTGGAAAAACAATGAAAATTATTCAAATATGAAGGCATCGTACAACTTTAATTTAAATGCAATTTTCATATTTGGAAAGTTTAGGATAGCTTGCATTAAAAAAAATATCCATTACATGTTAATAACTTTATCCATACTATGCAGCAGGTTCGCTTAAATTATTCACTAATAAATTGTTTATACAAGCTTCTCCTTAAGCGGAGTGCAAATATTTGGAGAACTTTAATTGTGCGTCGGCGGTCGGCTCTCGTGAAATTCTATTTTATTCAAATAATTTATTTACGCCCCTTTGGCCATTAAATTATATTTTTATTTAAATTATTTCAATGTTTTACTACAGTGTTTAAATACTTATTATAAGTATTTGAAGTTCTACTTACCTTAGAAACTATGAGAAACCAGGTGAAAATTCAATATATATGGAACACCAGGCTTTAGAAAAAAAACCTGACCCATTTTATATTCTCAAATAAATAGCTATGCGGTCAAAAGGACCACGCACCATATTCCCGTACCAAAAGTTTCAAAATAAATCAACACTATCTTGCCCACAGATAACAAAAATAAACAGCAAACCAATCAATTAGTCAGTCCGTAAAGCCAATTGGATTAGATTCCACAGCCACGAGATAAAAAATAAAATAAAAAAGTTAGAAAAGGCGCTAGAGCCTCCACTTTTAATTATCGTTTACCGACGCATTGTTTAGCGTGAAAAAAGATAAAGAAAGAAAAAGTTAAAAGAATATAAAGTTGTCGAAGGCAGAAGTGATCCATTTGGTGTCAGCACGTAAATCTATCCCTCGACGACCAACGTGTCTGTTACACTGACTGCCGGAGATAAAGATAATTACTGACCATCTCTATTGTGTGATCATTTAAAATTATCTACTAATTGTGTTTTATTGATATTTTTATAACGAATAAACTAAGATTATAATTGATAAAATAACAATAACATTTTTAATTTGGTGCCGTTTTTAACCCATAAAAATCGTATCGGAGCCGTATCGTAGAAATAGCTTATCTAATACGTTGTAAAGAGGAATTTATAGAAATGAATTGAATATTGGAAAGCAACATAACTGCTGTTCGCTTGACGAAGATAGAACCGTAACGATAGCTATTTACCGTAATGAGGTGAACGAATATAAAGCGCCACAAACGGCGCCAGACGAATGGCAGAACCACTTGTATCACTAGCATAACCTATTTCAGTAGTAAAAAACCAATGTTGCCAACTGCACAAAATAGTCTTGAGGAAAATCTCTAGTTTATTTTGTAATAATGATATCATTTCAATACCTTAACAAAACATACTATATAGTAGGTATACTTGGGTAAAATTACTGCTGCCTTGCCACTTTTCACCTTCTATAGCTGATTTCATAATTATTGGTCCTTTCATCTTTAACGATTTCTTCGGCGTCTCCAGAGCAGCCATCATACCGCTCTGATCTCGCTTCGTGTCCGTCCCGCGCCCTCTAAACCCGAGATTTGAACAGTTTTTTAGTGAGGGCATCGCGTAGTGGCGGCGATTTCACGGGCGAGCCGTTTCTCACACGCGCCCGGACCGCCCGCGCCGAGCGACCCGCTTTTTTACTACTACGATGGATTGTGATGTCTGTTTTACGATGATAGAGCTCGCAGCTTTGATAAAGCTCTTAAGTTTATCGTCTTTCTAGTGATAATTTGTTTCAGATGGTTGTTGATGAAGCGATTGGTTCATTTCATGAAAATCAAAACCTATATCTACAAAATACACTATCGAAACCGCTTCGATTCGAATGCAATTGTTGAAAGAATGACACACATTTAGATACTGTATCCGTGATATGCTGAGCTTATGTTATTAGATGTTCTTGAGTTGAAGACAACACTGACTCATCCATCCTATTACTTCTCCAACATTTAATCAAGCTTATGTTTCCTAGTCATAGGTATTCTTATACAGAGAAAATTCACGTAAAACCTAAAGCTTCACTCGCAATAGGCTCAGGCGTCACAGAGCCTGGAAATCGCAGCCATCAGGACCAACGATGAGCCACTAACAAAGTGAGCGCAAACCTCTCGAGTCTCCCACACGACTGGAGTACAAACACAAACATACACTCGGCTCAACTGTGGCCGCTGTTAGCAAAACAATCTATGAAGTGACACGCTTTTATTTATTTTTCTTTTTACTAAACCTTCTTTAGTAAAACAACTACGATCAATATTTCATGATTTTATAGAACTCAGTAGAGGTTTGGCATATTTGGTAAATAATTGTAATTATACTATTAAAAGCTGCCGTTTTTGAACAAAATTGGTATTAAATGAACCTCCACTCTGCATACTATACCTATGTACAACTTATGTACGTTAAAAGTATCTTTCGCCTCTGTTTTCCCTTACGCCAAATTTTCTGGTCTTTCGGTCCGCGCAACACTTAAATAACGTTATGCCTGCACGAGGCTCAAAATTGCTCAATTTGACGGTAACTTGGTGTTCTACTGACCCCATGGCTTATGGCGTGAAAATACATTTAGTTACTTTATAATAGTTTATAATACCGCATAACATGGCAGAGGTGTCGAATCGTAACTCGCAACTCCAATGTTTCGAAGTCGACACTAGAAGAGTATCTTGTTGTATGTATAAAGTATTCATATATATTTATTTATTTCATACATTAGCACTGATTCTGCAATTCTAGACATTTGTTATACTGAGTATTTTTTGAGCAAATTGAAAAATTGCATTATAGTTAAAAGAACAAAAACGAATACTTGTCGAGTAATTCCTGTGCTCACACAACAAGGGTTTTAAATATCTCGTCCGTACATGAATCTAAACAACACGGCAGCGCATTGTTTGACAATTTGTTTGTCGAACAATACCGTCGTTTCGCTAGCGCTCTCCGGAACGCGAGCTATACGTGATCTCGGTTCGAGCCGCCCGATATTACGCGACCACCACGCGTTTCCTTAAAAAAACTTCACTGCACAACACCTTGAGTAACCATCCATTGCCACACCAACAAGAGACGCACAAGAAATGCTTAGTAAATAACCCAGCAATGGTCTCAAAGCAAGCGATGCTACGGTTTTTGTTTGTTACGCCGTCAAAGCGTTAAAAGTGTCTGGGGGCACGCTGCAGGTATCTTCGGTTAAAAAAAGAAAATTATAAAATAAGACAAGTGTAGGGCCTTCGCGTGACGCACTCCAGTGCTGTGGGAATTGTGGGAAACGAGACCGATAGAAGATGGGAGTCCGTGGGAGAGAATATGTATAAACGTTTGTCAAGCTTCCACTGTGAAGAGAGAAAAAGTGGAGTGCAATTAGACATATAAAACACATAATGTGCCCATACCAACTTAAGTTAACAAAGTCATAAAAGGATGATAATAAAAAGCGAATTTCAAGAGTAAATACAAACAAGGACTAACTCATTCACTCTAATTTTGATTTATCAAAATGGACCTCAAAATCAGACTATATTATAAGTATTACATAGAACCTTAAAACTATAAAAATCGTTTAATTAAAAATAAAGTATAGGCTTAAATAGCACTTAGACTTACTGGTACTTTAACTTGTTTGGATTGCTACAGAGATTTCCTACAACACTTCGTCTTTTGCGCTTCATATTGCTTCGTAATCAATGCAACAGTTAAATACTGTCACAATGTACAGCTATCTACAACATTATTGCTAAATCAATTACTACAATTAGTGATGCTCTATTAACAGATCCGCTTTGCTATAAAACGTTAGTACGATATTTGCCAATCTTACTAGTTTGTCACAACCCGTCTGAGGCAATCGTAACGATTCTTGTATTATGTGGCAAAAGTCGACCTAATGATAGAAAATGATTGCTGTCAAAAATATCTCAAAATCTTAAAAAGATCCCGACACGAATCATTTACCACTTAATCTTTCTACACCCTGAGAATTATAAAAGCATTATACAAACACGGCATTTCAACTAAAACCTTCCAATCTATCTAAATACAAAGTATCTTGAACCTGCACATCACTTTTTTCCTCACCAATTAACGTCCATGTAGGTGGTCCGTCAGTCCAACACCAATATTTGCGATATATTTTACAAATCGTCAGTACATCGCACCTTGTAATTAGCTTGCCGAAACTTAGGCCAAGTTTTTGCTAGAGTTTGGCCAACATTGTCTTTGCTAGGTCAGAAAAGTTGGGAATCCTTTATTGGAATTGAAATAAGGTTGGTTTTTGATTAGGAAGCAGTTTTCAACAAGGTATACTTCGTATTCATAATTAGGAGTGATCCATGTCGGCGTCTTTTCAAGTCGGAATCGTGTCTGATGGTCCAGGGGGCGGATCATATGGTCCTCTGTTTGATTTGGTCTTTGCCGCTTGTGTTTTTTAACAAATTAGCGCCGATTTGTTCCCGGCGGGGGTCTATTTTGCCCGTGATGACTTTTTTGATGATGATTGGCCGTTTTTCATATCATTTGTGTGGTCCTCCTGTATTTGTTTTTTTTTTTATTTGGAGATTCCGAGCTATTTTAGAGCATCAAGTGCAACATCTTAAATAAGTTTCATCACAACTTTTACTGCACATTAGTCGAATGAGTGACAACTAATACAATTCCTCTTACTAAATGTAAGTCAAAAATCGAACACCTAAAACTGAATACTTCCATATCAATTAAATCCCAGCCCGCAATGCGGTCTATCATGCCCACCTCCACACCGCACGCGCACGTGTGCCGACTGCAGCATGAGACAAACAGCCTGACAACTATATCAATCGCTTAGCATAAGATGACTAGCCAGGGAAGTCGCAATTTCCTCAGGCCGACATCTAAATCACTACCGGCCTCATCATCACCGGTTGGGAGCTCCAAGAATCGTAGGTGAACAATGGTCGTCCTGGCTGTGACGTCACCTCCGTTTCCGCTCAGCTGACCGTCTGTCCGTCTGTCACGTCCCAGTGAAAGTCAAAGTATTACTCATGTCGCTGCTCCATGCGTTTGGGTCGGTGTTCGCATCTATGAATGGGTGGCACCGGTCCGGCGCGCGGCGGTGTTTGGACCACGCTGCTTATTATGCAGTGTCGTTTGGTAGTTACAACTTACATGCAATTGATTTAATTAACTAAGTAACTCATTGTAAGACTTGTGGATATATTACTGCAAGAGTGACTACATTATTTATATACTGAAATAAGTATCACTGAAATGAGCTGATGATGCAAAATCTTTGAGTTGAAAAACGTAATGCAAGTAATTATAGATATGGAAATATAGGCTATCCGGTAAATCGAGCAAGAATCAACCTTTTGTATCGAATACCCTGGTGACTTTGGGGTACCCATTCTGGTTAACCGTAATCCAAGTTTCAGATATCAATAAAAAACTAGGATTACATTATGATAATTATACGTTTTTAAACTCTAGAGAAATGGATCAGGAAGACGGTAGGCCTAAAATGAAGTAATCACTTATTATATTTACCCGAAATAACTTCAGTTTTATCTATGATAAGAGCGCTTGCAACAGCGCCGAAACATAGGAACTCAATATTATTAATAAACATGTTTCTTTTATTAATAAAATAATGATAAGTCACGGAATAGATACCATCTGGGCATTCCATGTGAAAGCTTTCCCCCAGAACCTTGAAACTAAAATGGAACAGCATAAAACTGACGAGAGCTAAACCATGTGCTACCGCGGTTCAAAGAAACTGATTGATTGGCTGGAAATAGAACGAATCAATGATAGTCAGTACAGTAGAGTGCAAGGTTGCGCCGCGGACCTGATGCTAAAGGTCAACTAGGTAAAATTTACTTCATTGTACTACTGCAATGCATTAAGAGTCGAGGTTGTTTTCAATGTTTAGAGAAATAATGCTTGCTTGCAGATATTGTATATACCGTCCGCGTCAGGTGCAACTTAAAGATTATTTGATGTTGGGAAATTTCAGGTGACCTAAAATTACTAAAGAACTAAGTACTATTCTTGTAATAACCCAACTTTAACAACTTGATATCAACATTATTTTCATTACTATTTTTAGTTCGACAAGAAATAAAAAATGATCGTTTGTATAATAACTTAAATGAAAAAATTGCTGACACAATAATTAATTTAGTTATAGAAAGAAATAACTATGTGTAGACATCCTAAGACAAAACAACCATGAACAAAATCAGTAAGGTATCATCAATATTAGGAACTTTCTCCAGCAAGTTACCACAGCATTCATTTAGGTTTAACAGACGCGAATTAGGTTAAGTTGCGTGGGACTACAATATACTCGTACATGGACTTATAATTAAGTAAACTTCGCAAATCCTTAGTACAGACAGATGTTTGCTATGTTTACTAAAAGCGGCTAACTTCAGGGCTGTCCCAAAAAGGAGAAAATTACCACCTCGCAGGGCTGTGGTCCCAAGGGAAACAAGTTTGTGAGATATTGAAGATCTTATCTTAATCCCGTAATAGTGTACTAGAGGCTTCAAAGTCTGCCATTATCCGTTCTGGCACCGTTTCAAACCCTGGTTTCCATATACGGCAACCAAGTGACACGTCCATATAGTGAAGATTTGTTTCCATTGTCAGTAATGATGCTACTGGCCGCTTTCGCTTGTCCCTTGCTTTGGCTTTTAACTTTTGTTTAGCCATGGAAGATGAATTTTAATACATTGCTTTTAAAGACTATTAAAAAGCTGCGAATTTATTACCCTTAAACAAACAATTATGAGAAGACCCATGGCCAATGTGATCAATCAAAGTATAGGAATAGATTTGAGGTTTTTCACAAAGGAATGAGGAAAATGTCGTGAAGAAAGTTTTGAGTACAAATGTAGATGGACTGTGTTAAATATGAGATTCATAGAAGGGGTGCAACTGAGTTGGCGACGTTGATAAATAATTACGGATGTAAAAGACAAGGTGGCAAAGACAGGGAAATGATAAGTAATCATCTATCTTGTTGATGAAGTAAAAGTTACTCAATAAAGCAGTTTCAGCTCTTCGCTAAGCACCTAACTGAAACAGTTATAAAAACTATAGATGGAATTAATGGATGGATGATCTCCATTCCAGAAGGGAATAAGGGATCTGAAACTACAATCTCCCGCTACCGCTCATCCCTTGCTCAGCAGTAGCGTGGCGGAACAGTGAGTCATGCGCGTGCGCGTCTGGCGGCGCAGACGCAGCGCTCACTTGCGCAGTACTCCGTAGTAATCGTGCCTCGAATCCGCGCCGCGACGCATTCCTGACCAAATGTACAGCGCTGCTCAATGGACGCTATGGGTAGCGCTGCACTGTGTGCGCAGAAGCGTTGAACTCGTCGTCTACGCATTTTTGTGGAACTGGCGTTTAGTTAAGACTTGATCTCGAAAATAACTGTGTAGCTACGCCAGTCTGAATAGAATATCCTTACTATATATATATATTATATATATATATATATATTATATATTTATATATAATATTATAAAAGCGAAAGTGAGTTTGTTTGTTTGTTTGTTTATTTGTTTGTTTGTTTGTTTGTTACCTCTTCACGCTTTAATGGCTAAACCGATTTTGATGAATTTTGGCACAGAGATAGTTGGGGACCAGGAGACGGACATAGGCTAATATTTTTTTGAAAAAAGTGGGATGTGAGGGAGAAAGAGGGAAGAAAAGGGAAAACTTAGCGTTGCTATTACAAATCAATAAGGCGCAAGGGGAACTATGTTACCTCAAATTTAACGCGGGCGAAGCCGCGGGCGAAAGCTAGTTTAAAATATAAAGTTGAAAAGATCAGATGACAAAGACAGTTTACCAGCAATTAAAGATGCTAGAAATGTCAGAAAAGAATTAATTTCGCAATGAACATCGAAGAAAAAGAAATACGTAGTTTTAATCCGCTTAGAAATAGACCGTTGTTAACTTTGATTATTTATTATTTTATTTTACTTTCTGTAAAGTAAGCATTGACTTACTGTCGGGCCTACGCTGTCTCTCATACTTAAGTACTAACGATGTAACAACAACATTGTAAAACCAAATGATTTTAAAAGAGTAACCATGGAGTTTCTTGCCGGTTCTTCTCCTTAGGAAACGACCAACCCGAACCGTGCATCTTACTCTGTTTTATAAGTGCCCATGTAGGCCTATGTGAAATAAAAATATTTTGATTTTGAATCAATACAATTCACTATCGCATTACAAACACATTTCCTATTCTAAAGAGCAGACGCACTAATACAAGCCTACCATACTCACGTTTGATTCTCAATTCGCAGGAACAAGCCATATACCCTTACAACAACCTCATCAAGTAAACATAGCGATAACAAAGCACCTGCAGGCTCTCCGATCAGAGAGGCCGACGGTCCCAAGTCCAACACAATGACATTATATGCTTCTCAGAAGGTGTACCCGTACGTGCGCAGACGCAGATCTCTGCTTACCTCACACGCGCGAATTTGCGCCCTTCACGACAATGTGCCTGGAATGCGGGAAAAGGGGTCTTTGTTTAACAATTTATTGCAATAGGAATGAAGACGTATTCGTGCGGTTGTTTATTTAAAACTGGAAGTAAATCATGAATAATTCCGACCGAGTTGTCTTTGAAGTATTTAAGTGCAGCTAATAAAATCGCTAGCAAGCAGAATCGTCAATGAAGATGAATCGGAATACCACACATCCATATATCATGTGGTCGCTCAGTACATTGCCCTTCCAAAAGAGGGTAGCAAAATAAACCCCACAACCCATGACCTTTACCTCTAGCGCTCTTGTCGCGTGAATCAGTGCGCCCGCGCAGCTAAAACGACCGCGATCACAGGGGATGCCGCGCCGATGACTTGACGCTACTATTGTTGCTCGCACCGTTTTAGGAGCTAACGCGGTGCGCGTGTACTTCCTACACTAGTCAGTTCATTCACCATGACAGGTTAGATTCAAATATGACGTGACGAAGTTGAGGAGTCATCGTCAACAGTTTTGTAAGAGTTCCCGGAAAGATGTGATGTTGATTCGAATAGTGAATCAAAATAATTTAATTCTCGGCTTGAATCAATGAAAATAAATCTACGGGATTTAATGTATCATGTACGTTTTTGATCACAGTCGCTATGAACTCGTCGCTGTCAACTAGTGAGCAAAGGTATCTACCAAACTGCTCCATAAATTCCTGGTCTTCCTTGTCTATGGCTTCTAAATGAGGGTCACTTCAATGTTGCGACACTTGCCAATCTGGCATGCCACACTGACCCAACAGTCTGCTACAATTGCATCAAACAAGGCTAATTTATGACAGTATTCGGGATCGATTTAGGAATATTTTGGTCCTTATACGTTGAGCTGTTGGTCTTTCCATACGGAGAACAATGGGCGTCCTTCTGGGCTAGGAGGCGAGGTGGGTACAAGGTCGCCAGCTATGGACAATCATTGTAAGTGGAATACATTAAGTGGTCGGAAGTTCGGCCGTTTTCTAATCTTCGCGAATTAGTATGCAGAGGCAAGCGGTTCGCGCGTGCCGATATCGTAACAGTAGATATTTCGTTAGTCATAGCTGCTTAAATAGATGCTCGTAACTCGGAAGCAGTTTCTGTAGAATATTTTTTTGGTAGTCTCATATAATATGATAGTCTGTGGTACTCCGTTAGTACTGTGTCTGTTGATGACTACCTACATTAGAAGATTCATTCTGTGCCTACGATTTGCGTGCTTGCCAAGCCTGAACACTATTTTAGTATCATCTAGCGAACGTAGGGGTTCACCCTGAAAATGTTCACAAGAGTTCAATATATTTCTAATTTGGTTTGGCGCAGTGGCTGAGCGATCGACTGCTGTGCTGCATGACGCGCGTTCGATCCCCGCACAAATATTTGTATGACCTACAGATAGTTGTTTCGGGTCTGGCTGTTCGTGTATGTGATTTTAATGTTTGTAAGCGCACCCACGATACAAGATAAATTCATAGTGTGGGGCAACGTTTTTTCAAAAAGAAAGAAAAGAATTTTACAAACTTACAAACAGATTTGTCTTGTAATAATAAACAAAGGATAGTTAATGATCTCTTTGTGGAGCTGATCTCTAGAACGAACATTATTGCTTGGGTCAGTCCATTATATTCATATGCCGCGGGGTTAGGCAGCATACAACCACCACGTTTCGCCAGTTATATTTGAATATCATGTAATTGGGGCGAGCCTATTGCCGTCAATAAATCGGACGAATACCCAAATATAACCGAAACTCAAAATCAAAAAACCAAAAGCACTTTTAAACTGTCGATACAATGACAACAATAAAATTAAGCTACAGTCCGTCCTGTAGTTGCCCATTTCAAAGGGTAGATGGAGAAGAATGGCTCTATGGAGAATAATGGGCAAGAAACTCCATGAACACTCTTTTAGATCAGAACTTTTTGACAAAACCTTGGTTACATCATTCATGTTGAGATGGTAAATTATGTGACAACGATGTATCAAGACGTGCCCATTTACTAGGACCTTATGCTCAGCGACCACCAGACCGACGTGCTACTCATCCATGATCTTCGTCAGTATTCATTGAAGAACTTTGCTAACCCTCAGCTATCATAACACATATCTTATTTTCTTTTCGTTTTGGTTAGGTTAGTTAACTTGATTCAGCCACTTTTAATGCCGAAAGGTCGATTCTGCAAAAGTTTGAGCCGAACACTGTCACAAAACATACCCTAAGATATTCAAACACAATAAACACCTATTACTTTATAACTAACTAACTTTTTCCCGCGGCTTCGCTCGCGTTAAATTCGGGGTAACACAGTTGCCCTTTCCTGAATTAGTAAAGGTAGTGTAGTTTTTGCCCTTGCGCCTTATATTTTGTAATAGCAATGCTAAGTTTTCCCTTTTCTTCCCTCTTTTTCCCTAATATGTCACTTTTACCAAAATTCATCATTCAAAATTGGTTTAGCCATATAGGCGTGAAGACGTAACAAACAAACCAACTCATTTTCGCTTTTATAAAATAAGTAAGGATACATTTTCCAGCATAACTAACCACCCTTTTCTTTCACAGTGTGAGGAGTCGATGTCAGCAGGCGACATGTGCGTGTCCGCAGCACGGGCCGGGCCCTCCGCGCGCTGGCACCCTGGCTGCTTCGTCTGCTCCTCCTGCCAGGAGCTGCTGGTGGACCTTGTGTACTTCTGGAAGGAAGGCCGCCTGTACTGCGGGAGACATCACGCGGAGACGTTGAAGCCTAGGTGTTCGGCTTGTGATGAGGTAAGGATCATTGTTTTTAATGTCACCGTCTTCATTTCAGCAATTTCAAAGAGCACTGTTATTGTAGTACGAAATAATTTTGTTTTATTTTGTCCCTCTGCTGGACTAAGGCCATAATTTTTTTTCTTTCAAATCGGTCTATATTTTAAAAATTAAATAACATCGATTTTATTCAGGCGAAAATATTATTCAACTCTCGTCAATTATCTTGCAAAATCCAACCCTTACATTCCCTCATTTAACTCACAAATCAGAACAATTACATCCTACATAAATATTCAAAACAAATTGCTTTTATCTTATCGTTTAATTTACCACAAAACGGCTATTACTTGGTACCCTCCAACCTGCAACAACCAACATTATCATAAAATGGCGATCCGGCGCGTGCGCAGTGCGCTGACGCAATTGTGCGTGCAGTTGGCAATATCCGGCCGGGGCGGAAGTAGATAGCATCGGGGTGGGGGGATGCACATCCCCTGTATATTCAGACATTTCACGGTGGACGCGTCCCATGCGGAATTTATGCTGATCGGCCATATGGTAGTGTCGAATTGTGTACTGGATGTTATGTAGAGGACCCAGCGTTGTACGTCATTGTGGCACCTTTGTCAGGTATTTAAGCACAGGAAACTAAAGACAACACATTTGTATTTTTTCCAAAACATTTGTATTTAATGGATCGAAACTTAAGGCCCGGTCTGATTCCTTCACTGGCCGATGGCCACTGTCGTGTAGTGAATATAATAAATAAATAAATAAATATCTTGGGACAACTCACACACGGCTATCTGGTCCCAAGCTAAGCAGAGCTTGTGTTATGGTAACCAGACAACTGATATACATACTTATATAATTATAAATACATACATATTATAGATAAATCACACCCAGACACAGAACAAACAATCATGCTCATCACACAAAGTTTGTCCTGGGTGGGAATCGAACCCACGACCTCCGGCTCAGCAGTCAGGGCTACTAACCACTAGACCAACAGGTTCAATATGGCTATTGAAACTATTAAAACTGGATAACTTTGGCTCTCTGAGACACCTCTCACATCAGCACACAAAAACACCTTTAAATTTCAACAAAACTGAAAAGAAATAACAAAAAAGAAAGCTGGCCTCTCTTTGCCACTTGCTAGCGTTTCAAAAATCTTAGAATTTTTTCGGTACTCCCAAATTAAACATCAGTTTAGCACATGCCAAGGTATACACCTTAAGTGCGGCGAACCACCGCAGGCAACAATATAATCCCTCAAAGATTAAGATAACAAACAATGTAACAAGCCACACTTATGCCGAAGAAAACTCCGGAAAGACTTAGTATTCGTTCGACGTCCTAAATACTACGGCCGCCACCTGGAGGGTGCGACGACCCCGGTCAGGCGATTAATAAAATGATTAATTTAGTGTTATTTGAGGGCTACGAACGTTTCGGGTTTAAGTATAAAATATGTCATGGAATTTCTAGTCAGATGCTTAATAATAGGTTGAGCTGCAGATTCTTAAAGGTCTAAGTATGTTCAACAACGCATAAGCGTTTGCAATAAGAACAGAAAACTGCAGCTTGTCTATTTTGTTGCTGGGTCGGCAACGAGAACATACTTCTCTTCATCTCTCTTCTCTCTACTTTAACCGTTAGCTACCCAAGTAGAGCACTAAGTGGAGTAGTGAGTGTAGATCCAATATTTGTTTGGCGGGTTTGTGTCACTTGTCTACCTATCCATTTACTTACTGTCACTTTATAACGGTTGTGTGTCCATCAATCTGTTGTCTTTCAAAATTACTCCGTTCTATTCGCGATTTCATTCATCTATTTTAGTCTAATATATATTTCTAATACAACCCTAATAAGTGCGGCGGTAGATCAACCGCTGGCAGACCGCTCCGGCACGCTACCGGCCCGTCGTCTGCACCGGAAACGTCCAGCCGGCCCTCCACCGGTCCTCGACTCCACACGACACCGCATCTAGGTCGAGGGGAAACATTAGGGGTAACATTGGGGGAGCATTAGGGGTAAACGGTGGAAATCTCATGATCTCGCGCCGATAACCATAACTTGGAGTCCGCTAAGTAAACTGTGATTGGGGGTGGATTGGGGTCAAGCGGCTTTTACTTATGAAATGTAGATGTGGGTCACTTTATTTTGTAAGCTTTTAAATTTCGTAGCCGAAAAATAAAAATAAACCTTGTTTTTAATCACGCATGGCTTGTGTTGGTAACACTTTCAGGAGCACACAAAACACCGAATGTAACAAGGATGACCGTTAGGTAAATGCATGAAACTTGAAAACAGCGAATATTACAATTCATTTATGCAAAGGGTGTAACAAACAAGTTGTCGAATCGTATTCTTTGACTTATCACAGACTGATGTCTAGTAGGCATTAAAAACGTTCATTATAGACATCACAATAACATTAACATTGGGTTAAATGCACTATCAAAATGGCAAATTTTGCATGTACATATGCACTTAAAAAGGGGTGAAATAAGCACTAAAAAGCGAATTATACTCAAAATATGTACAATCGAAATGCTATAAAATCTATTATTAGAATTTACGTTTATTTACAGAACATTGTATTTTTAAAACAAAGTTTTTTAAAATAACCAATTGTAATTCTTGTAACACTACACAAACAAATATTTTTCTAGAATTTTCATTTATTTTTAGAGCAAACGTGACGTTTGAATATAAATTAATGGTCTGAAATTATCTTTACCAGTGATGTGACAAAACAGAATTTGAAATTTGGCGCCATTTGTGAGCTAGCCGCTGTCAATGATATAGGCGTTTTTTTTTTCATTAAAGTAACAGCGTAATACACTTACCATATTTTTATTTTTGCATCGACCTAAGGTTGGACGTGTAGGAAATGCTCAAAAGGCATTAAGTCCGACTTTGTACAATTTTCACAAGTTAATAAAGTTTTAATAAATAAAAAAATATGCAACACGCTTAGGACATTCAACCAATATAATAAACACTGTCGATGAAAAAGTACTAAAATATGCAGTAACCATAAGTTTAAAAGCTTTTCAAGACATGTCAATCTATAGATTCAGTAGGTTTTTGATATTTCCATCATGGTTGTCCGTGTTTGACCGTGACTATCGTGGATCGTCAGGCCTTAGCAAATGAAGTAACCATCCAATTATATATAGCAATAGCCGATGGGGAAATGCTAAAAGTAGCATGTTTGATAATAACCCGCAAGGTCATGGGAGACTCGATGTCTTCATTAGTTTGTATCGCTATCTGTGCAATTAGCGCTAATTATACGCTGCGAGTCATTGCTGTGTCTGTACTGAACCCAATCTGCAGAAGGATACATGGATAGCGATGATACATTTTAACAACATTTTTTTCATCTCAGATTTAATAAAAAAAGTAGCAGAGGTTACTTACATCTCTAAATTTTTTTCGTATTTATGAACCACTTTATTTCCTACTTGGTATATAGAGATCCAAAGTAGCGTGCTCGAGTTTTTCATACACTTAAACTGTTGTTAAAAGTTTGTTACTATATTTTTATGAGGGTGAGTTGAAATTCAGGGAAATGTGACTTTTTATTATAACTTACTAGCTTTTGCCCGCGGCTTCGCTTGCGTTACATTCGGGGTAAAACATTTTCTCTTGCGCCTTATTGATTTGTAATAGCAATGCTAAGTTTTCCCCTCACATCCCACGTTTTTTTAAATAAAAATTTGCCTATGTCCGTGTCCTGGTTCCCAACTATCTCTGTACCAAAATTCATCAAAATCGGTGTAGCAATTAAAGCGTGAAGAGGTAACAAACAAACAAACAAACTCACTTTCGTTTTTATAATATTAGTAAGGAGTAAGGATTTCTATAAGTTTATCTAAAATATCACAGACATCGGTGAAGGAAAATATCGTGGAAAAACCCTGGACGTATAATTAATACAAGTCTGAAATTGCCAACCCGTCTTGAGCAAGCGTGGTGATCAATATGATCGTGCCTTTTCTGTATGAGACGAGGCCTATGGTGTATATAAATGTATCATTGGCCCATTTTTATTAGCAATGCTAATAAAACCCCATAGGGCACATATTACTTGACATTTCATGGGTGAAAAAACTCGTCGCAATGGTGTGCAAGCTCGCTAATGAGCCTTAAATACCAGAACAACTAGTAAGCTCCATAAAACACCATTGATTAATGCCCCGCGACATCGCCCCATGGAGAAAACTTATAATTACAGATCAAACACTGAGATAATAAATAATCTAGAAATATTTTATGGCTATTAATATTTCTAATGTTAGCCAACAACACTGATGGCCATAATTTATTTATTAAAAATGGCTGCGTGTTACCTTATCTCCATCAGTTAAAAACTATTTATTTTACTGATACGAACACTGAAAATTCGTGACGGTTTAGTGTTAAAAATCTGGGTTTTTTTCAAATGGTAACATTTTAAGGGTACATTTTTATTGCCTCTGATCATTAAAATGTTGAATTTATTTCTTTTACTTCTTTTACAAGTATTAGAATAATTGGTCGTCACGAATTGTTGAGCAAACTGAGAATATTAAATTCTTTTCTTTTGTATAATTGCCGAAGTTCTTATTATATTTGTAATTTACACGTACAACATTTCTAAATGCTCCAAGTTCATGTTACAAGTACTTACGAATTGTTTTATCAGTACCTAATAAGTACCATAAGCTTATAACGTTTATAATTACTTGTCACGAAAATTCCCAGCATATTACGAATATTTTACGCACATTAACTTTATCTTACTGTAAAAAAGTAGTTTGTTTTGTGACTAAATTATTAAAACAAACTACCTAAACATCTTTTTAATCACTAAATCAATTATGAAATAGACATGTCCATCATAGACCTCGCTTGGATCGCTAAATATAACGGAGAGATTTATATCTCTCCGTTATTATTAAGAGGGTCCCGCCGCCCTCCGGCTTTGCGGGGTTGTTCGAAAGAGATACCGCGGCCCTGGAACATAAAGTGCAAAAGAAGAAACATAGGTAGTCAGTAATAGTCACCACACTTTTCAATGCGGAATAGAAAGGTTAAACGAAAATAACTGGCTTGCTTTCTATGAGAGAGAGAGAGAGACAGACAGAGAAATACGCGCACGCCGCACGGCTTATAACTATAGCAAAAAGTGTCGTTACAACTTTTGGTCTTATTTTTTCCGTCTAACCCCCTTTCGCAATGCGCAATAAGCAACACCGCTTCAATAATATTGGACCCAGCCCAAAATTTTACAAATTTAGTTCCCAAATCCACATCCTTCAGGGTACAACTGCGGACATATCATCAACATTATCAAACCGACACAATTAAATGGATAAACGGTAACGAAAAACTAAGGACAAAACTTTAACTTAACTTAAGACAAAACACTAGAAATAACGCCTAACTAGCGATGTGTAACACTCATTACCGATCAGGGTCCAGATAATTACAGCACAAACTCATAATTACATACTTACAATAAAGCGGCATGTATTGAATTAAATCAAGTAACATGCAGATCTCGATAGCACAGTGCGGTGCACTCAATAACCATGGGTTAGTGCCCAAGCACCGAGGTGCCCATGCAGCCATGCAAGCATAGCATGCTGGGCACTGGGTTACGGGCTGGTAGCACGGCACGGGGGCACGAGACGCCTGCCCGTGGCGGCCATCACTGATACTGACCTGTCACTGGACTAAGTATTACTTTCTGTTGTTGTAAGATTAGCTGATACACGATAGTCAAGCTTGTTTTATAGTAGCATTCATTTAGTTAAATTATTGCTATTCGTGGTGTTGTACATGCGGCGAAATATCAGAGACATTTCTGCTTGACTCTTTAGGGAAACAGGTGTAATACACATTATATGTCTTGTAAGTTAGTACTTTACTCTTCCATGGGGACGTTCTTTCCAATTAGGTACGATGCATTTATTTATTTTATTTTACAGAAGACTTAGATACTAACAATCTAAAGCTATAAAGAGAGTAATGTTAACAAATGGCTAATTACAAGCCTCCAGACATAGTGGTATATGATGGTATACATAGTACGTCGTAGTTGGTCTTAATTTTACCAACAGATATCGTATTACCAATAAGAAATATTGTAGAGATCAGATAGACCGTTGCTCCATTAAACACACTGGTATTCGGCTGTTACTGGTTAGCATTAGAGCCGCCTCAACATAGTTGGAAAAAGTTTAGTAGATGATGGTAAACAAACAAGCAAAAAGTACTTAGGACCATAGAGTCCCGTAGAGACCCCAAACCAAAAAGTCAATAAATTCAGCAATTAATCCGTTATCCAATTCAGAAACTTCAAGTTACTGGCCTACTTTCGACTCCGTAAGGCCACAAATCTACATTCCTCGCAGCAACCGCCTATACTTCAAGCGACTGCGCCAAAGTTTCAGTTATATCATGTCCCGCTGCAGTAAGCAAGGCTGAAGGCCCTGTAATGTTGCCAGTTATATATTAGGCTGCAATGTCAAGAGTACGGCAATGCAGGTCTAATGGTATTTATGTGCAGTTCACTCGCGAATGGAGACTACAACTTTTTGCCTGACTTTCGTTACATTTTAAAAATATATATCACACTTCACTTCAATGGTCGCGTAGTTGATATAATATAATTGCTTTCCGAATTCATTATTCTCTGCGCCTTTTAATTGCCCCTGTTTTTCAACCTCGCGCCGTATTGCTAATTATGTATAATATTATGATTGATCCTTGTTCCTTGGTTCTTTAAACAATGTTGCCTTCTTCCTGAGAAGCGTAGGTATATATACGATATTCTCTTTATGCTTTTTTATGTATTGAAGTCTGAAAAAATCAAATAACCGCGTTTTCTCCATAAATAGTTGTCATGTTGCGCCAGGTCCTCCGCATTCTGGCAAGGCTACGTGCATAACGTTGTTTGTTATCTAAACTAACACAAGGCCAAGTGCACAGCAATGCACACTATAACTTAAATTAAAGCCTTTCTTTTACAATTTGGTGTTGTCAAGTCGATAATGAAAAGCTTTAATTTATTTAACTTTCTATTCCTTTAGTGCAAAATGGGTATACACAACTTTCAAAATCACTCTGGTAATTTGCATTTCGATTTATATGTAGATCAAATACTCCGCAAAAAATAGGGATCTTGGTTAAAGTATTCCTCGCAAATTATATAAACTTCCGTAGCGACATGGCTGATTTTCTTGCATAACATTTACACAACTTATCAACCAGATCCTTCTCACAAGTTGCATAACTACAAAGACATGATCAACATACACTAAGTAGCTAATATGTTTGTGTAAGCAATATCGATGATTCACCGCCAGATGGCGATCGACCTTAGTCACATGTTATCGATAAACAAAGCACAACACTAGTCATAACATGACAGTGGTTCCCATAACATCCTAGGACATGTGACTACCTGATGAATCCTGAAAAATAACAATCCTGAAACGATGTTACTTAGTTTGAGAATACAATTTAATTTTCGCTTGTGTCTCATTTTGTCCTTCTGCTGGGCAAAGGCTATCCTCTTCTTCCAAACCTCTCTATTCCGTACGATACCTGGCCATGTTCGCCCCTCAATAAGACCATATGGTCCCACCACCTTCGCTACGGTATACTTCGACGGGGATTCCCTCTATCAGGCGTTAAGTGAGTGACGATCTTGGACCACCTTCGTAGGTGCATTCGCGCCACGTGGCCAGCCCACTTCCACTTTAGCTTGGCTGTGTTTTCTCCAACAGCTGCGAACTCATTGATGGAGCGCAGGGTGGTGTTGCTAAGGCGATGCTTATTGCTGCGCTACACTACCCGCTGGTAAATCTTGAGTTTAGACTTCTGTTGTACAGTCAGTGACCAACTTTGCGCACTATAGGACAGGCAAGATGCACCTGCTGACTAGTCTTCTCTTGAGTGTATGCAGTGTACAATTAAGTTATTTTAATTGTTTTGTATTCATTTTACAATATAAATAATGTGTAGTATGCAAATGTAAAACCGTCCTGTTTCATCGACATCGACCAGAAATTACGAAATTCGGACGAAAAAATTCCAACTGCAACCACGTTATAGAACTCCAATAAAGCCCATCCAATGGCATTATTCCTTTTAATAAAACCGCTACGTTTAGGTAAGTGTAAAAATAATAAAAAGAGCTTAGCAAAACATCATAAACATTACGCTAGAACAGTAATCCGACGCCCTAATAGTAACACTGTTAGTAAGAGCAACAATAAAAGCGGTAGCTCGTGATAACATCGCTGATAACGCGGCGCGGCGGCTCCCAGGCTCCCTGGTGCTGGGAGCCACGTGACCTGGCTCTGTCCGATTGTCCCACGGGGGATGCTACTGTCTGCTTCCAATGAATTGGGCAAGGTGTTGCTATGCAAATTTTAAAAGCTGAGTCGTATGATGTTCTAAGAATGCTTGCATTACGAAAACTTATAAAAGCTATTTAAAATACATACAACACACTGAAACAATAAAATCGAAATGTTTTTTAAATTACACGTGTAGTCGTATAGATGGTGTGACTGTAACGTTGGTGTCGCGGTCGCAAACGCGGCTGCTGTGCACGGGGTCCTGGGTTAAATTCCCGGGCTAAGCAAAAAATTCTTTCGAGATTTTCCAGTAAGAATTTCTTAGTAACAGACCGGAGTTTGGAAATTGGCGGTATGACCCCCGTGCCTCGGAAAGCACGTTAAGCCGTTGATCCTGCCCTCCTGGCCTCCTGTCGGAATGCCGTCCCATCAGACTATGAGAGTGAGAGAACAGAAATTGCATGTGTGCCTGCTGACACATTTGTGCACTATAATATCTACCGCGCTGATGGCCAATCTCTGCTGAGATTGGCCGCCGTGGCCAATAAACAGCGAGAAGATTTCAGCTAAGTGGAAAGAACTATTAATGACATCACTAAGAGCAGACGTAACATCTAAAAAATATCAAATTATTTTGTTGTTTTATTAATAAAAATACACCTACATCATTAAATAACTGTAAAACTAACAAAACGTGTGTATTGTGGAAGCACAGTTCGATGTCGATGATAACAATCAACAGTTAAACATCACCACTAAATACATCATAAATGAGAACACAAACAATTTACCGAATATTTTAAGAATTAAGTTCATTTAAATGAAGCACACCTGTAATGTTAGATGATTAAAGTTTGATATGAAGGTATCGTCATATTTCCTATAGTCAAATAAATACATACACAAACATGATATTCTTATGATCAAAATCATCCAAATCTTTGACAAATGCATTCAAATTCAGCCTTTAAAAAGCATTTTAGTCGTCCGTAGTGACCACGTAAGCCTACCGAACAATACATTCCATCTTACATCACACGTACAGCAATAACCCAATTCGGGCGCCATTGCACCAAGTTACAGAAACAGAAACACGGAACACACACGAGTCCAGAATGGCCGCGACTTGGCGTGCATCCACGACACAGAATACCGTTTCTGAAATATTAATAATGAGTGAATAGTCCACTAATGATCATGAACAAAATATAACTCGGCACCGTGGGACCCGCTCCCATGCCATTGTCGCGAACCGACTTTCTTGGGGTCGTCAGCACCGGCCAGCTATGAATAATAATGCCTAATTAAACCGTGTTTATCCAGGTAATTAATTAAATTGGACCGGTTCACGAAAATATGGTGTAATTGAATATTTATCTGTGACGATGACATCCTGGTGTTGATACAATGTAGTACAGATGGTTAGGCTTGAAATAATTAAGTTTACACCGCTCAATCACTCCTAGACATCGCCCTACATTTAAAAGATAAAGAATATTGTACGCACACTCTTTCGAAGTCAATCACAATATATATATATATATATATTTAAAATTTGCCCCACACTTGGAAATTCTCCTGTATCGTGGGTGCGTTTACAAACATTTAAACTCACATACACAAACACCCAGACCCGAATCAACTATCTGCAGGTCGTACCAATATTTGTTCCGTGCGGGAATCGAACCCGCGACACGCAGTGCAGCAGTCTATCGCTCAGCCATTGCGCCAACCGTGTCGTCGATTTGTTTAACAACAGACTTTTTTCGATAAGAATTAATTTTTTAAGGTATATTCGCCGAAGCTTAGAATATTCGGGTTTTCAGACTAAGGATTGTTTTGCCAACCATTCCATGAAACAATGAAACTTGTCCAAACATTTCTTGACCATACATTTCTTTGTCCCCAGATAATACTAGCAGACGAGTGCACGGAGGCAGAAGGTCGCGCATGGCATATGAAGCATTTCGCGTGCGCCGAGTGCGCGCGCCAGCTCGGCGGGCAGCGCTACATCATGCGGGAGGCGCGCCCCTACTGCCTGCCATGCTTCGACCACTGCTTCGCCGAGTACTGCGATGCCTGCGGAGAGCCCATCGGTGTCGACCAGGGACAGATGTCCCACGAGGGACAACACTGGCACGCCACCGAACGGTGCTTTGCCTGTCACACCTGCAGAGCAAGCCTCCTGGGTAGACCCTTCTTACCAAGGAAAGGAGCGATCTACTGCTCCATAGCGTGTTCTAAAGGCGAGCCACCGACGCCGTCTGATTCCTCAGGCCCAGGTCCCAGACCGCCGCGAGTGCCAAAGCCGCGAAGAATGCCATCGCCCAAGTCCCCACCTAGATCACCGCATAGAGAACCTTCTCCTAATAATATAGACGCAGATTCCGAACCGAGCGAGTCACTGATACGAGAGTCTCCTCCTCCCCCTCATCCGCCACCGCCACCGCACGCTTGCCTTAGCCTCGACAGAGCGCTAGCAGACCTACGACTAGAACAGTCTATGACGGAGCATCAGATACAACCCACACCAACATCTGACGACCGTAAAGATCAGGAGTCACAAGATGACTGGAAACCTCCACACCCCGTGGAAGCGCAAGCAGTTGTCACCCCAGGCCACTCGTCATCAATGCCAGAACTAACATTAGTAGATGGCACAAAGTCTCCCAGGAAACCGCGAGGGGGAAGGACGGTGAGGTTTTGTGGAGACGACAATGAAGCATTCGAACCAGACGAGCCGCCGCGGAGGGAGAAGGTGAAGGACGAGGATGCCAGCAGCTACTGTAGCACGTGTTCGTCATCATCGTCGTCAGCAGAGTCCTATACTCTCCCCACTAGACGAGCGTACGGCGGCGTGCGCATCTCGTACGTGCCCAATGACGCCGTCGCCTGCGCCAAGCGAGAGCGGCAGAGGAAGAATGCTCAGAACGACAAGAACTGCATCATCTCGTGATCCTGGCTCTTCGTACCCCCTCCCCCCTCCTAGTGAAACCTCCGATATAAAAGACTGACTTCTTGATAGATTGTTGTAGCCCCACGCCATAGTAATGATAGATAGATTACAAAAAGTCTTCCTTAGCTGCTTTGATATCTTGCCACGGCGGGCCTGCTGCTAAACGCGTAAGTCGCGGATAATAGGAACCAGGTGCACAACGCGTGTGTCTCATCATGTTGTGACGTACACAATGTAATAATCGTTATCTACATAAAAGGATTAAATTGTAAAGGATTTGGACAAATTTATGTTCGTACGAGAGTAATTTGGGATTAATCGGTTTAAAATGTGACGGTTTCATTCATTTGTAACACCTTTGCTGGTATTATTTGTAATGGATCTTTTTGCCTTGCCATTCACTGCGCTCGAAACCAAAAGTTGGTTGTAAATTTAAAAAAATGCGCAAACTTTGTAGTTTATAAAGAAGAGATAAAGAGGCCTAAAGTTAAGTTGATATAACGCCATCAGCTTTAAATTATTTCTGATTTAATATATGTATAAATATATGCGTAGACATATCGAATGCTTTCTGTAGTTTATTCTTGTTCATCAAATGATTAATTTAAGACATATCCCACTTTGCCACTTAGCTGATAGCTCGCAGTAAGTGTATCCTAAGTTAGAATAAGAGATTATTGTAAAATACAAGTACAAATATACGTGTTATTTTGTATTACTGTTTTATACTTTTGGAATGTGTTCAAAGTGTAAATAAGAAGCAATGTAGCAGATAGAAGACTCGTAAGAATCTTGTGTTAGAGTGATGCCGATACTCTTGACAAAGTCAATGTAATGTTAATATATCAGTGGCTTTAGGAACAATAACCACCTTGTTGTTTCATTATTTTCCTTTCTCAAAAGTCAGGCTGATTTGTACTCGTGCTTGACTATTTTGTAATTCTTAAATCATCTGTACTTTTTGACCAAAGTGCATTCAAAACTAGGTATTTCAATTCCAATAGAGTGGCTTCTATGAATGTCTTAAAGTTTACTTTTAATCTCTCCATATTTAACATAGTTCATTAATTTTAATAAGATCTATTTCAATACCTTCCTAACGACAAGGACATACTCAGATTCAAAGAGAATGCTCATAAACTTGCATTTGTTCCAAAAATGTGTATTTAATATTAAAAAATAGGCGATAGTTTTATACGAGAACCACAAATATTGTACAAATATATTGAAATGTAACAATAAATGAGTAATGTACGTAATTTTGTAAGTTATTTGTAATAAGAGAAGAAAATAAAATGATTTGGAATAAGTTGGTTTTTACTTTGGCAGCCTGTACCGGGACATTATGATTATTATCGACCGCGTGAAGGCTTTGCCGGACAGACATTGGCAATCAGCCAGGAATATCTTAGGAAATGGGGAAGTCCTAAACCATTTGTAGTACAATGCAATCATTTAATCGTAACGCACCACTCACTAGTCCATCCAAATATCAGCATTATATGAAGGATTGGATTGAAAATAAACCTGCGTATTTTGGTTGCTAAACTCGAGGCCCACAGATTCCAAACAAATTAAGAACTTTCTAGAAAAGTCAAGATTATTAATATGAAAAGTTAAAGTTGCTCTTGATCCACCAAGAACAGCTCGGAGTCCGGATTAGTGGACGGTTAATAGAAATATGGCTCACCTTTTTTACATGGAACGTAAACATAATATACATAACTAGCTGTGCCCAGCGGTTTCACCCGCTGCCAACTTAGGGGTATGAAAAATAGATGTTGGCCGATTCTCAGACCTACCCGATATGTACACAAAATTTCGTTTAAATCGGTCCAGCCGTTTCGGAGGAGTATGGCAACGAAAACTGTGACATGAGTTTTTATATATTAGATATGGCAGTACCCTTAAATAAACTATCTACATATCCCTTTGGAGAGTTCAGGCATATTGTTATGAAGAGTTGTCCAAAAGTTCAACACTACTTACAAGAATCCTGTACCGGCCATAGCTATTCACAAACAATCCAACCGTAACCGACAATCGACACTAGTCTATATTCTCGTAATCCTATCGTCAAACCGGCAAAACGCTATTCACAGATCCGTGTGGATGTTTTTTTAAACATTGCAACGTAAGTAAAACTTGGTACGTTATAAAACGGTAGCAAAATATAAATTTTAGGTAGAAAATTTAAAGTGATACCTAATATATTATTTAGGCAGGTATTTGTTTCTTGTCTTAACAGGGTTGTGCAGACCACGGATGTTACTGTGAATAGCGTTTGGAAGACCTTTTCGATTATACTTACGGCACGATTGTAATCGACTGGATTGAATAGTTCTGCAGAAGTAACCATAAACACATCGCCAGTCCTGGAAACACAAGCACCTGTCCCAGCCTCCACAAACACTGCACATCCTGGAGCAATCAGTGAAAGTGTGCGCAACAATATCGACACAGTGAGCAATGTGGGAACACGCCGCCGACACTACAATACACGTGACGACGGGAAACCATTGTCTTAGAAAAAGTAATCGCAACGATCCGACGATAGAAATATTTAGATTTGATGTCTGATTGAATATCTGTACGACTGTTCCATTGCTGTGGTAATGTAAGTATGGAACTTCCATATTGGTGTGGATTAGGAACAGTTGATTTAAAAAGTGAAAGTCCTATCCATAGTCTGTCAACGCACATGAAATTCTCCTAAGAATTGGAAAAACCAGTGGTCTGGACACTGATAAAAGAATATTGCTGATTTCCGAAGATTCAAATTATCATTTAGAAAGGGGCGTAAAAACTCAACGAAAATCAAAAGACATTTATTCAAATTAGGCTTAAAAATACAAAACTTTTTGAACGTCAAAGTTTACAAAAGATAATCTCCAAAACCAGTGTTTTAGCTGGGAAGAGGAATATCATTTCTTCAGGGAAATAAATTGTTATGCAAATTGACATCGTACAGCAATTTCTCCGTGGTAAGCCATTTCACATAACTGTCCTTGAATTACGACAATGTGTGATATGTAAATACTTACTATTAAAGTTTGTGCTCAAGTTGCTTAATAACAATTAATGTCTCTGTCCATACATTCCATCTCATTCCGATCCAGCAATGGAACCCACGGCCTGCGAACAGTTTTAATTCAAGTCATTTCCTTAACTTTCCCAGCAATGATAGAAAGAAATGCAATGCTATCAGATTGAAATGAGTTTCTATGGTGGCTGTAGATCAACAGATTGCAACTTGTCATGTGTGTGATTTATATTATGAGCCTCTTAAATATAGAGGTTCCATTTGAGCTTGCAAGAAATATTTAAATTCTATCACGAAATATGTAAGCTCCACATTAAAAGGCGAGTTATTAATGGACCATATGAAATTCGTACACCAATCGCAATCAGCTATCTAGATAAACTAAAGGACCTTAGATTTACCAGAAAAAAGTAAGTAATAAATATATGTATACTAACTATATTAACTACAATACTACTACTACTATATACTAACATTGTATCTGTGTTCTTGTTACGAACTTCCCTGAATTTACTAGACTAAGGATAAAAAAAACAGCCCAGAGTTTCTGAAGAAGAGCCCTTAAACGGGCGCACAAGCATAACAAACTTAATAGTATCCAACAAACAACTCGAAACAGATAAAAACTCTCTAGACAACTATAAAAAGTTATCAACTAAATACGACAACGGCGATATAAACCTCGAACATGAATCAAACTGGCTACAACTTCGCTTACAGTTATATTATTATACGCCAGTATTGAGTGTAGAGCACTTCGTCGGGAGTTTGGCCGACGGTCGCCGAAAGGACTCGGGAACCAGACAAACTTGGCTGACAGTTTGTGCTACGATGTTTTCATGCGTAAGCCTGTATACAGGATGCTTGTTTTTATTTCTACGTTCTTACAGCTCTCTTATAAGAACATAATGTTGTGTCGAGTTGAGTTGAGGTTGGAGACTAGAGAGGCCTACTTAGTAAAACTGAACTCTACTAGGTAAAATATGTGAAACACATAAATAATGACAAAAATAATTTAGAGAATGTAAAATTCCAATCAAGTAGAATTTATTGATTATTGAATTGATTGGAATTTCTATACTATGCTATTCGATACTATATAACTTCAAAATCAGGATAGATAAACCAAGAATGATCGTAAGAAAATAAACGACAAGAGAGACAAATGATAACATATAACAATATATGATAAAATATAACAATGAAAATCAGCATACCATGTAAATAGTTAATGGTAATCAATCAAATCAGAATATTTTTATTTCACATAGGCCTACATGAGCATTTATAAAACGTCGAGAAAAGGTGCACGATTCGGGTTGGTCGTTTCCTATGGAGAAGAACCGACACAAAACTCCATGGCTACTCTTTTAAAATCATTTGGTTTTACAAAGTTGGTATTGCAGCGTTAGCACTTATGTATGAGAGGACAGTGTAGGCCCGACAATAAGTCATGGCTTACTTTACAAAACGTAAAATAAAATAAAACGTTAACAAAAGTTGACAAGCATTTAAGAATCTTCAAGGCCAACCATGTCCACTCATTCACAACGAATTGGTAAAAAAGAATCTATATACAAGAATAAGAAAAATATAGCAAAAAAAAGAAAACTAAATGAGACAAGTCAAACAGATGTTGCTATCAGTACTGTAACTATTCAGAACAAGGGTTATATATATAACAAAGCAAAAAACTGATTGAAGAAATCAAAATGAATCTTATAACGAATGTTCATTCTGCCATCAATCCACCCACCCTGTACAAGCTTATTACACCCAGAGTTTTCACAGCGCGTAGGCACAGACGACAATGTCACCACGTCGCTGCAAGCAGACAGCTCCGCGTGCCAAGGCTAGCCCATGAAACTATTAAGACGGCTAGACGGACTAAACGAGGCTTCATCCTAGATCCTGATATAGGTTTTAATTAACTTGAGAGAGTACTACGCGTCTAGTTGTAAATTTTGCGATTTGATGGTGTTTAAGTTGTAGAACCAATGATGAAAGATTAATTAGAAGCGAGGCTTCTCGCGGGCTGTGAACAGTTGTTTAAGAATACGTTGTGTATGGAAAAATCTACATTTGTCCATAAGTATTATTGGATCGAAAAAAATCAACATCGATCAAATAATACATAATGAATTAACATGTAACTTACATGTGGTGAATACGTTGAAAAGTTAAAAGTTTGGAAATCTAAACTCAATAGTTAAAAACAACCTCGTAGCATTTTGGGGTTTTGCGGGTTGTTCGAAAGAGGCATAAAGGGCACAAGAAGGAACAAAACCGGCCAAGAGTGTGTCGGGCCACGCTCAGTGTAGGGTTCCGTAGTTTCCCGTCCGTCACAATAAGTGTTCCCAGTTATGAGACCAACCGAACACTTCGGTAATACCCAATCCAATGTAATAAGTACCTACAGCGCCATCTCTCGGGGAATTGGGTTTCTAAATAATACAAAGACGTGCAATTTCGGTGGTAGTTTTGGATTGCGAGAGCCGATTTCAATAATTCTTTTTTTGTTTGAAAAAAATACGTTCAGGATAATAAAATATGTAAACAAAGTTACAAAAAATGCTTGCATATACGATTATACTACAAACTTAGTCCAGAAATTATTTTGTACAAAAACTTTTTGTCTTTTTTGTACAAAAACTGTTTTGTCAATCAAGTTCAAAATGATTTTCATAGAAAGTCCTTATAAAGTTCTACTTTTCAGATTTTTTTCATATTTTCTAAACTTATGGTTCAAAAGTTGGAGGGGGGGGGACACATTGTTTTTTACTTTTGAAGCGATTATTTCCGAAATTGTTGACATTATCAAAAAATGATTTTAGTAAACCCCTATTCATTTTTAAATACCTTTCCAACAATATATCACACGTTAGGGTTGAAATTAAAAAAAAAATCACTTCCCACTTTACATATAGGGTGGCTACCCTAATAAAACAATTTTTTCCAATTTTTATTTTACCACTTTGTCGGCGTGATTGATATACATATTGGTACCAAATTTCAGCTTTCTAGTACTTACGGTCACAGAGATTAAGCGAGGACGGACGGACGGACGGACGGACGGACGGACAGACAGACATGGCGAAACTATAAGGGTTCCTAGTTGACTACGGAACCCTAACAAAAAAGGGTGGGTTTTAGTCTGTAAAAGTTTGACGCCCCCCCCCCCCCCCCCCCCTTGGGAATCTATGCATTGTACTATAGCAGTTAAGGTGCTACAAGGAACCTGTAAAACTTATTGATAATCCCATTTAATTTGACGTGTGACGTGTAAATCAACATGATAAAATTACCCATATTATTTATGTTTTATAAAGGAAACTGCACCCCAATTTGAAAACTGTCAATACGTTCCCAATAACCAGACTCTATTTAGCAACACATTACACCCTAACCCTACCACAGACAACCTTAAAATTGTGACCCCAAGCGAAAATATCAATTAAACATACTTAACCCTGCGCGCGCTCGTTTCCCATTACTTGTGTCTCGGTCATTACGACCATTAGGGGTGTATCAACAGCTTGATTAATGAACTTCACGGCAGCAAGAGAAGGGTTGACAAAGAGTAAAAAGTTGCTCGTTTTTTCCTGGTATTAGTCATTTTGTTGTCAAGGGGCGGTTGGCAAGTAATGTGATGACAAATTGCTTTCTGTTATGCGGGAAATTCTTACCCTTTCGAATGTAATTTCCGTAAGTATGTTTGGGTTGACTTGTTTAGCGTTTGTGGGTTAAAGGATTACTTTTGGTGAAGCGGAGAAAGCATTAAGGTTTTTTCGACTGAAGTGAAGTAAACTAGCAAATATGACTGAATAAAATTGGGACGGTTTTTTTTTATTGTAACTGAAGTAGGGACACGTAACTTACGGATTTTAAGTTCATGTGTTTACAGGTTAGAGGGAGTTGTATTATTTAATGAATTCAGGATAGTTATACAGCCTATTTAACGACATTTCAAAACGTTTACTTAACACTTCCCGTGACCAAAGGGCTGGCTTTAAACTTGGCCAGGGGCTAAGCGTGCCATACATCGTGACATCACGGCCAGTCTCTTGGGGACATTACCAATTGACAGCATTTCAGGTTGAAATGTTGAATTCGGAGAAACACAGTTCCCGTTTCCTGATTTGCAGGTACCTGCCACATGTAGTTTTTGCTCTAGCGCCTTATTTATTGTAATAGCAATGCTAAGTTTTCCCTTTTCTAACCTCTTTCGCCCTCATTTACCTTTTTTTTAAATACCCTATGTCCGTCTCCTGGCTCCCAACTATCTCTGTACCAAAATCCATCAAAATCGGTTTAGCCATTGAGGCGTGAAGACGTAACAAACAAATAAACAAACTCACTTTCGCTTTTTTAATATTAATAATAAGTAAGGATTTTTTTGTTAAGGAAGAAACCATTGATTAATTAAAACGCACTACATAAGAATAAAAAGGCTTATATGCATCATATTGAAATCTATACGGAGAGCACAAATTAGCTATGTATGTAGATAATACACGCCCCAGCTTGCCAGGTGATGCTACCGGTCACTAAGTATTCTACATGCGACACACATTTACAATTAAAATGGCGTTAATTTGCTTTGAACTTACCTACTGTTCATATGTAAGTAGTAGTTAATATTAATGAATAATTCATTATTCAGTGTGAAGGATAAAACAAGATGCCGAGAATAAAACCTTCCGTACTAAATTCTCTCGTTAAGTAAACATATTTCGCTTCTCTTTTCCAACGTTTGCTACCCAATCAATTCCTGCCATTGTTCGTGTTTAAAAGCAAAACATCGGTTAGACTGGAAACTCAAGCCAAAAAAATGAAAAAAGGCTAGATAGATTATGATGATGAACGTGTTTAGAAAGCAATATTGTCAAGTTGTAGCTACCGCAACAATTCGTATCTACCTAAGCTATTCATTTTATCAGCTAAAACCTGGATATAAGCTACTTGGCTGACCTGGAAATCTTTTAAAATACCTGGTCAGAAAAGGTTGTTCTAAGCAAAGAAAACTGCTCGCTGGAAAACTGCTGCGATGGAGACTCATAGATATCCCCACCATTGAGTGTAAAAATGGTGCTGTTCTACAAACGAAAAGGTTCTTGATATAGTGTCCTGTCCTATGCAGCCAGCAGCTTGCTTATAACAAAAACTAACCAAAGCTAAGGTGCCAAACTCCTTGCCATATAGTAGACTAGAGCCCTAACTTCTTCATCATAATTTTCCTGCCCTTGTCCCATTCTATTTGTGGTCGGCGCAACACTTTTTCTTCTCTATTCTCCCCTATCAGACGTCAGTAGAGCCCTCTTAACTTTTTTGCAATAATAAGACAACAATATTGTTTAAACAATTCTCACATCTTTCTCACATCTACAATGTAATTCTTTACCCCCAACTCAAGGGTAGTAATAACCCCACAGTAATATTCAGTCGCCGCTGCTCAGTATTTATAACTATTATTCTGTTCAAGTCACAAAAGTTAATTTTATTTATCTTGATTAGTGTCGTTTTAGTAACGAATGTATTTTTTATAAGTCAACGTAATTAGCTTCGACATGAAAATTAAAATTAAAGCGTTTTGTTTAATAATAATTTAAGGTTTGAACGTAATCTGTCCAGTTCTGATAGCCAACAACAAGAACCTAGTTTAAATGTTTTTTTTGAGAGACCTCAAATACCTGGATTTGAAAAAGGAAAAATGGATCCATTATTTTATTGTTGTTGGGATGTTTCAATTAGATATTAGCTTTTTGTAGAATGTACCTACAAACTTATCGACAACGGCTATTAGTTTCAAATAAACCAATCAAAAGATGTCAGTCTAAATAAAATAAGAAACTCTGGCAGCAAATAGACTAACTGATAAGTTCCAAGGCTGTTACTATTTACAACCAAACGAATACTTTCTCAGCAGCTCACTGCCCAACCTCCCCTCTAAATCAGTTCATCGTCTAACGACTGGCGGTGGAAATCAATAAACTGTTCAGGTGCGCGCGCGCCGCGTGACGACACCTGTGCTTCACGCTCGGCGCGCGAGGGACAGGCAGTCCGGCAGGCTGCTCGGCAAATTGCAATGTAATGATGCTATAGCTGTGGATTAGGGGTCTGTGGAGAAAGTACTTATCGAAAAACCGAACCGAAGTTTAAAAAAATGGTATGAAAATAGTGAAAATCTATCAGGTTTTCAGTACCATGGGTGAAAAAATAAGCCAAGACACACTTGGCTTAATAATATTAAACTACACATCATTCTATCAACTATAAAGAAAATAATCTGAATTGAGTACAGGAAAGCTTAAAAGCGAAATCGCGCTAACATGTTATAACATTAACAAGACAAGTCCATTGAGGCTTCTTAAGGGCAAAATATCAGCTAGCACATAAATATTATTGCCTAAATTACACTGTTAATTTAATGAAGGGGACCGTTCATAGAGGAGAGTTTTAGTCAAGAATACTAACATCATTGTAGACATTGCCTGCCAACTCCTATTCCTAGTGTAGGGCAAACTTTTTTTTTTAATAAAAAAACCTGGATTACTGCCCAAGAAGAGTAGTTAAAGAGAGAGAGAGAAGAGAACATACTATTTAATGGAATTTGTTACATAAATTCCATTAAATAGTATGTTCTCTTCTATGCTTAGGAGTATCAACATAAAAATATTGCCGTACGGAACCACATCATAATTAAATATTTCAATAACCAACAGATCAGTTTAGGTACCCATAATTAATTACGAGCGTGAAATTAATATTTGGCCGACATTTTAATAAGCTCGAACTAATCGATTAAGTTCACATTAATTAAATTTTAAAATAATTCGTGTACAATTTAGTTTGTTTATTTAAGTCTGTAAGTTTTGTTTGTTGACTAACCAGCTGTTAGTATCACCTCCATTAAAAAGGTTTAATCTTCGTCTTTGGTACCAATTTTATATTTTGCGTAATTTTTTTTCTATTTATTTCCAGGAGTTGAGTAAAATCCTTACTTAATATTATAAAAGCCGAAGTGAGTTTGTTTGTTACGTCTTCACGCCTACATAAATGGCCAAACCGATTTTGAAGAATTTTGGTAAAGAGATAGTTGGGAGGGACCCTGAAGACGGACATAGGCTTATATTAAAAACAAATGTGAGAAAAGGGGGACATAGAGGGAAGAAAAGGGGAGAGAAAGATATTTTTTTTCGATCATCACCCGGGTTAAAGTTAGCGTTAGCCTAAAGTAACTATGCCACGCGGACGAAGCCGCGGGCGGAAGGTAGTAACTAATAAGCTTAAGACTGACTCTTCTGATTCCCTTGTAGCGGGAAAACAACTTCATGTTTTCCGTCCAAACTGCTTTCCCCATTTTCCTCGTTAAGTGCACATCCGATACCGGCTTTTAACACAAACGTCAAAACCAATCAGCATCTAAACAACAAAAGCAGCGATAATTGCACAATTATCGCACAGCTGTCGAATGTGAAACGTTTTATACAATTTATAGTGTTCTATTTTTTTTTAAACTAGATACCAGTTCATTAAAACTTTTGTGCGGGACTACACCTACTTTATTTTCAGTGTTTTTTTTTAGATATTTTGATAAACATAAAATACCCGCTCCAATAAAAACTAATCCTGATATGAAATATTCTAGCGAAGCTTTTTTCCAGGAGATCAGCCAGCCACCTAAGCATCTAGCATTAAAGCATCATCAGCAATAGTGTTCAAAGTGCCGCAATAGAATCCTCTTCCCCAGGAGCGGGAGTGTAACATGTTTTAGTTTTTTTTGGTTCTAGAACATCTGTACATCCATACTCTTCGTTAAAAGTTAAAGAAAACCAGCTTCTCAAGATGATTCCCTTCACAGTTTTGGAAGCATCCAAACGCACTATCCAAGTTTGCTCCACTTTTCCCCATCAGTTCTAAACTCCACACAGCCACGGGCCCGGTCGATAGTCGTTATTGGCAATAAAGATGTAACGACGATCGCTATAAAGCAACCGCTTTACGACCACGATACAGTTATATGATAAGGACACACGTCACCAACTTTCGGCTCTGGATGTCGTACGGAGTTCTTATTTTATGACCGTTCTCTTTGGTCACGATACTCGTTGGATATGTTCATCCTTTATTATGATGCAGAAGTATTGAAGATCTTAGGGATAAGGATAATGAATAACAACTGTACATGATAGACATCAGATAAAACGGATTGCTATGACATAAGGATGTTAAGCTCAACGGGACAGTAACATTAGGCGATCATAAACTTAATCTAATTCTGTATAAGTATTGCACAATGTTTATTTTTTCACTACGTTACAAACTTTGTTCAGCTGCTACACAAACGGGATAGCGTACTTACTAATAACTATTCTAGGAGTTAGTTTTAACCGACTCCAAAACAAGGAGGATCTTTTTTATGTATTTTCACCGATTACTCAAAGACGCCTGGATTGATTTGCAAAATTTTTTTTTTGTTTGATAGAGCTCTTCCCAGGTGGTCCCATATCAATTTTATTTATATTGCTTAGGTAGTTTATGAGTTATCGGCTATAATACATATATTTTCTCTATGTTATGTTATAGACTTTTCTGCCAGCGACTTCCGGAAGTAAAGTTATTTTCCACTATTTAGTTTTTTTTAGGATTCTGTTTTATTTTTTAGTCAGTGTAGTGGTCGCAAGTAAGACTGTTGAGTATGAGATCCCGAGTTCGATTTCGAAGTCGGGTAAAGTGTTATTGGATTTGTTCATCACTAATTTCTCCAACCACGGAGTATGGATTTGGTGCCCAATTGATGACAATTACCTGGATCTTAAACATAACTGATGTCTGCTTAACTCTTTAGATATAACAGGCATGATGCCATATTACATGTTTTATGTTTAAAACGTTACCTCCCCACTCTATAATACCCAACGACCTACTTCGGAAGCAAATTTTAATCATTAGCAATAAGCTCAATTAAAGTTAAGGTTAACTTAACTTGATAATGACCGTATAATCGTAATGTAGTTCTCGTATCGAGTTAGTTTTGTTTACAATCGATACGAAGGCGTTACCCTTGCGTAACCTGACACCCTGTGGTCACAGCCATGTGTGTAACGGGTTTTAGGAACCATTTCAAGTACTTACTACTTAGAGTATTGGTTCAGAAAATGTATCTATGGCGTTACCATAACCATGGAGTTTCTTGCCGGTTATTCGGCATAGGAAACGAAACGACCAAACTGAACCTTTCACCTTTTTTCCTCACGTTTTTTAAGTGCCCATGTATATGTATACCTACAGAAAAATATCATCAAATACTCTAAAGAAAGATTTGTTTGTTTGCATCGAATTGGCTCCAAAACCACTGGACAGATTTTTTTTTTTCACTAATAGGATGCTGCATTATCAGGAAATAACATAGGCATATATAGGTAACATCACGCTACTTCCCACAAGAGCGGAACAACAAATAAAGACGCGGATGTCAATCATCTACACTTAAAAGGAACAAAATGTTCCTGCTAAAAAACACTTTCTTTCTTTTTTTGTATTTCTGGAAATATATATTATCAAATTGGTAACCGATCTAAGTCTGACGGCACGGTTGTCGCAGTGGCTGAACGATCGACTGCCGCGCTGCGTGTCGCGGGTTCGATCACCGCACGGAAATAATATTTGTATGTCCTGCAGTAGTCGTTCCGAGTCTGGCTGTTTGTTTATGCGATGTTTGTAAACGCACCCACGATACAGGAGAAATTCCTAGAGCGGGGCAAGGTTTTTAAAAAATAAATAAGTACCTATATGCTTTCTTTTTTTTTTCGAACTGATTTGATATTGACAATTTGACTAAATATTAGTGCCACTTTTCTGGACTGAAGTCAGTAAAAACAAACAAGCATCGCAGTAATACCTACCGTTCCTTGTCCTCATCTAACATCAGGAAAGAAAATCGTATTGCCCTTGACAAGTGCAACGTAAGTGCAATACGCGTAGTATGTAATGTAGGTACCTTATTGTAAGATTCCTTTTGATTGCAATAACATTAATTGTTAACTCAATTGACAATGTGAACTTTTTTTACAACTGTCTTACTATTTATTTATTTTCCTACTTATGCAAAGTTATCTGATGTTATTGTGAATAGTGTATAGTCGTGACGTCACACGAGAACCTCACGTAAGATTCCAAAACAAAGTGCTTCTTATGCAAGTATCGCGAATGCCTCCGTAGTGAATCATGATAGATAATAAAACAAAGTTCCTGCTGCGTGTGATTGTAAACACTGGAGAGCCCTGACACAGTCCGCAAGGACGCGTGTTACTGACTCAACTGACTACACATTCAATCAACTTGTAGAAAATTATTTTATCTAGATTTTTTGCGGTGCTAGGCGACTGGTCATAGTACCTAAACCCTACCCTTTTATCTACTACAGTAAACCAGGTCACCCACACACGAAGCATAATATGCTTAAGTAAAGGAGTTAACTAGAATACCATCTAATAATAAGCAATGCCAATTACCCTAAAATCTCACTGTCAAAAATGGGTTCATTGGAAAATTCAAAATTATGACCAAAAAGAGTGAAATTCACTTAATTATCCCGTAAAACAAGTTACCGCAAAATATTCTTAACACAGAGAAATCATGCAGCATTCAGTCATCATAAATTATTGACCTTTGACATTTAAGCGGCTAAAACAAACAGGCCCACACATAGTCTATGGTGCGTCAGTTCGCGGGAAAGGCCGCGCTTTACCGCGAAAACTGCGACATTGAACGCTCTGAATCACTTCATTCAACGAAATGAACGAACCAAACTTGGTATGCGGAATGCGTTTTTGATCAGTGCGTTAATAGTTTTTTTTTACTTTTACAGAATGAAAGTGAATTTGTGATTCACTGTCTATTTCAATTAAAAAACCGGTATAAGTTTCTCAGACGTACCGTAAGTACCTACCTAAACAACAGACAACGAAGAGGGTTTCTTTAGCTTTTCTACATAACGGCTTCTATTTTTGAATTGTCATCAATCTAGAATTTTCTCTCTCTTGACTTCTTTTTTAAATTACAGCAATTTTTTGGTGTGCTATACTCTGCTGCTTTTACTATTCAACGTATTTAATAAATTATTGTATTTACGTATTGCATAACTTAAGAATAATTTAAATATTCCATAAATAAATAATGCAATAAACTACGTAGATTGAAAAATTAATATGTAACAGCTACTGCCTTTAGATTTATTTAATAAGTATCTGCTGCTCTATAAATAATGTAACAAACCGTTACTTTGTTGTTGGTAATACGAATCTGGAGAACACAGACTAGACCGCACGATACGGGATCCATTGCTACTTCAAGTTACCCACGTGCATTATTACGTCAAAGTTACAAAAGTCATTTTTTTCTTGCGATTAGTCCTAATAAAGATACTGTGTTTCCTTATTTCTATTGTGTTGTTTTTTAAATTATAACTTACTAGCTTTTGCCCGCGGCTTCGCTCGCGTTAAATTCGAGATAACACAGTTCCCCTTTCCTGATTTGCAGGTACCTGCTGCCTATAGTTTTTGCCCTTGCGCCTTATTTATTGTAATAGCAAAGCTAAATTTTACCTTTTTTACCTCTTTGTCCCTCAATTCCTATGCCTATGTCCGTCTCCGGGGTCCCAACTATCTCTGTGCCAAAATTCATCATAATCAGTTTAGCCATTTAGCTGTGAAGACGTAACAAACAAACAAACTTATTTCGCTTTTATAATATTAGTAAGGATACATTTTTACTGAAAATTAAAGAGTCGTCTCTTTTCAGGAATTCAGAGAAACTTGCACGGGAGCAGAATATTACGCATGCAGGTGTAACTGTCCTTAGGAGAAGCTGCACGCAGTAACAGGATTAAGCAATAAACTTCACAACATTACTATTAACATACAGTTGTATGGAAAGTACGTATTCCCACAGATACCTAATTACTGAAATGGCAAATGTAATGACAGGTTCGACAGTCGGCTTGCGACGCGGCGCGACACCGCACGCGTCCAACATCTGCAGACACCCTAATTGTCGGGTACAAGGAACTAATAAGTACTAAGTACAACTGGAATGCTTAATATTTGAAAGGCAGTAAGCGGTCCAGGTGTATTTTAAGGGCCACGGTTGGGTACAACACTAGAAGTGAACGGAATGAACTAGTGAACTGATCCGTCTTTGTCGACCAATGAAAAATAGGAATAAGAATGAGTGTTTCATAATTATGATTAGTTATACAGATTACGATGTTAATGAAGGTTACGTATGTGTATTGTTCAGAACTTACGTATCTAGTCAGATCTAATAAGAAGGTTCATAGGTTCACCTGCAGAACTACAAAGGCTTAATGAGAACAATGAAGGGTGTCACATCACTAGATACTTGGTGTTTCTGGAAACTTAAGTTATTTCGCTCGTGACCTGAACCTTCAGGCAACGTAAATAAAGGTCACTGTACTGGAAAACCAGCGGTATAACCACAATGAAAGATAGCTGTGGACCTCTGAAAGCCAATTCTCATAACTAAGAAAACGTTCAATATCTAGTTATAATAAATCATCCCAAGGAGAATCAATGACAAAACCTTGTTAAAATGTGGATCAATTAGAAACAATTTGACAGATAGAGCCTGAGATTAGAATGCAAACATTGAAATACGGTAATTTCCGCTAAATGTAATTTAAAACGCCACCAAGCTCAGTGCAGAACGAAGTACCAAGAAAAACAGCTGACACACAGGGGAGGTCCATGTCTTTTGACATAGAATTGTGTTCGGATGATGACTAATTAGCAGATCATCAGAAGACGTAATGCATAACTAAACTATACTACCGCAAGTCCACCATTCCTGCATATTAGTAGGAAGTGGTTCCTTACACGTTCTCTTTGAGTGTGATGCATCTTAAACTGAGGTAAGTACCAATAGGTAGCTACGTAATGGTTAGGTACATGTGGGTTTTTCATTTACGTAAAACATCTTAATGCTGTGACTAATTCATTTTCAGAAACAAATGATCTCTTTATAATAATTGAGAGCTACAATAAATGAGCCATTAGACACTAAGAAATAACAATGTAGTTTAAGCCTGTTACACTTGAGGAGTATCTTGTTCCTTGGGTATAACAGAATCCAATTCATTATAATCCACAACTAGTAGCGATACTTTGATACAACCCTAAATGCTTGGCTTACCCTTTTATTAAAGTGCATGATGATGAAGTTTCTGAATTGTCTGCTAGTCTTTTTGGCTTGCATTATTGTTGGCCCGCCACTGTCCACTACCCGACTTCACCCACTGCTTGGTATATCTAAGCTTCTGTTTGTGCGAAGCTCCATGTTCATGTGCCTCATCCAAGATTTTCCCTCGACAGCAACAATGTCGTCTGCCCGTCGCCGCTGGCCGACCAACACTCCAGCCAGTTTTAGGACGACCACTGGTCACAGTTTTACTCCACCTGCCTTGCTAGATGTCCTGCCCTACTCCATTTGAGTATCATAACGCGGCTTCCAATACCTAAGACAGTTTGTTGTATAGTATCAGGAACCCCAATAAACAAATTTAAAAAGCAAACAAGGTAAAGTCTGGTAACATTTCCAGACTTTCCCTTGCGGTGGAAGGGTGCGTACACATATATTGTTTCTTTTAAAAAAAATCTATAAGTATAAAGTAAAAATTGCCAAGGATTATGCAATCACTTGGAAACAAAATTGCTCACAAAAAACGTGAGATCACGATAATTTTTGCTCATAATATTACACGAGAGAAGCGACACACAAACGCTATCTCACTTAACTTACTCCTATCTATTTCCCTTCTCTGCCCCACTGGCCACTGTCACTCCTTCCACCACACAGACAGCCCCACCACACGTCTACGCGGAAAATGGAAAATTCCGGTGAGTCACACGTCTGCCGGTCTGATAAGGATGTCAGGGCACGGGCCAATCATGCAATCATGCGCAATCATCCAATAACAGGTACTGTACCCGTGCGCGTGCGACGCCGACAACCGGTGCCGCCGCCCCGCCGCCCGCAGCCCGGTGCGTGGCGCCAATTCACACTAATTCGCTTTTTGTTCAGGATATAGCTCGTTTTACAAGTCATAAGACGCGACAACTACCTAATATACTATAATCATGAAGTCTAAATGCCAAAGTGGCTACAAATGTTTACAATGTAGGTATTATAGCTCTTGGATGGAATACGTAATACTTTGCTACTTCATTTGATAGCTATTAAGTAGCTTAACCTTATGCGAAAGTATTGAAGTGGTATAGTTTGATCTATTAAGACGTAAGTGCCGGCTGGCTGGTACTAGCTGTTCTAAACTCACAGTTTCGTCAGCTGGTTTACTCAAATTAAACGTTCAACAATCAGCAAGAATACTTTTGTTCTACTCTGGACAGTTTACGTCTGGGAAATACCCTAAGCTAGTTGGTTTAGTCCCGCGGTCTCTTATTGGACATGCTTCAAAATACACTGCTGTAACTAACTCTAACGAATTTGCAGTAAAGTTATCAAGGCACGGTGGCCGTATACTGGCGCTTACGACTTACCCAACCACTAGGAGCTGGCGCCGCACTCTCATCACGACTGCATGAGTTTGACCAGCTGTGCACACCTTGCCTACTTTTCATGGAACAAATGGTAGGGATCTGAAACGTTCCTACGGAATGTTCTGTCTTAACTCTTCTAAGGTCTTAACTCTCGCAGACAAGCTCGAAAACAGATTTCCTCTCCAAGGGCCGACAGCTCCTCATATTTATCGTCCTGCTTGACCTCCACCTTCATTTAAAAGAGATGCAAATGCAGATGACAGGGATCTTCAATTCACAAAAAAACAAGAATCCCTTTCCGTACGTACAATTATAGCTTGTTTTATAATTTTATAATTGATTCTGAAGACCACCCGCCTTTAGCCTAGTTCCACTATATTTACAGCTCTTCAAAAACATCTCGAAATATCCGGAGACTTTGTAGAGATTTCGACAACGTAGCTTCCAATTTGTCTTTTAAAAGTGGGTGCTTCCGAACACACCTCCACCATTACATACCGGCAAGCTAAACATATCCACCCTTAACACTATCTGCTGCTGCCAATAAAAGTTATCGGCCATTACAGAAAACCTATGACGTAAACCAGTCGTCGGTCACTTCCTGTAACGTGACGCAAATGGCTCTTACGTCAACTAATGAGTTTTTCACTTTGCGACGCATTCCCTTACATGGAAATTCCGAATTTGCTTGAACATTTGAGAATATTTCCGGCTCATTAACGTCACTTTCCATTCATAAACGCGTAGCAAGCTAAAGAGGGCAATCACTTACTTATATTGTTATACACATGTAGCGCCGAATTTACAAGGCGTAACATAATAAATGCAACGGCTCCTGGGTGTTCCTTCGAACCGTGAAAATAATCAATTTTTCTTCCATGATCCTGAAATTCGCAATAAAAAAAACTTTAAACAGGAATAGATGCGATCAATTTCTGTGGGAAAACTAAATCTGTTATGGATTTCCAAAAATTATAGAACAAAAGCTGTTCAGTTTTATGGTAGACCACACGGTAGGTGTTGCGCTTATTATGTTCCACATTATATTTAAGACTCGTACCTACTTCGAGCGTATCGCCAGAACGTAACTTTGGGAAAAAAAGATCACTACAACTACCCCGCCAGTTTCAAATTGTGCTGATCTTAAATTCTCCGCAGCCACGGCCGTCTAAAATGAAGGAACAAGGTATTCCAGACGAATCTTCACATGGGACACTTGTGATTAGAACCGATTATGTATTTTATTATATGAGACCCCATAACTCCGGTGGGCAGATACAAGAGAAAAATGAAGCTAGACGTTTCGTCTTCCAGTATATAAAATGTCAGGCTAGGATTGGTAAGGTAGGTAAACAAACAGGTAATTCCAAATACAAGGTACTTTTCATACTAACACCAAGACGTTCTCAGCCTTTATTTCGACGATAGTTGGCGCAGTGGCTGAGCGATCGACTGCTGCGCTGCGTGTCGCGGGTTCGATACCCGCACGGAACAAATATTTATGACCCACATGCAGTTGTTTCGGTTCTGGCTGTATGAGTATGCTAGTTTGAATGTTTGCAAACGCACCCAAGGTACAGGAGAAATTACTAGTAAGGGGCAAGGTTTTTAAAAAAAGAAAAGAAACAGAGATTATCAAATAATCAATTTCCCACCCGCTTGCCGTACGGGCGGAAAATTACATGCAGACCGATATAAAATTAAATACAATCAACGTCCTATTAAGCTTACATTTCCACTACGTCTTAAGAACAAAGTGCATCCTTATAAGTTACACAATGACAACTGCCAAGTGGGTCATTTTCTAATACATCATATTATAAAAGAGTTGCGTCGTCGTCTGCGCTGACGCATCACCAGTACGCGCCTTATCTATGACGAGTGACATTTAGCACAATTTCCCATACATGTAAGTACATTACTGTACAACATGATTAAATCGTAAAACGCTTCAACTAAATGACGTTTAATTAATATGAAATTATAAATTTATGTTAAACTAATACTTTTAATAACTTTCGACTTTACGTCTCGCAAGTATGTACGCTGGGCTGCATGAATTGTTTACCCTAGTTGCATTAACTTTAACTTTTAAAGCAGAGAGGCCCGTCAGGTTTATAGTCTGCCGGGTTGCGAGTTGTTCGAAAGAGATACCGCTGGCAATATAACGGGCAAACTATGGAACATGGATAGGTTTAGTCTGTACAAGTCTGACACTCCCTTACGCTCCACCCAGAGCGGAATAAGTCATTTGATAAGTAGCTACCTATTCGAAAAAAAGGGTGTAATCGCGTCGTGAGTCTGACTGTACATTAAGCCTTAAGTTAGGCGTAGCCTATTATTCAATCTGATATTATTTGATCTTGTTTTATAGTTAGGTTAGTTTCAGGTACAATATACGTAATTTAAATTAAACCACAAGTACAATTTTATTGTAAGTTGTAAACTTGTAATGTACAGCGATAAATTGTAACCTTTGTAACACTATAGCTCAGTACCTACCTAGTCAATTCAAATTACCTACGTCGATAGACATATTATGAACCTATTTCCTGGGGGCTTTGGAATAGTGAGAACAAAAATGGTGGGTGGGTATTAAGCAGGTTGGGAATAAGTTAAGTCTTCCACAGTCAGCTTCTTGCTCCAACCTCCACAATATCACTACATACTAGTTCAGTAATTGAAACCTGCCTTTGCAAAAAAAACGCTGTTTCCAAATACTAATTAGTTACGTGCTTTGAGACGGTTCGACAAAGGTTTGTACGATCATTTTTGTTCAGAACGAATTAGGCAGTATTTAGTAGATGGACGTGATGTGAGTTTTTTTTGTAACTTACGCGAATGTATTTGAATGACAGTTTCTAATGATCTGAGAACGATTCAATTGAATGGATTCAATTTAATGCACCGAGCATTGCCTTTGGAAACGCTTTTACAGCTTAACACTGGGGATGTCCAGAAAATTAAATTTACTTAGGAAATTACGATATTTTTTCCTATAAATTATATTATAATACGGTATTGGGGAACTAAATAATGGTTTATACCTACATAAGGATAACATACAATGCAATGATTCACGTGATAATATAAAAACCACAAACAATAAAATTTAATACGAATTTATGTTAATACTGTAGGTACCTACATTAAAGATAAGTACCATGTACGCTGTAATTTAACGTAAACCTAGTTATTAATAGAACAATAATCTAACTGACCACATTATGGGGAAATTGGTCCATTCATAACAAACAATTAAAAGGAAAACAACAAACAATCCCTGCGGGATTTTCATTCAAGTCTATTACATAAATATTATGTAGCAAGTACCTACTATAAATTTATTTTATTCCATATACGTAATAACGACAAAATAAACTTAACGAACCACAAACACGTAGCAAGTTATGAAAACCCTGTTGAGCTGTCGAACAACAGCTCAACAGGGTTTTATTAGCTCAACTTCTTTAATATCATAGTTTTAAAAAAGACGACAATTTAATTTACTTCCGGAGTGTAGGAGAATTTTGCTTGATTTATCGATATCGATCGATTCAAATTTATTTGCAAAAAAAGTTTTTATTTTAGCGTTTAGTTGCGTAGCAAACATACAAAAGAACATTCGAATTGAGAACTCCACTCACTCTCCATTTTTTGAAGTCGGTTAAAACGTACTTTCATTTGTAACATATTTCATAGGAATGCATAAAAATAACTTGTCCGCAATAAGTATGTCATCAAAACTAAATGCTAGATTTCAGCTCAATCGGGATCCGAAAAGTGGGTCTACCTTCAAAGATTTGTTTACGCAGAGGGAAGCTAATTAAAGCGTGTTAGAAATCCTGTCAGTGTAGATGTAGAACATCAAATACTTAGTTACTTATGTACAAACGATGGCACATCAACTTATACAAAACCCATTTTATGCTGATCTCTCAAGTACGGATCTTGCATCGTAGATTTCCGATACGATGAGAGATCGCCATAAACGTCGATCGTAGTCGTCGTGAGTACAATACATTAAACTGTTAGATTCATCTTATTCTCGTTGATCTAAAGACAAGGTAAATAATAAGAACGCTATTTTAATTACATACAGATGTTTTACACCTTAATGCATACTGTAAGGCAGAACAGTTTTTTTCCTTTGCAGTTTCAAAGTATAAGCATAGGACAAAAATATAAATTCACCCTATATCCTGAACAGATGTCTAAAGGATCACAAACACTGAGCATTAAGATAAATAGAACAATTAGTTTCAAAACACGTGCGAAGGAACCTGCTAAATAAAGATTACGGTAAGCTACAGGTAATTACTAAATGGTGCAGATAACAATAAGAAAAGGCGGCAGAATTGTTTAAAAAGTATTTCGCCTTTTGTCTATGGATTAACGCACAGATGTTTGTTTTTGTTTTGTAACATTTATATTATGACAATCGCCTGATAATATAGTTCGCTCTTTTATTCTTAATCATTCATACTAAGTTGCTGTAGGTAGTCCCAGCTGTAGTAATCCTGTTTATTAGCCTCAGTTGTACCAAGATTTACCTTACCTTTATTTTTTGTACGACCTATAGTCACCCACAATGCATGCTGTATGTAAAACCCATTGTAATAGCGAACAAGCCTATGGCCATCGACTCAAGATTCTTTACCTAAGCTGGATCTCAGCAGTAGCAAGATCTCAAATGAATTTATATTGAGACCAATTTTAGTGCGCAATTCAAGGTGGCGCTGCTTGTCAAGTAAATTTGCATCGCTTGGTACATTTATTTTAGTTCCGCGTTTGCCCACCTGTACAGGTAAGGCGATTGTGTACCAGTGACAGTTCTAGAATAGGTCCTAAGTTACGTAAACATAAAACTATTTAGGTGTGACGTTGTTAGATTAGCTGTCAATGTGAGACAATCCTTTTGTTTGTGTTGCGGGACCGCCGCCGCCGCCGAGATAACGCGTGCCGAGTGTGCCGACCGTGGGAAACTCGTGACGAATCGGAAAACTGACCAGGAATGTTCGTATCTTACTGTAGTTTCCAACTTTCATCGTTTCTGTGAATTTTCCATCAATGGCTTGGCTAATCTATCTACATACAAGGGGCGCTGCACGGCACATTAATTTCGAATCGGCCGTTTGCCAATGGATCCTTGAACAGCTCTTGTACCCCACCATATGCCTAGCCTTTTCTCAACTACGCCGGGGTCGGCTTCCAGTCTATCCATTAAAGCGATTATCTGATGTCTTCAACCCAATATGTACTGGATAATAAGATTTGGTAAGACTGGTCCTCAGACTTTCAGGCCACTGACTAGCTAGTGTTTCAACTGACAACGATCTAGAAACGACAGCCGATTAGTGGATTGACGGGATCAACGGCTTAACGTGCAACCCTGAGACACGAAGGAAACTCGGTATATTAAGGATGATGACCCATCATCAGACCTACCTTGGCAAGAGCTTAACCTATACCTTGAAGACCAACCCGTGTACATTTTATTATTTAGTCACAAGCTCTGGCACCTATAGTTTAAAATGCCTGGTTAAGAAAAGGAAATTGGTAATTTTTAAGAATCTAGAGCCTTAATTGAGAATTTACTCATCAATACTGGCTACAAATTTTATTGATGAATACGTAAGTGTTAACAACCTAACTCATAGGATTAATCACCAAACAACTGTTATGTGTAACCGTTTACTGAACAAATATTACTAAACAGACTGTAATCTTCTATTTTCAGCGTATGGTGTATGGTAATCTGTTCGTGACGAGACTAAGCCAATATTTGCGATACCTCATTGACCGAATTAGTTTGGGAATGAGTAACTGGACTGAACGGATCAATCACTAAGCGAAAGCATCATCTACTCAGCCTCTAATCTTATTACGACATGGTAATAATCCGCATGATTCACGCATCTATGTGTATCACATTATTCAGTAAGACTTACAATGATTGGATGAGATTTCAATGAATCGCGGATTAAAATACAAATATAAAAATCATCTGGCGAGTTGCAGCCGAACGCAAGCATTTATAATATAAAAAAGCTGATGCATGTATTTAATTTAAATGCAGAATTGTGTCATGCACTCTTTCGGAAATTCCAAAATTCTTAATTCGAATTTTCCCTACATGTGTCATTCAGTGATTCGTAAAACCAAAAAAAAATGCAGACTACACTATGCGTAGTGCCTTTTCACTATCCGATCAGTCATTGTATTTCAAATAACCACATTTTAGTACACTACCGTAAAAGGGAAGCCATTAACATGAATGAATATTCTGTTCCGCAGATTATAGTAGGAGGTTATTCAAACGAGTACAAAGTAGTTTCTTGCAAACATTAATTGTCTTATTTATGAATGAACCTTTAGATGAATGAAGTAATGAAGGTGTACCGTGCGAACGAACTGGACTAACTTTTTTTTGTCTATGTAAAAAAGGATTTTTATTTTATGACAAAGGTATTGACACCTGTACAGGTTTACAGCGTAGTTGGGTAATGTGCATTGTTCATTACGGAATCTGTGAAGATTTTTTCAATTGTTAAATAGTTTTTGCGAAAAAAAATGTTGTCATTCCCGTGAGAAAATTAAGTTTTTGTTTGCAAGCTTCTTTTTAATTTCAGAACGTTCATTCAACTTAGTGTTAGTTATTTTTCTTAGATTTCAAGTTAACAAAGACCAGTAGGAATTTAGGAAAATCGCAAATATTTGAAGTTAGTTAGCCGTAATTAATGCCTCATTAAAATACTATCATAGTCCTTGTCTTCTAGAGTTCACAAACGAGTTCACGAAGGCAAAATATTTCTTTTGAACTCAACTGAAGAAAATTATTTCTTGACACCATATTTCATAGCAAAAACCATTGTACTACCCACACATTCACAAAAGTTATTTTCAAATAGTATTAGACCGAGTACCTACTCGGCCAGTCGAGAGCCAGTTGACACACATCTAGGTATTAGCCAGGCCGCCTGAAGTCTAGACTCAGCACTAGGCACGTGCTAAATACGAGACACCAAAGGATTATATTATAATGCCATTAGTTCAGTTCACGCACCATTTTTCCTGGCTTTTCTATTAATTTATTAAGGCTACTTCACCCGTCAATAAGGTCAGAAAATATGTTTATACTACATGACAAGTTTTTTTTAGTATTATTTTCACTCTGTGGTATCAGCACCATCAATGCGTACGCCACAAACACAAAGAGAACATATAACAGTTATTCAATCATTTCCTCAATTACACCTAATGTGTGTAAACGTGAGCCTTAACTTATTATGTATTACTCCTAAAACCAGCATCAGCTATGGAGACTGGATTTGTGCCCAGTTGATGGCAATAGGCTCGCCCCCTATTACATGGGACTTAAACATAACATTAATAAACCAGTCTTTATTCATCAAATAATTAAATTAATTACTAAATATATACAACCTTTAAATAGACACAAACTAATAATAAAAATATATACAAGTAAAAAATGGAAAATTACAGGGCGTCAAAAATATCGTCCGTATCGCCGTCAACATTTAAAGTGCCCAGAAGGCTGGCAGCATTACCGCGTTGGATGGCAATGCTTATTTTTTGTGCAAAAAACAGGCCAGCCCTCTGGTCACGAGAAGAATCGACGAACCGCTTGGCGATTTCCCGAAATACTACATGGGCACTCGGACCCCATGGCCCTAGTGTTTCAACCCCAAACGGCTCAAAACACAATTACCAATCAAATACATAAATAAACAAATAAATGAGATCCAATAAGTTACCAGCACTTGACTTTCAGTCGGTCCAAAGAACCAATAGGTATACAAATGTGTCCCGGCAATCTGTTTGACGCATTACTTCAGCTGATTGCAACATGATTTCTGTAAGTTTTGCCTATTGAGACTCGTGAGTCCATGACTACTGCACACCCCCGTACGGAAACAAGCGTGGGGGAGACATCTTCTAAAACAACACGTTTTTTTTCTAGTAATAATATATACTCAATTGCGACAAGAAAATTAGTCAATATCAACTTAACATAATGAGGACCTAAGCTTCCCTTGTTAGTATTTAAAAAAGAAAATCCCCTTGTATCGGTGCCATACAACAACGATATGATTCACACATTGACAGAGTAGTTCAGTGACAATAGTAACACGTCATCTTTAACTAAATGATAACACATTTCCTTCAAGCAGTAAGCAGTTCTAGGAATATAGGAAGAAACTACTTGAAGACGAGTTAGAGTATCACAACACATTACTGAACAACCTTGAAAACCGTTCTGGTACAGCTAGTCATGGTAACACAGACAAACTGGATGTTTGATCATCGTGTAGGTTAATTGTAGTCAGCACTACAGGGAGACAGCGTCAGAAAATGAGGGATTTAGGGGTTATGCCTCTCTCGGTGCTCCAGAAGGTAACAGCCAGAGCTAATGCAAAGCATGACGTCCCACGGCAGGGTTGATTCTGAAGTCGGTTTTCCCAACAAGAATTTCTCCGTACAGCAACAGGCTGGCCCTTTAATACATTAGGTTTACACATAACTAGCGAAATGTGGGTGTACTTAGGTCAACCTTTGCCAAACCTGTCGGGGAAAACTAGTGTGAGGTAATCTTAAGTAAACTTATGAATCACTAGTACTCTTGTAACACCACAAACATTTGTACGAAACCCATAATTCTCTTATACCTAAAAATCTTTAAAAATGCAACAGTTCCGAATTCCAGCAGACACAGATAACAATCTACACCAAAAGACGATCTGACTGACATCATTATAATCGTCCAACATTGAGAGAATTCCTCGGTATCCACGAGCGAAGCTAGCTAATTCACTAGTATCCGGAGTGCGCGACTGGACGTCCTAGCGCCATCGCGCCACCGCTCCAGGAGCGCGCCCACTCCTTCCGCCGCATGAAGTCATCCGGCCCCCTGCGAAACTTGACTGAGAATACTCATCCATGGCAGTTCTGTTATTAAAATCTTGGACTACCATGTTACCATGATGACGAAAACTTGAAAAATAAGAAAATTATTAAAAAAGTTTGTCACATGTTATGATTTTGACATGGCAGTAAATGGTCGAAGCTATAAATTATACGCAATTATTATAAAAAGGAACAAAAATGGGTTTGCTTTTGGGAAGAAATAGTAACAAAAATCAAAATCCATTCACATTGATCGACATTTAGCGACAGGCACCAACAATCGTGCGAATAAAAATAAAAGCAAACTAGCAATGACAACAGCAACGTTCTGCCAAGTCAGAATACGATAACATTACATCAAACGTTGGCTGACATTACACACTCTTTCACCGATGTCCCCATCAATCCACAGCTAAATATTTAATGTGACCACATGACAGCTTTAATTAATCTATCACGTTAGAGACCGCCGCGCGCCGTCGGCGGCCATCACTCACCAAGCGTCACTTTCGCGCGGGAAATGCCGCCATTACCAATTGCTTTAAGCAGGAAACGACTGATTTGCCTACTACTGCCACTTCTCACTGAATAACGAAATTTTTGGCACGAGAAAATTGGGGAAACGGTAATTGGACGATTTAAAATCGCGACTAAAAGGACCATTTTAAAACCAGTTTTGCCTGACCAATCAAATGCCACGCTGATGATGTTATGTGAACTCTGATTGGTACAATAAGTATAGCGAGTTAGTTTTCACAATGTATTGTTATATGCAGTGGTTTACCGACAGATCACACTGAAGGATCAGATGGCCTAGTTTTTATTCATCATTATAACTTACGCAACAAATAACACCTACATTGTTGGTTACACGTACCATATTTTTATACTAGCTACCTCGTCTGTCAGCATTATGGAAAGAGTCCTGTGAGAAGTTCGACCATGATAAAAGATCAAGCGCCTTTCCTAACCGGCGTATCACTTCTACAAAAACTTCTGGATCACACCTGGTCTAATCAGACCAGACACACTACTATTTAAGGTAAATAGACATTAGTAGGTGTGTAAGAATTAAAAAAACACTCAATGACGCGGGGAAGAGTTGATTTTTCGGCCATAAAAGCGAAGTACACACGTCACGGACGTCATTCGAGCCCGATATTGCCAAGTGGGCTTCTGGTGACGTCACCATACCTTCTGGGGTCGAGCCCACGCTCCACGCTGTCGTAGGTATATTAATAATACAAAGTTAATACTGATACAACCATTCATGCGATTGAGACATTCACAGATGTTGAGACACGTACGGTACAGTCAGAAGTTGTAAAAATTCTGGAGCTGTTCCAGAAATGTTGTAGCTATTAGGAACTTTTGTGATTTTACGGTTTCGTAATGAGATTCTGTGAAAATTACACTTCATTTGTAACACTCTCTCTGTCATCTCTAAGTCTCGTTAGGATCTCCTAATGCTTCTTGTTATTCTGCTTCGAGAAACAGTCACAGAGAAAAATCTAGTTAATTCCGTGCGTTTAGCGAAATCTGTTTCCACATTATCATTGGATGCACTCTGCAATTTCTGATGAGACGCCAGGCCCTAACCCAGAACCGAAAAAAAAACAATTTTCTCTTCTATTTTTAAATCATTACTTATAGAATCAAACTAGAAACATGTCATCATCAAAAGAATTCAAAGCTTTCAGAACACCAATTATAAATGCTTCGTTTAAGGTATTAAACCAAGAGCCTAGTGGGCGAGAATTAAAACAATAGAGAAGCAAATCAAGACGAGCTCTCCAAAACGGGAGGACCATGTAGATGTCATATTTATATAGACCGTCTATGAGCTAAGCAACTAATTAAGAGCGGCAGACTGCCTGACCCCAGACCTTATCAGTTCGTGCAACCGGAATGTGTGGACATGGCCTCGAGACGGAATGTCCCCAAAATTATTTAATTAGGGGACCAAGTGGTATTCGAAGCTGATATTATGAACTGACATCGCTCTAACAGATTCACTACCGTAATTTATAGGGTCTTTTGAATCGACCAATTTCTAATTTCTTGGCTCCATAACATATTGTCTACTAAATTGCATTATTCCCTTTAGCATCGAATCATCCATAACAAAGACGATGTAACCTATCGTATTGTACTGCCATTATTCCCATTTTAGTTTAGCACTCAAATCACATAATCATTCTGAAATACTCCTGCATTTTGGCCGCCTCACATTCCAAGCCATTGTCCATTCATACGAACATCGGCATGTCATTCATAGCACATGTTCCAAAACATGTCCAAACTTGAACGAACTGTGTGAGTGAGAGAACGATATCTGGCAGACGAATCTCGATTTTCCAGTAATGGGAAATCGAGAAAAAATACATCGATATTTTGCTAGAGGCAACCATCTTTTTAAATCTTACACGTGTCGACTTTTGTCTATATTGTAAAGTAATTATAGATAGCCCAGTCAATAAGCTGTTTTAGCAATCACAAAAAATATTCTGGTTACAAAAATAGCGCACTCTTCTATAGTTGGTTCATTGTGTAAATGAGTATGGGTAATTAATAGAGATTGCCAAAATTTTCTTTTCCTGGAGAGTTCATTTTCTAAGTAGCCAAAAGCAATCTCCAAATATATCTGAAACTCCCAAAGTTACGGCAAGTCCCTTACAGTGGCAACGGTAAAACCGGAAGGCATTAGTATCTAGATTAGGACAAACCCGTTGGCGGCAGTTAGCATAATAAGCGCATTAGCAAAAATGGCCGCTCGTACAACACTATAATGACTTAGATCTGTGAAACATATCTAGATTGTCGGTCATCCTGTGTACCTTTAGTACCTTATAACCAATTTGTACGATTTTTTTTTTGATGACGCCATTAATATATTATCTCTGATGTGGTAGATGACAAAAATCAGGGATGTTGCTAAATGATGGAGACTAATTTACCTATAACGTTTTATAAAACTTGCTTTTCCATTATTGAGGGGGTTATGCGACTTATCCAAATAGCTGTCTCAGCCGACTCGAGTCATACGGTTTGCTCAGCTGTTGACGATTTCATGCGCTTTGCATGTTCATAGTTTGCGCTATTCTTTGCCGTTCTTTTCCTTCCTTGTTTTTGGAGGACAGTCTGTTTATCAGCTATCAGACAAAAATGTATCAAATTCTGAATATCTCTATATATTCAGAATTCGATACATTCTTGTCCTCCAAAAACAAGGAAGGACAGTCTGTTTATCAGCTATCAGACAAAAATGTATCAAATTCTGAATATCTCTATATATTCAGAATTCGATACATTCTTGTCCTCCAAAAACAAGGAAGGAAAAGAACGGCAAAGAATAGCGCAAACTATGAAAAAACAAGGAAATAATGTAAATAATCCCCATCCGTATTTAGCTTTTTCAGCTGGTTAGTTTAATAATATTCAGATTAAAAAGTTGGTCGGAGTTACGTCCACCAAGGGCGTAGACGATCTTGGCAAATAGAAAGACCAAGGGTAAAGATTGACACAAAAATGAATCCAGTCGAAGTTTGAGCGACCATTCCTCCAGCCAAACTCTAAAAATCGTCTAGTTGAGCATTGTTTACGTTACGCTAGACAATAGTGAATGATTGTAGCCACACAAACAAACACGAGGCTTCTCGTGCCTGCGACGCCGGTCATGCATTGTGACGCATGGGTCAATCGCCATTGTCTCCGTGTCAAATATGCTCGCATTCGGACGCAAGTATTCCGAGGTGAATATAATACAAGTGTTTTGGTAGACAGGTTGGTGTTGGACATTACTGCGGTCATAGTTCTATTGTTTCGATAAAAGTTCGTCGGAAATCGTCAATAGGCACGAAAAATACCGTAAATGGCTTATTGTCTGTGAGTCAAAATAGTCAGCATTTCTTTATGCTTGGAGCCTATATTCAAAACCAATTGTATTAATACAATCGATAGCATTTGAGATTTAAAATTCAAAAAGACACTGTTTTTTATTTAAATTTGTCCACCAACGTCCTTTTGGTCAGTGCTCTTCGTAAGTTATAAAGCCCACGTAACCGTCGACAGTTCGTTAGACACAGCGCCGTGAGACAACACCGCCTTAGTTCCTCGTTCCTCCATAATTACACTATCTTTTAAATCTGTTCGTTTTGCGAAACCCATCAGTATGAAATGATTGTCCATAGATCAGGGTATGAGCGGTGGTGAAAGCAACACGGCCGGCGAGCCATCCGGTCTTATAATTGACACCGTGATGGGTATCGGCAGAGATGCGGCGATACTGGCGGTCACGCGACCGGCAGAGGTGGCACTAACGAACGAGGGCAGCAGGTTCAATGTTAGTCTTAATTTCTCAAGTCCTAGGGTCCCTAATCATCCCTATTAAATAAAGTAATAAAATCGGCATTACAATCATGGTTTGGGAATGTGTAACATTGACTTACGTGATAGTAATCTTCGCCTCTGTCCCGACTAGTTAATCTATACCATTTCTTCTCTTTGTCTATGTCAGAGAATTAGCAGATCTATATACAAAGCGAAACTTGTCCTTTAACTGCTTCACCTCTGATCACTGAGCAGATTCCAGATAGAGAAAAGCGTCAAGGGGTCTTCTTAATTCTCTATTCATTAGATTGATACTGACTTAAGTAAACTTCGTTGTCACGGGATTCGACCCATGCGATGCATATTAGCGAGTGTACCTTCTCAGCTTGTCTGTATTGTGGCCGAGTGAAGCGCCGCATGTTCAATTAAACAGATAACACTGGGATTATCTGGGAATTAAGCAAATATGTCGGATTAATATATTCCAGCGGCGCGGGCGCAACGATCGACGTCAGTGTTATTACATGATAATCTAGGAATTTGTTAATTAGTACACAGACTGAAGCTCGGCATGACCCTTGACGGGTGAGATTCAATAACATTTATTACCATTCGTAGATCTTTGTTAGTCGTTAGTACGAAGTCCGAAAGTCTGGCAAACGGACTTACAAGTAACGATGTATGTCGTGTTACCCACCTGGTGACTGTATTGTATATGTCAAAAAGGTTTCATGTAAAATGCTAGTCTACATGGTGCTTTATGTATTTCGGCTTCTAGTCTATTCGGATGCAGGGGAGTACCCGTGCTTAGATTGGTAACCGGTAAAAAATTGTTAGTGAAAGGCTAATCACATGGTGATGAGTTAAAGTTCTTAACTTGATAATTAAGTATGTGTATTTTAATAAGTTACGAACTTTTTTGGTGGCCATTTAAATATTATAGAGATGGTGAAATGAACAAATTATTCAAATATAAGATCACGAATTGTAATGTTCCTCCCATTACAATAATTCGTGATCTTAGTGCTAGATTGACTACAAATATTATAGAGATACATTTCAGTTCGTATCAAAATTAACAACAAATTGAATTCAACTAATGAACGCTGATTGATTATAACTAATTAGATATAATGGTCGCCTAATAGCACTTGGTTGGGAATATCAGCTAATTGATAGACAGAATGCGCATGCAGAACGCTGACAGATTTTATTGAAACTGCAGCCCCATTAACATAATGGCAGATATCCTACTGCACATAATGTACGTATCATTGGCTAAAGGTAGTTTCTTTTTTTAACAAAATTTGTAATTATAATATTTAAACAAGTTGTGTTAACTGTGCCAAACTTAACGATAATTTAGCTTAAAAAACACCACTTAAATATTTCAATATGAAAAGGTTGTTCACAAAGTAATGCCATTCTTTATGCAGTTGTTTTTATTTCTCAGGCCAATCAAAAAGTTGTTATAACTGTTGATAATACAATAGAATGTTAACAATCAATAGTACAATACAGCGACAGGATCCAGACATATAAGTCAGTCCTCAAGGCACAAATTACGGCGGGCCAGGCGCCTTCCTTCCGCCACCGCAATGCTTCCCACGATCCTGCTTACCTAACTACGTGACATAGCGACATACAGAAGGCATACACCGAATGGTAATACTCGATGCACTGCTACGTGGTTGCTAAAGGGTGCTGTGTTGGTAAACATCATTTAATTTAAAGAAAATCTATGAGAAAACAAACGACGTCGATGGCGGCCATGGTCAAATCAATCTACTTCATCATCGTCTACTAGAGTCCAGAAATAATGTCACCCCAAATATTAAGTAATGTGAATGTCTATGGTGATCACTAATCATGCTGCTGAAAATAGGTGACTGCAGTCAAATGTGGTGTTTGCTATGCAAATGAAAAGATATTTACAATAGGTTTGTGTACGCTGGGATTCTTCGCAACCCAATCAAAGTAATATTCTCGTATAAAGTTCATGAGATTAGCTTCTGTATATACAGAAACGAAGAGCGAGTCACCGAGACTTCTCCTACCTACACCGAGACTCGTGCACCGAGGGTTCCGTACAAACTTGCGTACCGTACAGACTTAGAGGGTTGATTTCATCACAGCGCAAAGGGAGCACAAAATTAGTTTAGTATATGGTTTTAGTTTTAACTTCATACCTCCACGCGTTCCCGAGATAAGAAGTCTTAACAAACAGACAGACAGACGAATAACAAATTTTGTAATCCAATAAGGGTTCCGTTTGTTCCTAATGAAGTACGAAACCCTAAAAACAACCCTCTAGCTAGAAGGGACAGTATATCAAGAGTTGAATGATAGATGACATAGTGTTTGTCCACATGTATGCATATCATGGGAGTAAGTCGAAGCGGACCTTCTTAGCGTGGTTGCGTTGTGATAACTGTGCACAACTATTTTGTAAGCGATCATGACATAATACTCATTTGATGTAGATATAAAGAAGAAACAAATGCAGTTATGTTATCTCTCGGTCAGGTGTGAGCTTGTGAGGTAAGTAGTTGTCTGTGTTGTGACCTATGATTTCAGTTTTTAAAGCACAGAGATTTACACACAGCCGTAAGCAGGGGGGTTAGTCACTCTTAAATTCTTTGAAATATTTTCATCATGAATCTACAAAGTACCTGCATAATGCGGGTTGAATTATAAACGAATAAAATGTTCAAAATGTTTACAAGTATCGGTGGATTTCGACCTTGCATACCCTTAGAGGTAGTATACATCAATCACCTCATGGTTTTTATCCGAGCTACCATTTAAATAAATAATAAAAATGCCTTTATTATTTTTGACCTTAAAATAAATACACTATTAGAGTATTATTACCTAATTTTTTAAGTTATACTTCTTTTGGCGCGATGGAGAAAAATGATGAGAGTGATTTGCGCGCGCACAGCGACATCGTGAAGTTAGTTATAGGTGTTCTAGTAACTATGTTCATGTTGTATATTCTAGTATTTTTATATTTAGAACACGTGTTTCATAATAAATAAATATTCTTTTGGTGTTTTTATTAAGCTAGTGCATAGCTTTTAAATCAATTTCACATTCCAAGCTACCCTTGCCGAGGTTTAGAAATGGATGGGTTACCACACGTGACAAGGGGACAGGTTAAGCAACCCTTGCCGAGTTTTGGAAATGGATAGGTTACCACACGGAGCCAGGTTAAGCAACCTTTGCCAAGGTTTGGGAATGGATGGGTTAACACACGGGGACAGGTTAAGCAACCCTTGCCGAGGTTTGGAAATGTATGGGTTATCACAGTGGGCCAGGTTAAGCAACCCTCACCAAGGTTTGGAAATGGACGGGTTACCACACGGAGCCAGGTTAAGCAACCTTTGCCAAGGTTTGGAAATGTATGGGTTACCACACGGGGACAGGTTAAGCAACCCTTGCCAAGGTTTGAAAATGGATGGGTTACCACAGTGGGCCAGGTTAAGCAACCCTTGCCAAGGTTTGGAAATGGATGTGTTACCACAGGGGGCCAGGTTAAGCAACCCTTGCCGAGGGTTGGAAATGGATGGGTTACCACAGGGGGCCAGGTTAAGCAACCCTTGCCGAGGTTTGGAAATGGATGGGTTACCACAGGGGGCCAGGTTAAGCAACCCTCACCAAGGTTTGGAAATGGATGGGTTACCACACGGGGACAGGTTAAGCAACCCTTGCCGAGGTTTGGAAATGGATGGGTTACCACAGGGGGCCAGGTTAAGCAACCCTTGCCGAGGTTTGGAAATGGATGGGTTAACACACGGGGACAGGTTAAGCAACCCTTGCCGAGGTTTGGAAATGTATGGGTTATCACAGTGGGCCAGGTTAAGCAACCCTCACCAAGGTTTGGAAATGGACGGGTTACCACACGGAGCCAGGTTAAGCAACCTTTGCCAAGGTTTGGAAATGTATGGGTTACCACACGGGGACAGGTTAAGCAACCCTTGCCAAGGTTTGAAAATGGATGGGTTACCACAGTGGGCCAGGTTAAGCAACCCTTGCCAAGGTTTGGAAATGGATGTGTTACCACAGGGGGCCAGGTTAAGCAACCCTTGCCGAGGGTTGGAAATGGATGGGTTACCACAGGGGGCCAGGTTAAGCAACCCTTGCCGAGGTTTTGAAATGGATGGGTTACCACAGGGGGCCAGGTTAAGCAACCCTCACCAAGGTTTGGAAATGGATGGGTTACCACAGGGGGCCAGGTTAAGCAACCCTTGCCGAGGTTTGGAAATGGATGGGTTACCACAGGGGGCCAGATTAAGCAACCCTTGCCGAGGTTTGGATATGGATGGGTTACCACACGGGGCCAGGTTAAGCAACCCTTGCCGAGGTTTGGAAATGGATGGGTTAGCACACGGAGCCTGGTTAAGCAACTCTCACCAAGGTTTGGAAAAGGATGGGTTACCAAAGTTTTTTTTCTTTACACCAAAGAAGTATAACTTCTAACGCGTGTACATAAGTACACACACCCCTTTTTTATGTGTAAAATTATTTAAATTCTATACTATCACTATTATTTAACTATAAAATATGTATACTATATATACGTATTTCATCTATAGGTACCAGGTAAGGCTATCTTGCGACATAGGCCTCCTTAAGTTCCCTCCACGTTTGCCGATCCTGCGTTGTTCGCCTCCAACCCTTGGGAAAGTCATCTTCCTACCTTTTCGTCTGCCTTCCTCTACGTCTTTTTCCATCCCTTGGGTACCATTCAGTAACTTATTTGGACCACTTTCCTGTTGTTGTTCTCATCATGTGGCCTGTCCATTTCCCTTTCAGGATACGCGTTTTTACTTTTACATCTGCTACTTTGGTAATTTTTCTTATTGTTGTTGTTTTCCTTTTGTCTTTCAGCCTTAGACCCATCATACTCCTTTCCATTCTTCTTTGACGACCTATCATCTAGTTTTATTTAAATTCAAAAAATCTCAAGCCCATATATAAATGGTGCATCGTAGGACCATGTGTCTCAGAGTCTAAATTATTTATTTGATTAGGGTTAACCCGATTTTTCAATTAAATTGAATATTTTCCTCCTAATTTCGTTCTTATTTTTGTTTACCTACCTGCTTAGGTTTTTCTGGTGTTAGGTACTAGTTGCTATTCTGCTTAGTAGTAGTAGTAACGACTACTATTTTGATTCCGGGTACTCCCCCACTCACCAACCTATGTCATGATCAGCACCAATTTTCCCGTGAATAGAATTCGATAACCAACAAAGACCACCCCACCATCCCCTAACTATTGATAAGCATCTACTCAATAAAAGTACTTAACATCGATAATTCACACTCCTAAGACAAAAGAAACAAAACCCTCTAATATTATCACAAAAAATCCTGCACCAAGCAGCCATTTTGAACTCTAACCTAAACAAAATTGAGGTTAGATTTTTTTGCGTAAACTTTTTGAAACAGATCGCTCGTTCAGCCAATCAAGATGTCGCTGTAAGGCCCTGGAGACAATGACGTGATAAGAGGCAGGTGACACGTGCATTGTGTTTTTCAGCCCACCCCCAGTGCGCAACTGGTTTTAGGAACTTGATTCGCGATGTACACAGCTCGTTATTTTCGGAGATGCGACAGATTTTTGTGTAAAGTTGACTATGACAGGATTTGATTTTGTGTAAAAGGTAAAGTGGTGTTATGAATATAAAACAGGAACTACTTAAGTTAAGAAATATCTCGTTGAGACACTGAAGCCTGCGTACTAGCTTAGACTGCTTTTCTAATTCAAGAAGTGCAGGATAAGCACTGTTTGCACATAGAAATATTGGTTCGTGGTCACCGTTATCATCACGTTTCAAAAGTCATCGTTGCGCTCTCTAGAAATAATCCGAAAACGAAAGTTATAAATATTGTAATATTTCGTAAACTATTCATTTGGATTTGAATTGAACCAATTTTACGGTTACATCAACTGTTTATTTTTGCGCACGATTGTGAAAATTTTGCTATGAGAGAGTGTTGGGCTCTTCAGCCTACCTACACGCTGACCTGGCACGACAAGCGACCTGGTGGGGACTTTCAATTACAACTCAATACACTTTATGGTTACTTGTTGCTCAATCGTACCTATGTAGGTATGTCACCAACCTATGAGGAACCCTTCATGTCTATCTCAAGTGAACCGGTTTTCATTTGATCTAGCGTGACATCTTCTCAAGGAACTCGAGGCGAATGCTAGAAAAAATCGCTGAAGTTAGTCCTGCAAAACGCAGAACTCTTATAGTTAATTAGATTGGAGCAGTTTTAGAATAAGTACGTAAGATGCATGTTCCAAGCCAACTTGAAACAGCTAAATATCAAAATAGTTCATACCATCAGCAAGTTCCCTACCTACACCCTAATTACCCGTCATTATAATTAACATTAACTTAATCTATGACGCGACGCGTGCGTTTTTTACTCTAACCGCGTCGCACGTGCCTCCATCTGGCGCAGGAAGAGCGCTCGAGTGGAAGCCGGGCTTCTGACGTGACGCACTGACAGCACAGGTGATATTATCTGTGGTCCTTCAGTGTCAAAAAATATCGATATTTTTTAAATTACCGGCTGTTGAACATAATGTGTGATATGCACAGGTGACTAAAGCAAGTGCCTTTTCTTTGCAGTATGTTTTTGAGTGATTATTTTGAATCGATGAAAGTTTTAATCAATATTAAATTTCAGAAGACCTGATGGGCTTGGGTTCATGTTAGCAAAAAAGATAAGCACGTGTGTCGAGTTGGGGCAGCTGAGGTCTAACCATTGCGAATTTGGACATCCTATGTGTTGGTCGGTCAGACGAAATCACGAAAGTCAGTACAAGTCTGAACCTCGCCCCTCTCCGGGAGAAGTTATTTGATGAAAAAAATAAGCGCGTTATGACTTAAATCGTAAGTATACAAGTAGATCACAGAAGTTTTTTGTAATCTTTCAAATTATAGGTAAGCAAGTGATGCTCCAATCACAAATCTACTAACTAGGCTGCATCTGAAAGATGATCCTCGAGATGAACAGATAAGCTCCACTTAACGACAGACTACCTACCTACAGACGGCGGCGATCTACCAATCTCATCAAATAAGGTGTCAATTACGGACACACTCCATATCCATAGACACAAATCGCCATTAAAAGCCATCGGTATAAAGATTATTGAATAAAATTAATGCTAGATCTGAGGATTATCTGACGTACTATTTACTAATACGACTTCAAATAAGAACATAAATCATTGTTTTACTACTTTGTTTTATTTTAGAGATTGATTTTAATGGGTTTTTAATGTACTGGTTTTCTAGATCGAGTGATAGTCGCGCAACATAATAATAACTTAATTCATAGCAAACCATTTCATTTTGATCCATACTTGCTACAATTTTTTTTTAAATTAAATATGTTAATAAAATATAAACCTACGCTACTCATTTTCATGAACATTGTTTGAATTCTAAATGAATGCCTAACTAATTTGGTTGTAGCATAGTGTTCGTTAGTAAAGAAATTGGTTACAAATGAATCAATACAAAACCATCAATCTAACCTTCGAGTTTCAGTCCTAACCGATCCGAAATACTTTACACGATGTCGCTGAAATCAGTTTCACACAATAACTACCATTTAACCCCCGCAACCTGATCAATTAATAGCAAACGATCTCTGAACCAAGTGAAGTGATTGGTGCAAAGATCAATTGGACAGGGATGGGAACGAAACGACGTAACTACAAGATTATAGTTGCACACTTTCAGGTCCCTGGCAATCTTGGAGAGCTTTAGTATCTAGTTACTTAGTTACATCCAGCATTAATTGCTATATTTTCGGAAAAAGTCAACTACTTATACATTTTTTTCTGGGAAACCAATGAGGTTTTTCCCGTACGTAGTAGAGTGCGTACAAAAGTTGCCTTTACACACACGTGCACTGAGATGCACGGGTTATAAACCTAACCCTGTAGTCATCGTTTGTAATAAGATATTTTGGAATCATGCAATGATATGAAAAAAAAATCATTGTAGCCGCAACGGAGTGTAGAATTGAGCCCGGTTAGTAGCAATGGGCTCACCCGCCCGTCGGACCTAAACAAAACTGTATAACTACCAAAAAATGGGTTTAATTGGTACGCCTCTGCCTTACCCCTCGTGGATTACAAGTTATGCAATGATATGTACTGGTAGTCAGTCTTGTGAAAATTCTAAGACATGGTGACATCCATCCACCCGCAGCGGGCCGCTCGTGGTTGCCCTTGGATTATGGCCATTTGTTCTCACAGGCAGGACGTTTGCGTCTCTGCCTCTAGATCAGCATTGGTAACCTTATGGGCTGTGTTGTGCTATTTCAATTCTAATTTATCGTGTTGTAAAGCTATGCACTACTCTGCAGAGATGTGCCGGAGGCTACGAAATGAACTTTGCTTTCTACTTACTGGTTATCGAAAATCTTTTTGTATTTAGGTACTGAGGACGAACTCCGAGTTCGATTTTTTAATAGTAGTAGGTCGGAGGCTTAGTAGACTAAACTCAAGGGTTGCAAAAGACCGATCGATGCAGCGTAGCATCCTTACTAATATCATAAAAATTTAAAGTGAGTTTGTTTGTTTGTTACGCCTTCACGCCTAAATCACTAAACCGATTTTGATGAATTTTGGTACAGAGACAGTTAGGTAAAAAAAAAAGTGAGAAAAGGGGGAGTAAGATTTTTTTTCGATCATCACGCGAGTTAAAGTTAGCGTTAGCCCAAAGTAACTACGCCACGCGGACGAAGTCGCGGGCGGGCGGAAGCAAGCGGTCTAATAAAAAAAAGTATAATACTTACCCTACGTCAATCAGAGGGAGACCTACTAATTCGCTTGAAGGTTGCAGGAATAAAAATGTGTTCCAAACCTATGATTTGTTATGGTTTATATAGCACGTCACACCGTGTGGTTAGTAGTAAGTATATTCCATTTTCCTTCAGTTACCATAACAGCTGATACATGTTTTCCTGTTATTTCCATTCATAATGCCTACTGGGTATGAATGAATAGGATTTACGTATGTAATAAAGGTAAACCACCTTCATGGGGTATGAGGCCCTAATCAACGTCAGTCTCTGGAGCCAACCAACCAATGTGTAAATGACGTATTTATCAATAAAACTTAAATAATTTATCGAAATACTGAAAAGAAAATAAAACATTTGAATTTTATGAATTCCTTATGTTGAAAAAGGACTGGCATGATTTTGTAACCCGCACGAATTCATTTCCCATATCAGACAACTAGCGTGACAGTATTTTCCAGCATCAGTTGCACACTACGCAGCGTTTAGCTACTCATTCTTTTATTCCCAGAGCATAGCGGCCAAAGGAATGTCATTGTTTCCTCCGAAATCACGACGACTCGTGCGACTGCGACGAACGGGCACACAGGCTCCATACATGTCGCAGGAAGATTTTCGCGAAGCAAGGTAATGACAAGTGGGCCGTAACACGTAGGCACGATAATTGGACGCAATGGCCACCGGCCGACGGCCATAAACGAAGCGGGCGTGGGTCGAGCGACGCACCGTCTATAAGCACGGGCAGCGCGGCTCCGCCTGCCCTGGCCGCGACCGGCGCGCGGCGACATACATGTGTTCGTCGATTGTCTCGCTTTGCCTTGACTTGATGTTTTCATTCACAGTGTTTTGCTGACGTCCGCTATCTAGCTTTGTCTAATTGTTGTTTTGTATCTACTTTCGTTTAATTTCGACATTATTGACTAGTGATAGAAATTGCTCATAAATTACATACATTTCTACTAATCATCCCATTGTTTAGTTGGTTTTAAAGTTATTAGAGGCAAGAGTACCTACTATATAGTTTGAGACGTTAATTTCGAGCTTATTGGCAAATCTGCGTTGGGGGGGGGGTAAACTTATTCTTCTTCTGCCTCTGGTCCTTGTCTTATTCTATTTGGGGCTGCAATACTTTTCTCTTTCCTTTCCCCCCGTCAGACGTCACGGCATCATTTACCTACTCCTTTCTCATGTAAACATCAAGCCAAAAAGCGATGCCCCAATTATTCGTTCACCTTATGGTTATCCTATCATACACTGATACATAATATACTGATATTTGACGTTATGATTTAGATACACTTATTTAATACTGGGATTGAACTCCTGACTGATTTTACCGAAGGTGAGGAGGTCAATAGTTGATGGTACTATTGTCAACAGTCCTAGTTTTGGAGACTTCAGAGAACTGAATGACACAGAAATGTTAAACGTGATTCTGCGTAAATTGATTTCATTTTGGAACACAATCGTTCATGGAAATTCATGTGAAATCATTCACAATAATCGAAAATTGTGACTAAACCCGGTAGAAATGCCTCACAGACGGCTTAAGGTGACACACTTTAGCCAACTAGACATTCGTAATCCGTCCACTTCCTGCATAAAAACTACGTAAGCTCTATACTATACGTATTGAACACCAAAAACAGCATTTAATCTACTCGGGAGCGGCGTCTATTTCTGTCGTTGTCCATCCATCGGGAGCCTGTGATACACAGCTATTCCGGGCGGGGCAGGTTTTCGGGGAATGTCAACAAACGAACGGGCACTCATTCAATGAACTCGATGCATGCGTCGCCGGTGGCGGACCGGTCCGCTCGGGTATTCATAAAAATTATGCTCCCAGACACGCTCAATGGAGTGCCGTCGCATTGCGCCTTTACATTTACAAAGGTCTTTTATGGCGTACGGATCGGATCACGTAAGTTATTCTTTACGGATCGGAGACGTGATGAAACAGAGCGCACTCTGCGATTGTTACCGAGTGATAGACTTTCGTTTGCGTGCTACAATATACATAACTGAAATCGATGGGTCATTATTCAATTTCACACTATACAGATATCGCTATTATTTCCGAACTGATTTCATTGCGGACAGGTGTTTATTGCACAAGCGATTACTGACGTGGGCGGCGTGTGACGTGCCCAACTGGCCTCACTACTCGATATAATTACCAGATCATTGCACAACTAATGAATACTTATCTAATCAGTAATCGTACATGCTCGAGAGCTTTGTTCATAAAGATTGGCCCAAAACTGTGCCGAATGTTATGAATGTTGTTATTTCACGTTATTTGAAAACTAGTTCAAGATTATAATAATTAGCAAAAGGAGCGGCTGTTATTCTCGACACAACACAGCAACATCTCCCGCTAGCGTTATAAACAATACTCTGTTTGAAGCAGTCGATCGGGCAGCACATTGTGAAATGAAAGATATCGTTAAGGATTTAGTTTCATATAATTTTCTTTAACAAATGATCAATAGAAAATTGTATAATTAACAAGTAGCGTCTTAACAGATACTTCGAAATTATTAGTGTTGTAGGTAATATTTTACAAATACTTTGGAATGTTCATATAAACATCTCATATGAATCAATGTACATGGGACTCCACGTTTCACTCCACCGTTACTGTTACCACACTAGCTTATCGAATGCGGTACAATTTATTAGTTTTTGGAGCAGAGCTCGGCGGCCTGACGAAACACAACATACGTCAAACACATGAAACTGCCATAGAAATGGTACGCGGGTCTAGGGTAAAACAAGCGCCCGGCCGCCGCGACCTGCTCGGCTCTGTGATCTCACAGCCTATTAACAATTTGCTATTTTTTTGCGTACCCCTGGCAGTGCCACCGTCTCATTGGCATAAATACTTAACAAGACAGAGAGCAACATACACTTTTAAAGAATTGCTGTACTTTTGATTGGCACTACTAAATTGTAGTTTTTTTTTAATACATCAATGATCTAACATTAATTCTAGTGGCTTGAATGATGAATAATAATTAATTATTGAATATAAACAATCAAATATACAGCAGCATCGCGACAGTGTTGTAGACGGCCGGCACTGCTTCGGTACTGTATTTTATACACCATCCAATGTTATGTTTCAATTTTTACAAAATACTAGACATAATGGAGATTCATAATGAGATTACAATTGAATATACATTACGCGAGGCCATGCTTAGCAGGGTGAAATGAAAATACAACCGTTAACCGCTTAGTTAGGCGCCTTGGATGCACTGATCATCGAGATTAACTAAATAAAGCAGTCAATAAATAAACGATCATAAATATCTAATAAATACCTACACGGGCTATATTTACAAAAAAAAGCCTTCCTCATCGACGGCACATACTCAGCCTTTAAACAAATATAATACAGCACTATCCCAGTGGGATAACAGGTATAAATTAAAAAATAAAGCTGCCGGCTTAAGACTTGTATTACAAAATAATACTGACACCAGTAAAATAATCTATCCGCGAGATGGAATGTGCGGGCACTCGGCCCGGAACGGCAATAGGAACCAACTGCGCTACTCGCTGCCTCGCACAAGCGTACAATAAATTCATCACAAATTCTATTTGTATAGAATGGAATATTAATAAATACAATTAACATTGATTCACAATTATCTAAGTATAGCGTCGTAGCGTGCGAGGGCGCCAGCGGAGCCCTGCGCACGTCACTGGTACTTTTTGCTACCTCAACAAACAATAACATGCGGTGTGCGCGCTGCACACACCTCTCTCCTGTACCAAACAGACCAATTCCCGTATGTACTGTTTTGATTATCAAAAGAGTCAGACAGGGAATTGATCTTTTTAGTGCAGGATAGCAACTCAGCCTTTTGTATCAGCAGATACAGTGCAAACAACAATATAACATATAACAGCTCTACTTGAAGCGAGTAGCATTAGGTACATGGTCGTTGTTCGATCTCACACATCCGATACACAATGAACGTGAACAGAATAATACAGATTACAATCCACAAAACGAACACCAGGGGAGGAGACTGAAATTTCAACTCTGTGAAATGGAACCCACCACGGAACAGATCCGAGAGGTATATACAAAAGAAATTACTTCCGAATAAATTATAAACTTCGTAAAATAATTATCACATAAATTTCTCCTTATATCTTCCGTTCTCTCCACATAACTTAACACATAATCTATCTATAATATGTACACGACATACAATATAAACAAGGGACGCAATGTCCGGCGATTGTCCACAAGAGAGGAGCTAGTGGGGCAGGTCGGGCGGCGCGGGCGGCGCCTTGCACAGCGCGACGCGGCCGCGCGGCGCCGCCACGGCCACCAGCTGCACCTGGCCGCGCTCCTCCGAGAAGGGCGGCGTCTTGCCGCGCCGGTGCAGCCGCACCCACGCGCCGAAGCAGACTAGAATGGCGAGGAACACGGCGACGGTCGCGCCGCCCGCGATCGACGCTGTCTCCATCATCAGCTGCCGACTCGTAAACACGTACGAGTCGTCCAGGTCCTTGAACTCGCAACGCTGCCCCACGAACCCGCTCCGGCACTCGCAGTTGTAGATGGGGCTGTCCGATATCACTACGGTGAAGCACGCGCCCCCGTTGAGGCAGTAGTACTCCGAGTAGTCCGGCTCGCACTTGAATATGGGGAAGGTGACGTTGATCCGCGGCTGCGGCTGCGGCTGCGGGTGCGGGCGCTGCGGGCGAGCGGGCCTGGCCGGCCGCTTGGAGATGGAGCTCGAGCAGGCGCCCGCCAGCGCCCAGGCGGCAGACACCACCGCCCACCAAACTACCAACGATTGCATTTTCCGCACGATCCGGAGGGTCGGCGCTCGCGGTACGTGCACGATTTTGACATTGGACGGTGACTTATGAGAAATCCGAGAGGCGATGACATGACCGCATTCGAATTTCGAACTGGAACCCTTCGCTCGCATCCGCGTCGGCGGTCCGCCCAGACATGTTTCCTGTGTTAACTTTTTTTTACGTCGACGATCACTCGCTCATGACGGAGGCGCGGTTTCTACGGGCGCCCGAGATATCGCATCGATCCCTCGACGGGCATGTCGAAAGTGAAACACTGAACACTGTTCGAAACTCTGATATTCGTGGTTCACGATTATTCACGGAGCACATACACACAATGTCCCGTTCGAAAAGATATACACAAAATGGTGCTGAGAGAATCGCAAGCACACTACGCTCGGTGAGTTGTCTATGCGCGACTGACGGGACGGAGGGCGTCCACTGCATCCGCCATCTGCCGACGAGAATGAAATGCGGGGAACTCGACGACGCGCGCCTGTGTGCGGCCGTCGGGCGTATGCGTGCACGGGGAAATTACACTCGTATGCGTCACCCGTCTACCTGTGTGAGTGAGTAAACCTTTTTTTTTTCTTTGTATGGGATTATGAACAAGGTATTTCTTTTTCTCAGCGATTCCGATCCTCAAGGAACCATTATTTGTGGATCCTTGAATGAGAAAACTATTTTATCAAGTTTAAATATTTGTCATGAATTTATTTATATAGTTTTATTAACTCTAAGAATGTTGTTGTTTAGGTATTTACAAGTAACTTATGTAAATAGCAGGTACCTACCTATATGAAACTATGATGGAACATACTTGTGTGGCAAGATAGGCATGTCGACAGTAATTAACTAGGTACAATAAGACGTAGAAGACTGCGTACGATTGCATTGCATACACTTATGTAAAAAAATTAATTGCATCTTGAATCTGTGCTTTTTATAATTTTTGTAGCTTGGACCATTTCTTTTATCATTTCAAAATAACACTATTGCTCTTATTAATTTCAGTTTTTGACATTTTGATATCGCTACGTAATATCAACAGAGATTTAAGTTGAAATCGGACCCCATTATCGTATAACGTCTTATTGCGTTTTACACAGCAAATGGACTGCAAGGTACACAAAGAGGCCTCAAGATTAAGAAAAACTGCTACTTGTGTGAAACAGGTTGGCGAGAACTTGCATCAAACTTTAGTCTTTCTCGACTTACAGAACATTATGCAAACATTAACGTTTGCTCGAAACCTACGTCTACGTGCTTGCTTTTATGTCCACAAACTCTTATCCGTATTGTGTTAAAAATGCAGTCAGTAGATTTAAGTTTATATCAATTCAATTCCTTAATTTTTTCATTGGAACTTTTAAATCTTATTTGAAAACTGTTCAGCAAGTGATGGGGTTCATTACCCTAAATAAAACTTGACTAATCGAGTTTGAATCAAATGAGATATTATTCATATTAGATTTAGTAATTTAATATAGAGATAAATCGTTTTGCTACAAATTATGAGCATTGGATCTTGGAAGTCTTTGCTAGCCGAAGTTATAGATAATGGACGTTAACTTTCTGAATTTATTTTAACCCACAACAGGCTCATATGAGGCCACGACCACGAGGCCCACCTCTCTCAAAAGCAGTGACTGTGAACCAAAAGTGAGATCGTTGTATTCATATAAAATTGGTATTACAATAGTTTAAAACTAGAATAAACCCTTTTTCAAACCTTTGTTCAAGAGTATTTATTTCAATTATTTAATTTAATTGCCTTTTAAGCAAAGGCAATTAAAATATTATCATTGCTTAAAAAAAAACAAAATAATGCTTAATGTATCCATGTTGCAAATTATAGTGGAACGCAACTAGAGTTGTACCTTGTTTTTGTCATTTGAATGAATGAAATGAACCTAAAAGTTTAGTAGATGTCTAAAAATACTTGGTTCTAGTATTTAATAGTGGCATAGTATTTAAAAGTTCAAGTTGTCATGTCTGTCATTATTGTGTTCTGTCAAATTGGTTCAATACTTTCAGGATTTGTTAATTGTTTTTGTTGTTGAAGAGATAAATACCAAATAAATTTATAAAGTTGTTTTTTTTTTAGGCGGTGTGGTATAAGACAACTGGATCAGGATGTCGGAATCCTCGAAATCAAAGTCTTCCTTAAACTTAAATCCGTCGCCAACATTACAATGCAAAGATCTTCACGAATATCTGAAAAGTCGTTCGGCACAGTTTCTAGAGACTTTATATAATTATCCTACGATTTGTTTAGCTGTTTACCGGTAAGTAAAATGAAAGCAACAAGTCCAGACATGTTTCACAATAGTCCTATCTAACAGTTGACATTTGAGGTTAGGTTTAGTAACAGAGACGAACTGCTAAATATATGAGAAACCCTTAAATGACCCTCAGACCAAATAACTTACACACACTAAAACTTTTCATAAAAGCAGTATTTTACTATTGGTATAAACATTTTTTTCAGGGAATTGCCAGAGTTAGCTCGACACTTCGTGATCAGACTGCTGTTTGTGGAGCAACCAGTGCCTCAGGCTGTGGTCACATCCTGGGTCTCACAAGCTTTTGCCAAGTGGGTTCCTTATACATTATTATAAGCTAAGATGTATAGATTCATACATACAATTGCACCACTTCCCATGGGGTGGGAAGAAACTACAAACTGCTGCTTGCTAGAATCCTTCCATCCTTCTTTTACTTTTAACATGTTCATATGAACATAGTAAAAGTAAATAGAGTATGGTGGAAGAGTGAGAGTGGTCAGATGTTTATCTAGCCACTCATAATCTGGTGGTGTGTACTATATACACCTCACATTCTTGAAGAACATCACCAGTGAAAATAATCTATGTCCTTCTATGGGGCCCTAACTATTCCACTTAAATTTGCAACAATATTGCCAGCTTATAGATTCTGTGTTCCTATTCTCCTTATTCTTTATAGCACACAAATATACAACACTTCTTTTCCATTGCAGAGAGCAGTCCAAGGCATGTGAAGCCCTATCTGAGCTATCAGTATGGCAGGAGGCTCCCATCCCTGGTGGCATGCCTGGCTGGATGCTGGCATTGTCCTTCAAGAAGAACCTCAAAGTTGCACTGCTTGGAGGGTGAGATAAATACAATTAAAAAAAACTTCTTAAATAGTTGAATAGTTTTAAAATTCAATAATCTCTATAATAAAACTCCATACATAATGGCATGGCATATCATACCATGCCATGTTATCTCTCCCTTATCAGATCAGTCTGATTTTTTACTCCTAAGTACTAGAAATAGACAAATGCAGAAAAGTAAATTTAATTATAACAATCACTTGTATGTATAGTGTCAATCTATTTCTGAATTGAATCAATAACTACTTGTTGTTGGTTGTTATTTTGCAAGTAATTTATTGAAACTACCTAATTGTGCCCGGAAACTATAATAAAACCTTTACAGAGGACGTCCTTGGAGCATGTCATTATCACTGGAACCAGACGGCAAGGCCCGAGATGTGGCATTCCTCGATGCCTATGCGCTGGAGAGATGGGAGTGTGTGCTTCACTATATGGTTGGCAGTGCACAGACTGAGGGTATCAGTGCTGATGCTGTAAGAATCCTACTTCATGCCGGGTTAATGACCAGGTGGGGCCATTGTTGAAATTAGGTTTATGCAGTTCTTGTAAGGTTGAATAATGTGGGTAATTATGTTATATTTTCCTCTTTTTCAGAGATGCAGAAGATGGTTCAGCAGTGATTACTCGCGCCGGTTTTCAGTTCCTACTCTTAAGTACAGCTAAACAAGTGAGTCACATTATTTTTCCTATTCACTTAATATAATATACAATAACATGCTCAAATTGTATCAGAGAAGAAATTGAATTTATGTAGAGTTTCAGTTTTTCAGCAAAACAGCAGATCTAAAAATATGTATTGGACTTCATTAACAAGGAAAACGACATTTTTATGTATCAGGTGTGGTTATTCTTGCAACACTACTTACACACGGCTGAGAAGCGGAGTCTGAGCGCGGCCGAGTGTCTCGCCTTCTTGTACCAGCTCAGCTTCAGTACCCTTGGCAAGGCAAGTTCTATGTAATCATTAAACTGGATAGAGTATAAACTTCACAAAGAAACAGGCCAAGAGCGAGTCAGCCTCGCGCACTGAGGGTTCCGTACAAACTTGCGACAAGTTTCCTCTAAGTCTACACAATCAAAAGATATGGTCATTTATTCTAGAACCTTTGGTGCTAGAATAAATGACTATATTTTTTGACTGTGTAGACTTAGAGGGTTGATTTTTCGGACCACAGACTTAAGTTTAAAAAAAAATGTAATGTTTGGTTTTATTTGCAGGACTACAGCACAGAAGGCATGAGTAATAATATGTTGGTGTTTCTACAACATTTGAGAGAGTTTGGACTTGTTTATCAAAGAAAGGTTTGTTACTGTTTAATATTTTATTAGCATTAATTCTTCTCTTATGTTTTTCTCTTCATTATTATGGTACAGATTGAGTACAGGATCTTAAGATTTCCGCAGGAATGATTTGTCCAGCCAATTTGAACCAGTCGTATTTGTTTCCAGCGCAAAGCGGGTCGCTTCTACCCGACGCGCCTGGCGCTGAACATCGCGGCCGTTCGCGGCGGCAGCACTCCGGCCGGGCCGGCGCAGGCGCGAGGGTACATCATGATGGAGACCAACTACAGGGTCTACGCCTACACGCAGACCAACCTGCAGGTGGCGCTGCTGGGACTCTTCACTGAGCTTATGTACAGGTTAGTTAGATATATAGTCTTCCGGACGGCTTGTGGCGGAGATAGCCATTTGCGCGGGCGATATTATAATGCACAAGTATGTGAGTAGGCACAGGTGCCATCTCTATTCCCGCACTCCACTCCCAAAGTCTTATGGGACGGCAATCCGACACGACCGGAGAGAGATCAGGCGCAGGACCAACGGTTTAACGTGTTCTCCGAGGCACAGATGTCTCTTACCGCCAACTTCCAAACTCCTTGCTGTTACTATGAAATTGTTAATGGAAAACCCAAAATCACTTTTTACCCTACCTGGGAATCGAACCTAGGAATCCGTGCTCAGCAGTCGCACTTGTGACCGCGAGACCAACAGAGCAGGATCAGGTTAGGTAGATTGTTGGTAGACAGACTAGTTAATAAGCACTAAAGAAAGCAGCTGTCTCAACAAGTAGAACTAAGAAACCAAAAATAGAGTTATTTGTTTGACAGTCATCCCTGAACGAGAGAATCTACATCTTTTGTAAGTTTCATTATCGAGAAAATACTCAATAGTTAGCAACTGATCTATTTCTCGCCAGTGGTGGGACAGGTGCCTACATTATACTAGGCATTCGAATTTTGGTTATTCACTGTGAAATACAGAATATATTTTTCTTACAGCTCCAACAAAAATAATGGTTTTACTGAGTGAATGGTTTTGATATACAGTATATCATACTATACAATACAATACAATATCAATAGTGATACTTCCATGTATACCATAATATGTTAATTCCAGGTTCCCGAACTTGGTGGTGGGTGTGCTGACGCGGGAGTCAGTTCGCCAGGCCCTGCGCGGCGGGATCACAGCTGAACAGATCATACACTATCTGGAACAGCACTCACATCCACAGGTAACTTACTGCGTTGAAAACTTGTATTGTATAACGGGCATATGTCCGCAACTCCACGTCCATGGTGCATTTTTTGCGTACGGGAATATTATTTGATCTACTCTAGCTCTACGACAAATACCAGCAACGCCTTGGTGTTACTGACGATCTCGCGGAGATGTATTATTTGTTACTTAATTTTAAGCTGTGTCTCAAGTGGACCTTATCATAAAGTTGATCTTTCATTGATGAATTTGAGATTACTCTGAAATACCAGAAATATTTCGTTTACACTTCTTTCTCTTTACGCTTTTAATTAGTATTATTACAGTGTGCTAGAGTCCTCACAATAGCAATGTGAACTTGCAGATGTTAAAGTCGGAGACGGGCGGTATCCGCACGTCGTCCATGTTGCCTCCCACCGTGGTGGACCAGATCAGGCTCTGGGAGACCGAGAGGAACCGCTTCACGTACACCGAGGGCGTCGTCTACAACCAGTTCTTGTCACAGGTACCACTTCTATGGCTAGTTGATTCCCTCCTCCCACTACTAACCTTTCAGGGAAACAAACATACTTTTTTTCTGACACTTAAGATAATATCATTTATATGGTATACATACATGGTATTATTTTAAACTTTGAGATCATACATGTTTTGTTTAAAATTAAAGCATGCCAACTCAATAATGGATTAACAAATTTTATTTAATTAAAAATGAAATGGGTATTTCGTAGGGACGTATGCAGTCTCAGTGATTGAATGTTGAATGTATGTGTATTGTATATGCAGTCTGTATTTTTTGTCGAATCAACCTAGATTTTTTTTAAAAAACTTGCTGTATTTGGTATGTTTTTGTTCAAGAGCTAGTTGTCCATAAAATTAAGTAAAAGTTTTTATCTTCTGAACGAAAACATTTTAGTCATGTTATTGAATAGCGACTGTATGTTAACAGGCCGACTTCGTGGTCCTCCGTGACTACGCGCGGCAGCAGTCGCTGCTGACGTGGCAGAGCGAGCGCACGCGCACCATGGTGGTCACGCGCAGCGGACATGATGACGTCAAGAAGTTCTGGAAGCGGTACTCCAAGAGCTCATAGTACTCACGATATATGACAGGAATTGATGATATTACAGTGAGGGCCAATGATATTATACCAATATCAATGTCACTGTAGAAATAACATGAAGCATTACGGCCCTCTCGTTGCGCAGAGAGGCCTGTATCTCTAGCATTGGGAACATTAGACTGTGAATGCAGTCAAGCTATTGTTAACCTTTTGCACGCCAGCGCTTTTTAAAATTACTTCGCCCCTGAAGCCAAATTTATTAAAAAATATATTTATATTGTAGGTATTTTTCCTAGAATTTTTTTCTCCACTACATGAAAAACACAACAGTTTTTCAAAAGTGATTTTGATTTGATTCTAGCGTGGAACTGTGGTTATCAATAAAATAAATTGGTAACTATAAATCAAGAATATATTTGGTTAAAAAATAGTGTGAAGAATTAGCATTTTGAAAATATACGAATTTATAACTTAGCTGTCAGGGTGGGAAAAATACTTCCCTGTGCTCTTTACACTTGTTGGTGGCTTGTCAGCAACTTTTGCAACTTAAATCGTGTATTCAATCATCATCGGCGTTCAAAAGGTTAAATCTAATTATTGTTGAAACAGGCAATCAAATAATTATAGCCTGATGACAAAAATACTGAAATCAGCTCCAAATCGGATATAAATAATATTTGTAATGCGCAATGGATGGAATGCATTGGAGTATATTTATTATACTTCGACAAGGTAACAGTTTTATGACTGAAGAGGGTGTGTGACTGGGAGGTGGGTCCTATCGTGTATGCACTATCAATAAAGGTTTATATTTAGCGCATAGGAAACTTGATAAAAAAATATACTGTGATTGCGCTTCATTTAATTATAACTTTTTTGTTTTAAGTGTCGATATAAGTAGTAATGTATGCGCAAAATATGTTGTTATGGCGCTATGCGCTGTTTTCTTGTAAATAAACTTATTTTTTATATGTAACCCTTGTTTGAATGGTTGGAAAAGTAAAAAAAGCCTGTCTTCTTAGTATAAAAGTTTATTTGATAAACATTCATCCATTCTCACATAATACTTCTACATTTCATTTATTCATACACAAACAACTATTTATAACAGTCATTTTATATAGACATTGAATTAATAAATGCCAGTTAAATTTTAAGTGGAAAATTTCGGGATGTAAAGATGATTAAATTTTACTAATATATCAATAGTTGTAAAAAGTATAGTCATTTCAAAAATACACATAGTTCAGCGAAAATGACCTGCTAGAAATATATTTGAAACTCACACATAATTTACCAGTAAAAAACCTGTTAATATTGTCCACAATGTACTTTATTTCCACTTATAGTTAACACAGAAGTCTATCAAACGTTTGATAAGATTAAAAATGCAACAAAACACTGTTGCATTTTGAAATTTATACTAAGGGCATAAGGTTAAAAAAGGCCGGACCTTTATGTACTGTGTCGGAGTGTCAGGACGCGGGCAGCGCGGGCGGGGCAGGCGGGGCGGGCGGGCGCGCTGGCGCCAGTGCCGCGTACAGCTTGCTGACAGCCGACTGCACGACGCGCTCCAGAGACTCGTCCGACGGACACTTTACTTCCTGCGGGTTTGAAAATATTTATCAAAAAGGGTTAACAGAGAGTAAAGAAGGCTGCGCTTTAATTTCGATCTCGGCGGAAGCTGATAAAAACTTTCAGGTATTTAAATACTTTATATATTTCTGGATATATCTTTACCTTACATAGGCCCGGTTTTTGCAAAAAAAGGAATGAAGAAAAGACGTATAGGAGTTGGCCAACCACAATTGAGAATAAAATAAAAACGAGACGACACACGTGTTGTCGTTTACAACACGTGTGTCGTCTATCTTGTAATGTCCTGAGCAATATGCAGGTATGAAAGACTTTTCGAATCTTTTACTTCCGTTCATCTCTCTGCATAATAACCATACCTTATACATAAATAAGGACCAGTTTTATATAAAGTATACGAACCATATTGAGCAAATCGATGTCAGCTCGCTTATCGTCGACGGTGACATACAACTTCTCTCCCTTGAACATCTTGGGCACGGCGTCTTCACCGAACATCTCTTGTAGCATCTCTATCACGCACTCCTGGAAATTACCATATCAATTTTATTCTGCTCTGATTTTAAATTCTTAAAAAAGGAACAGTAAATAGAAGTATAGGTAATAAAAATGGTTGATTTTTACTGTCTTGTCGAGATGAAAGAACTGAGAGAAGAAGAAAGAATAAGTTCTGCAATCGTATAATTTTGTACGTGAGTAAAATAGAGTAAGAAGTACATAAGTTACCTTGAAGTGCATCCGGTCGAGCTTGGGCGCGAGCGGCAAGTGTCGCGGCGCGGTGAGCGCGGACGCCGACAGGATCCCCGCCACCAACGCATCCGCGTACATGTCCGACACCGGCCCCGCCACCCACTGCAACACACGAGTACTGCTCACATGTCCCCAAACAGCTATGAGCCAATATAGCGACTACATATAGTCGCTAGTCGCGTGCGTCGTCGCAAATCTCATCGAAATAGAAGATGACAGAACGAGCTAGTCAAAACCTACGACCACGTTAGCCTTGGATCAAAATATAGCACTGCAGATGTACTTCAGCACTAGAATCGTACAATAGAAGATGTGCACCCACCTCCAAGGTGATCATGTTGTTCTCCACGGTAAGTTCGACGCAGGAGTACACTCTCCACCTGGTCTCGCTGTGGAACTCGATGGCTCCCGCGAGCTGCATCACGACGTGGCGCAGTAGACCCAAGGAGCCGCTGTAGTGGATCGACTGGCGTTGCGTCACTTCACTTTGACTTAGTTCTGTGTATTCTGGAAACAGAAGACTACTTTAAGACCTCTGGGGACCACGTTTCAGTGTGACCAAGTTAAAGTTTTTTAATGCAGACTCTATGGCGCTGATTTAACCGTACAAAAATATTGTTTTCCGTAAAACCTCCTTGACCTTCAACGCTTCAATAAAATGGTAGCATTTACATAAATAAGAACTTGTAATGAAATAGTCGAAACTTGCTTAGAACTAAAACTTACTATTAAGATCTGAAGGAGCTAATATGTGATAGTTAAAATTCCTCTTCACTAGGATGCCTTGTAGCTCTGTGCCAGGCTCGGGCTTCTCCATCGCTAATGATCCCATTACCTGTAAAGATTAAACGTCAAAATTACATATTATATTTCTTAGTTTTACGGCTAAGGAGAAATATTGACGGGCCTGTTGGTCTAGTGGTTAGTGGCCCTGACTACTGAGCCGGAGGTCGTGGGTTCGATTCCCACCCAGGACAAACTTTGTGTGATGAGCATGATTGTTTGTTCTGTGTCTGGGTGTGATTTATCTATAATATGTATGTATTTATAAAATTATATAAGTATGTATATCAGTTGTCTGGTTACTATAACACAAGCTCTGCTTAGCTTGGGATCAGATAGCCGTGTGTGAGTTGTCCCAAGATATTTATTTATTTTATTTATTACGGAACATCGCCGTTAACTCATTGTCTATTAGATTAGAAGAAATTGATTCTATACAGTAGTATCGTATGATAGGCATTATCGATAAAAGCGTAAGAAATGTCAATTAGAATACTTGGAATTTGAATACTATCCAAATAAAAAAAAATGGATGAAATGTGTGAGAAATGATTTGAAGACAGAAGAAATGTAATAGATAGAATATAAAGAATCTGGTTTGTAAAATACTGGTATTCAGTTGCATCCAGTTAAAAACCAACCCCAGCATAGTAGGAAAAAAGCTTAGGGTATGATGATGGGGATTCTGGTTTACCTTGGCAGTCTTGTCTCCCCGGAAGGTAAGGAACAGTTGCTGCGTGTTCCGTGGCGTGTGTATCTGCAGCCGGCCGCGGTGTTCGCGCTGTAAGGCGGCTTTCAGGCGAGACATCTCGTTCTGTTCGCCGTGGACTAGCACCTGGACGTGGAATGGACAGGAATTACAGATGTTCTACTGAGATTGAGTTTTAATCACACTTACATTGGAAAAAATAAGATTAAACTCGAAGACATTCGATTTTCAAAACTTCTAAAATGATAATAATTATTTTTAGGCTGGATAATACTTAAAAAAAAAATTGATCTAATATGACTGTTAAATAAACAAATTTTCCCAATATTTTATTGGCCAATATGTGATTCAAGATTAGTGTTAAAGTTAGTTATTGTTATGAGTATTTAGCTACTTAAAAATGTGCCCTCGTTTAATCGAACACCCTGTATAACTAGCAAGAACCCTAATATTTTTACGTACCACATGCGGCGGCTTGAGGATGTTTATAAACTCGGAGGTCTGTTGGTAGTCGGTGTGCGCGGAGAACGAGATGTAGTCTACGGACATCTTGAGAGGCAGCTTCTGTCCCGACATGGACGTGATCTCCTCGGGCTCCGACAGGATCGTCTTAGCCAACGTGCCTTCTACACAGTAACCTGGGGAGAAGAAGGGATCAATCTTTATAATCTACAGGTTTTTGTCTGCCTCGCTTTGGAAGCGTATAGGCTGTGCTGAGTATTTCAAGAACCTGGTTATGTTATTTACACAGCCTCTGAGTCCCGTCTTTAGAGCCTGATATCTGTGGGAAAGCCCAAAATATCTGTAGGCAATCTTTTTGGCTCCGGGGTGGACACAGCATAAGATGGAAAGGATAAGGTCATGATATTAGCTAGTCTCCAAAAGGTTTGGTCAAACAATTAACACATTGTAATGCATGGCTGTCTCAATTCTTCATCTCCGTCGTTCCCTTTATGCAAAGTATTGTGGTCTCAATTAAAGGATCGCTCACCAGCAATAATAACTCCGTTGTTGGGGTCAGTGCACCACGACTCGAACAGTTCCCGGGACAGACCGGACTGCATCATACCGGGGGACGCCATGATCACGCACGGGCCTATGTCTTCGAAGTGGTCTATACCCTGGAACATTTTAGAACATGAAGTAGATGAAACATTTTTGGATACTGAATCAAATGTTTGTGAAGAAACTGCTATATTTCTGATGCGCGTGGAATGTTAGTAGAGAAGCAATCCGATTTTTTTATGGGAGAAGGTCTATTCTTAATTATTTTCTACTGATTATCAAATAGTAGTTGCTAGGAGTAGTTTTTGATTGGAATAATGATGAAAAAGATTCATCCCCAAAATTCTGAGTACAATCAAATGATTTATCTAAATATTTATTCAACTAGGTATACGTAAAAGGCCACGCATGCGTCAGTCTCCAAAAACTTTGGCAAGAAAAAAATACGTCAGGAGAATTTTTGATGTCTGAAAAGATTAGATAGATATGCGTACATTGAGTCAACATAATATGATTTTAAACAAAGCATATCGTAGGTAGTAGACACAATCAAGACACCTGTGATACATAGCAACTATCTGTGCTATCTTCAATAAGCTTTAAACATAACAATTCAACATTTATCGCTATGACAATGTAGTTTACATTCGTCCGACATAAAACATTTGGAGTTTTTAAATCAGTGGCAACGAAATACTGATTGATATTAGAGTACAAGGTCAAGATAATTGTCTATGCGGCTTGGATACATAACTCGTCATATTAAATGTTTTATTTTCAAATCCAATTCAGCATGCGTATGTATGAGGAAAAATCTGGCGAGCTAGACAATATGGTACCTAATCAAATACATAATTTAGGCTTTGTTTGCGGTTTCGCCTGCATATATGGGAAATTATCCAACGGCATAACAACCGAGATAAAAGGGCAACTTGGTATACAGCCAACCGAGGTCATGATTATCCAAATCCAATCTGTCAGCGAGCTTAGGAGCGAAGTATACCGGGTGTCAAACTTACGGACCGCATCAGAAACACCATAATTTCGCCCCAAAACCCAAATAACTGATCCTGGCCTCGCAGCTGCTAGGTTAAAATGGAACTGGACTGGTTACTTCTGCCGCATGTCGGAGGAGTACTGAGCAAAAATCACGTAGACAAGCAAGAAACAATGGTCTGGAATAGACCCAGAAGGAAATGGCGGGATAAGCTGGACTCTTTCTCAAAGCATTGGCCTACAATCGCACTTGACCGTGAAAAGTGGAGGGAGAGAAGGGAGGCCGGCCTTTGCCCTGCAGTGGGACTATATTGGTTCATAATAAAAATAAACTACCGTCTAAAATGCGTGTAATTTAATTACACCTGGTTACATTTAAATGTTAACGCCTACATGAGATTAGTTAATAATTAAAATATTCTTCAGATTATGGCATTAATACGAGATAACATTCGATACAAGATACAACACTATCAGTGGTGTAACGAAACATGTTAATTTTTAATCTGTAGGTAGTATTGTGACGTGACGCTCGTTGCTCGGGGCGGCCGGCTTGCAGAGATAACATAGTTATAAACTGGGATTTTATGACAAAAGCAGTAAGTAAATCTATACCAAACTATTATTTTTGTCATAAACTTGAAAAAAACCTTGTAAAATATTAAATTTTTGCGCATATAAAACCATAATCTGTAAGAACTGAAAAAATATTTCAGAAGTATAAGCTATACCTATTGTATTTTTATTATAATTAGAGATACATAGGCTGTTTAATATAGCTATATTATCAACAGAAATGGATTTGGTTAAAGACCGTGTTTAACAAAGAGGTTATATTTATATTTGGATAATTTGGGTGTTGTCCTTGACAATTTTTGGCGCCAAATACAAATATATAGCTTATTTATCCTAAAAAATGTGTGCCTTTTATCCTTTCACGTCTAAATTAAAAGGTTTTGTATCATGATTGACACACGGATATATCATGACCAGACTTACGTACCTAATATACTTTTATCCCGGAATTACGATTATAGTGATTATTTTCGAACTCTACTCAACAATACCGGAAAAAATCTGGCATAATATATTACAATATAATTGTTCCAGGAATGCTGCCCGATTCGTTCAAAAACCGCCTGATCCAATGGTTGGAAGACCACCGTGAGTTTGTGGTGGCTGTGTTCTGCCTCCCAGCGAGCTTCCTGTTCACCGTGCTGCTGAGAGTGCGCGCCTACGTCAGGTGGCTGACTAGTGATCCGCAGCGACATGACAGTGCTGTCAGACTGATACAGAGCCAGGTGAGAAAAACCATGAAATTCATTTCTGCCCAACTAATTGTACTTGCAGTAATCGTCATTTTTGAGATTTTCACTTTTTTGCAAAAAATACATCCTAAGGATATATTCTATACTGTAAAAAATATATTTAAAAGATTTGTTATATAAAACGTGTCTTTTATCTAACATAAAACGCAGTAAGACTATAAAGTAAAGAAAAAAACATATCAATAGAAAGATAGAATTTTTTACTATTTTTAAGTCACACCTTAAAAATTAAATAACGGATATTTCTCCATTGGATATGAAGAAATAAGTTTACCGCGGTTATCTCCAAACCGCCATTTGCAAGTACTGCGTTTGCAATAAGCAGGGTAGATTTATATTTCTGAAGTATGCAGCAATCCAACGAACGAGATCGAAGCGAGGCTTTTTTTTGGATTGGAAATCATGGAATGACTCCTCCCACAATAGACGAAGCGGAAGGGAGTGTCAAAATTTCAGGCGAAGCACAAACGTGGACACTTGTGTCGCATGTCAAGCTACCAATAAATTCATCTATTTCCTACAAAAAACACAAAAACGTTTTTATTTCTTCTTTCTGTGTCACTTAACCAATACACTCTTTAATTACAGGTACAACAATGGAACAAGCTACCCCCAAAAGACCGTCGCCTCCTCTGTACATCCCGGCCCAACTGGCTGTCCCTTTCCACCACGTTCTTCCAGAAGCATCTACATCACCGGGTCGCTATCCCCCTGTACGACATCCTGGAGCTGGATGAACAGGCCATGACCGTGAGAGTGGAGCCCATGGCCACGATAGGGGATATCACCGAGTTCCTGATACCGAAGGGGTATTCGTTGGCGGTGACTATTGAGCTCACTGATGCTACTTTGGGAGGTGAGTTTTACACGAATGCCCAAAATAAGTGTTATTAAACATATATTTATGTTGTACACACATTATTTTTAGTTTTTGCGAACCCTAAACTTTGTTTATGAATAAATAAGTAACTGCATCGAATCCAATAATTTTGACACCAAGTTATATCTTGTCTCAAAACGATTATAAAAAGGTTACAAGTTGGACACAGGTCACGCGCCTGGTGAGTATGGTGACCGTGTTTTTAACCGACTTGAAAAAAAAGGAGGTTCTCAATTCGTCGGAATCTTTTTTTTAATGTATGTTCACCGATTCCTGAAAGACGTCAGGACCGATTTACAAAATATTTTTTTTGTTTGATAGGGTAGGTATACTTCCCAAGTGGATCATATCAATTTTATTTATATTGCTAAGTAGTTTTATGAGTTATCGTCTATAATACATATTTTGTCGGCTAGGTCCATATGGATGATCATTGAAAATTAAAACTCAATAAAAAATATGTGATATATCATTATACCATAGCCTAAAAATGCTGAATTAAAAAACTTTTTGTAAAAAATTAAAACCAATTTCCAACTTCCACTTTTTAGTATTTTTTTTAGAAGCAGTCATAATTTTACAAAAAAGTTTTTTTTGTTTCAGCATTTTTAGTTTTTTTTTGTAGGGTCAACCGGATTACATAACAAGCTAATTAATTTTGTGATTTTGCATGATATAGTTCTGAAATTTTGTACATAGCATTCGCATAACCTAAAATTAATGTTGTCACGCATGTTTTTTATCTTTTACTAGCTGTGCCCCGGCATGCGTTGCAATGCAATTTTGTATCTTTCTACCTACCCTACCTACCCTATCTACCCTACTTCTCTTACCGGGATGAAAAGTATCCTATGTCCGTCTCCAGGTTCTAAGCAACCTCCTCACCAATTTTCAGCTAAATCGGTTCAGCCGTTCTTGAGTTATAAGTGGAGTAACTAACACGACTTTCTTTTATATATATAGATTTCTTTGTTTTTTGTATGCATAATAAAAAATCATTTTCAGTGCGAATATTAACACTTTTTTTCATAGTGTAACGTTTGAAGTTAGATTAACTAGATTCGATAGTTAAGAATAATACCTATAGGTTGGTTTTGAATTGCAAACGAAGAACGCTGAACAGCGTCAGCTTCTGGTCACTTATTATTTGCAAATTATTGTGAATCACCCTATTTTCCAGACTAACAATACAATAACCGTCTCAAAATATTCCAGGTCTCGCATTCGGCACTGGCATGTCCACACACTCCCACAAGGCCGGCCTCTACCACGAAACCATCACGAGTTACGAAGTAGTCCTGGGCGACGGCTCCTTAGTAACGGCCACAGCTGACAACGAGCACTCAGACCTTTACAAAGCCCTACCTTGGTGCCACGGAAGTCTTGGCTTCCTAGTCGCTTTGACCCTCAAGATCGTCAAAATAAAACCTTACATAAAAATCAAGTACATTCCCGTGAAAGGACAAAAGAAGTACTGTGATATGATTCGGGAATTGTCGGGGACTTACGAAGCTGAACCGAAGGAGTTTCCCGATTATATTGAAGGAACTATTTACAGTAAGGATGAAGCTGTTATTATGGTAGGAGATTATGCTGATTATGACCCTAGTATACCTGTAAACAGTTGCTCGAAATGGTACAAACCTTGGTTCTACAAGCATGTGGAAACGTTTTTGCAGAAGGGAGAATCTGAAGAGTTGATTCCTCTCAGAGACTATTTACTAAGACATAACAGAGCTATATTCTGGGTAGTCGAAGACATGTTATCGTTCGGAAACGACACGCTATTCCGGTACTTGTTCGGATGGCTCCTGCCCCCAAAGCCAGCCTTCTTAAAGTTTACCACAACGCCTGGAGTAAGAGCCTATACATTCACAAAACAAGTATTTCAAGATATCGTGTTACCTATCAAAGAATTGGAAAGGCAGATTGAGTTAGCAAGCGTTCTATTTGAGAAATTCCCTCTTCTAGTCTATCCATGCAAGATCATTGATCACGGTCCAGCATCAGGTCAGCTCAAAAGACCCAACGCGAAATACCTAGTCCCTGGTACTAACTACGCAATGTACAACGATTTGGGAGTCTACGGGGTACCCGGAAAGGTAAAGGAAAAGAAACCTTATAACCCCGTTGCTGCTATGAGGAAAATGGAAGAGTTTACTAGGGAAGTTGGAGGATACTCGTTCTTATATGCGGATATATTTATGACTCGCGAGGAATTCGAAGTGATGTTTGATTTGTCGCTGTATGAAGAAGTGAGGAAGAAGTACAGTGCTAACGGTGCGTTCCCACATTTATATGATAAGGTTAAGCCTGAAATTGATGTATTTGAGATTGGAGAGAGTCAAGCTATTGAATGATATGGAACAATAAAATTATATGTATATGAGTGTTCTTCATGTTTCTTATTTTCCCAAAAACTGTCCTATGTGAGTATGACTCTAGCGGTATAACAAGGTAAGACTATTAAATAGGTTAGGTTGGTTTAAATGTTTAGATGTGTTAAGTTATTTCTCCGTGCTTAAAAAGGCCTATAATGATCTCATTCAATTTAAAGTACTTAATTATCTGGTACACATTCACCAAAGACAACAGATCTAAACCGTTCCATAGAGACGTACCTTCAAGTTGGAGATGTGCCGGAACACGAAGGGGTTGTTGATGGCGATTTGCCTCCGGATGCGGTCGTTCATAGCGTTGACGTATGTCTGGTAGACCGCCATACATTTCTTGGCTAAAGATGACGCGTAGTAGATCGGAATGTCTTGTAGCTCTGGGTGAAGGGACCAATATTCATCTGGTGGTAAAGAAATTACATGTGTTAGTAATGTTATAAAGAGTTTGTTTGTTTGGTTGAACGCGCTAATCTCAGGAACTCTAGGTTCGAATTGAAAACATATTTAGTTAGATAGCCCATTTATAGAGAAAGGCTAGGCTATATAAAATCACGCTACGATACTTGGAAGCGAACAGCGCTTGACACTACTTGACTATAGTACGGCCAACGAGAAGCGATACGAAAGGTCATTAACCTAAAGAACAACTGTGGCGTTGACAATCTAATATTTAGCTCTTTCCATCTTGTGCCTTTGTCTCGTTCTCCCGGCAAAAACATGACAACGTTAAGACGGGTTCGCCAACATTCGGGCGGCCATATTAGATGGGGTTTTAGCATGGGTTTTGTTTACATTTGGTATCGCTTCTCGTTGGCCGTGCTATACATTGACTGAACACAAAAAAAACAACTAAAAATCAAATGTACGTATCGTGACAACACTTTCCCACTGGTTTTATCTGGTACCTTTATATATTACATGGTACTAAATCCTTTCCCATACGTACCTAGAATGAGCAGTAGTTCCTGTGCCCTCCCGAGCGCGAACACCGGTATGAGACAGCGCCCCCCTCGCTGCACGATCTCACTCACTAGTCCGGTGAACCGACTCTCGCGCTCCTCGCGCTTCTCGTGGATGTGGGTACCGTATGTTGACTCCTGAGGACAAAATATAAGTTAGTATTAAAATAAGAATATACCTTCGTGTCTATGACGTCTTTTTCACATTTCGACACCTGAATATAGTTAGTTCAGAATAAGTAACTGAATCGATTTCAATAATTATTACTCCATGTTATATTTTGTCCCAGAAATATTTAAAGAAAGGTTACGAGTTGGACACTTAGTAGGCATTCGCAATCAGCAATCATGCAGCGCGAAACAGCAGTTCAAAGCGACACTAGAACCGCGCGGCGCGCCAGTGCCGCGTGGTGACCGTGTTTGTGTACGGACAACCAGGTAACATAACAAGCTTATAACTTTGTGATTTGTCATGATACAGTTCTAAAATTTTGTAAGTACATTCTTAACATAAAAATACTTGACCTACTTGGAACAGCCCCCTGTTCATCCTGATTTTTTACTGTGAATAAGTCGCGATAAATGCTTTTTTTTATAGAAAATGCCCCACCCTATGAATTTGTCCTGTCTCGTTGGTGCGTTTACAAACAACGACCTGTAGGTTATACAAAAAGTACCTGTTTGAGCTACGGGGGTTTCCTGGGTCCTCTTCAATGAAAATTGTAGGCGAACGGTTTATAATTCGTTTATTGCTAAAACTTGTAGATTTTACAACTTAAAAAGGGTATTTTGTGTCGAAGAAGAAAAAACGTGTCCGTTGATCGTTTCAAGTTGGCAAAAAAGAGCGTTGAAGAAAAAAGTTTTTAAAAATTTAAAGACAGAACACTATGGAATTTAGTCTATGAAAATTGATTTAATTACTGAAGCGCACGCCATCTATCGCTTCACACTCAACACTACAGCTTGAGGTGCAGACTCAGTCCGTTGGATGGCGTTGGCGTCGACATGGCCCCGGCGTTGGAAGCACCAGCTTCCAAGAAGGTTGGAGAATCAAGCGCCGATGGTGTTGTTGTCCTCAGGCTGGCGAGGGAGTGGACATATCTTGGAAAATGCCCTTCGCGTTGTTCCAGTTGCAGTACGTATGTCAGCTACTCGTGAAATTCCATCTGTGCCTGGGAACACCTTGATGACGCGTCCCAATCTCCAATGGAGAGGCGGCAGTCCATCCTCTTTGATCAGGACTAAACTGTCTAGGGCGATGTCGTCCTTGTTCCCCTTCCACTTGGTTCTCTGTTGCAGTTCCACCACGTACTCTTTAGACCAACGCTGCCAGAAGTGTTGACGTAATTGCTCTATGCGACGATAACGATCCAAGCGTGATGTCGCTACGTCTGCTAAGTCTTCAGTGGGCGGTGCAGTGAGAGGCCGACCGAGGAAAAAGTGACTCGGAGTCAGTGGGGTCAGGTCGTGAGGGTCTGCTGATAGAGGAGAGAGGGGACGGGAATTCAGGACAGCTTCTATCTGTGCCAAAACCGTGCTGAACTCCTCGTAGGTCAAGTTGGCATTACCTAACACACGTTTTATGTGGTGTTTGCAAGACCTTATCCCACTTTCCCACAAGCCTCCAAAATGTGGTGAATAGGGGGGAATAAAATGAAACTCGATGCCGTCTACGGCAGCGAAATCTTTAAGACGTTGAAAATTATTTTCTAAACTTTGCTTAAATTCTTTTTCTGCTCCGACAAAATTCCTACCATTATCAGAGTAAATAGCATTGGGTTTGCCCCTTCTGCTAATAAAACGCTTAAGCGCTAAAATATAGTCGTCAGCAGAAAGACTGGTAACAAGTTCCAAGTGAACCGCACGAGTGAGGAAACAAACAAAAAGACTAATATATGCTTTAGTTAAACGACTGCCTCTCCCCTTTCGATTCAATATGTAGACTGGCCCAGCATAATCCACACCCGTTCGACTAAACGGGAATCCAGGATCCAGACGTTCAGGCGGCAAGTTGCCCATTATAGGATTTAAAGTTTTACCTTTATGTCGAGTACATATAAAACATTCATTAACTATTCTACGGACTAAATTTCTTGCACTCAATGGCCACCAGCATTCACGTAAATTAGACAAAAGAAGTTGGGGACCAGCGTGGAGTAACCGTTTATGTTCATGTCTAACCAATAAAATCGTGAACTTGTGTCTACTGCACAACAAAATAGGATGCTTCTTATTATAATCAAAAGTGGAAGAATTCGAAAGTCGTCCGCCCACTCGAATGATATTGTGATTATCCATGAAAACATTTAGCCCGGATATACGACTATTTTCCTTACTATTTACGTTTAAAGGCAATTTATTCATAAGTTGATCGTAAACTTCAGGAAATGAAAGTTTTTGTGAGAATATAACAAACATACGTTGCGACGCGGCAAGTTCAGAAACAGATAACGTATCGGTTTGTTGTACTACGTCACTACGCGCAGACCGTCGCTCAGCAATTAAATTCTGTAAATATGTTATGAATCGTAGTGCATACGCACCTACCCGCTTCATTTCATTGAATGACGAAAATTCGCTGAATTTAATTGAAACGTTCTCGGACGTACTTACGAAATTAAACACTTGATTTGTTTTCAATTCAGGTAAATTAATAATTTCCCGAGAAGAGTCGTGAACTTCACTATTTGCGTAAAATGTATTATCATGCGTTTGTAAATAGGCCGGTCCGTTCCACCATAAGTTATTATTAATTAATAATTCCAGACTTAATCCTCTGGACAGTAAGTCAGCTGGGTTATCTTTGCTCGCAACATGGAGCCAAATCGAGTCACCTGTGAGTTCGTTTATTTCGGTAACGCGATTTTGAACAAACGTTTTCAAAAGATGTGGAGACATTCGAACCCAACCAATGACTATAGTCGAATCAGTCCAGAAATAAGTTTTCGTAAACACCATTCTCAGTGAATCGACAATCCTTTTATATAGTCTAGCGCCTATTAACGCCCCGCAAAGCTCAAGACGCGGTATACTGAGCGCCTTTAATGGTGCTACTTTGCTTTTAGCACACAATAGTTGAACGGAACATTTCGAATCATCGCTATATGTACGTATATACGCACATGCACCGTACGCGTCTTGTGATGAATCAGAAAAGATATGAAGTTCCTTGTGCTGATCGTGGTCGCTCAATGCACGACGAGGAATTTTTAATTGATTTAAGTTCTGCAATTTATTTATAAAATTATTCCACGTCACAGCAATATCTAGTGGCACCGGTGTATCCCAATCTAATTTACTAAGCCATAATTTCTGCAGTAATATTTTTGCAATTATAACTACAGGGGAAAGTAGACCTAATGGGTCATATATCTGTGAAACTGTTGATAACATTATGCGTTTAGTTAGTTTAGTCGCAGACTGTTCGTCAACTTTAGTGACGTAATATAATTCATCGGAATCGTTTTGCCAACCTATACCGAGTGTTTTGTTTTGTGTATGTTCACCCGTGAACAAAGCAACCGGCGCGTTACGAGTCACCTCAGAGTTGAACGTCCATTTACGAAGTGAAAAACAACCCGATTGTAACACTTGCGATATACGTGTACACATCGCCAATAACTCTTCATGACTATTACATCCGAAAATTAAATCGTCGACAAACATGTCCTCGGTAATAACACGCGACACTGCTTCATCTTTACTTTCTTTCGCTAGTTGCCGAATGCACCGCATGCTTAGGTAGGGCGCTGATGCCGTTCCGTATGTTACCGTATTGAGTTGATAAACACGCAGAGGGTCCACCGGTTTTTCCCGCCATAAAATAAGTTGCAGCGATCGCTGATCCGGTTGAATTAAAGTCTGTCTAAAAAACTTTTCTACGTCTGCACAAGCTACGTACTTATACTGTCGAAATCGCAACAGTATAGAAAATATATCATTTTGAAGTGCCGGTCCGGACCACTGAATGTCGTTAAGCGACTTATTTGATGTAGTCGGAGCACTAGCATCAAAAACCACCCGCAATTTTGTAGTGGTACTACTTTCTCTGAGCACCCCGTGGTGCGGCAAGAAATAATTATTATTATCATATTTATCGACCCGCGTCATATGACCTAAGTTCTCGTATTCCCGCATAAAATCGCAGTATAACCGTTTATAATCGGGAGAACGCTCTAATTTACGTTCTAATGACAAAAATCTATTTTTGGCCATGGCATATGAATCGCCTAACGCACTAGGTGACTCCTTCAGCGGCATCCGTACGGAAAACCTACCATCAGCCTCGCGCTTGGTGGTGGTAATAAACAAGTCCTCGCACAATTGTTCGTCGCGAGTAAGTACGTTGCTCGACTGTTGAACATCTTCTATTTCCCAAAACCGCTGAAGTTGGTCACTTAACGTTTGATTAAAATTACAATGAATTTTATCAACACAAATATTTTTAGAGTGAATAGGGCCGGCTAATAACCATCCTAACTTAGAATTTTGTAAATAAGGCCCGTTAATTAATCGAATTCTATTCTCGTGCAATAGATCCCAGAAGAGATCCGAACCTATCAACAAATCGATTTCCGAAGGAACGTGATATGTGGGATCTGCAAGCTGGATATTATTCGGTATACGTATAAGCTGAGTATCAATGTTAGTCGCGGGTAACCTGCTAGTGATACGCTGCAAGACAAAACATTTAACTCTAGTACTGTAATCGCATAATTTAGAACGCATAATAACGTCACACGATTCATTTGATTGCGTCACAGACTGTGCGACGCCCGATATATCGAGCCTTTTCAGGAAGAACATCGTAACCGACAATTTGCGTTTTTTACAGGATAAGGTTTTTTCATTCTTAATTAAAAAGTAATTAAAATAGGTATTTGATACGTTTATATATTTTTATGCATACAACTATTGATCTAATAAAATAATACTTGTTGCTAAACTGCTTCAATTTCACGAACTTTTGTCGGTTACGTTGAAATCGCCGTTTATACTTACCACGAGGTGTATTCTGCATGTCGGTTACGTTCTTAAATTTGGATACCTTTGTAAACAATTTTTAGAACGCAACCGACAATTTACAATAACTTTGACTTTATGCTGGTTTCTATTCATTAAAATAAATTGAATGTTAAGAAAAAATGGTTTAATTATAAATCAACGTTGGTAAGCACAAATAATTACAGAAAATGAAAAAAAAAAAATGTGTAGATTGTTATTTATCGTCTTCATCAGTTTCGGGTAAAACATCTGCTGTATTTCTGTCGCAAGGTAAATCCAAATACTCCTTCCAGTATACTTCTGGTATGACACCCTTATCGCACATTTTCTTTAGGTCCTGATATTTCGCTTTTGAAATTGGAATCTTTTCGGTGTATGCAGTTTTAGGTTCTTTGATTGCTTGTTGGTTTTGTCGAGATCTCAGTATTAAAGAAACGTCTATTTCTTGTTCTGGGCCATCAAAATCGTACTTAAGATAAAACTTGTTACCCTTCTCAAATCTGGCGGAACGTAACTTGCTAGTTTGTATATTAATTTTGTTTGGCAAAAAGGCCATTCCGTAAGACTTCCAATCTTTAACTTCCTGGTTATTTAAAGGTATCGTTTCATACTTTTTGGGATTAGTTCGAGCATTACCAATCAAAGTTTGCCATTCAGATGGTGCATAAATAGTCCGCTTTTGGATAAAGCCTTCTATCGTGGCATGTACTGAATCAACAGGCATCATAGTATGCCCAGGAATAAGGTAGTTTATTGACAACTTTTGAAGACAATTCGATTGATGCTGCATGAAATGATAGAGCATTACTAGCATGGCTTTATTTTTATTTTGCCCTGCACAACTGTCACAGTACAACGCGATTTCATCGTGATCTCTTCTTTCATCGACCATTTTAAGGTACTTGAAAATAATCGTGCAGATTTCGTTGCAACCTCTTTTAGCTTCCGTTTCATTCCAAAGAAAACAAAAGACAGACCTCGAGCCACTCTCATAAATACTTTCATTATAATAGGCTAGCTTTCGAGTATAATAGAAATTAACGCTTTGGCCATGAGGTGTTGTCAAAACTTTTTCAAGATCGAAGCTGGCACACAAGAAGTTCTCACAAACTTTGCTCTTTTTTTGATCCTCCAAAAATAGTTTTAATGACCTTTCTTTGTCCTTGATGTGATTTTTATATTCATCTGAATCCATTACCCTGACTTTTTCTTCTTCATTTAAATTCTTAATTCTTTCACATTGTTCACATTTATCTTTTTTTGGTAAATGAAATCCCACATTGAATTCAGTTTTAAATATCTTTCTGAATTTTTGATAGCTTACTGGACCTAACTGTTTCGTTTTGTCATCTTTCAAATAAAAGTTTCTATATAAATATGCCACGTCTCTAAATTCGGTTGGTAAGTAGAGTTTGTTACTTTTGTTCCTACAATAATGTGACGGGACAGCAGGTAACATTTTAATAAAATTAGAAACGTTTTCCGTTTGCTCTTGACTGTATTTGTTTGACGGGGAGCATTTGCCGCGTTGGTCAGATTTTGATAAAAGAGAGGAAAGCTTATTTGATTTTGTATAACGTAGAGTCATTTGTGAAATATCAAGAGTTTTTAAGAGGAACTGTTGGCATACTCTAAAAGTGTTAACACTGTTTGGTAAAAAGTATTGGTAAGTTACTTTACGCCGATCACTATCTGATCTCTTTCGACCAATTTCACATTCCTTAATACAAGATAAAAGCCAGTCTCTTTGCCTTTGTCTAGATCCTAGTCCCCAATATAGTTCGTGAACGAAGTTGCGTTCAATCTCAGTAAATTTACGGCTGCAATCATTACCGCATTTTTTGCCTAAGCAGGGATTAGGCTTTACTTGTCTTCCTTTCCCAGACCACCTCTCAGATTTTTGTTTAAGTCTTTCCGGTAAGCGACGTTTTTTGCGAAATCCCTTCTTCCCTATGATACCAGAATCCTCACCTGAACTGTCAGTATCTTCGTTCATAGCTGAACTTGAACTTTCACCAAAAATTGCAAGAGGTTCTTGTATACTAGAAGAAATCGATTGTTCAGAATAGGCATCCAATGTAGTGAGCACAGATTTATGTTTCCTTATTTTGATAGGAAGATGCCAAGATTTGTCGGAATCGTCACCACTAAAATCATGACGACTATCCGAAACCTGATCACTTTCTGAACAATTTGTAGAATCTGAGTAGTCTACTAATGACGATTCACGCGGGTCAAACATCTGAAAGCAAAGTAAAAGCACATTCCAAAAGCTGCCATTACCGCATACCCATAACAAATGTTACTTCAAACGTCAAAACAGAGCAATTCTTCATTGGATTACATTGTAGAGTACATACCTACTTGAGTCATTGTTTTGTGAAAAAAAAAACAATACTAAGTGGAAATAAAGTGAAGAATTAAAAAAATCTTAGTTGGGCTGACAGGCTTGCAGAAAAACGGGCAAATTTATCTAAAATTTGATTAATGGCTGTATAATTGCGAATCTTAATATTATTTTACTTACCTTGTTATTAAATTATGCCTTGTAACACTAGAAATACCAATAAACCACTATTAACAATTTAAAGTTCACACCGTCTGTCGAAACTTTTAAATAACACGTTGAGACTTGTCAAATAAACCCTACCGAATCCCGCGCAAAATGCGTTTTGTTTCAATGATAGCACAACTCTACGCGTGTTGTTGTTAAACAAAATTATGAAAATAATTATTTTATATTAAACAATACACAACAATATTAAACAGAGAATATATTTAATAATTCCACATTTTAATTACAATATTTAATTTTAAAATTTATCTTTGAGAATTATTGCATACCAATAATTAAACGCAAAATTCAATTTACATGCTTGTCGTAAGCGACAAAGTACGTAGCTTACGTTATGATAATTATTATCGTAAGCGTCAAGTACGGAGCATACAATAAAATTGAATACCAAAATGTGCATCGTAAACGACAAGTATTTGATTTACGACAATTGTAGGTTACGATATAAAATTAAATTGTCGTCACTTACGATGAAAACTTCTTGCTATAATTAAAACTTGTCCTATTTTGAATTAAGATTTAGGAGTAAGTGCAAAGAGTGTAGATTCGTCTGATCATGTAGAAGCGACAAAAAAACTATTTTGAGATTTTTGGCGCTTACGATGTTCTTCCTGAAAAGGCTCGATATGTATAGTGGACTGTATAGTAGACGCATTGAGTTGTCGGCGTAGTTTATCCGTAATGAAACTATGCTGACTTCCATTATCTAACAGCGCTCGGGCTGTATGAACTCGTTTATTAGTATCGATTAACTCCACTAACGCTGTGCAGAGCAATACCGATTGCAGAGCACCTTGTCCAACGATATTGTCGCCGGCGCATCCTACCTGTAATGTATTCGAATCACAATTTAAAGTAAAGGAATGCAACGCGGTCGACGTGCTAGCTTGATGAGACACACTACGATCAGCTGTGTTCTCGCTACGCACACTCGCATTATTGTCGGAACCGGTAATGTGAAGCAAAGAGTTGTGTTTACGTTCGCAAATTTGACACGGACCAAATCGACAGTCCGCTAATGAATGAGTTGAACGTAAACAGTTAAGACATATTTGTTTATCTTCAACGAATTTGTTTCTTTCCTTTATTGATAAATTTAGGAACATGTAACACGCATATAAGGGATGTTTACCGTTACAAGATGGACAGTTACTACGGCTATTTTTGTTAGAATTATTGTTGGATGACTTGCCCTTAGAACTATTAGTACTTGTTGTATTTGTAGCTACACAACTATGTGTTGTATAGTTAGGTTTGTGTTGAGTGTTCCTCGTCTCAGACCCAACCGGTTTAATGTGTGATTTATTAGAGGAAGAAGTACTGTGATTAGCATGAATCATTTCTAATATATCGGCTTTATTCCTTAAAAATGTAAGCAAATCATCCAACTTCAATTTAAACCCGGAGTCAGTTATTAAAGAACCTTTGTGCTTTTCCCAATCACGCTCAGTATTGATATTTAATTTTGACACAATCAAATAGATAATTAGTGTGTCCCATGACTCTGTGGGTTCTTGTAAAGTATTTAATGCACGTAGGTTACGCAAAACACTATCTATTAATTTCCTTATTTGCAAAGCTGATTCCTGTTTCAAAGCCGTCATAAAAAATAGAGATTTTAAATGGTTATGTACTAAGAGTCTAGTATTGTGAAATCTATTTTCTAGTAACTCCCACGCATGTAAATAATTGGAAGCTGTAAACTCTAATGCACTTATAACATGCAATGCTGTACCACTGAGTGAAGATCTTAAATAATGAAACCTTTGAATTGGATCCAAATCTGAATGTGTGTGGATCATGGTAATATATGAATTCTTATATTCTAGCCACTGATCATACGATCCATCAAAGGTAGGCAGCTTAATCTCAGGCAACTTGATGTTTGCCCGGGATGAATATTTTGTATCGCTAACATTGTTACCAGTCTTTTCACTGTCAACTAAACTCCCAGCAATAGCTAAGGAATTGAAATATATTAATTCCACAGATTCTACATATTCACTGTTAGAAGCAATATCTGTCTCAGGTGAGAGTAACTCAATTTTACCTTGGATGTCATTGAAAGTTTTAAAGAATTCTTTACATGCTTGCATGCGGAATTGAATCTCTTTATTTTGTATTTCAGAAGGTATGACATCTTGAAATTGGTCTATAAACTTTTTAAAATTGGTTAATCTACCTTTGACAATACCCCGTTGCCTTTTGAGATCAGAAAGGTTATTTGTAGGAGAAACTGATAACAATTTATCTTCACCAAACATTTTAAAGGCTTACAGAGAAGAAAGAAAAGGTACTCACGGTTTCCACTTCGGTAATTACTGGTAGCACCTGCAGCTATGAGCAACCACAGGTTCCTCACCTACTCAGCAAGCATTCAATATACTGTAATTATAAAACAGCACGGTTTTAACACAGATTCGCTACAAAGGGAAGGATGATATGGGAAGGAAAACCTGACCGTTGAGCTGCTGAAGCCGTATTCACGATGTGCAGGGGAGGTCAACGCATTCGTCGTCGCGTATTTGAATGACGTCCTTCTCGTGAACTCGCCAAGGCTGCTCCAGACTCCTGTCCAAGATTTCTAACTCGCTCTTAGTTAGGTAGTCCGCTTCCAGGTCCAATCTTCAGCTATCGCTCCGGCTCCGAAGGTCCAATGTTTGAGCTACGGGGGTTTCCTGGGTCCTCTTCAATGAAAATTGTAGGCGAACGGTTTATAATTCGTTTATTGCTAAAACTTGTAGATTTTACAACTTAAAAAGGGTATTTTGTGTCGAAGAAGAAAAAACGTGTCCGTTGATCGTTTCAAGTTGGCAAAAAAGAGCGTTGAAGAAAAAAGTTTTTAAAAATTTAAAGACAGAACACTATGGAATTTAGTCTATGAAAATTGATTTAATTACTGAAGCGCACGCCATCTATCGCTTCACACTCAACACTACAGCTTGAGGTGCAGACTCAGTCCGTTGGATGGCGTTGGCGTCGACAGTACCTATTATCAGTTATAATTATCTTACCGTAATTAAAACATCGGGATGGACCGTAGGTATCTCAGCTGCCATTAAATGTCTGTCCTCTTGTCTTGAAAAATCTCCCGTGTATAATACCTGACAAAGAAAAAAAACATTATTTCTTGCTTGATTCATCTAGAGACTAGCCTATGTAATATAAAATAAATAGACAACGAAAACAAATGGGTGACAATTTAAAATGCTACAAAGAACGTACGAAGCGCTGTCGGATGTCGGATTATAACAATTTGCTTAGTGAAAAGAAGAAAAAAAAATTACGCACCACAAATACAACGAAAACAAAAAAGGTTCCACGTCGTGACTGCGACAAACAGGTAACCATCACCACGCAGCCTGATGGCTATAGGAGCCCGCAGCCTAGCACTGATTTTTACTTTTTAGTGGTCACCCGTGAAAAAACATATGCATGCAAAGACAACATTTTTTTGGTAGCCTTTTAATTTTCGCATACGCCATAGGTCTCCCCTATCTCCTTTCATACCTGTCTATTCTGTGTGATATCGGACCATATTCACGCCGCAAATAAGACCACATACCGACGGCGGCAGGCGGTATACCTAGACAACGATCTCTCAAAAATATTTGGAATACATTAATAAGCAAACTAAATAAGCTATACCTAGTACTGGTACTTGATGAAAGCTTTTATATATCAGTTCCTCAATGTTTCTTATGGCATTTAAATTTTCTCAACATGCAGGAACTAGAAAGGTAGAGAAAGTAGAAGCTTTTGTGCTAAAGATCTATCGTTCATACCTTAACGCCAGCGATCTCAATCATGAACATGGCAGCCCCAAGCACATGGCCAGCATTGTAAGCCCAGAAGCGCACCCCTCGCACATCCTTCTCTTCATGGAAGTTAATGGTCTCGATGCGGTCCATGGAGCCTTCTAGGTCCGACTCAGTATACAGCATCTGCTCTGTTGATATGTTGCTGATGACGAGAATAATTATTGTTTGAAACATGTTTTTGAGTTATTGGTGTGTGGTTTGAGCATTGAGTCTTACAAAACCTAAGAAGAATCATGGGTAAGTACAATGGTACTCTTGGTAGTACGCTGGCTTGCGATCTATTATTGCTTTTAACAGTTTGGAATGGTGAAATAGCATCAGTTTAAAAAAACAAACAATTTGGCCTTAAGGAATAGTACAATGAGACAATTAGAAAATTGGTTACCTGACTTTAATATAATCCGAGACAAGCCACCTGTAGATGGCTTTAGTGGCGTGAGTCATGAACACTCTGCCTTTGAACGACGTCTTAGTGAGGAACCAGGGTAGAGCACCACTGTGATCCAGGTGGAAACTACAACAGAACAGCCATTATAATTTTAATAATAAAGTATATTGTCTCACTGAGCATGATGTCCTAGCTTTAATTCCCAGATTAGGTAGTGTTTCAGTGTTAGCAGTCATGGATTTGTGCTTGATTCATAGTAAAAGGCTGGCCCCCTATGACATTACGGGCAAAATGTTGGTGTACCTCTGCCTAACCCATCAGAGATTACAAGGCATGATGCTACGCATCTCCAGGGGCCTTAGTCTGCTATTACAATAGTATCAGAATGGTCGATCACTGATCGCATAATGGTTAATTTTGACAAGTTTGGTAATCTGTTACATACTAAACTTGTCAAAATCAACCATTATGCGATCAGTGATCGACCATTCAGACACTATTGTAATAGCAGACTTAGGCCCCAGGCTTGATGCTGCTGTTTAGAAATATTTGAAGAAGAAACCCAACAACACTTTGTACACACCTGGGAGTTGAACACACAATTCTGCTCTAGATGAACTAGTCTTATTATTACTATACTTATTATCATCACTTCAACCTAGAACCAGCCATGGTTGGATATAGGTCACCCCTTTCTTCTGCTATACTTCTCAGTTCTGTAAGTCCCTCATCCAGGTGATGAGGTATTCTAATCTCAAGCCATCAATAAAGGAATACCATAAACAAAAAATACAAGATAATTGATCATAATTTAAAAGTAATAAAATATGTTAGCCCTTTAGAATATCCTTTTCCAGACATTTTCTCATTTACTTACTGTGATATTAGGAGGAGATCCACTTCATCAGCCTCTATGAGATCCACAAATGGTAAAGCATCCATCCCTGACAGCCCAGGGTGTATGCCACAGTCCAGCTACAAATAACAATTCAATTAATAAACAATAATAGTATTGTGATGACTCCATGTCATCATGCAATGAAATAAGACTATTCAAGTGTTAGTTAGTCTTAAGATTAATCGTTGGTATATTCAGCTAGCATGTATGTCAATAATTTCTATGATTAAAATACATTATTCAACTACTGCGAGTTTGATATTATATTAAATAGTGTTATTTACTAACAATTAAAGCAATATGAAAACAAAATGTACCAACCATGATTTTCTTTCCTTTAAATTCCAGCATAATGCAGGACCTGCCTACTTCCTGACCAGCACCCCTAAAGAAAAAAAAAAACAAAAGATAAGAAAAGTCCATAATTAATGAATTATGAAATCAACATAATCAGTTTCTGTAATGAAAAAGTTTTGACTGCCTTGGCAATTAACTATTATGCTTTTTACTGTCAGAATAACAACGCCTAGCCCTGTCCAAGCTTGATTGAAAATCCTTCCGCTACATACAATAGCGCCAAACAAGTCATCAAAATAATATTTACAAGGGTCTTATAGTCAGCTGGTCGCTCTCTTCCAGTGGCACCGGATCGGTGCCTTTCCTCGGATTTGTAGTCATTATTAATAGTTTTGAATGATAATGCAAAGCTAATAAACCATTTATTTACTCTTATTTTACGATAAATTATAATTTTATTACAACAAAACAATCGCGACAACCGGTACGACACAGGTTATAAAAGTATTGCCATATTTTTAAAAATGTTTTTACACTTTTAACTATGAACAGCGACACTCGATCATGGTGAAAATTGATTTTGTTATTATAAGCTTCGTGAAAGTGGTGACAAGCCATAAGGGCTATTCTTACTCGTATTTTACTCTTCGGGCCATTCATTTGCTTAATCTACGGTAGAATTTTTTTACATCATGGTAGTTATTTTAACATAAATTAAGTAAATGGCCCTAGATAGAAATAACATGGAGCGAATCGCCGAATAATTTCAGCTATTTTGTGAACTATCACCATGTTTTTGCATTTAGTTGAAATATAAGTTCTTTTTTAAACAACGAACTAGGTATTTTTAGCACTTGCTTGCTACATCGACATGAAACGATACGTATGCTGTGGTTTGCTTTACAGTCTGTCTTATGGTCAATTTGGCTCAGTTAGACCAACCCAGGGCTAATTACTCTATGCTATTCATTTTTTTTGCTCTTATTTTGCACGTTTTGAGATTATAAAAGTGAAACGGGAAAGGTCAAATGCGAGCAATCTTAAAGATTAATTAACATAATATATAGCTGTATTAACCGTGCATGTTTTTTTCTGCTTATAATCAAGCGCATTTGATTGACACTGACAAAAACGAAATTGACAATTACACAATTTGACAGATCTCCAAAAACACGAAAGCATGCAAACTGCGCTGCGAAGTGTGGAGTTTTGGTTAGCTAATAGAATAAATCAACTTATGAATCAAAATGCCTAAGCCAACGTTGTTCGACGAAGAATCAGACGAGGAAGTTGCCCTTAAAACTGAAAATGAGTATGCTAAAAAGTACGACAAGTGGCGGGAAAAGGAAGAACTCCATAAATGTAAGCACACTTTTTATCAGCCAGGGAATTGCCCATACAAAATGAAATAAACTTGTCGAAGCTTATTCAATTTTGATTTCCAGTGGAACAAAAGTATGGCTCCAAGCCGAATGCTGATGGGTCAGTTTCAACAGACAGTGAGGATGAGAGTGACGCACCCCCGGATGTCTCCGAGGAGATGGAGACACAGTTCCTCAAGACACTGGCGTTACTGAAGACTAAAGACCCAAGGATTTACGACCCCGAGTTCAAGTTCTTTGATGGCAGCGAGAAGAAGGAGCCAGGTAAACAGATAACTTAGTGTTTTGAAATTACTAAGCAATATTACAAAATAAAGATCTGCATGAATTATATTTGACTTAACGAACTTTAAAGTATCACAATGCTTAATTAAAATCATCATCATTCAAAATACTGTTAGTTTTAGTAGAAATCAGAGCTACTGTTGGATTTTATGGCATCATATAGTAAATTTTATGGCTCAAAATGATTTGAACTATATTTCCACCACTTCACACACACAACACATTCAGAATTGACATAACAAAGTACTGATTCCAGAGAAAGAGACCAAGGCAAAACAGCTGACATTTGCTGACAGTGATGAGGAAGATGATGATGATGGCAATATCTTCAGCATTGAGAAGAAAGCTGAAATTGTAGAGGATACTAAGAAGGAAAGGAAGACATCTGAGACAAAGGTTTGAATACAAAAAATCTCAAATTTATTATGTGATTTCACTCATATTTATAATTCATATTTTAGGTGTACCCACAGCATAACATACTCACTAAGCCTAAACTTTTGCCCTCTTATAATTTGCCAATTTTAATGTGTTATTAGCCAACCATTGGTGCAGTCCAACGGCCATATTGAAGGTGCAGTTAGTGCCTGCCGTGGAGCAGACTTGGGTACTGCATCAACTATACATCACATGGTTGAAATGGACACACTTTCCATACACCTGGCTCCTTAAGAGCCTTTTATAGTTTATTTGCCTATTCTTGATTGTTATAATGTATATAGTTAAACATATTGTTTATTTAATTACATTCTTTTGTTCTAGGATGCCAAACTGAAAGAGTACCTGATCGGCCAGGCTGAGCACATAGATGATGATGTAGAGAAGGACCTGGCACCACTGAAGGCTCTCTGGTCAGACCCCAAGCTAAATGAAGGAGAAGCATTCCTTAGAGACTATATTTTGAATAAGCCGTAAGTAACAGATATAATTTTTATCCTCAATATTCTCAGAAGAATTAACTGTTTGGGAATTGTAGACCCCCACTGCTGGGTAAAGGCCTCCCCCAATTCCTTACATGAGCTATGCTAGCTAGCTAATGCTCCTTTCCCGTGTGCTTCTCACTAGCCATTGGCATTGGCTCCATTTGCAACCCAAGCAAATTTTCTCCGAACTGTCCCTTTTTTACCTAGAAATCTACTAGAATTACTTTAGTTCAGTGTGACTTTGATTTCTGTAGCAGAACATAATCAGATATTAAAAACAGTACAGAGACCTCCTTTTAATGTTTTCCTTCAGTTCTTTGTTTTATTCTACAGCTACCTTCAAGATGGAGACATCGGTGAAGCTGAAGACAAGATCAGGGATGATGAGGAGTTGGAAGCTGATGAGGAACGAGTAGAAGAGCAGGGCAAGTTCGAGAGGGCCTACAACTTCAGGTTTGAGGAGCCCGATCAAGAGTATGTGAGTGATTATTGTTATGTTCATTATGTTGGTTAGCTGTAACAAAAGCATTATTCTTAAGATAATTAAGATATTTATTTTGTAAAACATGAGTGTGTATAAAGATGATAAAATTTGAAAAGTTGCTACATGTTTTGCCATGCCATGTGTTGAAGTTAAAATTAGACATAAAATTAATAAAAAACATAAAAATAAACAATTTACAAGAAATGTCGTAATTGCATTTACTTATTGCGTTCATATGTCTAATTAGATTTACACTTACAACTACCATTACTACCATTTATCTGTGTAATATTATTAACTGAAACTAACAATCCCTTCCCAGCTCAAACGTTTCCCGCGCACAATGAACTACATCCGTCCCAAAGACGACCGCCGCTCTAAGAAGCGCGTGGAGGTGCGCTCGCGCAAGGAGGAGGAGAAGCAGAAGAAGATGGAGGAGATCGCCAGGATGAAGGCGCTCAAGCTCAAGGAGATACAGGAGAAGATCGCCAAGATCAAGGAGGTCACCGGCAATGATGAGCTAGCTTTTAAGGTACTTTGAACTATAGACATATCATAACCCTACATATAAAACATTAAAAAGAAACAAGTGCAAACAATAACAATAAAAAATGTTGCCAGATAGAGGTTCGAAAGCATAGAGCATAATTAAGGAAAATATAAATTGACTAGCTTTTACCCGCGGCTTTGCTCACGTTAAATTCGGTGTAACACGGTTCCCCTTTCCTGATTTGCAGGTACCTGCTAACTGTAGTTTTTGCCCTAGCGCCTGATTAATTGTAATAGCAATGCTAAGTTTTCTCTTTTCTTCCCTCTTTCTCCCTCATATCTCAATCATTTTTAAAAAAAAATAGCTTCGTTCCGTCTCCAGGGCCCCAACAATCTCTGTACCTAAAAAAATCATCAAAATCGATTTAGCCATTTGGCTAAATCAATTTTGATGATTTTGGACGCCTAAATAGGCGTGAAGAGGTAACAAACAAACTCACTTTCGCTTTTATAATATTAGTAAGGACTAGTAAGGATTAAATTATGCTACTGGTTATCGGTACGCGGTTTTTACGAAGCGACGATACTTACGCGAACGAAACAAGTCAAGCGCGCCCAGGTGACGCAAGTTGCGTCACCTGGGATCGTGTATGATAAATGATAAATGATAAATGATGTTTATTTTGCAAGTAGGTTTTCACAAACACTTTTACACGTCATCTTTTTTTAAAACTAGATGAGGCCGGTGTTTCGTACCCGACTACTCTGAGAAGAAACAGCCGAAACAAACTCAGAGGTCATAGTCTCTTTTAAAGTCCAGACAAAAAAATCTTGGTCAACTTACATGAGGACTATGCAGATAGTGTCTGAAATGGTCTTTTTAAGAAAGCACCACACAGATTGAGTGGACCTGTCCAGTCAGTGCAAGCATTTGTCAGTTATCGTGTAGCTCAACTCATAACACAAGGAGCTCAACGACATATGGGGGGGGCGTGAACTTTCCAAGCTGCACAACCTTTTCATACTAATCAATAAATACATCTAAACAGCCTTTTGTTAATCCTCTTATTTCCAGGAGTCAGACCTCGAAAGCGAGTTCGACCCTGAAGAACACGACAAGCGTATGAAGGAGATTTTCGACGAGCAGTACTACGGCGACGCTGACGACCAGAAGCCTGTTTTCCCAGATCTGGACGATGAACTGGAGATTGGTGAGTGCTTGGATGAAGAGAACTTGTCCTTCTCTAATACAAGGAATAAGGGCTCCCATAACATAGCCGACAAACCCTTGCTTCCTAGTGGTCCTAGTGCTGCCAGCGTATTCGTGCGATGTGCAATTACTAGATGCCTTGTTGGTCAAATTGGAACACTACTTTCATTGTAAAAGTACTACTTTCATGGTAACCAAATGATTTTAAAAGAGTGACTATGGAGTTTCTTGCCGGTTCTTCTCCATAGGAAACGACCAACCCGAACCGTGCATCTTTTCTCGACGTTTTATAAGTGCCCATGTAGGCCTATGTGAAATAAAAATATTTTGATTTTGATTGTTTGGCGTCTACAGGAATATATAAAATAATAGTGTCATGCCTGAAGAAAAAACAAAAAGTTCTCCAATGTTTATGTTTTTTATTACATTTTAATATTCTCAATTGAATATAACTTTAATTTGTATAATTCAAACTCCAGAGCGATACAATCGCTGCTCAGTTTGTGGCTCACCGATTATTACCAACTGTTTAATTCTTTTGATTTATAATAAACTTATTACATAATTTCTACCCATTAAATTTGGAAAATGTTGCACCAAACACCCTGTAATATTGAATTTGTTTTTGATTTACGTTACAGAGAACTGGGATAAATACCAGCCTGAACAGGATGGTGATGATGATGATGAGGCTGATCAGCAGGCTGATGATGAGGGCCCCCATTGTGAAGATGAGGATTTCAATGTATGTACATGTTTTATACAGTTTTCCTACCACAAGGTAATGGCGTCCATAAGTCCATTTCGGCCAGCAAAATATAGATTACTAGCTGCTTCGCTGTCTTTAGTTACTGCCCCATTCCCGTGGGTAGTAGCGTGATGTATAGCCTACTATTACTTCGTAAAAATAATGTAGCTTCCTATTGGTTAAAAAATGGTCAAAATCGGTCCAGTAGTTTTAGAGCATATTGGAAACAAACAGACAAATCTTTCCTCTTTATATTATTATAGTAAAGACGGTCAGTCTAGTGATGATGCGAAAACTAAGAATTCAAATAATGTTCCAAAAAGTATTATAAACCCCACATAACCTCTCTTATTTTATTTCAAGCAATAAAACCTTTTTTCTCGACCAGATGGACGCTGACTATGACCCTAAGAAGGCTCGCGTGAATCTTCTAGAAGAAGTAAAGAAGACTTTAGGCAAAAAACGGAGAAACAGAAAGAAGAAGTCCAAACTGGCCGAGTTACTGTCCTCTGAGAAACCCAAGTTTGTACCCACGGTAGCTGACAAGACATACGACCAGTACATGGAGGAATACTATAAAATGGACTGCGAAGATGTGATTGGTGGAGATTTGCCGACACGGTTTAAGTACCGGGATGTCGCGCCTTGCGATTATGGACTTACTGTTGAAGAGGTAAGGTGGTTTTTGTATATATAGTATGTCTGTGATATTGTCATATAAACAATAATGTTTTGGGTGTAGTGAATGGCCGAAAGATCAATTATTTGCCTATGACCAAAAACTTACCTTACAGTTAGATCCCCGAAGGTGGGTATGCCCCCCACATTGGTAATATAATCCATGTTTTTTCCAGGAGGGATACCCAGCTTTATATTGAAGAGAATTTTAATAAATGTTTACAAAACTTCATCATACAACAATCAAAAATGCAATGCAATATAATCTCGTAACTGCCAAATATAATACGAATTCATATCTTCATGAACTCTCCCAGATCCTGCTGGCCGACGACAAGGAGCTGACGCAGTGGGTGCCGCTGAAGAAGCTGCTGCGGCAGCGCGCGGCGGCCGCGGAGCTGGCGGACGCGCGCAACTACAAGCAGAAGGCCGCCGACCTGCGCCTCAAGAAGAAGATACTGCCCAGCCTATTTAAGGACTTGCCTGAGTCAGTTGCATTTGATTTATGTCTTATAACAAATTAACTGGATTGGAATTGTGGTGGACATATTATGTGCCGCATGACGACGAATGGGCCTGTGTACTACTCAGTAATCCTATTATATGGCATACCCAGGGAAAGATGTCAGGATGACCTGGACTTATTTGATAGAGTACTAGAACAAGAACTACTATACTATGGAACAAGAAAACTGAGGATTTTGACATCTGGAGAGGAAATTTTTGTTAGGCTAAAAACTAGTACTTACTATTCATCTATTCAAATAAAATGAGGTTTACAACAGCCAGCTAACTACGCTGTTTTATTTTTCAGAGACCCAGATATAGTCGTACCCATAGAAGAGACTAAAAAGAAAAAAAAGAAGAAGAAGAAAAAGAATAAAGTGAACAACAGAGAAGAAACTGAACAAGATCAGCCAGAGGAATCAGCTGTTCAAGACACAGAAGTACAAGACACAAGCGGCGATGTTGCTGAAAGTCCTAAAAAGAAAAAGAAAGATAAAAACAAAACAACTGTAGAAGAAGAATTAAATACTACACACAATGAAGAAGTAACAAATTCAACAGAAAATGGAGAAGTAAAACAAAAGAAGAAGAATAAGAAACTAAAATCAGAAGGTTTTGCTGTTGAAGTAATAGATCATGCTGCACCTAGTCAACTGGGTACAGAAAATAATGGAATCAATGACACTGTAACAGAAAATACTAAATCGAAAAATAAAAAACAAAATTTAGACAAGAATACAACATCAGAAAATGATGTCCAAAGTAATGTAACAAAAACGAATAATATTAAAAACTTGAAACGTAAAGCAGATACAAATACAGGAGACCAGCCGAACCAAAAGAAAAGGAAAGGCAATAAGAAAGATTTCAAAAAGACTTTCAAACAAAACGATAAGTTTAAGAACAAGAACAAAGTAACCCAACCCATGAACCCTATGCTTAATCTGTCTGATGAACGGCTGAAGGCGTACGGATTGAATCCTAAGAAGTACAAGAACTTCATGAAATTCAAGAAATTTTAAAAAGTCTTTACATTTATGTAGATTTGTATATTCGATCAGATAATTCCAGTGTAAATAAATATATTTTATACAAGGTCTTACTTTTTATTTGCAGTGTAAACACATTTTTATGAATATCTGTTCGAAAATTTATATTGTTTAACCCACCCGCGCTGGATTCCAGTAAATTGGATTATAAAGAAGAATAAAAGTAACTAAAACGTGAAAGTTTTACCTCTGCGGTTCTTAAACATACATGTATGTTTAAGAACCGCGTATGTATACGTCAACTTGCGCAGGTAGGTTGCTACTGTTTGTAACTTTGTTGAAACCAATCCTTACTAATATTATAAAAGCGAAAGTGAGTTTGTTTGTTACCTCTTCACGCTTTAATGGCTCAACTGATTTTGATGAATTTTGGTACAGAGATAGTTGAGAACCAGGAGACGGACATAGTCAATGTATTTTTTTTTAAAAATTGGGGTGTTTGGGAGAAAGAGGGAAGAAAAGGAAAACTTAGCGTTGCTATTAAAAATCAATAAGGAGCCAGGGGAACTGTGTTACCCCGAATTTAACGCGAGCGAACCAGCGGGCAAAAGCTAGTAATTATATATTATTGTCAAACAATAATTAAACATGATTTTCAAACAATGATTCAACATTGTTAGACAGTGGCAACGCACAGTGACGATCCCTCAGAAAATTTTGTATCGTTTACTTATTAATATTGTGCACTCTAAGCTAAACTACACAACTCAAACTTATCAATTTTCCGCTTTTTGCTACTATTGGCTGCGAATGAAACATTTTAAAAAATTTAAGAATATGACCAAATTTGTTAAGTTAACGATGAAATAGCATTTTCAAAAATGAATTTAATTTTTGAGATGTATTTTATAACAACGAATAAAACATTAAAATCCGTGAGATGAGACAAATAGTTTGGTCAAAATTATTTCCTGGCAACAATAGTTGTCAATTTGTCATAAAACTTCAGCAGTAGTCTGTGGTCTACATTATTCGCTCTCTTTGACAACTCTCTTTTTCGGCGAGCCGTGTTAACGGAACTAGGTGATTATTTTTAGAATTGTGTTTTATTTGTGAATATTGTGAAATATGTGCTAAAATATCTGTGTTCTATTTTATGCTTACGTAGGGTGTAATTATACTCGGCAAGTATTGTGCGATTTTCGAGATGAAAGTGGATTTTGTGAACTTAACCTACAAATGCCTTGGCTTGATCATGTCGATTTTCATTATAAATCGTCATGAGTTGTGAGTTGACGACTAGGCTATAGTAATGCCCCGAGCATTGATTCCCAAGTGCATTAAACTCCTTACAGTATGATTGGCACTTGCAACGGTTTGTGGCGACAAACTCCTCTAAGTATAATGTTTACGACATGCTTACGGTGGCAGCAGTACTGGCAGTGTGAAGCTCTTCAATATCATGGGAGAATGTTGTTTTCTTGAATGATTCATAAGAATACTGGTCAGACACGATTATTGATCGTTTTATGGGTTAACGCACATGGTAATTGCTGGTGATAAGAACTCGACATGCTACTGCCACCGCTAGTGTTTGGTGTTATAGTAACTAAATTCGCCTATTACTTCTATAGCTCGCCAAGATGGTGAACAACAGAGTACCGTCGGTATTCTCCAAAACCTATGTCACGCCGCGCCGGCCTTTCGAGAAAGCGCGTCTCGACCAGGAGCTGAAGATCATCGGCGAGTATGGTCTGCGCAACAAGCGTGAAGTGTGGCGTGTCAAATATACGCTTGCTCGCATCCGTAAGGCTGCCCGTGAGTTGCTGACCCTAGAAGAGAAGGACCCCAAGAGGCTGTTCGAAGGTGAGGTGACCTTTTAAAAACTTTGTACAAACTTAATTGTAATTTAATGAATGTATACATGTGATTCAGTGGAAGCTTTGTATTGTCCTGCATGTGGTCAATTTACCTATAAATTAAAGGTTAGATCAAGTTCAGGCCTTTAAAACAAACTTTGTGAAGTATGTTTTCTGTTTTAATAATTTACCCATGCGCCTTCTGCACTTAAAACTAAATTGAACCTTTATTGTGAATAAAGTTCTCCTAACATGATGAAAAAATCTGGCAACCTCTTATCAGAAGAAAAATTGTTGATTTCTAATACTCTGACAATCTCCCAGAGTATCATAAAGTGTAAATCTGTTTCATCCCCACATAATAAACATCATCTTTACATTTTCAGGTAATGCACTCCTGCGTCGTCTTGTGAGGATTGGAGTGTTGGATGAGAAACAGATGAAGCTTGATTACGTGCTCGGTCTTAAGATTGAGGACTTCTTGGAGCGCCGTCTGCAAACCCAGGTCTTCAAGGCTGGTCTTGCCAAGTCCATCCATCATGCCCGTATTCTCATCAGACAGAGGCATATCCGGTAAGAACTCATGTCAGAATAGTAAAAAATAATAATCTGTAGTTACAAACTAACATTTATTTTTGAATACCATTTACATAAATCTTCAAGCAATATTATACTTGCAACATTAACTTGTTGGCAGTGACCACACTTACAAACACATATCAACTTGAGTTGTGAATGAATTTTTAAGAAAATTGTCACATGTTTGTTGTAAACAGTAATATAACCTAATACTCAAACAGGTGAACTCACACTCTGCGGCTGCAAGCTGCCTGGCTTTGAATCTTATTCTAAAAGACCACTTGTCTCCCAACCCAGTTGGGGTCAATGTCTTGAAATATTTATAAGCTCGTTTGAGTGTGCACAGGTAAGGTACCCATACCATTCATGTGTTGGTAGACATGCCACTAGAGGCTAACCAGTCCACAGTGTTTATTTAATTTTTATAATGAACTTATAGCTGGGTCATTTGATTTGCTCATTTCATTCTTGTCATGCAATGTGGATGTGTGGAGTGACAAGAATGGATAAAGTAAGGAATGAATATATTTGAGGAAGTTTGAAGGACATGTGACTAAAAGAGTGATGGATCTGAATGTTGATGGACAGAGAGCGAGAGGAACGCCAAAGAAAAGATGGATGGATTGTGTAAGGAGTGATATGAAGGAGAAAGGAGTAAATGATGCCATGACATCTGATAGGGGAGAATGGAAGAAGAAAACGTGTTGCGCCGATCCCAAATAAAATGGGACTAGGGCAGGAAAATGATGAATGATTCATGTCATGCAACGCACCCTTTGTCTAGTTGCTTAAGTTAGTAAAATATGATGACATTGTAGCAGATTCACCTTAGCTGATTCTGTTAACGACCTCTCCCACTAATTTGTTCTTAGCTTAGCTTAAATTACAAAATAAAACAATTTATTTAAAGCTGTAAAAGCTAGTAAAACTCTTAACAATTCCATCTACAAAGCCAGCAATCTCAACAGGATTTCGAAACTAATCGTCGAAACAATTGTCCACAGCGTCCGCAAACAAGTGGTGAACATCCCATCGTTCATCGTGCGCCTGGACAGCGGCAAACACATTGACTTCTCGCTGAAGTCGCCCTTCGGCGGCGGCCGCCCCGGTCGCGTCAAGAGGAAGAACCTGCGCAAGGGACAGGGCGGTGGCGCCGCTGCGGACGAGGAAGAGGATTAGACCAATAAATGACGTGTTTATTATCTACATTCTAGTGGTTTCATTTTGAGCTGTTTCGCTATGCTATCTTTCCCTCGTATCTATACTAATATTATAAAGCTGAAGAGTTTGTTTGTTTGAACGCGCTAATCTCAGGGACTACTGGTTGGAATTGGAAAATTCTTTTAGTGTTGGTTAGCCCATTTCTTGAGGAAGGCTATAGGCTATATAACATCACGCTACGACCAACAGGTGCTGAGCAGCGCGGGTGAAACCGTGGGGAACGGCTAGTTTAACAATAACAAGTTCACAACGGCCGGACGGCCGTCTGTAGCGGTCATACAAAAAAAAATTATACGGGAATCTAACCCGCGACGATGAGTAGGAGCCTTTTGTATATGCGCCTAACATCACATTTTCACCAATGGTATCTATACCAGATGTTGCATATGCTCAATAATAAAGCGACACTGAATGCCTACGCCATGATGACTGTACCTACCCCGCTAGTAGGTATTGTATTGTATAACAGGCTGGTGTCCGCGACTCCCCGTCTGAGGCGCGTATTTTACGTATTTCGAATATCATGTGAAACACGAATATTAATATTTTAGTCATTTTCAAAGAAACTTATAGGTACTGCTTAGGGAACATCATTCAACATTAGTCTAGGGGCCTAAACTGATTTTACGTAAATATTAGTACCTATTATGATCTGTATCCGAAGAGGAAAAACACATGGCGTGATAGTACTGATAATTGAACACTCCTATTTTTAATAAGTTATTATTAAGTATGACTACGTTATCGCTATTATGATTATATATTTTGAAAAAAGTGGCGTTAATTTTCACATCAAAAAAGCGCCTGAAGACTTATTATTTTTAGTCAAGTATAATTTTATGGATTTAGTTTTTGACATTTTTCTGAAATATAGAATCCAACATAAAATTCTCGTGTCGCGATGTTAGTTACCAAACTCCTCCAAACCGGGTGGACCTCTTTGTGTTCATGTTGGGTAGGTCTGAAAATTAGCTAACATCTACTTTCTAAATAAGTAAGATAGCAATCATCATACCCCTAAATGATGAAGGTGACAGTCTTCAGAAGGGGGTCCTGAGAAGCGGGTGAAACCGTTGGGCACAGTTAGTTAAATCCATCACCAAAAAAATAATCTGACCACCCATAAGGATTGCTTGCCGCGCCCGTCCGCTATTGTATAGAAGCATTTTTTCGCATTGTAGCATAAATGATTTTTGCTGAGCTCCGTGTTTTGTAACTGAATTTAAAAACAACGAAATATGTGAAAAAGTCGATCATGTGAACAAGATTTTGTTAAAATGAGTAGATTCAACTTTTGATAATATACTATTACAGGCATGTTACCTGTTCAAGCTGCAGTTACATTTATTTACGTCCGAGTTTCCGCACCAACCTCCCGTTTCCTAGTAGGGATAAGGGCAAAATTAATTAAATGTAGTAAACACCCACTAGTGGATCAGAGGGATATGCTCTGGGGAATATACAACTTACACGGCCATCATTTTCCTGCCCTTGTCCCATTCTATTTGGGGTCGGCGCAACACGTTATCTTCCATTCTCCCCTATCAGACGTCACGGCATCATTTACTCCTTTCTCCTGAATATCATTCCTTATACAATCCATCCATCTTTACATTGGCCTTCCTCTCGCTCATCGCTCTCTGTCCATCAACATTCAGATCCATCACTTTTAATCACATGTGCTTCACACCTCATTACATGTCCATGCCAGGACAAACGACTCTCTTTCAACTTTTCTTTAACAGGCTCACGTTTCAAACTTCCTCTAATATACACATTCCTTACTTTATCTATTCTTGTCACTCCACACATCCATCTCAACATTCTCATCTCGGCTACATGCAATCGTTTTTCATCAGGTCTAATCACGGACTTGTATATTTTCCCCTTTAACTTGAAGGGCATCCGTGGGTCACAAGTTGTTCCAGTGACCTTTCGCCATTTCATCCATCCTGCGTTGATCCGGTGCGTTACGTCCCGGTCTACTTCGTCATCCCATTGGGCATGCGACCCGGGCACTATGGGCACAGGAATTGAGAGACCGCCGAAATCGCAGAACAAGTATTCTGTTTTAGTTCTACTTAATTTCAGGCCAACGTTCTCCAGTCTTTGCCACCACACTTCCAATCTCCTCTTGGCCGCTTTCGGCAACCAACGCAATGTCATCGGCAAATAGCATGCACCATGGATACTCACAAACATTCGCATTTATAATATTAGTAGGAAGTAGGTATAAATATTGAATTATTTAGCGAACTTATTGCCAACATATACCACTTATTTCATCATTAACATCGTTTTCAAAGTTTTGTTTGGATTCGCCCCCAATTATCCGTACACCGCTCTTATAAACAAAAACTCTCTTGCAAACACATCGACGGAATTACAGACTGCTGCACAAGACGGCTTTAATACCATTACGAAATGGCTCCTGTCACACACACTGACTCTTAACGCTACTAAAACTAACTTGATCTTTACTATCAGTAACACCGCTCAACCTAGTAGCTCTATTAATTTAAAAGCACACTCTTGTCCTGTTCAAAGTCAATATCCTGACCTGACTTTAGTTGAAAAAATTAAATATCTTGGCATTATTTTAGACAGAAACCTCAATTATAAAACACATATTTCGACGCTTACCAGCCGGATACGCAAACTGATTTATATATTTAAGACCTTGCGGCACGTAGCCAACTCTGCAATCATTCGTAACGTATATTTTGCCCTATGCCAATCAGTCCTCAATTATTGTATCTCTTGCTGGGGTGGAGCCGCAAAAACCATACTAAAACCTCTAGAGATCGCCCACAGATCTATACTTAAAGTTGCAACCTTTAGGCCTATACTTTTCCCTACTACCGAATTGTACAAAACCTGCAACCTAATCAATGTAAGACAGCAATTTATCTTACACACAATTTTATTGCAACACTCAAAAACTCCCTATATAAAATTAAATAGTCGCCGCAAAAATAATATCTGCCCTATTCCGCCGCCGCGCGCCGGTCCGAAAAAAGTTAATAAAAAAAATTCTTCCCCTACCTTGGTCCGTCACTTTATAATAAAATGTTTTTCGTCCATTTATTGATTTCTTTACATAAAATTACATTTTTAAATATTTCTTAAACAAAAAAAAAACATTTAAAAATATAAAAATAGTAGCCCACCGGTATCGGGAACAGGATCCAAGCTACCGGCGGTCAGGGCTCCAGAGAAAGGAACCTCCTAACAATACGAGCCGTGTCCAGGAGTACCGCTTTCTGTATCAAGCCCTTGATCCAGCTGCCTAACGAGAGCCTTCTCAGGTGTTGGTCGAGGCTCTTAGCAATTAAGCCATTGGCTGTAACGACTATCGGCACAATGATTGCTGAGTCCACGTCCCACATGTCGACAACCTCGCGAGCCAAGGCAATATACTTGATTTGCTTATCTTTCTCGGCTTTCACGAGGTTCTCATCATGCGGGACTGTTATGTCAACAATCATTGCGCGCCGCTCTGATCGATCCACCACCACTATATCAGGCTTGTTAGCAACAATAGTCCTGTCAATGATGATGGAGCGATCCCAGTACAATGTGATATTGCCATGTTCAAGAACTGGGTCGGGCTCATACCTGTAGTACGGCACTTCCGATTCCACAAGGTTGTACTTTAGAGCAAGTTGCTGATGGATAATCCTGGCTACAAGGTTGTGTCTATGCAAGTACTCTCCGTTAGCTAGACGAGAACACCCGGAGATAATGTGTCGAATTGATTCACCCGGACGGTGGCATGCCCGACATATGTCAACCGTACCATCCTTCACAATAAATCTCCGGTAGTTATTCGTCATCATAACTTCATCCATAATTGCACAGACAAAACCTTCGGTTTCTCCAAAGAGGTCCCCGAAACGTAGCCAAGCTACGGACGCTGATTGATCTACATCGGGTCCATGTAGGGCCCGGAAAAAGCGTCCGTGAAGCTCCTTACTCTGCCATACCTCCTTGCGGTCGTTAGTGTCAAGCACTACAGGTTTGCGCCAGTTCTCTTTAGCCAAGGAGAGCGGGGTGAGGCCTTTGTCCACTGCAACCACATCTCGATGCATTCCCACGTCTGATTCTAGAAAATATTCCCTGAGACTGCATATCTCGCGATTGTGGAGAGTCTTGGCGTTTAAAAAGCCTCGACCCCCACAACTCCGAGGGATATACAATCTCATGACCGAAGAACGTGGGTGATGGCATGCATGTTATTGTTACCAGGATAATTATACCTAATTATAAAATGTACGGTCCTGTCTCTCCTAAACACAGGCTACTCAGTAGAGTATATAGGAGTACAGCGCTTCACCCGCTTACCAGATTGTGAATTACTCTCATGTCCCAATCTATCTGTACTATAATCTGGTCCTTGTAAACAATAAATAAATTTATTATTATTTATTATAAGCGCAAGATAAATGAACTCCATGATTTGTCTCTTTCTTATTCGCCAAAGAAACTTATGAAAATTTTCTTGTACCAACAATATAATAATGAAAAACGTTATTGTAATTACTAATATATATTTTAACTTAAAATACAAATAAATAACAACTTTGGAATTCAGTACACAAATAAGTAAACATAATTATGATTTATGTACAATTTTATGGACAAGTTACGTCAATGGTTAGTTAAAACTCATAAAATGAATTATATGAACGTTTGACACGTAAATTATAACTTAAATTACTAAAATGGGTGTCTAAATGTTATACTCATCTAGATAATGCTAAATACGTTATTGTATACTTTTATTATTTACATGGAATAATAGTATTTAGAGGTATGAAGAACAGGTTATAAAGTTCTTCATCCTCTATAGAAAAGGGTGGATCCTCCGAACGGGCGGGTGTCGAGTCTGGTGGACCACTGCCATATTATATTCTTAACTCGCAGATAACTTTGCTTGCGAGATGTAGGAATTCGCCGTTAGTTCTTCAGTTGTTGAATAGATGGCACTGTAGTACTTTTTGCCACATTTATATATTTGTGTCGCTACAAGTACAATTTTGAATCCAGATTATTGGAAGACTATTTGTACCGGGCTACACAAGGTAACGTGAGCGAAGTTTGACAAATCACTGACAGGGTAGCAACGACCATACAGCCCGTAGACACCTAATACCAGGCGACCGATGTCTGTCAACACATCTGACTAATAAATCATATACAAGTCGCCACTCAACAATTTCGAATCAGTTTCGACCACTTCTGTGATCCGTAAACACTTCCGTGTTACCGTATAAAAAAATCGGAAACAAAATATTACAATGGCACCTTGTACAATACGTTGGTGTGTTAAAAACGGTCAAAATTCGAGTTTCCGAAAAACGGTATAACATTTCATCGGTTAGTTAATAATTACATAATCATAATGAAACAAAATTTTTGATATTATTTATCGGAGTTCATCATAAACTGGCTAGCTACAGGTGAAATTGTATGTACCACCGACCCGCGTTGATGTCTTTTGAGACAGGTCTCTTTCTTATGATAGTACTTAGAAAGTGACAGCAATAGTGGGCGTGTACTTAGGCAAAAAGTTAAAGATGTACCAAATCTACTATCGAAATTCGTTATCGATAAAGCATAAAACCTACATTATGTTAATTTAAAAAATCGTTACTTTGTAAACGTTAAACAAAATAAGGAATGTTTAGTAGTAATGTGATAGATGAAGTAGGCTGCCTATGTAAGACTTAAAATACTACGTATGTATATTTTTTTTTTACATTTAATTGGATGTGAAATGATGATGTTCTAGATTCCCACAAACGAGAGAACTGGTTTCCTTTAACATATAGTACTAAACTAGCTTTTTCCCGCGGCTTCGCTCGCGTTAAATTCGGGGTAACACAGTTCTCCTTGCGCCTTATTGATTTGTAATAGCAACGCTAAGTTTTCCCTTTTCTCCCTCACATCCCACTTTTTCCTAAAAAAAAAACAGCCTATGTCCGTCTCCTGGTTCCCATCTATCTCTGTACCAAAATTCATCAAAATCGATGTAGCCATTTAAGCGTGAAGAGGTAACAAACAAACAAACTCACTTTCGCTTTTATAATATTAAGTAAGGATGTTCATAGCATTTTACAGAAGTTGTTTTCATCATCTGCCTAGCCTTTTCCCAACTATGTTGGGGTCGGCTTCCAGTCGAACCGGATGCAGCTTAATATCACTATTTTACATGGAGCGACTGCCTATCTGACCTCCACAACCCAGTTAATACTGGGTAATACGATACCCAGAAAGACAGAACACAGAAGACACAGAACAGAAGTTGTTTTATCCCTTTGAAAAACCGTCACCGTTTCAAAAACGATTTGGTAGGTGTTTGTACGTTGTACATTTTCTTTACCAGTTTTTTTTACAATGGTCAAATTCGTAGTGGTTACATAGTACCTTTTATAATAGGTTACTAGAACAACTTTATTGTACTTGAAATGATTTCTGAAAGTACCTTCGAATGGTCTCACCGAGGTTCTCTAAATGTGAAGATTATTTTGGATTCATAATTTTTTTCAAAAATATAAAATCTGTCAAAATATTGTTCATATATGGTTTTTTTTCGATTTGATTCGGTTTGAAATCGGAATGTGAAATAAAATTATTATAAACATTTTGATTATAGGTATGGAAAGCTATCGATATCTTCGTATTTTTTGTAACCTGTCCCATCCCTAATTCTACCCTATGACCTTGGTCGGGCCAATCAGAATGCAGTACCCCGCTTCCTCATACCTCGGCTAGTTGACAGAATTGGTTTGGAACAATTTATCAAACATTAGGCGTCTACGGGCTGTATGGTCGTTGCAGGGTAGCGACAAACGTGTTTGCAGGAAAACTTCGTGATACAGACATGTTGCGATAACGCAAATCTTCCACAAATTCCCCTAATGTGGTCTTGGCTTAGGAATAGTTTGCTTGCTTTGTTGAACTAATTGAGCTCCAGGTGTAACCCTTGTAAGACAAGCAATATGCTCGATTTAACTTACTACTAAGATCGCTTTCACATTTAGGCGACTTTAGCAGTGCGACAGTCGCGCGTCAGTCGCGCGACTGTCGCGCTCTCAGAATTTCATAGTTTGAACAGAAGCGCGGCAGTCGCGCGCTGTCGCCACGGCCGCCGCGTGCGCTCAGTCGGCGATGAGCCAGTGTTGCAAACGTAGGTACGTAAGCGCGCGTTAGCAGCGGCGCTGCTAACGCGCAGCTGTTCTTATAATGTAAAGGAATGTGCTTCTGCCGCGCTACTGTCGCGCTGCTAACGTCCTAATGTGAAGTGGCCCTTAGGCGTTTAGGTGTCGATATTATCGTCGTGCCACATTTTTCTATTCTATAATACTGCCCCGATTGTCACGCTCGTGGAGACGTCACCTAAGTGTTAGAAAATCGAGCAGAACGCTATTACTGGGTAAATATGTTACCCACTGCGTTTATAATAATTTAAAGTTACTTAAATACTTGATACCTCAACAGACTGACATTAAAACCTATTAAATGCCACCAGCAAAGTTCACTTGTTACCCATATAGCATCAGTTTTAAGACTGAACAAGAACATTATCGACTGTATATTGGTACTACCAGTGCTGACTGTTGCATAGTTCTTTTGGCGCTTAAATAACAGCATTTTTTTTAATTGTCTGTGGAAATTGTTAAGAGAAAAACAAGATGGCCATGTTAGTTCTAGCTAAAGTAACGCGCCAAAAGAGCTAACTATTCACTATACTTGATTACTGACAACACTCATCCACCTTAGCATTGTTCTTCTCCGTGACGTGTTCAGAACCACCCGCCTTGTCGTCGATCTGTGCTAAACACAGTGTGAGGATGCGCTCCAGACCGCGCGCCGTCTCTTCTGAAGAATAGATGTCCATGACTGGAACGTGAACGAAGAGCGTCCGCGTATTGTCTATGCTCAGGGATGTGTAGTAGGTGTACTCGCAAAGGTATCTGTGAAACAGATGGTATAAACGTGAGAATCGTGAGTTTAGAGGTATTATCATCTACTTAGTAATTTCCTAACAAAGTATGTTGGGCTTCCAAATAGGCATGTTGGTGTTGGCTTTCAGTCTTACCGCATGCAGCCGAGTACCCACCAGTAAACTACATGGGTTTATAATCTGGTCTACAGATTATAAACCCATATAGTAGATAGATAGATAGAATATTCTTTATTGTGTGCACCATACAAGTAACAAGAATAACACTAGAGAACTTATAAATAGGATGACACAATGGGCGGTCTTATCGCTAAAAGCGATCTTTTCAAGACAACCTTTGGATGGATTTAAAAAGAAGACATACATATAGGTCCTCAACATCAACATGATACTCGTCCGAAAGACTGGATTTCAGACTTTCCGACTTCTGATTATTCTTTACTACCGTAAAAGAGCCTACATATGCTTCCGAGGCACGGAAGGATCCCAATATAAAATAATCTATCGTCGTCACCCCATCCATATACTGACTTGTGCAAGAATCACAAGTGTTTGTTTCATACATAACAGTTGGCGATTTTGATGTTCAATGAAGTACAACTACTGGTGTGCGGTTAACCGCACGTAATATAAATGGTTTAGTCTAAGAATGACTGATTCGCGAAATGACTACATGGTCTATAATTGACCAATTCTAGAAATGTACAATTCTTTAAATGACTGATTCTACAAATGACTGATTCTATAAAAGACCGATTCTATAAATGACCGATTCTTCAAATGACTGATTTTTCAATTCTATGAATGTGTGTGAATATTGTAAATAAAATGCTATGTAAGGGTTTGCAAATCATATATTTCAACTAGTTTAAAAAAAAAATCTTGTACAATGCCACGTACTACATTTTGTAGCGCAAAAGTAAACATTTATTCTTTTTTATTTTTAAGAAATCAACAGTTGTCAAAAAGTCATAAAATCAATTATCAAAAAATCAACAATTATAAAAAATAAGAAATAAATCACTTAGGAATGTGTAGTTGAATATAAATCATTTTTTAAAAAAAGACTGCTGATGTTTCTCCATTTTTATTTTTTTTTATACTTTTTTGTACTTTTTTATCCAATAAAATATAACTGTTTCGGCGATTTTTTCGTGAAACCTGGTAAAGAGTATACTTAACCTTATATCCTTATAAAACCTACCTTACCTTAAAACTTACCTTATAAAAGTTGAAGCAAGAAGCCAAACACTGTGATATATCACAGTGTTTGGCTTCTTGCTTCAACTTTTGTATAAAGTAAAAGAGACGATGATGAGATGAGAGATGTAGATACCGCGCGACTGGTCTATTTTAGTTATTTTCATAGTATAATGTCATACGGTATTTTACTTTGGGGACGGGCTGCAGACATTGAGTCTATATTTATTCTGCAGAAAAGAGCCATCAGAGCCATGTACAATCTGCGTAGGCGCGATTCTCTAAGAGAACTGTTTAAAAAAATTAACATCATGACAGTACCTTGTCAATACATCTATGAAAACATCATGTACGTTAGGAAAAATCTGCATCTATTTAGTAAAAGAGGTGACAGACATCACTATAATACTAGAAATAGGGACCAACTGGTTCAGCCAGGTTTCAGACTAGCTAAGGTAGACTCCTCTTTTATGGGGTACTGTTTAAAATGTTACAATAAAATACCTCCAAACATCCTACAACTGAATGAATCGAAGTTTAAATCTTGTATTAAACGCACACTATGTAGGCAAGCATACTATAAGTTGGGGGATTACATTAATGATATAAATGCTTGGCTCAATGCCGGTCCTGCTCCACAACCATAGGGGCAAACTAACTATCATTAATCAGCATCTGAAGTTATTGTGGCAGCTGAAGAAGATTGTAATACTATCATTGCATTGTATAGACTCAATTTCCTAATATTGTATAATTGTAATGCCCATGTGTGAGTTCTATGTAATTTTATTGACTCGACGGTTGCCCTGGTGGTTGAGAGATTGTCATGCTCACTTAAATGTCTCGCTGATGGTGGCGGGTGTGTCGGGTCATTTAGCTCCCTTCAAAATGGTCGAGCTGAATGGGGCTGATCCATACGTCATGTTCGTGAACGGGCGCTGTCGGTTGGGACTGGTCATCTCTTAGCTACCACGGTTTGTTTTAATTCTTCTATTAAACTCGTGATAATTATTGCTTTTACTCTGGACGCTCTAAATGTGCTCGTTTTTCTACATCGTTCTCACATTATGAATAATCTCAACATGAATGATGTATCCATGATTTTATAAAACATTATGATTTAAAAGAGTGTCCATGGAGTTTCTTGCCCATTCTTCTCCATAGAGATCTACGCTTTGGAATGGGCAACTACAGTACTTTCACAAGTTATTATATCTTGTGACTGGGACTGTAGCAGCATCATTTCTTTTGTTCTTGTTTTTATGACATTCAAAAGTGCCTGTAATGGTCTAATTGAAATAAATGATTTGAGTTTGAGTTTGAGTTAGACTTGGTTTTTTCGGTATCAATACATTTAATCTGTGATGATAGCCTCCTAATGTGTTAGTGGTGCGATGACGCTGGTCTGCACAACTCAAGATGGACGGACGCCATTGTTTTTCGAAATAATTCCCAAACTGATGCATTGAAGGGACCGCTTCTATTTTTGACAAAATTATTTGGAAAAAATCGCCGAAACCGTTATATTTTATTTGATAAAAAGTACAAAAAAGTATTAAAAAAAAATAAAAATGGAGAAACATCAGTAGTCTTGTTTTTTTAAATGATTTATATTCAACTACATATTCCTAAGTGATTTATTTCTTAATTTTTATAATTGTTGATTTTTTGATAATTGATTTTATGACTTTTTGACAACTGTTGATTTTTTGAAAAGAAACCGAATAAATGTTTACTTTTGCGGTACAAAATGTAGTACGTGGCATTATACAAGTTATTTTTTGAAACTAGTTGAAATATATGATTTGCAAACCCTTACATAGCATTTTATTTACGATATTCACACACATTCATAGAATTGAAAAATCAGTCATTTGAAGAATCGGTCATTTATAGAATCGGTCTATAAAAGAATCGGTCTTTTATAGAATCAGTCATTTGTAGAATCAGTCATTTTAAGAATTGTACATTTCAAGAATTAGTCAATTATAGACCATGTAGTCATTTCGCGAATCAGTCATTCTTAGACTAAACCATATAAATTAGGACACACGACACAGTAGGTAAGTAAGTACCGACGTCAATTTAAAGTGAAAAGCTTGTCACCACGTTACACTGTAGGAAGGAATGCATAATATTTAATTATTGTTATGATTGGTTCCCGGTAAATAAAACTACATCATGAATTCGGTATATCCGATTTTGGTACGCCATCGCCATTGATAACATTATATAAATAACAGATGTCAACTATGTGGGAAATACGTATTACTACACTATCAGTGTACCTAATAATGAAAAGCTTGCTAGCATTGACGTCAAAAGCTGAAAAACGAACAACAGTTGATTGACATTCCAAAAACACTTTTGTAAACAGTCATTTTTAGGTATTTGGGTTATATAAATTTAAAGAATATTTTGCTATGTTATTCTTCCTACAAGTGTTTCCAGTGCTGTCTATCTTTTCCTTGACGACTCCATGTAGATCCAGCGACTTGGGTAGATAACATCGCTCCAGCGCCGCCTAGGTCGACCGGGTCGGCGCTTGGCTTCGTAAGGATACCAATGTAATATCCTTTCTCTTCATCTATTATTTGCTTACTTACTCTAGCTATATGTCCAGCTCATCGACATTCAAATTCAAAAACTTAAAACCTTTATTTCAATTAGACCGTTACGGGCAGTTTTGAATGTCAAAAATAAACAAAAAGATGAAACTACAGTCCCAGTCACAAGGCATAATAACTTGTGAAAGTATCGTAGTACCTATCCTTTTCCTTTTTAGATGAATTGGCAATTTACTTTTGAAAATATCCTTCAGTGACCAGTATTTTATCCAAGCTTCATTTATACGGCGTTCTACTTCACGAGATGTTTGTTTTGGGAATGTTATATTTTTCCTAGGTAGGTACGTACTCATCCCCATAGTTTATAGATTAAGATTTGGTTTTGATTGGTATTTTTCGCTGTTCCTCATGACAAATGTTTTCTGTGTGTTCATTTGCAGTCCACATTTTCTACTTTCTATGTCTAGGGTGTTCTAAGTCTTTGTGATTTTCCGATATTAATACAATATCATCGGCAAAGCGTAGGTTATTTAGATATTCGACGTTTATGTTGATGCCTTATCTTTTCCAATCTATTTAGGTATCTGAAGATATACTCTAGTAAAGCAGTTAACTTTGGTGAGATCGGATTGCCTTCTTTCACGCCTCTTGGGATATCAAACGACTTTCCCCTGACTTCCAGCTTAAAAACCACCTTTTGTTTTTATAGATCTCTCTTAGTATCTCTATGTATCGTTGTTCGACTCCAGTGTTTTCAGTGCTAACCACAAAGGTTCGTGTTGTATTGAATCAAACGCTATGCGGTAATCTAAAAACGCTACATAGAGTTTCTTGCCATATTTGAATATTTCACAATAAGTTGTGTCAGAGCAAAGATGTGGTCTATAGTTGAGTATGTTCTTCTAAAGCCAGCTTGTTCTCGGGATTGGTCGCTGCCTGTCTAATATCCTTGAGATTCGATTGAATAATATTGTAGCAAACACTATAGATACTGTTTGTTGCAAAGTTATTGGCCTATAATTTCCTAAGTCTGTCGGATTGTCTTTTTGTTTAACAGGGTTATAATCAATATTCCTCATTCTTTCGGAATCTTTTTGAGTGTCAGCATGTCATTGAAAAAGGATGTCAGTATTGGTACTAGCGGGTCAACAATCGTTTTCAAAATATCGTTTGTTATTCTATCGTCGCCCGGGCTTTACCTAAGCTGACTTTAGGTGTTGGATTGCACTACGGATTTCATGGCTCTGGTCTTACACGCTAATCACTTTCTTCGTTCCATAGAGCTCCCTGTAGATAGCTCCCTATATTCGATAATTATTGTTTTCTTTGTTTTTCAGAGACATAAGTAATCCATCAATGTGTTCAGTCTTATTTGTGCCCTTTTGACTGATGATCTCTTCTGTAATTCTTATCTTGTATCGGTGTGTCTTGCAATCCCGATGTAGTTGTTTATTTATAAGTTTATCGAGTGCACTGAATTGTTTCTTTTCATAACGTGTTTTATTTTCCTTATTCTTCAGCCAGTTTCTTTCATTAATAAGTTTTTCTACATACGTTTATAGTGGAGCTATATCTTTGTTTTTTATTGTGTAGTTCTTTACTGATTCTTTTATGGTTTTCATTAGTTTTCCGTATGCTGAATCCATATGATCGGATTGGAAGTTCTACAATAGTTATATAATATGCTCAACAAAAAAAATTCAGTGACTCTGGGGGTTTAGACTAGAAACTTTGCATTCATATTCTCTCCGTGATTTAGATTGCAGTTTCTTAAGTTGCTCACTCTGATTAATCAGTGTCTGTAGAAAAGGTGGTGTTTTTAACCTGCACATTAGATATATTTTTAATATTCTTGACTAGGAAAAATTCTATATCGTTTCGCACTTTTCCATTTGGTGAAATCCCAGTCCATTTTATTTAGGTTTTTTTAAGTGTAAGTTTGTTATAGAGCTGGTTTTCAAAAAAAGCAAGAATGAAAGTCTTATATTCAGTGATTCGAAACAATAATTAAATATCGACGGGAAATTTATAACAATAACTAACACATAAAATTAACCAACAACCTAACAAAGATATGGAGAGGAGAAAATTAAATAGTCTTATAAAACACAAAACGACAAATGCGAATATCAAGGTAGCGAAAGAATTGGTGACATATACTAAATGCTTTGTGAGTGTAGAATTAGAAAATATAATATGAGTTTTTGTTTAATCGTAAAATAAAACATAACAGACACACAAAACATGGTTATAATAATATAATACTCTGCTTAAACTTTCGATGACAACAGGATATGACAAAAAAAAAACCTATAAATCTGCAAGACAATGCCTCACAAAATCATGAATCAACAGTTTCGATTTCAGCACTTGAGTTATTGCGCAATATTGTATCTGCCAGCGCACCGAGATAAAAATAAGTAAAGAACAAACTCAGACAAATAAGTAAATAACATCTCTATCTAATCTATGCATTATGCTGTTGTTTAGCAATATCATGCACCACAATATGTGTTCTTCTAAGTAATATTGAAAAATATAGCAATACACATTTTGCCCTTTGTGTTCCGGGGCCGCGGTATCTATTTCGAACAACCGGTAACCCCGGCAAGCATCAAACTAGCCTAAGACAAAATTTCACACCCTGGAGTGTCTCAGGATTTGATCTATCTAGACCTTCAAACTAAACAACTTCTTCCACGCGTTTTTTTGTGTCGTTGGTTTTCTTAATTTTTTATAAGCTTTCGCCCGCGACTTCGTCCACGTCCACATAAAAAACGATCGAAAAACACTTTTCAAAATCAGTTTGGCCTTTTAGGTGTGACAAACAAAGACGTAACAAACAAATTCACTTTCGCTTTTATAATATTAGTAAGGATAATTTGAAGTGAGACAAACATACCACAATGACAGGTTCAAGGTGCTCAGGAAAAGTGTTAACTAAAACAAACGATAACAGTTCTTACCTGCCGGCATCGTTAGAAACTTCAGCCCTATATCTCTCATCAGGTACGTTGTCACCATTGAACTCCTTGCAGATTTGTTTAACGTTCAGCTTGGTGTGTAACCGGATGGCTCCCTCCGCCAAACACGCAGAATTAACAGGGAGTTTCTCAAAGTAGTCCTGCTTCAGGTAGCCTTTCCTATGAGCTTGGGACTCCAGCTGCAAGCACTGACCTTTGCTTGATACTCCCACATGGATCATCAGCTGTGGATTAGAAGCAATTAAATGCTTTAGGTTATATTTTGTAGTGAAAAACCCAAGTCAAGGAAAACTGTTTTTCAGGAATCAGATGGTATTGTGGATAAATAAAAAAGTTAAGAGCGAGTCGGACCCACGCATCGAGGGGTCCGTACAAACTTGTAGGTAACTGATGAAAGTACTGAAAATGTTCGGCGAGCTTTTATTTATTAAGATTAACTGTTTTAAGCACAAACTTAAGTTTGCCTTAGGACAACAGGTGTTCCCATACACAGACATAGGGTGCGGAATAACTTACCAAACAAAAAAAAATGTGAACATTATTTTCTTGACTGATGCTCTATGTTGTTGCTTCTTGCTTAATTTCGTGTTTTTAGGTCAACAGATAGTACCCTATAAATTTTGGTTCCCTTGATAGTGCTGAAATATACGTTTTTTGTTTGTTAATTTAAATAGGTACGCCGAAGGGTACAACAAAAAACCGGCCAAGAGCGTGTCGGGCCACGCTCAGGGGAAGGGTTCCGTAGTTTCCCGTCCGTCACAATAAGTGTTCCCACTTATGAGTTTATTATTTGTTTGACGTTGAACACTAGGGAATTGTATTTTATTATTATCCAAGTATGGGAATAGTGCGTTAACGTAAACGTGGTGCGAATGACTTAAACTATTATATAAACTATCATAGACCCGTAATATTCCATTGTATGATGTAATGAATGCAAATCCAATGCCTCGCAAACCCGACTTCTCCGCCATATATAATTTGTAAATGAGACTTGTTTAGAGGCACAGGCTCTATTAGTTCCGGGTAAAGAAAAAGAGACACTTCTCTAGGCCGAAACGATGTGTGTTGGGAGGGCTAACAAAAAGGCGCGCACAGCGTCGTCCTCAACATGATTGATAATCACTGTTCAAAATATACGATTATAAGAGATCATTTTAATACCGGACAAATCAAAATCAAACCTCGACGACTAATTAGATTATGCACTCATAAATAAAGTCACGATTATTTGTAAGTGCAACTTATTTTACCACGGTACGTCATGAAAGCACGGAAAATCTTAACATCGACTTTTAAAAAAATTACGTCATTACACAACGCCATCTATCGAACCATTTATGAACTGGTTTTTACCTTAACATTTTGATGGTGTTAAAAAAATGAATTTTAGTTTTGTTCTAAATTGCCTTAGCATGTTCTTAATAGAAGTTTAATGTAGTTATAAGATACCGCCAACGCCAAGGAGAGACCAACCGAACAATTCGGTAATACCCGATCCAATGTAATACGTATCTACAGCGCCATCTCTCGGGGAATTGGGTTACTAATTAATACTTTTAGATTGCGAGAATTGATTTCAATAATTCTTTTGTTGTTTAAAAAAATATACATTCAGGATAATAAAATATGTAAACGAAGTTAAAAAAAATGCTTGCATAAACGATTATACTACAAAATTAGTCCAGAAATTATTTTGTACAACTTTTTTTTTGTACAAAAACTGTTATGTCAATCAAGTTCAAAATAATTTTCATAGAAAGTCCTTATAAAGTTCTACTTTTCAGAATTTTTTCATATTTTTTAAACTTATGGTTCAAAAGTTAGAGGGGGGGGGGACTGATGTATATGTAATGTATGTACCTACGCGCGCCCCGCACGCAGCCGTGAGCGCAGCGCGGCGAGTTGGCGGGGGGCAGTATTAAACTAGCGTTCCGAGCATACGGTCGTTTCATTTAACCACCAAAGTACCTACATCTCATTGGCGACGAGGACGAACGTGTACCCACGTGTCAATAATTATGTCCGCGTTTTTAGGTCATTTGCCTATTTTTGACCATAAAACCAGCGATTGGAAAATCCACAAAGGCAAATTGACGCAGTTCCTAAAAATAAATAGTGTAGAAGATGAAAACAAGAGTGGGATTTTATTGTGCCATCTAACAGAAGAAACGTACCGCCTAGTGCTTAACCTCGCATTTCCAAAGGAATTGGAAAATTTGTGTTTTACGGAACTAGTTGGTTTACTCGATGGCCATTTCAAGCCAAAAAAGTGTTCGTTCGTGGACAAGGCGAACTTCTATAGTGCCAGCAGGACATCAGGCGAATCCATAGGAGAATGGGCGGCGCGATTAAGAGGTTTGGCAACTTATTGCGACTTCGGTACCGCTCTTGAAACGAACTTAAGGGATCGTTTCGTCCTTGGCCTGACTGCAGGTCCAGAACGCGACAAGCTGTTTGAGCAGAGCCCGTCGACACTCACATTATCGCGGGCTATAGAATTGGCAGAGCAGGTAGCATGCGCCAAAGAGGCGAAGTCCATATTAGGCACCTGTACCGAGGCCGCGACTACTAAGGAAGAACCAGTATACCGGGCCAGATTCCAAGAACAAGCTAGCCGTGGCCGCGGCGCGGTCGCCGGCGGCAGCTTTGGCGGGAACGCGGGCAGCGGTGGCGGCGGGAACGCAGGCGGCGCCTACGCCGCGATCGCGGCTTCTCGTCGCGATAAGGATCGCTGCTCAGTTTGCGGAATGACGAACCACAGTGATAACAAGTGTCGTTATAAGGGCTATAAGTGCCAAAAGTGTGGGGCAAAGGGCCATTTAAAGAAAATGTGCGGTAACAAAAAAACATCGTGTGTTTACCATATTGACTCTAAGGAAGAGTGCAGTGACAAACAGTCACAGGTCGCGCGTTGTGAGGAATGCCAAAACTTTAATATAAGGTACGTGGCTGATAAGCCTTTCATAATCACATTGTTTTTGGATGACCAATTAATTCAAATGGAACTTGATTCCGGATCGGGTAGTAGTGTTATCTCAGAAAGTTTGTACCTAAAAATGTTCTCTCGTCATCAAATACAACACTGTAATGTTAATATGTGCCTTTATAACGGACATAAAATCTCACCACTGGGATTTTTTACCGTTAAAGCTAATTATAATAAAATACAAAAAGATATTAAAATTTTCGTAGTCAAGAACGGAGGTCCGCCATTATTAGGAAGAGATTTTATGTCCGCCTTTAATTTAATTATAACTACCGAAATTAAGTCATTAGAGTGTTCCGATAATTCTGATAATTCCGATAATAAGGTACGAGAATTATTAGCGCAGTTTCCAGACCTGTGGCGGGATGAGTTGGGTTCATTTACTGGATTTAAAGTTACCCTACAATTAAAAGAAAATTCTACGCCAAAATTTTTCAAACCCCGAACTGTTCCGTTTGCCCTACGAGATAAGGTGGAACAAGAATTAGAGCGATTAGTAAAATTAGGTATTCTAGTGTCGATAAATCATGCTCAATATGCCACTCCGATAGTACCGGTTTTAAAGGAGAACGGCAAAGTGAGAATCGCGGGTGATTTTTCTGTGACACTAAATAAAGACCTCATCATTGAAAAATACCCCCTACCTAGAATTGAAGAAGTTTTTGCCAAGATTGGAGGGGGGCAGTTATACAGTAAAATCGATTTAAAAAATGCTTATAACCAATTTATTTTAGATGAACCCTCACAAGAACTAACGACGATTAATACACATAAAGGTCTATATAAATATACTCGTTTGGTTTACGGGCTAGCTAACGCACCGGCTATTTTTCAAAAATCTATGGAAACTCTTTTAGCCGGAATAGACGGAGTCAGTGTATGGCTCGATGACATATGTATTACGGGTCCTGATATGAGTACCCACGTTAAAAGATTAAAACAGGTATTAGGAAAATTAAACGGTGCCGGGTTGCGCCTACAAAAAGAAAAGTGTGAATTTTTTAAAGAAAGCGTACTTTATTTAGGCTATGTGATCAGCAAAGCGGGGTTAATGACCAGTCCAGAGAAAGTAAAGGCCATTATGAGCGCTCCGGAGCCAACGAACGTCACCCAAGTGAAGGGGTTCCTGGGGGTCGTTAACTATTATAGGAATTTTATTCCAAACGCTTCGTCGTTGCGAAGCCCTCTGCACGAGCTGTTGCGGAGTGATGCGCCCTGGGAGTGGGGAAATAGGCAGCGGCAGGCAATGGCGGCAGTGCGTCGTGAATTAGCATCGGAGCGTGTATTAGCTCATTTTGAGCCAACTGCGCAGCTCGTGTTGACAGTCGACGCGGGACCAGCCGGGCTCGGCGCCGTGCTGTCGCAGCGTGGGGAGGCCGATGCGCACGAGCGCCCCCTCGCGTATGCATCCCGTTCGCTTACGACCAGCGAACGAAACTATAGCCAGATACATAAGGAAGCGACAGCTATTATATTTGGAGTAACTAAGTTCCATCAATATCTGTACGGACGTAGTGAACCATTCATTTTAAAAACGGACCATAGGCCTTTAGTGTCAATATTTAATAATAAGACAGGCATACCGGTAACAACAGCTCTAAGACTTCAAAGATATGCTATTAAATTGTCAGCTTATAATTATGTAGTGCAGTATATATCCGGAGAGAACAACCTTGTCCTTTAAAGGACAAGCCGGAACAGATAGATGATGATGTAGATTTCTTTTATGCCCTTAATTTTCTAAATGAAGCGTCACCCGCTACCACGATACGCGAGATAACGCAGGCTACAAAGCGTGATACGGTGATTCAAACAGTCATTAGGTATATGCATAAGGGCTGGCCACGAAAAATTATGTGCAAAAGCGTGTTACCTTTTTTTCAGTGCAAATCAGACTTGCAAAATGAGAATGGTTGCCTTTTTAGAGGGCATAGAATCGTTATTCCGTCGTCTCTAAAAGAGACTATGTTACGAGAATTACATAACACTCATTTAGGTATAACTAAAACTAAAAGTAACGCACGTAGTAGAATGTGGTGGCCTGGCATCGACAGCGACATCGAACGATGGATAGGGTCCTGCACAACATGTGTCAGCGTGCGACCCGCGCCCGCTCGTGACCCCCCCGCGCCCTGGCCCGCTGCTTCCGCGCCATGGCAGCGCGTGCACATTGATTATATGTCGGTAGGACAAAGGGATTATCTCGTAGTTATAGATTCATTCAGCAAATGGGTAGAATGCATATTCATGAATAATGGAACCACTACCAAATCCTTAATAATTAAACTCAAGGAACTATTTTCAACCTTTGGTATACCCAACGTTTTGGTGTCGGATAACGATGTAAAAATTAATTCCGTCGAGTTCAAGACATTTTGTAGTTCTAATGGTATTAAATACATGACGTCACCCATCTATCACCCGCCCAGTAACGGTCAAGCTGAAAATTCGGTCAGAACTTGTAAAAAAATGTTAAAATGCATTATAAAAGATGACTTACCACTGTTTAAAATTAATGAGTTGTTACTAGGCTATTTGTTCAATTACAGGAATGCTGTGCACTGTACCACCGGGGAAACGCCAGCTAAGTTGATGTTTGGTAGGAACTTGCGATGCCGACTTGATTTAATTTTACCTTCAAAGCCAATAATTTCGGCTGACTACTCGTCAGCAGTGCGCGGGAAAAGACTTTTTGTGATCGGTGATGTCGTTTGGGCCCGATGGTACAGCGCACGGAAAGAAACTTGGCAATTGGGTGTAATAAAACATAGAATAGGTCATAAAATGTTCAATATTTATATCAAAGATTTGGATGTCCAGTGTATTAGGCATGTAGACCAAATAATGAAATACACGGGCGACAATGACACGAAAACCATAAATATCGATGATATGGTGTCACATCAGTCTTCATCGCCTGCCAATACTAGTCCGGGAACTAGTGACGTATCTGTGGCGGGATGCGTCGTTGATGATGGTGACGGGGAGGAATGGACTGATTGTGAGACAACCGAGGGTGAGGGAATGGTCGCTGATAATGAAGTAACACCGCTATCGCCAGCAGGGCAGGGTGAAATTCTTGTGTCCGAGGGAAATCAGTCCTCAAGTACCATTGAGCACAACGTTGACTTACCATCAGCGCCACTACCCGAACCAAGTCGCTCGAAGCGTACTAATAGAAAAACCATAGATTATAAGAAATACTTTTAAGATTTTTATTGTTTACCTTATCATATATATATGCTTTATTATTTACTTTTTATTATTGTCACCAGGTTTGAAAGCTAAGTGTGGAGGAATGATGTATATGTAATGTATGTACCTACGCGCGCCCCGCACGCAGCCGTGAGCGCAGCGCGGCGAGTTGGCGGGGGGCAGTATTAAACTAGCGTTCCGAGCATACGGTCGTTTCATTTAACCACCAAAGTACCTACATCTCAGGGACACATTGTTTTTTACTTTTGGAGCGATTATTTCCGAAATTATTGACATTATCAAAAAATGATTTTAGTAAACCCTTATTCATTTTTAAATACCTTTCCAACAATATATCACACGTTAGGGTTGAAATTAAAAGAAAAAACACTTCCCTCTTTACATATAGGGTGGCTACCCTAATAAAACATTTTTTTCCAATTTTTATTTTACCACTTTGTCGGCGTGATTGATATACATATTGGTACCAAATTTCAGCTTTCTAGTGCCAACGGTCACAGAGATTAAGCGAGGACGGACGGACGGACGGACGGACGGACGGACGGACGGACGGACGGACAGACAGACATGGCGAAACTATAAGGGTTCCTAGTTGACTACGGAAACCTAAAAAGGAAGTTACACCATTTATCAAGGGATTTGCTGACTTAAGAGTAAATAGGAGTTAAGTTAGCCCTAACAAACAGAGTGGGTGTTAATCCAGAAGAAACTATTAAATTGTGTTAGTTTATATATCTTTTACTAGCTTTCGCCCGCTAGGCTGCTTCGCTCCCGTTAAATTCGGGGTAACACAGGGTTCCCTTTTCATGATATGCAGGTATTTTACCGATTTTTAGCTTCCTACCTTAACAAATAAAGATGAAAATACCTGTCCGTCCCCAGAGTCCCAACTATCCGTGTACTAAAATTCATCAAAATCGGTTTTGCCATTAAGGCGTGAAGACGTAACAAACAAACTCACTTTCGCTTTTATAATATTAGTAAGGATAAACAAATACTCAAAAGCAGAAGTGGTTTGGTATCTATTTTATTTATAAAGCGAATTTGCAACTACTTCTAAAACATAGTATTAGTGAGAATATAATTTTTCCCCATTCGTTTTAAAGTAGAACTGTGTAATAGAACAGGTAGAACAAATGGAAAAATTTGTAATCATAAAAACCTATTTATGATTACTATTTTACCTTCGATTTAGAAACACCTTGTTTCATAACATTGAAAAATATATTCCAATTCATTTGTTCTACTATAGAACTGGTTAATAAAACAATTAGAGAAACCATTAGAACTATGTAGAAAGTTAAGGAGAGTGCAGAGTAAAATTATTTTTAATCCACAGTTCAAAAACATATACATTACTAGCTGTGCCCAGCGGTTTCACCCGCTGCTTACTTAGGGGTATGAAAAATAGATGTTGGCCGATTCTCAGACCTACCCGATATGTACACAAAATTTCGTTTAAATCGGTCTAGCCGTTTGGGAGGAGTATGGGAACGAAAACTGTGACACGAGAATTTTATATATTAGATAAACTGGATGATTAGTACTGAAAGACAGTCCCTGCTTACCAACATAATACAAGGATCAGCACCATTCAGCTCAACCAATTTGAAGGGAACTAAGTGATACAATGTATCCATTACCATTGGGGAGACATTTTAGTAAACATGTCATTCTTGCAACCACCAGGGCACATTCAAGTCAATAGTACATGAGCTGCTAATCAATTAGGTTACAGCTATGGTTGTGGAGCAGAACCAGTATACAGCCAAGCATTTTTATCACTGACTAGCTGTGCCCGGTATGCATTGCAATGCAATTTTTCTACTCTACCTCCCTATACATTTTTTCTAGCTGTAAAAACCATCTTTGGACTTCCCCGAATATTTAAAAAAAATGGTAATATTGGTCCAGGTTGTGAGTTATGCACTTACCAACACATTTTGCGATTCATTTTTATACTATAGATTTATGACTAATATTGTTGAGTAATATGGTGCTAATAGTCAATCGTTATAACAGTTTTTTTTTATGTAGGTAATTTCCTTAAACGACCTGGTATAAAAGTTGTAAGGTGTACAACAAATAGCTATTGTTCATGAAACCTTACCTTAGGTGTGTGCGTCTCCCACAGCGCCGGCACGAACTCGTCCACATTCTCATACGTCACCGGCAACTCGATCTGGACCAGCTCCACATTGTGTTTCCTTTCAATTGCATCTTTGTTTAATATCTTTACAGCCTCCCAGCTGGCGTTCACTGGGTGATTCAGATATGGACCAAATCCTGTCACTATGACAATCGGTTTAAACCAATAATCGAGCTCGTTCATCATTTTGCAGAGTTTATTCAAATACAATTTTAAAATTTCTGTTCTTGTTTCAATTCAGTTTAGCGAGCAGCGAGTTAGCGACGCGATTTGTGCGGCTGTTTGTTTGACACAAACTGTCACATGTTTGACGAGTGACAGTCGTTATCGATTCTTTGAGAGATCGTGTCTACGATTGATCAGCTGACTTTTGCTGCGTAATGTTGGTATTGCTGACTATGTATGCGTTGTTTATAAATGAAGATAAAATAATAAATTATTATAGATTAGCTAGTCACTTAGAATACTTATTGTAAATCTAAGGTTATACCTACCTATAGAATGATTATTCTACTCGCAACATTACACCAAAAATTGGATACCTATAATGGAACGCAGCTCACGAAACTTCAGAAAAGAAGGGGAATTACCTGTAGCGGGGACATTGAAATGAACGCCTGTGGAATGACTTAAAATAACTCGTGGTTCAAAAATAACAGCTGCTCGTGTCGATCATGGCTGTCATTTGTAGATCTTTACCTAACAAACGATATTTTCGTTATCAGTGATCGAACTTATAAAAAACAGTCCTACCAAGATGTATTGCAATTGCAATACCTATTACTAATGATCAACATCATAGCTTTTGCAATACCAATTCTGTTTGGGCTCTTCATAACACGCTTTCTTCTTCAATTCTTTTCTGTCAGACGTCACGGTGTCATTTACTCCTTTCATATTTATTTATTTAAACTTATTGTAGGTAGCTACAATATGGTTCTGAATTCCCAGGTCAAGCGAAAAGTGTCATTGGGATTTTCTATTATGAACTACTCAGTGACAGCCAATAGTTCGGAAGTTGGTGGCATGATATCCTCGTGCCTCCAAAAGCACGTTAAGCTGTTGGTCTTGCGTCTGATCTCTCTCCGGTCGTGTTAGATTGCCATCCCATCTCCGACTATGAGAGTGTTGGAAAGACAGTGCACCTGTGACTGCGCACACACAGTGTACATCCTTACTATCCTTACTAATATTATAAAAGCGAAAGTGAGTTTGTTTATTTGTTTGTTTGTTTGTTACCTCTTCACGCTTTAATGACTAAACCGATTTTGATGAATTTTGGTACAGAGATAGTTGGGAACCAGAAGACGGACACAGGCTAATATTTTTTTGAAAAAAGTGGTATGTGATGGAGAAAGAGGGAAGAAAAGGGAAAACATAGCGTTGCTATTACAAATCAATAAGGAGCAAGGGGAACTGTGTTACCCCGAATTTAACACGAGCGAAGCCGCGGGCAAAAGCTAGTTCGCATATAAAAAAAAAGACGGAATCAGTAGTCATTATACTTTATTAGAATATGGTTTATTCTGTAAAGTTACCGAGGCCAACAGGGATTTTAGGCCATAGGTACTTTTTCAATCAGATAGTAAACAGTTCACGAGAAGACAACTGAACAGTAACTTTCCAACAAGGACATGATAGGCGGCATTTTCACAATTGGTAGATATTATAATATACTTATACAATTAACACTTTTATATTACTGCATAATATCGTAACTGTAATAACTGTCATTATCTAATTGCATAAGACACAGTTCTAAAATGCGTTCCAGCCCATATGCAAGTTGTTTGGAGTTATACTTATCAAAAGGGACATGGACAAAGAGAGTGGGGCTTTGGCTGCGTCGGCCTACACATAGAGATGTGTAATAAATGTATTCGCACAGGAACCTGTAACAAAAATTATAGATGTTATTGTATTATCAGATGATTTATATAAAATCTCAGTGGTCGTCACGCGTGAGGAGGTCGTGGCTAAATAATAGCAGCCGCTCGGGTCGATCTTTAGGTTAAACCTAGGTTGGTCTGTGGATGGGTGACCACCCGTTACATACCCAGTTTCCTCCGTGCCTCGGAAAGCACGTTAAGCCGTTGGTCCCGGCTGTCATTTGTAGATCTTTGACAGTCGTTACGTAGTCAGTGTCCTGAAAGTCTGACAACCAGTCTTACCAAGGGGTATCGTATTACCCAGTACTAACTGGGTTGTGGAGACCAGATAGGCAGTCTCTCCATGTAAAATACTGATGTTCAGCTGCATCTGGTTAGACTGGAAGCTGACCCCAATATAGTTGGGAAAAAGCTATGCAGATGAGTGGCCGTCACGCGTCTTGGACTTTAGACAAGGTTTAGTAAACACAACCGAGAATTGCACAGCCCACGTTTGCACAGCCCACTTTTGGTGCTGTTTGCTGACATCTCAGATTCCTGTCTACTTGTCAGTTGACAAGGCCAGATTCAGTCCTGCGAATTTCGACTCTCTCTGACGTGTTTAGCCTCCGCAAATTCTACACTTAAAAAATCTCTCTTATAACATTAGAAATATATCCTAAATACTCACATTCCAGCATCGTCCGACGATTGAGCGCGTAGTGTCGTATCTCGTGAGCAATCATTGAAATCCTTGCAGACCCGGTCGACGTCCAGGTTGGTGGAGACGACGTCGGGACCATGACATGGATTGCAATAGCCCTTGGGGTACTGTTCATTATTATCACGTATCTTGTATTCCTGTTTATTGGCCCTTTTTTCTAATACAAAACTTTGAACTGTTGCATCTAAACCAACATGGATGGCCAACTGAAATATTAGATTTAAATTAAAATGAGGAAACTTTGACGGAGCGACTGAAATCACAAGGTTTTATGGAGCCGAAAACTGCAGTGACAGCCTATGTGAATCAAACGACGTTTTTGAATAACGAATTTAAATAAAAAACGCAACGAAAATTAGTTTTGTCATGGTGATTAACGATGAAACTTTGATTTAATTTGCTTTCTCACCGCTCTTTGCCCTCGCAGGCTGAAGCAGAAGCAAAGAAATGAAGCTATTATGTTTTCTGAGTTAAATCCTTACTATAATTTCCAACCCCAAAAAAAAAAATTGAAATCTTTACTAATATTAGAAATGTGACAGTGAGTTTGTTTGTTTGTTATGTCGTCACGGCTAAATGGCCTAACCGATTTTGTTGAATTTTGGCACAGATATAGTTGGAGAGATAAAGATTCATTTATTTGTATAACATGTGTAGTGTAACATGATACATTGGATATGCACATATGGATGGAACGAGTTTAAAATTGTTGGTTCAACATGTTTTGTCATTTTCGACGTACAAAATATTTCACAATTCATTGTAAATTATAAATTAGAGTAAAAACAAATTATTGTCCAATATTCAATTAATTCAAATACACTATTTATACAATTTAAACAAATTTATAGTAAAAAAATAAACAAAATAAATAAGGTCAAACATAAATTTTAAAAACAAAAATAATCATAAAATTAGTAAAACAAAAACACATTAAATTATTTACATTCATGTCAGCCAAAAATTCTGTTATATTATAATATCCCTTACAAATGAGCAATTTCTTAAGTTCTCTCTTAAATGAATTAATATTCATTATCTTAAGAGAATTAGGAATTGTATTATATATTAATGGGGCCATGCATATTACACTTTTTTTTTAGAAAAGCTGTTTTAACGGTGTATGATTGTAGGTACCCATGATAGTTTTGGCATTAAGTCCGCCTCTGTACTTTGTGCTTGAAGTGTTAAATAAATAAATAAATAATAGTCTATACTTCTCACGTCGATTTCTACCTGTATTATTATTCAGCAGCGGAAACAAATCAGGATTAGTTTTAACAAATACCGATATTTCAATCTATCTCCTTTGTTTCTTCTATACATTAACGATCTACCAATTGCAACAAAGGAACCCATGTCATTGTTCGCTGATGATAGTACAGTAACTAGCATCTAAAAATATGGTTAATTACCATTCTGATACTAATGATTCATTGAAATCCATAATTACTTGGCTTAACGATAATAATTTAAAAAATAATATTAGTAAAACAAACATAATGCATTTTAGACAACGAGAAAATTTACATAATAGGTACTTATGTAAGTTCATCAAAATTTAAATTAGCATACAAAAATAATATAATATAGGAAGTTGAAACAGCGCGATTTTTAGGATTAATCATTGATAAACAATTTAAAACAAATTAAATTGGAAAACTCACATTATTGAACTTTGCAAAAAAATTAGTACCTCGTCATATGCTCTTTATAAGTTGGCACCGACTGTTAACGCAGATACTTTGCTTACAGCATACTACGGGCTTGCTGAATCAGTATTAAGATTTGGAATCATTTTTTGGGGCAATTCAACTCTAAAAGAAATTGCTTTCAAGGCTCAAAAGCGTTGTATACGGGCGATGTTTGGGTTGCAAACTATTGAAAGTTGCAAGCCAATGTTTATACAGCACAAAATTCTAACACTTCCGTCACTATACATATTTGAAGAGGGAAGATAAGGGGAGAGAAAGATATTTTTTTTCGATCATCACCCGGGTTTAAGTAAGCGTTACATAGATAGACGGGCGCGGGCGTACAGCGGAGTACAGTTGGGTACGGAACCCTAAAAAGGAACTCCTGTAACGGCCGAAAGTTGGGAGAAATAAACTGCTTTGTTGTACTCACATGAGGTTGATAGTAATGCCACATCTCTGGGACAATCTTGTCCACTTCGTTGTAGTTCACAGCTATCTCTTTTCGGAACAATGTTATGTTGTATTTGTTTTCAATCTCTCTACCGTCCATGAATTTCACTCCTTCCCAACTTGGATTAATTTTATCTATACCAAACGGCCCAAATCCTGTCAACATAACCCTTTTGCGATTACCCGAAAACATATATTCCATTTTATGTATTTAGCTGGAATCAGCGAAGTAGAAAATAAAAAATCACACGTTTTCTATGACACCTCTATGCCAAGTGAATACTGTGCTAACATTCCCTACTAATGCTTTTATAATGGTTTCTCTGACGTCAAATGAAAAAAGGAAAGTACTTCTTACTTCCTTCCTTTTATAGGTTTTTTTTTTAAAATTATGTATTTAATTGAATTAACCACGGGATTTGACTGAGTAAAAGTTCTGGCAAAATTCACAGGTCTCACGCACGCAGGCAACGCAGGTAATATTATGAATTGACTGTTTCGAATCTTCACATCGCGCCAGTCAGTAAGATCCTACGTCACCAAAACGCCCCACCCAAAGCAAGTCCTTCGACCATACTGAGAGATACTGAGCATACATCGGCCATTTTTATTTTTACTACACCCAGTGAACGGACAAGACACAAGACAATTATACAGTCTTCATGTCGAAAGGAACTTTTATTTCGTCGCAACCACCAGCAACACAACTGGAGTTTGACATTCAAACAGTGGTCCTTCGAGCCGGACCTTTTGCGCATTGGAAATCGTCAAATAACTTTCCCCGCTCTGGGCGGAGCGCAGGGGAATGTCAGAATTTTACTGACTTAAACCCCCACCCATGTTCCTTCTATTGTATGTTTATTGTGTTACGTGTCTTATTTCCTTTATGTTCTGGTGCCGCGGTATCTCTTTCGAACAACCCTCAATATCGGCAGGCGATGGCTCTAGCAGGCCCCTTTGCTTTGCTGACATCTCTTTGAGGTGCGCGTGGAACATTAACACGCCGTCGACTCGACCTGTCATCACAATGTGTCATGGACGGACGGTGCAATGAGCTACATTGCTCACCGTCCACAATTCCGCACCTGCGGTGGCTGGGACTCGTCTCGCAGCGCCCGACACCCGGAGTGTCTCCCGCGGTGGCCACAGGTTGGTTTGAGGTTCTCTCCTCTGCTAGTATGACTATTTCGTTTCCTTATTCGGTGAGGACCTGAAGACTTTTAAAGGAAGGATTTTATTCTGTTTTATTATTTTTATTTTTCTAAAATCACCTCATTTAATTAGAAGTCCAAATAAGGAAAATAATTTCTGTGTCAGAATTTGTTGTGGCATTTCTGCTACGTCATGAAATGTGGTTTAATTTAATTATTAACGTAGTTAAGTATACTTATTGCTGAAACTAAACATAAACAATAATTAATCAAATTTATAAAATAACATAAAACAGTGTCTCGAATCCGGTTCTATCCGGGTAGTGAACAGTCCTGTGTCCTGTGACACAGGCCTCTACCAGCTGTTTCCACTCTCTTCTGTCTGTAGCTTTCCTTGACCAGGAAGCTTCACCGGTGTTCCTTATGTCAGCCATCTATCTTTTTGCCTGGCTGCCTCTTTTCCGTTTACCATCTCGTTGATAATCTACTAAGTTACGAATTAATATTAATGTTGCTAGATAATTCTGTGGTAATTGAATACCTTTTTAGGTAATAAAACAAAATGTATATGTTTAAATGTTAGTACTTTTTTGCATGTATAAAACAGTAAACAAAAAAAAACATCTGCATTTTTTAAATCGTTGCTTCACACTAGGAATTTCTCCGGTATCGTGGTGCGTTAACACACATTTTAACTCGCATACACAAACAGCCAGACCAACTACCTGTAAATCAAACAAGTATTTGTTCCGTGCGGGGATCGATCCCGCGACACGCAGCGGACTAGTCGATCACTGAGTCACTGCGCCAGGCGCCAACCGTGCCGTTATTACGTTATATTACTCTACGATCGCAGTTCGTAGTGAGAGTGACGCGGAACCTGGCGTTCAGACGACAGACTTAAAAAAAAACGACATCTACATCATTTCCTGTTTACGTCCGCTGCTGCGTAAATGTCGCCAACGTAGGAGGAAACAAAAACAAACCGACCAAGTGCGAGTCGGACTCGCACAAACATGGTTCCGTAGCACCAAACAACATAATTATGTATGAAGTGCTAGCTTTTGCCCACAGCTTCGCTCGCGCTAAATTTGAGGTAATACAGTTCCTCTTTCCTGATTTGCAGGTAGGTACCTGCTGCAGGTTTTGCCCTTGCGCCTTATTGATTTGTAATAGCAAAGCTAATTTTTCCCTTTACTTCCCTCTTTCTCCCTCATATCCCACTTTAAAAAAAATAGCATATGTCCGTCTCTTGGGTCCCAACTATGTACCAAAATTTATCAAAATCGGTTTACCCATTAAGGGTGAAGAGGTAACAAACAAACTCACTTTCGATTTTATAATATTAGTAAGGAATTATGGATTTTAACACTCATTATTTTTATACTTAAACGGAAAAATAAATTTGATCATGGTAACTTTATGAAAACCATTTGAAGAAAAAGTCTCAAAAACGATATACCGAATCTTGTTCAAACCAATTTTCGTTGAAATCTTTTTATACGTACTACTAAACATTTTTTTCAGCAATGCTATCTTTCTTTACAACTTCGAGTTAAGTGGATTCACGCTTTTTGAGTATTCTAAGGGGTCAAAATAGTAAATAAGGTCTATCTAAAATCTCAAAATGGTTTTTGTATAGGTTGATATGTCGTCGTGTGTACATACCGTATTGGTCAATTATACCTACTCGGGGAAAAAGCACTCACCGCTGTAATAGTACATACCTACCTTCTCCCTGACGTCAGTGTGCTGTGCATTCCATTTATTTCCTTAAATGATAAGTTAATCAATCAGGCTGTTATAGTCGCAAAGGAAACTCAAATTTCACGTATTTTTAAAAAAAAAAAGCGTTGTCCCGTATTAGGAATTTCTCCTGTTTCGTGGGTACGTTTTATAAATATTTAAACTCACAGCCAGACCCGAAACTCGGAGATCGTACCCGCGACACTCAGCGCAACAGTTGATCCTCAGCAACTGCGCCAACCGTGCCGGTCAAAAGCTATTAGGTACATATACTAACACTAACCAAGGTCCGGTATATAATTTTTTGGAATTTAGAACTCACATATAAGATATAATTTTTTGTTAGCAAATTTTGTACAGGTACATACATATATGGGTTGATTTGTAATGTTGTGTTGATAAACACAATTCTTTTTTAAAATAAATATACCGATTTTGATGTATTTTGGTACAGAGATAGTTGGGACCCTGGAGAAGGACATAGGCTAACTTTTGTTTAAAAAAGTGAGAAAGAGGGAAAAAAAACGGAAAACATAGCATTGCTACTACAATAAATAAGGCGCAAGAGCAAAAACTACAAATAGCAGGTACCTGCAAATCAGGAAAGGGGAACTGTGTTACCCCGAATTAAACGCGAGCGAAGCCGCGGGCAAAAGCTAGTTCATAAATAAATAAATCACACGTCAATTAAATTGATAAATATAATTATGGAATGTGACCATATAAGTACCTACAGAAATTTAATTGAAATAATTCGGATAATGAAAATTGGACAATGCAAATTTCCTTCATGAGTTTCCGCCTGTAATTTTATGTATTAAGGATATTCTTTTCAGTTGACGTCAGGAAACAACCCATTATAAAAGCATTATGGAATGTTAGCACAGTATTCACTTGGCATAGAGGTATCATAGGAAACGTGTGATTTTTTATTTTCTACGTCGCTGATTCCAGCCAAATACATAAAATGGAATATATGTTTTCGGGTAATCGCAAAAGAGTTATGTTGACAGGATTTGGGCCGTTTGGTATGGATAAAATTAATCCAAGTTGGGAAGGAGTGAAATTCATGGACGGTAGAGAGATTGAAAACAAGTACAACATAACATTGTTCCGAAAAGAGATAGCTGTGAACTACAACGAAGTGGACAAGATTGTCCCAGAGATGTGGCATAACTATCGACCTCATGTGAGTACAACAAAGTAGTTTATTTACTTTCAGCTTTCACATTGTTACTGAACCAGGTTACAGGGGCTCCTTTTTATACAAATGACATTTACAAAAAATTCCATATTTTCAGTTGACCATCCACGTTGGTTTAAATGACGCAGTTAAAAGCTTTGTGTTAGAAAAGAAAGCTAATAAGAAGATATATAAGATTCGTGATGAGTATAATAAGCTCCCCAAGGGCAAGCGCAATGCATATCCTGGTCCTGCAAACATCACCACTACCTTAGACGTTGATAGAATCTGCAGAGAGTTTAATCGTAATAAAAGTAAGCTTCGAGACCCGACGCTACGCGCACAATCGTCACGTAATGCTGATAAGTGAGTATTTATAATTTTACTAGCTGTGCCCAGCGGTTTCACCCGCTGCTCACTTAGGGGTATGAAAAATAGATGTTAGCCGAATCTCAGACCTACCCGATATGTACACAAAATTTCGTTTAAATCGGTCCAGCCATTTCGGAGGAGTATGGGAACGAAAACTGTGACACGAGAATTTTATATATTAGAAGATTACGTACCGATCGAACCGTCAATCGTTTCATTAGTGAGAGATATAATAAGTACTGTATTGGCGGTTGCAACACGTCACAGAAAGTCGCTGCAGGTCACTAGACTGAACCTGGCCCTGTGAATCAACAAGAATCTGGTATGTCAGCAGGCAGCACCCCAAGTGGGTTACTTCTAGGGGTATACGTCTCAAGTCTCGGTTGTGTTTAACTTGTCTAAAGTCCAAGACGCGTGAAGACCACTGAAATTTATTGAATCATTTGATAATACAATAACATCTATTATTTTTGTTACAGGTTCCTGTGCGAATACATTTATTACACATCTCTCTGCGTAGCCCGACGCAGCCAAAGCCCCATTCTCTTTGTCCATGTCCCTTTTGATAAGTATAACTCCAAACAACTTGCATATGGGCTGGAACGCATTTTAGAGTTGTGTCTCAATCAATTACCTAAAGACGATGATCATCATCATCATCATCATCATCATTAGCCTACAGCAGTCCACTGCTGGGCGTAGGCCTCTTCAGCCTCAGTCAAATAACTCGATTCTTGGCAACGCTCATTGAGTTGCTATCAGTCACGATGCGAAGAATGTCGCTTCACCGATCCTGATGACTACCTGACGATCCTACCTTACAAAAAAAACTAAAAATCGTCTATACCATAAGATTAAACATGTATTTAAGGGTTCTATAATACCTGTTGGTAACGGTAGCTTTTTGAGAAGCTCATGCCTGAAAAGGCACCGATTCGGACTGATGATGGTTTTGTGACGGTGTTGAGGAGGAAGCGTCGTCAACGGACAACAAGAACCGCTGCGCCACGGCTCCATCAGAGCCAAAAGTCACCATAAGAGCCGCTAAGCCGAACACTCCGATGTACATCTCCCGCCTACACTACACCACTACGGCGGAAGGCATCGTTGAGTTCGTACACCAAAAGCTCAAATACCTACTTTAAGGTTAATTTTAAGGCGTTTGTGCTGCGTGTACCGACGTGTTATCTGCACCTCGTCTTGGAAGAGAACTTTTGGCTGCAAGGAGTGGTGTTCCGGCGCTTCCATGGACAAGTGCCGCATGAACGCGCAGTGACATAGTGAAGTGCTACTAAGATAGTTGTTATGGGCCTAAGATGCCTGAAATAAATGTTTTATTATTATATTATTATTATTAAAAATAAACTATGTTCAAAATAATAACTACTCATTTCATAGTATTTTCACATCCAACAACCTCATAAATTTTAATGTTGTATGTGTTCGTCCTGGTCCTAACACACCCCACGGCTAGCTAGCTAGCTAGGGTACATGATACCTACGTCATCACACACACTGCACCACACCCTACACGGCTACCCCACTATTCCTGCGAACCTATTGTGAGGTTTCCACTTCGCATACTTACTTTAATTTGTATATGGAATCATGATATTGTATATTTTTTATTATTTCAGTTTCAGTAGCAATTGAAGTTTATTGTGCTTGCACTAAGCGCATTATATGTACCTACATAATTACAACGGTATATTAAAATCCCGTTAGGAAATACCCTAAGTATAGGTATGGATATACAAACAAATATGGGCCGTCTTTACCCATAGATACAGGACCATCGTTGTGAACAACCGATTGACTAAAATTCGAAATATTTAATTCAAAGAAATTAGTCTTTTATTTAAGTTTCAAGAAAAACCAAAGAATATTTTTGTAAATAATTATTAAATGGGAATACTCTTCAGCGAAACGAGATGGGGCGAGCTAACCCAAAAGAAACCCATTAGCTCGCGACTTGACTAGATCCGGACTAAAAATGAAAGACGAAGCTTCAGTCCCAATTACAAGGCTATGAATTATTTCTGTGAATGTACTTTATGTACTGATGCCCATTCCACACCGTAGATGTGTAGACCTCTAGTGGAAAATTTAAATAATTTCCATGTCCTACACTCTCTTTTTACATAAAAACTAGCTTTTGCCCGCGGCTTCCCTGGCGTTAAATACGGGATAAAACCCAGTTCCCCTTTCCTGATTTGCAGATACCTACCTGCTATCTTTAGTTATTGCCCTTGCGCCTTTTTAGGGTTCCGTAGTCAACTAGGAACCCTTATAGTTTCGCCATGTCTGTCTGTCCGTCCGTCCGTCCGTCCGTCCGTCCGTCCGTCCGTCCGTCCGTCCGTCCGTCCGTCCTCGCTTAATCTCTGTGACCGTTAGCACTAGAAAGCTGAAATTTGGTACCAATATGTATATCAATCACGCCGACAAAGTGGTAAAATAAAAATTTAAAAAAAATGTTTTATTAGGGTAGCCACCCTATATGTAAAGTGGGAAGTGTTTTTTTTTTTTAATTTCAACCCTAACGTGTGATATATTGTTGGAAAGGTATTTAAAAATGAATAGGGGTTTACTAAAATCATTTTTTGATAATGTCAATAATTTCGGAAATAATCGCTCCAAAAGTAGAAAACAATGTGTCCCCCCCCCTCTAACTTTTGAACCATAAGTTTAGAAAATATGAAAAAAATCTGAAAAGTAGAACTTTATAAGGACTTTCTATGAAAATTATTTTGAACTTGATTGACATAACAGTTTTTGTACAAAAAAAAAGTTGTACAAAATAATTTCTGGACTAAGTTTGTAGTATAATCGTTTATGCAAGCATTTTTTTTAACTTCATTTACATATTTTATTATCCTGAACGTATCTTTTTTCAAACAAAAAAAGAATTATTAAAATCGGTCCTCGCAATCCAAAATTACCACCGAAATTACACGTCTTTGTATTATTTAGTAACCCAATTCCCCGAGAGATGGCGCTGTAGGTACTTATTACATTGGATCGGGTATTACCGAATTGTTCGGTTGGTCTCTCCTTGGCATTGGTGGTATCTTATAACTACATAAAACTTTTATTAAGAACATGATAAGGCAATTTAGAACAAAACTAAAATTCATATTTTTAACACCATCAAAATGTTAAGGTACAAACCAGTTCCCAAATGGTTCGATAGATGGCGTTGTGTAATGACGTCAGTTTTTTAAAAGTCGATGTTAAGATTTTCCGTGCTTTCATGACCTACCGTGGTAAAGTAAATTGCACTTGAATATAATATCTATGAGTGCATAATCTAAATAGTCGTCGAGGTTTGAGCGCTCCCCTTTGTGTTCGTGCTATAAACCGTCAGAAGTCGGAACGCCTGCCGCGCAACTCATAAGTTGAAACTGGGAACACTTATTGTGCCGGACGGGAAACTACGGAACCCTACACTGAGCGTGGCCCGACACGCTCTTGGCCGGTTTTATTGTAATAAGCTTTTAAGTTGCATCTAAGCTGCTACCAATGTAACCGGGTTTATAATTAATTATGTAGTTAAGAATTAGTGTAGGTGCAAGGAATACGAGCTGGCAGTGAACCCTACCAAAACAGAAATACCACAACTACCTTTTCACTAGAATGAGGAAACTGGCGACACTACATCTTCTAGGTTTCTTCTGCAGCTAAGGCCAGTATCCGGGGCGTCCATTTAGACAAACAGCTAAACTGGGCTAAACACACTGACTACAAGACTAGACGAGAAAGTCATCATGTTACCTGTGACAGTGTTAACGACCAACCTTCAGACACTAGGCCACTAGGGTATCAGCCTCAGAATTATGCTACGAATACACTACGGTTAATAGACCAATTAAAAACATTTAGAGAAGCTACAACGGCTTGATTGTGGAGCAATCACCAGTAGCATGAGAACCACACCCACAGCCTCCCAGCAGGAGATGCTGGGTCTGCACACCTGGCACTCTTGCACAAAACTGTAACGGCTGAGATCGGGCTGTGATCCGGCACTATAACTAACGATTCCAGGATAAAGCTCACAAAGATAAAAGTAGAAGCTGGGTGCTGCTAGCACCTATCGACAAGATCAACAAGAAATATTGCTTCAAGCACTACAACACACAACTCATCGAAGAACCCCGTTAATATTCAGGATCAACTGAACTAAGAATCTACACAGATGGCACAAAAACCAGACTGTACATTTGTCCAAACCAAATTCCATCCTGATGGCGTTACTAAAAGTATCAGTTAATTTTAGTAGTTTCATCAGGCAATTTGTTGTGGGCAAAGAGTTTCAGATCATCCATGCAGGTATAACCTGACCACCTCTCCTCAACCGATATTCTAGACCCGAATCCTCCAACAGGTGCTTAGATGATTAGGGGCAAAATAGAACCAAAGTGTACTCAAATTGTCTCCCCGATTATATATTTCCCGTTAAATCCATGCAAGCTCGGAGTTGTCCTGGATCTGTCGAAATGCTGAATATCGAACATCCTCGATTGCCCTTTCATGACTCAAGGCGCGTAGGTATCTATCTTGTTTATATGTCCAGCACTCTTATGAGCCATGTATGTGGTTTATTGTATTAAAATTAGATTATACTAGCTGCGCCCCGTGGCTTCGCCCCTATGATGATAAAAAAGTGTCCAGTACAGTCTGGAAAAAGACATATTTTTTTCCAGACTGTAATCGACCTCTGTGAAAAGGAATCAAACATAAAAAAACTCACATACTTTCGCATTTATAATATTAGGTAGGATATAATTTTCGTTGTATTGTGTAAATGTGTACCTTTTTAGGGTTCCGTAGTCAACTAGGAACCCTTATAGTTTCGCCATGTCTGTCTGTCCGTCCGTCCGTCCGTCCGTCCTCGCTTAATCTCTGTGACCGTTAGCGCTAGAAAGCTGAAATTTGGTACCAATATGTATATCAATCACGCCGACAAAGTGGTCAAATAAAAATTTGACTAAAATGTTTTATTAGGGTAGCCACCCTATATGTAAAGTGGGAAGTGTTTTTTTTTTTAATTTCAACCTTTTAATTTCAAATTGTATTTAAAAATGAATAGGGGTTTACTAAAATCATTTTTTGATAATGTCAATAATTTCGGAAATAATCGCTCCAAAAGTAAAAAACAATGTGTCCCCCCCCCCTCTAACTTTTGAACCATAAGTCTAAAAAATATGAAAAAAATCTGAAAAGTAGAACTTTATAAAGACTTTCTATGAAAATTATTTTGAACTTGATTGACACAACAGTTTTTGTACAAAAGAGACAAAATGTTGTACAAAATAATTTCTGGACTAAGTTTGTAGTATAATCGTATATGCAAGCTTTTTTTGTAACTTTGTTTACATATTTTATTATCCTGAACGTATCTTTTTTCAAACAAAAAAAGAATTATTGAAATCGGTTCTCGCAATCCAAAATTACCACCAAAATTGCACGTCTTTGTATTAATTAGTAACCCAATTCCTCGAGAGATGGCGCTGTAGGTACTTATTACATTGGATCGGGTATTACCGAATTGTTCGGTTGGCCTTATAACTGGGAACACTTATTGTGACGGACGGGAAACTACGGAACCCTACACTGAGCGTGTCCCGACACGCTCTTGCCGGTTTTTTTTTTTTTTTTATGAATGGCATCTCGCAGTTCAACCAAGGAGGTTGTCGTCTGAAAACCGGGCGAATCCTGTGGGTGCCTTAAAAATTAAGACCTCCAGCCAGGGTAAAAACTTACAAACTAAGCGACTACACGCTAAGGGCACCCCCTGTGGGGTACGAGCCTCGGCTTAGGGCGTCGCTGAGGGACAGCAAGGGACAGGCTGGATTTGAGTGATATTAATTAGGGACTATTTTAACTTACTGGCTCAGCAGCGCGGGCTGGCTCTTGCAAGGGACGGGTGGGGCAGTTACCGGGACGTCGCGACGGGCCTCGTCGGCGAGGACGGAATGACGGTGCTTTGCGTCTGAATTTTCGAAGAGTGCTAGTCTCCCTGCTGCTCTCCTGGAGCAGGGTTATAGCATCGTCAGGAGTGACGAGGGTATGACGGGGACGACGAATTTTACTTATTCGCGAGGGTTCGTATCGAGCGGCCGATGCGATAAGGGGGTTGCGATGTTTTAACGCGGAGTCAAAGAAGCGCTTGGTAAAGCGCTTCATGAATTGAACGACGGTGGGGATTCTTAAGTCTAAGTGAAAAATGTGTACCTATTGTAGGATGATATAAGTAGTTCACGACTTTGACATTTACTTTTCTTCATTCAGTCACTACACTATTAAATTTTTACATTCATTCACTCATTTCGCTGATTTTCAATTTCATTCATCAAATGTCGGACGACGTCTTTGGTTTCATGGCGCGTTTTAACTAGTAAAATGTACGTCTGGTGTAATAGTTATAAATGTTATAACTTAGCTAAATGTCTATTGTAGTGTATTAGTTGAAAAGTAACTACAAAAACTAAGCAACAGAGTCCAGTTAAGTTACAAGGTGTTTACCTTGTTTTTAGGTTATGTTAGTGCTTGGTCCATATTTAACAAATAAAACGTATTTAAAATGACGGATGGAGATTCCGGTGAGAGTGGCAGGGTGGTGGCGATACCCTGCCCTTTCGTGAAAAGGAGAGTGGAGTGCGCTGGCGCGGCATTCCTTAGATATTATAATGTGAAGTGCCATGGTGGCGACGCATTGTTCCAAACGCTCAAGTCAAATGAAAAGGCCGAAGAAATTATCTTCGATGATGACGTCGAGTACCTGCGGAGCTTGGACCCCAAAGATTGGAAGATGCAAGACCACTATGCCGTTCTAGGTATGAAGAACTTGCGGTACAAAGCCACTGATGACGACATAAAACGTGCTTACCGGCAGAAAGTGTTGAAGCACCACCCCGACAAGCGCAAGGCGCAGGGCGAGGAGATTCGCAGCGACGACGACTACTTCACATGCATCACCAAGGCTTACGAGATTTTGGGCACGCCAGTCAAGCGCAGGTCCTACGATTCCATAGACCCCACCATCGATGACACTGTACCTTCACAAAACGATATCAAGAGAGATGGCTTCTACAAATCTTTTACTAAACATTTTGAGTCAAATGCAAGATGGTCTGAGAAGAGAAATGTGCCTTTATTAGGTGATGAGAATAGTACCCGGGAACAGGTGGAACGGTTTTATGCTTTTTGGTATGAGTTTGAGTCATGGCGCGAGTTCTCCTATCTTGACGAAGAGGAGAAGGAAAGGGGCGCTGACCGGGAAGAGCGGCGGTGGATCGAGAAACAGAACAAGGCTGCACGCGCCAAATTGAAGAAGGAAGAGATGGCCAGGGTACGGAGCCTGGTGGATCTGGCCTATGCCAGCGACCCTAGGATCCAGCGGTTCAAACAGGAGGACAAAGATAAGAAGTTAGCAGCCAAACGAGCCCGACAGGTAATTACACTTAAACTTTTAACCTTTTTCCAAACTAATCCTTAGAGACTCCTTCCACGTCTATGTTCATTCAATTGGTAAACAATAAATGACCAATACTGATTAATTTAATTGAGCGCTTAAAGTTGGTAATAGAAAAGATGAGAGATGAGCCTTGAACTTACATTTTAATTCATATTTAAGTTTCAAAATTGACACAAATATCTCTACAGACTGAACATTAACTAGCTTCCTCCGAAGCTGGGGCCCCAGCACATTTAACTATTTCATTAATTCTCTTTATGACTGACACAATGAATAGTACACAACATTTCCCAAACATAATTGGGGTGACATCTAATAATTTGGTATGCATATATAACATAATAAGGAGCTTGTGTCTATATAATGGCAGCCGTTCAGGTTGAGCTGCACTTACCTAGGTTGGTCTGTGGATGGGTCACCTTCTGTAACACTTATCAAATTTCATCCATGCCTCAGAAAGCATTTTAACTGTTGGTCCTGGCTGCCATGTGTGGAGCTTTGACAGTCATTACAGTTAGTCCCTTTTTGTGTTGTCTTACCAAAGGGGTATTGTAATACCCAGTATTAACAGGGTTGCAGAGGTCAAATAGGTAGTTGTTCCATGTAAAATATTGGTATTCGGCTGCATCCAGTAAGACTGGAAGTCGACTCCGAGTTGGGAAAAGGCTAGGCTGATGATGGTGACATAATAACATAATACTTTGTGACTCACTCAAAATAATTTCAGTGATGCTTAACTATATCTACTTGTATTTAGTATTGCTGTTGATTAAAGTAAATATTTCTTAATTTTGTTTTGCTCCTATAGATTGATAATAGTTTCTGTTTAGATCGACAATAAATGGCTTCTAACTTTTAACTGGGTTGTGAAGTTCAGATGAGCAGTTGTTCCATGTAAAATACTGGTGTTCAGCTGCATCCGGTTAGGCTGGAAGCCAATCCCACATTGTTAAGAAAAAGCTAGTCAGAAGATGATAATGTTTTGCCATGTTTTTTTAACACTTATTTTTATAGACCTTAAGTTTAAATGTAGTAGGTTAATTATGAAACTACTTGTTGTAGTAAAAACAATGTAATGTATTAGTGATCCCAATATCTCACTTGCAGGATAACAATTAATAACTTCCACAAAATGGCAAAAGCTTGCTCTTGACGAAATAAGAAATGAACCTCTTCAAACATGCAACTAGAGTTACACCAGTAGGAAGTACCAATGTTATTGATGTAGTTATTTATTGCAGATGGTAACATATTTATTTTTATTTTAAAATAATGGTCTTTGACTAATTTATTACATGAGCTAATTGAATGATAAAGCAGCTGCAAAAAATGTTGACCCTTTATTATTAATTCTTCTATCTGCAATAGTAAATGGTGCCTCATAATATTCATAAGCTTAAAGAATAATAAAATAAATTGCTTAAATAATTGTTATAGAAAAACCTTGAGTCATGTGAGAGTTATACCGCATGTAGCTATCTGACCTTTACATCTCAGTAGTACTGGGTAGTATGATACCCCATAAGAGCTATTATCCTTACTAATATTATAAAAGCAAAAATAAGTTTGTTTGTTACCTCTTGACACATTAATGGCTAAACCGATTTTGATGAATTTTGGAACAGAGATAGGTGGGAACCAGGAGATGGACATAGCCTAACTTAAAAAAAAGGGGGATGTGAGGGAAAAAAAGGGAAAACTTAGCGTAGCAATAATGCGCTAGGAGAACTGTGTTACCCCGAATTTAATGCGAACGAAGCCGCGGGCAAAAGCTAGTTTTCTATAATTGCGGGCCCCACTACAATAAACCATTTTGAGGATTTATCTGGATGCATATTCCCTCTATAAAACGAATAAAATGTAAAATACAAACTCAATTATGCTATATCATTTCCAGGATGCAGTACAAGCTAAGAAAGCTGAAGAAGAACGTCTTGTCAAAGAAGCTCAACTTGCGAAACAGAAGGCTGACGAGGCGGAGCGCGCGCGAATAGAGGTGGCGCGCGCCGAGCGCGAGCAGCAGAAGAAGAACCTGCGCAAGGAGAAAAAGGCGCTACGAGACATCTGCAAGGCCAACAACTACTACTCCAGCAATGAAGATGAAACCGTCGCTCACATGGCCGCAGTAGAAAAAATCTGTGAAATGTTGAAAGTGGTAGAAATACAAGACTTTGTAAAAGAACTAGAAAACAAAGGAAGAGATGCCTTCGTTAGAACCGTCAAAGATACTGAGGACAAATTAGAAGCAGAAAGAAAAGCTATATTTGACAACAGGAGAGTGGAAGAACAAAAGGCTAAAAAAGAATCTGCTCTCAAACAGCCAATTGAATGGAGTGTGGAAATGACACAACTGCTCATTAAAGCTGTCAACCTGTTCCCAGCAGGCACCAACCAGAGGTGGGAAGTAGTCGCCAACTTCTTAAATCAACACGGCACATTCTTTGATGACAGACGATTCATAGCAAAAGATGTTTTAAACAAAGCTAAAGACTTGCAAAGTGCAGATTTCTCAAAAAGTAGTCTTAAGAAAGCTGCTAATGAAGAAGCTTTTGATCAGTTTGAAAAAGAGAAGAAGAAAGGATATAACCACATTGATGAAACTGGAATATCAAAGAGTGATAATCCTGTAAAAATAGTGAATGGAACAGCTACGCCGAAACCGGAAGAAGTTGCCAAACCAGACGACAAGGCATGGACGAAAACTGAACAAGAGCTGCTGGAACAAGCCATCAAGACGTTCCCGGTGAGCACCCCGGAGCGCTGGGACAAGATCGCCGACTGTATACCGAACCGTACGAAAAAAGACTGCATGAAAAGATACAAGGAGTTAGTTGAATTAGTCAAAGCAAAGAAGCAAGCCGCCAACCTCGCGAAATAACATACGACCCTACTAGTTCTGTATCAAATTGTTTACTATCTGCCACCAAGTTAATGACCAAAGTAGATAAATATGGGTATTGTAAATTATATTTACATTGGTAAACTTACACTGTTGGCTCGTGACAAAGACGTTTATTGAGAAAACTATAAAGAATATTGTAATTATTGCTTCATGAATTAGTAATTATGAAATAAATTACCGTTTTCTTTTTAAAGAAATTGTAATGCATGTTTTGATTACTTTAAAGTACCCTACATTTTGGTTTGATCAATCAATCAATAACTACAATCATTTCTTTTATCTTTCTGCCGCTACAAATTAAGGTTCTGTGTTATAAAATACTCAAATTCATATCACTTCTGTTATTTTTCTTAGTCGTATGTACCTAGATGGTTTGTGATATTCAATTTAGAAGACAAAATCTATGTATTGGATATTTTAATACGAAGCTTGGCTTGCAATTTTCTATGAATTGTGTGTGGCGGTTAAAAGGTAGCTTATATTTATTACTAAAAACAAATCAGATCGATTCATTGATTGAACTTAAAATCACAATAATCGCGAGCTACGTTCGTGTCCACAGCACATACCTATCTCTTACAGCTAAATGTTGTAAAGTAGCAAAATATTCTGCATTGCAATGTGAATCACCGCCGACTGGTTGTGGTTCGCGTGTCCGTCGCGGTCGCCTGCACGCGAATGACACGGTCACTTAATACTCTGCCTGCCCCACAATCAGCATACCTGTCGTGCCACTGAGGAAGCTGGGAAAGCACCTTCCTTTACACAGTTATTAAAATAACGTAAAAACGCTTGATAAATGTACCTGCATTTGAAATCAGTTGAAAACGGCTCTCGTTACGTTAAGAACGTTTGTAAGATATAGGAATCTAATATTATTTTAGTCGCATCTATTTACAAAATATGTATGTTGTTACGATTTTTACCAGTGATTACCTGCTCACCATTTCGTGTGGCTTGTAATATATTAAATGGCCGGTAATTAATCGGCAAATAATTATGGATAGCTTGCCAATTAAGATCTGATGAAGATAAAGATTTTTATCAACGAAATTGTCTGTAATTAAAATTGTTCATCAAAATACTAATGCACATACCTAGTACATTAACTGATGCGATAAAATAATACACTAGACAGTGGCTTAGTTTTCTAAGCAGTTGTATTTTCATACGATTCACAGAAAAATGTGTTAAGTAGAAGTGTAATCTTTGTACCTACCCACATGAATCCCTTTTCCATGCTTAGAGCACTTTCCCGCCATAAGTAATGTTTTATGGCAACACGTCCGTTCAAAGACACGACAAACGATCATCTTGTGTCATATTTTTATATTTATTTGTTTATTGTGATGATGAATATAGTCAATTTGAAATTTTCATGTGAATTTTATTTGTACCCTGTCCAGTCCGAATATGCATGCTAAGTCCGGGTGACCATGCGTTTAGCTTGATGTTATTTATTTAAGGCGCAGTAGTATAAAGTTGACCTTGTTCATATTTATGGACTTTACTGCACACGTTTGTCGTAAAAATACAAATAAATTTGTATAAAATTAAATATTAACTATTCAATCAAAAACAATCCATCATTGAACGCAGTTTGGCATTGGAAAATCAAAAGTATACAATGAATTGTATACTTTTGATTATAATTACGATTAATATTGAAGAGATAAACTGCTTTAAAAGAGCATTTAGAGGTGTGTTTGAATATTTTTTTACACATTTTAGTATATTTAATTATAATTTGAATTCCTTCAATGTATGCAAAAAAAGCCTTAAAAATATCATATTTTTTTCAGTGATTAAAATTATGTATGGTTCAAGAGATACACTGCGTTAAAAAACCTGATTTTTGGCCGTTCTCAAGAAATCTTCACCTTAATCAGCGTTGTTTTGTTCCCAAAACGGAACAAAAATACATCGTGAAGAGAGTGGTGTAAACGGCACATCTCATAAAAATCATTAAGTATGTAGGTACCTATTTCATTATGGGTCCACGAGGTGAACAAAATAACCTGCTAGTTCTAAGAAGAAGATGACCTGTGACCTGTGTCTCTCCAGCAGCCGAGGTGATTAGATACTGCAAGCCCCAGGTCTGGTAATGTAAAGGTTTAATAGCATCAACCAAACAAGCGTGCAGGCTGGTTTGCAATGACGTTCGAATACGCAAGTTGTTTAAAAAGAGAATAGTAAAATGGTGGAAGAGAATAGGTTTGTAAATACTTAAAGCGTATTGGAAAATTGATGATCTGATCCAAAGACTAATTATGTTTTGACGGTATGGCTAGTTGTAGTGGTTGAGCGGTCGGCTGCACTTCGCCATGTTATATTGGTTAGATTCCCACACGGAACAAATATTTGAATACAGGTAGTTGTTCGGGTTTGGCTGTCTCTGGTTGTGTTTGTAAATGCAAAGTACGATTCAGTGGAATTTCTAGTGTAGGGTAACGTTCTTATATTTGAAAAAAAAAACGCGACCATAGACCACGATGGCATTTGGAACAGACCACAACTGCAAAATCACAGGATACTAGTTGAATTGAATTGGATTGATAGACTAGGCACCAAAAAGGCAACATCTTATTACGTTATAATATAAGATGACGCTGCTTGCTTAACTCAGATGAAATCAAACATCGTGGGACCGTGATCATAATTGCTTTATTGCATTAGCTGTACATACCTACTACTAGCAAAAAGTTTATTTTTATGCAGAATGCCTTCCTTTCTTCATCCCAACTAGCTAATCCACGTTTTGCTTGGACGAATTTATCATTCATCTAGGGAACATTATTACAAAATTACCCATACACGTACTTATTTATAGAATCAGGTAAGTACCTACTTAGGTATTATTTAGTATTGATTGTACACCAGTTGGCCGTCAATAATATGTTATGCAGTCTATAAATAAGTAGGAAAATAGTCCCAGTAAGGTCAAGGGCCCGTTAACTAGACGTCATTACAAGAATTAGTAGGTAGCTGTTGTGCATTTCCGAAGCGGAGTATTTAGAGGCCGGCTCAAGGTCACTGCCCGGCAGGTGCTCCTATAATATATATACTTGTTGTTATGTATTTATTCCATACACGGTGTATTCTGCTATAGCGTACGCCAAGGCCGATCCACACATTGTTGGTTGAGAAAGAAATATTATTTTAAAGATTTATGAACGGAGGTACTTTTTATCTACATTGTTTTTAACACTTATGAATTGTTTAACGTTTATAACACGTCTCTGTGCTTCTGGAATGGAAGATTCTCATGCATAGACATAAATGCGGACTTGCTAAGATAAGCAGTTATTTTCTTAGTAGGTACCCCCTTCCGCTATTATAAAAGGCGATGACTAAGCTTGTAATTTCTCATTACCATTTAAAAGTAGATAGGTACCTATCTACTTACTTAAAGATAGCAGTAGAGTCAGAAAAATACTTTCTCTAGTCTTCAATGTGACATAACGAATCAAATAAGACAACTTCTCAGGGGTCAAGTGGGTGTTACTAATATTATGAAATAAACCGTTTGTTTCCACAATCGCTTGTCTGATTTAGCTCACAATTGCTTGAACCGTGGGAAGGATGGGTTACCAAACAGCAGCACTGGCTATTAAACTATGAGCGATTACTACGAATTTTGATTAAACGCCAATTTATTATGAGTTGCTCCACATCTATCAGAAATGTTTTTTCAAGTGATGGAAATGCGACCCGTTGTTTAACGAGCGCGTCCGCAAGTCCGCGTCCAAAGGGCGCATTGGGTGTACGTTGGATATTTACCGGTGGTCCCGTAAGGGTCTTGAGTTGTCTAGCCCGAGGTAAGTATCTATAGTAACGGCACCATCGAAATATTATTATTAAAAAATAAACAGAACGGAACCCATGACCTCCAAACGGCTACATACCGGACCACTGCAATTCTGTTTGGTCTTCAAGAACACATGGAAATAAGAAACGTTTGTTAAATGCGATTGAGATGATGGTAGCAACAATTTTCACATCTATTTGACAAGACACTTTCTTACTATCCTCAATGTAAAAATATCCCAAGGGAGCTAATAGAGCGTGCTATTTTTCAATAGATGCATAAAATAAACTATTGTATGAATTTGTGTCGGACTGCATTTAAATATTCCTTTATGCTGCCAGTTTTGGGCATGCGCGGAGTGTGCCAGACACGTACGGCATGCATCAGAGCGGCTACACTCTGAATAGAAACGACCTGGAATTGAAAACATTCGTTTCTCAGGATGTTCTATTATAAATAAGTATTGTGGAATTATCTGATTATAGCCCAGTTTCATAATCAGATAATTCCACAATACTAATTCATAATTGGAGTTATTTTAACACCGGTAGAAAATCACTAAAGAGTTTTTGTTAACGAGAATTGACGATTCAAGTAACCTGCTCCAAAATCCGGAAAAAAAATCAGCAAGTATAAAATAAGAAGTTTCGAGGAAACAAATTTATATTCTTACAACGGTTGTAAAAGTGGATTTTAAAACCGAAACGCGAGTCAAGTGGCGCAGGAAGTTTGCGGTTGTACCACTTCAAAGGTTTCATAAAACTAGGTGGTGTAGGTAGACGAAACATCCATGTATTCGACAGATAGGCACATAAAATTCGTTAGCAACGAACATCTCATCCGCCCACTGCCATTACGGGCCGATTAGCCATGAAATAACACCACACATCCTGTTACGAAACAGAGGACAAGTTTATTCAGATAAAATAATCATTAACATACATTGACTGAAATTCAAATAAGTGCCACTAAAATATAAAATGTATGCTAATTTATAATAATTGCGAGCTTGCGAATTTACTACATGGCCAATGATTTTGAAAAAGATAGAAAAGTACCTACCTACCGTCTGTAAAATTTCTATCTTACAACCCCGATTAGATTAGTTATTTTGAAAGTTGGAAAGTCCTCGCCGGCTTTAGTTTTTTTTTTATGCCTTGTATTATTGTAAATTAGCAAACATTTGCGTCTCTGTAGACCAAGTTACATTTAGTATTAGCTTACACCCAAGATACTTCTTTGCGTATCTGCAGTTGAAGGCATTTATTCGTTCTTTCTTAAGTCGGAAATATCTAATAGTAATGCGTCGGTATCGTACTTTAGTTATAGAATCTATTGGTAATATTTAAGAGAGAAATCGTGATGGCAGCCACAAATGTATAGAGATTCAATGTTTATGTGATAGTGCAGACATGACCGAGGAAGATACTTTAATTTTATTCTTTTATGTAGCTTGCAAGTGGGCTGTACTTATTAAGTGCATTCATTATGCTTGTTGAATAAGCTTCTACAATCTGGATACAAATAATGTCCAAATATGACGCTGCTTCTTAGCGTGTCGATCGCAATTTTAATTGAGCGATTTGGCTACGAGCTTTTCGGCTCACTTTCTGTAATATAAAGCCAAAAAGCCCTACAAAAACCCTGATGATGATCCAAAATTTGCCAAGACGTACCATCAGCACCAAAGAAAAAAAACAACGTATGAATGCCTCGTCTAACTGCAACGATGTACATTAGTCTATGTGTTACGCATTAAAATTAATATTAAAAAGATTATAAATATTTGAGTTTGGTTCAGTTCCACTAAGGCACCGTTAAGGCCATACATTGCGATTAAAGCTTACTTTTATTTAAGTACATTCATTTACTTAAGTATTAAGTTAAAATTATTATTGTACGTATAAACGTTATTCTTAATTCTGTAAATATAAAAGATTTTCCCTTAAATATCGTGATTTTGTTTAAAAAATAAATGAGATTCTTTAGAAACGTCGAATAGTTGACACTGTTTAACTGTTTTTCAAACATTTGATATAATAACTAGTGTAGTATAAATTACGAAAAAATATATTTGTTAACATAATCATTTAAAGCAACAGTATTACAAAGTTTAACGAGTTGAAGTTTACAGAGTTGATGAATTAACGTTTATAAGTATTTCTTATAAATAACTTAAATATGTTGGTACCTACATAGTACCTACAGTAACATCGTACGCATTACTCAATTCGAAAGCCATTATCTCTTTACTTTTCAATGGAATTTAAAGACGTAAGAATATTATTTTTAAACAGTATTTCAAAACAATATTATTTTTCAGACCTACATAATTTTAGAGCATTTTAGACCCCCTGACCGACATCATTTTATAAAATCTTAATGGTGTCTGGCGGGGATTACCAGCACACAAAGCGTCTGGCTGTGGAAGAGGTTAATCATCATACTAGCCCCTTATGTAATACCAAATCAAAAAACACGGTTTATAGTATGAAATAATTTAACGGTTATTTAGCCTACCTTTTCACCTGATCTGCACCACAACCATTCATAGCTTTTATAAAATGACGTAGGTAGGTATATCTGGCGGTCACAGGAGATTTCAATATAATATTTCACTGTACCTATTTAAAAGCAATAAAAGATTCTACAACTTTCAAGTTAACAAAATAATCCAGAAAGAAGTTATACAGGATCGATGGAATATCAATCTTTATACTTAATCAACTTATGATATTAACCACTGTCCATAACGATTATGCGAGTGTGTGAATGACCTTTATTAAATGTGATGTCACTCAGAACGTGCTTTGCATAGTCATCTTTATGCTAGAGAAAGTCACTCACTGTGAGAGCAATTATGTATTATATTTTCTAACGCACTTTTGCATATTTGCGAATAATCTCTTAACCTAAAAACAAAAATAATTATGTTTTTTTATTTTTAATACATAATATGAATAATTTGAGAAATAAAATTCTTCATAAAGCACCAAATGGGCACCAAATAATTATTGTAATAAATGGTCATTTAAAATCAGTCTTAGAATTTGTCAGAGATAAGTACGAAATTGAGGTCATTTTCGCCAAAATAACGGAAGTAATAAAAACAAAACTGTTTGCCAATGCTACTTTCATTATGTAAAACTAATTTAGACTATTAATGTTAATATTATAGAATATTTTTGTTACAAACACTAAGAAATCTTAATATCATGAATATTGTCTTGTTTGCCAATCATTCACCTTTTTGAGCAAAATATAGGTGCCTCACACCCAGGTACTCGTATATATAGGTACCTAGTTATAGGCCCTGCGCATTCATTTATTTTTATCGTAATTTAAAGTTTTTTAGTCTCTGTTTTCATATAATTTCTAAAGTCATAACTTATAATACAGAAACAACTGCTGCATTATTTGTGTTATCTATCTAGAAAATAATAAAAAAATACAATGGAATGTTACTTAAAACATACTTAAATATCTAGACAAAGGCACACACTGACCTTAGCTTAAAATGGCTCATTGGTTTCTGCAGGTACTTTCTGCATGTGCTCTGTAATATCATCCATATTTAAGTACTGTGATTCACCTTATTAGAATCTGGTCAGAAGTGATTCATTAACCTGTATGTACCAATTTGGTCTGAATTTTGAATTCAGATTTTAGTTTTAAAAATGTACTTGTCTGGAAAACTTGTAACTCCATAATATTGTGGATATTTAGGTTAAATCAATAATTTAAACTTATTGATGTACTACTGAAAAATGCAATGATTATTACTGAGATACCAAACAAATATACTTGTAGATAGTTTTGAATAATAGGTGCATAAACCTTCACAACAAGTAAGTTTAGCTTGAGAGGAACAAGATACAGTACAAGTATCAACAAAACACTTCAGATATAATTATGAGTTAAGTAGGAGGGAGGCTACTTAAGATTCTCTGTAGTAATGACTAAAGTACTTGAGATTGGTAATTACTTTACCATTTATGGCTGATTTTAGTGGTCAGCAGTTAGCTTGACTTAAATCTGAATGATAATGCAGAGTTCAGAGTAAAAAAAAGAATAAATAATCATTAATTCTAAGTCAATAATAGCTAAATATCTTTATAAAAATTGCCAACAATATGGCCTAATAATATAAAATGTAAAAAATCCTTGGAAATATATCTTGAAACTTGTTTTCAATCAGTAACTCTAGAATATTAAAATAAAAACTTTTTGAGCTGGATTATACATAATAATCCCAAAAAATTCGAACACAGAAACCAGCTACCACTCAGATCACTTCACTTAGCTCAAGTTTACATAAAACAGATCAATTAAAATTAAACCGCTAATCTTTGAAAGGGCACTTGTTTCTTTCTCACTAATGCACTGTCAAAATCTCACTGTATTTTGCATCCCTTTCTTTTCTTGTTAATATCAGCTTGCTTGCTCTTCTTCTTAGCAAGACCTTCAGCAGTAATATCAGATATTACAGACAGTCTCTTACTCGTGTCATGTCTATCCTGTCCCATGTGTGGAGGATTTACATCAGGCGGGTATGTGGAACTGTACAAGTTGTTGTTCTCACTGTAGCTGTGGGGTATATTGGGCGGTGGGATGCTTTCAGGCACCATGTGGTCAGTGGGGTAGTGTGATGCTGGCCTGATGCTCACTGGGTCTGGGAAACGAGGTTTCTTGCTAGTTGTTGGAGGAGGAGGAGGCTGGCGATGTTGCATGGAACTGTTATTACTCGGCACCCTTTTATCATCAAAAGATCTTGAATGAGCATGAGATAAATTGCTGCCTGAGGTTCCAGCTTCAGATTGTTGAGCATAGTACTGGTTGGACATTTCCAAGGACTGCAAAGCACTGGTTTTGGATTGAATGGATTCTTTCTCAAATGGTTCAACATAATGCAAATCGGAGTCAACAGATTTGCACAGTCTGAGTCGGTTTTCACGGATCATATCACGTGGATTGCAGTATGCATCACATAGTGTTGCCTGAGGAATGTGTGGTTCACTTTCTAGCTGTGGAGGTTGTTGTTGGGCTGCCATTCTTTGCTGTTTTTTTAGTAGGGCCTTCTGCCTAGCCTTTTCCTTGGCTCTTTGCAGTTTCTTATATTCTCTTTCTTGCAACAATCTCGCCAGTTCACCATCCTGAGCTTCTACTGCACATCTCATGTCAGCCAGCAGGGCATCCTGGTTGTTGTCCTCATGACTCAGTTCTCTAGCAAGTCTTGCATCTTTTTCTTCCTGTTCCAATCGTTTTCTCATATCTTCAAGTTCAGCAGGAGAGAGACCTAGCTCTTCAGGATTAAGATTCTCACTGGGAATGGTAGCGACAGGCGGGGGAGCGGGAGGCGCGGCGCGGGAGGAACTGGGTTGTTGCAGCATGTCGGTGCCGCGCTGGCGACGCTGCCGGCGCAGGTTGATCTCGGCCATCTCACGCGCGATCTCCGCGTCGATATCGGCCTGACGGCGGCGCGTGAGTTCACGCAGCTGCACCTCGTGCTCGATGTCACGCTGCTCGCTCAGTGCGATAGGAAAGTCCTCGCGGATCTGCTGGTTTCGGTATCTGTTCTCGCAGAGGTGCGAGGATATCTCGCGGTCCTGCAGACGGTGCGCCAGCGCCCCGTCAGAGCGCACGAGCCATTGCTCGCGCAGGTCCGTCACGTGCCCGAACTTGGGCATTGTATCACTCGCCTGGAACCCGGCCATCACTGTTGCGCGACGGTAGAAAGTATCCTCCGGACTTTCCAAATAATGTCACCTAAATACAACACACCGAGTAAACACGGAGTTACGTTAGCGTAACGTAATACCAGTTTATTGTGTGTTAGCACGACACGAGTGGCATGGTGACGGCACCAGCTTCAGATCGACACCACCATTCATAACACTGCACAAACCTTTCACGTCGACTTTCTTCGCATTCCGTGAGAATCAGCGATGAACTTTTTACGTTTTCCCTGTGAACTCCGAGTGAACAATGGACGGCAATGTTTGATAATCTACATAATGAATTGCGTTGAGCTCTCCTCACTCATTCATCCCTCCTCCACAACAAATAAATAAAATTGATTGAGTCGAAAAAATCACAATGACAGACACGCATGACATGACATGACGTGATAGCACTGACAGAACAAGTTTGTTTAGTGAAGTGAAATAAAAAATCCAGATTCACTACTCTATGAAATTCCATTCCACAGTCTGTGCATTCCACACAAGTGAAGGGATTGCTTGACGATTGTCATGCGATTCGTACAGTGCTACACATATGCTACAGAGGTGTTCTGGCGCTTGAATAACAATCAATATCTTAAAATAATTGTTTTGTGAAATTGTATAGACAAATAAGTTGGTGGCACTAGGTCTGCGCGAAGATTGTTATTGTAAAACGCCACTATGACGAACCAAATCATGATTCAATGCACCATAGACACATCTTTCCATCGATAAGAGAGCGTTAGGGTGACCCACGAAATTTAAAATTCAACATAATTGTCGGGGGTTAAGTTGATTAAACTATGAATTGCGACCGTTTATATTAATGGGTTTACTGAATTATAATTATTAAAATCATAAATGCAGCCCTCTAAGTTCGCTTGATCCCATATTTTTTTCATGAAATGGTAATTTATTGGGGTGGATTAAACGGGCAGGGTTGTTTTGATGATATGACCGGTTGAAAGTGACTCGGTAGTAGTGGGCCCACTGTACTACCGAGTCACTTTTACTGTGTTTAGGCTGCGGCGTCTATGGGTATGTACGTTAGAGGACTAAATACATTTCGGCCTGCTTCATATAAAATCATTGAATTTATACTATGTACCTGTGCGGCGCAGGTATTGCAGGTGCTGACCTGCAAGTGCATTTAAACCTGTAGCACAGATAATATAATACTAACGTACCTGTAGTAATGATCTTCCTCATCCAAATTTTATTAAACCAGTATGTAGTTCCCAGTTTTATTTGTACAGTTACTTGTTGCATTGTAGGTACAGTTTGCAACAAAGCGTGCAAAAAATGTAATTTTAAACATAGTTTCATTGTGTCACCCTATTTATAAGTTTGTCTAGTGTTATTCTTCTTACTTGTATGGTGTAGGTACATAATGAATATTCTATCTATCTTCAGGCCCTACTATTCAAACACACAATGATCCACAATTAGAGCGTTTAGGTTCATGGCCTGGGTTGTGGGTGCAAATGAGGTGTACATCGAGCAGTTTGGATAGTGTGCATCTGGATTGAGGGCCCAAATTTTAAATGTTCTCAAAAGAAAATAAGATTTACAGGGAATTTTGTTAAAATTTGGTAAAACTTAGGGCAATTGCCATAAATTTCTTAAACGCGAAATAAAGCTGTTAAGATGGAATAATCTGGGCTCATAATTTTTAAGAATTTAGTTAAGAAATTCTTACAACTTTTACGAAATTCCCAAATATTAAGTAGAATACGATATTACAGAGTTATAGCGGTATATCTAGGGCCCTCAGTTCATAAATGTTTGTACCGAGGAATCATCAAACTCATAGGTTTATCTAAAGAAATACTTAAATACGACTGTAATACATTTTACTTAAACGCTTCTGTAAATTAGTAAAACAGACATAATGACAAAAAACTTAATAGTTAAAATGTAAATGGAGATTGAATTTTCCTAAAACGTTACATGGTAGACATCCCATTGCACCCATACGCACTAAACGGTTTGGGAATACCTTCATTGTGCGTACTGCTAAGGAGTGGAATTCCCTGCCGGAGTCTGTATTTCCTGACAGCTATAACCTGGGGGTCTTCAAGTCAAGAGTGAATAGGTTATTTCTAGGTAAGCGTGCTTCATCGTCGACCACATCATCACTTACCATCAGGTGAGATAGTGGTCAAACGCGAGCCTATCAATAATAAAAAAAAAAAAAAAGAAAACGTCTGAACTGAGGGCCGAATATTTTTGGCAGCATTGACTAGGATAAGCCTTCTACACTACCGCACATTAGGGTAAGTATTTTAACTATTTTTTAATTAAAATCTAACAAAGCGTCCATTATTCTAAATGTCATACTTTAAGAGAAAATTGATTAATATTTTTAAATAGGAGAAAGTTCTGGTTGGATCTGGGATAAGGCGTCCGTTAAAACTCAAACGTTTACAAGTGAGTACTCTGTGCAAGTGAGTGTCCGTAGTGTGTAAATATTGACATCCAAGACCTTACGCGCCTTTTTAGAGACGTAACCATACAATTTTTTACCAATGAAAAAAAGAGGATGTCGACACGTACCTATATTTTTCAATAGACACGCAAATGTGTACCCCGTAGGTCCGTACCCGCATGTGTTTTAGTGGAAGCTCTTGACTTGAACCAAACCGATCTGGAACTGACAATAGGCAGAATCAAAGGCTTCGAGTTTTACCACTTATTTATTTCGAATAAGCATTAAAAATATACAATGTCTACTATTTGTCATGAACTTAGTCAAAGAAGGGCTAATTGGGAGCCTGCCTCCATTTTTTATATACATAAATCAGTTTATAAGTAATAAATTTATTTTCTTTGCAAAAAGTTTACAAACATTTGTGCTATTACATACCAACAATCATATTAAAATCATTGCAAAATTAATAGGTACAGTGTTTATGTCTGTCACATATTTTTTGTCTGTTGATATTTTACCTGTATTTGTTCAGCAAGCGTTGAGACAGACCCCTTATTTTATTTTCAGCAGTCTTCACCCTTCCCCAGGCGTTATACCGGGACAACGTTGCAATAGTTGTCGCCCCCGTCGTGATATAGAACTCCTCGGACACTTGAACTCTTTATCATCAAGAATAGAGCCGCAATCTAATGTTGACAAACACATTGTTCGTAAAAAAATGTCCTTGATTTAAAAATATTATGACTGTTGTACTAGTGCTAACTCGCCTATTCTTCTCGAGAACTCGCTTAGCCCTTTTCTATTAGCAGTTATGAAAAACAGTTCTTCTGATACACGAAACAGCCAGCTCGACAGCTTGGGATGTCTGAAACAACGAGCGGATTTTTACCCACTATTATCATTATCGCTCTAATCAAGTCTATCCACATGATTGTTTCAGTTTTACTCACTTGTTTCTATCAACAGGGACCATAATGTTGAGCGTGCTGATAGTGGAAGCAAATACAATGTCGCTCAGTGTTGCCCAGCTGCCTCCAAACCAACTACGCTCAGCCAACATGGTCTCTAGATCACTGTAGACTGATTCAATTTCGACAACTTGATGTGGCATAACAAAATTACAGTTTTCATAAAGAATTGGATACTGAAAACAGACATTAAATCAATCAATTATTTTTATTTCAGGCATTAATGACCCTTATATACAATACACAAAATAATCTAATCATACTAAATAATAAACTATAACGTATTTTATAAAACGAAACTATTTCACACGAAGTGAGGGGGTTGTGCTTCGCTGCAAGGTCGGTATCCTTCCACGAATTCGTCTATTCGCGATATATACCCTTCGGCCAAAACTCTCCTTTGCGGAAGGTCTCCAATTACACAAAATTAGTATAATGGCGTGACTCCAACTGTACGACTCCCAAAGTCCAGTTTGTGTTCACACTTACATTCGAGTACTGTACGATAAAACTGCATCCTAATCCTAACTGACTAACGACACATTTGAAATTTTCTAATATATAAAATTCTTGTGTCACAGTTTTTCCATTTCCATACTCCTCCGAAACGGCTGGACCGATTTAAACGAAATTTTGTGTACATATCGGGTAATGATCTCTGAGAATCGGATGAATGATGAATCTGAGAATCGGCCAACATCTATTTTTCATACCCTCAAGTGAGCAGCGGGTGAAACCTAGTAGTAGATAAAAATAAGCGCCTAATGAAATAAAAAGATCGCATCGCACTGCTGTTTGTTGTCAGATTACGTGAGCTTTAATCGCCTTTATGGTTTCTTGGAAAGCGTAGGCTTTGTGCAAAGTGTATTAAATAAAAATGAACTTACTGCAGCTGCGCGAAACCGTGGGTAAATTATTGAACTGTTGTAATGCATATGTTGATCTACTAAAGAACGCCCTCCAGGATCTTTCGGCAACAAACGGCCAGAGTCGGAGTACCGGCCCACCATATACGTACAAATTGCATGGCTGTAAGCAAAAGGAGAGTAACATTTTGAAATAAATTGAACATTAATAACAAGTACGAGGATGTATACGTTAAGTAGGGAATAAATTTGATCAGATTTGTACTGAAAATAATGTCTCATTCAATTAAGTTCAAAAATAAAGAAACATGCAATGGTAGTCACCTGTCACATAACACGAGTTCACGGTCCTTGAGGATTGGTAATGTTTGTAAAGGATTTAGCTGCAAAAATGAAAAAAATATTTTTATCGCCAGTTATTACTATTAGTAAGTTAGGTGATCCAAATAAAGTCTATGTCCCAATAAGACCTATCTTTGAATTTTCCCGTTTCACGATGAAATCGTGAATTTTGCCGCCAATTTTGTCAGCCATGTCGGGCATGTTGAGTCGATTCATTGAAATTTATATGGTAAAAAAGGGCTATAAAAGCCACTCGCGTATCTTACGGTGCTCATCTCTTTCGTTCTATGTTCTCCCATGTCTATGTTCACATCCACCTCCGTGATGCTAAGGTTCATGGAGTCTAACGCCATCATCACAGCTCGGCAGGCGGGGCTTCTGTCTGCTTTCCATAATGTACAATGTCTATGATTGACGAAAGAGATTATTAGCATATTTAAATTGTTAAATGCGACGGTTGACAGTGGGGGCAGGGAAGCAAAAACATTTTGTTAACGTTGGTAACGTAAGTCAAGGGCCGGAACTTGCTGAGTAGCCTACGTTGTTCTTCATCAATTGTTCCCAATAAAAAAAAAATATTTAGTAAAATATAAGGAAGCTGTGGGTAACTAAAACAGTACCCTGCAGAAATATGTAGGTACCGAACTTTAGGTACTGATGGCTCCATTCATCCAAAAGACAGTTCGTAGTATGTTACTTTTGGCTAGAGACTACATATTATGGACCGTAACAGTAAGACAAACAAAGACACAAAATCAAAATGTATCTGAATCATCGATGATTCAGAGTGAAGATTGGAGATTTAACTTCTTGATAGATGATCACTGCATAAAGAGAAAACAAATAAGGAAAAGCTTACTTTATTCCTGCTTCTGTAATTCTACTTGCTGAACCCCCCATGAATTGATTAATTTAGATACAGAAGACTTTTAATTTTGATTTCAAATTAAATACAAAACTTCAATTTAGTTATTTCATTCTGTATTGACGTATTGGCTTCCCGACCATAAATTATTAGGAATCTGTCTAGGCAGTAAAAACATAAACCAGCCAGTTTTAAATTATATAAACCATCACTACTGTTGAAAGAATGTAGGTTGTAATATTTTACAGATTGACAACAGAGTTAGTCAGCATACTTTCTGGCTACGCAAATTTCACCGAAAACCGTTCAGGTGTTTTTGAGTGATAGATAGTATTCACAAAGCTAAACATCCAGAAATATTTTATAATATTAATTTGATCATGATTTGAACTTAAGACAAAAACAAGGAGCTCGCCATGCATTATGGAAGAGGTAACAAGAACTTGAATTTGATATGTGTGCGTTATCGACCCGTATTAATTTACAAGTTTGTTGTTTTTACACGTCTTGCCCTCGCGAGTCGCCACAAGTGCTTGGGGTTTCTCACCGACGGGACTTTAGTTTAGTGAATATACTGTGCAAAAATGGCCTTGTTTCGTGGAAACTCTATTTTTAAACGTTTTCAAATTGTGCGATACGAAAGTAAAGGGAAGCCGATAAGGTTATAACTGTTTAAATAACTAAGTTTCTTACATTTAGATAGCAAGAATACATTACTAAAAGCCTATTTTTCCATGTGCTGCTGGATCTTAAAACAAGCCTATATTTTTCTAAATCTCATCCACATTCAGGCTATCACCTCTGAGGGCGTCAACTAATATTTTCACAATTTTCATTTCAATAGAAATATTTCGGCGATGAAGAAGCCGGTCCTCTACGGAGATAAAGCATCACCACCAGTGAGGTTTGCGTTGATGACAGCATCACTCTTGAACATAGAGCTGGACTTCCATAACATCGATCTGTTCAAGGCGGAAAACCAAACTCAATTCTACAAAAAGGTATTTTAATATTTTACATACAAAGTGGTAACAGTTTGTACTCAATGTCCAAAGTACAAACTGTTATCACGTATTCAATATAATTATAATTCCCTTAACTTAAATAGAATATTTTCATAGGTACATCATTTAAAACGTTTACGGAACAGCAGATATTTTTGTTTCCTTGTATTCCTCCTTGATCCCTTCCACGTAATATTTTTTAACCGACAGGCATTAGTATTTTTCAAAAATAATTATTTATTCCTAAATCTATTATGTAGAGGTGTACCTATGTATCGTACGTGCACCCTTATTTCACTAGTTATCTTAAAGTGTAATAAGAGTTATCTTATTACCAAGCGATTGGATTTTCACTTCATACTGTTACTGAGAGATTTCTGTCGGAAAACCTCAATTAACTTTTTATCGATCCCGGGAATTGATCTCAGAATCTTATGTTCAGTGGCGCTTTGGTCTACTAGACAACTGAGACGAAAAAAATGAACACAAGGATGCTTGTCGTCTCGATGGTGGCTACAGACTCTAGGATACCACTCTTTACGTCTTTATGTCTCTTAATTCCAGATCAACCCTCTTCAGAAAGTGCCAGCGCTGTCAGTAAATGGGGATATAATATTGGACAGTCACGCCATAGCGTTGTATTTTTGCAGAAATAGTAACAATCAAGAATTGTATCCTAATGAAATTGTGCTAAACACAAAGATTGATGAATGGCTGTACTTTGATAATGGTGTTCTGTTTCCGATAGATAGTGCTATATTTGTAAGCGAAAGCATTATATATTTATTTGCTGTTGACTTATCAAACAGGCTTCAAAATTCTAAAAATGGCACACGTTGCAGAAAAAATGTATACTGAGATTTTTTTTGTTTTAGTACCTATATAAATTAATTCATTTTCAGAGTGATTTTTTTGCTGGTAAATGGCCAGCTGACGAACTAAAGGTCAACAAATGGTATTCTTCATTAGACTATTTAGAATTGAAATTACGTAATCAGATGTGGCTAACAGGTGATAAGGTGAGTCAGATAAATTCAGCACATTTTCACAGTAATGTTTTCTAATGCGACAGTTTTAAACTGTATGTTAAAAAAATATTATTTCAGATGCGACTGTGCGATGTGTGTTGTGGAACTACAGTGAGCTCTCTTGAAATATTAGTTCCACTATTGGAACGACATGAGAACGTGAAAAAGTGGCTGAGCATGTTAAACCAACTTTCTTGTTTTGACATAAACAAGTGTGGTCTTAAACGATTGAAAAATATGGTTGAAATTCTTAGGCAGCAGTTGTAATGTTTGTTTGTAAGTATAATGTGAGTTTTCCTGTAATACACGAATGTTGGAATCTGGTTTTCTGTTTTATTGCATTTAAATCGATTATAACATCCTTCTCGATTCAAAATTTTAGTCTAGACCATAAACAAATCAATTTACATTAGAACTGCAGACTTTTTCCCAGCCCTCGAACCGAATGTCAAAAATTCGTTAGTCTATGGCCGCTTATTGATTGGTCGACGAGGAGATGTAAAAAATGGCTGCCTTGCCTTCTCCTACTCAGGTAGAATTATTTGAGATTTAAATAGTTCCTATGGCTAAAACTATATAAATTTGCTCTTTAAAGTAAAAAATATTAATATATCTACAGTTTGGTGCAGTGCGTCTTCAGTATCAAACGTGAAAACATTGAAAATTTTGACGTTAAAGTTTAGTGTACCGTGAACGGATTACGCTGCTCAAAAATTAGAATATCTATAGTTTAGCCGCCTGTTTAGTCAAATAGTTTGTTTCAGTTTACAGTGAAGAGATTGTAATTGGTGTTCCATGTCATTTAATTACATTTAACGTGTTACAATACCACGTAATCGTATCCGTTTCGCTAAGAACGTTGGAAATGTCGTGAAGAGTATTGAAATGTCACACCCATAGCCGTTCAAAATAAGTTCGTAAAGTAATATTTTTAGTGAGATTTACGTTCTGAACATGGGGCTTGACCGGTTGCAGGTGGCAGGGACCCACAGCGCTATATACGAAGCATACTATCATCAGGTGAGGACTTAACAGTTTTTCTTCTACTCCCTGTTAATTTTAATAATTAACTCAATTACTATGTTTCGATACAATTATGGTTTGTTTGCGAACATATATACTTAGCTAGCATCATTTACGTCCTATTTCCAATTAAAACTGCCCAGTAAAGTGAAGTTCTAGGCCAATGTCTAATGGGGCAAATAAAAAGTATGCAAAGAAAAGTAACTCTTATTACAGATAGAGTAAAGACTACAATTACATTACAGATAAGTTTAATAGCAATCAATATTTTAGCCTGTTTATACCCTGGTGCTAATAAATTGTTAAAAAGCCCATACTTGAATTAATGAAAAGTCTATTGGAGAAGGGAGTATTTTGCTTTAAACAACATGGCCTCATGGTTAAGAAATGTAGATGGTAAAAATGTTAAGATTCTACTAAGGCTTCCCAATTACATCTGTAAAATGATAAGCATAGACACTGATAATGAATTTGATTGACAGTTTTTTTCCCACATCATTTCTTTAAGCTATTGAAGTGTTATGAATTGAGTTAAATGATGATGTCTATTTACCTAAATTATACTGTCTTACAATTAATATTTTTCTCATAGAACTGTGTACATTCTGGAAAGACTACATATATTTCAAAATGCTTTACTCAATTGCAAATAATGCCCAAAGAACAATAACAATATAGGTCAAGGTCTTCAGTCAAATCTAGATACTTCCATAACAAGATTTATAATGTGAATTTAGTGACTAGTGCTCTTCATTGGTAGACCTTCATACAGTAATCACACCATGAACAGAAAAATCTTCTTTAAGATTATTTATGTATTTAAAGGAGTCTGCTCAAAAACTGTATTAATTTTAAGCTCTCTAATCAATCAAATTGAAAGATTTTCAAAATTATATTAAAGTATTTTAACTTGGACCATAATAATCAAATATACTTTAATTTTATACCCAAACCCACTAAGTGCTAACAATGTATATTTTTAACTCTAGTATTTATATCTGTATGACCACTAAATTCTTCTATACTGCAAGAAGGATATTAATGAAGTTTAAACTGTCATTGAGAGATTTTATTCGAGAAGACTGACTTAAACCATCTTGGTGTCCTTAATGGTGAAATTAAAGATATGTAAGAAAGAGTGAACAGCTGTGAAGCTTCAATACATTGCAGTTCTTGGACACAGGGCCAGATCACTACAAAATTTATTACTGGCTAGATACATTAGCTTTCTAGGCTGTCAAGAGTGTTGCCCTGTGCTCATATAAAACTCAGATAAAACTTAAATGAGAAAGGTTTATGGTTATCAAGTGCATACAATGTTCTGGCATTGTGCCATGTAGTTGTGCAACATAATAAACCTTTCACACATCTTACATTTATGCCAAATATGGTTGTAATTCAGCTGTACAACACTAGCAAGACCTTTAATGCTAATGATGCTAATTTACTCTTAAATTCTACTAAGATTGTTTTGATGAAACTTGGAGAACTACTAACTGCTAGCTGCGCAATGTGGTTTCACCCCCATAGACTGGGATAAAAACCTATGTTAAATGTTATAGCTATACCAAATTTCATCTAAATCTATTAAGCTGTTTGAGCATGAAGGAGTAACAAACATACACATACAAAGTTTCGCCTTTATAATATAAGTGTGATTAGAGGATATTCATTGTCATAATTTCAAGAATCTTCTTAAAAAAGTCAGTTTTGTTTTTGACAAACATCATTTTTGATAAAAATCAATCTGACAACATCAATAATGCTCCATTTTCTTACATAGACCTCTTTCTAATTTCACCACTCCTATCTATTCACTCTTGCACGGAGGAGACACACATGTCAAGACAGTTAAAACGTTATTGGCTGGTAGAATGTGTAAGACCTTTTGAGATACTTAAGTGACACCTTAAACCTTGCAGGTGGACCCCAATGGCGCTGGTACAATCCAGGCCCTGGATGCTGCTCGCTTCCTCAAGAAATCCCGGCTCAGCGATGTGGTGCTCAGCAAGATATGGGACCTGTCCGACCCCACTGGCAAGGGCTACCTTGATAAAGTGAGTTATAGCTTTTTTTATTTAATGAGTAAGATTGTCAAGAAAGCTGCCAGGCTGAAGTTGACACGTAAGCTGCATCCACGCAGTACACTGACTGCTGGGCTAAAGTTTCCACTCAGTGGGTGTCTACAGATGAAGGCGCTGCCATAGTCTTTCCATTAATGTCTTTCCGGTGGCGTGAAGACGTCGACGTAAACCGCGCTTCGGTTCGGTTCGGAGGTTCGGTCCGAATTGTCGCAGAACAAGAATTCATGGAAAGACTTGCAGAAGGTATGCCCAGCAGTGGTACAGTATGGGCTTGGTACAGTTTCTTGCTCTAACTTTTTCAGGTATTACGTTTCCATATATCTTTTCATGTTGTTTCTTGTATATTTTATCTACCAGATGTAAACAGAGTGTCAAGTAAAATAGACTCTTCCTATGTCTGCATAAGGGTGTTCTGACTGGCTGCCATAGCATATTTGGGAACCCTTTCCCAAATAGTCCCAAAAGGATAATGACATTTTACTTTGCTTAATTCATTTGTGTTTAATTAAGTAATTGAATTACTATAGGGACTGAGTTTGTGGACTATTGTCTAACACAATGTGTGAATTAAAATAAGTTTGGCTCAGTCCTTACTGAGCCAAACTTTTTTGTTAAATATTTAATATTTCATTACTCCAAAAATATAAAAGAACAACTTAGGAATGTAAATAAGGGTTGGATAGACAGCACAAAGTAGTAAAGATTGAATAAGTTTCAGATAAGCCGAAGTTTTCCTTAAAAAAGAAACATTTACAAAATATGACATTCTCGCAGAATAGACAAAGGCATCTACATGTTTGCACAGTATGATATGAATGTAGCAATTTGTTAACACAATGAGTTGTGTCAATCATGCCGATAACGTTCTTGTCTTATCAGCAACATTAAATAGCCAGGTGATGTTTCTTATTTGGGAGTGAAACTCTATTAAATATTGAAAAGTCAATGACATTTTGAGGCATTTGTGCCTGATAAAATACGAGACTTCGAAATGCAGCTGTACTAAAGTTAAACTTACAAATTTGTCTATTCCTTTTAGTAATTTTGCGGTGATTCTATGAACGGTTATTTATATTTACCGGCACTATACAATCTACACATCTAAAGATTTTTTGCAAGATCGGTTATTATGGTGACGACTTGTAACTTACGACAATTTACCTTGTGATAAACGGAATTGTATAAAATCTGGTTCTTCTAGACCTGACAGACAGATGTGTTGCTGGGGAGTTTGTTCCGCCACTTCTTCTTCCCAGCTAAAACACTAGGAATTGGCGAAGGGCAGGGCGTTTTTGTGGGACTGTCTTTTGTAATGTGACGTTCAAAAGGTGCTGATTATCAGCCTAATATGAATAAATGACTTTTGATTTTGACTTGGATATCTTCCACCACTCGGCGTCTCTAATGAAATTATGATATTTATTTATTAAGGGCACTTCAACGACTTACTTACTTACCTATAGCTACACAAAAATCACAAACAATGAGACTAGTTAGTTCAATATATCCTTGTATTGTACCTATGTGTAGGCACAACTTTTATTTTGGGATTTGTAAAGATCTTTTTACTGCAGCGACATATGATCGTTAGGTTTTTAATGTGGAATTTCTCAATTACCTAGAGTGCGATTCGAGGTTTTTGCCAAAAACAATGGCACCGCCACACCCAATTTAAAATAACCAATGTTGCTGTAAAAAGTTGTACTTATCCTCAAAAAATATGGTCGTACATTTTCCCTGACTTGGATGTCAGGGAAAATGTACGACCATATTTTTTTGGGGTATTAGTTAGTTGGGTGGTGGATCGTTAGGTTAAGCCGAGCTTGCCTAAGTTGATCCGTGGATGGGTCACAATCAATTACATACCGGGTTTTCTCCGTGCTTCGGAAGGCACGTTAGTTGGTTCCAGCTATCATTCATAGATCTTTGACCATCGTTACAGGTATCCAGTGGCCCGAAAATCTGACAACCAGAGACTAAGAGATATTTTATTCCGCGCACAAACTGGTTTGTAGAGGTTTGATAGGCGGTCGTTCCATGTATAAAACTGGTATTTGGATTGCATCTGGTTAGACTGAAAGCGGACCCCGAATGTAGTTGTGAAAAGGTCAAGTAGATGGGATGTTGTTTTGACTAAATGCAACCAAAACCGTTTTAAATGCAAGATACTTCTCTGGCCGAATTCTCTATTTTATTTGTACGAACTTTTGGTCTATTACGAAAACTGGCCAAGAGCGAGTCAGACTCGCGTACCGAAGGTTCCGTACAAAGTTGCGACATAAACGGCCATATCTTTTAACTGACTTAAAAGATCAATTCACAGCTCCAAGGGACCACGTACTTGAGTAAAAAAGGGTTTTAATTTCAACTCGATACCTTCACCCGTTCCCGAGATAAAAGGTGTTGATAGACAGACACAGTGATCCTATAAGGGTTTTAGTACCTCAAAATTAAAAACGAGTGCACATATGGCGGAAAAAATAAAACAAATGTTTCTATGCTGTAAGCCAACCTTAGCTAACTCCATTGTTTTTGCGTCAATTTTATTTATCACGCAACATGGTATCGTACTTAGGATGACACGGTTAAGATTTTTGGATTAACAATTTTAGATCACGTGTGTTTTTTTAAATGTTTTTTTTTTTCATAATGAAAATGCTTGTATGTACTCTAGTACGATTTATTACCGGTTATATTATTTTCAAAGTACGCCAATGAGATCAACTAATACTTACCCGTCCGGACTTAGGCTTATTCTCAATTCAAAACACTAGGAAATGGCGAAGGGTGTTCGTTTCGGGAGACTGTCTTGTGTAATAACGTTCTGATCAAAAACAAATAAACAAATAACATTTATTTGAAATAGGCTGATGCCTATTTCAAATAAATGTTATTTGTTTTTTTTAAACTACACACACCATAACCCAATCAATGTTAAAAAAATCAAATCAAAGCAGGTATTGCGTGCAAGTTTCCATAAATCAAACTATCGTTTAGTTTCACTAACTTCGGCGAAGGGGACGGTGGGAGGGGTTACTTTAAAGTCGCTTTATACTCGCTACTGCGATATTTATTATTATACTTAGGATTATAGGTAGTCAGAAGTCTAAAGACCCTCTTACCAATTGATTTCGTATAACACGGTAGTATTATCGGGATTGCGGATGTCAAGAAGGTATAGTCTTCTTGTAAAATACTGGTTTTTACCTACATACGGTTAGATTGGAAGTCGACCGCAACATAGTTAGGGAAAGGCTAGGCAGACGGTCTTGTGTACGGTCCTACAGAGTAACTTGACGACACGGTTGGCGCAGTGGCTGAGCGATCGACTGCTGCGTTGCTTGTCGCGGGTTCGATTCCCGCACGGAACAAATATTTGTATTACCTGCAGATAGATTTCGAGTATGGCTATTTGTGTGTGAAAAAAGGTAATTAAAAAAAAAGTTTTTTTTTTTAAATAGTATTCTGTAGATATTAATTTCAGCTGGCTATCTTTTCGGTAAAAATACAAACAAAAGGCGTAGCGTAAGCTTAGTAATTGGGTCACGTTGGCACCCTTTGGGTACAATACCATTAAAATAATGGTACGGACAGCCAAAAAATAGGCAAACACACGGTACGCCAATTAATATCGTATTTCAATAAGGGAGTGACCACAATGTTCATCTTGGTGTCGATCTAATGTCCATGAAAATAAATAGCTTCGTGAAATATTCTGCGTGATCTGAATGCCGACGCCTTTGTCAGCGCTTTTCTGAGTACTCTTAAAGTTACTCGAAAATGTTAATAATCCGTTTTTTTTTGTCCTCCTCCAAACTTTTCAGGTGAACTAAGTGGCAATTTTGCGGACAACTACGTGAAGACCTGCCGCATTTTATAAACGCTTCGATTTATAATGATTTCGATTCGAGAAGTCTTATGTTTATAATTTTGGCATTTCAAAAGCGAGCGAGGCAGACGAGATCTGACCATAAACATCGATACGAAATCGGTTAGGGTCGGACAAAAAGAAAACTAGTTTCACGTTTAAGATTACTCGCTTCACTTCATTCGGGCGCCGCTAGTCGATACCACGCCGAAGTAAATGCGACATTATGTTGTGATACGAGTCTTAGACGTTTAAGTGTGGGCACTCCGTTATGCGGAGTTTTAAAGCGAAAATGTCGTCATCGTCGGCGTCGTACTAAACGGTATTAAGTTTATAGGCAATAAGACGAGCTCACTTGGCGCAGGCTAGGGTTACGCAAGTGTCTAGACTACGGGCTAGCCTGTACTGAGCACACAATGTCCAGATAGTTGACAATTATGTACATTATTTCATTTTTAGAAAGATGAATAATGTTAAATGGTGTGGACACGACGGAATCTGGTCTATTTTCTGTGAAGTCCGTTGCATGATAGTTCTTGGAGTGGTCTTCGTTTGACAAATGGAAAAAAAAACCTTATTAGCAAATAAAGTGTAATTTGTTATCTTCTGGACTGCTTAAACAGCGAAACATTGCCATCATTTTATTTTATTTACATGTCTTACTTACTTCCTTTAATTTAGCGGTTGTATGTAGGTTTAGACAAGAGATATTTTCTTTTATGTTCACACCATGCACCCTGCTCAGTGAAGCGTTAAGATGTCTTTGTGAAGCTCGCTGCTTCGTTCGCCGCTGGGTAAGGTAGCGGCCATATTAGCGCGGAAATGGCGACCGCGACCGTGGCTTATTGCAGATTACTTGCATTGTTTTCCGTCTCGTATAGAATTACTAGCTGGCAACCGCGGCTTCGCCCGTGTGATGATAAAAAAAAGTATCTTATGTGTTATTCCAGACTATAATCTACCTCTGTGCCGAATTTCATTAAGATCCGTTCAGTAGATTTTTCGTGAAAGAGGATCAAACATACGTCCATACTCACATACTTCCGCATTTATAATATAAGTAGGATTAGTAGGACATGAATCATTTTCTGTTTTTATAAGAATGTAATGCCTAATTCGGTCAAAGGTTACTACCGAAGTACATTGGTGTTCCGTTGCGATGTTTTCCGCCTTTTCATCATAATCTAGGTTAGAGAAGAGACGTATGTATGGAAGAAGATATGCTGCGCCGACCCGAATTTTGGATAAGGGCAGGATATTGATGATGACATCGTAATCTAGGCTAGGTGTCAAAATCCTAGTAGCTAGTACCTACATTTCTCACAGTAACTAAGTTTCAAGAGTTCAAGACCCACCCAATAAGTACACGCCTACTTTTCAGCAGCCAAACTCTTTCGTATTTATTCTTTAGCCAGACTTATATTCCCAAAGGGTGCTAGATAAAGCCGTACATAAAATTGCACTCAGCATGCCCCCGGGGCCCTGGAGCGGCAGCGGGTAGGTAATTAATACCCGGCATTACGTGAAACTACATGCTTTGGGTATTTGTGGGAATAGTCATGGTGGGACTGGGACATTTTCGTTTCGTCGAAGGCAGTCTGTATAGTTTGTCCCGAGTTCTAGACACGCATCTATGAGTTTTCGGAATCATGTGTGTATTGAATAATTGCCGTTTGTTTCGATGAATGAAAACCCACGACGCCTCGACTGTTGGTCGTGTGGGCGACGCGCTTAAGTGTTCCACGCGCGCCTCAAAGAGAAGTCAGCAAAGCAAAGGGGCCTGCTAGTACCAACGCCTGCCGGAGTTGCGGGTTGTTCGAAAGAGATACCGCGGCCCCGGAACATAAAAGGCAATAGAAGGAACATGCGCCCGCAAAGATTTTTGTAAATTTTTGGCATCCGCCTAAAAAGGGGGTAGGCACTAACCACACGATAAAATAAAGAAATAAGTACATACATCGTACAGATAACATGATCATCAGCTTTACTTAAAATTCCATTTGCAGCATGGAAATAACCATCTCGGTATCGTAATATTATGACTTTTTGTATTTTTCCAGTTCATTAACCTTGCAGATATTAACTGCAGGCGATTTGATACCTATTTGAATTACAATCGTTGAAGTTTCCATTTCTACTTCAATTCAAAATATGAAACTAAACTACGAGTAGCTCAGACACGACATCGCGAAAGTCACCTCAGTAACCGAAGGTCACCGTAGCACAACGGCTAATGGCGATCGAAAGGTCGTGGGTTCAACGGTTACAAGAGTATTAGTTATAACTAAATCTCTTTGTTTTATAACAAAGAGGATTCAGCACAAGGGTCATCTCCAAAGTGCTTTCGTAAAAAGTATATAATTATGTAAGTTCTTGGTTCGCGAAACGCTTTTATCTTATGTACCCTTATCTAGGGTTACCATCCGTCCTCCTTCGCGGAGACTGTCCTCTTTTAAGGATGTGCCCCCGGCGAGACTCTTTGTAACGAAATGTGGGACGAGTGTTTGGGAACTCACACCGTATTATGTCCACTTTTTAGTTAGGAACTTCTTGTTACACTACTAAGGCATGAAAAAGAAATGTGAAACATGGTTGTTATTTCAGCAGACTGTTGTGTTGTTTACTTGGCTTGTTTGAATTACTATCGAGTCGAACAACGCAAATGTAGACTTTTTTAAATTGCGTTTTCTTCTGCGGGGCGGCCTTCAGTTATCGATTTTAGAAATCTGTGGAGGAATGATACTCAATTCGCGACGTTTATGATATTATATATTAGGAAGTTTGCTGTAAAGTAAGAATGAGTACCTATAAGGAGGAAGTTTAAAAGTTGCGCCGGTTACAGAAAAATGAAAGGGTGTCGTTTGTCTCGGTATGGACATGTAATGAGGAGGGCCGAAACGCATGTGACCAAAAGAGTGATGGATCTGCATGTTGAAGTAAGGAGAGCGAGAGGAAGGCCAAAAAAAAGTTGGATGGATTGTGTAAGGAATGATATGATGGAGAGAATGGAAGAAGGAAACGTGTTGCGCCGACCCCAAATAGAATGGGACAAGGGCAAGAAAATGTTGATGATATTAGGAAGTTTGCCCTTTGTCATTACTTTCCAGAAAATAATCCCTATTACTGACACAAGTGATTTTTAATAAAAAAAAACTCACCTGTATACGTTGTATACATTTGTATAACATTAAACGTAACAGCTGAAATGACAGTAGGGAAAGCTATGTGAAAAAAATAAAACTCTCTTTAAATAATTCATTATGCAAGACGATCCTGCCCGTCTTTTATTCCATCTCGAAAGATACGGAAAAAAATCTTATCAAAAACTGAAAGCCTCAATGATGAAACATTGACGAAGCACTGCGGAGGATGTGTTTAATTACAATTGTGACGATAATGCGTTATCTGTCGCGTGTGTACGCCGCACTATACTGTACCATGTATGGCGGACTTGCCGTTTGCAAGCAATACTCTACCGTTTCTCTAATTGTTAATTAGTATTACATAATAGTGATGTGTGTATAAATTCGTTTTGTTATGTTGTGCCGTCTTGAAGTGATTGATTTGTAGGTTGTGATAGGTGAAGTGCATTGTATAGTGTTGTTAGGTATGCTTACGTGTCTGTGATCTGCCCCCTCTGTTAATACAATTGTTATATGTGTAGGTAAATATATTTTACATACATTTACTTACGATAAATACCATGTCAAGCTACGGATCCAGGGAGCAGTGTTTTGTTTAAATCATAACTTAAGTTTTGTTTAACTGGTTGCTGCATTCATACTTAGAATGAATCTGTCTGTTACCGTTTCACTCATAAACGGCTAAACGGCTTTTAATGGAATTACCGCAAAGGTAGATAATGATTTGCTTTAGGGTTATTGTTAACCTGTTAGTTAGACTATATAAAGCCTAGCTTTCTAACTTAGGGTAGAATATCTAATGTGTAATATGCAGAGTGCTAAATTAAGACGTTTATTGACGGCTTGTAGAGCCCTACTTAGTTGGTTCACAGCTTTGACCTTTACATATTCTGTATGACACCTTAAAATAGGATTTTCTAAGAGAATAAACAATTCCATAGTCAGGCTTAATACCTAAAATAAATAAATAATAAATTAAAGTCTTTTTGTGTTCTTGTTAGTCCTCTAAACGATTTTGATCTAATTTGCAGTGTTTAGTCGATGCAGGGCTGCTAGCTAGTACTAGGGCGTTCAAACAAAATAAGGAAATATTGCGTTAAACAAATTGCAATAGTGTCAGACTCATGTATTGTGGTCATATTAGTATTTTAATTAAATGTGACATGTTTATTATTCACAGCATAGAATTATCTTCGGAACTATACATAAAGAAAGAAAGAAGAATTTGTAAGAATATATTAATTACAAAATATGTTAAGTACCTACAGTTATTACAGACTCGTGTATACCATTTCTGGTGTACGAATATTTGCATATACCTAAATTTTATTATAATTAAACAACATCAGAAGGAATTTCAAAAAGTTAAATATTAAAAAAAAAACACTATAAAAGATTATTTTATTTCATAAATTATATTTACTTTTTATAGAGGTACTCCATTGTAGAATATAATAACATTAAATTAATAATAATTCGAATATTTTTCGCTTAATTGAGTTTAAATTAAGGTATTTAGATCATTCGGTAGTTTATTATAAATGCGAATCTCCATACAGTACGAGTACAAGACACACATCACAAGATTATCGTCTACGGTTTTTATGAATATCTCGAGCAATAATCCCGGAAATTCCTGGTTGAGTTCAAGTTATGTTATCAAGATATGAGACACCGCGGCCCCGGAACTTAAAGGGCAATAGAAGGAACATGGGTGGGTTTTAGTCAGTAAAAGTCTGACACTCCCCCCCTCTCCGCCCAGAGCGGGGGAAGTTATTTGATGATTTCCCACCCTAAAAAAAAGATAACGCATTATACCAAAATCGCTTATTCATACTTAGTGATACGTAAGTGTATACAGAGAGAAATGATGTTGCAAGTTGGTACGGAACCCTCGGTGCGCCAGTCCGACTCACACTTGGCTGGTTTTTTGTTTTCCCATACGTGTTGTACAGCTGATCGCGTCGTTTTCTATACAAAGTCCATGATGGCACAAACATTGTTCAGTATGTCATAGTCTGAGATATGTCCATTAAGCTCTTACGTTTATTATGTAAGAACACCTTGACTTTTACCACTGACGACACGGTTGGCGCACTGGGTGAGCGATCGACTGCTGCGCTGCGTGTCGCGGGTTCGATCCCCGCACGGAACAAATATTTGTATGGCCTACAGATGGCTGTTCCGTAACGTTTGTGAAAGCACCAAATTCCTAGTGAGGGGCAACAAAAAAAAGTTACCTTGTAGTGTGTGCTAAGACCGAGGTAACAGCCTTTGACCTGATCAGTAATCGCTAACCAACTCAATAAAAAGCTGTTTTGGTGAATATCGTCACAACAACATTTCGTCTGTTTTCGTCGAAGGGTTAGTCACATGTATACCTAGTTAACCCAGAATCCCACACAATAGGTGTCTCAACTGGATACATTTTAAACTCCTTCCGGATAAAATAAATTGCTGATGTAAAAACCCAACTACACGTTGACCTATTTGAGGCTCTGCACATCTCTGTAAATTATATAACGTAACCCATATAATTTGTTAACGAAATGTGTAATAGTTATTCTTCAGATAAAAAGTCAGTTTATGTGACTTTTTTGTTTAACTTCATTTATTTATATTTGAATTTTGTTTTGAACTTTGAATAATTATATTCTTTTCTATTTTAGATGTTTTTGATAAAGTTTTAGTAAGTTAACTGATTGACATTGTAATGTTTCGTGCGCAGTCGGGACTGTTCGTGGCACTGAAACTGGTCGCGCTGGCGCAGGCCGGCAAGGACATCAACATGAGCAATATACACTCCGAGACGCCGCCACCTAAAGTTGTGAGTTATTCTGTTATTTTTATGTTACGAACTCACAAATTTCGTTCAGCACTTCTGGCATGCGTGGTTAAAATCATCAAAACAGAGGTAGATCGAATTTCGCAATCATAGCGTGAACAGTACCGTTCGATTTCGCAACAATGATTTTTAGAAATTGTATTGAATTAGATGGCCAGTGCCGTTAAAGTGCGTTGGGTCGACGATATCGCCAATGTCGCGGGAAACAGGTGAATGTAGAGGGACGTACAAAACAGAGAGGAGTGGCAGAAGAAAAGGGGGCCTATAACCAACAGCGGGTGATTCAGGGCTGAAATGATGATGATGATGATTGAAGAAACGAAAAAGCTGTATTAGTTCCTATTTTGGCCACGCACCAGATCGACAGTGCAGTCATGACTGCTAGACACTAACTCTTAAAAGCCTAACTTTTTGTAACACCGATGTGCGATTGTTTTGCAAGTTCGTGTCGTCTGTACCCAGGGCGAGCTGCCCAAGGTCCCGCCAGCGAGCGCGGCGCCGCCGGGCCGGCCGGCCGCGCCGTCGCCCGCGCCGCTGTTGCCGCTCAGCGACTGGAGCATGAAGCCGGCCGAGCGCGACAAGTACAGCCAGCTGTTTGACTCGCTGCAGCCCAACAATGGACTCATTGGGGGGAACAAGGTGACCTATACACACTTCTTGATTTACATAAGCCATGTAAATAACACAGCGATAAAATAAAAAAAATATCAAGTTTTCGAACGTTAAAATGACGATAAGTTAGTCCCTCAAAATCTCCAACGCAAGGAATTCCCCCAGCAACACACAGCTGTAAATCAATAGAGACGTTGGCGTCTAAAATTTATCTCATCTTGGCGAAGTTCTGGAAGTTTTTCAAGTTACACCTTGAGGGTCTCGCGCACGGCGAACCAAGTATTTGGTCTATTCTGAAGCTAAGATTATACGAGTACCCATGATTCTAAAAAATGACATCTACAGCACGAGACCTAACGGCTAGGGATACTCGAAACATGCCACTATTGTCCTGAACCTCTGCATTCTTTGTCAACGGCCTATATGTTGATGTTCCAGGTGAAAGGCATGCTGATGGAGTCGAAGCTTCCTATCGAGACACTGGGCAAGATCTGGGACCTCGCCGACCAGGACAAGGACGGCATGCTGGACAGGCATGAGTTCATGGTGGTCAGTACTCATGATGATCTTCTATACATTTTTCCTCATTATATCATTTTAGAATTAGTCATAAAGTGTATTGTTACTATTAACACTATGGACTTAATCTGAAATGATAGCTTAGGTAGATTGATTCATAAATTTTCCCAGCTATTATGGGGTCCGTTTGCAGTCTTACTTAGGATACAGCTGAATACCACTATTTTAATTTGTAGCACCCCATCTCACCTGTAACTGGGTGAATAATTGATTCCTCTTTTCAAGACTGGTTGTCTAATGTCATCATGAGTATGACTTTGATGGAGTATGTGTTTGTTTTCGATTGTTTGGCACTTGTGGGCTGCAGCTGAGTATCAGTGTCAGGTGGTGGTCTGGTGTTGCCATCTGGCATTATGCTGAACTGAGATCCTTTTAGCATTCATAGCAATCATTTTATTTTTGTTTAATTTAAAGGTGTTATGTATAAATCTTATAAACGCAATTTGTTTTGTTTATATTCTGGAAGTTTCTCTAACTGCTGTATTTTTAGTCATACTACTAACAATAATATGGCCTAAATAATTATGTTTGAATGAAACGTTTTTTTTTGCTTGTAGTTCTAAATTATTCTAGGATAACAAATAACCTAAGTAAGTTCCAATCGCAAATCCAAACTTTAAAAAAATCTGATGGTGACAAATGAGTTATTGACATTGTGTGTCAATGATTAGACAGGGTATTAACCTGAGCCGTCATGCGTGTGTGAGTTTTGGGCAAGCTTCCAAAATTTACGCATGAGCTTGTCAGTTTCGTTTTACTTCAGCCAGTAGCGGTTGTCGACAGAACACTTTTGACGCTTTTTTTTGGTATTGGATTTCATACTCTACCTATATAATTAAGCAACACTAACCAAATTGACAAAAGCGTAGTGTAGGCCGCCCTTCGACCAGGTGGGATGCGGCAAGCTGAAGACAGAAGCTATGGCGCTCATTAGGGGAGGGCTATGTCCAGCAGTGGACTAATTTAGCCTGATGATGAACCAAATTGAAGGATGTTACAAGGTTTATTCTTTAGCGTGTGTTATTAAGATACTCTGTAGTTTCTGTCTGTCTCTATAGGCGTTAGGCTTTAGCATAATAGTGTTAATGCATCATTGTGTATTTGTTCCAGGCCATGCACTTAGTATACAAAGCGCTAGAGAAGCACGCAGTCCCCACCACCCTGCCGCCGGAGTTGCGCGGTCCCGGCGCGCGCCCCGCCCGCCCGCCCTCGCGCCCGCCGTCCCGCCCGCCCTCGCGCCCCGTGTCCCGCCCGCCCTCGCCGCAGTCCCGGCCCCCGCCGCCCCGGCCGCAGCCCCCGCCGCCCCAGCAGCCACAGAGTAACGCGTCGCTGTTGGAAGGACTGCTGGACTTGTCTAGTGTAAGTACTACTTTAACATACGAATAGCTGTTAGGAATATCGTAATCGTAAAATAAAATAAAACTGTTCATTACTATATGATATTAATTTTAACTGTGACAGATAAGATAAATGTAACGACAAATAAAATTACACATTAACCAAGTTTTAAAAGTAAATGTCTTGCTGTATACATTACAATTTCATTTTGTAAAAACATGAAATGAATACAGCGCATCGTCAAAGTTGCAATCGTAATAAATATGGATGGTCGTGACTGTACGGCACAGAAGTATCTGCAGTCTAGGTGGTTGATAAACAAGGTACCACTACACGATTAATTGTGTCGTTATTTTTAAAGATAGCCGTATTTACATGTTGCGGGAATTGTGCTAATTGTGAGCACATATTTAAAATCATGTTTGTACAAATAATGTTATCCTTACTAATATTATAAAAGCGAAATTGAGTTTGTTTGTTTGTTAAGTCTTCATGCCTAAATGGCCAAACCGATTTTGATGAATTTTGGTACAGAAATAGTAGGGACCCTGGAGACGAACGTAGGCTAAAAAGCTAAAAAGAAAAGGTGGAATAAGAGGCAAGAAAAGGGTAGATAATGATATTTTTTTTCGATCATCACCCGGTTTTAAGTTAGCGTTAGCCCAAAGTAACTGCCACGCGGACGAAGTCGCGGGCAGAAGCTAGTTTGCTATAAAAGACGAAGCAAAATTTAGATTAGTCTTGTTCTACTTCCGCAGCCACCCACACAGACAGGTCCCCCGCTGCCGTCCATGTCGGCCGTGAGCCTGAGCTCGTCCGTGGCGGGCGGCGTGGCGGGCGCGTGGGTGGTGAGCGAGCACGAGAAGGCGCAGTTCGACGCGCAGTTCGCGGCCGCCGACACCGACCGGGACGGGTTCGTGTCCGGGCTAGAGATCAAGCATATGTTCCTGGATTCTGGCCTGCCGCAGCAGACTCTTGCGCATATATGGTGAGCATTGTCTACAGTTCATTGTTAGTGCCAAAAAGTATTGGAGTACTTGGTTATATGAGTCAAAACGAAAACATAGCATGCATTCGAGGATTGAGATGATAAAATTAAGAAATTGTGTAAGTAAAAAATATAATATGTACAAAAATGAAGTCGTTATCTCATCGAACTTTCAATAAATTTGTAATATATATTAAGTGGAGAAAAAACTAGGAAAAACTAACTACTTTGGAGCCTAGTTTTTTTACCAAAACAGTGTAGGTGCAAGGTCTGTTTTGTGAGTTGTCTTGTGACTTAACTTGGGGAATGTAGGCATCAGGATTTGATGCCTGCATTTATTGACTCGACGGTTGCCCTGGTGGTTGAGAGATTGTCATGCTCACTTAAATGTCTCGCTGATGGTGGCGGGTGTGTCGGGTCATTTAGCTCCCTTCAAAATGGTCGAGCTGAATGGGGCTGATCCATACGTCATGTTCGTGAACGGGCGCTGTCGGTTGGGACTGGTCATCTCTTAGCTACCACGGTTTGTTTTAACTCTTCTATTAAACTCGTGATAATTATTGCTTTTACTCTGGACGCTCTAAATGTGCTCGTTTTTCTACATCGTTCTCACATTATGAATAATCTCAACATGAATGATGCATCCAGGATTTTATAAAACATTATGATTTAAAAGAGTGTCCATGGAGTTTCTTGCCCATTCTTATCCATAGAGATCTACACTTTGGAATTGGCAACTACAGTACTTTCACAAGTTATTATGTCTTGTGACTGGGACTGTAGCAGCATCATTTTTTTTGTTCTTGTTTTTATGACATTCAAAAGTGCCTGTAATGGTCTAATTGAAATAAATGATTTGAGTTTGAGTTTGACACCAGTCAGATAAAGCTTTGTGTTATAACAATGAAAACGAATATTTCAATGTGGTGTTTTTTCCTTAAACAGTTATAATAACAATATTAATTGTCAGGTTAACATTGCCTAAAAGCCTCTAGGTGTGGCGTTGTGATTACAATAAGGTTACTGGTACAGGGCGCTGTGCGACATGGAAGGCATCGGCAAGTTGTCGTGCTCGCAGTTCGCGCTGGCCATGTGGCTCGTGCAGCGCGCCCTGCGCGGGACCCCGCCGCCCCCGCAGCTCACGCGGGACATGATCCCGCCGCCCGCGCCGCCCGCACACGTGAGTCCAACATACCACATAACATGTGGCTCGTGCAGCGCGCCCTGCGCGGGACCCCGCCGCCCCCGCAGCTCACGCGGGACATGATCCCGCCGCCCGCGCCGCCCGCACACGTGAGTCCAACATACCACATAACATGTGGCTCGTGCAGCGCGCCCTGCGCGGGACCCCGCCGCCCCCGCAGCTCACGCGGGACATGATCCCGCCGCCCGCGCCGCCCGCACACGTGAGTCCAACATACCACATAACATGTGGCTCGTGCAGCGCGCCCTGCGCGGGACCCCGCCGCCCCCGCAGCTCACGCGGGACATGATCTCGCCGCCCGCGCCGCCCGCACACGTGAGTCCAACATACCACATAACATGTGGCTCGTGCAGCGCGCCCTGCGCGGGACCCCGCCGCCCCCGCAGCTCACGCGGGACATGATCCCGCCGCCCGCGCCGCCCGCACACGTGAGTCCAACATACCACATAACATGTGGCTCGTGCAGCGCGCCCTGCGCGGGACCCCGCCGCCCCCGCAGCTCACGCGGGACATGATCCCGCCGCCCGCACCGCCCGCACACGTGAGTCCAACATACCACATAACATGTGGCTCGTGCAGCGCGCCCTGCGCGGGACCCCGCCGCCCCCGCAGCTCACGCGGGACATGATCCCGCCGCCCGCACCGCCCGCACACGTGAGTCCAACATACCACATAACATGTGGCTCGTGCAGCGCGCCCTGCGCGGGACCCCGCCGCCCCCGCAGCTCACGCGGGATATGATCCCGCCGCCCGCACCGCCCGCACACGTGAGTCCAACATACCACATAACATGTGGCTCGTGCAGCGCGCCCTGCGCGGGACCCCGCCGCCCCCGCAGCTCACGCGAGACATGATCCCGCCGCCCGCGCCGCCCGCACACGTGAGTCCAACATACCACATAACATGTGGCTCGTGCAGCGCGCCCTGCGCGGGACCCCGCCGCCCCCGCAGCTCACGCGGGACATGATCCCGCCGCCCGCGCCGCCCGCACACGTGAGTCCAACATACCACATAACATGTGGCTCGTGCAGCGCGCCCTGCGCGGGACCCCGCCGCCCCCGCAGCTCGCGCGGGACATGATCCCGCCGCCCGCGCCGCCCGCACACGTGAGTCCAACATACCACATAACATGTGGCTCGTGCAGCGCGCCCTGCGCGGGACCCCGCCGCCCCCGCAGCTCACGCGGGACATGATCCCGCCGCCCGCGCCGCCCGCACACGTGAGTCCAACATACCACATAACATGTGGCTCGTGCAGCGCGCCCTGCGCGGGACCCCGCCGCCCCCGCAGCTCGCACGGGACATGATCCCGCCGCCCGCGCCGCCCGCACACGTGAGTCCAACATACCACATAACATGTGGCTCGTGCAGCGCGCCCTGCGCGGGACCCCGCCGCCCCCGCAGCTCACGCGGGACATGATCCCGCCGCCCGCGCCGCCCGCACACGTGAGTCCAACATACCACATAACATGTGGCTCGTGCAGCGCGCCCTGCGCGGGACCCCGCCGCCCCCGCAGCTCACGCGGGACATGATCCCGCCGCCCGCGCCGCCCGCACACGTGAGTCCAACATACCACATAACATGTGGCTCGTGCAGCGCGCCCTGCACGGGACCCCGCCGCCCCCGCAGCTCGCACGGGACATGATCCCGCCGCCCGCGCCGCCCGCACACGTGAGTCCAACATACCACATAACATGTGGCTCGTGCAGCGCGCCCTGCGCGGGACCCCGCCGCCCCCGCAGCTCACGCGGGACATGATCCCGCCGCCCGCGCCGCCCGCACACGTGAGTCCAACATACCACATAACATGTGGCTCGTGCAGCGCGCCCTGCGCGGGACCCCGCCGCCCCCGCAGCTCACGCGGGACATGATCCCGCCGCCCGCGCCGCCCGCACACGTGAGTCCAACATACCACATAACATGTGGCTCGTGCAGCGCGCCCTGCGCGGGACCCCGCCGCCCCCGCAGCTCACGCGGGACATGATCCCGCCGCCCGCGCCGCCCGCACACGTGAGTCCAACATACCACATAACATGTGGCTCGTGCAGCGCGCCCTGCGCGGGACCCCGCCGCCCCGCAGCTCGCGCGGGACATGATCCCGCCGCCCGCGCAGAGCAGTTGTTTTTATTTAGCCAAGAGACCTAACGTCGCGCATTCGTGCGGTATAATAATTGGTGGAATTAGTTTTTATTTCGTCGCAGTAGATTTAAAGCAGATAGCTCCTTGGGATAAAGGTGTCTTCGTCTTGAGCTAGTTTAAATGCCTCGCTTCTCTAAAAGTCTCCTCAATTCGCTTGAGAGTCCTAAACGTGACATTGTTTCGCTTGCTAATTTGAACTTGCAGGTTCAGAGTATTAATAGTGTCAGTAATATCAAAACGTTAATTTAATTCACCCACAATTTATTACTTTACCTTTTACAACAAATCTTAACTAATATAATCTACTACGCAACTAATTTAAACAAATTTTTTTGTTCGTAATAATACGACAGCACTTATCTCTTCGTATAAATTCAGAAAAAGTAATTATTGCAAGTCAGCGCGTATTGGATCGTCGATTGCGTAATTCAACACCGAATTAAATTAGATCAAACCCATCTGACCAGCTTTTAGAATATAAACCATATTAGTCTTGTTAGAGTTCTTAATTTTACTAATACTTAGTCGTATAAACTGTCTATAGTCGTTTCATTTAACTGAACCGGTATTAAACCACAACCATTAGACAAAATAAATTCAAAACAGAAATTTGGGATTCTGCAGACAAATAAACAAATTTTTACTCGTTCACTGGTAGAAATATACTTGGTCGAGTGACATGTTTGATGGTGTTGTTAACTGGCACACGGAAGCCGCGCGCACCATCTATCGTGTTCGTGTAGTACATGTGGTGGGCAGTAGCAGCACCAGCAGTAGCACATGCAGCGCGTGCAGCAGTAGCGCGGCGGGCGCGGCCCGGTGCGCACGCGCAGCCGCACACACGATCAGCTTCACTGTGCCGGCCAGATTCTCCCGTTGCCAGCAACTGTAAACACATAAAAATACTTTTATTAAGTTGGTTAAACAGCGTTTTATGTAAAAAAATATATCGTCATCATCATTCAAGTCTCTGGCTAACCATCAGCCCGTCCGTCCGTCTATTGACGACAGGCCGTGTCGACGGCGCGTTAGTGTAGCCAGCTGTAGGCTAGCCAACATAATAGGTAGCGGTTATAGAACTGTGGAGGGAGTGTGTTGTGGTGAGTATACCGTACCTGTAGGTGTTGTCGTCCGTGTAGAGCGTGGCCGTGAACACGAGCTGGTCCCTACAGTTGAGGTACACGCGGCCGCCGCTGCCCTTGTCCACGTCGCGCGGCACGAGGCTCTTGGTGCCCACCCGCCATGATAACGGCACGTCACGTAGTGTTGTGCTGCCAATTTACAAATTATTATTCACTAGCTGTTGTCCGCGGCTTCGCTCGCGTTAAATTCGGAGTAACACAGTTCCCCTTTAATGATTTGCAGGTACCTGCTACCTGTGTTTTATGCCCTTGCACCTTATTTATTGTAATAGCAATGCTAAGTTTTCCCTTTTCTTCCCTCTTTCTCCCTCATAACTCACTTAAAAAAAAGTAGCCTATGTCCGTCTCCAGAGTCCCAACTATGTACCAAAATAGCAAACAAATAAACACATTTTCGCTATTTTTATAATATTAGTAAGGATTTTATTTGTTTGTTACAAGTGTTACAACATGACGTAACCTTTTAAGGACGTCATAGTGTATAAGTTTTGTTTGTTCACAACTGCTCCCAAAAAGAAATGTTATGTTTTTAGGACTGTGAGAAAGTTTTAAATGTGTAATATATAAATAATCATTAAAATATGCAGATTGGTCTTAAAACACCATTGACGCAGCTGAGAGGCACTCATTTTTCCCTTCATTGCGATTTTATTTTGTTTTGGACATGGGCGGACCATTTTGACCATAGCTGGCGAAATGTGGATGTATTATCCAGTACTATTACAATTACATTAATGTAATGATAAAAAAAAAAACATTAAAAAAAATTGATCTTACCCTGGACACCGAATCACAACCTGTTGCCCGAATTTTGCAAATATGATGTCCCTGGCGGGGATAGGCGGCTGTTTTGGTAGCACACTTGTGATCGGATAGATAAGTGTTCCATTTTGGTCATCACTCCCCGGTGCAGCGTCATTCTTTGTGCGTGTTGTGTTTTCGCATGGCACCTTGTGTAAATAAGAAATCAGTAGATGATGAAAACATGATATTAAAAAACAAACTGGCATCAGTGTATAGAAATACAGAAAAAAAAATGTCCCCCACGAAACGGACAGGGGTTTTTAACCCTGTCCGTTTCGTGGGGGAGACATTTATTTTATATTCATGGAAATAAATATACAATTAATGAATTTTAAAATGCATATTTTTTGTCCCAAAAGCTATAAGACTTTTAAAACAATTACAACACCATTGACGGCATTATGCACGATTGTCACTTGTTTGTTTATGACGTCACTAACCGAGAAGTGAACCGAATGTCCCTCCGCCTTTCTGTGTTTAGTCCATTGAAAAGTTACATTTGGGGTTGCGTTTTTTAGAGGACGCATTTTATTTTTTTGATGTGGTGGGGGGGGGGGTCAGTGTAAAGCTAAAACCAAGTTTGTGGGGTCGCCACCCTTGTCCCACAGCCGCCATCTTGAAAATAGGGGTTGAAATGGTTTTTACGATATATCTCTTGATTTGATAAAAAATAATTGTTAACATTTTTTGTTGCAAATTAAATTCTCTACAACTTTGGTCCAGTAACTTTTTGTTTGTGTTTTTTAGATTAGCTTTTGCCCGCGGCTTCGCTTTCGTTTAATTCGGGGTAACACAGTTCCTCTTTCCTGACTTGTAGGTACCTGCTACTTGTAGTTTTTGCCCTAGCGCTTAATTTATTGTAATAGCAATGCAAAATTTTCCCTATTTTTCCCTCTTTCTCCCTCATATCCCACTTTTTTTTTAAAAAAGCCTGTGTCCGTCTTCAGTGTCGAAACTATCTCTTTACCAAAATTCATCAAAATCCGTTTAGCCATGTAAGCGTCACCATCTGCCTAGCTTTTTCAGCGTGAAGACGTAATAAACAAATAAACTCACTTTCGCTTTTATAATATTAGTAAGGATATAAGTTGTCTGAACGGTACATACCTTACACAAACCGATCATGATCTCACTTGGCCTTTGTTGGACGATATCTAGGTCTTTCATTATCTGTGGCAAGTATTGCGATCGACATGGCAAACCCTGGGGGAATACTAAAAAGAACTATGGTTTTTAAGTTAGTTGGAGTTATTAGGAGTTCTAGTTGTATCTAGAACTACTATAGCACGGCCAACGAGAAGCGATACCAAATGGAAACAAAACCCATGCTAAAACCCCATCTAAAATGGCCGCCCGAATGTTGGCGAACCCGTTTTAACGTTGTCATGTTTTTGCCGGGAGAACGAGACATTACGACAAAGGCACAAGATGGAAAGAGCTAAATATTAGATTGTCAACGCCACAGTTGTTCTTTAGGTTAATGACCTATCGTATCGCTTCTCGTTGGCCGTACTATACATCATATTTGGCAACGACACGGTTGGCGGAGTTAGTGAGCGATTGGCTGTCGCGGGTTCTATCACCGCATAGAAGAAACTTGTATGGCCTACATGGTTGTTGCGGGTTTGGCTATTAGCGTATGTGAGTTTTAATTTACGTAAAGGTACCCATGATACAGAAACATAGAGCGAGGAAACATAAAAAAAAGAAATGATTCGGACCTCACTCATCGCTAGCATTTGCCTGTAATTTGAACAATAAAATTTGACAAGTTAATCTGAAATCTGAATCAACTGGTGAATGCTTCCTTTAGGAGCGCCATGGAAATGTAAACTCGTACCAAGGATTTAGTACATCATAAAACCCCACCGTACAAATTGTGCGTCGTTAACTTAAAAAAAAAATGCTGTTCCATACAAAAGTGCCAAATTAATTAAAAATTTTATTGAACAGTTGTTTGTTTGTGATACGCACTCAAAGGAGCAATTCCAATCGTCTAAAATAAACTGAAACTGAATATACTTCTTAAGATCATAAAATACTTAGCCTTTAGATGCTATTTTTCGTTTAATCATTAAATTAAAACGATAAATCTAATAATACCAATCTACTAATACTTTGAATAATAATTACAATTGATTTATTCCCTATTTTTGCTACGTTATTTTTCAGTTTAGGAAATTTCCTAATACTATCTTATTTACTACATTAATTAAGAAATAAATATATAACAAATACAATGAGCGGAACTAATGAACCGCTAAATTGATTTCCCGTCTCTTTGACAAACGACTTAAAACAATATTTTATGTTGTACAATTTAGTTGGCAAGTCGGTGTGTTGGTGATGTGTTGTTTCGAGTACTTTTAACATTATATTTAAAGACACGTATGGACAATGGTGAGAATAAGTGACGCCTGTTTTTTTTGGTATATTTCTGTCAGTTCAACAGACTTTAAGACTAAATCTCAATCTTATGAAACGATTTTTTCTGTTTTTAAGTGTGTAAAATTAGACATCCCGAGCCCATAATTGGGGTCTACCTCTCAAAGTCAATCAATTAAGTCAATCGAAAGTAGTTCGATACTTCAAAATGAACCCTACTCCCTATTATATTCCGATTCATAAGTTTTGAAAACACCTCGAGAGTAGGGACAATCGGGGACAACTGCCCAACCGGTTTGTTATTCATTTTTAGTTCGGGCACGTAGCCAATGTTACATCCATAACTGATACGTGGTGGAAACGACCGTAACTTCGTTAGAAACTATGTATTTCGTGTGAGAGCAAACCTGCATGGAGCATGACCTTCATACATTCTTTTCAAAAGTTCCTAATAAACGCGTAAAATCGTATCATGAATGAAAACGACTCCCTGATCTAGTTTTCAAGGTGGTGAAGAAAAACATCGTGAAGAGAGAGCAGCATGTCATAGATAAAAAAAAAAATTGTAGACTTGTGACTTCCAAACATTATGTTTGCTGGATTATGGCATACTCCCTCCTCTTACGGAGAGGAGTGAGGCGTCCCAGCAGTGGAAACATCATTGGATAATTTATCAGTGATCGGAATAGGTAGTGAAATTTTGGGTGAATGACCTTAAATGTTGTTATGTTGTGTGATAATACCTTATCTAGTTTTCATTAGCGCCATATAAAAGAAACATGGAATACCTAGTGACTTACTTTGAAACAATTCGATGAGTTTTTCGTCTAATTCAAATAATTTGTAACGACTTGCTGTTTTAACGGGGTCCAGGACAAATTTTGTTATCTGTTAGACAAACAGAAAGATTGTAATCTTCAGATTCGATCTATCGTGTCTAAAAGATCAGTGATCTTTCCTTCTTTGCGTGCGATGAGGGACATCTAACGTATCTTCGTCTTTGACGTAGAAATTTGTTTTTAATTATCATCTATATAGGTTTTAAAATAAAGCCACATTGCCGCCAAGTAATTGATAGCAGTAACATTACAATCCAGTTTGAAACGTTATCTTTATAGCCTTATAATTGTAACACGTTACTGTTTCAAATAATTAGGCATTTGCATTGTATTGTATCGCAAGAAAAATAACAAAACGTATTTTCATGACGGCAGACGGTATGAAATTTCCAAAGTAATATTTCATTCAATACAGGACTGAAACATATTATGTAACGTCACATTCGACACAATGACGTCACAGAGTTTGTATCACAAACTAATATAAGCGTAGGTTCTGTACATACATAGTTTACAAAAAACCCAACAACGCTGTAACTGTAACGCTGACGTAACATTTTAGGTAAAAGATCCACCTCATGATTTTCGACCCTGGTTAGTTAACAGCGAACGCAATAAAAAACCTTCGAGCAGTCGTAACTCCACTAGATACAAGAACCCTTGTGGGCGAAGGTTCTTCCCTAGTCTATGTAGTTGTGACTTGTTATTTGTGACCGACTTTCCCAGATCCTACATTATAACGGGTGTAAAAGTACCCTTAATGAAACCGAAGGCACTTGTACTCTGTCATTGCGATCCCAAAGTGGAAAAAGGGACCCTATTACTAAGACTTCGCTGTCCGTACATCTATCCGTCTGTCCGTCTGTCACCGGGCTGTATCTTATGAATGTTTTTATAAATAATGGTACTACTGAAGCCTACATGCACTAGTCCGACTGGCAATTTGCAATGCATCACAATGTTTCGAGTGCGTTATATTGATTCCTATCGTAAAACGTATCTTTAACCCTAAAAATAAAGTCGTTTCCCAACACAATCTTTTGCGTAGAGTTGTGACGGCTCCGTGGAGGGTTAATTTACACCCTGTACTCACCAGTTCTTGCTCCAGTTTGAGATAGCATATCCCGTGCCGATGTCTCCGGCCCACCTTGCCGCACACGCTGCACTCGCTCCAAAGTGACCACTTACTGAACAGTATCACGTGCTGGTATACTTCGGTGGCGACAGCGTGAGGTCCTCGGGACTCGGGCGGTTTTACCTGTTGAAAAGTTAAGCTCATTGTCTCTCTGACTCTCATAGCCCAGATAAGAGTCTCGAGCACAGATAAAGATAGACATAGATAACGCAAGAGCAACTACTTCGTGTGTCCAACTTACGGTCAAAAATCGTAAGCCGCCATTTCGCGGTTAGTCTGGTTCCAAGGTAATATTTCATTCAATACAGGACTGAAACTGAAACATATGTAACGTCACATTGGTCACACTGCCGTCACAGAGTTTTGTATCACAAACTAATATAACCGTAGGTTCTGTACATACATAGTTTACAACTACTTCGTGTGTCCAACTTACGGTCAAAAATCGTAAGCCGCCATTTCGTGGTTAGTCTGCATCGGTGTGAAACTAGTCGGACTTCAATCGCCATTTTTAAATGGTTATTTTCGCTGTAATATACTTTAAACACTGTCGTCGATCACAAATTAGACGTCACATCACTGAATATAGTACTTGTGACGTCACAGTAGATAGTAAAAAATGCCACGCTTAGTTCATGATAGCGTTATCTATGTCTTGGGGTAATTATTTTTGACTAGGATGCTCTAGATTATAGGTTCCATACCGTTTTGAATTTGCGATATCCTTTTAGAACAACCCGCTACACCGGGTCTGTTCCATACATTCTGGAACATTTTCTGTCGATGCACAGGTAAAATCAATCAAAATAAACTTACTACAGAGTAGGGCTCTTTGTCAACAACCTCTATGAAGACCAGGCCGCCATTGCCAGCGCCGCGTGCGCACCAGAACACGCCCTCGTCAGCGGGCATCACGTTGTGTATCGTCATCACACCGTGCCCTTGCGTGAGTCGGTCGTAGTCTTGTATTACCTCGAAATTTCCGATCCCTGCGGGCTAGAGGATGGCACTATCATGTCAATATTTATGCGTAATCAGTCTAATGTCCCCTTCCCACGTCTGGGATATTAAAATGATAAATAGTTAATTTTATAGTGGATGTGACATATTATTTTCAAATTGTTGGTTCGTCAACATGCCGCGTTCCTCTCAATAAAGTAACCGTTTTCAGAGCAGTGATGAATTACTACTTTTTTTAAAAAACGGTCTGAATCATGAAAATATAACTTTATTTTTATTTGTAATAGATATGATCTTAATAACTATTTCAACGAAAACATTTTGAGACACCCGCGCATATATAAACTAGACGTGTCTTTACATTCGAACTCTCTTGACATTGCCGGTCTCCTTGCAAAGCATGCGTAGAGGTCACCCCTTTGGTACACTATGATTATGTTGTTGATTTGTCCTATTTTAACGGTAGTTAGCTTGCTTATTCTAAGCAATATCGGCACTCGTCCGAATATTTAAATTCCTTGATTTGTTTCTGTCAAAAGCTATGTATATACGAGATGTAAGCCTCTTACATTTGAATACAGCCACGTATAATCATTGACCTCGCCTGGCTCCTGGCACAGCGTGCAGGGCACTCGAGCGTTAGCCCCTTGGAACACCATGACTATGATATTGTTCTGCGTTATCCGGTCTTCATTCAACACGTCCATCTGCGATGCTAAGCACGCGTAGTAGTCGCGCCAAGCTTGGGATATCGCTGATAGCTTGTGTTTGTTGCCCCCTGAAGATGAATTATCGATGTATATGAAGCATCATCAAGCGATGCATCGCTTGCAAGGAGGTAACAGGGAAAGATTCAGAAATTACCACCTATTATTGTATTACTCAGTACTAACTAGATTGTGCCGGCTAAATAAGCTCCTTGTGAAATAGTGGATTTCAGCTGCCTCCTACGAGACTGGAAGCCGACCCAGTCACCAATATAGACGGACACCAATCATCGTCACCTTCCTGCCCTTGTCCCATTCTATCTGTGGTCGGCGCAACACGTTTTCTTCTTCCATTCTCCCCTATCAGACGATACGGCATCATTTACTCCTTTCTCCTTCAAATCATTCCTTACACAATCCATCCATCTTTTCTTTGACCTTCCTCTCGCTCCCCGCCCGTCAACATTCAAATCCATCACTCTTTTAATCACACGTTCTTCATCATAGACGAACACTAATAAAGTTAGGAAAAGGCAAATGATGATGGTTGTGAAAATAATTGAAATTACTTACTCGGATACATAAACTTCTCGAAATCTTTCTTTAAACGTCCTCTTCGAACTTCTCCATACATTTCTATACTTCTTTTGTTAATCTCACTTACTCTCTTATGAACGTTATGTTTCAATTCACATCTGGAACAATTTATTATCGTTACAACTAACATAACCAAACATTTCAAGGCTAACATTTTTGAAGGCTGTCTGTCGTTCTTGATTGTTGCGGAGTTGTGTTTTGTTTTATTTGAATTTCGTTCTAGAATTGTAATTTTAATATTGTTCTTTTTTCGAACACTTTTACAGGAACCATTTACCGTCTGATTTTATAAGGTAGTACTAGAAATTCATTTTTGTTATGAAACCCTTTCTTTCTACGGGGAAGCTTAAATAAAACTGACTCCTGCTGAGGTCTACTTACTACACACTTAAAACTCACGCCCTTCTCCCATGGGTGGTAGCCAAAACCACAGAATAGTACCAACCACCAGAACCACTTGCTACTGCTTTCTGCTTCTTTCAAGCCCATACTAACTAATATGTTTCCTTTTCGGTTTTAGACGTCAGAACCACCAGTCTCCTTAGGCCCGCAGCCCACGCCTGAGATGGAAGCGATAGCGCGCGAAGTGGATGCACTGGCTCGGGAGCGACTGGCCTTAGAGGCCGAGCTCGCGGCCAAGCAGCGGGATCTCACTGTGAAGACTGGGGAAGCGGATAGCTTGCAGGTAAGATAAGCGAGCGAGTAGCCGCCTTTACTTTCTCGACAAAGGTATTGTACGTCGTTCGAAAAGCTTGATACGGTAACAGTGACAGTTTATTTCAAGTTACATTTGATGAAAGTCAGTTGTGTGTTGTTCTTCAGAGTTTTCATCTTCAACGTTTCTTCAATGAAGAGCATCGTCGCGTCTCTTAATTACTGCTCGAAACGGGCTGCCTCCAAAAGCATTCTTAATAACATCTGCAGGCCTACTTATTCCGCTGAGAGAAAGAGACAAAGCTATACAGGGTGTCTAGCACCATCTCTTTCCCTCAGCGGAATAAGTTCTGCTTTAAGACGTCATGGTAGGGTAGCTGACCATCGTCCTCGCGCTCTATTTTGTTCATTTCACCTTCCAGTCAGTCCAGTAGAAAAAAATAAAGAAATGTTCCATTTTATTAATATTGATAAAGGTGTGGAAATCAGTAGATATAAACCATGTTTATTGATTGTTTTTTTAATAATATTAGTGAATATGACAGTTTAAAACGTTGTTTTTAATGATAATATATGTTATCTTGTTTTCAGGGCGAGTTGGACACATTAACGGCGACCCTGAAACAGTTAGAAAACCAAAAAGGTGAAGCACAAAAGAGGTTAAATGATCTCAAAACGCAGGTAACTCACGAACTTTACTTACTAATTGTATCGAAATAATTGTTTTGCATCATTAATTTGCTCTTTTACGTATCACAGACACTGTTTGCTAGCAAGTTTTGCTTGCTGAGGTTTATGGCCCTAGGTTCGATATCCTTGGTAAATAATTATCATTGAGTATCTATGGCAGCAGATTTTTTCACTATTACACAAGAAACAGAATTGCCATTCGACGTGGCAATGCTGCCAGACTTTAGGGCACTTTTGCTATTGACAGCGATGTGGACGTAATTTTTTGATGTCCTGTAATTTATTTCCCATATTTTGAATTGCTGCAAGATGTATAGTAATTTTTGGTATATTTGTCTTGTAGTTATTTTAGGTATATTTTTAGTTTGTAAATAATTTACATAACTGGTCAAATTTATAATGTGTACTATTAAGGCAGTGGCGAACTTGGGTCTGATTAGAGGGTAAGCGTTCGACTTTAGACGTCCTAGAGATTTTCGTGGTTGTTAGGAGTCACTGGTATAATTGAAATACTGCTTTAATGTGAATGCTTTAATTTAAAGCCTATTATTATAAATTACGAACTGTCTTGTGCGGTTTCACTCGCGTCTTTAGTTGTTGCCCCGCTCCCGAGGGTAGCGTTATGTTACTTCCTGAAAATGTAGTTTCTTATTAGTGAAAAAATCGATCCTGTTGTTTTGGAGTGTATTCGATACAAACAAATCTTTGCTTTTTATAATATTAGTAATAGATAGATTTAAAAATAAATTTTAATTACCTTTTACGTATCAGTATTACTTTTACGTTACACGTGCAAAATACGCTTAGTTTCGCGAGTTTATGCGACACCAAATTAAAATTTTTAACGAATTTCAATTCGTAAAAAAACAATCAAAGGCAACTAGATGGCAATTTACGAATTATCGATTTGTTGTTTTATTAAGCCTACGAATATATTATGTTATACGCGCACTTTCGGTTATTTTGACATGTCACAAGTCGCTTCGAATCAAATACGATTGAATTTTGTTCGAATTTAATGAATGATTGCTTTTAGTGAGATGTATTGCGCATTATTTAAAATACTTTTGTTCATGAATTATTACATGTTAGTTTAGGTATAGATTGTTTTTATTTATACAACTATTGATATGCTTAGTGATATAATTTGAGGCAAAGCCGGGCTTTATTAGTTTGTATGAGAGTTCCGCCACTGCTGCGCACCCTGCGGTATGTAAAATTTGTGACATAATAACGCTTGCAGGTAGAAAAGCTGCGTTCGCAAGTGTCGGCGCAGGAGGCCGCGGCGGCCGAAACTGAAGCAGCCGTAGCCGCGCGACGAGCGGCCGCGCACACCCTGCACGAGCGGGAACAGGCGCTGCACGCCAGCGTGGCCGACGCGGAGAGCGACGCCGACGCACTCACGGCACAGCTGCGCCGCACGGTGCTCGCTGTCAGCCAGGTACGCACACGCGCTGCACGCCAGCGTGGCCGACGCGGAGAGCGACGCCGACGCACTCACGGCACAGCTGCGCCGCACGGTGCTCGCTGTCAGCCAGGTACGCACACGCGCTGCACGCCAGCGTGGCCGACGCGGAGAGCGACGCCGACGCACTCACGGCACAGCTGCGCCGCACGGTGCTCGCTGTCAGCCAGGTACGCACACGCGCTGCACGCCAGCGTGGCCGACGCGGAGAGCGACGCCGACGCACTCACGGCACAGCTGCGCCGCACGGTGCTCGCTGTCAGCCAGGTACGCACACGCGCTGCACGCCAGCGTGGCCGACGCGGAGAGCGACGCCGACGCACTCACGGCACAGCTGCGCCGCACGGTGCTCGCTGTCAGCCAGGTACGCACACGCGCTGCACGCCAGCGTGGCCGACGCGGAGAGCGACGCCGACGCACTCACGGCACAGCTGCGCCGCACGGTGCTCGCTGTCAGCCAGGTACGCACACGCGCTGCACGCCAGCATAATATTGCCATCTACCTTATTTCGGCCACAGCGACGAAGACCTTTGGTGTGCGGATCTTGTATGTGTTCTCAAGTGGCTAGCAAATCAAACTTTGGCTCAAAAACTCCGAGCACAAAGCGGTCACTTTCCGCGCAGTTTCAAGTAAGTGATATAAAAGCCATCTATTGAATTTAATGTAACAACCTATAGTTGTTACTCTTCGAGTCGATTTGTAATATTTCGCTCGCTCTCTACGGTCGCTATGCAAAAAAAGTGAAAACCCTTACTGCAAAATGGCGCACAAATAATAAATTGTTTACTCACCACACATTATTGTTGAAAACATTTGTAACTAGTCACAATGTAAACATCCATAACTCTTCATTATTTGCTTCTTTACCACAAAAAAAAAAACAAAATATTCGAGTCAGGGGTAACTCAAACTATTTAACTTGCCCAGTAACGATTTCACACACGTTAAACCTCACAAGGAACAATTTTATGCGTTTTCGAATTCATTTTTAGTTTAATAAAACTGTAATCACTTCTAAACAAAGTTAATTGCACTAAAAATTATAACTAAACCATAAATCACTAGAAATTGGAAAAATTAAATGACCAAATTGAAAACTTTCTATCGAAATTCTCGCATTGCCCAGCTTTGCGTGCATGCTTGACGCGGACACACATTCTCCCTCGAACTTACACTAACTTACACACTCATAAAAATCTCCACATTTAACTCCATACAAATTACCAAATGAGAACCTACCAATTTTTTCAGCAAAGTAAATATTTTGCTAGGAAAAAGTGAAAGGTCTAGAAGCCCCATAGAAGCCAATGAGTGCGAGCGAGAAAACAGCTCTAATCTGTGTCACTGACCGCAGACATGTGGTGCATATATATACTCGAACTCTTCTTTTGTATAGTGTTAGAGCGAGGTCGAATATCGAGAATCGCAGAAAAATTTCGGCAACGTCGCGCTTCGTGATGAATGCGCGCGAATTTTAATAGTTTATGTTCGAATGATACAGTGTTCAGTGAGTGTGTAAACCTGGCAACCTCACATTGCATCGCGTTGCGTTTGGCGCGGAATTTCATTGTATGTATGGCTTTTTTTTAAGTATAGCTATTGAGTTTGATATTAGGGCAAGCCAGGCTTCTGCCCATTTATGAGGGGTACACCGTTGGTGTAGGTGGTCTAACTTAAAGGTACTTATACTTAGTACTGCCTTACACTATTTACCGCACTATCAATACTTATGTGCGATTATAATCCCCATGTATACTTTTTTCTGGAAGATAATCACCGTTATTTAGCACAAATCTAGTAGCCGAAATATGAAGTACTATGAAGTTGTATTATGAGATATGTGAGCACCATACGTCATACAAATAAACTATAATTATAACTGTTGCAACCTCTAAGAGAGTCATGACGAAGTTTAAAGAGTTCCTTCGTCCACGTGCGTTTCCAGGCCAACATAAAGATCTCCCACCTAGAGGAGCAGCACCGTCTCATCAGCTCGGCGGCCGAAGCGCTGTCGGCGGCGGGCGCGGGCGGCGCGCACTACCTCACGCTGACGCCGCAGTACTCCGCAGAGCATCTGGAGCGCGTCGTGCGGGGGGCCACGCCCAACGATGCACTCGTATGTACACGATACTACTATAATAGTAGGGGCATACATTAACATAAGATAACACCATCATAACATCATTTTTTTATAGCTCGACTCAGTATAGAAAGTGGAAATTCCAGCATTTAGCATTTATGAACGTATAGTTTGGAGTTCGTTTAGTGAAAACATTCATAAGTGTTCATAAGGCTCGTGGCTAAGTAACAGCCAGACTAGGTCGTCTCCGTCAGAGTTTGAGTTTCAAAAAAAAACGGGAAGCCGACATCTTTATCGGCTGTCACACTAATCCGGTTACGCTGGAAGTATAGTAACAGTACAATAAGTACAGTAGTACTTATTGTACTGTTACATTAGCAAAAAGTATTTACATTGTTGCAGTAGCAAAAAGTATTTCAGCGCTATCTATGATATAAACTGAAGAACCAATATCAAACTCCTACATTGCACAAGCAAAATCATCCGCGACATAAGAGTATATAGAAAAACCCGAAATACCTGACTCACCCGTCTGCTTAGTAAAATATCCCCTTTTCTATAGGGGTTGAAGAACCCGACAAATTAGCATTAATATATGTTGTTTTTGTTGTCCAGGAAGACGAGCCATTCGCGAAAAGCAACGGCTTCGCCAGCGGCGCCGGGTTCGAGTCGGACCCGTTCGCGTCCCGCGCCTTCCCCGCGCGGCCCGCACACGACCCGTTCGCGCCGCAGCCCGCACAGGTACGCACGGACCACAACACAACACAAACATGCTTGTGCAATATTATCTGTTACCGAAAAGCAAACTATGTATTTCTGGTTTAACTGTACAATCTTATCAACTTTGTCTAAAACTAGTGTTGTCGTGCATGTTCACAGGACGGCTTCGCAACGGACCCGTTTGCATCGAACGCGGACCCGTTCGCCGGCGACGCGTTCGGCTCGCACGACAACACGGCTAAACAGAATGAAGACGTGAGTGTTGTTCTATCTTTGTCTGTCCCTACTATTCTCTTTACGTGAGCTGTCACGTATTGAGAATGAGAGAGAAAGAGAGTTCTCTCTCTCTCTCTCATTCTCTCTGAATTCGACTTGTATGTCGTCATATTTATATTATATTTATGTATGTATATTTAATCCATTTTATTTTATTTGTCTTTTTAAAGTGTTTGATTTTGTTTATTTTTCTTTTCACAAAATATTTGTCACTTCATACTTGGTATGTGTGCTCTCTATTTATTTTGTAAAGTGAACCAATAAACGATACTCTGTTTAGTGTGTTTTGTTGTGCAATCCCCTTATTAGGTAATGTTACTTCCATATTATTTTTGTCTAATACAAAGACCAGCAATTTGCAGGATCGTTTTTTCCTCTTTCTGTTAGCTGTTTATATCTTACTGAAAGTCTCCGTATATATGTCACCTTTTTTGCGATTGTTTATTTATTACATATTTACTGTTAATAAAAAAAGTAAAACACGGTTTTGTTGTGCTGTTTCATCGTCAATGTCAATTTCATTGACATAAATGTATGTTTTTGTTATAATTAGAACGTGTTTTGTTTTGTACCAGAAATTTTTGTGTATTTTTTTATTCAATTGAAAGATAAGAATGAAGTGAACACTGCATTCTTACAAATTAAACATGTATGCAAAATTTCAGCTCAGCTTATCAATCGGAACCGGGAAATTTAACGTATATTTGTTTTTCATAGTTAGTTAAATGATGTTTTTTTTGCAAGTAGGTTTTAATAAAACACTTTTACACTTAAAAATTAAAACTTTTTAAAGCGTGTTAATAGGGAATAGGGTCTGTGAGTAATCGAAAAAAGAGGTATTAGAGGTATTATTATATGGCCAGTTCCGATCATATTACAAAAAAAGTCAAGCAATTTAATTCTATTTGATATCAACATTTTATGGAAGAGCTAAACAAGGTTCCTTTTATTTTCTTTTATGTTATTTTTTTTTTAATTTCTGTGGTAGTCCTCTAATTAGGGCGTTAAAATTTCTATTAGTTGCTGAAGAAAAGAAATAACAAGTACATGCTTATAACAGACCTTGATTTCATGGGATAAAAATAGTGCTTTGGAGGTATTATTCAAGAAGAAAACAGGAGAATGAAAGCATTTGTTTTGTTGTCTCTTAATAAATTAATTGTCATGGAGGAGTGAATAAACTGTTTGTTTGTGATTTAGAGTGGTGAAGAGGCATTATATCCTTGCTCACATATGTCATGGATATCACCGACTTACATATTCCAGGGTTCGCGTCGTGACCAACTCCTAAACGTACCATCAGTGCCTGGCAATACTTAACTTCTTCTCTTCTTTCCAAGAATCTAGGATATCGATTGTATTATTATTTACTCTTTTTTTTCTTTTTTATAAAAAAAAGCATTGCCCAACACTAGGATTGGATGGATCTCCTGTATCGTGGGTGCATTTACAAACATTTAAACTCACAGAATCAGCCAGACCCAGAACAACTATCTGTAGGCCATAGAAATATTTGTTCTGTGCGGGAATTGAACCCGCAACACGCAGTGCAACAGTCGATCGCTCAGCCATTGCGCCAACCGTGTCGAGAAAAGGAATGTCGTGGTCGATATCTTGTTTGGCTGTACATGATCTTGAACGTGTCTGTCGTTAGGCCGGCTTCGAGGAGGACCCGTTCGCGGTGCTGCACGCGCCCAGCAGACGCACGCCCGCGCCCGCGCTGCCGCCCAAGCAGCACAAGGTGCCGCCCCCGCGCCCCGCCCCGCCCCGCCCCACGCCGCCCGGGAAGGTACGCACGCACACGAACAACACTCATTACCTACACTAAGGAATACTTCTATTACTTCAGCGTAAGGATTTAGCTAAAAAGATTTGACTGTTCAAAAATCTGCAATCGTTTGATGGGTGTTTCTACACTTCATATCTACTGATCAACTTTCGATGAATCAGATATCGGTTCCACAGAGAGAGTCAGCAAGACTGTTAGAATAAGCCAGTTAACTGTTGCAAATGACTAGATCGTTCTACCATATAACAGTGGTGTAAATGTGTGTAATAGAACTATTTCATTTTAGAATAACATTACATATTTAAAACTTTTCTCTTTTATAAATTTTGAGTCAGACTTTTTTTGGTTTTTGATTAATAATTACATCTTTTTAAAATAATAAAATTAAATCAATGTAAGTCATCAATTCGAGATAAAAAAAAATGTCAAAAATAAACTGAAGGTATCATCATTGATTTATTTTTATAAAAATATTGAAACTTGGCTGAAATAATTAAGTTAAATAAGGTACATCTTTTGTTTCGGCTGTAACTGATAGCAAAAATACAATTTCAACCAAGTTCTTCCAAAGATTTAAAATTCATTTCCCCATATTTTAAGCTAATATTTTATTTTCAGATTGTGTTTATTTTCTGATTATTTGACGTTTATTTACCCCCCGCCCCAGTAACTAGGCGCATGGGCGAAGGATAGCCTCGTCGAAAGCTAAATGTTTTGTTTTATTTTATTTACGCTGCAGAGAAAGTAAAATACGTACGTAAAGGAGGTTTATTAGCATTCACGTTAGTACTAGAGAATGGCATTTTATCTATGTGTCCTTTGCTTTACTTGTTTTTATAAAATGTCACTCTCGCTTTCTGGGATTTATAAAAATACTAAGTGTTCGGCTTTTTTTGCACATTTTTTACTCACTTTAATTTTGCAACGTGTTGTATTTCATTGTAATATTATGAGACTCTTATATTGAAAAGAACTTACCGGTTTTTTTTGTTGTTATTTTCTTGTTCATTATTTCATAAGAAAACCAGTTTGCCCATATAATTAGTAAAAAACTAATGCAAGATTTATTGTTCTAACAAAAGAAAGATTTATTGTTCTATAATCGTTAATAGAAATTATAACGATTTATTTCCTAAATACCAAATTACTCATAAAATACCAGAAAGTGACCGAAATGCCCCGTAAAAGGTGATAAAATCGATTTTACTTTCTCTGTTCGTGTGGAATGCCATTCTCGCCCGATCCACGTTCGTTTGGTTGCCGCTACACGCTTGACACGCTTTTCACCTCGACTGTACCCCCCCCCCCCCATTACCCGTAGTCGATGCAAATCACGACCTGCGTCACTGACATAAGGTTCAAAACGGCTCTCGTGAAATGCAACGGCTATATTCCATGTTTATTATTGCATGTTTTATTTATTTTATGCTTATATTTGGATGTAGTTTTGTGTAAATGTGTATTATTATATTAAAGCTGATTAGAATGAAGAGGTGCTAGGATTTCGTAACGGAAGAATCATGCTTCATTTGGGATTGGTTGTGTAGGGAATTAGCTTCTATTTTATTGCTTTATTGGCTGAGTACTGTACTTAATAATCAAGACAAAATAGTAAAAGTGCGTATAGCCTTTAAAATGATATTTACAGAATTTCTTATACATTCTTTCCTTAGATAGATACATAGAATATTATTTATTATGTACACCATACAAGTAGCAAGAATCACATTAAACAACCTATAAATAGAGTGACACGATGGGCGGTCTTATCGCTAAAAGCGATCTCTCAAGATACCTTTGGATGGACTTAAAGGAGGAGAAACAGTACTTTAGGTAGTCTGTGGCGTAACATTTTTCAAAAGTAATAGCTACATTAAAAAAAAAACAAAAATATATAACTAGCTGTGCCCAGCGGTTTCACCCGCTGCTCACTTAGGGGTATGAAAAATAGATGTTGGCCCATTCTCAGACCTACCCGATATGTACACAAAATTTCGTTTAAATCGATCCAGCCGTTTCGGAGGAGTATGGGAACGAAAACTGTGACACGAGAATTTTATATATTAGAAGATACATTTAAAATAATAATAGCAAAGAAATATTCCCTTATGTGCCATCGAATTGACAAGTACAGTCCATTTAAAGTTATTATGCTTTTTTTCTTCTGATTTTAATCATTAATAATGATAAAGACAGAAATGACTTCTCCCTCCCTGGGCGGAGCAGAAAGTAGTGTCAGACTTGTACTGACTAAAACCAATCCATGTTCTTTTGCTCTTCATGTTCCTGGGCCGCGGCGGGTTTCTTTCGAACAACCCACAACCCCGGCAGGCAGTGATCCCATCATTCTTTTGAGCTACAAGATTATACCGACCCTTGGTTTGTGGCTCACAGAATATGACATGGTCAGGCAGTGGCTACATGTCTAGTACTACTTTATCTAAATCGTAGTATAGCTAAATCTGTTTAGCCTGGATGTCGACAATAGTTGGGAAAAAGCTAGATAATGATGATGATCCGTATTTTTTTAGATTTTAATAGAATAGTTCTTAATTGGCACAGAAATTAGGCACACGTTATAGATGTTAAGTTTAAGATTGACCCTTATACTATCTACCTTAACTAAGGCATGCAAACACTTCTAGCTATATTAATAAAGACTTTAAAACGCTATCAACACAGCCTTTCAAATCTATACATTTACCATATCTGGGTGATATTTAGTGAATAATTTAAAATAGGCAATACAAAACAAAATGTCAAGATTCCTAAAATTAGATTAATAAAAATAAAGATTAATGAAAAATAAAGTTTAATGAAAGATTAATGAAATAAGTAAATATGAAATAAAAAACAATTTATTACACATCAGAAATACAGTGATGTTATATCATCATCATTTTCCTGCCCTTTAGGTAGGTTTAGGAAAGTGCACGGGTATAGATTAGCCTTACTGAGCCGTTTTTGGTTGATAAAGTTTGTTTTTTGAGTAATGAACTTAGCTTACGGCTATTGTTATCTAATATATAAAATTCTCGTGTCACAGTTTTCGTTCCCATACTCCTCCGAAACGGCTGGACCGATTCAAACGAAACTTGTGTACATATCGGGTAGGTCTGAGAATCGGCCAACATCTATTTTTCATACCCCTAAGTAAGCAGCGGGTGAAACCGCTGGGCACAGCTAGTAGTCTATATATCTATCGATTTCTTCCGCAGCTCTTCTTTTTCCTTTTGCTCATAATTTGGGCTACCAAATGAAATAATATTATATAAAATTCGACTGGTATCTACTGGACTACTAGAGATTAGTTAGTTACAGAATATCTTAGCTTAGTTGACTTGATGTAAAGCGTTATATTGTAACCTATTTATTTACTGAAAAGTATTCAAGTATTTTTTCCTTTTTTTGCTTATATTTAGTACAGGCAGGTACTGGTTGCATGTTAGTGTTCGCTTGTATTGTCGCACCCTGTACACGTCACATCCAATCCTATTTCTTATTGGTTCATTTATATTTTCCTTGGTTCATTTCGTTTCTATAACCGATATAACTCTACCTGTATATACCTATAATGATAATATTTTAATGAGTACATAATGCCATTGACAAGTCAAGTGTTTTACAGTACAAACCGTTTTTCAATAATTAAAGTTACTCGAATAAAATGGAAATGCATCAAATAACGATGTCTGAGAGATGTGTGTTGTTCGATGGCGTCATGTGTTCAGTTCAGTTGTCATGTACCACGTTCCACTAACCGTGCTAACACAGCCCGTGCTTGTTCCCCACTTGCAGCGCTAAGCGGACGCGGCGGCGGCAGGCTCACGTGCGTACTCTGTCCCTTTCCCTCTCGCGCCTAGACACTCGCTCCCTCTCACTCACACTCTCGCCTCCAGACCGACCGCCCGGCCATGGACTTTGCCGACGACCCCTTCAAGGACTACCGGTACGAGGACCCCTTCAATATCGAAGACCCCTTCGCCGACGCAACCGACTCGCGCCAAGCCCGCCCCACCTCCGTCGCCGGCTTCGAGACCGACGACTTCTTCGCGTCTAGCACTGTCAATGGAAGCTTTACGTTGCCCGAGAAGCGTAGCGGACGAGTCTCCGCGCCGCCCGTAGCTTACGACCCGTTCTCCGGCCGCTCCGACTTCAAGCCTCCCAAGCCCGCGCCGCCCGCCAACAACAACACCGGCGACACGTGGGCCGCGTGGCCCAACGACAACTGGGCGTCCGACGACGCCTGGGCCAAGCCTCCCGCACAGAAAGCCGACGCCTGGACGTCCGACGACACCGCCAAACGAAACACCAACTCCGACACCTCCGACTGGAAGACCGACAATTGGGCCAACAAATCGGAAAACTGGTCCAGCAAAGCGGACAACTTTGCCAGCAAATCGGACAATTTTGCCACTAAATCGGACAACTGGGCTGCCGATTGGGCCGGCACCGACTCCAATAAGAACTTGAACGAGACGTGGCCGACCTCGACTCACACCCTGCCTTCGAAGAAGGAGAAGTCCCCGCGGCCCGTGAAGTACGCCAAGTCCCTGGTGCACACGATAGGCGGCATCGGGCGGACGAAGCAGAAGGACAAGAAGGCCAAGGCCGAGGCGGCGCGCACCGAGACCCTCGCCACTGAGGAGCAGCAGTGGGCCTGGGCAGCCGCCGAGTCGCGACGTGCGCAGGCGCAGCTGGAGGCGCGGCGCCAGCAGGAGGAGCACGAGCTGCAGCTGGCGCTGGCCATCTCGCGCCAGGACAAGTGACCGCGCGCTGCTGCGCAACCACGCGCGCAGGGAGCTTATTGCATTTCTGGAGTTCGTCCATGTTTACGGGCGAATCAAATTTAAAAGAGTATTTATAAATACATTATAATGTTGGTAATAAAAGTAAGCAGTGCAAGTCAAGCTAGCGGTTGACAGCGTTCGTACGGGACTACTACGTCACATGTACGTACTAGACGCGCCGGTTACGGAGGTAATCTCAGTAGGAGATACTATAATAATTGAAATAATGATAAGTGTTCCTGTTTATGGCGAGCATGCCGTTTGTCTAGGAATAGTACATGTCGGTGCGTATAGCAATCACAAATTCAGCTTTCAACACACACCCGAAAATAATTTAAGTGCGTTCACGAACTGTCAGTCAGTCTGTTTCCTGCCGATGGTGATTAAGAGCTATCAGGCAATTATTATTGCGATTGCTTTTCAGAAACAAATCGATTTTTCAGCTGGCTGAATAATAAAGCATCACACTCAAATTACGGCCGCCATCTTGAATTTAAAGGAACTAAAAAATATGTAAATACATTTGATATTTCGCTCGTAATATTTAGTTAGATCGTTCAGCATTCCATTTGAGGCGCGGAAGTATTGGTATTTAAGTAAAATATATAAAAAAAATATATTGCTTATCTTACTCATTGTAAATTATTGATATACCTGCGGGTTTTGTATATAATGGTTTGTGCGATATTTAAGTTATGGTGGTTTTTGAAACTCGATCAAGAAATCTATTGTCTGACTGTTATCAAATATATATAACAGTTTTACAAAGATAGTCATAGACCTGTGGCTTAGTACTGTTGGATGGGAAAAATCATGGTAAGCAAACGAAAAGGTCGTATATTGAGTTTCGACGACGGTGTAATTAGATATTGGCGCCAACGATCGATATTAATATTTATTCTTCACGTCAGGTGTTTTGCGATGTGGATGCTGGGATCCTTATGTACAGGAGTCTGTAAAAATTGTTGGTTTGTTATACAGTCAGTAAGCAGAAATGGCTCAAAAGTATAGAATTTAGCTTGCCAAACATTCTTTAATATATATTTATAAATTAACTAGTCAACTGAAACTGCAAAACTTAATTATTATTAAAACGAAATCCGCGGTTTGCCCGAACACAAAAACAAAAACTAAAAAAAAAACTTACTTTTAACATCTGACTGTGCAAATCAACTGATATACAAAAACAAAAAAAAAACAAATAGTTTCACTAGTCAATTTGAATATTGCATGTTGTTGGGGGCTCGATCAAAACGTGGTGTCTGGGCGTAAATATTAACATTAGCTACTGTCGTTTGTGAATCGGTTATTTTACCCATTGATGCGGGTAGTCGAACACTCAAGTAAAGATTCTGTGAAACCGGCACTGACTTATTGGGGAAACTGGATACTGACATATATTTCAGTACATTATTTGTCTGAGTCCAGTGTCTGGTGCCGTGTTCGCGATTTGTCCGGAGCGGTTTAACCTAACCTTCAAATAGTGAAAGGCAAGACATGATCATATCACGAAGTTAAGGCTTAGTATGTACAGGAAATGGCGTAGTTTTAAAGTTGGATGGTTAAGGAACGCATCATGAGTCTATCCGGACAATTCCTGAAATAACTGATTCAGAAGATGGTGTTGAAATTTTTAAATATAAATAATTTAAATGTAATATATTGTTGTCTGCAATCGAGGCCTAATAGCTTCCTCACAATATTGTATAGTTTGTTAGTTATTAATAATATCGCATTACAGACTATTTATAGGCATTGTGGATACTGTCTGGTTAACATTTGACGTCTAAACTGCGTTCAACAGTAGTCAGTGCCCTCATAGCTATAGAACGTTGACACTGACTACACTTGAGCGACGATTAGGTACGCTGTGCGCGGTCACTTTCATTGATGAAATTGACATAACTCGTGCCGGCAAATTCATAACAGCCTTGGAGATTGTCTGTAAATGTACACTGGCGAGCAAAATACCTTTACTCGTCAAATAATAAAGGTCTTAAACAGAGTAGGTTATTTTCTCGCAACTGTATCATAAATGAGATGTATTATGAGTATATAGTGTTCAAATGTATCCCCATATGCTAGAAAGAGGCGACAATAATATGTACCTATATCGGTCTCATTCTCGCACTTGTAAAGTAACTATTAATGGTCCCATTGTATGATAGAAACTTGCCACCCAAAACTGGTTCTTATTGCTGTAAGGTCTGCTATGTATTTCTCCGAGAGATTTATCTTATTTAAAAGCAAATAAAGTCTAAAAGCCAAATAAAAAAGCTAAATGTTTTAACTATTACCTGTAATTTAAAAATAATCGATAATAAAAGGCTCCAATACAATTGCATATTAACGTGAAATGAAGCTTGAAAGTTATTTAGATAATTAAAAAAAAGAAAATCATTGTCGCCCTCGTAATTCGAAAATGTTCGATCGATCTAAATGCGACAGTCTCCTGTATAATGTCGTCACGGAGATATTTCTTTGTAACTGGCTTCATATTGGCAACTAATTTGCCGTATACGTAACGCCTTAAATAAAATACCACTGTTAGATTAACGCTCGTTTCAGCACCGGAATTACCGAGCAGTAACATAAAGATAATTGGGTAAAAATATTCTCAAACTTGCGAATGACCAATTCAGTGAAAATTTGTATTTTAGGCGCTAGTATGAAACCAGTGTTAAATACCCTGCCGGTACTTGTATATTAATAATCACGTTGTAATTTTATTCAGCGTTAATTTTTACTGTTTATTTTGTATAAATAGGTTAATTATTATTATTAATTTGGCATGTTTGTGACATTGATTTTAAAAAGCAGTTAAATTATTTAATTTAATTATTTTATATAAAAAAAAACGTACCAATTATCTGCATGCTTGTTTAAGTCTGACTGAATTTATTTTTAATATAACAAGAAAATAAGCTAAGTTAAAACCGTGAGAGAAAAATCAATGTCACATGCATTGCTCGTTTTGTATAGAAGGAAGTGTGTTTGTGTTGTGTGTGTGTAAAAATTCCAATGTGTGCAGATGTGTATGGTGAAGTACAACCGGATTGTGCGAATTCTGAACGTCTGTTAATATGTTATGTTACATAATTATTATTTGTAGTTATGTTGGCAGTATACACTATGTATGCGGGTATGTACGGTCGCGGCTTATTTACAAGCTACCTTTTTACTTACATGGTTTGTTCTGTGAGAATAGTGGGACACTAAAACTAATGTCGCTGTTGTTAGTTCTAAGCGACGCCATTGGTTGGAAATCTGTTAATTTCATTTTATATTTCCATATAGTTTGACCTCATTGGTGACATCGCGTATACCTTGCGCATTTACATCGGATAGTCTAATTTGTCAGCAAAATTGTGTAAGTGAAAAGAGTGGTGGGCTGTTGGTCGACGCCGGCAGGTTTGTTATAAATATTGTAATATTATAGAAAATAATATAATACGAATGTCGCAACATACTCAATACGAATCATGAAGTACTATTTACAGAAAAATCGAATAATTAATATTAAAGCCATGAATACTCAAGAGTTGGATGATACACTTCTGAATGTAATTGTGTATAGTTAAGAATGATCGGTTAAATACAGAAATAAGTTTTCAGCGCATGTTATCTTCGGTAGTGCCTTTCTCTAACTCTATTTATCTTTGTAGCTTCCTTGCAAGTGCAAATGTTAACGAACATTTCATTGTATTTAAATATATGGAATCATTGTCAAATTATCATGTTCATAAAAATATATTTCCAAAAAATTGAAAACATTTTTAGCTTCAAAATTAACGCGCGGAGTTCATGAGGCGAGTTCGTGGGGTTGCAAACAAAAATATTCCTACCAAAATGGTAGTTTTTTTAATTAGCTTGTAATTCCAATGACTTAGCTTTGTAGCGCATCGTCTTCGCTTGAGTGCGCACGGCCGCGGGCGCCGCCTCCGGAACAATAACTAACATAGTACACTCGCTTGCCGAGACATTTGTCAAAAAAATATTTAAAAAAAAAGCTAAACCGCGTTCGAACACTTATGACTTCGTTTAAATGTCTCCGCAAGCAGATATAGTCTAGACTAATAAATTAATGATGTATGTAATTGTAAACTAAACATGTAACTATTGAATACCGATGTGTTTATGGGTATTATCCTAAAGTTGTTATCTCTTTCTTAGGCGCTGTTGTTTGTGGCTTGGTGGACCGCGCGGATCACTCGCACGCGAATACATCATATACTGTGTACATATATTTATCATATACATACATAATTATATTTGGGAAGTAGATGTGAATATTTATAGCTACAGATGATTTTTGCTAATTACTATTACGTTGTTGAGTCTTAAAAGAAATATATATTTTGGTCGTAGTCAATTATTTGTTGTAATATATTTTTGTATGTTCATGTTAGTTAGTGTCCGCGCGGTTCGATCGACCCTTGTCTGTTATCAAGTATACATTATAATGTATGTACCTTTCAGTGATAGCCGATAAAAAACCTAATCTTTAAATCTCAACGTTGAAGTGTATATGTGTATTTAAAGCTAAAATAAAAATGAAGTAAATTTGATAAAAATACAGGTTAATGTAAGCTTAAGTCGGTAGTGACGGTGCGCGGGATAAGGCCCTCGATAGCAAGAAGTATCCACCAGAGACTGTCCACGTTCAGTTTACGTTGTTCTGGGTTTGTATAGATTTTTTTTTCAAAAATCATGTAGATCTTAATAGCATTTGATCTCTATTGTAAAGGACTGCTCATCGCTGAAACCGCTCAGTATTATCCGGGACCGCGCGCCTTAGCTTGTTAGTTTAGTCAAACATATAATCGTCACGGTATAGGGAAGGTTGCAGAGACCATGTCTCGAGACAGTTGTTCTGTTGACTCGAGTAGCGGACGGTAGCGTAGGAACGAAGAAGACATGTTGTTGTAGGACCCTGAACACGTAGTGACGCCCCGAACGTTGAACTATCTCCCGTCGTTGTTGTAAACTATTGTAACTATATTATTATAACGCGTATAAAGTTATATCTTTCGTAAACTCTGTGTATGCTGTCGTAATAATTGATTAGCATCTTACTCACAGCTTTTTGTATGTGCAACGAATATATAAGTATGTTTTCTATTGATATTTTTCCGGCTGTTTCTGTGAAACACGTATTTCTATAATTTCTGGGCTGCAGCGCGATGTTGAGCGCTACATTATCAAACGACTTACTAGTTGTGTCGACTTGGATGTGAGTATCATTGTGTAAAATTCTTGTTATCTGTTACAAATAATTTATACTATAATCTTTATGAACGTTATTTTTTGTTGAATGTTTCTATAAAGTGTTTGCGTCGCTCGTCTCGGCGATCGGCATTAAATTCATATCTTTAAGAACAGAACAGTCAGATATTGATACTTATCTGTTCACTGTGAGTGTTCTGTTCGTTATTATTGTGCTAGCAACTGAAGTATATAATGCAAACGAATGCTAAACAAATTATTATCATAGTACAATATCTCATATCACGTTTTCTTTATTTGAGGGATGTATAAAGGATTGTTCTGAAGGTACAATAACTATCTTATAATAATCAAATTCTTGTGATTTAGTGTCGTATTTATATTGTATCCAATATGGAGGCCTTTCGCTCGCATGTCTAACTGATCACCTGTAGCGTAGTGTACTGATTGTTTCGACAAACATACGAGTAAAGGCCTGTAGGTTTGTTCGTATCTCGCGAGTTGTTGCGATTTATGTAAGAAGTAGACGTCGAACGAAACGGCATGTTTGAGTGAGGTATACTCATTGTACGGGAACATTCTTACCTACTAGCTGATTGGCCAGTTTCGTAGACTGTCAGGGGAACGTTTAGCTAATGTTGTTACTGGTTGAGCCACATATCGCCTGTAAGTCTAGATTCTCGGTGCGTCTTCGCTTTAGTTGGCGCTATTGTAAAACGACTGCATTTTTTACTAAAACACATTTTCATTTTGTACTCAAACTGATTTAATACTGGTCAATAAGCTTAAAACATAAATATATAATTGTTTAATGCACTTTGTTCTAGTAAAATGCAAGAATAGAAAATTCTACTACATAGGTAACTAATATTGATTATAATAAAATTAAATAAATGTTTATATATAAAGTAAAAGTTGTGTACGTTTGTATTAATATAGCGTGTACGACCAAATAATTGATTCACTGTCGTTACTCCGAGGTTGCGAAGTTGATTGTAGACGGTAGATGCACTAATAACACGACCTAATGCTAATTTGTATCATCTCCTTGGCTGTGTTTTGTTGCGACATTTCTGTTTTTACTGCCGCGCAATGGATGTTTTTTAAATGTTTATACTGGTCACACTGGCCGCTTTTCAACGCCCATAGATATAGAGACTCTTACACAGAGTTCTTGTTTTAAACAATTAAAAATATGTTGTCGCGTAAAGTTGGAAAGAAGCCATGTGTTGATCACAAATGATTATAATAATTGTATATTTGTTGTGTTCTGAGCTGTATGTATGAGGCAGTTGTTCGGTATCAGGTCGTGCATTCGTCATTACCCGCTGACATGTATTCACTGTATGAAACTATGATATTATATTAATATGAAAACAAACAATTCCTGAGATAATAAAAAAGGAAAATATTACAAAATCCTGTTTTTTATTTATTTAAAACCTTAAAACTGAAACCTATCCGTAATAGAATTTTTCTACTTAAAATACAAATTTCTTGTAAGGGAAAGTCTCAAGTATTAAATTGAATTTGATTTATTACTTATATAACTACATTACAGTATAATCAATAAAAATCATAAAAAGAATAGTTTAAATCTTAACGAATCACATTTGTACTATTCATTAAAGTTAACATTATATTTTGGTCATTCAATTTTTTTTGTAATACCAACACCAGTTTTAGCCGGCAAGCACTACGCTGTCAAGTTAGCGAAAAGGCTTGCAACTTTGTCAACTCCAGCGCACTCTTAAGTACGAGGAAGCGCTTAGGCATGCGCTGGATAGTTAAAAAAATCTGTTTTAATATATCTATGAGTTTTCTATTCAAAGTTCGTCAAACAAATCAATTTATGTCAATATTGTCTATTTAACGAACAACACAACAAAAAACTAGCTAATATGAAATTGAATGTAATTAATTTCAGAGTTGTAACTTTTTAAATTGACTAAAAGTAATATCTTTTACCTTGCATTACATCCTATACCTGTTCAATATCGACAAGAAAATGAAAACTAATAACCTAATGCACAAATAGTAAAAAGAAAGTAAATTTTCAGCTATTATTTGAGGATGCCCCACTTGACGTAGTCATTGACGATTCCGTTCAGCCGCTCGGCGTACAGGTCGCTGGTCTTCTCGACGGAGAAGTTTGAGAGTTCCAGAGACTCGTTGACTTCGGGCGCGTTCTCGCTGTCCACTGTCACCACGGGTAAGGCGAACACTGCTAGGGTGAGACCGAACGGCAGTTTCTGGAAAAAAAATATAATAACATTTAATGGTAAGTATAGAACTATAATGGTACACAACAGCACGCCTTGTAATCATAACATTGTAAAGCCAAATGATTTAGAAAGAGTAGCTATGGAGTTTCTTGCCGGTTCTTCATGATAGGAAACGACCAACCCGAACCGTGCACCTTCTCTCAAAGTGTGTAAAATACAAGTACGTAGTTGTACCTATGTGGAATAAAAATATCTTGATTGATTTGATTCCTTCTAGGATTATTTATGTGGTGCATCCATATTTCGCCAATGGTATATGTACCATAATATAGGGGACATATACATATATAGATTCGGATTTCTTACAAACCTTAAATCTTGAAAACATTTAAACTACGTTAAACAGTAAGCATTATTATGACATCAGACTACATTGGCTGTCATTGGATAAGTTAAACCTCGATCCAGGATCTGATGGTTATCAATTAGATAAAGATAATAAAGCCATGGAATTGGTTGAAAGGGTTTGGATATAAATGAGCTAATTGCTGAGAGTAGAGATTAGATGACATTACCCCTGTCCTGTAGGTAACTACTGAAGGACTGCTAGATGTATGCGTCACACAGCACAAGACCCATTTTTAGGGTTAATAAGGTTGATAGCAATAAGTGAACCTTTTTGCATCAACCAGACCCAAATCCAGACTGTATTGCTGCTGTTTCTTTATGGAAAGCAAAACAGACTACCCGACCTAGGAATCAGACCTTGGACCTCTTGTACAGCAGTAGCGCGGTGCGACAACATTAGTACAATCTACTTTAGTACATTACTATGAACTGCGCATTATGCTCGTACAATCTACTGTGTATAGGTTGCTACGGGCTTGTATTGTTTTTTGTTTGCCAAATGAATATAGTATGTTCACTTTAAGTATGAAATGGCGTTGTTTGTTCTCGCCTGCAGTTAAGTTGGTAGAAGTGTAGTTACATAATGACGCTGCATCACATCATCACAGACACAAACCTAAGTCAGCACGTGTCGGTATCTATGTTTAAATGCATAATTGTTTTAACAATAACCTAACCCATTTGCATGCGGATCAGTTGTCAGATGATTCAAACGGAAGCCAGTAGGTACGTATCTTGATTAGCCACCAAGGTTGATCAAATCTAAAGAGACGAAGTAACACGGTACCTATGTTTATACAGTGTTTTTTAACATACAGTGTTTTAGTTTTTCAAGGTGTGCTTCAGACCATCAGACTGAAAAACGTTTTCCTTGCAAACGCAATCTCAATCATAATCAAATTGGTATCCAGTACAAAAGTTCAGCAGTTGCAGCTTTTTGCTTTTGCTGTGGATGCTGTTGCTTTCCCGAAGTCTTTATCTTTTCTTTAAAAAAAACCGTTCTGGACTAGGAATTTGTCCTGTATCGCGGGTGTGTTTACAAACATTTAAACTCCTATACACAAACAGCCAGACCCGAAAAAACTACCTGTAGGCCATACAAATATTTGTTCCGTGCGGGAATCGAACGCGACACGCAGCGCAGCATGCGATCCCTCAGACACTGCGCCAACCGTGTCGTCAATCTATGCATACTATGCGGTTCTAGCTTCTCCGTTAAATTATACCAGCATGATAGCGGTGGTCAGTAAATTACACCTTACATACCTATACCTATTTAAACTGTAATTGCGCGCATCATTAAATCATTAGTCTGTTGCCGGAAGCCACATGTACAGTGCAACACGACCTTGATAGTTGGCGTCAAATCACACATAATACTACAGATATAAATAACTAGTTATAGTACACACAATCAAGTTATACTTTATAATTTACGAGGATGTTGATACTTAATGATGACCTTTTTATTTAAATCTGACCTGTCATCCCCAAAAGGTTAAGCAGTTACAAAAACGCACACTTCATTATCTTATGTAGTAATATCAGCCTGCTGGTGAGAAATTACTGAACCCAATAACACTGGTGCCCAACCCGGGACTCGTCCCAGGCCCTCATGGTCCGAAGTAGTGCTTGTAACCAATACACCAACAGGGCAGGTGATAAACAGTAGTTTTTTGCTTATAATGTGAACTTAACGTTTAACAGCAAACAAATCGCAAAAAGCGAAAGATTAAATGCAAACAATACTGTGTTTTATTCTTCTCGTATTTGTTTTTTTTTTAGACACTTTCCTGTTTTTACGGCAGATTGTGACAAATAAGATACGTTATCTTTTTTTATTTGCATGTGGAATTATTCCGTATTAGATAACGTTATCTATACTAATATTATAAAGCTGAAGAGTTTGTTTGTTTGTTTGAACGCGCTAATCTCAGGAACTACTGGTTGAAATGGGAAAATTCTTTTAGTGTTGGATAGTCCATTTCTTGAGGAAGGCTATAGGCTATATAACATCAAGCTACGACCAACAGGTGCTGAGCAGCGTGGGTGAAACCGCGTGGAACAGCTAGTGTCTAATAATGTTACTTAAACACATCTTACAACCATTAATATAGTTGTGAAACTTAACTGGCCTAGGTCGTAGATTCGATCGGGAATCGAATCTACGACCACCTAACCCAACTAAACACTAAACAACGATTACAATGGAACGATTTAGTACTTATCATCATAACTACCTGATATCTACCTTATGACCAACTTATTTATAGCAGTACTTATCTATAAGCTGTTGATTGGCGAACATAACTGATCATGACATTTATCAGTAAATTAGATAATTACAATCATTGATAAGTATGTTTTCAGATGGGTTTTGTTGATCCTGGTATCGGTTTAATCATGACTCATATATATACTTCAACTTCGATATCTAAATTAACTGTTTATTACACGACTGCCCCAAAAAAGGAGTGTTATGTTTTTTAGGGTTCATGTATGTTTGTATGTATGTGAGTTTCTTTATTCCATCATAACTTCTAAACGCCTGAACGGATTTACATATATGGGGTATCATTACAATCCTTGCATCGTCCCGAGTAACATAGGCTATTGAAAAAGTATAGAAATGCAACGTGGCGGGTATGAAGAATAAATGAACACCCAAACATTTTTTTTAAATTCTATTCTTGCATGTGATTATTTATTTTATTAATGCGTCTACGTGATTATAGTGTATTTACATGTGATTATTTATTCTAAAATGGGATTGGCGTGTTCTTATCTTGTCACGCACTACGCAGTGTGCTACGGCGTAGCACGCCCCTATACGTGTGCTACGACGTAGACTTTCGTTTCGTATTTTAAAACACTTTCTTTTCTTTGTGCATTTCATTGTGTAGGAAAGAAATCCTTACTAATACGAGTATAATAAAACCGAAAATAAGTTTGTTTGTTATGTCTTCACGCCTTAATGGCTAAACCGATTTTGATGAATTTTGGTACAGCGATATTTGGGACCTTGGAGACGGACATCGGCTAACTTTCTTTAAAGAAAAGGTAGAAAGAGGGAAGATAAGGGAAAACTTAGTATTACTATTACAATAAAAAAGGCGCAAGGGCAAAAAACAGCAGGTACATGCAAATCAGGATAGGGGAACTGTGTTACCCCGAATTTAACGCGAGCGAAGCCGCAGGCAAAAGCTAGTAATATCTATATTCAATGATTGTTGGTGTTTGAACAATTCCAGATATTGCCATAAGTATTTGAGTTTCGTACCTCCTTCATTTCGAAATCAAAGTCTTCTCTGGAGAAAGTCTCCTCAGGGTCGAGGTTCAGTCTCCTTAAGGCAGCACTGAGCTGTGTGTAGTAATGGTCGAGCAGTCTTTCAAAGTACAGCGCACGAAACTCCTCGTCGGAGCCGCTAACGATGAAATATATTAGATCAGTAACCGGGCTGCCTCCCTGCAAGGTCTGCAGATCCACGATCTTGATATCCACTTTGCCATCCTGGAATTAGAAAAATATACATATAAATCGAGGAACTGGGTCGTTGAATGCAGTTGGGCAGTGGCGTTATGCTCATAATATGCATGGTTACAGTAATGGTGCAATCGAAGTCAAAAATCGTGATTTTTTAGTTATTCTTGTATTCGAATGCTCGGTGATCAGTGTGATCATACACAATACATGTTTCTAACATAGCACAATTTACATACACTGACATTGTACAACCTATTTATGATCTAAAATAAATTTAACGTTCTATACAAACAGTAAACACGTATTTTTCATCTAGTGATCAAATAGTTTTTATGGGTTGCCTCAATTAAGATTTCGGAGTGCGTAAGAGTAAGTAAGAATGAGGAATATCCAATAAAATACAGTCACGTTTACTTCACAACTTTTAAAATAATAACTGCAAGACTTCCTGTTTGAACTTGTGGGAAAATCTTAATCGTATTTTAAGTTCTATTTACATTCTGATCAGCTGATTACGTCAGTTCCTACAGAAAGTCCAATTATTTTTTGCGTGTTTGAAGAACTCGTAAAACAAAAGTAGTTGAAACGTCTTGATTATTTATGTTACAACTTATAATTAACGGCATCTTAACAAATCGATGAATTTTATTAGATATCCTTCATTCATACAAGTCACAGAGAAACTGTATCTGAGTAAGCTTCTTGGGGAACAATACTCGTATTTGTTTTAAAGATACCTATTATAATTATGACGGATGATAAAGAAGTGATAAACGCTTACTGCTGTCTGTCGGCACAACAATACCTTCACTGTTTATTTCCTTCAACAATAGTGAAGGCTGATAACCGGTGATAAAATCATAAGTATACCTTTCTACAGCCACATAAATTACCTGCATCTATTTACTTATTAGTAAATAGATGCAGGTAATTTGTAGAAAGATAATGTAAGAAGATAATAGATGAATAAACAAACAGGGTAGTAGATATGTGTTCGTACATCGTCTAAACCCAACAAATTGTTGCCTATTTCATAATTATATATACAAGCTCTGGGTAGAATCAACGTATGATAAAACTACTAAGATTGCATGAAGTTGCCGGTAACATTAATTCCAACAGTTTGGTGTATACACTGTACAAGTTCTGGATAGGACCTACTTAATTTAAACCCTGGCTGAAACCGCTGGGTGCAGCTATAGGTTATATAAAATTACGCTTACAAAATATAGGACCTGAGCAGCAGGTGAAACCGCTGGGAACAGCTAGTTATTATTAAACCTACATTAAAGTTTTATAATTATGTTATGTGAAACTAAGTAATTATAAAACAAATGAACGTAGTTCATTATTTATCGAATAGTTTATCTGTATTTGCGTCTGCAATTGTGGGTAGTTTTCGTACAAACAAACATCCCCCTTTTTTTCATGGGGGGAGAACCACAGAACGCCACCTGCTACAATACTTAAATAATACTCCTTTTTTTCAGAATGGCATCTCGCAGTTCAACCTAAAAGGTTGTCGTCTGCTTAACCGGGCGATTATTGTAGAAGCCTTAAAAATTAAGACCTCCAGCCAGGGTAAAAAACTTACAAACTAAGCGATTACACGCTAAGGGGGTAAACTGGTACCCTGTGGGGTACGAGCCTCGGCTTAGGGCGTCGCTGAGGAAGGACAGCAAAGGGACAGGCTGGATCTGAGTGATATTTATTGGGGATTGATTTAAACTTACTGGCTCAGCAGCGCGGGCTGGCTATAGCAAGGGACGGGTGGGAGTACTCCTTTTGTCTTGTCCCCTTTTATATATTAGAGGTCCTAGCGCACTCGTGGTGCGCGGTGTAAACGTAAAGTCAGTAAGATACATTATTATGGAGATAACCGATAAATATGGATATTGATGTTTTTTTTAGCTAATACAGAATAACCCATTAATTTATTGTTACCTTTTATTCGTCACCGTCCAAAGTTCCTTTTCAACAGCTGCTACCCTTACATCGATTGTTATGAACTTTAATTTATCGATACGTAAATAATCAAAAAGATTGTTATGTTTATTTTTCGTTATGGCAACTCAACGGTTTTACCGTCTGTCCGTCTGTCACCAAGCACACACACGATGATGTATTGTTACAAATGATGTATTTGTTTAACAAATACATCATTTGTAACAATACATGTATTCTTATAAAAATAAGAATAAAATATTTTTTTTAGGGGCACAACGGCAGGAAAATCATGCATCATACAACAAACATGTTTTTTGCCGCTTATATGGATAATGGTACGGAACCCTACCTGCGCAAGTCCGACTGCCACTTGGCCGGTTTTTGTTCAACATTAAAGTACTTGGGTAAAAAGTTGGTAACCATTAAGCCAGCTCGCAACTTAAGAAGGAAAGTTGACTGATTTCAGTCGAATAACACATTACACAATATACCTATTTGTATATCTGTTTTTTGCCACTTTTCTGTATTTTGTAAAAGGGGAAGGAACATCACAAACGATTATCACGTATCGAGGCAATTATCCCGGTCGAAATATATGGAACGGTTATTATTATAGCTTATTTGAGTAATTAACTGTCATTAGCTTGAAAATATTAAACTGTCATTAGCTAAAACAATGGTTCCAGAAATGTTTCGAATCGCTACGTTTTACGAATATGTAACGCGAAATAATGGCACGAACAAACTTACGTCAAGATGTTTATGCATTAAGTTACTCGGTCTGTAGTCTCCGTGTCCCAGCACTACTCGTCGACTCGACTTGTAAACCGCACTAAACTCTTCCGGAGTCGTGAAAGCCTCTTCGAAAAACTTCAGCAACTTGTCGCTGTTCTTCTGATCAATAACCTTAGCAGCTCGAGTTACCATAGCAGTCATATACTGCGTCATAGCTTCACCTTCCATCTTGAACTCAAACATAAATTCTTCCATAACTTTATTAAAGTCTTCCGGGTAGTATTTCCAGTGACCGAGTGAGACTGCGTGCATCTTCGCCAACTCTTCTACTGCCGAGCTCGCGTACGGCCAATCTATCGACTTAAATCTGTCATATGCATTGTACCCGACCATTTCTAGATTCTCAAGTACTATCGTCTCCTCGAATAATTTGGAGTTGTATCCGTAAAATTTGGAAAAAGCCAACTTATGTTCTTCCGGTACTTGATTCTCGTCTTGTATCTTTTCGTAGAGCTTGACGAGTTTTGTGTAGCAGTATCGCTCGGTGTCAAACAGCTTCGCCATTTGTGCTCTCATCTTCTCGCCTATCGCTGCGATTTTACCAAACAAGTTCAGTACTTTGTATCCCTCTGAGATGGTGATGACATACAATTTTGATGTATAGTTAGCTCCACCGCTCGACATTGGTTTAACATCTAAATCGTAATTGACAAAGTTTTGTTCTTGGGCAATTTTATGAAGTAGGTCATTAAAATGTGCAGGGATATCTTCCATATTGAGTTTTCAAATGTTAATTCTTTAAATAACACTGTTTTAAGAGTTTTCGCTGTGACAGACACGGGCGCGCGACCACAGCTTACAGAATACTGATTTGACAAGCGTTGGACCGGGGCGCCGGCGTCGCTAGTCGCGAGTACTAGGTATGTTATCTCAATTATGAAAGATACGTGTGTGAATCTATGCGATTAGGATCGTATTTTTTATTAAAGTGACGTCTTGTTTTTGCAAAAAAAAATCAAGGAAACGAGTTTTTTGCTTAAAGGTAATTCGATAATAACAAAAAGCTGACTCATTGATTTGCCCCAATTCAAAATAATTTCGTTTGACGCCCGCGTATAAGAGATTAATGTATTTGTGTGCCAGATAGCCATGACCCTAGATAAAGAGTTAGGAGGAAGGAAGAAGGGTACCAGTCGTACTTGGTTTCTCGCGGCACTTGTCATAAGTACTACATGTTGTTGGTAGCGTACGTTGAACCGTACCGATAACAGGAAAGTGTGTTATTTAAGACTGTCGAAAATCCTTACCATAATATTATAAAACCGAAAGTGAGTTGGTTTGTTTGTTACGTCTTCACGCCTAAATGGTTAAACCGATTTTGATCGGTTAGCCAGTAGTAGTAATAGTTAGGCGGCCCTATGCCACAATGGCGGTATTTTTAGCGAATCAATTCGGCACGGCAAAGAGATGGAGTATTTACATGATGCCTGACTCTGCTGCTGTGGTACGCTGATAAGGTGCACCAAATCTCGTCACTATGACCCTTACATAAGGCAACGGCATCACAAAACTAGGAAGAGAGTTGACTTGCCTAATGAATGTGATGCTGTTTATTTATCGCGTTTCTTTATTGATTGCCAAGTTTTGTTTGCCAATTTGAATCTTTGGCCAAATATTATTTTGAAACGGTTTCGAGTCAACATTGTCATAGTATATCGATACATTGCTGAGGCAAAGACTCCAAGGCTTGGTATGCACAAAGATAGGTATTAAATAATTAATAATAAATCTTACCTCTCGTACTCTATGCAACAAGTTACTTCCCCTGTAGTCTGCATGGATGATCACAATAGAACGAACGGGAGTGTACAAATTCATAAGAAAATTATTCATAAAATGTTTCTGGCTTAAAAACCTCTGCAATGCATCTACATTCTCAGGCTTGACGTTTTTCAGCGCAGTGTCTATCGAGCTCTTCATCATACCATCCATGGCCCCATCTTTCCATTCCATTTTTAACATAACCAAAGTCTTCTCAAACTCCTCTGGGTATTTTTTACTAAATGCGAAAGACAGTGCGTGCATCTTTGCCATATCAGTAACGGCTGAAGAAGCGTACTCCCAACTAAAGGAATGGAATCTGTCGTAGGGCTCGTATCCTTGCGTCAGTAAATTTTCCATGACCAATGTTTCCTGGTACTTGCGTTCGTCAAAACCATAACATTTCGTGAAGAACAGCCTGTGTTCTTTGGCCACACCGTTTTCGTCTTCTAAAGACTCGTAAAATCGCGCTAGTTTCGTATAAGCGAAACGTTCAGTGTCGAACACAGTGACGGGCACTTGACTACGAAATTTCTCTCCAATCGTTGCGACTTTTGCAAATAAATGTAGATCTTCTTTGTTTTCCTGTCTAATGATAACTGTGAATAATTTTGACGTGTAGTTTGCTCCTCCACTGAATATTTCATTTAATATTATTTCATGGTTTTTATAATGTTGTTCTGTAGCGATTTTGTTTAGTAGTTCGCGCAGCGATTGTTCCGTGCGCGCCATGGTTCGCGTCTCGATGCACACTGTCGTAAATATTATGATTAACTGATATGGTGATAAATGTAACGAGCACTTCTTGATGTAGTAAGAACAATCACGTGATCATTTCCTACACGAAAATAAGGAAAGAGATAAGATGAATTTGAGATACGAAATAATTTCACATGAATTAAAATTATATTAATGTAAAAACAAATACCAGATCAGGTTTGTATAAATGTTACCATGTGGGGAGAGGTTCTGTTTAATCACTTATATTATTTCACTTATTGTAATATTTTAGACGTAGAAACACTGCTTGCCGTAAGTAACTAAAGTAATAATAAATACACCTAGGCAACAAGATGTGCGCAGTTTTCCTTTTAGTCATCCTACGAGTGTACCTACTTTAAGGTTGGTGCTGTCAATATACATTGATATTATATTCAAATGCTAAGTGCAGCTGTGAACGGCTTTAGTTTCACACCCACCATAGCCGTGTTATGTTATGATTATGACAAAATCATCATCTGCTTAGCCTTTTCCTAACTATGTTGGGGTCGGTTCCCAGTCTAACCTGCAGCTGAATATCAGTACTTATTTACGACTGTCATCTGATCTCCACAACCGAGTTAGTCTAAACGATACCCTTTTATAAGACTGGTTGTCAGACATTTCGGGCATTGACTATCTGTTACGTTACCGATACCGATAATGAAGGACATTGTGACTAAAAGAGTGATGGATGAGGAAGGCCAAAGTAAAGATGGATAGATTGTGTAAGGAATGATATGAAGAAGAAAGGAGTAAATGATGCCGTGAAGTCTGATAGGGGAGAATGGAAGAAGAAAACGTGTTGCGCCGACCCCAAAGAGAATGGGACAAGGGCAGGAAAATGATAAATGACTATCTGTAACGATTGTCAAAAAATTACTAATGACAGATGGGATCAACGGCTCAATTAACGTGCTTTACCGAGGGACGGCGAGAACTTGGTATATAGGTGCTCACACATCCTTGGACCAATCTAGGCAAGCTGGCTGTTACTATTTTTCCACAAGCGCGATAAAATTATGATATAAGAAAAATGTAAATACTTATCCGAATGGGTTATCTATTATGTGACCTATCGAAGATAACTTGATTACAGTAATATCTGTAAGTCTTTATCTTTAGATAAAGCTGATGACGTAGGACGTGTTCTTATCTTTGATTTTATCGTGTTATGGAAACTTTAAATTAATTGTGTTGGGTTTCGTCGTAACAAAAGTTGATTTATAAGAATCCTTACTAATATTATAAAAGCGAAAGTGAGTTTGTTTGTTTGTTACCTCTTCACGCTTTAATGGCTGAACCGATTTTGATGAATTTTGGTACAGAGATGGTTGGGAACCAGGGGACGGACATAGGCTAATATTTTTTTGAAAAAAAAAAAAGTGTGATGTGAGGGGGAAAGAGGGAAGAAAAGGGAAAACTTGGCGTTGCTATTACAAATCAATAAGGCGCAAGGGGAACTGTGTTACCCCGAATTTAACGCGAGCGAAGCCGCGGGCAAAAGCTAGTATTTAATAAATTACCTAGATCATATAGGGAACTGCCAATCAATTGATTTAAAGCGGTAATGTTTAAATTTCTTGTAGACAAATCATTTTATTCGGTGCATGAGTATCTGAATTCATCAAAGATTCACGTTGTCATTTTCTTATTATATCTATTATCAATTGACACATTATTATACCAATCATATAACATATTATATTATACCAATTCTCCAAGCTTCAATTATTTTATTTATTTATTCTATAATTTTGTATACAAATTTTAGCGAATTGTTTAAACGACTGTAAAAAACTTATCATTCTATATTGTACTCAAATTCTATCAAATAATTAATTAATTTCATATAATTTAAATGAGACCGCGTTCTAACCAAAACGATCGCCGCATGAATAGGTATACATTTACAATCTACACATGAATGAATGAGATCGTGTTTACCCGTAATTTCAAATTGATGGATCCTACCACAATCGTAGTGTAGAACTTTTCAGCATCTGCACTGTGATATTTATCATTGACGTTTCAGTGCAAACACATGTGCCTACATTAAAAAAATAATGATCACATGTTATAGTGATACTACTATAACATATGATCATTTTTTTTGCCTACATATTCCTATTTCATCGCCGGGGATCTACGCTCTTACAGACAAATAGACAAGCGGACAACGAAATGATCCTATAAGGTCGCGGCGATCCGTTTTTTCTTCTGAGGAAAAAACCTTAAAGGAAGCACAAGATAAATTAAATTTTAAAAGTTACCCTGGCTCTTACACCAATAGAAATGGTGAGATTAAAAAAAAAAACATAACACAAACACAAATTGAAGAAGTTTCCCTATAAGCACTTACCGGTCTCACTTTATGAAGCAAGTTATTTCCCCTGTAGTCTGAATGTGCTAAGACAGTTTTACGGACGATTTTGAAAACCGCAGTAACAGTCTTATTTTCATCAAAAAAGTTTTGCAACGCTTTTTTGTATTCAGGTTTTACAGTTCTTAAAGCAATATCCACACTACCCTGCATCATACTTTCTGCACCTGACAAATCCACTGTCAACTTTTTCAAATTCTTCTCGAACTCCTCCGGGTATTTCTTACTGAATGCAAATGATAATGCGTGCATTTTTGCTAATTCTGTAACTGCTGCAGCAGCGTAATCCCAAGTTATGGAATGAAATCTATCGTGAGACCCATAACCGTGCGCCATTAAGTTCTCAAGAACGAGTGTCTCTCGGTACAAACTAGAATCGAAGCCATAGAACTTGGTGAAGATCAGTCTGTGCTCCTCGGGCACTCCGTTTTCTTCTTCTAAGTCTGCGTAAATTTTGACCAGTTTCGAATAAGCAAAGTATTCAGTATCATAAGCCTTAAAATCTACTGAATTTCGAAACTTTTCTCCTAGTGCAGCGACTTTGGCAAATAAATGAAGATCTTCTTTATTTTCTTCTTTTATGATCACTGTGAACAGTTTCGACGTGTAGTTCGCTCCTCCGCTTGATATTTCATTTATAATTATTTCAGGGTTTTCATAATGTTGTTCTGTAGTGATTTTGTTTAAAAATTGCCGCAGCGATTCGTCCGAGTGCGCCATCGTTCGACTTTCAATGATAACTGTGATATGTTGTTAGTATATCGATTGGTATTATAGCGTTGATATTTTTTTTGATATAGTAGTGATAAAAAACGACAACATGTATTCTCTCAGCCTACTCTTATGTGAGTCATATCATGTGCCCGCTTCATAGCATCTTAGAGTAAATGTAGTTCCATAATATGACAGAGAATAGTTCCGGTAAATCAAGGGAGTGCGTTTGCGGGAAATCTTTGTGACTAATTTAGTTCTGTAAATGTTATATGACGTAATCACGAAAAAAAACTATACGATACATTGAATCCAGATACAATGTATCGTATAGTTTGTGATTAGGTGATGTACAGTCAGACCCCTGGGTCTGACTACACATCAAGTTAAGTATTTTTCAGAGGCAAGTAGGCTCTGCACGTGACCAGAGGGGTAGTGCATATTTTAGATCAGAAAGAGCATGACCTTAGTAATAAACTGCTCCGGGTAAAATAATAAACGATACAAACAAAAATGAAAAATCGGAAAACAAATTGGGCGATTGTGAAATCTTGTTTTCCACGTGGCTATAAAAATACGTCGTTATACTTTGCCTTGGTGGCGCGAGTGTGCTCTGGCTACAATAAATTGAAAAAGAAACTTCTTGCAGATGTTTTTTTTTCAGTCGGGTGGTGTATATAGGGTTCTAGGAATTCAAAGTAAGGATAATACCATTTTCAAAATTTTATATTCAAATGGGTCTCACCTGTTTCTCGATTTTGCTTTTCATTTGAGCAGTTTTTTCAGATTTTTAGCTTTTTTAATCCTTACTAAAATTATAAAAGCGAAAGTGAGTTTGTTTGTTACCTCTTCACGCTTTAATGGCTACACCGATTTTGATGAATTTTGGTACAGAGATAGTTGGGAACTAGGAGACGGACATAGGCTATTTAAAAAAAATGGGTTGTTAGGGAGAAAGAGAAAAGATAAGGGAAAACTTAGCGTTGTTATTACAAATCAATAAGGCGCAAGGGGAATTGTGTTACCCTGAATATAATGCGAGCGAAGCCGCGGGCAAAAGCTAGTAATTATAATTCCTACTAACCCAAGAAAGAGTAAACGGCCTTGTAGCTGTTTAGGTTTTCTTCATTAGCGAAATTAATATCCTAATTTAATCCATACTTGTATAAGGATCAAATTAGTAAATCAATTTGGGCTAATGTCAAGTCATTGTTCCTCAGTAGATTTCAGAGATAAATGTTTTTATATATTTAATAAGATTAAGATATCGATATTTAAAGGCAAATAACAATGGTTTTGAAATAGATAAAATTGTATAAAAGATATCAATCATCTAAATGTGTTACAAAATGTCCGGTTTCTGAGGTTCTTTTACGACAATTATTTGACGGATAACCGAACTTGCCCGTCGGTCGATGTTTATGTCATGACTGCTTATGTGAAGGGAAATTTTAAATCCGCAGCGTAACTATAAATATATGGAGGTTTTAATTGACGCAAGAATAAAGTAAGAATAATTTCGCTGCGAACTCGTGTTCGCAACGAAATTATTCTTACGTCAATTTTTGAATTAAAACAATAAGCATTAGATGTCCTCTGAATCGTAATTTATGTATTTATTAATATTTACTTATGTATGTAAGTTATAATAGGTTAATGCTCACACACTTAATTTTCTAGTGCTCCCCCACACACTATCGTCTTCATTTCGTTTTCATATCTCCTTTTGCAGGTCTGTTGTCAGAAATTTCTTAAGAAATAAACAGTACCTTTGTACTCAAATTTTATGTTTGTTTACTGTTTGGTCTACTGTGTGTACATAAATTATTATTATTAAATAAATAAAAGTCCTCCTGACCGTATTTTGATTACGGCGACTAATCTCAACAGAGGCTAGCTATCGGCGCGGGAAAAATTATAATACAGGCGTGTGCGCAGACACAGGTACACTCTCTGTTCACTCACTCTCATAGTCCGATGGGACGGGAATCCGACACGATCGGACCGGAGAGGGATCAGCCGCACGACCAACGGCCTAATGTGTTTTCAGAGCCACGGGGATTTCATACCAATAACTTCCCTTCATTTCAGTCATTAAAAAGTTTTTTAATGAAAAATTCCAACAACACTTTTTGCCCGACCCAGGAATCGAACGCAGGTTCCCGTGCTCAGCAGTCGCGAGACCTACGGAGCAGTTAAATTGTGGTAATATTATTATTAACTCATTATGAGTTGGTACTCAACATTGTTTACGCTGCGAGGCCACACAGCCGGCGCGCGGCGCATCAGCATCAGCGCCAACCGTAACACGTGTAGGTGGCGTCACATAAAATTGTTTATCTGACTAATGAGAAATAGGTATTATTGTTGTTGTTTTTTTAGGGTTCCCTAACTCAATAGGAAAAAAACCTAAACCTTTATTGGATCACTTTGTTGTCCGTCTGTCTGTCAAGAAACTTTATCTCGGGAACGCATGGAGGTATCGGGTTGAAGTTAAAACCGTATACTCATCTTTGTGGTCCCTTTGAGCTGTGAAAAAAACTGAACTCTGAGAGTTGAGTTTTTTATTACGCAGTTTGTTATTACGCAGTTAGAAGATATGGCCGTTTATCTAAATCAAATCAAATTATTTTATTTGTCACAATGCAGGTATATTGTCCACAATAGGTGTTAAAGATAATTATGTTAGTACGCTGCATTCTGCTTTCAAGCATACAAATATGAAACACACATAACGTAAGATTTTTAATATTTATAAAATCTGGTTCTTCTAACCTGACAGACAGATGTGTTGCTGAGGAGTTTATTCCGCCACTTCTTCTTCCCAGCTAAAACACTAGCAACGGCAGGTGGTGAACGGCAGGGCATTTTTGTGGGACTGTTTCTTGTAATGTGACGTTCAAAAAGTGCTGATTATCAGCCTAATTTGAATAAATGACTTTGATTTTGAGACACTTATATTGGCCATCGGCAGGTACTAGACAACAATGAGCAAGCAACGCCGGGAGATTTTCGATATGCTTACGCATCGAAAACTTAATGTAATTTGTCTTTTCTAGTTTCATCCATACTGTAAGAATAAATATTAAGAATCCTTACTTATATTATAAAAGCGAAAGTGGGTTTATTTGTTTGTTACCTCTTCACGCCGACATGGCTAAACCGATTTTGATGAACAGAGATAGTTCGAACCCTGGAGACGGATAAAGGCTATTTTTTTTAGATAAAATTAAGAAATGAGGGAGAAAAAGGGAAGACAAAGGAAAAGCTACAATAAATAAGGCGCTAGGGCAAAAACTACAGGTAGCATTTACCTGCAAATCAGGAAAGGAGAACCGTTTTACCCCGAATTTAACGCGAGCGAAGCCGCGGGCAAAAGCTAGTTATGTCAATATTTTCTAAGTGAAGTGGGTATTTTTAATTTTAAAATTGACGTTTTTAGGTGCGTTAACGCGGTTGCGCTGCTAACTTGTCCGTGGTTGTCGGGTTTACTTTATAAGTTTTCAAAAAAGTACGTAATGGTTTTTGCATTTTGTAGTTAGTCTTTGATGCAAAGACGTATTACAAATAATGCAGCCTTATCATACAAGTTGTAAACGTATCCTTCACACATAACACTGCGCAAAAAATAATATGGAAAACAACTAATACCCATAGGACTTGCCATTTTTTTGTTGGGGTGGGAAATAATCAAATAACTTCCCCTGCTCTGGCCGGAGCGGGGGGGAGTGTCAGGCTTGTACTGACTAAAACCCACACATGTTCCTTCCATTGCCTTTTATGTTCCGGGGCAGCGGTATCTCTTTCGAACAACCCGCGACCCCGGTAGGCGTTGGCCCTGGCAGGCCCCTCTGACTCTGACTTGCGTCGAGAAATATCTCTCAGACATGATGGTTTCTTCACGATGTTTTTCTTTACCGAAGCAAGTGTGAAAAATCAGAAGTTTGTGCCTTGGATTCAAATACGAGACCGCTACTTGCTCAATGGTAAAATTACAAAAATAAATAACTAAATATCTCTCAATATCTCCTCTAGAACAACGCCAAAAAGCATGACTTACCTTCGCTTGTTTCTGAATAGTAGAATAGGTTAGTTTTCTTCCAAATGCGCGATCTTTTGTTTTTGGTTACCCGTTTACAAGACAGGAATCTTAGTTAGCAGATGTTGCAAAGCCCGCACAAAGATATACATATATAAAAATAATTAAGTTAATCTATCTTGTACGATGCCTACTACATGTACGTGTCTATGCCCACCGTCTATTATCGCCATTGTGACCGTTAATTTTTTGGAAATTAAATACTTAAACAATAATTTATTGCGGCAAGTTTAATATTTTTAATTATGAGAAATAAATGGGCCCGAAAGCGTACCTTTACCTGTTTATAAGTTTCTCTCAAAACAACCCCTACAGTTTGAGAGAATTTTAACTTTCGTTTTTTTATAAGTAGTAACGTGTTTCGTGGAAAAAAATGAGAGACACAAAATGGTGTAATCAGGTTATAAAAACTTACCTCTCGCACTCTGTGCATCAAATTATTTCCTCTGAAGTCTCCATGAGTAATGACAGTACTGCGCACAGTCTTGTTGATGGATATAAATGGATTCTTCATATCGCCAAAATACTTTTCTAATAATTGCTTGTACTCGGGCTTGACAGTCTCCAACGCATTGCGGGCTGCTTTCCTAAACATAGTGGTCATGCTTTCAGATTCACCCCATTGATTGTGTAACGCTGCCAAACTCGTCTCATATTCTTTTGGGTGTTGCTTGCAGAAAGCGAACGACAGCGCGTGCATCTTCGCCAAACTTGATACTGCTGCCGTAGCGTACTCCCAGTCTATTGACTGAAATCTGTCGTGAGGACCGTACCCGTCCGCCAACAAGTTCTCAAGCACCATTGTCTCCTGGTAGGTAGTGGGATCAAAACCGTAGAACTTTGGAAAGTGTAGTCGATGCTCCTCAGGCACTCCGTTATCTTCCTCTATAGACGCGTAGATTTTCGCTAGTTTTAGGTAAGAGAACTGTTCAGTTTTGTAGAGATTTATAGGCAGGTCGTTGCGAAATGCATCTCCCATTGTTGCGATTTTCGCAAATAAATGAAGATCTTCTTTATTTTCTTCTCTTATGATCGCCGTAAATAGTTTTGACGTGTAGTTGGCTCCATCACTTGATAATTCACTTATAAGTATTTCATGATTTTCGTAGTTATGTTCTGTAGCGATTTTGCTAATTAATTGCCGCACTTTTTCTTCTACCATCGCCATGTTTAGGTTGTCAACGTGTACAATTTTTTTATCAAATCGATTAAAGGATATTTTCACTACAAGGTTTTTAAGAGACTTTGTAAACACGTAAATGAATCAATGGGAAATTATAATACGACGCCTTGAGTATTCCTTGCAATATGTATATGAGTAATTGATTAAGTTCCTTATGAAATATTCATCAGGTAACTAATGTGCACCGGAGCACCTATTTGTAAAGACTAACTTCACACGGAATCAAAGTGGCTACGTTGTTGGATGAAGGCTAGTATTGCGGGTATTTCTACTTAAGTATGTGTGTCCACATTATATGCAAGTACCTTCAGAGATAACAAAGCAAATGCTAATTCTAACTGCGGTGTTTTATTACGTTTAATGACGGTAACGTTAAAAATTAAAATAAAACACGAAATAATCGATATTTGTGGTAGTTATTGCCGCGTATTAAATATACTTTTAAAAAGTTTTTTAACTTACTTGGTCATCTATACTAATATTATAAAGCTGAAGAGTTTGTTTGTTTGTTTGTTTGAACGCGCTAATGTCAGGGACTACTGGTTGGAATTGGAAAATTCTTTTAGTGTTGGATAGTCCATTTCTTGAGGAAGGCTATAGGCTATATAACATCACGCTACGACCAACAGGTGCTGAGCAGCGTGGGTGAAACCGCGAGGAACAGCTAGTTAACAAATAAAAATCGGCGAATTGCGTGTGGGACTCGTACATATAGGGTTTCATAGGAGAAACAATATAATTTAACGCTTATCTTAATATATAAAACAAATTTAGGTTTGTTCGAAAACCTAAAGACCGATTTAGATGTTTGTTGATATGTTGGATTTGTCTTCGTGTCGAATAACAAAATAACTATTAAAAAACATTCGAAAAAAGAAAAATAGGTTTGAATTTGATCTCCGTTTTAGCCACTTGGTTAAGGAACCATAAAAACAACAAAGCATGAACAGGAAACTAAACGGCTTTACCTGAAATATTTGGTGTTTTAATTTTTGGTGGTACACTAATGCCATCTTGTGAGATGTGTTAGAAGTACTTTACTTCCATACAAACCATTGTTACTAAACTTCGTTCATTTATTTGTTTTTCTAACATATCCTTATATTTTTACCAACAGAGGCTTATTTATAGTCATTTCGGTTGTGCACCATTTAGCAGAATTTTCGTTGGTGGCGGTCAAGGTGGTCCCCGCCTGCTCAATATTATTGTGGGGCTTGTTTTACTCTTTTTTTAGTGTGCAGTCGGGTATTTTGTTTTTTTAATAATAATTTTTTTATTTATAACTTTTTAGCTGTTTTTATTTAACGAAAATGTTGTAGATGTAGAAGACTATGTATATGTAAGTACCATGATACCGCATACATATTTTTTTAAAGGGAAATTTAGAAAAAATATTATTATGTCTTTATCCCGTGGGACTTTTAGGATAAAATGTATCCTATGACACTCCCGTAATCAAGACAAATCTAACGATACCTCATACATCAAAATCCATCAAGCCGTTTAGGCTACAGGTGGTCACAAAGGAAAAGACATACATACATACTTACATACACTCGAAAAACATTACCCTCCTTCTTTGGCAGTCGGGTAAAAATAGTAGGCCACCGGTATCGGGAACAGGATCCAAGCTACCGGCGGTCAGGGCTCCAGAGAAAGGAACCTCCTAACAATACGAGCCGTGTCCAGGAGTACCGCTCTCTGTATCAAACCCTTGATCCAGCTGCCTAACGAGAGCCTTCTCAGGTGTTGGTCGAGGCTCTTAGCAATTAAGCCATTGGCTGTAACGACTATCGGCACAATGATCGCTGAGTCCACGTCCCACATGTCGACAACCTCGCGAGCCAAGTCAATATACTTGATTTGCTTATCTTTCTCGGCTTTCACGAGGTTCTCATCATGCGGGACTGTTATGTCAACAATAATTGCGCGCCGCTCTGATCGATCCACCACCACTATATCAGGCTTGTTAGCAACAATAGTCCTGTCAGTGATGATGGATCGATCCCAGTACAATGTGATATAGCCATGTTTAAGAACTGGGTCGGGCTCATACCTGTAGTACGGCACTTCCGATTCCACAAGGTTGTACTTTAGAGCAAGTTGCTGATGGATAATCCTGGCTACAAGGTTGTGTCTATGCAAGTACTCTCCGTTAGCTAGACGAGAACAACCGGAGATAATGTGTCGAATTGATTCACCCGGACGCACTGTATTTCGCGTAGAACATGCCAGGTGGACAAAAGTCATTGTTAGATTCTCGGAAAGGGTTAATTACTTGACGTTAATGACACCCCTAAAGTATCGATTCCAAGCACCGTTTATCTATAACATTCCACAGTGATGAGTCATAGGCAGACAAAGTTAACTAATGAGTTAAATGCAATTGCAAGACTAGGTCAGTTGCATTTTGGCGACACTTTAGACCACATCTCATTGTTCTGTTCTTAATTTGGTGAAAGTTTTAGGGATGGATCTAAATACTCAAGGTATGTACTTTACTTTTTATTAATTTTTAAGTTAGTTATGCAGTTATTTTAAAATGTGGGACTTTTTTGAACATATACGAAAAAACACGATTTTTTTCCTTAACTTAGAACTTTCAAAGCCTGTAAAGTACTTGTACACACGTGTACACTCGCTAATTTTTACATATATCATAGGTGTATAATTCATGTTTATAATAATGTAAATTTTGTCTAGCACATTTGAGTCTAACTATTTTTTTTTATTTTTCTTGCAGAGTCCGTTTATTCTATCAGTAAAATAGAGTTTTTCGAAGAATAGCTCAAACACAAAAAGCATGACCGAAACGCTAGTCTTTATGAGTTTATTTCATCTAAATTTAATATTTATGACATCACTGAAGACTCTAAAAGGACATTGTCTTCTGGTTTTGAAATTAATTTAGTTGAATTCAATAATTTTTGCCTCGAAACCAAAAGACTTTACCTCAGTCTCTATTCCTGGTATTATATGCCTGCCACTGTGCATAAATTGTTAATACATAGTACAGAAGTAATTAAAAGTGCAATTGTGCCGATTGGATAGCTTTCTGAAGAAGCCCAGGAAGCTAGAAACAAAGATTGTCGCAGGTTTCGGGAACATAACACAAGGAAGCGCTCCCGAATTGCCACAAATAGAGATTTATTATCCATGTTACTTATAACGTCTGATCCTCTGATCAATGGCCTTCGAGAAGTACCAAAAAAAAAGGGGGGTCAAATATGTGCAGAGGTATTAAAGCTAATCATAGCTGCCACTGTAGAGCCTCGATCCTTGCTACGACACAATCTTTCTCAAAATGAGCAAGATTATGTCATGTCTGATTCATCGGATGATTCTGTAGACGAGGATTAGTTTATATATTTTTTTATTTAATTATGTTAGTATGTTATTATGTTTAAACTAATAAACTATTTAATATAATTTCAAAATAAATGTTTTTATTTTTTATTTCGTGTTTTATTTATGAAAATAAAATTATGTACTCTTAAAATGACATAATGAGTCTATATTAATGCAATAAAAATAAAACCGACTTTTGTCCACCTAGCTTGTTCTACGCGAAACACTGTGGGACGGTGGCATGCCCGACATATGTCAACCGTGCCGTCCTTCACAATAAATCTCCGGTAGTTATTCGTCATCATAACTTCATCCATAATTGCACAGACAAAACCTTCGGTTTCTCCAAAGAGGTCCCCGGAACGTAGCCAGGCTACGGACGCTGATTGATCTACATCGGGTCCATGTAGGGCTCGGAAAAAGCGTCCGTGAAGCTCCTTACTTTGCCATACCTCCTTGCGGTCGTTAGTGTCAAGTATTACAGGTTTGCGCCAGTTCTCTTTAGCCAAGGAGAGCGGGGTGAGGCCTTTGTCCACTGCAACCACATCTCGATGCATTCCCACGTCTGATTCTAGAAAATATTCCCTGAGACTGCATATCTCGCGATTGTGGAGAGTCTTGGCGTTTAGAAAGCCTCGACCTCCACAACTCCGCGGGATATACAATCGCATGACCGAAGAACGTGGGTGATGCATACGAAATGCCGTTAACAATGTACGGACCTTCCTATCCAGGGCGTCCAGTTCTGTTTGAGTCCATTTGAGTATGCCGAAAGAGTACATCAAAACCGGCATGACCCAACCGTTGAAAGCACGCACCTTGTTTCCGCCTGATAAAAGACTATTAAATACTTTTTTCAGGCGGCCAAAGAAGCGCTCCTTCAACGATTGCTTCATGTCAGCAACATTAATGCCCAGCGCTTCCGACATCCCCAAATACTTGTAGGTTTCGGTTGCTGAGAGGGATCTAAGGTTTATGGAATCTGAGAGCTGGGTTCCCACAGATTCCACAATTTCCCCTCGCTTTACATGCATGACCGCACATTTGTCCACACCAAATTCCATCCTGATGGCGCTACTGAAAGTTTCAGTTACCTTCAGTAGCTCCATCAGCTGCAAATCGTTGGGGGCAAAGAGTTTCAGGTCATCCATGTAAAGAAGGTGAGATATAACCTGACCACCTCTCCTCAATCGATAGCCCAGACCTGAATTCTCCAGCAGCGTGCTTAGAGGATTCAGGGCTAAGCAGAACCAAAGTGGACTCAAACTATCGCCCTGGAATATACCTCGCTCTATCCTTATCGGTTCACTATTTCTCTGAATCTGCCGACATCCTGGATAGCGAAGGACTGTACTCCATTGCCTCATACACGAGATCAGGAAGGTGCGCAGAGTTGCATCAACTTTATACAACTCTAGCACCCTCATGAGCCATGTATGTGGCACGGAGTCATAGGCCTTCTTATAGTCTATCCAACATGTCGACAGATGCCTTCGAGAACGGCGAACCTGTTGACTAATGGCCATATCAATGAGGAGCAGCTCCTTAGTACCACGGGACCCGTTCCTACATCCATTTTGAGAAGCAGACATGATTGAATTGTCATCAATGTGTTTAGTGATTTTAGCTCTCAAAATGGATGTAAAAACTTTATAAAGTGTCGGAAGACACGTAATTGGTCTATAATTTTTGGGTTCCGCCGTACTACCCGATTTATGGAGCAGGTGGGTTATACCAGTTGTCAGAAACATAGGTAACGACCCTGACTCTAAGGCCGTCTGGAATAGGGCCGCCAAACGAACGTGCGACCTCTGGATCCACTTTATCCAGAAGTTGTGCAGTCCGTCCGGCCCTGGAGATTTCCAATTAGGCAACGGACGGACCGCACAAGCTACATCTTGGGGGCTGATTGTTAGGGCCCCCATTTCTGGTATTGGATCGCATGCTCGTTCGACTTCCCGAGTCCATTCACCTTCGGTATGACTGACAGGCACCGACCAGATGCTGCGCCAAAACAAACACATGGCGTCATCATCCGGTAGGTGCGTGTCAGACACACCTTGGTCCGGTCGCTCCCATGCTCTATACACCCACCTTTCATCACTTTGGAATGTGCGATTCTGAGTGTACCGTTCCACCCGCCGCTTATACCTACGAATACGGTTTGCCCATGCATACACTTTCTGTTTCAGGAAGTCGATGCGCTCTGTGATGCGCGACATATAGTCTGGAGGACTTATATCAGTCCCTACAAATGCCCGCCTCACAAAGCGCATCACTCGAGGTCGTGTGTTACCCTCCCTGAAACAGGTTAGTTTGCCAATGAGTGTTCTGGCCACACCAATACGCCGCTCAATCCTGCACTGCCAAAATGGTATAGCTGGTTTCAGTCGTGTAGCTCTGTCATCAGGAAATTTGACGTGAGCTACACGACACACCGCTACAGCCGCACAATACAGGGTTGAGTGAGCATCAGTGAGGTTCTCGCAGTTGTCAAAATAGCTTGACAACTGCGAATCCAGAGCAGCCACTAGCGCCCTATTTTTATTATGCATGGGCAAACGAGGTAAGCGTGGTCTAAGTTCGGGCGACATGTACCGATATTCTCGAATCGCACCCTCCAAAGTACTCCTCATTTCCTCACTGCACTGGGTACTTACATTAGTAGCCATGTCATTACTTACCTCGTTAGCGCGATTAACTAGTTGGTGGGGCTGTGGTGGTACCACAGCCTGCGACGAAGAGGTAATGACTTGGCTACTCTGCATTTCAGTTTTACTAAACTTATTATTATATATTAAAAACAACAGCTTCGAATATAAAAACATTGAAATTAGTTGTAATTTTAATATAATAAAATTAATCATGTACCCATAAAAACTTTACACACCGCATTATTTATTTACCACAGACGCACATCTGATCAGAATTTACGCAAAAAAGAAAATTATTGTGATTAATATGATTGCTTGCTTAGTTAGACAAAATAACAATTATGTACAGGATTTAGGTGTCCATCTATCAAAAACGTTTCTCTATGGTCAAATTGTTTATGCTTCTATTTGAGAATACCCCACTTGACGAACGTCTATGGTCAAATTGTTTATGCTACTATTTGAGAATACCCCACTTGACAAAGTCATTGATGACTCCATTCAGTCTCTCCACGTACAGGTCACTGGTCTTTTCAAAGACGAAGTCGGAGACATCGGTAGATTCGTTGATTACAGGTGCGTGCTCGGTGTCAACTGTTACTATTGGTAAGATGAACACTGATATGCAGAGCCCGTAGTCCATTTTCTGGAAACATAATATTATTTGTGAAATTTTCTGCTTGGAGTCGGACATAATGCGAAACGTTGAGTAAACTGAGTTGCACGATTCCGGAAGAGGGCTCAGGAAGCTCTTGTCCTCACTCAGAGGTCCTCTAAGAGTGAGGTGGAAATCTAATTCATTTGTAGGGTTCCGTACCTCAGAAGGAAAAACTTAAACCTGTCAGTCTGTCAAGACCCTTTAACTTGGGAACGCGAGTACGTATTTTTTTTTTTGCGAGCAAGCAATTCAACGCTCGTAGGAATTGAAAAACATTAAAGACTCAACTCTGTGGTCCCATTGTGCTGTCAAGAACAAGTCAACCCTCTAAGTCTACGCAGTCGAAAGATATAGTTGTTTATGTCGCAAGTTTGTACGGAACCCTCGGTACGCGGGTCTTATGCTTTCCTGGTATTTTCATTACTGTTTTGGGAGCAAATATATCGAAATAATATATCGATATCGAAATCGATAAAATATAGAACGTAATAGCAACGAGGGTGGTGGATTTCCGACAGTAAACTTTACAAAAATAAAGTGATCATTACCTCCTTCATTTCAAAGTCGAAATCATCCCTAGAGTAGGTCTCCTCAGGGTCGACGTTCAGCCTCGTCATGGCGGCACTAAGCTGCGTGTAGTAGTGGTCAAGTAGTTTCTCGTAGTACTTGGCGCGGAACTCGTCGTCGGAGCCAAGGAATATGAAGTAGATCACGTCACACGCGGGGCTGCCTCCTTGTAGGGTTTGAAGGTCCAAGATCTTAATTTCTACCTGGCCGTCCTTGAATTAAAAGAAACAAATTGGAGCTGCAATCATTGGTAGCAATTGCAAAGCATTTTATTCTATGTTTTTTACTTTTTAACAACTAAACAGCTGATCGGATCGTAATAGAATTTGGTTACGAGTTTGATTTCAACTTGGAAAAGGACATAAGCTATATATTATCACGCTAATACCTTAAGGAGGAGAGCAATATTGCTTTTGACAACTGTCATGCTTTAGAGTACAACGGCTTTATATCAAGCCAGATTATCAGAGTATTAATAATGGAGATGATGAGATGATGCAAATGCAAACAAAAAAGGAATTACGAATCTCCTAATTACAGAAACTATTTTAAATAAATCGAACGCGAACCGCACGGGTCGACAGGCCGTATCAACGGCGCGTTCGTGTCACGTTCACGCTCTCCTCAAAGGCTATGTCAGTAAAGTAGAGAGGCCTGGTCTGTCTCCCCCCCGATCCAACCAGAGCGGGAAGTTATTTGATTGAAGTCCCATCAGAAAAAAAGGAAATGTTTACAACGTTAAAACACTGTAAAGTTGGAAATATAGAACTCACCTCCCGCACTCTGTGCAATAAGTTATTTCCTCTAAAGTCTCCGTGTATTATGGCAGGACTACGAATGGGGCCGGTCATTGTAAACGGATACGGTTTGTTCTTTAAGAACGTTTGTAAAGCTTCTCTCTTCTCTGGCTTGACATTGTCCAAAGCAGTGCTTACCATCGTATTCATCATTCTATCCATAGTTTCATTTTCTGGCCAATCCACTTTCAAAGTTGCCAAAGTGTTCTGAAATTCCTTTGGATCTTTTTTACTAAATGCGAATGACAGTGCGTGCATCTTCGCCAGATCCGAAATTGCTGAAGACGCGTACTCCCAATCATAGGAATGGAATCTGTCGTAAGGTTCATATCCATCCGCCAATAAGTTCTCAAGGACCAATATTTCCTGGTTTTTGCTGGCATCAAAGCCATAACACTTCGTGAAGAACAGCCTGTGCTCCTCAGGTACTCCGTTTTCTTCCTCTAAGGACGCGTAAATTTTAGCCAATTTCATATAAGCGAACTGTTCCGTGTCGTAAATGGGCGTTGGCATTTCGTTTCGTAATTCTTCTCCAAATGCTGCGACTTTTGCAAACAAATGTAGATCTTCTTTATTTTCTTCTTTTATGATCGCTGTAAATAGTTTAGACGTGTAGTTCGCTCCTCCGCTTGATGTTTCATTTACAATCAATTCATAGTTTTCATATTTATTTTCTCTAGCGATTTTATTTAAGAGTTTCAGCAGCGATTCTTCCTTCTGTTGTTCCATGGTTATAACTGGCAAGCTCTCAAAACGAACTGAAATAAACAGGTAGTAAACGTTTAATTTCATAACCAAACTAAAGATAAGATAATTAAACTATAATCTGATAAATTGAGATAACAAGTAACAACAGCTATTTATTCCTATTATAATTGAAGTTTTGTAATAATTTTAGCTGTGATTATATAATATTACTAACGATCTATCGAGCTGTTGGGTACAACACTTTTTTTTTGAATATCTTGTCTTTCAATGTGGAATTATTTACGCTAAATATCACTTCACTTTTTTATTTAATGGCGTTTGTGAGACACCACAATTTCGCCAATAATACGTAGGTACTATTGTAGACAATCAAACGCTGGAGATTATATCAGTAATTATTATTGTTGTATAGAACACAGCAAAGAGATTAAATGATTTAAAATATTTTAACAAACACGCTAAATATCATTAAATCTGTCGGTGGTTTCCGAAACATCACACACTCATGGATAGCTATGATATACACTACAATGTCCATGAGTATCATAGGCTACATTACAAAAAAAATATGAGAATTCATCGATATGAATTTTACTATTTTTTTTTTGTAATGTAGCCTATTTTTCTGTAATGTAACTTTTTCGAGGCCTTTTGGTACAATGCTTCGGGAAAAGTTAGGAATATGTAAGAGCGACCCTGTGTATGAGGGGGTGTTGATGTGTGTAAAGGCGCGGGCCCACCGCGGCGCATGCTGAGCACGGGCACGCAACACATTTTAGCTGCGTGTATAAATTTGTTTGACAACGTGGGTCTACGTTTCCACTGGAGTACCTACACGGAACCCCACGACTATGTATAACGTGGCACGGCCCACGGAGAGCCTACACACGTGGCACTGCAATCCACGGAGGAAAACCGCTCTGCGGTAAGCGAACTGTACATAGTCATGGGTCATATTCGTGTACTTTAGTGGAATCGTTGACAGCGTTGAGCTATGTAACCGCCTATTCGAGCAAGCCACGCATGTATTAATGACGTCAATTCATGCGTAGCCTCTCCGTGGGTTGCAGTGGACACAACCACATACATTTTCTTACAAAGCGAAGCTTAATACACGTGCGTAGCCTCTCCGTGCACCGCGGTGGGCCCGCGCCTTTAGGGTGTGTAAGATTGAGTTTGTGTGTGTGTTTTTCGCATGTGGTCGTGTTATAATTTAGTATGTATACACAGCGTTATATCACGCATATAACTCCTGAAAGGATAGGCAGAGATGTATCTAATATTGCACCTATGTACAAAATCTAACCAGTTTTGTTTAACTCCCATCAATCAGTCAGCTGCTTCAAGCGAGCACAAATCCAGACTCTGTAGCTGTTCCTGACAAACTGATGGAAAAATACATACAACACACTATTTTACAGTGTTAAATAAGCGGACACTACATGATCAATGGAACAAACCTCCTCACTTGGAAACTGAACAGCCTCCCGCATGGGCTTGACCTCGACTTTTGGCTGCGGAAGCTACGATCGAGAAAAGTTTGGGCGCTAAACCGGGAGTCCTACCACTTTAGTGCAAGGTAGCCTCGTAGTGCACGAAGTCCTTAAATTTGAACGACAACTTCAATATACTAACTGTAAATCACACTCCGAAATATTTGATCGACATCGGACCTGTTAACTATTCGAATATCAAAACGGTACTGGTTCTATTTCCTATGTGCTGCGTTTTTTATGATTAGCAGACACACAAAAAACACGTAAATATCTTAACGGTTTGTAGCAGTGCTCGCTTATATTGGGCACGCATTATCGGATGAATGTTGGTGTCAGGTTGTCGCGAGAGAACAAAGTAGAACAAAAGTTCTTAAACAATTGGTATACCTAAACTCACACACACGTTGATGGCTTCTATGCCACCATTAGACAGAAGTCTGCCTCCCTGCTCTGCAGAGTGCGGGCCAGTTCCAACACCATCCTGAAAACCAATGCAGGGAGGTACGATTCACCTATATTGTATGATATTGTGCGAAGATGTATCTTCAGCAATAGGCTTGTAACTTTATAAAATACTAACATAGTTTTAAGATACCTTTTTACCTAACCCTATGGATGTACTTGTTTTTTAAGTCGCTTGAGCGATGAGGACATAGTCAATCGAGTTGGTATGTTTTCTGTTATAAATATCTATAACATCATCTATCCATTAAACACGAATAAAAAAAAAGCTGCATAACGAAATGTCTCGGAATACATTCATGTTTACCGTAGTGCCCTCGGCGGTCTATAACGTCAAAACTAAGCTAAGAATACAGCTACCTATCCAATTACAGTTACACACACACATACACATCTCTTCCCTATAAACATATTACCAAAAAAGAATATAAGACATTTTTAATATAAACATTGTCGGTGGAGCCTGCCGGATTTGTAAATCTTTGACAATCGTTAGAAGCTTTCAGTGACGCGAAAGTCTGACACCCAGTCTTACCAAAGGTATCATATTACCCAGTACTAACTGGGTTGTGGAGGTCAGATAGGCAGGCGCTCCATGTAAAATACTGGTGTTCAGCTGCATCCAGTAACTTTTGTAAAGTATAGTCGGTAATTAAAGAGAATCTTCTGAAAAACCCAAAGATTAAAAGCTAGTTTTAAGTGTTTTATTTTTTTTAAACTAATTTCATACTACAAAAATAGATACGCGTCATTCTCTACTGCTGCATCCTTATATCAGATGCGGAGTACTCATACAAATTTATAATGTGAAGATTGCAGCAAGGTGGCGTTGCTTATCAAGAAAATTTGTATCGAAATGTCAAACTTGGTATTTTTATACTATTTTCGTTGTAGCATGGTGCGGGTGACATTAGATGAAAATATATGTTATAAATACCATCACTGAACATGTCTGTTGGCTAATGGTTTTTTGAGTAAATATTGTTTTATAACCCATTCTATTAGGGGACGGCGCAACAAGTTTTCTTCTTCCATTCTTCCCTATCAGACGTCACGGCATCATTTACTCCTTTCTCCTTCATATCATTCCTTACACAATCCATCATCTTTTCTTTGGCTCTCCTCTCGCTCTCCGTCCATCAACATTCAGATCCATTACTCTTTTAGTCACATGTCCTTCATCCCTCCTTATTACATGTCCATACCAAGACAAACAACTCTCTTTAATTTTTGAGAAATAAACATTATATTTATATTATTACAACATCCAGAGAGACAGATTCTGAATAGTGTTGTACCACAATGTAATTTGATTTATTTATTTTTGTTTCCTAATTTTTCTTCTTACATTAATATCTTTACATTGATAATCTCTGTAAATGCCGTGTAATATATCTATAGTGGCAATTAGTACGAGGTAAAATAAAAATTCAATGTCATGAGTAGTGTTTATTCGAAAATTACAGGCAATATCATCATCATCTGCCTAGCCTTTTCCAACTATGTTGGCATACATAACTATGTTGGACGGTCTTACTAATTTATAATCTCAACATGAATGATGTAAATGCGATTTTGTAATAATATTATAACTTAGTCGGGCATGCCACCGTCCTGGTGAGTCCATCAGACATATTATTTCTGGTTGTTCTCGTCTAGCTAACAGCGAGTATTTGCATAGACACAACCAAGTAGCCAGGATTATTCATCAGCAACTTGCCTTGAAATATAATCTTGTGGAATCTGAGGTACCGTACTACAAGTATGTGCCCGACCCAGTTCTCGAGAAAGACCATGTCACGCTGTACTGGGATCGGTCTATCATTACTGACAGGACTATTGTCGCCAATAAGCCTGACATAGTGGTGATAGACCGATCAGCGCGCCGCGTAATGATAATCGATGTTACCATCCCACATGACGAAAACCTCGTGAAAGCTGAGAAAGAAAAACAACTAAAATATCTTGACTTGGCACACGAGGTTGTTGACATGTGGAATGTAAACTCGGCTATCATTGTGCCGATTGTCGTAACGGCCAATGGCTTAATTGCCAAGAGCCTCGACGAACATCTGTCGAAGCTCTCCTTAGGTGGTTGGATCAAGGGCCTGATTCAGAAGGCAGTACTCCTCGATACGGCCCGCATTGTGAGGAGGTTCCTGTCTCTGGAGCCCTAACCACCGGTAGCTTGGACCCTGCTCCCGATACTGGTGGACCACTATTTTTATATTTTTAAATATTGTTTATGTTATTTTTTTTTTTAAGAAATATGTATTTAAAAATGTAAAAATAAGATAAAAAGGAAAATAAAGAGAAAATTATAACTTAAAAGAGTGTCCATGGAGTCTCTTGCCCATTCTTCTTCATAGAGAGCAATGCTTTGGAATGGGCAACTACAGTGCTTTCACAAGTTATTATGTCTTGTGACCGGGACTGTAGCTTCAACATTTTGTTGCTTGACATTAAAGAGTGCCTGTAATGGTCTAATTGAAATAAATACTTTTGAGTTAAGTTGGGGTAGCACAGTTCCCCTTTCCTGATTTGCAGAATAGGTACCTGCTACCGCCTTATTGATTTTAATAGCAAAGCTAAGTTTTCCCTTTTCTTCCCTCGTTCTCCCTGATGACAGTGTCATTTTAAAAGTTATGTTATGTTACACATGTTTATGCAACGCCATGCATGTTTATATTTTGTCTTTGAGGATGCCCCACTTGACGTAGTCGTTGACGATTCCGTTCAGCCGCTCGGCGTACAGGTCGCTAGTCTTCTTGACTGAGAAGTTTGCGACGTCCAGAGACTCATTGACTTCGGGCGCGTTTTCGCTGTCCACTGTCACCACAGGTAAGACGAACACTGCTAGCGTGAGACCGCACGGCAGTTTCTGGAAAAATATAAATAACTTTAATAGTAAGTATACATAATTACTTACAGGACTATTATTGCCAATAAGCCTGACATAGTGGTGATAGACCGATCAGCGCGCCTCGTGATGATAGTCGATGTTACCATTCCGTATTACGAGAATCTCGTGAAAGCTGAGAAAGAGAAACAACAAAAATATCTCGACTTGGCGCATGAGGTTGTCGTGCCATGGGCGGCAAGCGAATTTTTAGAAAATCTTTGAAGGCCGTTTTTTTCTTTTCAAAAATAAAGGAATGTTTTTTTTGAGTAAAATTTTCTATCTAAAGTATTAAGAGTACGTCCCCTTTAGGTGCCATTACAAAAGTTCACCCTGTATAAATGAATAAACCTATAATGGTACATACCATTACGCCTTGTAATCTTTGAAGACTAGGACTTTGGTGGGAGTATTTGTGTACACTCATATTTTGCCAGCAATGTTTCAAATCCCATATACATATACGAGCCTAGTGCCATCAATCTGGCAAAAATCTAGACTCAGATTCCTTACAAAATATCTTGAAAACAGTTGGACTAACTGTTGACAGTCATTTCTACTAGTAAGCATGAGAATGAAAGGCAAATTTGGCTGTCATAAGGTAACCGGATCCAGGTTCTGATGGTTATCATAAACTAGCTGTTCCCCACGGTTTCACCCGCGCTACTCAGCACCTGTTGGTCGTAGCGTGATGTTATATAGCCTATAGCCTTCCTCGAAAAATGGACTATCCAACACTAAACGAATTTTCCAATTCCAACCAGTAGTCCCTGAGATTAGCGCGTTCAAACAAACAAACTCTTCAGCTTTATAATATTGGTATAGATAATATTATAATATTATATATTATTAGTATAGATAATGGATTAAGATATTAATTTGTTTTTAATATTAAGATATTAAAGGTTGCTCGGGTATAAAAAATTATCAACTAATTGCATCATGGGAGTATCTAATATTATTGCTTTTTTTTGTTTTACTTTTAATTTACAATCTGTCACTATTTATTAGGACATTAAGTAATTTTTTGGGCGTGTTCAATGGATTGCTTGGTATGCGTCCTGTGACACAACCACTAACTTCAAAGCATAGAGCTAAGTCCAATAAAATCCTGCGGAATTTTGTGTTTGAATCTACGGATTCCCTTTTTATCCATGAGATGATTAGCTAAGCTGTTTGGATGGTGAGTTATTCTTCCTTCATATGACATGCAAAAGCTTTTAATTTCTTCTCTGATTGGAAGTATCTTCATCTTCTTCTTATTATTGATCACATCCCAACTGTTACTCCTGGAGTTGACTAGACGTATGCGTCACACAGCACAAGACCACTTTTAAGGGTTAATAAGGTTGATAGTAATAAATGAACCTTTCTGAATCAACTGGGCACAAATCCAGACTCCGTATTGCTGCTGTTTCCTTATGGAAAGCAAGACAGACTACTCGATCTAGGAATCGGACCTTGGACCTCTTGTACAGCAGTAGCGCGGTGCGACAACTTTAGTACAATCTAAGTACTACTATGAACTGCGCATTATGCTCGTACAATCTCCTTTACATAGGTTGCTACTGGCTACCTACACCACTTTAAGTACAAGTGCTGCTCAGAGTGTCGTTGCTTGTCAAGAAAATTTGCATCGATATGTCAAGTATAGTACATTGATTTTAGTTCCGTGGTTTCTCGCCTGCACAGATATGTCAGTTGAAGTGTAATTAAATAATGACGCTGACAAGGCATCACATCATGCATCGTGCAGAATTTACATGCAAACACAAACCACGTGTCTCCTTACTAATATTATAAAAGCGAAAGTGAATTTGTTTGTTTGTTACGTCTTCAAGCCTAAATAGCTAAACCGATTTTGATGAATTTTGGCACAAAGATAGTTGGGACCCAGGAGACGGACATAGGCTAACTTTAAAAAAAATTGAGCAATGAGGGAGAAAGAGGTAAGAAAAGAGAAAACTTAGCGTTGTTATAACAATCAATAAGGCGCAAGGGCAAAAACTACAGGTACAGGTGCCTGCAAATTAGGAAAGGGGAACTGTGTTACCCCAAATTTAACGCGAGCGAATCCTCGGGCAAAAGCTAGTCTATATATAAATGCGTAGATTGTTTTAACAATAACCTAACCCATTTGCATGTGGATCAGTTGTCAGAATACTAATTCTCTAAGAATACGACGTCGAGCGCAGCGCCGATCTCAGACGGTTCTTTATGAAACTAGACGATGCGGCAGCGCTAATGTCGACGTTGTATTCTGAGAGAATAGCCATACTGTACCCTTCTTGATAAGCCGCCAACGTTGATCAAATCGAAAGAGATGAAGCAACAGAGTACCTATGTGTATATAACGTGTAACAGAAAAGTGCGAAGGTTATTTCAAGATTTGATTCAGACCATCAAATTGAACTTATTTCCTTGGAACCACAATCAAAATCGAAATAAAATTGGTGTCCACGACAAAACTTCAGGAATTTAGTCGGAATTACGACGTTCATCAAATTACGTCGCATTAAAGGTCGAGTAAGTAACTATTTTGTTCATAAATCTTTACGTCACGGTAATAACTACCTTAATACATCCTACATAACGATTACAATGGCTCAATTTAGTACTAATCAACATAACCACCTAAATCACATAATAACCAACTTATTTCGAGCAATGTTTATTAATATATAATCTGTTGATTGACGAACATAACTGATCATATCACTTTATCAGTGAATTAGATTACTAAAATTATTGATAAGGATGTTTTTATATGGGTTTTGATAAGCATCTATCGTTTTAATTATAGCTTAACTTAGCTTCAAAATACGCAGTTATAAAGTATAGTAGTATCTAGATATCTGTTTATTTTCTGAATGACTAACCATCTTTCTAGAAATTCATTGCAGATGCACACATTGCCATTCTAGTGGTGGTACTTTCATGAAATCCTAGTAGCTGGGTCATATTGTGGGATCCTAGGAGTGCGAAGGGGCCAACAATGGGCCTCATGTTTTGGTTAAATATATATATCTTTATGGCGGATTGACGTGTCCTTTTTCTTATCTAGCTACGACCAACGGAGTGTGCTACAGCGTAGCACGCCCCTATATGCGTGCTACGGCGTAGGCTTTCGTAGAACTTTTTATAACACTTTCTTTGTAGATTTTACAATATTTTTTACCTACACAGAATATATATAATATTAGCTTTTGCCCGCGGCTTCGCTCGCGTTTAATTCAGGGTAACACAATTCCTCTTTCCTGATTTGCAAGTATCTGCTACTTGTAGTTTTTGCCCTAGCGCCTGATTTATAGTAATAGCAATGCTGAGTTTTCTCTTTTCTTCCTTCATTTCTCACTTTTTTTTAAACAAAAAATAGCCTTTTTCCTTCTCCAGGGTTCCAACTACCTCTGTACCAAAATTCATCAAAATCGGTTTAGCCATGTAGGCGTGAAGACGTAACAAACAAACAAACTCACTTTCGCTTTTATAATATTAGTAAGGATATTGGCATCTCAGAATACCAGCTATTGCCGTTATTAAAAGTATTTGAGATTCTTACCTCTTTCATTTCGAACTCAAAGTCTTTCCTGGAGAACGTCTCCTTAGGGTCGAGGTTCAGCCTTATCAAGGCAGCACTGATCTGCGTGTAGTAATGTTCAAGCAGTTTCTCGAAGTACTGCGCACGGAACTTCTCGTCGGAGCCGGTGACGATGAAGTATATTAGGTCAGTAACCGGGCTACCTCCCTGCAAGGTCTGCAGATCTACGATCTTGATATCCACTTTACCATCCTGGAATTATGAAAAATGCAGGTTTACAATACTGGTGCAACTGATCCCACTGGAAACCTCAACATAGTTAAGAACAAGCGATAATAATGAATAAAATAATAATAAAGAGTGTCGTGTGCCACTACACGCTCCCGTGTGGTCTTGCGTTTATTATATTACAACTTGTTAAGAACCGAATGTACCTATTATGATTGTGACAGATGATAAAGAAATGATAAATGTTTACTGCTGTCTGTCGGTACAACAATACCTTCACTGTTTATTTCCTTTCCTTCAACAAATAGTAAACGCTGATAGCCGGTGGTTAAACAATTAAAAAAAAAACAGAAATAGAAGAGCACTATAAGCACTTACCGGTCTGACTTTATGTAGCAAGTTATTTCCCCTGTAGTCTGAATGTGCTAAGACAGTTTTACGAACGATTTTGAAAACCGAAGCGTAAGTGTTATTTTCGTCAAGAAAGTTTTGCAATGCTTTTTTGTACTCAGGTTTAACAGTTCTTAAAGCAATATCCACACTGTTCTGCAACATACTGTCTGCTCCTGACCAATCCATTGTCAACTTTTTCAAAGTCTTCTCGAACTCCTCCGGGTATTTCTCACTGAATGCAAATGATAATGCGTGCATTTTTGCTAATTCTGTTACTGCTGCAGCAGCGTAATCCCAAGTTATGGAATGAAATCTATCGTGAGACCCATAACCGTGCGCCATTAAGTTCTCAAGAATGAATGTCTCTTGGTACAAGCTAGAATCGAAGCCATAGAACTTGGTGAAGATCAGTCTGTGCTCCTCGGGCACTCCGTTTTCTTCTTCTAAGTCTGCGTAAATTTTGACCAGTTTTGAATAAGCATAGTATTCAGTATCATAAGCCTTAAAATCTACTGAATTTCGAAACTTTTCTCCTAGTGCAGCGACTTTGGCAAATAAATGAAGATCTTCTTTCTTTTCTTCTTTAATGATCACTGTGAACAGTTTCGACGTGTAGTTCGCTCCTCCGCTTGATATTTCATTTATAATTATTTCAGGGTTTTCGTAATGTTGTTCTGTAGCGATTTTGTTTAAAAATTGCCGCAGCGATTCGTCCGATTCCATTGTTTCAATGATAAATGTGATAAGTTTTTCGTATTTCGCTTAGTTTTATAACAGACTTGGTAATTATCTGATAAATAATAATGATTAATAATAACAACATGAATTTCGTTAGCCTACTCTTCGGTGAGTCATATCATGAGCTTGTTTCATAGCTTCTGTGATTCAAGGGGTGCGTTTGCGTGAGTTCTTGGTGAATGATTTAGTTCTGCATTAATTTTGTTGTTAACGATCAAACGAAATTATAAGCTTTTTCTAGGGATTGTATATTTAACGAAGGCTGCCAATCGGTTCTGTATCGATATAGGGATGGAAGGCAGTATAAATAGTTACTTTTGTGACTTACTCAATGTATTCGATTGTGTTCTTAATGAAAAATTATATGGGAAACTTCACGGTAGTGGGATCCGTTATACCTCTCTGAAGCATATTTAGAAAGTCGATGTCACTGAAGACAGCTCACCTGAATCTAAAGTAAAAATAGGAGTAGCACTAGGTTCGACTTATGGTCCTTTTTTGTTTCGTAATTTATATTTTTAACTTATCTTAACACTAGCTTTTGCCCGCGACTTCGTACGCGTGGATTAATAGTTCCCGTTCCCGGGGGATTTCCGGGATGAAAACTATCCTATGTCCTTTTTGGGTCCCAGACTATATCTGTACCAAATTTCATTAAAATCGGTTCAGTTGTTTAGGCGTGAAGAAGAGACAGACAGACAGACAGAGTTACTTTCGCATTTACAATATTAGTTTAGATTAATTAAAATTAAAGTGGAACTGGGTTGGTCACATCTTCCGCATGTCGCAACTAAATTGGACCAAAGTAACAATTGATTGGGTTCCGAACAACAGGACGCTCTTCGCTGTTCACGGTAGGCTCACAAGGAGATGGCGTGATGAACTTGACTTTTACAAATAGGATTGCGCCCAAACAGCAAACGACAAAAAAATTGGGAGGAAGGAAGGGAGGCAATAAAATCTTAGTATCTATAAATCCTTACTAATACTATAAAAGCGAAAGTGAGTTTGTTACGTCTTCACGCTAAAATGGCTGATCCGATTTTGATGAATTTTGGTAGAGAGATAGTTGGAACCCTGGAGACGGACATTTTTTTAATAAAAGGGATATATGAGGGAGAAAGAGAGAAGACAAAGGAAAACTTAGCTTTGCTATTACAATAAATCAGGCGCAAGGGTAAAACTACAGGTAGCAAGTGCCTGCAAATCAGGAAAGGGGAACCGTGTTACTCCGAATTTAGCGCGAGCGAAGCCACGGTCAAAAGTTAGTGTTTTATATTTACGAAATTTAATTTTTTAAATCCAAAACATATCATGTTAACAACAAAAGTCTGAATTATTTCTTGCACACACTTTTTTATATAAAATAATTGATTTCATAGAAATTTATAATGACTAGATTCTGAGTCCTATTGACGATGGGTAATCATTGAATAACTTCTCCCGCTCTGGGTGGAGCTGAAGGGACTGTCAGACTTCTACTGAGTAGAACCCCACCCTCCATGTTCACTCTTTTGCCCTTTGTGCTCTGGGGCCGCGGTATCTCTTTTGCAACCTGCGCAGGTCGTGGCACTGATGGGCCCCTCTGATTTGCTGACATCTCTTTAAGGCGCGTGGAGCAAGAACGTACCGTCGACACGGCCTGTCGTCCTGCTAGAAGAACCACACCGAACCGTAAACCCGTGTGCACGGTGGTTGGGAGTCGTGTCCCGCGGCGGCTGGGTTGGTTTGAGGATCTCACTTCGAACGTCTAGCAAACCCCATCGTAAACATAACTGCTTAGAAGAAAGAGGTGACTGCTTCCCATTCCCTTTTGCTCCGGACCATGGATTGAACCAGGATCGGATGCTAGAGATCGCCGGCGATCGCCTCTATCTGACCGGGAGTCTATTCCTTATATCTTTTGTAGAAAAGGAAATATGCAGAAAAAATAAAGCTAAAATTATAACAATCATGCACTAAGTCCAGGCGCGTGCCTATCTATTCCATCGTAAACAGAATCACCAATTAAACCGATGATAAGAAAAGGATCTTTCGCCATATTAGGTAATACCTACTTCGAATTCACAATGATTTTCCAATATTTTTAAAATCACCTGACACACAATGACTTTACATTGTTACAGTTAAGCTGGTGAATATTTTGGTGTCCTAGTTTCATGTTATTTCACAACTTATACCTGTTATTTCCAAAAGATAAACTTAGACTAAATATTTTTATGAGATATGGCCCGTGAATAGCCGATACTTGATTGAGCGAAATATACAATGCCTTCTGCGCAGCAACTGCTGCGTCCAGTCAGTTCAAGACGTTCAAAGGAATACTCTCTAACGTGTTCCACAGCCCGGTAGGGCCACTGCCTGCCAGGGTTACGGGTTGTTTGAAAGAGATACCGCAGTTTCAAAACACAAAAACCAAAAAAACGTAGATCGGTTCTAGTCACTAAAAAAAATGTGCTAATGAAAGAAACGATTTGTGTTATCAAGATATTCAAAATAACGATTGAATGACACACTTTTGTTTTCATGATTTTTGTGAATTTGATAATTAGATTTTTGACAAAATATAGTTATACAGGGTGACCTTGAATAGATGCGACAAATTTAAATATACAATAATACGTGTTGTCAAGAAAATTTTGATCATATCAAATGAAAAAAATGTAAACATTTATCAGTGTTATGGAAAACGTTAAAATAATTCAAGTATCAAAGAATTTCGCGTACTACTACAGTTTTCGTGTAGTGGGCATGATCTATGAAGGTACATTTGCGCTATGAATGAATCGCGCCGCCCCGCCTCCGAGCGCCCAGCGTGGCCCAGCGTGGCAGCGGCGGCGGCGGCCGCCCGCGCTTTTTTCCCGCGCGCACCAGTGATAACAATTTTGTGAAACCAAATTTCCCTTCATACTTCTGTCGGCTTAGGACGATCAAAAATACAATAAAAGTAATTATTAAAACAATGTTAACATAAGAGGTCAAACCTGAATAATGTTTGTTACAACAACAAATTAATTATTGTAGTTTTGGCGTATTTAAAAAGTTGGAATCACAGTATTTACAATAATTTTATTATTAAGTAGGTATTTACAATAAATCAAATTGGTACACTTACGTGTATTTTAATAAGTGTTCAAAATGTCCACCTCCGTTTTGTATACACAATTGAGCACGGCGCCGCAAATTGTCCTTAAGTTTTCTTAATACTAAAGTCTGTGAATTCACTGTTTCAAAAGCACTCCTAATTCTGTTTTTTAGTTCGTCTAATGTTTCGGACTCGCGTTCGTAAACGAGTCTTTTTACTTCTCCCCACAAATAAAAATCTAACGGTGTTAGATCAGGTGACCGTGCCGGCCATGCTACGGGTCCGCCGCGACCTATCCACCTATTACCGTACTCACTTCCTAAATAGGCTCGCACTTCACTAAAATAATGAGCCGGAGCTCCATCCTGTTGAAAATACATACCGGCTAGATACGACACGGGCACGTCTAGCAATAGTTCAGGCACTGCATTCCTTAAAAGTTCTAAATAACGTAGACCGGTCAACCTGTCATTAATGAATATCGGTCCAATCACTTTATCATTAATTATCCCAGCCCATACATTCACACTAAATCGCACTTGGAAAGCGTCCCTCCGTGTAACGTGTGGGTTGCGACCGCGGGGACTCCACCAATGTTCATTATGAACGTTAAATAGTCCAATTCTCGTAAAGGTGGCTTCGTCACTCCATAAAATGTTGTGATGGAGATTTTCCAACAACCATTCACAAAATTGTCTCCGCGGACGATAGTCGGCGACCACGATATCTTGCACGGGCTGAAAATGGTACGGATACATCCCAGACGTGTTCAGTAACTTCCATATGAAGTACTGACTCACATTGAACCGCCTGGCTGCTTGTCTGGTGCTGGCCTGAGGATTTTCTTGGAAAAATCGGTGTACCATGCGGTACATACGCCGTGGGTGTACCGGCGGTCTTCCACCACCCCGGGCGTGTGCCGGCACGTGTACACTTGCAAAGTCCAGCATGTTCTGAGTGATTCTTAGAATTCTTCCCAATGATGGTGGAGTGACATTGGGATATTTTATCCGAAATCTTCGCTGCGTTTCACGTAAATTTCTTACGGTGTTGTACCATACGATAAGATCGAGGTACTGTGCGTTTGTAAGCGGTAAACGACTATTTCGTCTCGTCCTAGGCATTGTTATGATACACACAAGCACAACTCACAAGACAAAAATACAAATTATTCGCAATACGTAAAGTAGGATTTGCGGAATGCGCGCGCGACCGTGACCTACAAACGTTTTGGGGTGACTAGACTAGCGCGGGCGGGGCGGGCGGGGCGCTTCCGGGCTAGTCCGGGCGGTCGCCGGGAAGGGATGCGCTGCGCTGGAGTTCGCGCGAGGTTTGGCAACGTCGCACTGTTTACCATGATATGACCGCAACGAACGGCAACGTTTGATAACATGAGTACACTACGAGACGATCATTGAGCGCTGCGTAGAGTCGGACGAGATTTTTTGATATTTTAATTTTTCTTATTAATTTCGCATAGTAATTATTTTATTGGAATATCGATAATTCTTACTTAAATAAAAATAACAACATCATTAGACCATTTTGTAACGATAATAATGTAATTTTTTTTAACGATTTAAATTGTAGGAAAAACAGTTGATAATTACTATATAACTATAACTGAAGCTCCCATTTCATTTTGTCGCATTTATTCAATGTCATCCTGTATAATAAATATATTATGTATTAATAAATAAATTTTGCTAAGATTAGTTAGTAATATAAATTACAAAACAAGAACGGACCAAAAGTCGAACCCTGTGCAATCCCCTTTTTTACTTCATATCCAGAAGAGCCTATTCCGTCAAATCCAGCCTAATAATACTTTACCCCTAGTGTTGATGATACAGTACTTTTTAAGGTAAGTTGTTTTTAATGAGATAACAAAGCAATATTGTCACGAGGCAATATTGCTATATTATCTTGTTTATTTCTTGTTTAGTTAGGCACGTGCCTGACGTTTGCCTAGTCATTAACCAATAAATCAACAATATAACCTATACTTAATTGTTATTTTATCAACATCGTTTGCGTAGATAAGCATCATTTTCTTTTAGAAATGTCACGGTGAATAGAGACATTTATCGTTATTATTGGTGCGATATAAATAAATTATATTATTGCCTTCAACAAGGCTTAGTCTCTTTTCAATCTCAACAAAAAGAGAATTAAAAGTAGTAGGGGAGCCCAAGCGGGGATTTCGGGATTTACTAAAGCGCGGCAGATTAATATACAGGGGGATACCTTGTACCCAGTTAAGTACCTCCACAGAACATGAGGCCCATATATAAGGCCGCCCGTGAATGATACAGGATCAGATTAGTAAAAAAAAATTGACCATCAGAAATTCTCGAGCGCGTCATATTAAGGTAGGGTGAGTTAATTACACCCTAAAAAGTGTATATTCCACTAATCTGACAATTTGAGAGTGACGTAAAAAAAGGGGAGGGCAACAAAGTTGTAAAAAAAAAACGTCATCTCGACATTCTCGAGCGTAGCTAACTTTTTTTTTATTTTGAAGGAAATAATTCAAGAATAATGAAAAATATATAATCTGACGATTTCCACAAGCCGAAATAACAAAAATTCGTCGATAAAGTTAAATGCGTGCAGCTGCGTGATGCCTACATTTCCTTCTCCGCGTTTCTATTCCTCTCTCACTCTTTCTCTATCTATTACTCTCTCACTCCGTCCCCACTCTGGTTTCTGTTGCCATGACGCCATCACAGCTGATCATAAAGACTCGTTCGTGGCATACTGTTTACAACGTGTTTCCAACGTTTTGGTTTTTTTTGCTATTTTAATATTATTTGAGTGAGTTAAAGTTTATAAACATTAGCCGCCAACCGTGTGAAAATCGGTTGATCCATTCAAAAGTTATTGCGGTTTGAAAATTCCAAAAATAGTGTTCTATGAAACTTCTATCAGACTTTCGAGCTGGGAGAGCTCAAATGCATAGAAATATTATTTCTTTGAACTCAGCGAGCTCAAAATATCACATAAATTATATTTTGTGCTCAAAAATGTCATAAGTACAATTTTAAGCGCCCAGGAATGGAATTAGCGAGAAGTTGCAGGGATGGCCTTTAAGGTGAACCGTTTTTAGGGTTCCGTAGTCAACTAGGAACCCTTATAGTTTCGCCATGTCTGTCTGTCCGTCCGTCCGTCCGTCCGTCCTCGCTTAATCTCTGTGACCGTTAGCACTAGAAAGCTGAAATTTGGTACCAATATGTATATCAATCACGCCGACAAAGTGGTAAAATAAAAATTGGAAAAATATGTTTTATTAGGGTAGCCACCCTATATGTAAAGTGGGAAGTGATTTTTTTTTTAATTTTAACCCTAACGTGTGATATATTGTTGGAAAGGTATTTAAAAATGAATAGGGGTTTACTAAAATCATTTTTTGATATTGTTAATAATTTCGGAAATAATCGCTCCAAAAGTAAAAAAGAATGTGTCCCCCCCCTCTAACTTTTGAACCATAAGTTTAGAAAATATGAAAAAAAACAGAAAAGTAGAACTTTATAAAGACTTTCTATGAAAATTATTTTGAACTTGATTGACATAACAGTTTTTGTACAAAAAAGACAAAAAGTTGTACAAAATAATTTCTGGACTAAGTTTGTAGTAACTTTTACTTTAACTTCGTTTACATATTTTATTATCCTGAACGTATCTTTTTTCAAACAAAAAAAAAAAAGAATTATTGAAATCGGTTCTCGCAATCCAAAATTATTAATTAAATTATTAATTAGGAAATACAATTCTCTAGTGTTCAACGTCAAACAAATAATCTATATTTATAAAAGGAGAACTGACTGACTGACATATCAACGTACAGCCGAAACTACTGGGGTTAGGAATGTGAAATTTTGCACACGGCTTCCTATTATAATGTAGGGGAGCACTAAGAAAGGGTTTTTGGAAATTTAACCTTTAAGGGGGTGAAAAGGGGGAATTTTGTTAGTATGGAAAATCTTATTACTTGTGTTAATAAACATGAAACTTGGCACGAACATCTATCCAAGTAAATTATGAAGTTTGGCATTTTTTATTTTTCCAAATTACCTCTTGAGAGGGGTTGAGGGGGTGTGAAAATTTATATAGAAGAATATAGATACATGCAACGACATCTATTGGGCCAAAATGGTACTAACGATCAAAATATATGCGAATTTAAAGTTTTCAAAGTGTTTTTCAAGTTTTATAAGTTTTGAAAAATCGAGAGCATGCTACGTAGAACTGACCATGGGAGAAACAGGGCTGGGTAATGAAGTTAACTACGATGTGTTTGTAGAATCATTTGTCAATATCAATGAGAATTCACTAACTGAGGAACAAAAGTTAGTGTACAATGAAATTATTTCAAGTACACATGAAAATGAGGGAAGAATTTTCTTTTTTGATGCCCCAGGTGGGACTGGTAAGACTTACCTCATCAATTTACTCTTGGCAAAGATTAGAAGTACTCGTGGAATTGCCTTAGCAGTCGCGTCTTCCGGGATCGCCGCTACGTTATTGGAAGGAGGTCGAACGGCGCACTCTGCTTTGAAATTACCCCTTTTTTTTTTCGGGTGGGAAATCATCCAATGATTTCCCCCGCTCTGGGAGCGCGGGGGCATCTCAGACTTGTACTGACTAAAACCCACCCATGTTCCTTCTGTTGCCCTTTACGTTCCGAGGCCGCGGTATCTCTTTCGAACAACCGGCAACCCCGGCAGGCGGAGGCTCTGGCAAGCCCCTCTGCTTTGCTGACTCTCTTTGAGGTGCGCGTGAAACACGAACGCGCCGTCGACACGGTCTGTCGTCAATCGACGGACGGACAGTGAACTATCCATTGCTCACCGCCCACAGGCCCGCATCTACGGTGGCCGAGAGTCGTCTCACGGCGCCCGGCGCCATGGGCGTCTCCTGCGGCGGCTGGGTTGGGCAGATGTTCTCTTCCTCAAACGCCCGGCCACCTCCTTTGCTAGCATTACTGCTTCGCAGAAGGTGGTGACCGCTTCCCATTCCCTCTCGCTCCGGACCATGGCCTGAACCAGGGCCGGACGCGAGAGATCGCCGCCGCCGATCACCTCTACGAGGGCACGGCGGTGCTCCGCCCACGCTGGGCAGATCGCCACTGTGTGCTCCACCGTGTCCGGGCGATCGTCACAATGGTGACACCCGGGCGCTTCCTCCCGCCCGATGATGTGCAGGAACCTCCCGAAACTTCCGTGTCCGGTGAGGACCTGCGTCAGGCGGTAGGTGAGGACGCCATGACGCCTCTCCAGCCACTCCTTGAAATTACCCCTTAATTTGTCTAACGTAGAAACTCCAATGTGTAACATTTCAAAGCAAAGCAATCTTGCCGAAGTATTGCGTAAAGCAAAAATAATAGTCTGGGATGAAAGCACTATGGCGCATAAAAGAGCTATTGAAGCGTTAAATAGGACTCTACAGGACATAAGAAACAACAATTCTTTAATGGGTGGTATGACAGTGTTGCTAGCTGGCGATTTTCGTCAAACTTTACCAGTAATACCAAAAGGAACGCGCGCTGATGAAATTAAGGCATGCTTTAAAAGATCTTATTTATGGCCCTTTACGAAAATTCTAAAAGTGACTAAAAATATGAGAGTGCATCTGAGAGGGGACGTCTCTGCTGGCCATTTTTCAGATCTTCTACTTAAAATAGGAAACGGCATGTACCCAGAAACAGACGGGTTGATAGCTATAACAGATGAATTATGTAGTGTAGTAACTACAGTCGAAGACCTTATAGAAAAAAATTATCCAGATGTAGCTCAAATAAAGGACAAGCCTTTAGAATGGCTACGTGAAAGAGCTATAATGACACCTAAAAATGACCAAGCAGCAGTAATTAATGATATTTTGCTGAAATCATTTGACGGCACAGAAATGGTATATAATTCAATAGACACGGTGGTAAATACAGACGAAGCAGTCCATTATCCGGTTGAGTTTCTAAACACTATTAATCCAGCCGGACTTCCATATCATAAACTACCACTGCGCGTGGGCACACCTGTGATGTTACTTAGAAATTTGAAACCCCCAAAACTATGCAACGGTACTAGGCTACAAGTAAAAGCTTTGCATCGTAATATTGTTGAAGCTACCATTTTAACTGGGTCTTCCCAGGGAAAAACAGTCTTCATTCCACGTATTCCATTAATCCCGAACGATCTCCCTTTCGAATACAAAAGACTTCAGTTCCCTTTAAAAGTTTGCTTTGCGATGACGATAAATAAATCACAGGGTCAAACCCTTAAATTTGCAGGAGTTGACTTGCGACAGCCCTGTTTCTCCCATGGTCAGTTCGTTGCAGCCTGGTCATATTGGTAACACCCTCCAGAACGACCAAGAATGTAGTCTATAAAGAAATATTATAAAAACTTAATTGTTTTGTTATAGCCATTAACCCGCATATTTCTGGATACATACTGTTTCCTATTTTTAGATGTCATTATAGCTCTTTCACGTAGCCAATTCTTCCATACAAAAACTGTCAATAAAAATTATCTATCGATTGAAAAATCAGCCTTCGAATTTTTAGAGGAAAGTACGAAACCCACGCGGACGAAGTCGCGGGCAAAGTGCTAGTATGATATATACCGTTACATCGGTGGGGGAAGCGGCTATAGATTTTTAAATATGTAAAAAAAACTGTTGCATGGACATCCTCGAGCGCGTCAGATATTGATAGCATCAATGCCCTATGTATTTTTTAATAATGTACGTATGTTAATCTGATCGTTTGCATGATGGGGGTGGTTGTATTTAAGGGCTGAAAATGAAAAAAAAAAATTTAGTCGAGCGCGTCAGATTTTCTACGGGAGTGTTAAGTGCACCAAAAAAAAGCTCTCATACACTAATCTGACGATTTCGATGAGACGCAAACTCGCGGCCATTTTCATAATGTGCAAAAAAAAATCGCCATTTTGAAATACTCAAGCGCGTCAGATTAAGATATATGTGGTTAATACTTATGTTCTAAACGTACTGTCTCATAATCTGACGATTATGTAGAGGGATTCGCCTAATCTGACAAAAAAAAATTAGAAAAACCGGCCAAGAGCGTGTCGGGCCACGCTCAGTGTAGGGTTCCGTAGTTTCCCGTCCGTCACAATAAGTGTTCCCACTTATGAGTTTACTAGCACTTTGCCCGCGACTTCGTCCGCGTGGGTTTCGTACTTTCCTCTAAAAATTCGAAGGCTGATTTTTCAATCGATAGATAATTTTTATTGACAGTTTTTGTATGGAAGAATTGGCTACGTGAAAGAGCTATAATGACATCTAAAAATAGGAAACAGTATGTATCCAGAAATATGCGGGTTAATGGCTATAACAAAACAATTAAGTTTTTATAATATTTCTTTATAGACTACATTCTTGGTCGTTCTGGAGGGTGTTACCAATATGACCAGGCTGCAACGAACTGACCATGGGAGAAACAGGGCTGTCGCAAGTCAACTCCTGCAAATTTAAGGGTTTGACCCTGTGATTTATTTATCGTCATCGCAAAGCAAACTTTTAAAGGGAACTGAAGTCTTTTGTATTCGAAAGGGAGATCGTTCGGGATTAATGGAATACGTGGAATGAAGACTGTTTTTCCCTGGGAAGACCCAGTTAAAATGGTAGCTTCAACAATATTACGATGCAAAGCTTTTACTTGTAGCCTAGTACCGTTGCATAGTTTTGGGGGTTTCAAATTTCTAAGTAACATCACAGGTGTGCCCACGCGCAGTGGTAGTTTATGATATGGAAGTCCGGCTGGATTAATAGTGTTTAGAAACTCAACCGGATAATGGACTGCTTCGTCTGTATTTACCACCGTGTCTATTGAATTATATACCACTAGCACTTTGCCCGCGACTTCGTCCGCGTGGGTTTCGTACTTTCCTCTAAAAATTCGAAGGCTGATTTTTCAATCGATAGATAATTTTTATTGACAGTTTTTGTATGGAAGAATTGGCTACGTGAAAGAGCTATAATGACATCTAAAAATAGGAAACAGTATGTATCCAGAAATATGCGGGTTAATGGCTATAACAAAACAATTAAGTTTTTATAATATTTCTTTATAGACTACATTCTTGGTCGTTCTGGAGGGTGTTACCAATATGACCAGGCTGCAACGAACTGACCATGGGAGAAACAGGGCTGTCGCAAGTCAACTCCTGCAAATTTAAGGGTTTGACCCTGTGATTTATTTATCGTCATCGCAAAGCAAACTTTTAAAGGGAACTGAAGTCTTTTGTATTCGAAAGGGAGATCGTTCGGGATTAATGGAATACGTGGAATGAAGACTGTTTTTCCCTGGGAAGACCCAGTTAAAATGGTAGCTTCAACAATATTACGATGCAAAGCTTTTACTTGTAGCCTAGTACCGTTGCATAGTTTTGGGGGTTTCAAATTTCTAAGTAACATCACAGGTGTGCCCACGCGCAGTGGTAGTTTATGATATGGAAGTCCGGCTGGATTAATAGTGTTTAGAAACTCAACCGGATAATGGACTGCTTCGTCTGTATTTACCACCGTGTCTATTGAATTATATACCATTTCTGTGCCGTCAAATGATTTCAGCAAAATATCATTAATTACTGCTGCTTGGTCATTTTTAGGTGTCATTATAGCTCTTTCACGTAGCCATTCTAAAGGCTTGTCCTTTATTTGAGCTACATCTGGATAATTTTTTTCTATAAGGTCTTCGACTGTAGTTACTACACTACATAATTCATCTGTTATAGCTATCAACCCGTCTGTTTCTGGGTACATGCCGTTTCCTATTTTAAGTAGAAGATCTGAAAAATGGCCAGCAGAGACGTCCCCTCTCAGATGCACTCTCATATTTTTAGTCACTTTTAGAATTTTCGTAAAGGGCCATAAATAAGATCTTTTAAAGCATGCCTTAATTTCATCAGCGCGCGTTCCTTTTGGTATTACTGGTAAAGTTTGACGAAAATCGCCAGCTAGCAACACTGTCATACCACCCATTAAAGAATTGTTGTTTCTTATGTCCTGTAGAGTCCTATTTAACGCTTCAATAGCTCTTTTATGCGCCATAGTGCTTTCATCCCAGACTATTATTTTTGCTTTACGCAATACTTCGGCAAGATTGCTTTGCTTTGAAATGTTACACATTGGAGTTTCTACGTTAGACAAATTAAGGGGTAATTTCAAGGAGTGGCTGGAGAGGCGTCATGGCGTCCTCACCTACCGCCTGACGCAGGTCCTCACCGGACACGGAAGTTTCGGGAGGTTCCTGCACATCATCGGGCGGGAGGAAGCGCCCGGGTGTCACCATTGTGACGATCGCCCGGACACGGTGGAGCACACAGTGGCGATCTGCCCAGCGTGGGCGGAGCACCGCCGTGCCCTCGTAGAGGTGATCGGCGGCGGCGATCTCTCGCGTCCGGCCCTGGTTCAGGCCATGGTCCGGAGCGAGAGGGAATGGGAAGCGGTCACCACCTTCTGCGAAGCAGTAATGCTAGCAAAGGAGGTGGCCGGGCGTTTGAGGAAGAGAACATCTGCCCAACCCAGCCGCCGCAGGAGACGCCCATGGCGCCGGGCGCCGTGAGACGACTCTCGGCCACCGTAGATGCGGGCCTGTGGGCGGTGAGCAATGGATAGTTCACTGTCCGTCCGTCGATTGACGACAGACCGTGTCGACGGCGCGTTCGTGTTTCACGCGCACCTCAAAGAGAGTCAGCAAAGCAGAGGGGCTTGCCAGAGCCTCCGCCTGCCGGGGTTGCCGGTTGTTCGAAAGAGATACCGCGGCCTCGGAACGTAAAGGGCAACAGAAGGAACATGGGTGGGTTTTAGTCAGTACAAGTCTGAGATGCCCCCGCGCTCCCAGAGCGGGGGAAATCATTGGATGATTTCCCACCCGAAAAAAAAAAGGGGTAATTTCAAAGCAGAGTGCGCCGTTCGACCTCCTTCCAATAACGTAGCGGCGATCCCGGAAGACGCGACTGCTAAGGCAATTCCACGAGTACTTCTAATCTTTGCCAAGAGTAAATTGATGAGGTAAGTCTTACCAGTCCCACCTGGGGCATCAAAAAAGAAAATTCTTCCCTCATTTTCATGTGTACTTGAAATAATTTCATTGTACACTAACTTTTGTTCCTCAGTTAGTGAATTCTCATTGATATTGACAAATGATTCTACAAACACATCGTAGTTAACTTCATTACCCAGCCCTGTTTCTCCCATGGTCAGTTCTACGTAGCATGCTCTCGATTTTTCAAAACTTATAAAACTTGAAAAACACTTTGAAAACTTTAAATTCGCATATATTTTGATCGTTAGTACCATTTTGGCCCAATAGATGTCGTTGCATGTATCTATATTCTTCTATATAAATTTTCACACCCCCTCAACCCCTCTCAAGAGGTAATTTGGAAAAATAAAAAATGCCAAACTTCATAATTTACTTGGATAGATGTTCGTGCCAAGTTTCATGTTTATTAACACAAGTAATAAGATTTTCCATACTAACAAAATTCCCCCTTTTCACCCCCTTAAAGGTTAAATTTCCAAAAACCCTTTCTTAGTGCTCCCCTACATTATAATAGGAAGCCGTGTGCAAAATTTCACATTCCTAACCCCAGTAGTTTCGGCTGTACGTTGATATGTCAGTCAGTCAGTTCTCCTTTTATAAATATAGATAACATTTTTTTCTTCTTATCATCTAAGCTTTGCATCCCAATAGGTCTCTACGACGCTCGAGTAAATCCCCATTTAGCATCGTGGGCTCCCCTACTAAAGGGAGTTGTTTATCTTGATATACACTGTGAAGGTTCTACAGCATTAATCAAATCCGAGTGCAGGCAGGTTTGCAATGACGTTCGAGCGCTTAGGTTGTTTAAATAGACGGCATGGTTGGCGCAGTAGCTGAGCGATGCGAGTAGTGTCGCAGGTTCGATTCTCGCGCGGAACAAACATTTGTATGGCCTACAAATAGTTGTTTCGGGTCTGGCTGTTTGTGCATGTGTGTTTAAATGTTTGTAAACGCATCCACGAAACAGAAGAAATACCTAGTGTGGGCCAACGTTTTTTAAAACAAGAAAGAAAAAATAGAAAAAACAAAGAAAAGACTGGCTTTGCAGTGATGTGTCTTGTGTATTGTGTGTGTCATATGTGACTCATAATTACTCTAAAAATAATAAACTAAACAATAGTTGTAGAAGAAATTAATCACATGAGTCAAAATTTAATGAAGCCAAATATGATTTATAGGCAATAATGTTAAATGTTTAGGTTAATTATTGGTTCAATAAATTATCTGTCGAGTAATAACATTTGCTTAATTGAAAGTTAAATAATTTACATTAAATTTTTCCGAAGCTGAGAGTTTTTTTGAAGCCATCAGATAATTTGTTAAAGACAGTGATGGACATGCAGTATACACTATTAGAAAACAATTTGATTGTACGCCTAGGAACATGATGCATATGCACTTATCGGCTGGGGCTGGATATTATATCATTAAACAGGTCTGTTTTGGTGTACAAAGATACAATACAATTTATTTTTATTATTAGTGAATGAATTACCTAAAAGTGTAGTCTTCAGTGGTATCTTATCGTTTTATCATTAATTATTTAATGCAATAACTTATCACTGAAACCTTCAGTGTCTTCTGGAAGTTGTAAGCATGGAGCAAAAACAAGAATCGCTGCAGAAACTATTAAATAAAATCGCTAAAGAACAGAAATATGAGAACCATGAAATAATAATAAATGAAATATATAGCGGAGGAGCTAACTACACGTCGACATTATTCACAGTGGTTATAAGAGAAGAAAAAAAAGATGATCTTCATTTATTTGCAAAAATTGCTGCATTTGGAGAAGATATTCGCAAAGAAATGCCGGCAGATTTATATGACACTGAACGGTTCGCTTATAAAAAACTAGCAAAAATTTACGCATCCTTAGAGGAAGTAAACGGAGTACCTGAGGAGCACAGGCTGTTCTTCACGAAGTGTTTTGGCTTTGATGCCAGTAAAAACCAGGATTTATTGGTCCTAGAAAATTTATTGGCACTTGGATATGGTCCTCACGACAGATTCAATTCTTTTGATTGGGATTACGCCTCTACCGCAGTAACAGATTTAGCGAAGTTGCACGCACTGTCCTTCGCGTTTAGTCAAAGTAACCCAGAAGAATTCGAGAAGACTTTGGAAGTTTTGAAATTTAATTGGAAACCATCGGAACATATGAATAACATGGTTAAGAACAGGACAATGCTTGCGTTAGACAATGTCAGCCCCGAGCACAAAGATGCTTTGGAAAAGTTTGTGGAGAACATGCCGCATCCATTTCAAATGACCGATGCTGTTCGTAAAACTGCAATAATACACGGAGACTACAGAGGGAATAACTTGCTGCAAAGAGTGCGAGAGGTGAGATTTTATCCTACTAATATTATAATAACGAATGTGTGTGAGGATGGATGGATACTGTTTCACGTCAAAACGGCTGAACGAATGTTGATGAAATTTGGCACAGAGCTAGATTATAGTCTGGAATATTACATATATTTTTTTTATCACCACGCGGGCGAAGCCGCGGGCGTCAGCTAGTAGTTGATATTTATTTGGACGTTTTACGGGCTTGACACACCATATATTTGTACATGTAGAAACTAGATAAATACTAACTAAATACTACTGTCTACGGTTCTTTCTTCATATTATTATTTCCTCTCGTAGGCTTGCTGGTAGAAATTTCTTTAGAAATAAGCTGTGCCTTTGTACACTTTGTTTTTTTATGATGTTATCCTGTATTTTCTCTTGTGTGTACATAAATTATTAAATAAAAATTTACCGAAGTGCAGGTTGGACGTTGTCTCAAAAAAGCATGGTCACTGTAATATTACGATTCCCTCTTCACAACGAAAGGAGACCATTAATTTGAATTCGAGAACGTAAATTCTGAGCGAGTGTCTCTTAGTGTACCTACAGTCTATCTACAGTCAATATTAAATATAATCGTAATCCTCACTGTTTCATCTAATTCCAGAACGGCAAGTTAGAAATCAAGATCTTAGACCTTCAAACCCTTCAAGGAGGCAGTCCTGTGTGTGACCTGCTCTACTTCATCTTCACTGGCTCCGACGAGCAGTTCCGCGCCCAGTACTACGAGAAACTCCTCGACCACTACTACACGCAGCTCACTGCGGCCATGAAGAGGCTCAACCTCGACCCTGACGAAACGTACTCCAAGGAAGACTTTGATTATGATATGAAAGAGGTAACGATTCTTTTATATTTGTATAGTTTATTGTGGCAAATACCAGAAAACTAACTGTTTTTAACATACTGTTTCCAGAAAATTACATATGGACTCCAGGTATCAATATTTATGTTACCTATGGTAACAGTTGACAGCGAGAACGCACCCGAAATAAACAAGTCTGCCGAGCTCTCCGCCTTTACCATTGATAAAACCAATGACCTCTACACAGAGAGACTAAACGGGGTCGTTAATGACTTTGTCAAGTGGGGCATTCTGAAATAATTGCATGAACAATTTGTCCATAACGAGAATAACCTTCTATTGTAGTCGGATATTGAAAGTTTGCTATTTAACTGAAGTTACTGTAATGAATTAATCCTTGTGTATTATAAAACTAATTATAGTTTTATTAAAGATTATGCAGAACGGCTTGAATATACTAATTATGACACAATTACTGTTTTTTTTTTAAAATAAATTGTTCTTAATTTTGTAATAATACCTCTTTACCCAATCCAAAATTAATAATTCGACAGGTCTCAGCCTGTTAAACGCTTATTTCTATTCGTTTTTTGAAACTGTGTGAATGACTCCGCTAGTAACAAGAACATCTAACTCTAACAACTCATTTTACACTACTACATATAAACTAACTCCTTCTTGTTATAATGGGTAGACATACACTTCGAAATATCAGAGGCTACCAATTAGTACTATTACATACTCTATTACTAATACTGAGGTTCTATGCCGTTCCAACATGTATAGCTTAAGCGCAAACCACACTGAGCCCGCCGGGCCGCCGACAAAGTCCAGCGACACAACCCGTCGGCCTGTTTGAAAAGAATCATGTCGGCAACATGCGCCCGCGCGTTTTGCCCGCCGACATGTTGGCGGCTTAGGTACGCCTGCGCTCAGTTGCAGGGCGACGCGCGACCTGTAGTGCTGACTGCCAAATAAATTTCTCATCTCAAGCCACCGACTAAATTTTCCGACTTGTATTAAGTGAAGCCGCCAACTAGACCGCCGACAAAAAGTGGCCGCTTAATGCACACGCTCAATACACGCAGTGTATTGCGCTATAGAAGCACTACTGATGCAGCGCCAACTTAAGTTGTGCGGGCAAGTCTTTTGCATGAAAAATTACCGTTTCTCAAAGTGGTTTACTACTTCGAGATGGCAGAGGGCAAACAGAAGCATGGCGGTCAACATCAGAGACATCTGAGCGCTTGCGCTATTGATCCAAATGTTTCGGCGAAGCTCGCTTTGTAAAAGTCGTCTTGGCATTTAAAACAGGCCGTGTCGATGGCGCGTTCAGATGCCAGCAAAGCTGTGGGGTCTGCCAGGGCCACTGCCTGCCGGGGTTTAGGGTTGTTCGAAAGAGATACCGGGGCCTCAGAACATACAGAGCAAAAGTAGGAACATGGTTGGGTTTTAGTCAGTTAAAACGTGACACTCCCTCACGGTCCACCCAGAGCGGGGGGTGTGTGAAGTTATTTGATGATTTCCTATCCGTAAAAAAGGGTAAGTATCGCATTTCCCAGTAAGTGGGTTGTTGTTTTGAGATAGCGATTGTTCCATGGGAAATACCCGGACTCGGCTTCATCCGATTAGTCTTTTAATATCTTTGACTGTACATTTTTAGTTGAACGTCATCAATTAATAAACTTTCCACCCTGATTGTGAAATATCTGAATAATATCGATTATGTTTTGTTTATGACAAAACAGATTAGCACGCGACGATAACTTAATATCGTAATTATTTTCATCATACACAAGTGTTCTTCTATAATTCAATAATTGCTTGTCTCAGAATAAATTGGAATTTTTAGATTTTCGGCAATTTAAGCAACTCGTAAGCGCTCGATGCCCTGGGGCTGCAAGTTTGAATTTCGGCAACGAGGTTCTTGGTTCGGTTCGAAGGTCAGGTAAATTATTTTTTGTAAATTAATAGTGTTTACATAATTAATTTTTCAGTAGCACGGAGTTTACATGGAAATAGACGCATAGTGAAATATGGGTGGATCCTTTTGGTGATTACCAGCCTGATCGTAAAATACGTATGTGATGTAACCTCATAAAATAAAATCTTGGGCGGAGCAATAGAAGATGATTGTTGTGGACTGTATTACAAGTTTTATTAATTGTTGGAATAAATGGTTATAAAAATCGGTTGGAAAATATGTAGGTAAATAAGAACTTATAATATGAGATTAAGAAGTATCGCAGCCGTGCGTGGAGGCGTGCAACAGCTGACTGATGTGTAGTGCTGGCCCGCGGCCAGCTGACGGTCGACTGGAACCCCGCTGCCCCGCACCCCTCGTTCACTGCCGCTAAGCCAGGGGCCTTAGTCTGCTATTACAATAGTGTCAGAATGGTCGATCACTGATCGCATAATGGTTAATTTTGACAAGTTTGGTAATCTACTACATACTAAACTTGTCAAAATCAACCATTATGCGATCAGTGATCGACCATTCTGACACTATTGTAATAGCAGACTAAGGCCCCTGGCGCGCCGCGCGGCGATGTTGTGACCCGCGGTCTCAACAACCGTCAAAGTTAAAACTTAACTGAAATGACGCATTTTGTTGCAGATGGGAAATCATGAAATAACTTCCTCCACTCTGGGAGGAACGGGGGTGAGTGTCAGACTTGTACTGACTAAACCCACTCATATTCTTTCTTTTGCCCTTTATTTTCTGGGGCCTGGTATTTTTTTCTAACAACCCGCATCTCCGGCAGGTGAAATCACGCCTTTAGTTGAGTTCTATTTTTAACGTAAAGAAGGTGGTTAAATTATGAAATAACGTTCTTTAAAAAAATACAGTGGTTCTAAGATTATCACAAAGGAATCGCCTCACAACCAGCAATAGCACAGCATAGTCACCAAATGATGGCTAGAGGTTATGTCACACTTGTATTTCGGTGTGTCAATGCAAACGAGTTGCAAGAAGTAAGGGAAAAACGACTTAATTTACTTAACTTTGTATTTGTTGTAGTATTATCTATATGTGTGAGAGGCACTTGTTACTGGTGGAGCCGTTTTCAGACTTTTAAGAAACGAATTCAAAAGACTTTGATAAAAGAAAAAAAAAAACATTTATTAAAAATACAGTCTTTGTGTTATCATAATAAGTATATTCAAGCCGTTTTGCATAATCCTGTTTAAAATTAAAAATGGTTTTTTAATGTACGTACAAAGATAAATTTGTAAAAAATAATTTTAGATAGGTAGTAAACTGTTTAATATCCGATTACACTTATTCTGTTTATGGTCAAATTGTTCATGCAATTATTTCAGAATGCCCCACTTGACAAAGTCATTAACGACCCCGTTTAGTCTCTCTGTGTAGAGGTCACTGGTTTTATCAATGGTAAAGGCGGAGAGCTCGGCAGACTCGTTTATTTCGGGTGCGTTCTCGCTGTCAACTGTTACCACAGGTAATATAAATACTGCTACCTGGAGCCCATATGTCATTTTCTGAAAACAAAATATTAATAACAAATATTTTTCCGGTATTTATCATAATCCTTACAAAAATTATAAAAGCGAAAGTGGGTTTGTTTGTTACGTCTTCACGCCTAAATGGCTAAACAGATTTTGACGAATCTTGGTAGGTACAGAGATAGTTGGGACCCTGGACACAAAGATTTTGTTTTAAAGTGAGAAATGAGGGCGAAAGAGGAAAGAAAAGGGAAAACTTAGCTTACTTTGCTGTTACAATAAATAAGGCGCAAAGCCAAAAACTACAGGTAACAGGTACCTGCCCCGAATTTAACGCGAGCAAAGCTGCGGGCAAAAGCTAGTGGACTATACAAATATAAAACGAGTGTTACCTCTTTTATTTCGTAGTTGAAGTCTTCCTTGGAGAATGTCTCCTCAGGGTCGAGGTTGAGCCTCTTCATGGCCGCAGTGAGCTGCGTGTAGTAGTGGTCGAGGAGTTTCTCGTAGTACTGGGCGCGGAACTGCTCGTCAGAGCCAGCGAAGATGAAGTAGAGCAGGTCACACGCGAGACTGCCCCCTTGTAGGGTCTGAAGGTCTAAGATCTTGATTTCTAACTTGCCATCCTGCAATTAGGAGAAACAGTGAATGATTGAGATTGAGATGGAAATGTGCAAATTTTGGAGCTTTACGAATTCAAATCGATAATTTCCTTTTGTCGCTTAATAGGTTTATCTTACCTCTCGCACTCTATGCAGCAAGTTATTCCCTCTGAAGTCTCCGTGTATTATTGCAGTTTTACGAACAACGCCAGTCATTTGAAATGGATGCGGCATGTTCTCCACAAACTTTTCTAAAGCGTCTTTGTACTGGGGGTTAACATTGTCTACCGCAAGTCTTGTCATGTTCTTTACCATGTTATTTATATTTTCAGATTCTACCCAAGGTATCTTAAGGACTTCCAAAGCCTTCTGAAATTCCTCTGGGTTACTTTGACTAAACGCGAAGGACAGTGCGTGCATCTTCGCTAAATCTGTTACTGCGGTAGAGGCGTAATCCCAATCAAAAGAATTGAATCTGTCGTGAGGACCATATCCAAGTGCCAATAAATTGTCTAGGACCAATATATCTTGATTTCTGCTGGCATCAAAACCAAAACACTTCGTGAAGAACAGCCTGTGCTCCTCAGGTACTCCGTTTTCTTCCTCTAAGGATGCGTAAATTTTTGCTAGTTTTGTATATGCGAAACGTTCAGTGTCATAGATATCTATAGGCATTTCTTTGCGCATTTCTTCTCCAAATGCAGCGATTTTGGCAAATAAATGAAGATCTTCTTTATTCTCTTCTTTAATGATCACTGTGAACAGTTTCGACGTGTAGTTCGCTCCTCCGCTTGATATTTCATTTATAATTATTTCGGGGTTTCCATATTTCTGTTCTTTAACGATTTTGTTCAATAATTTCTGCAGCGATTCTTGCTTTTGCTCCATGGTTACGACTATCAAAAGACACTAAACGTTTCAGTGATAAGTTTTTGTATTTTATAATGAATGATAAGGATGATAAGATTACATATAAATGTATATATTTAAATGTGTAAACGTTTAAGACGGCATTCATTGACCACGTTTACTGTGCTATAGATAAGAGCGGCAAGTGCATTCAATGAGTTTCGAGAAAATGACGATGTTTTATAATTTTGGATGTCTTGTATTTGTTAGTGAGTGCGCTTAAGTGAATCGCTTAATCTTTATTAAGTAAGTGGTTGGGAACTTTAGTGTCTTAGACAAATACGTAAAATAAGTACCGAAAGCAACTCAGATAGAAAGATTATCGTATGGAGCTTTATTATCTGCGGATAGATAAAATCGTAGTAAATTAATCAGTAATGTAAAACATAAACGCCAAGACGTTGTCATTTGGAGCTCTTAAGAATAGAAAACCAAAGTAAAAATATTTGGAATACAGCTAATTATTCCAGCTGATTAAAAATAAGCTATTACGTACCGTAACCCTCCCTTTTACTCACATGCGTTTCATGGCGTCATGGCATGCCCATGTTAAAATTAACGATTCCTATAAATTATACAGATTTATAAGAGCAGTCAAGTCAGTAATATCTTTTATTTTTCATATGCTTACTACTACTTTAGTGTACCGATTCACCGTGATATTTCTAAAAGATAATGATGATTATCGCATTTGATATTGATAATATAACCACTAGGTAAATATAGTTTATATTGGTGATTAATTAGTTAATGACTAGGCAAACGTCAGGCTCGTGCCTAAACAAGAAATAAACAACATAATAAAGCAATGCGTGACAATAATGGTGAGCGCACTAATACTTATATGCACTTGTTGATATTCACCCTAATGATTTCGATTAATGATGAAATGTATTGGGAAGTTGCGTTTAAACTTAATACGTCTAGAACAGTACTTAAACTTAGGTCATTGTTTTGCATTGTGATAAGCATTATTTGTTGCCACGTGGCAACCTCCGACCAGGTGGGATGACGATCTAAGAAAGACTGCAGGCAGATGCTGGATGCGGCAAGCTGAAGACAGGGCGCTATGGCACTCATTAGGGGAGGGCTATGTCCAGCAGTGGACTAGTATAGCCTGATGATGATGATGACGATGACGTGGCAGCATTGCTTTCCATTGGTTTTATTTCTCGGGGTGAGCAAAATGTTATTAGGTTTTCTATTTGGGAGTTTTCTGTAGCGACCCGGTTGGTGTTTTGTTAAGAGTGTGCCAAGGAAGCAGAGTTAAGCCGTTGGTCCTGTGATCGATTTCTTATGTATAACAATAATATCTCCCGGCCAATCGCCGTGAACGAATTGTGGTAGACTAATGGAAAAATACTTGCTCACGAATCTTTAGGCAAATTTCACACCAAGCCATTCGATTGCGTTCTTTATAAATATTGATCAGGAAATTGCACGATAATCAAAGCCGTTACACCTCTCAGGATCTTATTAGAAGAAGTACCGAGATCCTGAGAGTTGACTTGACCAATAGCAATCAGAGAGTTGATGTCATTGAAAACAGTGAGTCACACGGGGCTTATTGAGTTATCTTATCGCCAAAAAATGGAATTACCTAATCCCCAAAATACCGTGTAGAAAACAAAAGTAATTGTTATTTTGAATATTTTGGTTTCATCATTTATTCCTTGGACGGTTACTCATACACTTAATTAAACAGTCTTATTTTATTTTATACATTCTTCATAATGATTATGAATTATTTATAAAATCTGTTGATAAACAATGACACCTCTAATTTTAGATACCTACTGCTGACAAACAATGATTTGTAGCTCGGTAACTGCAATGGGTAATACAATCAGTCTTGAGGGCCACGAACTACCTATAAATGACAGCCGGGACCAGCTAGTGACAGCTGCATCAAGAACATGGCCCTTCATACTCTCATGCACCACCCAAGCACGAGACAATGTGCTTGGGTGGTGGCTGTCGCAGTAACAACCGGGGCAAACCTCTACATGTCAAGAACTCGCCAAGTCTATGGTCGACACCAAGGGGGCATTAGGAAGCAGTAACATCCTTCTGCCAGGAAGTCATGTCGCAGGGGGAGGCAGCAAAGCGCGTTAGAGAAGAAGACTGAGCGGCGGAAGAGCCATTATGGTAACGTGATTACCTACAATGTGGATCTGTTCAAAGTTCGAATGACTTGGTTTCTCCTAAGCAAGTGTGCTTTAGACGAATTGCAGCCAAACGCAAGCTCTATTTGATTTCTGATGTCGGCCAATTTCTTTCTGAACCCGATCGCCTATTGTTTGCTTCTAGTCTCCAAACACCTTTGGTACTGGACTTAAATGAAGACGTCTTGAAAAATATTTGATACCAAATTTTCTTTTTAAAGGTGTAGGTATGTTCCCGAGCGGAGCAACGGGCAAAACTAGTATTGTATATATTTAGTTTATTTATTTAATAAATAGTATCCTTACTAATATTATAAAAGCGAAAGTGAGTTTGTTTGCTTGTTTGTTACGTCTTCACGCCTAAATGGCTAAACCGATTTTAATGATTTTTGGTATAGAGATAGTTGAGACCCTGGACAAAGGCTAAGTGAGAAATGAGGGAGAAAGACGGAAGAAAATGGAAAACTTAGCTTTGCCATTACAATAAATAAGGCGCAAGGGCAAAAACTACAGGTACCAGCAAATCAGAAAAGGGGGACTGTGTTACCCCCAACGCGAGTGAAGCCACGGGCAAAAGCTAGTAAAATAATAAATTTTAACTTCTAGAGTCGAGTATATCCTCACAAAACTCTTATAATTCGACGCCTCCCTTCAATATCAACTTAAATAAGTTCTACATTACAGTAATTACACTTGGATTTTGCAATCATGTCGTCTTTTGGGCACTTAATATAAATAAAAAGAAAAATGTTTTCCACTGTTTTTAATCAAAATATAAAATCAATTAATAAATTTGACACAATATTTGTACATGTATAACGTTCTTATGCAATTATTTAAGAATTCCCCACTTGACGTAGTCATCCACGACCCCGTTCAGTCTCTCCACGTACAGATCACTCGTCTTCTCAACGTTGAATGACGTGAACTGGAGGGACTCGTTTACTTCTGGCGCATCCTTGCTGTCAACTGTGATCACTGGTAAGGAGAAAACTGCCACAGAGAGCCCGAATGGTAGTTTCTGTAAAATAAAGAAGATTGAATTTAGAACTTGACTAGCTTTGGTTAGTTAGGGGCACGAAGGAAATTCCTACGCCGGATGAAATTTAAGAAAACTACGTTTTAACATCACTTAGCTTACTTAAGATTGGAGAAGCGTTTATATAAGACTAGCTTCCCAAAGTAACTAGTGGCATAGTTACTTTCTCTTGGACCGCGAAAGCGAACAGACGTGTGACCGCATTATTTTAGTACAATAAAATATTTAATACTTATTCAAAAATCGATTTAAATAGTGGCAAAAAACAAGTAACTACCAGGGAAGCAAGAACCTCAGGAGCTCACTACTAGTCGCGTGAGTACTGTGTTTACTGACTCATTGCGCACACACATTGACTTCGAGTGCTACAGAGCGTCGGCTGAGCGAGCGCCCGTTCAATACGTCACACTTACGAAGCCGCCACACGAGTACGCGACATACACGCACGCACCCACTAATATCGCTGCTCTCGTCGCACACGTCGCCGCGTCGCCTCTCAAGCCGTAACTGCGTCGTACGCGCACTGACTCCCGCATATCTATAACCGCCTGGTACTATGATTCTCTCGCCTAGCAAGTGCGGTTCGGACTCTGCATTGAACGTTGGCAGCCTAGAAAAAACACCCCCTCCTTCTGCGTTTGTAAGCCAACGAATCAAACGCCGGTTTGAAGAAATCACTAGAGCAGACTTCGACGAATTTAAAGATGAAATTCGTACAATACTTGCTTCCTTTAAGACTAATTATGATAAAATAGAACATACCCTGTCAAATATCGAGAAGAACATAACCTTTAGCTCCCAGCTACAGGACGAGATGCAAGCTAAGATAAAAACATTAGAAGAGGAGTGTAAAATAAACAATAGCAACATTATTTATCTACAAGAAAAGGTGGAAGATCTACAAAGGTGCTCAAAATTGACAACTATAGAACTGAGGAACATTCCCAAAAAGGCTAAGGAAAATAAACAAGACCTTCTGTCCTATGTTTCTAATATTTGCAAAAATCTTAATATTGAGCTGCACAACTCAAATGTACGGGACATATATCGAATTCCCGGGAAACCCGACACCAAGAAACCGGTTATCGTTCAGTTGTCAGACCTATATTTGAGAAATACCTTAATTAGCGCTGTAAAATCCTATAACACTACCAACCCGTCGAATAAACTAAATACGAGTCACTTAGGTCTTGAGGGTTGCAACCCTATTTACTTAGCTGAAACTTTGACTGCTAACGCAAGGAAACTCTTTTATCATGCTCGAGAGCTCAGAAAATGCAACAAAATTAAATATGTCTGGATCTCAGACGGAAAGGTCCTAATTAAGAAAGAGGACGGTGAATCATCCATACTCATTAAAACATTAGCCCAGCTGGAGCAATTTAACAACAAAGATTGACTACCTGTTTTTGCTAACGCCTGTTTATTTTGCATGCATTTGTGTTTTTGCCTTATATACCAACATTTTACTTTATTATTAGCGTTTAAAAGATTTTTGTTATTCGGAAAACAACTTTATATGCATCTACCCACACACTTCATTTACCCATCATAAAACATGATTCAATACACACAATCAAAAACTATCTTGTACACAAAATACATAAATAACATATACATACCTTTCACTTACATAATTTACATACCTTCGATTGACTCAAGTACTATGCATGTGTATATAATGTATACATACAAGTACTACACATACGTATATATTATGCGTATATGCTATGTTTTAACCTGCCTTCTACTTTTTGCTTACTTTAAACCCATTTTGTTACAGATTGTTCTCTTTTTAGTATCCAATGTCGATGTGTTTACCAATGGAATGACCTCAATTGCGTCTTATATAATTCGATAATTTCTTTGATATGAATGAAAATCTTGATACGTTTTCTGTATCATTAAGTAAAACTTGTAACCCAGACGACTGTAATTCATCCATAGAAAATCCTAACGAACACTTTAAAATCCTTACCCAGAATATTAGATCCATAAGTCGAAATTTTCATAGTTTTATTACCCTTTTACATAGAATCACCATAAATTGTGAAGTAATTATCTTAACGGAATGTTGGCTTAAAAACAATGCAAAGATACCTAACTTGGATAATTACTTAATGTACCACTCTACAAATCCTAAAAACCAAAATGATGGTATAGTGGTTTACCTCAAAAACCATCTAGAACACACTGTTTCTGAAATAGATTTCATGGATGGCACTTGTATGGTACTAAAAATAGGTAACGATATAGCAATTGTCTGTATATACCGGTCACCCTCATTTACCAATACGACAAACTTCTTAACTTCCCTCGACTTGGTTCTAAATGCACTTTCTTCTTTTAAAAATATTACAATAATTGGTGACATCAATATTGATATCGCTCATACTCAATATGATGCTCACGCCTCAGAATATCTCAACCGATTAGCTTGTCATGGGTTGCTGCCTGCCCATATGTTGCCTACGCGTGGCTCTAACTGCTTAGACCACGTGATGCTTAAATCAAACTACGAAGCATTAACCCTAGTACTAGATTCATCTGTAACGGATCATAACAGTGTACTACTATCCCTTAGATACAAAGGACAACTTTCTAAAAGTACAAATCGCACTATATTTCATAAAATCAACTATGAAACCCTTGACCTGGAGATGAACGATATCAATTTTGATCATATCTACTGCACATCAAACGCGAATGAGGCTGCTTCTCAGTTAATTAATACCCTGAAATCTACTATAGACAACAACGTAACCATGGTTAAGGTACCGTCACGTAAACGTATACTAAAACCTTGGGTGACGGCTGGGTTGCTTCGGTGCATGAGAAATCGAGATAAGATGCATAAAGACGCTACTTTAAATCCGAACAATGATATCCTAAAGTTAACATACGTAAGATACAGGAATTTTTGTCACAAAATACTAAAAAAAGTTAAGAGAGACCACGATCTAAAGGAACTAGCAGATGCTGGTTCAGATAACAAGCGAATCTGGCAGGTAATAAAACGCGTTACTAACTGTGTAAAAACAAAAACTTCATCCACTGACTTACTACACGCTTCGTCATCCCCAGTGCATTCTGTTAATCAAGCAAACGATTACTTTGCGAACATAGGCAAAAACCTCGCAGCTAAAATAAAATCTGTGCACCCCCTACCAAAATCCCAACTTAGAGCTCCCGACAACTCTTCCTGTGACTCTTTTGTTATTCTACCAACCGACTGCAATGAGGTTGAATCGATACTTTTGTCTTTAAGATCTGACTGTGCTGTAGGATGGGATAACATTCCTACAGCTCTGCTAAAACGATATAAAAACCTACTCATACCCGTGCTGACTCACGTATTTAATCTCTGTCTCGAAACAGGTACTTTTCCCTCAGATTTTAAAAAGTCAATTATTCATCCTATTCACAAGAGTGGGAGTAGAGACTGTGTCGCCAATTACCGTCCGATAGCCGTATTGTCTATCCTGTCCAAAATTCTGGAGCGGATAATTAACAAACGACTTATGAAATTTCTGGAAGACAAGAACTTATTGTCACCAAATCAGTACGGTTTTAGACGAAATAGATCCACCTCAGATGCTGTACTAGACCTTACTAACCATATAGTGAAGAACCTAGACAACAAGAAAAAGGTCCTCACTATTTTCCTGGATCTGGCTAAGGCATTTGACACGGTCTCTACTCCTCTCCTGCTTCTTAAACTCGAAAAAATTGGTGTGCGAGGCGAATCTCTGGCTATTTTTAAGGACTATTTACGTAACCGAACACAATGTGTAAAAATTGATAGTTACGTGAGTGATGAGTTGCCGATAACATATGGAGTTCCGCAGGGAAGTGTTATTGGGCCGACGCTTTTCCTTGTGTACCTAAATGACCTTTGCCAGACAGACTTAAATGACACCAAGATAACGGCGTTCGCAGACGATACTGCTCTTTCGTTTAGAGGTGACTCATGGCCGGAAGTCTTTAACAAAGCGCAATACGGTTTTAATATAATTAGGGAATGGTTGGCTAGAAACTCCCTGACCCTCAATACTGATAAAACTAACTATATGGCTTTTTCACTCCGTCAAGCCACCCAACCTCCACCCTCACTATACCTTGTCGCGCATTCGTGTTTTGCTTCCCGCAAACATGACCAGTCCTGTAACTGCCCCAGATTAGCACAAGTGACTAATACCAAATATCTTGGCATAACACTTGATAATGGTCTTTCTTTTTCAATCCACATTGAGCTATTACAAAACAGAGTCAGGAAACTAATTTACATTTTTAAAACCTTACGTCACGTGGCTGATGCACGATTGCTAAAACAAGTCTATTTTGCACTGTGCCAATCACTACTTAGTTATTGTATTTCGACTTGGGGAGGTGCGCCAAAAACAAGACTATTAAAATTAGAAAGAGCTCAGAGGGCTATCCTAAAAGTGAGCAAATTCAAAAACTATTTGTTTCCTACTGACGAACTCTATAGAAATTGTCAAGTTTTGACTGTAAGGCAACTTTTTATAGCTAAAATGGTTATGATACAGCATGCTGCGACCCCTTTCAAGAAAACCACAAAAAGGCGAAAAGATATAGTTTGCGAGACTAGAAAAAGTAACCTTACCCATTCGAGAAGGTTCCATTACTTTCTTGCACCATCATTGTACAACAAATTGAATAAACTGCTTCCTCTTTATCAACTATCCAGACGTGATTGTAAAAATCAAATTACCAAATGGCTTCAAGGGCTGAACTACCAAGAGACGGAAAACCTATTAAGTACAATGGTGTAGTACATTGATACACACAAATACTCACACCAACACACATACACACAAACATATTCACATCCTCACACATACTCACACCCATACACACTCTCACGCACTCATTAACACTCACTCACGCGCGAATGCATATATGGAAAATTTTATATTAGCTTTAAGTTCTTAATTATTTTTCTTTTTTATTTTGAGTTTTCTCACATTTTAATAAACTTTAGATTGCTTAAATATACTTTTGTGAAAATGTTTTGATTTTGTAAAGGGAAATGGGACTGGTATCTTTAACACAGGTTACTTTGTAATCTAGCTAAGATGCCAGTTGCGACCCGTACCGTCACTATAAAACCACAATAACTGTCTTTTGTATTGTAACTGTGTAATTTTAAGGTTTTGAACTGTGAGAATAAATAAATAAATAAAATAAATAAATAAATAAGACTAGCTTCCCAAAGTAACTAGTGGCATAGTTACTTTGGGCTAACGCTAACATCAACGCTAACCGTGTGATGATCGAAAAAACAAAACTTTCTCTCTCCTTTTCACCCCTCTTTCTCCCCATTTTCACAATTTTTAGCCTATGTCCGTCTCCAGGGTCCCAACTATCTGTACCAGAATTCATCGAAATCGGTTGGACCATTTAAACAAACTCACTTTCGCTTTTATAATATTAGTAAGGATGTGCGTAAGTCCAAGAATTACAATCAGAGCTCATAATAACTTCTCCAATCCATAATATTATAATAATTTCATTTATTTCAGGAAATTTTCCCATACAAATTTGAGTAGCATCCATTACACATACATAAAATTACAAATGTCATTTCTAAATTTTGCTTTTAAATAGGTTAAATGTAAGTTAAATAAAATAAAATTATTGATATAAGCTTAAACATTGAATAAATCATTATATTGCGACAAGTAAAATATTTACCGTAGACCAGAGCTACGGCCAATTGACAATGGTGTTAATTCCTGTATTTTAACGACGCTTTGACTACAGCAGTCGTTTTTATTTTAACATTATGCTGAAGTTTATCACGAAGAAATTAATCCGGCCTAAGCTGGTGGAGTGCTAGACATGACAGAGGACTGGTTATGTTATGAAATCCCTTTGTTCAACTAGGTTTATTTTGTCATACATACATAAACTCACTCCACTATCCTGACTTACTCCTTGTGCCTCATCCACACACACGCCTGTTGCAGATACTACGCAATTGACCTTTCTGTTTATTTTTTTGTCCTAATAAAAGGACAAATTATTGAAAAAAAAAATATTTAAAAAAATTATAAACACATGTCAAAAAAAAATAACTAAAAAGAAAAAACAAGATGTTAGTTTTACATTTGCCGATGGAATGTGCTAGGAACAAAGATAAAACGGAATCGAAAACAAAACAAAAATTCTCATCGCGGTCGGGGGACCAATGTGTAGTGTACTTTCTTGTATAAAAAGTCCCCCGACTATTGACTATGACTACCTTAATTTGTGTTTAATTGTTATCAACTATTCGTAGTGTATTTTAATTAAGTTGGATAAGGCTAACAACCCAAAAAAGCTTAGAAAAATGCCCATTTATTTTTTATTTCATAGAGAACCGAGAATCTTGATAAAACAAACTTTGATCTATAAACAGAAGTTTAAGTTTTGAAATCAGTATGAAGATTGTTACCTCCTTCAATTCAAAGTCGAAGTCTTCTCTGGAGAAGGTCTCCTCAGGGTCGACGTTCAGCCTCGTCAAGGCGGCACTTAGCTGCGTGTAGTAGTGGTCGATTAATTTCTCGTAGTACTTGGCGCGGAACTTCTCGTCGGAGCCGGTGAAGATGAAGTAGACCAGGTCAGCAACCGGGCTGCCTCCGTGCAAACTTTGTAGGTCCACGATCTTTATATCTACCTTGCCGTCCTGGAAAAACATTTGCCAATTATTGTAAAGCGTTCATTTGATAAAATTATTGGTCGAAAACTAAAGCTAACCGTAGTAGATTCACCGTTAGTTACGGGGATAAATATTAAATAAACTTTTGGAATTTATGAACCAACCTCTCGCACTCTGTGTAGCAAGTTGTCTCCTCTAAAGTCTCCGTGTACTATGACAGTACTGCGGATGGGGCGGTACATTGTGAATGGATTCTTTTGTTTTTCCATAAACTTCTGTAAAGCCGCTTTATTCTCGGGCTTGACATTTTTCAATGCTAAGGTTGTCATTCTTTGCAGCATATCATGCATAGTTCCAAAGTCTTCAAATTCTATTTGTATTTCTGCTAAAACCTTTTGGAATTCTTCTGGGTGTTGTTTACTAAACGCGAAGGACAACGCGTGCATCTTCGCCATATCTGTAACTACAGCAGAAGCGTACTCCCAATCGACAGACTCGAATCTATTATGGGGCCCATACCCGCGCGCCAATAAGTTCTCTAGAACCAATGTCTCCTTGTAGGTGGTGGGATCGAAGCCATAGAGCTTGGTAAATCGTAGTCTATGCTCCTCAGGCACTCCATGTATTTCTTCCAAGGACGAATAGATTTTCGCCCACCTTGTGTAAGCAAATACTTCATTTTTGTATGCATCCACAGGCATTTCTTCGCGAATTGCTTCTCCCATTGTTGCGATTTTCGCAAACAAATGAAGATCTTCTTTATTTTCTTCTTTAATGATCACTGTGTATAGTTTCGACGTATAGTTCGCTCCCCCGCTTGATATTGCATTTATAATAATTTCGGGGTTTCCATACTTCTGTTCTTTAGCGATTTTGTTTAATAAGGGTCGCAACGTTTCTTCCGCGTTCGCCATGGTTAGGCTTTGAATATGTACTGAATAAAATAAATAGTTTGTGTCTTTATTATATGGATATGTTGAGATAAGATAAATAAAGGTGATTTATGTAATATATTTTATCTAATCTTTCATTTAAAGATATAAGTCTACTGTTTTAAAAATAATTCTTAGGTATGTACTTCCCTACTGAAATTTTAGAGCAGCTCTGTTTGTTTATTTGTCTTTGTTTATATATTTGTTTGTATATTACCATTTCACGACTAAACGGCTGATCGGATCGTAAAAATTGTCTTTTCATTTCAGCCAGGCATCATTCATCATGCGGGTAGTTTAACACCTTATTTGGTATATGTTTAATCATATATACATAATCTGATAATGCAATGTCTGTACCATATTTATTTACCCTATAACTAAAACTTTCCGTCCCAGGTCTGTTAACGCTTAATCCAGTAACCAGTCAGGTTACTATGCTTTTAATTGCTTAAAATCCGTACTAATATTATAAAAGCGAAAGTGAGTTTGTTTGTTTGTTACGTCTTCACGACTTAATGGCAAAACCGATTTTGATGATTTTTTTTACAGAGATAGTTGCGACCCTGGAGACATTTTGTCTCTTTCTAACTCCCCACTTCCCTAAAATATGAGGTTGAAGTTTGTATGTAATTTTGTAAATATTTTCTAGTCTGTAGTTGTTTATTGTAAACTAGCTTTGGCCCGCGGCTTCGCCCGCGTTAAATTTGGGGTAACACAGTTCCCCTTGCGCCTTATTGATTTGTAATAGCAACGCTAAGTTTTCCCTTTTCTTCCCTCTTTCTCCATTTCACTTTTTTTAAATAAAAATTATGTCCGTCTCCTGGTTCCTAACTATCTATGTACCAAAATTCATCACAATCGGTTTAGCCATTAAAGCGTGAGGAGGTAACAAACAAACAAACAAACTCACTTTCGCTTTTATAATATTAGTAAGGATGTGAGGACCATGTGGGTCATAACTTTTATTTACGTTCTCGTTTCTCGTTTTATTACGTTCGTCGTGTCGTTGAGCTCCTTGGGTTATATATGAGTCGAGCTATACGATAACTGACAAATGCTCGCACTGACTGGACAGGTCCACTCTATCTGTGTAGTGCTTTCTTAAAAAGACCATTTCAGACGCTCGTCTGCATGGTCCTCATGTAAGTTGACCAAGATTATTTGTCTGGTCCTTAAAAGAGACTAAGTATGACCTTTGAGTTTGTTTCGACTGTTTCTTTTCAGAGTAGTCGGGTACGAAACACCGGCATCATCTAGTTTTTAAAAAAGACGTGTAAAAATGTTTGTGAAAACCTACTTGCAAAATAAACGTCATTTGTCATTTATGGAGCTTTCTGCCATTTTCAAGGTAGAAAGCTAAAAAATGGTATGCGGACTATTTGTCACGAACAAAAAATTATGCATCATTGGTAATCTACCCTCAAGAGGGGGTGAAATTTTGTATGGGACTTTTCGCAGTTTTCAAGCCAGAATCTAAAAATTGGTACCTACACACAGTATTTTATTTAAAAATGTAAACTATATGTAAAAAATGAATAAACAAAATGTTAATACGGTCTCAATCAGTTACGAGTTAATCAATTTTCACCAGAATAAATGTGGTATTTCTAACAAATTAATCCAATTAGAAGCCCTTATTCTGGAAGCAAGAGGGAGAAATAAATAAAGTGAATGTCCATCATTGTGTATAATCTTTAGAATATTTATGAATTATTTAACATTTCTGTATAATAAATTTCGTAATTGAATATCATTTCATCCTTGATGTACTCGGCAATTTATTATAACTATTTGTAGCCTTGAAGAAGAACATGCTTTTGTGCATCTTAAGTGCACCAAGACACCAGAATAAGCTTACCTATGACGAATCCATTCGATTTTATTACACACTAGCTTTTGCCCGCGGCTTTGCTCGCGTTAAATTCGGTAGCGCCTTATTGATTTGCAATAGCAACGCTAAGTTTTCCCTTTTCTTTCCTCTTTCTCCCTCACATACCACTTTTTTCAAATAAAAATTAGCCTATGTCCGTCTCCTGGTTCCCAACTATCTATGTACCTAAATTCATCACAATCGGTTTAGCCATTAAAGCGTGAAGAGGTAACAAACAAACAAACAAACAAACTCACTTTCGCTTTTATAATATTAAGTAAGGATAAGTAAGGATTATAAATATTGTTTTTAATAAACACAGTTTCTTTTTCATTTAAATTATAAACATGGAAACGTCATAAGTTTTTATTTATGAAAAGGGTTTACATGATTGTTTTGGTTTGATAAATCTGCTACAGCGTTCCAGAGACCTGAATGCTAAACTTCTTTGACATACTAACAGATGAGGTTTAAAAAAAACTAAATTGTTTTCGTGAAATAGAAGAATAGATTTGAATTTATTTATTTGTGTTAAAACTTGGGGCAGTCGGCAAAAGAGATATGTGACCAGACTCAATAGAAATAGTTGTTTTTTTTTGTTAAACACCGATCATGATGATGATCCGAGATGGACATCTACAACTCTTACCCCCGAATACTGAAACATCACTCAAAATTTGAGGGCTGCTTAACATTTGAGCAGCTCTTAAACTCTAGATTTTGTATTGTCAAACGTCACTTTTGAGTATCTGTTAAATTTAAGTGGTACTTAAATTTTGAGTGACTATTCAGTATTCAGGGGTAATTAATTTAATGATCTGTTTGTTTTCTATGAAATAAAATAAAATTTTGCTACTGTTTCTGACAAGTGTGGTTACTTTTCTCCTTTGCTTACTGTACATTCAGGTCCGGTTATGTTGTCTCCATAAACGGACATACAAATGCTAGAAGATGTCAAGTTACACGTTGCATTTAAATACTATAACATGTAAATTTCTTAAAATTAATATCACAATAAGATGCCTAAATAAAACTAATAAAAAGATTTGTTAGAACACTTATAATATTAATTTATTCATTAAATGCAAAATGTACAATAAAGTAACACGCTAGGCTTATAACTAGTGAGTACATGACCCTGTTAGGGCGCAGCAAAATGACTTAAAACTAAATAAATTATATTGCAGAATATATCATGTATGGTAGGAACTTTCACAATATTATATTAATTAAACTCATATCTAGTCATAAACAACATAAACAATATTCATTAAACTTATATCTCACCTTAAACATTTAGCACATACATCATTATATTTTAATATTCTATTTTAACTTTGGTATCTTCTTTGATTATTCTTGGATACTATAGTAAGGTATAAAGCTTAATAAAAATATAAAATATTTTTAATTAAAAATATAATAGCTCAATCTAAGAGCAATGAATTTAGTCGGGCTTTAAATATTAACAATGTTTTTGTGGATCGTTTATTTTCAGGCAATTTATTGTATACCTGTATACTTCTAATATATGGTTCGTATGTACCTAAGTATTCAGATTCTTAACATTATTAAATGAGAAAAGTATATCTTAGTTATAGGTACAACTTTCAGATCCTTTTTTATCGAAAAATATTTAAAACTATAATAACAATTATCAACAACGTTTTTCCATTAAAATATAATAAACATCACACACTGCACACCTTAGTTGAACTTGGAACCCAATTCGCAAAACCATCATTTTATTGACAACGTCGCCAATTCAATTTTGTTTTTCGTGAACAAAAGTGGAAATAAAAGCCAGTGGCGGTTCTTCTTGAACATATATAATGCCGCCACAAACTAACTAAAAGGAGGTAGGTACTTAGGTACTAATTAAAAATAAAATAAATGAGAATGTAACGAATTAAACCACCTACAAGATTTCGAAGGTTTTTCTTAAGTCTTCATTCTGTTTTGTTTTGTTTTGGTGATCTTTAAGACTTATAAAGGAGATTAAGTGAATCGGGTCAAGCAGCGTTGCTGAACTAAACTCATATATTCTTAAAGCTGATTGAAAAATCCTCCATGAAAAAGAAGTTATAGGTCATTTAAAATAAACTACGTCATTAACTATAAAAGTATCAGTGATTGACATAATATAATATAAAGTTTAAAAAGCTTAAGGCTTTTTAGAAGACGATTTTTAGTGTTACCGACATAGCCAAATCGGCGCCGCCGCCGGGAGGATTAAGTTAAGGGCCATAATGTGTAGTTACCATCAACAAAATCTTCTAATTCAGGAAATATAAGTAGCGCCGGTGATTGACATATGCACCGTTTTAAAACTTGCAAGAAAACGTTTCAACTCATGATAACTACTGCGACCAATTGTGAACTTTGGTATACTATGGGACATGTCTGCTTACTTCTTTATAGTTTGTAGTCGTGAGGATTATTTCTTAAAAACTTAGCAAAGAGATCTTTCCTCCCAATAACTAATGCGAATCACTTTTTAATTTTGGCGTATGGGACCTGTCTGCTGACCCGTTTTAGAATTATATCTCTAAAGCTTACGTCCATGTTTATCAGTGATGATTGATCAAGTAATGAAAGCTTCATATTGCCCATGCCATTAAATTTCGTATGTACATAATAATCTATTTTGTATTTGCAAATAAATTTAAGAATTCCTTTTCTTCCCCCTTTTTTTAAGCGATTTTTATGAGCTGATTAGCTGATTTGAGTATCGCAGAATGAACAAAACTTCTTGGACCAGGTTTCATAGAAGTCTGATCTCCTTGCTTTGAAGTAGTCTACTAGTGATTTTTTTTCTTTCTTTCAAACAGTTTATTACAGATTCTCAAATATCTTAGTATTTGTGTTATTGATTAAATTCATCTAGTATCCCACCACTTTTTATTTTATTTATTAGGAATAAAAAATCCCGAAGTCAAATTAACTTAAAAGTAAAATTGTCCAATAATGACCATTAGAATTAAAAGGGGAGTTATAAATAAACGCTTAGTTAATAAAAACATTTAGGAAAAATATGGTTTAAAAGTGAGTCACTGAAAATTATAAAATAACTTCTATAATTCTATTAAAATCAACTCTATATAGTTAAAATTGTCTATGCAACTAAATTATTTCAGTATACCTGTAAAACAAACTCATACAAGAACTATAAAACAGCATGTCAAGCTGCCTCTCCTGATATTCGCGCGCTTATGGCTTATTTTTACCCAATTATGCGGAAAATCAATAGCATTTTTTTTAAACTTTGTCCCATACTTGGAATTGCTCCTGTATCTGTAGGTCAAACAAATATTTGTTCCGTGCGGGGATCGAATCCGCTACACGTAGCGCAGCAGTCAAACGCTTAGCCACTGCGCCAGCCGTGTCGTCAAAATTACGAATAATGAAATACTGTGTGATGAACAAAAATGCTTCAGAAAAAATCACATCAATATGGTGGCTTTTTGTGTATTTTGCTATGTAAATGAATTTCAGGCTCAAATTGTAAGAGGAAGTGTTCTGGAATCGAGTAGAATAGATTCTATTGGCTTAAACTAAAGGTACATAAAATATGGGGTTGAACACGGATGCATCACATTTGGTGTTCCCCAAGGAAGTGTGTTAGGCCCTCTTTTGTTTCTACTATACATTAATGATCTATCATGACATTGTTCGCTGACGACAGTACTATAACCATAGCACCTTGAAATATGTATAGTTCTTCTACTTTATATACATATAATTAGGTACTTGACTTAATGATAATAATTTAAAAATTAATCTAAGTTAAACAAACATAATGAATTTTAGACACTGAGAAAAGTTACTTAGTACATCACAATTTAATTTAACATACAGAGATAATCTGATGCAAGAGATTAAAACAGTTCGATTTCTAAGGATTATTATAGACAGACAACTACAATTCTTTTTTTACTTTATTACTTTGATTGTTTTCGTTATAATTTTATACTTTTAGTTTTTTTTTACAGTTGAAAAAATTAAGTTTTCTTTTATTTATAATAATTTCCAATATTTTGTACGCCGAATATGGAATGCTAGGCCATCAATTTTAAACTTGTTTCCATCCATATGTGCATATCCTATGTATCATATTCCACATTAATAACGTTTGAAACAGGATATTGACCATGCTTTTTATTAAATGTTTTGTTAGTAGCTATTGCAGTTTAAATAATGTTACACATGTTTTTACAACGACGTGAACCTTTATGATTATTTTTGAGAATACCCCACTTGACGTAGTCATTGACGACTCCGTTCAGTCTCTCCACGTACAGATCGCTGGGCTTGTCCACGCTGAATGAGTTTATCGCTAAGGAGTCGTTGACTTCGGGCGTGTCATGACTGTCCATTGTGATCACAGGCAACAATATTATGGATATAGGGAGTCCGAACGGCAGTTTCTGAAATAAAATGAATGATTAATAGCTAGGTGGATATTGGTTTCACAAACAGTGATTATTTTCCCGAGTAAAAGAAATTTTTATCGTCAACTCCCTAACTTCCAACGTCTAAGTACTAACTTCCACTTGACTAACTTCAAAAACGACTATCTTTTTTATCAGAAAGTAACCACCATTTAAATATTTCCAACACAGAGGCCTATAGACAGAAATTTTAAAAGTGACTCCGATTATGTTTAGTCCTAAATCTAAATCGTTCATTATATAAATGAACTTTCTTGCTTATCTTTCAGCATGGAATCAGGTGTCCCTGATAGATCAGGGCGATTAAGTATAATATAATAGTTATGCAGATCGTTACCTCCTTCATTTCATAGTCGAAATCTTTCCTGGAGAACGTCTTTTCAGGGTCAACGTTCAGCCTTTTCATGGCGGCGCTGAGCTGCGTGTAGTAGTGGTCAAGCAGTTTGTCGAAATATTTGGCGCGGAACTGCTCATCAGAGCTGGTGAATATAAAGTAGATCAAGTCGGCGACCGGGCTGCCTCCCTGCAGACCCTGTAGGTCCACTATCTTTATTTCCACCTTGCCGTCCTGTAGTGAAAAAATATTTTTAAGTTACAAAACATGCGTCCATTAGCAGGATAAATGGTTGAAAACTAAAGGACCTAGACTATTCAATGATAAATTGCAGGATTTGATTAACTAACCTTTCGCACTCTGTGTAGCAAGTTGTCTCCTCTGAAGTCTCCGTGTACTATGACAGTACTGCGGATGGGGCGGTACATTTTGAAAGGATGCCCCTGTTTTTCCATAAACTTCTGTAAAGCCACTTTATTTTCTGGTTTGACGTTGTTCAATGCTATGGTTGTCATTTTCTGCATCAATTGGTACATACTTCCAAATTCGTCCCAAACAAGTTTTTTTTCTGCCAAGACCTTCTCGAATTCTTCTGGGTGTTGTTTACTAAACGCGAAGGACAACGCGTGCATCTTCGCCAAGTCTGCTACTGTGGTCGAAGCGTACTCCCAAGTGACAGAATGGAATCTGTCGTGAGGACCATACCCGTGCGCCAATAAGTTCTCAAGAACCAATGTCTCCTTGTATTTGGTGAGATCAAAACCGTAAAGCTTGGTGAATTTTAGTCTATGCTCCTCTGGTACTCCGTTTGCTTCTTCCAAGGATGCGTAGATTTTCGCACACCTTGTGTAAGCAAACACTTCATTTTTGTATCCATCAATAGGCATGTCTTTGCGAAATGCTTCCCCCATTGTTGCGACTTTCGCAAATAAATGAAGATTCTCTTTATTCTCTTCTTTAATGATCACTGTGAACAGTTTCGACGTGTAGTTCGCTCCTCCGCTTGATACTTCATTTGTAATTATTTCAGGGTTTCTATATTTGTGTTCTTTAGCGATTTTGTTTAGTAAAGGCCGCAACGTTTCTTTCGCTTCCGCCACGGTTACACTTTGAGTGTTTACTGAATGAAATAAATGAGTTCGTGTCGTTAATGTACAAGTTAATTAAGTTTGTATACATATTCGGATTAGATAAATAAAAAATCATCCCTCTCTTAGTCTACGTAGTCAAAGATATGGCCGTTTGTATGCAACCCTCGGTGTGCGAGTGCGACTCACACTTGGCCGGTTTGTTTGGGCTCCGTATCTTAGAAGGAAAAAAACGGTCTCCTTATTGGATCATTATTGTCCAACTCTTTGTCTGTTTTTTAAAACCATTTATTTTGGAAATGAGTAAAGGTATTCTGTTCGAATTATAAATTAAAACCATATATATAACGCTGTGGTCCTTTTGTGCTGTGAAAAAAGTCCCTTTAAGTCTACGCAGTTAAAAAAGTATGGCTGTTTATGTGGCAAGTTTGAACGGAACCGTTATTTTTTTACTTATAATCACATTATGTCAGAGATTCCATCAGTTTATAAAGTTATATCACGTTACACATGTTTATTCAACGACGTACCTTTATCTTCATCTTTGAGAATACCCCACTTGATGTAGTCATTGACGACTCCGTTCAGTCTCTCCACGTACAGATCGCTGGGCTTGTCCACGCTGAATGAGTTTAGCGCTAAGGAGTCGTTGACTTCGGGCGTGTCCTGACTGTCCATTGTGATCACAGGCAACATTATTATGGATATAGGGAGTCCAAACGGCAGTTTCTGAAAAAAAAAACAATTATGAATAGCTAGGTGAATACAGATTTTCACCATTTGTGATTATTTGCCCCAGCAAAGGAAATTTTTATCGTCAACTTCTCAGGAGTATCGGGGATGAGTTTTTAAAAACGCTGACACGTTTCACATATGCACTTGGAACAAGTCTAAGTACTAACTTCAACTTTACTAACTTCAAAAACGACTAACTATCTTCAGTAAGTAACCACTATTTAACTCCTTTTTTTAGATGAAAGAAAACATCAAATGATTGTTCCCGCTGTGGGCGGACTTGAAGGGACTGTCAGTTTTTAATGGACTAAAACGTATCCATATCTGCCTGTAGGCCTCTGTTTTCCAGGGCAGCGCTATCTCTGGCAAACAATCTCGCTGCTGCGACAACTTTTGATGATACAATGCGAATCACAATGCAAAACAATTATCTAAGTTTAAGTACTGTTTTGCACGTATCGAACTTCAAACTCGAATTACGAATACGTTTAGTCCTAGTTGTCTATCAGGGGTGAATTTAGTAAATTATGATAATAATGAAGATCCTTACCTCCTTCATTTCATAGTCAAAATCTTTCCTGGAGAACGTCTCCTCAGGGTCAACGTTCAGCCTCTTCATGGCGGCGCTGAGCTGCGTGTAGTAGTGGTCAAGCAGTTTGTCGAAATACTTGGCGCGGAACTGCTCGTCGGAGCCGTTGAAAATGAAGAAGATCAAGTCGGCGACCGGGCTGCCTCCCTGCAGACCCTGTAGGTCCACTATCTTTATTTCCACTTTGCCGTCCTGTAGTGAAAACATATTGTTAAGTTACAAAAGAGCGTCCATTAGCAGGATAATTGGTTGAAAAATAAAAGGTGGCCGTGGTGGAACTAGACTGTTAAATGATAAATTGTAGGATTTGATAAACTAACCTTTCCAACTCTGTGTAGCAAGTTATCTCCTCTGAAGTCTCCGTGTACTATGACAGTACTGCGGATGGGGCGGTACATTTTGAACGGATGCCCCTGTTTTTCCATAAACTTCTGTAAAGCCACTTTATTTTCTGGTTTGACGTTTTTCAATGCTATGGTTGTCATTTTCTGCATCAATTGGTACATACTTCCAAATTCGTCCCAAACGAGTTTTTTTTCTGCCAAGACCTTTTCGAATTCTTCTGGGTGTTGTTTACTAAACGCGAAGGACAACGCGTGCATCTTCGCCAAGTCTGCTACTGTGGTCGAAGCGTACTCCCAAGTGACAGAATGGAATCTGTCGTGAGGACCATACCCGTGCGCCAATAAGTTCTCAAGAACCAATGTCTCCTTGTATTTGGTGAGATCAAAACCGTAAAGCTTGGTGAATTTTAGTCTATGCTCCTCTGGTACTCCGTTTGCTTCTTCCAAGGATGCGTAGATTTTCGCACACCTTGTGTAAGCAAACACTTCATTTTTGTATCCATCAATAGGCATGTCTTTGCGAAATGCTTCCCCCATTGTTGCGACTTTCGCAAATAAATGAAGATTCTCTTTATTCTCTTCTTTAATGATCACTGTGAACAGTTTCGACGTGTAGTTCGCTCCTCCGCTTGATACTTCATTTGTAATTATTTCAGGGTTTCTATATTTGTGTTCTTTAGCGATTTTGTTTAGTAAAGGCCGCAACGTTTCTTTCGCTTCCGCCACGGTTACACTTTGAGTGTTTACTGAATGAAATAAATGAGTTCGTGTCGTTAATGTACAAGTTAATTAAGTTTGTATACATATTCGGATTAGATAAATAAAAAATCATCCCTCTCTTAGTCTACGTAGTCAAAGATATGGCCGTTTGTATGCAACCCTCGGTGTGCGAGTGCGACTCACACTTGGCCGGTTTGTTTGGGCTCCGTATCTTAGAAGGAAAAAAACGGTCTCCTTATTGGATCATTATTGTCCAACTCTTTGTCTGTTTTTTAAAACCATTTATTTTGGAAATGAGTAAAGGTATTCTGTTCGAATTATAAATTAAAACCATATATATAACGCTGTGGTCCTTTTGTGCTGTGAAAAAAGTCCCTTTAAGTCTACGCAGTTAAAAAAGTATGGCTGTTTATGTGGCAAGTTTGAACGGAACCGTTATTTTTTTACTTATAATCACATTATGTCAGAGATTCCATCAGTTTATAAAGTTATATCACGTTACACATGTTTATTCAACGACGTACCTTTATCTTCATCTTTGAGAATACCCCACTTGATGTAGTCATTGACGACTCCGTTCAGTCTCTCCACGTACAGATCGCTGGGCTTGTCCACGCTGAATGAGTTTAGCGCTAAGGAGTCGTTGACTTCGGGCGTGTCCTGACTGTCCATTGTGATCACAGGCAACATTATTATGGATATAGGGAGTCCAAACGGCAGTTTCTGAAAAAAAAAACAATTATGAATAGCTAGGTGAATACAGATTTTCACCATTTGTGATTATTTGCCCCAGCAAAGGAAATTTTTATCGTCAACTTCTCAGGAGTATCGGGGATGAGTTTTTAAAAACGCTGACACGTTTCACATATGCACTTGGAACAAGTCTAAGTACTAACTTCAACTTTACTAACTTCAAAAACGACTAACTATCTTCAGTAAGTAACCACTATTTAACTCCTTTTTTTAGATGAAAGAAAACATCAAATGATTGTTCCCGCTGTGGGCGGACTTGAAGGGACTGTCAGTTTTTAATGGACTAAAACGTATCCATATCTGCCTGTAGGCCTCTGTTTTCCAGGGCAGCGCTATCTCTGGCAAACAATCTCGCTGCTGCGACAACTTTTGATGATACAATGCGAATCACAATGCAAAACAATTATCTAAGTTTAAGTACTGTTTTGCACGTATCGAACTTCAAACTCGAATTACGAATACGTTTAGTCCTAGTTGTCTATCAGGGGTGAATTTAGTAAATTATGATAATAATGAAGATCCTTACCTCCTTCATTTCATAGTCAAAATCTTTCCTGGAGAACGTCTCCTCAGGGTCAACGTTCAGCCTCTTCATGGCGGCGCTGAGCTGCGTGTAGTAGTGGTCAAGCAGTTTGTCGAAATACTTGGCGCGGAACTGCTCGTCGGAGCCGTTGAAAATGAAGAAGATCAAGTCGGCGACCGGGCTGCCTCCCTGCAGACCCTGTAGGTCCACTATCTTTATTTCCACTTTGCCGTCCTGTAGTGAAAACATATTGTTAAGTTACAAAAGAGCGTCCATTAGCAGGATAATTGGTTGAAAAATAAAAGGTGGCCGTGGTGGAACTAGACTGTTAAATGATAAATTGTAGGATTTGATAAACTAACCTTTCCAACTCTGTGTAGCAAGTTATCTCCTCTGAAGTCTCCGTGTACTATGACAGTACTGCGGATGGGGCGGTACATTTTGAACGGATGCCCCTGTTTTTCCATAAACTTCTGTAAAGCCACTTTATTTTCTGGTTTGACGTTTTTCAATGCTATGGTTGTCATTTTCTGCATCAATTGGTACATACTTCCAAATTCGTCCCAAACGAGTTTTTTTTCTGCCAAGACCTTTTCGAATTCTTCTGGGTGTTGTTTACTAAACGCGAAGGACAACGCGTGCATCTTCGCCAAGTCTGCTACTGTGGTCGAAGCGTACTCCCAAGTGACAGAATGGAATCTGTCGTGAGGACCATACCCGTGCGCCAATAAGTTCTCAAGAACCAATGTCTCCTTGTATTTGGTCAGATCAAAACCGTAAAGCTTGGTGAATTTTAGTCTATGCTCCTCTGGTACTCCGTTTGCTTCTTCCAAAGACGCGTAGATTTTTGCACACCTTGTGTAAGCAAACACTTCATTTTTGTATACATCAATAGGCATGTCTTTGCGAAATGCTTCTCCCATCGTTGCGACTTTCGCAAATAAATGAAGATCTTCTTTCTTTTCTTCTTTTATGATCACTGTGAACAGTTTCGACGTGTAGTTCGCTCCTCCGCTTGATATTTCATTTATAATTATTTCAGGGTTTCCATATTTGTGTTCTTTAGCGATTTTGTTTAGTAAGGGCCGCAACGTTTCTTTCGCTTCCGCCACGGTTACACTTTGAGTGTTTACTGAATGAAATAAAAGAGTTCGTGTCATTAATATACAAGTTTGTATACATATTTGGATTAGATTAATAAAAATCATTCCACTAAGTCTACGCAGTCAAAAGATATGGTTGTTTTTGTCACAAGTTTGTACGGAACCGTTGTTGCGCGATTTTTTACAAGCTTTTATTTAACTTGCAATGTATGTATGTAAGTTTGTTCGGGGCGAATCTTAGAACTCAATATTGACACAGTTATCTTCAACCGATTGAGCTGAAATTTGGCACAACTATATGACGTCGGTGACAATGCAATATTACGGTACCATGGAGCTGGTCTGATGATGGAATCGGAAGGTGGCGATAGGAACTCCTCAACGAAACAAGATAGACATGCCGTGTTTGGTGTCCCCATATTTGTTTTTACATGTGTTGTATGCCTAGGCGGTGCCCAAGGTCTGATGATGGAGCCGGAAGGTCGCGATAGGAACTCCTCAACGAAACAAGATAGACATGCCGTGTTTGGTGTCCCCATATTTGTCTTTAGTTTACATTATGTCAGTGATTATATCTGTTTATAAAGTTATATTATGTTACAAATTAATGTTTATACAACGACGTACCTTCAAATCAAATCAAATCAAATCAAATCATTTATTTGCATAACACAGGTTTGAGAGATGTTACATAGTTTTTTTTTTATTCTTTTTAGTTACACTGTATTACAACCTTATACGAGGTGTGCAAATATATTCACATTGTGCTAATCTCTTATTATATTCATTAAAATAACATTAGTAGTCAATTTCATTCCAAATTAATTAAGATAAAAAATAATAATAATGTCATGCAGATTAATAATGTCAGATTGTTATATAGTCATATTTAATTGAAATAGATATTTGGCATTAATTATAATACAACATTTACATCTTTGTCTTCAAAATAGTCTTTAACATTATAATAACATTTTTTGATTAGGAATGAGTATAATTTCTTTTTAAATAGATGAATAGGTAACTTCTTAATGTCGTCTGGTAGTTTATTATAAATCAGTGATGCCATACAAATAACACTTTTATTAAATAATGCCGTTTCTCCATACATTATTTCGACGTCTAACCTTTTTTTGTCTCGTAATTGTCTATAATAGCTTTTAAAAGCAGTCTTATAATAGTTGGGATTCGATTTTACAAAGACATTTAATTCATATATATATAGGGAAGGCAATGTAAGAATATTTAATTTTTTAAAGTACGGTTGACAGCTTGTAGTACTATCTATATGACACATTGCTCTGATGCACTTCTTTTGGGCTTTGAATACAAATTCCTTGTATTCAAAGCCCAAAAGAGCCCTTCATTTTCATCTTTGAGAATACCCCACTTGATGTAGTCATTGACGACTCCGTTCAGTCTCTCCACGTACAGATCGCTGGGCTTGTCCACGCTGAATGAGTTTAGCGCTAAGGAGTCGTTGACTTCGGGCGCGTCCTGGCTGTCTATTGTGATCACAGGCAATAATATTATCGATATAGGGAGACCGTACGGCAGTTTCTGAAAAAAAAAAGGGATTAGGCTAGGTGAATATAGCAGTTCACAAACTGTGTAAAATATTTTTTTCATCTTCAATTTCTGCGGAGACTTGGGTACGAGTTTTTAAAAATGTTGAGCAACGTTGAACTTCCACTTCACTAACTTAAAACGACTAACTTTCTTAAAAAAGTATCCTCATAACATAATTTAACTTCCATTTTAGAGAAGATTATCAAATAACTGCTCCGGCTCTGGGCGGAGCGGAAGGGTCTGCCAGGTTTATATTATTATCTTTTGTGTGCCGGAGCCGCGATATTTCTGTCAAACAATCCCGCTGATGCGACAACTCTTTGAGGCGTATTCCAAAAATTATTGCAAAACAACAATTTGATTGCAAAATAATTACTTAAGTTTGCTACCTAAGGACAGTTTTACAGGTACCTTTAAAAGCGACTTCCGAATAAGTTTCGTCATAAATCAACATTTTTCTTCAGTGAGCTTACTTTCATTATGTAAAATAACTTTCTTAAAGGTGCAGTCTTAGAATTGTCTGTCAGGGGTAAATTTATTTAATCAGCATCATTATGAAGATTATTACCTCTTTCATTTCATAGTCGAAGTCTTTCCTGGAGAACGTCTCCTCAGGGTCGACGTTCAGCCTCTTCATGGCGGCGCTGAGCTGCGTGTAGTAGTGGTCAAGTAGTTTGTCGAAATACTTGGCGCGGAACTTCTCGTCGGAGCCGGTGAATATGAAGAAGATCAAGTCGGCGACCGGGCTGCCTCCCTGCAGACCCTGTAGGTCCACTATCTTTATTTCAACTTTACCGTCCTATAGTAAAAAAACATATATTGTTAGGCTATTACTTGAGCTTCCATTCACAATACAATCGGTTAAAAACAAAACGTGGTCGCGGCGGACCCGCAGAGTGGGCCACCTTTTCTTTTGTATTGGACTAGCTTTAGCCCACAGCTTTACTTGCGGTAAATTCGGAGTTACACAGTTCCCCTTTCCGGATTTGCAGGTTCCTGCTACCTGTAGTTTTTGCCCTTGCGCCTTGTTTATTGCAATAGCAAAGTCAAGTTTTCCCTTTTCTTCCCTCTTTCTCCCTAAGTTCTCACTTTAAAAATAGCCTATGTCCGTTTCCTCTAACTATCTATTTACCAAAATTCATCAAAATTGGTTTATCCATTTAGGCGTGAAGACGTAACAAACAAACAAACCCACTTTCGCTTTTTTAGTAAGGATTGCTTAAAAAAAATTAAAGAATCCTTACTTCCTTTCCTTACATATATTATAAAAGCGAAAGTGAGTTTGTTTGTTTGTTACCTCTTCACGCTTTAGTGGCTAAACCGATTGTTGTTGTAAATTTTTATTAAAAAAAAGTGGGATGTGAGGGAGAAAAAGGAAAGAAAAGAGAAAACTTACCGTTGCTATTACAAACCAATAAGGCGCAAGGAGAACTGTGTTACCCCAAATTTAACGCGGGCGAAAGCTAGTAAATTATAAGATTAAAAAAAACTTACCTCTCGCACTCTGTGTAGCAAGTTATCTCCTCTGAAGTCTCCGTGTACTATGACAGTACTGCGGATGGGGCGGTACATTTTGAATGGATGCTCTTGTTTTTCCATAAATTTCTGTAAAACTGCTTTATTCTCTGGTTTGACATTGTTCAATGCAATAGTTGTCATTTTCTGCATCATTTCGTACATACTTCCAAGTTCATCCCAAACGAGTTTTTTGTCTGCCACGACGGCCTCGAATTCTTCTGGGTGTTGTTTACTAAACGCAAAAGACAACGCGTGCATCTTCGCCAAGTCTGCAACTGTTGACGAAGCGTACTCCCAATTAATAGACTGGAATCTGTTGTGAGGACCATACCCGTGCGCCAACAGGTTCTCAAGAACCAATGTCTCCTTGTTTGTGGTGAGATCGAAGCCGTAAAGCTTGGTGAATTTCAGTCTATGCTCCTCTGGTACTCCGTTTACTTCTTCCAAGGACGCGTAGATTTTCGCCCACCTGGTGTAAGCAAATACTTCATTTTTGTATACATCAATAGGCATTTCTTTGCGAAATTCTTCTCCCATTGTTGCGACCTTCGCAAATAAATGTAGATCTTCTTTATTTTCTTCTTTTATGGTCACTGTGAACAGTTTCGACGTATAGTTCGCTCCTCCGCTCGATATTTCATTAATAATAATTTCGGGGTTTCCATATTTCTGTTCTTTAGCGATTTTGTTTAATAAGGGCCGCAACGTTTCTTCTGCGTTCGCCATCGTTAGGCTTTGAATGTGTACTGAATGAAAGAAACAGTTCTTGTCTTTAATACACATATATATATTTGGATAAGATACACAAAAGTGATCCATTAAAGATAGATCTATCTAATCGATCATTAAAAAATAAAACTATATTGATTAAAAATAATCCATCGTAATAGTCTACATTTTAATCACTAAATGGCTTATCAGACCGTAATGGAATTGGCAAGAAATGCTGACACAGCAAATCTCAAATCCACAGCTCGACTTCACAAGTTCACTTGTGCATTGATGGATAAGTTCACTTGTGGCGTGGCAATCAATATTGCATTATGTTAAGGTCAAATTAACCGAAAATATTTGAGGTATGTTTATCAAAGTTTGTACCTTCGTTATTGAGACTATAGCACCGTATTCAGCCTTAATATTTTATCTGTGCGTGGATCAGGGGGTCTTCTCGGATCTAATAAAATACAACAAGGTAATACCGCTTCATAAAACTGGGGACAGTAAAGATACTAAAGACTGTAGGACCGTATCCGCTTTGCCGGTTTTCAGGTGTTTGAAAAGAGAATGCTTAATCAAATGCTCAATTACTTTAACACCAATAAAATCTTACAAGAAAAATAATATGGCATTATCAAAGAACGTTGTACGACTGAAGCCGATGTCACCTTAATAAAACACATATTTAATGCGTAGGAAGAGGCAAAAGATGCCTTCGAAACTTTCTGTGAACTTTCGTAGGCATATGATTGCGTTGATCACGAAACCCTGCTTTTGAAACTTGAGCTTTACGGTTTAGGTAAACTTGCGCTCAGTTTAATAAAATCGTATGTGAATGATAGAAAGCAGCAATGCAAATTACTAGCGCCAATTCAATGGGCTTATAAGTTAAAATGGATGTTTCACAAGGTTCTATATTTGGTCCTTTGCTCTTTTTAGTAAATTTATTCAAAAACCAAATGGTGTTGTTTGCTGACGATACTTCTTTAATATTTAGGATAAACAGACGTTCTATCTTGATGACTTAAATAACGCTCTATTGCAGGTCCATAATTGGTTTACTGCTAATAATTTAGTATTGATTGGGAAAAAAGTGCATAAAATTTTCTCTGCCAAACACCAAAAGTAGTGACTGTGACATAGTATTGAATCAAGAGAAACTAGCTTTCGTCGATAAAACTGTTTTCTTAGTCATTACGCTCGACTCGATGCTGCTATGGGATCCTCATTTAACATCTCTTGCAGGACGGTTAAATTCTGTTGAATTAAATGCATACGCTGTTAGACAAATCCGTCAATTTATTTATCTATTTAAGTTATTTTCATAATGTACGTCATACGATATTTGATACGGCTGCAGACATTGAGTCTATATTTATGTAGGCGCAATTATCTCAGAGAACTGTTTAAAAATATTGTCAGGTTTCAGGCTAGCTAAAGTAGACTCCTCTTTTATGGGGTAATGTTTAAAATGTTAAAATAAAATACCTCTACAACTGAATGAATAGGAGTTTAAATCTTGTATTAAACGCACACTATTTGGGCAAGCATATTATAATATACCTATTAATATAATAATTAGGGGATTACATTACTGATATACATAAATGCTTGACTCAATGCCGGTTCTGCTCCACAACCATAGGGGCAAACTAATTGATCAGCATCTGAAGGTTTAAAATTAATTATATGTTATTATCTGCGCATAATTTAGTGCATGCTGTGGTTCTATAAGTAATGAGGCGTTTAGACTAAGGTTGGCAATTTGCAAATTATAATATAGTAGCGTACTCATTGTTGAGAAACCTAATATAAATAAAAAAATACTATATATATATAAGTATATATATAAGTAAATAGCGGCAGCTGCAGAAAATTGTAAGACCATCTTTGTATAGACTTAGTATAGACTCAATTTCCTAATAATGTATAATTGTTTGTCATTTAATTATTAGCAGATATTATAGGACAATAGTCGGTAAGAAATTAGAGAGCTTAATGCTAGTTAGTTACAGGCATATTATATGTGTATTTTATTATTATGTTCTTTTTTGCATGAATGATGAAACAAGGATATCTTATTACTCAGTGTAGGCTGAGTAGATCAGATAATTACGTGACTTAAATTAAAATAGATAACTGTACAATGTAAAGTCATTGTTTTTCTGCAGATTTGAGAGATAATATATTAACATTTTGAAATCAATTTAATCTAGAACAATTCAATTTATAACCAGATTAATTAGTGTTTTTTTTTCACAACAAAATATGTTACAATATGATTACGAGATAGTTTAGTGCCGAAGCTTTGTGCGTTTTTAGTATTTCTTATATGTTACAAAACATATAACGACTGGAAAAGGTCAACTCTATGGTACGGGTTTAAAGTTTTATGGTGAATTTCAACAAATGCCATTTTTTATCATATCGGTGAACTATTTCATTTATAGTTTTTTTTTGTACATATTTCAGGTTTTAGTAATCTTTAAGATATTAAATATCTCCAAATTTAATATCATCAACGTATCATTTAAGACTAAGGAGAAAATTCAGTTTGAATGCTGGTATCCACCGGTAAGATAAAACCGGCACCGATTATTTTTTCTGTACACTGATGTGATAAGTTTATCCACCAAAATGATATACATATCCAGCGATATCATAACCTATACAGCTTTGTACAGACGCCTGCAGGTCAAGCTACCCGAAGCTGACAATTTTTCCCAATGAACCTTGAACCTAATACTTTAGAAATAAAGTCGAAAATCTATCAAAGAAATCTGACATATTGTGGTAGCTGTTTAATAAAGGCTGCTCTATAATAAAGGCGTCTGTACATCAACAAGATTTAATGTTTTTTTTTTCCATAGCAAGTTTTTATAGCTCCGTATGTATAGGTATATTATATATTATAATACCTTTAAAATTATAATACTCGTCAAGACGAATCATACAAGCTCAAAAACGATGGGGTTGTGTCGTTTAACTACCAAGTTTCTATAGCCACTAGCCACCTGCCGGTTCCATCATTAGATCAGCTTCATCCTTACTAATATTATAAAAGCGAAAGCGAGTTTGTTTGTTTGTTACCTCTTCGCGATTTAATGGCTACACCGATTTTGATGAATTTTGGTACAGAGATAGTTGGGAACCAGGAGACGGACAGGCTATTTTTTAAAGAAGTGGTTTAAAAAAAGTTGGAAAATGTGTGGGAGAAACAGGGAAAAAAAGGGAAAACTTACCGTTGCTATTACAAATCAATAAGGCGCAAGGCGAACTGTGTTACCTCGAATTTAACGCGAGCGAAGCCGCGGGCAAGTATTAAATAAATAGGCTTGCTCCTATGATATGGGACTTAAATTAAATGTGGGTGTACTATTAGTGGCATGTTCTGCCGTATGTTTCGAGAAGTACAGGTGGAATGTTAAGATGTCATGCAGTTCCTGATTCATTAGAAACTATAAGAGCCATGTATATTTGCTGCTCTAATAATTTCATCAGGCATGTCTTTTGTTAATTGAGTTTAATGACATGCCGAAAGTGATCAGCGGAATACGTAGATAAACATACAAAAAGTATTAAGTATAAAAAGTACGTAGTTCAAATTTTCAAAGAGTTTTTTTTTAAATTAAAATAACAGATAGTATAATTCCTTTCTGTTGTTTAATTCACACCAGTATACAAAAATTATTACATTAAATATCACATTTTCTAAACAGTAAGTATCTGCAGTCGTTCCGCTCGGACAATATTTAAAGACTATAAAACTCAAACCAAGCCATTATATCGATGTTGTAAACATTAAGCAAGTTCAATAATTTGGTTGTATCTCTCAACCGCGGTTCATGGAGCATTAGGCCAGTCGTGAATCAGCCACACACCATGACGGACGTGGAAAATATATTACGTAAAGTACTTGACAAAATCATCGCAGAATTACAATACAAAAATGCAAAAATATCGTTGAAGGAATTAACAAGTGGTGGGGCTAATTACACATCAGCTCTCTTCTCCATAAATGTCACAGAGTCAGACCAAGATACCTTAAAACTCTTCGCGAAAGTGGCTAATGTCAGTGAAATGTTTCGCAAAATTATGAACATAGATTTCCTGTTTAAAACTGAACAGTTTGTATACGCTGACCTTGTAAAAGTGTACGAGAAGATTCAAGATGAACACACACTCAGCTCCGAGCACCGGTTTGAGTTCCCCAAGTTCTTCGGAGGCGAGGCAGCTGAGGGTGAAGAGACTGTTGTTATGGAGGACCTGAGGGCCAAGGGCTTCGATTCATACAGTAGGTTCAAGCCCATAGACTGGGACCATGCAGCCTGCGCGATAGAATACTTAGCCAGATTCCATGCTTTGTCATTTGCGTATCAAAAAGAAAATCCTGAAGAATTCGCAAAAGTCGCTGAACAAGTAAAAACTAAAGAAAGGGATGAATCGGAAATCTCAAAATTCAAGGATACTTGGAATAAAATGGTTGCTTCAGCTGTTAACGTTGTTAAAGAAGAACACAAGGAGAGGCTAGCAAAATTATTAGCACCTGATGAGTGTCGAGAGGTGTTCCACAAGTTTAAGGCTCCATTGAGTACAACAGTGCTGTGTCACGGTGACTACAGGGTCAGCAACTTGTTATTTCGACGACTGGTATGTTGGTTTTTTTAGCTCTTAAAAGCGTCAGTCCTACCTGTACCCACTGCCAAGGTGAAACCTCTATCGCAATAACAGTTTTACTACTGGAATTACATTAGGAAGTATGTTATTACTTCATGACATTCGACTATCGCCCGTGTTGTGTACTAATGTACCGCTTCCGACTAATTTATGGCTGTTATTATCCCCAAAAATCTATATTCCGGCTGTCATTAATAGCTATATCTAAACTATAAGTTAGTGACGCGGACGTGCATGCATAAATTAATTGTAGTTATATTTTTCTTGTGATGTAGTTATATTTTTCTTGTGTTGTAGTTATTTTATCTGATTCACGTTTTGGTTGACTTTGTAATATGGTGTTATCAATAGGTCAATTTGAATTACCAGCTCGTTAATTAGTATGTGATGGTGGACGCAAACATTGATTTTGACCACTTGATGATAAAAAAAATATACATATAAATGTCGCTATTGTATCCCTTTGGATCAACATTTTGGTTCTTTTTTTATTCATAGACGCCACCCTCTGTAATCCGGGGTTGCGGGTTGTTCGAAAGATATACCGCGGCCCCGGATCCTAAAAGGCTAAAGAAGGAACATGGGTGGCTTTTAACACTCTCCCCCTACCCTCCTGGGGGAAGTTATTTGATGATTTTAAATTCATAAACAAAGAGTATCTCATTTCCCAGTAACTGGGTTGTTTTTTTGAGATAGCGATCGTTCCATGTGAAATACCGTTATCTACTCAACCATCCGATTAGTCTTTTAATTTCTTGATGACTTCTCATTCACAAAAAAACCTTATGTAATGATTTTCTATTTCAACCTACACATTCAGTAAAAACCTGTTTTAACTGTTGTATATAATTTTACGTCTTATAATTAACCATCAATCTCATGTAGGTACATCAGCGTCATGTCTCACGTTATCATAAGTAATTTACAATCTGTTATTTAGATAACGACAACATCAGCATCGTTAGCGATGCTGATGTTGTTTTGATATGTGCATCTACTTGGGCACTTAAATGAAGTGCATTCAATTATTTATGTGAACTTGCTTTTATCCTTACTTAATTAAAGGGAAAGTGAGTTTGTTTGTTTGTTACATCACTTTACGCCTAATGGCTAAACCAATTTTGATGAATTTTGGTACAAAGATAGTTGGGACCCTGGAGACGGACATATGCTATTTTTTTAATGTGAGAAATGATAGAGAAAGAGAGAATAAAAGGGAAAACTTAGCTTTGATATTACAACACATAAGCAAAAACTAGGTAGCATGTACTGCAAATCAGGAAAGGGGAACTGTGTTACCCCGAATTTAACGCGAGCGAAGCAGCGGGAAAAAGTTAGTCCAAAATATTCTTGATGTTTTCTGCGTAGTAATCCTTGAACCTATTATTAACGTTAAGATATTCTTTAAAAGTCTTCCTGTTTTAAACGTGTTTACAATAGTTATTCTATTCACAACATATTATGTAAATGATTTAGCTTATTTGATAAGTTGTAGCCAAATATAGGCCGCTATGGCATAGTATTGGCCGCTATGGCATAGTGTATGTACATAATTTATCAGTATTTTTACAATCACGATGTTAGTATCACGATGTAGCCATTAAACGTCACTGTTTAATGTGTTCAAATTATAGTAAAACGATGTATATTATCACAAATATACATGGTTTTACAAAATAAAATGTAATTTATGCAAAATAGGCTGATAATCAGCACTTTTTGAACATCAACATAACAAAAGACAGTCCCGCAAAATGCCTGTCCTTCGTGAGTTCCTGGTGTTTTAGCTGGGAAGAAGTATATCAGTTAAAAAAAATAGATAATAAAAAACATAAATGCGAAAGTTGTTGAGAATATTCATCTCTTTCGCCCAAAAACTATTGAACAGATTTAGATGAAAATAAGTAAACAAATAGTTTATAACTTGGAATAACACATAAGGTTTTCGTAGGATTATGCTAGCAGCTGACCCCAATATAGTTTGAAAAGGGCTAGCAGATGATGACGATAATTTTTATAGCAGTTGTACGACCCCGGGGAACAATTAATATAATTAGGGAATAAGAGATTAAGATAATGTAAATATATTTGCGCACCTTGTATAAGGTTACTAGCTGTTCCTCGCGGTTTCACCCACGCTGCTCAGCACCTGTTGGTCGTAGCGTGATGGTATATAGCCTATAGCCTTCCTCAAGAAATGGACTATCCAACACTAAAAGAATTTTCCAACTCCAACCAGTAGTCCCTGACATTAGCGCGTTCAAACAAACAAACTCTTCAGCTTTATAATATTAGTATAGATAGTAAAAGAAACTCTTTGTAACATCTCCAACCAAACCTGTGATATGTATATAAATGATTTTATTGATTGATCGATTACTGAAATCCCTGCTGGTGAAGGAGCAGGATAGTACACACTTTAATTGACGCATGCCCATGGCAGACACTTCAGAACCCCTTTTTTCGGACAGAAAATCACGAAATAACTTCTCCCAGTCTGGGCAGAGCAGGAGGAAGAGTCAGGATTTTAATGACTAAAACTCATCCATTTTCCTTTTTTTGCCCTTTGTGTTCCTAGATCACGGTTTCTCTATCTATCTTCTCTATCTTTAATAACTAGTGATGTTCTAAAATCCTGCCGGGGAAGTCCCCAGCAGGGTTTTAGAACTCCTTCCTTCTTTCCATTGCTGTTGCTGAAGGTAGGCTAACTGCCTTAAGGGATTCTGTGTGAATACCTTATGTAACTGCCTTTGACAGCACGGTTGGCGCAGTGGCTGTGCGACCTACTCTGTGTGGCCTACAGATAGTCTGGCTGTTTGTGTATGTGAGTTTAAATGTTTGTAAACGCACCTACGATACAGGATAAATTCCTAGAGTGGGGCAACATTTTTATTTTTAATATATAAATATATTGTAGACGGTAAATTACTCCATTACAATATCCAAATAAAACATTAACGGCTAGTTTTATTATCTCAAGTTTTGTTATGTCTTGTCGAATAAAAATGTCTAGTCTCAATGAATCGTCGACGGAATCGTTAGCAGTCAGTTGTGGACTTGTAAGAGTCGTAAAAGAATAATAAGAAGCAGTTAATCATTGTCTTTCGTCTGTGTATCAAAGGTTCTCAAGAATTACATCTACAGCCAAACGTGTCTTCAAATGACTACCAGCTTAAACAAATTAATTAGTTAATCACTCAGAACACACTAGGCAACGGACGTCTTATCTCCTTTTCTGGCATGACAATGCTAGAAAGAGATAACGATATTTCGGTATTTGGGACAATATCTTCGTTTAGTGTCACAGTTATATTTAGCATCTTCCGTATTAACTGTTGAGTCAGTTTTTTTTGTTAAAACACAAATGTTTAATGTGTTAATTTAGGTTAAGTTATCTACGAGTCAGTGTTAAGTACCTGATATTAATGGTTTATTTAATTCATTTCTGTTACTAGTAGTTTTAAGTCTAGAAATCGATTTAAAACTGTAATGCAACAGCACAAGCACGTGTAAACCAAACATAAACTGATTTTAAAATATATAACATATAAATTAGGTTACTCATAAATTACCCAAGTTATAAGGATACAATTCTATTAGAAAACCCTTCGGGATAAAAAAAATAAAATTTCTTCACAAACAAACGGAGAAATCGCGCAACACTAAATAAAAAATAAACTAACAGTCGGATTAAATATCTGCTCATATGTTGATCCTACTAATATTATAAAAGCGAAAGTGAGTTTGTCTTTACGTCTAAATGGCCAAACCGATTTTGATGAATTTCAGTACAAAGATAGTAGGAACCTTGGAGACGGACATAGACTAATTTAAAAAAAATGAGATAAGGGGGGAAAGAGGCAAGAAAAGGGGAGAGAAAGATATTTTTTTCGATCATCACGCAGGTTAAAGTTAGCGTTGGCCCAAAGTAACTATGCCACGCGGACGAAGTCGCGGGCGGAAGCTAGTTTATCATAATTTTAAGTATTTATTCATATCTATATAGTACGGCCAACGAGAAGCGATACGAAAGGTCATTAACCTAAAGAACAACTGTGGCGTTGACAATCTAATATTTAGCTCTTTCCATCTTGTGCCTTTGTCGTAATGTCTCGTTCTCCCGGCAAAAACATGACAACGTTAAGACGGGTTCGCCAACATTCGGGCGGCCATTTTAGATGGGGTTTTAGCATGGGTTTTGTTTACATTTGGTATCGCTTCTCGTTGGCCGTACTTATAGATGATATTGATTGTGCTTGTTGCAAATAATTTAACTAAAACACTACAGAATTCAAAAATCAATTTACGTTTGCAACACGCACAGCACACTATAGCTAGGGCTTAGAAGCATTACGGCCTTGACGATAGATTATTGCGGTCCCAATAACATTGGCAACCAAGGTCCCGGGTCCATTGAGTTTCTAGTCGGTGTCGTACAATAGAACTGGGACATTACCAAGTAACGGAAAGCGCCTTTGACCGAGACTTCTTGCTGGTTAGTTTTGTAATAAATCTCGGCTAGTTATGGTTGAGGTAACATTGCGTAATCTACGTGTTTATGATACGCACGGTTTGATTCATGTTGTGTTCAATTTTGGGCCAGTTTTTTTTAATGATATCTGTCAAATTGGCTGTGTATCAAGGACGTTTTTAACCTACGTAATATAATATAAAGTCGGTTTTAGTATCTGTTTTGGGAACCCGTCAATTCTTCTTAAGAGTACAATTGATTTTGATGTAGTTTTCAACAAAATTTAGAGAATGGTGTAGTAAAATTTTTAGCCTTACGTCAATAAAGACGATTATGACAATTTTCTCTTGAAACATAGCTTCAAAAAATCCCTTATACAAAATACGAAAAATCAAAGTTGACGTAAGTCTGAAATTGCTAACCCGTCTCAAGCAAGCGTGGTGATCGATGCTGCTTGCAAAGGGACAGTTAAAGACTAGAAATAAATTACTCATAAACGGCAAACCGTTTTATTTGTAAAAAAAACGTTTATTTATACTAAAATATATTAAAACTAGCTTTCGCCCGCGGCTTCGCTCGGGTTAAATTCAGGGTAACACAGTTCCCCTTTCCTGATTTGTTTGCAGGTACCTGCAGTTTTTGTACTTGCACCTTATTGATTTGTAATAGCAACGCTAAAGTATCCCTTTTGTTTAAAAAAAATACCTCTGTCCGTCTCCTGGTTCCTATCTATCTCTGTACATACTATTCCCTCTTTCTCCCTCACATCCCACTTTCTTTTTAATTATGATAATAGAGAGATAATAATTTTTGATATTCATCAAAATCGGTTTAGCCATTAAAGCGTGAAGAGGTAACAAACAAACAAACTCACTTTCGCTTTTATAATATAATTAGGGATTTATTTAAACCGCTGCGTTGGTTCAGTGGTCACAAGCGCGACCGCTGAGCGACAGGCACCGAAGTCCTTGACTCCAATTCTCGGGTGGGGTAACACAGCAATAAACCAAAAGCCCCGAACGGTTGGCGCAAAGGCTGAGCGATCGACTGTTGCACTGCGTGTCGCGGCTTCTATCCGTTTACGGAACACATATCGTATGACATACACGTAGTTGTTTTATGAGTTCTGGTCGGGCTGTTTGTGTATGTGAGTTTAAATGCTTGTAAACGCACCCACGATTCAGGAGCAATTCCTAGGGTGGGGCAAAGGCCTAATCCTAATTCCTACTTAATATTATAAAAGCGAATGTTTGTTACTCTTTCACGTCAAAACGGCTGAACGGGTCTTGATGAAATTTGGCACAGTGGTAGATTGTTTGGAATAACACATAAGATATTTTTTTTTTATATCACGCGGGCGAAGCCACGAGTGCCAGCTAGTAGATAATATAGACATGTTCTCTTTCCCTGAAGGTTTTATAGTTAAGTATAACTATAAAACCTTCAGGGAAAGAGAACATGTCCGTTCACACGTGCAATATTGAATTATACAATTAAAACTTTTAACAGTTACTCGCAGTCACGACAACGATAGAAGGAAGCACGATGTTTTCTGTAACTATAACTATTAAGAAAATAAAACACTAACAAATTCAAACATAAAACTGTAATTTTAAATAATGGTTTTATTGCATGAAAACAACAGGATCATACAAATATTAGCTCTTCCATGTTAATCACTAGTTGTTGACTTTACTCTTGTCAAACAAGCGGTTATCAGATGATATGAAGATATTGTGTGACGGTAATACTGTTGGTGTAATCATGTTTAATAACAGGGTTATGGCTGTAACAACAAATTAATGTATCAACAATTAATTGCATATTGCATGCGATTAATTGTTGATTTCTTGAAATGGATTATAAATATTATCGTGACCCATATAACACAGAACGCTGTATATTAGCTGAATCACTGTCTACAATACATATATACTACAATCCTAAGCTATATAAACCAGCTGAATAATAGCTGAATAAGAGGCGTTGTCTCAGCTGATAGGACTCTAATTTGATAATAACTAATAACTTCATTTGTAATTTTATAATAAGCTGTTTACGTATAAAATTATTAGAAGTTCTATTCAAATCCTGATGTTATTTCCATTGACGAAATAAAGAAATTAAAATGGCAGACAAGCATTGTTTTAATGTCAATTAAATGGTATTGGCTGTTTAAGTATCCAATCGTGTTACATAAATCCGTGACGAGCTGATACGGGCAGTTGTTGCGTCCAACAAATCCGCCATAGATTCATGTAAAACTTGATAATGGGTAGCATGTACGCAAATGTTGTACTAAATCACCATCACTAGGTACATTATCTACAGGAATTTAGGATATCCGTGGAATTATTTTCCTGTTACGTTAGTTAGTTACCTACGTCATCCGGAGAACAATAAGTCCGACATTCGGTTTTTTAGTTTACTATTTTTGCACTTATTTAGATACCTAGAAAGTATCAAAGTTTACATGAACAAAGTAAAAATAATATTTTTTTTAACTTTTTAAAAGCTTTCTGTTCTGTCATAGCTATATTATTTACTAGCTGTTTCCCGCGGTTTCACCCACGCTGCTCAGCACCTGTTGGTCGTAGCGTGATGTTATATAGCCTATAGCCTTCCTCAAGAAATGGACTATCCAACACTAAAAGAATTTTCCAATACCAACCAGTAGTCCCTGAGATTAGCGCGTTCATACAAACAAACAAACAAACTCTTCAGCTTTATAATATAAGTATAGATTACTAGCTGTTCCACGCGGTTTCACCCACGCTGCTCAGCACCTGTTGGTCGTAGCGTGATGTTATAATTATAACCTATAGCCTTCCTCGAGAAATGGACTACCCACACTAAAAGAATTTTACAATTACAACCTACTGGTTGCGCGCTAATACGCGCGCTAATGTTTGAACGCGCTAATCTCAGGGACTACTGTCCCTGAGATTAGCGCGTTCAAACAAACAAACAAACAAACTCTTCAGCTTTATAATATTAGTATAGATTTGTTTGATCTGTCAAAAAGCTATTCCGCAAAAAGTTTCTGTTAAGAAATTTCGCCATTTTAAATTTAATATTTTGTTAATGAGTCGCGGTCACAAATAACAGGTAGTTTTTCACGAACCGTCCACAAACCAACACAATAATGAAAGGAACTGTCAACGTGATTTTAACGAACAGATTGTCTTAAGATAAGGTCTACCATGTCATTGTTTTGAGACCATCTTAGCGATAGGGCCAGTATATTAATTAGTAGTGATCTCTTGAAAATCGTAAACCGGGTTTCAATATTTGTTTATTAATTATATCGATATCTCAAATGATGTGGTCTCAGAACCAGTTCAGAAGTGAGATTTGTTTCTAAATACTGCCCTATGTTTGTTACCACTTCACGCTCAAACGAAATAAAAAGTAGCCAAGTGAGGTTACTTGGCTAATTTTTATCCACGTAGAACCACGGGGTGCAGCTAGTCCTTTGACTCTCAATAACATACGACGCAGACACGAGATTCTTAGGGACTTTTGACACAATTTTAAGAACGCCTAAATGAGCCTTCATTTTTAATGGACTTCAAAAAGGGAGGAGGTTCTTTGGTCGACTTTTTTATAGTATATTCACCGCTAACTCCGCCAACTGTGGAGCGACTTTCGTAATCTTTTTTTTTAAATAGCCTTAAGCCGTCTCCGGTCCCAACTATCTCTGTGCCAAAATACATCAAAATCGGTTTAGCCATTTAGGCGAGCAGGCGTAACAAACAAACAAATTCACTTTTGCTTTTATAATATTAAGTAAGTTTGTGTGTGTGGCTTGCAAGTTAATGTAGGTATGCATAATTTCAACTTAATTGGAATCCGGGGAGTGGGTTAAATTTATCTGCTAAGATTTGTTTACAGGTTAAGAATCCCAATATCATTTTATCCGACGACTCTCATGTAACTCATTTGTTCTACATTTTCCAGGATGGCCGCATAGACCCAATCGTGGTGGACTATCAGACGGTCCACTCAGGCTGCCCTGCCACCGACTTGCTCTACTTCCAGTTCTTGGGCACCGACCATGAGTTCAGAAAGGAACACCACCAGCAGCTCATCGACCACTACTTCGAACAACTGACTGTCTCCCTGAACAGGCTTGGGATTGACGTCAACGACGTGTACCCGAGGGAGACATTTGATAAGGAATATAAACAGGTATGTTTTTTGGATTTAAATTCTTACTAATATTATAAAAGCGAAAGTGAGTTTGTTTGCTTGTTTGTTACCTCTTCACGCTTTAATGGCTAAACCGAATTTAATTAATTTTGGTAGAGATAGTTGGGAACCAGGAGACGGACATAGGCTAATTTTTAATTTTAAAAAGTGGGATATGAGGGAGAACGAGGGAAGAAAAGGGAAAATTTAGCGTTGCTATTACAAATCAATAAGGCGCTACCGAATTAAACGCGAGCGAAGCCGCGGGCAAAACCTAGTTTTATATATTGTTATTATATTGAACGTTCTAATTTAATTTTGGACGTCAGTGAGGGTTATATGTAAAATCTTCGTTCCGCCAATAATCGTCTTCTACGATGTCCTTCTCACCGCTCTGGTTTTATTCAATTTGCTTTCTTCGTCAAGGCAGTCTTCCTTTGGAATGAGCTCCCTTAGAGTATCAGGATGGTCCACCAGTGGTACCAGTCTGTTTACTTTTAAAACAGAAAGCTCGTCAACATAATATTTACATGAAGTTGGTAGATTCGTCTCGTAATTAATTTGTGGTTGTTCTCTTGCTACAGTCTCTTAACTTTATATGCTTTTGTTGTATGTATTTATAGTTCTTTATATGTGTATTTTTTAATATTTATTTTCCAATATCCTTTTTTTCTGTTCTTGCACTTACTTTGTTTTGTCTCTACATCACCCTAAGGTAGACTGGTAGAAAATGTCTAAGGCATTAAGTCCGCCTGTGTACAGATTTAATTGTGCATAATATTTAAAAAAATAAAAAAAATCATCGTGAGGCAACCGGAAAGTCTTAACCTTTATGAGAAGAGGCTTTTGCACTAGGAATTTGTCCTGTATCGTGGGTGCATTTACGAACATTTCAACTCACATACACAAACAGCCAAACCCGAAACAGCTATCTGCAGGTCATACAAATATTTGTTCCGTGCGGGAATCGAACCCGCAAAACGCAGCGCAGCAGTTGATCTCTCAGATACTGCGCCAACCGTGCCGTCAAATAGTACAAAAATAAAAATAGCAGATTGTCAAAAAAATACATCTCTGTCAATTCCAATGAACTCAGAAAGCTAGCAGCATTACCATGACATGATGACAATGCTGATTCTCTATCCAAAAATGCCAGGCCTATATCCCGAATGACTAGGTGGAAACTCCTCATGGCCCTAGTGTTTCACTGACTCAAAGAAAAATATTGAAAACTACGTATGCATGATCAACTAGTGTTAAGTAAAATACAGCTCAAAAGGCGGAAGACACCCCTATAGGTTAATATAAGTACTCATGTCTCAAGTACTCCGCCAACTGTTTCAGATGACGAGCTCAGCCCTGTGCCTCGCGATGGTAATCCTACCGCTGGTGCTGGTGGAAGCAGAACGGGCTCCCCATATGAGCGGAATCAAGGAGGTGAAAGACTTCGCCATCTCTACCAGCGAGCTGTTCGCGGAGCGGTACAGCGACCTCGTCAGCGATTGTGTAGAGTGGGGAGCTATATAGGACCGGAGATACTGTAGCAATAGATCTGCAGTCGTTGGCATTCAATTTCAGGGCCTAGACCAATCGCAATAGGTGTGAAAGTACTTCGTATTCCTATGACGACAGAAATCCTTATCTTTACTTATAATATTACTAGCTTTTGCCCGCGACTTCGTTCGCGTTAAATTCGGGGTAACACAGTTCTCCTTGCGCCTTATTGATTTGTAATAGCAATGCTAAGTTTTCTCTCTTCTTCCCTCTTTTGTCCCTCACATCCCACTTTTTCTTAAAAAAAATCTGTGCCAAAATTCATCAAAATCGGTTTAGCCATTACAGCGTGAAGAGGTAACAAACAAACAAACTCACTTTCGCTTTTATAATATTAGTAAGGATAAAAGCAAAAGTGAGTTTGTTTGTTTGTTACCTCTTCACCTCTAAATGGCTTAACCGATTTTGATGAAGTTTGGTACAGAGATAGTTGGGACCCTGGAGACGGACATAGCCAATTTTTTTTTTAAATACTGATATATTAGGGAGAAAGAGGAAAGACAAGGGAAAACTTGGCATTGCTATTACAATAAATCAGGCGCAAGGGCAAAAACTACAGGTGGCGTAAATCAGGAAAGGGGAACTGTGTTACTCCGAATTTAACACGAGCGAAGCCGCGGCCAAAAGATAGTCTAAAATGGATTTATGAATATCAATGATTTATGGATATCAATTAATCCTCTGTTCTGTTTAGCTACTTTTGGCAAAACTACGGAACAGAAAAAACAGTGGAAGTGCAATGAAACAATATTACTGCAGGTACACACGGCAACAGATGAATCTATACAAAACCAGTTTATGCTGCTCTCTCAACAACGGATCGTACACCATAAATTTCAAGTACAATGAGAGATCCGCATAAACTGGTTTTGTATAGGTTGATCTGTCGCCGTGTGTACCGCTGTCGCAAAACTCACAAATAAAACGGTCAATATATGGACATGAAAATGATTCAAGATAGAAATAATCAATGCTCTTTTCCTGTTTACACAAAAATAATTTGGTAATGTGACGGATTTATCGATGAGCGGTACTGGCCAAAAATTCCTCTATAAAAGAGTCCAACCGGATATAATTCAACCTATTTAGAGTAAAACCGATTGTGTGTGGCAATAAGCTCGCTACCTATTACATGAGAGTTTGGCCATAACTGATTAAATATGGGTGGATTATACATAGGTATAGGTATACCTCCTTTTTTCGGATAACTCAATAAATCATCAAATAACCTCCCTCGCTCTGGGCGTAGCTGGAGGGAGGGTCAGACTTTTACTGACTAAAACCTATCCATGATTTGTGTTCCGGGCCGCGATATCTATTTCAAACAACCCGCAATCCCAGTCTACTTATCCCTGCGGGATTCGCAGTATAGTTATTATAATTGAAATTTTGAGTGAGTACCTAACTGTAGGCCTACCGTGACGTGTTAAAGCAGAATTTATTCCACTGAGGGAAAGAGATGGCGCTAGACACCCTGTATAGCTTTGTCACTTTCCCTCAGCGGAATTACATAGTTCTGCATTAAGACGTCATAGTAGGGTAGCTGGACGACTAATTGAATCTTTAACGATATTCCATGTCGAGGCATAACTAATAGCGGCCACAAGTACTCTGTAATCTCGAATAAGTAATAAAATAATGTTTTCAGATGAACTACTACCCTACCATGACGTGTTAAAGCAGAACTTATTCCGCTGAGGAAAAGGGACAGAGATATACAGGGTGTCTAGCACCATCTCTTTCACTCAGTGGAATAAGTTCTGCTTTAAGATGTCATAGTAGGCCTACTGTTCCATATTTTAAGACAAGCCATATTACACGGTGTACCAAACAATTTTGATCAGTATTCAGTATTTCTAACCTAATTGATAGATTTATCATTTATGTATTCGAATCTTTAGATTAAGATTTTGGTTGAAATAACAAAAAAAAAACATTAGGTTATTAAAAAAATATTAGCTTTTCCTGTGTTTTTAATGTTTTATATAAATGTGTATTGATAAAAATACATAAACTAATAATATAGTATAGAATTGTTAGGTTTCCTTTTTTGGAGCCCTGACCGCCGGTAGCTAGCCCTGTTCTCGATACCGGTGGGCTATTATTTTTTTTGTATTATTAAATGTTTTTGGTTTTCTTTGCTTTTTAATAAAAATATGTAATAATTGAAAAAGTATGTTTCTAAAATATATAAACCAAAATACGTAATACAGGGCGCCAAAAAATAGTATAATTAAGTACGATTGTTACAAACGTGTTTAAAGGGAAGTATTGATTGTATGATCGATAAATCGATAGTATTTTAATGTTGAAATGTTTAATAAATATTTATGATGAAACCGTGTCTTTTGTTTTTCTTGGAACAGTAAGTATGTTCGATACGTCGTCGCACGCGTACTGCTATCTAACGCCGATTGCATATATTGCTCACGTCATAATGTTAGGCATTATAAGTAACGATTAAAAGGTATACAGGACCACACGTGTAAGTCGAGCAAATTTAACCTTAAACAGTCAGTAATAAGATTGAAAAGTTGGCGACACGCGAACTCGGTAGTAGGCTTTCGGCCGAATGTTTTTTAACCGATTTTTAACAAAAGGAGGAGGTTCTCAATTCGACTGTATGTTTTTTTGTTATTTTTTCTTACGTGTTGTCTGCTTCAATTACTCGCAGATTTTCAAAATTTGTTTAATATAATCAAAACAGTATACTCTATTCAGTAGCCTAAGACGTATTTTATAAAATCAAATCAAAATAATTTATTTCAAGTAAGCCAGTAACAGGCACTTTAGAACTGTCGAAATATTGACAACAATAAAAATAAAGCTACAGTATTTTTATATTTTTAAATGTTTTTTTTATGTTTTTTTTTATTAAGAAATGTTTAAAAATGTAATGATATGTTAGAAAAACAAATAAATGAACAATAATAAGCTACAGTCCCAGTCACAAGGCATAATAACTGTGAAAGTACTGTAGTTGTCCATTCCAAAGCGTAGATCTCTATGGAAGAGAATGGGCAAGAAACTCCATGGACACTCTTTTAGATCAGTTTTATCTGTTTTGCTTTGGTGGTTAATGAGTTTTCTTATTAAATACTTATTTTTTATTTTAATGCATATGGATGGTATGCTTACATATTTTAGTAGCAATGGAAAATGAATGTTCGATAAGAATTTGTGTGAGATATCTAGATACCTACATACCACAACTAAAAAGGATAAGCATAAAAACAATTTACCAAAAAAAAATCGATTGTAAAATAGGTTTACTTCCGTAAGTCGATGGCACACATCGATGAAACAACAAGTCACCGCTTTCAGTGTTTTTGGAATTCGAGTTTTTTCGTGCAAACCAAATTTTTTCTTAAAAAATCGAATGTCTCCTGTTTCTTGGGTGCATTTACAAACATTTAAAACTCATATACACAAATAGCCAGACCCGAAACAACTAAGTCACCCAAATATTTGTTCCGTGTGTATCGATCCCGCGACACGGGGCGTAGCAGCCAATCGTTTAACCACTGCGCCAACCGTGCCGTCAAAACGACTCCACAAACTAAAAAAAAACATTTAGCAACTCTAAACAAATCATTATTTTCCTGCCCTTATTCCATTCTATTTGTGGTCGGCGCAACACGTTTTCTTCTTCCATTCTACCTATCAGACGTCACGGCATCATTTACTTCTTTCTCCTTCATATCAACAACACATCAGTATTTGCTGTTAATTTGCGACAACTAGATGTTCATGATATCTCTAAACATGGACTACATCTAACTTGTACAACTAGAACCATGAACAAAAGAAGGCATTAAACCACATTTTTTCTTGTTTCCTTGTGATAACTGTACTTGTGTACTTGTATAGTAATATTATTATGTTCTCGAGGAAAACTAGCGTTGTAAGATGGATCCGCTTGCGACTACCTAAAATAAAAATATGAGTCCAAATATATCTATAGAAAAACCAGTTTTGCGGGACATAGCTATATGTAGGAATTTTATAAACATGCTTTAGAGCAACAAAATAGATATAGTTAGGTACTATTTTCAATTTTTCATGTAATTTAATTTTAGTAACATAAACGCTTGGAATATGTAAGTGCTTTTCACAAATATAGTGACAAATAAAACAACAAAAAAGACTGTATTCTGAGTATAATTATTCTTACCTCTTAAATTTATCAGTGAATTAGTGATTGGAGTGCCATAATTAAACAAATAAATAATAAACTTTTACAAGTTATATATGAAAAATATTTAAATATTTAGATACTGTAAGTATAAAAATTGTTCATGTGCATATTCATGGCTATTAATAACTTCCAGTAGGAGAAACCTCATCTGCTTTATTTTTCAGTCTAACCGTATGCAGTTGAACGTCAATATTTTTGTTATATAAAAATTCTATTTAACCTCCACAACCTTATTTTAGTTAGAGCAATACAACACCGTGACTACCTTCTCAGAGTATGAAAAAAAAACAGCTTTCTCTAAACAGTAATATCTTTTGATTGCCTAGATTTAGAGGGTTATTTTTCACAGCTTCTAGGGAGTAGTCCGTTGGTTTCAATTTTAACCCGATATGTCAACGTGTTCCCGAGAGAAAGGGTCTTGACAGACATAAGGACAATAAACATTCATTCATTTTAATCGTAGAAATTGCACTTATGTAGTAATGTACAGATGCTCGACAACTTAACTACACTAAAACTATATTTATTTCAATTAAACCATATATTTACTTTGCATGAGGACTTGTTAGTTTAAAAGGCTCTAGTTAAAGAAAAATAAATAAACACACAGACAATATAACATTACATCGACGTCACATGGCCTAGCTTGGGTTATGCAGATCATGCAAGGATATCACACGACTCAAATGACCGCCTCACTATCGTACCCTCACACTCGCGCCAACTACACGTTACGGATACATTACACACAGATAATCAAATATATAAATAAACCTTACAAAAAATTGTGTGTAAAAACAAAGCTTTTTTTTTGCCTAGCCTGGATGTTGATTTCCTTTACCATTTTCGTCAGTTTTAAAAGTTACATTCAAAATGGCGGGACGCGGGGATTGTTTTTATTTGACATTGGTCAAACGTGATGTTTTATTAAATTAATTTGTATGGCTTTTAATTAAAAATTAAAGTACATGCTATCGTCCTGATTTGCGAGAATAATTCTTAGCGATTGCGTAAAAAGCTTTTGTTAAAATGTATCAATTATTTTTGGTGTTATTTGTCTTCTTTGGGACATCTACAGCTGCCATCTACAGTTTGAATGGTAAGTTCAACGCACAATTAATTACTGACACATTTTATTCTTTATCTCTAAACTAGCTTTCGCCCGCGGCTTCGCCTGCACTAAATTTGGGGTAACACAGTTCCCCTTGCGCCTTATTGATTTGTAATAGCAACGCTAAGTTTTCCCTTTTCTTCCCTCGTTCTCCCTCACATCCCACTTTTTTATTAAATAAAAATTAGCCTATGTCCGTCTCCTGGTTTCCAACTATCTATGTACCAAAATTCATCACAATCGGTTTAGCCATTAAAGCGTGAAGAGGTAACAAACAAACAAACTAACTCACTTTCGCTTTTATAATATTATAAGTAAGGATATTAGTAAGAATATAAGCGGACCGGAGAACCAACAGTAGTTGTAATAGACTTTGAAGCGTTTCGTATTTCTTTAACTACTTTTAAACGGACTGACAAACTTTTTGGTAGATTATGGCAATATAGCGACGATGGGAAATTCAAATGGTACTGGTCACGTACCATTTGACTTTTCTATCGTCGCTAACTCTGATTGAATTCCATTATGTCTAGGACCAAAGATGGTGTCAAAACGATGGCGTCATAAATCCATGTCAATAGAACAAAAAACAAACATCTCATACAGCCTGTCTGGATGTATGAGATGCGTTGGTTCTTTTCGTGTTACTAGTTTTTTTAGAATGTAAAATCATTAAAAAATTCAGACATTTCAGAGCGAGGGGAAGTGTCAGATTTTTACTGACTGACACCCCGTTCCAATAAACAAAAAACGATTCGTTTTGCTAGTATTTTGACATAAGTTCTATGAGACGTATGTCAAAATCTTACTATCCGTAAGCAAAACGCCCCTTTTTTGTTTATTGGAACCGGGTGTAAAACCTATTTCATGTTCCTTCTTTTGCCCGTTATGTTCCGGGGCTGCGGTATCTCTCTCGAAACTGCAACCGAACAGGCGGTGTCCCTGGCACGTTTTCCCTCTCGCCCCGGACCATGGACTGAACCAGGGCCAAAAGTGAGAAGTTGCCGATTCTAATCCCCTCTACGACCGTGTCCTCTGGCGATCGTCAAAGTGGTGACACCTAGGTGGTGGAGACCTTGGATACACCATTACATATTAAGTACCAAAAATCCTTCAATCTCATAAAACAAACTATGAAAAGAAAATTAAATTACAAGCGTATGCTCCCGTTGGCGGATGACCGCCTTCTTCGTCACAATGATAGTAATTAAAATGCACATCATACGCTCCTAACGATCAAATTAAGAGCCGAAGTAATTAGTTATGACGTCTCTTCGTTTATTGTACTTCTCAAATGGTTTTGTACAGACGTCTGCAGGTCAAGCTACCCGAAACTGTCAATTTTTCCCAGTGAACCTTGAACCTTAATACTTTAGAAATAAAGTCGAAAATCTATCAAAGAAATCTGACAGATTGTAGTAGCTTGATGTGCAGGCGTCTGTACTTACCTACAGCAAAACCAACATGCACGGTAGAAGGGACAATGTATGGTCCTAGGTTTTAAAAAATGAGGAGAAGTGGATCTTTAAAAAGATGATGAAGGAGACCTTTCTCCAGCTGGGGAATGTTGAATTAAATGTTTAAAAATACCCTTTGGTACTTATTAAAAAAAAAAAACAGGTAGGTAGGTAGGTACAACACATCTTTAAGTTAACATTAAACCAGTAGATAAGTAGAATAGTAATAGTAGTGACGACGCGGTTGGCGCAGTGGCTAAGCGTTCGGCTGCGCGCTGCGTGTCGCGGGTTCGGTCCCCGGACGGAACAAATATTTGTATGGCCTACAGATAGTTGTTCCGGGTCTGTTTGAAAATATGAGTATAAATGTTTCTAAATACACGCACAATACAGGAGAAATTCTTAGTGTGGTGCCCCAAGTTTAAAAAAAGAACCTCGAAACTCAACCGCAAACAATTTGTTTCAACGTTTGCAGATTAAACCTCTTCAATGTTCAGCTGCCCTACCATGACGTCTTAAAGCAGAACATATTCCACTGAGGGAGAGAGACAGAGCTATACAGGGTGTCTAGCACCATCTCTTTCCGTCAGTGGAATAAGTTCTCCTTAAAGACGTCACTGTAGGCCTACTGTTATTCTTATGCAAAATATTGTGGTTTAACCGATATTAAGCAGTACTTCGGCATTCATCCACAGTAAACTTACATAATCAGTCCCGGATCACAAAACTAACTTTCTGCACGCACTACCTTGAAATGTATATATTTGTATTCACATAAAGTACCTTAGAGTTGTCGGTGTTTACCAAAAAAGGTTCCAAACGCCATTTACGTAAAATTAATAAGATTAATAGGTTAGCATGTTTTTCGCGACCTACGTGAGAAAACAGTCCACACGGAATAACATTGAACTGCGGTTCAAGTTCAAAATAAGAATGGAGTCGACAGGAAAATGAGTAAAGCTTGGTAATTGTGCGATAATGGTGACCTGAATGACAATGCGTAGTGTCATAAGGCCGTGAGTTAGATTCCCATGTTAGGGCACTTTTATTGCCCATAATTTTATTTTCTAGAATCAAACTCAAACTCTAAGCATTTCTTTCAATGAGACCGTTACAGCCACTTTTGAATGTCAAAAAAGGCAAAGTGCTATTTTGTATTAAACCGACTTCGTAAAATCGGGAGGTTCTCAATTCGACTGTATTTTTTTGTATCTTTGTTTCACGATTTCTCTGGCATTTATGGGCCGATTTTGCAAAAATCTTTTTTAAGTCGGAAGGGTATACTTCCTATATAAATTCTATTTGTTTAGCTTCCGTAGTTTAAGAGTTATTTCCTATATCACCCATTTTTTCATCTAATGTAGATGGACGATATGCTTATATCTTTGAGTCGCAATGGAAAATCAATACTCTGTTGACTCTGTTGTCTCTGTACTGTTTTAGTTGTGGTATTGGATTTTCCATCAAGAATTCCTTAGCTGGTACTGAGGAATTCTTTTGAATTACTTCGGAGTCCGGATTTGTGTGTGTTAATCTGTGTGTAATATTATCTAACAGTAGTAGTTTTTAATACATAATACAATAAAAATTATGAGTCACTAGCTTTTGCCCGCGGCTTCGCTCGCGTTATATTTGAGGTAACACAAGTGTGTGAAGGGGAAGTCCCCTTTCCTGATTCACAGGTACCTGCTACTTGTAGTTTTTGCCCTAGCGCCTTATTTATTGTAATAGCAATGTAAAGTTTCCCTTTTTTCCCTCTTTCTTCCTCATATCTCAATCTTTTTAGCCTATGTCCGTCTCCAAATATCTCTGTGCCAAAATTCATCAAAATCGGTTTACCCATTTAGGCGTGAAGAGGTAACAAACAAACTCACTTTCGATTTTATAATATTAGTAAGGATTACCTTCTTAACAAATCAGCCGATGGCTAGACATTAATTAGCACGTCCGAAGCCTTTGACAAACGAATAAACAGACATTAAACACTTCACTTTATTCATGTTAATGGGTTTTTTACCCACATTAAGCGATGCACATAAATATAGGGGGTAAAAGTACCTTTCGGGTGGAAAATCATCAAATAACTTACCCCGCCCGGAGCGGGGGGAGTGTCTGACTTGTACTAAAGCCCACCCATGTTCCTTCTATTAAACTTTATGATCCGGGGCCACGTTATCTCTTTCGAACAACCCGCAACCCCGGCAGGGGTAAAACAACTCTAAACGAAATTGAAAGGCACTTGTTCTGCCCGTCATTCTGCAAGAAATCAATGTTTCTTGCATTTCCTAAAAACCTACTGCTAATGTTTAGATTCTGTTATTATTGTTTTTAAATAACTTTGTGATACGCAGCGGTTGATTTTAAGTGAGTTATTTTCCTTTGCAAAACTTGTAGACCTTCTTTATTATTTTTTTAGGATGGGCCCTCATCAAATAACTTCCCCCTGCGTGGGTGGAGCAGGAGGGAGTGTCAGACTTCTACTGACTAAAACTATTTATGTTCCTTCTTTTGCCCTTTGTGTTCCGAGGCCGCAGTATTTCTTTCAAACAACCCACAGCACCTGTAGGCCTTCGTTTTATTGTTCTGTAACAAAGGTTAAGTAATGTATAGTTATATGTTATGTCCGAGTCCATTTCAACTGTTTAAATGTCCACTTATTAAAAACCTTGTCAGTTTAAGGTTATTTGAATATTAACTGCGCACAAAAGGTAGCGGTGTCAATAACGATTCAATTATAGAAGAAAATTGTTTGTGTCTTTTTTTAAGGAGTTCGTGTCTACTCAATGAGACAGTGCTTTGGGGTGAGGCTGTTCTAAGCCCACCCCTAATTGAAGCGATATGCAATAAGAGAAAGCTACTGATAATAAAGTGTGCAGCTCTGTCTGTATCACTGCGATGAAACCTCCCTTATGGACAACTAGCTTTCGCCCGCGGCTTCGCTCGCGTTAAATTCGGTATAGCACACCAAGCAGACCTGCAGTTTTTGCTCTTGCGCCTGATGGATTTGTAATAGCAACGCTAAGTTTTCCCTTTTCTTCCCGCGTTCTCCCTCATATCCCATTTTTTTTAAAATAATTATAGCCTATGTCCGTCTCCTGGTTCCCAACTATCTCTGTACCAAAATTCATCACCTTGACACCTTAGACACAGAGATATGCTAAATAAAAGTGGGATAAGGGGGACAAAGAGGGAAGAAAAGCGAAAAAAAAGTTTTTTTTTTATCATCACACGGTTTAAAGTTAGCTTTAGCCTAAAGTAACTATGCCACGCTGACGAAGTCGCGGGCGGAAGCTAATAATCTATACTTTGTCATCATAAAGTCGACTCAAAAGACTACAATGTCTTAAACCCTTGCCGTGCTTTTCATGAAAATTCTGAATTAATTCATGTAAAGACGACAAACCGTATCGACGGCGACCGCCACCAAGACATGTCAGCAAAGCGGAGGGGCCTGCCAGGGCCACTGATTGCCGGGGTTGCGGATTGCTCGAAAGAGATACCGCAGTCAAGGACAATAGAAGGAATATGGGTGGGTTTTAGAATTTGCTGGCTGGAAGTCTTAATTTTTAAGGCATCCACAGGAATCGCCCGGTTAAGCAAACGACAACCTCTTAGGGTGAACTGCGACATGCCTTTCGAAAAAAAAAGGTTTTAGGCCGTAAAAGTCTGATATTTCCTATGGCTCCGCCTAGTGCGGGAGAAGTTATTGGACGATTTCCCATCCAAAAAAAAATTCGAGACGTTAGGTGGTTGAAACCCTTGAGGTCCGAGTTTTCAGTCTTTTAAAGGAAATATCCAAACGTTTGGTTGAAGATTCCCATGACCCAAGGGTTGGTTTTTGGTTTTTGCCGTGAGCAAAGGCGAGGCTTTGCCAAACAGCGTGGCAATGCCGCTAGTGTCTTGGGCAAATTACCGATTGACATCGTTGAGCAGGAGTTTTTGACGTTTTATTTTAGGTTGTTATTTTTTGGTTTTACTTTATTAGAAATCTTAAACGTATATTTAAACATGTATTTTTCGAGAGATCGCAATTTTTCACGAGTGCCTCGAGAAAATGTTTTTCTTCAAATTAATAGCGCAGATAGAAAAGTTCAAAATGAGATAAGCTACGGAAATCTATAAATATTGTTGAAAGCCGTTCTAATAATAAGAAACGATTCAAAACTGACTGACTGTGACCAAGTCTACCAGTCGGGTTTATGGAAAATCTTAAACGGTTCAAATGAATGCAAAGAAAAAGCAATTTATATTAATTTGCCATATTAACTGCAGAAATACCTACGATGTAATTGTTTTTCTAGCTACATGCATTAAGGTAAATATTCACTGGAGCGTTTTCTCGAGCATTTCCACGGTCCGGTATATTTATATAATGTGTCCGGTCATGGACTAGCGATATTCTAGATACTTTTGTAACAAAGTGTTTCAATATACTATTACGATACACACTGGGGTCTAATTCACTTCCCCGCTTTTGTTCTTACTGCGACGAAAATAGGTTTATTCAGAGGGCAACAATACTGTCTATCGTTTAAATTAAGAAATGATGAGCTAACATTTTTGTAACTTTAGAAAACAAAATATATCAAAGCAAATCAACTAAAGCTTTGTGAACCTTTTTGTGAAAAAAATGGTAGGTTTTTTTTTTAAATCAATAAATTTGAGTACTAAAATGTTTGATGTATAAGTACATAGAATATTGCTAGTCCGTGACCGGACACGTCGTATAATGCACACTGATGTTTGAAGTTATACCCACGGCGATTGAGCACTTATCTGCAGTAACATTCCTTTCCAGCTGGCTCGTTGATCTACTGGTTTGCATATGCTACTGGTGACCATGATGTCTTTGGTTCGATTCCCAGGTAGGGCAGTGTTGTTGGATCAAGAATCTCTAAGTTCTGGCCATGGAGTGTGGTGGCAATAAGATCGCTCCGAACTGGGTGTACTTTGGATACACGTCAGTCTTGATATCATGGAATGTTATGTTACAAGTAAATTCTCCAGTCTAAATTAACCCTTATACAATATACGCTACAGTGCAATTATAAGATTAATGCAGTTCAATTACAGTTTTATGTACTACATTAATATACGGCAAACATTTACTTATATTATGCAGTAGTTTATTGTGCATGACATGTTTTATCCTTTATTTTTATTGTTCAGCTACTACGTACAGTAGTTGTTAAATCGTAAATTTTACCAGACATAAAAGGTGTTAGTTACACAGAGGGGCCTGCCGGGGCCACCGCCTGCCGGGGTTGCGGGTTGTTTGAAAGAGATACCGCGGCCCCGGAACATAAAGAGCAGTAGAAAGAACATGGGTGGATTTTAGTGAGTACAAGTCTGACACTCCCCCCCGTTTCGCCCAGAGCGGGGGAAGTTATTTGATGATTTCCCAACCAAAAAAAAAAGGATGTCGAATTGCAGCCCAGTTCCCTGCAATCGACTATACTATTTGTAAATGTAGTATTTGATCGAATCCCAGGTCTAGCAAAGTGTTATCAGGATCAAGTATCAGTCATGACGAAATCTCATAAACCAAATTTTGCATAGGGAATGTTAGGACGTAGGTGCTCACTAAGATGAGGTTTTGCAAAATTTTGTCCTTATAAGGGTGAAACAGGCTAGCTGATTTGTATAGAAGAACACAATTCTTTGGCCGGATCGATTTGAAATTTGGCATACGCATTCTTTCACGAAATAATTAGACTAGTGATTGATGAATACATACCATTTCGTTTACCTTATAGTGAGCGAATACAAGAGGATGCCGCCGCTATACGGCCTGGATGACTACGAAGCATGTATGGCGGATCCAGGAGGCACCTACTGTATAGTGGACGTGAATTTACACGAAGGTACCAATGCTGACCTCATGAGGATGATACAGGTAACAATATCAAGTCAATTATTCAAATTACGCTGAAATTAGCACATTAAAACACCTAAAAAATACCTTTCTAGTTTTTTGAGCTGAGTTGAAATTTCGCTTAAATGTTTTTTTTTGGATAACAATGCACGTTTAGATTATGGACGTTATTCTAAATCCAATATGCCGCCATATTGGATTCCCAAAGATGATGGCGACTAGTTATTTTTTGTGAATTCCTTTGAAATGGGTAGTCGGAAGGTGTACAACCAGTGTGATTTAGTTCAGTTGGTTGTCATGGGTGTCACGGATATTTGTATGATTACCATAATGAGAAATATTCAATCTATGCAATGGAAGTGTTTGCTAAGGAGAATACAAAATGCGTGTTTTCTCGGCGCGGGGGAGAGTGTCAGACGTTCAAGGACCCATGTTGCTTCTTTTGCCCTTTATGTTCCGGGGCCGCGGTATCTCTTTCGACACACAACCCTAGAAAAGGCTCTATACAAGTAAAGATTCAGGCTTAGAATAGCCTGAATTCTTTTTCTTATTTTTCTTAGCGTGACGAAGGAAAATTCGAGCTAAATATTTTTGGCCCATTTAGCTATGCAAAGTCCGCTCGCTGACGCAGCCATAAGTTCTTCAAGTGTGCTTTGTTTAACCGACTTTAAAAAAGGTGGAGGTTCTATGTTCGACCGTAAAAATATTATGGTTTAAAAGAGTGTCCATGGAGTTTCTTGTCCATTCTTCTCCATAAGATCTATGTTTAGGAATGGGCATCGAAAGTATGTTTGCAAGTTATTATGTCTTGTGACTGGGACTGTAGCAGCTTCTTTTTTGTTTTTGTGTCATTCAAAAGTGCTTGTAATGGTCTAATTGAAGTAGGTAAATGCTTTAAGCTTAAGTTTAGCATTTTATTTTAGTAATAGAATTAAAATGATGGGTATAATGAATTAAGATAAATAATCAGTGTTTTTGTCAATTGTTTTTATTTCTACATTGCTCGTATTGTTATTATTTCGGGCAATAAAGCTGTCTTGTAGTTTTTAGGGACCCGCACCTTAAAATTAAGAAATGGAACCTAGGATCACTTTGTTGTCCACCTGTCTGTCTATATCCTTTAGAAACGCGTGGAGGTATCAACTTGAAATTCATACCACCAAAATACCGCAACCAAAGGATCACCGTTTATTATGGCGCATTTCTTATACTAACATTTGCAAAGAAAATCTAAATATATATAGGGTACTCCTTGTTGACCTAGAATCATGGTTTTTTTCAAGAAATTATATTAAAAAATTATCACGCGTGAGTGTAATGATAGTAAAGAGAAAAATCTGAAAACCGTATATCCTTACTAATCCTTACTTATAATATTATAAAAGCGAAAGTGAGTTTGTTTGTTTGTTTGTTACCTCTTCACGCTTTAATGGCTAAACCGATTTTGATGAATTTTGGTACAGAGATAGTTGGGAACCAGGAGACGGACATAGGCTATTTTTTTCTAAAAAACGTGGGATATGGGGGAGAAAGAGGGAAGAAACGGGAAAACTTAGCGATGCTATTACAAATCAATAAGGCGCTACCGAATTTAACGCGAGCGAAGCCGCGGGCAAAAGCTAGTTTGTAAATAAAACAAAAAATATGAATACAAACTTGATAGCAAACATCGATGTATGGAGTCAACAGTTCAATGTAGTGTTTCTTTTCATTAGAGCAATGTTCGGTACTTTGATTAGTTACCAACGCAGTTCCTTGTAAGGAACCCGTGGTACGCGAGTCCAACTCGCACTTGGCCGGTTTTTTAATTAACTTAATAACCTTCATTATTTTGTGATGCAGATGTAGTTTTTGTTAATTATAATCGTTTCTCAGCTATTGTTTCATCCTAATGTTAAGCAATTAATTACTTATTTTAATATGAATTTTCTATTAATAAATATATTTTAATGTTTTTTACAATATTAGTATCCTTACTAATATTATAAAAAAGCGAAAGTGAGTTTGTTTGTTTGTTACGTCTTCACGTCTAAGTCTAAATACCTAAACCAATTTTGATGAATTTTAGTACAGAGATAGTTGGGACCCTGGAGACAGACATAGGCTATTTTTAAAATAAATAAATATTGAGATATGATTGAGAAAGACGGACAAAAAGGGAAAACTTAGCATTGCTATTCCAATAAATAAGGTAAAAACTACAGGTAGCAGGTAAATCAGGAAAGGGGAACAGTGTTACCTCTAATTAAACGCGAGCGAAGCCGCGGGCAAAAGCTAGTGTGAACATAAAAAAGTGTTTACGCGGGAACAAACATACCTATATATATTTAGTTTGATGTACTAGAGGCTTTTGGCTCATTTACGGAGACGCGGTGTGTGCAGCGAGTCGCGTACAAATTTGGCAATTTACGATGTTGTTTGTGAACACGTGGCGAGTTGTGCGATGCGTGAGGAGTAGTGTTGCCCGCCGTAGATCTTGTAGAGTAGAGTTGCTGGCGGCAGGCATCGCTGCGGTGCACGCTGTTTTGTAGCAGGAGGGTAAGAATACATGCAACTTACCCAGCATGATAGGTATGTCTAAATATATGAAAAAATCGTTTTCTTATTCGATCCAAATTGTACAAACAATCATACTATTAAGTTCTATCTGTTGTGGCAATCTTGTTTTACAAATATGTTCTTTTAAAAGTGAACTATTATTTTTAAATTCTGTATTAATACATATTATGTTTTACCATAATACAAGTTTACATGCAATTCAGATAGCTCCAAAGTCTGACAATCATTCTAACCAAGGCGTCTAAATTAGTATACAGTGTGAAAAAATAAGTCGAGCCCTGGAGGGAAACTACCTTAAATCATTAAGTTGGCTCATTTTAATTAAAGGAGACATTCCTTTATTTCTAAAAAGAAACAAAACTGCATTGATGGATTTTCTTAAAATCACCCGGGACTAGAACCTTCTTAAATAAAAAAAAAACACTCGCTATTTTATTGTATTGTGAAAAAAATGATTCGAATGTTTTTTTTTTGAATATCAATAAATTTGAGCACTAGAATGTTGGTTATATAAGTCCAGACGCCTGCACGTCAAGCTACCCGAAACTGTAAATTTTTCCCAATGAAAGAAAGAAATAAAGTCGAAAATCTATCAAAGAAATCTGACAGATTGTAGTAGCTTGATGTGCAGCCGTCTGTACATAGAATATCGCTGGTCTGTGACCGGACACATTAAACAACTATATTAGTATAGTTGTGGAGGTCAGATAGGCTGTCGCTTCCAGTAAAATACAAAATAATATAATAGCTTCATCAACATAGTAAAAGGCTAGGCAGATGATAATGCTCCAACATTTTAATCAACCTGCTAAACGTAATTTCTCTTTAACATTACTATCGATGACGCACACAATGTGATTTGCTGCGTAAATGCACAGCGGGTACAAACATAATCGTTCCACATAAGCAATTAGAGCCGTTTATGTACTCCAGTATTTCCACTATAATCAGCGGGTATGGGAAAACCGGAAAACAACCATTAAAAGAGATAATTAATCAAGATCGTCAGATATAGTTATTTTTTTTCATAGAAACCGGTAAACTAAAAACTAACTAACTAGGTAACTTTAACTCAATTTTAATATGTTTTTTATTTTAACTGTTTGATATTCTATCAAATAAATTAAATTTTATTCTATAATATTCATTGACTTTTAAGAAAATTTTAATTGTATCTTAGAAGACTGGTTGCTTATTTATTTTGCTGACTAGACATACCTTTCTGCAAAGGTTGTTTGTTGATAAGTGCCAGACGTGTTTTTACATCAAAGATGTTATAACATATATAGAAAACGAGGATCTTGTAGCGAATGGACAAAATCAGATAAATCGCCACGGTCTTGTTTTTAACGACGACGTGAAAAATGGAGGAAATTCTATGGTTTATTTTTTTAATGTTTTTTCACCGATTACTCAGCTATTGTGTAAATTCTTTTTTTATACTATAATGTGAATACAAATCAAACCAAAATCATTTATTTCAATTAGACCATTACAGGCACTTTTGAATGTCATGAAAACAAACAAATTAAGCTGCTACAGTCCTATTCACAAGACATAATAACTTGTGAAAGTACTGTAGTTGCCCATTCCAAACCGGAACAATATAACTTTTTGTGTATGTGATTTAATATGTTTGTAAACGCACCCACGATACAGGAGAAAATCCTATAGTGGGGCAACGTATTTTTTTAATAAAAAAAAAACTACAACATAACTTTACTTCCGGAAATCGGCGGCAAAACTCGGCAGTACTCTTGCGGCCACTGGAACGACAAAGCAGTCACTTTAGTATCCATATAATTATTTTAAACTAGCTGTTCCACGCGGTTTCACCCACGCTGCTCAGCACCTGTTGGTCGTAGCGTGATGTTATATAGCCTTCCTCAAGAAATGGACTATCCAACACTAAAAGAATTTGTTGTTTGACGGGCCTGTTGGTCTAGTGGTGAGTGGCCCTGACTGCTGAGCCGGAGGTCGTGGGTTCGATTCCCACCCAGGACAAACTTTGTGTGATGAGCATGATTGTTTGTTCTGTGTCTGGGTGTGATTTATCTATAATATGTATGTATTTATAAATTATATAAGTATGCATATCAGTTGTCTGGTTACCATAACACAAGTTCTGCTTAGCTTGGGATCAGATAGCCGTGTGTGAGTTGTTCCAAGATATTTATTATTTATTATTAATTTTCCAATTCCAACCAGTAGTCCCTGAGATTAGCGCGTTTAAACAAACAAACTCTTCAGCTTTATAATATTAGTATAGATATCTATTATTACTCTGAAATTTCAATGACTGCTATGTCTTTAGTTGCTCTGAATATCATGACGTATGCATGTTACACTTCCTAGGATAAGATCTATAAAAACATTAGATTTTTACAAACAATATAATGACACTAGTCACGGATGTCGTAGTAATAACGGTTGATTATGATTTACAAGCTCATAGCCTAGACTACTAGTGTCAAAGGTCTGCTAGCCTACATTGCAATAATGCTTAATTGTACAGCAATTAGTTAATAACACAGATTTGTTATAATAGAACAGTTAAAATGGTTATCTGGTAACTAGTATTGTTTTATGATTATTGCGGTCATTGCCATACTTACTACAACACAAAGTTCACCGATCTTTATATGACTTGACTATTTGTTGCTTTGTATAGGATTTGATTTGTTGTTTTAAACGGATATCTACAATAATACTCTTTTAGTTTATATATCAATGCATTCGGAAGCTAGCTCAATTTTACCACTTACCTCTGCCTTAAAATCTTAAGTTGAGCTATTAAGGCGCTGTACAAAGCAAACACTTCGTAAAACGTCTAGATTTTCGTCTCAAAGTTAGTCAAAATTTAGTTAGTTAATAGCGTTAGCAAAAATTACCGTGTATAGTTCAATACATAAAGTAAAGACTTAAACAAAATCAGTTTACAAAAGTAGTCTAGTACTACGAAAAATATATTTTTTTAAAAAGACCAAGAAACAATTTTTTTCGTCTCGAAATTCTCATTTTTGTCATCGACAACCATCATATTTTTTATATCTATAACAAAGAAAATTGTATAGACTAAAGAGATATCTAAAATTTTTCAAATACGGAGCTGTGTTTTTGTTTAAATTCAATAAAAACTGCAAAATGACCTACATTTTGGCAGACATGATATTAAATAAAATCAAACACTGAAATATTTTTGACCTTATTTCTACTCTTTCGATGCATTACTGTCATGTACTTGTATCAGACAATGCCTAGTATGCAGCTAGCCTCACTTCCGCGAATACCTAAAGATTAGTTTGTTGCCGCGCCTTAAGATATACCGCAATTATATTTCCGTAGTATCCCGGTTTCAATTCTTAAGTGTTTTTTTTATATTTCAGGGTTACTCAGACCACAAACTGAAACACTTCAATCACACGCAAATACACCGAGGAGTTTGTGTAACAAGAACCTGCAAAGATGTCTCAAAAGCTTCCAACACAAACATAACACAGGACTTAAGAGAGACCCTTGAAGGATGCCTCAATAATTCTCTCTACTCCCAGTATAGACTAGAGGGAAAGTTAGCTAATATACAGTATTGTGAGAAGGAAGAGGAAACGGTGGCTATTGATGCCAGTGATATAGTAATGGCTGTGGTTTATTTAGTTATAATCGTGCTTAACATTGCCGGAAGCCTGTACGATGTTCTTTTGTACAAGAAGGACGACAAAACAGGTTGGTTTAGAAGGGAGATCATTTCTTAACATTTAGTTTGTGTTAAATTATAATGGACATTATAAAATACAACTGGATTAACACAGAAAACAGCCAAATTAAATTAGCAGTTCATTACATTTTGTATTCACTAAAAAAGACAAAATAGACTAACAGGGTTTTTCTTTTATTAATTGCTAGCTTTCGCCCGCGGCTTCGCCCGCGTTAAATTTGGGGTAACACATTTCCCCTTGCGCCTTATTGATTTGTAATAGCAAAGCTAAGTTTTCCCTTTTCTTCCCTCTTTCTCCCTCACATCCCACTTTTTTCAAAAAAATATTAGCCTATGTCCGTCTCCTGGTTCCCAACTATCTCTGTACCAAAATTCATCAAAATCGGTTTAGCCGTTAAAGCGTGAAGAGGTAACAAACAAACAAACAAACAAACAAACAAACAAACAAACAAACAAACTCACTTTCGCTTTTATAATATTAGTAAGGATCTTATTTATTTTTTATTTTATCATTTTTCTCTTTAACACCTGGTAAAGCACGCTGTTTTGTTTTCAGGAAATCCATATTTATTGGCGTTATCAATACGCAGGAATTGGAGCAGGCTGATAGCGCCAAGTAATACTGAGCAGGAGCCCCGATTAGAGAGACTGAAATCATTTCATGGATTTAGGTAACTAGTAGAGCAACACTTTTTTTACGGATGGAATATCATCAAATAATTTCCCCTACTCTGTTAGGCTCTGGAGCGAAGAGAAGTGTCAGATTTTTACAGACTAATAAAAAATACTGGAAACCCACCCCTGTCCTTTCTTTTGATCTTCGTGTTCTGAGCCGCGGTATCTCTTTCGAACAAACCGCAAGCCCGGTATCAATACACCTTGAAACATCTTTGAAGAATAAAATATATCCTTGGTGGTTACTGTGACGTAGGTTACGGGCTTAAAGGTACTTCATCACCACTGCTCTTAAAACGGTATGTAAACGTCAAAATCTTGAGGTCACCAGCTAAAACTAAACAATTACTAAGTAAAATAAGTATGAGGACATAAACCCTCACAGAGAAGCTTGTCCCAGCAGTATGGATGTCATAGATTGTTTATGCTACTGAATCTCGGAACTTGTTAGTTGATCTACACTTCTTGAATAACTACTCACCCTTTGATTGTTGGTTTTCAGGACGATGACGATGTTCTGTGTAATCTTCTCACACACAGTTCTCATAATGTCATATTCTTATGTGAATAATCCGCTTTACATCGAAACGGTAAGTCGTTTTTTGAAATAATTTTTTGTCCATTGTCCATTGCATTACTTACACGTCACAACAGGCTTTTAAGGGTTCCGTACCTTAAGAAGAAAAAACGGAACCCTTATTGGATCACTTTGTTGTCGAGTTAAAATTTAAACCATAAATGTCTCAACTCTGTGGTCCTTTAGTGTTGTGAAAAAACAACCCTTTAAGTCTACGCAGTCAAAAGATATAGCTGTCAACGTCTCAAGGTTGTGCAGAACCCTCGATGCGCGAGTTTGACTCACTCTTATATTTTTCAAATTAAAAATTTCTTTACTTATTCCCGTTTGTCTTATCTTTAATCATCCCTTTTCTAACGATATCATCTAAATATGGGGGTAGGGTTTACTTTTAGGTTAAAACCTAATCATAAAGTTATCCACATGTTTATTCAAATTACTGTCCTTACCTATTATAGTATCTTTTATGTTGTGTTTACTTGTATATATTCCAGTCGTACGAAGATCCTCTGAAACAGATTCTGTTCAATGGCAGCCTGGTCACGCACACGTTCTTCGTGATGTCCAGCTTCCTCCTCGCGTATAACTTCCAGCTTTACACCGAGAAGCACAACGTCAGCTGGGTGCACTTTCCGAAAGGAATTATTTTAAGATGGCTGAGGTACTTACTATTATATTATACTAGCTTTCGGCCCCGGGTTCGCCCGCGTTAAATTTGGGGTAACACAGTTCCCCTTGCGCCTTATTGATTTGTAATAGCAACGCTAAGTTCCCAACTATCTCGGTACCAAAATTCATCAAAATCGGTTCAGCCATTAAAGCGTGAAGAGGTAACAAACAAACAAATAAACAAACAAACAAACTATTAGTAAGGATTCTTTTCGCAAGTTAGAATCACGTATATAAGTACAGACAAGAGCAATAGCATTTATACGCTTATCATAGGACAAAAGCGTTTTTTTTCTCATGATATAAGTCATATCTACTGGCTGGCGCCGCGCCCGCGCGATGATAAAATAAGCATCCTATGTGTTATTCCAGACTATAATCTACCTCTGTGCCAAATATCATCAAGATCCTTTCAGCCATTTTGACGTGAAAGTGTAACAAACATCCATACATCCACATCCACAAACATTCGCATTAATATTAGAAGGAGGAAGTAAAATTTCGTAAAACATAGTATGGCTTTTAAAATACAATGTTAGTGAAAAGATAATCAATACAATAAAATCGCTTTTGAATTTTAGTAAGTGTATATTGTATTATCACGTGCAATTCCCTATTGCTTTTGACTATACAAAACATATGCCTATATTTCTATTTTTTTCAGTACTCATGTCTTGTTTTTTAATCTAAAGAACTTATGTTTAAAATCGCATAATGTATCGTAAAAAAATATTGTCGAAACTAAGTGATAATGTATACATTCAAATGACAATAAAATATAATACCTACCTCTTTTACTCTAAACCCATTCACTGCTCCACTATTAAGCGTCCAATACCAGTTTCTGGTGTACCTCACTGACTTCCAACTATGTTTGTGTGTACCTTTACCAGACTAACTTCAACATACGCCCTCATCTTGTTCACAATATCGACGTGGATGCGGCATTTGTTCAACGGCCCACTGTGGCAGCTGGTTGTCACCTCTGAGGCGAACGCATGTCGCCAGTACTGGTGGGCGCACTTGCTGTATATCAACAACTATGTGTATGACGACGCTTTGTGTCAGCCACAGACCTGGTGAGTACCGTAACATGCCCATTTTTACCGTTACTTTTAGACTTAACATTTGAGTAAAAGAATTGCCACCCTTCTATCTTGGCTAAAACAGATCTATTAAATTAAGAATCTTGCATCAAAATAAAGAGGGAGAGAAAAAATCTGAAAAGAAAATCTTTAAATTAATCTAAATTAACATTTCATCAGCATCTTTTATCGTCACCTGTTTATTTTAGTTAATGATTAAGAGAATTGTATCAAGAGATGAAATGCCATCAACCATGATGTCACTTCTTATTCTTCCCCCCACAGGTACCTAGCTGCCGACACGCAACTCTTCTGCCTAGGTCTGCTGTTATGCATGGTTGCTCGCAAGTGCAAGACCCGCGCCATACTGCTGTCTGTACTGTTTATGGTCGCTCTGGTCATCGTTGCTGGACACACGTACTTCCAGGACTTGAATGCAGTGGTTACACAGTCGCCGGAGTAAGTGGTTTTCTGTTAATGACATAGTTTTAATTTCGGTGTTGCTTAAAGAACATCCTGTTGCTGACGTTGCGACTCTGGATTGTAGTTTCGAACGCATCTAGAAGAGCATATTTATATTCTTCTATTTTGCAAGCCTTACGTGCAGGCTTAACTTTTCTTTTCTACTACTACTCTTTTCTACTACTACTTGATGGATTTCAGATCATACCGCAACCTCTACGCCACCGACAACACATTCCGCCTTCTCTACATTCGCGGCCACACGAACATGTCTACTTACATCCTTGGGCTAGCAGGCGGATTCATTGCCTACCACTTTCAGAGCAATAAAGACATCGATAAGTTTAAGGTGCGTCACTGCTTCAGATATTGTCACTTTTACATCAGTATGAATATGCCTGCCTACATCCTTACAACTCGCACTGCACCTGATTTAGTAGTTGGTCTTTTGCCTCTCACAGAAACACGACTTTTTGTGTCTCAATACTGGAAAAAACGTTTGATAGGGTATACTTTGAAGGTGGTCCCATATTAATTTTGTTTACATTTCTTAGGTAGTTTATGAGTTATTATCTATAATACATATGTTTTCGGTTAGGTGATCTTTTAGTAACAATGGAAAATGAGTACTCGATAAAAATATGTGATATATCATTATACCATAAATAAAACTGCTGAAATAAAACCTTTTTTGTAAAAAATAAAACCGACTCCCAAAAAAAAAACTAAAAAGTAGAAAATAACTTTACTTCCGGAAGTCGGCGGCAAAAAAGTCAACGAAACCAATAAAGGTCACGGACTTCCTTTTATACTACATGCGGTTGACCGCAACTCGGCTTATGTAAAACGATATTGTGGCTTAAGGTGTCAAAATTCGTTAGTCAACTCCCGGCCACCGTAGATGCGGGCCTGTGGACGGTGAGCAATAGGTAGCTCACCGTCCGTCCGTCCGTCTATTGCCGACAGGCCGTGTCGACGGCGCGTTCGTGTACCGCGTGTGTTGTTCGTGAGCGCCACGGAGAAGGGTTGATTGACATACCACGGCCCCAGAACATAAAGGGCAATAGAATTTCGGTGGGTTTTAAACTCCCCCCAGTTTTTCCCAGAGCGAGGGAAGTTATTATATGTATTCCCATCCGCAAAAAAGGTGTAAAAATTTCAAATTAAAATCTTTATGAAATCACCGTGGACACGCATTTTTTTATTGGATCATAGTCTACTTCTCTGCATATGGCCAACTCCATAGTATTCAACATTTATGCTATGACTTCTACTACTATTTTCAAATAACTTTATGTGTCCAATATTCTACCATTACTATAATTATACTACTCCCCGCCAGAAATACCGCTGGGTGATGTGGCTGGCGTTCCCGCTAGGCGTGGCGGTGATCCTGTCAGGAGGCGTGTTCTACTCGGACTCCGGCAGGGCTCCGCTGGTGTACCGGGTGCTGTACGCGACGCTGTATAAGCCACTGTTCCAGCTGCTCGTCGTTACCATCTTATTGGGCTGCGTGTTTAAGCTTGAATGTGAGTTGTTACTGTTAATCCTTACTTCACCTACTTACTTTTTGTTACGTGTTCCTCAATGGCTCAACCGATTTTGATGATGTTTTTTTGGTACAGAGATAGTTGAGACTCGGGAGACGGACATAGGCTAAATATTTTTTTTAAATAGTATGAGAAATGACAAAGAAAAAGGGAAAAAAAATCAAAAACTTTGCTTTGCTATTACAATAAATAAGGCGTAAGGGCAAAAACTACAGGTAGCAGGTACCTGCAAATCAGGAAAGGGGAACTGTGTTGCCCCAAATTTAAAGCTAGTTGTATTTAGCGAATAGTCCGGATACATTCGTACATTTATTCACGCATTTTTCTCATGGGAAAAGCCACTTGCTAAGATTCTCACATAATCTCTTTGCCTTGTACACATTCATACAACTTATACACGCATGCCAGTTACGAGTATTACGAACCTGACCTTTTCTCAAGAACATCATCAATCAGTTAAGTCATGTCATTCTAGGATGTCCCCTCTTGGCGTTGCCACTTACTATACTTTGTAAGGACCTTTTGCTGTATGTCCTTCACTCATCTCTCATCTCATCATCTCCGCATAAAAAAAAACCATCTCAGCAGCTTTTAAATGGTTGTCACATGCTGCACAAACACGCAGAAATATACAGGTTGTAACAGATTAAGTACCATACCTTATTGTTTAGGCGATCAGGCCATTGAACTGGACAACTGTACCTTATGCGAGTTGATAGTTATGTTATAGTATTCAGGGTATTGGATTCAGAGGGGCCATCGCCTGTCTTGGTTGCGGGTTGTTCGAAAGAGATACTGCGGCCAAGGAACGTAAAGGGTAATAGAAGGAACATGGTTTTAGTTAGTACAATTCTGACACTCCCCCTGCCCCGCCCAGAAAGTTATTTGTAGATTTCCCATCCGCAAAAAAAGGGTATTAGATTAAGCAAATCTTTTTATTTTCAGCAATGTACCGCGGCATAATAGAGTGGCGCGGCTGGACGTGGACCGGTCGCGTGTCGTACAGCGCCTTCCTGCTGCACTCGATGTTCCAGCGCGGACTCATCGGCTCTCTCGCGCAGCCTCTACACATGACGGACTACTACGTGGTATGTTCTGGACCACAAGGATCCACCATAAAATAAATCCACCATACTATTCCGAAACTCCTGTGCGACCACCAGAAAAGCGCCAAATGAAATTCTACAAATTCACACAGAAGCAATTTAACTGTCTTGGATCCCTTAACTTCATTATTTAGAAAAGCTTAGCAGAGGAGTAAAAAAACATAATTTATTCTTCTCTATATCGGTGGAAGACAGAACAAAAAAAGGCCAATAGGCAGAAAGGGACGTTTACAACTGAAATAAGTCCAGCTCAATAATCTGTAAAATTTCTCTTGACCGTTTTCGGTTTGTGGTTTTTTCCGTTTAATTTGAACTGATCCTTAAGGTGAAGATTTCTTGAGAACGGCCAAAAATCAGGTTTTTTAACGCAGTGTATCTCTTAAACCATACATAATTTTAATCACTGAAAAAAATATGATATTTTTAAGGCTTTTTTGCATACATTGATGGAATTCAAATTATAATGAAATATACTAAAATGTGTAAAAAAATATTCAAACACACCTCTAAATTCTCTTTTAAAGCAGTTTATCTCTTCAATATTAATCGTAATTATAATCAAAAGTATACAATGAAATTTCCAACGCCAAACTGCGTTCAATGATGGATTGTTTTTGATTGAAAAGTTAATATTTAATTTTATACAAATTTATTTGTATTTTTACGACAAACGTATGCAGTAAAGTCCAACGTCAAAATGTATGAACAAGGTCAACGACATAATACTGCGCCTTAAGAGAGTGCATTCTGAAATTAGACAGCGACATAAATATCTGCCAAATTACAGAATGAAAATAAAATATCACTCTGTGTTTCACTAAAATATTGATATGAATTGCAAAAAATAATATATGTAGTTGGACTGATGATTTAGTTATCTATACTTCTATACTAATATTATAAAGAGGAAAGATTTGTTTGTTTGTTTGTTTGTAATGAATAGGCTCCGAAACTACTGGACCGATTTCAAAAATTCTTTCACCTTTGGAAAGCTACATTATCCCCGAGTAACATAGGCTATATAACATCACGCTACGACCAACAGGTGCTGAGCAGCGCGGGTGAAACCGTGGGGAACAGCTAGTATGTGTATAAACAGCACTTGCTATATAGTTATGTTGCTTTTCATACCTAACTTACTTTACTTTTACTTTCGTACAATATTGAAGTGCAACACAGAGCAATAATTTATCATTTCATAAAAATATAAAATAACTATTAAAGTGCTATGCAACGTTAAAAATTTTCGGAATGCACTTCCTTAAAATTTAATATTGTTTCTCCTTCACAGATGACAGTATTAGCGGCAACGATTTTCCTCACATACATGTGTGCTTGTATTCTGTTCGTGTGCGTGGAGGCCCCCGCCGCCGCCCTGCTGCGCGCCGCGCTGGGGCGGGCGGCGCTGGGGCGGGACGCGCTGGGGCGGGCGGGGGCGGGGGATAGGGGGGAAGGATGAGAGGGGACACTACGAAAGTGTTAATAAAATCATTCAGATAATATTTATCATTTATTGCTAGTTTCATTCACCATGGAAGTTGGACCCTTAATTTCGACTATGTATGATGCTATACTGAAACAAAGACTTTGAAAAAATCTGCATTTTTGTATATAATTGCTTCTTTAGTTTGGTGTTTACCCCTTTTTTATTTTAAATCCTTAATGGTCACGTACTATCACCGGCCAGTCAGTCGGCGCCGCAATGTCAGGATGGGTGAACGCTTCGTCACAGACTTCGGTGAGCTCCGTTGTTTTTCTGTTTTTTGTTCTAGAACAGAAAGTTTTATTTTATTATACAGGGTGCAGGAAAAAGGACCTACACAATAATCCCACAGAATCCTTGGGCTAATTATTACTGTAGTTGGGACATTGTTATTTATACCATTAAATGTTTTGTACAATATTTAGTGTTGAATTCGCAAAAAGGATCCAGTTTTGAATGCACTGAAGGGGAGGTTGCGGGCTGTTCGAAACATAAAGGGCAAAAGAAGGAACTTGGATAGGTTTTTATCAGTAAAGTACTTCCCCCCGCTCCGCCCAGAGTGGGAGAAGTTATATGATTTCCCACCAGCAAAAGAAAGGCTCGGATGCAGGATCATTTTCCCTTCGTGAAAAGATGCTCTTGCAGGAAAACAATAATTAGTTTTCTACGCAACCAAACCGTTACGTGTTTCGACATACTACGAGGTAACCTCAGATAAGTATATGCGATGCTCTTCAAAAGAAAAAAAAACCACACAGATTTGGGCAGAGCTGTCCAGTCAAATGCTTATATTTGTCAGTTATATATAATTCATTATCATGTAGCGATACTCAAAACTGAAGGAACTCAACAAGAAACGCAAGACATTTTTTATGTAAATAAACGACTTTATTGTTACTTGAAAAACTTCACTCGTTCCTATGCCATAGAATCCTTACCAATATTATAAAAGCGAAACAGAGTTTGTTTGTTTGTTATGTCTTCACGCTAAAATGGCCCAACCGATTTTGATGAATTTTGGTACAGAGATAGTTTAGACCCTGGAGACAGACATAGGTTATTTTTTTTAAAGTGGGAAATGAGAAAGAAAGTGGTTAGAAAAGGGAAAACTTAGCTTATCTAATACAATCAATAAGGCGCAAGGGCAAAATCTACAGGTAGCAGGTACTTGCAAATCAGGAATGGCGAACTGTGTTACCCTGAATTTAACGTCAGCGAAGCCGCGGGCAAAAGCTAGTTATGTTATATATCTGCGTAACATACCCCCGAATACTGAAACGTCACTCAAAATGTGAGGGCTGCTTAACATTTGAGCAGCTCTTAAACTTTAGATTTTGTATGGTCAAACGTCACTTCTGAGTCTCTGTCAAACTTAAGTGGGACTTAAATTTTGAGTGACGTTTCAGTATTCGGGGGATAGAGTATGCACTTTGGTGATTAACTCGTTTTTTGTTTGGGCGAGCTTATATGCCTCATTGCACGCAGGGTGCCCGCTACGCTCGGCAATCTTGGAATCTCTAGTTATGCTCGGGATTCAAAATAGCACCGATATAGTTTCAGACACAGAAACAATCCTTTTTTTCTTTCAGGAGGAAAGAGACCAGTTAAGAACTGCGGCCTTAACGAAATAGGCATCTACAATACGGCCAACGAGAAGCGATACGAAAGGTCATTAACCTAAAGAACAACTGTGGCGTTGACAATATAATATTTATATTTAGCTCTTTCCATCTTGTGCCTTTGTCGTAATGTCTCGTTCTCCCGGCAAAAACATGACAACGTTAAGACGGGTTCGCCAACATTCGGGCGGCCATTTTAGATGGGGTTTTAGCATGGGTTTTGTTTACATTTGGTATCGCTTTTCGTTGGCCGTACTGTACACAGGTTGCTCAAAAACCTAACACGAATCAGGGGCTGGTATTGGCTACAACATTAATTATAATATACCTAACCATAGGCTTACAGAACTCGATCTTAAAATGTGAATGCGAATTATATTAATCTACGAAATAAAAAAATGAACTCGAACACAAACAAAATGCTCTACATGCAGAATCTAGAGGTAGACAGCAGTAACAGCCGAAAGGCTAATAGGAATTCGATTGCTATCTGACAGCAAAGAGATCCTAGACGCTTCCGAAGTCTGTCGAGGCTGCGGGATTGTTCGAAAGAGATAACATGGCCTTGAAACACTAATAGCTAAAAAAGGAACATGGAACAGCAACGTCCATATTTGATGATTTTGAAAGAGAAATTTAAAACAGTTAACTGAAACCTTTTACTCGATAGTATATTCTCAACCGAATGAATCTGCAGTGGCCAATGCAAAAGGGCGCGTATCTCTAGATAACGACGCCGGAGACGAACTCCAAGAGAGATCGGAGGCAGTGTTTGACCCGAATCCTACTCTCCCCTTAACACGCACATATTTTTGTGGAATGGAAAGGCCTGTTTTGGAATGGGAAGAATAAATCGTAGGCAACTCCCCACGCAGTGGACCCGGGGCACTTCTATGTTTCTGAGTAGATCTAAGCTGACTTTGCACGTCAAGACCTATCATTTATTATTCAGTGAACCCAAAAATTTTTGATATCATTAAAAAAAATGAGCCCTTTTGTCGTTATACGTGTACATCAATATTTCCAGTTACCTTATAGAATATTTGAGAAAATCCTGCTGAACATGGATTTAAGTAATCTCAAGAAATTTTAGATTATTTAAAAAAAACAGATTTTGGGAGTCTCTAATGATAACAAAACTTATTTCCGTTATTTTATTTTAACCTTAATACAGCTTTAACACAGCCTTAATAGCTTGCAAAATACAAAAAAAATATTAAATGTAACAACCTCTTCTGAAGCGTCACGTTTCCAAATAACCTATGAACGAAACTAACTGATGGCGCCACCGGTGTAACTTTGTTTTGAGAGCAAAATTTCTCCTTTAGCACATTTGAACAGCGTTCAAAATCAGTCATTGTTAGTATCCCATAGCAAAAGTGGTTTAGAATACGGAGCGCGTTCAGTTTGACTGGCATTCTTAGTAACTACATATTTATACTTTTGGGAAATATAAGGAACTTGTTCTTAAGAAATACTTACTACTTAAATGCTAATAAACCTTTACCATAAAATACCGATCTTTTAGATAAATAATACTGTTTCTTTCGTTACAATCTAGTTTGCCCCTCAACACACAGTATCTCTTTTAGATTTTGCAAACTAATAATTTTTTCGATAGCAATTCTATCAGCTTCCCTTAAAATTTTTGTGAAATTTTCTTCTTGTTTACCATTTTGTATCTCTTCATCAGCTTTTTCGTTTTCTGTCTTCGATTTCATAATATACTGCCGAATCAAGTTGCCTACGGGAGCTTCCACCATCAGCCAGAGTGGTATAGCAGAGATGAACGACGCCAGAACAAAACCGGTGAACACTTGGCTCTGTTGAAAAAAAAACAACGTCAATTTTCCATGAACAGTCTATTTCCTTTATACAGCAATAATAGCAGCCTATTAGATACTGTCCTACTGCTGCGCAAAAGGGAGTGCCAGACTTTTGCTGACTAAAACAATTCCGGGGCCGCGGTATCTCTTTCGAACAACTCGCAACCCCGGCAAGCAGTGGCCCTGGCAGGCCCTTCTGCATTATGACGACTCTATGGTGACTGTGCATGAAGATTAAAAAAGCAACTAAAAGAGCTGCATCACAGTTGGTATGCAGTAATTTCACTCAATACGTACCATCAAAACCAAACTGGTACGGAAGTTAGTGGTCAGGAAAGCCACATAGTTCCTGACGAAGGCGACGTGTAGCAGATAGGCACAGTAGGACAGTCGGCTCGGGACCGTCCAGCCCCTCCACTCCACGGTGCGACGACATAAGTCTGGTGGTGGAATCATTCAAATAAAATTATACTCTTGATTAGAACAGTCGTTCAAAGTTAAGCTGTATAAAACGTGACATCGTCGCTGGGATTATGTGATGTCACATTTATGTCACGTGTCAAGGGTTAAGGAAAGATGTGGTAGTCGAGACGAGGCAATCACTCCGATTTAGATTGATGCGGTATTGAAATCAAAGTATGGGGTTTTAAAGCAGTAGTATAAAATCGCAATTAGCTTCTTCATTCCGATGCAGTGTGTTTAGGCAGGATGCAGTAGAACGCGTTCAGCACAGTGTGAGTGTGTATTGTAAAATGTTTGACTGGTAAATTTAGTATGTTTTTTTTTATATGTTTCATTAACTATTAAATTGCAATGCCTAAACAAGCAACTAAGTTCTAAGAACCTACCCTTTGTTAAGATCCAAATGCTACTACACTTAGCAATAAAAAAATTGATTTTGACTTTGTATGGGTGATGTATGTGTGGGTGTTTCATTTAAGAAATGCACTTTTAAGGTTTTATTCATAAGCGCTGGTTAAAGTTAAGAACCATTGAAACATCGAAAAATAAATGATTAATCAGTCACTCATTAATACTTAACCTAAGTAGCGTTTATGAATAAACCTGTTAATATTTTAAAATTGTTTTTAATTGGGCCTTACCGTCTATTTTAAAGATGAAAGTAAATATTATGGTCGCTACCATGACGGCAAATGTCGGTTTCAGTACCACAGCACTGGCTGACCTGATCCAAAGCGATGGCCGTGGTCTGTCTTCATAGAACAAACTGCACGTGTAGATGAGACCACAAGCCAAAGGAACTAACAACGGGACGAAGAAGCGGTATTTCTGAAAAAAAAAATCACTGGTTGTAAATATTCACGCGCTATTTTTTTAGGGATGCGAAAACGTCAAATAACTTCCCCCGCTCTGGGTAGAACGGGGTCGACTGTCAGACTTTTACTGACTAAATCCCGCCCAGGCGCCCATGATATCCCTTTGACTTTTATGCCCCGGGGGCGGGGCCACGATCTCTTTCGAACAAACAGCAACCTCGCGAATGAAATCCGCGTCTCAAGTTGATATATACTAAAGTCTGAAAATCAATCTCTTAAGAACTTGCAGTTCTAGTAATATGCCACCTACATCTGGCAACTTGTCTACCCAAATTGCATTCTATTGTTTTTTATTTTACCCGCATTGTGCTGCCATCAAAACCTTTCTTCTGGCAATAGTAGATGAAGTAGGCAAGAGCGATGCCCATGGTGTACCCGGAGAGGTTGGTGTGGCCACGTCTGTACGTGTTGTGGAACGTCGGCTCGTTCATGAAGATGTCGTGGATTGCCCTGAAAACAGAAAGCTACATTAATACCTGTTTTGACTTCTTGATAACCTCTGTGTCACTTTTTCATATATTTATTATGCACACACAAAATAAATGACAAGATATTACATTAAGACGGAAGAGCACAAAGGTACAACTTATTTCATTAGAAATATCTTCCAGCAGACCTGCGAGAGGAAAGTTGGATGAGATTATGTAGAAACAGATTGTGTGGAAAAGACAAAACAGGAAAGTTTAAAATTATCAATCATATAATAAACATACATACAAATAATACACATATAAAATAAATACTGAGATAGTAAATTTAAATCTAAAAACATATATAATTATGCAGAATATTACAGTAAAAACTAATATAAATAAATAAAGGTAATGCTCTTTGACTTGCTTTTTTCATATTGTAATTTTTTGCAATATTTCTTCTATTTCTTGTAAACATTCTTTTTTTTCCAATTCTTTGGAATGAGTGGACATTGATAGCCTTATAGATTCTTAGATGCTTGTTAAAATTTGCTAACTTCTTATCTTATTTTACGTTTTGTAAAGTAAGCAATGACTTTTGCCGGGCCTATGCTCTTCTCTCATACTTAAGTAATAGCGTTGTAACAACAACATTGTAAAACCAAATGATTTTAAGATTTAAAAGAGTAGTAACCATGGAGTTTCTTGCCAGGTTTTCTGGATTATTCCAAACTTAAGTTGCGATTAAAGACAGTCCAATTCAGCTTGAAAAATACAATTTTTTTAAACTGATTTGAGTAACGTATCATTAATGCTGAATATCTATAATAGCTGTTCCCCACGGTTTCACCCGCGCTGCTCAGCACCTGTTAGTCGTAGCGTGATGTTATATAGCCTTCCTCAAAAAATGGACTATCCAACACTAAAAGAATTTTCCAATTCCAACCAGTAGTCCCTGAGATTAGCGCGTTCAAACAAACAAACAAACTTTTCAGCTTTATAATATTAGTATAGACAGCTTTATAATATTAGTATAGATATGTTCAAGTTGTATCACTTTAATCAGTTTCAGAAGAGATAACGTCGTTTAAGAGGAATAAAATATTTTTTTAGAGTAGTTTTAGTTGAGTTTGTGAACGGAATGAGTAGAATTCTTGAGTGAGTTAACTTACTCAGGCGCTACAATCAAAGAACCATCGAGGTTCAGATAGTATGTGACAACGCCCGGGATGATGGCTCCGACCACTATCATTATCGGGAGCATTATCTTCCTGGAGCGAGGCGTCTGGAGGAGCAGGAACAGAAGCACACCGTAGTAGTACAGCTGAGTGTCTGTAGCTATGTACCTGGTAATGACAGACAGATTGATTATTAAATTAAATTTGGTTTATTTATCAGTTTGACACGAGAATCCTTACTAATATTATAAAAGCGAAAGTTTGTTTGTTTGTTTGTTGCGTCTTCATGCCTAAGCAACTGCAGTACTTTCACAAGTTATTATGCCTTGTGACCGGGACTGTAGATTCATTTTGTTTTTTGACATTCAAAAGTGCCTGTAATAGTCTAATTGAAATAAATGATTTGATTTGATTGACTAAATGATCAAACTGATTTTGTGACAGAGATAGTTGTGACCCTGGAGAAAAGTGAGAAAAGGGGGAGGAAGAGGAAAGAAAAGGGGAGAGAAAGATAATTTTTTTTTCGATTATCACGCGGTTTAAAGTCAGCGTTAGCTCAAAGTAACTATGCCACGCGGACGAATTTGCGGACGGAAGATAGTTTTTTATATTAAAGATAGATCTACGACCTTAGGAAATTTTATAAGCATTAGAAGCAGCTTGGATTCTGGTGTTATGCCCGGCAATGACTACAGAATCACTCTCTATCACCTGGGATCCAAAAAGAAGTGGTGAAACGAACCTTTCGGGCAATACAGGTTCGATGAAGATTAAAACTTTTTTTTTTTAATAACGTTGTCTCACACTAGGAATTTCTCCTGTATCGTGGGTGCGTTTAGAAACATTTACCCCCGAATACTGAAACGTCACTCAAAATGTGAGGGCTGCTTAACATTTGATCAGCTCTTAAACTTTAGATTTTGTATGGTCAAACGTCACTTCTGAGTCTCTGTTAAATTTAAGTGGGACTTAAATTTTGAGTGACGTTTCAGTATTCGGGGGTAACTCACATACACAAACAGCCATACCCGAAACAATTACCTGCAAGTCAAACAAATATTTGTTCTGTGTGGGGATCGAACCCGCAACACCCAGCGCAGCAGTCGGTCGCTCGGCCACTGCGCCAACCGTGCCACTGTCTTTCTCTCCCTTACTTACCAAGTATGCTGCATACACTGGGACTTGTCATTGTAATTGTTGATGTAGAGTAAGTTCATCCACCAGTTCTGTCTGCAGTCATCCGCTTCGAGTCCGACGAGCTCCTTTGAATGAGAAACAAACATGGGAATTTATATTTTCATCTTAATGGTAGCTGAAAGTTGACCACTGTGGACCAAAGCGTTCCCAAAGCGAGCGACCTTTTTTTTGGAATGGGAAATAATAATTACCTGAAAAAAGGAAAATCATCAAATATCTATCTATCTATCTCTCACTCTGGGCAGAGTGGTGAGGAGTGTCAGATTTTTATTGACTAAAACCCACCTACGTTCCTTCTTTTGCCCTTTATGTTCCGGGGCCGCGGTAATTATTTCGAACAACCCGCAACCCCGGCTGTGCTGATCATGTTGTACCTATTGGTATGCAGTAGTCATTCTAGAACCTTTCGGAAAACAAATGAATAACAGCTTATTATTCTTTAAAGACCATGTCACTTTTCTTTTTTATCTTCTTGAACGGTCCCAGTGCTCGGCAAATTCCTCTGCCATAGATTTCAACTCGTTTTAATAAGTGTCTTCTCTACAAATGCCTGTTTTTTGGAGGAGACATCATCAAATGAATCTTCCGGCGTGGGCGGAGCGGTTAAAATCAAAAGTCATTTATTCAAATTAGGCTGGTAATCAGCACTTTTTGAACGTCAAATTACAAGAGACAGTCCCACAAAAACGCCCTGCCCTTCGCCACTTCTTAGTGTTTTAGCTGAGAAGAAGTGGCGGAACAAACTCCCCAGCAATACATCTGTCTGTCAGGTTAGAACAACCAGATTTTATACAATTCCATTTATCACAAGGTACATGTTAGAAATTATTCATTCATGTCACATGTCAGCTAGCAAACACCAATTATGTAAAAACTAAAACCTATCCATGTTTCTTCTTTTACTCTTTGTGTTTCGGGGAATCTCTTTCAAATTACCCCACATTCACATGCCTGCTGTTCATTTAATAGAGCTCTGGACTTGATTGCTTGCAAACCGGATTTGTCTTCATCGCCTTCTTTGCTTCTTCCTTGGCAATATATGGGACGAAATAACTATAGAGATTTATGTAATAATGATAACCAAAAAGATTACTTACCCACCATAAGGGACCATTCGTGATGAACTTGAACCAGGATACATGTAAAGCCAATACAACTGCATAAGATGGCGTTAATCTGTTCATAGAAAATAAATCATTAGAAAATAGATAACAAAATAGCTGCTATAAGTTAAGAAAAAAGCGTCAGTTTCTTATGCCATCAGGCAATGCCAATTTTACACCTATTTTGTAGGCACTTTGAAAAATCCTTAATAATCCTTACTAATATTATGAAAGCGAAAGTGAGTTTGTTTGTTTGTTACCTCTTCACGCTTTAATGTCTAAACCGATTTTGATGATTTTTGGTACAGAGATAGTTGGGAACCAGGATACGGACATAGGCTAATTTTTATTTTAAAATAGTGGGATGTGAGGGAGAAAGAGGGAAGAAAAGGGAAAACTTAGCGTTGCTATTACAAATCAATAAGGTGCAAGGGGAACTGTATTACCCCAAATTTAACGCGAGCGAAGCCGCGGGCGAAAGCTAGTATTATAAAAGCGAAAGTGAGTTTGTTTGTTTGTTACGCCGATCCGGTGCCGTACTTAGTGTTAAATGAGCTTGCTATGTATATTGTGTTGTCGGACGAGACTCTACTAGCTGCTAAGTGGGAGTTCGATCCCCGGGCGGTACGCTAGGAGTATTTTAATACTACCCTTTGCCCGCGGCTTCGCTCGTGTTAAATTTGGGGTAACACAGTTCCCCTTGCGCCTTTTTGATTTGTAATAGCAACGCTAAGTTTTCCTTTTTCTTCCCTCTTTCTCCCTCACATCCCATTTTTTTCAAAAAAATATTAGCCTATGTCCGTCTCCAGGGCTCCAACTATCTCTGTACCAAAATTCATCAAAATCGGTCTAGCCATTAAAGCGTGAAGAGGTAACAAACAAACAAACTCACTTTTGCTTTTATAATATTAGTAAGCCTATTCCGAACTATTATAACCTGCTACCCTACCATGACGTCTTAAAGCAGAACTTATTCCACTGAGAGAAAGAGACAGAGCTATACAGGGTGTCTAGCACCATCTCTTTCTCACACAGGAATAAGCACTGCTATAAGATGTCATGGTAACCCTACTGCAGGCAGCTACCCTACCATGACATCTTAAAGCAGAACTTATTCCACTGAGGGAAAGAGACAGAGCTATACAGGGTGTCTAGCACCATCTCTTTCTCACACAGGAATAAGAACTGCTATAAGATGTCATGGTAACCCTACTGCAGGCAGCTACCCTACCATGACATCTTAAAGCAGAACTTATTCCACTGAGGGAAAGAGACAGAGCTATACAGGGTGTCTAGCACCATCTCTTTGGTATCATGGTATCCCTACTGACCTCTCTACTACGGATCGCACACCGTATTAGAGAGATCAGGTTAAAATGGTTTAGTATAGGTTGATGTGACGTCGTGCGTTGCAGTATGAAGTCTCATAAAAGAAATTCGTACGGTTCGAATTGAGAACATGCTAATCCCGTGCAGTACACTACTAGTTTCAGTCTGCCATCTTGTATATCCTTACTAATATTATAAAAGCGAAACTGAGTTTGTTTGTTTGTTTGTTACCTCTTCACGCTTTAATAGCTTAACCGATTTTGATGAATTTTAGTACAGAGATAGTTGGAAACCAGGAGACGGACATAGACTACTATTTTTTTGGAAAAAGTGGGATGTGAGGGAGAAAGAGGGAAGAAAAGGGAAAACTTAGCGTTGCTATTACAAATAAATCAGGCGCAAGAGCAAAAACTGCAGGTCTGCTTGGTGTGTTATATCGAATTTAACGCGAGCGAAGCCGCGGGCGAAAGCTAGTAATAGAATAAAGGTTATTACCTCAACCATCTTAAAATGACGAATTTTGGCAACATTGCCCATGTGATGCTGCGCTTTTCAGATTGCAGTAGTGCGTTGTAGACCAGCAGGAATCCGGACATCACGAGGAATGTCTGCATGATTATCATTCCGCTGAACACTATTTTCAGTGACTCGAATTGGTACATCTGAAAATAAAATGGTACAAGAGGAATAAATTAGGCAGATAATGAATTGGTTAATCTTTGATTGAAACCAGAGATACTCGTGGCGTAAAAATCTTTTTAACCGATTTCAAAAAAGGAAGTTCTCAATTTGTCAGTTTATTTTAATGTACATATATTTACCGATTACTCAAAGCCGTCTGGACTGATTTGCAAAATTCAGTTTTTTTTTATACTTCCCAGGTGGGCCAATATCGTATATTTTATATTGCTTAGCTAGTTTATGATTATCGTCTATAATATATCTTTTAGTCATTGTAAAAATACGAAAAAAAATGATTGCCATTTTGTCTAGCCTTTGCAAAACTAAAATAAAATATTGTTAGTGAATAAGTCATTTTCGGTTTTAGGCAAACACCGACACCGCTGAAACGCAGTGTTCGTGAATTGTCGGACGTATGTCAGCTAACTTTGGGAGAGTTCCTTGAAACGTTGCCCCACACTAGGAATTTCTCCTGTATCGTGGGTGCGTTTACAAACATTTAAACTCACATACACAAACAACCAAACCCGGAACAACCATCTGTAGGCCATACAAATATTTGTTCCGTGCGGGGATCTAACCCGCAACATGCAGCGCGGCAGTCAAGCACTTAGCCACTGCGCCATTCGTGTCGTCAAAAAAATATTATAATTGTGTTCGGTTATTAAGATATCCTGATAGTACAGACGCCTGCAGGTCAAGCTACCCGAAACTGTCAATTTTTCCCAATGAACCTTGAACCTAATACTTTAGAAATTTAATAAAGTCGAAAATCTATCAAAGCAATCTGACAGATTGTAGTAGCTTGATGTGCAGGCGTCTGTACAAGAGCCCATAGTAAACTGAGTCTACGCACCTGTTCCACGTATTCTGGATTATCGATCAATACCACACATGCTATAATTGAGTGCGCCATTATTACTAAAACAATTGATATCGTTCTGAAAACAAATAACAATAGTTACATGGTGGTAGATAAATCTCATCGTCCTGAGTTATTTTGAACGGATCAAATTGAATGCCTTTGGAATTGAGAGAAAACATTTTAATTCAAGAAATCTGTGTTATACTATATAATAGAATTGCAGATGGACGATACAAGAAACATTATTAGCCATCTTTTTTTAGCAAGAAGACCTTATAGTGTGAGGGGCGGCAAACATGCAAAGGTAAACTCCTTCATACGACTTAAGCATTTATACTTAAAATGCTTAAAATTTGTACAATCCATGAAAAAATTACCCATCAAAACTAAACTATATCCAACCGAGGCGAGGTGTAAGCTTGCTTGCATTTCGCCTCGGTTGTTGTCTCTCAGCTTTTATAAAAATATTTAGATTTCTGTATTTTATCCTCTAATAATTATCGTATCCCCGACACAATAATAATAATTATTAGAGATAAATTAAAGATGAGATTTCTGACAAGCAGTTTTACCAGGGGTATGGTTTTACCTAGTACTAACTAGTTTGTAGAGATCAGATAAGCAGTCGCTCCATGTAAACTACTGGTATTCAGATGCATCCGGTACGACTGGAAGCCAACCCAAACATAGTTGGGAAAAGGCTAGGCAGATGATGTACAGACCCGGGCAATGCCAAATTTGTGAGACTCCGTGTATCGCAAAATTGGCCTTGCCCATATACATATACAGTTTAAGTTCCGGCCCAGAGCTGCTTTAGATGTAAAAGTGTTAACCTGACACCATGTAGCGACTTCAATCGTTTGAGTCGAGGGTCCAGATTTCCAACGGGCGCCGTCAGCTTCCTCCAATTTTTTCGTATGGAGAAACAAAGAAGAAATTTCGTAACTGGAACAAATGGATATTAAATCAATACAATGAAGATGAGACAAGGCTGCATGATTTAAGTACGTATTTAATTTACGCTCAAATAGAGACAATAGAGTTGAGCAATCCTTACTTCCTTACTAATATTATAAAAGCGAAAGTGAGTTTGTTTGTTTGTTACCTCTTCACGCTTTAATGGCTAAACCGATTGTGATGAATTTTGGTACATAGATAGTTGGGAACCAGGAGACGGACACGGGCTATTTTTATTTAAAAAAAAGTGGGATGTGAGGAAGAAAGAGGGAAGAAAAGGGAAAACTTAGCGATGCTATTACAAATCAATAAGGCGCAAGGGGAACTGTGTTACCCCAAATTTAACGCGGGCGAAGTCGCGGGCGAAAGCTAGTTAATCAATAAAAACCGACCAAGAGTGAGTCAAACTCGTTCACCGAGAGTTCCGTACAAACTTGTGACATAAACAGCCATATCTTTCGACTGAGTAGACTTAGAGGGTTGATTTTTTTTCACAGCACAAAGGCACCACAAGTTTAGTATATGGTTATAATTGATTAATGAAGGGTCTTGACAGACAGATAGACGAACAACATAGTGATTCAATAAGGGCTCCGTTTTGTTTTTTGCGGTACGGAAAATAAAAATCTAAACTTTAGGGATGGGAAAGAGAGAGGAAAACCATATAAAGTATAGATAGATTAATAAAATGCGGAATGATTTCAAGGAAAGAATTCGTGACAGAAGATGGAAGAGATGCGCTGCGCAATACGCGCAAACAATATACAAAACCATTTTTACCAGCATCTTTCCTCTCTCCATAAATAGGTTCATACACGGTTCCGATAAGGTTGACTAGTACAATGAAACCACAGATGACGGCGACCGCTAAATCCAATGTATCTGGTTGCATGTCCTTCGGGGGCTGATTACAAAAGTACCTGAAAAAATTAAAAAAAAAGTATTTTTTTATATCTTGCATGATGGGTAACAAAAACATAATTAAATAAAATAAAATAAAAAACATTTATTTCAGATAACTCGATCCATACAGTCCCAATCAAAAACACATTAAAAAAAAAAAAACATATCAATAATGAAACCTTATTAAAATTTTATCGAAATGAAATCTAAATTAAATCAAAACTAAATTAAATTAAGAATGCGAACAGAAAACCAAACCCCTCGCGCACTGAGGGTTCCGTACAAAGTTGCGACATAAGAGACGGCCATATCTTTTGACTGGGTTCACTTAAAGAGTTGTTCACAGCTTTCGGACACTACAAATTTGAGTATATAGTTTTAATTTCAACTCGTTCGTATCTTCACGCGTTCCCGAAATAAAGGGTCTTGACAGACAGACAGACGGACAACAAAATGATCCAATAAGGGCTCCGTTTCTTTCCTTTTGAGGTACAGAACCATTTATTTATTTACTAGCTTTCGTCCGCGGCTTCGCCCGCGTTAAATTTGGGGTAACACAGTTCCTCTTCCGCCTTATTGATTTGTAATAGCAACGCTAAGTTTTCCCTTTTCTTCCCTCTTTCTACCTCACATCCCACTTTTTTCAAAAAAATATTAGCCTACGTCCGTCTCCTGGTTCCCTACTATCTCTGTACCAAAATTCATCAAAATCGGTTCAGCCATTAAAGCGTGAAGAGGTAACTAACAAACAAACTCACTTTCGCTTTTATAATATTAGTAAGGATTTATTTTCGAAGATTATTCCGTAAGTGACGTTAAATTTGCTGTTTTCAAGCAAAACAGTCGTCACTCGCATTATCTTTGTAGCGCTATGCGAGCTAATGGGAAGGTGCTAGTTGTCAACAGCAGCTTTTTTTCGCGAATGGAAAATCATCATAGAACCCGGAACCCTGGCAGGCAGTAGCCCTGGCAGGCCCTTCTGTATGCATGTATTATTGTTGGTGTATTGAATCCTTACTAGTATTATAAAATCGAAAGTGAGTTTGTTTGTTTGTTACGACAATGGCTAAACCGATTTATGTACACACAAGAGACAACACAGGAAAACAACATAAAAATTTCTAAATAAGCTTATTTCACACACAAAAGCTAGTAAAAGTATAAGCAAATAATAAAGAATTAGAAGTACCTAGTTGTTATTCTGGTCTTCAACTGATATCTGTCGTAAACGGACTCGTTGACGCATGCCTCCAGGACGGTTCCTATGTCCACGTCCGTCACATTATATTTCGTACAGGTCTCCGAGGCACAGACGCCTCGAAATATCTTTGTGTGGTTGAAGTGGGTTGTGTTGTGTTCTGAATATTCCTGAAAAAGATAAATATAATATTTTTTCATATATTTGTATTAAAACAATTAATTAAAAAATAGCATCAAAAATTCGTCTTCAACGCTGTCAGTTGTTAATGTTCCCAACAGAAGCTTAGCCTCTGGCCAAAGTAAAAGCCAACCCGTGGGCCAAGTCGTGGGGTCCATGGCCCTTTATGGGGCCCCGGTATGGGCGCGTTCTTTAGGGCGGCGCGCCGCCTATTACCTGAACGAACCCTAAAAGGTTGTAGCTGATCCAGGACTACTGCGCGATCTCCGGCGAGGTGGCGTGGAGAGATCCACTATCGCAAACCCGAGCAGGGCACGCCACATTAATGGCGGTAAGTCCCCTCTTTGAGGAGTGGCTGGAGAGGCGTCATGGCGTTCTCACCTACCGTCTGACGGACAGTCAAGTCCCCACCGGACACGGAAGTTTCGGGAGGTTCCTTTACATAACCGAGCGGGAGAAAACGCCCGGGTGTCACCATTGTGATGATCGCCCGGAGGACATGGTGGAGCACACAGTGGCGATCTGCCCAGCTTAGGCGGAGCACCGCCTTGCTTTCGTAGAGGCGATCGGCGGCGGCTCTCTCGCGTCCGGCCCTGGTTCAGTCCATGGTCCAGAGCGAAAGTAAATGGGAAGCGGTCCCCTCCTTCTGCGAAGCAGTCATGCTAGCGTATGAGGTGACCGGGCGTTTGAGGGAGAGAACCTCAAACCAAACAAGCCACCGCGTGAGACGTTCCGAACGTCGGGCGCCGCGAGACGACTCCCGGTCACTGCAGATGTAGGCCTGTGGGCCCGTCTATTAACGACAGGCTGTATTGACGGCGCGTTAGTGTTCCACGCACACCTTAAAGGGATGTCACCTAAGCAGAGGAGCCTGCCAGGGCCACCGCCTGCCGGGGTTGTTCGAAAGAGTTACCCGGGCCTCGGAACATTAGGCAGTAGAAGGAATATGGGTAGGTTTTAGTCAGTACAACACTCCCCCCGCTCCAACCAGAGCGGAGGAAGATATTTGATGATTTCCCATCCGGAAAAAAGCCTCTGATATTTCGGAGTCATGTGCGTTTTGTTCTCTCTTTATTATCACTACTGTTCCAATTTCGAAATTATTTCACTAATAGAAAGCTAAAATTATTACCAGTTTTTAAGCGTGTCGTAATAATATTAAAATTATCCCCGTGGCATAGTTTCAGACTACTATGCAAACTAAACCAGGGGCAAAAGCTAGTTGGCAAAATTGCAGGTGTCAATTTCTTAACTTCTTTGTAAAGGTCCGTTCAAACCAATCTACAGTGCCTCGAAGACAATTATCAATTAACATAAACATTATTAAGCCAGTTAGTTTATTACTAGGTGACTAGATTAAAAAAAACCTGTCGGTATTATAAAAAAAAATATCTTGCAAAAAATATGGACGTCATTTATTTAAGTGGATAGAAAACTAAAACAACATGTATCGATCTTTGGAAAAAAAATGCAGACAAATATTATCTGTCAAAATCCGGTATTGCAGTCCGAAGTCCGCACGGTCCGGTCCACACCTTTACTCATATGTCATTAATTTACATAATAATTTGACTAATCCGACGAGCGTGTCAACAGTCTCATTAATTATATTTACGATACCAATCATATTAATGAAAAAAATTGCCGACTACTCGCCTAATATGTGACGACACGATTGGCGCAGTGGCTCAGCGATCGACTGCTGCGCTGCGTGTCGCGGGTTCTATTCCCGCACGGAACAAATATTTGTATGACCTGCAGATAGTTGTTCCGGGTCTGGCTGCTTGTGATTTTAAATGTTTGTAAATGCACCCACAATGCAGGAGGAATTCCTAGTGTGGGCGACGTTTATTTAAAGAAAAATGTTGCTGACTACAATATATCTTTGAAAAGTATAAATATAAATATCTTGGGACAACTCACACACGGCTATCTGAACCCAACCTAAGCAGAGCTTGTGTTATGGTAACCAGACAACTGATATACATACTTATATAATTTATAAATACATACATATTATAGATAAATCACACCCAGACACAGAACAAACAATCATGCTCATCACACAAAGTTTGTCCTGGGTGGGAATCGAACCCACGACCTCCGGCTCAGCAGTCAGAGCCACTAACTACAACACCCCGTCAATCTTTCTCTTTGAAAGATCTTTGAAAAGTCCGACTTGTCGGTACATCTCTAACTGGTATATTAATAAAATAATTAAAAAGGTTGTAATTTTATCCAACTCCAACGTTGGGAACGTTGGGCGGTGTCAGTTGGGACTGGTCATCTCTTAGCTGCCAAGTTTTATTTCATAAAAAGAAAAATATATTTAAGTGTCATTTTTGTTTTTACTCTGAATGCTCTAAATGTGCACGTTTAACTGCATCGTTCTCATATATGTATTATCTTAACATGAATGATGTAACCATTTCTTTCTTGTAAGAATATTATGGTTTAAAAGAGTATCCATGGAGTTTCTTGCCCATTCTTCTCCATATAGATCTTTTTTTTTCGTTTTGGAATGGTCAACTACAGTACTGTCACAAGTTATTTTGCCTTGTGACTGTGGTACTGTACTGTAGCTCTTTGCTTTTGTTTCTTAATATTCAAAAGTGTCTTCTAACCAATGCTGGAGTTGGTTACCAGTCAAACCTAATACAGCTGTATCAGAACTTTACTTAAGGAGTTTGCCTATCTAACCACTACAACCAAGTTATTGGGCCACGCGATACAGTCACTTAATCATTTATCTTGTAAAACATAGGTGGGTTTACAGATAGTATAATACCTACCCTCTGTTGATTAAACTTTATTTATTCGACGAATATTTCAAGGACAGCTTGCAATATATATCTACTTAATAATAAGAAATAACACTTTTTTTTAGTAATTAATGACCAGAGATGTTGCGTCAATGTTGATCATATAAGTAAGCATGTTGCCGTCAAAACTTTTTATTGGACAACAGTCGTTTTGACTACTTGAGAAGTCTGTATTAATTGTTGATTTGCTTTTAAAAAACAGCTCGCGAGTATATTAACATGAAGTTGGTAGATTCGATGGTTTTGTAACTTTTTTATGTACGTAGTATTTATAGTTCGGTATATGTATAAATAAGTAGATATTTTTTAAAAGTATTTTCTAAAATCCTTTTTTCTGTTATTGCACTTACTGTGTTGGTTCGTCTCTGCATCACCCTAAGGTAAACTGATAGAAAATGCCTAGGGCATTAGGTCAGCTTTAGTACAGGTATTACTTGTGCATTAAAAAAAACATACTTGTATATAAAGGCCACACCGTACGTGTTATGTAATGCCTAAATAACCTAATCGTGCTGATTTGCAGCGACCCGTTCGACGCAAATCAATTATGAAAGTTGTTATCTTTCTTAATATAATTTAAATAATATATGTAATATGTATGAGTATTGTATTCCGAGATTGTTAAATATGTTTAATTTATTATATTTAGGCAATATTATAAAACAGTATTGTTCAGTTATAAATTGAATATTTTAAATCTTATTTGATTGAAACTGAGAAATGGTTTTCTTGTCAGCAATTACGTATCCATATTTGCAAAATAAAGTTATCCTATTGATTATTTATACAGAGAAGCTGGTGACAATGTTGCAGTTGTTCCGTGTACAGGACCACCCCTTACAGATAACAAGCACAAGCTTTTTATGTAATAACTAGCTTCCGCCCGCGACCTCGTCCGCGTGGCATTTAAATAAATAAATATCTTGGGACAACTCACACACGGTTATCTGATCCCAAGCTAAGCAGAGCTTGTGTTATGGTAACCAGACAACTGATATACATACTTATATTATATAATTTATAAATACATATATATTATAGATAAACCAAACCCAGACACAGAACAAACAATCATGCTCATCACACAAAGTTTGTCCTGGGTGGGAATCGAACCCACGACCTCCGGCTCAGCAGTCAGGGCCACTAACCACTAGACCAACAGGCCCGTCAACGTTGGACCAACGCTAACTTTGACCCACGTGGTGATTGAAAAAAAAATCTTTCTCCCCTTTATTCCTTAGCCCTTCCCCCCTTCCCCCTTCCCCCTTCTTTCCAGTCCACAGTAACGACGATGTTTCAGGCGAAAGCTGGTATATTTATAATTATTTGGAATGTCGTTATATGTAGTAAATCAGTATTACCGATTCAGTTAGGCAGTCGGTCAATGTCAAGTACTATTCAGTTGCATCCAGGTAGACTAGAAGCTGAGCCCAACATAGTTTTGAAGAGGCTAGGCGGATGGTAATGATAAATCATTACAAAAAAAATTTTTTTAAAGGTAAAGCAAACCAAAAACTTGATGGCGCGGTTGGCGCAGTGGCTGAGCTTATCGACTGCTGTGCTACGTGTTGCGGGTTCGATTCCCGCACGGAACAAATATTTGTGTGGCCTACAGATAGTTGTTCCGGGTCTGGTTTCTGTATGTGCGTTTAAATGTTTGTAAATGCACCCACGATACAGGAGAAGTTCCTAAAAAGGGGCAAAGTTTTAAAAAAAATAAGGCAAAGCCTGCCAAGACCACCACCTGCCAGGGTTGCGAGTTGTTCCAAAGAGATACCGTGGCCACGGAACATAAAGGGAACATGGGTGGGTTTTAGTCAGAACAAGTCTGAAAATCCATGGAATGGTTAACCATCCACAAAAAGAACTCTACAAACTTAGAAGACATAATGAGTATGAAAGCAGTCAAAAGTAGTTTTAACTGATTTAAAGATTTGACTGTTCGATAAAAAAAAAACATTTTCGCTATGACGCACTTCTCTAGCTGGTTTTTCTGGTCATAAGATGTAATTAATTGTTTAAATGAAACGAATAACAAGAAACTAAAATAGAATATATAATAATAACAATTAATCTATAATAGAGTACAGCAATCACAAATTTCAGTGCTGTCCTCTAGCGCAATGAAATGTTTATTTATGTATTTGAACTTCATGTACATTATTGGTACATAGGCGGATTTAATGCCATAAGGCATTTTCTATCAGACAACCTTTGGGTTAAATACTCCAACATAGGGTACAAAAATTATCTTATCAAGTATTTACGTTTTCGAAAGCAAATAGTTTATTAACAAATTATATAAATATACATTTCTGTAAAAAATTAAGGGATAAAAAAAATACCAAATTTTTGGTAAATTTTCAACAGGCCGTAACTTCGAGAGAAATGGTCCAACGGGAAATAAAAAAGGGATGATAATGATGAGATATTGTAACTTCAAGTGTCTGGTTTTGTGATTAGAACTTTAAAATTTAGTAGTTTTTTTATCCCTTCTTGTTTTTCAGTAGTGTATATATATATATATATATGACGGAGGAGGGCCGTCTACATCATTAGTAGCACTCATCGTTGGTCCTCTTATTAACTGTGGGCGTCGGTGGGTAGTGTTGGAAGAAGAGAACAAACTCGTCTTCACAATCAAACTATAATTCCGATTCAATTATAACAATACAGGACATACAAGAGTTAGGTAGTCACTAAATAGGTACTAGGTAGGTACATATCACAGAACGCGCGATGGTTTAGTAGCGCGCGCCAACCGCCAACCGAGAAGTGTCGTCCATTTCAAACTCAACGGCGCGCGCCCCATTAACTCCATCGAACGCCACTAGATGGCGTTGGCGTACCGGATACGATTCGATTGCGACATATATAAGTATGTAAAATTATTAGTTTTCGAAAACATATACTTTTACAGATACTAATACACATATATTTATGAAATAAACTAATAAATACATTAAACAAATAAATAAAAACGAGATACTTAAAAGTAATTACTATGACTTGTAACTGGTAGATAGACCTAAATATTCAACATTCTCTAAGTCTTCAATAGTCAAAACAATTCTAAAAATCCAAATCAAGGCCTAACAAAATCTGCCAACATAGGTTTATTTTTATTTTAAACAAACTGTTACCGGCCACTTTTATATGCGATAGGATCACGATTTGATTGAAATATTTTTTTAAATCCGTACAATAAAATCGTAAAAAGTAAAAGTACGGAACTTTTACTTTTTACGATTTTATTTTATTTACTAATATTATAAATTAATCAAATCAAATCATTTATTTCAATTAGACCATTACAGGCACTTTTGAATGTCAAGAAACAAAATGAATCTACAGTCCCGGTCACAAGGCATAATAACTTGTGAAAGTACTGCAGTTGCCCATTCCAAAGCGTTGATCTCTATGGAGAAGAATGGGCAAGAAACTCCATGGACACTCTTTTAAATTCTAATATTTTTACAAAATAGTATTTACATCATTCGTGTTGAGATTATACAAATATGTGAGAACGATGTAGAAAGACGTGCACAGTAAGAGCGTCCAGAGTAAATAAAGAGCAAAATTCAATTTAAATCTAAATAAATTAAAAATGACCGTGGTAGTTAAAAAATGACCAGTCCCAACTGACAGCGCCCGTTCACGAACATGACGTATGGATCAGCCCCATTCAGCTCGACCATTTTGAAGGGAGCTAAATGACCCGACACACCCGCCACCATCAGCGAGACATTTAAGTGAGCATGACACTATTAACCACCAGGGCTTCGTCAAGTCAATGATAATACATAGCACTCACATATGGGCTTAATGATTATACAATACTAGAGAATTGATTCTATACATTGCAAAGATAGTCTTACAATCTTCTGCAGCTTCCACTATAGCTTCGGATACTTATTAATGAGTTTACCCCTATGCTTGAGGAGCAGGACCAGCATTGAGCCAAGCATTTTTATCATCAATATAATCCCCCAACTTATAATATGCTTGCCTACATAGTGTGCGTTTAATACAAGATTTAAATTTCGTTTCATTCAGTTGAAGAATGTGGGGAGGTATTTTATTGTAGCATTTCAAACAGTACCCCATGAAAGATGAGTCTACTTTAGCTAACCTGAAACCTGGTTGAACTAATTGGTCCCTATTTCTAGTATTATAATTGTGTCTGTCACCTCTTTTACTAAAAAGATGCGAGTTTTTCCTGACATACATGATGTTTTCATAAATATATTGACAAGGTACTGTCATGATGTTAATATCCTTAAACTGTTCCCTTAAAGAATCTCGCCTACGTAGGTTATATATGGCTCTAATGGCTCTTTTCTGCAGAATAAATATAGACTCGATGTCTGCAGCCCGTCCCCAAAGTAAAATACCGTATGACATTATACTATGAAAATAACTAAAACAGACTAGTCTCGCGGTATCAACATCAGTAAACTGACGGATTTTTCTAACAGCATATGCTGCTGAACTAAGGCGTCCTGCAAGAGATGTTATATGCGGACCCCATTGTAGCTTTGAATCGAGTGTTATTCCCAAGAAAACAGTTTTTTCGACGAATTCTAGTTTCTCTTGATTCAATACTATGTCACACTCACTGTTTTTGACATTTGGTAGAGCAAATCTTATACACTTCGTTTTTTTCATGCGAAAGTAGCTCTGTCTCTCTGTCTGTATCTCCTTTACGCCTAAACCAATCAACCAATTTCAATGAAATTTGGTACAGATATAGTCTGAAACCCGAGAAAGGACATAGGATAGTGTTTATCCCGGAAATCCCCCGGGAACGGGAACTATTAATCCAGGCGGACGAAGTCGCGGGCAAAAGCTAGTAGTAAATAAAGTAAAACTTCTAAACTACATATTTTGTTTGCATTCGTAACCTGACATCTGAATATTATTATCTTTTATTTGATACCATGACAACCTCACTTTTATGATTCCTTGTGCATCATAGTGGTTCCCGAAAAACAGAGTTATTTGTTGATAATTGTAAAAGCGTCCTAATTACTCTAAGAACTGCGTTTTGTTACCTGACGTCTCCAGTATTATTACTCTCTAATGCATGTCATGAAAGTTGAATGATAAGGAGTTAATATGTACATCATACGATACGATCCAATTACACCCCGTTCCAATAAACAAAAAACGATTCGTTTTGGTTACGGATAGTAGTATTTTGACATAAGTTCTATGAGACGTAGGTATGTCAAGATCTTACAATCTAACTCTCTCGTTTCGTCTTCTCTCGACTCGTTTATGTTTATTGGAACCGGGCGTTAGCCGTTTAGTCATGGAAAGGTGACATACAAACAAACATGGTTTCTTTCACATTTATAACTCATTTATAAACATGGTTTCTTTCATATTAATAATGCTACGCCCTATGGGGAAATCATCAAATCCACTATGGGCGGAGCGGGGAGGACTTTCAGACTTTCTTTGGTCTTACACAACCCCAGCAGGCGGTGGTCTTTGCTTTGCTGACATCTTTTTGAGGCAAACGTGGAACACTAACGAATATATTCGAACTATGTAAGATACGAGCGACCCACCCAAATCAAATCAAATCAAATCAAATCATTTATTTCAATTAGACCATTACAGGCACTTTTGAATGTCAAGAAACAAAATGAATCTACAGTCCCGGTCACAAGGCATAATAACTTGTGAAAGTACTGCAGTTGCCCATTCCAAAGCGTTGATCTCTATGGAGAAGAATGGGCAAGAAACTCCATGGACACTCTTTTAAATTCTAATATTTTTACAAAATAGTATTTACATCATTCGTGTTGAGATTATAGAAATATGTGAGAACGATGTAGAAAGACGTGCACAGTAAGAGCGTCCAGAGTAAATAAAAAACAAAATTCAATTTAAATCTAAATAAATTAAAAATGACCGTGGTAGTTAAAAAATGACCAGTCCCAACTGACAGCGCCCGTTCACGAACATGACGTTTGGATCAGCCCCATTCAGCTCGACCATTTTGAAGGGAGCTAAATGACCCGACACACCCGCCACCATCAGCGAGACATTTAAGTGAGCATGACACTATTAACCACCAGGGCTTCGTCAAGTCAATGATAATAAACCCAGCGGTTTCACCCACTGTTCCTAACCGCATCAACACCGGTTTTAAAGATTTATGCATACATACAACATAGCAACAGACAGACAGCGACATGACAGCGACTTTGTTTAATACTATGTAGTGATAAGGGGAAGACACTAGCTCTTGTAATACAGTGTGCACTAGCGCAGGAGCTAGGGCATTCATTAATATGTTTGAAATTTGTTGCCTATAAAGATTATTATTATATGAACTCGGGAAGACAAAGGACATACTCGCGCAGGCAGGCAAGGTAAGGCAAGTAGGATTGTTTCCAGGCGCTGACTCACGTATATCATATCCAGCAGTGGGCTGGGCGTGTCGGAGACCAGCGCGAACTCAGCAAAACAGTAGATGCTGTCGGATTTCTGGCGACACTCCTCGAACGAATCCATCTCGTACTTCGACGGCATGCGGTTGTAGTCCGATGCTGAGGAAAAAATAACATGTTTATCTTAAGAGTCTGAGAATGAGTGTATCTGAGACAAAGAAAGAGATTATTGTAATACAGTTTTTCTATAGACACACTGTCTAAACGTCACATTTATTGATTGAACGAAAGTTATCTTTCTAATGATTGAAAAATTGGCGTTTACATTACTATAACCATTTTCGGTAGTGGTTATAGTAAATTTTTTTTAAAAGAGTGGGATATGAGGGAGAAAGAGGGACGAAACGGGAAAACCTAGCGTTGCTATTACAAATCCATAAGGCGCTACCGAATTTAACGCGAGCGAAGCCGCGGGCAAAAGCTAGTAATCTTCTATAATATAAAAATGAATCGCAAAATGTGTTGGTAAGCGCATAACTCAACAACGCCTGGACCAATTTTACCAATTCTTATTTAAAATAAGTATTTGGGGAAATCCAAGGATGGTTTCTACGGCGAGAAAAAAAAAGCTTTAGCTTTAGGTTTTTGTGTAGGTCGGGTGGGTAGGTAGATAGAAAAATTGCATTGCAACGCATGCACATTGTCGTCACGCACGCTTCCGACAAGGACCCAACGAAACATTTTCGTCTTTCCTCGACTCACGCCAAAAATTTTAAAAGGTTACGCCGTATTGACAAAGCTCACAAGTTGGGAAAAGCTAGTATATTATAGAGAAATGTTAACAAACTTTTTTGTTCCCGAACTGTCAAAATCAAATGTCAATTCTTACAGAATACTCTCTTTTGCTCGAGTCAGCTCTACGGACGGGGCGCATCATAAAATGTATCGTAAATATCGTATAAAATTAATTTTACTTGATTTTTAATCGACTAATCAAACCGAAATCAAGAATTAATCGCTGTAATTAAGATTTAGCTTTGACGGCACGGTTGGCGCAGTGGCTGAGCGATCGACTTTTGCGCTGCGTGTTGCTGGTTCGATCCCGCACAAAACAAATATTTATGTGACCTACAGGTAGCTAATTCGGGTCCGGCTGTTTGTGTTCGGAGTTTAAATGTTTGTAATCGGATACAAATAACAGAGGAGAAATTCCAAGCCTAAATTATGCCAAAAAAAAAACATTATTTTGTAAAAATAATTGTTTTATTGGTTTTTAATATTATTTAAAAAAGCTTCTAATGAATATAAACATTCTTAGCCGCAGGCGGAACAAAAGTTATATTTTAATAGATTTATGGGCCTTGAAGAGGTTCCTTGAGGTCTTTTCCAGTCCAACTGCTACAAATGACTTCAAAATCAGCTTCTTATTTCTTCCTGCTTTCATGTGAAGAACAAGGTCAACCGAAAAGGGCGCCCAAACCTAACCGACTGGTTTTTGAACCGGATTCCGGACAGTCGTAACTAAAAATAAATAAATATTTATAAAAATTTACTTAAATCATATTCAGATTATAAATAGAACCGAATTTTAAAATATAAATTGAAAATAGAAATGAGTTGATCTTTTGTTTTTTTTTGTTTTAAGTTTGTAAGGATTTATGGATGTTTACTATGCGATGTCGACACGGGTTAAGCTGCAGGTAATTCATACCTAGTAGGTATTATAAATCCGAAAGTTTATGAGGGTGCCCATTCTTCTCCATAGAGATCAACGCTTTGGAATGGGCAACTACAGTACTTTCACAAGTTATTATGTCTTGTGACCGGGACTGTAGCTTAACATTTTGTTTTTTTTTTACATTCAAAAGTGCCTGTAATGGTCTAATTGAAATAAATGTTTTTTTTTTATTTGATGTATGAATGTTTGTACTCTTTCAGACAAAAACTAACAGATAGTTTATAACCTGGATTAACAGGAACTAGTTTAGATATAAATGAGACTTTGAACGACGTTAAATAAGTAATAATACTAGACAAGAATATCAGGAATATATTGTTTTTTTTTTTATGAATGGGAGCTTGCAGTTCAACTTATGGGGTTGGCGTCTACTTAAAGTCAATGTCAAACATTTATTTGCTAATAAATATGGTTACAAAAGTTCGTATAATAGACAGTGTAAAAGCAGCTTAGCATATTTAGTCATAATACAACGACATGCAAATATTTAGTGTTTTTAACATTATTTAAATTCAAGGAATTCTTGCAGAGTATAGAAAGCATTCTCAATTAACCACGTGTGTAAAACTTTTCTGAAGCGGACCATTGGAAGTTCTTTTATTTTATCAGGAATCTTATTATATATTTCTATACACATAGGAAAACAACTTCGTCTGTATAATTGTGTTTTCGTTCTAGGCATAATGAGTCTGTTAGGGTATCTAGTATTGAAATTACATTTGTTTCCCACTTTTTCAAACATCTCTGGGTGAGATTTTGTAAATTTACATATTTCCTCGATATAGATACTAGTAAATGTTAACCGGGCAATTCCTGTGAATGCCTTGCGATTAAGCCCTCCAAAAAAAGCAAGAATATACTTAAAACTAAACAACTACACGCTAACCGTTCGTCCATCTAGTAACGACAAGCCGTGTCGACGGCGCGTTAGTGTTCGACGCGCGCTTCAAAGAGATGTCAGCACAGCAGAGAGGCCTGCCAGGGCCACTGCCTGCCGTGGTTGCGGGCTGTTCGAAAGAGATAGTGCGGCCCCGGAACGTAAAGGGCAATAGAAGGAACATGGCTGGGTTTTAGTCAGTACAAGGCTGATAGCCCCCCCCCCCGCTTCGCCCAGAGTGGGGGAAGTTACTTGATGATTTCCCATTCGCAAAAAAGGGGCACCCCTGTCGGGTTTGAGTTTTGAGGACAGCAAAGGGACAGGCTGGATCTTAGTGAGAAATAAATTCAGAGTGAAACCAAAAACTTATACAACAAAGGCAAATGAACACAGGCGTCAGAGTAGTCCATCGCAGTTCCTGCCCAGAATACTAGCAGCACTGCCACGTCGAATGGCAGTTTTAAAATAAATATTATTAGTTACTAGCTTTCGCCCGCGGCTTCGCCCGCGATACATTTGGGGTAACACAGTTCCCCTTGCGCCTTATTGATTTGTAATAGCAACGCTAAGTTTTCCCTTTTCTCCCCTCTTTCTCCCTCACTTCTCATTTTAAAAAAATTGTCTATGTCCGTCTTCAGGGTCCCAACTATCTCTGTACCAAGATTCATTAAAATCAGTTTAGCCATTTAGGCGTGAAGACGTAACAAATTAACAAACTCACTTTCGCTTTTATAATATTAGTAAGCATTTTTATAGCAGAAAGATTGCACTGGGCCATTTTGGACGTTGTCCTTTAACACTATTAATGGGCACATACCCAGACCCCATGTTCCGATACTTAATGTTGTGTTATAATGACTATAGGATGACCCCACTTTGCATTTAACACTATATTATATATATCTTGATTGCAAGGACAGATTAAATTGCAACAGTCATTTTACGATAAGGAAAATGTCGTAGTTCTTTAAAATAATTACACCATTTTGTGGTGTATATTTTTCTTACATTGTATTTAAATACTTTGAACTAAAGTTCCTGATATTAATTCTAAGTATGTTATTATTTCTACTATGGCAGTTCTAAAGTTTCGTTTTAATTATGGTCTTTACAATTACATAATTAAATTTGTTATTTACTATTGTATTGTTGATTTCCTTGTTGGTCTGTTCGTAATGGGCGCAAATGATTGCAATCTCTAAGTTCCTAGGTTAAATTCTCAGGTCATGTAGTGTGACGATGGTATTCCAAGTACGTCAGTACCTATAGTCCCTTGCAAACTACGCTTCGACGATTGTAGAGACACCTGGGGCCTTAGTCTGCTATTACAATAGTGTCAGAATGATCGATCACTGATCGCATAATGGTTGATTTTGACAAGTTTAGTATGTACCTTATGATTCTGTGAGGCAATTACCGAACTCAGTGGGTTTTATCTTCACGGCATTTTGCAGCAGAGCGGACAGCAAAAAAAAACGGTGGAGCGAAGAACGGACAGAGGCTGCCGCGTTTTATCAAATCAAATCAAATCATTTATTCTTTACAAACATGGGTAATTTGTACATAGATGTTATCATATTAAATAGTACTCCATATTTTACCATCGCATAGGCATGCAAATAATATTCAAATCTAAAATTAATGACAATTATAAATAAGAATTTATTTGAAAGTTATTAGGAAATAAATGTCAAATCATAAGAATTAATAGAATGTAAATTATAAGAATTAAAATAATGTCAGACTAGTAATAATAATTATATACGATTACAATTTTATAACACACTTACAGACAAATACTACACAATACTAAAATTCTTTCTCAGTAAGAAATTAGCTGATATTACAGTACATTTTGTGCGTTAAAAAACCTTCGTAATTGGTTTTTATCCCTCGCCAATTGAATTTACATCATTCTATACGACTCTTAAAGATATTTACATCGGTATTTTTGTTTTGAATCAGCTGTTTATACATTTTGACAATTGAGGTATTTTAGTTTGTAGGAAGCAGCAATCTTTTTTAATAGGCCACGAAAAGTTTTTGCGGTTCTATCGGTATCCCTTAACCCTGTTTTTGAAAGTATAAAATGGTTCGGTTAAGTCTTGAAAATACGAATAAAAAAAAACGTTGCCCTACCCTAGGAATTTCTCCTGTATCGTGGGTGCGTTTACAAACATTCACATACACAAACAGCCAGACCCGGAAACTACTAGGATGTTTGACGCTTGCTCTTAAATCCTACAAATCTGGTTTTTTCTCAACCTCCTGCCCCACTCCCTTCCTTGATCAAATGCTGGCGGACGCCCTTGGTATCACTTGTGTCTGTACACCCAGCGCTCATATTAGTGTGTACACACACACACACACACATACCGCCAACTTTACAAACTTCACTATAAATTCAATCTGACTGTTTTAAAATTGTGAAAGTTTTTGATTTTAGTATGCTTGTTACTCAACCGCGCGTAACCGGCTAAATCGATTTCGTTATAATTTGGCACATAGGCTCACCGTGGCCTCGTTTAACATAACATGCATGTTTATTTAACACCCCTTAGAAGTCAAGGGCAACTGCTATTGTTATAAACAATTTATAACGCCTACATCATTATGGATTAATGTAATTAAAATCTTGAATAATTATGTTAAATAAAAAATAAGTTTGATAACATAACTGCTATTGTTGTTAAATAATACAAAAATGTAAGTGTTTTATAATTATTTTGGAAATAATAAGAATTAGTAGTAGTATTAGTAATTATGTAGTTATTTGTCACAATAAATAACTACCGGAGATTATTTGTGAAGGACGGCACGGTTGACATATTATGTCCGGCATGCCACCGTCCGGGCGAATTAATTCGTCATATTATATTTTCTGGGTGTTCTCCTCAAGCTAACTGAGAGTACTTTCACAACCAGCCAGGATTATCCATCAGCAACTTGCTCGAAAATACAACCTTGGGGAATTGGTACTACCGTAATATAAAATAGATACATGTGCCTGATTTCTCGAACATGGTGATATCACATTGTAATGGGATGAATCCATCATCACTAGCAGGACCGTACATGTGGCCATTAAGCCTGATATAGTGGTGGTAGATTGATCAGATCAGTGCGCAAAGGTTGTTGACATAAAGGTCCATGACGAGAACCTGGTGAAAGACGAGAAAAATAAGCGAATCAAGTATATTGACTTGGTTCGCGAGGTTGTCCGCATGTGGAATGTGGATTCAGTGATCATTGTGCTGATAGTCGTATCAGCCAATGGATTAAATGCCAAGAGCCTCGACCAATAGCTAAGGAGGCTCTATGTAGGCAGCTGGATTGAGTGCCTGATTCAGAAAGCAAAACTGGACACGGCTCCAATTGTAAGGAGGTTCCTATTTCCATTGAATTTTGTTAAGAATGAGACACGAAATAAAAATGAGTGTCTAATTAAATATACCTGACAGGGGACCCTGTGATGATAATATTTAATTTACTCAACTCCTGTAGCATAATGGATTGCAATAAATATATGAGATTTGATTAAATATAACAATACACACATAATTCACAAAGCATTTAAAATTTAATAAAAATCGTTTATTTGCAATACAAATTTTGATAGTTACAAAAGTGATTGGAGCCTAATTTTTTTTTTTGCCTGTAGTAGGAGACTCCGCTCTTCCACAACCAGCCGTCAACAAGGGTTTCAGGGTCTGGCTGTTTGTGTATGTGAATACACAAACAGCCAGACCCGGAAACCTGAAAAAAAAGACGTACGTAAAAGTAGTACACGAATGCAAATAAATAAATGCAATATAATCTAAGATAGGCATGCAATGTAATCTGATCTAATAAACAAAATAACTAAGAGCTAAGTATGAGGACAATTTGTGTGCGAACAGTATGTATATATGCGTGTGTCAATGTACGTGTTGAAGAAGTTTCTCAGCATCACTATAATTTAAGGTTTAATTTTAATTTTGAGTAATAGTAAATTTTTGAGTAAATATACACGTGTTTATTCACTTTATTATAGAGCTGAGCAGATTGTTTGCTAATTAATTTGGTAGAAGTAACACCCGGAAAGGTTAGGCAGAGGTGTTCTTTAATAGGTAGGTGAAATGTGGGTACCACCCATACACATTTAGCAAGTCTTGTCAAAGTCCCATGAGATAGAGGGCGATCATATTACCATAGATCCGAGCTCTGGGGCTGTAACTTAAAAAAAATCTGTTGAAAAAATGTAACAACACCTTAGAATTAGATAAAATATAATATATATATAAAATAGAATTAGATTAGATTCCGTAGATTCATCTCGTGATTAAGTTCAGGTTGTTGTCTTCTTACGGTCTCTTAACTTTATATAATTTTGTTGTATGTATGTATAAAAATATTTATAGTTATTCGTATATGTATAATTCCTTTTTTAATAATTATTTTCTAATATCCTTTACTTCTGCTATTGCACCTACTGTGTTTTGTCTCTGCATCACCCTAAGGTAGACTGGTAGAAAATGCCTAAGGCATTAAGTTCGCCTTTGTACAGTTTTGACTTGTGCATAAAATTTTAATAAATAAATAAACACCTAATTCGTCCCGGGAATCAAACAGAGTACCTCACTAAACCTGCTCAGACACTGAGTTAATATTATGTAAGTCATATTAATTTTAGATACGAACTTAAAATAAACCTATGTAGGCCGTATCTCAAAATGTATTCAACATTGAAAAAACAAGATTATTTATAAACTCCAAGACGCCTAAAATAATCATTTATTATTAATAACTTCAGTTCGATATACAAAAATTATCGTTTACCTTTTAGATTTCCGTTGCAAAAACGGAAAACTTATCTGTCTGTATGTTTGTCCGTATGTCACTGCCATTTTACATCTAAACTAATGGTACCATATGGTTGAAATTTTGAGAGTAGATGTCTTTTATGAACAAATATGATGCATCTTATATGTTGCTTCTGTGCTGTGTAGATGTCAGTAGATGGGTCTTAGCAAATCTATACTAATATTATAAAGCTGAAGAGTTTGTTTGTTTGAAGGCGCTAATCTCAGGAAGTACTGGTTCGAATTGAAAAATTATTTTAGTGTCGGATAGTCCATTTCTTGAGGAAGGCTATAGGCTATATAACATCACGCTACGACCAACAGGTGCTGAGCAGCGTGGGTGAAACCGCGGGGAACAGCTAGTTATACATAAACTTTTATCTCTAGTAAAATGTCGATGAGATATTTGCTAATTTCTAAAATAAGAGCAGGAAAATTCAGAAAAATTACTTTGAACAAGCTCTAAAATATAGTTTTTGAGATATGGGACTTTTTCATCAAAATAAAGCCGTAAGTATGTTTTTAATTAAGAAGCTGTCAATAACAAATTTAGCTTTGCAAATGAAATGGAAATTTACTCCCAACCAGTGTAAATTTCCATTTAATTTGAATCAGCGTCAATGTGTTGTTATTTTTTGGTGCTACGAAGCTCTATGTGATGTTCTGACTAGTAATAGGCCTGATTTTTTTTTGCTAAGAATGTTTTCTTTTTGAACTGACTTCGAGTTTCCTCTGTGTCTCCGAAAACTCGATAAGCATTTGGTACAGGCTGTTATTTGCAGATCTTTGACAGTCGTTATAGACGGTTAGTGGTTTATAAATCTTACAACCAGTCTTACCAAGGGGTATCGTTATTACCCAACTGGGTTGTGAAGGTCAGATAGGCAGTCGCTTCATGTAAAATCATATATGTATACAGCTGCATTCGGATAGACTAGAAGCCTAGGCAGCTGATGAATACTTTTTCAACGCAAACCATCCATAAAAAACACCATCAATAAAAATGTATTCATTGAATATCATCATCATTCTACTTGGGTCAACAACACGTTTGCATCTTCCATTCTCTCCTGTCAGACGTCACAACATCATTGACGCCATTTAAACTACCGAAAGCTTGAGCTTTGTATACATTGCTTGAGATTTGCACCGGATTTGATTTGTCATTTCATGCAGTAATTTCTTATTGTAGAAGTTGTTCCCTAATTCGGGTTGTTTCGAAGTGTGTTTTGCATGGCACCGGCATGGCATATTATACTAGCTGTTCCCCGCGGTTTCACCCACGCTGCTCAGCACCTGTTGGTTGTAGAGTGATGTTATATAGCCTTTAGCCTTCCTCAAGAAATGGACTATCCAACACTAAAAGAATTTTCCAATTCCAACCAGTAGTCTCTGAGATTAGCGCGTTCAAACAAACAAACTCTTCAGCTTTACAATATTAGTATAGATTAGTATAATATTATATAGTATATAGTATAGATATACAACAAATTACCCAATAATTCGAAAGATTTGCCGTTAACAAAATTTAAAAAGATGCTTCGTAAATATAGTATAAATGATTTTTTAACTGAAAAGGAATTTAAAGTTTAAGCCGATGTAGGTAATTACCTCGTTTTGTTTCAAAAGGTGTTTTGTTTGTGCATTTTATTTATTTATTAGTTTGTATAAAGTGATTGTGCCAAAGTTTTGCATGCCAACAGGTGAAAAATGGCCGATCCTGTTTTCCTTTATTTACCACCATGTACTGCACCCATATTTGCAAAATAAAGTATGTTTATCTCTTCGTAAGATATACCGCTGCCTCGGAACATAAATGGCTAAAGAAGGAACATGGGTGGGTTTTAGTCAGTACAAGTCTGACACTTCCTTTCCAGTCTTACCAAGGAGTATCACATTATCCAGTTATTAACTGGGTTGTGGATGTCAGGTCGCTCCATGTAAAATACTGGTATTCATCTGAATCCAATAGGGTTGGAAGCCGACCCCAACATAGTTGGAAACAGGCTAGGTAGATGATGAAGTCTGTCACTTCCTCCCGCTCCGCCCAGAGAGGGAGAAGTCTTTTGATTATTTTTCATCCGAAAGAAAAAGGAGTATTGTAAGAGGTTTTATGCGTTAACCAATGCTGACTGGTTGGCCATGACGTTCCAATACTCAGGTTATAAATAAAGGATTACAAAAGTGAAGACTAGAGAATGACGCAGGAAGTGTGAGATGTATTCCAAATCCTAACTAATATTATAAAAGCGAAAGAGACTTTTACGTTTTCACGCCTAAATGACTAAACCAACTTTAATGAATTTTGGTACAGAGATAGTTGAGACCCAGACCCAGACCCAGACCCAAGACGGGCATATGCAATTTTTTTAAAGTGAGAACATGTGGAGAAAGAGGGAAGAAAAGGGGAGAAAATACCTATGCCACGCGGGTGAAATCGCGGGCGGAAGCTAGTGTAATATAAAAATATAATCTTAAAGTATTTTATGTGCATTATTATAGTAATTTAGCACATTTCTTACAGTACTATTAGTTTATATTTAAGAGTTTGAATGCACGTTTGTCAGTAAAACATATCATATGAGAAAAATAAACATATACCACTAGATAATTGCCGCTGGTGGAAGTTCAAGACCTTGTCACCTGCTAAGTAATTGCCCTAAATTATACACAGAAGATGGGTGACAAACCCTTATTTAAAAGTAATTAGATAAATAAGCAAATCGGTGAAACAATGGAAAAAAGATGAAACAAATCAACGAGCGCCTACTTAATAATTAGTGCTTTAGCAGAATTCCACCTTAAAATTCTTGAAATGTCGCAGAGGCAGTAAATATTATAAATTGTCACCTTGTGACCATTTTACGTATTATAATTTAATTCATACTAAAGCGAAAATCAGTGATACACTCATCGCGAAATCTCAGAAATTACAAATGATAAAAGTATCAAATATGTCATGGGAATCTTTTAAAACGTAGGTGATCACTAAAACGGGGTTTTTTAAATAAATAAATTCAACCCCTAGGGGGGTGAAACAATGTTGTAAAGTTTGTTTAGTCGATCGCGATTCCTTGGCCAAATTGATAGAAAGAATTTTCATTAAATTCATAGCCAGTGGTTTCACCCGCTGCTCACTTAGGGGTACGAAAAATAGATGTTGGCCGATTCTCAGACCTACCCGATGTGTACACAAAATTTCGTTTAAATCGGTCCAGCCGTTTCGGAGGAGTATGGGAACGAAAACTGTGACACGAGAATTTTATATATTAGATATAACACCACGCTACGACCCTTAGGAGATGAGAGGCGGGTGAAACGCGAAATGGGTAAAATTATTATGGGACACCTTTGAGAGTATACCCTTTCGATTTTAAAAAAGGTTTTTAATATCAGCACACAATCAATGGAGGAATCGCGTAATAAACACACATAAAAAACTGTCTTTCTCCTTACCTTACCTAAGTTGGTTAAAAAGGGTTCTAGTTGGTAACTCATGAACTCATCATTAAAATCCCTTCCAAAGTTTTGTCTCGATTAATCCCTTTTGACGGTATCCGAGATTAAGTTAAATAAAATCGGTTAAATTATAGAAATCCAGTAACGAGATGCAACACAAAAATTAAAAAGCCTTCAAATAATTATTGTCACTTACCATTTAGTTTATAAATAACTCCATAACAACCGTGAAACAAACACAACAGCACTATCAACTTCTCCATGATTCCTCAATTATTCTCCACGCACACCTAGCGAAAAAGCTCACCCGAACGAGCGAATAAACTAAGGGCTTATAGACAAACAAAACGTCATCAATGTCATTTAAAAACACTTAATTTCTTAAATAAATAAAACAAAAAACGAGTTTTAATTTTGCAATGCACGCAATTCGTGTGACCACCAGGCCGTGAGATCTGTTTTCAACGATTGGTTATATTTTAATAACAAGCCGACGTGTATATCAGCTGTTCTTGGGAAGACCGCGCACGCACACACACGCATGCCTAACATCCGTTCTATCGTTGTTGTTTTTCCTTAATATTTATATTTTGTAAGCAAAACGTATGTACATGAATTTTTTTTTTTTAATTATGGAAAAAAATATCTGCTTGAAAAAAAACTATTTTTTTTAGATTTAATTGTTTAGTTTATATTTCAAAGCAAAGTTAAAAAAAAACAGAATAATTAATTTCTTATTTACTTGTCAGTCTATCTATCACGACCCTTTATCTTCTCAAGTTGTAATTATAAACCATATACTCAAAGTCTGTGGACTCTCACAGCTGTAAAAAAATAAATAGGTACCCTAAGAATACGCAGTCAAAAGATATGACCGTTTATGTCGCAAATTTTGTACGGAACTCTTGGTGCGCGAGTCCGGCTTGCACTTAGCTGTTTTTTTTTATTTTTGTTTAAAAGGGTATTAGGGTGAGTTACGTTTGTATTGAAACTCCATGGGACCGCAGATCTAATTATTTGATATGATACCACCATTTCGCGTTTTGGAGAAAAAGGGTCTTGACAAACAAACAGATAACTAAAGTGATCCTTTAAAGTTCACTTTTCTTTATGAGGTCAGTGACCCAGAAAATATTAAAAAAAATGTACACTGTATTACTTGGTTATTGTTCCCAAATAAATTAAATCATATTTTTTTTCCTTTATTGAGAAATAAAGGAAAAAATAATAATTTTGTTTATTTCGGAACAATAACCAAATAATACAGTACAAGTAAAACAATATTAGCCGCAAAAGTGTAAACAGTAGCGCAGTTAATTACGCCTTCTTTTCCAGACACAATGGAATGACGTTCCATGAAAACATTTTGAAAAGTATGATTTAATTATTCAATTTCAATTCAAATATAGTAATACAAAAAAAAAGATAAAATAAACAATTACTAATAAACAGCACATAACATAATCTTCATGATTTGGGATGTGTGTGAGAAATTCTAAAACTAAACACTAAACGTTTTTGTGTTTTTGTTGGGAGCCGGTTACAAATTGATAATCAGCACTTTCTGAACGTTAAACTACAAGTGACAGTCCCACAAGACGCTCTTCGCTTTTCAGCTAAAGCTGAAGAACATACGTGGCGGAACAAACTCCCCAGCAACACTGTCTGTTAGTCTGTATAAATTCTTATTGTTAAAAGCCTTTTGTGACATAAAATAAGTTTTTTAAAGATGTAAGTTACCCGTGTTATTTGTGTAAGTTTTTCAATAAATTATTTACATTATTATGTTTTGTGACAAGAATTTATTATTGTACTGGCTTTTGCACGCGGGTTCGCTCGCGTTAAATTCGGGGTAACTCAGTTCCCCTTTCCTGATTTGCAGGTACCTGCTACCTGTAGTTTTTGCCCTTGCGCCTTATTGATTGTAATAGCAAAGCTAAGTTTTCCCTGTTGTAAAATAAAATGAGAAATGAGGGAGAAAGAGGGAAGCCTCTTTCTCCCTCATTTGTCATTTTCTTTAAGTTTTAGGCCTATGTCCGTCTCCTGGGTCCCAACTATCTCTGTACCAGATTCATCAAAATCGGTTTAGCCGTTAAGGCATGAAGACGTAACAAACAAACAAACTCACTTTCGCTTTTATAATATTAAGTAAGGATGACTGCTGGTAAAGTTTTTTTTTCAAGGTGAGTCTGTCTCGGAGAATATTATATTTGTGGCATTTTTCTGTTCCAGACAGGACCCATTACAGTGAGACAGTATTATATGCCAAGATGGATATTTGGACAGTTTTCTTAGTGCAGATATTTAAGAACGAAATTATCGATAGCGCTCTGTTGCATGCTTTATTTATAGTGCTGAGCGCTATCGATAAATAATTTTATGAATCTTTCATAAACACCAACACATATAAGACAGATGGACGGCAAGTTTGACCAATAACAGCAGTAGATAGGCAACTGCGGAAGGAGGGTAAGAAGGCGCTTGGCCAGAGACACACACGGCTATATTGTCAGCTGTAAAAAAGTTGGGGCCTGCCAGGGCCACCGCCTGCCGGGGTTTGCTCGTTGTTCGAAGGAGATACAGCGACCCGGAACATAATGTTTTGCAATCAAAACATTATACTGATGGATGCATTGCATATTACGGTGATCGAAGAGGTATTTGAAAATTTAACCACAACAAACTAACATACAAAAACAACTTGTTAAATTGTTGAAGCTTTGACCTTTGATATGTTTGTCACTTGGAGGATCCCAAGTTTGGTCTACCTAGAACAAATCATGATCACAGAGATGAGGAGAACAAGTGATCTGCTTCATTAAGGTTATTTTGCACCCTTTAAAAAACGCGGAGCTCAATTTTCTTCGAGAGTATTATTGTTAACTAGCTGTTCTCCGCGGTTTCACCCACGCTGCTCAGCACCAGCAGTTGGTCGTAACGTGATGTTAAATAGCCTATAGCCTTCCTCAAGAAATGGACTATCCAACACTAAAAGAATTATCCAATTCCAACCAGTAGTCCCTGAGATTAGCGCGTTCAAACAAACAAACTCTTCAGCTTTATAATATTAGTATAGATATAGATTATTAATTCAAAACACAACCATAAATCTTCCAATTCAGTATTCCAGTTTTTATTTATTAACACTCTATGCACATAGAACAGTGGCGGACTTAATTCCATAGTCATTTTTCCAGTTTACCTTTGGTTGATGCAGAACGGAATAATAGTAGGTGTAAAACTGACATAAATAGTATATTTGCAGTGCGTTCCGAGACACGCCAACATCGCTGTTGACGCGACAAAAATCGTTCTGAATGGACGTTTGCACTTCCATCAAAGACTTCGTTACGTCCTGTATGTATGATGTGACCATTGACGCCATCGTGTGATAACACCGTTATCGTTGGATAGTTATTTAAAAGAATCATCATCCTTTAAATCAAATTAACCGAAAAAATCACTAAATATAAATAAAACATAGAGTAGGTACTCTGCACTATCGTACTATTTATATTTTCCACTTTTAACCCCTAAGATCAGGATGAAAAACCCCTAAATGAAATAATCAAAAGCTTCAAAATAAACTGTAGGTATTAAACCTATTAAAGGGAATAGTCTAAATGAGTTTCCTATTTTACTTAGGTATATTGGAACTTATAATTCTTTAAAGATTTACATTGTCAATAATTGTTACTGAATCGTAATGAAATCGTAATAAAAAACTAGCTTTCGCCTGCGCCTTCGTCCGCGGGGAATAGTTATTTTGGGCTAACGCTAACTTTAACCCGCGTTATGATCGAAAAAAAAATATCTTTCTCTCCTCTTTACTTCCCTCTTTCCTATTATTTTTTTAGCCTATGTCGTCTCCAGGGTTCCAACTATATCTATACCAAAATTCATCACAATCGGTTGGGCCAATAAGGCGTGAAGACGTAACAAACAAACTCACTTTCGCTTTTATAATATTAGGATTTTTCACTCGTTTTGCTCATTCAAATTAGTGATTCACACAATATTATTAAAGCCCAGTGGGCATAATGCCTCCCATTTTTTAAAATCTGCTTTACACTAGAAATTTCTCTTGTATCTTGGGTGCGTTTACAAATGCTTAAACTCACATACACAAACATCCAGACCCGGAACAACTATCTGTAGGCCATACAACTATTTGTTCCGTGCGTATTTGTATCGGGTCGAACTCGCAAACAAAAATCAAACTGGCAAAGTGTCAACGGTGTTAATGCACAGAGCACAGCGCACTCTCAGAGCCGCTTCGACTGGGAACGCAATATGTCACGGACTGGCCTTTTAGCGCTAACAACGATGGTATTGTCATTCAGAACGCACCGTTTGGTTCAAGTGCGGAAACTGTCATTGCGGTCGCCGTGAATTGAACGCCCGAGCCGCAGGGCGAGGTTGTTTTGGAACCGAGAACGGCAGTGACAAATTCATCAAAAAACAGCCTATTATTAAGAATAAGAAATTATAATATTATTGAATTAAGAACACAAATAAAATGACAATATACATATAATTATATTAAGCATATACTTTTATAAATGATCATGTTAATTTGTGATATTCTGATGATAAAAACAATTCAAATTTTATTAAATATGAAGGCCACCAATATACGCCAGCCTTGCTCTAAAACAACACCAGCGGCTATGAAGATTTTAATAGTTGTTAGTTTTTATCTGTGGTAAAATAAAAAAAAAATATAGCCCTCGTTGCGATAAATGAGAAAACAGCCCACATGTGAAATGCATTTATTCATTATCATCATTCATTTATCATTGCATTTTGAACTTAATCGTAGTGCCATAAAAGTCAATTTTCGAGGAAGTGTATTGGAAATAAAATTATTAATTTTGATAATGCACAGTAATCCTTATTTCCTTAATCCTTACTGATATTATAAAAGCGAAAGTGAGGTTGTTTATTTGTTACGTCTTCACGCCTAAATGGCTAAACCGATTGTGATGAGTTTTGGTACAGAGTTAGTTGGGACCCTGGAGACGGACATAGGCTAGTTTTTTTTTAAGTGAGAAAAGAAAGAAGGAAGAAAAAATATGAAAATTACTTTAAAATAAAAATTAATCGCATTAATTACATTTCCTTATAATAGGCGAGAGAAAATGCAAAAAAAATATAGGTGTGTTTATTGTTTGTGTGATTTTATATTCTGACATTGCATGATTGTCATTGATATTGCAGTCTTCCGTTGATTTTATCACGTATTTTCGTACCTTGTTACTATTGCAACTTGACCAGAAACGCGCGCTTCTAATATTAATATGATGGACTTGTTAGTTACAATTTAGATGCTGGCGCTCATGATGATGTGGTGCCAAACAAACAAAAAAAAACAAATGGGTATCCAAAAAAAGTGTGTGTGTCAGCTCCGACGCACGACTGGAGTTTACTCCTTAAGTACGAGTATCTAACCATACCATACGCAAAAAGAGTTTATTCAACTGAAAAAAGATTAATATCATATGAAAGGGTAAATTCACAAATGAATGAAAAAAATAGCAATATAAATACATCGACACTGATAAAAACAAACAAGCCCAATAACATATAGTATATAGGTATAGTCGCCTATACAGCATACCATATGTACGTCTTAATACACTCACAGCGAAATTAGAAAGTTGCGCACTAAAGGTGCGCAACAAAAACGTGACACATTTTCGTTACTTTAGTAGGTTTTACCCCTCGGATTTTTCTCATACCGGGCGCCTTATATATGAAAATCGATTCTTAAGGAGTAAACTCCAAATACTCCAAAAACATTAATTTAAGTTATTTAATACACTTTCTGTAACATTTCAACCATTTACTTTAGAAGGCAAAGCTGCATCAAAAATGAGAATCATCGTTACAGGATCGGAGGATAAATCTGCAACCATGATCTCATCCCTGTTGAGAAATGTACATAGGTAAAACCTACCTACTTAATGAGATATCCTTACTAATATTATAAAAGCGAAAGTGAGTTTGTTTGTTTGTTTGTTACCTCTTCACGCTTTAATGGCTAAACCGATTGTGATGAATTTTGGTACATAGATAGTTGGGATCCAGGAGACGGACATAGGCTGATTTTTATTTTAAAAAAGTGGGATGTGAGGGAGAAAGAGAGAAGAAAAGGGAAAACTTAGCGTTGCTATTACAAATTAATAGAAAGGAGAACTGTGTTACCCCAAATTTAACACGGGCGAAGCCGCGGGCGAAAGCTAGTACTTAAATAAAATTGAAAGCCATTTTACTGGTTTATTACCATCAATTTGTCTATGTTTTGCAAAGTCTTCGCTATCGCGGCCTTCCTATGACGACGTTCGTAGTTAACTTTGAGCGCAGCGATGACTCCAGACGACTCTCTATAAAACTTGACGCTGCGTGTAAATAGAAAAGCACGATTGCTGTTAGTATGGTCGTCGTTCCAACAGAACTTTGGCTTTCCTTTTGGAATTAGCAGTTTAATAAATGCCGCCTGAATAATATTTATCGTATTATTACGCCTATAGAACTCTGAATGTTTGATCATTGCTATTCAAATTGTTAAGGTGCTTTTTATTTCCTATTTTACGAGTCTCTCGCCTATTTTCTGATCATAAAACCAAATTTATTGTAAAGCCCTGCATGTTAGCTTAAAATCTCGTACTACATATCATTGTACATGAATATTTTTTGTTAGAGTATGAGTCGGTAGCAATTCCGGCCGTGTCATTTGAGACATCGATTTGTGAAGTAGAAGATTAATACAAACAAGTATTAAAAGTAAGAGATTTATTTCTAAAACTTTACATCCAACTTGGTTGTATTAAGGTTGTCAGTATTGCCTCACAGTCATCGGTCACTTTAAGCGATGGCCTAAAGCTTTATCCTTGATATAGCAGATACTGTATAAACGACTTAAGAAACTTATCTGAAATTACCGGTTTTCAATATAGCAGAACCATAGCATACCATCCGAGTTCTAAGTGCCACGTATTTACGTGGCATATATGCGTGGCGTACCTTGTGGTACCACAAGGTTCTATACTGGGCCCTTTATTATACAGGGCTGTGGGTTGGTTCGAAAGAGATACCGCGAAACGAAAAAAGTAAAAGTTGAAAAATGGATGAGTTTTAGTAGTTTTTGTGGTTCGTTTAACTCGCGGGATGACGACTGATGACCATGACACACATGCACAGCATCATGCTGAGTGGTGACCTACTGTCGCATTCACAGCGTGCAAGCTATTTGTTCCATATGTATATTCCTACCTATAAACGTTTGGGATACACAAAGTATCCCAAACGTTTAAAGGTAGGTTCAATATTTTTATTTTTTTTATTTTTGTCAGTAATGTCATGTCATCCAAAAAAAAAGGATACGAAGCACTTCAAGAGGAAACTCATGAGCTTCTACCACTGCACATGTATTTGGCTATGTTGTACTAAGGAACTAGTGGATCCCAAAACTCAATTTGAATGATTGATTTGATGAGATATTCCAGGACAGTTTTCTGATCAACTAGCTGACAAAACCGTTCAGATAGTTGACCCAATCCATCTCGACTTCGTAGTTTTGTTAAGATATTACAACCATTACCAGCAACTATGCGTAACAACACACACAAAACCTTTGTTTGCTTAGATTTATCGACATCTTCTCATGTATTTCTTAGATACTGTACTATAAGTTGTTGTCTGAAACCAGCCCATTTGGGTCCTCAAAAGGTTGTACAAAAAAGTGAAAAATATTTCAAGTTGTTTGTGAATGCCGTACAGGTTACCGTATTAAGCCGGCTTCCATGCTACGTGATCCAGACAACATAATATTCGCCACAATAGACATGAGGGAACCCAGAAAGAAAAGAAAAAAAATAGAGCACAATAACAAAAAAAAAAACAAAAGAGGCAGAGGTGTGTCGATATACATATAATAATCAATATCTTGTCACTCTGTTTGACCTTGTGGTCGACATTTTAACGTGTATCAGATTAGTCATTTAAAAAAAAGATTTAATTAATGGTTTTGTCCTTCGGTGTAACAGGTTTTAAAGTTGAATGTAATTATTACTTATACGTGTGAGAACAAATTAGAAACGAAATTGTGTATTTATTTGACTAAGCTGACCCGAAGCAAATACTAGGTACATACATTCATAACGTCATGCTTGTAATCTCCAATGAGATATGCAGATTTGACTTATATTTTAAACTAGCCGGCCCCCGCGGCTTAGTCCGCGTGATATCGAACAAAAAGTCCTATGTATTTTTCCAGACTATAATCTACCTCTGTGCCAAATTTCATCAAGATCCGTTCAGCCATTTTGACGTGGAAGAGTAACAAACACACATCCTCACAAACATTTGCATTTATAATATTTATTAAGATTTAAAACACACATTTTTAATATGCTTATTAATCCCATGTTATAGGTGACGAGAGTATTGCTATAAATCTAGAGAGAGCTGCTAAAATCCTGTTGGAAAAATCCAACACTAACCGACTCGGAACAGAATAAAATGAAAACCAGAATATCAAGCTCACCAATATCGTCGCATCCACTTCTCCAGCGGATCATCGAATCTACAGCACCTACTGTCATGGCGGCAAACTATTAATATGGTTATAACTCTAGCCATGATAGAATCGTTTTGACAAGACAAAACAAGTGAATGTTAATCAATATGTGTAGTGCTTTCTTAAAAATACCATATCAAAAAAGTCTAAGAAACACATACTTCTTCAAATCTTAATATACAGGGTGGCCAGTTGATAGGCGTCCAAAGAAAAAAATTAGATACCTTATGCTAAGGGGTACCCGAATTACCCCCATGTATGTTCCGCGATTATTTGTAGTTTAGGAGCTAGAATTTTTTTAAGTACTTTTTTCAAAATATTCACCTAGCATTGGTTTTTATTTTTTATGTCTTTATTCCTATCATTTTTAGATATTCTTTTTTGTGGAATCTATTAGCGATAGCAATAGCTACCATGCAAAAAATATCCGTTTGCCTAGGCATTGTAGAACTTACCACAAAATTAGTCCAAAGTTCAAAATTACCATTAGAGTTCGAAAATCAAAAATGTTCAGAGCTTAAAAAAAAATGAGTGAGGGGTGCCAGAGGTTTCTAAATGATCTTAAAAACTTCTATGGACCTTCAACAGACAAAATCGGTAAAAAAATATAGAGCTTGATCGGGGATTATTTCCTGTAATTAGCGTTGATAGCAATAAAGGTATTTTTACAGTTATTGTTATAATTTGGGATTTCTTTATTTTTGCCACTTTTATGATAAAAAAATACGGTAGATAGTTTACAAATTTTATTAAAACACGTTACAAAAGGTTTTCAAAGTGCCGCCTTACCACAGAAATGCACAATCTACATCTACGGAGGAAATTGTCTTTTAGTTGTAAACCATGTCTCGTCTCAGTGTTAAGTTAACGTCTGACAGCAAAATTAGTAATTCTTCAAGAACTCTTTGTAGGTGGCTCCATCGAGCTTCGACAGCGGTCTGGCTATGGATTCTCCATAGTCCGCTATCGAGAATCCTCATTCCGTAAGACCATCAAATTTTCAACACCACTTCAGTGTGAACATGTGGTCCGGCGTTCTCAACGGTGAACTACCAATTACTTTACCACCACCATTCGAGCTGCCGTCCAGGCTCGTGATGTTACGCACGGGACACTAACAATGAGGAAGAGCTAAAACGGAAAATTGAAGAAGCGGGAAATGTGGCGGGCCTGTTGGTGTAGTGGTTAGTGGCCCTGACTGCTGAGCCGGAGGTCGTGGGTTCGATTCCCACCCAGGACAAACTTTGTGTGATTTTTTAACTTTGTCTGGTTACCATAACACAAGCTCTGCTTAGCTTGGGATCAGATACCCGTGTGTGAGTTGTCCCAAGATATTTATTTATTTAATGTTACAACATTAAATAAATAAATATCAGAAGTAACAGAGAAGCCTTTAGACTTTAGATAACTAAAAGACAATTTCCTCCGTAGATGTAGATTGTGCATTTCTGTGGTAAGGTGGCACTTTGAAAACCTTTTGTAACGTGTTTTAATAAAATTTGTAAACTATCTACCGTATTTTTTTTATCATAAAAGTGGCAAAAATAAAGAAATCCCAAATTATAACAATAACTGTAAAAATACCTTTATTGCTATCAACGCTAATTACATGAAATAATCCCCGATCAAGCTCTATATTTTTTTACCGATTTTGTCTGTTGAAGGTCCATAGAAGTTTTTAAGATCATTTAGAAACCTCTGGCACCCCTCACTCATTTTTTTTTAAGCTCTGAACATTTTTGATTTTCGAACTCTAATGGTAATTTTGAACTTTGGACTAATTTTGTGGTAAGTTCTACAATGCCTAGGCAAACGGATATTTTTTGCATGGTAGCTATTGCTATCGCTAATAGATTCCACAAAAAAGAATATCTAAAAATGATAGGAATAAAGACATAAAAAATAAAAACCAATGCTAGGTGAATATTTTGAAAAAAGTACTTAAAAAAATTCTAGCTCCTAAACTACAAATAATCGCGGAACATACATGGGGGTAATTCGGGTACCCCTTAGCATAAGGCATCTAATTTTTTTCTTTGGACGCCTATCAACTGGCCACCCTGTATATAAATCACGTGTCACGTTGTTTGTCCGCGATGGACTCCTAAACTACTTAACCGATTTAAATTACATTTGCACACCGTGGGCAGTTTGATCCAACTCAAAAGATAGGGTAGGTAGGGTAGGAAGGGTAGGTAGAAAGGTAGAAAGGTAGAAAATCGCAATGCAACGCATGCCGAGGCACAGCTAGTAATAATATAATTTCTTGCCAAGTAGATTACCTAAGTAAACTTTTTTGATCTAGACTGTTTTGCCCGCGGCTTCGCTCGCGTTGAATTCGGGGTAACACAGTTCCTCCTTTCTGATTTACAGGTACCTGCTACCCGTATTTTTTGCCCTTTCGCCTTATCTTCTTCTTCTTAATATATATAAATCTCGTGTCACAATGTTTGTCCTCAATGGACTACTAAACCACTTAACCGATTATAATAAAATTCGCACACCATGTGCAGTTCGATCCAACTTGAGAGATAGGGTAGGTAGGGTAGGTAGGGTAGGTAGGGTAGGTAGGGTAGGTAGGGTAGGTAGGGTAGGTAGGGTAGGTAGGGTAGGTAGGGTAGGTAGGGTATGTAGGGTAGGTAGGGTAGGTAGGGTATGTAGGGTAGGTAGGATAGTTAGGGTATGTAGGGTAGGTAGGGTATGTAGGGTAGGTAGGGTATGTAGGGTAGGTAGGGTATGTAGGGTAGGTAGGGTATGTAGGGTAGGTAGGGTATGTAGGGTAGGTAGGTTATGTAGAGTAGGTAGGGTAGGTAAGGTATGTAGGGTAGGTAGGGTATGTAGGGTAGGCAGGTAGGTAGAAAGGTAGAAAATTGCATTGCAACGCATGCCGGGGCACAGCTAGTTTATTGTAATAGCAATGATAAGTTTTCTTCTTCTTCCCTCTTTCTCCCTCAAATCTCAATCTTTAAAAAAAAAATAGACTTTATCTGTCTCCAGAGTCCCAACTATCTCTGTACCAAAATTCATCAAAACCGTTTTAGCCATTTAGACGTGAAGACGTAACAAACAAACTCACTTTTGCTTTTATAATATTAGTAAGTATGAAACAGCTGTCAAAAATAAATTATAATAATAATGTTACACCCTGTTACATTTTTTTGTCTGTAATATCACAGAGCTGGGCAAAAGACCTCCTCCAGTTCCTCCGAATAAAATCAAGTCAATAATTTTATCATGCCTATGTTTTTATAGTTTGCTAGAATATGTCATAACAGACTGACGGCATAAATGTACATTTGTATTTATTTATTTTAAATTGACCACAGCTTTATTCTGACAGCTGTCATGTTATTGTGTGCATAAATTATTAGTCTTGCAAAAATACAATTTATGATTTAGAAGAGTGTCCATGGAGTATCTTGCTTATTCTTCTCATCATCATCATTATCAGGTCTAAGGTCCAGTTGAAAACCAGCGTCGGGCACTAGCTGCTCGGCAGTTTGCTGAACTGGGGCCTATTTGGCGCAGCCGTGAGACACACAATTACGTTTTTGTTATTATTGTTTAGTTTTAAGTTTATCTCATTTTGTGTGCACTTGTGGCATGGGCCAAATAAATGTTTTTTCTTTCTTATCCCTGGATCTGTAGCCAGAAAAATGGGCAAGGTAATCAATGGACGCTCCATTGGCTTTGGAATGGGTCAGAGTTATTTCACAAGTTATTATGCTTTGTGACTGGGACTGTATGAGGAGCTCGTAGCTAAATAATAGCAGCCGCTCGGTTCGATCTTTAGATTAAGCCGAGCTTGCCTACGTTGGTCTGTGGATGGGTGACCACCCGTTACATACCAAGTTTCCTCCGTGCGTCGGAAAGCACGTTAAGCTGTTGGTCCCAGCTGTTAATTATAGAACTTTGACAGTCGTTACAGGTAGTCAGTGTCTCTAAAGTCTGACAACCAGTCTTATCAAGGGACATCGTATTACCCAGTACTAACTGGGTTGTGGAGATCAGATAGGCAGTCGCTCCATGTAAAATCCAACTGATATTCAGCTGCATCTGGTAAGATTAGAAGCCGACCCCAACATAGATGGGAAAAGGCAGATGATGATGACTGGGACTGTATCTTTATTCTTCTGTTTTTAACATTCAAAAGTGCCTGTTACAATCCTGTTTTGAAACCTGTTTTTTTTTTAATAACTTACTACGTCAATGCGTCTTACACGATCATAGATTGTTAATAAACCACGTGAATAAATTAAGATACGTTGCCGAAAAAATAATTGGGCAATCATGATAATTTTATGTTAAATCTGAGGTCGTATAGTTTTAAATACAAATGAATTAAGTATTTATAAAGGCGTTCCGTCATACGAACATACATCTGTAATGTAACAGTTCTTTTTAAACCATTTCAATAGTGAAGAAAATTGTTCATAGAGTTACAAACTCACAAACTGTAACAGAACAATCCTTACTAATATTATAAAAGCGAAAGTGAGTTTGTTTGTTTGTTTATTGTTACCTATTCACGCTTTAATGGCTAAACCGATTTTGATAAATTTTGGTACAGAGATAGTTGGGAACCAGGAGACGGACATAGGCTACTATTTTTTTTTGAAAAAAAGTGCGATGTGAGGGAGAAAGAGGGAAGAAAAGGGAAAACTTAGCGTTGCTATTTCAAATCAATATGGCGCAAGGGAAACTGTGTTACCCCGAATTTAACGAGAGCGAAGCCGCGGGTAAAAAAAAAAAAAAACTTTTTTGTAGGAAATATAACCGACTTCCAAAAAAAGAAACTAAAATGTGGAAAATAACTTTGAACACAAAAAAGGCAATGACACAAACAAAAGTTTTATACAAAATGGTTTCGCTCGCGTTGCGTCTATTTATAAAGGTTAAGGCGCGCTTGACTATGTTGGTGTGTAATACCTAAAATCTAATCTTGGATGATTACGATAATGGATGACCACTGAAGATGAAAGGCATTAGGCATGATAAGCCAGAGATTATTGGGGGCATAAAAGCTCTGACCTGACTCTGGCCTGTTGGTCTAGTGGTTAGTGGCCCTGACTGCTGATCCGGAGGTCGTGGGTTCGATTCCCACCCAGGACAAACTTTGTGTGATGAGCATGATTGTTTGTTCTGTGTCTGGGTGTGATTTATCTATAATATGTATGTATTTATAAATTATATAAGTATGTATATCAGTTGTCTGGTTACCATAACACAAGCTCTGCTTAGCTTGGATCAGATAGCCGTGTGTGAGTTGTCCCAAGATATTTATTTATTTATTTAAACACTAACCGTACGATCAAGTAAGAAGAAAGATACTTGTTCTCTCCGGAATCGCGTATTTTTTTGCCTGGATGATGGTAGAACATAAAAATAAAAACTTTGAAAATTGGTTGTGTGTCACCCAATATATTTGTAACTAGGAGGTAGTTATTAAGAAGGTGTTTGGGGTTAAAATCACAAGTTTTTCAAAAGTTGTTTTTGGAACGAAGTTCCTTATCGCGCGTTGTGAAAGGGGGCTAGACGGAAAAAAATCTTACGAAAAGTTGTCACGACACATTTTGCTATAGTAAGCTATTGTAAGCTGTGCGGCGTCGCATGTTTCTCTATCTGTCTGTCTGTCTCTCTCTCTCTCTCTTATAGAAAGCAAGCCAGATATTTTCATTTCTATTTCGCATTGAACAGTGTGTTGTTAATAAATAATAAAAATGAATTCGTTCCATCCGGGTGTCCCTTGACACCTCTAATTTTACTACAAGTAGGTATAGTTAATGTTATAAACTTCGATTTAAATACCTCCATGATTCCCGTAAACAACCGTAACAAACACATAGACGATTTTCGTATATTTGTAAAGTCACGTTCAAAATCTAATCTTCATTTAGATTAACTTGAAAAACATATTGGATTGACACTTCTTGATAGCTTAAAAACTAGAAAGTGGTGAGGCCTGGCGTTTTGGAGGACTGTATCTTGTGAACTTTGACGTATTAAACTAGTACGGCCAACGAGAAGCGATACGAAAGATCATTAACCTAAAGAACAACTGTGGCGTTGACAATCTAATATTTAGCTTTTTCCATCTTGTGCCTTTGTCGTAATGTCTCGTTCTCCCGGCAAAAACATGACAACGTTAAGACGGGTTCGCCAACATTCGGGCGGCCATTTTAGATGGGGTTTTAGTATGGGTTTTGTTTACATTTGGTATCGCTTCTCGTTGGCCGTACTATAGATCTAGTCAAAGAGACTAGAGTGTTGATATCAACCTAATTTCAATAATAAAAAAAAAAAAAATATTTTGTTTTGTAACATGTTACATTACAGGTGTATGCCTCTGTGACGGAACTCCTTAACAATCATTGATGTTGTTGTGACTACTAGGAAAACAACTAACAAACAAGTTTCCGGTATTTCCACTTGTTGGTTTGGCAAGTCAAGGTCTCGCCATGAAGGACTGGAGTAAAGTCGAACGACCACAGGTGCCACATATGTGGGCGGAAAGGTTTTTAAAAGAAAGACCTTGGAGTTTCTTGCCGGTACCTCTCAATACCTTTTTTTAAAGTAATTGTTAGTGTGAGGGAGAATACAAGGAATTTCTCCTGCATTGTGGGTGCGTTTATAAACATACTAGCTTTTGCCCGCGGCTTCGGTCGCGTTAAATTCGGGGTAACACAGTTCCCCTTTCCCGATTTACAGGTACCTGCTACCTGTAGTTTTTGCCCTTACGCCTTATTTATTGTAATAGCAATGCTAAGTTTTCCCTTTTCTTCCCTCACATCTCAATCTTTAAAAAAAATAGCCTATGTCCGTCTCTAGGGTCTCTACTATCTCTGTACCAAAAGTCATCAAAATTGGTTTAGCCATTTAGGCGTGAAGACGTAACAAACAAACAAATTCACTTTTATAATATTAAGAAAAGTACGGATATACTAATATACACAAACACACCTACAAGTGTAGGTCAAATAAATATTTTTTCCCTAAACCCTAGTAGTCAATCACTTAACTGCTGCAACCGTGTCTTGACGTTTCATAAATGCCCATGTACGTTTATGTTACATTGAGATTTGCCACGATAAGCATATCCCAGAAAAGGAGCGAATATAGGTGCGCAGTTCACTTGTTTGTTGGGCAACCATCCGTGCGTAACGAATGTCAGATGGGCATGATACTCCATATAATTTACTGGTATTTACAGCTGCATTTATTGAGAACTAGTATCCGCCCGCGACTTCATCCGCGTGGCATAGTTACTTTAGGCGAACGCCAACTTTAACTCGCGTGATAATCGAAAAAAATATCTTTCTCTCCCATTTTGTTCACTTTTGTCACTTAAAAAATAGCCTATGTCTGTCTCCAGGGTCCAACTTTCACTTTAACTATCCCTGTACCAAAATTCATCAAAATCGGTTTTGCCATTTAAGCGTGAAGACGTAACAAATAAACAAATTCACTTTCGCCTTTATAATATTAAGTAAGGATAAAAACAAAATTCATCAAAATCGGTTTTGCCATTTAAGCGTGAAGACGTAACAAATAAACAAATTCACTTTCGCCTTTATAATATTAAGTAAGGATAAAAACCAATTCGTGTTGGATGCGATCATAACGTAGCCGTGAACATCCCACCCGGTTAGCTATGAACATATATAAAATGTGGCATTTACTTTCCTCTGGGCAAGTTGTCGCGAGGAGCTATTAAGCCCCTTTCTTGACCTTTTAATACTAAGCAAAATAAAGTACGCTTTGACCCGCTGTAGAGAGGCGCCTTTAGTCCCTGAGTATACTGTATTCAATTAACAGTGTTAAGTTGTTTGTGCCAGTTACTACCCGGTTTGTTCTATAACTTTACTTGCGCAACGCAGGATTTTAATTTTAGTTTTTCATTCGTGCCATAGACTGTGTTGATAGCAACCTAACAACAACCTTATTGCTGCAAACACAAAGATCATTGTTATTTAAACAGTGTTGCAAGAACGGGGTGACATAACGGTGACAATACTGTCGTACCGCTGAACACAAAGACTGTTGTTCAGTTTTTTATCCCCCGATGAAGAAGGGAGGATCCTCGACCAGGTGGACTGGTTGCCAATGGTTTTAGTCGATTTTTTGTGCAATTATGTTCTTAACTCACGGTACAGTTTTGATGTTAGTTCTACATTGGCGCCATAAAAATAAATTAAATTAAAATTCATTTGTTTCAGATAACTCGAACCATACAGTCCCAATTGAAATAACATTAAAAATCAAAATAATATCAAAAATGAAACTTAATTAAAATTTTATAGAAATGAAAGCAAAATAAATCACAATTATTATAATTTTATCAGAATAAAATTAAATAAAAATTAAACAATTAAATAAAGTATCTGTAATCTTATAATAATCAAATTACATTTAAAATACTTTAAATTAAAAAATCTCCATAGAGCAGAAGACATCCTATCTGCAACAGTCTTCAGGATTCCGCTACAGCTGCTACGCATTCTGCAGATCAGGAATGCAGTTTTCTTGCGGATGCCATAGATGTCTCTAGAGTTTTATTTGCAAAATTAATGATGTCCGTTGCAATGATGTAACGAATGGCAGTTCTAGAATATTCTTACTTCCTTACTATTATTATAAAAGCGAAAGTGAGTTTGTTTGTTTGTAACCTCTTCACACTTTAATGGCTAAACCGATCTTGCTGAATTTTGGTACAAAGATAGTTGGGAACCAGTAGACGGACATAGGCAATTTTTTTTAAAGCTGATGTGAGGGAGAAATAGGGAAGAAAAGGGAAAACTTAGCGTTGCTATTACAAATCAAAAAGGCGCTAGGGGAATTGTTAGGGGAATTTAAAGCCGCGTGCAGAAGCTAGTTAGAATATAAAGGAAGTTATTATACTGTTTTATTTAGAGAAAACCATAGTATTTTATTTTTGAAAACAGCTACACGTTCTTGTTGGTTGAGATTTTTTTTAAACTTAAAAAAATCTTGATTTTGATAAGATCCTTTATGTTGAAGTTTTTGGATTTCCAATTTTAAATATTAATATGTAGAATAAAAAGCCTTGAGACATAATACTAACTCAAAATATGCGCATAAATACTTGTAGAATAAGAATAATTATTTATTTGCCGGAATGTAGGATAAAGCGCAATACACATTGAGTCCGCCGGGCCGCCGACATATGTCGGCAACTTTTTGTCGGCGATCTAGTTGGCGGCTTCACTTGATACAAGTCTGAAAATTTGGTCGGCGGCATGTCGGTGGCTTGAGATGAGAAATTTATTTGGCAGTCAGCACTATAGGTCGAGCGTAGCCGGGCAACTGAGCGCAGGCGTACCCAAACCGCCAACATATCGGCGGCATTATTCATTTCATACAGGCCGCCGGGTTGTGTCGCCGGGCTTTACAGGCGGCCTGGCGGGCTCAGTGTGTATTGCGCTTAAAGGACACACAGATTAAGATATATTTATTGCTAAGAGAGATAAGATACAGATACTTCGGTAAAAGTATCTCTATCTCTGTCTAGGTGTCTTTATCGACACTACAATCATCATATATAAACGAGCTGGCGCCTGCGGGTTAGCCCGCGTTATGATCGAAAAACAAAATATCCTATGTGTTATTCCAAACTCTCTACTACAGTGCCAAATTTCATCAAGATCCGTCCCGCCGTTTTGACGTGTAAGATTAACAAACATCTATACATCCATCCACACAAACATTCGCAATTATAATATTAATAGTAGGACTAGCTGTACCCGGTTTCACCCGCTGCCTCCCTTCTCACTTAGGGGTATGAAAGATATGTAGATAGATTCTCAGACTTACTGAAAATGCATAAAAATATCATAAGAATCGGTCGAGCCGCTTCGGAGGAATAGGTGAACGAACATCGCGACACGAGAATTTTATAAATTTGATAACATAATAAAAGTTACTACACCACATATTACTATGGTACGTGAATGAATATGGATCTCAAATAACAACTCGAAAATCAATTTTTATTAAAGATTTTAAATATTTTGTGGGACTAATCTAGCGCCATTTTTTTTGGCTTAATTACTGTTTATAAAAATTTAAGACGACGAAAAGATACAAGTTTCAGTACATTATAGTTGCATTAGTTCTCCTTCAGCCCTATGTTTTAGTCCACCTTCCGAATTCAGGTTGGGTGTTGAAAATCGAAAATGTTTGAACAAAAAATTTTTTTGTTTTGTTTTTCTTAGGAACCCAACCCGTTTTTAGGGTTCCGTAGTCAACTAGGAACCCTTATAGTTTCGCCATGTCTGTCTGTCCGTGCGTCCTCGCTTAATCTCTGTGACCGTTAGCACCAGAAAGCTGAAATTTGGTACCAATATGTATATCAATCACGCCGACAAAGTGGTAAAATAAAAGTTGGAAAAAAATGTTTTATTAGGGTAGCCACCCTATATGTAAAGTGGGAAGTGTTTTTTTTTTATTTCAACCCCAACGTGTGATATATCGTTGGAAAGGTATTTAAAAATGAATAAGGGTTTACTAAGATCATTTTTTGATAATGTCAATAATTTCGGAAATAATCGCTCCAAAATTAAAAAACAATGTGTCCCCCCCCCTCTAACTTTTGAACCATAAGTTTAGAAAATATGAAAAAAATCTGAAAAGTAGAACTTTATAAGGACTTTCTATGAAAATTGTTTTGAACTTGATTGACTCAACAGTTTTTGTACAAAAAAGATAAAAAGTTGTACAAAATAATTTCTGGACTAAGTTTGTAGTATAATCGTATATGCAAGCATTTTTTTTAACTTCGTTTACATATTTTATTATTCTGAATTTATCTTTTTTTCAAACAAAATAAGAATTTTTAACCAACATTTATTAGTAACCCAATTCCCCGAGAGATGGCGCTGTAGGTACTTATTACATTGGATCGGGTATTACCGAATTGTTCGGTTGGTCTCTCCTTGGCATTGGCGGTATCTTTTAACTACATAAAACTTCTAGAACATGCTAAGGCAATTTAGAACAAAACTAATTTTTTTTTAACACCATCAAAATGTTAAGGTAAAAACTAGTTCATAAATGGTTCGATAGATGGCGTTGTGTATTGACGTTAGTTTTTTAAAAGTTGATGTTAAGATTTTCCGTGCTTTCATGACCTTCCGTGGTAAAGTAAGTTGCACTTAAATGTATTCGTAATTTTATTTATGAGTGATTGAGTGTATAATCTAATTAGTCGTCGAGGTTTGAGCGCTCCCCTTTGTGTTCGCGCTATAAACCGTTAAAAGTCGGAGCGCTTGCCGCGGACCGTGCAATGTTGCACGCTTCTCCACCTTTGTAATTCAGATAACCGAATTAACTGCACATTCGCTGAAGTGTCTTTCTCGATCCATCTCTCAACGCAATGCGATCGTCGCGACAGCAGGTATGGTCGTTTTAATCTCATAAGTGGGAACACTTATCGTGACGGACGGGAAACTACCGAACCCTACACTGAGCGTGGCCCGACACGCTCTTGGCCGGTTTTTTATTTCTTAGTAAGCTAGCCCGCGCAAAAAAAAATCTTCTTTTACAGCAACAGAAGTAAAGTAACTGTATAATAAGTATATTATATTAATATACAAGCTTTTGCCCGCGGCTTCGCTCGCGTTAAATTTGGGGTAACACAGTTAGGTACCCTTTCTTGATTTGCAGGTACCTGCTACCTGTAGTTTTTGCCCTTGCGCCTTATGTATTGTAACAGCAAAGCTAAGTTTTCCCTTTTCTTCCCTCTTATCCCACGTTTTTTTTAAACAAATTAGCCTATGTCCGTCTCCTTGGTCCCAACTATCTCTGTACCAAAATTAATCAAAATCGGTTTAGCCAAACAAACTCACTTTCGCTTTTATAATATTAGTAAGGAGTAAGGATGACGAAACCAAATTAAAACTAACAACAGCATAAAAAAAATTAAACGTAAACTTTTTGCATGATTTAGTGACAAGGCATATAATGACAAATTTAATAATATTGACATGTGTATGTTTAATAATATTGATGTGATTGACATTAACATTTGACGGCACCGTTGCTGCAGGCTAGCCAGCCTGAGCTGAGCGATCGACTACTGCCGTGCGGGTTCGATCCCCGCTCGGAACAAATATTTGTATGACCCACAATGTAGCTATTTCGGGTCTGGTTGTTTGTGTATGTGAGTTTAAGACGCGGCAATAAGCTAATCTTTAGGTATTCGCGGAAGTGACGCTAGCTGCATACTAGGCATGGTCTGACACAAGTACACGACAGTATTGCATCGAAAGAATAGAAATAAGATCGAAAATATTTCAGTGTTTTGTGTCTATTTGAATATCATGTCCGCCAAAATATAGGTCATTTTGCAGTTTTTATTGAATATAAAAAAATACAGCTCCGTGTTTGAAAAATTTTAGATATCTCTTTAGTCTATACAATTTTCTTTGTTATAGATATAAAAAATATGATGGTTGTCGCTGAAAAAATTGAGAATTTCGAGACGAAAAAAATTTTTCTTGTTCTTTTTAAACATTTTTTTTTTCGTAGTACTAGACTACTTTTGTAAACTGGTTTTGTATAACTCTTTGCTTTATGTATTGAACTATAGACGGTATTTTTTTTTTGGCTAGTGGTATGTACAGATACGGCTAACTTTGCGACGAAAATCTAGACGTTTTACGAAGTGTTTGCTTTGTACAGCGCCATAAATATTTACCCACGATACAGGAAAATTCCTAGTGTGAGACAATGTTTAAAACAATAAAAATAAAGCTAATCTAGCCTTAAGATTTTAACTTTGCAATTTATTTTATCATTTTTCATGAGTTTTTTTTTATTTTGTTAATTACTGACTTTACTTAAACGTTACTATTTTTAACGATTTTTGGTAACATTATAATATTGTACATTGTGTTAATAAAAACAATTAAAAGATGGATTTAAAATTCATTTTATTACTTAATTTTAATTAAATTCAACTACGCTTTGAAGAATAATTTAAACACGGATATTGGGTTAGGTCGTTGTAAAAAAAAGGGTTAACGATTCCGTACCACGTCACGATTAAGGTAACAAAACCAGTTTAAGGTGGCGTTTTAAATTTTTTAAACAGCGAAGTACTTACGCAAGCCCAAGGTCAAAGTGACCCACGGGACTTGTTTGTTCGTCTGTTACCGATGGTATCAATTTCAATGTATATAACACTAGCTTATGCCAGCGGCTTCGCTCGCGCTAATTTAAAATGACAACCAATTCGGGGTTGTAGTCTGCTTATAGGTAACCTTCGCCGGAAATTCGGCATAAGACAGTTCCCCTTTCCTGATTTGCAAGTACTTGCCACCTGTAGTTTTTACCCTAGCGCCTTATTTATTGTAATAGCAGTTTTCCCTTTTTTCCCTCTTTCTCCCTCATTTTTTTTTTAATAGCCTATGTCCGCCTCCAGAGTCCCAACTATCTCTGTACGAAAATTCATCAAAATCGGTTTAGCCATTTAGGCGCACTCATGTTTCGAAACTTGGCGTGCGACGTGGCGCCGTCTACTGTTGTATAACGGGCTGGTGTCCGCAACTCCACGTCTAAGGCGCGTATTTTGCGTATGGGCCGTCTACTGTTATAAGAATGTTATTATTGTTTCCCTTGGGACGAATAAGTATTCGAAAATAAAATAATGAGTATGTATGAGTAAAACGAATAAGTATTCGACAAAGGGAAGTCCTTTTGTCCGTGGTTGTATCCTTGACAACTATACTTACAAATTATATGCAATTTTTCAGGATGATTGGTTTGATAGCTTAACCCGAAACAACTACCTGAAGGTTACACAAATATTTGTTACATGCGAGGATCGAACCCGCGACACGCGGCGCAGCAGTCAATCGCTCAGTCACTGCGCCAACCGAAACACGTCTACGAAACAGCGAGGCTACAGCCTAAACCAAAACTGTGTTATAGTGGATACCTTTAAATAACGCTGCACTTTTTTTGGGCTGGGAAATCTACAAGTAACTTCTCCCGCTCTAGTCGGAGCGGGGGGGAGTGTCAAACTTGTACTGACTAAAACCCACCCATGTTCCTTCTATTGCCAAAGGGCAAGAGAAGGAATATGAACCCATGAGCCCGGAACGTGAAGACGTTCCGGGGCCGCGGTATCTCTTTCGAACAACCCGCAACAATTGACGCTGCACTTGAGACCTCGTTGGCAACCATCCTCAAAGGAGAGTTTTGGACGAAGGGTGTCGCGAATAGAAAATTTTGTGGAAGGACACCGACTTTACAGCGAACACGATGCCCTCACTTTATATGCAATCGTTTTTAGGAATTTTATAGTAGGTACCTACTAGCTTTTGCCCGCGGCTTCGCTTGCGTTAAATTCGGTAGTGCCTTATTGATTTGTAATAGCAACGCTAAGTTTTCTCGTTTCGTCCGTCTTTCTCCCTAATATCCCACTCTTTTTTTAAAAAAACCAAAATTCATCAAAATCGGTTTAGCCATTAAAGCGTGAAGAGGTAACAAACAAACAAACTCACTTTCGCTTTTATAATATTAGTAAGGATAAGGATTATTTTTTTAAGTTTTTTTTTATTTAGCCTATTTTGTCCCACTGCTAGCCAAAGGCCTCTCCCATTCCTTTCCAGCTGGAACGAGTCCAAATCGTCAAGTTATTTTTAGGCTTACTTACTTAGACGACCATCTTCAGGTACCAATGTGTGACTATTCTAGCACATCTTAGAAATATGACCCGCCCAGTTCCATTTTAACCTCTTAGATTATATAAGTTGCACATTCGATCGGTGAGCTTGATATTTAGATATAATTTATCTATATTATGTATTTGTTCTGTAGGCTAAAGTTAATAGATGATAATAAAAATACCGGTCTGTTTACTTTTTAAGACGTTCTCCTTCACCGTAGTGAATACATAAATAAAATTACATTGAGTTATAAATTAAAGAGTTCACAAACGTGTTTGTTTGTGATAGATATACTCAAATTCAATGTTGAATGTCGGAAGTAGATGTTGCTGGAGCTGAAAAAACAATTTGTGACTTTGCACTTTAAGTAAGCACTTTGACTTCAGCTTTATCTTCTTAATATATATAAATCTCGTGTCACAATGTTTGTCCTCAATGGACTCCTAAACCACTTAACCGATTATAATAAAATTCGCACACCATGTGCAGTTCGATCCAACTTGAGAGATAGGATAGTTTAAATCTCAAATTATAGTCGCAATTTTAATTTTTATTGCTAATTATTTGTCTGTTATTATTTGACAGTCACAATTATCTGTTAACTCCAAATGATTCTAACAGATGTCGATACCTTTCGACTGGGTTGAGTAAGTAATTAATAGATGGCGCTGTTATGGTCTACGAACGTGTCTACAAAGCTACATTTCAACAGCATAATTACCACGTGTTGTTGAATTAATTAAATTTATTTTGTAGTGATCGAAATACCGTATAACTCAATTATTTCAACATAAATAAAAATGACGAAATAGCACGATACCAAATGAGCAGATACATTAGCAGCAATGAAGCTATTTGGCATATTCTCAGCTTTCCCAACCACGATAGAGATCCTGCTGTCCAACATCTGGCAATACATCTTAAAAACGGTCAACGTGTATACTTCACTGAAGAAAATGTTCTCCAAAGAGCGTTCGAAGCTCCGAAAACGACTCTAACTGAATTTTTTACATTGTGTCAAAAACCTGATGTTTTTGGCCAATTCACGAAGACATTGGTGTATGGTGATGTTCCACGTTATTTCACATGGAACAAATCCAGTAAAAAATGGGAGCCACGGAAACAAGGAAAACCACATCCTTCCATTACAGGCATATTCGTAACGTGAATGCTTCTATTTACGTTTGTTTTTGGTGAATGTTCCCGGACCAACGTCTTTTGAATTTTTACGAACAGTTAATGGTCGAGTATTCAAAACATACCAGGATGCATGTCGTGAACTGCAATTGCTAGAAGACGATAACCATTGGGACTTAACGCTTGCTGATGCTGCGTTGACATCAACACCGAATAACATTCGTCAGTTGTTTGCAATTATTTTGACGACATGTTATCCCTCGCAATCACAAACTTTGTGGGAAAAATATAAAAATTGTATGACAGAAGACATCTTGCACTTGCACCGAATTAGACAAACAAATCAATGCCAAAACATAGATTATACACCAGAGATGTACAATGAAGCATTGGTCTTGATCGAGGATTTATGTGTTCTTATTTCAAATTTACCACTTAATCATTATGGTATGCCATCACCTAATCGTCCAGCCACCGACTTAGTCAATACCGATTTACAACGAGAAAAGCAATATGCCCATGGTAGTTCAGCAACAATTATCATGAACAGTGAACCCTTACTGACAGCAGAACAAAAAAATATTTATGATCGGATTATGCTGGCTGTTGCTGCTGAACAAGGCGGTTTTTTTTCTTGGATGCACCCGGTGTAACCGGTAAGACTACTTTACTAGATGGTGGGCGAACAGCACATTCAACATTCAAGCTGCCATTGGACGTTCATAATAAACCAGATGCAATGTGTAACATCAAAAAGAATAGTGGAATAGCTGCAGTGTTGCGGAAGAATTCTATAATAATTTGGGATGAGTGCACAATGGCACACAAATATTCAATTGAAGCATTAAACAGAACTATGCAAATTTAAACAGCAATAATAAACTTTTCGGTGGTGTTATCTTACCTTTGTCTGGTGACTTCCGGCAGACCTTACCGGTTATACCTCGCTCTACTTTCGCGGATGAGATTAATGCATGTTTGAAACAGTCATTCTTATGGCGAAGTGTTGAAACACTTCGATTGACCATAAATATGCGAGTACAATTGCAAAATGATCCATCAGCACAAATATTTTCCGAACAACTACTAGATATTGGGAACGGTGAAATAGAACTGCACCCAAATACGCAATGCATTAAACTACCAGACAATTTTTACACTGTTGTTTAGGATAAAAATGAATTGATTTAGAGTATTTTCCCGGATATACAGAATAATTATTTGAATCATGAATGACTCAGTCAACGGGCGATTTTGGCAGCCAAAAACGTTGATGTTGACGAAATTAACTTCCACATACAACAGTTGTTACCAGGCGATCTGATGTCTTTTAAATCAATCGATACTGTTGTTGATGAAAATGAAAGTGTAAATTTTCCGATTGTAATTTTAAATTCATTACATATCCCTGGAATGCCACCACATAATCTTCGATTAAAGATTGGTTCGACTATTATTCTCCTCCGTAATTTGAATCCACCTCAATTATGTTACGGTACGCGTTTGGTCATCAAAAAGATCGCCGGAAACATTCTTGAAGCAACCATTTTGGCTGGGAAGTTTAAAGGAAAAGTGGTCCTGTTGCCACGTATTCCGATGATACCATCAGATTCTACCATACCCTTCAAAAGGCTACAGTTTCCAATTCGTTTAGCTTTCGCTGTTTATAAATAAATCTCAAGGTCAGACAATGTCCATTTGTGGTTTAGATTTGGAAAATCCAAGTTTTTCTCATGGGCAACTATATGTTGCGTGTTCACGTGTTGGGAAACCGTCGAATCTATTTGTGTTAGCTAAAGAAAGGTTAACCAAAAACATTGTGCACCGATTGGTGTTAAATTAAATTGAAATTAATAGTATTTATAATTCAAAAAAATAAATATTAATGTTTAAAAGTTTATGAGTTTAAGCGTCACATGTTATTTACTGTATTATACCGTAATATACTTATTTGTTATAAAATTAAATGGAAATAATAAATCTGATTACTTTTTATTTTGTATTGATTTCTGCTTAATATCAAGTGTAAGAACATTTTAATTAATTGTGTTCAACGTACTTCCCCTTCAAATCTCAATCCAGTGAATTTGTATACCAACATCAACATTTTCGTCTTTGTTCGTAAATAATTTCATTGTACTAAAGGTTTATAGTAGTAGAAAGTCAAATAAGGAGATCACCATTTTTTTTTACAAATACCATCTGTGTGAAAAAGCATAGTGGACTCCGTGACTGCTGTTCTCTTATCGTTCCTCTTAGATTGTTTACTATAATGTAATATAACCAAAACTTTAGCCACAGCAGCGCGTGGCCGGGTCAGCTAGTCTAATATATAAAATTCTCGTGTCACAGTTTTCGTTCCCATACTCCTCCGAAAGGGCTGGACCGATTTAAACGAAATTTTGTGTACATATCGGGTAGGTCTGAGAATCGGCCAACATCTATTTTTCATACCCCTAAGTGAGCAGCGGGTGAAACCGCTGGGCACAGCTAGTCTAATATATAAAATTCTCGTGTCACAGTTTTCGTTCCCATACTGCAGAGTGCGGAGTAGTCGCAGCTATATCCTGAGAGCTGTGGCGGAGAGCTATACTTCAATTATTAGGGTAAGTACAAGGGTGTTGATATTATCATTATTTTCCTGCCCTTGTCCCATTCTATTTAGGGTCGGCGCAACACGTTTTCTTCTCCCCTGTCAGACGTCACGGCATCATTTACTTCTTTCTCCTTCATCTTATTACACAATCCATCCATCTTTTTCTTTGGCTTTCCTCTCCCACACCATCCATCAACATTTGGATCAATCAATGTCACTTGCGCTTCGTCCTTCCTCATTTCATGTCCATACCAGGACAAACGAGTCCCTTTATTTTTTTCTGTAACAGGCACAACTTTAAAAATTCCTCTAATATTTTCAATTCTTACTTTATCCATTCTTTTCGCTCGACACATCCATCTTAATATTAATGACTAGCTTTTGCCCGCGGCTTCGCTCGCGTTAAATTCGGGGTAACATAGTTCCCCTTTCCTGATTTACAGGTACCTGCTACCTGTAGTTTTTGCCCTTGCGTCTTATTTATTGTAATAGCAATGCCAAGTTTTCCCTTTTCTTCCCACTTTCTCCCTTACATCTCAATGTTTTTTTTAAAAAGCATATGTCCGTCTCCAGTGTTCCAACTATCTCTGTACCAAAATTCATTAAAATCGGTTGGGCTATTTAGGCGCGAAGACGTAACAAACTCACTTTCGGTTTTATAATATTAGTAAGGATATGACATGATGTATGTATGTACCTATGTGTGTATGTCATATGATATGTGAACATGAAATCATAACCATAATCTCTGGCCACTATAAGGAGGGTTCTGGGGACCTGAACTTAGGACTGAATCGTCGTCTGACCTGCTAGGCTAAGAAGCATTTTCTTCATGAAGAACGTGTGACTTGGTGATGAGGCACACCGGTGAGGGCGGGCTGATTGGCCGAGCCTGGATAAAACTTATTCAAAGCTGTCTTAGTCAGTTAAATTACAACATAACTCCCCAATCGCAACGGTCGGAGGATCCATTCCACAAAAAATGGAGAATTTGCCCTAGGGTGGTACAACTAAGTGGTGAAAGTCATCAGAAAGGTTGGGTGCAAAGTAAATATTAGCGTTCGCAAATAACCAGAATATGTTAGACTTACAGTAAATTCTGAGGATTTTGGCTTCTCCCGTGAGAAAAATGCGTGAATACTTTCGTTACATTTTGAGGTCTATCAGATCTTTTGCAAGACTTTTGGATTGTGCGTTGAACATACTCGTGTAGTTTCATTCCGGAAGGATCTAACGTCTGAAGTTCTTTACTTACTGTTCTTTTTTTGGTATTAGTAGTTTATTCAAATGTCATAACTGCGTGAGAACCTAGCCAAATATAAAACCTATCTATCACCCAAAAAACCTTCAAAATATAAGTCATTGGTTTTTTGGAAGACTTCAATTGTTTTCAAAACTGTATCTTTAGGAGACTCATTAGGTCTCAAACGCACTAAAGGGTAAGTTAGTTTCTAAATCTTTTACGACCTTTAAAGCACCAGCTGAAAGTTCTTTTAAAATCATGACGCAGGGATCGTAAGTAAGTAAACCTTCAATGTTCAATGGGCAACAAAGATGCGAATCGGCCTGACCTCCTGGCCTAAGAAGCAAAAACATTACAAGTAAGTAATCTGCGATACTTCAATCTGGACAATTATGGGAGTCTCTTAGTATTGCATTGGCGTCTTTTAGAAAATGTTGTGTGCAGCGTAAATTTAAATGTCAAAATGTTAACGACATTTTTATTAATTGTTTTGTTTCATTGTTCTTCAGGAGTTATCTATGAGCTTAGTGGTATGTGTGTTTATGTTATTTGTGTTTTAAGGTTTTCATTCCTCAAATATATGTTATGGGGTTATTTCAGTCTGGGCTTTACTTCTGGATTTTCGTTTATACGCGATGATTTAGTACCGTTGTTAAAATAAATGCGAAAGTGCCCCTCTGAGTGTCTGTTACACTCACCCGCCTTAAAATATTTCGATGTACGACACAGAAAGACCATGACCATGAGTATCCAATTTCCATGGGATAACTCCCGTCCTTCATACAGCCGTAGTTACCACTTAAAACATTTTTCACTATTCCTGTATCGTGGGTGCGATATCAACACATTTAACTCACATACACCAACAGCCTGCAACAAGTCCGGTGATAAAATGGTTGCTGCATGAGGGGAACGAACCAGTAACACCCAGCTCAACATCCCATCATTCAGCCACTGCACTGTAAATAAAACCAACTGCGGCAGTCAGTAACATGGGATTTCCTATTTTTCCTGTTGGAGACAAAATTATTTATTTAAACTTCGTGTACAATGGTGGTACATAGGCGGACTTAATGCCATAAGGCATTCTTTACCAGTCAGCCTTTGGGTAAAATACGACGACATTTAGACGATATTTATTTATACATATACGGCATTTAGAGACTCTCACTTAGTTATTTTAATAAGGCCATTTGAAGGAACTTAACACAGAAATAGAATTGAATCTATTTCCAATTCAATAAGGAAGTTTCATGAACTCTACTGCGACTAGATGTGAACTTTAAAACTGTATACAACGTGCAGATTTGCATTCTCGTTAAAATTCAGGCGGTGGTCGTAAAAAACATAAATAATTAATTAAAATTACGGTACCTGTAGATTCACTACACTTAAACGTACACACACCTGTTTTAAATTAATTCTTAGTATGTTATGGAAGAGCGAAGCCTAAGACAGGCATTACTTGTCTAAAAGGAGGCTCCAATTATAATTTTTGTTTAAACTTATACTTTTGATTACCAATAAACTATTTTTCTTTAATTTTTGTCGCTGGTTTTTGTAGTTGAAATTTGTCAGAGTGAACGAACTGGTGCGCGGGCGCCGGGTTTAGGGAATAAAAATCATTGAATAAACATTCGCGTTTGTTTGTCTATGAAAGCGCAACGTCTATAAGGCAAAGATCAGACAGGTCGCGTGTAGTTTGACATTTACGAATTTCCATAAAATAATATGAAAAGAAAAACATCGGTACATTTAATTAGTAACTAGCGGCGCTCCACGGTTTCACCCGTGTAGACCGAGATAAAAAGTGAAGTAATTGTACCGCGAGATCGTTTTCCGGGATAAAAAGTACCTAGCTACTTATCCTACCTTACCTACCTAATTAACAAACCGAGCGTCGTCAAAGGTTGTTTGATAAAACTCACAACATTTTTTTAAATTATTCTGTTTTTTGGGTCCAGCCGTTCTCGAGTTACTGTTCGAACAAACCCAACTTTGTTTTTTTTTAAGTATAAAGATTTTTGTCGAGATGCATTGGCATTGTTACTTCCTTGAATTTGTCGAGGTTGAAAAACGACAGCTTGTCAAGTATACAATGGACAAAAAAAGTAAATTTAAATTCAGTTTTATTTTTACAATTAAGCAGCATTGTTTCAGTTCAAGGTCATGTTACTATATAATATTTTTATTTTTTGCTATTGTGAAAAATTATCAAATAACTTCCCGCCCTGGGTGGAGTACTGACAAAACCCACCCATGTTCCTTCTATTGCCCTTTTCGTTCCGGGGCCGCGGTATCTCTTTCGAACAACCGGCAACCCCGGCAGACCGTGGCCCTCTGCTTTGCTGACATCTCTTTGAGGCGCGCGATGAACACTAAGTAACCGTTGAGACGGCCTGCCTCCTTCGTTAGCAAGACTGCTTCGCAGAAAGAGGTGGTGGCTTCCCATTCCCTCTCGCTCCGGACCATGGACTGAACCAGGGGGTCTACTCTCTTTCTCCAAAACGTAACTTCGTTAACGAACGAAAGTCAAAAGTAGTTACTTTTGTAACCCTACTCTATATCAGTTTGCGTGAATTAGTGTAGGTTTAGAAAATTTTAATGTCAAATAAACTTCGGACGTCCGAAATTTCGAAATGAATGAAATGAAATGAAACCGTGGTAGAAAACGTTCGAAGTTTCGGCCGCAATTTCGTTTTACGTAGAATTAGAGTAGACCCCCAGGGCCGGACGCGAGAGATCGCCGCCACCGATCGCCCCTACGAGGGCACGGCGGTACTCCAGCCAAGCTAGACAGACCGCCACTGTGTGCTCCACCGTGTCCTCCAGGCGATCGTCACAATGATGACACCCGGGCGTTTCCTCCCGCCCGATTATGTGCATGAATCTCCCGAAACTTCCGTGTCCGATGAGGACCTGCGTCAGGCGGTAGGGTTGATTATAATTATCAGCCTAATTTGAATAAATGACTTGATTTCGATTTTAAAAAGACTAGGAAGGCAAATAATGAATGCTAGCCCAACTAACTTAATGAACTTTATTATCTACTAGACTTTGGAATGAGCAACAACCCTTGTTTAGAAAAGAAGATAAGGAAAGAATGGTACACGAAATAACAAAAAAAAAACATTGAACATACAAAATATCATAAACATACATCTTAATATATATAAACTAGCTGACCCGGCCACGCGCTGCTGTGGCTAAAGTTTTGGTTATATTACATTATAGTAAACAATCTAAGAGGAACGATAAGAGAACAGCAGTCACGGAGTCCACTATGCTTTTTCACACAGATGGTATTTGTAAAAAAAAATGGTGATCTCCTTATTTGACTTTCTACTACTATAAACCTTTAGTACAATGAAATTATTTACGAACAAAGACGAAAATGTTGATGTTGGTATACAAATTCACTGGATTGAGATTTGAAGGGGAAGTACGTTGAACACAATTAATTAAAATGTTCTTACACTTGATATTAAGCAGAAATCAATACAAAATAAAAAGTAATCAGATTTATTATTTCCATTTAATTTTATAACAAATAAGTATATTACGGTATAATACAGTAAATAACATGTGACGCTTAAACTCATAAACTTTTAAACATTAATATTTATTTTTTTGAATTATAAATACTATTAATTTCAATTTAATTTAACACCAATCGGTGCACAATGTTTTTGGTTAACCTTTCTTTAGCTAACACAAATAGATTCGACGGTTTCCCAACACGTGAACACGCAACATATAGTTGCCCATGAGAAAAACTTGGATTTTCCAAATCTAAACCACAAATGGACATTGTCTGACCTTGAGATTTATTTATAAACAGCGAAAGCTAAACGAATTGGAAACTGTAGCCTTTTGAAGGGTATGGTAGAATCTGATGGTATCATCGGAATACGTGGCAACAGGACCACTTTTCCTTTAAACTTCCCAGCCAAAATGGTTGCTTCAAGAATGTTTCCGGCGATCTTTTTGATGACCAAACGCGTACCGTAACATAATTGAGGTGGATTCAAATTACGGAGGAGAATAATAGTCGAACCAATCTTTAATCGAAGATTATGTGGTGGCATTCCAGGGATATGTAATGAATTTAAAATTACAATCGGAAAATTTACACTTTCATTTTCATCAACAACAGTATCGATTGATTTAAAAGACATCAGATCGCCTGGTAACAACTGTTGTATGTGGAAGTTAATTTCGTCAACATCAACGTTTTTGGCTGCCAAAATCGCCCGTTGACTGAGTCATTCATGATTCAAATAATTATTCTGTATATCCGGGAAAATACTCTAAATCAATTCATTTTTATCCTAAACAACAGTGTAAAAATTGTCTGGTAGTTTAATGCATTGCGTATTTGGGTGCAGTTCTATTTCACCGTTCCCAATATCTAGTAGTTGTTCGGAAAATATTTGTGCTGATGGATCATTTTGCAATTGTACTCGCATATTTATGGTCAATCGAAGTGTTTCAACACTTCGCCATAAGAATGACTGTTTCAAACATGCATTAATCTCATCCGCGAAAGTAGAGCGAGGTATAACCGGTAAGGTCTGCCGGAAGTCACCAGACAAAGGTAAGATAACACCACCGAAAAGTTTATTATTGCTGTTTAAATTTGCATAGTTCTGTTTAATGCTTCAATTGAATATTTGTGTGCCATTGTGCACTCATCCCAAATTATTATAGAATTCTTCCGCAACACTGCAGCTATTCCACTATTCTTTTTGATGTTACACATTGCATCTGGTTTATTATGAACGTCCAATGGCAGCTTGAATGTTGAATGTGCTGTTCGCCCACCATCTAGTAAAGTAGTCTTACCGGTTACACCGGGTGCATCCAAGAAAAAAAACCGCCTTGTTCAGCAGCAACAGCCAGCATAATCCGATCATAAATATTTTTTTGTTCTGCTGTCAGTAAGGGTTCACTGTTCATGATAATTGTTGCTGAACTACCATGGGCATATTGCTTTTCTCGTTGTAAATCGGTATTGACTAAGTCGGTGGCTGGACGATTAGGTGATGGCATACCATAATGATTAAGTGGTAAATTTGAAATAAGAACACATAAATCCTCGATCAAGACCAATGCTTCATTGTACATCTCTGGTGTATAATCTATGTTTTGGCATTGATTTGTTTGTCTAATTCGGTGCAAGTGCAAGATGTCTTCTGTCATACAATTTTTATATTTTTCCCACAAAGTTTGTGATTGCGAGGGATAACATGTCGTCAAAATAATTGCAAACAACTGACGAATGTTATTCGGTGTTGATGTCAACGCAGCATCAGCAAGCGTTAAGTCCCAATGGTTATCGTCTTCTAGCAATTGCAGTTCACGACATGCATCCTGGTATGTTTTGAATACTCGACCATTAACTGTTCGTAAAAATTCAAAAGACGTTGGTCCGGGAACATTCACCAAAAACAAACGTAAATAGAAGCATTCACGTTACGAATATGCCTGTAATGGAAGGATGTGGTTTTCCTTGTTTCCGTGGCTCCCATTTTTTACTGGATTTGTTCCATGTGAAATAACGTGGAACATCACCATACACCAATGTCTTCGTGAATTGGCCAAAAACATCAGGTTTTTGACACAATGTAAAAAATTCAGTTAGAGTCGTTTTCGGAGCTTCGAACGCTCTTTGGAGAACATTTTCTTCAGTGAAGTATACACGTTGACCGTTTTTAAGATGTATTGCCAGATGTTGGACAGCAGGATCTCTATCGTGGTTGGGAAAGCTGAGAATATGCCAAATAGCTTCATTGCTGCTAATGTATCTGCTCATTTGGTATCGTGCTATTTCGTCATTTTTATTTATGTTGAAATAATTGAGTTATACGGTATTTCGATCACTACAAAATAAATTTAATTAATTCAACAACACGTGGTAATTATGCTGTTGAAATGTAGCTTTGTAGACACGTTCGTAGACCATAACAGCGCCATCTATTAATTACTTACTCAACCCAGTCGAAAGGTATCGACATCTGTTAGAATCATTTGGAGTTAACAGATAATTGTGACTGTCAAATAATAACAGACAAATAATTAGCAATAAAAATTAAAATTGCGACTATAATTTGAGATTTAAACTATCCTATCTCTCAAGTTGGATCGAACTGCACATGGTGTGCGAATTTTATTATAATCGGTTAAGTGGTTTAGGAGTCCATTGAGGACAAACATTGTGACACGAGATTTATATATATTAAGATCTCGTGTCACAATGTTTGTCCTCAATGGACTCCTAAACCACTTAACCGATAGAGCCGAAGTAGAAGAGAAGTGTAGTATAGAGATAAGCCGAAGAGCGTTCGAAGCTCCGAAAACGACTCTAACTGATTTTTTTACATTGTGTCAAAAACCTGATGTTTTTGGCCAATTCACGAAGACATTGGTGTATGGTGATGTTCCACGTTATTTCACATGGAACAAATCCAGTAAAAAATGGGAGCCACGGAAACAAGGAAAACCACATCCTTCCATTACAGGCATATTCGTAACGTGAATGCTTCTATTTACGTTTGTTTTTGGTGAATGTTCCCGGACCAACGTCTTTTGAATTTTTACGAACAGTTAATGGTCGAGTATTCAAAACATACCAGGATGCATGTCGTGAACTGCAATTGCTAGAAGACGATAACCATTGGGACTTAACGCTTGCTGATGCTGCGTTGACATCAACACCGAATAACATTCGTCAGTTGTTTGCAATTATTTTGACGACATGTTATCCCTCGCAATCACAAACTTTGTGGGAAAAATATAAAAATTGTATGACAGAAGACATCTTGCACTTGCACCGAATTAGACAAACAAATCAATGCCAAAACATAGATTATACACCAGAGATGTACAATGAAGCATTGGTCTTGATCGAGGATTTATGTGTTCTTATTTCAAATTTACCACTTAATCATTATGGTATGCCATCACCTAATCGTCCAGCCACCGACTTAGTCAATACCGATTTACAACGAGAAAAGCAATATGCCCATGGTAGTTCAGCAACAATTATCATGAACAGTGAACCCTTACTGACAGCAGAACAAAAAAATATTTATGATCGGATTATGCTGGCTGTTGCTGCTGAACAAGGCGGTTTTTTTTCTTGGATGCACCCGGTGTAACCGGTAAGACTACTTTACTAGATGGTGGGCGAACAGCACATTCAACATTCAAGCTGCCATTGGACGTTCATAATAAACCAGATGCAATGTGTAACATCAAAAAGAATAGTGGAATAGCTGCAGTGTTGCGGAAGAATTCTATAATAATTTGGGATGAGTGCACAATGGCACACAAATATTCAATTGAAGCATTAAACAGAACTATGCAAATTTAAACAGCAATAATAAACTTTTCGGTGGTGTTATCTTACCTTTGTCTGGTGACTTCCGGCAGACCTTACCGGTTATACCTCGCTCTACTTTCGCGGATGAGATTAATGCATGTTTGAAACAGTCATTCTTATGGCGAAGTGTTGAAACACTTCGATTGACCATAAATATGCGAGTACAATTGCAAAATGATCCATCAGCACAAATATTTTCCGAACAACTACTAGATATTGGGAACGGTGAAATAGAACTGCACCCAAATACGCAATGCATTAAACTACCAGACAATTTTTACACTGTTGTTTAGGATAAAAATGAATTGATTTAGAGTATTTTCCCGGATATACAGAATAATTATTTGAATCATGAATGACTCAGTCAACGGGCGATTTTGGCAGCCAAAAACGTTGATGTTGACGAAATTAACTTCCACATACAACAGTTGTTACCAGGCGATCTGATGTCTTTTAAATCAATCGATACTGTTGTTGATGAAAATGAAAGTGTAAATTTTCCGATTGTAATTTTAAATTCATTACATATCCCTGGAATGCCACCACATAATCTTCGATTAAAGATTGGTTCGACTATTATTCTCCTCCGTAATTTGAATCCACCTCAATTATGTTACGGTACGCGTTTGGTCATCAAAAAGATCGCCGGAAACATTCTTGAAGCAACCATTTTGGCTGGGAAGTTTAAAGGAAAAGTGGTCCTGTTGCCACGTATTCCGATGATACCATCAGATTCTACCATACCCTTCAAAAGGCTACAGTTTCCAATTCGTTTAGCTTTCGCTGTTTATAAATAAATCTCAAGGTCAGACAATGTCCATTTGTGGTTTAGATTTGGAAAATCCAAGTTTTTCTCATGGGCAACTATATGTTGCGTGTTCACGTGTTGGGAAACCGTCGAATCTATTTGTGTTAGCTAAAGAAAGGTTAACCAAAAACATTGTGCACCGATTGGTGTTAAATTAAATTGAAATTAATAGTATTTATAATTCAAAAAAATAAATATTAATGTTTAAAAGTTTATGAGTTTAAGCGTCACATGTTATTTACTGTATTATACCGTAATATACTTATTTGTTATAAAATTAAATGGAAATAATAAATCTGATTACTTTTTATTTTGTATTGATTTCTGCTTAATATCAAGTGTAAGAACATTTTAATTAATTGTGTTCAACGTACTTCCCCTTCAAATCTCAATCCAGTGAATTTGTATACCAACATCAACATTTTCGTCTTTGTTCGTAAATAATTTCATTGTACTAAAGGTTTATAGTAGTAGAAAGTCAAATAAGGAGATCACCATTTTTTTTTACAAATACCATCTGTGTGAAAAAGCATAGTGGACTCCGTGACTGCTGTTCTCTTATCGTTCCTCTTAGATTGTTTACTATAATGTAATATAACCAAAACTTTAGCCACAGCAGCGCGTGGCCGGGTCAGCTAGTATATAAATAGATATGAAAAAAAATTGTGTGCACGCCATGACTGCGACAAGTAGGTCACCATTACGCATGATGCTGTGCTTTGTGCTGTGAAGAGCGAGAGAAGTCACTTTATTACCTCATATTTATTATGAGTAAGACAGTGTTTTGTTTTTCTAGATGAGGACTACGCTCGGATGCCTAAGATCTTCGAATTGGATGACTACGAGGCCTGTTTTGGAGACCCTCAGGGGCTTTACTGCATGACAGAACTCGCCCTGGTGTCGGATGAGCCCAGCCCGCTACTGACCATGATGCAGGTAGGTTTTTGGTAACCTTCATCATTTTCTAGACCAGTGGACAGATAAGATAAGCTCATGCCTTTTTCCCATGTGGGTAGGTAAAAACTACAAATCGCTACGATTATTAAATACATAGGTACTGTTCCCGGCTGCGAGTATCTCATTTTGTATAATTTATTTAAATCTATGGCAACACCTGACCTCTCCTTTCTCAACTCAAATACATTGTTTGCTAATTAAATCTATTTTTCAATAAACTTCCTCGTAAACTAGCTCTTATTGCACTACGATTAGGGTCCACATACAATGTATTTTAGTGAGTTTTATTTTCCCGTACTGTGCCATAGATAGCAATTAACAGCCATTAAATTTCTTAGTGTCGCGGGTTCGATCCCCGCACGGAACAAATAATTATGTGACCTTCGGGTAGTTGTTCCGAGTCTGGCAAGATTGTGTGATTGTGTACGAGATTTAAAATAAGTAAAAGAAGTGAAAAAAGATCGCAACTTGATGCAGTGAGTTTTGTGTGTCGAGAACAAAACCGAGTTGTGAGTGACGGTTTGTGGTACCTAAGGAACGCAAAATACTAATAACAAAGAGGGTAGATCGTTTTGTCTGCTCGTAAACTTCCACCCGCAATAACTTCAGTTCATCCGTGATCATGACGTTTGCAACCGGTCCACCCTTTATAGCAGAACTTTTTATTAATAAAGCGAAAGTGAGTTTGTTGGTTTCTTTGTTTGTTACGTCTTCACGCGTAAATGGCTAAACCGATTTTGATTAATTTTGGTACAGACATTGTTGGGACCGTGGAGACGGACATAGGCTATTTTTTTTTATAAAAGTGAGAAATGAGGGAGAAAGAGGGAAGAAAAGGAAAAACTTAGCATTGCTATTATAATAATTAAGGCACAAGGGCAAATTCTACAGGCAGCAATTACCTGCGAATCAAGAAAAGGGAACTGTGTTACCCCGAATTTCGCTGTGTTGTTTGTCAAAGCTAGTATTACATAAGATTATGTGAATGAGATTGAAATAATAACATTATTGGTACGTTTATTCCGTATAATGTGTTCATCTCGTAATATTGATTGTAAACACAACAAAGTACCTACATGTGAACGATTACTAACAATGTTTTAAACTTAAACGTTTTAGTTTGCAGCGCAAGTTCAGGGTTAATAGGGCTGATTGCATTGAGATGCTATAAACAATTAGTAACATAGACTATAAGCGTATTTAAATAATAAAAAAAAAACAATGTATATGCACAATATGAACAATTTACATATGGTGGAGTTGTTACTGTGGCATTTTTTTGCCCCACTCTTAAAATTTGTCCTGTAGCGTGGGTGCGTTTACAAACATTTAAAACTCAAATACCTACACAAGCCAACCCAAAAATGTTTATTTTTTATTACTGTTCAAGAACCCTTCTGTCCCAGTTGCTATATACTATCCTTACGAATATTATAAAAGCAAAAGTGAGTTTGTTTCGTACGTCTTCACGCCTAAAAGGCTAAGCCGATTTTTTTAAAGTGAGAAATGAGGGAGAAAGAGGGAAGAAAAGGGAAAACTTAGCTTTGCTGTTACAATAAATAAGGCGCAAGGACAAAAATTGCAGGTACCTGCAAATCAGGAAAGGGAAACTGTGTTACCCCGAATTTAACGCGAGCGAAGCCGCGGGCAAAAGCTAGTAATATTATAAAAGCGAATGTGAGTTTGTTTGTTAAAAAAAAGTAAGAAAAGGGGGAAAAAAGGGGAGAGAAAGATATTAGCTTAATTTATATAAAAACTATGAAGCATGTTATAAAAATTAAAACCAATCGAAAATCTAGATCAGCTGAAATCTTCCCGACTGTTGAACTCGCTATATTTCGCATAAGATATTACTTGACAACCTTCTTTAACACTGTACTTGTTTTGTTTTCTTCACAGTTTCTAGGCAGTCAGGCTTTTTGATTGTGTAATACATTTTTTTACAGGAATATTCTGCATATTACCATTCACACTACAACCACACGCTACTTCGTCGAGGTATATGCATCACTCAGACTTGCAAACAGTTCCACGAAGATTCAGAAGGAGACCTAGGATCGGCCCTTGAAGCATGCGCCAACGAAACCATTTATAACAAGTACAAATTAAAAACGAGAATTTCAAATTTTGATTGTTCCAAACGGGAGAGGAATCTGCCAATTGATAATTTGGATATAGCTGTTGCTGCGGTCTGTGTCGCTGTACTGATCGCAAATATTGTCGCAAGCACGTGCGATTACTGTTTTGAAAAAGAAACAAATAGTAGAGGTATGATCATTGACTTGTTAATTTAAATTTCCAACATCATCGTTTCCAATCATAAAAAAAACCAAACGCCTGAATAAATATAAAAAGAGAGAATGAACCAGAAGAGATGGAGTACTTAATATTTTCTTAAAACCTATATTTTCATAAAATCGCGAGTAAAACTTACTAATATTATAAAAGCGAAAGTGAGTTTGTTTGTTACGTAAACCGATTTTGATGTATTTTGGTACAGAGATAGTTGGGACACTGGAGACGGACATAGACATAGATAGAGATATAAAACTAAAAAGTGTTTTTCTTTTTAAAGTGAGAAATGAGGGAGAAAGTGGGAACAAAAAGAAAAACTTAGCTTTGCTTTTATATTAAATAAGGCGCAAGGGCAAACACTACAAGTAGCAGATACCTGCAAATCAGAAAAGGGAAACTTACCCCATATTTAACGCGAGCGAAGCCGCGGGCAAAAGCTAGTCAAGCTTATAAACCATAATCATGGCGTTGCAACGGCGCCGCAATATCGGGAACTTAATTTAAATAAAAAACATGGCAAACATACCGTTTCAAATGGGAATATAAGGTTCCTATCCCTCGAGCTCATAACTGAAAAACATTTGAAGATACGGTCCAGGCTACTGGTAGCTAATACCGAACTACTACAAGCTACTGGTAGCTTGGACCTTAACTTCAAATTTTTTAAGGGTCCCGTATCTGAAAGGGAAAAAACGGAACCCTTATTTGATCGCTTTGTTCTCCGTCTGTCTGTCTATCTGTCTGCCAAGACCCTTTATACGGAACCCTCGGTGCACTAGTCCGACTCGCACTTGGCTGTTTTTTTTAATACTTATTTATAAATGTATTAAAAGTGAATCAAGAACAGGTCATCATAATTTTCAGGTCTCAAATTTCTGTACTGTTTCTCCATATTTCGTAACTGGAACAAACTGAAGGCGCCTGCAGCGGATGACAAGGAGCCTCGTTTGAAGAGATTGACTGGACTTCATGGAATCAGGTAATGTGTATCGACAGTTTTTAACTTGCCGGCCTGTGGTAAAACATGTTCGTCGTATAATCCTTACTAATATTATAAAAGCGAAAGTGAGTTTATTTGTATTTTTTGTTACCTCTTCAACAAAAATAGTCGAGACTTTGGAGACAGACATAGGCATTTTTTTGATAATTGAGATCGAAGGAGGGAAAAAAAAGGGAAAACTTAGCTTTGCTATTAGAATAAATCAGACGAAACTACAGGTAGCAGGTACCTGCAAATCAGGAAACCCGATTTAACGCGAGCGAAGCCGAGGGCAAAAGCTAGTATATAATAAAAGTAGCGGAATAGGCCGAATACCGAATATTAACCGAATATTCGTTGCAAGCCTAATGTGAGCAGCTGTAGGTACGTGAAGTACTTTCGCAACTTTGCTAGAACACTCAGCTCTCTAGCGGCTATTTCGGTCTTGGGCTCTATAAAAGATCCAAAGTTGAGGGTCGATGTCCCATCTGGTTTCATTTTGTTCGGTATTAGACTAATGTAGTGAAATCGAGCCCTCAGCAGTATCTTCTTGCAGGACTTGGCAACTCTGCGCAATTAGTTTGCATTTCGGTGTGGGATAGGTATATTAATTATTTTGTTTGTTTCAGGGCTCTGACAATGTTGCTCGTCATTGCAGGACATTCAATCATAAGGAGCATTTATTGGTCTGAGAACTCAAATTTTATAGAAAACGTAAGCTAAGTGAAAAAATATCCATAGAGTTTTGTCTCGGCTTCAAGCAGTATAGTGCAATATACACAATACACACTTAAACATCACAGTGAAAACTTAAGACTTCAAGGTTCTCCTTCTGTTAATGTTTCGAAAATAATGCAACGATTCTCAGGCGTTGTCCTACTTGGCTATCGAGAGCTATCGCGCGAGATATGCAATGTTTCATTGACCATTTTCATCGTACGACAAGAATCATTACAACCCTTGCAAGTTAGGGCAATGCGTTATTCGTCCTAAAATCATCTAAGAGAACAGTAATTTTGAGCACTAAATTTATTAAGAGTTTCTGGGGCAAGTGAGCATGAAGGAGATTTCTCGTATAACTGTTTAACTAATTTCATTTTTATTAATTTCAGATGTTCATTTCTAAGCCCATGCACATTCTGATGTGTGGGTCACTGATTATGCAAACATTCCTGATGATGTCTTCGTTCTTGCTTGTGTACAACTGGCTGATAAATTGTGAGAAACAGAAAACCACGTGGAAGATGCTGCCGAAAATGTTCATAATGAGATGGTTGAGGTGAGGAATGGTGGACGGCTGTACCTACTAAACACACATTACCATGACTCACATTAGCACATAACATTTTACTTTAAAGGCACGGTTGTTTTTGGGTTTAGGGTACGGTTGTCGCAGTGATTGAGCAATGATGATCAACTGCTGCGCTGCGATTCGCGGGTTCGATCCCCGCACGGAACAAATATTTGTATGACCTACAGATTATTGTTTCGGGTCTTGGCTGTCTTAAATGTTTGTAAACGCACCCACGATACAGGAGATTTTTTTTTTTTTAATGAAAAGGTTATCGTTATCATCTGTGCACCAAAAGTGTAATTCCCGCACTAAAAAACTCGACGCAATATTATTCAAAACGTCAACGTCTGTGTATGCTTGTTTCCTGTATCTTTTCCCTGCGTTTGATAAAGTATAGTATGAAGTTCTGTGGGACAAGCTGCGGGAAGGAAGGTGTGGAACCAGCCTAGCAACGTGAAATGGGCTGATGTATTTTTCGCGTGGTATGTTGTTGGTTTTATGCGTGTTAAGATTTAGACAAGGGGGCATTACATCGCCAAAGCTATTTAACCTCTTTTTTGCGGGTAGGAAGTCATCAAATTACTTACTCCGCTCTAGGCGGACCCATGCATGTTTCTTATTTTGCCCTTTATGTTCCGGGGCCGTGGTATCTCTTTCGAACAACCCGCAACCCTGGCAGCTTGAGCTCAGCAGTAAGCGACTTGGGTGTCGCATTTAAGACGTCATTATCAACAATATCAGTTACGCAGATGGCATGGTGCTGCTGAGCTCAGCGGCCAGAGCGCTAAGAGATTTCTCAGAACCTGCGAGAATTCTATCCTTCAATGTGAGAAAGAGTTGTTGGTCATTAAGGCCTTTGGCGGTAACTGCCTCGAGATTGTACCAGTGATTAAGTTGTAAGGTCTGGATATATCGATTCAAGTTTCTGGCGCACTACGCAACCGACGACCTTAATGACCAGGTGGATATTAAAAGTAAGGAACGTAAAACCGTAGTCCGATACAACATGTTGACTCGCAGCTTTGGTGGTTCTTGCTTACGCTATGCTTTTCAAAGCTTAATGTCAAATCATCTACACGTGCAGCTTGTGGACTAATAATAAGTACTTAGTACACCTAGGCTGCCCTGTTTCCTCTGTGCATCTTGTTGGCCTACGTAAGCAAACGTCGACAAAATTATAATAGAGTAGCTTCCTTAGATAATGATTGTTAATGATACCCTGTTCGTGCAGATTGACTCCGCCGTACGCCCTAATCTTGGCTTTGACAGCAACTTGGTTTGGGAGGATTACATCAGGACCTGATTGGCAGGTAAGCTTTTATCGTTTTCACTTGTAACAATTTTTTTCTGAGCTATTTATCAGTTTTTTTACAGGTTTCCTCAGATGAGGTTTTATCAGAAACGGGCTCAAAACTCGGCTTATCTAAAACCGTATTTTTAAACGAAGCTAATGGCTATTTATGAATTCATCCAAATTGTAATTTGCCATGTTGACAAAGAAAACTAGTTTGAGCTATTAGTTGCGATATGTCTCAAGCACTGAACTTGATGCAAACGGCATAAGAGGCTAAGATTTTTATTTCAGCACTAGCTTTTGCCCGCGGCTTCGCTCGCTTTAAATTCGTGGTAACACAGTTCCCCTTGCGCCTTATTGATTTGTAATAGCAACGCTAAGTTTTCCCTTTTCTTCCCTCTTTCTCCCGCACATTCCACTTTTTTAAAAAAAATATTAGCCTATGTCCGTTTCCTGGTTCCCAACTATCTCTGAACCAAAATGCATCTAAATCGGTTTAGCCATTAAAGCGTGAAGAGGTAACAAACAAACTCACTTTTGCTTTTATAATATTAGTAAGGATTTTTTAGTTATGGTAATAAGATATCTAACACATTTTTTTATCAAGTATTCATTTTATTTATTTCTAAGATATTAATATTGTAGATGGCAAATTAATAAAATTGAAATGGAACTACCTCATAAAAAAGCAAATAATCAAAGTTTTATTTTATTTACAGACCGTAATAGGCAACGAAATGTATGACTGTCGTCAAGTGTGGTGGAAACATCTCCTGTATATCAATAATTACGAAAACAACGCCGTGTGCATGCTGCAGACGTGGTAAGTATTTGAAGACATGTGATTTTTAATCCTATCCTACTAATATGCGAATGTTTGTTACTCTTTCACGTCAAAACAGCTGAACGGATCTTGATGAAATTTGACACAGAGGCATATCAGGGCGAAGCCGCGGGCGCCAGCTACTTAGTACAATATAATAATATGACCCCCTATGGTCCCGTAGTATATTGCGTCCATGGAATAGCGGAGCGGTGGTACATATGCCTGTCAATGCGCTACCGCACTGGCTGTGAGAACACTTCTGCTTCTTTTCAACACTAATGAAACCTACCTTATCAGCCTATATTCGGCTATTATTACCGGTGGCAACGTGATTCGAACCTAGCCCTTTAGTCAAACAGCAGTCGGCAGCAGGCGACAATCGTTATCGCTCAGCAGTCACTAATACATTTTCAACTTTAAACCCTAGCACATTTAGTTGAAAATCTATTAATGACTGCTGAGCGATAACGAACGAAAGAAACAAAAACGATATGTAAACGTCAATAGATTTTCAACTATATGCGCTAGGGTATAATGTTGAAAATGTATTAGTGACTGCTGAGCGATAACGATTGTCGTCTGCTGTCGTCTGCTGTTTGGCTATAGGCCCTGTTTAGATGACACCATTGGTGTGTTTTGTTATGATGGATTGATCAATCCCTCCATCAAATGCCATAAATACCTCGTCACTCGAATCTTCGAATGCGTGTATGCAACTCGTATAATTATTTAGTAGATTATATTTAAAAAAAAAATTGATCATCAATAACTTTTTAAATAGTATTAAAAGCAATAACGGCAGTAAATTAAAAATTTAACATGGGTACCCAATTTTAAAACTATACCTAAAGTAGTTTAAAAAATATAGGTTCATTTAGATCAAACAATTTAAATTTTGATTGTGCGCGTAGTCAAATTTTACTTATCGTCAAAGAATTCTTGTCGAGTATTGATTTTCTATTGTTACAAAAGATATACACAGAAGCAAACATAATATGTACACCGTGTTAGATATAAATCAGTTATCTGCTTATTCTTCCCAGGTACCTGGCAGCGGACACCCAGCTCTACTACTTGGCTTCCATTGTCTTCGTGCTGTGCCAAACGGCTCGCAGCAGGAAGGTGGTGCTGAGCCTTCTGTTCGTGATAGCAGTGGCTGTTCCCACGCTGATCACTTACCTCCGGAACCTGGATGGCATCCTCTTGTTTTATCCTGAGTAAGTAGACGATACCGTCTAAAACAACTTTCAGCTACCCTACCATGACGTGTTAAAGCAGAACTTATTCCGCTGAGGGAAAGGGACAGAGCTATACAGGGTGTCTAGCACCATCTCTTTCACTCAGCGGAATAAGTTCTGCTTTAAGATGTCATAGTAGGCCTACAGTAGATACTTATCTTCTTTGAAATGTGGTGGATCGCATTGTCATTGTCAGTCAGATATATATTTTTACATTTTATCGCTACTTTCGCTAGGAAAATCGTCTCTGACCAAACCCGTTGGTTTACTTGTGGTTGTATTTATTTATTTATTTGGATCTACAACAAAGGATACATAGATACATTATAAAACAGAATACAAGGGGTTGTTTTAACTGTGTTCCTTTAATTATAGGAGACCACAGCATGCACATATAACTAGGTGTTAACACAAAAATATTTATATCAGTGAAAATGAAAAACTATTTTTAAAACAAGACATAGAAATTAAATGAATATAACAATAGAATTAGAATTGATTCACATAAAAATTATAATCATTATGGTTGTTGTACAATAAAATTGGTATAGTAGGTAGTCAAATTCTTAGTTAATTCGTCAACTCGCGCGCAGTCGTGAGTTTATGAGGCGCGAGTTGACGAATAAGCCAAATTCTTTTTGTATTTAATAATGGGGAGGGTTATGTCCAAGCTTAATTGTTTTGCCAAATCGTAGTAATGCCTACAGAGTTTTGGGAGAGCGGCGAAATGTCCCAGATTAGATTTTGGTGTTTAGCTGCATCTGGTTACAATAGAAGTCAATTCCAACATATTTATAAGCAGATGATAAAGTAATTATTTATTATAAGATTCAAACATATTTATAAGCAGATGATAAAGTAATTATTTCTTATAATTACAGGTTTGCATTATCATTTTTTATGAATTATCCTACGTTCGACGAGATCTACAAGAGAGCGCACACAAATATGACTGGCTGTGTCATCGGCATGGCCATAGGGTACTTGGTCTATAACTGGCAGAACACTGGTAGAGATGCCAAACCTCTCCGGGTAAGTTATACATAGGTTCAAACATCTGCGCCTACTGAAAAAAAAAACATGATTTTCACAATTAACCTTAATACTATGCCTAGTTCTGTTTGTCCTATCTTTATAATAACTCTGCTGTTTTCATGTGCTGTTTAGGCGTTTAATTAAGTGCATGTATAAGTAACTAGCTGTTCCACGTGGTTTCACCCACGCTGCTCAGCACCTGTTGGTCGTAGCGTGATGTTATATAGCCTATAGCCTTCCTCAAGAAATGGACTATCCAACACTAAAAGAATTTTCCAATTCCAACCAGTAGTCCCTGAGATTAGCGCGTTCAAACAAACAAACAAACTCTTCAGCTTTATAAAACTCTTCAGCTTTATAATATTATTATATATATAATTATATATTATATATAGATGGGGCGCTATGACTTAGTATTAAAATGTTTGCTGGCGTATATGGTAGTGTAATCATTGTTGAAGATCCAAATAAAATAAATAAATAACAAAACCGCACTTCTGATATCCTTGATCCCCGTCCACTACAGAAGGCCAATCTGCTAATCTTATTCGTTCCTTTTGATTTAAGTGTTAATAATAATATTAGTGACCATGTCAGTTTAAAGACTCGACGAGACTATTCTTTCCTATTCACCAAACAGGCAGCAAAATGTAAATGTTAATGGGACGACGTCCTCTGGGTCTCTAGTCAAGATGAGTGTGCCTCAAGGTTCTATTTTCGGTCCTTTCCTGTTTTTTGTTTATATAAATAAATGGTGACTAAATTTTCCGGTATAATTGTATTTGGTGATGACACTTTGCTAACTTTTAAAATAGATGGAAAAAATACGGACGTTGTACATGTTAACAAAAGTCGAAGTCTGTCCGTCCGTAGATCTTTTAAGCTACTCAACGGATTTTAGTGCAGTTTTCAGCGAAAGATAAAACGGTTATCTAAGGGTTAGGGTTTAGAGTTTAAAAGGGTGAAATGGGACTTTCTTACTAAGACTCCGCTATCCGTTTGTCACCAGGCTGTAACTCATGAATCGTTATAGTTAGACACTTAAATTTTCGCAAATTATGTGTTTCTGTTGCCGCTATAACAACAAATACAAAAAAAAAACAGAATATCTTAAATATTTAATCGGGCTCTCATACACCATGATTTACATTTGCTAGTACCCTTCTTACATTTTTTTAACTTCAGAAAACAGATTTAAATTCCAAAAAAATATGTAATTTCTTTTTGTAAAAAAATTTGAGTACTTGAATGTTTGTTATATAAGTACATAGAATATCAGTCCTCAGATCATCAGTGACCGGACACATTGTATACAGTAAAAATATACATACTAATAAAATCCTGTAAAATACATAATTAACATGTTGCCAGAAAACTCACATTATCTGTTTATTTAATAATCTAGAAGTACCGCATCTTGTACTGGGCACTGTTTCCACTGGCAGTGCTCTGCTGCTACTCCGGCACTGTTTTCTACGCGTACGCACCACCTCCTTCGGGAACAGTCAACTTGTTGTATGCTGCCTTCACGAAGCCTGTCTTCGCCATTTTGATCGGTTCAATTATAGTTGGAGCCATTTTTCAGATAGAAGGTAATTATTATTCTTTTTTGAACGACACTCATGCAAACCCAGGATTAAGCTAAGCAGAACAGTTGCTAAAGAACAGCCACATTTTACCGATTGTCAGTCTCATGAAATACGGGGTGAATCTATTGTGATCGGTAGACCGGGTACAATTCTAGACTCCTGGATGCTGTTCTAACTCCTCCTGAAGACTCCTGGTAAAAGTGCTCAATAGTCATAGCAGTTAATCACAAAAATATTTTTCGTTCTGTTGTATTATTTCTTCGTGTTTTGAAAAACGTTATTTGAATTATATGGGCATTTGTCACTGCAGTTCTCGGCTCCATAACACCCTCGTCTGCGACTCGAGTGTAAATTTCGCCTGGATGGTAATGACAATATTTTCCCCCAATTGAACCAAAATGTACTATGACCATCAGATGTGTACCGGACGATCCTGGAGTGGCCCGCGTGGACGTCCCTAAGCCGGCTGTCATTCAGCGCGTACCTGATGCACATATTCGTGTTAAGAAATGACGTGGTGATGCAGACGGCTACTAACAGAGTCTCTGCCTTTGTGATCGTAAGTATGCTTATTGAGCCTGTTTTGTACAAGATATAAGAACTAAGTAACTCGACACAAAATGAATGCTCTACGTAACGCGCTCTAACCACCAGCTGATGAATGCATTAAAAAGTACTGGAGTCTTGACGGTGTTTTAAGTAATATAATAAAATTTGCTGGCGCCCGAAAAAATCGTACGTGTCATTCCAGACCATAATCTACTTCTGGGCCAAATTTTATCAAGATCCGAACATCCCTTTGGACGTGAAAGAGTAACAAACATCGATGCATCCTCAGAAACATTCGCATTTATAATATTAGTAGGATTTAAAACTTGCAAAATAGTTTGAAGTTTGAAATCCAACATCTTTGCAAGTAGAAGAGGCCCTGGAATGGTCCTGAACAAAACAAAGACAGTCATCATAAGTTGAACCAGTTAGTTTAGTAGAATCCAAAGTTGCAATCAATTCACCTTTCTGAACCATCCATCCATCTTATTATTTCTCCATGAAAATAAATAATCAAGCTTACAAACATTCCATCATTTGTATTTTGTATTTTTGCAGATAACAACTGGCGTGTCAACAATAGCTGTATCTATGGTAGCCGCATTCTTCTTCTACATACTGGTGGAAGGTCCCTTTACAGAAGTCATCAGAAAATGGACCTTCAAACCTAAGCCGATTGCAGAAGACAAAGATAAGGAAACTAAGAAGAAAGAAGATGCTGAGGTATACGAAAGTAAAAGAACAAATGGAGTCGCTAACAGTGCTAGGAAAAGAATATTCGATAATATAGCTGATAAAAAATCAAACAGCGTTGAAAGCATCATAGAATAAAATTTATTCATTCGTAAGCAATTTATATTAGGCTAGCATAAGTTCAAGGTCAAGGTAATATGTATTTTAAAAATTTTGGGTATGTGAGTGTCTGGGATACTGTGGTTGAATTACCTTCTTTAAAATAAATTAGATACCCATGACACACGGGTGGAACACTAAGGCGCGGCGCCCACACGACCAACAGTCGAGGCGCAATCGGGACGCGGGCGCGTTAGGCACGTCGCCCATAAAAAATCTCGTTGCGGCGTGCCTCTTAAGTGCTTGCGCCTCGACTGTTGGTCGTGTGGGCGACGCGCCTAACGCGAAGTGTTAGAGGGAGCTTTCACCTTCGACCACCTTTTTGCTGTTTAGTTAGCACAAATATAGTTACATAAAATAAGATTAAATTATTTTAGTTAAATATTATTTATATATATTTTTGTTGTTAATTTTTTAGTAAGAAATAAATATAAGGCCTCCAAAAAAACAATTCTATTACAGTATGCCACACACTAACCTACCCAAAATTTGCCACCTTGAACTTATGCTAGCCTAGTATTTGCTTGTGAAATTGTGAATTAACGTTATTATGTGACTGCTGCTTTTCATTCGCTATCGATATGGTGAGAAGTCCAGGGAAAATCCCTAGGGCCCATTGAATTACGGAGGATCAAAATTACCCCTGGAGCAGGTAACGGGTTATCCCACTACAATCACGGGTAACCAGTGAGATCATGATAACTAAAGAGTATTAAACAAATGCCTATGTGTATTCAAGTAAGCTTACCTATTTAATTGGGAATTGTTATAAAATAAGAATTTAATTAGTCACTGCCCGATGTTTTATTATTTCAACTCCTACATACAAGTCGAAAATTTTTAAAGAATATTTTTAACATGCAACCTGGTACTGCCCGTCGCCCACTATAATATTATATACGTGAAAGTTTGTATGGATGTTTGTTACTCTTGCACGGAAAAACTACTAAATGGACTAAATGAATCTTTACAATAATATAGCTTATACATCAGAATAACACATAGGCTACAATTCACGTACATATATTATATATCCTATCACCACGCAAAACCGCGGGGCGCAGCTAGTTGCAGGAGATCTAAAATGGCGTTGACAGAATCATAATTCTTACTAATATTATAAAAGCGAAAGTGAGTTTGTTTGTTTGTTTGTTTGTTACCTCTTCACGCTTTAATGACTAAACCGATTTTGATGAATTTTGGTACAGAGATAGTTGGGAACCGTCTCCTGGTTCCCAACTATCTCTGTACCAAAATTCATCAAACTCACTTTCGCTTTTATAATATTAGTAAGGAAGTAAGGATATTATAACAATAAAATATGTTTCAGGTGACTCAGGTTGTCCAATAAGACCAACACTACTCACTCCAATATTAGACACAGAGCCGGATACTCCACGAAGATTTTATAGGGAACAATATCCTCTTGTACGCAATACAGTTGTTTCACGAATTTCTATTATTTATATATTACTTAATCTTAATAATTGTTTGTTTTTATTATTGAAATCACATAAAATTCCTGGTTTACCACAATAGGACACCAATATTGAATACTAGCTTCCAGCCGCGACTTCGTCCGCGTGGCATACTTACTTTGGGGTAACTCGCGTGATGATCGAAAAAAAATATCTTTCTCTCTCCTTTTTTTCCCTCTTTCTCCCCCTTATCTCACTTTTTTTTTAAATGCCGATGTCCTTCTACAGGGTCCCAATTAACTCTGTATCAATTCATCAAAATCGGTTGGGTCATTTAGGCGTGAAGACGTAACAAACAAACTCACTTTCGCTTAAATACTTAATATTAGTAATAATTATATTGTTCAACTGCATCAGCCTCTCTAGGTTCAGGGCCACTACTTGCACAAGCATTAGCTATATTATCACCTGCAGGATGTCGTCTCTCCACCTGGGATAATACTCTTCCAGTCTCTTCTATGGGATCCAGAAGGCGATCTAAAATCATAATAATTATACTTAAATAAGTTATCATTATAAAAATTCAATACCATGTCTTAACAGAAAAAAATCCAATACTTACTAATATTATAAAAGCGAAAGTGAGTTTGTTTGTTACTTCTTCACGCCTTAATGATTTTTGGTACAGAGATAGTTGGGACCCTGGAGACCGACATAAGCTATTTATTTTTTAAATGTGAGAAATGAGGGAGATTGAGGGAAGAAAAAGGAAAACTTAGCATTGCTATAACAATAAATAAGGTACAAGGGCAAAAACTACAGGTAGCAGGTACCTGCAAATTAGGAAAGGGGAACTGTGTTACCACAAATCTAACGCGAGCGAATCCGCGGGCAAAAGCTAGTACATGACATGTACTAGCTTTTGCCCGCGGATTCGCTTTAGATTTACGAGGAATATGCATAAAATGTATTAATTACTATCAACCGATAACCCCGGTTTATACAATGTATATTTCAAATTTTCTATCAGTTTTCTAGTAATTGCACATGTATATCTGTTTTTTTTCTGAATGTTTAATGCTATGATTACTAAAAGACTCAAAGTGTGTGTGGAGAAGAATCGAATTTTGTCGCCAAATACAGATTAAAACTATCTATTTACAGTCATTTAACCCCAGAACTGAGTTCGTTTTAATTCGTTTCACATCCTAAGATGAGGTGTGACTGGCATGCCCAATTACCCATCTTATCCAAAGGACTTTTATATAGGTTCCTGTCTGATCGATTAGATCTTTTAAAGTACTCAACGGATTTTAATGCAGTTGTCAGCAATAGATAGGAGTAATTCAAGAGGAAGGTTCATGTGTATACATCCTAGTATAAGTCGGTGAAACCGCGGGTTGCAGTTATTAATACATAAAGAGAAAATACCTGTTTAGATTATTACTGTTATTTCTGGTCAATACATTGACTTATCAAAATTTGTTTATATACATATTTTTTGCTTTTGCCCGCGGCTTCGCTTGCGTTAAAATCGGGGTAACACGGTTCCCCTTGCGCCTTATTGATTTTAATAGCAACGCTAAGTTTTCCCTTTTCTTCCCTCTTTCTCCCTCACATCAAACTTTTTTTAAAAAAAATATTAGCCCATGTCCGTCTCCTGGTTCCCAACTATCTCTGTACCAAAATTCATCAAAATCGGTTTAGCCATTAAAGCGTGAAGAGGTAACAAACAAACAAACTCATTTTCGCTTTGTTATTATTATTAAGTAAGGATATAACAACAATAAAATATGTTTCAGGTGACTCAAGTTGTCCCTTAAGACCATCACTACTCACTCCAATTTCAGACACAGAGCCGGATACTCCACGAAGATTTTATAGGGACCAATATTCTCTTGTACGCAATACAGTTGTTTCACGAATTTCTATTATTTATATATTACGTAATCTTAATAATTGTTTTTTTTTTTATTATTGAAATCACATAAAATTCCTGGTTTACCACAATAGGACACCAATATTGAATACTAGCTTCCACCCGCGACTTCGTCCGCGTGGCATACTTACTTTGGGCTAACTCGCGTGATGATCGAAAAAAAAATCTTTCTCCCCTTTTTTTCCCTCTTTCTCCCCCTAATCTCACTTTTTTTTTAAATGCTGATGTCCTTCAGGGTCCCAATTAACTCTGTATCAATTCATCAAAATCGGTTGGGTCATTTAGGCGTGAAGACGTAACAAACAAACTCACTTTCGCTTAAATAATATTAGTAATAATTATATTGTTCAACTGCATCTGCCTCTCTAGATTCTGTGCCACTACTTGCACAAGCATTAGCTATATTATCAGCTGCAGTATGTCGTCTCTCCACCTGGGATAATACTCTTACAGTCTCTTCTATCCAGAAGGCGATCTGAAATCATAATAATTATACTTAAATAAGTTATCATTATAAAAATTCAATACCATGTCTTAACAGAAAAAAAATCCAATCCTTACTAATATTATAAAAGCGAAAGTGAGTTTGTTTGTTACTTCTTCACGCCTTAATGATTTTGATGAATTTTGGTACAGAGATAGTTGGACCCTGGAGACCGACATAGGCTAACTATTTTTTTTAAATGTGAGAAATGAGGGAGAAAGAGGGAAGAAAAGGGAAAACTTAGAATTGCTATTACAATAAATATGGTACAAGGGCAAAAACTACAGGTAGCAGGTACCTGAAAATTAGGAAAGGGGAACTGTGTTACCACAAATCTAACGCGAGCGAATCCGCGGGCAGAAGTTAGTACATGTATAAACCGGGGTTATCGGTTGATTGTAATGAATACATTTTATGCATATTCCTCGTAAATCTTTAAAATTTTCTTTCAGTTTTCTAGTAATTACGCATATATCTGGTTTTTTTTCTGAAAGTTTAATGCTATGATTACTAAAAGACAAGTGTGTGTGGAGAAGAATCGAATTTTGTCGCCGCCAAATACAGATTAAAACTATCTATCTACAGTCATCTAACCCCAGAACTGAGTTTGTTTTAATTCGTTTCACATCATAAGATGAGGTGTGACTAGCATGTCCAATTACCCATCTTATCCAAAGGACTTTTATATAGGTTCCTGTCTGATCGATTAGATTTTTTACCCCCGAATACTGAAACGTCACTCAAAATGTGAGGGCTGCTTAACATTTGAGCAGCTCTTAAACTTTAGATTTTGTGTGGTCAAACGCCACTTCTGAGTCTCTGTTAAACTTAAGTGGGACTTAAATTTTAGTGACGTTTCAGTATTCGGGGGTTAAAGTACTCAACGGATTTTAATGCAGTTGTCAGCAATAGATAGGAGTGATTCAAGAGGAAGGTTAATGTGTATACATCCTAGTGTATGTCGGTGAAACCGCGGGTTGCAGTTATTAATAGATAAAGAGAAAATACCTGTTTAGATTATTACTGTTATTTCTGGTCAACACGTTGACTTATCAAAATTCGTTTATATACATACTAGCTTTTGCCCGCGGCTTCGCTTGCGTTAAAATCGGGGTAACACAGTTCCCCTTGCGCCTTATTGATTTGTAATAGAAACGCTAAGTTTTCCCTTTTCTTCCCTCTTTCTCCCTCACATCCCACTTTTTTTAAAAAAAATTATTAGCCTCTCTCTCTAAAATATTATCTCTGTACCAAAATTCATCAAAATCGGTTTAGCCATTAAAGCGTGAAGAGGTAACAAACAAACTCACTTTCGCTTTTATAATATTAGTAAGGAAGTAAGGATTTCAGCAAATTGCAACGATATATGAAAACCTTCACCGTTTTGGATAAATAAAATAACATGTTAACGGTTTTATGTCCAATTCATACGTAGCTTTTCAATAATAAAGCTGTGGGACGCGCTACCCTCCGCCATTGAAAAAGCTGGATTACTTTTAAAAGAAAAGTTTGTAACCATTATTTAGGTCCGAAAACCTATTAAAAGTCACAGTAATGAGTAACTGGATGAGGCTGGTGGTGAGGACTATGCAGATAGTGTCTGAAATGGTCTTTTAAGAAAGCACCACACAGATTGAGTGGACCTGTCAAGTCAGTGCAAGCATTTGTCAGTTATCGTGTAGCTCGACTTAAAACGGAAGAAGGACAACGAAAAGTTTGTAACCATTATTTAGGTCCGAAAACCAATTAAAAGTCACAGTAATTACTGTTGTATTTATTTCCTACGTATAAAAATATACGTTTTCGAAAAAAAAATGTTTTAGATATTTTTATTTTATATAATTTGTGCACTCTATCACAATGTTATCGTGTTTTATCCAAACGTTGACTGCTAGAGAATGCCTTATGGCATTAAGTCCGCCTATTTATCACTATTGTACATGATCTTTAAATAAATAAATAAAATTGACCTTTAATTATTTAATTATTCAAGGACGTTAACGTTTATTAGTAGATAATACCAATACTTTTATTAAATCGACTCGCTGACCTTAATGGCGGAAATAGATCATGTTGCTGGAATGTTAAACTTGCCACCACTGAGCACGTAGTCCTGGTTTCAACTCCCTGGCCGGCAAAATGTATTTATTGGGTTTTTAATCCGACTTCAAAAAAAGGAGGAGGTTCTCAATTCGATTGTATTTTTTTTGTATGTGAATTACGCGATTTTTCCGGCAATTTTTCAACGGCACGGTTGGCGCAGTGGCTGAACAATTGACTGTTGCGCTGCGAGTCGCGGGTTCGATTCTCGCACAGAACAAATATTTGTGGTCCGGCTGTTTGTTTATGTAAGATTATTTGTTTGTAAACGCACCTAGGAAACAGGATAAATTCTTAGTGTGTCTAACGTTATTTTTTTTTTCAATAAAAAAAATATGTGGACCGATTTTTTTTTTTATAATCGAAAGGGTAAGTTTACTCTCGAAGGGGTCGCAACTATCAATTTCATTTCTATTGCTCTGATTTTTCACCCACTGAGCGAACCGATATTGTGTAAATTGCAATAAGACTCAAATAAATGATAAATGATGTTTATTTTGCAAGTAGGTTTTCACAAACACTTTAAAACACGTCTTTTTTTAAACTGGATGAGGCTGGTGTTTCGTACTCGACTACTCTTAGGAGAAACAGCCGAAACAAACTCAGAGGTCATAGTCTCTTTTATGGTCCAGACAAAAAAATCTTGGTCAACTTACATGAGGACTATGCAGATAGTGTCTGAAATGGTCTTTTAAGAAAGCACCACACAGATTGAGTGGACCTGTCCAGTCAGTGCAAGCATTTGTCAGTTATCGTCTAGCTCAACTTAAAACTGAAGGAGCGAAATGGATTTTCTTTCCTAAGATACAAACAGGTTTTCTGCCTAGCTTAATAAAGGGTGTCCTATGACCCATATTTTTGATGTACTGTTTTTTCTTACTTTACAAAATACATATATAAAAAGTAAAATACAAGTCTGTATGCCATGTACAAACTACTTATTGAATAAATAATTCCCATTCTAGTTTACGAGTTATCTTATACTAGCTGTCCCACGCGGTTTCACCCACGCTGCTCAGCACCTGTTGGTCGTAGCGTGATGTTATGTAGCCTATAGCCTTCCTCAAGAAATGGACTATCTAACACTAAAAGAATTTTCCAATTCCAACCAGTAGTCCCTGAGATTAGCGCGTTCAAACAAACAAACAAACTCTTCAGCTTTATAATATTAGTATAGATTAAACATTTTTTTTATTCTATTTTTTATGAATGATATGCTTAAGGCTTTAGTTGTAATGCAAAATGAATCCTCAATAATAATTTGTGTGAGATACTATTATACCACGACTAAAAACGCAGAAATCTTTTATATTCTATTTAAAAGTTTTTTTTTATAAAATCTTTTTTGCAAATAAAAATACCGATATATCAATTCGGTTTTATTTCAGCCGTTCCAACTAAGTGGGATTTGGAAGTAGTTGTGAAAAAGATCAAAAATAATAAACAAAATAAGTTATTTTACATAAAACGCCGAGAAAAGGTGCACGGTTCTGTAACTCCATGGATGGGACAGCATAGCCCCGACAATAACTCATTGCCTAATTTACAAAACGTAAAATAGGATAATAAAAAGTTAACAAGGTTCTAGAAATCTACAAGATCCACAATATCCAGACATTCTCAAAAATTAGTAATAAAAATCTATACAAGAGGTAAGAAAAATATTACAATTCACTTTTTTAAACAAGTCACACAATTGTTACCATCAGTACTGTAATTTAAAATAATTACAGTCCCAAAATAATCTTAAACGATGTGGGATTTCATAACTATAAAAAAAAACTGAAAAAGAAAAGGGGTTTTCAAACTCCTCCTTGGGAAAATGCGAGATTTATGTAAGCGTACCTACTTGCTTTATGAGCAAAAATCGATTCATGCACCGAGAGTAGATATGTATAACATAAACGGCCATATCTTTTGACTGTGAAGATTGAGAGGGTTCATTTCGGTTTGACGGTTCAGCTTTGAGGGCCCACAGACTTGAGTATAAGGTTTTAATTTCAACTGGATACCTCCTACCACACTCCCGAGATAAAGGAGGGTCTTGACAGACAGACAGATAAACGCATCGTGCATCGTCATCCACACGGACAACTAAGTGATCCTATAAGGGTTGCGTTTTTTTTACTTTCGAGACACAAAGGGAAAATATCCTGCTGGGGTGGCGGTTCCTGCCGGGGTTGCGGGTTGTTCGAAAGAAGGAACATGGGTGGGTTTTAGTCAGTACAAGTCTGACATGCCCTCCATGATTTGAAATATATGGTAAAAATTACTGATTCCGATTTAAGAGAATAGATTGTAATGCTTCCAGCTTTCTGGGCACTTTTCCTGATGCAGCAGTTACAGCAATGTAGACCAATTATTTGACACCCTGTAATTATTTTACCATTTTCATACTTGTACATATTTTTGTTTATTTATTTGTAAACATGTTTTTTAGATTTTAACATATTTCTAATAAAAAAAAAACATTTAAAAATAGTAGCCCACCGGTACCGGGAACAGGATCCAAGCTACAGGGCTCCAGAGAAAGGAACCCCCTAACTATACGAGCTTTTTACAGGAGTACTGCTTTCTGTATCAAGGCCTTGATCCAGCTGCCTAACGAGAGCCTCCTCAGGTATTGGTCGAGACTCTCGGCAATTCAGCCATTGGCTAAATGTACATATTTTTGTTATTAGTTTCAGTCTGTTTATAGTTTGTAAATAATAGTAATTTCAATAAATAAAAGAAAATCGGTTGGTTTAAAAAAAACGAAATGAAAGGAGTATATTAGGCTCGCAACAGGCATTCTGAAGTTTCAGACTTCCTCTTTCGGAAAAATGGAGTTTAATAAGCAAACGTGATCCAGAGCAAATAAAGTTAAGAGCGGCTTAACCGGGTTGCGGGTTGCTCGGCCCCGCAACATAAAGGGCAAAAGAAGGAGTATAATCGGGTTTAGTCAGGAAAAATCTAACACTCCCCCCGCTCCGCCCAGAGCGAGGAAAGTCACTTGATGATTACCTTATACACAAAAAAAAAATAAGACCGGCCTAACCTTTATGGAAAATCATTAGTATTACATTGGCTTCTTGAATAAAATGTCGTGCGTAGTATAGTTTAAGTGTGCCAGCAAAATGTTCGCGACATTTTTATTATTTGTTTTGTTTCATTGTTCTTCTGGAGTTATCTATGAACTTAGTGGTATGTGTGTTTTATATATTGTTTTATAAGGTTTTTATATTTAAAATATATATTTAATAAATAAAAAAAAATGTTACTGTTCAAAATTATCAAAACATATAAAGGTATTTATAACTAAATAAGATTTGAGTGTCTGTAATTTCAAAGTATACACAATCAATTTTCGAGTGAATTAGTGGGCCTGGATGCACAATCAAAAATTACAAGGAATGGCGAAAAATACTCATACAGCCCGGTTTAGAAATACAAAAAATCATTCGATTTTTGAAAAATCAATATTCCTCGCCAATGAAAAAAAAACATATCCACACATTTTAACCATTAATAAATAATTATTAAAAAATCAACCTGTATACGGACGGTCCATAAAACTTTTTTTTTGTAATTTTGATCAATTTAGATGGATTCACCGGGAGATTGATATTAACTAAAACAATTTAATTAAAAAAAGAAATATTCGGATTCCGGTAAAAAATTGATATTGTAACAAAATTATATTCGGGAACGTCGCATTTTTTTTCCTATTACTAACTTAGGTTAATGGCCACTATTTGAAATTAGATTTTGCATTTTTCTAATCACATTTTATTTCAGTAGCATGTATTTAAAATTGAAGTATACCCACAAAATGACGTAATCCTCTATGGTTTCCTTTTTGAGATACGGTTCCCCAAAAACAGCCAAAATATGCAGATGTTATGTTAGTAAGGACTTAATATTATAAAAGCGAAATTGAGTTTGTTTGTTACGTCTTCATGCCTACATGGCTAAAGCGATTTTCATGAATTTTGGTACAGAGATAGTTTTGACCCTGGAGACGGACATAAACTAACTTTTTTTTGAAAATGTGTGAAATGAGGGGGAGAGATGAAAAGGGAAAACTTGGCTTTGCTATTACAAAAAATAAAGCGCTAGGGCAAAAACTACAAGTAGCATGTAGCTGCAAATCAGGAAAGGAGAACTGTGTTACCCCGAATTAAACGCGAGTGAAGCCGCGGGCAAAAGCTAGTAATTAATAATTTTAGAAACAAGTCATTTGTTTCTAAATAATATAGGCTACAAGAGTCGAGTTTCAAGGTAAAGCAGTCATTACCGAGGTCATATCGTGGATGGGTAACTAAACCATTCAAAACAATATTTTTTTTGTGAATTTAGGTCACAAATAAAATGTTAATTTATTTATTCGTTTAATGCACAATGTATAAATAGTTACACGCTATATTTATAACTAGTGAGTACATGACCCTGTTAGGGCACAGGCGCAATAAAATGTCTTAAATCTAATAAAATATTATTGAAGTATCTATTATCTAATATTATGTTTGTTAGGACTTCTCATAGTGATTTTACATTAACAACATGGACAATATTCATTAAACTTATATACATATAACCTTAAACATTTAGCGCCTTATTTATTGTAATAGCAAAGCTAACTTTTCCCTTTTCTTCCCTCTTTCTCCGTCTCACATCACTTACTTATGTACACAAACTTAGCTTACAAACTTAGCTTATGTCTGTCTTCAGGGTCCCAGCTATTTCTGTACTAAAATTAATCAAAATCTTTTAAGCCATTTAGGCGTGAAGACGTTACAAACAAATTCACTTTCGCTTTTATAATATTAGTAAGGATTTATTGAAATAATATAAGACCGCCGGTTAAAAATGATTGAACTATACTCGGAGGGATTTTACAGCTAAGGGCATAATATTAAAAATTAAATAAAATTGTGTTTATGAACAAAACATAATAGATAAACATTATTTACCTTTTTTTTGTTCATATATTGTTTTATCAACATATAACTGCATTTTTAAATATTTCTTAAAAAAAAAACAAATAATATATAAAAATATTATTAAAATTATTAACAAAAAAAAATGCTTTAATCAATAAATAAACATATTATGCTTGTGTTCTAAGTTTAAAAATATTTGAATTTCTTATAAGTATAAGGCTATTTAGCGGTTTTTATACCGTTACCCCTTTTTTTTTTTTTTCGGGTGGGAAATCATCCAATGACTTCCCCCGCTCTGGGCGGAGCGGGAGGGCATGTCAGACTTGTACTGACTAAAACCCACCCATGTTTCTTCTTTTGCCCTTTACGTTCCGAGGCCGCGGTATCTCTTTCGAACAACCCGCAACCCCGGCAGGCAGAGGCTCTGGCAAGCCCCTCTACTTTGCTGACTCTCTTTGAGGCGCGCGTGAAACACGAACGCGCCGTCGACACGGCCTGTCGTCAATCGACGGACGGACGGTGAACTACCCATTGCTCACCGCCCACAGGCCCGCATCTACGGTGGCCGGAAGTCGTCTCGCGGCGCCCGGCGCCATGGGCGTCTCCCGCGGCGGCTGGGTTGGGCAGATGTTCTCTCCCTCAAACGCCCGGCCACCTCCTTCGCTAGCATTACTGCTTCGCAGAAGGTGGTGACCGCTTCCCATTCCCTCTCGCTCCGGACCATGGCCTGAACCAGGGCCGGACGCGAGAGATCGCCGCCGCCGATCGCCTCTACGAGGGCACGGCGGTGCTCCGCCCAAGCCGGGCAGATCGCCACTGTGTGCTCCACCGTGTCCTCCGGGCGATCGTCACAATGGTGACACCCGGGCGCTTCCTCCCGCCCGATGATGTGCAGGAACCTCCCGAAACTTCCGTGTCCGGTGAGGACCTGCGTCAGGCGGTAGGTGAGGACGCCATGACGCCTCTCCAGCCACTCCTCAAAAAGGGGACTTACCGCCACTATTGTAGCGTGCCCTGCACGGGGTTGCGACAGTCGCTCTCTCCATGCCACCATGAGATCGCACCGGAGGTCTGCCCGCCGAGCGGCTACCGTTATCCCTTACGCGTTGTTCCTTCAGTCTGCTAAGGTAAAGCGCAGAAAAAAGTCATAGTCATAGTGGTTGATGACAAAAATACTTTTCGTTCTCATGTTTTATATTTTCGTCAGTGATTTGAAAGAGGTCGTCTTGCACATAGGTATATGTTTCTGCAGTACTAAGCTCCATAATACCCACGCCTACGGCTTGAGTGTAAATTCCGCTTCGGTCGCAATGGCAAAGTTTCCCTACTTGAATCTAAGTGTACTATGTATCTTGTTTAGCTTCATAGTTTATGACTTCATACCGAGAATCAGGTTTAACACGAAATGGCCCATAAAAATAATTAAGATAATCTATTCACAAACGTGAGACGGTAAGACGTTGTAAAGCTCAGCAGCAACATGCGAGTTATGTACTACTAGCTTCCACCCACGACTTCGTTCGCGTTGCATAGTTACTTTGGGCTAACTTTAACTTTTCCCCTTTCCTCCCTTTTTTCCCCCTATTCCACTTATTCACTTTTTAGCCTATGTCCGTCTCCAGGGTTCCAACTATCTCTGTACCAAAATTCATCAAAATCGGTTTTGCCATTTAGGCGTGAACACGTTACAAACAAACAAACTCACTTTCGCTTTTATAATATTCGTAACGATATGTGTGTGTGTTTGAATGGGTGTACCATTAGATACACCTGTGCCGAGGCCTAAAAGATTATAGGCGTAGTGTCGTGTTATGTTGATAAACAGAATATGTCAAGTACTAGCTTTTGCCCGCGGCTTCGCTCGCGTTAAATTTGGAGTAACACAATCCTTCTTTCCTGATTTGCAGGTACTTCTGTAGTTTTTGCACCTGCGCCTTATTTATTGTAATAGCAAAGCTAAGTTTTCCCTTTTCTTCCCTCTTTCTCCCTCATATTTTACTCTTATTAAAAAAATGGCCTATGTCCGTCTCCAGGGTCCCAACTATCTGTACCAAAATTCATCAAAATCGGTTTAGCCATTTAGGCGTGAAGACGTAACAAATACACAAACTCCTTTCGGTTTTATAATATTGGTAAGGATATTGACTTGGCTCACGAGGTTGTCGACATGTGGGATGTGAACTCAATGATCAATACAGCCCATGGCTTAATTGCCAAGAGCCTCGACCAATAACTGAGGAGGCTCTCGTTAGGCAGCTGGATCAACAGTTTGATACAGAAAGCGATACTCCTGTACACGGCTCGTATAGTTAGGAGGTTCCTCTCTCTGGAGCCCTGATTGCCGATAGCTTGGACTATTTTTTTGAACGTTTTTTTTCTGTTTCTGTTAAGGAATTAAAAAAAAAAATTTTTTACTTGGTCACTAAGATCAAATAAATAAACGATAACAGATTATTATTCGAAGGATGTATTAATTTACAAAAAAAAAAATTGTTTTTTTTTTATTGGAATATGTTAAATTTAGCCTTGTCGGTCGATTTGACCTTTGTAGCAGATGATTAGTTGAACGCATTGACGCAATCACAAATCTAGTGGGGCGTAAACATCGCAGTTTCTTGAAACAGTCATAAGCAATGAAATCTATATGTCTACGTACATTTAACAATATTGAAAAAGTTCTCATGAAATCACGGTTTCAACTTCGGGGACTCTTTAAGTTATAACTTTTAATAAGTCTCAGCATGAAAACCGAGGTTTACAGGAGAGTGTAATTTGTGTTCAACACGCTCTAGAAATAATTCTATGAGCAATAATAAATATTTTCTTTCTACAATATTTTAACAGTTTTATTCGTTGTATTTATAAGACTTGTTCTTTTATACGATTTCTAAAAGAAGGTAAATAAATTCAATAAAAATAAAAATCGTATGTCAGCATTTGCGCATAGATAATCTAAAGCCAATGATACAATAAAGAAAATGCCATTTTCGACATTGTCTTTATGTACATACGTAGGGACCGTCGATATATTTCACTGCTCGTGAGTAACTTTAGTCATCGTATTTATACGATACTATACTATTTTCACTGCAGCTTCGTGGGGGTGACATTTCGTGACTTAAGGCGCGGTAATAAACTAAACTTTAGGTATTCGCGGAAGTGACGCTAGCTGCATACTAGGCATGGTCTGACACAAGTACACGACAGTATTGCATCGAAAGAATAGAAATGAGACCAAAAATATTTCGGATTTTATTTGAATATCATGTCCGCCAATATGTAGGTCATTTTGCAGTTTTTATTGAATATGTATAAAAAATACATAAACTTTTCAAACACAGAGCGTTTGAAAAATTTTAGATATCTCTTTAGTCTATAAAATTTTCTTTGTTATAGATATAAAAAATATGATGGATGTCGCTGAACAAATTGAGAATTTCGAGACGAAAAATTTTTTTTCTTGTTCTTTTAAAAAAAATTTTTTTTTCGTAGTATTATACCACTTTTGTAAACTTATTTTGTTTAACTCTTTATGTATTGAACTATACACGTTATTTTTTTTTTGGCTAGTGGCATGTACAAATACGGCTAACTTTGCGACGAAAATCTAGACGTTTTACGAAGTGTTTGCTTAGTACAGCGCCTTAATGACTAATAAGATATAGTCGATATTTTTATAGAAAAAGAATCCATACGTAATTTAATTCATCCTTAACGATTCTCACGACAAAAGTCTCATTCTCTTTATTTCATTATAATCTTAAAATATGTACTTAACTTAAAAAACAAATACGAACGGAAAAAAGATAAACAATACTGATTCAACAAACAATTTAATAAAAATTGAATCGTTATAATATGTGTTCTGTTGTTTCATTTAAAGAAAAAATCATGAATATTTTGTTGTCCTATTCATTTTTATAACAAACCGGAAACAGGATTTCTAGATTGACAAAATATGGAGTCTGTACAAAACTGTCAAATAAAAGTTATCACTATTACCAAAAAGCAATAGAACTACTGTATCTAGGAGAACTTAGGATGCAAGAGTGAGCGCAGCAAGCTCAGGACTTGGGGCACTTTGTCTCGGACAAGTTAGGTTGGAAAGGGATAGCTTCTCTAGAAATGGATACCCGCCATATTGATATATATAAAACAAAAACTTGAAGGCGAGCGTTTAGAGGTTAGTTTACATTAATCGTTTTTTTTGCAAGAACGGCACGTTACTTTTTAATTAGAATTGGAGAAAGGAGGCATCTGGAATTCCCCCCCCCTCCTCATCCTGCCCAACGATACAAAACTTTTACATTGTACAAAAAACCTTGTTGGTTTAATTTGGGCTGCTATACTCTGCAGATTTCGGCTCCATAATACCCTCGACTCCACCTCATGTGTGAAGGTCCGATCAAGGCTTCGGCCGCAATGACAAAGTTTGCCCAGTTGAAGGAAAACGTACATTTTGATTAATGTACTATTTCCTTATAAACATGTTACATTTGAAGCTACGGCACTTAACAGGGTCAATACTGTTGGTAATTAATTCTAATTTTCTATGCAATCATAGAAGTCTATTAATTTCTTGTAAACAAGATCAACGTAGCATACACCTTTGACCATTGTGTACTGTTATTATGTCTTGACAATTATGGGAAACCACTAATTTAACTACCTTCTGAATTAATTTTTCCAGCTGGAAGTGTCACATTTTTTATTTATACTCACACTTGGTGCTACCCGCGACTTCGTACACGTTTGATTCAATTTATAGTTTACTAGCTGTTCCCTGCTCAGCACCCGTTGGTCGTAGCGTGATGTTATATAGCCTCTAGCCTTCCTCAAGAAATGGACTATCCAACACTAAAAGAATTTTCCAATTCCAACCAGTAGTCCCTGAGATTAGCGCGTTCAAACAAACAAACCAACTCTTCAGCTTTATAAATAGTATATAGATATAGATTAAAATCATGTAGTATAATACAAGTTGCTATAGCTATTTATGAACCCAGTTCAAATAATCAGGAGGTCGTACATCCTTACTAATATTATAAAAGCGAAAGTGAGTTTGTTTGTTTGTTACCTCTTTACGCTTTAATGGCTACACCTATTTTGACGAATATCTTATTATCTCTCCATTATCATAATTTAAAAAAAAGTGGGATGTGAGGGAGAAAGAGGGAAGAAAAGGAAAACTTAGCGTTGCTATTACAAAACAATAAGGCGCAAGGGGAACTGTGTTACCCCAAACTTAACGCGAGTGAAGCCGCGGGCAAAAGCTAGTTAACAATAAAGCGTTGGTAGACGTTGGGTGTAATGTGCGCTCAAATCCTTTGACAAGCAAAGCCCTATTGAAGATATTACCAGAAAGAAATCTATCTTTGGAATGAAAAAAAGATTTTAAAAGATTCAATGACACTTGTAAAATCCTGATGGAAATTCTTGATGGTAAACCCAATAACTTTTCTCGATCTGGGAATTAAACGACAGTGTTATCTTTTCTAGATGAGGACTACGCTCGGATGCCTAAGATCTTCGAAATGGACGACTACGAGGCCTGTTTCGAAGACCCTCAGGGGCTTTACTGCATGACAGAACTCGCCCTGGTCTCTGATGAGCCCAGTTCGCTACTGAACATGATACAGGTACGTTTTGGGTTACCTTCGCCATTTTCTGGACTTTACTATCACGCTCTGTTCAAATCGAACAAAATCCCACGCCTTTTTTCCATGCAGGTACGCAGAGCCGTAAGTAACCTGTTATATAGATAGATTATTATTATATACCACTTTCGCACATATCTTCTGTCTGCGTCTGCGAGTATCTTATTTCATACTAGCTTTTGGACGCGGCTTCTCTCGCGTTAAATTTGAGGTAACACAGTTCCCCTTTCCTGATTTGCAGGTACCTGCTACCTGTAGTTTTTGCCCTTGCGCCTTATTTATTTTAATAGCAAAATTGACGTAACTAGCTCTGTACCAAAATTCTACAAAATCGGTCTAGCCTTTTAGGCGTCAAGACCTAACAAACAAACTCTCTTTCGCTTTTATAATATTAGTAAGGATTATTTACTTTAGTTTATGGCAAAACCTGACCTTTACTATAAGATTACCTGAATCACATTTTAATAATAACATTGAAGGTATATTAAGTATTATGTGTATTAACACTTAAACGTTTGTGTGAAGCCAAGATCAAGGTTAATTGGACTGATTGCATAAAGTTGTTATAAACAGTAGACCGTACATTAACGAGCCCGCGTAATACTGGTCAGTTTTCCTCACTTGTCAGTTTATTTAATTCATCAGTTTTGTTGGTTCGACAGTTTTCTAAGATTCGTTAGTTTGTCACTGGTATCGTACACTTGAAAAATATGATAAACAATGAATGTGGATTGTTTAACCTCCTGCAACGAAACCCTATCCCTATTTAAATCAAACTTCAACTTGTGTTTGTTTCTAAACTCCTCCGGAACGGCTGAACCGATTTTTATGAAATTTTGTTTGCATATTTATAGGCTCAGCCGATATGCACATAAATGTTTATGAAGACTTTAATAAACGAAATATAACTGCATCAAAGAAACTGGCAACACTGCAATCAAAAGTTCTTTGCCTGAGGGATAGATGGCGCTTTTCGGAATAAAAAAAATATGTATGTTAGCAAGATATGAGCCTTCAGTTATACGAGCAACGTCACCTGCTCACTGCTTTCAATTTTGGCAATTCGGCATACAATATACGGACTATTTCAGTTACCTTATTTGTAATCCAGAACCTACATATATTTATTTATTTATTTAATATTAGGCTTCTCAACAATGAGTACGCTATTACATTGTAATTTACACATTGCCAACTTAAGTCTAAGCGCCTCACTTATAGAAAAGCACAGCATGCACTACATTTTGCGCTGATAATAACATAAATTAATTTATTAAAACAATTAATACAGATATTAGAGAGAAAAAAAAACCAATACTATGAATACGTTAAAAACAACTATTAAAAGTTAAATTGATTACAATAAATTAAATTAAATTAAAATAAATTACTTAACTTAATTACAATAAAGAACACATTTTAAATTACATTGGAATAAAATTAAGTTAGAATAGAATTACTTAAATTAAATAATTAAAAGAGAAATTATTTTGTTGCTTATAATATAAGAATGATCAAATATTTGATAAGAAAACAATTAAATTAAAACAGGGATGACAATTAACTAGCAAGCACGGCTTTTTTAACAGCTGGAACCGATGAGTTAAAGAGGTCAATGACCTCTTCGTGCTCTTTGTATGTACTATACATTCTAGAAAGTGGACAGTAATGCCTCAAGTTAGTATGACATCTAGGCATGCAGAAAAGTCTCCTATTCGAACTTCTTGGCAGACTGCGTGGCACATGGAATGAGACCCTACTGAGCAAATCGGGACAATCTAGAGAGCCCGTTAGTAGCTTCTTAAGGAAAACCAAATCCAGCATGTTCCTACGTTTCTCCAACGACTCCATCTTAAAATACTCAAGTCGCTGTTGATACGACTTCAGCTTATTGCCTATATGATTGGTGTATGTAAGATGCCATAAGAACCGCTTTTGTAACCGTTCAATGCGCTTGATGTGAACTTTATAGTTAGGAGACCAGACTACACTGCAATACTCGAGATGGCTTCTTACTAGCGAGTTGTACATAATTTTTTTAATGTTGGGTTTTTTAAAGTTTTTGCATTCCCTCATAACAAATCCAAGCATCTTTGATGATTTTAATATGGCTTTATCAATGTGTTCGACAAAACTTAGCTTTTTGTCAAACTGGACGCCTAGGTCACGTATAGTTTCGACTTCCTCGAGCCGCTCACCACTCAATCTGTAAACTGACTGCATTACATTCTGTTTTTTTGTGAATTTGATATGATGACACTTTTTTACATTCAAAGACATCCCGTTGAGCTTACACCAATTAGCCAGCTGATCCAAGTCGCTTTGGAATAGTATCGAGTCATTAGGATTAGTTATAGACTTTATGGCTTTGAGGTCATCAGCGAACAGGAATATCTTCGAATTCGGGAAGCATTTGTAGATATCATTTATGAAAAGAGTGAACATCGGCGGACCCAAATGAGATCCCTGAGGTATTCCCGACGTTGCAATGTATGAATCAGAAGAGCAGCCATTTACCACTACCCTGAGAGTCCGTCCAGACAAATATGATCGGAACCAACTTAAGAGGGGGTCCGAAATGCCATACATTTTGAGCTTATTGACAAGTAAGTCATGGTCTACCATGTCAAAAGCCTTGCTGAAATCGGTGTAGACAGCATCAACCTGCACGCGGGCATCGACCGCTTCAACAAGGCTTTCCACATAGGTCACCAAATTGGTAGCTGTCGATTTTCCTTTCATAAACCCATATTGGCTGTCTATTATTAGCTGTGATAAATGTCTAGCTAGCACAGGGCATATAAGGGCCTCAAATACCTTTGCAAGGATAGATAGAATAGCAATGGGCCTATAATTGCTAACTTCGGCCTGATCTCCGTTTTTAAATATAGGCATTATTTTGGTTTCTTTCCAAATGGTTGGAAAAGAACCCCTCAACACAGAATGATTAAATATAATACTTAATGGAAGTGATAGTACATCTGCCAGCTTATTTAAAAACAAAGCAGGTATATTATCAGGGCCAGCTCCTTTGTAGACATCTATTTTTTTTAGTTCATTGCGGATCTGATCTCTGGATATAGTTATTTTGCCTAACATACAATTGCTTATGCAGCTGTACATGTCAACTGTGCCCGAATATACACTAGTACTATCACTATTATATACTTTAGAGAAATGGGATGCGAAATAGTTGCAAATGACATTAATATTATCAGAGATGTTTATACCATCTGACATGGAACTGGGGAATTTACTGGTACCACCTCGTTTAATTTTTAAGTAACTCCAGAAATATTTAGGGTTTGAAATGATTTTTTCTTCTACATCAGCAATGTAAGTATTATAGCAAGTTGTAGCTAGATGGTCGCATCTTTTCCCAAGTAAATCCAATGCAATTTTGTCCAGAGGATTATTATACTTTTTAACTCGAAGTCGTAGGCGGTTCTTTTCATTTAGTCTTTTGATGAGCTGTCTAGAGAACCAGTACGGATATTTAGTATCCTTAATTGGTACTTGTGGAACATGGGACTTAATTAACCCATACAATATGTCATAAAAATATTCAACCATCTCATCTATAGTCATGCAAGGATCCAGCTCTGATGACCAATCGACCTGCTCCAGTGCTGTGTTTATTGCCGCGTAATCTGCCTTAAAATAATTTAGCCTAGTTCTATTACTACAATTATGTGTTTTTTTTAAACGGGTAAACAAGAGCTCACATAGTACAGGTGGATGGTGCACATCTATTGTAGAAAGTACATCTGCTGGTGCATTTACTACAACACAATCCAAGTTAGTTAGAACCAAGTCAAGAATTCTGTTGTTTTGATTACATAAATAGTTACATTGTCTTAAGTTGTTAACTAAAACAAAATCCCAAAAAGTCTGTTCTAAGCCTGTGCAAGTATTTTGAGGAACTCTTATCACGTCGCCACCCGTCCCAAGCCAGTTAATAGTTTTCATATTAAAGTCACCAACAATCAAGCATTCATTGGCATGTTCCAAGACGTTGTTAGTATTTTTAACAAAGTGTTCCAGTACTCTTGGCTGTAACGGCGACGGTAAATATACAGTACAAATATAAATAACTTTAGACTTTTTACCCTCTTTAATTGATAACTTGACCCAGAGATCATCGCATGAACTTTCAAATTTGAACACTCTCTGCGATTCAACTTTTGCAGATACAGCAATAAGAACACCGCCACCATCGGTTTTATTATTCAAAATATTATTAGACCTGTCTCGCCTATAAATTACGTAGCGCCCATCCATAATCTCCGAGTCAAAGATACCATCCAGTAGCCAAGTTTCGGTGAACATTATAACATCGTATGAACAGCATGCAACTTTTTGATAGATGTCACTGAGCTTTGACCTAATACCCCTGACATTTTGGTAATATATTTTTAACTGATCGAATTTAAAGAATTGACAATCTAATACCTTATTCTATACAATTTGTTGTTTATTGAAGTTTGTCCAACGAGCTGGCATCCCTTATATATTTATAGTCCGCGCCATCAAATTTTCTTACAAAAATCTTTCCGCCACGGACCCACACATATTTGTAGCCCAAACTCTTTGCTTTAATCCTGGTCGCAGCATGAAGCGCCTTGTTTGTTGGTGATAAATGTTCGACTATATAGACATTTTCCCTTTTCCCGCCAATCCCAAGAACAGCGGTGTTGAGTTTCTCATCAGATGTTTTATTTTTATTAAATTTGATAGAAGCCGCCAGAAAGTGGTCGCGAACCCGAGGACTGCTGAATTGAACAACGATAGACTTCGGACGGTTACTAGTTGTGGTTTGCTTCGCAATTCTTGTAACATGATGTATGTTATTCTCAGTTATGTCACCAGATATCACCTTACTTATATTCAAGACAGTCGATACAAGATTTTCGTTGTTATGTTCAGGCAGACATTGAATCTCCACATTCGTGGAGCGTGCTTGTTGTTCTATCTGAGTTAGCCTCACACTTAGGTCATTGACGGTAGTTTTGAGCTGCTCGTTTTCCTTTCTAAGATCATTTACGACTTAGGTGTTACCGGAAAACTCAGTCTTCATTTTCTCAAACGTTTCATTCATAAATTCCATTGATGTAGTTAGCCCTTCTAATTTAGCTGTAATCGCCTTCATTTGCGTGTTCACATAGTTCGCCAAAGTTTGGTTGAGGTGCCGCATAAGTTCGTCTATCTGGTTCTTCATGATACGAGAAACTTCACTTGAAGTAACAGGAGCTTCATGGTTGGGGATTGTTACCGAAGACTCTTTCTTTCTGTGTGTTACATTAGTATCAGTCGCCTGACTTTTGCGCACAGGGGTATTATCTGCGTTTCGATTCTTCGGTTTGCAGGTTGGACATAACCAGTTCTGTAACTCGGTTACGTGAAACTCACAACCCAGCTGCGTGAGGCAGGAATGGTGGTAGGAACTTTGGCACGATGAGCATTTAATTACAGCACTTCCCTCGGCTATAGCTTCAGAGCAACAGTTACAATTCATAATTGAACGACTTTGTTTTGGATTCACACAAAGTTTAATAACAACAATCGTGTGTACAGCAATAAAAAGCACGCCAATAAAGGCCCACGGTGAAGTGTCGATGCGTAAGTCAGCGAGAAGAACGTCGTAAGCGCCGTGGATATCGTGTCACTTACGCGTTGCGCTCATTAAGTTGGTTCTCACAGTTTATTAAAGTTACTGACGGTATGTTGAATTCACTTGATCTTTGATTTTAGTCTTAACTTAATTATTATCAATATTTATCACAAAATAAATAACGTTGCACGTATATTAGAGTTAATGCTACGAAACTTTTTAAGAGTCAGTACACGGCACTCACTATTTAGCTGGTTTTTTAATTATTTAGACGGAACAAATTAACGCAGGTATTACTCGCGCGCCGACAAAAAAAAACGATATGTAGGTGTAGATATATATAAATACATATATCTACACCTACATAGAACCTACATATAAATAGATATCTATCTATTGCGTAAGGAAAATGTATGCAGCTCTGACGGGGAGAGCTGCTTAAATTTTCCACAAATCTTTTAACTCAATTAATTTTAATTTAATTCATTATGCTCCTTTAGAACCGCTGTACCATTTTGTGCAGTGGAGACCATGGGCAGTTGGGGTAAAGACGCTAAGGACTTTGTTCAGGACTTAGGGCACAGGATAAACATTATCAGTGGTGACTCCCGCTCCAGTCGGTTTCTGGCGCAAAGGTTGTCCATTGCCATCCAACGCGGGAATGCAGCAAGTGTTATGGGCACTTTTGCGCCAGGAATGGTCAGGGGCGGGTTATTTAATTAGATTTTGACATGTCATTTTGTTCAGATGTTATAATTGTACACATTTAATTCATTAATAAATAATATTGTAAAGATGATGTTGTAAGTGACATATCATTTAAAGTATTTAGTATTTGAAATTTGCATTAAAGTTGTTCTTTGTAAGAACATTCTTACCGCACTTTTAGTTAGCGCGGCAGAATAAACGCTTGTATACATATATGAGTTATTTTTAATGATGTGTAAAACATTTACTTTTTACAGGAATATTCTGCATATTACCCTTCTCACTTCAATCACACGCTACTTCGTCACGGTATATGCATCACTCAGACTTGCAAACAGTTCTACGAAGTTTCAAAAGGAGACCAAGAATCGGCCCTTGAAGCATGCGCCAACGAAACCATTTATAACAAGTACAAGTTAAAAACAAGAATTAAACATTTTGATTGTTCCAAACGGGAGAGGAATCTGCCAATTGATAATTTGGATATAGCTGTTGCTGCGGTCTGTGTCGCTATACTGATCGCAAATATTGTAGCAAGCACGTGCGATTACTATTTTGAAAAGGGGAAAAATAGTGGAGGTATGATTTTTGACATGTTAAATTAAATTTATAAAAACAAGAAGAAAAATACGAGTGAGCAACTAAAATCAAAATCAAATTCAAAATATTTTTATTTCACATAGGCCTACATGGACACTGTCTTATAAAACTCATCTAACGTCAGACTCCAGACAGTTAATCTTAGAGACAATAGAGAAATTAGGCTCATATTTTACTTCTATAAGTACGGCCAACGAGAAGCGATACCAAATGTAAACAAAACCCATGCTAAAACCCCATCTAAAATGGCCGCCCGAATGTTGGCGAACCCGTCTTAACGTTGTCATATTTTTGCCGGGAGAACGAGACATTACGACAAAGGCACAAGATGGAAAGAGCTAAATATTAGATTGTCAACGCCACAGTTGTTCTTTAGGTTAATGACCTTTCGTATCGCTTCTCGTTGGTCGTACTATAATCTATATTTATTGACAATCAGTAGTCGTAATTTTTATCTGTTAACACGGCGTTTGCAACAGCGCCGAAAGATTACGAACTCAATTTAATTAACAAACATGGTAAACAGCTCGTTTCAAATGTTAACCCAAAGTCATCATAATTTTCAGGTCTTAGGTTTTTGTACTGTTTCTCCATGTTTCGTAATTGGAACAAACTGATGGCGCCTGCAGCGGAGGGCAAGGAACCTCGTTTGAAGAGATTGACTGGACTTCATGGAATCAGGTAATGTTATCGACAAGTTGTTAGCTTGCCAACCGACAACAACAGATTTTGATTGATTACGATCATTCTTTAGCTCAAAACTATTAATAAATAATAATAAATATCTTGGGACAACTCACACATGGCTATCTGATCCCAAGCTAAGCAGAGCTTGTGTTATGGTAACCAGACAACTGATATACATACTTATATAATTTATAAATACATACATATTATAGATAAATCACACCCAGACACAGAACAAACAATCATGCTCATCACACAAAGTTTGTCCTGGGTGGGAATCGAACCCACGACCTCCGGCTCAGCAGTCAGAACCACTAACCGCTAGACCAACAGGCCCGTATTAAAGTATAATAACATCGCACCTATAACCTCCTAAGGGTTTGGCAGAGGTACCTAATAGTTTCCACAGTAGGAGCTCGTGGCTAAATAATAGCAGCCGCTTGGGTCTATCTTCAGTTTAAGCCGCGCTTGCCTAGATTGTTCTGTGGATGGGTGACCGACCGTTACATACCGAGTTTCCTCCGTGCCTCGGAAAGCACTTTAACCCGTTGGTCCCGGCTGACATTTTTCGATCTTTGACAGTCGTTATAAGTAAGTAGTCAGTGTTCCGAAAGTCTGACAACCAGTCTTACCAAGGGGTATCGTATTACCCAGTATTAACTGGGTCGTGGAGGTCAGATAGGCAGTCGCTCCATGTAAAATACTGATATTCAGCTGCATCCGGTTAGACTGGAAGCCGACCCCAACATAGTTGGGAAAAGGCTAGGCAAATGATGATGTATGTATTCATAAATTCTGCTTAGCTTGGGATCAGATAGCTGTGTGTGAGTTGTCCCGAGACATTTATTTATTTTATTTTGCCCAACCTTAGAAATTAAACCTAAGACAGAAAGTAGAAAGGTATATTTATAATTTTGTTTGTTTCAGGACTCTGACGATGTTCCTCGTCATTGGAGGACATACAATAGCCAGGAGCGTGTTTCTAACAGAGAACACGTTATTTTTAGAAAACGTAAGCTTCATAATATTATGCTCTTTGATTATAAAAATAAAACAGATATTCATAGAGTTAGATCTCACCTCTAAGCAGCATAGTGTCCTCAGGCTACATGAACATCACAATGAAGAATCAATTTGAGATGGGGTTCTCTTTCTGTCAAGGATTCAAAGATGATACGACCTCCTATTAATATATACAATTTGTCCGGTCACGGACTAGCGATATTCTATGTACTTATATAACAAACATTCTAGTACTCAAATTCATTGATTTAAAATAAAAACTACCATTTTTCTTTTCACAAAAAAGTTTACTTTACGTTAATTTGCATATATTCTTGGGGCTTTAATTTTCTTTTCTAAAGTTACGAAAATGTAAGCTCATCAATTCTTAATTTAAATGACAGACAATATGCTTGCCCTCTGAATAAAGCTATTTTAGTCTCAGTAAGACCAAGACTTGGAGAGATTAGTTATTTTTGTACACGCATTGAGAATATCTCAAAATGGCTGCCAAAAAGCGGGGAAGTGAATTAGACCCAAGTGTGTATCGTAATAATATATTAAAACACTCGTTATATAAGTATCTAGAATATTGCTAGTCCATGACCGGACACATTGTATATAATGCACCGCCCGACCGCTTAGACGAACGGTGTCGTATAAATATCATCAATGACAAGAGAGTGCTTCTGTTTGGCACTAAATATATTTAGTGGTTCTTGCGGCATGTGTGTGCCTTTAGAAGATTTCTTCAATTACTGGTTACCTGATTCAGGCAGTGATAAATGATGTTTATTTTGTAAGAAGGTTTTATTTAAAAAAAAAAGTGAGTCTAATTGAGGCCGGCGCTGAAACAAACTCAGTAGGGTTACCATCACGTTTGAAAGCAGTACTCATGTCAGTATGGAAAAGAGATGGCGCTAGACACCCTGCAAAGCTCTGTCTCTTTTGCTAAATAGAATAAGTACGGCCTTCAGATGTCATGGTACCCCACCAGAGGTCATAGTCTCTTTAAGGTTCAGACAAAAATCTTGGTCTACTTACATAAGGACTATGCAGACAATGTCTGATAGTGTTTTTAAGAAAGAACTACACTTACTGGGGTGGACCTGCGCACCATTTTTTACTTGTACATATTTTTTCTATGAGTTTGTGTCTATTTATAGTTTGTAAATATGTAGTAATTAGTTTAATAAAGCTAAATAGACAAAAAAATATAAATTAATAAAATAAATACCAAATTGATGAGTGATGAAAGTATGTTAATTACAGATGTTCCATTCTGGTCCCATGCACATACTGACGTGTGGGTCCCTGATTATGCAAACATTCCTGTTGATCTCGTCCTTCCTGCTGGTGTACAACTGGTTGATATATTCAGAGAAACAGAAACCTTCGTGGAAGATGCTGCCGAAACTGTTCATGATGAGATGGTTAAGGTGAGGAACGGTAGACGGGTGTACAAACAATATGCTCATTATATTGAACATTTTCGTTCGTTTAGGTTCCTATCTAATGAAAGTGCGATTCACGCCTTTAGAAACGGTGCAATAAGTTACAAAACGGCAGACTCAGGTGTATGCTTCTTTCCTGGATCTCTGCATTCCCATTCAGCAGCTTGCTGCGGGAGGTAAAATTGCCACCAAAATTGTTTATAATCTTTCAGTATTGACTGATACAGTACCAACCGTGGTATGGTTAAGCCAAGAAGTAAACGTTGCCAAAGCTGTTTAACCTCTACATCAAAGATCTGATCGTTGAGCTCAGCTAAAAGAGAATCGGGTGTCGTATTGATGACATCAGTGTCAACAATTTCAGTTACTCAGATGACATGATGCTGTTGAGCCCAACAGTCAGAGCGCAATGTAATAAAGAACGAGTTCTTATAAGTGGGTCTGGATAGGGACCGTAGAGCATTGGCAGACCGATATAAGACATAGTAGGTTTGGAAGTTGTCAATGACTGTTAACAATACCTTGTTCGTGCAGATTGACTCCGCCGTACGCCCTCATCTTGGCCTTGACAGCAACTTGGTTTGGGAGGATTACATCAGGACCAGAATGGCAGGTAAGCTTTTATATTTCAACTAGCTTTTGCCCGCGGCTTCGTTTGCGTAAAATTTGGGGTAACAGTTCCCCTTTCCTGATTTACGGGTACCTGCTACCTGTAGTTTTTGCTCTTGCGCATTATTAATTTACAACAGTAAAGCTAAGATTTCCCTTTTCTTCCCTCTTTCTTCCTCATATCCCACTTTTTTGCCTATGTCCGTCTCCTGGGTCCCAACTATCTCTGTACCATAATTCATCAAAATAGAAACAAAACTAAAATTTCGCTTTTATAATATAATAGTAAGGATTTCAATTTCTCGCACAAACGTACATTCAAACTATGGTGAGTCGCAGTACAGTTTTGTCGCAAGCGTTTGTCGAGCTCACGGTTCTAAACGGTCCATGGCGCTTGCAACAGAGTCGGAATATCGGGAGCTAACAATAATAACAAATCATGAACGATATCTCTACGTTAAAAGGATAAGACCCTACCTACCCTACCTAAGAGGATAAAGAGTATACTATTCTACGTCTCCTGGTTCTAAGCTATCTCTCCACCAATTTTTATCCAAATCGGTTCACTCGGTCTTGAGTTACAAAAAGTGTAACACGACTTTCTTCTGTCTGTATAGATTTGTATAATCAAAGTTTTATTTTATTTACAGACCGTAGTAGGCAACGAAATGTATGACTGTCGTCAAGTGTGGTGGAAACATCTCCTGTATATCAATAATTACGAAAACAACGCCTTGTGCATGTTGCAGTCCTGGTAAGTTTTTATATATGATTTAATATGATATGATATGATTTTATATTAAATATGATCTACTCTGGCGTCGTAGACGAGAGCCGGGACAAGTTCAGATGCGTCATGAAATAGCGGAACGCTTGAACATGGAGTTTTGACCTTGTCAATGCGGTACCGTATTGATTGCCAAGCTTCATTTTTTTTTTCACACCAATAAAGCCTTTTTTAACAGCCTTCTTTTTTCGGATAGAAAATCGGAGCGAAACGGAGTGTCGAATTTTTACTAAATGAAACATCCCCATGTTCTTTCTTTTGCCCCTTGTGTTCCGAGGCCGAGGGATCTCTTCCGAAGCATCCCGGCAACCAGTGGCTCTGGCCGGCCCCTCCGCTTTGCTGACATCTCTTTGAGACGCTCGTGAAACACGAGTGTGCCTTCGATACGGCCTGTCGACATTAGACAGGCCGTATCGAACGCGTAAGGGTCGTATCGTGTGTCGGGTCATTTAGCTCCCTTCAAAATTGTCGAGCTGAATGGGGCTGATCCATACGTCTTGTTCGTGAACGGGCGCTGTCAGTTGGGACTAGTCATTTTTTTAACTACCACGGTCATTTTTAATTTATTTAGATTTTAAATTGAATTTTGCTTTTTATTTACTCTGGACGCTCTTACTGTGCATGTCTTTCTACATAGTTCTCACATATTGTATAATCTTAACGCGAATGATGTAAATACGATTTTGTAAAAATATTATAATTTCAAAAGAGTGTCCATGGAGTTTCTTGCCCATTCTTCTCCATAGAGATCAATGCTTTGGAATGGGTAACTACAGTACTTTCACAAGTTATTATGCTTTGTGACTGTAGATTCATTTTGTTTCTTGACATTCAAAAGTGTTTGTAATGGTCTAATTGAAATAAATGATTTGATTTGATTTGAGACGGATTGAACACAGACCCACGTTAACGATGTCCGGGAGTCATCAGTCGTCATCGTGCGCCCCAATGATCAGGGGCTGAGCTTGACTGCGTATTTCTCGCAGTGACGGCAATCGCAGAATGTTGCAGACTCAAAGCTTTGCTGTGATGCATTTCATTCGCCGTACCATGACGTGTCTTGACTAGTACAGTACTTTCACAAGTTATTATGCCTTGTGACCGGGACTGTAGATTCATTTTGTTTCTTGACATTCAAAAGTGCCTGTAATGGTCTAATTGAAATAAATGATTTGATTTGATTTGATTTCCTACTTCTCGCCTTAAACGCGTGGTAGAGTAGCGTATCGCTATCGCCATCGGCGTTGATTGTTTTTTTATTAACCTTAAAATTAACCAAATTAGTTAATTTCAATTCAATACAGATTATCATAAGACAAACATTATCCTTATTGAAGTCGGTGGCTAAAAAGTCAAAAGTCACCGATTTCCGGAAGTTGAAGTGTTTTACTTAATATTATAAAAGCGAAAAGTTTGTTTGGGGTCAGAGCCCATTCGTCCCCTAAAATTCGTCCCCCAGCATAAAAATTGTGGATTCGGCCCCTATATAGGTGCCCATTGGTCTCCTGGTAGGGGACCAATTAATATTTTAATTAAAAAATATTATTTTTCAGGTACCCATTCGTCCCCTCTAATAAATATACAATATGAGTTAAAGATTTGGCACCTATTCAGGTGTCTATTGGTCCCCTGAGATAAAATTAGCTATATTTTACATAAGAAACGGTTAACAGAGTACACTTGTGAACAGTTTATTAAGGGAATTAATTTAATAAATCATAACAGATCATTGAAAACAGAGCTATGTATGATGAATGATAATCCGTCATGATAATAATATAACCTGTCGATAGGCTTACGATGTAATATTTGAAAGGGGAACTGTGTTACCCCAAATTTAACGCGAGCGAAACCGCGGACAAAAGCTAGATTATTATAAAAAAATATATTATAATATCGATGGGATCTGACACAAAATGCTCGTTCTTGTTAAATATTCTCGTAGAATCATTTATCTGCTTATTCTCCCCAGGTACCTGGCAGCGGACACCCAGCTCTACTACTTGGCTTCCATTGTCTTCGTGCTGTGCCAAACGGCTCGCAGCAGGAAGGTGGTGCTGAGCCTTCTGTTCGTGATAGCAGTGGCTGTTCCCACGCTGATCACTTACCTCCGGAACCTGGATGGTATCCTAGTGTTTTATCCTGAGTAAGCAGACGATATCATCAAAGACAACCACATCTTAGAATAGAGAACTTATTGTTTTTCGGTTGAAGTTGGATATGCTAGACACTTAAGAGACCAACACACCATAGCTCTGGAATGTCAATGAATAGCAGATATCAGCTATAGCACGACCAACAAGAAGCGATACCAAATGTAAACAAAACCCATGCTAAAACCCCATCTAAAATGGCCGCCCGAATGTTGGCGAACCCGTCTTAACGTTGTCATGCTTTTGCCGGGAGAACGAGACATTACGACAAAGGCACAAGATGGAAAGAGCTAAATATTAGATTGTCAACGCCACAGTTGTTCTTTAGGTTAATGATCTTTCGTATCGCTTCTCGTTGGCCGTACTATAGATGGCACCATCACCATCACCACTTCACTTATTTTAATACACACGTGAGGGACAGAGGACCAGGAATAACGGCGATCGCTTTTAAAAAAATGTCACACGACTTTCAACTGGATTAATATTTTTCTGATATCAATAATCCTTATGAAGGTTTTGTACCTCAAAAAGAAAAATCAGAACCCTTATAGGAACACTTTATTGTCCGTCCGTCTGTCTGTCTGTCAAGACGTTTTATCTTAGGAACCCGTGGAGGTATCGATTTAAAATCATATCCATAAAATCTAGTTTGTGGTTCCTTGGACCTGTGAAATATAAACTCTCTTAGTTTACGCAGTCAAAAGAGCCCTTTATTACGCTCAGTGGGTGAGTCCGACTCGCACTTAGCCAGCTTTACTTTTTTTTTAAACGTTGCCCCACACTAGAAACTTTTCCTGTATCGTGGGTGCCTTTACAAACATTTAAACTCACATACACAATCAAAATCAAAAGCCATTTATTCAAATTAGGCTGATATCAGCACTTTTTGAACGTTAAATTACAAGAGAGAGTCCCACAAAAACGCCCTGCCCTTCGCCATTTCCTAGTGTTTTAGCTGGGAAGAAAAAGTGGCGGAACAAACTCCCCAGCAACACATTTGTCTGTCAGGTTAGAATAACCAGATTTTATACAATTCCATTTATCACAAGGTACATGTAAGCCAGACCCAAAACAACTACCTGTAGGTCATACAAATATTTGTTCCGTGTCGTAATTACTTCTTGTCTTTTAAAAAATGTCCAATGTGCCCAAGCCTTCGGTGTACTCGTGGTAGACCAGCCAAAACTAGCACAGGATTGTGCAAAAACAAATGAGCAGTGGTCATGCATGATACTGGCGTTCAGCTGCATGGGTAGAATGGAAGTCAACACTAAAATATTTATTAAAAGACTAGGCAGATGATAACGTAATTATCTCTCATAATTCCAGGTTCGCAATGTCTATATTTATGAATTATCCAACGTTCGACGAGATCTACAAGAGAGCGCACACGAATGTGACTGGATGTGTCATCGGCATGGCCATAGGGTACTGGGTATATTACTTGCAGACCAATGGTGGTGACCCCAAAACCTTCCGGGTAAGTTATACATAATATTATGCCAGCTATTCATGACAGGTTAGGCAGAGGAATATTATAATTATAACAGTAAAGGCTGAACCTTATGGAGCTCTGCTTTTACTTTGGTTAAGAGAGGCTTATGCGAGTTTAGCCAAATATTTTAAACAATCAACACTTCGCTAATCTGAAAGCACACCTACTCCTTTTTAAATTAAAAATGGCACTCCCCCCGCTCCGCCCAGAGTGGGGGAAGTTATTTGATGATAACCTGAAAAAAAGGCTATTGCCATGCGGACGAGCCGCGCCGTGCCCTCGCAACAGTTGTCAGAGGAGACCTGTCGCTGCCGACCGTCGTTCGATCGATGGTTGGCAGCGTAGAGTCCTGGGAGGCAATGATGTCTTTCTGCGACACCGTAATGTCGCAGAAGGAAGCTGCGGAGAGGGAGAGACCTGACGAGTCCATCCCGCAGCAGACGCACTGGGCGTCGGCAAAACGCAGACAATGCCCTGTTCCAACCCCTATAAATAGGTCCAGGGGAGGCAGATTTGGGGACATCGGCCGCCCCCAACACACTGTTCCCGAGACGGTGGCGCGGAGTGTTTCACGCGCGCCTCTCACAGACGTATCCGGGGAACTTCACAACTCACTCCCCCCTGAGACGAGGCCCGCCAGGTCAAGTGGGCCGGAAGTCACATTCGTCCCTGCTGCGCCCCGATGCAAGTTTTCGAGGGAACACTGGTGTGGTTTTAGTTAGTAGGAGTCTGACAGACCCCTCCGCCGAACCTAGGGCGGAGGACATGCAACAGGCTATTGCCATGAAGAGGGGCCTGCCAGAGCCTCCGCCTGCCGGGGGTGCGGGTTGTTCCAAAGAGATACCGCGGCCCCGTAACAGGGCAAAAGAAAATACATGGGTGGGTTTTAGTTAGTCCAAGTCTGACACTACGCTCCGCCCAGAGCGGGGGAGGTTATTTGATGATTTCCGAACCGCAAAACAGGCTATTGCCATCAATCAAGCGCGAATCTAGACCTTGTAACTGCTTTTGTAGAGTTCTTAATATGAAAACCCAATTATCGTTGCTTTTCCTAGAAACTGAACCCAAAAGGGCATGCCCAGCAGCCATTGAAAAGTTGCTTTTTGTTTTTGTGCAATGTTTAACCTCCGTTAGTAGATTTTTTTTATCTGAACACCCATGAGCCTGGCTGGTAGTAGCCGTAAGCGTTCAGAACAAAAAAACATCGTAATGACTGGGAGAACAATTGCCTTCTGGGAGAGCAATTGCCTTCTGGGAGAGCAATTGCCTTCTGGGAGAGCAATTGCCTTCTGGGAGAGCAATTGCCTTTTGGGAGAGCAATTACCTTCTGGGCTCGTCGGTTATTACACCTTTTATTTTCTTTCCAAATTATCCAGAAGTACCGCATCTTGTACTGGGCACTGTTTCCACTGGGAGTCCTCTGCTGCTACTCTGGCACCGTCTACTTCGCGTACGCACCACCTCCTTCGGTAACAGTCAACTTGTTGTTTGCTGCCTTCACAAAGCCTGCCTTCGCCATTTTGGTCGGTCTCATTATAATTGGAGCCGTTTTTGAGATAGAAGGTAATTATTATTATTTCTTGAACGACACTCATGCAATCCCAGAATTAAGCTATGCAGATAATGTTTATTTATTTTGTCCATCAGATGTATATCGGCCGTTGCTGGAGTGGTCCGGATGGACACTCCCAAGCCGGTTGTCGTTCAGCGCGTACCTGATGCACGTCGTCGTGATAAGGAACCACATGGCGATGCAGACGACTACTCACATGTCGTCCGCCATAGTCATCGTAAGTATACTTACTGAGCTTATGTTTTACAAGGTGTAAACAGACCATTCTGCCTAGCCTTTTTCTAACCATGTTGGGGTCGGCTTCCAGTCTAACCGCATGCTGAATATCAGTATTTTACATGGAGCGACTGCCTATCTGACCTTCACAACCCAGTTTTAATACTGGGTAATACGATACCCCTTGGTAAGACTGGTTGTCAGACTTTCGGAACACTGACTACCTGTAACAACTATCAAAGATCTACAAATGCCAGCCGAGACCAACGGCTTAACGTGCTTTCCGAGGCACGGAGGAATCTCGGTACGTTACGGGTGGTCACCCATCCACAGACCAACCTAGGCAAGCGCGGCTTAACCTAAAGATCGACCCGAGCGATTACTATTATTTGGCCACGAGCTCCTCTGGTGTAAACAGACCATTCTGTACATCTAAGTCACTTTGACGGCACGGTTGGCGTAGTGGTTGAACAATCGACTCTTGCACTGTGTGTCGCGGATTCGATTCCCGCACGGATCAAATATTTTTATGACCTACAGGTAGTTGTTTTGGGTTTGGCTGTTTGTGTACGTGAGTTTAAATATTTGTAAACGCAACAGTTGTTTTTTTAATAGTCACGTGTTATGTTTGACGCGCTCAAAACATTTTGCTGATAATTTTAAAAGCAGGGGTCTTGGACCACTAGACCAACGAGTAGTATTCAATTAACCAGTCGCTCTACTTATGGAACTGGTACCTATATAGACTGGAAGCAGACCCTAGTATAGATAGGAAAAGGCTAGTATTTGTAATTCACACAACAGATCACACAATCACCACACAAACAGTACACGCCTTCATGAACATACTGTAACAGAGTGGGTATTTAACCCTCTTTGTTGCCACAACCTCTTTCCTTTTGGATCACATTCATTTTTAAATATTCATATTTCGAATTTCATTCTGTCATTTCATCTTCAACAGTAATTTTTTGGCTCATTACGTTTTTTGTATCACGGCTAGCAGCCACACGTGCTAATTCATTGTATTTTTTAATAATCTTTTTCTATTTTTAAAAGTTGTAAAGTCAGTTATTGTGCGGTTCAGTTTGTAATATTTCACCTAACCTATTGTGTTTTTTCACCCCTGTTAAAAGGGTCCTCCCGGAAATTAAAGATGTCGAAACCTCTAGTGGCTATTATTTGTACACTTGTCCCAATTAACAACTGAAAACTTCGACCTTGCTTGGAGGGCTACGAGCGAGTGTTACAATACACTCATGCACTGACATACAATCACACAATCGTTTATTATTCTACTCTCCCTTAAATAGTTCTAGATTTTGTAAATAATCTGCCTATTAATTTAGAAAAAAACATAGATATGTATTTTCAAATGAAATATTTTTTTCCTATGTCTATGTTACAATTAAGTACGGATTTCCCTTATTTGTGGAAGGCAAATAAACAAATACTTATTTACTAGCTTTTGCCCGCGGCTTCGCTTGCGTTAAATTTTGGGTAACACGATTCCCCTTTCCTTAATAACATGTACCTGCTACCTGTAGTTTGGCCCTTGCGCCTGATTTATTGTAATAACAAAGCTAAGTTTTCCTTTTTCTTGTCTCTTTCTCCCTCATTTTTCCCATTTATTAAAAATAAAATAACTTATGTCGGTCTCCAGGGTTCCAACTATCTCTGTACCAAAATCCATCAAAATCGGTTTAGCCATTTAGGCGTTAAGAGGTAACAAACAAACTCACTTTCGCTTTTATAATATTAGTAAGGAAGTAAGGATAAGGGTTCAGTGGACCAATTAGTTTACACCGAATAGTTGCATTCAGGAATGAATTACCAGTTATGCCAGTCTAATTGTTTCTCCATTGGAACAAATAATCAAAGCAACAAACTCTGCATCATCTATGTTTTGTATTTTTGCAGATAACAACTGGCGTGACAACAATCGCTGTATCTATGGTAGCCGCATTCTTCTTCTACATACTGGTGGAAGGTCCCTTTACAGAAGTCATCCGAGAATGGTTCTTCAAAGCTGAGCCAATTGCAGAAAGCAAAGATAAGGAATCTAAGAAGCAAGAAGATGCTGAGGTAGACGGAACACCAAAAACAAATGGAGTTGCTAAAATTGCTACTAACGGTGTTAGGAAAAGAGTAGTAGATAAAGTGCTTGATAAAAATTCGATGCACTGAAAATAATCGATTGATAGCAACTAACGAATATTAAAACAAATGCCTGTAGGTACTCAAATTAGGGTATAAGTCTATTTAACTGGGAGTTGTTATAAAATAAGGATTTAACTGTGTGCCTTGATGCACATAAATTTAAACAGAAAAGTTTTTTTAAACATATCAAGCTCCATCTTGTCCAGCTCCATCTTGAAATGTTGTTATTAATATATTATGGATAAAAAAGCCATGAAACTGATGTCAATTCAATTAAATAAGGATATAAATATAACGATTAAAAAAAAAACTGACGGGTCTATGGAAATAGCACTGCTTATCCTTGAAGTCAGATTATGCAAATGAGTCGGTTACGTCTTCCGAGCTTTTTGTAATATCAGAAATGCTTACTGATATTTATTACAATTGAAATTAATAGAGTGACAATAATTTATGTTTAAAAAAAATGTGTTTAAAAGTGCACTACAATATACATGTAGCTGGTTCTAGAAGTGCACCAATAGCTCATAAAATCCTTTCTAAAATCTACAAGATTTAATAAAGAGGCCTCGATATGTACAATATTTGTATGGTACACTATATTTTGTCGACACGAAATTCCAGACTTACTTAAGTTTAATTAAGTTCGTGTTAAAACGTTTATATTATAAGGTGCGGTGGGACTGTTATGTTCAATCTGTGTAAATTAGGATCTGCCTAATAATAAATACAGACAAAAAATAACTGTTTAAAGTATTAATATTATTTAATTTCACTACATTAACCTGTTATCAAAATTCGTCAGATATCAATAAAATGCAACACTGCACTGCATACTTGAAAACCTTCACCGTTTTGGATAAATAAATTACATTAAATTGAGCTATAACTATTTAGTTATTCAACGATTTTTATAACACCTAGGTTTATTATTTTTGTACATAAGTATATGTAAATACAGGGTGGAATTCTGTAATGCCACCTGAAGCGGAAATACTCTTAATACTTTGGATAGAAAAAGAAAACTTTATTTTTGAAAAGTCTTTATTTAAAAAAATTATCAATGTTTTCTTTGAGTAAAATTTTCTATCTAAAGTATTAAGAGTACTTCATCTTGAGGTGGCATTACAAAATTCCAGCCTGTATATATATATTTTTAATAGATAATACCAATGGATACTTTAAATTCAATCGACTAGCTGACCTTAATAGCGATATTAAAAATCTAAGTGGCGGAAGTCTGTGTTGCTCGAAATAAATACATAGTGTCATCCGTGGTAGGTACTTTAGCCATTTCAGCTTTTTTTGTAAGCGTCAGGACCCCTGGAACAATAGAGATATTTGATGTTTAGAAAATACCAACATTTACTACCTTTTTGCTACTATTTGATACCTTTCTTCAAATATTTAGTACTTCGACTGACAGCGAAAAAACACGTAAAGGAAGTGGTCAGCCATTCTGACATCAGGATGTCTGGACCATTTTTTTTCATAGTTCTAGACAACATAACTAATTTATCTCTTTATAAATATTAACTACCTTTTTAGTACCTCAACATATATTTTTTTCAAATATTTTTGGCATTCCAGAAAAAATCTACGCATGAAAGTTTTGTAAGCGTCAGGAACCCTGGACCAATATAAATATTTGATGTTTAGAAAATACCAAAATTTACTACATTTTTGCTACTATTTGATACGTATCTTCAAATATTTAGTACCTCGACTGACAGCGAAAAAACACGTAAAGAAAATGGTCAGACATTCTGACATCAGGACGTCTGGACCATTTTTTTTCATAGTTCTAGACAACATAACTAATTTATCTCTTAGTAAATATTTACTACCCTTTTTTTGTACCTCAACACATAACTTTTGGTATTTTCTAAATACCAAATATCTCTATTGGTCCATGGGTCCTGACGCTTAACTTCTTTTTAGTCCCTCATCTGCCCCGTAAGGTTGGTCTGGGCTCAGTAGTCAAGCTTGCCACTGACTACTAAACACGAGTTTTAACCCAATGGTCGGAAAAAGTGTTATTAAATTTTAAACCGATTTCTGCAGAAAAGAAGGAGATTATCAATTCAAATGTTTTTTTTTGTATTTTTTTACACGATTGCAAATGAATACTCGATAAAAAATTAGTTAAGGTGTCATCATACTATAACTAAAATAGGCAAAAATAATAAACATTTTTACAGACGTTTTTAATGTTTATGTACCACATGCTTGTATTGTACATTGCACACAGACTTGTTACATTTAGTGGTGAGGGTTTATTACCGAAGGCAACGTTACACATAGTTGTCCAGTAACAAAAAAAAAAGTTGAAAGTTGTCAAGGGACACCTGTATGGAACGAAGTTATTATTTACTATGTACAAAAAAAATTATACACTCAACAAAAATAATCGTCGCGACACCACACTGTTTAATGCAAAATAAAAAGACGAAACGAAAATAACTTACGCTTACAACTATAGCAAAAAGTGTCGTTACAACTTTTGGTCTTAATTCTTCCCGTCTAGCCCCGTCGCAACGCGCAATAAGAAACTTCGTTCCAAAATAATTGGCCCGACTGGAATGGTGGACTGATACCAATTGGGGATGCGCGAAAATGATTTTGTATCTCCCATTCCGCCGACACATGGAAGTAGAAACAGTGGGATTTTACCCAATTAGAATCCGATAAGGCCCCGCGATTTTTATTTCGATCGATTGACATTCGAATTTTGACGTTTCGCGGTTTTGAATTCGACGGTAGCGCCATATTGTTTTTTGATTGCGTGTTTATTTCTGTGGAATCGGATTCCGATTTGGCGTGCCGTAAACACTAACCCCCGAATACTGAAACGTCACTCAAAATTTAAGTCCTACTTAAATTTAACAGAGACTCAGAAGTGACGTTTGACCATACAAAATCTTAAGTTTAAGAGCTGCTCAAATGTTAAGCAGCCCTCACATTTTGAGTGACGTTTCAGTGTTCGGGGGTAAGATTTGTTTATTTTGACAATGGCAATAAAGTTACAATACACTGCGTATTGTAACTTTATTGCAGCCCTTAGCATAACTAACTAAACGTGCAACAAAAATATTCGCGGATTTCAATCCAATGTTAATTCCAAATTACAGAACCACGTGACTGCCAAATTAACATTTTAACCGTTTTGGCATTACATTCGATTTAAATTAGTTTCAACATAACGACCCTGTTTTAATTGAACACAATAGCAAATAATTGAATAGGATAATTTTATTTGTGGTAAAACAGCTCGCTGACGATTCGAACACAATGTCTGAATTGACACGTTTTGATTCAAATGTTTTCTCACTGACTATTTGGAGAATATCTTTTTTGTTTATTAAATCCAGTCAGATTCAAAATAAAATATTTATAAAATATTACCAAAATTATTTATTTTATTTATTAATTTTATACGTCTCATTATTAGCTAGTGGGTAAATAATTGCAGCCGCTCGTGTCGATCTTTACGTTAAGCCGCGCTTGCCTAGGTTGGTCTGTGGATCTTTGACAGTCGTAACAGGTAGTCAGTGTTACATTCCGAAAGTCTGACAACCAGTCTTACCAAGGGGTATCGCATTACCCAGTACTAACTAGGTTGTGGAAGTCAGATAGGCAGTCGCTCCATATAAAACACCACATCCGGTTAGACTGATGACATCTCATTATTTACATTTTAAACATTTCTTTTAGAAAAAAAGTTAAAATCATTTAAAAATAGAATAGTGATACACCTGTATCGGGAGCAGGGTCCATGCCTCCGGTGGATAATGCTCCAGAGACAGAAAGCTCCTCACAACGCTGGCCGTATCGAGGAGTACTGCCTTGAATCAGGCTCTTTAATCATCTATATTTAAAATAAAAACGGCCATTTTTATTTTGATCGCACAATGTAGCTAACCAACAATATTTAAAGTCTTGACAATGTATACGAAATATACGATTATTGCCTTATTAAAGTAAGGAACACGTTTATTAAAAAAAAAACCCGGCTTTAGTGTTCACAAGTTTGAGCCACTAGTTCTAATTTTAAAAAAACCCGGCATTAGTGCTCACTAGTTTAAGCCTTAAATTTTTTACGCACTACAAAAACTAAACACTATAACAATCAACAAGCCATTTATATAAATTAGATTTGTTTTTTTTTCTATTTTTCTTAGTTTTTTGATAAGTTTTAAAAATATAATTGCTGTCATCAATTTGGCATGATATGCTTGGATTTGTATTCAAAATCTTTTGGAATCCAGCCGAGTTAATGGCAAAAAAATGCAGTTCTCCTTCACAACAATTTATTTGGCATTAGAAAAAAATGCAGCACAACTGTGAAATAATTATGAAAGATTGTTAGTACTGCATTGGCTTTTATTAGGAAATGTCGTGCGTAGTATAGTTTAAGTTTGCCAGCAAAATGTTCGCGACATTTTTATTAATTGTTTTGTTTCATTGTTCTTCTGGAGTTATTTATGAGCTTAGCGGTATGTGTGTTTTATATTGTTTTTTTTAAATATTTTATTGGTAATTTTCCAAGATATCTAAACATAGACAGGTATTTATAACTAAATAAGATTTGAGTGTCTGTGATGTCAAAGTATGCAGGATGTATTTTCCCGCGAATTAGCGGGCGTGGATGGTGCAATCAAAAAAAGTAATAATCAAAGAATCTCTAGAAAGTACTTATTTATTTAATTTTTGACCTACTTTACATATTTCGATAGGTTATAAGAATTTGAGTTGAAAATTATTAGATTTTCGTTTTTGGCTATTTAAAATTGCAATTAAAAGTTATGACCTCAAATATTTGCGCGCACGCTACATCTTATTTTACCTATAGTACTAGTTTAAGTTGGCAGAGTTGTTCAACCCGTTTTATTTCTTTTTAACATCACTTTTTAACGATTTTTCATAAAACTATTCGCGACCCGTCTATTAGAACTAACCAAGTCAAAGGTTCTTATTTGTTAAACATAGGTGTAAAAAGTGTAAAAATAAATTAGGTACCTCCATCTTTTGCCGTAAACGGCGTACAAATAACATTTTTTTTTCTGTAAATAATAGCTTAATTAATTTTTATAGGAACATCATTTTCAAAATTTTCACCTAACATTGGTTTTTATTTTTTATCTCTTTATTCCTATCATTTCCAGATATTCTTTTTTCTGGAATCTATTAGCAATAACAATTAGCTACCATGCAAAAAAAAATCGTTTGCCTAGGCATTGTAAAACTTACCATAAAATTAGTCCAAAGTTCAAAATTACCGTCGGAGTTTGGTAATCAAAAATGTTCAGAGCTTAATAAAAAATAAGTCAGGGGTGTCAGAGGTTTCTAAATGATCTTAAAAACTTCTATGGACCTTCAACAGACAAAATCGATAAAAAAATATAGAGCTCGATCGGGATTATTTCCTGTAATTAGCTTTGATAGCAATAAAGGTATTTTAACAGTTATTGTTATAATTTGTGATTTCGTTATTTTTTCCACTGTTATGGTAAAAATACGGTAGATAGTTTACAAATTTTATTAAAACACGTTACAAAAGGTTTTCAAAGTGCCGCCTTACCACAGAAATGCACAAGCTACATCTACGGACGAAATTGTCTTTTAGTTGTCTAAAGGCTTCTCTGTTACTTCTTACAACATTTCCCGGTTCTTCAATTTTCCGTCTCGGCTCTTCTTCATTGTTAGTAGACAATAGTCGCGCTTGCGATCACTGAACGTACGAGGTGTTGAACACTAGTCGTAGACACTTATAATAATCGATTCACAAACGGCATGAAAATATAAAGTGGAATTTAAAAAAAAAACAGAGAGAGCCAGATGGCAAGACCCTTACGCTGATTTTCAACTGCAACCCACGAGTGCCTTACGCTAAAAATCCTTATCCTTACTAATATTATAAAAGCGAAAGTGAGTTTGTTTGTTTGTTTGTTACCTCTTCACGCTTTAATGGCTAAACCGATTGTGATGAATTTTGGTACATAGATAGTTGGGAACCAGGAGACGGACATAGGTGAATTATTATTTAAAAAAAGTGGGATGTGAGGGAGAAAGAGGGAAGAAAAGGGAAAACTTAGCGTTGCTATTACAAATCAATAAGGCGCAAGGGGAACTGTATTACCCCAAATTTAACGCGGGCGAATCCGCGGGCAAAAGCTAGTATTCTATACAAAAAACAAACTACGGCACGGTTGGCGCAGTGGCTGAGCGATCGACTGCTGCGGTGCGTGTCGCGGGTTCAATCCCCGCATGGAACAAATATTTGGATGATCTACAAGTAGTTGTTTCGGGACTGGCTGTTTGTGATTGTAACTTTAAATATCATCCACGCACGCACTCGTTGTAAACGCACCCACGTTACAGGACAGATACCTAGAGTGGCGCAAGGTTTTTTTTTTGTCCAAAAAAAAACGTAAAATGTCTGTTAATTTTAAAATGGTTTATTTATTTTCGCTTCGTTTGTCGTTTTCTACTCGTATCCTAAAATATTATACTTCTTGAAAACCTAATGAGACAATATAGGATAAATAAATAAATATTTCGAAATTATTTTCTTATTTTAAAGGTTTTGGAATTTGCCGGATGTTTTTTTTTAGTATTTTTCTTGTTTATTAAACGTATGTCGTGATGGCCCAGAGGTTTTTGCGCCTCGCTTTTTATGCATGAGGTTGTGAATTTAAATCCGGGCAAGTACCATAGTTTTATTTTTCAATTTATATGTAGTTTCTAAAAAGTTTATTCAAGACATCAGTGAAGCAGAACACCGTGAGAACACTTGTAATGCCTTCTCTGTATGAGGAGTGGTCTTTGTCCAGCAGTGGGACAGTTATATACCGGTTTTATTTTATTACTAGCTGTTCCCCGCGGTTTCACCCACGCTGCTCAGCACCTGTTGATCGTAGCGTGATGTTATATAGCCTATAGCCTTCCTCAAGAAATGGACTATCCAACACTAAAAGAATTTTCCAATTCCAACCAGTAGTCCCTAAGATTCAACAAACAAACAAACTCTTCAGCTTTATAATATTAGTATAGATTTACTAGCTTCTGCCCGCAGCTTCGCTCGCGTTAAATTCAGTAGCGCCTTATTGATTTGTAATAGCAACGCTAAGTTTTCCCATTTCTTCACTCTTTCTCCCTCATACACCACTCTTTTTTTAAAAAAAAATAGCCTATGTCCGTCTCCTGGTACCCAAATATCTCTGTACCAAAATTCATCAAAATTGGTTTAGCCATTAAAGCGTGAAGAGGTAACAAACAAACAAACTAACTCACTTTCGCTTTTATAATATTAAGTAAGGATTAAGCGTACCTACTGCTACAGTACTGTACGTATAGACAGCTTTATTTTAATAAAGCTATCTATAGTCCTCATGACAGTTCGGTTTTAGCAGTGTTTGATTTTCAAATATTCTTGGATTTAGAGTAACCTGTAGATTATTATCCTAACCACACTTTAGCATTTCAAAACGAATTGTATGAGCCCAAACACAAGAATGAATTCTTCTGGCGAGAGAGAGAGAGAAAGAGTTACAGAGTTCTACCAGCGAGAGAGAGGGATATAGTTCTTTAGTTCTTCTGGCGAATTGGTTTATCTTTTTATTATCATTGACAAGTGACAGGATTTCACGTTTATAATATACTAGGTCTGCCCAGCGGTTTCACCTGCTGCTCAGATCCCCTTCTCACTTAGTGGTATGAAAAATAGATGTTGGCCTATTTTTAGACCTACCTGATAAGCAGACCAAAGGAGAATGACCACGACAATATGGACAAGTTGTTTTAGATGGTTTATAAATTAACCAAATAACCATCTACAATTGCTTTTTTGGAATCAAAACCCGCATTTCCAAGTTTTTTTAGAAAACGTAATTTAACCTCAAAATAGAAATTTCCGTCGTGTATAGAGGTAAGTTTATAGGTCGTAGTTTGGAGAGCAGATTAATTAGCATATCTGATAGGATAGAGACTTAAATAAATCAGTACTTTGCCTCGATCAAAACAAAAAAAAATGTAATATTTAAATCGCAATGAACAAACTTAGCATGCACCACGCGCAATTGTCATTGGACTTTTTGACAATGACAAATTCAATTTGAGACACCAACACTAATGTTGCCACTTTAGATTTTAAATAAAAATCGATTACTCGAATAAATACACTCGACACATAATTATTTCAAATGACTGATTTAGTTCTATAATCATTAATTTATTAAAAAGTTTCGATTTATCTCAAACCGAAGCAAGATAATTAAAAAAAATCTATGCAATCATTCATTTGTATCGTTCGCCAACAAAGTGAAATTGGTTTTGAAAGCAAAATATTAAGGCGCAGTATTATGTCGTTGACCTTGTTCATACATTTTGACGTTGGAATTTACTGCATACGTTTGTCGTAAAAATACAAATAAATTTGTATAAAATTAAATATTAACTATTCAATCAAAAACAATCCATCATTGAACGCAGTTTGGCATTGGAAATTTCATTGTATACTTTTGATTATAATTACGATTAATATTGAAGAGATAAACTGCTTTAAAAGAGAATTTAGAGGTGTGTTTGAATATTTTTTTTACACATTTTCCCATATTTAATTACAATTTGAATTCCATCAATGTATGCAAAAAAGCCTTAAAAATATCATATTTTTTTCAGTGATTAAAATTACGTATGGTTTAAGAGATACACTGCGTTAAAAACCTGATTTTTGGCCGTTCTCAAGAAATCTTCACCTTAATACGACTACTGTGTGTGTGAAATACTAATTATTTCACACCACAGTAGTATCATCTCGCTTTATAATTTACTAGCTTTCGCCCGTGGCTTCGCCCGCGTTAATTTTGGGGTAACGCAGTTCCCCTTGCGCCTTATTGATTTGTAATAGCAACGCTAAGTATTCTCTTTTCTTCCCTCTTTCTCCCTCACATCCCACTTTTTTCAAAAAAATATTAGCCTTTTATAATATTATATATATATAAATATATATATTAGTAAGGATAAAAACCTCGCGATTTACCTTTCCAATGACATTACATTTATATTAATTTGTAATCGTATGCAAAAAAAAATCGATTACAGTTCTCAATATATTTACTTATTTTAACAACTTATTATGACAACACTTTAACGTCAGAATAGCCGGCAGTAGGTAATTAAAATAATAATTAAATTATCTGGCATGCTTTCTATGAGAGAGAGAGAGAGAGGCAGAGAGTAAGAGAGAAACACGTATTCGCAGCATGCCTTACAACTATAGCAAAAAGTGTGGTTACAACTTTTGGTCTTAATTTTTTCCGTCTAGCCCCCTTTCGCAACGCGTGATAAGGAACTTCGTTCCAAAAACAAACTGTAATTTGGCAGGTATATATTGAAACAGTTATATACCGGTTTTATTTTATTATTTACTAGCTTTTGCCCGCGGCTTCGCTCGCGTTAAACTCAGTAGCGCCTTATTGATTTTTAATAGCAACGCTAAGTTTTCCCATTTCTTCCCTCTTTCTCCCTCATATACCACTCTTTTTAAAAAAAAAATAGCCTATGTCCGTCTCCTGAGGTAACAAACAAACAAATAAATAAACAAACAAACAAACTCACTTTCGCTTTTATAATATTATATTTAAATATATTTATTAGTAAGGATAAAAACCTCGCGATTTACCTTTCCAATGACTTTACATTTATATTAATTTGTAATCATATGCAAAAAAAAATCGATTACAGTTCTCAATATATTTACTTATTTTAAGTATGACACATTAACGTCAGAATAGCCGGCAGTAGGTAATTAAAATAATAATTAAAATAACTGGCATGCTTTCTATGAGAGAGAGAGAGAGGCAGAGAGTAAGAGAGAAACACGTATACGCCGCATGGCTTACAACTAGCAAAAAGTGTGGTTACAACTTTTGGTCTTAATTTTTTCCGTCTAGCCCCCTTTCGCAACGCGTGTTAAGGAACTTCATTCCAAAGACAAACTGTAATTTGGCAGGTATACATACATTACAAAACGCAACATTATCAAATACAAAACTACTGAAATGCTAGACTGTATTGTACTGTTAATGCACTTGATGTGTCGTCGCATCTCTTACCTGGTCATTGATTGTAAAAAAACTGTTTTTGATAATGGTATCATTATCAAAACAGTTTTTTGACCAAATGTTAATTAGAAAAACCCCCAAATAGTGCCCCGGGGTTTTTGTTCGTAAGAGATACCGCGGCCCCAGAACATAAGGAGAAAAAGAAGGAATATAGGTGGGTTTTAGTAAGTACAAGTCTGACACTCCCCCCGCTGCGCGCAGAGCGGGGGAAGTTTTTTTAATGATTTCCCATCCGTAAAAAAGGTTCTCAAATAGTATTAATCCAATGTCCCACAAAATCACGGTCCGCCTCTAACAGGGCAACGATCAAATGTGCCATGACACAAATTATAATTTAGGTTTTTAAGTCCGACCGGGCTTCAGTGGTACAAATAATAATATTTTCGGTTGTTGTCTTCGGTCGTAAAAGTTAAGCTTTACAACTTTTATGTCGACCGTACAAGTTGAAATCCTACTAATAATATTATAGATGCGAATCTTTGTGAGGATGGATGGATGGATGTTTGTTACTTTTTCACGTCAAAACGGATCTTGATGAAACTTGGCACAGAGGTCGCCAGCTAGTAATATAAATATAATCATATTTATCGATTTCGGAGACCTATATTTGAAGAGGGCTTCAGAGATCGGGATGCTCTAGGCATATTCCTATTTTAAGTATTCGTCAGTCTTCAAATCCTTTTCCAGGTCTCCTACCTTTGAATCTACAGCATGGAATGCAATGTCAATACCACAGGTATTGCTTAAAACAAATATTGACATGACAGACACCGTTGATAATTGTTAACGGCACAATTAGCGCAGTAGCTGAGCGATCGACTGCTGCGCTGCGTGTCGCGGGTTCGATCCCCGTACGAAGCAAATGTTTGTATAACCTGTAGGTCACATAGGTGGTCGTTTCGGCTTTGACTCTTTGTGTATACGAGTTTAAATGCACCCAGGAAACAGGAAAAATCCTCAGTGAGTGGCAACGTTTGGTAATATTGTGATGGCAGTTATGAAAACCATATTTTTTTAGCAGCATTGTTTTTCCCAATGCTGGACAAAAGCCTACACCATATCGGTAGGTACAATTTCCTGAACTACTTTAAACCAGCCTTTGTGCTACGCTTCCAGATCGTGTCGCCACCGTTTCCCAAGTCAGCTTCAGCTGTGCCGTCCATCCTCAGGTATCCAGCGCGTTGAGACCACGGCCCAGCAGTTATCATGCATTCCTGACCCACCCAATTCCATTTCAAGGTTCAAATTCTGTCGGCACGGCTGACGCTTTGGCTGAGCGATTGACTGCTGCGCTACGTGTTGCTGGTTCGATCCCCGCACGGAACAAAGTTGTAGTAGTAGTATGCTGCAACGTTATGTAATAAAAAAAAATTTGGCTGTCAGTCTTTTTGCCTACGTCTGTAATTTTAGTTTTTGAGCGCTGCGTAGTGTTCCGTATTATATCAGTAGGGTTACCATGACATCTTATAGCAGTACTTATTCTTGTGTGAGAGAGAGATGGTGCTAGACACCCTGTAAAGCTCTGTCTCTTTCCCTCACTGGAATAAGTTAGTGTTTTAAGACGTCATGGTAGGGTAGTAGTTCTCTTTACACCCAGAATGCTGCTGTCCATTTCTCTTTGTCAGACTCCAAGGTGGAACTTTTACGATTTTCCTAGATCTTTTTTTTTCCCCTATAGTGGCATTCACGTCTCTTGTGTACAACGTTGTATGAGAGTGACACGTAGGGCAAATGTTCGGTTCCTAGATCTGTCTTTGCGGTTTGCGTGACCTTGGCATGTTAAAATGATGTCTATGCGGTTTTGACATTTAGTGGAGCGACACGTTTAGACCTCGAACTTTTTCTACAACGAATTTTATACCGGTTGTGGTAGTTTTTTTATTGCAGGGAGGAGTTCAAGGCTAAATAATAATCCTAAATCCGGTTGAACTTGGCTAGGTTGGTGTGTGGATGTGGCCACCACGTGTGGACCACCCGTAACATACCGAGTTTCGTCCGTCGTTCTCTTAAAACACGTTAAGCTGTTGGTCCCGGATATCATTTGTGGATCTTCTAAACTTGTTACAGATGGTCAGTGTAACGAAAGTCTGACAAGACAACCAGTCTTCAGGGCCATCGTATTACTCAGTACTAACTGGATTGTGGAGATCAGATAAATTTTATTTATTTACATAACAAAGCCTCATAAAAATAAACAAATCTAGCGATGTACTGTACTTATGGTGTGCGTTAGAAATCTGGCAACTTGTGAAACATGTTTCTTGTGCTCCCTATCTCATGTCTTATCTGTTGTCATACGCTCTTCCCATTTGTTTACTTTTACATATTTTGGTATTATTATTATTGTTTACGTTCAAACTCAAAAGCATTTATTAAGCATTTAAAAGCAATTAGGCAATTTGAATATCAAGAAACAAAATGTTGAAGCTACAGTCCCGGCAACAAGACATAATAACTTGTGAAAGTACTGTACTGTTGCCCATTCCAAAAGCGTAGATCTCTATGGAGAAGAATGGAGAAGAATGGGGAAGAAACTCTATGGACACTCTTTTAAATTAGAATATTATTACAAAATCGTAGGTATTTACATTATTCGTGTTGAGATAATACAAATATGTGAGAACGACGAAGAAAGACGTGCAAAGTTAGAGCCTTCAGAGTAAAAGCTAAAATTCAATTTTAAAATCTAAATAAATAAAAAATTAACCGTGGCAGCTTAAAGATGACCAGTCCCAATTTACAACGCCCCATTCAGTTCTACCATTTTGAAGGGAACTGAATAAACCGACACAACTGCCACCATCAGCGAGACAATTAAGTGAGCATGACACTATCAACCACCAGGGCTTCATAATTCATTATCATTTATTTGCTAATATGGGTAATTACATAAAGTTGTTAATGAATTAGTACAGACCAACCATATTAAACCTTACGGCATGTAAAACACAAGCTTTATTAAACAGAAATAATAATAATGTCACCAGAAGTCTGTCGTAAAAAGGAAAATGTCAAGATATACTATTTTGTGAATAAGTGACTAAATAAGTTATAATAATTGTGTGCATTATTTGATGATTTCATCATGGCATTATGAAGCAAATCAATAAAATAATGTCAGTCAGTAATTGATTGAGAATATCAAGACATACTGCAAAATAATGTCAAATTAAATTTGAAAGTAATATTAATAACTAACTTTTGCCCGCGGCTTCGCTCGCTTTAAATTCGTGGTTACACAGTTCTCCTTTCCTGATTTGCAGGTAACTGCTACCTGTAGTTTTTGCCCTTGCGCCTTATTGATTGTCATAGCAAAGCTAAGTTTTCCCTTCGGTTCCCTCTTTCTCCCTCATTTCTCATTTTTTTTTTCAAAAAAAAGTTGGCCTATGTCCGTCTCCAGGGTCAAAACTATCTCTGTAACAAAATTCATCAAATCGGTGTAGCCATTAAATCGTGAAGACGTAACAAACAAACTCAGTTTCGCATTTATAATATTAGTAAGGATTTTAAACAGTGCCCCATGAAAGATGAGTCTACTTTAGCTAACCTGAAATCTGACTGAACTTATGTAATTTTTCCGTTAGTATCTATTTCACACACTTCTACTCGTATGAAATTGTTTTACGTCGTTCACATTACAAGATCACAGGTCCGGTTAAAACCCAGCGTCTTATACTAGTTGTCCGGCAGTTTGCTGAACTGGGCCTATTTGGCGCAGCCGTGAGACACAATAATTATCTTGTTTTGTGTTTAGATACAAGTTTTTTTCAATTTAATTTTAGGTTTTCTTTCTTTGTCTGATGTTTGGGTGCACTTGTGCATAAAGTATTTTCTTTCTTTCTTTCTTTCTTTCCTAATAGAACACCTACATTTCGTTAATTCTATGTAGTAGGGGGAAAGTTTATTATGGCTTATTATGGTGATTTAGGGGACTATCCCCCGAATACTGATAGGTCACTTAAAATTTGAGGGCTGCTTAACATTTGAGCAGCTCTTAAACTTTAGATTTTGTATTGTCAAACTTCACTTCTGAGGATCTGTTAAATTTAAGTGGTACTTAGATTTTGAGTGACGTTTCAGTAATTGGGGGTTAGGAATATATCGAAAATATACCGGTAAAAGGGCAGGGGAGTGATGTAACAGGAGTGAATCTATTTCCACCAACTAGACTGAAATCCAGATTTTGTGGCAGCAACTGAGAAAAACACATGCGGAATTACACTTTTCCCAATTTTAAGCCTGCAGTTCACATTGAGCCAAGGTGTTGGGCCACCCTATTGGCCCGAACTTGGCGATATGTTGGCAGCGATATTCGTTTGGCGCCAACATTGGCGAGCAAACCGATTGTTGTCGGTTTTTGTTCGCACATCAAAGGATCTTGGCGCGCTTCGTCATGATTGACACCAATGTGTATAGAGCGACATTGGGAATTTATTATCTTGGTCCAATAGGCTGGCTCAATGTGTACTGCTTGAGAATTGAACCAAATACCTCTTCGAAGTTAGCAATCGCTTGCGACTAGACTGATATCAACGTTCTGGCAAAGATAACTTGATCGATTCAAGCAAAGGCTTCATATTAGTTGTAAGACAGTGTTTTGTTCTTCTAGATGAAGACTACGCTCGGATGCCCAAGTTCTACGAAATCGACGACTACGAGGCCTGTTTTGAAGATCCTCAGAGTCTTTACTGCATGGCAGAACTCGCCCTGGTCTCCGATGAGCCCAGCCCGCTACTGAACATGATACAGGTAGGTTTTTGATGACCTTCATCATTTTGTAAATCAGTGACTTGACTATCATTAATGTATTGTATCAGTTTCATATCTACTTCTGAATTTGGACGATTAGTAATAATGTTTATAAACACGTACACGTTTTGGTCTAAAACCCAGATAAGGACTAATTGGAATGAATTTGGTTGCTATATACAGTAGGTATATGAAAGCCTAAACACCTTCATACAATGAGTCTGTTTAAAAAACGACTAGCTGACGACTTGGTCACAACTTTTTTTACTTGGTAAAACTTATGTTGTAGATGTTTGTAACAATGTTTACTGTATTGAAATAAAAGATAATATGTTTTTTTTTATTGAAGAGTAATAATCATCCATGCATATATGGATGTTTGTTACTATTTCACGCAAAAACTACTGACTGGATTTTAATTAAACTTTACAATACATGTATATTCTATCACCACGAAACCGCGGGGCGCAGCTAGTGTGAAATAAAATATTTTGATTTTGAGTGCTTTTGAACATCTGATAACGAAAACAGTATTTGTGATAAATATATTTTCGAGTTCATTTTAAAGATGTTGATGTAATACACCATTTTCCGCAGGAATATTCTGCTCATTACCATTCACACTACAACCACACGCTACTTCGTCGAGGTATATGCATCACTACGACTTGCAAACAGTTCTACGAAGATTCAGATGGAGACCTAGGATCGGCCCTTGAAGCATGCGCCAACGAAACCATTTATAACAAGTACAAGTTAAAAACGAGAATTTCAGAGTTTGATTGTTCCAAACGGGAGAGGAATCAGCCAATTGATAATTTGGATATAGCTGTTGCTGCGGTCTGTGTCGCTATACTGATCGCAAATATTGTCGCAAGCACGTGCGATTACTGTTTTGAAAAAGAAACAAATAGTGGAGGTAGAATTTTAGCCATTTTAAATTAAATTTGCATCATCATCGTTTCCTATCGAACTAGTATTCAAAGAATATCAACCAGTGAGCACCCTTTTTTGCTGATGGGAAATGTTCAAAAATCTTTCCCGCGCTCTAGGCGGAGCGGGGGGTGTGTCAGACTTGTACTGCCTACAACCCACCCATTTTCTTTCTTGACCGCGGTATCTTTTTCGAACAACCCACAACCCCGGCAAGCAGTGTCTCTCGCAGGCTCCTCTGCTTTGCTGACATCTCTTTGAGGGCCACGTGGAGCACGTCCACACCATTAACCGGACGGACGGTGAACTACCCATTGCTCACCATCCACAGTCCTGCACCTACGGTGGCCGAAAGTCCTTTAGCGGCGCCCGACGCCCAGAACGTCCTCTAACATCAAAATCCAATGTATTTTAATAATTAAATTGTAATCATGGCGTTTGCAACAGCGCCGAAACATCGGGAACTCAGTTAAAGTAATAAACATACTACCTATTCAACCTTTTCTTGCATCATAATTTTCAGGTCTTAGGTTTTTGTACTGTTTCTCCATATTTCGTAATTGCAAAAAACTGATGGCGCCTACAGCGGAGGGCAAGGAACCTCGTTTGAAAAAATTAACTGGACTTCATGGGATCAGGTAATGTTATCGACAAAGTGTTAGCTTCCCAACCAACAACAGTAGGCCTACTATGACATATTAAAGCAGAACTTATTCCACTGAGTGAAAGAGATGGTGCTAGACACCCTGTATAGCTCTGTCCCTTTCCCTCAGCGGAATAAGTTCTGCTTTAACACGTCATGATAGGGCAGCAAATTTTGATTGATTACGATCATTCTTTAGCTCAAAAATATGAAAGTAACATCACGTCTTTAACTCCCGAAGGGTTTGGCAGAGGTACCTAATAGTTTCCACATTTTGCTAGTTATTTTAAAGTTCCGTGTGATAGCGGCTGAGCTGGTTGCCATCAACAACGGCCACTGGGAAAAACCCATTAACATTTTAACCAACCTTGGAAAGAAAGAAAGTATAATAAAACACACATAAAACATGTGTATTTGGCACTCAAAAATAAAATAAATATTAAAAACTATACGATAAAAAACAGTGTTGTAAGTCTCACGGTTTTTGCGCCAAATAGACCCAGTTCAACAAACTACCGAGCAGCTAGAGTCCGACCCTGGTTTTGAACTGGACCCGGGATGTGATATGGTGGACGCAAGATAGTTTTATATTTTGCGTATATAGGTGTAATGGATCAATATTTATATATGTGTAAAATTTTCTGTTAACTACCTACATATTAATAACATTATTAAGCAAGATATAACAACATAAAACGGTAAATTAATCAATAGAAAACCTTCGGAATCAAAAGCGCTTGCTACTAAGTACTAGTGTAATTAGATAGGTACATTAATCATTTGGTTTGTTTCAGAACAATGACTATATTTCTCGTCATAGCAGGACATTCAATAGCAAGGAGCCTGTTTTTAGTTGAGAACGAAAGATTTATAGAAAACGTAAGCTATAGTCTCATCGCATTTATCACTTGGTGGCGAAATATGAAAATAAAACAGATTTTCATAGAGTTGGAACTCTGCTCCAAACTGCACATTATAGGCGGCAAAGCAACCTAAAGCGCGTCGCCCACACCACCAAGAGTCGACGCGCAGACGGGGCGCGGGCGCGTTAGGCGCGTCACCCACACGACATTTGTAAAGAAAATCTCGCTGCGGCGTGACTCTGATGTGAGATTTTCTTTACAAATGTCGTGTCGCGCCGTGACTGCGCCTCGACTCTTGGTCGTGTGGGCTACGCGCCTAATGGGTAGTGCGTCGCGCCTTATGGGTAGTGCGTCGCGCGTACAATCAGCGCTCACAGATTTTTCGCGATATCGGCGGGTTTCATACAAGCAGAACCAATAAGGCGGTCCCCTAAGAGATTCACCTAACAGAATAAAATTAATTTCAGCACCCCTTTGAGTGTCGTTAAGTTCCTACCGAGGAACGGTTGTCTTGAAAAGATCGCTTTTGGTAATATCACCGCCCATTGTGTCACCCTATTTATTAGTTGTATACTGTTTTTCTTGTAATTTTATGGTGAACATAAAGAAAACAATAAAGAATATAGAATATTCTTTATTGTTTTCTTTATCTATCTAAAGGAATGAGGATATTCAAAGAAAAAGAAATGAAATCATTCAATAAGTTAATGTATTTGATGATTTTTGAGGCAAGAAAGAAAGCCTTACGGAGTTTTCTCCTATATCTATGTATTGCCTAATTAAAGTCGTGATGAAGCTATGCTAATTTCAGATGTTTAATTCTGGTCCAATGCACATTCTGTTATGTGGGACGCTGATTATGCAAACATTCCTGTTGATCTCGTCCTTCCTGCTTGTGTACAACTGGCTGATATATTCAGAGAAACAGAAACCTTCGTGGAATATGCTGCCGAAAATATTCATGATGAGATGGTTGAGGTGAGGAATAGTGGCAGGGTATAGCTAATATTTTTTTTGTAATAATAAACACTCTTGTTGTACAGACGACGGCACATCAACGTACACAAAACCATTTTAATCTGATTTCTCTACTAAGGTGTAAGGAGCTCGTGGCTAAATAATAGCAGCCGCTCGGGCCGATCTTTAGGTTAAGCCGCGCTTTCCTAGGTCTGTCTGTGGATGGGTGACCACTCGTTACATACCGAATTTCCTCCATGCCTCGGAAAGCACGTTAAGCCGTTGGTCCCGGCTGTCATTTGTAGGTAGATCTTTGACAGTCGTTACAGGTAGTCAGTGTTCCGAAAGTCTGTCAACCAGTCTTACCAAGGGGTATCGCATTACCCAGTGCTAACTGGGTTGTGGAGGTCAGATAGGCAGTTGCTCTATGTAAAATACTGATATTCAGCTGCATCCGGTTAGACTGGAAGCCGACCCCTACATAGTTGGTAAAAGGCTGATGATGATTCTCTACAGTACGGCCAACTAGCAGCGATACGAAAGGTCATTAACCTAAAGAACAACTGTGGCGTTGACAATCTAATATTTAGCTCTTTCCATCTTGTGCCTTTGTCGTAATGTCTCGTTCTCCCGGCAAAAACATGACAACGTTAAGACGGGTTCGCCAACATTCGGGCGGCCGTTTTAGATGGGGTTAAAACCCCATCTAAAACAAAACCTATGCTAAAGCATAGGTTTTGTTTACATTTGGTATCGCTTCTCGTTGGCCGTACTTTACTAAGGTGTGCGATCCGTATTAGAGAGAACAGGTTATAATAGTTTGGCATAGGTTAACCTGCCGTCCTGTGTACATTTAGTAAACCCACCAAACTGCGTAACACGTTGGGGTTTATGGTCATTGTCTTATTTTCGTTAGCTTTTACGTTCATTTTGACTCTGTAACTATTGCACCTGTTTAATTTTAAGGACATATTTGAATTTACATCTACAAACATGTACGATCAAAAACAAGAAGTAAATAATAATCAACCTCGCCTAACGTAGTTGATTTTTTTCATTTAAAACAATAGACGTTTTAAACTCATTTCTTTTTTTTTTTATTATTGATAGGCTCGCGTTTGACCACTATCTCACCTGATGGTAAGTGATGATGTGGTCGACGATGAAGCACGCTTACCTAGAAATAACCTATTCACTCTTGACTTGAAGACCCCCAGGTTATAGCTGTCAGGAAATACAGACTCCGGCAGGGAATTCCACTCCTTAGCAGTACGCACAATGAAGGTATTCCCAAACCGTTTAGTGTGTGTGGGTGGGATGTCTACCATGTAACGGTGGCGCATCGCCGTACGTCTTGTAGTCCTATGATGGAACGGGCTTGGCGGAATTAGGCTGTGCAATTCCATCGCACACTCTCCGAAATGTAACCGATAGAAAACCGAAAGGCTGGCAACGCGCCGGCGATGCTCCAGGCTCTGGAGCTTTGACTCAACCAGCGCGTCGTTGCCGATGAGCCTCTTGGCTCGTTTCTCTATAGACTCTAGCGCTTCAAGCTCTTATTTGGCGGATCCGTCCCAGAGATGAGAACAGTAGTCTCACCTTTGCTAGGATACCCAACTTCTTAGCAGCCAGTTTAGCCTTAGCCTCGATGAACGGACCAAAATTGAGGGTAGATGTAAGCGTTACACCAAGAAGCTCAATATGGTCGGTAATTGGCACGGTTACATCACGAAAAGAAGGAGCAGGTTGAAATTCACTCCTCTTTGCGGAGAACAGACACGCCTGGGTCTTAGCAGCATTGAACTTGACCAAGTTGAACTTTTTATATTGATCAGTTTGTTTTCTATAAAAAGAAACTTTATTGGAAAATATTCATGATTTTTAAGATCATTGCAACAGTATCTGATGAGCCTAGTTAATTATCTCTTTTCCAACGGTGGGCTAAGACCACCAAAAAATATCCGGATAGAAATGGGGGTCATTCCTATCCGGATATTTTTATATCTGGGGGGCACTCAGTGCCTCCACCAAGTCGAGCATATAAATAATGACTGTTTACGATACTTTTTCGTTGCAGATTGACTCCGCCGTACGCCCTCGTCTTGGCTTTGACAGCAACTTGGTTTGGGAGGATTACATCAGGACCTTTTTGGAAGGTAAGCTTATTTCGTTTCCTCTTAACCTCTTAAGGACCGCCATTATATACGTCAACTATCCGTCAAGAACCGCCGGGCGGGCTCTTATCGTAAGCGTAATCTGATTTTAAGACTTATCTTTACTACAAATACAGTTTTAAATCGGTCGGGGTTTGGTGGCACAAATTTGTGGCAGCGGGGCTCAACGGTAATACTTGTTTACTGGCACGTTTTTGGGCCACTGAGGCTCTAGAGGTTAAACGTAATTATTTCTATACTTTTCACCAACTGCATCATTCATGTTTTCTATCAGAAACGGGTTGGAATATTTTATTATAAAATCTGGTCAGCCGTATTTTTTTTCAAACCTCAGTCAATCAGTGCCATCTTCTGTAACCCAGTGACTAGACTACATTTTTATTCAAGTGAGGAAACTTTGTCATTGCAGCCAAGGCGAATTTAACGCACGAGCCGCCATGCGAGAGCGTTATAGAGCCGAGAACAGCAGTGACAAATTCTCACGTGAATTAAACGACGTTTTAATATACTTCGGAGAAATTTGACGGGCCTGTTGGTCTAGTGATTAGTGGCCCTGACTGCTGAGCCGGAGGTCGTGGGTTCGATTCCCACCCAGGACAAACTTTGTGTGATGAGCATGATTGTTTGTTCTGTGTCTGGGTGTAATTTATCTATAACATGTATGTATTTATAAATTATATAAGTATGTATATCAGTTGTCTGGTTACCATAACACAAGCTCTGCTTAGCTTGGGATCAGATAGCCGTGTGTGAGTTGTCCCAAGATATTTATTTATTAAATTAAATAACAGAGCAAAAAGTACTTTTGTCATTAATCAATATGTAACTATAATTTAATTTGATTTTACCCCGCACTTTATCTTCTAATACTGTAGGAGAGACATGACATCGCTAAACAGCCTCATATTAAAAAATCGAAGACACGGTTGGCGCAGTGGCTGAGCAATCGGCTGCCGTACTACGTGTCGCGGGTTCGATCCCCGCACGGAACAAATAATTGTATAGCCTACTGATAGTTGTTCCGGGTCTCTCTGTTTGTATATGTGAGTTTAAATATTACAAATAAACATGTCAATTAATAAAATAATTTGGTTATAACAACAAATTGATATTTATTTGAGCTCTAAATTCGTAAAAATATTAGATTTTTTTAACTTTTCCTCACACTAGGAATTTCTCATGTATCATGGGTGTGTTTACAAATATTTAAACTCACATACACAAACAGCCAGACCTCAAACAACTGTTTCTAGGCCATACAAATATTTGTTTCGAGTGAGAATCGAACCCGCGACACACAGCGCAGCAGTCAATCGCTCAGCCACTGCGCCAACCGTGCCGATATTCGAAAAATCTATAATTTCTATAATCTAGGTTTTATTTTCTTCACAGAAAGTAGTAGGCAACGAAATGTATGACTGTCGGCAAGTGTGGTGGAAACATCTCCTGTATATCAATAATTACGAAAACAACGCCGTGTGCATGCTGCAGGCCTGGTAAGTATTTACATATGATTTTAAGAAAAATAATCAAGTATTCCAAGAATATAATACCAATACATATATTTATGTACTGCATTCGCAAGTTCGAACCCAGGCATTTTAATTTGTGACCTTTACCCAGGCATTTTTATTTTTATTTGTTTGGATCATCTAGACCAGTGATGGCGAACCAACGGCACGCGTGCCTTTGGTGGCACGTGACACAATTTTTTGGGCACGCCACCGACCAAAACGGTTTGCAATTTAGTGTATCTGATAGATAAAATAGTGCAATAAACAAATTTTGAATGATTTCGAAGATACCCTTTATGTTTTTGTTAGAAAATAATGTGATTTTAGTGAATAATATTTACTCGTTTTTTTTTTTATTATTATTGTATCACTAAGTTGAAATTTTTGACGCCACATCTATGGCGTCGTTTAACATTTTTGTGGGCAAAATGGCACGCTGATCCAAAAAGGTTCGCCATCCCTGATCTAGACATTTATTATTGTATCTGAAGCGCCTATTTTGGGGCCAAAACACAACTTGCCCTATAATAAAATCACTGTATTAAGAGATAATCATATTAATCATTACATATACCCATTTCTCCCCAGGTACCTGGCAGCGGACACTCAGCTCTACTACTTGGCTTCCATTGTCTTCGTGCTGTGCCAAACGGCTCGCAGCAGGAAGGTGGTGCTGAGCCTTCTGTTCGTGATAGCAGTGGCTGTTCCCACACTGATCACTTACCTCCGGAACCTGGATGGTATCCTAGTGTTTTATCCTGAGTAAGTAGACGATATCATCAAAAACAACTTTCAGTACATAACACATTGAAGAGAGAAGAAAATATAAATTATATTTAAAAGGTATATAGTATTTTAAAAGCTGCTGCTTAGGAAGCACCAGCTTTCAATTATATAATTATACTAGCTTTTGCCCGCGGCTTCGCTTGCGTTAAATTCGGTATAACACAGTACCTGCAGTTTTTTCCCCTGCGCCTTATTGATTTGTAATAGCAACGCTAAGTTTTCCCTTTTCTTCCCTCTTTCTCAAAAAAAAACACTTTAGTTTTTATAATATTAGTAAGGATTTTTAGTCTAAGTTTATTATATTATTAGTCTAAGTTTATCCGTGATAAAGGCGTTTGTCTATGTGGGGGAAAAGGGGGCTATACTCTTGACCCTCCCTCACTCCCCTACAGTAACAGAATCCGTAAATTCAGGCGACTCGATTATAATACTATTACCTCTTATAATTCCAGGTTCGGAATGTCAATTTTTTCAAATTATCCAACGTTCGACGAGATCTACAAGAGAGCGCACACAAATATGACTGGCTGTGTCATCGGCATGGCCATAGGGTACTGGGTCTATAACTGGCAGAACACTGGTGGAGATGCCAAAATTCTCCGAGTAAGTTATAGATAACTTCACGCCAGCTATCCACGAAAGGTTTTCATTAGTTATTTTGAAGACCATTTTTTTTCTCTCTTTTAAAAAAAACGTTTAAAATGTGACTGTTTACTGATTTTTAAATCCATCCACCAAATAACATGGAAAAAATTTCCATGTCAGGTTTATATTTTTATCTCTATCTTTCCTCTTATTGTTAATCGAGAAAGTTGAAATACCACCAAGCTCAGTGTAACAACTAACTCTACTCAAATTTATATCATATTTCATAGCTGAATTATTTTTTTGCATTATGCTTTTATAGATAACTCCCACGTTTCCCAAAATGATGAGAAAAACTACATCCCGGCTTCGTAACCTTTTAACTCATTATTTTCTCAACAAATTATCCAGAAATACCGCATCTTGTACTGGATGCTGTTGCCACTGGGAGTCCTCTGCAGCTACTCCGGCACTGTCTACTACGCGTACTCCCCAGGACCTTCGCTAACCGTCAACCTGCTTTTCGCTGCTTTCGCAAAGCCTGCTTTCGCCACTATTATCGGTTGTGGTATAGTTGGAAACATTTTCCGGATAGAAGGTAACTATATTTCTTTCTAAATAACTACCCCGAATTCCAATAGCTTCCTCTTTAATCTTTTTAAGAAGAATACGCCTGAACACCGTATCAAAAGCTTTTGCCAGATTAAGGAAGACACCAAAACATTTATAGCCATTGTCTATTTTGTCGACTACAAAATCAACAAGGTCAGTGACTGCATCCTCCGTAGACCTGTGCTTGCGAAAGCCATATTGATTTTGTGAGATCAGTCCGTTTTTTCTCAAGAAAACTGAGGAGTCTGTTGTTCATAATCCTTTCCAAAATTTTAGATAGGGAATTTTTTAAAACATCACTCATGTAACCCCAGGGTTGGGCTATGAGGGGCCTGCCAAGGCCACGGCCTGCCGGAGCTGCGGGTTGTTAAAAAGAGATAGCAGGGCCTCCAAACACAAAGGGCCAATGAAGGAACATGTATGCGCCGGCAGAGGGCGAACAGGGTTCCCTCTATCTGGCAGAATCTTGATGCTCCGAAATTTATTTGGTATAACACATTTAGCATAATTTTCTTTAAACGAACATTTTAAAGGCATAAAAATTATTTGGTATAATTATCGTTTGGCATAATGTTTAAAACTTCGAATTAACAATGGCATACTTTTAAGATGGCAGAATTACATTTAGTATAATTACGATTCGCAGAGTTCAAATTTCGCATAGCATATTATTTAGTATAATTTCACTTTGCATACTATGTGCAGCCGGCAGTAATGGCTAGGTTAGGTTAGGTTAAAACTGTGACCTCCTACGCACGAGCCGAGCGAGCGTAGCGAGCGGTGCCGCGGCAGCGGCCGGCGAGTGCCATAAACGACTTTCGTTAATAGAAAAAAGAGATTGTTTTAAGTGGGTCACCCGGACCCGAAATATTTAGATTAGGATACCTAATTACTTATTGAATTCAATGACATTATCTCAAATTCAATTAAAAAATAACTAAAATAAATGACATTATTTTAAAGAAATAATTAATCAAAATAAATGACACTAATGACAAAGATGACCCGAACTATAAACTTTCTACAATGTGACAATTCTGCCGTTTAATGATCATCGATATAAAATATATTATGCCAAAAGACGATTCTGACTGTGAACTTTCTGCGATGTGATGTTTCTACTTTTTAAATATTATGGATATGAAGTTTATGCCTAGAGATGATTCTGACTTACAAAATTATGAGTTTAGAATGTATGATAAATGAGTGTCTGCTAAACTATTTTCTGCGAAGTGAAGTTTATGCCATCCGTTGTTATGCAAAATAAAATTATGACATAAAAAGTTCTGCTATAAAGGGTGGACCCGGGCGAACAACATCCTCTTCCGGCAAGGCCTAGAGGGTCCAGGGGCAACGGTTTCCAAGACAGCTGTCGGTTCCCTATCACACTGGAACTGAGATGGCGGCGCATAGTGATTCACGCGTGTCTCTCTTAGACGTAATGGATAATGATGATGAATTTTATTCATTTTGTCAATCAGATGTGTACCGATCGATTATGGAGTGGCCCGGATGGACGGTCCCAAGCCGGTTGTCGTTCAGCGCGTACCTGATGCACGTCGTCGTGATAAGGAACGATATGGCGATGCAGACGACTACTCACATGGCCTCTGCCATGGTGATCGTAAGTATACTTACTGAGTCGATACAAAATTTAAACGGATCCTTCATGCAACCGTTAACCAAACATTTTGAGCAAACTCAAACTCAAAGCATTTATTTCAATTAGACCATTACAGGCACTTTTAAATGTTATGAAAAGAAAAAAAAAGATGCTGCTACAGTCCCAGTCACAAGACATAATAACTTGTAAAACTACTGTAGTTGTCCATTCCAAAACGTTAATCTCTATGGAGAAGAATGGGCAAGAAACTCCATGGACACTCTTTTAAATCATAATCCTTACCAGTAATCGTTACTAATATTATAAAAGTGAAAGTAAGTAAGTTGTTAGCTTGTTTGTTAACCGATTTTGATGAATTTTGGTACTAAGATAGTTGACCTGGAGACCCTGGAAACGGATATAGGCTATTTTTTTTAAAAGATTGAGATATGAGGGAGAAAGAGGGAAGAAAAGGGAAAACTTAGCATTGCTAGTACAATAAGTAAGGCGCAAGAGCAAAATCTACAGGTAGCAGATAAATCAGGAAAGAGGAACTGTGTTACCCCGAATTTAACGCGAACGAAGCCGCGGGCAAAAGCTAGTCTAAAATAAATTTCATGTTCATAACTTCCTATACAAAAAGATTAGAAGTGTGTTACGTCTCCTTAAAAATACCTTTTTTCAGCTGTCCCAGTATATATCTAGGTGTGCGATATAATTTGTGTTTTGTATTTATTTTTGCAGGTAAGAAGTAGCACGACTACAATATTTATCAGTTTTGTGGCCGCATTCTTCTTCTCCATTGTGGTGGAAGGTCCTTTTACAGGCATCATTCGAGAATGGTTCTTCAAACCTGAGGCAATTAAAACAGAAAGCAAAGATAAAGAATCTAAGAAGAAACAAGATGCTGAGGTAGACGGAACACCAAAAACAAATGGAGCTGCTAAAATTGCTACTAACGGTGTTAGGAAAAGAGTTTTAGATAAAATAGTTGATAAAAGTTATACTAACGGCAACGGCATTGAAAAGAATCAATAGATAATCTTAGCTCATGATAACTGAGGAGTGTAATGTGTACTTTTTTACTTAGACTAGACTTTTACTAACACTAATCTGCATAATCCTCATATATGTTGACAAGCTTTTTGTCTGGACCTTAAAATAGACTATGACCTATGAGTTTTTTTTGGATGTTTCTTCTGAGTAGTCGGAAATACCAGCCTCATATAGTTAAAAAAAAATGTGACCCATCACGGGACGCCTGGCAGATGTAAAACATTGACATTATTTTGTAAAAGTAATATGCAGAAAAGAACAGATTGTGACGGGAACTAAATATAGTATGTCATTGAAAACATCATCAGTCTGTTTCATTGTGGACTTACCAAAAGGACATCGTTTTCGTGTTCATCATTGTTTATGAATTCGAGGATCGAAGGCAATTTGAATAAAACTCTATTACTGGTCCCGTGTGATCCATTTCCAAACCTTGGCAAGGGTAGCTTAACCTGGCCCCCCGTACTAACCCATCCATTTCCAAACCTTGGCAAAGATTACTTTACCTGGCCCCTGTGGTAACCCATCCATTTTCAAACCTTGGCAAAAGTTACTTAACCTGGCCCCGTGTGGTAACCCATCCTTTTCCAAACCTTGACCAGGGTTGCTTAACCTGGCCCCCCGTGCTAACCCATCCATTTCCAAACCTTGGCAAAGGTTGCTTAACCTGGCCCCCTGTGGTAACCCATCCATTTCCAAACCTTTGCAAAGGTTGCTTAACCTGGCTTCCTGTGGTAACCCATCCATTTCCAGACCTTGCCAAGGGTTGCTTAACCTGGCCCCCTGTGGCAACCCATCCATTTCCAAACCTGGGCAAGGGTTGCATAACCTGGCCCCCTGTGGAAAACCCATCCATTTCCAAACCTTGGTGAGGGTTGCTTAGCCTGGCCCCCTGTGGTAAACCATCCCTTTCCAAACCTAGGCAAGGGTTGCTGAACTTGGTCCTCTATGGTAACCCATACATTTCCAAACCTTGGCAAAGGTTGCTTAACCCGGCCATTTCGAAACCTTGACAAAGGATGCTTAAACTGGCCCCCTGTTGTAAGCCATCCATTTTCAAACCTTGGTGAGGGTTGCTAAGCCTGGCCCTCCCGATACGAAAGGTCATTAACCTAAAGAACAACTGTGTCGTTGACAATCTAATATTTAGCTCTTTCCATCTTTGTCGTAATGTCTCGTTCTCCCGGCAAAAACATGACAACGTTAAGACGGGTTCGCCAACATTCGGGCGGCCATTTTAGATGGGGTTTTAGCATGGGTTTTGTTTACATTTGGTATCGCTTCTCGTTGGCCGTACTATAGACTGTATATATATACCACTATATGACCGCATCATATACGGCATGCGTCGCCACGCCAGAAATCGGTTTTACGTGTGGCAATAGATGTTTCACAACAAAAAAAGTGTTTGTATAAACCTACTTGTAATATAAACATCATTTATCATTTAATGTCACATTATTTGCGAATGGCAAATCATCAAATAATCTCCCCCGCTCTGGATGGATCGGGGGGAAGTGTCAGACTGTACTGACTAAATCCCACCCATGTTCGACTTGTATTGCTTTTTACGTATTTAGCAATTGATAGAGCAATATTGTAAAACAGTTATTTTAACAATTTTGGTATATAGTACAGTAAAGTTTATTATATTCTATTCAATTGAGAATTATTATAAAATAAGTAGTAGTAGAATAATGATGATATCACTAGATATTTTGCAAAGCAAATAAAATGTCTTAATTTATGATGTGTTTTAAGTTTAATAATAATTTATGTTTCTTATGTAGTTTTACAATTTTATTAGCTTAGGATAACTTACCTTAACTCTATTAAATTGTCGTCCATAATTTAGTTTTCATGATCTATTTTCGTGTATATCTTTTGTTCCAGAAGATCTTAAATAAATAAGGTTCAGAACTGTCGCAGAATGATTTTCAACCCACACGAACAAACAGCCAGACGCGGTACAACTACTTGTAGGCCATACAAAAATTGGTTCCGTAAGGGGATCAAACACGCGGCTCGCAGTACTGAGGGCAATCGCTCAGCTACTGCGCCAACCATGTTATTGTAGGGGCGCTGACGCAGTCGTTTTATATTCCTCACACACGCGTAGTGCCCGGCAACCAGTTCGCCCGAAACCGCCTTCCGCTACACACGCGCTACAAATACAACTTTGTAATATTAACATCCAGTAAAGATTTATACAGCACTCGAGATCTATTTATTTCTCTCCGCACACACTACCCTGGATCACTCACAAAATTGGTGACCCCGACGTGATTCTAAATTCTTCTTTAAAATCATGTGCCTCATAAGAATGTACACACGACGGAACATCAAACTATACAAAACCATTTTAACCTGATCTCTCCACTACGGTGTGCGATCTGTAGTAGAGAGATCAGGTTATAATAGTTTGGAATAAGTTGACCTGCCGTCGTATGTACAGAAACGTTCATTCAGCCTTCCACAGACGGAGACAAGATACGGTAAATTATGCCCAAAGATGATCATGCAACAAAACATTAACGAAAAAAAAACATTGGCTGGAAAGGAAAGGAAAAAAATAACATAAACGTTAGATATTGTTACTTTTTTATTATTACAATTAAACATTTTTAATATAAAAACATTTTGGGATTAAAAACTAATTTATCTTATTCTACTTAGTATAAGTAAATTACTTTAAAAGAAATATTTGTAACTTAGTAAAATTTGAGTATTAACTGCTAATAGGGGTAACCACAAATATAGATAAGAGTATTTCTAGTCATACTACTAAGACTTACTAATGCCGTATTTCAGTAGATTCTGCTAACTGTATTTTGGAGGTTAGATAAGCAGCCACTCCATGTAAAATACTGGAATTTAGCTAAACCTAGTTAAACTGAAAGCCTACCTTAATATATTTCGGAAAACGCTAGACTAGATGACGATATTCCTGTAAAATCGTTTATAATCTTTCTCCATTCCTGTGTCGTGTTAAAATACAGTCTTAGTAATATACTTATGCTTAGAGCTAACTTCTTTACATAGTATTCAATGAATATTCAGTTTTTATTATTAGTCATCATGTTGTTTATTAGTCATCTATTAGCTAAGATCTTTTAAACTGCTCAACGGATTTTAATGCAGGTTTTAGCAACAGATACTGTGGTTTAAGATGAAAGTTTATACGTATTATATTAGTATATTGGTATCTACATTGCATCTGTCCGGATCGGATCGAATCGGATTGTAATGAAATTCAGCAAGGTGATATATTTAAACTTGGAGGTAAGTTACATTATTATCATTATGGGAGGGATGAGTAGTATTGCATTAGGTATGCCCATATTCCTGAGCTGTTTGGTAATTGACAACTGTCCTGACATACCTTTAAAAATAGGGCAAGGCAAATCGCGATCTGATGACACGGACAGGGCTCGTTCCACCATCACATTGCAGTATATAAATAAATGGCATTTAGTGTAAGAAAGAGATGCAGCTACACGAGACATATATCTGCATCTCTTTCCCTCACTTAAGGGAGATTTAAACTATTCTTCTTGAAAGTAGTTTGGAAAGAATCGTTCAGTTTCAATTGTGTAATTCGCCTTTTCTTATAACTACAAGCATTGGCTTCATTTCTTTTTTTTCAAGCGTTGGCATTTCTTTAACGTCGATTTTTCTGCCATGTAGGGAATATGGCAGAAAAGAAATGGCTGAAACGACTAGTGACAGTTAACATCTCAACAACCATATCATATTATGGACTCAGTGGCACTTTAATACTTGTTTAATTAATTAAGTAAGGCATTCATCATGGTTGTAGTGAAAACTGGTATCACCGTACCACGTAAATCTTTCACCAATTTGATTTAATTATTTCTAACCTTGTCAATTCAGTTATTGTCTAAAGTATTGCTGTTATTCGTATCCACTACTTTAACCTATTATCAAAATTCGTCAATAGATATCACTTAGTTACCACACCAGTACTGGAAAACCGTTGGCTTAAAATGCCCAGGGGGTCTAAAATGACAGCATTAGCAACATTTTCAAAATGGTCAGAGATGCAGTTAATACTATGAATTGTCACTTTGTGACCATTTTTTCTTGCTTGACACCTTGACGCCTTGCAAGGACGTCAACCGGATTTAAGAATAATAATAATTTAATTAAGATATTTAAAAAGAAAATATGTAAATATGTGTATTTCAGACTTCTAAAATTTTAAAATTGTCTTTGATGCAGCTAATATATTATTATAATAATGTATTATTGTCACTTTGTGACCATTTTACAAATTTTACCGCAATTCATAGTATTTTCCTATTATTATTCTGCTAAAGTAGCCATTTTAGACCCCCATATCAGTTTCATCAAAAAGTCTTGAATAATATCTCCACATTTCTCTATAACAAATCATTCGTATCGCTAATATTTACAAGAACCAGAACAGCTTACTCCTCAAACCGTCAAGCTTCATTCCTCCTCCTGACTTGTGAGACCAGGTCGAGTTTCCCAGCTGACTCTGCTGGGATCGAGGGTCTCCTCTCGGGGCTGTCACTGTCGGTGACCGCTTTCCACAGCTGGATGAGGGGCAGTTCGACTAGCAGGCAGAGAGGCACCGAGGCGATGTAGCTCAGCACTGATGAGGTTATAAGGAGGGATAGCTGTAAGGAAAAGACACTTCGTAATGAACCATCACCGCAAAATATATAAGTAACCAAAACAAAACCAGTGGGTTTAGACAAAGTAAGATGTCATACCAACTGCTCGTAAACATCAAATTAAATGTAATGTAAATGTAAAGTTAAGCAACTCATTAACGCAACGGTTTCAACCGGGTACTAATATTGTTCTGAATTTCATTACTGGCCGCTGGGCTAATGTGTTTTAAATTTGGAACCCAAAATGCAAATTAAAAAAAATGCTCGAAACCTTTACAAAAGAGTTTTCGCTACGTAGGTTTTAGTTGCCGACTTTGAACAAAATGATTAAATTAGGCAATTTATTATAGAAACGATATTATTATATACAATGAGATATAATAAAAATAGATTAAATAGACAAAACAAAATTAGTTTCTTCAAGTTCAAGATTTTTCAAGTCCAAAATGATTGTCTTTATCTTTTTATCGGTAGCGGTAATGGCGGCAAGTCATCACAACTGCTGATTGGCTGCAGAGGACCGTAGCGTTTCTAGATCGAGTTTCAGATTTTGTCCTATATTCAATCTTAGAATCTTTCTTGCGAATATTATTTTCAATCAGGAAATGAAACAGAGAGGTATAAAAACTGTTTTCATTTACAGTAGTACCACTTGTTCTCGAAATTTGTGTACGTTGTCTGTCCCGTTCACATACGACATCATGCAAACCGCCTATAATACGCAAATTAAATAGTTAGAAGTTATAAATGCGGCTGTAAGATGCCTCTTGATTTCTTAAACTATAGGATAGTGCTGTGCAACACCATGTTTCTAAAATCGAATTGGTTTTTATTTATAGTTCTTATTCGAGTATAAAGGTGTCTTCGTCTCAAGCTTCTCTTAGGATTCTAGTCTTAACTACTTCGCTACGCTCAAGAAGTAATTATAAGTTCCTTCAATCATTTATTTAGTTAAGAACGTACAATAGCATATTCACTAAAAAAATCTATAAAATTCAGGTAAATTGTAGTAATGGACGAATAGATGTCTCCTATAATACACGATTTTCCTAGCATAAGGAACATTTTTCACAAAAAAAATGTAAAAAAGATCTTTGACCTACGTAACATGTCATGTATTTTTTCTTTTCTTTAAATTATTATTATACTCGTTTATTCTTATTACTAACGGATTAAACGTACTTTAAAACAAACTTACCATAGATAACACAGAGGCGTGTCCCAGCTGCGTGTTGCCAGCCAACGTGGTCCGCAGTACAATGAAGTGTATAAGGAACACGCAGTACGATAGTCTGCCCAGGACGTGGAAGCCTCGCCATTCCAGTGAGTCACGAATTAAAGCTGTAACATGTAGATTAATTACCGATTAAAATGTACTGCAAATAAATCACCATAAACAAAAGTAGTAAGACTTAAAAAGGCATATGTAAAGCTGATTTCAGACTACGCTATACTATTGTGCTTTAAAGTATAGCAAAGAAGGACATGACCGCATCGACCGCGAACTTTGGGTGTCGGCCGGGGGTGAGGGAAGAGAAAGAGGGCGGCGCGCGATATAGCATAGCATGAACTCTGCGCATCGCACCAATTTATAGCGCATAGCAAGTCAATAATATATATAGCACGGCCAACGAGAAGCGATACCAAATGTAAACAAAACCCATGCTAAAACCCCATCTAAAATGGCCGCCCGAATGTTGGCGAACCCGTCTTAACGTTGTCATGTTTTTGCCGGGAGAACGAGACATTACGACAAAGGCACAAGATGGAAAGAGCTAAATATTAGATTGTCAACGCCACAGTTGTTCTTTAGGTTAATGACCTTTCGTATCGCTGCTAGTTGGCCTTAGTGTAGTCTGAAATCAGCTCTACCCGTAGTCGAGTTCCATAAAAGGAACTCGACTGACTAAAGATGGATACTCACACCAACATCTGGAGAAGCAGCCTAGCATGAAAATAGAGAAGAACACGGCGACCAGAGGGCGGTCGAGTGCGGAGTACAGGGCGGAGGCCCACAGCGGCAGCGGGGAGTCACCCAGGAACACTGTGCCTGCTAACAGCACCGCACTACCCAGGAACAGAGACGCGTGGAAGAGTACGTTGAACCACTGAGGAGGAGATGTTGAGTAAGGATCAGTATGTCTCATAAACAAAGATATTTAAAAGGCTTATAGAACGGACACTGGGAATATTTTCATATAAAAATATTGCTACCTGTTCTGCGGGAGTGTGAGACTAAACAGAACGACTTGTTACCAAGTAGTAACAAGTATTGGTTATTTTTTAAACTTTACCCACACTAGGAATTTCTCCTGTATCGTGCCTGTAACATAAACAGCCAGACCCGGAACTACTATCTGTAGGTCCTACAAATATATTGTTCCATGCGGGAATCGAACCGTCACGACACGCACTTGCGACACGCGGCGCAGCAGTCGAACGATCACCCACTGCGCCAGATTTGATGAATTACGTATTCTTCGTCTTGTCCGGCTATCACTTGTAAATATTTGAATGCCTTTGCTCATAAATGATGTTGAGATCCCCAAAAGACTATTGTTTCACAGTAGGTATTAGAGAAATTCAATAAACTTCATGATGGGAACTCGTTTATTTTTATGCTAAACTAGCTTTTGCCCGCGGCTTCGCTCGCGTTAAATTCGGGGTAACACAGTTCCCCTTGCGCCTTATTGATTTATAATAGCAACGCTAAGTTTTCCCTTTTTTTCCTCTTTCTCCCTCACACACCACTTTTTTTTTTAAAAATTAGCCTATGTCCGTCTCCTGGTTCCCAACTATCTCTGTACCAAAATTCATCAAAATCGATTTAGCCATTAAAGCGTGAAGAGGTAACAAACAAACAAACTCACTTTCGCTTTTATAATATTAGTAAAAAAGTAAGGATTAAAGTACTGAATGATCTCACCTTGCTATCTTTAAGCTTGATCTCGCCCTTGATATTGTTGTGGTATAGAATGAAGGCGGTGGCGATGCCCCCAATGTAGCCGGGCAGGTTCATCCAGAATGGCAGGTATACCAGCGTCAGGATCTTCGAACCAGCGAACATGTTGCGAAGAACCCTGATTGTTAAAAACATGACTATATAAGAGATGTGATGAGAGAAATCAAGTATCAACCGCACCAAAAGGTTAGACGTCGTACAACACCTTTTTCTTATCTAATATATAAAATTCTCGTGTCACAGTTTTCGTTGCCAAATTTTGGATACATATTGGATAGGTCTGAGAATCGGCTAACATCTATTTTTCATACCCCTAAACCTCAGCGGGTGAAACCGCTGGGAACAGCTAGTAATCTCTAAAAATCTTAGAATATTGTATGTGCCCTTTTGCGCGATGCAACAATGGAGACCAATTAGTTACCGTAATCGTTCTCGCCTTTATTTTTCATCTCAAGAATGAGATATTGCAATGCTTTTGAGTGGGTGAAGCATCTGGTATGTGTGATCAAATTAAAGTTTTCGAGTATATTCGGAAAAAGTCGGCAGTATCGTCACATCGTTAATGTTTTCCCCATTGTTTTTTTTTTAGTATATCTGTGTACCTACATTTTGGAATAAATATATATTTATAGTAGGTATTTAGTTTTATATTAATATGGTATTTTATATATTCGTATAATATAAATTATTAATTTATTTTCTGTTTTACACCTACCACTGTTTGTATCAGTATCACCTAATGATTGAAAATGCCTATGGCATTGCCTATTAAGTCCGCTCCAGTACTTTGTGTTTGAAGTGTTAAATAAATACATATGTGATCAAAATCGCGTAGAAATGTGTTTAATGCTACGACAACTGCTTTTTAGTAAATATGTTAACATCACGCTAATCCCCAAATTATAACTTAATAGTGCACCTATTAATTGCACCATTAATTGTCCGCCCCCGATGTCTACATGCAAATTCCTGACAGATAAACCAATTCCATTTTGCCACACCTGGAATACGAACCCACAACGTTATAGGGCTACTACCACTATGCCTACGAGACACTGACTATGATTAAAAAACTCCTAGATCTTCATTATACTTACTCTGGAGTTTGAGCCGTTACGATGGGCGTGAGGTCATAGAAGTAGACGACCAGCCCAGCCGCCAGGGAGGACGCGACCACGAACAGCATCAGCAGCGGGATGGTGGCGCGCTTGTACCTCATGAGGATGAGGAGCAGGAAGACGCCGATGATGTGGAGCTGCATGTCTGCTGCCAAGTACCTGCAACCATGAAGGAAGTATTTGTGTTTTGTATCAAATTAAAATAAGGGGAACTTCATTGTCAATATCTCTTTAATCTATGGAGTAGAAGTTTATGCTGTTCTGAAGATCTTGTTGTGTAACTTGCCCCGAATCTGATAGAACCAAGAAGACGAGCTATGAGAAAACCTCATTTCTGGGTTAGCTACGCAATTCGTAATGTTATTACAATATGTATGTATGTCTTTTAATTTTGTGAGCAACGCAGAATGAGTGGTAGCAGAGCCTATCTATACTCTTAGTGATATATCATAAAGACACCTTCTACAAATCAAATTGCCACCCAGGACAGATGGCGCAGAGTAAGAAAGGAGAACCGACCCAAAATATTGGGAAGTAAGAAAGAAAATGTGTTTATATGAGGAAAAAAAATACAATGATAGAAACGTATATATGTATTGCTTTGATATTGTCCAAAGGGCCGAGCTAAAGGTTTTTTTTTTTTTTCGGGTGGGAAATCATCCAATGACTTCTCCCGCTCTGGGCGGAGCGGGAGGGCATGTCAGACTTGTGCTGACTAAAACCCACCCATGTTTCTTCTTTTGCCCTTTACGTTCCGAGGCCGCGGTATCTCTTTCGAACAACCCGCAACCCCGGCAGGCAGAGGCTCTGGCAAGCCCCTCTGCTTTGCTGACTCTCTTTGAGGCGCGCGTGAAACACGAACGCGCCGTCGACACGGCCTGTCGTCAATCGACGGACGGACGGTGAACTACCCATTGCTCACCGCCCACAGGCCCGCATCTACGGTGGCCGGAAGTCGTCTCGCGGCGCCCGGCGCCATGGGCGTCTCCCGCGGCGGCTGGGTTGGGCAGATGTTCTCTCCCTCAAACGCCCTGCCACCTCCTTCGCTAACATTACTGCTTCGCAGAAGGTGGTGACCGCTTCCCATTCCCTCTCGCTCCGGACCATGGCCTGAACCAGGGCCGGACGCGAGAGATCGCCGCCGCCGATCGCCTCTAGCTCGGGCACGGCGGTGCTCCGCCCAAGCCGGGCAGATCGCCACTGTGTGCTCCACCGTGTCCTCCGAGCGATCGTCACAATGGTGACACCCGGGCGCTTCCTCCCGCCCGATGATGTGCAGGAACCTCCCGAAACTTCCGTGTCCGGTGAGGACCTGCGTCAGGCGGTAGGTGAGGACGCCATGACGCCTCTCCAGCCACTCCTCAAAGAGGGATAAAGGTTGTAGTATTGATTTGACACAATTTACCAAAAGGCTCATATAACTTGAATGCTTTTTTCACCGGTCTTAGCAGTCAAAAATACATTATTGTAAGATGAGTTGACTATAAATTGGATCAGTAATCCAATTGCGAAGATTCTTCCACTAATGGACACTTGTATTATTTCGGAGTGTCAAAAGCCATATTTACCACATTCGGTGGTAATTTACGACCAAAACGCGATTGAAGCAGCGGGCAAAAGCTTGTACTTAAAGATATCTAGTTTAAAATTTACCATGTGTGACCCATGCAGAACTTCCCTGTCGGCAGATGGTTGTGCACATACAGCACGTGGTACCACCAGCGCTCCGAGCAGTCGTGGGCTTCCCTCTCAACCAGCCACGACCACTGTGGGCCGTCGCCCAGCAGTGGGAACCATGCTATCGTGAACCAGAGTGCGAATACTGCCAGTGGAGTTAATCTGGAAAAGTATTAATAGGATTTTCGTAATTAAAATATAATTATTGTTAACACAAAACATAGGCGCGTCGCCCACACGACCGACAGTCGAGGCGCAGACGGGGCGCGGGCGCGTTAGGCGCGTCGCCCACACGACATTTGTAAAGAAAAGCCGTGACGTAACGGTTCTCATATTAAAAGAAAAGTGGGACGCTTTTCTTGCTTGACGCAAGTGGCCTTGCAAGTACCATCGTCAACCGGATTTAAGAGTAATAATTGAATTAAGATATTTAGGCTACATATCTCAGACTCCTGGGGGTCTAAACTGACCCGCTTAAATATGGGGTAATAATTTGAAATTCGTTTAAATTCTTAAAATGGTCACAGACTTGTGACTTTGTGACCATTTCACGAATAGAAACGTAATTCGTAATATAATATAAGACCCCCAGTTTTGTATCCTGTTTCGTTTGTATGGTACTAGGAATTTGGTTTTACCTGTTGCTGGTTCCAAGACAGTCGAATCGTTTTTCTAAGATTCGTCAACCAGCATTATCTTGATTCTTTTCTGGTTAACCTGTGGATATTCTGGCATAAAGGACTTAGCAATGGTTACCTTATCCACCTATTGACGATAGACATCAAGCACTTGAAGAAGGTGATGGGTTTGGTCGGGGAGGACACGAGAGTGGCGTACGCGGTGAGGAAGCCTGACATCGCGAAGAAAGCTTGCAGCCACAGTGGAGAGTTCAGGACTGTTTTCCAGGTAAAGTGGTCGTACATCTGGGAAATAACACATTTGTACAGTATACAATAGGGAGATAGATAGATAGACTTATTCATTTCCTTAGAATGCAGGTAAATTAGAATTAGATTACAATTAGATGTTACAATATTTTAAATCCTTACAAATTTTGCCTCATGGCATGCAAAATTTTGTTGACTTAAAAGTAAAAAAAAATATTATTATTTATCCAAGCTAATATTATAAATGTGTAAGTTATTTCCAACCACAGACTTGTGCATACATAGTTTGGTTATAGACTGTTGTGGATCGGCACCATTATTCAATTATTTTGTGAAGTAGTGACGGAATGGTAAAATCGGTCAAGACCGAACCAGACTCGCGCACCGAGGGTTTCATTAATTTCATCATTTAATTTCAGACTTAAGATTGCATTCACAACACAAAGATACCGCAGAGTTGAATAAAAGGGCTTGGCAGACAGACAGATTGAGTGATTCAATAAATCCTTTGTTTTTTTTTTTAGGTACGGTAACCCTAAAAATAACGAATGAACTTACCTTTTCAACGAACTGGGGATTGTCGATGTACGAGTAGATGTAAATCAGCATAACGTGAGAGAAGATCACGCACTGCATCCCTAAGAACCTGGAAATTCATAAACTTATTTAGTGATCTAAGACGGTACCATGACCAAACCTTGAGCATTCGTTCCCTATAAGCCGCGCAGAAATAACAGTAGTGAATTATGCCCATTTTTGTTACAATACTTTACTTTATAAAGTCTTTATAAAATAAAGTATTGTACCAAAATGTTCATTATAAAATTGTGTATCCATTAGTGTCAGTAACAAAATTAAACAATGTTCGCTTTGAGAGGAGATGCATGTTATTGATCATTATTTCTCATTTCTTGGGTTTTGTTACAAGGAGATTTACTAAATAATTACTGAATAAAAATAAAAAAAATATATACAATAATGGAATCAAGATAATGGTGGCATCAAGAAATTTAATATATTTTTTAATTACTTAGTTCGTTTTAAATAACAAGTAAATAGTATGTAGATAGCTCCAGAAAATTGCACATAAACTTGCTTGCGCGGGGTTTTGGTCGGGGAGGCGCTTTTAAGTCCGCGTTCGTTCAGTGTTTACGTAAACACAAAGTTTTAATAACTAAATACTTGTAAAGCAGTACTTAAATCTGAAGTCTGTGAAGACTCGTTAAGTATTTGGTCTTCATTGGATTACCAGTCAGACCAATCAGTTTCACAGTGTCTTTCAACCGTGTTGGTAATGACGATGACTATGAAAGACGGTTCAAATTATAATGATTTACCTGATTCCTTCAATACACGCGACATCTTTCATCCGGTCATCAGTCCTTGGCTTCGATCGGTCATACGTAAGAATGTCAAAGTTGCGCTTCAACGAAAATGCCAGCAAATACCTATTGCCTATAAAAATAACAGTAAGACGGTGATTAGAACGAATTAATGATATCCATATTATTTATTCCTCAATGTTTAAAATCTCTGATTGTTAAAGGTTATTGCTCTGCGTCCATACATTGTTGGCCCTGGCGTCAAAAGCATCGGAAAATGATGTATCTTCGGAAAACGAATGTTGCCCCATACTAAGAATATCTCCGTATCGTGGGTGCGTTTACAAACAATAAAACTCAAATACACAAACAGCCAAACCCGAAAAAACTATCTGTAAGCCATACAAATATCTTTTCCGTACGGGGATCGAACCCGCAACACGCAGCGCAGCAGTCGATCGTTCAGCTACCACGCCAACCGTGCCGTCAAAATTAGAAAATACATTTTTTTTTAAATGTACTACATTTTGAGGTTATAATCGAACCATAACAACGAATACTAGGTATGACTTTCATACCATACGCAAATTACGAGTTGCGGACACCAGCCCGTTATACAATGACTTTCATAGCTCCGAGTGTTTTTTAAGAAACAGAAAAATGATGTCATGAAACAGCTATTTTTTAAAATACTTAGCTACAATAATTAGTAATTGTAATAGTACCTAATAGTAGGTAGTAATTGTAGGTACCAATGCATTACTTTTTCCTAACGCCTAAGTGGATGTGAGTGCAACATTAAAATGCATGGAAACTATCCATATAATTATATATTACATAAATGTAGGTAGGTTCCTGTATTTTTAAAATTAGGCGTAGATAGCGGCTGGCGGATGTTATTCATTCGCGTAAAATACTATAAAATATACAATTTGGCATACAGCTAGTCCGTGTTACAGAAGTATTTGCATACATAATAAAATAGACAGTTAGTTGTGGGTATTCCGATACTCTATTGCACAGGACCATTTTGGACATTTGTCTGTTGAAAATTGCACATGCTTGGTTGTATTGCTCTTTTGTTTTACTAGTCAAAAGAGATGACTGGTCAAGAATCGAACAATCTTAGAAGATTCAAGATAAAATATCAATAGTATTGCTCCGACAGAGTTAGTCGAATCCTTACTAATACTGTAAAAGCGAAAGTGAGTTTGTTTGTTTGTTACGTCTTCACGCCTAAACACCTAAACCGATTTTGATGAATTTTAGTACAGAGGTAGTTGGGACCCTGGAGACTGACATAGGCTTTTTTAAAGTAAGAAATGAGGGAGATAGAGAGAAAACTGAGCTTTGCTATTACAATATAATAAGGCGCAAGAGCAAAAATTACAGGTAGCAGGTACCTGCAAATCATAAAACCCCAACTGTGTTACCCCGCATTTAGCAAAAACTAGTAGTATAATAGTACAACGGTATGTTTACACTCGGCCTTCGCGCATCGGTCTCCGAGCACGTGCACGCCGGTGGCCAGACACGCCAGCGCGACCAACATCGTGCAGATCACCGCCAGCGACCGCGCCGGCCCTGAGCTGGAGGGCGGCGAGTCCACTGACATGCACCAGTCAACAGACAGAACTTCGGCCTGGAAGAAATTTGAATAAGCAAATTATAACGTGATCATGAACTTTCCAACAAACTTCTAAAAATGGCGGAGATTCTCAATTCGGTTGTATTTCTTTCCTTTCCTTTGGTATACATAAATTGCGGGGTGATCATATATAAATTCCGTTTATTTTTTTTTAATAAAACCTATACTAATTAAAACCTATGCAAATTTCTCCTGTATTGTGAGTGCGTTTACAGACATTTAAACTCACATTCACAAATGGCTAGACCCGGAACAACTACCTGCTATCCTACCATGACGTGTTAAAGCAGAACTTATTCCGCTGAGGGAAAGGGACAGGGCTATACGGGGTGTCTACCACCATCTCTTTCACTCAGTGGAATAAGTTCCGCTTTAAGATGTCATAGTAGGCCTACTGTACACAAATATTTTTGTAGCAGCTTATCGCTTAACCACTGCGTCATTGCTTGTGTAGTTTGTGAATTCTTCTGTAATACAATATTTTCTCTTACGTATATGAAAATGATCTACCTATAATAGTGACAATGGATGTTATGAGATACCACCATACTACAACTGAAAAGGCAGTTTTTTTGTATACGCGAGTCATCTCTGAGGTTTCTGTAATTATTTTACTTTACGGGAATATTATAAAAGCGATAGTTGAGACCCTGAAAACGGACATAGGCTATTTTTTAAGTTAGAAATGAGGTAGAAAGAGGAAAGAAAAGGGGAAAGAAAGATATTTTTTATTTGATCATCACGCGGGTTAAAATTATCGTTAGCCCAAAGTAACTATCCCACGAGGACGAAGTCGCGGGCGGAAACTAGTAAACCCTGTGTGCTTAAACAAAGCTGTTGAAGATTTGAATCTAACGATGAGACTAATGGAAGCTAAGTTTATCATTCAGAATCATGGTCAGTCAGTAGTGGATCAGGGTTCTGCTCTAGTGACGAATCTCACCTCCAGGCCATACTGCGCGACGCTGTTGGAGATGCATCCCTGCGCAGCATCGTGCCAGCCCGCCGTCTGGTTCTGTCGGCCACAACGCGACACGCATACTCCCCGGTGGATCAAGGTTCTGTTGTAATGTTTCAACGACTGCTTGGAGTAGTCCTGGAATGAAATAAAGTTGATGATGGTTTGCACAAACAGTTTAACGTAAAAGCGGTCAAGAACGAGTCCGGCTCGCTCACCGTGAGTTAGAGGGTTGATTTTTTCTCAATTCCAAGGAACCATAAACTTGAGTATATGTTTTTAATTTCAACTCGATACCTCTAAGCGTTCTCTAGATGAAGAATAAATTATGCTTATTTTGCAAATAGGTTTTCATAAACACTTTAACACGTCTTTTTTTAAAATTAGATGAGCCGGTGTTTAGTACCCGACTACTCCGGAGAAACAGCCAAAACAAACTCTTTTAAGGTCCAGACAAAAGTCTCGGTCAACTTACATGAGGACTATGCAGATTAGTGTCTGAAATGGTCTTTTTAAGAAAGCACCACACAGATTAAGTGGACCTGTCCAGTCAGTGCAAGCATTCGGCAGTTACCGTGTAGCTCAACTCATAACCCGTCGTCGCAGTTGAACGACACTACAACCAAAAAAAGACATTTGTGTAGGTCGCTTATAGTACTCAAACTACCAAACAATCGGCAAAAACAAAGTAAATAAAAGTAATGATCCACATGGTCCTATCATTCACAAAAAACATATAAAAAATATTTACAAAATGAAATTAATGAAATCATAAAATGTCACAAATCAATATAGGTAATAATCAAAAAGAATGAAAAATTAAATGAAAAATAATAAAATATTGAACAAAGTAAATATTAAGGGTCTTGACAGACAGGCAGTCAGCAAAGTGATCCAAAAACGGTTTCGTATTTTCCTTTTGAGGTACGAAACCCTAAAAATAGGACAACAACATCTAGAGAGTGACGTCATAGATTTCGCCAACTAGTTATTTTGCAACTGGTTTGTTGGGCAACCCTCCCTTTTATTAATCGCCGGTTTTATGAGCAGCTTTCGACTCATAAATATTGGAATTTAATGTTTTTACGTTCTAATATCATCTTCTATGTTCACGTAATTGATCGTCTTATTAATTAACTTTCCTACACTACGGCTACATTCCCTTGCAAAAGTACTGGAGACGTTTCAATAATGTGATTTAACATGTTCAGATAACAAAAGCTGAGTTGATGATGTTGAACGACACTTTTGGGCCCAATGTTTTTATTTACTCATTCCATTATTCCAAGATCCACAAATCAGAGTTAAATCTTTACTAATATAATAAAAGCGAAAGTGTGTTTGTTACGCCTTAATGGCTAAACCGATATTGATGAATTTTTGTACAGAGATAGTTGGGAACCTGGAGACGGAAAGAGGCTATATTTTTTTTTAAATAGCGGTAAATGAGGAAGAAAGAGGGAAGAAAAGGAAAAACTTAGTTTTGCTATTACAATCAAAAAAAGACAAAAACTACTGTTAGCACACCTGCAAATCAGGAAAAGAGACCTGTGTTACCCCGAATTTAACGCGAGCGAAGCCGCGGGCAAAAGCTAGTAGCTATTAAAATTATTCCCAGCAACTTTGTACAATTGAATGTTATTTTAAATGTATTTTTTAAAACAATTTATAAAAAAAATACACAAAGCTTTACAAATAAATAAACATTGAACACAAGCGCTAAACCGAGTCAAGCCGGCGACGTAACCTTGGGTCACAACTCAAGCGTTTCGACACTCCGCCCGGTGAACCCAAATAACTCGAGCTTATTACTTTCTCAAGAAGAAGGACATGCTGACGAAATAAATGAGATAACCTTTATTTTATAATAATAATTTGGTTTCGTAATTGACTTGGAAATGAAAGAACTGCAAAGAACAACCTTCTAAGCAGTATAATATAGTGGAAATGGTTTTATTTAGATTGCTATAAATCAATAAAATATTTACAAATCCTTTTAGTTTTTTTATTTTTTTTATTGGTTCACCAACACACACTGGTGTGTCCACACTGGTTTAATAGTAGTGCAGAATCGCTTAAAGTTAAACACCGCATGCATAAGGAAGTTGTACAAGAAAAATAATTAAATCAAACTAATCTAGATTTAAGTTACTTAAGTATATATATTATCTGTGCTTATATATAAATACCTAAAATTTTAAACATAGAGTTGCAAATAACCGAAACATATTAACTTTAAATTAACAAAATAAGGGTGATATTTATAAAAATTGGCATTCAATTTCCCCAAACTGCAAAGGGGGAATTGGCGCCTAGAACTGTTATCGGACCGCGAAAAAGTAAAATCTTTGTGGACAGTACATTTTATGGGTCAACACTTTACACACAAACATTGCGTCAATATAATTAAATTGCGTGTAGGCGATTATGCAGCGAAATTACGTTTATTAATTTTTCACATATTCTTTATATTTTTACATCTTTCTGATATATATTAAATAAAAGATATAAAATACAAAATAAAGCCCACCGGTATCAGGGTGTGTTCCCGATACGGTAGGCTCCTATTTTACTACCGTGTGTCCAAGCTACTGGCGCGCGGCGGTCAAAGCTCCAGAGAAAGGAACCTCTTAATAATACGAGTCGTGTCCAAGCGTACCGCTTTCTGTATCAAACCCTTTCATTTCACTCATAAAGTTTGTTAAAGAGATTTCTTCCTTATTGACCCTAACGATCGATGCAGTAAAAGTACAGAGTGCAACTTTTACAGATTTTAGTCGGTTCAATTACCGTGTGGCAAGCGAATTAAAAAAAAAATCTTTGAATGCTGTTATCTTTCTTTTCAAAAATAAAAGAAAGTTTTTTTTGAGTAAAATTTTCTATCTAAAGTATTAAGAGTACTTCCCCTTCAGATGGCATTTCAAAATTCCACCCTGTATATATATATTTATATAAATTATATTTTAATCCAAGAGTTGCTTCCGGTGTTGTGGGTTGCTAAAAAGATACAACGACCTTGGTACACAAAGGGCAAAAGAAAAAACATAGATGGGTCAGATCAGTAAAATTCTGACACTATCTATATATATTTAGACTAGCTGTGCCCAGCGGTTTAACCCGCTGCTCACTTAGGGGTATGAAAAATAGATGTTGGCCGATTCTCAGACCTACCCGATATGTACACAAAATTTCGTTTAAATCGGTCCAGCCGTTTCGGAGGAGTGTGGGAACGAAAACTGTGACACGACAATTTTATATATTAGATATTTGATAATTTGTTGCATGAAAATACTTGCCATAGACTACAGTAACAGTAACCTAGACCATGGCGAAAACCGTAGCTTCGTAATCTTTTTTAGTTTTGCCAACCCTACTCGGAGACTGTTGTGAAGCTGTGAACTTATTTAAATGGCAAAAGGCATTCGTTGTGATAGATCAGGTTTAATTGCCACACTCTTGTCAGTGAATGAAATAGCCAGTAAGCCAGCTGGCTATGTACACAATCACGACCTTTGCAACGCATTCACATTTGTTGAAACAAGCCGCGAAATGTTTCGTCAATTAAGATTCTAACATAACTTTGTCGTTGCAATATGCGTGATTTTTTACGTGCGTGTGTCTGGTATAAACTCTGGACTTGGCCCAAGATTTACAACAAAAACATACTTGTCTATATAATAAACTAGCTTCCGCCCGCGACTTCATCCGCGTGGCATACTTACTTTGGGCTAACCCGCGTGATAATCTATAAAAAATATCTTTCTCTTTCCCCTTTTCTTCCCTCTTTCTCCCCCTTTTCTCACATTCTTTTTAGCCTGTGTCCGTCTCCTATCTATATCTAACTATCTCTGTACCAAAATTTATCAAAAAAAGGGTTTGGCCGTTTAGGCGTGAAGACGTAACAAACAAAAAACCCACTTTTGCTTTTATAATATTACTAGCTTTCGCCCGCGGCTTCGCTCGCGTTAAATTCGGTATAACACACCAAGCAGACCTGTACTTTTTGCTCTTGCGCCTGATTGATTTGTTATAGCAACGCTAAGTTTTCCCTTTTCTTCCCTCGTTCTCCCTCATATCCCACTTTTTTTAAATAAAAATTATGTCCGTCTCCTGAGTCCCAACTATCCAAATTTCATCAAATTCCGTTAAGCCATTAAAGCGTGAAGAGGTAACAAACAAACAAACTAACTTTCGCTTTTTTAATATTAATAAGGAAATAAGGATTTATTAAAGATAAAAAACCAATATCTCCCCGCGTTTCCGAGTTAAACAGTCTTGACAGACAGACGGATGGGCAACAAACTGACCCTTTAAGGGTTCCTTTGTTTTACTTTTGAGATACGAAACCTTAAAATAGGGCAATAACAATGGGCGGATTAGCTAGCATGTTTCGTGGTTTTTATTTCAGATCATTGTTGTTTGGATAGGAATTTTCTTAAAATACCATTGTAGTTCAAAATATATCTACAGATAGCTAGAATTCCTACCACGATATTATAATTAAACTGAGCTTGAGGGAAAGTATATGGCGTTTGCAACATCGCCGAAATTTCGGAAACTCGAAACAAATAACAAACATGGTAAATATCCCGTTTCAATTTTTAATAATAATGTTAGTGACCATGTCAGTTTAAAAACTTATAAGTATAATAAAATCAGGATTTTTTATTCTAGTTCTCTTCCAAACATAAAATGAAATCTGAACTATATTATCCTTATTAATTCCTTACTAATATTATAAAAGTGAAAGTGTTAGCGTTGCTATAACAAATCAATAAGGCGCAAGGGCAAAAACTGCAGGTAGCAGGTACTGTGTTATACCGAATTTAACGCGAGCGAAGCCGCTGGCAAAAGCTACACAATTCTTCCGTCAAATTCTTCAAAACAAACTCTCACGTCAAAACATCACGAGTTTGGTGACCGCGTGTTACTAGCACAAGAAGGATGCCGCTACCCATACTGAATAGGTGATTAACCACCGTTTGGAGCCAAGAACCTCAATAGGTTATGTCACTTAAGCTATACAAGTAAAGATGGGTTAGTGTTACATAAAATGTATAATTCTTGCCGGTCTCGTGTGTCGGCGTGCAGGGAATACCTTATGTAATTTATATTGCAATGTAACAAGGAAATACTTGTTGGCTATAAGCCTACATTGACTAATTCAGTCTTCATAAATATCTATATGTAGTGACTGATTTAGACTTCATAAGAGGCTTGTAGAATAATGCATTGTTTGTTCTATTTATAAAGGATTTATGTAAATTATGTTTCCGTAAAAAATAGTTAGTGTCATGAAGAGCTAGGACAATAACAGTTTAAAATAGTTTTTTAATGACTTCTCTGATTACCTATACATAATTATGAAAGATTTTTTTTTTAAACTAAAAATGACGCAGAAATCTCTAAGAGAAGAAAAAAACAAAATACAAATAGTGTAAATATGTATATTGTAATTTTTTATTGCACTCAAAATTAAAAAAAAATGCGCACAATTTGCAATAATAAAGTTTATGTACAACGGCGAACTTGACCTGTGGGTTAAGTTTCCGAAATTATTATTTATATTTTAATCCAAGAGTTGCTTCCGGTGTTGTGGGTTGCTAAAAATATACTACGATCTTGGAACAGAAAGGGCCAAAGAAGAAATTTGGATAGGTTTTAGTCAACAAGAGTCTGACACTCTATTACGCTCCGCCCAGAATCCGCCCATCCGAAAAAAAAAAGTCCTGGCGTCAAGGAACAATTTTGTTTATCATTATCTGTGCGTCTAATCTGATTGTACAACCACGCTTGGATGAAATGTAAATGATTGAAATAAAACGAAAATAAGGTTTGGCGTTAAAAAAACTCAATTTAGCCATGGGGATCAAAAGACATCAACGCGTTCCCCGATTCTTTTTTGATTATTCTTTTTCTGACGCGAATCGGAAAAACAGGACTTAATTTTTGCCATTGCATAATTTTGAGTACGAGTTTCATTAAAAAGTTTCGCATGTTATTGTTTTTGCTGTCTGTACTATTTCTGTTACACTGCTGACTCCTTGCACCCAGAAATTAAAATAAATAATTTAATCAATTCTAAAGCCTTCTATTATAAATTATAAATAAAATTCCTTATACAAATATAATTATTTTGTTTGTCCATGCCGAACAAACGATACACGTAGTAGGAATAATATAATGAACAGATTGAGTTGGTGAGGCCAAGGTATCCAATCAAAAGCTTATTGTTTGCAATCATATAAAATAACGAAGTCGTTAGCAACAGTAACTGGGACGGGTATCTACATAGAGCTACTCATGTACTGTGTAGGGCATCGTATGTAGCAATAGATGTGTTTAAAAGCCAATTTTCCCATAAGAGGCAATCTTTGGATTTGCTGCATGAAAATAAACATGTTTGAACGTAATGGTATAACATTTGAAACGGGATACTTTCCAACTACTATTTAGATCATAGCCTACAATAACTTGGTCATACGATTGGCGCAGTGGCCGAGCGATCGACTGCTGCGCTGCGTGTCGCGCGTTCGATTCCCGAACAAATATTTGTATGGCCTACGGGTAGTTGTTTCGGGTCTGGCTGTTTGTGTATGTGAGTTTAAATGTTTTTAAACGCACACACTATAGAGGAGAAAAATCTAGTGTGGGATAAAGTTAAAAACAAACCAGTTAGTGTACATTAGATAAAGACTTACACATTCAGACGTAGATTTTTATGTCGTATTTTCATATTAAACTAGCTGTGCCCAGCGGTTTCACCCGCTGCTCACTTAGGGGAATGAAAAATAGATGTTGGCCGATTCTCACACTTACCTGATATGTACACAAAATTTCGTTTAAATCGGACCAGCCGTTTCGGAGGAGTATGGGAACGAAAACTGTGACACGAGAATTTTATATATTAGATGAAAAATACTGGGCCTATTTAGCGCAGCCATGAGACACACAATTTAGTTTTTGTTATGTGCACTCGTGACAAATTCTAAATTAATATTTTTGTTGTTTTTTATGTGGTTTTCCCAGACATTCCTTATTTATCAGCTGCCTCGTCTTTTACCAACTTTGTTAAGGTCGGCTTCCAGTCTGACCAGATGTAGCTGAATACCAGTATTCTACATGGAGCCACTGTCTAGCTAACCTACACAAGCCAGCTTCTATTGGGTGATACGATATATCCCAAGGTTTCAGTGTCAAGTACACTGAAACTCTGTTTATAATTGTGTGGTCACCCGTCGAAAGACCAACATAGGGTTCACCTAAAGATCAACTCGAGAGGCGAGGAGTTTCTCGAAGGTTTCTCATGCAATAGTTTCAAACTATACCTATGTCTGCGATTGTACATAAATAATTTAATTATGTTGTTTTCTTAAACACTCTTTATTCAGAAGGGCCTGCCAGGGCCACTGCCTACTGGGCTTGCGGGTTGTTCGAGAAAGAGAACGAGACCCCAAGAAGGATCGACGCACCCCCTTCCCCCGAGAAAGTTATTTGATGATTTATGTTTTTTGAATAAAGACCCCGTGTCTACTGTGGAAACTTGGTACCCTAGTTCCCTACCATGTTTTGTACCTGTAGCTACGCCATCTAGGTAGATTAGATGGATTAAGGATGAATTAATTAATAAATACTAAAACAGAAGTTCACCAAATTCCCACGCTTGAACCTGGCCACGCAAATGGTAAGCTTCATGTAAGTACTAAATGTAAAATGGCCTTCGTAGGATTCTGAAATCTTATTTCAAGGATCTAAGTTCTGTGCTTAAGGATATAAGGGATTTCAAAAACGAAAGCCTAGATCTAGATTCTAGAACATGTCTGGGAACCATTTACTTAGGTACACAGTTTTATTTTATTTTATTTATTTGGTACAAAAATACAGTTACACGTTACAATATTAAAATTAAGTTTAAGTATAATAAAAATATTTAAAGCGCATAACCCACACCATTGTCGGAATATTTAACGATGATATTAAAGAAGGGAATAAGGAAACGGACGTATTTGTAGAAAGGGCGACTTACAAAAGAGAGAGAGAAAGACAACATCCTTAAAGGTCACACTAACCAATTCTGAAAAGTGCTTTCCGGTAAGACGTGGAACAGTTATAGAGTTGGTTTTTTTTTTATTTGGTGATACATAAAAAAACAATCACGAACGATGAGCAGCAAAAAAATCAATAGCCATTTTTTTACATTTCATTTTATTGAGCGTGAATATATCTAAATTTATAAAATGTGAGCTCAGTTAAGGAGATATAGTGGTTTAAGTTTTTCTAAATTTCAGGGGCAATGTTTTGTAAAAAAAAAAACAGACTAAGCTATCTAGTCACTTAATTTCCATCCAAATCCGATAAACTGTTTGACCGTGAAGAAGTTACAAACACACGTAAGTAAATTCGCCTTTGTAATTTTCTAGTGTGAAATACAAAAGTCAAGAAAACTTAAAGATTCTAAGAAGAATTTAAAATATTGTTTGAAGTTCTTCTTGAGCTTGCAACTTTAACGATTATTATTATTTAAACATTTATTCTATTTAAAATAATAAACATTGTTGTGTGTTCAGCGTTTATTTAGAATGGCAACAAAATGCAGTTTGCCTTGAGGTATTCGCAGGACCTATTTACTGGAGGATACTTCTATTAGTCTAGCACAAGGTAAAAGTTACACTAATCAAATAATCTAAACACAACTTGCAACACCGATGTTACTGACCTTACAGACTGAGTTGAAACTGCCTCGTGTGTGTTTTAATTTCACCAGCAATAATGTTTAAATCACTTTTCCAATAGTTGTTTGCTATTTGGTGGGTTTGTAATAAGTGTTGGGAATGACCGTTTTATCTAAACTAATATTATTTAGACGATTATTCGTTTGCAGCTTTTGAGTTTATACTGTGCTGACATTTTTATAATTTACTAGCTGTGCCCAGCGGTTTCACCCGCTGCTCACTTAGGGGTATGAAAAATAGATGTTGGCCGATTCTCAGACCTACGCGATATGTTCACAAAATTTCGTTTAAATCGGTCCAGCCGTTTCGGAAGAGTATGGGAACGAAAACTGTGACACGAGAATTTTATATATTAGATTTTATCTAGATTTCCTTTTTTATTACAACGATTGTCAAACCAAAATGTCTCATGGTTTTATCTGTGGTTTGTGTGTGGTGATATCACATTTGTAAATCTCTTGTTATTCTCTATTATGTGTTATTGTTTGTTTTTCCCAATAAACAAAATAAAATACTCAAAACCTACAAGACCTATATCAAAATATATTTTGCTATAACAAAGCTACATTATCACTGAGTAACATAGGTTTCATAACATCACGGCTACTACCTACGGGAGCGGGGCAGTAACAGTAACCAAAAACGCGGGTAAAGATCGCGCAGGACACCAACCTTTTCAGAGATATTGGGGATCAAAGTTCCAACGTAAATAAAAACAAGTTCTTAATGTAGTCATTTCACTTTAAATGCCTTTATAATGTCGAGTGGTTGACATTGAGTCCTACTGAAAAAACGTGTTTTTTTACCAACAATAAAAGTCGTTTACCAATAAAAAAAAATGCGTGGAGTTACTTAATTTGATTTACGTGGTTGACGGTTTCAACATTATTAAAATTAAATTCATGGTAGCAGCTATGTTTATTCAGATTAGTCTTAGCGATATAATTTGCTATGTAACCGTCGCCATGCATTTATGTTATAATAAACTTTCTATCGTAAAAAGTAAAAAAAAACTTAAGAAAATGTATGGCCTTAAGCGCAAATGTGCATCTACGACACTGCCCTAGTGTATTCTGCGTTTTTTTTCTCATTCACTGGATAAACACGTGGTACATGAAACGTGACGTTTTGCATATCCTTACTAATATTGTAAAAGCGAAAGTGAGTTTGTTTGTTTGTAACGTGTTCACGCCTAAATGGTTAAACCGATTTTGATGAATGTCCCTGGAGACGGACATAAGCTATTTTTAGGGAGAAAGAGGGAAGAAAATGGAAACCTTAGCATTGCTATTACAATAAATAAGGCGCAAGGGCAAAAACTACAGGTAACAGGTACCTGCAAATCAGGAAAGGGAACTGTGTTACCCTAAATTTAATGCGAGCAAAGCCGCGGGCAAAAGCTAGTAACATATAATTTAGACAGGATGGACATCCTACAAACTCTATTCGAAGTTCGACACACTGCCCAGAGGATATCCCTAACTACTTCCACAGCTACATACATGTAACACCTTCATAGCGAGCCAAGGTTACCACTTAAGACGGCCATAGATCCTGCTGCTACGGGTTGTTCGAAAGAGATACCGCGGCCCCCGGAACATAAAAAGCAATAGAATGGAACATAGGTGGCTTCTAGTCATTAAAAGTCTGACACTTCCCTCCTTAGCGGGGGAACTTATTTGGAGATTTCCCAACCGCAAAAAAATTGCCAGTCATAGACGATAGGTTTTGCATCATGTACAGTTTTGCCTATAAAGTACAGTTATACTGTGCAAGCATGCATACAAGTTTGTTGCAGAAAACTTACAGTTAACTCGTTTGTAGTATACGACGATACACGGTACGAATGCATACCCAAGCACTTAACTTTCAGTTGTTTAAATACAAATAACTTTATTATTCCAGAAAATACATTTACTAAGTTGATCTCTGGTCTTCACACTAGGATTTCCTGTGAGGCCAGTCTTTCCCTCTTCTTAAAACAAGTGATAAACGTACTATATATTCTCAAGCAAAGGAATCCCATAATGCTAACCTTGTAAATGAGCAAACAGACAGGCTTGCAGTGTCTTCAGTCTGTGGAACCACTTTGAACGCACATTGCCTAACCTAGCATGGAAGGTTACCTACACAATTTCTTTCGTTTATTTCCTGCGCAGCCGCTGTCACAGATCGCTTGTGACTTAAGTTGGTACTCTGCTCTGAGTCCTAACGGTCAGAAGTGACATTTGACATACCTGTAACAACTTCATAGAAGGCGAGGGCTCCCGCGAGTAGAGCGCGGCGTCCACCATGCAGTACACATCGCCCGCTCGCCGGCACTGTCCCCAGTCGTCCAGCCCGTACAGGGGCGGGAGGGTTGCAAACACCGTGTCTGGAATGAGATAGGGGTTGATGAGAAGGATTCTGAGGATGTGGAAGTAGCTGGAAGGTACAGGCACTCCCAGGTGTAACCTGTCAGTTAGTGCCCTCAGCATGTAGATACTTAATTGATTTTTTGCCCTGGCCGGATACCTTATTGTAAGGGCATCTACTGCATTGCCTGGTTAATGAGACGACAAACTTCCATGGCAGTAACTCGCAATCCTCCTGCCTTGCACAAACTCGCAATGCTCACCTCAGAAAAGAAGGGGTTGACGCAATGGCTTCCTGTAGTACCCAGTTATATATCCAGAACATAGTCTTGGGTTTCACAGAACCAGAAAACTCGATAGAGTGTTTCCATCAGAAACTTCTCAGTTTTAGCCCAAAGTCGGGATTGGGGCCCGGTTATTGGAAAAAGGGTCAACACTTCTTACATGGCACTTCAACATAGTTGTAGATTAGGTAGACTCCTGCCCAATCAAGTTCGAGATCCTCTTAAAGAGGCCTCAGGCATCTTGCTTGATAATACAGTATTGAACTCAACGCCTACGTGCATATGTATCGGTAGACACTAGATATCTTAATGGTATCATCGCCCAGACCTGATTGTATGATAAGTAGCATATCACATACTCCAGTCACGTGCTCTAACACCCTAACTGGGAACAATTACTTGTAGGCAATCATTTTATTTACAGTGGCCACCTTGACCGCTAAAACGGACTACTTGATGGTCACACAGCCCATGCTATTTTTTTATGATTAGAGCTCATGACGTGAATTTGGTGATCAGCTATTCTGAAGGTGTTTTGAAGAGATAGGACCATTTTTGTGTATAGCGACCTGCTGTCGTTCTGAGCACGAATATAATATTATGTTCACGCCATCATCCATGGAGAGAACGGTAGTATCGTCTATTAATAAGTATAAGTTATTATGGTGGGTTCCTACAAACTTGTAATAAATGCTGCAACAGATTTACTTTTGGGATCCCTTCAAGAACAAGCCCTGTTGCCCTTCCATGAAATCTCACTATTTGTAGTGGTAGTCTGTTATGTATGATTGTATGAATGTTGGTGGCAATTCCTCTACTCTAAGAATTGAACCTAGAACTTTATACTAAGGCTTTAGACAGCTACCATTACAACCACAAAACCATAACAACGAAAAAACAAACCATTCCGACTGGAAGTGGGTTTAATGCATTCTGATTGACTGTTGAGAATCGAACTTACTACTGTACACTAAGCAGCCATCACTGCAACCACCAAACTACCACTGTAATTACGAGTTAGTAGGTAGTTATCTTTGTGATGATTAATCTAATACCTGCTACCCTACTATGACCTCTTAAAGCAATTCTTATTCCACTGAGGGAAAGAGACAGAGCTATACAGGGTGTCTAGCACCATCTCTTTCCCTCAGTGGAATAAGAATTGCTTTAAGAGGTCATAGTAGCCCTTCTGGTCTAGAATGAAGTTCAGATAAGTTATTTATTTTAATTTCTTTCCAAATAATTACTTCCAGGAAGATTTTGCTCTATCTTTTATTCCTTTACTTTAACCACGACTGGGCAAAGGTTCCACAGACCTACCATTCTGTTTTAATGAAATATAAAATGTACGACTAATTCGGTTTATCGTAATTTAGGATATTATATTTTTATTAAGGTAACATTACCCCTGTAATCCACATAGGATTAAACAGAGATGTTAACTCTCTTTTGTTTTTTTTTTGTTTAATTGTGTTTCTTACTCCATCCACAAAACTTACCATTGATATCAACAACACTGGCGAGCACGGAACAGAAACACGCGAGGAACCACAGGCGCCACATATCGACACACAACGTGCGCGGGCGCAGACTCGAGTCTACTCGCGCGCACTTGGGCAACGAGCGCGCGCGCCGCCCTTCTCTGCGTTACGACAGATCATCTCGGTTACACTGTGCCGTAGTGTGTGGAGATGCAGAAGAATTAACATTATACTGTGTAATCCTTACTAATATTATAAAAGCGAAAGTCAATTTAATTGTTTGTTTGTTTTTTACGTAGTTCGGACCTTGGAGACGGACATAGGCTATTTTCTGTAAAAGTGAGAAATGCAGGAATAAGAGGTAAGAAAAGGGAAAACTTAGCTTTGCTATTACATTAAATAAGACGCAAGGGCAAAAACTTTAGGTAGAAAATACCTGCAAATCAGGAAAGGGGAACTGTGTTACCCCGAATTCAACGCGAGCGAAGCCGCGGGCAAAAGCTAGTATGTAAATAACGTAATCAAGTCGCCATCTGCAGGTAGACATTATCAACTTTCGTTAACCATCAGGACAGTAAGTGGGAAGTTGGTGCCTCAAAAAGTATGATACTGATACACCATTTTCCCGCCCTTGTTCCATTCTATTTGGGGTCGGCGCAAGTTTTCTAATCTGTCAGCCGTTACGGCATAATTTGCTCCTTTCTCTTTCATATCATTCCCTACACAATCCGTCCATCTATTCTTTCGCCTTGCTTTCCCTCTCTGTCCATCAACATTCAGATCCATCACTCATGTATGATAGATGATAGATTAAATTAAACTACTTGACCGTCACTGGAAGCTTTATTATGAGATGACATTTCCGTTTCCGTCGATTTCTTACCAGTTTTCGTACTTTTATCCTCTCTATACTTCCGGCTCAGTGGCGCCACCTGGTGGCTGCGGGCATTTTTAGTTTTCTTTAAAAATGACACGCCATTCTTGTTCATTGGCTTTTTGTCTTCCGTCGAAGCAACTTGTGCGCAGTGACTTGTGACCGTTGCATAAACCGTTAAAAGTAAAATATTTCATAAATAGTGTTAAAAAGTGTTAAGAGAATAAATATTTTATAAATAGTGTTATAAAAAGTGTTAAGAGTTCTTCATAAAGGATAAACTCTGAACCGTGAGTACCCTCTTTTAGAGTTAACACTGTTTTTTAATATTCGTACGTGATCAAAGTTTTAACGGATTTTCCGTTCGGATCACTACTGCTATTTTTTACTTTTAAATATGTACCTGTAAATTCGTAGCAAATATTTATATTTATCTGTGTAAAATTAAATCAAGTGTTATATTTCCATTTGTTATCGTAACTCGTTTACAGTGATGGAGAACAATAACGAAAACTCCGATAATCAGCCACAGGCTGTGGCGGGTCCTAGTGGAGAGAATCGCAAGCGAGGCCGAAGCAGCAGCAGCAGTAGTAGTGATACAAGTGTTAGTTCTTCTAGTACATCTACTCCGGCCAACAAACAAGCGCGGTCTCACCACCGCCGCCGCCGCCATAAGAAAAGGAAACGTGCTCGACGTTCCAGTCATATGATGGACAAGCTTTTCAAGGAAATTGGTGAGCTTCGCAAACATATTAATACTACGAATAACATTGACACAGTTCATTATGATAACGCTTCTGTTTGTTCTGGAATTAGTGGTCAACTTTATGAGCAAATTAGTGACGAGGATTGTTCTATCCAGGAACATCAAACAAATTTAGATTTTATTTTCGATATTAATACTAAGCTTAAAGAACCATTAGTTCCTAAAACTCCTGATTGTTTTTTGAAGAAGTTGGTAGACATCCAGCGTTTTGGTAGTACCTCTTGGTCAGAAGTGAGGTATGCCGATACTCAAAAAATATATAATCATACTCCGGGCTTTATAGATCTGGAAACAAATGAGGAGGTAAAAGCATATGACACCTCACGTCATCTGGCACATGCTGATAAATCCTACGCAGCCTTAACTTACTGCATATTAAAACAAAGAGAATCATTGCAGGAAGGTATTCGTAATCTACTTTCATGGGCTAAAAATGCAGAATGTATCAATTTTGACAATTTAAATGGGAAGATTGACGAATTATTTCAGAAGGGTGAATTTCATAAAATATCCTCAGATCTTTTGCAATTAGTCTGTGGCCATAGAGCCGAAAGTATTGAAATGCGTAGAGAAACTATAACGAGTCAAGTTAGAGACCCACTAGTGAAAGCATTCCTGAATAAAATACCTCCTTCAAGTACCTCTATATTTAGTGCCGAGCCGTTTTCTTCTACTCTAGAGAAAGCTGGCGGGGTCCGTAAGGCTTTTTGGCCTCCAAAAACAGAAGGGTCTTCACAAAAGCCCTACCAATATAGTAACCGCCCCTCGCGGGGGCAAGGCACACGAAAACCGACAGTTCCATCGCGTGGAACTCAATGTAACGAGTCAAGATCGCATATACATACCTGTCATAACCCACCCTCGCGGGGTGGATACCAAAGCCAGTGCCAACATACACATAACGCTTCCAGAGGTAACTCTTCGAATAATCTTAGCGATCACTTCAATTCTAGAAGTTCATTTCGAAATCGAGGCTCGCGGCCCGAACGTGGGAGTACACGAGGTCGTGGACGTGCAAACTCCTCAAAAAGTTCCAGAGGCAACAGATATAAGCAATGACATAACACCCTTTCGAGCGGGTCAATTGATACGCTACCAATCACAATGGGCGGAAATGGGAGCAACAGAAATTGTTCTAAAATTAATTCAAGGGTATCGCATACCCTTCTTTCAAAAACCCCCACTCATCTACCCAGACTTAATAAAGGGACCTTTTCAAACTCCTCTTTCAAAACAAATGTCTTTAATTGTAAACAAAATGAAACAACAGGGAATTTTAAAAACAGCGCTACACTCGCCAAGTTTCATTTCACCTCTGTTTCTGGTTCCAAAATCCGACGGATCTGTCCGCCCTATATTCAATCTAAAATCACTGAACGAATATGTGATAACCGAACCATTTCATTTAATAAACATGTACCGCATCCCGGACTTTCTGCAATCCCAGGACTGGATGTGCAAAATAGACCTGTCTCAAGCCTATTTTCACTTAAGTGTAAAAAAGTCGCACAGACGCTTTCTGCGCCTAGTATACAACCAGGAGTTGTTAGAAATGACTTGCCTTCCATTCGGTCTGAGCACTGCTCCAAAAACTTTTTCCATGCTCACGAATTGGGTGGCTCAAACACTACGGGACAAATGGAACATGAGGATCCTGGTATACCTGGACGATTATTTGCTAGTACACCAGAATGTTCACACGCTTCGCGAGCATGTCAAAATAACGGTAAAAATGTTACAAAAACTGGGGTGGCACATAAATTTAAACAAATCGGTGCTTCATCCTCAAAAGAGCATAATTTATTTAGGGATACTATGGAAACCATGGGAAAATCAAAAAGTCCTACCAAAAGAAAAGGTCCAAGGTCTCGCCATAAAAATAAATCGGGCTCTCGAACAAAATCAGTTAACTCGGAAGGAGTTACAGAAAATAGTAGGTCTCCTAAACTTTGCCAGTTTTGTTGTCCCACGAGGACGGCTAAATCATCGACAGTTACTAATGTTCTTGAATTCGCTGCCAGTCCTGTCATCAAACACCTACCTACTACCTCAAGGTGTCGTAGAGGAACTAAATTGGTGGGTTCAAAATTGTCACAGATCAACTCTTCTTCAGTACCCCCCTTCAACAAATTTCCTAACTACAGATGCATCGGATCAAGCGTGGGGGGCACAACTGAACAATTTGGCTCTGTCAGGAACTTGGTCGCAAGAAGAGAAAAAGCTGCATTGCAACCAAAAAGAAATGCTAGCAATACTGTACGCTCTTCAGAACCAAGTTCATTGGCTCCATCAAAGTTCACTCCTCATACAAAGCGACAACAGAACTGCAGTCACCTACCTACGAAAAGAAGGAGGTACAAGGACGTTATCCCTGTTGGAAATAACTTACCAAATTCTGAGTTTGTTAGACCAACATCAGATACACTTCAGCATACACTACATTCCGGGCAGATACAACAATCATGCAGACCACTTATCGCGCCTTCGCAATCCTCCGGAATGGCACCTACTACCGGCTTGTGTAGAAAGAGTATTTGCAAAGTGGGGAACCCCAGTAATAGATCTATTTGCCTCTGCGACTGGTCACGTAGTGTACAATTACGTGTCTCTAGATCTCGGGGATCGTCAAGCTCTATTCCACGACGCATTCAGTGTCCCATGGAATTACCAACTGGCATGGGTATTTCCACCACCATTCCTAGTCCCCAAAGTACTATCCCACTTAAACCAGTCGACAGGAATATTTTTAATAATAGTACCTCGATGGGAGAAGGTATTCTGGCGTGCGGATATCAAAGCCCGAGCACTCGCACCTCCATTAACTCTGAAAAACTTACAGAGACATCTAATAGACACGTCGACGGGACTCCCACTACCGAAAATCGAGAACATTGTTCTCGAAGTTTGGAAATGTGGGGGTGGTCCGAGGCGATAGAGACATGGAATGCTCAACAACTAGCACTGCTTAAGAGCTCTTGGCGAAAATCTACCCTTAAGACCTATGAGGTAGCCTGGAAGCGGTGGGTGTCGTGGTGTCATAATAAAAATCTTGACTTGAAGAACCCTCCTGGGTCACAACTAGCGCAGTTTTTGTGTGATTTACATTTAATTGATAGGTTGTCGTATAATTCAATACTTTTACATAAATCAGTCGTATCCACACTATGTAACGCTGAAACTTCAAGTCAGTTAAGTTCACACGTCCTGGTAAAACACGTTTTAAGATCTATTTCTCTAAAAAATCCAAAAGTCAATAAGCCTCCAGTTTGGGATGTTGGTAAATTAATTTCATTTTTGACTAATTACACAATTGATTCGAATAATCTATTTCAAACATCACGTCATACAGCAATTTTATTGTTGCTTTGCTCAGGCAGGCGAATACACGATCTAACTTTGCTTAATGTTGATACGAATCATTGCATAAGATCTGATGATAGTATAATATTTTGGCCTCAGTTTGGCTCCAAAACTGACAACAGTAATCATAGACAATCTGGCTGGAAATTAATTTTAAATACAAATAGTCGTAACCTTAATCCTATATTCTGGGTAGAACGAACTATAGCACTATTGAATGAAAGACGTAATGCGGCGAAATTGAATAATTTGTTTATTACGTTAAGAGGTGCGGCTAAGCCTGCTTCACGTACAGTAATAGCAGGGTGGGTAAAGACCCTATTTAGAGAAGCTGGCATTGCAGCCGCTCCAGGTAGCACTCGGTCTGCTGTAGCCTCCAAAAGCTGGTTTCAAAATCATCCTCTCGACGAAATTTTGGCTCGTGGAAATTGGCGATCAGCTAATACATTTCAGCGGTTTTATAGACGAGAAATAATGACAAGCACTGATTCACAAAACTTAACACAATTGTTCAATCCAATCGATTAACAATGAATGAATACATTTTTGTTTATCAAAAATCAAATGTTTGTCAATTTGTATTATAATATGATTAGAATTTAGGATGTTTAATGTACAATCAAAAAATTATGGCATATTTCTATAATTTGTTTATATACTTGCTTCCCTAAGTATTTTCATTTGAATTTTTTTTTTTTGTTACATTTATTAAATAAATGCTCAATTATTAATTACACCTTTGTTTAATTTTATACATTATCACATTGGCTTTTAGTTTATACCACATACTTCCTAGTTTATATATCAAAGTGGCGTCACCAGGCGATAACAAACAGATCTCATAATAAAGCTTCCAGTGACGGTCAAGTAGTTTAATAGCAGCGTTTTACCTGAAATAAAACGCATATTAAAATACTTACCTCACTGGAAGCTTTAACTTTATTTCTGCCTGGTTATTATGAGACAATGAACAAGAATGGCGTGTCATTTTTAAAGAAAACTAAAAATGCCCGCAGCCACCAGGTGGCGCCACTGAGCCGGAAGTATAGAGAGGATAAAAGTACGAAAACTGGTAAGAAATCGACGGAAACGGAAATGTCATCTCATAATAAAGCTTCCAGTGAGGTAAGTATTTTAATATGCGTTTTATTTCAGGTAAAACGCTGCTATTATGATACTGCAGCCGTACTATTTCTGTACGTGGTATAAATCTGTTCGGTTTCACTGATCCACCCTCCGCACTGAAGATATTAAAGTTTCTAGTAGAACATCAGGCGGCAGTTTATTTTCAGGTCACTGCCAGCTTTCGTTTAAAATGTATAGCAAAATTTTGTATCAATTTATCTGGCAGTCAGTCGGTCGAACTGCAACTTTCACTTCAATCCCCGCACGGAATAAATATTTGTATATCTAGATATTGAAAAAAAAGTGGCAACACTGCCCAAGTGACATGTAAAATTTTCGTTCCGTATTTTAAAATTAGATTTAATTAGTAAATAAGTTAAAATATAGTGTAACTATTTGTTAAATCGAATCGTAAATACGTAAATACTCAGGATTATTGTTTTCCTGACAATCTATAAAGTTTTCGGTTATAAATCGTTACCGGTAACCTAAAAACATCAGCTGACGTTTTTACTTTAATTATTTAAAACATACATGCCAGCTCTAGTTTTCATTTTTGAGCCGGTTTATTATCCTGAAATGGTTCTAAAGCGCTTTGCTGACAACTTAATATTTTAACTTTTAACAAAAAAACAACAACTTTGTGATAGTCATTCCATAACTCTGTTACTTTTTTTCTAGTATGGGATAAATCGATGTACAAACCTAATTCCATAAACTAAATGTAGTGTAAACCTTTTGCAGTTCTCTGGTATGTGACACCGGCGAGGATTTTCAATCTGGTCAAGTGTGAGTTGCTAAACAGTACGAGATGTGTTAACGTGACTGGTTATAGTATGCGCAATAACATGTCATTGATTTTGGAATATTTTGGGATATTGCATATATATAGACATATACCCACCTAGTTAATCGTTGCGAAGGAATGGGACATTTAAATTGCTTGCAGCATAGCTACATAGTTTGCTACACCAATGTTATAGCTAATTCTGATGAGGTAAATGGTTTTCTTTAATTTTTCTGGCTATTCCTTTCCGATGAACTTTGTTACGTGATTCAGGTCAGGTGAATCATTTCTCCGGATTTCGTCGGCATCCATTGCCCAACAGATTTTGTGGTGGTCCACTCTGTTGGTTCTGGCTTTCAGGAATTGTAGTGGTTGGGAATATAATGTACTAACTTCGGCCCGCGACTTCGTCTGCGTGGCATAGTTACTTTGGGGTAACGCTAACGTTAACCCGCGTAATGATCGAAAGAAAAATATTTTTCACTCCCCTTTTCATCCCTCTTTCTCCCCCTTTTCTCAGTTTTTCTGCCTATCTGACCTCCACAACCCTGTTACTTCTGGGTAATACTATACCGCTTAGTAAAACTAGTTGTCAGACTTTCGGGATACTGACTATCTATAACGACTGTCAAAGATCAGCGACAGCGAACAGCTTAACGTGCTTTCCGAGGCACGGAGGAAACTCGATATGTAACGGGTGGTCACACAATCACAAACCAACCTAGGCAAGCGCGGCATAAAATAAAGATCGACCGGAGCGGTTGCAATTATCTAGCCTCCTTGTAGTATCATAGCTTAATTCACTAGGTACTTTGTCCCCAGTGCTGAAATACAGAAGTAAGTATACTGTCCAAGGGGATCCTCTTAGTAGCAAGATAGACAGCATCTTCTTCCTGAATCTTTGTATGCTTTGCTGGTATCTCTTTGAGGCGCGTGTGCGCACGGACGGACGGTAAGCTACCTATTGCTCACCGTCGTCAGTCCCGCAACTACGGTGGCTGGGAGTCGTCTCACGGCGTCGGGCGCCCGAAGCGTCTCCCGCGGCGCCTGGCTCGGTTTGAGGTTCCATGATTATAGCCTTGTCTACTATACCAAATAGGTACCATTCATACCTAATCCTTTCTTTAATTATCCTACTAACATTATAAATGCGAAAGTGTGTGAGGATGGATGTTTGTTACTTTTTTAAGCAAAAACTACGGAATAGATTCAGAAGAAATTTAGCAGTTAGATAGTATTTGACCTAGATTAATACAAAGGTTTATCTTGATCAACTCGGGTAAAAATACAGTATATCTACTTATAATGTGAAGAACAATAATTTAGAAAAAAAAACATAAACGAGTTTTATTCAAAATTGCTTAACCACGCACGAAAATACAATTAAACTTGACCCAAATACCGTAACACCTTTATTAACAACATTATTAAATAACCAATATTATTATGAACCAACAGGTATTTCCGGCATTCGACCTAATAGCAGGTACATCCCTGCCCTCCTCCGTACTATAACAGGTTGGATGGTATTGCCACATGCTTGAGGTGAACGGCCACTTCCTCCGGTCAAGGTTGTCTGTTGCAACACTTGAGCCCACTAATCTATGCAACCGGCTGCTTTGTAATCAATCGCTTTGGAAGAAACGTGACATCATAGTACTACGCATGTTTTAGGGTTCCGTACCTCAAAAGGAAAAAGCGAAGCCCTTATAGGATCACTTTGTTGTCCGTCTGTCTGTATGTCAAGACCGTTTAAATCAATACTCAATATCTTTATTGCTTTACCATAATGTGTATTTAGGTGGTAGTTTTTTTTATAATAATGACACATTATGGACCCTGTAGGGTACAGCAAAAGGGTAGAGGAGAGGAAGCTCTGTTTTATAATATAGTTGATATTTTTGTGAAGAAGATTTGTCATTAACCAATTCAGGTGTTATTATTACATGTTTATTTTTATTATAATTCTGCTGATTCGTTTGTGTAGGTGTTTACTTTTAAATATTTTTTATTGTATTATAATAAGACAATATTTATTCAAATATTTGTTAATTGATTATTTATAGTTGCTTGCGTGTTGGTATCGTGTTGAAATTAAAACCTTATACCCAAGTCTGTGGGCCCTTAGAGCTGTGAAAATCAACCGCCTAAGTCTATGCAGTCAAAAGATGTGGCCGTTTATATCACTAGCTTTTATGGAAGACTCGGTTCGCGAGCCTGACTCGCACTTGTTTCTCAATATATGGAATCGATAAGCAAAGCATATAACGCTTTTGAAAGATGACTGCTTATTTCAAGTAGTCGGAAGCGCAACTGCTGACCCTGAGGTCTTGAGTTTAATTGCCAGGTCGAGTAAAGTAGTTTTGAGTTTACTACAGACATGGAGTTTTTATCTGTGCCCGGTTCATGGCAAGTGGCTGGTCCCTAATGGCATCGGACTTAAACATAATGGCGTTTTTAATGTTTTTTATTTTATTTTTGGGTCGGGAAATATTCAAATGACTTCCCCCGTTCTGGGCGGAGCGTCAGACTTGTACTGACTAAAATCCAGCCACGTTCCTTCTATTGCCATTTATGTTCCGGGGCCGCGGTAACTTTTTCGAACAACCCGCAACCCCGAAAATCCTCTGCCTTATCTTTCTTTGATTACAGACGTATCTTATAAAACTAGCATAAAATTTCTATTTTGTCATAATTACTTAATAAGATTATGAAATAACTCTCTAATATGCTCTAAAATATTCGTTATGAATAAAAATGACAATAGTAATACTGAATGACCTGTTCTCAGTTTTAGGTGTATACATAGAATTTGGAAAGTTTCCAAATAGAAATAATGAATTATGGAATAGATGTGTTGCACAAAATATTTTACTGATTGAGAATTATCACTTAAATCTATTAGAAATCTACCTATTAGCAAAAAGAGGAGTGCTGTTAAAAATTTACCTTGCTGTCTAATATTTATATCCTAATACATACTAACTGTGCCCAGCGGTCTCACTCGCTACTCAGCTTAGAAGCATGATGTTATTCTAAAGCGCAATACACACTGAGTCCGTCGGGCCGCCGACATAGCCCGGCGACAAAACCCGGCGGCCCGAATGAAAAGAATCATCAATAGACTAGCTTTAAAAAAAAAGCTTCTTAATTCGGGGTAACACAGTTCCCCTTTCCTGATTTACAGGTTCCTGCTACCTGTAGTTTTTGCCCTTGCGCCTTTTTTATTGTAATAACAATGCTAAGTTTTACCTTTTCTTCCCTCATTCTCCCTCATTTCTCACTTTTTTTTTAATAAGTTAGCCTATTTCCGTCTCCAGGGTCCCAACTACCTCTGTCTCAAAATTAATCAAAATTGGATTAGCCTTGTAGGCGTGAAGACGTAACAAATACACAAACAAACTCACTTTCGCTTTTATAATATTAGTAAGGATTATTTTCTTTTACATTAGGAACTAATCCAGTATCGTGGGTGCGTTTACAAACATTTAAACTCACACACACAAATAGCCAGACCCGGAACAACTATCTGTAGGCCATGTTCTTTTTTCTTGATTTCTCCCATTGTCAAACGTCAAGCTATCATTTCATATAGCTATTACGCTATTCTATTAGTTTTGTTGTTAAATTCTGGGATCAGAATGTTGGCCCACAAAAGAGATGAATGAAAGCCAACTGCATGGTTAAGATGAGAATGCTAAGGACGGTGTGTATTGTGACTTGAATGTAGAAGAGAGTACATAAAAAGAAGTTTATGATTTCTTCTTATGAACTCTTGCGCCGGTAACTGAAAATTGTTAGACTTGTAGCGATTACCCATCGACTTATACCGAAAGGCCATCAATGTTCCTCCTTTTACCCTTTATGTTCCGGGGCTGCGGTATCTCTTTCGGACAACCCGCAACCCCGGCAGGCAGTAGCCCTGACGGACACCTCTGCTTTGCTGATATCTCTATGAGGCGTTTGTCCGTTGTGTGTAACCATTACATAAACAATAGAAAGTCTATCAAAGGTAAACAACAAAAAAAAATAAAAAGCCAAAATCAAAATAATGACTTTTAATGTTTTTTTTTTTTCAATTTCAAATATGTATTAATATTTACATGAATAATCTTATCGTAAACATAAAATAAAAATATCGTTGATTACGTTAGACAACACCGCGTATTGTTCATTGTTTGACAACCCTATTTTTTTATTAGTGACACAGCAGAAATGGGAAACAACGACATGACCACAAAATAGTCTATGGAAGTTAGTGGAAGAGGCAACCCTTGCCTGTTCAAAATAAAATGATTTAGAAGCTATCTAATTTATGATCTATCTACTTAATAATGTATATATTTGCGATATAAGCCCGCCGTACCACTTTACCAGTCTGATCATCAGTAAGAAAAAGTAAGACTGACCTGTATGTGTGTAGCAAGCCTTGAGACAGGATTGCTTAAAAAGGTCAGACAACTTATTATTATAAGCAGTTTTTTTTTATATTTATCTATGGAAGGTATTTCAACAGTATTTCGTATGACGAAATTATGGTGACGTTTTTACCAGTTTTAGTGTGTCACTAAGTATAATGCGCTTGCACATAGCGCAAGAATAGATCTTTGTAGTACAAGAGATAGCAACGATAAGTGATGCGTCATGTTTGAATGTGTGACGAGTCTAGGAGCTAGTTTAGTAAATCAATTATTTTTCCACCTTAGTACTTTTTGATTACATTATCTTATTCTATTTAAATGCTAGATTTTTACATATTTGACTTACTTTATTTGTTAGCAAAAGTTATGAGGCCGGCCCTATGAAGCAGTTTTTTTTTCCAGTGTGTCAGGAGATATTTCATTCAAAGATGACGCGCGTATTAACTATGCTGTCTCTTAAACTATATAAAATATCACGATGTTCCGTCAACATATTACAATCAAAAGCGTTAATAATATGGAATTATACAAATTTTGTTTTTGATAACCATCTTTATAATTTTAGGCGAATAATAAAAAATTGAAAAAAAATATACTGCTGTACTTTGTTTTAATTTTGAGAAAAACGTACATTACAAAATATGATAATATAAATTGTTTTATATTTGATTTTAACAGAAAATGCATATGGCATTAACTTTGTTAAGTAAAGGAGGCCATGGTCAATTCAACGAATTAAGACGACAGAAGAACCGCCGGATACACCAAAGTAGTCCTTAAATGCCGTTCTATAAAGCCTAAAATTATAAAGACATACAAATAATATATTGATAAAACTATCTAAATTAAGTAAACGATCATAGACGAAAACGCAACTTGACTAAAACTAAATAAATACAGGGTGTAAACAATTGCTCCATCAATAAATATTACATTATATATCTTTAATCAATTAATAGTTACAAATTTCAACTGTCCATTTCATGGAGATCGTTCGGTAATCTAATTATTTTATATTTATACATATTTCAAATAGCAATTTTTTACACCTTATACTAAAATTATGTACAAGTGTGCTATATATGAAAATATCTTTTTATATATCCAAGCGAAAAGCAATATTTATCTAACGTATAGGACGCAAAATGAATAATTATTAATTACTAAAAAAGTCCGAACAAGGTGGCCTACTTTACCCAATCTCTAATAATTGAAACCTCTCGTAAAACTGTACATTTCCTTCCACCTTGCCCGGGTATATCACGTTATTTAGAATTTAAAATTGTAAATAATGCGTGGAATAACTTATCAACAGTGCACATAGGCTTTGTCACTCACTTATGAAAGGCTACCTTGGTTGCCGCAGATCGACACTGACAGCTGTCAGATTTGACAGGCAGAGAACGAAACACCATAATTATACATTATAATTTTATAGTATACATTTTTTCAACTTAACCTTTTAATAATAATTTCCACATAAAGTAAAATAGGACCACAGAACTAACGAACACTAAGAATTTATTGCATATTTTATCTGTAAACTATTTTTTTTTTCAATTAGCCCTGTGGTCAACAGGCCTCTTAAAAATGGCGCACTTTAGGTATTTTAATAGTAAAAGCTTTATATCAACATTACATTATTATGGCTGTGTCGTAAAGCTAATTATGTCAAAGGTGGATTAGACTCATGGTACAATAATATTGCTGTAACAAATATTCTTATGACAAGACACGCAATTGGCCCAAGGCTAGGTCATACACAGATGAACCAATGAGGTTTTAACGTAACATAACATGACGGTGGTATCCCCGAAAGGTTAGGCAGATGTTTATCAAATAATTCACCCAAATTTCACCAGTTGTCCTAAAAGGGCAAGCTTATTGTCGTCAACTAGACCCAAATAAGCAATGGGACTTTGAAACTGGGATGTTATTTGTGGAATGACTTGTGACGTAGTCTTGTGCCGCTAGAAAGCCAAATTGTATTCAAGCCATTAACTTTAGATTGTACCTACACAGGTGCTAAACCCTGTGGATATTACAATAAGGTTTATTTTTAATCGGCCTCATTGATTACTTCCGCCATATTGGATTTGGTTCACATAATTTAAAGAATAGAAAGAAGTTTTCTATAGACATCATACATTTGCAAAAGATGGTACTTAGCAACATCTATCAGGTCTTGGTGAACTATAGACCCGTTTTTTAGGAATTCGCACTATCAGCTTTGCTCTAATATTCACACACACGCACACACAGCACAGACACACAATAAAATGCGTGCGTCCTGTTTCTTAAGAATACTTGAGAGTATTGCATCTAAAAACAATTTTAAAAGGCAGTAAAGCAGTGTTTATTATAGCCATATTCAATTTTTGGGTAACAAATTAATGCCTTCATAAAGAGAGCACTGATGGGTGTTTAATTCCCCTCAGAGAATTGAAATTTTAATGTGTTTCAGTGCTTTAATATCTAGGCAATAACTTAGGTGCCACTTTATATGAGATAAAACGGTTACTAGTATAGATGTTACTAAATGCCATTCTCCCTTTAGAATAAAGTTTCAACATTAAATAAGTTTTTAGAGGAGAAGACAATCACATAATAATTATTGTCCTTGTGCAGAATAAAAAATGAAAATGCAGATTAGACACCAATTAAATATAGAATAGGCACTCATTTAGAATACTAATCACACGTACGAATTACTAAACTCATTTTAATTTAATAGTTAAGTATTATTACGTAATTATTTGTTAAACTCTATTTTTATACCGTACCGGTGAACAAAGATGTACATGTAAACCAGAAAATGTACGCGCTTCGGTTATTTTCGGTGTTCGCGAACTAGTACGAACGTCGGCATACAGAAGTAAAGCTTCGTCTTTTGTTGTTGTGTATTTTTATATGATTGCGTACTGTTGGATTAGGATCACAACAGAAAGAAAACTTCATACGCTTGTTCGACAACTAGTGTAGGTGTGAAAATACACAGAGTTGTATAGCTATGGTTGAAACATTTAGGTTTCAACCATAGCTATACAAAACTAGTAATAACTTTTATGGTTGTTACATCTCTATATTAGATCGCAAAATTAAACGATCTCCTAAAAATAAAAATGATGATTGCCGAAGCGCGTTCTTTTCCTGGTAGATCTGTATATTATTTGTGTCTTTTTCTAAATCATGTATTCATTCATTGTTATGTATATTTATTATGTTGTTTTTGATTCTTATTTGCAAAAGGATGGAATGGAATATATTTGTCAACGTCTACCAAGACAAATATATTTTAAAATTGCGGTTTGACCTTGTACAAAATATGCGCCCGGAGGTTTTGTAAGGTTAAAGTTTGTGATAAAACAACTTTACAACAATGGATCATTGATAAATAAAATTGATAAGAGACATATTATCTGATTTATTTGAACACTAATGACATTAACTGACCAACGAAAATTAGTTTACAAGAAACTTCGATAAATCTAAACCGTTTTACGAAACATTATAGATTTTGTAATTTACATTATTTGTTTTATTAACATTATATTAATGTTGGAAGGTTACCTTTACTTAGAATTTTTTGAAGTATTGCGAATTCTTCGCCACAAAAACTTTGTTCACAATAATCAAAGAAACACCAGGAAATAAATTTAAACAAGTCGTACCATAAACAAGAAAGAAGAAGAAGAAGATCAAAGAAGAGTTGTAAGAAATACAAAGGTACCATTAGCATAAGATAATTTTGTTTGCAGAATTCTGCCCAGTCTGTTAAAATAAGTATATCGCTTGATGGTATGTAACTGTTCCATGTTTGAGCAGGTTTTTGAATAATCCGGTAGATGGCGCTAGCATTAAGGTTTAGTTAGTCAAACCGGTACCTTTAGAGATCATAAGAGCCTTTATACTGATTACGGAACTAACGTGATGCTCGTATTGGTACTGCGTCGAGAAAAGACTGTTTTAAACGACCTAGTATGAAGACGTACATTTAAACACTATCAGCCAGTTGTCTAATAGTCAAAGTCAAAGTCAAAATAAAAACGTTTTCTGCATACTTATTATACAAATTACAGTGTCGACTTTGACTTTAAAAAAAAACTTAATTGGCATAAATAATATTAAATTCCACCCGTTAGTCTTATTATTATCAAACTCAAAATTTTTATTGCAAAGTGTACATATTACCATTTTGACTTTGACCTTGACTTTTTCATTTTAGCCAGTATATAAGTAAGACAATATTGCCTTTCCTAAGTCCATCAGTCCAGTCCGGTACCCGTGAGCAGGTAGTGCAGCAGCGAGGCGGCAGTGAGGGCAAAGTCTCAGTCGACGCCAGCGAAGCCCTGCGAGCCTTCGATGGCCTTGATGAGCTTCTCGCGGAGTTGCTGGTAGCTCTCGTACGGGGGGAGGTCGATGCGGTTGAAGCTGAGGGAGCGAACGTTATTTAGTTACATTGTGGAATGTTAGAATATTATTTCAGTATTGATGAATTCAAAGAGCTGATTTTATTGCCTTGTTAGATCGTATAGCAGGGGATTCTTTCAAAGGTGACGATATTGTACCGCGCACTGGATTTCAGCACTTAGCGAATCTATCGAATTTCGATGTTTTAGTTTTTAACAAAAATCTGGCTAGAGACACTTTATAGTATTTTTCGCTCTCATAATTTCGGATTTTCCTTCGAAGCCTCATTTGTAAATTCAGCCTGTATAACACAGACAACGCGGTGTTTTCCGCATATTAAAAAAAAATCGCAGTGACTTCTCGCTATGGTAAACACCTGATTCCCGTTGCTACTGTGCAAATACTTGAAGAGATCCAGAGCTGCAGCCACTACTCGGTACTCACCACGTGTGGGCTCTGGGGTAGTTGTCCGGCGAGCCCCACTTCTCGATGGTGAAGAGTTGCGGCCCGTTGCTGCCGTACAGCTCCTTGAACCCGTTCATGGGCACGCGGGACGTTCCCGTCACGAACTGCAGCAGGCGCGAGCGCATCTCGTTGGAGAACGACAGGACTACCTGTGGGGGAGACGCGGGAAGATAATTTAGTATTTTTCATGTAAAAAAAATACAAAAAATGGATCACTGAGCAGGACGCGCAGGGTTGATGGTTGTTCTTGTTGGCAAAAGAACGAACATGGGTTGGTTTTACTTAGTACAAGTCTGACACTCCCCCCTGCTCCACCCAGAGCGGGGAAGGATATTTGCTGATTTCCCCATCCACAAATAAAAAAGGCAGAACGAGCGAAATGACCGCCACTCGTGAAGTGTGTAACAACAGTATCACTTACAAAGTAGAGGAAAAGGAAGTCAAGTAAAGCAAGGCGTTGACTTCACGAACCATAATGGCCCACTGTGTACTCACCCTCCAGAACCACTGCACCACGATATGGTTGGCATGGTAATCTCCCTTGTAAAGCGTGTTAGCTCTCCAGTCCCTGACGTCGATGTGCTGGATGCCGCACAGCAGTAGCTCCAGCTCATTCTCGTCGAAGATCTTCAGCAGCGGGAGGGGAACCAAGCCTCCGAGACCTTCGAGGAACGCGAACATCTGTTCCTGGACTCGACTGACGAATCGCCATTGGATTACTAGCCTGGAGCGGAAAATACGTCATTATACTCTTGATTCTCATCAGGGAGTCTACTTTCTAAGTCCGCCAACGGAAATATGGGTCCGTTCGAAATTAGATCTATACTTCGCACTGATGACACTTTAACCCGTGATTAACGGAAAAAAAATATCTTTTTCACCCCTTTTCTTCCCTTTAGCTCCCTCTTTTCTCGCCTATGCAGGCGTGAAGACGTAACAAACAAAATCACTTTCGCTTTTATAATATTAGTTAACATTAGTAAAATGATCACAAAGTGACAATTCCCAATATTGACTATTTTAGGATTTTTTACCTCTCAAGGACCGCTATTTACGTCAACTACCCGTCAAACACCGCCGGGCGGACTCTTATGTAAGCGTATCTTTACTATAAATACAGTTTTAAATTAGTCGGGGTTTCATGGCACGTATTTGTGCCAGCGGGGCTCAACGGTAAAACTTGTTTACTGGCACGTTTTTGTGCCGCTGGGGCTCCAGAGGTCAATGTAATTCATATTATTTACATATTATGATTCTGCTGAAGAGGCTATTTCAGACCCCCAGTTCTAGTGCTAGGATACACTTACTTGATGTACTCGTCCTTGTTATCGTTATCGACAGAGATGTTGGCGCCACCCGGCTTGAGGTCGCGTTGTATCGTCTTACCGAACTGCTCCTCGTCTACTGAGAACGTTAGGTACAGCTCTGAGGGGTCGTTTTCCTGCAAATATCATCAAACATGCGACTCAATAAACTTCTGCAGATTATAAACTGGCATAACCTAAAACGCTACCGGGTTTCTCAAGTTTAGGCATCTCTAGTATCTTGCTATCGTGTTGGGCAGGATGGCTAAGTAAAGCTTAAGTGTATGGTTGCGGGTTGTTCGCAAGAGATACCGCGGCCCGGAACGTAAAGGGCAACAGGAGGAACATGGGTGGGTTTTAGTCAGTAAAAGTCTGACACGCCCCCCCGCTCCGCCCAGAGCGGGGGAAGTTATTTAGTGATTTCTCACCCCAAAAAAAAAGTGTGTTTATTCGTGATGTGCGATGTGTGTGAACGGCGGCCATTGTCAAGCGATGAACCGGATCAATGGCCGCCGCTGGGTTGCCAGTCGTAATATTTTTATTGTGACGTTCCGTAACATCTAGTAGTTTAGTCTATTGAGAATTTATAATATACTAGCTGTGCCCAGCGGTTTCACCCGCTGCTCATTTAGGGGTCTGAAAAATAGATGTTGGCCGATTCTCAGACCTACCCGATATGTACACAAAATTTCGTTTAAATCGGTCCACGCGTTTCGGAGGAGTATGGGAACGAAAACTGTGGCACGAGAATTTTATATATTAGATATCGTAATCCTTATTTTTTTTCAGCCATATTTTTTTAGGACCGTTACCACACTTTAGAATTTCTTCTTCATCGTGGGTACACTAATACAAACAGCTAAACTTGGGCCACTTGCAGGTCATACAAATATTAGTTCCGTGCGGGTATCGAACCAGCGACACGCAGCGCAGCAGTAAATCGCTCAGCCGCTGCACCCACCGTGAGATATATTATTCACATGATCACCGGTTTTTTTTTTTTTGCTGACCACATAGCTACCGGATATTGGTAATTGGGACACAATTTGTTACATCAAGGCAATGCCAAGTCTTCATTAATGCATGCAGAGACGATTCATAACTAACCTTGATCCACATGAGCGAGTTGTAGTATTCTAGGTCTACAGATTCCATGTCGAGCAGCTCTATCGTCTTGCCCAGCATCATCTTGTAGAATGGACGGATGAAGAACGCTGTAAAACAATAAAAAGTTACTAATTTGACTCTTATGTGTCTGTCGAGCACCCCCCATGCAACAGTCCGTCATTAATTATCCTCATTTCGTTACGGTCGGTGGGGAATATGAAGTTTCTCTCTTTTTCGCCTAGCTATAGCACGGCCAACGAGAAGCGATACCAAATGTAAACAAAACCCATGCTAAAACCCCATCTAAAATGGCCGCCCGAATGTTGGCGAAACCGTCTTAACGTTGTCATGTTTTTGCCGGGAGAACGAGACATTACGACAAAGGCACAAGATGGAAAGAGCTAAATATTAGATTGTCAACGCCACAGTTGTTCTTTAGGTTAATGACCTTTCGTATAGCTTCTCGTTGGCCGTACTATAGACTATTTCCAACTTTGTTAGGATCGGCTTCCAGTCTTTCCAGATGCAGCTGAATACCAATATTTTACAGGGAATGACTACCTATCTGACTTTCACAACCCAGTTAGTACTGGGTAATACGATACCCCTTGGAAAGACTGGACACTCTTTGACGACTGTCAAAGATCTACAAATGACAAACAATAGCTAAACCTGCTTTCCGAGGCACGGAGGAAAGGTATATCACCACAAATCAACCTAGGCAAGAGCTGCTTAACCTAAAGATCCCGAGCAGCTGTTATTCTTTAGCTACGAGCTCCTCTGAATATTGAAAGAAAGAAAAAAGAAAAACTTTTATTTGGGACTCGCACAAATCAAGTAAAACAGTAAAAAAATAAAATAAAAAAGTAAAGACAAGGTTATTGTCTGTGCGAGGCCAAAAAAGGTCCCTGTCTCAGCATAAGCTTCGATATTTTAAGAATAAAATAACACAGCGCTGGTATTCTGACAGGGCCAGTTAGTGGTGTCACAGACACAGAACGGAGCACATATGTAATTAAATATTCTAATTACAGATACAGAGATTAAATTACAAAATAATAGATAAATACAGATGAACAAAATTAAAATTATAATATTCTTCATGCAAAAATAAACTACCAAATTGACCAGTACTCAATAGCCCAGCGCTCCAAATATCTTTTACAAATATATGAACCTCTATCTACATGATACTCACCATCTAACAGTTTCCCATGGTACACCGCCATGCCGGCGACTCTCCCGATAAACTTGAAGTAGCTCAGATGTTCCTCGTTGCACACCCCACTGTTGGGATTGATCTGTAGCGTGTAGTTGTCCATGGCAGAGTATTCGAACAGGCCGTAGTAAGGGTTGAACATCTCTTTGGAGAGTAGGAAGAACCATTCGCGGGCTAGGCCGCCGTAGTCTAGAAGGAAAAGAAACATAAAATCACGCTTGTTGTCAACGAAGGGTTGGATAGAGGTACACTTAATAAAACACCAATATTTCACTAGTAATGTTTAAGTCTAGGATTTGTAACGTCTGTATAAAGGCGAAGCTATAGCCATTAACTGAGCAAAAATTCAGACTCTGTGTGCTACTATTGTGAAATTGTCAATCCATTAACACTTTGCCCGACAGCAGTCATACACATTTTGTGTTGATCATCTTTCCTTTTGCGCGACGGTATAGATCTTATTTTATAATTGGGTAGTTGACACCATTAACCAATAATTAAAAAACACAATTTTTCTGAAAGAGTACCTTGTTCTAGACCTGAGAACTCCATTCATTTCAAAATAACTTTAAAATTCGAGTTTTAGTTGCTTTTAAATCAATAAATAGTTGCATCATTGACTTGACAACTTAGTGACGTCATCGTTGCGAGTCTCATACAAAATCTATGGGGGAAACGCGTTTTGACAGCTCATAAAAAGTATATCAATTGATTGGTGGTGTCATCTACCCTATTTTAAGAATTCATTCATATCTTCATCATCCATAGATGTTTATGATCATGGTCTTATACTAACACACTATAGTAAGGTTTGCAGTGACAGCAGGCAAACAAACACAAAAACTGTGACGGTATGACTGGAAATCACCATCATATGAAAACCAAGCGTAGCATACTTTAACAACCTACTATGACGTTACAAACACTATGTTCAGTGAAGTGACGTCTCACAGGTTGTGAGACAGTCGAGTTGAGGGACTCTAACCGGCTAAAACCACACTCCTGCCTCGCTAGTGTCCCTCTGACATGATCAGAGACCTTTTTAACCGATTTTTTTTTGTCTTGATTAGCGATAAATTAGCATGAGGCCGTAGAGACCTTGCTCATTTTTAATTAAATGGTTTAATTTTAATACTTTATGAACTCCGAATTGCTATATGTCTATAGTTTTTTTTAATTATTTAAATTAAAAAAATTGCTTACTTAATATATTTTTATGTAATATTGTGAAAGTTTTAAGGGCAGTTTCCGCTTACCTAGTCCGACTTCGGATTCAAATTCGACCCACAGCTTGGTCTTGAGCAGGTCCAGTCGACTGACGGAGCTGATGATACGGTACGAGTCCTCCAGGATCGAGTTACGTCGCACTTTGATCTCAAACTTGTTTGGCACGTTACTCTGGAAGAGACATGTATTTCATTAAAGAAAAATGTATTTAAGACACAACGACCAGGCGTTTTTATCAGGTTGTTAAAAACAAATGATCGATGTGTGTATTATATTAAAACGTTTTTAATACTTTAAGTTTAAATAACAGCTACCCTACCATGACATCTTAAAGCAGAACTTATTCCGCTGAGGGAAAGAGACAGAGCTATACAGGGTGTCTAGCACCATCTCTTTCTCACACAGGAATAAGAACTGCTATAAGATGTCATGGTAGGGTAGCAAACAGTAATATTGCAAGAAAGATTGAGCGTAGACGGTAAAGTATGAAATAGTTCTGATTAAAGTAATTGAGTTATTGACTTAAAACCTAATACTAGCTGGGTTGTGGAGGTGAGATAGGCAGTCGCTCTATGTATAATACTGATATCCAGCTGCCTCAGGTTAGATTAGAGGTTGAGCGCAACAAAGTTGGGAAAAAACAGATGAGTATCGACTTCTAATGTAGCTGATTACACTTAAGCCGTTATAATTATACTGCAGTGAGCGGTTCACTCGATGTCTTAAAATTTTTGTTTCGACTTCGACGGGCCTGTTGGTCTAGTGGTTAGTGGCCCTGACTGCTGAGCCGCAGGTGGTGGGTTCGATTCCCACCCAGGACAAACTTTGTGTGATGAGCATGATTGTTTGTTCTGTGTCTGGGTGTGAATTATCTATAATATGTATGTATTTATAAATTATATAACTATGTATATCAGTTGTCTGGTTACCATAACACAAGCTCTGCTTAGCTTGGGGTCAGATAGCCGTGTGTGAGTTGTCCCAAGATATTTATTTATTTATTTATGTTTAATTCGACGTTCGTACGACACCGACAATATTCCTTAGGAATAAACGTTAGAAGAACGTTTATTTCACCACTTTTCACTTTTTTGGCACTTATTAAACGAGTGAAAGATGTTCATGTCGAGATCAATCATCATTGGTTCAATGTTCTAATGAATTCAATTTCAACCAGGGATTCATTTTGTTTTCAGACGTTTTATTTCCAGTAGAAAATCCTGAATGAGAGACAAAGACATAAACAGCCAAATGTATAGACTGCGTGGCCTTTTAGCACACTAATATTCGGCTATTCAGTCAGCGGGATCGCCGAATATTCCGTATATTGCCGAATATTCGATATATTGCCGAACATACTATTCGGTGCCTCAAATGAACAAGGGCAGGGGAATGATGACTGGGTAAAATAATCTCACCGGCTTGCGCAGCTGACTCTTGAGGTACTCGTACTTGCGCTTGTAGTCGCGCGAGTACGGCACGGCGGGGCCCGCGATCTGCGGGTTGGACAGCCGAGGGTCCTCCCACTGCGTCGTGCGAGTGTCTGCAAGTACACACGACTTTATAATACTTATTATAATAACTTACTTACACCTAAAGCGTAAGGTGATTAACAGATTAGAACTCAAAATAACAAAAAAAAAAACATTACACATAAAACACAACATCACAAATATTACATACTAGCTGGCGCCCGCGGGTTCGCCCGCGTGATATCGAAAACAAGTATAACCTATGAGTTATTCCAGACCATAATCTACCTCTGCGCCAAATTATATCAAAATCCGTTCAGCAGTTTGATTTGAAAGAGTATCAAACATACATGTCTATCCTTACAAACATTCGCATTTATAATATTAGTTAGATATACGAAAAAAATAATCAAAGCTAACACGCCGTGACTGTAGGTCACTTCACCCGCTCTTGAATCCAACTAACCACTGCTAATTAAACTTTCTGCGAACAAGAATCTTTGGGACAGCTTTACATTTAGCTTTAACGCAAACTTAGATCTATATGGCTTCGACTTCGGCAGAAACAACTATAAAGAGGTTCAATATAATTGCAATGCAATCGGGAATCAATTACGTGGTTAATTCCGCGAGCACACTTTTGAGATTGCAGATGTAATCAGACTGAACTGTGTCTAACCTCCCTGAATTGTATACGTTATTCGGTGCTGATTGAGAAGGAGTTGTGGATTAAGGATTGGTCCTCAGACTTCGCTTTGTTCGATGTTGACCTGCAATAGTGGCAGTCTATTGTCATACTCACTGTGGTCAATGAAGAAGATCCGTCCGTCAGTGTGCACCCGCTCCTCCCAGCCCTCGGGCAGCGCGCCCAGCTCGTCGGGCTCGGCCGGCGCGGGCGCAGCCGACGTGGGCAGGCTGGACGCGCAGCCTGGGGACGTCGACAGCGAGTTAGCATACACACTAGGGGAACTAACTTAAAAAAAACAGTTACCCAAAAACAGCAGAAATGAAACAAGCTAATTACTTAGAAAATTCTACTTTGCGTCACGTCAAACTACGACTTCAATTACTTCATTGGTAATAATTGAAGACGAACTGATGGGTTCCCCAGACAGTTTAAAAAAATATGTAAAAAAAATTTGCATCTGAATGTTTAATATAAAAAATATGTAATCTGTAGTATTCAATTTTATACTTGCATGTACATATTTTTATTATTAGTTTGTGCCTATATTTAGTTTGTATGCTTAGCTAGTTTAATTGATTTAAATAAACAATTAATTAAATGAAAAATATATATATATAATATATATGCCACAGTAACTTGCCAGTTCTGGGGTCTATCCATGTGGTGGTCTTCTGGTTGTGGTCGATGAAGAATATCCTGCCATTGGGCGCTCTCTGCATACTCCAGCCGGGGGGAAGACCTGCAGCAGACACACAATGTACCATCACTTTAATAATAATACGATATCACAGTCAATCTACTATCACCTTGGAAATACCTCTGAGAAAGAAAAATGGATCTATTTTATCACTTATGGGGTTACGTGGATGGTTCCTACTTCTTAGGTATCGTTGCACCCAGTAGGTGGCGCTGTCGTCGACACCACAAATAAAGGACCACTTAGATCAGCTAGTTAATAATACCACATGAATTGGGTTGATTAGAGATAAATTTTGCAAGGATTTTAAGGCTTACTTAATATGGTATATTGCCAACAAAGTGTTTAAACAATAAAGTCAATACAATAGAGTACTTATAGGTAACATATCATATTAATATCACTTTCAAATCCTTTTCAAAATTTTGTCTTGATTCACTCCTACCTATTGGCCCCGTTGGGAATGGGCAACTACGCTACATTCACAAGTTATTATGTCTTGTGGCTGGGACTGTACCAGCATGATTTTGTTTTTTGACCATTCAAAAGTGCCTGTAATGGTCTAATTGAAATAAATGAGATTGAGTTGTACGGTATTATAAAACCAGGTATATTTACCGTCACTATTAGGCAGATTCTGACTCTGCGTGCTGCTGGCGCTGCTACTCCTGGTACTCTCTGTGGAGCCGTCAGTCTCGTCCTATAAACACACACACTTGTCACAACAGCACTTGATTGTATACCTTATGCACATGGCGATACAGCCGTGTTTGCTTCGAGCGTTGCGACGTGTGTACTGACAAACGTTTTACTGGAGTTTTCTAAGTATAGTGCGACTTGGTTGTTTAAGTGTGTGGCCATAGTCGGAACTAAAGCTCCCCTCTCGTTTTTTTAATGCAATTTCCACAGACAATATCACAAATGTTTCAAACGTCAGTCGGAATCCTGCCGCACTATATCTTAGTTTGAAGACTGAATTGCTTACAAAGACAATTCAATCTTCTTTGAAAAACCTTCTTACAAGAGACGGGACTCAAACGTTTGTCAGTATACTTTAATTTACAAAAGTGTGCAACAAATTATGCATATTTATTTACACAATATGTACCCCTGCCTTAGATGACGACTTTACACAATCAGCTTAAGAAGCTATGTATAGTATACAGCAAAATCATTAATACCTGGCAGTGCCATCATAAGGCAGACTAGCTCTGCAGCCAATCTGACAAGATAATTATGTATATACAGGAAAATAAATAACTGAAATCCCATTTCACCTAAAATTCAAACAATACTTGCTTTATAGACATAACACATCAAGCCTTACCATTTAAATTTCAAAAAACCGCCAAAAACTACATCACGAAGCAAAAATACACAAACTCTCAAACTACAGAATAAATACTAAATATTAATAATATAATATAATAATTTAAAAACTACAAGTTAATCAAGCGAAACAGCACAAGCAAACATGTATTATAGATGTAGATACGATGTCAAATAGATGCGATGTCAGACAGATAGAATGTCAAATTAGAACGGAATGTCAAAAGCGTTGTCAAATTAGCTTAGTTATTTGTTAAATTGTGTTATTATGGACCAGTTTAATTTTTTTTTCTTCTTTTTATTGGCTTGTGAACTGGAAATTTATGAAACCATTTAACAAAAAAAAAACTTATTTTTTTTTAAGTTTCTGTTGTAAACTTATATTTTTAATGATTTTTCATACAGAAGCAGTTCACAATAGTTAGAAGTTTGTAGCACAAGCACTAAATATATTTAGCAAAAAAGATTAATTTTAGATAAATTTCAAACCTCTTCAGTGGAAACTTGAAAAGCGTGTCAGGGCATAAACCAACCACGGCACCTTACATCACTATTACTTAAATCTTAGTTGTGTTGGAAAGAGACGACGCTATAAAGAACGTATAGACTTATCTCTTTCCCACATTGAAGACAAAAATAATACTGGCATATATGACTGCGGTAGGCTCTTTGGAGTGAATAAGAATTTTGGCCACTTAATTACGCATTCTAATTTCAAGTGTCTTGAAGATACATTCAATTTCAAAGCACAGCAGTGCAAAAGCCAAGTTGCAGAACTAGCAAGTGTTGTGCTACAAACAGCTTAAGGCCTGTTTTCACGAACACTAAGTGACACCTAAATACTTGCCTAACTATAAACTGTTTAAATTTCAACTTTGGAAATCCGACAGAGCGCTTTATTAAGGCATTGATTTAAGTGTAGCTTAGTATTAGGAGGTACCTAAGTACCCCTGTAGGTGAGTCTTAGGCGCGTCGCTGCCTGAGTGTTAGTGACGTAAGCAGACATCACAGTAGCATGTTGTGCCTCACACTTTCTCATAGACAATTTCCCAAAGCACTCTGCCATAGGCCTAGTGCGGGTTGCGACGCAATTATATACCGTAACGTGTTCTGACATGGTCTATATTTGAATGTAATAAAGACATCGATAGATTTGGAACGCTAACACCCAATTACGTACAAAATAACATACACAGACATTTACTTCGCATTTTCAAATTAAAACCCCAATTTATTCGACGCTGTCTAAATAGATGACAAATATGGCCTTTAATATCGACACATGGAACAAAAAAAAATATCCATCACGAATTCAAAAGTCACTTGTTACTTCTCTTTTGTTTTGAACCATATGTAGGAGCTTTCTAGATAAAGAGTTATAAGTTAAAGTTGCAACTTTTTTACTAGATTAACAAGAAATATTTAAGGTTTTTTTTATAATATGACTTCAGATTAAATACCCCTACTATCAGCACAATATATTTTAAATACGTTTCAATGGGTCATGGCTTTTTTACGGATGGAGAATCATCAAATTACAGACTTTTACAGACTAAAACCCACTCATGTCACCCTTCTTTTGCCCTTTGTGTTTAGGGGCTGCGGTATCTCTTAGGAACAACTCGCAACCCCGGCAGAAACTGGCCCTGGCAGGCTCCTCTGCGCAAAGCAGACGTCTGACGTGGCGTCTCTTTGAGGCGCGAGTGAAACCTACATGTAGGTCCTACTGTAAATCGTGACCTTTCACCCAAATATTTTCCCAGCAAATATATTTGCATAGAGTTACTTAATGCCATCTTGTTTAAACCAATCTTTTTTTTTTAATTCGATGTTCCATTTTTAAGGCCTTTTATTTCGTATTTTTCAAATATAAGGTAGATTTTCACCAAAGAAACTGAATACGATCAGCACATAAAAAATTGCGTTCAAAAGCTATGAAGTGTGAAGCAATTTTAACAATGACAGCTCGTGAATGCAGTTTAAGACCAGCTTAAATCGAGGACAGCATGACAGACTATTTTATCTTTATCCAACGTAAAGTCATACATAGACAGTGAAAACAAAATACATATTCCATTGTTTATAGATAGACCCCAAGGTATCAGAGGAGATTTTTTTCTCGGTGAATATTGGAAACTGTACGTTGTTACGACCAGATACGTATGAATTTACATTGGGTAAAGCTAAAATGGCCTGCCGTGTCGCGTCGACCTTTGGAGTGCTACAAGGTTCATTTGGCGCCATAGTCGGAGATGGAGATTTTAATACAAACTGCGGCCCCCTCAAAATTTTAACTTAATTCAAGCGCTAAAATACTCCACTTCACTATAGATATGCTGATCGTGTTCAATTCCATCGGGGAATATCATCCTTAGTGATAACGAATTCTCATCTAAAAAGATAACACCAAATACCATTTTAACGTATACAATTACCACCTACGCTGCTTTTGCGTACCAATCAAGCCTATACCGGGTACATCGCGTCGCGGCCCGCACCGGCCCCCGGGTCTTACCTCAGAGTCGTCCATCGAGCTGGCGGTCGTAGTCCTCCGTCGGGCCCCCGGTGACGTCACGGGCGAGGCTCCCGTCGGCGTACTGAAGTGATTCTCATCGAATGTTAAAGCGTCTTCTACTACGACTTCAGTTTGAGGTAGCGCTGTTTGAGGTTCAGTCTCATTTTCTATTACTTCTATTGCATTTTCTGTTGTTACTGTCGCGTTTTCTGTTGCTACTGTCGCGTTTTCTGTTGGTATTGTCGCACTTTCAGCGACTTCTGTCTCATTTTGCGCTTCAGGAGCATTTTCAGTGACTTCTGTTTCGTTTTGCGTTGCTGTTTCATTTTGCGTTTCTGCCTCAGTTCGCGTTTCTGTCTCATTTCGCGTTTCTCTCTCATCGATTTCTGTCTCAATTGGCGTCTCTGTTTCATTAGTCTCCGTTACATTATCCGTCACTCCCCGACTGTCATTTTCTCTGTCATCAGTAGCCGTGACTACATCGTCTACTTCGTCAGTACTGTTCTCATGAACATCACTTGTATTTGTAGTTGTAATCTCGTTTTGTTCTGTTTCTTCAGTAGCTGTGTTTTGACTAGCACTGGCGTCAGTTTGAGCGTCGGTAACGTGTTCGTTAGCGCATACTACGTCATCCTCCTCCTGTATCGTTTTGCTTCTTAAATTATTATCACAGTCGGTTTCATCACTTATACTATTAGTTGGTGTGTTCGTCACCGCCGTGTCCGGAACGGCGACGGGTTCCGGCGATCTGATCGGTGTCGAAAACGGCGTGGGGTCCGTCGAGTTAGTGTCCACACTTCTATTGCTTATATCCTCCTGTTAGACATTTACATTGTATAACACTTGACGCATAAACTTATTCGTGCAGTTTGACGAAATTTCTGTACAATAAGTGAGGGTTCATATGTTTCAAAAACTGCACGTTTAAGTTTGTGGCCCAATTATATAATTTCCCAGATAAATATTGGGCTTGTAAGCGTGAAGCATCAATGTGCTGTAGAATTGTCTATGAACGTGAGGACAACACAGTGGATGTCTATGGTACACCCGGACCGATGAGCACAGACTATTATTAGTGTTTGAATGTATGATTGGCTGTCTGAAATTTCCTGAAAGATCTTACATAAGAAACATATTGTTGTTTATACATCTTTTTTTCATTTAGTACATATTTTTTTAAATATAACAATATTAAATGCAGATGAAACATAAAAAAAACCTTTCAGAAAAATGTCCTTATGTGAAACCATGTACTCATTTTTATACATTATTTTTAATACAGTGTTAAAACCTTGATATTTTTACATAACCTTAAATACAAATATTTGTCAATGACATAAGGCCAGCGCCAGACATTCGTCAAAGGCAAGCAAAGCCATAAAATAATAATAACAAGAAGCAAGATATTTTAGTAATACACAAAGCCTCAAACCTAAATATTAGGAGATTTATTATGGTTTTCATAATATAGAGTATTTTATCTACCCTATCTATATTAGGAAACCAAAAGTAGATAAAGCAAGCCTTTGCTCAACATTAAGGTTTAAAAGCAAATTATAGATGGCGCGACTATAGCTGGGTATCAATCTGACCAATGACGTCAAGTTTATTTGAACTTTTTATTGCCAACCAATGACGATGCTTGGATCCAGCTACACTAGCGCCATTAGTTACACAGTTGTCGTCCCCATTAGCACATATGTCTGGCACTGACCTTAAAAGGTTTCATGAAACCGTACGGACAATATTGTGGACGTGGCTCAGGGATACCAACAGTTCACAATTGTCCGTAACGGTTCGACAGAACCTTTTCAATAACTTAACATAATCTGGCAACCCCTCGTACAATTTCACATTTCTGTAATGCTTTTTTGAGAGGTACTCGCTTATTTAACTGCTGCAAGCGAACATGCATTCTTAACCGATCATGCAACATATTTGTAAATAACAGTATTATAATATTCAAAGCGAAACGTGTAGTTTTAAATTGAAATTGGTAAACAAGAACATGCTTTTTTCGAGTCCGAATAGAGTTCAAAATGTTTCAGCTGCTGAGTGCATATAAAAGTGAATAAAAAATGAGTACACGGCTAAAGAATAAAATTATTAATGGAAGTCTGAACAGCTAGATAAGTTTTTTCTGTTAAGAAATCTTTAATACAAATTTCGGTAGTAAAACCTCTTACTAATAAACGTAGAATAAAGTCATAAATCAAAAATAGCAACAACTTTAAAAGTAAACCGTATCATGCTGCGACAAAGTCTATTCTCGAACTACAACTTTGCTCTACAGTTTTTAGTATTGAAGGCTTTCTTGCTTATTTCAGACTTCCACTAAAGAAAAGGTATAATGTATCGATGTTTTGTTTTGTTAGTACATAATGTCTATCGCGGAAGCCCATGCTGCGAAACAAAATATTTACTAACAGAATCAGTAACTAACATAGATCCTTGTAATTAAACGAATTATAATCATTTATCATAATGAATACGTCTATAGTACGCATGCATTAATTTATTTTATAGTGTTCTGCCGATACCGCTGCTAATTTTAAGTTAAAGGGCGTAAGATTCGCCCGGTTGAGCCCTAAAGTGCACTGATCACGGATCAATTAGATCAGTACAGTAACGAGCATTATATGTAATCTTTAAGCAACTTTTCAAAATTGATGTTCTTTTATTGTACTGATTAATTTTTTTTGTTGGTACGGAATACAGTAAATTTGGAACTCATATAATTAGGGAAAAGATAATATTTCAAAGTTACAATTGTTATTTATCGCGCAAATATGCTAAAAACCAATAAAAAAAGAAAACAAAAGTTTATATATTTTGATGCTCATGACTGTACATAGATCAAGGTTTAAAAAGTAAAGATAGAAGCGATATTGGTGACATAAATTGAAGTTGACTCTATCACTTTCAAAATAAGGTAGATATTCCCGTATATTGACGTAATGGGCGGATTAATTGCCTAGATTAAAATTTAGTAACAAATAATCAGTTTCCTTTACATATATAAATATCACTCACATGCATTGCCCCTTAAAGCTATCAATTTCACAAATTAAGTAAACCATTTCAATCACATTTTCTTTAATTCAATTTCATTGTGCATATGTGATTGCTATAAATACAAAGTCTCCGTACCCAAAAATAATATGAAGCAGCGCATTCCTGCAATTATATTCTATCTTTTGAAAGATTAAACAAAAATATTTAGCTACATTTCAGGCAAAAATCTAACCAATTCGGCAATATTACGGCAAAAATACACTTCCAAATCACTCTTCCCAATCTACCCCAAAACGTCCCATACACTCTAACATTATCGCCTCAAACGCCCCGAAAACGAAAAAATGACCCCAGAGAATCTAGACAAGTGACATTAACTTTTAGGGAGATTGACATAAGCTTTTCGGTACCTTATGTCAATCGCATTCAATTGACTTTTCTATAAACGTTAGAGATATATGTGATTAGTATTTACTTCAGTAAGTTAGTAACATAGGGATAAAACCTCTGTTTAAAAATCCTGCATCCCTAAATATTTAAATTCGTGAATTTAATGCAAATATTCTCTCAATGAACCCAAGCAACTTAACTATAGGCTGACCGCTTAACTGAGACCGTGTTTGAAGTAGCTACGCGATGAGGGAGTGCAGTGCGAACGTCTACTCACACTGGCCGACTGGCGCCCATCAACACCCCTCCCTCCCGCACTGCACAGCCATCTCAGGCACGGTCTTAGTTAAACGGTCGGCTTATAGGCAACTTAAATACGACGTCATTCTTACAGTATTGTTATTCTTGGTACAAGTCGTATTGCGAAGAGAATTTACCTTACACGGATTTTATATTGATCTTTATCAATTTCGCTTACATAATGTCACTTTGTTTAAGCCCTCCGGTCTCGAAAGTGAACGTCATTTTGGTCAGTGAACGTCACACTGGTCAGTGAACGTCACCCAAGTTAGTGAACGTCACACTGGTCAGTGAACGTCACCCAGATCAGTGAACGTCACTTTGGTCAGTGAACGTCACACTGGTCAGTGAACGTCACCCAAGTCAGTGAACGTCAAACTGGTCAGTAAACGTGACCCAGATCAGTGAACGTCGCCCTGAATAGTTTTTAGACTACCTCTGTTATTTAAAAATAGAATGAGAGTATTCCGGGTCACCAGTAGTCCCGTGCAGTGTTACCTGGTGCATGGGCGCGAGCGGCGCGGGGCTGGCGGCTCGCTCGTCGTCGGCGGAGATGTGGAAGCGGCGCTGGAACTCTGTGGCCGCCGTCTCCATGCGCTCCGCTTGCGACTCTGTGCTCATGTTGCGCCTGAGGTGCAACAGTACAAAACTTACTGTTAGTTTTGTTTTTGATAGTAAGTCTTTATACTAATTTAAATCAACCAAAATAACTTGTATGTCGGAAAACCGTGACACAGTTTCGAATAGAAAAATGGCCTTGTAATAGGGTAGTTGACACCACTAATCAATTGATATATTTTTTATGAGCTGTCAAAACGCGATTCCCCCATAGATTTTGTATGAGACTCGCAACCGATGACGAAAGTGGGATGGGAACGTGTATGTGCGTGTCTGTTTGTTTATCCGTTGTTCAAGGCAAAATGGAGCGACGAATTGTCGTGATTTTTAAGTGGAGATAATTGTAGGATGGAGAGTGGCATAGGCTACTTATTGTCTCTTTCTAACCCCCACTTTGGGCTGTTTGTGTATGTGAGTTTAAATGTTTGTAAACGCACCCAAGATACAGGAGAAATTCCTAGTGTGGGGCAACGTTTTAAAAAAAAAACTAAAATGGGGGGTGGACGCGAGCGAAGCGGTGGGTAAAAGCTAGTACTAACATGAAGGTAGGTCGCTCCCACTGCGTGGACCGCTCAATATGGTTGACGTAGTAGGTGCGGCCGTTGGCATCCTGCCGCTCCTCCCAGCCCGGCGGCAGGGGGTCTCCGCCGATAGCCTGGAACAAACACATTGAAACTTATATTACCGTCTGAGTATGTATTCAATCAACGTAAATAAACAATCTAAAGTATCAACATAGGCTCCACTGTAGTCCTTCACTAAACTTCATACTGCAATGCCAAACTCCAGCCTTACAAAGGAGTATCGTGTTAGCCAGGTCTAACTGTTATGGAGGTCAGATAGGCAGTCGCTGAATGTAAAATACTGGTTCTGAGTCCGGTTAGACTGGAAGCCGACCCCAACATACTTAAGGAAAAGGTTAAAGCAGGCGATGATGATGAATGGAAAGCACCTTGATAAAAATGTAAGCCGATTTTCAGTGACAAAAATTAAAAGGTTTGCTGAGACATCACATTAAAGCATGTTTTTTTAACTTCTTTTATCTATATCAGGAATATATTGAATTTAACGGTAAACGTATTAAGTAATAGTGCGGGAAGCCTGTTTACACCAAATCCCGTCATACAGCAGCCCCGAGCCCATCTACCAATGGAACTAATTCCCAAACCAATGAAAAATAAACTTTAATAAAATCCAAACACATAAAGGGCTATTAACACAGTCAAAAGGGCATAGAACCACAGCAGCAAAGTTACCCAATAGCCTTATCACATGTCATGCTCGATGAAACTGGTGTTATCCTAACTAATATCATAATAGCGAAAGTGAGTTTGTTTTTTACGTCTTCACGCCTAAATGGCTGAACCGATTTTGATGGATTTTGGTGCAGCGATAATTGGGACCCTAGAGACGGACATAGGCTTTTAGGCAGTTTTTTTTTAAAGTGAGATTTGAAGGAGAAAGAGCGATGAAAAGCGAAAACTTAGCTCTGCTATTACAATCAATAAGGAGCAAATGCAAAAACTACAGGTAGCAGGTACCTGCAAATCAGGAAACTGTGTTACTCCGAATTTAACGCGAGCAAAGCCGCGGGCAAAAGCTAGTTTTCAATAAAAATGTGTTACAAAAACCCTATCAAATCCGTGAAGGTAGGTATCGAGATTTGATATACATTTTGTTATGTATTCCTAGATTTTTTTAATAATGGGGACACTGTGGTGCTTTTGGTGACATGCGGCATTCTGGTAGCTTCTTGGGTAATGACGTCATAGATAAACAATCGACGTTCGAGTGTTCTACAATGGTGTTGCCTTATTTTAAAACTTCTCAGAGAACGAGAAAAATTAAAATTAATTTAAATATTTTATTTTCTTTATCTTGTGAATAACGTGATTGGTCCAAAGCTCCAAATATGCACATCGGTAAATATGCCTCTTTTGCATCAGATAGGGTTTTTTAACATATTGTATTGATCTTCAAGCGATTTTTACCTCCAATATTTCGGCTACGCAACATTTTAGGATGCTTTAACAGGGGACAAATGTTTGTTACATTAAGTATATATGTATCGGTATTCGATGTACATATAAGTTTAATCGTGTCTAATCGAAATGGCTACGGGCTTAATACGCCAGTTTCCAAAAAAAAAGAATTACTAACTGTCTGTGGTTCATATAGTGTATCACACACACAAAAATATCACAACTGTCTCAAAAAAACAACATAAAAAATTAAAACACAAAGCAATTATTTCAATTAGACCGTTACAGGTACTTAAAATGTCAACAAAATAATGAAGCTACAATCCCAGTCACATGGAGTAATAACTTGTGACAGTACTACAGTTGTCCATTCCAAATCATAGACTTTTATAGAGAAGAATGGGCTAGAAACTCCATGGACATTTTTTTGTTTTTTTTTTTCTGTGATGGCCATAACAAAAAGCTTTTAAAAATAAAATGAACACATACACTAGCTACTCGCGTGGCTTCGACCAGCTGCCAGTCATCGCCGGTGAACGATGGTACGGAGCAGGACACGACCTACCACGAGGGAACCACTCAACAAATAGTAGTGATGGACATTGAGCGTGCTATTGTAATATGAACTTTCAGTGCAGGACCGAAAGTCCGATGGGGTTCGAACCTTTTTTTATCACGAATAGCCTACCTCACCTCCGCCATTATATTTTATTGTGGTATAGCAGTCATGTATAAAACCTTTCAAGGTGTATAACATAATCAGCGCAAGACCTCCCGGGTATGTATATTTCTTTTTTAGTTTTCCCATCCATGATCAGCTGATCGCATTGGTTCCTTCCTATAAAGTAATTAATCTGATACTAAATAAAAATATATTTTAGAACCTAACTTATGAACTAAAAAAAAGCATCAAAAAATAGCTGTCAAAATAAAATCTAAATATTCTCAGGCCTACATGGGCACTTATAAAACGTAAAGAATGGGTGAATGGTTGGGGTTGGTCGTTTCCTATAGAGAATAACCGGCAAGAAACTCCATATATGTCAGTTAGTAATGTCCCCATCACCCTGGCCGCGTTGCCACGTTGTATGGCAACACTCAGCCTCTGGCCAAAGTAAAAGCCAGCCCTTGGGTCACGGGAAATGTCAAATAAACGTCTTGCAATATCCTATATTCTTAAACTAAGTCAAATTTTTGTTCAGTTTCGTGGTCCAAACACCACACGGGGGTCTTGTGTTGATTATGTTAAAGCTTGTATATTAAGGAATGGCTGATATTAAGAAAAACTTATTTTATATTACTACTGACTAAATATTCTAAACAGTTTCGTTGCCGACATATCAAAGTTAGGATCTATTCAAGATGGCACAGTCAGTACAACTTAAAATTTATTAACCGTTAGTAGAAAGTTTGGTCTGGTGAAAGAAAAGAAAGAAAAACAGTTTTTTGAATTTGCACAGAACAAAACAATAAAATAAAATTAATTTAAAAAAAGAACAACATAAACAAACAGTTTGTTTTTAAATATTGCTTTTTAAATTAAAAAAAAAAAACTGTCCTGTATAAGACCAAAAGGCCTATCTCAGCATGGTGCTAAATTTGCGTGGCCGCAATTTAAAAAAAATGGCGGATGTTAGACAGGGCCAATAATTAAAAGCCTTTTGAACAGCACGCTTAATGTCCAGAATTAACACCGCAGAAATATACTTGACAAAAGCAATATTAAGAAAAGGTGTTGGGGTGATGAAGCAGTATAAGAGTCATTTAATATTTTAAGCCGCTCAAACGTTTAACGAAAATCTGACGTGGCAGGTTTTTCAATTGTGCGCATGAGCATATAAAGCATCTTGACATGACAGTATGGACTGTCAGCCTAGATATAATTTTAGGTATGTTTTCTCAATTCAAGCAGTCATCAGTCAGTTCAGTCAGTAATTTTAGTCGCAAGTTAATAGGCATTTGTTGGGTTGGGTTAGCTTATTAACTATAGTACGGCCAACGAGAAGCGATACCAAATGTAAACAAAACCCACGCTAAAACCCCATCTAAAATGGCCGCCCGAATGTTGGCGAACCCGTCTTAACGTTGTCATGTTTTTGCCGGGAGAACGAGACATTACGACAAAGGCACAAGATGGAAAGAGCTAAATATTAGATTGTCAACGCCACAGTTGTTCTTTAGGTTAATGACCTTTCGTATCGCTTCTCGTTGGCCGTACTATAGTTACATCATCAACTTGTCCTCAGTACAAGATAGAGTAAAAATAAATAAAAATCATTAAATTCATATTAGCGATTAGCGAGAATTTAAAATTAATTAAATTATCTAAAATCAATATATTTTAAATTAGTTTTGTATAAACTGATTTAAAATAAGTGTGTTGACTCAAAACAATGTCAAATAAATGTAAAGTTAAGGAAATTAGCTAATAATTTCTCTGACTTGTCTAGGCGATACTCCCTGCAAAAATGGTCTTTAAATAACATCAGCAAAAGTTACCCAGAGACGCCTTAAAAATCCTGTAACAATTACACAAACGTCTGACCAATTTTCAACCTTATTATTAAAAGCATAAGGGTCCAAAATGATCAGGGTCACACGTCCTCGCTAGTGCAGAGTACCACTCACCGGCTGCACAACGCCCTGCTGCGGCTGCGGCTCCACGAGCTCCCAGTCGTTGTCGGGCGCCACGTCGGCGGGCGGCGCGTCGCCCACGCGGCCCACCAGCGCGTGGTACACCTCGATGTAGCCGCGCACGCGGGACCGCGCGCTGTCACGACACGGGAGACAGGTCACATGGTGCAAACATTATCAAAATCAAAAAAGTCATTCTATCAAACTAGGCTGATAAATCGAACGTCAAACTTAATAAATAAATATCTTGGGACAACACACACACGGCTATCTGATCCCAAGCTAAGCAGAGCTTGTGTTATGGTAACCAGACAACTGATATACATACTTAAATAATTTATAAATACATACATATTATAGATAAATCACACCCAGACACAGAACAAACAATCATGCTCATCACACAAAGTTTGTCCTGGGTGGGAATCGAACCCACGACCTCCGGCTCAGCAGTCAGGGCCACTAACCACTAGACCAACAGGCCCGTCATCAACCGTCAACTTTACAAGAGACAGTCCCCAAAAAACGCCCTGCCCTTCGCCACTTCCTAGTGTTTTAGCTGGGACGAAGTGGCGGAACAAACTTCCCAGCAACACATCTGTCTGTCAGGTTAAAAGAACCAGACTTTGTAATTTAATTTTATATTAACAAGGTTGGAATGACGAAACCTCCTTCAGCCACTCCGTTCATAAAGCGAGTGGCTGTAGCAGGCTTATTGCAATACTCGTTATGTGCTTCAGACAAAACTGAACGACGGATCAAAAACTTTATACATGTAAAATTCATTCATATTATATTCTATTGGTTGATAGTTACAACGCTACATGGCTCTTTTACATCACGCCTGTAAACTCCGAAAGACTAGGCAGAGTTATGAGGTATGTACATATATTATGTAATAGTACTCCTACATTTCGCTAGTTATATTTAAGTCCCACTGCATACGGGGCAAACGTATTACTATCAACCAGGGACAAATTCAGACTCTGTGGCACAAATTTCATGACGGGAAAATGTTGTAACACTTTGCCCAAAGTAGGAATCGAACCTAGGACATCAAGATCAGCAGCCGCGCATGCGACCACTAGACCAACGATTTTATTCGATAAAAATAACCATACAAAAATATGATTTCCTAGACGCCATAGCTAGATTAATTAGATAAACAATATGTAAATAACATTTGGACACAAATATTTAACTATCCACAGAGTGATGGAACTGAATGTTGATGGAGGGAGAGGAAGGATTAAAGAAAGTATTTAAAAAAAAAACGTTGCCCCTCTCTAGCATTTTCTCCTGTATCGTGGGTGCGTTTACAAACATTTAAACTCACATACACAAACAGCCAGACCCGAAACAACTATCTACTAATATTTGTTTCGTGTGGGGATCGAACCCGCGACACGTAGCGCAGCAGTCAAAGGCTTAACCACTGCACCAACCGTGTCGCCAAAGTATGGATGGACTGTGTCAGGAATAATATGAAGGCGAAAGGAGTAATTAATGATGTCGTGACGTCTGACAGGGGAGAATGGAAGAAGAAAACGTATTGCGCCACATTACGACAAATGGAATGGGACAAGGGCAGGAAAATGAAGATGATGATGAGTTCCATCATTCTGATTGAACACAGCATAATAGCTCTTAAAGCTCTTGTCTTTAAAGACATGGCAGCTGCACTTGACATAGTTTAACTACTAAATATTGACAAAATACTCAAATAACACAACACTTCAAGCACATAATAATACCAGGGTATAGCAGGGGTAGTCTCAAGCTCTAAACACTTCATACTGGGATTACTTACATAACATTTAAATTATAATAGTTATTGTGAGTTAAAAAAGCAAAATTTTTGTTACTTAGCCAATTAAAACACCAAGTTAATATAATATAATAGGCTCATATAATAATGTCCCATTTAATATTTACTTACGACCTGCTTGGGACTCGCGTGATTCCAATTTTAAATACACAGAAACAACTAAAGAAATTCTTTAAATGATCGTAAACTGTGTCAAAATCCATCAACTGTCAACTTTGTGTCAATACTATTTAGAGTGTCCGTTAGACCTCTCATCATGAATTATGTAAAAGTTAAGGAGCCGACCTAGTGTGGACATCGTAAACTTAAGAGATGCTTCAGTCGTGATATTCTATAAGGATGCAGCGTCGGGCTTAGCGCTGCCGTAGCGTCAAGTTTAACAGAAAGTCGTCTAGGGTCGTCGCTGCGCTCAAGACTATATTCTTAGAGAATAACACTGCTGTACGTTATCTATCAGAAACCAGTGTCAGATCTCAAATTCGCCCACCCCCGTTTAACTGAGCCTTAACCGGTGTAGAATTACGTCTCATAAACACCACATAAGCCGCGAGGTCATCATAGATGAGGTCTCACAGACGTATAACATTAGTTATGTAAGTTTTAGTTCTAAGACCAAATTGTTAGCAAGACACACTCAACACCACCCAAAAACAAACTTTTATTAGTAGATACCACACAAATAAATAATAATAATAGAAAATAATATACCTTCAGTGTTAAGATGGAAGCTAAACGTAATAAGGATGATTCATACTCTTCTAGAACGTGATTAATAATCTTTTATTTAAGAAAATATAAATTTAAATCCATTCTGAGTAAAAATATAATTTATTTATCATTTACTGCATCACCAACAAGCACTGTAATATTTAACATCAATATCCTTTTACAAATTAATATTGCATCTTCATTGCTGTACTCGAACACATCTTTAGTCAACTTAACTGGGACCACTTAGGTCTGAACATTAATGGAGCTCGCCTAAACCACCTTAGATTTGCCGATGATCTGGTGCTTCTTGATGAGAATCCAGCAGTAATAGAACAAATGATGCAGGATTTAGCAAATAAAAGTAGAGAAGTTGGCCTGGAAATCAATGCCAGTAAAACAAAACTGATGACAAACTCAAAGGAAATAGACATTATAGTGGATGGCACTAAGATTGAATATGTCCCAGAATACATTTACTTGGGACAGATAATATCCCCCTCAGATGAAATGACAAAGGAAATAAACAGGCGAATAGCCCAAGGATGGAGAAAATATTGGTCACTGAAGGAAGTAGTGAAAAGTAAGGACCTAAGCAACCACACAAAAAAGAGAACATTCGAGACCTGTATTCTACCAGTTCTTACTTACGGCTGTGAAACATGGTCAATAACACTACATCACAGGGAAAGGCTAGCGAAATGCCAACGGGCTATGGAAAGAAGTATGCTGGGGTTAAAAATCAAAGACATAGTCAGAATTGCAGACATAAGAAGAAGAACAAAACTCACAGACATCCTCACTAGGATAGACATTCAAAAATGGAGATGGGCGGGACATATGATTCGCCACCCCAGTAACAAATGGAGCAAACAAGTCACCCTCTGGCAACCAAGAGACGGCAAAAGAGGCAGGGATCGTCAAATCAGGAGATGGGAAGATGACTTGAAGCAGACAGCGGGACCATTTTGGTTGAGAGTAGCAAGGGACAGGACCCATTGGAAGGAATTGGAGGAGGCCTATGCCAAAAGGCACACCGAACTTAGGGACCTCTTGTAATGTAACCCTATGTTTAGGAATAAAAAAGGCTATTATTATTATTGCATTTTCAGGTCTAATATTATCAGATTTTCATCGCTTCTGTAACAGTACCTAGTTATATCTTAGCACATTCCCAAAAATAATAGTAGTATATGATTCGAGTGAACACATAAGTTGATGTCAGTGTTTCGAGAATTAATACAACTTATTAATTCATTTTTAGTAAACTATTGTAAAATCTACTTATTTTTCAACAATAAAACCTCAAACTCCAGGTCTCTAACACACTCAGCACAAATCATCCTCATTCTAAAAAAAAATAATTAAAAAGCCCACGGCATGCTTAGAGCGTTACTTACACAGACCTGCGCGGGCGCAACGGGTACTTAACGACGTTGGGGCGGGCTGACGCGGCCGTCTCCGTGGGGACGGCGGACAAGGGCAGCTCCACCATGCCGAGGAAGTCGTCGCGGGTCAGGCGGTTCTCGTCGAAGACCTGGATGAGAAGCTTGTGCTCTGTGGGTTTCACCTGAGGAAAAGAAGGAGTTGTAATGGCTTGGAATTGTGAACCTGGAACAGAGACCACAAGTGTAGAAAGTTGGTATTTATTGAATTAAACCTCAACAAACCGATTTCATAATATGATTTTTATTAGCTCCATTATGTAAACATTGCCTTTGTACGCGGGTTCACTCATTATGCTTGGAGGCTTTAATTTAGTTTTTTTTTTGCTTGATTAAAATAAATAAATAAATATCTTGGGACAACTCACACACGGCTATCTGATCCCAAGCTAAGCAGAGCTTGTGTTATGGTAACCAGACAACTGATATACATACTTATATAATTTATAAATACATACATATTTTAGACAAATCACACCCAGACACAGAACAAACAATCATGCTCATCATACAAAGTTTGTCCTGGGTGGGAAGCGAACCCACGACCTCCGGCTCAGCAGTCAGGGCCACTAACCACTAGAGACCAACAGGCCCGTCAAATATATTCTCAATGTTTATAGTTTTTATTTTTGTATATCGATGTGTTAACGAACCTGTGGCAATTCAATTAAATGTAGTATAGTAATCTTTCATAATTGAAATGTGTACCTTAGATATTAGGTACTGTATAAAGTCTGGTTCATCAAACCTATCAGGCAGTTGTGTTGCTGGGGAGTTTGTTCCGGAACTTCTTCCCACTTCCCACTTCTTACACGAAGTGGCGAAGGGTGGGTGTGTCTTGTGTAATGACGTTCAAAAAGTGCTGATCATCAGTTTAATTAGAATAAATGACTTTTGATTTTCATTTTAATGTCGTGATAGCCCACAGGTTATACGTCTCAACTCTCATGTATAAGTTGACATCCAGACAAGTACCAATGTGACTTTTACAATTCTTCTTTTCGACTTCTAAATTAATATAAGAAATCGTCAACCAGTCTTGAGCAAGCATGGTGATTAATGCCCCTGCTTTCTCTGTATGAGAGATATGGCCTTTGCCCAGCAGTGGGGCAGTTTACAGGCTGGTATTATTAGTATCATGTTAATGTAAACAAGATCTAACAAGGGCTTTTTTTTTTGTGGGAAATCATCAAATAACTTCCCCCGCTCTGGGCGCGTGCGGGGGAAGTGTCAGACTTGTTTTGACCAAAACCCACTCATGTTCCTTCTATTGCCCTTTACGTTTCGGGGCCGCGGTATCTCTTTAGAACAACCCGCAACTCCGGCAGGCGGAGGCCCTGGCAGGCTCCTCCGACTAACAAGTTTTTGTGGGAAAAAATCAAGTAGGTTTATCAAGTGGTAGTTTATGTGACGCTCCTACCTTATTTCCTTTGTTAACTGTACACTACAATTACGTTATTATTTTTTGACCATCAGTTCAATAAAAAGTTATATTCACAAAACAAATCAATGCTCACCCGAAATACAAACTCCTGATTCCATGTCGGGTTCAGTGTCTGAAAAAAATAAAAAACATTTGTTAAAACATAAAATTCTTATAAGTATGTCGATAACACTAACCTTAATATGGTTAATTTATTTACAACAAATGTTGTGATGGCCCAGAGGTTAAGAGTTTCGCATCTAAAGACTGAGGAAGTGAGTTCAAATCCGGGTGAGTATCAATATGACTTTTTCAATTCATATGCACTTTCTAAAAGTTTATCTAATACCCGGTTCCAATAAACTAAAAACGAGCCGTTTTGCTTACGGATAGTAGTATTTTGACATAGGTTCTATGAGAAGTATGTCAAAATCCTACTATCCGTAAGCAAAACGGCTCGTTTTTAGTTTCCGGATTTGACATCACAGATTTCGGCGAAGGCAAACATCGTGACAAAACCTGTACTTACAATTAATAAATATGAAATCGCAAATCCGTCTTGAGCAAACGTAGTGATCAATGCTCGTGCCTTGTCTGTATGAGAAGAAGCCTTTGTCTTGCAATGAGCCAGTTATAGGCTGGTATTATTATTATTTACCAGCTGGCGCCCGCGGTTTCGCCCGCGTGATATCGAAAAAAAAGTATCCTATGTGTAATTCCAGACTATAATTTACCTTTGTGCCAAATTACATCAAGATCCGTTCCGGCGTTTTGACGTGAAAGAGTAACAAACATCCATACATCCTCACAAACATTCGCCTTTATAATTTTAGTAGGATATTAATTTATACTACAAATACAGATGTGATAAACGTTAAAGGATAGTTGGGATTCCCCCGTACAATGTTTGTATGACATACCTTTTTCTTAGTTTTGGTGAGAAACGTATCAATGGTGACGTCACCATCGACCTTCTGCAACTCCACGCGCACATAAGGATCGCTGGAATTAATAAACAGAACGTATTATTAACGTTTATCAACAAATATTGCATCCCACAACGTATTTCAAGAGGGTTGATCCTACTATTCCTACGTCGAACCTAATAGTGTTACTACATCTCGCCAGTTCTGTTTATGTCTCGTGCAATAGAGCCTATTTTTTTAAGCGTTTTAAGTTGATCTTTTTTTTATAAATGTTGCCCCACACTAGGAATTTCTCCTGTATCGTGGTTGCGTTTATTTGATTTAAAATAACATACACAAACAGCCAGACCCGAAACAACTATCTGCAGGTCATACAAATATTTGTTCCGTGCAGGAATCGAACCCGCGACACGCAGCGCAGCAATCGATCTCTCAGCCACTGCGCCAACCGTGCCGTTTACGTTGCTACTGAGAAATTACAGATGGAAAATAACAATTTGTCCAGCACTGGAATCAAACCCAAGAGCTTTTTACCCATACCTCTCCATAGAGATCTACGATCTTTTCGAATGGGAAACCCGGCAAATTAAAATCATTTAAAGTGCAAGTGCACCAAGAACTCCTCCATATTCATAACAAAGCATCGTTTCGACAGTCTTGACGAGTCAGACGAACAGTCTCGATTAGTTGCGGAAGCGTATGGACGTGCGTGTCTTGAATTTAATTATTCCATCAAGCAACACTAAGTAGATTACTACAGACAATTGTGTTTTAAGTTAATCAGGATATTAATAATTCTCCTGGCCGTTTTCGGTCTTGGCAGCCGACCTCGGCGAAGGCTAGCCAAGAGTAAAGAAACGATGGAGGCGAAGGCTAGCCAAGATTAAAGAAACGACGGATGGACTGTGTTACCGATTACATGGTTATAAAGCAGGTGACTGCTGAAATAAGTAATAGAGAAGTATAGAAGAAGACATGCTGCGCCATTCCCAAATAAATTGATATAAGGGTTCCAAAAGAGTAGTACGCAAACAGAAGTGCATTTTTTTCTAATTTTTTCGCTTCTGTTCTTTTTTTTGGCCTTTATGTTCCGGGCCGGTAGTATCTTTTTCGAACAACCCGCAACCCGGCAGGCGGTGGCCCTAAGAGGCCCCTCTGCTTTGCTGAACTCTCAATTCCCTCCCCCCCTACTCTCGACGTCAGACGGCCATCCAACAAGACCGTTGAGAGATCAGACATAAAACCAACAGCTTAACGAGGAATGGCGGTATCATAGCCTTAACTTCAAAACTGCGGCCTGCTACTAAAAAAAAAACAATGAAAAACTCAATGCCACTATACCGGAACTAGGAATCGTACCTCGTACCTCTTATAAACAGTAGCGCTTACTGCCACTAGACCGAACGCTGCTGGTACAGATTATATAATACATTGTTCTTTTCCATCTTAGCGTAACACTGTAACGCATAGTCGGCGATCGGTTCGTGCGTAATTTTCAAGTGCCTATTCTATGATCTGCAGAGCATGGAATCATTGGCATACTGGCCTTGAAGAAGGCTGGCCTTTATTGTAATATTTGGTTTTAAAACTAGCTGAAAAACTCTAACTACGGATTTGAGAAGTTGGGTGTCTCTCACATATGAAGAACGTGGGCAGGTGGTTTAAGTAACAAATCGATAAGTGAGTTTTCTGAGTAAGATCCCCAGAAATACAAACCCGAATTTCCAAATAGCCCAAAAGCCCAGATTTTGGCATACTGACTTATGTATGGGAGCTCTGATTAAATAAATCAAATTAAAATTTTAGTTTGTAATTTCAAAATAACAGCTTTTTGCCCATGAAATTACACAAGTACTCACTTGTAACAAGAAATTATCTTCACTTTCGGGCTCTGGCTGTTTATCCGGCCAATTTCCGATTTAACAGGACTTATGAGTATATAGCTGATGTTATACGGAGTAACTTAGGCTTCTATTATTTTAGCAAAAAGACTAGGACTACGTGCAAAAAAAAAACATGAAATTGTTAACAAAATCCGATTCAAATAGGGTAAGTCAAGTAACATTTCCATAATAATTCAAGCGGACTAAAGTCGAGGACAGCAGCTAGATCAAGTATACAGTTGAGATTAAGACCTACTGAGAGGGGCAATTACAATAAAAAAAAACCCCAGCATATCAGTCGATTGCATTCTACAAGTGGTGTTATCTAAGGCAAGTGTCTGTCCCTGTTCAATGATAGAAGGTCAGGTAGAATGTAGATAGACATGTATGTAACCAAACTTACAACGATAGGGATACAGTAGCCCACAAGTTAACAAAATGTTGCCATGTTGCAGCACCATGCTGAGATACGAGCCTTTTGGCCTTGTACAGGACTAATTTAATTGCCCGTTTTATTTATTTTTTTAGTTGTCGTTGTTCTTTTTTTACAGTTTTTTCTTTCTTTCTTCAAAACTAGTACAAGCGGGCCGAGGAAAAAAAATAAGGAATACTTTAAAGGGTTCGAACTGTCCCTGTCCGAAGGCTCAGTCAGAATTCAGAGATTGCTTGTGAGAGGAGAGAGCCGAGCTGCATTGGCTAAGTAGTAGCAAGCGCTATTGCAGCACATATCGATTGAGCTTCCTGTCCCCGTATTTACAAACGAATCCGATTCGGAAAATCTTATGTCTGGTTTTCGTTGTACCAAAAAAGATAGACGGCGTTTGGCGAAGTGTCAGAAGGATAAAAATTCTCAATAGAAGGCATCTTTATGAGACTTAAACATAACAAGCGAAGTGTGGATGTACGATTTCTGCCTAACCAGTCGCATATTACAAGCAATTTGTTATGTACGGTGGCAAAAAGGTGAGGAGCTCGTGGCTAAATAATAGCAGCCCCTCAGGTCGATCTTTAGGTTAAGCCAGGCCTGCCTAGGTTGGTCTGTGATGACCAGCCGTTACATACCGAATCCCGGCTGTTAATCTTTGAGAGTCGTGATAGATAGGCAGTGTTCCGAAAGTCTTACAACCAGTCTTACCAAGGAGTATCTTATAACACAATACTAACCGAGTTGTGGAGGTCAGATAGACAGTCACTTCATGTAAAATACTGTTACTCAGCTGCAACCGGTTAGACCGAAATCCAACCCCCAACATAGTTAGGAAAAGGCTAGGCAGATGATGAGGTTGCCAAAAGGTACTTTTATCTACTACCAAATTCCAGTTAGGACCGGTGAAATTACTGGACCGATTATATCAACTAGATTAGTGTCTGTCTGATAACAATCAACAAAATGCGATAAATGGACAGAATTTTAATTTGGGTGTGGTCAAAGTACATTTTTCATTGCGCGCTAAATGCGCATTCGCAGCTGAACCAGACCAGGAGCAGCCCATAGGTTGGGTTAGCCTTTAGGGTGTTCTTTTAGGGCTTAGATTTTTATTTATTGTTAGCCTAGTGGTTTGACTGTCAGACTGACAAGTCTTTAGGTCTCGAATTCGAAACCTGAACACGCACAACAGATTTTTTAGATCCCTATGCGAATTGTATAGTTAACACTTGCTTCATTAAAGGAAATCATGGTGAGGAAACTAAACCAGGGTCAGAGAGATATTTCTCGACAGCATGTAACGCCAAGTCAAAAACTCTGGCACCAGGCAACCACACTAAAAAAGAAAGAATGGTCCGACCTTAACATTATGGCTGGGTCTTTTGCGGAAGGAGCCATGAACTGTGACAGGCTGAGTCGATTAATTAAGGATTGTCCTGTACAGTGAGTCAACGACAAAGGACCAAAATCAAAACCAGTTCTGTCAACAATCAAAAGTATCATTGAACGTAAATTTCAAAAGGTAATCCCCCGAAACGTCCACCCTTCGCCACTTTCTGTTGTTTTTGCTGGGCAGAAAAACTGTCTGTGCGCTAAGGGCACCCCCTCATCCCCGATGGCATCCCCCTACTTGCATGCATTTCTTATACATGTCACGTCCCTGCGACACTTTTTTTCGTATAATTCCAACGACAACTCACAATCCTATCGACCAATTTATAGCAAGTTCGTAATTAGATTTAGGTACCACCCATAAAACCTACATAACACGTTACCTTCGGTATGATACCTATTTTAATACGCGTGACGTCATTAATTCGACGGATTTGACCGGCTGGTAGCGAAGCCGGCGGCGCCACCTCGTTAGACAGGCTGACCGATATCAGCGATTTGACTCATTACCTACACTCTTGCTTATTAGCTAATTGAAACATGTTTTGTGACGTTAGAATGAAGTCTGTTTTACTACCGAATGTGGCAACAAGAAGCTGTTGAAAACCTTCAAAATTCAGTAGAAAAACTTTTTGTAGTATCTATTACTACATCACAAGCTCATCAACTCCACAAAGCCCCAGTCCAGGGTACGCTTTTATCTTCTAACTTCCCGCCATTAATTGTAACTGACAGCTGACATTAGTGACAGCTACTTGACTATTTGTGGCTGTAAGCTGTAGGCCTACAATGACATCTTAAAGCAGAACTTATTCCACTGAGTGAAAGAGATGGTGCTAGACACCCTGTATAGCTCTGTCCCTTTCCCTCAGCGGAATAAGTTCTGTTTTAACACGTCATGGTAGGGTAGCTGTAGTGTTTACATATCGATTCAATATATACGTTACACTTTGTTAAAATCTATGTGAATAGACGTAGTTTTGAAAGATCCTACACATACGGAAATCCCTATACTATACACAGTTAGGCAGACACGCTTAACTTTTTGCATTAAGCTTTAACCAACAAATTAAAGTTTACCTTTGGATGCAGCACCTTAATTTTCAACAAGTTTCAGTTAAACCCTATTATCACCGATTTACAGGTGGATTAAAAAACCAATACACCCAGAATCGGTTTTAGGTTTTTAGTTTATGTAGTACTAGCTGTTCCACGCGGTTTCACTCACGCTGCTCAGCACCTGTTGGTCGTAGCGTGATGTTATATAGCCTATAGCCTTCCTCAAGAAATGGACTATCCAACACTAAAAGAATTTTCCAATTCCAACCAGTAGTCCCTGAGATTAGCGCGTTCAAACAAACAAACAAACAAACAAACTCTTCAGCTTTATAATATTAGTATAGATTAGTCGAGCAAAAGTAAGAATTTTCCTAACAGCAATATATTTACAAACGCCTGAATTTGACAATCAAAATATAACCAATATTTATGCATTTTCCTGCTACAAAAACATTTAAAACCACGTCTAATATAACATGCAACTGATAGCGTTAATATTAATAAATTGATGAGTCACCACGATGAGGCGTCCATCAATTTGGTGACAATTGACGATCAAGGCGAGGTAGTAGATGGGTACACTTGTACTGATTGCTAGTGAACCAAATCTCGGTGTCATAGGACATTGATATGGCCCTGATTTTGTACAACATGTGGAGGTTTATTTCACATCAAGATGTCTTATAATAGAACATGACGCCTGTATTCCTCAATGGAATGAACCGAGTTTAAATAGAGTGGTAGATAGTGCAGTTGGTGGCCTGTTTTATCTATCCACTCTTAAGAAGAAGGGTTAGGAAATGAAGGCATTAAGGCCCGGCTACCACGAAAGCGGAGCAGAAAGGAGCAGGATTATGCCTTGTGGCTGGGACTGTAGCTTCATGTCATTGTTGTCTTTGATATTACAGTTAAAAAAAAGTTTTTAAAAGATAAAATCATTAAAATTTAATAAGAAATATACCATTGTGTTATTCGATTATGTATATATTTGTCAATATATTCCAGTGAGTGAAAGAGATACAGCTATAAAAGACGATGTCTAGCGCCATCTCTTTCTCACGGTGGAAGAAGATAAAATAACAATGCTTTAAGATGTTACGGTAAGCACACTGAACGACGTAGATCCATCGAATTGCGTTTTTAAAAAGTAATAAAACCAGTAGATATGCTATTACATTTCAAAATTTATATATTTCAACACCAATCGTAAGCAGTTCAAGCATTTCGCATGCTAGAGAGAATTAAATGATAAGTATTAGGAACTTCGTTTAGTCATCATAACTGTAAATACTTCAACAATGACACATAAGTCGTGAGATCCGCTTCCGGTACGCTTTACGTACTGATTATTTACAAGCCTCTGATTAGATCTAATATCTTTTCTTCTTTTTCACGAGGAGCTCGTGGCTAAATAATAGCAGCCGCTCGGGTCGATCTTTAGGTTAAACCACGCTTACCTAGGTTGGTCTGTGGATGGGTGACCACCCGTTACTTACCGAGTTTCCTCCGTGCCTCGGAGAGCACGTTAAGCCGTTGGTCCCGGCTATCATTTGTAGATCTTTGACAGTCGTTACAGATAGTCAGTGTTCCGAAAGTCTGACAACCAGTCTTACCAAGGGGTATCGTATTACCCAGTATTAACTGGGTTGTGGAGGTCAGATAGGCAGTCGCTCCATGTAAAATACTGATATTCAGCTGCATCCGGTTAGACTGGAAGCCGACCCCAACATAGTTGGGAAAAGGCTAGGCTGATGATGATCTTTTCTTCTTTTTGCGGATGGGAAATCAAATAACTTCCCTCGTTCTGGGCGGTAGTTTCAGATTTACTGTCTGAAACTGGCTGTTGCTTTCTTTTGCCCTTTATGTTCCGGGGCCGCGATATCTCTTTTGAATAACCCGCAAACCCGGAGACCTTGAAACTAGATTAGAACCTACTTCGGTCAAATTTTCGCGCGTAACCGTGTGGTGTCAATATATGGAGATAAAAATAAAAGATGGATGAATTGTGTGATTGATGATAAAGACTCGGAGATAGATCATGTCTCTACCAAATGACGATGACATAAAATTCTGGTCAGGTTCATGGCCCTGATATGAGCAATGCGTGTTTAAGATATGATGGACAGACATATGCAATTGTGTTTATAAATGCCCTTAAAAATACTCTGAGATGACGGTCTAACACCCATATTCTAAGTTGTAACCTCATGATTTCCTCGACTTAACTCAAAATCACTGAGGTGGTTTCATATTCAAGGGTAATTTCCAGGGTCAAAGTAATTACATTCTATTTAGTCCGTCTTTTAGATTATTCAAAAATAAGGGACACATATTTTTTTATTTGTAAATTAGACCAAAAATGGCAAAGATATAGCCCATTAAAGTTACGTGTGACGTCACTTGTTGCGAAAAAATGCAACTACGCGTGATCTTTCACGTAACTTAAATGGGCTATATCTTTGCCATTTTTGGCCTTTATGTTTGAACTAGCTTTCGCCCGCGGCTTCGCCCGCTTTAAATTTGGGGTAACACAGTTCCTCTTGCGCCTTATTGATTTGTAATAGCAACGTTAAGTTTTCCCTTCTCTTCCCTCTTTCTCCCTCACATCCCACTTTTTTCAAAAAAATATTAGCCTATGTCCGTCTCCTGGTTCCCTACTATGTCTGTACCAAAATTCATCCAAATCGGTTCAGCCATTAAAGCGTGAAGAGGTAACAAACAAACAAACAAACAAACTCACTTTCGCTTTTATAATATTAAAGTAAGGAAGTAAGGATTATCTAAAAGATGGACTAATACAAATGCCGGGAGAACGAGACATTACGACAAAAGCACAAGATGGAAAGAGCTAAATATTAGATTGTCAACGCCACAGTTGTTCTTTAGGTTAGTGACCTTTCATATCGCTTCTCGTTGGCCGTACTGTAGAGGGAAATAAGTTTTGCCGGTGGCTTTTTCCACTAAGAGGTTGCTCCTTTATCCTACAAGAACGATTTCTCGGGATAAAGATATCCTATATCCCAGGTAAGAATATGCTGACACAGACGGCAGGAGGATGTACACTTGAACTGTTACATTTCAGCAATTTGAGATCTTTTTTTTTTTAACTTTTCCTCACAATAGGAATTTCTCCTGTATCGTAGGTGCGTTTACAAACATTTAAACTCACATACACAAACAGCCAGACCCGGAACAACGATATGTAGGCCACAATACAAATATTTGCTCCGTGCGGGGATCGATCCCGCGACACGCAGCGCCGCAGCCGATCATCCTTCACACAGTCCATCGTTTCAGTGCCCTTCCTCTTATACTAAACCCATCCACATTCATACTCAAAACTTTACTTACAACATTTTCCTCATTCCTCCGCATCACATGCCCATACCAAGCCAACCGATGACCACAAAACTTTTCAGTCGCCGGCGCTAATTTCAGACTTCCTCTTAAGTCTAAAGTCTCAAAATCAATCTCCTAAGGACTTGTTGTTTTAGTAATAAGCCTATAAAATGCATTCTATTGTTTTTAATTTATTATTTAATTTTGATCTCATTTATTTTTCGTTTTGTAACAAGCTTCGTTTTTTTTGCCTTCTGTTATACCCTAAAGAAATTGTATTTTTTTTGTTTTTGTAGTAGTTTTTCTATTACAAATACCTACTTAATCATTATTGTTGATATTATTCATTATGTAAAAATGTTGGTTAACCTGTAATTGGCAACTGTATAAGTACAATACTGTAATTTTTATTTTATACAGAAGCTGTTGGTGACCTTTTTAATGAATAAATACTTGTATGTACTCGTTTCTTGCTTTTCATCACTTTCCATTTGGGTAACACCTCACATCCCTCTAACCATTCTCATTCCAGCCACGTGCAAATGCCTTAATCCTAAAATGTTGGGATGAATGAAATGCATTTGCAAAGTAAAAAAAAGTAAAAGGCATTTGCAATTATAATTTAAATGATTTTAATTTGCGAAAGTTTTGCTATGTCATGATCTAACTACTGATTGATGATGCATCTAGACTAAATGTATAGCTATAAATATTTTTATTATTTTTGATAACATAATCACAATATCGCATGATTTTGATGGATGCAAAATGGCCAGAACTTTTTATATGTACAAATAGTGTTTGTTGCAAAACAAAAAGGGTGGGTAGGGTTATGTTACACAGTAGTCGAAGATGCCATCGATGTCATTAAATAGGGAAACGACGCGACACGCACGAATTAAATATTAACTGTTTTTATTTACGTAATTACAACACTGCGACTTCGGGGAAACAGACTAGTAAGGTTAATTTAAAAAAAAATAAGATAATGCAATAGCCACCTCAAATATGTGAGCACCTAAGATCAGCTAGATTTTAAATACTTGTTTGTGTTGAAGTAGCAATGATTACCTTTTTTTTTTCTTTGGATCCCTTCTCTCTCTCTATTCTTCCCGGGATCGAACCCATGACACATAGCCCAGCAGGCAAACGCTTAGCCACGGCGTACCGTATTATATTTATGTAATGGCTAAAATAAAATAATGAATAACTCACCTAGCACCAAATATATCCTTTTTAGCCAATGAGTAAGCCCCTACTATCCGCAGCCGAAGGAGGAAGCTATTCTCATCAGTCTGAAAAAAAAAACAATTACTATTTTAACACATAACATAAAATCACATCACGTTTTTAATCTTAAACGTGATTAAAAAAAAAGATTGCCCCATTCTAATTTAAAATTTCTCAGTCATACAAAATTTGTACGGTGCGGGGGATCGAATGATTTGGCAGTGGTGTACTCTAATAGTACATCCATATTTGACCTACAACCATATTAACTTTCTGTACTGCATGTCTCTTTCTTTATACTTCTCTATTGCTAGTTATCTCAACAGTAACCTCCTTTCTAGACATAATATCATCTTTCATACAATTTATAGTTTCTTACAGTCATCCAATATTCTTCTACATCTCATTTTTCTTCACCACATGCCCATACTTATAACCAAAATACACACAAGTTTTAGTAATTTTAAGATGAACATTTTAATAAATTTATTTATTGAGTGCACTGTTTGGTTTACCAATATTTTAGATAATTAATTAATTTAAGATAACGACTTTTAAAAAAGTTAAATGTCAGGTCCTTGGTGATATGGACTGGTTAAATGAAGATATATTTACTTATCAAAGTTTATTTATTTACTACTTAGTCACTCCCTACATTAGTTTAAGAATTTGAATATTTTGCAACTCAATACTTTACAATACTTGTATGAATTACCTATATCCTAGTTTTTATTCAGTTTTTTTTTTTTCTTTATTTTCTTTTCTTCTCACTCATAAAGTTACAGGTCTAAATGACATAAGTAAATATTTCTCAACTAATTCAATTTGCTTCCCCCCTAACTCCTGAGTCATTACATAAAACTTACACCTACGGGAATTAATACGGGCTAGCTGTAATTACTGTAAATAAGTCTAACACAAGGTCATTTGTTATTACAGGTCACTCTTGTTGTTGTCCCAAGGGGCATCAGTATTGGCATTTTCTTTTTTTTTGTAGGTACAAAATTCAAAGATGTAAATTGATAGATTCACTGAACAGTATATAGTGTTATCTCACTCACACATACAGAAAATCATGTCTATCCTTCCATGTGATGTTGAAGTCAATCTTCTCAATGTGAACACTTTTTCTTGACACTCTAATGATTTAAATATTTGACTTCTTAATATTTGAATCTTATTCAGACAGCATGATTAATGAGACGAGTCTTTAGGCAAAGATAGTCAAGTAACGACTAGCATTTTTTTTAATATTTAAAAGTATTCTATATCAATTTAGCGAAGGCCACAGCTGTTTAGCTGATGCCATATGTTTTTATTTGAAAAACTTCCGAAGCAAAATATCAGCTGCAAATCTATTAATTATTGAATTATTATTATTTACTATATGCGCCCCGCGCTTTCACTCGCGAGGACTGGGACAAAAACTATATTATGTTAATCCAGGGTATAAGTTACCAAATATATCATAGCAAATTTCATCCAAATCTGTTAATCCGTTTGAGTATGAAGGAGTAACAAACACACACTAATATATTTTTATAAAATTTCTCCTTTTTAATATTAGTGCGTTTTTAATATTGGTGTACACTGTACACCATAGGCTACCTTAAGTATGCCTTATGTCTCTCCTCCTCCCTTAAATCCATTAGCTACATGACTGCACATTGTATCACACTATTTTTAAGTTCATATTAAGCAATTTCCTACGTATCTCTCTAGTTAAATTAAACGCAAATTAATTATTTGAAAAAAAATAAGTAGATAAATATGTTTTCACATCACTAATTGTTAGTAGTGTGTACAGTATGTAGTAGGTAGGTATATTGATATTTATCCTCATAATAGTAATTTTAAATGTAGAACTATAATTCTTGCAGTCCCTATGTATGCTAGATACCTTCAAAAAGGTACAAATAATGGCAAATCAAAAAATTAACCTTCATTCTAATTCCCAACTATGTTGGGGTCGGTGTCCAGTATAACTGGATGCAGCTGAAAACTAGTATTTTAAACGGAGTAACTGCCTATCCGACCTCCACAACCCAGTTAGCACTGGGTAATATGATACCCCTTGATAAGACTGGACTTATTTTAAACAAACACACAAGATTTAAATATTATAATAGAAACCAATCAATTTGTTTTTTAAAATTGATTGAAATACCAATTATGATTTTTCTATGCCCTCTATGCACAAAGAAAATACGTAGTTACCAACTTTAGTTTCAATTTATTTATTTTTTGCGAAAACATGTACTACATAATAGAATAACCTAGCTATTGCTTTAAAAAATATATTTACACTATGCAATGTTATAATAATGAATATTGTTGTGTTGTAATTTGTGTCTGAATAGCTTTTGTGTCTGGTTAGCTTTTAGTCTAAAAAGATACATCTGAATGCTAGTATTTTACATGGAGGGAGTGCCTTTTTGACCTGCAAAGCCCAGTTAGTACTGGGTTAGACAATACCCCTTAGTAAGACTGATTATCTGTAACAACTGTCCAAGATCTACAAATGACAGCCAGGACCAACAGCTTAACATGCTATCCGAGGCTTAGAGGAAACTCGGTATGTTATAAGTGGCTAGTGTTAAAGTGGCACTAGGCAAGTGCGGATTAGCCCTAAGAACGCCCCAATTGTATTGTATTGAGTATTGGGCTCGTGCCCTCAACGCCACGCTTAAGGCGCGACAAAACACCCCAAGCTAAATAACAAAACCTCAATGATACATAAATATAGACACTTGCGGCCTGTTATATTATAAAATACTACTAAACATGAATGGGCATTTGTGTTTGTGAGTAGGTACATGACTTTGTTTCATTCCCTCTATCTTTTGTCCTTCTCTTACAAGCTTCACACTAATTGTCATATCAACTAACAAACTTCCACAGTACCTCCCACCTTCACAATCACCAATCTAATAGGGAAAATGTAAATACCCAATCACTAAGTTTGAATGTCAGGTTGCTGATTAAAGTTTTTATTAAATAAATATAATAGACTTGTTCCATTTTCCCACAAAGGTAGGCTAACTACAGAACCTCTTTTTACAACTCTTACCCCCGAATACTGAAACGTCACTCAAAATTTAAGTCCCACTTAAGTTTAACAGAGACTCAGAAGTGACATTTGGCCATACAAAATCTAAAGTTTAAGAGCTGCTCAAATGTTAAGCAGCCCTCACATTTTGAGTGACGTTTCAGTATTCGGGGGTTACATACTTCTTTGTTTTATCCTCATTCACACAAGGCTTCATAAAATATCTCTTGAATCTCAAGTCATACAAAGAAATTTAAAGGAGATTATAGAATGTGATTGTTCTTAAAAAGGCAAAGATTTAGATCATTATTTTGAAGTTGTTTTGTCGAACTTTGTTTATTAACAATATTAAACCTTGTTTATTTTCTTCTTGAGTTTTGATCTCAAATAGAATCCAATAAGAATTGTGTGTTATATTTTGTTGTACATACCCAAAGTATTGTCTAGCAACTAGATATAGATACGAAGAAGTCATTGAACTGTCTGAATGATTCCAATTATCTTTTTAAACATCTTTGCACATTCATTAAATACTTTGACACTATATGACAATAAATATTCTACTTTACACTTTGATAAGAAAGTAGAAGCTTGAAGAAAAGGTTTGCCATGTTTTGACCAATTAACTGGAAACAGATGTGAGTAACAAAGTTTGATTTGTATGGTCGTAAATTACATGGAAATTTTAAGGTTTTTTCCCTTAGACCATGAACTAACATGAGTACTTTTCTTAAAGTACAAGCAAGTTACACAACTATGACAAACTCAAATCAACATCTCACAAAAAAACTAGTGTCAATAGCACTAATATGAGCTGCGTTATGCGTAACACTAAGTTGTAAGGCGAACCTCTTTGTGAACCTCAGTTGCACCACCAACAAACTTTACTGAACACTATGACCAAACTTCATAACACAATATTGTCATACGAAAACGCAAATGAATAAATTAAATCACCTCGTTCCGCAAAATAAAACGCATTAAAATGTTAATCGTTCACAAGGACATGTATGTATTAGTGATAAATAATAAGAACTCACAAGAAATACAAGTTACAACCAATAAGGAAATTACAGTTTTAACAACTTACACGAGTGTCCGACTGCCAAGCCATCACCCATGTGAAAATATACTAATAATTAAATAAAATTAGACACGATTCACATTCCTATAGCGACGTATCGGTTGAAAACAACTGTTTGTAAAATAATAGTGACACGTTCTTCTAATTGTTGTTCGTCACTATGTTACAGAGTCTTCCACAGTTTATCAACATCAGTAACACTTATTATGGAGACAATATAAAAATCTAAACACCAAAACTGCAACAATTATCTAGAAATACGTGATACACAAATAAAAAAACTAAAATATCACGGGGGATAATAATTATTTTCTGTGACAGGCTGTGCATGACAGTTAGTCGCGCATTCCACACCACGCATTTATTTTAGAGCATCAAATATTTATCATCTCCTTCGCTCGTACTTGACTACCTGTAAGAGACCCAGTTCTAATGCTTACAAATCCAAATCGGTAGCTCAAAAGCGCATGTAATTTCTAAGTGATTCATTTGCGCATTACGCTACATTTTACGCAGTAGAACAAATTTGCAACATGTATTTTTTTTTTCAAGTTGTTTGGGTTTCGTTTTTTGGAAAATTAATAGGTATATTATTTATATATAGCCATTTATTTAGACTTTTAATATTGTCAAAGATAATGTGTATATTCTTTCACTATTATAGTATAAGACTGTTCTGTTCACTATAGTGATTTTGTTCAAGAGTGGCCTAAAAAAGTTACAACAGTATAGTGGTGCACACAATATCAAGGGCAATATAATCTAACAGTGTTTTTATGTCTCATTATCACTATAATGTCAGGAGCTAAGCCATCTTCAGACATACTTCCTTATCACATTCGTTATAATGGTGTCAAAGCATTTAATCTTTTTTTAAATATTGGAAACCTTAATCCAACTTAAATAGCAAGACCATACCTCACACTGTAACGAATATCTGGGTTCATGTCTCGACAATCCATTTTGCATACGCCGCACCGAACACGATAAAGATCGGTTTCTTTGAGGATGTTCTCCACCGCTGTTGTATTCCAAAGATCTTGCGTTTTGCATTGTGCTTTGAATGGACATCACGGAAACTGAAGGATTTTGTATCATTTTAAACAATAAACAAAAATACACTGCACCATCACTTCCTAGCGTTTATTTTTTACATTCTCACAATAACACTTTTAGTATTTACAAGGTACGCTCACATAAAGCAATAGAGGTGGCGCTGTTGTGAGCCATATGACACTGTAATCTTATCGGGACAAGAAACTTGTGTGATAAAAAAGTGTGCGTTTACAATTAGCGTCCCAATGATAAGTATATTCGGGCAAGTCATGTGAAACGCAGCCGATTAATGAACGTTTTTTCTTTTATTTGTTTGATAACGGTATCGGTCATTTATTCTAAATTAACGGTTTTGTTCTCAGCTCCAGCAGCTGAGCTATTGTTACACAGTAATGACGAACTGTTGACAACGTCTGTTTGTTTCGTATTTACTTTGAAAATGTATGCTACCACTACGTGCTAAATAGCTCAGAGTAGGTCAAAAGAGACATGCTACGCTTCGGACAAATTATACTTAGTTGAGAACTTCGAATGAATGTTTTCGTAGGTACGATAAACTGGGTATCCACGTGTACTTTTTTGGTATCCACATGTACTTAATTGTTATTTGACTGGCTTAAGTTAACACTAGAGTGTTTATAGGTCTTCTCATGCCACCTAACACATTAATATAACCAATTTTGTAATTCACGCAACTTTGACGTTATACTAGATAATCTTCCGAATTTTGGAAATTCGGGGAGATTGGGGACGTCAGTTTATTCATCGTCTGTCCTTCAGATATTATGTGGTCATTGTTACTTATAATGTGGACGGTATTCATATGCAGATGAAACTGTATTCGGTTCGTTATGACCAAAGAATTCTGAAACTTTACAGGCAGTTTTCTGGTAAAATAGATAACGTTAATTACCGAACGCTGAAACGTGAGTATACCGACCAGTTGACAAGATGACCCGAAGGTAGGTCGCGAAAAGACAGTAGAGCCTTGAGAGCTCTGCCTGGTTTTCAAAGTGTTTATTGAGGGATAATAATATGAACAGTCAATATGTGATTATTGTGATTAAGTTAATTAATTAAGTATAATTCAGTCTTTATTTGTACTCAGGGACCTGCACATATTATGTAGGTATAGGTAAGTCTGTGGTAAATACAGTTTCCTACCTACAGATTTACAGATAGTGCCCAGGATAACCGTTGACCTTCTTTCCCTATTTTTCTTTTTGTACCCTATATTATTTGACCCATCATACCTACTTACTATGGGTAAGGTGCCTTCTTGAAAGTCTATTCGGTAAAATAGAAATTCAAATTTGGAATAGATAGGACGACAAAGGTAATATAGCTTTGATAAGATTTTCCAAGAAAATATTGTGAACATTGAACAACAAAACAATCACGATGATTTTAAAGAGTCCTATCTTTTGATATTGAATTCCGTTACAGAAATGATTCGTTTTTTAAAATCACTATCGCAATCTACGTGAACTGGTAAGATAACACGATCAAAGTATTTAGATCAGTCTTAAGCAAACTGTGGCAAAAAGTAGGCTAAGTGCATAGGCCTGGGGCATCATGTTATGGGCTATCAAAAGTCAATCTATGTTTATTTATGTCGTAAAACGAGCACAAATCACCGTTGAACTTTGTAGGGGACAAAGAGAACTAAGGGATAGACTATAGTTTCCGTGTAAAAAAAAAGTTGATCGTATCATAGAGAACAAGGAAGTCTTCTGCAATCTACGTAAATAGGTGTTAGGTTGAACATTTATTTTTTTACGACCGGCCGCCCAGACAGAGAGAAAAATTAAGTCCATTTCAAATATTTACGAAATATTCGTAGACATAATATTTTTTTCTTTGTTGATGCTTATTTATTTCTTTCAAGATAAGATTATGATCGATCAAAACAAATCTGAAGTACCCTTTAATAACTTCAATCTTTTAATTATTAATGTACATTATTTTTGTTATGTTTAAGTGGCAATACTCATTTAAAATAAAAACAAATAAGTACAGACGCCTGCACATCAAGCTACTACAATCTGTCAGATTTCTTTGATAGATTTTCAACTTTATTTTTAAAGTATTAAGGTTCAAGGTTAATTGGGAAAAAGGCGTCTGTACATAGTCGTATTTTAATTATACCTTGTGCACGAGACAGTCACCCACTTACGTGGGAAACAAACAAGTAATTATGTGGCAACCACTCATCAAAGTAAATGCGAAAGCAATATATTTTGAAGCATTCCGCAAAGGCAAATAGTTTTTCCTTTTCTTCTCTCTTTCTCCCTCATTTCTCACTTTTTCCGTATTTAAGGTCCCAACTATCTCTGTACTAAAATTCATCTAAATCGGTTTAGCCATTTAGGCGTGAAGACGTAACCAACAAACAAACAAACTCACTTGCTCTTATAATACTTATTAATAATGGTATGGTATAAATAGTGGTTATATAATAATGCGAAATTTCGCCTTAGTTCTTGAATAGTACATTATGATATTAGTGCATTAAGATGATTAGAACATACGAGTCGGAATTGAGCCGAGCATGTTATAACCAATATGCACGTATATCGTACGACGTTTTTTAACACATTTGCGAGGAAACAGTTTTTTTTTTTTAAATAAACTCAAACTGTGAATGCACACTGTTGCTTTCCCGCCATTTTAACAGCGAGCTAGCGCCGCCTACTTTCGGATTAGTTCGAAATTTGAATAGCAACAGCACTAAGCGACAAAACCAATTAAATAAGTAAAAAAAAAAATTGCAACAGCGCGCTGCTCACTAGCTGGAGTTGTGCGGCGGCGATCAGTTCCAAATTTGAAATGGCAAATAATACTGTTATGGAATTTGTATGGACTATAACTTAACTATTTGCTTTGATAACACACGCGTTTTTTATGACCCTCTTTACATATTTAAAACCGGTGGAATTACATCAGATTTACGAGCAAGGGTGCTAAAAAAAATCATTAAAAACTTTGGGAAGTAAGATTATTAGTAACAGTGGGATTACCATAACATCTAAAAGCAGTTCTTATTCTTGTGTGAGGAAGAGATGGTGCTAGACACCCTGTATAGCGTTGTTGTAGTTGGCGTTTATTTTCTTTATGTTGTTCTTAATGCTCTTTTATCAATTTCATTCTTTACTTGCTGGCGCCCGCGGGTTTGCCCGCGTGATATCGAAAAAAAAGTATGTGTTATTTCAGACTATAATCTATCCCCGTGACAAATCTCATCAAGATCCGTACAGCCGTTTTGACGTAAAGAACAACAAACATCCATACATCCATCCATAGTCACAAACATTCGCATTTGTAATCCTTACTATAATATACTATATACTATACTATATGCTATACTATATACTTTACTATATACTATACTATCCTTACTAATATTATAAAAGCGAAAGTGAGTTTGTTTGTTTGTTTGTTTGTTTGTTTGTTTGTTTGTTTGTTTGTTTGTTACCTCTTCACGCTTTAATGGCTACACCGATTTTGATGAATTTTGGTACAGAGATAGTTGGGAAGCAAGAGACGGACATAGGCTAATATTTTTTTTTAAAAAAGTGGGATGTGAGGGAGAAAGAGGGAAGAGAAGGGAAAACTTAGCGTTGCTATTACAAATCAATAAGGCGCAAGAGGAACTGTGTTACCCCAAATTTAACGCGGACGAAGCCGCGGGCGAAAGCTAGTATTATATAGTAGGACTCCTCAAAGAGTTTAATAATATAGAGGGACTCCTCTTCGATTTGAAACCATTTGGCTGCGACAGCTTGATAAACTGTCGACACATTGGCTGGCGGGAATACCGGGAACTGGACGTGTGAGTGATGGTAGTGAAAGACTTCTTCTTTATGTGGACCCCGCTTCTTGGGGGTCTGGTTTCGATTATAAGGGTGTTATAGTATCCTTAACGAACCTGAGAGGCTACTAACTTATTTTCCCCGTCATTGCAATAATTTTTTGTTGTTACATAATACGATGTAGATAATGACGGCTTCGATAAGGGTTTGTTTACAAGCTTAATTATTTTTTTAAGAAACAATAATTCTTTATTTCCTTTTTCATTGATCTAGATTGTATTTTATTTGGTATTTTCATTTTAATGAGCTACTTATCTTAAATGATAAATAAAGCACTTTAAGCCCAATGCTGAATTTTATGACTCTTTTTTTTAGTTTATTAATATAAGTGAGTTTATTTGATGTTGATGATTTTTGTTTTTTTTTTTAAACGTTGCCCCACACTAGACATTTCCCTTGCATCGTGGGTACCTTTATAAACATTTAAACTCAAATATACAAACAGCCAGACCAGGAACAACTACTGAGAAGGCTCTCGTTGAGCAGCTGGATCAAGGGTTTGAAACAGAAAGCGGTACTTCTGGACACGGCTCGTATCGTTAAGAAGACCCTATTCCCGATACCGGTAAGCTACTATTTTTATATAGTTTTAAATGTTTTTTTTTTATTTATTTATTAAAAAAAAAATATGTAAAAATATAAAATAAAAATATTATGTACATTCAAAAATGAATAAAAGAAATTAGTAAAAATATAAAAACAAGATTTCACTATTTTTTTCAGATTTGTTTTAAACTATATATAAGCTGTAACCAAAATGGAAAAAAAAAACAGGTATCTCTGCACCAGCTATACCTGCTACCGGGGGTAGCAAGTATGGCCTGCGAACCGAACTCTGACAACTTTGAACAATCAAACAGATTACAGACTTCCTTTTCGATAAGGTTTTACAACGCTTTCAAAGCTTTTAAGTACATTAAAGACTAATAGAACAGCGAAGATCAGGATAAAATATAGTAATTCAAACACAAATTAAATCGACTTACTTTATGACTGTTAGTTACGCATTTCTTCACTATGCTGTAGAACTCGAAAAGTAAAAATAATAATTTTACATCGTTCCTCCAACCGGCTTGGAACAGCTGACAACTTCTAGAATAAACTATAATAGCAATTCACCTATCGAAATTATTGCGGATAACCTACGTTTTTAGATCTGCACAAGCACATCACTATCTCAACGCAAAATATACTGGCTCCAGCCTGTAGCTATGCATCATGCAAATAAAGTATCACTTTGTGATATTAACATTGCATTACATAGGTACTTAAGTAATAGTAATGGAGCAATGTATGACGGCACGGTTGGCGCAGTGGTTAAGCTATCGACTGCTGCGCTGCGTATCGCAGGTTCGATTCCCGCACGAAACAAATATTTGTATGCCTATACCTGCAGATAGTTGTTTAGGGTCTGGCTATTTGTGTATGTGAGTTTAAATGTTTGTAAACGCATCCACGATACAGGAGAAATTCTTAGCGTGAGGCAACGTTTAAAAAAAAACTATTTATAACAAAAATAGTAGGTACATTCACTCTTATATTTGAAAACAAAATAACATAATATTATTTTGAGATTTGTTGTTTTTCATGATTTTAGAGACGAATAGAGTAAAATACTTTACGAAGTTTTTGTTTTGGTTTTAATTTTCACAGGAACCTGGTGAACAACTCTGCATTTTGTCAACATTTCACGATAAACGTCGAAAACACATTACCTCGCGGTTTGCCAATAAGCGTAAGTAACTGAAAGACTATCGCAGTAATTTAAGACTATCGCAGAAACGGCCCAATGCCACTTCTCCTATTTTTAATATTTCTATGGCCAAAACACTCGAAAATGTGTTCCAAATGACAAATAAAAGTGAAGAATAAAAAAAAATGACCGGTATTTTTGATCATGGCAAACCAAAAATTTTAAAGTCAAATTTTGACGTATGTATGACATTTGTATGTTTTGAAAATAGATGTTTTTCAGGATAAACATCAATAAAATAGGTGTTATTTATTAAATATTTAGCCAAAATGTCGCAACATTTAGTCAATGAAAATAGCAAATACATACTAGAGTAAGTTAAAGTTCATGTCATAACCTAACCTCTTTATTTTTAAGTGCAAGTGACACATATTTTAAATTATTTGTTTATTATTTGCAGCTTATTTTCAGAGCAGACAGTAGACCAACAAACACTAGATTCTATATGCACTCAAGTGCAGAAGAAGTTTCCTAAATCCGACCATTTTAACTGTAAGTTTGGCAGGCTTGTATAAAGTTTTTTATTTGTATCACCATAAGGTACACTTTCATGAATCCAATAAGTTTCTTTACTGAGATAGAAGACTATTTATGGCAATGACAACTGCTTCTTAATCCTATAAGAATATTACTAGATTAAACAAATGCCATTGTTTTTCTGTACAAGTGACTAAGCATAAAAGAAAAGATAATAAAATAAAGATGACCTAATAAAAATATCATTTACTTCCAGTATGTCTTCTCCTATCTTCACTAATAACGGGGGGAGACCTCTCTCTGCCGGGTCAGCGAGTGGTGGCCATAGCGATCCTGTTTGATGTGTACAAGTTGGATAACCCATTTGCCTCCTTGTTCCTCCACCTGCTAGAAGGCAAGGCTGGGCTGCTGCCACTATCACCGCAGGAGAGGCTACTGATTGGACAGCTGCATGGCTTCCTACCTGTTAATATTAAAGATGTAAGCGTAGTAAATAAACAGTTTTTGGGGTAATAGAAATTACAGAATACACTTAATAATAAAAATTCAATTCAAATAAAATTTATTAAATATTTAAATTTAATACATAAAATTCTTGTGTCACAATGTTTGTTCCCATACTCCTACTAGTAGTAGGGGAGCCCAAGCGGGGATTTCGGGATTTACTAAAGCGCGGCAGATTAATATACAGGGGGATACCTTGTACCCAGTTAAGTACCTCCACAGAACATGAGGCCCATATATAAGGCCGCCCGTGAAGGATACAGGATCAGATTAGTAAAAAAAAATTGACCATCAGAAATTCTCGAGCGCGTCAGATTAAGGTAGGGTGAGTTAATTACACCCTAAAAAGTGTATATTCCACTAATCTGACAATTTGAGAGTGACGTAAAAAAAGGGGAGGGCAACAAAGTTGTAAAAAAAAAACGTCATCTCGACATTCTCGAGCGTAGCTAATTTTTTTTTTATTTTGAAGGAAATAATTCAAGAATAATGAAAAATATATAATCTGACGATTTCCACAAGCCGAAATAACAAAAATTCGTCGATAAAGTTAAATGCGTGCAGCTGCGTGATGCCTACATTTCCTTCTCCGCGTTTCTATTCCTCTCTCACTCTTTCTCTATCTATTACTCTCTCACTCCGTCCCAATTAATTAAGTTCAATGATTTAAAAAAATAAAATTTTTTGAAAGTGATTTTTTTGGAATAACTTTTAACCGGCTTTATCGATCAACTCCAAAAACTAATCCGCCTTTGAGCTTAAAAAACCACGTCGATCGCCACCAAGCTGGTCAAAAGCGGTTGATTCGTTCGAGAGATATCGTGAACGAAAGAAACCCGCAAAAGTGTTTCTTCGGGATTACTCCGAAATTTGTGGTTCAATCAATTAAAATTGCAAAATTACTTATGAGGATGATAAAACTGCGTCGAATGCCGCCAACCGTGTGAAAATCGGTTGATCCATTCAAAAGTTATTGCGGTTTGAAAATTCCAAAAATAGTGTTCTATGAAACTTCTATTAGACTTTCGAGCTGGAAGAGCTCAAATGCATAGAAATATTATTTCTTTGAACTCAGCGAGCTCAAAATATCACATAAATTATGTTTTGAGCTCAAAAATGGCATAAGTACAATTTTAAGCGCCCAGGAATGGAATTAGCGAGAAGTTGCAGGGATGGCCTTTAAGGTGAACCGTTTTTCAATTTTTTTTTTTGTCAGATTAGGCGAATCCCTCTACATAATCGTCAGATTATGAGACAGTACGTTTAGAACATAAATATTAACCACATATATCTTAATCTGACGCGCTTGAGTATTTCAAAATGGCGATTTTTTTTGCACATTATGAAAATGGCCGCGAGTTTGCGTCCCATCAAAATCGTCAGATTAGTGAATGAGAGCTTTTTTTTGGTGCACTTAACACTCCCTTAGAAAATCTGACGCGCTCGACTAAATTTTTTTTTTTTCATTTTCAACCCTTAAATACAACCACCCCCATCATGCAAACGATCAGATTAACATACGTACATTATTAAAAATACATAGGGCATTGATGCTATCAATATCTGACGCGCTCGAGGATGTCCATGCAACAGTTTTTTTTTACATATTTAATAATCTATAGCCGCTTCCCCCACCGATGTAACGGTATATATCACATAACATTTTTTTCTTCTTATCATCTAAGCTTTGCATCCCAATAGGTCTCTACGACGCTCGAGTAAATCCCCATTTAGCATCGTGGGCTCCCTTACTATAGAAATGCTACTACCTACTCAGAAATGCCTCGACCTATTCTTATGAAATTTTTTAATGCATATTCAGTATGTCTGAGAATGGGCTACTATCTATCTTTCAAAGCCCTAAGTGATGAGGGGGACTTGAGCAGCGGGTGAAACCGCTGGGCACAGCTAGTAAAAAATTATTTGTTAACATGGTTAGTTACAGGAGAAACCAATAATAGTCTGCTAAAAAGTAGCTGAAACTATAAAAATTACTTTTCAGGTAATGAAGAAATCTGCCAAACAAGTGATGCTGACCGAAGTTTCACCAAAAGACTTGGAGTATGACTACTCCACCCTGCAGACAATTGTAGCGGAGAGGGTTGCAGACATGAGTTCCATGGCGCGCGCCGCAGCACCTGCTCTCATACCACTTAGTGACGGGTTAGATTTTATTATGCATTTTAAATTACTGTTGCTGCTAGCCTGCATCATCCCATAGGTAGGCAAAGGCCTCTTCTCATGACTCCTGGTTGCGTGTGGCCACAAGATGTTATGCATATAAATAAACTAAATTTTGCCCAAGGCTTCGCTCATGTTAAATTTGAGGTACAACACGGTTCTCTTTTCCTAATATGCAGGTATTTTTCATTGGTAACAAAGAGCATGTGAAAAATTTTAGCCTCTCTTTTAAGGGGATGGCGGCAGATTTCTGAAAAAAAAAATGATGCAAGATGTTTTTGTTAGTGAACTAACATACCTGGCAAAATGTGGGTGTACTTTTGTTATTAAGTACTCCGAATCCTTTGGGGATGATAGGCGTGATTTTGTATATTTTTTTCATCTGTCTCAAAAATAATATTGTTTCCATTGATTGTTGCTGAGCAGAAAATGAGACAATTGTATTGATTATGATTTAAAAGTGGATATCACATTAACATTTTTTTTTGTTTCTATTTTGCCAGCAATCAGTCAGAAGACTATAAGCAAGCAAGTTGAGAGCTGCTGGTGGTTAGGGTCTGGACTCCTCAGTCCTTTGCCCCTTCTTAAAGCAGGCTATCTAGGATTAACATTATTTAAGCGTGATTTTGTATGGTTGTTAATCCTACGTGCCGAAACGTCTGGACAGATTTGGATATTTTTTTCGTACCTATATAGATAGGTTTTACCTTGGATTAACACTATTTTTTATTATTATCCTGGTCTTCGCGGGTGAAACCGCGGGGCGCAGCTAGTGTCTATTAAAACCTAAAATGTTAAAAGAACTGTTCTCAATTTCCAGGAGCCCACCCAACCGCATGGCAATGAAGGAGCTGCTAGAATCTCTAATAACAAACGACTACATGCCTCTACATCGCACGCTGAAGGCCTCCGGACCTATACCACTGCCTACCTTCTTAATGGATACTGCGGAAATTACTGCTGATAAGGTATTTAATAATATGAAACTGTAAACCAATATACGTACACGGATAAAATCCAAGGCTGTAATTATTATTCTGCTGTTGGCTGTCAACAAGGTGACCCACTTGGGCCAGTGATTTTTAGTTTAGCTATCCACCCAATCATTAGACGGCTAAATTCCAAATTTAACGTTTGGTACCTCGATGATGGAACCTTGGGCGGCGATGTAGATACAGTCTTAAAAGACCTAATTTATTTAAAAAAAGAACTTCATTCTATTGGCCTTGATCTCAATCTTTCCAAATGTGAATTATATTTAGCAGACAGCACCGACAAAGGACTGACTTTATCCAAATTCAACACAATAGCCCCTGACATCAAAATTATTGACAAAAGTTCTCTTCGTCTCCTTGGGTCTCCTATCTTCGAGAATTCCTTTCGAGATTTTATCGATGAAAAAATCCAAAAATTTAATGATGTCTCAGAAAGATTGCTCCAAATTAACATGCATTCGGCTATTACTATAATTCGTTACTGCTGTTTTGGCCCTAAATTAACATATTTCCTACGTGCTTCCCCATTATGGAAGCACACTAATCTTTTGGATAAAATGGATCAAATTATCAGACATACCTTATCTTTAATTTTAAATGTGGCTCTGGACGACCGAGCTTGGGCTCAAGCCACTCTTCCCATTCGTTTGGGAGGACTCGGCGTCCGCAAAATTTCTAGTATTAGTCTACCAGCTTTCTTATCCTCGGTCCACGGTACTGAGAAATTAATCAGGAATATCCTGGCTTCCACACTGATTGATTTTGATGTACCATGCTTCTCCGAGGCTAAGGATGCTTGGAAAGTCGCTTGCCCGAACACTGAACAACCCGACAAACCATTTTCCCAGAGACAGTGGGACGAGCCGCTCTGCAGAGTAGTTCAGAATAATCTACTGAACACGTCTGCTACTACTGCTGAGCGTGCGCGCCTTTTGGCTGTGGGCAAGTGGGAGTCGGGTCTTTGGCTTTACGCACTACCGTCGTCGAGCATAGGCACTTTGTTCGACGACACTACTTTCCGCCTCGCTGCTTCCTTACGTTTAGGTGCTCCTTGTTGTTCTCCTCATCGCTGTCATTGTGGTGAAGTAGTCAACAGCCTTGGACACCACGGCCTATCATGCAGCCGAAGTGCGGGCCGTTTTGCGCGGCACGCGAATATTAACGACATCATCCGTCGAGCTCTTGTCACCGTCGGCGTTCCAGCTGTTTTAGAACCCAATGGCTTGGCACGCGACGATGGCAAAAGACCGGACGGTATGTCTTTGTTTCCTTGGAAGTTGGGTAGGCCTTTAGTGTGGGACGCAACGTGCGTCGATACTCTTGCGCCATCCCATCTTCCTAGCTCTTCGTGCTGCGCTGGCGCTGCTGCTGCGGCTGCAGAGAACCTCAAGCGGCGTAAATATAGTAACCTTATTGGGAACTATATTTTCGAGCCGTTTGGGGTTGAAACTCTGGGACCGTGGGGTCCTTGTGCTCACAGCCTTTTTAAGGCAATATCAAAACGTTTGGTTGACACTTCCCGTGACCCAAGAGCTGGCTTTTACTTTGGCCAGAGGCTTAGCGTTGCCATACAACGTGGCAACGCGGCCAGTCTCTTGGGGACATTGCCAACTGACAGCGTTGAGGACGAATTTTTTGACGCTATTTTTTAATTTCTTTATAAGTTTAGTTTAGTTTAATAATTTTAGTTTAATTTATAATTAGTTTAAACAATATTTTAAAATATTTATTGTCTGTAATTATTTAAACGAATTAACCAAGCACTTGGTCGGGACAATATCGCACGCACACACACTTGAGGAGAATAATACTTAGGGATCTCCTATAATAGTCTAAAGTATAAATAATCTAATATATAAAATTCTCGTGTCACAGTTTTCGTTCCCATACTCCTCCGAAACAGCTGGACCGATTTAAACGAAATTTTGTGTACATATCGGGTAGGTCTGAGAATCGGCCAATATCTATTTTTCATAGCCCTAAGTGGGCAGCGAGTGAAACCGCTGGGCACAGCTAGTAAAATATACGTGTCTAATTGTCTATGGGTCAATCTCACGTCTATATATATTTTTTTAATCTTTTTCTCAGTTTGATATTTTTGTGTTAATTCCTGTATTGTGTATTTTATTGCATCAAACAAATGATTATCTCTCACTTAGTTACGGGTTGACCATCGAAAACCAGCGCTGTGCTGTGAGCTCCCATTGCATTGAGTCGTGACCTACCTGTCGCTGTCACTACGTGCAAGCTATTTTTATTTTGTCCCATATGTGTATTAGTAAATGTTTGTGATACTTTGCATGTTCAATGTTTTTTTTTTTGTTATTTGCGACAAATAAATATATTTCTTTCTTTCTTTTGTTTATTTATCTATCAAGTAAAAAATCACATCCAAAACATTGTAGCAACGTGATCTTGTTTCCAGGCAGTATGGAAGTGCCTCGTGAACCGTGGCGCGTACAACCCGCTGTACGACACCGACTACGAGGGGCTCATAGGGCTGCGCCCTGAGAAGCTGGACAGGCGACAGCATACACAGCCACATAAACCTAAAGTACGATTTCTTTACTAATATTATAAAAGCGGAGTTTGTTCGTTTGTTACGTCTTCACGCCTAAATGGCTTAACCGAATTTGATCATTTTTTTTTAAAGATAGTTGAGACCCTGGATACGGACATAGGCAATTTTTTTTAAAGTGAGAAGTGAGGGAGAAATAGGAAAGAAAAGGGAAAAGTTAGCTTTGCTATTACAATACATAAGGCGCAAGGACAAAAACTACAGGTAGCAGGTACCTGCAAATCAGGAAAGGGGAACTGGGAGGTTTCCGGTACAAACTTGGGACCAACTTAACTTTGCCGTTGAAAAACTATTGCCCTCATACTAACTAACTGCTGTAACTGCATTTATGTTTGTCACGATTTTTGGTTTCGTAGCTCAAAAGGAAAAACTGACTGTCGTCAGTCAAAACCTATATCTTTCGATTCCCTTTACGAATGTGTGGGAAATTAGTTTTTTTTAAACATTAATTTGACGCAAACGAAGGTTACGGCAAAACCTAGTCAACCATAAACTCTTACCTTTCTCTACCACCAGCAAGAAGAAAAAAAAGAAAAATCTGAGGAAAAGAAACCACCACCAGAAGAAAAGCCGGCAGATCCAGCGAACGCAGTGGCTGAAGCGAAGGAACTCAGCGCTTTAGCGCTGAAGGGCGCGCTCAGCGTGCAGCACCAACAGCGGCTGTTAGCGCTGCTGGATCAGGAACCACATGTCGTGTATGAGATTGGGGTCACGCCTAGCCAGGTATAGTCTAACTGTTTACAAATTGCATTAATCATACAATTCTAATCAAAACTGTAATCTAAAGGTTATTCCATACCTCTTCAAACAAATTTTGACTTAACCCAAGTGTAAATAAAGTTGATTACAGAATGACAACTACTATTGGAAAAAAGTCATAGAGTTGGTGATCCTTTTCTAAACTTGGATCCTATCAAATGGTGTAATTAACCAGTTTTTAATTACCAAAAGGTTCGATTCGAAATTCGAAATTCAAAGATAGACTTTTATTTTTATCAACATGGAAACAATAATTCCTTTGAGTATGTTTTTTTTTATAAGGGTAAATATTTTTGTTGTTGACCTTAATTATTTTTATTTCTTGCACAGTTGCCGGAGCTAGTAGAGAACAACCCGATGGTGGCCATATCAGTGCTGCTGAAGCTGATCCACTCGCAGCACATCACGGAGTACTTCAGTGTGCTCGTCAACATGGAGATGTCGCTGCACTCCATGGAGGTCGTCAACAGGTAACACCCGAAGAGGCAGCGATGGTGCTCTAGAATTCATTAGTATTGGTTGAATAACAAAATCCACTTGAAGTAATAGTTTCGGTTCGTACCGACCCAGTGCTTTATGTAGAACATTTTTCGGATATTGCTTTTTTATTTGAAAAACTGATAGCCTGAATCAATCGAATGCAAGAATTGGTATTCCCACTTAATTTACATGTTTAGTTTATGAGGAAAATATTTTTGGAAATCGATAAATTTTTGGATATTTAGAAAACTATTTTTTCTGTGTATTTCACCCGCGTCTTATGTTGCCCCACTCCCGTGGGTAGTAGCGTGATGTTGTATAGCCTTTGTTACTTCCTGATAATGTAGCTTCCTATAAGTATAAAAAAAATGGTTAAAATCGGTTCAGTAGTTTTGGAGCCTATTCGATACAAACAAATTCCTCTTTTTAATATAATATTGATAATATTGTATTCTATAATATAGTATAGATAGTAAATATAGCAGATTATTTTCAAATCTGATTAACTTACATTCTCTGTCCACAGACTAACAACATCAGTAGACCTGCCGGTGGAGTTCGTGCACCTGTACATCAGTAACTGCATATCGACGTGCGAGACCATCCGCGACCGCTACATGCAGAACAGGCTCGTGCGGCTCGTCTGTGTGTTCCTGCAGTCGCTCATTAGGAACAAGATTATTAACGTTAAGGTAATAAATAGGTGACGACACGGAGCGGTCGACTGCTGCGCTGCGTGTCGCGGGTTTGATTAATTCCCGCACGGAACAAATATTACCATGATCTGCAGATAGTTGTTTCGGGTCTGGCTGTTTGTGAATGTCAGTAGAAATGTTGTAAACGCACCCACGATGCAGGAGAAATCCTAGTATGGGGCAACGTTTTTATAAAAAAAAAATAGTGCGGTTATTATATACATTTAAAATAACAAAACTCCCTGAGAGCCAAATATTGGTGGAGAGTTGGTGTTTACCATTACAAATAAAATTTTAAAATCCTCATCGATCGTATGCTACTAAAGTTATTCAGGGTTCAAGGTCAAAATTTGAGGTATTTTGGATTTTTCTCGAAAACGGTAAGTTTTATCAGAAAAATCATCAGACTACAGTTGTAGATACAGTTTAAAATTCTCTACAAAAAATGTCTTTGAGATTTTTTCCTAAGAGTTACCATTCCTGAGATATCGCGATTCTAAGAGTCACATTATACATATTTGGATATTTGGCTTTCCGGGAATATTTGTTATTTGACCATTTATTTTTATGACTAATTTCAAACGAGGATGATGATCAGCACTTTTTGAACTTCACAAGGCAGTCCTCCAAAACGCCCACCCTTCGACACTTCCAAGTGTTTTAGCTGGAAAGAAGTGTCGGAACAAATTCCCCAGCAACAAAACTGTCATGAACTGTCTGATAGGTTTGAAGAACCAAGCTAAGTAATAACTACTGCTCGCGTCGATTTTGAGCAATTTTTTTACGCGTGCAAAATCTATACTAATATTATAAAGCTGAAGACTTTGTTTGTTTGTTTGTTTGAACGCGCTAATCTCAGGAACTACTGGTTGGAATTGGAAAATTCTTTTAGTGTTGGATAGTCCATTTCTTGAGGAAGGCTATAGGCTATATAACATCACGCTACGACCAACAGGTGCTGAGCAGCGCGGGTGAAACCGTGGGGAACAGCTAGTTGACAAATAAATTCCCTCGTTCTTGGCTGAGCGAGTGTCAAACTTTAACTGACCCATTCATGTTCCATCTTTTGCCCTTTATGTTCTGGGGCCGCGGTATCTCTTTCGAACAACCCGCAACCCCGTCGATCTTGAGCTTAAGCTGTGCTTACCTATGTTGGCCCGTGAATGTTTGACCACTAATTACATACCGAGTTTCCTCCGGACCTTAGATAATACGTTAATAAGCCGTTGGTCCCGGCTGTCATTTGTAGATCTTTGACAGTCGTTACAAGTAGTCTATGGCTCATAATATAATTTAATATTATAAAAGCGAAAGTGAGTTTGTTTGTTACCTCTTCACGCTTTAATGGCTAAACCGATTTTGATGAATTTTGGTACAGATATAGTTGGGAACCAGGAGACGGACATAGGCTAATATTTTTTTTGAAAAAAAGTGGGATGTGAGGGAGAAAGAGGGAAGAAAAGGGAAAACTTTGCGTTGCTATTACAAATCAATAAGGGGAACCGTGTTACCCCAAAATTTAACGCGGGCGAAGCCGCGGGCGAAAGCTAGTGGCTCATAATTCTTACAACCACTCTTACCAAGGAGTATCGTATTATTCAATTGTTAACTGGGTTGTGAGGCATCCGGTAAGACTGGAAGCCGACCTCAACATAGTTGGAAAAAAGCTAGGCAGATGATGAACTTACCGTAAACGATAATTCATTATGTATAATTCCAGGAACTATTCATCGAAGTGGAAGCCTTTTGCGTGGAGTTCTCTCGCATCAGAGAGGCAGCTGCCCTGTTCCGACTGCTGAAGCAACTGGACTCGGGCGACGGACTAGCTCACAAGGACGCGAAGGACAACTAGCAGTGGGCCCAGTGGGACAAGACTTGCTCGCGTGAGGACAGTGTTTCGTGATAGTAGTGGCTCATGGACAATTCTAAACACAGATTTTGGTGTTTTTGGGAATGTAATCAGGGAACAATTTGATTTTAGAGATGTTTTCTAAAGTTTTGTTTTTTGGTTTGATTCCTGGGCCGGGCGTAGTGTTATTGGGTTTTTTCCATTAAAAGTTGCCCAGTAGCAGCCACAGAGTTCGTAGTCGTGCCCGGTTGATGTTAATAGGCACGCCTATTACATGGGCCTTAAAACTTAACTGGCTAAAATGAGTGTACTATCAGGTACGCCTCTACTTACCCTTTATCGATTATAACCTTCATAGTCCGTCGGTCCTAGCGACACGCAAAGCCCGCCCTTTTTATAACATTTTGTGCTCAACTGTCAGAAAAACCGGTAAAGTCATTTACGCCATGGCGTGGCATGTCTTTTCGATTTCCGATGAAAATCTGCATCTGCCCTACCACAACGTCTTAAAACAGAACTTATTCCGCTGAGGGAAAAACACAGAGCTATACAGGGTGTCTAGCACCATCTCTTTCTCACACAGGAATAAGAACTGCTATAAGATGTCATGGTAACCCTTCTGGTCTAAACGTTTTTTAAAAAAAAGGAAATAATGGAACCCTTTTAGAATCACATTGTTGTCTGTCTGTCAGGGCCCTTTGTCTCGGGAACGCGTGAAGGTATCGAGATGAAATTAAATCCTTACACTCAAGTCTGCTGTGAAAACATCAACTCTCCAAGCCCACGCAGTAATAATGTAATAATAATATAATATATCTTGGGACAAGTCACACACGGCTATCTGATCCCAAGCTAAGCAGAGCTTGTGTTATGGTAACCAGAAAACTGATATACATACTTATATAATTTATAAATACATACATATTATAGATAAATCACACCCAGACACAGAACAAACAATCATGCTCATCACACAAAGTTTGTCCTGGGTGGGAATCGAACCCACGACCTCCGGCTCAGCAGTCAGGGCCACTAACCACTAGACCAACAGGCGCGTCAGTAAAAATATATGGCCGTTTATGTCGCAAATTACGGATTTCTCGGTCCGACTCCCGTTTGGACGGTTTGATCGGACGAATCATCCTTGCGTAGTACAGAAAAACTCTTACAAAGTAAGATCTATCGCGAATATCTAGACCAACTTTTCTGTTTCTAATTTGTAAATGTCTATTCTTTGCATTAGAGATAGCAACATTTGGTATAACCGGGACTACACGAATAACGATTGATCTTGTTTACATTCTTGAAAATAACGATAATATGTAATTTGTGTGAATTGGACTATTTCGACGGTTCCTACGTACCTACATAAGGTTAAGTCAAAAACCGAGGTTTACAGGAGAGCGTAATTTGTATTCAACACGCCCTAGAATTAATTATATGAGCAATAATAAATATTTTCTTTCTACAATAATTTAAGAGCTTTATAATAATGCTGTTTACTTACGCATAATTTATTTTTTTAATAATTATTTCATTTTTTCACGTTTTCTTGGAAAAACTGATAGATAACCGTTTCTACGACACTTATTCGATGTATTTATAATACTTATTCTCTTATACGATTTCTAAAACAAGGTAATTAAGAGAAAAAAAGAAAAGAAGTGTGTGTGTCAGCTCCGACGCACGACTGGAGCTTACTCCTTAAGTACGAGTATCTAACCATACACAAAAAGAGTTTATTCAACTTAAAATAAAAAAGATTAATATTATATGTAAGGGTAAAGTCACCTATGCAGCATACCCTATGTGCGTCTTAATACACTCACAGCCAAATTAGAAAGTTGCGCACTAAAGGTGCTCACCAAAAACGTGACACATTTTCGATACTTGTTAGTAGGTTTTACCACTCGGATTTTTCTCATACCGGGCGCCTTATATATGAAAATCGATTCTTAAGGAGTAAACTCCAATAAAAATCGCATGTCAGCATGTGCGCATAGATAATCTAAAGCCAATTATACAATAAAAAAAATGATATGTGGTAATGGTATGTAAGTACGTAGGGACCGTCGATTTTTTTCACGCTGACTCATCATTTTGTTGTGAGAGATAAATATAAAAATAATATTTAAAACATTGAGCACGACGACAAGACGTGATCGAGAATCTTATCGCAGATATAATCGGACCGACACAAGATGATTTAAAAAAAAAATAACTTGTATATTGGTTGGTAGTAACTAATGTCACGTTTGACAAAAAGTCTGCAAAAGCACGAAGGTGTTATACCTCAAAAATTGTCTATGCTATCAAATTAAATATTCTATTTTATAATTGGTTAGATGAAAGCATTAAAAAAAGAAGTTCTGACGGATTAAGAACCTCCTTTTAATGAGTTCGGTATTTTCTTGAATATTATAACAGTAGTTTTAGGAAAAACTGTTGCGGTCGTACATTTAGGTAAACGTTTAGAGATCGTATGTAATTTATTTCAAAGAGAATATGTCATGTGAAAAGAAAATATGTCTAAATACATCATCATGTATGTGAAAAGAAAATATGTCTAAATACACGCGACGGCACATCAATCATTAAAAACCAGTGTATGCTGATCTCTCGTCGTCTTTTTGAAGCTGAGACGCTTATAAAATGTATACATCACGTAACGCAATAATTCTATTTTTACTTAATACGAAAGAGTATTTATGGTAAACTATACATTTAAAAAAATTGTCTAGCAATTCTCCAAAACGGCTGGACCGATTTTGACTGGACTTTTACTGGCAGATAGTTGATGTTAAAGAGAAAAGATTATGGTTCACATAAGAATTAGTAAATGGCTATTAGTCCATTGAAATGTTACATTTTTTAGGTAGGCCTAAAAAATGAAACATGAAAAAATGTTCTATATAAAAGTTGTTCCTCAAAAACCGATCTATAAAAATGGTCTGACATAGGTAGCGCATTTTTATTTATAGTTCTACGATAAAAAGTTACTGAACTAAAGTTGTACAGAATTTAATTTGCAACAAAAAATGTTAACAATTTTTTTTTATAAAATAAATAGTTTAAGAGATATATCGTAAAAACCATTTCAACCCCTATTTACGCGATGGCGGCCGTGGGACAAAGGTAGCGACCCCACAAACTTGGTTTTAGCACACATAAAAAAAAAAAAAATTGCGGCCTCTAAAAAATGCAACCCCAAATGTAACTTTTCAATGGACTATATATTTTTCCATAATTAAGAGGGATGTTTCCTTTAAACTTAAATAATGCACAAAGCAATTGATTCACTTGTTGTTATATTATGTTATTACAAACCTTTACAAACACAGTGATTACAATAAAAGAGTTACTATGGACTATGTGATACCTACTAGTTTTAATAAGTACACAATAACTAAGTGTCGCGCATTAATAATTATGGCGACTTATCAGTGATTTTCTCCTACTGTTCATTGAAGTCTCATGTTTATACGAACACACACTATTATTATATAAGTCTCATCAAAATCATAAGTAATTTATTCAAACGGCTGATGATCAGCACTTTTTGAACGTCATTCGACACTACCTAGTGTTTTAGATGAAAAGTTGAAGTGGCGGAACAAACTCCTCAGCAACACAACTATCTGATAGGTTTGATAAACCAGACTTTAAAAAAAAATTAAAACGTTGCCCCACACTAGGATTTCTCCTGCATCGTGGGTGCATTTACAAACATTTAAACTCACATACACAAACAGCCAGACCCAGAACAACTATCGGGTAGGTGATACAAATATTTGTTCCGTGGAACCGAACCCGCGACACGCAGCGCAGCAGTCGATCGCTCAGCACTGCGCCAACCGTGAGCGACAAGAACTTTATACAGTAATAGCCAAGGTTACTAATTAATATCAAAGTTGCCATCGAAATTCCACGAAAAAGATTTTGAATTTTAATAGGTGTCTACTCAATTCTTGTAATTGTTAAGTACAGTTAATGAATTTGATATAGATAGCTTACTTGGAACTACTTTTGTAGTGGAAAAATTAATAATGTAACAGTTGTATTGTACAGACGCCTGCAGGTCAAGCTACCCGAAACTGTCAATTTTTCCCAATGAACCTTGAACCTAATACTTTAGAAATAAAGTCGAAAATCTATTTAAGAAATCTGACAGATTGTGGTAGCTTGATGTGCAGGCGTTTGTACACCTACAGTACCGGCGTTAGGCGTCGGCGACCACGGACGGCCTCGCAAAACTGTTTCCCATTAGGGCCGTAACGGGGATAATGGATCTTGACAAACAGACAGACGGACAACAAAGTGATCCTATAAGGGTTCCGTTTTTTCCTGTTGAGGTACAGAACCGTAAAGACTGAAAAGAAAGCTTAGAAAGAAAGGAACCTCGCAAAGCTGATGGTGCCGACGACCGCATTTGGTCTAGCGCCGCCTCTGTATACCAAATAGACAGGTGGCGTTAAACCGGCGGACGTTGACATCAGCTTTGCAAGGCTCCTTTCAGTTCCAGATTCATCTAACACCAGCCGCAATTGCCGTACTTAGGAGTTCGTACCCATAGGTTAAACGAGACCTATGCAACCAAAATGACTTTTTTTGCCGTGTTTTAATTTCACACAACCGATCAAATCGGTTGTTTCTAAAATCTAATTAGAACATTTTTGTGAGGCCGTCAGCCGGTCGCCGACGACTAACGCCACGCACTGCCACTTTGGAACTATTCAGTCCTTAATTCTAGTGAGTTTAAGGTGGGGATGATCCCTCAATTTGCCTAACATTGTCTTTACTATACTTCATAGAAATAAATAATAGTAACTTGCGACTGTTGAAGTTACGACTGATTAAACTATATTACTATTAACGTTTATAAGATAAATTAGATGTTGCTTGGGGTTTTCATATTTTGTACATAACGAAGAATTGCATGGTTTTTGCGAGAATGTAGGCATGAATGTTACCTAATGTTTGGTTGTAATGTAAAATAACATTAATTCAAAAGTTATTCAGGTGTGAACAAAAACCTGTACCTACTAATTACTATGTAAATAGGATGACGTGTGTGTAGCAAAAATGATTAGTTGTGAACCCAGACAATTGAAAATTATTTCCCTAAGCTAAAGAGCTTACTGCACGGCGAAACGCGCTTCAAAATCGTGCAATATGAACGATTCAGACGCGACGTCAGCTTCGCTAATGTATCGATGTAAACGCGACTGTTATATCGACCCAGGTTCCATCTTGCGTGCTTGCATCGCGATAGAAGCGATACATGATGGTTAAGTGGGCGAAGAGACACAGCCAGCGACATTGCATCGCTGCAAAGAGCCGCAGTGGGCGATGGTCCTAAGAATTTTTAAATGAGGCATTCTAGCAGGATTATGCTATAATGTTTTCTGGACCCATCTTATTTATAGATCGTTTAATATCTCTTATTTAACTGTTAAAGTGTGTTGTGTAAGTTGGCAATAAAACATACAAAATAATACATTCAGAGTTTATTATTATGAATAACTACAGTAACCCAATATTAATTCTAACTAAAACTGGCATGGGTAGCCTATGGGATGTATAAATGCTCATGAGCTATCATTTTCGGCTGAATAGAAAAGATTACAACGGTCACAGCATTCACGCATCCAACAGTCTATCTTAGTCTACTTAGCACCTTCCAGAACTTTCCTTATTTCGTCATCAGCGGCCAAGTCTAATGGAGTACAGTCATCCTCGTCTTTTAGCAGGGATGCTCCAGCTTTTAGCAATATCTTAGTTGACTCTATGTGGCCACAGGATGCAGCATAATGTAAGGCAGTTTGACCACTCTCATCTGCCACATCTACTGGGCATCCTCCATCCAAAGCAGCTTGTAAAGACTTAGTAGCATTGCGGTCAGCAGCCCAGTGCAACGCAGTGAGACCGTCTTCATCAGTCTCATGACGGAGCTCTGGGAACTTCGCGAGGAGTTCAGTGACACGCTCAGCACAGTTCTCTCGTGCCGCATCCAATATAGTCAGTTCATTGTGTATTAGCTCAGGTTCAGGTGATTTGCGCATAGAAGACACTGCAACCCAGCCTTCCTTCATTCCTGCCTCATCATCTTCTAATTCTGGGGCATATTTGTGCACTAAGGCAATGTACTTTTGTTTAGCCTCTTCACTTGGCAAGTCACCGAGGGACCTCCAGGCCTCCCATTTTCTACGGCCTCTACCATCCAACCACCCAGGCTTAGGAGTATCACATTTGCCTTCAAGTCCTTGTTTATAGAGACCGTACAGCTCTAACAGTTGGTTGTTGGTTAGTGTGCTTGTTAGTTTCTTCACATGATCAGCTGCCTTATTAAAAGATATGTCTAAAGGAGACTGGTCATCATCGGAAAAGTCTGAATCAGGGTATTCTGGAAGTGCTTCAGCCATTGTAAATGCTATCTATGGCAGTCTGTTTAACTATTCTGAACTTGAACAGTTAAGTTCAGCCCTTCTAAAGTGTGCACTTGCTTGTTGGTGGCATCTGCAGCAGAGGTGGCACTTGCAAACTCTATGAAACCGTATCCTTTGCTGAGGCCGGTGGAACGGTCAAACACTACTCTAGCACTTTGTATTGGCCCAAACTGAGCAAAGTATTCTTTGAGTTGTCGATGACCTACAGTCCAAGGCAGGTTGCCTACATACAGGCGAGCTGCTCTTGCTGTGCTGGCCATAACCTTAAACTGCAACAATTTCAAGTAAATGCAAAGATCGGTCTCCAACCAACGCTCGGTAGTCAACTCCCGAACTATCACTCAGTGAATCCAAGTCCAGTAGAGCTCCCTTCAGTCCCCACTTCTTCAGCAGAGCCTCAATGGACCAGTCCGCGCTGCGTTCCTGGTAAGAACATAAAAATCGCGCGTCAGTGCCGTCTAGCAGGTAAGCGACAGTCGATAATACTTCCTCGAACTGAGAGGGTTCGTAAAAACAATCTGAAGCTAGCAACAGATCTACAGGTCTAAGTGCGTGAACTTCTGATAGGAATAAGCCCCAGGCTAAACCTAGGATCTTTACGTCACGATTGGGAACGAGACCGTTCGCCTCACAACACGCAGCCAGGTGCCGCAGCGACCGGGGGAGGGCGACGCTGTCAGTGAGCGTAACACGGGCGCCGCACTTTGCAGCTAAGATGCCCGGTAGGCCAGTTCCGCAGCCGAGTTCTAGGACGCGGAGACCGCGTAAATGGCGCCTTTGAGTCCACAAATACCAGGCTAACAGGGGCGCCGACGGCCACGTGTAGAACGAGTAGCCAGCCGTCAGAAGCTCCGGAATAACTATCTCCAAATATTCACCTCGAGTGTCGCCGTTGGTCGATGACTTGCCACGAAACACGAACTTTTTCAGTTGACCACTCACAGATCTACCATCGGTCATTGCATAAGCATTCCTTACGATAAATAAAGAAACTATATTTTTTGATGCTCTGTCGCTGTGAAACTAGATCAGACGTCAAACATTAAGTTGCCAGTAAATAAAGGTTGAAATAAAAATAACATATTTTTTTTCGCCTATTTACGTCGAGAATCATCGTGTTTACTGTTTGAATATACAATTTTAAATATCTCTTTATTTTTTTTTTTTAAAGTAATAGTAAAGTGCAAAAAAAAATCTAAATAGAACATCTTTGATGTTGGATATTCCATTACGTTTAATTAAATTTACATAACTTGTAACCCTAGTTCCATTCATTCATTTATCAGCAGATCATTCAATTTTCAGTCAGGCTTATCATCCCGTTCAATCAGTCTATTTAAACTTGGCAAACGATATTTATTTTGCTCAATGTTCATTCATTTAGTAGTGAAGTGTGTGCGTGTGTGTTACGGAGAGTTAATTTAACTTTTATTAAAAAAAAACTATATAAAATACAAAAATGTCCGTAGCAGCTAAAGGTAAGCATGCATAAGTCTATTTTATAATAGCCTATGGTATGTTAATAACTTGTTAATTCGTTGTAATAATAACGTTATTACCGCGGGGTCAAACTCCAAAGTTTTAAGGGACAGGTTTGTTTGGCAATTGAATAGTAATATGTTTAACTACGTTGTTATCAAATGATTTAATTAAATATCGTACTTAGTAATTAAACAATAAAAGTATAATTTTCAGAAATTATTTTGTAAATATGGGAGGTGATTGACCTGATAGAAATTGTGCTAAAGTCCAGTGCTACCGTTGACTCAATTTGTTGTATAAAAGAAGTAGATTATATTAATTCCCTATAAAACTGGCTCATGGTTTCACCACACCGAATATCCTATGAATCCGGAGTGAGAATAATCTGGGTTCAAATTAAATCATTGCTGGTCAAGAAATTGTTCAAGGTTACCGGTATATGTGTACAAGTATTTGTCACATCTGCCCTGGTTGCAGGTTGCAGGACATAATCTTCTTAAGTTTGCAATCTGCTAGAATGTGTAACGAAGCAGAGGCTAAATGAAATAAGGTTGTAGTGTCTGGTGGTACCTATATATTATTATCTTTCTTAGATCTATAATATCAGAATGATTCTCTGAATTTGCTAAGTTGCTAAGCGCAAATTTCGAGAACAGCTGAGCCGATTTCGTTAATTCTCTTTTTGTTGTGTTGGTTTTAATGTCAGAAGAGGGCTGTTATGAAAAAAATAATGGGTAGGTAAGTAGAAAAATTGCATTGCAACGCATGTACATACAACCAGTAAGTACCTACCTACAAGACGGCCAACGAGAAGCGATACCAAATGTAAACAAAACCCATGCTAAAACTCCATCTAAAATGGCCGCCCGAATGTTGGCGAACCCGTATTAACGTTGTCATGTTTTTGCCGGGAGAACGAGATATTACGACAAAGGCACAAGATGGAAAGAGCTTAATATTAGATTGTCAACGCCACAGTTGTTCTTTAGGTTAATGACCTTTCGTATCGCTTCTCGTTGGCCCTACTGTAATTATAATAAATTTGTTGATAAATCTGTCAACGTCTGAATTGCCAAGGAGGCTCTCGTAAGTCGTTAGGCAGCTGGATCAAATACTTGATAGGTACAGCGATACTCTTGGACACGGCTTGTATTGTTAAAAGGTTCCTTTCTCTGGAGCCTTGACCGCCGGTAGATTGAACCCTGTTCCCGATACCGGTGGGCTACTATTATTTGTATTGTTTATGTATATAGGTAGGTATAGGTAAAAAGAAAGATGTAAAAATACCTAATATGTGAAAAAAATAAGTTGATAAACTGAAGACTAGAGGGGGTACATTGAAGGGTTAAACAGCCACACAGTACTTAGTCTACTCTGTTGGTAGGTGCGGTACTGTTCTTTTAAGTTACGAGGTAGCCCGTTTAAAAGAAACAGTTGCGATCGCCTATCATGGGTTGATGAAACTCGACAGCACTGCATTACAAACTTTGCGAGTGGGAAGGCAGGTTACTGCCACCTGTTGAGTCTCAACAAGAGGGTTTAACCTGCCTCTAACGAAGATTATAAAACCTAACCTACTCATTTTACCGTATCGCCTGTAATAACATACGTACCTACTATTCCTTAGTTATCCTACAGCAGGCGACACGGTACCACAAGTAGAACAAAATGATGATGAATACCACTTGCAAGAATCGTTTTTACAAGTCTGACTTGTGATTTTGACACCATGGTAGGTACCTCTAGCTACCGCAGGGGTAACATGCTACCAAGTCTCTATTAGCTCTATTTTCTCTAGCAGCAGTTATTTTCGCGGCGTTTTACCTACTTATTCAAAAAAAAGTAAAGTTTTTCTTTTTTCAAAGTCACCTTTGTGTATTATTAAACAACAAAACCTCTGGCTGGATAACGTTCTGGCTTATCAACCAAACATGATTATTGCAAATCATTATAGTAAAAGCTAACCGAAAATGATATCTAGAGTTGCCATCACCTAAAACTTCAAAATCACGGACAAACCAGTAAAACTAAAATAAAACTTTGACACCTCGGAAATCTAAATAATTACGGAACTAAATTATAAAGTAACTATGAAAGTATTAAAAAATGCATTTTAAAATCTTTTACGCTCCTTATATTGATCACATATTGCTCCACCCCAAGCCTTCACGATACACAATCACCAAAACGGAGCTCAAACCTCAGGAAAGCTGTGCGCAACTCACTCCTCATCATGAGGAAACAAAAAAACCGTGACCCTGCATGATTAAGACATAACCTAATCTTCTATATCATAAAAAGCTGGCTGTACAGACGGCCTAGAGTCATTATTATAAGAAGTCATACATACTTAGTTTTAATAAGTTTTGGAGTTTACTCCTTATGAATCGATTTTCATGTATAAGGCGCCCGGTATCAGAAAAATCCGAGGGGTAAAACCTACTAAAGTAACGAAAATGTGTCACGTTTTTGGTGCGCACCTTTAGTGCGCAACTTTCTAATTTGGCTGTGAGTGTATTAAGAAGTACATATGGTATGCTGTATAGGCGACTATACCTATATACTATATGTTATTGGGCTTGTTTGTTTCTATCAGTGTCGATGTATTTATATTGCTATTTTTTTTCATTAATTTGTGAATTTACCCTTTCATATGATATTAATCTTTTTTCAGTATAACAAACTCTTTTTGCGTATGGTTAGATACTCGTACTTAAGGAGTAAACTCCAGTCGTGCATCGGATGAGACACACACTTTTTTTTTCTGAGATAGATGACCTATTGGCCGGTTGGGTCTCCCGTCCCGTACATACAGGCAGAATGAAAAGAATGATGTACGACTACGTGGAACCGTTTTAAAGTCGGTGTCCCTACCAACCTGAGATGTCATATAAGTGCTAGATGAATTTATTGATGGTTTTCCTACGTGCTTCAAAATACGCCTGAAATACGTATCCCTATGCAGATATGATAAAGCAGTTATATCATATCAGGATTAAAGTCCAATAGCCTGCTCTATGCCAAGTTTAAAATTGTTTACAGGCAAGGCCAAAGTCAGTATTAAATTTAGATTACGATTGATAGAGGATTTACTGTCACCGGGTTTATTTGGAAAGAAAGAAATCATGTTTTGTCATTTGCCACAAGTACTAACAAAAAGTAAAAAAAAACTAAACACTAAAAATAAAACCGACCAAAAGCGAAGTCAGACTCGCGCAATGTGGGTTCCGTACAAAGTTGCGACATAAACAGCCATATCTTTTGACTGTGTAGACTTAGAGGATTGTTTTTTTTCACGGCACAAAGGCACCACAGATTTCCCGAGATAAACGGTCTTGGCTTGACTTGATAAGGGTTCCGTTTTCTTCCTTTTGAGGCACTGAACCATAAAAAAGACAATGCTGTGTGTCTCACGGCTGCGCCAAATAATCCTAGTTCAGCAAACTGCCGAGCATCTAGTGCCCGAAGCTTGTTTTCTTTTACACAACATCTTGCCTGTAAGCCCCGCAGGTGTTCCATAAACAGTACTCCCAAATTCACATTCCCACCTGTGATGTTAACGTCCTCGTTTTGTGGGACAAGCTTGTTACCATAGATTGTTGGCATGGATGCAAACTCCGGGGTCTCCTGAAATTCCTGTAGTTATCCTAATGAGACTTTGTTCTACCCGATTTGCGAGCCTTTCGACAGGCGGCTTATTTACAGGTACTACTTATCTCCAAACGTGTGTTTATTAGTTGGCTGATATCATTATCTTATCAGCTGCCGAATATTATCTCCTTGGAAAAACAACGAACTCCTTGGTAATGAATGTTCGTATTTTAGCCTCGAACAGGACTATCATCTGCTTACGCCCTGTTACAATAAACAAAAAACGATTCGTTTTGCTTACGGATGGTAGCATTTTGGCAAACGTCTCATAGAATTTTGTCAAAATACTACATACTATCCTTATGCAAAACGAATCGTTTTTGTTTATTGGAACAGGCGTTAGACCCGTAAAGGACTCGTTTAATCATTTTGTATTGGAGTGTGCTAGTCAATACTTTTCTTTCTTTCGTTTCTTTCAATGGTATTGCTGAGGCTGCCTCACTGAGGAATGATGGCGTTGTTCCATGATTACGAACAGTGATCTATTTAAGGTTTTTGGTTTAAGAATTTTAGTCTTTGATATCAGTTTTGGGATTATCTACAATTATCAAATGTGAAATATCAATACTAAGTTTGGTAATTAAAATTCTATCAAAACGGAAGCAAATAGTTCTACCGCGAAAAATCGGTTCCTTGTGTTTTCTATCAGTCTCTCTTTCGTCTCGTAAAGGTAGACAAAAAAACGTTTTTTTGGCAAAAAAACCAACTTCTAAAAAGCACTAAAAAGACGTAAAATAAATTAACTTCCGGAAGTCGGTGAATTTGATTGATTCATAGATTTTTTTAAAAGATTTCAATTCAGTGTTTTTAGTTGTGTTATGATTATAATATAATGGTATCTCACACAAATTCTTATCGAGTATTTATTTTTCATTGCTACTAAGAGATAGCATATCGTCCATATACCCTAGTAAAAAATGTACTATAGAAGATAACTCGTAAACTGCAAGCAATATAGAATTCATATGCGACCTGTGTATTTAATTTTTTTTTTATAATCGACTAGCTGTGCCCCGGCATGCGTTGCTATGCAATTTTCTACCTTTCTACCTAACCTACCTTTTCTTTGCTATAAACCTCACGGAGACCGAGACCTTTCCAACGAATGCAAAACCGTGGATATCGGTTCGTGCGTTCTGGAGTTAAAGCGTCAGGAAGGAAAACCCGACTTATTTTTATATAGTAGATATACCTACTCCGTATATCGATTATAAAAAGAATTTTGAAAAACGGCCCACAATAGACGAAGAAATCGCGTAACAAACATAAATAAAAAACAGTCGAATTGAGCACCTCCTCCTTTTTTTTTGCTTAAAAACACTTTATACAAACCACGTCCCGCTGAATAGAAAAAAACGACTTCACCAGCAGAACCAGACGCTTCCAACGATGGCAAACTTTATACAAACCACGTCCCGCTGAATAAAAAAAAAACGACTTCACCAGCAGAACCAGACGCTTCCAACGATGGCAAACTTTATACAAACCACGTCCCGCTGAATAGAAAAAAAAACGACTTCACCAGCAGAACCAGACGCTTCCAACGATGGCAAACTTTATACAAACCACGTCCCGCTGAATAGAAAAAAAAACGACTTCACCAGCAGAACCAGACGCTTCCAACGATGGCAAACTTTATACAAACCACGTCCCGCTGAATAGAAAAAAAACGACTTCACCAGCAGAACCAGACGCTTCCAACGATGGCAAACTTTATACAAACCACGTCCCGCTGAATAGAAAAAAAAACGACTTAACCAGCAGAACCAGACGTTTCCAACGATGGCAACATTACTGCTTGTCGTGTTTACATAAACTCACACAGAAACTTTTCGTTTTTCCCATCAAAACTAAGCTTTACCCTTCCTTTACCCAGGTATCTTCATCGTGGGTGCCAAACGCACAGCGTTCGGTACCTTCGGCGGCGCCTTCCGCAACACTTCGGCTACTGAGCTGCAAACCGTGGCAGCTGTGGCTGCTCTCAAGGAGGCGGGAGTCTCCCCCGATAAGGTCGACTCTGTCGTCGTGGGACAGGTCATGGCGGTGAGTGGCTGTTTTTAATTCTTGATATAATCTTGACCAAGTTCCAAGTTTTCAGTTCTAGGGTAAAGTTATGTGGGGAGTGTTATCAGTATCTAAGATTGTCTTTTGAGAAAAGAATCAGATAGATTTTTTGAGTTGACAAGTCTAATCAATGCACGTTTCTTACCGCTACTCAGAAATCAAAGGACCTAATTAGTAAATGGAACTTAAGAGTAAGCAAACATTTCGAAAAGTGGAAATACTTTAATAAAATGCAGGCTTTGTTTTTGGATGGGAAATCGTTAAATAACTTCCCCTACTTTGGGTGGAGCGTGGGAGAGTGTCAGACTTACTGACTAAAACCCATCCATGTTCCTTCTTTTGTACGTTTTGTTACGAGGCCGCGGTATCTCTTTCGAATAACCCGCAACCCCGATGGAGGAAAATGCAGGATTGATAATGTTTTTTGAAACCCAAATCATGCAATGCTCAAGCACAATTAGATAACCATTGCCGGCTTCCAGACCATCGTCTGGAAAACATAACACCGCTGCATTTCTACGTAAAACATACTTTTTTTTGTTATTGTCGGGGGGAAACCTTCAAATGGCGACCGGTCTTGGGGACAAGACCGGACAGTGTGGGACTTTTACCGCACTAAAACCACGCCGGTGATCACCATCTGCACATGAGAGGAGGCCCAGTTTCCTCTTAATAGACCTGAACGGAGCCCCCTTTGTGCAACACCTGTTAAGGCACAACCCTGGGGCGTAAAACATACCTACAACTTAATCAGCATTCTTTACTTGAACTGCACAACTCTGAGAAAGAAGGACCAACCACCTAAACAATCATTTTCATATTGTATTGTTTGATGCAGGCAACTCAAACAGACGGTATCTACCTTCCTCGTCATGTGATGCTGAAGGCTGGCATCCCTCAAGACAAACCGGCCCTCGGAGTGAACAGGCTCTGTGGATCAGGATTCCAATCAGTCGTCAACAGTGCACAGGTAAGCAAGTCAAGTAACAGCTATCGAATGTTTTCGTGGTTTGATATATCTATCATTCGTCATTACCAGAAAAAATATCTATATCATAATATGGTCTCTCTACTTTAGCAGTTTTACTAAGAAACTTAAAAATATTCTGCGATCCGTATATGCTTATATCTAATTCTGATCGCTACAGATCGCCATTTGCCAATGATAAGGCTATTTTCGCGAAAATTGAAATTACTGCGATTATCTGCGAAAAGTCGCAACATTCCACTGTACATGGCCGCAATTACCAATTACTAATATCATTCATTGCAGACATGACAGAGTTAGTAGCAAAAACCCTATGGTGATAACCTTGCGGAGACTTGCCAAATACAAACGATGTTATACTCTGTAGGCCAGATTCAATCAACCGATGCCAAAGTTTTTGAATTCAACTCATTGAACTACCTTCAACTCGAATGACCTCGGCTTAAAACAAGCAATAGGTTGTTTCTAGGAGAGGTAATGACTAAAACCTTCTTCTTCTTTTGACCGTTTATCGATTGTGATGACCAATCTGAGAAAAGGCAAACCATCGACACAGGGACAATATAGAGCGGATTAAAAGTGTGTTCGGAAATACAGATGCACTCTCTGTTCTCAATTGTCACAGTCGATGGGACGACTATCCGACACGACAGACTTCAGGCAGCAATTATAATTTTTTTGTCGAACTTGATACTTTCCACACATAAATCTACTCTTATATTGTCCTAGGACATCCTTACTGGTGCTGCCAAGATCTCCCTCGCCGGTGGCGTAGAGAACATGTCCCAAGCTCCCTTCGCAGTCAGAAACGTGAGGTTCGGCACAGCTTTGGGCCAGAACTACGCGTTCGAAGACACTCTGTGGGCTGGTCTCTCTGACTCTTACTGTGGTCTGCCCATGGGTATGACTGCTGAGAAGCTTGGAGCCCAGTACGGGATTACCAGGGATGAGGTAGACAACTTCGCGCTTAGGTCACAGCAGAGGTGGAAGGCTGGTAAGCAAAACAACCCTTACTAGAGTCTTTCATAAGCAGCACATTTATATTTGTTTATCAGTCCCATTTTTTGGGAATGGGAAGTCATAAAATTACTGTGGGGGGATGTCAGACTTAATTATCTAAAACCCACCCCACGTTCCTTCTTTTGCCCTTTATGTTCAAAGGCCACGGTATCTCTTTCGAACACAAAACAAAATAACTTTTAAGCTTGCAATGCATTGCGGGGCCACGGGCTAAAGGTATCAAAAGTGATCGATCATTGACGGCAACTTCCACGATTGTTCTGGCAATGACTAGATAATTTTTAACACATGTGTCAAAAAATAGTTTTTGTCTTTTATTTAATTTTTAAAATTCTTAACAGTATATTTTTGAAACACATCATACATTACACACAAATTGTTACAATATTACAGACATTATTAACAAATGCAAGCTGTTTTTATTTTTAGACGATAAATAAGACTTCACCATTTATTCGAACCCTGAAATATCGAAACACACAGCTGAAAAAGTGGAAAATTACTTAATTTCTACAAACCCACTTAAAAACCCAAACAGGCCAAGATGCAGGAGCATTCAAAGCTGAAATCACCCCGGTGACTCTTACTGTGAAGAGGAAAGAGGTCAAGGTTGAGATGGACGAGCACCCTCGCCCTCAGACCACCATCGAGGGCCTGAAGAAGCTGCCCCCCGTGTTCAAGAAGGAGGGAATTGTCACCGCTGGTACTGCTTCTGTAAGTCGAAGTTTTATTTAATAGATTACTAGTTGACCAGCGCGGTTTCACCCGTGTCTTGGATTACCGCCCCGCTTCCAAGGGTAGAGCGTGATGTTATATAGCCTATGTTATTCAATGATAATGTAGCTTTGTAATGGAAAAAGATTTTTTGAAATCGGTCCTGTAGTTTTCTAATTAATTCGTTACATACAAAAAAAAATCCTCTTTATAACAATAGTGTAGACTAGCTTATGCCCGTGGCTTTACCCGCTTGTAGTCTGGTTTATGCCCCACGGGATCAAACTACCGAGATAAAAGTATACATTGTGTCAATCCAGGTTATAAAATATCTGTGTGCGAAATATCAGCCAAAGCTGGTCAGTGGATTTTTCATAAAAAAACTAGCAGACATTTATGATGGATAGTCGAATATTGAAAAGATATCTCTAATAATTTGACGGCACGGTGGCTAAATTTTTGCAAACGCACCCACTATCCAGGAGAAAATCATAGCGTGGAAATAAGTAAAAAAAAAACATGAGGAAATAGTAGATTATTAACCAAGGGGATAAAGCAGCGTCTTCTGTCGCGGGTGACGATTTAAATCGCGAGCGTAACAAAGGACTCGAGGTTTACTCCCGAGCGTAGCGAGGGTGTTAAAAACTTAAATCACGAGCGAAGCGAGGGATTTAAGACGAGTCCTGAGTGTAGCGAGAGATTTAAGTTTACCCAAGACTAAGACAGCTTTATCACCGAGGAAAATACTCTACTTTTCGTACCATTTGTGAAAAAATTAACACAGTAATAATATGAGATAAGCATTTATTAAAAATAATGACATTAAAAGTAAAAGTTAACATTCGAACATTGGTCCAATTATTTATAGAGAGAGCTACACTTTTGTTTGGTACATTTATTGTTGATGAGTATAATTGCGGCAGCATTTGCACTGATGGAGTCCGACAATACACTGTCACTGTCGCTTTGATTTAACAAGGTATTTTTAGAACATTAACTTATTTATAAAAATAAACTTAACGTTTATGTACCTATTTGAAGAAAACAAAATCGCGACAAATTCCTAGACTAATATGTTTTGTCGGAAAAGCAAAGGCATCAAGCTCAAACGACCTCGTCGGTTTTGGTAATTTTATTTAATACTAGCTGTTCCCCACGGTTTCACCCGCGCTGCTCAGCACCTGTTGGTCGTAGCGTGATGTTATATAGCCTATGTTACTCGGGGATAATGTAGCTTTCCAAAGGTGAAAGAATTTTTGAAATCGGTCCAGTAGTTTCGGAGCCTATTCATTACAAACAAACAAACAAACAAATCTTTCCTCTTTATAATATTAGTATAGAAGTATAGATAATCATAACTGCATATAATTCATTGCGTATTCCTTTTTAAAAAAAGATGCTTAATGCTTTATATACAAACTCAATGGTGTAAACACAGATGTAGTTCAGTATTAAGTATTCCAATTTTAAATCACATTCTCTCCCTAGGGGATGAATGAAATTCAGTACAATATTCTTTCCCTGTTTTTGACAGATTAAAAATGACTATCGTTATGTTCGCTTTTTGGGGCATAGAATGTCACTTTTTTGAGCAAGTGGTACGAAAACAGAATTATATCTTACTTATGAGTTAGTAAGTACGGCGTAAGTATCGTACTAACGCCGTACATGAACATGACCCAGCTCATTTCACGCATTATATAATTTAGCTCTAAAAAAAATGAAGAGTAAGCGCGCTATCTATCATGATTATACAATATTATTTATATTTGAGAAGTCACTTATATGCAACATGATAATGCGTTCGACGATGATATAACAAATCATCATTGACAACAAAAGATTATACTCTTAATATAGTTAAATGACTGGCTTAACTTTTGATCACGATTTAAGCACGAGGCAGAATTCTCATCAAAGACAAAATACGTCGAATTTGAACCGCAAATACAATTATCCTATATCTAGATAGATATATTATAAAATTATTATAAGTACACAATTAAATTAACGCCCCCTATTACATTGGACTTAACGTTACTAACGAAATTATTTATTCCCAACTAAAACACGAGGAAGTGGCGAAATGCGATGCGTTTTAGGGGACTGTCTCTTTTAATTTGACGTTCAAAAAGTGTTGATTGTCAGCCTAATTTAAATAAAGGACTTGTTTAAAACAAAGTAACGTTGCCCCACACTAGGAATTTCTCCTGTATCGTGGGTGCCTTTACAAACATTTAAACTCACACACAATCAGCCAGACCCGGAACAACTATTTTTAGGCCATACAAATGTTTGTTCCGTGCGGAAATCGAACCCGCGTCGTCATTTTTATTAGGGTGCACTATTGTTCACCACCTAACCTTTCGGGGATAGCACGCGCCATGTTGCTATGCAGCTTTAACTTCCCTTCCTCCACCAGGGAATCAGCGACGGCGCGGGCGCCATCGTCCTGGCCAGCGAGGAAGCCGCCAAGGGTCTGAAGCCCCTCGCCCGGCTGGTGGGCTGGTCCTACGTGGGTGTAGACCCCAGCATCATGGGTGTCGGCCCTGTGCCCGCCATCGAGAACCTTCTGAAGGTCACCAAGATGAGCCTCAATGATATTGACTTGATTGAGGTAAGTGTGACATGTGCCTAATTTAAACATTTTGTGATAGCCTTTTTTTTTCAGAAGACAAAAGTCAAACTGCGATTATATCAAATATCTTCTTCAGAAGCAATTCTGATGATTTTCTTTATCAGGGGTATTGCATTACGCAGTACTATACTACAACCAATGCTGGCTGATTGGCCATAACGTTCCAATACTCAGGTCGTTTTAAATAAGGTTTTACTTAAAAGAAATATTTGAATAGGAATAAAATAGAAGTGTGGGATGTAACTTAAAACTTAATATAAAATATTATCTTAAAAGGATATTATGCGCATTTAATTGAAATATTCCACACAATTCCTACAGTACTAACTGGGTTGTGGAGATCAGATAGGCAGTCGCTTCATGTAAAATACTGATATTCTTCTGCATACGGTAAGACTGGAAGCCGAATCAACATAGTTGGGAAAGGACGAGGCAGAGATCTACCTGGCGGTCACCCATCCACAGACCAACTTAGGCAAGCGCGGCTTAACCTAAAGATCGACCAGAGCGGCTGCTATTATTTAGCCACGAGCTCCTCCAAAAAGGCCACACACACATACGGTCCTAAATTTCATAGACAATCGAATTCGGGCAAACGACCAACCAAGTGTAATAGCGCCTTACTATCCATGTCCAGACTTCCACTCTTACCCAATAAAAACTTGCATTATTTATCGAACAGATCAACGAGGCCTTCTGCGCACAGACCCTGTCCTGCGCCAAAGCCTTGAAGCTTGACATGGAGAAGCTGAACGTGAACGGAGGCGCCACCGCCCTCGGACATCCCCTGGGGGCCTCAGGATCCCGCATCACCGCGCATTTGGTGCATGAGCTCAAGTAAGGACTTGGACATGATAAATGTTATTTATTGCTATAATAAAAAGTCATGTATCCGGCTGATATACACGTTAATATTTCTTACAAGAGACAGTCCCCCAAAATGTCCTCCCTTAGCTACTTCCTAGTATCTAAGCTCGGAAGAAGTGGAGGAACAAACTCGCCAGTAACACATACTTTTTTGTAAAACCTCTTTACCATGCGAAATAAAACTGTTTTTGAACTAGATAGGGTCGGTATTTGCTAAATTAACTTTTAAAAGAAACAGCTTGGCCTTTAAAGGCCTGAGACGCTAGCAATAGAAGGTGGTATAAACGTAAAAAAATGATTTTCATAATTTTTTGAATTTAATTAATATCTGTTGGGTTTGTTGCAACAATTTAATTACGTAAGGAAACATACCCTTAATACGTGACCCGTTCAAGAGGTCTTTAAAAACCACGTTTGTTTAAGAGAAACGCATTATCCATGCACATATACAATTTCATCGACATTCACGCGATTGAAACCGCCAGCAAAAGCTGGTTGGTAATAATGATCACTATGTATGCCATATTGCAATATAGAGGAAATCAATTGAACTTATTGCACTCAATTGTTTGAAATTAGAATGCTGCATTCGTTGTATGTACACTATACTTACCGTTAACCGTGGTGTGACCAGCCAATAAAATAATGTGATTTTGTTTGGTTTTATAATTATAAAACATTTTTTTTTCTTTCCGTAGACGCCGTGGCCTGAAGCGCGGTATTGGATCAGCTTGCATCGGAGGAGGCCAGGGTATCGCTCTGATGATTGAGACCGTCTAAGCACAACTAAATTAAGTGAACGAGTGAATGAATGAGACGTGATAGAGAAGAATGAACATATTGAGCATATAAATAAAATCAGTAATTTTGAAATCGAAAACTTTTAAACCGTGATATTTTTGTACCGATTGAAATTAATTGATGATTGTACTTGATCATGTAAATAAATTGTCCTTTTGCTATGTATTTGCATATTTATAATATTAAAAAAGCCAAGATTGACTGGCGAGAATGTAAATATAATAATCATGATTAAAGACTCTGTTACTGTGTATGCTAAGTCAATAATATTTTGATAGCGTTTATTTTAAGAAGTATTAACTTTTGGAGGTTATTTAATTATATGTTATAAAAAAAGTCTATTGTTTAATTCGATCACATCCCATCCATTCACGTCTTTATAAAAATGCGCTTGTGTTCTTCCGAACTAAGTACATGTTATTTTCTTATTATTCAAACAAAAGCAGGCGGAACACAAATAAAATAAATGCACTGATAAATCGATGCCAGTTACCTCGAAAAGCAACGCTACCGTGATCGGCATACTTTGTGCTGTTATACGTATAATCATCCGGGTTTGCGGGTTGTTCGAAAGAGAAACAGCGGCCCCGGAACATAAAGGGCGAAAGAAGGAACATGGGTGGGGTTTAGTCAATAAAAGTCTGACGTTCCCCCCCACTCCGCAGGGAAAGATATTAGGTATTTGGTAGGTAATTTCCCATCCGCAAAAAAAAATGCTGTAGTCAAAACTGTACGATGGAGCACCACGTGAATGTTTCGTGTGCGTTAATCTGATGAACAATCACGTTACTTTACATTTTATTTCGTGCTGACAATGCAAGTAGTAAAATGTGAGAACGATCATGTACAAATAGCAAAATTCATAAGTAATTAAAGCTCTCTCTCTCATGAAATGTCAATTGAAACTTTCTAGATCATACTTTCGGTTTCCAAAATAGTATATTTGATACTACACAATAAATAAGTATTACGAGCAATAGGTAGGTAGGTACAGTAGAAGATAAGACACCTGTTCAAACAACGGGTCCTTCAGTTCAGTAGCTATGATGCCAGAGACAGGTAGATACATACACCCTTAAAAATTTAAAACTCTTGTTTTAGGTCGGGGGTTAAAAACTACTTTAAACTTGCTATGTGTGCACAAATCAGTGCTTCCGTCGGTACATGGTAGGAATCTGTGGTGGAAAACCAAAAATGCCAAGCCATTGACAATATTTGAAGGTTCCCCAGGACTGGACGCGGTTAGTTCCGAAAGGAAGCTGTTCCTTTACCTACTTATTAAAATCAAAATATTTTCATTTCATACATAGGCCTACATGGGCACTTTATACAACGTCGGAAAAAGTGTACGGTTCGGTTTGGTCGTATCTCATTTAAAACCATTTGGTTTTAAATTGTTATAGCGTTAGGTCAGAAGGCCAGGATAGCGTAGGCCCGACAATAAGTCATTGCTTACTTTACAAAACGTAAAGTAAGGTATGAAGTTTACAAGCGACTAGGAATCCACAAGGCCCACAACCCACAATGTTCCCTCACCCACTCACACACTCCCTTCACAAAGAATTGGTAAAAAAAAAGAATCTACCTATCCAAGAAATTTGAAAAATATTCCATTAAACAAAAATATGAAACAATTGACAGATGTTGCCATCATTTTTATAACTATTCAGAACAAAGATTGTAATAACATGTGATTTGATAAGTATTTTTAAAAAGTCAGTTCTGTAACTGACTTTGGCAACTTTTTAAAAAAAGCATGTATAGGTATTGTTTTTCAGTAATGACTTGCTAAGTTTTGTTAATCTAAATTTGAGAATCACCTACAATTTCGTGTTTGCTGCGTGTTATATTACGGAAGTCACTTCCAATTTTGAAAAGCCCACGTTACTAATTGTTTTATGCTGAAACCAAAACAACATCGTTCTGTAGACTAAACAAAACTACGATAACTGTGTGCCATGTCATGTCCATGATAAGACATATAATATTGTCATTTTGTGATCACTCGGATTTAAAAGATTTGGGCATGACTTGGAAATACGAAACAACCGAATCACATGTTCCACATCGGCCATACATTTTTATGATCATTCACTTTTCTATTTCTTCTTCTCTTCTATTCTTTACTAGCTTCCGCCCGTGACTTCGTCTGCGTGGCATAGTTACTTCGGGCTAACGCTAACTTTAACCCGCGTGATGATCGAAAAAAAACTTCCTCTCAAGGGGAGAGGAAGTTTTTTTCTCTTCCGTCTTTCTTCCCCTTTTCTCACTTTTTGTTTGAAGTTTTTATGTCCGTCTCCAGATTCCCAACTATCTCACGAACGACGTAACAAACAAACAAACTCACTTTCGCTTTTATAATATTAGTAAGGATTTCAAGAAAAAAAATTCAGATCTTCGTGAACTTAAAGGTCCGTCGTTCTGGCTGGTTCTTCGTTGGAGTGTGGCCGATGATCATGGGGTTAGGAGCAGTGCTTGCTCTACTACAGTTGCTGGTACAAACGTGATATACGTTCGATTATATGGAAATTGTTTTAAAATTCTAGGGAGCAAGAGTCTCTAGATGGACGGTAACATTTGTAGACAATTTGATGGAAGATAAAATAAAAAATCCCAACTACAATATTTTCAATTATAACGAAAACCGATTTTGTGAACTACCTGCCGATGATGAAATTCTTAAACCCACCCAGGGTTAAAAATGATCCTGTAGGAGTTGCAGGTTGTTTCAGACGAAAGAGCTACAGCGGCCCTGAAATAAAAAGGGCAAAAGGAAGAACGTGGATGGGTTTTGGTCAATACAATAATCTGACACTCTATTGCGCTCCGCTTAGGCTGGGGCGGGAGGAGTCATTAGATTATTTCCAATCCAAAAAAAAGGGTTTAAACTGATGTAGCTACTAAGACCGTAGCAACAGTTTATATTTCCTTCAGTCATCGTTAATAAGAAATACAACTTGCTAAGTAGTCGACAAATTCCTTGATAAGATAGCGAATCAAATAAAAGTAATACCTTGGTAACCGTGACTTATATAATACCTACAGTTTTCAGCGGTCAATATTTTGGTTCGATTCACTCATGCGCATGCATAGATACTTAAGTGGAAAGATTAAAGCCAGACATTGATCCGCTGTTTGTTTTGTCACGATGGCTTTCAAATCGTTTCGTATTTCTGCAGCATAGCTTTTCGTTGGTTTATGTCAGTCATGAAAATTAATAGGTAGTTCCAGCATGTATCAGCAATTCTGATATAATATCACTTCGTGTAGAACCTCTAGGTTAATGCAGCCCAAGAACAAAGCTTCTAACGGAATGTGTCCTGTGGCGACAGTCGAGCATTTTCAAGACGATTTAAAGAAGATAGTTATAATAACTTTCTTCCGCTTGCAACTCTAACAGATAATTAAACCTTATTAGCATAGCATTTTGCAGAACAAGCACGTTGGCCAAACAGCGTGCAGTAGGCCTTGATCAAGACAAGGTCGGTGCAACATGTTTTTTTGTTCCATTCTCCCCTATCAGACGTCACGGCATCATTTACTCCTTTCTCCTTCATAGTTTATATCATTCTTTACACAATCCATCCATCTTTTCTTTGGCCTTCCTCATGCTGTCCGTCCATCAACATTCAGATCCATAACTCTTTAAGTCACATGTGCCACTTCTGCATTACATGTCCATACCAACACAAACCGACGACTTGAGGGATACAGTTCCCAATAAGGGTTTTGGAGTACCAACAAAGCCGGCTCCGTGACGCAGTAATGACGGTCCACGGCGGAAAATATCCATTCAAGATTTCCTCTCATAATAATTTCATGATTAATCTTACAAAAACCAGTTTTTTATAAGTTATCAAAACAACGTTATGACGTCAATTTTTACATGATGGACCAACGATTATTCATTTATTTAAATGAACCTAATTTGTCTTTTTTGACTTGCTGTAGGGCCAATGTGGCGGTTAGCGACCGTGCGACAATAAAAAAATAACAAGTATTCATAGAAAACTAATTTGAAGAATGAGATAGAGATGCTTTTTTTAATAAAATCAAACCTGCTATTTCGGGGTTGCGAAGTTGATAAACACCTGTTTAGTACTGCGGTAAAACAGAGCCTAAAGAAATTAAACATCGAAATTAATTTAAACAGAAAATATGCATATAAAGATTTATGTTAAGCTACGCGGTGTCCTGCGTGAGCGACGAACTCGACGCGACGCGACACTGCGAATGCGACGAACGCTATCAACTCAACGGCATACCCTACATGCGGCCTATATGACAGTCTGCGGCGAGACGCGACGTAACGCGCACTTGTTTTGAGGGCGACCAGATGCGACAACACGAACTATAACATTTTTCGCCCTAAGAAGAAAATTAATATATGTAATGGTTGATTCAGAAGCGTTGATCGCCGCAGTGCGTGAGCAAAGATTGTTTAATGATTGTTAGGTTTTTGAAAATTTGTTGTTTTTAATTGAAATTCAGACTTAATATAAGCAATAATGTAATCGAAAGTAGACGGTAACACTCCACAATATTGTTTAAACATTTTAGAATCGTTTCTTAATATTTTATTTGTTTTCTTTCTGTGTTTTTTACGATATTTTTTTAAAAGCCTATACTTTAAATATGAACTTTCAAGCAAAATTGTACTGTATTTCTCCATGATTCGAGAAGTAATGACCAAAATCACGTAGGACATTTGTCGCGTATAGCATCGCGTCGCATTACGTCGTGCCGTGTCGCGTTGCGTCGCGTCGCGTTGCGTCGCGTCGCGTTCGTCGCTCACTCAGGACACCCCGCTAGCTAGATAGCAAGCGACATGCGCGTGTTCAGATTCAGTGGTTTCTGCTTTCCCTCGTGGCTGTTTACAAATTGTAATAGTTAATAACTTTTCAAAGTTAAGCAAATAAAAATGGCATCATCAAAAATAAAATCATTAGGTTTATTTAAAGAAAAAGCCGATTGTTTAATATTGATAAACATTTTTATTAATTTAATACAAAAAATCAAATTGCGCCATATAGATAGAGAATGGCATAGTTACTTACTCATTGCGACACGATGAGTGTTTCATACTACCATTATACCATTATAGCCTACTCAGCAGCCAACACCAAGTCGGTCTGTAAGTCGGTGGAAAAAAACAATGAAACAAACAAAGTCCAAAAGAAAATATTTGCAGAAAAACTTAAGATTTTAAAAATATATTTTTTTTTCGCTGCTCTGAAAACCGGCACAGCTACCACAGGTTGAACCCAGTGCGATTCCAAACCCGTTTGTAATGGTTCTGGGCTCAACCTTTTCTTCATTTGGGCAAGTTCATTCACAGTAAAGGTGTGCAAGTCAGTCAAGACTCATGCACGGTGCATTACAACGTCTTAATTTAAGTTTTTTTGACAGAAACACGTAAAAACGAAAGACAAAGTAGCTCGAATTAAGATCCCTAGTGCATTAAACAAAATAAATATTTAATACCTGGTTTAAAAGACATCATAAAACTGAACCTTGTGGTGGTAATAACAGTATAACGTTGGCTGGACGCAACTATGGCAGCGGTAGTGAAAAAAGGTCAGTAATTAAGGTCTGACCTTTTTGGTTTTTTTTTTCTTTTGTTTGTGAAACTTTATGTTCTCTTATAAACTTGTCGAATAAGGCTATAAGTATCCTATAGCGTTCTACAACAGTACCTACTTTAACCTACCAAGGATTGAAACACATCATTTTGATGTTGTATTTTTATTATAATACTAGCTTTTGCCCGCGGCTTCGCTCGCGTTAAATTGGAGTGACACAGTTTCCCTTTCCTGATTTGCAGGTACCTGCTATGTACCTGTAGTTTTTGTCCTTGCGCCTTATTTATTGTAATATAGCAAAGCTAAGTTTTCCCTTGTCTTCCCTCTTTCTCCCTCATATCACAATCCTTTTTTTTAAAAGTAGCATAGGTCCGTCTCCTAACTATCTCAGTACCAAAATTCATCAAAATCGGTTTAGCAATTTAGGCGTGAAGAAGTAACAAACAAACTCACTTTCGCTTTTATAATATTAGTATGGATAACATAACGCCTGCAATCCCTGAAGGCTAAAGCAGAGATGTGAGTAATAGTACTCCCATTCATTCTACTCATTTCGACGGATATGTTAAGATCCCATTGGAACGAATCTATTGCTATCAACCGGCCTCTTGACTAACGAGACAGTCATGATGAATCTAGTATTGCCTAAGTTCTAAGTATAATAAAAATAAAGCTTGTATTAAAGACCAGTTGTTACCAGGAGTGTATATAGTGGCCGGCAAGCGGACTCCTTTCGGGAAGTACGGGGGCTTACTCCGGGATGTCTTGGCTGAGGATCTCTTCGCCACAGCAGCTTCAGCTGCCTTGAAGTTCGGTGATGTTCCTGCTGAAGTTGTCGATACTGTCAATATCGGGCAGGTAAACATTATTTTATTTTTTTACGATTACTAACTATATTTACACTGTCACTGTGTGTCTGTCTGTCTGAATTTTCTTACCCATCTGCAAGCTTCAGTTATCCTGGCGCTTGCAACGCAACTGCATCGAAATTTAGGAAGCTCACGATAAAAACAAATCACGAAAGATATCTAAGAATTAAATATAATAAAAAAATATTTTTTTCCGGTGATTTTTAGTTCCGAATCCTTTAATAAAGCAGCTAGAAAGGCCATAGGGAATCAATATTTCAAACCATCTTACACCAACGAATGATGCTGTTTCCCAGATAAGTACGTTGTCACAATCTGGCCTGTCTCCTCGTCACGCAGCTTTGAAGACAGGCATCCCTGCTGATCGACCAGTTCTCAGCCTGAATAGGCTGTCAGGCTCTGCATTCGACGCCATCATTTGCAGTGCTCAGGTATGAGCATACACATCATCTTATAGTTCAGAAGCTCTAGCGAGCTAGTTCAGCAAAACTTCCTGCAGCTATTTGATTTTAATTACCACGGTTTCAAGACATGGTTGGCGCAGTGGCTGAGTGATCGACTGCTGCGCTGCGTGTCAAGGGATCGATCCCCGTACGGAACAAATATTTGTAAAGCCTACAGATAGTTGTTCCGGATCTGGCTGTTTGTGTATGTGAGTTTAAATGTTTGTTAACGCACCCACGTTACAGGATAAATTCCTAGTGTGGCTCAATTTTTTTTTAAAAAAGCAAATCACAAAAATAACACAATTATTAAAACCGAATCGAAATAATTAAAATCTATAGTTTCTAAAACCGTCCGTCGTTTTCGAGCTTCCGAGCCAAAGTGAGTTTTGCGAGCCCACCGCTCACGTTGTGTCGCCTCCTCCGCCCGCTGTTTCACCACGATCATTCTAACATAATTATACAGACCTTCATTTCTAAGGGGAACGTGACTAAAATGAGAGGCCCTAACGTGAACTGATAAAAAAATAATATCCGTTGCAAAAAAGATAAATCGTGGTATTCGTTTCTGCTCTCCATCCCTCTCTTGCGCCCTGAAACAGTTATGGTTTTTCTTACAGGAAATCCTTTTAGGAGCAGCACAAATCTCTCTAGCTGGGGGTATGGAAACTTTATCTTCAGTTCCATTTCTCGTCCGCGATGTGCGTTTTGGAACTAAGTTGAATAAGACCATCGAGTTGGAAGACTTTCTTCGCCAAGGTTACATTGATACCTATTGCAACATGTTTCTGCCACAAACTGCTGATGTTGTTGCTGCCAAGTATGGTGTGAGTAGGAAAGAGGCTGATGAGTATGCTCTGAGATCACAACAAAGATGGAAACATGGTGAGACAAAAACCTAATTTAAGAATCTGAAAGTGATGTGTCATGAATTTGTTAGTTAATATGTTGATTAATGCCAGGAAGTTGACACGGTGGAGCACACAGTGGCGATCTGCCCGGCTTGGGCGGAGCACCGCCGTGCCCTCGTAGAGGCGATCGGCGGCGGCGATCTCTCGCGTCCGGCCCTGGTTCAGGCCATGGTCCGGAGCGAGAGGGAATGGGAAGCGGTCACCACCTTCTGCGAAGCAGTAATGTTAGCGAAGGAGGTGGCCGGGCGTTTGAGGGAGAGAACATCTGCCCAACCCAGCCGCCGCGGGAGACGCCCATGGCGCCGGGCGCCGCGAGACGACTTCCGGCCACCGTAGATGCGGGCCTGTGGGCGGTGAGCAATGGGTAGTTCACCGTCCGTCCGTCGATTGACGACAGGCCGTGTCGACGGCGCGTTCGTGTTTCACGCGCGCCTCAAAGAGAGTCAGCAAAGCAGAGGGGCTTGCCAGAGCCTCTGCCTGCCGGGGTTGCGGGTTGTTCGAAAGAGATACCGCGGCCTCGGAACGTAAAGGGCAAAAGAAGAAACATGGGTGGGTTTTAGTCAGTACAAGTCTGACATGCCCTCCCGCTCCGCCCAGAGCGGGAGAAGTCATTGGATGATTTCCCACCCGAAAAAAAAAAAAAAAAAAATGCCAGGAAGTTCAAAACAGTTAATAACTTCTTTTTAAGAATTTGACAGATGTCCACCAAAGCGGACACGACCGGAGTGGAGAGGAAATGTGCAAGATTCGCCCAATCATAGGAGAGACGAGAGACGTGAAGTAGATTTTAACCAAAGATTGGTCTCCAGCCTTTCTCTGCTCCGCTCGTATCCGCTTGGGTTCTATTTCGGTAAATTATTCTATTTAAAAATAAATACAAAATCCTCGATAGCATTGCTTAGATCTAATATACTTAATAAGACAGACTTCTAGTCCAGTCTGTGAAAACTTCCAGCGGATGCAAGCGGTTTCTTTCACGAGGAACTGGTTCCAGTTCCAGTGAAGGCCAAGAACCGTGATGTAATGATGACGAGGGATGAGCACCCCCAACCTGACATCACATTGGAGAAGCTCAGCAGACTGTCGCCTGTGGCCCCAGGTGGAGTCACCACAGCAGGCAACGCTACTGTGAGTTTGAAATCCAAATTATTTATGATGTAGATTTTTGGTGGTACGGAAAAAATGTGGACGCAGCTCCAGATATTGCAGAATAGAGAAATGTTCTGGTTTTCTGATTTAAATTGACGTTATCTGCTTTTAAAGAGGTCCCGAAAACTTTAAAGACCAAATAATGGAACAATTCATACAAAAATACCTACACAACCACATTGTTCCAAATACAAGCAATGGCTAAACATGTTGGAACGTCTTGCTGTGTTTTTGCAGGGTCTAAACGATGGAGCTGCAGCAATGATTCTAGTCAACGATCAAGCTCTGAAAGACCATGATTTAAAGCCATTAGCTCGACTTGTTGGCTGGTCACGAGTGGCAGTGGATCCAGTCTTAATGAGTACTGCGGCGATCCCCGCTGCGCAAACTCTTCTCAAGGCTACGGGACTGACCATTAATGATATGGACTTGGTTGAGGTAATCCTCGAGTATGCTTCAATATTTGTTTATGGTAGAAATTATAAGACATATCATTGCTGAAAACTTTGAAAAGACATCGTGTCGCCATTTTAAGACTTTCAAGACTTCTACGACACGACTTCGGTAGGTACACTAAGCTACTTCATAAAATGCCACGACCCGCCGTAGTTTGGTATTTATGTTAACCTTACTGGTCCTAACGGAAAACACCTACATGAAGAATTACATGCCATTAATTATACATTATTATTCTTGAAACATTTCAGATTCATGAAATATACGCAGCTACAACTATAGTCTGTGCCAGAGAGCTAGAGGTAGATCAGGAGAAACTGAACGTCAGCGGAGGAGCTATCGCCATCGGACATCCATCTGGCGCTTCAGGAGCCAGGATAATGTCGCATCTCACTTATGAGCTCAGGTAGGACACGAATGTAACGGTGAATTGATAATGCACATATTTCTTATCCTAGATGCAAAGACACTCAAATATTTATGAGCGATAGATGGGACAAGACGAAGGCTGTATCAGGTAATCATCGGCAACGACGCGCTGGTTGAGGCAAAGCTCCAGAGCCTGGAGCATCGCCGACGCGTTGCCAGCCTTTCGGTTTTCCATCGGTTACATTTCGGAGAGTGTGCGATGGAATTGCACAGCCTAATTCCGCCAAGCCCGTTCCATCATCGGACTACAAGACGTACGGCGATGCGCCGCCGTTACATGGTAGACATCCCACCCACACTAAACGGTTTGGGAATACTTTCATTGTGCGTACTGCTAAGGAGTGGAATTCCCTGCCGGAGTCTGTATTTCCTGACAGCTATAACCTGGGGGTCTTCAAGTCAAGAGTGAATAGGTTATTTCTAGGTAAGCGTGCTTCATCGTCGACCACATCATCACTTACCATCAGGTGAGATAGTGGTCAAACGCGAACCTATCACTAATAAAAAAAAAAAAAAAAAAAAGGTAGCACTCGTGTGTCAAAATCGAAAATGTTATGGATCAAACTTTTTGTATGAAAATATTCCCAATGTCCGCTCTATTGGTCTTTCAAATTTTGGCTAGATTCCTCGAATTTTACGCTAATTCGTTGGACCTGATATCTCTTCGACTATGTCAGATTGTTGTCCCATCGGACTACGAGCGGGAAAAAAAAATGATACATGACATGAGCATTAGTCTGTTATTTAAATATTTAAATTTAGCTGCGGAAAAAGAGGGGTAAGTTGCCAAAAACTGCTGAGGAGATGTTCTGGCTGATTCGGCTCTGAAAGTTGTTTTAAAGTACTCCTTTTATAGTCTTCCCTGATTGAAGTCTAGTTTATATTCCAGGCGACGAGGGCTCAAGAGAGCCATTGCATCAGCTAGTATCGCCGGTGGTCAAGGCATAGCTCTGCTTATCGAAACTATTTGATGCAGCAAACGGATCTCCAAGAAACCAAAGAAAAATCATACATCATCAGCAGAGCTTCAAAAACTGAGCAAGGTGATAAATTAAATGATTAAAGTTTTAATTTACATGACAATCGAAATCGTCACTTGTTTTATTTCATCATTACTTTTTATAGTACCTACGTGTATCATTTAATAAGCATGGGACAAGGGCGAGATGATAAATTAATTACTTCTACAAAAAACCGGTCAAGTACATGTTGGAAGGTTGGGACACACGCAGTGTAAGGTTCCGTATTAGCATGTCACTTTTGGTGGTTTTTGTTTGATTCTATGAATATATTAAATTGTTATATTGCTCGTGGCTAAATAATAGCAGCCGCTCGGGTCGATCTTTAGGTTGCCTATGGTTGGTCTGTGGATGGGTGACCACCCGTTACATACCGAGTTTCTTCCGTGCCTCGGAAAGCACGTTAAGCTGTTGGTCCCGGCTGTCATTTAAAGATCTTTGACAGCCATTACAGACAGTCAGTGTTCCGAAAGTCTGACAACCAGTCTTACCAAGAGGTATCGTATTACCCAGTACTAACTGGGTTGTGGAGGTCAGAGAGTCAGAGCGGACCCCAACATAGTTGGGAAAGGGCTAGGCAGATGATGATTTACCTTCTCCAAGTAAATTTGTAAAGTATACTAAGCTGTGATGGTTTTCCTTTTTAATTCGTCATACATAATTATATGAACCTGAGAACCTCACTTCGACATTGGGTGTCAAAATGTTCCAACACTTCCACAAATTTGTTGTTGTTGTCCAGAATAATTTGCTGAATCGATTCCAATATTTTACACCAGTTATAATTATTTTGTCCATAAAAAATTACAAGTTGGACACTTGCAAGGTCACTGCAGTTCACAGTCACCGTGTTTTTGTATCAGGTTTTAACTTAGTGGCAACGCGGCCAGTCTCTTGGGGACATTGCCAACTGACAGCGTTGAGGACGAATTTTTTGACGCTATTTTTTAATTTATTTATAAGTTTAGTTTAGTTGAATAATTTTAGTTTTATTTTATATTCATTTATTTCTAAGTATATCTTGTTTTAACTTAGTGATTTCAGGATCCAGTTCTGAATTTTTGTAGATTCTTTACATAAAAATACTACAACCACACCATGTTTCGAGTTTCGCATAAACTAAAACTGATGTTGTAGAATGCCGACTGTTTCATAAAGGATCTGTTTACACCTTGTTTGTAGATTACCAATAACTTAAATAGATATTCTGACCAGTATAATATTCAAGTTAAACATCAACACGAAAAGTCTACCTACCGTGTGCGACTCCAAATATTATCTAAATGAAAGTGGGCAATTTTGTAAGGGCTGTAGGGATAAAGTTTTTTTGTGATTTAAAAGTTTTAATGATAAGTTTTTTGTTTGGAATAGCGGTTTGTTCGATTTGTTAAGACAATTTCAATGTGTATGATAAATTACAATTAGCTTAGGTTTGACTTTGACTTTAAATATGATAAATGTATGCAACATTTATCATATTTAAAGTCAAAGTCAAGTCAAAATCCATCAAACGGGCCGCCTTCTTGAAAATGATTTTAATATTTATTTTTATATGCTTTGCTTTATCAATATTCCCGAAACTTATAAAATTAATAGATAATGTTCATTAAGTTTTATTACAGACTCATCTATAAAATTGATATTAAGAGATAATACAAATAACCAAAAGCATTATAGTGCAATTACAGTGCAACATTTGCTGAATGCATCAGAAGTATGGCAGTGGTAGCGAAAAAAGGTAAGTAAGGCTTTTTGCTTGGGTTTTGGGGACGTCACCAAATAATGTAAGGAAAGGCTCTTCATTCGTCACTTTTTATGACTGATGTTGCGGACATTACGAACGCTATCAGCCCATCATCTATTTTGTACTTTTTCATTTATTTTTATCCCTTACATTTCTCATTCATCATTTTCTTTGTGGTCCACTTCTTCTCCATCCATCATCGTTTATTGGCACGAATTTAATATTTTTGGTAGTGTTGCCTTGTCTTTTCGGCGTAATTAGCAGTTCGACATCAATGTGTAGACCATCTGTTGTTTTCAGGAGTCTTCATAGTGGCCGGCAAGCGGACTCCCTTCGGGAAGTACGGAGGCCTGCTCCGAGATGTCTTGCCTGAGGATCTGTTCGCCACAGCAGCTACTGCTGCCCTAAAGGCCGGTGACATAGCTGCTGATCTTGTAGATACTGTCAATATCGGCCAGGTGAATAAACCTTATTCTTTTGAAACGATAGTGTAAACTGTAAAGGTTAGTGGTTCTAAAATTGCCACCTCTAAAAAATGAGTTTTGTCTGTCGTTATACGTTAATAAATCGTTGGTTTTATTTTATAACCGAGAAATATTTATCTGTTTATTTTGAAATTTCTTCGACTACTGGAGCTTTAGGAATGAACGTTGATTAATGCAATAATTATGTTACTTCTCCCCAGATTAGTCCCACATCTCCTACAGGCCTATCTCCCCGCCACGCGTCGCTGAAAGCTGGTCTCCCTGCAGATCGACCAGTTCTTGGGCTAAACAGGCAGTCAGGGTCTGCATTCAACGCTATCATTTGCGCTGCCCAGGTAATTTGTACTCCACAAGAACCTTCTAGAGTCTAAGAGTCAAATCACTAGGTCTAGAATCTAGACCAAATGACTTTCCATAAACGAAAAAGTTCCAAACAATCCAATCCAATGTACCGAAAGCTTAAGCAGTTCCAAAAGGACTTAAGGTTACCTACTTCATCGCGTTGAAAACAAATGTCATTTGACTGACCCTTCACATCCTCAATACTCTCTGCTTGTACTTGATGGTTTTTTTTTGCAGGAAATTATTGTAGGTGCATCTCAAATCTCCGTGGCTGGTGGCATGGAAGTCTTGTCTTCCATACCTTTCCTCGTACGCGACGTGCGTTTTGGAATTAACTTCGGCCAGACCATCGAAGTGGAAGATTTACTCCATGTGGCTTTCTTTGATTCTTACTGCAATTTGTCCCTGCTGCAAACTGCTGATATCGTTGCTGCCATGTATGGTATAACTCGAAGGGAGGCCGATGAGTTTGCTTTGAGATCGCAGCAAAAATGGAAACTTGGTGAGAATGGAATGGAATTTATTAGATTTCAATTTGAGTTAAACGTCATTATATCTGTAAATTTTGGATTGTGTCTGAAGAAGGTGAAAATAATCGCTGTACATGACGTGTTATGGTATGCCTTCTCCCTGTATCTGTTGGAAACAACGGTATGTTAATACCAGAATAATGATAACCAGAATTCCTGCTCTTCGAACTATATAATCAAAGAATAGCTACCCTCAATAAAGCAATAATATTTTAGATCAAATTTGAAGGACTGATCGCAGATTGTAAGAAAATTGCAAAACCTTCGACATCATTTACATGAAATAACCTTAAATTGTTCCCAGCGGATGCAAGCGGATTCTTCAAAGAGGAGTTAGTCTCCGTGCCGGTGAAGCTAAATACCGGTGAGGTGCTGATGACGAAGGACGAACACCCAAACCCTGATACCACAATAGAGAAACTTAGCAAATTGCCGCCAGTTTTCCCTGATGGAATCGTTACTCCAGGAAATTGTACTGTAAGTAATTATAAATTTATGTACGTACATTCACAAAAAGCGCCTTAAAAGAGAAAATATTTTAAGATAGAAAAGCATCCCATCTTCGTTGACCTTTATTAATAAGTTTGTTCAGTCCATCCAGAGATTGTCTGGCAGATACCGCTAGCGCTAGTGATAAGGTCGCCATTGTCCCCATAGAAACAGCAATAATGTTTACAAGCTGCGTAACAATTTGGGTTACAATAAAGTATAATCTGTCTATCTCTTTTCATTCACCCGGGAACACTTAACAGATCCAGGTCTTCCGATACCAATTAAGGTCATATATCGACATTAACCGAAATACCTTTAGACAATATTGAAAACAGTGTGATCTCCTTGCAGGGTATGAACGACGGTGCCGCAGCAATGGTCTTAGCTAACGATCAAGCTCTAAAAGATCATAACTTGAAGCCATTAGCACGGGTTGTAGGCTGGTCATGTACAGGTGTGGACCCAAGGATAATGGGTACTGCGGCAATCCCAGCTATGGAGACAGTACTCAAGACAACTGGTCTGACAATGGATGACATGGATCTAGTTGAGGTAGATATAAGGACAGATGCAGTAGACCAAGGAGTATTAAAGTATTAGTTCTATTATATATTCTTATTAGTTGGCGTTTTTGTAAATAAGACATGTTGTTTTTACTGTTTTCCCCGAAGAGTTTTGCAGAGGTGCAGTAGTAATCATTAAAACTCATGTAATTAATAGGGCCTAGAGCCTATTGCCACTAACCTGACAAAGATCCAGGCCGGCTGCTACTGAAGAAATCTTGTTAGAAAATCCGATAACACTGTGGTTGACCTGTGAAAGGAACTCATCCACTGCGGAATTAATGAATGAATTTATGATATGTAATTACAGATTCATGAAACCTACGCAGCAACAACGCTAGTCTGTGCCAGAGAGCTGGCAGTCAATGAAGACAAACTTAACGTCAACGGCGGAGCCATCGCTATCGGACACCCGGCCGGCGCGTCCGGGGCTAGAATCATGTCGCAGCTCATGTATGAGCTCAGGTAGGTTTTTTTTTGCATAGTTTAGGGAAATCATCAAATAATTTCCCCCGCTCTGGAAGCGGGGGGGACTGTCAGTCACTTGTCCTGACTATAACCCACCTATGCTTCTTCCATTTACGTTCCGGGGCCGCGGTATCTCTTTTGAACAACCAGCAACCCTGGCAGGTCAGGGGCCTAAGTCTGCTATTACAATAGTGTTAGAATGGTCGATCACTGATCGCATAATGGTTGATTTTGGTAATCTACTACATACTAAACGTGGTAGTGTATGGGAATTGAATAAAGCATAAAACATGTCACACTTCAACTTTTTTAATAAAACAGAGTTTCATCTCGAGACCTTCAGTGCCTTTGAAAGCACAGCAAGTTGCTGGCTGTCTTTTTTGTTCCTTTGACAGTCATACATAACTTATGCGATTAACACACTGCCACGCACCACGCAGCGTAGCGCTGTGTGTGTTTTATTGTTGCTTGTAAGTATCTCCGTTTGTATAGAAAAAACGCACATTCCATCACACAGAAAATGCATCCACGTACTTTCATTTAGATCACGCGCCTACCAACGGAGAAACATGCGCACACGCTCATTGTTACAAGGCGAAACCTGCGTGATAATGGACAAAAACATTACAGTAAGTATAACTGCAGCATCTTGAATGAGTTCCACACTAATAACCATTTTAATATCAAAAGAGACGCGACGCTCTGCACTGCACTATTGACAGCAAACGGCTTGGAATGAAATGAGTCAGAGCCGCCGTGAATCCACAAAATGCAACTACGCACGTGAGTGGGTAAAAAACCTGCACGGCGACGCAGATCTGCACTCCCGCAAGTACGCGCGTACTTGCGTTGACACGCAACATGCAGCGTGATGCGTGGAATTGTGGTAATCGCCTTAGGGATGCCATACGTCTTGGGACATCGGAACATGTCCCAGTTTGGAACGTTATGTCCCGGTCTGTATGTCAGCTGTTTACGTTGTTCTAATAGAATAAAATCGTGATATAACTATCTGAGACCTTGCATTTTTGGTGGATCCAAAAGGTTTTATTAAAGTGTCATTCTTTTTTCAGGCGACGCGGCCTTAAAAGAGGCATCGCATCAGCTAACATCGCCGGTGGACAAGGCGTAGCTATGATAATTGAAATTATCTAATCTAGTAGTCTTATACAAACTATAAATTGGAGCCATTCATCTTCGTGACCTGACTTTGAGGGAGAACCTTCATCATTACCTAAGTAGAAAAGAAGATTGGAAGTAAAGAAGAATTATATCTTTGGTGGAATTTAAATAAAAATAATATTTATGCCATTGTCTCGTTTTCTTGAGCAGTTTTAGGATGGTAATCTCGAAGCTTGGAGTTTCCTTGAAGAGTAAGATTTGCCTTGATATCAACTATGTCTGAGGAAGGTTAGTCGATGAATTATGGGCCTGAATAGAAGCTGAAGCCGCAAAATTGGATGTCGTTGCGGGACTTAGGAAAGGTTTATGTCCAGCAAATGCAGATCACATTTTTTATGTATGCACTAGCTGGTGCTCATCTGCTAATGTTTTAGTAACAATGGAAAATTGATACTCTATATAAAATTATGTGATATATCATCATGCCATAACTCTAAATGCTGTGATATAAATAGAATATAGATAACTAGCTTTCGCCCGCGTTAAATTTGGGGTAACACAGTTCCCCTTGCGCCTCATTGATATGTAATAGCAACGCTAAGTTTTCCCTTTTCTTCCCTCTTTCTCATTTACATCCCACTTTTTTAAAATAAAAATTAGCCTATGTCCGTCTCCTGGTTCCCAACTATCTATGTACCAAAATTCATCACAATCGGTTTAGCCATTAAAGCGTGAAGAGGTAACAAACAAACAAACTCACTCACTTTCGCTTTAATAATATTAGTAAGGATAGCTAGTATAGATAATAGCTAGAAGCTTACACGAAGATGTGTGTTGGTCGTACAAACACGACCATGCACAACGCTCGTACCTACTGTGGATTTCCGTAAACTTGTTATGCACAGAAGAAACCACGCAGGATTAGCATAGATTAACAGTAAGTTGCTTCACAAATACCAAGTTCGGTTAGGCAAATTCTAAGGATAATCTGCACAAATACATAGCAGTTCTTGCTATAGATCTCGTTGCCGCGGATCGCTTGCAGGCAGTTAAATGTTCTGTGCTTCAAGCTGTCCAATAATTCATAAAATTGGTGATAATGGCTGTCGCTTTGAAGACAGGTAAGGTTTTATGTAAATTATGGACGACTAGCTTTTGCCCGCGGTTTCGCTCGCGTTAAATTCAGGGTAACACAGTGCCTCTTTCCTGATTTGCAGGTGCCTGCTACCTATAGTTTTTGCCGCATTGTAGTAGCAAATCTAAGTTTACCCTTTTCTTCCCTCTTTCTCCCTCATTTCCCACTTACAAAAAAAATGTACGGACACATATTTTCCAGGTTTCCATCTCTATAACTCACTCACTTTCTCTTTTATAATATTAGTAAGGATGACTCTCAGATATGTATCTTCAAGAAGAAGATGTCTTCACAAGAAGTCTTCTGGTGAAGATGTCTTCACAAGAAGTCTTCTGGTGAAGATGTCTTCACCAGAAGACATCTACGAAACCACTAATACGAAAAAAGCATAGGATCGGACGTCATCAAGAGCAGAGGCCATCTTTCAAATAATGTGGAAATATGACGATGCTGATGATGAATATACACTAGACAGTTCCTTTGTAAAAGTTATTTTTCTCGTCAAAACTGGTCATAAATGCTAAAATGTGTTGTGTGTGCCGGTTTTCATGTGTGGTAGTTATGAGAATTGGGGTTCAGGACGTCACTTTCTCAACCAGTCAATAAAGTATTATAGACAAGTAAACATATTTTTACTAGACTTCTACACGGTAATAATTGGCACGCTCCTCATTCAAAATCCTAATGCCATTCATCCAGACAATGCTACATTATCCGATTTATCTGGATTGGAGTGCGGCTAGGCTATATCGACAATTGTATAGCAATCAAAAAGAGTTATTAGGCACATAATTATTCATGTATTCATTATGTTTATTCTTTTTGTTTGAATATCAGTTCAGTTCATACGGTTATTTTATTTTATGTTGTAATCTAAATACTGTTTAGTTTATTGTTTCAATGTACCTATATAGCCCAGTATTTTAGAGTATTTATTTATGCTGTCTTGATTGACTTCCGTAAATTACATTCACGGGTTCCAGCGCTGTAGGTAGGTACCTACTGTGGGCTCCTATACCACAGCATCATGCTGAGTGGTGAGCTACTTGTCGTAGTCAAGGCGTGCAAGCTATTAAATTTGATCCGTTCCATATGTATTCATTAATATTTGTGATGCTTTGTATGTTTAATATTCATTTGTTTATATATTTTGAGTGCTCGTCGTTATTACGAACAAAAATAATATTTTTAAAGTGAAACTTTATTAAGTACATCGTCTCAAACTTTTTCGTCTGTGTGTTGCATGTCGCGTGACGGCCGGCCGCGGAGTAGGGACGTCTAAATGTCTATAATGTAAAAAAAAACGTTTCACTTTTACCGTGGTTTTTCTTCCTTTATTTCTGTAGGCATTTACATAGTAGCAGCGAAACGGACACCTTTCGCTAAAATGGGCAGAGCGTTCATAGACATCCACCCCTCTGAGCTGTTCGCGGCCGCGGCGACGGAGGCTTTCAGGGCGAGTCAGCTGGCACCTGAACTAGTGGACTCCGTTAATGTGGGACAAGTTTATACAGTAAGACCAATTTTATTATTTAATAAATAAATAAAACCAAATTCATTTATTTCGAACAACGAAGATCCATATCTTGTTAGTAGAGGTTTGAAGAACAGGGTGTAAAGTTCTCACTATGGAAAAGGGAGTATCCTGCGACCTGACAACAACTTTGCTTGCGCGATGTAGGAATTTTTGCCGTTAGTTTTTCAGTCGTTGCATAGATGGCGCTGTAGTACTTTTTGCCACTTCATATTTGTGTCGCTACAAGCGGCTTATAGTCTGGTGTTAGTAGCAGTAAAAATAAAAAATATTAATACAAAGGATGACAAAGCAGGAACAATGTGTCCTACTTGATCAACCTCCGAACGAAATGCCCGATATTTGGAGTATAGCTCTCCGCCACAGCTCTCATGATATAACTGCGACTACTCCGCACTCTCCATAGCAGCGACGTAGTTTTTTTGCGCATTATAGCCTGAAAGCCATCGGTGTGGACCTGGACAAATATTTTCGAAGCGCTACAGAAACGGGGCAGCCGCAACAACATCCTGAAAGTATAATGGAACTCGTTGGACATCCAGCAATCTCTTGGTGTAGTTGACCCATAGATTGCTCGTGTAAAAACTGTAAAGAGAATCACTTTCAGACACATTTTGTCAGAGAAGGTTCTCATGCTCATTGTAGTCGTAAAAAAAACATAAATAAAAGTCAATAAACTCTCCTTGTATTTGGTATTGAGTTGAAATTAAAACCATATACTCAAATCTCTGGTTTCTTCGAGTTGTGAAAAATCAACCCTATAAGTATAGAACGACATGTACAGCGATTATTTTCACCTTCATCAGACAAGCAAGTTTGTACAGAACCCACGGTGCGTAAGTCCGACTCGCACCTGGCCCGTTTTGTTAAATTTTGAATTAGCCCTTGTCACCCCCTCAACTGAGACCAATTCAAAGACATCTCACGCCTATGAGGAATTCTGAATTCCGTTAAACGTTTTAGGTTGTAGAGCGTGCCAAAGAATTAGACGTACCTATATATGTTTGTATATTTATACATATATGTATACAAACGCTCAAAAATATCACCTTTCCTCCGGCAGTCGGGTAACAACTGTTTGTTTAACTGGAATACTGTGATAACGACGAGCATACTAATAAAGTACACAAATGCCTATAACTATAACTATGGACTCTAGTATTCGTTTTGAAATGATTTCAGATAAGTGGTTCATCAGATGGAATCCTGACTCCTCGACATTCAGCTCTGAAAGCAGGCGTTCCTTACGACAAGCCAGCTCTTGGTGTCAACAGGCTTTGTGGTTCCGGCTTTCAAGCCATGGTCAATAGTGCTCAAGTAAGTTAAATACTTCCATTTGGTTTTGTCAATCACTTCCCTAAAACGATCTACTGATCACTTTACCTGCACTGCAAATTACGGAGTGGTGGTTAGAGACCTGGCCAAAGCTTTCTAAGGCTGCAATGTGATTGTAAATGATATCCTCACTGTTCATTCCTACTAAAAAAACTCAGGTGTTCAAAAGATTTCCACTACGAGAAGAGAGAGATTTTAACATATTATTTTATGTGAAATGATAAATGATGTTTATTTTGCAAGTAGGTTTTCAGGAACACTTTTAAAATTCTTTTTTTTTTAAACTAGATGAGGCCCGTGTTTCGTACCCGAGTACTCTGAGAAGAAACAGCCGAAACAAACTCAGAGGTCATAGTCTCTTTTAAGGTCCAGACAAAAAATGTTGGTCAACTTACATGAGGTCTATGCAGATTAGTGTCTGAAATGATCTTTTTAAGAAGCAAAACACAGATTGAGTGGACCTGTCCAGTCAGTGCAAGCATTTGTCAGTTATCGTGCAGCTCGACTCATAACCCAAGGAGCTCAACGACACGACGAACAATACTAAAAAAAGGACATTAAGTCTGGTTTTGGTAACTACCTGATCAATTATGTACAGCCTTCTTTTTAAGGACTTTAGTCTCCAGGATATTAAGTAAATGGTTTTTAATATTAGGATCCAGTTTACATGATTTCTTTGTCAATTTTCTATCCAGGACATTCTTGTAGGATCAGCTCAAATCTCCCTAGCAGGAGGAACAGAGAACATGTCAGCAATCCCGTACTTGGTCAGAGACATTCGTTTCGGCTCACAGCTGGGTCAAGTCAGGCCCTTTGAGGATTTCTTGAAAGCTGGCTCATTGGACTCCTATTGTCACTTCACGATGGCACAGACTGCTGAGAACCTGGCCGAGATGTATGATCTGAAGAGGGAACAGCTGGATGAGTTCGCTTTGAAGTCGCAGATAAAATGGAAAGCTGGTACGTAAAGCCTTGGGCTGATCAAATTATTATATTTAAATGTTACATTTACTTAGACAGCGGTGCAATGTGAGGACTTAATCTCATTTTAAAGAGTGCATAGATAGCATTTTTCGTGGCTAGAACCCGGGCTAGTGGCCACAGCATTCTAAAAACAGTGGTCGAGAGTGTGTTTTCCCCCTTTCTGAGACATTTTGTTAAGTAGATGACCGAGTAGAAACTTGTTCATCTTCTTTACAAAATGCTTCTCAAAGTCATATTTGATTTATGTACTAGCACTAGATATAAGGTACGTTAAAAACAGTATGAATTTCTGCTACCCGAGTTTTGAAAATAAAAATTATCTATCTAATTAATTAATTAATTATCTATTAGTAAGGTCAACTATGTATTGTTAATGGTCATTTCTAGAGTAATTTCCTGTACATTATAAAGCAAATATTCATCGAGACCTGACCAACGAATGAATTCTTGTGAGGAAACCTATAGTTTATACCATTTTTTCTGCGGATCGAATAATTATCCCCGCTCTAGGCGGAGCGGGGAGGAGTGTCAGACTTGTACTGACTAAAGTCCACCCGTGTTCCTTCTATTGCCCTTGACGTTCCGGGGCCTCAGTATCTCTTTCGAACAACTTGCAACCCTGGCAGGACATTTAATACCTAGTAGTGCCGTTTCAGGTTTCGAAAATGGTGCTTTTGTAGCAGAGATGGCACCAGTGACAGTGATGGTGGACGGTAAACCAGTAGTAGTGGACAAGGACGATCATCCCCGCGCTAACACGACCATGGAGTCCCTTAGTAAACTGCCAGTGCTCTTTAGAGAAGGTGGAGTAGGGACTGTCGGGAATTCTACCGTAAGTATTTATTATTGAGGCACTCCAAAATTTGGCTGCGAGCGTCCTTTACTAGTGTCTATCAGTTCCTATAGCCAGCAAACCACAAGCCATGATACTAAAAGCCCGTGTTTGATGGATCAGCACCACAAATTCTACAGATCGAAGTATGAATCTTCACATATGCAGGTTTTCCTGTTTTACTTGCTACGGCGGTTTGTTAGTCTATAATTGTTTGACTTGAACCAAAAGCCTCGATACATGATTTCGAGATGGCGAAATATGATATGATGTGTGTGCTAGGTTGCTACTGCCAATGCATTTTGTCTTCACTGGCAGTGACTAATGTCATCATCTGTTTTCAAGGGTGTAAACGACGGTGCAGGAGTTCTAATCCTTGCAAGTGAAGAGGCCGTTAAACAACACAACCTGACTCCACTGGTCCGTTTCTCGGGCTGGTCCCATGCTGGTGTGGAACCCAGAGTCATGGGGTTGGGACCTGTGCCGGCTATCCGACAGTTGATGGGCGCTACTGGGTATACGCTTGATGATATGGACATGATTGAGGTAGGAATACCTATCTTCGATTAAACACACAGGAGCGCAAATAATACAGATCAGTTATGATCACCACAACGCAGTTGTTACAAGCGGTCAGGGAGAAGCTGCTTGAGGAAGATAATAACGAAAGATTTCTGGTTTCGTTTTACCGAAACCTCATTTTAGAGCCCATCTCAAAGGCGGACCATGAAATGAGGTGGATGATCGGGATGAAAAGACTCCCAACTGGGTAGATCATTTTGAGTTATGTTTTCTAGAAACCATTTCGAATTATTTCATGATATGAGATATAGGTACAGCTTAAACCTAAACCCGCAGTGAAATCCTAGATAAGATATGGCAGACAAAAGTAATATTTTGGTAAACATCGCTTACATAATACAATTTTTAGCGGCCAACCGACGGTCAATATTTTGGATCAGTTTAGGTTAGGGACAACAAAAAAAAACAGTTGGGAATCCTAAGCACCAGTGTCACACTCAAGTAGTTTTTTTTACGGTTTAAATACCTTAAAAAAATTCCTCAACATTCTTAGGATTAAAAGGTTTGAAAATGATCTTGCCCACACCCCACACCCTTATTGGATTTGATCCATACTACAGCCTGTACAATATGTATCAGCAAAATTAAATGTACACTACATTTTAGATTAACGAGCAATTCGCAGCGCAGGCTCTGGCCAGCGTGCTAGAGATAGGCCTTGATCAAGACAAGCTGAACATGAACGGCGGTGCCATCGCGATCGGACACCCCGCAGCTGCCTCCGGGGCTAGGATAGCTGCCCACCTCACGAATGAACTCAGGTCTATTATAATAGTTTCTTTGATTATTTCAACACCCGGGTCCATGAATGGGCTTTGGCTGAAATGTATGGGTGCTTTTTTTGGCACACTCACTCCACCTAGTTAGATAGCTTTAAGGTTCTCTTTGTTCTTTTAGAAAATCATCAAATAACTTGCCTCGTCTAAAACCCATCCATGTTCCTTCTTTTGCCCTTTGTGTTCCGGGACCCTAGTATTTGTTTTGAACGATCCGCAACCGCAGCAGGCAGTGGCGCTGTCAGGCCCCTCTGCAAATAAGAACTCCTTTATTTTTCGCGTAAAGCACCATTTTTGGGACTTTGCATTAACATTTCTCATACCATGATTGTCTCATGTGTAAATAATTTCACCAGTAAATGTCTATTCTCGTAGTACTTTAGAAACTGTTTCAAATAAGGAATGAATCTTTACAAACAAAATTGAGTATTCTTTCTATTCCAGACGTCGCGGCCTGAAACGCGGCATCGGAGCAACGTGCATAGGAGGTGGACAGGGCATCGCTGTGTTACTTGAGACAGTCTGATTATTATAATAAACTAGCGACCCGTCCCAGCTTCGCACGGGTGTTACAAATCTTTGAAAATCCCCTCTTTTCTCTACTATAATATGTATGTATTATACATAAAAACTCTTCCTCTTGAATCACTCTATCTATTAAAAAAAACCGCATCAAAATCCGTGGCGTAGTTTCAAAGATTTAAGCATGCAAAGGGACATAGGGACAGAGAAAGCGACTTTGTTTTATACTATGTAGTGATTAATAACATATATATATATATATAAAACTTCTTATGTATGTTTTTCCTTGTTTATTATTCAATTAAAAACACATTAGTTTCATCTTTCTTTCATTTCGCGTTCTCATCAATCCATGAAGGTTGAGAAAATCGTGGAGCAGTTGGAAGTGAAGACTGACTGGAGTTTGAGGGTCGGAGGGGAATCGCGCCATGACATCAACTTCAAATCGATCGTAGTACCCGCTGGATACATAGCAGAGCTGATAAAGAATAAAAACATCTAAATTTGTGTGATACAAAACTTATCACCTGCCTAGCCTTTTCCCAACTATGTCAGGGCGGCTCCCAGTCTAACCGGATAGCCTATCTCACCTCCACAACCAATAAGTTCTAGGTAATAATTATACGATATAACTCTTTAGTAAGATTGGTTGCCAGACTTTCGGGACACTTACTACTTGTCAAAGATCCTCAAATGCCGCCCGGACCAACGACTTAAAGTGCTTTTCAAGGCACGGAAGCAATTTGGTATGTTATGGGAGGTCACCCATCTACAGACGAAACCAGGCAAGCGAGGCTTAACGTGAAGATCGACCTGAGCTGCTGGTGTTATTTAGCGCGCTGTTTTGTGTAACAAAACATACTTAACATTTAATCACCACTTTCTCCACCTCATAAAACCGGTAAATAGGTAGACATAAGAACGTTTATACACAAACAACTGGATTTCGCACCGAACTTTGGACCCAGTCCGCTATCAGCGGTTACTGGGGGCGCACGACTCACATATGTACATATCTGCTTGAATAATACGTGATAAATAAAAACGTAATCCTTCAATATAGCGAGTATATAGATAGGGAATGTGATATTATCAGAACCGGTGTGGTCTTGTGCTGTGTTGACGTGCGTGTGAGTGGATTCAAACAAAAATGGCCGTCGTTATCAATAAAGGTTGGTTTGAATATTATTGTTATGTATTCTGTATTGCCGATTACGTTGTATGTTGATATTTATAGAGATGATGATGTAGTGCATTGAAGTGTACTGTAGGTATGCGTACTGTATAGGTACCTACATAGAATAATAAAGGTGTTTTTAGTTCCTATCTAGTTGATGAATCGTTTTATGATTTGGACACAAGTCTGGGTATTAAAACTAGGTAAAAAGATAATTATTCTTGTACTTTTGAATCATTACAAAATGAATTAAGTAAGTATATACAACTGTGTCTGGCGTACTACAAACAAGATTCAGAAAAGTGATTTAATTGCAACATCTTACAGAAATGTAGAAAAACATTCAATGAAACACCAGTATTTTAGGATCACATCATTGTTTACAAATTAGTCAGATTTGTAATCATTCTATTTTGATACTTATGTCTTACAATACAAGGTTCAAATGGCATTGTACGGACTTTCACATAGGGGTCAATGTCCACATACCTACAAACATATTGAATATCAAGGTTATTTCAAACGTTCTGTGTTTTACCTAATAGTATGTTTATGTCAAACACTAATGTGATGTTTACTTATATAAAAATATTTTTATTTCAAAGTCGTTACCTTATCGAAGTTTTTTTTTTACTATTAGTATCTATATTCTTGAGAAAAAAATACATAAAAGACTTTCCTTTAGATTTTTTATCTAAGTAGGCATAGATTACATATAACACATAGGTAGGAGGTATATACTTATGATAAAAAATGCTTTGATGTCCCACTATTTCATAAATCACAACAGATAAATTTTAAGTGACGAAAACTACGAACAAACTATAACAAGCACTATACTAAACCATCTTGAGCTAAAATGAATCCAAACACTACAGAATAAGAAACACATTTCCTCACCCCTCATTTTCCACATCCAGGTATCTTCATAGTAGCAGCCAAGCGGACGCCGTTCGGCAGGTTCGGGGGAGCCTTCAAGGACGTGTACCCTTCCGACTTGCTGGCTGCTGCAGCCAAGGATGCATTTAAAGCCGGCAGCGTTGCCCCTGAAGTCATCGACACTGTCAATATTGGACAGGTTTATGGGGTTAGTACTTTTCTGGAGACGAGAGGAGCTCGTGGCTAAATAATAGCAGCCGCTCAGGTCGATCTATAGGTTAAGCCGCGCTTGCCTAGGTTGGTCTGTGGATGAGTGACCACCAGTTACATACCTACTGAGTTTCCTCCGTGCCTCGGAAAGCACGTTAAGCTGTTGATCCCGGCTGTCATAAGTAGATCTTTGACAGTCGCTACAGCTAGTCTGTGTCTCGAAAGTCTGACAACCAGTCTTACCTAAAGGTATCGCATCACCATTATTATGGAGGTCAGATAGGCAGTCGCTCCATGTAAAATACTGGTATTCAGCTGCAGCCGGTAAGACTGGAAGCTGATTCCAACATAGTTGGGAAAAGGCTAGGCAGAGGTACCTTGAATTCATTCAAAGGTTGTTTTGAAACGATCGCTTTTAGCAATAAGACCCATACCCATTCTATTTATAAGTTCTTCTTGTAATTTGTATAATGTACATAATAAAGTATATTCCATCTATTATGTTTATTACTGCATTTAGTTCTTCCATCAAAAAAACCCCGGAAATCATTCTTGGGAATTAAGGCAACCTTTAAAACCCGAGGTAAAATTATAAAAGAGCAAGTTATATTATAATTCTAATGGAAATGTTATATCTGCAGATCAGTGGCTCCTCAGATGGAGGGTTATCTCCTCGTCACGCCGCACTGAAGGCAGGTGTCCCGGAAGGCAAGCCAGCTCTTGGAATTAGTCGACTCTGTGGGTCTGGTTTCCAAGCTGTAGTTAACAGTGCTCAGGTAAGCAACACAGCCTTGAAGAGGCAAAGCCGATATCATTCAGAATTAAAGATAACAACACATCCTTTTTTTCTAGACGGGTTAGGCTAGAATACACCTCTGGTCCTCCATTGCAGTTATTGGTATATATTCGTAGCATATTAGAATTATTCAGGTACAAATTCTAACTCCAAGCAACTACTAGAAAATTCTAAAAAAATGAACTGAATATTGCTTTGGCTGGCCTGCTTACCGACATCAGATCTACTGGTCCACCAGTACCGCTAGGCTAACGACACAGATTCAATTTAACATTCCTTTCTCAGGATATCCTCACAGGAGCTGCCCAAACCTCTTTAGCAGGAGGCACTGAGAACATGTCAGCAGTACCTTACGTCGTCAGGAACACCCGCTTCGGAGTAGGTTTAGGAGTAAAGATACCCTTCGAAGATGTACTGACCGCGTCATCTTTGGATACATCCTGTAACTTCACTATGCCGGAGACCGCTGAGAATCTGGCTGAGAAGTATGGCTTGCAGAGGATGGAGGTCGATCAGTATGCTCTGCAGTCGCAGCAGAGGTGGAAAGCAGGTAGTCATGATGTTCTCTTCTCTTCTTCTTAGGTTTTATTCTTTGATGTGGAATCCTAATTTTTTAAATTACTATTCATTAATATATCAAAGACAAAACGCCCCGAATACTAAAATAGAAGTCCAATTTTACTGAATGTATCTTACTTCCTTGTTCGACTTATAGCGCAAGACCAAGGGGTGTTCAAAGCAGAGATGGCACCATTGACTGTGAAGGTCAAGAGGCAGGAGAAGGTAATCGAAGTAGATGAGCACCCTCGTCCTGAAACAACCACTGAAATGCTCAGCAGACTGCCCGTGCTGTTCAGAAAGGGCGGCGTTGTTACTGCTGGCAACTCTTCTGTAAGTTACTTCATGTATTATGGAATAAAGAACTCATTTATATCCTGCTAAACTTAACTTCCGAACTTCCGATCTACAATCTTTATATATATAATTCTTCTGTGAGTGTGTATGTCACTGAACTTCTCTCAAACGACCGGACCGATTTTGATGAAATTTTTTGTGTGTGTTCAAGGGGATCTAGGAATGGTTTAGATTCACAATTTTGTCCGATAGATGGCGCTGCATCACATTTTTTTGTAAATACATAGCGAAGCACGTACCGGGCCGCTAGTGTATCAATAATATGCTGCAGCAAAAACTGTTATGACTCTTTCTATCGAATCAGTTGGGTTAAACTATTAAGGCACAATAAGAATCTTGCGTGATTGCAATAATCCATTGATTTGAACACAAACAGCACAATATAGTTTTAGATAGCAAGAAGCAAGAATTCCAGAGCATATTCGTTGTCGTTCCACTTGAAGCTGTAAATTAGTTGGCATACAACGGACAAAATCATTGTCATTCCTGTTTTGATTGTTGTTTTTGTCATTCTATTTTATTTCAACAGGGTGTAAACGATGGTGCTGGAGCGCTAGTCGTAGCAAGCGAGGAGTCGGTCAAACAGAACGGCTTCAAACCCCTGGTGCGACTACTAGCCTGGTCCGTAGTTGGTGTGGATCCTTCCGTCATGGGTATCGGACCTGTGCCCGCCATTCAAAACCTTCTGAAGGTTACCGGTCTGACACTCAATGACATTGACATGGTTGAGGTAAGCATGCCTACAGCATATCAATCAGGGAAGTTTCTGGATAGTAGTGAATTGACCAAGGAACTTGGATTGATGAAACACGGCCTATTGATATTTCTGTATACATGGGCAGAACGACCTTTCCGATTGGCCCATGCCGATACGGCGTCGATTAATGTGGATCCCCCTATTTGATGGTCTGTCCTGTTGGTGAATTATTCTTGACTACTCTTTATCACCAACAGATCAACGAGGCTTTCTCAGCTCAGACTTTGGCGTGCGCTAAGGAACTGGGTCTAGACCAGAGCAAATTGAACATCAATGGTGGCGCGATCGCCATGGGACACCCTGTCGGTGCTTCAGGAGCTAGGATTACTGCACATCTTGCGCATGAGCTTAGGTAAGCTGTAATTTTGTGTACAGGGGGAAGTTTAAACACACGCTAACACTCCCAGTTTTTCATACGCGATTACTTACGGGCTGTAATTTAACATGTTGGGATCGCGAATTACTTTGATGTTAACATTTTAGGACTGTTTTAAATCGTAAAAGAGGGCGGAGAGGAAAGCAGCAAGATATAGGCACTATTGGGCATGACCGCGGAAAGGAACGCATCGCAACGCAACGGACCGAAATTCGTAAAATAAAAACTTGACTGAAAGGCCTCAGTAGCCAGCACAGAAAAAGAACCTCCTTGTGGCTCTCTGTGGTCTTAGCCATGGACTATTATATGTTAGATGTAAATTCTTGTAATTCATGCAGTGGCCTCTTGTACGTGACGGAATAGACCAGTCGTCCATATTTTTTTTTTATGATCTATGTACGTCTTTTGTTGGAGATCCGAAATAAATATAATTGAATAGCCTTCAGGCTCTTTCAGGGTCAGAAAACCAGCAGACCAAATCTCATAACTGTGACTAAATCTAACTAACAGCGCTTGTTTTTCTTTACAGACGTCGGGGTTTGAAGAGAGGCATCGGTTCAGCATGCATAGGCGGCGGACAAGGAATCGCCCTCCTTCTTGAGACTGTTTAGTTTACGACGAACACATCATATTCAGCATTTCCATCACATTATATGCATTTTACCGATCTCCCGAACAAAACTGTAAATAATGAGAATATAATACGTAATTATTTTTGTTTATCTTGGTGTTTTATTTATTAACTGGCGGTACTCCATATCCCAGAACGTATCCTCGAACTTTGACGCCAGAGGTAGGCACACCTAGAATAGAGCATCCTAGGGGCTAACTTCGTTGCTTGATTCCCTGATGGACAAACTATCCAACCTAAATAACTGCTACCCTACCATGACGTGTTAAAGCAGAACTTATTCCGCTGAGGGAAAAGGACAGAGCTATACAGGGTGTCTAGCACCATCTTTTTCACTCAGTGGAATAAGTTCTGCTTTAAGATGTCATAGTAGGCCTACAGAGCTAGTTTCTCTGACATGATAATTGTAATTATTACATGGACTTATTAAATATTAAAAACCGGCAAAGTGCAACACCGAGGGTTCCCCACAATCTTGCGATATATATTTGTATTTTTAGGGTTCCATACCTCAAAAGGAAAAACAGAACCCTTATAGGATCACTTTTCTGTCCGTCTGTCTGTCTGGCTGTCAGTCAAGACTTTTTTGTCTTGAGAACGCGTGGAGGTACCTATCGAGTTGAAATTTAAACCATATACTAAAGCTGTGGTCTCTTACTGCGATCATGAAAAAATCAATCCTCTAAGTCAACGCAGTCAAAAGATATGGCTGTTTATGTCGCAATTTTGTACGGAACCTTCAGTGTATGAGTCCGAATCGCACTTGGCAGGTTTTAACCTTCTACCTAACTATCTACCTACCTATATATCTACCTATAAGGCATAAAAAAATCGGTTTCGTAAAACAGCTCAACAAAAATAGGGATTTATATACCTAGACAGGTGTTACATAAAACTTTCCATTTTAGTGATAGATAACTATAAAAAAAAACCACAATAATGTATTAAAATTTATAAAAAAAAACAACTAAGTAGGTACTCTTCATATTCGCATTTAAAATGGATGTTGATCCTCAAATACATAATATCTTTATATCAACATTATGTAAGTACCTACTTGCGTTGATAAAACACTATCAACATTTTAGTGTACGAATACAAGTTTCATTCAAAACACGTTCCATTTCATTCGTATCTGTATTTAATTTTTCTTTTAACTAAATTCAAGATGGCGACGGGATCTAAAGGTATGTTTTATGTTATCGATGTTGCGAATTATCGATATTTTCAACGACTATTTATTTATAGAGCAGCTTAAGAAGTGAACTTGCGCTACAATTATGGACTTTGATATTTAAGATTTATGGTTAAGATTAGATTAAATCGTTGTTTTTTTATCAGTTGTTTGTTTAGTAATCAGGTGTTTATGGGATTTATGTTTGTAAGGTTATAAATACTTGTTTTTTGAACTCTTGATTCGTTTGCGTTCAGTCATATGAAGGCACTTAATTCAAAATTATTTTATTGTTTTGAGATTGTCTCTATTTGCTTACATTGACATTAGGAACAAATAAATAACCCATCGCCATCGATCATTAATATACAATATATTATACTATTATGGATTAGTGGTCGATGATATATTACCCAACATTTCATTATTTACATAGACACCACCATTAAAATATTTACTTCACAATTTTTTGTAAACTTAAAAAAGGTTAAAAATCATTATAAAAATTTCAGCCATTTTCATAATTGGCGCAAAAAGGACGCCATTTTGTCACTATGGCGGACCTCTACGAGAGTTGCCAGCATCGCATGTGTTTGCGGCCGCGGCGAAGGAAGCTATCAGTTCAGTCAACATAGATCCTACAATCATTGACAACACCATCGTCGGAAACGTTAATTTTGTACGTACTGTTTTAATTTCGAAAAAATCTATAAAAGGGAAGGCAAAGGATTATTTCCTAGTTTTTGCTGCTTTATGCTGCTTGAGTGCTTGAGCAGTAGATTGAGTAACCATTGTAATGTTAGAGATGGACTGACGGTCGTGCCATCGCGGATAAGACATGAGACATGGATGAGGCTGGTACGTAATCGTTTCTGGGCCAGCCTCATCTATGTCTGTACTCATGTAAATTGGCACAACGACGGCTATTAGCGATGGTTATGATGACTCTGTCCATAAATCAGGAGATGCTTTTTCATTTATTCGATTTTGTTACCGCATTAAATACAACATCTAACTAAACTAAATAAAACAATGATAATTCGAAACGGCGTTGTTTACAGTTAAGCCAATGTGATGGTGGGAAAACACCGCGGTACTGCGGCCTATACTCCGGAGTTCCCATCAGTAGTCCAGCGCTGGGCATCAGTAAAGCATGCGGGACTGGCCTACAAGCTATAATCAACAGTGCAATGGTATGAGAATACTGCAGAACCGATGAATAATCCGGAAAACTATTTATAGAGATCAAACTACTAGGCTGACCTTAGATCAGTATATATATATTTTTTTAAATATCTTGGGTCAACTCACACATGACTATCTGATCCCAAGCTAAGCAGAGCTTGTGTTATGGTAACCAGACAACTGATATACATACTTATATAATTTATAAATACATACATATTATAGATAAATCACACCCAGACACAGAACAATCATGCTCATCACACAAAGTTTGTCCTGGGCGGGAATCGAACCCACGACCTCCGGCTCAGCAGTCAGGGCCACTAACCACTAGACCAACAGGCCCGTCAGCTATAGCGGCTATTTTCCGCCAACGACGATAATTATTACAGTGCATATTATTTATATGTGTGTCTGAAATCGCAGGTGCAATCGATCTTTTCTCACTCTTATTGTCGGTTGGAAAAGCAAACAGACCAGAGCGAACGAGCACAGCGCGGTCTTACGATGGGACTGTTGAGCCATGGGTCTATTCCCAGGCCGTTGTAAGGTTATTCCATTAGGAATTCCTTAGTTCCCAAAGTGTAGAAGTGGCATAATTATCTTGTATTTTACAGGACATCATAATAGGAACTTCAAAGATCACCTTAACGGGTGGGACAGATCTTATGTCTTCATTACCAATGCTTGTAAGAAACGTTCGTTTTGGAACAGCATTGGGCGCATCATACCGGTTGGAAGACCACATACAGAAGCAGATTCCTGACAGCTATACTGGGTTGACGATGCCGAAGATGGTAGAGGACTTGGCAAGGAAATATGGAGTGACCAGAGATGATGTGGATGAGTTTGCTGTACAGAGTAAATTGAAGTGGAAAACAGGTACCCATTCGTTATTTAAAGCTAAAATGCTGAATAATATTATTGGGGACTGAGCACCATGGCAGCTCAATGAAACGGCTGGGAGAGATTTACGTGTGAAAGCGGGAAACGTCAGCGTAAGTGCCTTGTATCTACATATTTTGGAGAAATTGCTAGTCAGCAGACACCATCGGTAAAACAGATGGAAGTCTTGGACCACAGAAATACTTGTTGGTTGATTTTTAAAACATATTTTGGCTTCTTCTGTAAAGGTGTTGTACAAGGTCCTGCACTGACGCCGACCATATGACGGCTCAAATAGGGTGAGACCTACATGGCTAGCAGTGATAGACTGGATCTTAGAAATATTAAAAACTCCTTTCTGATATCTTGACTCGATTGAAAAGGGAACAAAACGGCACGGTTGGCGCAGTGGCTGAGCGATCGACTGCTGCGCTGCGTGTCGCGAGTTCGATTCCTGCACGGATAAATATTTGTATAACCTGCAGATATTTGTTTCGGTTCTGGCTGTTTGTATATGTGAGTATTAATGTTTGTAAACGCACCCACGAACCACGATACAGGAGGAATTCCAAGTGTGGTGCAACGTTATATAAAAAGAAAAATAAAGAAAATCCTCCTTTAGTCGCATAGTCGGGTAATAAAAGGCTGTTAGATGCTGTTCGGGCAGCATCTCCGAAAGGAAGCGGCGAACGTTTGTGTTCAAGAAGTATTTCCTTAAAACAACAAATTTTATTCCAGCTAATGAATCAAAGGCATTCGAACAAGAGTTAGCCAGCATAACAGTGACTCTCAAGAAGAAGCAAATAGTAGTGGATAAAGACCAACCTTCACTACCGCCAAAAAATGAAGATCTGGGGCAATTGCCAGCTTTAATAGAAAATGGAGAGATTTTGACTTCTGGTAATACTTCTGTAAGTTTTTATAATTTTGTTGTTTTACTGTAATCATCGGGTAAGATTTGGTTGCCGCCTGTGGACGGTGAGCAAAGGGTAGCTCACCCTCCGTCGTGGGCAAAGAAAATGTTTTCCCCAACAATCTCGCACTTACAGGCCCCAGCAGATGGTGCAGCAGCTCTCCTTATAGCTCATGAAGAAGCAGTAAGAAGTCATGACCTCCGACCGTTAGCCAGAGTAGTGGGGTGGACGTGTGTGGGAGTAGATCCCAAGGATGCTGGGATAGGAGGAGTCCACGCTGTGAGGAAACTGCTAGACGAACAGAAGTTGAGGGTTGATGATGTGGACCTATTTGAGGTAAAGAACACTTGCTTGTTATTACTATAATACAATGTTTTCTGATAGAAATATAGATTTCAACTAAGAGTAGACTTTTCTCTAGAAAAAAGGCCAGAAATATTTACATTTCCATATATCATACACATTCATCCAAATCGCCTTTTTTTAGGATGGGAAATAATCAAATATCTTCCCCCATTGTGGGCGGAACGGGACTGTCAGACTAAAACCCATCCACTATCTCTTTCGAATAACCCGCAACCGCGGCAGGCAGTGGCCCGAACAGGCCCTTCTGCTTTGCTTTTCTTTCGAGCGCGTGGTACACGAACGCGCCTTCGTCATGGTCTGTCACCACTAGATGGATGGAGCTACCCATTGATCGCTGCCACAAACCCGCCTCTACGGATGCCGGGAGACAACTAGCAACGCAAGTCGCCTTATTGTTAAAAAAAGTTACAAAAATCTTTCTGATCTCTTATTCTCTTCGGAGTTAGAAAGAGATTACATACACAACTACTCAGACTTTCTGTTACAGATAAACGAAAACTTCGCTTCCCAAGCCCTCATCGCAGCCAGAGAACTTAAGATAGATCCAAGTAAAATGAACGTTAGCGGCGGAGCGCTGGCTTTAGGAGACCCCCTCTCTGCAACTGGTGCTAGAATGGCTACTCATTTAGTACATGAACTTGGGTGAGATCTAAAATTTCGTAAAATCAAAAAAATCTTCATTTTTATTTTATATAAATGACTCAAACCACCACATAAATAATAAAACATAAAATTAAGAACCCCTCTTTTGGTAAAGGTCTCCCCCATTTATTTGATACCTGTCTCTGTCTCCTGCTGGAGTAAGCCATTCTTTCTAAACAGGAATGCCCAAAAATATTAACATTTCATAGATACTATTCATCCTTGTCATTCTCATGACGAAAGAGTGAGAGAGCAATAGATTGAAAAACTGTTTTGGAGTCAAAATAGATTTTATTTACTTTTTTAATTAAAATTGTATGTTTTTTTTTCAGCCGGCGCAATATTAAACGAGGAATTGCAGCATCGAGTTGCGGTGGTGGTCAAGGCGTAGCAATTTTACTTGAGAAAATATAGTATTATAATATTTGTTCCCGTCCTTGTTCTTTTTAAATCGATGATGCGAGAAGGCAATAGAATTTGGTTTAAAATGTTTACGAAAAAGACGGTTTGTTTATACTAAGTGTAAAAATAATTTAATCATATTCTGTATAATTTATGTACCTCAAAATGGGTCCTAATTTGAACTAAAGCAAAATACATTGATTTCATTGAACCTTTCTGTGACTTGAGTATGTTTTAACCTCTTTATTTAATTATTAGGAATTGATGAAATAATACTTAACATCACAAAAATAAAATCACTATTTCTTTTAAATACATATAATTACAGTAGAAGCAGTCACATAGCAAACATAATTATAGTAAGTAGGTCTTGACTAACTGCTTAACTTGGGCAGAGTTTTTGCGCATGATTTTTAATATTGTATTGTACACGTCATTTTATTACAATAACTTACATTACAGCAACTTTTTAATACTCTACAACTACAATATTATATTGTTATAAGAATTTTGTATACCTAAACATATTTATAACTTATTTAATCTACACTTTAAACAAGCATTTATTATGATATAAAAAGAGGAATCATACAAATATCGTGGAATATTAACTTAAATCCTATAAATATTTATTTATAACTTATGATATTCAGATTATGTCAGTGTTTCACCTTTAGTTACCTGAAAAGAAATAAAAACTGTGAAAATAACTGAAAGGATGTCTTTTTTTGTTTCACAATTTATAATGTTGAGTGTTTGAATCCAACTTGATGAAAAGAGGTCTTTGTCCAGAAGTGGGACAGCAATGATCTGACACTAATAGTACATTATTTGTTGAGTGTGAGACAAGTTGAGTGTCTGATGATTTAGATTTGTGAGAAACAATAAATTTTTAAATTAATAAGTGCATTAAATTTTCTTATTTACATTTTGTTTTAAATATGATTTAAAATTTATGCCGAATTTAATGTGAATCTTTTATAAATTCTAGAATCCTTTTTTTTAATCTTTTTGAAAATACTATTTATAATAACACTTAGAGATCATACTTAAAAATAAGAAAGAAAAATAATTAAAACTACATAATAACTATAAAATTTCACTAGATTAGCTTACAATTTTACTAATTCTATATTTCTACTGGTTTTGATCCATCCACTAGTTTCAGGTCCTGGGTTTGAATTCCAGGTTGGCATTTCTGTTAAAAATTTTGTTCTGTTGAATTTTTTTGTTAGGATTGCATTTGATTTAAAAATTTACCTAAATAATTGGGATTATTAAGTAAGTGTTGCACGGTCAATAATTATACCTTTAAGTTGACCAAGAATGATCCGGAAATAGGGTTGTCAAATTTATAATTATTTATTTACATTAGGATTCTATTTCAAGGGGTGTTTCTAGTAACGGATGATTAATTTTGATGTCAGGACATGCAAAATATCTTGTTACAGGTATACAACATGTAATACTTACACAAGCTTCCAAGTAATCAATCTTTCTTTCTAATGATGTTAGTTTTTCATTAAGTGTGGCAAGGCGGGATCGGCATGACATATCTGAAAACATTTTTTTTACAATTATTTATGCCGTTATTTTACATATTTGTATTTATTTGCCAATCTTATTCACGCAATAAGTCCTTCAAATTGCTGGCAGGAAAAGAAAACAAAGTATGCATTTATGAAACAGGAACTTGCTTCAGCTATTACTGTAAGTTGGATTATAACAAATTTATGAATGTACAAAAATTTCATATCCAAATCAATGAATCACCACAAAGATGATAAATATTACATATAATATAACATTGCAACTGTTTGAAATATAGACACCGCAGCATTGTAAAAGCTTAATATTCATGTGTAGTAAAATAAATTGATCAAAGTATACTAATTAGACAATAAACGTACCAAATGAATTGAGGAAATCTGTGATCTTCTTAATGCTGCCTGTTATTACTTCTATGTATTCCCTGTTAGCCCAGTCCTGTTGAATTTGTTTCTGAATGGTCTCTCTTGGGGGCGTCGACATGTTTACAAATGTTTTTGTGTTTATCAAGTAATGTTTAAACTTTTAATAAATCTAACTCGCCAATCCCCAAAAATAAACGCTTACCTTTCAATCTACGAACTCCAGATATTCAGTAAAAATGGGATTTATAGCACTAGATCCAAAAGTGGCGACTGTGTGGTAGCAAAATTATGCTAAAAACGTAAGTACCAAATAATGAAACGGAACGCAATATTTGACATTGGCCAGATGACAGCTAAAAGTTGCAAGATCGCAATATTCGTAACATTAGACCAAAGCAGAGCTGGAGAGGAAAAACATTCTGTATGATACATACTTAGAGAATACAATACAGTCTTCTCCAAAATATAAATCTAGACTGACCTAACGAGACAATAACTAGATTTAAAACGAAGAAAGACGAAATACTTTGTTGATTTATTCTCGACCGTGATTGCCACAAGGAATAAAAACACGGAACATATTGCGGCATGTCAGAATTGTCAGATTGACGGACTGTGGTTGTGTCAACGCCAGCTGTTTCAATAGGTACCGGTGGCAAGTGGCAAATATTGATAGTAATAGAAAATTATTGCAACAATACCTCTATAATGGATGAAATCGAATATAAATTAAAAACTAACAATAGCGTTTTGATAGTTAACGCAATCGACAAGCTAATATCCACTATCAAATCAAAGTACAAGCCGATAGAAAGGCAAAGATTTGTGAATGAGAATGAAGAGTTGAAGTTTCTTAGAGAAAAATGTTCCTCTAAGGATGCTAGGGTGAGCTTGACGGCATGTCAGGGTCTTCTGGCGCTGGTAGAACTTGGGGTCCTGGAAATTGCACACACTATGTCTACAGTAGTTACCTTATTGCCAAGTACACAGTAAGTATAATTTAAATCATTGAGATTATACCTAGTTGATCTGCATAATTTAAGAACAAAAGTCCATAGAAATAAAGATTAAAAAAAAATCTGCATGATCCCCTTATGACTTGACCTAGATTATCAAAGAAACTGCAATCTCTGCAGTTTGTTTTTTTTGACGGGCCTGTTGGTCTAGTGGTTAGTGGCACTGACTGCTGAGCCGGAGGTCGTGGGTTCGATTCCCACCCAGGACAAACTTTGTGTGATGAGCATGATTGTTTGTTCTGTGTCTGGGTGTGATTTATACCTATGTATGTATTTATAAATTATATAAGTATGTATATCAGTTGTCTGGTTACCATAACACAAGCTCTGCTTAGCTTGGGATCAGATAGCCGTGTGTGAGCTGTCCCAAGATATTTATTTATTTTATTTATTTATTTCAGATATTTCTTCTCAGAGTAATAGGGGAAACACCAATACTTCACTTTTGATGTGTAAACGTGTTGTTACAAATAATTTGCTTCAAAAACATTTTTTTAATCGAAAATGTCCTATCCTACAACAAAAAAATGGTGTATCTATTTATTATTTCTATGAATCTCAGTTCCTCCATGTAAAATACTGGTATGCAGCTGTATCCACTTAGAATGGAAGCCAACCCCAACAATAATTGTGATTAAAATAATCAAATTTTAATATTCTACTCTACATAGACATGGAAAGAAGATTTATGACAATTTATGTGCATTATCTTTTCAGTAACTACTCAGCTATAATATCAACAATGGCAGGTCTCCTAATTCTGGACCTCAAAGCACGTCTGGTGCCTGGTCACCAGTACAAATGCCAGTTCACTCTCAAGTCTCCGCAGCACCCTTTCATCACAGTGCTGGAGAAGATCAAGGAAGCAGAAGATGATGTACTGGCACAGATGCATGCACTGTGCACACATCCTGATTATATGTAAGTTGACATTGTAGATACAGCTAATTACTTATTTTGCCTTGTTAATTAGTAAGTGTAGATCTACTTTTGAAAATATAAAAGAAAGCAAGAAAATATTTTTATTTTGTACATTCCACAAGTGCACACAAAAACAAATAAAGAAAAAAAACATAATTTTTGTTTAGAGATCATTATTGACTGTCTCACAGCTACGCCAAATATGCCTAGTTTGGTAAAATACCAGGCAACTAGTGTCCGATATTGGTTTTCAAGAATTATTTAATGCTCAAGTAATAATCAATGTCCTGCCTATACAGTTGTTTGTAACTGTAACTGTAATGGACTACTGAAAGCGCACATGGTTTAGTTTTGGGCCAAAACAATTTGCCATAGACACAGAAGTTCTCACTAACTTGCACCAACAAACCTTCTGTTCCAGTGTATCATCGAACAGCTTAGAGCTGTTAAGACCAGTGTTCCTCTGGCTCACATGTCATCCTCAAAGGGACGGCAGTATCAGGCCGTGGCAGCTGCTGCTCAGTCTTCCGACCACCACTGCACAGTCATCCTTGCTCATAGCTTGCTTGAGTTGTCAACAGGTATAATGATGATTTCAAATTTTATCTAAATCTAGCTTTTGTTGCCCCGAATTTAACGCAAACGAAGCCGCGGAGCTTCGTATAAATTCGGGGTAACACCGTTCCCCTTTCCTGATTTACAGGTACCTGCTGCCTGTGGTTTTCGCCCTTTTTTGGGGTGGAAAATCATCAAATAACTTGAGTGTCAGACTTACTGACTAAAACCCACCCATGTTCCTTCTTTTGCTTTTACGTTCCGGGGCCGCGGTATCTCTTTCGAACAACCCGCAACTAGTTTTTGCCCTTGCGCCTTATTTATTGTAATAGCAATGCTAAGTTTTCCGTTTTCTTCCCTCTTTCTCTCTTATATCTCAATATTAAAAAAAAGAATTGCCTATGTCCGTCTCCAGGGTCCCAACTATCTCTGTACCAAATTCATCAAATTCGGTTTAGCAATTTAGGCGTGAAAACGTAACAAACAAACTAACTCACTTTCGCTTTTATAATATTATTGGGTTTATTCTTTCATTTTTTAATGATGTCAAAAAGTACGTGTTTAAAATTGCATACAAAGCAATGCGGTACATGGCGCCCGTATCTGGTCATCTCCAAAGAAAATTTTACGTGTTTATAACACATACATGACATGCTTGTTTGTTGTAGTGCACATATATCAAAAACTTGTGACATAATCGACCATATGATTTGACGGCGTAGACTTAGATTTCACAGCACAAAGGGAGTTAACTTTATGGTTTTAACTTCAACGCGATACCTCCATGTGTTCCTAAGATAAAGGGTCTTGACAGACAGATGGACAACAAAGTGATCCAATAAAGACACGGAACCCTAAAAATATCAAAATATAAAACTTAAAAATGCTACTTCTATTATCGATATTATTGTAAGCCCACAAAAAAAAAATACAATCCGTAAGTGAAAAATTAAAAAAAGAAACTGATTAAAACTTATAACAATGTATGCAAATTCATTGACATTGTAGCGACACAAAGGAGCAAGTGGCAAAAAGTACTACAGCGCCATTTATCCAGACACTGAAAAACTAAAACGGCAAGATTCCTACATCGCGCAAGCAAAGTTGTACGCGAAGTTAGCATATATACGAGCACCCGACAAGCAACTGTCGGGGAGTGGCCCACCAGACACAACACCCGTCTGGTCGGAGGATCCTCCCTTTTCCATAGAGGATGGAGAACTTTACACCCTGTTCTTCATAAAATCAAAACATAAAATCCAGTCTCTAATATTCACATTTTATTAACAGATCTGCAACCCAGCTTTAATAGAGCGCTCGTTCGCTGCGTACAGCGCTGTGACAGAGGCTGCCGTGTACCAGGCGCAGCGCGACCACGTGTTGGCGCTACTGCCCATGCTCGCTAGACTATCCAGCCAACTCATCAAACTACAGTATGTACTACTTTTTTTTTAACTGTGCCCTACTCTAGATTAGATTTTCTCCTGTATCATGCTTTTGCAAACATTTAAACTCACATACACAAACAGCCAGACCCGGAACAACTACCTGTAGGTCATACAAATATTTTTTTACGTGCGGGGATCGAATCCGCGCCACAAGGCAATTTAATTTTCAATTTATGTTGTCCATGTTATTCGATTACCCGTCTCCCGGTCGATCTTATGTGACCTAAATTCGTCATCCAGGATATTTAAGTCGTAAGTGATTTATTTTACACTAGCTGTTCCACGCGGTTTCACCCACGCTGCTCAGCACCTGTTGGTCGTAGCGTGATGTTATATAGCCTATAGCCTTCCTCAAGAAATGGACTATCCAACACTAATCCAATTCCAACCAGTAGTCCCTGAGATTAGCGCGTTCAAACAAACAAACAAACAAACTCTTCAGCTTTATAATATTAGTATATGTAGATCAAAAACAAACATTCATTATATCTATATGTACCGGCCAAGTGCGAGTCGGATTCTCGCCGCACCGAGGGTCCCGTACAAATTTGGGACATAAACGGCCATATCTTTTGTCTGTGTAGCCTTAGAGGGTTGATTTCGAGTTGTTTATCAATAAATAAATAAATACATTTTTTCACGACTTGAATTGACTACAGACTTGAGTAGTATATTGAGTATGGTTTCAATTTGAACTCGATACGTCCACGCGTTCATTAGGTAAAGGGTCTTGATAGACATACAGACTACAAAATGATTCTATATAGGTGCCATTTTTGCATTTTGAGGTACGGAACCCTGATAAAAAATCTTTAACACAATATAGTCTACTAGAAAGTCCCATTTTTGGAACAAAGTTCCTTATCGCGCGTTGCGAAAGAGGGCTAGACAGAAAAAATTAAGACCAAAAGTTGTAACGACACTTTTTGCTGTAGTTGTAAGCCGCGTGTTTCTCTGTCTGTCTCCCTTTCACATAGAAAGCAAACAAGTTATTTTCGTTTCGTCTTTCTATTTTGCATTGAACAGTGTGGTGTCGCGACGATTATTTCTGTTGAGTGTGTACAGGTTTTTTGTACAAAATAATAACTTCGTTCCATTCGGGTGTCCCTTGACACCTCTCAAGTTTTTTTTTTTTTTTAATATTGATTTGTATAATAAGCAAGTGTGTGGTCTCCACAGACGAGATCCTCGGTCGTGCTACAGCCTCATTGAGCGTTGCTTCGCGCTGGACGCGCCGGTGCTGCGCGCGGTGGGCGGCCTCACGGTGATGCTGCTGGCTGAGAACCTCGCTTACACGTCGGCTTTGTACCTGCATGAGCTGTTTAATTTATGTGAGTTCGTTTTATATTAACACTGGCTGTTTTCCACGGTTTCACCCCTACTAGCACCTCGATAAATGGGCTATACAACCACATGAGTAGATAAACGGAACAGAGACAAAGCTTCCTAAGAACGTCCAAAATTTAAACCTATTTTGGTAGGGTTGTCACAATAGGTTAAGACAAATAAAGAAAAAAACATTTGTTAAATAGTTTTATTATTCAGTATGATATAATACTTTAGAAATTACTTACTCTAATAATTTTCTTTTTATAATTTGCCTACCCACATACCTACAAATGATTAGTAAAAGCTTGTAATAATAATAAAAAGGTAAAAACACACCGTATAGTATCCTCTTCTTATTAAAAAAAGGACCATGCAATACAATAAAAGTATTTACTTGAAAAACTAATAATCAAATATTAAATTACCTATTGTACTCCTTGGGATAGTTAAAGTATGATATATTTTTATTTTTTAAAGTATTATTTATACACACAGTACAATAAACAACCATTATTATTAATAAAATACCACGTTTTATATTAAAATATTCAAACTTGCAAATAACAAATCAAAAAACGTGCGTCGCACGAACCCTGAGATTGTCAACTGGGCTGTGCCTGCGTAAACCGGTTTTTTCCAGTCTCGCCGCGTACGCGACAGGCGGCCAGTGGTCACGCACACATGCTCCGCGTGCTTGTAGTAGTGCAACCGATTCGCGCGGTTGTATGAAGCTTTATCTCTGTTCCGTTTATCTACTCATGTGATACAACACTACAATAATTTTAAAATTCGAACCATGAAATTACTCTTGACAATAAAATGGATGTTGCTCCCAATCGATTATGAACTTTACTGTAGTGTTAATAAAGTTAGTTCCAGAATTACTTGTACTGTTGATAGTGACATAAAATTTTGAAGTGAAAATAATTTTTCCGAAATCACAACTTTTATAAGAACTCTCATCTCAGAAGAAAACAGCATTTTTAGCTTGAGAAAGAGCTAGTGTTGTAATTTTTTTACGTAGAATAGCGACCCTTTTTTGCGAATGGGAAATCATCAAATAACTTCCCCAGTTAGTCTTTTTTTGATTAATACCCACGTTCCTTTTTTTGCCCTTTATGTTCCGGGGCCGCGGTATCTTTTTCGAACGACCCGCAACCCAGGCAGGCATCCTTGAGCAATTATCATATTTTTGTCAACAGGTCTCAACATAATCAGCAAATACGAGTACTCCTCAATTTCCCTCAACGTTTTCGTGGCCCTCTCACTTCAATGGCTAAACCTACCCTCATACCTCACTGCCTCAGCCCTGAAAGTGGCTTCAAAGATCCTGGACACCTACCAGGACAATTACAAAGACGACACGCGCCTCCATACTCCAAACCTTAAAGCAAACAAAACATTCCAAGCATTACTCTACTCAGACAGTCATTTGTTAATAATCTTCAAGTTAAACCAAAACTGGGAACGAATGAGGGATAACCCAGAAAAATTGAAAAGCTGGTTAGACTCTATTGCTTCAGTTAACGAAAATGTGCAACTAGAGTTGTTACCTTTTCTCCTCGGGATGATTTTGGAGAAGCGGAAGGAGACATGGTATGAAGAAATAGTGGTGAAAGTGTTGAAGATCGTGGTCGGTATTGTGGAGTATAAGAAAGAAGTGTCGGTACAGTTATTGCCGCTGTTAGTGTATAAGATTGTTAGTGATAAGAGTCCGAGGGTGAAGCTGGAGTGTATGAGGGCGCTGCCTCTAATGGCGAAGACTAAGGTAGGAATTACTATTTAAGTTTTTTTTTCAAACGATGCCTCGCTCTAGGAAATTCTCCTGTATCGTGGGTGCGTTTACGATTATTTAAAGTCACACACACAAACAACCAGACCCGGAACCACTATCTCTAGGCCATACAAATATTTGTTCCGTGCGGGGATCGAACCCACGACACGCAACGCAGCATGCCGTACAGTGTATTTATATTGTATACTGTACTTAAAACCTTGGTAATTCGTGGAAACGTCGTGAATTGTATATTAGCACTTTTATCTTTACAATATTCAATGTACAATCGTTTGTTTTTTCTAAATAAATAAATTAAAATATGCAAATTTTCAGGAAAATGTGCCAACAATAGTATCCGTGCTAAACAAAATAAAGGCCAACAAGGGAGCACCGACTTCATTCATCATCATGTTGTTTACCAGTTTAGCAGAAACACAGGTATTTATGTAAATAATCACTACATAGTATAAAACAAAGTCGCTTTCTCTGTCCCTATGTCCCTTTAAATGCTTAAATCTTTGAACCTACGCCACGGATTTTGATGCGGTTTTTTAATAGATAGAGTGATTCAAGAGGAAGGTTTTTATGTATAATACATTCATATTATAGTAGAGAAAAGTGGGGATTTTCAAAGATTTGTAACACCCGTGCGAAGCTGGGACGGGTCGCTAGTAATATATATATATATATATTACTTTAAAATCAGACTTGGTGTTCTACCCTGTGGTACGCCAATTTGGAAACAGTCTACTACGTTAAGTTATCCGATATTCATCTTTAATATGAACCTCTATGAATTAGGTTGTGAGTTCGAATCCGGGCAAGCACCAATGTGACTTTTCAACTTCATATGAACTTTCTAAAATGTGTCTAAGTTATCACAGATATCGGTGAAGGAAAGTATCGTGAGGAGGCTTGGAGTTATCTATATATATAAAAGGAGAACTGACTGACTGACATATCAACGTACAGCCGAAACTACTGGGGTTAGGAATGTGAAATTTTGCACACGGCTTCCTATTATAATGTAGGGGAGCACTAAGAAGGGGTTTTTGGAAATTTAACCTTTAAGGGGGTGAAAAGGGGGAATTTTGTTAGTATGGAAAATCTTATTACTTGTGTTAATAAACATGAAACTTGGCACGAACATCTATCTAAGTAAATTATGAAGTTTGGCATTTTTTATTTTTCCAAATTACCTCTTGAGAGGGGTCGAGGGGGTGTGAAAATTTGTATAAGTAGAAGAATTTAGATACATGCAACGACATCTATTGGGCCAATATGGTACTAACGATCAAAATATATGCGAATTTAAAGTTTTCAAAGTGTACGAAAGTGGTAGGTATATAAGTAGTTCAGAGGCAGTATGGCGTATTCTCGGGTTTCCTATTCATGAGCGTTTTCCTACGGTAATTCATCTCGCTGTGCATTTAGAAAATGGTCAAAGAGTGTACTTCAACCCAGAAAACTTAGCTGATAAGGTATCCTGTCCACCAAAAACGACACTCATATCTTTTTTCGAATTATGTCAAGTAGATGACTATGCAAAAACCCTACTATATTGCGAAGAACCTGCTATGTTTGGAACAATAATCGGTTTGAAAGGAGGAAAAGAGGGGTAGATGTAGCTGGGTGGCCAGGCATTAAAAGAGACGCTTTAGGCTGAGTATACACGGTACATCCAAATAATGTTAAGTGCTACCACCTTCGTTTGCTTTTACATGAAATCCGGGGTCCGTTATCTTTTGAAGCACAGTAAAACAGTCAACGGTGTGGTACTACCGACTTTCAAATCAGCTTGCAAGACTTTAGGGTTACTTGAAGATGATCAACATTGGCATACGGCACTACAAGAGGCAGCCCTGTGTCAATCTCCGCCCATGATAAGAGAGCTTTTTACGATCATGTTAGTTTTTTGTCAACTGGCAGATCCGTTCAGTCTGTGGGATGAATTTAAAGAATACCTGTCGGAAGACTTTAAACGACAGATTGAGAGGCAGGTAAAAGCGGAGTAGAACACCTCATGGATGAGATTTTTAGTAAGTGTCTGTTGGAAATAGAAGGAGCATGTTTGGCACTTGGAGGAAGTGCACTAGAAGAATGAAACCGAGTAGATCAGAAGTGTTTCAAAGTGAATTAGGAGCGTATATTAATGAAGTTAACTACGATGTGTTTGCCTTAGAATCATTTGTCAATATCAATGAGAATTCACTAACTGAGGAATAAAAGTTAGTGTACAATGAAATTATTTCAAGTACACATGAAAACGAGGGAAGAATTTTCTTTTTGGATGCCCCAGGTGGGACTGGTAAGACTTACCTCATCAATTTACTCTAGGCAAAGATTAGAAGTACTCGTGGAATTGCCTTAGCAGTCGCGTCTTCCGGGATCGCCGCTACGTTATTGGAAGGAGGTCGAACGGCGCACTCTGCTTTGAAATTACCCCTTAATTTGTCTAACGTAGAAACTCCAATGTGTAACATTTCCAAGCAAAGCAATTTTGCCGAAGTATTGCGTAAAGCAAAAATAATAGTCTGGGATGAAAGCACTATGGCGCACAAAAGAGCTATTGAAGCGTTAAATAGGACTCTACAGGACATAAGAAACAACAATTCTTTAATGGGTGGTATGACAGTGTTGCTAGCTGGCGATATTCGTCAAACTTTACCAGTAATACCAAAAGGAACGCGCGCTGATGAAATTAAGGCATGCTTTAAAAGATCTTATTTATGGCCCTTTACGAAAATTCTAAAAGTGACTAAAAATATGAAAGTGCATCTGAGAGGGGACGTCTCTGCTGGCCATTTTTCAGATCTTCTACTTAAAATAGAAAACGGCATGTATCCAGAAACAGACGGGTTGATAGCTATAACAGATGAATTATGTAGTGTAGTAACTACAGTCGAAGACCTTATAGAAAAAAAATATCCAGATGTAGCTCAAATAAAGGACAAGCCTTTAGAATGGCTACGTGAAAGAGCTATAATGACACCTAAAAATGACCAAGCAGCAGTAATTAATGATATTTTGCTGAAATCATTTGACGGCACAGAAATGGTATATAATTCAATAGACACGGTGGTAAATACAGACGAAGCAGTCCATTATTCGGTTGAGTTTCTGAACACTATTAATCCAGCCGGACTTCCATATCATAAACTAACACTGCGCGTGGGCACACCTGTGATGTTACTTAGAAATTTGAAACCCCCAAAACTATGCAACGGTACTAGGCTACAAGTAAAAGCTTTGCATCGTAATATTGTTGAAGCTACCATTTTAACTGTGTCTTCCCAGGGAAAAACAGTCTTCATTCCACGTATTCCATTAATCCCGAACGATCTCCCTTTCGAATTCAAAAGACTTCAGTTCCCTTTAAAAGTTTGCTTTGCGATGACGATAAATAAATCACAGGGTCAAACCCTTAAATTTGCAGGAGTTGACTTGCGACAGCCCTATTTCTCCCATGGTCAGTTCTACGTAGCATGCTCTCGTGTGAGCTCATCTTGCAGCCTGGTCATATTGGTAACACCCTCGAGAACAACTAAGAATGTAGTCTATAAAGAAATATTATAAAAACTTAATTGTTTTGTTATAGCCATTAACCTGCATATTTCTGGATACATACTGTTTCCTATTTTTAGATGTCATTATAGCTCTTTCACGTAGCCAATTCTTCCATACAAAAACTGTCAGATGTCAATAAAAATTATCTATCGATTGAAAAATCAGCCTTCGAATTTTTTAGAGGAAAGTACGAAACCCACGCGGACGAAGTCGCGGGCAAAGTGCTAGTAAATTTATATAATCTGAAATCGCAAACCCGTCTTGAGCGAACGTGGTGATCAACGCTCGTGCCTTGTCTGTATGAGAAGAGGCCTTTCCCAGATGTGGGAAGGGACAGTTATAGGCTGGTATTATTATCGTTTAATCATTTTAACACATATCATTTTTAAATATTTCTTAATAAAAATATTAAAAAAAAAACATAAATAAAATAAAAATAATGTTTAAAAAATAATAATTCTCGTTTATTAATTTTAACACATATTATTTACATTTTTATATATATTTTCTTAATAAAAATATAGATTAAAACCCAGCAAAACCCTATAAGCTCACCGGTATCGAAAACAGGGTCCAAGCTACAGGCAGTCAGGGCTCCAGAGAGAGGAACCTCCAAACGATATGAGCCGTATATTATTACTAGCTGTGCCCAGCGGTTTCACCCGCTGCTCAGTTAGGGGCATGAAAAATAGATGTTAGCCGATTCTCAGACCTACCCGATATGCACACAAAATTTCGTTCAAAACGGTCCAGCCGTTTCGGAGGAGTATGGGAACGAAAACTGTGACACGAGAATTTTATATATTAGATGTAAAATTTATTTCTATTTATAAGTTCTGTGTTTCATACACAATCTAAAACAAATAATAAGTGTTCACAACTTAATTATGAAATACCGTATAAAATGCCTTGATTACATTCTTGTAGTTAAAAATATCATAATTTAAAAGAGTATCCATGGAGTTTCTTGCCCATTCTTCTCCATAGAGATCAACGCTTTGGTATGGGCAACTACAGTACTTTCACAAGTTCTTATGCCTTGTGACTCGGACTGTAGATTCATTTTGTTTCTTGACTTTCAAAAGTGCCTGTAATGGTCTAATTGAAATAAAAGATTTGATTTGATTTGTCTAATGTAAGAGTCTTGATTTGTATTCAGGTCCGATGTTTTCCATATCTTCAAGAAATTCTAGTAGACTCTGGCGTTGGTAAGCAAGATGATTTGAAGTGGGAACTTGACATCGCTAAGGCAGTCGCAGTGAAGAGGATATGCGAGATACGGTATGAAATTTATTGGTTTTTAAACTAGCTTTCGCCCGCGACTTCGTCCGCATGGCATAGTTACTTTTGGCTAACGCTAACTTTAACCAACGTGATAAACGAAAAAAAAAATTCTCTCCTCTTTTCTTCCCTCTTTCTCCCCCTTTTCTCACTTTTTTTAACCCTTGTCCGTCTCTAGGGTCACAACTATCTCTGTACCAAAACTCACTTTCGCGTTTTTAGGGTTCCGTAGTCAACTAGGAACCCTTATAGTTTCGCCATGTCTGTCTGTCCGTCCGTCCGTCCGTATATGTATATCAATCACGCCGACAAAGTGGTAACATAAAAATTGGAAAAAAATGTTTTATTAGGGTAGCCACCCTATATGTAAAGTGGGAAGTGATTTTTTTTTTAATTTCAACCCTAACGTGTGATATATTGTTGGAAAGGTATTTAAAAATAAACAGGGGTTTACTAAAATAATTTTTTGATAATGTCAATAATTTCGGAAATAATCGCTCCAAAAGTAAAAAACTTTTGAACCATAAGTCTAAAAAATATGAAAAAAATCTGAAAAGTAGAACTTTATAAGGACTTTCTATGAAAATTATTTTGAACTTGATTGATACAACAGTTTTTGTACAAAAAAGACAAAAAGTTGTACAAAATAATTTCTGGACTAAGTTTGTAGTATAATCGTAGGTATATGCAAGCTTAAGAATTATTGAAATCGGTTCTCGCAATCCAAAATTACCACGAAAAATTGCACGTCTTTGTATTTGTACGGTCTCATCGCCGTACATTTTTATTGCTTACTCGTCAACCTACTTTCGGCCAACGATGCGCCTCATACTGTCGCATAATAAAATAACATGACGGACGAATTCCAATGTAGTGAACTTATAACTCGGTAGCTATCAACAACTAAGAGAAATAATCGCCTTCCACCGTTGTAACTTACATTAACTTAAATATACTCAACTTGTGTATTTTAGTGGAAAAGTGTTTCTCTATACTAACTCAACTTAAAAATCTTCACGACAAATCAGTGTACGGAGTTAACTACTTACAACCCGTACATTTATGGTCCTTCGAGCCGGATCTAGGACACATCTAAGAGAGAAAAATACGTTGCCAATCGAGTTGCAAAAATTCGACAATGCATACCAACAGAGCAATGGCACTATGTGAAGTCTCAAGATAACCCCGCAGACTGTGCATCAAGAGGATTGCTACCAACAAAACTAAAAACATTCAACTTGTGGTGGCAAGGCCCTACATTCCTGACTACACTCCAAGAACAAAGTCGTGAAGAAAACTTATCATGCACATTTACGACTAACTTAGGCAGCGAATGCCAAGCGAAAATGAACGCTAAAAACAATTCAACTTATAATTGTATTCATAACTTATTAACTAATTGCAGTTCGTTGACCAAAGCAATCAGAATTGTAGCATGGATACAACGATTTATCGGAAACGCACGTAACAGCAAAAAACGTGACACCGGTTGCCTGAGTTTATGCGAATTAAACAATTCTGAGGAACAAATAATAAAATATGTTCAACAAACGGAACTTACGCAAAAATATAAACAACTAATGAAGAAAGAAAATATTTCATCAAAATTCAATATTTATAAACTTAGACCATATTTGGACAACAACGGCATAATCCGAGTTGGGGGTCGACTGAACTACTCCAGTTTGCCTTTTGAAATGAAGAATCCAATTATTCTACCTAAGAGTGGACGACTTACTGACCTTGTGATACAAAAAGCTCACCTCACGACTTTACACGGAGGAGCCAGACTAACTTTAGCGTATATTCGTCAACAATACTGGATCGTTGGCGGCAATAGAGCTGTGAAAGCTGAACTACGGCGCTGTGTGCGCTGTCACCGCCACAGGCCATCGGATTTCAATCAACTAATGGGAGAACTTCCACCACAACGAGTAACACCTTCGCGACCGTTCACCCACACCGGAGTTGACTTCACAGGACACGTCGAAGTCAAGCTCAACAAAGGAAGAGGAGTGCGTACTTCTAAGGGATACATATGCATATTCGTTTGCATGGTAACAAAGGCTGTGCACATCGAACTTGCATCGGACTTAAGTACTGAAACTTTCATAGCAGCCTTCCAGAGAATGTGCTCCAGGCGTGGTACACCAAGTCACGTCTACTCAGACTGTGGGACGAACTTCATCGGCGCATCAAGGTTGCTGCAGAAAGAATTTGAAGACTTCAAGCAAATCTTGTCACCTGACTTCTTCAACAACATCGCAGACATGGGAGTGCAATGGCATTTTAATGCGCCAGCCTGGCCGACTGCTGGTGGACTATGGGAAGCAGCGGTCAAATCGATGAAGTATCACCTTCGTCGAGTACTAGGAGACCAAAAACTGACGTATGAAGAATTCACTACTCTTCTTGCGAAGATAGAGGCGTGCATGAACTCCAGGCCGCTCTGCCAACTCACTGAAGACCCCGAAGAATTTTATAATTACCTGACACCAGGCCACTTTCTAACGGGGGGACCAACAATGTCTTTACCACGTGCTGACTATACTGACGAAAACAAAATAAATCTAAGAAAACGATGGCAATTAACGGAACACATGCACCAACAGTTTTGGAAGACTTGGTCAAGCGAATATCTTTCTCAACTACAAACACGCAGTAAATGGAATAACCCAAGGAAAAACCTAAACGAGGGGGACATCGTATTAATCCGGGATAACAATTTGCCCCCAGGAAAATGGGCTATGGGACGGGTGCTAAAACTTCACCCTGGAGCGGACGGATATGTCCGAGTGACAACCCTAAAAACTCAAACTGGTGTCATCAAACGACCCATTGTAAAACTATCAATTCTACCCATCGATACTACGAGCAACAAAGGTGATTTAGAATGCAAAACAGATTTACAAAATGCTGAGACATCGGTAAAACCTTCCACAACAAAACCAACTACGAAAAAATGTCTTACAAACATTTTAATGTCTCTTTTCACAATGTTAATACTTGTGAACGGATCATACGGTTCACAACAAAGGTCAGGCACTCAAATTACTAACTTGGAACCTGAGAGACCGATTTACTACGACACCGTTGGCAAGGTTGAACTGATTCACGATGAATGGACTTTGCTTACCTACTACAACTTAACTAACTACTGGCACGGCATTCAACATATTGAAAATTACATCAACGGAGTATATGGCCTTTGCGAGAATATTCACCAAAGCTACTGCAAACCAACAATCGATCAACTTTCCCACGAGATGGAATTACTCAACTTCTACAATACAATCCTGCTGGCTCCTCACAAGCAGTTATCTTCGCGCAAGAAGCGCGGTTTGATTGACGGAGTGGGCATGATAGCAAACAGCTTATTCGGCGTTCTAGACCAAAAATTTGCTGAAAAATACCATAAAGACATTGAAGCGATACAACAAAACGAAAACTATTTACGTGAACTTGCAAAAAATCAAACGTCGATTATGCAACTGCAAAATGACGTATTGAAGAAAAATGACGCTAACATCGAGCTTCAGTGTAAAATGATAGAAAAATTCATGGAAGAAACTAAGACGAACCTAGCCAGTATAGAAACAGAAATACAGATATCGATGGCAACAAGTTACTTCAACTCTGCTGCGCTCACAGCATCTCTACTGCTACACAATCTCAAAGAAATTCAAACCATGCTCCTGAATACTCTCACTAATGTATACAGTGGGCATATGGACGTGCACTTGATATCACCAGTCAATCTTGTAAAACAACTGGAAGACATAGCTGGCAGATTACCGAGAACACTGTCATTGCCGACAGAAAATATCAAAGAAGATATCAAGGAACTTTACAAGTTGTTATACGTGAAAGCGCGAATAACAATGAACTACTTTATGTTCGAAGTTCACATTCCTTTAATTTCGGATGTGGAGTTCACCTACTATCGGGCCATCGCTATACCATTCAAGAGAGACTCGAATTACAAACAGATGCAGTTAGCTTCGCAATACATTGCCGTAAACTTTGAGAAGAATTCTTATATCTCACTAAAAGATGAAGATGTCAAGTTATGTATCAAAAGACAAAAACATAACTTCATTTGTAACGCAAACATGCCAGTCTTCAACTTACATAACAAAAATGCGCCGTGCGAAGCAAAACTCCTGGGTCACCGTACTACGACGAGTACGTCACCGTGTGACATACACAGCGTGTCATGCGAGGAGGAATGGATAAAGTTACAAGAATCAAACAGCTGGCTTGTTGTTTGTTGCGGAAGGTGCGAATTACGTACAGTTTGTAATAACGACGTAATATCGCAAACAATCACATCGACGGCTATAGTTACTTTGTGTCAAGGATGCGTACTGCGATCAAAAGATCTCACCATCACTTCATACAATCAGTACAACAGCAACCTCAACGTGAACTATGACATGCACGTACCGAACCTGAATTCGCCGATAAACAACATTGTTAACGTGACACTACATAACACGCCACATGAACTGTTCCGCCTCAAGAAAAACGACTTCGCGGAAATTGACAAAAAGCTGCGGTTCCAAGAAGAGCACGAGCCTAAACTACCATCCACTATCACAGACCATGACGTACATCAATATGTAATTTGTTATCTTTTACTAACAATTGCTGTCATCACTTTCCTGTGGATAATAATAAGGAAATACTGCAGAGTGCTCAGAACCCAACTTCCAAGGAAGAAAAATAAAAAGCCTACGCATGAAGATATCGAGCTTCAACCAATGGGATCTCGACAACAGACTGCCAGAGAAGACAACCAACGGTCGCCCATAGACGGCTGCGATGTTCAACGTCAAGGACATCACGACAACATTGCTTTTACTTTTAATTAATTCATTTGACTTATATTGTACATTTATCTTTACTACTTTACTTTATTCTTTGACTTTGTAAAGGCGTTTCTTTCTCTCTCTCTCTCTACTCATCTTTGCTTCTTTAAGGGGTTGCCAATATGTACGGTCTCATCGCCGTACATTTTTATTGCTTACTCGTCAACCTACTTTCGGCCAACGATGCGCCTCATACTGTCGCATAATAAAATAACATGACGGACGAATTCCAATGTAGTGAACTTATAACTCGGTAGCTATCAACAACTAAGAGAAATAATCGCCTTCCACCGTTGTAACTTACATTAACTTAAATATACTCAACTTGTGTATTTTAGTGGAAAAGTGTTTCTCTATACTAACTCAACTTAAAAATCTTCACGACAAATCAGTGTACGGAGTTAACTACTTACAACCCGTACATTCCATAGGTCGCTGGTTCATATCCGGCTCGAAGGACCATAAATGTACGGGTTGTAAGTAGTTAACTCCGTACACTGATTTGTCGTGAAGATTTTTAAGTTGAGTTAGTATAGAGAAACACTTTTCCACTAAAATACACAAGTTGAGTATATTTAAGTTAATGTAAGTTACAACGGTGGAAGGCGATTATTTCTCTTAGTTGTTGATAGCTACCGAGTTATAAGTTCACTACATTGGAATTCGTCCGTCATGTTATTTTATTATGCGACAGTATGAGGCGCATCGTTGGCCGAAAGTAGGTTGACGAGTAAGCAATAAAAATGTACGGCGATGAGACCGTACAGTATTAATTAGTAACCCAATTCCTCGAGAGATGGCGCTGTAGGTACTTATTACATTGGATCGGGTATTACCGAATTGTTCGGTTGGCCTCATAACTGCGAACACTTATTGTGACGGACGGGAAACTACGGAACCCTACACTGAGCGTGTCCTGACACGCTCTTGGCCGGTTTTTATAATTTTATATCACAATATTAGTAAGGATTTGTTTATTAAATAACCAACTATAATTATAAATTATACACCACACAAACGAGTTATTATCAGTAAACATATAAGAAATAACAAAATGATTATAATGTGTGTAAAAGTATCCGGAAAGCCATTAATTATTCTTCCCGTCATGCCTTTTTAGGGTTACGTACCTCAAAAGGAAGACCGGAACCCTTGGATCACTTTGTTGTCCGTCTGTCTGTCAAGACTCTTTATCTAAGGAACGCGTGGAGGTATCGAGTTAAAATTAAAACCATATATTGAACTCTGTGGTCCCTTTGTACTGTGAAAAACATCAACCCTCTGAGTCTACGCAGTCAAAAGATATGACCGTTTATGTCGCAAGTTTGTATGGAATCAGCTATTCTACCATGACGTGTTAAAGCAGAACTTGTTCCGCTGAGGGCAAGGGACAGAGCTATACAGGGTGTCTAGCACCATCTCTTTCACTCAGTGGAATAAGTTCTGCTTTAAGACGTCATAGTAGGCCTACAGAGCGCGATTCTGAGTCGTTCTTGACCTTTTTTTTTTTCATATTCTGTTTATCCTTAGACCTACAAGCCACGGCCTAGAGTTAGTCTCTGTAATATCTTCAATCCTGAACCGCTGCGGGGACCGGTCAGGCAGCGTGGCGACGAGCGTGTGCGTGGAGTCGCTCGCGTTGCTGTGGCGTGGCGCCGCGCTGGCGCCACACACCACGTGGACAGCCTTGCAACCCAAACTGGCGAGGGATAACAGGCACAGTGTGCAGATCAGGTGAGAATTTTTCTAAGGGTGCGTCCACATCTGGCGAATGTGCCGCAAATGTGCAGCACGCGAGCCGATTGCGAGCTGCCCGCAAGCTGCGCGCGTGCAGTCACTGCAATGGTTTGGTGCGCCTCTTTAGCGCAACTCATACAAGGCTCGTATAGAGCGCGCGAGCGGCGCGCGATCTGCGCGCGCTCAGGTCTCGCCCCTATTTCTTTCCACGCATCATTTTTTAGATTTTTTCTATAGTAATCTTCGAAATAATCGATCTTTAGGATCCCATAATACTGGAAATCTTTTATATGTTTCAATGAAGCGTAAACAATTCTCCTCCGTCCACTCCATGACAACACGTACTTAGCCTCCAGTAATCAGAAACGAACTGAGCGAAATAACTAGCGCGCCGCCCGCGCGCTGATCGCGTACGGCGCTTAGGTCGCGCGCGAACTGCGCGCGGGCGGCGCAGAAGCGGCGCACGAACAAAAATGCACGCGCGCAGCTCGCGGGCAGATCGCAAACGGCTCGCGAGCTGCACATTCGCGGCACATTCGCCAGATGTGGACGCACCCTAATGTTGTAGGAGGAAGAAAATAAATAATGGAAGGTGTTATAGTATGTACCAACACCCAAAACTGCAAGAATGATACCGCACCTAGAAACAGCTGCGTGCCCCTCTTTCAAAGCGCTGACGATACTTGTTCATCATACGATGACCGCGTCCGTACCGAGCTTGTGTTTTTAGCAATAAGTAATCATGTGAAGATTTGGCATTCATTCTGTATCTAATATCGATCGGAATAGGAATTCTATTTTAGAATAATTAGTATTGTTATTTTACCTTATTATTTAAACTTAGTGAATTTCATTTAAAATTAAACCAAATTTGGATCCTCCGACAGCGACGACATCCATATTTAAGGTCATATTCTACCACCTTATGATACTCCGCAACCACACATCAAGCTTAACAATTCCCCTTTAAATACTTAATTAATTCAACAGGGCCTTGCTTTGTACAGATTTCCCGTACAATGAGAGACCTACATAACCTGGATTTGTAAAACTTGATGTATTGCCGTTCTTACTGGTATAAATGATTCGTAAAGAGTAACCATGAAGTTTCTTGCCGGTTCTTCTCCATAAGAAACGACCAACCTGAACCGTGCACCCTTGACTTTTTTTTATTATAAGTGCTCATGTAGGTCAATGTAAAATACTAATATTGAGATTTTTGGATCTTACTTGCTTATACCCACGGCTCCGCCCGCATAGATAATTATTGCCCTACGGCATCTTACTACCGGGAGGGATACAAAGTGTATTAATCCATATTATAAACCATCCGAGTAAAATCCGGTATCTCGGTTAGATTCCTAAAAGCCGCTCATGAACTCATTGTCCCATGTATTTCTCACTTGGCCAATTTATGCTTTGATTGTGCAACGTTTCCAGCTGCTCTGAAACTAGCTTTAATAACACCAGTGCACAAGGGCTGATATAGGCCTGTAGTTCGATGGGTTTGTTTTGACCCATCGAACTACAGGCCTATATCAGTATTACCGTCTATCTCAAAAATCTTAGAAAGGCTAATAAACTCACGATTAATAAATTATTTGAACAAAAACAATCTGCTGTCTCCCAATCAATTTGGTTTCCGTCGAGGTGTGTCAACGGAGGACGCCGCCTTGGCTCTTGTCTCCACTGTAACAAAAAAAGTAGACAGTGGAGACAAGTGTCTTGCTGTCTTCCTTGACCTCCAAAAAGCGTTCGATACCGTTTCTGTATCCACTCTTCTCGACATGCTTGAAAGAATTGGTATAAGAGGTCAGCCTCTTGCTTTGTTCAAGGAGTATCTGTGCGGTAGGAAACAAAAAGTTAAGATTGCCGACACTGTCAGTTTAGAAGTAACTACCACCTACGGTGTTGGTCAAGGTAGCGTCCTTGGCCCCTCCTTGTTCTTAGTTTATGTAAATAGCCTCTGTAATATGAACATTGAAGGAGGTCACATCTACTCATATGCGGATGATACTGCCATAGTTTTTAGCGACACAACATGGAACAAGGTCAAAATATCTGCCGAAGGTGGGCTCTCTAGAATTGCTTCATGGCTCGACCATAATTTGATGACCTTAAATGTTTCCAAAACCACATTCATTTGCTTCTCTAAATATAACCTTTCCCAACCTTCAGATGATTTCAAAATTAAAATCCACAAATGCCAGACCCCTTCAAACTCTAACTGTATTTGCTCTTGCATAGAAATTGGAAAAGTTCCACATACTAAATATTTAGGAATAATGATCGACCAGCGTTTATCTTGGCACTTACACACTGAACTTATCATGAAAAGAATACGAAAACTTATTTGGACATTTAAAACACTGCGTCACGTAACTACTAAAAACCTTCTATTACAAATATACACATCACTTGCACAGTCGGTACTTGCATATTGTTTACCAGTTTGGGGAGGGGCAACAAAAACGAAATACTTGGAACTAGAGAGAGCGCAGAGATCACTTTTAAAAGTTATGATTTTTAAGCCCTTTAGGTTCCCAACTGAAAGTCTTTACCAAAATTGTGATGTTCTGACGGTTCGGAAACTTTACGTTCTCCATATTATACTAAAGAAACATAAATCGCTTTCTTTCGATCCCACGACTCGCCAAGGGAGAAGAAAATACATGATACCCAATGTTCCAGTTAAGTCAACTTTTGCTAAGAGACAATACGCTAGGCAATCCTGTCACTTATATAACCTTCTAAATAAAGAACTGAATATTTACTCACTATCACACCGAGACTGCAAAATTGCTCTAACTAAATGGCTAAAAACCAAATCGTACGTTTACATTGAAAATATGGTCCAAGCGATAAGCTTATAACAACAACTAGGCTTAATATATTCTTAGATCACTTCACCCTCACTTTTCTAAAAAATATTATCTACATCAAACGTTATATGTACACTTTACCCTATCATTAAACACACACACTAACACTTACATCCACACATCTACACGACAGCGCATTTTTAAAAATTAAAATAAAAAAAAAAAATTATACTTTGTTTTTAGCATATTTTCTTTTAGTTTTTAATATTTTTTATATAACTCCTTCATCTTAATATTTTTCTAAAATGGTATGTCTTCAATAACTCTAAGCGTAACTAGTGGAAGAGCGGAACTTCCTAACACAAGTGTATTTTCACTTAAATGGAAATTCCCAAAAACACATGTAAAATATTTTTAAGTTATTGAAATAAACATTTTATTTTTATTTATTTTATTATTTTAAATATTATTTAAATTTGTTCTGTAGTTTTTGCGTGAAAGAGTAACATATTAAATTGAATTAGTGTGTAGTCCCAAAACATATTTGTTAAGCATGTTAGAATACTAAACAAAAATGTTTTGTGGCTATACGCTTATTTATAGACGGTCCTGTTGGTCTAGTAGTTAGTGGCCCTGACTGCTGAGCCGGAGGTCGTGGGTTCGATTCCCACCCAGGACAAACTTTGTATGATGAGCATGATTGTTTGTTCTGTGTCTGGGTGTGATTTATCTATAATATGTATGTATTTATAAATTACTAGCTGTTCCCCACGGTTTCACCCGCGCTGCTCAGCACCTGTTGGTCGTAGCGTGATGTTATATAGCCTATGTTACTCGGGGATAATGTAGCTTTCCAAAGGTGAAAGAATTTTTGAAATCCGTCCAGTAGTTTCGGAGCCTATTCATTACAAACAAACAAACAAACAAATCTTTCCTCTTTATAATATTAGTATAGATATAAGTATGCATATCAGTTGTCTGGTTACCATAACACAAGCTCTGCTTAGCTTGGGATCAGATAGCCGTGTGTGAGTTGTCCCAAGATATTTATATTTATATTGTAGTTCATATGTAGCGGCATAGATGTCGACACTCAACTAATAAACAAATACATATTCGTATGGCCTGCTAATAGTTGTTTCGGGTCTGGCTGTGTGTATGTGAGTTTAAATGTTAGTAAACTCACCCACGATACAGGAGAAATTCCTAGAGTGGGCCAACCTGGCAACGCTTTTTCCTGCTTTAACACTGGCATCTTTTCCAGCATCTGCAAGCTGCTAAGTGAGGTTCCGTCCCTGCGCGTCCCGAGCCCCGAGTACTGCCGGCTGGTGAGCTCGGCGGTGCGGCGGCTGTGGGCGCTGCTGGCCGACTGCGAGCACGCCGCCGTGCTGCACGCCGCGTGCCACGCGCTCTCTACCTACAGGATCGATGACTACAAGCTCAGCGATGTACCCGAGGTAACGGCTTTGTAGCTTTCAGACTTGTGTAAACGAGCCTTGTGCATTCGTACATCAAAGCTAGGACTTTTTTTGCGATAAAAATCTCGTTTTTTTGCTAGTACCCAATGTTATGCACTTAAAGTGCTGATGCATTAAATAGTACAAGAGTTTGTATTTAAAGTAATAAAATCAAAACCATTTATTTCAACAAGACCATTACAGGCACTTTTCAATGTAAGAAAAACAAGATGTTAAAGCTACAGTCCCAGTCACAAGACATAATAACTTGTGAAAGTACTGTAGTTACCCATTCCAAAGCGTTAATCTCTATGGAGAAAAATGGGCAAGAAACTCCATGGGGACTCTTTTAAATTAAAATATTATTACAAGTGTTGAGATTATACAAATATGTGAGAACAATATCATAAATAATAACATCATACTACTAACAATAATATGGGCCAAATATGTCTGAATTAAAAATATTTTGTTTTAATTATTTATTTATAACATCGGTAAATATACTTGTAAAAAATTATCTTCAACATCTCTGTAGATAAAAAGTTCCAAGGTATGGTCTTAAATTTTAATAGAAATTACAAGTTGTATATATTAGTATACTCCAGTATTGTCAACGGTCTTTTGACCCCGTTCGACGATCTTAAATACACTTACAGCCGAACTGGAAACGCTTTTAAATTATTTCTGAATCCTGTTTATCTATCTTCTAGATATACAGAAAGACAGTTAAACTGCCAGCATCATACTGCAAAACCCCAGCAGATGCCGCTAGGAAACCTGAAGAAGTTCTAGAATATGTTCCGTGTAAGTAAATTACCAAATATTTAATGACGACAGACTTTCGACGGGCCTGTTGGTCCAGTGGTTAGTGGCCCTGACTGCTGAGCCGGAGGTCGTGGGTTCGATTCCCACCCAGGACAAACTTTGTGTGATGAGCATGATTGTTTGTTCTGTGTCTGGGTGCGATTTATCTATAATATGTATGTATTTATAAATGATATAAGTATGTATATCAGTTGTCTGGTTACCATAACACAAGCTCTGCTTAGCTTGGGATCAGATAGCCGTGTGTGAGTTGTCCCAAAATATTTATTTTTATTTATTTATTTAATGTCGTTGTCACAGTGGTAATATAAACAGTACCCCGTAAAATGAGTACTCAACCTTTTCTCAGGCGAAATTTGGCCCGAAGTATTCAAGTTCACGAATCAAAACGCGTTACAAGGGGTCCAGCACCTCTGTTCCAAACTGATCGAGAAGGAGGTGCGCGGGTATCGCAGCGGAGTGTACCAACATGACCCGCGCCAGGAGCCCAGCAGTCTGGCACATCTACACGTCACTAGCGTCGCCAGGGGACTCGTCGAGTGCTTCAGGAAACAGGTCAGTACTGACCACGATGCCATAAATATTATAGCTAAACAAAAAAAGCCTCAGTGGTAGGGTTGCCTCGGTTTTGCAGCGCTTCGGGCATATTTGCGGACGCGCGAATAGATGACTTTCATGCCATTATGCGCAAACGATGTGCATCGATGTTGCGGCGATTCAGGGGTAACCCTAACAGCATTTTAGCTACATGCAGCCAATTAATGTGTTTTGTTTGTTTTTAATTATTGATTTAACTAACTTAAGCTAAGTTGATACTAACACTATAAATATAAATATCTTGGGACAACTCAACGCAGAGCTTGTGTTATGGTAAGTAACCAGACAACTGATATACATACTTATATAATTTATAAATACATACATATTATAGATAAATCACACCCAGACACATTACAAACAATCATGCTCATCACACAAAGTTTGTCCTGGGTGGGAATCGAACCCACGACCTCCGGCTCAGCAGTCAGGGCCACTAACCACTAGACCAACAGGCCCGTCAAACTATATGGATCGTTTGGTCTGAAATAAAGATTTTGATTGATTGAAAAGCGAGTCAGACTCGCGCACCAAGGGTTCCGTACAAACTTGCGACATAAACGGCTATAACTTTGACTGCGTAAACTTATAGGGTTGAGGTTCGCTAAGTTGGGTTGACAGCACAAAGGGACCACAGACTTGAGTTTATGGTTTTAATTTTCGACTCGATACAGCCACGCGGTCCCGACCCAAGTAGCAAAATGGTCCTTTAGCAATCGACTTATAAGACTGAACGTCTAATACGCATCTAATAGACGCTTTGACTAAGATCACTGATCTCACAAAAGCATGTCAAAAGACAATTTGCGCTTCAAGTGCTTTCGATCCTATTTCTTAGTTTTATAGACGTTTACATTATAACTACACACGATTCCTACCCGATCTTGCAGTTATATAAGAGCATTATATAAAACCAATTAGCAAGTATTTCATTTTGATCCTTTAAACGCATTTGATAAGATTGTTTATACTAACACGCACAAGACATGCACTTCTATAAACGTCTTCATATAGGTGTTATAGGTCAAGTATTTTAAAGGATTGATTTGTCTGAGACGCGACTTCTAATTGATTGTTAGCACGAAACTAGCATGCCCGCCGATGTTTATAGGTAATATTCGACTGACATGAATCCTACGTTTGCTTTTATATACTGGAGTAACCGGCCATATTATTATTATTTAGAGAAAGCAAAAAAATAAAAATTGATCTAAACAATTGGAAACGATTTAAGCGTAGTGGCAGTTTTCGAAGAAGAGTTTCCAAAAAGGTAATTGAAATGAAATCAGAATCGAAGTCTGGGTCGATATTCTTCTTAAATACAAGAGAGTCTCGTGAAGTTCGTGATGGTTCCGTACAATATAAAAAAATGAAATGGTTCAAGAAGACTGCGAAATTACTTTTACTGAAAGTTTTAATAACCTTGAAGATAATGGAAGTAGTGATAGTGAATTTGGTAATGACAACCACAATGTCTTTGAAAAAACATTCTATACTTGTAATTATCAGATCAAAACGCAAAAATAAAGAATTTTGCGAAACTGTTCAAATACCTATTGATTTATCGTTTTGTATCCAATGCCTACTCTTCATCTATGTCGAAATCAATTTTATGAAGAAAGTTTAAAGTGTTGTTACGTAATTCACACAATTCTTATAATATTAGTACTAACTAAGATTATATAAAATTACATTCTAAAAGTGCTGATTATCAGCCTGATTTGAATAAATGATTTTGGATTTTGATTTTTCTTTGAAATACGGAGTATTTCTGATGTATTTCTCTAAAGGAACCCTAAATCTAAAATATGGTGGCGAAGTAGGTATGTCATGTAGTAGTCTTAACTTTCGCTAAATAGTTTTGTAAACGTTTTGATAAATGCAATATTGTGGCACATGATCCGATCCCATGGCGGTTTATAAGTATGTTAATTATTACTTAATAAAAAATTACTTAATACGATTACTTTGAAAGGGGCATGAAGACATGGTCATTATCTTCGAATACTTTATCAATAAAATTAATTTCGCAAGTTGATTAGGCATTCTTTATACATAAAAGTAAGACAAAATTTACCTATGTTATGCTAAGGGATAATATATTATAATGTGGATTACTTTAATATTTTTTTGTTATCAAGACACCCAGTGCGTCACTCTTAAAGAATTAAAAAGTAATGCTCTACTAATAACATCACCCTGATCAATGTAGGATCAATCACACCAGTAGCAGCACGCACTAGATCGTAAGAGGACTAATCGCGCTTACTCAGTGCGTCTACCGGATCTTTATAGGACAATAATATCTTGTAAAAGCACCTAATAAGATAATTATAAAATCCGATTGCACATTACCGGACTGTAACACAACGGTCACAGGACGTAATAGACCTATAAACTGCGCCCAAATGCGGTTCTATAAACGTCAATACGATTTCTATAGTGCAAAAAAATGCATGCTCCTAAAATAACTACAGGACTACAATTTGCTACTTGGGGAGGTAAAGGGTCTTGACATACATACGGACAGATAACAAAGTAATCCTATAAGGGTTTCGTTTTTTCTTTATGAGATACGGAACCCTACATAGAAAAAAAACATTACCTTATAAAGCGCAACAAAAGATTTTAATTCGGTTTTATGGCATTGATGTCGCTACTTAGTTTAATTTGTTTCAGGCCACAACCCCCTCCTACGAATTTCCCGACTCGGTTCTCCTCTCCATACTGCAGACCCTCACAGCGGAATACCCAAAGCCTCTCCCTCCGTTTGACCTGTGCTTCATCCCTGAGGTGTTCCATCGAGGGTCGGAGTGGAGACGCGGGTGTGTGACTCTGGCTGCCAGGCAGGCTCAGGTTTCGCAGTCAGCTAGGAGGATCTTGGAGAACTATCTGCAAGGGATTAGTGCAGGCACTGCTGAGGTAAGAAATAAACTTGTAATGACTTAAATTGGTACTGAGTTTTTTTTATAGCACGGCCAACGAGAAGCGATACCAAATGTAAACAAAACCCATGCTAAAACCCCATCTAAAGTGGCCGCCCGAATGTTGGCGAACCCGTCTTAACGTTGTCATGTTTTTGCCGGGAGAACGAGACATTACGACAAAGGCACAAGATGGAAAGAGCTAAATATTAGATTGTCAACGCCACAGTTGTTCTTTAGGTTAATGGCCTTTCGTATCGCTTCTCGTTGACCGTACTATAGAATATATAACTAAGTGATTTTTTCGGATGGGAAATCATCAAACGACTCTCACACTCTGGGCGGATCGGAAGAAAGTGTGGTTTTGCCCTTTGTGTTCCGTGGCCGCGGTATCTCTTTCGAACAACCCTTCATCCCGGTAGGCGGTGGCCCTGGCAGACCCGTCTGCTTTGCTAACATCTCTTTGAAGCGCGCGTAGAACACAAATGTGCCATCGACCCGGTACCTTCGTGACTGTCCGTAAACTTCTTTGATAAAAGCAGGACAACCCTACGAACACGCTTTCTTATTTCTTTAGTAGGATTCCAAGGTTCAAATTTGGCCTGTACTGGTTCACAATAGAAATTTAAGAATCAGATCTTCAAATTGTTTCCTTCTGTTTCCTGCAGTCCTTCAATTGGATTCTTCTATTTGGAACTATCTAGTTTATTTAAAATTATCCAATGGATCCGTTTATTTGATGAATATTACAAAACGGTTTGCTTAGTACAACACACATACATAAACTCACGCTACTTTCCCAAGGGGGTAGGCAGACACCACGGACCACCTACTGCGATCCTTGGAAACTTCTTTTGCTTATTAGCTGCGTATTAGTTGCATTTCAACGCCATTCCTTAGAAGATTTCCACTCGACATCATTATATTATGGTCACCAAAAGACGACACGGGATAGATAGACCATAGACTTACTATTCTACATTAACCAACACCATATTCTTCCAGGAATCAGACACGCTCCTAATCTTCGAGATCCTCCCGATCCTCTGCCGCGGTATGCCGCCCAACACTCTCCGCCCTCCTCTGGAGCGTTGCCTGGCGGACTCCTTCGCCGCCATCTCCCACACCAAGCTCAGGGTCAGGGGGGACGAGAAGGAGTATCTGTTCGTGCAGCAGATGGACAAGATACGGCAGTGTCTGGAGTGTGACAGGATACATGATGCTAATAGGACTCTGTTGTCGCAGATTGTGGATATGTACTTCTCGATTATTGGGGATGATAATGTGGTGAGTGTTTGTTAATTTTAAACTGTTTAAATAAATCTATCAGTGGCTGGCCCAACAGACGTACTAATCAAATAATCAACAAACCATAGAAATATTTACGGATATTCTATCCTTTGAATCCAGAGATATAATTTCTAGTTTTTTTTCTCCTTTTGATTTTTAACTTTTTTTTCCCAGCCTTTCTCAAGTAATGTGCTTACCGAACGAATGCATAAATATAACTTAAGTTTCAAAATAGTAACTGTGAACTCAAAAATGGCAAAATTTGACTTATATTAAAATCATTTTTTTTAACAATTTACCTGGCTTTAAAATGCATTTAACTTTAGTCCAAAATCAAAACCGTACTTCAAGTTTTTTGGAGTCATACCTGATATGCTAGCATTTTTTGCGTTTAGGGTGCTCATGAGGCTGCCCCGGATTTGTAGCGCATCATTGATGTACAGCCGCCTGCACATCAAGCTACTACAATCTGTCAGATTTCTTTGATATATTTTCGACTTTATTTCTAAAGTATAAGGTTGAAGGTTCATTGGGAAAATTGACAGTTTCGGGTAGCTTGACCTGCAGGCGTCTGTACGTCGAGGAGACTGTTTTTTATTTATGACTATGCGAAATCGGTGCCCATCCTTGGTGGGTAGAGTTCGGGTCAGCTCCAGCGACATTTTGAAGGTATTCGCGCATAGGTTTTATTGCCCGTACCATTACTGTATGGTTCACTTATTGTGTGATTGGAATGTTATTTTAAGTAATATCATTTGTTATCTTATGTAATTCTTATCTTCTGATCTCTTGTCGATTGAAATAAATTACTCTATTTGATTCTAAGGCTTTTCTAATATATAAAATTCTCGTGTCACAGTTTTCGTTCCCATACTCCTCCGAAACGGCTGGACCGATTTAAACGAAGTTTTGTGTACATATCGGGTAGGTCTGAGAATCGGCCAACATTTATTTTTCATACCCCTAAGTGGGCAGCGGGTGAAACCGCTGGGCACAGCTAGTCTTTTTATAAAAATGTTCATTTGTTCCCCAGGCATGGCCCACGTACGTGCAAACAAGTTGCTGCCTGTCCATCAAGTACCTGGAGCGTATGACGTCACCGTCGAGCTGGTGGGAGGTGTCGGGCGCGCTGCTGCGCAAGAGTGCGCGCGTGCGCTGTGCCGTGGCCGCGCATGCGCAGCCCGCGCAGCTCAACTGGCTCAACGAGATCATAGACGCGCAGGCCACGCAGCTCACGTGAGTAGCGACGGACATGAGCCCACGTGGGGTAGGCATGAACTATACAACGGCAGCTGCGTTCTTATACATCTAACCTTTGTACACAATCGTAGCGTTTGTGAATACCGAGGCTGGTACGCACGCTGTTTGCAAGTACTACGCACGTGACCGTTAATAAGACCATCACTTATAAATTCATTGTATGTACTTAAGGGTTTCCCCTTCCAGCGTTTAATATAGTATTTATAATGTTATGAGAAACGGGGTGAAATCCTTGTTCCCTGATGCCCTATAGAAAATATCGCTCTATTGAACAGGTGCACAACCTAAGCAGATAACATGGGTATTTTAACCTTTGAACGCCATTGTCACGTATATGTGACAAGAAAGCGCGTGCCCTGGACGCAAATGACACAAATATGTGACAAAAATGTACGTAAAATGAGTTTCTCGACGGAGGACACGTGCGTCCGTTTATGCTCTTTCGTTCAAAAGGTTTTTTTTAAACAGCCAGTCGATCATTGTGTTTCAAAAGTGAATTATCTGTTGTACAGTGAACAGGAGTACTCCTTGCGTTGTATGCTACCAGCACTGAAGGCTGCTCAGCCTGATGCCGAATCCACCAGAGAGTGGTTCTTACAACTTATGGGACGAACACAAGTCGCTTTCAATGAGTAAGTCAATATTTATTATCTAGGTGTGTCCAGCATTTGTTGCCATGCAATTTTCTTATTACTATCTCTTTGAATTTTCTACCTATTTACGCTACCTTCCTACCTACCTACACACATATATACCTGTAAATGCAAAAGGATAGTAATAAGAACGATAATTGCATGGCAACTTACCTGAAGGTATGTATGGTAGCCTACCTACCATACGTGTGTAGTGGGATTCAGAAGAATACCAACGTCAAGTAGTCTACCCAGCATTATGCTGAGCTGGAGTCCTATTTGTTGCATAATTGAGATACACACCGCCCAGAAGTGGGCGACCGTTATAAATGTATGTGATGTGTCTAAATGTTTATGGGTCAATCTAACTTCTACCTTATTTTATTTTTTCAATCTATATCTTTTTTTATATTTTTGTTTTAATTCCTGTAGGCTGTATTATGTCCTCTTTTGCATCAAATAAATGATTTATCTATCTATCTTACTATTTTTTTTTAAAAGACCTTCTAACAATAATCAACAAAACAAAAATTGGTCCAGAATTTCACTCGAATTGTACCCAGTCAGCATGACTATGTACATCAAAGATATTTAAAAGCTTATAGAGTGGACATTGGAAATATTTTCATACCAAAAATATGATCTTTGACATTTTCAATTTTGACACATGAATTTTCCCTGACAAGCGTGTGACACTAGACAGTACGATTTGTTACCCAGTAGTAACTAGTATTTGATTACGATATTCTGCGTCTTGTCTTGTTTATCGCTCATAAATATTTGAAAGTCTTTGATGTACATAATATGTAGCCACTTGAACAATTCTAAAAACTGTGGATGATTTATAAATACTAAATTTTTCGCACATAATGCTTACTAATATTATTAAAGCGAAAGTGAGTTTGTTTGTTTGTTTGTTTGTTACCTCTTCACGCTTTAATGGCTACACAGATTTTGATGAATTTTGGTACAGAGATAGTTGGGAACCAGGAGACGGACATAGGCTTACCTTACCTTACCTATATTTTTTGAAAAAAGTGGGACATGAGGGAGTAAGAGGGAAGAAAAAGGAAACTAAGCGTTGCTATTACAAATCAATAAGGCGCAAGGGGAACTGTGTTACCCCGAATTTAACGCGAGCGAAGCCGCGGGCAAAAGCTAGTTCAATATAAAATTTCATTCTTTGTCCCCAGAACGGAAGACAAATCAGCCAAGCTGTACCTGTGTGACGTATTCATGCTCTGCGCCATAGTGTTCAGCGGGCTCTGGTCCTTGGAGCCGGATCCTGAGCAGCTTGCCAGCAGTCGTAGTGGAAGGTAAAAAAAAACCAAATATATTAAAATTGACGCTACCTTTTTTTGGGTGGGTAATTACCAACTAACTTCCCCCGCTCTGGACTGAGCGGGGGGGAGCGTCAGACTTGTACTGACTAAAACCCACTCATTTTCCTTCTGTCGGGTATTCGGGTCGTTTGAAAGAGATACCGCGTCCCCGGAACACAAAAGGCAAACGAAAGGACTTGGATGGGTTTTAGAGTAAAAGACTGACATTCCCTTTCGCTCCGGCCACAGTGCTAGATGTTATTTGATAATTTCCCATCTGAAAAAAACGATCACTGCTCTTGGTTTTGTTAGTCTAGCAGTTTGTGTACTTTATACACCCTATTCTAGTTTCATTTTTGGTTGAGTCATTGAGCTGACACGATTTTTAGCATATGTTTGCACTGACTGGACAAGTCCACTCAAATCTGTGGTTCTTTCCAGAAACAACCACCGCAGGCACTAAATGATGTTCATTTTCAAGTAGGTTTTTACAAACACTTTTACACGTCGATTTTTTTTTAAATCAGATGATACCGTTTTGACCTAAGAAATATAAAACAGCCGAAACAAACTCTTTTGCCCCACAAAAATCTTGGTCAACTTACATGACGATTATGCAGGTTAGTGTCTGAAATGGTCTTTTTAAGAAACCACCACACAGATTGAGTGGATCTGTTCAGTCAGTGCAAGCATTTGTCAGTTATCGTGTAGCTCGACTAGGTTGATTCAAGGAGCTCAACGACACGACGAACAATGCCAAAATAAAAGACTTTTGTGTAGGTCGCTTATAGTACTCAAACTGCCAGATGATCGTCAAAAACAAAAAAAAAGTAATGACCCACATGGTCCTCACATTCACAATAAAACTACTTGATTCTTATTATGTCATGACCAACATTCAGTGTGAACTTGAAAAGAAACCGTGACCTATTTGTTTGTCACGGGGTTTCTTCCGACACCGATCACGTCTAGCTTTAAAACATAATTTATTCATCATTATTTTCCTGCCCTTGTCCCATTCTATTTGTGGTCGGCGCAACACGTTTTCTTCTTCCATTCTCCCCTGTCAGACGTCACGGCATCATTTACTCCTTTCTCCTTCTCCATATCATTCCTTACACAATTATCTTTGACCTTCCTGTCGCTCTCTGAGATACATAATTTATCGTTACGTAAAATTACGCAGACATAAATATTATGTATCAGGCACGCTCTACTACCGGCTGCAGTTGCCGAACTGGTCAGCAGGGAGAGTTGGAGCAACTGTACTCTTCAGGTATGTTCTTCTCTGTGGTTGTTAAAAGGCACTTTATATATTTCATTTATTTATTTAAGGCACTTCAATGACTTGAATATACCTACACAATCCTATTAATATTAAAAAAAAGTACAATAATTATTTGTCGCGCAAAATTCCTTGTAACTTTAGGAGAGTGTATATCTATTGATGGTCTTGATTGTACACTATGTATAACTATGTTCCTTCCCAGATTCTAGAGTGGCTGTGTTACACGCGTACCGCGGCCGGCGACAGCACCGACAGCACCAGCAGCACCAGCAGCACCAGCAGCACCAGCAGCACCAGCAGCACCAGCAGCACCGCGGGTACCGCCCGCACGTGCCAGCGCGCGCTGCTGGCCGCCCGCCACGCGCCGCACTTCGCCACGCATCACATATGGACCCGCCTGTGAGTTGCATCCAGTATATGGTACGAGGAGCAGTGCCAGACCAACAGCCAGACGGATGACTGGACTTTCTACTATAGATCGCGGAAAACCTGAATGATACCAGGAAAACATGGCACAAAAGAGCAGGAGGGGAGGAGAATCTTAACAATGGGTTTGTTCCACCCATTGTTAAGATTCTCCTCCCCTCCTGCTATCCTCCTCCTCCCCTCCTGCTAGCCTCCTGACTATCGATGAAAACAGGAGCAAAGGGTGATGACTAATCGCTTCATCATAATCATCTGTCAACTGCTGGAAGTATGCATCTCCTATCACACGCTATTCAACTCGATTCTGCATCTCATCCAACTGCTACTTGTCAGTAGAGGATCATTACGACATGGTAGGCGCAGTAGTTGAGCGATGTGCTGCTGCGCTGCGTGTCTTAAGTTCGATTCCCCAACGCAACAAATATTAATATGGCCTACAGGTAGTTGTTCTGAGTCCGGCTGTTTGTGTATGGAGAGTAAATGCGCGTAACTATAATAGGTATAGAAGAAACTACTAGAAAGCAAAAAAATATTATAAACTTCGGTTTTCTTAGTATTTTGTTGCGTGTGTGGCCGGGGTCTAAAATGGCCGGTTAAGCAGAATAATAATAGATAAATACTATGAATTACGTTACCATTCGTAAAATGGTAACGAAGTGACAATTAACAATATTAACTCCGTATAGTTATCCTATTATTATTTTGCTAAAGCCATTTTAAACCCCCAGATGTATGAATGCGGACGTAAGGGGCGTGCGACCACAAGGTTTCTACCTACCCTACGGAAAAAGCGTGAATTTATGTATTTACTAGCTTTTGTCCGCTGTAGTTGTTGCCCTTGCACCTTATTTATTGTAATAGCAATGCTAATTTTACCCTTTCTTTCCCTCTTTCTCCATTATTTCTCACTTTAAAAAAAAAAAACAAAAATAGCCTATGTCCTTCTCCAGGGTTCCAACTATCTCTGTACCAATATTCATCAAAATCTGTTAAGCCATTTAAGCGTGAAGGCGTAACAAACTCACTTTCGCTGTTATAATATTAGTAAAAATTCAATTAAGTCTTTTTTGTTTCAGGGAGAGCCACTTCGGTCGAGACGTCATAATTGACGAATAATTACTTAACGTTCAACGATAGGTCTGCATTCATAGACTGAATAATATTTACTGACGAAATTAAATATAATTATAATCTAGTCATTAAGTATGTTGTATTCAAATAGTTAAAACGACAATTTTGTAATATTTCTATAATTTTTGTGTGTAGTTTTAAGATTGGGGTAAAATAAAATGCTTTAAGCTTATACTATCGAGTTTGTTTAATTGAATTGATTAAAATATCACAAAATCTCATATAAGGAGAAACTATTTAAATGACCTCTATTTACAATTTGGGGTATAGAGTACAGAATCTACAGAATACATAAAAGTATCGAGTACATAAACCACAGCTAGACAGAAAATATTTTATTTTTAATTTTTGCTTTTAGGTATTTTAGAACCATTTACATCATAACACACTAGTCTATAATGATTGATTTTGGTGGGTTTAATTTCTGTACAATAAGATAATTATATTACTAACATGTTTTTCAATATTATCAATCCATTTTGATCCACTTCTCATTATACATTTACGATTGTTAATAAACAACACAGCCGAAATCTCAAACGCAACTAAATTTTAATGTAACTCTTTGAAAAGGTTCCCGTTATCGTTAGTGCCTTTGGAACCATACCTTATTCCATAAAAAAGAGATATTATTCCTCGAAGGCGGTACTGCAGTACCGCCTTTCAGTCCGCAAAAGATTACATATGCAGGAACAGCAATAATAGCATTTTTTTTTATATGGCATCTCGTATTTCAACCTAGGAGGTTGTCGTCTGCTTAACCGGGCAATTCCTGTAGATGCCTTGAAAATAAGGCCTTCAGCCAGGGCAAAAACTTACAAATAAAGCGACTACACGCTAAAGCTACCCCCTGTGGGGTATAAGCTTTGGCTTAGGGCGTCGCTGAGGGAGGACAGCAAAGGGACAGGCTGGATCTGAGTGATATTATTTAGGGACTGGTTTGGACTTGCTGGCTCAGCATCGCGGGCAGCAAGGGACGGGTGGGAGTTAGCATGTACATACACCCTGCTAATTATATTATTTTCAGGTGTTGACTCATGACCACCAGCAGCACTAAAGTAGGTAGAGCGGTCGACTGTAACTTTTTCGCAAAATTAAAACTAAATATTTTGTATAATAGGTATTTAATGTCGTGAATTTCCACAAAGAAACGCATGATTCTATAACTTAATATATAGTAATACTCCAGTATACATAAAACTTCATTCTAATTTGAAGTGTAATTAGCAACAGTAATGATCTGCAGTGGACAATCTGGAAATCTCTTAACCGTGGCGCTTATATTTGCGTAGAAGTAATCTTAGCAAAATGGGGTATCGTCAACCCATCTCAAATATAATTCCAGTAAGGAGGTTCCCTTTTACTGCACCTTCCAGGGTTCAAACGAAAGAGCTATACAGGTGCCTACATACTGGTTGGGTATTGAGTCTATCGACACGGAAAAACAAGATTTACTCACTCTCCCCTTCATCATATTTTTGACATGGTGTATTGCAACCAAATAACATTTGAGACAAGAATTCACATTTTCTACAAAATATAAGGAATGTGTCATCACCAATATTCACCTTTCAATAGATTTGGGCAAAATAACTCGACTTTTAAAGGAATGCTTTCATAATTGCTTTACCTTTTTCAATGCTTTCAAATTGCTCAAAATTTTCTTGAAAGGTAACCTTAAGTAATAATAATTAACCTTATTGTTTAGCTCTACTCTCTACACACTACTACATTATATAGGTCAAGTCTCCTCTGTCGGTCTGTCTCCTTTATCACGATCATCTTCATTCGCAATGGTATTACAGTCTTCTAAAGGTATCAAACAGCCCTTATCACTATAGTTTGATTAATCCTCATACACCAATAATCTTTTACAAAAATCTCATCATCACTGTATATCCACCACATAATTTCTACCTAAATAGACCATCTTCAGCCATCATCATCTCCATACGGAATATCCACCACTTCAGTCTGCTCGGACTGCGAAACCGTATATTTAAAGTTGATTGTCACCATTTCACTGTAGGTAGATATATTTTAAATTTTAGGTTCACCTCCAATCCCCAACTAGCACTATACAATAAAAGTGTTATGTTTATGACCTAATGTCACTTTTTCCGCAAATTTGTCACTTTAGCCGCAATTTTGTCACTTTTTCCGCATATTTGACACTTTTCCCGCAAATTTGTCACCATCATCCACCTTAATCTCGTTCAGTTGCAACGGTCACCCCTACAGAGTCTGCGCGGGGTGGCGCTGCAGCCGCGCTCACACGGCCGTCTCGTCGGCCGGCGCCTTCACCAGGGGCTCCGTAGGGCTCTTTACCGGGATCCGGATAACCTCGTCTTCTAGCTTCGAGTCTATTGGCATATTCTGTGAATGAGAACAGTGATAAGTTTGGTGGATTTTGATCGCTGTATTCGCTGAAACAACTGCATTAAAATAGTACTTTTTGAACCAAGTGTGGAAACTTTGTCATTGCAACCGAGGGGGATGAACGCGAGTGTTGTAGAGCCGAGAACAGCTGTGACAAATTCTCACTTGAATCAAACGACGTTTTTCAATACACTTACGGGATGTTGAACCTAATCCTAGTTTAATAAGAGTCAGTTTTCGAGAATGTGTATTTTATTTTATTTTATAGTGCTACATAGATCTATTTGCGGTCACGCTATGTGATATGTTCTTTTTTATTAATGTTGTTTGTATGGTGTACTGTCAACAAAACAGAATCAGACACATAGTCGTTTTTTTCATAGAAACCGATGGACGTTATTTATGGATATTTAAGAAAATTTCAACTGTTTCTGACTAGCGTGATTACTAGATAAGAAACCACTTCAACTTGTGTTGAATGGCCATAATAAAAAATATACTATTCTAAAGGGACAGCCATGAAAACATTTGTGAAATATGATTAAAAACAAGAAGATGTACAAAAGATTCATGTAAAATGTATGCATTTCTGTTTAGTTGAAAATTACATTATATCTTGTTCTAAATGCAAATCCTTCCAAGTATTTAAGTAACCATACTTAAATGCTTGGAATAAATCTATTAAGATATGCATTTTCTCGATGTTTTATAGGTGAGTTACGTTTTATGAATTTGTGATAAGAATGATAATGGATACAATTGTAATGTTTGAAGGCTTTGTATAAAGAAATGATGACAGGTGTCTATATCAAATTCACAAAAATCTTATAACCCCTGCTGTGTTTGTATATATTTATTACACACAAAATACTAAGGTTACAAAAATCTAAATAATACTTTAAAAAAATAAATATAAATTAAAATGTCTAAAACTAAATATAAAGTAAACTTCTAAGTACAAATAAACATAATACATATAAAAATAAATACAATTATAAAATACATAAATGTATACTTAAATATAAATACATAAATAATATTATATGTTAACCACTACCACAATAGAAAACGGTTGTTATTGCTAATACCGTATACACACTCCTAATTTCGCAAAACTACCTGTAAAGAAAAGTTCTAGAAAATGTTAGTATCTAAGTGTGCCAGAATCCCCTGGAAAGTGCAAAGACCATCTCCGAAGTACGACAACGCAAAACAAACCTCTAGGGCAGTATAATGCTTATGTAGGGCGGCCGGCAACTTGTTGTGTCGCGGCAGCGCGTCCAGCAGCCGCGCGCGCCGCACGGGCGAGCCGCGGCCCGGCGCCAGCACGCACGTGCCCACGCTCTTCAACAGCCGGGCTCTGAAGTCAAATTCAAAACTCAAATATCTGCTATACTAATGTTGTAATGTCAAATTTGCATATAAGGGATAATCTTCCTGCCGCGGTTGTGGGTCCTGCTGGGGTTGCGGATTGTCCTGACGGGGTTGCGGTTTGTTCAAAAGAAATACCATGGCCTTGCAACATAAAGGGTAAAGGACAGAACATGGTTTGATTCAGTAAAAGTTTAACACTCCGCACCACCCTGAAGGGGGGAAATTATTTAATGATTTCTTATCCGTAAAAAAGGGGGGTCATCTTAGGAACTCCCGATCAGATTCCGAAAATCCTTTCACTAATTGCAAGCTACATTATCAACGAGTGTCTTTGGCATGTTTGAAACGTCCTCGAGTGATAATTTTCCACCATATTGCGAGAAGCCATGAAAACTCATGCACCTATGAAATGAAGTTATTAAACGTTACAGGTGAATAATTCAAATTGATTGACCTATGAAGACGAACTAACAAGAAACTAGCCATATAACTCATTTATCAACATCTGTAAAAGTTGTGCGATAGTTGCGCGATAGTAGTGCTACTGTTGTGGGATTGTTGCGCTGCAATCGTGCAACGGCGGTGCTGTTTTCTGGAACTTGCAGCTGAAAATATAAAAAAAATACGATTGTTTCAGTTGTAATGTTGAAAGAGACTGTATTTTCAGAACCCATTATATTGATGTAGTGTTTAAAGCACCTAAATTGCTGCATTAAAACCTTGTAAGGTTTAGTACAGGGGCATCATAGCCTGAAATAAATGTTTTATTAATGTCTCGGACCTTTGGAAGGCACATGAATCGCCTAATAAAAAACAAAAACGACTCGTTTTGCTTACGGATAGTTGTATTTTGACATAAGTTCTATGAGACTTATGTCAAAATACAACTATCCGTAAGCCAACTTGCAGAGCCCCGTTAGACGCTTCTAATTGAATCAGGAACCAACAAACAATGTATATCTGACTACACGTTTTAATTGTGTTTTTACGAGTTGTTAAGGACCAAAAGCGGATTTTCTCTCCCATCCAATGTTTCACATACAACACAAATAAAAATAGCTACTCACGCATCTAACAATTTTAACAACAGCCGGCTGTATGCTGTATATTCATCTTCCCCAAATTCTCCAGGATGATGCCGGGCAAACTCATAGGTGTCACAGAACTGATGCACCAGCTTCTGACCGCGCCCATCTAGGGGGGCTGCGAGGGAAGACAGGAGGAAGGCCCGGAGGGATTCCCGAGGGTGGCGGCGGAGACCTGGGTCTTGACGGGCTATCTCTTCTTCTGGAAATGTGGAGATAATGACAAGTTATCATGTTCCTAACTTATTTTCAACCATGGAAGGTATGGCTCTTTCCGGTCTACTAAACGGATGCCAAAAACCGATTTGTATTTTACATAGAGTTATATTTTTATGACCTCCAAAACGATGGGTCACTAACATTATTGGAGCACATAATCTAAGTCATCATTCTCTTGGCCTTTTTTTTGCTGATTTTAATCATCAAATAACTTCGCTCTGGGCGGAGCAGGGGGAGTTTCAGACTTTTACTGAAACTTAAACCCACCCATGTTTCTTATTTTGCCCTTTGTTTCTGGGGCTGTGGTTGTTTTTTCGAACAACCTGCAGATAAATAACATCTAGAATATGCTTTCCAAGGCAAGCTGGCTTTATGTCAGCCATAATTTATCATCTACAGTTTAGTTTCCTTGTTAGAAGCTTAATGAAAAACCTAAGAGAAATCTTACCAAGAGTCTTCACATCATCCACAGCTCGGAAGCGATAGTGGTATGGCTGCTGAGGCTCCAGGATGTAGTGTGAGGGCTCCGTACTTAACAGCCGAGGCTCGTGCATGATGCGTGGCACTGCTTCTATACGGCGTTCCAGCTCTTTCTTTAAACACTGGAACAAAATAATAAAACATAACTCGTAATTATTAACCAGACAGTATTTAGTTTGCTATATTTATAGTTTCTGCCATCATGGGAAAATGACACAAATATGTTTATTGAATTCTTTATTGGCCTATTTGTAGCATCATTACAATAACGTCCTTGCAATGACTTTTGGAGGCATAGACGTGAGAGAGCTATAAGTCATCCTCTTTAGTTTCAATTGGTACTGTTTCTGAAGTAACTTGGATCCATTAGTTGACCACTTTAATTGCAGTCTCTCCCATTTCATCCCCTTTTCGCGGTGATGCAATCTTCCTGCCAATGCCAAAAGAGAAAGCCACCCAAGGCTTTCCGCCATTTTTTTTAGTCTACCATGACACTGGTCCAGTCTAGTCTTAAAATAATTTACATGAAGTTTATAAAAATGAGGAATCTTTCTGGTAAGATCTTTAATAATACAAGAATGTTGAGGAGTGTCTGGTAACACAAGTATCAAAGAAATTATCTAAGTAGTAGTATCTAGTTATCTTTTTTTAAGGAGATTTATTCTACTTATTGGGGTTAGTTCATAAAGACCAAATAGTTCCAATACACTTTTTATTTATTTGGCTGCTCAACAATGAGTAGCTAGAAAACTTTGCAGTCTGAAGTCTTAGTGGCCACCACTATAAAAAAGCACTACTAAACAGCTAGTTCAACAACAACAAAAAATAAAATAATTTTAAAACTGAATGAAAATTACAGTTATTAGAATAATTGGGAAAACGGAATAAGAAATATTGACTTTTGAGGTATTTCTTTTTAAACTTACTTTTTTTGCATCAGTTCCGATAGGTACGTGAGGGCCTCTCCTCGATCGAAGAGCAAACCTAGTGATCTGTCTCTTGGCAAAGATGAACAGAATCACGAAAGTTAACACTCCACCGCTGATAATGAATATAATGTTCAATATACTCGTAAAATCTTGCATTTTAGATATTTATTAGATCATTCAAAAGATTTACTTCATACTCTTCATAGAATCGTAATCAATCCTCGAATTAGAAATATTTATTTATATTTTTGTAGTGTGTAACCTTTAGCATGAAATGAATCAACGTTTCTAAGATTGCTGGTGTGCGAAAAGGACAAAAGAGGCACTTTATGCTAAGAAAACTATATTGAGGTCGTTTTGGAACAAAAATGTTTAAATTTGACAGTCCAATCTAAATGACAGTACTATGTTCGTTCATTAGCTGTACGTAATCATAGGAAGGAGGTCCATTGAAATTGAAAATCTAGGTTCTGAACGATTTTTTCATAAAACCTTCACACGTAGACTAAGGGTATGAGCAGTTGTCTTGTCTCATTACATTAGGGTCCCACATGACTTTAATGCTTTTGTAATCGTGAGAAATGTAACGATTACGATTGATGTTTATTTTATGGACTTTGTTACACAGTCTCAAGTAACTGTCGCTGCTGATTGAACTACAAATTACTCGTTTACGTTAATTTGGTTGTAAAATAGTAAAAGTCTCCAAAGAGTAGCTATGTATTTGTTTCTGTTGGAAACAAAAGAATGTGGTGTGTATACATACATAACATAAAGCCTGCAGGTACTTGATATAAACCCGATCAGGTATCTGCCATCATACCTAGAAACGCTTATTATTTATTCATCGTTTATCATATGCTGTCGTGTACACAAACGAACATAAATTCCTTCATCATGATTCTTTCTATTGAGGAGTTGGGCGCGGCACGAATGTCTTTGGCGGGAGACGCGGTTCGCATACTAATTTGAAAATGGCGGCTACGTGCGATGACCAATAGACGTTGTTCAATTATGGAAAACGAATGTCGATTGTCAATCGACTGCCCACTGTGGCTACAATGGGTTTCTTTACAAATTTGGTGTCGTTATTTTCCTTGCGATGCAATTTCAATTCAGCACACATGGTTGCATTACTTTATTAGGCGCACTCATAGAAATATTGTCTTCCTTCCATCGTTAATGTGTAATGGAAATATCGTGATTGTCTACTTGATAGCTAAAATTAACCTGAATAAGGCGGGCCCTTACTTAATATTATTCTGAATGTGTTTCAGAGCCGGTAGCAGCTATAAATCTGGCAATAAATACATACTCGGAAAACCTGCCATTTGAAATGATAGCGCTACACTTATTCAAATACAGATTAAATTCCTGCACCCGGACCGTGATCCTATGCTGTTTATAAACGCCTTTAGGATCTTTATAAACACTTGAGTAAGGAACAAAATCGAGTGAAGCTTATGTACCTACTTATTATTAGTTTATCTAATAAAGATGCCTCATTTCATTATCATTTAGTAAAAAATAAAAGTAGTTACATCGCATATTGGACGAAAAGTCTGTCCCAAATTTAACTGTTACAAAACACGTGGTTTTCACTTTCTGTAAGTCTTATTGGGGCTGTAGCTTAAGTTTCTCGGAATATGGAGATCACTGCGAAGACTGTCACAGGAGCTTCATGAATATCTCAAACCCTATCCATGAAAAATAATGAAGTTTCTTTCATATGGTACCTAGATAATTCGTCATAAAAATACGTGACTCCAAACACGTCCCATTCAATACTCATTATGTCAGAAAGAATCCCGCCAGTTCTCTTCCAATTCAACAATGCATTGCTGACAGAAAAGCAAATACACATGTTAAACCTACCTAAGCTTCCCTACTCAACCCATCTTCAGTCGTGACCTTCCACTTAGCAGCAGTTCCGTCCCATTGACGAGTTGCTGCTAAAATATCTGACCTTGCAGCTGAGGTTGTTGTAACGAAATAGCAAAGTGATACAATAGGGTATTTTACTCTATATGAAATAAATTCTAAAAATATACAATTCAGATAGCTTAGGCAACAAGCAGTCGGAAAATGTTAAATTTAGTTAATAAAACAACTAAATAAATTTTAAAATTGATTTCAAAGTTTTCACTTTTTTTAGTCTGTGGTTTTACTAAGCGAAACAGTGTCCGCCATGATTATTACGTCATATGGTCATGTTAACAAAAAGTGACAACTGTCAACTGAGCAACAGCTATTACTATTTTTGTATTATAAAACTTTACATTTTAATTTTTATTGAAATAATAGTAGTACTACCATGGAAGAAATAAATACTGCCATATAATAATACTTTAAACTATAGTGAAAAATACAACTGAACAGAAAGACTAATAATAGCACATTTGTTTACATGACCAACCGACGTCATGACCACAGAGTAACATGGCGTCAAGCGTTTTTGTGATTTTACGCGCGAAAATAGAAATTGTAAAATTGAAATGCAGTTTTATGGCACTTATCGATTGAATATTTTTTTTTTCGTTTTTTTTGGGGGTTTACTAGGACTCTAGGAACAAAATGAGATACTTTTTAAAAATGGGTGTAATACCGTATTGTTTGTAGATTTTATGGATCATCACATGCTCAGTCCGTTACATTCAGTTGTTCTTTTTCTATATTATTATTTCTAACGATCAAATAATAGAACAAGAACAAAAAACTTCAATAATAGTTTTCATCTTCCTGACCTTGTCCCCTACGTAACGTAGGGTAATAGGGTTGGCTCTCTTGTCAGTTGGAGCTCTACCAAACATTTTTTTTTCTTATCTGATATCTCACACATCTTTTCCACAGTCTCTCTTTTCCATCCAGTATGGTTACTACATACACAGTTCGAATGTGGGATATCCAAATGTATTGTCTCCTCTCTCCATACCTAACCTTGTAAAATAATATCGTGGTGTGTGGTCCTTGGGTCCGGATATGAATAGTGTTCTTTAACACAGGTAGCTACCAAGCATTCTGCTTACTTATTATGCAGAATATTAATAGGTAGGTACATACTTTATGAAGTTTTCTTGAGTTACAAAGGTGACAATAACAGAAGTGACTTCATCGTCATCTGCCTAGCCTTTTCCTAAATAAGTTGGGATTGGCTTCCAATGTCCTGGGATGCACCTGAATACCAGTATTTACTTACATGGAGCAACTGCTTATCTCACATCCACAACCCAGTAAGTACTAATTAACAGACAGAAGTGTTTTAAATTTCCAAGTTTTCGTTCATCTCTGAACTGTCTTAAAGTCTTACCCCACTTCTCTCAAGCCGTTCATATTATTGATAGGCTCGCGTTTGACCACTATCTCAACCTGATGGTAAGTGATGATGTGGTCGACGATGAAGCACGCTTACCTAGAAATAACCTATTCACTCTTGACTTGACGACCTCCAGGTTATAGCTGTAAGTTATAGTTAGTAATATTAACTTCGTAGTTTATACGAAGCACGGTCATTGCTGCGTTTACACTTCTACCGGACATACCAGAGTCACCATATTTGGTGAGGAAGTTCACGACTGATAGATTTTCTGGTAGGTAATTCCTTGGTAGTATGACGTTAATCGGGACCTTACAAGTTTGGGTAACTTGACTCTTGAGCCCAGTCCAACAATACTCAAATTATTCCCACAGCCATCAAGTTAATGAAGGTTGCAAAAGCCAGGGGCAAAGCAAATACGAAATAATAAACAAAAAAAATACCTAACACTTTCTTAATTTCGCGAAGCAAGAGTGCACTGAATGAAAATGCTTCGGATATGTTTTCGTAACGTTGAACAGCCAACGGTAGCAGGCTTGGTTGTCAAGGCGTTCACGTGGGGTGGGTTGTTGGAAATATACGGGGCCGTACTTGTAAACAAAACCGCTGAATTTGACGTCACGATTAGTGCAGTGAAAATGTAAATATTTGTATGGCCTACAGATAGTTGTTCCGGGTCTGGCTGTTTAATTGGTTGTAAACGCTTCCATGATACAGGAGAAATTCCTAGTGTGGGACAAAGTTTTATTTTAAAAAAAATACCCTCATAAATCTAGAATAGGTTGGTATGGTGTTAACTCAAATCGAGTTCTGAATCTTTGTACCAAACTATTTCAGAAACTCGTCAACTAGGTGCAAGACAAATAGTTACAACTACTCACGTAAGTGAGCTAATAAAACTTCCTTCTAATTCGTCCAGAGAAAGATAAGTCATTCCATGATTACCCATCCGAAAAAATCGATTAATTTCGTTAGGTGATTTTGCGGTACATTTTTTTTTATACTAGCCAGCAAGCACTGTTCCTCTCCTGGAAAAACTGTGGTTTTTATCATAGAATATTACTCCGAAAAATATGATTGTACAGTCAGCCGGCCTGCACAAAATACACGTTCGTATAAGCACAATCAACACCAATGCGCATGAGCATTCAAATCGCGTCTCTCAACTACCACAATGGCGGCGGCACGCGAAAATATGCGCACGCGACGAAGTTAGGGCATGATAATTTAACAGTGGCGAAATATTGTTTCGTAAAATACTTCACGAGGTATGTAGGTACATCCTTTTCTATATATTGAACACAAATAGGAATTCAGTTTTCAGGTTAGTTAGAAGATGATTTAAGAAAATGGTAAGTTGATCAGAAGGGTTACCATGACATCTTATAGCAGTTCTTAATGCTGTGTGAGAAAGAGATGGTGATAGGCACCCTGTATAGCTCTGTCTTTTTCCTCAGTGGAATAAGTTCTGTTTTAAGACGTCATGGTAGGGCAGCAGTACCGTACAAGAACCATTTAATAATACAATTTCAAGAATTTAATGCCCACAACTACCTCTGTCGATTTTTTTGGGTTCCGTACCACAAAAGGAAAAACGGAACCCTTACTGGATCACTATCTTATCCGTCTGTCGGTCTGTCAAGACCCTTTATCTCGGAAACGCGTGAAAGTATCGAGTTCAATTTAAAACCATATATTCAACTCTTTGGTTCCTTTGTGCTGTGAAAAAAATCAACCTTCTAAGTCTAAGTACAAAGCTGTTTATGTCTCAAATTTGTACGGAACCCTCGGTGCCCGAGTTAGACTCGCTGTTAGCCGGTTTTTTTTTTTAATGGATATGATCCCTGTAGCTTTCGCACTGTAGTAGGCTACTCGTGAAGTTTAGCAGACTTAAAATAAATAAAACTTAATTATATAAATAGGTCCCTACTATAAATGATATTATATTTTACAGACCCCATTTTTTTGGCTCCCCGTTTGTTGAGGGTCTGTTGTTGTACGTTTAAGGTTCAATTCTTAGTTGGTACAGAATACAGAAACTATAAGTTTTCCTGCTTGCGATTTCTTAGAAGCTTTCGGTAACTTCGAGTTTATTTGTCCTGACGACGACGGTAAATGATATGCACTTTTATGTATAATGGTGTTCTTATAGTGTGCCTGTGTTTGTGGCATGAAGTAAAAGCAGAATCTCAAGTATACGGCATATTTCCCGCCTACCTCTACTTAGCGGACAATTAAAAGCAACCACATACGTATACGAATCGTGTAGGTACATAGACATACATAGTACTTAATTAGTTACTAATAATAATAGGTAGGTACTGTAAAAAATAGTTCGTGTCTCAGGAACCCTAACCACCGGTAGCTTGAACCCTGCTCCTGGGTTGCGGGTTGTTCGAAAGAGATACCGCGGCCTCGGAACGTTAAGGGCAATAGAAGAAACATGGGTGGGTTTTAGTCAGTACAAGTCTGACATGCCCCCCGCTCCGCCCAGAGCGGGGGAAGTCATTGGATGATTTCCCACCCGAAAAAAAAAACCCTGCTCCAGTTACTTTTTTTTTAAGAATAGGTAAATGTGAATTAAGTAAATACAACAGAGATTGTTTATATGAAATTGTTCTGTCATATTTAGTTGTACGTCTTCTAGCTGTTGACACAAATATAAAAGAACTACATGGCTCATGAGTGGTCAACTGAAACCTGTGCCTCCTACCTTCCAATTCTGAAGAAATGTATCCAATGCGAGTACCGAGAAGTGGAAACAGAAGATCGAGGCCTTTCCTCAGGGGGACAGAACAGCTACCCTACTACGACCTCTTGAAGCAATTCTTATTCCGCTGAGGGAAAGAGACAGAGCTATACAGGGTGTCTAGCACCATCTCTTTCACTCAGTGGAATAAGAATTGCTATAACATGTCATAGTAGCCCTTCAGAACACGCAAGGAAAATAGTCATGCCTGCCCTGGTTAAGTAAATCTGGGATCTAATCAAATTTCTTTCATCTGGTCCTTTTTTTAATTGTGCAAATATTTGTGCTCGTACTCTACCTACCTCTCGACGGCACGGTTGGCGCAATGGCTGAGCGAACGTTGCTGCGCTGCGTGTCGCGGGTTCTATCCCCGTTCAGAACAAATATTTGTATGTATGATGCAGGTAGTCGTTTCGGGTCTGTCTGTTTGTGAATGAAAATGAAATCTAGTAAGCGAAAACAAAATATCCAATAACCTAACAGCTAACAAATACATGCGAAACACAATCAAAACTACTGATTAAACTTCTTTAATTAAAAGGAACCGTGACCCCAGACTATACTGCGTGCACCCCACGTCAAGATGAAAGCGTCTGCATAACCCATAGACCGTAGGCGGGTGATGAATGGGTCAGTGATGTAACCAATCATGACTCACTAATCGTATAATTAGGCCCTCTAAACGATTCTAACGAATGCGAGTGTGGCCCATTCATGCGACAGCTAGAAGTTAAGTGTTTGGTTTGAAAAAATGTAGCCGCATTGTGTGGCATGGCAACTTATGGCCGCATTGTGTGGCATGGCAACTTATGGCAGCATTGTGTGGCATGGCAACGGATGGCTAATGTTTGAATAGAAATGCACTAGATAGGTTGACTATTCTATCCTCTACATTGCTATAAAATCATGCTGTGGCCCGTTTTTACCGCACGAGACATTTAAAGGAATGCTTAATTAAAAGCATACTGTTTGAGTTTCAGCGCTTGGTACGTATACCAAACGTCAGTCAATATACAATACTAAAGAGTAATCAACTACAAATAGTGTTAACGCAATGTAATATCACTAGACAGATACCCTAGCACGAATAAGCGGTGTAAACGTAAAGTATTTTTGATTTTTAAATTTATGTAGGTATGTAGGTGCCTACTTATTACATAGGTCGTCAAAATCAAAAATACCCGTTTTGTACGTGGGTAATATTTTCATAATTTTGAGAATTTAATCATACTAATTGCGGTTGTTGGAAAAATATTGACTAAAGGCTACAGGATAAATGTATTACCGATTCAACATCGATGTATTTATATTACGTTTACTCATGGTAGGGCCTCTGGTACGTTAGGTAGGTAGTAGATCCGAAAATTCTTTGGCCACTTCAAAAACAGACCAAGAATTATTATTCAAGAGTAGTGCTCTCAAATCTAATTAATTGAACAAAACAAAGTTTCTATTCGTATCACCCGCTATACAATGGAAAACATCCGATAAATCTTCCACGTCAGTTTCTGTGTTTGGTTTACCAAAGGATCTATTGAACAAAAAACCTTCTGCCATAGGGCCTACATATTTTTTTAATTCGACAGTTAAACCATTATTTCAATATGTATTCATGTCACACGCATCCCCTCCCATATAACAATGGGTAGGTAGCGTACCATTTCGTCGCAGGAAACGACGAACGCGCAAGTTTTTCAAAATGGCCGCCTAGTACCTTCGAACACCGCCCAGGTAAGGCGATATAAGTGCGTCTGGATGCTAAGGAGACAGCGTACCATAAATAAAAAGGATATCCTGGCTGGTTTCCGTTTGATAGTTAATATTTCTTAACGCGTATCCTGCGCGTGATTCACATTTAAGTTTTGTTGTTCTTCCTTCCGTGTGAAAGGTGACAAAAAGAGGCTTTTTTCACTATTTTTTTAAACAGCAGCTACTTTACTAGAAGACACAGATTAACCATAAAGTTTGGGACGCATCTCTCAAGTTTTGGTAGGTATTTGCTTTAGCTAGCACTCAGTAGGCAGACTGGTAGACGGATATGGGATGCGGTTCAATGTTAGTTCCAATCATATAAAAGATATAAGTACCTACCTACATAATTATGAAACTGAAACAAATATTGTTAGGTTTACAGAGTAGCCATGGTTATTATATCTATCTATTATGTGTCACTCTACTATAACAATGAACCGCCTGTTCTTACTTAAACCGATAAGTAAAAAAACCTCTTTGGATTGTAACATCAAAGGAGGTTTTGACATTTATTATCTCGTTATTCTAACCAGCAAGTGATTTAGATCCAGTTGTGTTTAGAATAAAATTTTTGATTTTCAGGCTCAACATGTTTGACCATGGCTGGTGTAGGTACAAATTATGTCGTTAGATAGTTAGGTACATTTCAAAATACAGTAATATAATTAAATTAACATTAATAGAAAATGTATGATGGCAAATGTCGCCTGCATTAGGTATAGTACCTGAAATATTTGTGTAATATTACTTCATTTCTGCCAAACCCTTCAGGGAATAGGTGGGTAGGTAGGTAGATACAAGGAAAAAATCGGCAGGATTTGCATATATATGAATTTTATTCTGCTGTAACTTCTAAAAATATCGCTGTACAAATGAGTCATGCAGAACTTGCATTAACTAATATCTAAAAATATGGGAATGGAAATAAAAATAGTAGGTATTGATTAACCTTATCCGTTGAGGAACATCATGAGGGTTTGTTTAAAAAAAAATGTAGCTCATCCGTAAACTGAGGTTTGTATGTACTTAACGATAAAACCCAAAGCTACCGAATGTTAACATAAAAATCGTTGTTTGCTGACTGTTTCCACCTGCAGGTTAGAGATAAAGATAAAATTGTGTTTGCATTGAAACGAGATTTCTTAAGCTTATCTCAATGAATCATTAAGTACATAACACTGTCATTGGTGGTAAAAAAGAAAGGCAGGAATTTTTCGGAGCATTTTTTAAAATAAAATTGTAGACTGAGTTAAGTACCTGATTAGGAACCGACAAATATATAAAACTTGTAATAATGATAGTGTTCAGACTTTTCATAGTCAGAATATTGTATTTAATCTCAAGCTATAAAACTTGATATACTTCCTTCTAACTTTACCAACTAGGAATCCATTCATTTATTAATTTATGAATCTAAACTCAATAAGACTGCATGCCGTAAATAATTCCTGTTTTCTGCAATACATATACTGTACACTACAATGTGTCATACTTTGACCCGCTTCGACACCGGCTGCTGCGTAGGCGACGCGCTCATGCAAATTATTTTTTAAATCAGGCTCACACGTGGTTTACACCAGGAGCGTTACATTACAGCCCTTCGAACATTTAAACTTTTTCCTCAGGCTTGCTCGTCCAACAACAAGTACCTACACAAAGTGTCTAATTAGTATTCATCTGGGCGCGTGTAGTCCTCATCGCGGTGGGGACGGGTTATTAGCCGGCGCCGCCTCCGCGCCCAGGCATATTGTTCCGAGTTCTGCCCACCGAGCGCCGCGCTCGCTCGGCAAACGTTAATTCACTCTGTCAATATTTGAACTGCAATGCTGTACAGTCGACTTGGACGCCAGAGGAAGTCGAGCCGGTGGCTGGGAAGGCAAGAAGTCGGCATAGCTGTTTGATGTTGGTATACGGCTGTGTCACTTCGAGCCAGCTCAATCCACCGGCTTTCTGCGAACGAAGATTCAAGAATTGCGGACGCTCCCGTAACGAAGAGAAGAAAATTCGGATCGCTCCCATAACGTTTTCGCCGGGAGAGGGCGCGTCTCTGACAGCTGTCATTGCGCGCTTTCTTCACGGGCGGGACGTGGGACGAAAATCTTTATTTAAATCACACACGACGATGTTCCCGTAGAGTGCGACCGGCTGTGTACTTGAGTGACGAAACGATACGAAAACACGACGACAGAATGGCGAACGAGGAGGTGTTGGGTCCGCGGAAGACGATGTTCGTACTTGTGATTGTTGTTGGGTGTTTCGCTGTGTTGTGGCCTAGGATCCTGTCGCCGCTGGTCCTGGGCCCCAGTCGGGAGCAGCTCAAGCCGAACAAGTTCGACCGGGAGGCAGGTAATGTCGGTATTTTTAACACAAGCTCAATGTCAATATCGCTGGACGCTGTGACGAAAGCGAGCGTTTTAGCTCACTATATGATTATAATCTAATTATACGCCGGTTACGGCTGTTAAATTATCACTGTAACACGTTTGGTTACAGCTGATGTCATATTTCGGATTACATAAATGTTCAAAACACTTAAAGGCGGGTGAAATCGTGCGCTAAAGTGGGTATATTTGCAGTTCACAAGAACGAAGTATATGGTGTGCAAATACGTCGCGGTCCAGCTGTTGACTCTGCGCATTTAATATTTACGAAAGATCTGATTGGAATGTGGTACTGGCATGTACACAAGAATAATTACATAAAATATTGCATATTATTCCATTATTTACGAAGCATAATTTTCCATTACACTGGAAATAGATAATTGTTTGAGTAACAAAATAGTTATGGTCACTCTCAATACAGGTTTTTGTCTAAAACCATATGATTTAAATATTTACATAGTTTGGTAAATAATGTGTTTTTTTTTACATTGTTGGAAACTTCCATAATATGTGAAGTTAAATTTACTGAATAAGTACCAAACACAAAAATAGCTTTCCTTTGATTTTTACATGAAATTGTGATTGTGTAAATGATATTTTATTTCCCATAAGATATCATAAACACAACCTTGAACATTTAAAAAGTAAACAAATCATAAAAACAAAAAAAGTGAGTTTCCTTCAGCTACATTATTTTATTAAAGCCAATTATTTATATAAATTATAAAACATTCAAATAGTAATACAACCTTATTTGTAATTATAATATTAAAACCTGGCACAAAAAATATTTGACCAGTGGTTTTTATAGTAAACCTACTCATGACAGGAATTGATTAAGTTTTAATACCTAATAATAAATAATTGTTTAACTTTTAAACCATACAACAGGATAACAATGCTACCATTAGCGTAATTGGATAAAAAATATCTAAGTTAGATAACAGTGTTACTTACCAAAGAATATAATTTAAATTATTTGACTGTATAGGTATTACTAAATACAATTTGTCACAATGTTGAAAAAATAATGTGAAAATATTGAAAATATAAAAGTTACTATTTTGAGCAAAAATCTTGATTAGTAAAATATTTTATGGAATATTTAGTTATTACAGGAATTCTTTTATTGTGTTTTATAAGCTAAGTTTACTGAATAAAACTGTGCAAGAATATGATTGTATCATGTATTTCATGGGTATTTCAATGCAAATTCCTTTTTGTTTTTAAATTTAAATTACTATTGTGTTTTATCCTAATGTAACAGTTTGCCGTTAAAATTCAACTTTAACCGTAAACTGTTATCATACAGAATGCTGCCTTGAATATTGCTATAATCTGAAACTCAAACTCAAAGCATTTATTTCAATTAGACCATTACAGACACTTTTGAATGTGAAAAAACAAAATGAAGCTACAGTCCCGGTCACCAGGCATAATAGCTTGTGAAAGTACTGTAGTTGCCCATTCCACGCTTTGGACTTTAACACTACTCTTTCTACCCTAACATTAAAACTTGCACAAAAATATTTAAGATACTCCCTGAGTAAATCAATGTTAACTAAAAGTTCCAAATGAGTGGAATTAGTTTAGTATGTTCTTGTTACTGTCAATAATGTCTTGAATTTTATCGAAAAAAGTAGTCATTTTCTCAAAATATTGCCAACAACATTTTCCCACTAATAATACCCAACAGGATGCTGCGAAGTACTATTCGAAACCGACATGGCCTACTTGGAACTCATCAACGAAGTCTGCAGCTCAGCGGTACAAGCTGACGGCAAGCTCAACCCGTATGCTGCTGCTGAATGTAGAAAAGCGGTCAACGAGACCTGCGGACTTGACTTAGCAGCGTTCCTGAAACGGAATGAGAATGTTGGGAAGACCTCAAAGATGTTAGCAGAGACGATAAAGAGTAGCAACAGCTCCTGTCTTAAAGAACACTTTGGTGTACCTGTTTGGAATCTCGGAGTCCACATCTCACAAAATTCCTGGACACAGCAAGACAGTTAGTGTGATATTCTAGATTGTTCTAGAGTGTTCCATATTTGCTTGGCTCTTAGTTTGTTCAAAATAGTATCAAGATTAAATATTAATGAAAGAAGCTGTACGCCAAAATGCGTTAGTTTGACGAAATAATTATATAGTTAACCTGTATTAAATATTGAGCCATACATACTCTTTTTGATGACTAAATGGAATGAGAATTTTGGCAATAGCAAAATTAAATATCTTGGCTGCATAGTTGCCATAAGTATTTGATGATAGTTTTGTCTATCAATTGATTCAGTACATTCTGAACTGGTGCCAAGCAAATAGTGTTAAAATGATTTCTAACAGACACTAACAAGCATGGTGCCGTTTTGTGAAAGTTTACACTAATAAGTTTGCATTAAACAATAAATATTTTCCCTAAAACTATGCAACACCTTTCGTAACAAACCTGAAAGTTGAAAATCCAATAAAGCGCATTTTATTCGGGCATACATTTCTGGCGTATTATAACATAACTTTATAGCGTTTATTAGGCTTTAGGATTTAAATAACATACTGTATAGATAACACATAGATCTAGTCATAGTTTTATGATAATTTTTTATTTGTATGTCGCGTTTATTGTATTTTGTAAAATGTTTCTAGCGGTACTCGATCGTCATTTTCAGGCGTTGTGAACAGCGTATAGAATTGAAAGGACGTATATCGAACGAAATGAATTGGAGTTTGAGGAAGTCACCACAGTTATTGGCGTGTTATCGGTTTAAGCCGAGCAGATAGACCTTATTCTTTGCAGTAACAAAAAAATGCCTGACGCGGTGTTGATTCCGAGAAGGGAATCACCGACCCTTGCTCGAGCTAGCCCGCGATGCCTCTAGTTTTAAATTCTTCCCCAAATAGGTGATATGTTATCCTAGTTCAGCGTCGCCTTAAGCCGAAGCTCGTGCCACACTGCGGGTGCACTTACGTTTTTAAATTTTGTTTTAAGCCCCTTGCTGGTGACCCCGCACTCAAGGCACCTACAGGATAGTGCGGTTAAGCAGACGATAACCTCCTACGTTGACCTACGAGATGACAATCACAAAAAAGCTATGCTGAGCCGTGTCGTCCGTAGTAAGGCGAATGACATATGTTATAACGTATGGACACAAAGCTTTCTCTGACCGGTTCAAGCCTATTCCACGTCGGTACTAGTAGTGATACTGATGATATTTCAATGAATTCCCGGATTTGTGTTTCCACAAACTTGTTATCTTTTCAGTCTAATCAGGTCAGGGACCTATTAATGTATTATTTCCTCTATTAGATGGAATAAGCCTACGCATTCGCAATTTCGTGATCGTTACTGATTCATCAAGTAACTAGAGACCTAAAATTCGTGTTCATTACCGCGCTCGTATTCATGTAACGCCTATACAGACGAGTTTCTTTAACCTTAACCTAAAGAGCGTTTCTGCGTTGGTAGAAACAAACATATGGAGGAGTGTAGTAGACTCATACTTCAATTCTGAACTCTAATTTATGCATTTATTTCAATTAAACTGTGTTCCCGAAATCTAACCAGGATCTATTCATGTCGCGAGTTTATAGGCTTATTTTGGGTAAGCTCGCTGCATCGTCGACCGTCGTATGCCCGCCCATCTTATATTTATAAAAAAAAAAAAAAAAACAATTTACAGGCACGTTTGAATTGTGAAGAAGTCTGTCAGCAAATATAACCTGTGGGTAGGAATAGACCGTAATCCACCACGCAGACCTATATCGTGTGGGTTGGTTAGTTACTTCGTAATTTTAAGCTCTTTACTCATTCCAAAACTAAAAAAAACTATTCCCACTAAATGCTTTGTACATGAACCAAAATATCCACGATTCGTATGTAGCCTTCAGTCTGTGGTTTCAAATATTGAGATAGTAGAGAACCAGTTACCTAAGTTTTTCTATGAACTCCTTCGCATTGACATTACTCTTTTGAGCAGTCAATGACAATACTCAATCCTTCAATTTGTGATCAAGGTTGTCTTCCGAATCTCGGTACAATCGTTCGCTAGTCTGCTCCTTCTTTATTATGATGTTTCGTTCTTCCAGAGCAAGATGGCAAGAAGCTGGTTACTTGTATAGCAATCTGTATTCCGTATTCAAGGCCAATTTTCAACCGGACCATGAAAACGAAAGCATCAAACTTTAAAGACTAATTAATAAAATATATATCTGTAAACACTCGTCTACCATCAGTACCATCAAAGAACGGAAACCTATCGGGGTTACCAGTCACATGTGCATTACGTTGGAGCAGTTTACGTAGCTGAACTAAATATAGCCCCTGTTGATACCAGACCGTTGTTTTGCATCTTCACCCGGTGTTATGCAAGCTTAGTGTAAACATACGTCATAGCGATGATAGACGAAGGCTTGGTCAAAGCTATACCTAACACTGCAATGGAAATGAAACTCAAAATCCTGCTGTTAATCTACTGGTTCCGGGCACATCTGTCCATCCCACTGCAAATGGAGCTATCCGGAGGATAGATGGCCGCTTGAATCGCTTGTTATTATATTTATCTATCGATAAGATTTTCTAACTACTACTAGGTAGACCGCGTCTTTTGGCTCTTCGATTGCCCAAGATTGCAAATCTTGCCATCCCTTGATGGTAAGGTGCGATCAAGTTTTTGTGGGGATTTATGCCTTGTTTTTCAGCGGGTCCGTCTATATGGGATAGATGCCCCAAAAAGTAGAGGTCCGCTAAAATTGCTACTACACTAGTAATATCAGAGACATTGTTTTTTCCTGTTCATGAATTTGTAGATAAAGAACCAAAAAGTACTTGTTAGTTTAACAAATAAAATATTTTGATTTTTGTAGTAGTGGGAGGGATAAACATTTATCTAAAAGTGTGACATCTATCTTGATTTTACCCTACACCCAGTTTCGCTTCGAAATACTAGTTCGTCCTTATGTACTGAAAGTTAGACTGATATAAACTAATCCCTTCAGATAAACGGTCTTTTGCTAGCATAAAGTGGAATTTAGTAGTTTAAGTTTATTTCCGATCCTTCCTGTTAATGTCTATTTGATTAAACTTACTGCCACTGCTTGAATTCTAAGTAACATATTGTAATTATAAAAAAAACCCCCTAATTAAACTACAGTTATTTCAGCTTAACCATCAAATTCTCGTAATGCTATCTGAAAACCTAAACTTCGTATCCATGTTGACTTGAAATTTATAAAATGATCAAGATTGCCCACCATTGCTAAATGTTTTACGACGATACGCAGAATTCAGCAACACATGGTAACTTTTATGGTTGTTTAAAGAAACGTTTTTCTTCCCACGACGTGTTTGCCATCGGTACAATACTCCGTAGATACCAACTGCCGTTTGTATCAGCCATTCAGGCTACGTACTATCGAGTTTACACAATTTTGTTGTTTCATACATTTTCCTTGAGGAAGCTGTTGAAATAGCCGTTATATTTGAATTGCGGGAAACCTGATTATTTTTAGGTTATCGTGATAAGGTCGAGTGTCAAGGTTAACTTAATAGTGTTACGCCAACGTCCTATTAGCTGCAATTGCATCGTTTGTTGTTTGACAATTAGGAAGGACCATAAAATTACTAAATGATGTTTTACTAACTTTGAAAAGCGATATTGAGTTCAAGGTTCGGAAAACAGTTTTCCAGATCTTTGAAACCTGATCTGAATCTGATTCTTACTAACTTATTTCCTTCAACAACTTGTTCAATTACAACTTAATTAAACCCCTTTTCTTCGCTTCTTTGCAACTGAATAGTAAATTCTCAGACACCAAGCTAGATGTTCGACGCAAGCCATCGCAGTTGCTGAAAACTTGCCGTCATTCGCGCCTAGACACTAAAAACTAAAGCCAAATTCATCAAAAATTACACAAAACATTCTACTTACTTCGAAAATCATCAGGGACAAAAACACCTAGATTTACCGTCTCCACATGAAGATTTCAACAATCATTTCGCTAGCAAATGTAAATACAAGACGTTAGCTTTCACAATGTGGTATGGAGCGGCATTTCAAGTAATACTCGTTTAGTGGCCTCTACGACAAGAACAAAAGTTTTAACGTCACATTGTCACATAAGTAAGGTCACATGAGTAACGGTGAGGCTGTCGTGGCGTTTTGTTAGAATAGGAAATTAGAACCATTCCGATTTGACGCCTCGGTATTGGTTGGTTCCTCGGTAGAGGAATCTTCTTATCTTTTGAAAGTTGGCCTTTCTTCTTCATGAAATATTGGTCCTCTTGAACGCAATTATTGTAAGCGGCTTTTCTTGCAATCCTAATTAATCTTTGCTATTTCTATGAGTTTAAATTGCATTTTTTCACCAAACAATTTCTTTTGTATGATGTCAATAATTCTATCGACGATACCGTCGTGCGTATGGCACGCTTTATATATTTTATAAATATATTTGGCGTTTAACTCAGTGCAACGCTCCCACTTCAGCCATTTTTGGGCAGAGCCAAAAATTAAACTGTTGGCATAGTTAAATGAAACCACCGGAAATAGCATATTAGGGTGACTTGTTCGAAAGCATTTTGTGTGCTCTATATTATTAGATACTATGTATTGTTTGGCATTAGTGAGTGAGTAGGGTGTCTATGCAAAAGAGGACGTTTTCATTCAACAGATTTGTAGACCACCACATACTTGACTTTAAAAGAAACGAGTCAAGCTGAAATGTAGACTGTTGTTTTTCGCTGTTTTGTTCGCGCCCGGTATTTTTGTGAACAGACTAGTTCACACACGGTAAAATTAGTTTTTTAATCCTATAATATTTGCTTTGAAAGATTCCATAAGGTTATCAATCAATCATGTGTAGGTTACAAGAAAATCTATTAATATTTCACCAGATTAAATCCGGTAAATAATTTACGTTGTAGACGGAACGTGTAATTAACAGTTTACGCACCATTACACCACTCAGTGATGTCTGAGATCTGTCCCATAGTCGCAGACACGAAACGATTCCGCCGTGAAATGTGCGGTGCAGATGATGTCAGCTACCCTACCATGACGTCTTAAAGCAGAACTTATTCCACTTAGGGAAAGAGACAGAGCTATACAGGGTGTCTAGCACCATCTTTTTCTTACACAAAAATAAGAACTGCTATAAGATGTCATTGTAATCCTTCTTATTTCAGGAGTCATTTGTTCCTGTATGAGAGTTTCAGAACTCAGATGGTACTTGAATGACAAAGAAAACTTACTTTTAGTTATGAAAGTTAGATTTTTTCGTCGTGTCTTCGAAGGCTGATAATAAAATTCCTACTCTTACAACTTGTATTCTTTTTATGCAATAAGCCAATTATTTAAAGATTTTATTTTTGGCGTTTGTATTCTCCACCGATTACTCCATGATTACAAGGCTGATTAATGAGATTCGTTTATAATAATTTATTTGTTTTCTTACTACAAATTACAGTTTAAAAAATCAGATTAGTCTACAGATACAATTACTTAAAGTTTTTTTTCAAAACCTGAATGTCAGGTTACCAGGTTTATGATTACTATGTAAAATTAATAAATTACAATAATGTTTATCCACAACTAAAACGAGTAAAATAAACTAACTACCTACTATTTTTCAAAATATTACAAAACAGTAAAAATTTCCAAAAAAATACTAAAAATCCAGTATTTTCATTTGATTGCCAACCAGTTAGATGATTATCCAGTATTCCCAGTCTTACCAAAGGGTATTGCTTTACCCAGTCACTGAGTTGCTCAAGTCAGAAAGACAGTTGTTCGATCTAAGACGGTGATCAGTGTTCAGCTGCAGCTGGTTAAACTGGAAGACCATATGACCAGTTGAAAAGATGATGACAGTTTTATGAATATGTGAAATATTTTTTTACAGCCAATTTTTTGTTAGTTCCTTCACAATTTCAACCATATGCCTATCATACCATGTGCACGTTCGAATGTTTGTTCAAGTTACATAATAATGTTATGTAATATGGCGCTAACATGACGATCTGGTGCGCCGCGAGAACCTTGGAGACCCATATGTGTTTTTGGGGTTCCTTGCATCGAAAGGAAAAAACGTACCGTGAAGGATCATTTTGTTGTCACTCTGTCTGGCTGTTAAGACCCTTTATTTCGGGAACGCGTAGAGGTATCGAGTTGATATGAAAACCATATATTCTAGAATGTGTTCCCTTGGAGCTGTGATAAAATCAACCCTCTAAGTCTATGCAGTCGAAATATATGACCGTTTATGTCGCAAATTTGTACGGAATCCTTGGTGCGTGAGTCCCACTTTCGTATGGCCGGTTTTTTTTTAACAAATTAGGTGATGTGCCTACTGACGATCCGGGTCAAATTGATACATGTGTGCTTACGCGCTTTTAGTTTTGTAATGGACTTAGTTAGAAATGAAAAACCGGCCAAATGCGAGTCGGATTCGCGCACGGTACAAACACGAAAAAAAAAACATGTTTTTGAAGCGCACCTCTACATAAACCATGACCAACCACTGTACGTTTCACAAATAAATATTTCTGATTTCTGTATGGTATGGTATCCTTAAATAATTATTTTTTATTCTGTCTTTTAGTATTTAATTTTGTTGTTATAGCGGCAACAGAAATGCATCATCTGTGAAAATTTCAACTGTCTTAACTATCACTTAATACAGCCTGGTGACAGACGAATGCACAGCGGAGTCGTAGTAATAGGGTCCCATTTTATCCTTTGGGGCCCTCAAAAACCCTAAAAAAGAACCGCTATTTTCGATTATTTACTTTCCATAAACTCCAAAATAAATTATTTGGAAAACTTACTATCGCCCGAATAGTTTTAAAAACGATACTACTATCCGTAAGCAAAATGAATCGTTTCTTGTTTATTGGAACCGGGTTTCTACAAGTTACTACGTTATGAGACGTTCAATAATACACCTAAGAAGGGTAGTTTAGTAGCCCATATATATTAGAAGGCATTTATATGGTTACTAGCTTTCGCCCGTGTTAAATTTGGGGTCACACAGTTCCCCTTGCACCTTATTGATTTGTAATAGCAACGCTGACTTTTCCCTTTTCTTCCCTCTTTCTCCCTCACATCCCTTTTTTTAAATAAAAATTCAGCCTATGTCCGTCTCCTGGTTCCCAACTATCTATGTACCAAAATTCATCACAATCGGTTTAGCCATTAAAGTGTGAAGAGGTAACAAACAAACAAACAAACTCACTTTCGCTTTTATAATATTAGTAAGGATAAGGATACCACATCTTTCGGCACGGAATCGCATTTTTCCTTGCTCCTGTCCTGTTCCGATGCTCAGAACTGTCATTTGCTAGAGCAAAAAAAAACGCGGCAGCATTGACGATGAGCTCGGCACCACAATTATGAAAATTGCGATTCTATGCTGGTAAATGTGGCATAACCCTAAAGCGCCTAACCTAATGCTGTCAATCACGCGTCAACACAGTGACTCACGCGCACCCTTTGTTGTGAATTAGGAAGTTGCTGGTTACTACAAATGAGATATAATTAATCTTTGTTTTGTGTGTGACTATTACGACGCAGTGGATTGTTTGTCGAGCTTTAGTCTATGACACATGAAGTCTGTACTGCCAAGGGATTTTTGATGTAGATTAATTATGAATGGAATATATTGAAGGGCATTTTTCGTTACCAATTTTTCACGAATCGTCCTCAACGCAATTACGTTCGCCATCAAAATTTCATTCTCTGTCTGCCAGGAGCATCTTTGAGCAGTTGGAACTAGGAAGCCAATCCTTGAGAGGCCAAAACTGGATACTAAAACCCTTTCCATTTTAATTCTTCTGCGTGTCATTGGTTGGACATGTTTTCTAATTTTGTTGGCCGAAATCATTGCCACTTCCACGGGGTCCTCAGTGACCTTTGGCAACAAGTTTTGGAACACAAGAGCAGGACTACATGGAACAGAAGCTGTGACACAGCTCCACATCGATATCCCGTGGCAGTTCCATCGAGTCGAGTTCGGAGGCGGTTGTACTCTTGCAATTTCCTGAACTCTGAATTGTTTCTGGAACACGGAAGGTTAGACCCTGCAAGATAGTGCTTGATAGCGGCAAATAGGGAGTGTTTGGAGGATGAGTATCCTGCTACAGTGCAATGGGCGTCTTGCAAGTTTCTTGCCAAAGGCGCTGACAGTTTCAGAAAGCAGCCTTTTTAGGGTTACGTAGCCATGTCTGTCTGTCCGTCCGTCCGTCCTCGCTTAATCTCTGTGACCGTTAGCACTACAAAGCTGAAATTTGGTACCAATATGTATATCAATCACGCCGACAAAGTGGTAAAATAAAAATTGGAAAAAAATGTTTTATTAGGGTAGCCACCCTATATGTAAAGTGGGAAGTGTTTTTTTTTTAATTTCAACCCTAACTTGTGATACATTGTTGGAAAGGTATTTAAAAATGAATAGGGGTTTACTAAAATCATTTTTTGATAATGCCAATAATTTCGGAAATAATCGCTCCAAAAGTAAGAAACAATGTCCCCCCCCTCTAACTTTTGAACCATAAGTTTAGAAAATATGAAAAAAATCAGAAAAGTAGAACTTTATAAAGACTTTCTAGGAAAATTATTTTGAACTTGATTGACACAACAGTTTTTGTACAAAAAAGACAAAAAGTTGTACAAAATAATTTCTGGACTAAGTTTGCAGTATAATCGAATATGCAAGCTTTTTTTGTAACTTTGTTTACATTTTTTATTATCCTGAACGTATCTTTTTTCAAACAAAAAAAGAATTTTGAAATCGGTTCTCGCAATCCAAAATTACCACCGAAAACTTCTTGCACGCCTTTGTATTAATTAGTAACCCAATTCCCCGAGAGATGGCGCTGTAGGTACTTATTACATTGGATCGGGTATTACCGAATCGTTCGGTTGGTCTCTCTTTGGCATTGGCGGTATCTTATAACTACATAAAACTTCTATTAAGAACATGCTAAGGCAATTTAGAACAAAACTAAATTTTTTTTTTTCACCAGTTCATAAATGGTTCGATAGATGGCGTTGTGTAATGACGTATTTTTTTTAAAAGTCGATGTTAAGATTTTCTGTGCTTTCATGACCTACCGTGGTAAAGTAAGTTGCACTTAAATATATTCGTGATTTAATTTATGAGTGCATAATCTAATTAGTCGTCGAGGTTTGAGCGCTCCGCTTTGTGTTCGCGCTAGAAACCGTTACAAGTCGGAGCGCCTGCCGCAGAGCGTGCAATGTTGCACGCTCCTCCACCTTTAAACTCTTATGTGGGAACACTTATTGTGACGGACGGGAAACTACGGAACCCTACACTGAGCGTGGCCCGACACGCTCTTGGCCGGTTTTTTAAATCATAGAATGACTCCTCGCTGTGGGCGAAGCGAAAGGGAGTGTCAGACTTTTGCTGTCTAACACCTTTCATATCTATGTTCCTTTTGCCCTTTGTGTTCCTGGGCTGCAGTATCTTTTTGGTATAACTCGCAGCGCCAGGAAACTGTTTAGATGATAATTATTTATGACGGTTAAGACTTTGTGTGTGATATGTATATTTTATATGTAGTTTTTAATTAAATATTACTAAGACATTGTTGAGTTAGTCATCAACGCTTTGTTCGTGATTAACACACATAATGGTGTTAATTGTTTATTAATTTATATGTATCAGTATTAATTGTTGATCTGCTGTGGATATAATCTTTTTCAAGGTGTACGTGTAGAATCTGTAGATCACGTCTTTATACATATTATCTTGGTCAGTTTAAATTGTAAATGTCTTAGCAAAGGCTATTTCGGAATCGTTGTCATACCACTAAGTATTATGTGAAGAATGTTATTTTACTAACTATTCATTACATATAGATTAACTTTTTTATGTGAGTTTTGTGTGTATTTATTTAATTATGTGGTACTAAATAAGTAATAAACATCCTTTTCTAAATATTTACATTTATTTTATCTGGGCAACACTATCTTAACTTAATTTTACAAACTGATTTATTTATTCATAAACGCTGATTAACACTTGATTAACGCAACGCTGGTTATGCAGACTTTAGTCATTACTAAACTTTAAGCACCGCTTATAAATAAACCTCCAATTAGTTGGACAATTACAATCTACTTGCCTATTAAATCTCTCAATGAAACCCCCCATTCATTGAGCTAAGTATCACAATGACATTACGTTCTCGGCATAAGTAGAGAAATTTAAATCAAGTGTCACAGTCGTGACCGGTGTTTAGCACTTAAAATATCCACCAAGCGTTAATATTGAGTACCTACGCATTTAAAGTGAACGTAGTACTACTTATTTATATTCGGTTCTAGATTCCGGGCGCTTAAGAAAGTTTTATTCGAAAAGTTTTCGTTGTTCATAAATCTGTCATCTCTATGGACTGAACAGATGTTCCAAACAAGTATCCGTCAAACAGATCGGTTATTCTGCCTATCATAATCGCATAATTGAAAATGAGTCATAGCAAAAGCTGTAGAGCTATTCTCTAAGAATATACCTAACGTCTAGGGTCGGCGCTGTAGTCTTAGAGAACAACCCTACTGTTTAGTTTGACGGGTGCTACCGATGACACTTTGGAAGTGGCTAAATTAGGCCATCAACAAGAAAACATGTGGAGTAAAATCACCATAACCCCCTTGATTAAAACTCTAACTCTATAAACGAGGAGGAGACATTTGTAGGTGCGAAGTAGGCATTAGGGGAACATTGATAGTAATACTCTATTGCTAGAACATTTCAGGGTGAAAAGACCAATTTTCACATGCTTCACAAAACCGTTGCATATTATTAAGCAGATGGTGCACTAAACATGCTTGCACCTATCTTGTGTAATCAGCTCTTGGCCAATCCGACGACCATTATGGGCTTGTATTAGCCAATCAGACGTGACTACGGCATATCACGGTTGGCGCAACATGTCTCTGCCTTGTGTGTCATCTATGTACTGCTTTCATTGTTAGCACAATAATGCAAAATGAGTTGGACTCCTAATAAAATCAATTAAAGTACTGCTGACTTGTACTTGTTAACGACGTTGAGTTAAACCCAGAATGCAGTGCAGTTTAACATTTCTTCGATTTTTTGTTCGTGTGTGGCCGAATGTTAAAGATGGCAAGAGTTCGATAGCATTTTCTGTTGTAAACTAACCTGCACTCGCTAATGAAACTGAATGAGATCAACATTATCTAAATCGCGTTCAACAGCTCTGTCAGTGTCAATATTCCACAATAATAATGTCACTGAAAGCTATTGAACCCCTTTAATGAAATGAACTGATCAAGTAATGATTCATTGCCAAACTTTGACAAAGCACATTACTAATCTGGTCCTTATTCCCCAGCAATCAAACAAGAGCGTCCTCTGGTCCGCGGCTCAGGACCACACCCTGCCCTCCGCGAGAGAGGACGGGCGATCCCCCCTGGAGTTCCTCCTACTCCTACGAAGAACACCGTGGCGATGCCTCCCCACGTCAGGGTACGAACCTCCCCGCTATCAGTGTACTATGAACCGGAGATCAAGGTCAGTTGAGGGGGGAGAGTGCTTGTGAGGCTTTGCAAGGTAGGTCGGCAGTTCCTGGTGGTTAGTTGCTGGTCCAAAGGCTTTATGATAGTGACAAACAAATCGAAGAAAACTGTTATTGACTTAAGGGATTGAGGTGGTGGTACTTCTACTTGCCTTAGCCCTGAATGTTTGTAAATTACTGCTGCAATACCAGTTTAAGGGACATGACACAAACTTTTATCGGGGATGATAATTCTTTGGTTATTAAGAAAGAACACAGAGTATTTATAGCAGTTATTTTTTTGAACTAAAGGGCTGGGGTTGCTTGATATGAGAATTTAGAATGAGTGGTTCTATTTTTGAAATAAACACCATGTGAATCTTTGGAAAAGCAACATTGATAAATCACTGGGAACTGTCGTTACATGTACTAATATTAGAGGCAAGCTTCGCCTGTGGTCGGCACTTCTAATACTGGTGAGTAATATGCCTAGATTAGCGCCATAACAACATGTAAGCTTAACGAGCTTATTTAGCTTTAAGAATTATTATATTTTCCAAGATCTATTTATAAACTAGGACAAATTTGTGAGCTCAATCATATAGGATATCGAAAAAAACAACGGGCAATTTTAAATTATTTACTTCAGAACTTAGTGCTATGCTTCCACGTTTATTATGCGAACCAGTTTGTGGAATTCCTCATCATCACCTGGATATCCTCAAGGTTCGGTTTCTTCTAGGCAACCGTACTCCACAGGACTCATTATCGCTTCACATCAAGCGAGTTGCAGCCAAACATAGGCTTGCCTATTTAGTAGTTAAAAGGAAAATAACATTAGGGCTTCTTAGCTGGAAGGACGATTATCAATAACCTGGTTAAGAGATTTCACAAGTTTGCAATGCAATCCATGGAAAAAGTCGATACAAGCTTCACCTAAGTATGTAGCAGTTCTCATGTTGCCAAAGCACTGCCTTAATTCTAGTTTTCATATTTCATAACTAAGGTTCAAACAAACGCCGTGTAACGAATTTAAAAGTAAACAAGATTAAACGTTTGTTGTCTTAGTCTAGTTTAACCATTAGGTTGTGTTCACTCGAAGTTTCTTTTGATGTTTGGTGCATGTTTTAGGACAGCAATATAGTTGGATCCACTTTAGGCCTAGAATCTAATAACTGAATATTTCGAAATATTTGTCATATCGTGAAGGTGGACGTTTTCGCGAATTATGTAAAGCCGCTTGCTCATCGGGGGAAAGAAACGATAGCCTAGTGGTATGACTCAAACACGACCTCTCCAGGGTAGCGGGTTGTTCGGAAGAGATACTGCGGACCCTAAACATTAAGGGCAAAAGTATGGACATGAGTGCGTTTTAGTCAGTAATAGTCTGCCACTCCCCCCTGCTCTGGCAGCGGGCGAAGTTGTTAGATTTTCATCTGAGTTTTTAATTTCGTTAGCGAAACATCCACGAATGAGGAAAATCCGTCTTTTTAGCCGAAAATTGTACACAGCAGATAGCAAAGAAATAGCCATATTCGCAGTCCGTCTATCAATTAAACAGCAATTGCGAATAGAAAGACCGCGAGTAAACTCCTAAGAATGATGTCATCGACATTATTTTCGGTGCCATAGCTGCTGTGTGCCGACACATGTTGCTGACACCGTCATCTATCGAATATTCTTAGTCTAATTAAAATGATGATAGACCATCCCGAGCCAAAATAGGTTAAGGCCGTGAGAAATTTCTACATAGCTTGAATATGGTAGTGCCCATATTGGTACCCGTTATAGACATTCTTTGCCACCTTGCGCCAACTCCCAAGGGATTAAAAGACCATTAATCCAAACGGACTTTGAAATATGGACTATGTCTCTTGAAGAGGAAACAATGTCATCGTACAGTTAAACAATATCTTGGCAGAGAGTCAAAATGTTTTTAAATGTGTGAGAGTTAAATCTGAGACTATTAATATTATAATTAGGACATGAATACTATTGATATAAGATTAAGTTTTTGGCGCTTGAAAGTAGGTCCTTCATATCATAAATCCATAAAATCAATGGACCAGAAACTTTATCCTGTGCACGGTGATTGAAAAATGGTGTATGTTATTCTACATAAGCTATCAAATGGAGGAGCTTAAAGATGCAAAATTAAAGTTACAATGTAACTGAATACTAGTATTTTACATGGAGCCACAGCGTGATGTCGACATCACGCTGTGTGTGTTTTAGTAAGTGGTGTTACTAAGACAGTTTTTTAGATTTTGTAAACCCGTAACCACTTTCAAAGAGAAGGCCAGTATAATAAGATTTATCAATCAGATAAAGTCTAATAGTGGTGCTAATTTTTCAGAAGATACTGGCGCCAAAATAAATAATTGCATTAGGAGGACAGAAAACACCCCTGCAAGCTTCGACTACTGCCAACTATCAAAGCAATGTGTCCAGGAATGTCAATGCGAGCTAGTCAAGGTCGGTTGCGTCAACGGCCGTCAGATCTTGACTTGGTGTTACAGGGACAGGGGCACTGAACGTTTGTGAACTGTTTAATCTGGCGTGGACCTGTATGGATTTTGTACTACTTAATTTGATTACAGACTCTTCTAAGCAATTTCTTACCCGGTCTACGCCGCCGTAGGTATCTACGTTTTGGTACGACTAGCTTCAAATCTTTAAATAAAATACTGTTGGACTACGTCCTTGATAAATACATATTTGACATGAATTATATAGTGTAAATAACAGAAAGATGTTGTTTTGTGGAAGTGTCCTGAATAAGCTGAATTACTGATCATCCCGATCAACTGAAATGTGAAAGTTTTAGACTGACGTTTTTTGAGCTGCTGTAATCTGATGACTACCCTGCTCAAACGCGACATCCTCCAATCTGCTCACCTCTCAGAGCGAAGACTTGTATCCATGCAGTGAGAACGTTGGTAACCAATTACCATGATTCATCTGGTGGTGATTATAACCTGATCGATAAAGCCATGAATAGTTCAACATTTGTTAATCAATACACTCTAGACTAGAAATCTTAAAACATACAACGATTAGTTAATTGAAAAGTTTGACATACAAAACTAAGTAAACTATGATAATGACGCAATATAGAGATGGAGTTTATCTTGCTAATATTTGCCATAAAATTATGAAAGACGATGCCGCCTGAGGTATTAAAGTAATTGAATTTGGATTGGATCGAAGTTTTCAATATCCATGCAATAATTATAATGGATGCTAGGCATATCGTTCGGTGACGTTCTCTTTGCTAATTTTATTGAAATAGCCTACTTTTAGAAGAATTTTATGAATTAAACGCTCATGATAGTGATAATTTAAATAGCCGGCTCCATAACTTCGGAGCTGATGATACTTTGGCGTTAGAATAACTATCGGGATGCATCAAGTATTTAGTCAAAAATAAGGACATTGAATTAAAAAAATATGTGGTTATTGTTCCAGTAGGTACACCATAAAATACTTGTTCAACAAAAAGAGGTGCATGCTAAGAATTCTCAAATCGAACAGTGTGACTAAGATGAGCTGTTCCAACGAGAAAACCATTTAAAGCTTCCAATTCTTAGCGAATTGGGAGCAAAACAGTAAAAACACAATTATCATAAAACCGCCAAGAAATACAATTACCCTTGAAACTAGGCTCGTTTATATACATGTTAGCAACTACTTTGACAAAGAGGCCAATACTACAGTTAAGCCTGAACAAAATGCCTTTGAAAAGCCAGCATTTGCATGACAGAGAGACGAAATTTTTAGTTTTTTTTTTGTTTGAAAAATAAAAGGCTTTGAATATGGACGAGTAGACGGTTGTTGATGAGTTCATTATGTTATGATGAACAATTTACGGCAATGACTGGTGTGGAATAAAATGTGGGTTATTGTGGAATCAGTTTGGATTTTGCGTGTAATTTAGGTACATTTTTGTTAACGTTGGCTTAAGTTCTGTTGTAGTACGGATGAAAGGAATATGGAGATTTGAATGGAAACAAGACAATCTCTTCGCGTTCTATTATGTAGTGAATGATTTGAATAGTTCGTTTTTTGGAGCTGGCTACGATACATTCGTACGCACTGCGATTTCCATATGCGACCATTTTAGGATATCCTAATGAAAAGAAATACCTTTCGGTCCGAAACTTCTAAATCACATTAAAATTGATTCTCTTATTTTTTCACAATTAAAATTATGGCCACCAACCTCATTAGTCGATCATTCCTGCAGGATTTAACCAGAGACTCAACATCATTTTCAGCCGAAGAGCCTTCCAATCCGTTTAAAACCTGCTGTACACAAACAGCTTGTTCTCAAAACTAGGTTGATAAACAAATGTGTGGCTGGCATTGGTCGGGGCGACCCACAACGGCGGCCTAGACACAGTGCGCAGAAATAGCCTGCGGTGACACTCCCGCGCATCTCCGACGGCGCATGCGGCGGGCGCGCTACGGTTATGTTGTGATTTATAGACTTTCTTTTTAGCTACTGTTCGTATTTTCAAAGTTTATTCAAGTAAAATTGCTATTTTAAAATCAAACCAAACTAGATTATTTTTTAATTATCACTCTTAGTTGCATGTACTGTATCCTTTGTTATTCAATATCTATATCAAGACAGACGCCTCCCTTACAGCTTTTCCGTTATGCGCTCATTTCTTACTTTAACAATTTTAGTCAATCCACTCCATATACATCTCAAAATTCTCATCCTGCCTTTGCATTTGACCTACGTATGACCCTATGGTTGGTCCTTTGACGTCCGTCATTGACGAGAATGCTACTAATATTATAAAAGCGAAAGTGAGTTTGTTTGTTAAGTCTTCACGCCTGAATGGCTAAACCGATTTTGATGAGTTTTGGTACAGAGATAGTTTGGACCTTGGAGATGGACATAGGCTACTCTTTTTAAAGATTGATATGGAGAAAGAGGGAAGTAAAGGAAAAACTAAGTATTGCTATTACAATAAATAAGGCGCAAGGGCAAAAACTACAGGTAGCAGGTACCTGTAAATCAGGAAAGGGGAACTCTGTTACCCCGCATTTCACGCGAGCGAAGCCGTGGGCAAAACTAGTTTAATATACAGTGTGTCCGGACTTGGACTAGCGATATTCTAAATACTTAAATATAAACTATTTTAAAGTACAATTACACTCTAGGCTTGGGTCCAATACACTTCCCCGCTATGTGGCAGCCATTTTGTTTTTTTTGTTGAAATATGCTCTATGCGAGTACAAAAAAAAAACATAAATCTCGAAGTTTTAGTCATACTGAGATAAAAATAGGCTTATTCGAAAGGTAATAATATTGTCGACCATCTGCAGTACAAAGCAATGTGTTCACAATTCCATAACTTTTGAAAAAAAAATGTGAAAGTCGAAAAAAAAAACAAAAGTTATGCAATTCAACCAATAACTGTTAATTACTACAAAAACATACCCGACAACTTTTTTATTTTTTTTACTCGATCGACAGATTTTGAGCTAAGCTACAATACAACATAAAATTCACAACTGTATGTCTAATACTTTAAGAGTTATTGTTGTTTGAACATAGCGTATGCGCAAGCACAAAAGGCCTTTGTCGGAACCTAAAACACGAAATCATTAAAAACACGTAACATTCATAGTGAATTTTATTCAAAGTTTTTTTCATTATTAAACTATGATTAAAATATCTAAAGCAGTTGCTCAAAGTGGCCACCTCCAGCTTGTAGCCACACTACGGCTCTCTGTGCCACCTGGGCTGATGAGCGCCTAATTAAATCCAAATCGGATCTAATTTCTTCGGCGACTGCCATAATTCTTGCGACAAGTTCTTCCCTGGTGTTCGGAACTGTAGCGTATACTTTTTGCTTCATATGACCCCACAAAAAATAATCTAAGGGTGTCAAATCGGGTGACCGAGGCGGCCACGCTACTACACCACCGCGACCGATCCACGGCGATAAATTATTGTTCAAATATTCTCTCACTGCTCGAGAAAAATGCGCGGGTGCACCATCGAGCTGAAACCATATACGCCGACGGTATGATAGAGGTAGGTCCATGAGGCTGTCCGCAAACTGTGTCGAATCTAGCGCCGTTTAATGTATGTGGCAATTCCAATGGCCCTATCAGTCTATCGTTGATTATGCCAGCCCACACATTTACTGAAAATACATGTTGAAATAGCTTGGGCGCACCGCCCTTGGATTTTTGCGTGGCACCAGAGATGGTCATTTCTATGTGAATGCCGTAAATGTCACTCTAGCGGTTAACAAAGGCCTTTTGTGCGTGCGCATACGCTATGTTCAAACAACAATAACTCTTAAAGTATTAGACATACAGTTGTGAATTTTATGTTGTATTGTAGCTTAGCTCAAAATCTGTCGATCGAGTAAAAAAAATAAAAAAGTTGTCGGGTATGTTTTTGTAGTAATTAACAGTTATTGGTTGAATTGCATAATTTTTGTTTTTTTTTTCGACTATCACATTTTTTTTTCAACAGTTATGGAATTGTGAACACATTGTTTTGTATTGCAGATGATTGACAATATTACTGCCTTTCGAATAAGCCTATTTTTATCTCAGTCTGACTAAAACTTTGAGATTTATGATATTTTTTGCACTCGCATAGAGCATATTTCAACAAAAAAACGAAATGGCTGCCACATAGCGAGGAAGTGTATTGGACCCAAGCCTAGAGTGTAATTGTACTTTAAAATAGTTTATATTTAAGTATTTAGAATATCGCTAGTCCAAGTCCGGACACACTGTATATCTACTAGGAACCTTTACCATCTCATAGTAACACGACAGAAGACATCAAACAATTTGTCAATAATGGGCACGGCTCGTAAGACAATAATCTCGTTTAGATGTCGCCTACACTCTTACGTGTTCCAACATTAACCATAGATTAATAGACAGATGCGTTCTATGTTTATTGTGAAATATTAAGCAGACAAGAAGTTTACTAGAGGCTTTGCTTGGCCTAATGAATGTGTTAACACACACGTTAGAGAAAGATTGTCATCATTATCATCTTCTTTGGCAGCCTTTGTCCGTCTTCTGCTGACTTTATGCCTTCTCTTTTGTGCCATGCTGAAGAGGCTCGGGCCAAGTCTTATAGGGGTAAAAGACCGGAGTGTCATGTACATCATCTCCCATAGAAAAAGCAGGATCCTCCGACCAGAATGGTGTTATTTCTGGTTTCCTACTTCCCGAAAGTTGCTGACGGGTAGTTTCCGTGTATAGTCGCAGATAAGTTAAATAGCGCGACTTAGAATTTGGGTCTGCTATTGTGGCATAGACTGCGCTGTATTACTTTTTGTACTTTCCGCATTCTCATCCAGTTCATTCTCGCGATCTTCTGTAGGTCGTCCATGCATCTGGCTGTTCGTTGAAGTTCTACCATAAGTTCTGTTTTTGCTGCTATGTGTGTGATCTATGTAATTACAGAAAATTTGCTTTATTCCGGGAGGCTAAGGACCACTTCATCAACGCCCCACAATCACAAATTTCAGTTTCGGTTTTGACGCCTAAAAGTCAGCGTCCATTCCCAAATTTGAAAACCTGTGAAAGAAAGATGCAATACAGAGTTCGCTCATACCCGGACACCTATGAATGCAATCCAATTTATGGCCACAATCAAACAATGAAGATCCGTGCTGAAGCATATAAATGCATAGCTCTAAACGCACTTTATTATCAAGGAAGGTACGAGGCGCCATTTCTATTACGATAGCTTTCACTCAGGTCATTGCAATATGAATTTCCCTAAAGCGACTGGCAAATGTATTCAATGAAAACTGATGGAATAAACAATGACAGTTCTGAATGTGAGGTTATGAGCGCGTATTGGCACAAAACGGGCGCGATTCCAAATTCCAACGTCAAACCTTACCAGTGTAATATGTCCTGACTTGAAAATGCTATCCACAAATTCTCATTGCCTGTGGATAGTTAATATTTTTTGGTATTTAAACGTACTTCAATTTATTCCCATTTCGTTTACCTAATTTTGCCTGTGTTGCACCAAATTTACTGAATGAGCACCAAAATATGTTAATTAAAATATGTCATAACGAGCATCAGGAAAAAGACAGCACTACAATAAAAAAGTGTTATATCTTTATCCATTTTCTATTAATGCAAGTCGTTACTGGCACTCGCCGGCCGCTGCCGCGGCTCCGCTCGCTCCGCTCGCTCGGCTCGTGCGTAGGGGGTCGCAGTTTTAACCTAACCTAACCTACGCATTTTTTTTGCATTCTGGAAAGAATATTTGGTGCACGATCAGTATTTTTGGTGAACACAAAATTTTTTCCCATATTTTTTTCTTAAAGTAATAATTTTGTTGCCATTCATTTACTACTTTAGATTCTTATGTAATAAATATAAACAGGATAAGCGGGTCGGCCTATTCTTAGTGTTTTTCTGATGAAAGGGTTCAAAACTAGTAAAAATAATCTTACGTAATACTGGCTGGTGAAATTTGTGCTCAACTATTGAGGGATGAAGATTCAGACTAAATTTTTTGGACACTAATAAAAAAAAATTATCCTACAGTCGGATGTTACATAATTGTTAAGTTATATTTCTACAATTCGTCTACGATACTTAAAGATAGAAAAAACCTCGACCTATAGACATTTTTGCTCCTTTTTCAATGAGAGCTGCAGCATAGACATTTTAATTAGGTGTGTCGCCATAACTGTCAAACTATAAGTACGTATGTCAGTAAATTAGTGAACAGCTGACGATCACAGACAATCTCGCGGTTTTCGAGGTCGCCTACATGCTTCCCAAACATTTGATCAAAGACTAGTGTGTAGATGAGTAAGTGCATTTAGAATTGTTGTTGGGAAAAGACTTGATGAGAATTAAATGGTGTCGATGAAGGGAAATAGGGTAGTTTTCTATTTTTTTTATTAGTCAAAACGTCACGCGTTTCTGTATTTTTGCAACAAGTGACGTCACACGTAAACTTTAATGGGCTATATCTTTGTAATTTTTAGTCTAATTTACAAATAAAAAAATACAGGACCCTTTATTTGTATAATCTAAAAGACGGACTAAATAGAAAGTTTTTTTTTACGTCAAATCTGGTTGAAACCAATTTTCGTTGAAACCTCTTTATACATGAGTACAGACGCCTGCAGGTCAAGCTACCCGAAACTGTCAATTTTTCCCAATGAACCTTGAACCTTAACACTTTAGAAATACAGTCGAAAATCTATCAAAGAAATCTGACAGATTGTAGTAGCTTGATGTGCAGGCGTCTGTACTACAAACCTATTTCATTTTTCAGATATTTTGTGCGCTTGCTTTAGAAATAAAACGGGGAAACAATTTTTTCGGTTTTAGAAGCAAATGTATATCTCATCAACCAGCGACTCAATGAAAAGAGTTTTAAAACTTGTCGATAGATACCATGATATGCTTATATTTTACATCATATTTGCGTAGTGGTTTATGGAAGGCACCAAATTTCAACTCAGTGGTGCCAAAAGCCTCGGTGTTAAATGGCTATGACGTACGGATGGACAGACGGACAGGGTGAATCTATAAGGGTTCCGTTTTGGCTATTGGCAACAGCTACCCTACCATGACGTCTTAAAGCAGAACTTATTCCGCTGAGGGAAAGAGACAGAGCTATACAGGGTGTCTAGCACCATCTCTTTCTCACACAGAAATAAGAACTGCTATAAGATGTCATGGTAACCCTGCTAATACCCATAAAATTGGCGAAGTGTCGAGATGACAGACTTATCCCATCAACTTGATCTATAGACCAAGAAGATGTTGTCTCTCAGAGGTCACAAGCGCATGTAGGACGTTTTCCCTTTCTAAGTGCATTTATATTGTATAGTAATGTGAGCTTTAAATCATGTTCACCATCATACAGAGAGTGGGAACGGCATTGAACCCACGTCATATTAAATTATTGCTTAATTTTAATTCCATCTGATAGGTTTCGTGAGAATCCGTATACAATAATTATGATTTATCGAATAAATTATACCCACCTGCAAGCCCCGTCTGACAATATTTAAATTCGTTGAAAGTTTGTAAAATTTAGAAGCCAGGAGGACCTTTCATAAAATACTCTTTTGTTTTAAAATATGACTTCAAAAAAGAAAAAAAAAGAAAATATTGATCAGCTATATCTCTTTGGTATACTACTTTACGTTTTCAGTACTTACAATATTCTGAACTCCCACCAAATAGAGGGTTCCGTACATTAAGAAGAAAAAATGGAAATTTTATAGGATCATTTTGTTGTCCGTCTGTCAAGACCCTTTATACGGGGAACGAGTGGAAGTATCGAATTAAAATTAAAACCATACTCAAACTGGTCACTTGAAGCAGTGAAAAAATCAACCCTCTAAGTTTTGCCTAGGCAAGTTTCCTCGTAACCCTAAGTGAGCGTCCGTCTCGCACTAAATTTCTATGCGTACTGAAGACTCTCGGAAGACTAATGGATTTCGCGTCGTTGTCCTTTACACCCTGTATGCCTACGTTCATGTAAATCTAGCGACAGTCAGTAAAGATATTATTTTCTCTTTAGGTTTAAGAATCACAAACCCGGAGTATTCAAAGTGCCATAGTCTGGTAGCGGATACCGTATACAGCGTTTTAACCACCTTTATTATCTATTTGACTGCAAAGCGATCGAATAATTTAACTACAAAAGTTTAGGATCGCCACACCCTCATTTAGCCAAAATAAAATATGACTCATCTCAGTGTCAAGTTTACTAAAAATATGTATTTATCAACATGCTAGTTACTTTTTTATAGCTCACCGCCGTAACATGCGACACAAGTCTATAAAATGATGAACATCATTTTACCACCGGAATGCAATCATAAAACCTATTTTCATAGTGTAATGAAAATATTCCCCAAAATTACGGAAATCGAAGCAGTAATAGCAACGCGGGATATTTTGAAGATGGTTTAGAATTAAGGGCGCGTGCACAGTTGCGGCAAAACAGCCTTCTTTTTTGGGGTGAGAAATCATCAATAACTTCTCTCACTCTAGGTGCGGGGGGAGTGTCAGACGTTTACTGACTAAAACCCACCCATGTTCTTTCTATTGCCCTTAACGTTCCGGCGCAGGCGGAGGCCCTGGCAAACCCCTCTGCTTTGCTGACATCTCTTTGAGGCGCGCGTGAAACACTAACGCGCCGTCGACACGGCCTGTCGTCAGTAGACGGACGAACGGTGAGCTACCCATTGCTCACCGTCCACAGGCCCGCATCTACGGTGGCCGGGAGTCGTCTCGCGGCGCCCGTCGCCCGGGGCGTCTCCCGCGGCGGCTGGGTTGGTATGAGGTTCTCTCCCTTAAACGCCCGGCCACCTCCTTCGCTAGCATTACTGCTTCGCAGAAGGAGGTGACTGCCTCCCATTCCCTCTCGCTCCGGACCATGGACTGAACAAGGGCCGTACGCGAGAGATCATCGCCACCGATAGCCTCTACGAGGGCACAGCGGTGCTCCGCTCAAGCTGGGCAGACCGCCACTGTGTGTTCCACCGTGTCCTCCGGGCTATCGTCACAATGGTAACACAACACACAATTGGAACAATCGCGAAGAAACAGAACATTTGGGCCCGCAAAATGGCATGGTAATATCAGAATTTTGACATTCCCCTTTTTTCTCGATATGGTAACAGTTTTATTCAGCAAAATTCTAATTCTACAGTCGAATGTAAATACTTAATCTTAGGTTTCGAGTAATATCTAAAAAACAACAAAATGTTGATATTCGGTCCTTTAGTAAGCAAAGTAAACACCTCCCTCAATATTAAACAACGAATCCGAATTCCATGACACAACCCATTAGCCAATATGTCCGTCATGGAAAAATCGCAAACACACAGATTGTCTAAAAGCCAGTAAATACAGGAAACCATTACGCCGCGTCGTAAACGAGTGCGGACAGTACACATTGGATTCGATTCGCGGCTCGGCAGTATCGTCTCCAGGCGTTCAAACGATAATCGTGTCATCTATAATTGAAGCTGTTTTTTAATCAGAATTTCCTGTTGTGTAATTGTCTGCGAGTTTGTTTGAAATTTTCAGTGAATTTGTGATTTTATTTTGTGAAAAATGAAGGATTTGAAGCCTAAGCAGGTATTGTTTTAAATACTTTTTCAAATCAGTGAGATTTTGTTCGAAAAGTAAGTCGTTCCCATTCTGATGATAAGTCTATTAATAATTCAGTAATCAAGAATACATTTATGTCTACCTTAACGTATGTTAGATGTCAGGCAGGATTTTCAGATTCCCTGAAGTGACAATTGAGATTTGGGTCGCGAATGTTCGGTTAGCACGCCCCAATAAACATCTTGGAATAATTTTGATTCGCAGCGACAGAATCGGTGATGTGTATATTATAATTATAGGATGACTAGCTTTCGCCCGCGGCTTCGCCCGCATTAAATTTGGGGTAACACAGTTCCTCTTGCGCGTTATTGATTTGTAATAGCAATGCTAAGTTTTCCCTTTTCTTCCCTCCTCCCTCACATCCCACTTTTTTTTAAATAAAAATTAGCCTATGTCCGTCTCCTGGTTCCCAACTATCTATGTACCAAAATTCATCACAATCGGTTTAGCCATTAAAGCGTGGAGAGGTAACAAACAAACAAACTCACTTTCGCTTTTATAATATTAGTAAGGATTGTGGAAGATTTGGTACCCCACTATGTCCCTGGAGTTCTATAGTCGGTACAAAGGCATTTTAAATGCTCAGACGTGTGCATGAAACGCGAATAGATTAAACGAGGTATGAGCGCATTAGAAGGAAGCTTGAAAGTGGCGCCGTTAGTTGAAAAGTTGTGTGAAAATCGGTTATCCTTGCATGGACATGATAAATTTGTGAGTATAAGGGCTTTATCATACTAGCGGATTGCGAGCGTCTTCAAAGCGAAGCGGGCGCGCAGCGAATGCGTCGCGAACACGCCGCGGCTGCTCAGCGAAGACGTCGCGGACGTGCGGCAAATTCGCAACGTTTTCGTCGCGTGTTTGTAGCAAGTTAACGACGCAAAATACACACAGTAACGTACGTCCACGGTGCTATTCGCGGCGAATTCGTTGCGCGTCCGCAATGAATTATCAGCGCATGTGCGGCGTGTTCGTTGCGCGCCCGTAACGTATTCGTTGAAGACGCTCGCAATTCGCTAGTATGATAAGGCCCTTAATGTGGATGGCTATAAGAGTAGTAGTAAAAGACTAAAGAAACAATGGCTGGACTGTGTAAAGGTTGATATGGCAAGAGAGGAAGTGACTGATGAGAAGACGGCTAATGGAGAAGTGTCGGAGAAGAAGACATGATTCGCGGGCCACAAAGAAATTGGGATAAAGGAGAATGATGATATTGGTACACCTGTCTATAAGAATATTTGATGTATTTCCTAGCCTTCTACACGTGTATTCAATTATTGGTGAGCCAAATAAATAAAAAATAAAATAGACATTGAACAATGACAGATGGCAAGGTAGGATCCTTACTAATATTATAAAATCGAAAGTGAGTTTGTTTGTTTGTTACATCTTCACGCCTAAATAGCTAAACCGATTTTGATGAATTTTGATACAGAGATAGTTGTGACCCTGGAGACGGGCATAGGCTTTTTTTTTTGTTAAGTGAGAAATGTGAGAAAGAGGGAAGAAAAGGGAAAACTTAGTTTTGCTATTACAATAAATATGACGCTAGGGCAAAAACTACAGGCAGCAGCTACCTGCAAATCAGGAAAGCGAAACTGTGTTACCCCGAATTTAACGCGAGCGAAGCTGCGGGCAAAAGCTAGTATGATAATAATCCCACAAAATCTACCAAAAAATAAATATTGTCTACATTATCAACATTAACTTGATAGATGGTTACAATTTTTTTTACATTTATAGAAAGAAAATGAAAAAGCAAGATACATTAGAACGTATATTATTTTAATGTGGTAAAAGAAAAAATAAACTGCGCTATTCCTATTTCCTATCATATTTTAGGACATCTATTTCTAGGAGGAGCTCGTGGCTAAATAATAGCAGCCGCTCGGGTCGATCTTTAGGTTAAGCCGCGCTTGCCTAGGTTGGTCTGTGGATGGGTGACCACCCGTTACATACCGAGTTTCCTCCGTGCCTCGGAAAGCACGTTAAGCCGTTGGTCCCGGCTGTCATTTGTAGATCTTTGACAGTCGTTACAGGTAGTCAGTGTCCCGAAAGTCTGACAACCAGTCTTACCAAGGGGTATAGTATTACCCAGTATTAGCTGGGTTGTGGAGGTCAGATAGGCAGTCGCTCCATGTAAAATACTGATATTCAGCTGCATCCGGTTAGACTGGAAGCCGACCCCAACATAGTTGGGAAAAGGCTAGGCAGATGATGATATTTCTGTGAATGCTGATGATGACGACGCCATCTAGCCATTTTCGTCACAGCTACTGTATTCAATGGCTTTCTAAGTCGGTTGTCGAGAGCTTTGGCTGCAGCTGAACATCAGCGTCAGGTGGCGGCCTTGTGTTGCCATCTGGCATTATGCTGAGCTGAGGCCCTTTTGGCATTATTTATTTTATTTTGTTAGGTCTTCCTGATATCTTGTTTTTAATAATCCTTACTAATATTATAAAAGCGAAAGTGAGTTTGTTTGTTACGTCTTCACGCCTAAATGGCAAAACCGATTTGGATGAATTTTGGTACAGAGATATTTGGGACTCTGGGGACGGACATAGGCAATTTTTTATAATGACAAATTACGCAGAAAGAGGGAAGAAAAGGGAAACTTAGCTTTGCTATTACAATAAATTAGGCGCAAAAAACTACAGGTAGGATACCTGCAAATTAGGAAAGTGGAACTGTGTTACCCCGATGCGAGCGAAGCCGCGGGCAGAGCCTAGTGCTAAATAACCGCAATTTTCTTTCTTTGGTGAGCGGCTCTATTATACGCTCTCGAGTGGCTAGCATACATATCCGACTTTAGCCGAAAAACTCCGAACACAAATTGGACATGTCAGGACACCATTGATGACATAGGATATAGGCTGTAGGTGGTCTAGCTTTAAAGTCATCACGCTTATTATCCAATTGCGATCTTCTCCCTTCAAATTCGTAAACCTGAATGCTATATCATACCTACTATAAAAGTGAAAGTGACTTTGTTAGTTTGTCACGCCTAAAAGGCTTAACCGATTTTGATGAATTTTGGTACAGAGATAGTTGGGACCCTGTAGACGGACATAGGCTACTTTTTTTTAAAAGATTGAGATATGAGAAGATTGATATGGAGAAAGAGGTAAGAAAAGGGAAAACTTAGCAGTGCTATTAGATACAATAAATAAGGCGCAAGGACAAAAACTACAAGTAGCAGGTACCTGTAAATCAGGAAAGGGGAACTGTGTTACCCCGAATTTAACGCGAGCGAAGCCGCGAGCAAAAGCTAGTCTACAATAACAAGCATATTTTTGCACTACTATAAATTGCACGTGGTGAAAGTGAAATTGGAAGATGGTAATGGCCTTTTTGTTATGCCATTGTTGCCAATTGGCGTTTGGTCAAAACTTGTTGCTGTTATTGTTTAACAAAAGGCTTCAGTAACAGTTGACTAACGGTGCTAAATTCGCTAATAACTGTGTTTTAAACGTATTTTTCATGTGTTTTTGTACAGACGCCAGCAGCAGGTCAAGCTACCCGAAACGGTCAATTTTTCCCAATAAACCTTGAATCTAATACTTTAGAAGTAAAGTCGAAAATCTATCAAAGAAATCTGACAGATTGTAGTAGCTTGATGTGCAGGCGTCTGTACCTTTTGGTCTTAATGCATGTTGTTGTTGGTCCTAACGTCCACCATTATTTTGTGAAGTGCAACCAAACTAAAAGTTACAATGAAAATCTTTAACTTTTTTATAATTAAGATATTAATCTTCCATAGTATTGCTAAATTGGTTTTAAACCAATAGCACAAATTACAAATTGTGTTTTTCTTTACCCTCAAAACAATCAAAAAGGTGTCTATGATTCGTGCACCAAATTTTTAAGACCCTTACTCCCGAGACTGTGATTGTATTTTAACCATTGGACCTCTAAAAGGTTAACAAAACCAAAGAGGTCTAGCAATAATACCTAATTAGCGACCAAACTTAAGCAATACAACCATAATTATGGTTTCTGGCTTGCTGATTCTTCCTTTGTATCCAATAATTCCAACATTTATCACAACGAAACTAACTGGCAAGATTTTACCACAAGTATAAAATGTAATATATAGGTACAGACGCCTGCAGGTCAAGCTACCCGAAACTGTAAATTTTTCCCAATGAACCTTCAACCTTATACTTTAGAAATAAAGTCGAAAATCTATCAAAGAAATCTGACAGATTGTAGTAGCTTGATGTGCAGGCGTCTGTACAATATGAAGTAGTACAGAGACCTACCTACCTCCTATAAGGGTCTTGTACATCTTAGCCATCATTAGATGTTGCGAACCATACAAGGTCGTCACTTATTTTTCGGGTTCCGTATCTCACACTAGGAAGTGGCGAAGGGCAGGGCGTTTTTGTTGGACTGTCCCTTGTACCTAATGTGACGTTCAAAAAGTGCTGATTATCAGGTTAATTTGAATAAATGGATTTTGATTTTAAAGGGAAAAAGGTAATAATCACTTTGTTGTCAGCCTGTCTGTCTGTCAAGACCCTTTATGTCAGGAACGAATGCAGGTATCACGTTGAAATGATAGCAATGTTGCAGTCCACTACATTATCCACAGATACATTATTTTATAAACACAAGATGCCACTAAACCAACCATTAAATACTTAGTTCCAATGAAGCTCAAAAACCAAATTCACTTACAAAGAAAAAACATTAATGAAGGTGTCAATAGTCTGCAACGATAGAACATTAAGTACAAAAAAGATTTTTAGTAAACTAATCTAAAATGTCTAACCATCTCTTTCTCCGATTCTAGCCCCCGCCGATCCCCGGCATGCGACCCCCCCTCGGGTCCCCCGGCGGCCCCGTGCCGACCCCCAAGTCCTCCATGGGCTTCGTGATGCCGATCTACACCATTTGCATCATCGTCTTCTTCGTCTACACTCTTAGCAAGGTATGTTATAACAGCGTCGATTTTTGTAGAACGTTATTAGGATATTTATGTTGCAGCTTTAAAAATGGAATGATTTTTTTGTATGACGAAACAGCCATACTGTAGGCCGAGTTGATTAACTGACATTTTAAATTGGAAAAGGAACATACAATTTTTATTTATTAATATTTGAAGAATAGATGTCAGTCTCATCGTCTAAGGCGCTGTTTTAAAAGACTATCGTTCGAACGATGACACAATGCAGCTTCGGCGCACGATGATTTCAAATATACAGATTTCTTTAGTGTCATAATCGAAACTCACAAGCCATCGCGCGAGCACAGGCAATATTTTATTGACCACTAGCTGGCGCCCGCGGCTTTGCCCGCGTGATATCGAAAAAAAAACACCAACATACGTTCAGCTGTACATCCATACATCCATCCCTCAAAAACATTCGCATATATAGTATTAGTAGGATTTTCATTGCACGACGAGAACACTTCGCGCCATCGTACCATCGTTGCGAGACAAGACGACGCGCAAGATGATGCACCGCATACGCAACGTTAATTAAAAACAACCAGTCCATTAGTTGTCATGTTGTCGTTACTTGTCTTTGATCAAATCAATTGCTACCTTACCAAAATCAACGCAAAGTCTAAATCAAAATGTATATCATATTTTTTCTTCAGATTCTATTCAAGCGTACAGGATCCTCCCCATACGAGCCCATCACTCCAGACCCTCAGTTCAGGAGACGAGTGTTCAGAGATGACTCTAGAACTACACCTGATAAATTAGGTAAGTTTTTATCCATGTTTTTCTGTCTTTGAAATACTATTATCTGACAGAAAAGATCAATTGATTCTACTTATTGGATCAACCAAGTTTCGATTGCTCGGAATCTGAAAATCATAAATGATCCATCTTGTATGTTATACTAGTTGTGCCCAGCGGTTTCTCCCACTGCTTAGGCCACCTTCTAATACAAATAGACGAATCAAAATAATTATATAAAGTTACATTTAATCCTGTGTATCATAAAGTTTCCGCTAAAGCCTTAATCAGAAATGATATATGTCCAGCTAATTCTGTGTTTTCTGATAGAATCTTTAACGGACGTAAAACTTGTCTAATCATAACACTCTTGCGCATGCAGGACCAAAAGAGCGGGACACAAGTAAGTTACATGTTGTTTTACGTACATTTCTGAGTAAACAGGAAAATAGCGATACAATCGGGTGGCAGTTCATTAGTACTGAAATAATAATATATATGTTGACTGATTTGATAATGTAAACTGGGTTTGATAGATTAACTTGCTGTTGTAGAAAAATAAAGCAAATATAATTTTTTGATGGTTTATTCATCGTTGTGATATATACTGGGTATACGGTGTATATAAGGTAGATAGACTGTAAAATTGATTTCACGTTGTTGAAATTTTTCGTCGATTATAAAAAAAAAACCATACAAAAATTCCAATACTTAAAAAGTCAAATGTATGGTGTAGCTGACTTTTTTTAGTAACAACTGATAAAATTAACGAATAAATTCTTTGCTGGAGAGTTTAGAATCACGAAAGTATGAATTCAGGGAAACAGTGTTTCGCGCGCCCCAAAGAGATGTCAGTCAAAGTCAAGCCAAGTCAGTCACTGTCTGCCGGGGTTGCGGGTTGTTCGAAACAGATACCGCGGCCCCGGAACACAAAAGGCAGAAGAAGAAACATGGATAGATCCTACTCCGCCCAGAGCAGGGGAAATTATTTCATAATTCCACATCCCTAAAACAAAAACGCATAACATTTTTCTCGGCAATGAAAGACAACGGCAATCTATGTATAGTATATGTATAAAAGCAAATAACACGATAGAACACGCAAAACATTTATGAATTAGATGCAACCAATTGGCACAGAGCACTTAGAAAACAGCAGCATCATTCCAAAACTTCGCTCATCCATCAGATCATATAAATCCAATAGGTAAAAATGTTCTTCGTATTTTTTTTGTGAAAATACTTACAACGGTCTTGATGTGGTCGACCGTTTGTATTACTGAGATGCTAATGGATTGGCATAACTATGGCTGGTTACGTAGTTAAAGGAGTACAGTCATGGGTACTAATATGTATACAGTGTAGTGATGACTGCCAATACTGACACACTTCGTGGTATTGTTATACACGTAAAATCAGTATAATTATGATGTTTTTGCGGTCTTCTTCAAGAGGGAAGGATTAGAGGGGCCTGTCAGGGTCATCGCATAGGTTGCGGGTTGTTCGCAAGAGATACTGCGGCCCTGGAGCATAAATGTTCATTACATGTGTTGGTTTTAGTCAGTAAAAGTCTGACAATCCCTCTTGCTCCGCACATTATTTGGTGATTTCTCAAGTGCCAAGGCTCAGTGATGGTTGGTCGACGACGATGTAATGGTTTTTGTTTTTTTTGCTAAGTGCATACATATAAGTGCTCTTGACTGTACGCACATACACAGTAACTACATACAAATCATTTATTTGCGTACAATTTGATTAGATCATCAATTATAGCGTGGTTTAACACCCACTTGTGACGTCACGTGTTGTTAACATATTGTGTTCTATAGTAGAAGGGTTAAGGTTACATTTTCCATGAAAAATTGAAGTATGTATTCAATTCGAGGTTAATTTTGATTCTAAGAACATTTATGGGTATCATTTACTCTTTTGATATTTGGTCATCTTTAAATGCTGGCATCGGGTTTCTGATTTAAGAAGAGAATTTGGCAATCTGTACTTCAGCATTATGTATCTAATTTTAAAGAACTTAGAGACTTCGATAAAATCTCATCTTCAAATCAATATAGAAACCTGGTGTGGGAAGCACTTAATTTGCAAGCAATTTTTTGGAGACCAGAGTTTTGATCTTATAACTCCAGTAAGTATAAAAACACACCATAAGCTGGCCAGAACCAAAAGAACCAATTTGGTCAAAAAAAAAAGTATGAAAGCACCAATGACCCAATATTGTGGCTCGATGCTCAGGGGACGTGGAGTTGGAAGCGCTGAGGGCTCGCCTGGCGGAGACCGAGCGCGCGATGCAACGGATCGTCAGTCAGCTAGCGCAGCGCGACGCGGTATATATGGCGGGTTGTGGACTGGCCTGGGGTTTAAAAGCTTGGGAGATTTATTTAAAATGGAAAACAGTTAATATTTGGCAATCTATCTGACGATCCTGAATTTATTTGGAAATCCAAACAGGACCTTCTTGGGGATCCTGTATTTCAGGGATTAATATGTGTTGGGCTACTTTTTTTAAGTCAAATATTTTTTTAGGATAAGCCAAATAAACATTTGCATTTGAACAGCATTAAATTTCATGCAACAAGTTATTCTTTTGCAAATGCGCCATAAAAACAACATCATCTACGTACCCAAATTTACTTTAAACGAGCCACCCCACCGGCCAGTTCATCATATCTGCCAGATTCCTACGTTTTATAAACCGTATTATTTAGTTGTGTACCTAGCAGCTTGCGGCATGGTGACGGTTGAGCCCTTTTCTAGTTGTCCGGGTTGGATCTTGACTAGCAAATACGACTGCGATGCATCCAAACGATTGTGGAGTCTAATGTACTACGAATATAGTTTTATTTAACTCCTCTATGTTTAGTTTATAGAGTGGATTTTTGGAAGGTAGAATAACGGTTTCGAGGTTTTTTGTCCTGTTAACAATGATAAATGTCTACGTATCCCCATAACATAGTATGTGTGGAGTATTTATATGTTAAATGTTAATTTTAGTAATAATAAAATTCTATTTGTAATTTGTGTCTCCTGAACGATGTGTTTATTGTCAAAGATGTACTGCAAACGGAATAATTTAATGTATTTGTAAAAAATAATTCAGTGTAAATGTAAAATGGCTGCTCCCAAATAAGCTTTTTTCATGCAAAGAGCAAAATATAACAATAATAATGCTGAAAAAGCTATTAAAATTAAAATTTATTTGCAATAATCTATTATTTCATAAACCTACTTTTGGCGTAAATGTATTCGTACAATTCAATCAGGCAATCCTTGGAGATAAAAAAAGAAATCAAAAATTCACTTTATAAATCCAGCCAAGTTAATCTCCCGAGATAGTGCTTAGTATGATTTGGCGCACGTCCAGCTGTGGAGAGCATGCCCAATCGTCTGATGCATCCCGTTTATTTTCGTCAGCGTCCTTCGTTGTTTGTTTTTATGTCTATTTTTACTCTGGTTTCGTTTTTAATTTGGTTTACTGCTAAAATCATTTGAGATTCATTTTAAGTTATTGGAAATGATCGTTTTTGATTTCATGAAAATAATTTAGGTTAAAAATAAACTGTTTTGATATCTGAAGTCGCTTACGTATTTTATACGGTCTTTGATGACTTGGTTTGCCAGACAGTTACTGTTTTCGTAGAACTAAAAAAAAATGCAAAAACGTTTCTAATAAAAAAAAAACTATTTCTGTTCCCTAACTTTATGAATAAAATTACAGCTAAGGCCACGAATGAAACAATTTATCGAACGGCCTTGAAGCATTTCATGTTAGATAACCGACTGAAATCAAAGATACTGTAATGTATATGCAATGATGGCAATACCCCGCCATTACACAACTTGTTCAAACAAATAATCCGCCTCGCTGCGGCACAAGCCTCCCAGTGAGAGGAAACTTACCTATACACTGAACTAATATGAATGTTATATGGCACAGTTGTTACCGCCATATCAGGGCTGGTAGCCGAGGTGCAGCAGCAGATGGAGGCGAGCTACGCGCAGAATCAGCAACGACAGGTCAATGCATGTAGCAATCCTACCCGATTCAGTCGCTTACTACAATGGTTCAGCTGATAATAATGTTGATGAAATGTATGGTATTCCCATGGTGTCGTTACAGCAAGATAATGAAATGCACCGTATTATATATCGCAGATGACAGTAAAACGTGCCGTGGTAAATGTAAATCCTAAAGGAACCTTTTATTGTTTACAAGTCAAAATCTAGAGGAAATATGCCTCTGGGTGGTTTATTTGTTGTCACGACACACAACAAAGCGTAGGCGATTTATTTAGCAAAACATCATTTTTGGTCCTTCGAGCCGGATCATTACCGCTCAACAAAATGTGGAACACTCAATACTCGAAGGATCTAAAAATGTACGTGCCTGATAAATAGGAAATCCTATACATTTCATTAATTTTTATTTAAGTGTTACTATTTTAGTAAGTGACAATTTCTTGGCTCTTTGGTCCTAGTTTCTCAGAAGATCGGGCAAGGGAATTCAATAGATTGTCTTGTCTGGTCTCGCTGTTTATTTTTTAACCTTGCTACCTAATCCAAAATCCTGTCTTGCTATGATTTTCTGTCGTTTTTATTTGTTGTTTTATTTTTTGTTGTTTATTTCAGTTTTGTCATAATCTAATTCCGAAACTACATTAAAATAAAACTCATAAAAAATCTAAAATTATTTTGGGTAGTGTAAAAACGACCGTAACGAAACAAAATGCAAAAGCTAAAATTTGTTGTAAAAGACTTCATTTTTTTTCACGATTTAAACCAAAACACGTTTCAAGATGTAAATAGTCTGAATTTATTTAAATTCTTGCGTAATATAAATTTCTCTCATAAAGCTCTTTATGTAAGGCATTGCGTTTTCAATACTACAGTATTTCATGCCAATAACATTGAATTATTATCGCTTTGCTGCTGCAGTTCAAAATCTTACGCTTTACAACTGTTATTAATACATGCAATTAGCTTTCATTTCTTTTCATATTCGCCAGTCTTCTCATTAGCTAATATTCAATTATTTAGCCTGCTGATTGGCTGTGTCAAGACTTGAGTACCTTTGGGGTTACGGGTTGTTCGAAAGAGATTCTGCGGCCCCGGAACATAAAGGGCAAAAAAGGAATATTGGAGGGTTTTAGTCAGTAAAAGTCTGGGACTCGCTCCCGCTCCGCCCAAAGCGGGGGAAGTTATTTCATGACTTCCCATCCGTAAGAACTTCTAATAAATTTGAAATAATCTTTAATGCTACACAAATTATTGGAGAATCACGAGTGAATCATTAATGTTCTGTAAGCATTTTAGATGCAATGTCTATTTCCCAATATAGAGCTTTATTTATATCTTTGTTTGAATGGAATCTGTACAAGTTATGAGTTTTGCAGTATTGCCAGATCGTGCCAAGTATTGCCAGATGCACAAATGTTTAATTTACAAAATATTTTGGATTTATAATGACAATAGATCGGTTAAAAAGAAAATTTTCCTCAACTTTAACTATTAAAATATATTGTCTTAAAACACCATCTTTAAACTCAATTTAGTTAGCAAATCTGGGGTCCTAAAATAGCTGTTTTACCAGAATCATAATAGGATAATATTGTGAATAATTCTATGAACTGAACTCATGGCTAAATAAAAATAGCAGCCGCTTGGTTCGATCTTTAGCTTAAGCCGCGCTAGCCTAGGTTGGTCTGTGGATGGGTGACCACCCGTTAGATACTTGATGTCGGTCCCAGCTGTCTTTCCAAGTGGTATCGTATTACCCAGCACTTACTGGGTTGTGGAGGTCAAATAGGCAGTCGGTCCATGTAAAATAAATAAATCAGCTGCATCCGTTAAAATTGGAAGCCGATCCCAAAATAGTTGTGAAAAGACTAAGCAGATGATGAACGAAGTGTCATATTAGGCCCTCTTTGCTTTCGTTTATCACACTACTTCTAAAAATATATCTAACGGCAACCTTTCATGCCGGTAACTTTTAACGAAACTGTTGGCGCAGAGGTTGAGCAATTGACTGCTAAATCGATACCTTATGTGGGGCAAAGTTAATTTAAAAAAAAAAAACATTTCATTTTTGTCGTCTCACCTTTATGTAACCTTGTTTAAAAATCCTACCATTTTGTTAGTTAGAATTAGCATGATTTATTTAATGTTTAGTTGTCCATGTCGTCGCCTTTATCTGTCTGTCTGCACCTCGCCGTTGACTAACAAATAATAAAACATTCATTACAACACTATTAAATAATTATTAATATTTTTACCATTCTTATGATAGGTAGACTATAAAATATAGCAATGAAGAGATATCAGGATAAACTGCACAAAATAGGTTTTTTTTGTTTTATATTTTGCTTTTTAGATATTTTTTATTATGCCGCTGAAATCAGTCTACTATTAATACATACTTAAACAAGAAGCAGTCATAAGGTACTTATAATTCTAGCCGGGGTTGCGGGTTGTTCGAAAGTGATACTGTGGCCCCGGAACGTAAAGGGCAAGAGACGGAACATGGGTAGGTTTTAGTCAATAAAAGTCTGACACTCCCCTCCCCGCTCCTCCCAGAGCAGAGGAAGTTAATTGATGATTTCCCATCCGCAAAAAAATACCTATGAAGTAATGTCGATCATTCAAGGTATAGGTCATACTGATTCTATCAACAACGCAAAATATCTGCCACAAAACTGGTTTCAGCGGTATAAAAAAATTTAGGTATTGATGCGATTTTAATGATTGTGCCTTTACATAAAAAAAACATTTCTTTTTGCGTTTCTTTCAATATTTTGTGGTAGTTTATATTTTATTTTGTGTAAATTTGAGTGTGTCGTAGTTTTGTTATCTGCATTGCGCTAGATGTAAAGGCGTTGGTTATTTAATTTGAAGCTTTAAAACATTTCGCAGCTTCTGAAATACTAAATAAGCAATCAACGCTTAGAAATATAGAACGCATGAAATTCCTGTAGAAATTTAGAACCTGGATTGAATACAAAAAAAAAACCGTATAATCTTAATTCTAACTAGCTGTTTAAAATTTTCAGGATGTGCAGCAGGATAACCACGCTCGCCCATACACGAACGGGACAGTCTTACACAACAGTGGTCCGGTGCATATAGTCGCTAGTGAGTACCGAGAGCCATCTAAGGAGAGCCTGGAAACTGTGAAGGAAAAGGAACCATCTCCTGCTCCTGAGAAACCTGAAGCAGTACCTGAAAAGACCCTAGAAGAAAACGAACCCACACCAGAACCGGTACAAACCACAAATTCTGTAGCTACAGAGCTAGAGACTGAATCCTCTCCTGAAACAGAAAAGTCTGAAGAAGTAACACAGTCTGCTGAATTAAAAGAAGCAATTGAGGATAAAGAACTTGCGAGGGAAGAAAAAGAACTAACAACAGAGAAAGAACCTCAATTAAAAGAACCTTCTCTAGAACCAAAAGAAACTACACCAGAAAAAGAAGTACCAAAAGTAAAAGATGATACACAAGACGAGGAAGAAGAATTAGAAGAGGAGGAAGTTGAAGAAGAAATAGAAATCGAAGAGAGTCCAGAAAGAGAACTTAGCAAAGAACGAGAGGTAGAAACTACTGACGATTTGATCAAACTGGCAAGCAATGTTAAAATAGAGAGCAATGGCGATGTAAGGCATACAGAGGACTTCTTGAAAGAGGAAGCGAAAGCATTAGTGGACCAGAAACAAGAGAAGCAGTCTACACCTGAACTTCTAGAAGAGGCTATCAAAGATGATGATGACCAGGAGAATGCCAGTGTTAAGGTGAGTAAAACATAAATGTACTAAATTAAATAAACTTTATTTACACTAGATTGGCCGATGATAATGGTGAAGATCGCAGAAATTGGTGGGATACGGAAACCCAACAACAACCGGTGTTGTGGCAATATTTGGAAGTGCTTTATGTCCAGTAGTGGACGTCTTTGGCCTGAAATGATGACAATATTTGAATGAGAGGTTTCTGACTTACTATTAATCAATATGATAAAGAACATTATAACTATGAGTAGTAGTACTTTCAATATTTCAATGGTTTCAGTTAGTAAATGTAACAAATTAACAGACTAGCAAGAAACTATAATTGGTAATCCTAATGTTTGTGTGTGTTTAGCATTTGTGTTGCACATGTTTGGCAATTAGAATCGAAAATTGAAAATCGACATCGAAGTTCATTACATTTTTAATACGTTGATACAATCATGCACACCGTTTATAACCTTTGAGATACGTAGATCTTTTGTTGTCTAAATAGTCCACAACATTCGACTGCTTCTATTTTTAATGCCGTTTCAAAGTATTGTCCCAAAATCTTGCACGATACCACCCAGTTATTCACACTTTGGTCATGGTGTGCATTATGGCCCATCCTCTCATGGATAGCAAGCTCCATAAAGGTGCCACTCATACAGGCTGTGTCCCAGCAGTGCCAATATTATTCGTGGTGCAATCATTTAGACACAATTGTTCCAAAAAAATGAAAGAAGTTATTTAAGAGTTCGTTGAGCTGAAAACTATTCCAAACTGGTTTTTGGACAAATATTAGAAATCTACGTATCTCCCCCACACATAACACACATTAGTTGGCACGCATATCATATCCCTGGTCGCCCTTAGGTGGTAGGCATGGAGGTGACGGCGCACGCAGCGGACGGGGGCGCGTGGCGGGCGCCCGCGGGGCTCGCGCCCCTCTCGCCCCCCGCCACGTCCGCCGCGTCCGCGCCCTCCGCCCACACTGCGCACGCGCCGCCACATCGAGCGGTGAGGCCTCATGTTACAGTCCATATCGTGCAGACCATTTATGATAGCGAGTAAAGATGGAGATTCTTTTGTGCGATTTTGGAATATTTTTCGAGTGGATTCTCAAATGCTTTTCAATTATAAGTCGCTTATAAGTTCAGTTTTTAGTTGCTGTTGTTTCTTTACTTACCGGATAAAATCTACTACCGTTGTTATCTCGACTCGTTAGACAGGTAGTCGCAAGTGCACTCTTGGGTTCGTTTCCCAGGTTGATCAGTGATTGATTTTTCTCCCATGTATTTCTCAGTACCGACTCAGAGTCAGAACTTGTCAATTGACATCATCAGCTATTGCTGTATAACATGGGATTTAAAAAAAAACTGGTGAAAGTTGGTAGTACCTAAATTTTCACTGCAACTTTTCAATTTAGGTGTAGGCACTTTAGGTTACCTTGCTTTAGGTACGTTTTTGGGATCCATGCAAACTAGAAATTACATACACAATTAGGTATGTTGGACTGTCAAAAAGTACAATATTATTTATTATTATTTAGTTATCTTCACTTTTAGAATCTCCATCTTTTATAATTTTCCTTGGTGTTAAAATAATTGTATACTTTACATCTTTAATTTTATTTATATCTAATTAATCTAATATCCTTTTCATTACTTAATTTAAATGTTATTTATTGTTCGTTCGTTCTGTAGTTAGTGTATAGTAGATAGTTTCTTTGCTTCACATTCCAATGCTTTAAGTTATAACTATATATGTAGCTCAATTTGTTTGCTCAATAAAGGGACATCAGTTACTTAATATGAGTTGGTATCATTTTTTGTTCAACTTTTTCTGTACACGTCAAGGAAATAAATTGTAAGCCCTATAAAATACCTTTGGACGCTGATATCAATTTCGATTGATATTTTTACTCAAGTATCAACTGATGTTTCTACAATATGATAATTAGAATTATCGTAGAATAAAACTGCTTGCATTTCTTCTATTATATTTGGTTCTACAAGTATTTTATAAATAAATAAACAACTATTCAAAAAAGCAGTTTTATTTTAACGTTTATTTGACTAACACCTTACACATTGTCGTCTTAATAATTCGCAATATACAATGTCATACACATGACTCTGGCAGATCTGCTTTATAGAAAACATAATTAAAATGTAACTTATATATATTATTACACATGAACTCTGGTAGATCTGCTTTATGGAAAACATAATTAAAATGTAACCTATTCATTACACATGAACTTTGGCAGATTTGCTTCATGGAAAACATAATTAAAATGTAACCTATTCATTACACACGAATTTTGGCAGATCTGTTTTATAGAAAACATTATTAAAATGAAACCTGTTCATTGCACATGAACTTTGGCAGATCTGCTTCATGAAAACATAATTTAAATGTAACCTATTAATTATACACGAACTCTGGTAAATCTGCTTCATGGCAAACATTATTCAAATGTAACCTACTCATTACACATGAACTTTGGCACATCTGCTTCATGGACAACATAATTAAAATGTAACCTATTAATTATACACGAACTCTGTCAAATCTGCTTTATGGAAAACATAATTAAAATGTAACCTATTCATTGCACATTAACTCAGGAAGATCTGCTTTATGAAAACATAATTAAAACGTAATTTATTAGTTACACGTGAAATTTGGCAGGTCTCCTTTATGGAAAACATAATTAAAATGTAACCTATTCATTACACATGAACTTTGGCACATCTGCTTCATGGACAACATAATTAAAATGTAACCTATTAATTATACACGAACTCTGTCAAATCTGCTTTATGGAAAACATAATTAAAATGTAACCTATTCATTGCACATTAACTCAGGAAGATCTGCTTTATGAAAACATAATTAAAACGTAATTTATTAGTTACACGTGAAATTTGGCAGGTCTCCTTTATGGAAAACATAATTAAAATGTAACCTATTCATTACACATGAACTTTGGCACATCTGCTTCATGGACAACATAATTAAAATGTAACCTATTAATTATACACGAACTCTGTCAAATCTGCTTTATGGAAAACATAATTAAAATGTAACCTATTCATTGCACATTAACTCAGGAAGATCTGCTTTATGAAAACATAATTAAAACGTAATTTATTAGTTACACGTGAAATTTGGCAGGTCTTCGTTCATGGAAAATATAATTAAAATGTAACCTATTCATAACAAGTTAAATATATATTTTATCTCATTTCCTTGAAATGAAAATAACAAGGACAGGAGAACTTCAAACATTTGATGAATAGAAAAGCTAACTACATTTTGGTCTCCGCACAAAGTAGCTTGTCGACTCTAATTTGGCGCAGTGGAGTGTCAGCAGGATTGTTTTGATGTAATTCCAGTGAGGAAAAGAGACAGAGCTATACAGAATGTCTAGCGCCATCTCTTTCTCACACTGGAATAAGTAAGTGCTGTATGACGACGAGGTAGGGCCAGGCCATGCGATGCACACATTAATCATACTTAAACAGTACTAAGTGTGCCAACATAGTAATGCAGGCTTTGTTTGAATTCGACCTTCTACGCTTCTTAATTTAAATAATACGTTTTTTTTTACAAATAACTGTCGTATTAGGCTTCTTCTAATTTATCTATTTTGTTTGTTCACATGCTACCGAAATAGTTACTGTAACTACTTTGCATAAGGCTGATTATAAATTGGTAGAAAATTTGTGTGATATATTTTGTAACATCTGAGACAGCATTCTTTATTCCAATAAAATTGTTATTTCAGGTAATGTATGATAAATAAAATAAATATCTTGGGACAACTCACACACGGCTATCTGATCCCAAGCTAAGCAGAGCTTGTGTTATGGTAACCAGACAACTCATATACATACTTATATAATTTGTAAATACATACATATTATAGATAAATCACACCCAGACAAAGAACAAACATGATGTAACAAAACTACATATTAAACCTTGATGTTTTAATTATAATTGGATTTAGATACATGTAAATATTTGTACACCAGAAATGGTGGAATAAATGAGTAATAACTGTAACATCTTTTCTAAGTACTATATTCTAACAAATAAACACTTCTTTCTACTTGACTAGAAGAAAACTTTGACTAGAATCTTGAATACCATAAATAACAGACCAAGGACACATAAATATTTTATTTTACTTAAACTGGAACTACTCGACATGTCAGCTAACAAAATGAAAAAGTAAAAAAATGAAACGTGGGTCCTTCCTATCGAACTGTCAAATACATACATCACAATTGAGACTCCACAAAGACATTTTACGAACGAACTTTGTAAACATTTACAGCATGAAGCCGAGCAGGTGCAGTCCATATACTTGGAGACAGAGATCCCGCAGCAGTCGCGCGTCCTCGTCGCAGACTTCGCAGAGAACAGGACCGACAGGCCTGCGCCAACCAAGCACTCGCCGGTAACAAGCTACAGTCTTCTTGTCTTACTTAGAGTTGTTCAGTTTGATGGTCCATTGAAAGCGCCAACTCATTGTCAAATTTTGGGATGACTCATTAACTCAACTCAAAGCAGCATTTATTTCAATTAGACCATTACAGGCGCTATTGAATGTCAAAAAACAAAAGAAAGAAGCTACAGTCCCTGACAAAATGCAGATTAACTTGTGAAAGTACTGTAGTTGTCCATTCCAAAGCTTTGATCTCTATGGAGAAAAATGGGCAAGAAACTCCAAAGATACTTTTTTAAATCATGATAATTTTACAAGATCATGGTTACATTATTCATGTTGAAGTTACATGTTGCTAGCTTTCGCCCGCGGCTTCGCTCACGTTAAATTCGGGGTAACACAGTTCCCCTTGCGCCTTATTGATTTGAAATAGCAACGCCATGTTTTCCCTTTTCTTCCCTCACATCCCACTTTTTTCAAAAAATATTAGCCTATGTCCTTCTCCTGGTTCCCAACTATATCTGTACCAAAATTCATCAAAATCGGTTTAGCCATTAAAGCGTGAAGAGGTAGCAAACAAACTCACTTTCGCTTTTATAATTTTAGTAAGGATAGCTGTTCCCCACGGTTTCACCCGCGCTGCTCAGCACCTGTTGGTCGTAGCGTGATGTTATATAGCCTTCCTCAAGAAATGGACTATCCAACACTAAAAGAATTTTCCAATTCCAACCAGTAGTCCCTGAGATCAGCGCGTTCAAACAAACAAACAAACTCTTCAGCTTTATAATATTAGTACAGATATAGTATGACATTGACACACTAAGAAGAAGTATGGACATACTATTAGCTGTGCCCAGCGGTTTCACCCGCTACTCAGTTTCTTATATGTAGTAGCGGGGCTTTATTTATTCTATAAATTTTATGGAAGAATGCCTATGAAAAAACCCAAGTCAATCCGGCCAAGGAATTGCGTTATCCCTTACAAACTTTGTTACCCTGTTTCATTTCCGTAGAAGTTGAATTTTGCTAAACCGATGTTTAGTCGTACCTACGTCCTAGAAGGTTCCCCATGATTCCTAAGACTTCTAGTTTCTGAGATATCATGCAGCATTACTAGCTTTTGCCCGCGGCTTCGCTCGCGTTAAATTTGGTAGCGCCTTATTGATTTCTAATAGCAACGCTAAGTTTTTCCCGTTTCTTCCCTCTTTCTTCCTCATATCCCACTCTTTTTTAAAAAAAATAGCCTATGTCCGTCTCCTGGTTCCCTACTACCAGTGTACTAAAATTCATCCAAATCGGTTCAACCATTAAAGCGTGAAGAGGTAACAAACAAACAAACTCACTTTCGCTTTTATAATATTAGTAAGGATTAACCTTCGGTTTTTTTTAATTGTTGGTGTAATTTCCAGAATAGACCAGAGTGAGATAGTTTATAAACCAAGACAGCACTATTGTTTTTATTTTGTGTTCCTAAAACTAAAAATATTTTTATACTTAAGAAAATTTTGTGTTTAATTCCCAGATGGTGGTAAGCGGAAAGATGACACTATCCCTGATACAAGACGCGCCAAGGGATACTCCTGAACGGGACCCAGGTAAGGCCTTCAGTTTTTTTTTTCGAAAATATTAGCCATTCCAGTGACAAACATGTTTTTTTTTTAAATGACACTGATAATTTAGTTTGTAATTCCCATTTGTCTAATTAATGTCTAATTTTTATGCTGTATTCATGTTTTGTAATTTAATTGTGTTATTTCTTGTAAGTTAATTCGAGTTGGCTATTAATAAATAATACAATAATAGATTTACTCCCTTTATACTTTTGTATATTCTCATGATTAAGTTACACAAGTAATTTAAATGTGATTTCAGAGTCCACGGTAGACGACTTCACCACGGCTAGTGCTTTAACACAGAATGCTGAGGTAATAATTACTTTTTAACCGACTTTTTAAAACAATAGGTACATCATAGATGTAAGAAATGTAGGAAGAAAGACGTGTTGCGCCGACCCCTACTAGAATGAGATTTACGAAAGTTCTTGTTTGAACATGTTTGTTTTTTTAGAGTTCCAAAGTATTTTAATTTAAAAGAGTGTCCATGGAGTTTCTTGCCCATTCTTCTCCATAGAGATTAACGAATTGGAAAGAATTTGGAATGAGCAACTACAGTACTTTCACAAGTTATTATGCCTTGTGACCGGGACTGTAGATTCATTTTGTTTCTTGGCATTCAAAAGTGCCTGTAATGGTCTAATTGAAATAAATGATTTGATTTGATTTCGAAAGGAAAAAACGGAACCTACTATTACTTTGTCTAACTTGAATTGTCAAAGCTCATTGTAGATGGCGAGACCATAGCTAAGTCCCGACCTACCAATGAGGTCCACATGTTTTAGAATTTAAAATAAAACTAATAGTTTTTCGACCAATGACGATGCTTGTTTATGCTATGCTAGCGCCATTAGTTTCCTAGTCATCCATCCCCATTCAATTTTACAGAAAGAAGACGAATCAGACGAGGAAATTGAAGAAGAGATTGAAGTAGAAGAGATCGAAGAAGAAGTGGAGGAAATCGAGGAAGAAGAAGAAGAAGAAGACGAGCCGGAACAGAAGAAGGGACAGAAAGAAAAGAAGACAGAGTGAAGTACTGATAGATGTTAAAATACTTGTACTTGTGTAATGTTTTGTGACTTTGTTATTGAAGGATATGATAGCTGGTATTCGATTTTGCACCTTAAGTTGTTAGAGCTCATAATCGGAATATCTATAGGTACTTATGGAAGGATAAGCTGACTGCTATTAAATTTTGGATCTTAAGTATTTCAAATTAAAGTTCATTGTTCGAATAACAACTTATTGAGTGGTGTTCCTTCTTGGTTGTTTTGACTTGAGCAAATATTTTTTTCCAAATCTGAACATTTTACAACCATACGAGAACAAGCGTCGAGGAAATGTTGACAACCAGACACAACACCCGTCCAGTCGGAAGACGCTCCCTTTTTCTATCGAGGATTAGGAACCACCCAGTCTGTTTTCATGGTCGTTTAGTCTCTTTCCTGCATTCAATTTTTCTTCATCAATTCTGTCCAGATCATATCAGGGTAAAGTTGACAGTCACAAAACATAACCTTTAAATTTTAAAAAGTAACCATTTTGTTTATGGAAAGCAATTAATCGCGTATTTATTTTTGTCTATGCTTCTCTCCTAGTCTATTCGTTGTTGAAGGTGTACATTTTATTTAATAGTACTTGGTTTTATGCTTTCGACGTTAATAATATTGTTGTTAGGTGAAATAGTTTTTATAGCGTATTTGGATATGAATGAGAGGTTAACAAATACAATATAAATATTTGGTTTTTCTACAATCATATTTTTGAAAGATTTTTCAGCTTTGAAGGACTGCTTCGTTGGTGTGGTGATCGCAATTACGACTGCTAATCATGAAGTTTGGTTAAGTCATTTATATTTGGAATTATTCATCAGAAATTTCTTAGTACCTAGTAGCTAAGGTTATGGTTTATGGCAATTGGCTCGCCCCCAATTACATGATTAAATGGTGTTTATTTTGCAAGTAGGTTTTCACAAACACTTTTACACGTCATTTTTAAAAACTAGATGACGCCGGTGTTTCGTACCCGACTACTCTGAGAAGTAACAGCCGAAGCAAACTCAGAGGTCATAGTTTCTTTTAAAGTCCAGACAAAAAATCTTGGTCAACTTACATAAGGACTATGAAGATTAGTGTCTGAAATCGTATTTTTAAGAAAGCACCACACAGATTTAATTGATTCAACATAGCTGTCGAAATGTGGGTGTACTATTAATTAAATCTCACCATAAACCATTTGGGATAACAAGCAAAATGTCTCAGCGTTAAAAGCTCATAAACTTGGACGTAAACAAGGTTTTTTTCAAAAAAAAAAAACATTGCATTTCACTAGGCCCGTCTCCTGTATCGTGGGTGCGTTTAATCAAATATTAAAATTATCTGTAGGCCATACAAATATTTGTTTCGTGCGGGAATCAAACCCGCGACACGCAGCGCAGAAGTCGATTGCTCAGCCACTGTGTCGTCGACGAGGATTAAGATAGTCGCTCAATATAAAATATTCTACAATTGTGGAAAAAGGCTAGGCAAAAAATGATGTCTTCCTAGGAGAATATAGAAAAGTTGATCCTCTTTCGTATCTAAATGCGCCCGCAATGTTACAATTGGTTAATAATATTATTATACGAATTTATATAAATTGAGTGTTCGATGATTTGTGCCAAATGTTACTTCAGGCTTCTTAGATTATTCTGTCATTTATTCGACGTCACGTATATCAAGTCTGCGAATTAGCCAAATTTTAATTGATACCTTATTTATAGGTAACTATTATTACTCGTGTTTTTAATGTCTACGTCTTACTCTAAAGAATAACACAATCGTGCAAAGAAACTGCATTATTTAAGAGAGAAAAATACATAAAAAATATTTGATTGGTCCAAGTTCCTTATTAATTTCTAAATGTATTAATTAAATTGTAGTCATAATCATGACACTATTATTTTAGTAAAATGTTTCTTATTCAAAATTAATTGATGTCATATTGGCTCAATGATTATTTGGTGTGTTATGGTGATTTTTAAAATTAAAGCTCAATAATACTGTGCAGTTTTTTTTGCCAGTAAGTATACTAGTAGGAGTGCCCCAAAATTTTGATTTTTCCTATGTCTTGGGAATTTAGTGTAATGGAATAAAATAATAAATATGGAATAGTAAAAATTTTGCACCAGTGTGAACCTATAATACTACCTTGTAAGCAAAAAGCAGTAACGTTTCGAAAACAGAGAAGTTTATTTCCTTTTTGTGAATTTAAGCATGTTTTTTTTATTGTTACAAGAGGTGTTGCAAGGAGTCAAATAAAAAAAAAAGATTTTTATTGACATACCGTTTTTTGTCTTACGAGGGTATAATAATAGTTATAATTATGCATTTAAGGGATATTGTGACAGTTTCCTTTTATTTTTCTATGAAATTTTATTTTTGTTAACTTGAAATGAGAGTAGAAGAGTTTATGTTATAGTTTGCAAGTTACATCTGTCTTATTTTGACTATCCTCAGTCAAAAAGTTTGAATTTATATCCAGGAATATTTTTGTAAACAGTGGTCATATTAATGTGAACTTAAGTGTATCTTGACACTCATTGTTGAAACTTTAATGTAATATAACTCATTTCAGTATTAAATAATAATAATAAACAATCAATATTACATAATAATTTAACATTTACTGTAGCATTTTTTGTTATGTTATGCTTAAATCTGTTTTTTAGTTCTAAACAAGGATGTAGCCAGAAGGGGAATGAAATGCAAATACAAACTATTAAAAGACATGCTGTGCCCTTCGGTTTCACCCCGCAGCTTAGCTTCTGTGTCGTAGAATTTGCTATATGTTAGCCTATGACCTACCTTGGTCAATGGAACATCACTCAAGGATTTTTTTCAATTCGGACCAGTCGTTCCTGAGTTTAGCATGTTCTACTTTGGTAAAGGCTTTATAATATTCAGTAATACGTGAAATTGTAATTCAAGTCTGCCTTTTGGATACAACCTTGATTGTAAGAAAATTAAAATAACTTTAAATATTTTGTTTTTTAATTCTTCTAAGATCCTCAAATAATAAAACACTAACAATAAAACTGCAATCAACAAAGATTTTTCTGAGAAACTAAAAACATCATTATTGCAAGAGCTTATTTTAACAGCTTTTAATTATCTTTCTTGCCCAGGAAATCAGTTTCTGGTTACAAATTACTAGCTTTTTATTTAAATTTGAATTTAAAACTATTTCGATGAACATAGGGGCCGTCTATATGTGAAACTAAGAACCTCTTAATTGGATATGTTTACCCCACCCCATGTTAGATCTTTCTATCATGCGCGGCACGCGAATATTAATGACATCATCCGTCGAGCTCTTGTCACCGTCGGCGTTCCAGCTGTTTTAGAACCCAATGGCTTGGCACGCGACGATGGCAAAAGACCGGACGGTATGTCTTTGTTTCCTTGGAAGTTGGGTAGGCCTTTAGTGTGGGACGCAACGTGCGTCGATACTCTTGCGCCATCCCATCTTCCTAGCTCTTCGTGCTGCGCTGGCGCTGCTGCTGCGGCTGCAGAGAACCTCAAGCGGCGTAAATATAGTAACCTTATTGGGAACTATATTTTCGAGCCGTTTGGGGTTGAAACTCTGGGACCGTGGGGTCCTTGTGCTCACAGCCTTTTTAAGGCAATATCAAAACGTTTGGTTGACACTTCCCGTGACCCAAGGGCTGGCTTTTACTTTGGCCAGAGGATTAGCGTTGCCATACAACGTGGCAACGCGGCCAGTCTCTTGGGAACATTGCCAATTGACAGCGTTGAGGACGAATTTTTTGACGCTATTTTTTAATTTCTTTATAAGTTTAGTTTAATAATTTTAGTTTAATTTATAATTAGTTTAAACAATAAAATCATTAAGGAAACATGAAAAAGTCAAAAACTGAATTTAATCACCTGGTTTATTGTTGCACTTAAAATAATTAAATAACATTGATCTTATTTACATTCTACTATCCTGCTCTGTAATTCTTCATTGATGTTTGACAGGAGAACTGAAAGAAAATATTTTAAATTTTAATTATGGTTGAATGAGTAAATGCTGTGACATTTGATAGGGGAGAATGGAAGAAGAAAATGTGTTGTGGCAACCCCAAATAGAATGGGACAAGGGCAGGAAAATGATGATGGTAATACGTAATAATATACATCTTAGTATTGCCTTTCTCTTAATAAACACCCTTTAACCTTTTGAGTGCCATGGCATAAACACAAGCACATACACACCACGCTAAGAGACTTGTTTAACAATACAATTTTGACACATATTTGTGTTGTTGGGGTTCAGAGCATGCATTTGCTAATCACATATTTGTGATAATGGCAAAAAAGTTAATAAAATTGCCTTTATTTTACCATCAAGCGGGCATGCGGTCGTTTATAATGGCAGCGGTCACGCGTAACAAAAAAGACCTGGGATAAATAACAGAAATAGAGCACTTATTATAATCGTCATCATTTTTTTTTTTAATAATTGTAACTATTACTCTTTAACTAATAACAAAACAAAATTATAAAATCAGTGTTGAAATTAAATAGTTAAAATAATAATAAGGTTAGTTTTATTCTTCAGTGTCTTCAGCAAGATAACACTCATTGAAAATTAAGGTAGTGTGGGTCCTACAGAAATTCCAAATAGTTATATTTCGACTCATTTTTATAAATAAAACGTTAAACTTGCCTTAACTATACAAAAACTACAAATGAAAAATTCACATTGATCAGCCGTAACCTTTTTGAGGACAGGCGCGCGGTGTAGTTTGACGCCTGGCGCTGTGACTAAAACAATTGCACTCTTTGTACTGAAGGGGCTATGGGGATATACTAAGACCAGCTACTTAAAGTATAATATGGATTCAATGGGAATTATTGCTAATATCAGTGAAATTGTATTGAAAGCGGTTATTTCGACGTCGCGCGACTGCTTGAAGGTTAACAAAGTTCTGCTTCATGAGATATGTAAGAAGGGGATTGTTTTAAAAACCATTTCAGCAATTGTAACCAATTTAGTTTTGCAATATTACACGTAAATATGTAATTACAAGTGAGATATACCGAGTAGGTACCTTTTACTTAGTCCAGTTCTTCAACTCATCAATGTCTTTGACCAAACTCCAGTCGTATTTAACAGATCTGACAGACTGTGTTGCTGAATGCATCTCTGGGAAGAATGACCAGCCTTCCTCGACAGAGGTCTTCTTTACAACAGCTGCCAGACCCAGAACTACGGCGGCAGGCACAGCCACGACAGGAGCTCTTTGCCAAGCTGCTAAAAGGCTGCCGGCGACAGCTCCACCAAAGAAATAGTTCAGCTTATCGTTCTTTCCTCTCATGTTCTGCAAAGCGTTAGTAGTGAAGACGAAGCTTGCAGCTATTCCAACCATTGGGCCCAGGTACCATGCGAACCTGCCTGCTGTGCTTGCAAAACCTTTGGGATGGGAATACATCAAGACATCTAGAGATCCGGCAGCGAGACCAGCCATTGTAGCATATTTGGATGCAGCAAATGTTTTCATGAAGATGTCCTGCCCCTCGGGCGTGTCGTAGTATTTGTATTTTAGTAGGTAACTCATTTTTTTAAACTTAAAACTTTACGCAAAATAGTTACACAACACACAGCACAGTAAGTGCAATGTCAAAATCGAATTTAGAATACCATTTACGAAAAGCATTAACGTTAATATCAAATCCAATATTTTGAATAATTTATTAATCCATTCTCTGGGATAATTATTATATTAATGCAAGTTACTGTAAAGTTATGTTATTGTAAAAATCTACGAATGGAAAAGATAAAAAATGTATTTTGATTAAAAAAATTAAAGTATCGTTTGTTATAACTGTCTTTTTAAACAGAAGTAATAACGCCGAACGCGACGCAAAAACATAATTATATTTATTACCTGTTTTTCTGGTTTCAATAAAAAGTTTATTTTAAAATGTGCGTGTTTTTTGATAACAAACTTTTCAAAACTAGGAAGTAATGAGGAAGTACAGCAAGGCTATTGTTTTTGAACGCATCCTATGCGATATATCTAAATAAATCTTGCATATCCGACAATCCGTCATTAGTGTCAAAAGTATCAAAAATGGCGGCGGACGGTGACGAAGTGATTAGTGATCAAGAAAAAGTTAGAATCGTTTCAGATTTCATATTGCATTCGCCACCTGGAGAATTCAATGAAGTGTTCAACGATGTAAGGGTTTTACTAAATAATGACACCCTTCTAAAAGAAGGTGCAAGCGGCGCCTTCGCACAATACAATAAGGATCAACTAACGCCCGTGCGCCTTGAAGGCTCGGAGCTCCACACGCTCATCACCGATCATAACGAGCTCGGTGGCGGGAGATTTTTCGACCCCCGCTCTAAACGTTCCTTCAAGTTCGACCACTTACGTAAAGAAGCGTCAGAGTATGAGCCTTACGAGCCCGATCGAGTGGCGGAGCCCTGGCGAGCGGCACTCGACGAGGAGCTGACGGCGTACGTGGCCGCGCACTTCAAGCACGGCGCTAGCTTAGTAGTAGGACGCACGCTCGACACGGGTGCTGTACAACTTGTAGCCTGTATCGAGGACCACCAGTTCCAGCCGAAGAACTACTGGAACGGGCGATGGCGCTCTGTTTGGTCGCTGACAGTGGGTGCAGGCGCGGCAGAGCTCCGCGGCATGCTGCGCGTTCAAGTGCATTATTACGAGGATGGAAACGTGCAGTTGGTGAGCTCGAAGGAGGTGCGTGCGCCTGTAACCGCGACCGGCGAGGCCGCAACCGCCAAAGAGTTCGTGCGGCTGGTTATGGACGCGGAAAACGCATACCAGACCGCTATCTCAGATAACTACAAGACCATGAGTGATACCACGTTCAAGGCATTGCGGCGACAGCTGCCGGTGATGCGCACCAAGGTGGACTGGGCAAGGCTTGTCTCTTACACGATCGGTAAGGAGCTCAAGAGCCAATGATGTCCCGCCGCTGCGCTCTGAGCCGCAGCGGCCGCTCCACGCCTGTACATATTCGCGTAAGAGTAAATCTTGTTCAAATGTTTACGGGCGCCGGGGTGACGTCGCGGCGGGCCCCGGCGCGTATTTATCTATGAATATATAGAGAAATCGCTATCTTAACTGTTAAATTTTATTGCATTTTGTTACACTCAGTACGGAATGATTATTGAATAGCGAAGTGTCTGAATGTGGCTTACTTTTGGACAGTACACTCTCATAGGTCATGAGAGGTTGATTCAGCGAGTTTGTGTCCGTTTATGTTGGTAGTAAGAGATTATACGGCATAACGTTGTACTTAGGTGTGGGCAAAGTTTACACCCAACTAGATCTGTAGAACTTGCCTGGACATCAGACTTGATCCATTAATTTATTTGCTCGTCGGGATGATTGGTTGTTGTGTAAGCAATATGACGACTATTCATTCATTGATTTAGCTTTTTGTGATTATTTAAAAGACGCATGTCAATTACAATAAGATTTTAATAATAAATTACCATAATACCTAGTTATGGATGTTATAACTTAACTCATGCATGTATTTTGAAACTTTGTAATCCATCCACTTCTGCATTTGTTCTATAAACAGTATTATTTCTTCTATTGCTTGCATAACAAAGTATTATATGACAAAATTGTTCAGGAAAGGTACATAAAAGGTCTCCAATGGTGCATTTATTTGTAGTTAATTTAACAAATTGTCCACGTAGCTTTAAAGCAGCGTCTATGAGTGTAGAGCACAAGATATTCAATATTTTTCAATTTACAATAAATAAAATTGGGAGTGTTGCTCAAACGGTAACTAATGCAGTGAAGTAAAAAAGGAAATTAGAGAATTATTGTCCATATTATGGCTTCGAGAGTGCGAATGATGCGTAACTTTTTTTTTATATAATGTGTAATAATTGTAACGCCAATAAGGATTATTTTGTAATTATTATAATTATTATTTTAATAAAGAACGTACATTAAAAATCCAAGATAATGTATGATTGGATTCATTTCAATAAAAATATATATTAAAATGTTGCTAACATCTGTTTTCTTTTTATTTACGTCGCCATCTTGAAACGAGTTGAGTACCGTTAGTAAGACAGGTAAAAAAGTAGTTTATTTGGTGATATTATCGAAGATATGTGAGTGATAAAGCTGTGAGTCACAGTTTTATTGGGATCGCCGATGACTGTGGCGTGCCGCCAATATTGCATGCATTCACAAATTTTACACACGCTCGTTTCTATACGTTCTCTGATGACCCTGTTTTGATTTAGCGTGTGTCGTAATGATACTATGAAGTGGCAAATCAGGTTAACGTTGATGACATTATTATATTACCATATTATATTATATTACCATAACATATAAATTAGTCATACTTTCTGACGCTCCTATGTTGTAACTCGTAAATCAGTGTTCTTTCTCATTAGTATTAGTTACCTGTTTTAATAAAAGCTTTGTAATTACATTCTTGACCTACCTAAAAACGCATAACCACTAGAAACTTTTTCATCATTAATAATTTAATCATCCAGTCCAAATGCAGTTCAATATTTTCTCATTTCTATTTTTTTTATATCAACATCAATCATTTTTGGCCAAAAAATCATATATTGAGTTAACATTTAGTGTGATCTCTGCAGTTAGCACTCAATACATCACCTGTGACATTCCCAAGGAGCATTGTAAACCTTTTTCCAGCGTGAGAAAAAAATGGCATTAGGCATCTTGTATAGTACTCTCTTTCCCACATTGAAAATGGAAAAGACCTGGGGGTCTAAAATGTAAGCGGCCATTTTAGACCCCCAGGACTTTTCCATTTTAGCAGAATACATAGGGTAAGAAATGTAAAGTTACAATTCGTAAAATGGTCACAAAATGACAATTCACATTATTTCGTCTGTGACCATTTTTATTAAGTTAAACGTAATTCATATTATTATTCTATTTTGATTCTGCTAAAGCCGTTATTTTAGGCCCCTGGTAACACCATCAAGACCGAGCGTAAAGCAACATATCTGCTGCTCTTCCTCTGCTCTTATCTCTGCATGTTTGGCATAAATCTTCTTCCAAACATATCTACTCACGTCGTTAAAAAGCGTAATATTCGTGTACCGACAACGATTCCTCTTCAGTTTCCAATTTGCCTGTTTGTTCGGTTCGTATTATGTAGGTCTACTCGAGCTGTCGAGTGCCGGAAGCAGCGAGATAATTTGGTATATAGGTTGCGGGTTATCTGCGAACACGGCTACTGTTTATTTGTTATTCGAACTTGTGTCGTTTTTGAACCTATGTGGGAACTAAACTCTTTATTTTGGATGTGAAATAAAATAACTTCCTCCACTCTAGGCGGAGTGGGGGGGAGTGCCAGAATTTCGGATACACAACCCTTGAATTTCGTTTTGGATCTAATAATGGTTGGCTAAGTATTTAGGGTAGTTGGAAAATATTAGGGAAGCCTGGTTTGTAGATACCTACTATTATTCTTGAACCCGTGTCAACGTAAGAAATTCATTGCGCGCCATTTTAGGTCAGGCTTGGGCCCCTGCATCCAACTCTTGCCTGCTATATTGACGAGATAGTCCTTTGTGGGTACTAAACAGAATGACATTTAAGTAGTATTTTTGGTGTTCCAACATTTGTACTACCTACTAAGTATTACCTAATGATCCTTATCCACACGGTAGTTTTATTCAGCAGTGTTTTTGTACAACCTACACAAAAATCATTCACATTTCCCTATTCTTACAACTCCGGAACCTAGTTGTTACGATGTAAATGTGTGATGTAGATAACAAGTTTCTCGTGTCGTTTATTGCGATCAACGGTACAGCGATCGTGCGTACCGTATTATTGTGACGAATTGCGTTGAACGCACACGCATCGTAGGGTCGTTTCGCCGGTTTCGCGACCACCTTCAGTAGGCGACCATTTGACGGACTAAGTTTCTTTAAATCAAGAAAATAGTATTTGTTGAGGTAACATACATAAAAAATAAATCTAACGTGCTTTATAAATGATTATGAAATAAGAATTTGCAAAGTTTGAAACAAATGGGTTAACCCAGAGCCGAAAAAATATTGCTCAGTGCGCGTCTTGATTCGTGGTGAGTGGAAGTACCGCGAGTTTGTAAAAAAAATAACACGACGCGCGGCGCTCAAAGGTAAGTTTTGATACTTATTTCATGTTTTACACAATAGTTACATGTTAAATTGAACAACCGATAAGTATGGGTTCTCATTTAGTTGTATTTTGCTTTATTAAAAGTTATTATTAAGATAAAATCAAGTGGTCGGTAACCGAAATGGTTATTTTTGAAAAACGTTAGATAGCGACCACATGGTCGCAAACCGATGCGATCAGCATTATTTTGTTTTGATTAATATGATCCCAATGCTTCAAAAAGGACTGTTACAATTTTGAATGTAGTATTGTAAAAGGTTTTTCTTGTAGTTCTTTGGTAAGCGACCACCAGTTTCTTTGTAAGAAGTTTGTTTAATTTGCCTACAAAATTTGGCGCTACAGCTGGTCGTAAACCAAAGTAGGCGAAATAAAGACATCGGTTTCCGGCCAACATAATTTAGTATGAGAGAAATAACGGCCGCTTACAGAAATAAGTATGAAAGTTCACTGAGTTTGCTACCACGTCTGATTTATTTTTGAATTTCGTTAGTTATTGAAATGTCCGTTTCATAATTATTTGTTACAGGTCCGTCAAAAACTGAATATTACTATTTTTCAGTTTAAAACAAAATTTAGTCATAAAAAGCAAACTACTTTTATTTTTATTTTTTTAGATGAGCTCCCAAATAATTTGGAGTAAGCTCTCGATGATATCCGAAAACAAGGGAAGGGAATAAGAGAAACATGTAGACTGTATCAGAGCCCAAGGACCACGATACAAGATCGCCTTAGTGGGAAGAGGTGTGATACAATCGAGACAAGGAGACCAGATCAGATGTATTGGGTATAGAAGGTGAGAAACAAATTAAAGAGCGGTTTTTGGACATAGCAAAATGTGGATTACCGGTCAAGAAACAGGAGCTGTTGGACACAGTACAGAAAATAGTTAAAGATAACGGAAAACGATCATCCTAAGGATTCTTATCCTTAGGATGATCGTCCGGTGCAAACCTGGCACTCAAATTTCCTAAAACGCCATCCCGATATATCATGCCGTGCTGCCGAAGGAATTATTAAAGCCAGAGCGAGAGTAACTGAAGAAGCCATACGCGCTTGGTTTCTATTACAATGCAACTAGTGACTAAGTCTCTACAAAATGTAAGATTGTTATTTTTTAATTATAAGAAAACATTATACCAAATGATTACCATTTTTATTTTAATGAAAAGGCAAAAAAAAATAAAGTATTTTTAAAGCGATTATAATTGTTTTATTGGCATATTTTTAATTATAATAGGGCGGTCGCAAACCAGCTCACTGGTGGTCATAAACTGATAAAAATGGTCGTAAACCGACGTTTTCGCTACATTTTCACTTTTTCAGCATTTTATAAATATTTTTGTATGAATGTATTTTATTTTATGTTTTGTATCCAAACTACATTATATTTGGGACAAATTCACATTAACATATACTATTTTGCGTGTAAACAACATTTCTTTTTCTTCATCTTAAGTGGGCAACCCAGCTAACTGGTCGCTAACCGGCGCAATCACCCTACAATACGTAAACTAGGTTTTGTCTTGCTACTCTAATGCCATTTCCAACTGAATGCGATGTCCTCTTCCGTACTTCTTAATTAGTCATTTTATCAGTCATCTCCTTTCTCTTTCCCACACATAAGTACTATCCATCGATTCTTTACCTACTCTTTAAGCCAGCGGTCGGCAACCTCTTGGCAAGCAAGGGCCACAAGGTGACAAATTAAACTAAAGGCGGGCCGCAGTCATTTTGCTCATAATATTGGCCATATTTCATAAAAAAATATATGCCATTGAAAATTGTTAAAGTATAGGGAATTTAATTCGTACACGTAATTTCTTTTTTGACGTTGGACATCATCAAATAACTTCCCCCGCTCTGGGCGTAGCGGGGGGGAGTGTCTGACTAAAACCCACCCATATTCCTTCATTTGCCCTTTACGTTCCGGGGCCGCGATATCTCTTTCGAACAACCAACCCTGGCAGGCGGAGGCCCTGGCAAGCCCCTCTGCTTTGCTGACATCTCTTTGAGGCGCGCGTGAAACTGAACTAAAATATACTAACGCGCCGCCTATCGTCAATAGACGGACGGACGGTGAGCTGCCTATTGCTCACCGTCCACAGGCCCGCATCTACGGTGCCCGGGGCGCCTCCCACGGCGGCTGGCTTGGTTTGAGGTTCTCACCCTCAAACGCCCGGCCAACTCCTTCGCTAGCACGACTGCTTCGCAGAAGGAGGTGACCAATTCCCATTCCCTCTCGCTTCGGACCATAGACTGAACCAGGACCGGATGCTTCAGATCGCCGCCGCCGATCGCCTCTAGCTGGGACACCGCGCTGGGCAGACCACTGTGTGCTCCACCGTGTCCCCCGGGCGATCGTCACAATGGTGACACCCGGGCGTTTCTTCCCGCCCAATTATGTGCAGGAACCTTCCGAAACTTCCGTGTCCAGTTAGGCTTCTCTGATTGGCCAAGAGCCGCTTGGAAGCAGCCCCAGCCCACTCGAGTTTGGGAGTCAAACGTCGGAAATACTCTCCGCGACTATCGCAACCCCGCGTGTCATAGTTTCGCCCCCCCCCCCTGTGCCAAGACGAGCGTGTCATAAGCGCAGCAAACTACGCTGACGCCGCTAGGGAGGTAGGCGCGGAGCACCCAGTTGTAACCGATGAGGAGGAAAGCAGGAGCGGCCCCAAGGCCGATCCCTGTGGGACACGACATGTCTCGCCGGTTCCACTCTTCAGAGCGCCCTAAAGAGCCCTGTTCGTCAGATATGCCCCGAACACACGACGAATGTAGATCAGCATCCGGTGGTACCGGAGTGCCTCCCTCATGCAGTCCCAAGGCATGGTACTGAACGCGTTAGCAATGTCGAGAGACACTGCCACGAAAACCCCACCCCAGAACACTGCAGGCCCCGTCGTGAGGGCTTTCACACGCATGATGGCATCCAACCTCGAGCGCCCCCCGCGGAAGCCATACTGGTGCTCCGCAAGATCGAGCCCCGTCCCCACAAGATGCCCGACGAGGCTGCCTGCAATTACTCTTTCAAAGAGCTTGCCCATCTCGTCGAGCAGCACGATGGGCCGGAATGCGGACGGAGAGTCCGCAGGACGCCCCGGTTTCTGTATGAGGACCAGCTTTCCCGTCTTCTAACGAAGTGGGAAATGGCCCCTCTCCAAGCATGCAAGTATCTTAGGAGCCCTAGCAGTCCAAGGCCAGGACCCAGGCTTTGCTGTGCAAGCCATTGGGTCCCGGAGTGGTATTTTTCAACTCGTCAAAATCAGATGTCATTTAACAAGATCATTGGATTCATAGAAGGAGCTTTAAGAATATCAGCTAGCATGACACATTTCAAAGTGGTGCCGAGCAGAGGGGTTAAAAGGCGCTTATGTAATGCGTTGATTTTGATAATAATTATAACTTATTTACGAAACATTCGCGGGCCGCAAGGAAGACGTCCGCGGGCCGCATGCGGCCCGCGGGCCGCGGGTTGCGGACCCCTGCTTTAAGCAATCAACGTTCAAACTCAAAACATGGGTAACTAACGACGTTTTCCTTATTGTCTAGCATCCTCCCAAGGACTATCAATTACCCACTATTTGCCTACTATACAACATAAACTAAAAACAGTAGCCCTACTATGACCTCTTAAAGCAATTCTTATTCCGCTGAGGGAAAGAGACAGAGCTATACAGGGTGTCTAGCACCATCTCTTTCACTCAGTGGAATAAGAATTGCTATAAGATGTCATAGTAGCTCTACTGTTCGTTTAAGTTGAAACCTAAATGGATTGTGTAAACATGAAATTATTTATGGTAACCCCACAGACCGCTCACATCTGTGGCCTGAGGACGAGGACTCTCCATTTGGTGAGGTACTTATAAGTTCCTGCTTCCATTCACTAGAAAACCTTTATGTGGCAATGGTTATTGCTCGGATATAGTAAATGAACTGTAACTGTTCCTTAAGGCGCTGTTCTACCTAAGCAAGGTGCTAGCTGGCACAATCAATAGGCACTACTCGATACAATTATGAATACTTTGAAAGTTGATGATAGTCAAGTGGCAATAGTTACGTGCCAGATCACGTATTACGTCACACTGTTGAAACAGTGCCTAGAAGGGTTCAACTTATGTTTCCACACTTCCTAGGTCACAACATTATTATGAGAAAGTAATTTTATAAATGTAGGTACAGCGCAGGTTCAGTTCAGTGTTCTGCCGTATGCACAACATTAAATAATTCAAACGCTATTGCGTAAAACGCGTTGCGAACCCAATTAATTTTGGCCGCTATTTTTTCGGCAAAAACGCAACGAGTGTCTAGGTAAAGACTGCTGCAATTAATACCTATTATATTGTGTCTAGCTAAAATTCTTTTTAGGAAAGCGTATATCAAATATCCGAGGACATCGACCTTTTTGTTTGTCTAGCTTTTAGTCTACTCCGCTAAACTAAAAACATTTGTGAGCTTTAATATATAATAATCTCTATTACGATGACGAGTATAAATATAAACTGCCGAATATAACGTTGGGCATATTGCCATAATTATTTTGACTGATGACATTTTGCAATCACAAAAGCTACTGCAAAATGTGATATGAGTACGGGACGACCGACGGGACTATTAGATGGAAATCTGGCTATAGAGTGACTTGCTCAGCTCCATTGCCAGCTTGGATAGTGTTATCATCATTCTCCGGTTTTATTTCAATATATTTGCCTTAGCATGCTACCTACCCTTTCATCATTAGGTAGGTACCAAGGCGTCATCTCAGTAACCCTCTTTCCAGTCATAATTATTATCATCTTTCACACATTCTAACCACCGTTACTATATTGTTACGAATTGACAGGAAGTAGGGGTCTTCTAAAGCGGTTTCCACTTCAAATCGTTTCGTACTACACTTATTGAATGTGATCTATGCAATTGGTCAATAAATAAATTAGTTGGTTTCCTTTTTATGAATGAATTGCAAGTTACGTAGTTCATGAACTTAGGTACCTACTTATACAGTTCTAAAGTATCTATAGATGCCTAGAATCAATCCTTAACAAATGACCTAGGTTTACGTAAAACTAAATAAAAACTGTGTGTGTGAAACATACATAATCGCATCAAATAATCCGGTTTTAATAAACAACATCCTGCCTTCATCGAGACTTTTGAAGTGCCATCCGGCTGGTAGTCGATCCGGCCTAATCTAGTTAAGAGCCACTCCAAATCGTTGCAGTGGATTTAATCAAGTTAAAACTCGTCAAGTCTCCAGTCAAGTCGTCGAGCTTACTAAGTTACTGCAGACAAGATATTGCAACATCAAACTAGCTTCGAATCAATTGAAATTATGCTCAACTGAATTGTAGAAAAACCTGATTAAGTAAGGGTCTGAAAGCTTTAGTTTATTTGACAACACAGTTGGTGCAGCGGCTGAGCGATCGACTGCTACGCTGTGTGTAGTGGGTTCGATCACCGCACGGAACAAATATTTGTTTGGCCTACATGTAGTTGTTCCGGGTCTGGCTGTTTGTGGATATGAGTTTAAATGTTTGTTAACGTACCTACCCACGATACAGGAGTAATTCAAAGTGTAGGGCAAAGTTACAAAGAAAGGGAGCGCTGCCTCGCTGGTCTAGCGGTCACAGCTTCTGCTGACCATGATTCCCAGGTCGGGCAAAATCAAATTGCAGGTATACACAAAAGTTTTTCAGTGTCACAGTCTGTCATCACCATTTTCCTGCCCTTGTCCCATTCTATTTAGGGTCGGTATATTTTACTCTTTTCTCCGTCAATCAAATACACAATCCATCCATCTTTTTCTTTGGTCGTCTTCTCCCTCTCCATCCATCAACATTCATGTCCATAGCAAGATAAACGACACCCTTTACATTTTTCTGTAACATTTTTTTATTTAGCTCTAATATACCTAATCATTTCTAACTTTATTCACTCAACATTATCATCTAAACTTCTTCTCCTTGAAACATAACAACATAACTTCAAAAAAATATACGATTTAATGTCAAATAATAATTGTATAGCCAAGGAATTTGTAACTTACTCGTACACAAACTCAATTCGCAATTTATCATGTGATCAAAATAAATACGATCGTAAGGTGTCCTTCTTATCAGATTGATTAGCTCAACTGACTGATATGAAATCTGTATTATCAAGTAGTCTAACGCCCAGATTGACATTTTCGTAAAAGCAAAAATTCTCGTCATTTCCTAACTACCGAAAAAGCATAGTTTTGTCAAGTTCAAGGCGTACCTATCATGTTTTTGAAGATGCGTATCTATAAATATAAATAAAATTGAAGTATCTGTAGTTTCAAATGGTTGTGTTTTAAATGGTCGCCAATTTTGTCTCGTTCGGAAATAGGTCTTTAAAAATTTATTTCGTTTGTTTCCGCTGTTGCTGCTAAAAAACGCGAGTCGTTTGAGCGTTCTACAAGTCAATAGGCTCGAGAGTCGAATCTCATTTATTCAGGTCATCTACTCATAGGAAATAGCAATACCTGAGTCATAGAAGATACCATGCCGGTGCAAGCGTGAAGTCTTTAGTATCTATAATTTGTCGGATGACCAGTTCAGACTACAGATTATTCTCTGTACTAAGCATTACTCGGAATGTTAACGGTGCTCTGTTGTTTGCATATTATTATCGCCTTTCCGGACAATACGGAGATAATTTTATCAAGCTACTGATAAAATGTTTTCTGCTTTTGTGGAACTGAATACTTAGTCTGCGATAACATGTAATTACATTGTGTGGTACGGTCAGTTAAGTATCTAAAAAGCTGTGCTTTGGCAGCATGTTGATTTACCTTTAAAGAACTTTTTTTTTCTTTCTTCTTTGGCAACTGAACCGATGTCGACTATTCTGCCAGCTTAAAGAACTTTATCCTCAATAAAAACAACGTGACACTTACTTGAGAACAATAACTATTACTTAGATACTAATTTGGGTTGTACAACATTCTTTACAAACTAATTAAAACTAACTGAAACTTTACCATAGAACGCATTTATATTTTGAGTTATATCTTGTGCAAATGAATTTCAATATTGAGTGGCAGACCTCTTTTTCGTCAACTAAATAGGTACCTACATTCAATTTCTTGGTTTTAGTGCTAGTAGAAAGTAGCCCATAGAACTTTTCAGGCCGTTTTCGCCAGTGGGTCATAAATTTAAATTAAATTCTCTAAGGGCCTAAGGTAGACAATTTATTTGAACGTTATCTTGAGAATGTGGCTCACATTCAATTGAATCCTAACTAATATTATAAACTCGAAAGTGAGTTTGTTTGTTTGTTACCTCTTCACGTTTTAATGGCTAAACAGATTTTGATGAATTTTGGTACAGATATAGTTGGGAACCAGGAGACGGACATAGGCAATTTTTTTTTGAAAAAAGTGGGATGTGAGGGAGAAAGAGGAAAGAAACGGGAAAAATCAGCGTTGCTATTACAAATCAATAAGGCGCTACCGAATTTTACGCGAGCGAAGCCGCGGGCAAAAGCTAGTTTGAAATAAGTTCAAAGCAGAATCGATTTCAGTTTGTATAATCTGTAGGCGCATATCATATTTGTACGAATACGAAGCAAATCCATACCCAGTAACTATCATTCGTTACTTTTACTGTTATTTTTATTATCAGCTAGAGATAGACTGAACTTTGAAGTTCTGACTGGTGTAAATTGAGTAGGAAGTGAATTAAATAGGTTAGGTATACTTGCTCCTGTCGGGGTTTGGGGTTGTTCGAAAGAGATACCGCGGCCCCGGAACATAAAGGGCAATAGAACGAATATGTGTGGGTTTAAGTCGGTCCAAGTCTGTCTCTCTCACCCGCTCCGTCCAGAGCGGGGGAAGTTATTTGATGATTTCCTCATCCCAAAAAGGTACACTTGCCCAGAATTCAAAATGTTCACGAAACAATAGAATTTTTGTGATACTTTTAACAGATTTTTAACTAGTAACCTGCTTGAATATCCCGGACTGCATATTAATTTCAAAACAGACTGTGATAGTAGAAATTAAGAGGAATAACGTTTTCAACGACTATATCCGACGACGACTCGATTCGCTTGGCACAGTAGCTGAGCGATCGACTGCTGCGCTGCGTGTCGCGGGTTCGATCTCCGCATGGAACATATATTTGTATGGCCTACAGGTAGTTGTTTCGGGTCTGGCTGTTGGTGTGAGCTTAAATGTTTGTAAACGCACCCACTATACAGGAGGACATCCTAGAGTGGGGCAAAGTATTTTTTTTAAAAAAACCTAAACTAAAATTCATCAAAATTAGAATAAAAAGAGTACGACTAGACCTTTTATTCCGCCGCTTCTGCCAGTTAACGACAACTATTTTGCTTTCATGAAGCACCACATACTTAGATAAAGTGATCTCATCTCGATTGGAGTGGCTGTTCACTTGATTACCGTTAACCGCACGTTAGGGGTAAGGGGTGGTAAAGGTCGAGCGTGACGTCACAGTGACGTCAGCGTGACACAGGCTATGGAAATAAATGCAGGCTGCGTGCCTTTACGTTGAGTAATGACCATTATAGTTATTAAAAGACTGTTGAGTTAATAATGGAATCTGTACTAGGTAAAACATTTTTTTTTGCGGATGGAACATCATCAAATAACTTCCTCCGCTCTGGGCGGTGCGGGGGGAAACGTCAGACTTTTACTGACTAAAATCCTACCTATTCCTTCCACCAACCTTGTGGGAAAATCATCTTGGATGCCCTCCGTCTGGGGCGACGGGAAGGTTATGTCAGACTAAACCCCACTGTTTATCTTACTACCATGTACCTACATACATACGGGGGCCTGGGGGATACATGAACAACCGTGAAGTGCAGTAATTGTTATTACTTTTAACCGCGAGTTTCTTATTGTGGAGGTATTTATTTATATACGTCAAATAATTGACGGGCCTCTTGGTCTAGTAGTTAGTGGCCCTGACTGCTGAGCCGGAGGTCGTGGGTTCGATTCCCACCCAGGACAAACTTTGTGTGATGAGCATGATTGTTTGTTCTGTGTCTGGGTGTGATTTATCTATAGTATATATATGTATTTATAAATTATATAAGTAGGTATATCAGTTGTCTGGTTACCATAAAACAAGCTCTGCTTAGCTTGGGATCAGATAGCCGTGTGTGAGTTGTCCCAAGATATTTATTTATTTTATTATTTATTAATTCATATTAAAATGGCAACAGCTATCCCTGACAGAGGATAACAATAACAGGGGCAGGTTTCCTTCCTTAAGGAAAATAATACACCAATCACATTCATTTAGTTTATTCACAGCCTATAGTAATATAACTTACAACTACCTAATCTATTTGCATAGGAATAAATAATTAATTATATTTATTACATTTTTTAAACTAAACTAGCTGTTGACGTGAAAAAGCCGTACGGAATATTTATTGCCTTTTTCATATTGAAACGAAGTTCCTTTTCGCGCGTTGCAAAAGGGGGCTAGACGGAAAAAAATAAGGCCAAAAGTTGTAACGACACTTTTTGCTATAGTTGTAAGCCGTGCGGCGTGTGCGTGTTTCTCTGTCTGTTTCTCTACTAGAAAGCAAGCCAGTTATTTTCGTTTCGTCTTTCTATTTCGCATTGAACAGTGTGGTGTCGATTATTTTACGACGATTATTTTTGTTGAGTGTTTACAGGTTTTTGTACATAATAAATAATAACTTCGTTCCAACCGGGTGTCCCTTGACACCTCTCAAGTTTTTTTTATTCTAACACAGTTTTATATGTAGGGAAGAGGAAATAGCGGCTATTTATTAAATAGGTACCTATCTCTTATAATTATGAGCTAAGTTAATATTTATAGCACAAAAGAGAAAACAATCTGCCAAGAACCACCTTGATATATCATCTACTACTTAAGGGGATTACATCGCTCAAACCCGCAAAATACGCTCAGTTAAATTAAGTTTGTAGACGAATTTTTTTATGCGTTTACAATAAAAAAAATATACAAGTAAACTAGAGTATATGGGATAAACTTTGAGTTGATTAAATTTTTTATAAACTTGTCCAAATATTGCCAAAAAAATTGAGAAAATAGGTCTTTTTTAGACTCAATATTAAATTTTCTATATGACGGCTGGATCATTTTGCATGATATTTATACTAAAAGAAAGAAAAAACCCTGTTTAACAATTTGTATTGACCATTTTCACGTATTTATTTTTATATTTTGTAATAACCAACAATAACCCGAATCTTTACAAAGTTCCCCACCAAGCGCCCCCGCTATGCCTGTGACGCTTACTCGGGATTCGTCTTGTTAGTGTCTTTACGACTCTTACGACGGGTGGACTGTACGTGCGTTTATGTTTTCAAATAATATTTTAAATTCATTATTCTTGAATGAAATCATAGTCTTAATGTTAGAAAAATATTCTGTTCATTTAGTATAAATAATAATTAAGTTTGTAAGCGTAATAAAACCCCGTTTTTATTAAGTTTTATTTTCAAAGTAATCATAGACTATGCCTAAATATAAAAATAAAAGGCAATTGAAGCGTGGCCGAGCTCTTCAAAGCTATTGGTACTTACCTAAGCTGAGTAGTAAGTACCCGCTTGATTCGATAACAAAATATTATAAGTATAGTAAGTTCGTACCTTGTTGATTTATTTCAACGATATTTTTGTATTCATCTTATATTAAAGACTTCGTTGCTTGCTTAGATAAAAATTAATGTCTTGAGCTCCTTGATGGTGGAAAACCTCAATCATGACACGACACATGTAAACCAACATGTTTGTACTCATTTGAAAGAGCTCACGGAGACCTACGTGACTGTGAGGAACTGACTGACATGATGGTAGACTCCGAAGGCAGGCATACCTCAATCATGACACACGTAAACCAACATGTTTGTACTCCTTTGAAAGAGCTCACGGAGACCTACGTGACTGTGAGGAACTGACTGACCTGATGGTGGACTCCGAAGGTAGGCAGACCTCAATCATGACACACGTAAACCAACATGTTTGTACTCATTTGAAAGAGCTCACGGAGACCTACGTGACTGTGAGGAACTGACTGACCTGATGGTGGACTCCGAAGGTAGGCAGACCTCAATCATGACACACGTAAACCAACATGTTTGTACTCATTTGAAAGAGCTCACGCAGACCTACGTGACTGTGAGGAACTGACTGACCTGATGGTGGACTCCGAAGGTAGGCAGACCTCAATCATGACACACGTAAACCAACATTTTTGTACTCATTTGAAAGACCTCACGGAGACCTACGTGACTGTGAGGAACTGACTGACCTGATGGTGGACTCCGAAGGTGGGCAGACCTTAATCATGACACACGTAAACCAACATGTTTGTACTCATTTGAAAGAGCTCGCGGAGGCCTACGTGACTGTGAGGAACTGACTGACCTGATGGTGGACTCCGAAGGTAGGCAGACCTCAATCATGACACATGTAAACCAACATGTTTGTACTCATTTGAAAGAGCTCGCGGAGGCCTACGTGACTGTGAGGAACCAACATACCTACCAAATTTAACTAAAATTCTTTTTCTAGGCAATAAATTAAACAGCAAAAATCTGGATTACAAAATCAGGATGATCAACCATTGTCGAAATCCGACAAGACATGTGATTGTGAACCGTCTAATAAGTACACCATTTGAAAAAGAGGCAAAATTTTTACTTAAATTTTTTAGTAAAATTGAAATAAATTATAGCTGAATGTAGACCACTAGGCGATCACTTTTCCCTTTTTTAATGCCCACTTTGTCATGCATGTCAACTTACTTATCATTGTAAAGCGTCTGTGCGGAATAACATAAATGTTGAAAACTTTTTTTTAATACTTTCTTAACTAAATCTATAAATATAAAACTAGAAATATAATCTATATTTTCCTTAATATGTTCATAACCAAAAACCGTAAAGTGATAAATGTTAGAACCAGAGTTTTATTATTTTCATTACTGAGAACCTTTTAAGCTCTAATTTGGTCATCATCAGACCTTCAGCAGGTATACAGTAGTAGCAACCGTGATCACACTGATCTCGTAAGCAAATGTTGAAAACTGGTTCCTCCTGAATAATTCCATTATTGAGAACTGTTGGGCGCTGACCTGAACATCATCAGACCTCCAGCATGTATTCTGTAGTAGCTACCCTGATCAATTAAACAAATTTTGAAAACTCGTGTCTCCTGACTAATTCCATTATTGAGAACTGTTGGGTGCTGACCTGAACATCATCAGACCTCCAGCATGTATTCTGTAGTAGCTACCCTGATCAATTAAACAAATTTTGAAAACTCGTGTCTCCTGACTAATTCCATTATTGAGAACTGTTGGGTGCTGACCTGAACATCATCAGACCTCCAGCATGTATTCTGTAGTAGCTACCCTGATCAATTAAACAAATTTTGAAGACTCGTGTCTCCTGACTAATTCCATTATTGAGAACTGTTGGGTGCTGACCTGAACATCATCAGACCTCCAGCATGTATTCTGTAGTAGCTACCCTGATCAATTAAACAAATTTTGAAAACTCGTGTCTCCTGACTAATTCCATTATTGAGAACTGTTGGGTGCTGACCTGAACATCATCAGACCTCCAGCATGTATTCTGTAGTAGCTACCCTGATCAATTAAACAAATTTTGAAAACTCGTGTCTCCTGACTAATTCCATTATTGAGAACTGTTGGGTGCTGACCTGAACATCATCAGACCTCCAGCATGTATTCTGTAGTAGCTACCCTGATCAATTAAACAAATTTTGAAAACTCGTGTCTCCTGACTAATTCCATTATTGAGAACTGTTGGGCGCTGACCTGAACATCATCAGAACTCCAGCATGTATTCTGTAGTAGCTACCCTGATCAATTAAACAAATTTTGAAAACTCGTGTCTCCTGACTAATTCCATTATTGAGAACTGTTGGGTGCTGACCTGAACATCATCAGACCTCCAGCATGTATTCTGTAGTAGCTACCCTGATCAATTAAACAAATTTTGAAAACTCGTGTCTCCTGACTAATTCCATTATTGAGAACTGTTGGGCGCTGACCTGAACATCATCAGAACTCCAGCATGTATTCTGTAGTAGCTACCCTGATCAATTAAACAAATTTTGAAAACTCGTGTCTCCTGACTAATTCCATTATTGAGAACTGTTGGGTGCTGACCTGAACATCATCAGACCTCCAGCATGTATTCTGTAGTAGCTACCCTGATCAATTAAACAAATTTTGAAAACTCGTGTCTCCTGACTAATTCCATTATTGAGAACTGTTGGGCGCTGACCTGAACATCATCAGAACTCCAGCATGTATTCTGTAGTAGCTACCCTGATCAATTAAACAAATTTTGAAAACTCGTGTCTCCTGACTAATTCCATTATTGAGAACTGTTGGGTGCTGACCTGAACATCATCAGACCTCCAGCATGTATTCTGTAGTAGCTACCCTGATCAATTAAACAAATTTTGAAAACTCGTGTCTCCTGACTAATTCCATTATTGAGAACTGTTGGGTGCTGACCTGAACATCATCAGACCTCCAGCATGTATTCTGTAGTAGCTACCCTGATCAATTTAACAAATTTTGAAAACTCGTGTCTCCTGACTAATTCTATTATTGAGAACTGTTGGGTGCTGACCTGGTCATCATCAGACCTTCAGCAGGTATTGAGTAGTAGCTTACACCTCAGTTTGTTGCGTTTACAAAACTAAGCTAACGTATTTATACCAAACAAAAGAATAATGTAAGTGTAGGCTCAAATAACTGTACATCTGAAAAAGTACTTACTGCCTCCCAGAGACCGAATAAATTAGGCAAATACTATACAATATTGCGTCGCATCTGTAATCTTGTATAATCATCAGTAAATTTTGTTATAGTATCGTTCTCTGTCAGCAGAGGTCGCTTTATTTTTAAACACTGTTAAAAAGGCCAGATCTTCAAGGTTATCGAGCAATGTAATGCCCTTAATGGCGAATATTTCGACTATATTCTTAGGCTCTTAGCGTAGTTATTAAAACACATAAGTAAATGAATGATTTTAAATAAAAATAATCATGTAAAGTACTTGCTAGCAAGTCATAGCTAGCGCTTGCAATAATTTGCATACAATGCATTCTTTTAAAAGTGCTTATTGGACATGGCGCTTTTAGTGCGTGGCTTTAATCAGAACTACGGCAACTCCGCCATCTTGTTTACTGAATACAATTTCCACAGACTATAAAAAGTTCTGTCAAAGTTATTCAACCTCTAAAATAACCATTGTAGTACTTAACGCACGGTGACCAATCAAGCCATATACCAAAGCAGTTAATGCGTAGTTCTCATTGTATTTAAATCTGATCAAAACTAAGCCATATTAACCATGGAACTGTGCTATAGCTTGATGTGTCCCCGAGTGTACTTGTTTTAGCTACCTACACTTTATTATATCTATCGTCGCAATGTCATTAACACTACTTCATGATAAGACACTTATCACACTTGTGCGCATTTTTAATTGTTTCCAATGTTTAATCAAAATCATAATTGTTATAGTCTTGCAGGAAAAAGTATCAATAAATTATAATTATTAAACAAACTAATGTGTTGTTATAACGTAGGTGGGCACATGACCACTAAAAGATTTACTATTATTTTTCCTTAGTTCACATGAACATTAATTATTACCTGTTACGTATAGATTATTATTATTAACTCGGTTGTGGAGTTCAGGTAGGCAGTCGCTCAATGTAAAATTCTAGTATTCGGCTGAATCCGGTAAGACTGAAAGACGAACCCTATATAGTTGGGAAAATGCTAGGCAGATGATGAGGTAACTACGTCATCAACCTTGATAATTAGGAGCTTAGAAAATTGTTTGTGATCATTGAAGACTGGATTATATGTCAATGTGAACAACAGTAAGAGAATAAGTAAAATTAAATTGGAATAAATATTACTTTCAAGCTGTTAAAAACCAGTACCAGCGGATATTCCATTGTACGGGAATCAATTCAAAGCAATGCCATGTTACACTAAAAAAAAAATCCAGTCAAAGGTGATTATTCAAAACTTTATACCAGGGTCAGAATTACCATGTGTGCGTAATTAAGCCAGTTCTAGACCAAGGGAACTTAAAATTAATTCTAAGCAAATAATGTTATGCAATTTCATATTGCTTTTGTCACTACTCTATAAGACACATTTACATGAGTCCAACTACAGACATCTATAAATTACATTACGCTAAATAAATGCAGAAAATCCACTAAGCTTAGCTTATCTTAACGCTATGTGCATTAGAAGACTTAAAGTACAGTTCACCGCACATCTGTGGTACCACTTTGTCCCTGATCTGGTGTAGCGTTTAATCTAGTAACATACCCGCGTATACTGCGCCTTTAACTACACAACAGACGAAGAAAATTTGATTCACATTGCTATAAAAGTTTGTAATAGTCGTCTACTTGACAACACAAAAACCGCAATGCATGTTGAAGAATTGTCATAATGAATAAAGCACATTGGGAATTCGATTGTGTTATGCTTTCACCCCGCTGGTATTCTTTTGGAGCCTACCGTGCTGGAATAAAGAACTTTTTACTGGCATCAAGATTTTCAGTTTTAAAATAGAAATACTGGCCATTAGGCGTATGAACACTTTGCAAACTTCTTAAATCCGAAGCAGGAACATAGTGTTTTGGCGGGAGAATAGTAGCAAACGCTCTTTCAGTACCTGGTTGAGGGTGTAATGGGAAAGTGTCCTGCAGCTCTCGGTAGTCATGAGGAGGTGGTGCAGGGAAGTTGATAGATGAAGTTAAACCATCATAAATATCTGGTCTTTCGTCCTCAGAATGTCTGAGAGAGAAGTCCGCCTCCGTGGGTAAAATTTGCAGCCTGAACCGACCACTTGGTTTCGGCGGTAGAATGAAATTTGGCGGAGGGGATAAAACTTCCTCAAAAACTGGTCTGTCTTGTAGCGGTCTCTGCATATATTGCAAACTTCTAACGTCACCAGCTTGTGGTGCAGGTGGAACAAAGCCTGGAGGTGGAAGAACAGATTCTGGTATTGGTCCTTCGACGCCTTCAGGTACTTCTAAATCTGTATCAGTATCTATGACGTGAAAATCTGAAAAAAATGGTTTATCTACGCCTTTGTCATTGCCCGTTTCTAAGTCAGTATCGTAATTCCTTATAATTTTCTCAGATAAGTCAGTTTTTGGAGTAGCGTATTCCTTGTGAGATCTTTTGAGATCCTTTTCTTTGATTTTTGAATCTTCTTTATAGTTGTAAGTTTCAAAAGCGTTATCAGAATTTTGGTTATTACTGTTAATCGTCATTACCTTATCATCATCATCATGAGTGTATACAAATTTGTAACCAGTATTATGCCTGTCAAATTTCGAATGAGTCGCATTTAATTGTTGATCCGCAGCTTTGTTTAAGGAGTCTATGTTTTGAACCAGACTATTTTGTGCATCATAGTTGGACTCATCCTTATTACTTTGAAGAGTGTCTGTTTTGAGTTCACCTTTTTTGTATTCACTATCAATATTATATGTATTCTGTTGATCTATTTCTGTTCCATCAATGGGCATAGAATTTTCAGTTGCAATGTTGTAAAAATAACTATGATCGTTGTTGAATGCAGCTTCATTAACCCTATTAATCCCGACTTCTACATTAGGAAAATCACTGTAATCGTGACCTGTGTTCACTTTTGACCTTACATCATTGCTCTGAATTGTATATTCTTTCACAGAATCCTCATTGGTTGTAGCATGCCCATATTCAGCAGTGCTTAAATTAGTGTAGTTTTCTGTGACTGTACTCATTTTTGGGTCGATACTACCTTTTAAAACATTTTCAAAATTAAATAGCACTTCTTGCATGTCTCCTATTGTGGGATTATCTTCGGTTAATTCATCGTTGCACTCACTATGAACTGTGTCTATTTTGTCAGTAATTCCAATCTTTTCTTCATACTTACCGTTATTGTTACCAATTTTATCTTCAGGATTATTAGTTGTTGCATCAAAATCAATGTTACTTTGTGTCTTTTCAGTGTCACATTTTTTTACGGGCATACTTTTTGTTGCAATACTCTCTACTTTATGAGTCGGTGAAATTTCATTTGTCTGATTATTTTTAAAAGCATCGCCAGCTATAATTTCGTTAGGATTATTATCTTTTTCTATACCCTTACTTACACTAGTCTCTGTTGGTTTTGATATATTGAAAACAACGCTGTTGGAATCTGTTTGATGTCGGTCTGCGTAGTCAGGTGTCCAAGTATGTTCAGGTACGACATTGTCAAAGGTGGTTTGTTGGGCCCCTTGACTAATGACTTTGGAATCCTTAGGTTTTTCTAATCTTCCAATTTCATCCTGACGTTCAGTAGTGGCTCTGTAGTTGTCATTTTCTATGTGATCAAACATGAGTGGGTCATCAAGCGGCAAACCTTCGGGGATATCATCGAAAGTGAAATCGTGACTGATAACAAGATCGTTGCTATCAGTGGCTCTCGCTTTGGCGAATAAGTTATCTTGTGGTAGGTAATCGTCAGTATCTTGGACAATACGGGGTGGACATTCTTCAGGGATGGTGTATACCTGAAAAACGATAGATTTTTGAGATTACCAGTTGAACACATTTTTGTAGCTATCACGAATTTAGTGTACATTTTAATTAGCAAGTTATTGCAGTTCGTAGGAATCAGCGCTTGATAGACATTTATACTGACTTTAACTTAAACAGTTTCGTTAACACTGCAAAAAGAAGAGAACATACCTGTGTATCATTGATGCTTGGCGCGTAGTAGTCTTGGATCTTGGCGTATGCTGGTCGTGTCTTGACCTTGGGTCCCGTGGCGTGTATGTCGTAGCACTGGTGACCAACATGACCACTGATGTCGCTACCGTCGCGACTGCCGAGGTAGAACGTTGCTCGATTGCTCGAAGGTGTTAATTCTATGCGGCGTAGCACTGGAGAATGATTAGAAAAAAGTCATTTTGAGAAGTAGAAAATAAAATTGTCATGTGTTTTTTTTTTGGCGTTTGAAAATTGGCGTTTAGCCAAAAAAAAAATAAACAGTAGATATTAATCTACTGTTTAATTTTTTTGGCTAAAAGTTACTCCGTGTACAGTCGACAAAAGAGGTAAGTGATACTGCTTCCTATCTTAGAAAACGATTGATTCAACTCAATTTAATTTTATTTCATGCACTGTTTGTTTTCTATAAAAATACTTCAGAAAAAAAAGACATGATTAAAAAAAAATTAAACTGTATCTCAAGAGACTGGTTAGTTATGTCTTTTGCCGCATTTTGCTCACTCACACATCGTTAATGTAGGGTGTGTGTGCTGTATAGTAGTACGGAGCTACATTAAAACAAATGACTAGCTTATATTGATATTCTTCCTCTCGTTTCTTCAAGGTTACTTGGCAAAAGTGAAATAGGTTTTACTCACATGAGGTAGTTTTCTGTAGCTGTGCATAGAGCAGTTTTGCATCTGCTCCAAACCCTCCCGGTAATGTTACTTCTAGAAGCGCCATCTCCGGAAAACTACCGGTCCACATCACACACGCCTGAAAAATACACAGAATTATTATAGCCAAATCAACAGGGAATATTACGTAAACGTGAGAGAATAATTGCAACACTTAATTATCTCGTAACCAAGCTGTGGCCAACGCAACCATAATGATTTTTTCATTAAAATTTCCATGGAGAGCATCAGTTGAAGCGCTTTAAGTGTACAGTTAAAGGTGGTGCTGCTTGTCAAGAAAAAATGCGTTGATATGCCTAACTTGGTACATTTATTTTAGTTCTGTGTTTTCCCGCCTACACAAATAAGTTGAATGAAATGTACAGACGCCTGCACATCAAGCTACTTCAATCTGTCAGATTTCTTTGATAGATTTTCGACTTTATTTCTAGAGTATTAAGGTTCAAGGTTCATTGGGAAAAATTGACAGTTTCGGGTAGCTTGTCCTGCAGGCGTCTGTACACCTTGTCGGTAGTGTCATCTGTCAATGTCATGCGACTGCCAAGACATCTCTGGAATTTTTAATTTGCAAAAGCAGCAATCAAAGTAGGTATTGCCTACTGTAAACCAAATATTTAATGTTAAATCAAACATTTAATGTTAAACCTGTTATTTAATTATTAAATAATTATATTAAACTTATTTCGATTGCTTAGATTTGTTTTTAAATATAAAATTGGCAGATTGCCAAAATGTAATTCATTGTTAAGTATTATAAAAAAAATATTATATAAATAAAATTGTGCATGTGGTGTTTGTGGCCTTTAAGTAATTGTTGCACTTATAAATGTATCTCGTGTTAAATGAAATGTAACGTGTAAACAATTGTTGGCCAACCTAAAAAAATAAAAAAAGCGAACCTCAATAACAGCTGCGCAGAAGCAGGTCGTGCCGTTGTTGTCGCAGTCGAAGGGCCCGTCCGTCCGCACGGCCACGCGCACCGACAGGCGCGCGGCGTGCGGCGCGCTCGGCGCCAGCGTGCTGTACGCGCGCGTGGCCTGCACCAGCGCGCAGCCGGTGCCTGGGAGGTGGTTCAATGTATTATCTTGTGTAGAAGCACAAAATGTAACCAGAAACATAGGAAACCTAAATGGTTTCTCACCTAAAAATGGTTTCTGTTTGATATATTGTTTTATTTTTAAATGGTTTGCAGTCGATATAGCTGTACTGCTATAACAAACTCGTCAATGGCCTTGAAGAAAGCGACAGAGAAGACGATGATTTTTTCTGGATTGATGATACGGTAAGGGCAATGGAGTTAAGCTGCGCTGCGTGTCTCGGGTTCAATTACTGCACGGAACAAATTTTTTTTTTGCAATCTCGTTGAAAGTAGTCGAAGAAATGCGAAACGCTTTGAAAGAGATTTTACTTGTCTAGGCTAAAAACCCAAATTCTTACCTTCAACAGACACGTTGAGAAGTTCTCCCGGCTTCATCTCCATGACATCAGGGACCTTTTGGCCCGGCCGCAGGGTCACGCTGCGGTTTGTCGTGCCGCAGCGGGCTGTCACATTCAGGTTCGTGTCCGAACCTTGGGACCACGCTGTTAGCGCTTCAAGGGCTACTAGGGTGTCCTGTAATGAAATTATATTTTTACTATTGGCATTTATACAACTGCAAAAAGAAAAGATTTAGAAACCTCATTGCTAGATAGTATTTAGACGTCCACAGGCGAGGCGACTTGAGCGCGATCGTCACTTGTTTCATTCATATTCGGCGCGTCGATTTGGTTCGTGGCATGTTACAGACAACTTTTTCATTTGGTTTTATCTACATAGATTGTTATCGTATTTATCATATCGAATGGCTAGCGATTTTCATCTTTGCCTCATAAATAAAATAAAAATAAAAAAGCCTTTTATTTCTAAACAGAAGGTAAGTAGTTAGTAATAGTTAATTGGAAAAAAGAAAAGTGAAAGTAACATAAAATAAAATAACTAAAAAATAAAAACAAAATATTAAACGAAAAAGTAATTATAATCTACGGTTTTATTTAATCTTCTGCTAGAACCCGTCTGCAGGTGAAGGCCTCCTCCAAGGATGACCAGTCTTCTCTAGATTTGGCTATTTGAAACCAATCTACACCGGCGGCTTTAACTACGTCCATATAAATGGCAAATTCCCTTTAAGTTGCATGATGTACCTGTGTGGATATGAACCCTCCGCCTTGTGTCCTGTGCGCGTGTAGCCAGCGCGCGGCGGCGGGCGCGGCCTCCCGCGCGGGGGGCGCCAGCGCGCGCGGGGCCGCGTGCAGCGCGAGTAGCGCGTACGATGTTGCTTCTATTGATGTTGATAAACTGTCTGCAAAAAAAGACACCGAAAAGTTAACGGTTAAGAGGAATTCGAATAACCCCATCACCATTAACCTGCCCTTGTCCCGTTCTGTTTGGGGTAGCTAGAACGCGTTATCTTCTTACATCCTCCCCGGTCAGACATCACAGCATCATTTAAGTCACCCTTTATATCACCCATCCATATTTTGTTTGGCCGTCCTCTAACTCTCCATCCATCAACATTCTCCATAAGCAAAATCGACCTCAGAACAAGACTAAACTAAACATAAAGACACTCGAATATGATTTACATAACATTGATTATAGCCTAGTTTATAATACTGCTGACACTAATTCAAGTTTATCGTACTTAATAAAACATGAGTCCAACAAGCAATATTGCGTAACATGACCGTTGTGACTGTACCAAATCGTCTTTAACATTAAACCTTGGATTACTCCTGGACTAATTCAGTGTATTAGACACAGAGATAAACTGCACCAGAGGACCAAAAAATACCCTGAAAATTTAATCATTCTAAACACCTATTAAATATAAGACAACAATCTCTGAAAAAAGTTAAAAGTAATCACGATAAAAAGAATTAACTAAAGCAAGTAAAAATAGCAAGCTGGGAGCATATTAAAAACGACACCTATATGACTACCATCTGACCACGTGAATCAAATTCGAGGTTATTGCTTCTCCTATCCGCTAATATTGTAAACAACTTTTTTATTAAAGTCGGGAAAACTTTGGCCAAACAGATTCCGAAACACTGCGTACAACCATCTCTCAAAAAAGTAAGCAACAATTGTTCTGTGAACTCATTTGTTATGTTGGATAACGACGAAGACGAAATAACCCACATCATTTCTGGCCTTACTGGACTGTGCAGTTGGATGGGATATAAGCAGTAAGATCCTTATACTCTTAAAGCATTTATTGGTACCTCTCTTATCGCATATACATATTTCAAATCTGTCTGACCAAAGGATTTTTTCGTAACTGTTTAAAAAAAGCAGTTGTCATCCCTATCTATAAATCTGGGGCAAGCTTTTGACACTGTCTCTGCTTCATTACTCCTAAGCAAACTAGAGGCCATAGGAATAATGGGAACAACGCTGATATGTATTACTTGCTGACTATTTATTTCTTTTTATTTCTATTTTTTTTTTATTTTTGACGGGCCTGTTGGTCTAGTGGTTAGTGGCCCTGACTGCTGAGCCGGAGGTCGTGGGTTCGATTCCTACCCAGGACAAACTTTGTGTGATGAGCATGATCGTTTGTTCTGTGTCTGGGTGTGATTTTTCTATAATATGTATGTATTTATAAATTATATAAGTATGTATATCAGTTGTCTGGTTACCATAACACAAGCTCTGCTTAGCTTGGGATCAGATAGCCGTGTGTGAGCTGTCCCAAGATATTTATTTATTTATTTTATTTATTTATTTATTTAGCCGGCCGTTATTAATGTGTTAGAATTGATAATTTTACGAGCGATGATCAGAAAAATACGGGATTTGGTGTGCCCCAGGGAAGTATTTTGAGCCCTACCTTATTCCAGGTATGTATTGACGACTTATGTAATCAATATCTCAAGCACGGTAAAATCATTTCATATGCTGACGACAAATATTTACTGCTAAAACATTACCGAACTGTTCGAAATCGCTCTACTTAGTTTTAATACTGTGACAAATTGGCTTCAAAGCAACTTACTAACATTAAATGCTGACAAGACCAAATGTATTCACTTTTCCATGCGCAAGTCTCCAACAAAACACTGCTAACTTTCACATGTATGCCCATTAATGTGGTAACCCATCAGTCAGTATATGCAATTGTTCTTCTATTCTCAAAACCTGTAACGTTAAATACCTCGTCGACGACAATAGACGACACCCTCTCTTTTAGAAATCATATTAAAAGTTTGTTTAAGAAAGTGCGCAAGTTAATATATGTATTTAAAAAAATACGAACTTTTTCAGACTTAAAATTAATTACACAAGTTTATTTCGCCCTATGTCAGCGTACATATAATTTAGTACTGTATTACTTCATGGGGTGGCGCACCAAAAATTATCTTGCTTCCTCTTGAAAGCGCTCAAAGAGCTCTTAAAGGTAGCAACCTTCCTTCCTTTTTTCTTTCTTACATACAGATCAGCTATATAAATCCTCCAATGTGTTGACTGTTGGCCAGCTTTTTCATGACGCACTTAGTATTACAACAGCACACCAAACTCATGTACAATGATGACCATACTAACAAGAGGCGGAATGATATTGTATGCACGTTTAATGCAACCTCCAACACGGTTTTGTGGAAAGATTTTTCTCGTTCTTAGGCCCATTTCTGTACAATAGATTAAATAGAAAACTATGTATCTATAAGTTAGACTATTATAACTGTAAAAATAGTTTCAAACCTTAACTTATGCACAGACAGACGATCTACTTGTTGTTTGCAAATAAACCGCTTGCTTTACTTTTGTGTAAGTTTTCAATTATTTATTTTTAGTAAGTATTAATTGCTCTTTATAGCCTGACACACGTCCAACCTAGTTCAGGCAAATAGGGAAATCTGTTCTTTTGATTGTTTAGATGTTTTAATTTATTGTATTTGTGCCCCCCTTATTATAAATAAACGATTTTATACATATTTTTTTTTTTATTATTCATACCCATAACTGATCCAGTCGCATGCGTTTCATCCCTCCTCATTAAATATCCGACTCCATACCAAGACTCCATAGTAACTACTCCTTTTAATTTTTTTTAACAGACGCCATTTTCATATTTTTTCTAATATTCATTTCTGGCATACGTACGTTTTAAGCCGGGGCAGTAAAAGGTATTAAGAAAAAACAGATTTTAAGAAAAATCTACTTACTAGCTTCCCACCAAACATAGTCTCTGCTCCTCTTGGCCAATTTCAGCAGTTCCAAGACCTGCCGGACCCCTTCATTTTCCTCCAACGCCCCCACACTTCTCCTCAAGCTAGCTTCATTTGTATTCTTCAATTCCTCCTCATAATCTAGCATCTTCATGTAAGCATATGCCAGGAGAGCTTGCGCGTAGACCCTGGTCGGAGTTTTGGTCTTTAAAGGGGGGAAGGCGCGGAAACAAGAGAGGGTGTTATGTATGACGCGGTGGGGGCAGGGGTAGGAGCTCTCGATAAGGGATGTGATGACGTACGCGGTGAGCGCTACGCTGGAGATCTCGATTTCATCGTTGAGCCCGCCCTAGAAATGTATGGTTGATATTAGAGTAGTCTCTAATCTATGTCCTTTCGCAGACATTTTTAAGCATCGTCCTAACTGACAGCGATCGTACGATGACACGATGCGTTCTCGTCATGCGATGAGTTCAAACATACAGATTTCATCAGAGTGTACTATTTGAACCTCGCAAGTAATCGTGCGAGCACATGAAATGCTTAATAACGATCGTACGATGCGTTTGATCGTGCGACCATGTAATCAAAGCAACAGATCTCTTTGAGTGTCCTATTTGGTTACATACGCGATGCGTCGACGCGCGAGGGGCTATGATTACAATCGCTACGTATTCCATTGCAGATGAAGTCAAACGTTTCTTTTGACATAGACAAATAATCGTAAAAGTCTTCTTCGTTATTTCGTACATCAAAATAAAGGTTGGAAAATTCACCGCGCAGATTCCTGGATCTATAAAGTATTTTATGTTGTCTACGTTTCCTTTTTTCAATGTCATTTGCAATGTTTTAAAGCAATATTGCCCGACAGCAAAAACTATGCATCTCTATAAAGAGCCATCGTTAAAGTGGCGTAAGCGCTACGCCAGCCATCGAGCGACGGCATCGCACGATAGACATCGCGCGATCTATTGGGACACCTGTTAGGTCATCGTACGACCACTTTGATCGTGAGATGAAAAACGCATCGCACCATCGTACGATCGCTCCCAATTAGGACGACGCCTTAGAAGTCATCTTTATAGCCGTTGCAGACACAGACTAAGTAGTCCGTCAGAATGACATCAATATTTATTTGCGTATAAATAAGGTTGCTTATTTATACGCAAATAAATATTAATGTCGAATGCTCTGTTGCTGACAGAGGTAAAATTGCTGCGAAAATACAGTAAGATATTTTCTTTTGAGATATGCGAAGCCACCAAGCATTCATTTTTTTATTTTCTGAAGAGAAATACTGACCCTAAGTTCTCTATGAAACACCCATCCTTCGTTCCTAAAGCACCCATTCTCCATCTGCTGGTTGAGCAGCCATCGCTCAGCGCGGATGATTGCGGGTGGGACTTGCAGGTTCGGCCATAAGACCTGGGGAAATAGTTATTTTTACGTTAGTTTTTACGAACTAAATCGTCTCTGATTTGGTAGAGTTCGAACTTCAGCAAACGTTAATCCTCCAAAAATCTTCATCAACCGTTTAAGTCAGGGCAAATAAAAAGTCATCACCTTACATTCGAGATAATTACAAAACGCTGAGAACCAAAGACTGACACGTAGCGAGATTAGGAGATGACAGATGGATCAAAAGAGTTACATCGTATGATCGTAGAAAGGTCCAGTAGGAAAGCGCCAAAGAGGTAGACCACACACTAGATGGGAAGACGATATAAAAAAAACGACCGGGCCACAGTGGATGAAGAAAGCATAAGACAGAACCAAATGGAACTTTTTTGAAAAGGTCTTCACCTTAACCAAAAAAAAAGAAAACAATATAAATATAAGAGAAAAATCTGTTTTATTTAGGTAAATATCTTGTTATGTAATTGCAAGAAATGTAAGGCTTTTATTTTATTTATTTAAAAACCAGCGATAAGTGGTCCATGTTAGTGTAAGTTCAAAAGAACTGGAAGTAATGAAGACCTTTGTCAGGCAGTGGTGTGGTGCAGTGTAACAGTTAAATTAAACTAATAGTTGTGAAGTAAGATGCCAAAACTTACTTTGTGAGCTCTCCTCATATGTCTGACAACGAATGCCGTAAGCCAGGTAGACGACGTAGCATCCGACGGACCGAAGGCACTAAACCCACCCGACGGGTGCACGTACTGTAGTTGACGGGTGTACCCTGTAATAAATAATTAATGTAATTAAGAGAGTATGCCACGCATCATTCCGACCTCAAGTCCCCAGTGCAGCAATATTTCTAAGTTATCGCGACTGGAGATGGATGCTTTTGATTCAGTCACATTTGCTTCTACCTTAGTCTAGATGTATCGGCTCCGACTTACATATCGTAGGTAAGACTTTGAACTAAGCTATGTTAGTATTTGATCTCAAAACATCATAAGTAATATAGCCCTCCATCGGTCAATTCTTTCAATGGATGTACAACCAAAATTTTAACGTCGTGCTTAATCCATCAATTCGTACTAGATGGTCCTGATGAATAGCAGCTCAATCCCTTAGGCTGTAAGCCTTTGTCCCGGCAGTAGCTACTCAATTAAGGAAGGGACCTACTTACGTCCATCAGCTATATAATGATCACGTACCTCTAGCCACATTTTCTCTAGCAGTAGCATAGGCGATAGAAGTTGGTTCCAGTTGGTTCAGCGCCAGTAAGTTAGTGGCCAGCTTAGCCATGTTCTGTTCTCCGCAGCCAACAGGCATGGTGAGCAAGGAGTCTGCATCCTATTGGGAGTAAGACGTATGGTTACGACACGGTGGAGTTTTAATTTTTTTATCATCATATGCCTAGCCTCTTCCCAACATTTATTGGAGTCCGCTTCCTGTCTAACCAGATGACCAGTATTTTATAAGAAGCGTCTGCTTAACTGATCTCCACAAGTAAGTAAGCTGCGACAACATTAAATTTTGTCACAGAGTACGGCAAATGAGAAAAAAAGTGAATTACTTGACAATAGATAACTTGACGATAGATTACTTAACGATAGAATACTTGACAATAGATAACCTGACGATAGATTATTTAACGATATATTACTTGACGATAGATTACTTGACAATAGATTACTTGATAATGGATTCTTTGACAATAGATAACTTGACGATAGATTACTTACAGCTAGCAAAGGTCCAGTGACGTCACCGACTGCCCAGACGGTCAGAGTTTCTGTACCGGGGACAGCCATCACAGGCGGCCAGTCCCATAGTACGTGCGACTTACTGGATTCTGAACTACCTAAGAAAACATTCCAAAGAGGTTTTTAGTGCTGATTGCTTTCCGTAAAAAAAGTAAGTTGGATTTGGTGAGCTGAGGTGATTTATTCGTTTTTCTAGGTACAGAAAACACAAAGCTTGAATTAAGAACTTACTGTTTCCACATAGAAATATGGATTTCTGTTCTCGGACAGGTACTCCTTCAGGATCCACAGTAATTCGGATGATCACTTCGTCGCTGGAAAAATAAAAAGTTTTAGGGATCTAAGTTCTTTAAGACCTTAGGGATGGTCAATACAGGGATAGTCTTAACAGAGCTTTAAAAAAATCCATAGATAATCTACAGTAGTAGAGTTGACGGACAAGAAGGTATTATATCGAAAACTAGGCTGGTTTGCAAGTCAGTTGAGCCACATTTTTTGCAACTAACTGAACGAACTCCAAAACATGCCTTTTTTCGGAGGCTTACAGTTCAAATCAAATTAGTTATACTGCGGTGATTAAGACTATTTTAGCCTAGCCTTATTCTATGTTGGAGTCGGCTCCCGGTCTTACCTGGTACAGCGTCTAGACTGGCTTTAAGACTTCTAACGACGTAACGGCTGTAAAAGATCAACTTTTGTTGAGAAATTCGCCTTAAACAGGTTTCTTACCTAACTCCAGTCCTACCACTGGTAACATTCCCACAGTTTCCATCGCTGACAGCCTTGGCCCGTATTCTGATCTTAGCTGGGCCGGCCAGCCTTGCTCGGATCTCGACGCGGCGGGCAATGGACGCGCGAGCGCGGACGCAGGCGGTCTCCACCAAGTCCTTGGGTCCTTCGATATGAGGGTCTGTGAGGATTTGTATTTGGACCTGGGAAAATGAACACACCAAGTATTATTCAAATTAAGCCAAGAAAAAGTAATTTTGAAGGTCAAAAATGACAAATCACAGTCTTAAACTCACCTTTCATTACACCCGCCTTTAGTATTTAAGGATGACGAGATAGGGTTTCCCGCGAAATTTCATTTTGCTAAAGTTTTTTTGCATTTTTAGGCTGTTTCATGAAGAAAATATGATTCGCTAATTTAAAAACTAATTTACAAAATGATTGCGACCACTAGACAAGCGAAGCATTCAAGTTACATTTACGAACAATTCTTCTTCATGAATTGAAAATCTCTCATTACATAATATGCAACTATTTTCCACCACACTTTAATGCAACAAGTCAAGTGCCATCCACCTTTTTAAACGTCCCACGTTTTGTAGGACAAGGGTGTAATGTAATGCATTACTGCATACTTACGCTCAGAGGCTCATACAGGTAGTTGAAGATCCTGTAGCGAATGATGGTGGAGTCTCCTCGTCTAATGGGCTTCGGGCTGTCAAAATGTATGAAGAATTCACGGAACACCTGGAATCCAAAATTAATAAAATGCATGGAGAAAATAACCTATAAAGGGTTTAGACTAGATTATGGGATTAGAATAAATAATAATAATACCAGCTTGTAACAGTACCACTGCTGGGCAAAGGCTTCTTTTCATACCATATCCATCCTCGCAAACATCCGCATTTATAATATTACTAGCTTCCGCCCGCGATTTCTTCCGCGTGGTATAATACTTTGTGCTAACGCCAACCCAACTAACAGCTAACTTTAACGCGTGATGATCGAAAAAAAAATTTCTTTCTCCCCCTTTTCTTCCCTCGTTTCCCCCGTCTTTTTAGCCTATGTCCGTCTCCAGGGTCACAACTATCTCTGTACCAAAATTCATCAAAATCGGTTTGGCCATTTAGGCGTGAAGACATAACAAACAAACAAACTCACTTTCGCTTTTATAATATTAGTAAAGGTTTATAAGTCCTGGTTTCCTCACGATGTTTTCCTTCACCAAAGTCTGTGATGTTTTAGACAAACTTAGAAAGCACATATAAATTGAAAAGTGTACTTGCCAGGATTTGAACTCACAACCTCATACATGAGAAACGACGCAGTTAATCTCTGGGCCATCATTAAGTTTATTTGGCTTTACTAATTAAACTTGTTTAGAAAAACAAAAGTGTAATGTGAACAATGCCACACTCGCTATTAGACATGTATTGTTTCTATGTTATCAAGAACAATGGTATATTAATTTAGAAAGTAGGTCGGTAGATTGTTAATTAAGTCTTTTGTGCTCTTCTTCTTAAGACGAATTTAGAGGTCACCATTTTTTTTACTATTTTAATTAAGCTGTTTTTTCACAAAGTATGTAAAAAACTTTTAGAAGTTGAATTTACCATTTTGTTTAGTTTGGATGACAATTCATGGCCCACTTAGTGACGTCATTTAAAATCCAATATGGCGTACTCCCTAAGTTGGAGGGACAGTTATTTTTAAATACCTAAATTCGCAAGGGGGGTACCAAATGAAAGGGCTGCAGAAAGTTATACTTCTTTAAACTATTTGTGATGAATTTTCTGTCAAAATATTGTTAAAATAATAATGAATAGTTTGATTTCTTGATGTCAAAAATGACTAAAACCCCTACAAGACCTGAAAAAGGGCGAATTCGCCTAATACTCGTAACTTATGAGTCATTGCAGAAATATTACTACTTGAAAAAAGACTTCTGTTAAAAGCAAATGACTATAATGAAGAGTACTGACTTGTAGAATAGCAGGTGCAGATATGGCGACACCGTTTCTTGACACACAGGTGGCGCTCGCTTCGTAGCGCGTGATGGTGTCCGGCGCATGCGCAACGGCCACGCCCGTGGCGTTTGCCCCAATACTTAGTAGACGCCACAACCAAGCCTGAAGAATAAGCAATCAAACTCAAAGTGTTATTTTCAATTGGACCATTACAGGCACTTTTGAATCTGTTTCCCAGATATAAGGCATATTAATTTGTGAAAATATTGTAGTTGCCACTCTAAAGCGTTGATGTCTATAGAGAAAATGGGCAAGAAACTCCATGGACACTCTTTTAAATCATAATATTTTTACAAGATCATGGTAACATTATTCATGTTGAGAAACTACTTTGGCCAGTCTCTTGGGGACATTGCCAACTGACAGTGTTGAGGACGAATTTTTTCACGCTATTTTTTAGTTTATTCGAAAAAATAAAAATATTATTAAAGTCGTGATATAATCTTAAACATTATATTGTTATATTTAGTGAATTATAATTGACATATAATTTATTGTAACAAAATATTTTTGTTTAATAAAAATAAGATAAAAAGAAATCTGTTGTCAGTTGTCTAGAAAAGACCGCTTGTAGCGATAAGACCGCCCATTGTGTCACCATATTTTTAAGTTGTTTAATGTTATTCTTGTTATTTGTATGGTGTACATAATAAAGAATATTCAATCTTTCAATCAGGTGACAAGTACAGGATACTAACTCCTGTGGTAAGTATCCAAATAAACCGGCTCACCTCAGAGAAGTCACTCCTGGGGGCACTAGTTCCATCGGCCACCAACAAGGCAGGCGGGTGAGGTATACAGCTACTGCGACTAGTCTGCGCGTCTCCTCCCAACAACCTCACTCCGGCCGCAGCCATCCAGGAGGCCGTCAGCTCAAAACTGGTAGAAGGAATATATAGGTTGTCAGAATCTGAAAAAAAATATCGTTATTTAGTTTCTTTTTTATTTCTGAATCATTGTGGGTAACTGAAGTGTCTCGAGTAACTGACTTGAATAAAAAAAACTCTTGAGAACCTATTATTTAAACAAAGAGATTGATTGACGTTCGTTTAGTTGTCACTTTCTGTGACCGAAAAGTTAGCTGCTGCTTTGGCCAGTCTCTTGGGGACATTGCCAACTGACAGCGTTGAGGACGAATTTTTTCATGCTATTTTGTAGTTTGTTCGTAAAAATAAAAATAAAGATAAAAAAATAAATAAACTAACTTATGTTAGTTTCTTTAGTGTTTTTTTTTAACTTTAAATATTATTAATAATTAATGAATTACAGATTAAATTGTGTTTGATATAAATGTGTGTATTGTGCAATATCAAATGTGGCCAAAGATTGCTGAATCAGATTCAAAAGAGATTAGAGATTATCATGATTTAAAAGAGTGTCCATGGAGTTTCTTGCCCATTTTTTTCTATAGAGATCAACGTTTTGAAATGGGCAACTGCGGTACTTTCACAAAATATTATTCACTAGCTTTTGCCCGCGGCTTCGCTCGCGTAAAATTCGGTAGCGCCTTATTGATTTGTAATAGCAACGCTAACTTTTCCCGTTTCTTTCCTCTTTCTCCCTCACATCCCACTTTTTTCAAAAAAATGTCTATGTCCGTCTCCTGGTTCCCAACTATCTCTGTACCAAAATTCATCAAAATCGGTTTAGCCATTAAAGCGTGAAGAGGTAACAAACAAACTCACTTTCGCTTTTATAATATTAGTAAGGATTGTGTGTGTATCTTCATTCTTTTATTTCTTGACTTGCAAAAATGTCTGTAATGGTCTAATTGAAATAAATATTTTGAGTTTGATTTTGACCTCTCAGAAAATTACATTATTTTGAGATCACTTCCCTTTATACTCACTCATAAAGCAGACACCAGCCTGATCATACTCCGTCAAGTTCCTGTGACTGTCAATCAATCTCCTCAGACTTGTCATGAGCTGTTCCTTGGCGGACACCGGTGCTTGAGTCCACTTAGCAGTTGTGTCCAAAACTGTAAGTCCACATAACGCTGGCCCAGGAGTGGAAATCTGGAGTGAAACTGTCGATCCTGGTTGGGCTTGCCGGGTCAGCCATGTAGCTTCTACCTGTATAGATAAAGATGATTTTGAAGTCATCGATAAAGTTTTCTTACGGTTTCGTCCCAGTTTCAAACGAATTATCATCTGCCTTATCTTTTCCTGCCTATGTTGGGGTCGATTCTAGTAGTTCCCGTCTTAAGGACTGATGCAGCATCGTATTTGACCAACCTTAATTGCCTTAAATTAGTAAAATTTTATAAGACGCTATGTCAACCTCTGGCGAATCTTATTATTGGGCCTGAGGTTAGCATAGACCAACTGAGTGGATGAACCTTAAAAATGAGGCTAGAATAGAATGCACACGGGGCAGAGTACAGAGTGTTGTTGCAGCTTGGAAATAGTAAAACCAAATGGACATGGAATCGATAGAAAAGTCCAGAATCAGGTTTTTATATTTTCTTTTCTTTTTTCGTGCGGTTACTTAGTGCCTTAATTAATGTCAGAGTCTAATGCCAACAATGAACCTCTGACTTGGCTGTGTCTACCGTCGAGAAATATCTCTCAGACATGCTGATTTGGTTTCCCCACGATGTTATCCATTAACAAAGCAAGTGATCATTATACAAAATCTGAGGACGAACTGGAGGCTTTAGAGTTGGCAGCCCGACAGTCATTAAGATTGGAGCTATAACATACCTTGTTCGCAAAACATTCATCCTTTTCAAAATGCTTGCTCGCACTGACGAGCTCCCCTTCATGATAGAAGTACGCAATCAGATGACTATCAGGACACATCTGATGGGACACCTTGATCGGAAGCATGACCCTCAGTTGATGCCTGTCCAGCAACGCATCAGATACTTCAGCACTAGCATTGGTTGACGAAGTATCCCTTTGTGCTAGGAGGACGTCATGACTTCCTGTACTTTGGAGGTCCTTTGGGAATTCGCGGAAAGGTATTCTTCTAGCACTCCGAATTGAATCTGCCAATGTCTGGGGTAATTTATGATGACTTCTTGTACCTTGGAGGTTCACACTTTTTGGGAATTCGCGCAAAGGTATTCTTCTAGCATTTCGGATAGAGTCTTCCATTGCCTGGGGTAGTTTATTTTGGGCCATGATAGCTTCTCTTTGAATGTTGTTGTCGTCACATTTGCCGTTCTTTGGTGTTGTGTGAGGTGGTCCTGAGTTGGAAGTCAGACATTGGGTTGTGACTGCCCAGCGGAATATGACACCTCCTCGGGTAATAACCTGATTAGGAAAAAAGGTTTAATTGTTATCTTCTTTATTTGGGAATTTTAATCTGGTATCGTAAAATATTTCGTGGTTCAATCATTAAAAAATTAACTGTTTTATTTTTGGAAATTCTTTAGCCAAATATTGGGTAATAAGCATATATTATCGTGAAAAACGGTTTTAAAGGTTAGGTTAGCTGTTTAAAATACTAGCTACAGTTTTGGACTTACCACAAAATGAACAGTGTAAGGCTTAGAAGTAGCATTAGTGGTGAGATACAGGGGCACGAAGGTCCTAGCTTGGCCGTCCGGCCTCAGAGCTCCCAGGGCTGCAACTATGGTGGAGGGGCGACGAACTGGCAGCGAGAGGGGCGCTGCTGATGTTGTCGTGTCGTTTGATAAGTGAGCCTAGGAGACAAATAAAAGTTGGTGATTGTGAGCGATTCAGTTTCAAAATAGGTTTTTCTCGAACGAGTCCTTAACTGTGTTTTTTTACAACTTTTTTACACATCAAATTTATATTTATTTTTGCTTATGCTAGAATATGCCCAATGGGCTTAAAAACTTATATCACTGTGTGTGTGTTATATTTAATTTCGAAGGCACATGTCATTCGTTCGAAGCGATTTAAAGTTATTGCTTAACTAAATTTACTTGCAGTTAGAAAATAAGAGACATTATGCGATTTTATTGTATCAAATCTCACCTCAAACCTATAAATAGGTGCTGCATCATCTCCTGCCGCAAACAACACTACGGCTACTCCATTGGCATCAGTAGCACCTTCTGTGCACATGCTGTCACGAGCTTCGCTCTCGGTGTCACGCGTGGCCGGGCCGTGCGCCGCAGCTGGAGGTGCGGCGGGGTGGGGGGCCGCGGAGTGGGGCGCGGCCGGGTGGCGGCATACGCGCACCAGCTCATTAGAAGCGGGCTTGTCGTCCCAACGGGTCGCTTTTACCTGCAGGACAACGTGTGTACCTATATATTATAAGTGGCAGACAAGACCTTTGGAATCGATTAAAAGGATTGTAAAACACCATAACGCCTACAAACTATTGTGCCAGCTGTTTTAGAATCTAATGGGTTGGCACACAAAGTTCGAAAGAGACAAGATGGTGGTGGATGCCTCGGAAGTTGACTAGACTATTTGTGTTGTAGCTACACAAAGATGCAAGTGGCAAAAAGTACTACAGCACGATCTATCCAACCACTGAAGAACTAACGGCAAGATTCCTACATCGCGCAAGCAAAGTTGTACGTGAAGTTAGCATATATACGAGAACCCGACAAACAACTGTCGGACAGTGGCCCACCAGACAAAACAGCCGTCTGGTCGGAGGATCCTCCCTTTTCCATAGAGGATGGAGAACTTTAATCCCTGTTCTTCATATCTCTAAAGTGTATTAAAATATCTTTTGCGTTATTGTATCTTTCTAGTAAGTTGCTCCGCTGCGTGTGATGAACACTTTAAACGGCGCGCGGCACCATCTCGTATGTGTTTGAGCTTTGAGGTTGAAACACTAGAACCATGGGATCCAATAATACTACCAACCCAATAATAATATTTTTGGCAAAAAAAAAAACAGTAGCAAGTCATCTTCTACTTTTATTCACGCATTTTTCCCCCTAAGTGTGTGAAACTAGACGAAACAAAAGGAGTTGGTAAGTATGTTAGGATCGTAGCAGTAGTAGGCGTCTCTAATTTGCAAATCCCATCGGAAAAAAAACATCAGTTTATGTTCTTATGAGTGTGTGTGGCAAGAATCATAATTCTATTGAATTTGTTAAACATGTGAAAGAATCTCGAGGTTTATTGGTATCGTGTGAAAAGCTCGGTCATTATCAAAGGTGAACTTTTGTTCTCAGTGTTAATTATTCTGCCGGATGCACAAAGAAGTGGATAATTTAAGAGTTTATTATCTGAATCATTCCTTTTATAAATTGAGTTGGATTTTCTTTTGTACTGTTTTAAATATTGTGGCGCTAACTACACGTAGAAGTTCTTCTGGTTTGTTTTTTTTTACTTTCTTTTGTTTTTTTTTAACATACCTTCAACTTGTATGGTAACCCCGGAGAGATGACCGCTCGATATTTGGTGAGAAACTCCAAGGATATTGGCTTGTCCACCACTTGTGATACCACCGTCGTGTTCTGCCAGATTCTGGTGCCATCCTCCTGAAAACAGATAATTAGTTTGGGAAGACTGGGTGCCAAGATCTTATAGCTATTTTTCTATGCAGATACTAAAGTGGCTTCCAACTATTTTGGGTGTGAAATTGAATGTTTACTTTGATTTTTGGTTGGCACCCGATAGTGTTTTTTTTTGCGAATGGAAAATCATAAAATTAAAAGAAATCATAAAATTAAATAATGTTACATGAATCTTATTTGAGTGTACGAATCAAGCTATTCATCCTACATAACTTCATTTCATCATATAGGGATGTTGGTAGGTCCCCACGACATTGATAAACGTTACATAGCATGATTTTAAACCATATCTTTGGTTGCGACGGCACCGCATTATCCTGTATCTGCATGTCTCTGGTTGTCAAGTCCAGTCACCCTTTTATGGGTTATTCATCAACTGCCATTCCACATTTCCCTTGCTAATACGCTGTATCCACTCTAAGATTCGTTTGCTCCTTTGACCTTAAGCATGGCTGGTTCACTGCCAATTCGCATTGCTTACTCTAATGATCATCTAAAACTTCAACCATTCTTACCTGAAAAGAGAAGTCAGCAATCACAACGTCTGGTGGATCAGTGCCATCCAGTCCGATCCTTTTGGCAGCCGCGGCGTGTCGGTGGCACGCGCGTGGCGCCCGCAGCTGCACCGCGGTGCGGATTCCGCCCCCGCTGCCACCGCCTGCGCCTCGGAGACGAATCACCAGCATGCCTTCTACTGCTTCTGACCATGGGTATCTGGTGAGATAAGAATATTTTTTCGGATATTTATCGATAAGTCTTCTCGGCAGTTATGTTATCAATGTTGAGCAGACTAGGGGTCCATCTACAACTGACCAGTGCGTCCTGTCTTATATGAAATACGGTGCCGTAACATGGACTGCCGATTTTAACATCGTTTTTTTTTTAAAATAGCCTGGCCTTCTTTTGGATATCTCTTTTATCGTATGTGCGTTTACTAACATTTAAACTCAACACGAACAGGCAGACCCAAAACAACTATCTTTAGGCCATACCAATATCTGTTCTGTGAGGGGATCGAACGCACGACACGCAACGAAGCAGGCTTTCGGATAATTCAAGAACACTCAGCGGGATATGGAGCGGTTTTTGTTTGGAGATCTTTTGGAGATAAGTTTTGATCAGAAAATAACAGAAAATTTACGACAAAACGACTAGGAAAATTTTTGATGTGATGATTCTGGTTTCTTGGTAAACAACATACCTGACGCAAACTTGCCAGACCAGCCGGTCACTGGTCCGCAGCACCTTGGGCGCGTGGCGCACGCTCAGCTGGAATGGAGGCAGTTCGTAGTCACCCACACGGAACGAAGAGGAACCCTGAACGGTAAAGAGATTTTGGAGAGAATGAAGTTAAATTCAGTTGCAGTTGCCGTAAGCTGATAAGAGAAAACCAAACACTTTACAATCGACATTGTTTTATGCATTATGTCATTGTAAACACATCTTAGCAAATTGATATGACGAATTGAAACTCTTTTCTCGGTTAAAAAATCACTTGTTTTCTCTATCAATGTAGACTAGACTTGGGAATCTTCTAGTGAGAGTAAGTCAAACTTTAAAATAGGTAGTTAACAAGTTTTTTTAAAATATTAGTTTTTAATGTTAGAATATTCTATTTATCTAATAATAAATATATTATTAGATAAATAGAATATTCTTTATTATGTACACCATACAAGTAACAAGAATAAGGTAAAACAACTTATAAATAGAGTGACACAATGGGAGAATAACACTAAACAACTTATAAATAGGGTTGTCACCCAATGGGCGGTCTTATCGATAAAAGCGATCTTTTCAAGACAACCTTCGTATGGATTTAAAGGAGAAGATTTTTTTTCTTTTACAAAACCTCCCTGATCTCCGTACAATTTAATAAATTCATCAGTAGGTCTACTATGACATCTTAAAGCAGAACTTATTCCGCTGAGTGAAAGAGATGGTGCTAGACACCCTGTATAGCTCTGTCCCTTTCCCTCAGCGGAATAAGTTCTGCACGTCATTGTAGGGTAGCAGGACCATGTTCTAAGTGCGTCACATTGAGTTATTTACAAAAACGTGATTTTTCATTCCAAAAAATTCGTTTCGCAGTAATATTTTTTGCTGTAGGTTACTTAGTTTAATATACAAAATGGACGGCTGACGGGTTCATTAAGGGTCCGATTACACCCTATATATAATCTGAAAATCGACGTTTTTTTGTTTTTGAAATGTATTCATTACCGGACAGTGTGTATCTTTTTTACCTACGATAAAAGGTTTACGACCAAATATCGGTCCGTTACGGCTATGATAGCATTCTTCAGTCTCAAACTCAAACTCAAAGTATTTATTTCAATTAGACCATTACAGGCACTTTTGAATGTCATGAAAAGAAAACTATACTATCCAATCCACACTTGTATTAAATATAGGAACGATTTTTTGTTTGTACCGAATAGGCTCTTATTATTTTTCTTTAATAGAAAGCTAAATAAATAATTATCAAGAAGTAACTATGACATCACGCTAAGATACTTTGGAGCTGAACAGTGAGGGAAACCGCTAGGCACATCCAGTTTTACATGACGCTACCAAATTACTTCTAATTTTGACATCGTGTGTCCCATATTGAATTCTCTATATTTAGTGCAAAAAACCTTCTGAAACAATCTTATTTAACACCTGATCGAGTCATCTTTGCCCCTGACACCGTAAAGTTTAAACAGTTGAACATAACTAGATAAATTAAAAAAAAAATATCTTGGGACAACTCACACACGGCTATCTGATCCCATGCTAAGCAGAGCTTGTGTTATGGTAACCAGACAACTGATATACATACTTATATAATTTATAAAAACATACATATTATAGATAAATCACACCCAGACACAGAACAAACAATCATGCTCATCACACAAAGTTTGTCCTGGGTGGGAATCGAACCCACGACCTCCTGCTCAGCAGTCAGGGCCACTAACCACTAGACCAACAGGCCCGTCGTTATAAATGATGGTGTACTTGAGGTACACACCTGTCTAACTCTTCGAGAAGTACAGCCGTGATGGTTACCCTACCTGCGATCCATCTGCCATCCTAGCCCTGACAGTCCACTTGCCGCTCGGTGCGTGCTCATCCAACTGGTACTGCAGCTGCGCGAGTCCGAACCGGGTGCGCACGCGCTTCCATTGCGTCACCCGCGACCCCTCCCACGCCCCCCGCGGTCCTTCCAGCCACACTTCTTCGACCTGAAAGATAAGATTACATATTTTTAAATGTTAATAGACCTAGCAACTATAAACTAGTGCGCAGGATAGGATAGCTTCCACCGACGAAAACAAAAAGTTGAGGAGGTTCTCAATTCGATGGCATGGTTGGCGCAGTGGCTGAGCTATCGACTGCTGCGCTGTGTATCGCAGGTTCGATCCCCGCAAGGAACAAATGTTTGTAGGGCCTACAGGTAGGTATTCCGGGTCTGGCTGTTTGTGTGTGTGAGTTAAAATGTTTGTAAACGCACCCACGATACAGGAGCAATACTTAGTGTGGGGAAACGATTACAAAAAACCGGCCAAGAGCGTGTCGGGCCACGCTCAGTGTAGGGTTCCGTAGTTTCCCGTCCGTCACAACAAGTGTTCCCACTTATGAGTTTATTATTTGTTTGACGTTGAACACTAAGGAATTGTATTTTATTATTATCCAAGTATGGGAATAGTGCGTTAACGTAAACGTGGTGCGAATGACTTAAACTATTATTTTATTATAAACTATCATAGACCCGTAATATTCCATTGATGTAATGAATGCAAATCCAATGCCCCTTCTCCGCCATATATAATTTGTAAATGAGACTTGTTTTGAGGCACAAGCTCTATTAGTTCCGGGTAAAGAAAAAGAGACACTTCTCTAGGCCGAAACGATGTTTGTTGGGAGGGCTAACAAAAAGGCGCGCACAGCGTCGTCCTCAACATGATTGATTATCACTGTTCAAAATATACGATTAAACGAGTACATTTTAATACCGGACCAATCAAAATCAAATCTCGACAACAGGCACTCATGAATAATGTCACGTAGGTTCGTAAGTGCAACTTATTTTACCACGGTAGGTCATGAAAGCACGGAAAATCTTAACATCGACTTTTAAAAAAATTACGTCATTACACAACGCCATCTATCGAACCATTTATGAACTGGTTTTTACCTTAACATTTTGATGGTGTTCAAAAAATGAATTTTAGTTTTGTTCTAAATTGCCTTAGCATGTTCTTAATAGAAGTTTAATGTAGTTATAAGATACCGCCAACGCCAAGGAGAGACCAACCGAACAATTCGGTAATACCCGATCCAATGTTATAAGTACCTACAGCGCCATCTCTCGGGGAATTGGGTTACTAATTAATACAAACACGTGATTTTGTATTGCGAGAAACGATTTCAATAATTCTTTTTTTGTTTGAAAAAAGTTACGTTCAGGATAATAATATATGTAAACGAAGTTAAAAAAAATGCTTGCATATACGATTATACTACAAACTTAGTCCAGAAATTATTTTGTAAAACTTTTTGTATTTTTTGTACAAAAACTGTTGTGTCAATCAAGTTCAAAATAATTTTCATAGAAAGTCCTTATAAAGTTCTACTTTTCAGATTTTTTTCATATTTTCTAAACTTATGATTCAAAAGTTAGAGGGGGGGGGGACACATTGTTTTTTACTTTTGGAGCGATTATTTCCGAAATTATTGACATTATCAAAAAATGATTTAAGTAAACCCCTATTCATTTTTAAATACCTTTCCAACAATATATCACACGTTAGGGTTGAAATTAAAAAAAAAATCACTCCCCACTTTACATATAGGGTGGCTACCCTAATAAAACATTTTTTTCCAATTTTTATTTTACCACTTTGTCGGCGTGATTGATATACATATTGGTACCAAATTTCAACTTTCTAGTGCAAACGGTCACAGAGATTAAGCGAGGACGGACGGACGGACGGACGGACGGACAGACAGACATGGCGAAACTATAAGGGTTCCTAGTTGACTACGGAACCCTAAAAAGGACATGTATTTTTTACGTTTTTAATGTTTTTGTTTTTATTGGATTAAAAATGGTCGCAAGTGAATTTGAAAAAAAAGCAGGTTGGAAAAATAAAATAAAAAAATAAATAAATATCTTGGGACAACTCACACACGGCTATCTGATCCCAAGCTAAGCAGAGCTTGTGTTATGGTAACCAGACAACTGATATACCTACATACTTATATAATTTATAAATACATACATATTATAGATAAATCACACCCAGACACAGAACAAACAATCATGCTCATCACACAAAGTTTGTCCTGGGTGGGAATCGAACCCACGACCTCCGGCTCAGCAGTCAGGGCCACTAACCACTAGACCAACAGGCCCGTCAAAATAGGGGTTGATTGATTTTTTTCATACTGAATTTAACGGCGCCGACTTGAAATGAATAACTAACTTTGGAGCCTAGCTATACTATTTTCGCTGTAGCATGATGCGGGTTACATTAGATGAAATATATGTTAAGTGCTTCATAGTAATACATCGCGTTGCTGCATTTTTCGCAAAGAGTGACGTCACACGTAACTTTAATGGGCTATATCTTTGTCATTTTTGGTTTAATTTAGATAATGTAAAAAATATCAGCTATGAAATTACACATACGATATATGTTGCCTACAACAATCGTCAAATAAACAAACAACAAATACAAGCCATAAACCTATCAATAGAAACCTTGGCCCCAACTATAAACGGCTCTTAAACAATCACGAAGAAACAAACCACTTAGGATCAATAAAACTAAGATTAAGATGAATCATCTTTACCGTTACAGCCTTAACCCAATGACCGTGATCCGAGATCCGAGCTTTAAGGCTCGTTTACACGGACAGGATTTATGGCTTGTAGTGATGTTAGAAGGAGCATTTGAACTAGTCGGTGTGCGAGCGAGAATCCTGAGAGAAGGACAGAAGTAAGTAACTTCTGTTAGACATACTTTTGTCAGGAGATTTTCACAAAGTACGATTAAAAAACCCCTCAGTTCAAAAGGTAAAAATTTAAAATAAAACCTAAATGAAAAATTGTAAAAATGTCCAGAAAGTTTTTACCAGTGTCATGGTACACTGCTGTTGTTTAATTGTGGTAAGTTCGCGGACAGTAAACGTGTTAAGTTTCTAAATTATAGCTTGACAGGGCAATACATAATCGGAAAACGACCCCAGGTTTATTTTGATTCACGTTTTATAAAAAAGGGAACCAGAAGAGGTTCCCTTTTTTTTGACTAACTTTTTTTCAATCTATTTTACACAAGTTATTTTACTATCTCCTTTAGACAGCCTCCTTTTAGAAGCGAGAAAGTGTTCTCATGTAAATGACCTATAAGCTTAAGCAAATATTTGACAGAACTCAAAATGGCAGAGCGGAAGATTAACATTTCGCACGGTTAAGAAAGTGGTTTTTCGAGTATTATTGCGAACTCGTTCATAAAAATTTCTTGGTTTTTATGGATTCTGTCAAGTTGCACACCACTGCTATGTTATCTTATGCATTCAGATTTATATATTTTTTAGAAACATTTCCTCAAAAGTCGCTATTCGGGTTCCGTAACACAAAAGAAAAAAAAAACGAATATAATAAAAATCTATCTGTTTGTCTGTAAATACCCTTTATCTCGGGAACACATGGAGGTATCGAGTTGAAATTAAATTTTTAAATATTAATATTAAATTTTTATTTACTTTGTGGTGCCTTGCTTCCCGTGAAAACAAGCCATCCTCTTAGTCTACGCAGTCAAAACGATTTGGCTATTTATGTCGTAAGTCTGTACTGAACTCGGTGCGCGAGTCTGCTGGTTTTGCTAAATTTACAGTATTTTTATCGACGAGTTATCTCTTGAGGATGCCACGTTGAAGAGCGAAACACAAGGCTATTAGCTATTATAAGGTTGGATTGCATCCCACCTGCATAAGTTGCAGACGGGGGGAATTCGGGTCATATGTCTTAGTGTCATGGGCAGGTTGGGACCCTCTGGGTGGTATAAATCCCACAGTTCCTGGTCTTATCCCCAAAGACCTTATTTTTCAAGCTTTTTGAAGGATTCCATAACATAGTCTGGAAGCCTTCTAGGGCCATTGCCTGAACATAAAGGGTAAAAAAAGGAACATGAATGGGTTTTAGTCAGTAAAACTATCTGACACTCTCCCTTGCTCCACCCAGAGTAGGGGAAGTTATTTGATGATGGCCCATCTGAAAAAATATGTGGATATAACATGGATAGGTACTGTTTTCCAAAAAAAATTGTTAGCAATGTCTGATGAATTTATTAATGGTTCTTACAATCAATAACGTTCTCAGAGATATTATTGAAAAGAGAATCTCTACAGAATTTCAACACAATGAATGCACCTGCCCCTGCTCCTCGTGAATGCGTACAAACTAATTCTATAGCACGCCTTTCATGCATCTATGGTACTTTGACGACAATGTCCGGATTTATGTGAGTACCTGTTAAATCGACAATAAAACCCACTCCTTCAATACTGCTATTGAAGCCGTTTCCTGCACCTTTAACTGTCGACCTTATTATAAAATGAATAGCAGTTTAAAAGCCGAAATCAAACGCAAACGCACAGTGAAGCTAAATCAATTTGTTATGCAAATCTGTGCACTCTGCAATTTTGACGGCACGGTTGGCGGAGTGGCTGAACGATTGACTGATGCACTCCGTATCGCGGGTTTGATTACCACACGGTACAAATATTTGTATGACTTACAGGTTGTCGTTTCGGGTCTGGCTGTTTGTATATGTGAGTTTGAATGTTTATAAACGCACCCACGATAAAGGAGAAAATCCTAGTGTGGGGCAAAAACATCTGGGCAGGCATTGTGTTTTTAAGTTGTTTTTATTTGTGTTACCTCGAGTTCTCATGTATTGTTTTAGCTTTTTTTTTTTTTATTTATCATATTATAATTATATTAATTACTAAATATATACAACCTATAAATATACACAAACTAATAATAAAAAAATATATATATATATACAGAAAATTACAGGGCGTCAAAAAATTCGTCCGTATCGCCGTCAACAGGTAAAGTGCCCAGAAGGCTGGCAGCATTACCGCGTTGGATGGCAATGCTTATTTTTTGTGCAAAAAACAGGCCAGCCCTCTGGTCACGAGAAGAATCGACCAACCGCTTGGCGATTTCTCGAAATACTACATGGGCACTCGGACCCCATGGCCCTAGTGTTTCAACCCCAAACGGCTCAAAAACATAATTACCAATCAAATTGTGATATTTGCGCCGTTTGAGGTTTTCAGCACCTGCAGCAGCAGCTCCAGCGCAACCCACCGTACTAGGAAGATGGGATGGTGCAAGGGTGTCGACACAAGTTGCATCCCACACCAAAGATCTACCCAACTTCCATGGCATTATGGTCATACCATCTGGTCTCTTTCCATCGACGCGTACCAAGCCAGTTGGTTCTAAAACAGCTGGCACCCCGGCGGTGGCAAGAGCACGACGGATGAGATCATTAATGCAAGCGTGCCGAGCAATACGACCTGCGCTTTTACTGCAGGAAAGGCCATGGTGTCCGAGGCAGTCGACTGCTTCCCCACATTGACAGCGATGCGGAGCCCCACAGGGTGCACCCAATCGCAAACACGTAGCGAGCCGGAAGGTTGTGTCACCCAACAAAGTACCTATGTTAGGTGACGGTAACGCCTGTAGCCAGAGGCCCGATTCCCACTCACCCACAGCCAGCAAGCGGGCACGCTCAGCAGAATTGGTGGACGTATTAATAAGGTTATTCCGTACCAACCTGCAGAGCGGCTCATCCCACTGTCTCTGGGAAAACGGGTTCACGGGCCGATCCGAGTCCGGGCAAGCCATTTTCCAGGCATCCTCTGCGTCGGTCAAGCACGGCACTTCCGAGTCAACCAGGGAGGAAGCTAAAATTTTCCTGGTCAGCTTTTCAGTGCTGTGGACGGAAGACAGGAATGCCGGTAAGCTTACACTGGAAATTTTGCGGACGCCGAGGCCACCAAAACGAATTGGCAGGGTGGCTTGTAGCCACGCTCGGTCATCCAAGGCCATATTAAAAATGGAAGATACAGTATTGCGAATAATTTGATCAATTTTGTCCAAATGTTGTGGTTGCTTCCAAAGTGGAGAACAACGCAGAAAATACATAAAATTTGGACCAAAACAGCAATATCGTAACAGGGTGAACGCCGAATGCAAATTAATTTGAGATAGTCTGTCCGAAATATCAATAAAATGATTGATTTTGTTCTCGATGAAAGATGAAAAACTTTCTTCTAAAATAGGAGAACCTAGGAGGTGAAGGGAACTTTTTTCTAAAATTTTGATGTTTGGGGCTATTGCATTAAATTTATCTATAGTCAATTGTCTGTCGGTAATGTCAGAAAGGTAAATTTCGCACTTTGAGGGATTAAGGTCAAGGCCAATAGATTTAAATTGCTGTTTTAGTAGTTTCAGATCATTCAAAACAGTGTCAACATCACCTCCTAAAGTTCCATCGTCCAAGTACCAAATGTTGAATTTTGAATTTAATTTTTTGATTATGGGGTGAATAGCTAAACTGAAAATGACAGGCCCGAGAGGGTCACCTTGTTGGCAGCCAACTGCAGATTCCAAAACATTGTCCTTGAACAATAATTTTGATGGATGTCTATAACATTGCCACATGAAACCATAAATTTCGGGAAGTTCTTTTTTCACTTCAGTCAACAAAGTGTCCCTGTTAACAGAGTTAAAAGCGTTTTTCACGTCAACCTTGAGGACGATCTCACCTTTTTTAGAATTTAAAAAAGAGGATAAGGCATGTACGGCAGCTTCACAACCCCCTCTGGAACCAAAACCGAGTTGAAGGGGTTGGAACTTAGTTGCAAGCGATTCGCTGTAAAGCTTGCAACAAATTTTGGCTGCCATACGCCTGTAGGTGCAACCGACGGCAATAGGACGAATGCCGCCATCCTTCTTGCGGAGGGCACACAGATTGGCCCCATACAAAACATCGACGACGGCATCGTTCACGCCGCCGGAGAGCATTAAGTTGACCAGAACCACAAGCTCCTTCAAGAGCGACTCACCAGCTTCCCCGGCGCCCACACTCAACAAATCTTTCAAATGTTGAGGAGTCAAGCCGTCGAGGCCGCCGGCAGAACCACTCCGGAAAGAGCTCACGGCTGCGGTCAACTGTGGGGGAGTAATAGAAAAAAAAGGTGAATCCTGAACGAGAGGGTCGGGCCGTGTGGGAGGGTCGGGGAAGTTGAGACCATCCGCAGGCGCTGGGTGTTTACTCTCCAGGGCTAAAAGCGTCTCTGGAGAATAAGGCGCCATCACATCACTGCTGAACAGTAATCTGGCCGCCCCCCTGATGTCACCCTCGCTTAATTTGGATTCCACATGAGCACAAATACCATTCTGGTTAAAAGAAAAAGGCAATTTGGAGTCTAAAATACGGGTCGAATTGTTGCAGTTTTCTTTAATTTGGTTAGTTAAAGATTTTTGGGTTGCCAAATTTTTTTGGACATGTAGAATCCTATAAGGGAAGGTGAGTAACTGCTCCCAAGCATGTTGTGAGTTCTCCTGAGTCGCGAGACGGACACAACGAGCTAAACACTGAGCAACAGAGTGTCTCGCGCCCCGGGGAACTCTTTTAAGAACCGGAATGGAATTTTTGAATTTAGATAATGTTTTCCACAAAGTTTGTTCTAAAGGAGTTGATGACGAGGTTGAGGCTGGGGGACACAGAGGTACACTATGGGGTTTGTGAACCTTGCCATAGTGGATTTTAAGTCCCCTTTCGCCTTTAAAAAAACGTGCCTGGGAGCAATGAGGGCATCTTACCAGTTGCACATCCAGTGATGTGACAGGTTGACTGGTACTAACTATTCCGGCGTCGCTACAGCCAGTGCTCAACATAAATTAAAAACTGTTATAATTCTTAAACTTACCAACTATAAACTTAAAATAATAAAAAACACTAAAAACACTTATTTACAATAAAATAAAAAACACAAAATTTCAATGACAACGGTTGCTATGGTTAGAGCGCAGTCGCGCAGGCAGACGGGCGCCGCGCCGACCATGCTGTCAATTTGGCGCAGCCCTGGCTACCGTTGCCAAGAGACGGGCGTCGCGTTGCGTAGTGAAAACCACTGATATTCCAGGAACTGCTCATCAAATTTCTTTTGAACGCGAAATATACGTTTTGATTACGGCAGCACAAAATTCTTGACACAATTGACTAGTAAATAACAGTCTAGAGATTTAACGTCTGGCAATTGTCGCACGCACAATGTAGCAGACGACACAAACAGCTTATTATAAAGTCCCATTTCAATTTATACAATAAAACCGCTTATTTGAGAAACACCAAAACCGTTTTCGAATGCAGATAAAAACGGAAAATCGCACACACAACACCAAAGTTCAACAGGGAATGCCAATATTTATTTGAAATGTTGAAATATGCTTAGTGTATTGAAACAGTAGGTATGGTTAAAACTAGATTATTGTTGATCTTCCAAAATAATTTTTAGTAAAATAGCTATTTCATTTTTCGTTGCTATTTTGAAAGATCTACTACTAGATCTTTCAAAAAACGGTGCCTTGACGGATACGGAAATCAGAGAAGAAATGGACACAATTATAGTAACTGGATTTGAAACGACATCTACCCAGCTGACATATACTTTGCTGCAGCTTGGAGCACATCCTCTTTTTTAGCTTGATTGTTCAAGATATGGTTATTGATAGTTGCCAAGAATGTGAAGTATGCATTATGATACCAGCGGCTGCGTTCGCGTGGAAAGTTTGTGAGAACAAAAATCGGGCCAGTGTACAGTGCGACTCGGAATCGCGCATCGAAGATTCCGCACAAACTAGCGGCATAAACGGCCATATATTTTGAGTGCGCAGGCTTAGATGGTTGATTTTTGATGAGACAAAGGGTCTTGAGAAACAGACAGAGATAAAAAAAATGATCCTCTAGGGGTTCCGTGTGATCCTGCCGGGGTTGCGGGTTGCTCGAAAGAGATACCGCGGCCCCGGAACGTAAAGAGCAATAGAAGGAACATGGGTGGGTTTTAGTCAGTACAAGTCTGACATGCCCCCCCGCTCCGGCAGGGGGAAGACATTGGATGATTTCCCACCCGGAAAAAAAGGGGTTCCGTGTTTTCGTTGTGAGGTACGGTACTCTAAATGGAAGTAGTCTATGTAGTCTTCCAAACTATAATCTTATTCTGTCCCATATTTAATGCGGATTAGTAAGTTTGTATTATATTTAAGTAAGTGTATTAAGAAAATGTTAATTATCATAATTGGTGGGGGCTAAAGTCATCATTAAATCAACAATTACAAATTAAATGATCTGGAAAATTACTTTTTTACAAGTTTTTAAAAACTAATACAAGTTGTAACTTACACTCATAACGACTCCGTAAATAGAAGATTTCCAAATATGGTCTACAACATAAAAATCGTAACGACGGGGAGAACAAGGGCATTTGGGTTCGTTAAGGGCATTGCACATTTTATTAAATAATGCACACCAACACGTATCCTTACTAATATTACGAGTATAAAAGCATAGTGAGTTTGTTTGTTTGTTACGTCTTCACGCCTGAATGGCTAAACCGATTTTGATGAATTTTAGTACAGAGATATTTGAGACCCTGGAGACGGACATAGGAATATTTAAAAAAAAGTGAGAAAATGGGGAGAAAGAGGAAAGAAAAGGAAAAAGAAAGATTTTTTTTTTCGATCATCACGTGGATTAAAGTTAGCGTTAGCCCAAAGTAACTATGTCACGCCGACGAAGTCGCGGGTGGAAGCACACAATTATTCAATGCTGTGTAAATATAACAATAACAGGCGCACAACATTATTACAAAACTAGGATATTGATTCTAAAAACAAAATAAAAAACAAGACAAATAAAAAACTTAAATTAATTATAAACATGTCAAAATGTTACACTTAAAAAGGAAAAAAAATGTCAACTAATTTAAAAAAAAAAACAAATTGAAAAAAAATTAAATTCAAATGGTCACAAATTAAAATGGTTCACGTTGTCCTGGTCCATTTTAGTTCACCTAATATTAAACACGTTCCTATGTGCATCGTAGCAGTATACCTATAGGTAACTGTGTCTAGGGATGCCACCCATAGTTTATTACAAAATATTCTACATCATTTCACTTTATACCAACAATAAACTACACGAAAAAACTTTATTTTGAATGATTGATTTATATTCACATAAAATAAACAGAAAAAGGGTTATTGTAAGAATTTTCGAAAAACAAAACGCCAGATTATGTTTTTATTTATTTAAATTTTGAATGTGTGTTGAGATATTCAGTAAGGATAATTATTTGATAAAACTGCCTAAAAGTTATAAAAGCGGAAGTTAGTTTGTTTGTTTGTTTATTTGTTAAATAGTGGGAAATAAGGGAGAAAGAGGGAAGAAAAGGGAAAACTTAGCTTTGCTATTACAATCAATAAGGCGCAAGGGCAAAAACTACGAGTAGTAGGTACTTGCAAATCAGAAAAGGGGAACTGTGTGAACCCGAATTTAACTCGAGCGAAGTCGCGGGCAAAAGCTAGTAAGTCATATCTCGAAGTCATATTTCGAACGGTACTGTACTGTCTATTCTGCTTCAATACGAGTATTGAAGCAGAATAAACAGTACTTTATTTTGACACAATTATTATTACTAATTTTTTCAATGTACTTTATTTGGTCAGGAAAGGTGACAACCCTAGCTGTGTCCCATCAATATCTGTGTTATTGTGCCGACCGGTCTCATCTCGTCGGATGGATAACTGTTAACCACTAGTTATTCGTTTTGTTGCTCTGTCAGACACAATGTGTAGTCACACGATTTGTTCGTTTTTTATTGTTACCGTTTTTAGGGTTCCTTAAAAGAAAAAACGGAACCCTCAGAATCACTTTGTTGTCTGTCTAGCCGTTTATCTCAGAAACGTGTAGAGGTATCAAGTTGAAATAATAATAACGAATGCTTAAGTCTGGTTCCTCGGAGCGATTTAATCTACCCTCAAAGTCAAAAGAAATGACCGTTTTTTATTTTTAAACATTGTCTCTCTCTAGGAATTTCTCCTGTATCGTAACATTTAAACTCACTACAAACAACCAGACCCGAAACAACTATCTGTAGGCCATACAAATATTGGTTCCGTGCGGGAATCGAACCCGTGACACGCAGCGCAGCAGTCGATCGCTCAGCCACTGTGTCAACCATTATCGTCGTTTATGTTACAGATGTGCACGGAACTCTCGGTTCGCGAGTCTGTCTCACACTTGACCGGTTTTTTTATTGATAGTTTACCGTTTTATTAAGTTTATTGGGTGAATGATTTCTGATTGTCGTTCTTCGGAAGTAGGTCGGAAGGTGATGATTATGTAGAAGTCAGGCTTTGTTATTTGTATGGACCAATCTCAGTCCATACAATTCGATTTGTTATGAATGCTTTGCTATACTGAAATGATAAACATAGTACACTAGCCTTGTAGCATAAAGATAATCTAGAAAATCAATCGAAGTCATTGTTCTCGTTTAAAATTCATCACACTAACATTATAAAGGCGAACGTTTGTGTGTATGTTCATTCGACCTTGATGGTAAAACGGCTCTACAGATTTGGATTAAATTTGGTATAAATATAGCACATGTTCTGGATTAACACATAGGCTACTCTTGATCCACGAAAAGTGCGGTGTTCTTGTAAGAGTACACACAAGCGTTACCATATAACAAGTTATTTAATTTATTACTAGCTTTTGCCCGCGGCTTCGCTCGCGTTAAACTCGGGGTAAAACAGTTCCCCTGCAGGTACCTGCTACCTTTAATTTTTGCCCTAGCGCCTTATTTATTGTAATAGCAAATCTTAGTTTTCCCTTTTCTTCACTCATTTCTCATAAAAAATAGTCTCCAGGGTCCCAACTATCTCTGTCATTTGCCAATTAGGCGTGAAGACGTAACAAACAAACTCACTTTCGCTTTTATAATATTAGTAAGGATATACGAAATTCTACACCTAGGTATTTATTATTAAAATAAGACATTGACTTTATCGATAGGAGTCAAGTTTGTTTCGTCTTGTCGAATCTGCCGTGAAACCTAGACTTTTGACCTCAATCTTGTCCAGAAAACAGTTGAGGTTGACGATGGAACTTGCTGACCCAAAAGAAGCCTTTTAACTCGCTCCTTGAACAGATGCAACCTATATGAACTTGGGAGAGATAGATTGTTGCGGAGAAAACTTGGGGAGGCCTATGCCAAGGAGCAAGACAATTATGAAACCGGTGTATAATAAATTTTTAAAAAAAAAAGACAAGAATTTTTTTATTATACTAGTAATACAGTAGGGTGTAGGCATATGAGTGAAATGTAACATATACGGTTGGTAAGAAAGGCTTTTATTATTCTTTTTATATGGACTTGAGAACACAGATGGAGTCAGGGAATTCCACTCTTACGTATAATAAAGGACAATGTGATGAGATCTTGCGTTGTGTGTCGCGAGTTCGATCTCCGCACGGAACAAATATTTGTATGATCTACAGATAGTTGTTTCGGGTCTGGTTGTGTATGTGAGTTCAAATGTTTAGAAACACACCCACGATACAGGAAAAAATCCCAGAGTGGGGCAACGTATTTTAAACTACTTAGGTAGAGACTCGAAACCCAGAGTGAGTTTCGAGTCAGTTAATAGAGTTGGAAAAAAAATGAAGACGCGATGCACTGTTTAAATCTACAACGATTAAAATGCGACAGGAAATTTGCCGCCAGCTTTGTAAAGAAAGTAAATTACAATAAGCACTTACAATTAAATGCAATGTCAACAAAAAAGTGAAATTACATGAAAAGTATAAATAAAGTTTTAATTTTTATGGGCACAAGAGAAATCCTGTACATACAGGGTGTGCAAACAAGTTCCAAGCACAAAGTGGGCCAGTAGTATTGGCTCTTATGGTGTTTTTAAGCTGAAGTGGGAAGGCTGGTTTCGCACAAGATTTTTTGGCGAAAAGCAATCTTCTTTGACCAAAACAATATAGTTTTATAGTTATTTTCAGCCCACCTAACGGAGAATTATCATCACTGTTAATGGAGTTGGTTAAATGCTTATGGCCGTGTTTGTGTTATTTGTGACTGTGAAGCCATCTTGGCATTAGTCTCTAATATTCCCATCGTAGGTAAATGCTTGTTGCTGGATATTCATTTTTTTTCGGTTGGGAAATAATCCAATGAATTCCCCCGCTGAGCGGAGCGGGCATGACAGACTTGTACTGACTAAAACCCACCTATGTTCCTTCTATTGCCCTTTACGTTCCGGGGCCGCGGTATCTCTTTCGAACAACCCGCAACCTTGCTGGATATTTCTTGTCTTTGTTCCCAATAACAATAACTTCTTCCATTTTTGAAAAGTAGGGTAGTTTTTTGACGATACGGTTGGCGCAGTGGCTGAGCGATCGACTGCTGCGTTATTGCAGAAGAGAAAAGTAAAGGCGTACTATCCTTACTAATATTATAAAAGCGAAAGTGAGTTTGTATGTTTGTTTGTTTGTTACCTCTTCACGCTTTAATGGCTCAACCGATTTTGATGAATTTTGGTATAGAGATAGTTGGGAACCAGGAGACGGACATAGGCAGACATTTTTTTTTAAATAGTAGGATGTGAGGGAGAAAGAGGGAAGAAAAGGGAAACTTAGCGTTGCTATTAAATCAATATGGCGCAAGGGGAACTGTGTTACTCCGAATTTAACGCGAGCGAAGCCGCGGGCAAAAGCTAGTAATGTATAATTGTAAATGTGCATCACGTCTGTATTCGTATATGAACAAGTTCGCAAACTGTGTCATTGGAACAATGAACTTGTTATGATTTACGTATATTCTCGTATTTACTGAGAGCGACTTTTTTTTTGCTGAGTCAATGTTTATTATATAAACGATGGTTTTCCGTATGTGTCGGCGTTTTTTTGGTCAAAAGACGAAACCGCAAACTGTATTTCTAACGAGTATTTATTAAAAAGTTTTTTTTTTGTGATTGATTATTATTTCTCTTTGCTTACAAGTTTCATTTTTTGTTTGCTTTGGTAGCAACAGAACCATGAACCTCAAACAAACCCAGCAACCGGGGGGTCTGTAGACAGTGAGCAATGGGTAGGTCACCGTCCGCCCGTCTATTGAAGACAGGGTGTGTCGACGGCGCGTTCGTGTTCCACGCGCGCCTCAAAGAGATGTCAGCAAAGCAAAGGGGCTAGCCAGGCCCAGAGCGGCCGGGGAAGTTATTCGATGACTTGCCATCCGCAAATAAAAGGTATCAATGGCCATAAAGGGTGGGGAGGGGGTTGGGGGGTTGTGGAACATATGGTTTTGTGGTAAGATAAGCCTGGACCTAGCAGTAGACTGCCGTTAGGCTCAGTTGATGAATGACTCAGTGATTTTGATGGTCCTAATTTGAAAACTGCGTAAGGAAAGTACAAGAGCTATATAGATATTTTTAAAGTGAAACTTTTATTACATCGTCTCAAACTTTTTCGTCTGTGTGTTGCAAGTCGCGTGACGGTCGGCCGCGGAGTAAGGATGTCTATAATGTGAAAAAAAGTTTCACTTTTACCGTGGTTTCATAAAACCACACAATATTTTTTTTATTTAACATGAATAAATTAAATAAAAATATTTGCGTTAAGGTCACCGTTGTACATAAGCCTCATAATTGCAACTTATATGTATATTTTATTCGCTTTTTCATACTTTTAATTAAGAGTGCAAAAAAAAACAAAAAAAAATTATTTCCCCTTATCTGACTTCCAAAACAAAAGTATGACTACTATGTTATCATTTTATCAATAAAGCCACTAAGTATTATTTTGTGTAATAAAATGTGTATATGTGAGAGTTGCTAGTAAATCCACATCTTTATAACCAGCTCAGGATCTAGACAGCGGGAATAAACTGCTTCTGTTTATGTATTCACAACCCGTAGCTGTGTAAAAGATACTACGAGATACAAGTATTCTAGGGATGGCAAGATATTTAAAAACAAAATAATCTATACTTATAATATTATAAAGCTGAAGAGTTTGTTTGTTTGTTTGAACGCGCTAATCTCAGGGACTACTGGTTGGAATTTCTTTTAGTGCTGGATAGTCCATTTCTTGAGGAAGCCTATAGGTTAAATAACGTCACGCTACGACCAACAGGTGCTGAGCAGCGAGGGTGATACCGCGGGGAACAGCTAGTCATTAGATATAGAAATGGTAATGAAAGGTTTGTCAACGTTTTGTTTCCATACAAGTCAATAAAATTTTTGAATCTGTGTGTTCGTTTTTAATACAAACTTTTGTCTGAATGCATATGAAAGTATATAATATATACCTAATATATTTAAAGCAAAATATATATTTGTCTGTCTGTTTGTCTTTGCTGATCTCAGAAACAGTTGGACCGATTTTGACGAGAATTTTACTGAAGTAAAGCTGATTTTATAAGAAAAACTTAGATTTTGATTTAGAAACGGGTTTTGGGTGTTTTTTTTTCAAAACAACGAATCTTATTCAAACGCGTAAGTAATATTTTTTCAATGAAACAGAGAAAACACACACACACACAAGCAGAAACAATGAAAAGATCAATTAAAAATACTTGAGTAAGTAGAATCCAAAGATTACATATCAGTAACCAGCTTTTTCCCGCGACTTTGCTCGCGTTAAATTCGAGGTAATACAGTTTCCTGATTTGCCTGGACGGACCTGCTACCTGTAGTTTTTGCCCTTTGTAATAGCAACCTCATTTCACACATTGTTAAAAAAAAATTGCTTTTTTCGGTCTCCAGGGTCCCAAATATCTCTGTACAAAAATGCATGAAAATCGGTTTGGCCATTTTGGCGTGAAGACGTAACATAAAAAACAAACTCACTTTCGCTTTTATACTATTAGTAAGGATTAGATATCACATGCATTTGACGTGTTAGTTGTTAGTGATATTGGTGGTAGCAGAAACAAGTATGATAGTTTAATAACTGTCAGAACTAGACCTGTCAAATTTGTCAAAGAGCCTTACGAACCTTTACGAGTTTTTTTTTTACAAATAACTATACTCATCGTACGGGTCACGGCTTTGCCAATTCCATCGTACAAAATTCCAGCCAGCCCTAACCTTATAGATATCTTCTATACAAACATATACAGTACGAGAGACATTTTATATTTATATATATAAGAGTAATCAACAGTTACAAGTGGTAGAACTGCTTTGAAAGCAGGACTGTCTATTTTTAAATTGAAACTTAGTTCAGACGTAGTGAAATAAAAGGGAACGGGCTCTCAAAGATTATTTATTTCTATTTTTATTAAACTGTTTGAAAGAGATACCGTGGCCCCGAAACATAATTTTTGAATTTGAGTTTTTTTTTTTTGCGTTTTTTAAGTTAAAATAAGGTGAAAATCTTAATATTTTAAATCAAATAAATTGCAATGTATTTGGGACATAATAAGGTAAGTTTTCACTACATTCAATTAATCTTTTTATTACCTACAACTTTGCCATTTGACTTTTTTCCATAGGACTTGTAGTTTTGCCGGAAATCAAGATAAACCATTTTTTAACCTTAAAAACTCCCCCCCCCACTTCCCGAAATCGGATCGAACTTAACTTATTTTTCCTTTGATTTTTATCATATTCCCGTCCTTTTCTAAAAGGTTTCATCCTACTACAATTTCTTTTAATTTTTTACCAATTTTGAAGGCTTCGACCCTGGTCTATAATTCAAAATTTGTGGAATATTCGGTAGTTCCATAAAAACTAATACTTTTAGGTGGTATGGTTTCCAAAAAGCAGATGTCACGTAGCAAGTAAAATAATCAAGGATGTGACATTGTTAAAATTCTCAATAGTGAGCCGTTGAAAATTATTCAACAATACAATATAATATGGAAATTTAAGGTCGGGAAGACCTTGTTGGAGGTCGGCCCTGAACGAGATCATGGTAATAAACGCGCATTTGGTAAATATTTGTAATGTCCGACGTGCACTGACTTTCGAGATGACTGGAAACATCAATTGGTTCCATTATGTTAGTGTTTAGCCTACCCTGAACGCTGACACCTGAGAACTTGGAGAACATAGAGAAATTCCACCGGGCAAAATTATTACATCACTAGCTTTCGCTCGCGAATTCGTCCGCGTGGGATCGAAATGAGATGATCGAAAAAAACATATCCCCTTTTTTCCCTCTTTCTCCCTCCTCCCTCTACTCCTCCTCCTCCTCTACTTTTTTGAAAAAAAATTAGCTGAATAATTATTATGTCTCCAGGGTCCCTTAATTATGTCTGTACCAAAATTCATCAAAATCGGTTGAACCATTTAGGCGTGAAGACGTCACAAACACACTCACTTTCGCTTTCATAATATTAGTAAGGATTCTTTTATTAATTAAGTCGGTTTGTCCAAAGAGGTGGTGTCCATGATTCGATGCCGTATCGCGTTGCCTTAGTGACTGGACGCGACGTCGTGTCGTAATTGTTACTATGAACGGGACACAGAAATACTATATCCATCTACAGTACGGCCAATTAGCAGCGATACGAAAGGTCATTAACCTAAAGAACAAGTGTGGCGTTGACAATCTAATATTTAGCTCTTTCCATCTTGTGCCTTTGTCGTAATGTCTCGTTCTCCCGGCAAAAACATGACAACGTTAAGACGGGTTCGCCAACATTCGGGCGGGCATTTTAGATGGGGTTTTAGCATGGGTTTTGTTTACATTTGGTATATACCGCTTCTCGTTGGCCGTACTTTATCAGTAATGGATCAAATTTATACTTTATCTACTCACCAATCCCTTAGACGGCGCCAGGTCCTGCCGAAGCGCTAGCACGCGTAGACGCAGCAGTTCCCCGGGCCGATAGCGCGCTCGCTCCGTGGACAGCACCACCACACGCCCGCTGGAGATGCGCACCGGCATTCGACGTTCCCATACACAATGAGCTTCAGGGTACCTGGGTAAAATGTTACTGTAATACATATACTCTAGTTTATGGTCACTGGCTGAGCGTCCCGGGTTGGGTCACAAGTCACACATTTTTTGTTACAGCCCAAAGTTTAGAAATTGGCGATATGATAAGCCATTAGTTCCGCTTCTTATGTTTCTTCGGGCAAGCTATAAATACACAGTTCTGATAATCAACACATAATAATCAATGTCGATTATACATAGATCATTGTGGTTCCATCGGACTTAACATAATGAGAGTGAGGAAAGAGGAACACAGGTGCACTCTGCCAGTATTTGCACACGCAATATCTCTTAGGGCTCCACTGTGATACGCCGTCATAACCGAAAACCACCAGAAGCAGAACGTAAACCTTTCGCCGTTTTCATGATCATCGAAATAAGGTGGTCAGGAAACGCAAAAATGTGTTCAGAACTGCTAAGAACCATGAACAGTCACTTTTCTATATTCTCACCTGACGTTGACGACCAAATCAGCTTTCGTGTTTGGCAGCGATGGGACATTGATATCCAAGCATCCTCCGTCACCTGTGAATAAGATGATAATCAAAATTCTTGCAAAATCGAAGACAATGAAGTCTGACTGCAAGTCGTCACCAGTTTATGCCTGAAAGTCTTACGAGCTATCTTGCCAAGATGTATAGTGTTAGCCAGTAAGTAGGACAAGTCCAGATGGATCACGTTTAGGTAATATCGGTCTTCAACTGCATCAAGTTAGTTTGGAAGCCGATTCTAATATAGTTTAGGAAGACAAGGCATATGATGCTGAGCTTTCAGAATAACAGTTTGTTGTAGAGATCTCACAAACTCTGTGCCAGAAGTTTATGGTTAGATACTTAAACTGGTGCCAGATTTTTATGCTATACATGGGCTTAAAATATGCCGTCGAGAAATATTTATTTATTAAAACTTTATGAACATGTATAAAAACACATTGTACAAAGGCGGAGTTAATGCCTTGGGCATTTTCTGCCAGTCTACCTTAGAGTGATGCAGAGAGAAAATATAGTAGGTGCAGGGTGTATAACAGAAAGTGTTTCGAGAAAACATTAACAAATATTATATAACGATAAATATTTAATACAAACAAAATAAAGTAAAGAGAATTATAAATACATAGAGAAAAACTTAGAACCATTTAATTTCGAGACGAATCTGCCAGCTTCTTAAGTAAATGTTTCCGAGCTCTTACTTTAAAAGTAAATCAATTGGTGGCCATACAAATATCTCTTAGACATGCTGTTTTCCTCACGATGTTTTCCCTCACCGAAAAAAGTTGATAATTATACAATACGCACATGGCTCCGAAAAATCAGAGGTGCATATCTGGGAATCCAACTCGAGACCTATGACCTGACAGTCCAACGATCACACAACTGGACTATCACTGCTGCTATGGCTGATTACGCTTAGTTACTTCTACATTACCTGAAAGCTGTGAAGTAGCCGTGGTTGTCTGCCGCCGGTCTTCAGTCAACACGGTGAGCAGCAACCGAGCTGGTCCTTCGGTGTAGAACCTGGATATGCATGCGCGGTTCATACCACCCGCTGTCAGCACCCCCGGAGCCAGGAAGAGGTGGTTCTTGTCCGTGCATGGGTTTCTGAAAGGGAAGTGGAAGGTGTTTAATAAGTTTAGAGGTTGAGGACATATCTGGCGACATGGCTCACAATCACATTATAAGAATAGAGTGTCGTTGAGCTCCTTGAGTTATGAGTCGAGCTACACGATAACTGACAAATGCTTGCACTGACTGGACAGGTCGACTCAATTTGTGTGGTGCTTTCTTAAAAAAGACCGTTTCAGACACTATTCTGCATAGTTCCCATGTAAGTTGACCAAGATTTTTGTCTGGACCTTAAAAGAGACTATGACCACTGAGTTTGTTTCGGCTGTTTCTTCTCAGAGTAGTCTGGTACGAGACACCGGCCTCATCTTTTTTTTTTAATAAAAAAGACGTGTAAAAGTGTTTGTAAAAACCTACTTGCAAATAAACATCATTTATCATTATCATTTAATTACAATATTTTGTTCAATTAGTAGTTTTTACTTGGCATATATAGTTATCTTTTATAATTAAAATAGCTTTTGCCCGCGGTTTCGCTCGCGTTAAATTCCAGTAAAACAGTTCCCCATTCCTGATTTACAGGTACCTGCTACCTGTAGTTTTTGCCCTTACGCCTTATTTATTGTAATAGTAATGCTAAGATTTTCCCTTTTCTTCCCTTTCTCCCTCATATCTTAATATTTAAAAAAAAAATAGCCTATGTCCGTCTCCAGGGTCCCCACTATCTCTGTACCAAAATTCATCGTTGGCACAGTGGCTGAGCAATCGACTGCCGCGCTGCGTGTCGTGGGTTCGATTCCCGCTCGTAACAAATATTTGTATGGCCTACAGATAGTTATTCCGGGTCTGATTGTTTTTTGTTTTTTTTTTGTATGTGAGTTTAAATGTTTGTAATCGCACCTACGATACAAGAAAAAATCCTAGTGTGGGGCAACGTTATAAAATAAAAATGTTATGGATTCCAACAGCTATATTTGCAAACAACTTGCGAGAAAAATCCATGAAAATGCCTTCAAATTACCATTCATCAGACTTTTCTTATCGACATCAATTATTGTAACAATTATGAGCGTGGGACATTCCCCAAATGTTATTATTCTTCCCATAACATTTTGATCCCATAATTTTTGACGGGCCTGTTGGTCTAGTGGTTAGTGGCCCTGACTGCTGAGCCGGAGGTCGTGGGTTCGATTCCCACCCAGGACAAACTTTGTGTGATGAGCATGATTGTTTGTTCTGTGTCTGGGTGTGATTTATCTATAATATGTATGTATTTATAAATTATATAAGTATGTATATCAGTTGTCTGGTTACCATAACACAAGCTCTGTTTAGCTTGGGATTAGATAGCCGTGTGTGAGTTGTCCCAAGATATTTATTATTTATTTATTATACCTCACGACTCATCTACACGAAGGGACCAATTATACCATAGAACAAAAAAAATATGAGATCAATGAATAGCCGTTTCCTCGTGATGGCGGACATCAAAATCAAGGTCCAATTGACCTTCGATATCAACCATATAAATGTACTGTGATGGTTTAATGATAGCTTGTAGTTCTATGTAAATGATTTTTATTTCCCTTTGTTGTTTTTATGGTGATTTTGTAATGAAAGAAAATGGAGCTGCGTCGTGGTTTTGCAAAATTATTTTCCAAGTAACTTTTGCTCGCGGCTTCGTCCGCGTGGCATTGTTACTTTGGGATAACGCTAACTTTTCTGCCCTCTTTCACCCAATTAACTCACACAAAAAAAATGGGTTAACGCCAACTTTAACTTGCGTGATGATCGAAAAAAAAATCTTTATCTCCCCTTTTCTTCCCTGTTTCTTACCATTTTCTCATTTAAAAAAAATAGCCTATGTCCGCCTACTGGGTCCCAACAATCTCGGGACAAAAAATCATCAAAATCGGTTTGGCCATTTAGGCGTGAAGACGTAACAAACAAACAAACTCACTTTCGTTGTAAAATTTTAATGTTTGTACGTCCTTACTATAATATTATAATTATAGTAAGGATGTACAAACATTTAAAAGAAATAAAATACAGAAAAAAGAACACAAAAACGCCTATCTTAGACTTGCTCTTTCGAGCATAGTCGAGTTAGTCTTGCCTGGACCAAAGTCTTAAGTTAGTCGTTAGTGCATTGATGTGGCTGTCCCCAGGTTGGTTGCAGTTAAAGTTTAAAAAGATAACTTTAAAAGCAATTCGGTAATTGACCAATGAATTAATGTTGAAATTGGTACGTTAGGCAATACTGATCAGAGAGCCAAGGTTGTGGGTTGTTCGAAAGAGATACCACGGCTTCGAAACATAACGGGCAATATAAGGAACATGGGTCAGAACGGGGGAAGTTATTTGATATGATTTTCGATCCGCAAAAAAAGGCATTCCTAATATTCTCGGTGAATATCGTTGGGCAAGAGTATTCTTCTGTAACTACTGTTGATCGAAAAATAGGAGTAACCATAATAATTCTAGGTTAAGAAACTAACTTACGTTGTATATCTTAAAATCATTTATTTAACATGCATAACAGTAGCGGAAGTTAGGCGACATTAAAATTTAATTTTGCTCTACTTAAATCTAAAAATGCGCGACATTTGCAAGCGGATTTTGCTTATTACTTACTTACCTAAATTAGATTCGTTTAGCTATAAAAATGATCATTGATTAGATAATCAGCTCAATTGAAATCTACATTGTTTATAGCCTGCTTATAACTTCATTTAATTGCGACATCAGTGCGACTAGATCCGCATAGAATTTGGAAGTTTCTATTAAATGATCAGACTCTATATTACCTTTTAGTTTCGTACCTCAAAAAGAAAAAAAGGAACCCTTATGGGACAAGTCTGTCTGTCTGTCAAGGCCATTTATCTCGAAAACGCGTGGTGGCATCAAGTTGAAACTTAAACCATTTAATCAAATCTGTGGTCCCTTTGTGCTGTAAAGAATCAACCGTCTAAATCGTCGTAGTCAAAAAACATACCTGTCATGAGTACCTAGCCATATCTTTTATCGCAAGTTTGTTCGGAACCCTAAGCCGATTTCGAAAAATTTTGGTACAGAGATAGTTGAGACCCTGGAGACGGACATAGGTTAATTTTTTTTAAAGTGAGAAATGAGGGTGAAAGAAGGAAGAAAAGGGAAAACTTAGCTTTGCTATTACAGTAAATAAGGCGCAAGGGAAAAAACTACAAGTAGCAGGTACCTGCAAATCAGGAAAATGGAACTGTGTTACGCCGAATTTAATGCGAGCGAAGCCGCGGGCAAAGGAACTTTTGAATGTCAAGAAACAAAATGTTGAAGCTACAATCCCGGTCACAAGACATAAAAACTTGTGAAAGTACTGTAGTCTTTTTTTTCTTCTAATGTGTATGGATGTAATGCTAATATCGAAAAGAAATACTCGACAAGAGTTTGTATAAGATACCACAATTAAAGGCTGCATTGAAAAACTTTTTTGCAAATAAGTTCACTTCATCATCATTTTCCTGCCCTTGTCCCATTCTATTTGTGGTCGGCGCAACACGTTTTCTTCTTCCATTCTCCCCTATCAGACGTCATGGCATCATTTATTGCTTTCTCCTTCATATCACTCCTTGCACAATCCATCTATCTTTTCTTTGGCCTTCCTCTCGCTCTCCGCCTATCAACATTCAGATCCATCACTCTTTTAGTCACATGTCCTTCATCCCTCCTCATCACATGTCCATACCAAGACAAACGACTAACAGGCGCAACTTTCAAACTTCCTCAAATATATTAATTCCTTACTTTATCCATTCTTGTCACTCCACACATCCATCTCAACATTCTCATCTCCGCTACATGCAATCGTTTTTCATCCACCTTTAAATAAGTTCACTTCCGGAAGTAAACTATATTTCGTCTAATTTTCGGTCCTCTTTAGTGTTTTTTTGGAAGTCGGTTTTTAACTTTTGCTCATAGTCAGTTTAATGATTCTGATTTGAGGCTGTCTCGAAGAGTACACGATCATTTTTAACCTTTAAATATGATATTAAAAGAAATTTTTGTAGTCATAATTTTAATGAACATCAACAAACTACTGACTTTGCTAAACCAAGAACAAGAAACTACTCTAATCAGGTTTTAAATGACCGCCGTATGAATGCACTCGTTAACTTGTTCTAAGAAACACGTACATCTGGATGTTATTAAAGCAAGCAAACGTAGGGCTGTACGTATTCAATGCCCATTTTTTTTTGGGTAATCTTCAAATACCTTTCCTCCGCTGCGGGCGGACCGGGAGGGAGTGTCAGACTTGTCAGTCAAAAAAATTTTTTTTATGTATACCTACATGGACAGTTATAAAACGTCAAGAAAGAGTGCACGGTTCGGGTTGGTCGCTTTCTATGGAGAAGAACCGGCAAGAAACTCCACGGCAAGATACTCTTTTAAAATTATTTGGTATTACAATGTTGTTGTTACAGCGTTAGTATATAAATATGTGAGGACAGCGTAGGCCCGTAGGTACTCAAAAAGACTCACTCATGTTCCTTCTATTGCTCTTAATGTTTCGGGGCCGCGGTATCTCTTTCGAACAACCCGCAACCTCGGATAGTGTAGACCTTAAATATCTATGACGACATTTATGATCTAGTCAATGATATTTAAAAGCTAAGTTTATTGATATTAGGGGAATATAAACATACAGAATGACTGATATTATATTACTCGTCACATCCAATTTACTCGTCTCAAAGAAATCATTTTAATCGTTTTTTTTTTGGGGTCCGAAATCATCAAATAACTTCCCCCGCTCTGGGCGGACCGGGGGGGAGTGTCAGGCTTCTACTGGCTTAATCCCATCCATGTTCCTTCTATTGCCCTTTACGTTCCGGGGCCGCGGTATCTCTTTCGAACAACCTGCAACCCCGGCAGGCGAAGGCCCTGGCAGGTCCCTCTGCTTTGCTGACATCTCTTTGAAGCGCGCGTGAAACACTAACGCGCTGTCGACACGGCCTGTCGTCAATAGACGGACGGACGGTGAGCTACCCATTGCTTACCGTCCAATTTACTTACCAATCTGAAGATTGAGTCATACATTGTACCTAATAACTGTATCTATCGCTCTTTTCCTTACAAGGATTGCATGCGCGCGAGATATCACATTAGGATTAATTGTTCTGTTTAATTATAGTTATATGAATTAATCTAATGACTTATCCACACGTTCTTCGTTTCTATAAAAAATGCGACATGGTTTCACGGAATAATTTAACTAAGAGTTCTAAGATTAATCTAACAAGTTAAGAATCAATATGACGGCATGGTTCAGTGGCTGAGCGATCGACTGCTGCGCTGTGTGTCGCGGGTACGATTCCCGCACGGAACAAATATTTGTATGACCTGCAGATAGTTGTTTCGGGTCTGGCTGTTTGTGTGTGTGAGCTCAATGTGTGTAAACGCACCCACGTTACAGGAGAAATTCCTAGTATGGGGAAACGATATTTTTTTTTTAAATAACTGCCAGCTTCAATCTGTTTACAAAATGAGTTTTTGCAGTATAAGAACTCCTTTGTCCATTATACGAACTCGTCCGTCTTTACAACAACGGATTCTCTGACCCGACATGCCAAGAGTCACCTTTGCGATGTATTACTCTAAAGAAGAATACATTTTCATAGTATTAAGACTGGTACTGACATTACCCTTCCCTACCCCCACCACAGCATCAAGTTACTGAAGCCTAAATATTTAAATCGTAAGACTCTCCTAACGCCGTCAAAAACCATTTGTATTTTTACCCGACTTCGCCCCTTAAAGGAGGGTAATGTGTTCATCAGTCATTATAATCTAGAACGGCTCACTCTCTAATAATGGGTTCCGACTATTCTTCATAGTTCCAGATTACAATACTTGTTTTTCTCTTTTCAGTTTTATTTTCATGACAATGACTAGTGTTGTCTCAAAAATAGGTTCTATCGTTACAAGGGGACTTGTGAGCAAGAAGTTAATCGAGGCGACCGTTCCCCGCTCCGAACAGAGCGGGGGAAGTTATTTGATGATTTCCCATCCGCAAAAAGGGGGTATCCTTACTCCTTACTGACTACTTAATGACGGGCCTGTTGGTCTAGTGGTTAGTGGCCCTGACTGCTGAGCCGGAGGTTGTGGGTTCGATTCCTACCCAGGACAAACTCTGTGTGATGAGCATGATTGTTTGTTCTGTGTCTGGGTGTGATTTATCTATAATTATATAAGTATGTATATCAGTTGTCTGGTTACCATAACACAAGCTCTGCTTAGCTTGGGATCAGATAGCCGTGTGTGAGTTGTCCCGAGATATTTATTTTATTTTTTTACTAATATTATAAAAGCGAAAGTGAGTTTGTTACCTCTTCACGCCTTAATGGCTATACCGATTTTGATGAATTTTGTTACAGAGATAGTTGGGCAGACGGACATAGGCTAGTTTTTTTTATAACAAAGTGGGATATGATGGAGAAAGAGGGAAGGAAAGGGAAAACTTAGTTTTGTTAGTACAATTAATAAGGCGCAAGGCCAAAAACTACAGGTAGCAGGTACCTGCAAATCATGAAAAGGGAACTGTGTTACCCCGAATTTAACGCGAGCGAAGCTGCGGGTAAAAGCTAGTATTCTATAAGTATATTTTATGTCTCTTAATCTTTAAGTATGTAAGCAGTACACTTAGTTTACAGGGTGCATGCCTTCATACTGTGTCATGAAATTTTCAGACATGTCTAATTACTAGTTTTACATATTTTCAACTAGCTTTTGCCCGCGACTTCGTACGCGTGGATTAATAGTTCCCGTTCCCGGGGGATTTCCGGTATGAAAACTATCCTATGTTCTTTCTCGGGTCCCAAACTACATCTGTACCAAATTTCATTAAAATCGGTTCAGTGGTTTAGGCGTGAAGAAGAGACAGACAGACAGAGTTACTTTCGCATTTTTATTATTAGTTTAGAGTTTAGATTAACTACTTAAATAAGTCCATTACCGAGGATACGGAACTGATAAAACTCGATACTTCGAAACGAACCCTTCTCCTTATTATATGAAGTTCATGAGTTTTGAAAACATATCGGGATTAGGGACCATCGCGGACAACTGCCCAACCGGGTTGTCATTCGTTTTTAGTTCTGGCACCTAGCCATCCATAAGTGATACTACAGAGGGGCTTGCCAGAGCCTCCGCCTGCCCGGGTTGCGGCGCGGGTTGTTCGAAAGAAATACCGCGGCCCCAGAACGTAAAGGGCAATAGAAGGAACATGGGTGGGTTTTAGTCAGTAAAAGTCTGATATGCCCCCCCCCCCGCTCCGCCCAGAGCGGTGGAAGTTTTTTGATAATTTCCCACCCGAAAAAAAAAGTAATAAATGACGGTAGCTTTAGCTGAAACCACGGCTTTCGTGCTTAGAGAGAAAACCTTTTGTATGTTTATCGCCTTTTAGACGCGTACTGCAGTAAAGTATCTTTGAGATTCTCTTCTACCCCGAAATGAGCGTTCAGCAAAGCAAATATCGGATCGATCGGCTAAAATGCAAAACTCAATGCATGACGAGTGTTGAAAATGTATTTGTACATACGATTAGCTAACGCGATAGGTGTAGAAAAGGTTTTAAAGCTGGACGTTATAGAAGCTCATTTCAACCTTTGACATAGATGACCGCATTGGTATGAGCATACTAAAAAAAAAAGAATATCGCATACCTCATTTAACACAAGCTCAAAATGTGTAGAGGATGAAACGGGGACCTAAATTTTTTTGTAGCGGCAAGTATAATTTAGGATAGATTCCTTAGAATCTTTTGAAAAAAAAATTTTTTTGTTAAGTATTAGGCGGTTTTCTAGCCTTTTTTACGGATGGAAAATCGTCTAATAACTTGGAGAGGGGAGTAATGTCAGAATTTTACTGACTCATGTTCCTTCTTTGGCCCTTAATGTTTCGGGGCCGCAGTATTATATTATATACTGCTAATACTGCGGCTAATACCTACCTACAGCCGGTGGCCCTGTTAGGCTCCTCGGCTTTGCTGACAATCTTGGGGCTTACGGGGAACACGAACGCGCCGTCGACACAGTAGACGGACGGATGGTGAGCTACAGAAAACTTACCCTTTGATGTAGGCAACGCGCTCTGTCACGTTGGTAGAGTGGGTCCTGGCTAGTCCCAGTGCTACCAGCAGGCAAAACCACAACATGTTCATAGTTCAAAATTCTTAATATCACAATCACTATAGTTCTTGATCAGAAAAATGATTTAAATCACATTTTAGACTAGTTAGGAAGTATCACAGTAAAATAAAGTTTAATAATGTATTTTATAATTTCCTGCGTTCCAATTTTCGTTTTTAATTTATTCCGGTAATGTGACAGTTCGGCGACTACAAGTCACCACTTTTTTTACTCCCAGTTACTTTTTTTTAATAACTACTCGGATAGTATCTTTATTATTTTCAATTTCAATAATTAAATTCTTTGTTAAAAATATCACTTAGCAACTATTTATCTTTTTTCGTTCTCACCGCTTAACCTTATTTTTATTCTGGAGCTAATTTATAACTATTTTTATTTTGTTAATAAAAAACAGTTATCCGTTTATCTCGACCGGCGCCATTTTGGAATTACTCGCAGTACGTCCGTCAGGTCGCGCGCGCGCAGCAGACTAGTTGTTGTACGCATGCGTGAAAGGTCGGCGCGCATCGCGAAAAAGAGAGAAGCGCGCAACCTTTTTTGCTTCGGATTGATCAATGGGTAAAAAAAAACTATAATTGAACGTTATTTTAGTAGGTACATTCGCAACTAAATAATCGTTCAAAACAACAGAAATATGTATGTACCTTGGAATGACAAAATGGTGCCATGACATAAAAAAAATCGTAATTTTTTTTTAAATCTGATTAATATCTAACATTCAAAAAGTAAACTATAACTAAACTAACTACTAACAGTGCTACTTATTCAAAAGGAACCCTAGTATAAAAATAAGATTTTTCAAGACAAATCAACATCGATACAAAATGTTACGCACCCCTGCTTAGGTTAATAGGTCGATCATCGACCGCTCGATATACAATTAATTGTCCACGTTCAATTGTTTTGCCACATTCAAGACGCTTCAGGAATGTCAGCCAGTTTATATTTGAGAGTGTTTGTCTACGAATAGCAAGCCAGATAGCTTTAGATGCATTTTTAAGACGGTTGAAAATGACTCAGCATCAGAGTATGGGCTATACGAGATTTAGTACTTAATTTAGTTTAGTGACTTTATTTAGGTACTTCTCTTTGAACGCAGGAGTGAAGTAGACTTTAAACTGTTTCAGTCTTTGTTTCTTAATTAGGGATATTGCAGATTTTGTAGGAATTTTGAAACAAGTTAACTAATTTTGTTTTTCAACAATTTTATTATTCATTTTTTTTTTGGATTAGGTACACAGATTGAAGAAAAAGCAAAATTGAGACTAGAAAATCCAAAGGGGCCTGCCAGGGCCACTACCTGCTGTGGGTTGTTCGAAAGAGATTCCGCGGCCCCGGAACACAAAAGGCAAAAAAAGGAAAATGGATGGGTTTTAGTCAGTAAACGTTTTAGTCACTCTTCCATGCTCCGCCCAGAGTTCCGGGGGAAGTTATTTGATGATTTACCATCAGAAAAAAGGGTCATAAAACCGCCAGGTACTTACCTAATAAAATAAGGGACTAAAATACTTATGAATTTGGAACTAAGATGTTCTAAATTGTTGAAAATATTATGTTAAGTAATTTGTTTGCAAAAGTAAATATCTTAATGTTTATTTATGAAGTCATATCCTTACTAATAGTAAAAATGCGAAAGTGAGCTTGTTTGTTTGTTACCTCTTCACGCCTAAATGGCTAAACCGATTTTGATGAATATTGTTGTGCACAGATAGTTGAGACCCTGGAGATGGGCATAGGCTAATTTAAAAAAAATGCTATTACAATAAATAAGGTGTTAGGGCAAAAACTAGTACCTGGGAATCGTCCTGGAACTGGGAAACTGTCTTATCCCGAATTTAACGCGGGCGAAGCCACGGGCGAAAGCTAGTGTATTCATAAACTCATAAAAAATAGGCATATTTTTTATACGTGTATTTATTTTATTTGTGTGAGCAATCCTTACTAATATTATAAAAGCGAAAGTGAGTTTGTTTGTTTGTTTGTTACCTCTTCACGCTTTAATGGCTAAACCGATTGTGATGAATTTTGGTACAGAGATAGTTGGGAACCAGGAGACGGAGATAAAAAATAAAAAATATTTTTAAAGATAAAAAATATTTTAAAAAAGTGGGATGTGAGGGAGAAGAAAAGGGAAAACTTAGCGTTGCTATTACAAATCAATAAGGCGCATGGGGAACTGTGTTACCTCAAATTAAACGCGGGCGAAGCCGCGGGCAAAAGCTAGTAAAGAATAAATTAAGAATACCCCCCGGCTCCGGCTGTCGCCATCTCACAAACTTATATCTAAGTCAATACTACTCACTAAGAGATGTCAGCAAAGCAGAGGAGCCTGCCAGGGCCACCGCGTTAAATTAGGAGTAACACAGTTCCCCTTTTCTAATTTGCAGGTACCTGCTACCTGTAGTTTTTGCCCTTGCACCTTATTGATTGTAATAGCAATGCTTTCCCTTTTCTTCCCTATATCTCCCTCCTTTGTCACTTAAAAGAAATAAAAAAAATAGCTTATGTCCGTCTCCAGGATCCCTACTATCTCTGTACCATAATTCATCAAAATCCCACGGTCCCACGTAGGCGTAAAGACGTAACAAACTAACCCCCGAATACTGAAACGTCGCTTAAAATTTGAGGGCTGCTTAAAATTTAAGTGGTACTTAAATTTTGAGTGACGTTTCAGTATTCGGGGGTAACTCACTTAATTTTAGTAAGGATTTATATTTTACGTTAATTATTTAGACTTTTATTCATAAAAAAATTGTAAGTAATGTGAACTGTTATTATTATTATTTAAGATCTTTTAACAAACATGTGAGGTGTAATAAATAATTGAATTGACCTTTCCTCGCTCTAATAATAATGCCCACCAGCTCTGTAGGGTTACCATGACATCTTTTAGCAGTTCTTATTCCTGTATGAGAAAGAGATGGTGGTAGACACACTGTATAGCTCTGTCTCTTTCCCTCAGCGGAATAAGTTCTGCTTTAAGTCGTCATGGTACACCATTTCTCAACACAAATATCTACCTAACCTATATCCAAGTCAATACGACTATCATGATAGCTCTTCCTGCATTGACACAATGCACTGTTTGTAATAACATGCAAATTAGATCGCTAGGTGACCCTGCCATGGTGTGATGGGAATCGTAATGTGATTTCACTAATATTAGATACTAGCTTTTGCTCGCGACTTCGTTCGCGTGGAATAGTGACTTCCGGCAGCACGGAGCATATTAACAGCTCAACATTTATTTTATAGTACTGAATTGATGCCGACTTCTGACCAATAGATGGCGCTGTATGTCCGGAATAAATTTTATTTTTATTTTTTGTAATGAAAATTATCCTATGTCCTTTCTCAAGTTCCAAACTATGTCTGTACCAAATTTCTCACAAATCGGTTCAGTAGTTTAGGCGTGAAGAAAAGACAGACAGACAGAAAGACAGACAGACAGAAAGACAGACAGACAGTTACTTTTGCATTATAACATTAGTTTGGATTATATTAATTACACTTCCAATCCATATGGGTTTAGCAATTTCGTAGGTCTCTTTATGGGAGCTTACCAGTGATTATCGACCATTGCTAAATCATTAAGTTGCAATTGTAATTGGAATTTCTCTTGTATCGTGGGTGCATTTACAAACATTTAAACTCACACACACAAACAGCCAGACCCGAAACAACCACCTGTAGGCCATACATATATATTTTGTTCCATGCGAGAATCGAACCCGGAACGCGCAGCGCAGCAGTCGTTCGCACAGGCACTGCGCCAACCGTGCCGTCAAATTTTTATTCAAGTAAGAAAACGACGTATTTCAATACACTTCGGAGAAATTAAAACTAACTTTAATTTTGACGGGCCTGTTGGTCTAGTGGTTAGTGGCCCTGACTGCTGAGCCGGAGGTCGTGGGGTCGATTCCCACCCAGGACAAACTTTGTGTGATGAGCATGATTGTTTGTTCTGTGTCTGGATGTGATTTATCTATAATATGTATGTATTTATAAATTATATAAGTATGTATATCAGTTGTCTGGTTACCATAACACAAGCTCTGCTTAGCTTGGGATCGGATAGCCGTGTGTGAGTTGTCCCAAGATATTTATTTATTTTTAAATAACAGAACAAAAAGTTAGTACTTTTGTCATTAATTATAATGATATAATCTTCTCAATTCTCATACTGAAGAAGAAACAAAGGCATGACATCGCTAAACAGGTTAAAAATAAGAAATTCAAATAATTTTTGAATTTAGAACTCATATATATTTATTGTTATAATCAATTTGTTGTTATAAGCAAATTATTTTTAAATGATCACGTTCATTTGTGATATTCTATTTATAAAGACATTTAAAAAAAATATCAAGGCCTCAAAAACAAACACCTCCTTGTATTAAAAAAAAAATACTGCTTAGCCCTTTGGGATTTAAATATTTCCTTACGACTATTATGTTAGTATGCTAAAACTACAAACGTGATACGTTTGTAGTTTTACAAACATACACACAACACACAAACTCCATAATTATTTTGTTTTTATAAATTTTAAATTTGTAGAATTATTTTTTCTGCAGTTTTATGGTCTCCGAGGACACGCGCCTTGTTTCGCATTTAATAATAATCCATACCCCCGAATACTGAAACGTCACTCAAAATTTAAGTCCTACTTAAGTTTAACAGAGACTCAGAAGTGACGTTTGACCATATTAAGAGCTGCTCAAATGTTAAGCAGCCCTCACATTTTGAGTGACGTTTCAGCACAGAACAATATACTCCTAGCGGAGCGTTTCAGTGTTCGGGGGTAAGTCATACTTCTTGTCTTGTCATGACTGTCTTTGTTCACACTGATATTATTGCTTAGAACAGAGCCATCTCTCTTAAATGTCTGCTAACTTGAACCTCGTTTGACTCTGAACACACTGTTTAGTAGATTGGTTTCACTGGGTTTGTGTTAGTTCCAATGTATCAAAATAGATGGCGTTAATTTAAATACTAACTCGAATCGTTCAAAATAAAATGATTGCACATTTTTTTATTGTTTCTAATTTTTACTTTCGAGGTGGTGGTTTGATCCAATGTTTAAAAAAAAAATTGCGAAAGCAAGAATGTTACTGAAAAAAAAAACTTAAAAATTAACGTTGTGAATTACTCCTGTAACTTCTCAACACCAAGACCTCTTGAATCCTCAACATCGCGTTAAAGCCGATCGCTAAGCCAGTGACCGCAACCGTGGCATGAAATTTTGTTTTCAGGTTTACGCAAAGATTTTGTAGCCTGTACCTCAACCTACTTAGTATTAATGTACTTCTCAAGTACCTACTTTAAGAAACTTTTTTTTAAGTGGGAAATCATCAAATAACTTCTCCCGCTCTGGGCGGAGCGAGGAGGAGTGTCAGACTTGTACTGACTAAAACCCACCCATGTTTCTTCTATCGCCCATTACGTTCCGGGGCCGCGGTATGTCTTTCGAACAGCCCGCAACCCCGGCAGGTGGCAATTTTACACATTCTGTTAGACCTAGTGAAAACATGAATTAGGCTTGTATGATAATGCAATACAACAACAAAACCAGGATACGACTAACCCCCAAACCGCGATTATCATGACAATAACAGAGACACCCATTCAAAACTCGATTAAAAAGTTGCCAACGATATCATGGTACCAACAGCCCATTATATTTTGAATACATTTCGACCATTATTGGTTTCCAACATGGCCGGCGCGGATTTGCAGTTAAAAGGAATTAACTCTCGTACCAGATCGGTTTTATTTTCTTTATTGCTGACAATAGTCAGCAATAAAGAACAAACTAACTCTCAACAAACATACAAAATAATAATTTTGTATGTTTGTTGAGAGTTAGTTTTGTAGGTATATATTTTGCAAAGTGGGCTGTACTCACGTGTACGTTGTCAGTGAATAATTTTAGTTCATCGTCTCTAAAAATCCAAAGCAAAATTCAATATTCAATAGCTAGAATTCGGTACTTAAGTAGCTAGGAGAAAGAGTAGTTAAGTAGGAGAGAGCGTCCAAAGAAACTAGTACAGAGTAACCATGGAGTTGCTTGCCGGTTCTTCCCCATAGGAAACGACCAACCCGGACCGTGCATCATTTCTCGACGTTATATAAGTGCCCATGTAGGCCTATGAGAAATAAAAATATTTTGATTTGATTTGACAGTCGACGCGCTTTATGCGAATAACTCATCGTGCATGAAAACGATGGTGTACGATCTGTAGTTGACAGATCTGTAAGAACTAATTGTGTCGTCGTGTGAACAACCAAATACGATGACTAGCATACACGATATTCTAATCTGTATGTCAAGACATAGCAATGTCGTGCCTTGTCGGGGCCCCGTATAAAAAAAATATTTGGAGGCCCTTATATGGGAGTAAAGATTTTTCACAAAAGAAAAAAATATTGTGAAAAGAAATATTTATTTATATAACATAATTGAATAATTTTACAAATAAAAATCAAGTTTTAAATATTCTCTCTCCTTGCCTTTTTCGGCAAACTGATTTATTAAATCATTTATAGCTGAATAGGCTGATAATGATTTTAGTTTTTCTATTTTCTGCCTCTATGGACAATAGTGAGGGGGTAGGGGCCCCCGCGGCCCGGGGGCCTCGTATAATTGATACGGCAGATACGGCGGTAGCTACGCCCCTGAGACATAGCTAGAACCTACGTTACTTATAAGATCCTTAATGTTATACATATGTTTACCGAAGATATAACATGTTATATTTTGATTCAAACGCCATTTTCGTCAGAGGTTCTCGCGATGGCTTATATTTGATACTTGGAACGACAGATACGATTTTCAGTACGAGAAATCGAGAAATAACTAATGGCATGTCAAACTAAAGAAGTTTAAAAGACAAATAGAGTGGACATTACGAATATAGTATTGTATAAGAATATATATCATACATCAATTTGATCCGGAACATTTTCGATTAAGACACACGAATGTCGAATGCTAAGTACAACAGGGCGTGTGGCGCTAGACTAAACGATTTGTTTACAAGTAAGTAAGTAGTGACAAGTATTGGATTGGATTATGATTTTCTTCATCTTCTCCCGTCAATCAATCGTAAGTTTTCAAATGTCTTTGCGTGAAACTAACAAATATGTTTTAGACGGGAATGGTGAATGTAGGCTTTTTAATCTTTTTGATAGTACCTTCTACATAATAGGTTTATCCTGTTGGTAAGTAATTTTATTCCTTTCGATACACAGAGATTGCTGTCCAGTTTGAAGTGCGTTGGAGCTGGTGAGAGATTTTGGCTTCGTCTCAATGACCGCGCCAATGCATTTAGGCGACGTCAATAACCCAAGGTTTTTCAACTGTCTTTGTGTTTCCATTATGCTATGTTGTGTAACAGTTATTAAAAAAAATATAAAGGAGGAGTATTTCAATTCGACTTTTTTTGTTTGCTTAACCACTTTTCCATCAATTGTGGGCTGCAAGGATGCTATATGATTTTTTTTACATTGCTTAAGTAGTTTATGAGTTATTTTTTCTTCCAATTTATATGGTATGCTGATATCTTTTAGTAGCAATGGAACATGAATAGGTTCTTGATAGGAATTTGTTTGTCATATCTTCATACCACCACTAAAATGGCTGAATAAAAACTTTTTTTTGCGAAAAAACCGACTTCTACAAAAAGTGGAAAATAAGCTTATTTCTGGAAGTCAGTAACTTTTGATCCCGCAACTTCCAGAAGTAATTTTTTTTCCTTTCAATGTTTTTGTGGAACTCGGTTTTTTTTTCGCAAAATAAGGCTTGCCCGGCTAGAAAGGAGGTGACTGTTCAGATGACGAGCAATACAGTAGTACGGGGCGTAGATAAAGACAAGCCGGCGCTGGTGAAGATGACTATGATTCCGTATTTAAAACTTTGATGGCTAGGCCAAAAGGATAATTATCAGTTGAAAGAATTCTCCCAAAAACCGTACAATTTTATTCCTTGAATTCCATTGTTAACGCAGTTACACCAACATTTCGACTGCAACCACTCCCAAACATAGGTATCATGTGTATAAACAAATGAAATGCAAATTAATTAAATAAAAAAGCGAGCGTACTCGTAAAAACAGCTAGTGTTGTAAAATAAAGCCGAGTGAAAAGTGGACAATAATAATTAATTTTTATTTCGGCGCCGTCGACTGGGTGGCCAGCATTCAACGCTTTGGAGTGTTGCCAGGTGGGGAATTCCGACTGAATTTTTAATTGTGGCAACATTTTAGCGATTGAGTTCGCGCGTGTTTGCGATGCTTAATTTATTTTCGTTAAATTCTTTTTTCTTGTATTTTTTTTAATTGTGCTGTTTTAATCGTTTGATGTTGGCTGCGTAATTTAATTGTGACATCGAGTTTTAAGTGGGCTGGAAGGTTCTATAATTGCATGGAGGATTCGAGGTAAATTAAATGCTTCTTTAGATATTTGGCAAAAGATTGTTTTTGCAGTGACATATTTTATGTTCTAGGACTATTAGGTCAACAGAGAGAAATACAAAATCAAATCCACTACTTACTTAACTAACCAACTGAAATAATGGAAATGGGACAGATTCATCGAATATCCTAACATGACATAAACCATGTAAAATGACGAACTTTCATCCTCTTTAGAGCGAACGAAAGAATTTGAAAGATAAGATATTAAGTGTAGGTGTGTGTGCGCAGGCACAGGTTCACTCTCTGTTCCCCCACTCTCATAGTCCGATAGGACGACAATCTGACACGACCGGAGAGAGATCAGGCGCAGGACCAAAAGGGTTACCTTGACCTCTTATAATAAATATCTTGGGACAACTCACACACGGCTATCTGATCCCAAGCTAAGCAGAGCTTGTTTTATGGTAACCAGACAACTGATATACATACTTATATATAAATACATACATATTATAGATAAATATCACACCCAGACACAGAACAAACAATCATGCTCATCACACAAAGTTTGTCCTGGGTGGGAATCGAACCCACGACCTCCGGCTCAGCAGTGAGGGCCACTAACCACCAGACCAACAGGCCCGTCAATATATTATTATATTTATATACGTTACGTTACGTTATAGCAGTTCTTATTCCTGTGTGAGAATGAGATGGTGCTAGTCACCCTGTATAGTTCTGTCTCTTGCCCTCAGTGGAATTAGGCGGTACGGGCGACCACCAATTGCAAAATTCCTGGCTGTTTCTGCCTAATGGAAAAAACCCAATAACACTTTTAACCTGTTGTAATCATATTCTAATATAAAGGAGTGTCCATGGAGTTTTTTGCCCATTCTTCTCCATAGAGATCAACGCTTTGGAATGGATAACTACTACAGTACTTTCACAAGTTATTATGTCTTGTGAAGTCCCGGTCACAGGTAGCTTTACCATTGTCATTCAAAAGTGTCTGTTATAATCTAATTGAAATAAATGATTTTGATTTTTTTTATTTCGACCCGATTCGGAAATCAAACAGAGGACTCCGTGCTCAACAGTCGCGCTTGTTATTGCTAAACCAACGGAGCAGTAAATAGTAATTTTATCTCTATTTTGTAACATTACCTTGTCTGTACATACTAGAAGTAGCTGTGCTTGTGAAGGCAAACCCGCGTCGTTTCAGACGTGTAGCTGACGTGTTTCCCCGCAATAGACGCGATAATAGCTTGCTATGTCAGGAGCCAGCTAAGACAGCACTTAAGCGCAAAAGTGTCTGTTGCATGGCCCCAGTTATTTATAATAAGGCGCCTAAAAGCTGGAGAGAGCTTCCGCTAAAATTGTAAAAAAAAGACTCCGAAACTTTTTAGTGGAGAAAGCATAATACAATATTAAGAGAGTATCTTACGGAGAAAGATTTTTAAAATTTGAACAATGATATTTTTATGTTTTTATTGTAATTTTAATAATTGTATTTTCTAGTAATGATGCCGTGTAGAGTAAATGATGCCGTGACGTCTAATAGTGGAGAATGGAAGAAGAAAACGTGTTGCGCCGACCCTAAAAAGAATGGGACAAGGGCAGGAAAATGATGATGTTATTGTATTTTCTGGGTATGTAAAATGCTTTAAAACTTTTGCATGCCTACGTGCTAAATATGGTTGAACCTGTCAATATATTTTTTGTCATCATTTATAATTCATAATCATTTATTTGCTAAAATGGGTAATTACATAAAGTTGTTTACCATATAGTACAAACCAACCATATTTAACCTTGCGGCATGCGAAACACAAACTTTATTACCTACATAGAAATAATAGTAATGCCATCAAAAGTCTGTCGTAAATTTAAGGAAAATGTTTTTTTATTTGCCCATATTTGCAAAATAAAATTATCTTTAACAATCATTGTAACGAACGAAACGAGCATTTTGCAATAATGCACATTTACTTAACGTGATAAACTATTAATTAATTTTAAACTCTCTTTTAATGTGTATTTTTGCACCCCTATCATCGGGCTTGCATGGTCGCGGCAATGCAGGTAACTGCAGCGAAAACCTTCCTTCAATTGCGTCTCGTTAATTACAACGTGCGCTACATTTGTATGTTTAATTTAATTAACTGGTTCCCTACTGTGTTGCTGGTCTGTGAGTGATTCTCCTGTTTGTTGCTGAAATTTTGTGTTTGTACTGGTTTTTTGGGGAGTGAGGGAATGGATAAAGGTTTCTCCTTTCAACAAAGCTTGACATCATGCTGGTAGCAGATGTGTGGTGTACCTAATTCTCCATTATTATTCCGGCTGTTCATTTTTACACATTTTTTTTTGTATTATTCCTTAATAAAATATAAAACAAAAAAATAAACATAATAATAGCAGGTACATTAATTATTTGAGAGGTTTGATTTGAGATTTGACAAGAGCAGACAGACTTGAGACAGATTTGAGTCTATGGTCTTTATTTCAACTCGATTCTTCCACGCGTTCCTGAGATAAAGGGTCTTGACGGACAGACGGTGAAAAAAGAGACCGAGGTTTTTTCCGAAATTCTAAAAAGTAGCCATTTTCTCTGCAAAACTCCCAGTAGCATAATCTATAACAGCTTGAGGTCAGCTATTCGATTTGCCACAGCTCGACGGCTCATACAGTCGAGCGAGCATTTACAATTGCTTGCAATATGCACCTTGCACACGGATACGAAAATGCGAAACAATTTCCTCGACCGAGTCCGTTTGAGCGTCAAATGGCAGATTTTCCATAAATTCGTGGGAGGGATTTGGGATCTGCGCGTTTATTGGTAGTGTAGTAATTTATTTTTTGCAATATATCTTCTTTTGCGTTTAGAAATCAAATTACCCAGAGGAGGAGTTACTCTTAAGAGCATTATTTTTTTTCGGTTTTTTACTGATTATGTTTTTTTGTGGGATCTATGAACACTTAAATTGAAAAAAAAAAACAATTAAAGAGTTTAAAAAGTACTGAATACTGAGATAGTGTCATCTTTTTTTAAAAAGAACATGCCCCACATTCGGGATTTCTCCTGTATCGTGAGTGCGTTTACAAACATTTAAATTCACATACACAAACAGCCAGACCCGAAACAATTAAATGCAGTTCATACATTTTTTTATTCCGTGCAGGGATCGAACCCGCGACATGGAGCGCAGCAGTCGATGGCTCAACCACTGCACCAACCGTGCCGTCAAAAAAGGTTGATAAAGACTCAAAGGATGAAACGCATCGACCTCACGTAGCCAAGCAAATTGCATGTTTTTAACAGGCATTGCTAAGAGGTTTGCAAGATTTTGGTAAGATGCGCCGGCTGCCTAATTTCCACCATTCCAAAAAAATCAAAGCACATATACATATATATATATGTAAGGAAAATGTATTTCCTCTTTACTAGATACTCTTTACTAGAGACTGCCGTCTTCAACGCTGTCAGTTATGTCACAGAGCTCTGCTCTATTTTATCTATGATGAAGACCATGAATCTTCATAAAATTAAAGAGAATTAAAACTCTTAATTATTATTGTAAAATAAGAAAGGAAGCGGTACAAACTGTTAATGTCGTTTCTTTACAGGTTTGTCCTTTTATTATATTAAAACACTGTTATTTTTATGTAAAACTCAATTTAAAAGTGTATTGAAATAAACGTTTCTTTACAGACAAAGCAACACATTTTTGTACCAATCCAATTACCCATTATATATATATTATCACAATTCTAAGCCTAGTCAGGTCACAACGGATTGAGGGAAGGCGCACGATACTGACGATGGTAAATAAAGTGTTACTTTTCGGCCTCGCACGGACAATAACCTTGTCTGTACTATTTTATTTCATTTTGTTATTGTTTTGTGCGAGTCCCAAATAAAAGTTTTTCTTCCTTACTTCTTTTTTCTAAAGTCCACGAAAAACGAAATACGAAATATCAATGCCTAAGTCCGTTCCTGTCGGTTGAAAAGTCGTGACTAGCGACGTAGTGTAGTGAATCGGGAAAGCCGCGTGTTTCGCCCGCGGCGCACTATACGCCTGATCGACGACGCGAACCCACTGGGGCTTGTGTGGAGCGTCTGTTTATACCTCTTTGTCATGGTAAGCAGATTTCAGTATTGGTGGGACCTATAATTTTATTAAAATGGTAGTAAAAGGAGGCTATAGCTTAAGTGAATGTTGAATGACGCATAATTATGTTAAAAAGAACGAAAACAATATTTATTACTCGAAATTGGCGACGAACACTCGAAATAATTAAAAAAAGAAAACATTAAACATGGTTGTCTTGAAAAGATCGCTTTTAGCGATAAGACCGCCCATTGTGTCACCCTATTTATAAGTTGTTTAATGTTATTCTTGTTATTTGTATGGTGAACATAATAAAGAATATTCTATCTATCTAACATAACAACAAAAAAAAAAACGAAAAATAATGTTTGTTTGTTTGTTACGTCTTCACGCCTAAATGGCTTAATGAATTTAGATGAACTTTGGTATAGAGATAGTTGGGACCGTGGAGACGGACAAAGGCTGTTTTTTTAAGTGAGGAATGAGTGAGAATGATGGAAGAAAAGGGAAAGCTTAGTTTTGCTATTACAATAAATAAGGCGCAAGGGCAAAAACTACAGGTTACAGGTACCTGCAAATCATTAAAGAGGAACTGTATTACCCCGAATTTAACGCAAGCAAAGCCGCGGGCAAAAGCTCTTTATCAAATTGTGAAGTTCACAGGAATTTCACAATATGAATAAAGTGAGACACAGGGAACTATGTGAAAAATATTGTGATGTATGAAAATGTTGTTCGTTAGTTGTGTTCAACGCGTTTACTCGTTCCTTTTTATTCCAGGAGTCTGTCGAATGTCGGTTTCCAAATATTTAAATTAAAATGAGGTTGTATGACACTTATTGAAGTTGCAAGACTAGATTAGAGCGCTCCAGAAAAAAAAGTAAACGCAAATAGTAATATTCAATAGAGTCTTTTGCGTCATTAATTTTGCATGACTAATATTGTTAGCATGAAGGACATGTGACTAAAAGAGTGATGGATCTAAATGTTGATGGACGGAGAGCTAGAGGAAGGCCAAAGAAAAGATGGATGGCTTGTGTAAGGAGTGATATGAAGGAGAAAGGAGTAAATGATGCCATGACGTCTGATAGGGGAGAATGGAAGAAGAAAACGTGTTGCGCCGACCCCAAATAAAATGGGATAAGGGCAGCAAAATGATGCTGATTCGCATGCAACCATTGTACACATCTGGCATGACGCATATAGCGACCTAATAAACTTTAATAATTTAAGAACTGTATTCACCATTTAATACTAAAACAGAGTTTTAAAAGTTCTCGATTTCAATAAACAATCTATCACTACTACTACTTTAGACGGGCCTGTTAATCTAGTGGTTAGTGACCCTGACTGCTGAGCCGGAGGTCGTGGGTTCGATTCCCACCCAGGACAAACTTTGTGTGATGAGCATGATTGTTTGTTCTGTGTCTGGGTGTGATTTATCTATAATATGTATGTATTTATAAATTATATAAGTATGTATATCAGTTGTCTGGTTACCATAAAACAAGCTCTGCTTAGCTTGGGATCAAATGGCCGTGTGTGAGTTGTCCCAAGATATTTATTTATTACTGTAATCTAACACCGTTTAATAATAAAAAAAAACATAATTTTCAGACCTAATATCGTACTGTCACCTTCCTTAGCCTATTTAAATAACCATCAAAATACACATGAAGATGAACAAAAATAAACTCACCTTTTCATTCAACAAAATAAATCAAATATGTACACTATGTATTAATATTGTAATACAAAACAAACACAAATAAGAACTCTACAAACATCATTACAAACGCCTACGATAATATTATAATATTTTTTGTATCTATACTAATATCTATACTTAATATTATAAAGCTGAAGAGTTTGTTTGTTTGTTTGTTTGAACGCGCTAATCTCAGGGACTACTGGATGGAATTGGAAAATTATTTTAGTGTTGGATAGTCCATTTCTTGAGGAAGGCTATAGGCTATATAACATCACGCTACGACCAACAGGTGCTGAGCAGCGTGGGTGAAACCGCGTGGAACAGCTAGTAAATAATATTATTCAAATTTCCATGCCAACATTATTAAAAAATGAAAGTAACTCATTCTGTCTATCTATCTGTTGAGGAGAAGATAAGAGGAGTAAATGATGCCTGACGTCTGACAGGAAAGAATGGAATAAGAAAACGTGTTGCATCGACCCAATTAGAATATTCCTATCGCCTTTATATCATTCCTTACACAATCCTTACTAATACTATAAAAGCGAAAGTGAGTTTGTTTGTTTGTTACCTCTTCTCGTTTTGATGGCTAAACCGATTTTGATGAATTTTACAGAGGTACAGAGACAGTTGGGAACCAGGAGACGGACATAGGCTCATTTTTATTAAAAAAAAAGCGGTACATGAGGGAGAACGAGGGAAGAAAAGGGAAAACTCAGCGTTGCTATTACAAATCAATACGGCGCATGGGCAAAAACTGCAGGTAGACCAGATACTGTGTTATAGCGAATTTTTACGCGATCGAAGCCGCGGGCAAAAGCTAGTCATCTATATTTTCGTTGGCGTTTCCTCCCATCTCCCTCTCCATCCATCACCATACTTATTACTCTTAGTTACATGCGTTTTACTATCAAATGTAAATAAAACCCATGCTAAAACCCCATCTAAAATGGCCGCCTGAATGTTGGCGAACCCGTCTTAACGTTGTCATGTTTTTGCCGGGAGAACGAGACATTACGACAAAGGCATAAGATGGAAAGAGCTAAATATTAGATTGTCAACGCCACAGTTGTTCTTTAGGTTAATGACCTTTCGTATCGCTTCTCGTTGGCCGTACTATAATACATCTTATGTAAAGATAAGATTTGTATGTTTGTTTGTGTATTTGTGCACTAATAATACGATTTTATCAATTCCTTCACTCATAGAAACCTGTACCTATATGATCCTAGCGTGAAATATTCCGTCATCGATTTTGAAAGAGGACCTCGTCGCGGGCAAAGCGGGAAACAGGTACATCGTCACTAAATACGTAAATAAAAAGGCGAGCAACGAAATCAAATGCTCATTTCGAGTGGGCCGAAAACAATTCACGATGGCTTTCACAAGACATTAGCAAACACGACGTGTATGTATACAATCATTGTACACACCTTTTTGTAGATGGATGTGAGAAGGTAGAAAATGAGGTGGAGAAGGCAAAGATAAGTTTAGTATAGATTTATCGATGTTTTGTGATTGTGTAGAAATTGGACATTTGAGTATATGGTTTTAATTTCAACCGGATACCTCCACGCATTCCAGAGATAATGAGTCTTAACAGATAGACAGACAGCAATAGGAATAAAATATAATAAACAATAGGAATTTCTCCTTTCTACAAACCTCTCTTCCTACAAACATTTGAACCCACATACACAAACAGCCAGACCCGGGACAAGTACCTGTCGGTCACACAAGTATTTGTTACGTGAGGGAATCGAGCCCTCGACACTCGGCGCAGTAGACAATCGCTTAACTACTGCGCTAACCGCGGCGGGTTCGATCCCCGCACGGGACAAATATTTCTATGGCCTACAGATAGTTGTTTCGGGTCTCACTCACTGTTTGTGAGTGAATTAGTGAATTTAAATGTTTGTAAACGCACCCACGAAACAGGAGAAACAGGAAAATAAAACATAAATCCATATTCAAAGGGCCACTCTAAACTGCCGAAGACTAATCAATTTAACTTTAATTATACCCGTATTACGTAACGCATACCACCAAATGAGCAAAACAATCCACAACATTTTCTCAAATCCAAAGCCAGGTAAACCTCTGTTTTACTCACAGGCAGGGCTAGTATCATTTCCACATTTCCGTTAATGCTCCGATACCAACATACCCGTTACCATGGTTTCCGTCGGCAAGCACGATACGGTGTGCGTACGGAATTTTCCACACGACCGGCTCCCCACGCCTGCATCGTATCGATAGGGCTGCATTGTAATGTGTTTTCATATAATTATATTTATAGCTGCGAGTGCTTTTGTCGTAGGCTTTTACAAACATTAATATATTTCGTTAGCGTAGTTCGTGTGCTGTGGGAAATTGTGCGGAAATTCAGCAAAATGGTGTGTTTTAGAGCCCAATGTTTTTTTTATGAAATTCCGTTGTTTTACTGGTCGACTATTGAAAAAATACGATAATGAATAAGTCATTAATCCATTTATTTACATGTACACATCTTCTTTTTATGTTTAACAAATTTCTTGTTAAATAAAAAACAAAAATATTTTAAAATACAAGATATAGTCGCCCACCGGTATCGGGAACAGGGTCCAAGCTACCCGGTCCCGGTCCCGGTCACAAGGCATGATAACTTGTGAAAGTACTGTAGTTGCCCATTACAAAGCGTTGATCCAAAAAAAAACCACCCATGTTCCTTCTTTTGCCCTTCATCTACCGGGCCCGAGGTATCTCTTTCGAACAACCCGCAGCCCCGGAAGGCTTCTCATGTGGCTTCTATGTGTTCTTTAAGTAGAGAGACAAACTGATAATTTTGAAAGCGTCTGGTAACTCCAGTTTCTTACCCGATAATTCATGTCTACCTTCAAAGAATAGTTACAGTACTGAAAGCAACATCTGTGTGACTTGTCTCATATTGTTTTTTTTTTTTGTAAATAAAAGTTTTTTCTTAATCTTGTTTAGATTCTTTTTTACCCAATTCCTTGTGAATGAATGGACATGGTTGGCCTTGTAGATTCTTAGACGCTTGTTAACTTTTGTTAAGGTATGATTTTATTTTACATTTTGTAAAGTAAGCAATGACATATTGTCGGGCCTACTCTGTCCTCTAATACTTAAGTACTAACGCTGCAACACCAACTTTGTAAAACCAAATTATTTTAAAAGAGTAACCATGGAGTTTCTTGCCGGTTCTTCTCCATAGGAATCGAAAAACCCGAACCGTGCACCTTCTCTCGACGTTTTATAAGTGTTCATGTAGGCCTATGTGAAATAAAAATATTTGGATTTAAATTTGACGGCACGGTTGGCGCAGTGACTGAGGGATCGACTGCTGCGCAGCGTTTCGCGGGTTCGATTCCCGCACGGAGCAAATATTTGTATGACCTGCAGATAGTTGTTTCAGGTCTGGCCGTTTGTGTATGTGAGTTTGTATGTTTGTAAACGCACCCACGATACAGGAGAAATTCCTAGTGTGGGGCAACGTTTTATTAAAGAAAAAAAAAATTGAAAGAAAGCCATACACATCACCGCGCTGTGCGACCTTTTATTTTAATGGCCAACCAACTATCAGCTCCATCGTTTGGCACCGACTTGAGGGTGTTCAAATCGTACAATGTTAACCATTACCTGCTCAAGGCAAATAGTCCAAGCAAATTTAAACCGTGTAAGAAGACGATAAACAATATTGACTTATTCAACATGATTTTCAGCCCTACTCCTATTTCGTCCGTCGAATACTTGAAGTGTCAGGTACACGCGTGAGTATAGGATTTTTAATATAAAGCCTTCAAGGCCAGTATTAAATTTAGGATATTTTTTTAGAATAATATAATCTACATTCATAAGGTGCTCCCTCACCGGGGAGCATTCACATGTATTGTAACATTATAGATTCGACTTTGAGCATTACATTACAATAATACCTCCCTGACTAACGAGCATTTGCGTGTAATGTAACAAATAAATTTATTTAAATTAAAGTTAAATTCATTGATGTTACAAGTTGTATCAAGATATTACACATTGTATCATTACAAGGTGCGCATTGTAATGCTCGGTTCTCCTCCTTCACTGATGTAATGCTTTAACCTGTAACGTGACATTACACGCGAATGCTCCCGGTGAGGGAGCACCTTTTAGTAACTCAATCTCAATCTCAATATATTTATTGCATTCCACAATGTGAACTTAGGTGGTAGGGTACATTAATTAATGGTTAACATACATTAGTTTAGGAGCATTGTGGGCCCTGTCGGGCATAACAAAAATAAAAATGAAAAATTAGGAATTATGAGGAGGGCTATTACAAATAATGTTAACACTTTTTTTTTAAGTAGGTAGGCTTAATAACTAATTGAATACATGTACGTATAACTAATTGAATACTATCATACTTTTTAGGCCATGTTTCCTAAGAGATATCGTGTTAGCCTAGAGGTTTGGAGCACTCGTTTTTCAAGAACTTGGAATCTTAAAAAGGTACTTATAAACGTGTTATTTTCTAAAGTCACATAATTTATTACAAGCTGATCTTGGAGTTTCCAATATCGACCTCAAAAAAATTAGGTTTAAACCAACTGCCTAGCCTTTTACCCAACTATGTTGGTGTCTTCTTCCAGTCAAACCAGACGCAACTGAAAACCAGTATTTTACAAGAAGTGACTGCCTGTATGATCTCCAGAACTAGGTTAGTACTGGGTAATACGATACCTCTTGTTAGACTAGTTGTCAGACCTGTAACCGAAATTCGGGATTCCAGCATAACCTAGAGATCGACCAGCCCAGCTGGTTTTATAGCTCACACTGCTTTATTAAAAACTAGCGACCCGCCCAGCGGTTTCACCCGCTGCTCACCTCCTAAGAGTCATAGCGTGAAGTATTATACATTTAAACCTTCCTCTTGAATCACTCTACCTATTCTAAACTAAACCGCATCAATATCCGTTACGTAGTTTTAAAGATTTAAGCATGCATACAACATAGCAACAGAGAGACAGTGACAGCGACTTTGTTTTATAATATGTGGTGATTGGATTGGCAAAACTTAGCACTCGCAGTATGTAACCCTTATTCTCATCCTCTATCTAAGTTTAGCTACAGAATTCGGAATACCACAAAATAACAATACGCTCAAAACATGGATATGGGTAGATTGCTAGGTTGAGGTGGAATTGGGCAGGTCATGTGCGCATCAGGACCAATGGGGCAGAGTCGTCAGGCAGTGGGTACCTGAACCGAGGTATTCTTAGAAAACGCTAGAGTGACAACAGCGTTTGTGAGAGAGGCTAAACACATTTGATCGTTTTTATCGATCCTTAAAATCAAAATCATTTATTTCAAGTAGGCCAGTTACAGGCACTTTTGAACTGTCGAACATTGACAACAATAAAATGAAGCTACAGTCCAAGTCACAACGTCTAATAACTGTAAAAGTAGTTGCTCATTCCAAAGCGTAGATCTCTATGGAGAAGAATGGGCAAGTAACTCCATGGACACTCTTTTAAATCAGAATATTGTTACAAAACCTTGGTTACATCATTCGTGTTAATATGGTTAACTATTTGTGTGAACCTCTAATTGCTAAAGTCATTTCTTTACACTGCCACTGAATGGCTGAAACATCGAAGAAAATAGTCTAGTTGAATAAAGTAAGTTTTCTTTATGAACTTCTTGTCATTCCACAAATTACATACCAAAACTAGTATATTAAATACAGCTGTGGTTTCTCCACCAGTTTGGCGCCACGCAGCCCATCGATTGATTAATTGGCTCGCGTCCCATCTTCCTAATTAATGACTAGGGGTAGCCATTAAAAATATTACTCTTTGCTGCTGTTGCCAGCTACCGAGGGTTGTGGAAACGCAGCGGGAGTACGAGTACCTAGCTGTTGTGGGGTAGAAAAGTAGTGATCGGTTTTTTTTAGACTGCTGAGAGCAAAAAAATTAACCCGCCAGCACTCGCGCCTCAAGAAATCACATCAGTTCTCGCGCGTGGAGCATTTTGCTCACGTTTATGAATGTCAATAAATGCAAGTTTAACACAAAAATATTATTAAAAACATATTTTATCAAATAAAATACACATTATTTATTCTAAAAAATATATATTCAAAAAGTTAACGATATTAATCTTTTTTATTTTAATTAACAATCATAGGAACTAAATTGCCAGTCTTCTAAGGCAGTCTTACGGAAAAAATTAAACAAAAAAAAACATTATAAAAAAAACTTAACTATGTATAAATAATTAATCTTCATCATATACGCGAGCTTTACACATATCACATAGTGTACGACTATGCTCGGTACATAAAAATTTTTGGCAGTAAATGCAGCTCTTTTTGGTTTTGCGATTTTTGCGTCTTGGGCAAACCACGCAGATACCACTTGGTTTTTCTTCTTCTGGTAACTCAGAATCTGGTGCAAAACGTTTCAGCACTTGCTGGAGAGGATATGAATTTAGCCACTGGTTTCACCCCTGGTTGTTTTTCGACAATGATGTGAGCTCTTGTTCTCACATTGGAACGAAGTGGATTATAGTTCCATTTTGTACACCCATCTTTGCCTACGTAACACAGCTGATTTCCTGGTGAAATTGAAGAAACCTCACCTTCTACTTCTGATGACGATTGCTCGGTGTTAGTGGAATGATGACTATGTTCACTGCCTCGATCGCTTTCAATATCATCGGCTCTAAAAGACGGGTCCTCAATGTCTTCCAAACCTTTCTCCATCAACCATGCCAAAATTTGTTCATCCCCTTGATTACGATCCATCTATAATAGAAATAAATAATAGATCATTATATCAGTAATTTAAAATCATAATATTACATAAAAGTAGCAGTAAAACTGTCGCTAAGATAAAAAATAAATAAATCATGAGTAAAAAAAAGTACTTACGTCGATACACGCGCGATGAGCAAAACGCCGCCTGATGGTACACGGCACAATAAACCACCTCGTCCGGGTTACCGGCGCGCACTAGAGAGAAGCGAACTGCATACAGGGGTGGGGGACGGAACAAAACTCAGCTACCAAATGAACGATGTACGTACGAATGATTTTGACAAAATGGTGCGTGTTTTAAATTTACTGTGAGCAAAATGCTCATAGCGCGAGTGCTTGCGGGTTAAGGAAATTGTTTTGTGGTACTGCGGCGCGACTTGTGAAGTGTGTTTTTTTATAGAAATACTAGCTTATGCCCGTGGCTTTGCGCGCGTTAAATGGTGGAAACACAGTTCCCCTTACCTGATTTGCAGGTGCCTTATTTATTGTCTTGCAAAGCTAAGTTTTCCCCTTTCTTCCCTTTTTCTCCCTCAAATCTCACTTTAATAAAAGAAAAATTAGCCTATGACCATCTCTAGGTTCCCAACTATCTCTGTATCAAAATCGGTTAAGTCATCTAGGTGTGAAGACGTAACAAACAGACAAAAACACTTTTATTGAAAGTATTTTTTTTTGTGCCAATTTGACTAAATCTGATAGATTGCAATTTAAAAGTATATTTATCAATTGAATAAATTGATAAATGAATTTGTTTAAAGTGCTCTAAAATTGTTTGGCGTTGTATTTTATCGAAAAATCCGCCGTAACCGATAATCCTTTGAACACCATATTTCTATCTCAACCCTACAACAAACAAAAAATAAATTCAGCCTAATGCCAAAAATATATTGAAAAAGCCACTAACAAAAGCTCAAATATTATTTTTTGAGCGTGGCAACACAGCTGTTATTCATCGTTCCGGTCGGATATATTGGCATATTTCGCGAAGCTCAACGCTGGCAACACCGGGTGATTTGTGGGCGTAACTGGACTACTACAAATTATGAATCTTGGACACTGGAATGTGTATTGAATATCTGGAATGGCCGCCAGTGAATTTTAGCTGTTCTAGAGTTATAGATGTTCGGGGGAGATCGTTTTTCATTCGGGGATGTATGATTAGGTTTTAGTAGACTATGCGTTGAATACGACAGGAACGGAATTTTATGTGCGAACGTTTTAGTGAACAAATTATTTCAACGGTTTTACTATAAGTATGTATGTTATAATGAACTGGAAATTAATGAATACAAACAAGACAATATAACGCCATGCCTGTTATATTAATTAATGTATTAATCAATTTTCTTTTAGCTCTTAGGTTTTTTTCTTTTTTGTTTTCTCACATCCTTAGTAAAAAAATTATCCTTACTATAGTATGTCCTTATCCTTACTATCCTTACTAATATTATAAAAGCGAAAGTGAGTTTGTTCGTTTGTTTGTTTGTTTGTTACCTCTTCACGCTTTAATGGCTAAACAGATTTCGATGAATTTTGGTACAGAGATAGTTGGGAACCAGGAGACGGACATAGGCTAATATTTTTTTGAAAAAAGTGGGATGTGAGGGAGAAAGAGGGAAGAAAAGGGAAAACTTAGCGTTGCTATTACAAATCAATAAGGCGCTAGCGGAACTGTGTTACCCTAAATTTAACGCCGGCGAAGCCGTGGGCGAAAGCTAGTCCTTACTTTAATATTATAAAAGCGAAAGTGAGTTTGTTTGTTTGTTTATTTGTTTGTTTGTTTGTTACCTCTTCACGCTGTAATGGTTAAACCGATTTTGATGATTTTTGGTACAGAGATAGTTGGGAATCGGGAGACGGACATAGGCTATTTTTTATTTAAAATGAGTGGGATATGAGGGAGAAAGAGGGAAAAAACGGGAAAACTTAGCGTTGCTATCACAAATCAATAAGGCGCTACCGAATTTAACGCGAGCGAAGCCGCGGGCAAAAGCTAGTTAATTATAAAAGCGAAAGTGAGTTTGTTTGTTACGTCTTCACGCCTAAATGGCTTAACCGATTTTGATGAATTTTGGCTCAGAGATAGTTGGGACCTTGGAGACGGACATAGGTGTTTTAAAAAGATTGGGAAATGAGGGAGAAGGAGGGAAGAAAAGGGACGAGAAAGATGCTTTTTTTCGATCATCACGCGGCTCCAATTTAGTGTTAGCCCTAAGTAACTATGCCACGCGGACGAAGTCGCGGGCAGAAGCTAGTATTGTATAATCATTTAACAAAAATATATATACACAAAAAGTAGCCAACAAACATATTATATTTTGGTGAGAAAAGCTTTCATTACTTCGATGACGACGATAAAAGAAAGATTTTTACCCCCAACCAGCAGATCGCCATATCAAGTGGCTACAATTATTTTTAATTGCTTACGGTAATAGATACTTATTAATTAGGGCACTGTTTTTTATTTTTAGTAGCATGAGGTTGATTATTGAACGTTTTTAGAAAAACGTTGCCCTACACTAAGAATTTTTCCTGTATCATGGGTGAGTTTACAAACATTTTTTTTTAAATATTTTGGGACAACTCACACACGGCTATCTGATCCCAAGCTAAGCACAGCTTGTGTTATGGTAACCAGACAACTGATATACATACTTATATAATTTATAAATACATACATATTATAGATAAATCACACCCAGACACAGAACAAACAATCATGCTCATCACACAAAGTTTGTCCTGGGTGGGAATCGAACCCACGCCAGCTCAGCAGTCAGGGCCACTAACCACTAGACCAACAGGCCCCACATTTAAACTCACATACACAAACAGCCAGACCCGAAACAACTATCTATAGGTCATACAAATATTTGTTTGATCCGTGCGGGGATTGAACCTGCGACACGCAGCGCAGCAGTCGATCGCTCAGCTACTGCGCGGAGAAATGGAGAACTGGAGAAAATCCTAGATTTTTTTATTAGGTCCGGTCTGCACTTGGGAAGGTAGTAGGTATTTAATGAAGAACAAAGTCGATCAGAAGAAATCATTGTTCGTATTAGGCTTTGGTACACCAAGGTTCGGCTCAAGAAAATTTAAGCTTAAACCGATCGATTTCAATGATTGTATTTATCTGAGTACTAGCTTTTGCCCCCGGCTTCGCTCGCGTTAAATTAGGGGTAACACAGTTCCCCTTTCCTGATTTGCAGGTACCTGCTACCTATAGTTTTTGCCCTTGGGCCTTTTTTATTGTAAAAGCATAGCAAAATTAAGTACCCATTTCTTCCCTCTTTATTTTAGACTTTAATAAAAAAAAAACAGCATTTCTCACTTTTTTTAGCCTATGTCCGTTTCCAGGGTCCCAACTATCTTTGTACCAAAATTCATCAAAATCGATTTACCCATTTAGGCTTGAAGACGTAACAAACGAACCTTTGAACCTTTGTTGTCATTTTGTCTGCCGGTCAAGACCCTCTATCTCGGGAACTGGTAGAGGTATCGAAATTAAAAATACAACCCTATAAGTCTACGGAGGAGCTCGTGGCTAAATAATAGCAGCCGCTTGGGTCGATCTTTAGGTTAAGCCGCGCTTGCCTAGGTTGGTCTATGGATGGGTGACCACCCGTTACATACCAAGTTTCCTCCGTGCCTCGGAAAACACGTTAAGCCATTGGTCCCGGCTGTCATTTGTAGATTTTCGACAGTCATTACAGGTAGTCAGTGTTCCGAAAGTCTGACAACCAGTCTTACCAAGGGGTATCGCATTACCTAGTACTAACTGGGTTGTGGAGGTCAGATAGGCAGTCGCTCCATGTAAAATACTGGGAATAATATTCAGCTACATCCGGTTAGACTGGAAACCGACCCCAACATAGTTAGGATAACGCTAAGCAGATGATGCTGAAGTTTACGCGGTTAAAAGATATGGCTGTTTATGTTGCAAGTTTGTACGGAACGCGGTGCGCGAGTCTGTCTCGCTCTTGGCGGTTTTTTTCCCATGGGAGAAGGCAGGAATCACAGAACCCCAAATGCTACGACCCTTACATACTTAATTTACTTTTACGAACCAGAAACCCAGATTCACTCACTGTTGTATTGCTTAAACATTTACAAGGAAAATAAGTATAAAAAGTTCTTTAAAACCACTTTTAAATTTCACACTACAAAATGAATGGTGGGACCACTTGACCGCAAAACACCCAACCGGCGGCGCCCGACGTCACCCGAACTTGCCCGACGTCACCCGAACTTGCCCGACGTCGGGTGCCGACTTACAGTTTTTAAGTAAGTAAGTAGAAGTGGTCTATAAGATTTTTGTAAGAGGAAACAAGATTCTCTGGCACCTTGAACTAAAAACTTCGGTTGTTTTGAAAACTGGATTATTTTAGATAGATAAAATGGTTTTATTAGTTCGTATAATAGTGGCTTAATATATTTAATCATAATACAATGACATGCAATTTTTTATATTTATAATTTTACTAGCTTTCGCCCGCGGCTTCGCTCGCGTTAAATTCGGTATTACACACCAAGCAGTCCTGCAGTTTTTGGTCTTGCGCCTGATGGATTTGTAATAGCAACGCTACGTTTTCCCTTTTCTTCCCTCTTTCTCCCTCACATCCCACTTTTTAAAAAAAAATATTAGCCTATGTCCGTCTCCTGGTTCCCAACTATGTTATAATATTAGTAAGGATATAGTTCGATTCCCGCACGGAACAAACATTTGCATGTCCTACAAATAGTTGTTTCGGTTCTGGCCGATTGTGTATGTCAGTTTAAATGTTTGTAAACGCACCCACGATACAGGAGAAATTCCTAGTGAAAAACAAAAAAAATATAAGTTTTTAAGCATAGCTTCTATGGCGGATCTTGAGCGTGGAGACCGAATCCAGAAATTTCGTAACAAAAACACCTAACATTTCGAATACGGTCAGTTATTTCAAACGCGATTCCAATGTACAATTAGCGTATTTGGTAGAGAATCGGGTCGTCAATCAATATTACGCTGGATCAACCCCAATGTCTTATTTATCTCTTTGCGACTTCTTTTCATTGGAAGTACTTTTTAAATATTATTATTTAGATTTTTTTTATATATTGCATATGTTTTTTTTATTTATTGCATAAGTTGATAAAAAAATGCTATGCAATGGCTTTACTCGGCAGTCTCCGAGTGCCACACGTATTTTTTTTTTGTTTAACAGAAAGTGAGCTTGATTTTTAATTAGTTATAATTAGTAAAATGGTGCTAGAAAGTTTTCTATTTACTTATTAATATAATTACGTTGTGTCACCTTTATATATTCTTAGATGTTTACTGGCCACTTGCCTGTATGCGCGAGTAGAGCCACTTGACCGCAAAGCGAGCTAGTGGCTGTCACTTGCAGACAGTTGTTTTTTTTTTTAAGATATGAAGAAGAATAAATACAGACGACATTTATATTGTTTCATATATGTATGATTAGGTTGACGATTATCACAATAGCTTTAAATATTGACTGAGAAAACGGTTAAATTAATATTATATAGTATCACTAGCTGCACCCCGCGGTTTTTCTCGCGTGTTGATAGAATACAGAAAATGTCTTTATGAATTGTAGCCTACGTGTTGTTCTGACGAATATGCAGTATTATTGCTGTATTATTATATTGAGTAAGTTTAATTAAAATTCATTCAATAGTTTTTGCGTGAAAAACTAATAAACATCCAGAAATCCATACGTTCATAAACGCACTCACGATACAGGTGAAATTTCTAGAGGGGGGCAGCGTTTTTTAAAAAAGGAAAAGAAAGAAAGAATACCAAACGCAGAGTCTTTTGTCCAGACACTTACGACTCGTTGGCTACACTACCCGTTGCGTCGGTCCATCGACAAACGGTCCTCAGTCACATTCCTACGTTATATGCGAGAAAAGTAAAAAAGAATACAATACGCGGTCTCTTGTCCAGACACTTACGACTCGTTGGCTACACTACCCGTCGCGTCTATCCATCGACAAACGTCGCCGGTCCTCTGTCACATTCCTACGTTATATGCAAAGAACCTAATACAGTATTCCATCCAAATATAATATCCCAGTTCAAAATGATCCTCTCAAAACTACCCTCCACAACGCGTTGAGTTTACAAACCGTTTGCAACTCCACAACTCCACAACTCCAAAAGTTAGGGAAACAACAAACAAAATTTAGAATCACCCTCGTATTGTCCCGTCTCATTTTACTCCCGGTATTAAAAGGTCCTTTATCATCTCTCCCGGTTTTAATCGTGACGTCACTTGTACGTGTGTGGGTCATGATGGTTGTTGGCTTGTCGTTGGGATGTTGTTATGTAACTGGTTGTAGCGACGGTTGTTCGGCGGTTGTTGGTTGTTCTGTGGTTTAGCTATAAGAACATAGTGATAGTTTTATTTAACACTAGATCATGCCCGCGGCTTTGGCATGTGGAGTTTGGTAGTTCTCCCACGGGTTTGTTCTAGCCGGAATGAAAAGTATACAATTTAAATGTGTACATTTTTTGTAGTGTTTTATTGTTTTTTTCAAGCATTTTAGTTGTGGTATGATGCTATCTCGACAAATTCTTCGTTAGGTGTTCATTTTCCATTGCTACTAAAAGATATAAGCATATCAGCCACCTACATTAAAAGAAGAAAAAATATAGATGAGAACTCCTTAAAAAAAATTTTTTTTTTTGAAAATCGTCCCACAATTGGTGGAGAAATCGCGTGATGTTGGGAATCGTACCCAACACATACGCGCGGCCATCACAGACTGGCGGCGTGCACACTCTCTGCGTCATCAGCTGGTGAGCAGGGGAGCGACGGGTGAGCGAGATACCGCCCGGCCCCGCCACAGCACTCGCTTCCACGGACTCGACCGCGACGGATCCCTCAACCGACCTCTAAAATATTAATGTTTGTCCGGGACTATTGTACTTTCTACTTTACGGCATTATACCAGTATCCACTTATTATCGTTACCCAGCTTCTATACACGTGACAAATAAAAAAAAGTTGTATTGAGAACCTCCTTTTTTGGAGTCGGTTGAAAATGAATGATAGCGTGACGGTACAATAAAAAATAGGAGCAAAAAATTGTCACAATACCCAAAACCGATCATGAGATTGAGTCTATGAATTGCAGTGGCGACTATAAAATGCCAGTCTCATAGCTTTCAGCGTTCTTTTACTTTCTAATCTAACTTTGTTCTAACAGTTTCTAGAAGCCGCAAAACGATTGTTTCTAAATTTATTGCTTAATATAAACTAACATTGTACTTAAAGTTAATGAGTGCTTCAAATGGCAACTAATGAGTCACCATTCATGTATAAATGACATTACAAGCCCTAACGACTTTTAGTATGTATATAAAAATAACGTCAAATGTCTCATCGCCGACAAAGTTTTAGCTTGGTCACTTATCGAAAATTACTTTATAATTATCTGTCAGTTCAGGCTTTCAATTTAGAAATTTTCAACAGTTGACTAAATCATAATATTAACTTTATATTGTTCTTCATTTCTTAATTAATGCTCATTTTTTAACTGCAACGGTTCATTTTTAATTTATTTAGATTTTTATATTGAATTTTGTTTTTACTCTGGACGCTCTTACTGTGCACGTCTTTCTTCATCGTTCTCACATATTTGTATAATCTCAACATGAATGATGTTAATACGATTTTGTAATAATATTCTAATTTAAAAGAGTGTCCATGGAGTTTCTTGCCCATTCTTTTCCATAGAGATCAACGTTTTGGAATGGGCAACTACAGTACTTTCACAAGTTATTATGTCTTGTGACCGGGACTGTAGCTTAACATTTTGATTTTTTGTAAATTCAAAAGTGCCTGTAATGTTCTAAGCCCTGTAACTGGGTTGTGGAGTTCAGATAGGCAGTCGCTTCATGTAAAATGATGTTATTCAGCAGGATCCGTTTAGACTAGAAATTGCTTTTTAGGTAGCGGCCAGGCAGAGTTTGACGATGAAAATTGTTCTTAATTTCTTTTCCTTTAAGTCCTTTTTCGTTAACCCCGGACCGGAGTCTGTATTTCCTGACAGCTATAACCTGGGGGTCTTCAAGTCAAGAGTGAATAGGTTATTTCTAGGTAAGCGTGCTTCATATTCGACCACATCATCACTTACCATCAGGTGAGATAGTGGTCAAACGCGAACCTATCACTAATAAAAAAAAAAACATGTTTATTTCTTCTTCTCAACTTTACGAAGTCCACTGTTTCTTCTTTTTTCTTTCTCATTGTGATCGATAATTGGGGCTCGGTTGAAATGAAATTGTATAAAATTTGGTTCTTCTAACCTGACAGACAGATTTGTTGCTAGGGAGTTCGATCTGCCACTGCCTCTTCCCAGCTAAAACACTACGAAGTGGCGAAAGGTGGGCATTTTGGGGTCTGTCTCTTGTAATATTTGGCGTTCAAAAGTGCTTGTGATTTACAGCCTGATTTAAATTAAAGATTTTTTTATTTTGGTTTCCAATGATCCACATTGTAATCGTGTAGTTCCAACATAATACTTATTATATTAAACTAGCTTTTGCCCGCGACTTCACTCGCGTTAAATTCGGGGTAACACAGTTCTCCTTTCCTGATTTTCAGGTACCTGCTGGGTACGTACTTGGGATATGAGGGAGAAAGAGGGAAGAAAAGGGAAAACTTAGCTTTGCTATTACAAATCAATAAGGCGCAAGAGCAAAAACTACAAGTAGCAGGCACCTGCGAATCAGGAAAGGAGTAAACAAACAAAGGAGGAAACTGCGGGCAAAAGCTAGTTGCTATATAAATGAATCGATTTATACGAACAACTGGTTGCACCACACAGTCACATAATAACGGCTCAGTGTGAATACGCGGCACAATAATTAGCCCGTGGTCTCGCCACAATTACGTGCTGAGCGGCCGCTTGTCGCGCGAGCAATGACTTATGTTCAGCTTTCACGTTCACAGCTTTTAATGAGGGTACTGCTTATTTTATTAGTAGGGTTATATGATAGCAACGGGTTTTGCATGTGTTGTAACATAAAGTCACGCCTGTATCTCCAAGGTTAGTCAGAGGTGTACCTAGCTGATATTCGTGAACGGGCGCTGTTAGTTGGTACTGGTCATCTTTTAGGTGCCGTGGTTCATTTTTAATTTATTTAGTATTTTTATTATTTACTAGCTTTTGCCCGCGGCTTCGCTCGCGTTAAATTCGGTAGCGCCTTATGGGTTTGTAATAGCAACGCTAATTTTTCCCGTTTCGTCCCTCTTTCTCCCTCACATCCCACTTTTTTGGAAAAAATATTAGCCTATGTCCGTCTCCTGGTTCCCAACTATCTCTGTACCAATATTCATCAAAATCGGTGTAGCCATTAAAGCGTGAAGAGGTAACAAACAAACAAACAAACTCACTTTCGCTTTTATAGTATTATATTAGTAAGGATTTAATCTGGACGATCTTACTGTGCACGTCTTTCTTCATCGTTCTCACATATTTGTATAATCTCAACATGAATGATGTTAATACGATTTTGTAATTATGTTTTAATTTAAAAGAGTCCATGGAGTTTCTTGCCCTTCTTCTCTATAGAGATCAACTCTTTGGAATGGGCAACTACAGTACTCACACATTTCGCTTATGTTTAACTCATGTAATAGGGAGCGAGCCTATTACCATCACTCCATCAGTCGTGCACAAATTCAGACTCCATGGCTGCTACTGAGAAGTTATTGATGAAAGAACCCAATAACACTTTGCGCGACCCAAGAACCGAACTCAGAACCTGACTAGACCAACGAAGCAGTTTTAAACATGAAATAGAGTCTTATTTGTGATTTATTTGTGATTCATTTGTGATTCATTTGTGATTCATTTGTCATTCATCTGTCATTCATCTGTCATTCATTTGTCATTCATTTATTACATTAATTTTTCATTAATTTATAGTTTGTTTATCATGATATGTACATATAATTAATTAAAATGAATTAACAAATATAAATATCTTACTAATCAACTATTTATTATACAACTTTCCTAAGAACATACTTGATAAATTTTTGAGAAGGAGGAGTTTAAGTAAAATATCAATGCCTTTTATTTCTGACTTCTTATATCAGCAGGCAGTCATCAAACAAGTTGTAGTATTCTTTCATCAAGCAAAGCAAGGTCCAAAACACACTTCATTAATAAATATGTGCCAAAACACATTTCATTAACAAGCATGTATGAACATGGACCAAGCAAAACCAATATTTCAACTTCGAAATAGGTTTCGTTTTGTAGTTCGTATTTTGCCAAGCCCCATGGCAACAAGTGTGAGTCGGACTTACGTACCTAGGGTTCTGTACAAATTTAGGACATAAACGGAAATATCTTTTGACTGCATATACTTGGAAGGTTGATTTTTTAGAAGGTGGGTTAAAAATTATACCAGCAAACCGCGACTGATTTAACCACTCTGCACGACAGGATTTTGACACATGACACATCAGCTGAATCGGTGGGGTGACGCGAATTGTTATGAAATTTAAGAATTTTCATCAATTTACAGCATTCAATTTTGTTATTAAAAATAAGTCACCTGGGCTGTTTCATATGATAAGTTTGAGGTTTATATTTCCAAAAACCTCATAAGGTCGATAAAACGGCGTCAATCTATTGTAAAATGTGTGTAAAATACATATTATTACACCCTTCCAAAAATTAGGTACTTAAAAAAAGCTGGAAATAATGCACATACACAATACACAATACCCATAGATAATAAAATCGGAAATCCAAAATAAAAACAGTGACATTCCATCTGCATTCTTAATTTTGCCATTTTACATATAAATTCAAAATAAAACACGATACAAATCTCGACAAAAAATACTAAAAACTGTGTTGCAACATGACATTTCTTAGTGCTGACCGTAAATCTAAGTTTCATCATTACGATTAAAAAGTTGCATTCAACCTAATCGATAATCGTAATGGAGTAAACTTTAAAAAAAGTTTTGGGACCATTGAGGAATTTATCTATGGAGATTGCATATTATTTTACTATTGATATTATAGTTGTTCAAATATCTATGATATCGATAAGAAAAGAAAGACAACAACATTTTGTCACGTGCTTTTTTGTTATGCTATAATTATTTTCTTAAGCGCCAAGATTTGAGGTACATTTTGCTGTCAAACGGTTTCGCGGTAAAAGATTTTGGCTGTTTTCTTGAATGACGATGAATGAAAATGGCGGCCATTTTTGTAGGAGGTCATGCTAATTCTGTAGGGAACTAGTCAGGCACCCCAGCCGGCACAACCATAACGTACCGCACCTAGAAAGCCATGTCTCCGCAGTAGAGCCTTGTTTTAGACGGGCAAGGACTCCGCACACATCGGGGCCCTAAAATATTGATATAGACACCCGACGCCCGATGCCTGTAGCGTCTCCCGCGATGGCTGGCTTGGTTTGAGGAGCGCCTCACTTCCCTCGCTCTAGACGAAGCGGGGGGGAGTGTCAGGGTTATGCAATAGAAGGCACATGGGTGGGTTTTAGTCAGTACTAGTCTGACACTCCCCCCCGTTCTGCCCAAAACGGGGGAAGCTATTTGACGATTTCCCACCCAAAAAAAAACCCCGGTACAGGACATCAAGAAAAATCCAGTTTCAAAATGGACTCATTTTGAACCAGGAGTTTTCTTGGTGTCGTGTTTCCATCTCAATTGTGCTCTTCCTCTATAGGCCATTTTTACCCCAAGGCTTCCACTCCAAGAACACTTTGGCCTACGAGCCATGTTTTAGGAAAGAATGAATACGCTTTTCAAATAACCAATCCAACCAAACAATTTTGTCGAACAAATGTAATTTATCTCAGCTGATTTTTTTAATGTGCTTACCAAGATCATATTTGGCGCGTTCTATATTCAACCTTATTTATTTCTGTTTGCAATTCACATTCAAATAGTAGGTACAAAACCAAATTATTAATAAAATAGCAAATAAACATTTTAATATAAATTTGAACAGCGAGCGCATTCCTTTTTTGAATTTTTATCTGAAAATAAAATTGGCGCGAATTTAGCCATAGATCAGGTTTTTACTGTTTGTTGTTGAATCGGTTTTAGTGGCTTAAAAAATATTATAATCAATATTTATAGTATTTTACACGTATTACAAAATTAATTTTTATTTTCATCTATCAATTTCTGATATTCCTTAAATTAATTATTCGAGTTGATTGATTTACAAGAAAATAATCGATTGAAATAATCGCATTTACACATCACAAAATTAAAAAAAAAAGAAATGGACGTCAATTTCGAAAGTGAATTTAGTAGTGGTTATGAATATTCCGTGTTATTGGTCCTATTATTGCAAATTACGATAAGATCTGGGCGTTGTTATGTTATTTATAATATTTGAAATGATATTTGTGTCAGTTGTTATAGAATCTATTCGTGAATATATGATATAATGTGGAATTAAAAATGTAAACAAGCACGATTGGCGCGAAACTTCGACTTTAGATTTCAAAATGTATCATTACCACTACTAATATAAGTTCAATTACGAATGATTCCTTCACGTAATAAAAGGACACGTTAATCATGCCCAATAATGTGGAGTTTAAATGTCCGAAAACCTATTTTTTTATGATTTTTAGCGTCGACCTACACTGCCATCAAAATGGCGATGATCGTAATTTACGCATTTGGATTTTATAAGACTTAATTAAGAAACTTCCTCAATAATTAAAGAACTTCTAATGACGTTTACATATGAGTTTTTTATTCTACTCTCTTAATGAATGCACACCCATATTATTTATTAACCAGAAAATAAAATATTTACAAATATAATGAGGAGGTCACATGACTTAAATGTCCGACCCCTTTCGGGGCCAGTACCGAGCCAGCGGAGGTTTGAATGTCGAGCCCCCGAAGGGGTCCGTACCGAACTATACGGTTAAACTTTAATGCATGCGCATTAAGGTTTAAAATTTCCACCATAATACCATTCGGAACCAGCCAGTCTTGAACGATTAAGGAATACAGACTTGAGTATATGGTTTTAATTTTAACTCCATACCTCCACACGTTCCGGAGATAAAGGGTCTTGACAGCAGACAGACGGACAACAAAGTGTTCCTATTAGGGTTCTTTTATAGCTCACCGTCCGTCGGTCCATTAACGACAGGCCGTGTCGACGTTTCACGCGCGCCTCAAAGAGATGTCAGCAAAGCAGAGGGGCTTGCCAGAGCCTCCGCCTGCCGGGGTTGCGGGTTGTTCGAAAGAGATACCACAGCCCCGGAAAGGGTAATGGAAGGAACATGAGTGGGTTTTAGTCAGTACAAGTCTGACACTCCCCCCGGAGCGGGGGATTATTTGATGATTTCCCACCCCCAAAAAAAAGGATTCCGTTATTTCTTTTTAAAATACGGGACCCTAAAACCCCAAGCAACTGTACATGTACAAATTATTTCAGTTTTGATGTATTTCTCCTCATTTCCTCGTACTATTTCGTCGCTTTGTAGCTTTCGGCTCAAAACCGAAATAATTATGACCGAGTAATCAATGCAATCCGTTCAACACTCAATACACCGCAGACACGAGTAAACCGTGGAGGCATCACATGTATAACCGTACAGGTAACACGAACGTAGTATTTTTAATGACATGCCCGTGTTTCTCTTTCAATAAATCTGTTTTTTTTTTTGCGATTGGATACAAAATACGTATGGAAATTGATTTTCTTTTGATAGGACGGATGGGCAGCAATTTTTTATTTATCGGGCAGGTTTTTAATAGAAATATCTCATACTAGCTGCGCCCCGCAGTTTCACTCGCGTGGTGATAGAATAAACAAAATATCTTTATGAATTGTAGCCTATGTGTTATTCTGATGTATAAGCTATATTATTGTAAAGTTTCATTAAAATCCATTGATTAGTTTTTTGTAAAAGAGTAACAAACATCCATACGTCCATCCATTCTCACAAACTACCTTTTAGTACCTAAGATACTTCCCTATTTGAGTCGGTGGATAAATTTGAGGACCGAGCGCGTTCTTAAAAATAGAAAACAAACTCAAACTTTTGATTTTTCACTTGCATAATCTCCTATATTTTAACTTTAATCGAAATTGTTAAAGCCCTTTTTCGAGATCGTTATTAAAAGCCTTCACCTGCGAATCGAAACGCGGTAACAATAAGTTTAAGGCTTTCTTAAATATTAATATCTTATCTTAAATATCTTGGGGCAACTTACACACGGCTATCTGATCCCAAGCTAAGCAGAGCTTGTGTTATGGTAACCAGACAACTGATATACATACTTATATAATTTATTATACATACATATTATAGATAAATCCCACCCAGACACAGAACAAACAATCATGCTCATCACACAAAGTTTGTCCTGGGTGGGAATCGAACCCACGACCTCCGGCTCAGGCAGTCAGGGTCACTAACCACTAGACCAACAGGCCCGTCGGTTGAAATGCCAAGAGTCTCGACCAATATCTAAGGAGGCTCTCGTTAGACGGCTGGATCAAGGATTTGATACAGGAAGCGGTACTTCTAGACACGGCTCGTATCTTTAGGACGTTTCTCTCTCTGGAGCTCTGACTGCCGGTTGATTGGACCCTGTTCCCGATACCGGTGGGCTAAAATTGGGAAATTATGTGTAAAAATGAGTAAACGGAAAGTTTAAGGTAAAGTTTCTCCGGAAAAACGATTGTAAAATTGTACTTAGTATTTTCCCGGAAAAACGATTTCACCTATTTAATTAATCAAGAATGAATACGGATTACTGAATAGGTTAGTACGACTAATGGGACAAATCGAAATGCTTTTAAAGTCGCATTTTAATGTCGAGGATAGCAGTTTCCGTATTCATAAAACTCTATTCTTCTATTCGACATGTCTATCGTTTTATAACCGGCTTCAAAAAAAGAAGTAGGTTCTCCATTCGATTGTTTTTTAAGGTTTTCAAAAGGAAATAACGGAACCCTTATTGGATCACATTATTTTCCGTCTGTCTGTCTTTCAAGGTTCTATATCCCGGGAACGCTTGAGATTATCGAGTTGAAATTAAAATCATATTCTCAACTCTTATTAACATATCGTCCATATACATTAGATGAAAAAATATGTATTATATGTAGAAGATGTAACTCATAAATTACCCAAGCAATATAGATAAAATTCATCCTGTTGATTATAAAACGACACGATTGGCGCAGTGGCTGAGCGATCGACTACTGCGCGGCGTGTCACGGGTTCGATCCCCGCACGAAACAAACATTTGTATAGCCTACAGATAGTTGTTCCGGGTCTAGATGTTTGTGTATGTGAGTTTAAATGTTTGTGAACGCGCCCACGATACAGGAGAAATTTCTAGAGTGAGGCAACGTGTAAATAAAAAAAGAATTTTGAAAAAGTATCCCACACGCGTAAGGAACATTAGAATAAAATACAGTCGAATTGAGAACCTCCGCTTGTAAGTCGGTTAAAAAGAAACTCGATTCCCAGCAATTTTTTTTGCTAGTTTTAGTACAGATTTCTAGCTTGACGGCTTCGTTCGTACAGGGTCCGTTTACACCATGTTTTGATATTATTTATGTAAACGTAATTTTCATAGCAACATACAGAAGCTTAACACAAATTAACATTGGTGACCCAATTTAAGCCATAACGTTATAATATGAATAGATTTACTTTACTACATTATCTTGTTGTCAATCAAATCGAAGGCTAGTGTAGGAATTACCGGGAAATAGTCTCGGGATTCAACGTAAAATTTCCCAACAGATTTACCACAATATATTAGACTAGCTTTCGCTCACGGCTTCGCTCGCGTTAAATTCGGGGTAACACAATTCCCCTTTCCTGCTATGCAGGTAACTGCTACCTGCAGTTTTTGCCCTTGCGCTTTATTGATTTGTAATAGCAAAGCTAAGTTTTCCCTTTTCTTCCCTCTTTCTCCCTCATATCCCACTTTAAAAAAAATTGCATATGTCCGTCTCCTGGGTCCCAATTATCTCTATACCAAAATTCATCAAAATCGGTTAAGTCATTCAAGCGTGAACAGGTAACAAACAAACAAACTCACTTTCGCTTTTACAATATTAGTAGCTTTCGCCCGCGGCTTCGCTCGCGTTAAATTTGGGGTAACACAGTTCTCCTTGCGCCTTATTGATTTGTAATAGCAACGCTAAGTTTTCCCTTTTCTTCCCTCTTTCTCCCTCACATCCCACTTTTTTTTAAAATAAAAATTAGCCTATGTCCGTCTTTCTAGGTAGTACTCAATTACTTTTTGAAAACAAGCTGCTCCAATTGCACATCATTAACCTCAATCATCTATCCAAAAACGGTGTCCTACACTAGGCTTACGCGGCGAAAGATCACGAATAAAAAACTAACCGTTAAACGGCCATGTCTTTTCACTGCGTAGACTTAGAAAGTCGCTGTTTTTTCACAGCTCTAAGATACCACAGACTTGAGTTTATGGTTTTAATTTCAACTCGATACCTTTAGGCGTTCCCGAGATAAACGTTCTTGACCGACAGACTGACGGAGGAACAACTAAGTGATCCTATAAGGTTTCGTCAGACTTTTATACTTTCACTGACAAAAACCCACCCATGTTCCTTCTTTTACATTTTAGGGCATATGCACACCACGTTGTTTAAACGCGACGTCGACGCGCGTTTTGGGAACGCGCGTCGCCGGCGCGTTTTTATCCTGCAGAGCAGTTTGTTGTCGTTTGTATCGATACAAACGCGCGGCACCGGCGCGTCTGTATCGATTCAAACGTGCGACACCGATACGAACGCTAGCGCGCGCGCCTTCCCTACGGACGGGGTTTCCCCCGCAACGAGGGAAAGGGAAGTGTGAATCTACGCTAGTAGCAATCGAGCGATTTGATGCACCGTACGTCTTTTGAACAAAAAAATGGAGCCTTTCGCTACACAGGCGCGTTTGCATCTCGTCTGTATCGCTACACATGCGCGTCTGTATCGCTACACACGCGCGTTTGAATCGCGTCTGTATAGCTACACAAGCGCGCCAGGTGTGCAAAGGTCTACAGGCTGCGACTGACTTGCGTGCGTATCGCGTCTGTATCGCTACAAACGCGCGTCGACGGCGCGTTAAAAAAACGTGGTGTGCATAGGCCCTTATGTTTCGGGGCCGCGGTACCTTTTAAATCAAATCATTTATTTCAATTAGACCATTACATGCACTTTTGAATGTCAAGAAACAAAATTAATCTACAGTCTCGGTCAGGCATAATAACTTATGAAAGTACTGTAGTTGCCCCTTCCAAAGCGTTGATCTCTATGGAGAAGAATGGGCAAGAAACTCCATGGACACTCTTTTAAATTATAATCGTTTTACAAAATCGTATTGACATCATTCATGTTGAGATTATACTAATATGTGAGAACGATGTAGAAAGACGTGCACAGTAAAAGCATCCAGAGTAAATAAAAAGCAAAATTCAATTTAAAATCTAAATAAATTAAAAATGAACCATGGTAGCTAAAACTGACCAGTCCCTACTGACAGCGCCTGTTCAAGAACATGACGTATGGATCAGCCCCATTCGAACAACCCGCAACCCCGGTGACAAGAATGGTTACTTATATCCTTTGCTGTTATGTACATCTATACCACAGTTCACAAGTAATTAGATTTGGAGCGGGGTACTAAGTGCCGACTGTCGCCGACCATTAAATGTAACTACGGAACTCGTGAGGTTCACGAAATAGAAAACAAGTATTATCTACGGAGGATATAGTAACTTGATGACTGAAACCGGTATTAAGTCAACGACATATTACCGGGCTCACGGTATTACGTGACTGAGAATAATAAAAATTTTTTTGCAACAAAAAAACGACTTCCAATAAATAATTTATTTACCTGGAAGTCAGTGATTTTTGTTTGTTGTGTCAAACCTTGACACTTTTTAGTTTTTTTTTGGAAGTCGGTTTATTGCAAAAAAAGTTTTATTTCAACATTTTTTTTATCGAAAATTCATTTTCCATTGTTACTAAAATCATTGTATAACTTCTTCTGAAATCTAACGCGCCGTCGACAAGGCTTGTCATCATAAACGGACGGACTGTGAGCTACCCAGTGCTCACCGTCCACAGACCGGCAGGCGTCGGGTGCCGCCGGGAGTCACGGCACCCGACGCTTGAATCAGAGCGAAATGTCGCTGCCGCCGTTTGCCTCTATGAGGACATAGCGTAGCTCCGCCTAAGCGGGGCAAACCCGCACAGAGTGCAGGAACCTCCTAAAACTTCCGTGTTCGGTGAGGACCTGCATCAGCCGTTAAGAGAGGGCATTGTGGTGCTTCTCCAGCCACTCCTCAAAGAAGGGCCTTTTTTGCGACAGTTGCTCTCTGCATGCCACAATACATCGCACCCTCATCATCGTGTCTCACTGAATTAATTTCGAAACCTAAACACAAATTTCAAACACGAATTTACCCCACGAAATTAATACGTCACATGATTGACACCATCATTCACACTTAAATATGGGACAGCTATTTCCTATCACATTCCCGGTAAATAAACACTAGTATTTGGTCCCCGATGAGGCTAATTGTTGCAACCGATTCACCTCGCGGTGTGTATATTTCGACACTGATTACAAATGTCACACGCTGCAAATTCGGCGTGCGTTTTATTTGGGCAGGCTCTAAGGTACCAACTTTAAGTGTCTACTTTTAATCTGGACGCTCTTAATGTGCACGTATAACTGCATCCTTTTCACACAAATGTATAATCTCGTCATGAATAATGTAACCATCATCTTGTGAAAATCTATAATAATTCAAAAGATTGTCCATGGAGTTTCTTGCCCATTCTTTTCCATAGAGATCTACGCTTTGGAATGAGCAACTACTATACTTTCACAAGATACTGGGGACTTTCTTTCTAAGACTGGAGTTTTTGACATTCAAAAATGCCTGTAATGGTATAATTGAAACAAATGCCTTGGGTTAAAAACAAAGAAGTTTAAAACACAGATTTTCGTTTAGAAGTTTTTAGGTGGTCTGTCTCGGTAATCAAAAGTTGCAAAAGGTACTATTGTACATAAGGTTCTGGGTTCAATTCCCAGGTCCGATAAAGTATTATTTTTAAGTGGCTTGCCCCTTATTACACAGTATACACATATCCAAAATATAGGTGTACATAATAGGTAAATTTCAGCCTTATATTTCTGAAATATATTGAACAACGCACCGAATATACACATGTAATACCATTGTTAAAAAATCGTCAGAAACCAGGTTTTTGTCAACAAGTTTGTGAAAGCCACCATTTCATTACTTCGTTTATTTAACGAAGCGTACACATATCCATTCGAAGTATTGATTTCACAAACATATAGTCGTATATACCTATATCTTTTTGCACGTCCCATTTTATCCATTTCCAAACTGTCGTCCAACTTCGGCAAACTTTCATTCGGATCCCGGATCCCGGATCCCGGTGTCTATTACCGACACTAGTGTCTGCAATCAGTGATGACTCTAATTGGTAAAACCGAGGTCGCCACAGCGTTGATTTAGACGCTGATTATCAACGCCACACGTCTGAAATTTGGACGGCCGTACTGAGTTCGGAAGCAAAAATGCTGTAACTCAACAAAATTGTGTTTCGAGATAGAAAAGATTCTTTAAATTAATTGGCAGTAAATGAACTTAGTAGGTATACTAAAAAAACCTAAAAAGGAAAATAAAACGGAACTCTTTTAGGATCACTTTGTTGTCCGTTTGTCTGTCTGTCTGTGTGTTTGTCTGACACTTTATCTCAGTGATGCGTATAAGTATCGAGTTGTAATTAAAACCATTGACTCAATTTTGTAATACCGTGGAGCTGCGATAAAGTCAACCTTCAAGTATACGCAGTCAAAAGATATGGCTGTTTATGTCGCAAATTTGTTCGGAACTCTTCGTGCGTGAGGCCGATACGCTCTTGGCAGGTTTTTTTTTGTGTAAAATTACCTCTTGTTAAACCTTGATTGCTCTTAGGTAGCGGGTTGTTCGAAAGAGATACCGCGGCCCCGGAACATAAAGGGCAAAAAAAGGAACATGGATGGGTTTTAGTCAGTAGAAGTCTGATACTCCCCCCGGCTCCGCAAAAAAAAGAAAAAGAAATATCTGTCAAATTCTTGTGTTCACAGCCAGTTCTACGCTCTGTTTGAATACATTCACTCGTTTTTTTCTTTCCTATAAGAACACAGGTATTTTGGTTACTCTAACTGATACATCAAAAAACAGAATTTTCGCTTTTTTAAGATATTGCCTTTTGCTTATGAAAGGTGTATGTAGTTCGCAAGATCAACTGTGAAGCCACTGTTCACAGTCGAAATTAGAAGGATTTTATGTGCATTTGATGTATGTAGGTTTGAGAGTGAAAATGGTTGGCGTTTGTATGTGAAACTGGGTTTTAGGTTGCTTTGTGGTTAACCTCCCGTTTTAGTGTTTACAGAAACATGATATGCTTTTCATGTTGTTTTGTAGAACTAGCTTAACAACCCTTGCAAAATATGATTATTGCTTTTATTGGTAAACTGGCTTTTGCCCGCGGCTTCGCTCGCATTAAATTCGGGGTTACACAGTTCCCCTTTCCTGATTTGCAGGTATCTGCTACCTGTAATTTTTACCCTTGCGCTTTATTGATTGCAATAGCAATGCTATGTTAGCTAGCCTATGTCCGTCTCCAGGGACACTATCTCTGTACCAAAATTCAACAAAATCGGTTTAGCCATTAAGGCGTGAAGACTTAAAAAACAAACAAATAAACTCACTTTTGCTTAATAATGTTATAGTAAGGATAAATTTATATTATTTGGAAATATTTTTACGTTGATTTGTGTATTTATTTTTATTTCTTTATTTGGTACACCTACAACAATACACACTAAAACTTAATAGGAACTATACAATAACATAAAAGTGATGGTATGTTACAGATATTTGTTTAAAAAATCATGCCATAACCAAGGGCTTTTTTATGTGGTACATACGTTGGATATTTTTAACATTTACAAGATTTTTCATTTGCTTTTATGTGATCACGTACAAAATGCAAAAAGCATTTCGTTAGTCCAAACTGCCCATCGTCGTATCCTCCATCTTCCCAAACTTAACCAACCAACTCTGCAGAACGCAGATGACATATCGATCTTCGAACTTCCAAATGACTAACCATTTAAATTCTGCTCTCCCGTAAAATCCCATAAAAATAACGAGTTCTTGGAAAACAGATAACTTTCATTTATCGAGTTTTTAAAACGATTATCGAGTCGCTAAGTGAGACATTATGATTAAAAATGTCGTCGCGAAGGAAATCAATGGTACATTCCGTGAATTAAAATGGATTTTTGATTCGTTTTCAGAGGACTAACGGTCCAAGGGTCTTTTATTTAATTTATGATTGTCTCAATTATATGGAGGTACGATGCCTAAAAGGTTTTGATTACAACCTTTTTTGTTTTAAAAGGTTTACATGATTTTTTTATGTATAGTATTTTTCATACAATTTTTAACCATTAGCCTTTCTCCGCCCTTGGTAAAAAATTGTATGACAACGTCGTTTTAACAGCAAAGTTCTTTTTTTTTTTGCCCCTTATTAACATTTTCTCCTGTGTTGTGTGCGCAAATACAAGCATTGAAACTCTTTAACACAAACAGCCAGATCCGGAACAACATTTTTTTAAACGTTGCCCCGCTATAGTATTTTCTTCTGTATCGTGGGTGCGTTTACAAACATTTAAACTTACATACACAAACAGCCACAGACCACAGACACAGACCCGGATCCGGGAATCGAACCTGATTTATAAACAATGTGTCTTCAAATTCTAAGTTGAAAGGATCATGACCATCAACGGTACTAGTTTTTCTCATGCATCAAGATAAAAATTATATCACAATTATTTTCTTTATTTTTAATGACATTCTGCAATTAGAATGCCAATTTTGTATAGGGGTTTATTTTGTAAACTTAATAAGTTATGAAATTGTTTTGATAAAATGAATTACCTACTGCCGGCTATTCTGACGTAAAAGTGTTGTCATAATTAAAATAAGTAAATATATTGAGAACTGTAATCCTTTTTTTTTGCATACGATTACAAATTAATATAAATGTAAAGTCATTGGAAAGGTAAATCGCGAGGTTTTTATAAATAATAAAACGAGATGATACTACTGTGGTGTGAAATAATTAGTATTTTGCTTTCAAAACCAATTTAACTTTGTTGGCTAACGATACAAATGAATGATTGCATAGATTTTATTTTAATTATCTTGCTTCGGTTTGATATAAATCGAAACTTTTTAATAAATTAATGATTATAGAACTAAATCAGTCATTTGAAATAATTATGTGTCGAGTTTGATATAAGTCGAATTCGAGAAATCGATTTTTATTTAAAATCTAAAGTGGCAACATTAGTGTTGGTGTCTCAAATTGAATTTGTCATTGTCAAAAAGTCCAATGACAATTGCGCGTGGTGCATGCTAAGTTTGTTCTTTGCGATTTAAATATTACATTTTTTTTTTTGTTTTGATCGAGGCAAAGTACTGATTTATTTAAGTCTCTATCCCATCAGATATACTAATTAATCTGCTCTCCAAACTACGACCTATAAACTTACCTCTATACACGACGGATATTTCTATTTTGAGGTTAAGTTACGTTTTCTAAAAAAACTTGGAAATGCGGGTTTTGATTCCAAAAAGCAATTGTAGATGGTTATTTGGTTAATTTATAAACCATCTAAAACAACTTTGGAATTGATGCAACTCTGAACCGTGGTCCATATTGTCGTGGTCATTCTCCTTTGCAGATAAAACAACTGCAAATAATTTCATACAACAGTTTGGTACACAAAGCAGACAAACGCCACCATCATCAGCATCTTCCAACTTGCCAAGGTTTTTCCCAACTATCTTGGGGTCGGCTTCCAGTCTTCCAGTCTGAATACCAGTATATAACATGGAGTGACTGCTTCAACCCATTTATCTGGGTACTCCATATTAAATTATTATTAATTTATCTGGATACTCCATATTAAAACCCATCCACGGACCAACTTAGGCAAGTGTGGCTTAACGTCAAGAGCGACTTGAGCGGCAGTTTTTATTCAGTCGTGAGCAACATAAATACGCATACCAATGCTGGTATTTTATTAAGTAATTAGCAATAGTAATAGTGAATATTTCATCTGTGCAAATACATAATTAAGTCTCGGTACAATAATGAAATGATTTTAATTAATTCGTATTACTATTACTGCGAATTTTGTTCGCAGTAATAGTAATACGAATTAATTAAGCAGAAAATACACAACTGTTTAATAAATAACATAAGTAATTCGAGATTTTATTCCTGCACTACAAAATTAATTTTGATTTATATTTCATTGAACTCCGTGAGCCGTAAAAGGTGAAAGAACGAGAGGTCAATTTAATAAACAAATAAATTTAATTATTTATTTATGCACCCACTGAATACAGTAAAGTAGACAGGAACAAAAAAATAGATACAAAGGCAATGTTTATTTCTAAAGAAATCTCTTCCAGCATACGGCACGGTTGGCGCAGTGGCTTTTTTTTTTTTTTTTTTTCCGGGTGGGAAATCATCCAATGACTTCCCCCGCTCTGAGCGGAGCGGGAGGGCATGTCAGACTTGTACTGACTAAAACCCACCCATGTTTCTTCTTTTGCCCTTTACGTTCCGAGGCCGCGGTATCTCTTTCGAACAACCCGCAACCCCGGCAGGCAGAGGCTCTGGCAAGCCCCTCTGCTTTGCTGACTCTCTTTGAGGCGCGCGTGAAACACGAACGCGCCGTCGACACGGCCTGTCGTCAATCGACGGACGGACGGTGAACTACCCATTGCTCACCGCCCACAGGCCCGCATCTACGGTGGCCGGAAGTCGTCTCGCGGCGCCCGGCGCCATGGGCGTCTCCCGCGGCGGCTGGGTTGGGCAGATGTTCTCTCCCTCAAACGCCCGGCCACCTCCTTCGCTAGCATTACTGCTTCGTAGAAGGTGGTGACCGCTTCCCATTCCCTCTCGCTCCGGACCATGGCCTGAACCAGGGCCGGACGCGAGAGATCGCCGCCGCCGATGGCGCAGTGGCTTAGGGATCAACTGCTGCGCTGCGTGTCGCGGGTTCGATTCCCAAGAACAAATATTTGTATGACCTGCAGATAGTTGTTTCGGGTCTGGTTGTTTGTGTATGTGAGGTTATGTTTGTAAACGCACCCACGATAAAGGAGAAATTCCTAGTGTGGGGAAAAAATAAACTTGCAAAAAAAAAGAGTTAATAAAGAGAGACCTAGTGGTATAATAAAAGTTAACGAGAATGGATGGGTGATTATACAACGTGTAAAAAAGGATCACTAATACTTATAGGTAGGCACATATCGACGGTTTCTACGTACATAAGTTTAAGTCAAAAACCGAGGTTTACAGGAGAGCGTAATTTGTGTTCAACACGCTCTAGAAATAATTGTATGAACAATAATGAATATATTCTTTCTACAATATTTTAACAGTTTTATAAAAGAGCTTTGTAATGCTATTTACACACAAGTATTTTATTTTTTCACGTTTTCTTGGAAAAACTGAAAGATGACCGTTTCTGCGACACTTATTCGTTATATTTGTAATACTTGCTCTCTTATACGATTTCTAAAACAAGGTAAATAAATTAAATAAAAATCGTATATCAGCATGTGCGCATAGATAATTTATAATTTAAAGCCAATGGTACAATAATAAAAATGCCATTTTTGACATGTCTTTATGTACATACGTAGGGACCGTCGAAATATCATAGAAATAATACACAGTGAAAGAAAAATAATTATAAAATCCATAAATAGTTTCCATAAATATTTTTTTCATTTCACTTCACTGTTACGACCCTAGGAGTTCAGGTCAATGGCCGACGATAGTAGGTACTAAAAATATTAAGTACAAATGCGCTTGTTACATGAAATACTTTTTCCTAAAGTTATTACCTACTGGAATAACTTACCTACTACTAACTGGATGTAGAGAAACCTACCTAATTAAACAAACTTGGAAATAAAAAGCTCTCAGCTGATTTTAGGGTTGTCACACAGAGTTCGTGAAGAAAAAGTAAAATGTCTTTTTCTCTAAATATATAGTGGTTGAGAACCTGGGAACATGTACAAATACTGCTCATCACCTTATCTATATGCCCCTTAAATGTTCTTGATTCTTATTTTACACGTTTATAGTACGGCCCACGAGAAGCGATACCAAATGTAAACAAAACCCATGCTAAAACCCCATCTAAAATGGCCGCCCGAATGTTGGCGAACCCGTCTTAACGTTGTCATGTTTTTGCCGGGAGAACGAGACATTACGACAAAGGCACAAGATGGAAAGAGCTAAATATTAGATTGTCAACGCCACAGTTGTTCTTTAGGTTAATGACCTTTCGTATCGCTGCTAGTTGGCCTTAGTATAGTAAATGTTTTAAACAACCAGATTTCAGTTCAAACTTGCTCCAAATCTGTGAGAAGCTTAATAAAATCCGCGTTTCCAGAGTTTCGTTTGAAATCCGGGTGTGAAACGGACTGGGATTCATCTTATTGGCACCATCCATCGTCCCTTTGTACAACTAATTCTGTATTGATACAACTTGCAGATCATTAAACTGGGTTTGAATCTGGGTTGTCTTTAAGTGTTCAAGACTTTAGAGCAGATAAATAATTGTAAAAATATACATCCTTACTAATATTATAGTAAGGATGTATATTTTTACAATTTATCTGCTCTTACATACTACTGCTACTACATACTTTCTACATCGTTTTCACATATTTGTATAATCTCAACACGAATGATGTAAATACTATTTTGTAAAAATATTAGAATTTAAAAGAGTGTCCATGGAGTTTCTTGCCCATTCTTCTCCATAGAGATCTACGCTTTGGAATGGGCAACTGCAGTACTTTCACAAGTTATTATGCCTTGTGATCGGGACTGTAGATTCATTTTGTTTCTTGACATTCAAAAGTGCCTGTAATGGTCTAATTGAAATAAATGATTTGATTATAAAAGCGAAAGTGAGTTTGTTTGTTTGGTACGTCTTCGCGCCTAAATGGCTAAACCGATTTTGATGAATTTTAGTACAGAGATAGTTGGGACCCTGGAAACGGACATAGGCTAACTTAAAAAAAGGAGTTAAAAATTTGGGAGAAAGAGAGGAGAAAAGGGAAAACTTAGCATTGCTATTACAATAAATAAGGCGTTAGGGAAAAAACTACAAGTAGCAGGTACCTGAAAATCAGGAAAAGGGAACTGTGTTACTCCGAATTTAACGCGAGCGAAACCGTGGGCAAAAGCTAGTATTGTATAAAAAATGAGATATTAAATTAAAAAAATGTTTGGTACAGGAGAAATCCCAGTGTGCAGTAACATCTTCTAATGTATAAAATTCTCGTGTCACAATTTTCGTTCCCATACTCCTCCGAAACGGCTGGACCGATTTAAACAAAATTTTGTATACATATCGGGTAGGTCCGAGAATCGGCCAACATCTATTTTTCATACCCCTAAGTGAGCAGCGGGTGAAACCGCTGGGCACAGCAAAGTTTCAATTGAAAAAAATCTTTCCTAGCAGAGTTGGTCACAAAAATCGATGCACTATAAACAAACTATCTGTATCTCGTCTTAAGATCTCTACCTAGAGCTAGTACATAGTACTTATCTTTTACGCTCGTATTTTACGAGTAAAGTAGAGTAGCAGTGAATAGAAGGTGATATCACGTGTCGAGAGGTACTTAGGAAGCGAATAAAGGTAGAGCTATGCAATAAATAAAAATTAGATGAAAGCGTCTTCATAGGTCGGAGGTTGAGGGAGTTGATTGTTTCAAGGTGTTTGCGGGTTCGAATTTGGTGAGCAGAGATGTGATTTTAATGATATCTATATTATACAATGTGTCCGGTCATGGATAAGCGATATTCTAGATACTTATGTAACGAGTGTTTTAATATAATAATAATAAATATCTTTATTGAAACAACCAGTGATTACAAAAACCTATGAAGTCTCTGAAACCCAAACTAGGTAAGACCTGTATGTCAGGATTCAGCGCTTTCTCCCATTTGAATGCACTACTAATTCTGTGCAAAAAAAAGAGAAAAAATATACTATTATGATACACACTTGGGTCTAATAATCATAAAAAAAATCATACTTCTCAAAGTTTTGGTCTTACTGAGACAAAATAGGTTTATTCAAAGGGCTACAATATTGTAGAAATGATGAGCTTATTTTTTGTATCATTAGAAAACAAAATTAAAGTACAAAAAAATATGCAAATGAACGAAAATTTTGTAAACTTTTTTTTGAAAGTTGGTTCATGATTTCAAATCAGAAAAAAAACTATTTTTTTTTCGTTTGACGTACGGAACCATAAAAACAATAATGAAGAACGGTACTTTTACGACAAATAAAACAAATTATTACGTATGTAATTAACACATTGACATAACGTACTAAATATTTCCATAGCAGTTGTCATTTGTTTATGCCTAACATTGCAATATTGTAATTGAACAAAGGAAAATGTCCGTGGCTGTAAAGACTGAGATTTAAACTTAAAAAGTGCGTAAACATAGAATTAAAATACAGTGCTTTTCAATTAGCAAGTTTTCGTTTTAAACTCCGTACTTAGTGTTGAAAGCTCCGAGCTATCCTTTGTTCTAGTTAATTAAAATCACCATATTACGGTATTCAAACTATTTCGAAAGCGCACGCCATTTTTGTCACAGTTTTATTTCAATTACTTTTACAATTTAACTTTTGTCATTTAAGTTTGCAACGGACTACTTGTGGAAATTAACTCTTTTGAATAAGTAATCATTGTAAAACGTTTCCCGAAGAATTTACGTGTTTTTTCTCGTTTCTCTGTTCAGAGTTCTCTCGAATTTGTTTAGGGGGAGAAGTGCTGTTGTTTCGGCTGAAATAACGTCTTGTTGAACATTAGTATTATTGATTTTGGTTACTGTTTCGTAGCCTGGCAAGTTTTAGAACGAATTTGTGTGAGTTCCTTGTTCTCATATTGTATTTTTTTATCGTTCCCCCACACTAGGAATTTCTCCTGTGTCGTGGGTACGTTTGCAAACATTTAGACTCACACACACAAACAGCCAGACCCGAAACAACTATCTGCAGGTCATACAAATATTTGTTCCGTGCGGGAATCGAACCCGCGACACGCTACGCAGCAGTCGATCGCTCAGCCATTGCACACTGGGCCAACCGTGCCGTCAATTTATCGCATACTTCTTATTCATCTGTCAAGTGTGTAAGTTTACTATTCTACCTTTTTCGTGTAGTTAGAAAGAAAACATCAACATATTTATCTAAATAATTTTTAAAGTTCACGGTAACTTTTCTAATACCTACGCATGAGTTTTACCCCAACATTTTAAACCGATAAAACTAATTTGCAACCGGTTATTACCGGGTTTTGCCAACAAAGCTTATCATAACTCAGTTATAAATAATTCGACAAACAATCAATATAATCCGCGCCCAACTTACTTACAGTATTCGGTTAATTATAAATGTGGGAGCCATCAGTTTTTGGGAAAAAGTTAGGACACAAAATTATTATGTAGTTGGTTATATTTCAGCGTGTGTTTTTTGCTAGATCTGTAGTACACACAACGGCACATCAACCTATACCAAACCATTTTACCCTGATCTCTCTATTACGGTGTGCGATCCGTAGTAGAGAGATCAGGTTATATTAGTTAGGATAGGATGACCTGCCGTCGTGTGTACAATACTGATGGTCGAGATTTTTGCAACAAATCGCTAAAATTAGTATGCAAAAGTTATGGAATACATAAAATAACTGCAACTACTTAATACAATATTATTATGACATAATAAAAATATTGTCTTTGATATGCCAATTTATAAAAGGAGTCTGAACACCTTTCTCCATGAGACCAAAATCGAAACGCAAAAAATCAAGCGGGACCAACATAATAATATAATAATAATAATATAGCCTTTTATTCAGATCACTTAACGTAGTACAATGGTTTTTTAAACTTACATGAATAACTAACTTTAAAACTTAACTTAATAAACAATTTAATTTTAAACTTATATTCGTTGCTTAGTTATCTTTCCAAGATCTGTTTGCCAGTCGGCAAAGGCCTCCTCCATCCTTTTCCATTCTTTCCTTACTTGAGCCACTCTGTTCCACGTGACTCCTGCCACTTGTCTGATGTCGTCATCCCACCTTTTCCGTTTTCGGCCTTTCTTCCTTTTGCCTTACCTTGGGTACCACCATGTCACCCTTTTGCACCATTTGTCATGTCCTCTTACCAAGTGACCAGTCCATCGCCATTTAAGTATTCTGATTTTGTTTATTATATCGGTAGTTATTGTTTTATTTCTAATGACGATGTTTTTTAATCTGTCGGACTTTTTAACATTTAGCATGCTCCTCTCCATTGCATACTGGCAAGTTGCTAGTTTATTCGAGGTCTCTTGGTTTAAGGACCATGATTGACAACCGTACGTAAGGACAGGTAGTAAGCAGGTGTTAAACAGTTTGCTTTTTAGGTTTATGTGGAGCACTTTATCTTTCATAGCCTCTCTTAGACTCCAGTATGTCTTTTCAAGCCGTTTGCTATTCTTCTCTCCTATAAGGTGAGTACATTGTGGGATGCTATGTATATTACTGGTTTTCGGTGATTGTTGTCTTTTGATGATGGAGGGTTGTGGTCTCTTTCCCCCTCGAGGACCAGTCGGCTTGGGGGAGTTCGTTGTTTTTTGTTTCTTTATTGGTGGTTTCTTTCGTTGTTTTTGGTTTCCGTTTGCCGTTCTTCAGTTGCTATTGGTTTTTATTAGTATTAGGCATATTGGAAAAGGAGTTAGATCTATACCGCATTAAATCAAAAGCATTTGTTCTGTTTGTCTTCATTGTGTTTGCGATTTGTTGCTTCTTTGGTTGATTATTATCTGGAGAGAGTGAAGTGGATGTTTCTCTTTTCCTTTTCTCTTGGCTGTAGTTGTTCTCTTTAACAATTAATTTATCATATTTCAGATATGCTATGTTGCCCTTTTGTCTCTCTTCAGTTAACTTGGCTTGCAACTCTTTTCTTTTTTCTAACACATCCTTCGAGTAATCCTCCATAATATAAATAGTTTTTAGGTTCTTTTTACTTTTGATGATTTCGGTCTTTTTCCAGTTATTTATAAACGAACACAATACCGGTCTCGGTTTGTTGCTCTCTCCTTTTCTATTCCCTAGGCGATAAATTTTGTTAATTTCGTATTCCTCCAACTTAATATTCAAATCCTGATTGAAGGTTTCTTTGAGCTTTTGTATTAATTCATAAGAGGATATTTCACTTTCTTCTAGGCCAAACACTATAATATTATTGTCTCTCTCAGCCCTCTTAAGATAATCTATTTCTTTTTCTAGTTTTTCTACTTTAGTTTTCAGTTTCTTATTTTCTTCTATAATAGGGATTAGTTTATCATCCATCTTTTCCATAATACTATTTGTTATAGAGTCCCTCAATTCAGCATTTTGACTTTTTATCTCTAATTTCATTTTTTCAAATAATATTAGAAATTGGCCTTCCATCTTATAAAATTATTTGTTCTACGTGAAATGAGACGCGATATGAGACTGTGGTAGAAATATTTTTCTCAATTGGCAACACTGTTTAATATGTCAGATTTTTTGACGTTTATGACAAGTGTCATTGAGTGAATGATTTGTTGTTTTCGTGTTTTTCTAACCTCTAATTGTTGATAATGAGGTTGTAGATCTTCGACAAATTCCAGTAATCGCACTTCACTGTATGTTTTTAATCACTCTCGAAGAGGTCCCAATATTGTATCGACGAATTCTATCAACCAGAAATTGCGTTTAATAATTTATTTCACTTAATTTTACTCGGAGTTTATCACTACGGTGTTGACAGTTCTGATGCCGGAAACGGAAAAGGGGGACCAACATAGTAAACGCTAAATAACCCGTTGTCCCATGGATTTCGGATTGATAATAAAGATGATGTAGCACCTATAAACATGACGACACCTTTCTGGTACATGCTGCGTATTAAATATAATAAACTAGCTTTTGCCCGCGGCTTCGCTCGTGTTAAATTCGGGGTAACACAGTTCCCAGTTCCTGATTTGCAGGTACCTGCTACCTGTAGTTTTTGCTCTTGCGCCTTATTGATTTGTAATAGCAACGCTAAGTTTTCCCTTTTCTTCCCTCTTTCTCCCTCACATCTTACTTAAAAAAAGCCTTTGTCTGTATCCTAGTTCCCAACTGTCTCTGTACCGAAATTCATCAAAATCGGTTTAGCCGAAGAGGTAACAAACAAACAAACTCACTTTCGCTTTTTAGTAAGGTTAGAACTTGTCAATTTTTCCGCGTCTCGGCTGGTTCCAAATGGCACCAGCAAACCACCCCTGATTTAAACTTTATTTTTGTGCACATTAAGGTTTAAAATTGTCTAGTCTCCGCTAAGAACCCCGAACCTAAGTGGTTAAAGTGGTGATCAATGGGCTGAGTGACACGGCTTCAGTGAAAAATGTACCTAGTTACCACTAGCTAAGTATGAAATTACATCGTGCGAAGATATAATGCTTTGCCATGCCATCTTCGTTATGCACTGGTCAATATTGGAGTATTTTGGAAAGCCAACGAAATGGGTAGCTACTGGAATTAGTTCCAGTCTGATCATCACTTTACGTAGCACCAGTAACCTAACTCATTTTGCGATGAGTTTGGTTGGAACGTTCCTATGTACAGGAAGCAAAAGAAATAAGTACCCAGGTCCGTCAGATAAAGTTTTTTTCTTTTTTTTCTAAAAGACTGATGAACCGTTTGTTTTGTGTCAAATAAACTTTATTCGAAAACGTTCATGGATTTTGAAAGTAAATTTCAACTGCATTTGACGAGCCTGGTTATTTTTTTTTTATTGAGTGTACACCGGTTAACTTTTCACAATCAAGCCTCAGGTCTGTAATTAAAATTAAAATTAAACTCAGAAAATCCGTACCAAAACAAATCGTACGGCCTACCTAATATATCCGATAGTTAATATCGTAATTCGATTAATTGAAGCATTAACTGAATAATGAAGTAACTGTTTGCAGTTTGACAATGTGTGTGGTGTGGAGTGTACCGGGGTAGGCAGGTAGCTGTGTGACATTACAATTTTTGAGGGTAAGGTCGGGCGAATGAAGCATGTTGTTAAAATTAGTATTTATGATAACACTAGCCTTTGCCCGCGGCTTCGCTCGCTTTAAATTCGGGGTAATACAGTTCTTCTTTCCTGATTTGCAGGTACCTGCTACCTGTAGTTTTTGCCCTTCCGTCTTATTTATGGTAATAGCAATACTAAGTTTACCCTTTTCTTCCCTTATTCTCCGAGATTTCTCTTTTTAGGGTTCCGTAGTCAACTAGGAACCCTTATAGTTTCGCCATGTCTGTCTGTCCGTCCGTCCGTCCGTCCGCCCGTCCTCGCTTAATCTCTGTGACCGTTAGCACTAGAAAGCTGAAATTTGGTACCAATATGTATATCAATCACGCCAACAAAGTGGTAAAATAAAAATTGGAAAAAAATGTTTTATTAGGGTAGCCACCCTATATGTAAAGTGGGAAGTTATTTTTTTTTTTAATTTAAACCATAACGTGTGATATATTGTTGGAAAGGTATTTAAAAATGAATAGGTGTTTACTAAAATCATTTTTTGATAATGTCAATAATTTCGGAAATAATCGCTCCAAAAGTAAAAAACAATGTGTCCCCCCCCCTCTAACTTTTGAACCATAAGTTTAGAAAATATGAAAAAATTCTGAAAAGTAGAACTTTATAAGGACTTTCTACGAAAATTATTTTGAACTTGATTGACACAACAGTTTTTGTACAAAAAATAGTACAAAATAATTTCTGGACTAAGTTTGCAGTATAACCGTATATGTAAGCATTTTTTTAACTTCATTTACATATTTTATTATCCTGAACGTATCTTTTTTCAAACTAAAAAAAGAATTATTGAAATCGGTTCTAGCAATCCAAAATTACCACCGAAAACTTCTAACTTATTGTGACGGACGGAAAACTACGGAACCCTACACTGAGCGTGGCCCGACACGCTCTTGGCCGGTTTTTTAAAAGAAAAGTTAGCCTATATCCGTCTACATTTCCCAACTATCTCAGTACCAAAATTCATCAAAATCGGTTAAGCCATTTAGGCGTGAAGGCTTTTAGACTTTCGCTTTTATAATATTAGGAAGGATAAGGAATAAATAATAATAATAAATAAATATCTTGGGACAACTTACACACGGCTATCTGATCCCAAGCTAAGCAGAGCTTGTGTTATAGTAACCAGACAACTGATATACATACCTACTTATATAATTTATAAATACATACATATTATAGATAAATCACACCCAGACACAGAACAAACAATCATGCTCATCACACAACGTTTGTCCTGGGTGGGAATCGAACCCACGACCTCCGGCTCAGCAGTCAGGGCCACTAACCACTAGACCAACAGGCCCGTCAAGGAAGTAAGGATTTAATATTCATATCCTTCATACATTTTTATTTGACCTCTACAATCCATATCGTATCCAGGAGTAGTGCCTCCTGAATCAGGGTCTGGATCGAACCGCCTCAGGATAGCTTCGATATATGGTCGGCGAAATTCATGACCATAAGGCCATTGGCCGTTACGACAATCGGCGCAATGATAGCCGAGTTCACATTCCATATCTCAACAACCTCGTGTGCGAAGTCGATATTTTAGATATTCATTTTTAGCGTTCCGTAGTCAACTAGGAACCCTTATAGTTTCGCCATGTCTGTCTGTCCGTCCGTCCGTCCGTCCTCGCTTAATCTCTGTGACCGTTAGCACTAGAAAGCTGAAATTTAGTACCAATGTGTATATCAATCACGCCGACAAAGTGGTAAAATAAAAATTTGAAAAAAATGTTTTATTAGGGTAGCCACCCTATATGTAAAGTGGGAAGATATTTTTTTTTTCATTTCAACCCTAACGTGTGATATATTGTTGGAAAGGTACTTGAAAATGAATAGGGGTTTACTAAGATCATTTTTTGATAATGTCAATAATTTCGGAAATAATCGCTCCAAAAGTAAAAAACAATGTGTCCCCCCCCCTCTAACTTTTGAACCATAAGTTTAGAAAATATGAAAAAAATCTGAAAAGTAGAACTTTATAAGGACTTTCTATGAAAATTATTTTGAACTTGATTGACACAACAGTTTTTGTACAAAAAAAAACAAAAAGTTTTACAATATAATTTCTGGACTAAGTTTGTAGTATAATCGTATATGCAAGCATTTTTTGTAACTTTGTTTACATATTTTATTATCCTGAACGTATCTTTTTTCAATCAAAAAAAGAATTATTGAAATCTGTTCTCGCAATCCAAAATTACCACCGAAATTGCGCGTCTTTGTATTAATTAGTAACCCAATTCCCCGAGAGATGGCGCTGTAGGTACTTATTACATTGGATCGGGTATTACCGAATTGTTCGGTTGGCCTCATAACTGGGAACGCTTATTGTGACGGACGGGAAACTACGGAACCCTACACTGAGCGTGGCCCGACACGCTCTTGGCTGGTTTTTTATTTGCCCGTCGGTGTAAATATTTTCACCGAGTTTCCTCCGTGGCGTCCAAAGGCGCTAGAGTAACTGGAATAAGTACTGTTTTAAGACGCCATAGGGCAGCAGAATGTTTGTGGGAGAGAAGACTATCCGGGCGTTGGGTGGCGCGAGACGACTCCCGACCACCGTAGACGCGGGTCTGTGAACGGTGAGTAATGGCGCGTTTGTGTTCCACACGCGCCTCATAGATATGTCAGCAAAGCAGAGGCTCGATGAGAGCAAAGCAGAGGCTGTTAGTAAGAGATACCACGGCCCCAGAACACAAATAGTAAAAAAAAAAAAATGGATGAGGTTTAGTCAGTAAATGTCTGACCCTCCCTTCAGCTCCGCCCAGAGAGGGAGAAGTTATTTGATGACTTCCTATCAAAAAAACAAGAGGATAGCAGTATTATCAGGCAATAGCATTATCAGGCTTAGACTTAGTAACCTAAGCTTAAGCTTGGTAATCTCAGTCGCAAAATCACCTTTACACACTAGGAATTTCTCCTGTATCGTGGGTGCGTTTACAAACATTTAAACCCACACACACAAACAGCCAGACCCGGAACAACTATCTGTAGGCCATACAAATATTTGTACCGTGCGGGAATCAAACCCGCGACACACAGCGCAGCAGTCGATCGCACAGTCACTGCGCCAACCGTATCGTACGTGCTTTCATCCTTATATATTGTATTAGTGTAGATAATCTTATTTTTGTTTGAATATGCTTTAGTGCAGCTATCATTTACCATCCCTAATTGTGACATTTCAACTGTTATCCCTCACTAGTGATATTTCACTCCCCTTTTACAAAATCTAGTCTACGTTCTACCAACCCAACAAGGATAACCACATTGCTATCCCTCAAAAACGATAGCTCGTAATAAAAGCGATGCGACGTTGCCAGACTTCTGTATAGAGCGACTCATTAAGCCGTCGACACACGGGCGTCAACAAACACGCTTGTCAAACGATGATTATTCTTGCCTAGAGATAGCTCATAGCTCACCTATCGCGGGCTGAAAGAGCCCTTTGATAGCTCAGCTTTTCATGCTACGTGAATAGTGTCTGAACTGGATGCGGATTACGAAAATGTGGATATGAAGTGAGAAATTTGTTGTTGATTTGTGTAGTTTTTGTCCTAGCGCCTTATTTATTGTAATAGCAAAGCTAAGTTTTCCCTTTTCTTCACTCTTTTTTCCTTCATTTCTCAATTATATTATAAAAAATAGCCTATGTCCGTCTCCAGGGTCCCAACTATCTCTGTACTAAAAAAAGTAACAAACAAATAAACGAACTCACTTTTGTTTAAATTTTATAATATTAGTAAGTCATCTGCCTAGCCTTTTCCCAACTATGTTGGGGTCGGCTTCCAGTCTAACCGGATGCAGCTGAATATTAGTATTTTACATGGAGCGACTGCCTATCTGACCTCCACAACCCAGTTAATACTGGGTAATACGATACCCCTTGGTAAGACTGGTTGTCAGACTTTTCGGAACACTGACTACCTGTAACGACTGTCAAAGATCTACAAATGACAGCCGGGACCAACGGCTTAACGTGCTTTCCTAGGCACGGAGGAAACTCGGTATGTAACGGGTGGTCACCCATCCACAGACCAACCTAGGCAAGCGCAGCTTAACCTTAAGATCGACCCGAGTGGCTGCTATTATTTAGCCACGAGTAAGTAAGGATTATAAATGCGAAAGTTTGTGAGGATAGATGTTTTTACTCTTTCACGTCAAAACGGCTGAACGGATATTGATGAAATTTGGCACAGAGGTAGATTATAGTCTGGAATAACACATAGTACACTTTTTTGTGTCACCAGCTAGTATTTACATAATGGAACAGATTGAATGTGACTATTTTTAAGGCACTTTTCATTTGTTAAAATGGCTCAGTTTCTTGCTGTGACGTAGAATAGGGTTCCACAAAATTGCAATCGTTAGACCGTGGTCAAATATCTTTAACACTAAGGCGACGCGTTTTCATTAAAACATAATGTTAGTGCGGCGAGCACTAACATTTTTTTTTGTATCAAAACATTACCCAACCCTAGGAATTTTAATATTTATTTATTATTAAGTTCCATGCTTCTAGATTCATTAGTTAATGTAATGTAAGTAACATTTTCATACAGAGTTACTTGTAGCCGTTCTTAGTTAGTAGTTAAGTGAAGCTTATAAAAAAGAACATTTTCAAATACAATATTCCCCGAACCGCACAACAACGCACAGACAAAATGAAAAAAGCAACATTCTCTTCCACATTTCTCGGTTCCACGTCCCGCAGTGACCTACGCGACCTGTCCCGGTTAAATTATGAAGTGTATTTTTAACTGAATGCACATGAATATATTGTTAAATAGTTACGTTGCTATTTCCGAGTTGTTTTCAGTTAAATCTTACGTGTAAAGAGCGTCCTTTTATATGTATTTTACGCTTTAGTAGACCGTGAGTATTTAGGAAGAACGGATCATTTTGTTTGCTACTACATACATGGATTGTATTATTTGAAAGACTTCGGTTTAGGAGAATATCTGCAATAGCACTGTCGCCCGTTGGGAATATTTGTAGAGGTATATAGAACTTTACAAAATCATGTGAGAGACGGGCCTTTTTAACACAGCGTCGAGATCTGCGCAATAGTGACAAGAAGGGGAAAGAGACAGAGCTATACAGGGTATCTAGCACCATCTCTTTCCCTCAGTGGTTTAAGTTCAGCTTTAAAACGTCATGGTAGGCCTACTGCATTTTGAAGTTGATTGTTACCAAACCGGACTACCCTTTATAGAGACACTGGGTGGGGACACTCAAAAGTCTGAATCCTAATAGCAACCCTTTTTTGCAGATGGAAAATCATCAAATAAATTCCCCCTGCCTTGCTCTTAGCGGAGCGGGCGGAGTAAAACCTACCCATGTTCCTTCTATTGCCTTTTATGTTCCGGGATCGAGGTATCTCTTTCAAACAACCCGCAACCCCGGCAAGCGGTGGCCCTGGCAGGCCCCTCTGCTTCGCTGAGATCTCTTTGAGGCACGCGCGGAACTCTAAGACGGCCTGTAACAGCATCACCTTGGATCGGTATTAGCTAGTCCACAAAAAAAGAAACCGATCAGCTGTTTTTCTTATAACCGTGCTATAGATAGATAAATAGAATATTCTTTATTATGTACACCATACAAATAACAAGAATAACACTAAACAACTTATAAATAAGGTGACACAATGGGCGGTCTTATCGCTAAAAGCGATCTTTTCAAGACAACCTTTGGATGGATTTAAAGGAGGAGAAACAGTACTGTAGGTAGTCTGTGGTGTAACATTTTTCAAAATTAATAGCTACATTTAAATAAACAAATACTTATATTTAAATACATATAATATACATTTAAAATAATAATCAACAAGAGCAAATAAGTATTTAATATTTTGTTTAAGGAGAGAGGTAGTGTTTTTTGACCAGAATTTTAAAAGTGGACAGAGTTTGGGCGCTCCTTACAGACACGAGCAGTGCCCTGCCCGTGTCTGTAAGCCATATGGAATGCCTTCCATAGCCGTACAGCTTGAACGGTAAAGGATTTATCGTAAAAGCTTATAGTAGAATACACCGGCATCTCTAGTCTTAGGTTTTCCGATGACCTCAGATATCAATTATGTGTGTCATGAAGGATATACACTAAAAACAAGCCCAAACTATGCATCTGCAGTAACCATTCACTAGTACCGCAGTGGAGTTAAAATTAATATCTCCGTAATAATATAACAATGATAAAGTTGGAGCTTCGTCGGACACGCGTTACTACCCCTCCCTGTGTCAACCATCCCTCTTGCTTCACTAGATCTGCGTGGTGCAAGATGTAAGCTTTTTAAACGTTTGTAGGAAGTATGTGTACTTTATTAATAACTAGCTTTTGTCCGCGGCTTCGCTCGCGTTAAATTCGGGGTAACACAGTTACCCTTGCGCCTTATTGATTTGTAATAGCAACGCTAAGTTTTCCCTTTTCTTCCCTCTTTCTCCATCACATCCCACTTTTAAAAAAATAGCCTATGTCCGTCTCCTGGTTCCCAACTATCTCTGTGGCAAAATTCATCAAAATCGGTTTAGCCATTAAAGCGTGAAGAGGTAACAAACAAACAAACTCACTTTCGCTTTTATATTATTAGTAAGGACTTGAAACCAAGGTGACTTAATGTTGCCAAGATAATAGTGTGTAATCAGTTCTGCAACATATGATTTGTTTATTGAAACCCATATTTAGAATCCTTTAAAAAAATAGAAACTATTCTTTAAACTGGACCAGACTATGGTTACTTGGTTAGTATGACTGGTTAGTTCAAATTGTTAATCTTTCAGTTAATGAATATGACTGTTTTATTTATTTATATTTCTTAAAAAAATGTTGCCTCTCTCTTGGATATCCCCTGTACCGTCGGTGCGTTTACAAACATTTAAACTCACATACACAAACAGCCAGACCTGAAACAACAACCTGCCGGTCATACAAATTTTCGTTTCGTGTGGGGATCGAACCCGCGAAACGGAACGCAGCAGTCAATCCTTCAACTACTGCGCCAACTGTGCCGTCAAAGTCGTATTGTATCCCATTTATAAAGAATTCTTTAAAAAAAATAAAAACACAATTCTTGAAACTAGACTAAACTATAGTTTAAATTATTAGTCTTCCAATTAACGAATATTAGTGTTTGGTTCATTTCAGTGGTTATATAGATAACTTTCATGGAACAAGTTTAACACAAAACTCATGCTAGAATTACATTCTGAGAAATCCTATTCCCGCTATTTTTTCATAACTTGAAGACCTACCTAACATTAAATTGAATTTCTATTAATCGGCCAAGTTCTGGGTACCGCTAAATCATCCTAGTTGAGCCGGGTGTAACTGGGCATAACCGATTGTAACCGTCGTAATAGGCCACTGTAACCGGGTATCGGTTTTAGGGGTACCCGTCCGGTCAGAAGGACGGTAATCACTTTAAAATTATATCACTTTACGGTCCGTTTAACCGGTTTTTTTGGAAATTAGTTGCTGGGCCGTATGTGGAATATATACAGGCAATTCATTATTGTAGTATTTTATTTTTATTATAATACTAGCTTTTGCCTGCGGCTTCGCTCTCGTTAAATTCGGGGTAACACAGTTCTTCTTTCCTGATAGCCGATCCTGTAGCCGAGCCGCAACCTGTAGTTTTGGCCCTTGCGCCTTATTTATTGTAATAGCAAAAGTAAATTTTCCCTTTTCTTCCCTCTTTGTCCCTCATCTCTGTACCAAAATTCATCTAAATCGGCTTTGCCATTTAGGCGAAATAGGCGCTTTTATAATATTAAGTAAAAAAAAATAAAAATAAAAAAACTCGGCTGTCTTTTGTCAATACACACAGTCTTTACAGGTAGTCACTAGTCCAAATACCAGGGTTGTAGAGATCAGGCAGTCGCTATATGTTAAGTACGCCGACTCCAACAAGCTAGGCAGATGAAGTATTCACCATGACCTAATTTAGGTCAAAGGTAGGCTAGTTCCTGCCGGGGTTGCGGGTTGTTCAAAAGAGATACCGCGGCCACGGAACGTAAAGGGCAATAGAAGGAACATGGGTGGGTGGGAGTATCAGACTTGAATTGACTAAAAATTCAAGTCTGACACTCCCCCCCGCTCCGCCCAGAGCGGGGAAACTTATTGAATGATTACCCACCCCGAAAAAACAAACTTGTTGGGTATGTGAAAGATTAAAAAAGAACTGTATTTTTTAACTAAACAAAATAATGTAATTATTAAATGAAACGATAATAGTATTTAAAATAATTAAACGCAGTCGAAAGAGAAAATTAAAACGCCAAGAGCCCGCCATTAGCGATGGCTGACTCGTTCAGCTTCTAGCAATGAAAGTTTAAAGTAACTGAGTCCTATTTGCTTCATCAATTAAAGCGTTATTTTTTATTATTATTTTACTCTTTTTAAGAAGAGGGTTATTATAATATTTATTACAAATTAAAAAAAAAAATGTGATACAAATATTTCTTTTCGATTTTTGTATTTTTTTATCAATGAAAATATTAAGAAAACAACTAATTTAACGGTTCTTTGAGTCAGTGCAACAATAGTTGTAATGATAAAAGAGGCCGACAACAAAAAATTACGACACCTAAACTTTGTATTTACACCTTTTACTCATATTTTTCAGGAATAAAATCCTTTGACTTGAAATTTCAGAACAAATAAGTTAGAACACGAATTCATAATAATATAGTAAACAACTCAAAATTTAATAACCGAAGCTTTGGAGTGCGATCGCTCATAGCCCTTTTAAGGAACTATCAAAACGTTCATTCACTCTTCCCAGAAACTGATACAGAAAAAACAAAAGTCCATTATCAAAAGTCAACGGAAACAAACAAAGGTGCAACGACGAAATAATTAAATTGCCATTTTCTTCCTCAAACCAATTACTTTACAGTCAATTTTATCAAAAGTCAATTTTAAAAAAATGTCAATTAGCGCCTTTTTCCTTGTAATTCTTTTCACCCGTACCCCATCGTAATTACAGGTTGTTACATAAAATTGAGCAATTTTCACAATCAGCCTGTATTTTTTTTCAAGTCAATTATTTTTCGGAAATGTCAAAAGTTTTCTAATAACTGCTGGCTATAAAGAAGATTAACTTTTAAAGAAGTTCCTTTAATTCTATTTAGATCCGCGTAAAAGAAGAAATTAGAATTTATTGTTTTTAAAAATCGTTAAAAAGTTGTTCTGTTGTCCTATACAAAAGAGAGGGTAAAGTTGAAATTCAGAATCTTATGCATGACATTGTCTTGATTTATTTCGTTAGATTCGGAGTCCTTGTGAGCACAATTGCACACTGCTGCGCTGCGTGTCGCGGGTTCGATCCCCGCACGGAACAAATATTTGTTCGGAAACGCACCACCGATACCGGAGAAAAATCTTAGTGAGAGTCAAAGTTTTAAAAAAAAAGTATGCAAAAAAAAATAGATGATGATGATACTAGTTGGAGTAGCGATCCCAGGCGTGACCATAAGATCCTGGGTTCTAATCCCAGGTCGGGAAAGAGGTCTCAATTTGTGCCCGATTGATGGCAATAGGCACGTCCACTATTAAATAAGACTTAAATCTAACTGGAGAAATTTTGCGTGGAGTATAAGGTAATTCCTAGGGGATTTCAAGCGTGATGTTATATTTTAATATTGTTTTTATTTTACTACTGTTAAGAATTCTGACTTTTATACTGTATTTGCTTACGCGTATGTCACTCGTAGGCTGCAGCTGATAATCAGCGTCAGGTTCAGGCCTTGTGTTGCCATCTGGCATTATGCTGAGCTGAGGCCCTTTTGGCGTTATTTAGTTTAAAATTAAGGTGTTTCTGTATTTTGTAAAATATATTTTTAATAGATAGCGTGCGCGACTTCGCCTGCGTGATATCGAAATAAAAGTATCCTATGTGTTACTCCAGACTATAATCTACCTGTGTGTCAAATTTCATCAAGATCCATTAAGCCGTTTTGTCGTGAAAGAGTAACAAACAGCCAGCTAACACAACAGCCTCACAAACATTCGCATTTAAGTAGGATAGTGCTGAATAAACGCAATCTTCTTTCTTTTTACTTTTCTTACATTATTTTAATAGACTATAAAATTTAAATTACCTACGCCTTTATGAATATTGCAAAAAAAAAAGTATGCAAAGAGATGAATGAAATATTGAAAGGTTCCATTCATTCATCGTAAATATATTTCAATCAGACAATATTATCAGGGCAATCAGTGCTGTGAATAAATCAGTTGCCACTGTCTGGCAATTATTGGCATAATTTGTTATTGCAATGCTTTTGCGATGGGTAAGTTGACACTAAAGATTGGTTCGGGAGGTACTAGTATTTAATGTTAAGTAGAGTGGTACAATAGTGTCAAAGTCAACTGTGGAATGAAAGGTCGTGAGTTTTATTGCAACTCATTCACAATGCCTTATCATCTGCCTTACTTTCACCTTATCATCTTTGACGGGCCTGTTGGTCTAGTGGTTAGTGGCCCTGACTGCTGAGCCGGAGGTTGTGGGTTCGATTTCCTATACAGGATAAACTTTGTGTGATGAGCATGATTGTTTGTTCTGTGTCTTCTTCTGTGTTTGGGTGTGATTTATCTATGATATGTATGTATTTATAAATTATATAAGTATGTATATCAGTTGTCTGGTTACCATAACACAAGCTCTGCTTAGCTTGGGATCAGATAGCCGTGTGTGAGTTTTCCCTAGATATTTATTTATTATTATTTATTACTTTTTCCTATGTTGGGGTTGGCTCCCAGTCTTACTGAATTTAGCTGAATAACAGTATTTCAGATGGAAAGATTGCTTATCTGACATCCACAACCCAGTTAATAACTGGGGAATACGATAGGTACTATATGGTATGACTGGTTGTCAGACTTTCGGGGCACTGACTAGGCAGTCACCACATTTAAAATCTTTGACAGTTTCTAAACCTGTATCAACTGTCAAAGATTAACAATTAATAGCCATCAAAGATTTCGCATGCTTTCCAAGTCACGGAGGAAACTGGGTATGTAATGTCCCCATCCTGCCTGACAACCAGTTTTACCAAAGAGCATAGTAATCACCAGTGCTAACTGGGTTGTGGAGGTCAGGGAAGCAGTCACTCCATGTAAAATACTGGTATTCAGCTGCATCTGGTAAGACTGAACAACCGACAACCGTTGGGGTAAACGTGTTCTTGAGTGGAGGCCGCGACTCGGCAAGCGTAGTGTAGGACGCCCTCCGACTAGGTGGGATGACGACCTAAGAAAGACTGCAGGCAGATGCTGGATGCGGCAAGCTGAAGACAGGGCGCTATGGCGCTCATTAGGGGAGGGCTATGTCCAGCAGTGGACTAATATAGCCTGATGATGATGATGATGGTAAGACTGGTAGCTAGACAAATGATGAGGATTACTGCTGATCTAAATGGTAATAAAACCGTAAATCCTAGCTAATAGAACTGTAGTGCAGTAACCAAGCATTCATTTGTCTGGTCTTAAGAAAAAAAAAAGTGTGTGTGTCAGCTCCGACGCACTACTGGAGTTTACTCCTTAAGTACGAGTATCTAACCATACGCAAAAAGAGTTTATTCAACTGAAAAAAGATTAATATCGTATGAAAGGGTAAATTCACAAATTAATGAAAAAAAATGGCAATATAAATACATCGACACTGATAGAAACAAACAAGCCCAATAACATATAGTATATAGGTATAGTCGCCTATACAGCATACTTAATACACTCACAGCCAAATTAGAAAGTTGCGCACTAAAGGTGCGCACCAAAAACGTGACACATTTTCGTTACTTTAGTAGGTTTCACCCTTCGGATTTTTCTCATACCGGGCGCCTTATATATGAAAATCGATTCATAAGGAGTAAACTCCAAAAACATACCAAACCGCACACTTTTAAAAGACCACGTACATTTTTATATTAAATTTTAAATCCAATTACAGGAAAGCAACGTAAACATATACAAAAAGGCCGTTTCCGTAAGCGGTAGTTAATTAAAAACTAAACTACAGTGACGGTATGAACCTCGTTCCTACGGCTGCACAACTGCTGCCAATTTGCATCGCAATCGTTGACAATGCACTTTTTTGGGTTCCGCAGGTGTGAATGGATCACATTATTATCAAAAAACTTGAGAGGTGTCAAGGAACACCCGGATGGAACGAAGTTATTATTTATTATGTACAAAAAACCTGGTAACACTACAAAAATAATCGTCACGACACCACACTGTTTAATGCGAAATAGAAAAACGAAACGAAAATAACTGGCTTGCTTTCTATGAGAGAAAGATTGAGAGGCAGACAGAGAAACGTGCATACGCCGCATGGCTTACAACTATAGCAGAAAGTGTCGTTACAACTTTAGGTCTTAGTTTTTTCCGTGTAGCCCCCTTTCACAACGCGCGATAAGGAACTTTATTCCAATAATAGAAATCTGTTGGTTGTAATTCAAGGTTATTAATCAGTTTTTTTGTGTTCTGGGGCCGCTGTAACATTTTGAAACAACCCGTAACCCCAGCGGCAGTCCCTTTGCAGTATTGTCATATCTTAAACTAAAATAAATTGATTGACAAAAATACAGCATTTCACAGTCCCAAAGTTCCAAAAGCTTAGCAAAATCCTATTTGAACGTACAGAATTTTCCAGAAAGTCACATGTTCACGCTTGTCCGGTTAATTTTCCTTTCGGTTTTCGGCAAAATGGCGGCCGTGCCGATTGCAGCGCGCCAAATAGGCGTATTATATTAATTTAAATGTTAACTAGAATGGCTTCCATAGCGCAGCGTTTGTGTTTACTATTTCTTTATTTATGTTAACGTTTAGGATGTAAACGATTTACATTATGTATTATTTATGTTTTGTAGTTTTGCATTGTATGTTTGGAATTAAACTTTATTTGGTTTAATGTTGTAATGTAACTCACGAATGCTCAAAGTGGATTGAAATAATTAAGCTGTTGAAAACCTAGAAGGAAGTTATTGATGATTACCCGTCCGCAAAAAAGGGTTCTGTTTTTTTCTTTTGAAGCACGGAACTCTAAAAATCAACATTAGTTATGTTATTTTCGTAAAGTAACATTTTAACCAAATAGTTGCCACTATTTGGTTAAAAGGTTGACCAATAAAATTAGGACCATCTAAAATGCTGTTAAGTTGATGATATCGTCAATGTTGCGGCAAACATATATGTGAGGACCTCTCAGCAGGATTCGGGGTTGAAATGATGAAGTGGAATCCACGAATCCATTGAATATCTTTGTCGATGGACGAAAAGCTTTTAAAAAAAGACTGCGTCTGACTAGCGCCGTTATCATAAAGCTATTTAACAATACACAAGTACATTTGACGGCACGGTTGGCGAAGTGGCCAAGCAATCGACTGCTGCGCTGCGTGTCGCAGGTTCTATCCCCGCACGGATCTGTTATTTGATGACCTACAGATACAGGTAGTTGTTTCTGGTCTAGCTGTTTGTGTATGTAAGTTTAAATGTTTGTAAACGCACCCACAATACAGGAGAAAATTCTAGTGTTGGGCAACGTTTTAAAAAATATTAGACGTTTAAAAAGGGTGTCTAACTAAATAAAGTTCATATTAAAACAACAAAGTTAAATTTTTACATTCACTTTGTAGCACAAGAGCTTTTTCATAAGCAAACGAGCTGTGATATTATAATAAGCTTATAAAGTCACGCCAGGTGGCAAATGGAACGAGAATCAATGACGATGTAATTTTATAAGCCCTGTATTTTTTGGTAAAACGATCAAATATTTTATGTTATAGCTGCTACGCTGTTTTTTAAGTGAAAAGGAATGAACGGCACCCTTATAAGATCAGTTTATTGTCCGTCTTTCTGTCTGTCAAGACCCTCCCTCTTTATGACTTTTATCTAGGAACGCGTAGAAGTTTGAAATTCAAAATGAAAATCATAAACACTTCACATATGCCTACGTGCACGGTTCGGGTTGGTCGTTTGCTATAGAGAAGAACCAGCAAGAAACTCCATAGTTACTCTTTTAAAATCATTTGGTTTCACAATGTTGTTGTTATAGCGTTAGTACCTAAGTATGAGAGGACAGCGTAGGCCCGACAAATTAAAACTATATAATTAAATCTGCGATCCCTTAGAGCAGTGAGAAAATCAACCCTCTAAGCCTACACACACGGCGCGTTCGTGTTTCACGCGCGCCTCAAAGAGAGTCAGCAAAGCAAAGGGGCTTGCCAGAGCCTCCGCCTGCCGGGGTTGCGGGTTGTTCGAAAGAGATACCGCGGCCTCGGAACGTAAAGGGCAATAGAAGGAACATGGGTGGGTTTTAGTCAGTACAAGTCTGACATGCCCCCCCCCCCGCTCCGCCCAGAGCGAGGGAAGTCATTGGATGATTTCCCACCCGAAAAAAAAAGCCTACACACACAAAAGATATTAACGTTTATGTCGCAAGTTTGTACGGCACATTCGGATAGCAAGTTCTACTCGCACTTGGCTGTTTTTTTATATAAGTGATCTCATATCTTTTATACAACCACCTTGTGCCCGTGGCTTCGCCCACGTCATATCGAAAAAAAAAACAGGCCTTCCTTTGTTTTATTCCAGACCATAATCTATCTCTGTGCCCAAAGGTTTGAAGTTAGCTTTAGCCAGACGTGGCCCTGTATGAAAGATGAAAGCTAACTTCAAACCTTTGGGCGATCCCCAATCAGAATTTCCTGACCAAAAACCTCAACCGACTGCTCGACCAGGGCATCTTATCGAGGACCTAATTTTAAAATCACCGGTTGCAACCGCCAAACCAATGAGGCAGTCAATCATGGTAATAAACACACGAACATGGTGATTATCTAACCTATAATCTTCTAATATATAAAATTCTCATGTCACAATGTTCGTTCCCATACTCCTCCGAAACGGCTAGACCGATTTGTATGAAATTTTGTGAGAAAAACGGGTAGGTCTTTGAATCGGCTAACATCTATTTTTCATATCCTTAAGTGATAACAGGGATCAGGGGAACGGGTGAAACCGCTGGGCACAGCTAGTCTAATATATAAAATTCTCGTGTCATAGTTTTCGGTCCCATACTCCTCCGAAACGGCTGGACCGATTTAAACGAAATTTTGTGTACATATCGGGTAGGTCTGAGAATCGGCCAACATTTATTTTTCATACCCCTAAGTGAACAGCGGGTGAAACCGCTGGGCACAGCTAGTCTAATATATAAAATTCTCATGTCACAGTTTTCGGTCCCATACTCCTCCGAAACGGCTGGACCGATTTAAACGAAATTTTGTGTACATATTCAGTAGGTCTGAGAATCGGCCAACATCTATTTTTCATACCCCTAAGTGAGCAGCGGGTTAAACCGCTGGGCACAACTAGTCACAATATAATATTGTTTTAGCATTTACGTTTCGAAAAATAAATTTAATAAATCAACAAGAACTTATGTCCTAGCGTACTTGGGACCAACAGGAAGGCTGTCCCCTTATGTAAATGAGCACAATATATGAGCGATGTAAACTGGCCGTGATTTACCGCCGCTAAAACTTACGGATTCAATTACTTAGGAAATACATAAATCATGTGGTCTTGATGCCGTTCCGGTAATATTGTTGTCGGTGGTTAGGGCTCCCGGTAAGGTCGGCAGTTTTGATGTCATGTTATAAGGTAACGTCTTGTTTGTGTTCTGTTACTGAGAAAATTTAAAAACCCAAGCCAAAAGTAGGAATACAGATAATTTGACGGGCCTGTTGGTCTAGTGGTTAGTGGCCCTGACTGCTGAGCCGGAGGTCGTGGGTTCGATTCCCACCCAGGACAAGCTTTGTGTGATGAGCAGGATTGTTTGTTCTGTGTCTGGGTGTGATTTATCTATAATATGTATGTATTTATAAATTATATAAGTATGTATATCAGTTGTCTGGTTACCATAACACAAGCTCTGCTTAGCTTGGGATCAGATAGCCGCGTGTGAGTTTTCCCAAGATATAAGATATATAGATAGGTTTTATTCAGACTTTTACTGACTAAAACCCATCCATGTTACTTCTTTTACCCTTCGAAAACCAGCGCTGTGCTATGGGCTCCCATGGCACAGCATCATGCTGAGTGGTCACCTGTCATGACGTCCAAACTATATTTATTTTGTCCCATATATAACATTTGTAAATGTATGTCATGCTTTGCATGTTTAATGTTTGTTTTTTTGTGTGCTCGTCGTAATTTGCGACTAATAAATGTTGGAACAAAGTTCCTTATTGCGCGTTACAAAAGGCGGCTAGACGGAAAAAAAAATAAGTCCAAAAGTTGTAACGACACTTTTTGCTATAGTTGTAGGCCGTGCGGCGTGCGCGTGTTTCTCTGTCTCTCTCTCTCTCACATAGAAAACAAGCCATTTTTGTTTCGGATTTCTATTCCGCATTCAACAGTGTGGTGTCGCGACGATTATTTTTGTTGAGTGTATACAGGTTTTTTGTACATAATAAATAATAACTTCGTTCCATTCGGGTGTCCCTTGACACCTTTCAAGTTTCTTTTTCTTTCTTTCTTCCTTCGTAGTCCAGGTCCGCTGTATCTCTTCTGAACAACTCGCAACCCCGGCAGACAGCCGGATAACCCTGGCGGGCCCCTCTAAAAGTCTGGAGCTTATTTTATTTAATCAAAGGAAATGTTATGAATGCTCATCGTAAAATTTCACGGCGCCTCCAGAAAGGTTTTCGTACAAGTCTTTTCGTGAAAGCCTATTAACAATGATGTTTCCCTGTGGACTAACGAATGGATCGTGCATTAATCAACCAGCTTTCGTTATTTAATACTCAATGATTTTGTAATGAACTGATGACGTATAAGGTACCTGAGGGAATGCGAACTCTGATATTTTTGCTGTTGATATGGTTGGAGTATTTTATGTGTGTCGTGACGTTGACCATTGAGATTACTGAAGGGCTACTATGACGTCCTAAAGCAGAACTTATTCCACTGAGTGAAAGAGATGGTGCTAGACACCCTGTACAGCTGTCTCTTTCCCTCAGCGGAATAAGTTCTGCTTTAAGTAGTCATGGTAGGGTAGCTGATATCGTTAGTATGTCTGCGTAATATTACGCTTGTGTTGATAAAGGGGTTTGCAGAAGTTTATAGTGAACTTATTTTTTTTTGGAGTTTACTCCTTAAGAATCGATTTTCATATATAAGGCGCCCGGTATGAGAAAAATCCGAGGGGTAAAACCTACTAAAGTAACGAAAATGTGTCAGGTTTTTGGTGCGCACCTTTAGTGCGCAACTTTCTAATTTGGCTGTAAGTGTATTAAGACGTACATATGGTATGCTGTATAGGCGACTATACCTATATACTATATGTTATTGGGCTTGTTTGTTTCTATCAGTGTCGATGTATTTATATTGTAATTTTTTAAAATTCATTTGTGAATTTACCCTTTCATATGATATTAATCTTTTTTTAGTTGAATAAACTCTTTTTGCGTATGGTTAGATACTCGTGCTTAGGGAGTAAACTCCAGTCGTGCGTCGGAGCTGACACACACATTTTTTTCAGACAAGATGTAGTTTATTTTGAAAGACTTTTATTTATTGAATTTATATTATTCGATTCGTGGTAGAAGGAAAAACAAGGATTACTTTTTTTAATAAAATATTTAAAAAATAAGGGATACTGATCAAACATGTTTACAATTGACGACACGGTTGGCACAGTGGCAGAGCGATCGACTGCTGCGCTGCGTTTCGCGGGTTTCCGCACGGAACAAATATCTGTATGACATGCAGATAGTTGTTTTGGGTCTGGCTGTATGTGTATATGAGTTTAAATGTTTCTAAACGCACCCACGACAAGAGAAATTCTTAGTGTGCGTGTCTCAAATACTTACTACCAAAATGATGTGATGAACGATTGTATTATTGTTAGTTAATTTAAATTGCTTACTTTTATTTCAAAAGTTAATGGTAAAATCTTCAGGCTCACTTAAGAACCTTGCCATTCTCAAAAACTTAAACCAAAAAGAGTTCATTCCAACGGCATTAACGGGAGAATTCTCAGCTAATACCTAGTTCAGGACTGTCTTAGCAGTAGGTCAAACGAGTTACGTTGGAAACATACTGCGTGTTATTGCGTTTCCAGCCGCTATGTCATTTAGTAGGAAACAGTTTATACCCTGTGTTACCCAGTGTATTAGGTACTTAAATCTGTGCAAAAACAATCAAAATCAAAAGTCATTTATTCAAATTAGGCTGATTATTAGCACTTTTTGAAAGTTAAAGTTAGCACAGCCCCTCAAAATGCCTGCGTCTTTACCAGTTCTTAGTGGCAAACATTTGTGAATCAACATGCCATTTTTTTTAAAATAATTACTTTTTAAATAAACAATACAATAAATAACGGAAACATTAATGTTACTTTAATTTGATGAAAACGATGACAAATAACTTATAATCCTTACTAACATAAATAAAAGCGAAAGTGAGTTTGTTTGTTTGTTACCTCTTGACGCTTTAATGGCTAAACCGATTTTGATGAATTTTGGTACAGATATATTTGGTATGATATAGAAAAATAGCCTATGTCCTACTCCTGGTTCCTATCAACCAGGAGTAGGACATAGGCTATTTTTTTATAGTGGGATATGAGGGAGAACGAAAGAAGAAAAGGGAAAACTTAGCGTTGCTATTACAAATCAATAAGGCGCTAGGGCAAAAACTGCAGGTAGCGGGTACTGTGTTATACCGAATTTAGCGCGAGCGAAAAAGTTAGCATTAAAATACTTCATTGTGAACTTTGTTATTTTGAACTAAAATGTAAACACAAACCCACCGTGCCACGTGCCATTGGTTCGCCATCTTTGTCCTAGTGTATGCCTAATAGCACTCTATTAGGCATTCTCGTCGGTCATACGTTTTATGATTTCCCAAACAAAGTGCAAGTCAAAGTCAAAGTTTAAGTTAAGCATTAGTGCTCATGTTAATGTGTTTGTACTCCCGTTTCTGTATCCGTCTAAGTCAACGCATATCTCCAAAAGTTGAGGGAAAGAACGCAAACTGCTACGTTTTCCCCCCGAATACTGTTCCGTATGTTGCCTTTTTAACTAGCCTTATCTCTAGGAAATGTTGGTGGCATATTGGACGGCCTAGCTATATGAACTTTACGTCAAAAACATAGTTCTCAAACATATCACTTACTTTGCATATTTTATGTGTGTCAAATGTTACGTCATGTCTTTCGTAGTAATGTTTCCGATGTTGAAAACACGATTTCTGATGGCTTATCTAGTCAGAAGACGTATCTTCAACATTTTCCGTTAGTATTACGACGAAAATGTTTAAGAAATGAAAAATGACGTATATCCCTACTAATATTAAAAAATCAGTTTGTTTGTTTGCTATGCCTAAATGGCCGAACCGATTTTGATGAATATTGGTACAGAGATAGTTGGGACCCTGGAAACGGAAATAGGTTATTTAAAAAAAATATTAGAAAGTGAGAAAAAGGGGAGAAAGAGGGAGGAATAGAGGAGAGAAAGATATTTTTTTTCGATCATCACGCGGGTTATAGTTAGCGTTAGCCCAAAGTAACTATGCCGGACGAAGTCGCGGGAGGAAGCTAGTTAACAATATTTCTTACTGTATTGCTGTACTTATGCATCATCTGCAAACCTTTTCCTAATTGTAGTGGGTTTGGCTTTAAGTCTTATCAGATTTAGCTGATAATACGCGATTGACTTTCACTACCCAGTTAGTACTAGGTAATATGGTGCCTTTTAGTAAGATTGGTTGTCAGAATTCGAGCCACTGACTACTTGTAACGACTGTCAAAGATCTTCAAATGACAGCCGGGGTTAACGGGTTTCCGGGCTTTCAAGGTACACAAGAAGCTTAGTATGTAATGGATGGTCAACTACCCACAGCCCTTGACAAGCAGGTAGGCATCCTAACCTTGAGATCGACCTCATCATCTGCCTAACCATTTGCAAGTATGTTTGGGTTGGCTTCCTATTTCCGTGCCTCTCGGCAAGCACGTTAAGCCGTTGGTCCCGGCTGTCATTTGTAGATCTTTGACAGTCGTTACAGGTAGTCAGTGTTCCGAAAGTCTGACAACCAGTCTTACCAAGGGGTATCGCTTTACCTAGTACTAACTGGGTTGTGGAGGTCAGATAGGCAGACACTCCATGTAGAATACTGATATTCAGCTGCATGCGGTTAGACTGGAAGCCGACCCTAACATAGTTGGGAAAAGGCTAAGCAGATGATGTTAGAGTTGACTTCCTATCTTAGGTACAGCTCCATACCAGTATTTTACTTAGAGCGGCTGTTTATCTGACCAGAGTTATAAGATACTTGATAAGAATGGCCTTTAAGCATCTGTGCTTATTTCTCTTTGTTACCTAAACTACCTACTTTGATAAAATAAGAAGTAAGATGGAATAATATTCTAATTTAAAAGAGTGTCATGGAGTTTCTTGCCCATTCTTCTCCATAGAGATCAACGTTTTGGAATGGGCAACTACAGAACTTTCACAAGTTATTATTATGTCTTGTGACCGGGACTGTAGCTTAACATTTTGTTATTCTTTTTGACATTAAAAAGTGCCTGTAATGGTCTAATTGAAATAAATGATTTTGATTTTGAAACAATGTTGTCGGTAAACGCAGCAACATCAAGTTTATTTTGGCCTCGCTCTGTATCACCATCTCATACAATAACAGATCAGCGTATACTGGTTTTTCATAGCTTGATTGGTCGGCGTATTCAGTGTCTTATATTCCCTCATCGTGCTTGCTTAAAATACCCTCCCATATATTCCCCTATCAAGAGACTTATCTATGTAACGAAGATGTTGTTCGCAGATAGCGCGGTGTGGGTACCTGTGCGCTGTTGTGACGGCTACGGTCACCATGCCGCTCTTAGGACACCTTGCTAATTAAATCGTGCGTGGTAATAAAATGCCTAGAATAATAAACGATTAAGGTTAGAGAAGTCTAGTAGTTAATCTAGCTGGAATATTGAATGGAATTTTTTTTTGGGAACACGGTTGGCGCAGTGGCTGAGCGAGCGATTGCTGTTGCGGGTTCGTTCCCCACTTGGAACAAATATTTATATGGCCTACAGATAGCAGTGTATTTGAGTTTAAGTGTTTGTAAACGCATCCATGATACCGGAGAAAATCCTAGGGTGGGGCACGGTTTTTTTTCTTAAAAATAGCCTAGTGTACGTTGAAGCATAATTTTAACTCAGAAACGAAATCGAAAATGAAAAATCCCGGGGTTTCGGGTTATTCAAAAGATATCTCGGAGCATAAAGGGCAGCTTAAAAAAGGTATAAATAGGGTAACGCTTCATTTATGAGTTTAACTTTTTTTATTTAATTTATTTGTGAGATTCATTTTCAAATCAAATCAAATCAAATCAATCAAATCATTTATTTCAATTAGACCATTACAGGCACTTTTGAATGTCAAGAAACAAAATGAATCTACAGTCCCGGTCACAAGGCATAATAACTTGTGAAAGTACTGCAGTTGCCCATTCCAAAGCGTTGATCTCTATGGAGAAGAATGGGCAAGAAACTCCATGGACACTCTTTTAAATTCTAATATTTTTACAAAATAGTATTTACATCATTCGTGTTGAGATTATACAAATATGTGAGAACGATGTAGAAAGACGTGCACAGTAAGAGCGTCCAGAGTAAATAAAAAACAAAATTCAATTTAAATCTAAATAAAATAAAAATGACCGTGGTAGTTAAAAAAAATGACCAGTCCCAACTGACAGCGCCCGTTCACGAACATGACGTATGGATCAGCCCCATTCAGCTCGACCATTTTGAAGGGAGCTAAATGACCCGACACACCCGCCACCATCAGTGAGACATTTAAGTGAGCATGACACTATTAACCACCAGGGCTTCGTCAAGTCAATGATAATACATAGCACTCACATATGGGCTTAATAATTATACAATACTAGAGAATTGATTCTATACATTGCAAAGATAGTCTTACAATCTTCTGCAGCGTCCATTATAGCTTCGGATACTTAGTAATGAGTTTACCCCTATGCTTGAGGAGCAGGACCAGCATTGAGCCAAGCATTTTTATCATCAATATAATCCCCCAACTTATAATATGCTTGCCTACATAGTGTGCGTTTAACACAAGATTTAAATTTTGTTTCATTCAGTTGAAGAATGTGGGGAGGTATTTTATTGTAGCATTTCAAACAGTACCCCATGAAAGATGAGTCTACTTTAGCTAACCTGAAACCTGGTTGAACTAATTGGTCCCTATTTCTAGTATTATAATTGTGTCTGTCACCTCTTTTACTAAAAAGATGCGAGTTTTTCCTGACATACATGATGTTTTCATAAATATATTGACAAGGTACTGTCATGATGTTAATATCCTTAAACTGTTCCCTTAAAGAATCTCGCCTACGTAGGTTATATATGGCTCTAATGGCTCTTTTCTGCAGAATAAATATAGACTCGATGTCTGCAGCCCGTCCCCAAAGTAAAATACCGTATGACATTATACTATGAAAATAACTAAAATAGACTAGTCTCGCGGTATCTACATCAGTAAACTGACGGATTTTTCTAACAGCATATGCTGCTGAACTAAGGCGTCCTGCAAGAGATGTTATATGCGGACCCCATTGTAGCTTTGAATCGAGTGTTATTCCCAAGAAAACAGTTTTTTCGACGAATTCTAGTTTCTCTTGATTCAATACTATGTCACACTCACTGTTTTTGACATTTGGTAGAGCAAATCTTATACACTTCGTTTTTTTCCCATTTAATACTAAATTATTAGCGGTAAACCAATTATGTACCTGCATTAGGGCATTTTATTTGTGAGATTTAATTTATTTGTGAGATTCACTTTATTTGTGAGATTCACTTTATTTGTGAAATTCGCTTTATTTGTGAGATTCACTTTATTTGTGAAATTCGCTTTATTTGTGAGATTCACTTTATTTGTGAGATTCGCTTTATTTGTGAGATTCACTTTATTTGTGAGATTCGCTTTATTTGTGAGATTCACTTTATTAATAAAATTTATTTCATCTGAGAGATTCACTTTATTCAATTCCTAGAGAATTGCTGTTACTCTAATGTGTAGTATTAATGTTAATTATTTAGATATCTTACCTTCATAGCAATCTATACTTAAATCTATACTATATACTATACTATAATATTATAAAGCTGAAGAGTTTGTTTGTTTGAACGCGCTAATCGCAGGGACTATTGGTTGGAATTGGAAAATTCTTTTAGTGTTGGATAGTCCATTTCTTGAGGAAGGCTATAGGCTATATAACATCACGCTACGACCAACAGGTGCTGAGCAGCGTCGGTGAAACCGCGTGGAACAGCTAGTTGACAATTATTATAAACTGCTGTTTATATGATCTCATGCGATTTATTCAGATAGGACGGGACGGCGCAATAGTTGAGCAATTAGCTGCTGCACTGCGTGTTGTGATTTCGATTCCCAATCGAAACATTAAGCTGCAGCATTGCTTCACATGGCGGATTACGGCCCTGCTGGGGTTGCGGGTTGTTCGAAAGAGATACCGCAGCCCAGGAACATAAAGGGCAATAGAAGGAAAATGGGTGGGTTTTAGTCAGTACAAGTCTGACACTCCCACCCGCTCCGCCCAGAGCGGAGGAAGTTATTTGATAATTTCCCATCCGCAAGAAAAGGCGGATTACGGTCAAACGCAAACTCTTTTTCTTTAAATCTAATCTAATATATAAAATTCTCGTGTCACAGTTTTCGTTCCCATGCTCCTCCGAAACAGCTCGACCGATTCTTATGCAATTTTATATGCATATTCAGTAGGTTTGAGAATTGGCCAACATCTATTTTTCATACCCCTAAGTGAGCAGCAGGTAAAACCGCTGGGCACAGCTAGTTACCCTACATAAAACTGACAGGAAAGATTTTTCCGTAATTCGCATTTAAGACCGTTTAATATACAAGAAACAAAATAGTGTTAGTCCTTCGAGCCACAAGAATCACAGTCACTTCTCAAGCAGGTTGCGTGTATCAGAGCCATCGAGAGCGGAGTGCCACTACAGTGCAGGCGGTAAGAGTAACACCCGCCTCGCCCACTGATACACCCCGGTATAACCTAGGTGCTTTACATGGAACATGAAGTAGTATGGTGCTGATAAAAAAATGTTTTACTGTGGCACATGGCTTCGCTCGCAAGATGGAGTTCACATACTGAACCGTTACAATTTAGGTGTTTGTAAACGAAGGTCTTTCCGTTTTGGGGATGGGTAATAGTTAAATAGCTTCCTTTCCTTTTAAATAATTTCGCTCTGGGCAAGTGACAGACTTTTACTGACTAAAACCAGGGCGGGTGTTCTTTCTTTTGCCCTTTATGTTCCGGGACCGAGGCATCTGTTTCGAACACCCGCATTTCCGGCAGAAAACTAAGGATTTTATTATTTATTTATTTTTATTTTGGCGTGTGAAATGATCAAATAACTTCCCCCTCTCTGGGTGGAGCGGGGGGGGGGGGGGCGTGTCAGTCTTTTACTGACTAAAACTCACCTATGTTCCTTCTTACGTTCCGGGGCCGCGGTATCTCTTTCGAACAACCCGCAACCCCGAAAACTAAGGCCTTGGTATATCTTTGTGTCGAACAATAAGTTACTACTATTCAGCCAATAGAAAATAATACACGCAATAGAAAATCTATCTGACAGACTTTTTAACAACGTTACTAAAAAAAACTAAACCGACATAATTTTTTCGGATTTCTTCGGATAAAGGCGGGACTAAATGACAGGTTAGGTTAGTTTTTTGTTTATTTGTTTCGCTTGGACGAGCCGTCACTTGCCACACAATCCGCGCTTGTTACTTGAAATTTGCATTTTATGAATTTTATTTAACTTTGTCTGGCAGTTTGAGTACTATAATCAACCTACACAAATGTCCTTTTTTTTGCTATTGTTCGTCGTGTCGTTGAGCTCCTTGGGTTATGAGTTGAGCTACACGATAACTGACAAATGCTTGCACTGACTGGACAGGTCCACTCAATCTGTTCTGCTTTCTTATAGAAGACCATTTCAAACACTATCTGCATAGTCCTCATGTAAGTTGACCAAAATTATTTTGTCTGGACCTTAAAAGAGACTATGACCTCTGAGTTTGTTTCGGCTGTTTCTTCTCAGAGTAGTCAGATACGAAACCCCGGCCTCATCTAGTTTAAAAAAAGACGTGTAAAAAAGTGTTTGTGAAAACCTACTTGCAAAATAAACATCATTTATCCGAAACCATCCTAAACAAGTGTATGATCCGAAATAATTTCATGTTCGTAACCAATACAACATAATTACTGTAAAACCAATTAATGTGTATTATATTCCATACCCATAACGTCCCTAATTGGCAGTTTAGGTGAGTGCACTCGAAACAAATAATTAACATGGGAAATATTTTGGTTTAACATTTTAATTATTATTTCATATAGGTACATTTGGACATTAAAAAAAATCTTATGTAATGCATGTTTAATATTTGTATGCACGAAAGCAGAATGTAGAGCACCAATATAATTATTTTTAACACCTATAATATTGTGAAATAATTTGATTTAATAATATTTATCCAAAAGACTGCCCGGCTTTTCCAAAAGACTTCCGGAAGTAAAGATATTTCTAACTTTTCTTTTTTGGATGTCGGTAATTTTTTTTTTATCATAACAGTTGTTAATCTAAGCACTTTTAGTTATATATTTATTTATTATGAAGACAACAGGGGTCCAAGGGTTATGGTATGATGGTATAATTATCTTTTTTTTATTTTTGCTGATGGGAAATTATCGAATAACTTCCTCCGCTCTGGGCGGAGCGGGGGAGAGTCAGACTTGTACTGACTAAAACCAACCCATGTTCCTTCTACTAACCTTTATGTTCCGGGGTCACGGTATCTCTTTCGAACGACCTGTTACCTCTGATGATGATAAATATAAACTTTTATGACGGGCCTGTCAGTCTAGTGGTTAGTGCTGAGCCGGAGGTCGTGGGTTCGATTCCCACCCAGGACAAACTTTGTGTGATAAGCATGATTGTTTGTTCTGTGTCTGGGTGTGATTTATCTATAATATGTATGTATTTATAAATTATATAAGTATGTATATCAGTTGTCTGGTTACCATAACGCAAGCTCTGCTTAGCTTGGGATCAGATAGCCGTGTGTGAGTTGTCCCAAGATATTTATCTATACTTATATACTTATCTATACTTATATAATATTATAAAGCTGAAGAGTTTGTTTGTTTGTTTGTTTGAACGCGCTAATCTCAGGAAGTACTGGTTCGAATTGAAAAATTCTTTTAGTGTTGGATAGTCCCATTTCTTGAGGAAGGCTATAGGCTATATAACATCACGCTACGACCAACAGGTGCTGAGCAGCGTGGGTGAAACCGCGAGGAACAGCTAGTATGATAAATATAAATAAACTAGCTGTTCCCCAAGGTTTCACCCGCGTTCAAACAAACAAACTCTTCAGCTTTATAATATTAGTATAGATTTATTGAGTATTCACTTTCCACTGTTACTGAAAGATATTAGCAGATCCCATCTGAAAAAAGAATTATAGACGATGACTCATAATGATGACTCAAAAAAGAAATGAAAATTGGTCTAGAGATGGCGGAGTAATCGGCGAAAATATTTAAAAAAAGAATACGGTCGCACACAGAACATCCTCTTTTTTGAAGTCGGTTAAAAAGTAAAAACAAAGAGAGACCTTGGGTCCTTTAGCGTATTTCTCAGAACATTTTGAAAACAAAAGGTCGACCCAATTACTTTGCTCGATCCCAGTTATTAGGTCACAAATCTTGTGTTCATCCAGCCTCGCGCAATCACTGTTTTCATCTTTATTCATTTCACAAAGAAATAGATCGTAAAGGTGGTAACTGACTGAGAATTTGTAATCTAGCCTAATATTCTAGATCTACGCTTTGGAATAGGCAACTACGGTACTTTCACAAGTTATTATGCCTTGTGACTGGGACTGTAGCTTAATAATTTTGATAAATAAAAATATGCCTGAAATGATTTAATTGAAATACCTAAATGCTTTAAGTTTTGGTTTATGTATATACTAGCTTTTGCTCGCGGCTTTGCTCGCGTTAAATTCATGGTAACATAGTTTCCCTTTCCTGTTTTTCAAGTACCTGCTACCTGTAGTTTTTGGCCTTGCGCCTTATTTATTGTAATAGCAAAGCTAAGTTTTCTCTCTATTCCCTCATTTCTCAATTTAAAAAAAAAATTGCCTACATCCGTCTCCAGGGTCACAACTGCTATTTAGGCGTGAAGACGTAAAAAACAAACAAACTCACCTTCGCTTTTATATATTTTTTTTATTATTGATAGGCTCGCGTTTGACCACTATCTCACCTGATGGTAAGTGATGATGTGGTCGACGATGAAGCACGCTTACCTAGAAATAACCTATTCACTCTTGACTTGAAGACCCCTAGGTTATAGTTTTAGTAAGGATCTGAAAGTAAGTCAATCTGCATTTACATGCGAATACTCTGTATTTATATGCGAATATTTATCTGTATTTTTACGCGAATACTAATCTATATTTATATGGGAATAGTTATCTGTATTTATATGGAAACAGTAATCTTTTTTATTCGCGAATACTTATCTGTATTTATTTGTGATTATTAAACTGTATTTATACGGGAATACTAATCTGTATTTGTGAATATGCATCGCTCCTTGCAGCGACTCTTTGAATGTGATGAAACCCCCAAACAAAGTTGTCAGTTGCAGAACTTAGAGACAAACTTGTAATGCCTCATTTGTCTGCAGTTTCAGTAGTACTGTAGGGTTACCATGACATCTTATAGCAGTTCTTATTCCTGTGTGAGAAAGAGATGGTGCTAGACACCTTGTATAGCTCTGTCTCTTTCCCTCAGTGGAATAAGTTCTGCTTTAAGACGTCATGGTAGGGTAGCTGATTCTTCAAACGGGAACAGCAATTCTACTTGGTGGCAGAAATTAATCGGTTTGTAGTTTTGTACAAAACTTTGTGTAGCGTGAAGCAGCGAGGATGTGGAACTATTGAAAGTCAATAAGTAGTTCTTTTACGAGAATGGATTAGTATCTTTGTTTTCTTTTATTTATTTTCTCACCACAATAAACATAAACTATTTTTTTGCATTGTTCTGATTCGATGTTAATACATAACTCAAGTAAGTATATATTGTGACAAACTGGTGCCTAAGTTAAGTTGGAGGCTTGTTTTTGAGGATACTAAGAGTCTTTATATTTTTATTTTATTAATAACTAGCTGGCGCTTGCGGCTTCGCCCGCTTGAAGATCGAAAAAAAGTATCTTATATATTGCAGACTATAATCTACCTCTGTGCCAAATTTAATCAAGATCCGTTCAGCCGTTTTGACGTGAAAGAGTAACAAATATCCATACATTCATCCTCACAAATACATATTCGCATTTCTAATATTACTAGCTTCCGCCCGCGATCTCGTTGCATGGCATAGTTACTTTTGGCTAACGCTAACTTTAATGAACCCGCGGGATTATCGAAAATAAAAATATCTTTCTCTCCCAGAAGGGGAGAGAAAGATATTTTACTACTCTCTTTTTACCGCGTTTTCTTGTTTTTTTTTACCCTATGTTCGTCTCCACGGTCCCAAATATCTCTGTACCAAAATTAATCAAAATCGGTTTGGCCATTTAGGCGTGAAGACGTAACAAACAAACAAACTCACTTTTATAATATTAGTGAGGGTGTCTGCTGTCCGCGACTTGCCTGTTTTAACCACCAAAAATACAATCCACAATATTTTCCCTTGCAAAGAAGATATCAAATCTTCAGCCATCCGAGTTGTTTATTAATTTTCGTTTAGAAATGAAAAGTAAGTGTTTAGTCAGCGCCTACCTTTAAGAAAAATAAGTGAAAATCTTCTCTTCAGTCCGTGAGATGAACTTCACAATTAAATAACAAAGTTGTCAACTAAATGTTTTGTAGTAATGATGCGGATAATCTGTTTAGACCCAACAACAAATACTGAAAAGGTTCGTTTCGTCCCAATTTTTCGGTAAATTGTTTTCCCTTTTTAAATTTAGCTGAATCTAGTTACGTTTTGGGCCTAAGAGACATTTTTGAGACGGTTTTTTTTTGTCTCAACTGTTTTTTGCACGCCTTTTTACGTATTTTGCGATAGCAGAGAAAATGGATCAATTGTCTTAACAATGGAGACTTCATGCTCGTCGTGCTCGATAATACCAGCCACTCCTATGGATCTTCAGGTTAAGCCGCGATTGCCTAGGTTGGTGTGCGGATGGGTGACCATCCGTTACATACCGATTTTCCTCCGTGCCTCGGTAAGTTAAGCTGTTGGTACTGGCTGTCATTTGTAGATCTATAACAGTTGTTGAACAGCTGAAGGTCGGACAACCAGTCTTACTTGGGTATCGTATTACCAGTGCTAACTCGGTTGTGGAGGTCAGATAATAGTTTTTAGGGTACAAAGAAAAACAGACCAAGAGTGAGACTCGCGCACCGTGGGTTCCGTACAAACTTGCGACATGTGTGTGTGTGATTTTTTTCACAGGCAAAGGTTCCACAGACTGAGTAAATAGTTTTGATTTTAACTCGATACCTCCACGTGTTTCCAAGATAAAGGGTCTTGATGAACAGACAGATGGACAACAAAGTGGTCCTATAAGGGTTCCGAAAAGGGTTCAGAAAAGAGATAGTATTATGTAGTGTATCTGTTTAATAGATATGTAAACACTGTCTCACACACACAAGTAGTCGGGTAGCTGTCACGAATGTCAACTGTCAGTCATCACGGTTGGCGGGAGAGTGGCAAGGTGTAACGGATCAGGAACTGGGACTTGGTTGTGCTGGTGAGCCTGTGATAAGTGATGTATAGAGTTACTAGCTTTTGCCAGCGGGTTAGCTCGCGTAAAATTCGAGGTAACACAGTTCCCCTTGCGCCTTATTGATTTGTAATAGCAACGCTAAATTTTCTCTTTTCTTCCCTCTTTTTCCCTCACATCCCACTTTGAAAAAAAACAGCATATGGCTGTCTCCTGGTTCCCTACTATCTCTGTACCATAAAATTCATCAAAATCAGTTTAGCCATGAGGTAACAAACAAACAAACAAACTCACTTTCGCTTTTATAATATTAGTAAGGATCAGCCGTGTTGGCCCTGCTAGAAACTAAATACTAGTAAGTACGAGTAAAATCGAGTATTTTTTAATTACCTCAAAGTCTATTTTTGTAGGTCAAAGCTATGAATAACGGACATATTCATTCATAGTAAATATACTTTTAAGTGTACAAAGAAAAATATGGAAATTGACAGTACATAGCAAAATAACCTTTATAGTCCTTCTCTTTGTATTACAGGTTCAATGCCTTCACGTATCAAATATTCGCACAAGAGATACTAAGAATAAACATATGATATGATCTTGATATGAGACTTATAAAAAGAACTCTATTCTTAGGCTGCCTTCGACAATCTAATACATTTTATTGACTTTTATAAGAATTCGAATAGAAAAGTAATGTTGCCTAAACCTACTGGGATGAACACCAGAGCTCAATGTCTGAGTGAAACTAAAAACATTAAAACCTTTTTCATTTTGGTCATCATTTTCCTGCCCATGTAGTATTATTATTTATTTATTTATTTATTAGGGGTCGTCGCTACACGTTTTCTTCTTCCATTCTCCCCTATCAGACGTCACGGCATCATTTACTCCTTTCTTCTTCATATCATTCCTTACACTATCCAGTCATCTTTTCTTTGGCCTTCCTCTCGCTTTCCGTCCATCAACATTCAGATCCATCACTCTTTTAGTCACATGTGCTTCGTTCCTCCCCATTTCATGTCCTTACCAAGACAAACGACTCCCTTAAGACCTCAGTAAGCATAAGTAAAAAGAGTGAGGAATTTCTATATTGAAGGTTATTGTATTGGTTTGTGGACGGGTAGCTCACCGTCTGGCGTCCGTCCGTCTGTCTAGTGACGACAGGCCGTGTCGACGGCGTGTTCGTGTTCCACGCGCGCCTCACAGAGACGTCAGCAAAACAGAGGGGCCTGCCATGGCCTCTGTCTCCTAGTTTTGCGGGTTGTTTAAAAAAGATACCATGGCCCCTTAAAAAAGGGCAAAAGAAAGAACATGGGTGAGTTTTATAGTCAGTAAAAGTCTGACATTCTCTTCTACTCTACCCAGAGCCTGAGAAGTTATTTGATGAATTACCAACCGAAAAAAAAGTTATAACATTCTCATCTATAAGAATAAAGATAGCATTGTCGTATAAATTCTGAAAAAGATTGATCTTCGCTGAAATCGTAAAAGAAAAAAACTGAGACAAATCCATCTAAACTCCATTTAGATAGCCTATCAATTTCTGTGCCATTTAAATTGCCATAAACTGGGATCGGTGCTTTAAAACGAAACATTTTAAGTTCACGAGCTGAAGGACGCGCCTTAAGACGGTTTCACACTGGAACGTGCGGCTTTGGCCGTTGTTTTGGAACGTGCGATTTTGGCCGTTGTTTTGTTGGTCGTAAACATAAAAACCTTTTCCAAAATTAAAGTTATATTTATATTATGTTTTTTATCTTTTGTTTAACAACATTGAAACAGTTATAGTTAAAAAATAAAGTAATGTAGCAGGCCTAATTTAAATTTACTCAAAATCACATTTGATTTTAACAGTTAATTTTATTACAGTTAATGCTGTTAAAATTTGTGTGTAAGTGAGTGAGTTCCTGATGCCACTGAGCCTATGTGTTAGTGTCCAAATTATTAGTGTGTGCGTCTGTAGCGCACAATTCCCTTTATTATGGAGCGAGCGTAGCTAGCTCTTATTCCGTTTCTCTCGTTCTAATTTAATTAAACCTTATTGTTTATTTATTTTTTCTTTGTAATTTGCCAGAGTAATTGGTTGATTTTAAAGAAATTCATTTTCCAACGACCATTGTCGCGGATACCAGTGAGAACGGTCCTTAAGGTCGAATTAAAAGAGATAATGTCTATGAAAAAGCCCGGCTCTACCCTTAGACGGCCGTAATTGATAGCGACCTACGATTTAATTTCGACCAAGCCAGTGATTATCGTCGAGTGAAATGTTACAACCGTTTAAATTACAAGCTTTAAGATGTTATAATTTAAAGGTTATTTGAAAGCGACGTTAAGCGTTTCAGGATTTCGCCTAGTGGTGTAATTAAATTTGATTTCGGTGAAATTTTTGGGGGCTACTTATTGAAATGATTTTGTTATAGGGTGCTAAAGGGGTTTCGGCAGTTAAATATTTTGTGTAGCCTTTTTAAGATTTGTTTTTGGAGGAGCTTTAATTGTTTGGAAGATTTTTTTTTTATGTTTTGTTTACACAGCCCTTTCAAGTCACAGATATTGGTTTTGTAAAATGGTGTGTGTTAGGAAGCAGACAATATTCTGAAGGGCCTTTTTGGAACAACTCAGCATTGTTTCTTTTTTCATTTTAATTGTTTGGATTTTTGTTATAGTACGTACCAACACCTAAAACTGCATGCATAAGCCTAGATAACGCGCATAGAAAAAGCCGCGTGTCTACCTTCCAAAGCGCTGACACCGCTTGTAACGTTCACTATACGATGCCCCCGTTTACAGAACATGAGTGTTTCTTTTTTGCAATAGGTAAGTAATAATGTGAAAATTTGGCATTCATTCTGTATATTTTATAATAATTAATATTGTAATTTTACTAAGGAACTCGTGGCTAAATAATAGCAGCCGCTCAGGTCGATCTTTACATTAAGCCGCGCTTGCCTAGGTTGGTCTGTGGATGGGTGACCACCCGTTACATACCGAGTTTCCTCCGTGCGTCGGAAAGCACGTTAAGCTGTTGGTCCCAGCTGACAATTGTAGATCTTTGACAGTCGTTACAGGTAGTCAGTGTCTCTAAAGTCTGACAACTAGTCTTATCAAGGAACATCGTATTACCAAGAACTAACTGGATTGTGGAGGTCAGATAGGCAGTCGCTCCATGTAAAATACTGATATTCAGCTGCATCCGGTAAGACTGGAACCAGATCGGTTCTAACAGGCCTCTCAAAGATACTAGAAAAAATTATAAACTCTAGATTAATAAAATATCTTGAAAGTAATAAATTGCTTTCTGATCATCAATTTGGTTTTAGGCCTAAAAGATCTACAAGCCAAGCTGTTCATCGTCTGACTAATTTTATAAGCACTAACCTAGATAACGGCATGCACACAATAGGGATATTTTTAGACCTAGCCAAGGCTTTTGATACAATTTCTTGTACCTTGCTTTTATCCAAGCTGGAGATGATGGGAATACGGGGTGTACAATTGCAACTGTTGTCTGATTACCTCAGCGACCGCCATCAGTGTGTAAAAATAGGTCAGTGCATCAGTTCTGAGCTTAAAAATACCTGTTACGGAATCCCACAAGGCAGTATTTTGGGTCCTACCTTGTTCTTAATATATATAAATGACCTATGCAATTTGACACTCCAAAATGGTGTCATTATGTCATATGCGGATGATACAGCTCTACTGTTCGCAGCTAAATCAACAGTCGACGTCTATGATGTTGCACAGAAAGGTTTCAATACTGTGTCTAACTGGCTTCATAAAAATCTCTTAACACTAAATATAAACAAAACAAAATACCTATTATTTACAATGAGAAACGCTTATCCAACTCTTACTAATCTAAGCATTCAAGCGCATAACAATTGTAATTTACATAATGCTGACATTGCATGCACTTGTCCCACTTTAGCGAAAACAGACCATATCAAATATCTAGGTATTACGATTGACTCAAATCTGAACTTCCGCAAACACATCGATTTATTATGCACCAGAGTGCGTAAACTAATCTACATTTTCAAAAACTTACGTCACATGGCCCATTTTAGATTAATTAGGCAGGTTTATTTGGCTTTGTGTCAATCTATTATTACCTACTGCATAACATCCTGGGGTGGTGTCGCTAAATCAATTTTGCTGCCCCTAGAACGCGCCCAACGAGCAGTTTTAAAGGTTGCTACTTTTCGTCCTTTCAGATTTCCTACACATCAGCTGTATATAGCATGCAAGGTGCTAACAGTGCGTCAATTGTTTGTTTTGAACGTAATCTTATTACAACACACTGAACTTTATTTTAACCCAGTACTCTCAGATAGGAGGAGAAAAGATTTGGTTTGTGCTAACCTTCGGACGAAACATGCTTTTGCTAATCGTTTTTACTTATTTTTGGGACCCTACTTATATAACCAGTTTAACAGAGTACTAAATATTTATAGTTTAAGTTATAATAGATGTAATCTACTAGTTCAGGAATACCTGGCAAAACACAATTATGCAGACACGGAAAAACTACTAGAAATTGTAAAATAAAGTCTGAATGTACACACTCTAATAAAAGTCTCACTGTTTACCTAATCTACTCTATCTATTTTAACATTATTCGTTAATTTATTTCAACATAATATTATATCTTACATTCGATAAAATAACATAATATTTAATATTATATACCTAAATAATTACTTGATAAGTCGTTGAAAATAATATGTCTTCTCTAATAAGTTAGCTACTAAGAAATTTACTAATGTCCTCTTTTTAAATGTATGACGTAAATTGATGGCCTGAAACACAGGTTTTCATAAACCTAGATCAGGCAGGTCTACATTATAGTTAGAATTAATTTTCCTCTATGACGATTAATGTAAATCATAGTTTTTACTTATACTTGAATAAAAAAAAAAAAAAAAAAAAATTATAAAAAATTTATAAAAAAAAAATTTATTATTATAGACCCCAACATAGTTGGGAAAAGGCTAGGCAGATGATGAATATTGTAATTTAACATTTTTAATTAAACTTAGTTAATATTCATTTTATTTTAATTTTGGTGGCAGGTGGCAAGTGTGTGACAAGTGTCAAATAAAGATGTTTTATTTCTTTCTTTTTCTTAAAAGTTTTTTTAAGGATTCCATTATAAGAAACTAATTGCTTCTTATTGTGTTTGTACAGGATTCTCCCACAGAACCCGCAAAACTAATCACTCATCGATTGAACGGAGATAAAATGCAAATATCCCTACATTACACCGGCTTAAGACTTGGGCATAACAATATAAATCTTCCGATGGGAGGGCCACGAAATTCAGGGCTAATGAGATTGTTCCTGCGAATGTTGTATCCGATCGTGGGGTGAGCATGAGAGAGAGAAGTTTTGGGATAAGTCCATTTTTTTCGGATTTGAAATTTATATTATTTAAATATATATATCTATACTAATATTATAAAGCTGAAGAGTTTGTTTGTTTGTTTGAACGCACTAATCTCAGGGACTACTGGTTGGAATTGGAAAATTCTTTTAGTGTTGGATAGTCCATTTCTTGAGGAAGGCTATAGGCTATTTAACATTACGCTACGACCAACAGGTGCCGAGCAGCATGGGTGAAACCGCGGGGAACAGCTAGTATTTAATATTATAAAGCTGAAGAGTTTGTTTGTTTGAACGCGCTAATCTCAGGGACTACTGGTTGGAATTGGAAAATTCTTTTAGTGTTGGATAGTCCATTTCTTGAGGAAGGCTATAGGCTATATAACACGCTACGACCAACAGGTGCTGAGCAGCGTGGGTGAAACCGCGGGGAACAGCTAGTTATCAAATAACTCCCGCTATGGGCGGTGGGGAAGGGAGTGGACTTGTTCTGACTTGAACCCATTCGTGGGCCGCGGTATTTGTTTCGAACCATGCCCGCAACCCCGGCAGGCAGTGCCCCTCAGCTTTGCTGACAGCTCTTGGAGGCGCACGTAGAACAAAAATATGCCAACAGCATGCATCAGCAATGGGTAGCTCCTAACCACATCCTTGCGTCTATGGGAGCCCGGAGTCATCACCGGCGGTGGCTGGCGGGATGGGAAAGCCCGAATGGTAATTATATTTAGTAATATTCACAAATGTATAGACAAACGCTATTCATCATCTAGCCTAGCCTTTTCCCAACTATGTTGGGGTTGGCTTCCAGTCTTACTGGATGCAGCTGAATACCAGTATTTTCCATGGAGCGACTGACTATCTGACCTCCATAAACCAGTTAGTACTGGGTAATACGATATCTCTTGGTAAGACTGATTGTCAGAACACTGACTATCTGTAACGACTGTCAAAGATCTACAAATGACAGCCGGGCAACAGCTTAACGTGTTTTTCGAGCCACGGAGGTAACTCGGTATATAACGGGTGGTCACCCATCCACAGATCAACCTAGGCAAGCGCGGCTTAACCTAAAGATCGACTTGAGCGGCTACTATTATTTAGCCACAAGTTCCTCATAGACAAGCGCTATTATGGAATAAAAACCGTTATTTTTATCCAAATTATATTATTGAAAATGTAAACATTGACATTTTTTGCTGGTGACAGGAACATATTCCTGTTCCCCCTTTCGAACTTTTCCCCAATATTTCTATCTAATATATAAAATTCTCGTGTCACAGTTTTCGTTCCCATACTCCGCCGAAACGGCAGGACCGATTTAAACGAAATTTTGTGTACATGTCGGGTAGGTCTGAGAATCGGCCAACATCTATTTTTCATACCCCTAAGTGAGCAACAGGTGAAACCGCTGGGCACAGCTAGTCTTATATCTATAATTTGATATCCTAAACTTGACTATTGTCTCGTCTTCAATGCCTCAGTTCTACGACCACGTCCAATATAGGTAATTTGCACAATTAGTACTTCAACGTGTAGGTAAGTGGCCCATCACGCATTCAAGATTATAATTGCATGAGATCTGTACTATGTACGTTATTACCTGGGTAATTAAGTTAATATTTATTTGTATTTATATGATTTTTTAAGCAATATGAAGTCATGATTATCCAGGACCCCGGAGCATAAAGGGCAGAAGAAGGAACATAGGTGTGGGTACAGTCAGTAAAATTCTGACACTCCCGCTCGCTCCGCTCAGAGTGGAGGAAGTTATTTAATGACTTCCTATCCTTATTAAAAAGCAATATAGGTAAGTCGGGGAAGTTGACACTAAACTACCACTGTTCTCAAACAAACAATTTTCACTTACCAGACCTAGTTTCTAGAACTTTAAGTAAACCTCCAAACCCTGTTTATTATTCAGGCACTCTATCCAAGTTACACTAAACAAAATTAGGTATAAAAACTCGTTATGAGACCATTTCAATCCTTACTAATATTATAAAAGCGAAAGTGAGTTTGTTTGTTTGTTTGTTACGTCTTCACGCCTAAATGACTTTACCGCTTGGGATGAATTTTGGTACAGATATAGTTAGGACCCTGGAGACGAACACAGGCTACTTTAAAAAAAAAGGGATATGACGGAGAAAGAGGGAAGTAAAGGGAAACTTAACTTTGCTATTACAATAAATCAGGCGCAAAACCACAGGTAGCAGGTACTTGCAAATCAGGAAAGGGGAACTGTGTTACCCCGAATTTAACGCGAGTGAAGCCGCGGGCGAAAGCTAGTAAAATATATAGCCACGCACCATTATTTGCAATTTTAGCGCCTACAAAAATATTTGTATACCCTCGAAAAATGGGTCAGCTGGCGAAAAAATCTTTATAACGTAAATACAGAATTGTACAAAAAGTATGGGATCTAAAATCGGGGTTATACACACAAAGCAGAAACATATAGGTCACCTAACAGAGTGTAGTTAAACACAATCCACAGTTAGAGCTTTAGAGCTTAGGTGTATGATTAAAATTAAAACAGAAGGACTAGTTTACAGTTCTAATTTTACAGATTTTGATTGTACACATTTGGTATTCCCTGCTGTGGAGGTTTTCTGGAGTGTTTTTTGTCCCATTTTAGGAATTCCTCTTGTATCGTGGGTGAGTTTACAAACATTTAAACTTACGTACAAACAGCCAGACGCGGAACAACTATCTGTGGGCCATACAAATATTTGTTCCGTGCGGTAATTGAACCCGCGACACGCAGCTCAGCAGTCGATTACTCAGCCACTGCGACAATCGTGTCGTCGTACACACTTGATATTTCCTTTCCGTATAACTGTAAACATCTGAAAATGCATCTGGGAATGCATCTTGTTTTTTTTATGACAAAACTAGCTGTGCCAAGCGGTTTCACCCGCTGCTTTCTTATGGGTATGAAAAATAGATGTTGGCCGATTCTCAGACCTACCCGATATGTACACAAAATTTCGTTTAAATCGGTCCAGCCGTTTCGGAGGAGTATGGGAACGAAAATTGTGACACGAGAATTTTATTTATATTAGATAGCACAAGAAAATGTTATGTCTGTAGCACCATTATGGAAAGACAATAAGGGCAAAGCGATGGTTCTAGGCTGCTTATAAGATTACTAAAGATAGTAAGAAACAAGTGACAATAGCTTTTAAATCCTTTCGTACATATACGACTTTCGATTGACGTAAGTTTTTCGATAGGTTATGTCAACACAATACATTTTTAACTTTTCTGATAGGTCGCTTTCCCTTTACAAGAGCTTCTCGACAGCTTTAGTCAATTTTGTTTTTACCAACTATTAAAATACATCCGTGACTCAGAATGCAACCGTTGGTCACGGTTAGACAGTCGTTACAGATAGTCCGTGCCGTACGCGTGTAGGTGGGTTAACAAACATTTAAACTCACATACACAAAAAAGCCAGACTCAGAACAACTACCTGTCGGTCACACTAATGTTTGACCGAACAAGCGACACACGGCGCAGCAGCTAAGCGCTAAACTACTGCGCTAACCATGCAGTCTAAATTATAAATTGTGCAGAGTACGCCTTCTGTCCTTAAACTCCGTGTTTAACCTCTGTTTAGTTCTAGTGTTTATTTAACAAAGGTAGACTTTAAGGCTTGTTGTTGGACTTCACAACCTCTTAGTTTGTAGTAAAAACACCTCAAAATATGAAGTTTTTCTATAAATTTAAGGAATTTTGCTGTAGATTTGACTTGGAGTTTTAAGATTATAAGTGCTTAAATTTGTAATAGTTTGAAATAACTTTTCTTTTTTAGGGGACGTTTAGTACATCTGATTAATAGCTCTAAAACATCACGCCTAAATTTTTAAGGGGTTAAGCAGATCTGTATCTGTAGTACTTCCACAATTTACTAGTCGTGCTAAAGAACTATGTATGTCATTGGGAGCAAGCTTCTTCGAAAAATCTAATAGATATTATAATTATATATACATAATTTTAACAGCGCACAGAAAACACAAAAGGACAATGTCTAAAATGGCCCTGTGTAATAAATAGTATCGGAATATTCGAAAATTAATTGTCTTTTTTAATATTCAAGTTGCAAATACTTCTGTAACACGGATTTGTTGTATAACAAAATGTACATTTTATAGTATTTTACGCGACTAATAACATCCGCCAGCCGACATCTACGCTTTATGTTAAGAATACTAGTACCTACCTATGTTATATATAACTAGTTTTTGCCCGCGGCTTCGCTCGCATTAAATTCGGGGTAACACAGTTCCCCTTGCGCCTTATTGATTTGTAATAGCAACGCTAAGTTTTCCCTGTTCTTTCCTCACATCCCCAAAAAATAGCCTATGTCCGTCTCCTGGTTCACAACTATCTCTACCAAAATTCATCAAAATCGGTTTATCCATTAAAGCGTGAAGAGGTAAAAAACAAACCAACTCACTTTCACTTTTATAATATTAGTAAGGATAATAAAAATATATATATCAAGCAACTAATCAACCTTTGATCATAGTCGTATATTTCAATAACTCGTTATAATACTAAATTATTAAATTCTTTACCAAGTCAAATGAAGCAATAATTATGTTAGCCCAGCAGTTTTAGATACAAGTTAATAACTTAAGTAGCCAGTGCCAACAAATTAAGCCAATAAAGAAAGCTGTAAAAACTTAATCTACTAAAAGCCTTAATTTAGAAATGGATGATGGCTTTTTAAGAAGTTTCAAGTTGAAGAGCTTAAGTTTTTATAGTTGTAGACGTAAAAATAAGTAAAAATTAAAAACGATGGACTGCAGATGAGTCGTTGAGACGCAGATGAGACGATTAGACGTTCGTGCCTGCAGTTGAACATAAGATGTACAGTCAGCAGAATAAATAAGCTACCAAACACGTCAGATATAGTTTTTTTTTAGGAAACGTTAGGTGTCTTCTACTTATTTATTTGTTAATGGTTATTTATTTCTAAATCTAATGAGGAGCTCGTGGCTAAATAATAGCAGCCGCTCGGGTCGATCTTTAGGTTAAGCCGCGCTTGCCTAGGTTGGTCTGTGGATAGGTGACCACCCGTTACATACCGAGTTTCCTCCGTGCCTCGGAAACCACGTTAAGCCGTTGGTCCCGGCTGTCATTTGTAGATCGTTGACAGTCGTGACAGGTAGTCAGTGTCCCGAAAGTCTGACAACAAAAGTCTTACCAAGAGGTTTCGTATTACCCAGTACTAACTGGGTGTAAAATGTAAACCATGTAAAATACTGATATTCAGCTGCATCCGGTTGGACTGGAAGCCGACCCCAACATAGTTGGGAAAAGGCTAGGCAGGTGATGGTTATTTATTTCTAAAACACTTTCACAAATTTGTTACAGTATTTTTCCATAGACGCAAACCTCTCAGGGTTTAACTGTGTACTGGCGAGTCGTTCATTTGTACTTAATACATCCTTACTAGTATTATAAAGCGAAATTGAGTTTGTTTGTTACGTCTTCACGCCTCAATGAGCAAAGCGATTTTGATGAATTTTAGTACAGAGATAGTTGGGACGGACAAAGGCTACAAAAAAAAGTGAGAAAAAGGGAGAGAAATATATTATTTTTTCGATCATTACGCGGGTCAAAGTTAGCGTTAGTCCAAAGTAACTATGCCACGCGGACGAAGTCGCGAGCGGGAGCTACTATTAAATAAATTAGAGCATGCTTAGTGTATAGTGTCGTTTATGATTTGTACTTGTATCTTTTCGAACTTGTCCTGTATAATTTTGAAAGGATGGTATTTAAAAGTACTTCAATTTATACCCATTTCGTTTACCTAATTTTGCCTGTGTTGCACCAAATATACTGAATGTGCACCAAAATATGTTAATTAAAATATATCATAACGAGCATCAGGAAAAAGACAGCACTACAATAAAAAAGTGTTATATCTTTATCCATTTTCTATTCATGCAAGTCGTTACTGGGGTCGCAGTTTTAACCTAACCTAACCTAAGCCTTTTTTTAGCATTCAGGAAAGAATATTTGGTGCACGATCAGTATTTTTGGTGAACACAAATTTTTTTCCCATTTTGAAATATTTAACTGTTTCGGAAGTGGTCGGTAACTTATCTGCACAGTTTGACAATTCGTCCGCATTTGCCCAAAGGTTTAAACCTCTCCCATTCTTATCATTCGATGGAACCCGGCAGTTACCTCCTTTTGCTTCTCATTTGCCTATACTGAGCAGTGGGTAGCACAACTGTTTGTTTTTAAAACAGTCCATTGCTTTTATAAGACTCTCGTAGCATATTTTTTAACCGATTTTGATATTTTAAGGGTTGTTGAAATATTTTAAGAGAGTTTATTTTGATGTAAAATACATTTACATTACACCAGTTACGTGCGTCCATTTAAAAAAACCGGCCAAGAGCGTGTCGGGACACGCTCAGTGTAGGGTTCCGTAGTTTCCCGTCCGTCACAATAAGTTTTCCCAGTTATGAGGCCAACCGAACAATTCGGTAATATCCGATCCAATGTAATAAGTACCTACAGCGCCATCTCTCGAGGAATAGGGTTACTAATTAATACAAAGACGTGCAATTTTGGTGGTAATTCAACAACAATTTTTTGTTTGAAAAAAGATACGTTTAGGACAATAAAATATGTAAACAAAGTTACAAAAAAGCTGGCATATACGATTATACTACAAACTTAGTCCAGAAATTATTTTGTACAACTTTTTGTCTTTTTTGTACAAAAACTGTTGTGTCAATCAAGTTCAAAATAATTTTCATAGAAAGTTCTTATTAAGTTCTACTTTTCAGATTTTTTTCATATTTTTTAGACTTATGGTTCAAAAGTTAGAGGGGGGGGGACACATTGTTTTTTACTTTTGGAGCGATTATTTCCGAAATTATTGACATTATCAAAAAATGATCTTAGTAAACCCCTATTCATTTTTAAATACCTTTCCAACAATATATCACACGTTAGGGTTGAAACTAAAAAAAAAATCACTTCCCACTTTACCTATAGGGTGGCTACCCTAATAAAACATTTTTTTCAAATTTTTATTTTACCACTTTGTCGGCGTGATTGATATACATATTGGTACCAAATTTCAGCTTTCTAGTGCTAACGGTCACAGAGATTAAGCGAGGACGGACGGACGGACGGACGGACGGACGGACAGACAGACATGGCGAAACTATAAGGGTTCCTAGTTGACTACGGAACCCTAAAAAAAGGCTATTTAAAAAATACATACGATAATATTTCATTTTATCTGTAGATAATAAAATCTTTTCATCCCAATTGTTTTTTAAGGTAAACCATGGTCCCCCCACATTTCTGTCAGCCCCGCCCCTTCTAACCAATTGGAAATATATTCTCTTAATGTCGCGAGAGATCTACAAAGCGATAGACTTAATGGACGCCCGGGGATTTCAGTGTGCCCATAGAAAGCCCATGGGAATAATATCCTGAACTGAAATTGTGTTTTGGGGCTCTGAAAGTTTTATTTTGATAGGCTCTCTGTATATGGAAGTCTTTGTGAGGCGTGAAATGTGGGTTATTAGCAAAATGGGGTGTTTTATTTTAGGTTTCAAAATAGGCCGCTTTGTGTGTCAAGGACGTGTTTATTTTCAGAGTTTTTCTACAACATTGGAGGAGTACAGTCAATGAAAGAGATAAGTAACCATGCTCGCCAGATTTTAAATGTAGGTTTTTTTTTCTTACAAACTGATCGACGTTTTCAACTTATTTATTAAAAAAAAAAAGAAATAAGAAACAGATAATTTTATTAAACCTTCACCGTATTTCATGCAAGAATATTCACTTTACACCTATTCCGGCCAAGCAGTATTGCCGCATTCTAAAACAGCAAGCACAAGTCCCACTATAAATTCACGACACCTAAAATTGAATATGTAAAAGCCAACACACCATATATCAGACGGCAGCAAATCTAGCCATGCATCATGCGATGCAGGTAATCAGAGCATCTTAGCATGCATGGTATTGAATAATGACATAATTGTGCTCCTAACAGCTTGTGTTGTTTATGGATATTAGGCGAGGCTTGTATAAATAGAGGCTAATTAGTTGGCAATGGTGTTGGAAAGCTTAATTAACATCATGACCGTTTTTTTAAAAGGGTAGGCAGAGTTTATTTAAAACTAGCCTTTGCCAGCGGCTTCACTCGTGTTAAATTCGGGGTAACACAGTTCCCTATTCCTGATGTAACTGCTACCTATAGTTTCTCCCCTTTTTTAAGGTGGGCAATCATCAAATAATTTCCCCCGCTTTGGGCGGAGCAGGGTGGACTGTCAGACTTTTACTGATTAAAACCCACCCATGTTCCTTCTATTGCCCTTTACAAACAAACCGCAACCCCGGCGGGCGCAGGCCCTGGCAAGCCCCTCTGCTTTGGTGACATCTCTTTGGGGCGCGCGTGAAACACAAACGCGCCGTCGACACGGCCTGTCGTCAATAGACGGACCCATTGCTCACCGTCCACAGGCCCGCATCTACGGTGTCCGGGAGTCATCTCGTGGCGCTCGGCGCCTGGGGCGTCTCCCGCGGCGTCTGATTTGGTTTAAGGTTCTCTCCTTAAAACGCCCGGCCACCTCCTTCGCTAGCATGGCTGCTACTGCAAAATTTGTGATGGAAAACCAGTAACACTTTGTATGACCAGGTAATTAAGAAGACTACTTTGGTCAGCGATTGCGGTGTACCCACTTTGGTCGATTGTTGAGGCGGTTGTCAAAAGGCTGAAAATAGATTAGCTTGCCTACGTTCTCAGGTTTAATAAACAGTGTCATAAAGTTAAATCCTAACCTCGGCGTTTCACAAAGTTTCTACCTTACCGTTTCTAAACTAAAAGCATTGCAATGTGCATTCAAATATCACTTTAGAACAATTGTACCGGAAAATGTGTTTTCATTGTTATGATTATTCAGATTTAATTATGTTGGGGCGAAAACTTTGTCTCTTCATAATTAATATACTGAGGTCCTGTGCACAGCCTCGGGCGATGACGCGACGACGGGATGCCGCTAGCGATGTGTTTTTTTCAGGCAAAAGCGCATTTAAACTTGGTAGTTTTCAGTCGAATTCTGACACCTGCTACCCTACCATGACGTCTTAAAACAGAACTTATTCCACTGAGTGAAAGAGACAGAGCTATACAGGGTGTCTAGCACCATCTCTTTCTCACACAGGAATAAGAACTGCTATAAGATGTCATGGTTACCCTTCTGATGCATTTATTACAAGAGTAGTTTGAATAAAGGCCAACCATGAAACCGAACAAGATTTCTCAAAAAAGGGTAAACTTGACACCGTTTATTTCAGCCGAATTTCAGATGCTATCGAAGGAGCAAATACCTTCCAGAGCTGTGGGATTGTTCGAAAGATATATCGAAGCTTTAGAAAACAAAGAAGTTAAGTAGGAATATGGACGGGTTTTAGCCAATCTGACATTCTTCCGAGGAGGAGTCAGTTAATGAACTTCCTCGGAAGAATGTCTATCACATTAAAAAAAAACATACATTCGATTTATTTGGCTCATTAATCGTACTTGTACAAAAGATTGTATGTTCCGTAAAAGAAATAGTGATAAATCCTTACTAATAATATAAAAGCGAAAGTGAGTTTGTTTGTTTGTTACCTCTTCACGCTTTAATGGCTAAACCGATTTCGATGAATTTTGGTACATAAATAGTTGGGAACCAGGAGACGGACATAGGCTAATTTTTATTTAAAAAAAGTGGGATGTGAGGGAGAAAGAGGGAAGAAAAGGGAAAACTTAGCGTTGCTATTACAAATCAATAAGGCGCAGGGGGAACTGTGTTACCCCAAATTTAATGCGGGCGAAGCCGCGGGCGAAAGCTAGTAATATATAAGACTACTCGAATGACGTTGGGAAACTTTTGGTTTTCACAAAGGCAAGACAATCAATTAAAAAATGTACGTCGTCGTCGCGAAGTCGCTGCTCGGTGCTCGCCATCTCGTTTCTAGTTGCTAAGCTGTACTCGCTGCCCGCTAATCACCGATGAAAGGCGAAAATAAGTTTATATAAACAAATTAAAAAAAAAACATATAACCTGCAAAACAGCCTGAATTTATAGAATGTTATCTTTATTCTTATAGATGGGAATACTAAACCCTTTTTTAGGATGATAAATCTTTAAATAATTTCCCCAGCTCTGTGGGAAGCGGGGAGGAATGTCAGATTTTTACTGAATAAAATCCACCCAACCACCAATGTTGCTTCTTTTGCCCTTAATATTCCGAGGCCACGGTATCTCTTTCAACAACACGCAACCCCGGCAGGACGCGTCATATGCTTCAATCACATGTCTACGTTTAATCTCAAGTAGTTAAGTAACGTGATGACAGAAGATTTCTCAATTTTTATTTTTAAGCTTTTGCATAGCTTCTATCGCGGGCCTTAAGCGTGGAGTTCGAATCCAGAAATTTCGTATCGAAAGAGCCTAACAAGAAATTTCATTACGAATACGGTCAGTTATTTCAATCACGATTCCTACATTCTATTCTCTCTAATCGGAGAGTCACATTACTCTGGAACAAACCCAAGGTCTTATTTTTTTCTTTTTAGACTTCTTTTCATTGGAAGTACTTTTTAAATAAAACTAAATATTTAGATTTTTTATTTCTTTTTTTATTGCGTAATATTTATTTTTTATTTATTGCATAAGTTGATAAAAAACGCTATGCAATAGCTTTACCGCGGCGGTCCCCGAGTGTCACACGTATTTTTTCTCCACAATCGTTGTCGCAAAATGCGTGTTTCGTGGTCAAGATATAAAGGTCGGCCCCATCGCTTTTACGTCATTTGCAGCAGGAAAAAGAATGGTATTGTGTTGTGAGTTAGGATGCCGTGCGAAATTAAGTAATTGTTTTTACGGTATTTTCATTAGAGGTAGATTATTTCGTGGGCGGTAGGTCAGAGTCGGAATTTGTATGTCCGGGGCTTAATTTGGTGATCAGGTTCGACGTCCTCTTCTTTCTTTGGCTACTCTTAGTCCCACCCACGTTTCGAACAAAAACAATAGCGACAAATAAATCGCTTTTGTTTTGCTATATTGAAGAAATATTTTATCATATACTAGCTTCCACCCGCGACTTCGTCCGCGTGGCATAGTTACTTTAGGCTAACTTTAACTTGCGTGATGATCAAAAAATAAATATTTCTCTCCCCTTTTCTTCCCTGTGTCTTTAGCTTTTCTCACTTTTTTTTAGCCTATGTCCGTTTTCAGGGTCCCAACTATCTCTGTACCAAAAGTGGGTTTGGCCATTTAGGTGTGAAGACGTAACGAACAAACTTACTTTCGCTTTTATAATGTTAGTACACCGTTTTCGGCCACGGCGGCCAATCTTAGTGGAGATTAGCCATCTGGGCGACAGATGTTAGGTATAATGCACAAGTGTATGCGCAGGCATAGGTGCACTCTCTGTTTCCTCACTCTTTTAGACCGTTAGGACGGCAATCCGACACCAACGAAGAGAAATCAGTCGCAGGACCAACGGCTTTCCGAGGTACGGGGGTAACTTACCGCCAACTTAAACTAAATTGCCTGATTGCCTAAATATACTTAATTCTTATCATTAAAAATGTATATTAGAGTATAAATAAAATTGTGCTATGTGCTGATGATATGTGGTGTTAGCCTTTGAGTAATTGTTGCACTTATTAATGTATTTCGTGTAATTTTAAATTAAATGTAACGTGTCTGCTGCTCTGTCCTAGCTTCGATTCAAGAGTTTATCAACGTTTTTGACGACACGGTTACTGTAGTGGCTAAGCGTTTGACAGCATACGTGTCGCGAGTTCGATCCTCACACGGAACAAATAATTGTATTACCTACAGATAGTTGTTTCGGGTCTGGCTGTTTGTGTATGTGAGTTTAAATGTTTGTAAACGCACCCATAATACACGAGAAATTCATAGTGTGTTGCAACATTAATTAAAAAAAAAAACTTTTTCTGTGGCATACTCGAGTCTAAGTCTGCGCCAAGGTTTAGCAAAAAATTAACAAAGACCCCTTTTAAATTAAACTCGAACATAACAAGAGAAAATGGGTGTGTTATTACATAAACATCAGCCAAACCGTTCAGGGATTAAAGGCTTATTTTGCTTGTCACTGTAAATTCAAAACTAAATAACATTTCCTAACTTCATCACCATAACATTTACCACTAGAGACTTGACCTTCAGTAAACTAACTTAACAAGTACCAATATAACAGCCGTACGAACCATCCCACTGGATTTTATATCTTAACACAATTTTCTACGATATGATTTTGAAGCAATAAATAGTATTTTACGCTTGTTTTCATTATTTTTACGGTCTCAAGCTTGTAATAAAGTTATGCTTCGGTGGAGATTTTGTACATTAACGGCCGCCGGGATTGGATTAAAGAAATATTGGAGATCTGTTCAAGAATGCGATTTTTTTTTTGACAGAGTAGAATTAGAAACTGAAAGCGGGAGAAGCCGCGGGTGCCAGATAGAGCTAAATTCGCTAATTGGCGCCCGCGCGATAATGAAAAAAATAAAAAAAACCTATGTTTATTCCAGACTATAAACGCCGAGGTTAGGATTTAACTTTATGACACTGTTTATTAAACATGAGAACGTAGGTAAGCTAATCTATTTTCAGTTTTTTGATAACCGCCTCAACAATCGACCAAAGTGGGTAAAACGCAATCGGTGACCAAGTGGTAAATTCCCTGGCAGGCCAAGACGTGTTATTGGTTTTTCCATCAGGAATTTCTCAGTGGCAGTCATGGTGTCCAGATTTTTGCCAAGTTGATGGCAATAGGCTCGCCCCCTACTATATATGGTATATTAGCTGGCGCCCGCGCCAGACCATAATCTACCTCTGTGTCAAATTTCATAAAGATCCGTTCAGCCGTTTTGACGTGAAAGAGTAACAAACATTCATAAATCTATCACATACCATCCATCCTCACAAACATTCACATTTATAATATTAGTAGGATTAAGTATCTTATTTTACTTAACAATCGTGCCAGTATTCCTCGTAAAGTTAATGATGATAAATGATGTTTACTTTGCAGGTAGGATTTTTCTTCTTCTTCAAAAAAAAAACAGGCATAGTCTCTTTTAAGGTTCAGACAAATAATCTTGGTCAAGTTACATAAGGACGATGCAGATTATTATCTGAGATGGTGTTTTTAAGAAAGCACCACACAGATTTGGGTAGGCCTAGTCCAGTCAGCGCAACTCAAACCTAACATATGTTTTTTTTTAATTAGACCATAATAGGCACTTTTGTAGGTATGACAAAAATAAAAATATGAAGCTACAGTCCCAATCACAAGGCATAATAACTTAATAAAGTACTGTAGTCACACTGCTTTTTTAGTCTCAACACTCTCCCAAGTAAAACTTTACCAAAAACTCAACAACGTTGGCCATCATTTGGAGCACTGCCTACTTATGCATATCAAAAACCAATTTTGTGTTTTGGCACTGTGCTCCGAAACCTTTTAATTTTAGCACATAAATGCTTTAAAGTTGTCAAAATATGGAACTGAATGAGTGTCTCTGCAGACTGGACTGCTTTTGCCCGCGGCTTCGCTCGCGTTAAATTCGGGGTAACACAGTTCCCCTTTCCTGCTTTACAGGTACCTGCTACCTGTAGTTTTTGCCCTTGCACCTTATTTATTGTAATAGCAATGCTAAGTTCTTCCCTTTCTTCCCTCTTTCTCCCTCATATGTCAAACTTAAAAAAAAATTGCCAATGTCCGTCTCCAGGGTCCCAACTATCTCTGTACCAAAATATCTGTATCTCATCAAAATCGGTTAAGCCATTTAGGCGTGAGGATGTAACAGACAAACAAACTCACTTTTGCTTTTAGAATTAGTAAGGATTTTGTATACTGCAACTGCCGGTGCACTTATTTACCGCATTGATTTTTACAATCTTTACAGCCTCATCTTACCCGTTCACAATTGGCACATCCACCAATTTTCTTCACTCGTTGTAACTGGCAAGACCAACCGTTTATTTTGACGACATCATTTTTTTACGGCCGCTAAAAGATTTCTTTCTGGATGCCGCTACGGTTTATAAAGATTGTGACGGTTAAAAGTCGACACTTCATGTTGTTGCTTATTCGAATGCTGACGATTTCGGGATTAAGATGTAAGTTTTAGGGTTAAGAGTTATAATTGCTAGAAAGATGTTGTTTGGAACTAAATTAAATCAGATATTTTAAACGAGTAGAAGATAGACATACAACATTTTAATCAAGGCGTTCGGTAAGATTAATGTCCTACTATCATATTGACTTGGCACGCGATTTTGTCGACGTGTTTTGATTGTTTTTTTCACGGCTAAGGTTTTAATTTCAACTCGATATCTATACGCGTTTCCGAGATAAAGAGTCTTAACAGACAGACAGAAAAGTGATCCAATAAGGGCGGAACCCTTATTGGATAACTTTTTATCCTTTTGAGTTATGAAACCCTAAAAGTTTTAAATAAAATGCTGAAAAATGAAAAAAACTTGAGAGGTGTCAAGGGACACCCGGATGGAACGATGTTAATATTTATTATGTACAAAAAACCTCTATCCCTTCAATAAAAATAATCGTCGCGACACCACACTGTTCAATGCGAAATAGAGACGAGACGAAAATAACTGGCTTGCTTTCTTTGAGACAAAGAGAGAGAGAGACAGACAGAGAAACACGCGCATGCCGCACAGCTTATAACTATAGCAAAAAGTGTAGTTACAACTTTTGGTCTAAATTTTTTCCTTGTAGCCCCTCTTCGCACCGCGAAGCTTCGTTCCAAAAGATGTCTACTATAATTTAATATTTTAAAGCAGCCTTAGCCCATAAAATCCATTCACAAATGGCCATAACTATCTCTTACATACACAGAAACTTACAATATGCTTACTGGTGTCTTTAAAACTTGGCGACAGTCCACAAATAAAGCCGGTATGTCCATTATCCACGGTCATAGCTCACTGGTCCAACGTTTTCAGGATATACTGCCCATTTCCTGGACTTGTTTTTCACCTGTGTTAAAGATAACTTGGTTGTTACAATAGTTTGGCTTTGAGAGCATCTATTTACTTAGCGACTTATTCACTAATACATGTTTAGGGGTAACTTAGAATCTAGAGTGAATTTGTCATCCACAGGTGTGCATAACACTTGAATATTTCAAGTGTTAAGGATAAAAATCAAAAGTACATAATAACAAAATGAAATACATATATCTATTTTGTTTCTCCAAAAACTAACATAGAAAATAAAAAAAAGAGAAAATCACTGACTCACTCATCACGAAATCTCAGAAACTACAAGGAGGATTCTTTTAGAACGTAGGTGTTCACTAAGATGGGATTTTTTTGGCAAAGTTTTACGGCTTTCTCTAAGCAGGTGAAACGGGGTGGCATAGTTTGTGTATTTGGCCGGATCGACTAGAAATTCTTTTCTGAAGTTAATAGACTATTCAGCATCGTGCTGGAACGCTAAGGAGCTCCTTAGCGTTGCAGATATGCCCAGATATGCCCGTTGTTGTAGAGATGCCCAGTGGTTTTAGCTAAGCATATCTACTTATGTAACCAAATAGTTGACTTAAATAAATTACAATGAATAGCCATGGAGTTGCTCGTTGAATAATAACAGTCACACGAGTCGATCTTTAGTTTTATCTGCGCTTACATATCGAACATCCTCTATGCCTCGGAAAGCACGTTAAGCTATTTGTCTCGGCTGTTATTTGTAGATCTTTGACAGTCGTTAAAGATAGTCAGTGTGTACAAGGGGTATTATATTACCCAGTTCTAGCTGGGTCGTGGAGGTCAGATAGGCAGTTGCTTTATATAAAATATATATACTGTGACTGGAAGTCGCCCCAACATTTTTGGGGAAAGGCGAAGCCATCTTGGTATAAGCTTGAAAATTACATCAGGCAATCCTAGTCCTTTTCTTGCAATTTATTTGCCTGAATTGCCTGATGCGATTGACAAGATCCTTATCATCATCATTCTCCCTTATCCCAGTTTATTTGGGGCTGGCGCACCATATCTTTTTCTTCCAGACTATTAATTGTCCTCTCCTACAACTACTTTCTTATTCAAATGAATTTACTCCAAGTAACAATAAGAAACATTTAAGGTACTTACATCAAATACATGCATTCCAAATAAAAGGAATCATAAATAAAAAAATAAAAAAAACATTATAAAAATTTTGATAATTAAATTAAAATACATCCACACAAACCACATCGTTTTTCATACAATCCATACATCGTTTGTTTGTCCTTCCTCTATTCCTATTCCACATTATTATACTCGCAACTTTCCACTCATAAACCTCATTCTTCTTCATTAACATGTCCAACATGACAAATAAGGTCTATCCTGTAACATCCTTTTTTGCTTTTTTTTTGTTTTTTTTTTTTAACAATATAAAATGACGCTTATTAATTCCTGGATTCAAAAGCAGGGGTGACCCACCAGTCTATTGTTTCTTCACGAAGAAAGGACGAACAGTTGAATGGACAAATTAATCAAAGCAGGAAACGAACCGATTTTCTTCAGTTTTTCAAACTTAATTAAATGATTTTCATACAAAAACTTATTTTTAATCTTTATTAAACACAAAATTAAATAATATACGCACAAATAGCCATAATGAAGCTTATATACAACAATGAGCTTATTGGGGGGCGCCGGCTTGATTTAGAATAAAATATTCATACAAAAAAACCTTTTTTTTTGGGGGGGATATCATCAAATAACTTACCCCGCTCTAGGCGGAGCCGGGGGAAGTGTTAGACTTGTACTGACTAAAACCCACCCATATTCCTTCCATTGCCCTTTGTGTTCCGGGGCCGCGGTATCTCTTTCGAACAACCCGCAGCCCCAGCAGGCGTTGGCCCTCGCAGGCCCCTCTGCTATACAAAAAAAACCTTACTTTAGTTTGAGAAATTTGCAAATTAAAAAGTTTTTTACAGAAACAACCCTACCGACAGTTTAACACACCTTTGTCCACCTCATTTCCTGAAACGACGTTAAGGTCAGAAGCAAAAAACTTCAAGACAAAACCAATATAGGGTAGAAGGCGAAACCGGTAGAAACTTCCAAATCAGTTTAGGAGTTAACGCGTAAAAAACAAACTTATAAATCCGGTGGGGCAAACCGGAGTCACGGGAAATTGAGTTTGGACACGAACGTACTGTGTTTTGTCCGAAACGTTACCGATGTTTATATTTCAGCAGTTTGTGTTGCTGGTTTTATAAAGAGTTCTTTAGGTTTCTGAAAGTTACAATAGAGGGTTTAAAAGTACCCGTAACAAAGCATGACGACATGGTTGGCGCATTGGCTGAGCGATCGACTGTTGCGCTGCGTGTCGCGGATTTGATCCCCGCAAAGAACCAATATTTGTATGACTTATAGGTAGTTGTTCCGGGTCTGGCTGTTTGTGTATGTGAGTTTAAATGTTTGTAAACGCACCCAAGATAGAGGGGAAATTAAAAAAAAAACTTTTTTTAAAAGCAAAAAGGCTTATTCCCAACCTAATTGCAATTTTTTTTTTAATAAGTGTCCCGTTTTTTTTCCTTTTGATATTCGGAACCCAAAAAATAGGATGTTTAGGCATTGGAGCCTTGATTATATTTATATTTTTTTAAACGTTACCCCACTCTATGAATTTCTCCTGTGTCGTGGATTCGTTTACAAAAACTTAACACACACACATAAACAGCCAGACCTGGAAAAAATACCTGTAGGCCATACAAATATTTGTATGATGTATGCTGATGGAAAATCGTTTTTTTTTCTGGGTAAGGGAAATCATAAAATAATTTCTCCCGTTCTGGGCGGAGCGGGGGAAGTCAGTGTCAACCTACCTAATCATGTTCCTTCTTTTGCTCTTTCTTTTCAGGGTCGCAGTTTCTTATTCCCGAACAACCCGCATCCCCTTCAGACAGTGGCCCTGGCAGGACTCCCTGCTTTGCTGACATCTTTTTGAGGCGCGTTGAAAACTAACCAGACGGACGAAAGATGATCTACCAATTGCTCACCGTCAACAGACCCGCGTCCATCAAAACATTTCAATTTCGAACATGTTTTCCAAACACACATTCACGAGCCCCAAAGGCCTCATTCTCGCCCCACATTCCTACATCGATCAACGCTATGCAGTTTGCAGTTCCGACACATAAACGAGTGTTAGTAAATTTATTCATGACCCAATCTCGCTGCAATCCGGACGTCCGACCGTTAGTCCGGTGCTGCAATTCTCACCAATCATAGTTAAGTTGGTAGGTAGGTAAACGGTAGTTATATTGTTTTTGATCTATTGACCGAAAACCAGAACTTGATATCAACGAAGTGTTGACTAGGACTTCAAAGGAGGTTAGATATGAAACTCTCGCTTCTCTCGTTTTGTTATGTTAGCATACCATTACGCCCCGGGCGTCGGGCGTCACGAGACGACTCCCGGCCACCGTTGATACGGGCCTGTGGACGGTGAGCAATGGGTAGCTTACCGTCCGTGCGCCGTGAGGCAGTATTATAATTTAACTAGCTGGCACCCGCTGCTTCACCCACGTTATGATCGAAAAAATATCTTATGTTTTATTCCAGTCCATACCTTTGCGCTAAATTTCATCAAAATCCGTTCAGCCGTTTTGACGTGAAAGAGTAACAAACATCTATGCATCCATCCTCACAAACATTTGCATTTATAATATTATAATTATATCCTTACTAATATTATAAAAGCGAAAGTGAGTTTGTTTGTTACGTCTTCACGCCTGAATGGCTAAAACGATTTTGATGAATTTTGGTACAGAGAAAGTTGGGCCCTGGACACAGGCTATTTTTTTTAAAGTGAGAAATGAAGGAAAAATATGGAAGAAAAGGAAAAAAATAGCTTTGCTACTACAATGTATAAGGCGCAAGGGCAAAAACTACAGCTAGCAGGTACCTACCAGCAAATTAGGAAAGGGGAACCGTGTTAGCCCGAATTTAACACGAGCGAAGCCGCGGGTAAAAGCTAGTTATATATATTATAAGGAGGATAGTAAGATATTACATAATTATTTGCAAAGTTTATTAACTGCAAAGTTAGGAAACTTTATTAACCTTCTCGATTTTGTAGAATTGCAATACTTCACCGTAGTGATCCATTATTCCCACGCAAAGAGGAAGCCATCATTAAAAAGGCTAAGTACTAAACTTTATCCTGGCGCCAAACTTAAGCGCAATTTAAGTGCGGGAAGACTTCGTATAGCCAGAGATGGTGAACATTTTGTCGAGACTGGTGTTTGGCACGAAAAAAGGTTCTACACAAAGGGTCACATCTTTTTTTTTGTTGGCAAATCATCAAATAACTTCCTCCGCTCTGGGCGGAGCGGAGCGGGGGGAGTATCAGAGTTTAACTGATTAAAACCCATCCATGTACCTTCTTTTGCCCTTGTCTTCTGTGGCCACGGTATCTCTTTCGAACATATTGCAACTCCAGTAGGCAGCAGGCAGTGGCTTAGGCAGGCCTCTCTGCTTTGCTGACATCTCTTCAAACCACGCTTGGAATACGAACGCTGTCCAAATACGGTCCATTGCTTACCTTCCAAAGACCCGTTCAATGTAGGAACTCCATACACTTTTTAATCATGCTTACTGAAATTTAAAAAAAATGGGTTAGGCTTGTCCAAGTCAGGTCTGCCACATCGATCTAGCCTTTATTCAGTTACACTCAATAGCCAAAAGGTTTACAAACCCTGTTGTAGGCATTTTGGCGGAGTTCTAACAGGCACTTGGCTACGAGGCACTAATCCTATACTTGGGCGACTGCATGTTAACTTACTATCGTATGTTCCGTTCTACTCACATCCCAAATGATGTTTTGATTCCGGTCTGTTTTAGTCGTTTGTGAATGTTCTGACGTATATTTAACGGGTTCCCTCTATCTGGCAGAATCTTGATGCTCCGAAATTTATTTGGCATAACACACTTAGCATAATTTTCTTTAAACGAACATTTTAAAGGCATAAAAATTATTTGGTATAATTATCGTTTGGCATAATGTTTAAAACTTCGAATTAACAATGGCATACTTAAACGACTTGCGTTAATAAAAAAAAAGAGATTGTTTTAAGTAGGTTACCCGGAACTGAACTATTTAGATTAGGATACCTAATTACTTATTGAATTCAATGACACTATCTCAAATTCAATTAAACAACAACTAAAATAAATGACATTATTTTAAAGAAATAATTAATCAAAATAAATGACAAAGATGACCCTAACTATAAACTTTTACGATATAACAATTCTGCCGTTTATTTGATCATCGATATAAAATATATTATGCCAAAAGACGATTCTGACTGAGAACTTTCTGCGATATGATGTTTCTACTTTTTAAATATTATGGATATGAAGTTTATGCCTAGAGATGATTCTGACTTACAAAATTATGAGCTTAGAATGTATGATAAATGAGTGTCTGCTAAACTATTTTCTGCGAAGTGAAGTTTATGCCATCCGTTGTTATGCAAAATAAAATTATGACATAAAAAGTTCTGCTATAAAGGGTGGACCCATATTTAACGTGACCATTTATTTTTTTCATCAAAGCGAGACGCCTCTAGAATTACATAAAATAAAAATTTTGGTAGTTTTGGGTGAACGGAGAGCTATAATATTTTTTTTTTAAATGTTGTTAGCTGAATAAATCACTTCATTTTAATCAAGTAGGAATGAAGATCAATACACGATTAATCAAAAGGAAAAAAAAAATCGTTTTCTCCATATTTTTACCCTCGCCAGCTACAGCGGGACAGACAGCTTGAAAGCGGGACTGTTCCGTCAAGAGCGAGACGTATGGATACTTTACGTATATAGGTCAAGAGATGTAGTCAAGTTTTGGAAAGTCATTTTTAGTGTGAAGTAAAGGTCGCTGCACACAGCGGGCGCGACGCGGCGGGACGGGACGGCGACGCGACACTGAGCAGTTGTAATGTACTAGATATTACGGACGACGCCACACAGAGCCGTCCCGCTCGACGCGACGGTAACCGTCGCGCCACGCCGCCGCCGCGCCGAGCGGGAATACAAGTCAGAAGCGGCGGGGACGGGCGCGGCGGGACGCGAGCGGCATAGGCAGTATAAAAACAGTATACGTTCGGCGTGAATGGGCGCGACGGGACGGGACGTTATCGCGCCCGCAGTGTGACCGATGCCGCCGCGCCAGCGCCGCGCCGCCGCCCCGTCCCGTCGCGCCCCGTCACGCCACGCCGGCTGTGTGCAGAGACCTTTAACATGCTGATGTAGGGCCGGACATGTAGCTTGTGTTTGTTAGTATAGGAATTCTGGTTATGGACATGAATTATAATGCAGAGATTAATTTAAATACTGAACGTTATATTTATTCACTTTGAATTTATTCACAGAGAAGGTTTTGTGTCTGCTTCCTAGCACAGCGAGTTGAGAGAAAAAAAGGGACGAATGGAGGGCAGTTGTTGCTTTTATAACAATTATAATGACAGTGTTGCTATTATTGAAAACTAAGAATCGATTAATTTTTGTATACACAAATCGACTTAATACTAACAGTTAGGTTTATTTTGTCTAAGTAATTGGTGACACGGATGGCGCAGTGACTGAGCGATTGACTGCGTTGCGTGTCGTGGGTTCGATCCCCGCACGGAACACATATTTATATGAGCTAGAGGTAGTTGTTTCGGGTCTGCCTGTTTGTGTATGTGAGTTTAAATGTTTGTAAATGCATCCATGATACAGGGTTTCAACGTTTTTTTCTTTTAACGAGTAGAGGAAGACAAAGAAAAGAAAGGATCATACGGCAAGCCTTGTGATTCTTCACACAGTCCACCTTCATTTCATCAGAGACCACGTTTCTTGAAAGGAGGTGTCTAATGAAGGAGGGGTCTAGGCGCAGTGGAAGGGAGAGTCAGAGTTTTACTGTCTAAAACCCATCCATGTTCTTTTGCCCAATGTGTTGCTGCTCCAGTATCTATTTCGAACAAAGCGCAACCACGGCAACTCATCTACCGTCCACACATGAGCTAATTCTCACATAGCTCTCACCAAAACTACAGTACAAAGGATTTGACGACCAAAACCTAATTCACAATCGAATTGTAGCACACAGCCTTACACCCTCATTAGTTGACAACTCAAATTGGCAAACTTCACGCGACGTATCTAACATAGGCCTTAAACACACGACAGAGATAATCGCAAAATGCATGCCACGTATAGCGATTTAACGCACGATCGCGCGCGAATCGCATCACTGGCGCTTACAGACAACTAGAGGATTATTGTATAGGCTCCCGACACACGGGCGACTGGCCACGTCGGTTATGCGTAGCGAATTTTAGTTGGGATTTAATATTCGAATAAAGTTTTGGGGTAGTCTTTATGTGGTCGGGTTTAGTGGGTTGTGGGGCTCGATTTTATGGATGTGTTGGTTCTGATTTAGTAGTTGTGTAATTGAGTCATGTGAAATGATTAATAATAAAAGTACTTTTTGTTCTATTATTTTCCGTAAGTGTGTAGTTTGGTCATTGTTAAATTTGCTAATTTTATCATTATTTTTTATTCTAAATACTACCTACTTCAATATTTAATTATTATAATCTTTTTAATTTGTTAGCTTATAGTTAATTATATTGTGCATGCTGTGGTCTCCTGTAATTGACGAAGTGCACTTACGTGATACTAATTGTCGTCCACAATTTAAGTTAAATGATCTGTGTACATCTTTTGTTGGAGACCCCTTAATAATATATTTTTGAATGCTGTTCTCGGCTCTATAACACCCTCGCCTCCGCGTCGGCCGCAATGACAAAATTCCCTCACTTGAATAGCGACACTACAGGGCGAACGTGTTTTAGTGGGTGTTAAAATAGTTTCATGCTGAATTGAACGCAGTCAATGTTTACAACTGCACTCTGTATAGGCTGTCGGCACACGCTCGACTGGTCGCAGCGGGATTTTGAGGGAATTTTAGATACAGTTTTACGCTTTCCGCGTTTGTGTGGATTTTTAATAGTTGAGCTTTAATAGGTTTACCTTTTATTGTTCCGTGAATAGTTTTAGAAAAAAAGGTTAAGAGAATATGTATCTTTACTAATATTATCAAAGCGATAGTTTGTTTGTTTGTTATGTCTTCACGCCTTAATGGCTAAACCGATTTTGATGAATTTTGGTACAGAGATAGTTGGGACCTTGGAGACGGACATAGGCAAATTTATTTTTAGAAAATGAGAAATGGGGGGAAGTGTATGTGTGTTTGTTTATTTGGCAAAACAGAGCGAAAAATTGACGTGTTTTTTAACTGGTGATAGTTAAAGAGATGGAGAGTAACATAGGCTACTTTTTGTATCTTTGTAAACCGCACTTCTCTAAAAATTAAGGGTAGACGCGAGCGAAGCCGCGGGCAAAAGCTAGTAGTTTATAATTTTACTTGGATTCTTAACTAAGACCACCATCATTATCAGTAGGCTGGTGTTTTCCCAACTTTTTATAAATTCGGAAACACAAGTCACAGATCCATTTATTTTTATCGCGATCAATAGGGAAATAAATATGATAAGACATGGAAGTAAAAGCTATATTTTTTAAGATAACAATTTCTTAAAAATACAGGAATCATCTCTTTGATTTAGTGGCTGAGCAAATGACTGCGCTGCGTGGCGCGGGTTCGATTCCCGCAAACAAATATTTGTATGACCTACAGATAGTTGTTCCGGGTCTGATTGTTTGTGTTTGTGAGTTTAAATTTTCGTAAACGCACCCACGATACAGGAGAAATATAATCTAGTGTGGAGCAACGTTAAAAAAAAACTTAATGTAAGATGATGTAATGTTCGTTAAATTGTCTGATTCGATGTTAGTGTAAATAACAGGGGATAAGATTATTTACGTTTATTAAAAATGACACAAATACAAAGAAAATACAAAACACGTCTTATCTAGTCGTACGCCTAAATTATACTCTCGCACTCAAGTAGGAAAAGTAACACTCAGCCACTCCTCTGTACAGTTTACAATATACAAACTATCTCTCTCACTCGCTCTCTCTCTTGCTCTCTGTCTTTCTTGCACCATAATTTCCATACTTTCAATACGTCATTCTCGGCATCCTAACTTACAGAGTATACTTAAAACTAAAATAGGCTTAGGAATCGGTCTATGCCCTTTTCCCGATTCTACATCAATATCTGTAAAAACCTCCCAAAAATCTTGGAGTTCATTGAATAGAAATAAATCCTAAAACACATGAAGGATAAACTGCTCATTTTATTACAGACAAACATACAACATAAAACCCTTTCGTCCCATTAAAATCTTCTACCCACATCTAAACTGGTTACATAAAGCTAGCTACTACTAACGTTCCAGTTAATACCGCCCATACTGTTTAAATCCCATAAACTCGAATACGATGCAATCCCACTTCTATCTCTGCCGACCCTCAAAACGATATACGGTTTTATAGTTCGATACAAGATATTACCACATTTCATCAAAGTCGACATTTAAGTCGGAGGATGGAAAGTAAACTTTATGTTTGTGAGGAGAATGTTGGTTTTCGATTGGATTGGGTAGTAATACCACATGAGTGTAAAATACACAAAGTCTTGGTGGTATTATAGTGTACTGTGATGTTTTTCTTGGATTGTGTTATGGGAGTGGTTAGTTGTTAGGCTGTTCCATGAACACACCGTATCTCCCATTGGGATTCCTCCCTTAAAAATGTCGAACATTATACATAGAAACGGGCGGGTCTACGCTGACCTCGCGTGCTTAAGTATACTGTAACCACAACATTGTAAAACCAAATGATTTTAAAAGAGTAACCACCAACCACCGCCAAACTGAACCGTTCACCTATTATTTTTTATGTTAAACAAGCTGGTGCCTGTGGCTTCGCCCGCGTGGTATCGAAAAAAAAGTATCCAATGTGTTATTCCAGACCATAATCTACCTCTGTGCCAAATTTCATCATGATCCTTTCATCCTTTTTGACGTGAAAGAGTAGGTAAATTAATATTATAAAGAAAGCTGGCGCCCGCGGGTTCGTCCGCATCATGTCGAACGAAAAAGATTCCTATGTGTTATTTCAGATTATAATCTACCTCTGTGCCTAATTTCATCAAGATCTCTTAAGCCGATTTGACGCAAAAGAATAACAAACATCAATACAACCTCACAAACATTTGCATTTATAATATTAGTAGGACAAACATATTTTAAACTGTCATCTCCGATATGACCCACCTTCGTAATCAACATCTGTGCTAATTATTGTGCTTCTGGATCCATCTAGTAATACTTGCTGTAAGATTGCTACTGCTGCAAAGGGGCCTGCCAGTGTAGCCGCCTGCCGTAAACAAACGTAAAGGGCAATAGAAGGAACATGGGTGGGTTTTAGTCAGTACAAGTCTGACACTCCCCCCCTCCCCCGCTAAGCCCAAAGCGGGGGAAGTTATTTGATGATTTCCCACCTAAAAAAAAGGCTGCTACTGCTGAAAGGATCCCCATGATTACCAGTTTTTTTCGAAACTGGGCTAATTTTATATGAAGCACTTCATTGGTCTTGACCAGCTCGTCCCGCCATCTTTTACAGCATCGGCCGAGACGTTCTTTCTGTCTAAGGCATGTGTCAGATCGATCGCCCGGAGGACACGGTGGAGCACACAGTGGCGATCTGCCCAGCGTGGGTGCAGCACCGCCGTGCCCTCGTAGAGGCGATCGGCGGCGGCGATCTCTCGCGTCCGGCCCTGGTACAGGCCATGGTCCGGAGCGAGAGGGAATGGAAAGCGGTCACCACCTTCTGCGAAGCAGTAATGCTAGCAAAGGAGGTGGCCGGGCGTTTGAGGGAGAGAACATCTGCACAACCCAGCCGCCGCGGGAGACGCCCATGGCGCCGGGCGCCGCGAGACGACTTCCGGCCACCGTAGATGCGGGCCTGTGGGCGGTGAGCAATGGGTAGTTCACCGTCCGTCCGTCGATTGACGACAGGCCGTGTCGACGGCGCGTTCGTGTTTCACGCGCGCCTCGAAGAGAGTCAGCAAAGCAGAGGGGCTTGCCAGAGCCTCTGCCTGCCGGGGTTGCGGGTTGTTCGAAAGAGATACCGCGGCGTCGGAACGTAAAGGGCAAAAGAAGAAACATGGGTGGGTTTTAGTCAGTACAAGTCTGACATGCCCTCCCGCTCCGCCCAGAGCGGGGGAAGTCATTGGATGATTTCCTTTCCGAGAAAAAAAAACAAAAAAGGCATGTGTCAGATGCCATTCAAAACCTGACAAAATGAAATTTGGCACAGAGATAGATTATAGGCAGGAATAACACATAGGATTAATTTTTTTTCGATCATCACGCGGTCGAAGCCGCGGGCGCCAGCTATTGTAGAATATGAACTCTCCCATACTTAAGAATAAGGCTAAGCAACTGATAATGAGTTTCATAAAGACGAAAGTTCGTTTGGAAGGTCGTAATTTTCGCCGACGTAAAATCCCATTTAAAATCACATTAAGACAAATGACGTTTTAATATTATTCTAGAGCTTTTTAATCCTTACAAAACATAGTAAACAATTCATACAAAACTGAATAAATCTTAAAACGAACACAGACCACTACAAAACGAATGCCAAATGCTGAAAAGCTTCATCATAAATATTAACTTCATAAAGCTAACTTTGATTTTCCAACAGCATTGGTTAACAAACCGAGGCTAGTAAATTTCCATCACCGCTGGAGTTGTCTGAATATTAAACGCCCGGTTTGTCTGATTAAGTTCTGGGGAGCGGCTAAATAAACGTATTTGTCTTGCTTTGCGCAGCATCCAGGTGGAGGAAACACTGGCGCAGATTGGTTAAAGATACAGAATTAAAATGTGTGACATCCTTACTAATATTATAAAAGCGAAAGTGAGTTTGTTTGTTACCTCTTCACGCTTTAATGGCTGCACTGCTTTTCATGAATTTTGGTACAGAGATAGTTGTGAGCCAGAAGACGGACATAGGCTAATTAAAAAAAAGTGGGTTGGGAGGGAGAAAGAGGGAAGGAAAGGGAAAGCTTAGCGTTGCTATTACAAATCGACAAGGCGCAAGGGGAACTGTGTTACCCCAAATTTAACGCGAGCAAAGCCGCGGGCAAAAGCTAGTTTACGATAACAATGACTTTGCTTTTCAATTTTTTTCAAATTTCGATTAACAAAATGGCGCCAACAAACAATGATCGACGATCAATCAAGCTGTCAATATTTCCCGTTTTACGTTATTTTCTTGTTTGTTTGGCGCCGACTTGAAATTAATTTCATACTTTAACTTTGCAGCTTAGCTAGACTTGAAGGTTATCAGATGCGGGGTGTCATTTGGAGGAATACATTTTTGAGATGTGGGTTCTTGTAATAGTATTTTGGCATATCCTCTGTCCGAAAACGCTAAACTGCTTTATGTAATTGTTGAAGTTGATTTGTGACGACGGTCACAGGCACAGTGATACAAATAAGATGTCAAATCAAATCAAATCATTTATTTCAATTAGACCATTGCAGGCACTTTTGAATGTCAAGATAAGAGGTTTTATAACGTAACCAATGCTAGCTGATAAAGCATATCGTTCAAATACTCAGGTCGTTTTAAATTGAGAATAGCAAATAAAAAAATGGTAGAAGTGTCATGTAAATTAAAATACGATTTAAATTATAATCCCTATAATATTATATGCGCTTTATTAAAGTAGTAGGTACTATTTAGGTACTAACAGTATTGATGTTCTTTGTATACATGTTGTTATGTTCCTATAGAGCGACATAGTCATGTCTGACAAAGAAAGCTCTTTAAATAAAGAATTTTAAAAAAGACTAAAAGGTTTTTTCAGTCTTTGTCGGTAAATTTTTATGGTAAAAAGTTTTTATTAGGTAAATTAACGTTGAGACTTTTTTAAACCAAATTTTGACAACTAAAACTAAACTAAAACCAATTCCAATACTGGATAGCATTCTAGTTCACATATTATGAAATTCAGACTTGTACATAGAAATATTTTAAACAATATTTCGAACACACAACTTGTACGTTTGAAAAAATGCCAAGTTTTCGATTCAGGTCAATATTTTGACAATGCTGTCCTTTTTACCGAAGAAGTTCAATCGGATTTTAAAACAAGTCGCGATAAACTCGAAATTAAACAAGTTTCAAACATCATAGTACCTTTCATGAGGATCTACTCACTACGAAAAAATGTTGCGATTTTTTTGTCACGTGAAACAACTCAGCCAATGTAAACACAATTGTTTTATTAAAGTCACCAAAAGCTGCTCGCGAACGAATGTTCGTTTTGTAGCACCTTGGTTACAAACTACATGGTCTGAAACTGGCTCATCCACAAAACTGCGACACGATTGCTGTGATGCGATTTCGAATTCCGATTTTTTAACCCGAATACCCGAAGTACCTTCTACGATTTGGTTGATTCCTTTCCTTCAACGATCGTCAACCGCACTAATCGTATTTTGTAAACTAGGTCGTGAAAGCGATCGTAAAAAAAAAGTGTGTGTGTCAGCTCCGACGCACGACTGGAGTTTACTCCTTAAGTACGAGTATCTAACCATACGCAAAAAGAGTTTATTCAACTGAAAAAAGATTACTATCATATGAAAGGGTAAATTCACAAATTAATGAAAAAAAATAGCAATATACATACATCGACACTGATAGAAACAAACAAGCCCAATAACATACAGTATATAGGTATAGTCGCCTATACAGCATACCATATGTACGTCTTAATACACTCACAGCGAAATTAGAAAGTTGCGCCCAAAAACGTGACACATTTTCGTTACTTTAGTAGGTTTTACCCCTCGGATTTTTCTCATACCGGGCGCCTTATATATGAAAATCGATTCTTAAGGAGTAAACTCCAAAAAATGCCTAATTCTGTTATTGCTAACTATAGGAAAATGAATATGCGAATGTATTCCAGCGATCCCTCAAAAAGACGACTTATGACCACCATTGTGGCGTGCCCGTGGTTTCGAACCTGCAAGCTAAAATTCTAAGCTGTTTACTGCCAGTACATAAAGGTAAAGTACATAAAGGTTGTCTTGAAAAGATCGCTTTTAGCGATAAGACCGCCCATTGTGTCACCCTATTTATAAGTTTGTCTAGTGTTATTCTTGTTACTTGTATGGTGTACATAATAAAGAATATTCTATCTTCTATCTATCTACATACATATAAAGATACAGTCAGTACATATAGACATAGTGCAGTGAATTGCTACTAACATAGTTGTTATGGATTTATTTGCTAACACGAATTATATTAGCTATATAGTATTTATGTTTGTTTTTAAGATATTTATCTATGGGCCTAAGATGCCTGAAAATAAATGTTTTATACACTCTTTACTTCTCTACTTCTAAGATGCAGTACAGTCGGTTCACAAATGAACATAAAGTAGTACACTCAACGTGATTAAGAAGCGCCGCGCAATGCTAAACGAACATTTGTATCTTACTCTACGCTAAGCATTGAAGAAGTGAACGTTTTGTTGTAGCTTCTTGAAGAATGATTCTTTTAAGAATGGCAGAAAATATCGTAGTAACCCTTGATAGACCTAATGGTTTTACTTTCTTATTTTTCGGTTGGGAAATAATTAAACAACTTCCTCTGCTATGGGCGGAGAGGGAGAGAGTGTACCTTTTACTGACTAAACTCCATTCTTGTTCTTTTTGTGTTTCAGAGACGCGGTATTTCTTTTGAACTGCAACTCCGGCAAGCAGATGCCTTGCTTGGACCCTCTGCTTTGCTGACTACTCAGGCGCGCGTGGAAAACGAAACCGTCAACACGGCCTGTTGTCAACAGACGGAAAGACGATGAGCTGCCCATTGTTCATCGTCACCTGCGTCTACGGTGGCCGGGAGTTGGCTCGCGTTGAGGTTATTCTGAAGTTGTGCTGGACTGCCTAGCTGTAGCGACTGGTCGGGTCACCATAGTGGCTACCGAGCATAAAGTAATACGTTTTATACCTTTTTTTTAAACAGGCGAGTTTCAATCTTGTATTTTAAATTATTAAAATTTTATTTTTAGTTTATTGTGGCGTTCCTCCTTTGTTATTCTTTGTTATAATATATATGTTTTGAACTGAACAAAAGTTTTTCGGTTTCATTTATTATTCTCTACATAAAAAGGCTATTGAATTCCGTGTAAAATTGAGCCCGTTCCCATTCGATTTTATACTGATTCCAGGAACATCCTTTTACAACACGGAAAATTAAAACTTTTACGGGAACGCGGCTTGTATTTAATTAAATATTGAAGTAACAAACCTCTCTATAACGATTTTTATTGAAATATATCTACAGAGCTCGTATTTATTATTCGTCTTTTATCAGATTTAAAATTGGTGTATTTTAGTTCGTGAAAAATAACTGTACTGTACCGTAATGTCGACGGAATATTTTGTATCACTGATTCCAATGTTTTCATAGGTTTTAAATTTTTTAACTGGAAAAGTTCGCAGAAGTGAGATTAAATCTGAAATTTTAGTAACCAGTTAAACGCTAAGTTTTTTGGTTAAAATATTCATGAAAAAACTCAAATATTCTACCTAATTCCAATGAAATTTAGTAATATATCATGTTTTATAACAATTCTGGCAATGTCTACGGTAGCACAAGTGGCAGAGCGGTCAGAAATTAGGGCACAGGAAAGTTGAACAGAGAAAACAGTCAACTTTTCTCCTCACATCCAATTCCATTCCACCTGTGAATGATAATGTCCACCTGTGGGTAGTTCTAAGGAATGGTGAAATTTTTTTTGCTCTGGTTTAAAATATTAATTAAAATCGAAAGGAGCTTTAATTTGCTTTTTAATGCATACTTACACATGCTAACATAAAGAACCCACCAGTGTAGTGTTATCTCCATCGTACCAACTCACAACAATTAGTTACACCAAAGTCTATCATGGAAGCACTGAAGGTCTCTATGGCGGAAATGATGACACTATTCCAAACCAGGATGTTATTTGATTATTAACTAAAAGCCCTGCTGGTAGGAATTTCTTTATAAATAAGCTGCACTTGTACTTTAGGTTTTTTATGATGTTTTCCTGTGTTAACTCCTATGTGTACATACATTTATAAATTAATAAATAAAATTATTATTTTATTTTTTATATTCTAAAAAAAACATTGCCCTATTTGCGGAATTTACTCTGTTTTGTGGATGCGTTTACAAACATTTAAACTAAACCAATAAACAGGCAAAACCGGAACCCGTCATGTCTCATAAATATTAATTCAGTGCTGGGAGCCAACCTCCAATCGCTTATCTCCCGCCCCAACCATGCTGAAAATTTATATAAAAATAAAAAATACAAGTGTAAGTCACTGAAATAATAGTTGTAATATTTCAAAATTATTTGAATGTGGTTATGTGTTTGAGGTTGGATATCATTCAAATATATTCAATTTCAATTTAACAGTCAAATATGTGATATTGTTTTTGTGTAACTATGAAATGTGCGGGTCAAATATTATTGTTCAGACTCAGATCCAACTATTAATTTGTGAAATATAGGTATTTACGTAAAGGTCTAAGGTTTAAACATTATGAGCGCTATATTTTCCCATGAATGCGTAAAAATATGGCGCGGTGAGAAGTTAATCTTTAGGTATTCGCGGAGGTGAGGCTAGCTGCGGACTGGGCGTGTTCTGACAAGTATACGACAGTAGTGCATCGAAAGAATAGAAATAAGGTCGAAAATATTTCAGCGTTTGATTTTATTTGAATATCATGTCCGCCAAAATGTAAGTCATTTTGCAGTTTTATATGAATATTAAAAAAATACAGTTCCGTGTTTTAAAAAATTTACATATGTCTTTAGTCTATGGAATTTCCTTTGCTAAAGATATAAAAAAGATGATGGTTGTCGCTGAAGAAATAAATAAATTCGAGATGAGCAGTTTTTTATTCGTATCAGGTACTAGACCACTTTTGTAAACTGTTTGTAAAGTTCGGTTTTGTTCACTTGAATTGAATTGTAACAATAGTGGAACAATATTTTTGAATCCTACTAATATTATAAACTAGCTTTCGCCCGCGGCTCGCCCGCGTTAAATTTGGGGTAATACAGTTCCCCTTGCGCCTTACTGATTTGTAATAGCAACGCTAAATTTTCCCTTTTCTTCCCTCTTTCTCCCGCACATCCCACTTTTTTAAAATAAAAATTAGCCTATGTCCGTCTCCTGGTTCCCAACTATCTCTGTACCAAAATTTATCAAAATCGGTTTAGCCATTAAGCGTGAAGAGGTAACTAACAAACAAACAAATAAACAAACTCACTTTCGCTTTTATAATATTAGTAAGGAAGTAAGGATGCCAATGTTTGTGACGATGGAAGTACGGATGTTTTTTACTCTTTCATGTCATAGGAGCTCGTGGCTAAATAACAGCAGCCGCTCGGGTCGATCTTTAGGTTAAGCCGCGCTTGCCTAGGTTGGTCTGTGGATGGGTGACCACCCGTTACATACCGAGTTTCCTCCGTGCCTCGGAAATCACGTTAAGCTGTTGGTCCCGGCTGTCATTTAAAGATCTTTGACAGTTGTTACAGATAGTCAGTGTTCCGAAAGTCTGACAACCAGTCTTACCAACAGGTATCGTATTACCCAGTATATACTATCTGGGTTGTGGAGTTCAGATAGGCAGTCGCTCCATGTAAAATACAGATACTCAGCTGCATCCGGTTAGACTGGAAGCCGACCCCAACATAGTTGGGAAAAGGCGAGGCAGATGATGACGTCAAAACAACTGAACGGATCTTGACGAAATTTGGCACAGAGTAAGATTATAGTCTGGAATAACACATAGGAAACTTCTTTTCGATCATCACGCAGGCGTAGCCGCGGGCGCCAGCAAGTTTTACAATAATTTTGAAACAAGCACGTAGAATTTACCATCAGTAGGCACCATACATAGAACAAAAACATTTCCAACATATTCAGTTCTCAGTCTGTAACTTACATGTTTATAATATATTTCTAAGTTAACGTATATACAGTTAGCGCCGAAGTTTGGCACAGCTCTAATCTCCAGTTAAATTTAACTAGTTCTTGTTAAACTGGTTCAGTGCATAATCATGAGCTTGAGATTCGGATCGAGGGTAGTGACACATCGGGGGTTGTTGGGATTTTGCAGTCTAATTTCTTCCTTCAAGGGATTTAAGGATTAAATTATACTTAGCAAGTAACAGTTATTAAACAAATATACAATCGTAAACTATTTAGTGTAACTAACAAACTAAAATATGTATAAGTCCCAAAAAGGGAAAATGGCCCACAAAAAAATACCTACAGGGCGTCAAAAAATTCATCTACATCGCTGTCAATAGGAAAAATTTAATTGAAGAGTTTAATGTTTTTCTACCTATCAATTATTATATTGTAATGAAAGTTTTGGCGTCCCATAACCCTTTAAATTGACTTAAGATGCTGTTGAGAAATATCTCTTAGACATATTTGGTTTTCTCACGATATTTTCCTTCGCCGTAGCAAGAGGTAATTTTACAATACACATAATGAATCCAAAAATGCAGAAGAGCTTGCCTTAGGTTTAATTTCGTGACCTATGTCTTGGCATTCCAAAGACTACACCACTAGGCTATATATAGTTCTATAACAATGTAATATATATTAAAGGAGGCAATAAGGCAGCTCAAAGCCAACCAGTCAAGCAATTAATCTAATGCACAAGAAATACATAATAATTGTCTGGTCAAAACACCACTGCTACGCCGTAGCACTCAGTGCTACGAAAATGGGCTACGCCAGCTATCGTAGCCATACTACTACGAAGGTTGACAATAATATTAAATTTGCGGTAGAACCGAGAGGAGCGGATTGCGGTCATCAGGTTTTGACAGGTATTCCAGTACGTTATCTGTCAAATTAATAACAAACCTAACATCACGCCTGTAATTACCAAAGAGTCAAGTAGAGGTGTCTCTAATATAGTACCCTCACATACCGTCAGTTTTGTTAAAGTCCTATGTAAAAGGGTGAGAGCCATTTGCCATCAACCAGGCACAAATTTCGTGGGTGCTGCTCACACGTTAAAAAAGAGTTATTTATTCTAATTAGGCTAATAATCAGCACTTTTTGAACGTCACATTACAAGAGACAGTTCCACAAAAACGCCCTGCCCTTCGCCTGTACGGTTCTGTATGAAAAAATCGAGCAACACTTTGTTAATTTGGGAATCAAACCCAGGGTCTCAAGCTTAGCAGTCTCGCTTGCGACAAGCCCAACGAGGAATAATAACCAATTCATTCCTCACTTTCTAATAAACGTAGCGATACGTTTTTTTTCTTAACCTGGACCCATCTTCGCAGAACCCGGTTTAATGGTATCATAGCTACAAACAAGAAATCACAATTATCTCTAACAAATCCCTTTAAGGTTTTTCAGATATCATCAAGTAACTTCCCCCGCTCTGGGCGGAGTGGGGGGAGGGTCAGACTTTACTCACTAAAACTCACCCATGTTCTTTTTTCCCTTTATGTTCTAGGCCCGCAATATATGTTTTGAACAACCCGCAACCCTGGAAACGAATCTCTGAGAGCTAAACTCAAGTGCACCACTAACTTAATCGTACAGTATACCGCTAGCAAGGTGTGCGGGCGAGAAAATTGAATTTCAACTTCTATAATCTGGCAGGACTTATTAAATGGACTGGATTTTGGGACTGTATGGAGCACTACCTGGAGTTTGTGGCTTCGCCCGCGTAATATCGATAAAAATATCCTATTTATTATTCCAGAATATAATCTACCTCTGTGGCTTTCGGCAATATCCGTTCAGTCGTTTTGACGTGAAAGAGTAAGAAACATCTATTTATACAAACAGTCGCATTTATAATATTAGTAGGATAGGATATAATATATAGGTAATCCACCTGGCATTATGCTGAGCTGGACTCCTTTTTGATGCAATTTTGAGACACACACCGCCATTAGTGCGCGACCTCAATAAATCTATGTGATGTGTCTAAATGCCTATGGGTTGATTTAACTTAGTCTACCTTACTTTTTTTTAACGTGTTTTTTTTTCTGCGTGATGATTGTGTCTTTTGTTGCATCAAATGCATCTATCTATCTATTAGTAGGATTGCGCCAAACTAACGAGAGCCTCCTCAGGTATTGGTCGAAGCTCTTGGCAATTAAGCTATTGGCAGATACGACTTATTTTACTTATTATTTTTATACATATTTTTTTTTTATATTTTTACATATTTCTTATAAAAAATATAAAAATAGTAGCCCACCGGCATCGGGAACAGGGTCAAAGCTACCGGCAGTCAGGGCTCCAGGGAAAGGAACCTCCTAACAATACGAGCCGTGGCCACGAGTACTTTTTTGTATCAAGCCCTTGATCCAGCAGCTGCCTAACGAGAGCCTCCTTAAGTATTGGTCGAGGCTCTTGGCAATTAAGCCATTGGCTGTAAACTGTAACTTATTATCCTTACTAATATTATAAAAGCGAAAGTGAGTTTGTTTGTTTGTTTGTTACCTCTTCACGCTATAATGGCTGAACCGATTTGGATGAATTTTGGTACAGAGATAGTAGGGAACAAGGAGACGGACATAGGCTAATATTTTTTTGAAAAAAGTGGGATGTGAGGGAGAAAGAGGGAAGAGAAGGGAAAACTTAGCGTTGCTATTACAAATCAATAAGGCGCAAGGGGAACTGTGTTACCCCAAATTTAACGCGGGCGAAGCCGCGGGCGAAAGCTAGTCTAATATATAAAATTCTCGTGTCACAGTTTTCGTTCCCATACTCCTCCGAAACGGCTGGACCGATTTGAACGAAATTTTGTGTGCATATCGGGTAGGTCTGAGAATCGGTCAACATCTATTTTTCATGCCCCTAACTGAGCAGCGGGTGAAACCGCTGGGCACAGCTAGTTATTATTTAAAATTTAACGCATATCAATATTTCAAGGGTTTCGAAGTTTTTCTCTTTGATTGTAACTAATTTGTGGTACAGTTCCTTCTAATGGGAGAAATTGGCAGTAAAGGTTCTGTATTTTGCAACTATTTTAGACCCCATTTGGAGCTATTATGGGACCGCTTTGGTCCCCATTATCGTGGTTTAAAACGTTCGGTTAACGGGCCATTGGGCTTGTAGTTATGACCATAAGTTTGGAGTGGCGATGTGTAAAAGTTTTGTCGTATGTGTCGGGTTTTATTTTATTGTAGTTTCAGCTAGCTATTGGGCAATTGGATGGTATTTAAAAAAGAATATTTGGTTTTCATTGAAGCTTTTGTGTAAGTTCCTTTTTAATCATACACTTTTAGGAAGGTGAAATGTTATTTTTCTGAGTATTTTATTGAGGGTACAAAAAAGACGACTACCAAAAACAATTGTTGAATTAAATTTTTAGGAATTTTCATAAAAGTTTTATTAATGCAGCTCAACTCTTCAAAACTTTACTTTTTTAACAAGATCCAACGAATTTGTTAAATTCTTTTCATAAATAATTTACTGAGGGTACATAAATACAACTTCCAAAATATTAAAACATTAGCGGCTGAGCGATCGACTGCTGCGCTGCGTGTCGCGGGTTCGATCCCAGCACGAAACAAATATTTGTATGATCTACGGATAGTTGTTCCGGGTCTAACTGTTTTTGTATGTGAGTTTAAATGTCTGAAATTCCTTGTGTAAAATATCTACTATTATTTTCTCTTTATGCTTGTTTATATACTTATTATCTAATATATAAAATTCTCGTGTCACAGTTTTCGTTTTCATACTCCTCCAAAACGGCTGGACCGATTTAAACTTAACTTATATTTAGTATATAAATACTAGATGTGCCCAGCGGTTTCACTCGCTGCCCACTTAGGGCTATGAAAATAGATGTTGACCGATTCTCAGACCTACCCGATATGTACAAAAAATTTCGTTCAAATCGGTCTAGCCGTTTCGAAGGAGTATGGGAACGAAAATTGTAACACGAGAATTTTATATATAAGTTATGTTTTCATATGTCCATTGTTTTTATTTGAATAATGGAACATCACAGACTACCAACGGTGTCTATCCTCCTCCCTTAAATCCACATAAAGGCTGTATTGAAACAATCAACGACAAGGTCGATTTTTATTTTAAAACGTTGCTTATGCTGGTCTACGTAGGTGAAACTAAGGCGTAGTTAGAACTGACGACCTGAAAGCCCTTTGATATAAAAAAGAGTAAATTTCCCACGTTAAAATTCCACAGTACCTAAACAACCAAATACCAAAGGTACACAATAAGCTTCGTCAAAACATCGTTAACGTAGGTTTACGTGGTTCACGTGATTTACGTGGGAGCCAGTCATCGCGCGTGCAGCCGCCATTATTTTTACCATGCAAATCGTTACGTACGCAAGTCATCAGTGTATACTCGGTATCAAAACTGATTTGACTTTTTTGTTTTGTTTTTTTTTTGCAGCCATGTTTTATTACCTGCCAGTATTATGCGTTATGTTTGTCATAGATTCAAAATATTTAAAAATGGAACACATAACATCATGCGCATAATTCCTGAAGTGTGATCTCTGTGTTTACGTGTCTTATCTATCCGTCCTATCGCAGGTCTGTTGGAAGAGATTTCTTTATGAAATATGCAGTATCTTTGTGTTCTTTTGTCTGTACGTATTTTTTCATAATTTATGACTTTTGTGTGTACATAAATAAATAAATAAGTTTTAAGCAGAGAATAGAACAGGTCAGTTAAACATGGGTGAATTTAGTCAGTAAAAGTCTGATCTTTATTTTACCCTGTATGTTCCGGGAGCGCGGTATCTCTTTTAAACACCTCTGCTTTGCTGACATCTCTCAGCCTGTTCTCACTACACGGTCGGACGCTGGGCTACCCATTGCTCACCTTCCACAGACCCGTCTACGGTGGCCGGGAGTCATTTCGCGGCACCCAACGCCCGTTGCTTAGCCTTGAAGGTCGATCCGTGCAACTGCTATACTGTTAATTAAGCAATCATGTTTTCACTCTATCAATTTCAGTGTAACGATAACCCAATTTCTCATAACATTAACACTTGAACGGGAAACATTCAGTAAAATAATCAAACAACTTGATAAACACCGCATTCCGGTTGTTCAATTAATTCAAAGATATGAAGTTGGGACGCGTGGAAATATGTACTCGTGTTCAAAACAAAAGCGTGTCGCACGCATTGTATAGGTTGCACGCAACGGTAAGGTAAAGCTAGATTCACACATTGCCCCGAAAGGTATGGACTATCTAAAGACACATTTGATAACTCTTTTTTGGAGTTTATTGGAGTTTACTCCTTAAGAATCGATTTGCATATATAAGGCGCCCGGTATGAAAAAAATCCGAGGGGTAAAATCTACTAAAGTAACGAAAATGTGTCACGTTTTTGGTGCGCACCTTTAGTGCGCAACTTTCTAATTTGGCTGTGAGTGTATTAAAACGTACATATGGTATGCTGTATAGGCGACTATACCTATATACTATATGTTATTGGGCTTGTTTGTTTCTATCAGTGTCGATGTATTTATATTGCTGTTTTTTTCCATTAATTTGTGAATTTATCCTTTCATATGATATTATTTTTTTTTCAGTTGAATAAACTCTTTTTGCGTATGGTTAGATACTTAAGGAGTAAACTCCAATCGTGCGTCGGAGCTGACACACACACTTTTTTTTTGCGTTGGGAAATCATCAAATAACTTCCCCCGCTCTGAGTTGAGCAGGAGGGGGGAGTGTCAGACTGAGACTGAGACTTATACTTCCATTGCCAAAGGGCAACGAAGATAAAGATACCCGGAACATAAAGATGTTCCGGGGCCGCAGTATCTCTTTCGAACAACCCGCAAGCCGGTCTTGGGGCCGCTCCTGTGGGACATCGGTTACGACTGGGTGCTGCGCGCCGACCTCCCCAGCGGCGTCAGTGTAGTTTGCTACGCTGACGACACGCTCGTCCTGGCTCAGGGGGGGTCGCACCAGGCGGCGGCCGACAATATGACACGCGGGGTTGCGATAGTCGTGGAGAGGATCCGGCTACTGGGTCTCGAGGTGGCCTTGCACAAATCTGAGGCCATGGTTTTTCATGGCCGCGGAAACACGCCACCGTCGGGATCCCAGTTGACGGTAGGAGGGGTTCGCATCGGCGTCGGGTCGACGATGAAGTACCTGGGAATCGTCCTCGACAGCCGGTGGAACTTCGTCGAACACTTCCGACGTTTGGCTCCCAAGCTCGAGCGGACGGGGGCTGCTCTCAAGCGGCTCCTGCCCAACCTCAAGGGGCCAAACGCCTCCTGCCGTAGGCTCTATGCCGGAGTCGTGCGGTCCATGGCCCTTTACGGGGCCCCAGTATGGGCGCGTTCTTTAGGGCGGCGCGCCGCCCACTATCTGAACGCGCCCCAAAGGGTGGTGGCCATACGGCTTGTCCGGGGCTACCGCACGATCTCCGGCGAGGCAGCAAGCCTCCTTGCCGGACTGCCACCGTGGGATCTGGAGGCGATAGTCCTCGCGCGCCTGTTTGAGTGGCGCGCGGAGGCACTACACCGGGGGGAAAACCCACTGCCGCGGCAAGTTGCCGCTCGGCGGGCAGACCTCCGGTGCGATCTCATGGTGGCATGGAGAGAGCGACTGTCGCAACCCCGTGCAGGGCACGCCACAATAGTGGCGATAAGTCCCCTCTTTGAGGAGTGGCTGGAGAGGCGTCATGGCGTCCTCACCTACCGCCTGACGCAGGTCCTCACCGGACACGGAAGTTTCGGGAGGTTCCTGCACATCATCGGGCGGGAGGAAGCGCCCGGGTGTCACCATTGTGACGATCGCCCGGAGGACACGGTGGAGCACACAGTGGCGATCTGCCCGGCTTGGGCGGAGCACCGCCGTGCCCTCGTGGAGGCGATCGGCGGCGGCGATCTCTCGCGTCCGGCCCTGGTTCAGGCCATGGTCCGGAGCGAGAGGGAATGGGAAGCGGTCACCACCTTCTGCGAAGCAGTAATGTTAGCGAAGGAGGTGGCCGGGCGTTTGAGGGAGAGAACATCTGCCCAACCCAGCCGCCGCGGGAGACGCCCATGGCGCCGGGCGCCGCGAGACGACTTCCGGCCACCGTAGATGCGGGCCTGTGGGCGGTGAGCAATGGGTAGTTCACCGTCCGTCCGTCGATTGACGACAGGCCGTGTCGACGGCGCGTTCGTGTTTCACGCGCGCCTCAAAGAGTGTCAGCAAAGCAGAGGGGCTTGCCAGAGCCTCTGCCTGCCGGGGTTGCGGGTTGTTCGAAAGAGATACCGCGGCCTCGGAACGTAAAGGGCAATAGAAGAAACATGGGTGGGTTTTAGTCAGTACAAGTCTGACATGCCCCCCCGCTCCACCCAGAGCGGGGGAAGTCATTGGATGATTTCCCACCCGAAAAAAAAAAAAAAAAAAAAAAAGCCCTGTACTCTTTGTTTGTGGGTTCAAATTGGGGCAAGTATCAATGTGTATTTTTCAATTCATATGTATTGTGTATGTTTTAAAAATAAGACATCACAAAAATCAGTAAGGGAAAACATCGTGAGGAAACTTGGACTTATAACTAACTTTTGGCCGCGGCTTTGCTCGCGTTAATTTCGGGGTGATACAGTTCCCCTTTCCTGATTTGCAGTGTCCTGCTACCTGTAAGTTTTGGTCTTGCGCCTTATTGATTGTAATAGCAAAGCAAAATTTTCCCTTATGAGAAAAAGCTTCAGTCCATTAGCCAAAGGCTTTTTCCCTGGTATTATTAATAATCTATTTACAAGTTAGCTTTCGTTTTAACAAAACATTACGTAAATGTAGTGACCGGGTTTGCAGGTTGTTCGAAAGCCATACTGCGGCCCCGAGGCTTAATTTAAGCGGTCTCGGTCTCAGACTCAAATTAAGGAACATAGGTGGGTTTTCGTCAGTAAAAGTCTGTCACAATCACCACACTGAGTGGGGAAAATCACTTTATGATTTCCCATCCCCAAAAAAAACAACGTAGTGTATACTTGGCTTTAGATGCGGCATATAGACGAGAAAAGTATGGATGTTATTGGCAAATTTCGTGGTGTGAGTGAATAAAGTCGATGACAATCCAATTGTTGTATACGTGTGCCAAGTTCCACGTTATTTTCTTTTGATATGTGACTTTATACGTAGTTTATTGTGTTACTAGTCAAAGTCAAATCGTTTATTTGAATTGGTTGAACAAAAGGCACTTCGATAAGAAGCCGATATTTTTGTATTATCTTAGTTCGTACTATGATGATGGATGGATGTTTGTTACTCTTTCACGTCAAAACGGCTTAACGGATCTTAATGAAATTTGACACAGAGGTAGATAATAGTCTAGAATTACATATAGGATACATTTTTTTGGATCTTCACGCGGGCAAAACCGCGGGCGCCAGCTAGTAAATATATATTGTAGAAACCCGCTTCCTATTTGCGTCTATTTCTTATTAAAAAACAAATAACACATAAAAACACAAAATATGCTTGTTATTATTTATTTTTAATAATTTGCATAATATACAACTAAGGTGATTTTGATGTCTAGTTCATTTTAAAAGCTGCAATAGCTTTTGTTATATATTTGGTATATTTAAATACAATTTTTCCTCGAAATACACATAAAATATTTTCTTTTAACACTTTTATGCGTGATTGTACTGCGGCGGAAACTCTTATCTTGCTCACGTTATATTTTTAAACGTTTTTCGGTTAAATAAGTTGTCGAGTGTTTTTAGAAGCGTGTCATAAAAATGGAACGTCATTACTTTGTGTATTTTAGAAAAAGAATACATGAAGAAAACATGAGGCAAATTGTTATCGAGTTTGGATAACGTCTTTGAACTTGCTGGCTTCTGAATTCCTGTAACGATGGTTGGTATGAGTATTATGTATTTGACAGCTTCCAAGTAGGTGCCAATGAATGCCCATTTATTCTGCGACAGGCCGCCACCATAGCAATGCGGCTTAACTTTGTTGGTAAATGACAAACTGCCTGTGATCCCGAAAAGTTAGGCAGAGCTGTATGTCAATTCAATTGAATTCAATTATTTATTGCATCTCACATGTGTTGTACAAGGTCTTAAATAAAAATATGTTGGGTACCCAAGCTTGAGAACTGATAGTTTTAGAGAAATTAAAGTCGAGCAATGTTGAACGTTTGTGTGTATAATTTTTCCCGGCTATTCAGGCCCCTTTTTGTGGAGCTCGTGGCTAAATAAATAGTAGCCGCTCGTGTCGATCTTTAGGTTAAGCCGCGCTTGCCTAGGTTGGTCTGTGGATGGGTGACCACCCGTTACATACCAAGTTTCCTCCGTGCCTCGGAAAGCACGTTAAGCTGTTGGTCCCGGCTGGCATTTCTAGATCTTTGACAGTCGTTACAGTAGTCAGTGTCCCGAAAGTCTGACAACCAGTCTTACCAAGGGGTATCATATTACCCAGTATTAACTGGGTTATGGAGGTCAGATAGGCAGTCGCTCCAATTAAATACTGGTATTCAGCTGCATCCGGTAAGACTGGAAGCCGACCCCAATATAGTTGGGAAAAGGCAAGGCAGATGATGATACACAGGCCCCTTTTTCTAGGATTCTGTTAAGGTTAGAACGGCCATATTTTGTGATTGAAAACCTTTAGCAGCAATTGCTACCATAGTCGACTTTATTATAAGTTCTGGTAAATCATTTTTGCTAAACTTCAAAAATAAGTGAAAATGCAGGCAATTATGGCCGGTTTCACAGTACCAAAATTCATTAATGACAGGTAGGTTCAAACACATTTTACCAATAAGCATGTAAAAGTTGTTATATCAAGCTTAACAATTAGGGCATTGAAAAGTTTTAAATCACAACTTACTTCATTACCCTTCTCTGCCATTCGTGCCCGACACATTATTTTTGCCCAACCGTTCCCAAAACCTGTTTGTCGTATTCTTAAGATGCTCAACGCCCTCCTGACTGCTTACCCTGAATGTGACGTGTTTGCGAATGAATGGAATAAAGTCATGCTAGTATGTCTGGTGTTTTGTGAAGCAAAGTATGCAAGAGTTTCCACTGTTCCGTGTTAGTTTTTAGTTCGTTTGTGTTTCACGCGCACCTCAATGAGATGTCAGCAAAGCAGAGGGGCCTGCCAGGGCCACCACCTGCCTTGGTCGTGGGTTGTTTGAAAGAGATACCGGGGCCCAGAACATAAAGGGCAATGGAAGGAACATGGGTGGGTTTTAATCAGTACAAGTCAGACAATGCTCCGCCCAGAGCGGGGGAAGTTATTTAATGATTTCCCAAAAAAAAAACATCCCAGTCCCTGCAGGTAAAATCGCGGGGCGCAACTAGTCATCTATAATTTTCCAAATTTTGTGAAACCGGTAACAGATAATATTTGATTTTCATTATACAATATACACATCTTGTGAGTACACACAACGAGCCTCATTAGAGTGTTTACGTCGACTCGTCCTAACTTACTCTCTGTAGCATTAATACGCAAACACCACACACACACACACATACGTGAATGCACTCACACAACAACATAATACAAGTAATAGACGTCTAGGTTCGTTGTGACCTCATGGTATCCTTACTAATATTATAAAAGCGAAAGTGAGTTTGTTTCTTACGTCTTCACGCCTAAACGGCTAAACTGATTTTGATGAATTTTTTGTACAGAGATAGCTGGGACCCAGGAGACGGACATAGGCTATTTTTTTAAATAAAAAAAACGTTAACAAACTCACTTTCGGTTTTATAATATTAGTACGGATAAAGTTCTTTAAGCCTAACCCGTTATACAATACAAGATCACACTAATATAATCAACGAATACACAACCAGTTCGCGATCAATTGTGTCACATACAAAGGGTACATTGTATAGCTTAAGTTAATTGTAACGTCAATACAAACGCTGGCGCGACATCCAGACAAATCTAATTCTGAAGCTTGGAACACATGTGCTACTCGCAAATACAGATGGAGAAAATATATCTGTCACATTTTTTAATCTTTCTTTGTTTATTTAGTTTAGAGTAAATAAAAACAAGGATCAAACCAATTGAAAAGAATAAAGTAAAGAGTTATCTTTAATTTTATTTTAATTTTAAATCTTTCTATATTCATAAATGAAATCAATGCATGCCAAAATATGCCAACAAGAATTTTCCTTAAAATCTGAGCCTATAGCCAAACAGCAGACGACAGCAGACGAAATACACACGAAAAAAATGAAAATCTATTAAAGACTGCTAAACGATAACGAACGAAACAAACAAAAACGATATGTAAACGTCAATAGATTTAAATTATATGCGCTAGGGTATAAAGTTGAAAATGTATTAGCGACTGCTAAGCGATAACGATTGTCGTCTGCTGCCGACTGCTGTTTGGCTAAAGGGCCTTATACTCAATTGAACCCACCCTTAACACTACCTACCGTCACATTTCTCATAAAAAAACCGTATTTACACTTCAACAATATTAAAAAAAAAACCGGCCAAGTGCGAGTCGGAATCGCACATTGAGCGTTCCGAAATTTGCGACATGAAGAAAACAAATGCCTAGATTCACAAGGTTGAGGATTTATTTACACAGCTCCAAGCGACCAATCAATATCAAAATCAAAAGTCATTTATTGAAATTAGGCTGATATCGCTGATCAGCACTTTTTGAACGTCACATTACAATAGACAGTCCCACAAAAACGCCCTGCCCTTCGGCACTTCCTAGTGTTTTAGCTGGGAAGAAGAAGTGGCGGAACAAACTCCCCAGCAACACATCTGTCTGTCAGGTTAGAAGAACCAGATTTTATACAATTCCGTTTATCACAAGAAATTATAAAAAACTAGCTTTCGCCCGCGGCTTCGCCCGCGTTAAATTTGGGGTAACACAATTCCCCTTGCGCCTTATTGATTTGTAATAGCAACGCTAAGTTTTCCCTTCTCTTCCCTCTTTCTCCCTCACATCCCACTTTTTTCAAAAAATTATTAGCCTATGTCCGTCTCCTGGTTCCCAACTATCTCTGTAAAATTCATCCAAATCGGTTCAGCCATTAAAGCGTGAAGAGGTAACAAACAAACTCACTTTCGCTTTTATAGTTATAGTAAGGATAAGTAAGGAGTAAGGATAGTAAGGATAAGGATATTATACACTTCTGTCTAAGTTGACACACTAATACTTGCTTTTTATAACGTAAATGCGCATTTGTGTTATAGTCCGTTGTAATAAGGGTTGAGCACGTACATCTGGATATCTTCCATGATAAACCATATGTAATTTGTAAATTTATATATTTATTTTTAAGTAATAGTTAGTAAGTTATTTTTTTATTTAAGTTAGTGTTAAATTTTAGAATATAAGTGTTTTGGTTTCATGTACTGTTAGCTTATAGTCTTTTGAGTAAATAAATAGATAAATGAATGGAGATTGAGCCTATTGCCATCAACTCGGCACTATTCTAGTTTAGTTAGTTTGTTTGTTACGTCTTCACGCCTAAATGGCCTAAACGATTTTGATGAACTTTGTTACAGAGAAAGTTGGGACCCTGAAGACAGACATAGGCTAAAAAAAAGTGAGAATAGAGTAGGGGGAGAAAGAAGGAAGAAAAGGGCAGAGAAGGATATTTTTTTTCGATCATCACAGGTGTTAAAGTTAGCGTTAGCCTAAAGTAACTATGCCACGCGGACAAAGTCGCGGGCGGAATCTAGTTTGTTATAATTAACTGTAAGTAACCTATCTATATAGTAATTGAATTATCAATGAAGTAATTCGTAAAAATGAAGTATCTTTTTGTACGTGTAACTCCTAACCAAAAAGAAACCTGGCAATAACTAACCTTAGGCCTATATTACTTAAAGTAGGCGACCATACGTTTTTAAGTGCCTTGAAAATTCGCAAAACGGACACAACCGTCAACGGCGTCTGCGTCGTTCGGGTCGCGCACTCAGCGATGAGCCACTTCTTCCCCACCGCACCTACCCCGCTCCCCCCACGCCCCGTTCGCCTGGCACCGCTGCCGGTATTTATCACCGAAACAGTATTTAATTTATCGCCGAAATTGCTATGACTCTGCATTTTAAATCTGTGATATCTTCGAAAATATTTATTTAATTTACATGCTGTAAAAAGCCATATTGATCTTCATTAAATGCACAATGTATTTAAGATACTTAATTGGATAAGGATTAATACTGTATTGCTTAAAATCGCTTCGTAAATAAACCATTATTTCTCGTACAAATTAAAGGATAAAAAATGGTTATTGTGGGTTATTCCTAAGACATAAACATATACCATCACGGACTTTTTTGTAGACCTTTTTAAGTTGTACAATACTGTAGTACATTGTTTTGATCTATCTTGTAGGATTCAGTCAGCGTTTGCAATGTAAGCGCAAAAAATGTGTTTTTTTACGATCTCACATTAGAAACCTCAAAAATTGTAGCCTATGTGTTATTCTGATGTATAAGCTATAGCCTATGTGTTATTCTGATGTATAAGCTATATTGTGGTAAAGTTTCATTCAAATCCATTCAGTAGTTTTTACGTGAAAGAGTAACAAACATCCATACATCCATACATACAAACTTTCGCCTTTATAATAGTAGTAGGATTATACATTCATTGTCACTTGTCAGCTAGCAAACACCAATTTTATATAAAAACAAAAAAAAAAAATACCCAAGTCTAAATAATAGACCACTTGAGTATTTGTTTTTAATTTCAACTCGATACCTCCAGGCGTTCCCGAGATAAAAGGTCTTGACAGTCAGACAGACGGATAACAAAGTGATCCTACAAGGGTTCCGTTTTTCCCTTATGATGTAGGGACTCCTAAAAAACATGGTCCCCAAGGAGCATCGTCGCGGAATTCATAATTTGCTCATCATGGCGTCTTCGTTTAAAATTCATGGGATCAAAGCAATATGGCTGCCTTCTTTTGAAGGATGGTTAATCATCAAATAACTTCCTCCGCTCTGGGCGGAGTGGGGTGGAGTGTCAGACTTTCAGACTCACAGCATGGTTGGCGCAGTGGTTGAGCGATCGACTACTATGCTGCGTGTTGCGGGTTCGATCCGCACGGAAGAAATATTTGTATGGCCTATAGATAGTTCTTCCGGGTCTGGCTGTTTATGTATCTGAGTTTCAATGTTTGTAAACGCGACGCGAAAACGTGGGATTAGGTAAACTGTTTTGTTTTTAATTATTACTTACTAGCCGCTTTCCGGAGTTTCATTCACGTCTTTAGTTGCTGCCCCGCTCCCGTGAGTAGTAGCGTGAAGTTGTACAACCTTTGTTACTTCCTGATATTGCAGCATTAGTGAAAAATTACTTAAAATTGGTTCAGTCATTTTGGAGCCTATTCGGTACAAACAAACAAATCTTTCCTTTTTTTTTTAGTATAGAAGAATATACAAAAAATATCATATTTTTAAAAATCAAGGGAAAGTTGTAGGTTTTAAAATGTTTATAATAGGTTAAACACATATTTTTCTCGTACTCTCTCACACACTATTGTCAACATTTCGATCTCATATCACCCTACATAGGTATAATGGCTGGAATTTCTTGAGAAATAAGCAGTACCTTTGTACTTATATTTTTTTCCTGTCTTGTCTACTGTGTGTACATAAATCCCACTTCCTACTAATATTAAAAAAATCCTTCCTTACTAATATTATGAACAGACGTGGACACTTATAAAACGTCGAGGAAAAAACTGCACGGCCCAGGTTGGTATTTCGTATGGATATGAACCGGCAAAAAAATCCATGGGTACTCTTTTATATTATTATGTACTAATATGGTCCTGAATTTTTCAGATTCCAGTATCAGCATCCAACCCCCCCGCCCTCGTATTTGAAGCTTGAATCCATTTGCAGTTGATGCACCTGACATGATAAGCAAGGTCATTTCATCGTGAATAAAACTTTTCTACGAATGTTTGCGATCCCTGGAATCCGTCACATGAATAGTAAACAGATGATTTTGAGATCTAAGCTCTAGGGAATAAGGTTGGAATACAAATGGAGTGGGGCATTGGCAATAGCAATTTATTTTTTGCTGATATTGAATTTGTTAATTAGTTTCTGATGGTAAATGAAACTTTTTATTTGAAAGGAATCTTGATATTTACTCCAATATTCTCCATTAGTGCAAGAGCAAGCTCTTCATTCGTTATTTGAAATATTATTGACTACATAAATCTTTGAAATATAGGGTTTTAAATGAAGTTGTTTTCGGTGGAAAATGTAAACATTTATAACACTGGCAGGTCTAACAGGCTTCCAAAAAATAAACTATTTCATTTTAAGACTTTCCCTTTTTTACGGATGGGATACCATCAAATAACTTCCTCCGCTCTGGACGAATCGGAGGGAGTGTCAGACTTTTACTGACTAACACCTACCCATGTTCCTCCCTTTCCCTTTTATGTTCCGGGGCTGCGGTATCACTTTTGAACAACCCGCAACACTGTAAGATAAGCGAGAACTCTCCCGAAAATGATTGCGAAAATTAATAAAGTTTATGTTTCGTTCTAAAGTACATCCAAATTCTCACACATAGGTACTGAAAATCGTGTTTAACCCAACCACCTTCTACTACTCTTATGGTAGTTTTTTTTTACGTTGCCCCATACTGGGAATTTCTCCTATATCGTGGGTGTGTTCACAAACATTTAAACTCACATACACAAACAGCCAGACCCGGAACAACTGTAGGTCATACAAATTTTGGTTCCGTGCGGGCAAAACTGCGCCAACAGTGCCGTCAAATTGATAAGCTTACTCTTCCCATTTTCTCTACTTCCTTTGCCGCAGTAATTCTTCAAAAAAAACAACAGTTTGTCTTTCAGCGTTAACCTAAAAATAAATCAGGTCAAGTCAAGTCTAAACCTGTTTGCCAACCTTTCACCATCCTGAGTGCTTCAACGTAGAATATTTAGGTTTTTAGACGTGAAGCTTCTAAGAGCCTTGAAACAAGAGTAAATATCCGGTTTTCCGGTCAAATAAGGGTGAATAACCGGTACAAGGGAGCCGGGCGTAAGTTTTAATGAGCCGGTAAAGACTTTGGATCTACGTGCTTCCGGTTTTACACAGATTGTGACGAAGCTTCCGGGTAGCTCGCCTTTGATGACTCGTTAACTTGTTTAGGTGTTTAAAGGCAGGTAGTGAACAGTACTTACATGTTATATACTTTCGGTAAGTGGTTTAATATTTAGCTGATTAATGAAAATATAACAGTCCTAATAATTTTAATGAAAAAATAGCGGCCAAGTGCGAGTCGGACTCGCGTACCGAGGGTTCTGTGCAAACTGACGTGACGGCAAGGTTGGCGCAGTGGCTGAGTGACCGGCTGTCGCGCTGCGTGTCGCAGCATTATATACTTATGCGCTTTTATTTAAAGTATCGTAGCTTAGTTCTAAATGTACCTAAAACGAGTATTAACATCTAACTACACCATGAAATGGCGTCTTAGGAGCACCAAATTGCGAGCACGAACATTTCGACAATCGTTGACATCAAGGTTGAGTTTAACATCAGCATGGAATATATGGGAGTTGGCATCACCCTTTTTCTCGACTGCCAGTGTATGAAAACTGGCACGCCAAACACACTTGACCCTGACCTGTTAATTTATTGGTTGTTACACTGCAATGAAACGCTGTTATTGTTATTTTTGGAATGGAATCCTACTTCCTATTATTATTATTATAAATACGAATGTTTGTGAGGATGGATGGATATATGGATGGTTGTTGTTACTCTTTCACGTCAAAACGGCTAAACGGATCTTGATCGAATTTGGCACAGCGGTAAATTATGGTCTGAAATAACATATAGGAGACTTTTGTTTCGATATGACGCGGGCGAAGCCGCAGGCGCCAGCTAGTATGTACATAAATATTACATCACGTCTATGATTCCAGAAAGAATTTAGCCGGATATGTTTTAGTCCCATTTTTTTAATTTATTGGCCCACTTTCTTCATAGTGACATATGTAGAAAGTTGTTTTTCCACTTTCTCCCATCAGTCGAAACTGCATCATCTACTCCTTTCTCTTTCCTAACGTTCCGTGCTCTATTCGTATAAGCCTGCGTACTTGACCTTAAGCCGTTTGATTTTCAGCCGTGGCTAAATTTCTACCAGGAGGACAACAACATTATCTTTTAGCTCCATAATAGCTAGTTGTTTACACGCATCGTTCCCTTAATTGCCAAAGCTATAAAAAAGAACTACTATTCTCACTATCTAAGTTAAACGCAAGGCCATCAAAGCACAGCACCATAGGCACCCCTTAGCACAAACTTTGGTAATATTAGTAAAACTAGCAAAGAGTTGCAGCATACAGCGATTGTTAGCGTTTATACGTTCATTAAAACTTTGCCTCGACTGTAGCTCGGCGAACGCGTGCGCTGCGAAAATAACGAACGCTAGGAATTAGGTCGCTATTGATAAGTATTTGGGGTTTTTTTGAACTCGTGTGCTGTATTAGAATTGTTGTGTTTTCGTGTAAATTCAAAGCTTTGGTTTGGTTTTCATTAAAAAAAACCGCCTTTTGGATTGCGGACTAACGCCACAACTGATGTCTTGTTCTGTATTTCTGTAGTTTTTTTTTTTTTATTACAACACTAGCTGTTCCACGCGATTTCACCCACGCTGCTCAGCATCCGTTGGTCGTAGCGATGTTATAATGATGTTATATAGCCTATAGCCTTCCTCAAGAAATGGACTATCCAACACTAAAGGAATTTTCCAATTCCAACCAGTAGTCCCTGAGATTAGCGCGTTCAAACAAACAAACAAACTCTTCAGCTTTATAATATTAGTATAGATTAGTAAAGTATCCTCTAGTTGTTATTCAAGTGCCGAAAACTTCATTCACCACTGTATTCGAGGCGTCAAATAGCACTAATTATATTAATTTTAAAACAGACAGGCTCTAAACTATACTGTACACTATAAACCCATACTTTATTGATGAACACTCCTAAAATGAATAGAGCCTAAAAATGCTAATCGTTTTTGCTGTATTGCTGGGAAGTTTGTTCCGCCACTTCTTCCCAGCTAAATTCTAGGAAATGGCTAAGGGCGGGCATTTTGTAGGATCGCCTCTTGTAATATTGACGTTCAAAAAGTGCTGATCATCAGCTTAACACGTTCGAGGACAGAACGAGATTATACGTCATCGTTCGAAATTTTGATATGGCACAACGTACAATGACGTCCAAATATTTTTTTTACTTTACGACAGAACGTACATTTCCGATGAACGTTCAAGTTAAAATCCTATTGAATGTATCTTGTGTCACAACATTTAAAATACCCGAAGCTTTACTGTCACGTAGAGTAAGTTTTAAACTATTTCAAATAAGTGCCATTGACAGTGGTCGGGAACGGTACTCGCACACGCACAACGTGTAAATGCGTCGCGCGCGCCTACTCCTCTCCTACATTCAGTGCGGCTGCGTCACTGCGGGGTGCGATCGCGTTCGCTAAACATTTCTTGGCGTATCGTGATATTTGACGCGACAAAACATCGTAAGTTTTTAGTTTATTTGATTTATGTATTATTCCTTAGCCAGACAGTATACTATTTTACTATGAATTAATAATTTTACTCTGTGAAATTGATGTTTAATGGGTTATTTTATGTGTTTTAGATGAATAAGCGCAAAACAAGACTGATGAACATTTTCGATGATTCTGACAACTCTACCGAGGCGGATCCTTACTAAGACGATGATGGAGAATATGGTTCGGTAGTGAAAGTTCTTTTTCTATAAATTACCGATGGAAATCGTCCTAACCTACTACTAAGGGTCAATCAAATTTGGTCGGTACTTCAACTCAGAAACCTGTTACTTCTGAACCTAGAAGCGATGAAGACGATATAAAATCTGTTGGGAGTGATCATACACTGTGCACTATTAACACACCGTCGCCTCTAACTCCTACCTCATCAAGAGGAGGGTTATGATTCGAATTCCTCAGAAGAAATTTTTCCTCTAGCCAAACGGTTAAAGTTGATTAAATTTCCAACTACGACCGTGCCTACTGTAAATCCAAGTTCAAATGAGGTAACTGAACTGGAACCTGAAACTATTGTCCCTCAATATGTGGCTTCATTTACAAATCTGGATAACCAAGCTTCACACAACACCTCTCAAAATGAGATATTGGGTTCGTCGACTTTATCACTAATTTCTAATGTCTTGGCTGAAAACTGTGATAATACAGATGAGTTTAGACTTGACAAACTACCACCTTTATTCCACGAATTTCAAAATGAGTTGGCTTTAGAAAATTTGACATCTGTCGTTTCTGAAAACAGCCAAAACGAGATAGTCCAGGAACAGCAGATGTGTTCCGGCCAACGATCTAGTGATCCGCAAGATATAACTACAAGTACTATATTTTAGATTGGACAGAAACTACAGCGCCTATAACTCAGTTAAATTTTGGTACTGATACTGTGGGAGTAAAATTCACTATAGATAATAACACAACCGTGTTTGATTTATTTAACCGTTTGTTTCCACCTCTTATTTTAGATTATCTCATCGAATGCACTAATGCATATGGGACAAATATGTGTCGAAATATGTGTGTGTATACGACATATATATACGTTGTGATGGCACTGCTTGTTACCGACGTACCTATGATGTGCCAGAACGTATATATACGTTAGACGTTATTACACGTTGTGTCCGTTCACGTCTAGTTAACTTACTTTTAATGACATAACGTATTTATACGATAACGTGATAAAACGGTTGTGTCATGATGTCTTTAAAACAGTATATTTTCATGGGAGGCTACGTACTCATACGTCGTGTAATTTGTATGGACATTTACTGTGTCATTTTGGTACACAGTCTCAAGTGGTAGCGTCCTCGAACGTGTTAATTCGAATAAATTACTTTTGATTAGATTTTACTAGCTTTTGCCCGCGGCTTCGCTCGCGTTAAATTCGGTAGCGCCTTATGTATTTTTAATAGCAACGTTAAGTTTTCCCGTTTCGTCCCTCTTTTTCCCTCATATCCCACTCTTTAAAAAAAATAGCCTATGTCCGTCTCCTGGTTCCCAATTATCTTTGTACCAAAATTCATCAAAATCGGTTTAGCCATTAAAAGGTAACAAACAAACTCACTTTCGCTTTTATAATATTAGTAAGGATTAATGCTGTCCCTATGAAGTTTAAATTTATCAATCTGACAATAAGAAAAACTCATTTTCTCATGCCAATATTCGTTGCCTGACTTTTAGTTTACTTGTCCTTGTCCCGTTAATCCCCAGCCAAAGTACCCATGAGAACCCGATCGGTCTTCAAAACCGAAGTCTTACGCAAACAAACTCCAAGTATCGTGTTCAAGGAGGCCAGAAAGCCTTCATAAATAAACAAGGGCCAAGATATGTTACCGACTTTCGGTCGGAAACCCCCGCAGTTCGGACTAAAATAACCGATGAGTATAATCAGCTCACAAACTAATGTCGTGGACTGAGAATAATATCGACAAGGCACAAAATTGAGCAAGGTCCGAAATATAAAATGGCTACAAAGAAAAAAGAAACCATCTTCGCAAATCTGCCGCATGTTGCAACAAAATTGGGCCAAAGTAGCAACTGATAGTGTTTCGAATAACAGGACAAGACATGGACCCAAAGAGACACTGCGTACCGACCTGGACTTTTACACAAAAAGGATTGGACCCAAATAGCAAACGACAGAAAAAAAAATACCTAAGGATGTAAGAGCGGCCTGTGCCATGCAAAGGGATACATCTGGCTCATAAAATAACAGATATCTAAATTATTATAATAACATTGAGACAAAGAGGTTATCACAATATAATACTGTACATGGGTACTTAAATTTTAAATGGTTTTTCCTGTATTGTCCACAGTCTGTACATTAATTATTAAATAAATAAATAAACGAGGCAAAAACATATTTATTATTCATATTTATATTTCCTGTGTTTTCTCTTGTGTGTACATAAATTATTAAATAAATAAGAAAACAATACACAAACAGCCAGACCCGAAACCACTATCTGCAGGTCCTACAAATATTTGTTCCGTGCGGGAATCGAACCCGCGACGCACTGCGCAGCAGTCGATCGCTCAGCCACTGCGCCAACCGTGCCGTCAAATCAGCATCAGACTAAAAGACCCACCGACTAAATAAAAAGTTAAAACAGCAATAAACTATCTACGATTACCTCATATGCCCAACAGCAAGTTTAAGTATTGTTACCTTACTTTTGGCACCCTATGCTAGCTGAAAAAGTTACCTATACTGAGTGTTGCCAACACACAAGCGAACCACAGTATTTCTAATAGCTCCCGTGAACACTAACGCTTCGAATCGATTTCGATTCGAAAGTTCATAATTATGACTTTCTTTTTATAGAAAAACGAGCAAGATAGCCATACGTCTTTCCGAATCAAATTCGAATCGAACAGTTTGTGTACACAGTGGCTAGTGAGCATAGTTTCGACGAATTTGAATAGAATAATACAAATATTTGAGAATCGACCTGCACTTTTTGTTTGGTCAGTGAGTTGTAATTGGGTGAGTCTGCATTTGGCTAGTTTTGGGTAATTTGTGGTTCGAAACTTTTCCTTTACATATCTCAAATGCTGCCTCGTGTACACAAGTTGTAGGTTATTTGTTATGCATTCTAATTGGGTGTTCATTCGATTGTGTAAACGTATCATACTTGAAACAGGTTGAAATTGATGAATGCTCAATTTGCCTGTATGTTGTGTATGATCATGAATAAAAGCTTTTATAGTCATAAGGTTGAAAGTATGTTTGTTTAACTCTTTACGTATAAAGGGGCGAAGTGCTAAACCAACATTAAATAACAAGCTGAGTTCTAGGTCGTGGCTAAAACGCAAACCTATTTAGGAATATAGAATAAACTTTTTGGTACAACCGTGAAAAACATTATGCGTTGTTTTTGATATGTAACGTTTTAAATATTTTCCTCTCTCCTATGACTAATCCTTACTAATATTATAAAAGCGAAAGTGAGTTTGTTTGTTACGTATTCACGCCTAAATGGCTACACCGATTTGGATGATTTTTGGTACAGAGATAGTTAGTTAATTAATTTTCTTTATTTTTTAAAAGTGGGAAATGAGGGAGGAACAGGGAAGAAAGGGGAAAGCTGGGCTTTGCTATTACAATAAATAAGTCGCATGGGCAAACACTACAGGTAGCAGGTACCTGCAAAGCAAGAAAGGGGAACTGTGTTAGCCCGAATTTAACGCGAGCAAAGCCACGGGCAAAAGCTAGTAGCTTGTAAACAATATTTCTTACTTTTAAGATAAATCTTATAAAAAATCGACAAGAAAAAAAATGGTTTATCTGGCAACCCAATACTTGCCCGCGTGAAGTTTTAATGAAGGTGCGACTTTGGACCTTCGTGATCTGTTTTTGATGTCAATCAGGAGAAAATAAATGATATTAGGACAAGATTAAAACATCCTCGTTACGGTGTTCGTTAGAAACTTTGATTGTTTGTGTAGCCTGCCGAAAATTCTTGGAAGGATCTCTTACTAATCAGGAATGGAATTACAACTGGGTCGAGATGACTAAAGAAAATCTTGAGAATACAAAATTGGGTCAAATACAAATGTGTTTAAGCTTGCGACATAAACGGTCATATCTTTTGACTGCATATACTTCAAGGGATGAATTTTCTTGCAGGTTGATCGAAAGAGATACCGATGCCCCGGAACGTAATGGGCATAAGAAGGAACATGGGTGGATTTTAGTTAGTGAAAGTCTGACACGCCCCCCCGCTCCACCCAAAAAAAGGGTTGAATTTTGGTATGGTTAGGTCACAGCACAAACCGACTACAGATTTGAGTATATGGTTTTAATTTCAACTTAATAACTCCATGCGTTTTCGAGATAAAGGGTCGTGACAGACAGACGGACAACAAAGTAATATTGGATTACTTTGTATCCGTTTTTTTTTTTTTTCAAAAAATACACCAATTTCCATTCCTTGTCATCAAAACACAACTTGTCACGAAACTGTACAAGATTTCCATGTTTATCAAAACATGTTCAAATAAGTCAGGTCAATGATCAGATTGACCTGCCTTGACTGTTAACTACCGCATTACCCTGGATATGTCCAATCAGTTCTGAAAGTAGTACAATTCTTAGTAATTTATGCCCAAAAGTTTCTTTGCTTGAATCTGTTTTATTAACAACTAGCTTTTGCCCGCGGCTTCGCTCGCGTTAAATTCGGTATAACACAGTACTTGCTACCTGCAGGTTTTGTTCTTGCGCCTTATTGATTTGTAATAGCAACGCTAAGTATTCCCTTTTCTTTCCTCGTTCTTCCTCATATCCCACTTTTTCGAAAAAATAGCCTATGTACGTCTCCTGGTTCCCAACTATCTCTGTACCAAAATTCATTAAAATCGGTTTAGCCATTGAAGCGTGAAAAGGTAAGAAACAAACAAACTAACTCACTTTCGCTTTTATAATATTAGTAAGGATATCTTTCTATATGTGTTTTTTCCTATATAAGAAGGAGGTGAATTAGATTCGTTATTAGTTATACTGTGGACTACAAAGTATTGGAAGACGGATGTCTCTGTTTTTATATTCGCCCACAAATTCTAGGAAAAACAACTACCTTTGAAGTAATTTTTGTGTGGATTGCGCCCTCATACTAGAACGTAAAATAGTTAAACCTCTTTTATAAAATAAATAAATAATAAATATCTTGGGTCAACTCACACACGGCTATCTGATCCCAAGCAAAGCAGAGCTTGTGTTATGGTAACCAGACAACTGATATACATACTTATATAATTTATAAATACATACATATTATAGATAAATCACACCCAGACACAGAACAAACAATCATGCTCATTACACAAAGTTTGTCCTGGGTGGGAATCGAACCCACGACCTCCGGCTCAGCAGTCAGGGCCACTAACCACTAGACCAACAGGCCCGTCAAAATATAAGTAGTATAAGTTCCTAGTATAAGGAATTAGGTAAGGGAGCGATAATAAAAGGAGCAGCGTACCGTTCTTGATATTTATTTACGATTTATTTTAGATATCTAAAAGAAAATTACCCTATGTGTTATTCCAGACTATAATCTACCTCTATGCCTCTATACCTCCAAATTTCATCAAGATCCATTCAGGCGTTTTGACGTAAAAGAGTAACAAACATCCATACATCCACCCAAACATTCCTGTTTATAATATAAGTAGGATTTAACTAAAAACTTCAAACAGGTGGCGCGCTATACCACTTCCGGAAAAAAATAATTAAACGTAGGATATTTTTTTACCAAGTTTGTAATTGACTTCCGTTTTAATTTAAGACGAATTCATATCAACAGAAGTCAGTTGCAATTACGTTTATATATTCAAATAAACTAATCAAAAATGTTTAGCGACATCAAAATGTAAAGTTAACAGTAGCAATAATAAATTTATCACACAAGATGTGGTTCTTTTGAGTTATGCCCGACTCAACACTATTTGACTAAACTTTCACGGTTAATAACAAAATTAACACGTTCCCGATATTTTGACACTGTTGCTGTTATATCGGGAGCTCAAAATAAAAAAAAATAACGGAAAGCCGCTACCAGACACTTGAAAAACATTTTTCTCCAATTAATTATAATCAAAGCCACAAAGGAAAACTCTTACCGACGAGACCCCCTGTTTTCCTCACATTTCGCCCCATAATTAATAACAGCAGGGACCAAAAAAATAGCCTTCATTTCAATAGACGCTCATTTGACTCCAATTTATCAAATTAGCACAATCGCCATGCAAATTGCGAATGGAATAAAAAGCGAAAAACAAAAGCAAGTTAATTATTTCTCGGCAATAGTTTGCAACGATTGTGGGACGACAAATGAAGACAAATCGGGGATAGCAGTCAGTTCAATCCCCAGTGGGACAGGGCGTACTAGGGAAACTCGCCTCCACAAGGAACATTTTAAGGAAAAGCTTGTTTTACTTAATGTTTTGGCTTTAATTGTTTGTCGTATTGGCGGCTATACTGTTGGCTACATCTGCATGTTAGTGGGTGGTAACAAAACGAATATAACCTCTTTTTAATTGAAACTCTGTGGCTAGTTCAAGGTTAAAATGTAACATGAACGAAAATGAAGATAAAAATTTCTAGGTATGTATGTCTAGGTTTTTTTTAGTTTTTTTTTTTGGTTTGGAAATCATCAAATGACTTTGGGGCATGTCACTTTTGCCAAACTTCTTGGCATTATATGATTAGGTATAAATGAGACAAAAGATGTAGTATAGTCTGGTTATAATTATCCAAAGGTGCATCTTATATATTAACGACTTCGTGTCGTACGTGTCGCCAGTAGAAACATTTAATAGATATTGAACGTGCGATAAAGAACATAAGATTGCGATGTAGATTGTAGATACAGCACGTACGCACGTACGCATTGTACTGTAACAGTACACCCCCCTTTAAAAGAAAAAAAAAAAAAAAAAATATTATGGTAATAGTGTTTACAATATAAGTTTGATCTAGACCTTACTAGTTATTTGCTGATGTATATAAATAATAATGCTATTGTACGCGGTGGAATTTGATGACGCCTGTTGTGGTGTGATCAGCGATTTTTATAGACGTACTACTGGCTTTACTTTACGTCCCGACCGTGTAGTGTACGTGTGTGAATGTCTGTCGTAATTCTTTGAATCTGGCACGTAGTTTGATTCGTCATTGATCATGAATGCTGGTTTCAATCTATCAATTGATATCACTGTCTCTTTATCCCTAATTCTAATGCAAAATGTTTTATCTGTTTTACTAATTACTGGGTAGGGTCCCTCATACGGCGGTGTCAGGGCTTTCTTCATTCTATCACACCGAACAAATACGTGTGAGCATTCTTTGAGTTCGGGATGCACAAATATAGCTTGGTTATGGTTTTTTCTTTTCGGAATTGATGTCATTTGTGTGATGTCCTTTTGAATTTGTTTTACAAATTCTTCGTACGTTGATAACTGTGCTGCTGATGACTCAAAAAATCCTCCAGGGAGTCGTATTGGCGTTCCATATGTCATCTCTGCTGAACTATAACCTGTGTCTTCTCGCAAGCTACTCCGCAACCCGAGTAAAACTGTTGGGATTTCTTTTAACCAATTTTCGTTGGATTCTCTTGTCATTAACGCTACCTTTAAAGTTCTATGAAATCTCTCTATCATTCCATTGGATTGCGGATGATAAGGTGTTGTCCTAATTTTATGTATTCCCAAAAATTGTGAGAGTGACTCAAATATTCTTGATTCAAACTGTCGGCCTTGATCCGTAGTAATGCGCAATGGACATCCAAAACGAGTAATCCATCCTTCGAAAAGTGTCTTGGCTACTGTTTCTGCAGTTATATCTTCTACCGGAAATATTTCGGGCCATGACGTACAACGATCTATGATTGTGATTAAATATCTCTTCCCTTGTGAAATCGGAAGTGGTCCGACGATGTCAATATGTAAATGTTCAAAACGTTGCGCTGTCATAAATGTACCAGGAGGTGATATCGTATGTCGTTGTATTTTTGATTTTTGGCAGGCTATACATGATCTACACCAATTATTGATATCTTTGTTCATATACGGCCATAAATACCTTTGGGTTATCATTTTTCTCGTAGTTCTTTTTCCTGGATGGCTCATACCATGAATGGTATCGAAAATTTGTTTGCGAAAATGCTTTGGTAAGTAGGGGCGACTTTTTCCAGTAGACGTGTCGCAGGTGATGTTTATTGTGGAACCCGGAAGCGTAATGTTTTTGAATTTTAATCTTTTATTGTCATGTAATTTACTTAGTTCATTATCTGTTGATTGACATTTTTCCAATTCAGCGTAATCGATAGGTGATGGCACGTATATTTCCTCTATTCGAGATAAGGCATCGGCGGTAATATTGTCACGTCCGTTTATGTGTTGAATGTTGGTACTGTATTGTGAAATGAAATCTAACTGCCGGACCCGTCGCGGTGTATCGTTTGATGATGGTTTTTGGGAGAATGCGTATGTCAAAGGTCGGTGATCCGTAAATATTGTAAATTCTCTTCCCTCGATTAATCTGTGAAAATGTTTGACGGCCATGTATATTCCTAACAGCTCTCTGTCAAACGTAGAATATTTTTGTTGAGTTTCGCTCAATTTTTGTGAAAAAAATCCTAATGGTTCCCAATTGCGTCCGGATTTCTGTTGTAAAACTCCACCAACGCAAGTAGCACTAGCGTCGGTCATGAGCGCTAGTGATGCGTTGCGGGAAGGATGCGCTGTTAATACTGCGTTTTTCATGCTTTCCTTGCATTTTTCGTAAGCTTTGTCTGCTTCCGTTGTCCAAGGAACAGGTGAATTATCGTTCTTTTTTGAACCATGTAGATATTCGTTTAAAATTCTTTGATTTTCCGCTGCGCGTGGAATATTACTTCTGTAGAAATTGACCATGCCCAAAAATCTTCTTAATTCTTGAATTGTTTTCGGTTTGGGAAATTCCATGATTGCTTTGTAATTTTCTTCGGTAGGTTGTATTCCTTGGCTCGTTATATGATAACCTAAGAAATCTATTTCGCTTCTGAGAAATTCGCATTTTTCGAGATTAATGGTTATTCCATTCTCGTGTAAACGTTTGAAAACCGTTTCTAAATGCTGATAATGCAAATCTTCGTTGTCCGATGCGACGAGACAATCGTCTACAAATATAAATACGAAATTTAAATCTCTAAATAAGGAATCCATGAATCGTTGAAATGTTTGTGCCGCATTGCGTAATCCGAAAGGCATTCTTAAGTACTCAAAAAGTCCGAAAGGTGTGATGATGGCTGTTTTCTCTATATCTTTAACAGGAATACAGTGGTATGCTTTGCGTATATCTATCTTGCTTAGTATCTTCTTATTTTCTAATATGTATGTAAAGTCAGTTAATCTTGGTAGTGGGTATTTGTCCGGTACTGTCGTGCTATTGAGCATTCGATAGTCTCCGCACGGTCTCCATTCGCCATTTTTCTTTTTTACCATATGTAATGGGCTTGCCCATGGGCTATCTGACGGTCGGCAAATTCCGAGTTCTATCATATTTTGAAATTCCTTTTTGGCTATGTCGTATTTTTCTGGAGGTAATGGTCTTGCCCGAGCTGCGACGGGTGGTCCTGTAGTGATAATGTGGTGTTCAATCTTATGTTTGGGCGCATTGCGTAGAGAGGACTCTTTCGTGATGTCTTCGTATTTGTTTAAAAGTTGCGTAATACGTGGATTCGTTCCCACTGCGATAGTACGAATTGTTTGCTGTGTCGCTTTTTCTGAAGTTACATGCGTTGTCAGCTCTGTAACTTTGTCGATAAGTTTGCGACCTGCTATGTCGACTAATAGTTTATAGTGCTCTAGAAAATCTGCTCCAATTATTGGTTGTGTAACATCGGCGATTATAAAATTCCATTTATAACATCGTTGTAGTCCTAAATTCAAGGTAAGCGTCTTCTCGCCGTAAGTCCTAATTTTAGTCCCATTTGCAGCGTAAAGTGTGTATTGTTCATTTTGTAAAATTGAATATCTCTGTTGCTTGCTAATGACTGAGATATTTGCGCCCGTGTCAATCAAAAACTTCATACCACTTTTTCGGTCGGTAATGGTGAGGCGATTGGATGGGTGGATTGCACAGAGTTTCGCCGTTGTCTGTGCTCTTATTCGTTTCCCTGGTTCCGTACGTAAGTCATTGGTTTCCAACCGCATGGTTTAATGCAGTTCCTTGCATATTTTCCGAATCTTTCGTGGTAGTAACAAAATCGATTTGCTCCTCTATAGTTTGTTCTCGGCCTCATAATCGGGAATTGTTGACGTTTCTTGAAATGATTGTGCGTGTTGGGTCGATAGCCATATTGACCTTGCTGAATTGCGTCAATATCTATCTGTAATTTTGCTAGCTGGGTTAAAATGCATGCTGTATTGTTGTCGTTTGAAGTGTCGTTGCTAACAGCTGATATTTTAGTTACTTTTGAATTCATTATTATTTTGTCTGCAATTTGGCTCAGTTTGTCAATTTCCATGTCTTCCGTAACTGCTAGAACCGTAGTAACTGATGTTGGTAAAAGCCTGAACCATAGTAGTTTAATTGTTTCGTCACTGATTTTTCCTCTCCCGAGGACTCGCATTTGACGTAATAACTGCGAAGGTTTTTGATCACCGAGTTCTGTCTCTGATATTAATTTTTGAAACTGTCGCTGTTCTGTTTCTTCGTAACAATCAATTAAACGATCCTTGATGTTTTTGTATTTATCTGGAGTCGGTGGTGAAGTGATTAGGTCACTAACCTGTAGTATTTCTTCCTTGGATAACTTTGCTATTACTGTACAGTATTTGTATTCGTCTCCTTGCTTCTGTGGTGCTAATATGGCTTCTAGTTGCGTGAACCATAATCTTGGTTGGTCTTTCCAAAATTCCGGAATGCGGGATAAAACCGAGGTGCCAGCAGCTATTTCAAGTGTTCCTTGCTGATTTATGTTCGCCTTGCACGGTGGTTGTGCCATGTTTCTTGCTGCGTATTCGTTCGTCGGGGTCACCAATTTGCCAAACTTCTTGGCATTATATGATTAGGTATAAATGAGACAAAAGATGTAGTATAGTCTGGTTATAATTATCCAAAGGTGCATCTTATATATTAACGACTTCGTGTCGTACGTGTCGCCAGTAGAAACATTTAATAGATATTGAACCTGCGATAAAGAACATAAGATTGCGATGTAGATTGTAGATACAGCACGTACGCACGTACGCATTGTACTGTAACATCACTCTTTTACTGACTAAAACCCACCCATGTTCCTTCTATTGCTCTTAACGTTCCGGGGCCGCGGTATCTCTTTCGAACAACCCGCAACCCCGGCAGGCGGAGGCTTTGAGGCGCGCGTGAAACACGAACGCGCCGTCGACACGGCCTGTCGACAATCGACGGACGGACGGTGAGCTACCCATTGCTCACCGTCCACAGGCCCGCATCTACGGTGGCCGGGAGTTGTCTCGCGGCGCCCGGCACCCGGGGCGTCTCTCGCGGTGGCTGGGTTGGTTTAAGGTTCTCTCCCTCAAACGCCTGGCCTTCTCCTTCACTAGCATTACTGCTTCGCAGAAGGAGGTGACCACTATACATATATGTCTAGGTTTATGTTAGGATTCGGGGCTATAGCACCGTACACTAATAAGCTTCGGGCTGCTATTGAAATTAATTGTAAAATAGTTTGAAGTACAACCTTTTCTAGTATACCTGAAGATTTTACCTGAATTCCTAATTTTTGATCCGTTAGTCGATTGTTGAATTCCAAGCGTACTAGAATTGGTAATCAGGAAATTGAGAACCCAACTCATCCGAATACCGTATTAAATTAATCCATGACCCTTACTTGTCCTAAATAACCTTAGGGCTTCAAGCTGACAAGCGGGTGATATTGAGCTCCATAACAGATGGCGTTCAAGGGAGAATTTAAGCGACAGTTTTATGAAAATGGGCTTTAAAGTTTTGCTACTAGCATTCAAAATTATTGTACAGGTTTGGTCGATTAATCCTTTGGTTTTTAATGCAGTTCCGTTCATCTTTACAATAGTATTAATAATACTATAGAAAATTAAGAAATAAGGGTTGATTTACTAAAGAAATTCCTAGGAAATAAGATTTCCAGGTCTGACCATGTTTTCTTGAGTTTTTTCGCCTACAATTCTCAATAGCAGCGGAAAGACTGCTTATCTGAAATTGATAACGCACTTACTGCTGGTTTATACTTCACGCCTTGCTGCATTTTTACGTAACGAGTGACGTCACACATAACTTTAATGGGCTACATCTTAGTTATATCTAATTTGTAGCCTAATTTACAAATAAAAAAATTAGAGGTGTCAAGGGATGACCCGGATGGAACGAAGTTCTCGTCGCGACACCACACTGGTCAATGCGAAATAGAAATGAAAATATCTGGCTTGCTTTCTATAAGAGAGAGAGAGAGACGGACAGACAGAGAAACATGTGACGCCGCACAGCTTACAATAGCTTACTATAACAAAAAGTGTCCTGACAACTTTTCGTAAGAATTTTTTCCGTCTAGCCCCCTTTCACAACGCGCGATAAGGAACTTCGTACCAAAAACTAAGTGTCCCTTATTTTAAAAAAATCTAAAAAACGGACTAAATAGAATATAATTACTTTGACCCTAGAAAATACCCTATTTCTAAAATATTTTCAAGATGATGCTTATACAAGTGACAAATAGTAATATCAGCCGCCACAATACAGTTCGATTGGAAAGTCCAAAGTTAAAGTTCTCCACGTTTTTATTCCAACACTTTTTTTTATTTGGCTTCCATTGTCCGTAGTTTATTTGTTGTGAGACCGATATCGGTTTTGATCCGGAATGGATTTATTTTTCATACAATACGATCTTTTCTTTCTTGTAACCATGTGTTATGTTTTCTATGGATACTGTATTAAGAATGTTTTTCTTTTATGGATAATCCTATATCCGGCTTGCAGTGCCATTTTGGGCAGGAAAAGATTGTATTTTGATGTGTGTTTGTAGTATGTAAGATGAAAGAATTTGTTTTGATAAGATATATACATTTATATATATATTGTGTCCGTCTTCAGGGTACCAACTATCTTTGTACCAAAATTCATCAGAATTGGTTTAGCCATTTACGCAAGAGGACGTCACAAACAAACCAACTCACTTTCGCTTTTATAATGTTAATAAGGAATAAGTATTATAATAGTATTTATTATATTTACTTTTTTATTTATACATTAATAAATCTTTTTTAAAAGCGTTTAAATTTTTTAAAATAGTCAATAATTATTAATTAAGTTATAGTTAAACTGAACAGTCCGTTCGTGTTTGGTTTTTTTTTTTAAACTGCGGAGAACTGACTACCTGACCTTGACCTATTAAGTACAGAAGCACCAATACCGAAACTAGGGTAAAGTTATAAGTTAACTTAAGTTAGTTTAAACCCCAGTCTCGTGTTACTAAAAGATCTTTTAAAGGTACTCGTAACTGGCAAAGGAGGTCGCCGTGTGTTTGAGGGAGAAAACCAAACCATCTCAGCCGCCGCGGGAGACGCTCCGGGCGTCGGGCGCTGCGAGACAACTCCCGGCCACCGTAGATGCAGGCCTGTGGACAGTAAGCAATTGGTAGCTCCCCATCCGTTCGTTTATTGACGACAGACCGTGTCGACGGCGCATCAGTGTTCCACGCGCGCTTCAAAGAGATGTCAGGGCCTAGCAGGGCCACCGCCTGCCGGGGTTGCGGGTTGTTTAAAAGAGATACCGCGTCCCCGGAACATAAAGGGCAGTAGTAGGAACATGGGTGGGTTTAGTCAGAACAAATCTGCAACTCCCCCTCACTCAAAAAAAAACGGTACACGTGACAATACGGGGCGTGGCGTCTCAGGGGCCCTGTGCATACAGTAGAACTACTAACTTTATCGAAAATAAAATAAAATTTTATTTTTGTCGGTCTGTGTTTTTTTTTTAACTTTTCCCCTCAGTTTCATTTCTCCTGTATCGTGGGTGCGTTTACAATCATTTACACTCACATACACAAACAGCCAGAGCCGAAACAACTATCTGCAGGTCGTACAAATATTTGTTCCGTGCGGGGATCGAACCCTCAACACGCAGCGCAGCAGTCAATCGCTCAGCTACTGCGCCAACCGTGCCGTCAAAGCTGTTTTGTGTGACCCTTTATCTCAAGAACACTTAAAGGTATCAGGTTGAGAGGTAGAAGGTTGAAATTAAAACCATATACTCAAGTCTCTGGGAGCTCGTGGCTAAATAATAGCAGCCGCTCGGGTCGATCTTAAGGTTAAGCTGCGCTTGCCTAGGTTGGTCTGTGAATGGGTGACCACCCGTTACATACCGAGTTTCCTCCGTGCCTCGGAAAGCACGTTAAGCCGTTGGTCCCGGCTGTCATTTGTAGATCTTTGATAGTCGTTACAGGTAGTCAGTGTTCCGAAAGTCTGACAACCAGTCTTACCAAGGGGTATCATATTACCCAGTATTAACTGGGTTGTGGAGGTCAGATAGGCAGTCGCTCCATGTAAAATACTGATATTCAGCTGCATCCGGTTAGACTGGAAGCCGACCCCAACATAGTTGGGAAAAGGCTAGGCAGATGATGACTCAAGACTCTGGGAAGGACCTCAGACTTGAGTGTATGATTTCAATATTTTCGTATCTCTTGGCTGTGAAAATCAACCCTCTAAATCTATGCTATCAAAAGATATGGCTGTTGCTTTCACAAATTGGTAAAGAACTCTCGGTGCGCGAACCTGACTCACTCTCTCGGTTCTTTTTAATTTTGATCGAGACACTTAAACTCCTGGAAATTACACCAATAAAATCAGAAATAAATCGTATTCTATGGTTGTTCATCCATCCATACTATGCTTTGACATATCACTATTGCACCAAAGTAAAAGTGTTTAGCAAGCTGTACATTATAATTAATTTTCGAGCTGAATTTGACACCATCTTAAAATCTATACTAATATTATAAAGCTGAAGAGTTTGTTTGTTTGAACGCGTTAATCTCAGGGACTACTGGTTGGAATTGGAAATTTTTTTAGTGTTGGATAGTCCATTTCTTGAGGAAGGCTATAGGCTATATAACATCACGCTACGACCAACAGGTGCTGAGCAGCGAGGGTGAAACCGCGTGGAACAGCTAGTACATTATACAACGTATACAGAGAAATGCAAATCCTATTCCATAGTAATCTGTAACCGCCATAAAGTAACTGCTTAACCTGTAAAAGCATCACACGGGTATTTTATCCGGATCCCTTCCTGAAAGCTTGCTACACTACTTGACTCGGAAAGTAGAACAGCTTTCGATGGAAATTTCAACAATGCGAGACAGTTCTTAAGGATTGTCCGGGACAGTATAAGGTTCTGTCCCATAGTTCGCGATTATTAAAAGGCGGAAAGTGAAAGCGACTTAATCTCTAGAGCCCCAGCGGTACAAAAACGTGCCAGTAAACAAGTATTACCGCTGGCACAAACTTGTGCTACCAAACCCCAACCGATTTAAAACTGTATTTGTAGTAAAGATAAGTCTTAAAATTAGATTACGCTTACGATAAGAGCCCGCCCGGCGGTGCTTGACGGATAGTTGACTTAAATATCGTTTACGCTCACAAGCGAACACAACAGTCGGTTAGTATTTGCACTTCAGAGCCTCTCATCATAGGGTAGTTTCCAGGGTCAAATTGATTACATGCTATTTAGTCCGGCTTTTAGATTTTTCAAAAAAAGGACACGTATTTTGTTTTTATTTGTAGTAATGTGTGACGTCATACGTAACTTTAATGGGCTATATCTTTGTAATTTTTATTCTAATCTAATATATAAAATTCTCGTGTCACAGTTTTCGTTCCCATACTCCTCCGAAACGGCTGGACCAATTTAAACGAAATTTTGTGTACATATCGGGTAGGTCTGAGAATCGGCCAACATCTATTTTTATACCCCTAAGTGAACAGCGGGTGAAACCGCTGGGCACAGCTAGTTTCTATAAAAAAAATACGATTTACTTAGTTTTGAATAATCTAAAAGACGGACTATTTTTTTTTAGCAACTAACCTCTTGCAGGTCACCGTCGCACTAGTTTATAGTAGTTCTACTAGCATGTCGCTAATCGCTGGACGTGGGACAGGTACCTCACAATCCTCTAGTCTGTTAGTAGATTAGAAAGCCGGACTTTTTTGTGTGGAATTAGCTATCTTAAGTAGTTGAGTCAAATCGACTGAGGCAACGAGGTGGGAAAATCTTTGGATTGTCTATTGGAATTTTTATAAGGTGTTTTCCGTTAGAGGTAAGAACTTATTGGGAAATATTGTCATTTTTATGTGAATCGCTAGTGAACAAAATAAAAAAGCACCGCGTGCTATAGGGATTAGAGCTTATGGGAAATCATCAAATAATTTCCCCTGCTCTGGGGAGAGCGGAGGGAGCTTTGGGAGGGAGGGACTTGTACTGACTAATACCCATCCATGTTCCTTCCATTACCCTTTATATTCCGGGGTCCCGGTATCTCTTTCAAACAACCCGCAATCCCGGCTGGCGGTGGCCCTGGCAGGCCCCTCTGCTTTGCCGACATCTCTTTGAGGCGCGCGTGGAACACTAATGCCCCTGGCGCGCGCAGACACGGCCTGTTTCGTAAAAACTTACTACATAAATGGCCTTATCTTTTCAATGCGTAGACTTATGGCCTTACTAGCTTTCGCCCGCGGCTTCGCCCGCGTTAAATTTGGGGTAACACAGTTCCTCTTGCGCCTTATTGATTTGTAATAGCAACGCTAAGTTTTCCCTTTTTTTCCCTCTTTCTCCCTCACATCCCACTTTTTTTAAATAAAAATTAGCCTATGTCCGTCTCCTGGTTCCCAACTATCTCTGTACCAAAATTCATCAAAATCGGTTTAGCCATTATAGCGTGAAGAGATAACAAACAAACAAACTCACTTTCGCTTTTATAATATTAGTAAGGATATTTTCAATGCGTAGACTAAGAGGGTTGATTTTGTTCACGGTACAAGAGGTGTTCAAATTAAAATCCATATACTCAAGTTTGTGGCCTCTTTGTGCTGTGAACAAAATCAAACCCTTAGCCTACGCAGTCAAAAGATAGTCTACGAAACCCTCGGTGCGTGAGTCTTTGCTTGCAATCCATCTGCCTAGCCTTTTCCCAACTATGTTAGGGTCGGCATCCAGTCTAACCGGATGCAGTTGAATATCAGTATTTTACATGGAGCGACTGCCTATCTGACCTCCACAACCCAGTTAGTACTGGGTAATGCGATACCCCTTGGTAAGACTTTCGGAACACTGACTACCTGTAACGACTATCAAAGATTTTTTTTCATTTTCGAGGAAGCGCATTTATTGAAAGTGTATTTGTAACTAACCGAAAGCTGTCTTTCCTAGAAGCCTACGTAGGCAACGGATAAAATGAGGAAGCCTTGATAGTTATCACCGGTTCCTCATTTTATCGGTTCTGTAAAGTAGGTTGCATGTACTCCGTTCAAAGGAAGGGTTCGCCTTCTCTATACTTATGTGGAATTCTATTTTAAGTTCTGAGTGCCTTCCATGTAACTGGCGGCACGGCTGGTGTAGTGGCTGAGCGATCGACTGCTGCGCTGCGTGTCGCGAGTTCGATCTCCGCACGGAACAAATAATTGTTTCACCTACAGATATTTGTCCTGGGTCTGGCTGTTTGTGTTTGTGAGTTTAAATGTTTGTAAACACACCCACGATACCGGAGAAATTCCTTTTCCTTTGGTCGGAAATTTGGAATTCCGTTGGTCGAGTGATCGCAATCGCGACTGCTGAGTGCTTGTGGGGTAAGTTCTCGGTCGTCAAATAAAAGAGATTTTTTTAAATACTAGCAACGGAACCTAGATTTGTGTACGGTTGACCAAAATAGGCTCGCTTCTCTTATTCCATGGGACTTCGGACATAACTGTTGAAATGTGGGTACCTATTGAGTAGGTACATTTTTGCATCATATTTCAGGTATGCGGCGTTATATTAAAGTTTTTTTTGTTCCAAATGTATTTATTTATAATTTGTATGTTCAATGATTTTTTTTTGTTATTTTGGGTGCTCGTCGTAGTTGTGACTTTTTTTTCTTTGAATGTTCCCAATACATTGACAAAACATCGAAAATTTTGTCTGCTCGTCGTCTTAAACAATGCAATGAATTCTGTTGAATTGCCAAGATAATAGAAATCGCAATAAGGTAAGATATTAACAAAGCCTACATCACAAAGGTAAGCCATTACAAAATAACAAAACGTTAATCTGAAAACATTCTTCAAAAAATGTATCTAAGTATCTTATATTGACCATTCATAATCCCCGTCCATTCATTCATGCCAAACAGATCATCTTACCTACTTTTCTAGATAAACCTATATTTATAGCACTTCAATCTCCAAACCCAATATTCTCTACACAAATAAGGTCAACCTAGACATCATTCAACCCCTCCCACCATATTTTTTGCCCCAATTTCGGACATAAGACATCCTATAATAACATCTTACGGACTTACATCAAAAAAGGGCCTAAACTTAGCCGATCCGTCCCTGGCCATGACAAAAACTAGACAAAGCCTGAAGGAGAATTATGACGTATGGTACATTATGTATAGCCTGGGACATCTGGACGTTAAAAGGAAATTCCCACACGCATTTACCAAGAGAGGTCTCTAAACATATTATGGGGTTGTGGTATATTGGTGAGAGGTAGCGATGAGCGGTGTGCTTAGACCGTGTTTGTTTCTCGAGAAGTTTCGAGAAAGTTCTGGGTTTCGGTTTAGATACAACGATTGGTGGCGTAAAGGTTTTATCAGGCACTTTAACTGGTTTGAGTGGGGACAAAATGTGTTGGTAGAAGTTTCAAAATTACCGGTCTGGGGAAAAATAGGGAATGATGTTTCATTGTAAAAGAAAAAATTGAAAATGTACTTTTATGTGCATTTTTTGTGAGAGACAGACCTTTTTGTTTGATTGATTTAATTTTATTTCTATGAAAAGCTACAAGAAAGATTTGAAAGAAGCCACTAAATTGTGTGCCAATCCTTATCCTTACTATAATGATATATTTATGAATAGTAATCTATAATGAACCAAAATGGCCGAAATCTTTTTTCCATCCTGATGAAAGTTGTGGTAGAAATAAAAACCGGGTACGAACGGGCCAGATAAACGAACAAATTTATCTATATATCGATCTTTTGACCGCGTTTTTTTATTTATTCTTGTACCTCAAAAGGAAAAACCGAAACCCTTATTAGATGACTTTTCGTGTCCGTCCGTGTTGAAATTAAAACCATATACTCAAGTCTGTCTTCATGCAGTGAACAAAATCTACCCTATAAGTCTACGCAGTAAAAAGATACAGTCATTTATGTCGTAAGTTTATGGAACAGGCTGTATCGACAGCGCGTTCGTGTTCCACGCGCGCCTCAATGAGAAAGCAACAAAGCAGAAGGGCCTACCAGGGCCATCGCCTACCGGGGTGAAGGGTTGTTCAAAAGAGATTCTGTGGCTCCGAAACGTAAAGGGCAAAAGAAAGTACATTGGTGAGGTTTTGTCAGTACAAGTCTAACACTCTCCCCCACTTCTCCTGGAGAAAAATAGTTTGTACGGGACCCTTTTGGGTAATGGAACCCTAAAAATCAAAAGAAACACAACATATTCTATCGCTATATTGTTCTACTAAAACCTAAGCCTATTATTGAAGATGACAACTTGAATCTTCGCCCCTATCCTTCGTAGGAAATCGACTTTTAAACCTTTTGTTGTACAGACGCCTGCACATCAAGGTACTACAATCTGTCAGATTTCTTTGATAGATTTTCAACTTTATTTCTAAAGTATTAGGTTCAAGGTTCATTGGGAAAAATTGACAGTTTCGGGTAGCTTGACCGGCTGGCGTCTGTACATAACTTACGCGAAGATATTTTGTTAGCGTCTCAAATACTTGCTTTGTCAACTTTGAGAGTATGTTTGAATGTCATAGCTACAAATACTAGTGTTTGTTTCATACTGAAATGTGAAATCATAACTTTTAACAAGGTACTTCTGACTTCTAGATACGATTGTTTACTAAATAAAACAATCGGTGACTTGTTTCATTATTATTTTTTCCACAACAAAATTCCACAAGAACAAAGTTAAACTCGGAACTTGCACAAAAAACCATAAAGGAATGAAAAGGATTTTATTCATTAATAGCTTGTCTATAGTAGAACTAGCTTTCGCCCGCGGCTTCGCCCGCGTTAAATTTGGGCTAACACAGTTCCCCTTGCGCCTTATTGATTTGTAATAGCAACGCTAAGTTTTCCCTTTTCTTCCCTCTTTCTCCCTCACATCCCACTTATTTTTTAAAATAAGCATATGTCCGTCTCCTGGTTCCCAACTATCTCTGTACCAAAATTCATGAAAATCGGTTTAGCCATTAAAGCGTGAAGAGGTAACAAACAAACAAACTCACTTTCGCTTTTATGATATTAGTAAGGATTTTAATATTTTTCGTTTATTGATTTATCACATTTAAGCTTACATTTTGAAATATTTCTTAAAAAATATTAATAAATAATTATTACTCATTATGTAAAAATATTAGTTAACCTGTAATTGGCATAGTATAAGTCCAATACAATATTTTCGGAACGAAGTTCTTTATCGCACGTTGCGAAAGGGAGCTAGACGGAAGAAATAAGACCAACAGTTGTAACGACACTTTTTCCTTAAAACCAGATCATTGTTGTATGCCGTTGTAAGCTCGTTATGTAACGGGTGGTCACCCATCCACAGACCAACCTAGGCAAGCGCGGCTTAACCTAAAGATCGACCTGAGCGGCTGCTATTATTTAGCCAAGAGCTCCTCCTCAAAAACACGTAGACACAGTCTGTAAAAATATAAACCATCATCATTCCTGCTACATAAGTCTTGCTAATTAAGAATATAAAGTTCAAGAATTCTACTATCTTTCCTGTCCCTACAAGAGTACTCCACCGCATATGAAAATATCTAGTGTAACTATATATAAGGGTACATAACCGTCACGCCACGCTCGCTTACAAGGGGTATAAATCTCTAAACGCGAGATGTGAACGAACTATGTATATATCTGTGCTACTTATTCTATTTTCACATTCTGTAAGGATACTGCCAGGAAATGTTTGGAGAGATATAGTGTAAAGTTACATAAAATCTTACTATTTAGGGGACATAATATCAGTCTTGTAACTGTACAGTAATAATACACTTTGCTGGTTATGTGAGGGGGCGAGTCTTTTGGTTATTAGTGTAGGACTGTAAGGTTACATCCGCTGCCGGAGTTGCGGGTTATTCGAAACAAAAAACCGCGACGCCGGATCATAAAAAGCAAAAGAAAGATAAGGGTGGGTTTAACCTTAAACCAACCCAGCCGCCGCGGGAGAAGCCCCGGGCCACCGTAGATGCAGGCCTGTGGACGGTGGGCAATGGGTAGTATACCGTCCGTCCGTCTATTGACGACAGGCCGTGTCGACGGCGCGTTTGTGTTTCACGCGCGCCTCAAAGAGATGTCAGCAAAGCAGAGGGGCTTGCCAGAGCCTCCGCCTGCCGGGGTTGCGGGTTGTTTGAAAGAGATACCGCGGCCCCGGAACATAAAGGGCAAAAGAAGGAACATTGATGGGTTTTAGTCAGTAAAAGTCTGATAAGCCCCCGCGCTCCGCCCAGAGCGGGGGAAGTTATTTGTTGATTTTCCACCCCAAAAAAAGGGTGGGTTTTAGTCAAAGGCTGACACTCTCCCCGCTCTACCCAGAACGAGGAAAGTTATTTGACGATTTCCCATTCACAAAAAGTAGGTTACATCCGGAGATATTTACTAAACGGACCTTGAAAAAACTAGAATACACTTCTGTGCGTTCAAGAGTTTTAGTTATACCTATCTATCATTGGAATAAAATACCAATACCATGTCTGTTTGAAAGAGATACCGCTGCTCGGGAATTTGACGGGCCTGTTGGTCTAGTGGTTAGTGGCCCTGACTGCTGAGCCGGAGGTCGTGGGTTCGATTCCCTTTGATGAGCATGATTGTTTGTTCTGTGTCTGGGTGTGATTTATCTATAATATGTGTGTATTTATAAATTATATAATTATGTATATCAGTTGTCTGGTTACCATGACACAAGCTCTGCTTAGCTTGGGATCAGATAGCCGTGTGTGAGTTGTCCCAAGATATTTATTTATTTATATGAAAGGCAGAAGAAGGAACGTGGGGGGTTTTAGTCAGTAAAAGTCTGAGACTTACCCCCGCTCCACCCCGGCAGGGGTCGGAGTCTTTGGAGTCGTATTCTGAGTAATATTGCAACAATTTATATGTATATTTATGCTCAATAAATAATACAAAGGAAGACATGTATATGTTTACAGTAATGCATGGCACAACTTCACCAGAATGAGCATCTCACTTCATCATAACGTCAAACAACAGCGTTATAAAGCGGTGACGTCACAAACTGACATCGTCACAAATCTAGACTCCACGTTATTATGAAGTAATAGCTTTTGCCCGCGGCTTCGCTTGCGTTAAATTCAAGGTAACACAGTTCCCCTTTCCTACCTGTAGTTTTTGCCATTGCGCATTATTTATTGTAATAGCAATGCTAAGTTTTCCCTTTTCTTTTTTTTCTTCTCTCATATCCTGCTTTTTTTAATAAAATAGCCCATGTACCAAAATTTATCAAAATCGGTTAAGCCATTAAGGCGTGACAAGGTAACCAACAAACAAACTCACTTTCGCTTTTATAATATTAGTAAGGATGTACATCATACATGACACTCCTTCGCGACGGGAATACTAATGCAATTGTTCGCTGTAGAATTAAATTACTGTCGCTGAAGGAAATTTGAAGATACACGGTCGTGACAGTATACAAGGTGTGGGTTGTCACGAATAACTGTGTGAGCTGCTGAAAATTTGAAACTCAGTTGATAAATATTATGGTAAACATACTAGAGAGAGAGCAAAGGAAATTTATAAACGTTGCAAGGGCTGGCTTAAAAAATAAATGGTTAACTAAAACTCTAAAATACGATATGTCTGCTGTGAGTTTTGGAAGAGTTGGGTTTTCTGTAGACCATATTGGTTGCAGCAACAGGCCGAAGTTATCAATTAATTGTCATATAACGATTATACGGACATAAAATGTTTACTTACTTACCTTACATAATTTTGAAACAGAGCTGATACTCGTACACTGATGAACCGATATTAACCAAAATATAGCTAAGAACATTCAGTTCAAATAAAAAAAAGGATCGAATTCGGACCATCCGTTTAAGAGCTACGATGCCATGGACAGACACACTCAGCCAGACAGACATCGACGTCAACTCTATGTACTTACTTGCGGGGTGTAAGTTATCTTTTTGTGTCGGGGGTTAAACAAGAAATGACTCATAAGAAGGGGTTTATAAGTATTGATGCAAATGATGACAGATACATACAATCATACCTATCGAATTCCAGTTCGAACCCGAGACACGCACCTCTGATTGTTCAGGTTGTATGCGCATTGTAAATTTATCACTTGCTTCGGTTAAGGAAAACATCGTAAAATGGATGTCATGTATGTTTGTTACTCTTTCACGTCAAAACGGTTGAACCAATGTTGTTGAAATTTGACACAGAGGTTGATAATAGTCTGAAATAACACATAGGATATTTTATTTTTTTATATCACCCGGGCGAAGACACGGACGCTATAGCTATCCTACTTCCTACTAATATTATAATTGCGAACGTTTGTGAGGATGGATGGATGTATGGATGTTTGTTACTCTTTCACGTCAAAACGACTGAACCGATCTTGATGAAATTTGACACAGAGGCATAGTCTAAAATAACACGATATTTTTTCTTTCGATAACACGCGGGCAAAGTCGCGGGCGCCAGCGAGTGTGATATATTGACGACTAGCTTGTGCCCGCGGCTTCGCTCACGTTAAATTCGGGGTAACACAGTTCCCCTTGCGCCTTATTGATTTGTAATAGCAACGCTAAGTTTTCCCTTCTCTTCCCTCTTTCTCCCTCACATCCCACTTTTTTCTAAAAAATATTAGCATATGTCCGTCTCCTGGTTCCCAACTATTTCTGTACCAAAATTTATCAAAATCGGTTTAGCCATTAAAGCGTGAAGAGGTAACAAACAAACAAACAAATTCACTTTCGCTTTTATAATATTAGTAAGGATGTTAAGCCAAGCGAGAGTCACATGGGGCATAGCAACTGTTACCTACTTCTTGTTAGGCACTAACTTAAGTAATTGTACATTTTGATTGAAGTGAGGATACTTTGTCATTCCCTACGAGGAGGAATTAGTACCACACGAAAAATAAGATAAAACACTTATTAGGTCTTGATGAGTCTATAATATACTAGCTGTACCCTGCGGTTTCACCCTCTGCTCAGGTCCCCCTTATCACTTAGGGGTATAAAAAATAGATTGTAGCCGATTCTCAGACTTACTGAATATGCATAAAAAAATCATAAGAATCGGTCGAGCCGTTTCGGAGGAGTATGGAAACGAACATTGTGACACGAGAATTTTATATATTAGATGTGTGTCCGGCACGTTGGAGGCGATAGAAGCTATTAATATCATTGGTAACGTCGGGGGCGCAGGGCCATTCCCTGTTGCATGTGTACATAAGTGGCGGTAACCGCTTTCCATTAGTTCTGCTGACCCCATCGGCCTATTTACGCAACGGAACCTACATTAAACAAAGTGCAACGGCTGTAGGTCCAGCATTTGGCCACATTTCGACGTCACGGTTGGCGCAGTGGCTGAGCGGTGCGGTTCGATTCCCGCACGGAACAAATATTTGTATGACCTATAGATAGGTGTTCCGGGTCTGGCTGTTTGTGTATGTGAGTTTAAATGTTTGTAAACGCACCCACGATACAGGAGAAATTCCTAGTGTTGGGCAACGTTTAAAAAAAAACATAGGGCACACCTTTTTTTAGCACAGACTTGGTTTCAATTTCAACTCGATAATTCCATGCGTTCTCGAAATAAAGGGTTTTGACAAACAAACGGACAATCAAGTGATACAAATACAAATATTTTTATTTGTTGAACATAGGTGAGTTAGGTACAGATATTAATTTAAACAAACGTTATGTCGAGCCGTGATCGGCGTACAAATATTTTTGGTACATTTTAAATTGTATAAAATTAGGAAATTATTATAAACAAGTAAAAAAACTAAATATTATTATCACACTAGCTTTTGCCCGCGGCTTCGCAGGGTAACGCAGTTCCCCTTGCGCCTTATTGATTTGTAATAGCAATGCTAAGTTTTCCCTTTTTTTCCCCCTTTCTCCCTCACATCCCACTTTTTTTATCTCTGAACCAAAATTCATCAAGCGTGAAGAGGTAACAAACAAACAAACTCACTATGGCTTTTATAATATTAGTAAGGATTTCAATAGTTCTAATTCAAAATGTCAACACAAAAAAAAATTACTTTTTAAAAAGTATAGATAATAAATTCTAATGTCAATTTAAAAAAGTAATCAAAGTTTGTCAGTTAGGTGATTCTAAGGGTTCCGTGTTTTGATTTCGAGGGACGAAAACCCTAAGAAGAGCTGTTTCCTATAAAACTGCCATACCCATACGGACATTTATAGAACAGTTGATTTTCTCTTTCTTGTATTACAAGAGCCGTTGTGCCCACAATCATCGTTTTAATTTGGTATCTGATTTTGACATGGTCAAGGCAACATAAATGGACACAAAAAAGGTGCTAATGCAATTATCTAATCTAATAATATTGCAGACAGAATGTTCATCCGTCTGATAGGTTTTAGTTTGTAGTGACCGTTATCGATCTCTAGCCAGACGTGACTCAATAAATCGTCTGGACTACAATATTTGATAGTCAGAGATCGAACAAAGCTAAGATATACCTAAATCTCAGTCTTTCTTTTTGCGAATGGGAAATCTAAATCTAAATTAATATTATAAATGCGAAAGTAACTCTGTCTGTCTCTCTTCTTCACGCCTAATAAACTGAACCGATTTTATTGAATGTATGGATTTATAGATGTTTATTACTCTTTCACGTCAAAACAGCTGAACGGATCTTGATGAAATTTGACACAGAGGTTGATTATAGTCTGGAATAATACATAGGCTTTTTTTGACATTTGTTTTTTTTTCGATGTCACATGGGCGAAGCCGCGGGTCCCGGCAAGTACAGTACAAGCGCTTATTTATAACATAAATTAATACCTTAAATTAATTGACGTCTAGCACTATGAATGATCGCCGTTGCTTGCGTGAGCGATGACGTAACAAGATGGCGGACATCAATTTGACGTTTAATCGCTTGTGGCGGGAACGCATTGGTCACTTGTCGTTGTGGGGGTAGCACCTGAGCTTCGCTTCGTTTACCTAGGTGTCTTGAGACTTGGGCCTGTATTAATACAATATCAAGATTGAGATTGAGGACCGTCTGGTAAAATGGTACTAAGTGATAAATTTCGCCTTATAACAGTCGCATTCATTTTGATAGTTATATAATTTATACAACGTGTAAAAAAAAGAGCACTAATACCTACAGGTAGGCACATTGATCATTTAAAGAATACTTTGTAAAGGAATCATGATTAAAATAAATGATTTAGCTTTTGTATGCATTTTTAATATTTTTTCTTCACTTTTATGACCCGTTACGACGTAAGTGGGTACTAAAAATATTAAGTACAAATGCGCTGGTTACATGAAATACTTTTTTATAAAGTTCTTACTTACTGGAATAACTGCTACTTACTGGATGCAAAGATACCTACTTAATTAAACATACTTGGAAATAATAAGCTATCAGCTGGTTTTACGGTTGTCGCATAAAAAGTAAAATGTTTTTTCTCTAAAATTATCGTATTTTAGAACCTGAAAACATGCGGAAAGACAGCTTATCACCTAAGCTGTACGCCTCTTAATATTTTTTGTTTTTTTTTTTACACATTGTATATTGCGTTGATTTATCTGTCACCATATCATCATGCTTGTACCATCGTCATTCTTGACGGGATAAGCAGAGGTGTCCCTTAGCGCACTCATATTACGCGTTAGTGTGCCATGCGCGCCTCAAAGAGATGTCAGCAAAGCAGAGAAGCCTGCCAGGGCCAACGCCTGTCGGGGTTGCGGGATGTTCGAAAGAGATACCACGGCCCCGGAACATAAAGGGCAATGAAAGGAGCATGGGTGGGCTTTAGTCAATACAAGTCTGACACCCTCCGGAAGTTATTTGATGATAGCACACTCATATCTAGCGAGACGACTAGCCTTTTCTATCAACCTGGCCCACTTAAAAGTTCTGTGAGCAACTGGGATTTGATGGAAAAAATCTAATAACACTTTTAGCAACCCGGGAATCGAATTCTTGGTCGAAATCTTATGCTCGACATTTTCACTTGCGATCTGCATAGTTCTCATGTAAGTTGACCAAGATTTTTGTCCGAACCTTAAAAAACACTATAAAAAATCCTTAAAGCTAAAAAAACGACGTTTAAGTGTTTGTAAAAACCTAATTGCAAAATAAACATCATTTATCATTTACAACTACCACTACGGAAATTGGGAGTGCATAATTATAAAATTCTGGTTGCCATTTTAAAATTTTATACACTTACATAAATCATACTTATATCTGTTTTGCTTGCAGAATTTTGCAACGAATATTTACCCAACTAAACTTGGAATCTTTCAATCAAAACCCGGAAAACATCTCCATACATCCCGATTCGCAGCTCCGGGTCTCAGTTCCCGGGCTGCCAAGTAAGCAAGCAGAGACTAAAGAGGTCAAAAAGACCGGGTAGCCAATCGACCATGTAATGGTAGGAAATGAGCCTTCCCAAATAGTTATACCTATATCTCCAATCGTAGGTTTTAATGTCTTCCAGTTACAAGAATGTCTGTGCGATTTTCTTTGAGGGTTGGGATATTTTTGTGCTGTGGATAAGCACTTAATAGTTTGAGGACAAATTGGATAAGTCATTATTTTAGGAATTTCTCCTGTATCGTGGGTGCGTTTAAAAACATTTAAACTCACATTTACAAACAGCCAGACCGGAAAAAAAACTATGTATCTCTAGGCCATTTAAATAAATATTCCGTGCGGGTATCAAACACGATCTAAACTATTATGCCAAATTTCATGAAGATTCGTTCATTTTAACCGGGACTAAAAGCTAAAAAATGTAAAAAATGGGAGGTTTATTCCTTTTTTTAAGCCTATGAGTTATTTAGTTTACTAGATTACACCAAATACAAAAGCTGGGTGCCGCAGCATTGTAAAAGATAATACATATTTAAATACGAAAATATTGCTGACTAGCTGGCGCCAGCCGGTTCGCGTGCGTGATCTCGAAAAAAAGTATTCTATGTGTTATTCCTGACATTATAATCTACCTCTGTGGCAAATTTCACCAAGATCCATAAGAGTAACAAACATCCATACATCCATACGTCCTCACAAACGGTCGCATTTATAATATTAGTAATAGTCGGATTAAGTAGACTTACAATTCAATAACTGACGGCTTTAAACACACAACAAACCATTCAAGCTACATATCAATCTATCATTTCCACAACAGAAACACCTGTATCTGACGTAATATCTTAAATACGGCAGCAAAATGTGACTTTATATAAATACCGGCCAAGAGCGAGTCAGAATCACGCACCGAGGGTTCCGTACAAACTTGCCACAAAAACAGCCATATCTTTTGACTGCGTACACTTAAAGGGTCGATTTTTATAGCACAAAGGTACTTACCACAGAGTTGAGTATATGGTTTTAATTACGATGACGGCACGGTTGGTACCTGGTTGAGCGATTGACTGCTGCGCTGCGTGTCGTGGGTTCGATCCCCGCACGGAACAAATATTTGTATAACCTACAGGATTACCTACCTATTCCAGGTCAGGCTGTTTATGTATGGGAGCTTAAATGTTTGTAAACACACCCACGATACAAGAAAAAAATACTTGTGCAAGCAATGTTTTAAAAAAAAACATCTCGATACCGCTACTCGTTCCCGAGATATAAAAGGGTCTTGACAGACAGAGAGATAAATAACAAAGTGATCCAATAAAGGTTCAGGTTTTTCCATTTAAGGTACGGAACCCCAAAAACACTGCATTACATGACAGGCACGTAGTGACCGTGAATTATTATTTGTTTATTATGAACTTAGCTCGATACCGTCTTAATAATGGATGCTGGACGTCGTAAAAATATACAGGACAATGTCGGGTTATACAGGTCTGAAGTTTGGCGAGCTAAAAGATTTTGAAGTAACGGAATTCTTGTATTGGTTTAGAAATTGCTTTTTTTTGGGGATGGGAATTCTATAATATATATATAATATTATATATAATATTATAAAGCTGAAGAATTTGTTTGTTTGTTTGTTTGAACGCGCTAATGTCAGGGACTACTGGTTGGAATTTGAAAATTCTTTTAGTGTTGGAGAGTCCATTTGTTGAGGAAGGCTATAGGCTATATAACATCACGCTACGACCAACAGGTGCTGAGCAGCGTGGGTGAAACCGCGTGGAACAGCTAGTCGTCAAATAAGTTCCCCTGCTCTGGGGGGAGACTTGTACTAACTAAGCTTCTCTTTGCTTTCTTCTGCATCTTTTGCTTTTTAGAGTTCCGTTACTCAAAAGGGTCCATTTTATTTGGAACGAAGTTCTTTATCGTGCGTTGTGAAAGGGGGTAGACGGAAAAAATTCTTACGAAAAGTTGTCACGACACTTTTTGCTATAGTACCTAAGCTATTGTAAGCAGTGCGGCGTCGCATGTTTCTCTGTCTGTCTGTCTGTCTCTCTCTCTCTTATAGAAAGCAAGCCAGATATTTTCATTTCTATAGGAACTTCGTTCCATCCGGGTGTCCCTTGACACCTCTAATTTTTTTTTTCTCTGGGCGGAGTGGAGGTGAGTGCCAGACTTGTATTGACAAAAACCCACGAATGTACTTTATTTTGTCCTTTATGTTCGGGGGCCTCGGTATCTCTTTCGAACAACACGTAAACACGGTGATGGCCTTGGCAGGCTCCTCTGCTTTACTGACATCTCTTTGAGGCGAGCAGATCACTGACGCGCTGTCGACACGGCATCGTTTACTGCTTAGCCTTTTCTAATTACGTGGATTGTTTCTCATACCTACTTATATTACAGTCTTCTAGCAATACCCGCTGTTCGGCTCCCTAATTGGCTTAAAAACCATCATCAAATTTTGCTTTTCTAATAAAACCGGTTTGGGTAACATCGGTTAGATGATTTCAAAGCGTATAACGGTGATTTGTAGAAAAAAAAGTAATTTATATAAATATACTTTTGCTTAAAAACATGTAAATGCTTTTATTAACACAGTAATTTTTAAACAGTGTTTTTAGGCAGTGTTGAAGAACATTTATGTATATATTTAACATGTACCTATGTAAATATTCATAAAAGGATAACCATTTATTTTTTAAATATCAGAGACCTAACGCGAACGCGCAAAATAAACAGAACTGAAAATACTGGTTTCGGCCATAATATTAACTTAGTTTAAGAATTAATTCTCAAAAATTCCACCCAAAATGCTAAAGGATACTTGGAATTTCGATTGAAAAAACGTTCCCAAATTTACGTATACACCACACGTATGTACTAAAGCCTTTTTCTGAATAAAACCCATAATAATAAATAAATAAATAAATAATGTTTTAGTTATCGTCTATAATACATATTTTTTCTTCTATGTATATCTGTATGGATGATCTACTAATCTTTAAGTAACAATGAAAAATGAATACTCGATAAAAGATTGTGATATATCATTATACCATAACTAAAAAACCAGAAATAAAAAAACTTTTTTACCAAAAAAAACTGACTGTGACAAAAAAAGTCAACTAAACCAACAAAACTCACCAACTTCCTGAAATAAACTTACTTTCCACTTTTTAGTTTTGATTTTTTGTAAAACGTTTTTTTTGCCGTTTATGTTCTTGGGCCGCGCTATCTCTTTCGAACAACCCGCAACCCCGCCCGCTCCAAGGTCTCAGAACATGTTCTTCATTCAACGAATCCGTAAGCACCAAGAGGAACAGGGACATTTTATTACACAGGTCGTGACATGTTGCGCTGATGGCAGCCCGTCCACGGACACGTTACGGCCCGCTATGGCCCGTTTCGGGGCATTTTGGGGGCATTTCAGGGCATTATGGGGCGTTTTCGGGCCATTCGTCCGCCAAATATTGTTTTTGGCACAATCGTTGCGCTCTCATTGTTTTTATAGCTATCCGCTAGTTTCAGTGAGTCAGATAAAAATTTGAAATCAGTTTTATTTAAGTGTATGAATGCTGAGTTCGATTTTCAGGGATGTTGGTAGTTATTTTCAATCCTAGTTGTGCAGTAATAGGGTTTTGTTTTAGGCGAATGGCAAATTATCAAATAACCTCTCCAGCTCTGGGCGGAGCGGGGGCGAGTGTCAGACGTATACTGACTAAAATCCACCCATGTCCCTTTTTTTGCCCTTTATGTCCGCGGTATCTCTTTTGAACAACCCGTAACCCCAGCAGGCGGTGGCCCGGGCAGCCCCTCTGCTCTCTTCTCCCTGGGAAAAAGCCAGTTAAGTATTATATGCTATATAGCATAAAAAAAATCCTGACATATTATGTCAGGATTTATTTTACCGACGAATAATTTTCCCATGGGCCTCAGACTTGCTTTAACAATCCGACGAGAAATATTTCACCGACATGCTGGTCACAGTGTTTTCTATAATCGAAGCAAGTGATAATTATTTTACACTAGCTTTGGCCCGCGGCTTCGCCCGCGTTAAATTTGGGGTAACACAGTTCCCCTTGCGCCTTACTGATTTGTAATAGCAACGCTAAGTTTTTTCTTTTCTTCCCTATTTCTCCCTCACATCCCAATTTTTTTAAATAAAAGCATATGTACGTCTCCTGGTTCCCAACTATCTATGTACCAAAATTCATCACGATCGGTTTAGCCATTAAAGCGTGAAGCCAAACAAACAAACAAACTCACTTTCGCTTTTATAATATTAGTAAGGATTAGCTTCCACCCGCGACCTCGCCCGCTTGGTAAAGTTACTTTGCGCTAACGCTAACTTTAACCCGCCTGATGATGGAAAAAATATCTTTCTCACCCCTTATCTTCCCTCTTTCTGCCCCTTTTTTCACTTTTTTTAGCTTATTTCCGTGTCCAGGGTCCTAACTATATCTGTATCAAAATTCATCAAAAGATAACGCACATGATTCCGAAAAAATATATACGTGTCTTGCTTTCGAACTCAATATCTATGATTTGACAGTTCGTCGTCCACACTAATAAGCTGTTATAAGCTTATTGGAAACTGTTTCTTCTAAAAAATCTTCTACGAAACCGCTAAAACAATCGTGAATATTCCTAACCCCGAAACTACAGTAGATTGATGTAAATAGCATGTGAGGTCGCACGGAGGGCCCTCTGTCGCCCTCCCGTACCCGCGCCGACCTCACCAAGTGCCCCTCTCTTGACTCCCGCTAGCTTTTAGCGCGCGCTTGAGGACCTACTGCCAACCTGAATTTTACAATGCGTTTTTTTCTTTATAAATAGCTTAGTGGTTGGTTAGGTGTTTGAGAGTCTACTTTAGGTCAGAAGGTGAAACAAAAATGGTATCTTTCTTTTTAATATCGACACCTCTGGGCTCAAAGGTCGTAAAGGACGTTTTAGCGAAAATGACTTTTTGATGCAGTTTTACTCAGTTTTTAATTCTCTATCGATGTGTATATTCCGTTTAACGAAATTCGCAAAAAAAATGCCTTTACGACCCACATAATTTGAGACGTTAAACAAAATGTTTCGTTAAAATATGGAAGTAAATAACACTCAGTTACCAGAGCGAACTCATTTTGGTAGTAAAGCAAAATAAAAAACAATTTTTGGGGTTAAAATACATTAAAAATGTCAATTGTCCTTTAACTCCTTAGGTGGTTAATATAAGTCATTTTAAAAATTTGGATGTAAAGGACATCGTCTTTGCAAATTGTCCTTTACACCCTTACAAGTTAAAATAAAGGAACATAATGTGTCCTTTATTACCTAGTTTCTTTTCAATTATGTGCTTCCACTAAGGGCGTATTACAGATTTAAGTGAGAAATTGTCCCATACATCCTAGAATATTCAGATAACAAAGAATTTAATCTCAACCTACTAACTTAAAATTAAACAAAACTATTAACTCACGATCTCGTAAAATGTAGGTAGGTATTAATAAACCGATTATCATCAAAATTACAAGGATTTTTAAAGTTTTGGTATCTTCTTCAACCTTATTAAAATGATTCTAATACATGTGTATTCAAGTTCAACATACAATAAATAATAACACATACATGGCTCATGAGGGTGCTAGAGTTGTATAAAGTTAACGCAACTCTACGCACCCTGATCTCGTGTATGAGGCAATGGAGTACAGTTCTTGGCTATCCAGGATGTCGGCAGATTCAGATAAATAGTGAACCGATAAGGATAGAGCGAGCGAGCGAATCCAGGGTGATAGTTTGAGTCCACTTTGGTTCTGCTTAGCCTTGAATCCTCTAAACACATTGTGGTCATTTTATATCTTACCTTCTTTACATGGATGACCAGAAACTCTTTGCCCCCATCGATTTGCAGCTGATGGAGCTACTGAAGGTAGGTAACTGAAACTTTCAGTAGCGCCATCAGGATGGAATTTGGTGTAGACAAATATGCGGTCATGCATGTAAAGCGACGGGAAATTGTGGAATCTGTGGGAACCCAGCTCTCAGATTCCATAAACCTTAGATCCCTTTCAGCAACCAAAACCTACAAGTATTTGGGGATGTCGGAAGCGCTGGGCATCAAAGTTGCTAACGCAGCGTTGCTGATACAATCTTTGAAGGAGCGCTTCTTTGGCCACCTGAGAAAAGTATTTAATAGTTTTTTATCAGGCGGAAACAAGGTGCGTGCTTTCAACGGTTGGGACATGCCGGTTTTGAAGTACTCCTTCGGCATACTCAAATGGACTCAAACAGAACTGGACGCCCTGGATAGGAAGGTCCGTACATTGTTAACGGCATTTCGTATGCATCACCCACGTTCTTCGGTTATGAGACTGTCCCGCGGAGTTGTGGAGGTCGAGGCTTTTTAAATACCAAGAATCCACAATCGCGAGATATGCAGTCTCAGGGAATATTTCATAGAAACCGACGTGGGAATGCATCGGGATGTGGTTGCAGTGGACAAAGGCCTCACCCAGCTCTCCTTGGCTAAAGAGAACAGGCGCAAATCTGTAGTGCTTGACACTAATGACCGCAAGGAGGTATGGCACAGTAAGGAGCTTCACGGACGCTTTTTCCGGGCCTTACATGGACCTGATGTAGATCAATTAGCGTCCGTAGCCTAGCTACGTTCCGGGGATCTCTTTAGAGAAACCGAAGGTTTTGTCTGTGCAATTATGGATGAAGTTATGATGACAAATAACTACCGGAGATTTATTGTGAAGGACGACACGGTTGACAAATGTCGGGCATGCCACCGTCTGGGTGAATCAATTCGACACATTATCTCCGGTTGTTCTCGTCTAGCTAACGGAGAGCACTTACACACTTACACAACCTTGTAGCCAGAATTATCCATCAGCAACTTGCTTTAAAATATAACCTTGTGGAATCGCAAGTGCCGTACTACAGGTATGAGCCCGACCCAGTTCTCGAATATGGCAATATCACATCATACTGGGATCGATCTATTATCACTGACAGGACTATTGTTGCCAACAAGCCTGATATAGTGGTGGTGGATCGATCAGAGCGGCGCGCGAAACTCGTGAAAGCCGAGATAGATAAGCAAATCAAGTATATTGACTTGGCTCGCGAGGTTGTCGACATGCGGGATGTGGACTCAGCGATCATTGTGCCGATAGTCGTATCTGCCATTGGCTTAATTGCTAAGAGCCTCGACTAATACCTGAGGAGGCTCTCATTAGGCAGTTGGATCAAGGGTTTGATACAGAACGCGGTACTCCTGGATACGGCTCGTATTGTTAGGAGGTTGCTTTCTCTCGAACCCTGACCGCCGGTAGCTTGGATCCTGTCCCCGATACCGGTGGTCTACTAATTCTATTATTTTTTTTATTAAGAAATATTTAATAATGTAATATTTATTAACTTCGATGTTTAAACTAATTATAAATTAAACTAAAATTATTAAACTAAACTAAACTTATAAAGAAATTAAAAAATAGCGTCAAAAAATTCGTCCTCAACGCTGTCAGTTGGCAATGTCCCCAAGAGACTGGCCGCGTTGCCACGTTGTATGGCAACGCTAAGCCTCTGGCCAAAGTAAAAGCCAGCCCTTGGGTCACGGGAAGTGTAATAATATAATTGTATGTAAAAAAATGAACATAAAAAATATAATAAATACATACAATTACGTTATCCATTTAATTATTAAGTTTAATCATCAATTAATCCTTTTAGAATACCTTAGCGGGTGATCGTATAGAACCTAAAAAATATTGCACTTGTCCATTATTTCCTTACTTTGGTTAATTTTGCACAGTAAAGTAGATTTACGCCCTAAACTAAAATCATAAGATGAAAATTTTAGGGGGGTAAAGGACATTTATTTCTAAATTTGTGGTCGTAAAGGAAATCTATCTCGATAAATAAAGCATTAGGGTAAAATTGTAATACTGCCCAAGAAAGTACTATGAATTCTAAGCACTTTCCCAAAGTTTCATTTAAATATCTCAAGAAACAAAAAAGTTAGAGTAAAAATACAATTTTTTTTTTCGTTTTTTGCTTCTCCTGAAAAGTTGCATTTTGTCCTTTACGACCTTTGAGCCCAGAGGTGTCGATATAGTTCTTGGAAAACTGACTCTTATTGCATTACAAATAGGTTCAGTATGCAGTGTATTTCACACGCGTGCCTTTTTTCTTGTTAATTGCAATGAGAACTTTTATTTTTTCTGATTCCGCCACAGGTAACAACCTATAGTTGGCGAGCATTTTTTTGAAGAACTTCCTTATCGCGCGTTGTGAAAGGAGGCTAGATGGAAAAATTAAGACCAAAAGTTATAATGACATTTTTTGCTTCAGACCAAAAGTTGTAATGACACTTTTTGCTATAGTTGTAAGCCGTGCGGCGTGTGTGTGTTTCTCTGTCTGTCTCTCTCTCTCTTTCGATTTCGCAAAACAATGTGGTGTCGCGACGAATATTTTTGTTGACTGCATGAAAGTTTTTTGCACATAATAAATAATAACTTCGTACCATCCGGGTGTCGCTTTTTTTAAACTAAAGAGGCGTGTGACTTTATAATTTCCTTCATATTTAGTTTTTTTTTCTTTTTTATAATATAATGTGAATTACGTTTAAATTCTTAAAATGGTCATGAAGCAGTTAATATTGTAAATTGTCACTTTGTGTCCATTTTACGAATGGTAACGCAATTTATATTATTAAATTAACCTATTATGATTAAGCGGACATTTTAAACGTTTCTAGTGGATTAACTATAACATATTTACAGGCCAATTATACCCTAAAGATTAACCAGAGGTATGCCAAAGAGTACATTCACATTTTGCCAGTTATGTTGAAGTCCTATATGACAGGGGTAGAACCCATTGTCATTAACTGAGCTCGTTTTCAGGCCCCAGGCTAACACTTAAAAATTGCAAAATGGTAAACCCAATAACACTTTCGTTCAGCCCCGAATCAAACACATGACCAGTAGCGCTTAAAACCACTACACCATTTTTTTTCTTTTTTTTTAAAAGACGTTGGCCCACACTAGGAATTTCTTCTGTCTCGTGAGTGCGTTTACAAACATTTAAACTCACAAACAGAAACAGTCAAACCCGGAACAACTATCTGCAGGTCATACAAATACTTGCGACACCAGTCGTGTCGTTGTCGCAATGTGTGTGATGTTTACATAGACCACGAATAGACGGCATTTTTAGCTATTCCATTACTTGTGTCGTCCTTAGACCCAAACCCTATTTCCCGCGCCCCCAAACATAGTTACCAACCCAATAGCATAAAATATGTACTAAATCGCAGTCACGTCTACTAGTAATGATATTCATCGCTCAGAGCTCTACTGACCCAATTTCCTTGGTCAACTCCTTGCTTGTCGATATTTACTTGACGTTCTACATTTTGTTTACGAACGGTAACACTTTACTATTGATAACTAGCTGGTGCCCGGGGTTTCGGCCTTGTGATATCGAAGAAAAGTAGCCTTTATGTCTCTTTTACGTCAAAAATGCTGTACGGATGTTGATGAAATTTTGCACAGAGGTAGATTATAGTCTGGAATAATACAGGATTTTTTTCGATATTTCTTTTTCGCGCGAAGCCTCGGGCGCCAGCTAGTTATGCATAAAGTTATTTCACAAATTGTGTAGACATTCTAAGAAGTCTACAAAGTTTCTAGGTTCAAGCTAACCCTTCAAGACGTACTGACAGACATATATTAAATGCAGAATCGTAATTTTGTATGGAACACTGACGTGATTTAGAAATTTCAACTTTCAGCGTTAAACTGAACGTTGAAAATCTAATAGCAAATAAATAAATAAATAAATAATAAATACCTTGGGACAACTCACACACGGCTATCTGATCCCAAGCTAAGCAGAGCTTGTGTTATGGTAACCAGACAACTGATATACATACTTATATAATTTATAAATACATACATATTATAGATAAATCACACCCAGACACAGAACAAACAATCATGCTCATCACACAAAGTTTGTCCTGGGTGGGAATCGAACCCACGACCTCCGGCTCAGCAGTCAGGGCCATTAACCACTAGACCAACAGGCCCGTCAAAGCAAGCTCAAATACTTACGAAATGTTCAATTACCGCTTTCGATATATCACTAATAATATATGCATTCAATTTTCCAGATGTTGGATAAATTAATTTATAGAGTAAGTTTGAATTTAACATTCATTTAGACTTTGGTTCACAATACTGTGGTTGCTTCTGAAGTTAGCGTTCATTGATTCAAGTGAAAACAAATTTTAATTATGTTATTAAGTTACAAGACTATATATACTATGTCAATATATATATACTGTGTGTAATATATGTATATACTGTGTCAGTGTGCCAGCATTGGCTATTTGACTTACATCGATGTTAAATTGCTTTAAATACGTGACTTTGTCTAAAGTGTGTCAAAGAACTTCACGCTACCAATTTGGTATCACCCTGTAATCCTTACTTAATATTATTATAAAAGTTAAAGTGAAAGTTAAAGTTAAAGTTTGTTTGTTACGTCTTCACGCCTAAATGGCTAAACCGATTTTGAAGACGGACTTTTTTTAAGGCAATTTAAAAAAAAGATTATGAGGGAGAAAGAGGGAAAACTTGGCATTGCTATTACCTACAATAAATAAGGCGCAAGCAAGGCCAAAAACTACAGGTAGCAGGTAACTGTAAATCAGGAAAGAGGTTATCTCGAATTTAACGCGAACGAAGCCGCGGGCAAAAGCTAGTTATAAAAATATTTGACTTATAAAAAAAGTATAAAATAATTGCATTTCTAAATATAGTATAGTACACCCCTCCCCTTCCACTTTCCCAGCCCCAATAATTTATAATATTTTAAAAGCTTAACATTCTTGTTTACATAATATATTTAGGCATACAGTTTCCTTTCCCCGTAATGCATCCGTATCGCGTTGCAATCGCACCAGTATTAGCGGCTTTCACACTGATGAGCAAAAACCTACGTTTTAATAACATCGAGTGGTTTTAGTTGATTGCCACTGAAGAGAAACTCGCAATTCCTGGATACGGTATATAAGCAGGTAAAAATATAAAAAAATGGAGGATTTTTTAAACTTGCTTTTCTGATCAAAGATCTGATTTGATTTGATCTAAAGGCAAATTTTGTAACAATGAAGAATAAATACTTTATATAAAGATGTGTAAAATATCATCATACAACAACTAAAAATGCTGAAATAAAAAACTTATTTCCAAAAAAAACCGACTCAAAAAAAACTGTAAAGTGTAAAAAAACTTAAATTCTGAACATCGGTAAGTAGTAAAAAAGTCAACGAAACAAACAAGAATCATGACTTTCGAACGTAAAGTTATTTTAAAACTTTTCTTCTTGTTTAGGGATGAAATCATCTAATCATGTATAACAACCGACGCTCCGGAGCGGGGGAAATGTCAGACTTTTACTAACTAAAACCTATCCATGTTCCTTCTTTTGCCCTTTGTGTTCCGGAATCGCGATATCCTTCAAACAACCCGCAACTAGGAAGTGGCCTTGGCTGACGTCTTTGCTTTTGTGTGGTTTCTTAGACTATGAAACTGACATCATCATCATCATTTTCCTGCCCTTGTCCCATTTTATTTGGGGTCGACGCAACACGTTTTCTTCTTCCATTCTCCCCTATCAGACGTCACGGCATCATTTACTCCTTTCTCCTTCATATCATTCCTTACACAATCCATCCATATTTTCTTTGGCCTTCTTATGAAACTGACAATCTTTCGTATTAAAAGTCTATTTTCTTTTGCGAATTTCAAGTCCTCTTATAACAACAGTTCTTCAGTTTCATTGTCTCAGAGACCACACGACCAGACGGAAGGTCTTGCTTGCCGGATTTGGGACAGCTAGTTTCGTTGTTTCGCAAAATGCTGTTGTACGATCATCAACACAAGCTGCAAATTGCATATGCATACAAATTCAAATGCGACCTGGTCTGAATTTATATGTTGCCAAATTGACCATCGCGTGAAATGCATAGAACTATCAAATTGAATGACACTCATGATTAATACATGTATTTGACAATGAAGGCACTAATTAGTTGGTCAATTAATGGATAAATATCGCTCTTTAAAAGCTTAATGCTACAAATATTTGAAGCCAAAATGATCTGATTAAAACAAAAAACCAAAGTAATAAATGTGAAAATGAGTTTGTTTATTTAATTAATTAATTTATTTATTTAAACTTCATGTTTAATAGAAGGACATAGGCGGACTAAAATCCATAAGCCAGTCTCTACCAGTAAACCTTTGGGTAAAATGCGACAACATTGAATTATGGTCCAAAAATTATATATTTATATAAAACAATTTGTTCACGAAAACGCTTAATACCCATCCCGTCTTTCTAGCCTGTTCTGGCAAAGGCTTCCTTCCACTCCCACCACCTCCCACCACCGGCGCGTTGCCAGCCTTTCGGTTTTCTATCGGTTACATTTCGGAGAGTGTGCGATGGAATTGCACAGCCTAGTTCCGCCAAGCCCGTTCCATCATAGGACTACAAGACGTACGGCGATGCGCCACCGTTACATGGTAGACATCCCACCCACACGCACTAAACGGTTTGGGAATACCTTCATTGTGCGTACTGCTAAGGAGTGGAATTCCCTGCCGGAGTCTGTATTTCCTGACAGCTATAACCTGGGGGTCTTCAAGTCAAGAGTGAATAGGTTATTTCTAGGTAAGCGTGCTTCATCGTCGACCACATCATCACTTACCATCAGGTGAGATAGTTCTCAAACGCGAGCCTATATATAATAAAAAAAAAAAAAAAACCTCTCACGAACCTACGCGTCTTCCTTTTAGCTCTGATGGAACCTAACTAGTTCATTCTATCATCTCTTTCGTGGCCTGTCATGACCTCACCTCACTGCGACAGGTCATCAGTTTTCTGCTGTTAGCCTACATTTTGTCCGGCATGCTTGTCTGCCTCTCATCTTACTTCCGAAAAAAAAATGTGGACGATAGATCTATATTAGAATATCTGCACCGATGATCTCGTAGTCGCTAGTTCAACTGCCACGCACGGGGTCCTGGGTTTGACTTCTGGATTGGGCAAAGTAGTATTGGGATTTTCAATTAAGAGTTCTTCAGTGACCGCCCGGAGTTTGGAAGTTGGTGGCATGATAACCCCGTGCCTCGGACAGCACGTTAAATCGTTGGTCCTTGAGCTCTCTCCGGTGGTATCGGATTGCCGTATAATCGGACTATGAGAGTGGTGGGATAGACAGTGCACCTGTGTCTGCGCACACGCACACTATAATAATTCCCGGGCCCATGCCAGCCTGCCCAGCCCTGATCGAATATGGTCATTGAGACTTATTATATTAATAAAGTATACAATACTCTTTCCCCAGTATGAGGTTACGACTTCCCACCTTCCCACCTCACCGGCTGTCCGAGTTTTAATCCAACCTCGCAAACGGTTAGACCATGATCTAGATTAGATTAGAAGATACTTTTCGCCCAGGTAGCAACTCTGTGTAACTTTCACGCACGAAAAGTCGTGGTCAAAAATAAGTAAAGTAGTATTTTATCTTACCAACAGCCCCATTCAGAAAGCTTCGAAATTTCTTTTAACAGGCGCCATTTTGAATTATTTAACGGTCCTCAATAACGCTAACACGGCTCCTTCCGCCATTATAAACTGAGAAACAGATTAATAAGCCTCCAGCAATCTTAAGTGGCTATAACGCTGCTAAGTGTGCGTGCACACTTGCGACACTGCGACAGTTCCGCTCCGGACGCAGTTTGTGGGCAAGCTTTAGGTACATATCCCACTACTGACAATAAACCATAAGCTAGGCTACCTAGCTAAAAACTAGTTTTATTATTAATATTGAAACTGGATATTTACCATGTTTATTATTAGTTTTAATAGTAATATTAGTAACCATGTCAGTTTAAAGACTTATAGTTGACTAGCTTTTGCCCGCGACTTTGGTCGCGTCCACTTTTCTCACCCTTTTCTCACTTAAAAAAAAACCTTTTTAATTACCCTCCAGGGTCCAAACTAGTAGCTCACCGTCCGTCCGTCGATTGACGACAGGCCGTGTCGACGGCGCGTTCGTGTTTCACGCGCGCCTCAAAGAGATTTCAGCAAAGCAGAGTGCCGGGGTTGCGGGTTGTTCGAAAGAGATACTGCGGCCCCGAAACGTAACCCCCAGACCCACATCTATGCTGGCGGGGAGTCGTCTCGCGGTTGCTGGATTGGTTTCAGTTCTCATGGGGATCACATTCTCATAAAAAGGCTGCACATAATATGTAGTATGTCTCTCTCGAGACGTCGAACATCTTGCAAGGACTTTTTATGCTGAGACAGGGACCTTTTTTTGGCCTCGCACAGACAATAACCTTGTCTGTACTATTTTATTTTGTTACTGTTATACTTGTTTTGTGCGAGTCCCAAATAAAAGTTTTTCTTTCTTTCTTTCTTTCTTTCAAGGACTGACACAGGAGTCTGCCGGGGTTGCAGGTTGTTCCAAAGAGGTACCACGGCCCCGGAACATTAAGGGCAGTAGAAGGAACATAGGTGTGTTTTAGCCAGTACAAGTCTGACCCTTCCTCCCTCTTATTTGATGATTTCCCAATCCAAAAAAAAAGGACTGACACAGGACAAAGAGTAAATGAGGCATAATCAAGCTGTCAGTGGGTTTTGGCGCGAGTATCCCGCCGCCATTACAAGTGAAGCTAAGTTATAACGTCGCTAGCCTGCCTGTGGACTGATGTGGAACGACGCCTTTATACTATTGCTTGTATGTATGTACTCATAAACGCGGGATAGAAAATGGTGGGTACATGTGAAAACAGTGATAGGACTTTATGGGGAAGTTTATGGGCAATGGAAGAATGGGTTTTAAATGTTAAATGCATGGTAAATTAAATTACGATTGGTAGCAAGCTGCGTCTTCTGTGAGGGTGGTGCTTTTGTGCGGTTATCATTTTCAATCGAAGAATTATCCGCAAAAATATCTAGATTATAATTATTTCTGATTATATTATTTGTTGCTCTCTGTTTTATGTATTTTGCATGCCTGTCAGCAGTCAAAAGATATGGCTGTTTATGTCGCAAATTAGAAAGAAAGATAAACTTTTATTTGGGACTCGCACAAAACAAGTAAAACAATAAAAAAAATGAAATAAAATAGTACAGACAAGGTTATTGTCTGTGCGAGGCCAAAAAGGTCCCTGTCTCAGCATAAGCTGCGATATTTTAGGTTTAAAATAACACGGCGCTGGTATTCTGACAGGACCCGTTAGTGATGTCACGGACACAGAACGGAACACATACTTAAATAAAAATTCTTATTATAGATACAAACATTACAACATTACAAAATTAGTAAAGAACCCTTGGCGCACGAGACTGGTTCTCTCGGACGGTTTGTCGTAGGAAGAGGTATATCAAATATTAATTTAACCCAATAAAAACAAAATTAAACAGTTGTGGTATTGAAATATTATCATTGACCCTTTATTTCCAGAGAATTCACCATACACAACATCCGCACTCTCAATCACACGAAAATTAACCACAAACCACTTTACAATTTAACCGCTCGCACCCAGTTATAGTTAGTTTTAACCGGTTATAACCAGTTTTAACTAGTTCCAACAGCATTTAATCTACACGTAACCTAATTTGCTGTGTAAAGTGAAACTTGGAACAAGATGGATAGCTGTAATTTTTCGTTAAGCGTGCACAGACTGATGGGAGCCGTTTTGTCTAACTAGACTAGGTTGGGTTTGTTCTAACATGTTTTTTTTATCAATGTGACCTAAAAGAGCCTTCGCGGAAGACTTTACAAAGCTTAAGTTCGATGCCCGCTCGGCCCAAAAATATTTGTATGACTGGGTAGTTTCGGGTCTGGCTATTTGTGCTTGTTAGTTTAAGTAGTTATATTTGTGAACGCACCCACGATTCAGAGAAAATCCCAGTGTGGGGCAACGTTTTTGGAGTTTACTCCTTAAGAATCGATTTTCATATATTATATAAGGCGCCCGGTATGAGAAAAATCCGAGGGGTAAAACCTACTAAAGTAACGAAAATGTGTCACGTTTTTGGTGCGCACTAATTTGGCTGTGAGTGTAGTAAGACGTACATATGGTAACTATGCTTTATAGTCGACTATACCTATATACTATATGTTATTGGGCTTGTTTGTTTCTATCAGTGTCGATGTATTTATATTGCTATTTTTTTTTCATTAATTTGTGAATTTACCCTTTCATATGAAATTAATCTTTTTTCAGTTGAATAAACTCTTTTTGCGCATGGTTAGATACTCGTACTTAAGGAGTAAACTCCAGTCGTGCGTCGGATCTGACCCACACACTATTTTTTTATATTAATTTCGTGAAAGTATGCCTATGCAACATATCAAGTTAATGCTGTTTCGCCCATTGTTGTGGTTGGTAGTGGTTAAATTTTGCTATTTCAGTGAGCACCTACGTCCTATTTAAAACGAATCCTTAAGTAAAATTTGAGACACCTAACACTTGTAGTCTTTGAGATTTCATGATGAATTAGGCAGTGATTTTCGCCTCCCAGTGATTAACCTCATCAAAATTGATTTTATAGGGAACTTTAGCAGTCCTAAACATAGTCAATTTTTAAATAAAACATTCTATAACTTAGTCAAATAAGTTCAACTAAAATCACGAATCATAACAAACAGGGTTCTTAATATCCATATATCTTACTTAGCATTGGCACAATAAAGACCCATATTAAATCCTTACTTAATATTATAAAAGCGAAAGTGAGTTTGTTTGTTTGTTACCTCTTCACGCTTTAATGGTTGAACCAATTGTATGAATTTTGGTACAGAGATAGTAGGGAACCAGGAGACGGACATAGGCTATTAAAAAAAAAAGAGTGGGATAAGATCAAGAAATAGGGAAGAAACGGGAAAACTTAGCGTTGCTATTACAAATCAATAAGGCGCTAACGAATTTAACGCGAGCGAAGCCACGGGCAAACGCTGGTATTAAATAAAATCTCATCTTTTGCTTTTCTATGAGAAATTCAAATGAAGACATCACCTGAAAACTTAACACTAAATAGCCAGTCTCATTTGCAAAGCCAAGTTTTACTGCGTCTAAAAGATATATACCTAGCTTTCAGCCTAGGCGGAAAACCGCACCGTACCGAAGTTCAACATACACAAGTAAGCGATCGTGCTCGAAGCCAATTTTGTTAGTAGGATTCTCAATTCTCGTTAAAACTTTTAACCAGCGCCGTGGCACGACATACTGGTAGTAACTGGAGTTACCTACTCGCGTGTGCTTTAGTTTTAGTGTCTTCTTTTTTAAAAAAAAAGAGGAATGTTACGTTTGTTTTTATAAGTCTAATAGGTGAGTTCGTTAATTTGTTGGAGATTTTCTTTCCTATATTTCTTTAAACCTTATAAGGATAAAACGTTACCTTTTTTTTGGTGTGGGATGATTTAGATATAAAAAAGGCTAATAACTTCCCCCGCTCTGGAGGGAGTGACAGACTTATACTCACTCACTCAAATCATCCAATGACTTCCCCCGCTCTGGGTGGAGCGGGGGGCATGTCAGACTTGTACTGACTAAAACCCACCCATGTTCCTTCTTTTGCCCTTTACGTTCCGGGGCCGCGGTATCTCTTTCGAACAACCTGCAATCCCGGCAGGCAGAGGCAGGCCCCTCTGCTTTGCTGACATCTCTTTGAGGCGCGCGTGAAACTGTCGTCAATAGACGGACGGACGGTGAGCGTTATCTTTATAGGATCACTATGCTGTTTGTCTGTCTGTCATGATCCTTTATCTCGGGAGCGCATGGAGGTATCGAAATTAAAACCAGAGCCGTGAAATCAACTCTCGAAGTCTATGCAGTCAAAAGATATAACCAGTTTTTTAATATAAATATTAACACGCTATTAACTTATAGGATGAGCAATATTGCATTATGCCCACATTTCTAAACTGTTTGATAACTAATAGGTGTTGTGACTTACATTAGAATAGATCGGGAAACTAAAGCGAACGAAGTCGTTGATTTTACGCACTTTGTACAACAAAGTGATTATTAATCCTTACTAATATTATAAAAATGAAAGTGAGTTTGTTTGTTACGTCTTCACTCCTAAATGGCTTAACCGATTTCGATGAGTTTTGGTACAGAGATAGTTGAGGTCTTGGAGACGGACATAGGCTATTTAAAAATACGATAAATGAGGGAGATACAGGGAAGAAAAGAGAAAACTTAGCTTTGCTATTACAATAAATAAGGCGCTAGGACAAAAACTACACGTAGCAGGTACCTGCAAATCAGGAAAGGGGTACAGCTGCAAAAGCTAGAACCCTATAAGGATATCCTATAACATCCTATAAGGTTTCCGTATTTTCGTTTTGAGGTACGCTACATTGAAAAGTGTGAAAAAGCCATAGTATCACCATAACAACCGCGCCCCATTTTACAACCTCGGATAAAACGATGATTTAAGCATAGACTCAACAAATTGCTACACAAAGGGAAGTTAATTAGTTCATTCAAAACTTATCATCAGCGTTGATTGTTGGACATCCAATTTAATGTGAAACAAACATGTTTGTATGGCAGTTATTAGTTACTAGCGTTTTGCCGCAGCTGTACTTGCAGGTGGGCCAAAAATCATCATGTGGAGAGAGATATTTCATCAAAATTTATTTATTTTTATTAAAAAAGAAGTACGTTACCCCACACTAGGAAGTCCTCCTGTATCGTGGATGCGTTTACAAGCATTTAAACTCACATACACAAACAGCCAGACCCGGAACAACTATCTGTAGGTCATACAAATATTTGTTGCGTGCGGGGATCGAAATCGCGACATGCAGCGCAGCAGTCAATTGCTCAGCCACTGCGTCAACTAATAAATAAATATCTTGGGACAACTCACACACGGCTATCTGATCCCAAACTAAGCAGAGCTTGTGTTATGGTAACCAGACAACTGATATACATACTTATATAATTTATAAATACATACATATTATAGATAAAACACACCTAGACACAGAACAAACAATCATGCTCATCACACAAAGTTTGTCCTGGGTGGGAACCGAACCCACGACCTCCGGCTCAGCAGTCAGGGCCACTAACCACTAGACCAACAGGCCCATCACTCAACTGTGCCGTCATAATATAAAATAGAAATAATCCTACTGATATTATAAATGCGAATGTTTCTACGAAAGAAGAAGACGGATGGAAGTATGGATGTTTGTTACTCTTTCACGTCAAATGGCTGAACGGATCTAAATGAAATTTGGCTTAGAGGTAGATTATGGCTTTTTTATATATCATGCGGGCAAAACCGTGGGCAACAGCTAGTATAACTTGTTAGAAATAAATAAAACTGTATTATCAGAAACAAATCAAACAAATCTTTACTGACATGAAATTCTCAAAGAAACATTTTTGCCTAGTTTCTTCTTGACACGAAATCAGTAAAAACCACTAAAATAAAAAGCTTATGGCAACTCTTTCAGTGTAGCCACCCTAAAAAAACAAAAGCTAGGGGAGTTGACACAATTGTGGATAAAGAATTGTTTGGTGCCAGTATTTTCCAAAAGATATTAAATGAACGGCCTGACGCTAACAAAAAAGGTTTGTTCTCTTTTGTGTCGTGCTAATTTTCTAAAGGTTTGCCATTTAATGCGTATTTTGTTCTTGTGTCAACATGCTTTTTGGGGTAGCTTAAGAAAATTAATGCTGTATTTATTTATAATGGTTTTCATATTGCGTTGGATAAGGTTTGTTTGAATTCTATATGTTTTAAGTATTCGGAGAATTTATTGGGGAAATGCTGTTAGTACCATTTTTCATTGTCAAAAGCTTTTTAGTAGTTAGGGAGACTGTTAATGATTATAACTCGTGTTTATCATGTTCTGCCCAGCCATTTCCCATGTTAGGGTCAGCATCCCCTGCCGGGGTTGTGAGTTGTTCGAAAGAGATACCACGGCCCCTTAACATAAAGGGCAAAAGAACGAACATGGGCAGGTTTTAGTCAGTACAAGTCTGACACTTTTACCAGAGTAAGTTATTTGATGATTTCCCGTCCGCAAAAAACAGACCTTGCAAATTCAATTTCCAAATCTAAATAACACCAACTCTCCTACTTACTATACTTATTCGTGACACACATTAAGTTCAAAATCCACTGACTTTTCGTACCCCTACTCAACATTCAAAACTCAATGATCTTAGAACGAATCCACTATTTAAATACAGCTTTAAATCAAGCAAGATATTCACAGAGACCTGCGCTAGAGCTGGAACGATTCGAGCTTGCATAGTTATGGGCGCAAAGTTTTTGGATTCCACACGCATCTGCCATGGAATTTCCGCCATTATCGAGAATAAGTATTCTCGATAATGGCGGGGGATGTATGAAGCGGTGGATATGGTATTTAATTGGTAGTCTGAAAGTAAGAAATCAAGCAGATATTGTAAAAATAAATATTTCTGAAATATAAAATTCTCGTGTCACAATGTTCGTTCACATACTCCTCCGAAACGGCTCGACCGATTCTTATGAAAATTGTTATGCATAATTCAGTAAGTCTGAGTTTCATACCCCTATGTGATGGAATGGAGATGAGCAGCGGGTAAAGCCACTGGGCACAGCTATGTTATGAAAGAAATGTGTTTCGTTAAGGTAAGTTGTTTAATAAATTAAAAAATCTTTAGAATGGTTGCTACGAAAGTGTACCAAAATTCATCAACATCGGTTTAGCCATTAAAGCGTGAAGAGGTAACAAACAAAAAAACTTACTTTCGCTTTTATTATATTAGTAAGGATATGGGACCTACTGGAAAGTACACCCTATCAAATAAAAAAAGAATTTTGCAAATCGGTTCAGGCATCTTTGAGTAATCGGTGAACATACAAAAAAAATCCGACGAATTGAGCACCCTTTTTGAAGTCGATTAAAAATTGCGGCGTTAACCACTATACCTCATCCACACAAACCAACATCGGCCCTCTCCATCGGCAGCATCCCAGCGATTCCCGCGGCCGCACCAATTAATCAGCTCCGAGATATTGATTAATTAACGCTGGTCAGTGCGCGGCCAGCCTAACGCCGGCCAGTGCGCGCGGACTAATGTGCTGGATTACTGATGCTAATGATCTGGTAATAATGGATGTATATACTGACTGTATTTGTGGATGATAAGGTGGTGAGCTGGAAGTCATGGTTGGATTTTTTTTTGTCAAGATGATTGTGAGTTTTGGTATTTTAATCGAAATAATATTTAATTATGTTGAATATAATATAATAAATATAATATTCTTATATCTAACATTTCTATATATCTAATAAAAAAACTCGGTCATAGATTTTTACTACCTCTACTCGACTCTACCTCCTTAACTCAGCCAAGCGAATTACTTAGCATTAGTTTTTAAAGATTTTTTTTTTCCCACGTTAGGAATTTCTCCTGTATCGTGGGTGCGTTTACACACATTTAAACTCACAAACACAAAAAGCCAGACCGAAAATAACAATCTGCAGGTCATATAAATATTTGTTCCGAGCGCGGATCGAACCCACGTAACGCAGCACAATAGTCGATCGCTCAGCCACTGCGCCAACCGTGCTGTCAAATTTCCCAACCACTGTTCTAAAAACATTAAAGGAAATCATCAGGAAATGGATATGTTCTAGAACAAAAAACTCGTAGACATGTAAGATGAAAAGAAAATGGGAAAAGCAAACAATACTCAGTGAATATTTGAAATCCACAGAATAAAAAAAAAATGAAAAAAAGGTTAAGGTTAAAAGAACCTTAATTGACTACAGTACGGCCAACAAGAAGCGATACGAAAGGTCATTAACCTAAAGAACAACTGTGGCGTAGACAATCTAATATTTAGCTCTTTCCATCTTGTGCCTTTGTCGTAATGTCTCGTTCTCCCGGCAAAAACATGACAACGTTAAGACGGGTTTGCCAACATTCGGGCGGCCATTTTAGATGGGGTTTTAGCATGGGTTTTGTTTACATTTGGTATCGCTTCTCGTTGGCCGTACTAGAAAGAGTTATCCATCACTTGTTAGTTGGTTTATTTCCTAAAGATGATTAGATTTCCCTAAAGCCTAGACTTCGGTTCTAGACTTATCAAGGAATTGAGGTACATAATATTATCAAATAATAATAACCTCCAAAATGTTAAAAAAATAATAAAATCAATCTAAATAAATATTTACATACACTTTTAAAGTAAACTAACCGAACGTATTTTTTAAGTTGACACTCCCCCATGCTCTACCCAGAAAGGGGGAATTTATTTGGTGATTTCCCAGACATAAAACAGCATAGCTCTTTTTCGGGTTGTTCTGTTAAAAACCATAGACATAAACCCATAGGTACAAGCAAAACACGTTTATTCACTACATTGTCTAACAATATCATGATAACACAATAGACTAATATCACGAGGAAATTCGGCAGCTAATTATTTCTGTACTTCCCGACTTCCTAAACAATATTCTAATCCGTAATTATGAAATTCAGAATAATGTAAAATAAGCTTTTAATTTGGTGTGGGTTTCTGTGGTCGTACACATTCGTAACCAGTAGTCATCATTTCGTGAGTATATAAATTAATGATCATAATTTTGAGCTTGTTCACGAATTTCGATGTTATTTGCATTATTGGTAATTTAGTGTCAATTTGCATATGGGTTTTGTTTAATATCTAGTGTTACATGATTTTACAAAATAAATGATTGGAAGTTGTAAGAATGGAGGCAATTTCATAATGAATTGTACCTCAAAGCTTTATTTTAATTAGATTAGATTAATGAAATTAATCATATAATTATAACCGTTAGACATACGTAAACGAGAATTTGTATTTTTGTTGCTTCTTTACGCTAAAACGGCTAAACGGCATGTATTAGTATTTATTGTTATATTATATTTGTTAATGTTTTCTCGAAACACTTTCTGTTATGCCTGCACCTACTATGTTTTCTCTCTGCATCACCCTAAGGTAGACTGGTAGAAAATGCCTAAGGCATTAAGTCCGCCTTTGTACAGTGTTATACATGTGCATAAAGTTTAATAAATAAATAAATAAACGGATTTAGATAATTTTTCGTATCAAAACATTTGAAATCCTGGATTAAAACATAAGCTGCTCTTAATTTCGGAAAAACGCGGTCTTCCCGTGGGATGATGAAATAACTCAAATAGGTTTTTTTTTTATTTTACCGCGGGGCGCATCTATTGAACAACATTCCCGACAAATTTAATTACCATAGGATAATAGTTGAACAGATATAAACTTAAACATCAACAGAAATACATCTTCTAAAAGCAATACAATAAAATAAACGAGACTTAAGACCAGACGACAAAACAAAAAGTTGACAATATTGTGTTCTATAAATAGTGCAGTAGTGTAGTCGGAATGTACTACGGATCGCACACGACGATATCGTGGATCTGTCTGTCTGGGACCAAGAATAAATTAACTGCCAACTGCAGAACCGATTTTGATAAAACTTGCACTGTTTCCGCACTTGAAAGATACTTCATCTAACTATTATCATATAATATTCATTATATCATAATTATAATATTTGTATGAACTGCAGATAGTTGTTTCGGGTCTGGCTGTTTGTGTATGTGAGTTTAAATGTTTGTAAATGCACCCACGATACAGGAGAAATTGCTAGCGTGGAGCAAAGTTTAAAAAACTTCTTAGGTAGTACTTCTTATTTAATAGTAGTGTACTTTATAATCGTAAAATAATAGATGTGTGTAAGTCATTTAGGTCTTTCATGCTTAAACTACTGACCGGATTTTGATGAAACTTTACAGTTAGATGTCAGAATAACTCAAGCTTGCCATGTTTATGGAATTATTGCAATCCGTTGACAAACATACATACATTGATTGATGCAAACATATTTACACTTATTGACCACGCTTGCTTAGAAAGTCACATAAAAATCAAAGTGATAATGATATTAAATCCAAAAGTAGTTTTTACTCCGACCACTTTATTAAGGCCAATTAAAAATAAAAACAAGCTTTGAAACTTTAGAATTATTAAAAGTGATACCGCGGCCCGAAACACAAAAAGGCAAAAGAAGGATCATGGATGGGTTTTAGTCAGTAAAAGTCTTATACCGCCTCCCCTCCCCCGTTCCGAACAGAGCGGGTGAAGTTATTTAAAGACTAGCTGTTCCACGCGGTTTCACCCACGCTGCTCAGCAACTGTTGGTCGTAGCGTGATGTTATATAGCCTATAGCCTTTCTCAAGAAATGGACTATCCAACACTAAAAGAATTTTCCAATTCCAACCAATAGTCCCTGATATTAGCGCGTTCAAACAAACAAACTCTTCAGCTTTATAATATTAGTATAGATAAGTAATAGGTATAGATTTCCCTACTAAAAAAAAACTTTGAAACTGGACACTGAAACAAAAAAGTAGATAGTATTGTGTTCTAAATATGGTTCAGTAGTGTAGTCGGAATGAACTACGGATCACACACGACGGTACTATGGACCTGTCTGTCTGAGACTAAGAATACATTGACAGCTACTCATGGATATTTGGGATGAGCAGCCTCTTTAGATAAGATAAGATAGGCTTATGATTTACTAGCTTTTGCCCGCGTTAAATTCGGGGTAACACAGTTCCCCTTTTCTGATTTGCAAAGCCTGCTTCCTGTAGTTTTTGCCCTAGCAGCTTATTTATTGTAATAGTAATGCTAAGTTTTCCCTTTTCTTCCCTCTTTCTCCCTGATATCTCAATCTTTTTATAAAAAAAATGCCTATGTCCGTCTCCAGGGTCCCAAATATCTCTGTACCAAAATTCATCAAATCGGTTTGGCCATTTAGGCGTGAAGACGTAACAAACAAATAAACAAACTCACTTTCGCTTTTATAATATTAGTAAGGATTTCTCACCACAACAAAAAAAGTAGTTACATAATTAGGTATTTTGAAGAACCTGCAACCCGTCATGCAGTGGCCCTGGCAAGCCCCTCTGTTGCTGACATCTCCTTGAGGCGCGCGCGCTACCACCTTTTGGGGCACGGTCAGGTTGTGGGCGGCGCGCTGCCCCAAATAAAGCGGACATACCGAGGCCAAGGTCCATGCCTCAGGTTTGAACTTAAGTCCTATGACTTGGCAGTTTAACGGTCACATCTTAAAGCTAATACTGCTACGTCACGGCTGGCGCAGTGGTTAGTGGTTACTGCTCCTCTTCGGGTCGCGGGTTCGATCCCCTCACGGAAAAAATACTTGAATGACCTAGAAGTAGTTGATTCGGGTCTAGTTGTTTCTGTATGTTAGTTTAAGTGTTTGTTAACGCAGCCACGATACAATAGAAATTTCTAGTGTGAGGCGCAGTTTAAAAAAAAACCTAATAAGTTTAATTCCATCCAAAAGTCAACGCTCTCAAGTTGTAGTTGTTCTGCCAAGTAAAGTGAACTTCCAGGAATGCGCTGCGGATCACACACGAAGACAAAATGTGACATTTGTCTGTTTGTCAACTAAGTACAGTCACACACTGCTTTATAACACAACAAACAAACTACTAGAGTAAGTACATACAGCAGTACCAAAAGCAAAAGCTTTATATATATATTTAAATATATATATATATATATGTTTTACAGAATGTTTCATCGTTACTGTAAATAGAAATAACATATTTTTCAATACACCTCCAAAACTGTCTCTTATTGCATTATGATAAGGTTAAATATGCAATGTATTTCAGACGTTCTTATTTTTAATTTTTTGAACTCGGCACAAATAACAATAAACTGTTAAAATCCACGACCCGCATGTTTTTAAGGCTAAATTTAAAATGTGTGTAACAACAGATATATTATCACAAATAAACAAAATCATTTAAAAAATAAAATTAATAAATTTGCTGATAACAAAAAGTGAATGTGAAAAATATGACATTTTTTTTTAATTTTTGTTATTATTGATAGGCTCGCGTTTGACCACTATCTCACCTGATGGTAAGTGATGATGTGGTCGACGATGAAGCACGCTTACCTAGAAATAACCTATTCACCCTTGACTTGAAGACCCCCAGGTTATAGCTGTCAGGAAATACAGACTCCGGCAGGGAATTCCACTCCTTAGCAGTACGCACAATGAAGGTATTCCCAAACCGTTTAGTGCGTGTGGGTGGGATGTCTACCATGTAACGGTGGCGCATCGCCGTACGTCTTGTAGTCCTATGATGGAACGGGCTTGGCGGAATTAGGCTGTGCAATTCCATCGCACACTCTCCGAAATGTAACCGATAGAAAACCGAAAGGCTGGCAACGCGCCGGCGATGCTCCAGGCTCTGGAGCTTTGACTCAACCAGCGCGTCGTTGCCGATGAGCCTCTTGGCTCGTTCCTCTATAGACTCTAGCGCTTCAAGCTGGTATTTGGCGGATCCGTCCCAGAGATGAGAACAGTATTCCACACACGATCGAACTTGCGCTTGATATAAGTTCAGCAACTGTTCCGGTGTGAAATACTGTCTCACCTTTGCTAGGATACCCAACTTCTTAGCAGCCAGTTTAGCCTTTGCCTCGATGAACTGACCAAAATTGAGGGTAGATGTAAGCGTTACACCAAGAAGCTCAATATGGTCGGTAATTGGCACGGTTACATCACGAAAAGAAGGAGCAGGTTGAAATACACTCCTCTTTGCGGAGAACAGACACGCCTGGGTCTTAGCAGCATTGAACTTTTTAGAGGAATCAAGAACAGGGTGTAAAGTTCTCCATCCTCTAAGGAAAAGTGAGGATCCTCCGACCAGACGGGTGTCGTGTCTGGCGGGCCACTGCCCGACAGTTGTTTGTCGGGCGCTCGTATATATGCTAACTGCGCGTACAACTTTGCTTTCGCGATGTAGGAATCTTGCCGTTAGTTCTTCCGTGGCTGGATAGATGGCGTTGTAGGTCACTTGCATCTTTGTGTCGCTACATCACTGCCCGACAGTTGTTGATGACCAAGTTGGCATCTCCCCAATCGGAGACAGCCCTCAAGGACAAGTTCAACCGCTCAACCATGGCCTCGCGAAGAGACCGGATCTGAGACCCACTAGCCCCTGCGTTGGACGTATATCTCTCAGCAACAGTGCTGTCGTCTGCATACCCAAAGGTGCCGGGCACTAGCAGACTGTTAATGTGCAGCAAAAATAAAGTTGCTGAGAGAACCGACCCCTGAGGGACCCCAGCATTAATAGCCAATTGGTCAGACGAGCAGCCATCTATGACCACTCGAATGGACCGATCCCTCAGGAAGTCCGCAACCCAAGTACAAAAACCAGCGGGTAGACCGAAAGAAGGAAGCTTTTTAATAAGGCTTTCATGCCACACCCTGTCGAAGGCCTTAGAGATGTCAAGGGAAACGGCAAGCGCTTCCCCGTGTTTCTCAATGGCCTCACTCCAAATGTGAATGGCATACGCTAGAAGATCCCCAGTGGACCGGTTTCGGCGAAAGTCGTATTGCCGGTCACTGAGGATGTCATTGGATTCTAGGTATGCCAGGAGTTTACCATTCAGTACACGCTCCATAGTCTTACAGAGTATGGACGTGACTGAAATGGGCCTGAAGTTGGCCGGGTCAGCTCGACTGCCCTTTTTGGGCACGGGTTGCACGTTAGCTTGCTTCCAAGCTTTCGGTACTTTTCCAGTCTCAAACGAGAGGCGAAACAGGTGCGTCAAGACATGTGCTTGTGCATTGTATTTTGCTTGTATATGAACGAAAAAATAAGGCGATGACTGTTTATTCCATCTTTCAAATAATTATAGTTATAGGGGATTATCTTTTCACCTTTAAGGTCAAGTGCGATCACTGTTCTTATATTGTTTGTGTTAAATACTTTATGTTCTTGAATATTCTATGCCTAGAAAACTCAAGTAATATCATTTCCGTTAGATATGACATCAATAGGTATCATAACCTGTCTGCCTTTATTAAAAAGTATAACAGGCAAGCCTTCTCGTTCTTGTTCGAAATAGATACGGAACATAAAGGGCAAAAGAATTAACAAAGGAAAGGAAGGTATCGAATAATTTCCAGTGTATCAAAGTTTTACTGACTAAATCCTGGGTAGGTTTTAGTCAGTAAAACTTTGAACCGAAAAAAAAGTTGCAATTAAATTTAAATTCAGATTACTAAAAAACATATCCTTTATAACATCACACACATATTGATACCGGTTATCTTGACAAATTAGTGTCTAAACTAATTGCGATAAATAGCTTTTAAAAAAAATACGTAATTGAATCATTGCTATTCAAACAACGTTACAAAAGAGAACAGGCAATCAGCCAATCCAACATAAATCACCCATTCATCAAAAAAACACCCTCACAAAAATACGACCGAATGAGAAAAATATATTTACTCGACACTCGTCCGCAGCGTCAACAAACATAACGCGCTCTCCAAACATGCAAACAGTGTGTATCGCGGCGAAATTAACTTAAACGCCACCGGTCCCACCGCTAGCGGTTCCCAACCGTCCCTTGCAAGAGCCAGCCCGCGCTGCTGAGCCAGTAAGTTCAAATCAGTCCATAAATAATATCACTCAGATCCAGCCTGTCCCTTGCTGTCCTCCCTCAGCGACGCCCTAAGCCGAGGCTCGTACCCCACAGGGGGTGCCCTTAGCGTGTAGTCGCTTAGTTTGTAAGTTTTTACCCTGGCTGGAGGTCTTAATTTTTAAGTCATCCACAGGATTCACGTGGTTAAGCAGACGACAACCTTCTTGGTGGAACTGCGAGATGCCATTCATAAAAAAAAAACGCTAGTAATTAGTGAGTTGGCAACCACAACACAACAGCGACCCTGCGATGAGGATTACTGGCTAGTATGTACAGACGCCTGCAGGTCAAGCTACCCGAAACTGTCAATTTTTCCCAATGAACCTTGTACCTTATACTTTAGAAATAAAGTCGAAAATCTATCAAAGAAATCTGACAGTTTGTTGTAGCTTCATGATGATGATGTGCAGGCGTCTGTACCTAGAGTCGTCTTCAACTAGAGAGGCGCGACTTTCATGGATGTGCAACACAATTCGAAGGCACGGTTGGCGCAGTGGCTGAGCGATCGACTGCTGCGCTACGTGTCGCGGGTTCGATTCCCGCACGAAACAAATACTTGTATGACCTACAGAGAGTTGTTTCGGGCCTGGCTGTTTGTGTATGTAAATTTAAATGTTTGTAAACGCACCCACGATACAGGAGAAATTCCTAGGGTGGAGCAAAGTTAAAAAAAAAAAAACTGGTAGTAAGACAGTTGTGGAAAGGTTTAGGAAAGGCCTACGATAGAAGCGACTTCTAATAATATAGGCCTACCTACCTATGACTTTACGACGTCCTAAAAAGATCCCCCATGCATAAGAAACTCCTAGCACTTGTAGTTTTCGAGATATAGTGAAGAGTGACTCAGTGATTTCCGTTTTTATAATAATACTAACTTCTGCCCGCAACTTCATCCACGTGGCATATAGTTACTTTGGGCTAACGCTAACTTTAACCCGCGTAATGATCGAAAAATAAAATCTTTCTCTCCCCTTTTCTTCCCCCTTATCTCACTTTCTCACTCACTCAGGGTCCCAACTATCTATGTATTAAAATTCATTAAAATCGGTTTAGTCATTCAGGCGTGTAGACGTAACAAACAAACTCACTTTCACTTTTATCAAGTTAGTAAGGATTTCATGGCGTACATTACTGACTGCAGAAATATTCATTTGTAATTATTTATTTAGATGTAATGAAGCTACTTTAGTTTCTTGTGACAGCTGTCATTTTTTAAAAGTAACATTAAACCGACTATAATCGCTTCATCGCCGGTAGTAAAACACATGCCTTACCCCGTGGCGCCGCCTCTCATTTTATTTGTTTTAAAATATCAGCAAGCGTGGATCATGTCCAATTAGGTGCCGGCCGTCTGTTGCGGCTTAAGTAAACCTTTAGATGTATAGAATAAATACTGGCTGATTGTATTTTTGGATGCGCCGGCTTTTGAAGAGGACCAAGTGGTGTTTGTCGCGCGTATTTTGATGTAAATGCCACATCTGTTTGCAGTGACTATATTTTTAACTAAGTATGGCGTTGAGGAAATGGCCATATCTTTTGATTGCGTTGACTTAGAAATTTGATTTTTCCGCAACTCTAAGGGACCACAGAGTATATAGATTAAAACAGACAGACGGATGAGAAAGTGATAACATAATCTGACAAAACGGTCGGTGCAGTGGCTGAGCAAACGACTGCGTGTCGTGGGTTCGATCCCAGCACGGAACAAAAATATTTGTATGGCCTACAGATAATTGTTACGGGTCTAGCTGTTTGTGTATGTGAGTTTAAATGTTTGCAAACGCACCCGCGATACAAGAGAAATTCCTAGTGTGGGGAAGACAAAATAAATAAAGGTTCTGTTTTTTTCTTTTGAGGTATGGAACCCTAAAAATTAAGGACTGTTTTTCCTTCCTGAAGGAGTTGGCTGGGACGAGCTGGACAAAGCCAACAATCAGTAGTCTACATTAGTCGTGGATTGAAACAACATGAAGTTATAAATAGGGAAAGATTTTTACCCAGCACTGCTAGATGACGCAGGCTTACAGGATCTGTGGCTAACTAATCAAGTGTCGTTTGATTTGACTAACATAATTTTGGGTTGTAATTTTTTCCAAGGGAATGGCGGTCAGCTCACCGTCTGTCCGTCGGCACGGCACGTTCGTGTTCCACGCGCCTCAAAGAGATGTCAGCAATGCAGAAGGGCCTGCCAAGGCCACCGCCTGCCGGGGTTTCGGGTTTTTCGAAAAAGATACAGTAGCCCCGGAATATACAAATCAAAAGAAGATACATGGGTGGGTTTTAGTCAGTAGAAGTCTAGCACTCTCCCCCGCTCCGCCCAGAGCGGGAAATTATTTAATCAGCCCGCGACTTCGTACGCGTGGATTAATAGTTCCCGTTCCCGGGGGATTTCTGGGATGAAAACTATCCTATGTCCTTTATTAGGTTTAGGCGTGAAGAAGAGACAGACAGACAGACAGAGTAACTTTCGCATTTATAATATTAGTTTAGATTTAGATTAGTTTAGATTTAGATTTTCCATCCGCAAAAAATAAAAAAAAAAGGAATACAGCGTTAGAGCGATAGCCCGGCCTGAGCTATCGCTTATTCCTTTTTTTTTGCGTGCATACAATGTTTTTATTACAGCCTGACTGCATTAGAACTCAAGGATAGAGTAGGCCCAACGGTAAGTCATTGCTTTACAAAACGTAAAATTAAATAAAAAGTTAACAAGCGTCTAGGAACAAAGCCCACAATGTCCACTCATTCACTTTAATTTTAACAAGGTTGTGTCTTAGTCTCCTTACAATTTTTACCCTTGACATAAACTATCCTTCCCCATATCTACTTTGATGTCCTCAACCACGGACGAACACGGTCGCCTAAACGACTTCCGTCGCTAACATCCTGCACCAACAACAAGAGTATCTGCGCACGGAAATTTCGTAATGGCGGACTCAAACGGGGCTAGTGCTCGAGGTAGTAACAAAAAATATAGTTCGTTAGATTCACCCAAAGACATATAAACGAAAACTTACGTATAGAAGAAAATAGTGGCAAATAAGTCGACGAAACCAACAAAAGTCATCGACTTCCGGACGTAAAGTTATTTTCCATTTTAGGTTTTTTTTTTTGGAAGTCTGTTACATCGAGGCAAATTTTCGTGACAAGCAATGACACCGTGAACTGCACGCTTAAAGTGGTACTTGCTTACCTATGTGTCATGTAACATCTGATAAATGAGAATAAGGATTCACATTTATTTTTTTATTTATTATTTACTAGCTTTTGCCCGCGGCTTCATTCGCGTTAAATTCGGGGTAACACAGTACCCCTTGCGCCTTATTGATTTGTAATAGCAACGCTAAGTTTTCTATATTCTTCCCTGTTTCTCCCTCACATCCCACTTTTTTATATAAAAAAGCCTATGTCCGTCTCCTGGTTCCCAACTATCTCTGTACCTACCAAAATTCATCAAAATCGGTTTAGCCATTAAAGCGTGAAGAGGTAACAAACAAAAAAACAAACTGATTTTCGCTTTTATAATATTAGTAAGGAGTAAGAATTATAACAGGCCGGTGTCTGCAGCTTCACGTTTAAGTAACGCGTATTTGGCGTATAGGTAAAAATCACTGGATTCGCCTTACCCCTTCATGTTTCTCATGAAAAAGCGGTGAGCAATAATCCAAGTACGTTAAAGGCACATCTGACGATATAAATCGTCGAGTAAGTTGGGAGCACAGAGCATTGTTTGTGGGGGAATGCTTGGAATGCAATAAAGGGTAGTGGATGAACTGCCAGGCGGTCATTGTCTATGTTTTACGTTTTTATATTAAGTGAGCGGTCGTGTGTGTGTGTGTGTGTGCGTGTATGTTGCCAGTATGTATGTTCTGACGGCTTGAGTGATGGCGTGTTTCTTAGTAGAACTTAGTTCTGTGTGTAATAAGATATGTGTTGTTTGTTAAGTAGTGATAGCCATTGAAACCATTTTTTTTAAAACTGATTATGGCTTGTAAGGGATCGTATTTTGCATCAATGTTTAAATGAAGAACAACAACAGGATGCTTTTCAATAGATGTGCGAGTTGATGTAACGAAAAACGTAAATTTATAATTAAACATGCAAGTATGTTTCATTCAGGAGACGCCCCGGGCGCCGCCCCGCGGCGCGAGACGACTCCCGGCCACCGTAGATGCGGGCCTGTGGACGGTGAGCAATGGGTAGCTCACCGTCCGTCCGTCTATTGACGACAGGCCGTGTCGACGGCGCGTTCGTTTTCACGCGCGCCTCAAAGAGATGTCAGCAAAGCAAAGGGGCTTGCCAGGGCCTCCGCTTGCCGGGGTTGCGGGTTGTTCAAAAAAGATACCACGGCCCCGGAACGCAAAGGGTAATAGAAGGAACATGGGTGGGTTTTAGTCAGTAAGAGTATGGCCCTCCCCCCTACTCCGCCTACAGCGGGGGAAGTTATTTGATGATTTCACACCCCAAAAAAAAGTATATTTAATTTTTTCACGGAGGAAACCGGTATGTAACCGATGTATAGGGTGGTCATCCATCTATAGACCAAGCTAGGCAAGCGCAGCCTCACCTAAAGATCGATCCGAGCGGCTGCTAACATTTAGCCACGAGTTCCTCCGTCCATAGATATGTAAACATTGTATTAAAGCTCAAAACTAAGTTATTTTTATATGATAAAAACACAAAAGCTATAAATTTTTCTCATTTACATTACGTTTGTTTCAAGAAGCAAAAATGTTATGACAAATTACTAATTTACAAGAGGAACCTTAACGATTTTGACGGTAGTGATAGCTCAGTAGCTCCGCTGCGTGTTGCGCGTTTAATCCTTGCAAAGAAATATTTGTATAACCTACAGGTAGTTTTTTCGGGTCTGACTGTTTGATTATATATGAGTTTAAATGTTTGTAACTCTGCACTTACGATGCAGGAAAAAGTTCTAGTAATTAAGTTAAAAAAAAAAACACGATAAGTTTCAGGCCCTTATTTTTTTTTTAGGCAAAGTAAAACAAATACAAGTATAAGACGACACCCCCATCTGTCAAGTCGTCTACCCCCGTATCACCCCGACGTTAATCACGCATACAGTCTGGAACAAGTTTAGTAAATTACCCCGACTTTGACACCGGATGCCCATACTAAACTAATTATACAACTACGAGTGCTACAAGACTGCCGACCATGTAACTTGGTTATGTATGACACGATGTTTTCGCTTATCATGTTAGTTATATCTATTGACGGACGAGGTTGTATGACAACGTTGTGGTTTGAATGATGTAGAAGAAACCGCGCTCGTCAGAGTTGATTTTTGAACGAAGATTTTGTTCTTTATCGAGTTGATTTTTGAACGAAGATTTTTCTTTTTTGTTTGTTATCTCGACATCCGTGTGTCACTACCAGGATTCAGCAGAATACCAGCGTCAGGTAATCTATCTGGCATTATGCTGAGCTGGACTTCTTTTTAGTGCAATTTTGAGACACACACCGACCATTAGTGGGCGACCTCAATAAATATATCGACGGGTGCAAAGTAAAAAGAGGCATCTACAAAACAGCTACTTTTCAGGAGAGCGCATAATAGAAAAAAATGCTCCCATTTTGTCAATTTTAAACCAAATTTATTGAAATTTTCATTATTGCTTCGTTATTTAATAATATATCAACATGTATATTTCATTTCTTCTAATTATGTTTAATTTACGAGATATTGTAGTTGTCTGCATCTACATTGCGCTTAAAAATATGACAACTGTGTTAACTACCACTTGGTCGTTTCTACGCGGGAATTCAAAAATTTAGATTTAGTTAAGTATGGTTCGTATATTTTAGTAAATAATGAAAAGTGTAACACTTTCTATTATTAAAATTAGTTAATGACCATTTTACATCCTAAATACACCAAGTTCAGAACATAACTGCGCAGATGTCTTTTTCTACGTCGTCGATTCAGTGCAAGGTACACGATTTAGAAGGAGGTTAAATGAAATATTTACTAAGGAATCATTCATTTATTCATTCATTTATATGTATGTGTTTATAAATTGTATAAGTATGTATATGAGTTGTCTGGTTACCATAACACAAGCTCTGCTTAGCTTGGGATCAGATGTGTGAAGCCGTGTGTGAGTTGTCCCAAGATATTTATTTATTATTATTATTATTTATTTATTAACGTAAAAAACTTAACTTCTCATACATTTTTGGAAATAAAAATAAAATCTATAAAAATCTTACTGATAATTAAGAGGTAAGTAATTGCAGGATCTTTTTTTTTTTTTTTCGGGTAGGAAATCATCCATTGACTTCCCCTGCTCTGGGCGGAGCGGGGGGGCGTGTCAGACTTGTACGGACTAAAACCCACCCATGTTCCTTTTATTGCCCTTTACGTTCCAAGGCCGCGGTATCTCTTTTGAACAACCCGCAACCCCGGCAGGCGGAGGCTCTGGCAAGCCCCTCTGCTTTGCTGACTCTCTTTGAGGCGCGCGTGAAACACGAACGCGCCGTCGAGACGGCCTGTCGTCAATAGACTGACGGACAGGTGAGCTACCCATTGCTCACCGCCCACAGGCCCGCATCTACGGTGGCCGGGAGTAGTCTCGCGGCGCCCGGCGCCCTGGACGTCTCCCGCGGCGGCTGGGTTTGCTGATGTTCTCTCCCTCAAACGCCCGGCCCCCTCCTTTGCTAGCATTACTGCTTCGCAGAAGGAAGTGACCGCTTCCCATTCCCTCTCGCTCCGGACCATAGCCTGAACCAGGGCCGGACGCGAGAGATCGCCGCCGTCGCGCCGATCGCCTCAATGATTGGGCACGGCGGTGCTCCGCCCACGCTGGGCAGACCGGCCACTGTGTGCTCCACCGTGTCCTCCGGGCGATCGTCACAATGGTGACACCCTTGCGTTTCCTCCATGAGGACGCAATGACGCCTCTCCAGCCACTCCTCAAAGAGAGGACTTACCGCCACTATTGTGGCGTGCCCTAATTGCAGGATCTTTAATAGTAAAAAATAACAGTAAGAAAATACAATTTAATTATTAGTCAATTAATATAGCTAACAGTAAGAATTAACGTAGGTAGGTACTCATAAACAACAAATAATACAAATTTACAAAAGTAAATTGAGACATCTACATCACAATCTCAACGTTGAAAAAGCTATATGGCAGATAGCCGTTTATGCGTCGGTATGACTGACCGCTGGCCCCCCGCACGTCCCGCGTACAAACGGCCAGCGGTAGTTATTCGCATCTACATCGCGCAATTTCACAAAACAAGTGTAGTTGTCTTCTTTTACGTGACAAAAGTACCAAAAATAAGGTAATATTTGTATTTTTGTTTTTGCTATGTTGTAGAACATGATATTTTAAGTTAGTTTTTGCAAAAAACCAAAAATCTCAAAATTGCAGTTGACTTTTTTTACTTTGCACCCGTCGATATGTGATGGTCGATTTAACTCAGTCTACCTTACTTTTTTTTTTAACGTGTTCCATTTTTTTTTCTGTGTGATGTTTTTAATTTTATTTTTATTCTTGTATTGTGTCTTTTATTGCATTAAATAAATGATTTATCTATCTATATACCTTTAAATTATAAACTGTATGTGAGGACCGAAGACAGTTGTTACAACTAGTCAATGTCTCGAAAGTCTGACTACCAGTAATACCAAGGAGTATTTACTACCCAGTACTGACTGGGTTGTGGAGGTCAGATAGGCAGTTGATCCATGTAAAATACTGGTATTCAGCTGCATCCAGTCAGACTGGGAGCTGACTACAACAAAGTTGACAAACGGCCAAACAGATGATGGTGATGCAAGGACTGAATGAAGGGTCCGCTTTTGATTGAATTTATCCCCGAATAATGTGAAGGTCAGATGAACAGCATTTTGTTAGCCTGGGTTAGGGTGGCTAAGGGCTGATTTTTCAATGGTCAGATAACTTTTATCTGAGGAATAAAAATGGCGGTTTGACAGCTTATCTATAGAAAATCAGCCCTTAGTAAATAATATGAGTTGCTTGTCCAAAATTATATCCAGTAATCACATGATTCTTAGAAATAACTAGCTTTTGCCCGCGGCTTCGCTTGCGTTATATTCGGGGTAACACAGTTCCCCTTGTGCCTTATTGATTTGTAATAGCAACGCTAAGTTTTCCCTTTTCTTCCCTCTTTCTCCCTCATATCCCAATTTTTTCAAAAAAATATGTCTATAGCCTATGTCCGTCTCCTGGTTCCCAACTATCTCTGTACCAAAATTCATCAGAATCGGTTCAGCCATTAAAGCGTGAAGAGGTAACAAACAAACAAACTCACTTTCGCTTTTATAATATTAGTAAGGATAAAGAAATTTTCAGGAAAACTATCAAATAACAAAACATAATTGGTAACAAATTACATTTATTTCACATCCCTGCCCTTTGGAAATTACAGCTGTCATGTGTATGTTAGTTACACATGACAGCTGTATGTATATGGTAGTTAGATTCTATGTCACGTACTAGCTCCCATTTTAATTACAACAGTACCATCTTCTACTTGAGTTTGTGTCATGTCTTTTCCATTCTCGTTTTCTACTTCCTTAGTTTCTTTAACAGCCTCTTTCTTTTCCTCAATGGGTGGTGTTGCACCACCCGGTGTTGCAGGTTTTTTGAAGATCATTCCAGTAAAGTTTGCGAAAGGATTTTCAACCAGCATCCAGAAAAAGAATGCAGCAATGAACGTGGCCGTAATTATCGAGAGGCTTTTCATTAACTGTAAGAAGGGAAAACGTTTTAGAATAATCAAATTTGTTCGTCTCATCATTTGATGTTTATTTTTCAAATAGATTTTTACAAACACTTTTAAACATCGTTTTTTTAAACACAACCGAAAAAAACTCAGAGGTCTTTTAAAGTCCAGACAAAAATCTTGGTCAACTTTTATGAGGATTATGCAGCTTACTCTGAATATGAATATTGAAATGGTATTTCAAAGAAAGCACCACACATATTGAGTGGATCTGTCCAGACAGTGCAAGAACATGTCAGTTAGCGTATGGCTAGACTCATAACTCAACTCAACGACGAGAGGAACAATACCAAAAACGGCATTTGTGTAAGTCGCTTATAGTACTCAAACTGCTAAATAATTGTCAAAAAAATAATAATAATGACCCACATGATATTTAAGTAATAACCCACGTCCTCATAAGCCATTGATTTTAGAAAAAAAAATTCTTGTCTTTCTTATTAGGAATTTATCGTAACGCCCGGTTCCAATAAACAAAAACGACTCATATAACTTGACATAAGTCTCATAGAACTTATGTCAAAATACAACTATTCGTAAGCAAAACGAGTCGTTTTTGTTACCGGACGTTAGATACCGTTGTAGCTAGGGGCTTGTAACTATTCAATATATCACTTACAACTGAGAGTATGGAGACTTTATGAACTGCGATTATCGACGCGATTTCGACCCTGATGAAGGCAACGTGCAGCATGTACGCGCTGAAAGACAGCCGACCCGTGTATATAAAGGGTTTCCACTCAAAAATACCACGATAGAAACCTGTAATTAGATAAATAGATTGTGATTGACCTTTTCTAAGTTCTATGGTATGGTTTGATAAAAAGAAGTCGTGTTAACAAGATTCCCAGACTAATGATAATAAATAAAGTAAGAAAATTGTTTATTCAGCATTGACGACACGGTTGGGGCAGTGGCTGAGCGATGGACTGCCGTGCTGCGTGTCGCGGGTTCGATCCCCGTACAGTACAAATATTTGTATAGCCTACAGATAGTTGTTCCGGGTCTGGCTGTTTGTGTATGTGAATTTAAATCCACGATACAGGAGAAATCCTAGTGTGGGGCAACGTTTTATATATAAAAAAAAACAGATACCTACATCTTAAAATTAAACTAAATAAAATAATAAATGCCAAAAAGGCTTTCAAAAATATCACATCATGAAGCATTTGTGGAATAAGCCGTATATGTAATGTTAGTTGTAAACTAAACAATTTTAAAGGAGTTTTGGTCACAAATTAGTGGAACAAAGTAAATGTTATGTACCTTCAAATTGAATGACAACTCCAGCCACAACTAGACCAACAATCGTGGCAAAGACAGGCTTCATGAAAGCAGCATATATCATGTGAACGTAGTCTGGTAGCTCTTCACCTTCACCAAAGAAGATGTAGCTGGAGAAGTTGCACAGACAACCCATGAAAAACAAGGACCAGTACAGATACTTGTATTTCTGCAAAAGACAAGCAAATATAAGAAGAACAAAATCCAAACCATTGACAATAATCATACATTAAACTAGCGGCCCGGTACGTGCTTCGCTACGTATTTACAAAAAAATGTGATGCAGCGCCATCTGCCGGACAAAATTGTGAATCTAAACCATTCCCAGATCCCCTGAACACACACAAAAAATGTCATCAAAATCGGTCCAGTCGTTTGAGAGAAGTTCAGTGACATACACACTCACAGAAGAATTATATACATAAAGATTATCCCTCATTCAGGTATAAAGCATTCACTGTTACACCTAACCCTTACAGTTGTTACTTGAGGTAATCCTGTGCTTCTCGCATTTCATCTATATTACTGCTGGGTCACTGAAGAAAAACGAAGTTTAGCACAAGCGATACGAAAGGTCATTAACCTAAAAAACAACTGTGGCGTTGACAATCGAATATTTAGCTCTTTCCATCTTGTGCCTTTGTCGTAATGTCTCGTTCTCCCGGCAAAAACATGACAACGTTAAGACGGGTTCGCCAACATTCGGGCGGCCATTTTAGATGGGGTTTTAGCATGGGTTTTGTTTACATTTGGTATCGCTTCTCGTTGGCCGTACTGTATATTACTGCTGGGTTACTGTAGAAAAACGAAGTTTAGCACAAGCAAATAAACGCCATTCGCTCCTTGCTTGGGTGTAGTTTTCATGAGCCACCGACGGAAATCTGACAATCAACAGAATCTGTCTAATTTTGTTTGGTTATTCAAAATACGTAGCCATTTTAGCTTTTGTATTTATATTGTAAGTTACCTGTAACTTCTTCGGATTTCCTCCATTCTTCTGCCAGTTGTAAACAATGTAGCCTAATGCCATACCGATAGCGTAGCCAGTCAGGTTCGTATACGGTCTGATATAAATCTTGTTGAACTCAGGATTGCCTACGAATAATCTCAATATTTCTCTGAAAGTTAGAGGTGAAACATTAGGTTTATTACAAAAGAGAAAAAATAAAGGATAAGCTTAAGCGTTATCAGCCTGAAACGTGACCACTTCATCGAGACTTTAGGCCTCCACTCTTTGTGTGGGCTGTGATGGACTCATAGCTTTTGACGGGCCTGTTGGTCTAGTGGTTAGTGGCCCTGACCGCTGAGCCGGAGGTCGTGGGTTCGATTCCCACCCAGGAAAAACTTTGTGTGATGAGCATGATTGTTTGTTCTGTGTCTGGGTGTGATTTATCTATAATATGTATGTATTTATAAATTATATAAGTATGTATATCAGTTGTCTGGTTACCATAACACAAGCTCTGCTTAGCTTGGGATCAGATAGCCGTGTGTGAGTTGTCCTAAGATATTTAATTTTTAATTTAATTTTAATAGCTTTGAAATTTTGAAACATTTGATTCTAAGACATTACGTTTTTTGGCCAGTTCCAACTCCGTTCTAGACTAGGAGGGAGCAAGACTCTTATATTTGAGGCTATAGTTCGCAGATGCATTTCGAACATCAAGCTAGTGTTAAAATACCTACATAATAATCTTTTTAGCTGTAAGTTCTCCATGCTGTAATAAATAAATAAATAATAATTTCTATCGAACATAGTTTATAAGTTTTCATTTACTAAAGTATGGATGCTGTTTGTCCAAAACAAAAGGTATTTTATTTTCGACGATGAAAAACAACATTAATAATGATTAATGTCAAGAAAATAAAGTCAGATTGATTTGGGCATTGACAGATTGTATTATATATTTTTTTAAATTTTCTTTGACGATCACATAATTATTGTAATCATCACCTTTTCTCTTAAAGACTTTTTTAAATTTAATTTCTGGGCAAAAACAACAAAAGAATAAAATATTGTGTCAAACTTACTCCGGAGAACCAAATAGAATTCCATGTAAGTGCTCGTAGTAAGTAAGCAGGACCGAAGAAATGATTCCCACGAGGAAAAGAAGGGTCAGGACCACCTTCCTAGTTGCAGCGGTTTTGCACGTCAAGAAGACTATGACACCAATAATGTAGAGCTGGGTGTCGCAGGCTAAATACCTGGCGACGAATACGAAATATTAAATTTAGTGAATAGACAGATAGTTGTTCCGGGTTTGGCTGTTTATGTATGTGAGTCTAAATGTTTGTAAACGCATCCTCACGATACAGGAGAAATTCCTAGTGTAAGGCAAATGTTTCATCACTCATATTCAAGTTTTATAAAATGAGGGATGACCCTAAGCCCAACAACCGTGCCTGAATTCTGACTCCAGTCCACGATTGAGACGTTTCTTATAAAACTAAAAAGAATTATTCGGACCAATGAAGACGGACCAAAAATACAAGGATAGTTGAATTAATTCAAATATTTACCAGGTTTGCGGCATACAGTTGGAATGATAAAAATTGTTGATGAAAATTAAATGACGCCACCATTCTTGACGACAGGCACTCGCTTCAACATGGATGAATTTCTGAAGAACAAAATATGTTTTGATAAGTAATACACTTCATAATACATAATATTATTATGAAAATACGGGTTATGGACTTCAGATAGACGGTCCCATACAGGTAGACTGGAAACTGAGTCGAACAGTTGAATCGAACAGTTGAATCGAAAAGTTGGTAACTGGCATTTGCAAATTATAACACATGACTAAAACAAATAGCCCTTAAATAAAAATAACATATAGTGTAACTATTATCAGTTAGTATAAATAAGTATAATAAACGTAAAATGTAGATTTATTTACTTAAACTCACCTTCCAATAAGGCCCATATGAGATTCTCGCTATCCAAGTTGACGTCAAGGCTAAGATGACACCGTACGATGGAGTCAACCTGCATCAAACATAGTCGAACTCAAAGGTTTCGTGATTAAGGTGTGAGTTTGATTCGTCCTGGTGCTTTGATTTTATTGGTGTGTACTTTATAGGTTGTTATTACCAAGAGAGTAAAAACAACTGGCTAAGTGCTAGTCGGTCTCGGGCATCAAAGGTTCCGTACAAACTTAAGGCATAAACGATCATATCTTTTGACTGCGTAGAGTTAGCAGGTTGGTTTAATAAGTGGCCACAGACTAGAGTATATTTTTTAATTTCATACTCTATACCTCTACCTGTTCCTGAGATAAAGGGTCTTGACAGAAAGACAGACAGACAGACAACGAAGTTATCCAAAAAGGGATTCGTTTTTCCCTTTTGAGGTATGAAGCCCTACAGATAGACTAAATAGCACACAAAATATTCGATATAACTGGTTGCAAGATAGCTGCCTTTAAATTAAATACTAGTTGTTCCAAAAGATTTTTAAAAACCTACCAGTTTGGGAGCTTTTTGTTTATCTTTTTATTTATTGATTTTGTTTATTGTCTTACCTCAACCATCTTCCCATGATCTGTTTCGGAAGCATCATCAACGAAGTTTCCCTTTTCTCCGCAGATATCGACCAGTTATACACAAGCAAGAAGGAGGAGATGACAAAGAATGTCTGCATTATCAATGGTCCGGTCAAAAATATGCTAGCAATTTTAACTTGCACCCACTGAAATTTAAAAAAAAAAACATATTTATTTTCAAGAATGTGTATTCTATATATAACTAGCTGGCGCCCGTGGCTAGGCGTGCGATATCGAAAAAAAAATTCTATGTGTTATTCCAGACTGTCTACCTCTGAGTCAAATTTCATCAAGATCCGTTCCAGCCATGAGTTCCGTTTTGACGTAAAATAGTAACAAATATCCATACATCCATAAATCCTCACAAACATTCGCATTTATAATATTAGTAGGATAGAATGTCGGTAGTACAACATAAGTAATAGAACATTATAGTAATCTGTTTTTATGAGGTACTTACATCTTCTATGTATTTCGGATTTACAGTCAATATGAGGGCAGTGAAAAATGTGTGGCATATCAATACCAGAAAAATACTCAGCGATCTGAAGCAATACAAACAAAAAAATATTATAATTTAATTATAAAGATTATTTTGGTAGAATAGAATAAATTCTATTGGGCATGCTGTGGTTTTCTGACAGTGAAGGAGTGCACTATCATCACTAAGTAATACTGTCGTCCATAGCTTACTTTTCGGAATCTGTGCATATCCTTTGTTAGATTTCCTTAATATTTATACGCACATCATTTAAATAGGTTACGTATATAAACATGTGGAATATAATCAGTTGGTACTTCACCTGATACCATGAATGCCTCCCAGCGCTGAGATACGAGGATCCTGCCCTTCTCCAGTTGGTGCTGTAAAGCTCTTCCAATTCCGATATATTGAAAAGCAATAGAGATATCTGAGTGCTGAAAACAACACAGAAATACAGACGTTACGTGGTCATGTTAATAAGATTAAGATTAAGAGAGTTCATTGTAGGGAAGCACTTTGATTACAGTTGGTATCCGGTACAGCGTTAAAACTCAACCACAAAGCATGATTATTTCAAATATACTCGTGACAGGCAGTTTCGGAAAGTTATAGATTCTATAAACTGTGTTTGACCATGCAACACACATAATAACTATGAATGGACTAAAATCCATAAAAGTCGTAGATCAAAAAGGAAGAGAATGGGCAAGAAAGTCCTTGAACTACACTCGTGCCGTACAATTGTTATAACTTACAATGAGATATGTACAGTTCTTAGCACTTAGAAGTTTTAACGTTGGCTATTTCGATACTTATCAAAAAACGATATACTCTATCAATTATAAAACTTACCTCCAACAGGATTTCCCTTTATTAAATAGCGATCACAAAGGCTTGCGACAATGTTAACCAACAATATCATGATGCAGACTACTGCAACAGCTATATCCAAATTATCTAAAGGATGGTCTCTATCACGGTTGGAACAGTCAAAGTCATCAGTCAGCCTCGTTTTTAATTTGTACTTGTTATAAATGGTTTCGTTGGTGCATGCTTCAAGGGACAACCTTAGGTCTTCATCTGTTCCTGAAGCATTGTAGAACTTACTGCATGATTTTTTCATACAAAAACCTTGGCGTAGCAGTGTATGATTGTAGTGTAAATCACTTTCCGAAATTTTCTGGAACCAAGACGTATAATTTTTAAATAAACCATGAAAAGCTAGAATATTTATCAACGGTAACTAAGGGAGATAATCACTTCAGATGGCGCTATACTAATATGTAACAGATTGATGAAAGATTTAGAGAGGTTTACGTGCATTGACTTCAAAACTAGGTACGGAGATGTAGCAGGTAAAGCATTTGATGAAATTTAACAAAATATCATTTCTCTTGTTCCCCTAAGAAATAAGTCGGAAAATATATTTCCATTACAGTCGACCATGACTCGATTTCGGTTGCGTTTTAACTGTAGTTTTAAACAAATGTGCGTTTTGATAGCCAGCCAGTTTAAGTGCTTACTGACGTGGCATAATACGAAGAATCTCATTGAATGTTACATTATTAATATTGTGATTACGATCAAATGAAAAGGTTCCTATTTGTAATGCTTGCGTAACATTTTTATAAGCCATAATATATATTTTAATCTAGCGTTTCTCTAATAACAAATCAAAAACCAATCTAATAGCCTGATAACCACTACCACAGTTGACAAAATAATGATGAGACCTTTTACCATAACTTACCTGTGCTAAACTCAGAAGTTCGCTGGGCTCATCCGAGACCAGAACAAATTCTGCGAAACAGTACTTCGCATCAGGTTCATCAAAGCATTCTTCGTAGCTGTCCAGGTGGAATATTGGAGGCAAGCGAGCATAGTCTGTGTCTAGAAAATAACAACAACAAAAATGAAATGTATTGGTGAGTCAAATCGTAAGTACTTACTCTTCATTCACCCGGTCACTTTGACCTTGAGCGTAAGAAATGCTGCACCAGCCGGGACCCCGGGGGTTAGGATAAATAAATGACGCTTGATTAAACTGATTCTGTTCCCAGTATCCTGTGGCCTATTTTATTTTATTTTTGGTATTTTCACAAAAAAAAAGAAAACCAGTACTTAAAGTGTTACATATACCTGGGGTTGCGGGTTGTTCGAAAGAGATACCGCGGCCCCGAAACATAAAGGGCAATGGCAACAACATGGGTGGGTTTTAGTCAGTAAAAGTCTGACATGCCCCCCCGGGGAAGTTATTTGGTCAAAAAAGTTGTTACATATAAACAGGAAAACTGTATTTTTTCTGGTGCCTAAACTAAACCAAGGCCTGTTATTTAGGACACCAGGGGCTCACAAAGAAATTTATTATGAAGGGGCTCCCAAAATTTCAAATAATGGTATCTAGTACCTTAAAAAGGCATCAAAAAGATCCCTGAAAAAAAAATCAATATTGGCTTATAGTTTTTAATTTTGCAAAAATATTTTTTAATATATTGTTAATTGACTTAGAAATACAGACAATACAAAAAAAATTGTTCAAATTATGATTCAACTTCTTTACCTGTGCGTTAATCAACATGAAATGATTAACGCACAGGAATTGAATGATTGTTCAAAGAATTGAACAATCATTCAATTCTTTAGCTTTTGCTAAAGAATTGAATGATTGTTATTTTTGCAAAAACTTTTTTAGTATTAACACAATATTTTTTAATTTGAGATAATTGCATTTTTCAAAAGGCTGGAATAATCTCATATTGTGAAATTTGAATGGCTTTGGTCTTAATATTTTTGAAGAATTCACACTGCGATTAATATATAGCAAAGTTGAAGACTACTTGTAAGTCTTGCACTATAAGTTTTGAAAACACAATTTCATAACATTTTCTCGTTAGAAAAATACCGCAAAGTTACCTTTAAAATAATTTCAAATGGATAATTTTTATTAAAATTTGAAAATGCCTATGATATTTTGCAAGGCAGTTGAACTGTGTACCTATAAAATAAAAATTTAAACCCTTTTTCTTCCGTGTAAAAACTTTTCCTCTGAAAATACAAGAGTTTTAACTAGTCTAGTTGGGAACTCGCTACACGCAGCGCAGCAGTCAATTGCTCAGCTACTGCACCAACCATGCGGATAATTTAATTAATTAATTAGCTACTGTACCACAACATACAAAGTTGAAAATATCGTCGTTAACAGTAATTACCTGTGTGTTATTCTATAAGTCGGCCAAAGATCACGTGAACATAGTATATTTTTAGACAAACAATGGTACCATGAGTTCCATCATTACCATAATTTATTAAAAATATCAAAAGATAATAAAAATATTGCATCTAACATAACATCAGTAGGGTTACCATGACATCTTATAGCAGTTCTTATTCTTGTGTGAGAAAGAGATGGTGCTAGACACCCTGTATAGCTCTATCTCTTTCTCTCAGTTTAATAAGTTCTGGGTAGCAGTTTGTTATCAAGAAGGGTTAAGCAGAGTTGTACAGCCACATTTGGTCAGATATGTTTTTGTTTCCATGGAATAAGGTCCATTGCCATACGGAGTCCCAGATTATTTAGAAGAGATACTTCGGCCCTGGAACACAAAGGGGAAAGAAGGAACATGGATGGGTTTTAGTCATCACAATCATGTCTGCCACTCCTTTCCACTCTACCCAGAGCGGGAGCCTTTATTTGATTACTAGCTTTTGCCTGCGGCTTCGGTCGCGTTAAATTCGGGGTAACACAGTTCCCCTTTCCCTGATTTGCAGGTACCTGCTACATGTAGTTTTTCAAACTAAGTTTTCCCTTCTTTTCCTTCCATCTCCCTCATTTCTCACTTTAAAAAAGAAAAAGCTTCGCTTATGCCCGTCTCCAGGGTCCCAACTATCTCTGTACCAAAATTCATTAAAATCGGTTTAACCATGTAGTCGTGAAGACGTAACAAACAAAGTCACTTTCGCTTTTATAATATTAGTAAGCATTTGACATCCCTGAAAAAAGCCTTTTGTCATCAAACGGGTACATATGCAAAGGACTATGTCCAAAATGGACCTGAGCAATAAAGAGTATCGGAATACAAGATAATTAATTGTCTATTTAATTATGTAAGTTGCAAATACTTCTGTAACACGGACTAGCTGTATGCAAATTTGTACATTTTGTAGTAGTTTACGCGACTAATAACCTCTCCCAGCCGCCATCAACGCCTAATATTAAGAATTTAGGTATGATAAATATAATCATATGAATATAATTGTCTCTGAATTTTAATGTGACACAAACATCCACTTAAGCGTGAGAAAAAAATGCGTACCTACTAATTGTCTAGGTAGGTATTAAAAAAAATTAATGTATTATGATATTATTTTAAAATTAAAATCATAGGTACTTAATTTTCGTTTTTATGGTTCGATTATAACATTGAAATCAGATAGGCAGTCACTTCATGTCTATCTGACCAGCTTTTGTTCTACTACTTTGTTGAGGTTTACTTCCAATCTATAGTACGGCCAACGAGAAGCGATACGAATGGTCATTAACCTAAAGAACAACTGTGGCGTTGACAATCTAATATTTAGCTCTGGAAAGAGCTAAATATTAGATTCCTGTGCCTTTGTCGTAATGTCTCGTTCTCCCGGCAAAAACATGACAACGTTAAGACGGGTTCGCCAACATTCGGGCGGCCATTTTAGATGGGGTTTTAGCATGGGTTTTGTTTACATTTGGTATCGCTTCTCGTTGGCCGTACTATAACTGGATATGGCTGAATACCAGAATTTTACTTGGTAAGCAATCATTATTACTGGGTAATTCGATACGGCTTGGAAAGACTGAACTTTTGAACTAAATATATGTATAAACGAAAACCAGCCAAGTGTGAATCGGGGTCGCACCTTGAGTTTTCCGCGTAGACTTGCGATGTAAACATTTTTTGAGTTTACTCCTTTAGAATCGATTTTTTCATATATAAGGCGCCCGGTATGAGAAAAATCCGAGGGGTAAAACCTACTAAAGTAACGAAAATGTGTCACGTTTTTGGTTTAACTCTCTAAATTGGCTGTGAGTGTATTAAGGCGTACATATGGTATGCTGTATAGGCGACTATACCTATATACTATATGTTATTGGGCTTGTTTGTTTCTATCAGTGTCGATGTATTTATATTGCTATTTTTTTTCCTTTATTTGTGAATTTACCCTTTAATTATGATATTAATCTTTTTTCAGTTGAATAAACTCTTTTTGCGTATGGTTAGATACTCGTACTTAAGGAGTAAACTCCAGTCGTGCGTCGGAGCTGACACACACACTTTTTTTTTATTGCGTAGACTTCGAGTGTTGATTTTGTAACAGATTGAAGGGACTACAGACTTACGTAGATAGTTTTAAGTTTAACTTGAAATAAGAGGTCTTGACAAACAAACACAAAGGCGGACAGAAATTTTAAATTTTTATTTTAAGTTACGAAATAATAAAAATATAAAAAGTTTTACATACCATTAAGGTTGTATATCGCAGCAGTAGAACTATGAACCAAAACAAATAATATTAATTTAGTAAACATTTTTTTTCTTGTAATACTGAGCTACGAGTCACACAACATACTCAATTTGAATCAGATTTAATACTAATTACTGACTACCTAAGATATGCACTAAATTGCCTCGACAACAATGTTTTTTATTCATCATAATATTATGTTTATTTTTGCAACGCCTGGGAAATTTAGTTTTTAATAATAGAACAGGAAATAAAACGTTGTTGGAAGGATTAAAAATAAAATAATTAAAGGCACAAATTTTCAGGAATCAAATCATTCATTCACTTATACATTAGAGCCAAGTGTGTGTCGTAATAGTATATTAAAACACTCGTTACATAAGTATCTAGAACATCGCTAGTCCGTGACCGGACACATTGTATAGACATGCCTTTTGCCCAGCTGTGGGAATGAGAGATTTACTCAAACTCGGCGTGAAAATTTCACAAAATCGCTGTCGGACCGTCATAAGCAAACTCAAAACATTTCACATGTCTTTAACTTTATTTTAGCGCACTGTGTGATAGGCCCTATTCCTGCAGTGGACTGCTCTGTCCTCGTTTGCAATACAGTGGGTATTCCCTTAGTGGGTAGAACTCATCTAGATAATCTGTCCCCTATGTACATAGTTAATCCCTACTTGTTCTCCTTCTATCTTAATTTTGGCTCCATTTAAAATAATTTGCAAGTATTTATTGATGGCACTGCTTTTTTGCATTCCGTTGCTAGTTGAAGAACAGGTCACCTGCAAAAAGAAAATAACGTTGTCTGCCAATGTAAGGTGTGGGAATTTTTCCTTGTTAATTTGAAGAGATTATAGATTTTTTTGTTTGGACTTTAAAAGAGACTATGACCTCTGAGTTTGTTTCGGCTGTTTCTTCTCAGAGTAGTCGGGTACGAAACACCGGCCTCATCTAGTTTTAAAAAAAAGACGTGCAAAAGTGTTTGTGAAAACCTAGTTGCAAAATAAACATCATTTATCATTTTTTACTGAATACATTTCCGTTTGATTGTTACGACGTTTTAGGATGGCATTCAATATTTTTGTGGCGAAATCAAGACTCCTTGTCTGACACCTATCTGAATTTCAAAATAAAACGAAACGCATGATTCTGGTTTTAATTTTTAACCGAGGTCACAATTTTTAATTTAATTAACGTTTTTTTTTTGTATATTCGTAGCAAATTATTTCCAATTAGTTTTTATTTCATTGACTTGTATTCTCTGATTTGTATCTTGACTTCTCGAGTGCAAGGATTGGCTGTTTTAAACGCCCGAGACACTCCACTAAGTACTAATGAAATATTCTTGTTTTCTGCCTTTTTTTACGGATGGATATTTATCAAATAACTTTCCCCACTCTGTTCTATTTCTTTCGATCATTTCGGATATTTTTTGAGGATTGTTTTCTGAACTAGTTTCATGCCATACTGCGGCGAAGAGGTGTAAAGAAAGAAACTTAGTAGTTCCTTAACTTTTCTGGGTTCAATAGCTGACAAATCAATATAATGCTTTATTACCTAACGGAGTTAATATGTATAATGTTAATGTTTTTTTTTTAATTTCTGTTCAAACTTAGCCAGTGAAGCTTGGAATTGTAGGATGTTTAACCATTACTGCATTAAATCTTAAAGAACATAGTTATTAACAAAATATACTAACGCTAACTTTTGTTAACGTTTTTTGCTAACGTTTGTCGGCAGCGTTTGGAAAACTGCGTACTGTTTTCTCATCCTCTAATAGCACAGTGTTTGATGACGAAACTCTTCAACCAGTGTGTGTTGCCAGTTATGACTAACAGCAGTGACACAAGGCTGTTAACTATGAGTCTAATAAAAATATCTTGGGACAACTCACACACGGCTATCTGATGCTAAGCTAAGCAGAGCTTGTGTTATGGTAACCAGACAACTGATATACATACTTATATAATTTATAAATGCATACATATTATGGATAAATCACACCCAGACACAGAACAAACAATCATGCTCATCACACAAAGTTTGTCCTGGGTGGGAATCGAACCCACGACCTCCGGCTCAGCAGTTAGGGCCACTAACCACTATAATATGTATGTATTTATAATTTACTAGCCGTGTCCCGGTTTCACCCGCTGCTCAGTAGGGGCATGAAAAATAGATGTTAGCCGATTCTCAGACCTACCCGATATGCACACAAAATTTCGTTCAAATCGGTCCAGCCGTTTTGGAGGAGTATGGGAACGAAAATTGTGACATGAGAATTTTATATATTAGAAGTATGTATATCAGTTGTCTGGTTAGCATAACACAAGCTCTGCTTAGCTTGGGATCAGATAGCCGTGTGTGAGTTGTCCCAAGATATTTATTTATTTATCTTAAAGTTATTGCCAGAAGTCATATAATACTTGGGTAAACGATATTTTGAGGATAAAACATGTAAACACAATTGGTAACAAATTAATTTTATTATGTCACAAACCAACTTATGCAAAATGACGCAACATCATTTCAAAAATTCAACAATTTTTTTTTTCTGGTCGTTACTCTAAGTGGTAAAATCCCTTTCGCAACATCATGCTTTGTCAATTTTATTACATACTTTTGTTGTATCAATGGTGAAAAGATTATTATGATCAACTTGATTACCACAGAACTATTAATCGAAGCGTCAGTAGCGCCTGGAGATTACACCACTTTGAGCTATCGCTAACTTTAGCTCGCTTGATGATCGAAATAAAAATATCTTTCTCCCCTTTTTCTCCCCCTTTTCTCACTTTTTCTGGCCTTTATCCGTTCCTATTTTTAACTATCTTTGTGGTTTGGCCATTTAGGCGTGAAGACGTAACAAACAAAAAACTTATTTTCGCTTTTATAATATTAGTGAGGATTCTATGTATAATTAACCTGAAATATTGGTTTCTAACTTTCTACTCCGGTTGATGACAAAATGCTCACACTATATAACGTGGGACTTAAACATATACAGCTTCACACCCCTGCTATTCCTTATGTGTATGTAGTTAGATACTAACCCCCGAATACTGAAACGTCACTCAAAATGTGAGGGCTGCTTAACATTTGAGCAGCTCTTAAACTTTAGATTTTGTATGGTCAAACGTCACTTCTGAGTCTCTGTTAAACTTAAGTGGGACTTAAATTTTGAGTGACATTTCAGTATTCGGGGGTTAGTCACGTACTAGCTCCCATTTTAATTACAATAGTACCATCTTCTACTTGAGTTTGTGTCATTTCTGTTCCATTTTCGTTTTCTACTTTCTTAGTTTCTTTAACAGCCTCTTTCTTTTCTTCAATGGGTGGTGTTGCACCACCCGGTGTTGCAGGTTTTTTGAAGATCACTCCAGTAAGTTTTGCGAAAGGGTTTTCAACCAGCATCCAGAAGAAGAATGCTGCTATGAATGTGCCAGTAACTAAAGTGCAGCTTGTCAGCACCTGTAAGAAGGAAAATTAATTTAGAATATTATCTAAGTCGTTGATGTTGGAAAAAGTCTTGGGGTTTTCACATCAGGAATTTATTTATTTATTTAACGATTTATGTACATACACACTGACTACAGAAAAATTAAAGACAGTAACCGACAATTGGTACAAAGGTAATGCTTATTTCTACAAAAATCACTTCCAGCATACCTGCGAAAGGAGAGTAAATAAAAAGAGATATAGACACAGAGGGTAAAAAAAAAAAAACAAATAATGACTAACTATTTATGATATGTATTTTTGTTCTTAAAAAAAAACTTTGGTTTTGTGGCTAGGTGATCGAATTCATACATAAGATAGAACATAAGACAAAGATAACTGTAAAAAAAATACTTACAAGTGATAAGATAGTGACTTTGTGCAAGGACGTCATCGACGCAATTTCGACCCTGATGAAGGCTACGTGCAGCATGTACGCGCTGAAAGACAGCCGGCCCATGTATATAAATGGCTTCCACTCAAAAATACCACGATAGAAACCTGTAATTAGCAAAAAAGTGTTAACAAAACAGCATTTTTGACACACAGAGAGCATTTTAGACTTTTGATATTTTTATTAATAATAATAAAATTGTTTATTTTCTCTACACAAGTTACTTAATGCTAGAGCTTTACAGAAATACATGGTCAAAACGTTAACTTTGTGAGAGACTGGTGCCTGCAGTAGGTTTCAGTAAAAATCCTGTGTTATTCCGTTGGGAGATCGAACCCGCGACACGCCACATATTTGTTCCGGGTCTGGAATGTTTGTAAACGCACCCACGATATAGGACTAACTCCTAGTGTGGAAAAACGTTTAAAAAAACAAATGTGGTCGCAATTACGTCATGTAACTTAATAAGGCTATGGTTAGATCCAAAGAAGTCGTGTTAATAAGAATTCCTTACTGTTTCTTAAAAATTACATCTTCTGAGAAGATAAATAAAGCAAACATGCCTAAGGCATTAAGTTCGCTTTAGCGTGTGCATAAAGTTTCAATAAATAAACACGTACCTTCAAATCGAATGACTACTCCAGCCAAAATTAGACCAACAAGCGTGGCAAAGACAGGCTTCATGAAACTAGCGTACAGCAAGTGAATGTATTCTGGTTGCTCCTGGCCCTCTATGAAGAAGATGAAGCTGGAGAAGTTGCATAGGCAACCCATTAGAAACAAGGACCAGTACAGATACTTGTATTTCTGGGAAAGACAAAGAGAGATGTACAGTTAGAGGCTATAAGTCCATTTACACCCTAAGGATTGTATTGTTATGAACGCGTGATACAAGCCTTAAAGCCAATCTTTGTCAAATCCACAACGAATCCAAATTACGATTCGAGACCGGCTATTAAAAGTCTTTTCATGCTTTTTTTATGTAACAGTAAAGTATGGCCAACGAGAAGCGATACCAAATGTAAACAAAACCCATGCTAAAACCCCATCTAAAATGGCCGCCCGAATGTTGGCGAACCCGTCTTAACGTTGTCATGTTTTTGCCGGGAGAACGAGACATTACGACAAAGGCACAAGATGGAAAGAGCTAAATATTAGATTGTCAACGCCACAGTTGTTCTTTAGGTTAATTACCTTTCGTATCGCTTGTCGTTGGCCGTACTGTAGATTTTTAAACCGTGTAAATGGTCATTGTTATCCCAACCCTATTCTGCAATCGATAGCTGACCGGGTAGACAGACAACCCGCTAATGTGAGCGCTAACTAATTGCACTCGATCTCTTTTAGTTATTAAGAACTAACATAGGCTAAGTCACATGGTTACTAACGCACTGGACCACATAGTAGTCTGTAAAATAAATAATAATAATTGTTGTTATTGCCTATTTAGCTATTGTATTCCTAAAAAAGTTTACCTGAAATTTCTTTGGATCCCCTCCATTTTTCTGCCAGTTGTAAACAATGTAACCGAATGCCATACCGATGGCGTAGCCAGTCACGTTCGTATACGGTTTGATGAAAATCTTGTTGAACTCCGGATTGTCTACAAATAATTTCACTGCTGCTCTGAAAGGTGTAGGTGGACGATAACGTATGTTGCAAAATAACAAATAAGCAGCCAAAGTTAAGCGTTATCAGCCAAAAACGTTAATACTGTGTGGAAACTTCAAACATTCACTCTGTGTGAAAGCTTAAGTATGAGTGGGCTGTGATAGATCACAATCTACTGGATTTGAACTTAGTGTATGCTAAAGACTTCGATCGAGACATTTGATTCTAAGACGTGATTGTTTTTAATACAATGAGGCAATTGACGATAGACAAAAAAATATCTAAATTAAGTTTTTAGATAAAATTGAACCATTATTTGTGCCAAAAAAAAGTCAGATTTATTTGAAAATTTTGAATTTCAGCTTTTTAGTTCCCTTTTAATAATTATAACCTTTTTTTCTTGAAGTAAAAAAAAAACTTTTATTTCTTTATTTCTCACTTTTGGGAAAAATCCAAAAAGTCATAAATTCAAAAAAATATTGTGTCAAACTTACTCCGGAGAAACGAACAGAATTCCATGTAAGTGATCGTAATAGGTATGCAGGACGGAAGCAATAATTCCCAGGAAGAAAAACAGGGTCAGGACCACTTTCCTAGTTGCAGCGGTTTTGCACGTCAAGAAGACAGCCACTCCAACAATGTAGAGCTGGGTATCACAGGCTAAATACCTGGTGACAAAAACGAAACACTCAGTTTATTTTACTTCTTAAAAGCGTTAGCTTTCCCTCTGAGAATCCTTGCAACTGGCGAAACTATAAGTACACCTCTACAGCCTAGCAGAGAAATAACTAATGTTTTGGGTCAGCCTTAGGCTTACCAATAGGACGACGAAGTCGATAACGTTCCGGAGGATCGGAGTAAATCGGAGAGTGATGGTAGGACCTAAAGCCAAAAATACCAGCTGGAACCCGACGGATTGCACGGTAAAGCCTGTGTACTGGTGGTCGCCTCTTGCCATAGGCTTTACGCTGGAGTCATTTGGTCTATGGTCCTTTACGGGGCCCCGATAATAGTGCTTTCTTTGTAGCAGCGTGCCGCCCACTACCTAACCGTGCCCCAATAAGGTGGTTCCCATGAGCCAGACACCCGGGCGTGTGTGTAGGAACCATTAGGTGAGGACCTGCGTCAAGCGGTGTGTGTCTTACCACTTCTCAAAGATGAGTAGGAGAGGTCATTGGATGATATCCCATAAAAAAAGCAGGCTTTGATTTAGACATTGTTGATAAAACAAAAGAATACATATACTTTGTCTGACTCGGTAATCATGGCCAGCAGTTTTCTTTGGACTAATGAGACAGAATGGCGATGTTTAAAGACTTCAGATATTTACCAGGTTTGCGGCATACATTTTGATTGATAAAAATTGTTGATATAAATCATATGATGCCACCAATCCTGCCGGCAGGCAATCACTTCACTATTGATGATTTTCTGGTGAACAAAATAAGTTTTAATTAGTAATACACTTCCCAATATGAATCCTTAATAATATTATAAGAGCAAAAGTGAGTTGATTTAATATGTCTTCTTAATGGGTAAACGGATTTTGGTACAGAGATAGTTGAGACCCTGGAGATTGACATAGGACTTTTTGGCGCTATGGCAAAAACTACGGGTACAGCACGGCTGTCCAAAATCAAAACCTAGCAAGGGACATTTTTGATGAAACACGTTTTCTTCAACCAATATTCCCAATTTTTTTTTCTGGGTCTATAGCAAAAACAACTGTATTTTTATCTTAAATAGAATCGGAGATATGTACATGACATGTATGAACCTAGCAAGTGCACTTCGTTCTCGGTGTTTACAAAGTGAAAAAGCTAGTAAGTAACATTTCCAAATACAAAAACCTATTAAGTACGGTACATGCTAGGTTTTTGAATTTGTGAATGGACTAGTAAGTGTTTTTGCTAGGTTTTCAATGTTAGATCCAAAAACTAATGTATAGAGAAACCAATTAACAAACCTAGGTAGAGATCTAACTAGGTTTTTGCTATTGGTTTAGTTAGTATCATACATATCTTGAAGTATCCAAAGAAGTCATTAGTAAGGCACATAAAACTTGTCCAAATGCATTTTCATTTAATTTATCTATTTCGTAAAATAAAACAAATCATAATTATTGCCATGAAAACAAGATATGTTCAAAAAGGAATTATATTCTAAATGGCAGCTGAAAATGTTTCATGTCTTCTCCTGTAAAATTAACTCAGATGTACTTGCTAGGTTTTGATTTTGGACAGCCAAGCAAGTAACCTGCAAATCAGGAAAGGGGAACTGTGTTACCCCGAAATTAACGCGAGCGATGCTGCGGGCAAAAGTTATAATTGAATGTTATAGTTGAAGACATCATGAATGTTATAGTTGAAGACATCATGAATGTTATAGTTGAAGACATCAGTTAGACAGTCATCCAGGTAGACTAGAAACTGATTTGAAAAAAAAATCAAGCTGGTATTTAGAAATTGTTACATATGTCATGTACAGACCAACAAATAAGGTGTAAACCATATTATTAATATGTTGTGTAATAATTCCTTAAAGTCAGTATACAGTGTTGACAAATAAGTCGGGCCTGACATACATGAAAAGGATGTCTCCTTTAAGTAAAATGAGCCAACTAAAGGATTTAACTTAGTTTCCCTGCAGGGCCCGACTTATTTTTCCACACTGTATACAATTTCAAATAATACAAAAAGTAGATTTACTAATAAAACTTACATTCCAATAAGGTCCATTCAAAACTCTCGGAATCCAAGTTATCGTCAACGCTAAGATCAGACCGTACGCTGGAGTTAACCTGCATCAAACATAGTAAAGTCTGTTATTAATACTTATTCAAACTAGGTTTAGTAATATGGGCGTAGATTTGATTCCTATTTGTTTGCCTATTGGTTAAAGTTTTTTTATTGGCAAGTAACCAAAGTGTTTTAACAATATCCAGATTCAAAAGAATTCCCATGAAAAGAATATCCAGTATCTTGCACATTATACTTTATAGAGATCCCCGGTTTTGAATTGCCAAATACTGTATACAGTTATTGTGCCTTGTGACTAAGACTTTAGCTTAATTTTTTATTATTGTTGTCATTGTATCCACAGTAAAAAAAGTGCCTGAACAGGCCTTTTTGAAATAAATGCTTTTGATTTTTGTATTTTTCTTTAAGGTTACTTTAACAAGAGAGTCAAAAATGTGTGCTGAGAAATTAGTTGCCTGTATTTCAAATATTTTTTGTTCCGTAAAACTTATAAAAACCTAACTAGTACAGTTATTTGATAGATATTTGTAAACCATTTTGATTTCTTTTCTTACCTCAACCATCTCGCTATGATCTGTTGTGGGAGCATTATCAAGGAAGTTTTCTTTTTCTCCGCAGATATCGACCAGTTATACACAAGCAGGAACGAGGAGACGACAAAGAATGTCTGCATTATCAGTGGTCCGGTCAAAACAATGCTAGTCGTTTTAACTTGCAATAACTGAAATTAAAAATAATAATAGTCACATTTTTTTATTAACTTTATAATAATATTGGTAGTATAAGAAAGGTGATAGAAAACTATTTATTTAAACAGTAATTGGTTTAAATGAAGTACTCACATCTTCAGTAAATTTCGGATTTACAGTCAATACAAGGCCAATGGAAAATATGTGGGCTGCCAATACCAAGAGAATACTCAGCGATCTGAAGCAAAATATTATATTAATTGTGATTGTTTATAACTTTTTTTTCTAATATATAGGTTTATTTAGTTAGCTTAAACTAAATTATTTTATGCATGCTGTAGTCTCCTGTCAGTGAAGGATGTCACTATCATAACATACATGATCTATGTACATCATTTGTTGGAGATAATAAATCAATAACAATATATATCATTAAAATAGGTCACGTATAAAAACATATGGAATACAATCGGTTGGTACTTCACCTGATACCATGAATGCCTCTCAATGCTGCAATACGAGGATCCTGTCCTTCTCCAGGTAGTGCGGTTAAACTCTTCCAATTTCGATATATTGAAAAGCAATAGAGATATCTGAGTGCTGAAAATAACACATAGAAATACAGATAATATCTAAACAAGCTAATAATAATAAATGAAATCAAACTTTTTAACAGAGAGGATTAAGTTTGTTGTAGGGAAGAACTTTGATTACAGTTAACATCGTTGCAAAACCAAGCGTTAAGTGTATTTTTTTAAACAAAAGTCTGCTACACACAAAAAAAATATGCTGTACCGTGCGTGTGGTTTGTTTTTATTACAACTTAAAATGTGATACACAAGCACTTAGTATTTTTACGTTGGCTATTTTTATGCTGATCAAAAACGTGATCCAATACCTGTCAATTATCGTTTACATTTATTGAAAAAGTGTTCTGTGTGTGAGGAAAAAAAATAAACTAACCTCCAACTGGATTTCCTTTTATAAAATAGCGATCAAAAAGGCTTGCGACAATGTTGACCAGCAATATCATGATGCAGACTATTGCAACAGCTACATCCAAATTATCTAACGGGTGGTCTCTATCACGGCTGGAACAATCAACCTCATCAGTCAGCCTTGTTTTTAACTTGTACTTGTTATAAATGGTTTCGTTGGTGCATGCTTCAAGGGACAATCTTAGGTCTTCATCTGTTCCTGAAGCATTGTAGAATTTAGTGCATGATTTTTTCATACAAAAACCTTGGCGTAGCAGTGTATGATTGTAGCGTAAATCACTTTCCGAAATTTTCTGTAACCAAGAGATAATAATTTGAATTAAACAGTGAAAAGCTAGATTATTCCTAAACAGTAATTCATGTAGATAATAACTCTTAGATTGCGCTATGTTGTTATACCACTTTACTATTGTTTTCTAGGCATTAAGTGGCGTCATTTTCAAAGGCTTCTCAAATTGTAAGCATCGGCTTTGAAAATAGCGTCTCTCCAATAGCAAATCAATGAGCAATCTTATATTATAACAATTACTAACACTGCGGACAAAAACAACGATGACACATTATAATATAGTTTACCTGTGCTAAACTCAAAAGCTCACTGGGTTCATCCGAGACCAGAACAAATTCTGCGAAACAGTAGATCGAATCAGGTTCATCAAAGCATTCTTCGTAGCTGTCCAGGTGGTATATTGGAGGTAAGCGAGCATAGTCCGTGTCTAGAAAAATAACAACAATATAAATTAAATTTAATGTATAGTTGAGTCAAATCGTCAGTACTTACTTTTAACTCACTCGGTCACTTAGAACTTTTTTTTGTGCTGGAAAATCACCAAATAACTTTCCCCGCTCTGGGCGGAGCGGGGGGGAGTGTCAGACTTTTACTGACTGAAACCCACCCATGTTCCTTCTATTGCGTTCCGGGGCCGCGGTATCTCTTTCAAACAACCCGCAAACCCGGCAGGTGGAGGCCCTGGCAAGCCCCTCTGCTTTGCTGACATCTCTTTGTGGCGTGTGTGAGACACTAACGCGCCGTCGACACGGCCTGTCGTCAATAGACGGATGGACGGTGAGCTACCCATTGCTCACCGTCTACTGGCCCGCATCTATGGTGGCTGAGAGTCGTCTCGCGGATCACTTAGACCTTGGGCTTTAATTAAAAACAGTGTGAATAGAATAAATGAAGCTTGACTAAACTGGTTTTGTTACCACTTTCAAGTGGCTTAAAGTACAACATTTTGCGCCAAAGAAGAATCTAATTACCAAACTGTGATGGTCTCATTAATTATAAAAATAATGGAACTTTAAAAATAGATAAAGGAAAGATCTGTCATTGTCATCATCTACCTAGGCTTCCCAACTCATCCACAACCTAATTAGTACTTGTTACAGGTACAATTAGGTATACGTCTTGGGAAGACTGGTTACCAGAATTTCTGGTCGAAGACTATGTGCTACGGTTATCAAAGATCTACTTATGACATTCGAGACAAACGTCACGAAGAAAAATCAGTAATAGGTGGCCAAGCAAACACGGTTTGACTTAAGGTCGGCCCGAGCAGTTGTCATTCTTAAGTCGCTAACTCATCAAATGACGGAGTGGAGGTTGGGCGGAACAATTATGGAAAAAAAATGTGATAAAATACTAATCTTAAAATATTTTAGGATAACGTTTTGTTGCTTCTGTATTCTTTTCATTTATGTATACGGTTTATTATTATTTTATTTGTTAAGTTAAAGTGTAGTAGTAAGTTTGTTATGTTATTTAAAATTGTGTTTAATTATTTTTCGTTGAGAAATAAATGTTAACACATCCACGTTCACAAACATTTTAACTCACATTTGTAAACAACAAGAACTTAGGGTCAAACATTATTTGCCGTACGGGATTCGAACTCGCAAAACCAAATGCAGCAGTCAATTGCTCAGCCACTTCGCAAACCGTGTCGATAATTTGATTAATTAATTAGCTACTGTGCCACAACATACAAAGTTGATCTAATCGTGAATGGCAGTAATTACCTGTTCATTATCATGTCAGTTAAAGATCACGCGAACACAGTAATTAAATATTTTGAGACAAACAATAGTAGATTCGTTCCATCATTATCATAATTTATTAAAGATATCAAAGGTGAAAAAATAGTCTATTATAACATTTAATCATGCCTCTTATCCCGAAAGGTTAAGCAGAGTTGTACCCAATAGAACACAAATGTAGCCAAAAATATTTTTGGTTTATAGAATAGTAGGATGTGAGCGCATTGTCATGTGGGTTCGTGGGTTGGTTAAAATAGTTACCGCGGCCCTGGAACACAAAGGGCAAAGAAGCAACGCGGGGAAGCGGGGGAATTTATTTGTTGATTTTCCATTCGTAAAAAAAGGGTTGCATTTATAATAAACTAGCTTTCTATTTAAATTTGGGGTAACACAGTTCCATTTGGTGCCTTATTGATTTGTAATAGCAACTCTAAGTTTTCCCTTTTCTTCCCTCTCAAATAAAAATTAGCCTAAGTCTGTCTCCTGGTTCCCAACTATCTCTGTACCAAAATTCATCGCAATGGGTTTAGCTATTAAAGCGTGAAGAGGTAACAAACAAACAAACTCACTTTTGCTTTTGTAATATTAGTAAGGAAGTAAGGATTAAATAACTGCTGTTTTATATGCAGCGTATTTGAATTATTACGAGAAATACTCAATCACATTAAAGAACTCAGTACGGTCGTAGCTAAGTAACACATTTTAACGAGTAGAAGTCTGACAACAAGCTTTACTATCTGCCGAGCCTTTGCTAAACTATGTTGAGGTCGGCTTCCAGTCTAACCGGAAGTGTCGGAATACCAGTATTTTACATATGGGGACTGCTTACATGATTTCCGCAACCCGCAATGGTTACAACTGGGTCATACGATAATGTTTGAAAAGACTGGTTTAAAAAAACAGTCAAGTGCGGTAAGGTTTATGCACAAACTTGCAACGTAAACGGCCATATCTTTTAACTGCGTTAACTTAGAGAGTTAATTTTGTCACAGATTTAAGGAGATTTAAATATAATGTTTTTTTTTCAACTCGATATCTCTATGCTTTCTCAAGTTAAAGGGTCTTGACAGACAAACAGACGGACAACGAAGTGATCCTAAGGGTTCCGTATTCACGTGTTTCACGCGCGCCTCAAAGAGATGTCAGCAAAGCAGAGGGGCTTGCCACAGCCTCCACCTGCCGGGGTTGCGGGTTGTTCGAAAGAGATACCGCGGCCCCGGAACGTAAAGGGTAATAGAAGGAACATGGGTGGGTTTTGGTCAGTAAAAGTCTGACATTTGGGAAGCCATTAGATGATTTCGCACCCGAAAAAAGGGTTCCGTTTTTTTTTTAAGGTACGGAATAATAAAATCTAAGTGCTTTTACATACCATTGAGGTTGTATATCGCAGCAGTAGAACTATGAACCAAAACAAATAATATTAATTTAGTAAACATTTTATTTTCTTGAACATAGAGCCACAAGACACAACATACTCAATTTGAATCAGATTTAATACCAACTACTAACAATCTGACATTGTAATGGTATTTTTTATTTAAACTAAAACCAGTTAATTCCATAATATTTTTTTCCACACATGGGAAATTTTAGGTTAAATAATAGAACAGGAAATAAAATTTATTATGAAGGTCAAAAAAATATAATTAAAGTCACGCGTCTTCGGTAATGATATTATCATTAATGTGTTTGTTACGTATTAGGGTAGGTAGTAGGGATAGTACTAGGGTTTTACTTTCAAATGGAAAAGTCATCAATTGACTTCCCCCACTCTAGGCGGAGCGGGAAGGAGTGTCAGACTTTTACTGACTAAATCCCATATTCCTTGTTTGTGTTCCGGGGCTGCGGTATCTATAAGTCATTTAATTGTTTCCCATCCGTAAAAAAAGAGGCGTTCGGCCGTCTTAAAATTGACAACACCCGCTTTAAATAATTTCCTAGATTGCTAAGGTGTGTAAGTTTCATTGTTTATATTAATTCCAAATTCATTTTCGTTAAACGTTTTCCAGGATAAAATCAAATATTTTTGGCAACATCTAGACTCCTTGCCTTACACCTCTCGAAATTTCGAAATTATAAGTTCAACTAAACATTAAAATGGTTCACATGTTAGTTCCATAATAGATAAAACATTTCCATTCAAGATTTAATTTTTCAATTAGTATTTTTTAACCAAGGTCATAATTTTTAAGTTGTTAAAGATTTTTATGTACACATTTTTTTTTAAATTATTTCATTCATTGTAGCTTGAGTACGAGGTTTAGCCGTTTTAAAGGTCCCAGACACACAGTACAGATGATGTACTATTGTTTTCAGCCTGAGATAGCTTCATACCATACTGCGACGAAGAGGTGCAGTGAAAAAAAAAATATAGTTCCTTCCCTTTTCTGGGTTCAGTAGTTGACAAATACCTACCGGAGTTTACAAACGTTCATGTTTTTAAATGTTTGTTCATAGATAGAAGATAGAATATTCTTCATTATTTACACCATACAAATAACAAGAATAACAATATATGTACAACTTATAAATAGGGTGACACAATGGGCGGTCTTATCGCTAAAAGCGATCTTTTCAAGACAACTTTTGGATGGATTTAAAGGAGGATGGATACAGTACTGTAGGTAGTCTGTGGTGTTTCATTTTACGAAAGAAGAGCTACATTTATACATAATAAATACTTATATATAAAATCATATAATATATATTATAAAATAATAATCATGAAGAGCAAATAAATATTTCATATATTGTTGTTTAAGGAGAGAGGTGGTGCTTTTTGACCATACTTTTAAAAATAGACACGGTTTGAGCGCTCCTTACAGACACGGGCTGGGCATTCCATAGCCGTACAGCTTGAACTGTAAAGAATTTATCATAGAAGCTAGTAGTTCATGCCCACCCAGTGAGTAAAAGATTATTATTTTAGAGTGTTTTTCATTTGATGTTTAAAGCATTAGTGTATTTCATCTTAGACAACATAATAATTAACAAAATTTACGAACGCACAAAATTAAAACGCAGCCATAATGCCAGTACTACGTTTGTCGGCAGCGTCTCCCTTTCTCAGTATCCCACTATAACTCGAAGTATTTGAAAATGAAACTCTTCAACCCGTGTGTGTTGTCAGTGGCCACTAACGACAGTGAGACGTGACGGTCTTAACCGTCGTCGAGACTTTACAGACAGCACGGTTGACGCAGTGGCTGGTCCACTGCTGCGCGTGGATTCGATCCCCGCACGCAACAAATATTTGTATTACCTTCAGGTAGTTTTTTTAGGTTTGGCTATTTGCGTATAAATGGTAGTATCGGGTGTGTTACACCCGATACTTGAATAATTTGCAGCTTGACTAAACTGGTTTTTACCACTTTCATATGGTCTGAAATGAAATGAAGAATCAACTCAGCCATCTCTGATGATATACTTAATGTTATAACAATAATGGAACGTCCTCTTGTCATCTTTGACGGGCCTGTTGGTCTAGTGGTTAGTGGCCCTGACTGCTGAGCCGGAGGTCGTGAGTTTGATTCCCACCCAGGACAAACTTTGTGTGATGAGCATGATTGTTTGTTCTGTGTCTGGGTGTGATTTATTTATGATATGTATGTATTTATAAATTACTAGCTGTTCCCCACGGTTTCACCCGCGCTGCTCAGCACCTGTTGGTCGTAGCGTGATGTTATATAGCCTATGTTACTCGGGGATAATGTAGCTTTCCAAAGGTGAAAGAATTTTTGAAATCGGTCCAGTAGTTTCGGAGCCTATTCATTACAAACAAACAAACAAACAAATCTTTCCTCTTTATAATATTAGTATAGAAGTATAGATATAGATAAGTATGTATATCAGTTGTCTGGTTACCATAACACAAGCTCTGCTTAGCTTGGTATCAGATAGCCGTGTGTGAGTTGTCCCAAGATATTTATTTTATTTATTTATTTATCTTAACTTATCCTTCCCTGCTCCTGGCGGAAACCTAATATTATATTTTTAAATGTTTTTTTTTTATAATTTTCTAAGGAATATTTAAGATGAAAAGTGATAGGACAATTTAATGGAACCTTGAAACTTGATGAAGGAAAGCCCTGTCATTGTCATCATATGCCTGGACCTTTCCCAACATATCCGCAACCCAGTTAGTACTATCAAGAGCACGCCTTGGTAAGAGGAGATGCCAGATATTCGGTTGGTTTCTTGGTTGGTCCCGACTGTCATTAGTAGACCTTTGACAAAAGGACGTCTTAACGAGTCATGGAGAAAACTCAGTAACAAATAATATGGTCACCCACGAACGGAGGAACCTAGGCAAGCACGGTTTAACTTAAAAATCGTCGCAAGCAGCTAATGTGATTAAGTCGGGAGCTACTCAAATGACGGAGCCACCAAGGCTGGGCCGGATAATATTGAAAAAAGTGTTATCAAATACTGATCTTCGCCTGTTTTAGTAATTGGTTTTGTTGCTTGTGTATTTTTTTATTTATATACACGGATAATAAAAAATAATAAAAAAATATAATAAATATATATAAATTATAAATATATAGAAGTTTATTTAACTAGTTAAAATTTGCTTTTCTTTGTGAACTAAAGTTCACAACAACAGACAGAGATAAAAAAATAACCTTATAAATAAGGTTATCGCTAACTGTGCCGATAATTTTATTAATTAACTAGCGGCCCGGTACGTGCTTCGCTACGTATTTACAAAAAAATGTGATGCAGCGCCATCTGCCGGACAAAATTGTGAATCTAAACCATTCCCAGATCCCCTTGAACACACACAAAAAATTTCATCAAAATCGGTCCAGTCGTTTGAGAGAAGTTCAGTGACATACACATTCACAGAAGAATTATATATATAAAGATAAGCAACTGTGACACGAAATACAAAGTTGAAACTACCGTGAATTTATTATAGTAGTAGTGATCTTTGACTGGCTTATATTGTAATACGTCTATTACAATATAAGCCAGTCAAAGATCACTTGGAGTTGCAGTAATTAAATCATTTTTAGACAAACAATAGAACAAGAGTTCCGTCATTTCCATAATTTAGTGCGAATATAAAAATAAAAAGAAGAGTATAGATAGCAGGTTAAAACAAAATAACTACTACACATACATATATGGCTTAAACGCAGTTCATTCAAATTATTATGAGAAATTCGACGCTGTATTGTTAGAGAATAGCCCTATAAAAATAGTAAGTAATGAAATATTCTGTGATATAATATGTGAGTCTTTATATGAAATAATACCAGAATTATTATTGCCTTGACAACAATATCATTATGTATAGGTATGATTCTTTTTTTATAATAATAATAATAATAAGCCCCCTAAAATCCAACCTTACGTCCAAGCTGAACATCTAGCTACGTGGGGGGCGGACACGCGTATTGTACAACTGTACAAAAAACTTACGCGGCTAACAGGCAGGGTAACCCTTCATGGAGATGAGTAATAAAAGAATATATAATTTACGGTCGCTTCCCGGGGAGCGCCGGGGCGCATCTGGGGCCGATGCTGGATGCCACAGCATGCGAACCATCGGCGGTGAGGAGTTGAGCAAGCGGGCTCCCACCGAAAAGATTGTTACAGCTGGTCGTAGTGATCTGAACAGGCGGGCTCACTACGTAGAAGCTACAGCCGATTCCACGGGCGATGATACCATTTCCTTATTTTCATCCATCCCTTCGACTCGCCCCTCCTACATGACAAGAAGAAAAGCGAGCTTGTCCACCACCAGCACGCTTGATAGTGTTGTGCGAGATGTCATCCCTGACAGTGAGATTGCACCCACTACAAGCGCTTCTACTAAACGCAGGCGATGGACACCTGAAATGAATATGTTCATTCTGCGTACTGACTTTCAATTAACCTTATTAGATACAGATAAAAGAACCTACCTCGAACCACTCCACCTAAAATTTGTAGAAAAATTCCCAGACATGCAGGTTAGCCGACAGAGAATAGGAGACCAACGTAGAGCCATCATAAATAACAAATTACTACCACAAAAAGTAATAGACGACATTCGAAAGGAAGTAGAAAAAGAGTTAGATCAACTGCAATCAAATCATTTTACTCTACAGACGCAACACACTTTAGATTGTAACCAACAAATATTTACAGCTACACAAGTACCACCTACAACCATAGAAGCACATAGTACACAAAATAAAACTCAAACTCGAATGAGATGGACTAGTGAACAGAATGAAGCTATAATGCGATCTTATTATCTAGTCACAGATTTAGGCACAAATGAAACGGTATATCGAAAACGGATGTATGACGATTTCGTTAGCAAATTTCCATCACTTGCTCACCTAAGCGAACAAAGAATAGCAGATCAGAGGAGAGCAATAATAAACAATAAATATATAAGCAGTGATAAATTAAATTCATTAAAGGCAGAGGTAGCAAAAGAACTCGGAACACAAACCCTCAACTCACACAACAATAGGGACCGGTTTGCAGGTACTATAAATAGGAACAACATCAATTCTCAATTAACAAACAGGACTGAAACTAACTCTGTAGAAGAACTTACACTTAATTCTCAAACATTGGATAACTTTGAGCTACACACTGAAACAGATGTCTTGCCTAATCCACAAATTAATCCTGAAAGGGATGTATTGATAGACGATACTTTTAAACAAGCATTCGATTTTTTTAAAGAAACAAATCCTACAAATAGAATTTATATTCCAAAACAGAAACCATCCAAAAATCTTGCAAGAATAATTAGTTATCTTAACAAAATCACTCTCCTAGAAAATATCAACAATGACACCGACTTCAACACATTACAAACCATAATTTATTGCTCTGCATGGACCGCTGCTAAAGTAAATGGAGCAAGGATAACACTTGAACCGCGAGAAAGTATCAGAGTCCCAAAAACAGAATACAAGCCAAAATGGCAAAAACGACTGGAACAAAAAATAAAAGATTTACGAACCAAAATAGGTAGAATGACACAATTTATTAATGGCAACAGTAGTAGGAAACTAAGAAAACATGTTAATAAGATAATAAAACAATACAAAACTCACACTATACACGAAGAACCTAACACAAAAGCCGCACACACACTCGATACACTAAAACAAAAACTTTGCGTCGTAAAAGGCCGACTTGAAAGGTATAAAGCATGCACTCTAAGAAAACAACAAAACACTCAATTCATCCACAACGAAAAATTGTTTTATCGCAATATCAGACAGACAACAACAAATATTCAGCATAACATCCCACATGAAAATACCACACCTGATCCAGAAACAGTTAAACAATTCTGGGCAAACATATGGGAACAACCAGTCTGCCATAACTCTCAAGCTGATTGGATACAATCAGAACTATCAAATAACACTAGTAACATCCAGCCAATGGTATTTGAGCAAATATCCCCGGAAATTTTTCATAAGGTTTTGTCAAAGCTACATAACTGGAAAGCGCCTGGATCAGACCATATACATAGTTACTGGTACAAGAAATTCACAGCAATTCATTGCTATTTATATAATTTCATTAATACATTTATCCAAGACCCTACATCCATACCCTCTTTCATAACGTCTGGCACCACTTTCATGATACCAAAAGATCACAATGATCTCTCAAACCCGGCGAAATACAGACCTATTACATGCTTGCAGACCTTGTATAAGATCATCACATCCTGCATATCTGAACTTTTATATCAACACATTGATACCAACAACATCTTGGCTGAACAACAGAAAGGATGTAGAAAGTTTAGTCAAGGCTGCAAGGAACAATTAATAATTGACTCTGTTGTTTTAAAAAAAGTCCAGAAGACCAAATCCGATTTATTTACCATGTACATTGACTACAAAAAAGCCTATGACTCAGTTCCTCATTCATGGCTTATGCAAGTATTAGAAATATACAAAATACACCCATCAATAATAGCATTCCTTAAGACTGCAATGACAACATGGACAACTGTACTAAGACTCACTACCCCAACCAAAACAATAGACACTAGTCCAATTAAAATACAAAGAGGTATCTTCCAAGGAGATGCACTTAGTCCGTTGTGGTTCTGCCTTGCTCTTAACCCATTATCAAAAATATTAAACTCAACTTCGCTAGGAATCCCTTTAAATTCTAATGCTGACGGGCAGGAGGACACCCATGAAAGCATTTTAAACCATTTGATGTACATGGATGACATTAAACTATTCGCAAAATCGCAGATTCAACTTGAAGAACTAGCTAACTTGACAGAGAAATTCACAAATGATATTAAAATGGAATTTGGTATAGACAAATGCAAAATAAACTCAGTAAGAGCAGGATAGAACTATCAACACCAATACACCTTAGCAACAGGCGAACAAATAGAACCATTGAATGAACACGATACTTACAAATACTTAGGGTATATACAATCAAGTCAAATACACTACAAAGATATTAAACAGAAACTAAAACAACAATTCCAACATAGATTAAACACAATTCTTAAAACACAACTCCACTCTCGAAACACAATAAAAGCAATTAATACCTTTGCTATCCCTGTCCTCACTTATTCATTTGGGATAGTAAATTGGACGAAAACAGATTTGAAAAACTTACAACGAAAAGTTAATACTACAATGACTAAATTCCGTAAACACCACCCAAGATCATGCGTGCAAAGACTGACACTACCGCGGAAAGAGGGAGGCAGGGGACTTATAGATATCTTAAATCTTCACAATCGACAAATCACAACCCTCAGACAATACTTTTTCGCTAAAACTGAAACTTCCACACTCCACAAACTAATAGCCCAAAACGACAAACATTTAACACCTCTTAACCTTAAAGACACAACGGAACAGAGAAACGAAAGGGTGACTGATGACAAAACGAAATGTCTAGAATGGACACAGAAATCTCTACATGGAAGACACCGTCAAGATTTATGCCAACCAAATGTCGACAAAGAAGCGTCGAACGCATGGCTTAATCGAGGTGAACTCTTCCCGGAGACAGAAGGGTTTATGCTAGCAATACAAGACCAGATAATAGAAACAAAAAACTTTAGAAAGCATATCATAAAGAATTTACCAAACGACACATGTAGGAAATGCAATAGTTCCGCGGAAACAATCCAACATATAACTGGTGCCTGCAAATCAATAGCTCAAACCGACTACAAACATAGACACGACCAAGTAGCTAACATAATCCATCAGAAACTAGCTCGTCAGTATAATCTTATAGATACTGTAGTACCATATTATAAATATACCCCTGAAATAGTACTAGAGAACACCACAACAAAGTTGTATTTTGACCGGGCCCTCTTTACCGACCGCACAATTCATTACAATAGACCAGACATAACACTAATTAATAAAATAAACAACACTGGATTTCTGATAGATATAGCCGTGCCAAACACTCACAACTTACAGACTACAATAGCAGAAAAACTTTCCAAATACACCGAGTTAAAAGACGAAATAACCCGCCTCTGGCGTCTACAAAAAGTAATCATTGTCCCCATAGTAATTTCTACAACAGGAGTTGTCCCCAAACAGCTCCATCAGTCCCTTAGTTCCCTAAACTTACCAGCCACCACTTACCACCTACTACAGAAAGCAGTAATCCTTAACACATGCAGGCTGGTAAGAAAGTTTCTGCAGTGTGAGATAGACAACATCCCACAATCTGCACACAACCGTGTGGAATCTATTTCCATACCCGCACCAACTGATGAACACTTGGCTTAGGCCCGTGCCATCAGAACTTCCCGGCTAGCCGGAGAAACAAAAATGTAAAAACTAAATAATAATAAAACTTTTATTTGCAGACCTTAGTCCATAGTGTTAGTAATATATGAAATAGACTTAGTTAGCTAATATTAGTATCACACATAATCAACAAAAAACAATTCAAATATAATTGACAATGACAATAACAAAACAATAACATTAATACGACACAAAATAGAAATGGACATAAAAACCACCTGCCCGACACAGGTCGACTCAAAGCATCTACTTTGAGTCAACCTGTGTGTGCAGTCTCATCCATCGACCAAGCATAGGGCAGTCCCACCGGTTACTCAACGCCCTCAACATGCTGTGGGAGCTGTCATCAGTTCTGCGCCGGACAGAAGCGCACCGCTTGCGAATGATGGCATAAAAATCATCTATCCGCGCATCGGCAAACATACCCGAAGCGCTACAAAAACGCGGCAGCCCCACAAGCATCCTGAAGGCATTATTATATTGGACACGCAGAGCATTGTATGCTTTCTGCGTATACTTGACCCACAGGCTGCAGGTGTAAAAGGTCTGACAATAGGCTCTAAAGAGCGTCATTTTTGCCTCACAAGAACACCGAGCAAACCTGCGAGCCAGCATATTTATGCATACGAGTTTTTTTTATTTAAAAAAACGGGAAATTAACTATTGAGAAGATTTATTATTGTTTGTCTAAAAATAATTTAACGACTATAATTTCCACGTTGATCTTCAACTTATTTAAATTGTAATACACAATTTTAACTACTTTAATACATTGTTTTTTTTTATTTAAAAATATATACTGAACAAGTAATTATGCCACTAATTGATTTGATAGTTGGCGATGTGGCGAAGAGATTAGCTGCTGCCCTACTTGTTTGGTTCGATTCCCATACAGAAAAAACAAAAAATATTTGTAGCCTATAGGTCGTTGTTCCGGATCTGGCTGAGTTTAATGTTCATAAACGCATAAACCCTTTTTACATTTAAGAAACTTCTTCCAGTCACTAAAAGCCTACTTATCAGTCCATCCAATTCATTTAGCAGATCATCCATGTAGACATGAAAGAAAAAATATGCATTATAGACGACTAGCTTTTGCCCGCGGCTTCGCCCGCGTTAAATTTGGGGTAACACATTTCCCCTTGCGCCTTATTGATTTGTAATAGCAACGCTAAGTTTTCCCTTTTCTTCCCTCTTTCTCCCCCTAACATCCCACTTTTTTCCAAAAAATATTAGCCTATGTCCGTCTCCTGGTTCCCAACTATGTCTGTACCAAAATTCATCAAAATCGGTTAAGCCGTTAAAGCGTGAAGATGTAACAAACAAACAAACAAACAAACTCACTTTCGCTTTTATAATATTATAGTATAGTATAGTAAGGATAACTCAAAAACTACCCAAGAAATATAAATAAAATTTATGTGAGACCACTTTCTTTTTTTGTTTTTTACAGACAAAAAAAGAATTAAATCGGTCCACATTTGGCGGAGTAATCGAAAAACATACATAAAAAAATACAAACCGGTACAGCCGTATCGGAGGAGTTTGGTAACAAACACTGTGACACGAGATTTTTATATAAGTACTAGCTGTGCCCAGCGGTTTCACCCGCTGCTCCCTTAGGGCTATGAAAAATAGATGTTGGCCGATTCTCAGACCTACCCGATATGTACACAAAATTTCGTTTAAATCGGTCCAGCCGTTTCGGAGGAGTATGGGAACGAAAACTGTGACACGAGAATTTTATATATTAGATTAGATATAAGTTGTGGGTTCGATCCCCGCATGGAACAAATATTTCTATGGCCTACAACGTACTTACTATAGAGGAGATTCTTAGTGCGGGGCACCGTTTTCTTTAAAAGAGTTCCTTCTTCTTTCGTTTTCGTCTTATATTCTCTAACAGGAACACTATACACTGAAAATAGCGGTGCAGTCTCATTTGCAAAAAAAAAAGCTTTTTGTGTACTTTAGATTTTGATCTGCCTACTAAAGTTACCTCTACTTTATCTTTTTAGACGCCTGCTTCCACTGGTTGCCGAATTTTTTATATAAAGAAAACGTTGCCCCACACTAGGCATTTCTCCTGTATCGTGGGTGCGTTTACAAACATACAAAGTCACATACACTAACAACCCAGACCCGAAACAAGTATCTGCAGGTTCCACAAATATTTGTTCCGTGCGAGAATCGAACCCACGACACGGGGCGCAGCAGTCAATTGTTCAGCTACTGTTCCATTTTCGCAGTGCACTACGATTGTAGGCCAATCCTTTGAGAAATCATCAACTTATCCCGCCATCTCCTACTGGGTCTGACTCATTGTCGTTTTTTGCTTTGTGGTGTCCACTGAACGGTTATTTTAGCCCATTGCTCCTCCGGTAAAAAGATAATTATCATTAACTTAATTACCACAGAAGAACATGTAATGAGGAGGGATGAAGGACATGTCACTAAAAGAGTGATGGATCTGAATGTTGATGGACGGAGAGCGAGAGGAAGGCCAAAGAAAAGATGGATGGATTGTGTAAGGAATGATATGAAGGTGAAAAGAGAATGGAAGAAGAAAACGTATTGCGCCGACCCCAAATAGAATGGGACAAGGGCAGGAAAATGATGATGACCACAGAACTGGCGTTAGCAGCAGCGTCTAGAGACTTTAACAATTTCTGTATCACACTTCAAAGCTTTTAATTTCTAGACATCATTAGCAGAGTTTATTTACCTACACTTTAAGGAACTATAGTACGGCCAACGAGAAGCAATACGAAAGGTCATTAACCTAAAAAACAACTGTGGCGTTGACAATCTAATATTTAGCTCTTTCCATCTTGTGCCTTTGTCGTAATGTTTCGTTCTCCCGGCAAAAACATGACAACGTTAAGACGGGTACGCCAACATTCGGGCGGCCATTTTAGATGGGGTTTTAGCATGGGTTTTGTTTACATTTGGTATCGCTTCTCGTTGGCCGTGCTATAGGTTTAAAATAACGGAATTATTTTAAGTTCCCAAAGCTGTTAAATTTTAGCTGATCCACTATGCACTCTACTCTGCATAGGTGGGCATAGTTAATCCAAAGTTAACATAGATAGTTTAAAAGTTAACTTCGATATTGGTAGAGCGTTAAATTCTCGAAAATTTAACGGTTTAAAGTTAAAGTTAACCATTAAAACTTATACTGCTTTTGTGCTGAGAGAAATAGGTAAATAAAACAAAAATAATTTAGTCTGTTTACTATGAAGTAAGATTTTAATTTAGGCCATAAACGACTTATGTTATGGACTATACTTATTTTATCGGAAGTTACATCAAACGTGTCCTCATTATAAAGCATATTACAAAATCAAGGACTAAGAAAGAAGAGTGGCTATAGTTCCTTCTGCGTATGCGGCTTCCCTGGTATCTCATAAAGGGTACAAAGGAGAATGACCACGACAATATGGACCACGGTTCAGAGTTGCATCAATTCCAAAGTTGTTTTAGATGGTTTATAAATTAACCAAATAACCATCTACAATTGGTTTTTTGGAATCAAAACCCGCATTGCCAAGTTTTTTTAGAAAACGTAACTTAACCTCAAAATAGAAATATCCGTCGTGTATAGAGGTAAGTTTATGGGTCGTAGTTTGGAGAGCAGATTAATTAGCATATCTGATGGGATAGTGACTTAAATAAATCAGTACTTTGCCTCGATCAAAACTGTTGTGTAGGTACGTAGGGACACAAGTGAAACTACTGACAGCTAAAAGCACACTGCTTTATTCGTAGGTCGGGCAGCGCAGGAGTGCGGGCCACGCACACATATAACATACTGACATACACATATATAACATTTCCTCCCCTTATTTGACCAAATATTACAAGTCATAGGAAGGGTTTGTAATCTACCCTGGGAATGTTTCTCAATAACCGATCAGGATTCCTTGAAACCGGATCTGACGATACCTCTGCGTCTGCAGATGGTGGTGATTGGTTTGCCTCATCAGGTTCCTCTCTTGCGGGACTTTGAACCTGTGGGTTGCTTGTTGTCGGTTCGTTATGACAGCTGTTATTGTCGTCGAAGTCGTAATGATATTGTGGCAGTTGAGAAACATTACCCTTACTACCTTTATATAACATTATTTGGTTCTTATGTTTCTTAATTTCACCCGACAAACTTAAATCATGAATTAGGTAAACCACTTTACCCAATCTCTTTTTAATAATACCTCTGCGCCATTCGAATTTAACATTATTTAGAAACTTTTTATACATAATATTATCCCCTGGCTTAAACACTTGTTTATTATTTCTTCCACATGTATTAATTTGCGAACACTGTTGACGATTAATATTATTAGTGGTGTTTGTGAGAGAGGCCGCCGGTGGTATTGGATTTATTAAATCTAAGCGTGACCTCAACTTGCGGCCAAACACTAGCTCAGCTGGTGAGAACCCTGTGACAGAATGAACTGAATTCCTGTAGTCAAAGAGGTATTTTAACATTTTTAACTTGCAATCACCTTTATTGCTCGAAGACATTACACAGGATTTAATACCTTTTTTCACGATTTTAACAAAGCTTTCCGCCTGCCCGTTACTTTCTGGATTATAGGCTGGTGACGTCAAATGGTCGATGCCGTTCCTTGAACAAAAGTTCTTAAATTCAAATGACGTAAACGCGGTTCCATTGTCACTTACTATTGTATGTGGAAGTCCATATTTGGACATAAAATCGTACAGCTTCCCTATGACGTTTGTGGAAGTTGTAGACATAGTAACGTCGTACAACTCCACCCATTTGGTGTGTGCGTCTACAACCACGAGAAACATCTGATTATTTAACGGGCCTAGGAAGTCAATGTGTATTCTATAGAATGGCTCTGGCGGGTATCGCCACGGAGCAATCGGTGTTCGCGGCGGGGACGGCCGTAACTGTTGACAGATGTCACACGAGTTAATCATTGCCTCCAACGCTGCGTCAACCCCTGGGAACCAAAATCGTGATCTAACCTCTGCTTTGGTTTTCACAATGCCCAAGTGCGAATTATGTAATTCGTGTAAAAGTTTTGAGCGCAATGTTTCCGGAATAACAACCTTATGCCCTCTCATTAGACAACCATTTTCGTATGATAATTGTGTCTTACACAAAAAATATGGTTTAATACACAAATCCGAAAGTAATTGTCTAGGCCAACCTCGATGAATGTAATTAATTACTTTCACTAAAGTGATATCTTTTGCAGTTTCTTTTTGCAATACATCCAGCGTCACTGGCATACTACCTTCAACCACAAAATTAACATAAGCGGCCCGGTCGATAGGCGCTGCGGCTGCAGCCGCGTGCGCGCAGCTGTCCCCCCGCTCCTCTACCGATTCTCGCTCGTCATGTAAACTCGCTCGAGACAAATAATCTGCGTTATTATCGGCACTTCGGACATACTCGATCGAATAATTGTACGCGCTTAAAAACATTGCATATCTTTGTAGCCTGTTGGCCGATACCTCAGGTATGCCCTTATGGGGACCAAAGATAGAAATTAAGGGTTTGTGGTCGGTACGTAATGTAAACGGTTCAGATCTGCCATATAGATGTTGATGAAAACGCTTTACACCAAATATTATCGCCGTGGCTTCTTTCTGTATTTGCGAGTACCGTTTTTCGGCTGATGAGAGCGTGCGCGACGCGAACGAAATAGGTCGTTCTAACCCGTCGCTGCATACTTGCGACAAAATAGCTCCTAACCCGTACGGAGAAGCATCTACCGTCAATATTATTTTATAATTTGGGTCAAAATGTGTTAACACTTGTTCCGACGTTAAACATTTTTTAATTACATTGAAAGCATTCCGATGAATTGCTGACCAGTGCCACTTAACTCCTTTCTTTAATAGATCATACAATGGACTTAGTATGCTAGACGCTCGAGGAACGAAATTCCGATAGTAGTTAACAAGTCCTAAGAATGATTGCAAGGTATTGACATTAGTTGGAACGGGAGCGTCAACAATGGCTTTTACTTTAGTCGGGTCTTTCTTTAACCCGTTCTTGTTGATAACATATCCTAGGTAATTTATTTCATCTTTAAAAAATTCACATTTGTCCTTTCGCAATGTTAATCCCGCGTCCTGAAGCCTTTTGAGAACTATATGTAGTTTTTCAATGTGTAAATCCTCAGTTCGTGCTGTTATCAATACATCGTCTAACAGGCATAACACTCCATCTAATCCAGACAAAAGAGTTTCCATTGCGCGCTGGAATATAGACGGTGCGCTCGACAACCCGAATACGAGACGAGTGTAGTTGAACAATCCCCGCTGAGTGTTAATACATGTAATTTTTTGTGACTCATCATCAAGCAAAAGTTGATTGTAGGCCATGGACAAATCAATTTTCGAAAACTGCTGGCCCCCGTGTAATTTTGAAAATAATTCGTGAACCGTCGGCAAAGGATACTGTTCTATTATTAATTGTTTATTAATGGTCCCCGAATAATCCGCACATAATCTAACAGAACCATCGCGTTTGAGTACGGGCACAATAGGTGATGCATAGTCCGAATATTTAACCGGTTTTAACACTCCTAGCTTTAATAAACGTTCAATCTCCTTATCGACTTTGTCGCGCAACGCAAAGGCAATGGGACGCGCTTTAAAAAATACCGGTTTTGCTTCATTGTTTAGTTGCAATTTTACTTGATAGTTTTTAAAAGCGCCCAGTTTGTCTGAAAATACTTCAGGGAATTGTATTTGTAACCGCTCAATTGGACTTTGACAACCGTTCATAAAATTTACTCTAGTTAATTTTAATTCAAATGTAGATATAAAATCCCGGCCTAATAGCGGTGGGCCGCCGTGACGTATAACAAATACATTAAGTATGTGTGTGCGCTGCATATACATTATTGCTAAACGCACATATCCTAAACACTGCATCGGGTTACCCGTGTAACTATAAAAAACTTTGTTAGACTTATGTAATGGTATACTTGCAAACGATCTTCTATATGTACCTTCAGATATGACTGTCACAGCTGATCCACTATCTATTTGAAATTTTATATTCTGGCCATTTATTGTGACCGTTTCTGTCATAGGTTCTCCCCGAGCCGAACAAATGTTATAAAGCGACTTACCATCGTCGTCCTCGCTCACATTCCCCGTGGACACGTAGTTAATTTTATTGCACATTTTACGTAAATGACCTACTGTGTCGCACTTTGTACATTTGTATTTTGCGAACCGACATTGAGACGACTTATGATTAGCACGACCGCACACAGAACACTTTTCTTTCTCGGCACTTTTAATCGGGTTGGCACTACGTCCTTTCGCTATCTTGAACACCTGTACTTGATCTGCAGATGTAGAAGCAGACGCGGCAGCACCCGCGCGCGCGCATCTTACGCTCTCTGCTAGCTCCACCGCCTTCGCCAAGGTTAAGGTCTCCAAGTCCCGCGCAAACAGTTTCTCCCGCTCAGGACCCGCTACCATCCCCATCACGAATCGATCACGCAACGCCTCTTCAACATTGCTGAACCCGCAATGCACCGTTAGCCCACGCAACCTTGCTGCCCATTGCGTGTACGTCTCACCCGGCTGCTGCAAAGCTGCGTAAAAGTTGTGCCGCTCGCTAAACCCGCAACGTTTTGGAGTGAAGTGGTCATCCAATAACGTTAATAGGTCTTCATATGGCACCTCTTGTACGTCTTTTGGCAGGGCTAAGTTTGTTGCCAACTTGTAGGTACTATCATTGAGTGCGCTAAGTAGTATCGCTCGCCTCCTGGTTCCCGTTGCATCACTTTTTGCATCGATGTCATTTGCGATGAACCACTGTGTGATTCGACCTTTATATGTCTTCCAATCGCTGACACCATGATCGAAAGTCGATAGGATGCCACAAAATGACTGTGCCATTTCTCGCAAGGATTTATAATTTGTAGTATTGTGGGTAAACTCGTCGCCACTGTTGTGTAGGTACGTAGGGACACAAGTGAAACTACTGACAGCTAAAAGCACACTGCTTTATTCGTAGGTCGGGCAGCGCAGGAGTGCGGGCCACGCACACATATAACATACTGACATACACATATATAACAAAAACAAAAAAAATGTAATATTTAAATCGCAAAGAACGAACTTATCATGCACCACGCGCAATTGTCATTGGACTTTTTGACAATGACAAATTCAATTTGAGACACCAACACTAATGTGGCAACATTAGTGTTGGTGTCTCAAATTGAATTTGATTTTAAATAAAAATCGATTACTCGAATAAATACACTCGACACATACTTTCGATTTATATCAAACCGAAGCAAGATAATAAAAAAAAAATCTATGCAATCATTCATTTGTATCGTTAGCCAACAAAGTGAAATTGGTTTTGAAAGCAAAATATTAATACGACTACTGTGTGTGTGAAATACTAATTATTTCACACCACAGTAGTATCATCTCGCTTTATTATTTATAAAAACCTCGCGATTTACCTTTCCAATGACTTTACATTTATATTAATTTGTAATCGTATGCAAAAAAAAACGATTACAGTTCTCAATATATTTACTTATTTTAATTATGACAACACTTTAACGTCAGAATAGCCGGCAGTAGGTAATTCATTTTATCAAAACAATTTCATAACTTATTAAGTTTACAAAATAAACCCCTATACAAAATTGGCATTCTAATTGCAGAATGTCTTGAAAAATAAAGAAAATAATTGTGATATAATTTTTATCTTGATGCATGAGAAAAACTAGTACCGTTGATGGTCATGATCCTTTGTGCATCTCTCTAACTATAATTCTCAATCTTATTTTTTGTGATCACTTAAATCAGTTTTTTTTGCCATAGCTTTGCAAATCACATATTTATACAACCTTTGTTTTACAGTACTGATGGCGACATCTGTGACACTCGTTTCAAATAGTTAGTTGTTTCTTTTTTGGAATATTTCTTGTATAGATTCTTTTTTACCAATTCTTTATGAATCAGTGGACATTATTGGCTTTATAGATTTTTAGACGTTTGTAATTTCTTATCTAGTTTTACATTTTATAAAGTAAGCAATGACTTATTACCGGGCATACACTGTCCTCTCATACTTGAGTACTAACGCTGTAATGACTACATACATTGTAAACCAGAATGATTTTAAAAGAGTAACTAAAGAGTTTCTTGCCGGTTCTCTATAGGAAACGACCAAGCCAAACCGTGCGCCTTTTCTCGATGTTTTATAACTGCCCATGTAGGCCTATGTGAAATATTTTTTTTATTAAATTTAACAAGCGTAGTTTTTTTTTTTTAGGTTAGCTTAAAAGTTAATCCGTTTAGCACATTGTTAACTGCGTTAATTAACGGATTAATGAGTTAATGCCCATCTTTGCTAAGCACACCCAGCCACATATATATACTAGCTTCGTTGAAAATTGAACATGTAACCGAATAAAACCTTAATAATCCGATTTGTGGTCCAATCTCTAGTAATATTGCAAGCTTGTTAGGCACGGTAATGGTTAGGAATGTTGACTATAGTACGGCCAACGAGAAGCGATGCGAAAGGTCATTAACCTAAAGAACAACTGTGGCGTTGACAATCTAATATTTAGCTCTTTCCATCTTGTGCCTTTGTCGTAATGTCTCGTTCTCCCGGCAAAAACATGACATCGTTAAGACGGGTTCGCCAACATTCGGGCGGCCATTTTAGATGGGGTTTTAGCATGGGTTTTGTTTACATTTGGTATCGCTTCTCGTTGGCCGTACTATAGACGTCTTTACTCTGTATTCGTCACTTTCGTCCTTGGTATTTGATATTTGTTCACTGAATGTTTCTTCATGACTTAAAAAATGCTCCAGTTACTACATTTAAAAAAAAATACGTTGCTCCTACACTAGGAATTGCTCATGTATTGTGGGTGCGTTTACAAACATATAAACTCACTTACACAAACAGTCAGTCCCGAAACAACTATCTGCAGGTCATACAAATATTTGTTCCGTGCGGGAATCAAACCCGCGACACGCAGCGCAGCAGTCGATCCCTCAGCCACTGCGCCAACCGTGCCGCTAAATTATTTTTTCGTATGGTTAATCATCACTTTCAAACAACCCACAAACCCAAGATTATTCTGTCATTAGCTCGAAATCTCGATTTGTACCCGGTTTGATGAAAACAAGCTGCAGCCTGTTTGCACCTTATATAGGCCACCGACGGCTACCAATGTGGAATTATTTATGCAGAAACCTAATAAGTCAGTCTGTCTGTCTGCCTGTCAATCGTGACTGGTCATCTCTTAGCCGCCACAGTTTGTTTTTATTAATTTATTCATTTAATTAAACTCTTGCTTTTGCTTTAACTCTGGACGCTTTTAATGCGCTCGATTTTTTACGTCGTTCTCACATGTATGTATAATCTTAACATGAATGATGTTTCCATGATTTTGAAAATATATTATGACTAGCTTTTGCCCGCGGCTTCGCCCGCGTTAAATTCGGGGTAACAGAGTTCGCCGCTTGCGCCTTATTGAATTGTAAAAGCAACGCTAAGTTTTCCCTTTTCTTCCCTCTTTCTCCCTCACATCCCACTTTTTTTGAAAAAAAAAAATAGCCTATGTCCGTCTCCTGGTTTCCAACTATCTCTGTACTAAAATTCATCAAAATCGGTGCAGCCATTAAAGCGTGAAGAGGTAACAAACAAACAAACTTACTTTCGCTTTTATAATATTAGTAAGGATTCATTTAATTAAATTCTTGTTTTTAGTTTTACTCTCGCTCTTAATGCGCTCGATTTTTTACATCGTTCTCGCATGTATGTATAATCTTAACATGAATGATGTATCCATGATTTTGAAAAAATATTATGATTTAAAGAGTGTTAATGGATTTTTTTCCCATTCTTCGCCATAGACCTCGACGCTTTAGAATGGGCAACTACAGTACATACATACAGTGCATTTTTTTTTAGTTTTTATTACATTGCAAAGTGCCTGTGATGGTCTACTTGAAATAAACGCTCTGAGTTGGATTTTGAATAAGACTTTTTGTGCGACCTAGGCATCGAACCGCAAGACCAATGGAGCAGTCACCGTAAAACATAGGATTAAAACTTCGACCCCGCTCCCGTAACCGGCGGAAACCTATTTTTATTTTTCAATTATTTTCTAAGATAATATATTTATATAAAAATGTTATTTCAAGATGAAAAGTGAATAAAGGACAATAAAATATTAATAAAAAAATAATTAAATTACAATTCATTTATTTCATATAATTCGATCCATACAGTCCCAATGAAAAAAAAAACACACTAAAACAAAATATATAAAATATAAATGAACAAATATCAAAATCAAATCAAAAATGTAAATGCCAAATAAAATTTTATAGAAATAAATCAAAATAAAAAATTAAATTAACTTAAATCAAATAAAATAAAATTAAGTTAAATAATTAAAATAAATAGGTATCTCTAATATAATAAAAATCAAATTACATTAAAATAAATAAAATTACCCGTTTTATAAGAGATCTCTATAACGGAGAAGACATCTTATCTGCAACAATCTTCAGAATTTCGTTGCAGCTGCCTTGCATTTTGCAGATTAAGGATACAGTTTTCTTGCGGATGACCAACCAACCCCAACATCATTCTGAAGAGGTTTTTGTGTGTTGTGAACTTTTGGTGTGACTGACCCACAGATTTCACGTATAAAAAGCTTTGACATTACGCCTAAATTAATGTTATTTTAACCAAAACTTATAATTAAATATTAATAATTTCTATTTGATTTTTGACATAATTTAATTTTAATGGTTGATATTTTATAATACCGACCGACATATAAAAAAATAAAATAAAATGTAATGTTTGATATGTTTATGATAGAGAGCAGAATGCAGCGCACTCATCTCATATATAAAATTCTCGTGTCACAATTTTCGTTCCTATACTCCTCCGAAACGGCTCGACCGATTCTTATGAATTTTTTTATGCATATTCAGTAAGTCTGAGAATCGGCCAACATCTACAATACCCCTAAGTGAGCAGCGGGCGGAATCGCTGGGCACAGCGCGTATTTTATATATTTTAACACTTACTATGTACCAGCATTGTGACAAAAAAAATGATTTGATTTACAAAATTACGTACTGGCTCCCATTTTAATTACAATAGTACCATCATCTACTTGAGTTTGTGTCATTTCTGTTCCATTCTCGTTTTCTATTTTCTTAGTTTCTTTAACAGCCTCTTTCTTGTCTTCAATGGGTGGTGATGCAGGTTTTTCAAAGACTGTTCCAACGAGGTATGCGAAAGGTGTTTCAACCAGCATCCAGAAGAAGAATGCTGCTATGAATGTGCTCGTAACTATCGTAAAGGCATCCGTGACCTGTAAACAGGAAAAATGTATAAAATCGTAAAGACGTAACAAACAAACTCACTTTTGTAGTATATTATTATAAGTAGTGTGACGGTATGTCAATATGATTTATGTTATGGTATGTGGGTGTTTGGAAATAAATCAGTGCTTAACCAACTTGCGTGTCATTCACTACATGGTGGCAGCGGTGTGTCTTTTTAACACTTTATAATAGTTAAAACGGACTTGGACCCGTAAAATATTGTGTCTAATAAGTTTTAAGATACGGAAATCGGTAGTTTAATATTATGGAGCACGCACGTCCTCCAGCGGAGTTATCGCTCGACGGTGGTCCGACCGCGCGGTCCGACGCGTGGCAAAAATGGCGGAAGCTGTTCGAAGTATTCCTCAAAGCATCTGGAGTGAGCAAAGAGCCTAAAGAAATTCAGGCTAGTTTGTTGGTTAACCTCATTGGATCAGCTGGCTATGAAGCTTATACAACGTTCACGTTTGATGAAGGAGAAAGTGAAGACGATATTAAATGTGTATTGGAGAAATTTGATAAGTATTTTGGCACTAAACCAAATATCACGGTGAGACGTTTTAAATTCTTTACACGCAATCAAGAAGACTACGAGAACATTGACCAATACGTAACCGCATTAAGGTTATTGAGTCAACAGTGTGAGTTTAGTGAATTGCACGAAAGCTTGTTGCGGGATAAGATTGTTTGCGGTATTGTCAACAACACGGTGAGGGATCGACTTCTTCGCACTGACGATTTGTCACTAACAAAGGCGATACAAATCTGCCAGGCGGCTGAGATGTCCAAAGAAGAAAGCAAGTGCATCGACGGTGCAACAGATCAAGTACAAGTGAATGCAGTTCAAGACAGCACCAGCGCACGAGGCGAACGGCGCGCTAGAGGACGACGTTTCGGCGCCGGCGGAGCGCGAACGCGCGGCGGCCGCGACGGCGGCGCCGGCGGCGCTGGGTCGCAGGCGGCGCGTGTGCAGCGCAGCGCCTGTGAGCGGTGCGGCAGCGGGCGCTGTCGCGGTGGCGAGCGCTGCCCGGCTTGCAACGCTGAGTGTTATGTTTGTGAAAAGAAAGGTCATTTCTCGCGAGTGTGTGAACAAAAGAAAGCAATTCGAAAAGTGTTAAATCTTAGTTTAGAATCACCAGAAAGTGATAGTGACGGTAGCACCAAAGACATGTATTATGTCAATATACTCGAAGAGGACAAAAACCAATGTAAGTCGTCAATGGAATGGTTAGAAGTTGTAAAATGCAAAGGTAAAAACATTTTATTAAAAATAGATACAGGTTCAATGATTAATGTTATCTCTAAAATGACCTATTTAAATTTAGGATTATCGAAAACAGACCTTAAACCGTTTACAAAACGTGTACATTCGTTTACAGGTAATCAACTGCCAGTTGTAGGCATTGCTAATGTGCGCTTTGTATTTAACAAAACAGGTTACGTTTTATCATTTGTTGTCGCTGATTTAAACTGTCAGAATGTACTCGGTTTGGATGGTTGCATAAAATTAGGGTTAATACGGCAAATTGATGCATTGAATATAGATAAGTATCAAGAATTGTTTCAAGGACTGGGAAAATTACCTGGTAAATATAGTATCGTTGTTGATAAAAATGTACAGCCAGTTGTTTGCCCAACTAGGAAAATTCCTTTGGGGCTAAAGGATAAATTGTTGGAAGAGATTCATAGAATGGAAGAGCTGGGTGTAGTTAGAAAGGTAACACACCCAACCATTTGGGTTAATGCTATTGTTTTGGTCGCAAAAAAAGATGGCAACATTCGTGTTTGTTTAGATCCACGACCACTGAATCGCGCGGTGCGGCGCGCGCATTACTCATTGCCGACAGTGGCAGAGCTGGCAGCGCGCCTGCAGGGAGCTACAGTGTTTAGTGTGTTAGATGCTCGCTGCGGATTCTGGATGGTACAGTTAGATGACGCGAGCGCCGACTTGTGTACGTTCAGCACACCGTTCGGTCGTTACCAATTTCTTCGTCTGCCTTACGGGATAAACTGTGCGCCAGAGGTATTTCATGCAAAACTTAGGCAATACTTAGAGGACTTAGAAGGCGTAGAATCTTTCATTGATGACGTAATAGTATGGGGGCGTACCAAGGATGAGCACGATCGAAGATTAGAGTGTCTTTTGCGACGTGCTAAGGATATCGGAGTAAAATTTAATCGTGATAAATGTAGATTTGGGGTACCGGAAATTACTTATTTAGGTCACAAGTTTGATTCGAACGGTATGCGGGCAGATGACTCAAAAGTCAAAGCCATAATGGAGATGCCATTTCCAACGGATAGAAAGGCTCTGGAGAGATTTTTAGGCATGGTGAATTATCTGTCAAAATTCATACAAAACTACTCCGAGAGTGTAAATGTACTTAGGTCGTTGCTAAAAAAGGAAACCCAGTGGTCATGGGATGTGCAACATTCTGAGGCTGTGGAACGGCTAAAGGCAAAGCTAAGCAGTGCACCGGTACTCGCGCTGTATAGCAGCAGTGCTCCGATAGTGCTGTCGGTGGACGCGTCTAGCGTCGCACTGGGCGCCGTGCTTCTGCAGAATGGCCGCCCAGTTGAATTCGCATCACTGACGCTCACCGACACACAAACCAGATATGCACATATAGAAAAGGAAATGTTGGCCATTGTCTTTGGGGTCGAGCGATTCAGGCAGTATATTTACGGCAGGTCTGATGTCACCGTGCACAGCGACCATAAGCCACTGGAAGCTTTATTTAGCAAACCATTAGTTTCGGTTCCAGCTCGGTTACAACGAATGATGATGAGGGTGCAAGGTTATGATTTTAAGGTTGTATACATGCCTGGCAAATATATGTATATAGCGGACACGTTATCTCGGTCGCCTCTGACCGAAATGATGCATGACCGAGTGTCTGCTGAAGTTGAGGAACAAACATGTTTTATGTTAGAGAACGTACCATTCAGCCCACCAAATATAGAAGCCATCAAAAAAGAAACTGAGCTAGATAATGACAGCAGATGGTTAATTAAGTATATAGCGAGGGGTTGGCCTCGAAATAGACGTGATGTGAACGAGAGGGTTAACGTTTTCTGGCCATATCGCGAGCAGCTACATCATGTTAACGGTATACTTTTCAAAGGGGAATGTGTATTTATTCCGCGTGCGTTACGGGAAAACATGCTGTCACGTGTCCATGAAGGACATTTAGGTATCGAAAGATGCAAGCGCCGTGCGCGCGATGTTATGTTCTGGCCAGGAATGTGCGAGGACGTGGAGCGTGTGGTGCGCTCGTGCGCAGCGTGCGCGCTGCACGCGCCCCGGCCGCGCCGACAGCCGCTGCTGCAGCACAGTGTACCGGCACTGCCCTGGCACAAACTAGCTTCAGACACGTTCGAATATAAGAAAAATAATTATATTGTTTTAGTCGATTACTTTTCTAACTATGTTGAAGTCGGGCACTTGTCAAGTGTCAGCTCAAGGCAGGTCATTTCGTTTATAAAAGAACAGTTTGCGCGGCACGGTATACCGGCGGAGTTAGTCAGTGATAATGGACCGGCTTATAGCTCACAACAATTTAAACAGTTTATGCGCGAATGGGAAATACGGCATGAGACGTCGTCACCGAATTACCCACAGTCAAACGGTAAAAGCGAAAGGACTGTGCAGACAGTAAAAAGTTTATTAAAGAAGTGTGTAGATTCGGGACAGGATTTTAACTTGGCACTGTTAAACTTTAGGGCTACACCACGTCATGATTTAGACTCACCGGCACAGATGTTGATGGGTAGACGTCTCAAAACAAGGTTACCTATTAGTACGAAGCTGTTAACAGAAAAGGTAGATAACATCGAAAATTTTAGGAAAATTATGACAAATAGAAAACAGATTAAAAATAATTACGACAGAACGGCGAAAACGCTAAAGAGTCTATCATCAGGTGATAAGGCAACTCTAATCAGTAACGGCGAAAGAAAACCGGTAAAAATCGTAGCTCGTGCATCTCAACCACGGTCGTATATCGTTGAAGACGAACGCGGTGGCCGTTATCGACGAACACGAAGTCAGTTGATTAGGCGTATTGAGGGGTCAATAGAAAGAGTAGGGGAGTCATTGAGACAACCAACGAGCAGTGCAGGTAGTAAAAGTAAGACACTAGGTGTGGTGGTAACAGGTGTCCGTAGGCGTAGGCAAAAGCTAAAAGTTACGGGGCTGCATGGAACTTCTGTCAGTGACGTCCCTACTCAGACGCAGACAAGTCCAGATATCAAAAACCAGTCTGCACTACTCAGTGAGAGTGGTGAATTTGAAAGTCCAGTTAGTATTCGGGAGCTATCGCCTACACCGTCGCCAATAAATGTTCCTATTGAAAGGTCTAAAGAAAGAACTGCACGAATGCTGTCAAATCTGTTTTAGGTATTGAATAAGAAATAGTAATAATAACATTGTTTAGTTGGTTTAAAATATCGTAAATTTAAGCGTAGAGTATAAGGATAAAAGTTATGTATTAACACTAGTTATAGATAATAGGATAAGTACATATTGTAAACAACAGTCAGTGTAACCGTAAGTTCTTTAATTTTAATTAATTTAGTTATTATAATTAGTTTATTCTTTGGCATTGTTTTCTTAGAAGGGAAGAGATGTAGTATATTATTATAAGTAGTGTGACGGTATGTCAATATGATTTATGTTATGGTATGTGGGTGTTTGGAAATAAATCAGTGCTTAACCAACTTGCGTGTCATTCACTACAACTTTCACATTTCATTTCACTTTACATTGAGTTCTACTGGAAACAATGATCTATCAGCCCAAAAAAGTGTCTTTCATTGATATTTTTTCGTAGAATTTCTAAGGTATCATACAGATGTATGAGGAGTACAGAACGCATTTTTTTTCTGCGGATAGGATATCATCGATACCCCCAATCTGTGCGGAGCGGGGGAACTGTCAGATTTGTACTAACTAAAACCCACGCATGTTCCTTTTATTACCCATGTTCCGGTGCCGCGGTATCTCCTTTAAACAACCCGCAACCCAGGCAGGCGGTGGCTCTGACAGGCCCCTCTGATATCTTAAAGGGAAATCTCAAAGGGTCCATCTTAGGGCACGTCACAATAGTGGAGGTAAGTTCTCTCTTTTAGAAGTAGCTGGAGAGGCGCCATAGCGTACTCACCTACCGCCTGACGCAGGTCCTCCCCGGACACGGAACTTTCGGGAGGTTCCTGCATATAATCAGGCGGGAGGAAACGCCCGGGTGTCATCATTGTGACGATCATCCGGAGCACACAGTGGTGGTCTACCCAGCTTGGGTAGAATACCGTCTATCTTGACGGTGGAACTGACAGGTGCCACGGTCTAGTAGTTTTCAATAATACATTACTTACACTTGACAACACGGAGGATTGGTGAACGGCGCTCGCCGACACGAGTTTCGCCCTGATGATGGCGCTGTGTAAGAAATACGCGCTGAAACACAGCCTTCCCGTGTACGTAAAGGGTTTCCACTCAAAAATTGTCCGATAGAAACCTGTAATTACATAAGGAGGTTTTAAAATTTAACATTTCCCCTTTTTTGTTTTTGCGGATTTCCAAAAGGAAAGGGGTCTTCCAAAGGGGAAATGGTAAATTTTATACTAAATTGTCAGACTTGTACTGAATAAAACCCATCTATGTTTTTTCTATTGCCCTTTAATCAATAAATTTTGGGCTAGTTATCAAAATGACTTTTTGAAAGAAAAGTTTGGTCTCCCAAAGTGATCCCATATCAAATTTAATTATACTGCTTACCGGTTTATGAGTTATCTACTATAATACATATTTTTTATTCTATGTCTATAATTTTACAATAAAAAGTGAATACTCGGTAAGAATTTGCATGAGATACCATAAAAGGGCTGAATAAAAACCAAAACAAGTCACCGAATTCCGGAAAAAAAGATATTTGCCACTTTTCTGTGTTTTTTGGAAGTCAGTTATTTATTTGCAAAAATGTTTAGACTAAGGTACAATATGCAATTATTCCCTGGTTGTTTTTTTTTTAATTAAAAATACATTATTTAGAAGAAAAAACAAACTTAACATTTACCTTCAAATTGAATGATCACTCCAGCCAAAATTAGTCCCATAATCATACCAAAGACAGGCTTCATGTAACCAGCATACACCATGTGAATGTACTCTGGTGGTTCTTCACCCTCTTCGAATAAGATGTAGCTGGAGAAGTTGCATAGGCAAGCCAATATGAACAAGGACCAGTACGGGTACTTGTATTTCTGGAAAACACAAGAAGAGACATACAAGATGGCCGTCCTACATCGAACCCTTTGAAGATAATTCATGCATAAACAAAGTAAGAGGAAGGCTTTTTTTTTAAATGGGAAATCATCAACTAACTTCCCCCGCTCTGGGCGGGAAATTTTTTTGTTCCGTGTAAAGAAAGAAAGAAAGAAAGAAAAACTTTTATTTGGGACTCGCACAAAACAAGTAAAACAGTAACAAAATTAAATAAAATAGTACAGACAAGGTTATTGTCTGTGCGAGGCCAAAAAAGGTCCCTGTCTCAGCATAAGCTGCGATATTTTAAGAATAAAATAACACAGCGCTGGTATTCTGACAGGGCCAGTTAGTAGTAACACGGCCACAGAACGGAGCACATACCTAAATAAATATTCTAATTATAGATACAAAGATTACAAAATAATAGATAAATACAGATGGACAAGAGGGGAATGGTCAATATTAAAAACTTACCCGGAATTTCTTTGGATCCCCTCCATTCTTTTGCCAGTAGTAGATTATGTAGCCCAATGCCATACCGATGGCATAGCCAGACATGTTCGTATGTGGTTTGATGTAAACTTTATTAAACTCGGGATTATCAACGAATACATTTATTGCTTCGCTGAAAGTTGGAGGCGAAACGTTAATAATCTAATCTATCTAATCTAAAAATAATATAATCTAAATCTAGTTCTCCATAAGAAATTTTACTTCTAAAATAGAACACAATATTAGAAAAAAAATATCGCATGACTCAATCTATACTAATATTATCTATACTAATATTATAAAGCTGAAGAGTTTGTTTGTTTGTTTGAACGCGCTAATCTCAGGGACTACTGGTTGGAATTGGAAAATTCTTTTATTGTTGGATAGTCCATTTCTTGAGGAAGGCTATAGGCTATATAACATCACGCTACGACCAACAGGTGCTGAGCAGCGTGGGTGAAACCGCGTGGAACAGCTAGTATTGTATAAAACTTGAAACGAAGAAAATAGAGTCTGTGGCAGCTAGAACCCAGGCCAGCAAGAACAGCATTTTAGACACAATTGCCTAGTGTGTTTTCCCCTTTTTTAAGCATTTTTTGAAGAAGACAACCGCTTGAGGAACTGGCTTTCATCTTCTGAACAAAGTGAGATACTCAAATCGTTTTTTTTATTTATGTACTAGCTTTTGCCTGCGGCTTTGCTCGCGTTAAATTTGGGGTAACACAGTTCCCCTTTCTTGATTTGCAGGTACCTGCTACCTGTAGTTTTTGCACTTGCGCCTTATTTAATTGTAATAGCAAAGCTAAGTTTTTCCTTCCTCTCCCTCATAAATCACTTATTTAAAAATAAGTTTATGTCCGTCTCTAGGGTCTCTTATGACATATATTATGACATGGTATATTATGACATACTTACTCCGGATTAGGGATCATAATTGCATGTAAGTGATCGTAATAAGTGTGCAGTACGGTAGCAATGATTCCCGTGACAAAAAGGAGGCTCAGGACCACCTTCCTAGATGCAGCAGTCTTGCACGTCAAGAAGATGATGACTCCAATAATGTAGAGCTGGATGTCACAGGCTAAATACCTGGCGACGAAAACGAAAGATATTAAAAAAAACGTCGCCCCATACTATTAGGAATTTCTCATGTATCATTGGTGCGTTTACAAACATTTAAAATACACAAACAGCCAGACCTGGAACAAATGTCTGTAGGCCATACAAATATTTGTTCCGTGCGGGAATCGAACCCGCGACACGCAGCGCAGCAGTCGATCGCTCAGCCACATTTTTTTTTTTTTTTTTTTTCGTGTGGAAATCCTCAATGGATGTCCTCCGCCTTTGCGGAGGGGTCTGTCAGACTCCTACTGACTAAAACCACACGGTGTTCCTTCTCGTCACTTCTGGCTGGGGTGCGGGGACATTTGCATTCTACACAATCACCCCAGCAGATCGCTCAGCCACTGCGCCAACCGTGTTGTCAATATTTATCACGTCTGTTTTCCTTGAAATATAACTTGAGACTCTGGGCTATCAAACTTTGCTATACTCCAGAGCAATAAGATAAGGGTATAGAGATATTTTAATAAATTAAGATATTTACCAAGAATGTGACATACAGTGGGATTGATAAAAATTGTTGATGTAAAGCATATGACGCCACCATTCTCGACGGCAGTCCCTCACTTCACGATAGATGAGTTTCTGGCGATACAAATAAATTTAAATTAATACTAAATATTTTTAAGTCATCACTTATTAATGTTTTCTTTTTTGCCCTTTGTGTTTTAGTCTATTGCAAATTTTCATTTTTTTAGAGGACGCAAATTGAGTTTTTTGATGTGTATGGGGGTCAGTGTAAAGGTAAAATCAAGTTTTTGGGGTCGCCACCCTTGTCTCACGGCCGCCATCTTGAAAATAGGGGTTGAAATAGTTTTTAAGATATAATATCTCTTAAACTATTTTGTCTAATAATAAAAAAAACTGACTTCAGACACTAATTTGCGTAGTCCTCATATAACTTGGCCAAGATTTTTGTCTGGACCTTAAAAGAGACTATGACCTCTGAGTTTGTTTCGGCTATTTCTTCTCAGGGTAGTCGGATACGAAACACCGGCCTCATCTAGTTTTAAAAAATGACGTGTTAAAGTGTTTGTGAAAACCTACTTGCAAAATAAACATCATTTATTATTTACCAGATAGACCAACATAATTAAATGTCAGTAAGTGTACTTAACTACAGGCTGTGTAGCAAATATTTACGTAATTAAACAAGAGTAGCTCACAATAGTAAAGATAGTAATGTTGAAACAGTATTTTAAATAAATACTAATAAGACTTACTTTCCAAAAAGGCCCATATGAAATTCTTGCAAACCAAGTAGACGTCAATGCTAATATGAGAGCATACGATGGAGTCAATCTGCAACAAATGAAATAGTTAAAGTTTGCCAATCAAATTAGGTTCAAAGTCAAAGCTTTATTGCTGAACATAATACAGTGTTTAATCTTAATAAATAAAATTCTCGTGTCACAGTTTTCGTTCCCATACTCCTCCAAAACGGCTGGACCGATTTGAACGAAATTTTGTGTACATATCGGGTAGGTCTGAGAATCGGCCAACATCTATTTTTATACCCCTAAGTGAGCAACGGGTGAAACCGCCGGGTACAGCTAGTATAAAATACATTTCTGGATGATAGGTGAATGTGTGTTCTACCAAATTAGGCATGCAAAATTAAAATTTAAATACAAAACTTTTAATGATATACAAATTAAAATTGAGGTACCTGTGCCAGCGAATAATATTCAAATTATAATGTCCAACACGTTCAAAAATAAAAAAAATACACAACAGGTAATAAATAAAGTAAGGTAAGGGTAAGTCAGAGTCAGAAAGTAACACATTATATTATTATAAATATTATATAGCATACATTATTGTAATCATAAATTTCTGTCTGCCAGGTACTCACTTTTTGTGTAGTATGTACGTCTTATTTAAAAGTAAAGTATTAAATTGTTTTTTTAAATACATTGAAGTCGTTTCGTCATCAGTCTGCGTTGTGTCTGCATTCGTAAATATTGGAACGAAGTTCCTTATCGCGCGTTGTGAAAGGGGGCTAGTCGGAAAAAAAATCTTACGAAAAGTTGTCACGACACTTTTTGCTACAGTAAGCTATTGTAAGCTGTGCGGCGTCGCATGTTTCTCTGTCTGTCTGTCTGTCTCTCTCTCTCTTATAGAAAGCAAGCCAGATATTTTCATTTCTATAGGAACTTCGTTACATCCGGGTGTCCCTTGACACCTCTAAATTTTTTTTTATTCGTAAAAAATATTACGGGTAGATTATTTTTTTTAATTAAAAATCATCAATTTTGAAGCTGGGAGGTTCCAGGACTGGAAGTTACAAAAGTGGATATACAATGATATTGTATACTAGCTGTAGAAAGAAAACTTTCTCTGTTTTTCTTCTTAATTTAATCATAAGGACTTTATCCTAAACAATTGCCATTTTTCTTCTTATTATCTTGTATTTTCCCTACCCACCACCATACCTTGCTATTTTCTTCCGTTGACGAGTGATTCCGCGACCAAGAAAAATAGGGAATAAATTTTAGAGTTCCACATCCAAAGGGTAAAATGGCACCCCATTACTAAGACTCTGCTGTCCGTCCGTCTATCTGTCTGTCACCGTGTTAGTTTGACCTGACACGGTTCATGAAATACAGCCTGGTACAACCCTCTAGAATTGACGCAGTCAAAAGATATGGCCTTTTATGTCACAAGTTTAAAAAAACGAAACCCTCGGTGCCCGAGTCCACTCGTGATTGGCTTGTTTTTTTTTTTAGTTTCTGATTTCTCTTCTTACCTCAACCATCTCGCAAAGATCTGTTTCGGGATCATCCTCAATGAAGTTCCTTTTTTCTCTGCAGATATCAGCCAGTTATACACAAGCAGAAACGAGGAGATGATGAAGAATGTCTGCATTATCATTGTTCCGGCAATAAATATGCTATTATATTTACTTTGCAGCATCTGAAAAAAAGGTGTGTGTCAGCTCCGACGCACGACTGGAGTTTACTCCTTAAGTACAAAAATATCACTGACGGACGACAAATTTCATAAAGCGCCATCTAGTAATATTAAAAAACAGCATAGGTGCGTGTTCACCAAAAACGTAACGAGGCCATTCAAGGTCATTCATCAGTAGATTTTACACCTCACATTTTTCTCATACCGGGCGCCTTATATATGAAAATCGATTCTTAAGGAGTAAACTCCAAAAAAAAAAACAAAATAATTGTTAGATTTTTTTTCTTTTTATTTTGTTTGGAAATGGGTAAGTGCCAACCACCAGCCTATTCGATCTTTGCTTTATAGCACACAAACCTTGCGGTATCCTACATACAAATAAAACCCAAAAGTTTATTGATTGATGTTATTCCTAAAACCCTCGCGCCCTCTGACTTTAAACAAATAAAATAAACAGCTTACATTACTATTGACCAGAAATAATTTATTGGTCAAAAAATCCCATACATAAGTATGGGATTTTTTGACCACATCCTTATTTGACAAAGAAGCAATGATGCACATGGTATGTTTCATTGAATGGTGGGCTTATTCGTCAACTCGCGACTGCGCGCGAGTTAGCACCTTCTGATTTTACCTATTTTCGCTGTAGTCAACTCGCGACCGAGTGAAAATCTGACGTATTTACAGTCATCTACAAAAGACAAACCACTTTTTGACTACAACAAAAATTGGTAAAATCAGAAGGTGCTAACTCGCACACAGTCGCGAGTTTATGAGGCGCGAATTGACGAATAAGCCAAATAGTGATCAAATTTAAAGCATTTATTTCAATTAGACCATTACTTTTGAATGTCAAGAAACAATAAGATGAAGCTACAGTCCCAGTCACAAACCATAATAACTTGTGAAAAAACTGTAGTGCCCATTCCAAAGCGTTGATCTATATGGAAAAGAATGAACAAGAAAATCCATGGACACTCTTTTAAATCATAATAATTTTACAAGATCATGGTTTCATAACTAATTTTGAGATTAAAAAAAATATGTGAGAGGGATGTAGTTTAACGTGCACATTAACAGCATCTAGAGTAAAAGCAAAAACGGCAATAAAAATTTAATAAAAAGAAACAGTGGCAACAATACAAACATCGGCTTCTAAAAAGTACTTACATTTTCTACAAACCTTGGATTTCCAATTAACATAATCGTATTGAAACCTCCGTGGCATTCTATTACGAGCAATACAGTCATCGTTCTGAAGCAATATAAAGAATAACATTATTTCATAATATCACTAGCTTTTGCCAGCGGCTTCGCTCGCAATAATTTCGGTATAACACAGTACCTGCTACCAGCAGTTTTTCCCCTTGCGCCTTACTGATTTGTAATAAACGGTAAGGCGCAAGGCGCAAGGTAAGGTAAATAGCAACGCTAAGTTTTCCCTTTTCTTTCCTCGTTCTCCCTCATATCCCACTTTTTAGCCGATGTCCGTCTCCTGGTTCCTTACTATCTCTGTACCAAAATTCATCAAAATCGGTTTAGTCATTAAAGCGTCAAGAGGTAACAAACAAACAAACTCACTTTCGCTTTTATAATATTAGTAAGGATGAAGATTTAAATAGGGTACGAGAGAATCACATAACAAAAAAACCACTGAAATTGAAAACCTCATTCTTTTCTTATTCTTTTCTTATAATAGGTTAAAATATACCAGATAAAGTTATATTTGATCTTGTTTGATCAACCTGGACGCGACGCATTAAGTAAAAAATTGCAAACATGAACAAGAAAATCTAAAAGGAAAGCGATCATTGATATAAACTTTTTATCAAAAAATTTGTTATTGATTTAAAGAACGAGAGCAGCATTATATTAAGGCTTGATATTAGCAACGCCTTTAATACCTTAGAAAGGGATGTTCTGTTGAGAGAGGTTAACTCTTTGCGGCACAGATTTTTAGGTTAAGAGTAAAACTAATATTTTTGTGTATTCTATATTACTTAGGCTTACTTTTAAGTAGATTTTGCGGTTTTACGTATGTGGGTTGATGGGGGGGTCAGATATGGGGTGGTTACTGTGGGTGACCACTGTGAAGAAAACAGCTAAATATAGTAACATTTTTTTATTATTATAAAATAAAATGATAGAACGTGAGTATTGCAAAGTATTCCAAACACAAATTATTGTCTGTGGTGGTCCTCAAAACAAGATTTGCCCTCTCGGTAGCATAAGGGAACTTTGCATATTTTGCAGCCCCAAATTGATCGCACGGGCTCTTTTTTCGTGCTGCATCTACTGCAAAGCCTGGAAGTTCCTCTAACTGGCTGATGATTTGCGACAGCTAGGCGAACAGATTTAGGAACTTCAGGTTTGTGTTTTTTTATGGAGACCAATCTTGGTGAGGCTGGATTGCTTCCAGATCTGTTTTTCATAAGCGTTTTATTTCTTACATAAGCAGGCGCCAACAAATCTTGATACACGCTGCGTCTAAAATCTTTTAGACAAAGTTTGTCGAGACATGTGTTAGGATCTTCTTGAAGGTCCTTGTACAAAATAAATGCATTGACTACTGAACAGTCTAAGAAATGAAAGAATATGCGGTGCCACCATTTTTAGATTTTCTATCAATTGCGTAACTCCCCTTCAGTCGGTCAAACTTATCAACAAAGTTCATATTGTCATTGTAATTGGACTCTTTTTTATTCCCATGACTAAATTGAGACCAATAAATACTTCCATTTCTTCTTCTGTGACAGGATTATAAGATCCTCCTTTTTGTTGAACATATAAGTTAGTTTGAAAGGTGATAAGTTGAACGAGTTCTTATGTCCAGAATAATTGAAAAATGCTAAGTGGAGATAGTTCTTTGAGCAGCCAGAGATAACAAGTCAGTAGGTATGTGATGTGAGGAGGGGTCATAATCGTCAGGAGGTATAATGGAGTACGATTTTTTCCATTTTGGAACGTGTATATCAGCCCGCGCAGTAGATGGTCCTGGTTGTGGAGCTACTGCTGACGATGATGATGAAGGTAACGACCGAGAAGAAGATAATCTGGCTAGAGGCGTGTCATCTTCTGATTCAAATTCAGAGTTAGTTAGATTGATTAGTACCTTCGAAGTCATCACAGAGTAAAATTTCTTGAGTCATCGTACTTGGACCTTCGACGATGAGCTCATCTTCGATATCCGTACCATCGCCACCCGCATAACTGTCATCATCATAAGGTATATCGACATAATTATCCCGATAAAACATTCTCGATTTCCTGGGTAGATAAAGCCGTTCTTTTCATTATCTGCAAAAATAAAACCAATGTGAAATAAAACTAAGTTATAGAAAAAAATTTATTATACCTTTACAGTACGGTGGTCACCGCTGCTAACCACTTAAAATAAGGTGTAATTTTGAAAAACCTCTTATGTTTATTTGTGATATTTATACTTATTATACAAGATTATTCATATTTCAACAATTTGAGCATAAAAATAAATCGTATTTGTAAATATTAACTTACCAATGAAATAAAACACTTGCAGAACAACGAAATTCAAATTTCACCAGTTTTCGTTTGATAGTTTAGTTCTCCTTTTGGCCGTCAGAGTATGACAATTAGCACTTTTCAAATGTCACATGATCGTGTCGTTGATATTAATGCGAACATTAACCAATAGATCTCGCTATATCATAAAACACGCGAATAAATATGTGGTTAATTCTACTGACCACTGTGAAGAAAAGAGTTAAGGAAAAAATTCCTTCACTCTATCCGTTTCTCCATCAGGTCTACAGACTTCCTTCTAATCTCTTCTATGATAATAATCTTATTCTTTCTCAAGTGGGAGCCCAGCAGGGGGATCCGCTAGGTCCACTTGTTTTTAGTCTAGCAATACACAAGGTGATTGTTGAGCTTAAATCTCCGTTGAATGTGTGGTACCTTGACGATGGCACTATCGGGGGTAAACCGGAGGACGTGCTCCAGGATCTAGAGGCTCTTATTCCACGCCTTAGAGAGTTGGGTCTGGAGGCGAATCCCTCGAAATGTGAATTCTTCCCCTGCAGTAACGGGGCTCGTAAACACTTCTCTCGTTTTGATACTCTTTTACCAGGTCTCAAGGAACTTACTCCTTCCAATTTCAGCCTTTTAGGTTCTCCTATTTTGATTACCGCAGTTCCTGAGGCCATTAATTCTAAAATACGTCTTCTCCTTACCGCTCACGAACGTCTCAAAGATCTTTCCGCACACGTTGCTATTGTCCTGCTGCGTATGTGCTTTGCCCTCCCGAAGATCGCATACTTGCTACGAACCACCCCTACTTGGCTTTGTTCCGAGGAAGTTTCTTCTTTTGACCACGTTTTAAAATCAATTGTGGAGTCGATCCTCAATGTCTCCCTGGGTGACACCCAGTGGAGTCAGGCGGCTCTACCGGTTCGGTGTGGTGGTCTTGGGGTGCGTCGGGCGGGGGATGTGGGCCTGCCGGCTTTTTTGGCGTCTGCCCACGGTGTTGCCAGTCTTGTCACTGTCTTATTGAGTCCAAATGGTGACGAGGTGGGCATACCGTTTGTGTCGGATGCTGTTTCAGCGTGGTCGGCCCTCAACCCGAGTGCAGCTATCCCTGCAGCACTGCACGCTCAGCGGGCGTGGGACGACGAGGGGGTGAAGGGGGCCCAAGGAAATTTGTTAGGGGAGGCATCCGGGGCCGATATGGCTAGACTGCGAGCTGTGTCGCAACCCGAATCGGGGGCGTGGCTGCACGCACTGCCTTCGCCTCACCTGGGCACTTTACTTGACGACGACTCTTTACGGGTGGCAGTGGCTTTCCGCCTGGGCTGCAAGGTGTGTGAACCCCATGTATGCACCTGCGGTTCTATGGTGGAGGCCGATGGTCATCATGCTCTGAGTTGCCGTCGTTGCACAGGAAGGTTTCCGCGACATCACGCCCTCAACGACATAGTTCGTAGAGCCCTTGTATCGGCCAACGTTCCTTGCCGTCTTGAACCTCCGGGTCTGAGCAGATCTGATGGAAAGAGGCCCGACGGGCTGACATTGGTGCCCTGGAGAAATGGTAAGTGCCTAATTTGGGACGCCACATGTGTCTGCACTGTTGCCGCCAGCCACCTGTGTCGCACCATCCACTCTCCGTCAGCCGCTGCGGAAGATGCCGCTTCAAAGAAGAGGTTGAAGTATGCTCCTTTGGAACCGCTGTACCATTTTGTGCCCATAGCAGTGGAGACCATGGGCAGTTGGGGTAAAGACGCTAAGGACTTTATTCAGGACTTAGGGCACAGGCTAAACATTGTCAGTGGTGACTCCCGCTCCAGCCGGTTTCTGGCGCAAAGGTTGTCCATTGCCATCCAACGCGGAAATGCGGCAAGTGTTATGGGCACTTTTGCGCCGGGAATGGTCAGGGGCGGGTTATTTAATTAGATTATGACATGTAATTTTGTACAGAAATTTTGAGTATCAAAAAATTATACCGAAATATTTTAGTATGATTGACTGTCAATCATTGTTTATTAGCGCCTATTTAAAATCAATAAGATACTTCGTCTTTGGAGCTTAGCTAGATTAAAAGGTTTTTTATTTTTCACTCTTCTAAAAAGCGTTATAGTAGTAGTTATTTTGTAGGTGTTATTAAAATTCTAAAAGTCTCAAAAATGCCGATAAGTAGATACCACACCTGAAACCATGAATGCCCCGTAACGCTGATAAACGACGGTCTTGTCTTTCTCCAGGTTCTGCTATAAAGCGCTTCCAATTCCGATATATTGAAAAACAATACAGATATCTGAGTGCTGAAAAAAAAAACATAAAATACAGCAACATGATATTGATAATGAATGAAACTGAAACCACATTTGTTAAAATTATAAGAGTATTAACGATGAAGTTTGTTTCATGGAAGCTCTCTAAAAACAGTTAATAACGTTGTACAGTGGGACAATAAAATTGCACTGTTACCCCTATAGTTCTTCGCGCTATTGTTATATATTATACCATCATTTCATAATCATTTTTAATCCTCCTATGCAGACCTTAATGTAATAAGTGTGGTCTGCTTAAGATAATTAAAAAAAAACACTTACCTCCAACGGGTTCTCCCTTTATCAAATAACGATCGCAAAGGCTTGCGACAATGTTGACTAACAATATCATGATGCAGACTACTGCAACAGCTATATCCAAATTATCTAACGGGTGGTCTCTATCACGGTTGGAACAATCAACCTCATCAGTCAGCCTTGTTTTTAACTTGTACTTGTTATAAATGGTTTCGTTGGTGCATGCTTCAAGGGACAATCTCATGTCCGCATCCGTTCCTGAAGTATTGTAGAACTTACTGCATGTTTTTTTCATACAGAACCCTTGTCGTAGCAGCGTATGGTTGTAGTGCATAGTACTTTTTGAAATTTTCTGTAAATCAAAAGAGATCGTTTTTCGAACGTAAAACAAAACTAAAATCTATCTGAAGGGGAATAATAAAGAGATTCTGATAACTCATTCAGGACGAACGTTTGCGAGAGGATTACGGCAGAACCTTGCAGTGGCGTGCATATAGAATAGTTGGCAGATGCAGTACGTGAAAGCATTCGATGAAGTTTAGAAGTGTTTTCAAAGAAAACCCATCATATTTTGCCAATAATTTGTTCGTTTTCTGGAAATTTCCGTTGCATCGTTTACTCTAACAGAATTCATCTGTTTACTTAAGAAATATGTTTCGTCGAGTTTTGCCTTATTATGACCGATATCGGTTTTTAAATATAAAAATCTTTGTATTGATATAGAAAGTGAAGTAACTAAGATCTTATGAGATAGGCATTGCCTAAATCAGGTTTAAGATATTCTTGAGTTATGCAAATGATCCTGTCAGTTTCATTTCTCGAATTCTCGTTAACAATTCAACAAAAGCTTCGATTTTATCCTTTACTATATTTTACCATGAGCAGCACCAATATTGATGACACCTTTTACCATAACTTACCTGTGCTAAACTCAGAATTTCGCTAGGCTCATCCGAAACCAGAACAAATTCAGCAGAACAGTAAATCGCATCAGGTTCATCAAAGCATTCTTCGTAGCTGTCCATGTGAAATAGTGCAGGCAAGCGAGCATAGTCCGTGTCTAAAAAATTACAATAGTGAATAAAAATTACAGTCGTGACCTCAAGCTGGCCTAACATAATACGAAGTTTGAATAGAACATGAGGAAAGTTTATTCTGGTTTAGGTACTACTTACGCAAGTGCTAGAAAATAATCAAGTTAGCTATTGTTGATCACAATTGGGGGTAATGAAGATGCAACCTTAAAGATATATGACAAAAAGGGTTATCATGGAAAATAGTGAGCAAAAACTGAAATTCAAAGATGTTAATAGCATTTTTTTTGTATGGGAATCGAATAGAATATGTAGCGCAGCAACAATTTGATTAATTAGTGACATAACTACTTAGTAAGTATACGTTTTGTTAAAAAAATTACACAACTTACAAATAAAATAATTAAAATTTAAGTACTACAATTTAAATCTGCTAAAGATTACGTAAAGGTCAAACGGATTAAATTAATTTTAGACAAACAATAGCAGATAGGTTCCGTCATTTACATAATTAAGTCGGAGTATCAAAATGGAAAAATGATTTCATCTAATATAAGTCCACTGGTGTCATCACAAAGGGTTAGGTAGAGTTGTACCCAATTAGAATACACAGTGACATTTCAAGTATAACATGGCTTCGTTTTGTATAGATTTGCCGTACAATGACAGATCCGCATAATCTAGTTTGTATAGCTTGATTCGTCGCCGTGCGTACACCCAGATTTTGCCAAATTTGATTTTGCTCCATCGAATAGGGTTCGAGTCTACTTTCTAACTATAAAATTTTTGATGTCAAAAAAATATTTATCTGTTACACTTTACCTGACCTGGAAATCAAACATAATCCTACTAATATTATAAATGCGAATGTTTGTGAGGATGGATGGATGTATGGATGTTTGTTACTCTTTCACGTCAAAACGGCTGAACTCATCTTGATGAAATTTGGCACAGATACATAGTCTTGAATAACACAGAGGATACTTTTTTTCAATTTCACGCGGGCGAAGTCCCGGGCGCCGGCTAGTGATAAATGTAAGTTCAACAAAAAGTGGTGCTTACAGAAAAATTGAAAGGGAGTCGTTTGTCTTGGTATGGACATGTGATGAGGAGGGATAAAGGACATGTGACTAAAAGAGTGATGGATCTGAATGTTGATGGACGGAGAGCGAGAGGAAGGCCAAATAAAAGATGGATAGATTGTGTAAGGAGTGATATGAAGGAGAAAGTAAATGATGCCATGATGTCTGATAGGGGAGAATGGAAGAAGAAAACGCGTTGCGCCGAACCCAAATAGAATGGGACAAGGGCAGGAAAATGATGATGAAAAAGTAGTGCTCACAACTGTTAGACCAACTAGACTGGAAATCTTTGTCTTTACAGAAATACAGAGTCGAGGATAGCATTTAAAATAAACAAGCTAGTAACATATTATATATTTCATTTTGTATGTCGTAGTGGCCCAGAGACTATGCACCTCGCCTCTCATGAGTACCAATATGACGTTTTTAATTCATATGTAATTTCTAAAGTTTATCAACTCCTCTTAAGCAACCGTGGTCAATGCTAGTTTTCTATAATCTCTCAAAAGCATTTGATTGAGTCAATCATAACACACTGCTCTGTAAATTACACCACCATGGAATCTGTGGCCGACCTGCTGATCTTGTTCTTTCATATTTATCAAACAGGCAGCATAAAGTAAATGTTAATGGGGCGTTGTCGCCTGGTTCTTTAGTCAAGATGGCTTGCTCCAAGGTTGTATTCTTAGTCCTTTCTTGTTTTTTTTTTTATATAAATAACCTCCCCCATATGATGGCCAAATTATCGGATATACTTCTATTTGTAAATGAAACTTCGCTATTTTTTTAATATAATATAGAAAAGTACGAATATCATATTAATAAGTCTAACCGTTCTCTCGAAATGACAGCAGATGTCGATTCAATTTTCATATTATAAAATAGGGTAGTCGCGAGTCCCTCAGAGAAAAAATTAGAATGATCAATATACTGACTCTGCCTTCACTAATATCTTAGAACTGTTCCCCGCGGTTTCACCCACGCTGCTCAGCACCTGTTGGTCGTAGCGTGATGTTATATAGCCTATAGCCTTCCTCAAGAAATGGACTATCCAACACTCCCTGAGATTAGCGCGTTCAAACAAACAAACAAACAAACTCTTCAGCTTTATAATATTAGTATAGATTATGTTTCAAGTCCACAAAAATCTTTTTTAATAAACTGTATACGTTTTTTTAACAAGTTATCAAACTCAGTTTGCATGACATTATTTTTAGAATTTTAAGTCTTAATTAATCTGGAATGAAATTGACTCCTTGTGTTTTTAACGAATTAAATAAGAGATTAAGACAATGTGAATATATTTGCACACCTTGTATAAGGTTATGATACAATAAACCTAAATATATATATATATATAATATATATATGTAACATCTCTCAAACCTCTGTTATGAAAATAAATGATTTGATTTGTTTTGATGTCAGTTACAGAACTGACCGATGGAAAGTTTAAAAACTACATCAAACGTTTCCTTATTAAAAAAAGTATAATTATGTAATCAAAGACTACGTTGAAGATAAAAAAACTCTGTCTATATTTACTTCTGCTCATACGATTTCCCTGATACCTAATAATCGGTACAAATTTCTAGATGTCTCTTATATTATTCCTAATCTTATTTTTTAATAATCTCCTTAATCAGTTTTTTTATACAATAGCTATCAAATTAGTTAAATTTACAACCTTTGTTCTGAATAGTTACAGTACGGATGGCAACATAATAATTATGTGTCACTTGTATCATAATATAGTTATTTTTTTGTAATATGTTTCACATTTCTTGTGAAGATTCATTTTGGAAAAAAAATCTACGAATTAAACAAAAGTCACCAACTTCCGGAATAAAACCATCTTTTTAGTGTTTTTTTGAAAGACGTTTTTTTGTCTTTACTATCATCATCATTATTCATCTGTCCTAATCCTATATTATTTATATTTTTTGCTCTTTATTATTTTTTATAGAATTTTCAAAATAGGCTAGTTCTATTCTAGGTCCTACTATTACGATAACCCGATAGAAGTCTAAGTACCTACCTTACCTTTTTTTTTATTTACAACTAGCTGGCACTAGCGGCTTCACCTGCGTGATATCGAAAAAAAAGTATCCCATGTGTTATTCCAGACTATAATCTATGCCAAATTTCATCAAGATCCGTTTAGCCGTTTTCACGTGAAAGAGTAACAAACATCCATACATTCATCCACACAAACATTCGCCTTTATAATATTTGTACAATTTACAATAAATAACTACACAGTCAAAATACATACAGCTTGAAAGTACCGTTTGAACAAATACATACCATTGAGGTTAATTATCACAGCAAAAGAACTATGGACCAAAACAAATATTAAAATTAATTTGGTTAACATTTTATTTTCTTGTAACACTGAGCTAAGAGACACAACGTACTCAATTAGAATCAGATTTAAAACTAAACACTGACAAATTGAGATATTGTAATGTCAGTTTTTATTTGTTTCAAAACCAGTATAACATTTATAAAAAATAAACTTATAAAAATATCATTGTGAAGGCACAATCATTTTATTTAAACAGTTTTTATTCATAACTTTATTGTTTTCCGACGCCTCCTGGGAGATTTCCGTTTACTAATAGAACAGGAAATAGAAACTTGTTTCGAAGTTAAAAAAAATACAAAATTCAAGACACGACGGTTTAGGCTAGGCTATAGGCTGATTATTGATTGTAAAGTTGTGTTTTTCGCGAAGAAGCAGTAAATTGCCGGCTATTTTTTTTATATAAAACCTACATTAAAAATAAACATAATAGGAAAACCTACTTATATCTATTTTGATTTGATGATTACTGGAAGCCTGGAAAAGGCTAGGCAGATAATGAAATAACTTCCCCCGCCCCGGATGCTCTGGAGCAGGTGGAGTGTCAGACTTAAGCCCAGATATGACTAAAACCCACCCATGTAAACAATATGGATGGGTTCCGGGCCCGCGGTATCTCTTTCGAACAACCCGAAACCCCGGGCTTAACCTATAATAGGATCTTCCTATCATTAAATCACTGGAAAAGAATGATAGAGAGATTTGCTCAATAAAAAGAAGTGACAAAGTTTCCTGCACTGAGAAAGAAAACATATTAATTAGTCGCAATTTACTTGATACTTTCCTCTGTCTTTACATTCATCTGTCTCAAGCTTAGGTGTGTCACATACTTAAAATACTGATTGACTTCAGTGAGCACCTATTGGCCATCTTTGTTCAGCGTCTACAATCTCGAAATCGTGTTCGGATACGCTTAGTTCGAGCAAAGCCAAGCAATTTTTAAAAACCCAATCTTGTAATTTTTTTTGAAAAACAATGCCGGCTCACGAATACTACAATTTTTTTTCTTTAAAAAACCGCTGCCCCACATTAGATTTTCTCGTGTATCGTGGGTGCGTTTACATACATTTAAACTCACATACACAAACAGCCAGGCCCGGAATAGCTAACCTCTCGGTCAAACAAATATTGGTTCCGTGTGCGGTGCAACAGGAAATCGACTAACTAGTTTATTTGTCCGTAATTTTAATTTCTTGGTGAGGTTTAAACATACTATGACAGCACGGAATCGCACTTTTAAATGTTCCTAGAGCTAAAAATAGCTCCTCAGGCATGCACATAGTATCATCGAACCGGGGATGTTCGTAACAGATACCGCGGTGCCGGAACGTAAGGGGCACTTAAATAAATATGGGTGGGTTTTAGTCAGTACAAGTATGACAGTCCCCTCCGTTCGCCCAGAGCGGGGGGAGTTATTTGACGATTTCCCATCTGCAAAAAAATGGTAGTATCGAAGATGGGTTCGGCAGCACACCATGCTCTTGGTGTGTGGCAAAATTACATAAAAAAAAACTTTAGCTTTTACAATAAAATTACATAACAATTGATGATACAGTTGACCCAGTGGCTAAGCGTTTGACTGCTCCGCTACGTGTCGCGGGTTCGGTCCCAACCGTTTTGGTAACCAATATTTTTATGACCTACAGATAGTTGTTCCGGGTCTGGCTGTTTGTGTATGTAAGTTAAAATCTTTGTTAACGCGTCCATGATACTGGAGAAATTCCTAGTGTGGGGCAACGCTTCTCTTTCGTTTTATTATTCCACTAGCTGTTCCCCACGGTTTCACCCGCGCTGCTTAGCACCTGTTGGTCGTAGCGTGATGTTATATAGCCTATAGCCTTCCTCAAGAAATGGACTATCCAACACTAAAAGAATTTTTCAATTCGAACCAGAACTTCCTGAGATTAGCGCGTTCAAACAAACAAACAAACAAACTCTTCAGCTTTATAATATTAGTATAGATAATATTAGTATAGATTGAGTCATGCGATATTTTTTTTCTAATATTGTGTTCTATTTTAGAAGTAAAATTTCTTATGGAGAACTAGATAATCTCACCTAAATAATTCTTATTTAATTAAGGACTTGTATGATACTACATATAGTTTTAATGAATTATTTATTAGCACTGAAGACGAGCCTTGAAGTCGTGTACAATAGATAATTATCATCTGTTTCCATGCATAGCCAGTATTAATATTTTTGACTAATGAAGTACCTGCTTATTAGTTTCGTAACACGTAATATCACATGTTGAATAAGTAGATTATATGTATTTATATATTTTGAATAAATAACTTTAGTTTAATTATTTGTGTAGTATTAGCAGTAGGTACACCATTGACTACCCCCCGTTGTATTTTTATATTTGTAAAGTCCATCCAAAGGTTGTCTGGAAGATATCGCTATTAGCGATAAGACCGCCATTGTAACCATAGATTTAGCACTTTTTTACTAACCAGTTTGTTTTTTTTCAATTTTTGGTGTGCAATAAAGTATATTCTATTCTATTCTATCACGAGTGTAATCCCTAAAAGGTGAGACAGCGTAGTGCCTAATAGCACACCGACAAACCGTTACCCGTTACCCGTAAACAGTTACCCGTAACCCGTTACCCGTTACCCGTTACCCGTTACCCGTTACCCGTTACTCGTAACCCGTTGCCCGTGTTAATATTTAAAAAAAACCTATTCACACTTTGTGGACTTTAGAAACGAACCCAGGACTCAGGCAACAACCAACAGTGAGCATCCAGGCACCATTTTTAGGGTTCCATACCTCAAAAGGAAAAAGCAGAACCCTTATTGGATCATTTTGTTATCCGTCTGTCTGTCTGTCGAGACCCTTTATTTCGGGAACTGAATTAATGGAATGAAATGAAACGAAAGTATCGAGTTGACATTACTATAATAATGAAATAAATATACTCAAGTCTGTGGTCCCTTTGTGATGTGTAAAAATCAACCCTGGCTGTTTATGTTGCCAGTTTTTACTGAACTCTCGGTTTATTCGATTCGCTCTTAGCCGGTTTTAGGCAAAGTATAATATTAAATTTAATGACCCTAAATTAATTGCAAGATTCTTCTTAACAAATCAATAGCAAAAATGTATTAAATGATGATCCCAAAGCTCAGCTTCTTCGCTATTAGGACTTGCGCACAGTTAATCCCCTTATTTGCAGGCAATCTTCTGAAACTTTCGCTGTGGCGCCCCTCCAGCCCCCCCTCAAATAGGGGACTTATGCACCATGAGATCGCAATTGAGGTCTGTTCGCTAAGCGACGATTTGTCTCGGCAGCGGAGTTTCCCCCGATGTAGTGTCTCCGCAAGCCAATCATGTGAGGACTATTGCCTCTAGCTGCTATCCCACGCTGGCAGTGCGGCAAGGAGGACTTTTGACTAGCCAGAGATCGTGCGAGGATGTGGCCTTAGGCTTATTTAGAGTTGATTTCTGACGGGCCTGTCGGTCTAGTGGTTAGTGGCCCTGACTGCTGAGCCGGACGTCGTGGGTTAGATTCCCACCCAGGACAAACTTTGTGTGATGAGCATGATTGTTTGTTCTGTGTCTGGGTATGATTTATCTATAATATGTGTGTACTTATAAATTATATAAGTATAGTTGTCTGGTTACCATAACACAAGCTCTGCTTAGCTTGGGATCAGATAGCCGTGTGTGAGTTGTCCCAAGATATTTATTTATTTGATTGAATACATTCAAAACAATCGAATAAACTCGTCGCCTTAATATAATGGCGTCGGTCGTCGGCCTCTTCTAAAGGACAATGTTTAGTGAGCAGAGACTAAACAGCCCGATTTAACAACTGCATAGTTTATTACGCACTAGACGAAGTTATCAAACCGTTAACTTATTATTGTGTTATTTGACTACAGAAACCAATTAAGGCAATGTTTTATTTATTTAAAACACTGGCTTTTATTAATGCGTTCTATGAATAATTCAATTTACGACATTCAAGAACATTCTTTTTATTTAATTTTTTTTTTTGTATAGATTTCAGACGATAAATTACTGAAAGCAATTATTTTAAGTCTATAAAACCTACTTTGAAATCTTGTTTTAATTTGGTCATCGAATTTCGTTTTACGGGTTTAAGCCCGAAGGATTACAAAAATATCTGAGTGTATTTCGATCGAGAAATATGTCAATAAAATGTGGTATGCGCTTAGGATTCCCAAGGGAATGTAGATTGTTGGTTTATATATAGCTAGCATTTGTCTGTCTGCCCACTTTATTAGTGAGTCGTTAAGATTTACGGGCTCTGGGAAAACATGGGGTATTTTTGGATGTTCTGAAGCTGTTGTTACAAAGTTGCTTGGTATTTATAGCGTTACTTGTTTAGACAATATTCAGTTTATTGTTTCCGATAACATGGGAATGTGATGAGCATGTAATGAAGAAAAATGAGGTAAATCTTAAGACCTAAATAAACGCAAATCCTACTAATATTATAAATACGAATGTTTGTGAGGATGGATGGATGTATGGGTGTTTGTCACTCTTTCTTGATGAAATTTGGTACAGAGGTAGATTATAGTGTGGAATAAAACATAGGATACTTTTTTTTCATCATGCGAGAGAAGCGGCGGACGCCAGCTAGTATTAAATAAGGTTATTAAGAAATCAAGTATGTTTCTTAGTTTTAAAAACTCAACACTAAGCAAAATGTTGCTGCTAAACAGTACGAACAAACTTTTAACATAGAAAATCCACCTCGGTTTTTTTCCAAGAAATTTTGGTTTCTTATTCTATTCTAATTTATCATATGGGAAATCATCAAATAACTTCTCCCGCTCTGGGCGTAGTGGAATGTCAGACTTGTACTGACTAAAACCCATCCTATCAAAGACGGCACAGTTGGCGCAGTGGCTGAATGATCGACTGCTCCGCTGCGTGTCGTGGGTTCGATTCCCGCACGGAACAAAATTTTTATGTCCTGCAGATAGTTGTTTTGGGTCTGGCTGTTTGTGTCTGTGAGTTTAAATGTTTGTATACTCACCCACGATACAGGAGAAATTCCTAGTGTGGAGCAACGTTTTTTTTTTTAAATGTTCCTGCTTTTGCCATATGTGTTCCGGGGCTGTGGTATCTACCTGGGATCGCACTTAGAACCCAATGTTCAGCAGTCACGCTTAAGGAAACTAGACCATCAAAGATAACTTCGAGAACTTTTTCTCATCACAAATGATCTGCTTACCCAAAATTAAGTTCTCAAGTATGACATCGAGTTTCCCACTGAATACAAAATGGCCGGTCGTTGTTTTGTCACGTGCGCGGAATAATACAGTGGTTGTGCTTGCAAATAATCTTGATCAATAACTTAGATGTCACTTTATGTGCTATTTGTGAGGACATGAGCTCGTTTGTACGTTGATGGAGTTTCCTTGTCATCCTTACTAATATTATAAAAGCGAAAGTGAGTTTGTTTGTTTGTTACCTCTTCACGCTTTAATGGCTAAACCGATTTTGATGAATTTTGGTACAGTGATAGTTGGGAACCAGGAGACGGACATAGGCTATTTAAAAAAAAATTGAATTGTGAGGGAGAAAAAGGGATGAAAAGGGAAAACTTAGCATTGCTATTGCAATAAATAAGGCAAAAATCAGAAAAGGGCAACTGTGTTACCTTGAATTTAACGCGAGCGAAGTCGCGGGCAAAAGCTAGTCATAATCTCGAAGTTAAAAATAAAATCGGGGTTAGAGATTCTCAGCCTGGATTTAAATAAAGTTTAAAGAGTTGATTTTGTAGGCATATCAATCAGTTATTCAGAGACGCGGGTTTTTGAGAGTCATTCAATCAATCCTTCAACGCCCACAGGACCATTGATGGATCCCTGGAGACTATTCCACAGACAAATCTTTTAGAGAAACCATTTCAATCAGCTAGTTTTTTGAACGAATTTGTGATCGAGATTAAGTATAATTTACCTTTTAATCTGATTGAAAATTTCAATTCTATTTTGACGAGACCACTTTTCTATTTGAATTCACTGGTTGATTTTGGAACTCGTGGAGAAGCTCGTGGCTAAATAAATAGCAGCCGCTCGGGTCGATCTTTAGGTTAAGCCGCGCTTGCCTAGGTTGGTCTGTGGATGGGTGACCACCCGTTACACACCGAGTTTCCTCCGTGCCTCGGAAAGCACGTTAAGCCGTTGGTCCTGGCTGTCATTTGTAGATCTTTGACAGTCGTTACAGGTAGTCAGTGTTCCAAAAGTCTGACAACCAGTCTTACCAAGGTGTATCGTATTACCCAGTATTAACTAGGTTGTGGAGGTTAGATAGGCAGTCGCTCCATGTGAAATACTGATATTCAGATGAATCCGGTTAGATTTTGATGAAGTTTGGTACAGAGATAGTCGATACCCTGGAGACAGACATAGGCTGTGAGAAATGAGGAAGACAGAGGAATGAAAAAAAAATTTACAATAAATAAGGTGCAAATGACCGAACCGATCTTGATAAAATTGTTCACCGAGGTAGATTATGGTCTTATGGATTATGGTCCTTTTCCGAACTTTGTTAGCGTCGTCTTCCAGTCTTACCGGATGCAGCTGCGTACAGTATATTACAAAGAGTAACTGCCTATCTGACCTCCACAAATCAGTACTGGGTAATACGATACCCCGTGGTAAAACTGTTTGTCAGACTTTCCAGGCACTGGATACCTGTTGCAACTGTCAAAGATCTACAAAGGATAGGCAGGATGAACAGCTTAACGTGCTGGTCACCTATCTACAGACCAACCTAGGTAAGCACGGCTTAACCTAAAGAAGAACCTGAGCGGCTGCTCTGCCGCGCTATCTAAAAATGCTGCACTGCACTTTTACTTAATGCAGTAGTGTTATTATAGCGCAGGTTTTTGGAACGAACTTCCTTATCGCGCGTTGTGAAAGGGGGCTAGACGGAAAAAAATCTTACGAAAAGTTGTCACGACACTTTTTGCTATAGTAAGCTATTGTAAGCTGTGCGGCGTCGCATGTTTCTCTGTCTGTCTGTCTGTCTGTTTCTCTCTCTCTTATAGAAAGCAAGCCAGATATTTTCATTTCTATAGGAACTTCGTTCCATCCGGGTGTCCCTTGACACCTCTATTTTTTTTTATAAAACGTTGCCCCACACTAGGAATTTCTCATGTATCTTGGGTGCGTTTACAAACATTTAAAGTCACATACACAAACGGCCAGACCCGAAACAAGGCAGGTCATGCCAATATTTGTTCCGTGCGGGAATCGAACCCGCGACACGCAGCGCAGCAGTCGATCGCTCAGCCACTGCGTCAACCGTGAAACCGTGAACCGTGAACCGTGAGTTGTATGTCTTTTGTAAATAGAATAGCCAAGTTTCAACTCTAAGTACGTTTTTGAACCTTCAAACTTACTTGTAGGTAGGGTAGTCAGACAGATTACTTGATTGTTTCATTAAGCTAAAAGTTTCAACTGAAATGTTAGATCATCTTAATTGTTAAGTGAGCAATTTGTGAAGCAATTATGTGCGCACTGAGTACAGGGATTTATAAGTATGGTTTTAATATCTAAACAGCTTACTCATTTTATTTATTTCACAAATTAATTTTAATGTTTTAAACGACTTCAGAAAATGATTTCAAGTTTTTTTTTGTATTCGTCTTTCTCCCCATGATTTGTCTGTCGCGTACGTAGGCTGATTCTCAAAATTCTTTTCATAATCAAAAGAGTTACACTCGCAATTGACGGTTCGTGCAGTAGTTGAGTGATCGTCTGCTGCGCTGCGGACGCGGGTTCGCTCCCCGCACATAACAAATATTTGTATGACCCACAGACAGTTGTTTCGGGTCTGACTGTTTGTGTATGTGAGTTTCAATGTTTGTAATCATACCCACAATAAAGGAGAAATTCCTAGTACACTAGGAATTTCTACAATTTAAGAAGAAAAAAAATGGCTCGATAGTTTGTCAACCAGTCTTACCAAAAGGTAAGTGTTACCGAGTACTAACTGGGTTGTGGAGGTTAGAGAGGCAACCGATACATGATAAATACTGGTGCAACAATGTGTATTCTACCTCCTCAGTTGCCTCAACCTCTTTCCGTCTGGATCAATATCCACGTTTAAATTTTTGAATATTCATATTTCGAATTTCATTTGCATCATTTTCAACAATCATTTTTTGGTCATTACAATTTGATCACGGCTAGCAGCTACTTTTTTTTTTATCTTGGGACAGCTCACACACGGCTATCTGATCCCAAGCTAAGCAGAGCTTGTGTTATGGTAACCAGACAACTGATATACATACTTATATAATTTATAAATACATATATATTATAGATAAATCACACCCAGACACAGAACAAACAATCATGCTCATCACACAAAGTTTGTCCTGGGTGGGAATCGAACGACACGACCTCCGGCTCAGCAGTCAGGGCCACTAACCACTAGACCAACAGGCCCGTCAAACTTAACTTTTGTTTGAAATATCTTATTTTTAAAAGCTGCTTAATTTTTTAAACTTACCTGAAGTACGTGCTTCCTTTAACAACAAAAACAAAGTTGAAAAACAAAATTAAAATCACGACTGCCGTGTCAAAAAAAATAAACTAAAAAGAAAAAAACAAGATGTTAGTTTCAACAAAAATTTCATCGCAGCCGGGGGACCAATCTGTAGAATACTTTCTTGTATAAAAAGTCCCCCGACGCGATGAATTTTTTTTTTGAAACTAACATCTTGTTTTTTTCTTTTTAGTTAATTTTTTTTGACACAGCCGTCGTGTTTTTTAATTATTTATTTTTATTTTATACCTTTTAGTGATAAGTTTTATATAAAAAAATATCATAAAACACAATATAGTTTCTAAGCATTAAGTAAGAAAAATTGAACTTTTAAAGGATGTCGTGTTTTAAATGTTATCTGTATTCAACTACCTATATCTGCTTCGAAGTTCGAACCTAGCTGCTGAGTCAATTAAGTTTGGCACACATTATTATGATTTTCTGGGATAGAAATAGATTAATATAAATCTACGCGTCACTAGTTCTTCTAATTGCCACTAGTTGGCACACCTTGTTTGTTCTTAACGAATCCACTATCACTATGGGATAAATACGACATATTTTTGTTTATCGACAGTTTTGATTAACAATGTAACATATTTATATTTTTGGAATCCACTCGTCAAATCCTAGACGATAATCATATAAATAATAATAAAAAATATGTGGGTGTTCAAATTATTGATCATACCTGCCATATTAGATAATTTTTCATTAGCCTATGTTACTCGGGACGATGCAAGAACTCTAACGATACCCCATACATGTAAATCAGTTCAGGCGTTTAGAAGTTATGATGGAATAAAGAAACTCACATACATACAAACATACATGAACCCTAAAAACAAAACACTCCTTTTTTTGGGCAGTCGTGTAAATACTACTTACTGCTGATTCGGATTGACATGATTGATTTTCACACCTGGTATTAAGGTGCATCTAGATATATTGACTTATAGATAGATTGATTGATATTTGACGGGCCTGTTGGTCTAGTGGTTAGTGGCCCTGACTGCTGAGCCGGAGGTCGTGGGTTCGATTCCCACCCAGGACAAACTTTGTGTGATGAGCATGATTGTTTGTTCTGTGTCTGGGTGTGATTTATCTATAATATGTATGTATTTATAAATTATATAAGTATGTATATCAGTTGTCTGGTTACCATAACACAAGCTCTGCCTAGATTGGGATCAGATAGCCGTGTGTGAGTTGTCCCAAGATATTTATAATTATTTTATTATTATTGGAAGCTAACCCCATAGCTGAAGAAAATTCAATAAGATGAGGTAAGTAAAGAACTTACAAGTCGCAAAATAACATTTGTCAATTCAGTATAAGCTCTATTAATAAATTAACACGTAAACCAACAAGCCATCAGCGACGTAGCTTGAGTTTAACTTATTCAAATTGACTCAGTAATGCTTGTATGAGTTACTGACGCAAATAATGAGCTGTTTGAATATGAAAATAAGTGTCAATATTGCTTGAAAGTTTTGTTTATAGTGCAAGTGAGGAGTTAGGTATATGAATTAGGTGAGTTTTAGGATTACGTAACTCAGAAAAAAAAATTGGAACCACTATATCATCACTTTGTTGTCTGTCTGCCTGTCAAGAACCTTTATCTCGGGAACGCGCAAAGGTATCTAGTTAAAATTAGAACCATATACAAAAGTACTGCTGACGGCTGTGAGAAAAATTCTATGGCGTTTATGTAGCAAGTTTGTACGGAAACATCGGTGTGCGAGTCCAACTCACACTTGGCAGGTTTTTTTTTTGTATTTAAGTTACATTCCAAACCAAAAACATGAATAAAATAAGTTGTGTCCCTGTATTTAAAATTTGATTGTTTGTTTTTTTTTAATTTCAGGTATTTTGTACAGTCATTGTACAGTCTTTGGATGGTAGCTTTGTGATGAACTCTATTACTCTATATTCGTTTATGTTTAGGTCAAACAATATTAAAGAGCCAAATGAATGAAAAGACAGACACAAATCCTGAATGGGTGTGAAAAAAAAAAAACAAATTTAATCAACGTATTTAAAAAAAAACACATTCAGATTCAGGAAGGCCAAAGAAAAGATGAATGGATTGTGTGAGGAATATTATGTAGAAGACAGGAGTAAATGATATCGTGGCGTCTGATAAGGGAGAATGGAAGAAGAAGAACGTGTTGCGCTCGACCCCACATAGAATGGGTTAAGGGCAGAAAAATAATGAGTAAGGATGAATCGTGTTTAGTATCTGTAGTGTTTTGTCGTTTGTTTGTTTTTGACGTTTCATGAATGTTGGTATGTGAATTTTTATAATGTTAATGTAATAGCGGAGTGTTGTAAATTTAATTTAGATTATGAGTCTAAATTAAATTTAGGAAGAGAAGCGAATTTAATTTAAGTTTTTATATTCTTAATCTACCGGTGTAGCTATACCCGCTAAATTGTTATTCATTTAAATGTGAAACGAATTTTCAAGACAAAGTAAAATTACTTAATTGGCTGTAGTTTCCATACATTGTTTTAGGATTTATTTTATAAAAGGTTTATTTAGTAACGGTTGAGTTTTGATCACAATAAAGGCCATAAGTGCAACGTCATTATAATGTATACAATGTCAGAAACACTGATCGACTCATCATATGCCCAGGGGCCTAAGTCTGCTATTACAATAGGCCCCAGGTTTTTGTAGCAAAATGAATACCAGTATTTTATATTGACCGACTGTTTTTCTAGTCTCTACTACCCGGCTACGGCTACTCTTGGCAAAGCTGGTTTTCAGACCTCGTCTCATTAAGACTGATAATCTTAAAATTACAGAAAACCGGCCAAGAGCGAGACAGACTCGTGCAGCAAGTTCTGTACAAACTTGCAACATAAATGGCCGTATCTTTTGACTGTGTAGACTTAGAGAGTTGATTTTTTTTACAACATCAAAGGACTAAAGTGTTTGACTTATTAAAGATAGGTCCACGCGTATCCGAGATAAAGGGTCTTTACAGACAGATAGACAGACAGACGGAGAACAAATTGATCCAACAGTGGTTCTGTTTTTTTCCTTTTGGAACTTCATGGAACTATTTTTAAAATTGTTCCGTGTTTTTTTTCTAGGCATTGTATAAACGTTAGAAAAATCCATGAAATAAAATAAATATAGGTCTTCGTTTTTGTCTATAACAGTATACCTGACACAAACACAATACAACTTAACAATCTCTTCGAAATCAAAACCAATAGTTCCCACTGACCTCTATGTGTGACAATTCCCGCCAATTATTTCGCTGGCGGCCATGTTGCCGCCATATTGGACGCTGTTATCGGCGATTATTATCTTTTACGATTACTGCTATCCCGGACGAAGCCCGAATCAATTTTAATATCGGTTATATTTGCGACCGAAATCGTCGATTTAAATGCATTCAAAATAAAAATAAAAAATACTGTCGAGGTTTTTTAAATGTTCCAAATTTGAAAAACCAGCCATATTGTTTTTATTAAACTGACTGTTATTTTTTGAAATTGGAATATCCTTTAATTATTCTTTTTCCTGGTTGTTGTAATTTTTTGCCGGAACTTTGATAAAAAATATACGATAAGTGAAATACCGGCAGATTTCCTTTTGACTATTTATGGAATGGCTGTTCCAGTTTACATGAACAAATATATTTTGTTTTAAATTTTAGTGAAATTTTATTTTTAAGTATTAAAATTACAGCCATATAGTTTGTTTTTCGTGGCACAACTTGTAATGTTGATTTTTACCCCCACGAATTCTTATCCTTACTATAATAATTATTATAAAAGCGAAAGTGAGTTTGTTTGTTTGTTACCTCTTCACGCTTTAATGGCTACGCCAATTTTGACGAATTTTGGTGCAGATATAGTTGGGAACCAGGAGACGGACATAGGCTACAATATTTTTTCTAAAAATGTGGGATGTGAGTGAGAAAGAGGGAAGAAAAGGGAAAATTAGCGTTGCTATTACAAATCAATAAGGCGCAAGGGAAACTGTGTTACCCCGAATTTAACGCGAGCGAAGCCGCGGGCAAAAGCTAGTTAATTATAAAAGCGAAAGTAAGTTTGTTTGTTTGTTACGTCTTCACGCCTAAATGGCTTAGCCGATTTTGATTAATTTTGGTACAGAGTTAGTTGACACCTTGAAGACGGACTTAGGCTATTATTATTTTTTTAAAGTGAGAAATGATGGAAAAAGAGGGAAAATAAGGGAAAACTTAGCTTTGCTATTACAATAAATAAGGGGCAAGGGCAAAAACTACAGGTAGCAGGTACCTGCAAATCAATAAAGGGGAACTGTGTTATCCCGAATTTAACGCGAGCGCAGCCGCGGGCTTAAGCTAGTATGTCATAAGGAAAACTGGCGTTGTACAAGGAGCTCGTAGGTAAATAATGAGCCGGTCGAGTCAATCTTCAGGATTAGGCATGCTTGCATAGGTTGGTCCACAGATACGTATCCACCAATTATACACCGAGTTTCCTACATGTCTCGAATATTCAGAAAATAACACATTTAATAGTGAAAATCAAAGAAATTATATATGTTAGGGCATGAAAAATAGATGTTAGCCGATTCTCAGATCTACTCGATATGCACACAAAATTTCGTTTAAATCGGTCCAGCCGTTTCGGAGGAGTATGGGAACGAAAACTGTGACACGAGAATTTTATATATTAGATAATATAATAAAATATAATGTTTATTTCTCACCACAAGCCAAAAAAATACCGATAATACTAATACAAAGAATCATTAGCTGACAATTTTTGGTTGTGGATCGCTGGTGCCTTTGGTAGGTAGTGACACCTGTAGTACAGGTCACCAGGTCCCCACCTGTTCCGAGTAACACAACTAGTAGCTTAAATTTAAATAGCAAGTAATACAAGTTTTTTTAATTATAAGTATGATAATTAATTACAACATCAACAATCGCAACTTTCGCTTTGACCAAGTATAATAAAAGCAAAAATATTTTCCCATAACTTGCCCCACATTTCATCCCGGAACCCATAATAACGGTTTAATATTTTATTTCCACGCCATATAAAATCATTACCAGAAGCGATCCATCATCGCTTGGCAGCATGCATCGGCGCGTGCTTCAAACTGGCTCTCATACTCCCATGCGACCAATAAAATATAACTTATGTGTATGAAAATAACGGGGTTATTTGTTCTACAGGAACTGTAAAGGTGCAATGCTATAGATCTTTTGTTTTAAATTGATAAACGAATTTCAACTTTATGACAGGGTAGGTTAAATTAAATCTAAACGAATTTTAACTTTGTAAAAAAAAAAACATTTATTGCAAGCAACATTGGCTCATAATACGGGAACACACAAATACAGATAACATATAAATAACAAACACAATACATAAGATAGATACGTTAACCGGCCCTGCTGACGGCAACACCGATCACAGCAGTGCCGTTATAACAGTGATGGTTTTTTTTTTATAAAACGTTGCCCCACACTAGGAATTTCTCCTGTAGCCACGATACAGGAGAAATGCCTAGTGTGTGGCAACGTTTACAAACATTTAAAGTCAAATACACAAACAGCCAGACCCCGAACAACTATCTGTAGGTCATACAAATATTTGTTGGTGCTGCAGGTGTTGAAAACCTTAAACGGCGCAAAGGAGGCGGGGACACATGTACAATGGGACCCACTCTTAGGAGTACCGTACCGTAATCTTCACCCCGTCTCTCGTGTAATGACCGTCCTTATAAGTTACTATTTTAAATTGGTGTCGATGAATCATCACCAACACATGCTTGCAAAACTCAATAAGAAGTCTTATTTATACAACTTGAAAAGGTCTTATTTTGCAGTTCTCAATAACGTTCTTTTTTCTCATTAAACCTACAGACAGCAGATGCATTCATCTAAGACTAATCACACAATTTCCAATGAAGTAATTTATTATTTCCGAGCCATATAAAGTCATTACCAGCTGCGATCCGTCATTGCCACGCACCGACTCCTGCGCACGTCGCCTTGTCACACTAAACTACCCTAATTTATGGATGCTACTCGTCATTCTCTTGTTTATTTTTCTTTTCTCTGACGTTTGAATTGGAACAAATTTTTAATGGCGTTTGGAAATACAGAGGGGAAGAATGGGGAGGAAGGAGGGGGGAGGGAGTCGCCGGATTTAGATGTGGTATGTTAATGTATTGGGAGTGTAATTAGAGAGGTAGATATTTTTAATTGTTCTGGCTGTAGCTTTTTTTGGCGTTTTTTTTATTAATGCACTTTATTTTATGAGTGTGAATTTGACCTTCTTCGTACGTGGATTTGCAAACTATTTAACGTACAATACTTAGGTGTCCAACCAATAAAGAATAACTAAAATCATCATCAGCCTAGGCAGTTTAATATTTCAGTTATTATTTAGTTAGTTTTTGTTAGTATTTAGTCTAGACTTTTCCCAAAGTTGTTAATTATTGTATTCTATCACCACGTAAAGGTAACCGCAGGGCGCCGCTAGTACCATATAAGGCGAAGTATAAACAGACGTGTGTAACCCGTGAGGCACATTTCACGGTCCCCGTGACAAACGACGTTTGTGAGGAAATTGCTAAAGTTTGCAGTGAACTTGTCAACAGTCGACGCTGCAACGGTGTGACAACGTGTGGTGAGAAAGGTGTTCCACGGGATTGTTGTTTAAAGGGTTTTAAAGGACCGTAACACACGTGCCTCAAAAGGAACAATCCGGAGTCCTTATTGGATCACTTTGTTTTAATATTTATTATTATTTTTTTACAGCTCACACACGGCTATCTGATCCCAAGCTAAGCAGAGCTTGTGTTATGGTAACCAGACAACTGATATACGTACTTAATTATATAATTTATAAATACATACATATTATAGATAAATCACACCCAGACACAGAACAAACAATCATGCTCATCACACAAAGTTTGTCCTGGGTGGGAATCGAACCCACGACCTCCGGCTCAGCAGTCAGGGCCACTAACCACTAGACCAACAGGCCCGTCTGTCTGTCTATAAAAACTCTTATAAAAAAATTAAAACCAGCGCTGTGGGCTCCCATGGCACAGCACTATGCTGAGTGGTGACCTACCTGTCGCAGTCACGACGTGCAAGCTATTTTTATTTTGTCCCATTTAAGTATTTGTAAATGTTTGTGATACTTTAAATGTTGAATGTTTATTTTTTGTTATTTTGTTGCTCGTCATAATTTGCGACTAATAAATGTTCTTTCTTTCTTTCTTTATCGTAAAGGTATTAAGTTGAAATTAAAACCGTAAGCTCAAATTTTTTGCTGTGAAAAAATCAACTCTCGAAATTTGCGCAGTTAAGATATGGTCATTTATGTCACAAGTTTGTACGGAATCTTCAGTGCGTGAGGCTGACTCACTATTGGCCGGTTTTTTGGAACGAAGTTCCTTATGGCGCGATGCGAAAGAGGGCTAGACGGAAAAAATAAGACAAGTTGTAAAAGACACTTTTTGCTACAGTTGTAAGCTGTGCAGCGTGCGCGTGTTTCTCTGTCTGTCTCTCTCTCTCTCATAGAAAGCAAGCCAGTTATTTTCGTTTCGTCTTACTATTTCTCATTGTCCAGTGTGGTCTCGTGATGATTATTTTTGTTGAGTGAATACAGATATTTTTACATAATAAATAATAACTTTGTTCCATCCGGGTGTCCCTTAACACCTCTCAAGTTTTTTTTTGGATTCATGGTTGTATTGTACAGTGATTCCTCGCTTCGGTAAAAAAAAATTGCACATTTTTTTTTTCGGATGAGAAATTATCTTATCACTAGCTTTCGCCCGCGGCTTCGCCCGCGTTAAATTTGGGGTAACACAGTTCCTCTTCCGCCTTATTGATTTGTAATAGCAACGCTAAGTTTTCCCTTTTCTTCCCTCTTTCTCCGTCACATCCCACTTTTTTAAAAATAAAAATTAGCCTATGTCCGTCTCCTGGTTCCCAACTATCTCTGTAACAAAATTCATCATAATCGGTTTAGCCATTAAAGCGTGAAGAGGTAACAAACAAACAAACAAACTCACTTTTGCTTTTATAATATTAGTAAGGATAGTAAGGATGGACTGACTAAAACCCATCCACGTTCCTTCTTTTGCCCTTTGTGTTCTGAGACTGTGATATTTCTTTCGAACAAAAAACAGTTACGGCAAAATCAGCATGTCTAGGAGAAAAAAGCCAAGCCAACGCCCAATGGGCACTAAAAAATATCTCATACCAAGTTTTATTTAATAAGTGCCTACTAATCACATGAACAAGAAAGAAACAGCCAAAACTCTAAAATATAATCAGCAAAACCTAACAAAAACGTACAACTCAAACGCGAAATCATAATCCTGACATTTAAAATTTTAATACCGTACCCACAATCTTAAATCTCCGTAAGAAAGCTCTTACAAATAGCGAAGTTAACACAAATGTTGGAATGAAACAAGTTCAAACACGGCGCTTGTTTGAAATGAAGACTTCGCGTCAATTATGTGGCAATTTAATTTTCATTTCGGAGACGGCGTCAACTGTCGCCGAGATGAAGTAGTGGGCAAAGAGTTGAGCGCAGAAGGTACTTATGTGGGTATGGAACATAAACTGTCTGACAATTGTACCGATAGTATACATATCAAATTCAATTCAATTTAATTTATTTCAGTTACAACAAGACTCATTTTAAGTACTGACATCAAATACATGCATTCTTATTTCAATAAAATAAAATTATATCCCAAATAAATTTAGTTAATTGAAAGTAAATTGAAATAAATAAAATTATAATTAGATCAGGTGTCATCATATTAAAATTGAATTTAATTAAACTATTGAAAACTTAAATTCAATATAAATTCGTTCGAACATATCGTAAAAGAAAAATTGCGTATCTCTTTCGAACAACCCGCAACTCAGGCAGGCGGTGGCCCTGACAGGACCCTCTGCTCTGCTGACAACTCTCAAGGCGCCCGTGGGACACGAAGGTGCCGTCGACACGACCTGTCTTCACTAGACAGACGGACATACAGCTACCCATTGCTCACCGTCCACAGACCCGCGTGTCATTAGGATGACCTAAAAGCAGTTAATCCTAAAAAAATATTTTTCAGTCAGTTAAAAAATTGGTAATAAATTAACCAAGCCACTATATTATATTTTTTTTTCAAAATACTTCTTGATAATGAAGCTGTTAAAATCCCAGTATATATGTTCACGTCAATTTTAATTTAGCTTTGATGGACTTTGACCATCCTATACGTTCAGTTTCAGACCCTTTTTTGCTAGAACTGGGACACAGCGGGTAGTAAGTCACTAATACACACAAAAACTTTACTTTTTGCTCCTAGTCTGTAGTAGGAGATCATAAAGTATTAATATGTGCTTGCATGTAAAACGGTTTCAGAGAATCGGGTTTCTAGTACACAGTAAGATTCTACTGATTTAAATTTGACAATACGTTTAAAAAAAAAAAGAAAGAAGATTAGGTATTACTGTTTTTTCCTGTACCATAATATACATTATTTCGATGCTTATTTGATGGCTGTTTTTGGCTGTGCTCTTTAAATAATCAGCTTTGAAATAATTAACTGTTTACCTTATTATTATTTTGGGTCTTACAATATTGATATACCAAATAAGGGCAAATTTAGTAGTCAGATCATTTTTATTTTTTAGGTACAAAGTATAGACACTGTTATTTATTGTGTTGTCTGCCTATTAAAAACTCAAAACCCGAACTGGACAAGAAAGCTAAACCAACGATAATAAAAAAAACACGACTGCCACGTCAAAAAAATGAACTAAATAAAAAAGAAAAAAAAAGATGTTAGTTTTACATTTGCCGATGGAATGTCCTAGGAACACAGAAAGGGAATCGAAACCAAAACAAAAATTTTCATCACAGTCGGGGAACCAATCAGTAAAATACTTTCTTGTATAAAAAGTCACTCCTTTTTTGCGGCAGTTTTGTAAAAAACAGTACAGTATTTTTCTGGTCAATATAGAAAAACTTTCTTTAACCTTCAATCATAAACCACAAAATAACAGATGCATAAATTCACGAGAAAAATTCTTACCTACCTCACTAAAAGATACGATTGTAATATCATAGTCGCATCTGCGACTTTACGACTTTATCTCATCAACATAAACTTGCCGTACAATCGCTGTATATGTATGAGACACATTTGTCTCACAGACAAAGTGTATTCACGGCCTAAGGTATGCCGTGTCTTAAGACACTTCAAACAAGCGAGTTTCAACTGTAGCCCCGTAAATCCAAGGTTGGATTTTGAAACTAGAACGAGTAGAATCGTCATGTTAATAAAATCCGAACTTGTAGTAGACAAAGCGTTAATTAAGGAATGAGATTTAGAGTGGAATACGGGAGATTTTTAGTGGGTTTTTAACCTATTTCTGAATTGTTAGTCGGTTACTATAGATACACACTACAATAGTCATGTCTAGGCAACGTTCTTCTAAACGGCAACAAAGAGGCAATGCCGTTTCCAAGGATATTCGTTTACATTTAAATATTACGTTTCAAATCTATCTATACTTACTATATATTATATTATAAAGCTGAAGAGTTTGTTTGTTTGTTTTTTTGTTTGTTTGTTTGAACGCGCTAATCTCAGGGACTACTGGTTGGAATTGAAAAATTCTTTTAGTGTTGGATAGTCCATTTCTTGAGGAAGGCTATAGACTATATAACATCACGCTACGACCAACAGGTGCTGAGCGGCGTGGGTGAAACCGCGAGGAACAGCTAGTGTTATAAATAACTAGCTTTTGCCCGCGACTTTCGGAGTTCGAGGTAACACAGTTCCCCTTTTCGCATTTGCAGGTATTTTTCGTTGGTAACAAATAGTGTGACATACAACACAGCTAGCTAAAGACCACGCAGATGATCATTTACCTTTCATTAATGCTTTAAGTTATGATAAACCATTGCCAACACAAACTCTTTAAAAAAAATTGACATTGCACGCATACCAATTTTTTTTTAATCTGCTTTGTCTTTTATTTTGGATGAAAAATTATCAAATTAATCTCCTACTCTGGGTAGAGCGGCGAGGAGTGTCAGACTTTTACTGAATAAAACCCATTTTTGTTCCTTCTTTTGCCCATTTTGTTCCGGAGCTGCAGTATCTCTCTCGTACACAGCCCCGACAGGCAATAGACCTGGCAGGCCCCTCTGCTTTGCTGACATCTCTTAGGAAAACGAATGCGGTCACAACAGCATCGAGCGCCTGGATTTTTTTATCCACCTGTTTAAAACAGCCATTTTATTGTTACGAAAACAATATCCTCCTGTGGTTTCAATGAAATAACTTAATACATCAATGTCGCAGCAACTTGCTGGGTTTTGATTGATTGTCGGGGACTGTTTCCTCGAAGCCTCCAAATACGTTGTTGCAAGTTTTAACAAACAACTGTTCGCTTGTTTAAAAAAATGGGAGAGTTTGTTTCTTTTTTTTATTGTATTATGTAGGTTACGCCTATTGAATGTTTAAAGGCTCACACTATAATTACATTACTTTTATCTTTTTCATTGTTTATTATATATAATAAACAATGAAAAAGATACCACAAGTGGTACTAAACTTCACAGGGCCGCGGTATCTCTTTCCTATGCCGCTCTGATTTGCTGACATCTCTTTGAAGCGCGTGGAACACTAACGCGCCGTCGACACGATGAGCTACCCATGGCTCACCGTCCACAGGCTCGCATCTACGGTAGTCGAGAGTCATGAAATTAAAACCATGTACTGTAGTCTGTGGTCCCGAACATGACATTTGCGTCGCTTAAATAAAAAAAAAACTTTCAATCAAATACCACACTAATGACCTTTCCAGTAGGTATATTTTCAAAGTTTACATTCTTTTAACTTCCTCACAACATAACCTAAGTGCCCTATAAGGCCCCGTTTACATACTTAGCACAACTTTGGCTACGTAACGCATACTTTGCGTTCGTTCCAAAAGTTTTTTGACGACGTACAAACTTTAGGAAATAATGAAAGTTTATTTTCGCGAACTGAGCGAAATTGTACTTGGGAAAGTTTTGAATATTATTAGGTTTTATTATAGGCTGATGTTGTGGAAGTTAAGTGTGTGCGTAGGCATTTGAAATGAATTACTATACCAATTGTTTATTTTTGGTTGGGTTGTGTAATGGCTCTTTGCGCCTGCGTAGAATGTAATCCTTACAAATATTATAAATGCGAAAGTAAGTTTGTTTGCTTGGTACGTCTTCACGCCTTAATGTCTGTTCGCTTTTATATATTAGTAAGGATTGAAAGCAGCTGCGTTTGCTCCAAAATATAAATTAACCTGTCAAAGTATGATCGTGTAAAGATTCGGAGCCAAACTAACATCACCATCTAATGTGTAAAGGGGTCCAAGATAAGCGGCCAAACTATTGTCTCAGTAACTGATAACCTAAACACCCGTCACGCGATACTGGCCCTATTAATTTAGGCATCTGTTCCAATGCCGGCGATAAGGAAGAAGCGAGAAGAACTAAATATAGTGAAGAAAACGATGTGAAGATATGGAATGTTCTGGATTCAAAATTTCAATGACATGGTGTGTTGGACTTGCGCACGAAGTACCATTATCCTACTTCTTACTCTTATATTATATATGCGAATGTTTGTGAGGATCGATGGATGGATGTATGGATGTTTGTTACTCTTTCACGTCAAAACGGTTGAACAGATTTTGATGAAATTTGGCAGAGATGTGGATTATAGTCTGGAATAACACATAGATTACACACATAAGCCTTTTTTATTTGGGCGACAGCTTGTCTACAATAATCAGTGAACAAATAAAAAAAAAACTATTATCTAGTACTAACTCAATCAAAATCAATATATTTGTGACATCGGCCTACATAGGCCCTTATAAAACGTCGAGAAAAGATGCACGGTTCGGGTCTCCTATTTAGAAGAACTGGCAAGAAACTTCATGGTTACTCTTTTAAAATCATTTAGTTTTACAATTTTGTTGTTACAGCATTCGTACTTGGGTATGAGGGGACAGCGTAGGCCCGACAATACCGGGGTTGTGGATTGTTCGAAAGAGATACCACGGCCCCGGAACGTAAAGGGCAATAGAAGGAACATGGGTGGGTTTTAGTCAGTACAAGTCTGACATCCCCGCTCCGCCCAGAGTGGGGGAAGTCATTCGATGATAGACCCGAAAAAAAGGCCCGACAATAAGTCATTGCTTAATTTACAACTGGTTGTAGAGGTCAGATAGGCATGTAAAATAGTGGTATTCAGCTGCATCCTGTAGGACTGGGAGCCGACCCCAACGTAGTTGGGAAAAGACTAGGCAGATCAGTATCTCTTTAACAGACACGCGACATACATCTATTGCGACGGTCCCTACGTTCATAAAGATAATGTCGAAAATGGCATTTTTTTATTGTATGCACACATGCTGACACACGATTTTTATTTAATTTATTTTTGAAATCGTAAAAGAGAACAAGTATTATAAATACAACGAATAAGTGCCGTAGAAAGGGTCATCTTTCAGTTTTTTCAAGGAAACATGAAAAAATAAAATACGTGTGTGTAAATAGCAGTATAAAACTTATAAAATGTTGTAGAAAGAAAATATTTATTACTAGTTTTTGCCCGCGGCTTCGCTCGCGTTAAATTCGGTGTAACACAGTTCCCCTTGCGCCTTATTGAATTGTAATAGCAACGCTGAGTTTTCCCTTTTCTTCCCTCTTTCTCCCTCACATCCCACTTTTTTCAAAAAAATATTAGCCTATGTCCGTGTACTGGTTCCTAACTATCTTTATACTAAAATTCATCAAAATCGGTGTAGCCATTAAAGCGTGAAGAGGTAACAAACAAACAAACAAACAATCAAACTCACTTTCGCTTCCTTACTAATCCTTACTATCCTTACTACTAATCCTTACTACTAATCCTTACTACTTAATATTATAAAAGCGAAAGTGAGTTTGTTTGTTTGTTTATTTGTTTGTTTGTTTGTTTGTTACCTCTTCACGCTTTAATGGCTGAACCAATTTTGATGAATTTTTGGTACATAGATAGTTGGGAACCAGGAGACGGACATAGGCTAATTTTTATTTAAAAAAAGTGGGATGTGAGGGAGAAAGAGGGAAGAAAAGGGAAAACTTAACGTTGCTATTACAAATCAATAAGGCGCAAGAGGAACTGTTTTACCCCAAATTTAACGCGCGCGAAGCCGCGGGCGAAAGCTAGTATTATAAAAGCGAAAGTGAGTTTGTTTGTTTGTTACCTCTTCACGCTTAAATGGCTGAACCGATTTGGATGAATTTTGGTACAGAGATAGTTGGGAACCAGGAGACGGACATAGGCATATATTTTTTTGAAAAAAGTGGGATGTGAGGGAGAAAGAGGGAAGAGAAGGTAAAACTTAGCGTTGCTATTACAAATCAATGAGGCGCTAGGGGAACTGTGTTATCCCAAATTTAAAGCGGGCGAAGCCGCGGGCGAAAGCTAGTTTATAATATTTGTATGGATAGTAAGGATTGCTCATAGAATTATTTCTTTTATTTCTAGGGCGTGTTGATCATAAATTACGTTCTCCTGTAAACCTCGGTTTTGACGTAAGAACCGTCAAAAACCGAGGTTGGTACTTTTTATGAGGCGAAACACAGTTGATAGCTAGGCCTTCCCTGGCTGTGGAATAGGTTCCTAAACACCCATCAGGCGACCCCATCCCTTTTAACTTAATTACCTATCTCTTTATCTTTATGTTAATAAGTAACGGGTTAAGTGTTAACTCACCCTTGTTTGACCAGGGCCAGTTAACTCTTAAAACCGTTTAATCGTTTGATGTTAGTACTAAACGGGAGAATGTTTAGCACCATTTTTTAAGTAGATACTTTGTTGTCTTAAAACGATAAAGCGGTGCCCCATTTTAGGAATTTCTTCTGTACAGTGGGTGCGTTTGCAAACATTTAAACTACACAATCAGCCAGACCTGGAGCAACTACCTGTAGGTCATACTTAATTTTTGTGCAGTAAAGTAAAATGAAAAAAATTGTATGGAAAATTGAATTATTGATTTTAATAATCATAAATGATGTTTATTTTGCAAGTAGGTTTTCACAAACACTTTTACACGTCTTTTTTTAAAAACTAGATGTGGCCGGTGTTTCGTATCCGACTACTCTTAGTGCCTACTTATAAGTATTAGTGTTCCTTTTTTAACCGACTTCAAAAAAAGGAGGAGGTTCTCAATTCGACTGTATGTTTTTTTTTTTTTTTGTGTTTGTTACCTCATAACTCAGGTCTGAGTGAACCGATTTTGATGATTCTTTTTTTATTCGAAAAATGGTGGTTGTCATTTCGTCCCATAAAAAAAATATCAAGATCCGACAAGTAGTTTTTGAGTTATCTTTAATAATGCGTATTAGATTGACTTCGTGTACGTTGATGATATACTCATTCGTCGATTATATTTTAGAAGTTGTCGAAGACAAATTATCAAAAAATGCTATGTACTACTATGGTTTGGAAGGTCATCGCAGTTTTTTGAGGTGATTGTATTTTAATTTGGTGATAGATCTTCAGTGATATACAACGGCACTCTTTAATAAATGACAGCAAATCTGCCGTGATTGCTGCAATCACATGTATAAGTATGGGTTTCACCAGGGTAGGCAGGCGAGTGGGAGCAGGGTAACCGTATCCCCTAGGGGATGATGCATATGATTTCTGAATTGGTTTAATACTAAAGCATAATACAGATACTTAGTATTTAATCTATAGCTTGATGTGGAACTAAAACTTGTATCTAAGACGGGACTAAAGCTAAAAATAAAAACTTTTTAACCGTGTTTGCGTATTATATCATAATACTATAACTAAAAATGCATAAATAAAAACTTTTTAGTAAAAAAATAAAACCGACTTCTAAAAAAAAACTAAAAACTGGAAAATAACTTTATTTCCGGAAGTCGGTGGCAAATAAAGTCAACGAAACCAACAAAAGCCACCGACTTCCGGAAATAAAGTTATTTTCCAGTTTTTAGTTTTTTTTAGAAGTCGGTTTTATTTTTTTACTAAAAAGTTTTTTTAAGTAAAAAGCCGCGAAAGCTTAAAATACTCTTAACGTCACATTATTCAAGCTCGTAAAATCACATAGGTATTCTGAAAATCTAGAAAATCTCGCACCATTTGAGTCGTGGAAAACGAATGCATTGGAAATAAGACTAGTGCACTCACCCGTATTCGCTCGAGCCCGTCGATTTGTTTGCAGGCGACGACGTTCTCGCATTCTTTTGTTTTCCAAATCGGCCTGTGACGTCATAATACCTGGGTATTAGGACTGTATAAAATGTCTTTATTTAAAACTCTTGACTCTTACGTTGCTTTGAATCCTGTCTTTCAAAGAAAAATGTGAAGGGTATAAGTGAAAACATGGTTCTATGAAAATTAAATGGTGGAGGTCGAAAATTTTGTTAAGATTCGTTTAGCCGTTTTGACGTGAAAGAGTAACAAACATCCATACATCCTCACAAACATTTGCATCCTCACTTAATATTATAAAAGCGAAAGTGAGTTTGTTTGTTTGTTACCTCTTCACGCTTTAATGGCTAAACCGATTGTGATGAATTTTGGTACATAGATAGTTGGGAACCAGGAGACGGACATAGGCTGTGAGAAATGAGATTTTATTTAAAAAAAAGTGGGATGTGAGGGAGAAAGAAGGAAGAAAAGCGAAAACTTAGCATTGCTATTACAAATCATTAAGGCGCAAGGGGAACTGTGTTACCCCAAATTTAACGCGGGCGAAGCCGCGGGCGAAAGCTAGTTTATTGTATTGGTAGGATAGGATAAAAAAAACCGGTCGATGTTTACATGTTTTTTGGATTAAAAATGCAAATGCTAAATATGCACTTTACTCGTGAAATGTGGGTCATGCTAAACACTGCTGCCTTACTCTTCAGATAATGTAAGCGTGATGTTACGTCTTACCACATTCTTCTGTACTTTGTAATTAAGATCAAAAGTAATTACTTTAAAATTCTCGAACTTTTGTATTTTTCCAGTACTTACCTGAAAAGTTTCCATCAAAGTAATTAAAATTGAAAGTTTCTCCACGTGTAAGGCTAAATTGCTTTACCGTTCAACTTACAGGCTTAACTTTTGTAAAAAGAAACGGAGAGAAGTCAAATGTCGTATACTATCTTGAATGTCAAAAATGTGTGAATCGTCTGGCCCGTCTTTTTTGTAGCCCTTACAAATATTTAAATATTTTCCTATATTTTTTTAACGCCCTGTAAGTGTTTTCCTATTTTAGGGACTTCCACATATTTTTATTTTATAGTTAGAATAAATTATTATAGATTGTACACTTATACATTAATTTCGAAAATCTTCTAATAAAATATTGATAATTCGTTTATGATTATATAACAAAATACACCTTACAAATACTATATACATCTTACAAAATTAACAAATTTGTAAATTGCGATGTATAGATGTTTTTTACTCAATCTCGCCAGAACGGTAGAATGGATCTGGCACAGAGGTAAGACTATGACAAAGATTACTTTGTCACACATACATTTAAACAATAGCTACTCTAAATAATGTATTATTGTATAGAATAATGTAATGTTGGATAAATCGGTGTCATCCTTTTTTTCATCATCATTTTCCTACCCTTGTCCCATTCTATTTGGGGTCGGCGCAACACGTTTTCTTCTTCCATTCTTCCCTATCAGACGTCACGGCATCATTTACTCCTTCCTCATATCATTATGACACAATCCATCCATCTTATCTTTGGCCTTCCTCTCGCTCTTTTAGTCACATGTGCTTCGTAGCCCGTATACTTTTTTGCGGATGGGAAATAATAAAATAACTTCAGGGGACAATGTCAGACTCTTACTGATGTTCCTATTTTTGCCCTTTATGTTCTGGGACCGCGGTATGTCTTTCGAACAATCCGCAACTCTAGGCGGATATTGGTATCTTACCTTATAAGCGTCAGCAGTTTAAAAGCCGTGAAATAAAGCTCCTAAAACGGCTATAAGACTAAACGGAATTGACAACGTCTAGACTATTTAAATCTTTTTGTTTAAATTGAAGAACCGTCAAAGAAAAACCTTGAAAAAGTAAATTGAAGATGTGCTTAGGTAGAACGCAAACTTTTGAAAAGTTGTCAAGATGAATCTGATAATTCGACTTGGGTTATAGTTATTTATAGATTTTAGGGTTCAGTACCTTTAAAGGAAAACGTTGTCGTCTATCTGTCTGTCAAAAACCTTTATCTCGGGAACGCACAAAAATCAACTCTCCAAATCTACGCAATCAAAATATATGGCCGTTTATAACACATTTCCCGTACATTCGCAAAGGTAATCAAAATTTAACCCGTTGACCTAAAATGATGAAATTTAGCAAAAAGTAATATCTTAGAGTACCATTAAACCATTAATTAGAAAAATCTAAAAACTCCAAACTAGGATTTTTTTCTGTATGAGGGTGTGTATATAAAAATTTAAACTCACATTCAAAAACAGCCAGAGCCGAAACACTTACCTGTAGGCCATACAAATATTTTTTCCGTACGGGAATTGAACCCGCGACACGCAGCGCAGCAGTCTATTGGTCAGCCACGGCGCTAACCACTGCGTAAATTTGTAGATGCATCACCACAAAAATGTGATTACAAAGTTAATTGCAGTCTCGGAGCACGAGTCCCAGTCAGCCGGATTTTATTTCTGGTATTCTTTTCTTTGCTCTTCTTAACTACTGAGGTTACAAACGTGATCTTATAATTTATACTATATATAATATTATAAAGCTGAAGAGTTTGTTTGTTTGTTTGTTTGAACGCGCTAATCTCAGGGACTACTGGTTGGAATTGGAAAATTCTTTTAATGTTGGATAGTCCATTTCTTGAGAAAGGCTATAAGCTATATAACATCACGCTACAACCAACAGGTGCTGAGCAGCGCGGGTGAAACCGTGGGGAACAGCTAGTATATTATAAGCCACATACTATAATTGATGAACTACTTACTCCACTTCAGCTACACGTGTTCAAATAATGGCTTTAAATTGTGTCTTGAATAATACATCTTAGATCAACACTTTAAGTGCTGGTTTATTAGTAATGGAGACTAATATTCTCGTTAATTTGCTATTCTCAGCGTCTGTGCAGATTTGTTAGTGACGGTTGTAATTAAATCGTATGTCACCGCCCACGTTGTGTCCTTGGTCTTAGAATATATTGCTGTGTCCTTTTTTTTAACTTTACCCCACTCTAGGTATTTCTCCTGTATCTTGGGTCTTGGGTGCGTTTACAAACATAAAAACACAAATATTAGTTCCATGCAAGAATGGAACCCGTGACACGCAGCGCAGTAGTCAGTGCGTCAACCGTGGCGTCCGGTTAACGGACCAATGGTGGCAATTTTTCTGGGTATTTTCCTAGTCCGAAGGAAATAGAGAGGAGGGAGAGGACGAGGAGAAAGGGTAGTAGGTTGATCTGCCGATCCCCTTAAAACGCAAACTCATCAATATGTGTATCATCTGACTGTCCTATCTTATGATATATAATTTCGTGAGTGACCGGGCGAGAGCACCATATTATTATTAATATGGTGCTCTCGCCCGGTCACTCCCGAAATTTCAAAAGATTCGCCTTTTTATTTGCTGATGGGAAATCTAATTTATAAAATTCTCGTGTCACAGTTTTCGTTCCCATACTCCTCCGAAACGGCTGGACCGATTTAAACGAAATTTTGTGTACATATCGGGTAGGTCTGAGAATCGGCCAACATCTATTTTTCATACCCCTAAGTGAGCAGCGGGTGAAACCGCTGGGCACAGCTAGTCATCAAATAACTTCCCCCGCTTTCGGAGCGGAGAAGAGTGTCAGACTTTTACTAGCTCAAACAAACCCATGCTCTTTTTTTACCCTTTATGTTCCGGGGCCGAGGTATCGGTTTCGAACAACCCGCAACCCCGGCAGGCAGGGGCCCTGGCTGGCCCCTCTGCTAAAAGTTTCACCGTGGATTCAATCGCAACCTCCTTGCACTATGGCGAGTCCAAGGCAGAACTTTGGTGCAGCACTCTTCATCTGAAGAGAACTGATGAAATATGGAAATATATGTCCTCAAAAACAGGAATTACAGGCGTAAGATAACGCGGCCCTACAATAAAAAAAGGCTAAAGAAGGAACATCACCAGCTCAGCCCAGAGCAGGTAAAGCTATTTGATGATTTCCCGACTGCTAAACAAGGCTGAAATGGGATTGGGCGGATTCACATGAGCTGCATGCCTATCGACCGATGGGCAAATGTCCTAACGCAATGGGTACCAGTACCTAGATAAACAACTATGCCATGGGACTAGATGTAAGGCTATCTATCCTTGCATAATATTAATATTATAAAAGCGAAAGTGAGTTTGTTTATTGCGTCTTAACGCCTTGATTGCTAAACCGATTTTGATGAATTTTGGTACAGAGATAGATGGGACCCTGGACGGGGACGGACATACGCTATTTAAAAAAATTGAGATATGAGGGAGAAAGAGGGAAGAAAAGGGAAAACTTAAAATTGCTATTACAATAAATAAGGCGCAGGGGCAAAAACTACAGGTAACAGGTAGCTGTAAATCAGGAAAGGGGTGTTCCCCTTTCCTGATTACTGATTGATTTATTGATTGTGTTACTCTGAATTTAACGCGAGCAAAGTCGTGGGCAAAAGCTAGTTTTATAATAGTTACTACTGATTAGAGAGAATACCACAATTGCATGAATCTTGAACCCTGTAAATTATTTACCCTTGCGCTGATTGTAGCCTTGATTATATCAAACTGCGGCATTAGTATGTAAACCTCATTAGTCACTGATAGATGCTAATTGTGCCGGTAACATACAACTAGATTTGTACAAGTTAATGTTGTGCTAATGTAAGTCAGTCATACTGATTTCAAAATTTGAAATTTTATTGAACGGGCTTAGTGGTGTACGCTAAAGTATTAATGGAGCTGGTTTCCTACTATTTATTTATTTATGCACACACAAAATATATGACAGGACATTACATTAAGATAGAAGAGCACAAAGGTACTGGTTATTTCATAAGAAATTTCTTCCAGCAGACCTGCGAGAGGAAAGTTGGATAAGATATGTAGACACAGTGTGTGGAACAGATAAAACAGAAATTACTATCCCTACTTCTAATATATAAAATTTCCGTGTCACAATGTTAGCTACCGTACTCCTCCGAAACGGCTCGACCGATTCTAATGAAAGAAAAATTAAATAAAATTTTAAAAATTTGGTTACAAATTGGGTAGGTCTGAGAATCGGCTAACATCTATTTTTCATACCCCTAAACCTCAGCGAGTGAAACCGCTGGGCACAGCTAGTAATATTATAAAAGGGAAAGTGAGTTTATTTGTTTGTTTGTTACCTCTTCACCCTTTAATGGCTAAACCGATTTCGATAAATTTTGGTACAGAGGTAGTTGAGAACCAGGAGACGGAAAAAGGCTATTTTTTTAATAAAGTGGAATATGAGAGAAAAAGTAAAAAAAAAGTGGGATATGAGGGAGTAAGAGGGAAGAAAAGGAAAAACTAAGCTTTGCTATTACAAATCAATAAGGCGCAAGGGGAACTGTGTTACTCCAAATTTAACGAGAGCGAAGCCGCGGGCAAAAGCTAGTAATAATATAATTTAAAAAAGTGTCCATGGAGGTTCTTGCCCATTCTTCTCCATAGAAATCAACAATTTGGAATGTGCAACTACAGTACTTTTACAAGTTATTATGCCTTGTGACCGGGACTGTAGCTTCATCATTTTTTTTCTTGACACCTTAAATAGGGCCTGTTATGATATAATTCAAACAAATGCTTTGAGTTTGAGTTTGAAAATGAACCAAGTAAGCATAGAACCCAACCGTATACTCATCAACCACAAATCTCATTGACCTACATTCGATCAAAGTTACCGACTAACCCCGTAAGACATAACCGTTACAGAACTGAACCAAATCCGATCCCCATAGGTCTTTAAAATAAACGGCGAACATGACTTGGAGTTATCAAATTGGGGTTTAGTCGGGGAACGACGAAATTAGTGAGGTGTCATTCAAAATCAAAATTAAAATATTTTTATTTCACAAAGGCCTACATGGGCACTTATAAAACGTCGAGAAGAGATGCACGGTTCGGGTTGGTCGTTTTCTATGAAGAAAAACCGGCAAGAAACTCCATAGTTACTCTTTTAAAATCATTTGGTTTTAAAATCTTGTTGTTACAGCGTTAGCAATTAAGTATGAGAGGACAGCGTAGGCCCGACAATAAGTCATTGCTTACTTTACAAAAAGTAAAATAAAATAATACGTTACCATAAGTTAACAAGCGTCCAAGAATCTACAATATTAAATAGGGAACGTTATTCAAATTCAAATAATTTTATAATATGTAAAACATAAGTAAATCAAACACAAGTACAGATGACATTATTATATTACTAGCTTTCCCCGCGGCTTCGCTCGCGTTGAATATAATTCGGGGTAACACAGTTCCCCTTTCCTGATTTGCAGATACCTGCTACCTGTAGTTTTTGGCCTTGCGCCTTATTGATTGTAATGGCAAAGCTAAGTTTTCCATCTTCATCCCTTTTTCTCTCTCATTTGTCACTTTAAAATAAAAACTATCTCTGTTCCAAAATTCATCAAAATCGGTTTTGTCATTTATGCGTGAAGAAGTAAGTAAAAAACCGGTATTCAGCTGAATCCGGTAAGACTGAAAGTCAACTTGATGTTGATAAAGAAATTAACCTGGAAGGGCTTGTGGCTAAGGACCACTTACATGGAGAAATTTCCAAATTAACGCGGTCGTTCCAATAGGTATATCAATCAAAACAGAATGCATAGTTTTTTAATTAATAAAAGCCTTTATAATCTCACTTTTGCCTTAGTGAAAAGTTGCTATGATTTGTTTGTACTCAATGAACTACAGATCGAAAAGCCTATTACCATGGATACTATGAAAACATCCGCTTTATTTTAAAACAAATTCCTATACAAGAAGTTCAATGAAAGAAACCATGTTCTGCAACTAGTATACGAAGAGACAGTCTCTCTGCACTCAATGTATTTATGCCCAATTTTATCATATTGATAAAACAAGACCACCTTTCTTCTATAATCCGAGGACTAAGCATAATTGTAGTAATTTAGCCAAGGAAGTCGGTTCTAGCCTGAACACTTGTGTGATAAGAGTGTGTTAATGCAGAGCGGGTTGTGTTAGTAGTCCCGTACTACTCGTAGGAACTCCTTGGTACGTGCCTACAGCTTGGCCACAAGCTACACGCACAAACGACCTGCGTCTTTGGAGAAAGCCACTTACCGCTCTTTAATATGATGTGTTGACAATTTGCTTTCTTTTAGGCTTTTCTGGTTTCTCGTCTCATCGTCGAACTAATCTTTGATCTGCGTCTGGTGGTAGGTGAGGACGCCGTGGTGTCTTACCAGCCACTCCTTAAAGAGGGGAGTTATCGTCACTATTGTAGCGTGCCCTACACGGGTTGTGACAGTCGCTCCCTCCACGCTGAGCGTTGATTTGCCGCGGCAGCAGAGATTCCCCCAGGTGTAGTGCCTCCGCGCGCCACTTGTACAGGCGCGGGACGTCTATCGCCTCCAGCCTCCTCCTAATTCCTGGCCTCAGGATAATAGTTGCTCATTAAAAAAGTCTTTTATGTCGGTGGACAGCTTCAAGACAATAAGTCATGTGTAACTTTTTATCAGTTAAATTCGCTGGGGAACTGGTTTGAACACTAAATGCAGCCTATGTTAGTGGGCAGCACCGGTGGGCCAGCTTAGTGTATACGCTCTATTAGAGCTTGCGAAAAATCACTGTGACGCCAAAAAAGCAAGTGACGCACGCGCGTCGCTTGACACTAAACTCGCATCGCAAATCGCAAGTCGAGGTCGTGAGCATTGCGTAAGCCGTACTTAATAGGTGTTTTGTTATATTCAGGCTTATTTACGGTTATGTGGGACAGAGATATAGTTGGGACGGTTGTCTCTTGTTTAGGTGTACGGTAATTAAATTACGCGGTTGTTATGAAGATAAATTAAAATTAAGCTGTTTTTTTTTCTTTTGAGGTACGGAGCCCAAAAACAAAAAAACCGGACCGACTCAAGTAATATCATGAGGACAATATTGGCGCAGTGGCTGAGTGATTAACAGCCGCGCTGCGTGTCGCGCGTTCGATCCCCGCACGGAACAAATATTTGTATGCGCTACAGATAGATGTTCCGGGTCTGGCTGTTTGTGTATGTGAGTTTAAATGTTTCTAAGCGCACTCACGATACAGGAGAAATCTTCGTGTGGGGCCAAGTTATTTTTAAAAAGAAAAAAAAATAATGATTCGACGGGCCTGTTGGTCTAGTGGTTAGTGGCCCTGACTGCTGAGCCGGAGGTCGTGGGTTCGATTCCCACCCAGGACAAACTTTGTGTGATGAGCATGATTGTTTGTTCTGTGTCTGGGTGTAATTTATCTATAATATGTATGTATTTATAAAATATATAAGTATGTATATCAGTTGTCTGGTTACCATAACACAAGCTCTGCTTAGCTTGGGATCAGAAGGGCTACTATGACATCTTATAGCAATTCTTATTCCACTGAGTGAAAGAGATGGTGCTAGACACCCTGTATAGCTCTGTCTCTTTCCCTCAGCGGAATAAGAATTGCTTTAAGAGGTCATAGTAGGGCTACAGATAGTCGTGTGTGAGTTGTCCCAATATATTTATTTATTTTTAATGATCATACCATTTTACAGTCGGGACCCATTGAAAATTAAGACTGGCTCAAATCTTTAAAATATTGGGTCTCACTCTCATGTCTCTTCTAAAAGTCTCGATAGAAGATTGATTTGTCAAAAAATAGTACATTTTGATTCTCGTAAGGAAACTTTGTCTACGTGATCGAGGTGGAATCCACGAAGTGTTATTGAGACGAGAACTGCAGTGACAAAAACCTTCTTGAATTAATAGGACGAAATAATTTTGCCATTAATCACTATGAAACTATAATCTGATTTGCTTTGTGCCGTATAAAGCCGCTAAACAGTATATAAAAAAAAAAACGATTAATTCAAATATTATTTATTTGTAACATTAATAATTAAAATGTATTTTTGTTGATAAAAATACAGCACCACAATTTAAAAATTTTGTAAACAGTTAAATCATTCAATTTCTACAAAAAACATAATACTAAATATCCTACCTCCTACTTATATTAATATTATAAATGCGTATTTTTGTCAGGATGGATGAATATGTATGAATGTTTGTTAGTCTTTCGCGTCAAAACGGCTGAACGGATCTTGATAAAATTTGGCACACAGTTAAATAATAGTCAGGAATAATACATAAGATACTTTCGATTATCAGGCGGGCGAAGCAGCGGGCGCCAGCTAGTGTTTTATAAATCAAAAGCCACCGGAACAGCACCTGGGTCTTTTTCTGGCATATTGACATTGTGTTGATTTATATCCGTAACTGGTTTCGACCCGCGATTACATTTATTTACATAAAATTCATACCACAACTCTCGATTACTCCTTACAACAACGAAATAAACGTTCAAAAGTATTGGACCTAAGTTATACATTCCTATCTGAAGAATATGTATTAATTTACTATCGTTATTTCCTACAAATGTCTTTCGTTTTAATAAAGTACTTTTGGGAAAGTAACTACTATCAAAATTAACATCGTATTTATCGTATTTTGTTGTGTTCATGTGATTCATAAACGAAATAATATGAAAAGACAGTATTATCACGTCACTCAATATAAATATCAAAGTGGCAATGTACAAGCGACGCCATTTGTTCATAGCCATATGTGCACTAGCGTTCGAGCCACGCCAAAGTGAGTATACAATTCGTAAGTAAAGCAAGCAATTTATTGTCACTGTTAATATAAAAATAATAAATCCTACATCGCTAGGATTTACATCGGATTTAAAAAAATAACCACACGTAACAAAAAATGTATAAGTGTTGTGACTAAGGGCACTATCCAACTAAAGAGGATGCTTTTAAAGTACTTACATCGGATATTCACATTAAAAACTTTTACAATATCCACATAAAACATGTGACATATAACTATCAACCAGTGGTGCTTGACTGTTGCCAAAAACATCAATAAATATATCGTAATAATTGCAAACCAACATATTTCTCTTACGTCATCTGTGGTATCTTCGCTCATAAAATTTGTAATCTGCATCATCGAAGAGACGAAGAAGTTTGCCAAAATCGCGTTGAGGCACACGAAGTTTTTATAATTCCGAAACTTTCGTAGAACGCACCATGATACCAGTCCGTAGATCAATGTAGCTAAAGTCAGCACAAAAATTATGTAGTGTGTGGAAAACTCCAGATTTTCGTATAGTTCTCGAGCATAGGACATCTTGTAAATCCATTTCACTGTTCTTATTGACAAACAATCAGTTGCCGCACACGTGAAAGTGTTATGGTGCTTCGGTTTTGGACATAAGGGTATGAATAGAGCTAAGATATCTTTAACTGGCCCACTCATATCTTTATATATATAATTCGTCTGTGAGTGTGTATGTCACTGAACTTCTCTCAAACGACCGGACCGATTTTGATGAAATTTTTTGTGTGTGTTCAATGGGATCTGGGAATGGTTTAGATTCACAATTTTGTCCGGCAGATGGCGCTGCATCACATTTTTTTGTAACTATGTAGCGAAGCACGTACCGGCCGCTAGTTTTCTGTATTTTTGTATTTAGTTAAATTATTCACAGTCACACTATCTGTGCAAATAAAAATGAATACATATTCTATTCCAGAACCGTCCATGGCGACACTCAAAACCAAATGCATACAAATTAATGAGCAAGTTATTCATTTTAACTTTCCTGTTTGTTACAATATTATCTAAGGTGTCCATTTTAGTTAGTGTGATTCCAATATGGAGTATGATAACGTTGTGCATTTAGCTCGGTTAGGTATCAGGTAAATTAAATAACAAAACAATGTCATGATATCTTAGAAGGTAAATAAATATCGTATATACACATAATGGACAATCCATCGAAGTATTATAAATAACTCACTATTCATTATAAATATATAAAATATAAATATCTTGGGACAACTCACACACGACTATCTGATCCCAAGCTAAGCAGAGCTTGTGTTATGGTAACCAGACAACTGATATACATACTTATATAATTTATAAATACATACATATTATAGATAAATCACACCCAGACAAAGAACAAACAATCATGCTCATCACACAAAGTTTGTCCTGGGTGGGAATCGAACCCACGACCTCCGGCTCAGCAGTCAGGGCCACTAACCACTAGACCAAGAGGCCCGTCATTATAATAACTATACAACACGATGGCTGGACAAAGGTTTCAATAACTTGGCTGCGTGAGGATGAACGGCGCTGCCGAGGCCAGCCAGAGATAGCTAGACGATCTGGCCGCACATTACGAAGCAAATGAAAAAAAATACAATACTTAACTAGCTTCCGCCTAACTTTCCGGCTAACTTTAACCCGCGTGATGATTGAAAATAAAAAATATCTTTCGCTCTCCTTTTCTTTCCTCTTTCTCCCCTTATAAAAAAAAATATGCCTATGTCCGCCTCCAGGATCTCAACTATCTCTGTCCCAAAATTCATCAAAATAAGTTGGCGTGAAGACGTAACAAACAAACTCACTTTCGCTTTTATAATATTAATAAGTAAGGATATTAGCATATTAATATTCTACATTGCACCCGAGCGAAGCTCGGGCGTGTCGCTAGTAAATATTAATACAAAAAATCAGAGGTGAATGTCTTTGATTCGAACTCGTGATCTACAACTTGGCAATCCAACGGTTTCTCAACCAGGCTATCACTGTTTAAGAAAACTTAGTAACATAACATTTCCATTAACATTATAACCAAGTCTTCACCAGTTTTCAAATCACTGAAAAGCTCATAAAAACCACAATTTATTTCTGAAACGTTCAGCTAAAGCGATAGCTTCAAATTGGCGCTACCACGAAGTAGAATATTTGCGTATTATTACTTTTTAGGTCGAAATGTAAACACAATCGCTTATGATAGGATTCGAATGGATTGAATCGTGTGTTTTGGTTGCTTTTATATACATGGATGTTTTACACCGAAGCTTAATAATTTAAACTAGCTTCTGTTGTGTCACAGTTGTCTTGACGGGCCTGTTGGTCTAGTGGTTAGTGGCCCTGACTGCTGAGCCGGAGGTCGTAGGTTATATTCCCACCCAGGACAAACTTTGTGTGATGAGCATGATTGTTTGTTCTGTGTCTGGGTCTGATTTATCTATAATATGTATGTATTTATAAATTATATAAGTATGTATATCAGTTGTCTGGTTACCATAACACAAGCTCTGCTTAGCTTGGGACCAGATAGCCGTGTGTGAGTTGTCCCAAGATATTTATTTATTTTATTTTTTTACAGTTCCCTTTTCCTGATTTGCAGGTAGCAACCTGTAGTTTTTGCCCTTGCGCCTTATTTATTGTAATAGCAAAGCTATATTTTCCCTTTTCTTCTCTCGTTCTCACTCATTTCCCACTTTTGAAAAAAATATGTCCGTCTGCAGTCTGCAGTTTTCCAACTATCTCTGTACCAAAATCATAATCGGTTTAGCCATTTAGGCGTGAAGACGTAACATACAATTACAAACAAACTCTCTTATATTATTAGTAAGGCTTACTTAGTTTGCTTATAACAACAAATTGTCATTTATTCGAGTTCTGAATTTTAATTTAAAAAAGAAGTTCTGAAGTTAAAAAACATCGTTTGCACGTGAGAACTTCTCACTGCTGTTCTTGGCTCTATAACACCTTCGTCTCACACACAATGTCAAATATTTCTTTAAAAAAAGCTACTGAACGGATTTGGAACACAGGTAGTTTATAACATTGATAACTTTAAGAATCCTTAAATCTCGGTAGAATGCGGGATATGTATAATAGCTATAAATTTTATTGTCCGTAACAATAAAATTTATAGCTATTATAATTATAATAAACTAGCTTTCGCCCGCGGCTTCGCCCGCGTTAAATTTGGGGTAATACAGTTCCCCTTGCGCCTTATTGATTTGTAATAGCAACGCTAAGTTTTCTTTTTCTTTCCTCTTTCTCCCTCACATCCCACTTTTTTAAAATAAAAATTGCCTATCAAAATCGGTTTAGCCATTAAAGCGTGAAGAGGTAACAAACAAACAAACTCACTTTCGCTTTTATAATATTAGTAAGGAAGTAAGGATTAAAACTTACGTTTTTTTAGCTGTAAAAGTCTACCATTAGTAGATATCTTGCCGCCGATAGTTCGAGTCTAGTTTTGTTCAGTCCCATGTTATATCTTAGCGTTGCAATGCGCCTGTGAAGTTCTAACCTTCTCCATTACACTTCGGTGTAAGTGCAGCCACCATAAAGCGGAAACTTCTACATTTACGGAGTTTGAACGACTAAATTGCTGATTCCTAAAAGTGTTTTAAAATTGCTTTCACAACGGTTAGTATCTACTACTTGTAGTTAGTTTATATTTGAGTCTTTGAGTTGTATTATCTTACTAATATTATAAATGCGAATGTTTGTGAGGATGAATTCCTCTCGTGGAGGCGTTTACAAACATTTAAATTCACAAACACAAACGTCTGAAACAACTACCTGTACCAGTAATACAAATATTTGTTACGTGTAAGGACCGAACCAGCCGAGCCAACCACGCCGTCAATGATTGTGTGTCACACAGACAGACAAACAAAAACTAACTTTTATTTAAAACAGCATTTCTACTTACCTACCTACCCAACTTTTTGAAACGAAGTTCCTTATCGCGCGTTGCAAAAGGCTGGCTAGACGGAAAAAAATAAGACCAAAAGTTGTAACGACACTTTTTGCTATAGTTGTAAGCCGTGCGGCGTGTGCGTGTCTCTCTCTCTTTCTCTCATAGAAAGCAAGCCACTTATTTTTGTTTCGTCTTTCTATTTCGTATTGAACAGTGTGGTGTCGCGACGATTATTTTTGTGAGTGTTTACAGGTTTTTTGTACATATCTCACTCATAAGTGTTGTTGTTCTCGAGATTTGAGCTTAGCAACAAATTCAGAGATTCATTTTAATATTATAGATATGCAAACATGGAAGATTACAGACATTTGTTTCAAAACTCAGATCAACACTACTCAACGCAGTGTATATATATCTGTTCGTTTTCAAATTTACGTGGTACATAGAGATCGTATACAAAGCTGTTTCGAGCGTCGATGTGATATTTTGACGTCTGAATTTCTCTGTACGATATATGGTCCAGATGAGACTACCCTTTTTAGTGTTCCGCGCCAGAATTGGCAAAAAGGAAAATTTATGACGTCACTCTGGTAGCTGTCACAGTGGTATAGTCGTTTGCCTTGAAAATTATTGGAGGGGTTTGGAATTTAGTGGATAGACGGAGTCCAAGGTTTTTACAGGTTGTTCGAAAGCGATACCGAAACGTAAAGGGAAATAGAAGGAACATGAGTGGGTTTTAGTCAATACAAGTCTGAAACTCCCCCCGCTCCGCCCAGAGCGGGGGAAGTTATTTGATGATTTCTAGCAAAGAAAAAAGAGTCAAAAACTTGTTTTAACATGCTTACTTGTGACGTTAGAATAATACCGTGGCCCCGGAACGTAAAGGGCATTTGAAGGAACATGGGTGGGTTTTAGTCAATACAAGTCTGACAATCCCCCTCGCTCCGCCCAGAGCGGGGGAAGTTATTTGATGATTTCTAGCAAAGAAAAAAGAGTTAAAAGCTTGTTTTAACATGCTTACTTGTGACGTTAGCATATTTTAAGAATATTAAATGTTTGTTGCATTAGGGATTAAGTAAAAGAACTAATAATTTGAAACGAAGTACTGCCAAATGAAAGTCTAGTCATAAACTTTGCCGCATTTATAAGGTTTCAAACCTCAAATAGAAAGAAATGAGACCCTTATAAGATCACTTTGTTGTCAGTCTATCTGTCTATCTATCAAGGCTCTTTATCTAAAGAACCCGTAAAGCTATCGAATTGAAATTAAAGTAGTTAATATAAATTTAAAGAATTAAAATTTAAATATAAATTTATAAGTTTAAATAATAAAGTAATTAAAGTAAGTATATGGATACTTACTTCTGTGGTCTCAAGTCTGTAGTCCTTTACCAGCTCAGTCCCGGCTGGTTCCAAATGGTATCATGATGGAGATTTTAAACTTGTGCATGTAAATAAAGTTTAAATCAGTCGCAGTTTGCTGGTACCATTTTTAACAGTCCAAAGATATTGCCGTTTATGTCGCAAGTTTGTACGAAAACCTGGTTGCACGAGTTAGACTTGCACTGGCCAGTTAAATAAAAAAAAAACACGATTATATTTTCTTTAACATAAAGACAAGTGACTACAGTACGGCCAACGAGAAGCGATACCAAATGTAAACAAAACCCATGCTAAAACCCCATCTAAAATGGCCGCCCGAATGTTGGCGAACCCGTTTTAACGTTGTCATGTTTTTGCCGGGAGAACGAGACATTACGACAAAGGCACAAGATAGAAAAAGCTAAATATTAGATTGTTAACGCCACAGTTGTTCTTTCGTATCGCTTCTCGTTGGCCGTACTGTAGACGTCATTATTCTAAAATAACCCTTCATTATAATGCAATACGCCATTTATTGCATTGTGTATTTTCGTACAGGTCCCGTTTAAACTTTATGTCACATTCACAGAGTACAACTAATTTTTTTCTTTTATTAAATCTGCACACAGCTGGACATTTTTACTGAAAAAGAAGTTAAAACAGAAATATTTCAGCATCTGCCTCATGACTCCGGATGGATGTTTCACTTAGTTTTTTACTGAAAACAATGTTAAAATATTTGTGAAAAATTCCTGAAATTCAGACTAACTGGTTCGCAGTGTGGTGCGATGAAAGAACTAGGTTTGTTTTAGCTGTTAACTTTATTTTGTTTAAAATTGTTTGTTGTTTAATTTTTGAAGGTATATGTAGTTGAGTCTTTTGGTATTATAATATCAAAAACGCAACTACGAAAACCCTCTCTAAAGAATCTTCATTATAGGACATAGAATAAAAATAAAACGAGCTCACAAATAAAAAAAAAAAAACTTAAAAAAGCTTCACAAATATATATTCGAATTAGTCATTACCTATTTAAAGTTATACTGGTTTTGACAAAAACATATTATTCTGTGACCATCTCCGATCCATAAAAGTAATAATTCCTGTATTTGAAATATATTATGTATAACTAGCTTTTGCCCGCGGCTTCGCTTGCGTTAAATTGGGTATAACACAGTTCCCCTTGCGTCATAATGATTTGTTATTAAATTGAATAGCAACGCTAAGTTTTTCCTTTTCTTCACTCTTTCTTCCTCACACCCCACTTTAAAAAAAAGCCTATGTCCGTCTCCTGGTTTCCAACTATCTCTGTACCAAAATTCACCAAAATTGGTTAAGCCATTAAAGCGTGAAGAGGTAACAAACAAACAAACAAACTCACTTTCGCTTTTATAATATTATTAGTAAGGATAAGAATTTAGTCTTCTCAAAATAAAATCATTTCGCTAAACACCGGTTTAATGAAAAGTGAGTTCTATTTTAGTAATAATACGAGCTAATTCTAAGAATTGGGAAAATTCTACATACTAAATGACGTACCAATACTAATCAACTAGCAACTAATTGCTAATATATTGCAGCGTCCGTACGTCAAATTAGCCTGTTTGCAGCCGCCATATTGATTTTATGGTAATTCCATTGTGACACAGTGGAAACTCATCACTTTGTCTGATAGCCAATAAATAATTAACGGCCTTAATTAATGAGGGTTTAAACACTATTTTTACACAATATTTTTTGCGTAAAATGAGAGGCTTGGTTTTGCGCATGGGAAATCATCAAATAACTTCCCCCGGTCTGAGTGGAGCAGGGGCCAGTGTCAGAGTTTTACTTTTCGTTTGACCATTTCAGACACTATCTGCATAGTCCTCATGTAAGTTGACCAAGATTATTTTGTCTGGACTTTAAAAGAGACTATGACCTCTGAGTTTGTTTCGGCTGTTTCTTCTCAGAGTAGTCGGGTATGAAACACCGGCCTCATCTAGTTTTAAAATAAAGATGACGTGTAAAAGTGTTTGTGAAAACCTACTTGCATAATAAACATCATTTATCATTTATCACTTACTGATTAAAACCCACCCATCTTCCTTATTTTGCCCTTTAAGTTACGGGGCCGCGGTATCTCTTTCGAATAACCCGCCCCATGCTTTGCTGACATATCTTTGTAGTGGGTGTGGACAACTAATACGCCGTCGACATGGCTTACATTAATGATCATAATGCTATTTTCAAACACACGGCATAAAAGACCCAAACTCATAGATGACAAAAGGGTCATTGTTAGCGATATTTCGGATGAAAAGGATGATGCGAATATCGATTCTCGTTTGAATCGAGAAGGTAAAGTTAGGGAATCGATTTCGGCTTTTGAGGAAGTTTTAATCTAGATTGATGATTGAATACCGAAGGTTTGAGTAGACATTATTGAAGACTAGCTTTTGGCCGCGGCATCGCTCGCGTTAAATTCGGGGTAACACAGTGTATTGGCTACCTGTAGTTTTTGCCCTTGTGCCTTATTGATTGTAATAGCAAAGCGTTTTCCTTTTTTTCCCTCTTTCTTAATCATTTCCCAATTTTTACAAAAATTAAAATATTATTTAATTTTTAATCGAAAACGTATTTTAAATGAGACTACCTATTTTAATTTTTGTTTTGCTTTTATTTTATTTAATGTTTTTTACACCATTTTTTTCTATAAAATGTTACAAGGTCTAAGTTATTTTGCCAGACGCTCTCCTCAGGTGAAGGCTTTCCCCAAGGATTTTCATGGATTTCCTTATCATGGTCTTTCTGCATCCTATTACATGACCCACAGTCTTAATAACCTCGATTTGCCATTTCATAAGTGGCCTCTCTCAGTTTACTTATACATCAAAGAAAAACCAAAAGATCGCGATAATCTCACAAAAGCAATAAATTTGATCGCCCCATTATCTTCTTCTCCGGAACATAATGAAACTTGGTGTCATAAGTCAATGACCCACATAAAAGGGTCAACGCCCTCTGGTCATGAACCTGGAACGATAAGTAGGTAGATATTACATAACGTACCCGACGTTCCCGGACGATAAAATGGGAGGTATTATCGAATATCCACGGGTCATAAAAGAAGATAATAATTTAAAGGTCGTTTGAATTTTGGGTGTGCTGATGAGGTTTTAGGGTTTCGTACCTCAAAAGGAAAATACCGGAACCCTTACAGTTTTTGGAACGAAGTTACTTATCGCGCGTTGTGAAACGCTAGACGGAAAAATTCTTAAGAAAAGTTGTCACGACACTTTTTGCTATAGTAAGCTATTGTAAGCTGTGCGGCGTCGCATGTTTCTCTGTCTGTCTGTCTGTTTCTCTCTCTCTTATAGAAAGCAAGCCAGATATTTTCATTTCTATAGGAACTTCGTTCCATCCGGGTGTCCCTTGATACCTCTAAATTTTATTTTGGGTTGAGAAATCATCAAATAACTTCCCCCACTCTGTGCGGAGTGGGGTAGAGTGTCAGCCACAGATATAGATTGACATAGATAACGCAAGTATCGCGATCTGTATGAATACCAAGCGTGCCATTTTTTTGACTACCTATGACGTCCTATGCATTACATTTAGTGATATTATGACGTCTATTTATTGATGGAGAACAGTTAATACAATATATTACACGCAATTAACCATTTTAAATTTGATATCTAACGTCAGACTAGTGGCACACCGATGTAGGCTGAGCGGGAGCAGCTTGCGATTTTTGATCGTAAGTTCGGCACGCGAAATGGCACGCAAAGATTACTCTTGCGTTACCTATGTCAATCTCTATCTGTGGTGTCAGCCTTGTACTGACTAAAACCCACCCATGTTCCTTCTATTGCCCTTTACGTTCTGGGGCCGCGGTATCTCTTTCGAATAACCCGCAACCCCGGACCTTTATAGGATCACTATCTTGTCCGTCTATCTGTCAAGAACCTGTATCTCATATACGCGTTTAGGTATCGAGTTGAAATTGAAAGTATTAGGTACTCAAGTTTGTGGATTCTTAGAGCTGTGAAATCATCAATCCCTTTAGTATAAATAAATAAAATAAAAAAGCCTTTTATTTCTTGCGTAATCACATTTCAAATACATTCTTGGTTATTATTCTTGGTATGGTTAGTTTATTTTTTTTTATTTAATACTTTTTCTTATTGTTACTTTTGGTTGTTAATTAATTAATCTATAGGTAACCTATTCTATTCCATTATTACTTTTTATTTCTATAATAAAAAAGTAAAGCATTCTGTAATATTTTATTAATATTTATTTTAATTACTTTGTTTATGCATGCTAAAAGCCCTTCTTATGTGAGGGTGAATGCCTTCTCCAGATTTTTCCACTTGTCCCTATCCGAAATACCTTTGGCTTTTGTTTTCCAGTGTTTGACTGCTATTTTTATTTAATCGTTTTCCCACCGAATTGTTGGTCTTTCTCTTTTTTAATGCCTGCAGGGCCCTACATGCCTCTAAGTATAGGCAGTCAAAAGATATTGCCGTTCATGTCACAAGTTTGTACGGAATCCTCAACCCGACTCACTCTTTTTTTTTGCTTTGGCGATCTTATTTGGTAATTAAAAATAAATACTAGCGTCAAAATAAACAATCTATTCAAAAATACCTTAAAACGAACACACACAATCGCAACCCCATACAAATCAACAGTCTTACAAACTCCATTGTCCCAAAATCCAAGAAACTCCGTTTAATTACTATTAAACACAGTTTAAACCTCGGTAAACAGCGGCTGCTCATCAGAGACTATCTAAGCATTAACTAACGGATAACAGAACATGGTGCGACTTGACTGTCGTAATATTTCACGGGGACATGGCCGAACGAGGCAGCTTAGGGCTGGTTAAGATGTTTGGGTGTTCAAAGGGTGTTGTTTTAATGTTTTAGGGGCTAATTATGATCTATACTACACGTTATTTGACAACGGTTTCATTTACACTTTATAAATAACAAATTATATTCTAAAACTGTGTTTTGCAATTCAATGGTTTGACTAAGATGAAAATTATAATTTGGATCAGTAAACAATGATTCATAAGTATAAAGGAGAGTGGTTTTAAAACTAGGAAAAAGAATCCATTTCTCAGTGTCTGAGAAGTAATCTGGATTAGAGCCCTGTAGATGGCAATAAGCTGTCATAATTAGGACCAATTCTATGCAATAAAGTTCTAGACAACTAAGGCGCGTCGCCCACACGACCAAGAGTCGAGGCGCAGTCGCGGCGCGGGCGCGTTAGGCGCGTCGCTCACACGATATTTGTAAAGAAAATCTCACATCAGAGTCACGCCGTAACGAGATTTTCTTTACAAATGTCGTGTGGGCGACGCGCCCATCGCGCCTGCGCCGCGACTGCGCCTCGACTCTTGGTCGTGTGGGCGAAGCGCCTTAGTATCTAAAAAGTAAAATATTATAGCTGTAAAAGCATAAAAGTTGTATTGTGTCAAACCATAATTTATGCACCGATAGAACATTTACTTGATGTTTGCAAATAAACCGCAGACTTTACTTTTGTGAAAGTTAATCATTTATGCCATACCATCGGGGACTCAGTCAGTACAAGACTGACCCCCGTTGTTATTAGTCTTGTACTGACTAAAACCCACCCATGTTCTTTCTATTGCCGTTTATGTTCCGGGGCTGCGGTATCTCTTTTGACGGCCCGCAACCCCGGCAGGCGGTGGCCCCGGCCGGCCTCACTGCATTGCTGAAATCTCTTTGAGGCGCGCGTGGACCACTATCCCGCCGTCGACACGACCTGCCAATAGACGGACGGACGGTAAGGTATACATTACTCACCTCCCACATGCCCGCATCTACGGTGGCCGGGAGTCGTCTCGTGACAACCGACTCTCGCGGCGGCTGGGTTGGTTTGAGGTTCTCTCCCTCAAACGCAAGACCACCTCTTTCGCTAGCATGACTGCTTCGCAGAAAGTGGTGACTATTTCCCGTTAATTCTCGCTCCTGACCTTAGACTGAACCAGGGCCGGACGCGAGAGATCGCCGCCGCCCCAACTGGGCAGACCGGCACTGTGTGCCCCACCGTGTCCTCCGGGTCAGCCCGACCAGGGCTGAACACCGCTGTGTTATTGTAGAGACGAGAAAAAATATTGGATTGGTGTTAAATATAATTATGTTTTATAGTTTGACGGGCCTGTTGGTCCAGTGGTTAGTGGCCCTGACTGCTGAGCCGGTGGTCGTGGGTTCGATTCCCACCCAGGACAAACTTTGTGTGATGAGCATGATTGTTTGTTCTGTGTCTGGGTGTGATTTATCTATATTATGTATGTATTTAAAAAATATATAAGTATGTATATCAGTTGTCTGGTTACCATAACACAAGCTCTGCTTAGCTTGGGATCAGATAGCCGTGTGTGAGTTGTCCCAAGATATTTATTATTTATTTATTTATTATTATTAGTTATATTTCCGCCAGTAAAAATACTGATTGGCTGTTTTTACCAATTGGCATTCACAACAATGTTAGCTATTACTAATTCGAAAATGTTAAATATTAAATATATTCAGTTGAAATGCTTCGATCAATTTGTTACTAATAAATAATAGACTCGAGCGTTCCGGCTATTATGTGACTAGGTTTTGCCTGAGGGTTCGTTTGCATAATTATTAGAAATTACAACATGCGTACAGGTACACTTACTAGCAAAATAGCATGAATAGCTTAGTGTCTATTTTGCTGTGAACGTTGGAGAAATTAGATAAGAGAAAATGAACTAGACGGACGTTTCTCGCTTCACACGATTTTATGTCTATACTAATCATGTATTTTTGCATTATACAAACATACTACTGGGATAAAACTTATCCTATTTCGTAACCCAGCTCAATATCTGTATTCCAAGTTTTATCCAAATCCATTCAGTCGGTAATTTTACTCACAAAACCGTCAGAAAGGCCTACTCTTGCATTTTAATATCATTATGTATTAAAAGACCAACAGCGGAGTTTATTACTAATTAATTTAGGCAATAGTTAATTAGTGTAATTATTTATAACAATTATGCGTGAAAGCAAAACGTGCAATAAACGCCTCCAGTAATTGGGCAATTCATTATCCGATGACATTTTTGTTGTGGGGTCAACGTTTAATGTTGTTTTTACTACTCCTAACAGCAGTTTTTAGGATTTTTATTGTAATAGGTATAAGAAGCAGGTAAATAAGAGCAAGATTCCTGCTAAGGGGCTGCCTGTTTAAGGTTCAATCCTTGTACGGAACAAATATTTGTATTTTTAAAAACTAAGCCCGTCTCTAAAAACTTCTCGTGTATCGTGGGTGCGTTTACAAACATTTAAACTCACATACACAAACAGCAAGACCCAGAACAACTATCTGTAGGACGTACAAATATTGGTTCCGTGCGGGAATCGAAAACGTGCCATGCAGCGCAGCAGTCGATCGCTCAGCCACTGAGCCAACCGTGTCAAGCCGTGTGTAGGACTGACAGGTAGTTGTTTCGGGTCTGGCTGTTTGTTTATGTGAGTTTAAATGTTTGTAAACGCACAAATTACAGGTATATAACCTGTAAATAATATGACACAATGGTCAGTAATGTAATAATTTGGAGTATGATGAACAATAAAATTGTTTTGGAAAAATTCTAGCTACGACAGGCCGGGTCGACGGGGCGTTAGAGTTCCACGCGCGCCTCAAAGAGATGTCTGCAAAGCAGTAGGGCCTGTCAAAGCAATCGCCTGTCGGGGTTGTGGGTTGTTCGAAAGAGATACCGCGGCCTCGGAACGTTAAGGGTAATAATATAAGAAACATAGGTGGGTTTTAGTCAATACAAGTCTGACACTCCCCCCCGCTCCGCCCAGACTGGGGGAAGTTATTTGATAATTTCCCACCAGCAAAAAAAATGGTTGATCTGATCACTAAAAGCGATATTTTTAAGATAACCTTTTGATGGATTTAAGGAACGAGGAGAAGCAATACTGTAGGTGGTCTGTTGTGTAACATTACAAGTACACAAATACAAGTATATAAATATTCTAAAAAACGGGCAAGTGTGAGTCGGATTCGCGCATTGTGGTTCCCGTTCAAACTTGTAACATAAACAGCCATATCTTTGTCTGGGTAGACTTAAAAAGTTGATTCACAGCTTCAAGGGACTATAAAATAAATAAATACCTATACTATAAATAAATAAATATCTTGGGACAAATCACACACGGCTATCTGATCCCAAGCTAAGCAGAGCTTGTGTTATGGCAACCAGACAACTGATATACATACTTATATTTTATAAATACATACATATTATAAATAAATCACACCCAGACACAGAACAAACAATCATGCTCATCACACAAAGTTTTTCCTGGGTGGGAATCGAACCCACGACCTCCGGCTCAGCAGTCAGGGCCACTAACCACTAGACCAACAGGCCTATAGACTATAGACTTAGTACCTACATGGTTTTAATTTGAACTTGATACCTTTACGCGTTACTGAGACAAAGACGGAAAGAAAGTGATTCAAAAGGATTTCTTTTATACTTTATGAAGTACAGAAAAATAAAAAAACAACACTACAAAACTAAACACACGAATACTGCAAAACAAAACAAAAAACAAATGTCATGTTAGTGGGAGCGAGAGACTGGGCACACGTTCTGTCTACCTCCTATCTGGCTTATAAAGTCCGTGATAATTTTCACTCATGCAATCCTCTCCACAAACACCTGATTACGCTGGACCTTACACACATGGCACCTAATAAGCGTCCAACACGGTCAGCGTACACTGGACCACGTTTATCAGGCGATAATACGAACATTATGCGAAACAGCACAGAGCTATGACTACAGTTCAGCATTTCAGACTAAGTGTTGCTAGTTTTGAATTTATTAATTTTTTGAACTTATTAAAACGTTTGTTTTCCATTTCACTTAATCTATACTATAATATTATAAAGCTGAAGAGTTTGTTTGTTTGAACGCGCTAATCTCAGGGACTACTGGTTGGAATTGGAAAATTCTTTTAGTGTTGGATCGTCCATTTCTTTAGGAAGGCTATAAGCTATATAACATCACGCTACGACCAACAGGTGCTGAGCAGCGTGGGTGAAACCGCGTGGAACAGCTAGTGAGACATATAAGTATTTTAGAGAATCCGTACTACAAAAAGAAAAAACGGAACGTAGATGAAATAAGATCCAATAAGCGTTCCGTTTAAATAAATAAGGGGTTTTTGTCCCACACTAGGAATTATTCCTGTATCGTGGGTGCGTTTTACTAACTTTTAAACTCACATACACAAACTGCCGGACCCGGAATAACTATCAGCAGGTCATACAAATATTTGTTCTGTGCGGGAATCATCGAACCCGCGATACGCAACGCAGCAGTCGATCGGTCAGCCACTGCGCCAACCGTGTCGGTTTATTCAATTCGGGGTAACACAGTTCCCTTTTCTTGATTTGCTTTCTCATTTTTCACTTTTTTTTAATTGTTATGACCGTCTCCAGGGTGTCAACTATTTCTGCACAAAAATCATCAAAATCGGTTTAGCCATTTAGGCGTGAAAACATAACAAACAAAGATATTCACTTTTTCTTTTATAATATTAGTAAAGCTTGTATTAGGAGAGTCCGCTCTTCAATGTCTTTATGTTAGAATTGGAACAATTGTTACTTGTATCTTTTGAGGTACAGCTACCCTACCATGACGCCTTAAAGCTTATTCCACTTTCCCACTGAGGGAAAGAGACAGAGCTATACAAGGCATCTAGCACCATCTCTTTCCCTCAGTGGAATAAGTTTTGCTTTAAGACGTCATGGTAGGCCTACAGAACCGTCAAAAGAACGTCACAATTCAAATAGAAAGAACAACACAGTCCTTTCTAAAAAGTATTTACAGAAGCTGCTGTTTACAAGCAAACTTCATTTATTTTCTCAACAAAATTCGTACATCCTCGATCGCTAGCAACACCGGGCAATATCAGCCAACCGCACTGTTCGGCTGAGTTATGACCGGCAATTTGACCGGCGTAAACGTGCATGCATATCTGTAACAGACTGTACTTACCATTTCACTGTTTACTAGTTAAAATAACTACTGGTTTAAGTGATGAAGGTTTTAAAGACACGGTTGGCGCAGTAGCTGAGCGATCGACTGTTGCGCTGCATGTCGCGGGTTTGGTTCCCGCATGGAAAAAGTATTTGCCCTGCAGATAGTTGTGTCGGGTCTGGCTGTTTGTGTATGTGTGTTTAAATGTTTGTAAACGCATCCACGATACAGGAGAAATCCTAGTGTGGGGCAAAATAAAACAAAAAAGTTTGAGTTTGATAAAAAGTGTTTTTTTTTATAATTACGACCATGGTAACAATTTTTTTTATACTTACTGTTTTTTTCTCATGACTGCAAACGACCGCGCCCAGCAATCGTGCTGAGCGTGAGCAAAATAATATAATAATCCATGAGGAATTTTCTGTCAGAAGAAACGAAGTCAGTGCCCAGTTTGATGGCAATAGGTTCGCCCCTATTATTAGGAACTTAAACTGGTAAAATTTTGGTTCACTGTTAGGTACACGTCTGCTAACCTTTTAGGGATTACAGTCGTAATGCTACATTGTGAGTATTTTTTTAATCATTATCTCCCAAAGCTTTTTCTAGCAATGTTGGGGTTAGCTTCAAGTCTCAATATTACTACTACATTTTACTTTATTGATAAAAAACACACACATATTTGTGATTTTAAGGTTCTGTAAAAAGTTTCATGAACATTGAAATAATAGTTGAATGGTGAAAATAAACACAAAACAGACGTCAAATGAAAAAACCGTTGCTTTTTTGCAGCAGCCATGATATACACACGTAGCGCTACGACGTAGCTCGTAAAATGCTACGCCGTAGCTGGGTTACGAAATAGAAGTGAAAACTATTCGGTGAAACTCTTATCTAGATTTATTACACAAATGCTTTTTCTGGATTTTTACCAACGAACAAAAAGTTACGTTGATTGGCTCTTAAAAAGCCATTAATAAAGTCCACTTTAAGATAAAAACCTTTCAACCAGTTAATGTTCACGTAACCGATTTGAAAGCCTAACACAAAGCTTTCGTCAGCACAAAACTGTTACAGCGTATGAATGTTTCTCATTGCGGTGAGCAAATAGTTATAAATGAATTGCCAGGGGTGGAAAAATCCACTGAAAAACCAACCCTATCACGTGTCAGTTAAGTAGATATTGCAATGGGTAAGTAAACACTTAAAGCGATCATTAATATAGACTATAATCATTTGAGGAGTTGCAGAAATCAGGGAGAATCATTTGAACGGTGATTGATAGTGAATCGTCAGAAATTCTCGTTTCAATTAATTTGTATTCTTTCAAAGGGAATTTGTGGTAAATTTGGCGTTTGACTGAAATGGTTTGTTTAGAAGTCATTGTGCTAATTTTCATAAGTCAGTTAATTTTTTAACCGACTTCCAAAAGAAGAGGAGTTGTTCTATGTTCAACCTCATATTTTTTTATGTACGTTCGTTCACCGATTACTCTGCCAACTATGGACCGATTTTCATAATTAAATTTTTGTTCGATAGAGTTTAGTTTTGAGGTAGTCCCATTTCAATTTTATTTCTATTGCTTCAGTAGTTAATGAGTTATCGTCTGTAATACATTTTATTTTTCTTCTTTCTACATGGATGATTTGCTAATCTTTTAGTAACCATGGAAAATGAATACTTGATAAAAAAAAAAACTTTATGAGATATCATCCTACCATAACTAAAAATTTTGAAATAAAAAAATATTAACCAAAAAAAAATTAATTTAAAAAAAAAACAAAAATGTTTTTGCCTAAATGAAAAATCGCATAACCTACTTTTTCATATAAAAACGTTGCACCACACTAGGATTTCTCCTGTAACGTGGGTGCTTTTTTTTTTGGCCTCGCACAGACAATAACCTTGTCTGTACTATTTCTTTTTTTTTTATTATTGTTTTACTTGTTTTGTGCGAGTCCCAAATAAAAGCTTTTCTTTCTTTTCTTTCTTTAACAAACATTTAAACTCACATACACAAAAAGCCAGATCCGGGACATTTTTAGGCCATACAAATATTTGTTCCATGCTGGGATCAAACCCGCAACACGCAGCGCTGCAGTCGATCGCTCAGCCAAAGCGCAAACTATGTCGTCCGAGGATATATTAAAATTATATTCCAGTTCTTTTTTCCAAGGTGTTCCATACAAGTTAGGAATTTACGTAACCGCTTCATAGCGCTATGATGGTAAAGTTAGGCTTGGTAATAGTTAGTGGCTACCCCTTTAATCCGTTTATGTGCCAAATTCCCAGAACAGAATGAATGAACAGAAAGTTTTAGTACCGAAGGCAAGTTTCTGAGTATGTATGGATAATAATAAATAAATAAATATCTTGGGACAGCTCACACACGGCTATCTGATCCCAAGCTGAGCAGAGCTTGTGTTATGGTAACCAGACAACTGATATACATACTTATATAATTTATAAATACATACACATTGTAGATAAATCACACCCAGACACAGAACAAACAATCATGCTCATCACACAAAGTTTGTCCTGGGTGGGAATCGAACCCACGACCTCCGGCTCAGCAGTCAGGGCCACTAACCACTGGACCAACAGGCTCGTCTTCGGATGGATTCAAACTCAAACTTTTTTTTCAAACTAGATTACTCAAAAACAAAAACACACACACCGAAAGAGTTAGATTTAAAATTAAATTTTGCTTTTTATTTACTCTGGACGCTCTTGCTGTGCACGTCTTTCTACATCGTTCTCACATATTTGTAAAATCTCAACATGAATGATGTAAATACTATTTTGTAAAAATATTATAATTTAAAAGAGTGTCCATGGAGTTTCTTGTCCATTCTTCTCCATAGAGATCAACGCTTTGGAATGGGCAACTACAGTACTTTCACAAGTTACTATGCCTTGTGACCGGGACTGTAGATTCATTTTGTTTCTTGACATTCAAAAGTGCCTGTAATGGTCTCATTGAAATAAATGATTTGATTTGAGTATAACCTAGATTAAAACACACTTCTTCATTTGATCCCGGTACTATGTCCCTTTCAACGTGCATGCGGGCAAAACCGCAATCAAAAGCTTGTTCGTACCAAATATATATATTATCATAGGTTCACCTCATTCGGGAGGATGAGAAAGAAAAGATATTTATTTGGCACTTGCCCCAAGTACACGAAATAAAAAAATCGACTGCGCCAAATAGGCACAGTTCAGCAAACTGCCGAGCAACTAGTGCCCGACGCTCGTTTTCAATTGGACGTGGGATATGATTTGACGGACGTAAGACAGTCTAGCATAAGGCCCTCTGGTTCAATTGCCATCATCAAACTGTATCAGGTTTTTAAAAAATAACTGCGGAGTCTTGACGTACCTAGTTGTTGGCAATAGGCTATGTGAATAACTAGGAAATACGAGTGATAAATGATAAGTGATGTTTATTTTAAACTAGCTTTTGCCCGCGGCTTCGCTCGCGTTATATTCGGAATAACAATGTACAGGCAGGTCAAGCTACCCGAAACTGTCAATTTTTCTCAATGAAGACGAAAATCTATCAAAGAAATCTGACAGATTGTAGTAGCTTGATGTGCAGCTGCAGGCGTCTGTGCCTGCTACTTGCACTTTTTGCTCTTGCGCCTTATTGAGTTTTCCCTTTTCTTCCCTCGTTCTCCCACATATTCCACTTCTTTTAAATAAAATTTAAAACACTTTGGCTTTTATAATATTAGTAAGTATAAGGAAGTCAGTTTTTACAAACACTTTTAAATGTATTTAAAAAAAAAAACATACCATATCCAACTTTACCAAAAATTCTGAGAAGAAACAGCCAAAACAAATTCAGTTTTTAGGCCCAGACAAAAATTTTGGTCAACTTAAATGAAGTCTATGCATATTCGAGTCTGAAATGGTATTTTTACTTTTAAGAACACCTCCGCCTAACCCTACAGTGATAACAAGCTTGATGTTTCGTTTATTATCACGAAATACAAACGTTTAAGACAATGTAACATAACACTAATTGGCCATCGTCTATAAGAACACTTGTCTACTGTTTATACTCAATCTAGTGCAGCGAGCTGGGAGGGGATCATCGTCAGAGATGTAAACACAATAGCTAGGTAATAACCCAGGCAGTTATGGGACACACGGCTTTGAAGTATGATGAACAATTTTTTTGGGCACATTTCTAGCTACGATATCATGGACGCGACGGCGCGTTCGTGATCCACGCGCGCCTCAAAGAGATGTCAGTAAAGCAGAGGGGCCTGTCAGGGCTACCGTCTGTCGGGGTTGCGGGTTGTTCGAAAGAGACACCGCGGCCCCGGAACATCAAGGGCAACACATTCCAGAAGTTATTTGACTATTTCCCATCCGCAAAAACAAAGGCTGATATTACGTTTACCATAGTAAACGTAATTATCAGCCTTTGTTTCAGCGGTAAGTCTTGCGACCACTCGAGCAACGACATACCGTTGCTCGAGTGGTCGCAAGACTTACTGCTGAGCATGAGGTAATGGGTTCGATTTCTGGGTCGTCAAAAGTATCATTGAGTTTTTCCAACTAGTAATTTTCTCAGTAGCAGCTACGGAGCCTGTATAATAAATAAATTATAAAAAGCATTTTATTTCTTACAGAAAATGCTAGTTTATAAAGTTAATAAGTTTTGTTTTGGTCTGATTAGTATCTAAGTAGTGATATTAAGTTTAGCTAAACATCTTTGTCGCTCGTATGTAACACAACAAACGTTACAGATACGTGTTTATGTTACACGATCACACGTCCTTGAGTAATTTAACTGTATACAGCAAACCGTACTTATGTGTTACTATGTTCAAGTAAAGTACTTACAAAATGTCGTAGGCACAAGAGATAACTACTACTAGATACTGTGAGGGTTTTAAGCAAATCTTTAGTAGTTCAGGCTGGTTTACAATGAGGTTCGAATACTCAAGTTGTTTAAATATAGAATATAAATAAAAAAAACGACTTTAAAAAAAGAAATTAAAAACTGGAAAATAAGTTTACTGCCAGAATTCGGTGACTTCGTTTGTTTCATTGACATTTTTGCTTTGTTTTTTAAATTTAGCATTTTAGTTATGTATAGGTACGTAGCGGAGTAGTAAATTGCCACTGCGGCAACCGTGTCGTCGAATCAATATACCATAACTAAAATCATCATCATCATCATTTTCCTGCCCATGTCAAATTATATTTGTGGTCGGCGCAATACTATTTCATTCTCCCCGGTCAGACGTCACGGCATCATTTACTCCTTACTCTTTCAAACTAATATATAAAATTCTCGTGTCACAGTTTTCGTTCCCATACTCTTCCGAAACGGCTGGACCGATTTAAAAGAAATTTTGTGTACATATCGGGTAGGTCTGAGAATCGGCCAACATCTATTTTTCATACCCCTAAATGAGCAGCGGGTGAAACCGCCGGGCACAGCTAGTTTCTTATATAATTCATTTACCTTTTCTTTGGCCTTCCTCTCCTTTTCCATAAATCACTCTTTTAGTCACATGGGCTTCGTCTCTCTTAATTAAATAACCATACCAAAACAAACGACTCCCTTTATTTTTTTAATTAAAATAATTTTCTTTAATCGACTGTCAAAGATTTACAAATGACAGCCGGGAGCAATGGCTAAGCGTGCTCTCCAAGACACGGAGGAAACTCGGTATGTAACGGGTGGTCACCCATCCACCGGCCAACATTGGCAAGCGGAGCTTCACCTAAAGCTACCAGCACCTCAATTCATTTAGAGAAAATTAAAAATCCGTCTCAATAGCTGTGAGGTTGAGCGTAGGAAGTGCACAAAATATGGGTTATCATACTATTTTCGTAACAGAAGCCACTGACCCCTGCCTGGCAGACTAAGTTTTAATTACAAACACAGCCTCGTTAACCTAAGCCCCTAAAAATACAGGCTGGTACGGATGAGCAGGCTGCTCTGATTTAGCTTACAAAGAAAAATAAAGGATTCACCAACTTAGTTACTGGTATATTCTAAATTATTTGGATTAGTTCAATAGAGTAGGTACTCGGGATCTAAAATGGTCACTATAGCAGAATCATCCTTACTAATATTATAAAAGTGAAAGTGAGTTTGTTTGTTTCCTCTTCACGCTTTAATGGCTAAACCGATTTTGATGATTTTTGGTAAAGAGATAGTTGGAAACCAGGAGACGGATATAGGCAATTTTTTTCAAAAAAGTGGGATATGAGGAAGAACGAGGAAAGAAATGGGAAAACTTAGCGTTGCTATTACAAATCAACAAGGCGCAAGGGCCAAAACTGCACTTATTGTGTTATACCGAATTTAACGCGAGCGAAGCCGCGGGCAAAAGCTAGTAATAGATTAAAATATGTTTTTTTTTATGTTTTGCTCCATTTTTCCTGCTTTTCTCTCATCATATGGCCTGTGCAGCTCCATTCCTGTTTGTCTATGCGTGCAAGTATGTCTGTCACTTTAGTTTTTTCTAATGTCTATATTACTTATTCTATCCTTTTTCTTATAGAAGACTTACAGCTATATACAAAGAAAGAAATCACAAATAACAGAATGCTAATTACAAGTTCTCATTTATAGAAATAGACTTGAAATTACTTTGTGAACACACGTTAGTACATTGTGTTAATTAAAAGGTAATAAAGCATATATCCACTTCACAAAGACTGTATTCAATATAAAGGTTTAGAAAATGATTAAGAAAAATCTCTTTGTAGAAGTAAAAGTCAGTAAAAGTAGTATTTTCTGTTAATGAAGAATCTGATCATTAATGTTATCTTAAAATCATCCAATTCTTTTATATTTTTTTTCAATATTACAGTAATATAATTAGGAAAACAAACACAAGCGACATAACGACACGTAGGTACACGCACTATAGGTTTTTATACGCTTCGTTTACAGTCGTGAGTAAAAATCCATCTATGGGATAATTTTATTAGACGCCATAATTTAGAAAAAAAAAATAGCTATCGAATTGTTTTTATAACCCTTTTAGAGATCAATACCTGAAAATAATAAAAAAAAAACATTACCCTTAACGGATCACTTTTTTGTCAGTCCGTCTGTCAAAACCCTTTATCTAAGGAACGCGTGGAGGTATCGAGTTAAAATGAAAACCATATGCTCAATTTTCAATGGAGAAGAAACAACAAAAATAATCCTTTAAATTTCGAGCAATATATGTCATCAAATAGCTTCTCTCGCTCTTGGCGGAGTGTCAGACTTGCACTGACTAAAACTCACCCATGTTCCATATGGCTTCGAAATGTCCAACTCGCACTTGACCGGTTTTCCCCTGTCTCAGTTCTGATTGAGGCGTACGATTTTATCTCAATTCCCGGAACAAAATATTGGGCATTCAGTGCGCGTCTGTCGTAACCAGTTTATCTCATAAAAGTACCTCAGGAGGAAGCTGAGATGTTTTGGTGATGAAGAGATTCCTAAATGATTTCTTCAGCATCGGTTGGCTAACCCTGTTTGATGGAGATGGTCGTAAAATGGTTTATTACAGCATATATTTCTGTATCAGATACCGGTTAGGTTATTTTTGGAGTTTTATTTAAGGTTTTCTGCATGAATAAGTCTTACGACTAAATATCATGTGTTGGTTTTATCAGTGATAAAATTTTGGTATACAGTACGGCCAACGAGAAGCGATACCAAATGTAAACAAAACCCATGCTAAAACCCCATCTAAAATGGCCGCCCGAATGTTGGCGAACCCGTCTTAACGTTGTCATGTTTTTGCCGGGAGAACGAGACATTACGACAAAGCCACAAGATGGAAAGAGCTAAATATTAGATTGTCAACGCCACAGTTGTTCTTTAGGTTAATGACCTTTCGTATCGCTGCTAGTTGGCCTTAGTGTAGATGAAACTTTTTTTTCCACTTGGTCTGAAAAAATGACTTTCCACAGTCATGTCCGCATTGCAGCCGGAAAATATATTACTATTAATATAAATGCGAAATTTTAAATGGGTTAATGTTTATTACTATAACGCGCCAGATCGGCTTTACGAATCTGGATGAAATTAGCAACATAGATAGATCTGTAATGTTGTTTGTTTAATGCATAGGCATTTAAGCTACTGGGTTCAAAATCAAAATATTTTATTTCACTTATAAAACGTCGAGAAAAGGTACAGGGTTCGGTTTGGTTGTTTCCCATGAAGAAGAACCGGCCAGAAAATCCATGGTTACTCTTTTATATTATTATAAAAGAGTAACCATGGATTTTCTGGCCGGTTCGTCCAATAAGCCTTTTTTTAAATTAGTTATTAATAACTAATTTAAAAAAAGGCTTATTGGACGATTCGCACGAATTTAACTCGCACAAAACGTGCGAATCGACTCCTTTAAAACATATTATTTTTTCTGTAGTCGATTCGCACGAATTTCATTTATTGGCGTGCGAATTGACACCCTCATAAATATGTAGTAGGCTATTCGCACACATTTCTTTTTAAGGTTTACAAAAATTAAAGTACAGTCGTATTCAGCCATCACTGAAATAAAACGGTCAACAAAGTCATCCAATAAGAGATCCATATTTTGCTTTTGAGATACGAAACCCTAATAAAGGTCATGTACAACACAAAAGTCACACAGTCTCAATAACAGAGGTATGTCAGTCATTATTTAAATAGCTCTCGAGAACGGTGCGCAATTTTTACTCAAACACGCCCCGGGGTCCCACAGACCACGCGTAATGGCAGGATGTCACGCTGTTACCGTACATATTTACTGGTTACTGTTACTGCTTTACAAACAGATGACCTTGGTGACAAAGGTTAAGGTTGCACTGAAAGGGTTAAGTGACATATTATTTTTTGTGACATTATTAAGTCTCTTTTTTGCGGATGTCAAATCATTAAATAACTTCCTCCGCTTTGGGCTAAAGTAGGTGTGCAGCAGTGTAAGACTTTTACTGGCTAAAACCTATCCTTCTTTTGACATTTGTGTTTCAAGACTCACGGACAGGCAGTGTCTAGCAATATGTTTGACTAGCTTTCGTCCGCGTGGCATAGTTACTTTTGGATAACGCTAAGTTTAACCCGCGTGGTGATCGAAAAAACATATCTGTATATCCCCTTTTTTTTCTTTCTTTCTCCCCCTTTATCACTTTTTAGCCTATGTTCGTCTACAGAGTCCCAACTATCTCTTTACCAAAATTCATCAAAATCGGTTTGGCCATTTAGGCGTGAAGACGTAACAAACAAACAAACTCGCTTTTATAATATTAGTAAGGATGTAAGCAGGCCTTAATTACACTATTTAACTTATGTAACTGTCCTTCTAAATACACAGCCACTTAGAAACTATCCTTGGGAATATCTTAATCACTATGTAAGCTGTGCATCTCTTTGATATAATCCTGTAATCTGGTGTAACGGGACCCGAGGGAGGCTGTGGGCTGCTCACTAATAGAGGTGCACACAATTTATTGTATTGCGTGCAATAGTTATTACATTGGGTAGGTTTATGCGGACATTGTCGCTTCAATTAAGATGGCGGAATAAACAGGAGTAAACTGTGAGAGAAATTTAACTCCACGCCTGATATTCAAGAAAGATAAGATAGAGGACACTTTAGTTCCACATATATTTCCCTAGTTATGTCTACGTATTAATTTGAACCAGGAATAGGGTAGTTGACACCACCAATCAATTGATATACTTTTTATGAGCTGTCAAAACGCGCTTCCCACATAGATTTTGTAAGAGACTCGCAACCGATGACGTCACTAAGTTATCAAGTCAATGATGCAACTATTTATTGATTTAAAAGCAACTAAAAATCGAATTTTAAAGTTATTTTGAAATGAATGGAGTTCTCAGGTCTAGAATAAGGTGTTCTTTCAGAAAAATTGTGTTTTTAAATTATTGGTTAATGGTGTCAACTACCCAATTCTAAATGGGGATGCCCACTAAAGCTTTTTTTCTCGACCTAGGCATTGGACCCTAGACCTCGATTACTTGTTCATGTAGAAAATCGTGAAATAAAAGAAATGGCAAAACAAACTCCCCAGCAACGATGAATGGTTGATTATTCGATTCGATACTTCGTAATATCTAGAAATTATTAATGAATTGTCATACAGCTCCATCATCATCTGCCTAGCCTTTTCCCAACTATGTTGGGGTCGGCTTCCAGTCTAACCGGATGCAGCTGAATATCAGTATTTTACATGGAGCGACTGCCTATCTGACCTCCACAACCCAGTTAATACTGGGTAATACGATACCCCTTGGTAAGACTGGTTGTCAGACTTTCGGAACACTGACTACCTGTAACGACTGTCAAATTGTCGTACAGCTCCAAAAATAGTAAGTAATTTTAAATAACCACAACTTCACAATTTGTCAAGGAAATACACAATACGGGAGCACTTTAATCCCAGCTGTTCCCCAGAGATTTAAACCTCAATATTATTAACACGGTGCGCTATTCGTTGCCGAGCGTCGTTCCCCAAAAGTGCATTATTTCGTCCCATACTAAATACGAACACTACATACTTTGTTATTAAGTTGAGTTTTAGGGATGTCACTCATATTTTTTAAATTTACTCTATCGAAACTGTTAGGTTATATTTTCTTTCGCGACATTTTTCGAGTTACAACCCTATGTGGGTTATCTACAAGATCTTTTGTAGAAGTAAACTAAATATAATTATAATAATATTTAAGACATTTGATACAGGATATTTACCATATAAATCTTACTTTTTGAGAAGCCGCGGGCGCCAAATAGTTAACCATATCAAAATTTTTGGTTATCCGTGTACATAGCGTGTTAAACATGGTAAAACTGCCGTTTCAAATACAAATTATAAATAGTGTTAGTGACCATATCAGTTTCAACATTTATAAGTATACTAGCTTTCGCCCGCGGCTTCGCCCGCGTTAAATTTGGGGTAACACAGTTCCCCTTGCGCCTTATTGATTTGTAATAGCAACGCTAAGTTTTCCCTTCTCTTCCCTCTTTCTCCCTCACATCCCACTTTTTTCAAAAAAATATTAGCCTATGTCCGTCTCCTGGTTCCCTACTATCTCTGTACCAAAATTAATCCAAATCGGTTCAGCCATTAAAGCGTGAAGAGGTAACAAACAAACAAACAAACAAACTCACTTTCGCTTTTATAATATTAGTAAGGAGTAAGGATATATTATCAATTTAATCCACATCTCCAAAATCGATAATTCACTAAGAAACGTCGGCATGAATTTTTGGTACTTATTAAAAATGTCCTATCCTTACTTTGTAGTCTATATCTTAAGATAATAGACTACTTGTATGCTCATAATTTGCTCGTCCAATATTTTTTAAAAACAGGATGTTCCTAGTTTAAGTCAGGGCTCCAATTTTGGATTGACTGTACTTTACCCATCATTGGCACACTATTATAGAATTCAATTTATTTTTCTTTACATATTCAATACTCGTGTCAAAATTGTATTTTTCTGCTAATAAACTACATTTTATTATTTTAATGGTAACATTTGTGAGGCGAATCTTTTGCAAACAGTTATCAACCCTAGCTATAAAACGGCACAATTTTATCGTAATTGTTTAGAAACATAAACGTTTTATAGTGCAGTGTCATAAACGTAGTGCGTTTAAACACTGCACCGTTTAGACAGAACATGTTCTAGATTTATGCTTTGTTGTCATGAATGAAAATATACGCGGACGTGTGGTGCAAGCGGCTTTGTGTATGAAGATGGATGGCTATACATACATATACTTAAATTTAAATTTTAAGGGAAAAATTGTAAGGCAATAAATAAAAAAAATGAAACGTTTATTTTGGAACAATCTTTTGTATGTGTAATGTATTGTATAATTTGTAGTGCTTATTATGGGAAAATTTCCTGAAATAATAAATTAAAAATTATACTATATATATAGTAGGGTGATATCTAAGAAACTGCGGATGGATTGTGTTATACATGTTGTGGGTTAGTAGTGACTGCTGTCCTGTTTTTTGTTATTTACATTATGAACTGATGGGCGCTACTGAATGCACCTAGCTCATATCTCAGTTTAAGGCCTTAAATTTAAATTCTATTGACGACAGGCCGTGTCGACGACGCGTTAGTGTTTCACGCGCGCATCAAAGAGATGTCAGCAAAGCAGAGGGGCTTGCCAGAGCCTCCGCCTGCCGGGATTGCGGGTTGTTCGAAAGAGATACCGCGGCCCCGGAACGTAAAAGACAACAGAAGTAACATGGGTGGGTTTTTTTTGTCCTTAAAAGTCTGACACTAACGCCCGCTCTGCCCAGAGCGGGGGAAGTTGATGATTGATGATTTCCCGCCCAAAAATAAAGGAAAAAAGCCTTATATTTTTATAAGAGTATAAAGAAGATTAAATGTATACTGCACCGGTCAAACTAAAATTAGTTTATAGTTAATTCGTTTAGTTTTTCTTTTTTTAAAAAAGGTCATGTCGGACTTGTGCTCTGAGGGTTCCGTGCAAACTTTCAACAAAAACGGCCAAATATTTTGACTGCACAGACGTAGACGGTTAATTTTATAACAGCTTCAAGAGATTTGAGTATATGGTTTTAACTTCAACTCGATACTTTTACGCGTTCCTGAGACAAAACACTAGGAAGTGGCGAGGGGCGAGGCGTTTTTGTGGGACTGTCTCTTGTAATGATGAATGGAATATAGTCATGCTAGTATGTCTGGTGTTTCGTGAAACAAAGTATGCAAGAGTGTACACTGTTCCGCGTTAATTTTAATTGAACCTATTGTTAGTCGTTAACTTGATGTTTTACTTCTATTTTATTTCATGTATGTGTGTTCAATTATTATGTATAAAATTTTATGTTCAATAACTGCTCATAATCAGCCTAATTTGAATAAATGACTATTGTTTTTTTTTTTGAAAGGCTTTTGTCAGACAGACAGACAACAAAGTGATCCTATTAGGGTTTCCTTTTATTTATGTTTTTTTGTTTATATATTAGTGCCTTACAGTTCCTATGACATTTGCGATTTGTAGTGTAAATATAACGTAGAAAGTCATAATTATCTTGAAATTGAATCTACTTTCATAATAAATTACTTATTGTCAAGTTACAAAAAAATAATAACAATGAAAAATACAAGAGAAAACTTTCAGTAATTTCTAACTTTCTTCAGAATTCACTTTTTTATTGAAAAACTCGACTTAGACATTTTCTTGGCATGATCGCGAGAGTTTGTGAATTATAATTTCGGGATAAAACTCTTCATATTTTTCTTTCATTACGTTTTGTTTATTTCCAATTTTTGTTTTTTTTTTGTAATACGTCGCGAGGTTTTAGAATTCGAACTTTTTCTTTTTTTCCCTCTCATTTTTTTTACATTGGCACTTTATTCGATATATATTATTTAGTTTTACCGCGGCTTCGCCCACATGGAAGTGAAAACTACCATAAAAACTGCACATGGATTTCATAATTTGACAACACATTGAGATTTCTTTATTAACAATCTATTACGTGAATTTAACATATTATAGCAATTATTAAAATATTTTGTCCATCTAGCTAATAACGGGAACAGTTTTCCCGTTCTATTCTATCAAAATCTATTTTATATAACATGACATTTTTTCATGATTTTAGTCAAGATTCTCTATTTGAGAAGAAGCCTTTGCTCAGTGGTGTTTTAAATATTAATTTAGCATAACCAATTAGTTACATTAGAAATTATTTTATACAAAATTAACTACATTATACATTATTCTGAAACGCACATTCAATTACAGGTAACCGCATCTTACACTAGGGTAGTTATAGGCTTTACTGCTGGGGTGATTATGTCCCCGCACCCCAGCCAGAAGTGACGAGAAGGAACCCCCTGTTGTTTTAGTCAGTAGAACAGACCTCTTAGCCATGGCGGAGGACATCTATCGTTGATTTTCACACGTAAAAGAAAGGGTAGTTAAAGGTTGTTTTTTGTTGTTTAATTCAATTTTACTGCTTCCTTTTAAAATATTTTTTACCAAGTCGAAATGTTTTAGTTGTTTCTGTTTCTCGCTTTCACGAGGTTCTCGTCATGTGGCATGGTAACATCGACTATCATTACGCGCCGCGCCGATTGGTCTATCAACTAAGTCAGGCTAAGTTTACTTACCAACTTCAAAAAAAGAAGTAGTTTTATTTAATAAGTCTAGATTTGGGCAAACAGCTTCGCCAAATAGGCAGACAATCAAATATGCAACAAACTGTTAACTTACGTTTGTCCAATCATTATAATAACACCTATAAACACTGTACAAACAAAACGAACAATTTTCAACACCAAAAAACAAAACAAACACAATCTTTCAAACATGGAACACGAAAATAATGAGTACAGAATACAGAAACAAAATGTTTAACAAACCCACAAGCGTTGAGCACTGTTCTCGTCGAAATTCATTTGAAAAACAACAATAAAATATGTTGTTACTAAACAAACCAACATTATAAAGGTACCTAACTGCGGACCGACTGTAAATTATTCAAGCGAAGCATGTTTAGGTTGCGTCACCTGACAGGTGTGACGTCGCAATGCGTGGGGAAAAGTGACAGAACTGTCAAGCTTCAGGTACAAAATATGGTTCACTGTATTGATAATGAATTATTGTTTACATGTCGTTGGAAGAGCTTGGGGTAAAATTGGAATTGGATAAAAACTATGGGCACATCAAATGAAGGCTTGGCATATGACGGGGATTTAAGATTATAATCCATATAATATAAGTTGTTTAATTGAAATAATTTTTCAAACCAAGTTTAATTTTAACGACGTTCAAACCAAAGACATTCAAAATCTAAAGCTAAGGTAACAAAAAAATCTGTTTTTTTCAAGAAACAATTATTTTAGCTATTATGTATGAAAAAGTTTATACAGATTTACAACCTTATTTTAACTGAACTCACAATTTATTCGACTAAAAACATGTTTTCATTTTCCTTTTTTTTTACCACAGTTCAACATAACGTAAGCTAAGAATATTGGCAACACCAGCGTCACGCGTTGACATACGAAAACATAGACTAAACTGTGTTTGTTTCAGCATTAAACGTGAGAATGTTGAGGAAATTATGCCTGAAACTTACAGTCATAGATCTTAGAATTTAGACATTATTAAATTAAATTCCCATCTTGAGAAAATGGAGGTGGTAAAGGAACTTGAAGAAAAATACTCTACTCGGATACGTTAGGGTCGGCAATTCAATCACCTGATAAGTAAATTAAAAAAAAAATATATCTTCCCAAGCTAAGCAGAGCTTGTGTTATGGTAACCAGACAACTGATATACATACTTATATAATTTATAAATACATACATATTATAGATAAATCACACCCAGACACAGAACTACCGGTATTATATGATGCTCTCTGCACAGAACAAACAACCATGCTCAACACACAAAGTTTGTCCTGGGTGGGAACCGAACCCACGACCTCCGGCTCAGCAGTCAGGGCCACTAACCACTGGACCAACAGGCCCGTGATGCAACTGCATCAGGTGATTGAACCGTACTATCAGATTGACGTAGTGCCTGAGCGATTGACTGCTGCTCTGCGTGTCGCCGCTTCAATCCTCGCACGGAACAAATATTTGTATGACCCACAGATAGTTGTTTCGGGTCTGGCAGTTTGTGTATGTGAGTTTAAATGTTTGTAAACGCACCCACGATACAGGAGAAAACCCTGGAATGGGGCAAAGTTAAAAAGAAAATGAAGCTTGACCAACTGGTTTTAGATAGTAGGCGCAATTAATGTAACAAAACCGGCCAAGAGCGTATCAGACTCGCACACCGAGGGTCCCGTACAAATTCGCGACAAAAACAGCCTTTTGACTGCGTAAAATTAGAGCTGTTGTTTTTTCACATCTTCAAAGGACCACAAACTTGAGTAAATGGTTTTAATTCCAACTCAATACCTCCACGCGCTCTGAGATAAAGGGTCTTGACAGACAGACAGGACAACGAAGAGTTGCTTCTTCTTCTTCTTCATGTGAACCCCGCTTCTTGGGGGGGGGTCCCGTTTCCGCACTTAGTCCTTGCATTGTATGCCGTGCGCCTGGTGGCCGCTACTCTAGCCAGCCCACTTCCTTCCAAAGTGATGCTATAAGGGCTCTGTTTCAAAGAGCCTCCAAGAAGCGCCTCAAAAAGATGTCAGCCTGCCAGGGACACCGCCTGCCGGGGTTGCGGGTTGTTCGAAAGAGATACCGCGGCCCCGGAACGTAAAGGGCAATAGAAGGAACATGGGTGGGTTTTAGTCAGTACAAGTCTGACATGCCCCCACCCCCAGAGCGGGGCAAGTCATTTGATGATTTCCCACCCGAAAAAAAAAATGGGCTCTGTTTTTTTCCTATTGAGGTACGGAACCCTAACAAAAGGTATCCTTCGCAGGAGGCGTGATGCGATGTCTCTTGACATAGTCTAAGCAGTTTCTAGCACCTTATTTCTTTTCAGTATGTGTTGCAAAACGCATGTCATTTGTTTGTTTAGCTGGTAACTAAGCGATGAGATCGTCAACGAGTCGTTACCACACCAAGCGTTGATTAGCTTTGACAAATCAAGCCGACAACACTTCAGCCAATTTATCTAGGTAAGTGGGAAAAAAAGAACTAAATAAAATGTACCATGATTGACGTTTCGATGCATTTTTTCTCGACTAGCAGCGCCGCCTTTAACTGCACATATAATGTGGTCATACTGTACGATCATAAAAAAAATAATAAGCTTTTCAATTAGTACGATTTCAAAAAGATAGATAAGATATTTCATTATCATTTTTATGTTATTAAATTTTCAAATCAATGTTTAACATTTATCTTATTTGTGTTCCTCATAATATTTATAAAACACATTACATAAATATATACTTTATTTTAATTATATTATCGTTTATTAATTTTTACACATTTTAATATTTTTACATATTTTTTGTTAATAAAATCGAGAACAGGGTCTAAGCTACCGTTTCTGACAGGGCTCCTGAGAAAGGAACCTCCTAATAACACAAGCCTTGTCCAAGAGTTTAAGCTTTCTGTACCAATTTTATTATTCTTTTAATTGTTTGTGTAGCAGAAGGTACACTATTGACTACCCCGTTACCTACTAATATAATAAATGCGAATGTTTGTGAGGATGGATAGATATATGAATGTTTGTTACTCTTTCACGTCAAAACGGCTGAACGGATCTTGATAAAATTTGGCACAGAGGTAGATTTTAATCTGTTATAACACATACTTTTTTTCGACACCACGCTGGTGAAGCCACTAGTTTTTTTTAATATTAGAAAAGTTCATCAAAACGTTGTCTGAAAGATATTGCTATTAGCGACACTAAGCAATTGTAACCATAGAATTGTTAAAATGTTTCAATTTTTGGTGTGCAATAAATTACATTCTATTTTATATACCTCTATAACATGCACTGAAAAAGTATCTACAAAAAATTGTATAAAAAAAAGATTCCAACGAATTGAGAACCTCCTCTTTTTTTGAAGTCGGTTAAAATAGTTTGATACTGTAACATATCTCCTTTGATTATAAGATCTATGTTACCCCACAGTGTCGTACGTCAAACAATTTTGATGAATAACAGCTGAGAGGTAGTGAGCGTTTCGATTTAAATGTAATTACAGTTTTGTTCTCTCCAAATAATTATGGTATGAGATTTTCGTGTGGGATTACTTTTCTCATCATGTTTTTGGTGTATTGTGCCTCTGGCTAGATTTTGTTTTTGACAACGAATCTTCATCTTCAATATTTATTTTGATTTTTAGTATTTTCTCTGGACGTTCTTACTGTGCACGTCTTTCTACATCATTCTCACATATTTGTATAATCTCAACATGATTGATGTACTTAAATACGATTTTGTAAGAAATTTTTAATTTAAAAGAGTGTCCATGGAGTTTCTTGCCCATTCTTCTCCATAGAGATCAACGCTTTGGAATGGGCAACTACAGTACTTTCCCAAGTTACTATGCCTTGTGACCGGGACTGTAGCTTAATTTTGTTTTCTTCATTTGAAATAAATCCTTTGAGTTTGAGTTTGTTTAAGAAGATGTAGTTAAACTATGGTTGAGATTTTGTCTAAATTGTTATTGCATTATGTTAGGTAAGATTTTAACACAGCAACATGCTGAGTGGTGACCTACCTGTCGCTGTCACGGCGTGAAAGCTGTTCTTTTTTTGTTCGGTATGTATCCTTACTATAATATTATAAAAGCGAAAGTGAGTATGTTTGTTTGTTACCTCTTCACGCTTTAATGGCTAAACCGATTTTGATGAATTTGGGTACAGAGATAGTTGGGAACCAGGAGACGGACATAGGATAATTTTTATTTAAAAAAAGTGGGATATGAGGGAGAACAAGGGAAGAAAAACTGCAAAACCTGCTGGTCTGCTTGGTGTGTTACACCGAATTTAACGCGGGTGAAAGCTAGTTTATAAATATTTTAATAATTGTTTGTTTAATAAATAAAAATTTAAGCCACGAAATCTTCTATTTTTTTTCTTTGCCCGTCATAATTGCGACTAAAAATTATTTCTAAAAAGTATCACTAGTGTACTTGAAAAAAAAAACTGGCCAAAAGCAAGTCAGACTCGCACACTAAGGGATTAATACAAACTTGTGACATAAACAGCCATATCTTTAGATTGAGTAAACTAGGAGGGTGGGGTTGTTTCACACCACAAAGAAACTACAAAATTGAGTATATGGTTTAAATTTCAACACAATACCTTCACGAGTTCCCAAGATAAAGGTCTTAACGGACAGACAGACGAACAACAAAATGATCCAATAAGGGTTTCGATTTTTCCTTTTGAGGTACGAAACTTAAATATTAAAAGTAAGTAGGTAAGTGAAAGTTTAAGAAATTAATTCATTTTAGTTATAAACCATAATATTTTTCTAAGAAACCTATTACTTTGTGAAAGTTAAGAACTGCGGAATTTGTATAACCTTGGCATAGACAAATTTACAGACTAGCTAGATCAACAGAAATGTTTGAAGTGTCTAGACGTTACTCCAGTAAGATACTTAGGTAAGTAATTCTGGGTAGATGTAACTTTTTAATAAAATTACATCATTTGCTTTATAATTATTCAGACCTCTTTATTTTACGTTACACTACAGTTTTATTCTACGTCGTTCTCACCTATTTGTATAATCTCAACACGAATGATGTAAATATGATTTTGTAAAAATATTCTAATATAAAAGAGTGTCCATGGAGTTTCTGCCCATTCTTCTCCATAGAGATCAACGCTTTGGAATGGGCAACTCCAACAGTACAAAATTTTGTTTCATGACATTCAAAAGTGCCTGTAATAGTCTAAATGAAATAAATGCTTTTGAGTTTTTTTTTTTAGTTTGGGAACGTATGACAACCAATCTCTACAATATATTGAGGCTGGTAGCGTGTGTGTGTGTGTATGTAGCTGTGTAGCCGGGTTGTTGTTAGCTGCATCCAGTAAGCTTGGAAGTCGATCTCAGTATAGTTGTGGCAAAGGCTTAGTAGATGATGCCATCTTCAAAAGATAGAAGAACTTTTTATGTCTGTTCAACTTAGGTTTTTTAGGGGTTCTGTACTTTAAAAAGAATTAAAGGAACCCTAATAGGATCACTTAGCTGTCTGTCTGTAAAGACTCTTTATCTTGGAAAGGCGTTGAGGTTAAGTTATCAAGTTGAAATGAACACCAAATACTTAGTCTGTTGGCCTTTGAAACTGTAAAAAAATAAAAACAATCATTACAGGTTTCACTAAATGAAATTGTATTAAACTAAAATTCAATTAAAATGATAATGTTCTACTATTTTTGGTGTAATATCAGACGCATGTCATTTCTAGAAATAGATATTGTTCTAAAATCAAACACAACCACAACAAGTTAACGTTATTGACATTAATTTGTTTCCTAAAATATAACTTCTATCAAACGTTGGTATCCTGACACCTAACCTAACTCTTCCATTAGAGTAACGAGACACCATCCAACCCTGCAAACTTAAACCTGAACCCATCAAAAACGCAACTGAACCCTATCTCAAGTGAACAGAGCTGAAAGCTGCGTAAAAATTAACGTCATAGCTGTAAAATTAACGTGGTACATTATCAACGTTTATGTCTTTCCAATTTCGTGGCAAAGTGCATTCTAACTTAATAAAATTAAGGTTGAAATTTCGGCGTTTCAAGATTCTGACCACACGAGAACCTTGTCTTATCAGTCTTAACGCGGTAGAATATCTTTGAAGCCGACAAAGTGTTTTGAAATTTAATCTAGGACTGTTTGTAACTAATAACAAGGATGTTTACGAAATTTCTTCGCGGCAACCTTATATTGGTTATTGTGAACACGTTTCATCCCTTATAAACAACCTTTTTGGATGTTTTTTTTTGCCATAAACTCGGAAATTTAAGTACGGATGACCTTCAAGAGTAAATATTTTTCCTTTTATGTTCAGGGTCCGTTATTCAAAAACAGATTTGTAAAAATTACGTTTTATATATTTGCTGGACACTGGGGTAGCCATTCAGTAAAATCTCAAGTTTATGTCCTTCTTGAGGAGACTTGAATTCGTGTCTAGAGAGCATTGAAAATCAAATTTTCTACCAGTGAAAATAGAGTAAAAAGTAAAAGTTATGGATGTTTAACAGGCTTTGGAATGTGCCCTAGTCCCTTCCGTTTCTTACCTATTTTAAATATACCGCCATTTACAATCGTGCATCGCTGACTGTCTTCAATCAACCAATCAAGACAACGCATTGCTCGCGCCACCTGACGGCATAATAAAACAACCTGAATTCGAATAAAGAAAAAACCGGCTGAAACCGAAAACCACACGCGTTTTAAAAAAATCGGGCAAGTGCGAGTCGGATTCGCACACCGAGGGTTCCGTACAAACTTGCGACATAAATAGCCATATCTTTTGACTGCGTAGACTTAGATATATGATTTTTCCACAATTCCAAGGGAACACAGAGTTGAATATTGTTTAAACTAGCTTTTGCCCGCGGCTTCGCTCGCGTTAAAATCGGTATAACACAGTACCTACTACCTGCAGTTTTTGCCCTTGCCTTGTTTTACCTTTTCTTCCCTCTATTCTTCCTCATATCCCACTTTAAAAAAAAATTGCTTCTGTTCGTCTATCCCCAAACTATCTCTGTACCAAAATTAATCAAAATCGGTTTAGCCATAAAGGCGTGAAGAGGTAACAAACTCACTTTCGTATCCCCAAACTATCTCTGTACCATGATACCGCGGCCCCGGAACGTAAAGGGCAATAGAAGGAACATGGGTGGGTTTTAGTCAGTACAAGTCTGACATGCCCCCCCGCTCCGCCCAGAGCGGGGGAAGTCATTGGATGATTTCCCACCCGAAAAAAAAGGGGTATGGGCAAAGGGTAAAGACAGACAGACAGACCGATGGACAACAAAGTGATCCAGTAAGGGTTCTATTTTTGCCATTTGAGGTACGGAACCCTAAACCCATTAAAATGCCGTGAAATACAATTGCTTGTTATATGCTGAGGTGCTCTACTGATTCCCAGTATCCTGTAAGTACCCAACCATACATATTCAAATACCTCTTAGTCAGTTTCTAGGTAGGCAACTTCGAGCAGCGTCCTCAGTAGAACGCTAAGCTAAAACAGATACCAACTGAAACACTTTAACAACGTGTGACCAAGGCTTATATTTTTGTTTTGTTTTTATATGTCTGCTCACTTAGGTTTAATTCAGCATCTTGAGAATCTTGTTTCATACTTTCAAGATGCTTTTAGTTTTTTTCTTGTTATTATATAACCTATTTTGGTAACCGCTTGTTAATAGGTTCACAACTCAATTAACTAATTACATCGCAGGCTCACCATACAGTACAGCGCACGCTTCTCCCTTTCAACTTACCGCCATCATGCTATATATAAAAATCTGACAAGGAGTTTAGACGCTCGGAAGGAACAAATTATCATACAGACATACAAAAAAAAACTGACCAAAAAATTAAACTGCGTAAACTTAGAAGGCTGACTGATCTAAGAAACCATAAGTATATGGTTTAAATTTCAACTATTTAAGTAACTTCAAGCGTTCCCGAGATAGAGGGGCTTGCCAGAGCCTCCGCCTGCCGGGGTTGCGGGTTGTTTGAAAGAGATACCGCGGCCCCGGAACGTAAAGGGCAATAGAAGGAACATGGGTGGGTTTTAGTCAGTACAAGTCTGACATGCCCCCCGCTCCGCCCAGAGCGGGGGAAGTCATTGGATGATTTCCCACCTGAAAAAAAAAAAACGTTCCCGAGATAAAAAGTTTTGACAGGCGGACAACAAAGTGATCTTTTATAGGTTTATTTTTTTTATTTTTGAGGTACGGAACTCTAAAAAGTAGGAGTAACTTTTTGAACAGTCAACCCATGGTCAATGTTTGGTGCGCCACATTTTCAAACAAACAAAAACTTAACTTTTTAAAGCTCCCATAGAATTTCATCATCATCTGCCTAGCCTTTTCCCAACTATGTTGGGATCGGCTTCCAGTCTAACCGGATGCAGCTGAATATCAGTATTTTACATGGACCGACTGCCTATCTGACCTCCACAACTCAGTTAATACTGGGTTATACGATACGCCTTGGTAAGACTGGTTGTCAGACTTTCGGAACACTGACTACCTGTAACGACTGTCAAAGATCTAGAAATGACAGCCGGGACCAACGGCTTAACGTGCTTTCCGAGGCACGGAGGAAACTCGGTATGTAACGGGTGGTCACCCATCCACAGACCAAACTAGGCAAGCGCAGCTTAACCTTAAGATCGACCTGAGCGGCTGCTATTATTTAGCCACGAGCTCCTCAAAATTCTCCCATAGAATTTCAACACAGCAAAAAGTCTTTCATTGTTTCCTACTCCGATTTAGTAGCACATTCATTTGAGGAAACATTGTCATTGCAGACGAGGCGGATTTATCGCACGAGCCGCCATGCGAGAGTATTATAGAGCCGCGAACAGCAGTGACTATAATTCTCACGTGAATTTAACGACGTTTTTTAATACACTTCGTAGAAATTAAATAACAGAACAAAAAGTACTTTTTCATTAATCAATATGAAACCATGATTTAATTTAATTTTTCCTCGCTCTTTTTCTTCTCATACTATACTGAGAAAAATGACATTTTGGCATAATCTTAAAATATCGTGACGTTGGTTTAAAATAGATGGAATCGAATCAAATCGATTCTATCTTAATAATAAAAAAGTGTGTGTGTCAGCTCCGACGCACGACTGGAGTTTACTCCTTAAGTACGAGTATCTAACCATACGCAAAAAGAGTTTATTCAACTGAAAAAAGATTAATATCATATGAAAGGGTAAATTCACAAATTAATGAAAAAAAATAGCAATATAAATACATCGACACTGATAGAAACAAACAAGCCCAATAACATATAGTATAAAGGTAAGTCCTCTATACAGCATACCATATGTACGTCTTAATACACTCAGAGCCAAATTAGAAAGTTGCGCACCAAAAACGTGACAAATATTCGTTACTTTAGTAGGTTTTACCCCTCGGAATTTTCTCATACCGGGCGCCTTATATATGAAAATCGATTCTTAAGAAGTAAACTCCAATAATATTTACTTAATATCAACATAAATTTTAGGACAATGCACCTATTTTAAACCAACGTCAAGATATTTTAAGATTATGCCAAAATTACATTTTTCTCAGTGTGAAGGAGAAACAAAGGCGAAACGACATCGCTAAACAACTTACTATAAAAAATAAAAATTAAGAACTCAAATTGATATATATTTCTTGTTATAAGCGTGTTGTTTTATTTTGAAATGATAATGTTTATTTGCGATATTCTATTGCTTGTTTTTTTATATATTTATGAAGGCCTTATAAACAAACAACTCCTTGCTTTAAAAAAAAATACTGCTGGCCTTAGGGATTTCAGCAGTTGTTTATCTTATCTGTGATGATACAGAAAAGTGAAAGCCCTTGTTGTGCTAAACAAGAAAAAGTGTGTGAAATAACATTCCATTATTATTATTTTTGACTGCTGCGCTGCGTGTCGCGGGTTCGATTCCCGCACCGAACAAAAATTTTGTATGGCCTACATGTAATTGTTTCGGGTCTGGCTGTTTGTGTATGTGATTTTAAATGTTTGTAAACGCACCCACGATACAGGAGAAATTCCTAGTGTGGGGCAAAGTAAAAAAAAAAAAATATGAACCTAATCGTAGTGCAATAAGAGCCAATTTTCGAGGAATAGTATTGAAAAAATATTTCGTGTCAATTTATCAGTCATCTTTTAAAACGACTTTTGGCTCCAAACACAACACAATAATAACACTTATTGCAAACAAAAGAAAAACTAGGCCAGAACTTAAAACAATAACTTGACAGAACTCCAAGAACTACGTTTGAATAGAGAACTTCGCGTTGCCATCAAGAGACTAATAAATCTAGTCAGCACAAGTTACTGAGAAAGGCTTCGCTCATTGAATACTACTCAAGTTGCAACATAAGTATAAATTTACTTGTGCAGTCAATTATGGTTGATTACTTTACAATTTCCTATCATCAAATTTTTACTCGAAATTGGGCTCACTGTACTTTACGCTATTATACACTATTATTGTATTGTTGTGAATAAGAAGAAAGAAAAATCCAACGGGTATATAAGCGCGCGCTGCCCACAGCGCGGCCCCTTTTTCGCCGTCAGCCGTCAGACCATCAACACGTCGCAGCGATCGACATTTATTCTTTTATTTTATTTTCGTGTGATATGTGGTACATTGCTAATTACTTATTTGTTTTATTAAATTTGTGTTGCTGTTTTTGTTTTTTTTTTAAATAACTTGCCATCAAGTTTGCAAGATCAGAAGTGAGATTCGATCCAATTTCTGTTTTTGTTGCTTTGGTTTGCTTAAATAAAATGTCGGATCGCTGTCGAAGTCGTCGCCATAGCCGTAAGTCAAGCCAGCGACACAGCAGACGCCGGGATCGCACGCAGACCCCGGAAGGTGACCTACAGCGGGAACTGAAGCTCATGCGAACACGTTTGAAGGTGTTAGAAGATCAAGCCTCGTTTGCAAAGGCGAAACGCTTGCGCAAACAAAGGGCGTCTCCGCGTGAGTCATCGCTAGCCGAGCGTGACGCGACGCCGCCACAGCCGCCTGACCGGCGCCAAGCTGAGCGCGTCGCTTCGCCGTTGCTAAGGCGACCTGCGCAGGCACCGCCGCCGCGGTCACGTACGCCACCCCTGCCTCCCGCATCACCTAGCGAGCTCCGTGCCGGTCATACAGCTGAGTCTTTATTGGAACACACCAGTACAGTTAGCGACATCACCGCAACGGACCGCATAGTGGACGCAATTCGATCTATCAACCATCGGGTGAGATCTGACCAACATTTTTTTATTTCTAGTTTCGATCCTAGTCTAAATAACATTAGTGATTGGTGTGACGAAGTCGATCGCGCAAAACTTTTAAATAATTGGAGTGACCATGAATGTCTTTCGCGAATAGGTAATTGTTTAAAAGGGGATGCTCGTATGTGGTTACGCGAATGGGTAACAAGTGAGCGCACGTGGAGTAATTTTAAAAAAGGAATTTACGCCTTTGTGTCCGAAAACACCATATTTTATTTGATGTATTGAATACGAATTCGGATAATTATTCTACTTACGCGGATTATGGCCGTCGCTCATTACTACGATTACGCATAGTGCGCGGACTCGGTGACGAACTTATTTCCGCAATTATTGTCCGTGGCATTTTGGACCCTCACATTAGAGCATCAGCTACCAATGCTAAGTTAACACCTAACAACATAGTCGAATTTTTGTCGATTTATGTAAAACCGTCTACTTCTAAGGCACACAGTTCACGTCCTACCTCACAAAATCATTTTGTTAAAAATAATCACGAGACTGTAAATAGAAAGCGTAGACTTGAGGAGGGCAAGTGTTTTTCGTGTGGCGCAGCCGGACACAAGCAGGCTACTTGCAATAAGAAAGCTAAGTTCGATTCAAGTGATGGTTTAGATGCAAGTGGTTCAAATAATTCTAATTTCAAATCATTGTCGGTGCCGTTAGAGTCTGAACCTTGTTCTTTTTGCAAGAAACCTGGCCACAGAGTAGATAAGTGTTTTGCAAAACAAAAATCAGTCTCGCAACAAAAGTAACGTAAATTTTTGTCTAGAAAATATAACTACCCGCAATAACCATGTTGTAGTGTAGCCGTTATTCAGGGTATTCCGGTGGATGTGTTAATCGATAGTGGGTCAACGTTTATATCATCGTCACTGCTGAAACATTTCAGTTGCTCGCGTAAGCCAGCATTTCGTATATTAAAGGGATTGGGAAGTCACGAAATCGAAAGCACTTCCTATGTCACCTTACTATTGAGTTCGAGGGCTTAACATTTGAGGTCGATTTATTTGTTGTGGCGCCCAAGTTTATGAATACGCCTATTATTGTGGGAACTGACGTGCTCAATATCGAGGGTGTACGTTACATTCGTACGCGCAATTTTCAATCACTTACTAGAAAGCTAGACATAGTGCAAGACGTGATGACTGTTTAGTACGATAAGTCAATACCAATTAACACGCCTCTCGTAAGAGCTTAATTACAACGTTTTCTTACTTTAATGAGTTTTCTGCATATTTCATATCCGGTATCGCGACATCGACTGTCAATACAGGGTGTATGACGATTAGACTAAGTAATAATTAAATAAAAAAAAAACTTCCTTTCTAACGACTGAAATAGTAATATTTAGGACGTAGAATAAGGTCAGGTACGACCGAGCCCCGGCAAGATAAAGGCCCTAATCAACTCTCCCTGAAGCTGATGGGTATCGTCATGTCTTAATAGTCATAGACGCGTTTTCAAAGGTCTGCCTCCTTTACCCTATGTATCGGCAAGACACAAATGAATTAAAGCAACATTTTCACAATGTTATATCCCTATTTGGAATCCCTAAGTTAATAATAGCCGACAGAGGTCGCATGTTCCAAAGCGCTGAATTTCTCGACTGGGTGAAAAGTACGGGGTGTAATACACACTTCATAACACCCGAGATGCATCAATCAAATGGGCAGGTGGAGCGTTATTGTCGAATGGTTTTAAATATGATACGTGTCGAAACCAACTATCGACAAAACACATGGCCAACTGTCATTTGGAAAATTCAGCTGGTACTGAACATGACCAAGCACAGAACTACGCAGTGCTCCGCCCTCAATCTATTGGCGGACATTGAAGCAGCAACTCCACTTATAAGAAATTTAGTACGTGATGTTGCGCTCGAGGGCTCCAGTCCTTATAGAGAGAGCTTACGTGAAATGAGGAGACACAGAGCCTCGGAATGACTTAGGCAAGATGCTTACGTAAATCAAGGGAGAAAAGCCTCCCCGGTTTTGAACTAAACAGTTTGGTTTTTGTGCGAAAACAGGCTCAATCGACCGGAAAGTTGGACTCCTGTATGCGTGGTCCCTACCGCATCGTGAAGATGCTGCCGCAAGGGCGCTACGAGCTCCAACTCTTGGCTGGTTCGTATGGGAAGTACACGCAGGTGGCTGCGGAATACATGATCCCATGGCGTGGAGAGTGGAGTCCTGAAGTATGTGCTGCTTACTTTGATGGTGAGTGCTGCATGCCTCTCTTATATATGAAGCTTCATATATGTGTGTGTTGTATTATGGTCACCTGGGATAAGCTTCACGTAGTGCCTCTTTCCTGACTGATCATATATGTGTCTGTATTGTGTTCTGATCACCTGGGATAAGCTTCACGTAGTGCCTCTTTCCTGACTGATCAGATGTGTGTGTATTGTGTTATTGATCACCTGGGATAAGCTTCACGTAGTGCCTCTTTCCTGACTGATCATATTTATGTCTGTATTGTGGTCACCTGGGATACGCTTCACGTAGTGCCTCTTTCCTGACTGATCATATTTATGTCTGTGTTGTGGTCACCTGGGATACGCTTCACGTAGTGCCTCTTTCCTGACTGATCATATTTATGTCTGTGTTGTGGTCACCTGGGATACGCTTCACGTAGTGCCTCTTTCCTGACTGATCATATTTATGTCTGTGTTGTGGTCACCTGGGATACGCTTCACGTAGTGCCTCTTTCCTGACTGATCATATTTATGTCTGTGTTGTGATCACCTGGGATAAGCTTCACGTAGTGCCTCTTTCCTGACTGATCATATTTATGTCTGTGTTGTGGTCACCTGGGATACGCTTCACGTAGTGCCTCTTTCCTGACTGATCATATTTATGTCTGTGTTGTGGTCACCTGGGATACGCTTCACGTAGTGCCTCTTTCCTGACTGATCATATTTATGTCTGTGTTGTGGTCACCTGGGATACGCTTCACGTAGTGCCTCTTTCCTGACTGATCATATTTATGTCTGTGTTGTGGTCACCTGGGATACGCTTCACGTAGTGCCTCTTTCCTGACTGATCATATTTATGTCTGTGTTGTGGTCACCTGGGATACGCTTCACGTAGTGCCTCTTTCCTGACTGATCATATTTATGTCTGTGTTGTGGTCACCTGGGATACGCTTCACGTAGTGCCTCTTTCCTGACTGATCATATTTATGTCTGTGTTGTGGTCACCTGGGATACGCTTCACGTAGTGCCTCTTTCCTGACTGATCATATTTATGTCTGTGTTGTGGTCACCTGGGATACGCTTCACGTAGTGCCTCTTTCCTGACTGATCATATTTATGTCTGTGTTGTGGTCACCTGGGATACGCTTCACGTAGTGCCTCTTTCCTGACTGATCATATTTATGTCTGTGTTGTGGTCACCTGGGATACGCTTCACGTAGTGCCTCTTTCCTGACTGATCATATTTATGTCTGTGTTGTGGTCACCTGGGATACGCTTCACGTAGTGCCTCTTTCCTGACTGATCATATTTATGTCTGTGTTGTGGTCACCTGGGATACGCTTCACGTAGTGCCTCTTTCCTGACTGATCATATTTATGTCTGTGTTGTGGTCACCCGGGATACGCTTCACGTAGTGCCTCTTTCCTGACTGATCATATTTATGTCTGTATTGTGGTCACCTGGGATAAGCTTCACGTAGTGCCTCTTTCCTAACTGATTTGAGTTACGAGTACGCCTTACGGCTAGCCTCTGGCTCTGCTAAGACTGCCATACAGCCTGGCTTTTCTTAGCTGAATATCAAGTTGTGCCCTTGATATATGACTAGACCGCTAATGCGTCGAAGCAAGGTTCACGTCGTACCTGTGTCTCGATGGTTTAGTGTGTGCTTAATGATGTGCGCATGTACAATGCGAGGCATTGTGCATGGAGCACGTCTTTTCCTCCTAACAGATGCAGACCATGAAGATGAGGAGTCTACACTTGCTACTGCCGAGCTAATTTCGCCAGCCGAGCAGTCTGTCTCCCAACCTGAGCCTTGCACTTCTGGGACGCAGGCTGAGCCAGTGCAGCTTCACACCGAGCATGAGCCGGTGCAGCTTCACGTCGAGCCTGAGGGGCCTCCCGCAGATATGGCGTTCTCCGTGCCTATGCTGGAGACCGACCACCGCAGCTGAGGACATCGTGAAGGAGCCCGGGACGGCCTCCTGTCAGGAGAAGCCGTGTTGTGAATAAGAAGAAAGAAAAATCCAACGGGTATATAAGCGCGCGCTGCCCACAGCGCGGCCCCTTTTTCGCCGTCAGCCGTCAGACCATCAACACGTCGCAGCGATCGACATTTATTCTTTTATTTTATTTTCGTGTGATATCTGGTACATTGCTAATTACTTATTTGTTTTATTAAATTTGTGTTGCTGTTTTTGTTTTTTTTTTAAATAACTTGCCATCAAGTTTGCAAGAGTATTTAATTTTCTATGAGTCAATTACGTGTACTCATACTTGTATTTTTTGGCTAATAAACTATTATTATTTACTCCCTTTATAATTTTTCTTACTTATAAATATATATTTTTATAAATATATAAAAAAAAATAGAAAAACATTTAAAAATAGGTCTTCACCGGTATCGGGAGCAGGGTCCAACCTACCGGTAGTTAGGGCTCCAAAAACAGGAACCTCTTCACAATGCAAATAAAAGCGGAAGTGAGTTTGTTTGATTGTTTTTAGGGTTCCGTAGTCAACTAGGAACCCTTATAGTTTCGCCATGTCTGTCTGTCCGTCCGTCCGTCCGTCCGTCCGTCCGTCCGTCCGTCCTCGCTTAATCTCTGTGACCATTAGCACTAGAAAGCTGAAATTTGGTACCAATATGTATATCAATAAACGTATATACAATGTATACGTTTTTATAACAAACTCCCAAACGACGTTCAAACACTAAGCCTCAATAAATTTAAAGTTTTTGTAAAACGTAAGTTAACTCTTAAAGCTTACTATAATATTAATTTTTACCTTGAAGATAAAAAGGCTTGGGATTAAGCTGCTCCAATTTAATTTACTCAGTGAGTGTCAAAATTTTTCTTTGTTTCATTTATTTATTGTTCATTCCTTTATTTTATACACTGACATTTAATGATTTGACATTAATATTTACTTTGTTTTATACCTATTTTATTATTATTTTTTATATGATTTTACTTTTTTTTTTTTTATTGTGACATGTTATGATTTCATTATGATCTCATTAATTTAATTTTGTAAATATTTTCTAGTCTCTAAGTAGTTGTTTATTGTGAATGTGAGGACCATGTGGATCATAACTTTTATTTACCTTTTTTTGCTTTTGACGATTCTGGCAGTTGAGTATTTAGTGACCTACGCTAATGTCCTTTTTTTGGTATTGTTCGTCGTTTCGTTGAGCTCCTTGGGTTATGAGTCGAGCTACACGATAACTGACAAATGCTTGCACTGACTGGACAGGTCCACTCAATCTGTGTGGTGCTTTCTTAAAAAGACCACTTCAGACACTAATCTGCATAGTCCTCATGTAAGTTGACCAAGATTTTTTTTGTCTGGACTTTAAAAGAGACTATGACCTCTGAGTTTGTTTTGGCTGTTTCTTCTCAGAGTAGTCGGGTACGAAACACCGGCCTCATCTAGTTTTAAAAAAAAAGACGTGTAAAAGTGTTTGTGAAAACCTACTTGCAAAATAAACATCATTTATCAATCACGCCGACAAAGTGGTAAAATAAAAATTGGAAAAAAATGTTTTATTAGGGTAGCCACCCTATATGTAAAGTGGGAAGTGATTTTTTTTTTAATTTCAACCCTGACGTGTGATATATTGTTGGAAAGGTATTTAAAAATGAATAGGGGTTTACTAAGATCATTTTTTGATAATGTCAATAATTTGGGAAATAATCGCTCCAAAAGTAAAAAACAATGTGTCCCCCCCCCTCTAACTTTTGAACCATAAGTTTAGAAAATATGAAAAAATTCGGAAATGTAGAACTTTATAAGGACTTTCTATGAAAATTATTTTGAACTTGATTGACACAACAGTTTTTGTACAAAAAAGACAAAAAGTTTTACAAAATAATTTCTGGACTAAGTTTGTAGTATAATCGTATATGCAAGCATTTTTTTTTAACTTCGTTTACATATTTTATTATCCTGAACGTATCTTTTTTCAAATAAAAAAAGAATTATTGAAATCAGTTCTCGCAATCCAAAATTACCAACGAAATTGCACGTCTTTTTATTAATTAGTAACCCAATTCCCCGAGAGATGGCGCTGTAGGTACTTATTACATTGGATCGGGTATTACCGAATTGTTCGGTTGGCCTCATAACTGGGAACAATTATTGTGACGGACGGGAAACTACGGAACCCTACACTGAGCGTGGCCCGACACGCTCTTGGCCGGTTTTTTTACGTCTTCAAGTTTAAATGACCAAACCAATTTTCGATGAATTTTGGTACAGAGATAGTTGGGGCCCTGGAGACAGACATAGGTTAAAACGTGAGTAAATGGGGAGAAAGATATTTTTTTTTCGATCAACACGCGGGTAAATTTAGCATTACCATAAGTAATTATGCCACGCGGACGAAATCGCGGGCGGCAGCTAGTCACTGATATTTTGAGTTGATAAGAAAATGTTATAATGACCAGCTGCTCTTCAGGATTTTGCAAAACAATTTACAAAACACCAGATACAGAATAAAACGCCAGCGGTGCACGTCTAAAGGCTAATAAACCGGTGGGTGCACAAGTTACTCTGTGGCTAAGTCTGCGTCTCATTGAAATAAACTGCATTGAATTATACAGCACTCAGGTTCCTACCACAAGACTAATGTACCAGTGAGAATATTGTAATAAGTTCTTGTTTTTTTTATTTTTAAATGTATTTATTCGTTTATTTTATATGTATATGTGTATTAGTATCCGTATAAAATATATGTTTTCGCAAAAATAGTTTTAGATATTTTATGTATTGTACCCTATCACAGTGTTGTCGTATTTTACCCAAAAGTTAACTGGTAGAGAATGCCTTATGGCATTAAGTCCGCCTATGTACCACTATTGTACATGAAGTTTAAATAAATAAATATTGTAAGGGACTAAAAGAGTGATAGATATGAATGTTGATGGATGAAAGTCAAGAAAAAGATGGATAGATCGTATAAGGAATGATATAAAGGAGAAAGAAGTAAACGATGCCATGACGTCTGACAGGAGAGAATGGAAGAAGAAAACGTGTTGCACCGACCCCAGGAACAAAGAGATGATGGCAGGAAAATGTTGATAGTCACAATATCACGCCAGTAATTCCAAAGGTTTAGAAAGCCTCAATACCTGAAAGTACAACCATATTGGTTAAGGCAACTTGGAAGTCTCATTTAATATAATTCATATTTAAAAACTAGCTTTTGCCTGCGTCTTCGCTAGCGTTAAATTCGGTATAACACAGTACCTGCTACCTGCAGTTTTTGCACTTGCGCCTTATTGATTCGTAATAGCAACGCTAAGTTTTCCCTTTTCTTCCCTCTTTCTCCCTCATATCCCATTTTATTTTAATAAAAAAATATCCTATGTCCGTCTCGTGGCTCTCTACTATCTCTGTACCAAAATTCCAAAGCATGAAGAGGTAACAAACAGACAAACTCTCTTTCGCTTTTAAAATATTAGTAGGGATTTGACCGCACGGTTGGCGCAAGGCGCAAGAGCAAAAGCTACAGGTTGTTACCTGCATATCAGGAAAGGGGAATTGTGTTACTCTGAATTTAACGCGAGTCAAGCCGCGAGCAAAAGCTAGTTTGATTTATTTGTACGCCTTTGGGCAAAACATAGAGGATCTACTTACCTATCTGTTACATCTCACACGAGAATCAGAATGCTTTAATTGTAAACATAGGTCAAGTTACATGACCTATGTTTACAAATAAAGCATTCTGATTCTGAAGTAACTTGATAGTTCTCCCAAAAACTGAGAATGATGCAGGAAACTCTTTCACAAATAAGTTTTATGGTTTTGAATCTCACTTACGAGAATGTTGTGCCCAAAACGAGTTTGCGATGACTTCAAGAAGTACCACAAAGAAGTCGGAGGCAGCTATTTGTCGGGACGCGGTTACATGGTGAAATGTTTCGCATTGAGTCAGCCTTGCTCTAGGTGACGCAGATTTAATTTCCTTCATCTCTGCAAGCTGAAGGAGCAACTCAATAATTCGAGAAATATAAATAAGCGTTCTCAAAACGACAAATTAATGTAGTTGATACAATTTGTCCGCAATCCAATTTGAGGTTGGTTTTTAGACTATGTTGAGAAAATTGCGTTTTGTATTTTCGTGGTACAAGTACATTCCTTGGCTGTTGTTTTTTATAATAAACTAGCTTCCACCCGCAACTTCGTCCGCGTGGCATAGTCACTTTGGGCTAACGCTAATTTTAACCCGCGTGATGATCGAAAATAAACTATCTTTCTCTCCCCTTTTTTTCTCTTTCTCCCCCTTTTCCTTAGCCTATGTCTGTCTCCAGTATCCCGACTATCTCCGTACCAAAATTCATTAAAATGGGTTGGGTTATTGAGGTGTGAAGACGTATGAAACAAACTCATTTACGCTTGAAAGAGGAAGGAAAGGGGCCCTCCCCTTTCCTTCCCAAAGATATTTTTTTTTGCGATCAGTACGCGGGTTAGCGTTCTCCCAAAGTAACTATGCGGACGCTAGTAAAATACGTGGACAAAGTCGCTGGCGGAAGCTAGTAAAATATAATTCTAAAGTATTTAATTTTGGGAGACGCCCCGGGCGCCGGGCGCCGCGAGACGACTCCCGGCCACCGTAGATGCGGGCCTGTGGACGGTGAGCAATGGGTAGCTCACCGTCCGTCCGTCGATTGACGAGAGTCAGCAAAGCAGAGGGGCTTGCCAGGGCCTCCGCCTGCCGGGGTTGCTGTTCGAAAGAGATACCGCGGCCTCGGAACGTAAAGGGCAATAGAAGGAACATGGGTGGGTTTTAGTTAGTACAAGTCTGACATGCTCCGCCCAGAGCGGGGGAAGTCATTGAATGAATTCCCACCCGAAAAAAAAAATTGTATTTAATTTTTATCTTCTTTCACGTATATACATACCCACATATTACCTTACACAGCTCCATTCAAACCACGAAGTAATCTGTTTCTAACCACAAACGCTGTCTTTCGAAGATCAACTCGTACTTTTCGACTTTGAAGCATGTCGAGCTATATAACGATTCTGTGAAGTGTCTGATAGGGTTGCACGATCTTGTTGCTTCAATTCTGAAAACTGACAGATAGGTATATACGGTTGCTGAATATGAGTTTCACCAAAGTTTCTGTTTTAAACTAAATTTAGTCTTTTGAGACGAAATAAAATGATTAGAACTAAAACTTCTGGGATTAAAATAGTATGCTTAGTGTTAATACAGGTTATAAACTATCTATTTACCAAATTTACATTTAAATCCGTTTAAGAGCTTAGAGAGTAACAAACATCCATACATCCTTACAAATTTAATAAGAATTCAAAAAAATACTAAGTGCTGAATTTTTTTTTATCTAATTTTTGATAATATTAAGGTATCTAATTATTCACTACGTCAAAATAGCCAGTGCTATTTATAAACCAGCTTGTTTGAAACTTTAAATTTAGAACAAATATTTGTATGGCCTACTGATATTTATTCCGGGTCTGGCTGTTTGTGTATGTGATTTTAATTGTTTGTACTCACGATACAGGAGAAATTTCTAGTGGGGGAAATGTTTTTTTTTTTCTCTGTGAAATTAAGTTTAACTTTCCAGTAAGACGGTGCCACCAACCCTTTCACGATCAAATAAGTCTACAAGAACATGCATAGCAGTGCATCACAAGTTGAGAATCAGTCGTTTTCGCACACAATAGCAACTGCTTTGCAATTTCGATCGGATTTGCGCTCAAAGAGTTCAGGAGTATTGGTGTCTTGAGATTGCTGAGCTTTCTGATGATAGAGGGTTCAAGCGATTTTCAATTCTACCCACCCCACCAAAGATATATTTTAGTGAATCATTTTTACCTTAAAAGAAAAAAAACGAAATCCTTATTGGATCAATTTGTTGTTCGTCTGTCTGTCTGTCACTAACCTCTATTTCAGAAACGGGTGAAGGTAACGAGTTGAAATTAAAACCATATTATACTCAAGTTTATGGTCCCTTTGTGCTGTCAAAAAATCAACCCTCTAAGTCTACGCAGTCCGGTTTTTTATGTTGCAGAAATATGGTTATAGTATAGTAATAAAATACGAGGTAAGCAGCACAGGTATTCAGTACAAGTCTGACTGACAACCAGTTTTCCCAGTACTGATTGGGTTGTGGAGGTCAGATAGGCAGTCGCTCCATGTAAAGTACTTATATTCAGCTGCATCTCATATATCTGTGGCGCTATTCAATGTGTGTTTATTTCCCAAGTCATCATCATTTTCCTGCCTGTGCCCTTGTCCCATTCTATTTGGGGTCGGCGCAACATCTTTTCTTCTTCCATTCTCCGCTATCAGTTGTCACGGCATCATTTACTCCCTTTTCCTTCATATCATTTCTAACACAATCAATCCATCTTTTTTTTGGCCTTCCTCTCGCTGTCCGTTCCTCAACATTCAGTTTATTTCCCAAGTATACACTTCAAATTATCCTTAAATAATTATTTTTGCTTTCTTTGATTTCTTGTGTTTATCTTACCTTGTTGTGTTGAAAATTATACGAGTATCTGTTCTTCTTTATTATGTAACTAGCTTTTGCTCGCGGCTTCGCTCGCGTTAAATTCGGTAGCGCCTTATTGATTTGTAATAGCAACGCTATGTTTTCCCGTTTTTTCCTCCTTCTCCCTCATATCACACTCGTTTTTTTTTTAAATAGCCTACGTCCGTCTCCTGGTTCCCAATTATCTCTGTACCAAAATTCATCAAAATCGGTTTAGCCATTAAAGCGTGAAGGGGTAACAAAGAAACAAACTCACTTTCGCTTTTATAATATTAGTAAGGAAGTAAGGATTAGTAAGTAAGCCGTCAAGAAATATCTTTAAGTTATGCTAGTTTTCTTAAGATATATTCCTTCACCGTAGCAAGTATAATTTTACAAAAGACTATGAGTATTTTTTATATACATATTCTGTTTAAGCATACATTTTAAGTGTGAGATTTGAGTCTATTTTGTGTGAGTGAGTTTTTAATTATTAAAAACTTAGAATGAGATAAAAGTGCATTATAAAAACTTACAAAACTTAGCAATCTTAAAATATTGCAAAATTTCGTGTGTATTTAGGAAAACTGTAAATCAATTTTCTGTTCTTGTGAACAAACGTTTAGAAAAGTAGTTCCACAAAAACCTCTTAAGCTTTAGCGGACTCTTATAAAAATGCATGAATAGCGTTTTGACATAAATAACTATAAAAAGGACAGCGTTTAGCATATTACGGCGCCTCTCCAAAGTATGCTGACACGCATCCTGTTTGCATGGAACGAGTGCTATTATTTGCAGTTCAAGATATACTGAGGAAATACGCTGTAATTCGACGGGCCTGTTGGTCTAGTGGTTAGTGGCCCTGACTGCTGAACCGGAGCTCGTGGGCTCGATTCCCACCCAGGACAAACTTTTGTGATGAGCATGATTGTTTGTTCTGTGTCTGGGTGTGATTTATATATAATATGTATGTATTTATTAATTACATATATAAGTATGTGTGTCAGTTGTCTGGTTACCATAACACAAGCTCTGCTTAGCTTGGGATCAGATAGCCGTGTGTGAGTTGTCCCAAGATATTAGATATCAAAATTAGTACTGCGAATTATTTTTGATATCGTTTTAAATTTAAATCTATACGGAAATGGTTGATGGAACTCAATGACAACACAACATCAAGTGGGGATGCTGGGAGATGTTTTGTTTAGTTAAAGGTTAACTATAATGAAATAGCTGGTGCCCGCGGCTTTGCCTGTGTGATATTTAAAAAAAAGTGTTATATGTGTTATTCCAGACTATAATTTACCTCTGTGCCAAATTTCATCAAGATCCGATCAGCCGTTTTGACGTGAAAGAGAGTAACAAACATCCATACATCTATATATCCATACGTTGATCCATCCATCCTCACAAACATTCGCATTTATCTAATATTAGTAGGATGCTGTCAAACTATAATATAGTTAAGTTGCGTTACTTTAATCAATTTTAGAATAAACTAGCTGTTCCCCACGGTTTCACCCGCGCTGCTCAGCACCTGTTGGTCGTAGCGTGATGTTATATAGCCTATAGCCTTCCTCAAGAAGTGGACTATACAACACTAAAAGAATTTTCTAATTCCAACCAGTAGTCCTTGAGATTAGCGCGTTCAAACAAATCAGAAATCAGAAATCAGAAATCAGAAATTTATTTGTAAGAATGTAGTTTTACATAGTATGATGTTCATTTGCGTTAAGTCCTAAAACATTCTACCATAAATATGGTGTACAAAATATTAAATGACAATGTCAATCTTAAGTTTAGATAGGTACAATTAGTTCAGATTTATAATAAATAGGTCCAACATGATTTAATAGTATTTTAAATTAGGTTAAAGTTACAATGTCAAAATTAATTAGGTTATGTCGTTCTTAAATTTTTACAATATTCCATATATTCCCTCATGTCATAAAAGCAATTATCTATTAACCAATTTGTCAGCTTTTTCTTGAACATGGGGATGGGGAGTTCCTTGAATGAATTAGGCAACTTGTTATATACCTGAATGGCATTTATGTATACATTTCTCCTAAATATTTGTAGTCTACATTGAGGTACATTTAGTTCATATTTATACATGGTCCTAGCAGCAGCCTTTTTTTTGCTTACTTCTGATTGCGCTTGAAAGTAGTGCGGATATTGCTTTACCAGCATACATAGTTCCTTGATATACATGCAAGGCAACGGTAAAATTTTTAGTTTTTTGAATAAGGGCTTACAGCTGTCCAAAAACCAGACGCCAGCTATTGTCCTAACACACTTTTTTTGTACTCTGAATGCCATTAAAATTTCAACTGAATTTCCCCATAGTATTAGACCATATGATAGCACAGACGATACGTATCCGTGGTATACAGTAACTGCTGCGTCTATGGATACTGTTGTTCTTAGTCGTTTTATTGCATATACGAATTTATCTAATTTATCACAAACGTAATTGATGTGTGATTTCCAGTTACAGTTCTGATCCACTATAATGCCTAAAAATTTTGTGTCTACTACCTGTTCTAGGATACTGTCTTCATATTTTATATTAAGATTTTGCAAGTTAGATTGATAAGTTTTAAAATGAATTAATTTTGTTTTATTTAAATTGATTTTTAAATTGTTATTATTGAGCCAAGTTACTATGTCATTCATTGCTTTATTAATTTCCTGTTCTAATTTATTTTTATCTTTACATTTTATTATTAATGTCGTATCGTCAGCAAATAAGACTGTTTCGTGGGATGTTGCATTGGGGAGGTCATTTATGTATATCAGAAATAAAGGCGCTGCCACTACGCTTCCTTGGGGTACTCCTACTGCGTTGGTTTTAAAATTAGATGTATATTCTACTTTGTTTCCATCGATGATTTTTGATATTTTCACACATTGCCGCCTATTACTTAAGTACGATTTAAACCAGTCATTTGCTTGGCCCCTTATGCCATATTTATCTAATTTGCTTAGTAATAATTTATGATCAACGAAATCAAAGGCTTTGCTCATGTCTAAAAAAACTGCGACTACCGGTATGTTGTCATTCATTGCCTCAGTTATTATTTTTATTAAATTAAAACAAGCTAACGAGGTAGTGCTATTTTTTCTGATTCCGAATTGCTCCCGACTCAGCAGGTTATACTTTTCCAAGTAGTCATGAAGCCTTTTTAACATTGTTTTTTCAAATATTTTCGAAATTATCGGAATTAAGGTTATAGGTCTATAATTTGTCATTTCAGCTTTATCCCCACTCTTAAATATCGGTTTGACTATTGAGCTCTTTAGCGTGCTTGGGAATATACCCTCTGAAAATGACATGTTAATTAAGTAGCTCAACGGTTTGCATATGTACTTAGCGCTTGCTTTTATAATTTTTGTACTTATCTCGTCTAAACCAACCGCCGTGGTATTTTTTAGGTTTTGGATTACCCTGAACACTTCTATTGGATCAGTAGGATTTAGAAATATTGTACTATTGTGATCGATGTCAATGGTTCTATTTATAGCGTCAGTATTATATATAAATTCATTTTTATTTGTCAATTGTATATAGTGTTCGTTAAACATGTCACAGATTCTTTGTGGGTCAGTGATGATGTTGGATTCTAATATTATTTGTTTTATGTCATTACTGTTCTGTGTGTCACCAATTTTTTTATTAATAATATTCCACGTAGCTTTGCACTTGTTCTCCATTTTCTGTATGTACCTTTTGTTGTGTATTTGTTGAGACTTGTTAATGCAACGTTTAAGTATGATGCAATACTTTCTATACGTTTTTGTTAACCTATTTTTGTTAGTTTTATTATGTATAGTTTTTAAATGTAAATAACGTTTCCGTATACATGACTTTTTTAAACCTTTCGTCAACCACAGGGTATTATGTTTCCCGTTTGACTTTTTTATCTTTTGTATAGGAAAACAAAGTTTATAAAACAGTTGGAATGTATCATAAAATGTTTGAAATGCATCTTCTATGTTGTCCTTAAGGTACATGTCAGAGAAAGAAATCGCAGAAATGCAGTCACAAAACTGTTGTATGTTTTCTTCATGATAGTCTCTTTTGTACTCAAACCAGCTTGTTATTGTTTTAGGTTTATTAATCGCTACTGTCAGGGTCTGCCCTGTCTCATGATCAGAGAGTGCCAGGTGATGTACTTCACCTTTGGCTTGTTTGATATTGCTTGCAAATAAATCCAAGCACGACTGTTTTCGTGTTGGTGTTTTTATATGCAATTGAATATTGAAATTTTTCAACAGCCCAAAAAGTTCTTGGCAACTTTTATTTGGTTTTATTGTGTCTAAATTCCAATCACCACAAATAATAACCTTCTTAGATTTCTTTGTTACTCTAATTAATAATGTTTCTAATTTTTCTAAAAAAACTTTAGGATTGCTATTTGGCGTCCTATAAATACAAATAATGATGATTTGATTGATTGTCAATTCTATTCCAGTACATTCAAAATTAAAATTACATGCAATGTCATTTAGAAGCTTATCTAATTTAATGCAAGTCATCTCGTTCTTTATGAGTATGCATGTCCCGCCTCGTTTAGTATCTCGACTGTATGAAGCAGCGAGTTTGTAACCAGGAATCTTAAGAAGTGATTCTGATTTGTTTTTTATGAATGACTCACTCAGACAAACTATATCAATTTCCTTTGTTTGCAATGCGAATTCCCTAAGTGCCATCGTCAGTTCGTCTATTTTATTTAAAACGCCTGCAATATTCTGATGAAACAGTATAAGACTGGATTTACTGTGAGGTACGAAAAAACGCTGCATTTGATTTAATGTGAGGTTCTTTTATGTGTAACTGGTTAGAAATATTAATTTTATTAAATAAAAATGGGATAGTTCCTTTTTTATATGATATTTGCGGGCTATCATTGGGTTTTGAATGGTTTTTTGGTTTAAAATAGTATGGAATGGTACCCTTCTTATTTTTGTCTGGCATTTGGGATATGGACCGCTTATTTCCAGTGCAAACACTCGGTTTTAATAGGTATTTTGTTTTATTAGAAAATGTCAAGAATGTTTCATTATATGTAATAGAATCTATTTCTAAATTAAATCTAGAACTTAGTATACTCGTAAAATCATTACTTTTATTCAGAAACATATTTTTATTGTTCAGTTTGATTAATTTACAGTTAATATAATTTTTCACAATCAGATACAACTGCCTATTAAGCATGTACTCATTGAGATATGGGTTGTATTGTACATTTGTTAAAAGAACCCTTTGCTTTCTAAATATGTATAATATATTACTTAAATTCGACATATATTTGTAAACATTCTTATCACATACACCAAAACACAATATTACAATGTCTTTGTTTGTAACAATTTTAGACATATTTTCACACGTTTTTAGTATCTCGCAGCTTGTGGCAGCTGATTTTATCATTCCGAAGATGCCATAATCGTCATTCCATTTACCTTGCCTACTTTCAAGCATTTCTAGAGCAAGATTTTGAGCTTGTTCATCACCAATGATGTAAATCATTTTTCTTTTTTTAATGGTATTGTATTCTTTATTGGTCTCTTCATTTATGGTTTTGGGTTCCACTGGTTTTTGTTCATCGTCGCATCCACTTATAGTAGGCAAAGTCCAGGTTGATGGGCCAGGTAAATTCTTCATATGATATTCAGTTGTGTTGCAGTGATTTGTCAATATGTCTGCGTTGATTTTATCCGAAATTTGGCTGATTAACCGTTGCGGATTTCTATTAGTATGAGTTTTCGGTGTTTCAGTGTGATTTAATCTAGCAGAGTGATTAGCTTGACCTCGGGATAAGCGTATATTCACGTTCGTCATTTTCTTTAATAAAGGCGATGATACCTTGTTTTGTGGTGTGAACACTGGGTTTATTGTCAAGGATCCACTTGATACTTTCTTCAGAAGATGAATTTGCTTGTTGTTAGCCTCTACTTCCTTCTTAAGACTGTTGCATTCTTGATTTAGATTTGCAATTTCTTCGTGAGCCGCAGTGAGTTCCAAAGAAAGCTCTTTAACCTGCTGGTTTAACTGACGAAAGTCATCCAGGCTAAGTCCGCTTGTAGGCATACTTTTCGTCGACAGATCCAGCACCTCCGTATCAGATACTTCGGATAAAGTTGAGCTGAGGAGTGTGCGATCCATGGTTATTATAGAAAGATTGCCTTCAGATTTATTTCTTCTGATTTTGCTTCTTATAGTTATGTTTTCCATGACAAAGGAGATTCGTGTAAGCTCTGTTATTGTTTTTCGGTTCGATTAATCGATTCAACCCACAGATGCGGTATAGTCACAGATTAAAAACAGTATGTTTTGCTATTGAACTACATAAACCGATATTACGATAAGTACTGGCAACAATTAGTGATTTCTTCGTCGGTAAAGCAGATGAAATTTTACTACTTGCTGTTGATAATAGATGGCGGTAGTTTGTATTTTGTATGGTAACGGTATCACAACTCAGGTTTTATTTAGATTGTGTTCATTTATCTAAGTTTTGAGAAACACCAACTGCAGGAAAGCGCATCTTCGTTCTAGCTGTAGCCTTTTATAGTGTGGTTAACTCACAGTTTTGGGTCCACACTCCATTCACGGCAGTTTTCAGCGGATCCTACTGCACTTTGTCAATAAGCAGTTTATTTGAGATTCACTAAGTTTTTGAACAAGATAATAGTCTCAGCACTGTATTGTCACTTTATGTTTGGTTTTTTTGTGTTTTTGTACACGATTTGTAAGTTAATAATTTAATTTAAAAACTTTTTGTACCGGTGAATGTTTACTTGCTCAGTGTTGCCACACCCGAGTCCAAAAAAAACAAACAAACTCTTCAGCTTTATAATATTAGTATAGATTTCAAAGAGTTTTGAGAATAGATTTTGTTTAGTTTGTGACAACAGAATCGAAGTAGCTGTGGCTAATTCCAATAAGACTGCAAATAAATTTTCAATCGTAAAACTAAACTCACAAAAATGAATTGAAGCTACTCGCCAATCTAAGTGAAGGCTCAATGGACTAAAAGGGATTTACGGTCAAAGAAGAAAAATCGTCAAGCGTGAAAACGTCTTTAATTAAGGAATTCTTTCAGACATTTCCCTTTTCTGGAAGGGAGGGGGGAGGGATTTAAATAGTCCTTTTTTTCTGGGGCCCTTAAGGAAATCGGGTGAAAAGAGACTGGCACATTTAGAACGTTATACAGAAGGGCTACTATGACATCTTATAGCAATTCTTATTCCACTGAGTGAAAGAGATGGTGCTAGACACCCTGTATAGCTCTGTCTCTTTCCCTCAGCGGAATAAGAATTGCTTTAAGAGGTCATAGTAGGGCTACAGATTATTTCTAAGAGCAATTGTTGGGTTTCGTGAAGTTTTGCTGTTTTGGCAAAGTGGGTTGTTTTGTACTGTTGGAATAATTAGAGAAGAAAAATAAATGAGGAAAATAAAATGTTGATATTATACAGTTAGCCTTGACTTTGAACGAGTTTTCATTAGATCGTTGATGAAGTTCTAAGATGTATGTTTTTTTTTTGAAAATGGATCTCTTCGGAAGCTTATTGGGACAACTCACACACGGCTATCTGATCCCAAGCTAAGCAGAGCTTGTGTTATGGTAACCAGACAACTGATATACATACTTATATAATATATAAATACATACATATTATAGATAAAATCACAACCAGACACAGAACAAACAATCAAGCTTATCTTTAAAGTACGTATATCATAATCTGGTATCAAGATATTATTAAATGGAATCCCCAAGAATAAGTAACACCCAAATTAACTTCAACGATAATTTCAACATCAATGTTTGAGCCGACACTTACATCCCTTAAACATAATTATGTAGGCATTAGTTAATGTGTCGCCTAGCTAGTTAGTTTAAACACTATTAGTAAAATAATTACAGCGTGTTAAAAAATTCATCAACATTGTTGTTAACACGAAAAGTGTCCAGAAGGCTGACATCTAAGGGCTTCTAACGGTAATGCGTTAGATGGCAATGCTATTTTTTTTACCAAAAGGAGTCGACCAACAGCTTGGTGATTTCTTAAAATACTACGTAGGCATTCGGACCCCATGGCCCTAGTGTTTAAACCCTAAACGGCTCAAACACAAAACTACCAGTAAATCCTTACTAATATTATAAAAGTTATAAGTGAGTTGGTTACGTTTTCACGCCTAATTGGCCGATTTTGATGAATTTTGGTACGGAGATAGTTAAAACCTTGGCGACGGACAAAGGCTAATTTACAAAAAAAAGTGATAAAAGGGGGCGAAAGAGAGAAAAAAGGGGAGAGAAAGATACATTATTTTTAACGTCATGCGGGTTAAATTCAGCGTTAACCAGTAACTATGCCACGCGGATAAGTCGCTTGCGGAAGCTAGTTTTAGTTAAGTTCTAGTTTTTAAATAAATCTTAATACCTCAGTACCCAAAACTTCTAAGACCTTTTTGACAAAAAGACAAATATCCCACTTGAGATCTCACCATGAGGCAGCCATCTTGCCAATCTCAACAAACTCTCCTAATACCCACCTCCCTGGAGTATTGGTGACATGGGTCTGGCCACTTACAGCTGTCCAGATTAAACGCGATGCCTTCGATAAGGTCTTAGAGGAAACCGTTATTAGGTTCGTGTCATTTTTCCTGTTATCTGATTGATGGGGAGTTATTGAAGTTAGGAAAGGGTTTGATTTTATTTTCAAGAGTGACAAACAATCCTTCTTAGATATAGAACAAAAGAAATAATTTATTTGTATTAAACACGTGTAAACTTTTCTATTCTCTCTTTATTTTGTACTAGCTTTTGCCCGCGGCTTCGCTCGAGTTAAATTCGGGTGTGTGTTACGTCTTCACGCCTAAATGGCTGAACCGATTTTGATGAATTTTGGTACAGAGATAGTAGGGACTCTAAAGACAGACATGCGCTGTTTAAAAAAAATGGGTAACGACCGAAAGAGGGAAAACTTGGCATTGCTATTACAATAAATAAGGCGCAAGGGCAAAAACTACAGGTAGCAGGTACCTGAAAATCAGGAAAGAAGAACTGTGGCACCCCGAATTTAACGCGAGCGAAGCCGAGGGAAAAACTAGTACTTAATAAGCTTGCTTTTGGCCGCAACTCGCCTGATGTGAAGCGAGCCTAGGGTCGGTAGCACGGTTGCTTTCCAGAAACAGATTTACTCAAACTTTGAAGAGCTCCAGATTATAACGATCAGTGGAATCTACAGCATGGCGCTTCGCACCATAAACGTGATATCATAGTTCCCCGGTCTTTGCGGAGCGGGGGGCAGTGTCAGACTTTTACTGACTAAACCCCCACCCATGTTCCTTCTTTTGCCCTTTATGTTCCGAGGCCGCGGTATCTCTTTCAAAACACCCGCAACTCCAAAAAAACTGAAGCATAAAATAAACCAAGCTCTTACAAAATAGTGTAAAAGAACTTCCACACAAATTTTCAGTCGCTTAGTTGATAGTGTGACAACACCGTCATGTGATTTAAAATGTAACATGTTAGTGTTGCGTTGGACTATGTACGTTTAACTTTACAACGCTTGCCTATGTATACGTCAAGTAAATCTATTAGACACACACTTGGAAAATATTCTCTCTGCTTTATACGAGATTTGGTACTAGGAAAAGCGGATTGTTGAATAAATCCGTCTTCGTGCTAATATTATGCCCTTTATGTTCAGGGAGCGCGGTATCTCTTTCGATTGGCCCTGGCGGACCCTATACAGACCCTTATTAATATTACTCGTACTATAGAAGAAAATCCTTACCATCCTTACTAATATTATAAAAGCGAAAGTGAGTTTGTTTGTTTGTTACCTCTTCACGCTTTAACGGCTAAACCGATTTTGATGAATTTTGGTACAGAGATAGTTGGGAATCAGGAGACGGACATAGGGTAATATTTTTTTGAAAAAAATGGGATGTTAGGGAGAAAGAGGGAAGAAAAGGGAAAACTTAGCGTTGCTATTACAAATCAATAAAGCGCAAGGGGAAATGTGTTACCCCAAATTTAACGCGGGTGAAGCCGCGGGCGAAAGCTAGTATTACAATAAAGTAGTAATGTATGATTATTGCTATCCACTATCATTGTGACCACTGCCTCACCCTTTTTTTTTCGGGTGGGAATCATCAAATGACTTCCCCCGCCCTGGGCGGAGCGGGAGGACATGTCAGACTTTTACTGACTTAAACCCACCCATGTTCCTTCTATTGCCCTTTACGTTCCGGGGCCGCGGTATCTCTTTCGAACAACCCGCAACCCCGGATAATGCCTTACCCTTCGATAGAAAGTTCAAGCGATACGGGGAAAGTCTTAAAACTATTTAGCGATTAGAACAGGCTACTTTTGATACCGGAAAATTGTAAATTGATCAAATAACTCAAATATGTTTTTTCACTGCGGGCAACACTAGTAAGTATATTTTCTCACGCTATGCTTAGCACAATCAGTCTAAAACTATCCAAACAGAAGTTCATATAACACGTTTAAAAATAGAAAATAAACAACAAATTCTAAAATTTCCATATCGTCTCTTACGTATCTCATCCCAGACAAGGCGAGGCATAAGTATAATGCGAGGCGAGGCACAAGGCATACTGCATTTTTGCAAAATTGCATCCACAAGCCGTTGAATTTCACTTGTAAGAGGATTTACGTGTTGAGTTTCGGTTAATATGCTCATAAAACTTGTGTTTAGACAGTATTACAATGTTGGAGATGTAGGAAGATTTATGGCAACACTGGTAGGGAATTTTGTTGCAGGAAAGGAGTGGATGCATAAGATTTGATGAGATTGTATTTTAATGCATTAATCTATAGAAATATGTCGTGTCGGGATAAACCTTCTTTCATCCTCCTTCCGGATTTCTAACATCTCCAGTGTTAATTCTTACTAATATTATAGAAGTGGTATAAACCTGGAAATACGTTTTTTAGTACCCAAGTGGCATTTTAGTTTTTTTTTTTATTGTATTTGATTTCTAACATCTCCAGTGTTAATCCTTACTAAAAAAGTGTTAGAAGTGAAAGTGAGTTTGTTTGTTAGTTACCTCTTCACGCCTAAATGACTTAACCGATTTTTAAGAATTTTGGTACTAAAATAGTTGGGACCCTGGAGATGGACAATGGCTAAAAAAACAGAAAATGGGAAGAAAAAGGGAAGAAAAGGGGAGAGAAAGATATTTTTTTTCGATCATCACGCGGTTTAAAGTTAGCATTACCTCAAATTAACTATGCCACGCGGACGAAGTCGCGGGCAGAAGCTACTTTTCGTTACCTGACGCCTCCAGTATAATTATTTCTTCAATGCATATCATGACAGTTGTCAAACAGTTGAGTAATATGGACATAATGCTCACCCCCTAAGTTATTAATTAGCGTAATAATTTAGCCGACGTCGTTTTCTAGGTTATTATCTGTCTTCTTTGCAAATTTCATTACGATCCGATCAGCCGTTTTGCCGTGAAAAGGTAACATAGAAACAAACAGGCATACAAACAAGCAAAATTACTTTCACATTTTTAATACATTTATTTTAATAGTCGCTGGCGCCCGCGGCTTCGTCCGCGTGATGGTCGAAAAGAAAGTATCCTTTATGTTATTTCAGACTATATTGTAACTTTGTGCCAAATTTCATCAAGATCTGTTCAGTCGTTTTGACGTGAAATATTAACAAACATCCATACATATTCATCGATCTATCCTCACAAACATTTGCATTTATTAGTAGGATTAGTATAGACATATGGATAGATTTAGAATCATAGCTAGCTTAAACGTTCTAGATATTTCTAAAAACTTATTTCGAATAGATACACGTCTAGAAGTTCGCACCCTTCTATTGATAAATTGCTCTCTTGCGAGCGCAGTCGACGGTGTGGTCAGGAAATTGAATTAAATGTCTAAATATTTTTCTATTGGAATTTTTAAAGTTATATAAAATTTTTCAATTTTCATGTCTGTGGTGTTATTTTGGTATAGCTGTGTATTATAAGTTGTTTATTGGACAGGTTATTTATTTAATAATTAATGTACACATAGAAGAAAACACAGGGAAACATCATAAAAAAGAGTCCAAAGACACAGCTTATTTCTAAAGAAATTTCTACCAGTAGGTTTTTTTTTGGGTGGGAAATCATCAAAAAACTTCCCCCGTTCTGGGCGATATGGGAGGGGGAGTGTCAGACTTGTACTAACTAAAACCCAGCCATGTTCCTTCTTTTGCCTTTGTTCCGAGGCCGTGGTATCTCTTTCAAACAACCCGCAACCTCAGCCTCAGTGAGCTACCCATTGCTCCCTGTCTACAGGCCCGCATCTACGGTGGCCGCGAGTTGTCTCGCGGCACCCGACGTCCGAAGCATCTCCCGCGGCGGAACCAGCAGGCCTGCGAGAGGAAATATGAAGAAAGAAACGTAGACAGTGGTGTGTGAGAACAGGAAGAGAATAGTAACTAAAATGTGAATGACTAAACCTTAATATAAGTAAACATAAAAGTAATGGTTAGTGATTAAGACTGAGTGAAAATCGACCTTTCGTTAATAACAAAACAAATCAAAGGACGCATATTAGTAATTAGCATGTCAACATGCATTAAGATCAGGCTTCGTATCACAAAAAGATTAGTCCGGGGTAAGCCATTATTATTTGTATTCATTTATTCCAAAAGGCATCAAACTCAATAAAATAACACAAATAATTATAAAATGCATTATACACCATTCTGAACACAAATTATATAATTAATTTAAATTGTATAATTTGTGCTCAGAATGGTGTATAGTGTATTTAATGGCGTATAAAATACGACAGTAAACAAATAAACAATTCCTATCTTCTATTTGAATTCCGGTGGACTTCGAGCCAATACATGACGTGGATTGGACTGTTAAAATCCTCACCCACGACCCTCAGCAGGTGATTGGTCGATTTTCGAAGGATGCTGCTGAACGAAACTATTCCCAATTGAATAACGGCATAAAAGTCTAGAAATCTCGCGAACATGCTCGCAATACAGTACCGAGGAAATTCCATTAAAATTATTTATCTACTAGCTTTTGCCCGCGGCTTCGCTCGCGTTAATTTCGGGGTAACCCAGTTCCCCTTGCGCCTCATTGATTTGTAATAGCAACGCTAAGTTTTCCCTTTTCTTCCCTCTTTCTCATCACATCCCACTTTTTTCATAAAAATATTATAATAAGCCTATGTCCGTCTCCTGGTTCCCAACTATGTCTGTACCAAAACTCATCAAAATCGGTTTAGCCATTAAAGCTTGAAGAGGTAACAAACAAACTCACTTTCGCTTTTATAATACTAGTAAGGATATTTCGCCAGTTTAATTTAAGTCCCATGTAAGTCTATTCTAAAACAGAAAAACACAATAACACTATTTTCGCTTTGAAATCAAACTTAGGACCTCATTATACCTTAAGACAGACTCAAACTCAAAGCTTTTATTTTAATAAGACTATTGCAAGTACTTTTGAATGTCAAAAAACAAAAGAATGAAGCTGCAGTCCCAGACACAATTCATAATAACTTGTGAGAATACTGTAGTAGTCCATTCTATAGAGTTGATTTCTACGGAGAAGAACGGGCAAGAAACTTCATTAACAGCTACACGAATGTCATTTCTATGGTATTGTTTGTCGTGTCGTTGAGCTCCTTGAGTTTTGAGCCGAGCTACACGATGACTGAACAATCTGTGAGGTTTATTCTTAAAAACGCCGTCTTAGACACTCATCACTGCTTCACTCTTTGCTCACTCAGCACATATATCTGTATATCTTCAAAAAATTATATTTTAGTTTAAATTCATTTTTTAGTAATAGTTCCTATGTTTTTTTTTAAATTTGTGTTAAATTTTAGAATATAAGTGTTTTGGTTACACTGTTAACGTGTATTCTTTTAAGTAAATGAATAAATAAATCTGCATAGACCTGATGTGACGTATGTCATGGTGATGGAGAATTTGTCTGGACCTTAAAAGAGACCATGACCTTGGAGGTTTTCTTAGGCTATTTCTTTACAGAGTAGTCGTAGATATTTTAATAAAAAAAAACCCTCCAAGAACGAGTCAGACCGTGAGGTTGGCGGTGTGCAAACATCGAGGGTTACGTAGAAGCTTGCGACATAACTGGCCATGTATAAGGACTGTGTATCCTTAGAGGCTTGATTTTACAGCACAAGGGGACCCCAGATTCGATTTCGATTCGGTTTTAATTTAACTCCACTGATACCTCTACGTGTTACCGAGATAAAGGGTCTTGACAGTTCAAGCTGTACGGCTATGGAATGCCCTGCCCGTGTCTGTAAGGAGCGCTCAAACCGTGTCTATTTTTAAAACTATGGTCAAAAAGCCCTACCTCTCTCCTTAAACAACAACACGAAATATTTCTTTGCTCTTCATGATTTTTATTTTATATGTATTTATATATAAGTATGTGATCTTGTAATTTTTTTAAAAAATGTTTGAAAATTAATTTTGAAAATGTTACGCCACATACTACCTACAGTACTGTTTCTCCTCTTCTTAAGTCCATCCAAAGATTGTCTTAAAAAGATTGCTTTTAGCGATAAGACCGCCCATTGTGTCACCTTATTTATAAATTTGTCTAGTGTTATTCTTGTTACTTGTATGGTGTACATAATAAAGAATATTCTATTTATCTATCTTGACAGATAGACAGACAGACACCTAAGTAATACTAATAAGGGTTTCGATTTTTCCTTACGTTCCGACATACAGACCCCTAAAACTAACGAGGTGTAAAAGTGTTTGTAAAACCTACTTGCACAATTAACATCATTTATGACGCTCAGCATTTACGCTAGATACGAATATAAGATCAAATAACGTCTAAAATTATCAAAACTAGCTCTTCAGTTAAAATCTAGGTTAAAATAAGAATAACAAACTAAACTAGAGTTAACTAACTCCAGTTTAAGTTAGCCAATATTAACTTGGACGCGATAGAGTTAATACTGAAGTTATAGTTAACAACATTTACTTAGTTCAAAGTTAAACTTTTTTGTCATTTTAAATTGACGTTCATTAAAAACCAGAGTTATTAGGAAACTTCTATTTTTAACCGACTTCAAGAAAAGGAGGAGATTTTTAATTCATCGGAATCTTTTATTTTGTATGTATGTTCACCGATTACTCAAAGACGTCTTGACAGATTTGCAAATAGGGTAAACTTTAAGGTGGTCCCTTATTAATTTTATTCGTATTGCTTAGGCAGTTTATGAGTTATCGTCTATAATGTATTTAATTTCTCTATGTCTATAAAGATTGTCTGCTTACTTTTTAGTAACAATGAAGAATAGTTCCATTTATTCCTTTAGAGGTCCGAACTAATAACATCAAGCTTAGATTAAAAAAAATACAAAGATTGTAAAAGTAAAAGATAGATTGATCCATAGACAACTATACACATAACACACATTTATAACAGTCGCCCACTACTGGGCGGTGTGTATCTTAAGGTTGCATAAATGAAAGTCTAGCTCAGCATATGCCAGGTAGAATACCTGACGTTGGTATTATTCTGAATCCCGCTAGTGACACACGGATGTCGAGAAAACGCAGTGATTTAAAAAAATACGACATTGTGCTAATTTCATAAGAATGGATTATCAACTTTTATCATCTGGTAGGATCAATAAGAGCTTTAAATTAGATATATTATTGTTGCATAACATTGCACCTTTCAAATTTACTTAGAGTACAACCGGCAGTCAGCAATCATATTAAACGCGATCAATAAAATTATACGGCGACGTTCAAAGGACAGTTACTTGAACGTGGTTTAGATCTGTTAATAGGTTTCAGCGACGACGGTGAAATCGGTCCTAAGAGCGCAAGGTAACATTTACTCTATACCATAAACTATGACACGTAATCGTCATCTGCTTAGCCTATTCTTTTTTTTCTTTTATTATACTCGGAAACAGCTGAAAGCCAGTATTTTACATGGTGCAACTAACTATCAGCCTCCCTATACCCCTTGGTAAGACTGGTTGTCAAACTTTCGGGACACTGACTATCTGTAACGACTGTCAAAAATCTGCAAACGACAGCCGGATCCAACAGCTTAACGTGTTTTCAGAGGTACGGAGGAAACTTGGTATGTAACGGGTGGTAACCGATCTACAGATCAACCTATGATCTGTAGATCGGTTACCACCCGTTAGCCCGACTAGCGCGGCTTAACCTGACAATCGAACCGAGCGCCTGTTATTATTTAGCGACTCTCTCTACCATAAACTATGAGACGTAATGCATGCAACCATAAACAAACTGAAGATTTTTAATAAACTCGCCACTTGAGTTGATACACAAGTTAGTATGTACTACCATCGGATCTGAAAGACGTGAGCTGTTTACCTAAACGATACCGACCAGCCTATCGAGAAAACTTTCGCTGTGTATCGAGTCCATTGCTGGTTTCATTCTAGCTTAGTTATCAAAGTGGCCAACAAAGTCGTCAATAGATGGTAAAGTATCATTGGGGTAAGGACCTAAAATGTCCTGAATTGTGTACTTATTGCGGGCAAGCACGAAAAGTGTCGAGTGGTACCGAACGTGGCACGAATGTTAATAAGATTACGTACCAATCGTCCACTTGCTGGTTATAGACCTTACCTGTCTAGGTTGTTAGTCCATTTTATTGCCTTTTGAGATAAGGAGTGAAATACCGGGCTTGGGGTGACAAAATGGGTCCCCGATAGCCGGTGTGACCTAGGTCGTATGTTAGGTTAGTGTGATTTCCGAAAAGGAAGTTTTCTTTTCGTTTGTAAATCGGTTGATTTTCCGTTGGCGTTGTTAACGTTTATACAAATATAGATAGTTCATACCCCGAAAAAGTTCATGCTTCTAAAAAATGTACTCGTCAAGTCTGTGTGTGACTGCTGCAAAAATGACATTTGTGATTTACAATCGATTAATTGGTAATGATGATAATTTGTTAGAAAGTAATTGATTGAAGATGATGTTTTTTTGTAAAGGGCAAAAGAAAGAACATGGTTGGGATTTAACCCGTCGCGCGACAAAGTGTCACACTGGGTGCAAAGTTTTACTTGTGCCACAAATGTCGCATTTGCACACGGGTGCAAAGTTTGAACCGCTGTGAGTGGTTTTCATATCTTAGACATTTATTTTTAAAATTTATTTAAAACTCATAAGGATTCTGGAAACATGTACTTCGTAATGTATAATTATCGATATAACTATGAAATCTTCGTTTTTCCGAAGGTCTAACCAAAATAAAAAATTCATTCAAAATAGCTCGACGTTTGGGGCACTTTACGTACATTGTTAGCAATCGCGCGACGGGTTAATGAGTAAAACCTGACAATATCCCCCGCTCCGCCCAGAGAGGAGAAAGTTATTTGATAATCCACAAAAAAAAAACAATGTAACTAGAAGCCTAGGAATGGCGGTTTTAGCGTGCAATCTCATAGTAGATAAGTTCTTGCCCTTGGCCGATGCCATTAAAAAAAAAGGAGGCATCACTCTCAAAGCACCCACAGAATACTCCGGCTGAACAGCTAACAGTGGTTATTAGCTGCACAACCGGACTATCCAAGTAGGTTATACATACACACACAGCCAGACCCGAAACAACTATCTGCAAGTCATAAAAATATTTGTTGCGTGCGGGAATCGAACCCCCGACACGCAGCGCAGTAGTCGATTCCTTAGCCACTGCGCCAACCATGCCGTCAAAATATATATTTGCCTACTGTTTAATCATAGAGTAATTGTTCTGTAATGAAGTTTTGTGTCTACGGGTAATCCAGTGTTTGAAGAAAAGGTAATTAAACACAAATTATTGGCCTTCGGCTAGGATTTAGACGGCAGGATAGATAAAAACAATACATTACGTACAAAATGAAATTTTGTATTAAAATTTAAGCTTCAAAACGCTTCACTGGTTTTAACTAAATTAAATTGAAGGACCAGAAAAGGGCGAACAAGTAAAAAGACCAACCAGTACTTCAGAGTTTAAATTAATAATCCTATTAGTCTCGACCCAAAAACTGGGGTTTTGGGCCACTATTAATAGTTCCTCCTGAAAATAATTGACCTTTAAGCGATACTCAACTTAATCAAAAACCGTAGACAGTTTTCGGAGGATTATTTTTTCTTAAAGGAGTTTTTAATGATATTTTTTTTCTTTTTTAGTGTGTTAATGACAATTTGCCTATCAGTCCAGAGCCTGGCTATACGTATGACAATATAGTTAGTTATTTAAAAAAAAAGAACGGGTTCTTTTATTTTTAAACTTTCAACTCCATACTAGATATTTCTTCTGTATCGTGATTGCGTTTACAAACATGTAAACTTACATACACAAACAACAAGACCCGAAACAACTACCTGCAGGTCATCCAGTGTTTTGTACGGGGATCGAACCTGTGACATGCAGTGAAACAGTCGATCGCTTAGACACTTCGCCAGCCTTGCCGTCAACCGCCATTTGTGTCTGTCAATTTCAATATCAAGTGCCCTTTGTGAAAAACGAAGTAATAAGTTTTAGTTAGTATGGCTAGTATACTATTTTAACTGTAGCATGGTGCGGGTGACATTAGATGAAGAGATATGTTTAGTGCTTCATAGTAAAATGAAAATGAAATCTTTATTTGTAAACATAGGTTAAAGAAGGTGTTTTTTAAATACATAATACTGTTAGTCCATCTATGTCTTGCATTGAAGCGTACAAATACATGCAGGTATACCATTTAATAGCCAATCCTTACTAATATTATAAAAGCGAAAGTGAGTTTGTTTGTTTGTTTGTTACCTCTTCACGCTTTAATGGCTGAACCGATTTTGATGAATTTTGGTACAGAGATAGTTTGAAACCAGGAGACGGACATAGGCTAATATTTTTTTGAAAAAAGTGGGATGTGAGGGAGAAAGAGGGAAGAGAAGAGAAAACTTAGCGTTGCTATTCCAAATCAATAAGGCGCAAGGGGAACTGTGTTACCCCAAATTTAACGCGGGCGAAGCCGCGGGCGAAAGCTAGTAAATAATAAATTTATCTGTGTCTTCACAATTAATACAAATTTTAAATTAAATTACATACATATTTATAAACAAAATTATACTTTTTTTCGCAATAGGTCCATGTCATGTATTGTTTTACATAATTGGTAATATCACAAATTGATTAAAGAAATTGGTATAGAATGTCAGAATTACGGTAGAATAAGGTACGAGAGAAAAAGTAGTAATACATCCCATCACTAAACATGTCTGTGGGTAGTCTTATATGGCTATGATATTCAGGGTAAAGCCTTAAAGGCTTTCAGTCATCATCTGCCTAGCCTTTTCCCAATTATTGTTGGTGTCGGCTTCAAGTCTAACCGGATACGGCTGAATATCAGTATTTTACATGGCGCGACTGCCTATCTGATCTACACAACCCAGTTAGTACTGGGTAATACCTTTTCCCAACTATGTTGGGTTCAGCTTCCAGTCTAACCGGATGCAGCTGCATATCAGTATTTTACATGAAACAACTGCCTATCTGACCTCCACAACCCAGTTTTTTTTTTTTTTTTTTTGTTTTGGCAGGAGTGGGAAATCCCCGCGGACACCTCGACTATCTCACAGACTGTGAGACAGTCGAGGTAGTGCCGGACTCGAACCGGCTAAAACCACACTCCTGCCCCGCCAGTGTCCCTCTAACATGATCAGAGACCTTGTGTACTCATGTTTAATCTTTTTTGGCGACTGATTTTTTGGAGGCCGTGGAGACCTTACTCTTTATTCTTGTTTAAATGTCCATAAAATATCACTGTTAATGCGCAAAGTTAGGTTAATGTTTTTAATCGTTATTTATTTGGTTATGTTACATTTTTATTTGATATTTAATTTCTACAACTTACTTCTTTTTATTTTGCTTTACATATTTATTTAAGTTTTACTTTCGAATTTAGAATGGTTAGTCCTGTCCCTTTTAATTTATGTACTTAATTTCTGTTTGAGTCGATTAATTTTATTTGTTTTTTGTTATTAATTTTGTTTTTATTGATTTAACGTTATAATATTTTCACCATATACTTAGTATATACTTTAATATCATATATTTATACGTATTTTTTTAAGATATCCTGAATGATGCCTAAAAAGGGGGGAAATACTAAATTGTAATTGTGTTTCTTTAAAAGGACTGCAGGTTTTTTCACCCAGCTCGACACAACTCGGCAAATCGACTAGAGTTGACTCATAGACCAGCTTAATTTTAGCCACTTTCTCATGAAAGTGGCTACAATTATCATTCTCCATTGAGCCAACCCCACCGATTCGCTCAATGCATCTGCTATCTAATTGTGTCGAGGTGGTAGTCTCTATGTACGCGGAAGTGGGCGCACCGACAACTTTAGCAATATGCTATGGTTGCTCGCGCGAATGCGTCCCACTTCCTGCGTACAGGGCACTCTTTGCTAAACGCATCGTGGGAGTGTTCCCCCAGCTTGGCTCTGGTGCAGTTCACGCAGACCGCTGCTTCACCAACCTGTCTAGCCGGGCAATCCGCCCTGAAGTGTTGACCACCGCAGTGGCTACACAGATCGGCTGACTCCGTACACAGGCGTTTGCCGTGTCCGTATGCTAAGCAGCGGGTGCACTGCACTAGAGGCGTCTGGTCTTCGACGCGCACTCTCTGGAGGTCAATGCGGAGCTTGCCCTCTTCGAGTGCTCTCCTCCAAATTGCTGGGGAAGCACTCATCACGATACTGCTAGTATGTGGGTTTCTAGACTGTCTCCTGTATTTTATGGACATTCTTTGGTCTCTACTGCCGAGTTCGTGAAAAATCTCCCGATTCTGGTTCCTAAGGGCTTTTAGTACTTCGTCATCGCTATGTATTGACAACCCAGTTAGTACTGGGTAATACGATACCCCTTGGTAAGACTGGTCGTCAGACTTTCGGAACACTGACTACCTGTAGCGACTGTCAAAGATCTACAAATGACAGCCGAGACCAACGGTTTAACGTGCTTTCCGAGGTACGGAGGAAACTCGGTATGTAACGGGTGATCACCCATCTATAGACCAACCCAGGCAAGCGCAGCTTAACCTAAAGATCGACCCAAGCGGCTGCTATTATTTAGCTACGAGCTCCTTAAAGGCTTTCAGTCATGATCAGAAATCGAGGTGTATTGTAAGAGGTTTTTTAAGCTAACCAATGCTACCTGGTTTACAATAATATACAAATACACAGGTTGTTTTAAAGTTAGAATATTCTATAGTATTATAACCTGATCTCTCTACTACGCATCACATATCGTAGTAAAGGGATTAGGTTAAAATGGTTTATGTAGGTTGATGTGCCGTCGTGTGTACCTATACCAAAAATTTTTTTTTAGGTGAAATGTAGCTGTTCAAGAATAAAAAGTAAAATATTTGAGATACGCTGGTAGCTTATAATTATTGATACTATGTATTCCATACGCAATTTATGTTATTTCGTTTGAAGACAGTTTTTAGAGTACCGGGGATATCTCATTAAAAAAAATACTTCGATTTTTGTTACATTACTTTTTTTAATTTTTTGTTTTATTTTTGTCCTGTGCGAGTCAAATAAATACTTTTTCTTTTCTAAAAGAAAAAACGGAACCATTATTATAAGATCACTTTGTGGTCAATCTGTCTGTCTGTCTGTCAAAACCCTTTATCTCAGCAACGCATGGAGGTATCGAGTTGAAAATAGAACCATATACTCAAAACCCCTACCTACCTTACCCTTGAAGCTGTGAAAAAATCAACCCTCTAAGAGCTAGCGCGCACTTTTGTCAGGGTGACATAAATGTTTTTGTCACTGTTATGTCACGTGCCCAAATCGAAGTGCGCGCACGGAGGGAGACTGTTTTTTGTAATCAAAGTAACATTCGTCGACATGGTTTTCGAAGAGAATGATGGTCGTTGTCAGCGAATTTATCTCAATCATGGGAAAAAAGCACACTTTTGCGGCAATTTGCTTCTTGCCGAAATTAAGAAATGAATTCTACCCTAGCAAAGGCGGCACGTGAACGAGCCGCTCTGATATGTGCCGCGAAGGACAAGTGGCTATCGAGAATGACGCCTAAGTATTTGGTTTGCTTCTCCAAGGGGATAGGCTTGCCGTACATAGTGATCGGACAGGGTGCAAATGATGACTAGACGTGACACTTTTGTCATCCGTGCACAAAAATGTCACGACGCGTCGTAACATGCGCGCACCTCCATACTTAGTCTTGAAATTAATCAGAGTGACGAAACAGTTACCCTGACAAAAGTAACCAGTGCGCGCTAGGTCTTAGTCTACGCAGTCAAAAGATATAGCCGTTTATTTAAAACACACAAATTTGTACGGAATCCTCTGTGCAAAAGTCCGACTTGCAACTAGCCAGTTTTTACCCAATTCCTTCATATGCTGCTATAAAATATCTAATGAAAGTGTCAACCACACCTGTGGAATAAGCTTTCGTTTTATTTAAAACCAAAATCTAACCCTCAAATGCAGATTTTTTACTTCTACTGCAACTTTCATATTGAACACAAGTAATCCTTTATTTTCTGTACTTGCAATATACTATTTTAAATATTTGTAGACACAGGTGCTTTTTATGTAGAATGCTTATGAAAAATATTTTTGCTTCTATTTTATATGCTTTTAACATTATGAATTCATGAAGTTTACAGTGCTTTTAAAAGCTCTCGGCGATTTGGATAAGTATTTTTTTTAGAACATCTAGTTCTTTTTAGGGTTCCGTAGTCAACTAGGAACCCTTATAGTTTCGCCATGTCTGTCTGTCCGTCCGTCCGTCCGTCCGTCCGTCCGTCCGTCCGTCCGTCCTCGCTTAATCTCTGTGACCGTTAGCACTAGAAAGCTGAAATTTGGTACCAATATGTATATCAATCACGCCGACAAAGTGGTAAAATAAAAATTTGAAAAAAATGTTTTATTAGGGTAGCCACCCTATATGTAAAGTGGGAAGTGTTTTTTATTTTAATTTTAACCCTAACGTGTGATATATTGTTGGAAAGGTATTTAAAAATGAATAGGGGTTTACTAAAATCATTTTTTGATAATGTCATTAATTTCGGAAATAATCGCTCCAAAAGTAAAAAACAATGTGTCCCCCCCCCTCTAACTTTTGAACCATAAGTTTAGAAAATATGAAAAAAATCTGAAAAGTAGAACTTTCTACGGACTTTCTATGAAAATTATTTTGAACTTGATTGACACAACAGTTTTTGTACAAAAAAAAAAAGTTGTACAAAATAATTTCTGGACTAAGTTTGTAGTATAATCGTATATGCAAGCATTTTTTGTACCTTTGTTTACATATTTTATTATCCTGAACGTATCTTATTTCAAACAAAAAAAGAATTATTGAAATCGGTTCTCCACCACCGAAATTGCACGTCTTCGTATTAATCAGTAACTCAATTCCCCGAGAGATGGCGCTGTAGGTACTTATTACATTGGATCGGGTATTACCGAATTGCTCGGTTGGCCTCATAACTGGGAACACTTATTGTGACGGACGGGAAACTACGGAACCCTACACTGAGCGTGGCCCGACACGCTCTTGGCCGGTTTTTTATTGTTAGTAATATTGTGCTGGTATTCTACCTATTCTATTAGTATCACAAAATCTTCAAAATCTTAAGTCCAGCTACCCTACCATGACGTCTTAAAACAGAACTTATTCCTGTGAGGGAAAGAAACAGAGCTATACAGGGTGTCTAGCACTATCTCTGTCTCACACAGGAATAAGAACTGATATAAGATGTCATAGTAACCCTACTGTTTCGTTCTGAACGATCTTAATACAGGCTTAAAAACAATTCAGTAAGCTGCATTTCAACAAAAATCATCATACTTCATTGTTGTACAGACGCCTGCAGGTCAAGCTACCCGAAACTGTCAATTTTTCCCAATGAACCTTGAACCTAATATTCTTTAAAAATAAAGTCGAAAATCTATCAAATAAATCTGACAGATTGTAGTAGCTTGATGTGCAGGCGTCTGTACAATTCGACGGAACGGCTGTACTGTTAATAGAAATGAAACACTATTTTATTGAGTTAACGTTCAAAATAAATGTTTGACGCAATTTCCTTTTCAATTGTACGCTGTGTTGTAATGTCATTATTTTTTATCTGTGGTCGATTTTTATTTTACTCACACGCACCATGAAATTCAATTTAAAAATAACCGATGCTCAAATATTGGTTTGAGTTTAGTTCAAACGTGATATACATTTTGAATTTGAAAAGTCAGATGTCATTTCATTCACGCTTTCGTCATCAAACCATAATTTTGAATTTGATTTTTTTCTTTGAAAGAACAGAACCCTTATAGGATTGCTATGTTGACCGTCTGTTTTTTTTTTTAAAAAAAAATCGTTTCCCCACACTAGGAATTTCTCATGTATCTAGATGCATTTACAAACATTTCAACTCACATACACAAACAGCCAGACTCAAAACAACTACCTATTATATAGGTCATACAAATATTTGTTCCGTGCGGGGATTGAACCCGCGACATACAGCGCAAAATCGCTCAGCTGTTGCGTCAACCGTGCCGTCTAATCCTTGTGTCTGTCAAGACCCTTTATCTCGGAAACGCGTGGAGTTATCGAGTTGAAAATAACCACAGACTCAACTCTGTGGTCCCTTAAAGCTGTGAAAAACGTAAGTCTATACAGAAAAAGATTTAAGTTGTATATTTTTCCTAGGTATACTGTGATCGCCTGCCTGCCTCAGCTCAGTTAGATATCAGTACTTCAAAAGCCTACTTCCTACTAACATTATAAATGCCAATATTTATGTGGCTGAACGAATCTTGATGAAATCAAAGGTAGATTTTAGTCACCGGTGTTGCGGGTTGTTCGTAAGAGATACCGTGGTCCCGGAACGTAAAAGGCAATACAAGGAACATGGGTAGGTTTTAATCAGTAAAAGTCTGACACTCCTCCCGCTCCACTCAGAGCGCGGGAAGTTATTTGATGATTTTCAACCCCAAAAAAAAAGTAGATATTAATCTGGAATAACACATAGGATACTATATACGATATATTTTTCCTACGATAACACACGCGTGAAGCCGCGGGCGCCAGCTAGTATAGATATAATAGATATATGCATATAATGCCGATCTTAAAATCCTTAAAGTAGTCGCAGACGTATTTGTTATTATGAATTGTCACTTTGTGACCATTTTACGAATTGTAACATACTGCTAATATTAAAAATGCGAATGTTTATGTGGATGGATTGATGGATGTTTGTCACTCTTTCACGTCAAAATGGCTGAACGAATCTTAATGAAATTTGGCACAGAGGTAAATTATAGTCTGGAATCACACATTGGACTTTTTTTTCAATATCACGCGGGCCGCGAAACCGCGGTCGCCAGCTAGTAATTCATATTATTATTCTTCTATCATTTTGTCAAACCGGCCATTTTAGGCACGCTGGTCTCCAAACCAAAGTTGCTTCATGACTTAAAACCTGACTGGTTCACAGATTACCGAGGATTTATAACACCTCAAAGTTTCACAAAATATCACAAAATAAAAAATATATAACCCACGGCCGCCACCGCCATATTTCACAATGTCTACTCTAATAACACGGGCTTAAGGCCTTCAATAGCAGTTAACATACTAAACTTGTATAACGAAGTGGGGAGATTATGTTTTATTCTCATAATAACAATGGGGAAATTGCGTTATAAATCACTCGGCGCTCCCAGTGGAAAATATTATAATTAAAATATGTCGACGTTCAAAACTACTGGCGCGGACTTGGCTGGCGCTCTGCCTTACGTATTGTCTGTTTATTAATAAAGAACAATAGATATAGTTTGTGTTGTTATTGTTATAAACTAGCTTCTTTGACTCATGTTGTCTTGGTAACTTAGTAAGGGTGCTAGTATCGCACGCTCATCATCTGCCTAGCCTTTTCCCAACTATGTTGGGGTCGGCTTCCAGTCTAACCGGATGCAGCTGAATATCAGTATTTTACATGGAGCGACTGCCTATCTGGCCTCCACAACCCAGTTGATACTGGGTAATACGATACCCCTTGGTAAGACTCGTTGTCAGACTTTCGGAACACTGACTACCTGTAACCACTGTCAAAGATCTACAAATGACAGCCGGGACCAACTGCTTAACTTGCTTTCCGAGGCACGGAGGAAACTCGGTATGTAACGGATGGTCACCCATCCACAGACCAACCTAGGCAAGCGCGGCTTGACCTAAAGATCGACCCGAGCGGCTACTTTTTATTTAGCCACGTGCTAGTATCGCACGCTATTGTCTAATTTTATTTAAATTGTATGAACTAAAGTTATATTTAACTAGGTTTTGCCAGCAGCTTCGCTGAGTTAAATTCGGGGTAACACAGTTCCCCTTTCCTGGTTTGTAAGTATTTTTCGTTGGTAACAAAGAGTCTGTGTACTGATTTTTAGCTTCCTACCTTAAAAACTGCGAATTGTCCCATATAACATTTCATCCCCTGCAGATTTCCGAAAAAAAATGATGCACGATGCTTTCCATAGTGACAAATAGTCCGCATACTAATTTTTAGCTTCCTACCCTGAAATGGAATGTTCCATACAAACTTCCACCCCATATTTTAGGAAATAGGATAAGTTAAAAAACGAGAAAAAGTAGCCTATATCTGTCTCCAGGGTCTCAACTCTCTCTGTACCTAAATTCATCAAAATCAGTTTTCCGTTTAGGCGTGAAGACGTAACATCTGAACAAATTCGCTTTTATAATATTATTAAGGATGTAAAATCTAAAACTTCATGCAAGACTAAAAAAACGGTAATAAGCTTGATTTGGTAATCGTAAATCCTACTTTTGAGCCTGGGGTTCAATGATTGAGCATGCTGTAGGAATTCTGTTTCGGTAATTGTTATTGCATTGTATGGTATATGTGGTTTTTGCTCTAAAATACAGTCTTTCCGATTGCGCCCGATCTAGTTCTCAAACATGGCAATATCAGATTGTACTGGGATCATTCTATCATCACTGTTAAGTCTGTAGTAGCCAAAAGCCTAATATAGTGGTGGTGGATCGATTAGAGCGGCGCGCAATGATTGTTGATAAAATAGTTCCGCATGACGAGAACCTCGTGAAAAACAAATCAAATATTGACTTGGCTCGCTAGTCCCATTCTCGTCGCCATGTGTTTGATACGAGAGTTGGTACTAGTACTACTAGTAGCGGAGGGCTAGTAGTACACGTCAGTCAAACTCGTTAGGTCATTGCATACTGTTAAATGGTTGGCTTAGGAGGTAAGTAACCACTGCTGGGGTGATTGTAGAATGCAAATGTGTCTCCGCACCCCAGCCAGAAGTGACGAGAAGGAACACCGTGTGGTTTTAGTCAGTAGGAGTCTGATAGACCCCTCCGCAAAGGCGGAGGACATCCTTTGAGGATTTCCACACGAAAAAAAAAAAGGAGGTAAGTAACCAGCGCGGGGCAGGGCGGCTCGCAGTCCGTCCACTGGCTTAGTGCTCACATACTTATATGTAAACACATATCTTACAGTTGTCGATATGTGGGACGTGGACTCAGCTATCATTGTGATGATAGTCGTATCTGCCATTGGTTTTATTGCCAAGAGCCTCGACTGCTAGATATTGGCTTAAGGAGGTTCTCGCTAACCTGCCCGGTTTTTTTAACTAAAATTGTTTTACACCGGTATTTTAGTACGGTGTGTCTAGTGAAAATTAAATGTTGAAAATAAATTACACTTATTAGTAACACTCTAAATAATGGATGCGTTGTACCAAATATTGTATTGCGACAGATGCAAATCCAGATGGATAAATCTGCATTCACTCAAAATTACACATTGTATTGGTAAATTTAGTATTGGTACAAGCCCTCAATGACAAAGATAATAATCTAGTTAAAATAATAATGTGATACCTATACCTAGTACTCCTTACTAATATTATAAAAGCTAAAGTGACTTTATTTGTTACGTCAGGTACAGAGATAGTTGGGACCCTGAAGAACTACATAGGTATTTTTTTTAAGTGAGAAACGAGGGAGAAAGGGCAAAGAAAAGGGAAAACTTAGCCTTGCTATTGCAATAAATAAGGCACAAGGGCAAAAACTACAAGTAGCAGGTACCTGCAAATCAGGAAAGAGGAACTGTGTTACCCGAATTTAACGCGAGCGAAACCGCGGGTGATAGCTAGTCTTTATTATTAAAAATGTGTACTTCGGATATAACTGTATTAACCTTTCGTGTGTCTATGACGTGGATCCACGCGAGACACAATGCGTAATTAATTGTGTCTGTATCATAGACACACGAAAGGTTAAGTCTGGTTCATGTAACCTATCAGACAGTTGTGTAATTGTCGGGGAACTGTCTTCTGTAAGGATGTTCATAAAGTGCGAAACCTCAGCCTAGATTGAAAAAAAATACTATAGATTTGAATTGAAAAGGATAACGAATTGAACAGTCTTGCCAAGTCATTGAACTATTTCGTATCCTATAGTAGAAACACAAACAACCCCAAAAACAAAGGAATTCACGCCAAAAAAATGAACTTTCACAAACATGTCATCGCTTCCCAAAGTTAATAAAAAAGTTAAGAAAAATGTACAAAAACATTACCATACAGAGTTGTTGCAGGTTAGAAACTTTGACAATACATCATGCGCGAAAAGATCTGCCTCACTGCCATAGGAGAAGCGACCTAGCGACTATTTTGAGATTCTGTACCTTAAAAGGAAATATCAATATAATAGGATTACTATCTTGTCTGTCTATCTGTCTGTCAAGACCCTGTAACCAGGGAACACGTGGAGAGTATTGAGTTGTAAATACAACCATATATAAAATACTCGCGTCGTGATGTTTGTTAGCAGCTCCTCCGAAATGGCTGGACCGATTTATATGAAATTTTGTGTGCATTCAGGGTGTGTTTGAGAATTTACTAACATCTATTTTTCATACCCCACTCAAGAAAAGGCTCAACTACAGTGGGTGAAACCGCTGGGCACAGCTAGTGATGGAATAATTTTGATTGGAATTACAACCTTTTACTCAAGTCTGTGGTCCCTTGATGCTGTAAATCAACCATCTAGGTCTATACTGATTCTGCATCCGGTTAGGGGTGTGAAATCACCCTTGGAGAAACTAAAAGGTGCTTATTATTTTGTTTTTTTGTTGTTCTGGTCTGTGTTTTTACTTTTTACTTGTAACAACAACATTGTAAAACCAATTGATTTTAAAATGATAACCATGGAGTTTCATGCCGGTTCTTCTCCATAGGAAACTTCCAACCCGAATCGAACATCTTTTTTATGTAAAATCAAAATATTATGATTTTGCTGGCTGTATTCGCTTATGGGCGGACGGTATGACACGTGCCTTATAGAAAAAAAGTAAAGTCGAGTTCATAACAGGGCGCAGAGTACGTTGACACTAATGAAGTAAGTTTATATCTGTTTTATTCCAGTATTACAAATATATAAATTACTAGCTTTTGCCCGCGGTTTTTCTCGCATTCAACGATTTTATTTCCGGAAAACCTGCTATTTGTAGTTGTCGCCCTAGCGCTTTATTGCTAGTAATAGCAAAGCTAAGTTTTCCCTTTTCTTCCCTCTGTCTCCCTCATTTCTCACTTTAAAAAAATATTAGCCTATGTCCTCCTCCAGGGTCCCAACTATCTCTGTAACACTCACTTAGTAGGTTTAGAAGCGTTATTTATAACAACTTGTAAAATAACTTTAGTGTTTAGGCTTACATGTTAATTTAATTTTAGTAAATTTTAACCAATATAGTTTTAGGTCTTAATATTATAGAGTTTTTAGTTTTAGGTCTATTCTACAAGCTTTGAACTTGTAGATTAGTTGTTATAACACATTAATGCATGATGTGCTTACCTATAAGAAATTGGTACACTAGTCAATAAGTTTATTCGATGTTCTTCACCTGTACTGTGTATTCAATTGTTGGTGGGCCAAATAAATAAAATTAAAATAAATAAAATAAAAAAATTCATCAAAATTGGTTAAGCCATTTAGGCGTGAAGACGTAACAATCAAACTCACTTTCACTTTTATAATATTAGTAAGGATTAGCTGCACCTATAGGTTTGCTTACCGTTCAGTTCCTAAGTGTTGTAGCGTGATGTTAAGTAGGTTATGTTACTCAGTGATACTGTAATATTGGCGACACGGTTGGCTTTTGTGTCTGAGCGATCGACTGCTGCCCTGCGTCTCGCGGGTTCGATTCCCGCACGGAACAAATATTTGTATGACCTGCAGATAGTTGTTTCGGGTCTGGCTGTTAGTGTATGTGTGTATGAATGTTTGTTGTTTGTGTGATAATAACAACAGTAGCCTTTGAAAGAAAGAAAAAAAATTAACATTATTCAGCATTGTTAAAAAAAACAGAAACACGTTAAAATTAAACTAATCAAAATGTCTAATGCCATTAAGGCCTCAGCTCAGCATAATGCGAGATGACACACTGCATACAACATAAATAACAATCATTCATTACATATACATACGTCATATGTATATATATATATACATATATAACATACATATCTTAACGTACTATGTAATTGAAATAAACCTTTTTATTTCATTTTTTTATTTACTATGATAATTAAGTAATCTAATAGGCGAAGCGCTGCAAATATTTAATAGCTTTCCAATTCCAAAAATCTTTCCGTCTGTCAATTTTAAATGCATGTCAGTTTAAATGTGGTTACTTCATATACCCTTCATAATATTCGAATACCAGCGTCAGGCAATTGACCTGGCATTATGCTGAGCTGGACTCCTATTTGGTGCAATCTTGACAGTGGCAGTGGGCGACCATTATAAATGTATATGATGTGTCTAAATGTTTATGGGTCAATCTAATTTCTACTTAATTTTTTGGTTATCTGTACTTTATTTTTGCTTGATATTTTTTGTGTTAATTCCTGTACCGTGTCTTTTATTATTATTGCCACTTGAAACAGGATATTTACCATGTTTGTTTCGATATTCCGATATTTTGACGATGTTGCAAACGCCATGATCACGTAATAATGTTAGTAACCATGTCAGTTTAAAGACTTATACTGTGTCTTTTGTTGTGTCAAATAAATGATCTAATATATAAAATTCTTGTGTCACAGTTTTCGTTCCCATACTTCTCCGAAACGGCTGGACTGATTTAAACGAAATTTTGTGTACATATCGGGTAGGTCTGAGAATCGGCCAACATTTATTTTTCATACCCTTAAGTGAGCAGCGGGTGAAACCGCTGGACACAGCTAGTTTATCTATATTTCTATGCCACCAGCTATGTTTGTTATTTTCCTATCACGTGGGAGGGGGGGGGGACTACTTGGTCATCAACCGGGCACAAAATCAATAATAAAGTGATGAACAACCTTTGTGCCCGATCCGGGAATCGAACCCAAGACCGTATCCTCAGCTATGACACACTATACAAGTTTATTCGAAATAAGACACATGCCATGCTTAAGTGTCGTGATTGCACAAGATGTATCACTGTGTAGCCGGTGTTCAAATGATAAAACTAATATGCAGGGAATATCGGTTCCATCTTATTACGGACAGATAAGCTATTGCTGAACCATCTCCAGCTCTTGGTGTTACTTTGGCCTCGATCCTCAACTTACGCTCCTCTATTGATACTGCCTAAGTAGTTGCGGGTCTGTGCATAGTGAGCAATAGATAGTCACCGTCACTCACCGACACTTTGTACATTCTGAAAGATTCTTGAATGAGAACTCCAATGCCGTGTCAGCGGCGCGTTCGTGTTCCAGGCGTGCCTCAAAGAGAGGTCAAGGAGAGGAGCCTGCCAAGGCAACTGCCTGCTGTGGTTGCGGGTTGTAAGAAAGAGAAATCGCGATCTCAAAGACAACGGGCCAAAAAAGGAACATGGATGGGTTTTAGTCTGACACTCCTCCCCGCTCCGGCCAGAACGTGAAAAGTTAGAAATGGAGAATCAATATAACTTTTAGCTCAACCCGGGAATTTAACCCTGGATGTCATGATCAGCCGTTTCGCTTGCTAGTACTGCACCTATGAAGCTAAAGTAGGTATCATGTAGATACTTTACATATGTATGGGTAAGGTATTCATGTTCGTAGCCCCATCTACAATTTGTTTGTACCAAATTGAGTAACTATAAAGGTTTGCACACACCAACCAGAATCTGGATAACGGATAAGAAAATGCACTAAAGTATCTGTCAAAGTCCGATGTCTACAGCCAGTCCGGAATTCCGGTCGGTTTGTCTGAACCATATCAGGATGGATGTAAACACACCCTTAGCAAAACCGATAGGCACTGGTTCTTCCAGTCAAGGAGTTTTTTTTTTTAATTGGGCCCTAATTAAAACCTTCTTGTTACACATTGAACCTCAAAGTTACAACCTTTATAAAAGTTTTTTTTTTAATAATATACGTAACTAGCGACCCGTCCCAGCTTCGCACGGGTGTTACAAATCTTTGAAAATCCCCACTTTTCTCTACTAAAATATGTATGTATTATACATAAAAACCTTCCTCTTGAATCACTCTATCTATTAAAAAAAACCGCATCAAAATCCGTGGCGTAGTTTCAAAGATTTAAGCATACAAAGGGACATAGGGACAGAGAAAGCGACTTTGTTTTATACTATGTAGTGATGCCTGTTTGACAGCTTCTTAAAAAGTTCGGTTATTCTTTGTTTAAAAAGGGTAGGTCATTGAAAAACTTTTTGTTGAATGGAATATAATTTTATTATTGAACATCAAGATTCTTTGAAATATTTCCTATGACTAGATTCGCCCGTATTATAGTCGGGGATATTACCTCAAGAAATATAGCCTATGAAACTCGGGAATAATGAAATTTCCCATGGGTTAAACATTTACTGCTTCGTTGGTCTAGTGGTCACAAACGCAACTAAAGAGTGAAGGAGGAGAGGTCTTGAGTTCAATTCTCCGGTTGGGCAAAGTATTTTTTTCATCAGGGTTTTCTCAGTTGCAGAACAACTTAATTTGTGTCCAGTTGAGTACTGATAAATTCGTGACGAAAATAAAACAATGCCACTGCTCCTGATCTGGGAGAACAATCCAAGACTACTAGACCAACGATGCAGTTAGTTAGTTTATACATTAAGTATATTTTAAAATAAGCTTCAAACGATATTAACCTTAAATCTCTATTCCCAAACGCTCATTATCGAAAAGACAATTTTCAATCTCACTTATCATTTCTGATAAGTTACGTGCTGGGCGCACGGCAACATACTGGTCATCATTAAATACACCACAGTCCGCTCGAATGAGCAGTGAATAAACTTCCCTGCTCACAGCAGTTTTTGTGTTCGCAGAATACGTGCGCATTTTCGAGGCAATGTAATTGGCAAATGTTTGATTTGCATCTACAGGTGGCAAAGCACTTTTGACAGCATTGGATACAGCGGCCATGAAACTGCTTTTTTTAATGTTAATGCTATTCTTATGACGGTTTGCAATATTCTCCAATTTCGCATCTGATCCAATTTGCTCTCCCTTCAACTGCTTTTTAGAAGTCGATTTCTTTGATAAGTTGCCAGTTTCTGGCATTTCCTGATCTTGTGTTTCAGAATTTCCATTTATGTCCTCCTAAAAAAAAATAACAGTTTTAAGTTAAAAGTAAAACATTATTTTATTCAGGCCATACCAAGCTAGATGTTCTTTTTGTTTGACAACGAATGTTATTGAAGTTGGAAAGGTATAAATGTTAATCGATAGAGAAGGAGAGGATATCTAAAGAAGAAATGAATGGATTGTATGAGGAATGATATGAATGGAAAAGGCGAAAATGATAGAGTGACGGTTGACAGTAGATAATGGAAGGAAGGAAGATGATGATGACTGAGAGGTATTAGCCAGTAACAGTTTTATGGAGGTCTTATCAGCTAAATTAAAAACTTACGTTGGTAAGTCGATTGCTGCGCTGCTTTTTGCGAATAAGAAACTTCAGATGCTTGTATCCGTACCAAGTTGACGTATTCACGCCACCTGCGAAAGAAAAATAAATAAAATTAATATCGGTCCAACAGTTGTAGAAAGAGGCCTTTTTTTAAAGAAAGGAACATTTAAGGTCCTCCCGCTAAAAGCGGAATAGGAGGGAGTGTCAGACATTCGCTGACTAAAACTCTTCTATACTCTTTCTTCTTCCTTTGCGTTCCCCAGCAGGGGACAGAGGTCCTGCTGATAATTCTTACAGTTTAAACGCTAGACCTACAGTGCAAAACCAAAGTCGAAGTCACAATGCAATACGTTAAAGTTCTTGTTAGGCCTCCGAGTTTGGAGACGATAGTCCTTGTGCGCATGCCTTGTCTGTAGACGGTGAGCAATAGGTAACTCACTGTCTGTCCGTATATAGACAACAGGCCGTGCCGACGGCGCGTTTGTGTTCCACGCCTCAAAGAGATGTCAGCAAAACACCGACTCACTATCCCAGCAGGCAGACCCCGGCCTGTCTGCTGGGGTTGCGGGTTATTCGAAAGAAAAACCGCGACCTCGGAACACAAAGGGCAAAAAGGAATAAAATGTAAAATTACAACTTTAATATTAACAAAGACAAAATAAACTTCTAAGTGTCAACCCTACTGAGAACTAAAATCATAAGTCTTATCCATATCCATAGAGGGCAGAGGCACTGAACCCTCCATACTAATTTGTTCTGTTTTATTTTTAAATAAAGGTTCTAAACGGTTTCTTAAATCACGGTCTCCTTTAGGCTAAATAAAAAAAAATGGTAAAATAAAAATCAGTTTCTGACCAAATGACAGGAATGCCCTTGCCTGTTCTCAGAAACGAAAAAGTAAAAAAAAACTCCAATTGTACAACTTTCAAAAGTTTTTAACGAACAAAAAAATATAAGAAAATATACCTACTCTTTTTTTCGTAGTTAGCTAATTAAATCTGCTAAGTTTTTGAGGAAAAATAGAAGATTATAACTTTTTGTGATAAAATCGGTCTGAGCTGCAGCTGTCCTTTTTGCACTCTGCATGCACTGTTTAGGGGCCGCGCGACAGCAAATACCTATTTTTGAAAATGTACGCAGACCCACTTAGAAGAAACACCTCTTAATTGCAAAATTTCGTTAAATGTTTGTACGAAAACATTTTAAATTTATACAACCGTGGGTGCATGCTTGGTTGAAAACTGGTATGCGCAGAACTGGGCATTGGCAGACGAAAGCAACACGATGTTTTGTCTAAGGATATATTAACATGGACCTACTGCGTGTACCCACGCGAGTTTAAGCGGGGATGTTGGAAATTTGTACGAAAGACACTTGCGCGAAAAGCATAAACCCCATGGGCGCGACGCAAGTATAAACCAGAAATTGTCACGACTTGGCGGGGGCACTGCCGTGCCCTCCGATTGGAGCCATCTTAGATTTTCCTCAGGACATCATTTTTCTTAACAGCAAATGGGAAAACCATAAAAATTGCAACCGCAATTTTTTCAGATGGGAAGACATCAAATGACTTCCCACACTCTGGGCGGAGCGGGGGGAGTGTCAACTTTTACTGACTTAAACCCATCCATGTTCCTTCGTTTGCCCTTTATGTTCCGGGGCCGCGGTATTTCTTTCGAACAACCCCCAACCCCAGCTGGCAGGCCCCTCTGTTTAGCTGACATCTCTTGGAGGCTCGCGTGGTACACGAACGTATCGTCGACGCGGCCTGTCGTCAATAGAAAGACGGACGGTGAGATACCCTTTGCTCACTGTCCACAGACACGGTCTACGGTAGCCGGGAGTCGTCTCGGGGCACCCGACGCCCAGAACGTCTGCCGCGGCGGTTAGGTTGGTTTGAGAGAAATTCATTAAAGAAAAAAAAAAACTCGCCAGTTCCTTCTTGGACTTATTTACAGACTATATTTTAATAAAGGCGACCCCGAAAACCACGGAACATTTAAATAACACTCATTTAAATAAAGAATAAAAAACAGCGATCTTAACTATTCCTTCTTAGTAAGTCTAGTACCTACTTACCATACACCATCACAACCCAACCCACAATAAGTAAAACCAGCTGTGATGTTATGTTTTATCTATAAATAATCTCACTCGTTTAGTCGCGCAAGTGTCCAGCCGCGGAAATGGGTTCGCGCAAGCGCCCTTCTGCGCGAAAGTGCATGCGCGGAAATGTTGGTCCCGATGTCTTTTAGCCAACACCCTAAGTGCAGATGCTATTCTTACCTCGTTTAGACTTTTTCATTATTTTCTTTCTTTCACGACGAAATTGTGACAAAAGATTTTCCATCTTCGTCTTCACGGTCCCAGCTGGCATATCCATCTTTTGCGAAATTTCTTTCCACGCCAAAACTTTCTCTATATTCTTGTAGAACTTTGGATTCCGTGGATTCCACAATACTTCTTGATTACGGAACTCATTTAACAATTTTATAACGGTTACTTGTTTCCACATCATATTTAAAGAAAAGCGAAGCTGTAAGGTCGATTTTGATAGCTGTCCAATGCTAAAATGGCGTCGAGTAGACAACGCCTAGGCTACTTAAAAAAATGTCAAATAGAATTGAGAAGTCGGTTGTATACTTAGAGATTTATAGCTAATTTTATTCGATTTATGACAGAAGAAAATAAATACTTTTAATGATGGATTAACTGGTTTTTTCAATCACTATAAACCGCACTATAACAGCACATGAATCACGTCCGAAGTACTCAGAAGACTGATTGCTGTGGCGCAGGCGCGAGATTTGCAGGTGGCGAACGGGTATGAGGGATGCGTCGCACGCAAGACAGTGACAACGCTACAGCCAGTTGTAACCAGCCGAACAAGAACAAAAATTTGTACAATGAACATAGGTACAGGTAGCAGTACCACAGAGGGGTAGGTACTACGGAAAGCGGTGTGAATTGAGACGCAGGTAAAAATCTAGACACAACTTTGTAAGGGTTTTTTAACGTTGAATTCATGACTCTCATTTAAAGGTAATGCGTTAGGTACTAATCGAAATGTCAAAATTTCTCAAAGATATTCTTTGGGGTGTCAAAATTATTTTAATGTTTACTTTATTATAATACAGAAGAGCTCGTGGCCAAATAATAACTGTCGCTCAGTTCGATCTTGAGGTTAAGCAACGCTTGCCTAGATTGGTCCGTAGATGGGTGACCATTATATACCGAGTTTCTTCCGTGCCTCGGAAAGCACGTAAAGCTGTTGGTCCCAGCTGGCATTTGTAGATATTTAAAAGTCTTCATACAAAACCAGATGATGCGGATCTCTCGTTGTATGGTCAATCTTTACGAAGCGAGGTCATGCTATACTGGAAATGTATAGCTAGATGTGTCGCAGTTTGTACCACGAGTATATTTCTTCAGCTAACTAACTCTTTCCTGTTTTAAGTACCTGAAAAGGAAAAAACGGAACCCTTATATGATTACTTTATTGTCCGGCTCTCTGTCTGTCTGTCTGTCTGAATACCCTTTATCTAGGGAACTCGTGCATGTATCGAGTTGAAATTAAAACTTTGTACTTAAATCTGTGGTCCTGTCGAGCAAGCTATAAAAATCAACTCGTCACAACTTAACAAAGATTTTTTTTTTTAAACTTTACCCCACACTAGGAATTTATCCTGTATCTTGGGTGCGTTGGACAAACATTTTAATTCACATACACAAACAGCCAGACTCGGAATAATTATCTGTAGGCCATTCAAATAATTGTTCCGTGCGGGAATTGAACCCGCGACACGCAGCGCAACAGTCGATCGCTCAGACGCTGCGCCAACCGTGTCGCCGTGTCGTGATATAGCCGTTTATATCACAAGTTTGTACGAAACCCTCGGTGTGCGGGTCCGACCCGTACTCTGGCCTATGTTTTGTTTATGTTAGTACTTAATCAACTAAAAATAAAGTCTAGTTTTGTCTGAACACTGAACACTCAGTGTACATTAACATACTTATGCCGTGGTTGTGTACTTAGTACACCTGGTTTTGACGCGGGTAGGACCTTGTTGACCGAGCCGATTGTCACCTAGGAAATTACCACGAGTTCTCTTTTTTAATATTTTAAAAGTTTATTCAGAATAAGAATCAGACTTTTATTTGTGAAAAATAGAGTTTTATAATATAAAGGTTTTTTTTTATAAAAAAATATCATACATGACAAGACAACAACAGGCAAGATTGTTGATCATAAAAATAATGTTCCAATAATAACATGTAAACCATGGATTCCGGCATGTGGCAGATTGTTCGAAAGAGATATACCGCAGCCCCGGAACATAAAGGGCAAATAACAAGGAACATTGGGGGGGTTTTAGGCCGTAAAATTCTGACACTCCTTTCCCCCTCCGCCCAAAGCCGGGGAAGGTATTTTGTGTCTTCCAATCTACAAAAAATAAAAAGGGGAGGTCTGCCCTTGAACCTTGTTTGTGTTTGTCTATCCTTACTAATATTATAAAAGCGAAAGTGAGTTTGTTTGTTTGTTATATCTTCACGCCTAAATGGCTAAACCGATTTTGATGAATTTTGGTACAAAGATAGTTGGGATTTTTTTTAAAAAAAGAGTGTGAAATGAATGACAAAAAGGGACGAAAAGGGAAAATTAAGCTTTGCTATTACAATAAATAAGGCCCAAGGAAAAAAACTACAGGTAGCAGGTACCTGTAAATCAGGAAAAGGGATATGTGTTACCCCGATATTAACGCGAGCGAAGCAACGGGCAAAAGCTAGTTTTTTATAACTACAAAAATACATCTTCGGTTATTTCAAACTCACGTCATGATCACTCTGAACATTGAACCTATTTCAATAGTACTGAAGGAAGAAATTCATCCTAAAAGCCAATACTCCCAGATGTGTCTAACTTGGGGCAAACGTTTATTTTGGTACCCGCACTTTTTACTTACGACCTGCTTTGTTTGTGTTATTTATTAGGACTAACAAATAAACGGTGTTGCAGAAATTATTGAAGACTGGCTTTTGCCCGCGGCTTTGCTCACGTTAGCCTATGTCCGTCTCCAGAGTCCCAACTATCTCTGTACCAAAATTCATTAAAATTGGTTTAGCCATTTAGGCGTGAAGACGTAACAAACAAACAAACTTACTTTCGCTTTTATAATAATCAGTAAGGATACAGCCTATTCACAACCTCGAACTTTATCTAGAAAGGAAACGCAAAATAGATGAATTTAAAACCATTGTACATAAGTCTGTGGCCGTGAAAAATTAACTCTACATCATTCTGCGCAGTCAAAATATAATCTGTTTATGTCGCAAGTTTGTGCAACCCTTGGTGCGCTAGTTTGACTCGCTTTTGGTCGGTTTTTTTATTAAAAAATTTGGATTTTGACCAATTTGTTGAAATTTTCAAAAACCCTCCGTTGTGAATCCATTGTTTTTTTTACGTACCTATTTATATCTATAGCATGGCCAACGAGAAGCGATACCAAATGTAAACAAAACCCATGCTAAAACCCCATCTAAACTGGCCGCCCGAATGTTGGCGAACCCGTCTTAACGTTGTCATGTTTTTGCCGGGAGAACGAGACATTACGACAAAGGCACAAGATGGAAAGAGCTAAATATTAGATTGTCAACGCCACAGTTGTTCTTTAGGTTAATGGCCTTTCGTATCGCTTCTCGTTGGCCGTACTATATCTATTTGAGTCTATAAGTGATTTATAAGAGCTTGTTGAGAGTATGAGCAGCTAAAAGTCAGAAAAAAAACTCATTACAAAAATATACCCATTTAGTATCTATGACAATATTAATAACATAAAAATGTAGACTGATTTTACATCGTTATCTCGTTAGCGATTTGTCAGGCTAGTTTCAATTTTTTTGGTACATTAATGATTCTGTCAAAACAATATTCTGTTTAAACAATTTGTCTTTCACTTAAGAGGATACTATACATACAGCTACAAAATGCCGTTGTTGGTAGTGAAATTGGAGTTTTAGAAAAATGCCTAATTTTTTTTGGATTTTCGTGTTTTTTGACTACAATAAGTATTGCCGTGATAATACTCTTTTACGATATAACTTAGGAGCTTGTGGATACAATTCTGCAAAAATAAAATGTAATGCATTGCAATACAATGTTATATATTGTATAGTATTGTTTCAATTGTTTGTGTAGTATTAGCAGTAGGTAAAACATTGACTACCGAATTATATATTTATACTAGCATTTGCCCGCGGTTCCGCTCGCGTTAAATTCAGGGTTACACAGTTCCACGATTCGCAGGTACCTGCTACCTGTAGTGTTTGCCTTTGTTCCTTATTAATTGTAATAGCAAACCTAAGTTTTTTCTTAATTTCCCTCTTTCTCCCTCATTTCTCACTCTTTTTTTTAAATAGCCTATGTCCGTCTCCAGGGTCCCAACTATCTTTGTACCAAAATTCATTTAAATCGGTTTGGCCATTTAGACGTGCAGACGTAACAAACAAACTCACTTTCACTTTTATAATATTAGTAAGGATAGTAAGGATTGTCCTCACCGTAAGATATATCTATCTCTATCTATCTATCCATAACTGTAAATCAGGACAGTTAAAACAAGAATGGACCCAGCATTGCCCCTTGAGGTACATCTAACTGCAACCGGAAGATTTCACACAAATTCCCGTACGATTTCGTAACAAGGCACTAACAGATCAAGTCGTCGGGTTAGTACAGTACTGGCGCAAGCACTAGCTCAGTCCCTCGAGGATAGTGTAGCTGTAGCAGTTTTACTTAATGGCTGGGATACATGCGATTAAGTTACTGCAATGTTCTTGGTGGTTACAAGTTAGCTACATTGTCTGTGAAAATATATGTTTTTTTGTTCTATTTAGAAACATGGAATTACTTTCACCGTTATGTAATTATAAATACTACTACGACTCAATTTAACGCTCTCAAAATCAATTTAACGCACGCTTATGCATACATTTACCAGTTGCTGGTTGTTCAAAAGAGATACCGCGGCCCCAAAACACAAAGGACAAACGAAAAAACATAGGTGGGTTTTAGTCAGTAAAAGTCTGACACTCCTCCCCCCAGAGCTCCCAGAGCAGGGGAAGTTATTTCATGATTTCTCATTCAGAAATAAAATAAGACGACACTTATCTTATTTCTGGATAACCTTCCCAATACTAGGGGTTCGTTAGTCGATCGCTCAGCCACTACGCCAACCGTGTCGTAGATTTAAGAGTTCAAGGGTTCTAGGAATTAAAGTAAAGTTATGACTTTAAAACTTGTATTCGATAACAAAAAAAAACTTGAAAATAGTTGTAACTTTAATCCCCAATATCTCTGTAACAACATATGTTTCCAGATATAACAAAATATAGTCTAGAACAAAAACCTATCACAATGATGAGAAGAATAAGTGCCTTTTGGACTAATTTGTAAATGGTTCTTTTACCTTATCACCCATTATAATAGAACTAGCTTTTGCCCGCGACTTCGTACACGTGGATTAATAGTTCACGTTCCCGGGGGATTTCCGGGATGAAAACTATCCTATGTCCTTTCTCGGGTCCCAGACTATATCTGTACCAAATTTCATTAATATCGGTTCTGTGGTTTAGGCGTGAAGAAGAGGCAGACAGACAGAGTTACTTTCGCATTTATAATATTAGTTTAGATCTAAACTCACAACAGATATCGCCACCAACTTCTGAAGTAAACTTTTGACAAAATTATCATGTCCTCTTTTTGAGAACATACTTTATTCCATAACGGGACATTTGCACGACATACACAAACAGAACCAACACACACACACAGGGACACACGTCCCTCTAGCACATAAACCAATTCCATCACATGATGAATTACAACCCGTCACAACACGACACGATGAAAACGATTCCTTAAACAGTGGATCCTAAAGATGACAACCTAATCCACTGTTTGTACACCTTCCAAATTACTAAGGAAGCGGGTACACAACGTTCTAAGCCAGCTTTACGTTTGTTGACATCAGTAACAATAATAGTAATGCATAAACTAAACAGGAGACAATAGGTGTGCCGTTTGAGGTTGGCATAGAATAGGAATGAATAGACGCGTACATTCGCGCGTTGCTGGGGAGTTTGTTCCGCCACTTCTTCTTCCCAGCTAAAACAATAGGAAGTGGCGAACGTCAGGGCGTTTTTGTGGGACTGTCTCTTGTAGTGTGACGTTCAAAAAGTGCTGATTATCAGCCTCATTTGAATAAATGACTTTTGATTTTGATTCCAAACTTGTGAAAAATCTTGTGAATTTCGTGAGGTAGAAAACGTCACGTTCGTAAATTATTTACTAGCTTTTGCCCGCGGTTGCGCTCGCGTTAAATTTCGGGTAACACAGTTCCCCTTTCCTGATTTACAGGTACCTGCTACCTGTAGTTTTTACCCTTGGGCCTTATTTATTGTAATAGCAATGCTAATGTTTTTCCTTTTCTTTCCTCTTCTCCCTCATATCTTAAACTTAAAAAAAAACATAGCTGTCCTGTCTGTGATGTATGTCCGTCTCCAGGGTCCTAACTCTCTGTGTACCAAAATTCATCAAAATCGGTTTAGCCATTTAGGCGTTAAGAGGTAACAAACAAACAAACTCACTTACGCATTTATAATATTAGTAAGGATTTGGATTATAACCGTAAGGATAATACATATTTTTTACAACATCTTTGTAGATGGCCTGCCAAAACACAGCATAACTAAAATACTGAAATAATATTCGTTTGGCAAGAAAATTAAAAAAAAACAAGAGTAGAAAAAAACTTTACTTCCGAAAGTCAGTCAGACGTTTGTTTTGTTTCGTTAACTTTTTGCCACAAACTTCCGGACGTACCTACATTTATTTAGTTTTGGAATTCGTTTTTTTTTTTTACAAATAGTTTTAATGGTTTTACATTCTGGTGAACAACAGACTATTCTTTGAAATTAAAAATGCAGCTTTTTTATTTAAAGTTATCTGCAAGCTATACAACCTTACACCACACACATGAGCTACCCTTGTCTATAGTTTCTTATTCTATGTCTATACTTCCTCAGAACATTTCCCCAGAGATGACAATGCCTACTGATAGTTTAAGTACATCAATTAACATTTAATTAATTCTGGATTAGGCTGTTGATTCCCGAGCAAGTACTTCTAGTGTTTGCTTAGGTATGTGGCGGAGTATTTCATCTTATGTTGTTGGGTTAGGTCGCTACTTATTTGTTAGGTAAGTCGTGTTACTACGCCTTTTTTTCAATTGAGGATGGAAAGTCATCAAATAACTGCCGGAGCTCTGGGCGGAGGTGTCAGACTTTTACTGACTAAAACCCATCCATTTTCCTTCTTTAACCCTTCTTGTTCCGAAGCCCAGAATTGAGGTACCTTGTAATTTTTTTTTTGTTTTTTTTTTAATTCATTTTTTGTGCTCGTTATATTATTGCGACAAATAAATATTTTTCGTATCTTCGTTCTTTCTAAATGCATACAAATTCATTTTTTTTTACTTCTATCTAATTAATACTGTCAAAACTCCCATTGTAAATTAACCGCCTATCACACGTTTCAACTTCAAATTAAAGTAACACAGTCACAGTCGCCAAAATAACCACAATAACAAAAGTCATTTAAACTTTCAAATAAACATACACATGTCGCATTGAAAGTCTAATTCCGGTTTGCACAACAAACTCCCAGTTTCCCAGTTCAAAATATAATTAACAGTTCAATTTAGCTGACTGCAAACGGACCCTGAAGTCAAAGGAACTTGCAGTCAACTTAATCAAAGTTAACTAATTAACGTATTCAATTTGGTGTTAAGGTTACGTATGGTAGATATTCTGTGCGTATGAAGTACCTACCGATTACTTTGGAAGTGCCTGCCAGTACTTAGTACTCAGTATTTGAACTGTGAAAACAGTCTTCAGTGCATCGAAATAAGCTCTGTCAAATATAAATTCTATCCTTTATTTTGCTCACAGCCTAGGAGTGGAATTCCCTGCCTGTCTTAGATCTATTTAAGTCAGGATTTTATTTATTTATTTAACACTTTAAGCACAAAAAACAGAGGCGGACCTAATGCCATAGGCTTTTTCTACCAGTCAACGTTTGTAATATAATATTTTTGTAATGTAATATTAAATAAAATATAAAACAAAATGTAAAAAATATATATAAATATCTTGGGACAACTCACACACGGCTATCTGATCCCAAGCTAAGCAGAGCTTGTGTTATGGTAACCAGACAACTGATATACATACTTATATAATTTATAAATACATACATATTATAGATAAATCACACCCAGACACAGAACAAACAATCATGCTCATCACACAAAGTTTGTCCTGGGTGGGAATCGAACCCACGACCTCCGGCTCAGCAGTCAGGGCCACTAACCACTGGACCAACAGGCCCGTCATTAACAGTCATATCTTTGGCTATATAGACTTAGAGGGATTTTTCACAGCAACCAGTGTACCTTGAAAATATGGTTTTAATTTCAACTCAACATCTCCACGTGTTCACGAGATGAAGGGTCTTGACGGACAGACAGACAGAGAAGTGGACTACAAAGTGATCCATGGGTTTTTCTGTTTTTTCCTTTTGAGGCGTAGTTACAAACCTTACTCCTTACTTATTAATCACAGTAACTTCCGCCCGCGATAGTTACTAAAGACTTACGCTAACGTTAACCCGCGTGATGACCATAAAAAAAATTTCTCTCCCATTTTCTTCCCTTCCCTTTCTCCGCCATTATTATCTCTTTAAAAAAAAACCTATGTGTGTCTCCGAGGTCCCAACTATCTCTGTACTAAAATTCATCAAAATCTGTTTGGCCATTAAGGCGTGAAGGCATAACATACAAATAAACTCACTTTAATTAAAGGTTTAGTTTGAGTGTTAAAATCCTTACTTTTAATATTATAAAAGCGAAAGTGAAATTGTTTGTTTCGTCTTCACGCCTTAATGGCTAAACCGATTTTAATAATTTTTTGTACAGAGATAGTCGGGACCCCGGACAGGGGCATTTATGCTAAGGAGAATTGAGGGAGAAAGAGGGAAGATAAGGGAAAACTTAGCATTGCTATTACAATAAATAAGGCGCATGGGCAAAAACTACAGGTAGCAGGTACGGGAACTGTGTTACCCCGAATTTAACGCGTGTGAAGCCGCGGGCAAAAGGTAGTTTTACTATGAAATTCTAGACATTTTACAGATACTCCAATCTATAAGCTGAACAACAACATAGACGTTCTCTTTGATGTGCTGTGTCATAGTCAGGATTAAATTGGCCATTGTATTTTAAAACATTGTCTCTCATAATAATATTAATTTACTTTACAAAAAAATCATCTGCTGTAGTAGATAGGATTGAAAAACTGTCAACTTTGTTTGCTTTATTTAAATGTTATTTTTAAATTACTGATCATGACATTAATATACAGTAAAGTTTATTTCGGATTTTTCTTTTTTCTCGATATCACGCGGGTAAAGCCACACCAGCTAGTCCATCAATACTTTAAACAAATAAAAAAAAAAAAAAAACTTGGGACAACTCACACACGGCTATCTGATCCCAAGCTAAGCAGAGCTTGTGTTATGGTAACCAGACAACTGATATACATACTTATATAGTTTATAAATACATACATATTATAGATAAATCACACCCAGACACAGAACAAACAATCATGCTCATGACACAAAGTTTGTCCTGGGTGGGAATCGAACCCACGACCTTCGGCTCAGCGGTCAGGGCCACTAACCACTAGACCAACAGGCCCGTCAAAATGTAACTACAATAATAATATTTTATGCCTACAACCAAACATCACCACATCATACAATAACTTCAAAACACAAGGAAATAACACTGTCATACATAATCTCCGTGGAAATAAACACAAAGGAAGGGATATCACCATAAAGACGTTAGAGGGCTGTTAGTAAAGTTTTACAGCTCTCCAACAATAGACACATTTATCCTACTGTCCGTAGTAATATTATAAAAGCGAAAGTGAGTTTGTTTGTTACGTACACCGTACCGTGGAGACGGATATAAACTATTAAAAAATAGTGAGACAGAAGGAAGAAAAGGGAAAGCTTAGCTTTGCTTTTACAATTAATAAGGCGCAAGGGCAAAAACTACAGATAGCAGGTACCTGCAAATCAGGAAAGGGAAACTGTGTTACCCTGAATTGAACGTGAGCGAAGCCGCGGGCAAAAGCTAGTGTAATATAAAGCTGAAGAGTTTGTTTGTTTGACTGCCTCCTTGGTGTAACATGGTTTCAAACGTGACTCTTGATGGCGCATTTTTTTCAAAACCATCCATGTTCCTTTTTTTGCCTTTTGTGTTCCGGATTCACGTTATCATTTTAACATACTCAGCAGCTCCGGCAAGTAGTTGCCGAAATGGGTCCTTCTGCTTTGCTGAAATCTCTTTCAGTTGCATGTGGAACGCGAACGCGCCGTCAGCACGGCGAGAATAAGGTCCTGGGTTCTTTCTACGTTCGACAAAATGAAAATAAGTCTCTATTACATAGAAATACAATCAGATTTGAAAAATATTATTTCATTAGATAGCTCAAATAATAAATAATAATAAATATCTTGGGACAACTCACACACGGCTATCTGATCCCAAGCTAAGCAGCGCTTGTGTTATGGTAACCAGACCACTGATATACATACTTATATAATTTATAAATACATACATATTATAGATAAATCACACCCAGAAACAGAACAAACAAACAATCATGCTCATCACACAAAGTTTGTCCTGGGTGGGAATCGAACCCACGACCTCCGGCTCAGCAGTCAGGGTCACTAACCACTAGACCAACAGGCCCGTCAAATCTAAGCAAAGGTCGTATTTAACAGCACATCACGATTTTTATGAGTTTAGTGTTGAGCGAAACCGCAGGGCACAACTAGTATTTTTATTATAGGTGCGGAGCTAGTCAACACGTATATTTACAAGGCTTATCTGTTGTTCTATGTGATTCGTATGCGGCCAACATACAAAACGTTAATGTTTGTTTGGGGGTACGTGGCGAGCGGGTATTTTTATTTTTTTAGTATTATGTATTTCATTTTATTCATTCAGACTCACTTCAAAGTAAATGTTTCTCGATAAAAATAGGAATAATACTTAATTAAACATAGCAGCCCACCGGTAACAGGGTCCAAGCTAAAAACAGTCCAAAAAGAGGAAACGGAGGTCCGGGAGTACCGCTTTCTGTATCAAGCCCTTGATCCAGCTGCTTAACGAGAGCCTTCTCAGGCATTGGTTAATTCTCTTGGCAAATAAGCCATCGGCTGTAACAACTGACGACGATGAATGACGTAACGGTTGGCGAAGTGCGAAGTGGCTGAGCGATAGACTGCTGCGCTGCGTGGCGCGGGTACGAACCTCGCACGGAACAAATATTTGTATGATCTACAGGGATCTTTGGGGGTCTGGCTGTTTGTGTATGTGAGAAATTCCAATATCGAAGACATCACAGATATCCGGTGATATCTATCGATCATCATCATCTGCCTAGCCTTTTCCCAACTATGTTGGGGTCGGCTTCCAGTCTAACCGGATGCAGCTGAATATCAGTATTTTACATGGAGCGACTGCCTATCTGACCTCCACAACCCAGTTAATACTGGGTAATACGATACCCCTTGGTAAGACTGGTTGTCAGACTTTCGGAACACTGACTACCTGTAACGACTGTCAAAGATCTACAAATGACAGCCGGGACCAACTGCTTAACGTGCTTTCCGAGGCACGGAGGAAACTCGGTATGTAACGGGTGTTCACCCATCCACAGACCAACCTAGGCAAGCGCGACTTAACCTAAAGATCGACCCGAGCGGCTGCTATTTATTTAGCCACGAGCTCCTCCGGTGATATCTATCGATACACTTTAGAAAGTACATAATTATGAATTGAAAAAGTCACATTTATTGCTCATGTATGAGAATCGAGGTACTTAACATCTGGGCCAGCTCAACAAAGAAAAAACAACAACGGAACCAACCCCCAAATTCCACGATCGAAATTCGAAATACCCTTCTCGACTTCTCTAATCTTTCGTGGCCCAACGTTCAGCGCACCTTACCCCAGGCTAAGGATAATCGCTGATTTATGGCTAATATCTTCCATGATTTACCAGTATTTCTCCCCCCAATTTTTTTCTTCGCACCTTTAACGCATGTATTGAATTTTATTAGAACGGTTTGTATTCATTTTTGGCAATAACTGTCGAACTTTCTTGGTGATTGTATACTGAGTTTTGAGTATAAATCCTCCTAACATTATAAATGTGAAAATTTGTGAAGATTTTCAGGTGGATGTGTGGATGGATGACTGGATGTTTGTTACTCTTTCACGATAAAACTTCTGAACAGATCCGTTTATAACGACACAAACGATCATCTTTTGCCTAGCCTTTTCCCAAGTATGTTGGGGTCGGCTTTCAGTCTTACCGGATACAGCTGAATACCAGTAGTTTACGAGTACATGGAGTGACTGCTGAAACCAGCACTGTGCCGTGGGCTCCCATAGCACAGCATCATGCTGAGTGGTGATCTACCTGTCGCAGTCACGACGTGCAAGCTATTTTTATTTGTATATATATTTGTAAATGTTTGTGATACTTTGCATGTTTGACTGACTTTCAAGACAGTGACTAAGTGTAAAGACTATCAGAGATCTGCAAATGACAACTGAGACCAACAGCTTAACGTACTTTCTGAGGCACCTAGGAAGCTCGGTATGTAACGGGTGGTAATCTAAAGATCAACCTGAGTGACTGCTATTATTGAGCCTTAAGCTCTTCCACACAAAACCACATTTGAAAAATTATGTAAATGGATTTTCGAAAATAAAACACTTAATGTTTAATAAATGTTTGTGGATATTAAGCTTTTTTAAATAATAGTCTGATGTTTCCAAAAACTGATGGAATGTATTGCATGCAAACATTAAATTCAATAAAAAATAACCACTCGTTTCATTTCGTAGAAGAATTCCAACCTTTCATTGGTTATTTAATTAATACAGTTCATGAATGTTTTCAATTATATTATTATTGGAAAAAACATTATTTACGCTTTTAAACGAGATATTTGAGTTTATTGTTTGTAAATAATCCGTTTTAGGTGTTAATCATAGTTTTTGTGACCATGTCAGGTTAAAACACATTATGTGGAATACTGTTTGTTTCCCTTAACCAGTAAACTCATCTGTGTCACTAACCAAAGGTCTTTACAAATATAAATGTTTTAAATTAAAGTTATCGCAACTCCGGCCCCCAAGATACAGGCGCAGCCTAGTTTGGAAACCATTGTTTTCTAATTTTGTCTATTTGAACTTGTTACCGATATTTGAAATGATGATTAAGAAAAATGTTGTAACACTGGTTTAATAATAAATTATTCTTATTCTTAGGGTTTCGTAGGTACCTTAAAAGGAAAAAGTGAAACCCTCTTAGAATCACTTTTTTGTCCGTCTGTCTATCAAGACCCTTTATCTCGGGAACGCGTAAAGGACATTGAGTTGAAATTAAAATCATATGCTGAAATCTGTAGTTGCTTTGTGCTCTGAAAAATCAACTCTAAGTCTATGCAGTCAAAAGATATAGTCGTTTATGTAGCAAGTTTGATCGGAACCTTCGGTGTGCGAGTCTGTTTGTCGTTTTTTTTTTTAACTTATTAACCTACTAGCTTCCGCCCTCGACTTCGTCCGCGTGGCATAGTTACTTTGGGCTTACGCTAACTTTAACCCGGGTGATGATCGAAAAAAAAAATCTTTCTCTCCCCGTTTCTTCCCTCTTTCTCCCCCTTTTCTCACTTTTTTAGTATACATATACGTTTCCAGGGTCCCAACTGTCTCTGTACTGAAATTCATCAAAATCCGTTTGGCCTGCTTGGCGTAAAAACGTAACAAACAAACAAACTCATTTTCGCTTTTATAATATTAGTAAGGATTTGTCACATCTAACCTAACAAATTTTTTAAGTAAGTACCATCTTTAGTATATCAAATCATGACCTATTTTGTATGTTCTTTTATGGTTTTTATTTAATTTCGCCCACGTCATCTTATTAATTTCCATCAAAGAATCAAAGTCTAACTTCAGGATCTAAGTTCAATTTTCTAGACTTTAATTATCTCGGTGCTAATGAGATTTAGTTTCGCAAGTTAGCAACAGCTGTGTAGATTCTAATAGGTTGAAGCTTATAATTAGATTAGTTATTATGAATAAATATAGAAGCTTGTACTTGATCATTTGTTTTAGAATTTTATGATAAACTAGCTTTGCCTACGGCTTCGCTCGCGTTAAATTCGGGGTAACCCAATGCCCCTTTCCTGATTTGCAGGTGCCTGGTACAGAGATAGTTGGGACCCTGAAGACGGACACACTTTTTGTTTCTTTCTAACCCCCCACTACCTTAAAATCGGGGTTGGAAATTTGTATGAAGTATTCCGCAATTTTCAAGGTAGGAAGCTAAAATTTGATATTTGTCACTAACAAAAACATCATGCAACATTTCTTTATAAAAATCTGCCCCCAACCCGTTAAAAGAGGGGATAAAATTTTTAAATGGAACATTCCGCAGTTTTAGAGATAGGAAGCTAAAAATCGGTACACACACCCTTTGTTACCAATGAAAAATACCTGCAAATCAGAAAACGGGAACTATGTTACTCCGAATTTAACGCGAGCTAAGCCGCGGGCAAAAGCTAGTATTTAATAACAGTAAGATCTTTAAAAAAAAAACAACAATAGAATACACTATTACAATAAACAAAAGCTAATGAAAACCTAGAATATGAATCACGTTAGTCTTAAGCGCAATACACACTATTTTTTATGGTTTACCGGCGACACAACCCGGCGACCGGTATAAAAAAAACGTCATGTCGGTAACATGCGCCCGCACGTGTTGCCCGCCGACATGTTGGCAGCTTGGGTACGCCTGCGCTCAGTTGTACGGCGACGCTCGACCTGTAGTGCTGACTGCCAAATAAATTTCTCATCTCAAGCCCGGCGGCACATGCCACCGACTAAATTTTCCGACTTGTATTAAGTGAAGCCGCCAACTAGACCGCCGACAAAAAGTTGCCGTCATATGTCGGCGGCCCTGCGGGCTCAATGTGTATTGCGCTTTAGAAAACCAGACAAGGTCATTCACCTAACCACTCAAATTAAGAACTCAAGGGAAACAGGCATAAAGCTTTTTCAAATCTTTTGACTTAAAGAGTCCAATCCAATTTTGTTTAAGACCCTAATTCGTAATGTGATCGGGTGGGAGATTACTTTAGTTTCTAAGTTTAATTGAAACTACTTACTTTACTAGCATAAAATCGGTCTAGGCTTGATATAACTTGTTCATCTAGTTGAATAAATGGCGGTGTAGGTAATTTTTTTTTTTAAATAGGTAATTTTTAAGCTATTGGCATTGAGCGTGGAGACCGAATCTAGAAATTGAGTAACGAAAAACCTAACATTACGAATACGGTCAGTTATTCAAACACGATTCCAATGTTTTAATCGACTTCATTTTCTTTTTACGACTTCTTTTCATTAAAAGTACTTTTTAAATATTATATTTAGTTTTTTTTTAATTTATTGCATATGTTGTTTTATTGTGTTTAGATATTTTTTTTTATTTATTATATGAAATTTTTGTACCTTATCACAATGTTGTCGTAATTCAACATAAAAGTTGTCTGGTTTAGAATGTCTTATGGAAAGAAAGAAAGAAGAAAGAAAGAGTGATTTCTGTATGTAATGAGCTCACGATATTTCGACACTGTTTCAAACGCCGTGATTGTGGGATGATCGCCAAAAGCTTTAGCTTGAAAGATTAAAACAATGTTAGTTTAAAAAAATAGCAATAACTAAAAAAAAACTAGAGATCATTTTGATTTGCATTGTAATTTCATTAATATTTATTTAGGGGGTTACCCTATTAACAATGTACTGTTTCATGACAATGTAATGTAATGTTTCACGCTTTAAAAGACTTGTAGCTATAGAAGATTTCATGAGTCGTTTTTGACCGAAGAAATATCAACTTAAAATCTCAGGCAATTTCTGAAGAAAGTTCATTCTCACGTTTTTCAAAGAATTTCTATCCATCATCACATAAATTGACACCACTTAAAACTCAGCTTACCCTCGAATCGTGAGTGACATCCATAATTCATAAAAAGTAATACTTTCTGATGCGTCGCGCGTCATACATGCTTGAATTCGATGTAAAAAATGGGCGATGCGGCATTTATTGCTGTCTGCGAAGCCGGCTGACATTCTTAACGGATTCAACTATGTGGATTATTTTGGTCATAAATAAAGAAATTCATAGCTTCAAAAATCGGCCAAGTGCTAGTTGGTCTCTATCTATAAAAACATGTTTGTTGTATGGGAGCCCCTTTAAATATATATTACTACTAGCTGGCGCCCGCGGCATCGCCCGCGTCATATCGAAAAAAAGTATCCTATGTGTTATTCCAGACCATAATCTACCTCTATTCCAAATTTCATCAGGATCCGTTCAGCCGTTTTAACGTGAAAGAGTAACAAACATCCATACATCCATTCTTACAAACATTCGCATTTATAATATAAGTAGGATAATTAGAATCGTCTATCTATCTTTCTTGTTAACCAAACTGACTTTTACGAATAAATGCATTGTTCATAGAAATAAAGACGTGTAACATAATAACAAGCAGAATCACTATAGGTAAACAAAATAGCTAGGCTATTAAACTAATACAATAGTCTCATCTTTTTTCATTAACAATTAATTATAATCCTCTGCCTAGCTTTTACCCAACTATGTTATAAAAAAAAACTTAGATATAACAAAAATAAAAACAAGTGTGTCACCTTTAACTATATGACCAATTTGAGCATACGTAGACGACACACCGTTCTCTCTTCACTTACCTCCTGTGCACCACCTCTAATGACTATCGTCTCGTGTAGTTTTTTTTGTTTCGACCTCCTGACCTGACCTTAGATAAAACCAAGGTCAAAACCTTCAAGAAAGCTTAAGGTACTACTAATATTTTCGATCTATAATGGAAATATCCCACTGTGAGACTTAGATTACGTCTGCGTCGACGCCAACAAGATCTATACATATGTTTATGTAGAAAAAACTGATTGGAGGAGCTCGCGGCTAAGTAATAATATCCGTTCAGGTCGATCTTTAAGTTAAACCGCACTTGCCTGGCGTTGTTTTTTAAAAAACGTTCCCCCGCACTAGGAATTTATCCTGCATCGTGGGTGAGTTTATAAACATTTAAACTCACATACACAAACAGCCAGACCCGAAACAACTATCTGCAGGTCATACTAACATTTGTTCCGTGCGGGTATCGAACCTGCGACACGCAGTGTAGCAGTCGATCGCTCAGCCACTGCGACAACCGTGCCGTCGTGGGTTGGTTAAGCTGTTGGTCCTAGTTTTCAACTGTAGATTCTTCCTTTACAGTTGTTAGAGTGGTCCCAAAGTCTGAAAGGCAGTCTTACTAAGAGTATCGTGTTACCCAGTTCTGACAGGATTGTGGAGGTCAGATAGGCAGTCGCTCCAAGTAAAATACTAGATTTCTGCTGCACCAGGTTAGACTGGAAGCCGATCCGATAAAACCAGCCAAGTGCGAGTCGCGCTTGCACACTAAGGGTTTCGAAAAAGGGTATTCGGATAGACGGACAACAAAGCTATCCCGTGAGGATTCCGTATTTTTCTTTTAATTTATTGAACCCTTAAAAAACGATATACAACACAGAACAGGCTGTTCAAATAAGTATAAAAAAAAAACTAAAAATAGATGAGTATTCTTATATATCTTCTAATATATAAAATTCTCGTGTCACAGTTTTCGTTCCCATACTCCTCCGAAACGGCTAGACCGATTTGAACGAAATTTTGTGTACATATCGGGTAGGTCTGAAAATCGGCCAACATCTATTTTTCATACCCCTAAGTGAGCAGCGGGTGAAACCGCTGGGCACAGCTAGTATGTATATAACATTATAAATGCGAATGTTTGTGGGGATGAATGTATGGATGTTTGTTACTCTTTCACGTCAATACGGCTGAACGGGTCTTGATGAGATTGGCACAGTTATTATTATAGTCTAGAATAACACAACGGACACTTATTTTTCGATCATCAGGCGGACGAAGCCGAGGGTGCCAGCTAGTTTTTCATACAAGGACCTGAATTATCTATCCTTATTCATTTCTTAAACGGATTTTGATTCGGTCTTTGAAAGAATTATTCAGAAACATTTATCTAACTTCGTTGAAGCATAGGTAATAAATAGTATAGAGATATTATCTATTGATCTGTAGACAAAATAACGCGGAATAACTAAGCAGACGAATGAATCCACGCGAAATAGGGCACTAATTTCTTTAGCATAAAGTTTATTATCAAACTACAGGTAGTCAAAGACAGCAAAATGTCGTTTATTGTACAAAGTAAACGAGTACGCTGTCAACATGAGTATACGAGTGACATTATCTAATGTGTGTGACGTCATCTGACGTCGCCTGACGTGGCTTGACGTGGCTTGACGTGGGCGGACGTGTGCTCAACATACATTTTAACGTTTATTAGGTAAGTACATTATGAAACATAACCGCAAATTATATTTCGCAGAATTAAAGGTAATGAATTTTATATCAATTTTTCTGAACTTTCCGTACCTCAAAAAAAATATAAATAAAAAAAAATATTTCTTGGGACAACTCACACACGACTATCTGATCCCAAGCTAAGCAGAGCTTGTGTTATGGTAACCAGACAATTGATATACATACTTATATAATTTATAAATACAAACATATTATAGATACACTTCCACCACTGCTTAAACCCGACGGGTCACTGGCCCACTCCGCTGAAGAGAAAGCAAATTTATTTGCCGCTCTTTTTGCGGAATCTTCACGTCTTGACAGCGGCGACGCAAGCCCCCCGGCCTCTCCTGCTGGATGCGAGACGAGTATGTCGGACATTCGCATCCACCAGAAGGACGTCCGTAGGGTGCTGCGTAATCTTGACGTGAACAAAGCTAGTGGTCCCGACGGGATTCCGGCAATTGTACTTAGAACGTGCGCGCCTGAATTGTCTCCAATCTTGACGCGCCTGTTTCGCCTCTCGTTTGAGACTGGAAAAGTACCGAAAGCTTGGAAGCAAGCTAACGTGCAACCCGTGCCCAAAAAGGGCAGTCGAGCTGACCCGGCCAACTACAGGCCCATTTCAGTCACGTCCATACTCTGTAAGACTATGGAGCGTGTACTGAACGGTAAACTCCTGGCATACCTAGAATCCAATGACATCCTCAGTGACCGACAATACGGCTTTCGCCGAAACCGGTCCACTGGGGATCTTCTAGCGTATGCCATTCACATTTGGAGTGAGGCCATTGAGAAACACGGGGAAGCGCTTGCCGTTTCCCTTGACATCTCTAAGGCCTTCGACAGGGTGTTGGCATGAAAGCCTTATTAAAAAGCTTCCTTCTTTCGGTCTACCCACTGGTTTTTGTACTTGGGTTGCGGACTTCCTGAGGGATCGGTCCATTCGAGTGGTCATAGATGGCTGCTCGTCTGACCAATTGGCTATTAATGCTGGGGTCCCTCAGGGGTCGGTTCTCTCAGCAACTTTATTTTTGCTGCACATTAACAGTCTGCTAGTGCCCGGCACCTTTGGGTATGCAGACGACAGCACTGTTGCTGAGAGATATACGTGCAACGCAGGGGCTAGTGGGTCTCAGATCCGGTCTCTTCGCGAGGCCATGGTTGAGCGGTTGAACTTGTCCTTGAGGGCTGTCTCCGATTGGGGAGATGCTAACTTGGTCAAGTTCAATGCTGCTAAGACCCAGGCGTGTCTGTTCTCCGCAAAGAGGAGTGAATTTCAACCTGCTCCTTCTTTTCGTGATGTAACCGTGCCAATTACCGACCATATTGAGCTTCTTGGTGTAACGCTTACATCTACCCTCAATTTTGGTCCGTTCATCGAGGCTAAGGCTAAACTGGCTGCTAAAAAGTTGGGTATCCTAGCAAAGGTGAGACAGTATTTCACACCGGAACAGTTGCTGAACTTATATCAAGCGCAAGTTCGATCGTGTGTGGAATACTGTTCTCATCTCTGGGACGGATCCGCCAAATCCCAGCTTGAAGCGCTAGAGTCTATAGAGAAACGAGCCAAGAGGCTCATCGGCAACGACGCGCTGGATGAGTCAAAGCTCCAGAGCCTGGAGCATCGCCGGCGCGTTGCCAGCCTTTCGGTTTTCTATCGGTTACATTTCGGAGAGTGTGCGATGGAATTGCACAGCCTAATTCCGCCAAGCCCGTTCCATCACAGGACTACAAGACGTACGGCGATGCGCCACCGTTATATGGTAGACATCCCACCCACACGCACTAAACGGTTTGGGAATACCTTCATTGTGCGTACTGCTAAGGAGTGGAATTCCCTGCCGGAGTCTGTATTTCCTGACAGCTATAACCTGGGGGTCTTCAAGTCAAGAGTGAATAGGTTATTTCTAGGTAAGCGTGCTTCATCGTCGACCACATCATCACTTACCATCAGGTGAGATAGTGGTCAAACGCGAGCCTATCAATAATAAAAAAAAAAGATAAATCACACCCAGACACAGAACAAACAATCATGCTCATCACACAAAGTTTGTCCTGGGTGGGAATCGAACCCACGACCTCCGGCTCAGCAGTCAGGGCCACTAACCACTAGACCAACAGGCCCGTCAAAAGGAAAAAATAGGAACTTTTTGTTTTCAGCCTGTCTGTCTGTCAAGACCCTTTATCTCAGGAACGCGTGGAGGTAAAGACTTGAAATTAAAACCATATATTAATTGCTGTAGCACCTTTGTGCTGTAAAAAAATCAACCCTCTAAATCTAAGTATTAAAAAAATATGTCTGTTTTTGTCGCAAGTGTGAACGGAACCCTAGATGCGTATGTCTGACTCGATCTTGGTTGGTTTTCAGTTTTTCGTGGACACATTTGTTACTGTAAAGGCCTATTCAAACCTATGCGGTATTCACTACCGTCTGCGGCAGAGAAAACCCAGTGGGTATGCGGTAATATAACTGTTCACACCAAAGCAGATTTCGCTATCCTTGTGGATAGAATAACGCGCGGTAGCTATTCAGACCTATGCGGTATTCGCTACCGCCTGCGGCAGAGAAAACCGCGGTACTTGATACTATATACCTGAGCGAAACCCGCGCGGTATGTACCTCTACCCACAGCGGCAGCGAATACCGCTTAAGTCTGAATAGGCCTTAATGAAAATTATATTATAACGCTGTCTGCTTCCATACACACATATCGATAATTATATGACTTTTTTGAACAGCACTAACGCGGTTAGTGTTTGTTCTTCTGAAGTTTCCTCTCCATATCCCAAATATCATTGCATTGTCCTTAGAATTACTGCAAAGAACAATGTCCAAAATGGCCCTGTGCAATAAAGAGAATCGAAATACATGATAATTAATTGTCTTTTTTATGTAAGTTGCAAATACTTTTGTAACACGGACTAGCTGTATAAAAAAAACACAGTCGAATTGAGAACCTCCTCCTTTTTTGAAGTCGGTTAAAAATGTACATTTCGTGGTATTCCACGTGACTAATAACATCCGTCACCCGCCATCTACGACTATTTTAATAGGTAACACCTTTTTTTAAGTTACACTTTTTTATTATTATTGGGGTGGGAAATCATCAAATAACTTCCTCCGCTCTGAACGGAGCGGGGAGGAGTGTTTCAGATTTGTACTGACTAAAACCCACCCATGTTCCTTCTATTGCCCTTTACGTTCCGAGGCAGCGGTATCTCTTTCGAACAACCCGCAACCCTGGCAGGCGGAGGCCCTGGCAAGCCCCTCTGCTTTGCTGACTCTCTTTAAGGCGCGCGTGAAACACGAACGCGCCGTCGACACGGCCTGTCGTCAATAGATGGACGGACGGTGAGCTACACATCGCTCACCGTCCACAGGCTCGCATCTACGGTGGCCGGTTAATATTACACTTACATCTACTTAAGCGTTGAAAAAAATGCATAGGCACCTACTAATTGCCTAGGTAGGTATTAAAAATTGTATTATTATAACATTTTTCAGTTTACACGAAGCTATGAAAAATCATACCTCATATTCATTATTACGGTTCGATTCTAACCTAAAACTCTAGTACATTTAAAAAATATATAATTACTAGCTATAGCCAGTGGCTTCGCTCGCGTTAAAGTCGGGGTAACACAGTTCCCCGTTCCTGATTTGCAGGTAACTGCTACCTGTAGGTTTTGCCCTTGCACCTTATTTTTTGTTATAGCAAAGCCATGTTTGCCCTTTTCTTCCGTCTTTCTCCCTCATTTCTCACTAAAAAAAATAACTTATTTCAGTCTCCAGGGTATCGACTATCTCTGTACCAAAATTCATCAAAATTGGTTTACCCATTTAGGCGTGAAAACGTAACAAACAAACACACTTTCGCTTTTATAATATTGGTAAGGATAGTAAAGATTTCTTCTACAGCTAGACCGCTTTAAGAAAAAGATAATAAAAAAGTTTACTAATGATCATAAAATACAATCATTTTACGCCGCTGTTGGCTCAAAGTAGTGCGCAAAGCAAATGCCCTTTAGCTAAGCTGGGCATGCTAAAAGAAAAAGGATAATTATGGTTACAAAATTCTTTTTCTTTAATACCTAGCATGTTCCCTTAGCTTTTATAATCCCTCAAACGACTGCGGGCGAAACCACAACAAAAGCAAGGTGTACATTAGCCGATGACGTCCCGCTATCTGCGGACCGGACAGACTGTGTAGCCTCGCTTTATTTCCTGTGTGCTTCACCGTCTAGTACAGGCATTACTATTGGTTTTCGATTGCCGTATGTTCCAGCTGTTGTTGATTATAGATAGAATATTCTTTATTATGTACACCATACAAATGACAAGAATAACAATATGCAACTTAAAAATAGGGTGACACAATGGGCGGTCTTATTGCTAAAAGCGATCTTTTCAAGACAACTTTTGGATGGATTTAAAGGAGGTGATACAGTACTGTAGGTAGTCTGTGGTGTTTCATTCTACGAACAAATAGCTACATTTATAAAAAACAATACTTAAAAAAAATATACATTACATATTAAATAATAATTATGAAGAGGAAAGAAAATTTCCTATTGTTGTTTAAGGAGAGAGGTAGTGCTTTTTGATCATAGTTTTAAAAATAGACAAGTTTTGAGCATAGCCCCATAGACGTACAGCTTGAACTGTAAAGGATTTATCATAGAAGCTAGTAGAATGCACCGGCATCTCCAGTCTTAGGTTTTCAGATGATTATTATTTTACTCGTTAAATGTTTTTTTTTATCAACACTGCAACTACTTTTATACCAATTTTTTTATACCAATAGGAAGCTACATTGCACTTAAATGTGTTACGTGTTGTACTATTCTACATATTTCAGATCGGCACATCACGTTTTCTTCTTCCATTCTCCCCTGTAAGACGTCACAGCATCATTTACTCCTTTCTTCTTCATATTATTCCTTACGTAATCTCTCCAACCTTTTTTTGCCTTCTTCTGCCTCTCCATCCAATTTCTGACCATAACGCAAATAAAACCTCGGGCGAAAGTTAGTGTTAAATTAAAAACTAGACCAAAATAATTTAATCCTCGAGAAACTTTTAAATCTAACGTGAACCTGAAATAATATTCTACAAACTCATAAAACAGATTTCCATTTCAGGGGCTCACAATTTTAATTTCCTTAACATCCAAAAAGAAAGCGCCGTGACCGAGGCCCCGACGACCGGTGGTAGGGTTGTGCCAGATATAATCCGGTCTGCTAGGAAATGACTGCAGGGTTAGCGGGGTGATGAAAAATGGATGTTAATAATGAGAGTTTAGGTTTTAAGTTACATTGTTGGAATGTTCAACTACAATCTTTTTTTTGCGGATGGCAAATCATCAAATAACTAACTTAGACTGAATGTTTTTGCTTTTGCCCATTGTGTTCCGAGGCCGGGGTATCTCTTTCGGACAACTCGCAAACCCGGCAGGCGGTGGCCCTGGCAGGCCCATCTGCTTAGCTGACATCTCTTTGAGGTATGGAACACGAACGCGCCGTTGACACGGCCTGTCGTCATCAGACGGATGAACGGTGAGATCCCCATTGCTCACCATCCACAAATCCACATCTACGGTAACGGGGAGTCGTCTCGCGGCAACCGACGCCCGGAGCATCTCTCGAGGTAGCTAGGTTGGTTTGAGGTTCAACTACAGTACGTTTACTAGTTATTAAGCCTTTAGAGTTTAGCTTCAGCCTTTTTTTTTAAAGGGCCTCTATTCGTTTCCCGGATAAACCACAATATTATTGATGGATTTTTACTGCAGCCAGCACCCACGGGCCTTATTGGCATCTAACGGGTACAAGCCCATGTACCCGTTAGATGCCTATAAGGTCCGCCATCATGGGACTTCAACATAACTCACGGAATGTGGGTGTTCTACTAGGAACACCTTTGTGCCCAACACTTTGGGAATAACACGCTTGATGTTTTTCTATTTTAATTCTTCTCTTTTGCCCATAGCTTCGCTTGCGTTAAATTCGGGGTAATACAGTTCCCCTTTCCTGATTTACATGTACCCGCTACCTGTAGTTTTTGCACTTGCGCCTTATTTATTTTAATAGCAATGCTAAGCTTTCCTTTTTCTTCCCTATTTCTCCCTCATATCTCAATCTTTTTTTTTAAATAGCCTGTTTTCCCTTTTCTTCCATCTTTCTCCCTCTTATCTCATTTTTTTTATATAAAAAAAGCCTATGTCCGTCTCCAGGGTCCTAACGAACTCTGTACCAAAATTTATTAAAATTGGTTTAGCCGGCGTGAAGACGTAACAAACAAACAAACTGACTTTCGCTTTTATAATATTAGTAATGATTGTGTAGGTTTACTTAAAAAAAACTCTATCTAAGGTAACTTAAGAACAGTATTCTTTGAACAGATGAGGAACGGGTATGACTGCATCGTTGTTCTAAAATACAAGTACCCGATACCCAGGTTGGGTTAAGTGAATGTGGGCATTTTTCACACAGAGACTTCTTAGTATTTAGTAAGTTACTTTGTTTTGGGTTAAGATTAATGACCCTTTTATTACTTTTATTTTTTCGGATGGGAAATCATCAAAATACTTCTCCCGCTGTGGGTGAAACGAAAGGGAGCGTTAGACCAATACTGACTAAACCTCACCCATGTTCCTTCTTTTGTCCTTTATGTTCATATCTCCTTAAAACGAATAACCCCGACAGGCTTAATACCATTTACTTTACTTTATCTTTCTTTTCATATTTAAACCAGTTTTCTGTTCCTGTCTTTTATTTTTCTGTATTCAGTGTGTATGTACATAAATCGTTAAATAAATAAAAATAAATAAACAAAATTCTCATGTCACAGTTTTAGGTGCTGAACTCCTCCGAAACGCTTAATCGACTTTTATGATTAAATAAATAAATAAATATCTTGGGACAACTTACACACAGCTATCTGATCCCAAGCTAAGCAGAGCGAACCCATGACCTCCGGCTCAGCAGTCAGGGCAGTGGTTAGTGAACCACTAGACCAACAGGCCCTTCAATTTTTTTGTATATATATTTTGTAGGCCTGAATATTGTTTGTAATTTCTTTTTCATGCCCCTTATAACTTTATAAGGGTGGAAGCGGGTGAAACCACTGAACACAACTAGTATTACTAGAAATATTTTTTGTTAGCAAAACTATCTTATTTTTGTGAACTCACAGAGATTTTTCTCTTTGCTAGCTACATTTCATTTCATATTACTAAATCCTCGGATCAGCAGTAAAAAAACATATGAAAAACGTTTTTTTAATAAAAGCGCATGATGCAGCGTTAGCGAGTACCCTATCTTTTAAAACAGGGTGTGCAGAATTTCTTTGTTAATAAATGAAAAGTATATGAGGGAACCTAGAAAAGCACGTACTAATATTTGAGGACATCAAGTCTCTGATTGTCAGCGAAAACCTTCATTTAATGGGCTGAAGCTAATTTTGTTAATTTTCATATTAATTTTTGATACTTATTAATACATTTTTAAACATGTCTTAAATAAAATTATAAAAAAACATTTAAAAAATATAAAATAGGTCTCCGCCTGTATCGGGAACCTGCTCCCGATACCGGCGGAGACCTATTTTTATATGTCCAAGCTACCGGTGGTTAGGGCTCCAGAGACAGGAACTTCCTCACGATGCGGACCGTATCGAGGAGTACTACCTTCTGAATCAGGCCTTTAATCCGGTTGGATTAATCAGCTTTGAGAGATGGTCGTCGATGCTCTTGGCCATCAGGCCATTGGGCGTAACTTCTATTGGCACAATACAATAGCTCACATTCCACATATCGACAACCTCGTGTGCCAAGTCGAGATATTTTAGTTGCTTTCTCTCTCTCAGCTTTCACAAGGTTCTCGTCATGTGAGATAGTCTATCACCAGTATGTCAGGCTTATTGGCGACAATAGTCCTGTCAGTAATGATAGACCGATCCCAGTACAGCGTGACATGGTCTTTCTCGAGAACTGGGTCGGGCACATACTTTATGGTACCTCAGATTCCACAAGATTATATTTCAAGGCAAGTTGCTGGTGATATTCATATCCTTATTTGCAATCCATAATGTGTGAAGATCTTACAATGGAAACTACAAATGGGCTTAATAGCTAAGGTACAATTACACACAAAACCCATACAGGATCACTTATTCGTCTGGCTATCTGTCTGTCAAGATCCTATCCCAGGAAGGCATGGAGATATCGAGTTGAATTTAAAATCAAATATACATATCTGTGGTCCCTTAAAGTTGTTAATAAATCAAAAGGCAAAAAAAGGAACATGAATGGGTTTTAGTCAGTAAAAGTCTGACTCTTCAACCGTCTCCGCCCAGAACGGGATGTTTACATCAGAAAAAAAATCCAATTGGCTTTAAAATGCAAGATTTCTTTACCGATCTCGTAGCGCGAAGATCTTTATGCATAAAAAGGAAAATAAATGAGCTCAACTAGCTCTAGGAGCGCCTTGGAGAGCTTTAGTAGCTTGCAGGATATAATGCCTACGTGGCTAAGTTGAATAATAGCTTTGTAAGTAGTTGGGGGGAAGGTAATGATAAATATTGCTTGAGATTTATACATACATACTGCTTGAGACTGAGGTTAGTTGTGGCTGGACATGGAAGTTTCGCGAGGTTCCTGCACATTATGCAGCAGGAAAAAAAACTTGGGTGTTGCCACTGCAACGACCGCATGGAAGACACGGCGGAGTACACTATGGTGGTTTGTCCAGCTTGGGCGGATTACCGTTATCTCCTCGTAGAGGCGATCCGCAACCTTGATCTCTCGTGTCCGGCCCTGATTCAGTCTATGGTCCGGAGTGAGTAGGAATGGAAAGCGGATACCTCCTTCTGCGAAGCAGTTGAAAACCCCACGCTCCACCCAGAGCAGGGGAAGTTATTTAATTGAAAGTAGTAGCCGCTACTTATAGGAGGTAATAGGTTCACATGCAAGCAGGTATGTAACAAGGTGTTATTTATTTAATAGGCACGAGGTTTTTCTGAAAACGGTGATGGATAATATTAAGGAATAAATATTTGATAGCTATTTAGTACTGTCAACTTTCAGACTGCATAGCCGTAGCAGACCCTAGACCCTACTGCTGCACATAGGCTTCACCCAAATTGCACCTTATGCATAATAAATTAAAGCATTTATTTTGTGGACCAGTTACAGACACTTTTAAAGCGTGAAAGCATCAATTAAAATCAAAAATTAAATGTTTACTCCAAAGCGTATTTCTATGAAGAGGAACAGAAAAAAAACTCTATTTAAAACAGAATGTTTTTGTTGGATTGTGTTTTGAGTCTATCCCTATCTCGACGGCAAGCGTGAACTTTTTAAAAACATTAATGTCATTTTTTGTATGAATCGACATAGCGGGAATAATCTTTTTTATCATTAGTTATATATGTATATTGCACTATCCCACTTCACATAGTACTTAAACATTAGTATTTAATGTTCTGACACCAACATACATAAGTCGCAGCGCCCTGCAATACTAACGCTTAATTGTTACAAACAAAAACCGGTAAATCATTAACTAAACGCTGCATTCAGATTGCTTACTCTGCAACTTGCAAGTTCATTATTGAGAAACTTTAGGTAACTGCTACCACGCAAACAACATTCGAAAACCATCCCTATGTCTAGTTCACTAAAGTTCACGAAGACTGCAGGACTATCTTTGTAAAGCACGCTCCAAGAAATTTACAAGACATCGTTGTATCAAAGATGTTGTCAGACAACTCTAAATCTGGCTCTCATGCAACCAACAATTGCATGAGAGCCAGACAGTACCCGTATTTAGACGAAGTGATAAGGGAAATAAAAGTCACAAGAATTTAGTTTTATTAAATTGTCTTTTTATATTTTCCAATTTCCATACTTTGCTTGTATTAAGGAAAAGAGGTTACATAAGATCTGTATCGGCTGCAATTTATGAATATACAATGCTGTAAATTTTCTGCTCTGGTGTTTTCTATGTGGAGTATTTTTAACCGACTTCAAAAAAGGAGGAGGTTCTATAAATAAATATAAATAAATATCTTGGTACAACTCACACACGGCTATCTAATCCCAAGCTAAGCAGACCTTGTGTTATGGTAACCAGACAACTGATATACACTTATATAATTTATAAATACATACATATTATAGATAAATCACACCCAGACACAGAACAAACAATCATGCTAATCACACAAAGTTTGTCCTGGGTGGGAATTGAACACACGACCTCCGGCTCAGCAGTCAGGGCCACTAACCACTAGACCAACAGGCCCGTCTATGTCCGATTACTCCGCCAACTGTGATCGATTTTTATAATAATTTCTTGTTCGAAAGGGGTATACTTCCGATTTGGTCCCATATTAATTTAATTTTTATTGCTTTGGTAGTTTATGAAATATCGTTTATGATAAAAAAAAAACTTATATTCCTATATAGATGATCTGCTAATCTTTTAGTAACAATGGAAAGTGAATACTCTATAAAATAAATGCTGAAATAAAAAACATTTTTCCATAATAAAAACGACTTCCAAAAAATTTTGAAAATCGGCAATTTTACTGGCGGAAGTTGGTGGTAAAAATTCAAATTCATTTATTTTATATATAAAAAAGTCAACGAAACAGACAAAAGTCACCGACTTTCGGAAGTAAAGTTATTTCCACTTTTTTGTTCCTTTTTTAAAGTCGTTCTTTTTCCAAAAAAGTTTTTGTGTAATAATATTAAAGTTTAAAAAAAAAACGCCAATTACGACTCCAAACTCGCGCACAGATGGTTCTATTCAAACCTGCGACATAATGCGTAGACTTGATTTGACAGACTTGAGTATACAGTTTTAATTTCAAGTCGATACCTTGAGGCGTTCTCGAGAGGGTCTTGACAGACAGACGGACAACAAAGGGATCCTATAAGGGTTCCGTTTTATACTTTAATGGTACAGAGCCCTGAAAAAGGAAAGAAACAGGCTTAAGTATGGCTAAAAGCCTATTCAGACCTAAGCGGTATTCGCTACCGTCTGCGGCAGAGAAAACCCAGTGGGTATGCCGTAATATTACTGTTCACACCAAAGCGGATTTCGCTATCCTTGTGGGTAGAATAACGCGCGGTAGCTATTCAGACCTATGCGGTATTCGCTGCCGCTGTGGGTAGAGGCACATACCGCGCGGGTTTCGCTCAGGTATTTAGTATCAAGTACCGCGGCTAGAGCGACCTGAGCGATATTCGCTGCCGCTGTGGGTAAAGATACATACCGCGCGGGTTTCGCTTAGGTATTTAGTATCAAACACCGCGGTTTTCTCTGCCGCAGACGGTAGCGAATAGCGCATAGGTCTGAATAGCTACCGCGCGTTATTCTACCCACACAGGCCACACACGACAGGCGTTTATAGGTAGCTCACCGTCCGTCTGTAGCTCACCGTCCACCCGTCTATTGACGATAGGCCGTGTCGACGGCGCTTTCGTGTTTCACGCGCGCCTCAAAGAGATGTCAGTAAAGCAGAGATGTTTGCCAGGGCCTCTGCCTACCGGGGTTGCGGGTTGTTCAATAGAGATACCGCGGCTCCCGAGCGTAGGAGGCCAACAGAAAGAACATGGGTGGGTTTTAGTCAGTAAAAGTCTGACACGCCCCTCCGCTCCGCCCAGAGCTCGGAAGTTACTTGATGATTTCCCACCCGAAAAAAAAATTGTATATATAGGGTATTTATAAGGCTGGTAACTGTATTTCAAATTTAATTTCAATTTGACTGACATAAAATGTATGTACAATTTGAATATGTTTTGTGGCGTCCCGCGATCATTTCAAGCGTTTTAACTATTCAAATATTAAGTACACAGTTGGTAAACTAATCTAGGGAGACATTTAAATACTTACTAATATTATAAAAGCGAAAGTGAGTTTGTTTGTTTCCTACGCCTTCACGGCTTTGCAAAATGGCTTAACCGATTTTGATGAATTTTGGTATAGAGATAGTTGAGACCCTGGAGATGGACATAGGTCAAAACTTTAAAAATAAAAGTGAGAAATGAGGTAGAAGAAGGGAAGAAAAGTGAAAACTCAGCTTTGCTATTACAATAAATAAGGCGCAAGGGCAAAATCTACAGGTAGCAGGTCCTTGCAAATCAGGAAAGGGGAACTGTGTTCCCCAAATTTAACGCGAGCAAAGCCGCGGGCAAAAACTAGTTCAAAATAATGCCTTATGTAATTTAGTTAACAGTGTTCATTGAAATAAGACAGAGACGCAGATCTATTGTTATGCTTACATTAAGTTGGCTCGATTGTCTAGTGGACGCGAGAGCGACTGTTAAACACGAGGTCTCAGGTTCGATTTCCAAAACGGGCAAAGTGTTGTTGAGTTTTTCCAGTCTAGATTTGTGACTGGTTGATGGCAATAGGCTTAAAAACTTACTATATAATACTAGCTGTGCCCAGTGGTTTCACCCGCTGCTCAGTTAGGGGTATGAAAAATAGATGTTAGTCGATTCTCAGACCTACCCGATATGCACACAAAATTTCGTTCAAATCGGTCCAGCCGTTTTGGAGGAATATGGGAACGAAAATTGTGACACGAGAATTTTATATATTAGACTAGCTGTGCCCAGCGGTTTCACCCGCTGAGGTTTAGGGGTATGATAAATATATGTTAGCCGATTCTCAGAACTACCCAATATGTACCCAAAATTTCATAAGAATCTGTCGAGCCGTTTCGGAGGAGTATGGGAACGAAAACTGTGACACGAGAATTTTATATATTAGATGTACTATTATTTACATCCACCTTTCGCCCCACACAGGATTTGTCTTGTCTTTCGAACAATGGTGGCACTTCTCCCCGCCCGTCCAGGGTGGAGGGGGGAGTAATTTGAAGATATCCTATTAAAGAAAACTTGATCCTTGACAAGCGTTTATTATTTAGTTACAACCGACTTCGTGAATACCATCGTTCCAAGCAAAAAACCTCATAAGCTAGCCTACAAGTGAAACAGTTGATAGAAAGTTTGGTCTTCCTACAGTAATATATTTTTCTAATTTATCATTTTTAATCATTATTTCACTTTTTTTTATTATCTAATATAATATGATGTTTTTTTTTTGCAAATTTTATAATTTACTACCAGTGCCCAGCGGTTTCACCTGCTGCTCATTTAGGGTTATGAAAACCAGATGTTTGCCGATTCTCATACCTACCGATATGTACACAAAATTTCTTTTAAATCGGTCCAGCCGTTTTAAAGGAGTATGGGAACGAAAACTGTGACACGAGAATTGTATATATATTAGATTAATCTCGGTGTTCTCTTTCATACTTTTATGATTCTGCAAGTGCTGTGCACTGTAAGTGACAAACTCACTAAAATCTCACTGTTTGTAATTTTTGTACAGCTATTATGTAAGTGAGTAACTCGTTGAAGTGAATAAATAAATATATTTCATTAGAATGAAAATCATCTTCCTGATTGAATCTTCAACAAAATCCCACGCAAAAGTCCCATAAATAGACTACCGAGCCATTTCTGACAGATCAAACGGTAAATAAACGCCTATAATTAAATCAAACCTTTGACTTCAACGAACCATCATTATTAACAGGAGAACACATTATAACATCCTAAAATTATGAAAATCGAAACGCGGTATACGCTCACACGAGTAATTAATAAATTATAGGGGATCAAACGAATTGCCAAAATGCAAGCGAGCGGAAAAAGGGTAATTTGAAACAAACGCGTTAGGCTGACAACACACGTGCGACTTTCGGGAGCTTTCTCGCGATTTTATACGTGATTTCCTTAGGATTTGCAAGTTGGATGCATGGTTTTATCCTGGAAGGTTAAATTGAGTGGTTAACGTGTGGTTTGAAGGGATTTCCGTAAATTGTGGGCAATTTGTTAAAGGATGTTTCCTTTTAAACATGATGTTGTTTGATGGGTAGTCAGGGCTATCTTTATAAAACATTTTTGGGGATCCTGGGGCATTAAATACAAATATTTTTTTTTTTTGTGTTAAAATATGGTACATATTAAAGTCTTTTAATTACAGTTGTAAACTTACATGTTTAAGGACATAATGGCATCCAAATTTTAAAGTGTCTTAATAAATAACATCCGTACTTCCTTACTAAAATTATTATAAAAGCGAAAGTGAGTTTGTTTGTTTGTTACGTCTTCACGCCCGAATGGCTAAACCGATTTTAATGAATTTTGGTACAGAGACAGCGCGTTCCAACTGGAGACGGACATATGCTATATTTTTTTAAAAAAGTGTAAGAATTGTGGGAGAAAGAGGGATGAAAAGGGAAAACTTTGCAGCATGCATTTTAGCATTGCTATTACAATACATAAGGCGCAAAAGCAAAAACTACAGATAGCAGGTACCTGCATATCACGAAAAGGGAACTGTGTTACTCCAAATTTAACGCAAGCGAAGCTGGGGGCAAAAGCTAGTTTTAATATGAAACATTTGCTATCGAGTGTATTAGTATCAGTGTCAATGAGTGTTGCAGATTTGTTAAAAGAGCAAAATGATTTCGAAATGTCTACCGATTTCTGTAGCAAAAGCCACGTCGCTTCTCAAACTCAAAGCATTTATTTCAATAAGACCATTACAGGCACTTTTGATTGTCATAAAAACAAAAAAAAAATGCTACTACAGTTCCAGTCACAAGACATAATAACTTGTGAAAGTACTGAAGTTGTCTATTCCAAAACATAGATCTCTATGGAGAAGAATGCAAAAACTTATAGTTCCCATACAATTTTCAGTCAATCCAGACGCCTCTGAATGCCAGTTTTTTACATGTTCTAAACTTAGTAACCTACTTATTCGTCGACACGATTTTATACACGATTATGATATCATATTATGATATATAGTACATTTAATCTTTTTTACATATTATTGTATTTACTGACAGCTATAACCTGGGGGTCTTCAAGTCAAGAGTGAATAGGTTATTTCTAGGTAAGCGTGCTTCATCGTCGACCACATCATCACTTACCATCAGGTGAGATAGTGGTCAAACGCGAGCAAAAGTTGTTTCGTACTTTGTTTATTCTCATCTATTTAGTACATTATTTACAAACTAAAAAAATATATTTACTAATGATAAAAATATACAAGTTTTAGGAGTGTAAATTTTGGCATGGGGCACATGCAAAATTTGACACTCCTATAACTTGTAGTTTCTGAAACTTCGCGATGAGTAAGTTTGGAATATGCTTTTAAAAAAAAAAAAGTTGCCCTCACTAGTTCTGTATATACTAGACTAGCTTTCCCACGCGGCTTCGCCCGCGTTAAATTTAGGGTAACACAGTTCCTCTTGCGCCTTATTGATTTTTAATAGCAACGCTAAGTTTTCCCTTTTCTTCCCTCTTTCTCCCTCACATCCCATTTTTTTAAAATAAAATTTATGTCCGTCTCCTGGTTCCCAACTATCTCTGTACCAAAATTCATCAAAATCGGTTCAGCCATTAAAGCGTGAAGAGGTAACAAACAAACGAATAAACTCACTTTCGCTTTTATAATATTAGTAAGGATAGACTAGTTATAACATAGATATAACTTCACAGTCTATAAATCCATACCAAACCGTATTTAATATCAGACAGATGAAACCTTTAAAAGTCTATTTTGGGTACTTTCTATTCCAGGACGGATAATTCAATAGTATACAAAAGAACCCAGAATTAGCGTCGAATGATCTGGAAATAAAGTTAAGGATTCACGTTTCTAACAAAAGATGTATTTTTAGAGATAAACTCTCACACGTGTGTTGCTGTGGAGTTTGTTCCGCCACTTCTTCTTCCCAGCTAAAACACTAGGAAGTGGCGAAGGGCAGGGCGTTTTTGTGGGACTGTCTCTTGTAATTTGACGTTCAAAAAGTGCTGATTATCAGCCTAATTTGAATAAATGACTTTTGATTTCGACTTCATTTTATAAAATATTAGGTACTGTGATAATTCCGTTTAGGAATTTCTCTTTAAAACGACGATTCGTAATTTTCATCATTAACATCTGATTATGTACTCATGTTTGCACAATAAAGGATTCGATTTGATTTAACACTTTACGTAGTCCCGTAACCTAGGCTGTTTTTTTAAACAACTTACGACAAATTTCTATTGGGGAGAGGTTTAGAACGATTTACTCCATAGATGTTGTACATGTACAAATAAAATATGAATATTATTTTCCTGCCTTTGTCCCACTCTATTTGGGGTCGGCGTTACACGTTTTCTCTTCCATTCCTCCGTGTCACAGCATCATTTACTCCTTTCTCCTTCATATCATTCCTTACACAATCCATCCATATTTTAGTCCGTATGTTAAAATAAGAATATAATATCTACATTAGGCACAATATATACGGTATACTTCAGCTATCACTTCAGTAATATCAGCAAGAATTCCGCTGTGTTATTTCTCTTTGTTTCGACTAAATTGGATAGTTTTCTCAAAAAGAGACGAACATCTCACGAGAAGTGTAGTACCAAGTAAAGCTCCTTGTGAGATACTTCGTTTCTGGGAAATACTTACTACCTAAAAACATTGCTGTGTGTTGTTTCAAGTTCTGAGTGGCTGCCATTTATTTTAAAAACTAGCTGTTCCACGCGGTTTCACCCACGCTGCTCAGCACCTGTTGGTCGTAGCGTGATGTTATATAGCCTATACTATAGGCTATAGGCCCTATAGCGTTCCTCAAGAAATGGACTATCCAACACTAAAAGAATTTTCCAAATCCAACCAGTAGTCCCTGAGATTAGCGCGTTCAAACAAACAAACAAACAAACAAACTCTTCAGCTTTATAATATTATAGTATAGAAGATAAAACTGATGAACCTTTTTTTCGGAAGGGAAATCATCCAATAATATCCTACGGCGGAGCTGAAGGGACAGTCAGACTTTTGTTGACTATAACCCATCTATGTTTTTTTCTTTTGACATTTTTTGTTCCGGTGTCGCGGTATCTCTTTTGAACAACCCACCACACCGACAGGCAGGCCCTCTGCTTTGCTGACATCTTTTTGAGGCGGGGTGGAGCTTCTGCGCGTGGAACACGAACGTGCCGTCGACATGGCCTGTCGCCAAAAATCGGACGTACGGTGAGCTACCTTTTGCTCACCGTCCACAGACCCGCGTCTGGGGTGGTCGTCTCGCGGCACCCGACGCCTGGAGTGGCTCCGGGCGTTTTCTTTTTTTTGCAAATGGGAAATTATCAAATAACTTCCCCCGCTCTGGCTCTAGCGTCAGACTTGTATTAACTAAAACCCACCCATGTTCCTTTTATTGTTTTTTATGTTCCAGGGCCGCGGTGCCTATTTCGAACAACCTGCAACCCCGGCAGGCGGTGGCCCTGGCAAGCTCCTCTGCTTTGTTGACACCTCTTTGAGGCGCGCATGGAACACTTACGCGCCATCGAAACGGTAACTGGTGACCTTTAAATATAAGAAATTGATGTAATGAGTATTTATTTTGGTTACGGATAATCGTTTCTGACAAGGTCAGGTGCGAAAAGTCCAATTTATACCGCGGAATGGAATTAAAGCGAATTATCTAATATATAAAATTCTCGTGTCACAATGTTCGTTCCCATATTCCTCCAAAACGGCTGGACCGATTTGAACGAAATTTTGTGTGCATTTCGGGTAGGTCTGAGAATCGGCTAACATCTATTTTTCATACCCCTTACCGAGCAGCGGGTGAAACTGCTGGGCACAGCTAGTATTAAATAAAATTAAACGAAAATAATCTTTACTAACGTACTATACGTTACACAATTTCTTTGACAAGCCAAAAAAGCTAGTCTCGCGTCTTCCCCAAAATCCTTGGACATTATCGAAAATATGCAGCTCTTTTCTAGTTTGTACGTTACTCGATTGTTTTAAAGTTTATTATACTTTGTATAAAATCGTATCTATTTCTTTCCCCGGCGGTGTAAATTGAACCTTAAACTCATATGCATGTATGCATTTATGAATGTGGATAAAATTGTGGCGAATGTTTGTGAAGATAGATGGATGATTGTGGGTCTATCACGAAAACGACTGAAGAGATTATGATGAAACTTCACGGTAATTAATTTTAGTATAAAATAATAACATTGCTCATACCTTCTTAGTAGTGGGACAGTGATAATCTTGTATTATATTAGCGTAAGAAAATACGGGTGACACCGCGTGTAGAAGTCAAGTACTATTGTTTATTTTATATAGTGACTAGCTTTTTCCTGCGGTTTCGCTCGCGTTAAATTGGGGGTAACACAGTTCCAATTGCGCCTTATTGATTTGTAACAGCAACGCTAAGTTTTTCCATTTCTTCTCTCTTCCTCCCTCACATCCCAATAAAAAAAAAATTGCCATTAAAGCGTGAAGAGGTAACAAACAAACAAACTCACTTTCGCTTTTATAATATTAGTAAGGATAAAATAAATGTAGAAACAATAGTAGGTACTTGACATGTTGACATAGGATCAAAGAATGTTATTGTGTTATTTTTTAGGCAACAAATTGTTTATTTATTGGTTGTTACTAACTTCTTGATGTTTCTCCTTCAGGAGAAAAAGGCAAGCCTATTTAGTATTAAAAAAACCGGCCAGTTGCTAGTCACATTTGAGCGCCGAAGATTCCGTATAAAAGTATCTTTTGACTACGTAGATTTATTTGTTTTTTTCACAGCTTTAAAGGAACACAGACTTCACTATAAAGTTCTAATTTCAAATCGATACCACCACGCTTTCCCGAGATCAAGGTCTTGACAGACAGTACGTCAGACAGACAGACAGACGGACCATAAAGTGATCCTATAACGGACCACAAATATTAAATAAATAAATAAATATCTTGGGACAACTCACACACGGCTATCTGATCCCAAGCTAAGCAGAGCTTGTGTTATGGTAACCAGACAACTGATATACATACTTATATAATTTATAAATACATACATATTATAGATAAATCACACCCAGACACAGAACAAACAATCATGCTCATCACACAAAGTTTGTCCTGGGTGGGAATCAAACCCACGACCTCCGGCTCAGCAGTCAGGGCCACTAACCACTGGACCAACAGGCCCGTCAAAATGGTTCCTTTTTTCCTTTTAAAGGACAGAACCCTAAAAATAATTACGAAGCTCGCATTTATTTAAATTAGATCATTAGAGGCACTTTAGAATGTCAAGAAACAAAAGGATGAAGTTACAGTCCCGGTCACAAGGCATAATAACTTGTGAAAGTACTATAGTAGCCCATTCCAAAGCGTCTCTATGGAGAAAATAGGCAAGAAAATTTAATAAAGTAAAAAAAAAGCTTACGCGTATACCTACATTCGTATATTTAAATTTATTGCTTGCGAATGCTTCATGCATTGTTCATAATGTACTCAAAACACATAAGGCTCATTTTGAGCACAGACGAGTGGAATTACAATCATTTCAAAGCAATTTACGAAATACACATTTTACGATCATCATTAATTCTGCTTACCCCAACAGAACTCATTACGACTGTCATCCAAAAACTAATTCAAACCTAAATAAATATCACAAATCTCAACCGTGACAAATAGCTTTCATCTCCTAACAAAGGCAAAATTACTTTCATACTAAAACGTAGATAAAATATTTTTTCCAGATGTTTCGTGATTCGGCCTAGTAATCCTAAAATCTCTCAAAGTCTCTTAAATATCTGGGAATTCCTCAGTTTTAATGGTTCTTTTTATAGGCTAGCTCGTTGGAACTTCATCGTGCATTAATTATTCTTGCCGAAGTCGGTTAGTGACGATTGTTTTATGTTTTTACACAGTTTTGAGGTACATAGTGTGTGGAAGAGCCGCCAATAATATCTTGGTATTTTTGATTTAATAGAATTCTTTAATCAAGGCATTATTTTATTCGAGACGACTCCCGGCCGCCGCGCCGTAGACGCGGGTGTAGACGGCAAGCACACACGCCGTCTATTCTCTCTTTGTCTGTCTAGTTCACCGTCCGTCAGTCTTTTGACGACAATCCATGCCCACGAAGCGTGTCCATAAGAGGTGTCATTAAAGCAGAAGGGCCTTGCTGGGGATACGGGTTGTTCGAAAGAGATACCGCGCTCCCGGAACACGATGAGCAAAAAAATTGTGACTATGATTAAAAGAATTTTTATTTTTTATACGCTGTTATATGTATGTACGACTTCATAAGTTATGACTTATGAAGTCGTACATACCATTTATGTTTAGTTTTTAACAACATTATCAACTTGGCAACAATTTGACCTCACTGCAGTGAAGCGTTGAAAATGGTAACATGTATATGTATATGCTTACTTTATAACGTAGTGAAAAACAGTCTATTATCGTTAATATAGAAAAGGAGTACATAAAAAAGGTCTGATAGTAAAGCCGGTGACCAAAAAGTTGGGTGGTAATCGGTTACCCTGGTATGGGCATGTGATGCGGAGGAATGAGGAGAATGTGGTAAGCTAAGTTTTGAGTATAAATGTGCACAGGTATAGTAGAAAAGGAAGGCCAAAGAAATGAGTGATAGTCTATGTTAAGGATGATATGGCTAAAATGGGGGTATAACAGAGGAGTACGGAAAAAGAAGACATGCTGCGTTTTTTTGGGGGTGGGAAATCATCAAATAACTTCCCCCGCTCTGGGCGAAGCGGGGGGGAGTATCAGACTTGTACTGACTAAAACCCAACCATGTTTCTTCTATTGCCCTTTACGTTCCGGGCCGCAGTATCTCTTTCACAACCCGCAACCCTGGCAGGCGGTGGCCTTGGCAGGACCCTCTGCTTTGTTGACATCTCTTTGGATGTTTTTTACTCTTTTACGTCAAAACGGGTAAATGGATCTTGATAAAATTTGACACAGAGGTAGATTATATTCTGGAGTAACTCATAGGATACTTTTTCTGATATTACAAAGGCGAAGCCACGGGCACCAACTAGTTTGGGACGAGGGCAGCAAAATAATGATGATGAGTTGGCAACAATAATTATAAGTGTGGTGTCATGTTGGTTCTCTTGCACTTTTAGGGCACGATTAGCGCCTGAGCGATCGACTGCAGCGCTCCGTGTCGCGGGATCGATCCCCGCACGGTACAAATATTTGTATGACCTACAGATCGTTGTTCCGGGTCTCGCTGTTTGTGTATGTGATTTTAAATGTTTATAAACGCACCCACGATACAGGAGAAATTCCCAGTGTGGGGCAATGTTTTTAAAAAAAGTATGGTTTAAGTATGGTAAATAAAGACGGAATTCTTCGATTGCTTGTAATTCTTCCAAGCACTGTGTATACAAACGTTTATCTTAAAGATTAATCATGGCAAATGAAATTCCGGCAGTCATTTGTCATATCCGGGATCATTGTTACTTTTTATGGCATATGAAAGTATCTTCAAGAAGTTCTAATTATGAATGACTACTAAGTGAAGGGAGTCATTTAAAAATCACTTATTGGAGGGATGAACTGTAAAGGAACCGTTTAAACTGGAAAGAGAACACGCGAGTTCGTGAGAAATGGAAGGATTGCCCAGGAGAGAGACACAGCAGACAATAGGGTGAAAATTTCTGTTTTTTTTACATTACGACATTTTAAATTTATAGATCACTAGCTTTTGCCCGCGGGTTCGCTGGCGTTAAATTCGGGGTAAAACAGTTCCCCTTGCGCCTTATTGATTTGTAATAGCAACGTTATGTTTTCCCTTTTCTTCCCTCTTTCTCCGTCACATCCCACTTTTTTCAAAAAAAATATTAGCCTATGTACGTCTCCTGGTTCCCAACTATCTCTGTACCTACCCAAAATTCATCGAAAACGGTTTAGTCATTAAAGTGTGAAGAGGTAACAAACAAACAAACTCACTTTCGCTTTTATAATATTACTAGCTTTTGCCCGCGGCTTCGCTCGCGTTAAATTCGGTAGCGCCTTATTGATTTGAATAGCAACGCTAAGTTTTCCCCTTTCTTCCCTCTTTCTCCCCCTTGTCCCACTCTTTTAAAAAAAATAATAGCCTATGTCCGTCTCCTAGTTCCCAACTATCTCTGTACCAAAATTTATCAAAATCGGTTTAGCCATTAAAGCGTGAAGAGGTAACAAACAAACAAACTTACTTTCGCTTTTATAATATTAGTAAGGCTAAGGATAGTAAGGAATCTAGATCGTTCGTCGTTTACTACACCGATAGGACTGACAAATCAAATGTGAACCTATAATGCTATACCATTGTCTTAGTTAATTAATAAATTGATCGTAGAGACTACAACATAATTTTTAGTTTATGCGATAGCCGAAACACTTGTCCAGTATTTTTATATCAAGAATCTATGTACAAAATTTCAAAACTGTATCATGTAAAACCACAAAGTTATAAGCTTGTTATTTTACCTGGATTTCCGTACAAATACACTGTCACCAACGGCGCGACTGTGACTGGCGCACATTTTTTTTACGATGTCCGGCCGGGTGTTTTGTGCGCTTGCGAATAGGTGCTTAGTGTCGCAATGGTGTCCATATTATAAACTTTTTTAACCCGCAACCTCTGCAGGGCAACCTCGGCAAGACTATAATAATACCCTTGGGATTATCAACCAGTTTAATGTGATTATCTACATCGCAAAATCTATACGAGCATCGCACAATATGTATGTAATGTATGTATCTAACACTGCAAAATCTATTTATGTACACTACACAATGTTGATGTAAATTGCAAAATCTATATGTACACTGCACAATATTTATGTACACTGCACAATATTTATGTTCACTGCACTATAATTATGTACACTACACAATATTTATGTACACTGCACAATATTTATGTACGCTGCAAAATCTATTATGTACACTGCACAATATTGATGTACACTGCAAAATCTATATGTACACTGCACAATATTTATGTACACTGCACTATATTTATGTAGACTGCAAAATATATATGAACACGTTTTAAACATCATGTAAATATAAAAGTAAAAACAAACGAAAACGTAGTGGTTGTATTAATGAAACGCAAATACTAATTAAAAAGCGATTAACTTGTAATGATACCTTTCGTTCAAATTTAATTTTATAGTTGAACATTTTCATAGTTAAATACCTTATAATCATTACCAAATATTAATTAGTCATTATAATAATTTTGTTGTGTTTTCGATTGTTCTAGAAGAACACAGTACATAGGATTACATCATCTGCTATTTCCTAACTATATTGGGGTCGGCGTCCAGTCTAACGGAATGCCAGCTGCATTTGGTTAGACTGTGATTAACCATCTTGGTAGCCCTAGATATTCATCATAAATGACAGTACAGTTCGAGCAGTAGATAAGCGATTGGCATAATAAGGTCTAAGGTCCAGTTGAAAACCAGCGTCGGGCACTAGCTGCTCGGCAGTTTACTGAACTGGGCTTATTTGGCGCAGCCGTGAGACACACAGTTACGTATTTGTATTTTGTATCGTTTAGTTTTAAGTCTTAATCTCATTTTATGTGCAATTGCCAAATAAATGTTTTTGGAGTTTATTGGAGTTTACTCCTTAAGAATTGATTTTGATATATCAGGCGATAATCCGACTGGTAAAACCTACTAAAGTAACGAAAATGTGTCACGTTTTTGGTGCGCACCTTTAGTGCGCAACTTTCTAATTTGGCTGTGAGTGTATTAAGACGTACATATGGTATGCTGTATAGGCGACTATACCTATATACTATATGTTATTGGGCTTGTTTGTTTCTATCAGTGTCGATGTATTCATATTGCTATTTTTTTTCATTAATTTGTGAACCCTTTCATATGAGCTTAATCTTTTTTCAGTTGAATAAACTCTTTTTGCGTATGGTTAGATACTCGTTCTAACTGAATGCACGCCGAGCTGTTTTTGTATACATTCCTAATCAGTCTTATATATTTTTGTTCTATTCCTTGTTCTCTTAATGCCTCCCAGATATTTGAATGTATTAACGAGTCGAATGCCTTACTATAGTCGACAAATGCTAGATAGTATATCAGTTGATATTCCCCATATTTCTCGATAATTTGTCTAACAGTATGGATATGATCAAGTACCGAGTAATCTCTTCTAAAACCTGCCTGTTCTATTGGTTGTTCTTCATCGAGTTTTCCTTCTATTCGCTTGAGTATAATCTTTGCAAATCTGTGCATTCAGTTAGAAAAGAAAGGAGTGCCATTTAAAATACAAAAAGGAGTAAGACAAGGAGACCCTCTCTCTCCAAAACTTTTCTGTGCTGTTTTAGAAAAGATCTTTAGAAGCTTTGAATGGAAAAATCTGGGTTTAAACATCGATGGCCGTACTATAACACACTTAAGGTTTGCCGATGATATTGTGTTATTCGCAAAAACGCCAGGAGACCTTAATATAATGTTAAACGAACTAGCATCTGAGAGCGGAAAAGTAGGACTTAAATTAAATCCTGAAAAAACCAAAGTAATGACCAATGGCAATAAAAGCAGCATTAAAGTAGGCGAGGCACAGATTACCTATGTTGAAGAGTACATATACCTAGGACAGCTGATATCACCTAAAGACAACGTAGCTAAAGAAATTGATAGAAGGATATCAAATAGTTGGAAAAGATATTGGAGCCTAAGGGAAGTAATGAAAGACAAAAACCTCAACATAGCAATAAAAAGCAAATTATTCAACGTCTGCGTTCTACCAATTCTAATCTATGGAAACCAAACATGGGCAATAACAAAAAATATAACAAACAGAATTGCCATTTGCCAACGAGCAATGGAGAGGAGCATGCTGGGAATAAGGAGGAGAGATAGAGTAAGGAACATCAACGTGAGGAAAAAGACCAAGATACAGGACGTTACTTTAAAAATAAAAAGGCTAAAATGGAAGTGGGCGGGACACATGATCAGAGGAAAGGATAAATGGAACAAGATTATAACACAATGGTACCCAAGGGAAGGTAAAAGAAAAAGAGGAAGACAACACAAAAGATGGGACGATGATATCAGACAGGTTGCTGGAAAAACATGGAGTAGAGTAGCTCGAGAGAGGTCAGAATGGAGTAGGTTGGAGGAGGCCTTTGCCAACTGGCAAACGGATTTACAAAAAATAAAGAAGCACCAAATATGCGAAAAGTTTTAATTGTTTAGAATAATTGTTAAATTTATTGTAATAGTATTAGTAGTAACTGTATTTGTTTTCCGAATAAAAAGGCTTATTATTATTATTATTATTTTGTTGTTCTTTAATTTCCTTCTCTTACGAGTAAGAGAGTACAAATACCCTACCCACGGGCCGGAGCCAAGTTTGTAGGGGGAAGTTTAAATGGAGAATGTGGATGAAATTGTAGAAGAAGTAAGGAATTTCCGGGTGATGCGACAGGTGTTAAGAATGGTGGCTTTTTGGAGTAGATGGAGTGTGTGGGATGGCATGTGTAAAGTATTAAGACTTTGCATAAGGGATTTTGGAACAATACCAGTGGAAGAAAGTACTATAGGGACGATGTGGACAGTTTGTGCTTTCCACTGAGTTTTTATTTCAATGGCAAGGTCTTGATATTTATTTAGTTTTTCTGACATTGTGGTTTGAATATTGTGTGAATTTGGGATAGCTATATCTATTAAGTAAACTATTTTATTGGCTTTGTCGTGAAGGGTTATATCTGGCCTATTAAAATGTATAGTTTTGTCTGTTACTATCGTCCGATCCCAATAGATTTTATAGTTATTATTTTCTAATATTATTTCCGGTTTATATTTATAATATGGTTTTATTTCGCTTACGAGTTTGTGTTGGAACGCTAACTGTTGGTGTATAATAGCGGCAACTTGGTCATGCCTGTGCTTGTAGTCCGTCTGTGCTAGTGATTTACAAGCTCCTGTAATGTGTTGTATGGTCTCAGAGGCTGTGTTGCAATGTCTGCATAAATCAGTCGGCTGATGAGGGTCTTTAATTATATATTTTCTGTAATTACGAGTGGCTATGACTTGATCTTGGATCGCTAGCATAAACCCTTCCGTCTCTGGAAACAGTTCGCCTCGTTTGAGCCATTCGTTCGACTTAGCTTTGTCGACGTGTGGCTGGCTCAGGAAGGCTCGATGTCTCCCGTGGAGAGCTTTGGCAGACCATGCGGCAATTTTTTCTTGTGCGTTTATAAGTTGTTCATTTATTTGAGTGTTCCTATTATGTAGGTTAAGTGGCGTAAGTTTTATGTCGTTTTCCGTTACATGTTTGTGTAGTGTTGAATTTTCGGATTTATTATGAAAGTATGATCTGAGTGAGAGAATCTGTTTGTTGTGTAAGTTGTGTATGTCTATCAGACCTCTTCCTCCTTCTTGTCTCGGTAGAGTAATTCGATGTATACTTGATTTTGGATGGTGTTTTCTGTATTTAGTAAGAGATGTATTAACAGTGCGTTGTAATTTTTTGATATCTGTGTTTGACCAGCGAATTATTCCAAAAGAGTATGTGAGGATGGGTATTGCGAATGTGTTGATTGCTTTTATAGTATTTTTAGAGTTAAGGCTGGTTTTCAAGATAAGGTTTAGGCGGTGTGAGAATTTATTGACTAATTCTTGTTTTATCATCTTTTGGTGTATCTGCCTAGATTGCTTAAAACCAAGATATTTATACGAACTCTGTTCATCTATTGGCTCTATTATTTGGCCTGACCCAAGTGTGTAACTGTTATTTTGTACTTTTCCTTTTACTACTGACAGGATTTTGCACTTATCAACTCCGAATGACATACAAATATCATCAGAAAATTGTTGAGTTGTGTCAGCCAATTCGAAAAGTGCATCTTTGTCGGCTGCATATAACTTGATGTCATCCATGTACATAAGGTGTGTAAGTTTGTAATGTGTATTGATGTTCGTTAGTGCGTATCCAGCTTCTGTTTTATCAAGAAGGTGCGAGAGTGGATTGAGTGCCATACAAAACCATAGTGGACTTAAGGCATCTCCTTGAAAAATCCCACGTTTTATGTGAATTGGTTCAGTAGCTACAGTTGATGAAATGGAATTAATTTTAAGAACGGTTTGCCAACTTTGCATAGTAGTTTCTAAAAAGTGTTTCAGTGTTGGGTGAATTTTATATAGACTCAAGACGTTTAATAACCAGCTGTGCGGAACTGAGTCGAAAGCCTTTTGGTAATCTATGAACATTGTGTGAATATCAGTCTTGCTTTTAACAGCGCTGCTCATAGTAACTGCATCGATAGTTAATTGCTCTTTGCAACCTTGGCTATTTTTACGACATCCCTTTTGTTGTTCTGATAAAATGTTATTTTTGGTTAAATGTTCATATACTAGTTCGCTTAAACAGGCTGTTAAAATTTTGTAAATTGTTTGCAGACAAGTGATCGGTCGGTATTTCGCTGGATTTATAGTATCGTTACTGTCTTTAGGTATCATATAAGTTACCCCGTGAGTAATGTATGATGGGAGTAAATGTGGTGATTGGATGAATGTGTTTAAATGGTTATGTAAGAAAGGATGTATGCTCGAGAATTTCTTGTACCAGTAATTGTGGATGTTGTCAGTGCCAGGCGATTTCCAGTTGTGTGTGCGCTTGATGACGTCTATAAATGTTTCTATTGGTATGAATTCAAATTCCATTTCTGGGGTGTCTGGTGTAACTTCGTTAATCCAGTCAGCTTGATGATTGTGATTTACTGGGTTTTCCCATATGTTGGCCCAAAATTCCCGCAGTGATTCGGGCGTAGGTGTCTCTGGGTTTTCGTTATTGGTGTCTCTATTGTTAGTTGTAAGATTCCTATAAAATGTTTTTTCGTTGTTTATAAATTTTGAATTTTGCAATTTGCGGTTCGTGCATGTTAAATATCTTTTGAGTCTACTAGAAGATGCGTTCAATTTTTGCTTTAGGGTGTCTAAAAAGTGTACTAACTGCGTGTTTGGGTCTTCGTATTGTGCGTGTATTTGATATTTTTTCTTTATTTCTTCTACTGCTGCTATTAGTTTTGGACTTCTGCTACCATTAATAAAGTGTGTTAGCCTACCTATATTTGCTCTTAGATTTTGAATTTTCTTGTCCATCCTGATTTGCCACTTTGGTTTTCTTTTTATGTATGTGCGGCTTTCATTTTGTGTGTCTGATATTTTAGCTCCGTTGCATGTTGCTGCCGTCCATGCTGCACAGTATATTATGGTTTGCAATTGGACGAAGTCGGTGTCGATATTTACGATGTTTGGGAGAATGATAGAATTTATGTATGTTACTATGGCGGAAAACTTTTTAGATGTCTTTTGCTTTGGAATGAATGGTCTACTAGTGGGGTGTGCATCAGAAAAAAGTTGTTGAGCTTTTTGAAATGTGGCTTCGATCTCTAGGTTCTTTTCAGGAGCACCATCTGGGTTATTTTGCGTGGGTTCAAATAGGCCTATGTCTATGTGGTTGAGAAAGTTTTCGTCGACTGTATTTATGGGAATTTGAGAGACTGTGTTAGTTTCAGAGTCATTATTCAGAACTATAATGTTATTTGTTGTGTCAGAAATGTGAATATTTGTATATTGAGTATTTAAAGAAATAACGTTCTCATCTGATTGTTGCAAGTCGTTATTTATATGTTCTATGTTGATGTTGTTATTTCTTAATTCTATAGCTACTTGGTTTTTTATTTCTTCTAATCTGTCATTGTGAATGTATTTGTTATTTATGATTGCTCTTACTTGATCTGATAATCTTTGCTCGGTTAAATGTGCTAGTTCCGGATAAATACTTATAAATCCCTCATGTAAATGCTTTCTATATGCTGTTTTATTTGTTTCGAGTTGTGTAGTAGTATAATATATTCTGATAATTGCCTCATTATATTCATTCGTCCATTTCATACGCTGACCGGGTTGTGTGTTATTTTGTGTCATTGACTGTGTGGAGTGTTGTTGTATTTGAGTGTGAACTATTTGTAATTCGGCTCTGACTTCCTCATAAATCTGATCTATTGTTTCTTGTGGTAATAATTTCTTTTGAACTATGGCTCTTCGTTGGTCACCTACTCTTTGTCGGCCTACTTGCATATCTGGGTATTTTTCTAAAAACTTAGTGTGAAGCGAAGGTAGGTACGCATTTTTATCGGTTTCTATATGAGTGAGGTGAAGATATGTGCGTAGGATGAACTTATTCATATCAATGCTCCATTTCCTACGGCTTCTTGCAGATCTAGCGGTGGGTACAGTATCTTCGACAATATTTGTCTCCTGTACAACATCCACTGACTGTATGCTGATTGATGGCGATGAAGGTGTCGGAGTGACGCGAAAAGATTGTGATGATGATGGAATTGAAGGAAAAAGTGATGAAGAAGATGACGAAGAAAAATGTGAGGTTTCGTCATCCATTTGAGGCAGATTTGCCAGAAGATTTTTTTTTGTTTTTGATCTGGTATTCATGTTGTTCCCACGAGAAGCTAGGGACTTACAAAGTCGACCACAGCAGAGCCCTGCATTCACTGTGGCAAGGGTGAATAAAACTGGAGGTCCCCTATTATCCAGAGTTGGCACATTAGCGGCTAGGCTCTCCCCTAGCCATGCAGCCCTCAGCATGTGCAACCTTGGCTTGGATTGTATCTCTCTTGGTCTGGCCCCTCACCCTAGAACTATATCGGCAGAATAAATCCTACCGGTACAGGTCTAGGGCTCATCGGGGCACTCAAGCCCCACCACGACGTCAACGTAGAGATACGGCGGTGGGGTTATTATTATTATTATTATAGATACTCGTTCTTAAGGAGTAAACTCCAGTCGTGCGTCGGAGCTGACACACACACGTTTTTTTGATTTCTTTCTTTCTAATAGAAATTGAAAACCTCTAAGTTGCAATTGCAATACTTTTCACATAGATAATATTCAAAAGTGTCAATAATGGTCTAATTGAACCGTTGTGGGTTGTTCAAAAGAGATACCGCGGCACCGGAACATAAAGGGCAAAATAAAAACATGGGTGGGTTTTAGTCAGCATAAGTCTGAAACACCTACGAAGATTGAAGTTATTTGAGTATTAAAACTCACAACAAAAATTAAACAAGCAGCACTAAACTACAAAGGCTATTTGATGTTGTAAAGCAGGAAATAACGAAACTAAAAATGAATTACATTCAACTTTTACATTTAGAAGTTAAAAAAAACACTAAAGAGGCTGTGTTGACGTAACAAACATCCATACAAAACTTTTACTATTATAATGTTAGTAGGATTTCATTACGTCACAAAAACAGTCCATAGGGACGCCTGTACCAATCCAACAGTGGACGACGGCTAATGTTATTCATGAATAAAACAATCTACAAAACTCAAAATTACGAACACTTGTCAACAAACGCACAAAGATAGAGCACCAACATTTTTCATTTTTATTTTTAACTGTATCACCACGCTTTTATTTCCTTTGGGAGTAAACACAAATACCTAATCAAGCGGGAAAAGCTTGACACTCATATCCGTTGAAAACTTCCAAGTTTCCACAACAGATGGCGCTAGTTGTTAAGATAGATTAGCAAAAAGATTTTAATACAAAATTAACTCCTCTTACAAGCGATCGAAATTGATTTGGCAATCCACACCGTTCTAAAGCCATATTTATCCAGTCAAGCTTCAAAAATGTATTATTATTGAAAGAAATATTGTGTTTCGTTCCCCGGGAGTACGGGCAGGCGATGCTAGCGCCAATACGCGATTCCACCGCAGTCAGTACCCGCCCGCCCTTGCGACGCACGCCGCCCGCCTGAAGCGCGCCCGAAAAAAAACCGAACATCGATTTTTAGTGCTTGTGTTGTGTGTGTGAGTGTCTGTGTGTGTGACAAAAATATTGGATGACAATCATGTAAGTTGCGTGTGTTTTTTATTTTTTATTAAATATTTTTTTCTAGATTTTTCTGACGTACCGGTTATTTTTCTGCCAATTATTTAATAGTGACATTTAAATTTATTAAAATGTGTGTTCAAAAATAATAAGAAGTTCGAACTACATTCCGACAGTGTTCTAAATTTAAAATAAAAAAAACCGCGTCAAATTATGTTGACAAATCGAAATCGAATTATTTTACAATCAATTTCAATTCCAATTTTGAATAACGAATTTGTTTTCGGAGCTGTAATCATGTTGATTGAGAGAGGTAACAAAATATTATTCATGAAATTAAATTGAGTGTGAAAATGATCATGTATGTTCTTCATCTAATGAAATTCACCATCGTTATAACTTTTAATCGGCAATTTCTCACGTATTTATTAGCGTATTCAAGCGGTATTCGAGGTATAATTGAAAGGAGTTTCACTACTAATAACTGTTTGGGTAGCTGTTTAAGCAATTAATGTTATTCATTTCTACACACTTATTCAACTACATACGTTTATAGACAATCATGCTTTTAGAGACGGTTGATATTTAAATAGTTCTAGGCGAACTTTCGTTTAAATATTCAGACGAAATAATTTTGTTGTACGTTTTTTAACAAGTCGTATTAATTTAATTGCAATAAATAATCTAAGTGATCATTAAAATGTTCTAGCTGAATAATGTTAACCAATTTAACGATATTTAACCAATTAATAATGTAAGTGCTACCAAATGAATGCGTGTATGTTATTGAAGTGTCTAGTTTATTTTCGGAACAATTGATCTTGTTAAAATTGAGATAGATAGTAGAATATAATGAATGAAGCATTTTATTTAATTGTAGACGTTTTTTACTCGAGTTTTTATGTACGTATGACCTCATCCAATGTTTCTTTTATTTTAAACACTGATACAAAAGTTTAATACCTATTTTAAGATAACATCGCGCCCGGCAACAGTAAGGGCTTAGTCAGAACACAAACATTTTACTCGTCAAGTTTAAAAAAATAGAGGAAACTACAAATAAATACCAAATATATTTTTCAAATTGTTTGAAAAAAAAAACAAAATAAATTTTGCTGTTAAAATATATGTAATAACACACATTTGCAGATATAATTTTGTGATTATACATGCCTCGAGCCATGGTATATGGTTGGACTATGCTATTTTAACAACTTTATGGAATTACCCATATTAGCAAATGAATGATTATAATTTATGAAAAAAGCAACAAACAAATTCTTTTTTCTTTCATTAAAAGTTTAAGAAATTGTGTTTTAAGAATTCTAATTCTTCTCAAGTTTATTTTCATTACCAATTCTAATAAACCCTTGGTTAATACCTAAACCCGTATACATATCTCCAAAAATAACTCCCAAAATGATCTTCATACAATATTTATCGGGTCTAAGGCAGTTCTGTAAGCCAGAGGTATTAGGTAAATATTTAACGACGGATTTGATACCAATGTCGACGTTATCTCATTGATCTTAGGGATTTACGATTACTGCTTATATCAGAACCGTTATCAATCGCTAAGAAATTCAAGATACTTTTTGATACTTTGATTTCGTTGAAATGGGGAAAAGTATGATTCGATATTATTTTTTACGAGCTCTGTGATTTGAGTTTCGAACGCAAATTCAAAAATTCACAGCATTTATTTCTATGAAAATGTTACAGGCAGTTTTGAATGTCAAGAAACAAAAGAATGATGCTGCAATCCCAGACACAATGCATAATGACTTGTGAAAGTACTTTAGTTTCGAACGCAAATCCTATATTAAAGAGAAACTACAAGTATAAGGAGTTTCAAATTTTGTATGGGAGATCCTTTTAAGACGGAGGTGCTTAATAAGACGGGAATTTGCAAAATTCAACCCCTAAGGGCACGAAACGAGGGGGCAAAGTTTGTATGGGGGACCGCGATTTTTTGGCTGGATTGACTGCTAATTTTGCATAGGTATTCTTTCACGAAATTAATACTTACTAATATTATAAAAGCGAAAGTGAGTTTGTCGTTTTGTTACGTCTTCACGCCTAAATAGCCAAACCGATTTTGATGAATTTTGGTATAGAGATGGTTTGGGACCTTGGAATGGTCATAGGCTAAAAAAAAGATCTCACTTTTTTTAAATACATCACGCTATGATACTGAGGAACTATGCCGTGAGTGAAATCGCTAGGCACAACTTGTTGGGAATATAGTTCGGTTTAATGTATTTGGAATTTCCTCATATCATTTTTATTCTTTTTGTAAACTAGCGACACGCTTCGGTTTTGAACGGGTGTAATGCTTATTTTTATTTTTTTTTGCCTTTTTCTACTATAATATGCGTATGCAAACTTATCTTTTGAATTACTTTATTTTGATGAAAACTGCATGCAAATGCAAAATTGGGTCTTATAAAAGCAAATCTCATTGCAAAAGTGAAATCATTAACAAATTGGTTTCTCGTGTATCCTTACAAATAACTTACTTAGGAATAAACCTTATGTTTAGCAATAACTGATTTGCTTAGTACTGTCAAATGTTATCAATATTAATACATCCATTACGGTTGCTTTTCCTCTAGAGACTAGCAGAAGTTCGCATTAATTAATTGAACTGTAGAACTCTGTCTGATCTAGCGAAGATATCGAGCATTGGTCAGCAGGCGTTAGTGTTGTCCTGAAAGTCTGACAGTCAGTCTTACCTAAATAAATAAATAAATATCTTGGGACAACTCACACACGGCTATCTGATCCCAAGCTAAGCAGAGCTTGTGTTATGGTAACCAGATAACTGATATAAATACTTATATAATTTATAAATACATACATATTATAGATAAATCACACCCAGACACAGAACAAACAATCATGCTCATCACACAAAGTTCGTCTTGGGTGGGAATCGAACCCATGACCTCCGGTTCAGCAGTCAGGGCCACTAACCGCTAGACCAAGACCAAGATATCTAGTATTGTTTTGTGGAGATCAGATTTCAAGATTACATTTTGATCTCTTTGGTGCAGCCGTGAGACACTGAATTGTAACTTTTTTTGAAGACCGTAAACGGATATGCTTTTAAAGTCTAAGAGCTGATGTTAAATTAACTCTAATACTAGAATAAAAATGAAAAATAAAAGGTTAAAAAAAAAACCGTCACTTTCAGAATGTCTTCCGTGATTTCTGTTTTTTCCAAAACGTTAAAAAATAAACCTATTCTAAGAAAACACTAAGTTTATATTTTATCATCTAGATATTCCGACATCTGATGACCATAATCATCTACCTAGCTTTTTCATACTATACTAGCTGTGCCCTATGCGTTGCTATGCAATTTTCTACCTTTCTACCTACCCTACCTCTTCTTTGCTATAAACCTCACGGAGCCCGAGACCTTTCCAACGAATGCAAAACCGTGGAAATCGGTTCGTGCGTTCTGGAGTTATAGCGTCAGGAATGAAAACCCGACTTATTTTTATATAGTAGACTAGCTTTTGCCCGCGGCTTCGCTCGCGTTAAATTCGGGGTAACACAGTTCCCCTTGCGCCTTATTGATTTGTAATAGCAACGCTAAGTTTTCCCTTTTCTTCCCTCTTTCTCGCTCAAATCCTACTTTTTTCAAAAAATTATTAGCCTATGTCCGTCTCCTGGTTCCCAACTATCTCTGTACCAAAATTCATCTAAATCGGTTAGGCCATTAAAGCGTGAAGAGGTAACAAACAAGCAAACAAATAAACAAACAAACTCACTTTCGCTTTTATAATATTAGTAAGGATGATATCGTGTTCCAGTCTAACACGATAGTAAGTAAAATACCGGTATTCAGATGCAGTGGGCATCTGAATACCGGTATTTTACTTACTATCTGGCCTACACAAAATAGTTGGATAGAGATTAATTGATTGACGTTTTCAAATTCTAATATACTAGCTGTTCCACGCGATTTCAACCACGCTGCTCAGCACCTGTTGGTCGTAGCGTGATGTTATATAGCCTATAGCCTTCCTCAAGAAATGGACTATCCAACACTAAAAGAATTTTCCAATTCTAACCAGTAGTCCCTGAGATTAGCGCGTTCAAACAAACAAACTCTTCAGCTTTATAATATTATATAGTATTATAGTATAGATTCTAGAGTTCAGTTTTTATGTATGTTTTGTAAGTTTATATAGGGGACTATCTTGAAATCCACTAATCCGATTCCGAAAATTATTTCACAAGTAGTCAGCTACATTATACCTAGGTGTCAGGCTTCATCTCTAAGTTATCTAAATGTGGGTGTACGTATTAGGTACAATTCTGGTTAACCTTTTGAAGCAAGCTGTGGGCGGAAACCAGTTTAATATAATAACAATGAAATTTTGTACATTTATTTATTCTTTTATTATACAATTTATGTATGTACACACAGCAGACAAGACAGGAAAAAAACTTATTATGAAATATTTTTATACCATTTACTTAAAAACTAGAACCCTATTATTGAACTCCTAATGTGGGGTAAGGTTTTATAAAAATAATATCTTTATATTATACAACAAGCTGTACCCAGCGGTTTCACCCGCTGCGCACTTAGGGGTATGAAAAATAGATGTTGGCCGATTCTCAGACCTATGCGATGTGCACACAAAATTTCTTTTAAATCGGTCCAGCCGTTTTGGAGGAGTATGGGAACGAAAATTGTGACACGAGAATTTATATATTAGATTCTGCTGTACGCGTGTATATCACTGAACTCTTAAATAGCTGGACTGTTTTTTATATAAAAAACGTTGGATATAATAGGATACATACTAGGATTTTTTGCTGTATCGCAGGTGCGTTTACAAACATTTAAACTCACATACACAAACAGCCAGACCCGGAACAACTATTTGTAGGTCATAGAAATATTTCTTTCGTGCGGGGATTAAACCCGCGACACGCAGCGCAACAGTCGATTGCTTAGCCATTGCGCCAAAAGTGCCGTCAAATATGATTTGATATACCTTCATATTTTTTGGTATGCGTTTGGGTGGCGCCCCGGATGCTTTAAATACACAAATCAGCCCAGCAGATGGCGCCGCAGTCAGTATCTATGTTATTTATCAAAACTGCAATTAAACGGCTGGATCTAAATGAATTATGATTTAAGTACTAGGCTTGCATGAATTCACGGTGAAATTAATTCCAACAGTTTTATCTGTGGATGCAAGTTCTTGGCAGAACCAGCTGCGTTGAGATAAAACTACTAGGATTGCATGAAATTCACAGTGGTATTCTTTTTAACAGTTTGGTCTGTATACACAGCTATCGGCTGTATAACATCGCGCTTCAGAACTCAAAACTGTAATGTCCCCAACTGTATTTGGTCAGATTGTATTAATGTTCTTTTTTTTGTCTTTTGTATTTAAGCTCGAGGAGCTCGTGGCTAAATAATAGCAGCCGCTCAGGACGATTTTTAGGTTAAGCTGCGCTTACCTAGGTTGGTCTGTGGATGGGTGACCACCCGTTACATACCGAGTTTCCTCCGTGCCTCGGAAAGCACGTAAAGCCGTTGGTCCCGGCAGTCATTTGTAGATCTTTGGCAGTCGTTACAGGTAGTCAGTGTTCCGAAAGTCCGCCAGACAGTCTTACCAAGGTGTATCGCATTACTCAGTACTAACTGGGTTGTGGTGGTCAGATAGGCAGTCGTTCCATGTAAAATACTGATATTCAGCTGCATCCGGTAAGACTGGAAGCCGACCCCAACATAGTTGGAAAAAGGCTAGGCAGATGATGATGCTTTTTTGTTCTTTTATCTTTTTCCAAGTATAATGTTTAGTCAAAATTTTAGTAACTAGTTATTAAGTGAATGCTGTGGTTTCCTATAATTACAGGAGCACACTATTCAGTTCCTATTTGTATATTTTTGTAATCATGTTATTTGTGCATTCTCTTTTGGGAATCCAAATAAATAAATACTGTTGTAAAAGCCATCAGAATGGCAGAATTTCTCAACGGTGTCTGTCTGCAAACTAATAAGGTATTAGCAGTCATCACTAATCTAAGTAAATCGTTTGCAAGACGATATGTGATAGCTTCATTAGACTGCTATGAATTGATAAACGTCCCCTAAGTTATTCATACAGACATTACACGTGTAAGTTTCTCACAGGGCAGACCATTAAGTCTGCTTTCGTTGGGTATTTTTTTTATTCGGTATGAGTAGGTTTTTTATGTTGGTACACGGTCTTCCAGCATAAGCAATTTAGATTCAATGATATAAAAATATTTTTTTCTTAAAGTTGCCCCACTAGGAATTTATTCTGTATCGTGGGTGAGTTTACAAACAATTAAACTCACATACACAAACTCAGACTTGGAACAACTATCTGCAGGCCGTGTAAATATTTGTTCCGTGCGGGGATCGAACCCGCGACACGCAGCGCAGCAGCCGATCATTCAGTCACTGCGCAAACCGTGTTGTCATTATATTGGGTAATATCATGGCCGGAGAACCACATTACTTGCATTCTTTTGTTAGCACATTGTTTTCTTTTACATTTTTATTTTTGCTACATTATAAAGCTCACGTTTGATTTCATTCTATCTATTTACCGCTTTTATTTATTAATGGATATTTTATTTTATTAATTTTATGATCTATGTATCTATATATATCTTCCATAACCCAGTTACCACTTGGTAATACGATACCTCTCGGTGGGACTGGTTGTCATTCTTTCGGAGCACTGAAGGGCTACTATGACATCTTATAGCAATTCTTATTCCACTGAGTGAACGAGATGGTGCTAGACACCCTGTATAGGTCTGTCTCTTTCCCTCAGCGGAATAAGAATTGCTTTAAGAGGTCATAGTTGGGTAGCTGAATATCAGTCAAGATTGTCAAACGTCTGCAAGTGTCAGCCGGGACCAACAGTTTTAGGAGCGTTCCGAGGCACGGTGGAAACTCGGCATATTATCATCCGTCCACGGACTATAAGTTGTACTTTCGAAACAAATATCGTTTAGTAATCGTTAAATATCTGTACTAGATCGTCAATCCATTTTTTTTAAAGAAAAGCTAGCAATAGCATATAAACGAGGTTAATAGTCCATTAAAATTTTACCCGGATGCACAAAAACAAACCGGAATTCTGCCATGTTGCTTGGCGGTAGAAACGGGTGAGTCCCTTTTCTGCCTCGGTTCTTTTATGAAAAGCACTGCAGCTATTAGTAAACGTATTTATTTTTAAATTGCCTAAGAACCTAAACGCGAAAGCGGCTGGATGGATGGATGAATGTTTGTCCCACTTTCACGCAAGAATAACTGCGCAGATCTAAATTGAAATTGGTAAAGTTAGTTTAGAACTTAGTGTTGCTTTTTAACGATAGTATATTCCCAATTCACATGGGACAATTATAAAAGTGCACACGGTTGCAGGAGTATAAGCTATTATCTTAATAAAGATTTTCTCAATGTTCAATCGTGTTTATTTAACAACGTACATACCCGCCTCTCGATCAAATTTATTCTAAAACTAGCTGTTCCCCGCGGTTTCACCTACGCTGCTCAGCACCTGTTGGTCGTAGCGTGATGTTATATAGCCTATAGCCTTCCTCAAGAAATGGACTATCTAACACTAAAAGATTTTTTTTAATTCGAACCAGTACTTCCTGAGATTAGCGCGTTCAAACAAACAAACAAATTCTTCAGCTTTATAATAATTATGATGATGAAGTATAGATGAGCGTCCGACAGCATGAAATTGACATTGTTGCTGAAATTAGGTTTTTTGGTGCAGCTGCGTGGCACACATAATAATTTAATTATTTTTATATAAATGTTTGCAGTAAAAAGATAAATTCCTTTTTTACAATCAATTATTTTATTCAGGTGACACTGCAAAAACAAGAAGTCAAACAAACGCTAGTGTGGGAAACGAGACGTGGCGATAATAGGGATGTGCTAGTTGATTGTTTTGACTCTAACACTACATATTTTACTACCTAGCTTTGCTCGCGTTATAGTAAGAAATTATGCCACGGGAACCTCCTCTATATCCTATATAGTTTCCAATTGGTGATGGAATTTTCAGAAGCGATCATCAGTTCCAAAGACCACTTACAAAACATACAATCATAAAAGCTTAACCTTTTTAGCATATTCGAATATAAAACGTGTTTCCTGTGCCAACTAAACAATTAACTTTCTTTCCACCTCCTCTAAGGTTGATTTTTGAATAAAACTTTATTAAAACGTTCAGTAAAATTACGAATACATTCAACTTGTACATAAATTCCGTACAAGTGATTACTTAACCAAAGTAGATCTTACAAACAACCCTATAATAACGAAGAAATGCTTATCCGGATACCTCAAGTTTCACTTACTAAAATTGACAGAGACGGCTCATTTGCTCCTTCGAATGTATGTCTGCCTAAACCGTATCTATTCAAAGCTAAACTAATGAATTCCGAGTCTTAAGATTACTCGGATTTGCTCACACAAGCATTGGATTTCTGTAGTCTCATTATTAATGATGAGGGAGACACCTACAATCTCGCTTTTTTCTCTCTAATGCGTATAACTGTTTTCCTCGACATTTAGCAGATTGATGGCTTTTTTTATGGGATTTTCAATGGGATTAAGATCTTTGGAAGCGTATGCGAATTTGTGAGTCTGCTGCATAATTTTATTATTCCCATGGTTCATTTTTTATGTTATTGTATTCGGAAAACGGTTTCGATTTTTAAACGTTTCGTTTTTTTTTTGGAACGATTAACGTTTTATTAGAATAAATATGGGTAGTATTATTCTGTTTTTAGTCGTATTAAATAACTAGCTTTTGCCCGCAACTTCGCTCGCGTTAAATTCGGGATAACACAGTTCCCCTTCCCTGATTTGCAGGTACCTGCTACCTGTAGTTTTTGCCCATGCGCCTTATTTATTGTAATAGCAAAGCCAAGTTTTCCCTTTTCTTACCTCTTTCTCCTTCAATTCTCACTTTAAAAAAAAAAAGTCTATGTCCGTCTCCAGGGTCCCAACTATTTCTATATCAAAAATCATCAAAATCGGTTTAGCCATTTAGGCGTGAAGACGTAACAAATAAACTCACTTTCGCTTTTATAATATTAGTAAGGATGCCTTGCTGTTGTAGTGCTGAGCATGAATGAGGGTTCCATTTTCAGATCAGGCTAAGTGTTATCGTATTTTTCATCAGTCTCTCTCTTGTATGGAGACCTCAGATCTCCATGGAGGCCGGTTTTGTGCCCTGTTGATGACAAAAGATTCGCTCCCTAAAACATAGGATTTAAACATAACTGTCAAAATACCTCTGCCTCAACTTCCCCCGCTTCGGACGGAACCGGGGCGAGTGTTAAACTTTTACTGACTAAAACACACCCATATTCCTCCTTTTGCCTTTTATGTTCCGGGGATAAATACAAGGATAGATGAAACTGATCAATAATACAGGAAATATTGTTCCCACAATAGCTAATTCTGTCCGTATTTTAATACTAGCTTTCGCCCGCGGATTCGCCCGCGTTAAATTTGGGGTAACACATTTCCCTTTGCGCCTTATTAATTTGTGATAGCAACGCTAACTTTCCCTTTTCTTCTCTCTTTCTCCCTCACATCCCACTTTTTTTAAATAAAATATTTTTTTAAAAAAATTAGCTTATGTCCGTCTCCTGGTTCCCAACTATCTATGTACTAAAATCCATCACAATCGGTTTAGCCATTAAAGCGTGAAGAGGTAACAAACAAACAAACAAACTCACTTTCGCTTTTATAATTATTAGTAATGATGATTATTTCCCAGCATTAATACCCAAAGGTTTCAGGATTAAATTTGGTAGTCTAGTCTCGCCCCGACCAAAGTCGGCCTAAGTTTCTGACTTCTTGCGTAAAATTAGATTCTTGCCGTTGTGTAGGTAAGTAAGGTGCTTAAATTATTCAAGAGATCGAAAATATTATAAAGGGGTTAATAGAAATTGGGGTTCATGTATTGATCGTTCAGTACCTTGTGAATAGTTTAGTTAAATGTTTAGTGGATTCAAAGTAATCTTTTAAGTATTTTTTTTTACCGTTTGTGGAAAATGTTAGTGGCTTTTGGTGTACGATCTGACTGTTTTTTTATCAGCTACCCTACCATGACGTGTTAAAGCAGAACTTATTCCGCTGAGGGAAAGGGGCAGAGCTATACAGGGTGTCTAGCACCATCTCTTTCACTCAGTGGAATAAGTTCTGTTTTAAGACGTAATAGTAGGCCTACAGGTCCAAGTTTAATAGTGACAATATTTTTTCCTCTCTTTTTTTGTGTGGCTAATGCCTAACCTGCTTCCCATAGGCCTCTGACCTAGATTAATATGGCTTTGAAAAATATCTCACAACGCATGATGGTTGCAGAGGGGTGTGGCAGGGCCACGCCAAAACCGCGGCCCCGGAACATAAAGGGCAGAATAAGGAACATGGATGGGTTTTAGACAGTTGAAGTCTGGGATTCCCCCCCCCGCTCCATCGCCCAGAGCGGGGGAAGTTATTTAATGATTTCGTTCATTTGCGTAAAAAAAGGATCTACAAATAAATATTACGAAGCCGTATTATTTGCGGCATTTCTTGTTTCTCAAACAACCAGGCAAATAAAAGATAACATAACATCACGCTTGTCTAATAAGGGTAAACTTTTTATCTAGGATAAGGTTTGGTTTTACCTCTAGAGCATAAAAACGTGCCAGTAAACAAGTATTGCCGTTGAGCCCCGCTGGCACAAATTTGTGCCACCAAACCCCGACCGATTTAAAACTGCATTTGTAGTAAAGATAAGTCTTAAAATCAGATTACGCTTACGATAAGAGCCCGCCCGGCGGTGCTTGACGGATAGTTGACGTAAATAACGACTGTCGTTGAGAGGTTAAAAAAAACTTTCCAATATTGGCGTTAATTATCTTTTTCGCTCCATTTGATTATAATTCTAATTCATAGTGTACATTCGTTAGGTAATTCTTTATTGCAAATCTAATTCATAGTGTAAATTCGTTTAAAAAAACTTTTATCCACGCTCTGGTGGCTTAGCAGTAAATATTATTTTAGGTCAATATTTTTCTGGTTATCTACAACGTAACGTATCAACTATATTGTGGATACTTTGTAGATAACCAACCCTATAATCAGAAAAATAGTGACCTAAAATAATATTTATAAAGCTTTTCGAAACCAAAAAGGTTGACCATCTTAATTTGAAATAAGGAGAGTAACAACTCATCCCTTAATGTAAATGAAGGGATGAATAAATATTCAAAATCTGATCAGAATCAATGTACCCGGCATGATTTATCACAAAATCCCTTTAGTAAGACAAACTTTTTGAATTTCTTTTGTGTGGAACATTAATTTTCTTCTGATAATAATTAACTATGCGCAAATTTAGTTTCTAGAAGAATAATTAGGTGGGTGATTCCGTCGTTTCGTGCAAATTGCGACGTTCCACGGAATCAAAAATAAATGTTAGATTACACATATATTTTTTTAAAATTCGATTTATAGTCGTCGTCACATCCATAAAAAGTGGAAGGCACTTTTTTATTTTATTTACTTACCGATATATCGCTAGCTGAAAATCTACAACAGGATGGTGATGAAAACTGCATGGATTGTAATGAACTTGGTTGAGATGGCAATGATATAACTCGGGATGGTAATAAATGGGCCGGGATAGGAATGAACCGTAAAAGACGGTAATTTTATAAAGAAAAATAAAACAATGTTTTACAGTAATCAACATAATTATCTTTTATTTCTAATCAGACTTTTAATTCAGATCAGCCTCAAAAAACACTTTGTGGAAGAAAGCATAATCACAGTTCTTAATTAGGTAGGTAATAAACGGCTATATAGACTCTCAAACGTAGCCAAACAAAAAAGAAATTATAACATTAGACTGACTTGACAATATTGAATATAATTCTACTATTATTAAGAGAAGCTAGAGTTCTTAGTCTTAGACACAAAATCACAGAATAACGTAAAAAGTAGACTTCTAAAAGCTAATAATTATAGAAAATAACCTCCTCAACAATAGGCGTTACAAAACTAACCATATTAAATCAGTTTAATGGTTTTTGAGTCAAAACCGCAATCGTATACAATAAGAAAAACAGTTAAATATTGTCATTATAAAATAATCTAAACAATTTAAAAAAAACTTTTAACCGATTCTTCTAACGAAAACAAAAACAGCGTACCACCAAGAATATTGAGATTAAAAATATAGTAACAAGAAAAAGAAATAAAAAATTACAAACAAAAATATAAAAATCCTAAAAAATGTTTAATTCGTCACTGTCATCTGATTTTTCATAATGATTGCTGTCTAACTCTTGTTCTTCTGGTACGTTTGATTGAATGAAAGTCTCAAATTCTCGTTGGTGTTTAGAAATAAATACTTCTTCTAGTTTTTTAGGAGCAATTTTTTTGTTTGGCATCTTATAAAATTTTTGGTTTTCCCAACTTATACAAACATCAGATAAAATCTTAATTTTAGGAGATCTTGTTGCAGTTGAAGGTTTAGCTACATTAAGTATAGGTGAGAGCTGTAAATCGATAGGACCCTCTAAAGACTTTAAGTTTTTGAACACTTCTGATTCATCTAAATTATTTAAAATTGTAGATGTATCTATGCTACATATGGATTCGTTGTCTTTGATACAAGTGACTTCGTTTTCACTACATTGATCACGAGATTGACCACTATCTGTTTCACCGTAGTAATCTGAACTAAGAAAGCCTAAATGCTTATTATGTTGGCAAGGGATAAAGCAATCTTGACATTCAAAACAACTTAGACTGCGCAAAGTTACGGTTTTTTTATTATCAGCAGTCCAAATTACTTGGTGAACTTTCATTGTACCTTTAAAACCTGAAATATCTGGCGGAACTAATGTATCTTCAATATCGCGCTCAGTTATCATATCAAAGTACACGTTTGGTATATTTTTGGTAACCAAAGCCCAGAAGTCTTCATAAGTACCAACATCTCCACCATATTTGACAAAATTATCGGCCGTGCGTTTAACAACTGCTCCTATACCATCTGGAGCCCCTTTTCCGTGCCCGGACTCTTGATAATTCCATGTCACTTGACGTATATTGGGGTTAATATCTTGTAATTTAGTTAAGATATAAAATATTGTTTTATTCCTATATTGGCTGGAAGGCGAATCAGATAAAAAATGTACTATTTCATAAGGCACTTCAGTTTGTGCCATCTTTAAAATGGGACGTAAGTGAGCCCATATGGCTCTAGCGTCATGTTTTAAGCAATCGCTAATAGTGCAAAACGATTTAGTCCGAAATTCACCTGCGTCACTATCCTTGTAGTATAAAACCCCGGTATGTAAAGAAACTTGTTCTCTACTTCCTCCAAAGTGGAAAGATTGTATCTCCTCATTATATTTTAAACAATAATTCTCGCTGAAATCAACGTGCATTAGTATCTCATGGTCTTTCAAATTTTGTTTTAGTTGCTTGATAACTTCATACTGTACTGTTATGTTTAAAGTGTGGTTAAGAAATGTATCTAACGATGACTCTAATTTGTATATAACGTTTCGTGGATAATCTTCAAACCTTTGTTTTATAGACACTATTTTAATCTTTTGTTTTCCATCTTTTCCCTTATACGGTTTTTTTTCTACAACCCACTGATGAAATATAATTATTTTATCATTTTTAAATTCATGATAGTTCAAAACTTAAGCGCAGAATTCACATGAACGTTCGAGACATTTTTGCTTTACATCACAGCAGAGACTATTTATAACATGAGTCCCCGAAGTTTCAGAGATAATTTGGGCATTTTTAAGAGCCTTAATTAAAAGATTAACGTTAGAATGTAATTTGCATTGACAAGTGTCTCGGTCTACATTAGGAAAGACTACCCAATAGGGTCTATACTTACAGAAGGACGAATAGCTTACAATACATTGCTCCTTTAAAAATTTTTGATGTAAGTTCTTTAAATTGTCATTTAGGTAACGCTTCTGTTTCTTCACTCCTTTCTTCTTTATGAATTCTTTTTTTCCCGCTGCAATTCTGCTGTTTGTATCTTCTTCAAAAAAGGAGTGGATTTTATTTAACAATATTTGTTTATTTTCCACAGCTGTTTTCTTCTTTCTTCGGGAAAATGGCAGTTTGTAAAGTAACTTATATTTTCTTAATTTTGTATCATCTTTGATAACAGTGTCTACAAAATTTCTTTTGTCTTTTTTAGTCATTGCTTTATACGTGTTTTGCAGATTTTGGGATATAGTTTCACTGAAAAGCAGTTGTTTTTTTACTGATTCCTTCTTATCTGGTCGAATTTCTGTCAGTACTTCATCTACCTTTTTTTCTATAGTATCACAGACTTTTTGAGTTATATGACTTCTTTTACGTAATACATCCTTTTCTCTTTCTAGCTTTTTAATCCTACCGTTCAATATTTTTACTGTCTTCAGATGATTGTAACGTATACGTCTTAAAGTATTATTAAACTTAGATAATTGTGTAGACTTACTTTGCTTGGTTGTACATGGTCCTAGTTCAGCTACCGTCAATGGATCTGGTATTTGGGGTTTCGGATTAACACAAAAATTTGACTCACTCTGGGGCGGTGAGTTTTCCACCAATATTCTTTCTAATGTCTTTGCTTTTTCCATCTTTTTTAGATAGTTTTGAGAATTTTTCCGCCAACGCCTTCGTTGTTCCCTTTGTGCTCTAGGCGTCATGTCTTTAATGCCACAGATCTTCTTCTTCTCTTTTCTCACTAAATACCTGTTTCTTTCTTTTTCTTTCTGTAGAGAATACAATTCGGGATCATTTTTTATTTGATCATATTTTTCTCGTTTACGTAATCGATCTTTAGCCAACTTTTCTTCTCTTGTCAATTTTTAACGAGTTTTACCCATATTTATGCTGCAATTTTAAAAATAAACACTTAGCAAATTTTACGTAAAAACACGTCTAAAGTAGATAAGTATATACTTTTTTTTTTGGGTGGGAAATCATCAAATAACTTAGACAAGAGTGTCAGACTTTTACTGACTAAAATCCACCCATGTTCCTTCTATTGCCCTTTACGTTCCGGGGCCGCGGTATCTCTTTGCAATAGTATGTACTACCACTATACATTGTACATACCACACATACTGGAACACAATTATTTTTAAATAGAAATGGGAACTCTTCATTTCCTTCCAAAATTGTTCATTACCTTCCCGCAAAAAAATGGATAGAAAGGATGGTAATGCAGAGGAGATGAATGAAAAAAATCATCATTTTTATTGATAGCTTCATTGTAGAATACATTTAAAATTTAATTTTAAAACAGTGCCAATATGGCCTTAAGAGATACACATATTACGTATTTATAATAATTTACTTATTACGGTACCTTGTGAAATCGAAGGAAGGTGATGAGCTGATTTATGGACGAAACGCTGGTTACAATTCGAAGATCGTAAAGAAATTTAATCACAATACGCGCACGTCCACCCGTCTCTGGTACCAGAGCCGACTGACTAGTATAAACACGTTTTAACGTGAATCGTATCGGAGACCGTCTCGTATTCTCTTAATTTAAGAAGTTTCTGTGTACGGATGGAAATGAAGTATATTTTGTGACAATTAGAAAAAGAAGTTTTTTACGAATACAGATTGCAATAAATTGAAAAATAAAAATATAAATTGTAGTTCAAGCCTTTAGCTTTAAAATTGCACATTAGTTAAAGTCATAATTTCGAATGTAGACAAATGCACATCGAAAGATCTGCCGAAATATCTAGTTGGAAACGGAGAGGAATGATTTGGTAGATAGTTTTACATGTTTTGTTTTAATAAGAAATTTAAAAATATGTATTATTAGCAATACTACTTTTAAAGTTATTATGTCTTTATCCTCTAAACAAAAATCAGTTCACTTTTTAATAGTAAATTCATGGGTAAATTGGTCTGGAATTGCTTCTTGCACGAAACTACGGAATGACCCAGGTATCTTTTCTTATAAAACATTGTTTTATTTTTTATTGGATTATAGATTTGTGAAAAAGTTTTGGTAATTTTTTTACTGTAGGTTTAGGTAATCTTATTATTTTTTCATAAAAAAATACTATAATTAACTAAAAATCTAATTAAATAAAAAAATAATGTTATTAGCATGATAAAAATCGTCACAGTTAAGCTCTGTGACGATTTTTATCATGCTAATAACATTATTTTAAATATTTACTACTGTTAGACGAGACAACACGAAGAAAATCTAAATAAAATACTTACTACATGGTAACAAATCAGGTACATGTGACTAAAAGAGCGATGGATCTGAATGTCGATGGACGGGCAGCGAGAGGAAGGCCAAAGAAACGATGGATAAACTGTGTAAGAAATGATATGAAGGAAAAAGGAGTAAATGATGCCGTGACGTCTGATAGGGGAGGATGGAAGAAGAAAACGTGTTGCGCTGATCCCAGATAGAATGGGACAAGGACAGGAAAATGATGACTTGGTAACAAATCGTTCGGTTTAGTGTCACACGCCCGCTTGTCGTGAATATGTGTCAAAATCGAAAATGTTCGGGATTAAAATTTTGTATTAAAATACTCCCAGTGCCCGCTCTATAAGTCTTTTTAATCTCTTTGTATGCTGTTCATATTCCATGATCAATGTAAAATTGACTGACATAAATGTATGATGATATAATTTGAATATTTTGTTTTGTGCTTTTTCAAAACTTTTTATGAATGTAAACAGGTCTGAGTACTTTTTAGGTACCTAAAAAGAGAAAACGGAACACTTATGGAATCAATGAATTGTCTGTCTGACCTACCCCTTACAAAGCGGAACGCTTGATAAGTCCAGGTTCCCTCTCGATGTTTTCGTTCACTGTTATCTGTGATGTACAAGATTAACTTAGAAAGTACATCCTATCCTACATAAATGTTTGTGAGGAACTCTTTCACGTCAAAACTACAGAACGGATCTCAATATAATTTGACACAGATGTAAATTATAGTCTTTAATAAAACATAGGATACCCTTTTTTTTCGATCATCACGCGGGCAAAGTCGCGGGCGCCAGTTAATTTGTATTAAAAAAGTCACATTGACAGACATCACGTCTATTAGACCACTTGTTTTACTCGGATGCTCCGAGCTGTCACTTATTTTAACGTTGTTCTCACATACTCGTTTATATTTAATCTCAACACGAATGATGTTATCAAGCTTTTATAATTAACAACGCCGTCATGCCACATGAAATTTTACCAGTCTTACGTCAAATTTTGACATGACAATGATTTGAAAAGTCTAGAATTACCAATTAGCCGATGTTGTTTTGTAATAAAAGAAAATCAATGAATAGAACACTGTTTGTTCCTGTAACAGGAACCCGAATATCATGTTGAACGGTATAAATTTTGTTGTTAGATAACCATAAATAAATGTAAGTTTTTAAACTGACATTATCATTGACATCTACTTTCCTTACTAATTATTATAAAGGTGAAAGTGAGTTTGTTTGTTTATTACGTCTTTACGCCTAAATGGCTAAATTGATTTTGATAAATTTTGGTACAGAGATTGTTGGGACCCTTGAGACGGACATAGACTAACTTTTGTTTTTTTTTAAAGTGAAGAATGAGGGAGAAAGAGGGAAGAAAAGGGGAAAGAAAGATATCTATTTTTCGATAATCACGCGAGTTAAAGTTAGCGTCAGCCCAAAGTAACTATTCCACGCGGACGAAGTCGCGGGCGAAAGCTAGTAATAATTTATTTTTTGTTTAACACATACCGTTTTTGTCTCTGTATCACTCAAAAGTTGACTGGTAGAAAATGCATATGGCATTAAGTCCGCCTCTGTATTATGTGCTTGAAGTGTTAAATAAATGGTTTATGCTCAAGTCACTAAAACATTACGTAAACTAAAACGTTCCCGTAAAGAGCAGGGATCTTAAACCTTTTTAGGCTTGGCCTAAATACGTCACTGCATGCAAGGTCTATCTAGTACTCACGAATTAACAGTAATGCGACAGTATTTGGCAAGTAGCTCGAATAAAAGAGGGGTGCAAGCCAAGATAACAGCTATTCCAGCTTCCCAAGCTGATAGCATAGAGCTGGGATAGAATACATAATTGAGCTGGAAATGTGAGGCTGCGTCGATATGGGAGGATACGATAAATGGAATTAAAATGTTTGGTATTTGGATTTTTAGTGCGTCGATTTCGATTTGGTATTTTTACGTGTATACTGCTTACCCAGTAATACTAGTATTAGTATTAATAGTGGTATAAATATTCTGTGAATATATTTTTGTGTCAAATACCATAGTTGTAATATTAAAAAAAAAGCGTTGCCTCACTCTAGGAATTTCTCCTGTATCGTGGGTGCGTTTATAAAAATTTAAACTCACATAAACAAACAGTCAGACCCTTTTTTTTTCAAACAACTATCTGCAGGTCATACAAATATTTTTTTCCGTGCGGGAATCGAACCCGCGACACGCAGCGCAGCAGTTGATCGCTCAGCCACTGCGCCAACCGTGCCGTCAAATTTATTTTAAACTCAGACGAAAGTAGTCTAACAAACTACATTGTGACTATCGTTGTTTTTCCAATCAAGTTTATTGTTAAACTAGCTATGCCCAGTGGCTTCACCCGCTGCTCAGCTCCTTTTCTAGAGAAGACTTAAAAAAATATATGTTGGCCAATTCTCAGACCTACCCAATACCCAAACAACTTTTCATACAAATTGGTCCAGCCGTTTTGGAGGACTTTGGTAATAAACACTTTAACATGGGGACTTTATACATTAGATTATTTTGCTCAATAATAAAGAAATCTTTGTTTTAACTTCGTAAACCACACAATTCGAAGTGGCGCAAGATATGTGTTAGGAAAGGAATTGGGAGACGCTTTTGCCCATCCAGGAGACATTTATTTATCTTGTTAAACTATAGTCTACTGGCTTCCGCCCGCGACTTCGTCTACGTGGCATAGTTACTTTGAACTAACGCTAATTTTAACCCGCATGATGATAAAAAAATATCTTTCTCTCCCCTTTTATAAAAAAAAATGAGAAAAGGAAGAAAGAGGGAAGCCTCCTTCTCCCCTTCTCTATTTTTTTTAAATTAACCTATATCCGTCTCCAGGGCTCTAACTATATCTGTACCGAAATTAATCAACATCGGTTAAGCCATTTAGGCGTGAAGACAAACACACTCACTTTCGCTTGTATAATATTATATAAACACGTATCACTTCACGTTTAATGTAATTGTAGGTAACAAATAAAAACACGAATCACTTCACCAATAATTAATTTAATAAAATCACTGTAGCTAACACTTTACACTCATATCCGTACACAACTATAATCATCGACCTCTCAAGTTGACGGTCCAGCTGCGTGTGCGCTCCTCCGGTAATTTCTGTTTAAAGTGCTATTCTGACAACCGGAAGTCAGTTTAATATTTACGACAAATAATATTTAAAACGTTATTTCAACAGGAAGTCAAATCAGTGACTGTTGGAACATTTGATATTATTAAATGACATCACATACACCGGAAGTTAATGCACGCTAACAGCTCGGCCATCTGACATTCAGTTACGTCCTCGTAAAGAAGAAAGTATAATTGAAACTCCACTAAAAAAAAAACTGTTCACTGATTTAATACATGTAAAACTAATGAATAAAAAGAAAGAAATTGATAGTGATACAGACTTAATTCGAATAATACAAAAGACAATCAATTTCTTTTGTTTTTTAAAATATAACTAAAAATAGTAATTGATTTGTAATATACTGTTGATAACAGAATTCCTTAAGAATATAAGGGTACATAAAAAAATATAACAATCATGTATATAAACAAAAATAAATCCTAATCATCATCACATTCAACATGCACTTCACCGGTCTCTTTTAACCCGTTCTCCTCGTCAGAACTACTTGCTAAATCAGTACTGAGATTAAGCCAGGGCCGCAGTTTATCTCTAGCTATAATAGTTTCGTATTTATGATTGTGTTTTCTAGTTATTGGCGTGTCTTCTACTAAGAATCGGTCATTGGGAAGTATTTTAACTATACGATAGGGTCCTTGATATTTTGCTACTAATTTCTTAGATTTTCCATTGTTTTTATTTATTTCTCTTTCTACCCTTACTAAATCTCCTTCTTTATAAACGATTTGATTAGTTATTTTCCTATTTTTATTAAAACGTTCTCTATCTTTTTCTTGCTGTTGTCTAATAAGTTCTCCCGATTTTTCGCGCATTTTTGCAATTTGTTCTACGGAATGAGTTTCTGACGTATCACTTATAATATCATTTAAAATAGACTCTGAAATGTTCGTGACTTTAAATCCGAAAAGAAGCTCTGAAGGACTTTTTTGTGTAGTTTTATGTTTTGTGGTATTAATCCCTATTTGAATATCTGGTACATATTCATCCCAAGTTCTATCGTCTTGTCCATGAGTCTTAGTTGAAAGCGCGTCTAAAATCGTTCTGTTAAATCTTTCAACCTGACCATTAGCCCTAGGAGTGGCAACAGCATTCAGTATATGCTTAATACCAGTCTCTTTAATAAACTTACTAAATATGTTACTTGTAAAACATGAACCTCTGTCGGTTATTAATCGCATGGGAACACCGAAATAACTGATATGATCCCTTATCGCTCGGATGGTTGTTGGTGATTTAGTATTCCTAACTGGAGTAATATTCGTGTATTTCGTGAAACCGTCAACAATAACTAATAAGTAACAATTGCCACGCTTACTGCGTACAAACGGTCCTAGGTGGTCCGCATGTATAGTATGGAAAGGTTTTTCTACTTTTGGTATAGAATGAAGTTCACCTTCACGGGGTCCACCAGGTACTTTATGGTGCGCACACTCAAGACAAGCGGCAACATACTTTTTCACGAACCGTCGCATCTTTGGGAACCAAAATGAATCCCTAATCCGAGCTAAGGTTTTATCGAATCCAAAATGACCAATATCGTCGTGGTTTTTTTTTAAGGATTTGCCAGCGAATTGCTTTTGGGACCAGCCATCGGAGACCGTCCGCTAATATGCGATAAACGCGATCATTTTTAATTTTAAAATTATTGTGGACTTCGACAATTTTATCAATATTTGGATCGGACAATATTTTTTTAATGGACGTTATTTCATCATCAATGGATTGGGCTGTGCTTAACCAATTATCTGTTTCAATATTAAGGATATCAAAGACGTGGCTTTCTGGAATAGCTGGATCGATGGGATGCCGACTCAGAGCATCAACGTGCGTCATTTTACTTCCTGGTCTATATTCGATATCGCAATCATATTCCTGTATTTGTATCCACCAGCGAGCTATTCGAGGTATAAGATCGCGCTTGGTCAGTATCGTCCGCAAGGCACTACAGTCTGTGTATATTTTAAAATGAACACCAATTAAATATACCCTAAAACGATTAAGAGAGGCAATAACCGCTAATGTCTCAAGTTCGAACGAATGCAACTTTTGCTCATCAACTGTCGTTTTTCGACTATAGAACGAAACTGGTCGCAGCGTACCATCTTTACTTTTTTGCAAGAGAATACCGGCCACTCCATGTTTAGATGCGTCTGTGTGTAGTTGTGTCTCGCAAGATGGATCATACAGAGCAATAACAGGGCGTTCCACTAATGCATCTTTGAGAGTCTGAAAGGCTGAAGCCTGTTCGGGACCCCAGACCCACTCGCTGTTTTTACGTAGAAGGTCGGTTAAGGGTCTTGCCAATATGGCGAAATTTCTAATAAAACGTCTAAAAAAACTCGCAAGCCCCATGAACTGGCGTATCTCGTGGGAATTTTTGGGAGCTGGAAAATTTGAAACAGCATTGATCTTTCTAGCACCGGGACGGACACCATCAGGGTCAATTTCAAATCCCAAGAAATCTATATTTCTGTAAAAGAAGCGACATTTACTTAGCTTTAGAGTTAAACCTCCTTCTCGGAGTAACTGCAAAACTTGACGAAGTCGGGTGAGGCCTTCTGCAAAGCAATGCGAAGGAATTAATATATCATCCATATATATAACGGCAAATTTTATCTTTGCGTCAGCTAGGATTTTGTTAATTGTTCGCTGAAAAACGGACGGAGCGTTAACCAAGCCAAACGGCATTCGCAAAAATTCAAATTGGCCATCAGGGATCACGAATGCAGTTTTCATTCTAGACAGCTCGGAGATCGGAATTTGATAGTAACCAGAAGCAAGGTCTAACGATATAAAGTATTCATGACCAGCCAATAGATCAATTTGATCGTCTATGCGAGGAATAGGGTAATGGTCCTTTATTGTTTTACGATTAAGTGCCCTGTAATCGACACAAAGACGTTTTTCCCCAGTCTTCTTCTTGACTAACACTATAGGACTCGCATAAGGGGATGATGACTCTTGGACAATGTCAGCATCCATCATTTCTTGGACCATATCTCGGACTAATGTCCTCTCAGAGTAGGACATTCGATAAGGGCGGTAAGCAACAGGTTCGGAATCTTTAAGTTTGATTTCTATCTCGCTCACAGTGGTATATCCAAGATCTTTAAGGTTTTTAGAGAAACAGTCTTTATATTCATATAAAACTGATTTTAAATTTTTGAGTTCTGTATCACTTAGAGAATCACCGTAATTCATAGAATCATTCTCTTCGATATCTGCAATGGTTAATTGAGATACACAGTTAACATTGTTTAGAGGTATGGCGCGAGCAATTAATATATCTTGTTTAAATACGATGGTGTTCAATGTTAAATTTTGTACTAGTAATCGCCCTACGCCTTTCAATAAGGTGTATTCTCCAGGCAAAAGATAAAACTCCGATCCAACTCTTCCCCTTACAGACCCGTTTATAAAAATTTGACCGGTAAAAGCCCCATCTGAGTAAACTGGTATAGACTTCATCGCATGACTGGAAACATCCGTTTCTTCAGAAATCATCAAGAATACTTTATTCGTCCTTTGAAATATTAGACGAGATGGCGTCTTAGTTATTAAGATACCGGGAAGTTCTGTAAAAGAATGGCCCAATAGCATTGGATATTTCAAAACGGAGTCATCCACGACGAGAATATCGATGGTTTCCCTAATTCCCTGAATTTCTATAGTCGCCCGAACTTTACCTACTGGCTGCACTAGGTTATTACCTAGTCCTTTCATTAGTGGTAAATCGCAATGGTCTAAACGTAAGTTAAAATCCTTCGCTGCCGTTTGTTGCATTATCGAACATTCACTACCAAGATCCACGTAACAAGAAATAGGAAGATCATTTAGTTTTGCAGTAATAATATATTTATCATTTGGGTTGTGGACTGTTGTCTTACTGATGGTGGCGTTACAATCAACCTTTAGAACTTGTTTTTCCTGACCTAGTCCGTTGGGTTTAACATTTTCGCGTCCCTTTTGCGTAATATCGGGACAGTTTGCAGTAAGGTGTCCGATCTTATGGCAGTTATTGCATTTTTCGATAGGTTTAGGACACTTAAAGCTAGGATGACCTTCAGCTCGACAATTAAAGCATCTAATTGGTGGTTTAGCTATCGTTGAGCTGGGCTTAGCTTGATTTATTTTCTCTGATTGTAACCCTAAAATTTTCTTATTATCGCTCATATGTCTCATGTTTGTACCGTTATTTTCTCTTGCTTGACTTACTTTGACCGATTTTAGATATCTAAGGACTTGCTCAGGTGTCTCATATTGTGCTGCTTGAGCTCCTACTTTAATGGCCCTATCTTCTATACCGTATAGAATACAATCAACTGCCTTTTTTCCCGTTATCTGACATCTATGTAACAAGTTAAGTTTGCTGTAATAATACTGTTCTAACGGTTCCCCGTATTTAGCCCTTAGTGTAAGCATTTCTGTTAATAACTCAGCGTAATTTTCTCTGCATGGAAACGATTGAAAAAGTTTGGTCTTCCATTCTGACCATGTAAATTTTACGCTAGGTAGACTCTGATACCACAAACTGGCTAAACCCGTGAGCTTTGGAAGTGCATAGTGAATGATTTCCCGTTCTTCCCACTCATATATATCCGCGCATTCCTCGACTTTATTAATCCAATTTAAAATGTTCTGATTTTTAGACATGGGATCAAATTCTGGAACAATATTACTCATATTGGCCAGTTTATGACTACCAGATTTGGTAAAACCCTTTAGCGCATCAATAAATTGATAAAACATATTAGAATTTGAATTCTCATACCTAGTTGCTCCTTGATGATCACTGTTCCTCGAACGCCTTTCGTCCCGCGATCTGCTTCGCGAACGCCCTTTGTCCCGCGATGTGCTTCGCGAACGCCTTTCATTGCGTGACCTGCTTCTGGAACGCCTTTCATTCCGTGATTTGCTCGATCCCACTCGGTCAGATGTATTTCGTGATGCAGTATATTTTTTCACTCGTCCCCTCAATTCATCCTCGGTGCAATCCGAATAATGCATTGATGTCATGTCCGATTCCCTATTTCTAGAGCGTCGCTCAAGCTCACCGCTCATAAGATCATTTGTACATTCACTGAAAAGCCTCGGCCGCCGCTCAAGCTCACCGGCACAGGGCTCGCCAGAAAACCTACGGCTTGTACTCGGCTGTTGCTCAAGCTCACCAGCACGAGACTCACCAAAAATCAGTTGGTTACCCCCCTGCCGTTGCTCAAGCTCACCGGCACGGGGCCCACCAGCAAACCTACGGCTTGTACTCGGCTGTCGCTCAAGCTCACCAGCACGAGACTCACCAAAAATCAGTTGGTTAACCCCCGGCCGTCGCTCAAGCTCACCGGCACGGGGCTCACCAGAAAACCTACCGCTTGTACTCGGCTGTCGCTCAAGCTCACCAGCACGAGACTCGCCAACAATCACTTGGTTCAGTCTATCACTTTCACTATTTTTTCGTCTTCGCTTTGATCCAGATGTAAGAATAGGGCTACCAGGTCTCGAATAATAATTATTTATATCCATTTTGTTGGTATTTTAGATGGCACAGAAGCGTATTATGCGTTCATCCCACTTCTGAACTATAAACACGTATCACTTCACGTTTAATGTAATTGTAGGTAACAAATAAAAACACGAATCACTTCACCAATAATTAATTTAATAAAATCACTGTAGCTAACACTTTACACTCATATCCGTACACAACTATAATCATCGACCTCTCAAGTTGACGGTCCAGCTGCGTGTGCGCTCCTCCGGTAATTTCTGTTTAAAGTGCTATTCTGACAACCGGAAGTCAGTTTAATATTTACGACAAATAATATTTAAAACGTTATTTCAACAGGAAGTCAAATCAGTGACTGTTGGAACATTTGATATTATTAAATGACATCACATACACCGGAAGTTAATGCACGCTAACAATTAGTAAGGATTATTAATAGCCACGTTAAAAAAATCTACAATACCGATGAGTCTTTAAACAAAAATTATGTAACTCTACCTACGTCTGTTGCAAGAACAAGCCCGGTGATATATATACATTCTTCTTTTGAATGATTTAGGAACCCACTAACATTAATTAAACTTTGAGTATCAAACTTTTGTTCAGTAATTAGGTCGTTTCAGACACTTGCGTATTTTTTCAGCCCCCAAGCCACAGCTAAGGGCGTTACAAAGTAAACTCGGAAATTAGATCTTCTTGTATACTCATCGAGACAAGCGAAAATAGGTTTATTTTTAGATGGAAAATCATCTAATAATCTTTGCTCGCTCAGTGTCAGACTTTTACTGACTAAAACCTATTCAGGTTTCTTCTTAAGCCGTTTGTGTTTCGATACGGTATCTCGATCAATCCGACACGCTGGGGGACCTGCTGCCCTACCATGACGTCTTAAAACAGAACTTATTCCACTGAGGGAAAAAGACAGAGCTATACAGGGTGTCTAGCACCATCTCTTTCTTACACAGGAATTTGAACTGTCATAGTAACCCTACTGATTTGCTGACGTTTCTTTTAAGCGCGCATGAAACTTAAACGCGCCGTCGACACGGCCTAAGTATTGTTACTAGATGGATAGACGGTGAGCTACCCATTCCTCACGATCCACAGCTCCGTGTCTACAATGGCTGGGAATCATCTGGTAGCGAAAACGCAATGAAGCCTTTTATTGTAGTTATAATCTGCCGGGGTTGCGGGTTGTCCGAAAGAGATACCGCGGCCCCGGAACGTAAAGGGCAATAGAAGGAACATGGGTGGGTTTTAGTCAGTAAAAGTGTGACACTCTCCCCAGCCCAGAACGGGGGAAGTTATTTGATAATTTCCCACTCCAAAAAAAAAGTGTAGTTCTTTATAATATGTAGGTACTAGGAGGTACAGTTCTCATTGATCGAGTGGTGCGAATACGGCTAATACATAAGCATGACATCCTGGGTTCGATTCTCGGTCAGGCAAAGTGTTATTAGGTTTTCCCATCTAGGCAATTTTAGTAATTACTACGGAATCCGATGATGTGCCTTGTTGATGGCAATAGGGTCATCCCTTTTTACATGACCACTAAGCATAACGAAATGGATACTTAATAGAATCTCTACTTCCTTACTAATATTATAAAAGCGAAAATGAGTTTGTTTGCTACGTCATCACGCCTTAATGGCTAAACCGATTTTGATGAATATTGGTACAGTGATAGTTGGAACCCTGGAGACGGACATAGGCTAGATTTTTTGTTAAAGTAAGAAATGAGGGAGAAAGAGGGAATAAAAGTAAAAACTTTGCTATTACAATAAAAAAGGCGCAAGGGCAAAAATTAAAGGTTGCAGGTACCTGCAAATCAGGAAAGGGAAACCCCGAATTCAACGCAAGCAAAACCGCGGGTAAAAGGTAATATATTTTAAAGACGGAAGCATTAAATATAACCCACACTTTTACCACAACGAAAGTATCTATTCTCATCTTATACAAAACAAAATGAGTTTTCCGTGTAACGAGGCAAGAATTTAGAGGCATCAGCCCATTTCAGCAGCTGGTTCGCTTCAAATTTTCCATTTCATTATAGGCATTCTGTTCAAGATTACTTCGCGGTGTAAGCACAAATGGATATTTGAGCATCAATTACTGAAAGTACTTGTACCTACTTTGGGACTGGGCTGTGGCATCGGCGATCGATTTGTGTGAAATACTTAAAGTCGATATCGTTAGATGAAATCGTGTTCTCAACTATCAATGTTAAAATCTTCTTTGGAATAGGCAACTTCAGTACTTTTACAAGTTATTATGCATTGTGACTGGGACTGTAGCTTCAACATTTTGTTTGTTCATTCAAAAGTGCCTGTACTGTTCTAAATTGAAATAAACGCTTTGAGCTATTTAAATCGTTGGATCTTATAAAAAAATAAGTATTTTTATTATACTTACATTGGAATGTGTTTTTTTTTTAAATAAACCAACGGAAATGATTGCCTCTTAATTATGAAAAAAATATATTTAATGTTGGTCCTTGTCAATTGCAGACTATCGGCTGATGGTTTAGTCAGTATTTATTCCACGAGTACTGTAACACTTTATTTGCGCTATTTTAGAATAATTGATATATAGATTTGTCCCAAGATATTTATTTTAATTTTTATTTAAACTTCATGTACAATAGTTGTACATACGCGGACTTCAACCTTTGGGTAAATTACGACACCATTGTGATGGGGTACATACATAATTAAATATATATATCCAAAACTATTTGTTTTCGGAAACGTATATTTTAATACATATACGAATACATAAATAAGACGAAATAAACTAACAAATACATTTTAATTAATAAATAAAAACGAGAAAATTAACAGTAATTACTAAGATTTTTAATTGGAAGACGGACCTAAATATTGGTTACGAACTTTTATGTAAGTTCACTTTTTTCTTCTTCACTTCTTAATCAGTATAAACGTTTATGCTAGTGCGTATATTACGATTCAGTATCAACCGGTAATACCTCGAAAAGGCTACACGATTGCCTTCAAACCGTACTATCGGCTTACTGCTAGAACAGAATGGCGGGTGCTCTTATTCTGCTCACACTCACGGATTGTTTAAACGACCGTCCACTCTGCGAGCGGTCCCTTCTAAAACCACCTAACAACTAGCTATTCAATTCGTCGATCGCAGCCAACTTGCTATTCTATATGCATACAGCGTCAGCGTCAAGTTTCATAAAGAGCCCTCTAGGATCGTCGCTGCGCTCTAAGCTGTATTCTTACCGGAGAGCGCTACTGCTTTAGATTCGTCGTCCGACTGGGACCGTTCAGTGCGTATAATGTACACGTTAGAAGCCCAGAAGGGCTACTATGACATATTATAGCAATTCTTATTCCACTGAGGGAAAGAAATGGTGCTAGACACCCTGTATAGCTCTGTCTCTTTCCCTCAGTGGAATAAGAATTGCTTTAAGAGGTCATAGTAGGGTAGCAGGTCAACCCGACTAAACTATTGGCCAAAACAAAGACTTAGAGAGGGTTATTTTTGTAACGTTGCCTTACACAAGGAATTTCTCCTATATCATGGGTGGGATTACAAACATTTAAAATCACATTCACCAACAGCCAGACCTGAAACAACTATCTGTAGGTCAAACAAATATTTCCTCCGTACGGGGATCGAACTTGCGACACGCAGCGTAGCAGTCGATTGCTCAACCACTGCGTCAACCTTGTCGTCATACATTTTGCTCGACCGACCGTTTTTCTGGAACGAAAACAGCATCGGATGCATATTGGCATTATATGTATATCAATAGCACACGACGACACGGTATTGGTTTCTGCCAATGACTCTGGTTAGGCAGCTGGATTAACATTTTTTTTTGTTTCGACGGGCCTGTTGGTCTAGTGGTTAGAGGCTCTGACTGCTAAGCCGGAGGTCGTGGGTTCGATTCCCACCCAGGACAAACTTTGTGCGATGAGCATGATTGTTTGTTCTGTGTCTGGGTGTGATTTATATATAATATGTAAGTATTTATAAATTATATAAGTATGTATATCAGTTGTCTGGTTACCATAACACAAGCTCTGCTTAGCTTGGGATCAGATAGCCGTGTGTGAGTTGTCCCAAGATATTTATTTATTTATTTATATTAAGGGCTTGATACATAAAGCGGTACACGGTTCTGGACACGGCTCGTATTATTAGGAGGTTCCTTTGTCTGGAGCCCTGACCGCCGGTAGCTTGGACCATGTTCCCGATACCAGTGGGCTCCTATTTTTGTATTTATTTTTTATATATAAATGTATATAAGTAACGTAAAAATGTAAAGAATATGTGAATAAACAAATAATAAGTTGATATTGCTCTGTCGTTGTCCACAGTCAACATAACTTATCTCTGAATTTCAGTTTTAGAAAGACCGTTCTTTGTAGATTACAAAATGATATGAAGGCGGAATTCCGCGTATCTGCAACCACTCCTCTGCAAAGAGAAACTAGTTAGAACTGCACAAAACAAACATTTGCCTAGTTCCGAATCCGATGTTGGTGCGAGCAATTTTGTGTTTGTCAAACAAACGATACAGGAACACTGCAGTGAAGAGCAACATTTAAAAAAAAACTAAAATAGAATAGCAAGTCACCTTTGAAACATTTTTAGCGGATTGGATAAAACATTTGACATAACATGACAACATACCTGTATATTCAATCCTTTTTTTTATTTATTTACTAGCTTTTGCCCGCGGCTTCGCTCGCGTTAAATTCAGTATAACACAGTTCCCCTTTTCTGATTTACAGGTATTTGCTTCCTATAGTTTTTGCCCTTGCCCCTAATGTGTGTTGTGTTTGAACTGTGAACGCGAGCGAAGCTGCCGCAAAAGCTAGTTATACATAAGCTTAGTATTGCAATTTGTGTGTAATATCTTTAAATTTTTTGAAAAATAATTTGGGTAAAAGTGTTTGGTATAAAAGAATATAATTTGGTATAATCTTATATATTATGTTATTTTTTTCTTTTTTTGTTTTCTATTTTTTAATAGCGTTTAAGAATATATATCATAATGTAACTAATACTAAGTTAATCTTTTTACTAATATTATCTAAATATTGTTAAGATTTTTTTTGTCCTAACACTAGTTATTAGAAAATGCCACTTGTGATACAGGTTTAATTTAACCTACAGTACGGCCAACTAGCAGCGTTACGAAAGGTCATTAACCTAAAGAACAACTGTGGCGTTGACAATCTAATATTTAGCTCTTTCCATCTTGTGCCTTTGTCGTAATGTCTCGTTGTCCCGGCAAAAACATGACAACGTTAAGACGGGTTCGCCAACATTCGGGCGGCCATTGTAGATGGGGTTTTAGCATGGGTTTTGTTTACATTTGGTATCGCTTCTCGTTGGCCGCACTTAAGTACAGGCATCGAAATTTGAAATTTGATATAATACCAACACTATTTCTAGGATTTAAATTGTATTCATAGTGCCAATTGTTCGATCTTTGAATAAATATTCTATTCTAATATACTTTTTACGAAAATTGATGATTGGCTAAAAAAAGCTTTCGTGTCTCCAAAAAGTCGTGCAAAACAAAGCCGACAATAATGCCGGGTTCTGTACCTAATTTGTTCGTGTTTTATTCGCGTGACTATCTGTCGACTGACGGTTGATGGATTGCAGTTACTTACACATAATTATTTTGTTTCACTACTAAAGTAACTTTGTTCATTAATTTATTTTTTGTTGTTTTAGATTATTGTTGTTTTGTTTTTATTTGCTTGTTGGGTTTGTCGTTAACGAGTATTTTACTGGCAATATTCATTTTTAGAAATAGAAAGAAATTTGTTTTTAGAATTCCAGAAACATTAATATTGTCTTGTAGGGTAACCTTTATTGTATACATTCTTATTCTACTAATTTTAACGGAACAATTTGGAAGCTTTATTCTTTGTTGGCACGCAGATTGGCGAGGTGTAGTTTAGAAGTAAAGATTACTCTGTTTAAAGCGTTTTGACAAAATCTTTACGCCTGCAATCTGTGGGTTAGCTACATGCAGAGGGCCATCAACGCTCTCCGAATTGAATATAATAACGCGTTCAGGGTGTTTGTGGGGCTACCTCGCCACTGTAGTGCGTCTGCCATGTTTGGCAACTGCAGCGGCAGTTTCGCACGCGTGGGAAAGATAACACCATCATGAACGTGCTCAGCGATAAATTTGATAGCCCTCTTCTGGAGCGGTTTAAGCGCAAATGCGTGTGCCGGGGGCACCAGTGGGTGGCAAATACTTAAATTAATTTGTAATTTGTAAATGTACAGCTTATAAATCATACTACATACTAACAATAATATAAATATTTTTTTTTATTGCATAGCTTCTATCGCGGGCCTTGAGTGTGGAGACCGAACCCAGAAATTGCGTAACGAAAAAACCTAACACTTTCATTACGAATACGTGTTTGGTAGACATTCGGTTAGTCAATCGAAATTACGCTGGATCAAACCCAAGGTCTTGTTTTTCTTTTTGGGGCTTCATTTCATTTTAAGTACTTGTTAAATGTTATATGTAGATTTTTTTTTAATTATTGCGCATGTTTTTTTTCTATTTATTGCATAAGTTGAAAAAAATGCTATGCAATAGCTTTACCGCGGCCGTCCCCGAGTGCCATATGTATTTTTTTTAACAAATACTTGTGCCATTGCTTCTTCCCTGGTACCGTAAACGTTAGGTGCTTTCATACCAAGGAAATGTGCACTTAAAGGTCATCAAAATTAAGACTTAACGTTATCTAATAAACGATACATAACACTCATCAAATTTAAATTTACATTCGAACCATTCTTTTTAAAAAAAGAATGGTTCGAATGTAAATTTGAATTTGATGAGTGTAGTGTAGTAGAGTTTACCAGCCAGTATGCAACCTCACATAGGTGGCTTTGTGTAGACAACCTTTATAGAACCTACCTAAAGATCAGCTATCCTAAAATAAACAGTTAAACCTTTTTGCACGTTTTACGCGAAATAGATACATAACACGTTATCTACCCCAAAAAGAACATAAATATAAATAAAGAAAGAACACATTTAGTACCCACGACCCGGTGTGTTACGGAAACGGAAAGAAAGAAAGCCATCTATCTAGTTTTACGGCTAAAAGTGAACACACTGTAAATTTTGTTTACCATGCTTATTTATCTGAAAATAAAAATAGGTCAAGTGTGAGCCGGGCCGCTTTGTGCGTTCCGTAACCTATTTATTTTATGAGTAATTTGGGAGTAAGAATGAAAGAGGCTTTAGAGGATTCGATAATGTTTTGAGAATACAATTTTTTTTTTTAATATAGACAATGGAGGATTTTTTGTGATGGTCCTAGTTGCAATTCAACTCCAAAAAGGAAGAATTTATAAGACAGAAAAATATGCTTTCTGTTCGAAACTTTTCAGCTAAATTTAAGAGCCTACAGCATACCAAAACTATCAACGCCTTAAAAAGACATTGAATACAGTTACCTACAGTAGGTGGAATCAGGTAGCAGTATTTAAAAAAAAACGTTGCCCCTACTCTAGGATTTTGTGTGTGGTCGCGTTTACAAACATTAAAACGCACACACACAAACAGCTAGACCCGAAACAAACACATGAAGGTCTTACAAATATACCCGCGATACGCAGCGCAGCAGACGCTGAGCAGATTGCTCAGCCACTGCGCCAGTCATGCCATTGCAATAACAACAGCTCATAAATTAATGCTAGGATCGTGTCCACCAAATACAAAGCCAAGTACCAATCATTTACCTAGACATTGAATATTGCTACTTAAATTTCATAGGCATTTAGAATATATTATTGATCACCAAATAATCCGCAAAACACAATGATATGACTGAAAGATATGGCCGCTTATGTCGCAACTCTGAGCGCGAGTCCGACTCGCACTTTGCCGATTTTTTGTTCTCTTTATGTAGTTCTGTACATAATCGTCAACTTGTACCTATTAGTATACTTTTGGTTTCAATGGGACAACATCGTGGTTTGTGTTTGGATACGAAATGTAATTGATAAACAGTATCGTAGTATTTAAAATCTGACAACTTTACAAGCATATCTCATCCATCATCATCATTTCCCTGCTCTTTTCCCGTTCTATTTGGGGTTTGCGCAACACGTTTTCTTCTTCCATTCTTCCCTATCAGATGTCACGGCATCATTTACTCCTTTCTCTTTCATATCATTCCTTACACAATCCATCCATCTTTTTTTGGCCTTTCTCTCGCTCTCCGTTAATCAACATTCAGATCTTACTCTTTAAGTCACTTGTGCTGCGCTCTCTTCATTACATGTCCATACAAAGACAAACGACTTCCAGGCGCAACTTTCAAACTTCCTCTAATATACACATCATCATCTGCCAAGCCTTTTCCCAACTATGTTGGGGTCAGCTTCCAGTCTTACCGGATGCAGCTGAATACCAGTATTTTACATGGAGCGACTGCCTGTCTGACCTCTATAACCCAGTTAGTACTGGGTAATACGATACCCTTTGGTAAGACTGGTTGTCAGACTTTCAGAACACTGACTAGCTGTAACGACTGTTAAAGATCTACAAATGACAGCCGGGACCAACAGCTTAACGTGCTTTCCGAGGCACGGAGGAAACTCGGTATGTAACGGGTCACCCATCCACAGACCAACCTAGGCAAGCGCGGCTTTACCTAAAGATCGACCTGAGCGGCTGCTATTGTTTAGCCACGAGCTCTTCACTTCCTCTAATAAACACGCACATCTACAAAACAAAAAAGAACCACACAGCAAACCCGCACAGTATAACGTAATTTAAAGTTAGCCTTGTTACTTTTTCTGTTGACGTTACCACACGAATCAATCCGACATTGAGTCAAACGCAGCGACAGATTGACGTCCGTTTTTCCAATACGACTGCGGATCCCTAAACGGATTTAACCACCCCAAATCCCGTAAAAAAGTTAGGGTTGCTGTAAATTCCGTGACAAAATTTGGAGCTCAATTGAATGTAAGATATTTCATGACTCTTTGATGTCGTCTGCATGTATTTTTGGCTGGTTCCTTAGATATGGTTTTATGTAGGAAGTTCATAAATGTAGATAAGGGGGGTTTTTTGTTTATCATATTTTTTTACTGTCTCATTATTGTTGTGTCGTAACAAAAAAAGGAAATTCGTAGCAAGTTTTTAATAGAAATGTCTTTGTATTGTTCAAATCAAATCAAATCATTTATTCATTTGTTTAACATAGGTAGATAGATATTAAATGTGGTTGGTAAAAAGTGCGCTATGTTATGCCCGAGAGCGTACAAATATGTGCTAAAAATGATTATAATGACAGTTATTTTTGATAAAAACTAATATTAATGAAAATTGAAAAAAAAATATTTAGGTACCTTAACAACAAAAAACAATTAAAAAATACAAAATTAAATAATGTCAAACACTTAAAAGACACAAATAAAAATGACAAAAAAATACAGTTTTATGTCGCGGTCAGGAATGAAGTCCACATTTCAACAATTAGATACTAATTGTTGAAATGTGGATGTATTGTTGTAAGGCGTACCTCTTCAGAGGAGCTACCCAAGGTTACCGCCTGCTGGAGTTACGGGTTGTTTGAAAGAGACACCGCGGGCCCGGAACATAAAGAGAAGGAACGTGGGTGGGTTTCAGTCATTAAAAAGCCTGAAACTCCCCCCGCTCCGCCCAGAGCGGAGGAAGTTATTTTATGATTTCCCATCCATAAAATAAAAGGCTATACCTTTCCTTTAATATGTGGAGATTCAGACATAATGACAGTAATATTACATTACAACTAGCTGTGCCCAGCGGTTTCACCCGCTGCTTACCACCCTTATCACTTAGGGGTTTAAAAGATAGATAGTAACCGATTCTCAGACTTACTGAATATGCATAAAAAATCATAAGAATCAGTCGAGCCGTTCGCGAGGAATATGGGAACGAACATTGTGACAAGAGAATTTTATATATTAGACTAGCTATTGCCCGCGGTTTCGCTCGCGTTTAATTCGGGGTAACACAGTTCCCCTTGCGCCTTATTGATTTGTAATAGCAACGCTACGTTTTCCTTTTTCTTCCCTCTTTCTCCCTCACATCCCACTTTTATCAAAAAAATATTAGCCTATGTCCGTCTCCTGGTTCCCAACTATCTCTCTACTAAAATTCATCAAAATCGGTTTAGCCATTAAAGCGTGAAGAGGTAACAAACAAACAAATAAACAAACAAACAAACAAACTCACTTTCGCTTTTATAATATAATATATATATATATATATTAAGTAAGGATATGAAATATTGTGACAGATATTTTTTTATTTTTGTTTTAGTTACCGATGTTTGGGTAAGTATTTTACAAGGAAAAGGTCATTCCTTAAGCAAAAAAATATCATCAATGTTGAAAAAACCTTCAGCAATTTTTTCACAAGGAAAAAACAAGATGGCCCGTGTTATTAACGTAAACATCAACTTAACTTAATTTCTTAAATAAATAAAGCTATTTAGGCCAAATTAAAATTCCTGTCGAATATTCCGGACGGTTTCGAGACACGGAATCCTGTTTACCTTACTTAAGTAGGCTGTCCCCTCTTTTGGTGCGCCTGATTGAATTTTGAGAAGGATAAAGGGGATATATCATCGTGGTTTTATAGGACAGTCCCGTGTCGAAATCCTTGCGACAGGATATTTATTTGCTGACAAATTCGAATTGCTACTATGAAAAAAAAAATGAATGATCAAATAAATAACAGGAAAAAATAAATTAAGCAAACAGTTAAATTCTGATTGACTGCGGAAAATCGAATGTGACGCCATATTGATTTATACGCTTCATTAATTTTTATCGAGGACGCTTTTTAGATGATATAAACGTTATTGATGGTTCTTCATCTGTTATACACGATTTCGCAAGTTATTAGAGTTTAAATAGTCATTAAATATAAAAATATAAATATCTTGGGACAACTCAACACACACGGCTATCTGATCCCAAGATAAGCAGAGCTTGTGTAATGGTAACCAGACAACTGATATACATACTTACATAATTTATAAATACATACATATTATAGATAAATCACACCCAGACACAGAACAAACAATCATGCTCATCACACAAAGTTTGTCCGGGGTGGGAATCAAACCCACAACCTCCGGCTCAGCAGTCAGGGCCACTAACCACTAGACCAACAGGCCCATCGAATCTTTGGAAGTATGTACCTACTGTTTGCTGCATTATTTAGGCATTCATTTAGATATCACCTTTTGTTAGTGTAAATGGCCATTAGATCCTGATTGATATTTCATTCAAAGAATGATGTATGTACTATTTTATATCCTTTTATTTGGACTATCTTTTTTTCAATACAAAATTGTGTTCCCATTGTGTGAAAAAAAAAACAAAAGTCTACTAATAATAGAATTATAACTGACTAGCTGTTCCTTACGGTTTCACCCACGCTGCTCAGCACCTGTTGGTCGTAGCGTGATGTTATATAGCCTATAGCCTTCCTCAAGAAATGGACTATCCGACACTAAAAGAATTTTTCAATTCGAACTAGTACTTCCTGAGATTAGCGCGTTCAAACAAACAAACAAACTCTTCAGCTTTATAATATTGTTAGAAACTAAGGAATAGCAACCATTAAGAGTCTATAAAAGCGGCGTCCGCGCCACCATCGGGCGCATTTGACGGGTGTCGTTCGTGGCGGTAACATCGTTCAAGGATCGTGAGACTTATATTTTTCTATTATTGTGTACCTACTTGCTATTTTCTTTGATTATTTACGTGCTCATTTCATATGTTGTGATTTGTGATCGATAAGGATACTTTTTACGATTGTTATTTCGTTCCTTAATTAAAATAAAGACCAGTATTAATTTTGTTGTGTATCACGTTGTTTTTTTTTTAAATATCTAAGCTTCTGATTCCTAAAATCAGAAGTGGGATAAAGAAAGCCTTAATTGCCCACTAAATTAACAGTTAAACATTCAAGGAACAAAATATCAAAAGATTTTTCTACCCGCATTTTTCGTTACTTTTGTTTTCGTTTATCTTTGTTGTATTTTACGTGTGTGTGATTTAATATCGAGTTATTGTGCTAAACATGCCTAAAAGTCATGAACGTCGTCGTTCACGAGTTCGATCTCGACGTGTTTCACAGGACGAGTTCACTAGCAGTGAAACAGAGTATAGGTCGCGTCATAGATCACGCCGGAGTCGCCGTCGGGAACGTAGCGACTCTAAGGATAGTTCGTATTATCGTCGCCGCGACGCTCGTGACCGACGTCGTTCTAGATCTAGATCCACACATACACCCCCGCGTGCAAGGTATCCAACGGTAACGCCACGTACTAATAACACGTTACAAGATACGCTCAATAATATTTTGACAAGGCTTGATGCTGTCGAGCATAACAGTTTTAATAATTTGCCAAATTCACATATTGAAGAAAATCTTCAGGATTCAGTTCGTGAAGCCGCTTCGCGTTATCGTAGTCCCGTCGACTTGAGCGATGTTCCGCAACGAGTTCGTTCTAACAACTCCGAGGGTTTTTCTGCGACAATTCATGCGGACGATCCAATCGCTCGCAAGTCCGAAGCGATGTCCACCGTAACCATGCTCGCGGAAGCGGTAAGATCTTTGCAGCCTACTAGGTCGCACAGTTATTACGTATCAAATTTCGATCCGAACATACACGATATTGATGCATGGTGTAATGAAGTGGACCGAGCGGTAGTCGCGAACGGTTGGAGCGACCATGAATGTTTGTCGCGAGTAGCTTCCTGCCTTAAAGGCGACGCTAAAGTTTGGCTAAACGAATGGGTCACTAATGATCGAACCTGGTCAAACTTTAAGCTTGAATTTAAACCTCTTTGCCCCCGGAAGTTAGACTATGCGAATATTTTATTCGAAACCATGAACACGACATCCGACAAATTCACGACGTATGCCGAATACGCCCGTCGTACTCTGTTACGTCTAAGGATAGTTAAGGGTCTCAGTGACGAGTTACGAATCCTAATAGTTATACGCGGTATCGATAACCCACAAATTAGAGCAGCCGCGGCAAACGCGAACTTGGCTACTGAAGACATAGTTTCGTTCCTTTCGATTTACGTCAAACCAAATCGCGCTAAACCCGATTCTCGCGGTACTGCGGCAAATAAACACGTGTCCTTGAGCTCATCCTCTGACCACGGTGCACCCAAGTGTTACATATGCAATCAACGCGGACACTTAGGTCGAAATTGCCCAAAAAAATCACGCAAGGAACCCAATGAAAGGTGCGCCGCAAAATCTAATACACAGGTTTCCTCCAATGATACCACTGCTACTAACAAATCTGAATTGCATTGCTCATTTTGTAAGAAAAAGGGTCACACGGAAGAAAGATGCTTTGCCAAGAACCGGTCGGAGTCTAGGAATCAGCGAAACGTTAACTTGTGCGCGGGTCACGCAAATGACAAAACGGATATCGTAACGGCTGTTGTCCAAGGCATCCCCATGGACGCACTCATAGATAGTGGAGCCCAAAATGTGTCGCTGATTTCTTCCGACGTTCTGAAGCACCTTTCTTGTCAAGTTAAACCAACACATTGTGTCCTCAAGGGGATTAGCGATCGGGAAATCATTGCTTCGTCGTTCATAACGGCAACGATAGAGCTTAGTGACATTTCCGTAGAAACCGATCTAGTTGTAGTGCCAAAGTCATGCATGAACACGTCCATTATTATTGGAACAGACGTTCTTAACCGCGATGGCGTCACGTATGTACGCACTAAAGACAGACAGTACATCACCCGAACTAGCGATACTCCTACTCGCGTTAACGAAGTGCAACGTCTTGACCAAACGTTAGTTAATACCCCGTTACAGGGCGCTCTGCGTGATTCTTTAATGTCTGTAATAAATAAATTTTCGAATTTTCTTATCTCTGGTACTGCGACAAGTACAGTTACAACTGGTTTCATGGACATCAAGTTAAATAGCACCACTCCTATAGTATACCGACCATACAAACTCTCTCATAATGAGAAACTTGTTGTACGCGAAATAATTAAAGATTTACTAAATAAAAACATCATCAGAGAATCACGATCAGAGTACGCCAGCCCCATAATACTGGTGAAGAAAAAGGACGGAACCGACCGAATGTGCGTCGATTACAGGGCACTTAACCGAATCACTGAAAAGGAAAGATATCCTCTGCCCCTTATCGACGACCACATTGATCGGTTGGGTCGCTGCACCTTCTTCAGCAGCCTAGACATGGCTACCGGTTTTCACCAGATACGCATTAAAGAAAGCTCCATTCACGTGACGGGATTTGTCACACCAGAAGGGCATTATGAATACCTAAAAATGCCGTATGGTTTGACGAACTCTCCGATCGTTTACCAACGGATTATCAACCAAACCCTTCGCGAATTTATCGATGCCGGAAACGCGCTAGTATACATCGATGACGTCCTTTTGATAAGTAACACTATAGAGGACGGCATTGTTTTGCTCGAAAGAGTCCTGCAAACACTCACTAAATCAGGCTTTTCGATAAATTTGAAGAAGTGCTCTTTCTTAACAACCGTAGTCGAATACTTGGGTAGGTCAATAAGTTTTGGTCAGGTACGACCGAGCCCTCATAAAATAGTGGCATTAAAAAACTCCCCAGTTCCCAGAAATGTCAGACAGGTTCGACAATTATTAGGACTCGCGGGATATTTCCGGAAATACATTAAAAACTACGCGACTAAGACCGCCTGCATTGCTCATTTAACTCGAAAGGGGGTAGAGTTTCATTGGGGTCAGGAACAGGAACAAGCTCGTCAAGATTTAATAAAATGCTTGACTAGCGAGCCCATTCTCACCATTTTCAACCCTGTACTTAATACCGAGGTCCACACGGACGCGAGCTCCGCCGGTTACGGGGCGGTTCTGTTACAAACCGACACGGAAGGTGGAAAACATGTGGTAGCATACTTCAGTACGGTTACGCAGGGAGCAGAGAGCAAATACCATAGTTACGAACTGGAGACGTTAGCGGTTGTGAAGGCCTTGCAGCATTTTCGCCATTATTTGGTGGGGTTGCAATTCAAGGTCGTTACAGATTGCAACGCTCTCAAATCTACGGAACGCAAGAAAGATCTACTTCCTCGCGTTGCTCGATGGTGGATTTACCTTCAGGATTTTCATTTTTCTCTCGAGTATAGAAAAGGAGTTATGCTTCCACATGCCGACTACCTCAGTCGGAACCCAGTCGTTTCCGTAAATCAAATAACGAGACCTCGTAACTGGGCACAAGTAGCGCAAAACGCGGATCATGAAACGAGAGACCTTATACAAAAACTCTCAGAGGGGCAGCTCGATTCTAGTCGCTATGTCTTGAAAAATGACCTCTTATATCACAAATATACGCCAGTCGGCGAAGAAGCGCGTCTTCTTTGTTTTATACCAAAGGGCCACCGACTCAGCCTCTTACGAATCTTTCACGATGAGCATGAGCACATTGGTGCTGATAAAACTCTTCACCTTATTCTGAAACATTTTTGGTTTCCCGGGCTCCGCCAGTTTGTGTCCAAATACGTTTCACATTGCTTAGTATGTATTTCTAAAAAGCGAGTACCCCGGGCGCCGCTGCAGAACATTTCATCCTGGCCAAAACCCGACATCCCTTTTGACACTATTCATGTCGATGCCCTGGGACCATTACCTGAGTCAGAAGGTTACAAATTTATTCTCATATTAGTTGATGCCTTTACAAAGTTCTGTCTTTTGTTTCCTATTTACCGTCAAGATACCAGTGAGCTAAAACGCGTAATGTCCCAGGCCGTTTCCCTATTTGGTGTCCCCAGACTGTTAGTTACAGACAGGGGTAGGATGTTTGAGTCAACAGACTTTGTTCAGTGGATATCTGAACTTGGCTCCGACTTGCATTACATAACTCCTGAAATGCACGGCTCAAATGGACAAGCGGAGCGTTACATAAGAACTGTACTCAATATGCTTCGTATCGAAGTAGGACACAAGAACGCCTCCTGGTCAACCACGCTTTGGAAGCTGCAACTGGTATTAAATATCAGTAAGCAGAAAACCACTCAAACCTCGGCTATAAATTTAATGATCGGTACCGACGCCTCTACCCCGGCTATACGATCGCTTGTGCGTGACCTGGCTACAAGTTTTCCAGATACCAACAGAGAAGCTCTGCGGGAGATCTGTCGGAGTCGCGCTAGTGAACTGCTGAAGAAAAATCAAGATCAGCAGGATATTTCTGCCAACCAGTCCAGACGCCCACCTCGTGAATACAAGGTGGACGACCTTGCTTTCGTTATAAAGTACTCGCAATCAACGGGTAAATTAGATGCAGGGATGCGAGGACCGTATAGAGTGACCAAAGTTCTACCTAAAGGTCGCTATGAACTTAAACTGCTCAGTGGAAGCTGCGGGAAAACTACCCAGGCGGCTTCTCAATACATGGTGCCATGGAAAGGAGAATGGTGTCCGGAAAGTTGTGCCACTTTCTTCGATAGTGAGTACGATTTGTTCTAATTCTGTTCTTAGTTTCAGAAATAGACAAGGTGTGTTCCCAAAGGCGTGCGTCGCCCAAAGATGGCGTTAGTCGCCCAACAATGGCGTTAGTCGCCCCACAATGGCGTTAGTCGCCCCACAATGGCGTTAGTCGCCCAACAATGGCGTTAGTCGCCCCACAATGGCGTTAGTCGCCCACCAATGGCGTTAGTCGCCCCACAATGGCGTTAGTCGCCCCACAATGGCGTTAGTCGCCCCACAATGGCGTTAGTCGCCCCACAATGGCGTTAGTCGCCCCACAATGGCGTTAGTCGCCCCACAATGGCGTTAGTCGCCCAACAATGGCGTTAGTCGCCCAACAATGGCGTTAGTCGCCCAACGACGGTGTTTGTCACCCATATAGCATTAGTCGCTATGGTCAAGTATAAAGCAATACCTTAGGATGGTTGGGACGCTGACTATCTTATGTTATTGTTCATTTTACCATTTTTGCATTTTTATAAGTGATCAGTATACTTGTGTTGTCTTCATAAATAACCGTCTCAAACTCTTACAGATAATGAAATTGTTGATGTTGAGAGTGACCCAGACCATTTCGAAGGAGACGAGCCGGCACCCGTTCCGTTGGGATTGTCGATGCCAAGCTTGGATGCGGAAATAGGAGCAGTACAGGTGGATCAGCATCATCGTACTGCAGGTGCATCTCAAGAAATTCAAGTCGAGGACGACTTGGCGTCAGGAGAGGCCGTGTTAGAAACTAAGGAATAGCAACCATTAAGAGTCTATAAAAGCGGCGTCCGCGCCACCATCGGGCGCATTTGACGGGTGTCGTTCGTGGCGGTAACATCGTTCAAGGATCGTGAGACTTATATTTTTCTATTATTGTGTACCTACTTGCTATTTTCTTTGATTATTTACGTGCTCATTTCATATGTTGTGATTTGTGATCGATAAGGATACTTTTTACGATTGTTATTTCGTTCCTTAATTAAAATAAAGACCAGTATTAATTTTGTTGTGTATCACGTTGTTTTTTTTTAAATATCTAAGCTTCTGATTCCTAAAAATATTATTAGTGTAGATAAGTATATAAGTATAAGTATAGATAGAAATCTTAACATGGGTATCAAAACTGTTACAATTAAATCACATTGTCATTAAAAGAATGCATTACATTTTTGCATTAGAAAACAAGAAAAATGTTCATTACCCTTAGCAGAAAAGATTCCATTACATTTTAGCAATATAAAACAAGAAAAATGTTCATTACCATTAAAAGAAAACATTCCATTACATTTAAAAATAAAACAAGAAAAATGTTCATTACCATTAAAAAAAAACATATTTTTTTTGCAATAGAAAACAAAAAAAATATTTCAGCGTAGTAACACGGTATTCATAATAACGTTCCATTTTGATACATATTACTATTTATTTCCTTTTGTTCTTGTCCTAATTGCAGATTAAGTAAATTATTAAGGAAGTAATCATGACAAAGCTTGCAAAGGTCGGATTATAATTGGGTTCATAACATTTATATGATTAAGGCGCAATTATACCTCAGTCTTGGTTGACCAACCCGCAGGTCCTTTGACACAGGCCTGTGTTTCAGCTGGGAGAGCTTTTTTTCCCTTTATCAGACTGTCGTCCCACTGGGCAAAAATTATTTCTGAAACATTCTCGTTGTTTCCTTTATATTTAACGCTGCATTCTTTGTCGCAATTACATGACGTGCATTTAAAATCTGTGGATTGGAATTCGGGGTAGTGACGAAAATTTCGTCTTTCTGTTTTAGTAACTATTTAGAGTCGGGATTCAGTCAAACTGAAAAAAAAAAAAAAAAAAAAACTGAATGCAGTATTTAACATGCGGGGACTGCCTATTAATCGACGGTCCCTACGTACATAAAGACATGTCGAAAATGCCATTTTTTTATTGTCTTATTGGCTTTAGATTATCTGTGACATACGATTTTTATTTTTACCTATTTAATTTATTTACATTGTTTTAGAAATCGTATAAGAGAACAAGTCTTATAAATTCAACGATTAAGTGTCGTAGAAAAGGTCATCTCTCAGTTTTTCTCAGAAAACGTGAAAAAATAAAATATTTATGTGTAAATGTATAAAGCTCTTAAAACTTTTATAATATTGTAGAAAGTGTTAAACACAAATTACGCTCTCCTGTAAACCTTGGTTTTTGACTTTACGTTATGTACGTAGGGACCGTCAATTTATTCTTTACCGATTGATGATCGACGATCTTATATGATTGTGTTCTAGCTGGGAAAATTTTCTTTTTCCTTTACCTCAGCCTGTTGTGCCACTGGGGGAGAATTAAAAATTATAGGTTGTCTAGCTGGCGCCCGCGGCTTCACCCGCGTGATATCGAACAAAAAAAGTATTCTATGTATTATTGCAGACTATAATCTACCTATGTGCCAAATTTAATCAAGATCCGTTCAGACATTTTGATGTGAACGAGTAACAAACATCCATACATCCATCCATCCTCACAAAAATTCTCATTTATAATATTAGTAGGATTAGTATGCTTCGCTGAGAGAGTCTTGTAGCTATGTAATAACTGCCGCACGGCTCGATGTTGAACGTAAAATAGTGATTAGCTAGAGCTGTCTGACTGTCAAGCCATAGGTCTTGAGTTCAAACCCAAGACAATCAAATCTTTGATTTTTGGATTCATTTGCGTATTATTTTCACCTGCTTCGGTAAAGGAAAACATTTTGAAGAAATCAGTATACCTGAGAGCCAGTCTCGGCGCCATTTTAAGTCAGATCCATAGACAGGAAAAAACGCTGACACCAGGTTAAGCACTAAACACACGTTAAAAAAGAAAGCGTTTGCCAAGGATAGTTTGTGGATGGGTGACCGTAATGGCTTTAGAAGCCCGTGAGTCTAACAAACTTGAGTAAGTCTTGCAAAAGGGTACTACGACGTTACTCTTAACGGGACTGTGAAGAACAAATTGGCAATCACCGCATGTAAAATACTGCATTCTCATTTAACTGAATCCTGACTCAAAATAGTTGCGAAAATAGAAAGACGATATTTTCGTCATTACCCCGGATTCCACAGACATCCGATTTTAAATGCACGTCATGTAATTGCGACGAAATACGCAGCGTTAAATATAAAGGAAGCAACGAAAATGTTTCAGATATAATATTTAACATAAACTCGACTCAAGCCATGACACCATTAGGCACCGTTCCCATTGGGTCATAACGACAAAAAAATATAAAACGAAATAAAAACGTGCAGTGAAATTATCGTGCACGACAATAAAGTTTAACGTGTCGCGGTATTATTTGAACAGCTTTATACATACCGTGATACTTTGTTTTTTTTTTTCACTAAAATCTGGTTCTTCTGACCTGACACATGTGTTGCTGGGGAGTTTGTTCCGAGATAAAACAGAAAATTTTAAATTATCAATCATATAAATAAACTTACATACAAATAATACACAAATAAAAATAAATACTGAGATAGTAATATATACCTAAAATATCTATATATTATCAGTTTATGAGTGATAGACGGTTAAGTGTGCGATGCAAAATCAAAATCTTTTTATTTCACATAGGCCTACATGTGCACTTATAAAACGTCGAGAAAAGATGCACGGTTTGGGTTGGTCGTTTCCTATGGAGAAGAACCGGCCTGAAACTCCATGGTTACTCTTTTAAAATCATTTGGTTTTACAATGTTGTTGTTACAGCGTTAGAACTTAAGTATGAGAGGACAGCGTAGGCCCGACAATAAGTCAATGCTTACTTTACAAAAAGTAAAATAAAATAATAAATAACCAAAGTTAACAAGGGTCTACTAAGAATCTACAAGGCCAACCATGATATGAAGCGCGTATATGATGCGATATGATGTCTCGTGAAATGAATCCTGAACCGCCCGATTCCAGGCGACACTTATCACAGATCTTAACTAGTATAATGACACTATAGGTACATAAAATTGAATAAAAATGGCATGTTATGTCAGCATTGTACATACTAGCTTTCGATGATCGAAAACAAATTTAATATCTTTCTCTTCACTTTTCTTCTCCTTATCTCACTTTTTTTAAATAGCCCATGTCCGTTTCCAAGGTCTCAACTATCTCTGTACCAAAACTCATTAAAATTGATTTATAATAATAATTATATATGTATAAGTTATATTTACCTACTAAAAAGCAATGCCGCGTGAATGTCGCCTAATGACCTGTTTTCCAAAATTAACCCCAAATTAACCTGTTTTCGCTGTGGGCTGCCAATAGATTGGGGTATGAGTTATTCAATTATGTGTATTTGGTGTTATGGAACACGTGCATGAAAATTATGCTCTGTACTCTAGGCATAAAGTTTATATGCCTAGAGTACAGAGCATAATTCAATATCCGCATAGTTGACTATTCTCTCATTTCCAACACCATGCATTACTAAAAGTATATTCAACGGATGCATTGGTTACCCAAATAGCAATTAAACCAAAATGCCACAGTTATGACTTTTGTGTAACGCTTTGTCTTATTATTTGCTTAAATATGATATTTTTATGACCAGTTAGTCGTAATATTTCAAGGTTCTATGACCAAATTGTTATTTGGATATTTAATATATTTCATCGTATTACAACTGCATAAGAGTATATGACATCGAGTATCATATGTGTAAAGTGAAAGGCTTCGACGAATTGCAGCCAAGGCGTTTTTACTCACGAGCCGTAGGTGAGGTGATAAGGTGCTGAAAACTGCAGTGTAGAAACCACCTACTTGTATCCAATTTTTTTCTTTGAAACCCATTTCTACAGGATGCAAAGAAATATTAATTTATTAATAAAATTAAACAGTTTTTAAATAAAATGTTATCTGCGGAAATATCAAGGAAAATAAAACGCTAATTGAAATAAATGAAAAAATCTAAGAGTGTAAAATACATTGCATGTTGAACTTAATCGAATTGCGATAAGAGCCAATTTCGAGAAAGTATATTGAAAAAGTATTTCGGTATTCATTACAAATCTCTCATTTTACGCGGATTAAATTTCCTGTTTATATATATAATTCTAAAGACGCTTATTGTCTTGGCTCGTTTTTCAACATAATTTTGTTCCTTTCCTGTTTTGTGGAATTTGCAAAAATATGAAAATAAGTATATTAGTTTCATAATCAACAAAAGCTGTTAGTGTGCCTGTGGACGGTGAGCAATGGATAGCTCACCGTCCGCCTGTCTATTGTCGACGGCGCGGTAGTGTTCCACGCGCGCCTACAAGGTATGTCAGCAAAGCAGAGGGGCCTGCCAGGGCCACCACCTGCCGGGGGTGCGGGTTGTTCGAAAAAGGTACCGCGGCCCCGTAACATAAAGGGCAATAGAAGGAACATGGGTGGGTTTTAGTTAGTACAAGTCTAACACTCCTCCCCGCTGCACCCAGAGCGGGGGAAGTTATTTGATAGGTGAAGTTATTTCAATCAGACCATTTAGACGGGCCTGTTGGTCTAGTGGTTAGTGGCCCTGACTGCTGAGCCGGAGGTCGTGGGTTCAATTCCCATCCGGGACAAACTTTGTGTGATGAACATGATTGTTTGTTCTGTGTCTGAGTGTGATTTATCTATAATATGTATGTATTTATAAATTATATAAGTATGTATATCAGTGGTCTGTTTACCATAACACAAGCTCTGCTTAGCTTGGGATCAGATAGCCGTGTGTGAGTTGTCCCAAGATATTTTTTTACTTATTTACCATTACAAACACTTTTGAATGATACAAAACAAAATGTTGAAGCTGCAGTCCCAGTCAAAAGGCACAATAGCTTGTGAAAGTACTGTAGTTGCCCATTACAAAACGTTGATGTTTTTTCTCCATTCCAGAAAAAAAACTGACATGGTCAGTAACATTATCAATTACTACACCGCTTTAATGCAGTTTATCCGAGTTTGCAACAGCGCTGATAAATCGGGAATTCATTGTAAATACAAAACATGGCGAATATCCCGTTTCAAAAATCTATACTAATATTATAAAGCTGAAGAGTTTGTTTGATTGTTTGTTTGAACGCGCTAATCTCAGGGACTACTGGTTGGAATTGCAAAATTCTTTTAGTGTTGGATAGTCCATTTTTTGAGGAAGGCTATAGGCTATATAACATCACGCTACGACCAACAGGTGCTGAGCAGCGCGGGTGAAACCGTGGGGAATAACTAGTTATTAATAAAGAATAAAACATAGGGTTGGTTGGAAGAAAATGCCCAAGGCATTAACTACAATGTTTCTTTACATGTTAATGAAGTTTTAATAAACAAATAAATACTGGCACAAATCAACGGCCCGTTAATAAAAAAAACTTACAAGAAACAGAAAAAGTGTCAAAAAATGGAAAACTTGTCACATATCCATGACAATATCACTTTAAAAATACACCAACGTAATTGAAAATGGTCCCCACAAAAGGTGAGAGAGAACTCACTAGAAAACGCAATTGAATTCCAACGCAAGATGTTAAAGCCGTAGAAATTATTGTGATCAAATAAAGCATGCCACATTGAGGTAGCGGCGACGCGAATTGGGAACCGCGCCAACTATTTACCGTTCCAAACAGAATTTTGTTTCAATGAAAGCAGGAATTGGCTCGATGGAAAAGTTACCGTTTCTCGGTATTATTTTAACACTTCTGCCGATATCGGATAACTGATAACTGATAGTAACTTTTGAAAAAACGTTGCTCCACACTAGGAATTTCTCCTGTATCGGGGGTGCGTTTACAAACGTTTAATCTTACATACACAAACAGCCAGCCCCGAAACAACTATCTAAACTAATAACTAATGTAAGAAAATATATATATTTTAATTATATTTGTTAAACACACTTCTTTGCCAAATTCGGTGAAGTTTAGAAAAATCCCTCATTCGTGCATTTCAATGATAAATTTTAGACGACATTTTTTTCTGAAAAATCACGGCAAAGTCCGCAGAATTTATTGAACACTAATTGGTTCGTTACATCACCCTAAAACACTTCTTTTGTTTATTTATTTAAGTGCTTGCCGGTTGCGAGGATTATGCACCCGAATTTTCTGAAGTTCATCACCAATAAGGTAAAAGTAGGTATGTACTTCTAGGGCGTCTTCACCCATTGTTCTTGATTTTTATTCCATTTGTTAGTCGCTTTTCAAACATCCTCTCAAAAATGTCAAAACTGGGAATTTCTCCTATATCGTGGGTGCGTTTATAAACATTTAAACTCACATACACATTGTGTCACCCTATTTATAAGTTCTACACTGTTATTGAGAGCGAAGGAAGGCCAAAGAAAAGATGGATGGATTGTGTAAGGAATGAAGGAGAAAGGAGTAAATGATGCCGTGACGTCTGTAAGGGGAGAATGGAAGAAGAAAACATGTTGCGCCGACTCCAAATAGATGTTATTCTTGTTATTCCTGTTATTCTAGTAATTTGGATAGTGTACACAATAAAGAATATTCTATCTATCTATACACAAACAGCCATGTCAGCATAAACCTTTAAATTTTTGACACTATATATCTCACACGACGGGCCTGTTGGTCTAGTGGTTATGGCCCTGACTGCTGAGCCGGAGGTCGTGGGTTCGATTCCCACCCAGGACAAACTTTGTGTGATGAGCATGATTGTTTGTTCTGTGTCTGGGTGTGATTTATCTATAATATGTATGTATTTATAAATTATATAAGTATGTATATCAGTTGTCTGGTTACCATAACACAAGCTCTACTTAGCTTGGGATCAGATAGCCGTGTGTGGGTTGTCCCAAGATATATAAAGATATTATATCTAATAGTTCCTATATTTTATTACCTTTATATATAGTCAATCGTACCGGAATGGTTTTGCACGTAAGGATTTTTCTCAAATAGCGTGCTAGAGTGACGAGTAATAAAATCCAGTTATTTGAAACGCACGCTCGGAATCGAATGATCAAAAGCGCTTCGTTGCTATGTCATGTGCCTTTTATTGCGGATTTTTGCCATGGTTAGACTAAACTGGTTTTGTTTTGAATTCTAACAAAAATATAGTACCGAAAAATAGTAGTTCGGTAGGATATATTTACCTACCTGGTAAATATATATCGAAAGCTAGTAGCTAATAATATCGTAATCCAATTCTTACTTTTCTATTTTTAGATACGTTAACTACCCGTGCGTAAAACTTCTAATCAATCAGCAGGTGAAGTGGACGGGAAATCAATCAAAAGATTCAGTTCAAACGAGTGTGTATCTGAACAAAATCGTTTAAACACTAATGTAAATAGGTTAGAAGCAGTAGCTATGAAAGATATAAGAAAACCAACTTCCCTTTTTTTCACCAACGCCACCACCACAGCCGTCGCTGCTCACACCACTGCTGCCGCCGCTACCACTGCCACCACTGCGGTGGTAGCCGGACCCTCACAGGGGGTCGGAAGGGGGCTGTAATGGAGTGCCGAATACCGGCCCCATTACGCCTCCTTCAGGTAACTATCAACCACTGCGCCTACGCTTAGGATAAAAGATGCAATTCGAATTCCTATAGTTCCCTTTCTTGCCGTTTTTTATGGTCAACCTCTCGTGTCCCTGCGATCTGTATTTAACGTCATCGCTGCTGCGGTTCACAGATGCTGTTGAAACAGCACCTTAAATAGAATCAGCCCAATGTACTTAAATAGGTTAGTGACAGTAGCTGGGGTGTCTGACGAGGAAAACAAGTTCCCTAAGGATGTGCCCCAAGGCGTTTCACGCGGTAGAGAACCCCAATCTCGGTGTTTCCATCCTTATTGAGTTATGGACAACTAATCTGAGGTTTAAGGATCGATCTGGCTGGCTTTTCCGTACCTCCCGCATTCGAATTTCACAGATTCACGTGAGCTTCGTCAGAGCTTATATCGATCCAAACTTGTTTGACTTGCATCATCCTTAGTATATTATAAAAGCGAAAGTGAGTTTGTTTGATTGTTACGTCTTTACGCCTAAATGGCTAAACGGATTTTGATGAATTTTGCTACAAAGATAGTTGGGAAACGGAAATAGGTTTTTTTTTTTAAATTCAAAATTGAGGGACAAATAGGGAAGAAAAGGGTAAACTTAGCTTTGCTATTACAATAAATAAGGCGCAAGGGCAAAAACTACAGGTAACAAGTATCTGCAAATCAGGAAAGAGAAACTGTGTTACCCCGAATTTAATGCCAGCGAAGCCGCGGGCAAAAGCTAGTCTGATTTAATGTGTCTTTGTTTGACGACAATGAGTGATGATTTTCATTATTATAGCGCATAATTTGTAATTTAATGGGTGACAATACTTAAAATAAACTATTTATTATTATCATCGACGGGCTTGTTGGTCCAGTGGTTAGTGGCCCTGACTGCTGAGCCGGAGGTCGTGGTTTCGATTCCCACCCAGGACAAACTTTGTGTGATGAGCATGATTGTTTGTTCTGTGTCTGGGTGTGATTTATCTTAATATTTATGTATTTATAAATTATATAAGTATGTATATCAGTTGTCTGGTTACCATAACACACGCTCTGCTTAGCTTGGGATCAGATAGCCGTGTGTGAGTTGTCCCAAGATATTTATTTGTCCAGTCGAGTTTGCAAAAATCACGTCGAATTGGGCTCACAACCGGCTGTCTGATCAATTGGGGAAAAATGTTAATTGTTTATTATGAATTTGTTTGTTTGAATTTTCTGCGACCACGACATTGAATAGGGCCAACGTCCTCGTCTTTCCTTAAAAAACAAGGAAATGTAAGAAATAGCCACCGCTCACATTTTCTTCAACTATTGTTAACAGCGAGAAATTACGTGTTTATTTTAAGACTTCGACTCGTAACGACTTCATTTATTAGATTTCAATGCCATTCCGTAATAAATAGGACAACATCGAAATAAACACGGTATTTAAACTAAAAACATTCTTGAAAACTAATTAGAACGTCCCAGAATGTGTAATTAAGGTTTTTCAACTGTTAAATTATCAAATAAATTTACTCACATCCGTGATTTTTGTAGCGAAACTATAATAAACTAGCTTTCGCCCGCGGCATCGCCCGCGTTAAATTTTGGGGTAACACAGTTCCCCTTGCGCCTTATTTATTGTAATAGCAATGCCATATTTTCCCTTTTCTTCCCTCTGTCTCCCTCATGTCTCAATTTTTTTTAATAGCCTAAGTCCGTCTCCTGGTTCCTAACTATCTATGTACCAAAATTCATCACAATCGGTTTAGCCATTAAAGCGTGAAGAGGTAACAAACAAACAAACTCACTTTCGCTTTTATAATATTAGTAAGGATATAGCAACTAAATATATAATACTACGCCAAAAAGTATTGCACCACCATCTATGCCACAACATAAAAACTAACAGCGTACTCCAATATGGCGCAATTGAAATTATTCGCGAATTCAGTGTATGTAGAACAAGACTTTGTCGGGCAGTGGTTCATCAGACACGATATCAGTCCGAAGGATTCTCCGTTTTCTATGAGGGATACAGAGCTTTACAACCTGTAGGCCTACTATGACATCTTAAAGCAGAACTTATTCCACTGAGTAAAAGAGATGGTGCTAGACACCCTGTATAGCTCTGTCCCTTTCCCTCAGCGGAATAAGTTCTGCTTTAACACGTCATGGTAGGGTAGCTGTTCTTTATATTCCTAAAGTTTCCTTCTTCTAGAACGAAGTTACTAATCACGCGTTGCGAGAGGGAGCTAGACGAATCTAAAAGACGAATAATGTTTTATTTTGGAACTAGCCTTTTATAATGTCAGTTTAAAGACATACCCCTTTTTTTCCGGTGGGAAATCATCCAATGACTTTCCCCGCTCTGGGCGGAGCGGGGGGGCATGTCAGACTTGTACTGACTAAAACCCACCCATGTTTCTTCTAATGCCCTTTACGTTCCGAGGCCGCGGTATCTCTTTCGAACAACCCGCAACCCCGGCAGGCGGAGGCTCTGGCAAGCCCCTCTGCTTTGCTGACTCTCTTTGAGGCGCGCGTGAAACACGACACGGCCTGTCGTCAATCGACGGACGGACGGTGAACTACCCATTGCTCACCGCCCACAGGCCCGCAAGACATACCCCCATGCTAGTTTTATATCTCTCCCAAATCCAAACGCACCGTCCCCTTTTCAAAATCAATATTTCACATCTGACAACTTATTACGACCAACAAAAGCTTATACACGGCTATAGGTGGATAAGGATGCCTATAAATATTATTGTACCAGTACATTACATCCTAGGGTTCATGTGAAGAAGAATTTAATATCTGTTTGTACGTGCTAGAGCAATATTCGTTTATGATAAACATTCTGAGGATTTGAAGACATCTGGAATTTTTAGAGGTTTTGCTAGAGAAATTGGTTAGGTTATAGTGAACTAATGGCTGAATGAAACGACAGGCCGTGTCGACGACGGCGCGATTCATATTCCACGCGCGCCTCAAAGAGGTGTTAGCAAAGCAGAGGAGCCTGCCAGGCCTACTGTCTGCCAGGGTTGTGGGTTGTTTGACAGTGAAACCGCGGCCTCGGAACATAAAGGGCAAAAGGAACCTGGTTGGAAAACCCAACCATGTTCCTTTCGCAATAGTGCCCTTTTTTTGTTAGTTGAATAAATCCCATGTCATCGGGGTGAGCTTATTGTCTTCAACCAGGCCTGAACCTAGCCTCCATGGCTTCTACTAAGAAATTCGTAGTGGAAAAACTCAATTACACTCGACCCAAGAATTGAAACCATGACTTTATTGTCAGTAGTCGCTCTTGAGGCCACTTGACTAACCGTATATTCACTAAGTATGATACCAGTTAAAGCATTACAAAAGCATCCACTTAAACGTTCACCTCATTTGTAATTTTCAGTACTTATTCCTTTTCAACAAAAAGTTATTGTATTCTTTCTTTTTGTATTGTAATCAACAATGATAGATAACCAACCAATTGGACAAAACATATATCAAATTACACAATAAGTAACCAAAGAATAAAATGATTTCCTAATTTCCGAAATACTCCAAACACAATCATATTCAACTTTTTCAGTTTTCTATTCATTCATAAAATAATTGTTCACTTCATAAAAACTGTAATTACATCCATATAAAAATTACTTTGTACCCACAAAATTCCTTCAAACTCCACTACCTGCCTACTTCATCAATAAGGGCGTAATGATATCACTTATAATATCCTAATGGTGTCAGTATCGTAAAAGGGCTAATCATCATAATAATGACTAATATAAGCCATTATTTGGCTTTTATTGATACTATTATAGGTTAGATTGATTTGGTAAGTATGATTGACTATAATTCTTACATCATCGTTATCACAATGTGTTATCATGATTTTCTGTGAAATAATCAACCTCGAAAATAAAAAAATAAAACATATTTTTCGGCACTTGCCACAAGTACACACTTTTTTTTTTACTTTTGTTATACTACAAAGACAGAAAAAGAAAAACAAAGGTAGGTACTAAAGTGTGTCTCACGGCCTGCGTCAAAAAGACGACTCGAAAAATTAACGATTTAGTCAAAAAACAGTTTTGTGAATGATTTTTAACATTTTACAAAAGCAAATAAAACATTTGAAAAACATGAGGACCTCGTAGAAAAATAATAAAAGCCGCTCATTCAGGTTAAATCGCATTTGGTCCTTGGATGAGTGACCACAAATATATACCGAATTTCCTCCGTGCCTCGGAAAGAACGTTAAGCCGTTTGCGTTTATCCCGGCTGTTATTTGTAGGACTTTGACAGTCGATAAAGGTTGTTATAGATCCGAAAGTCTGACAACCAGTACCGTATTATAGCTAATCCTATTTGACCTCCACAACTCAGTTAGTCACGTGACTAACTGGGTTGTGTAGGTCAGATAGGCAGTGGCACCATGTTAAATACTGTCACCTGGTTAGATTGGAAGACGACATAAACATTGTTAGAAAAAAGCTAGGCAATATTTTTTTTTTTTCAAAAAGAAAATTGCTTATTTAATATATTCTGTCTATATTTTTGTGAATTGGAAAACATAAAATAAATCCACGCTCTGGGCGGAGAGGGTATTGTAAGACTTGTAATGCCTAAGACCAACCCTTGTTCCTTCTTTTGTCTTTTATGTTCCGAGGCTGCAGTATCTCTTTCGAACAACCTACAATCCCGGCCAGGTCAGTACCCTTGGCAGGCCTCTCTCCTTTCTGAAATATAATTGAGGCAATATAATATTCAAAGAGTTAGAGTTGGGTTAACATTTTTCGCAATAGGAGCATTTCATTATCTTATATTAATTATTATGGACATGGTCTGATTATATACTATACAATACTGATTAAAGGTACTTTTAGAAAAATGCCACACGCAGACTTTATCAACGCTCCCAAATCTAAAGATCAGATAAAATGTTTTTGAAGTAAAAAAATATTACTCTTTCCACATAATTTTACTAAATCACCTATCGTTTTAGTAGTAGCAAGAATATTGATCAAAGTACAGACGCCTGCACATCAAGCTACTACAATCTGTCAGATTTCTTTGATAGATTTTCGACTTTATTTCTAAAGTATTAGGTTCAAGGTTCATTGGGAAAAATTGACAGTTTCGGGTAGCTTGACCTGGTGGCGTCTGTACGTACTACTACTAAAACAATAGGTGATCCAGTAAAATTATGTGGAAAGAGTAATATTTTCTTTACTTCAATAACCTTTTCTTTTATCGTCACCACAATAACTGCTTTGTCTTCTACTTTATTGACTGCTGTAACAAAATTGGGTCACAAGAATACCCATTTAGTTCCAAGCCAAAAAAATAATAGAGCAGACAGAAAACGATATCATGTGTCGATAAATTCAAGAAATAATACTGTAACCAGCAAAAAACATTCATTGAAAGCGAAAAAATGGAGTTTCTTCGAACAATAACTAAGTATCTTATCTTATTTTCCGACAAAATGAACATTGTCGTAATATTTTTAGCAACGGATATGAATCGGAAAATGATTCTAACCTGATTGTGGGAGATTTCGTTATGTTTTGTAAGGACTTAGGTTTAACAATGAAATCTATTCTAGTTGGGAGTAAATTGGCTTCTTTTCGGATAGCTCGTCTCATCGTCGACTTCAACTCTGTCTTAAGAACAAGTTTGCCAAGCGTAGGCCAATTTAATTTTGAAATATATACCTAAATCTTTATAGATGATATGATGATTGTCAAACTCAAACCATTTATTTCAATAAGAACATTACAAGCATTTTTGAATGTCATATAACAAAAATATGCTGCTATAGTCTCAGCTATAAGACATAATAACTTGTACAAGTACTGTCCGTAGAATTTCTTACTCGTTCTTCTCCATAGAGACTACTTCTATGGAGAATTCTATGGACACTCTTTTAAATCATAATATGTTTTACAAAATCATGGATGCATCATTCATGTTGAGATTATCATAATTATTATATGTCAGAACGATGTAGGAAAACGAGTTCATTAAGCGCGTGCAGAGTAAAAGCAAAACTAGAGTTAATTAATAGATGAATTAAAATAAACCGTGGCAGTTAGGTTGTTTAATTACCTTACGTTAAGTGGCAGATATATAATTATAAGTTTTGATGACTTTAAATCCAACATCAGATAAAAACGGCTGATTCTTATGTTTTGAAAATAAATAAATGTTAAACTAGACTATTTCCTTAATAAAGTGATGTATATAATTTGTTTTTTTTTTTTGTAAAACATTGTGTTATTTCTTCTTCATGTACTTCTTAAGGGGGAAGTCCGGTTTCCGAACTTAGTCCCTGCAGTGGACCATTGTGCGTATGCCGTGCACCTGGTGGCCGCTATTCTAGCCAGCCCACCTCCTTCCAGAAGCAGATGAGTCTTTTCGAGATCTTGAGGGCGTCCGCAAGTGACCCTGGTGTACCTAGTATCACTTTCCGGATTTCAGTGATTCCTGTACATTCAAGGAGAACATATGAAATGAAATGAATGAAATGAAATGAATGTGAGACTGTTTCTTCCGCCTCCATGCAAGCTCTGCACAGATAGCTATCTGTGTTATTTATTTTTTAAAGTAATGTCTGGCCCAGGCAAAGAAGCAATGATCAGGCAAAACCATTAGGTGTATTTTTATTAAAGTTACAATCCACTCCATAATTTAACTGTCAATATTTTGATATACGGGTTTTATTTGTATTGCGATTGATTAATGAAAGTCGATAATTTTTATTCGAATATTCTTCGTTAGCGGGGCGAATATTCTTTGGGCGGGAGGAAGCGCCCGGGTGTCACCATTGTGACGATCGCCCGGAGGACACGGTGGAGCACACAGTGGCGATCTGCCCAGCTTGGGCGGAGCACCGCCGTGCCCTCGTAGAGGCGATCGGCGGCGGCGATAACTCGCGTCCGGCCCTGGTTCAGGCCATGGTCCGAAGCGAGAGGGAATGGGAAGCGGTCACCACCTTCTGCGAAGCAGTAATGTTAGCAAAGAAGGTGGCCGGGCGTTTGAGGGAGAGAACATCTGCCCAACCCAGCCGCCGCGGGAGACGCCCATGGCGCCAGACGACTTCCGGCCACCGTAGATGCAGGCCTGTGGGCGGTGAGCAATGGGTAGTTCACCGTCCGTCCGTCGATTGACGACAGGCCGTGTCGACGGCGCGTTCGTGTTTCACGCGCGCCTCAAAGAGAGTCAGCAAAGCAGAGGGGCTTGCCAGAGCCTCTGCCTGCCGGGGTTGCGGGTTGTTCGAAAGAGATACCACGGCCTCGGAACGTAAAGGGCAAAAGAAGAAACATGGATGGGTTTTAGTCAGTACAAGTCTGACATGCCCCCCGCTCCGCCCAGAGCGGGGGAAGTCATTGGATGATTTCCCAACCGAAAAAAAAAAAAAAAAAAGCGGGCGTGAATCCAGCTCCAGCCCCGCGAACACACACACATTTTCACATTTACTCTTTAGACAATTAAAAGTTATGTAATGATTGAAATATCGGTTCTTAGTGCAAGTAACATAATGGTGTCAGTAAAATTTTTCACACATTGTAAACATACACACACACACGTCATTTTTCTACTGCACTTAACCTAATTTGCTTAGTTGTCGGTGCACCATGACATCTTTGCCGTACGATTCATTAATAACTTCTCGAAATTATATTTAAATGACACACTTATTTTTTTAAAGGCGGGTAAAAATTCAAAGACATGGAAACAAAAAGTTGAGTTGATTCATGTGCCTGTATCTAATGATAAAACTAAAAAAAAGCTATCTTTTCTGCTATAGGTACACAAATATCATCAGTTCCAAACAACCAAGGTAAATCCTACAAAATCTTCAACATCCCTAACGACATCTGTTGGCAGCTACACAAAAGCACTCTTAACGTAAACTCAAGCCATATGGATGGTTGGTTGTGCTTCTCGAATCACGGTATTACGTAACATTAACATCGTGCCCCGTAAATCACGACAAAAAGACTATAAAGCTACCATTTTGAATTGTAAATGTGGAAGAAAAACTAATGTTTGTCACATCACGGAGGAATGTCACGGAGATCTTGGGCATTCTGTGTTTCGGTGAGAGGAATCAGGTGGCTATTATGGTATAAAAAGATTATCTAGACAGTGTGAGTGATAACAAAAAAAAATTCATTCGGAGTAAAACAGTTCTCCTTTCCTGATTTGCAAGTACCTGCTACCTGTAGTTTTTGCCCTAGCGCCTTATTTATTGTAATAGCAATGCTAAGTTTTCCCTTTTCTTCCCTCTTTCTCCCTTATTTCTCACTTTTTTCAAAAAAAAACTTCGTCTATGTCGGTCTCCAGGGTCCCAACTATTATACGTGTACCAATTCATCAAAATCGGTTTCGCCATGTAGGCGAGAAGACGTAACAAACAAACAAACTCATTTTCGCTTTTATAATATTAGTAAGGATAGAATATGGCTTTACAGCCATCACATGTACCTCATTTTTTTGCGTCATCGCATAACTTCCGCTGCTCTGGGCGCAGTGCGGAAGAAGTGTCAGCCTTGTACTGACTAAAACCCACCCATATTTGCATTTATGTTCCATTTATGTTATTTATGTTCCGGGTATCTCTTTTGAACAACCCGCAACGACATGCGTATATATCAGATTTAAAAAAATATCACTGTCGGCTATTGAGATTTGTTTAATGTTATCCGTGGTGAAATCTAAAAAATGAAAGCCTTTGTTCTGATAAACGAGAAAAAAGCACACGCTTTGTAAAATACACTGCATATTGAAGCTAATTGTAAGAATTGAACCCTTATTGGATTTATTCCCTTTGAGGTACGGGGCCGAAAAAAAAGTTGACACATAGCGAAAGCTACCTATGCAAAATCATAAAACATCTATCATTACGTAAGTCCGTGTTTACCGGGGTGTGGAGGGGGGGGGGGGCAGGAACATCCAGCTTCTCAAAATTGGCACAGTAACATAAAACTACGAACGAAATATTAATGCTGAAAAACCGTCCGTTCAGTAGGCGTCGTGATATTTTTTTATTTCGTCACAAAAAGCTGCGTTACGTCATCTGCACCCGTCACGAATAGAAATCTCTTGTAGTCCGGGGGCTAGGAAACTAGAGACTTATTCGCGTCGCCCGCACGACCAACAGTCGAGGCGCAGTTGAGGTGCAGGCACATAAGAGGCACGCCGCAACGAGATTTTCTATACAAATTTCGTGTGGGCGACGCGCTTAACGCGCCCGCGCCCCGACTGCGCCTCGACTGTTGGTCGTGTGGGCGACGCGCCTTATATGGAGGTATCGACTGGTGTGTACTGATCCTTCATTTACATATTTTTTTGGACTCGACTTAAATAAAATCTGGTTCTTCTAACCTGACGACAGATGTGTTGCTGGGGAGTTTGTTCCGCCATTTCTTCTACCCAGCTAAAACACGAAGAAGTGGCGAAGGGCAGGGCATTTTTGTGGGACTGTCTCTTATAATGTGACGTTCAAAAAATGCTGATTATCAGCCTAATTTGAATAAATGACATAGCAAAAAGATCCTCAAACCAGCCGCCCGCGGGAGACGCCCCGGACGTCGGGCGCAGCGAGACGATTGCCGGCCACCGTGGATGCGGGCCTGTGGTTGGTGAGCAATGGTTAGCCAGTTCGTCGGTCTATTGACGACAGGCCTTGTCGACGGCGCGTTAGTGTTTCACGCGCGCCTTAAAGAGATGTCAGCAAAGCAGAGGGGCCTGCCAGGGTTGCAGGTTGTTCGAAAGAGATAGAGTCCGCGGATTCTAAAGGGCAATTAGAAGAAAAATGGGCGGGTTTTAGCCAGTACAAGTTTGACACTCCCTCTAGCTCCGCCCAGAACGGGGGAAGTTAATTGATGATATCTCATCACAAAAAAAAGGTCTAGTGCGATTGTAGGCCGATCTTTTGGGCAAGAATCCAGCTTATCCCGCCATCTCCTCCTGGGTCTGCCACGTTGTCGCTCTTTGCTTTTTAGTGTCCACTGATTGGTTAATTTTGCCCATTGCTCCTCCCACATACAGCCGATCTGACCAGCCCACCAAACAGCTGTGAGGCCATCATCAACTATACTTTACCATAAATTCAATGCGATGGTCTCTTTGAACAAATTTCTATCAGTTTCATTTTTCCTGCACTAACCCAATTTGCTAAAAGTGTATTTTGGTTAGAAAAAGGTTTTTCTCTCAACAAAATGGTTCGATGCTTTTATACTATTCATTGGAAAACCTTTTTTGTCGAAAACCACGATCAAAAAGGATTCCCCGGATTGCACAGCAGCCTTTCAAAAATGGAAAGTAAAAACAACAGGTACAAAACCCCGACAATCCAATTGATTATAACGGAAAATGTGAACAATCCCATCACGAAACAAACTCAAAACTCCACTTATCATTCGTCGAAATCCGACTTACAAAATTGATGAAGCGGAAACGATATAATCGCTTTATCTAAAATCGCCGTTTGTAAAGCCCGAACTAAAGTTCTGTGAAAAATCTGCCCATCGAGCGACTGGTACGAACGTCCGACCCTGTACTAAGAAATTCTTGCAACTGCCATTCTATCGTTACGTGCCGCATCCGTTGCAGGTTCTCAAGCGATTACTGCTCGTTCATTCTTGCTGACTACGAAATGGATGTTGTTTGGACGGAGTTTCCAGTTTGCTGAAATTACGTGGGTCGTTTGACATTGAGGAAGGGGTTCCTACTTTTAAGATTCAATCTTGTAAAGACTGAAACTGGGTGAAGTTTTACTCTGATGGTTTTTGTGTTTGATATTTCTCTTTATAATTAAAAATGTCTTTGGAAATTAATTTTATTGATCGATAGAAGAGATGGAGCGTTTTGGAGGAGATAAATAATATATTTTTATTAGAAACGGAAGTTTTGCGTTGGAACGTCTTTTAGGGTTCCGTGCCTCAAAAGGAAAAACGGAGACATATAGGAACACTTTGTCGTCCACCTGTCTGTTAAGACCCGTTATCTGGAGAAATCTTAAAGATATCGAGTAAAAATTAAAACCGTGTACTCAAGTCTGTAATCCCTTGAAGCTGTGGAAAAAACAACTTTTTAAATCTACGCAGTCAAAAGATATGTCCGTTTATATCGCATATTTGTACGGAACTCTCGGTGCACTAGTCCCACACACACACACATACACCGATGTTTTCTGAAATTCCCGCGTGCCTTTTTTGCGTTATTTGTTCAACTGTATATTGAAGTAGTTAAACAAGGAAGAATTTCTCATTAGCAGCATGTAGTCTGGTTCTGAACCCGATTGATGCCAATAAGTTCATCCCTTATTACATGGGACTAACCTTTAAAAGAAAACAATCGTGAGGCTTTTTGTAAAGGGTTATGTAAATAGGCTTTACTTGATATTATACTAATTCATTTATTAATTTTTTTACATACAATTACATTTTTAAATATTTCTTAATAAAAAAAGCATTAAAAAAACATTTAAAAATATAAAAATAGTAGCCCATCGGTATCGGGAACAAGATCTAAGCTACCGGCAGTCAGGGCTCCAGAGAAAGGAACCTCCAAACAATACGAGCCGTGTCCAGGAGTACCGCTTTCTGTATCAAGCCCTTGATCCAGCTGCCTAACGAGAGCCTTCTTAGGTGTTGGTCGAGGCTCTTGGCAATTAAGCCATTGACAAATACGACTATCGGCACAATGATCGCTATGTCCACGTCCCACATGTCGACAACCTCGCGAGTCAAGTCAATATACTTGATTTGTTTAGGTACTTGATAATATTATCATTAACTAGCTTTTAACACAGTTCCCCTTGCGCCTTATTGATTTGTAATAGCAACGCTAAGTTTTCCCTTTTCTTCCCTCTTTCTCCCTCACATCCCACTTTTTTCAAGAAAATATTAGCCATAGTCCGTCTCCTGGTTCCCAACGATCTCTGTATTAAAATTCATCAAAATTGGTTTAGGTTACAAACAGACAAACTCACTTTCGCTTTAAAAATATTATTTTAGTAAGGATGTTACCAATTTAATATTGAAATAACAAGTAATTATCGATCAGTTCTTGTAAACAAGTTAATTACGCAATCAGTCATTATTATTATTGAACCAGCCTATCCAAGGTCTTTTTTGATACAAGGAAGGCACAAACTTTGATCTCCAAGCTTGCTCAAAACAGGGTTGGTGGTTAATCCTACTAATATTATAAATGCGAATGGATTGATGGATGTATGGATGTTTGTTACTCTTTCACGTCAACACGGATCTTGATGAAATTTGGTACACAGGTAAATTATAGTCTGAAATAACACAAAGGACATTTTTTTTCGATCATCACGCGGGCGAAGCTGTGGGCGCGTAAACGTATAAAGAAAATAAGTACGGTTGTGGTCTAGTTACAAATGCGACTGTTAATCATGAGGTCGTGGGTTGGATTCCCAGTTTGAGCAAAGTCTTTTGGGGTTTTTCGTCAGAAATTTCTCAGTAGCAACTTGGGTCTGGATTCGTGCCTGTTTGATAGCAATAAGTTTGCCCCTTATAATGTGGGACTTAGATATAACTGGCAAAATGTGGTGGTTCTAAGTGTGCCTCTGCCGATCTTTTCGTGAATATCAGCCGTAATTTTTTGTTTTAAAAATCTTTTTTGCAAAAATATTTTTGTTTACAATTTTAGTAGGTACACTGTAAAATCATTTTTTTTACAAAGTTAAAAAGACTTCCAAAAAACTAAAAAGTGGAAAATAATTTTACTTCCGGAAGTCGGTGACTCTGGTTTCGTTCACTTTTTTGTCACCATCTTCCGGAAGTAAAGTTATTTCCCATTTTTTTAAGTCGGTTTATTTTTTTATAAAGCAGTTTTTTTATTTCAGCATTTTTATAAGTATGTTATAATGATATAGTATATCACATAATTTTTATCGAGTATTCATTTTCTTTTGTTACTAAAAGATTAGCAAATCATCCATATAGACAAAGCGAAAAAAGTATGAGTAAAAGCACAAATAAAATTGATATATAAGACCTGGGAAGTACAGCCTAACAAAAAAAAAATAATTTCGCAAATCGGTCCAGGCGTCTTTGAGTAATCGGAGAACAGATATACAAAAAAAGATTCCGACGAATTGGGAACCGCCTTCTTTTTTTAAAGTCGGTTAAAAGTAAGTTGAACCTCTGTAAGTTATGGTTTATAAACAATCTCGTGATCAGCCAATCAAGTGACCAGCTACCCTACTATGACATCTTAAAGCAGAACTTATTCCACTGAGGGAAAGAGACAGAGCTATACAGGGTGTCTAGCACCATCTCTTTCACTCAGTGTACTAAGTTCTGCTTTAAGACGTCGTGGTAGGCCTACTGTAGTACACTTTGTCAATAAATTGATTTGAAGGGCCCTCGATTTGAACCACCCGTTTTGATCCGCCAATTACGGAATTTAAAAATTGTACGGTAGGTAGCAGATTTTAAGTGAGATCCTTTTGCAATGTGAGAGTTCTAATAAAGATATTTAATTTTCTGATAGAAAATGTACAGTTTAATCCGTTAAGTTTATTGATGCTTGTAATAACACAATAAACACTATTAATTTTTTTTTCTTTTTTTTAAAGTCACACGTTTTAGGTGTAACTCCAAGTATGGAGACACAAGGACCAACCGATCGACCGAACTACCTGTAAGTCATACAAATATTAGTTCCATGCGGGGATTGAACCCGCAACACGCAGCGTAGCAGTCGATCGCTCAGCCACTGCGCCACCCGTGTCGTCATTAATATTTGATTTGATTTGCAACCATCAGAAAAGATGCTCTTTGTTTTAAGAGATGAGGTAACGTTAATATTACATGTATACGATCACTTCTTGTTGTCTTTATTTTCCTTGTAGAGACAACGTCTGCGTCACGGCATGTCTTCGTACATAAGCCTTTCAGTTTTTCCTTATTCGAACAGAAAATGACAATCACTCCTGCCAGACGTCAGTTGATACGTTAGTTCCCCGAAATACGGAAAAAAACCCGTATCCACCATTTTCCTTAATATTCTGTATAAAAACAATATACAAAATACTAAAGGAGTTTTTGTATACAATTGAAATTGGGATACTGTTATTGATATTTTGTACAAAACTTTGTCCTATATTAAAACGAAGCCTTTAAACAAAAATTATGATCGAAAATTTTGTCGAAAATCCTAAATTCGATAACCGAAACATTAGTAAAGGCATATAAATAATGACAATATGCTTTTGACACTTTACGTAGGTACCTCGGAAAATGGAATGAACATAATCACAGCTGCCTATACCTGCTTGGTCATTTGAAAACAAACAAAAAACAAATACATATCTACTTTTTTATGTAGTCGGTTAAAACCAATATGGAAACCAAAGGAAACTTTTTTTTGGGAAATGCCCAAAGCAGTGGTTTTACAAATTGTATTTACAACTGCGTGTATGTTTTTGTTGGCAGTTATTTCGGGACGTTTTTTATTCGCGAATACACAAAATGGTACCTATTTGTATTTAGAAGGAAGAATGTTACAATACTTGTATTATTCGGGGCGTGCCATGCATGTTAGGGGTGGCTCTCAAAATAATTGTGGTTTAGAGTGTTTGAGTATTTAACTTAGAAATTAAATGCAGCCAGTACGAGCACTAGATTATTTTAAGAAAGTGCTTGATTGAGGATGGTAGGGGTTTAAAACTTTCGCCATTTTATATTTTACTAGCTGTTCCCCACGGTTTCACCCGCGCTGCTCAGCACCTGTTGGTCGTAGCGTGATGTTATATAGCCTATAGCCTTCCTCAAGAAATGGACTATCCAGCACTAAAAGAATTTTCCAATTCCAACCAGTAGTTTCTGAGATTAGCGCGTTCAAACAAACAAACAAACTCTTCAGCTTTATAATATTAGTATAGATTTTGACTTCTTTTCAACTTCGTCACTTGCCTAACGCTAACTTTAAACAGCGTGATGATCGAAAACATATATTTTTCTCTCCCCTTTTCGTCCCTCTTTATCCCCTTTTCTATTTTTTTTTAAATTAGTCTATGTCCGTCTCCATGGTCCCAACGATTTCTGTATTAAAATCGGTTTGGCCATTTAGGCGTAAAGACAAACAAACAAACACATTTTCGCTTTTATAATATTAGTAAGGATAACAGTGACGAATAAAAGTTGTATTTATCAATGGCTAATTGAAAAAGTTTTGTTTATTTAAGTTGTGTTTATGGTTAAGATTGTTACTTTTGATGACTTATATCTGTTGTGTTTCATGTTAATAAATCAACAAAATATAAAAAAATAACATATAGTATATAGGTATAGTCGCCTATACAGCATACCATATGTACGTCTTAATACACCCACAGCCAAATTAGAAAGTTGCGCACTAAAGGTGCGCACCAAAAACGTGACACATTTTCATTACTTTAGTAGGTTGTACCCCTCGGATTTTTGTCATACCGGGCGCCTTATATATGGAAATCGATTCTTAAGGAGTAAACTCCAATATGAATCCTAACACAAGCCAAATCATTCAAAACTTTTTGTTTGACGGCAGCTTGTTAGATTATAAAGTGACATTAAATAAAGAAGGAAGAATTTCTCGTTATCTATTCAAATCAATTCGATATAGACAGACGTTGCCGTCGCCTAGCACAATTTGACTAATTGATCCTCATAATTATAACGACCCGACGCCCATCAAGATAAGTCATAAAAGAAAGAAAGATACTCAGCAAATTGATACAAAAAAGGAAAAAAGATATCAAGTCAATATTTCACAGACTTTCCGAGTAATTACTGACGACGGCAAACGAACTCTGTTTTAAACAAATTACATGAACAAAATTCAAATTGTTTCCCTAAAATCCCCTGACGACACGGTTGGCGCAGTGGCTGAGCGATCGATTGCTGCGCTGCGTATCGCGGGTGCGATTCCCGTACGGAACAAATATTTGTGTGACCTGCAGATAGTTGTTTCGGGTCTAACTGTTTCTGTATGTGAGTTTAAATGTTTGTAAACGCATCAACGATACAGGAGAAATCCTAGAGTGGGGCAACGTTTTCTTTAAAAAAGTAAAAAAAATGGCAACAAGAACTGGTCAATTTAATGATTTCTTTCAAAATATCGACATCTTTGCTGCACTAATTGGAAAATTTAAAAGCCTTGTTCGTGAAACCGTTTTGGAATAGACATAGTGTTGTTTTTGTTTTATTCTAATCGTTCTCTTACACTGGAGGATCGACAGTCATTTCCTGTGTCCTTTTTTTAACCATTTTTTAACTCGCATGCCTGTTTAGTTTAAATACATAATGTAATTTCGTGTGCATATTGAATCTTAAGCGCACGTCGCATTGTATCTTGTAACTAATTGTTTTTATAAAATGTGGAAAATGTCGTTGGTATACATTTATTAATCTGCTGCAGCTGTAATTTTGTGTAATACTGTAATGTGTAATCGTTTGTTTTCCCAAATAAAATAAAATAAAATAAAAAATAAGAAGCAACCCTATAGCAACCCCCAAAACAGTACATTTTGCGAACTTTTCTAATATACCCGACGACCGGCACACAGCGTTTCCTTTTTCTAACATAATGAAATCAGTGGGATTTCTCGTTTTTTTCTCTTTTCTGTTTCCCGAAACGATTTTTTTGGTAATATATTTATTACGTTCATATATCAAAAGCCTCGTATGTTTCCATATTTAGATTTAGGGTTGTCGTAATTGCTTTTTGTGGCTTAAATTGTAGGGGTGTCAAAAGAATAATTGGAGTTAGAGGTTCATTTATAAAATCGTTTGAGTAGAGTAAATCGGGGTAATAAATTTTGATATTGTTTGTTACTTTGCGTTTGTAAGAACGAATAATGTTAGCGTTTATTTAATAAGTTTGTATGTTCACCAATGCGATACTAATATTGTAAAAACAAAAAGCCTATTAGAAAATACCTGATTATATTATTGTTCGTTCATATTATACTTTATTAATAACTAGCCTACGCCTGCGACTTTGCCTGTGTTCAGTCATTATTCTACGGCATCGTACAACTAGAATAAAAATATACTATAGTAGCTAGCGCACGCGGCTTCACCCGTGTGATGATTGAAAAAAAAAGTATCCTATGTGTTGTTCCAGAATACAATCTAATTCTATGCCAAATTTCATCAAGATCCGTTCCGCCGTTTTAACGTGAAAGAGTAACAAACATCCATACATCACACACATTTGCATTTATATTATTACTAGCTTTTGCCCGCGTCTTCGCTCGCGTTAAATTCGGGGTAACACAGTTCCCCTTCCGCCTTATTGATTTGTAATAGCAACGCTTAGTTTTCCCTTTTCTTCCCTCTTTCTCCCTCACATCCCACTTTTTTCAAAAAATATATATTATATATTAGCCTATGTCCGTCTCCTGGTTCCCAACTATTTCTGTACCAAAATTCATCAAAATCGGTTGAGCCGTTAAAGCGCGAAGAGGTAACAAACAAACAAACAAACTCACTTTTGTTAATATAATATTAGTAAGGATTATAGCGGGATGTTAGTCTAAGCTATAAACTACAGTGGCTGGAGAGGCGCCACAGCGTCCTCTTCTACCGCATGATCTGGTCATTACCAGACATGGAACTCCGGGCGTCGGACACCGCGAGACTACTCCCAAGGCAATAAAATTCTTTGGCCAAATAAAACCACCTTGACGTGACCTTTCTGGTCACGTGAAGACGCTTTACAAATTAATATTCTTGATTTTACAACTAGGTATTGCAGATGCTTACGTTGATGCAACTACAGTATTTCACAAGTTATTATATCTTGGGACCGGGACTGTAGCTTAACATTTTGTTTTTTTTTGACATTCAGAAGTGCCCTTTTTTCTTTCTTTTTTTGCGGTGGGTTATCATCTAATGACTTCCCCCGCTCTGGGCGGAGCGGGGGGCATGTCAGACTTGTACTGACTAAAACCCAGCCATGTTCCTTCTATAATATTGCCCTTTACGTTCCGGGGCCGCGGTATCTCTTTCGAACAACCCGCAACCCCAGCGTTAAAAAGTGCCTGTAATGGTCTAATTGAAATAAATGATTTTGATGTTAATAATGTCAGGTCTCATAGAAAGTCTGGAAAGATTGTTGCAGATAGCTTCAGTAACTGTCAACGCCATGTATGAAAGCGTGAATTCATAAATGCAAATAAACGTCAAATCTACACAGGAACACCAAAAACAAGAAGTATGAATGTCACAACAATACACATAGAGATTCGCTTTGTTTCAATTTCAATTCTATTTTCAAAAATAAAGATGCTGACTTTTCAAATGTTTCTCTGAAAACATTGTTGTTATGTAATTTCTTTGTATGTATATTCTGCTATTTTATAAAATCTGTGTTGTATTTCAAAACCTTAAAAATATCATGTTTATTTCTGCGTTTGTATCTATAGCAAGTTTTACACTTTCCATTAATTGCAAGAGAGGTGATTGTGAACTTCAGTAATTGTATTGCGTTCACAATTTTATTTAGTTCAGAAACATATAAAAATAGCTTTCAATTGAAAAAAAGAACACTTTTAAACAGCGGCATAAAAAGTTTTATTTAAACTTTTTTAAATTTTGGTTATCGTCAAATAACTTTCAAAAATTATTCATCAGACTTAAGATCCACAATAGACAATATCCTTACTAATATTACAAAAGCGAAAGTGAGTTTGTTTGTTTTCTCTTCACGCTTTAATGGCTAATCCGATTTTGATGAATTATGGTACAGAGATAGTTGGGAGCCAGGAGACGGACATAGGCTAATATTATTTTGAAAAAAGTGGGATGTGAGGGAGAAAGAGGGAAGAAAAGGGAAAACTTAGCGTTGCTATTACAAATCAATAAGGGGCAAGGGGAACTGTGTTACCCCGAATTTAATGCGAACGAAGCCGCGTGCAAAAGCCAGTAATGTATAACTTTTTTTTTTCAAGAAAAGGCACAAACCAAAGAGTTTTAAAAATAAAAATAATATCAAAAGATTTTCAATCAACCATTATTTTTATGGAAAATATTGAGAATGAAGAAACCTTTTTACGGATGTGTTCATATCTTATGATTTTTTTATTTAAGCGATATTCTGACCTTATTTTTGTTCGGTAAAATATAAAATAAAATATTGTTGTAGAACGAGCGCCTAGTATTAGTGAAATAAACTTAATAACTTGGGACAACTCACACGCGGCTATCTGATCCCAAGCTAAGCAGAGTTTGTGTTATGGTAACCAGACAACTGATATACATACTTATATAATTTATAAATACATACATATTATAGATAAATCACACCCAGACACAGAACAAACAATCATGCTCATCACACAAAGTTTGTCCTGGGTGGGAATCGAACCCACGACCTCCGGCTCAGCAATCGGGGCCACTAACCACTAGACCAACAGGCCCGTCATTGAACATTGAATCTATCTCATCTAACTAATAGACCTTTTCACTTCAAGAAGGTTATTTCAATATTGGCTATACAAAAGCTAAGGTAAATCTCAGAACCAGTAACGACAGTATTTACTTTCATGTCATTTTGCTTCGAGAAACTTCAAAATCATCAATGAAACCTATCAAATCGATTACAATGGCAAAAGTCTCCATTTACTACAATATCGATATTAGAGATACGCCATATGTATTCTATCGATATAAATATAGGGTAGTTTCCAGGGTCAAAATAATTACATTCTATTAAGTCCGTCTTTTAGAATATTCAATACTAGCTTTTGCCCGCGGCTTGGCTCGCGTTGAATTCGGTATAACACAGTACCTGCTACCTGTAGTTTTTGCCCTTGCGCCTTATTGATTTGTAGTAGGAGCGCTAAGTTTTCCCTTTTCTTCCCACTTTCTCCCTCGTACCCCACTTAAAAAAAATAACATATGTCCGTCTCCTGGTTCCCAAATATCTCTGTACCAAAATGCTTCAAAATCGGTTTAGCTATTAAAGCGTAAAGAGGTAACAAACAAACTCACTTTCGATTTTATAATATTAGTAAGGAAGTAAGGATAAATAAAAAAGGGACACGTATTTTTTTTGTAAATAAACCAACAATGACAAAGATATAGCCCATTAAAGTTACGTGTGACGTCACTTGTTGCGAAAAAATGCAGCAAGGCGTGACTTTACACGTATTTTTGAATGATCTAAAAGACGGACAATTTTTTTTTTTAAACTACTTTATTGGCCTGTTGGGGTAAGTCACCAAATGTTGGGTAAGTCACCAATGTAGGGATATGTGGTAGAGAGATGAGGCAGAGTCCAGATCAGAAGGTTGAATGAATTTATTTACAAAAACTTAACTATATATCTTAGGATAACAGAATCTTATTGGCTACAACTAATCAACAAATCAAAAACCTTAACCAATGAGAACACAGAGATAAAAATACAAAACTAAAACTAACGACTCCTATTGGCTATAACTATTTTAGCATGTTATCTACAAACTACAAGTGTTGCATTCCCCATGAACTTTTTTGTACACTTGACATTCTTGAGATTAGTTCTGATTTATAGGTACTTGGAAATCTCTCTTAGCCCTCACTTGACATTCTTAAAATTAGTAAAGATTTGAAAGTATCTGGGAACATCTCATATCGTTCACTTGTCATTCTTGAGATAATTTACGATTTGTTTTGGAAATCTCCCATAGGCCTATTGGACCCTAGGTATGTTTTGAAGGTCCATTTCTCCGGCCTTAACCTTATTCAGCCTAAATAAAAAAGGTCCGACGGGACTGTTTCCTTTGCCATGGAATTTAATAAAACATGGCCTTTCATATGGGCCTACTTATTTAAAGCCCGGAATTTCATAGTTATTAAGTAATGTTAGAAGGACATGTTATTAATATAGGTTTTTTATTAAGTAAGTTTTTTTTTTTTTAGGTTATGGAATGTGATTTATGATTCTTCCTAAGTCAACTATGTGTTATATTAAACTGTCATTCGAAAAGGGTCATTTTATAAATGCGATAACGTACACTAAAGTATTTGTTTCGGCGAAAAAATTGGAAACTATATACATGTTTTTGTATATAAAATTCTCGTGTCACAATTTTAGTTGCCATACTCCTCCGAAACGGCTTCATCAATCTATAAAAAAATTTAAATGTATTTTTGGAAGTTCTTAAAATCGGCCGTAATCTATTTTTCACAGCCATAAGTGTTAAGGGAAAAGGATCTTTCAAGAAAAGGAGCTGAGCAGCGGATGAAACCGCTTGGCACAGCTAGTTGTAATATGCAATAGAAAATATAAGTGTGTGTGTGTGAGACGTCAGCACAGCAGAGGGGCCTGCTAGGGCCATAGCTTAGAGATACCGCGAAAACTGAACATAAAGAGCAAAAGAAGGAACGTGGGTGGGTTTTAGTCAGTTAAAGTCTGACACACCCCCTCCGCTCAGCCCAAAATTATTTGCTGACTGTCCATCCGCAAAAAAAGAGGTGTACCTAATAGTAAGCTCACAGTTACGCTAGTTATGTTTAAGTCCCATGTAATTGGAGGAGAGCCTATTGCCATCAACTAGGCACAAATCAAATAGCTACTGAAAAAAACCCTGTGGGAAAAAAACAGTTTGATGAAACCGGGAATCGAACTGAAATCCTCATGTGCCGCAGTCGGGCTTCCAACCACTAGACCAACAAGGCAGTTATTTACATTCAATTCAATTCAATAGCCTCTTTATTTTCATGACAAAAAACAAATATAAACTGAACGTCAAAACTACATAATTATATTTGTTAACAACAAAAGGAAAATCATAAGTTCGCATTTAACTAAAAACTAAGAAAACATATTTAGATACTTACAAAATAAATTCTATGACTATTTTAATGTAATGTATCAAATATTTTTGTCATAGAATTTGTATGTACAGACGCCAAGCAGGTCAAGCTACCCGAAACTGTGAATTTTTCCCAATGAACTTTGAACCTAATAATTAAGAAATAAAGTCGAAAATCTATCAAAGAAATTTGACAGATTGTAGTAGCTTGATGTGAAGGCGTCTGTACACACGGCATGTGTAGTATGTGTACAGCGGCACATCAACCTACACAAAACGTTAAGAATAATAGTATAGGACATAGGTTAACCTGCCGTCGTGTGTACATACCTACACAAAAACAAAAATATTCCCAATTCAAACGTCAACGTTTTTTACAAACAATTCAATGCTGCCATCATAAAAAAAATACATTGATCATTCCCCTGTCACTCCAACATACAGAGGAACCGATATCCATTACTGCGTGCCGTATATCTGTACATTCTATTTATTTTGTTGGTACTTTATATAAAATTTCACCTTCATCAATGTATATTTTGTTTCGCTGACAGCTCTTTTTACTCAGTTTCACGTTGTTGTCGTTAACAACAAAGTTTGTTTTTCGAACCATTATCTATCTTCATTTATTTAAGCTGTACCTGTTTTAATCTTTTGGCAATATTTTTAAATTCTTCAGCTCACTTTCATTGGATTTAAAATGTTTCTTTTCTGACAATCGTTATAAGATGTCTTTGTTTGGTGGCAGAAGCATCAAATTCATAGTACTAGTGGGATTTATTGCTTCGCTAAAATATGTATACTAGTTTTTTTTTGTCGGATGGGAAATTCTTACCAATATTATAAAAACGAAAGGGAGTTTGTTCGTTTGTAGCGTCTTCACGCCTAATGGCTAAACCGATTTTGATGAATTTTGGTATAGAGAGATAGTTGAGACCCTGAAGATGGACTCAGGCTTTTTTTAAAGTGAGAAATTAGGGAAAAAGAGGGAAGGAAATGGAAAACTTAGCTTTGCTATTACAATAAATAAGGCGCAAACGCAAACACTACAGGTAACAGGTATCTGCAGATCACGAAAGGGGAACTGTACCTTGAATTTAACGCGAGTGAAGCAGCGGGCAAAAGCTAGTGACATTAGAAACTTTTGATCTTAGTAGAACGATCCCGTGACACAAATACCGAATTACACGCAGGCAACGCCAAATGTAAAAGGTATTCTTGAAATATATCATTGATTATTCAGTTGCAATATTCATAATTAAAGGAAGTTAGGAACGTCTATCTCCTGGCCTGGGAAACGTGCTCAATCAAATGTTCCCGCGTTCAGATGACAGTTTGATGTGAAAACTTGAATTTGAATCGGGGAGAATCTTGCGTTACAATACCATTACCAAATTCAAGACGATTGTTATTCGGAGTGTGAAAATTGCTACATAATTTTGCTGAAATTCGTACCATATTCCGTGTTATTTGATGTACGATGAATATTATTTTGAAATGTGGTCTGGCCCTGTCAATGATTCACGTTGTATATTGAATTATAGCTTATTTGAATTTGATAGCTGTCTGATGATGGTGTTGCCATCAAATTAATCAAGCGATTAACTTTAAACTGAAATAATTATAATACAATTACAAAGCTGCACTGTTTGATTATGTATTATATTGTGATTTTTATGTATTCCTAATAAATCCTTATTTCCTTACTATAAATATATATAATACTAGCTGTGCGTTGCAATGCAATTTTCTACCTTTCTACCTACCTGTCTACCCTGCTTACCCTACCTACCCTACATACCCTACATACCCTACCTACCCTATCTACCCTACATAAACCACCCTCCCTACATACCCTACCTACCCTACCTACTCTACATACCCTACCTACCCTACCTACCCTACATACTCTACCTACCCTATCTTTTAAGTTGGATCAAGCTGCACACACAATTTCATTTAAATCGGTTAAGTGGTTTAGGAGTCCATTGAGGACAAACATTGTGACACGAGATTAATATATATTAAGATTATAAAAGCGAAAGTGAGTTTGTTTGTTACCTCTTCACGCTTTAATGGCTAAACCGATTTTGATGAATTTTGGTACAGAGATAGTTGGGAACCAGGAGACGGACATAGGCTAACTATGATGTGAGGGAGAAATAGGGAAGAAAAGGGAAAACTTAGCATTGCTATTACAAATCAATAAGGCGCAAGGGGAACTGTGTTAACCCGAATTTAACGCGAGCGAAGCCGCGGGCAAAAGCTAGTCATTATATAATTTGACGACACGGATGCGTGGCGCTGCGTGTCGCCTATTCGATTCCTTCACTTCGGAATTGGGGGTGGGGAAGTGGGAATCTGCGTATGACCTACAGGTAGGTATTTTGGGTCTGGCTGTTGGTGTATGTGAGTTTAAATGTTTGTAAACGCACCCAAGATGCAGGAGAAAATTTCTAGTGAGGGGTAAATTTGAGGAAAAAGAAAGCTGTGTCCATAATAGATGGATATGTTCAGTTCATGAGTCAAAAATAGTAAAACATGCTGCACCAATCTATACTTAATATTATAAAGCCGAAGAGTTTGTTTGTTTGTTTGAACGCGCTAATCTCAGGGACTACTGGTTGGAATTGGAAAATTCTTTTAGTGTTGGATAGTCCATTTCTTGAGGAAGGCTATAGGCTATATAACATCACGCTATGACCAACAGGTGCTGAGCAGCATGGGTGAAACCGCGAGGAACAGCTAGTGATCTTATAACATCGCGCTAATATAATAAAAGGAAAGTTTGTTGGGGTGTTTTAATGTCTGGATGTATGGATGGCTGTTACTCTTTCACACAAAAACTACTGAACCAACCAATCGATCCCGGTAGAACGATCCCATAGGATACTTACCGAATTTCAAACTTCACGCTGCCGGCATATTATAGAGAAATCTTGATGCTTTGTCAAGCCGATGTGATTACTAAAACATCCCATGCTGAAAGGAGTAAGTATCAAAATTGACTGGCTAAAACCCATTCAAGTTACTTCTTTGGCCCTTTCTGTTCCGCTTTCTTTTCTTTCTGGTCGCGGTATCTTTTATAAATAACTCGCAACCCCAGGAATCACTCTGCATAAAATTCCCTTGAACGTCTTACAGTACATTATATCTAAAGACACAGTAAGACACATGCTTCATTTTTCAAAATGGCGGTCGATTTCAAACAATAGAAGCTTGCGGAAGGCGTAAGAACAAAAGACGTGTCTGTCGGTTATACGCGCGTCAAATATACGTACCTATATAAACGTCTTGGAGAGTAAATTGTCGTGAAATGACGTATATTCTCTTTGATTTTCAAAGAAACTTTCGTAGATTGTATTGTGTGCATTGTTTTATCTGCTGTCGAGTTTTCGTCCCAAATAATGAAGGGTTTCTGCTGAAAATCATCAGATAATGAGCTGTTTTATTACTTTATATTCAACACTGGGTTCAGTAGGCCTACCATGAAGTCAGCCTTTTCCAAATTAGTTGGGATCGGCTTCCAATCTTCCCTGTAAAACTGCATATGTATTCACTATCCATAATTAGATTGTAGGCCTACTATGATAGGAAAAAGATGGTGCTAGACACGCTGTATAGCTCTGTCTCTTTCCCTCAGTGGAATAAGTTCTGCTTTAAGACGTCATGGTAGGGTAGGTAAAAGTCCATTAAAACTGTTGCTAAAATCTTATGTTAACTTTGTTGTTGATGTAATAAGTACAAGTTATCAAATAGAAATAAACAGACATGCTCTGATTCACCCAATTGACAGTATCTATTTGTTTGGAAGGGATTCATGAAATAAGAAGTTATTTGATGATTTTTCAAGCCAATCTGGGCGGAGCAAAAGGGAGTTTCAAACATTTACTGACGAAAACCCATCAATGTTCTTTCTGTTGCCCTTTGCGTTGCAATGGCGCGGTATCTCTTTCGAACAACCTCTGGCGGGCACAATTGATAGAATCTAGATTGTTATTTGCCATAAAAAGCAGCATTTTCAGTGGTTGACGATTTGATTGGGCAACCGACAACTACAATGTAGCTATTCACGGTATTAAATTTATTAATGCCTTGTTGATTTGTAATAGCAACGCTAAGTTTTCCCTTTTTTCCCTCTTTCTGCCTCACATCCCACGTTTTTTTGAAAAAAAGTTAGCCGCCTATGTCCGTCTCCTGGTTCCCAACTATCTTGTAACAAAATTCATCAAAATCGGTATAGTGATTAAAGCATGAAGAGGTAACAAACAAACAAACTCACTTTCGCTTTTATAATATTAGCAAGGATATGAGTAAATCGCCGGGTATGACCAAACGTGGTGATCAACGCTCGTGCCTTTTCTGTTTGAGAAAAGGCCTTTGTCCAGCAGTGGGACAGTTATAGGCTAGTTTTATAGTAATATATGAAGCTATACACTTATAGGCGTTTTAAAATCGTTCCAATTTACGCAACGTTCATGTCTGGCGTTCACGTTAGAGCCTCAATGCTCAAACTTTACTTATTATAATATTACTCATACATTTTAAAGCGGCTTCGTCTCAGGAGCCCATAATGTCTAGTTTCTAGATTAATTTATTCCAACTACTTAAAAGTAGACTGTTATATAATATCAAAATGGCCGTCTTTTGTGTAAAAATAAAGCTAAGTCTGTTTTAAAGTAATGTTATTGCGTTGACGTAGATCTACAAACAAAACTAAAGTAATATTGAAAATAACTGGAAATTTTCTTAAGAGTATTAAGGATTTAAGTCAACTTTTTACATTCCCTCGATAGTACTCAAATATGATTTAGTTTTTACAGTGGCTATACATATTTTTATTTGGCAACACTCAGTGGAATTACAAAACATTTTTAGGCTGTTTGCAGTTTCCATTATTTCAGTGATTATGTTTAGTGATAACAGGAGCGATTTCGTACAAACTTGTGACAAAAACGGCATCGATATCTTTTGACTGCGTAGACTAAGAGGGTTAAGGATTAGTTGGTTGGCAACTAGGTACAGTACTTTCACAAGTTATTATGCCTTGTGACCGGGACTGTAGATTCATTTTGTTTCTTAACATTCAAAAGTACCTGTAATGGTCTTATTGAAATAAATGATTTGATTGGATTTGTTGGTTAAGAGGATTTTTCACAGCACAAAGACACCACAGATTTGAATATATGGTTTTAATTTCAACTTGATACTACCACACGTTCCCGAAATAAAAGGTTTTTTTTTTAAATTAAACCTTTAATTATAACCCACTTGAGAACTTCCTCCTGTTTTGAAGTTAGTAAAAAAGAAAAGAAAGAAACAAAAACATTTTCTTTCAATTTTTACTACATTTATTTTACGGACCGTTTCGCATCAGTTAAAGTGGGGTCAAAAGTAAGCCTATATAACTATGTATACATATAATGAAAAACCTGTGTCAACTATCGTATATGCAGAACATGTAGATACTTCTACACAATGAAAAACCTGTGTCAACTATCGTATATGCAGAACATGTAGATACTTCTACACAATGAAAAACCTGTGTCAACTATCGTATATGCAGATCATGTAGATACTTCTACACAATGAAAAACCTGTGTCAACTATCGTATATGCAGATCATGTAGATACTTCTACACAATGAAAAACCTGTGTCAACTATCGTATATGCAGAACATGTAGATACTTCTACACAATGAAAAACCTGTGTCAACTATCGTATATGCAGAACATGTAGATACTTCTACACAATGAAAAACCTGTGTCAACTATCGTATATGCAGAACATGTAGATACTTCTACACAATGAAAAACCTGTGTCAACTATCGTATATGCAGATCATGTAGATACTTCTACACAATGAAAAACCTGTGTCAACTATCGTATATGCAGAACATGTAGATACTTCTACACAATGAAAAACCTGTGTCAACTATCGTATATGCAGAACATGTAGAGATACTTCTACACAATGAAAAACCTGTGTTAACTATCGTATATGCAGAACATGTAGATACTTCTACACAGATAAAAAAGACACCTAAATCATAGAATTACATAGCTTACTAATAGCTAGCTAATATAAAATGGCTCCTGAATAGTATTGCTAGTATTGACTTGAAAAGGCGCAGTGGTTAAGCGATTGACTGACACAAACATTTGTTTCAGGTCTGGCTTCTGTATGTGAGATTAAATGTTTTTAAACGTACCTACGATACAGGAAAAAGTACTAGTGTAGGGAAATGTTGTTTTAAAAAAAAATATAACACTAACTGTGCCCAGCGGTTTCACCCGCTGCTCACTTAGGGGTATGAAAAATAGATCTTGGCCGATTCTCAGACCTACCCGATATGTACACGAAATTTCGTTCAAATCGGTTCAGCCGTTTCGGAGGAGTATAAGAACGAAAACTGTGACACGAAAATTTTATATATTAGATATCACAATCACAAACAGAGCAGTACAATTATATCTTAGCTCAGCATTTCGCATGTTCGTCTCCCATCGCATTTGCAGTACTCCTCCCAACCACATCCTCCCCATGAGAGGTCTAAACCGGAATTGCGGTAAAGTGCGTGAAAGAACAATTATCTGGGTATCTGCCCAGCTTTTGGGGCACCCCACATGTTCTCCTAATGCATGCCTACTGGATTGGATTTTTCCGGGGAGCCGAAATGAATAAATAAAGGGTCGGGGGAAATTGAACCGGGGTAAAACGAAATAGTTAGTTTTTTATTGGTAGAAACCAAGTTTAACTGACAAAATATTCTTTTTTTTTAAATTAAATTATTTATTCGTATAAACAAGGTTACATATTTGTGAATCACTAGTGCCTGTGGCAGGTAGTGAAAGACCTGTATTACAGGTCACCAAAAATTCTAGCACAATGTTGTCGAAACATTTTCGACGGGCCTGTTGGTCTAGTGGTTAGTGGCCCTGACTGCTGAGCCGGACGTCGTGATTTCGATTCCCACCCAGGACAAACTTGTGTGATGAGCATGATTGTTTGTTCTGTGTCTGGGTGTGATTTATTTATAATATGTATGTATTTATAAATTATATAAGTATGTATATCAGTTGTTTGGTTACCATAACACAAGCTCTGCTTAGCTTGGGATCAGATAGCCGTGTGTGAGGTGTCAAAAAAAAAAAACATTGTGGACATAGGTATTAATAGGTGTTATAGGAAATTGAAGTTCTATAATGTCCTTTCAAATAGGAATACAATAATTTAATATGCATTATAGTACGGTATCATTTATTTAGGCCAGAGGTTGAATGGTAGAAAATGCTTTGGCATAAAATTTTCTAAAGTTAATTTTATTTTCATTATTAAAAAAATAATAAAAGTTCATTAAAATTAGTCATATCATAATTTGTTAAAATATTTATTCATGAAATATTATAATTATATATATCAATTTGTATAAAAATAATTATAAAAATATTTTTTTTTTTCAATTTTAAGTCCACATGTTTCGTTGTTGTTCATCATCACTTCATAGTATAAAACAAAGTCACTATCGCTGTCTGTCTGTTGCTATGTTGTATGTATGCTTAAATCTTTAAAACTGCGCAACGGATGTTGATGCGGTTTTTTAAATAGGTAAAATGATTTAAGAGGAAGGTTTATTATATACTAGCTGTTCCACGCGGTTTCACCCACGCTGCTCAGCACCTGTTGGTCGTAGCGTGATATTATATAGCCTATAGCCTTCCTCAAGAAATGAACTATCCAACAAAAAAAGAATTTTCCAATTCCAACCAGTAGTCCCTGAGATTAGCGCGTTCAAACAAACAAACAAACTCTTCAGCTTTATAATATTAGTATAGTATTGATAAATACTTCACGCTATGATTCTTAGGAGGTGAGCAGCAGTGAAACCGCTGGGCGGGTCGCTAGTGAAGTATAAATTAATTAATTTGCATTTTTGTTATTTACAGGTAATCAAATTTGGAGTCTTGCACATCAACGGTAGGTACAATGATTTACTAAACTGTAGAATATAATCTTGTAATGCTACGTATAAAAACATCATCATCTGCCTAGCTTTTTCCCAACTATGTTGGGGTCGGCTTCCAGTCTAACCGGATGCAGCTGAATATCAGTATTTTACATGGAGCGACTGCCTATCAGACCTCCACAACCCAGTTAGTACTGGGTAATACGATACCCTTTGGTAAGACTGGTTGCCAGACTTTCGGAACACTGACTACCTGTAACGACTGTCAAAGATCTACAAATGACAGCCGGGACCAACGGCTTAACGTGCTTTCCGAGGCACGGATGAAACTCGGTATGTAACGGGTGGTCACCCATCCACAGACCAACCTAGGCAAGCGCGGCTTAACCTTAAGATCGACCCGAGCGGCTGCTATTATTTAGCCACGAGCTCCGTACTGTAGCTACGTATAAAAACATTATTATAAATTATCTTTACAAGTGCTTAGAAAATAAGCCAGATTATAATAAAATTGCCATCAATTTGTATTACTGAATTGAACTTCGATTACAGCGTTATCCTCTTACCGACAGATTATATTAGTATTATTCAGTGAATACGAAAGACTGATCTACATAATGTTAATTTAAGAGAATCTTCTCTTTTTACATCATAGATTCTTGCCTAAGTAAATAAATAAAATTATCACAATTTTCCCTGCATTTTAATGGTTCCGTACTTCAAAAAGAAAAAACGGAACCCTTATTGGATAACTTTGTTCTCTGATCAGACATAGACAGTTTGTACGGAACCCTCGGTGCACGAGTGTGACATCGCTCTTGACCGATTTTTTTGAGCAGACAACGTCACTAAAAATACTCTACCAGCAAATTTATATAACCAAGACCAAGAGTGACTATCTCAGTCTAAAAAGTTAGGTATAAAGAAAACCTATTCATATAATCCACAAAAGATATTCCGTTAGTGAAAGATTAATTTAGTGGAAAACTGTAAAAGCTAATAATTATGTTCACCCGCAGTTTGTATACAAAATTCACCAAGTACAAGTTGGAGTCATGCACTGAGGGAAAGGAAACCGAAGGAACATAGATCTGTTTTAGTCAGTAAAACTCTGACACCCCCTTTCACATTACTCAGAGCGGGAGAAGTTATGTAATGATTTCTCTTTAGAAAAAATAAAAGTTGGTCCATTACTGGCTTTTTTTGTACGAAACGTTTGAACGTTTCATCTTCCGGTATGGAAAACAAAATAACTACTAGTAGCTATTACTCGTTATTAGCAGGTTCAAAGTTGTTTTTGTGCGCTGCGACATAATTGGCTATATCTTTTGATTGCGCAGCTCCAAAAGACTACAAATTTGAGTATATGGTTGTAATTTCAACTCAAAATCTCCACTGGTTACCCAGATAAAAGGTTTTGACAGATAGACAGACGAACAACAAAGTAATCCTATAAGGGTTACGTATCTTCCTTTTGAGGTACGCAACCCTTTTTTTTTCGGGTGGGAAATCATCTAATGACTTCCCCCGCTCCGGGCGGGGGAAGTCGGTTATGTTAGACTTGTACTGACTAAAACCCACCCCTGTTCCTTCTATTGCCCTTTACGTTCCGAGGCCGCGGTATCTCTTTCGAACAACCCGCAACCCCGGCAGGTACGCAACCCTTAAAATGTTTAACAAATAATTTGATTTAACATACCTAAACGTACTTGTATGCTCTCACTTCATAAAAAGTAGAAGATGCGAGCGGATTTTATACGCTGATAAATATATAGGGGACGTACACGCCAGGGGACATGATAAAAGGCAAGGGAATGAAGTCGTAACATAAAATTTGTTTATTGTGATTATTAACGGGGGAATGTAAACGTGTGTAATAAATTCAGGACGGTGAAAAGTTCAAAGCAATGCGGGGCATTCGTATGAGGTTGCCACGACTTCGAGGATGTGAAATTTGAAACCTTTACGTTTTCGCTTTCATCAGATTAAAAGGCTTTTGATTATTTTAACGAGAATTATGTTATTTCTTCTGCTTGCTTCCTACCAAATTATAGAGCGTTTAAAAAAAAAACTTTGTTTCACACTAGGAATTTCTCCTGTAAACGCACGTTGGTGCGTTTACAAACATTTAAACTCAAATACACAAACAGCCAGACCCGGAACAACTATCTGTAAGCCATACAAATATTTGTTCCATGTGGGAATCGAACCCGCGACACTCAGCGCAGCAGTCGCTCGGTCAACCTCTACGCAAACCGTGCCATTATTTTAAGCAGACTCCACTACCCAATTCTAGCTACATAAATTAAAGCCAAGAACAACGACCCGTAAGCCAATTTCCTACAAAATGAACAATGTATCTACATTAACGGCTTAATGACCACGTACACATCGAAGAGAGAACGGTTTTAATTTACTCACAGCTTGATAAATTCTCTTAGACGTCTCCCGTGTACGAGGTAATAAAAGTCCAGGGGAATGACACGTAACTACACTGTCTTTTTGCTTGATAGTGACCCATATTCTACCTTCCAGCGATTTTACGGGATGAACGAGGTGTCAGGGGACTTCGGAAATGAGTTTCTACAGAGGTCTCTTGGCTCTACCATTTTCTTTATTTTAAAGACCAGTTCTTCTAAAGACCAGTGGGATTACTATGACATCTTAAAGTGATATTGTTTTAATTTTATTCTAGTGTGTAAAAGAGATGGCGCTAGTCGCCTTGTATATATGTATTTAAGTGTTTAAATTGGCATGGTTACTAAAACTATTATTAACACTTAAGATGGGATATTTACCATATTTGTTACTTATTTCGAGTATCTGATATTTCAGCGATGTTGCAAATGCCATTTCATCCAATTTTTTTTCTTCTTTAATATTATTATATTTTTAAATATTTCTTAAAAACAAAAAAAAAACATTTAAAATATAAAAATAGTATCCCACCGGTATCGGGAACAGGGTCCAAGCTACCGGTCAGGTCAGGGCTCCAGAGAAATGCTATTATAATTAAGAATTATATTTTAGCGCATTTATATTCCGTTTATTCAATTTTTTAACATGTTATTTATATTTTTACATATTTTTTAAACAAAAAAACATATAAAAATACAAAAATCCTAGGAGCGTACCGGTATCAGGAACAGGGTCCAAGCTACCGGCGGTCAGGGCTCCAGAGAAAGGAACCTCCTAACAACACGAGCCGTGTTCAGGAGTACCGTTTCTGTATCAAGCCCTTGAACCAGCTGCCTAACGAGAGCTTCCTCAGGTTTTGGTCGAGGCTCTTGGCAATTAAGCCATTGGCACACCATTTCTACATCCCACATGTCGACAACCTCGTGAGCCAAGTCAATATACTTTATTTGCTTATCTTTCTCGGCTTTCACGAGGTTCCCATCATGCGGGACTGTTATGTCAACAATCATTGCGCGCCGCTCTGATCGATCAGATTTTAGCGCATTATTATTAAAATTATATTTTAGCGTGGCAACTTTCTGTTTGTCTTCACACGTTCCGCGTTAATAATTTAACACAATTTTATTTCAGAATTTAAATATTTGAAAGTTAAATTAATTAAACGAAATGCGTTCAAACTACGAACAATTCGCGCAGGGTAAACCGAGTGAGCGCGCTACTGCTGTGGCAAGCAAAACGTCATCCCAGAAATCTGTGGTTCAGAACTTTTGTGAACTAAAAGTTTTTAGAAGTTCTGACATGATATATTTGCCAAGTGATTAGTTCTGTAACTCCTCTAGGTAAACCCGTGGCTTCACACAGATATTTGTTAGTAACAACTTTGGCGTTGGGTTACGAACATTTTAAATTGAAAATGAAAATACAGAACACCTCCTTTCTTACCATTATTATCCTTCACATAGTTCATCCAGCGTTTGATTGGCCTTCATCTTTTACTATATTATCTAGCATATTGCATATCACCATCATCCTTCAAACAAAGGCAGCATCCTTACTAATATTATAAAAGCGAAGCGAGTATGTTTGTTTGTTACCTCTTCACGCTTTAATGGTTTAACCGATTTTGATGAATTTTGGTACAAAGATATTTGGGAACCGGGAGACGGACAAAGGCAATTTTTTTTGTTTAAAGTGGGAATTGAGGGAGAAAGAGGGAAGAAAAGGGAAAACTTAGCGTTGCTATTACAAATCAATAAGGCGCATGAGGAGTTCCTCATAAATTCGGGGTAACACAGTTGTATTACCCCGAATTTAACGCGAGCGAAGCTGCGGGCAAAAGCCAGTTAAAAATAAAAATGAATTAAACAATCTAAAACAAAAGCAGTTATACCGTACCAGAAATCAATATTCAGGACTTTCTGTTGCGGATGGGAAATTATCAAATAACTGCACGATGAGATGACGTCACGGTTGGCGCAGTGGCTGAGCGATTGGCTGCTGCGCTGCGTGTCACTGTTTCGAATCCCGCACGGAACAAATGTTTATATTGCCTCAGGTAGATGTTTTGGGTCTGGCTGTTTGTGAATTTAAAAGTTTGTAAACGCACTTACGATACAGGAGAAATTCCTAGTGTGGGGCAACGTTTTTTTTTTTTTTTAAACATTCCCGATCTGGGCGGCGTGGGGGGGGGCTCTTTTGCCCTTCATGTTCTGGGGCCGCTGTATATCTTTCGAACAACCCGCAACCCCGACCAACTGGGCTGACACAATAAAACCGTTGTATCTTGCAAACCAGGAGTTAAGAAATATTAACTGCTGTGGTAATAACTAAACAAAACAAAACATTAGTGCACCAAGTAATAGACCCAACTACACGATTCCTAGAATTGGTGGGTACGTTTTTACAACGACATCTCTTGAACAATGCGCCCCAGTATTTCATATTAACGGTCCCAACAGCAAAGCAATGAAAATTAATGTCCCACAGAACCACGAATGCATACGATCATTATTGCTCGCATAAAAACGAGATATTGCTCGTGATTTATTGCCATCCACAGGAAGTATTGCTATTTTAAGTTACAGTTATGAAAGGCACAAGACTTTATTGAATTTAAATTACTTGAATTTGGTTGTGTAGACTCTTTAAACAAAGAGATTTGATTTTTTCTTCTTTTAGTTGAATCAATGACTCAGATTGTGTCCCAATTTTTGTCTCAGATAAATAATGTGTAATATTAAATAAAATTTAAAAAAATATATATATATATATTAGCTGTGCCCAGCGGTTTCACCCGCTGCTCACTTAGGGGTATGAAAAATAGAAGTTGGCCGATTCTCAGACCTACCCGATATGTACACAAAATTTCGTTTAAATCGGTCCAGCCGTTTCGGAGGAGTATGGGAATGAAAACTGTAACACGAGAATTTTATATATTAAGATATATTGCATCTAAATAAGTAATAAGCTAAAAATGGCCGGGGTTGCGGGTTGTTCGAAAGAGATACGACGGCCCCGGGACATAATCCAAAAGAAGGAACGTCGCTTGGTTTTAGTCAGCAAAACTCTGCTAGCCCAGAGTAGGTGAAATTTTTTGATGATTTCCCATCCACAAAAAATATAAAAGATTATGTCAGGCGATAAATATCATAATGTGTGATATTATTTGCAGTTATAAAAGTTATACGCCAACGATCCCAAGTATTCCTACACAAAAATCATAGCAAAAGTCGCTCACTATACAATAAAATCCAAAACATGTCCCTTTCGAAAAAAATGCCTTAACGCAGAATTCCGAAACATCGCTTTTTCACAATATAACCATTTCGTCTCATGTCTGAATCCTAAGAGAAAATAATTCCGAAGAGCACTTAAGTTTTTCAATCCGTCGTAACGCGGAAACCGGCATTTGACGAAAACGTCTTGTACAGTCACAGACTCCAGAAAGTACACATTTAAGAATTTTTAAGTATTTTTTTCAACTGTATTGATTGCAATTGCATGTTGTTAGGAACATACTATTTAAGAAGCCATTTCGAATTTATCTTTGGTACCACTATATCATGAGGAAATAAAATATAAACAACTTAAATAGAGCTAGCAGTATGATCATCAATTTGACTAAGTGCACCTAAATGAGGAAATCCCAGCAGTGAGGAAATAATAAGTATCTTGTTTAAAATAAAATAATGAAATAAGAAACACATCTAATTATACAAAACAGTGCTCCGCCGCTGTTGGGAGTAGACTACCGGTGATTACGACTCCAGAGACAGAAACCTTCGTACAATGCGAACCGTATCGAAAAATACTCATAGGCTGGTAGGATTTTGTTTCAAACACATTATAGTAGAATAGAATATACTTTATTGCTCACCAAAAGTTCAACATAACTGTTTTACTGAATTTGTTAATTTTATAGTTACAATGGCAGTCTTATCGCTGATAGCGACATCTTCCAGACAATTTTTAGATGGACTGTATGAATATAAATAACTAGCTTTTGCCCGCAGCTTCGCTCGCGTTAAATTCAGGTAAATAACATAGTTCCCCTTGCCCCTTATTGATTTGTGATAGCAACGCTAAGTTTTTTCTTTTCTTCCCTCTTTCTCCCTCACAACCCACTTAAAACTAAAATGCCTATGTCCGTCTCCTGGTTCCCAACTATCTCTGTACCAAAATTAATCAATATCGGTTCAGCCATTAAAGCGTGAAGAGGTAACAAACAAAAAAACAAACTCACTTTCGCTTTTATAATATAAGGATAGTAAGGATGATCTCAATATTTTGAAACAGGGTAAGTCCAATATTGTTGCTTGTGACTGTACAAGTGAAGCATACATATTTTATTATTAGAGAGTGTTGTGCACGGCTACCACCCGATGTAAGTGATTTTGTAAATTATAAATTTGTACGCAGAGCAGGAATATTATTGTGTAAGGAAAGGACCATTTTTTTTCATGGAAATGTCTCTTGGTCCTACGTTGCTTGGGAGAGTTGTTTTTTGTAAATTCTTTGTTTAGTTCGAATGAAGAAATTGAGAAAATTTGAACACTTTATTTCCATTTCAAAACTTTGTTTTTAGCATGTCAAGCTTGGAGTACCCCATTGTGTTCATTTTAAAGTTTTCACGATAAACAACTTATAAATAGCAACTTTCTGGAGCCCTGACATAGGCAGAAGTCATCGCGAGAGACCTCGTAGAAGATGGCGAGACGAACTGAAAAAAAAAAAATTTATTCGTGGGAAGTGCCCTATAGGTTTTGATTCGATTTAGTGTCGAAATATGCAACATAAACAAAGCATAAACATCTCGACACCTCCCACGCATAAAGTCTTATCATTTTTTTTCTGAAAATTAGATTTTTAGTTCATTGTGGTTACGAATATAAGCTTTATACATCCCTGAAATAAAAACCTTCAAATTGTTATTAATTAACGAGATTTTGAATCGCACATCGTCGTACCTATACAAAGTTCCCGCGCATATAGCCCGATCACGAGTAGCGACGATATGCGTTGTACTATTGGCTCGCGCGAGACCAACAAGGCCAGTTACCGACGTCGTATGACTTTACCGGTACGCGCCGTAAACATGGGACCTGCATTAAAAAAATAATTAGATTTTGTTTATGTTTTGTGTTAATTAACCTGTGATAATAGTATTACTGTTATATGATAGCAAAATAAATAACCTACGATCATCAAGAATTTTAAAATTAGCCCTCAATAATTTAATGAACATTTAATCTCAAATGAATCTCGTCGATCTGGTAAGTTTTGTTTGATAGGAATTTGAAAGTACGAAATATTTGCTAAACACAACGCAATTTTAACATAACTAATGTTAATTGATCACAATATCTAAGAGTATTTTAGCATTATATAGTTTACATTTTGTCCAGAGCATAAAGTCGTAATACTAGAGTTACGATGCTATGCGTCGTTTATTTTTGAAAGTCAGGGGTCGTAACTGACACTTACCACTTTATGCTTTGGTTTTATTTAAATCTTACAGTCTACGTATAGTCGTATTTAGTACATACGACGATATGCTCCGACCACAATATGAAATAAGACTTTATGCAATATGATTTAGCTAAATTTGACGCAAAAAGCTGAAATATTTTAACACTGATTGATTGTTTTATTAATGTACATATTTATAACGTTTTTTTAGAATCACCTGATTTACTTGAAATGGAGCGGTACTGGAAGATGTACGATCAACGTGCAAAGAATCCTTAATAAGTAACACTAATAATAATGATGCTAGACTGCGCACCTTCCTGAGCTCGTGTATGAGGCTATGGAATACGGTACTTGCTATCCAGGATGTCGGCGGATCCAGAGGAATAGTGAGCCGATAAGAATAGAGCGAGGAATATTCCAGGGCGATTTTTTGAATCCACTTTGATTCTGCTTAGCATTGAATCCTCCAAGCATGTTGCTGGAGGATTCAGGTCTGGGCTATCGATTGAGGAGAGGTGGTCAGGTTATATCTCACCTCCTTTACATGGATGACCTGAAACTCTTTGCCCCCAACGATTCGCAACTGATGGAACTACTGAAGGTAACTGAAACCTTTAGTAGTGCCATCAGTATGAAATTTGGTGTAGACAAATGTGCGGTCATGCATGTAAAGCGAGGGGAGATTGTGGAATCTGTGGGAACCCAGCTCTCAGATTCCATACACCTTACATCCCTCTCAGCAACCGAAACCTATAAGTATTTGGGTATGTCGGAAGCGTTGGGTATCAATGTAGCTGACATAAAGCAATCGTTGAAGGAGCGCTTCTTTGGCCGCCTGAGAAAAGTATTTAATAGTCTTTTGTCAGGTGGAAACAAGGTGCGTGCTTTCAACGGTTGGGTCATGCCAGTTTTGATGTACTCTTTCAGCATACTCCAATGGACTCAAACAGAACTAGATGCTCTAAATAGCAAAGTCCGTACATTGTTCACGGCATTTCGTATGCATCACCCACGGTCTTCGGTTATGAGACTGTATATCCCACGGAGTTGTGGAAGTCGAGGCTTTCTAAACGCCAAGTCTCTCCACAATCGTGAGATTTGCAGTGTCAGGGAATATTTCTTGAAAGCCGACGTGGGGATGCATCGAGATGTGGTTAAGGTGGACAAGGGCCTCACCTTACAGGGGCCTTCTCCTTGGCCGAAGAGAACTGGCGCAAACCTGTAGTACTTGACACTACCTTGACAGAGTAAGGAGCTTCACGGATGCCTTTTCCGGGCCCTACATGGACCCGATGTAGATCAATCAGAGAGGAAGAGGAGAGAACTTTGGAGAAACCGAAGGTTTTGTCTGTGAATTTATGGATGAAGTTATGATGACGAATAACTACCGGAGATTTATTGTGAAGGACGGCACGGTTGACATATGTCGGGCATGCCACCGTCCGGGTGAATCAATTCGACACATTATCTCCGGTTGTTCTCGTCTAGCTAACGGAGAGTACTTTCATAGACACAACCTTGTAGCCAGAATTATCCATCAGCAACAGCCTTGTAGAATTGGAATTGCCGTACTACAGGTATGAGCCTGACCCTGTTCTTGAACATGGCAATATCACATTATACTGGGATCGCTCCATCATCACTGAGAGGACTATTGTTGCCAACAAGCCTGAGTGATGGTGGATCGATCAGAGCGGCGCGCAATGATTGTTGACATAACAGTCCCGCATGATGAGAACTTCGTGAAAGCCGAGAAAGATAAGCAAATCAAATACATTGACTTGGCTCGCGAGGTTGTCGACATGTGGGATGTGGACTCAGCGATCATTGTGCCGATGAACGTATCTGCCAATGGCTTAATTGCCAAGAGCCTCGACCAATACCTGAGGAGGCTCTCGTTAGGCAGCTGGATCAAGGGCTTGATACAGAAAGCGGAACTCCTGGATTAGAATAGAAGTACTGCAGTTAAATCAAAGCTTTAAGAAGATAAGATTAGAAAAATCAAAGCTTTAAGATAATATAATTATACCAGATAAAAGTTACAAGATTGTTTTTGTTACCAAATGACAATTGGATAGCTTTTAAGTGAAGTTGATCATTATGCACGTTGTTATAGATATTTAAGACTGATTAATTAAGTTGATTGTTGTACTTGTATTAAGAAGTTCTATGCTTTACGCTGGTATCGCCTGTAAACTTAGAGTTGATTTTATTTTTTTTCGTTTTAATTGTTGTTAATACTAAGTATTCTATAAGCAAGCTATTAATTATATAAGCATCTCCTTTAACAAATCACGTTAACTGAACTATATTTATCACCAACAAACATAACATCTTAACACTTGATGGTCATTACTGTTATCTTACAACGCATAAAGTAGTAACCCGTTGTAACTTTAAGGTACACAAAATATTCACCAGGCATATCGTCGTAAGTCGTCGTATCTTAGCAATACGCCAGTTTCATCCCAATGCATAAAGTCTTAAGTATGTAATTTTACCTTTTTTTGCTAATTATATATTTTTTTATGTAAATAGGCATTAATTTATAAAGATATAGAGGTACTTTGAATTTTAAGCCAGATAGGAACTAAATAATTATCATATTTTTTTAGTAATCATGTAAATTATCTTTAAATGCCCGTACTGAAAAGTTGTTATAATCTCAATACGCCCTTATGCGTGGGAGGGGTCGATCTGTATCTTTAACTGCATAAATATAGTAAGTTAGATTTGAAGGGACGGCCGACCTGAATATTCATTTCAGCACTTTAAGTATAAGGGGCTGGCTTATAGACAAAATAGGCCTCCAAAGGTTTCGTTTTGTCATACACCGAACCCTGAAAAGCATGCACGGTTACATTTTTAACTTCTTGCTTGCAAAGTATGCTTCCAAAAGTTATTACTTTTATTTTCTTATAACAATACCGTTACAAAAAAATGCTTTCAGGACCAATCTCGGCGACAAGCACAAATAATAAATTTGTGAAAACTCGCTCTTTTTTCTCTCTTTCTCGAAACACGCCAATTATCAAGTTAACATTGAAATGAAATTATGGAAATGGAATAAGGGAGACGGTTGCCATGGTAACCGGATTGCGGTTACCCTGGTTGTTGACACTGGGAATTTTCTTAATTAAATATCAATTTACCGTTCTGTATTTGTTGACACTTCAGTAAAATGAGAACCTGTCTTTTTTGCGTCGGACAGATTTGTACTGACAAATTCATGATATATTTTTTACGTTCAAAAAGAGTTTTCACAGTAATTTGATTGGTGAACGATGTTATTTATTTTGTAAATATAGATTGATACGTGTTTTTGTTTGCTAATAAGTTATTTATGGGTTTTGTGAAACAGGTAAAATTTGAAGCTAAAATATTGTTTTTATCTAAATTATTCACGTAAAATGCTTTGATCATTTATTCATAGACTTTTTAATATTGAAGCAGTTATAAAATATATTCATGAGTTTACTGAAAAGAAAATTGAAATATTGACAATATTTTCATGTTAGAATAATAACTATGTAGCATTAAAAAAATATTAAATCAACACAACAACAACTTAACAAAAAAAAAAATTTTTCTTCCAGTCTAACCGGATGCAGATGAATACCAATCCATCAAAGCATTTATTCCGACTAGGCCAGATATGGTTACACTTTTTAACCGTGGGAACGAAGGCAACTATAAAACAAAGCCCCAATTATACACATAACTGTCGACGTACTTGTGGTTGCCCATACTGAAGCGTAGATCACTATGGAGAAGAATGGGTAAGAAAAAAATTCTGCCCTTGTCCCATTCTATTTGGGGTCGGTGCAACACCTTTTCTTCTTTCATTCTCCCCTATCAGACGTCATGGCATCATAACTACAATACTGCAACTCCATTATACATGCATCGACTTCTTATCTGGTCTCCACAACCCAGTTATTGGTTCTTATGTAAGACTGGTATTCAGGCCCTGTCGACGGTGCGTTAGTGTTCCATGCGCACCTCAAAGAGATGTCAGCAAAGCAGAGGGCTCCGCCTGCCAGGGCTGCGGGTTGTTCGAGAGAGATACCGCAGCCTTGGAACGTAAAGGGCGAAAGATCCTTCTTTTCCATGTTACCCATGTGTAAGTGGGTTTTACTCAGTAAAAATCTGACACTCCCCCCGGAGAATAGCGGGGAAAGTTATAGAATGATTTCGCATTCGAAAAAAGGGTGGTTTTCAGACCTAAAGGTTTTTAACAACTCTTAGCCAGTACTAAGGGACACTTGTGGCTAAAACTCACCATATACATCACGCCTGTACTCCTCTAAGTATCAAACAGAGATGTCAGTAATGTTTAAGTACCAGGTAATAAGCTTATTCCCATCAATCGGCCACAAATCCAGGCCTTCGAGGGTGCTACTGAGAAATTCCTGATGGAAAATGACAAAACAAGATAGGTACCAGATGGATTTAAAACACTGAATCTATATCTATACTAATATTATAAAGCTGAAGAGTTTGTTTGTTTGTTTGAACGCGCTAATCTCAGGGACTACTGGTTGGAATTGGAAAATCTTTTAGTGTTGGATAGTCCATTTCTTGAGGAAGGCGATAGGCTATATAACATCACGCTACGACCAACAGGTGCTGAGCAGCGCGGGTGAAACCGTGGGGAACAGCTAGTACGAGATAATTTAACATTCAATTATAGAAATGGCTCTCTGCTAAAAGGTTTTACAATGTCAGGGAGTTCCTAGAGTATAAAATCGGATGATGAAAGCTGTGAATTATTACTGTAAAATTTGCATGCTTATACCTAAAAAGCAACACACACAAAGTATGTTCTAAAACTGTTTCCGAGATTGTATACCATGTTTTATGCAAATAAATAAATTTATATTATTGCCCAACCCAGAAATCGAACAAAGAACCTAATGCTCTGCAAATACTTGCCATAATTTCCTAATAAAATTAAGTGAACCAAAATACCTACCGACCTAAATTCCTAATCAAACCTTAGAACATCCCTTCCTTTAGTAAGTTAAACTGAGAAACGAATTCGTAAACACAGGTAGACTGATTGAAAAGGAAGCCGAAGATTAAATTAGCCTGTCACGACCAGAACGAACGGTTATTGGTCACTGAAACTTAGCGACGGCGCTTGTTTTGGGTGAATCGTATCAATCAGCAGGTACGGTTCAAACTAGAAGGCTGAGTAGGTAGACCAGAGAGTTAATTTGGTGTACAGACGCCTGCAGGTCAAGCTACCCGAAACTGACAATTTTTCCCAATGAACCTTGAACCTAATACTTTAGAAATAAAGTCGAAAATCTATCAGAGAAATCTGACAGATTGTAGTAGCTTGATGTGCAGGCGTCTGTACTATAATATGCTTTTATTATCTACTTCTGTAAGTAACCATGAACAGTAAGTATTATGATGGGTAAGCGCTTCTTCTTTTTTTGCGGATGGGCAATTATCAAATAACTTCCCTCTCTCTGGGCGGGAGGAGGAGTCTCAGACTTTTACTGATTAAAATCAATCCAAAACCCTTCTTTTTTGCCCGCACCTCACTTCACACCTCCAAAGGGACCCAATAACTCACATTTGCGCAGGTCAAGAATCGTGCGCCGTACATCGTGTAGTATATTTGAATATAGTAAGTTTAAAAAATGATAAAATTATTTATCATTTTTGTGTTGTCTGTGACTAATCTACTAAAAAAAACATTGGAATATATCCATATTAAAATGTTTTTTTATAGGTAGACTGAGAACATCTTGAGGTATGCGTAGTTTAATTTATTGTCGTATTATCTTAACCACTTTATATATATAGGTATAAAAACATATAAACTACAAAATATATAAGGATGAACTGAGTAGGTTCATCCATGTATATTTTTTGTAGTTGTAAAACTTATCATCATCATCATCTAGTCTTTTCCAAATTAATGGGGATCGGCTTCCACTTTTGCTTGTAAAACTGTATAAGTATCCACTATTCATAATAGGTTCAGTTGATATAAAAACTAGTTAACACACACCCCCATAATTAAATAACATGTTTTTTTTTTTAAACTTTGCCCTCACTAGGATTTCTCCTGTTTCGTGAGTGCGTTTAAAAACATTTAAACTCACATACACAAACAGCCAGACCCGAAACAACTATCTGCAGGTCATACAAATATTTGTTGCGTGCGGGAATCGACCCCCGCGACACGCAGTGTCGTCAAAGTTTCTAAATTTCGGTCAGCCAAATGTCGGTTGTTAAACTATGAAATCGCCAACAAATAGCCAGCTAACAAAAATAATCGGAGTATCATTTAAATAGAACAAAGTAACGATGAAAAATGTCCATTACATTTGTAGAAAGACCTACATTTACAAAAAAAAGGTACGAACCGATGCTCACATAAAAACGATAATTCTAAATCGCTTTTAAAAACCACTTTTGACATAAAAACATGAATGGATTCCATTTATCTTTTTCTTTTATACTTCATACAAAATCATCAAAAGGCTTAAACTCTAAAAATCAATGGTCGTATCTTTTTAGGGCTATATTTTTAGTACCCTATAATGTATTCGGTATCGGCTCGCGAGGTTGTCGACATGTGGGATGTGGACTCAGCGATAATTGTGCCGATAGTCGTTACAGCCAATAGCTTAATTGCCAAGAGCCTCGACCAACACCTGAGAAGGCTCTCGTTAGGCAGCTGGGTCAAGGGTTTGATACAGAAAGCGGTACTTCTAGATACTTCTCGTATATTTAGGAGGTGATCGCAGCTGATCGGATCGTTATGAAATTTAGCTAGGAAATAGATTTTCACTTTCCGAAGGACTTGCGGGCTACAATGTTATCGCGTTAGAAACGTAGGGAAGTGAGCAAAATTGCATTTTGTCCATATTCCATAACTATATGACAAGTGACAGCTGCCATAACGAACATTTAAGTATAGAACGACTCTAAAGCAAGGCAAATCGCTAACTTTACGCGTACAAATTCGCGGATAGATATTCTACTTCCTATTATATAATATTATAAACGCGATTGTTTGTGAGGATGGATGGACGGATGCTTGTTACTCTTTCACGTCAAAACGGCTGAACGCGTCTGGAATAACACATAAAACTTTTTTTCGATATCACGCGGGCGTAGCCGCGGGTGCCAACAAGTAGCTTAATATAAAAATCTCTACGTTACGTCCGATTCAAGTTAATTTTTCTAGCATTTAAACTTGAGAGGAAAAAGTAAGAGGAGTACTTACCTATACCTCCCTGTTTTTTTTCTTGTTATTTGCTTTTAATTCTACATCTTTTGAGAAGTAAAACATCTCATATAGAAATTATTGTGTCAAAAAAGAATTTGGAATGACCCAAAAAACTATTCACTCAGTGAAAAACCTGATATCGCTACCAATTCACCATACAAAACAACACACAGACGAAAAATTAAAACTTTAACAACAACAACCCGCTATCGCTCACTAATGAACACGAGACCAACCTAATTTAAAGCAACGTCAACAACACCACCCTATACATAAATACAGTATGTTCAAAGTTTATTTACCCCGTTTACCCCCAAGTGAAATCGGGGCGAAACACTGAACTACCGACGTAGACAATTCTCCATAAGATTTATTGCAACCCCTTTAACTGGAAATTCTGTGAAAATTGGCTTTATTTCATTTTATTTGAGAACGTGTGGGTAGATTAGATATTTTTTTGTGGAAAAAGTAAATTGGATGGTCGGTGTCCAGACTTCAGAGTCGATTTGGTTCGTTATAGCTGGGAAAAAGATCTGCGATCGATATGATTTAAAGTATTACAGACTTGGCTGAAGATAGGTCTTTTTTCAGTTAGGAAATCGACTAACGCCCGGTTCCAATAAACAAAAAACGATTCGTTTTGCTTACGGATAGTAGTATTTTCTACGAGACGTATGTCAACATCGGAACCGGGCGTCATAATTTTTCCCACTCTAGGCGTGGTGGTGGAAGTGGTAGACTTTTATTGACTATTGGTGCCGGTGTATTAAAGGCAATAGAAGGAACATGGGTGGGTCTTGTTCTTTCTATTGCCTTTAATACACCGGGGCCGTGGTATGTCTTTAGAACTACCGGCATCCGCGGCAGGATTTTTGGTACCTTATATCCAGTTATCTAGTGTGGGGCAACGTTTTATTAAAAAAATATCCAATTTCTCATATATTTTTGGTCTGGTAAAATTTAAATGAACGCTTCCATTTCTTTAAGTGATGTTTATGTAGGTATAATTATTTATTACTAGAGTCATTAAATAAACTCAAACTTTCATATTTACAGTCCATTGCTAGACGCGCCTTGCGAGAACATTAGGTCATAATTATTCCTCAGAACTTTGTGTAAGAGTTGAAAATATATCATCTGCCTAGCCTTTTCCCAACAACGTTGGGGTCGGCTTCCAGTCTTACCGGAAGCAGCTGAATACCAGTATTTTACATGGAGCGACTGCTATCTGACATCCATAACCCAGTTAGTACTGAGTAATACGTTAGCTCTTGGTAAGACTGGTTGTCAGACTTTCGGGACATTGACTATCTCTAACGACTGTCAAAGGTTTACAAATGACAGCCTGGACCAACAGCTTAATGTGCTTTCCGAGGCATGGAAGAAACTCGGTATGTAACGGGTGGTCACCCATCCACAGACCAACCTAGGCAAACGCGGCTTAACTTAAAGATAGACCTGAGCGGCTGCTCTTATTAAGCCACGAGCTCCTCAAGAGTTGAGAATGTTGAGAGCTGAGAATAATTGACGGGCCTGTTGTTCTAGTGGTTAGTGGCCCTGACTGCTGAGCCGGAGGTCGTGGGTTCGATTCCCACCCAGGACAAACTTTGTGTGATGAGCATGATTGTTTGTTCTGTGTCTGGGTGTAATTTATCTATAATATGTATGTATTTATAAATTATATAAGTATGTATATCAGTTGTCTGGTTAGCATAACACAAGCTCTGCTTAGCTTGGGATCTGATAGCCGTGTGTGAGTTGCCCCAAGATAAAATAAAATAATAAACAAATAAGTACGTAAGGACCAACAAATTCATCTACATCAAAAGCCAGTAAAACCGAGTCACCACAAAGCCACCACAGGGGTTAACAACACAATTCGCCAATTACACTCGCCGTCAAGACGAGCCGTTGATCGAGAATCACTTTTTTTCTCCAAATTGTTCCTTCGACAGATCGTTTCCTGGTAAATTGGCTTCCAATAGACTGGTCGATATCTCTTTCCTAATTTAACGCCTTTTATCGTGAATAAGGTCAGCAGGATTCATGGTGTTATGAAGGATTGAAAGGATTTTGTTCCAGAAATCTATAACTAGATTAAACGCCTTTATCAACTGTATTTTTTCATTTTGTAACTGTAATTAAACTGTTATTGGGTTTGTCTACCAGCAAATTTTCTGTAGTAATATTGATTTTTACAGTTTTTTTTGCTGTTTGGCGCAGCCGTGAGACACACAATATTAGCTTTGCTTTATATTTTTTATTGTCTTTCTTTTTTATTTTCTTTGTAGGGTTATGAGTTTTAAAAGGCGTGTGTACTTGTGACAAAAATAATCAACCTGCTGTCTTTATTTTGAGGGTTCCGTACTTCAAAAGGGAAAAGGAAACCCTTATAGGATCATTTTGTTGTCCGTCTGTCTGTCAAGACCCTTTATCTCGATAACGCGTGGAGGTATCGAGTTGAAATTAAAACCATATAATCAAATCTGTAGTCCCTTTGTGCTGTAAAAGAAAAAAATCAACTCTCTAAGTCTACACAGTCAAAAGATTTACAGTGATACCACAAATAATCAGTTAGACAATGTTTTAAATCAGGTTTACTTAAACCCTGTTTCAGAATATAAACAAGGTTTGAAACAGTGTTTAAAATTTTGTACCACAAATCGTTAGCTAGGCATGGATTAGCTAGAATACTGTTTTAGTTTTTTTTTAAGTTTTAGTTAAGAGAGTTTTGCAAAGGTATTTGGTAGGTAACTAACATTTATTACAAAAATTAGGTACATACATAGAATACAAACTTACTTCGTACCGAGCCCAGCAACGTAAAGCACTTGCGACTTGTATTTGTGGGCAGATAGATCCACCTTGACGTGACTTTGAAAGGTCATCCTTTACCAAGTCAACAATTTTTAAAGCAAATCTCTTTTAAAACCTATATTTTCTAATATATAAAATTCTCGTGTCATAGTTTTCGTTCCCATTCTCCTCCAAAACGGTTGGACCGATTTAAACGAAATTTTGTGTACCTACATATCGGGTAGGTCTGAGAATCGGCTAACATCTATTTTTCATACCCCTAAATGAGCAGCGGGTGAAACCGCTGGGCACAGCTAGTCTAATATATAAAATTCTCGTGTCACAGTTTTCGTTCCCATACTCCTCCGAAACGGCTGGACTGATTCTCATGAAATTTTGTGAGCATATTGAGTAGGTCTGAGAATCGGCCAACATCTATTTTTCATAGCCCTAAGTGAGCAGCGGGTGAAACCACTGGGCACAGCTAGTTTAGCTTTAAAATCGTCATCACTGTATTCAATAAATGGATTCATCCTCAAGCGATATCTTGGAATTCGATGCGTATAATTATTAATTTCTGATAAATCCTCTAGATCTTCCATATCGTTAATGTCTAACAAATCTATTGCAAAATCATCCATTTATTACAAAAAATAATAATTAAACACACAAAAGCACAATTTCACCACAAACCGCTACACAAATTGTCAAATCGAAATTATTTTTGAGGTTAAACACGGGGTAAACTAGGGGTTCAGCGTGTTTAACTTGGACCATGTTTTAAACAGTGTTTTAAAGTGTGTTTAGCGCTAAACATGGATTTGTGGTAGACATTTTCTTAGACACTTGTTAAACAGTGTATAGAACCTAGTCTAAATCTTTTGTAGTAAGGCTGATAGCTGTTAATGTCACGAGTTAGTACTGAACCCTCGATGTGCAAGTCTAACTTGCTCTTAGCCAGTTTTTTTAATCTGTTGCACTATAACACATGTTACCTAAACATAACTAACGATATTTGGATGTACTATGCTTTTTTTTTAAAGCTTTGTCCCACACTGAGATTTCTCTTACATTATCGTCTTACAAACATTTAAACTAATATACACAAACAACCAGACTTGAAACAACTATCTGTAGGCCATATAAATATTTTTTTCATGCGGGGACCGAACCCGCGACACGCAACGCAACAGTCGATCGCTCAGCCACTGCGCCAACCGTGTCATCGTATACCTATATCATCCTACTAAAATTATAAATAAGGATGTTTGTGAGGATGGATGGATGTATGGAAGTTTGTTACTCTTTCTCGTCAAATCAGCTGAACGGATCTTGATGACATTTTGCACAGAGCTAGATTATAGTCTGGAATAACACATAGTATACTATTTTTCGATCACCACGCGGGCAAACCCGCGGACGCCAGCTAGTCTTTAATAGTAGGCGTGATATTGTCTGTATTTGTAAGTAAATTTTTACATTTATTTGCTTGAAAGAATGACTAGTTAGTTTGCCTTTCAGGATTAATAACAGACGAATAAGCAATGTTTCTGTTACGATAGTTTCAGTTAGGCTACTCCAGTGAGTTTGTGCGATAGTGAAAGACGGGCCTGTTGGTCTAGTGGTTAGTGGCCCTGACTGCTGAGCCGGAGGTCGTGGGTTCGATTCCCACCCAGGACAAACTTTCTGTGATGAGCATGATTGTTTGTTCTGTGTCTGGGTGTGATTTATCTATAATATGTATGTATTTATAAATTAGATAAGTATGTATATCAGTTGTCTGGTTACCATAACACAAGCTCTGCTTAGCTTGGGATCAGATAGCCGTGTGTGAGTTGTCCCAAGATATTTATTATTATTATTTATTAAAGTGTTATGTGAGATTCAAAGCGAATTATACAGCTCTCAGAATTAGTATTGCCTACCTCTTTCAAAGTTGGTTAACTATGTATTCTGATGTGGACATAAATAATTAGAGGAACTTATTTGAAGTACTTTTCTCTTGCATTGTTAATTTGTTTGTTTCTCAAATTATTTTCATGTTAATAAAATTTTAATACGACTAACTATGTAACACTTTTGCCAGTTCTGTAAATGTGATTTGAATTTTTTGATTGCTTATTGCTCGACCACCACGGGCGAGCAATAAGCTAATTAAGCTGTTGCTAAAGGAACCATCAAATAAAACTTTGCTCGACTCAGCAATTGAACCCAGGAGTTTACACTCAACAGAAGCAATGCTTCTTCATCAACCAATCATTTAATCTGTTAACCATAGGTGGGCTTACAGCTAGTATAATTTGAAATATGTTTACTATGTTTTGCCAGTAGATGGCGTGCGTAAAAAACTGTAACTATTTTATTTTTAATACACTATATAAACAAAACATTATAATATCATACCTATAATTCTCGAAGGGTTAGACAGAGGAGTACTTAAACTCAAAGATTTTATTTCAATTAGACCATTACAGGCACTTTTGAATGTCATAAAAACAAAAAGTCAGTCCCAGTCACAAGACATAATAACTGGCGAAAGTACTGTAGTTGCCCATTCCAAAACGTAGATCTTTATGGAGAAGAATGGGCAAGAAACTCCGTGAACACTTTTTTTTTACACATACTATACATGTGAGACAATGGAGAAAAACTACTTAATACACTCATATTTCGCTGGTTATGTTTAGTCCCATGTTATATTGGGCGGGACTATTGCCGCATGCACGAATCCAGTCTACTGCTACTGAATAATTCCTTATGAAAACTCAAAAACACTTTTTTCGACTTAGAAATCATCAATCGAACGCAGTACCTCATGCTCGCCAATAGTGATTGCGAGCACTGGACCAAAAAGGCAGTCACTACGACAAATAGATAGATATCCTGAAAACCAGTTGTTAAGTTGTTGAACCAAAAATCCTCACGTAAATTTTCACACGCTACACTTTAAGCCAGAAAAAATGACCGACTCCAAAATCCAATTTCGAATGTTCCATTTTTCAGTGCCCAACATCGCTGTCAAGTTAGCTCGTATCCAGCCATCCGTGTTCTTCTTTCATCGAAAACAAGTTGCCATTTGTCTTTGCCATCGTTTTTATTTTGCAGTCGCTCATTGAAACACCATAAACTGACTGATACCAACTTTTTACGTCGCTCCAATTTAGAAAGGACAAAAACGAAGCGATGATAGCGTTTGAGTAAGGGTTCCGCAGTTTGGTTTTTGTTCGGATATATTTGTTGTGTTCATGCTTTTTGAGGGTGAAAACCTTTTTGGATAGTATTGCTTTTTATTCTAAATAGGCTTGCGTATCCGACCGCATTCTTGCATTTATATTTTTAATGAAGTTTATTTTTACCACATATTTAAGACTCTTCTTGTGGCTAAAAAATAGCAGCCGCTCGGGTCGATTTTTAGGTTAAGCCACGCTTGCCTAGGTTGGTCTGTAGATGGGTCACCAACCGTTACATACCGAGTTTCTTCCGAGCATTGGAAAGCACGTTAAGTGGTTGGTGCCGGCTGTCAATTGTATATCTTTGACAGTTGTTACAGGTAGTTAGTGTCTCTTAAGTCTGACAACCAGTTTTATCAAGGGACATCATATCACACAGTACTAACTGGGTTGTGGAGATAGGTAGTCGCTCCTTATAAAATACAGATATTCAGCTACATCCAAATAGACTGGAAGCTGAACCCACGTGGTTGGGAAAAGGCTAGGCAGATGATGACCTAAAAGATATTTCTTAAAAGATATTTACATATTTTTTAAAAGATATAGTTGACGTAAATAATGGCGGTCGTTGAGAGTTTAAACAAAAAAATCAAGAATATACACATCGAGACAAAAATATCGTCTAAATTTTTTTGTTGTACGGTACCCCGAAACCCCGACCGGGGGTGGTTCCGATCAATTTTATAAGACCCTCCCCGATTTTTATTGTCTCTCGTTGTTCGTTAGTTCCCGTTTATTGGCAATAGGAAAGTTATTGATTGGAAAGGGATAATTTAAGAACACTAAAAGGGACGAATAAAAGGGATATAAGGAAAAAATTCCTGTTTTCTCCGCAATATTGCGGTTGTACAGATTTTTGTTGTATATTTGTGTATACTTATTTATGGTGTCACAAGCTTCCGCCCGCTACTTTGTCCGCGTGGCATAGTTACTTTGGGCTACCGCTAACTTTAACCAGCGTAATGATCGACAAAAAATATCTTTCTCTTCTCTTTTCTTCCCTCTTTCTCTCCCTATTCTAAATTAGAAAAAAATGCCTATAACCGTCTCCAGGGTCTCAACTATCTCTATACCAAAGTTCATCAAAATCGGTTTGGCCATTTAGGAGTGAAGACATAACAGACAAGCAAACTCACTATCGCTTTTATTATTAGTAAGGATTTTATTTGATTGACAGAGCTTTGTCAGACTGATTATGAAACAATTTTTGATTACAATACAGGTTCTAAGTTTAAATTAGAAATAAAAAACCGTCAGTTATAATCTGTATTTTAGGCTAGTTAAATATGCGTTTAGTTCAACTAGATGCGGCTGCGAATTATTTGGTATGTTTGGCTAAATTAAACATTATAATATTAATGTAAACTTATATTTGCATGCTATAAACAGGCAAAATATGGTTTGTGCTTCCCACCAATATTAATACACCTATTACACCTATATTTTAATCAAATAAATGATTCTGATTCCGAATATTATTCTCATTGTAGTACATAACTATACACTAAATCATGCACGCGCCTTTGTGTTGAGTTCGCTAATTATATCACGTCCTCATACTACCGATATAAAACCAGGTTAAAAACAATATGCTGTCCAAATTTCATCTAAATCCGGTCAGTAGTTTTAGCGTGAAAGAGTAACAAACATCCATACACTCTCACAAACTTTTGTTATTGTAATATTAGTAGGATTTTTTTTGTAAGCCGGTACTTAATAACAATAGTGGTGTGTCTTGAGACGAGTGAGTCGTGTCGGACGGCGCCAATCGATGTTTCGATTGTATGACGTCACGATATGTCGATGTTTTCTTACAACATATAAGTATTTATAGATATGTAATATCTTTCTTTGCTACGAGAGAAAAGACTTTACTTTATGAAATCACTAGCCAGCGCCTGCGGCTTCGTTCGTGTGATATCGAAAAAAAAGTATCATTTGTGTGGTATTCCAAACTATAGTACACCTCTGTGGTAAATTTCATCAAGATCTGTTCTACTGTTTTGACGTGAAAGAGTAATAAACATTCATACATCCATACTTCCATCATCATCATTATCATACTTCCTACTATCCTATCCTACTAATCTTCTAAATGCGAATGTTTGTGAGGATGTATGGATGTTTGCGTTGCACTCAGCCCTAGGGTTAAACTACATTGAATTCTCGGGTCTCGGGTGTAAGGCGGGCACAATGCGTGTGGTTGGCGCGGGTCATCTGAACACGCCTCAATAATTTACCGGGAAAGAAGAAGTGGTGAATCTAACTCCCCAGCATATATCTACGATACATCAGTCATGTAGTAATTTAAACTATATTCCCGGGCAAAAAAAAACACGCAATTAATACCTGATTTCATAACTTCAAACTTATGACCCAACTACACTTAATTAACCGTCCGCGCATAACGTGGTATAGTCAACAAAATGGCGGCAACTAAAAGGCTCCAAAAGGCGCCAATATGGGACGTAATTAAACGATTACTGAAATACTGTGTTTTTCATCACAATGTAATGTGTCAGACAAAAAACCCTTGTTGCGATAAATGAGAAAAAAAACGTGTGTGTAATTGCATTTTGAACCTAATTTTAGTGCAATAAGAGCCAGTCAAATCAAATCAAATCATTTATTTCAATTAGACCATTACAGGCACTTTTGAAAGCGTTGATCTCTATGGAGAAGAATGAGCAAGAAACTCTAAGTTTTCATGGAAGTTTATTGAAAAGTAGATAGATAGATAGATAAATCATTTATTTAATGCAATAAAAGACACAATACAAGAATAAAAATATCACACAGAAAAAAAAATGGAACACGTTAAAAAAAAAAGTAAGGTAGACTAAGTTAAATCGACCCATAGGCATTTAGACACATCACATAGATTCATTGAGGTCGCCCACTAATGGGCGGTGTGTGTCTCAAAATTGCACCAAAAAGGAGTCCAGCTCAGCATAATGCCAGGTGGATTACCTGACGCTGGTATTCTGCTGAATCCTGCTAGTGACACACGACAGTAATGATCTACGCTATCTGCTAACAATACTCGCTCATAAAAAACTGATCTACTAAGCCGTTAAATACCAAGACTATAAACGAAGCTAGATAAAACAAAGGCACTAAACCCAGTGCCCTGTTTCCAATTTTCGATTTGGTACATCGTAAACATAGGTTAAGATACTAATAAAATTGGCATTCTTTTCTGATCTAGACATCCTAGAAAAACCTTGACATTTGACTGAATAAAGATGTGTTCACATTTATAACATTGTAAGATTGCATTAATTTTCTTAAAAAAAAAAAAAAAAACGTTGCCCCACACTAGGAATTTCTCCTGTATCCTGGGTGCGTTAACAAACAATTAAACTCACATACACAAACAACAAGACTCAAAACAACTATTTGTTGGCCATACAAATGTTTGATCTGTGCGAGAATCGAACCTACGACACGCAGCGCAGCAGTCAATAATTCAGACGTTGCACCAACCATGCCGTCAAATTGATTGCCGTATCTTGATGTCCAATGTCTGATTCTGGAAAATTGTTACTGCGTTTTACCACCAAGAATTTTTCAGTAGCTGCTACCAGCACTCAGCGTCTATATTTTGCCCGGTTTATGGCAATAGACTTGTACTCTACATCCATGGTCCTACATTTGCCTTTTGTGTTCTGAGGCCGCGGTATCTCTTTCGAAAAACCCGCTACTCTTTTTTGTGGATGGAAATTTATCAAATAACTTACCCCGCTCTGGGCGGAGCGGGGGGATTGTCAGTCTTGTTTCGAATAAAACACACCCATATTTCTTCATTTGTCATTTATCCTCCAAGGCCACGGTATCCCTTAGTTTAAAGTTTGATCGTTGCTTTCATGTGCACCGTGTCGATGAGGTTTCCACATCCGGACAACAACTTGTTCATGAACATGTTGACTGGACCTTTCAAATCGATCAAATCAAATCATTTATTTCAATTAGACCATTACAGGCACTTTTGAATGTCAAGCAAAAAAGTAATCTACAGTCCCGGTCACAAGGCATAATAACTTGTGAAACTACTGTAGTTGCCCATTCCAAAGCGTTAACCTCTGTGGAGAAGAATGGGCAAGAAACTCCATGGACATTCTTCTAACCTAGACCATGACATCACCGTAAACTCAGTAATAGCGACGTATTTCAGTACCTTCGTTTACGAAGTAATATTCCTACGTATGCAAATTCTTACCACCTACATAATAATTCTGTAATGGAAAATTCCACGCGAAATCAACGTGGACTATACATTTTTATGTTACGCTTCGGATGTGGAATTCTTTTGTGAGATAATGGAGATTTGAGTGAGCTTAATGCGGAAATATTCTTATGAAGGCCATAATATTCGTTAGGTATGTCGTGTTTCATTGCTCTTTTAGTTTTTGCAGTCTTCGAAATTGCACTTGTGACCTTTTTTGGCGGATGGGAAATCTAAATCTAAATCTAAATCTAACTACATCAGTGTCAGACTTTTACTACCTAAAACCCATCAATGTTCCTTCTTTTGACTTTTGTGCTTTTTTTGGGGTGGGAATTCATCAAATAGCTTCCCCCACTCTGGGCGGAGCGGGTGGGCATGTCAGACTTTTACTAACTAAAACCCACCCATGTTCCTTCTATTGCCCTTTACGTTCCGGGGCCACGGTATCTCTTTCGAACAACCCGCAACCCCGCAGGACAACCCGCAACCCTGGCAGGATGTGTGTTCCAGGGCTGCGGTATCATTTTTGAACAACCCGCAGTCCTGGCAGGCAGTGGTCCTGGCAGCTTTGCTTTGCTGCTTTGTCGGTCGCTCGTGTTTCGCGCGCCTCAAACAGATGCTGATTTTTTTGAGGCGCGCGGAACACGAGCGCACCGTCTATGCTTTGCACTTATGATCTGAAAATCGCTCAAGTGTAATTGTTTTTTTTTTAAATCAGGAATTTAATAGTATTGCAGAGTTTATGATGGTATAAATATAGTGTCAAAACCATGTAGAACTTTGGAGATATTAAGCTTTGTTACAACAGCATTTCTTTTTTCTTTACATGAAAGAAATTTTGGTGGTCTATGTTTAAAAGAAACTAAAAATCAGAGCTCCCAATTTTCAAAGTCTGCGTTAGTTTTTGCCGAAACAATTCAGGCAGTGTGAGGAGTACTGCCTTCTGCATCAGGGCCTTGATCCAACCGCCTGACGAGAGCCCTGTCAGAAGGTCGTTGAAGCTCTTGGCCATCAGCCCATTGGCCGTCACAAAACGTTACTGGGTAGCGGTCCTAAAAAAGTCATACTACCTGGAAGTCTCCAAATTCCAGAATTGTGGTGATAACAATCTTGCAGTTAAATAGCAGACATATTTTGTTTATGGTTTCAGCCAGGCTATGAAACTTCAGGAACGAGAACATAACAGCGCAACGAAAAAAAAAAACAATAAGCCAGTATCACATTGTCAAAATAAGAACAAAATAATCCGCATTTAAATTTGCGCCAACATCGGAAACGTTTGAGTCCGCCATTTTGTGTTGAACGGAACCTTGTAATGGCCGACCTTTGTTTCGTCCTGCTTTGTACGATCGCGTTTAATTGTATGAATAATGCAAAATGACTAAATTATTATAATAGTTTTCTCTTTGGTAATTATCTGCTTACATTACAAGTGCGGAAATCTGGTTAAAGTTTTTTTTTTTCGGATGGGATTTCATCAAAATATATTTTTCGCTCTGGCCAGAGTGGAAGGGAGAAGTCAGAAATGTACTGACTAAAACCCATCCATGTTCCTTCTTCGGTCCTTTGTGATCCCGGGTCACGTTTCTCTTTTGAATAACCCACAACCCCGTCAGGCAGTGACCCAGGCGTGCTTCTCCTGGATACGCGCGCATAACGTAAGTCTGAGAGGTAGTGAATAGGCTGTAACTTCAATTTTATCCATCTTACCGTTTACTTGTTACTCTTAGTAAGTAACACAAACAAAGCAAATCGTACGTAAAAAGTGCGAGTACTGAAATTTCTTTGAGGTGTACCTCGAACGCGTAGTCGACAAGGCCTGTCGGCGGCTCACGATCCACAGAGCCAGGACAGTTGCCGCGGGGTTGAAATTTTTCGGAACGATTTTTTTTTTAATGAATATATTTATTTAAATATAGTTATACTGTATACTCATCGCAGTAATTGAAAACCAAATGAACAAATATAGACCATGTGTCACGGTGTGAAAAATATGGAATGAATTATGCATCAGTGAGATTTGAAAATTACTATAGAAAAACCTATATTATGTACTTTTGTCTGGTACTTGCTGGATCTCTCTCGGTCCCTAAAGTGAATTGCGTGTAACATTACGCCGGTAATACTCGAAGGGTTAGGCAGAGGTCCTTAAACTTGAGGACCTAAAACATTTCAATTTCGCTAGTTATCTTAAAGTCCCATGAAGAAGGGACCAACCTATGACCATCGACCGAGCGATAGAAAGTCCTGATGAACAAACCATAAACACTTTGATCCACTCGGTAATCGAACCCAGAACCTCTTGCTCGGCAGTCGTAAAAGCTACCAGTAGTCCAACGAGGCAGAAATATTTTTGCAATAATAATATTGTCTAATGAAAATATCTGATGCTCATCTCGAATAAACTATTATAACTCTTGAACTGACATGTGACAATGAATAAAAAAAATATTAAATCTACCTTGTGATAAACGTGAATTGTATAAAATCTGGTTCTTTAAACCTGACAGACAGATGTGTTGTTGGGGATTTGTTCCGCCACTTCTTCTTCCCAGCTAAAACACTAGGAAGTGGCGAAGGGCAGGGCGTTTTTGTGGGACTGTCTCTTGTAATGTGACGTTCAAAAAGTGCTGATTATCAGCCTAATGATTGAATAATTATTTACTTTGTTTTAGAAATCGTATAAGAGAACAAGTCTTATAAATACAACGAATAAGTGTCGTGAAAACGGTCATCGCTCAGTTTTCTAAGAAAATGTGAAAAAATAAAATATTTATGTGTAAATGGTATCATAAAGCTCTTAAAACTGTTAAAATATTGTAAAAAGAAAATATTTTTTATTGCTCATAGAATCATTCCTAGGGCGTGTTGAACACAAATTACGTTTATTTTGAGGTTTGAAAGCACTAATTATGCTATTTAAATCGAAATAAATTAGAAAAAGTGAAATGTCACAAATTACGTTCTCCTGTAAACTTCGGTTTTTGACCCAACCTTATGTACGTAGGAACCGTCGAAATGACTTTCGATTTTGATCCATGAAATCTAAATCTCCATCGCTCATTCATAATAGCACAAGATTGGCTTTCAATATCAACAAACCGATATAAAGCAACGTGTCTAGAGCATACTGCTTAGGAGATAGTTTCGTTCAGCGCATTGATGTCTCCTGCAGGGTCTTATGTGTCGGAGCACTTTGTGAAACTGCTAACGGGAAGTAATACCATCATACTTAGTGCTTTCTCAGAGTTCGTAGAGGGTTCAGTTAAGGCTTGATCTTTGGATTCTTGTATCGTAGGTGTCAATGTAATACTAAAATTATAAGAGAAAGAAAACAGTTTATTTGGCACAAGCCATAAATGCACATAGTAATCCTTACTAATATTATAAAAGCGAAAGTGAGTTTGTTTCGTTGTTTGTTACCTCTTCACGCTTTAATGGCTCAACCGATTTTGATGAATTTGAACCAGGAGATATAGGCTATTTTTTTTAAAAAGTGTGCGATTTGAGGGAGAAAGAGGGAAGAAACGGGAAGCTAAGTCTTCCCGTTGCTATTACAAATCAATAAGGCGCTACCGTATTTAAAAGCTAGTAAAAATAATAAAACTTATTCTAAACAATGATAAAAAACCGAAAGTGAGTTTGTTTGTTACGTCTTCACGCTTTAATGGCTAAACCGATTTTGATGAATTTGAACCAGGAGATATAAGCTATTTTTTTTTAAAAGAGTGGGATTTGAGGGAGAAAGAGGGAAGAAACGGGAAGCTAAGTCTTCCCGTTGCTATTACAAATCAATAAGGCGCTACCGTATTTAAAAGCTAGTAAAAATAATAAAACTTAATTCTAAACAATGATAAAAAAATCGAAAGTGAGTTTTTTTGTTACGTCTTCACGCCTAAATGGCTAAACCGATTTTTACGAAAGAGATAGTCAGGACCCTGGAGACGGACAAACGCTTTTAAAAAAAAAATTGAAGGAGAAAGAGATAAGAAAAGGGAAAACTTAGCATTGCTTTTACAATGAATAAGGCGCAAGGGTAAAAACTAGCCGTGTCGACGTCGCGTTCGTGTTTCACGCGCGCCTCATAGAGATGACAGTGACAGCAAAGCAGAGGGGCTTACCAGAGCCTCCGCCTGCCGGGGTTGTGGGTTGTTCGAAAGAGATACCGCGGCCCCGGAACGTAAAGGGCAACAGAAGAAACATGGGTGGGTTTTACTCAGTAAAAGTCTGACACGCCCGCCCGCTCCGCCCAGAGCGGGGGAAGTTATTTGATGATTTCCAACCTGAAAAAAGGGTAAAAACTACATGTAGCAGGTACCTGTAAATTAGGGAAGGAGAACTGTGTTACCCTGAATTAACCGCGAGCGAAGCCGCGGGCAAGAGCTAGTAGGTACATAAAAGAAAGGAAATAAAAGCTAACATAGCCACTTGAACCTTGCAATTCTCTATTTAACGGAAATACGTAACAACCGACCTTTTGTTGCTAGTTAGCTTTATGATCCCATGTTAATAGTGTGTGCTCATTTACACTAACACTAAGCGACACCTAAACTAACGCCTAAATATTTTCGTACCGTTGGAGTTTCAACACTCAGGCCAGCATTGAAAGTCGAAAATCAAATGGTGTGTTGGGTAATCCTCTATGTGTTGCTTAGTGGTACTGAATACGGGCATTAGACATAAACGCTGGCTCTTTGTGTAAGTGTGGGTTTATATCCCACAAAGTTGTTAGTTAGAACGAGATTATTTAATCCTTTGTTACGCGCCCAGTCAAGGAGCGGAATTCCTTGCCTTCGTCTGTTTTTTTTTAATCCTTGCCCCACTCTCGGGAGTTCTCCTGTATCGTGAGTGCGTTTACTAACATTTAACCCGAAATACATAAACAGCCAGACCTGAAAAAACTATTTGTAGGTCAAATATTTGTTCCGTGCGGGGATCGAACCGGCGACACGCAGCGCAGCAGTCGATCGCTTATCCACACGACCGGGATCCATTCAAGTCGCGAGTTTACAGGTTTCTCTTGCTCTTTCCATTCTCTGTCTTAAAAAAAGTGTGTGTGTCAGCTCCGACGTACGAGTGGAGTTTACTCCTTAAGTACGAGTATCTAACCATACGCAAAAAGAGTTTATTCAACTGAAAAAAGATTAATATCATATGGCTATGAAAGGGTAAATTCACAAATTAAAGAAAAAAAATAGCAATATTAATACATCGACACTGATAGAAACAAACAAGCCCAATAACATATAGTATATAGGTATAGTCGCCTATACAGCATACCATATGTACGTCTTAATACACTCACAGCCAAATTAGAAAGTTGCGCACTAAAGGTGCGCACCAAAAACGTGACACATTTTCGTTACTTAAGTAGGTTTTACCCCTCGGATTTTTCTCATACCGGGTTCCTTATATATGAAAATCCATTCTTAAGGAGTAAACTCCAAAAAACTTTGGAATCCCTTTTTTACGTTAAGTTTACACCACACACTTGTGCTTTTGCTACCTCATTCAGATAAAACTGGCAAGAATCTTTACTTACCTAATGTTTCTGAATTGTAGTGCAAACAATATTTGAAATAGCATTTCAATATTGAAATCTAAGAAACCCGTTACACAATACAAATAATAAGATTGGAAAATAATACTTGTTCAAGTTTGTTTCTTTGGAACAAATAAACTTACCTGAATCGTTTCGACTGCATTATTCTGATAATTTGATAACTTTAGAACAAAATATGATAAAAGTTGAAATGTTGTTTTGTATTTATTTAAAATTAATATTCGAATGAAGTTGTATGAATTTGCTCCAAATAAATGGAAATTGAATTTTCATGTAAGTAGTCGAGTTTAATTTATTCGTAGAAACAATGTAAACCTTGTTTGCTTTTAGTGCATTTTAATTATGGTAACATTTTCTTTCAATTGTAAAATAATGAATATGAATGTTGATAGATGGTGAGCGAAAGGAATTCCAATGAAAGGATTGGTGGATTGTGTGAGGAGCGATATTAAAGAATAAAAAAAAAACATAAATACAAAAAAGTTGAAAATAAGTTTACTTCCGGAAGTCGGTGACTTTAGTTTCATTTTTTTTTAACTACCAACTTCCATAAGTAAAAAAAGTCTGTTTTTTTTTCGCTAAAATGATTGTTATTCTAATCATGTTAGTTATGAAATGGTGACCTCACACAAAAATCTTATTGAATACTCATTTTCTATTACCACTAAAAGTATAAGCGATCTGTTTGTTTTTATCACTCACAGTAAAAGAAAAAAAAATGTTTTAAAGAAGAATAGATGATTCTTCAACTACCCAACTTACATAAATAAAACTAAAATGGGACCACCTCGAAAATTATACTATTGAATGTTTATTATATGTAAGGTCTTGAAAATCAACCTAAAATTGACGAACACATCGAGTAACGAAGATACAAAAAAAAAACAGTCGCATAGAGAACCTCCTGTTTTTTTTGAAGTCGCTTAAAAAGGAGTAATTGATTGTAATTGACGGTTGACAAAAGAGAGTGGCCGAAAAAAACGTGTTGCGTCGACCCCAAATGACATGGGACAGGGGTAGTATGATGATGACTGGTTTAATGGACACCTAAAGGGAAATCTCGCTTTGGATGAGCTGTTGTTGTTCTACGTTCTACGAGCCTATTAAGTCCGCTTCTGTCATCATCGGCTTGCGCTGGCGCAGTAAACAAGGGGAAAGCGGGTAGCCAGTTTGCCGGCCTGTCTCTAGACCCCGCATCAAACCACTCAGCTGTGTGCAACAACTCCACGTATGGCTGCGCTTACGCATTTTCATGTTTACACTTTTAACCGACCGTTTTATTAAACACGATGGCATACAAATATTTGTTCCGTGCGGAAATCGAAGCGCAGCAGTCAATTGCTTAGCCACTGCGCCAACCATGCCGTCATATCTATCCCCCAAATTTCTTCAACGAAAATCCGAGCTAGCCTAATGCATCTGTTACCCCGTCTTGTGCTTCCAAAGTCCTAACTACTAGTACAAGTTTTCAAAGTTAAGTTGTGCTTGCTTTAACCCCAAAATCTTGCTAACTAGAACTTCCGCCTTTCTCGTAAGAAGAAACTTCATTTGAATTCATTTCCCTTTGTTTTCTCGAGGGACTTGGAAACGATAGCATTTTGTTTTGAAGGGGAGGTTGATGGTTACGTTAAGTAGAGGGTTCCTATTTCAAAAAGCTGGTTATTTATTTATTAAAACTTATTAGACTTAATGCCTTAGGCATTTTCTACCAGTCTACCTTAGGGTGATGCAGAGATAAAACACAGTAGGTGCGATAGCAGAAGTAAAGGATATTAGATAATAATTATTAAAATTTATATATATATATAGGTATTCATATACGAATAACTATAAATACTTATATACATACATACAACAAAATTATATAAAGTTAAGAGACCGTAGGAAGACAACAACCACAACTTAATCCTGAGATGAATCTACCAGCTTCTTGCAAATGTATTCGCGAACTTTCCTTTTAAAAGTAAACGGGCTGGTTACCATCATCTAATATTCTGAGGGAGCTCATTCCAAAGGAAGACTGCCTGGACGAAGAAAGCAGATTTAATAAAACCAGAGCGGTGAGTTATTTATCGTACTAATCGCATCTTTGGGACATATGTTTACTGTCTTGCTAATATTACGGTCGTTTTAACCGATGTCAAAGTCAAAGTCAAATTCTTTATTGCTAACTAAGTGTAGTAATTTAGATCTTAACAAAGGGTAGGTTCTTAGAACTTAGTTGCCTGTTTAGGCATTGCAATTTAATAATTAATGATACATATAAAAAAATCATTCTAAATTAACTTAGTCAAACTTTTTACATTACATTAAACATTCTATTAATTATTATTATTCATAGATTTTATGTCATAGGATTACATTATAATAAGTTTTAACAATCATTGCTCATGTAATTACAAAATATATTAAATCATTATCTCTCTTCCAGGAATTCTTTTACAGAGTAGTATGCATTTTGAATCAGAAAATCTGAGTGATGAAATACTAGTTTCGCAAACAAACCGTGTTTAAAAGCTATCAGTTCTTGAACGCGTTTAAGGTGTGCTTTAAGCGTTCAGTTTAATTGTTGCAATCCGTTTTTAACTGACGATTACTTTGTGTTGGTCTAGGATTCGCAAGCGTGACTGAGTATGACGTCCTGGGTGCATTGCCATGTCGGAAAAATTGGATTTTTCATTGGTATTATTCAGTAGCAGCCGGGGATCGTCAAATTGGGCCCGTTTGATGGCATTAGGTACACACAACTGGCTAAATACGGGTGTTCTATTTATTAGGTACACTTTTGTCGTAGTCTGTCCCATGATTACAAGCGTGACGTTATATTATGTTACTTTAATTAATAAAATTTAAATTTAATTTTAGAATAAGCATTGCCATCCAACGCAGTAATGCTGCCAGCCTTCTAGACACTTTTCCTGTAATTATTTTTCCATTTTTATACTTGTACATATTTTTATTATTAATTTATGTCTATTTATAGTTTGTACACAATAGTAGTTAATTTAATAAGAGAAATAAACAATATTTTACTTCCATCAAATTTTTACAGTCGTAAAAATTCCCTCTACTACCTTTTATTTTATATAAGAAATATAGTCAAACATGTGTTTTCTAAATAAATGTAGATATTCATACACCAAAAAAAAAAACAAAACACGTATCAATTCCAAATACAAATCCCTCTGTAAGCCATTCAAAGTGATCCCGAAAAACAAGGTGAAAACCTATATTACAAGTGACACAATGATAGCAATACATATTCATAACTCTTCAAAACAACCAGGTCTAGGACCCTTGTCACTGGGTACAAAGGGTTGTGACGAGAAATATCAAATTCACGGATGGACTGGAATAATTTTAGCCTAAATAGCTTTGACGTTGGTCTAGATATGAAGTTGATATATGGAACTTTGATGTGACTGAGACTGACAAAATTGGCTAATGTTTTTTTTATTAAGTTCATAGGGCATGAAATTTACGCTTCGCAATGACTAGAGAAGACACTCAAATCAAATAAAAAATACTTGAGAGGTGTCAAGGGACACTCGGATGGAACAAAGTTATTATTTATTATGTACAAAAAACCTGTGTACACTCAACAAAAATAATCGTCGCGACACCACACTGTTCAATGCGAAATAGAAAGACGAAACGAAAATAACTGGCTTGCTTTCTATGAGAGAAAGAGAGAGACACGCGCACGCCGCACAGCTTACAACTACAGCAAAAAGTGTCGTTACAACTTATGGTGTTAATTTTTTCCGTCTAGCACCTTTTCGCAACGCGCGTTTAGGAACTTCCTTCCAAAAATGGTCGTATGTGGAAATTAATTATTTAGTTCTATTTTATTTGCTTCGTTGGTTTAGTGGTCTCAATAGTGACTGCTGAAACTAAAGTCTTGGTAGTTCGTTTCCTATGTCGGACAAATTTTTATTGGAATTTTCATCAGGAAGTTATTCACTAATTGCAACGGAGTGTTGAATGATGAGTATATTAATTTGTGATTCAAACCATTATTTAATTTGTAAATTATCTGTGAATTGACCACTAATATGCATGATGATGGTGAATGATGGACGTTGATTTCGGATGAAATATGATTTTAATGTTAAACGAATATTGAAAGACGGTTATATTTGAATTAGTTTATTTGAACCCGGTTATTTGGTTCGCCGAGACCAGGAGAAGATATTTGATATTACCCACCCTTGAAAAAAAATAAGTTTACACGATGTACCAGATCAATAAATTAGATACAGTTTATCTTACTTTAGTTCTATCTAGTTTTAGTTTATCTAGGTTCGTTTCAAACTTGAATATATGGTTTTAATTTCAACTCGATACTTCTACAAGTTCCCGAGAAAAGGGTCCTTGACAGATAGACAAACAAACAGACAACAAAGTAATCCTATAAGGGTTCCGTATTTATTCCTTTTGAGGCACACGAAACCCTAAAAATAGTAACATTCAAATTCGAAGAAAGAACAACTCACTGGTTCGGAAAATGTAAGGAATCAATCAGGCGTAAACGCTTTCGTAAACTATTAGGTTTTGCTAGATTCACAGATATGACTAGGTTTGTGTCAGAATGAAAATTACTTTGATTGACTAGGTCTTGCCAGTTGGATGATTGCTTTTAGTTTCTGACAAGAGAATCTTGTTTGAGTTCCGTTTGCTAATTGTTTGAAAATTGGATGCCTACTAGATGGGATTTCAAATGCACACAAATAAATAAATATCTAAAGAAAATAAAACCATTATTGTGTGCTCTGCTTCGATACTCTAAAATCACTGTGTTTTTTTATAGAATGCAATTTAGGTAGGCAAGTTAAATTAAATTATTTTATTGGCATAAACAAGTTTATACATATTTGTGAATCAGTGGTGCCTGTGGTAGGTAGTGAAACACCTGTATTACAGGTCACCAAAACTAATAATAATAGTTTTAATTCTGAGTAGGCTTGCGTTTGACTACAACTGGTCTGGTGTGAAGCAATTGGGTAGTTGACACCATTATCCAATAATTTAAAAACACAATTTTCTGAAAGAACACCTTATTCTAGACCTAAGAACTCCATTCGTTTCAAAATAACTTTAAAATTCAATTTTAGTTGCTTTTAAATCAATAAATAGCTGCATCATTGACTTGACAACTTAGTGACGTCATCGGTTGCGAATCTCATACAAAATCTATGGGGGAAGCGCGTTTTGACAGCTCATAAAAAGTATATCAATTGATTGGTGGTGTCAGCTACCCTATTAATAGGGTGGAGGAAGCTTACCTAGAAAACAAACCGATTCATTCGAACTTTGAAGAGATCCACATTATAATGATTAGGGAACAGAGAAGTCGTATACATGCTTCCAGACCAAGTAAGTTTTGAAGCGAGAGAGAACGAGAAGCGTTCACCTCCTTCTGCAAAGCAGTAATACTAGCGAAAGAGTTGGAGGAATGGGGAGAACCTGAACACATCGTAGTCGCCGCAAAAGACGTTCTAGGCGTTGGAAGCCACGGAATGGCTCCCGGCCACCGTAAGCGCAGCTTTGTGGAAGATGAGCAATGGGTAACACATCTGCGCTTTAAAGAGATGTCAGAAAACCTGAAGGGCCTGTCACGAAATATGCCGGGGCTACCGCGGTCCTGGAACACAAAAGGCAAAAGTAGAAACATTTGTACAAGTACAAGTCTGACTCTCCCTTTTGCATCGATTACTGCAGAAGAAGTCAATTGACGATGTTCCACAAAGAAATACTCATCGAAATTTTGTTTGAAAATGTACATCGAACAAGTCAGAAGATTCTAGAAACAGAAGACTAAATTACGCTAAGAGTCTGTAACGTAATGTTTGATGACGAAGTATTTCAGTGCAGTAAAAAATTAACAATACACGGTTATCGATCATGGCGTTATCAATCAAGTAAATACAAAAACGTGACAGCGTAGTAGTTTGTAAACTTTACTCATCTAAAATGGACTCTATTGAGCAAAAACAAATCGTTTTACATGTTTGGTAAGCAAAACGATTCGAACATACGATAACGTTTAAATGCTCCATTGAAATTGCGAATGTTTCGATACATCGGAACCGTAAAATACGGGATTACCATCATTATTCTTCCCCAATCGATTTCACAGGCAGCTGTATAAAAACACATACATTTGCAGACCTTTGCAAAATCTTTTCAATCGTACCCGACCAGGGTTACGCCAAAAAGCATAACCGAAAGCATAAATCCCGGAAAAGGATAGGAAATAAGAGTCCAAATATATTTTGTTTTGAAAAATCGCTAACAATAAAGGTATCTGTATGTCCAATGAGGACGGACCAACGACAAATGGCTGAGGGATCCAGACCGTTTGTCATTTTGGCAAAAAAAAAAAACGTCGCAAGGCTTATGCGAGAAGGGAAGGATGGCCAGATATAAAACACGTACGGGACAGTCTCAACGATAATTTATTTTCATCGTGTTTTTATTTCGTTGGAGATTTTCTGCGAAAGGGTTTTTTGGGTTAATTTTGTGTTTATGGTATAAAGTATGTTTATGTTTCATTGCAGCTGGCTTTTTTGTAACAATAAAGTAAATTATAACACTTTATTAAGACTTATCATTCTCCTGTCCTTTTACCAATTTATTTGGGGTGTGCGCAGCTACATGTCTTCTTCGTCCAAACTGCTCTATTGCATAGCATCAGTTGTCACCTCCTTTCTAACTATAATGATCCTTCACTAAATCCATTTTTTTGGTCTATCTCCACTCTTTTCCATCCACATTCATACTCAAAACGAAGCTTTCCTAATTACCTTTTCCTCATTACACTTTACTAAGAATGTATTATTTTATATGGGTGTATTTTATGTAAATGTCCACAAGAGACTGACCGCATTGTTACACATTGTATAGCAACGCTTAGCCTTTTTCCAAAGAAAAAGCCCGTTATCGGGATTCACTTAAAGTGTCAACTAAACGTATTGCAATACAAATCTTTAAAAAAGCTGTGAGCACAAGGACCCCACGGTCCCAGAGTTTCAACCCCAAACGGCTCGAAAATATAGTTACCAAAAGGTTACTATATTTACGCCACTTGAGGTTCTCTGCAGCCGCAGCCGAGCCAGAGCAGCACGAAGACCTAGGGACATGGCATAGCGCAAGAGTATCGACACATGTTACGTCCAACACTAAAGGCCTACCCACCTTACACGGAAACAAAGACATGTCGTCCGGTCTTTTGCCAACGCTTGCACAGCCATTCTAATACACATGAACGCCGTCGGTGACAAGAGCTTGTCGGTTGATGTCGTAAAAATCGGGTTAATATTGCGTGCCGCGCAAAATGCCGCGAACTTTGTTTTTTTTTTTAATAACGTTTTCCCTCCCTAGGACTTTCTCCTGTATCATGGGTGCTTTCACAAACATTTAAAGTCACATAAAGAAACAGCCAGACCCGAGTGGTACAGAGATAATTGGAGCCCTGGAGACGAACAATAGAATAACAAATAATAGGAAAAAGGGGGAGAAAGAGGGAAGAAAAGGGGAGAGAAAGATATTTTTTTCGATTATAGCGCGGGATAAAGTTAGCGTCAGCCCAAAGTAACTATGCCACGCAGACGAAGTCGGGGGCGAAAGGTAGTGTCAAATAAATACTATACATTATTGACATTTCCATCTTCGTTATTACTAAGAAAGTGACATCGTCTTCCCTCTGATGTCGGAGACACAGGAGCTTTGTGATAGTGCAATCTCTGTTAATAATATATTAGATTGACACTGTAATAACGTCAGTTATGGCGATGGGTATATCGCCATCACGGCTTAATTGACAATGGATGGAAGGTAACGTGTTTAAGTATTTACAAAGTTTCTACAGAATACTGAACTTAATATTATAAAAGCGAAAGTGAGTTTGTTTGTTTGTTACCTCTTCACGCTTTAATGGCTGAACCGATTTTAATGAATTTTGTTACAGAGATAGTTGGGAACCAGGAGACGGACATAGGCTAATTTTTATTTAAAAAAAGTTGGATGTTAGGGAGAAAGAGGGAAGAAAAGGGAACACTTAGCGTTGCTATTACAAATCGATAAGGCGCAAAGGTAACTGTTTTACTCCAAATTTAACGCGGGCAAAGCCGCGGGCGAAAGCTAGTACTGAACTAAAACAGAAGAGAAACGTTTTTAGTTTTAGCGGTCGAGCGCTTCTGCTGAACAAGAGGTTCTTGAGTTTATTTAATTGATTGGGCAGTTTCTTGTTAAGCCTCTTTTTTTGCAAAGGGAAATCATCAAATAACTTCCCCCGCTCTGGGTGGAACGGGGGAAGAGTGTCAGACTTGTACTGACTAAAATCCACCCATGTTCCTTCTATTGCCTTTTCCGTTCCGGGGCCGTGGCATCTCTTTCGGACGACTCGCAACCCCGGCAGGCGGTGACCCTAGCAGGCCTCTCTGAACTAAAACTTACAGGTTTTCCATTATTTTACCGCCTAGAGCGGGAGAAGATATTTGGTGGTTTCCCATCCGAAAAAACAAACAGGACTTATGTTTTTGGGTTCCGCTACTCAAAAGGAAAAAACGAAACCCTTATTGGATAACTTTAATATCCGCCTGTTTATCTATCAAGTACCTTTATCTGGGAAATGCGTACAGGTGTCGAGTTGAAGTTAAAATATACTCAAGGCATGTTCCCTTTGTGCTCAAAAAAAACTACTGAACTAGGCACTTATGTTGCCTGGGTTGCGGGTTATTCGAAAGAGATACCGGGGCCCCGGAACGTAAAAGGCAATAGAAAGAACATAGGTGGGTTTAAGTCAGTACAAGTCTGACACTCCACCCCGTTCCGCCTAGAGCGGGGGAAATTATTCAAAATATTCCCCACCCCGAAAAAAAAGGGCACTTATGTTATTTTTATTCTTTTTACACACTAAAAGGTTTATTTGGCTTAGTTTTTATCAAAAATCCTCTTATTTTTGGGTGGTCATTTCTTGCCCCTTCTCGCGTATACTTTAATTTCAACTCGATACCCACCTTCACAGACCAACACACGGACAATAGAGTCATCTTATAAGCGTTCCGGTTTTTAAGATACGCAACCCTAAAAATAAGGAAAAAAAGATTATTTGAACTGGCCACAGGCCTTTTAGAGATCAAAAAATGATGGTCACCCCAAACAAATAAGGAAAGTTGGATTTATCTTTTAGGGATATAATATTAGAACATTATTTTTTTACGAAAAAGGTTCCTAGAAATTCCGTTTGACAGGCCTAGACGACCGTGATCCCTTTAGGTTTTTCTAAACATTGGTGATTTCGTCTCAATATTTTATTTATGATCTATTGGGCAATATACCCACATATTTATTTTTTGCTTTGAATTCGTGAATGTCTGAACTTGTGTTTTGATTTATGTAAAGCTGTTTTTTTTTGCATTTCGGAGCTAAATGGAACGCGAACTACATTTACCAAAAAAAAAGTATTTTGGTTTTTAAAACTGTATCCTAGTTTCGAATATGAACGTCTCCTAAGCTATGTCAAAACACTTGCGTATTGCCAACAGTTTGACAGAACTATATTTATCTATTATTTTCGGACAATATGGAAAAAACCAGCCTGGATTGGATGACCTGGACGTCTTTGGGAGAGGCCATTGCCTTAAAACAACAGTTACAGTGATTTGAATTAAAATCAGTCTTGAGTACAACTGGGCAACTTTTTTTTTAAGTTTTTTTTTTTTACTAAATATGCTTTGTCCGTGTCTGTAAGGAGCGCTCAAACCCTTTCAACTTTTAGAATTCTGGTCAAAAAGCACTATTTGTATTTCAAATGTAGCTATTAGTTTTAAAAAATGTTACACCACAGACTATCTACAGTACTGTCTCTCCTCATTTAAATCCATCCAAAGGTTGTCTTGAAAAGATCGCTTTCAGCGATAAGACAGCCAATTGTTGCCATTGCATTGTCGCCATAAGTTGAATACTTGTAATTTGTATGGTGTACACACGAAGGCAGGTTAACCTATTCTTAACTATTATAACCTGATCTTTCTACTACGGATCGCACACCGTAGTAGAGAGATCAGGTTAAATTGGTTTTCTATAAGTTGATGTGTGTATATAATAAAGAATATTCTATCTATTTATCTTTGTCGTTGTTAATATTTTAATAGTAGCCGTAGTCCTATTTGCCAGTGGTCACAAAAAATACTGTTCGTAAATATTTGTGCTTAGATTGAGTGAAGTTTCGTTAACTCTAGATAATCAAATAACCCTTTCCTCACCACTGAACTGGTTAAAAACTTACACGAGCATAATTAATTTTGTTACGAAAACAATGAGTTCTTCATTTGAATAAGTTTTGAAATGAATAAAATATAATTTTACATCATTTACTAAGAACATTTAAACTGACATGATTACTTACATCCTTACTAATATTATAAAAGCGAAAGTGAGTTTGTTTGTTTGTTTGTTACCGCTTCACGCTTTAATGGCTTAACCGATTTTGATGAATTTTGGTGCAGAGATGGTTGGAAACCAGGAGACGGACATAAGCTATTTTTATTTTAAAGTGGGATGTAAGGAAGAAAGAGGGAAGAAAAGGGAAAACTTAGCGTTGCTATTACAAATCAATAAGGCGCAAAGGGAACTGTGTTGCCTCGAATTTAACGCGAGCGAAGCCGCGGGCAAAAGCTAGTTATTATAATCATTGTAAGTCTTTAAACTGACATGGTTACTCAAATTATTATTAAAACTTGAAACGGGTAATTTACCATGTTCAGTTCATCCGTGATCATGGCGTTTGCAACATCGCCGAAATATCGGAAACTCGACTCAAATAACAAAAATGGTGGCTAACATAATTATTAAAACTTTAAACGGGATATTTACCAAATTCAGTTCATCCGTGATCGTGGCATTCTCAACATCGCTGAAATATCGGAAACTCGTCACAAATAAGAAACATGGTAAATATCCCGTTTCAAGTTCCAATACTAAGGTCATTGTTATCACATTTGCCTTATTTTTGAAAATTATTTTTATTGCATTCTTAAATTTTGTTCTCGGTTTAGGTCACTTTTTCATAATAATGCTTAATGCATTAAGCTATTGGTCCCGATCCCGACTGTCATAATTTTTGTCAGAACTGGCAGACAGTGGCTCGAAAGTCTGACAACCAATCTTACAAAGGAAGTATCGTACTACCTCGTTGTTAACTGGATTGCGGAGGTCAGGTAGGCGCTCTGTTAAGAATCATTTTTGTGTCATTTACAAATTCCTTCTTATCGTAATTTGGCATAGCTATTAGTAAAAAAAAAATAAAAATTAATGCATTACTTGAAAATAAAACGCAAACAATAACCTCTCAATGAAAAACCCATTTTCACACATTATCGATGTCATAATCCCATATAAACCTACCATAAAAATGCTCATCATGCGCCACACCCTATTTTAAACCCCATAACACACATTCCGTTCCCATTTGTTTTTTACCTTTTTGTTTGTTTACCAAAACAACGAAATATAATTCAGTTTCGAGATGGAACAATTAAAACCGTTTCAATTAAGTCAAAATACAATTTCAATTTGAACTCTATAGTTGAACAACTTGATCTAAATTTAAGTTAAAATAATTGATTCTTGTTTCAATTGATTACTTAGCTGCTTTATTGGTTCATGGCAAATGGGTTGTTAGATCGGAAAGGTTAAGTAAAGTTATCAAAAGACAAACTTAAGATGGTTAGTTTTTCTTTGCACAGAGGACGTTCGACTTTTATTGTTAGAAAACTGAAGGTCTAACGAAAATCGTTTTATTTAAATACCAGCTTTTGCCCGCGGCTTCACTCGCGTTATAATCAGGGTATCACAATTGCCTTTCCTGGTTTGCAGATATTTTTCGTTGGTAAAAAAACTATGTGTACTGGTTTAGCTTTCTAGCTTAAAAACTGCGGAATGCTCCAAACAAAGATCCGCCCTCTATTTTAAGAAAGTGGGGAGTTAAAAAAAGACAAAAGTAGCTTATGTCCGTCTCTAGGGCCCCAACTATCTCTGTTCCAAAATTCATCTCAATCGGTTTGGTCATTTAGGCGAGAAGAAGTAACAAACAAACAAACTCACTTTCGCTTCTATAATATTAGTAAGGATTCCATGAATCTTACTTAACATGTCACTTAGTTGCATTTTGACGGGCCTGTTGGTTTAGTGGTTAGTGGCCCTGACTGCTGAGCCGGAGGTCGTAGGTTCGATTCCCACCCAGGACAAGATTTGTGTGATGAGCATGTTTGTTTGTTCTGTGTCTGGGTGTGATTTATCTATAATATGTATGTATTTATAAATTATATAAGATGTATATCATTTATCTGGTTACCATAACACAAGCTCTGCTTAGCTTGGGATCAGATAGCCGTGTGTGAGTTGTCCCAAGATATTTATTTTATCTATACTAATATTATAAAGAGGAAAGATTTGTATTTTTGTATGTTTGTAATGAATAAACTCAAAAACTACTGGACCGATTCCAATAATTTTTTCACCATTAGAAAGCTGCATTATTCAGAAGTAACATAGGCTATATAATATCACGCTAGGTCCTATAGTTGTGGAGCAGTAACCAAAAATGTTTTAAAAACGGAGGAAAAGTGTCGTTTCTGAGGCCTTCCGTGGCGTGCGCTGGGCATATAGTTAAAGTTATACAAAAATGCTCTATGGATGAATTGTTCATCTTAACATTCTTTTTAAAAAAGTCTGCGAGAGCATATGTCTACCTTTTATAGTTTACCCATAACAATCGTTTTAATGAATGGTTCAGTCCTTATAAAAGTTTGCTCTAGATAACTTTTGAATTGTTCAATCGGTTACCTTATGACTATTAATTCATCCAAAAGATACCTATTAGGTAAGTACTTACCTGCTATTTCAAAAATACATAAAAAAGGCCCGGGGCGGCGCGCGGCGTGAAGTGACTAGCCAGCCGGGCAACGCAGCGGTGCGGGTTTGTGGTGATTCTATTATTTTGTTTCCCCTCGGAACCTCTCAAATTATGGAACACTTTTAAAAACGATTTGTGTCAAGATATCAGACACATAGCCCAAGAAAGAGGTCAACAAGATTTTAATGTTTATAATGAAGGTTTGATACAGATCGAAAATAAACTTTTAGAACTGAACGATAAAAACTTGGTAGACTTTGGGTTACCCTCTCCGAATCGCCCCCTACAAAATGTAGTTAATGCCATACCGAGCTCTACATACGATGTTAACGAGTTATCAGTATATGTCAACTCAAATGTACCCAAGTTGGTGGCCGATCAAAAAATTGCGTTCGATGCTATAATTGAAAGTGTGATCAACAACAAAGGTATTTTTAAGACTATTTTTTTGGACGCGCCTGGCGGAACAGGTAAAACATTTCTTGCCAATTTAATATTAGCCAAAGTACGACAATCTGGAAGAAAAGCACTGGCGGTCGCGTCTTCTGGCATTGCTGCAACTCTATTAAATGGTGGGAAGACTGCTCACTCGACCTTTAAATTACCGTTGTCTGTGTCATTAGAACAACAATCGGTATGCTCAATCCGCAAAAATGGTCCACTTGGGAAGCTCTTACAGGACACTTCACTGATTATTTGGGATGAGTGTACCATGAGCCATAGAGCTCACGTGGAAGCTGTGAACCGCACATTAAAAGACCTCAGGAACTCAGGCAATGTGATGGGAGGCGTAACCTTTGTGTTGGCTGGAGACTTTCGCCAAACACTACCGGTTATAACTAAAGGTACACGCGCCGACGTTATTAAAGCGTGCCTCAAATCATCACCTTTGTGGCAATCAATTAAAACTCTAAATTTGCGCACAAATATGAGAGCACATTTAAGTAACGACAACAATGGAAATTTCTCACAAAAAATACTTCAACTTGGAGATGGAAAACTACCATCGCCAGTTGCAAATAGCTCCCAAGTATCGTTGGACAATGAATTGGCTCAAACTGTTAACAGTCTAGATGTTCTTATAGACACAATCTATCCCGACATTGAAAATCTCACAGAACGAAATTTCAATTGGCTCTGTTCGAGGGCGGTAGTGTCGCCAAGAAACGATTCCGTAAATGATATAAACAGAATGATTATGGAAAAAGTACCAGGTGATTTCAAATGTTACAAATCTATTGACACTGTGTGCAACATCGAAGATGCAGACCCACAAGAATTTTTAAATTCCCTCAACCCTGCCGGCTTGCCACCCCACGAACTAAAATTAAAAGGAGGTACTCCTATCATGCTTTTGAGAAATTTAAGCCCTCCCAATATGTGCAATGGCACAAGACTTTTGATAAGGGAATTACGAGACAATGTGATTGTAGCAACAATCATCACTGGGCCCGCGGCCGGACAGCTCGCTCACATACCGCGAATCCCGATGATTCCGACGGATTTACCTATATCCTTTAAAAGGTTACAGTTTCCTGTGAAGACATCGTTTGCCCTTACGATAAATAAATCACAGGGGCAAACTTTTTCGATTGTTGGCGTCGACCTAAGAAAAGAGTGCTTTTCTCATGGGCAGTTATATGTAGCCCTTTCTCGAGTAGGATCTCCTAAAAATCAATATGTTTTGTTAGTACCTACAAATACCACTGCAAACATAGTTTACAGTGAAGCCTTAAAGTAAAATATTACGATAATTTGATCAAACACATAAAACAAAGAACTTTAACAAAAAAAAAAACAAAAATCTTTAACAAAAAAAACCTTAAAACAACAAAAAAAACCTTAAAAAAAAACAAAAAACTTTAACAAAAAAAAACCTTAAAACAACAAAAAAAAACAAAAAAAAACCTTAAAACAATAAAGAAATTTAAAAACAAACTTTTACCTCAACCAAAGCAAACAACAACAAAATAGGTAGTTTCCTATTTAAGAAGAAAATAATTAATTAAATAAATGAAATAAGTAAATGAAGTCCGGAAAAATGTTTTCAAAAGGTAAATACTTTCTAAATAAAAAAAAACTGAGAATAAATTTAAATAAAACGTAAAACTATGTAAAAAATCTTAAGTCCCCCGTGCGAAGCCGGGACGGGCCGCTAGTTTATTTATACATTGATTCCACCAAAATCATGTTATTTACATCTTTGAACCTTGACAACTTAATTTAGTCGTGTAAAATAGTTGGTTCGCTAAGGCTTGGGAAGCTGAAGGTCGATGCAAACTTTCAGCTAAGCAACCCGTTTTCCGATAACTTGCTTACTTTATCTTGTATACTCTAGTTTGGTACTCAAAGCAAATTGAAAGTTGAAGTTTGCAGCCAGGTGCAATGGGCAAATAGTACTGGTTGGTGGGATGTGGAACATACAGATGAGGATTGCCAGCCGTTTGGGTTGATCTTTAAGTTAAGCTGCTTTTGCCTGGGTTGGTCTATGGAAACGTTACGTTAACATATAACGTTACATACCGAGTTGTTTGTGTAGGTATGCGGTTTTAAATTTATCTTAAATAATAAAGATTAAATTTTATAACATGTACTAACTTTTGCCCGCGCCTTTTCTCGCGTTTCCTGACCTACCTGCAGTTTTTGCCTTTGCGCCTTATTGATTTGTAATAGCAACGCTAAATTTTCCCCTTTCTTCCCTCTTTCTCCCTCACATTCCTATTTTTATTTTAAATTCATCAAAATCGGTTTAGCCATTAAAAGGTTAGGAAGTAACAAACAAACGCACTTTCGCTTTTATAATATTAGTAAGGAAGTAAGGATAGTATAAGGAAGGAAGTCTGTTTGGAGACAAGAAATGCTCTTCGTTTCCTGCATAAGCCCCAAAAGCAAGACACTGTAAAATATTAAAAAAACGTCAAAACATTATCATAGGCAACTCGAATAAGCCCTCATTATACACCAATACGACAAGCCTGTATAAACTGCCACATGCAGATGTCTTGCACTCGACAATACACGTCGTGCTCCGGATAGTAACGCGTTATTTTTATTACGATGGCACGGTTGGCGCAGTGGCTGAGCCATCGACTGCTGCGCCGCGTGTCGCAGGTTCGATCCCCGCACGAAACAAATATTTTTATGACCTACAGGTAGTTGTTTCGGGTCTGGCTGTTTGTGTATCAATAATCATCAAGTATCAAGAATCAGCCAACATCAATTTCTTGCCGGTTCTTCTCCATAGAAAACGACCAACCCAAACCGTGCATCTTTTCTCGACGTTTTATAAGTGCCCATGTAAACCTATGTGAAATAAAAATATTTTGATTTTGATTTATACCCTTCTCTGGAAAAAGAACTGAGCAGCGGGTGAAACCACTGGGTACAGCTAGTTATTTAGTAAAAATAAAATTATACACATTCTCAGCTCCAACAGACCCACATACAACACCCCTGTATAAACTGTCATATGCAAATGTCTTGCACTTGACAATGCTCCTGTATTCCGCGGAGAGTAGCATTATGTAAAGCAGTGCTGTAATTGTAGGGTTTCTGTATATAATGCTAGGTTGGTGGGCAGAGTAATGGATGGTTTTTATTGTAATACTAGCTTTCGCCCGCGGCTTCGCTCGCGTTTAATTTGGTATAACTCACCAAGCAGACCTGCAGTTTTTGCTCTTGCGCCTGATTGGTTTGTAATAGCAACGCTAAGTTTTCCCTTTTCTTTCCTCGTTCTCCCTCATATCCCACTTTTTTTTTTAATAAAAAGTAGCCTATGTCCGTCTTCTGGTTTCCAACTATCTCTGTACCAAAATTCATCGAAATTGGCTTAGCCAAATAAAGCGTGAAGAGGTAATAAACAAACAAACTCACTTTCGCTTTTATAACAGGTCCGGGGTAAGTAAAGAGTAGCCGTAATAAACAGTTGATTTTCTTTAATAGCGTTACTTGGACAGTGTGTAGGGTTGGAAAAACAGATTAAAGAACAGCTGAACTTAATATTAGTAAGGATAGTTAGTGTTTGATGAAGTTCTCCAGCAACCACCATTTTTTTATTCTGGCTTCTTGACTTACATTTCAGGTTACTTACAACCATAACCGATACCTTTAAATTTAAACAGAGCCCTTTATATTACATCGTCCCAGTTTACACAAACGATTCGTTTCCACGTCAAAGCAATATGGTAATATGAGACGGTAGCGAAACAGCGCCGAAGCGGTATCGAGAAAAAGTTATGATAATTTTTCAAGATGGCCGCTCATTATTTTTGTATTTTTATTGACGATTTTTATTTCTTACTTTGACGTTATGAGGTCGATATCAAGTTTGTGAATGAATAGTGATTGCTGCTTGGTATTATGTAACCCAAGTTTTAGATGCAATTCAACATATTATTGTGTAATAAAGATTATACTTATACTTACATACAAAGCGTCTGAAGTGGAGATGGGCAGTGCTCATACTCTGAGGACAGATCGCGTTATCAAATGGCACTGTCCTGAAGGTAAAAGATTAAAAGGTAGACCAAGAGCTCGTTGGTCTGATGAACTAGAATAGCGGGTAGAGACTGAATAGCCGTCGTGAAAAATAGAGAAAGTTCTATTGCTAGTGAATTTAATGATCGTATTTTTTTGCACAAATATTTTTTTTAGTATCAATTTTTTTTTTATCATTTATTTGATCCATTTCAATTTTATTTGTTGCCTTTTCAGCTACAACTTACCATATGAAAAACGTATATTTTTTTGGAGGGAGTCATAACCCTTCCCAACCCTCGTACAATACATCCAACAGCACAATGCTTAGATTGCGTAACATTGAGTTCTGACGTAAAACGTGATTTTTACCCCAGAAAAATGTCGTTTGCCAGCAATATTTTTTACGTAAAGTAACTTAGTTTCCCAGTCGCGTCTGTCGCCGCGAGACGACTCCCGGCCACCGTAGATGCGGGCCTGTGGACGGTGTCGGTGTGTCCATCTGTCTATTGATGACAGATCGTGTAGTGTTCCACGCGCGCCTTAAAGACAGTCATGTCAGCAAAGCAGAGGGGCCTGCTAGGACCACCGCCTGTCGGGGTTGCGGGTTGTTCGAAGAGATATCGCGGCCCCGGACACACAACATGGATGGGTTTTTGGTAGTACAAGTCTGACAGAGTACATAAAAAACCGGTCAATACAAGTAGGTACCATTTACTGGTACTCTATGGTATAGATTTTTGCCAAATCAACCAAGCTAGGTTAGCGGGAAATATACCCTACCCTATAGATTTCAGGGTTGATTTTTTCACAGTTCCATAAGACCATAAGTTTTAGTATTAGATACTTATTTCAACTTGAAACTTCCGCGCGTTCCCAAGATAAAGTTTCTTGACAGACAGACAGCCAAACAACAATGTGCTACCATACGATACAGGCTAGTAGAGTTAGAAGATAAAGTGATAAACAGCTAAAGGTTTTCCCCTAACCCATAAATTCACAGAAAATCCATAAAACCACACTACACAATGCACTTACTAACTATGCGAGCAACTCATAAGAGTAAACACCATGAAGATACTCATCACTTTATCTTTCCCGGTCGTTAAGACCATCTCGGGGATCATAAAGTCGTAAAGACCAGCCGAGCGGAAACGGATAATGGTCTTATAAGTAATGGACATACAGTACATCAGTGTTGCACCCGAATGTACGAAATAGTATACTGAGATAGGATTTGTACTAGCAAGAGCATTTGTTGCCAAGTGCCAAAATTCATCATCTAAGATAAACAGCAGTCGTGAGGCGACTCCTGGCCACCGGAGATGCTGGTCTGTGGATAGTGAGCAATGGGTTGCTCACCGTCCGTCCCTCCAGTAATGGCAGACCGTATCAACGGCACGTTGGTGTTCCACGGGCGCCTCAAAATATGTCAGAAAAGCAGAGAGGTTTGCCAGAGGCACGGCATGCCCAGGCTTGCGGGTTGTTCGAAAGAGATACATAAAGGACGAAAGAAAGAACATGGCTTTAGTAATAAAAGACTGACACGCCCCCCCCCCACTCCTCCCAGAACGGGGAAAGTTGTTTGTTGATTTCCCATTCGTTTAAAATGAAGCAGTTTACAGTCAACAAAAGAGATGAGTAGCCAAGCTTGTCAGATATAGTTGTATTTTATTTAGAAACCGATGAACATCTTCAATTAAAATTAAATAAATAAATAAATATCTCGGGACAACTCCCACACGGCTATCTGATCCCAAGCTAAGCAGAGCTTGTGTTATGGTAACCAGACAACTGATATACATACTTATATAATTTATAAATACATACATATTATAGATAAATCACACTCAGACACAGAACAAACAATCATGCTCATCACACAAAGTTTGTCCTGGGTGGGAATCGAACCGATGACCACCGGCTCAGCAGTCAGGACCACTAACCACTAGACCAACAGGCCCGTCAAAAAAGTATAGGCGAGAAGGGCCAAGAAGTAACCACCCAAAAAAAAGAGGATTTTTGATAAAAACTAAGCCAAATTAAGTAAATACGTACGCTTTTGTACTCTTTTAGTGTGTAAAAAGAATAAAAATAACATAAGTGCCCTTTTTTTCGGGGTGGGAAATCTTTTGAATAATTTCCCCCGCTCTAGGCGGAGCGGGGTGGAGTGTCAGACCTGTACTGACTAAAACCCAGCTATGTTCTTTCTATTGCCTTTTACGTTCCGAGGCGCGGTATCTCTTTCGAATAACCCGCAACCCCGGCATCATAAGTGCCTAGTTGAGTAGTTTTTTTTGGACCACAAAGGGACCATGTCTTGAGTATATTTTAACTTCAACTCGACACCTGGGGCCTAAGTCTGCTATTACAATAGTGTCAGAAAGGTTGATCAATGGTTGAGCGATCGACTGTTGCTTTCGCAGGTTCGATCCCCGCACCAAACAAATATTTGTATGATCTGTAGGTAGATGTTTCGGCTTTGGCTGTTTGTGTATGTGAGTTTAAATGTTTGTAATCGCACGCACGATACAGGAGAAAATTCCTGGTGTGCAAACATTACCAAGATTTAAAAAAAATGATAATTATTTATTTTCCTTTCGCGTTCAACATTTTGATTTCCGCCTTTACAAAGAAGAGGACTGTATCTTACCAACAAGAATGTCATACGAAGATATTGTTATTTTAAACGCCTACGTATTTACTTTAAGGTTAATATTCGAACGATTTTCAGTGGGTAGTAAACGTAGGCGGTTAGTAAAACATTTGTAAAAGCCTAGATCACGTCTTAAAGGAGGTATTTGGGACACCTTTTCACAACATTAATAGCCTGATGTTCCGAGAAATTGTATTATAGAAGTTACCTTTGTATAAAAAAGGCTTAGAAATTGAATAATATCATATTATCATCTATAAGCTGTATAAGTAATTTCTTGCTATGGATATTTTTAGATTATTGTTCTTATAGTGGTGATGAGCAATCATCTTGATTACTAACCCTTTGATGTATATAAGTGAAGAAAGTCTTTTAAGCACTGCGCAAACGTGGACACTTTTGTGTGGCTGATTCATACTGGGCATTTATAAATTTACTGGCTGTTCTCCGCGGTTTCCCCCACGTTGCTCAGCACCTGTTGGTCGTAGCGTAATCTTATATAGCCTATAGCCTTCCTCAAAAAATGGACTATCCAACACTAAAAGAATTATACAATTCCAACCAGTAGTCCCTGAGATTAGCGTGTTCAAACAAACAAACAAACAATCTCTTTTAGTGTTGGATAGTCCATTTCTTGAGGAAGGCTATAGGCTATATAACATCACGCTACGCCCAACAGGTGCTGAGCAGCGTGGGTGAAACCACGTGGAACAGCTAGTTATCTTATATTCAAACATTCTTTACCAGACATAACTTACGTAATCCTAATTCTGTAATTCTAAATTACTTACATAATTATTAACACCAAACTACCGGAACCCAATTCACATAATTGGGACGTCAAATGAGTTTGAGGATAGAGCTTATGGTATCAATTCTGTAACTCCCTTTAGGTAGCTGTTCCATTGCCAGCGATTGGCGAGTAAAACTACTAATAAAGAAGACCAATGGGCGATTAATTGTTGGTTTGTGTCTTACCTTGGAAGATTAACAAAAAAAAACTCTAGATAAATATAAACTAAACATACAACGTGTGGATTTTAAGAAGCTATAAGAAATATAAAAAAAATATGATATCATTGAAATATAGGAAATGAGAAGACAACATAAGCATTGAAGTAGGCTTACACCCATTCTGGGGTTCCAATAGATTAAAAAAAGAGTAAGAGATAAATAAATAACATAGAATCAAACTAAACAAAACTAACATTACAAAACTCTTAAGAAATGTAAATTAATAGAAATAAAAGGCTTTTTTTAATTTTATTTATTTATTTTAAGAGATAAATAAATAACATAGAATCAAACTATACAAAACTCTTAAGAAATGTAAATTAATAGAAATAAAAGGCTTTTTTTAATTTTATTTATTTAATTTTCTTTTTTTAATTTTTGTGTCTTACTCTCACAATCTATGGCGTACGAAAATGGTCTTTAACTACCATCCAGAAGTTCAAATTCAAGGTTTGCACACGAGCAATGGAACGCAGTATGCTAGGTGTTAATTTCGGATTGAGTTTGAAACACAATACTGAGTTTTACAACAAATATAGCTTACGTGGCTCAAAAGGCTGTCCAACTCAAATGGGACTGAGCAGGACATATCTGCCGCATGCAAGCTGACTGACATGACAAGCTGTGTGCTAAATCCTAGTGCAGGGCAATTTTTATTTTAAAAACAATCTGGTGGCCTAATTAAGTTACCCGGGTAGAGATGGAGGGATGTACAGAAGATGTTTCGTCAGAGCAGAGGATTAAAACCTCTTTTGCCCAGGATTAAAACACAAAAAGTTAAAAATATTCGGATGTGTACTGTAAGAGGTTTTATAACCTAACCAATGAAAAAAAGTAATTTGAAAATATTTAGGTCGTTTTAAATAGAGAATAGAATAGGAGAATGGTAGGTTTGATATAAAAGTGTGACATGTATATTAAAATATAATCTTAAAAATATTATATGCGCTTTATTTCAAGTAGTAGTATCCAGTTACTACAGTACCAAGCAAAGCTCTTTACGAAGCGAGCATTCTCCCTTACGACACCCTCTCTTAGGCAACTCTTAATAAAGGTCTTCAATACATGAAAACTCGTGAGAAGAGTCAGTGATCAACTACTATCTCTTTTACTCACACGGAACAGCAATCTTTTATACGTTTCTTTAGCGAGATAACGTCTATAGCCAGTTGTTTCCTCGTTGGCAGTGGGACACGTACCTAAGTCCGTAATACAATTTTGAATTGGAGATTAAGCTAAACCTGATCTGAAATTGGATTAGATATTTATTCTAGTAATCGCTGTAATTAATTGAAATAACATGCGGCGGTTTACTGGTGAATTATTTCATGGGGGATTGGTCTGTTTATCAATTTATGAGCTATGAATATTATAGTTACTAATATAAATATTATTATGGTCCGTAGGTGACGTGTTAACAAACATGCTTGCTGTACGTCCTTGGCTCAATTTTTAGGTCGAGCAGTGTTAGACAATTTACTTTGAAAATTACTCTTTAAAAAAAGAAAAGAAAGGAAGGATTAGAAATTTCGTTTATTTAGTACTTTAAAACAAAAAGAAAAACAGGAACACCTTAACATTCATTGTTTTATGGATTTATGGTCTTTTTTTTGGTATGGGAAATCATGAAAGACACACTCTCCCCGCTCCGCCCAGAGCGGGGACTTCCCCCGCGTGTGTCAGACTAGTTCTGACTAAAACCCACCCATGTTCTTGCCATTGCCCTTTATGTTTCGCCGCCGCGGTATCTCTTGCCCTCCTGCTTTGCTGACATCTCTTTGAGGCGCGCGTGGAACACTAATGCGCCGTCAGATTATAACAAATGAAAACCATACAGACGATGCTCGGATCAAAAACTGATTTTCTTTTATTATTTTCAGGTATCTCCTGGCTGATAAACCGTCATGATTTTGGTAAGTACTTTATATCAGACGGCCTATTTTTACACTGGGATAACAGAACTGATTACAGTTTTTTTTTACATTAAGCTTACAGGAGCACTTATAAAACGTCTATAAAAGGTGCAAAGATCAGGTTATTTCTTTCCTATGAAAAAAAAACCAGTAAGAAACTCCATGGTTATTCTTTTAAAATCATTTGGTTTAACAATGTTGTTAGGGCGCTTTCAAATTGGACGGTTGATGTCGGACTGCTGCAGTCCGGTTATCGTACTGCGTTCGGGTGATTATAATTTTTCATACAAAAGGACTCGATGCAAGATCGTGCGGGAGCAGCACGACACACGTCGGGCGGGACGGCAACAATGCATAATAATATACCTACGTGCCTCAGTCGTTGTTCGCTAGTGTGGCAAACACATCATCTTCCTTCGTAACGTGGACGTTTTTATGCATACCTACCTGTTTTAATCATCTTTAGAACCGTAGTGTTCTTACAAGAATCTCAATATGGATCAGGCATGCATTTCCTTACCAAAATAGTTGTCAGATATTATGAAGAACCAGTATTTTTTTTTTATTTATTAAAAATTTGTACAAAGGCGAACTTAATGCCTTGGGAATTTTCTACCAGTCAACTTTAGGGTAAATATCCCTCCCATAACTAAACAAATCAGGGTCCAAAAAACATATGACGTTATCACTTCAACTAAAATAATACGCCGTGATAAAACTCCAATTCGTCTTTCTCCTAAACAAAGACGTGAGCTATTTTATCCCGAATATGTTTATGTGGGGTATCTGGTACCGTAAACAAGGGTGCAACTAGTGATGTATCACCCCATGTCATTCAGATTGCGGGGTAGACAAAGATTGATCTTCAAGAGTCTTGGCTTTTTATTTTACCGCAATATTGTGATAAGTCGCTATGATTTCTTTCATGTGATTTTTGGTCAGTTAGTCGCAAACACTGATGTTAAAGGTGTAGATTCAATTCCAAGGTTGGAGAAAGATTCTTGCTTCTAGGAATTCTTGTAGAAAATCGAGGCCTTATAACGAACTTGAAGCATAAACGTAACATAAATACGTCAATTTTAAAATTAAGAATGTCGTATTATCTCCGAATTTTTTTTCTTGTATCGTGAATGCGTTTAAAAACATTTTAACTACACAAACAGCATAAATGTAACTAGTAAAATCAGCACCATGATATATAGATATATTATGGTGCTGATTGCACTAGTAATAAAAAAAAACTTTTGATAATTTATTTATTCTATTTATCTATTAATGTACACATAAAATACTTGTGTGTACATAAATATGTTAAGAAATTACATTAAGACAGAAAAGCCTCTGTTTATTTTTGATAATTCTATTTTCGACTTTAAAATCGTAATTTTTACGTTACATTTACATCGCACGCTCATTTTAGCTCCTCATGAGTCAGGATGAGATCCTTCCCCGACAACATAATTGCTTCATAACACATGAAGCTTAAATATAATTACGTCTGTCTAACCTCGTGGGGAAAACAAGCGATATGGTAAGCCGTTGTTATTTCTTCCAGTTTCGCTTATCAGTTTCATCATCTACACCAACTTGTTACACCAACAGCCCTTTAATATGAACCCTACTTAAAGAGCTATAAAGGCTTTTATCCTTTAACGACTGCTTTTAATATTTGTAATCCAGAATGTTTTTATAGACGGCCGTAAGATAGAATACTCGACTATTTGTGGGAAATTGCGAACATTTGTTAGTACAAAACTTTTTCTTTTTCAATTTTCATGTTTTCAAGCTGCCTATTTAGGTGGTCGTTATTCATGTAAAACCTTCTAAAGATTATGTTTTTATATAATTTTGTTTGTATAGATAAAAAATACTGTTTGTTTTAGGGTTCCGCACCTCTAAAGTAAAAGACGGAATCCTTATTGGATCATTTTGTCGTTCGTCTATCTAGCTGTCTTTTAAGACTCTACGAGTATATCAGGAAAACGCAGGAGGTTTTAGAATTAAAACTATATAATACTAGCTTTTACCCGCGGCTTCGCTCGCGTTAAATTCTTTAGCGCCTTATTGATTTGTAATAGCAATGCTAAGTTTTCCCGTTCCTTCCCTCGTTCTTCCTCATTTCCCACTCTTTTTAGAAAAAAATAGCCTATGTCCGTCTCCTGGTTCCCAACTATCTCTATACCAAAATTCATCAAAATCGGTTTAGCCATTAAAGCGTGAAGAGGTAACAAACAAACTCACTTTGGCTTTTATAATATAGAAAGGATACTCAACTCTGTGGTCCCTTTGTGATGTAAAAAAATCAACCTTCTAAGTTTACGCAGTCAAAAGACAGCTGTTTATGTCGTAAGTATGTACGGAACACTCGGTGCGAGTCTGATTCCCTCTTGGCCGGTTTTTGTCTACTTGAAGTTGTTTTATCAGTACTTTTTATTCTTATTCATTTTATTTCTTTTATTAATTTTATCGACTTTTGAGATTTATGTTTTAGAAGAAAATCGGCAGAAAATGCTTAAGGCATTAAGTCCGCCTTTATACAGTTTTTACTTGTGCATAAAGTTTAAATAAATAAATCCTTACTAATATTATAAAATCGAAAGTGAGTTTGTTTGTCACGTCTTAACTTAAACGGCCAGATCGCTTTTGATGAATTTTGGTACAAAAAAGTGAGAAAAGGGGGAAAAAGAGGAATGAAAAGGGGAGAGAAATTTTGTCGATCATCACGCAGTTTAAAGTTAGCGTTAGCCCAAAGTAACTATGCCACGCGGACGAAGTCGAGGGTGGAAGCTAGTTTATTTATAACTAGCTGTTCCACGCGGTTTCACCCACGCTGCTCAGCACCTGTTGGTCGTAGCGTGATGTTATATAGCCTATAGCCTTCCTCAAGAAATGGACTATCCAACACTAAAAGAATTTTCCAATTCCAACCAGTAGTCCCTGAGATTAGCGCGTTCAAACAAACAAACAAACTCTTCAGCTTTATAATATAAGTATAGATTAGTATAGATTTTAATGATCAGAGAGATAAAAAGCCAGCAGTGAATTCCATGGACAGGCATTCGCACAATAAATGTGGGGAGCATAGCGCAATTTTGTTCGTTCTAGTCTATATTACGTTTACTCAAAGTGTTCGTGATGGGCCCACTTCTGAATTAATTAAATAACTTGCTTTCAAGTTATGTACTTGGTTCCTGACTTCACAATGGTGATCAAAGTATCTTAATACTGTTGATATAATAATGATTAATGACTGTTAGCAATTTCCTCCTTTCCTTTTGATTGCCTTGTTGGTCGAGTGGTTGCAATCGCAGCTGCTTACCGTGAGGTCCTGGGTTTGGTGCCCGGATGGGGTAAGGTGTAATTGCGGGTTTTTCAACAAGATTTTTTTCAGTAATAACCACGGAGTAAAGATTTCTGGGTAAAGGTCGCCCTTATTACATGGGACTAAAAACCTAACTAGCGATAATATGTGAGTGTTCTATTAGACACCACACTTCTCCACATTTCATTTACAGGCGTCATCCTACTAATATTATAAATGTGAATGTTTGTGAGGATGGATGTATGTATGTTCGTTACTCTTTCACGTCAAAACAGCTGAACGGATCGTGATGAAATTTAACACAGCGGTAGACTTTGGTCTGGAATAACACATAGGGTATTTCGATAGCATTCTAAAATCGCTGTCAAAAATTCTCGTTTTATAAATTTGCTTAAATTATCAAATTAAACTGTAAATATCACACCGTATTTCACTAAAATATTGATAATTCATATTAATATTTCATATTATAACACTGAATATTAAGTAAGCAGTGAAATATTTGACAGCTATTGGCGATGTTGCCAACTTCCAGAATTTATTATTGGCATCCTGTGTTGACACCGCTGCAGTACAAAAGCTCACCTCCCTGCCCCCCTCCCTTCCCCCTCTCCTTTCCCCCTCTCCCTAGCCTTTCTACATTTAACTAGATAGAACCTTAATTCAGTTTAAATTGAACTCGAGAATGCAAGATTTAAATCGAATAATACTTTTTTATCGATTTAGAAACAGATTTATTTATTTGAAACAATGTAAGTACAGGTATAAGATATTACATTGTTGAAGGTTACATTCTACAAATTTATAGAAGGTAATAATACATCAATATATACTTTATCATGAATAACAAATACAATGTCATTTTAATTAACATAATATTGATAACATAGCATATTATCTATCTAATATATAAAATTCTCATGTCACAGTTTTCGTTCCCATACTCCTCCAAAACGGCTGGACCGATTTGAACGAAATTTTGTTTGCATATCGGGTAGGTGTGAGAATCGGCTAACATCTATTTTTCATGCCCCTAACTGAGCAGCGGGTGAAACCGCTGGGCACAGCTAGTTAATACAATAGAAATGTGTAGTTATTGAAATGAATTGCATTGTTTTAAATTAATAATTAGGTACATATTTAGTTATTTTACAGTAAACACAAATTATACTTTTCAACAAATTCCTTACATTCTCTTGTTTGAAATTCTTTTATACAAACACAATTAAATGAGTCTGTATGTATTTTGGCACTCGGCATTCGTCAGCTTATAACCTTTTTTTATCCCGGTGGTACGATTTCGCTAAACAATTACCAAATTCCACGCGAGCAAAGCCGTGGACATTAGTTATAGTTCTTCCTAAAAGGATTCCAGGCTTCGTTTCTTTAGTCTAGTTTACATATTACAACGTCCAAATCATTACAATCCTTCATCATGAAAATGCCATAATAAACATGTATTAAATAAGTCGTTTTTGTCCATAGTCAAATTTTTTAATTAAATTCGGTTCTTCTCGAACATTCCTTCTCTGTATTGCTTTTTAAACTAAGCGAGTAGGCGTCCATTGGAAATCTCGACGACAAAAATAGAGTATGCAAACAAATAAATTTTAATCAAAGCCCAAATTGCTTTAGTTTTGGTCCCCTCCATTGTTTTTCCTGTTCCTCAATCAATCTTGTTCAGTCTTTAACACGATTTCGAAGTGAATTTTAATATCTCACTCGCTAGTACAGTTCTTAATTAAATGTGCCCCTTTCACGTTTATTTTAATTGACTGAAACAAATTTGTTTGGATTATTAAATTTATAGGGTTTTTGGTCATGGGATTTTTAGACGTAGATTTGTTTAAGAAAAGGTTCAAGAGAAAAAAAGATTCTGTATTTGGAAATGGTAGTTTTCAGGCACACAGATTCTCTAACTGGGCTCTAGCATTTCAGCTACTGGAACGAAGGTCCTTATTTATTAAAAGGGGAGTGAAGCCATTTGATGATGTGATTGAACAATGACTGAGCGGTGGCATGGCTGGTGCATTGCTTAGCTTGATTCCTATTCGCTAAAAATATTTGTATGACCTAGGTTGTTTCAGGTCTAGCTATTCGTGTATTTATGTGAATTTTAATATTTTAAACGTATCTATAATTCTGAAAAAATGTCGGGCAATGTATAAAAAAAATACGCAGCAAAATGTGGACTGTTAAAAATTTTCGAATTTTTGTAAACGCTGACTCCGTACTCATTTATTTAACAGTCATATTTATGTCTTATGTACTTGCTTTTAAGGTATTTCTCTTTCCAAACCCCTCTTATTTCTAAAAACATTAAGCCCAAACTACAATTTTATGATAACTACTAGAAATAATATCAGAAACAAATCACAAGACACGGTCATAAAAACTGCCACATCAATAAAAATAATAATCGAATGGCTAACTGAAAGCAGCGTTTCTAGGTTACCTCGGTCGCTACTTCCACCCCAATGCACAAACTATGTTTGCCTTGAAGCGGTATCAATAAAAGTACCTATCGATACAGTTCAAAGTACATCTTGAGAAAGCAAGCGATTGAACAAAGCATGAAATATATCAGCATTAGAACAAAAGAATGAATCATTGCTCTAGTAGTTGCAAGCGCTGTTGTGAGATCGTGGCTTCGATATCCAGGTTAGCAAGTATTGGGGTTTTCTTTACATAACTTTCCAGAAACTTCTGTCAAGGCTGTTGATGGTAGAAGTAAAAGGTTTAAGGTACGCAGGAGGGCCTGCCAGGGCCACCGCCTGCCAGGAAAAGGCAAGGCTTCTTTTGACCTTTATGTCCCGGGGCCATGTTATCTCTTTCGAACAACCCGCAACTCCAGCAATACAACTAGGAATAAGTAAGTTTTTTTTTCTTTTTTTCACCATCTTGTCCAAAGGCAGGCAAAGGAGCGAGCGGTGAGCCCAAATAGTATATTAACTCTCCACTTGCATAGATCAAAAGTGCACTATTGTTTTACCTCTGCCTTACTAATATTATAAAAGCGAAAGTGAGTTTGTTTTTTATTTGTTACGTCTTCACGCCTAAATGCCTAAACCGGTTTTGTTGAATATTTTATGTTGGTACAGAGATAGTTAAGACCCCGGAGACGGACATGGGCTATTTTTTTTTAAATTGAGATTTGAGGGAGGAAAGGGGAAAACTTAGCATTGCTATTAAAATAAACAAGGCGCAAGGGCAAAAACTACAGGTTTCAGGTACCTGTAAATCAGGAAACGCGAGTGAAGCCGAGGGCAAAAGCTAGTCAGTTCATAAAGAACAAATAAGGTGATCGATAGCGCTTAAAACTTAGGTCTTATGATTCCAATTAATATAAGCGTATTTGTTGTTCCGTGACAAAGTAATTATGCGAAGGTCTATTTGTGCTGGTTTGAACACAAGTCAAAGAGTTCTTAGAATATCGAGTTTTCTCTTATTTAGGAAAAGCTATCGATTACAAATCTTTGAGTTAAACGATCTTTGATATTTTACGGATCAATCTCAATTCTAAATGATGAGTTGTTTACGATTTTGTGGCAGATTTTTATCTTTGTGTTATTATTTAGGTCACAATTCGATCTTTTTTGGATAAACTAAGAATGATCTTGATTTTTCATCACTGAGAATTATAATGAGAGGTTGACTTTGCGATTTTGTGTGTTGAGAATATTTGAAACTATTGTTTTTAAAATTACGATTAAAAATTAATAATATTATTTTAACAATTCAAGATGGTTATAAGTTCTGTAGTAATATCTGCTGCGTCATATTTGCAACCAGTGTACATTAATGGCCAGATTCTGAGGTATAAAGGTTGAGGAGTATGTAAGACATAAGTAGTATTCTCCAGGGTTGTCGGTTGCTTTAAAGAAAAACCGCGGCTTCGGAACACAAATGGCCAAAGAGCTAGCATGATGATGCACGAGTTTAGTCAGTAATTGGCACTCCCGCTCTTTCCAGAGCCGGAAAAGTCATTTAATGGTTAACCATCCAAAAGAAAACAGGTAGCATTCTATTGTTTCTGTCTACCCTCATGGTTACAGAAGAATAGACACTAAAATATGCGTACAAAAATTAAAAGCAAGCAAAACTGCAACAGAATCTGCAAAATCCATGATGGGTAACACAGTAATTTTAATAAATAGAATTCCAAAATGGAGCTCTGCATAAATATTCGACAATATAACTCATACCACTGGAGTCGAAAATGAATTACATTGAACATTCCACTATGGTTTATTTGAAAGTAATTAAATAATATAAAATGTTACCTGAATACCGCATATTGTGAGTAGTAAGATTAAAAATATAAGGCAAAATAGGTACAACTGAACATAAATAATATAATAAAAGTGAATGAAACAGTAATGATGATGAACTATTAAATTATGTAAGTAAAAAACCGTTCGATGCGTAAATATTGTGTATTCAAATTAATAAGTGCAAATGACAAACACATTAAAACTTATTTTTAATTCACAGCTATGTTTCGTTCTGAAATTTTAATTTAAACCTTCCCTTTTTTTAATTTCAAACCGTACTCCTCAATTATCATATCGGAAGCCTTTCGCGCAATCATCATGACTGTTGCTTCAGTTAATGCACGTACATTCATTGGCATTACACTAGCGTCAGCCACTCGTAACCTCTTGACTCCATGTACTCGCAGCCTAGAATCCAAAACCGTTCCCATAGCACAAGTACCAACAAAATAATGCGAAGTATCCGATGTGCCCACTGTATAACACCTCCAATATTCCTTAGTACCTCTTTTCAGACCTTTACATTTCTCCATTTTAGGATCTACCAATTCTGCTTTAACCTTTTTGAAGTATGTAGAATTCAAAACACGATTGAAGTCTGCTAAATAACTAGCATGCTTTGTAATGTCTATATCTTTGGTATAATAACCTGGACGGATTAGAGGATAGTCATTCGGATTTCTGCTTTGAAGAAGAATCTCTCCTCTAGATTCGGGGTTAAAATATGTTATGAACACCATGAATGCTTCTTTATCATCAAGACCTTCCGCTAAAGTGTTACAGAATTCTTCGTTGTAACTGAAGAAAAAAGCACAGAGTCCTAAGAATGTTAATCTGTCGCCAAAGTGAGCGCAAATCGTTTCGTAATCAGGATAGCCCTGTGACTTGTTCAGTGCTACGTAACCGTCGAACACAACGTACGGGTATTTATGAGGATCTCCAAGGTTACTTGCAAGTGAATCCTTTGTCATCTTGTAAATAAGAATGCTGTTCACGTGGTCTTGGAAATTCTTTCCCACGGGTAAGTCAGATAAAACTTTGATACCTTTACTGCGTAAGTGGTTTTTCGGTCCTATACCTGATAACATGAGTAGTTGTGGCGATTTTATGGTTCCAGCAGTTATTATTACTTCTTTGGTTGCAAATAAGTTCAATTTTCTATTATCTTCGGTCAACACTTCTACTCCAATGGCATTTTTGTTTTCATCAAATATAATTTTGGTTGCTAATGTGTTTAACATAAGTTGTAGTTTTTTATTATCTCTGAGAGGGCTTAAGAACTTCTTGGCCGTACTTTGACGCATATCGTCACCGATATTGAACATAACATTAGTGAATCCAAGTGGATGGTCCGGGTTGATATCCAGATGATATTCATATCCTATTTCTTCTAAAGCATTGAAATAGTCTCTGTTTCTTTTATAATACTGTTTCCGAATTTTAATTTTTCCTTTGGTACCGTAATAGTGTTTTTGATTGGATTCAAGGATTTTTTCATCAATCAGCTGTTCATTTTTACAGAATAATGGACGGACTGATTCCCATGACCAAGATGAATCGCCGAGAATGTCTGCCCATGTATTATAGTCGTGAGGGTATCCCCGAACATAGGCACCAAAAGTCATGGAACCAGAACCCCCTAACACTTTGCCTTGTGACATGTGAATGACATTGTCAGTATGATACTCTGTGTTCAAGCCTTCACAAGTTGAAGTGAAGTTCCAATCATATCTTGAATCCTTCATGAATGGAAATAGTCCAGACATCTGAAAAAAGGTAGATTATCAAATTTCAAATGCAAATTAAGCGGTTCTTGGTCAAATCTTATGAGGAAAAAGTTATATTTGGGGTTTGACCCAAAAGATTTGAGTAGATCTATCAAATCAGTAGTTGGAATTTTAAAGAGTTTCCTGCCTCAAAAGAAAAAACCTGTCTGCGTGCCTGTCAAGAGCCTTAATCACAGGAACGTGTTGAAGTATCAAGTTGAAATTAAAACCATATACTCTGTCTCCCAAGTCACACGTGGAAACCTAGTTTGGGAGTCAGGGGAGATATCCTTTCACAATGTCTGTACAATAAATATATATTATATTAATAGCCATGTAATTCTGAATTAGTTCTCTGTTACACTTAGTTATAAAATGTCCTTTAATTCAGCGTGCCTTTTAGTAAAAGCCTCCTCTAGCTGCTTCCACTGTACTTTATCGCGAGCCACAATAAATATAAGGTATCTATCACATGTTCACTGGACTGATATGAAGAACTTATTTATTTAGTTTGTGGTCCTTTAGGGGTACCCTTTAAGTCTACGCAGTCACCCTCTGTGTGCGACTCCAACTCCCACGTGACCGTTTTTTTTATATTATTGTCTATGTTCTATCTGTGCTGTATCTTTGAGCTCCACTGTTATACTATTTGAAATACTTACTTCAGATTCTATGGGAGGTACAGTTCCTGCTTCTATGAGCAGTACTCTTGCGTCCGCTTCTACTAGCCTACTAGCTATGATGCAACCGGCTGTTCCACCACCAACTACTATGAAGTCAAACTTTGATCTATCTGAAAGAAAATGACTTTCTTTTTATTAAAATATTTTTTGTTTAAAAAGACAAGAGAAAGAATTTTAAGTCCACTCTGGGTGGAGCGGAGGGGGAGTGGCAGATTTTTACTGACTAAAACCCATCTATATTCCTTCTTTTGCCCATTTTTGTGCCGGGGAGACTACTGCCTGGCCTTGGCGAAGCCCTTCTGCTATGCTGACGTATTGGGCGAATTTAATAAACAAATATATTTTTAAATGAATTTAAGAGAATAAAGATTTGATGATTCACGGTGGCAGTTTGCATAAATTACTTTAAAGACTTGGGTATTTATGGTTGCCATTTTCTTAGAGTTTGAAATTTAATTAATCATTATAAATTAAGACATAATTATTTAGTAAGCTTACCTTGAATACATACGGGTTTTGTCCATTCATATGCCGTTAGATTTAGTATTGTTAGCATCCCCAAAATATTCTCAACATTTGTGAAATAAGAAACGGCATCGGCAGAATCCATTTTGGAAAAACTGTTTTTCTTCAGTTTTTATCAGTCATTACAGATTTTAGCATAATTTTAGATTTTGTCTCTCAAAACGTTGTCCCTATTTCACTAAGTAAATATTCAAAATGTTTAAAAACAAACTGTGAAGTAAAGTGCTCACTACACGGCTCTTTGATGATATTTAAAGCAACATGCTAAACACACAAATTTCATTGACATTTATATACGGTTCATTAATTCTAATTGCACCGTAATAATCAATTACAATTAAGGTTAAAGAACGATATCATTGAAAAGTTATCTAAAGAAATTACTCATGTATACTCCAATTAGGAAAATTTCGCAGTATATGTAGATAGTATATATATATTAATTAATGTAATGTACGTATACCTTTGTGACTTGTAAGAATCCTTTACCAATAAATTACTGTGACTAATATGACCATATTTCTACTGTTTTTTGTTTTTTTAAACGTTGCCCCCCACACTAGGAATTTCTCCTGCATCGTGGGTGCCTTTACAAACATTCAATCTCACATACACAAACCTTGATAAACTTATTTTTCTTAAATTCCGCAATTTGAATGTTGACTACTCCTGTGTTCAAAATCTGTATATTTGAAATGGTTTATGAATATGCACTACTGCTGTAATTTCCGAGAATTCGAAATTGGCTGTGTTATGGTCCATTGTAGGCTTCGATTTTCATTAGCCAATCTAACGATCCTTCTATACAGTATGTTTATGAGTGGAATGTACACAGGCTATATAATGGAGTTATAGGTTATCCAAATGCTTGTTTCACCATTACATACTGTAGTTTTAAAATAAATATAAATAAATATCTTGGGACAACTCACACACGGCTATCTGATCCCAAGCTAAGCAGAGCTTGTGTTATGGTAACCAGACCACTGATATACATACTTATATATAATTTATAAATACATACATATTATAGATAAATCACACCCAGACACAGAACAAACAATCATGCTCATCACACAAAGTTTGTCCTGGGTGGGAATCGAACCCACGACCTCCGGCTCAGCAGTCAGGGCCACTAACCACTAGACCAACAGGCCCGTCAAATGTCTCTTTCTATGTATAATATCATATTCAACATACAAACGACATTAGGAACAACAACAAAAATTGTATCCTACTTCCTACTAATATTATAAATGCGAATGTTTCTGAGGATGGATGGATGTATGGATATTTGTTTCTTTCACGTCAAAACGGTTGAACGGATCTTGATGAAATTTGACACAAAGGTATTGGTATATGATATGGTTCTTTGCTAGCATTTCGTCATAGAAATGATAATATTTAGATTTCGTTTTTACCTTATTTTATTTAAAAAGAAAAATAACGGCAGAGATAAATTGTTTTTTTCTAAAGACAAGTTTAATATTGTACATAAATATATAAGATCTGAGTTCAAGGGCCCATTTAATATGTTAAAAAAAAAACTTCACCACCGTCCTTAACTAAATAAATACCTTCAAAGCAAAATGAAAGAGAATTTCCTTTACTTGTCGCTTAATACCAAGGCTTTGCCAGCATCGGTTAATGAAATAAAGTGGAGTATAACAAAGTTATAAGGGAGGACATAAGGTGAGGGACAAGGCTGTCATGTAGAGGAGGTTCGATATTAATGACATTAAAATAGTAAGGCTGTACGTTTTATTACTGAGCAGTATAGTTTAATTACTAACAAATAGTTTTCATTAAGGAATTTATTACCAAACTAGCTTTCGCCCGCGACTTCGTCCGCGTAGCACAAATACTTTGTGGTGACGCTAACTTTAACCCGCGTGATGATCGAAAAAAATATATCTTAAGTGAAAGTGAGTTTGTGTGTCAAGTCTTCACGCCTAAATCGCTAAACTGATTTTGATGAATTTTGGTACACAGATATTTGCTACCCTGGAGACAGGCAAAGGCTATTTTTTATTTTTTTAAAGTGACAAAAGAGGGAGAAAAAGGGAATAAAAGGAGAGAGAAAGATATTTTTTTCGATCATCACGGGGGTTAAGGTTAGCGTTAGCCCAAATTAACTATTCCACGCGGACGAAGTCGCGCGCGGAAGCTAGTGATCTATATTTTTTTTGCAACTATTAAGAGCTCGATAATTCGCCGGGTTACTTTTCCTTGAAAAAGTACATCAAGCTAAAAGTATCATTTAAAGAGTAAGTTATTGATTTCAGTTCATAGTTAAATTGTAATTAGGTGTACATTTCCTTATTTTGGTTATGGCATCCAGCTTCATATCCTACAATTCATACAATATAATTATTATAAGTGCGAAAGTTTCTATGGGTGTTTGTTACTCTTTCACGCAAACACTACGGAATGGATTTTATATATGCTACATTCATAAAGATATATTGCATTTCCTATCACCACGCGAGTGAAACCGCGGGGCGCAGCTAGTCCTTACTATAATATTATAAAAGCGAAAGTGAGTTTGTTTGTTTGTTTGTTACCTCTTCACGCTTTAATGGCTAAACCGATTGTGATGAATTTTGGTACATAGATAGTTGGGAACCAGGAGACGGACATAGTTTTTATTTTAAAAAAGTGGGATGTGAGGGGGAAAGAAGGAAGAAAAGGGAACACTTAGCGTTGCTATTACAAATCAATAAGGTGCAAGTAGAACTGTGTTACCCCAAATTTAACGCGGGCGAAGCCGCGGGCGAAAGCTAGTGTTCAATAAATTGATCTGCTCGTCAAAGTAATTCAAAAACTGAATGACCTTTTTTACTTTGGCCAAAAAATCAGCATTGCCATCTAACGTGGCAATACTTTCATCCTTCTAGGCTCTTTCTCAATTGACAACAAAGTAAACGAACACATGTCTTAATTAGTAACACTAAATTATTGCTATAAATTGTCTAGGTAACTAAAACGTTTAAAAGAAATAAGTTTGAGACACAATTACTTCTCAGTTCTTCACCATAATTATTATGTAAGAGGATACAATTGTTAATTTTAAAATACTTAATTGCTATAGCGACGCAAAGCAATAAAGTTACGTGTGTGGAAGTGCACTCCAGCTTAATGTGTCTTGAACCAATCGAGCTATATTGCCTGGGTTGTCAACGATACGAGTGATCACAGCGATATTAAGGTCTTGAGTGTTCCACTCTAGAATTTAGCTTAATGTAGCGTGTTTAGTGTTGGACTAAAATTTTATTTAAGGGTATTGCAACTAAAGATACATATGGTTTGTTAGAAAATTCTACGATCCTACTAATCTTTACTAATATTATAAAAGAGAAAGTGAGTTCGTTTGTTCGTTACCTCTTCACGCTTCAATGACTCAACCGAATTTGATGAATTTTGGTACAGAGATAGTTGGGAACCAGGAGACGGACATAGGCAATTTTTATAAAAAAAGTGGGATATGAGGGAGAACGAGGGAAGAAAAGGGAAAACTTAGCGTTGCTATTACAAATCAATCAGGCGCAAAAGCAAAACCTGCAGGTTTGCTTGGTGTATTATACTGAATTTATCGCGAGCAAAGTCGCGGGCGAAAGCTAGTACTATTATAGTATAAACTCGAATGTTTGTGAGGATGGATAGATGTTTGGATGGATGTATGTATGTTTGTTACTCTTTCACGTCAGATCTGTCTTTCACTTCAATCTTTATACCTAAATATAGGTAAATGAATTGCTGTTTGTTTGTCCCGGTAAAATTAGATAATGGCTTGATGACCGATTTGGTTGATTTTGATCTTGAAATATTTGCATTATCATTCATTCACATTCATCGTTTGGTTCACAATATTGGTTACAAAATACATAGGTAGAGAAGGAAAGTACCTACACTATCTACCTATAAATTTTGTAACCGTTTACGTCGTTCGTTATGGTGGGTCGGTCCCTTCCTAGGTAGGGTAGGTAGGTAGATAGGTAGGCAGGTAGAGTAGGGTAAGTAGCTAGGGTAGGCAGTGTAGGTAGGTAGGTATCACGATACCCCTTGGTAAGAGTGATGGTCAGACTTTCAGGACACTGGCTAAATGTAATGACTGTCAACGATTGACACAAATGACAGCTGGGACCAACAGCTTCACGTGCTTTCCGAGGCGTGAAGGATACCCGGTATATAACTAGTGTTCCACAGACCAACCTATACCTAACCTACCTACCACATCAACCCAAGCTGCTATTATTTAGCTGACTGCTATAATTATATTCTCCTTATATAGAAAATTTAAAACGGTATTCAATAATTATAGTTTATTGGTCAAGCAGCGGCTATCCGCAGAATTTCACCATGTTGTTATAATTCCTGAATTTAATTAATTTATCAATCAGCTCAGTTTCAGTTTTCCTACTAGTAATTACTGATATTTTGAATAAGCGGTAAATCTGAAAATAATAAATGATTATCATGTTACTGAAATTATAATTAAATTGTGATATTCTGTGTTTGTGACGCGTGTATTGTGTGATTTTATTTTAAGAGATCCTGTAAAAATGCTACGGAATTCTGTAACAGCTGCCCTAGCATGACGTCTTAAAGCAGAACTTATTTCACTGAGGGCAAGAGACAGAGCTATACAGGGTGTCTAGCACCATCTCTTTCTCACACAGAAATAAGAACTGCTATAAGATGTCATGGTAACCCTACTGTTTGAAATAACTATTCTTAGATAAGTAGGTATAACATAATCTGCCTCCTAAAATATGAAGTCAGAGCTAGTTTGCTAATTAGTCTTATAGACTAGATTGTATATTAGTGATTGCTGAGATTACAAGTTATAGATAAGTATGGAAGTAGAAAAAATGTTGCACGGAACAAAAATAAAATGTAGAGAAAACCTTTTTTTTTTTTTTCGGGTGGGAAATCATCCAATGATTTCCCCCGCTCTGGGCGGAGCGAGGGAGCATGTCAGACTTGTATTGACTAAAACCCACCCATGTTCCTTCTATTGCCCTTTACGTTCCGAGGCCGCGGTATCTCTTTCGAACAACCCCGCAACTCTCTCTGTAACCCCGTCAGGCGGAGGCTCTGGCAAGCCCCTCTGCTTTGCAATGATAAGTTGAAATGATAAGTTTTCTTCAAAAACAACTACAGGAAATATGCACTAAAAAACATCATTAACATGTATATTGAGTGTGATAATGATTTTAATTAAAAACTGTGAATAAGTTTTAAGAATAGTAATCTTTTGAACACCTAGCAGTAAAAAAAACTTGCTTATGTAAAGCAAGTTTTTTTTAGCTGATAAAAACTAATCTATGACGCACGAGTCTGTTCGAATGACTTAACATGTTAGGTTTATTTTATTTTATCACAGTGCAGAACATGTTTGTACCCTTTTTGTTGGAATTTAAATTTTAACTCAAAGCATTTATTTCAGAAAAGCCTTTTATAGGTACTTCGCAGAATTAGTTCAGATAAAAAGAAATTGATGTAATTGCGCATTTTTTTGCAAATCGTTTCCCTCAGAAAACGACGGTCTGCCGTGATTTGCAAAAAAACTCTCTGGAAGTTGATATTTCGTAGTTATGATAGTTATTGGTAGTATTTTACCCGCTGAATCTATGCCACAGTGTGATTTTACATACAAATAAAAAAAGGATGGTATTTAATACTTTAACTGTAAATCCCCTTTTTTCAATCAAAATATTCGAAATTATCACCAAAAATACTGAATTGCACACTAAATTTGCTCATCAAATAAATCAATTATACTATACTGTTAGAAGACAGCACTACAATAAAAAAGTGTTATATCTTTATCCATTTTCTATTAATGCAAGTCGTTACTGGCACTCGCCGGCCGCTACCGCGGCACCGCTCGCTCCGCTCGCTCGGCTCGTGCGTAGGGGGTCGCAGTTTTAACCTAACCTAACCTACGCATTTTTTTAGCATTCAGGAAAGAATATTTGGTGCACGATCAGTATTTTTGGTGAACACAAATTTTTTTCCCATAAAAAAATCTCAATTTAATTTACGTTGACATTAATATTTACCGGATTAATTTAATTTTTCTTTTAATTTTGATGTGTGACATTTTATGATTTTATTATGATGTCATTAATATCATTTTGTATTTTTTTATTGTGAATGTGAGGACCATGTGTGTATGCCGAGAAAGATATGTAAGGAAATCAATGAAATTGAATTGGCTAGCAAGGTTGTGGACATACTGGGCATGTGAGATGTGGGCTTAGCAAACATTGTCGTTATAGCCAACGGGTTAATTGCTATGAGCCTCTAACAAAACCTGAGTAGACCCTCGTAAGCAAGCTGCATGCTGCTGGTTTCACTCGGAAAGTTTGCTTCTGGACACCGCTCATAATAATATTGTTAAGAGGTTCCACTCTCTGGAACCCTGACCGCCGGGTAGCTTGGACCCTGTTCTCTATACGGGTGAGCTTCTATTTTTTTAAATTTATATATTTAAAATGTAAAATTAGTACAAAAACGAAATAAAGACAAATATTAATAAAATATAGTTTATTGCGAACAAAGATTGTATTGTTTAACCAACAAATCTGTTAGCTTCTGTGCGATAATCATTACTGTTCCTTGAACATTAGACCCAATAATTTTAGGCATAACACTAGCATCAGCGACCCTAAGCCCTTTTACACCTTTAACTTTTAGTTCTGAATCTACAACACACCCCATCGCACAAGTACCAACATAATTATGTAAAGTAGTCGCCATTCCTAAAGCATAGTTTTTCCAGTACTCAATGGAATCTCTTTCCAATCCTTCACACGCCTCTAGTTCAGGATCAACAAATTCAGCATCCACGCTTTTATAGTATTTCGTGTTTACTATAGCATTAAAATGCTTAAGATATTCAGCATGGCGTTCCAAATCCATCTCATTCGAATAGTATCCAGGATCGATTATTGGAGAATCCTCAGGATCAGTGCTGTTTAGACAGACTTTACCACGAGACTCAGAATAGAAAAGATTATGAGTAATATAATGAACTTGCCTGTTATACATTTTTTTATACAAACGGTCACAAATTTCGTTTTTAAAGTTGAAAACGAATCCGCAGATCTCCAAAAAGTATTTTGGATCTGTAATGACTCCACTAAGGATTTGGTAGTCAGCACGACAATTAGATTTATTAACAGCCAAACGTGCTTCCATAACTTCTACGGGAAATTCAAAAAGATTTGGTGGTGGAACAGGTGTTGCTTCTCCCATTTTGTGCAACACAATATTAGTTGGATGATCTTGGAAGTTTTGTCCTACAGGTAGATCTTCAATCACTTCTATTCCATTCTCCTCCAAATGAGCTTTTGGGCCGATGCCAGAAAGCATCAATAATTGAGGAGATTTTATAGTCCCAGCAGTAAGGATCACCTCTTTATTTGCATTTACAGTTATGATTTTCTTATCTTTCGTAAGGATTTGTACTCCAACAGCGGTTTTTTCCTCATCGATAATAATTTTGATTGCCAAAGAATTGTACAAAACCTTTAAGTAAGGATTATTCTTTTCCGGACTCAAAAACGCGTGAGCAGTGCTTTGTCTGTTTCCGCTACCAATCGTGAAATAAGCGTTGGTGGCCCCAATAGTGTTATTTGGGTTGATATCATTGAGAACTTCATATCCCAACTCTCTGTACGATTCGAAGTATCCTTCATTCATTTTAGTACAATATTTCTTAATTTGCACTTTACCTTCTGTGCCACGGAAAAAAACGTCAGGAGAATCAAGAATATGTGGGTCGATGACTTTTTCCGTTCTTTTGATAAGTGGGCAAAGTTCTTTGTACGTCCAGCTGGGATCATTTGTGATGTCTGCCCATTCCTGGTAATCTTGAGGATGACCTATACCGTAAAGCATGAAATTGACTTGTGCTGATCCTCCAAGTATTTTGCCTTGATGTATATGTGTGACTTCACCTTTGTGATTACCCATCGTGGTCTCATTACGTACCGATGTAAGATTCCAATCAAAACTCGTGTCTGTCAAATACGCAAATAATCCTGGCCGCTGAAAAAAATAACAGATATTTGTTAACTTTTACTTTTATCCTCACCATCATAATCTTCCAACAGATTTTGATTTTTCAAGAGTCTTTTGTCAGTCATTACGATATTTAACGAGCAAGTCATTAAAATGTTGTCGATTAAAGATATTTCGTACAATTCTGTCTTAAAATGAGACTTATTTCGTTTTTTTGCTGTAGTAAGACTATTTTTAATGATATCTTTTGACACAATATGATAGTCAGATTTATCTGATCTGGTTATTAGTTAGTCTTTAATAACTTTTTGAGCATTAAACTTGCGTGCTGGCTGGAATATAACGACTTCTTATTAATGAATATTACCATGGTATTCACGCTATTTACATAATTTGCAGGTTACATGCATGCACATGTGTATTATGTGATTTTTATTTTATTTAATAGAAATTGAGCTTAACGACTGCTAATATTAATAATTATTTGAATAGAACCGCGTGCAAAAACTTCATGAAATGGTAATGTTAGACCTACCTGAGTGGTCGTTTTTAATATTCAATAGTGTCTGGACGAGTTCTGCTGGGGTGAAATAGACTAAGCGTTTTTTAGATATGTCACCTTATATCTTAATAAATATAAGATCGATTTTTCGAAACGACGAGACTAGCCGACATTTCAAAAAAAGATGAGGGTAGCAGGAAATAATTTTGTTATTTGCAGATGCACTAGTAACACTACGTTTGACGGGCCTCTTGGTCTAGTGGCTAGTGGCCCTGACTGCTGAGCCGGAGGTCGTGGGTTCGATTACAGAGACTGCATCTACTTTTAGACATTAATGTAAGTGAACTGTAAAATGTTCTTTTTTAAAAATAAATTTAATGTAAATATTAAATCAAATAAATAATACCTCAGTTTCGAAAGTAGGTCTGCCACCTGCCTCAATGAGTAGAACATTCATTTTTAGTTTAGCTAAGTTACTAGCTAAAATACATCCTGCTGTTCCACCTCCTATTACGACAAAATCAACGGAGAGGCCATCTGAAAACAAAAACGTTTTATTGTTAAACTAGCCTTCGCCCGCGGCTTCGACCGCGTTAAATTTGGGGTAATACAGTTCCCCTTGCGCCTTATTGATTTGTAATAGCAACGCTAAGTTTTCCCTTTTCTTCCCTCTTTCTCCCTCACATCCCACTTTTTTGAAATAAAAATTAACCTATGTCCGTCTCCTGGTTCCCAACTATCTCTGTATCAAAATTCATCAAAATCGGTTCAGCCATTAAATCGTGAAGAGGTAACAAACAAACTCACTTTCGCTTTTATAATATTTAGACTGGGATATAAATCACTTCATCTATTGGTGAAAACACCTCCATTCACAACCATCTTTTCAAGATGAGTTGGCCATTTTAAACTCCTTTATCCTTACTAATATTATAAAAGCAAAAGTGAGTTTGTTTGTTTGTTACGTCTTCACGCATAAATGGCCCAGCAGATTCTGATGAATTTTGGTACAAAGACTGGGACTCTGAAGACGGACATAGGCTATTTTTTTTAAAGAAAGATAATAGGGAGTAAAAGGGGAGAGAAATATTTTTTTTTTCAATCATCACGCGGGTTACAGTACAAAGTATGCTACGCGGACGGACCCGGATAGTTAGTTAATTATAAGTCCATGTTTCCTCAAGATGTTTTTCTTTACCGATACCTTACATATTTTTTTTCGAAAGTACGTGTAAATTGAAAAAGTCACATTAGAAAGAAAGAAAGAAAGAAAGAAAAGAAAGAAAAGAAAGAAAAGAAAGAAAAGAAAGAAAAACTTTTATTTGGGACTCGCACAAAACAAGTAAAACAATAAAAAAATTGAAAAAAAGATAGTACAGACCAGACCAGATAGAACTTGCCCGGATTTGAACTTGCAACCTTATGCTTGAGAAGTAAGGCGCTCAACCTTCTGGCCATCACGAATAAATAATAAACATTGAAATTGTTCAAATTACGTGTTATGTTCATTAAAAGCAAATACTTACTTACTTTAGCAGGATATTTGCTTTAAATTCTTCGGTAGGCAATTCCGTGTTATTGTTTCATTATATTCTATGTTTCAATCTAAATATGACTATGTTAGGGTAGAAAATGCAAGCGCTATTTTGTGTTTTCGAGTCTACACTTGAGCCCGATTCATGTCAACATTAATGTGAAGTGAGTTAAAAATTAGATTAATTAAAAAAGTTGACATAAATCTCCCTTTGCGTTTTTGGAACGAAGTTCCTTATGGCTCTTTGTGAAAGGGGGCTAGACGGAAAAAATTCTTACGAAAAGTTGTCACGACACTTTTTGCTATAGTAAGCTATTGTAAGCTGTGCGGCGTCGCATGTTTCTCTGTCTGTCTGTCTCTCTCTCTCTCTTATAGAAAGCTAGCCAGATATTTTCATTTCTATAGGAACTTCGTTCCATCCGGGTGTCCCTTGACACCTCTAAATTTTTAGTTTGTTTTTGCGGATGAGAAATTATCAAACAACTTTCTCCGCTCTTTCGGGAGCGGGAAGGAGTGTCAGACTTCTCTTTATGTTCCGGGGTCGTGGTATCTCTACCGGACAACCCACAACCCCGACAGGCGGTAGCCTTGGCAAACCCAAGCCTAACCTCGCGATAGTTATAGTCGTGTTATAAAGCAAGTGTCAATCTATATATGAAAAAAAGTTAATTTTTGCTTCAAAAACTGAGGAATTACTTTATGTAACTTAAATTCTGTTAGTGTTGGATGGCCCATTTATTAATAGAGGTAATAAGCTTTATAACATTACGCTATAACACTAAGAAGCTGAGCAGCGGTTAAAACTGCAAGTAAATATGAAAAGAAACCAGTAAGGTTACCATGACATCTTATAGCAGTTCTTATTCCTGTGTGAGAAAGAGATGGTGCTAGACACCCTGTATAGCTTTGTCTCTTTCCCTCGGTGGGATAAGTTCTGCTTTAAGACGTCATGGTAGGGTAGCAGTATACCTTCTACAACCGCTTGTTGAGGCCATGAAAAATATCCCAAGTGCAGATACGTCAACAGTTTAAGGATGTTCTGTTTTTTTATAATATTTTTAAATATTCTCGAAGCCGTCTCCATGATGTTTGTGAATCTTTATAACATTGAAGACAATCTGAAAAAAAAGAAAAATTATTTAATTTGGGTTGGAGGCTGCAAGTTATTAGGCCTGTAGACGGTGAGCTACCCGCTCACCATCCGTTCGCCTATTGACGACAGGCCGTGTCATCGGTGCATTAGTGATCCACGCGCACCTCAAAGAGATATCAGCAAAGCAGATGGGCCTACCAGGGCAACCGCTTGCCGGGGTGAGGGGTTTTACAAATGAAATACCGCGACCCAAGAACACAAGAGGGAAATCAAAGAAAATGGATGGATTTTAGACAGTGAAAGTCTGACACTCCCTTCCGCTTCGCCCAGAGTAGGTGAAGTAATTTGTTGATTTTAAAACCGAAAAAAAAACCGTCAATCATTATGGTTACATTTTTTGGTGTATTTGCAATTTAAAATTTTCCAAGATTTTTCTCTCATTGAAAACAATAATGACAGAAGACTTACCTACGTGAAGACTAAGTTAAAATTATTATTTCCTCAACATTTCTTCGACTAATATACCACTGTTACAATAGACAGAAAACAAATTACAAATTGATAAAGGTAATTTATGTGAAAGTTGAATTAAATTACTAAATAACTCATATAGTCAAAACGTTCAAGGCAAAGGTTGCCAAGTGCGAACAACGCGATGAGCGATAAATCCTATTAATATTCTAAATTCGAATGTTTGTGTGTATGTATGGATGTTTGCCACTCTTTCACGCCAAAACGGCTGAACAGATCTTGATGAACGGATCGGATCTTTGGCACAGAGGTAGATTATAGTCTGGAATAACACATAGAACACTTTATTTTTCGATACCACGCGGGCGAGCGGGCGCACACCAAGTAGTTACATAAATCTCCACATCAAAAATTCCTTACTAATATTATAAAAGCGATAGTGAGTTTGTTTGTTTGTTACGTCTTCACGCTTAAATGGCTAAACCAATATAGTAGCCCACTGATATCGGGAACAGGGTCTAAGCTACAGGCAGCCAGGGCTCTTAAGGGACCTCCTAACGATACGACCCGTGACCAGGAGTACCGCTTTTTGTATCAATCCCCTGATGCAGCCGTCTAATTAGCCTGCTCAGGTGCTGATCGAAGTTTTTAATAATAACGCCACTGGCTGTATGATAGCTGAGTCCACATCCCACATTTCGTCACCCTCGCAAGTCAAGTCAATATCCTTGATTTGTTTATTTTTCTTTTAGTATTATTATGAGCCCATATTGGCCACTACAACAAGATAAAAGCCTAAAAAAGTGGAAGGATGTAAGGGGTTACATCCTTCCACTTTTTGCGGTCTAGGCCTCTAGCCCAATCCTATGAAAAAGATTTCAGCTCATTCCATTATCTCCTTTTGGGTAAGTCAGGCGTCGCAAATATTTTATTAGCCGAAATGTTTCGCCTTTTACAAAACCGCTATCGCTACCTTCAACCGCGCAGTCTTATCGCAGCCTTTTCATTCTACAATTAGTAGAAAAACACTGAAAAACGTCAAACCATAAGAATCAATTAGCAAAAGGTAATGTTTGTATTTTAAATAGTTAATATTAAGGGCGTTGACTCGAAGTGATATCAAGTTCAATTACATTTGAGGCTAAGTCTTACTCAATATTCACACAATTTGGTTTCTTTAATAGTCGGGTATTGCAATTAAAATATTCGACGTAAAAATACAGCGAACTTAGAGGGGCTTAAAAAAAGGTTTTAATTGAATAGAATATGAAAATACTTGCTTTTTAAAAATAATCTTAATTTAGCCTTCGAACATGTCTATATTTTCAACGATAACAACGTATATATTATGTGTATAATTTAGTAGAATAACCAGTTTTTAATCAAAAAAACATTTAATTTCATGCCCGTTCGCAGCGAAGTCACATTACCATTCAATTTACAACCAAAATCCACATGTTGATAATAGATTATTTAGACAATAACTTTTTGAACGCTAGTGTCACAGATATGTGACAAGCAAGTGTGTGCTCTGGACGCCAAGGATACGAATATGTGACAAGAAATGTTGGTACATTGAGTTTCTCGCCTAGAAGGGCACGCGCGTGCCACAGTCACTGCCTGCAGGTGTTGCGGGTTGTTTGAAAAAGATACCGCGGCTTTGGAGCACAAAGGGCAAAAGAAGGATCATGGAAGAGGTTTAATCAGTAAAAGTAATACTCCTGAGTACTCCCCCCAGAGCGGAAGAAGTTATTTGATGATTTTCCAACCGAAAGTAAGTAATAAAAAAACACGTTAATATGATAAAATGAATATCGCTGAAAATGAACGCTCAAATATTATCATTTGCCTTTTCTCAACTATTTATATATTTGGGTCTGCTTCCAGTCCAACCAGATGCAGCGGAACCTATCTGACCTACACCACTAACCCAGCTAGTACTGGGTAATACGATACCTCTTGGTAAGATTTAGTTGTCAGACTTTTGACACACAGACTATTTTTAGAAAATATCAAAGATCTACGAATCACAGCCGGAATAACCAACTTAACGTGCTTTCCAAGGCAAGAAGGAAACTCGGTATATAACGGGTAGTCACCCATCAACAACCAAGCATGCCCGGTTCAAATTAAAACAACCCAAACACCAATTATTATTTAGCCAAGACACACATCCAACATTACTCCCACAAAACATGATAATGTTTAGATTTATATCGCTGAATAAAACAATGTGTAATTATAAAAGATTCAGGTATTACAATGATTTAAAGCCATTATCTATTTGCATGCGTCAGACATGTTTTCGAAAATGTAGTCTTTTAATTGGTGCTTAAGAATAAATATTAGTAGCCTATGATTCTCCCACCATGGAAAAAATAACATAGGAAGACCACAACAGCGATGGATGGACGATATAATCTGTGGCAGGGAAAAAATGGACCACCGTGGCAAAAGCTAAGAAAAACATTAAGAAATTGGAGGAGGCCTATACCCAATAAGGGGTTCCCATATATTTTTTTAATACGTTGCCCCACACTTAGAAATTCTTCTGTATCGTGGGTGCGTTTACAAACATTTCGAATCACATAAACAAACAGCAAAACCCGAAACAACTATCTTCAGGTCATACAAATATTTGTTCCGGGACTCGAAGCCATGACACGCAGCGCAGTACTCGATGGCTCAGTCACTTCGCCAACCGTGCCGTCAATAAAATATACATCGTAAAATACATAATAATTAAAATATAATTATACATAATAATTAAAATACATCATAAATTAAAACATAAGCTATAACATTACTAATACTAGAGGAATTAAATGAACAAAATATTTGTAAATATTTTATTAATTTATCCTACTAATATCCTATACAACTAATTCCTATTTCTACTAATGTTATAAATGCGAAAGTTTAAGAGTATGGATGTATGTTTGATCTTCTTTTACGAAAACAATGCTAAACGGATCTTGATGAAATTTGGCACAGAGGTAGATTATAGTCTAGATAAACACATAGGATACGTTTTTTATCATCACGCGGGCGAAGCCGCGGGCGCCAGCTAGTAATATTATAAATACGAATGTTTGTGAAGATGGATGCATGGATATTTGTTATTCTTTCACGTCAAAACAGCTGAACGGATCTTGTTGAAATTTAGCACAGAGGTGGATTATAGTCGGGAATAACACGTAGGGTACTTTTTTTTCGATAGCACGCGGGCAAAGCCGCAGGCGCCAGTTAGTGGGAAATAATATAGGTTTTATTATTTATCCCACCACAGTAAAATTCCCACAACACTCTCAAGGTGCTCATGATCACATGAAAGGCAATTTTAAACCTTTGTCTTCATTGTAATTTTACCTACAATGTTTTTAAAATATCCGGGCTTAACTCTCAGGAGTGGGAACAGAATGAAGGTGAACATAAAAACATGTTCAGTTTTAAAATCCCTTTTGAAGAAGTTCCCATATTAAATTATATGTATAACTAGCTCCTAAGTGTCGCAGCGTGATATTAAATAGTCTAATCATCTCGTGTTTGAATGCAAAATTTCAATAATTCGTTCTCTATACAAACTTTGCCTACTTGGCCTATGGGGTTGAATTTAAAAAAAAACCCTTATGCAGACCCCTTTTTTGGGTTGGGAAATCATCAAATTACTTCCCCCACTCTGGGCGGAGCGGGGGGAGTGTCAGATTTTTACTGACTAAAATCCACCCATGTTCCTTCTATTGCCCTTTACGTTCCGGGGCCACGGTATCTCTTTCGAACAACCCGCAACCGCCGTCAGACCCCTAATAAGCGGTTTGGAAAGAAAAAACTTATAAGAAAAAGGGAAGCTAGTTATGCCGTTTGGTCCTGCCCTTGATGTCTCCGGACACGTCTAATTGCTGTCCCATCGGACTATGAGAGTGAGTACACGGCTACTGCATCAGTACCTGCGCACACACTTGTGCACCAGATCATCTTGATCAGATTTCAGATCATTTGACGGTCCTGTTCGTCTAGTGGTTAGTGGCCCTGACTGCTGAGCCGGAGGTCGTGGGTTCGATTTCCACCCAGGACAAACTTTGTGTGATGAGCATGATTGTTTGTTCTGTGTCTGGGTGTGATTTATCTATAATGAATGTATTTATAAATTATATAAGTATGTATATCAGTTGTCTGGTTACCATAACACAAGCTCTGCTTAGCTTGGGATCAGATAGCCGTGTGTGAGCTGTCCCAAGCTATATATAAGATATATATATAAAAATAACCTAAAAATTACCCTCAAAACAAGCTTTACCTATGTTTTGTTTATTAAAAACCTTAGTTTTTTTTTATAAAAACTTTTTATTTTCTCAATTATCCCAAGGACATAGGACTTAAATTATTGCAAAAGAGAAAGTCAAGGTAATAATTAATTTTTATTATTGGACAATGAGTGTTTGTCTCTCATATAAAAGATAATATTTTTTTCAATAAAAATTATAAATACATTTGTATTGAAAAAAATATTTGAAATAACTACATTTACATTTAATGCAGTAACACTTCCCACAATACTGTAATCGGTTTTGTTATTTATTTTTAACTTTAATTGTTTTATTTTGTTCAAAGATAGCACTTTATTCTAACTTGAAACAACATTGACGTCAATATAGGAATAATTTACATTAAGTAAATGTCAAATTCAGCATTTTAATGAAAATTTTAAAAGCCTAAACAAATTAGAATGAAAAAATAATTTCTGCGTTTAAAAATGGGAGTCGGACTCACACACGGGGTTCCGTAGTCGCAAGAAATATGTATATATATATATATATATATATATGACAGATGTATAGATATATATATATATATCTATACATCTGTATATAAATTTAAACTCGACAGTATATATATTTTTCATGGTTCAAACCAACGATACCGGATAACCGAAGTTCAAATCGAAGATAAGTGCTGTATGTTTAATGTCGTATTTAATTTAATTTTTATTAAGAACTAGCTTTTCCCCGCGGCTTCGTTAAATTTGGAATAGCACATTTCCCCTTTCCTGATTTACAGGTATCTGCTACCTGTAGTTTTTGCCCTTGGACCTGATTGATTGTAATAGCAATGCTAAGTTTTTCCCTTTCTTCCCAACTCCCTCTGTAACAAAATTTATCAAAATCGGTTTAGCCATTTAAGCGTGATGACGTAACAAACAAACAAACTCACTTTCGCTTTTATAATATTTGTAAGGATAAGGATGGTGATATTTTTGATGTAGTTTTTGAAATTTTGAATGTATTTTTAATTAAGTTTAAATTTTAATGTGTGTATTTAGATTTTTGTATTTATATTGGGTTTGATACCTACTAGAATGAATAAAAAAATACATAACATGTAACTGAAAATCATCATACTCCTGCTCTTATCCCAATTTAGGGGCAAGTGGCAAGGGTTAAATCGGGGATGTTTGATAAAAATATATCTCAATACTAACCCTTGACCGACCGTGGACTGCCACGAACAAGGGTGTAAAGAGGTGTAAATGAGTTTTGGTCAAAGATTGTTGGTAACCTGGACACAGACATAGGCTAAAAAAGTGAGAAAAAGGGGAAGAAAAGGGGAGACAAATATAATTTATATAATAAATTATTTTTCGATCATCACGCGTGTTCAAATAAGCGTTAGCCCAAAGTAAGTATGCTACGCGGACGAAGTCGCGGGCGGAAGCTAGTTTACTATATAATTCATTTCAGGTCAGGTCAGCATGTCTTTTACAAACTACAAAACAAGCCATGCACATTAAAAAAAATAAGAGTTTTAAATCGAATACATCAAAAATAAGTATTAAATGTTATTCAAAACTTTCATTAAAAGTCAATTTTTCTGAATTTTTGCTACCCTTAAGGAAGGGGCACATTTTTTTTTACTGTTTTGGAAGGCAATATCTCATGACTCATTAAATTGACAGCACGGTTGGCGTTTCATAGAGTACGGCTTTTTTTTTTAAAAAAAACGCTGTCCATAGACCCACACAATTTTTTACATTTAAATTGTTTTTACCTTTTTTAATCTAATATATAAAATATTTATCTAATATATTAAATTCTCGTGTCACCGTTTTCGTTTCCATACTCCACCAAAACGGCAATCGGCTAACATCTATTTTTCATGCCCCTAACCGAGCAGCGGGTGAAACCGCTGGGCACAGCTAGTAACTAATAAAATATTGTATCGGTTAATAAAAGATACACTGCGTGGTGCCGAGTCTTGTAGTAAAATAGCTGTGACATACGAACAGACAGAGTCACTCTAATTATTAGAAGTTCAAACTATTTTTATATTTATTTAGCTACAGAACCATAAAAAGAGGTTGTTGTCAAAACTGGTAATACAATAATTAGTTCGACTATACTACGTCGGTCGGTTCACATGACTAGGTATAAATATTATTACCTTGATCAAGATTACGTCCAGTCGTGTGTTAAGCCTTTCAAAGGATACTGTATTAGTATTATTTTTTGTATTTATTTATCTTATTTTTAAATCATGAAATTGTTCATGTAGGACTGCGTGGGAAACAAAATTATACAAAACAATAATTAAGTGCTCACGAAAAAAATTAAAAATAACAAAGTATGTACGGTTTTTTTGTTATTATAAACAAGACAGACAGATTCTGCGTAACATAGGTAAGTTTGTTTTGCATTTTTTTATTATATACTACAGTGTGTTCTTCAGTTGGAGGAGCTCGTGACTAAATAATAGCAGCCGCTCGGGTCGATCTTTAGGTTAAGCCGCGCTTGCCTAGGTTGGTCTGTGGATGGGTGACCACACGTTACATACCGAGTTTCCTCCGTGCCTCGGAAAGTATGTTAAGCCGTTGGTCCCCGCTGTCATTTGTAGATCTTTGACAGTCGTTACAGGTAGTCAGAGTTCCGAAAGTCTGACAACCAGTCTTACCAAGGGGTATCATACTACTTAGTATTAACTGGGTTGTGGTGGTCAGATAGCTGAATTACATGGAGCAACTGCTTGCTCCATGTAATTCAGCTGCATCCGGTTAGACTGGAAGGCAGATGATGTTCTTAGAATGACTTTTTATTTATTTTCAAATCATCAAATAACTTCCCCGCTCTGTGCGGAGAGGAGAGAACTGTCAGCTTTTTATTGACTAAAACTCACCCATGTTCTTTCTATTGCCCTTTTTATTTTCCGGGGCTAGACATACAATTATTAAACACTACGCAAATTACGAAGTAAACAGAGAGAACATTAAGGTTAGCCGAAAGTGACTCGATTTGATTCGCTTGATGAATCAAAAAACTACTTAAAACATATCGTTTGACTTTGTTTTTTTATGAAAATAATTATTTCAGATTCCAAAATCTTCGTTAGTAATTTGAGATGAAAACGAAATTAAGCTAACATGCAACAAAATTAAACTATAAATATCTAAAATGGATGCAACTTCAGCGGTACTAGGAATTCAGAAAATCCAAGGAGCCTTTAATATATTGGCTGCCTTACAGATGACTGCGTTTTTATGGCCACAACATGCACAAGTTCAAGGTAATATTCAAATTATTATTTCAATTACTATTAATAGCTAACAGACAAGTTAATATTTAAATCCAAACACAACAAAGGTCAAAGGCAACACCTAGTATTATAATTAACTAGCTGCGCCTCGCACTCACGTGGTGATTGAATCGTTACTAATTTTATAAAAGCGAAAGTGAGTTTGTTTGTTTGTTACATCTTTACACCTAAATGGCAAAGCCGATTTTGATGAATTTTGGTACAGAGATAGTTGGGACTCTGGAGACGCACATAAGTTCTAAGTCTTTTTTTTTAAAGATTGAGATATGAGGGAGAAAGAGGAAAGAAAAGGGAACGCTTAGCTTTGCTATTTTTTTTTTTTTTTTTATTATTGATAGGCTCGCGTTTGACCACTATCTCACCTGATGGTAAGTGATGATGTGGTCGACGATGAAGCACGCTTACCTAGAAATAACCTATTCACTCTTGACTTGAAGACCCCCCCCTTTATTACAATAAATCAGGCGCAAGGGCAAAAACTACAGGTATCTGCAAATCAGGAAAAGGGAACTGTGTTACCCCTAATTTAACACGAGCGTTGTAAAGCGAGAAAATATTGTACACAATATTTCCTTATGGAGTAGCCTATGTGTATATTCTGAAATGTAAGCTATAGTGTCGCAAAGTTTTTTGAAAATCTATTCAGTAGTTTTTGCGTGAAAAAGCAACTAACAAACATACTTCCTCACAAACTTTCGCTTATATAATATTAGTAAGTTTTTAACTGTTTCTGGTGTCTGGTCTAAGCAACGGATTTGTCGCAGTGGTGGCATGGTCAATTAATATTATTTCACAATACATGATGACTTTTTAACATTTTTACAATTTGGTATTAGTCTACAGGCGTCAAATAACATTATTATTTACACTTAAAAGGGAATATTTATCATGTTTGTTACTTATTCCTAGATTCCGATATTTCGGAGATGTTGCAAAAGCCATGATCACGGATGAACTGGTTATTGCGGGTTTATGCGCAGAAAAAACGATATACCCACTTTCTGTAATATCCCGTTTTGAGTGTTAATTATGTAAGTTTCCAAGTCAGTTTAAAGACTTATATCAAATAACATTTATTGCAAGATAAATGTCAAGGACTTAGTTTTACTTTAATTACGATTATTAAGCGAAAAAACATACATAACTGCTCGCACTTATCATTTCATTAACAAGTAAAGGTACAAAATTATATCAGCAACTAGCTATGCTCAGCGGTTTCACCTGCTGCTAACTTAGCGGTATGAAAAATAGATGTTGGCCGATTCTCAGACCTACCCGATATGTACACAAAATTTCGTTTAAATCGGTCCAGCCGTTTCGGAGGAGTATGGGAACGAAAACTGTGACACGAGAATTTTATATATTAGAAGATTAATAAGCGTATGCATTCGTGACGGTAAATCATTTGCAGATCTATTGAGACTGCAGCAGTCTCAATAGATCTGCAAAAGATTTACCCACAGCAGCTGTGGGTTGACTAAACTGTGGCGAAGCCTTTAGTCATATTTACCAATGATTAGAAGGCGCGAACTTATATGCTTCATACAAGTTGATAGACCCAATCGTCTTGAAAGACGTTGTTTATCATCTGGGTCCCACCTTTTTTTTTGCGGATAGGAAATCATCAAATAGCTTCCCTCGCTCTGGGTGGAGCGGGAAGAGTATCAGATTTGTACTGACTAAAACCCACAGATCCAACGTAATCCACGACCACGTATGTTCCTTCTTTTGCCCTTAATGATCCAGGGCGGTATCTCTTTTAAACAACCCGCAACCCCGGCAGGCGGAGGCTCTGGCAAGCCCCTCTGCTTTGCTGACTCTCTTTGAGGCGCGCGTGAAACCGAACGCGCCGTCGACACTACCCATTGCTCACCGGCGCCATGGGCGTCTCCCGCGGCGGCTGGGTTGGGCAGATGTTCGTGGCGAAGCCTTTAGTCATGTTGCGGGTTGTTCGAAAGAGATACTGCGGCCTCGGAACGTAAAGGGCAATAGAATGAACATGGGTGGGTTTTAGTCAGTACAAGTCTGACATGCCCCCACGCTTCGCCCAGAGCGGGGGAAGTCATTGGATGATTTCCGACCCGAAAAAAAAAAGAATTTAGTCATGTTTACCAATGATTAGAAGGCGCAAACTTATATGCTTCATACAAGTTGATAGACCCAATCGTCTTGAAAGACGTCGTTTATCATCTGGGTCCCACCTTTTTTTTTGCGGATGGGAAATCATTAAATAACTTCCCTCGCTCTGGGTGAAGCGGGAACTGTATCAGATTTGTACTGACTAAACCCACAGATCCAACGTAATCCACGACCACGTATGTTCCTTCTTTTGCCCTTAATGATCCAGGGCCGCGGTATCTCTTTCGAGCGGGGGGGAGTGGGGAGTGTCAGATTTGTACTGACTAAAACCCACAGATCCCACGTAACCCACGACCACGTATGTTCTTTCTTTTGCCCTTAACGTTCCGGGCCGCGGTAACTCTTTCGAACATAATCAGCACTTTTTGAATATCACATTACAAGAGACAGTCCTACAAAAACGCCCTTCACCCATATATTTACTGTTTGAATAGACGTAAATCACATTACTATTTAATGTTTACCCGTCAGATGGCGCTTGTTTTGACTTCATAGTAGTCGGTGCTGGATCAGCAGGCAGTGTGATAGCCAACAGACTCACAGAAATTGAGGATGCTACAGTTCTACTTATAGAAGCAGGTGGGGATCCACCTGTAGAATCTGTGGTACGTCTTTTATTGTATTATATTGTGATATTAGCCTTAACGCATTTGCTTCAACAATAAAACACTGTTTCCGTTTTGTGAAGACACAGTTGTCACAAAATTAGTATTTAAAAAAAAAACGTTGCCCCAAACTAGGAATTTTTCCTGTATCGTGGGTGCGTTTACAAACATCTAAACTCACATACACAAAAAGCCAGACCCGAAACAACCATCTATCATACAAATATTTGTTCCGTGCGGGGATTGAACCTGCGACACGCAACGTAGCATCGATCCCTCAGCCACTACGCCAACCGTGTCAATATTATTATATAAGTATTTGGTACTAGGCTTATCGACTTAAATGAAACTTTCATGATTTCCATTTTTTGTATGTGTGGTGTTCGTTTACAAACATTTAAACGAATAAATACTAACAGCTAGACCCGGAACAACTATCTTTAGAACCTACACGTATTTGTTTCGTGCGGATATACCCCTACACACAGCGCAACCAATGCGTTAAACACGCTTTTTTTCTTGTTTCAATATTATATTCCTTAATCTTCTTTTCAGATACCAGCATTTATTCCTTTTTTAAAGAAAACATCAGTTGATTGGAACTATAAAACTGAAGATGATGGTTATAGCCAACAATTTCACAAAAACTATGGAGTAGAATTGACTAAAGGAAAAATGCTTGGTGGCTCAAGTTCTATAAACTTCATGGCTTATACAAGAGGCCATCCGCATGATTTTGACAACTGGGCTAAGATGACTGGTGACGATACATGGAGCTGGGAAAACGTACTTCAATATTTTATCAAAAGTGAAAGGCTAGTCGACCCTGTTCTCCGTAATTCTATCGCAAGTGTATTTCATGGTACTGATGGATATTTAGGAACTACTAGATACTATAACCATGAAGTTATTAAATACTTTGAAGCTTTCAACGATATTGGCCATGAAATAGTTATAGACACAAACGGTAATACTTCCGTCGGGTATACTGAATGTATGTTTAATATAGCAGACGGTGTAAGACAAAGCACGGCGCAGGCATTTTTGCATCCAATTAAAAATCGACCCAATTTGTTTGTACTTAAAAATACACTTGTTTCAAAAGTCCTTTTTGATGACGACAAAAATGCTGTTGGTGTTGAAGCTATTTTGGAAAATGATAGAACTGTTACTTTTAAAGCCAAAAAAGAAGTGATTGTATCAGCAGGTGCCATTAATACCCCGCAAATATTAATGCTGTCAGGAATAGGCCCAGCACATCATTTAAAGAGTCACGGTATTAAAGTTAATGTTAATCTTCCTGTTGGTCAAGCTTTACAAGACCATGTTATGGTTATTATGGCACATAAGATGGGTCAATCACCACCATCTAAGCCGATGGATCCCACAAAATTTTCTAATCCTCTGATGATGGGATATGCTACTTTGAACAAAAGTAAAGATTTTAGAGATTATTATCAAACCATAAATTTTATAATGAATGAACCATCAGGTATGTTGCAAATGTGTTCTTTCTACTTCTCATATTTTGACGAAATATGCAATGCTTTATACAACGGTAGTATTGGAAAAGAAGTCCTTTTTAGCTTAGTTATTTTAGTTTATCCAGAATCTCGAGGCAAAATCTTGTTACGAAGTAAAGATCCTAAGGAACAGCCATTGATTTACACAGGATATTATTCTAACGATGAAGATTTGGACAAGCATGCGATGTTCTTACAAGATTTTTTTAAAGTTCAAGGTACAGACTTCTTCCAAAGCGCTCAAGCTGATCTTGTTTTGCCCGATGCGTGTGGCTGTGGAGATTTCCATCCTACCCAAGAATATTGGAAATGTTATGCGCTGTGTATGATGGTGTCTGGTTACCATTACGCTGCTTCTTGTCCTATGGGGGTCGTAGTAGATTCCCGTCTTAACGTGTTTGGAGTACAGAGACTAAGGGTTGCAGATGCTAGTGTCATGCCAAAGATTACTGGCGCCAATCCTAATGCTGCAACGATTATGATTGGAGAAAAAGTGGCTGATTTTATCAAAGAAGATTATTTTTTTAGATACTGATATGATGTTTTAATAAGTAATGGAACATGAATGATGATGGCAATTATTTAAGTTAATTTATTTTGAAACTGATGTTGTATAGGTTAAAAAAAATAATTATACACGAAATGTTATTTGTTTTTATATTTATTTCAATACGACTGGCGACTGTGGGAAGCCGCGAAGAGGGGTGGGCAAAATGTAGAAACTCTTGGCCCGGAATATAAAAATATAATATCTATGCTCAGCAGTAGTCAATGGTGTCTACTTTATTGACCGATATTAAAAGGTATTTATACTAGAAAATGTCTATGGCATTTGTCTGTCTAAAGTGAATAAATAGTATATAGTTAAAAAAAAATCACTTTATCATTCATTACGGGAAATATCATATTTAAACCTCATTACATTGTTCAGAAAGTGACGATGCGCGCTCGTGATTTGCGCGATCGTAAGTCATTATATTTTTAAGGTCACTAAAATGAAACAATATTAGCTAAGTATTGGAATAGTTACTTAGTTGCAGTGTACTAATATAACTTAGTTCTGGTTGTGGTCACGAGTTGGTATAGTTATTTATTTTTTTTGGAGTGGAAAATCATCATGTATGGATGTTTGTTACTCTTTCATGCCAAAACGGCTGAACGGATTTTAATGAAAGGTAGATTATAGTCTGGAATAACACAAAGGATACTTTTTTATCGTGGATGAAGACGATATACCTTAAATTTCACCATTTCTTTCGAACGTTTTACGCAAAATAATCCTTTGAAAGCAATAAGAAATAAAAAGTGACCGAGACAAATCAGTAACGAATTGTTGTTCTAAAAAGCAATAACTAAATCTACACCCACAGAAATACTCAACGTTTATGGTGCATTTTCTCCTTGTTTACCTTTTGTTAGCGCTAAAAGGAGGAAGTCCGAGTTTTCAATGGATTTTGCTCTTTTGTCCTATTTCTTTCTACCACCATTGTTGTATAAAATAATAAATTTGAAAGAATTTTCGAAATACTTTCTAATAACACTCAGCTAGCAAACAAATTTGTTAAAAGAAAAATACAGTAGGGAAAAATTGTCGGGCAATTCAGTGAATGGATCTTTTATTTTTCGATTTAGTCTCTTTTTTGCAAGTCACTTTACGGCCATTTGTTTTAAATAATTTGTTTGTTTAAAAAAACAAGCTTGAAAATAGCGGCTTTTATCCATACTGATATTATAGAAGCAAAAGTGAGTTTGTTTGTTACGTCTTCACACCTAGATGGCCATACCGATTTTGATGAATTTTGGTACAGTGATAGTAAGGACCCCAGAGTTGGTTATAGGCTAATTTAAAACAGAAGAGTGAGTAACGTGGGATACGCGTGATATTTTTTTTCGATCATCAAGCAAGTTAAAGTTAGCGTTAGCCCAAAGTAACTATGCCACGCGGACGAAGTCGCGGGCGGAAGCTAGTTTATTATAAGACTAAACTTATTTATTATATTATAAAAAATATTTGATGTAATAAATTCAAAAAACTGGTTAGGTCTTTCAATTACTAAAAATAAACTACGACATGACATTAGGAAAAAACGGTGATAATCTCAAAAGTGTTTTTGTTTTAAGATTATGGGTTGTTTTGTTCTCATGAGACGCTAAAGAAATATTTTGAATTATTATTATTATTTATATTTTCATTAAAATGAAACCTAATTAGCATTATCAATGGTTGGCGCAGTGGTTGAGCGATCGACTGCTATGCTATGTGTCGCGGGTTCGATCCCCGCACAGAACAAATATTTGTATGACCTACATATAGTTGTTTCAGCTATCCTAACATGACGTCTTAGCAGAACTTATTCCACTGAGGGAAAGAGACAGAACTATACAGGGTGTCTAGCACCATCTCTTTCTCACACAGGCATAAGAACTGCTATAAGTTGTCATGGTAACCCTACAGGTCTGGCTGTTTGTGTATGTGAATTCAAATGTAAACAATGAACCTTGGTCCCGCAAAACTAATACAGACAAGAAATACGGGAGACAATAATAATCTTAAACAGTTATGACGCTAATCCAAGGTACCAGGGACGCATATTAACAAGGAGCTATTCCCCTCACGTCCGTGTAGGTTATTGAAGGAAAATATAATGTCACGTGTTGCCAAACTTTTTGCTTTTTGCTTACCTGTGACCTGAAATAAAGGCTCAGCTAGGCACGCGATTTTTTTCGTCATTCAATTCTAATCTATACTAATATTATAAAGCTGAAGAGTTTGTTTGTTTGTTTGTTTGAACGCGCTAATCTCAGGGACTACTGGTTGGAATTGGAAAATTCTTTTAGTGTTGGATAGTCCATTTCTTGAGGAAGGCTATAGGCTATATAACATCACGCTACGAACAACAGGTGCTGAGCAGCGTGGGTGAAACAGCGTGGAACAGCTATTGGGTTACATAAAATGATCATAAACCATCATTCTGATTCTGATTCATTTTATACCTAAAAATTTAGAGTTCCGTGCCGAAAGACAGAAAACGAAATGATTTTATAAAGAATCATTTTGTTGTCAGTCTTTATGTTAAAGTACTAAATCTCCAAAACGCGTGGAAGTATAGAATTGAAATTAAAACCGTATACTTACCCAAGTTTTGTGAAAGAGTGTTACATAGTCTAAGCGTTGTTAGATGACACGACTGCTACAACCATCAATCCTTACTATTCTCGTCCATTTATTGTTTTCTATACATAAAATTATTAGTTTAAATATTTTTTAAACACAAAAATTAAAAAAAAATATATTTAAAAATATAATAATAGTAGCCCACCGGTATCGGGAACAGGGTCCAAGCTACCGGCGGTCAGGGCTCCAGAGAAAGGAACCTCCTAACAATACGAGCCGTGTCCAGGAGTACCGCTTTCTGTATCAAGCCCTTGATCCAGCTGCCTAACGAAAGCCTCCTCAGGTATTGGTCAAGGCTTTTGGCAATTAAGCCATTGGCAGATATACTATAATCCTTACTAATATTATAAAAGCAAAAGTGAGTGTGTTTGTTTGTTACGTCTTCACGCCTAAATGGCTAAACCAATTTTGATGAATTTCGGTACAGAGTTAGTTGGGACCCTGGAGACGGACATAGACTAGTGAGTAATGGTGGAGAAAGAGCGAAGAAAAGGGGAGAGATAGACAATTTTTTTTCGATCATCACGCGGGTTAAAGTTAACGTTAGCCCAAAGTAACTATGCCACGCGGACGAAGGCGCGGGCGGAGCTAGCTCGCTTTTATAATATTAGTAAGGATTGCTGCAAAATTATTGATTTCATATAAATTCTGGATATTTGTACGCATAAAGGGACGGAGACACACACACTGAGACAGTTTTTTTTTATAAACCGACTGGCTTGCATTGCCTGTATTTACACTCACCCATTCAATTGGGAATGATTTTGGGGTGCGCAACACGTTTTTTTCTTCCATTCTCCCCTGACATCATTATTCCTTTCTCTTTCATAACATTCCTTACACAATCCATCTGTCTTTTCTTTGGGCTTTCTCTCCCTCTCTATCCCTCAACATTCATACCTATTACTCTTTTAATCACATGCGTATCGTCCTCCTTCATTAAATGTCCATACCATGAAAATCAAAGAAAACTATTTAGAGTCTTGAATGTAGGTTAGTTTTTTACTGCGAAGGTCACTGAAAACGTGCAGTTATTAACGAATAATCACAGGCATTTGTCTGTTCCTACGGATAATATTATTATTGCATTATATGGGCTAAACTAGACTTAATTATATCCTTCCACACTAATAACAGACTAGTTAATTACTCTACTTAATTACGAAATTTAATTAGGTATCTGTACTATTATGGAAGGTACTATACACTGACGCAAAAATGGTTAACATATTTTTAGTACGTCATTCTGAACCGCAAAAATATGTCGTTTATTAAAAAAAAACTGTTTTCTATAAAACTGCCATAATCATTTACAATGAAAAACTGTATGAAGCAGCTGATTTATTTTTAGGGTTCCGTACCCCAAAGGGCACAAACAGAACACCTATAGGATCACTTTGTTGTCTGTCTGTCTTGGTTACACGTGCAGGTATCCAGTTAAAATTAAAACCATTAACTCAAGTACCATTTACAAAATAAAAATGGCAGTAGTTGCAAGTTTGTACGCAAACTTCGGTGCACAAGTCTGACTGACATTTGGCTCTTTTTTTAATAACCGAAACGCTACGGACCCTCAAAGAAATTCCCAAAGCCCTTTTACTTTTTAGTCGAATATAATATACTAGCTTTCGCCCGCGGCTTCGCCCGCGTTAAATTTGGGGTAACACAGTTCCCCTTGCGCCTTATTGATTTGTAATAGCAACGCTAAGTTTTTCGTTCTATTCCCTCTTTCTCCCTCACATCCCACTTTTTTCAAAAAAATATTAGCCTATGTCCGTCTCCTGGTTCCCAACTATCTCTGTACCAAAATTCATCCAAATCGGTTTAGCCATTAAAGCGTGAAGAGGTAACAAACAAACAAACAAACAAACTCACTTTCGCTTTTATAATATTAGTAAGGATAATTTAGGCGAATTTAACCAAGGTTATAAAATTATCTAAAAAGTTAGCTCATTTATACTGGTTACAAAGTTGTGCATCAAATTACTTTCAGATAGGTTTTACCTGAAGTTGTGACTAACAAACAGAAAGTTCTTCATGCAAATGAAAAATTATCCATGTCACTGTGCAAGCTTACTTTGAGCATAGTTTACTTCCGACTAAAACTGTTTGTAGCTAGAAGCAAACAGTTTTATTTGTTATACTAAAATTCAACGTTAAAATATTTTATTTTTATTTTATCAAAGCGTAGGTATAAATATCTAGCAATTTCAATCAGTTTTATTTCATACATTATTTAATTGGTAGACTTGTTTCACCCATTTCTAACTTTCCGACTCCTATTTCTCTGAACTTTGCTCTTAGATTTAAAGCCTGTGTCTTCACAATGATCTTTTTTTATAAAATCTGCTGCTTTTTCACCAATCATAATAGTAGCAGCATTGGTATTTGTCCCAACTATTTTCGGCATGACACTGGCATCTGCAATTCTCAGTTTCTGTACTCCATACACATTAAGCTCGGAGTCTACTACGATCCCCATTGGACTTGATCCAGCGTAATGGTATCCAGATACCATCATGCATAACGCATAGCATTTCCAGTATTCTTGGGTATTTGTAAAATCTCCACAACCACAAACTTCAGGAACAACTAACTCAGATTCAACGCTTTTAAAAAAATCCGTATCCTGTACTCGCAAAAAGTCTTGTATGTACGTTACGTGATTGTCTAAATCACCAGCAACAGAATAATATCCAGTATATATCAATGGTTTTTCTTTTGGATCTTTGCTTCGCAATAAAATCTTGCCGCGAGATTCTGGGTACAGTAAAACGTGAGATGTCAGCAACAGAGCTTTTCCAATACTTCCGTCATACAAAGCATCACATACTTCATCGATAAAGGAATAGTAAAAAGCACAAAACTGCAACATAGCGGTCGGATCATTCATAAGAAGACTGTAAGTCTGATAATCTGGATAGATTTGGCTTTTATTTAAAGCGACATACCCAAACACAGCTGGGGTTGGAAAACTTGAAGGGTCGACTGGCTTGGGAGGAAGCGAATCTCCCATTGTGTGAGACATGATAACCGTTACATGATCCTGTAATGCTTGACCGACTGGGAGATCAGAAATGACATCTATATTGTGACTTGTTAGGTGATCTTTTGGACCAACACCAGACAACATTAATAACTGCGGGGTATTAATCGCTCCTGCAGATACTATTACTTCTTTATTAGCTTTGAAAGTGACAGCTTCATTGTTTTTCAAGATAGCTTCAACTCCAATCGCATTTTTGTCGGCATCGAAAAGAATTTTCGATACCAGTGTGTTTTTAAGCACTGACAAATTGGGACGGTTTTTGATTGAACTCAAAAATGACTGGGCCGTGCTTTGTCTTACACCATCAGCAATGCTGAATAAATTCTCAGTATAAGCAAGAGGAGTATCACCATTCGTGTCCAATACAATTTCATTACCAACTTCTTTGAATGCTTCGAAGTATTTCAAGACTTCGTCCTTATGATTTCTAGAAATTCCTAAATAACCATCAGTTCCATGGAAAACGCCAGCATCAGCTTTAAGAAGAACAGGGTCGACTAGCCTCTCACTTTTCTTAAAATATTGAAATACGTTTTCCCAGCTCCATGTATCGTCACCAGTCATCTTAGCCCAGTTGTCAAAATCATGCGGATTACCTCTTGTATAAGCCATGAAGTTTATAGAACTTGAGCCACCAAGCATTTTTCCTCTAGTCAATTCTACTCCATAGTTTTTGTGAAATTGTTGGCTATAACCATCGTCTTCAGTTTTATAGTTCCAATCAACTGATGTATTTTTCAAGAAAGGAAAAAGCCCAGGTACCTGAAATATAATAAAATTTATGTGATTATCGTTTGTTAAAAAAACAATAACATCATCGTTATGTACGAAGTTTTCTGTGATCACCATAACTGACAACTGTGTAATTAAAAATAAAATAAAATGTTATACCTTAGATTCTTTAGGTGGATCCCCGCCTGCTTCTATAAGTAGAACTGTAACATCCTTAATCTCTGTGAGTCTGTTGGCTATCACACTGCCTGCAGATCCAGCACCGACTACTATGAAGTCGAAACAATCGCCATCTGATGGATAAAATACACGTTAAGTATTGCCTGTTTAATTTTCAATTTCTATTATATATGACTAGCTTTTGCCCGCGGCTTCGCTCGCGTTAAATTCGGTAGCGCCTTATTGATTTGTAATAGCAACGCTAAGTTTTCCCGTTTCTTCCCTCTTTCTCCCTCATATTCCACTCTTTTTAGGAAAAAATAGCATATGTCCGTCTCCTGGTTTCCAACTATCTCTGTAGCAAAATTCATCAAAATCGGTTTAGCCATTAAAGCGTGAAGAGGTAACAAACAAACAAATAAACAAACAAACTCATAATAATATTAATTAAAGTAAGGATTAGATCATTGACCGTTTCCAAATTGATCGTCATCTTATGGTACGGTTTTTCTTTCACACTAACGCATTCAGTTTTCATGTACTATTGCAAATTGTGAAACTACTTTTTTCCAACTTAGAATATTTTTTATTTATTTACTATCTCCAACAAAGAATGTACAGACACCTGCACATCAAGCTACTACAATCTGTCAGATATCTTTAATAGATTTTCGACTTTATTTCTAAAGAATATGGTTCAAGGTTCATTGGGAAAAATTTACAGTTTTGGGTAGCTTGATCTGCAGGCGTGTGTACAATTGTACACAAATCATGTAATGTTAATTATGGACGACAATAGTATCACGTAGGTGCACTCTTTACATACAGTAGACCACAGCATGCACAATATAATTAACTATAAGCTTAAATAATAATTATTTATAATCGAAAACAAAAAAAATATATTATAGTACCTTGAACTTGCGCATCTTCTGGCCATAAATACGCTGTCAGTTGTAAGGTAGCCAGTACACTAAGCGCTCCTTGGATTTGTTGAACACCTAGTACCGTTGATGTTGAATTCATATTTAATAGTTCCTTTTTTTGCTTTTACCTCTTACAAAAACCGAACATTTATTAAAATTTGAAACGATAAACTATGTTCTGAAAAAGTTTTATAACTTCCGTTCTTTGTTTAGAAAAATAAAAACTATTTTTATATTATTTTTGTAAAACTTTTTTAACACTAATACACGTGGCTCACTCAATTGAATTTCTTATAATATAATAAGTAACCACGTTTAAATACTAAAATGCAGACATAACGAAATGCAAACAATTTAATATTCACTTACTGAAATCAAATAAAAAAAATATATATTCACCGTAACCTTGGGTAAACACTTGAACCTACAAATACTTAAGAAGCAAGTAAGAAATTTGTATTTTAATGAGTTATACATACGAACATGTCTGTTTGTATCACTGTTTGTTGATCTCTTTTGGGCTAAACAATTGACTGTTGGGTTACCAAGTCACATATCTTGAATTCAAACCCTAATCACGTACTCTGGTTTTGGAATTCATGTGCGTATTGTCCCACTAGTTTTGGAAGGAAAACATCGTGTGAAAACCAAACATGCCATGAGGGGCCACCGCCTGCTGGGGTTGCGGGTTGTTCGAAAGAAGGGTGGCCCTGGAATATAAAGGGAAAAAGCCTTACTCTCCTCTCCACTATGCTCAAAGCGGGAAACTTATTTGATGATTATGCATCCGCAAAAAAAGGTTAGGCACTGACCACAAGAAAAAGAAAAAAAGTAGAGGTGTCAAGGGACACCCGGATGGAACGAAGTTCCTATAGGAATGAAAATATCTGGCTTGCTTTCTATAACATAGAGAGAGAGAGACAGAGAAACATGCGACGCCGCACAGCTTACAATAGCTACAAGGATAAGGAACTTCGTTCCAAAAAAAATGATGCTAATGCGGTTTTCATTCTTACAGTATTTATTTCAGAAAGTGTGTGGGTATGTGAGCTCATGGCTAAATAATAGCAGCCGCTCAGGTCGATCTTTAGGTTAAGCTGCGCTTACCTAGGTTGCTATGGATGGGACCCGTTACATACCGAGTTTCCCCGTTGCCTCTGAAAGCACGTTAAGCTGTTGGTCCCGGCTGTCATGTGTAGATCTTTAACAGTCGTTACAGATAGTCAATGTCCCGAAAGTCTGATAACCAGTCTTACCAAGGGTATCGTATTACCTAGTACTAACTGGGTTATGGAGGTCGGATAGGCAGTCGCTCCATGTAAAATACTGGTATTCAGCTACATCTGGTAAGACTGGAAGACCAAAATATTTGGGAAAAAGGCTATGATGATGATTCCAGAAAGTGTTTCTGTGCCGTAAAAAAGCCAAAACAATCCGATGTTTTGACACGTCACAATGGCATCCGAATAAAGCAGGGATTTTTACTAGTCTTACTGTTATGGATATTTGCGTTTTGTTTATCGGTTGGTTGAATAACATTCTTTTTGAATTTCTTGAAACAGCTTTCCACGTTTAAAGCATTACAGTATTGTTCTGAAAATAAAGTGTCCCTCCGTGCGTACACGGTAATCCACGCCCCGCAGTTATTTGATGATTTGCCAAAAAAATACAATAATCCTACGACATACCAACAATACTATTTTTAACTACATTCCTACATCAATAAAAAATGAACCAGTAACTTAATTTTAATCTTAAAAAAAAACTAACCACACTCCCATTAAGCAATTGTTACTTCTCCGTATCGCATTTTCTGGCTTATACCTACCTTATGTCAGTTACCTAAAAATGACTGTGTGCACAACTGCTATTAATTATACTATTATGACAAAAAGCCAATTTAAAAATTTTAAGTTTATTATGCATTCATGTTAATGAATTCATATTTTTTTTTGTAAATAAACCGAATTTTGAATTGTCATTGCCAGCAGGCGGTCTTCTATATTATAGCACAAATGAGGCTATTTATCGTTACTTTTTTTTTTGTTTTATTGATTTCGAAGTGTAGATAACAAACATAAAAAGGAAAATGTTTTTTTTTCAGGTAAAATAAACCCTAAACAACAATCATTATGACAATAATCAAAACTAACTGAAATTTACCTCATCCGGTAAGACTAGAAGCCGACCCCAACATAGTTAGGATACAGCTTTAGAGCTTAACATAGAATGCCTTAATCGCATCAATCACTTACCCACATGATAGAATTCTAAGACTCGGTTCTGGTTCTCGAGTTTTTCGGACAAAGGCTTTGAAGTGTGGTGAAGACAACTCTTTAAATCATAAAACACCATAATATATTCTGGCCGCAGCCACTAGATTGTCTGCGTGCGTGACAAGATGGACCAAACTATAAAATAGTGTAAAATAAACTAACGAATCTATGTGAATCTAAACTATACTATTTTACAAGTATAGATCGAAAGCGTAGTCATGTACTGAGGAGGGACGAAGCACATTTGACAAAAAGAGTGATGAATGTCAATGTTATTGAATGGATGAAGAGGGAGAGGTTCATTCATTGTAGTAGTTAGGTTATCTCAGGCAAAAGTCGAAATAAAACCTTTTCCATTTGAATATCTTTATTGCGAAGAACACACAAAAAATTCCTTTCTTATGCAGGGAGAAGAAAGAGGCACAAAAATGGCATAATGGTTATTTAATTAAAATCGTGAGTAATTTTTCTTCACTCACACAAGAGTTGTTGAAAACTGTTTAGACAGATGGTCTGAATACATTCACCACCTACAAGGTAAAACGCTCATTTTGTGTAAAACTAAAAAGTCAGTAATGTGGATCTATCCAGCTTACAACCGTAAACCATGATCTTCTTTTATCATATCAGCAGCCCTTTCTGCAATCATAATAGTCGCAGCATTCGGATTAGCACTAGTTATTTTTGGCATTACACTTGCATCTGCAATCCTTACCTTGTTTACCTTAATCAGCTTGAGGCGAGAGTCTACTACAACACCCATAGGGCAGGACCCAGCATAGTGGTATCCTGGCATCATCAAACAAAGCGCGTAGCATTTCCAGTACTCAATCGATGAATTAAAATTACCACAACCACAAACTCCTGGAATGACTAGTTCAGATTCAACACTTTCAAAATACTCCGTAAATTGAACTCTCAAAAAATCTTGTAGATATAATACATGATCCTCTAAATCTTTATCGTTAGAATAGTATCCAGTGTATATTATTGGCTGTTCTGTAGGATCTGTGCTTCGCAGTAAGATTTTTCCGCGAGACTCTGGAGACACTAAAATGACCGAGCTGAATAAAACGGATTTTCCGATACTGCCCTCATATAACTCTTCACACAATTCATCAATGTAAGAGTAGTAGAAAGAACAGAATTGCAAAACACCTGTTGGTTCGTTCATAACAAAACCAGCGACTTGATAATCTGGATAATCTTGAGTTTTATTTATTCTAGCGAATCCATTGATGAGTGGAGATGGGAAATTTGTGATATCTATTGGCTTGGAAGTAGTTGATGGTCCCATTGTTTGAGTCACACTAACTATAACGTGATCCTGTAAAGCTTGTCCAACAGGAAGGTCAGATTTTACTTCTATGTCGTGATCATTCAAGTGCTCTTTTGGACCTACCCCTGACAACATCAGCAGTTGCGGGGTGTTGATAGTTCCTGCCGATACTATGACTTCTTTATTGGCTTTGAAAATAACCGCTTCACCATTTTCCATTATAGCTTCAACACCGATAGCGCTTTTGTTGTTATCGAAAAGGATTTTTGATACCAGTGTATTTTTAAGTACCGATAAATTAAGTCGACTTTTAATCGAATGCAAAAATGATTGAGCAGTGCTTTGTCTAACATGGTCAGCAATGGTAAACATGGTTTCAGTAAATCCAAGAGGAGTATTGCCGTTTGTGTCCAAAACAATGTTATGACCAATTTCTTTGAATGCTTCAAAATATTTTAACACTACTTCATTATAGTTTCTGCTAGTTCCTAAGTATCCATCAGTACCATGAAAAGCAGCTGCATCAGAATCAAGCATGATAGGGTCGACTAGCCTTTCACTTTTCTTAAAATATTTAAGTGTGTTTTCCCAGTTCCATGAGTGATCACCAGTCATCTTAGCCCAGTTGTCAAAATCATGAGGATTCCCCCTCGTGTACATCATATAGTTGATAGAACTCGAGCCTCCAAGCATTTTTCCTCTTATCATGTCAGCTCCATGGTTTTTGTGAAACTGTTGGGTGTAACCGTCGTCTTCAGTTTTGTAGTTCCAATCAACTGACGTATTTTTCATATACTGAACTAATCCTGGTAACTGTTGAAATGAATATATTAAATTAAATAGTTTAAAAATCAATTAATACTAAATGATAAGTGTTGATTATCTTGCAAATAAGTTTTTACACTTTTAATACACGTCGTTCTTTTGCATAGCCGACTACTCTGAGAAGAATTCATAGTCTCTTTTAAAGTCCAAACAAAAATCTTCATCAACTTACATGAGGACTATGCAGATTAGTATCCAAATGTTATTTTTAAGAAAGCACCTCATAGATTGAGTGGACCTGTCCAGCGAGTTGAAGCGTTTGTCAGTTGTTGTGTAGCTCGATTCATTACTCATGGAGCTTAACGACGCAATAATCGATACGAAAAAAAAGGACACAGGTTGTGATTTAGAGTAACGTATGAGTTGAGATTGGTAAATATTGTTGTTTTCTTAACATCAGATTTAAAATCTATGAAACAATATCCCCATTTGTTGTGGTAACAGCAGTCAATACAAGACAGCAGTGGCAACTTAAGCAAACAATGTTTGTCCACCTGCTTACTCTTTGATTAGCTATCAAATTTGGTAGACAGTAACTAACCCTATAAAACAATTTAAAACAAAACGTACCACAGATTCTACGGGTGGATTTCCGCCTGCTTCTATAAGTAGAACTGTAACATCCTTAATCTCTGTGAGTCTGTTGGCTATCACACTGCCTGCAGATCCAGCACCGACTACTATGAAGTCGAAACAATCGCCATCTGATGGATAAAATACACGTTAAATATTACTGTTGCCTGTTTAATTGTCAATGTCTACTATATTAATATTAATCTAATATATAAAATTCTCGTGTCACAGTTTTCGTTTCCATACTCCTCCGAAACGGCTCTATCGATCCTCATGAAATTTTAAATACATATTCAGTAGGTCTGAGAATCGGCCAACATCTATTTTTCATACCCCTAAGGGCCTATGCACACCACGTTTTCTAAACGCGCCGTCGACGCGCGTTTTGGGAACGCGCGTCGCCGGCGCGTTTTTATCCTGCAGAGCAGTTTGTTGTCGTTTGTATCGATACAAACGCGCGGCACCGGCGCGTGTGTATCGCTACACACGCGCGTTTGCATCGCGTCTGTATCGCTACAAACGCGCGTCGACGGCGCGTTTTTATCCTGCAGAGCAGTTTGTTGTCGTTTGTATCGATACAAACGCGCGGCACCGGCGCGTGTGTATCGCTACACACGCGCGTTTGCATCGCGTCTGTATCGCTACACACGCGCGTCTGTATTTATACAGGTGTGCAAAGGTCTACAGGCTGCGTCTGACTTGCGTGCGTATCGCGTCTGTATCGCTACAAACGCGCGTCGACGGCGCGTTTAAAAAACGTGGTGTGCATAGGCCCTAAGTAAGCAGCGGGTGAAACCGCTGGGCACAGCTAGTTGTAATATAATAAAATCATCCACCGATTCCAAATTTATCGTGATCTTAAATAATTATCTGCAAAAATTACAACAAATAAAATAACTATTCTTAAGAAAAAATAGTTGATTTTACGTCAAATGGGCCACGAGAGATTTTTTATAAGGAATCAAAATCATTGAAGAAATAAATAAAACTCTTTGGAAGCGATGCTAACTTTCTAGATCCAAGTATTTTGTTAAGTTGTTGACATATTAATGGATTGAGATTCAGTCAACATTAAACACAGTCAAAAATTATTTAATAGTAATAATTTCACACTACCTTCACATGTATGTTGAGGTCCCAGTGTTGGACATGGACTGTGAGATGTAATTCAGTTGATAATTAATCGTGATGACCCAGAGATTAAACGTCCAGAGGTTGTGGTTCCAAACCCGACTAAATTCCAATGTGACGTATTTGACAATACAATTTTCAATTTTCCTAATAACTCTCTACTAAGCAAGGCTATTAATTTTATTATGGTTGCTATTTATGTGACTGTAACAGATGTTTATATAATTTCCTAACATTATAATGCAAGTACTTAAAATATTTGCACGACTTGTAAGTCAAATAAAGTGAGACTAACATTATTATCATCTTCATATGGAATAACCTATATGAATCTCATTTTATAGGTAAATAATAATTAAACTAAACAGTTATACTTTTAATACTGCGTCATGCTAAAAATAGGCGCAAATAAAAAGATGGTCAACTTAAAATATACATCATTAACAAAACGATCAAGACCTGAATCGTGTGAGCCACCTTCAACAGTAAAAAAACATTATTTTGTTATATTTCAGTACAAGTATAGTTCAGACAATTGTTTCATCTGTCTCTTACCCATGTAAGAGACAAATGAAACAATTGTCTTCAAATTTTGGGTTCTAGGCTAATATTGCTGCTCTAAGCAAGAATATTTGGATCTTACCTTGAGGTTGTGCTTGCTCTTGAAATAAAATATCAGTCAGCCCTAAAATAGACAGAACACTAAAGGCTCCTTGGATTTGCTGGATTCCCTGCACCGCTGATGATGCATTCATTTTCAATACTTTGTGGTCGTTTTGTTGTTATAATCGTTTATTCATCACTACAAAATAATAACGAAGTTATTGAAAATAATGTATGTTGTAAATATTTTTCTTAATAATATCTGTCGTTTAATGATTTAATTATCTTCCTCAATTGTTTTAAATAATTTTGAAACTATGGATAAAAAAATAACAAATGTACCTTTTGCAACACTGAAACACGACTGGACCAAAATTTGTTTGCAGACTTCATATTTATGCAATGATAATTATGCAAAAATATCTTGAAGTGTTACGCCCCTTTTAACGAACAGACACGGAACTAAGGAAAAAAGTCAACAGCACGCTTTTATGTAGGTATCTCTTTACCTACATAAAAGCGTGCTGTTGACTTTTAAGCTCTAGTCACACCGAAGAAAGTTGTAATTCTAATGGCACGCTTTCAAGTATGTAATGATTATTTAATGCTGTGTTACGTAGAAAAAAAACTAAATATTACAATAACGGTAAAAAAATATTATGATGGTAACCCCATTTCATTGGAAATGTCATATTGTTTGACATAAATATCTGTTGTTATAATTTCAATGTATATTTTGTTTTGTGCTAACTTTTTTTGTGTAAGCAAAGAGATTGTATAGCTAATTTGTTTTAATACTTGAAAGATTAGAATTACGTGACCTGGCTTACTACTCTAAACATGCATGCCTCATAAACTAAACATGTTTGAAAAAATTTAGCCCAATCGAAAAACGGGAAGCTTGTCAAATTAAACTTTTGAATGTTTTGGACATACTTATTTAGTCAAGTTAATAAAAGCGTAATGAAATGGAAGGTTAGGGTTAATTTACATTTCTTTGAAATCATAAAGTTAGTAATTTAATCACGTTATTATAAACTTCATATTTTAGCTTGCGCGTGATTTTTCCTCTGCTGCGACTTTCCTCTTATTTGGAAAAATGCAATTCAAAATAGAGTAACATAACCGGGGAAGACTGCTACTAAACTTTTCTAATATTTACCAATGAGTACTTTTCCACTACTGTATGAACTGTTTGAAAGTTGACACATAGTTAAGACAGTAAGGGACAGTAGTGGCAACGACTGTTACCTATACTTGAGGATGAAAGATGGAAACAGATCACCAATTTGGCTTCCGAGTGCACCCTGTATCGTCAGAGCATACCCACAACCTTTGCATAGGAGGCAGTCATTCGGCTACTCTTGTTGACGTATAACAGGCATTCGACAGAGTGTCGCACAAGAGCCCTTTGTGTAAACTTAAGATTTGCTTACCACATATAAGACATAAATATAAGGCCTAAATTTCTCTCAAGTCTTAATAAGAGGGCTGAGTTTTTCAGGTTATAACTGGAGACTGCCTATATCCATTTTATCCCATGGAAGCTGGAGTGCTCCAGGGTACTGTGATGGGGCCTGTACTGTACAACAGATAATATTGCTGACCCAACTAACTCGAAGTGAATTGTAACTGCAACCTATGCTGATGACAACTTAGTATTTTCCTGTGATATATACTAGATTATATCCAAAAAATAATGAATCCAAACTATAATATTGTCTTACAAGTGTAAATTAAAACTTTTTTCATTTTAAATATCTTTATTACGAAGAACACACAAAAAAAAAAACAGAAAAAGTGCAAAAAATCTCTCGTTCTTTTTTCATTCTTTTGGAAAAAATCAAGCAATTAGATGGATGGATATATTTAAATTACAAACTTAAGCCATAATCTTCTTTTATCAAATCAGCAGCTCTTTCTGCTATCATAATGGTCGGAGCATTGACATTGGCACCAGTTATCTTTGGCATCACACTTGCATCCGCGATCCTAACCTTGTTTACCCCAATCAACTTGAGACGAGAGTCTACTACAACCCCCATAGGACAGGACCCAGCATAGTGATATCCTGGCATCATCAAACAAAGCGCGTAGCATTTCCAGTACTCAATCGATGAATTAAAATTACCACAGCCACAAACTTCTGGAATGACTAATTCAGATTCAACACTTTTAAAATACTCCGTAAATTGAATTCTCAAATAATCTTGCAGATATAATGCATGTTTCTCTAAATCTTTATCGTTAGAATAGTATCCAGTGTATATTATTGGCTGTTCTGTAGGATCTTTGCTTCGCAGTAGGATTCTTCCACGAGACTCTGGATACACTAAAATTACTGCGCTTAGTAAAATGGATTTTCCGATACTGCCCTTATATAACTCTTCACACAATTCATCAAAAAAAGAGTAGTAGAAAGTACAGAGCTGTAACGCACTTGTCGGTTCATTCAATACAAAACCAAGGCTTTGATAATCTGGATAATCTTGACTTTTATTTATTCTGGCAAACCCATTAATGATTGGTGATGGATAATTTGTGATATCTACTGGCTTGGACGGAGTTGATGGACCCATTGTATGAGTCACACTGATCGCAACGTGATCCTGTAAAGCTTGTCCAACAGGAAGGTCAGATTTTACTTCTATGTCGTGATCGTTCAAGTGCTCTTTTGGACCTACCCCTGACAACATCAGCAGTTGCGGGGTGTTGATAGTTCCTGCCGATACTATGACTTCTTTATTGGCTTTGAAAATAACCGCTTCACCATTTTCCATTATAGCTTCAACACCGATAGCGTTGTTGTTGTTATCGAAAAGGATTTTTGATACCAGTGTATTTTTAAGTACCGATAAATTAAGTCGACTTTTAATCGAATGCAAAAATGATTGAGCAGTGCTTTGTCTAACATGGTCAGCAATGGTAAACATAGTTTCAGTAAACCCAAGAGGAGTATCGCCATTTGTGTCTAAAACAATGTTATGACCAATTTCTTTGAATGCTTCAAAATATTTTAACACTACTTCATTATAGTTTCTGCTAGTTCCTAAGTATCCATCAGTACCATGAAAAGCAGCTGCATCAGAATCAAGCATGATAGGGTCGACTAGCCTTTCACTTTTCTTAAAATATGGAAGTGTGTTTTCCCAGTTCCATGATTGATCACCAGTCATCTTAGCCCAGTTGTCAAAATCATGAGGATTCCCCCTCGTGTACATCATATAGTTGATAGAACTCGAGCCTCCAAGCATTTTTCCTCTCGTCATTCCAACTCCATGATTTTTGTGAAACTGCTGGGTGTAACCGTCGTCTTCAGTTTTGTAGTTCCAATCAACTGATGTGTTTTTCAAATATTGAGCTAAACCCGGTAACTGTTGAAATGTATAATTATATTAAATTAGAATAATATAACAGTTTTTTGTAACAAAAAAAATACAAACATAACAACACCAAGTCTTATACTTGGTGTTGTTATGTTTGTATTTTTTTTTTGAGATTTGGAGAGTGACGTGTGAGCTCGGATTGGAGAATATTGCTGTATGAAATGTTTTTTTCACACAATCACATTAAATAGTGGTAAGTGTACTAATTGATTGTGTGCCATGAAAGCTATAATAATTATTATTACGAATGTTGACGAACAACTACCTGAAATATATTATGAAAGACGGGACGCTTGACGAGTGTCGGGCAGGCCACCGTCCGGGTGAGTCTATCAGACAATATTTCTGGTTGTTCTCGTCTAGCACAACCAAGTAGCCAGGATTATTCATCAGCATCTTGCCTTGAAATCTAATCTTGTTGAATCTGAGGTACCGTACTACAAGTATGTGCCCAACCCAGTTCTCGAGAAAGATCATGTGACGTTGTACTGGGATCGGTCTATCATTACTGACAGGAATATTGTCGCCAATAAGTGTGACATAGCGGAGATAGAACGATCAGCGCGTCGCGTAATGATAATTCATGTTACCACCCCGCATCACGAGAACCTTGTGAAAGCTCAGAAAGAGAAAGAACTAAAATACATTGCGACTTGGAACACGAGGTTGTCGACATGTGGAATGTAAACTCAGCTATCATTTTGCCGATTGTCGTAACGGCTAATGGCTTGATTGCCAAGAGCCTCGGCGTACAACTGTCGAAGCTCTCTTTAGGCGGTTGGATCAAAGGTCTCATTCAGAAGGCAGTACATCTCGATACGGCCCGCATTGTGAGGACCGTCCCGTCTCTGGAGCCCTAACCATCGGTAGCTTGGACCCTGCTCCCGTTACGTATGTAATTTTAAGATGGAAAGTGAAAAAAGGAATTAATACGAATACTATTAAAACCAAAACGTACCACAGATTCTACGGGTGGATTTCCGCCTGCTTCTATAAGTAGAACTGTAACATCCTTAATCTCTGTGAGTCTGTTGGCTATCACGCAGCCTGCAGATCCAGCACCGACTACTATGAAGTCATAGCTGCAACCATCTGAAAAAATAACAGCAAATGATTTACCACGGCAAATAGGCTCACCATTATTTCATAGGTCTTAAAACACTACTGTTAAAACAAATGAATTTAATTTCTACGTCAACTCTATTCCTATGAATAAGTCAGAAATTCGATGTATTAATATATACATTATCAAAATGATATTATCAATACCGTTGAAAGTTGAAGAAATATAAAAAAAATATATATAAATATAATAATATGCTGTTCCGCAGTAAATATCAATTATTTAGATCCAAAGTTTATTGCAAAGTATTCGCTAAAATTATGGAACGCAGTTTCAGTGATCATTATACCAGGAGTCCTCATAACCAACGCTTTATTTAAAACTAGCTTTTGCCCGTGGCTTCGTTCGCGTTAAATTCGGGGTAAAACAGTTCCCTGTAATTTTTGCCCTTGCACCTTATTTATTGTAATAGCAAAGCTAAGTTTTCCCTTTTCTTCCCTCTTTCTCCCTCATTATTCACTTTATTTATTTATGAGCCTTTGTCTGTCTCCAGGGTCCCAACTATCTCTGTAATAAAATTCATTAAAATTGTTGTAGCCCTTTAGATAATATTTTTTCACTACATGTTTCTTTAAATGAAACTTAACGGCACTTTCGATTCCCGCACGGAAGAAATATTTGTATGACTAACAGGTAGTTGTTTTTGGGTCCTGCTGTTTATGTGTTACTCACGATATAGGAATATTTTCTAGCATGCAACGTGCAGTTAAAATGAAGTTGAAGGAACAAGAAAGTGAAGAGGTCGTCTTATACTGCATTATGACATAGTGAGTTCTTATTCTGGTGGATACGGGTCCGCACTTGGTCCATGTTTCACGAGACCAATGCAGGTTGATAGATGACACAACTAAAAAATATCTTGGGACAACTCACACACGGCTATCTGATCCCAAGCTAAGCAGAGCTTCTGTTATGGTAACCAGACAACTGATATACATACTTATATAATTTATAAATACATACATATTATGGATAAATCACATTTGTAGTATCTTCGAACTTTGGGGACATCTAGGACATGTCTTTATGGTTAGTAAGAACATTGGAATCTTACCTTGAGGTTGTGCTTGCTCTTGAAATAAAATATCAGTCAGTCCTAAAATAGACAGAACACTAAAGGCTCCTTGGATTTGATGGATTCCCTGTAGCGCTGATGATGCATTCATTTTCAATACTTTGTGGTCGTTTTGTTGTTATATTAATTGTTTATTCATCACTAGAAACAATAACGGAGTTATTATAAAAAATATCAAGGATTTAAATATATTTAAATAATTTGTTTAAAACAAAAATAAATAAATTATCTCAATCGTTTGTTTTGAATGCTTTTAAAACAATTGATAATATTAAAAAAAAACACATACCTTTTGTACCAGTGAAACACACAACTGGATCAAAATTCAGTTGGAGACTTTTATTTATACTAAGATAATTATGCAAAAATGCCTACAAGCTGCTGTTTTGCATCCTCGTTAAATTGGAAGAGCTAATGAGGTGAACGATTCTCGAGCCTTCTGATCGAAAAAAATAGTTCTGTCATCTTTTCTTCCCTCCTTCTTCCCCTTTTCTCATTTTTTTTGCCTATGTCCGTCTCTAGGGCCCCAACTATCTCTGTACCAAAATTCATCAAAATCTATTGGGCCATTTAGGCGTAAAGACGTAACAAACAAACTCGCTTTTATAATATTAGGAAGGATTATCAAGTACAAAGTTTGACTTGACTTGTTTTGCTTTCGGATGGGAAATCTTCGAATTATTTCACCCGCTTTGGACAGATCGGAAGGTAGTATCAGATTTGTTCAGACTTAGACCTATCGTTGCGTTTCGGGGCAGTATCTTTTCCGAGCAACCCACAACCACGGCCAAATTCTAAAAAAAAACCCACCTCGATAAAAAAGGAAGATTTGAGAAAACCGAAACGGTGAAAAGAATATTGTAGAAGACGATTACTGAAGAAACGAAAGGTGTATGAATGAGTGGCCAGATAAAAAAAGAGATAGTCTCTGGAGTCAAGGTAGTCTATGGAGCGCGTTTCTCTATCCGATAGGTAACCCTTTGAAGAGCGACCGATATGTGGATACATGGTAATGCTTACAGAGATTGATTAAGGTCATAATTATAACACATTACCATAGTAATTTTTTTTTCATCTTTCGTCCTGAATTTGCTTGTGAAAGTAGTTCACATATTTTACTAGCCTTCATTACAAATTCCAAATTTCTTCTTACTTAATTGACACAACTGTATATACATAGTATGTTCCTAGGTTATTATTCCGCCTTTCGCCATATTGATAATTTTTTTAGCTTATTAAAATTCGCATACATTAAGACATAATACGAACTTGAATAAAACTTGAACCCACAAAAGTTAATAAATTACCTAAAATTTGTAGCTGCTTGTCTACTGCGTACAGTAAACCACACTTCGGCGTCGGTCACTTCCCATCCCGAAAAATTGGGTTTTTAATGAAGAAAGCAAATTCAACTGTGAAATTTGTGGAAAGGTTGAAGATGTTCACCATAAATCTGTACTAGTGTCCTAAGAAAAAGAAAGAAAGAGAAACAATGTGGAGTACACTAAAATTAAAGAATACGATATAGGTCCATATCTTCAAATTTCAGCACAACCCTTACTGTAGGTGGCAATTCTCCTAGCCGATTTGTTTAGTGTAGAATAATAATTTATTTTATTTATTTATTTATCCTTCTTACAACTATCATTACAGGCCTTAACCTAATGCGACAGTGAAGCTATCAACTAATAAAAATAAAGCTAAAAATAAAACAATTTACATCAAATTTCTAAGTACCTAATTAAATCAAACAAAATAAAATAACATATTACTGCTTCCTTATAGTCTTAATAACTAACTATATTTAATAAAACCTTTGCGAAGTCACTCAAAGTGCACGAGAAAATATTATATCATAAGATAGTAGTTTAGTTTAAAAATTTGTTGGTTTAAGTTATGATAAGACTGAATTGCCTATGAAGATAAAACCTCGAATCAAATAAGAATAAAAAAAAACCCACACATGTACATGAAACAATTTTATTAGAATCTTACACATGTTATCTTCACGGACATTACAGACCTCAACATAAATATGTTTGGGTATGTTCCAATCCACCTGCATACGGCTGCAAATATACATGGTGCAAACGAACTGTTCACGAAGCCAACGCAAAAAATGTTGCTGTAAAACAACTTTGTTAGGGGTTTAAAAATCACAATCTAGTAGTAAAACCCAATGTTACGCATTCAATAATTAATTGTTATGATGGATGAATTAGGTAATGGCGTGGTAACGAAGTGCCTTTTGACTTCGTCAAGGGTTTTTTATGGCTATTTTTGCATTGATATTAAAAAAAAGACGTTGCCCCACATTAGGTTTTCCTTCTGTATCGTGGGTGCGTTACTGACACATTACATACAAATATGTGTTCCGTGCGGGGGTCGAACCCGCTATGCGCAGCACAGCCGTTGATCGCTCAGCCACTGCGCCAACCGTGTCGTCAACTACTTTTCTGGTCGTCAACTGCATAACTGCATTTCTGGTCTTCATAATCCGGTTACTAAGAAATACACCTTGGTTTAAATTTGGTTGTCGAACCATCAGGTTTATATTATCTGTTAGGATTATCAATGATCCAAAAACTAGTGACTAAGGGTTTATCGAACCCGCGACATGAATAACCCAACCACAAATTGACCTTGACAAATGAAGATCAAGCATCAGTTTACCACGACCGAAAAGATTCAGGTGTTCCATGAGAAATTTCAATACCTACTCAAATGAAATGTTTGGGGCAGTTGATTCGTGTTCGCAATAATCATTTTAGTTCCAATAGAGATAATTGTTCGATGCTCCTTAAACATGATGTCACCTTTCTGATACACGTCTTGTATATTTTTTACAAGTCATGCCTATTTCTTGTATGCACAACTGTCACAATATCCTCTTATTATTTTCTTTATTGCTGAATAAATAAAAGTAAAATAATTATGTCTCTACCTAAAATGTCAAATTTTAGGCCAAACAAGATGTGTCTTCAAATTGTGAGATGTTATCCCCACGAAAAGAAAGGAGAGTTCATCTGTTTAAGGGTAAATCCTGTATTTGAACGACTATCTGTGCAATTAAGACATCTCCCAGAACAAATAAAAAATATAAAAGCCGCGGGCACAAGCTAGTGATATATTTTTGATCTCATAAACTTATGACAAAAATATTGTGATAAGAAAAATACATAATAAAAGTAATTATACTGCTGAATTGGTAAGGTACATACAAAATCCTAATTAATACAGTCTAAACAAAGACAGGACAAGTGACATGTCTTATTCAGGACACATCCCCTTCTCAGAAAAGCAATGAAACCAGAATTAAATCAATGAATACAATTACAACTAATGAAATTGACACACTTTTTATTTATTAAATTAGTTCCGATTAAACAGACAAAAATAAGACAATGGTAGAAAAAATACATAAATTGTTAATTTTAAATTTTAACTCTGGACGCTCTGAACGACCGCCTATCTCCAATTGAATGTTCTAAACAAGATTGTGTAGTAATATTTTGATTTTCTACACCAATGAACCAGTTTTAAGCTTTAATTTAAGTATTCATGAACGTTTTTAATTTGTCTACTGCTTCATTTTTAAAAAAGTAGATCTATTCCAATTACATACACAAACCATGATCTTCTTTGATAAAATCAGCAGCCCTTTCAGCAATCATGATTGTCGGAGCATTGGTATTGGCTCCAGTAACCCTTGGCATGACACTAGCATCTGCTACCCTCAGCCGGTTTACTCCAAGTACATTAAGACGAGAATCCACTACATCGCCCATGGGACAGGTAGAAGCATAGTGATACCCTGTCAACATCATGCATAGCGCATAGCATCTGAAATACTCACGGGTGTCATTGAACTCTCCACAACCACATTTTTCGGGAATTACCATTACAGAATCGACACTTCTAAAAAATTCTGTATCTTGAACTTGCAAAAAATCTTGTATATATGACGCATGCTTGTCTAAATCTTCATCAACGGAATAGTATCCAGTGTAAATGATTGGTTTGTCTTTAGGATCTTTGCTTCGCAATAAGATTTTACCCCGAGATTCTGGATACAATATGTAAACCGCGTTTAATAAAACTTCTCTCCCAATACTTCCGTCATACAAAGCGTTACATATTTCGTCATCAAAAGAGAAATAAGTACATAACTGCAGCATACCAGACGGTCCAGAACATAAAAAGTTAAATGTTTGATAATCTGGGTAATTTTGACTTTTATTCAAACTGGCCATACCCATTACGACTGGCACTGGGAATTTCGTAACATCCACCGGCTTTGAAGTTGAATTCCCCATTGCGTGAATTGTCAAAGCCATGACATGGTCTTGTAATGCCTGACCGACGGGGAGATCAGAAATAACGTCTATGTCTTGACTAACCAAGTGCTCTTTTGGACCTATTCCAGACAACATCAAGATTTGCGGGGTATTGATGGCTCCACCTGACACTATCACTTCTTTTTCAGCTTTAAATGTAACTGTTTTGTTGTTTTCTAATATAGCTTTAACACCAATTGCATTTCTATTGTCATCAAAAAGAACTTTTGATACCAGTGTGTTTTTAAGCACAAATAAGTTGGGTCGATTTTTGATCGGACGCAAAAATGCCTGAGCAGTGCTTTGTCTGAAATTGTCGGCGATGGTAAACATACATTCCGTATATCCAACAGGAGTGTCACCATTTACGTCTAAAACAATTTCATGACCAATTTCCTTGAAAGCTTCAAGATACTTGTGTCCATCGACGGTATAATATTTGGTAGTTCCCAAATATCCATTAGTACCATGATAAATACCAGCATCAGATTTTTGAAGAATAGGATCAGCTAGTCTTTCACTCTTAATAAAATATGGAAGTACGTTTTCCCAGTTCCATGACTCGTCGCCGGTAAGTTCGGCCCAGTTGTCAAAATCATGATGATTTCCTCTCGTATAGATCATAAAGTTAATACTACTTGTACCTCCAAGCATTTTTCCTCTTGTCCATTCAGTTCCATTACCTTTATGGAACTGTTCGGAATAACCATCGTTTACAGTTATAAAATTCCAATCATGTGCTGTATTTTTCAAATATGGAAATAGCAGTGGCAACTGAAATTTATAAAAATATTAGAAAACAATCCGTTAAAATGGGCAGTATAAAGTTATAAAGGTGGCCTTGACAAGCCCCACTGCTTTGCTGACATCTTTTTGAGGCGCGTACAAGATCGCGCCGTCAAATACGGCGCCTGACGCCCAAAGAAACTTCCGTGGAGGCTGGGTCGGTTTGAGGTTCTCTACCTCCAACGTTCGGCCACCTCCTTCGTTAGCATAGCTGCTTTGCAAAAGGAGGTGACCGCTTCCCAATACCTCTCGCCCCAGATCATGGACTGAACCATGGGTTAAATGAAGACTTTAAATAAGGTTATTGGTAATGCAACATTTCTTTTAAATTTTCTATAATTACCACGGATTCTGCTGGTGGATCCCCGCCTGCTTCGATAAGTAGGACTGAAGTATTTTTAATTTCTGTGAGCCTTTTTGCTATCACACTGCCTGCAGATCCAGCTCCGACTACTATGAAGTCGAAACAAGCGCCATCTAACAAATTAATTACACATTTGATGAAATTCTTACGGAATAATCTGTTTTTCTTATTTAAAACTAGCTTTTGTCCGCAGCTTCGCTCACGATAAATTCGAGGTAACTGCTACCTGTAGTTTTTGCCCTTGCGCCTCATATATTGTAATAGCAATGCTAAGTTATCCCTTTCTTTCCTCTTACTCCCTCATATCTCAATCTTTTATAAAAAAAAATGCCTATGTCCGTCTCCAGGGTTATAAAAAATTAAATAAATTCATTAAAAAAAGGTTAAATAAATTCATCGAAATCAGTTTAGCCATTAAGGCGTGAAAACGTAACAAACAAACTCACTTTCGCTTTTATAATATTAGTAAGGATCATATCTGAAATAAATGAGTTATATTATATGAAAATCTCTGAAAAATACTTTTTGCTTCTTTCTATTATTAATTGACGCTATTAATTTGATTAAATTGTTTGTTAACTTCTCAAAATATAAGGATACGTTGTTAACTTAGGAAAGACTAGATTTAATAAATATTCATTGGATCGTATAAAAAATGGCTCAATCCCTAGACACTTTAGATGTTTGCATCACTAGAAGCATCGTAGATTGGTTCAAGGCCTTTTTTTTTCGGGTGGGAAATCATTCAATGACTTCCCCCGCTCTGGGCGGAGCGGGGGGGCATGTCAGACTTGTACTGACTGAAACCCACCCATGTTTCTTCTAATGCCCTTTACGTTTCGAGGCCGCGGTATCTCTTTCGAACAACCCGCAACCCCAGCAGGTGGTTCAAGGCCTAAGAAAGCTGTTAGTCGAAACTCAGCAAAGCAGAGAGGCCCGCCAGAGACTGAACTGCCCGGTGGGGATGCGGGTTGTTCGAAAGAGATACCGTGGCGCAAAGCGCAAGGGAGGAACATGCATGAGTTTTAGTCAGTAAAAGTCTGACCCTCCCTTCCGTTCCACCCAAAGCGAGAGAAGTTATTTGAACGAATAAAAAATAAACGAAATTTGTCCAGCAGTAGTGGATATCTATTTTGGCTGAGGTAATGATGATGACGATAGCATAGTAATAAAATAATACTAATATAAATAAATAAATAATAACAAATATAAATAAATAAATAATAACAAAGAAAATAATATTAATTGAAAACTGAATGCAAACAGCTCAGTCTGTAGAAGATTGGACATCTTTGAAGGATAGGCATATAGAAATAAAATATTATTAGGACACACTAACATACAACTAGTTTTTTTTTAAGGACTAATACTTCGATACCTCCCACGTAAGTTGTTGTAAGCCACAAAAATGCTATTTTGCTTTTTTGCTGAAAAATATCTTAATATGGCTCATTTTATCCATTCAAAGTAAAAAAACAACAAAAACACTATTTTTAAAGGATTTGTCAGACGTATAATGTTGTAAGTTTCAAACGCGAACGGATTACACCGTTGTATATGCCTATACATTTGTGTACGCGGGGCGCGGGGCGGGTAGAACCACGCGCTCGCGCCGCGTATTGGTTACATACAACAGACTACGCCGGACTTTCAACCGGCCGCACGCACGTTGCAATCGCATTTATTATTTGCTAATTCATTGACGTAATTAGTTTACTTCATATTTGTTATAAAGAAACGTGCAAGTATTATAGTATCAAGAGGGCGTCGAATATGTGACTTGCTCAATAATGCGAATATACAAAGCAACAACTCCGATACACCCATTGAAAAGGACAATATTTTTTTAAATTAAATAGAATTAAACAGTTTTTCTAATTCAAACCTACAAAATATTAATGGTAAGTTTCTTTTTGAATTATTTTAGTCGATGAATTAGATTACTAACTCTTTACATGGTGGCACCAACCTAAACTATTGTATAGATTACTTACAACAATATACGCCGGTGAGCGTTCATCGATAATGTTGTATGTAATACATACAATATTTTACGTCTTCGTTGAAGTTTAACATTTTGTTGTATCTAATAAATACATCGTTTTACTTCGGAAATCGTTCATTAAAATGTAGTTGTATAGTGAAATGCTATATTTTACGTTGGATTTACTTTTTTTTTTACTTAAAATTTACGTTGTAAGTCAAGTCTTTAGTTCAAAAGTCAATCTTTAAATGGTAAGTACGACTGCCTCAATAGCCAGATGCATACCTAGTGCATTGTATTAGCACGCCGAGGTCTCAGGTTCGATTGCCTAAATCTGCTGATCATTTATTATACAAAACATTATTATTGTTTCAGAGTCTCCTTTACCGATAAGCTTTAATGAGTCAGATATTATTGAGCTAGCAAACATAATTGATGCAGATAGTAACCTAGAAGTTGCTTCCGATTCTGATAAGGCAAATCTCGAAATACCGCACCCTTCACCTTCTTGTGGTACCAACCACTTGGACTACGACTGTGATAATGCTTACTGCCATTATTATATACAAAAGGAAAACTTATCAACTTTTGCCCGTACCCTCACCAAGTTATCTGTCTAGCTGCTCAACGTATACAACAATAAACAAAGTCCGCTGTCAGATATTTCGAATAATAGTCCCAGCACAAGCAATCGCCGTCGTCAACCAAGGAAAGATAAAGGTAATATAGTAAAAGAACATTTTAATGAATGGATAGACACTAAGGGAAAGAATTTACGTAATTTGGAAAAAGAGTACATGTCAAGAAATGTTAAAATAAAAACAATTGGTTAATTGTCAACCTAACAAACCTAAAATTAGCTTTTATGGGAGCCTTATAACAATATAAAACAAATGAATATTATTTTTATGAGCTCAATAATAAAACCTGAGATGTTTAATCAAAAGCAATATACAAAAAAGAAAAACAAACGGCATATTTGGAAAAAGACTAATGTCTATTCTGAATCAGAAAATTCAGCGTCATTATTAACGCGAGCAACGAAAGATAAATGCCTGAAAAAGTCGTGATACTAACTGGAATAATTTTAGTATGACTCTGGTTCATTAAGTCGTCATATTTACCTTAGTTATAGGAAGACGGTTGGATAACAAGGGGCATAGCTCAGCCATACTATTCCTTTGGCGTCTACGGGTATTGGTATTAATTAAGGGCAATTGTCATAGCATTATTGTCTGCCAAATCTTACCGATACATAATTTTAAAAGGATCTTCTGCACATATACTTACTTCTTTATTTTATTCCATCTAACTACGTTCCCATTTACATTTTTAGACCAATGACGTCCAATCAAAAGTGTTTTATAGTTTAAAAATCTGTATGCTTCATTTCTATGACGTTAAATGGTTTGCCCACCTGTTTCGCCCATCTAACAAAGCTAAACCATTCAAAGGGTGTATAAATAAGTTTGGCAATTGTACCGGTCAGAATCGCAATTGTATCGTGTTTGCGTTTTATGTTTTAAATATTGCTCATAAGCTTAATATACTAACTATTAACTATCAAACATACATTTCTTGAAACAGGTCACACCCAGGCAGAAGGTGATAGCGTACATGCTCTAATAGAACGTTTGTCCAAAAATAAACTTATTTATACACACTTTGAATGGTTTAGCTTGGTTAGATGGGCGAAACAGGTGGGCAAACCATCCTTCGTTGCTGGCGTTAATAATGAAGCTGAATTTTCTGATTCAGAATAGACATTAGTCTTTTTCAAATATTCCGTCTATTTTTCTTTTTTCTATATTGCTTTTGATTAAGCATCTCAGGTTTTAATATTGATGTCATAAAAATAATATTTTTTTGTTTTAAGCTCCCATAAAAGCTAATTTTAGGTTTCTTAGGCTGACATTAACCAATTGTTTTTATTTTAACATTTCTTTTTCATTATTATAAACCAATAAGTATATGTCAAAAATTTTAAATGGTTACCAAATTACTACTTTGATTTTAAGCTGATCTCATATAATTAAGTAAGTTCATATTTATATTTTTTATAGTGATGTTGATTTTTGCAATTCTATTAAAATTTGATTAGTTCCGTTGTTACGTTACCTATCCTATTCTATAACTTTGTATAATTTTTAAAAAGTCTTTTGTATGATTGTTATAATAATGAAACGTTCTTGATTATTCAGCAACAGAAGAAGTCATTTAATTAAGTTTTAAAAGCTCATTATTTTATTTTCAAAGATTTTCTGTTCACTAATGTTGTTTCTAATAAAAAAAATAACCTTAATAACATTTATTTTTTATTTATTAACCTAAAAAATTAACCACCTTCAAATAGGAAATTGAATTCTCTAACTAATATAAATATTATTACCACAAACAACAGAGTAAGACTTCTGTTTTTCAACGTATACAGTTGTAACTATCATATACCACAAGTGATGCTATCTGGGCGCCGCGGTATAATGTTGTTAGTATCAGATGCAACAACTGACATAACTTCTACTCCGGAGTAAAATGTTGTATGAACAATATCTCCGAAAATAGACATATTACTTAAAATATCTTTTAACGGATTTAAGAAGACTATTATATTACATTTAAATACGAAATTTTAAAAAGATGCAACAATAAATGCAGATTTTGGTTCAATTTGAATCTTTGAAACGCTCTACTGTAAAGTTGCAGTTTTGGAGATACAACAACTTACGTGGGAGGTATCGACTTAGTTAAAGATCTGCCGTCGTATGTGATTTAAGATCCTGCCGGGGTTGCGGGTTATTTGAAAGAGATACCGCGGCCCCGGAACGTAAAGGGCAATAGAAGGGATACGGGTGGGTTTTAGTCAGTACAAGTCAGACACTCCCCCCGTTCCGCCCAGAGTGGGGGAAGTTATTTAATGATTTCCCACCCCAAAAAAAAAGTTATTTAAGATTGCAAAAAAAATACTTTTTTTTTATAACCTATCTACCTAATTAATATAGATTACCTAGAACTTGTGCCTGCTCCGGAAAAAGAATTGGTGTCAGTTGTAAGGCTGAGAGGATACTGAAAGCCCCTCTGATCGTCTGCATTTGTTGTATCGCCGTTGCTGCACTCATATTGAATGTTATTTCAAGTCCTAAAAAGTTAATATGATTTATTTAATTTATGTTATTATTATTCGTTTATTCATTTCTATACATATTTTGTATATTTTAAATATTTGTAAATTATAACATTTAAAATCAAAATCAAAATATTTTTATTTCACATAGGCCTACATGGGCACTTATAAAACGTCGAGAAAAGATGCACGGTTCGGATTGGTCGTTTTCTATGGAGAAGAACCGGCAAGAAACTTCAATTTACAAATAGGTATAAAAAAAATAGTAGTCCACCAGCATCGGGAACAAGGTCCGAGCTACCGATGGTCAGGACTCTTGAGAGAGGGACGTCTTGGTCCCTCTGGCACGGTTATATTTTTATTTTTTATTAAAAAAAAATTTGAACAAAGGTGGACTTAAAGCCTTGGGCATTTTCTGCCAGTCATCATAGAATTTTTCCATTCTTGGTTGTTTTTCTAATTATTTTGTTAAGTTAAATTTTTACTTATATATATATTTTATTGGATATAATTCTGTTGTATCGTGATTATAAAAAAAAATCTTCATGTTATCTTCCACTTCGCCAAAGTAATTTCGAACAAATATTCCAGAACATTTTTTTTTTGTTTCGTTTTTGTCGCGTAAATAATAATATAAGCAACACAAGATACTTACCGTTTGAGTCACTGAAACGCGCAAGTGTACTGAAACTTATTGAAAAATATATTTATAGCAAGTGTCACATTAACGTTGATCAACAAAATCTTAGGGATCCTTATGCCAAACTACATAAACTGAAAAGTAATATTAAAGATTAAATATTATTTATATCTTTGGGAATGAAGGAGAATCACTGGTCTATTTCTGTTTTGTTTATTCTTCGTATCGAAAATTGATACTTTACATAATGATATTATATTTATACTTTTAATAATAGCATCCTGCACTCAATTGCCTCACTCGTGTCGCGGTAGCCATTTCGGAGGAGTATGGTAACATGTTTGTTACGATATTCCTCCGAAATAGATGGACCGATTTGTATGAAATTTCGTGTGCGTAATGGATAGATCTGAGAATAGGCCAACATCTATTTTTCATATCCTTAGGTGAGAACATCCTTTTCCCCCAAATTTATGGGACGCGAGACGGTGGCGCGTAGTGTTCCACATGGGCCTCTAACGGGGTGTAGTTGTACACCTCACTTAGCCCCGGAACGAGGCCCGCATCATTCCGTCCTCGCCGACCAGGCCCGTCACGACGTCCCGGTAACTGCCCCACCCGTCCCTAGCAAGAGCCAGCCCGCGATGCTGAGCCAGTAAGTTTAAATCAGTCCACAAATAATATCAATCAGATCCAGCCTGTCCCTTGCTGTCCGTCAGCGACGCCCTAAGCCGAGGCTCGTACCCCACAGAGGGTGCCCTTAGGGTGTAGTCGCTTAGTTTGTAAGTTTATGCCCTGGCTGGAGGTCTTAATTTTAAGGCATCCACAGGATTCGCCCCGTTAAGCAGACGACAACCTCCTTGGTTGAACTGCGAGATGCCATTCATAAAAAAAAAACGAGTCCCGCAGTTCAAGCGGACCGGCACGGCACTAGTCCGGGACAGCAGAAGTCGCATTCGATCCGCGAATAGATTCCGTATTCAAAATTAACCTCGTGTGATTAAGTCATTATATTGGAGTATTGACTTAATAATTTAAATACACTTGGATACACAGTTACAAGTTAAAGTACAAGACATCAGAAAAATTTAACCATTTAATTGCAAAAACGACCTTAATTGATACGGAATAAAGAAATTGTCTCAGCAAACTGTCACATTTGGCATGTGGTTGACCATAATTCACGCGAATTATGTATTAATTGGTTTTTCCACGGTATAAATTTCTTCGGTTGTACACGCCCCTTTCTGCAAACGAATTCGAACTGGATTATTGATTCTTTAGAGTCTAAAGTTGCAGATGGTAAAATGAAACGTTTATTTGAACAACTGTGACAACATTGCCAAATTAGTTTATTTCTTGGAAAACAAAAGAAAGAACATGTTGCTCTGCATCTCAATCCTACTAATATTATAAATGATAAAGTTTGTGAGTATCGTTGTGTTTGATCCTTATTCACGAAAAAACTAATGAACGGATCTTTATTTGGCACAGAGGTAGTTAATAGTCTGGAATAACACACAAGATACTTCTTTATCACGCGGGCGAAGCCGTGGGCGCCAGCTACTTAGTATTTTATAGGTTTAAAAAATATATAAATAAAATAACTTAATTGGCAGTTCGTTTGGGGTTTAAACACTTGGGCCATGGATGGGGTCCGAGTGTCTACCTAGTATTTCAAGAAATCGCCAAGCGGTTGGCTTTTTTTCTGGCCAAATAAGTATTACCATCCAACTGCTACCAGCCTTCTGATAGTCAATCATAGTGATTCTTGACAAATCACTTTTAATTCTGTTATGCAATTTCTCCGTAAGTGTATCGGAAAACGTTGTTTGATACAAGGTGAGAATTTGCTGTTCTAGACTCCATGACACCCTAGCCTGACGGCTCCGGCTGTACCAGTGTACCCCCCCCCTTTTTTTTTGGGTGGGAAGTCATCAAATAACTCCCCCCCGCACCGCCCAGTGCGTGGGGAGTGTCAGACTTTTACTGACTAAAACCCACCCATGTTCCTTCTATTGCCCTTTACGTTCCGGGGCCGCGGTATCTCTTTCGAACAACTCGCAACCCCGGATTGTACCCCACTTGATCGCAATAACAAAGTTTCCTCACTAGATTCAAAATGTACTATTCCACACCTTGGACAAAGGACTTGATGTCTTACGCCATATTAGAATAAGGTCAAGGATGTGCTGTTATTATTCCCCCCGCACTCCAATCTTAGTAATACTTTTGGGTGCTGAAAGTAAATCAATACGTTATTTAACACGTGTTCGTCGAATCCAATCAGCCGGGTGTTCCATCAGCCGGAGTGCTTAAACATCTAATCCATCACCTAGAAATTCATTAAGTCTCCGCTGCGCCTGGGGGCTACGGCTGAAATTGTAACTGATATAACACGACACGACACGATTCGAAGGTATTTTCGTTACTGTTCATTAAGAATAGGTATTCATATGGTTAAATCAAGAAGGTTTGTAGAGCTGTCCTCGAAATCTTCTACAATTTATCATGACGGGCCTGTTGGTCTAGTGGTTAGTGGCCCTGACTGCTGAGCCGGACGTCGTGGGTTCGATTCCCACCCAGGATAAACTTTGTGTGATGAGCATAATTGTTTGTTCTGTGTCTGGGTGTGATTTATCTAAAATATGTATGTATTTATAAATTATATAAGTATGTTGTCTAGTATATAAGTATGTAAGTATGTTGTCTGGTTACCATAACACAAGCTCTGCTTAGCTTGAGATCAGATAGCCGTGTGTGAGTTGTCCCAAGATATTTAAAAAAAAACAATCATGACGGCACGGTTGGCACAGTGGCTGTTTTTTATAAGTTCAAGTTATTGCTGTTTTCACTTTATTTTAAACTAACTAGCGCCCGCGGCTTCCCACGTTATATCAAAAAAATTAGAGGTGTCAAGGGACACCCGGATGAACGAAGTTCCTGTAAAAATGAAAATATCTGGCTTGCTTTCTATAAGAGAGAGAGACAGACAGACAGACAGAGAAACATGCGACGCCGCACAGCTTACAATAGCTTACTATAGCAAAAAGTGTCGTGACAACTTTTTTTAAGATTTTTTTCCGTCTAGCCCCCTTTCACAACGCGCGATAAGGAACTTCGTTCCAAAAAGTATATTCCAGACCATAATGTCATCAAGATCCGTTCAGCCGTTTTGACGTAAAAGTGTAACAAACATCCATACATCCATCCATCCTCACAAAAAATCGCATTGATAATAAGTAGGATATATTGTATGCATCGGTACAATGTTTCAAGCGTGTTAAATTGAGCTCTTCAGTCAAAAGCGAATCATCTCAAAAATAGTAGTCGTTACCCAGCAATAATTTTTGTAGTTAAGTATTCAGTTTGACGTACAGACGCCTGCAGGTCAAGCTACCCGAAACTGTAAATTTTTCCCAATGAACCTTGAACCTTAACACTTTAGAAATAAAGTCGAAAATCTATCAAAGAAATCTGACAGATTGTAGTAGCTTGATGTGCAGGCGTCTGTACACACGACGGTAGGTCAACCCATTCTAAACTATTATAACCTGATCTCTCTTCTACGTTTCGCATACCGTAGTAGAAAGATCATGTTAAAATGGTTTTGTGTTGGTTGATGTGCCGTCGTTTGTAAAATGTGCATTGTAAATGGTCCGTTTGCACCATCCTTACTAATATTATAAAAGCGAAAGTGAGTTTGTTTGTTTGTTTGTTTGTTTGTTACCTCTTTACGCTTTAATGGCTACACCGATTTTGATGAATTTTGGTATAGAGATAGTTAGGGAACCAGGAGACAGACATAGGCTAATTTTTAAGAAAAAGTGGGATGTTAGGGAGAAAGAGGGAAGAAAAGAGAAAAGTTAGCGTTGCTATTACAAATCAATAAGGTGCAAGGAGAACTGTGTTACCCCGAATTTAACACGAGCGAAGCCGTGGGCAAAAGCTAGTGTTTAAATAAATCAACACGACGAAGAATTTCGATAAAGATGCTATGAGATTATTTGCATAGAATCTGTTGTTAAAGTAACAAAAACAAAATACCCACAAACCCAGAATGTTTTGCCGGTACAACATCTCCATAAGCCTTTAACGACACACAAGGGCGTTACTAAAGCGAAACGGAAGATATAAAAATATATTTTATATTCATGTTTTGAACATCCCGTGAGAGATGTGAAAAAACAATGAAAAGACGTCTCTCCCGTATGTTGCTTGGTTTGTTACAGAGATCGTAAAATAAACCACAGCATGTAGATATATAGTAAAAATGTTATTAAAATCTGGAGAAGTAAGTACGTTTTTGAAGTTATACTTCTTTTGGCGCGATGGAGAAAAATGATAAGAGTGAATTTAGCCAGCGACATCGTGAAGTTAGTTCTAGTTGGCATGAAAATCGATAACTATGTTCAAGTTGTATATTCTAGTATTTTTTATATTTAGAACACGTCATCATCTGCCTAGCCTTTTCCCAACTATGTTGGGGTCGGCAGTCTAACCGGATGCAGCTGAATATCAGTATTTTACATGGAGCGACTATTTAGAACATGTTTTTCATAATAAATAAATATTATTTTGGTGTTCTTATTAAATTAATTTCACATTCCAAGCAACCCTTGCGGAGGTTTGGAAATGGATAACCACAGGGGGCCAGGTTAAGCAACCTTTGCCAAGGTTTGGATATGGATGGGTTACCACACGGGGACAGGTTAAGCAACCCTTGCCGAGGTTTGGAAATGGATGGGTTTCCACACGGAGCCAGGTTAAGTAAACCTTTCCGAGGTTTGGAAATTGATGGGTTACCACACAAAGCCAGGTTAGCAACCCTCACTAAGGTTTGGAAATGGATAGGTTACCACAGGGGGCCAAGTTAAGCAGCCCTTGCCAAGGTTTGGAAATGGATGGGCTACCACAGGGTGCCAGGTTAAGCAACCCTCACCAAGGTTTGGAAATGGATGGGTTACCATACGGGGACAGGTTAAGCAACCCTTTCCGAGGTTTGGAAATGGATGGGTTACCACACGGGGACAGGTTAAGCAACCCTTGCCGAGGTTTGGAAATGGATGGGTTACCACAAGGAGCCAGGTTAAGCAACCCTTGCCAAGGTTTCGAAATAGATGGGTTACCACAGATAGCCAGTAATAGAGTTTTTATTCAAAGTGCCTTCGATCCTCGAATTCATAAACGATGATGAAAACGAAAACGATGTCCTTTTGGTAAGTCCACAATGAAACAGAATAATGATGTTTTCAATGACATATTTAGTTCCTATCATAATCTGTTCGTTTCTGCATACTACTTTTACAAAATAATGTTGATGTTTAACATCTGCCAGGCGTCCCGCGACGGCTCACATTCTTTTGATTAATTTTTATAGTTATCGTTAATCACTACAGCATTTTAGTTTTTTTTTTCTATACGCCAAAGAAGTATAACTTCTAACGCGTGTACATAAGTACACACACCCCTTTTTTTGTATAAAGAGATGAGAACGGATGAGAAACAATGCGGTTGGCGCAGTGGCTGAGCGATCGATTATAGAGTTCCGTACATCAAAAGGAAAAAACTGAACCCTTCTTGGATCACTTTGCTATCCGTCTGTTTGTCTTTCAACACCCTTTATCTTAGAAACGGGTGAAGGTAATGAGTTAAAATTAAAACCATATATTCAACTCTATGATCCCTTGAAGGTGTGAAAAAATCATCTGTCCAAGTCTACTCAATCAAAATATATGACTGTTTATTTCAAAAATTTGTACGGAACCCACGGTACGCGAGTCTTACTCGCTCTGAGCCGGTTTTTTTTTAAATTAAATGATCTACATCACAACATTCAAGTCGTTATTTTATTTGATTGGAAGAAAAAGAAAGAAAAAAGAAAGAAAGAAAAAACATTTATTAGTCGCAAATTACGACGAGCAGAAAAAAAAAATTAACATACAAAGTACTTATCACAAACATTTACAAATACATATAGGTAGGTATGGGACAAAATAAAAATAGCTTGCACGTCGTGACTTTGACAGGTCGGTCACCACTCAGCATGGTGCTGTGCCACTACTTTCAGACGAATTTTCAGTATCACCAATTAAATTGTGTCTGCTTTCGCTAAAATCTATTTATAATCCAGGCAAATATCTAGGAATAACATCATTAATGTCTTAAAGCACAGATGGCAAGTATCGAGTCTGGTCATTTAATCTGTACTAATATAAGACAGAAATTTTTAAACAGATACTTGGAAGTAATGTGTATCTGTTTAATGCCCCGTTCCAATAAACAAAAACGAGTCGTTTTGCTTACGGATAGTTGAATTTTGACATAAGTCTCATAGAACTTATGTCAAAATACAACAATCCTTAAACAAAACGAGTCGTTTTTGTTTATTGGAACGGGGTATAAGATTGACTATCTTATGCCCCGTTCCACGTACGCACATCAAAGAGTCAATTAGTCACAGACAGCACCTTTATGTCGCTGCAGTAAGGATGATTTTCGTAATGCATTTGTTATTATTATACAGGCTAACTGGAACTTTTGCTTTTTCAGTGATCTCTTACATTGTATTTTATGGATAACGTTTGAAGTTGGAATTGTTGGAATAAAATTATATAGTTTATTGTTTGTAAATGTTTTTAGATTTCTATGCTGGTTTCATAGTTTTATTAAAAACATACTGCTTTCATAGGTGGTCTTTATTTTTGGTGTGCATATAATTAACTAGCTGGCGCCCGCGGCTTTGCTCGCATGATGAAAAAAACGGTATTTTATATGTTATTCCAGAGTAGGATGTGTGTTACATCCTACTCTACTCGAAAGTTTGTGAATATGGATGTATGTTTGATCCCCTTTAAAAAAAAAAAACTGCTGAACAGATCTTGATGAAATTTGGCACAGAGGTAGATTATAGTCTGGAATAACATATAAAATACCGTTTTTGTCATCATGCGGTCAAAGCCGCGGGCGCCAGCAGCAATAAAAGTTGCTTTGTTCTTTAGTGAATATATTTTCATTTACCTGGTTAATTTAAATTTATTGATAGATCTTTTACAAAAAAGCTAGAATGAATTTAGCACAATATTATTTGGAATATTGCGTACTTCAATTTAGATGTTTTTTTTTTATTTTAATAAAAAAAAACATTTTCATGGTTTCATTCCTCAAAACAAAAGTACGGAATCTTAATAGGAACAATTTTTTGTTCGTTTGTCTGTCTATTTATCGAGACCCTTTATATCGGGAACGCATGTAGGTATCGAGTTGAAATTATTTATCTGTGCTCCCTTGGAGCTGTGAAATAAACCTTCTAAGTATACGCAGACCAAAGATATGGCCGTTTATGACACAAAATATGAAAAGATATGGCCGTTTATGTACGGAACCCTCGGCGCGCGAGTCCGACTCGCACGTGGTTCGTTTTATTTTTAATACTTAGAAAAACGAAGCGAGAACTAATAATAAAGAAATTATTAAAAATGTACACAATAGTCGGAGTACTACATAAATAATAAAGAATGTTTAATATTCTCTCTGGGGTAAGCTTAAGCCCAATAAGTGTTATCCGAAGAAATGAAAAAATATTTTTATCAGACTTAAATCCACACACGTGTAACGAGATATATTACAACAATGTGTCATGGCGCCCTTTATTCGTTAGTACAAAAACCCGTGTCACAGGATCACAGCAGATGAGAAACCTTTGAAAAGGCTGACAATCAAAAAGGAACTCTTTTCATGAAATCCATATCAGTATCGATGTTACAAAATACGATTTATTTGAACCTCATAAATTCTATAACATTGCCGTTTCAACGGCCCGCCATAGTCAAAGGATACCCTGATATTTGCCATTTTCAGATTGTTCTAAATATTTGAAATGTAGGAATTTTATGAAAGAACGGGACCCGAATAACTTTTGTAATGTGGCCAGTGATAAAATATGTTTGCATTGATTTTAAAAATGTATTTCTACAATTTCGAATTTGGAACTTATAATTACATTTCGTCTTCTGTTTTACCTTTAGTTTTATTTATACCTATAAATTAAATGTACAATAGTGGCACATAGGCGGGCTTAATGCCATTAGACATTCTCTACCAGTCAACCTTTTTTTTATAAAATACGACAACATTGTGATTGGGTACAAAAATAAAAAAAAAACTATAAAACTATTTGTTTTCTAAAACTTATATACTTATACAGCTAATACAAATATTCATATGAAATAAACTAATAATACAATTAAAAAAACGAGATACTTATTACTATGACTATTAATTAGTAGGTTTTAACTTTAACTGACCAATTTCTGTACTACAATTTTCCGTCATATTAACTAGAGTATTTTGTCAAAAACACAAGCTAGCATGTGAACGTTTTGCTAATTAGCAAATTGTAATTATTATTAATGCTACATGCAGTGTGTAATGATATGGAATTCAAAAGCGTTCTAGCATTTAATTTGTACTAGGCAATTGGATAAAACAGCAACTGATTTTCGGTATAAATTTCGGAAATAAATCGCAACCAACGAGCGTTACTCTAAATCCTTGAAGCTGGAAATAACTTACCGATAAAAGAATTCAAGGAAAGAATGAAAGTAACCTTATCCAAATCGGAACCCAAGAAATATGAGCGAACGAAAATTCGAACGAAATTTTATTTGAAGTCTCGCTGCAATTGGGATTTTCAGACAAATCATTCGGTTAGTCACCCGAAACGGTCGCACTTCGGAATAAACGAGCCATAAAGTATCCAAATATTATCTAAGTTATCGGGAAATAAAGGGAGAGATAGTGAATATAATTTGGTGTCGTAAAAACTTCTTCGATTGGAGTACAAAGTTTGCAAGATCTACGAATGAATCAGACAATTGAAGAACTTTGTTCGGAGACGTTACTTTTTCTTTGTAACTTGATTTAATTTCAATTAAAAGCAAATGAAAGACTTCTAATAAAATGTTTTTATAGACTTCATTGTTCACTATTTCTTTTCATTGATAAGTTAATTACACTTTAATTACGAAACGTACGGTTGTGGTAAATAAACACATTTTTACAAATCAATTTAATGTAATGCCCATCTAGAACGTATAAGTAAGTGATGTCAAAATATATACATTATTAGGAGATACAATGTAAACAGAAACATAAAACTAACTCAAACCAAAACAGCGGAAAATCCGTCATAAATATAGTTTATAACTGCCGAAAAACCCATACAGAAATCCCACAAGCTAGCTACAAACCCCGTGCCTTGTAGACAGTGAACTCCAATTTATTACAATGAATAATGCAAGCCCAAACCGTCTCCGGAGGCTGCCCGGCCGCCATCTTTCCATTCCTTATTATTTTAAGAGATTTCCGCAACGGCGAACCGGACCGGGTCTTATACGGCTCTTTCCGCTGACACGGGCCGGAGTGACGCAACTTATGTGGAACGACGAGATGTTCCAGTTATGGCCGTATTTGAAACATCGAGTTATGGATACTCACTTGAGGGACATTCTGGCAAAGCAATGGCGTTGGCAAGATCAAGGAAGACTCCAGGGATTAATAGAGACATAAGGAAGTTTGGTACAAGAAGATATTTTTGTTAAAAAAGTTAAGATGATAGCAGTTTTTTCTTATCGTTACACTCGCTTTTTTGTTATAACAAAGAAGATTTCCTGTACGATACACAAGGATATTCAATTTGCAGGACTTGAAACAACAAGACACGATAATAGTTCCTATGCAGTAGGTTATTAGGTTCAAAATTAAATATTGTCTTTTGGCTAGTTGAAGGTTGAACCTAGAAAGCGTCGTAGATCGTCATCTACTACATGACTCACAATTCCTGGTAGCTGTTCTTTATGCTGGGACTGCTAAGTAAATTGACTTAAATCACAGGCCGACGAAACTGATTTTTGATAATGTTCGTTTATTACCTCCTGAATCCTTTTTGTTCTGGAAATAAAACAAATTAAAAAAAAAGAAGGTGGCGTTCTAAATTTGAATGTATTTCTTTTTTAATGTTTGTTTATTACCTCAGAATTTGCTACTGGGTGAACCGATTCTTTTTTATTCGAAAGTTGGTGCTTTCTGTATGGTATCGAAGTGTTTGAATCGACAAAGAATTTGTCGATTCAAACATCAGCGTATTTACGTTACGTTTACATTATACTCTCTGGCTGGGGCCTCAGAAACAGAAGCAGGAACTATGGATGCATCGGAAACGGTTCCTTCCAGCATCAAAATAATTCTGTACCTAAGCAAATACTGCTCACAAACCGTGTGGAAGGGGCATTAGAGTACCACGCGCCTTAAAGAGACGTCATCAAGCTCAGGGGCCCGCCAGGGTAACTGCCTGCCGGGGTAGCGGGTTGTTCGAATGAGATACCGCGGCCCCGGAACATAAAACTCAAAAAAAGGAACTTGGATAACTTTTAGTCAGACAAGTCAAGAGTGGGAGAAGTTATTTGATATTTCCTATATGAAAAGTAAGGCAAAATAATTTTCCACAGAGGAACCACATAAAGACTAACCATTTCAAGTCCAATAATGTCTTCCGAAGCTTATAACCTCAAGATGCCGCGAACAGATAAATTTGTAATTGCAACAACTAATTGCACAATAAACACAGGCGAAATGTTATTACAACATTGGTTTACGACTACTGTTGTTACGGTAGTCATAATTAACTGAGATTCAGAACATAATTGTTTCCTTAATAGAGTTCAACTTTGAGTGGATTTGCTGGGGCTGGGTTCCAAATTTTCTAGAATAAAATACTACAAAACATTCTACAGCATAGGACTACATCCTTCCTATAATATTACTAGCTGTTCCACGCGGTTTCACCCACGCTGCTCAGCACCTGTTGGTCGTAGCGTGATGTTATATAGCCTATAGCCTTCCTCAAGAAATGGACTATCCAACACTAGAAGAATTTTCCGATTCCAACCAGTAGTCCTTGAGATTAGCGCGTTCAAACAAACTCTTCAGCTTTATAATTTATTAGTATAGATAAAAACGAAAGTGAGTTTGTTTGTTACGTCTTCACGCCTAAAAGGCCAAACCGATTTTGATGAATTTTGGTACAGAGATAGTTGGGACCCTGGAAACGGACATAGGCTATTTTTAGGTAAGGCGCTAGAGCAAAAACTAAAAGTAGTAGGTACCTGCTAATCAGAAAAGGGGAACTGTGTTACCCCGAATTAAACGCGAGCGAAGTCGCCGGCAAAAGCTAGTTTACTACATTTACATAGTTCTGTATAGTCAGCGTCACTACATGGGTAACCCCCTCTGCTTTTTGAAATCTGCCAATAACTTCCCCGGCTCTGTGCGGAGCGGGGAGGGGGGGGGGCTGAACAAATATACATTAATCCTTCGCGCGACAAAGTGTGCAGACGGGTGCAAAGTTTCATACATTGCTACCCTACATTTTTGTAAACAATCGTGCGACGGGAAGATGACATTTATAATACTAAGAGTCTGGACGCTTGATAAAAAGAATTGCCATCAAAATACAAAGGATTTGAAGGAAAAAATTTAGTCGGACTTGCGCACGCAGAGTTCCGTACAATCTTGCGACATTAACAGACACATCTTTCGACTGCGTAAATTCAGACGCTTGATTTTGTCGCAGCACAAAGTTATCAAAGAGTTCAGTTTATGGTTTTATTTTAAATCGCAACTTCCACGCGTTCCCGAGAAAAACGGTCTTGACTGACAGTCAGACAGACTGTCTTGACGCACAACAAAGTGATCCTGTAAGGGTTCCATTGTTTCCTTTTGAATTACGGAACCTTATTTTTTGATTTTTTTCATTAATGTATATCCTTTCTTCTTTCCAGGTTGACCTGGTATCAAGCCGACGATAACCATAAAAGGTATGTATGTCTACATTATTATACTTATAAATATTACTAACATAATATAAGATAATCTACTAATCTAAATTTATATTTTTGTAGTAATGTAAGTGCCACTGATGTAAAACATGAAATATAATATAATGGCTATATTTTTCCTGTATTATTTACATATAAGTCTACTTTTTTAAATATTTCTTAATAAAAACATTAAAAAAAAATTGAGAAATATAAAAAACAGGGTCCAAGCTACCGGCAGTCTGGGCTCCAGAGAAAGGATCCTTCTAACAATACGAGCCGTGTTCAGAAGCACCACGTTCTGAATCAAGCCCTTAATCCAGCTGCCTAACGAGAGCCTTCTCAGGTATTGGTCGAGGCTCTTGGCAATTAAGCCATAAGCAGATATGACTGTCGGCACAATAATTGCTGAATCCACATCTCACAAGTCGACACAATCGCGAACCAAGTCAATATACTTGATTTTCTAAAAAGGCTATATTATTATTAGTCAACTACTTAATATCCCTTCCTGCTCCCACAGCAGGTACAAAAAATTCAGAACGTTTTTCAAAGTCGCCTTTATTTAAAACTTAGCCTATCTCCGCAAATCCATGCAGTCTAAATTCTTCATGAACTTTTCTCATTCCTTCCATCTTTCGAAAGCCTTGATCTTCCATAAACGAAGCTTCAACGATCTTTGAACAATGTTCTAAAGCTTTAATGGCTCGAGAAATAAGTTCACGTGTAATTGCTTCAGCCATTTTTGGCCTAAAACAATTTTGGGCTTCATGCTTCGTAGAAAAAGCATTGGCTATCTGAAATTGTATCTCAGATGATTTATTTTTTACTGTTTTCTGTGGTTGATGTGATTAGGGAATTTTTCGGTGGCGTGAGTTTTTATTAACTGTAAATGTGATTTTTAGAAGCTTTTACGGTTACTTAAAGAGACATGTTGCAGTTTTAAAGTAGTGTATTTTTTAATATTCGTATTTCTCGGTTGTCCCCTGACAGTTTTTGGCCACGGAGGCCAGTTTAGGCAGAGATTAGCTATCTGCGCGGGAGATACACAAGTGTGTGCGCAGGCACAGGCATACTCTCTGTTCCGTCACTCTCATAGTCCAATTGGATTTAAAACTAAAATTTCTCTTAACCTTTCGTGTGTCTATGACGTGGATCCACGCGAGACACAATGCGTAATTAATTGTGTCTGTAATTCCGGCATACAAGCGGTTAAGCGAACACTTCTTACATCACCGTAAAAAACGAAGGGGAAATAAGTTTTATTCCGTAAGTCGATGGCACAAAAATCTATGAATCAAACAAAGTCCTTGATTTCCGGAAGTAAACTTATTTACCGTATATGTATAGTTGTATTGTATGAAGGTATCTCACATATTCTTATCGATACTGATTTTCCATTGATACTAAAAAATATAAGCATATTATCATCCATAATATGCACATTAGAAGAAAGAATAATAACGTAATAATAAATAAATAAATCGTTTATTTCAGAAACAAGTTCCATAAAAGAAAAAGAAATGTTAGAAAAATTAGTCAATATAGAAGATAATTTAAAAACTACCGAAGCAATACAGATAAAATTGATATGGAGAGTATAATCTTATAATCATTAAAAAAATTGGAAAATCGGCCCACAGCTGACGGAGAAATAATAAAAACATGTAAAAAATACAATCGAATTGAGTATATTCTTTTTATTGTAGTCGGTAAATTAAATATATACTGGTACTTAATTAATCGATCTTCATTTTGATGTCAGTAACAACATTTGTACCGTACGACGCTTTGTATGTGACCTTTCAAAGTCGACTAAACGATGAGAAACCTGTGCAATGACCCGAAAAAGGTCATACATCTCACCTGGTAGCTTTTGCCTCTGGCTTACGTTATTGGTTGAATGACTCCAAATCTTATAGACAGAAATAGTTTTGATACATATGATAGTCGTTTTATGTAAAACTAGCTTTAGCCCGCGGCTTCGCTCGCGTTAAATGCGGTAGCGCCTTATGGATTTGTAATAGCAACGCTAAGTTTTCCCGTTTCTTCCCTCTTTCTCCCTCATGTCCCACTCTTTTTTTAAAAAAAATAGCCTATGTCCGTCTCCAGGTTCCCAACTATCTCTGTACCAAAAATCGATTTAGCCATTAAAGCGTTAAGAGGTAACAAACAAACTCACTTTCGCTTTTATAATATTAGTAAGGATACTGGTATTCAGCTGTATACGGTAATGCTGAAAGTAACAGTTCCATAGTTGGGGAAAGCCTAGTATGACTGCATCTGCCATAAATATTCTATAATTTAGGGATACATTACATCGTAGGGTTTATAATATATGTAGAAAAAAAAACTGTTTGTACTGGTTAGAGCAGTATTTGTTAAAGGATTTAAAGACACTTGGTATTTTCAGAGGTTTTGTTAGAGAATTTGAAGGTAATATTGGTAGGGTATAGTCAACTAATAGCTAAATAAAACGACAGGCCGTGTCGACGGTGCGTTTGTGTTCCACGCGCGCCTTAAAGACATGTCAGCAATGCAAACGGGTCTTCCAGGGCCACCATCTGTGGGGAATGCGGGTTGTTCGGAAGATAAACTGCGGCCCCGACACATAAACGGCAAAGGAAGGAACTCAGAAACTCCCCCGCGCTCCACCCAGAGCGGGAGAAGTTATTTGATCATTTACCAACCGCAAAAAAGGGGCATGGACCTTTGTCCTGAGGCAGTAAGCAGGCCCAGCGAAAGCTGGTAATTGTTAAATTGTTTAATACTCAAATCATTATTGCATCCCATAATGTATAACAAACATGGCTTCACAAAGTAAATCTTCTAAAATATAAAATTCTCGTGTCACAGTTTTCGTTCCCATACTCCTCCGAAACGGCTGGAACGAAATTTTGTGTACATATCGGGTAGGTCTGAGAATCGGCTAACATCAATTTTTCATACCCCTAAATCAGCAGCGGGTGAAACCGCTGGGCACAGCTAGTAAACAATAAAATTTACCACGTCAGAACCAACATAATTTGGATAAAGACTTAAACTGTTTATTTTAAGAACACCGTCCATTTTCTTACTATGACATCCTATAGTACTGTCTCTCCTCCTTAAAATGCATCCAAAGGTTGTCTTGAAAAGATAGCTTTTACCGATACGACCGCCCATTGTGTCACCCTATTTATAAATTGTATACTGTTATTCTTGTAATTTTTACAGTGTTCATATTAAAGAATATTCTATTTTATGCTCTGTTCTATCCTTTATCGTTCACGACATAAGGTACATAAAACAAACCGTTTACCTAGCATAGGTTCAAACCTAGTCTATTAACCGTACCAACATTGCTTTGTTCATCAGTATGCAATGTCGGTATTGCATAAACAAAACTAGCAACAGAATAAGACGTGCAACGATCGTTTCGCTCGAGTTTTGCATTGATCACGGTATTGCGTTTTATTGCACGTGCAAACTTGCCATCCACTTCAAATTCAACGCACATAATCTCTTTGAAATCAGTGGAAATGTTCTACATCTTTCGAGAATTTCTAAATTCATTTCCAATATCAATAATAAAAATATTGGTTAATGGAGTTATGAAGCTCTAGCTGCGCCCCGCGGTTTCACTTGGGTGGTGATAGAATCACTACATAGTATAAAACAAAGTTGCTATCTGTCTGTTGCTATGTTTGCTTAAATCTTTAAAACTACGCAACGGATGTTGATGCGGTTTTTAATAGGTAGAGTGATTCAAGAGGAAAGTTTGTATTTTTAACCCTTTACGCTATGACTTTTAGGACGTGAGCAGCGGATGAAACCGCTGGGCGGGTCGCTAGTATACAATATACCTTTTTGAATTGTAGCCTATGTGTTATTCTGATTTATAAGCTATATTATTGTAAAGTTTCATTAAAATCCATTCAGTAGTTTTTGCGTGAAAGAGTAACAAAATCCATACATCCATACAAACTTTCGCGGTCTAAAGGTTAAGCAAAAACAACTGCTCGGATTTATTATAAGATTAAACCGCGCTTGCTTAGGTCAGTCCTTAGATACATGACCAACTATCATATACCGAGTTTACTCCGTGCATCGGAAAGTACGTCTAGCTGTTAGTCCCAGCTCTCATTTCTAGATCTTGATAGTAGTTACAAGTGGCCAGACAGCCTGACTTTCGATCTCACCTAGGGGGTGTCGTATTACCTAGTTCTAACTGGGTTGTGGAGGTCAGATAGATTTTCGTTTCATGCATAATACCAGCATTTAGCTTCACATATGCTGCCGGTTAGACTGGAAGCCGACTTCAAAATAGTAAGAAATATTAATCAGGTAATAAGTAACTATATTGCGATTAAAAAACAAAGCGTACCACTAGAACAAACAAATTGAAAACTTTATAATTAACACTTTTTGTTGGGGTGGGAAACCATCAAATAACTTCCCCCGCTCTGGGCGGAGCGGGGGGGGCATGTCAGCCTCTTACTGACTAAAACCCACCCATGTTATTGCCCTTAACGTTCCGGGGCCGCGGTATTTAACACTTGAAACAGGATATTTACCATGTTTGTTATTTGTTTCGAGTTTCCGTTATTTCGGCGATGTTGCAAACGCCATGATCACGGATGATAATGTCATCCGTGATCATGGCGTTTATGGTAAATATCCCGTTTCAAGTTTAAAGACTTAAATTGGAAATTTGTCGAAAAAAAGTAAAAATTACTTGTAAACAGCAGATATAATATTTAAACTTCAATCCGGAAACTCCCAAGCATCAAATTATTTTTAATCCTTTAATCTTTAGGAAGTTCCGAAAATCACCTATAAAAGATTACCGTGTTTTAATTAAAATTCAATCTCCTGAGCATCATGGCAATAATTACAAAAAACATTCAAGTGCGAGTAGGACTTGCATTCGATGGGTTCCGTACCACCGTACAATATTTAACTCTAAATATTTTGAAAAAATAAAAACAAGTTTTTTATTTCGAAAATTCTTTAAAAAATTCCATAATGTTTTCTGTATTATTTTTTCTGTTAACCCGTTGCAAAAGCCGTGACAAAAATAGTATATTTTAAAAGTATATTTAAAGTGCCTACTTTATTGTCTGCCTAGCTTTTTCTGACTTTGTTGGGATTGGCTTGCAATTTAGCCAGGTTACAGGTGCATACCCGTTTTCTAAATGAAGCGACTGCCTATTTAGCTTACCCAGTTAGAACTATGAAAATATGTTTTTTCCCGTCCCGCAGTGGGACACATCAGAGTCGTATTAATAGTAAAAATTGGTAAGCTGATTGTCAACTTTTCGAGTCACTGACTACCTGTACCGACTGCCAAAGGTCTATATGACAGTCGATACCAATGGCTTAACGTGTTTTTTGAGGCACCTCAGTATACAGATCAGCCTAGAGCAAGCGCAGCCTAAGTTTAAGGTCGACCCGAATGATGTCTCAAGCTCCTCTAGAGGTTCCTATCTATTACAGTTTAAAAGATACAGCCTTGTGACAGGCAGATGTAACGACAGCGATTGTCACTCTTTAGGTGCCTACGGATTGCTAGAACCTGATTTCATGACGTAATATATCAGGTATCAACAGTTTTATTGTTGAATAATAAGTTATTCAGATGCATGAATAATAACCCTGAGGGAAATTGCTGTTGCATTTATAAAGAACGTTGGATTTATTTTACGTTCTGACCATTTGTTTTACATTCCCGATGACGTGGAAATGGAAGGAGTTACGTTTATCATGTTTATTGTTGATTTGTTACTGTTTCTTCCTCTTTTACTCCTTCTAGTTTCAGTAAAAACGCAGTGAGGTCAGTTTTTGTAGTTTGTTTCAATTATATTTTTAAATTGCGTTAGTTGACTTTGAATTTTACATATTGGATGTAACTACTTGAGTTAGTGGCTTTAGTTTTCAGTTTGTAAATGTTAATCCCATAATCAGTCAGCTATTTCAACATTTTTATTTTTGAAATAGCACTCCGCGCCTTTTAATTTAAAATTATCTTAACTTAATACCGTAGAAAGAAAAAAAAATATTTTGGGACAACTCACACACGGCTATCTGATCCCAAGCTAAGTAGAGCTTGTGTTATGGTAACCAGACAACTGATATACATACTTTTATAATTTATAAATACATACATATTATAGATAATTCACACCCAGACACAGAACAAACAGTCATGCTCATCACACAAAGTTTGTCCTGGATGGGAATCGAACCCACGACCTCCGGCTCAGCAGTCAGGGCCACTAACCACTAGACCAATAGGCCCGTCAGAAGAGGAGTTGGATCTTTTAAATCAAATGTAGGGAGAGGTATGTAGTGTAGTAAATAAAAAAAAAAACTGTATTTTCAAGTATTCATCGTCTGAAACGATACAAATTAAGATAAAAAGCACGAACAATACCCTACGAACGCGAGACGTAGTAACGAGTAACAAGACAACACAAAATTGCGACGAACTTTGACAAATACTCTTCAAATTTATGCCTAACAAGAAAATCCTGATACTCTGGTACACTCAACTCGGCAATTTCTTCAAGTACTCGTAACAAGTCCAAACTCGGCTCATAATTAACATGTTCAAACAAGTGTGAACGTTCTCGTTTCTCTCATTTAGCAGACGCTAAAAAAACAAACACTGCAAATTATTTGAAAGGAAAACAGTTTCTTGAAGTATTATAATATGTACCAGTATAAGCATATATGCGTATATTTACTTTGCAAAGGGGAGCTCGTGAAAAACAGTTTCGTAAGAACATTTACTTTTCACATTATGGTGGTGTCGACCCTATGTTTTCTTGTCAACGAAAATGTTTTTTTTATATTTTAGGGAGATGAGGAACTGATTTTATTACATACTCAAAATATTGCGGGATTTTTGGACGAACATTTCCTAGGCTTCGAGCTCAATTTTCGCAACGAACGAGGGAAATAAAAGTCGTAAATATTTTGTACCAGTGAAAAAATGGAACCATGTTTTTGCAGACTCTCGGTACATTATCTGAAGTTTAGTTATTGTAATTTAGCTCTTCGTGCTGAACCGGCGCTTCTGCTGCAGCTGCAGATAACTTGAAGCAGTGCAAATATAGCTTTATTGGTATAACTAGTTTTACAAGCCGTTTGGGGATGAAATGCTGGGACCGTGGAGTCCTTGTGGTCACAGCCTTTTTAAGGATATTCCAAAACGTTTAGTTGACACTTCCCGTAATCCAAGCGGCTTTTACTTAGGCCAGAAGCTAAACTTTTGCCATAATAACGTGGCAACGCGGCCAGTCTATTGGAGACATTACCAATTGACAGAGTTGAGGACGAATGTTTTAACGCTACTATATAGTTTATTTATAAGTTAGTTTCTTTTAGTTATTTTTATTTATTTATGCAGACACAAAATACATAATAAGACATTACATTAAGAAAAAGAGCACAAAGGTACAGATTCGATATACTATTAAATAAACTTTACAACATAGGTATCCGAGGAAACAGTCATGACTGGTTTACATCTTATTTAAAAAACAGAGAACAAGTCGTTGAAATAGAACACTACAATACACAAACACAACACATTGAACTGATTAGGTCCCAAAACATACCTGTAAACGCCTCCATACCACAGGGAAGTGTCATAGGATGCCTATTGTTCTTAGTCTACATAAATGATCTCCCTAACCACATAAATGAAACGTGCGTATTGTTTGCCGATGACGTCTCTATTTTAACATCATGTAAAAATAACCAAAACCTAAACCAAACACTAACATCTATACTTGACACAACAACATACTGGATGAACGAACATAACCTTGAAATTAACTTTAGTAAGACAAAAATAGTCACTTTCCACCCCCGACAAAAAACCCCAATAAATATAAATTTTGAATACAAAGGATCCAAGTTAGAAATAGTTAATAAATTCACCCTTTTAGGCCTAGACATAGATACACACATAGACTGGAAACCACACATACAGAAATTAAAAACAAAGTTATCCAAATTTGCATATGCCCTCAGAGAAATAAAGAAAACTACAGATCTCAAAACAGCAATAGTAACATACTATGCGTACGCGTTCTCTTGGCTTAAATACGGAATAATATTATGGGGTAACAGTACAGACGCACCTTCGCTATTTACAATACAGAAGAAACTTATAAGAACATTGGTTAACATAGAAGACACTGACTCATGTAAACCACACTTCAAAGAACTAAACATCCTAACACTACCATGTCTCTATATATTTGAAATTTGCAAATTTGTAAGAAAGTACCCACAGTTCTACAGCAAAAGAGAAGACATACAAACAAAAATCAAACTTAGACATGGAAATAGACTCAACCTGCCAACTTCACGATTAAAAATGCACTCCTCTAGTGCGTATGTTACGTCAATAAAAATCTTCAATAAATTACCTGAATACATAAAAAACACAGAAACAAACAATATATTTATAAATAAACTAAAACTATTTCTCTTAGATAAAAGCTACTACACAATTGACGAATACTTCAAAGATAAATTCCACCTAGAGAAACAAAGATAATTGAAATAACCAAGTAATACCTAATACATCTATTTACCTTATCTACCGTGCAATATCTTTAATTACTTACTATTTAGATAATGAAAAATTACAGCTGCTTAATATTAAATATATAAAATAATTACCTAATATAATAAACTAGAATATTAATAACTATTAATAATAAATAAATAAAAGAATAATATCTAATAATAAATAAAATTAATATAAATCTGCACATAAATAATATCTAGCTACTTAAATATCTTAATATAAGAATTTTCCTCCTTAATTTCAATATTATTATGTTTTTAAACAAAAAGCGCTTCATCCTCTCCTCTAAAAACTAACTTGCTGTGCCCGACAGGGTCCATAATTGTTTCTCTTCAATTACCTACCAGCCTTGTATACATTATGGGATGCAATAAAGTATTGAGTATTGAGTATTGAGTATTGCTTATTTCATTAGAAATTTCTATGAGCAGACCTGCGAAAGGAAAGTTGGATGAGATAATAAATATTGGTTTATTTTTCTTTAACATCAAATAATATGCTAAAACCAGAAAAAAATCCTCATCACGTCTCTATGTTTCGAATATTGAAACAATAATGTCCAAACATAATATTCTAGCCATTGGTAGTTCGAACTGGGGTCTCGGGATTTGGAAATTAACATTAGGACCTAGACTTTGAGAACTAAATAACAAAGTTAGCTGTTATGAAACTAGTTGTACCGTCTGGTAATGGTCTGGACTAGAAACTTAATCTGTTGGATTTAATTAAAATAGCATATCAAGTTGGTCGAAATAATAATAATTAAATTGATTGGGAATAAGATATTGTTATTAATACAAAATTAAATTTAAATGAAGTTGTAATTAGTTAACCAAGTTTTAATACAACTTTACCAGCCCATAACTGTTACACTACTGGGCAAAGTTCAAATTTAGAACGCACAAGCATTGATCATCAAGCTTGCTAAAGACGGGTCGGCGAGTTTAGGCAGGGCGGTCAGGGCATAATTTTGAGTCTCATTGTTTTTTTTTTAATCTTTAATTATATTTTTACAATATAAAAAATCTTTGTCGTACCCGTTTAAATAATGTAGTTAGGCAACTTAAATCTAATCTCAATTTATTACAATAAATGCAAACATCACCACTTCTACTGCCAAGCTTGACCGATTTGAAAGCTGGAAAATAAATTGCAGGACTCAAACTAAAGTCTTAGGAAAATGTTTAAGCAAATTCTGCAAGCGACGCCTAAGTCTCATTGCTAGTAATTTATAACAATTCGCGGGAAGACCTCAGCCTGTCAGGCGCTAATGTTGATGAATTGAACAGTGCTGCGCAACTAGATCCGAGAATTATCTTCGATGCATAAACGAAGATTTTTCTTAATTTTCATGTAAATACTGTGAACGCCAAAAGAGACTTGGTTAAAAAACTTTTCGTTTAAAAACAAAATACATTTAGGTCAAATATAAACCACAATATACTAACTTCGAAAAAGTTATATGATTTCTGAACGAAAATTATTAGTTTTTAATGATGCTGGCAATTAAAAAGTTCATAACTAGGGTTCAGGATTTATTAAAAACAAAGTTTAAACTGCAACCGCATGAGTTTAGAAAATTGAATGTGTGGCGCCAATTATTTTTTAAAACTTTGATTGTGATTTTGAACGAAAAAGAAGCGTATATAAAAAATCTGAATATTTTATTAAACATTATGGGTAGAGACTGATTCCGAGGTTAAAATATTATTTTCTTATATCTCTTTTTATGATTGATATTAATATTATGACGATACAATTTATTGGTGTATTATTATTCTTTACTGTACACAAAACAAATATACACACAAATTACAATGTATAGATTATGTACAACGGCGAGCTTAAACCCAAAATTGGTGTAATGTGCGTGTCGCGGGTTCGAAATATTGAAAAATTAATTAATTTAAATATTTGTATGGCTTTTTTTTCGGGTGGGAAATCATCAAATGACTTCCCCCGCTCTGGGCGGAGCGGGGGGCATCTCAGGCTTATACTGACTAAAACCCACCCATGTTCCTTCTATTGCCCTTTACGTTCCGGAGCCGCGGTATCTCTTTCGAACAACCTGCAACCCAGTAAATATTTGTATGGCTTACAGATAGATGTTCCGGGTCTGCCTGTTTGTGTATGTGGGTTTAAATGTTTGCAAACGCACCTAAGATACAAAAGGAATTCATAGAGAAGGGCTACGTTTTTTTTTTAAACAATGAAAATCTATAGCTAGCCCAGCCCTAGAATAGTCACACAGTGGGTGCCTGAAGACGGTCGTCTTCACCGAGGAAGGCCCAAAAACGCTGCCGTGACGATTTGGATTCGTTCCTGCCGGATTTAAAAGAGGATGCAAAACAGTCGGAGAGTTGGAAAGAAATGGAGAATGCCTTTACCTAGCAGTGGGACAAAATAGGCTAAAAAAAAATGCTTTTCATCGGAATCTTTTAATGTATTTTTACCGATTATTCAAAGACGCTCACTTTTTTGTTTGATAGGGTATAATACTACCCAGGTTGCGTTGTATTGCTTTGGTAGTGTATTAGTTCTCGTCTATAATAGGTACATGTTTTTTCTCTATATTCATTTGAATGATCTGCTAATCGTTTAGTAATAATGTAAAATTAATACACGATAAAAATATGTGAAAATTCATTAAACCATAACTGAAACGGACTTTGGTCTGGCCTGTTGGTCTAGTGGTTAGTGGCCCTGACTGCTGAGCCGGAGGTCGTGGGTTCGATTTCCACCCAGGACAAACTTTGTGTGATGAGCATGATTGTTTGTTCTGTGTCTGGGTGTGATTTATCTATAATATGTATGTATTTATAAATTATATAAATATGTATATCAGTTGTCTGGTTACCATAACACAAGTTTTGCTTAGCTTGGGATCAGATAGCAGTGTGTGAGTTGTCCCAAGATTTATATTTATTTTTATTAAAAATGTTGACATAAAAACTTTTTGTAAAAAATAAAACCGACTTATCTTCTATAGTTCTTTCTATAGTTATTTTATTTTCCACGTGTTAGTTTTTTTTAAAACACTATCCATTAAAAGAAAACACGTAAAAAATGTGTCTTTATCTACAAATACAGATGCAAAAATAATGTCCCTCCTTATCGAAAGTCCTTTCAGACATTACGCTGTAATAACTATGACAAGTTTCCTCAATAATTCCACAGACACACCGATTAGCGAGCATTAACGTTTCTTCAATTCCTTCTGCGTCGTCGAATCTTATAATATTGTATCTTTCCTTAGTAAGCGCTTCCTTGTGATTTTGTACTCGGTTTAATTTCTTAAGAACTACTTGAGAAAGGATTACTAAAGTCAAGTGAAGTAGTTAACGGGATTTATTTGCGTTCATAGTGTTCAAGTTTTCAGATTCCTTTTTATTTTCTCCAACAATAAGGTTTAATTGTGCCATGAGGGACTGTTTCTAGGAGTTGTTCGTTTAAGTTGTTATGACTAGTTTTGACCTAATTTTTCTTATGTTTTTTGTATTTATGGTAAAGCGTTGTTTAATTTACTTAGTTTGTAGAGTTCAGTACTGCAAATGGAAAAAAAAAACGGAACACTTATATGATCACTTTGTTTTTCGTCGCTTTGTCTGTTTATCGGTCCAGTCACTTTATTTCGACTTGAAAACTGTTTAAGTCACAAGTTTGTGCGGAACCTTCGTTGCGTGACTGACTCGCTCTTGTCCGTTTTTTTTTATAATTTTGTGGAAAAAAATTATTGATGCCCACAAATAGCTTCATCAATATTTGGTCTTCTTGTTTCTGATAACATAATACCTTTTTCAAAAGAAGTGTTAAGTAGAAGTATACTGAATAGTAGACCCACATATCACAAGTTTACTTTTAAGTTCCAACTAACAGGGAGTGAGCACAATTTAAAATTCTTTGTTTACTAAAAATTGCATTTCTTTCTATTAATCTTTAACTTTTAACGACAAATAGTTCAAAACAAAAATCGTTCGCTCGTCAGCAATGTATCTAACACTATTTTCTCTCCCGGCACATATCTGGCTGTACACTATATTCCTCTTCCTATACTCCTGGTATACTTCCGAGCTATCGGCAAATCCAATAGACAGGAGGAAGGTCTCCTATATAACCTCATTATAAGGGAAACTATTTACGACGATCTGATTTGTCAAAGCCAAGGGTACATTTTCTGAAGAGGCGTCATGGCGTCCTCACCTACCGCCTGACGCAGGTCCTCACCGGACACGGAAGTTTCGGGAGGTTCCTGCACATCATCGGGCGGGAGGAAGCGCCCGGGTGTCACCATTGTGACGATCGCCCGGAGGACACGGTGGAGCACACAGTGGCGATCTGCCCGGCTTGGGCGGAGCACCGCCGTGCCCTCGTAGAGGCGATCGGCGGCGGCGATCTCTCGCGTCCGGCCCTGGTTCAGGCCATGGTCCGGAGCGAGAGGGAATGGGAAGCGGTCACCACCTTCTGCGAAGCAGTAATGCTAGCGAAGGAGGTGGCCGGGCGTTTGCGGGAGAGAACATCTGCCCAACCCAGCCGCCGCGGGAGACGCCCATGGCGCTGGGCGCCGCGAGACGACTTCCGGCCACCGTAGATGCGGGCCTGTGGGCGGTGAGCAATGGGTAGTTCACCGTCCGTCCGTCGATTGACGACAGGCCGTGTCGACGGCGCGTTCGTGTTTCACGCGCGCCTCAAAGAGAGTCAGCAAAGCAGAGGGCTTGCCAGAGCCTCCGCCTGCCGGGGTTGCGGGTTGTTCGAAAGAGATACCGCGGCCTCGGAACGTAAAGGGCAATAGAAGAAACATGGGTGGGTTTTAGTCAGTACAAGTCTTACATGCCCCCCCGCTCCACCCAGAGCGGGGGAAGTCATTGGATGATTTCCCACCCGAAAAAAAAAAAAAAAGGGTACATTTTGTCATTTTTTTGGGCTTCGGCGAAAATATCCTGCTTTGCTGTGGTTGGAAATAAATGTGATGTATTTGGATGATGTTTTCCTCTTAGCACGAAAATAAGTTTTATCCATAATTATAATATTTAATAAACAAAAATCTTGGACAAGGGTGTCTGAAATAGTCGTTTTAGCAGCATCATTGTAGGATAATATGAATAACGTAGAAATTCGTAAAATGGTCAAAAAGTGACCATTCACAACGTTATCTGTGTCTGTTACTTGTGTTTTACAAATAAATAACTTTCGAATCTTGACTGTAACGATTTTAAGAAAAGTCTGTGAATTTTAACGTTATTCAAATTATTATCTTATTAATAAAAAAAATTACAATATCACTGTAACTAAAAAGTTCCCTTGTATGGTCCAAAAAATTTAATGATTGCAATCCCCATCATGAAGATATTTTTTGTTCTAGACCATGCCAAATCGAAGTTATCCAAGCCTTTGTCTTTATCCAGGACAAGCTTTTGCCCGCGGCTTCGCTTGCGTTAAATTCGGGGTAACACAGTTCACCTTGCGCCTTATTGATTTGTTATAGCAACGCTAAGATTTCCCTTTTCTTCCCTCTTTCTCACTCACATCCCACTTTTTTTGCCTATGTCCGTCTCCTAGTTCCCAACTATCTCTGTACCAAAATTCATCAAAATCGGTGTAGCCATTAAAGCGTGAAGAGGTAACAAACAAACAAACAAACTCACTTTCGCTTTTATAATATTAGTAAAGAAGTAAGGATATATGTTTGTATAATATAAATATCCTATGAATAATTTAACCAAGATCTTGTAAAACCATTTAATTTAATTTAAAAGTACAGAACGATTTTAAGACAAACATTGAATCGTATTTTCAATTATATTTGTTCTGTTTGTGCCTTACTGAAGCTCAAATTTCATGGGTTGAAATATTTGGTTATTTGTTTGTTAGAACTTGACTGTTTGCACAAAGCATACCTCTATCATCCGAAGCTGTTTGAGATAGAAACTAGGGATGTAACCAAATTGTAATGTTATGACATACAAGTTGCCTCTGTTTTTCGTCATTGTCAAAAACACTCCTATCTCTATTACCGAAAAACTACTTTTCAAATATTTTGACCTTAAAGACTATTACTAACTTTTACTGAGGAAGTGCATAACTTGTAGATATTAGATCAATACAACAAATTGTTCAAGGAGTTTTTGCTTCCAAGTCAACATTGTTGCTAGGTATTGAACTCCGAGTTAGATACTATTACCACAATTATGGACTTCGATGAGTTTGGCTACCATCTGCCAATGAGCACCGGGATGACTCTTAACCGACTTCTAAGCAAGATGGGCCGTAGTGCAAGTATAACTTGGGAGGGATATATCGATAAAGCAGAGTGCGACTGTGACGTCTCGTCGCAGGTTATGATGGACGTGGATACGGCTGCGGATGTGACTGTAGAAGTGGATGTGGAAATGGATGTGCCCGCGAAAGTGAATGTGGCTGTGGACGTGGCTGTTAATGTAGCTGTCGACGTGGATGTGGATTTGGTTGTGGATGTGGCTGTAGAAGCGGCTGGGTACGTGGTATTGTATGTGGCTGTGGACATGGCTGTGCCTGTGGCTGTGGTCGTGGCTGTGCCTGTAGTTATGGATGTGGCTGTGGCGGTGGAAGTTGTTTTAGCTGTGGACGTGACTGTGGATTGGCAGTATTAGTGGCTGTGGATATGGTTGTGAGTATTGCTGTGAATGTGGCTGTGGAAGTAGTTGTAGATGGTGGTGTGGAAGTGGGTGTGGCGGTGGATGTTTCTGGGGAAGTAGGTGTAGTGGGGGACGTGGCTTAGGAATTCTGTAAAACCAATTCAATAAAATAAACATGAGAATCGGCGACACGAAGAAGATGAGTTTAGACAGATTTTCTTTGCTAGATTTCCATTGAAACCTACATTGGTATACGCGAGTATTATGGTACAATTTCCAAATGTTCCGTATTTGCAATTTGCAAAGCTTCTAAACAACCCTAACAGGAATACACCCAATTAATATCTGAATACATGCATCCTTACCATAGCAAGCGTAGTTTACAATGTGCATAGCTCGGATCAAATTGAATCTCTGCCTGCTGCAGAACATATAATGTAGAATTGAGTTACAAACGGATATATTCTGCATTGTCATTGGGTAAACATTGTTGAGAGACTGTCCTTGTACGGAGCTCGAGAGGTTTTTGTTTGCAGAGGTTGTGTGCAGGAGTTCAAGAACTAAATATTACAGGTGGAATATATTTCGGGCGATCTTCAGGTTGAATCGCCACTTAGTTTGCGTTGGTCCTCTTTGGATTTCAAATATTATTATCTTTGAAAATGATGGTGATGGTGGCCTGTGTAACGGGTCATTTAGTTCCTTTTTTTTTCGGGTGGGAAATCATCCAATGACTTCCCCCGCTCTGGGCGGAGCGGGGGGGCATGTCAGACTTGTACTGACTAAAACCCACCCATGTTCCGTCTATTGCCCTTTACGTTCCGGGGCCGCGGCGTACGGCCGCGGTATTTCTTTCGAACAACCCGCAACCCCGGCAGGCGGAGGCTCTGGCAAGCCCCTCTGCTTTGCTGACTCTTTGAGGCGCGCTTGAAACACGAACGCGCCGTCGACACGGCCTGTCTTCAATCGACGGACGATCTACGGTGGCCGGGAGTCGTCTCACGGCGCCCGGCGCCCGGGGCGTCTTCCGCGGCGGCTGGGTTGGTTTGAGGTTCTCTCCTTCAAACGCCCGGCCTACTCCTTCACTAGCATTACTGCTTCGCAGAACGAGGTGACCGCTTCCTATTCCCTCTCACTCCGGACCAGGGCCTGAACTAGGGCCGGATGCGAGAGGTCGCCGCCGCCGATTGCCTCCACGAGGGCACGGCGGTGCTCCGCCCAAGCTGGGCAGATCGCCACTGTGTGCTCCACCGTGTCCTCCTGGCGATCGTCACAATGGTGACACCCGGGCGTTTCCTCCCGCCCGATTATGTGCAGGAACCTCCCGATACTTCCGTGTCCGCTGAGGACCTGCGTCAGGCGGTAGGTGAAGACGCCGTGACGCCTCTCCAGCCACTCCTCGAAGAGGGGACTTACCGCCACTATTGTGGCGTGCCTTCATTTAGTTCCCTTCAAAATGGTTGAGTTGAATGAGGCTGATAATATGCGTCATGTTCGTGAACGGGGAAGGTAAACATTTAAGAAATTAACTTTTTGAAATTGTAATGAGAAAAGAGTTTCGTCTATGCACTGTAATTATCTTACCTACTTGTCGCAGTCATGGCGTGCGAGCTGTCTTTTTATGTTCCATTTTGTATTTGGATATATTTGTGATGGCTTGTACGTTTAATGTTGTTGTTTTTTTGTGTAATTGAGTGCTGGTCGTTATTGCGACTATTTTGTTTCTTATGTCAGTGTTTTACAATTTTATCTTTTCCATCATCTTTTTCGCTTATTGACTTTATCTAGGCCCTCTTATTACTTGAAAACCAATTTTTAGAATCAAACTGCTAACAAAAATAAAAAAACCAGTTAAAACTCCCAAGCGTATGGACTCTAAATAAACTAGAACTTAGTTTCTACCTAAACAATAGATAAGCAAGACTACGACCAAATCTAGCGACAATGTATTGGAACCCTATTAGACCCAATAAACGAGTTACGCCCCAATCGATTCGAACCAAGTACATTTCATCGGTGGCTTAAAATATTTAGGACAGATTCCCTTTACCCTTTCTTATACATTATGGAACGCTAAATCTTTATGTTTATTCGCTTTTATCTTAGATACTACTGAACCTGATTGTGTGTTACAGGGTTTTATTTGCTTTGCATTTTTTCGTTATTGATTATATGACCATGTATAAAGAAAGAAAGAAAAACTGTTTCTTAGACTGGCATAGGACTAAAACAATAAAAGAAAATTAATTAAAAAAAAAGAACAAATTAAACTTTAAAAAAAGGAAATAAATAAGAAAATTTAGATAGTCAACTAAATTGGTCTTGTACGGGGTTAAAAGACTTCTATCTCAGCATGGCGCTGGAACACGGCAACCATGTCACAGCACTGATTATTATGGAATGTAATTGTATTGGTTGAGGATGTTTAGATAGGCAGTCATCATCAGTCATCATTTTCCTGCCCATGTCCCATTCTATTTGGGGTCGGCGCAACACGTTTTCTTCTTCCATTCTCCCCTATCAGCCGTCACGGTATCATTCATAGGTAAGATAGATAGTCGTTCCATGTAAACTACTGGTACTCAGCTACTACTGGTTTAACTGAAAACTGACCCGAACATAGTTAGGAAAAGGCTAGGCAGATGATGATAATTTTTTTAAAGAAATATTTTAAAATAGAATAGAATAGAATATACTTCATTGCACACCAAAATCTTAAAACAAAACTATTATACAAAAAGATGTTAAATCTATGGTTACAATGGCGGTCTTATCGCTAATAGCGATATCTTCCAGACAACCTTTGGATGGACTGTTCGAATATAAAAATACAAAAATAGATATATTAAAAAGGATAGTATTAAAAAGTAATGAAGAAAAGACTTCTTACACAAACTTTTCATAACAGTACTGACAGCAGCAATGTAATAAAAAAGCTAAAAGCTGAAAATCAAAATGTCATTTGCGCTCTAGAGCACATCCAGCTTAATTTTAACCCCGGTCAACATGTAGGAGTAAACATTGAATGATGACTTCGTGTCGGGAGCAGCTGCATAATTGATTGAGTGCCACCAAATTAAGTCAATTGTGCAGCGTGCGTAATTCGAGCTATAATACCTGACAAACAAAGGATTTCAATTCAACTGTGTTGGGATTCCCCAGTAATCTTGACTGTGATTATTTTAAAGATGGATCAATATGTAATGATGGATGAAGGGATGGATGGATAGATTAATGGATTTAAATGTTGATGTTCAAAAAGTGCTGTTTAAAATAAAATAAATAAATATCTTGGGACAACTCACACACGGCTATCTGATCCCAAGCTAAGCAGAGCTTGTGTTATGGTAACCAGACAACTGATATACATACTTATATAATTTATAAATACATACATATTATAGATAAATCACACCCAGACACAGAACAAACAATCATGCTCATCACACAAAGTTTGTCGTGGGTGGGAATCGAACCCACGACCTCCGGCTCAGCAGTCAGGGCCACTAACCACTGGACCAACAGGCCCGACAAAATAATCATAATCAGCCTCATTTGAATAAATGAAAGTTAATTTGATTCGTAATCGCCAAAAGTGGCAAATGTAATCAAGTGCATTGAGTGCCCTATTGTGACGACGAGCTTCACTTCTGAATATGAGCTTGTCTTTGATACCCGCCCCGATGAAAGTGTTATTTAGTTTTGAGTCGTTTCCGGTTGATACTTGTGGCAGCAATGAGTTTAATCGTTATTTCGAAGTGCAGCAGTTTCGTGCAATATCCTATCAAAACATTTTAATTGGGCTTTAAATTATTTTTCATAGAATATAGTAGTCGGCAAAATAAAACCAAACTGCTCAAAAAAATGTTAATAGCAAGCCACTCAAATCAGCTCATAATTATGCCATAGCAATACTTACCATATCAATAAGAGTAGCAGTGCTCATTATTGCGCTTTCCCCAAATATCGAGCATCATTGAGTGAATAGCACTCCGGAGGGTCGTCGAGAGCTCGTACGCACATATGTCATTAATGGTCACTTTCGCGTAACGTTTCTTTAAGCATATAGGGGAAAGTCAAACTAGTTATTAATACTGTCTAATTTTTATCTGTTCCTGAATTAATCCTTCTAAAAAAATCTGGTCAAATTAGGACTATAAAATTTTTTACTAGCAGATGCCCGCGGCTTCGCTCACGTGAATGTGCCACTTAGTTCAGTAATTTTTGCATGAAACATCATCAATGAATCCAATAAAAGACTAACAAATTAATAAAGTTGATCATATTTTGATTGTTTATACAGGTTTATGAATTAATCTGTATAAACAATGATCTTATTATTGAAAAATAATAATAAAATTGTATATTTTATCTACACAAGTTATTTATTGCTAGAATTACAGTAATGCGTGCCGACAAAGTAACAACAGCTGTGTCAATAAATAATCTATATTAATATTATAACGCTGAAGAGTTTGTTTGTTTGTTTGTTTGAACGCGCTAATCTCAGGGACTACTGGTTGGAATTGGAAAATTCTTATAGTGTTGGATAGTCCATTTCTTGAGGAACGCTATAGGCTATATAACATCACGCTACGACCAACAGGTGCTGAGCAGCGTGGGTGAAACCGCGTGGAACAGCTAGTAAATAATATGAAAAAAAAATGTTAATACAGTTAGCCAATGAAAACAAGTTTATGATTGGCAGAATCTTTGCGGCGCGGACTGAACACTTTGCGATATATTTTGTTACCAGATTGAACGACAAATAATATTTGTTTTGCAAGAAGATTTTTATAAACTCTTTAACAGCTCGTTTTATTTTTATTAACTAGTTGCGACCAGTGTTTTGTACCCGAATGCTCTGTCAGCCGAAACAAACTCAGAGGTCATGGTCTATTTTATAAAGGAGTAAATGTTGACGTGACGTCTGACAGGGGAGAATAGAAAGAGAAAACGTATTTCACCGACCCCAAATATAATCGGACAAGGGCAGGAAAATGATTATGATAAGTTTTTTTTTGGGAAAATTTAAATACCATAACATTAAATATGTCTTTGCTCTTCATGATTATATTTTATGAATAAGTATTTGTTTTTATAAATGTAGTTATTCGTTTTGAATAATGAAACACCAGAGACTACTTACAGTAAAATCCATCCAAAGGTCGTCTCGAAAAGATCGCTTTTAGCGATAAGACCGCCCATTGTGTCACCCTATTTATAAGTTGTATGCTGTTATTTTTGTAATTATTGTGGCGTACATAACAAAAAAACTTTGTACCTATCTATCTAAATTGAGTGTGAACAAAGTGAACTGTTTTTTAACATTACGTTTCTTTAGCGAATAGTCTACAGATTCTTCCTTGCGGGTGGGGTACTCGCCCTATGTGGATCCGTAAGTTTGTGTTACAGCTTAGAATCTCCAATAACATCAACAAACTTTCCAACATTAATGTTTGTGTGCTAACACCTTCTCATAAGTTACTACAACACAAAGTTCAACACCAACACGAACTTCTAATTTAATCTAAACTAAATTTTCTCAACAAGCAAAGTACATATGCTTTGCTAAGAAGCATTTCCATATTGTTTTGATTGTTTCCATAACATAACTCCTGTCTAAATCTCTAAAAGGTTTGGCAGAGGAACACCTCTACACCCATAAAATCTAACAAGGTTTTATATAACCTCACCTAGAAAACGATGTCCGAACTTCATGTTCAGCAGGTAGCGCTTGTGACTATCAAACAAAATGAGCAGTCTTGATTACTGTTTGGATATTATTAATATACTCTTAATAATTCGAAGGATAGGCAATACTATTTATCAAGAAAATGTATGGCAGGAGCTTATGGCTAAATAATAGCAGCCACTCAGGTCGATCTTTAGGTTAAGCCGCACTTGCCTAGGTTAGTCTGTGTATGGGTGACCCACGTTACATAACGATTTTCCACCGTGCCTCGGAAAGCACTTTAAGCTGTTGGTTCCGGCTGTCATTTGTAGATCTTTAACAGTCGTTACAGGTAGTCAGTGTTCTGAAAGTCTGGCAACCAGTGTTACTAAGGGGTATTGTATTACCCAGTACTAACTGGGTTGTGGAAGTTAGACGAGGCATATAAAATACTGGTATTCAGCTGCATACGGTTAGACTGGAAGCCAACCCCAATAAAGTTGGGAAAAGACTAAGCAGATGATGAATATACACTTAATAGTTTGAAGGATGGGCAACACTATGTCTCCATACATTATATAGACAGTATAATATATGTATATTACCTTTATAGCGCTTGTATGATGAACAATGTATCGTGCATAGTAATCAGTTCATGTCTCGAGGTGATCATTTTAGCAACGGAGACTGTTTCACTAGAAGGAATATCTAATCTGTATTCTAGATTTAGTTCTCAATACTTAAACAATCTTGTTTTGGTAGAATTGAAAAATAATGGTCCGTTGCCAAGGCAACAAAAAAACAAAATAAAAAGTTTGTTTTTTTTCTTTTTCAGAATCATTTTGTAATCCAAGTGACTAACTTTAGTTTAAAATTAGGCATAAGAAAGTAAATAAGATGTTGATTTTGGTAGAATGTTTTTAAACTCGATGACTTAAACAAAATCAGTATTATTAGCAGAATTTTGAAAAGCAATATTTATGGAATGCAAACATTACTTATAGATGATTTTTAAATTAAAATAAATAAATATAATTTATATATGTTATTCAAATTAGACTAGAATATGAATTTAATGAATGTAAAATAAAAATTAAATGGACTTCTAATTTTGATGATAAAACGAAATCGCTTCGCCATTTCCTTATATCTAGTGAGAATAATTGACAGATCGAAATCTTGTAACATAAACCCCGACAATATCACCAAAATCTAAACATAAGCTTCTATAATCCCCTTAATCCAAATTCAACTAGTACTATTTCTATGTTGGTGTTTGATAATCCGTTGCAACGCGCGCCAATATTAGCATATCCCCGGCCAATAATATTGCACGACACACGACAAACGTGATATGCATCAGGTTATACCACAATTACAGTAGATGTATTGTGAGCCATTTCACTGGTTTGTGATCTGAGGATATAAGCTGGTTTATTACTTGTATTGAAACCGATCAAGTGCTGTTTTGAGTGGTTGGGTTTTGCTTTACATTATTGGAACGAAGTTCCTTATCGCGCGTTGTGAAAGGGGGCTAGACAGTAAAAATTCTTACGAAAAGTTGTCACGACACTTTTTGCTATAGTAAGCTATTGTAAGCTGTGCGGCGTCGCATGTTTCTCTGTCTGTCACTCTGTCTATCTTATAGAAAGCAAGCCAGATATTTTCTATAGGAACTTCGTTCCATCCGGGTGTCCCTTGACACCTCTAAATTTTTTTTCTTATAGTTTTGCTGTTAAAATATGGATGAAAAACGATTGCATGTAGCGGAGATGAGAATCTTGAGATGGATGAGTGGGGTGACAAAAATGGATTAAGTAGAGAATCCTTACTAATATTATAAAAGCGAAAGTGAGTTTGTTTATTTGTTTGTTACCTCTTCACGCTTTAATGGCTACACCGATTTTGATGAATTTTGGTGCGGAGATAGTTGGAAACCAGAAGACGGACATAGGCTAAATTTTTATTAAAAAAAAGTGGGATGTGAGGGAGAAAGAGGGAAGAAAAGGGAAACTTACCGTTGCTATTACAAATCAATAAGGCGCAAAGGGAACTGTGTTACCCCGAATTTAACGCGAGCGAAGCCGCGGGCGAAAGCTAGTGAGTATATAAGAGAAAAAGTTGCGCCTGTTACAGATAAATTGAAAGGGAATCGTTTGTCTTGGTATGGAAATGTAATGAGGAGGGACGAAACGCATTTGACTAAAATCGTGAGGAAAGCCAAATAAAAGGTGGCGGATTGTGTAAGGAATGATGTAAAGGAGAAAAGATTTTGATCCAATAATGGTTCTGTTTTTTTTCTTTTTGAGTTACGGAACCTTAAAACCTAAAATATGTGATTAAAATTTTGTAACTCTCTGAGATTAGGTTATATTATGTAGTATTTTTTGGTTCAAAAAGTTTGGAATCGATGATGAATGAAAACCATGTGTATGTAGAAATATTATGTGTTTAATAGTATATTAAAACTCTACACATACCAAAAAATATTTTTTGCACATATCCTTACTATACTAATATTATAAAAGCAAAAGTGAGTTTGTTTGTTACCTCTTCACGCTTTAATGGCTAAACCGATTATGATGAATTTTGGTAAAGAGATAGTTGGGAACCAGGAGACGGACAAAGGCTAATTTAAAAAAAAAAGGGAGGGAGAACAAGGGAAGAAAAGGGAAAACTTAGCGTTGCTATTACAAATCAATAAGGCGCAAGAGGAACTGTGTTACCCCGAATTTAATGCGAGCGAAGCCGCGGGCAAAAACTAGTCAGTCATAAAGTATGAAATTATGTGGAAGCAAAATAAAATTGCACTTTAACAAAAAAACATTCAAAATTCTTAACCGAGTCCATTGAAGAAAAATCTCTTAAACGGTAGCAGTTCGTGTTTAACGTACCGTAACCAACATGGCCCGACATGGCTCGTTTCCGGACCCACTAAAAGTATAAAACGTTAAGTGCTGAAAATGTTCTGAAGCACTGATATTTATTTGCGTAAATTAAAAAGGATTTGTAATGGAAGCAAGATTTTGTTTCTTGATACGGCTGTTTAATAAGCAACTTGTAATTAAGTAATTCTGAATTAGTTGTCGACCGCGCCTACGTGCGATCGCGTGGACGTTGGAATTTATGTTACTGGAAAATATTTCCTAACTCCAAATCAACCTATTTGTTAATCCAGATTATCTACGTGTGAGAAGCATCATCAAATTCCGTTCGGTAGTTTTTGAAAGAGTAACAAACATCCATACATCTTCACAAACTTCAGCATTTATAATTTTACTAGCTTTTGTCCGCGGCTTCGCTCGCGTTATATTTGGGGTAGCAGGTATCTGCTACCTGTAGTTTTGCCCTAGCCCCTGATTAATTGTAATAGCAAAGCTAAGTCTTCCCCCTTTCTCCCTCATTACTCACTTTTTAAAAAAAAAAAGTCCGTCATAGGTCTGGACTTTGATGAATTTATTATAAAAATATTTATTTTTATTTGGTATAAAGATAGTTGAGATCCCAGGGTCTCAACTATCCTAATACCAAAATTCATAGAAATCGGTTTATCCATTTACGCATGAAGACATAAACAAACAAACTCACTTAATATGCTTTTATAATATTACTCGGGATAGTAGAATTACATTACATAACATTACGACGGTTAACCCTAAGATTAGGGACAGGTGTCTCCTGTTGAACATTGAGATCCCATGGATGAGCCTTTTGCCATGAACCGGGCTTTAATCCAAACTCCGGGCTGCTACCTGAGGAATCCTGACTAATATTATAAAAGCGAAAGTGAGTTTGTTTGTGCCAAACCGATTTTTATGAATTTTAGTACAAAGATAGTTAAAACCCTGAAAACGGACATAAGGTTTTTAAAAAAATGTGAGGAAAGGGGGAGAAAGAGGGAAGAAAAAGGAATATTTTTTTTTTCGATAATCACGCGGTTTCAAGTTACCGTTAGCTCAAAATAACTATGCCAAGCGAACGAAGTCGCGGGCGGAAGCTATAGTTCTAAATACAAATGAAACAAACTTAACCATCAACCTCATTTGTACAATATTATGTGGTTTCTACAGTTGGCATAACAATAACTTTTTGATTGTCAATTTACTTAATAACTAGGTTTAGTACTACCAAGCCAAGCGTGATTACTAGGTTTAATACCTTCACCAAAGAGTAGCGCGTATTACGTGGTTCATTTATTTTTACTTGTATAATATTTGAAAATAAAGTATACCCAGCTTTTGCGATATAATATATCCTTTTAGAGATACAAGAGATGATTTGATCTATTTGCTGATGGTACATAAATGGCAGCACACTTGGCGCAGTGGCTGAGCGATCACCTGTTTCGAAATGCGATGTATTTCGCGGGTTCAATTCGCGCACGGGACAAATATTTGTATAACCAACAGGATTGGTTCGGGTCTGGCTGTTTTATAAGTGAGTTTAAATTATTGTAAACGCAAACGCAATACAGGAGAAATTCTTAATGTTAGTTTTTTTTTAATAAAAAATAAGTATAAACACAGAGTTATTTTGATATTAAATTCAAGTAGTTGAATCCACCCTTTTGGTCATGTAAAGGAAGTATTACATTGTTATTTATATAAAAACTAACCAATTTTTTTTTTCTTTTTGTAATGAATGAATGTTTTTACATCATTCATAAAAACCACTGCTACCCAAAACTTACTAAACGACCTTTGATAAACGGCAAAACCAATTTATTATCCACCCTTTCTATAAATACCACAATATAATGTATTGCATCTGAAACCAAAACACATTAATACATGTCAGTTCAGATCTTACCCAAAACATGTGTACAAGTGTCCTGAAAGACGAGGGGCCTAGGAAGGACCCTTGAGGAACCCCTTTTAGTGTCGTCGCAATAAATCAAGCTCTAATGACAGTCACGTTTTTCTCAGCCAAGAATACACTCTAAGGTGATCAGAAAACGGCTGAACGACGTAAGAAACCCCTTTGCAAAGGCACGAAATGTTGTCGACTTGTTTTTCTGTGTTTGAAACAGTCAAATGCTTACGCTACGCCTTTAGACGAGGGTGGTTTGCTATATTCGGGTCACGTTTTGACAAAAAATGAGATGATTATGTTAAGTTGCAGAAATTTTACTATTATTGCGAGCTGAAATGTTCGGTTGTTAAGGATTTGGGAGTCGAAAGAATTTGTTCTGTTCAGATAAGAACAATTTTATCATGATTAACATTTATTTCGTTCTTACAAAATTTGTAACAATTCGTGCAAAACAAATAAGTATGGGTATATAGCACTTAAACTTTACTGGTCAAATGTAACTTTATTACATTTACTTACACGTTTGCTTTACCTTTCAATGATTAAACGCAGGAAGGTGTTACATATGTCAAGTAAAACATAAGTATTTACAAAAAAATAAAATAAAACATTGCGATCATGCGAATCATATTTATCTTTTTCTAAAACACTTGTTATTCGTACTGAGTAAGTATTGAGATGTATAAGCCCTTTGCAAGGCAAGCGAGCGTAAGACAAGCAAATGTAAGTTAAGCTATGAAAGAGATGAATAGATAGTTCGACGTGTAGATTCTGGTCACGTTCATGTTAAGAGAAAATGAGATGATTATATTTTCAAAAGTTTGAAAATTTTCCGTTTGCGGGCTAGTTTGCGACTGGGTTTAATTTCATTTTAATTTAAGCCTTTCATGTGCATTCGTGGATGTGATTGTGTATGTAAATTTGGAGGTTTTTGTATGTTGGAGTATTATTATGAGATAGTTCTAACAGCAAAACTGGTATGATCAAAATATTTGCTAAGCATGTGTAACTATATGCTTTGCAATATTATTTATTATTTACCCATTATATGTATAAGTCAAATTTAAAATCTACGAGTGGAGCCTTTCCTTTTGTTTGGTTAAGGATGGGAAACCATCAAATAACTTCTCCCGCTCTTGGTGGAGCAGAGGAGGGTGTCAGACTTTTACTGACTCTAACCCATCCATGTTCTTTCTTTGGCTCTTTGTGTTCCGAGGCCGAGATATTTTTTACCTTAGAACCCACGTAAATGGCGCTCTAACTATTAATTCAGAATCATTTTACAATGGCTGTCTACCCCGCCTCTAAAACAAAGAATAATTTTCAAATTATTTGTTCTTTAAGCACTCCTCAAAACAACCATTAAATTTAACGACCTTCCTAAACAAAACAAAATTACCATCATCGTTTACTTGAACCATAAAAAAAAGTTAAAATCCATTATTAATCTCCACGTTACTAGCTTATTAAATTCCTGGGATTGCCATCTTGCATACATAATATCCAATAAGTAAGCTAAGTTTCTTCATCAAGTTACTAAAGAAGATATTAGAAATAATTACAAAAATAATCGTGCACTTAACATGCAAGGAGCGTTGGTCCAAGACGATCCAAGTATTATGCAATGGCGATTTCACTACACCTTCTGCATGATTTTATGAAAATGCAACTTAGTACGAACAACTTGCTTTATTAAAGAATTCAGCTTCAAAGAAGTTTTCTTTTTAAGTTCAAAGAAAAAGGTTGTTTGGAATTTTAAAAATTGTTTGTTATTTTCAAGGCTTTTCTTCAGGTGCTTTATTTTTTTGCTAAAGTGTGGAAAGAATTTACAAGAGGTAAAAAATTAACAAAAGATTTTTTTGAAATATGCTTTTTTCAATTATTATTTTTTCATTCTAAGTTAAAAAAAGACCAGCCAAGAGCGAGTCGGACTGCCGCAGGGTTCCGTGCAAACATAAACGGTCATATCTTTAAATTGCGTAGATTTAGAGGGTTGACAGGTTCTAAGGAACTGCAGAATTGAGTATATAGTTTAAATTTCAACGCGATACCTCGACGCGTTTCCGATATAAAGGGTTTTCCCAGACAGACAGACAACAAAGTGTTCTGACAAGAGTGTCTGTTTCTCCACTTCCTCAAAATATGCCGACTTACAAACTCAACACCCAATAAATACACATACATTATACAAACATTAGTACTTATTAAAAACGAATTAAAAATATTACTTACCTTGTAGTCTATATATTATCTAGTATATGACTATTCGAGTCTACTTGTATGTATGCTCATAATTTTATCGTCCAATATTTTATGCGAAGATACTGCCTTCTAAGGTACATGATCTTCCTAGTTTAGGAATCAGCTACCCTACTTTGACGTCTTAAAGCAGTTCTTATTCCACTGAGGGAAAGAGACAGAGCTATACAGGGTGTCTAGCACCATCTCTTTCCCTCAGTGGAATAAGAACTGCTATAAGATGTCATGGTAGCCCTTCAGGGCTCAATTTTTGGACTGACTGTACTTTTCCTATCATTTGCATACTAATATTGTATTTAATTTTCTATTGGCCAATTATAATGTACTCAAACTTGTGTCAAACTATTATCATTTTCCTTGTGAGGTATGTACCAATAAAAAGCATGGTGCTCTAACAAACTAACATGCTACTAGTTCCAGAAAATATTACGAAATACATTTACTTTTATTCTTGAAACAAAATGGAAGAATTAATTCTTATCCAAACCTACCAGTTTCGTCTAATCCTCAGCTAGACAAATTGATTTTCCAAGTATTTACTTTAAATGTTACAATGTTATATTTCTTTTGTGTATATAAAGATGGTAAAGGATTTGGTAATATTTATTTTTATTTTGAATTTCTTTGTAAACCTTTGCCTTTGATGAAGGGAAAATAGCTAATAAAAATAAGATTTTCTTAAATAGATTAATATTATTCTTTGTTATGTACACCAAATAAATGACAAGAATTACAGTATACAATTTATAAATAGGGGTGACACAATGAATTTTATTTTCTTTTTGTGGGTTATATTGATATCTAAAGATAGTAAAATATACTTATAACTATCCTTTTAACTTCTCCTGCTCTGGGCGGAGCGGGAGAAGTGACAGACTCGTACTGACTAAACCCACCCATGTCCCTTCTATTGCCCTTTAGGTTCCGGGGCCGCGGTATCTTTTTCGAATTACCTGCAACCTCGGCAGGCGGGGGCCCTGGCAGGCCCTCTGCTTTGCTGACATCTCTTTGAGGCGCGCGTGGAACACTAACGCGCCGTATAAAATCATCCTTGGTTTGATAATACCGATATCAGGAGACAAGAAATCCTAACAAGTTTGAGACTTAGCTCCGGACACAACCCATTGAATAGTTTTGCTGCATTGATGTGCAAAGTAACATCTCCAAACTGTACGGAATGTAAATGTTTTCACATTATGTTGGAGTGTGTCCGAAACGATGTTGAAAGATATGAAATTCAAGACTAATTAAATGTTCTGGAATTAACAGTATGCAATACAATGTTAGCCTTCCTATCTTAAAAAAAACAGCTGGAATCTATACTAATATTATAAAGCTGAAGAGTTTGTTTGTTTGAACGCGCTAATCTCAGGGACTACTGGTTGGAATTGAATAATTCTTTTAGTGGTGGATAGTCCATTTCTCGAGGAAGGCTATAGGCTATATAACATCACGCTACGACCGTACGTACGTACTGAGCAGCGTGGGTGAAACCGCGGAGAACAGCTAGTTATTTATAAACTAGTTAATTACATTGATTAAACGTCTTGCATGTAGCGGAGAATGTTACTAGGTATGCCAAATCGCTTGAAATGTTGTCTCAGTAAAGCCTGTGTGTATACAAACACACTAGTTTTTGTTGTAGTAAAAAAACCTAGTAGTTTTGATTTTATAGGCATTCAAAGTTTCGAAAAATATCGAGCTAACAGTCACGGGGCCGCTTGTGACGTCATTTCACAATGCGCCGCGCGTTGTATTTTTACATTTAGGCACAACACATAATTTCCTAGTATCTAGATTGGACTTCTTTGAAAATATTTATTAATAATTTCAACGGTAAGGGCGCTCGACCACGAGCGGACTGAATGAGCCAGACTGAGCATGTTGTGTGATGACGTCACATCGTAACCGGTAGCCCGCGTCTTGTTTTACTTCTAAATCGGAAACTAATTGACATATATAAGTAATTCTTTCACTAGTATTTTTTTTTCTTTTGACAGAGAATATGGACTGCTAATAATCAAAATTAGTTAACATTCTTCATTAAAATGTTCCTATGAGGGTGACAATAACATGTTCGAAATGTGACCCTTTTTAATAAATAAATAGAAAAAAGAAACAGTATATAACTTGTAAATATGATGACACAATGAGCGGTCTTATTGCTGAAAGCGATCTTTTCAAGACAACCTTTGGATGGATTTAAGAGGTATTAGGATTCTTTAGATTATTATAATAATACTTATTTTACCAATAAACTTTTTTTTTGTGGGTTATATTGATACCAACAGATAGTAAAATATAACGTAATAAATTGAAAAATATTTCATTATATCTAAATTAAATTAGTATTAGTAGTTTTATATTCTGTCATTGAGGCTGTAGTTTATATATTATATAATGCAATATATTATTTAAAAACATGGAATTTTATTAATTTTATACAGTATGGAGCTCACTTCTAGGCAATAAATGAAACCTCAAGTAATACTAGTCCACAGAAGTATATTAAAATTAAATTTTAAATTAAAAACCGAAAATTAAAAAAATGAAATTTTCAAACAAAATAAATATCAAAATAAATTCAGTAAAAGTAAACACTCTGTTTAGACAACGTACCTTGACCCCAGGAGCGAAGTGCGGCAACAACGCATGTCGGCGCGCCACTTTGATTCGTTTGACAATGTGCGACGAAAATTAAATTCACTAAGTTAATTTGGTCGTAGTTTGTTCTTTTTTAGCACTCGATGTATTATTGTTCTATGGCTCATCCTAAACACACGCCCAGCTTGTCTAAGGCTGCAGGTTGGGTTCCGATAGAAATGTTCTAAGACTCGTTGTTCAAAAGAGGATGGAAGTGATGGAACATGACGCGGAGCAACTCCTTCATGAGTGTTGAGTACTATGTGCTGATTTTCCCTGATCCTTTGGACTGCTCCCAGGATTGTCCTGACACTAGTAGGGCAGACGCGAGTTGCTCCGTATCTCTCACGAATCTCACGATAGGTACGTATAGTTAAGGCTGCATTTTGCCTGCATTCGCCATACAATAACACCATGTCTGTGTACTCTGCAGCACTGCAAAAATGCTGTTGCACGCGTACACAAAAGTTAAGTGTCGATTTCACCGTAAAAAATAACACACAACATAAAACTTAAAAACACAATTTACACACACACAAAGTCAAGTACTAATAAACTAATAAGTGTCCTTTTCACTGTAAACAATATTTAACTAAGTACTTAGGTTATTGTCTAAAATCGCGTTTTGAAACAAAGCGCTCAAGTATGTCTACGAAATCTATGCGAAAGACACACACTACCGGAAGGGAACACCAGCGGTGACTGACAAATCGGAACTGAACTTCCGAAATCCAAAATAGCGAAAAAAATAAAAGTACCTAATAAGTAATGTAGGGCGAACGGCGCAATTATCGTAATCGCTTATCGATAACTTTTTACATTTATTCACCTACTACCTAAACAAGGCATTAGAATACAAGATCTTTGTGTAATTCGAATGTTTTAATATTTTTAATAATTAACAAATTATTAACAATAAAAAACGAAACTAACGTTTTGTGAGTTCCTGAGTATCAAACGGTTCTGTCGATCGCCCGGGAGCCGATCGGTAACATTAGAAATTTAATTCAGTAACTAATAATAAGCTCGTAGGTACGATTTTTTAATAGGTAAAAGCAATTCATAAATTATTGTTGTTTACCTTATTTTTTTTGACCTCTAAATCTACTTAATAATATTTAATAAGAACACACTTAAAATTAGCTTTAAATATTAACGGCACAGTGTTCTTTAGAATTATCATAACAGCACGATAATTCTAAAAACACCACCTAAAGTATTTAGGATTTAAGCTAAACAGCTTTTTATCGATCATTATTAATAGTCAATAACAGGTGCCCTTCCCTACGTAGCGCGAGCGCACCCCGCGCTCCCTCCCACCCCGCCGGCCTGCTACGAGCCGCGCCGCCGGCGCCGACAGCAATTCATTCCCTTTGAAGAAAGCCGCGTGCCTAGTGAGGAAGCCGCCAAAAGACACCGCTACCGACGTACACCTGCAGGAAATGCAGGCGCGTCCCATTGATAAATTGTGTATGTGTAAATTGCAAAACAAAGTTTCGACCGTGGCAGATCAGGGACGTTGATCAAGAGGAAATTCGAAGTACTAGTATACAGAAAAAAACAATATTAACATTAAATTTAATAATTTAGTCTGTACTTTTCTTCTGTCTGTGAGAAAGAGGTAGTGGGCGGCACCGTCACAGTATTAAAATCCATATAGCAGCGAAATAAATGTGGGAGTCGGGCAGCGCAGTCCGCGGCCGCGGCCTCTTACACGCTTAGTTTGCGCACTCGAACAATGAATTAAAATTTATTACATTAAAATCCAGCCTGTCTTTTAGGTGTACCAATTTTACATTTAGGCAAATAACTAGAATAGGTACGTAACAGCGTCGTGGTGATATTCGTAGTTTTGCACAGTGTGGCAACGTCGCTTTTCATTCAGAGGATTCAAGTTCGTTGAATCTTTGACCTAGTGATACAATTCTACAGAGTGTTTAAATTTGTTCAAAATTAAAACTCTACTTTTTGACCTAATTACTGGACCAATATCGTTATTTTTTTGCATAGCGTCAGTAAAGGCGATAACAAGTATGTCGTATAATTTATTGCATATATGTGGTCTCCATACTGTATTTCAAATACTTGCAATAAAATAAATTTTACTATTGATTGTCAATTATGTGTATGTCATGTACAACATAACAGGCAAATCTAAGCTATTGCACAGTTAAAAGAAACGCATTTCTATAGATAAAAAACCGGCCAAGTGCGAGTCGGACTCTCGCACCTAGGCCAAACAAACTTGCTATACTGACGGTCATATTTTTTGACTGTATAGAATTAGAGGGTTGATGTTTAAACTGACTTAAGCTGCATCTTGAGAGTTACGATACCTGCACGCGTTCCCAAAATATAGGGTTTGACAAATGGGCAACACAGTGTTCCTATAAGGTATTTGTTTTTCCTTTTGAGGTATGAAACCCGATCATTCTCTCACAAAAAAACTACAAGAAAAAGTCATTAATTGACATTTTACGATTATTATGGGCCTGTTATGTCTCACTACTGGGACATGTCCCTCTTCTGTGCAGAATGGCCGTAATTAATCCAACACGTGCGCTCAGCGTGTACATATTTTATGCCGATCAGAAAGGGGCATGTGGCCATAGATTATGTCTGAAGACGCGACAACAACCGAATGAGAATACCTTTTTTTTTGCGGATGGGAACTCATCAAGTAACTTCCCCGGCTCTGGGCGAAGCAGGGGGAGTGCCAGACTTTTACTGACTAAAACCCACGCATGTGTCTTCTATTGCCTTTTGTGTTCCAGGGTCTTTCAAACAACCCTTAACCCCATATTTACATATTACATATCCGACGAAAAGTGGTTCTCCCCTAGCCTGGCCCTTTGACGATTACAAATGTAATGATTTTCCTGTCCTTATCCCATTTCCTTTCAGTCTCCCCAGTCAGCCGTCACTGTATCATTAACTCCACATTATTTACTATCGTTTCTTACAAAACCTGTCTTTTATTGATGCTAAGCTCCTGCCGGAGTTGCGACAACTTAAATAGCTATAAACCGTGAAAGCTTAAAACACGACATGTTGATATTATGGTTGGTGCAGTAGCTAAGCGTTTGACTGCTGCACTACGAGTCCCTGGTTCGATCTTCGCAAGGAATTAATATCTGTATGCTCTACGAATAGTTGTTCTGGGTTTTGGTTATATGTGTTTGTGAGTTGTGGACGGCCCTGTTGGTCAAGTGGTTAGTGGCCCTGACTGCTGAGCCGGAGGTCGTGGGTTCGATTCCCACCCAGGACAAACTTTGTGTGATGAGCATGATTGTTTATTCTGTGTCTGGGTGTGATTTATCTATAATATGTATATATTTATAAATTATATAAGTATGTATATCAGTTGTCTGGTTAGCATAACACAAGCTCTGCTTAGCTTGGGATCAGATAGCAGTGTGTGAGTTGTCCCAAGATATTTATTTATTTAGTTTAAATGTTTGAAAACGTAACCACGATACAGAAGAAATTCTTAGTCTTTTACTTTACCTAAATTATCTTTATTAAAAAGTTTAACCTGAAAACCTTTGAAAATCCAATAACAGGTTAAGATTTTAAATTGTAATATATTTCGCGAGTGTTCTTTAACAAAACCAATATTATTTTACAACAAGAAACTTAGTTTCAACTCGTACTTGTTAGCAAGATTCAAGACATTTTAATTACTTTCTGCTGTTAGAAAGGAGTTTGTTTAGCTTTTGGTTAGGTATTATATTTTATATTAATTTTCAAAAATAGTTTATATGTATTCCAAATTTCTCTAAAATTTAGTTTTGGGTTAAACAGACGGTTTGGTTTTACTTTTTATAATTGTATATTTTCTATTTTACTTACTACCAGGTATACGTAAACTGAAGAATCCTAATATAATTTTTAATGAAAAAATGGCCGCCTGAATAAAGTGAAACCATTTTTAGGGTTCCGTACCTCAAAAGAATAGAAACAGAACCCTTATATCACTTTGTTGTCCAACTGTCTGACAAGACCCTTTATCTCGGTAACGCGTGAATGTATTGAGTTGAAATTTAACTGTATACTCAATTCTGCGGTTTCTTTGCGCTGTGAAAAAATTAACCCTCTTTTAGGCAGCTGAAAGATATGGCCGTTTATGTTGCAAGTTTGAATGAAACCATCGGTGCGCTAGTCAGTATTGCTCTTATTTTTTATACAACATCCTTACTTCCTTACTTAATATTATAAAAGCGAAAGTGAGTTTGTTTATTTGTTTGTTTGTTTGTTACCTCTTCACGCTTTAATGGCTTAACCGATTTTGATGAATTTTGGTACAAAGATAGTTGGGAACCAGGAGACGGACATAGGCTATTATTTTTTTAAAAAGAGTGGGATATGAGGGAGAAAGAGGGAAGAAACGGCCAAACTAAGCGTTGCTATTACAAATCAATAAGGCGTTACTGAATTTTACGCGAGCGAAGCCGCGGGTAAAAGCTAGTCATAATATAAATGTCTGTTTTACATAGATTACATAGACTCTTGAGGACATTATTTAATGAGGACATCCTTTTACAAAGTCGGGAACAGCGCCAGTGATAATATTAATTCCGTGTGTGGCATAAACTACCAAGTTCTTAGCTAACGTTTCTACGCTCAGTATATTATAATACGTCTGAATTAGCTGACACTTAACCGCGGCAGTGTTTCAAGTGGTTTCAAGGCATTTTGTATTTGTACGGTTTACATTTATGTTGTTTTACGTTGGCGGTAAGTGTGGGTGGTTGGGTAGTATTACTGTGTATAAACACCTGCTTTATGAAAGTTTGTGTTAATATCTTTGTAATTAGGAGTTGTACTTCATGTTTCTTCATTTGTGTTTGTGTACTCAGAGTATTTCACAAAGAAATATTTTTCCATTTGAATTGAATGTGCTTTCTGTTTTTCCATTTGTGCTTGGGTTTTTTCACGAAAGCCAATGAGTTCCATGAGTTGTAAGCCAAAATGACCACTACATGACAGCCAGAAGGCGACGCGGCAGACTTCGTAGAAGTTGACAGGACGATGGGTGGATCGAAATAAATGGAAGCTGTGGGGAAAGGCTTTTGCCCAGCAGTTAAATATAATATAATTTAAAATATTTAGGCATTTCAATGAAGAAGTTTTATTCATCAAAAAAGATTCCATTAAAAAAAAGTTTAACTTTCTTGTCATATAGTGTAGTAAATATTCAAAATCTTAACTTCTTTTTTTATACAAAGCATGAAATCGTTTTGTCTTGCAAAAGCCTAGTCACCATCTTCAAACTAGTAGAACAAAATGGCTGAACTTTGCAAATTATCGATCGTCGTCTGTTCTAATTTTAACCACAACCCCATTTCCACCCTGTCGTTTCCTTACCCTTGGATATTCTTGCCAAAACAACAACACAAAGTGGACAACTGGTATAATACCAACTGACTGACTTTCGACGAAGTTATTACAAGTTTAAATGACCTCTTCAAATGACCCGCGCGTTCAAAACCAACCCATCTCAATGGAGGTCCCCTTTCCAAACAATATTTTTTTCTCCCAACTTTACCTATGATTAAAACGTGACCCTTTTTTGGTAAAATAAATTTAAGCAACGTCGTTTTGGTTTATTTTATTTTAGCAGCTAATTTCTTTACAAAAATAATTCATCAAATCTGACTTTCTAACTTTGCATTTTGTCACTTTTTCTTGCGTTTTCTTTAATCTCAAGTATTTTATAAAAAAAGGTTTGAGAAAATATTTTCAAACAGGGTGATAATTTTTTTTTAATAACTTCCCAAAATATTTAAACTCTTTTAGATGATAGAGCCATTAAATTCTATACAGTACAAAAAGAAATATTCACAGCTCCAAAGGACCACAAACTTGAGTTTTAACTCAGTACCTCTGCGCGTTCCCGAAATAAAAGGTCTTGATAGACAACAAAATGCTCCTATAAGGGTTCCGTTTTTACCTTTTGAGGTACGGAACCCTAAAAAAGCAACCCCAGATTACCTTCCTACATTGCATTTAAGCCCAAGAAAAGAAACAAACAATACAGCAATGTTACTCCTAACTTTTAAATTGGAAAATTTAAAAGTGTACTAACAGCAGCATTAATCCCCCAGCTCCCAGGCGAAACATTATTTACTCTGCAAATTTCTTTAGCAACGCCCTAAATTTCCCAGGATGGCAAACTATAATCTCTTGGCCAGTATCCAAGGAGGTGAGACGCTAAAAGTTAAACGAGGGTTTGGAGCCAAGCAATAGTAGTGGAGTTAACTAAGGGGTTTCACCAGGTCGCAATTGCAATACCAATTTGTTGTATTTTATCAATTTGTCTTGATTTTTTTGGTATAGATAAGTAATGTAATGGAACAAACATTTTGCATACATAACTTCAGTTATACAAAAATAGAACTAAGATGAATACACGTATTTATCTTTAGCGCCTTTTCAATCATGCAGTTATACATGGATGAAAATTCTATTAAATTTAATTTGGCGTTTCCTTTGGCCAAAGGCTTAAGCGTTGCCATGCAACGTGGCAACGCAGGCCGCTCTCTATTTAAGTCATATTAATTAATTAAAAAATAAGTTCGCCTTTTATTTGTCATAAACGCAGTACTGAAACAAAACTTACTTTAAGACAAAAAATATGAATTTAAAAAAATGATTTGTAATTTTGTCTACTTTTTAACATCCAAGTACATTCAGTCAAAATAATTGCATAATTATCTAAGCAACTCCAAGTGTATACAAAACATTATCTCTCCCGTCACAGAAACAACAGACTCTCCTAAATTATTCCAAGTCTCGGTCGAGTGGACCGGTGCGAGAAATGACATCCTTAATCCACGCTTGTCCATCCGTGCCCATGTGGTTTGGCCGTTGAAAGGTCCCGTGTGTGCACACTATAAACATGTTGATGCGGTGTCCAATGTTTGTCCCCAGGGCCGCCAACTAATTCCAAACGGGCCCTGCCTTGATTAACATATAATGTGCTCGTGTGGTGCAGACTTGCTGTGTGGGCGTTTTGTGAATTGCTGGCGTTAGGAGTGTCAGCTGTTGTTGAAAATTTAAATAAGAATGTTTACGGGACCGTTGTGTAGCTGAGGGTTGGGTTTTTAAGTGTTTTATAGCTCATGTTATGTTTTTTTTCAGTTCGTTTATTGATTTTGCGATCCACAAATTCTGGCTCCGGAAAAGTTGATACTGATGGTAAATATTTATGTACTTCCCAGAAACGACTCAAATTGTTATTTTTGTTAATACGAACGGAAAATTATAGTTACTTAGCGTTAATTTTCTGCTTGAATAAGTTCGTTATGTCAATAAAAAATATTTTGTATATTTGGTACATACCTGATTGGTTATTATCAGAAACCATTAGTGTAAATCAGTGAACTATCTTATATTATTAACTTAGTCATTTACTGGTGACCTCATTAGCTTTTACTAACATAACCAATAGCTTGACCTCGGGTCTCACATTTTCCAAATCAGAAACACATTAATACTTATTTACCTAGACTTTTGTTCCGAAGAACTCTGAAGATGGAATCATGTTGACCGCAATCCAATTTCACGTAATACCTATCTATTTTTCCCGACAATGTATCACTCAAATATATTGAATGGAGCCTAGAAGCAACGAAGAAAAACAACACAATTTCGTCTTTTATTATTGGAAAAATTTCTTCGTCAACTACCAATGGCCGTGGTTATTGGTATTGACAGAATCATTTCTCTTTACTGACTGTTGTATTTTAGCTTTCTTCTTTTTTGTTTTTTCTTTAAGTTCTATTTCGAAAAACAATCATTCCTACAAGTATCATTACAGTCCTCTTTCCCAGAAGCGATTATCTCTTTAGCACTGAAAAAATGATGTTAATACAATCAGTAAACCACTTACCAAGTCTTAGTGCGGTAACTATGACAGTATCCCTAGAGTATCGTTCATTGTAGTCGGTCTCGCAGAAAGCGTTCGTAGCTCTTAACTGCCACGACTTGATTATCTCCAATCTAGGACTACCTACTTCAGTGAACTACTTTCTGAATTACTGTTTTCAAGAGTCGTGCTTTACTACGTTAACAGGACTCTTCATTATCTCTACTTCTATCTTTTCTTCCATTATTTATGAACACACAAAATATTATACGTTAAGACAAAAGAGCACAAAGGTACTGCTTATGTCATTAGAAATTTCTTCCAGCAGACCGTTGAGAATAAAGCTGGATAAGGCATGTGTGTGTGTGTGTCTTTATGTGTTACTCCTGCGTGTTATTCACAATTATGTTTACCTTATCAATCTAAACGTGTATATCTACTTTCTCTAAAACTTGTTCTTTATGAAATTCCTTGAATGTAATATTTCTTTAGTTCTATTTAAATTTATTTAAGAGATATTTATCTTCATATTACGGCTTATTTACATAAGTGATTGAATTGACATTTAAATATTTTAGTTTACGAATGACAAAAACATGCCTGAGATAAATATTGAAGTAGGACTTATATTTCAATTTGGTACGAAAATAAATTATCAATAGTCTGGCAGTCTTATTAGGTTTTCTATTAAGAACTTTATGTTTTTTTTTGTTTTTAGATCCCGGGGGCTTGTGCTCTCAATGGAAATTCTACGTCTAAAATTTATCATTGGAAAAATGAGGATGAACACACACCTATTCTTGTCATGGGGGAATATAGTCCCGATGTTTCGACGATATAAACTTCCCTTATCTACAACCTCCAGAATATCATTTTTCGCTTTCGTTATCCCCAACGTCCACACGTAATATGGGCAGCCTCCTTTTTCATTCACCTTTTCAGTAGCGTGTAGCTCAAAAACCGTCACTCACAAGCCGAGCTTATAACTTGCACCCCCACATAAAAGGAAGGTGACAAGCCCCAACATTTTACGTGTGCCTTTTGTTAAATACAATGTCCTACTTTATTTGCAGTCGGTTGTTTTAAGCGTGTTATTTGTAATGGGAACAGAGACAAAACCCAAGGTTTTTTGAACTCCGTTTCTGGAACAAAGGTTTCCATTTACATCAAATTGCGTGGCTCAGCAAATTCTTGTAATTTACTTTTTGATGGGAACCGTGAATTGTTTGGTTTTTATTGTAGATTTGTTTTGTTTATTGGTTGAGGGATAGGGTTGTTGTAGTGTTAGTTTTGATGAATAAAGAATGTTCGTGTTGTGAAGTGACGGAATAAAGAATTCATGTTCTCTATTGCACACAAAAAAAATTACAAACAACTTGCAACTTATAGCTTACTAGCTTTTGCCCGCGGCTTCACTCGCGGTAAATTAGGGATATCACAGTTCCTTTTTCCTGATTTGCAGGTACCTGCTACCTGTAGTTTTTGCCCTTGATTCTTATTTATTGTAATAGCAAAGCTAAGTTTTCCACTTTCTTCCCTCTTTTTCCCTCATTTCTCACTTAAAAAAAATTTGCCTATGTCCGTCTCCATGGTCCCAACTATCTTTGGACCAAAATTCATCAAAATCGGTTTAGCAATTAAGGCGTGAAGACGTAACATTACATTATATATATATATTTTACTTCCGAAAGTTGGTGGCAAAAAGGAACACGCACAAGTTTTGTTTTTTTTTTCCGATTATAACAACTTCTTATTTCGAATGATCACAAAGTAATTAAACAACCGAACATCAACGAAAACAAAACCTAAACCACCAATCATTAATTCACACCAAAATTAAAATTCAGTACCACATTAGAAATTCTGTCCATTAAAATTTCAACAATGTCTATATAACAGATAAAACAGTTCTCTAAGAACTTAATGATCTTTCCTAACACATTTATGGGCCATCAAAATTACTCTCATTACCGAGAGAACCCCTTGAAGATAAATTCCATGTATTTGTAATGAAGTACACAGCTTTAGTGGGATTGAATATGGCATAAAATCACGACTGTTATCCCAGTAGAGTTGGGTAGAAGTACCTAAACCTTGTAGTACAGCCACACTTAGCAAGTAATATTTAAGTTGAAAAAGGACAAGTCTATTGCCACCCGCCGCACAGTGTACCGCGTAGAACATGCTAGGTGGACAATATTATTTTATGATATTTAACGATGCTTTTATATGTAAATAGTCATATTGAGGCATTATTAATATTTTTCGGTATGATTTTGTAATAAAAACAAAAAATATGTATAAAAACAGAAAAAAAATATTTAAAAATAATAAACAAACAACAGAATTGCATTAAATAAGTAAATACCTATTATAAAAATTAACTTAACCTAAACCTAATCATCAGAATCATCATCAAAGTCTTCTAGTGAATCGTCATCATTTTGTGGCAATGTGCGACAATATGATGACGTTACCGGTCTTGATATTACTATGGTCGGGCTTACAATTAACTTTAATACCTCTGCACATATTTTTTCCGGCTTTTTTTGGGGAATATCACGAAGGCTATTGATCAAACGGCCAGATATTATTATTAAAATGGACAGCAAGTGTCTATTCGTGGCAACACGTGAACACTTGCGGGTGTTGTACTCTCTAAATCTGCGGCACTGTTTGTTACGTGCTTCTTGAGCCTCTTCGGAAAGCTGCCCAATTGGAAGCAATGCCGCTTTGATGACCTCAGTACTGTGTACTAATATATATAAAGAGACTAAGGTAATGTCTTCTAGTTTCAAGACAAAATTTATTAAATTCAACAAAGTTTATTTCGAGCCCTGCTGAACGCATAGCAATTTCGGCAACAGTCACTAATTCACTGGCACTTCGGGATTCTACGAGATCCACGACTCGACGTTTCTTTGTCTTAAACGACGATTCCTCGAAATCTTTGCGAGGTAAGACTACCCACTGACCGGTCTTCCTGCAGATGTCACAGCCTCATTCGATGTCGAAGGTTGTGGGGCTAAAGAACTCATAGTAAACTGTATGTCTCCTTCATCCAGGCAAGTCTTATTTGTAATTAAAAAACGCTTCTTCGATTTTCCCGAAGCCAACCATTTGGCTCCAATCTTAGTAGCAAAGTTGGATTTTTTCAACTTTATTTCTCTTTGGCTGCTTTCAGCAATGTCACCAGAGTGAAATTTTGAAGAAAAATAGTCATAAATACGCGACCTTTTATCATTCTTCGTGTCTTTCAACCACTCTTCAAAAAACGCTACCTTTGAAACAGAGTAAACGTGTTCTGAAAAAAAAAAGAAAAAAATATGTTGTACTGAAGTGTGCTGAACAATGTATGTATTTTTACAAACTACACAGTTATACCTACAATATATCTAAAAACTAGCCCGAATAGAGGCGAATCAAAGTATTTCCTGAACGTTCAAAGTTTTCTTTAAGCAAAATTTACGCTAAAATTTCTGCCTCAAGTTAAAAAATTCCTATAAATTCATTTTAATAGATTCTGATAAAAATAATATATCAAAAAAATAGTACATACCCTCAATATTAATATCCGTCACAAAAAGCTTTCACAATATCACTAAAAACCACTATGAGATGTGCACAAAAGTATCGCTAAATTGCAACTGATTGACCGGAACGCTTGCATTAAACTCATTACCTGACTTCTGAACTCTATGACTCATCGGTTAAGCATTTGAAAAACATCTTTTTCTCGGAATTTGGAGTTTATGGGTGTTGTTTGTGTTATGCAATTAAGATTTCCTGGAAATGAAAACTTGAATTTTGTCCACCTAGCATGTTCTAGGCGGTACATTGTGCGCCGGGTCCAAATTCAAAATACATGGCTGTTACTAAGAAATATGTGACGGAAATACCCAATAACACCATGTCCAATCCGGGAATCGAACCTAATACCTCATGCACTTGCCGTGGTTGCGGGTTGTTCGAAAAAGATACTGCGGCCCCGAAACATAAAGGGTTGTAGACGGAATATGGGTGGGTTTTAGACAGTACAAGTCTGACACTCTCCACCCAGAGCGGGGGAAGTTATTTGATGCTTGCCTACCCCAAAAAAAAATAGTACCTCATGCAGTCGCGTTAGACTAGACCAACGAGGTAGTCATGATAATATAGTTTAATGACAATAAAATATTTCAAAGTGATTTTTATATTGACAGTAGTATTAATTACAAAAATGTTTTGTATATGTGTAAATCGAGAGATCAGTAACAAATCTCATTCAAATCCATGCACTGTTTGAGCCGAAAGGACTGACAAAAGATGCGTCCGGCTCAGTTTTAGTCCATGGTCCACGGAGCGAAAGAGAAAGGAAAGTGGTCAGTTCCTTCCTTGCTAGCGAAGGAGATGGCCAGACGTTTGAAGGAGAGAACCTCAAAACAACCCAGCCGCCGGGAGACGATGGCGTCGGACGTCGCTAGACAAGCCGTCGATAACACCTCTCGCTACTAGAGGGACGGAGCTAACCATTGTTAACCGTCCACAGGCTCACGTCTACAGTACCCAGGAGCCCATAGCGAAATCATACCATCATTAATGGGATCTGACTTGGTAATTTTCCACCCAAAACTCATCAATATTGTCGACCAATCATTGTTCTAATGAAAAGCTTCATCCTTTCGTTGTTATAAACAGAAAAGTTACAAAATTAACCACTTAAAACGTAGATAGAAGTAATCAAACATAAAACTTTTGTAATATTAATATTGATTGGTCCGTACCTACTTGGAAATAACGTGTTTCGCTCACAAAGTTCAATTTGCATTACATTAAAGTTGATGTTGGGTATTGATGAAGGACTGTAATATTTATTTTTACGATATTTTTAACCAAAAATATATTGTACAATAGAGGATGGAATAAAATTTGGTCGGTTTTAAAATGGAATCAAGTGGGCTGGCCACGTACCGCGAATGTATCTGGAAATGTTAGTATGGTGGACAACATCATCTCCAAGGTAGACTGCAGCATAGATGGTGTGATGATCTAATCTTGTTTGCAGGGTGAACATGACCTGAGATTGCACAAAAAAGAAATGTTTGGAGGACGGAAGCTTTTGTCCGGCAGTGGGATACCAGACCGGCAATAAAAAGAAAAATGAAAATAGATCTCCAATTTGTATAGGTAGAGGAACTGACTAGATAGAGTAATATGCCCAATCACTGGTTGTACGAAAATATGAGAATAGGAGTAAGTACATCGTCAATTGAGATTAAGACGCTCTTGCCTGGGTTTGGACCGTGGATTGGATACCGAGTTAGCTGCGTGCCTCCAAAACACGTGAGGCTATTGGTCCCCGCTACCAATTGTAGATGTTTGACAGTAGTTACACAAAATTTTAACAACCTATCTTACCAAGGAGTATTGTATTACCAGTTGGTAAGACACTTATTATCATTGGATAATACAATACCCCTTGGTAAGACTGGTTATCAACCTCCACAGCCAAGTAGTAACGAACTTGGTTGTGGAGGTCAGATAGGAAACCGCTTCATATTAGATATATTTCGGAACAAATTAGGCAGATGGTGACTGAGATTACTAATTAAGGTTAGACTCAACCCTGCCGGGGTTACAGGTTATTAGAAACAAATACCGCGTCCCCGGAACATAAAAGGCAATAGAAGGAAAATGGGTGGGTTTTAGTCAGTACAATTCTGACACTCCCCCCCGCTCCGCCTACAGCGGGGGAAACTGATTGTAACTAATTCTTTTACCAGGCAGACAAAGAAGTATTGTTACATAATGAAAATGAAAGATCATTCAATTAACGAAAACCGTCAACATTTTGTAAGCGATGGGTACAAGGCCATAAGGTAGCTAAACAAAACAAAACACCGTTACAAACTATATCAACACAAGCTCAAATAATACCGTTAATTTAATTCTCAGTTCAAAAGGTTGATTGTAACCAAGGGTTGTGGCAGACCGAACTTATAGGTTGTACCTTCCAAATGACAAAAGGTATAATAACATCATTATGACAATAGAAGCTAGGTACAATTTCCCTTAACTTTCTCATGAATACATGGATAAAGAAACAGTACCGTAACTTCCAATTAGTTTCGAATAAGACCTCTGTACGTCTTGAACTCGTGTGAAACATTGTTTCATTTTGTTTCAAGAAGGCGAAGTTAACTCAATGTAGATTGATTTGCATAGCACTCAACTTTACTCGGAACATTGCTCAAGAATTGAAAAACTCAATGATGAAGACTATGCTATGCAGTCTTTTTTAGGGTTTCGTACTTCGAAAGGAAAAAAAAACGAATCACGTTGTTGTCCATCTGTCTGTCAAGACTCTTTATCTCGGGAACGGGTGGAGTTATCGTGGTAAGTTGTAGTACGAAACTCTCAGTGCGTAAGACCGATTCGAACTAGAAATTGATACCATAATATAAGTACTCAAATCTGTGGTCCCTTGGAACTGTGAAAAAATCAACACTCTAAGTTTACGCAGTCAATAGATATGGTCGTTTATGCCGCAAATTTGTACGGAACCTTCAGTTCGGTTCAGTCTGACTCTAAAAAAACACGTACACTAGACAAATATAAAAATAAATACAAAATACTTCTTAAGCCAAAAACCAATTTTAGAAAAGATTTATTTTTACTGATATTAGATTTATATTATAATATCATAAAGCAAGACTAATCTGTTGTTGAGCTTGATAAAAAATAATATGTTCATCTTGAGTTACATAGCCAATGTCTATTTGAAGGAGACAAGTAATTTGAAAACAAAATACAGAAGTAGTAAATCTCAAATTTATAAAAAAAAAAACACAAAATTTTGGTAAGTACAAACAATTCAAACGGCTTTAATCAGAAGAATGGTGTGGATAAGACAATAGAAACACTAACTGTCGTGGTGGAAACTATAACTTAAACATTCCAGACGGTAATTCCAGCGTCTGGAAAGGCTTGAATACATAGACAAAACACGCTCTACAGTCTAGAATTCTTAATTTAGAGTGAGAGTACGATCAACAACAATAATTCACACCGAAGTTGTAAGACAGATCCCTTTTAGTTTGTACTGACATGCGAAAAGGCCTGTACAAAAACGTTTAATAATTATAAATGATAATTCTATTTTCAAATACGAAATATTTTAAGTTAGATAGACTGTGTGAAGTATGATTTTATGGCTACAAAAACAGAATCGAATGTTGCTGGATGGATAGGAAGAGGAAGGCCCAAGAAAAAATGAATGGATTGTGTGAGAAGAAAAAAATAAAAATGATGCCGTGACGTCTGATATGGGAGAATGGAAGAAGAAAACGCGCCGACAACAAGTAGATGATGATGAATTCTATTTTCAAATAATAATTATTGTATTAACGTAGTTTGAATTTGATACCTTAAGGTCTCTGCACACAGCTGGCGTGGCGTGACGGGGCGCGACGGGACGGGGCGGCGACGACGCGGCGCTGGCGCGGCGGCATCGTTCACACTGCGGGCGCGATAACGTCCCGTCCCGTCGCGCCCATTCACGCCGACCGTATACTGTTTTTATACTGCCTATGCCGCTCGCGTCCCGCCGCGCCCGTCCCCGCCGCTTCTGACTTGTATTCCCGCTCGGCGCGGCGGCGGCGTGACGCGACGGTTACCGTCGCGTCGAGCGGGACGGCTCTGTGTGGCGTCGTCCGTAATATCTAGTACATTACAACTGCTCAGCGTCGCGTCGCCGTCCCGTCCCGTCACGCCACGCCGGCTGTGTGCAGAGACCTTTAATGACACGAAGCTTACCATAGGCAGGAGACGACTAAAGATGGACCATTTGAAATATGACGTGGTTATGTAATAGAAGTCTGATGTGACTGAAGAAGTAAGTAAGGAAGAAGAGTAAATTTTGCTTCGACGCAAATACTACATACAATAAGGGCAGAAGAATGATAAGTCATCGATTATTAGCATAGTTGTACTGATATTTCGTAAAAATAAAATCTTAGGATGGAGTAAGTTATACAGTAACATTCCGATTGTTGTTAAAGTCATAATTTAATTAATTTCATTGTGTTTATCCACATTAGTTTTCACATCTACATAGCAAGGTTTAGCGCTAACAGTAAAGCAGATAATACAGTAAAATGCAACAGCCCGTGCTTACATTTGATACCTTTTGACATCGTTGACCAATAAAAACAGATGATATTGTCTTCTCCGCTATGAAACACAAGCAGCTGTGTTTTTATGGCGTGTGGGGTACTAGAGAAAAGAGTAATTTTCATATAAGGACTTGGAAACGCAAAGACAATATTTGTTAAGAGATACGTGGTTGCAAAGTCTTGCTACAGGTTTTAAGTGTCTTCATTTGTTTTAGTAGGTGTGATCATGGTGCCACAATTGTTGATGGCTCGTATTGGGGAATGGAGTAATTTGGTTTCATGGATCGTTTCTTTTTTAACTGGGGTAGGGGCTGAACTTATTTGAAAAGTAAAATGAGATTTAATTAAAAACCGACAGTTGAAAACAGTTTGTTTTCACGGCTAAATATTAGCGTTTATGGTATTTTGTACATCTGTTATACTAGAGATAGTACATGATATTGGTGGATGTCCTGTAAACAACTAGTTTAACAGCGGCTTCGTGGTTTCACTCGCTGGTAAGGGGATATTTTATTAATGTAAAAGTGATTTCTTTTTCAAATCCGACTGATCTTTTCAGAAGTTAGAGCGTTAAGATAAACAAAGAAACTCCATCGCTTTAATATTATTAGCCTAAGTAACTTAAAAGTGTTTCTGAAGCCAACCTTTCTTAGTACAACAATTATTTTCAAAGCACAATAGAACAACAAAACATTTAACAAAAGACCCTTCTTCAGTTACATACACGTTATATCAAGGTTACGCTTGCTTACTGTGGCTTCCCATTTTGGGGCGCATTTGACTGACTTCGTCTACATTCTGTAGCAATTCCACCCTTGTGGCCTATGAAGCACTTGGATGTAACAGCGGTAGCAATCTTTTCTAACCGCTTATGATATTACACGGGATGGAAAGGCGCGCATGCCTTAATGGGTGTCGAGAGTTAGAAATTGTGTATGTGTATTGTCGTTTGTGGAGGTTTTAACGAATGTGGTAGGACGACATGCTTTAATGGAAGACGTTGTTATTTTAACTCAAATAAATAAAAAAGCTGTTTGCGAACACACAAAAAGAACTAGTCAAATTAAAGATATGGTACCTTTTTGTAGCAAGTAATACTAGCCTATAATTGTCACACTACTAGGCAAAGGCATTTCCTCTTTTTGTAGAATAAACTATTAAAATAAATAATAAGCAAGAACATCAGCTAAATGCAGTTTGCGCTACGGTGCTAATGATTCCTGTAATGAAAAATATATTTAGTCTATTACCTGAAACTCAAATCATGTATTCTATAAGACCATTAACTTTTGAATGACAAGAAGATGAATAAATCATAAGTAAGTAATGAAATACTGTGTTCAAAGCAGGTACAATATTATTCTTCATTTTAAACTAAAAGAATAAAAATGATTTTCTAATAGGTGTTTGAAATAGGCAATTGACTTCTGTTGTCTATTCGAATTCAAATTAATCATTTACTAAAGAATTCTCATAAATAAATAAAAAATATCCATCCGTCAAAAAATTATCGCGAATTGCTTTAAAATCTGTTCTTTACAGCATTGGATCTACTCTAAAAATAAACTCCTTTTTTCATATTCCGTTCCCAACGGGCTGGAAAATGGTTACGGCGTAAACTTTACCTAATTTCAGCGGTGGGCCCCTTTCATGCTATTTTTGGGTCAGAGAAATATTAAGTTGTTTAAGGGATTTAATTATTTAACCAAAATTACTAAAACAAGGAAAAGGCATCTTGTGTTGTTTATTTATTTACTGGTTATTTTAACGTAGATTTCTTGTTCGTTAATTTTGGTGTTGTTATCTAATCAAATTTTGAACATTTTAATAGCCTATTTTAGTTTTTAATTTCAGCAATATTACGTAATCATTCTCATTTGGCCTTTGATTATGTGATATAGCTTTAATGAGGGACGTCTACGCTTTCAATTATAATTTAAAAGCTTTAATGTCGAAATAATTATGTAAATAAAGTGGTAATGAAGATACGCAAATCCCGTTTTTAAACGAAATAACAACTTAATCGGGGCTTGAATGCTACTGAACAACAAAACATCAGGTAATAGAAGTCGAAGCAAACATTTTTACAATCACATCCGTTTTACAACAAGTTGCCTCACATAACAATAAAAAGCTCTACAAGACATGACAACAACATTATACCAGTATTTTTTTAATACCATTACATAGTTTTTAAGGGCACTTTTTACTCCACTTTGTCGTTAACTGTCAAACTTTTCATATTACGAAGAATGTCCACTTATACCCAAGTCAGTTTAAGGGGTGGACCTTATAGAAACTTTTTCTTTTTGCTCTCCTCAAAACAACTGGGACCCTAATCCTTTTCAATATTTAATGTGAATGGGGCTAAATTGCGAAAAGTACCATTAATTAGCTTTTGAATATAAAACAAAACTTCTTTGGCTTCGTGTTCAGGAAGTTTTGTGTGACAGTGTGAAGCCGGGCCTTGTTATGACAAGTATTGTCCCTTTTTCATCGGCAGGGTGGGCAGATCTGTGTATGAATCTATTATTAGCGGCGCTGAATAAATCATGAACTTTATTTTCAGTATAACGTTGGAACTCGATTGGCACTTTTCATGTTTGGAATATTTATTATGAATGCGTCTATTTTCATAAAATTGTTAACGCTTGCGTTAAAATTCGTGACACGAATATTATTAAGTGCTACAACTGTAATTATGTTACTTTGAAAAATATAACAACATTTTTTGTTATATTTAAAGAAACATAATCACAGTAGTAATTTGTATAAAAACATGACAGTCTTAATTATTTCACTTTTAGACACTATTTTAATTTTATATTTTTCACATTGCAGGTAATCTTGGAGTAATAATGATTTCAACAAACATTCTGGTAACAGTATATCCTATGTAATATTTAATTTAAAATAATATAATTGGTTCTTCAAAACTGAAACCTATCTATTCCAACATTAATTATGAAATAACCTCTAGACGTTAAAAGTTCCACTTGGTGAATAGCTAAAAACGTTATTATTAAAACTAAACTTAAGTTTTAGTTTGTTAACTAAATATTGATAGCCAGCGTAATTTTAAGATAGAACTTGTATAACATTCATATAACATCATATAGCGACATTACACAGCACCCCGACAACCTAATAGCCTTTCAGACATATTCTGAACACTTTTCTTATCACAAAGTCACACACATAATCAATAAAAAGCGACCCCATGAATAAGCAAAAACCTAACAAGAGAAAACTTTCACATTTTCGTCCAATCATTCTATCTAATGCTTACTACAATGTCAACATGGGGTGCCATCAATATTCGGACCATTTGGGTCGGTTCCATCCTTGCCTACTGTAAAATTCGAAAATATTATGCGCCCAGACCCTGCGAGAGGCTTACACACTCCATTAGGGTTTGATTTATTGGTGCCCACTAAAAGGGTCCCTCAAGGAACTATCCTCAGACCCTTACTGTGTGTATCACTTACATTAGACGTATGGTAATTTTGTCCTGAAATATTATTTGCTTTGATCGTGTTATATGATACGCGTTCATCGATTTCCGTGATATAGTTAAGTGACAGATTTAGTTTAAGTGCCTCCCGGATGGATATTTTACTTACTCATTTTGAATATTTCATTTGGTTTAGGTTTATTTTTTGTACTTGTTGATTTTAAAAGCCTTTAAAGTTTTTTCACACATTCATTCTTTTTCTTAGCATGTATTTAGCCCAAACCTAGCTGTGCAAGATCTGTTAACTCATTCCTTTAATATTTGAGTAACTCTATCTAATTAAAAATAGTTTTGTAAAATTATCATTATAAGTGAAACTAAAACTCGTTATCTATTAAAAGTAAATATGAATATAAAATTAACTTTAAAAGATTCCGTGCACTTCAAAGTAATTTCACTGCGTAAAGCTAACTTTACAAGTATAAAACGAAATTATATTAAAATATAGCTGGAAATGTTCAAATTAACTATGACTCAACTTACAGATATTTTGACGTGTAACGAATGAGGAACTTTGAAGAACCGTAAACTTTTGGTGCACGGATTATATCTTTTGCCGGATCTCTGTCTAAGGCTTCGACTAGAATGAACCGCTTGAGCGGGTATTTTCTTTGCTTCTGCCGGTACTAAGCTACTGAGGGAGGCAAACACGTGAACAAAAAATTTAACCGTCTTCCTTATTATGAAACGAATGTATCCTTGAGTATGATGGGTGCCTAGTACAACTGAATGAATAGACCCTCATCTGCTTTCAGTTTTCGCAACTGTAATAAGATCAGCTAAATGCAGGTGAAAACTTGTCCTTTTCAAGGTGCAATTCAATTCCATGAATCTGTTACCTACACTGGGAGCACGATGGTTGCTTGTTTATTGGGTCCTAGCAAACGACTGTCTATATATTATGTCGATAATGTGTGAAAACACGCATACATGAGCGATGAGGTAGAAATACTCGCGGTATAGTAGTATGTTTACCTGATTGCTCACGCCACCGCGCTCGCTACCGCCTATTCACCTTGCCTTCACCCTGGGTGAAGCTTCAATGGGTACTTTGTAAACTTACGTTTTGAAATGCAAGCGACCGAGGGTAAAACTTGAAATGTTGAGCATTTTGCTACTTGTACAAAGATTTTGTACAGTAAATTGTGTCCTCTAGATTTCGCTTCGGTACATACATTTCTGTGACATGTACGTATTAGAATTAATGTAGTGTACCGAATGCACTTGGTTTCATTACTAGATAGCTGTTTGTGTAGTAGCTGAACCGGGAAATTATTACTATCAAACCTGCCACACGAGATATTTTCAGACTAGTTAGATGTTTTATTAAATCAAAGGATCCTTTTGCTATATTATCTCACGGCTAGGCAAAAAGCCTATCCTCTTTTTACCTTCCTTCTATTTTTTCTGCTCAGAGCTACCATTAACCATTTTTTTTTTAAATCATCATTATAGAATAACTAGCTTATGCCCGCGGCTTCGCTCGCGTTAAATTCGGTAGCGCCTTATGGATTTGTAATAGCAACGCTAAGTTTTCCCGTTTCTTCCCTCTTTCTCCCTCATATCCCACTCTTTAAAAAAAATGCCTATGTCCGTCTCCAGGTTCCCAACTATCTCTGTACCAAAATTCATCAAAATCGGTTTAGTCATTAAAGCGTGAAGAGGTAACAAACTCACTATCGTTTTTATAATATTAGTAAGGATTTCTGTATTAGTTCTGTGTCTAATCGGTTAATGCTGGAACAAGACAAACTTGAGTAAGTTTAAAAAAAGTATGGTATTAGTAATGGTCATCCATAACATAGATAATTTTCTAGATGTAATTCTAGGCATTCACGCTAACCTTGCGAATGCCTAGTTTATAAGATAGCCACATTACCCCACTATTACCCACACACCAAAAACATTCCACCATACTTTTCTCAGAATAATATCATCATCATTTGATGCGGCAACAAATCGCTGTAGTTTGGCAAATAGCTCTTTATCCAAGTTTTTCAGTTCGCCAACTTTGTTGATGTTGGTTTATAGGCGGCTATTTAGTTAAACGTTTTTCTTCTTTTTATGTGGGACTGAGATTGGCTGTCATTGGTTAGACGCGTCTGATGTGTAAGGAAGTCTTGATTGAACTTTGGGTTTTTTTGGTACCTTACTATAATAGAAAGGATTTTTTTTCGCATTAAAGAATTTAATCAAATACTAATATACGTTGAACGAATTTATTCAAAACACTTTCTTCACGTCTTTTGATGAGATTTTCAGTTTTATTTAAACTAAAAAAAGACCAAATAAAAAAAATACAAAGGCAATTAAAATGAATTATTTTTCCAATGAATTGCGTAGTAAATCTTTTCAAAATACGTCATTTACAGATAGAAGACATCTTGCATTTTCTTTTTAGAGTGCAATAAAAAAAAATACTCTGATATTATTCAGCATATTTACTGTTATCATTGTCCATAAATAATCTTTTTATGTTCATGCTCTTTATTATATACAAAAGTTTATTTAAAATTGTAAACTTAAAATGGTGCACAACCATTACCAAACGTGACTATGGTGAAACATGGCTCATTTATTTTACTATTAATACTTTCGCATTGACAAACAACTGACGGTGTTCGTTTTTCTTACGCTATTTAAACAGTTGAACCTCTCGAAAAAACAATTTAGCTGCAAGAAGCAATTGTGCATCTTTTGAATAAACTATAACTAAAACTCTTTAAAAGTCCACGTTATGCAAAGTTGGAACACCATTTAAAACCTTTACGTGCACGTTAAACTAAGAAGATAATAAAAAAAGTCTTGCAATTCTTGGAGTAAGTTAGACGTACTTGGTCGACACATCGCATTATGCGAACGCTTGTAATACCAGAGAAACTGCATAACCACGCCGTAACTTGGGACTTTTAAAAATTATGGCTTATTTAATTTGAATATAGCTGATATATGTTTATTCTGGGGAAGTTTCGCTCGAGTGAAATATTTCTACGACGTAAGAGCATATGTTGGAAGGAGTTTTTAAAGAAATGTGTCGGACGGAAATTTTCTAAAGGAAATTCGGTGGTGAAAGAATATAATGTGTATTTGTGTACCTTGGCAGAAATAGGAGAGTGTCTAAAAATAACTTGGTGTGTAAAACTGTGTTTGAGTTTACGAGTTGACGGTTTATTCAGCAATTCCAATTTAGATACATTATCTTCATCATCCCAGTAAAGCAGACGACAACTTCATAAGTTGAACTGCGAGATGATATTGATAAAAAAAATATTCTATTCAAAGTTTGGCGGTACGGTTAGCGCAGTGGCTGACCGATCGACTGCTGCGCTGCGTGTCACAGGTTCAATCCCCGCACAGAACAATTATTTGTTTGACATAGGTAGTTGTGTCGGGTCTGGCTGTTTGTGTATGTAAGTTTAATGTTTGTAAATGCACCCACGAAACAGGGATATTTTTTTTGTGGTTGTATATAACGTACATGAAGGTCAAATGCCGAGTTTTAATATGCCAAAACAAATCACTATGAAAAATAAACAAAAGTTTTTCATTGCGCATTTCGCAGTTGACGGATTCAATATTCTATCTTCCTTCACTTCCAGCTAAAGCGTGGAAGTAAAAATGTTACGATCATATTATCCAGTCCCCTACACTTAATCATACTAACCCCAAGCCTTTACACAAGCAGGTATACCCTCGTTGTTGTTTAATGCACGCTCATACTAACATGATGTGTTTGCTGAGAATGTTATAACGTTAGAGCGTCATCAAAGTACGCCTTTTACGACATATTTATCACAGTTTGCAGCTTCACATTAAAACCTAAGTCTAGGAAAATGGATGTCAAATATCTCTTCAAACTAACTCTAGTTGGTCTCCATGTTGTGGGTGCAATACAAATACATACGAATTGAAAGTACAAACAGACAGATTACAACAAATAGTTACTGTTTGTAGGCCACACAAATATTTGTTTCGACGAGCATTGATCCCTCTACGATGTCATTTAGGTGTTTATTGTTGAACACTGTTTTATGATTGGCAATCTAGAATTGGTCGGTATTTGTAGAGGAAAGATAATTATAAAGTTTGTTGTACTAAAACATTTCGCTTTTCATAGACGTCACACACAAAGACAAGTGTTAAGTACAGAGCTGCACATCAAGCTACTACAATCTGTCAGATTTTTTTGATAGATTTTCGACTTTATTTCTGAAGTATTAAGTTTCAAGGTTCATTGGGAAGAATTGACAGTTTCGGGTAGCTTGACCTGCAGGCGTCTGTACATTTGCCTTAGTCATACCTTTGTGTTCGGCATTTCGCTTCGTACACAAATGACCACGTCGTGGGAAATCTCGCCGTGCACATCTAAACGGACTGTCAACTCAGTTTGGGCTAAACTAGACATTGGCTGATATTATTTTAAGCAAATTTCAATTTCCGTGTCTAAGGCCGGTTTGCAATTTGTCTATACTGATTTGATGAAACCTTAACCTGCTTTCTTTTGCGGATGGGAAATCATCTTTCGCTCTGGACGGAGCGGGGGGGAGTGATAGACTTTTACTGACTTAAACCCATCCATGATCCTTATTTTTGCCTTTTATGTTCCGTTGCTGCGGTATATCTTACGAACAAACCGGCAAAAAAAATCTGAGCCCTACCAGCCTTCACTAAAGCAAACAAGTGGAGTCGCGAGGAGTCGCTAATCGACCAATCACACTCGTCTCATCCTTCCTACTTACTTACTTATCAGTCTGTTTTTCAGAAATGGTCACTATAGTAAATATCTTAAATTCAGTGTGCCTCTTGGCAAAAGCTCTTCTATTTGCTTCCTTTGAACTTGATCGCGAGCTGCTCTGCCCCAGTTAGGACCTGCAGTAAGTTTTAGTTTGTCTTTTATCTCCTTAGTTGCTTTCTCTTGCTCCTTGTACTGTTTTAATTTTTTTAATCAGTCTGTTATTCATTCACACCTATTCTCCTGTTTGGTCAAATCTTGCACTTGTCTTCTACGCTTGGTTTTTCTTCACTGGTGGCCCAAAACCTTTTGTGTACTTATTTTCGGATCTACCTGATTTGGATATCCCGAATCAAATAAGATTGTAGCTTTTAAATCACATTAAACCTTCAATTTAATAGGCGACGACCTTATTGACATCAAATTAGCTAAATCATACTGACATCTCCATTACATTTTAACAAATACAACAGAAATCACACTTCGCCATCAAAATTTAAACTGTCCTACATTTTGAGCGTTCGCACAAAATCCAACGACAATGTTTGTACAAATCGGTTCGCTTTACATTTTATTTTTGCCGGCCGCCATATTTGATTTCTATTTTACTAGTGACGTACGTACCTCGGCGTAACAATACGTTTTATTCAAATCAGTTTCGCAGTTTAGTTTTGAAACCGGTGGCTTTAGTTTCAGAGCGTTTGTTTTTACGGAGTTTATAAAGGATTTAACACTTGTGTTAGGCAAATCCAATGAGTCTCTTTTGGTTTATTGATGCGTCTTTTGTGCCTTAGTGTGGACACAAATTTGTGGAATACAAAATGGTATATTCTTTAATTGCTGCCTAAGTTCTGATCTGTCAATGTCAACGTTTATTTTCTGTATTATGTTCTTTAGATTTTCGGGGTTGTTAGAAAGAGATACCGCGGCCCCGGAACGCAAAGGGCAAAAAAGGAACGTGGGTGGGTTTTAGATACCAAAACCAGTTTTCTTGAAATATTTCTTGACGTGAGACATTGAGACATAGCGTTGGTTCAGACCGCCTATATTTATATAAAAAAAAAAACAGTACAGAAAAATATCACGCTCATAAAAACAGTCACAAGATGATATTAAAGTAACATCATTAAAACAAGAATATTTATTACCAAGCATATTACAACGTCTTAGTACAAGTTGGTATTCACTAGTAATACGCGGTCTAGACATTATTTATTGCCTAGCCCATAAGTCTATACATTATGCCGGTCTAACTTGTCTCGGGGAACATGTTTAATGTTTTCGTAAATCTGAGGTTAGGAAAACGGACATGAATCTTTGAACATTCAAGATGAACTACTAATCTTTTAGAAGTAGGTTGCTTAAGTATTTGTATTCACAGATGAATATGTATGTACATACACATTTATTTATGTATGTATGTGTTGTAGGGATAGATGGAGAATCTAACGGTAATGGATAGATTTTTTTTCAACTGTCTTGGCAATATTTTTGACGGGCCTGTTGGTCTAGTGGTTAGTGACCCTGACTGCTGAGCCGGAGGTCGTGGGTTCGATTCCCACCCAGGACAAACTTTGTGTGATGAGCATGATTGTTTGTTCTGTGTCTGGGTGTGATTTATGTATAATATGTATGTATTTATAAATTATATAAGTATGTATATCAGTTGTCTGGTTACCATATCACAAGCTCTGCTTAGCTTGGGATCAGATAGCCGTGTGTGAGTTGTCCCAAGATATTTATATATATTTATTTATATTGGATACGCATGCCACCGTAAATGTGGGTCTATGGACGGTGAGCAATGGTTCAGCTCACCGTCCATCCGTCTGGTGTCGACTGTCGACGGCGCGTTCGTGTTCCACGCTCACCTAAAAGAGATGTCAGCGAAGCAGAGGGGCCTACCAGGGCCACTGCCTGCTTAGGTTCCTGGTTGTTCGAAAGAGATACCGCGACCTCGGAACACAAACGGCAAAAAAAGAACATGGATGGTTTTTAGTTAGTAAAAGTCTGACATGTCCCTCTGCTGCTCCTAGAGCGAGGAAAGCTGTTTGATTGTTTAATAATTTCCCATCCAAAAAAAAAGAAAGGAAGTCACTAAAATGATATATTTTAAATTGAAAAGACGATTTGGCGTATTAAATGTAAGTTTAGTCTGGAGTTTTGAGTCTGCGTAACATTGTTCAGTTTCCCTGACTGATGATTTTTCAACCAAAAAAGGACCTTATGCTCAGCAACGAGGCAGTCAAAGTATTTTTTTATAAATATAATTCACTTTAACCTCTCAAGAACCGCCATTATTTAAAGTGTTCAATCAAATAAACTGACGAGTAAGGGAATGTGACCAGTGTTAAGCCCATTTTTTTAATTCTAAAATAGTTTTCTCACGACGCGCCTTTCATATTACTGAAACTGTGAAACAAATGATCCAAAAGCGAAGCATTTCTTTGAAAATGTGATTGGTATTTTCAACAGTAACAAGTTCCAACTATCTATGACAGACACTTAATAAACCTTTGAAAGTTGAAATAATTTCTTTGGCATCACAGTCGTGTAAATAGAATAGCTATGGACGAGTTGAATCTTTGCTGAATGTATTGATATTCGTGATAGTGTCTTAATGACACTACGTACAGACGCCTGAAGGTCAAGCTACCCGAAACTGTAAATTTTTCCCAATGAACCTTGAACCTAATACTTTAGAAATAAAGTCGAAAATCTATCAAAGAAATCTGACAGATTGTAGTAGTTTGAAGTGCAGGCGTCTGTACAAAAGACATTCAATATTGAAAACTAAGTTTATAAGGTTTATTTTAGGTAGAGATTAGAGATGTCAGCATAGCAGAAGGGCCTGACAGGGCCTCCGCCTGCCCGGCTTGCGAATTCTTCAAAAGAGATACCGAGGCCCCGGAACGTAAAGGGCAATAGAAAGAACATGGGTGGGTTTTAGTCAGTAAAAGGCTGACACGCCCCCCCGCTCCTCCCAGAGAGGGGGAAGTTATTCGATGAGTTCCAACCCGAAATAAAGGGGTGTTGAGTTGTCCATACAAACGTAATACCAAAAATTGCATTTGAAATTAAGTAGAGCATATTTCCAGCTAAATATATTCGGACTAAGACAATATTTATGTGGGTTTCTGTTCAATTGTTTTTTTTTTAATTCTAACTACAATCGAAACTTGATTTTTGTTTCGGCCACTTTGCTAGCGTTAATACCATGTTTTCATTGTATTTGTTTTGTTTAAAAAAACATCAAAATTTATAGTTTTGGTTAAAACATGGTTTATATTGTATAGTTTGTTTTTTTTTTAAACCTCGCGCATTGAGGGATACATACAAACTTGCGACATAAACAGACATATCTTTTAACTAGGTAGACATAGAGGGTTTTCATATTATTATCACAAATGGACCACAGAGTATATGGTTTAATTTAATTTCACGCGTTCCCGAGATAAAGGGTCTTGCTTGACAGACAGCCAAACAGAGATTGAAAACAAAGTGATCCAATAAGGGTTCTTATACCATATTCATAAGAACTATTTTGGTTTACTCATTGCATGAAAAAATGTTCATCATCAACTCCATGTTAGTCAAATGTGGTTGCTATGTTTGACGTAGTTATCAAGTTAATCCTTACTGATATTATAAAAGCGAAAGTGGGTTTGTTTGTTAATTTGTTACGTCTTCACACCTAAATGGCTAAACCGATTTTGATGAATATTGGTACAGAGACAGTTAAGACCTTGGAGACAGACATAGGCCATTAAAAAATTGAGACATGAGGAAAAAAAGGGAAAATATGGCATTGCTATTACAATAAATAAGGCGCAAGGGCAAATCTATAGGTAGCAGGTACCTGAAAATCAGGAAAGGGGAATTCTGTTACCGCAAATTTAACGCGAGCGAAGCCGCGGGTGGAAGCTAGTACAATATAATTTCTTATGTAACTTCAAAAGGCAAGCAAACGAATGACTTTGAATGCCGAAGAGACTTGACTGTACTTACTTCGTCTAGAAACACAGTAATAAAACTTAACATCCATAAAAACATCGCTCGTATTTCTTGTAGTTATTATCGCGTCTCGCCGATTTAGGACGTCGTCGCTAGGCTGTCAATTCATATTGGAATCACCTTAAACTTGAGCTATATTGATTTTGACTTTATTTGGTAAGCAACAAAGTTTAAATTGGGTTTAACAGTTTCATGTTTGCGCAGTAGGTGCCCTCATTACAGAGGTACTAATAGACTGTTATGAGACACTCGATTTGTTCTTATACTTACTTATTGCACGTTTGAGATGCTCAGTATAGATATGTTTTCCTGCACAGTCAATAAGTCAGCATATTACATCTGCTAAAAAAATACTTAAAAAGAAATACTGGTACAAGTCTGCGCCTTTCGAATCTCCACCTAGAGGTGCAGATTTGAAAGCAGACTTAATGACCTCAAATCGTCCAGATCTTTCTCAGCAAAATATTTAGCAGAAAAATCACAAAGCTTTCAACGCACAAATTGCTATTGATATTGGCTGGTCTTGACATGAAAGAAAAACGTAGCACGTACCTTTGTTTGCTTTTTTTATTATAATACCTGGGAATATTTTATATGCTAGTACTCGTTTATTTATCCTTACTAATATTATAAAAGCAAAAGTGAGTTTGTTTGTTACGTCTTCACTCCTAAATGGCTATACCGATTTTGATGTATTTGATACAGAGATAGTTGGAACCCTGGAGACGGATATCGGCTACTTTTTTGTCTCTTTATAATTACACACTTTCCTAAATAGGGGGAGTAAGTTTGTATGGAGCTTTTCACAATTTTCAAGGTAGGAAGCTAAAGATTGGTATGCGGAATACTTGTCACTAACAAAAAAATCCTGCATCATTGTGTTTTGGAAATCTGCACCCAACACTTCAAAAGAGGGGATGAGATTGATGATTTTATATAATAAATCGGTACACACACTCTTTTTTACCAACGAGAAATACCTGCAAATCAGGATAGGGGAATTGTGTTACCCCGAATTTAACGAGCGAAGACGCGGCCAAGAGCTAGTAATCTATAAATTTACGTTCATATATTAGGCAGTATCGCCTGTGACCTTGTCAAGGTCAGGTCGACTTTCTATCGATGTCTTTGGGTCTCCGGTGATTAGATACTTAATGTTTTATTAAAAGATATTGTGTAAGAGTTTATTTATTGTTTCATCTGCTTTGGGAATCGAATGAAATACTTTTTCTCTCTTGAGATTGCTCTTTAAGTGTTTAGGAGCTGTATCGTTGGGTTATATTTGTAGCGATATATATTTAATGAAGTGCCAAGTGTATATGGCACTTTTATAGTTGGTTTAAAAGTTAAGAGTGTAATAGTCAAGTCAAGTGTTGGACTCGTACAGTAAAACTCACTTTTATATTAAACTAAATACGTTATTCCACTGACTTTCTAGTACGGTTCGGGTTGGTTGTTTCCATGGAGAAGAACCGGCAAGAAACTCCATGGTTACTCTTTTAAATCATTTGGTTTTACAATGTTGTTGTTACAGCGTTAATACTTAAGTATAAACACAGCACAGGCCCGACAACATGTCCTTGCTTACTTTTCGATCATAACCGACTAAAGGGGAATGCCAGGAAAATGCTTGAAATGAACAGCAACTCCCAATAGTGATAAATTCTATTTCGAATAAAATACAACTCATCAATTTATTCTTCAGTTCGTTTAGGTAGGGTATAAAGGTGATTATTTTTTCAGTATTTATTTCGATTTCCGTCGTAGCACAGTTCTTTAATGACATTCAAGAACACTCATATTTGACATTACCACTATTTACTGTCTGTGGTCTGTGATCTTTGTTAGACCATTCATCAACAATCAATCAGCAAACCGTAAAGTAGCTTCATAATTAATTATAAAAACATATTTTATAAATCTCATAATCTAAGTATGCCAATCAAAATACATAAAATCAAATTATTTTTTTAAAACTACATAAAAGAAAATAACCTAGGCAGTATGAGATGTGTCCTTTGCCTTTACCGTTTGACAAAACCTTGCGATAATATTTTGACGTTTATTTTTTTTCATCGTACAATTAATTGTTTTGCTTGTGTTACGTTGAGTTATTACGATACTGTGTTTTATATTTATAATATTTTACGACGACTTTGGCCATATTTTGATGTTCCATCTGTACATGATACCTATTTTTGAACCCGGACTGAAATTGGACCCGCTTAACACGACGACTTGGCTTTTTGAACACGTACTTTGAACCTGCTTTATACGACGACTCTGCTTGTGTTTTGGACTTGTCCCCAATTATTTTACAAAAATGGATTCTGTTCATTGCATTAATTGTTATCTCGATATAACACGAATGAGACGTAATCCTTTGTCATTGCATTGAAATGATGAAGCAAAAATATTCTGAACAATGTACTCCCTAGTTTTAGATAATTATTGAAATTGTCATTGAGTTTCGTTCGATTTGAAGGATAATTTGGTGTTGATTTCATTCTTGTCTATTTCAGGCATTTTTTTGTATGGGAGATGGGCATTCCCCTTTAAAACTAACGCGCCACACCGTCGACTGGCAAAACTCGGATGTAGCACGCCACTTTGGTTGGTATCAGATGACAGTCGTACCAACTTAAAAGGCATCATCGCAACTACTGTCTTATAGTATTGACCAGAATGACTAATAAAAAATACAAAGTAATAAATTAACTTATTTTCTACATTATTCTAACACAAGTATTTTCTTATTTCCACATCATTGCCCTAGGCTTTCCCCAACTAAGTTAAGAGCGTCTTCCAGTCTCACGGGATATAGATAAATACTAGTACTCTACATGAAGCGACTGCCTCTCTGACCTCCACAATCCAGTTAGTACTGGGTACTATTACCATATTCAGGTTTGACAACCAACCAAGTCTTAGAGGTTTTCCTCTTGGTAAGACTGGTTGCCAGACTTCCAGGACACTGACTATCAGTAACGACTGTCAAAGTCTGTCAATTCTAAAACTGATAGCTGGGCCCAAAACCTAAATATGCTTTCCAAGGCACGCAGAAAACTCGTTATGTAACGGGTGTTCACCCATCCATCCATCCTAAGCAAGTGTGGCTTAACCAACCCGAGCGGCTGCTTATATGTAGCTACGACCTCCAGCTCGAATACCAGTATTTTAAATGGAGAGATTGCTTATCTTATAGTCAAGTACTAAGTAATACGATAATCCATTGTACGACCGGTTGTAGGGATCGATATAAGCCTTTCGGTAGTTCATAACAGCTCCATACATTTTATGTTCGACGTCATAGTTGCTATCAGACACTTTCTACTAAGTCCTCGTCTTTATTTTATTGATGGATCAGATCTTTTTTCTTTTTATTTTACTTACACAGTAATTTCTGCGTCCAACTACCCCGTTGGTCTGTCAGTCACTAGCGTGACTGTTGAGCACGGAATCCTGGGTTCCATTCCCGGATTATGTGAAACGTATTGTTGGGTATATCCGTTAGAACTTTACCAGTAGCAACCAGGAGTTTGGAAGTTAGCGGTTAGATACCCTCGTGCCTTGAAGAGCACATAAAGCCGTTGGTTCTATGAGAGTCATGGAACAAAGAGTTCACCTGTGCCGGCGCTATCATTTGTGCACTATTATATCTCTGCTGAGATTTTTCGCCGTGGCGAAAAACAGTCAGAAGGACTATATTATATCACTAGCTTTTACCTGCGGCTTCGCTTGCGTTGAATTCGGGGCAACACAGTTCCTCTTTCCTGATTTGCAAGTACCTGCTACCTGTAGTTTTTGCCCTTGTGCCTTATAATAATAATAATAATAATAATCTGTGGCCCGACCGTCAAATTGACAGGACGTATTTTACAAAACTAAACAATTTTATTGTATTTTTTCTACTATCTCTAGTCGAAAACATATTAAATCAGCAACAAACAATAACAAAATAAGAAAAATATGAATCCACTAACTCCACAACACCTTCTTGAACTATGTGTAAAAATTACCAGAAAAAACCGTTTGTCAAGAATCAAGATTCTCTAAATAATTGACGTCGATGCTGACCAGACGCCGGGCCAAGAACCTAGAGGCACTCCCACCATCTCCGGGCTCGTCGCTCAGCTCCGCCTCGCAGCCGCCGGGACGCGCTACACGCGTGAGCGCCGTGTCGCCGGTCGCTGCAGTTGCGTCGAGCTCGAGCGACGAGTTTTTCTCCCCGCCGTCGTCACCACCACCACCACCAACAAGACAACGACGAGGAAGAGGACGGCCGCCAGCGAGCTTGGGATCTAGGGGCCAACAGGCCCCGATCAGGGTCCCCGCTGCCGGTGGAAATGTGTCGCGCATGCGATGGACTTCGTCAATCAACGCGAATGTCATGCGCGCATATTATGGGTCTACAGAGGGGGGAACTAACCTCACTGCGTACCGTGTTAGGATGCTGTCTCTGTTCCAGGACCTAGAACCGACCATCAATGTTTCGGCCCAACGACTGTCGGATCAGGTGCGGGTCATCCAACGCAATCACTTGTTGGACGATGCTGCACTTGATAGGCTGCGCTCAGAAGTACTGAGCAATCGTGTCATCTTGACTACGCCACAAACCGCGGTGCAAGCGTCAGCAATTGATGTGACGCAGCCGCGGTCCAATCCCACTGTCGTAGAGGAGGATGATAGGGTTGCTACGGTAAGTAGCCAGTGCAACGACCGATTGAGGAGCGCACTGGAGGATGCGCTTCGCGACTATCGATCCACTCCAGCCGAACTTAGACCTCGATTACCACGGTTACCCATGAATAAAAAAAATAGGGCGCTGGTGTGTGCCCTGAACTCGCAGCTCAAGAATTTATTCGAGAGTAGCGAGCATCTCGTTGATACACACTCGATCCTGTACTGTGGGGCTGTTGCGGTATGTCGTGTAGCTAACGCCAAATTTCCAAATTGTGACGTAGCTACTCGACCAAAACCATCCGTACCAGCCTGGCAGTGCAGGATCGAGCGGCGTATCGACGAGGCCAGGGTACTCATCGGTAAACTATACTGCTTCAGGGAGGGCAATACAAGACCACGTGTGATGCGCTTTGTGAGACGGGCATTCTCGGGGACTGGAATCAGTCCTCAAGAATACATGTCTCGTACCACAGAGCGCATCGACTTCCTGAAGCAGAAAGTTTATGCATGGGCAAACCGTATTCGACGGTATAAGCGGCGGGTTGATCGGTATTCGCAGAATCGCATGTTCCGGAGCGATGAGAGGTGGGTATACAGAGCTTGGGAGCGACCCGAACAAAGTGTGACTGACGTGTGCCGCCCGGATGATGTAGCCACGAGTTCTTTCTGGCACAGCATCTGGTCGGTGCCTGTCTGTCATACTGAGGCTGACTGGATGCGTGATGTTGAGCGCGTGTGTGAAACTATTCCAGAAATGGAGCCTATTTTAATAACATCTATAGACATAGCCAGTGCAGTTCGTCCGTTACCGAACTGGAAGTCTCCAGGACCGGATGGACTGCACAACTTTTGGCTCAAGTGGCTCAGTAGTTCACACACTCGCCTGGCATCACAATTTCAGTCTTGCCTTGAGTCCGGGTCTCTGCCACAGTTTTTAACAACAGGCGTTACCCACCTGCTCTATAAGTCAGGTAGTCCCGCGGAACCCAAGAATTATAGACCGATCACGTGTTTATCGACGGTCTATAAACTTCTTACGTCCATTTTGAGAGCGAAAATTAATTCACACATTGACAAAAATTCAATTATGTCTGCCTCTCAGAATGGATGTAGGAACGGGTCTCGCGGTACTAAAGAGCTACTCCTCATTGACATGGCCATTAGCCAACAGGTTCGTCGATCCCGCAAGGATTTGTCGACATGTTGGATTGATTATAAGAAGGCCTACGACTCAGTGCCACATACATGGCTCAAGAGGGTGCTGGAGTTGTACAAGATAGATGCAACCCTACGCGCCTTTCTTGAGTCGTGTATGGGACAATGGAGGACGGTACTTCGATATCCAGGATGTCGACAAATCCAGGGGAATGATGAGCCTGTTTGGATTAAACGGGGAATATTTCAGGGCGACAGTTTGAGTCCACTTTGGTTCTGTCTGGCCCTGAATCCTCTTAGCACATTGCTGGAGGATTCAGGTCTAGGTTATCAGTTGAGAAGAGGTGGTCAGGTCATATCTCACCTCCTTTACATGGATGATCTGAAACTCTTTGCCCCCAACAAATTGCGACTGATGGAGCTACTGAAAGTAACTGAAACTTTTAGTAACGCCATCAGGATGGAATTTGGTGTGGACAAATGTGTAGTCATGTATGTTAAACGAGGAGAGATTATGGAATCCGAGGGAATTCAACTCTCGGATTCCATACACCTCAGATCCCTTTCCTCATCCGAAAGCTATAAGTATTTGGGTATGTCGGAAGCGTTAGGCATTAACGTGGCTGACATGAAGCAACTGTTGAGGGAGCGTTTCTTTGGTCGCCTGAAGAAGGTATTAAAAAGCCTTCTTTCCGGCGGGAACAAGGTGCGCGCCTTCAACAGTTGGGTCATGCCGGTTTTAATGTACTCTTTCGGCATACTCAAATGGACTCAGACTGAACTCGATGCCCTGGATAGGAGAGTCCGTACATTGCTGACTGCAAATCGGATGCATCACCCACGATCATCGGTGATGAGACTGTACATCCCACGGAAGTGTGGGGGTCGAGGCTTTTTAAACGCAAAGACCCTCCACAACCGAGAGGTGTGCAGTCTCAGGGAATATTTCTTAAAAGCCGACGTGGGTATGCACCGAGATGTAGTCGCAGTGGACAAGGGACTCACCCCGTTGTCCATGGCTAAAGAGAATTGGCGCAAACCTGTAGTACTTACTACCGATGACCGCAAGGAAGTATGGCAAGGTAAGGAGCTTCACGGGCGCTTCTACAAGGCTCTTCATGGGCCCGATGTAGATTTTCTGGCGTCCGTGTCCTGGCTACGATTCGGTGACTTATTTGGGGAAACTGAAGGTTTTGTCTGTGCGATTATGGACGAAGTTATGTTGACGAACAACTACCGGAAATATATTATGAAGGATGGGACGGTTGACGTGTGTCGGGCATGCCATCGTCCTGGTGAGTCCATCAGACATATTATTTCTGGTTGTTCTCGTCTAGCTAACAGCGAGTACTTGCATAGACACAACCAAGTAGCTAGGATTATTCATCAGCAACTTGCCTTGAAATATAACCTTGTTGAATCTGAGGTACCGTACTACAAGTATGTGCCCGACCCAGTTCTCGAGAAAGACCATGTCACGCTGTACTGGGATCGGTCTATCATTACTGACAGGACTATTGTCGCCAATAAGCCTGACATAGTGGTAATAGACCGATCAGCGCGCCGCGTAATGATAATCGATGTTACCATTCCACATGACGAAAACCTCGTGAAAGCTGAGAAAGAAAAACAACTAAAATATCTTGACTTGGCACACGAGGTTGTTGACATGTGGAATGTAAACTCGGCTATCATTGTGCCGATTGTCATAACGGCCAATGGCTTAATTGCCAAGAGCTTCGACGAACATCTGTCGAAGCTCTCCTTAGGTGGTTGGATCAAGGGCCTGATTCAGAAGGCAGTACTCCTCGATACGGCCCGTATTGTGAGGAGGTTCCTGTCTCTGGAGCCCTAACCACCGGTAGCTTGGACCCTGCTCCCGCTACCGGCGGAAACCTATTTTTATATTTTTAAATGTTTTTTTTTTATTTGTTTACTAAGAAATATTTAAAAATGTAATCTTAAGAATTTAATGTTAATAAAGGTGATAATAATAAAATAAAATACAAAATGAAACGAAACCAACGAAATTTTAAGAAACATAAAGTTGCTTATACGTCAACCGCCACATGCTAACAAGACGCCGGGCCCAAATACAGCAGGCACTCCCACCATCTCCGGACTCGCCGCTCAGCTCCGCCTCGCAGCCGCCGGGATGCGCTACACGTGTGAGCGCCGTGTCGCCGGTCGCTGCAGTTGCGTCGAGCTCGAGTGACGAGTTTTTCTCCCCGCCATCATCGCCACCACCACCAACACGACAACGACGAGGAAGAGGACGGCCACCAGCGGGCTTGGGATCTAGGGGCCAACAGGCTCCGATCAGGGTCCCCGCTGCCGGTGGAAATGTGTCGCGCATGCGATGGACTTCGTTTATCAACGCGAATGTCATGCGCGCATATTATGGGTCTACAGAGGGGGGAACTAACCTCACTGCGTACCGTGTTAGGATGCTGTCTCTGTTCCAGGACCTAGAACCAACCATAAATGTTTCGGCCCAACGACTGTCGGATCAGGTGCGGGTCATCCAACGCAATCACTTGTTGGACGATGCTGCACTTGATAGGCTGCGCTCAGAAGTACTGAGCAATCGTGTCATCTTGACTACGCCACAAACCGCGGTGCAAGCGTCAACAATTGATGTGACGCAGCCGCGGTCCAATCCCGCTGTCGTAGAGGAGGATGATAGGGTTGCTACGGTAAGTAGCCAGTGCAACGACCGATTGAGGAGCGCACTGGAGGATGCGCTTCGCGACTATCGATCAACTCCAGCCGAACTTAGACCCCGATTACCACGGTTACCCATGAATAAAAAAAATAGGGCGCTGGTGTGTGCCCTGGACTCGCAGCTCAAGAATTTATTCGAGAGTAGCGAGCATCTCGTTGATACACACTCGATCCTGTACTGTGGGGCTGTTGCGGTATGTCGTGTAGCTAACGTCAAATTTCCAAATTGTGACGTAGCTACTCGACCAAAACCATCCGTACCAGCCTGGCAGTGCAGGATCGAGCGGCGTATCGACGAGGCCAGGGTACTCATCGGTAAACTATACTGCTTCAGGGAGGGCAATACAAGACCACGTGTGATGCGCTTTGTGAGACGGGCATTCTCGGGGACTGGAATCAGTCCTCAAGAATACATGTCTCGTACCACAGAGCGCATCGACTTCCTGAAGCAGAAAGTTTATGCATGGGCAAACCGTATTCGGCGGTATAAGCGGCGGGTTGATCGGTATTCGCAGAATTGCATGTTCCGGAGCGATGAGAGGTGGGTATACAGAGCTTGGGAACGACCCGAATAAAGTGTGACTGACGCGTGCCGCCCGGATGATGTAGCCACGAGTTCTTTCTGGCACAGCATCTGGTCGGTGCCTGTCTGTCATACTGAGGCTGACTGGATGCGTGATGTTGAGCGTGTGTGTGAAACTATACCAGAAATGGAGCCAATCCTAATAACATCATTAGATATAGCCAGTGCAGTTCGTCCGTTACCGAACTGGAAGTCTCCAGGACCGGATGGACTGCACAACTTTTGGCTCAAGTGGCTCAGTAGTTCACACACTCGCCTGGCATCACAATTTCAGTCTTGCCTTGAGTCCGGGTCTCTGCCACAGTTTTTAACAACAGGCGTTACCCACCTGCTCTATAAGTCAGGTAGTCCCGCGGAACCCAAGAACTATAGACCGATCACGTGTTTATCGACGGTCTATAAACTTCTTACGTCCATTTTGAGAGCGAAAATTAATTCACACATTGACAAAAATTCAATTATGTCTGCCTCTCAGAATGGATGTAGGAACGGGTCTCGCGTTACTAAAGAGCTACTCCTCATCGACATGGCCATTAGCCAACAGGTTCGTCGATCCCGCAAGGATTTGTCGACATGTTGGATTGATTATAAGAAGGCCTACGACTCAGTGCCACATACATGGCTCAAGAGGGTGCTGGAGTTGTACAAGATAGATGCAACTCTACGCGCCTTTCTTGAGTCGTGTATGGGACAATGGAGGACGGTCCTTCGATATCCAGGATGTCGACAAATCCAGGGGAACGATGAGCCTGTATGGATTAAACGGGGAATATTTCAGGGCGACAGTTTGAGTCCACTTTGGTTCTGTCTAGCCCTGAATCCTCTAAGCACATTGCTGGAGGATTCAGGTCTAGGCTATCGGTTGAGAAGAGGTGGTCAGGTCATATCTCACCTCCTTTACATGGATGATCTGAAACTCTTTGCCCCCAACAAATTGCGACTGATGGAGCTACTGAAAGTAACTGAAACTTTTAGTAACGCCATCAGGATGGAATTTGGTGTGGACAAATGTGCAGTCATGTATGTGAAGCGAGGGGAGATTATGGAATCCGAGGGAATTCAACTCTCGGATTCCATACACCTCAGATCCCTTTCCTCATCCGAAAGCTATAAGTATTTGGGTATGTCGGAAGCGTTAGGCATTAACGTGGCTGACATGAAGCAACTGTTGAGGGAGCGTTTCTTTGGTCGCCTGAAGAAGGTATTAAAAAGCCTTCTTTCCGGCGGGAACAAGGTGCGCGCCTTCAACAGTTGGGTCATGCCGGTTTTAATGTACTCTTTCGGCATACTCAAATGGACGCAGACTGAACTCGATGCCCTGGATAGGAGAGTCCGTACATTGCTGACTGCAAATCGGATGCATCACCCACGATCATCGGTGATGAGACTGTACATCCCACGGAAGTGTGGGGGTCGAGGCTTTTTAAACGCAAAGACCCTCCACAACCGAGAGGTGTACAGTCTCAGGGAATATTTCATAAAAGCCGACGTGGGTATGCACCGAGATGTAGTCGCAGTGGACAAGGGACTCACCCCGTTGTCCATGGCTAAAGAGAATTGGCGCAAACCTGTAGTACTTACTACCGATGACCGCAAGAAAGTATGGCAAGGTAAGGAGCTTCACGGGCGCTTCTACAAGGCTCTTCATGGGCCCGATGTAGATTTTCTGGCGTCCGTGTCCTGGCTACGATTCGGTGACCTATTTGGGGAAACTGAAGGTTTTGTCTGTGCGATTATGGATGAAGTTATGTTGACGAACAACTACCGGAAATATATTATGAAGGATGGGACGGTTGACGTGTGTCGGGCATGCCACCGTCCTGGTGAGTCCATCAGACATATTATTTCTGGTTGTTCTCGTCTAGCTAACAGCGAGTATTTGCATAGACACAACCAAGTAGCCAGGATTATTCATCAGCAACTTGCCTTGAAATATAATCTTGTTGAATCTGAGGTACCGTACTACAAGTATGTGCCCGACCCAGTTCTCGAGAAAGACCATGTCACGCTGTACTGGGATCGGTCTATCATTACTGACAGGACTATTCTCGCCAATAAGCCTGACATAGTGGTGATAGACCGATCAGCGCGCCGCGTAATGATAATCGATGTTACTATCCCACATGACGAAAACCTCGTGAAAGCTGAGAAAGAAAAACAACTAAAATATCTTGACTTGGCACACGAGGTTGTTGACATGTGGAATGTAAACTCGGCTATCATTGTGCCGATTGTCATAACGGCCAATGGCTTAATTGCCAAGAGCTTCGACGAACATCTGTCGAAGCTCTCCTTAGGTGGTTGGATCAAGGGCCTGATTCAGAAGGCAGTACTCCTCGACACGGCCCGCATTGTGAGGAGGTTCCTGTCTCTGGAGCCCTAACCACCGGTAGCTTGGACCCTGCTCCCGCTACCGGCGGAAACCTATTTTTATATTTTTAAATGTTTTTTATTTATTTTTTATTTCTAAGAAATATTTAAAAATATAATTGTAAGATGTTATGTAAATAAAGGAAATAATAATAAATCTTTATTTTCTCTCTTCACAAAGGTACACATTGGCAAATAGGTCTCATAAAAACAAATACATATAAGGATAACATTGTAACAAATGCAAAAAATATGTTCCTTTGTGAGAGACTGGAGTCCATACTAGGATACCCTGTGTGACGGATCCCCAGGCTCTCACCTCGAACTAGAATTAAATGTAGTTAACATACAATATTATTGCAGATTCGTAAACGCTAGACAATTTCTTTGTTTTAGAAGTGAGGAAAACACATAAATATTACAAATTAATTATTATGTAAGAAGTGTAAGTAGTTTAGGCGTAGCGTAGGTAATGTGTGTGGAGTCAGGTGTGCAGGTGAAGTGAGTCAGTGATGTGTGTAGGTGAAGTGTGTGAGGACATGTAGGATGTGAAGGATGATACAGTCATGAAAAGTATAAGAATACAAAATATTACGAGGGTACAAGGAGTAACTGCTCCGTCGCGTCATAATCTAACTTTTGTAGCCAGGTTGAGACTTTAACTTTGCAATGTTTTTTTGATAGGGCATAAATTAACAAAACTCTGTTAATTTTGTTGTACAAATAGTTTCCAAGGAAACCAAAATGTCGACGGGAGAAAGCGGTGTGGGTCTGAGTAGTACGACAAACTGCGTGCTTACGTCGCTTGCCTTCAAAAAGACTAGGAGTATAGTTAAGAGAGGAGTGCTTGCGCAAAATGGTATTTAAAATGAACAGTTGCCGTATAGTTAATACTCCAGTTCGCTCATAAAGTTCTTTGGTGGGAAATAAGAAAGGCAAAAAATTGCTTACTTTTAAAACGGCCCTTTGTGAACGTTCAATCCGGAGCATTGATGTTTTTGTCGCGCCACCCCATACAGTTATACAGTAAGAGATCAGCGACTGGCACAACGCGAAATAAACTGTTTTCATAACGCTATTGTCAGCAAGGTTACGGAGATTTTTAAAAACAAAAATCAATTTACGGATTCTAGAAGAAAGAGCATCTATGTGCTGGTGAAAGCTGAGGGTGCTATCTAAAAAGACTCCTAGGTACTTAATTGTTTCTGTCCGCTGAAGTTCTTGACATAAGCAGTGAGAATCATGTGTCAAAATGCACGACGATGAATGCGCGGTAATTTTGAAATTATCAAGAGAGCAAGTAGGTTTTTTTATATAGAAGGAAATATACTTCGTTTTATCAACATTGAGGGCGAGTTTATTACTAGCAAGCCATGATAACACTATGTTAAAGCCCGTCTGAGCTCTACTGTATACGTCGGACCAGGTATCAGCTTCAAACAAAAGAGCTGTGTCATCAGCAAAAGTTATGATCCTACCACTGGGCAACTTCAGCTCACAAAGGTCGTTGATGTAAGTCAGAAATAATGGTGGACCAAGAATACTACCCTGTGGCACGCCATGCACGACGGGAAGATCGCTACTAGTCCAATTATCGATTCTGACTCTCTGATATCTACTAGTGAGGTAGTCCGAAAAAAAATCAAGCTGTGTATTTCTTATACCAAAGTTCTCCAATTTCTTCAGCAACAGTGGGACGGAGACCGTGTCAAAGGCTTTGGCAAGGTCCATGAAAATAACTATAACTTTTTTGTTAACATCGAGATTATCAGAAACAAACTTAGTTAGATCGTGAATGGCGTCACTGGTCGACAAACCAGATCGAAAGCCGTACTGAGAAGAAGATAGCAGTGAGTTATTTTCCAAGTAGTCGACCAGTCGCCTTTTCATGATCCTTTCCAGTATCTTAGACAAAGCTGGAAGGATGGAGATTGGCCTATAGTTATTGACACAGGTTCCATCGCCACTTTTGAAGATGGGGCGAATTTCCGCTATTTTCCAGGCATTGGGGAACTTGCTGGAGTCAATGGCGAGGTTGCAGATAAATAAGATTGGAGAAATGAGGACTTGTTTATATCTTTTCAAAATATTAGTAGAGATGTTATCACAGCCGACAGCGCAATTAGACTTCAGACTATTAATTATAGTTTCGATCTCTTCCAAGTCCGTGGGGAAAAACACCAACGATTTGGAATGAGTGCTGCCCAATCCCATAGGAAGCGACGGAATATTGCTTCCAGAATAGCAGCGGTCAGCAATATTTTTACCAATGTTTACAAAAAATTCGTTAACTTTATTAGTCGAGGAGATAGGATGAAGATTATCGATTAACTGCGTGGCCTCGTTTTTTGTTTTATTTGCGTGGGTAATGTCTTTAATTTTGTTCCATAAGTCTTTGTTATTTGTTTTAGCTGCAATTTGAAGTTCTGATTTGTCGTGTTCCCTTTTTATTTTTTTTAAAAGTTCGTTACAAAAATTTCTATATCTTTTGTATGTAGTGATTATACTACTGTCATTAGGATACTTTTTTGCTTTTTGGTGCAGTTTGTCACGATTCCTCATACATCGCAATAATCCGGTCGTTATCCAAGGTTTGGTTATTATTTTACGATTTGGGGTTTTAATAATTTGCGTGTTTGATTTTAAAATACAATCAATCGAATCAACAACGTACTTAACAGCAAGATTAACATCCGTCATTGAGTACAATTCTTTAAAGTTAAAATTTGTAATTTCATTGTCAATTTTTTCATAATTTAGGCGTTTAAATATTTTAATAGTTTTATTTTGGCGTTTTCTTAAATTAAGTATGAGAAATACTGCATCATGGTCAGTTATGGAGGATTCAGCCACGTAACAAGATGCAGGCTGACGAGTCCTTAATATAATATGGTCTAAGCATGTTTTATTATGTGTAGGGAAGGTATACGTTGGCATCATGCCATGGGATGCTAAAAGGTTCAGGTAATAAGCAGAATTGGAGTCAGTGTTGGTCTCTGTGATGTCCACATTAAGGTCCCCTATAATAATAAAGTTTCTTATGTTGGAAGGAGCAGTTAGAAAACTATCGAGTGAGCTAAAAAAGTTATCGAGATTCTTGCAACCAGCGGGTCGGTAAACTGCTAGAATAGCCGTATTTTGATTAGTTTTAATCATTAGACAGTTACAATCAGACAAAGTAGGTTCTTCTATGCATACGCTTATATTACTTTTGCAGTAAACAACAACTCCTTCATTCTGAGTAAAGATATTATTAGTTTTATAGTGATTATAACCTTCGAGCAAAGGGATGTTGGGTGTACAAGATAACCAGCATTCCGTCAACACAATAAAGTCCCAATCTACTCGCGATCTCTGTAATAATGTAAGTAAACCTGACATGTTACGCGTAATGCTTCTAATATTTTGGTGTATAACTTTTAAAGACAGATCAGAGTCAGTTACTAAGTTTTGGCAGTTATCAATATCACAGGTGAACGATTGTGCCACGGAAAGACGATCTAAGTCCGAGATTATGTCTTTAGTACTATTGAATTTGAATCTTAGGGAATAGTGACATGATAATAATTATGTTGGTGATGCATGGAAATACAAATAAAAACATTAAAGACAGTAATGACCAAGTAAAACGTCCGTTGTTTTAACAATACATTAGAAAAATATGATATTTTGTTCAAAGAAAATACACATTCATGTTGTGGAATGCAATAGTGTACTAAAGTGCTAAGGAATAAAGTATTAATTGCTTTAACGTAGTCAGTACGGGAAAGATCAGATGCGAGGGTACGGTACAATTCTAATTGCAGGGTATATTGAGAAAATGAGAACGCAATAAAGCTATTATACTGTTGTTCAAGTACAAATTTTGTATCTGAATATTGTTGTTGATATAGTAAGCAACTATAGTGACGCTCGATACTTAAAGTTTTGTTTACATTTGAGTAATTTTGAATAAAGGTTAGTTTTGTTTTGACTGTAATCCGTTGTGCGTGATTTGTCTCAAGTGTTATGTATAGTGTTTGTGTAAGGAAAGTGTTAAAGAGTTTATATGTGCAGTGTAAAGGACAAATGTTTTTAATAACCTTGTTATGAGGAATACAAAAACAGGGGTTACAAATATAGACCGTAAGTACAGATTCTAGTCATTCCGGCTTTAATTTAAGTAGATCTTCCTCGCAGTCAATACGAATTGGACGGGATGTTTCTTTTTCTTTAATGTAAATTTTGCCATACGAATTCCAAAAACTGTGATACTTATTATCAATTTTGAAGTGTTTCACCACGTAGCGAAGTTTTTTGGCTGCAGATGTCAAATATTCGTCGATATAGATTGGCTGAGACTGAGAAGCCGTGGCTAACTGAATGTGGGAAGTATTTAACTTGTTGTTTATTATTAATTTTAATAGTTTCAATGCAAAGCTAAGTTTTCCCTTTTCTTCCATCTTTCTCCCTCATTTCTCACCTTAAAAAAATGGCATATTTCTGTCTCCAGGGTTTTAACTATCTCTGTACCAAAATTCAGGCGTGAAGACGTAACAAACAAACATATATAAACTTTCGCTTTTATAATATAAGTAAGGATTTTTGTCTGTTTTGTTTCTTTCTGTTTACTCATGTTTGTTTATAGTCTTTATGTGTATGTAATTTTATTAGTATAAAATTACATTATGAGTGCGGGATCCCGCACGCTACAGGATTACAATCCCAGTCGTGTCTGTTGGTGACAAAGTTATCATTTACAAACACATTGAAACTAAGCATCACATTTACTTGCTTTTGATACTGTGTATAATAAACATGTCTAAACTATTTAGTTTAGATTAATGTATAAATTATTTTGATTAGTTTCGCATTCTATAACTAGTTTGGTTTGTAGTATGGTGGTGTTGGAAGTTGGGACAGCTGTATCAAATTAGATCAGAACACTGAAATATAAATTATTATGTTGTGGAACTTGTGGCTGGATTAGTTTATCTGAGTTATTTTAACTAACGTATAACTTCGATGTAACAAACTCAGCTACCGCAGAAGATGCTTCGAGCAACGGCGCCGCGTGATGACTCCCGGCCACCGTAGATGCGGGTCTGTTGACTGTGAGCAATGGGTAGCCCACCGTCTATCCGTCTAGTGACAACGGTGCGTTCGTGTTTCACGCGTGTCTCAAAGAGATATCAGCAATGCAAAGGGGCCTGCCAGGATCATCGCCAGCCAGGATTGGTTGTTCGAATGAGATAACGCGGCCCCGGAACATAAAGTGCAAAAGAAAAACCCGCAACCCCGACAGGCGATGGCCCTGGCAGGCCCCTTCTGCATGACTCAACCCTGGAGTGTAAATGTAGTGTTGCCCCACAAACGCTGAGACACTTTGACATCGTGTCCTGCCTGTCTTGTTGTTTGCAAATCACAGGCGCTGATGGACGCTAATAACTCGCCAAATTCGCACTAGGAAGATAGAGAGAATAATGTAGTATAGTAATATTAAAAGAGACTTTGAATTCTGTGTGGAGTCGGTGTATCTTGTCAAAGTAATGGCTACGAAGACGCGGCACTAAACTGTTATTTTAGCCAACTGTGGCCAAAAACCCATATCCTTACTAATATTATAAAAGCAAAAGTGAGTTTGTTTGTTACGTCTTCACGCCTAAACGGCTAAACCGATTTTGATGAATTTTGGTACAGGAATAGTTGGGACCCTGGAGACGGACATTGGCTATTTTCTTTTTTTAAAGTGTGAAAAATGAGGGAGAAACAGGAAAAAAAAGGGAAAACTTAGCATTGCTATTACAATCATTTAGGCGCTAGGGCAAAAACTACAGGTGGCAGGTACCTGCAAACCAGGAAAGGGGAACTGTCTTATCCTGAATTTAACGCGGGCGAAGCCGCGGGCGAAAGCTGGTGTGTAATAGACTGTCCAAATCTGGGGGTGCATGCATCTTCATCTTCCACCTCAAGATATCACATAACAACCACTCCTTCAAAACGAATAGTTTAACTGCACACGTTTTCAAACTATCCTCCCAAGAGATTCTCACAGCTTCTAAATAGCTTTATTCTTTCCCCAATTCCATTCCACTAACAAAGTTACCCGCTTGCGTAATAGTTTTACCAGCAAAATTCACCTCCCAATTTACCGAAAAATGTAGCTATCCTTTTACTCCGCAATATTTCACTTAAATCTAGATAGTGCAGGTATCCTAGATAGTTTGTTGTCGCTCCACAGTTCAGCATTCACTTCAATTGATCACGAACACCGCAAGGAACTTGGCTCGCGTGTTATTCGATTTTTCTCTTCAATTCCGACTGGTTTGTTTCTTAGTCTCCAACAAGAAAAGTGAATTAAATCGTGTTATTTTAAAGCTTAACTTATTCTTGGAAATAGAGCAATGAATTTATAGTAGGTAATTGAAAGATTCTTATCAAGAATGGGATTGGTTAGAAAATAATTTAACGCTTGTTAAGTTTGTAACTGAATTTCTTTACTACTGATTTTGTTTTCGTATATTGAGCACAAATGTGAATACAATATTGAAATGTTTTGATTTAATTTTTTTTATCAGTTCCACTGCTGGTTTCCTCTCAGTGGGTAGAACTGAGTCTGTGTTCTAAGAAAGTTAGTTTCTTGACGATGTTAGCTTTCTCAGTTTTTTATAGACCCCTTAATAATAATTGTCAATGCCACTTGGGTCGCGAGATGTAGACTCAGCGATCATTGGACCAATTGTCGTTATAGTAAATGAATTAATTCCGAAGAGCTTCGACTAACAACCTAAGAAGGCTCTTGTTAGGCAGCCTGATCATGAGTTTGATGAAAAAAGCGGTACTTCTGGATCCAGCTCGTATCCTTAGGAGGTTTCTCTCTCTAGAGCCCCGACTGCCAGTAGCTTTTACTTTACCGATACCGGTGGGAAACAATTTTTATATTTTATATTTTTATATTTATAAATGACTTTTTTTTCTATGTTTATATTAAGGAATATTTAAAAATATTTAAGTACATTTGTAAAAATTAAATAACAAAAATAAATAGTAAATTTATTTACTAGTTAATTAATGAAATTTGGCAATAACATATTACGTTACACGTTGTTTTTTCATTTCATTGCTCATGTTTCTAACACGAACCCTTAGTTAGGTCTTACGATACCTCAGGGATTCATTCGTTACCTGACCCATAAAACATTATACTTTACTAGTAACCCCAAAATTTTGAAACGAACGAAGCTAGATTTTTCCTACATTCATTATGTTTACCCTGACACTAGCGAAACTTTATCTTGTCTAGACCGAATGTTAATGGATGTATAAAACTTTATTGAAGTTCATGCAAACATGATTAATGATACTAAAATGTCGATGAGAGGAAAAACCATGTGGCAGTTTCTTATCTAAGTAGAGTCAATTGAAGGTTGTGGATATTGGCTACAAAGTTTGACGAGAAACTTTAGCAATTACGTTCTGTAAAATGGATTTTTCCTCATCAGCTACTTTACTTGAATATTGAGCACTGCTTCGTAGGTCTAGTTGTCATGCGCATGTCTGGGTTCAATTCTATTAGTTTTTTTCTGTTTATGTGTCTGATTGATGGTAATTAGTCTGCCTCCTTTTTTTTGGTCGGGACATCATCAAATAATTCCTTGGGTAGTTATTTGAGTGTCAGACTTTTGCTGACTAAATCCCACCCATGTTCTTTGTCGAAAAATGTAAAAACACTTTGCCCGACCCGTAATACGAAGTCAAGAGCCCATGTTTAGCAGTCGCGCTTAAAACCACTATACCAACAAGATAGACTGCCTAATACTTTGGAGAATACGCGCGACGGCGCGTTAGTGTTTCACGCGCGCCTCAAAGAGATGTCAGCAAAGTAGAGAGGCCTGCCAGGGCCTCCGCCTGCCGGGGTTGCGGGTAGTTCGAAAGAGATACCGCGGCGCCGGAACGTAAAGAGCAATAGAAGGAACATGGGTGGGTTTAGTGAGTACAAGTCTGTCACTTCCCCCGCTCCGCCCAGAGCACGGGAAGTTATTTGATGATTTCCAACCCAAAAAAGGCATTGACAAAATCTAGAAAAAAAAGTGTTATTTGAAAGTACAAAGTAATTCTATTTTTAAATCATATCGACAAAGATTCTTTATACATCACTCCACATGTCGTTCTTTACACACCCAATAGCACCCACGCCCGATCAAAACGAAGATACAATCGATCAAATACTCGCGAAGCCCGCTATCTTCCAGTTTACCGTTGGTATCCAATCATGGAAGCATTGTGTCTGACGGTCCATTGAAGTTCGTCTAGCTGAAGTGCATAATTTAGATCGTCTCAGAAACTTGTGGGTCCAGATATTAATGTAGATCGATCGACATAGTTTAAGGAACTGATCCCTGTCCGTCAATTGGAAGTATCTGCTGTAGTGGCTTGTTGTTGGTTATCAAGTTTCTAGCGATGTGGTCTGTGATAGATGTTGGAAGCTCATTATTAAGTTTACTGATTGTGATATAAACTAGCACAATATTAAGCTATCATGTTTCTTCTGCATGTTCACCGGTTCTTAAATTTTTTGCGTAACATTGTTTTGAGAGCATTTTGAGGATCATTCTTTTGTGATTAGTCTCCACAGATGGCTGATCATTGTTCGTTGAAAAAAAAAACGTAAAATGTTAAAACAAATGCACCGATACGCGGTCAAAACGATGATAACAGTACTTTGATACAAAATTATGTACTTAGAGGTTCTAAAATCAAATCTCACTTATCATCTCAGCAATGTTGTAAAATAACAAGAAACGCTTTTCAACAAGACAGAATCAGAATATATTTTAATCATTCCTCAAAACAAAGCGTATCCCTCCAATTTGTAGGTATAACAAAAATATGTTTTCTTTTGACCAACGTTAATCTACGGCGTGTTTGCCAGCTGACATTTATCTTTTTTTTTACGCCTAGATTTCAGGTCGCTGTAAATTCTCCAGTTTTTTCGCTTTTTGTTCTCTCAAATTACGCCACTTGTATAATATTTGAACAAAAACGTAAAGAGAAATGTGCCGTGTTCTTGGAAATGGGTCAGAATTTTTTGAGTATGTAAATAGATGGTGGAAAGTAAAGCCTCTCTTAGTTGTATAAACCTCATATTAGTGTGTGTCTGTATGCGTTTTTTTTATTGCATTATGTTAGAGTATGCTGATGTAGGTTACATTTTTACTTTTTTAGTGCGTAGATCTCTATGAAACGAAAATAATAAAATTGGTATTTTGAGTTTAAATTTTGGTTCTAAAAATCCACTAAATAAAATTCAGTTGTTCGTAAAAGTGTTGATTAGGACGAAAAAGATCCTTTCATATTGTCAACTAAGCCGTACAATGTAGTTTTATATGCTCTTAAAAGCAGAGCTGTTGATAGATTGACTTACTGTGTTGTTTATGGGCAACACTCGTAATATTTTCCTTTGTCAGTTAATGTTAACAACTTAAATTTTATATCTTCAGCAGATGGGACAAGTTTTGTCTCTACAATTCGAATTTTTGGACTTGATTCATCAAGTCCGTGACGGTGGAGGAGAAATTCCTAGGTGAGGCATCATTTTCAAGAAAGAAAGAAAGTATTTCACAAGATCTGTGTTATTTTTTTCCATTTAAATACTTTTTGTTTGGTAGTCACTGAGACTGGTGAAATAATTTAACGTTCTTAGAAAACGGTATCAAAAAAATAAGCGCTCTCCGTATTTAATATTACATGTATTCTTTTATCTTCTATATATTCTTTGACAAGATATTATTACTCCAATTCCATTACTTCTTATTCTGAAAGAAAAATATCTAAAGCAACCACAACCTAAAGCAACAACGACATCTTATTTACTCAACAAGAAAACACAAAAAATGGCCACAAAAATCTACCAGGATATCATATCTCGGAGCTTTTAATCTAAAGAATGCTGGCACTAAACAAACGGAGAATAAATCCAAACTTCCCTTTTGTCCCGTTTATTGTCGTATTATGACAAATAGCGTTACACAGAATGGAAGATTGCTTGCTTACGAATTGAAGTTGTGACGGAAATAACTTCGGAAGAAATTATGTTAATGTCAGGTCAAAAGCATAAAATGTTTATATTAAATCGTTGATGCAGTTTGTACTATTGAGTGTACTTTCAATTTGAATCGTTGTGTAATTTACTTTTGTTAATGTTTTAGTTCAAGAACAATGCTTACAGGTAAAAGTAGTCTTTGAGTTGCAGTGGTAATAATTTACCAGACGATTTTTACTCAAAGCGGTAATTCATGTAGTTAAAATAATTTTCTAAACAAGACAAGATGTGAGTAATATGACTGAGATGGCTATTACTAATTCAATCAAATATACTTAACTAGCTTATGCCCGCGGCTTCGCTCGCGTTAAATTCAGTAGCGCCTTATTGATTTGTAATAGCAACGCTAAGTTTTCCCGTTTCTTCCCTCTTTCTCCCTTCCCTCATATCCCACTCTTTTTAAAAATAAATAGCCTATGTCCATAGCCTATGTCCGTTTCCTGGTTCCAACTGTCTTTGTACCAAAATTCATCAACATCGGTTTAGCCATTAAAGCGTGAAGAGGTAACAAACAAACAAACTCACTTTCGCTTTTATAATATTAGTAAGAATAAGGAAGTAAGGATTAAAATTTAATATTAAGTAGCGTAAGAAAAACTTGTTATCATTAAACTCAAACTCGTAGACGTAATAATATGACTGTTGTTTACACTGTCAAGCCCCCCATTACTTCATTTTAATTGTTCATAAAGCGACCCGGTAGACCGTTGCTTAAAACCCCCTGCTTTTAATAAAAGTGTTACAGGCATGCCTTCTATTTCACAAAGCATCGCAAATACCCAGCTACACATTTTTCTTGTTTATACTAGCTACCCCGTGAAATTATGTAGTCAGTTATGTTAGACTTACGCGTTGGGTATCATCAGATAGCGGTAATGATGATAGATGGATTGAATCTATATGTACATTTAATTCTAAGCTCTCATTAAATGTCACAGCTCTTTGTATAACCTGCAAAATATATATTAATTCAAAGGTTGAAATATCAATACGAAATTTTTGATTCAATTTTCAACCAATAGGTTCAACAAAACTATTTAGATGATATGGTCACTTCGTGTAGAAATCCTGTTTGATTAAAGTGAATCAATGAGTTGTTGTACGGTAATTTTATTTTATTTTAATAGATTATCATGATGAGAATACCCAAATACTGAAGATCCGAATGTAATGAAAATTTAATTATATTGTCCGAATTTTCTGCATGTTACATTAAAATTAAATCGGATTCTCGTGTTGATTCGAGGATTAATGACGAATGTGAATCTCATTGGATGCCGTTTTTCATGTGATGCTGTTCATCGTATTAAAATGGATTATCATCGTTTCAATCAAAAGGCAATCGTTTTTGGCAGCTGTCACAGAAAAAGCAATTTTTATCAATTGGTATTGATAGCCTCTCTTTTTTGTGGATTAAAAATCATTAAATAACTTCAGGCAGTGCCAAACTACTAACTAAAACCCAATCATACCTATTCCTTATTTTGCCTTTCATGTTCCGGGACCGCGGTATCCCTTTCGAACAACCCGCAACCCCAGCAGGGGTTTGGATGGCCTGGATTCTGTTTTTGATATCAAATTGCCATTATCATCTCATGAATAAAAATTCCTTTTTGGTCTGAAAGTAGTTTGCTAACAAACATAAACATAAAATGTATTACAAAAGTTGCAATAAAAAAGTGCCCATTAACATTTTGCTAGAAAAAGAGCTGAACAGTATGAAAGAAAGAATATCAGAAAGTCACATACGTAATAAAATACTTTAAATACCTAACTTTTACAGAGCTCAACAAAAAAATCTATCGCGGAGTATATCTAAGTGTGAGTTTACGAAAGTTACAATGTAATATTGTACGAAAATGATAAGAAAGTAGAACAAATAAAATTTATAGTCTATTATGATATGGAATATTTCTGGCAACTCCTTGGTATTTCGGCTGTGAACTATTTGATTTGTGTGGCCTACATTTTTCTAACATATCTAAGCATTTCTAAAGTTCTGGGAACACAACGTTATTTCTTATATCTTTATGGCTTGTTCGTTACGTGAATTTCAGTAATTATCAAAATCAAAACTCATTTATTCAAATTAAATTGATAATCAGCACTTTTTGAGTGTCACATTACAAGAGACAGTCCCACAAAAACACCCTGCTCTTTGCTACTTCCTAGTGTATTAGCTGGGAAGAAGAAGTGGCGGAACAAACTCCCTAGCAACACAACTGTCTGTCAAGTTAGAAGAACCAGATTTTCAAAATACTATTGGTATTCGTTTATTTATTTTTGTACATATTTTTTATATTGGTATTATAATTACAATGACTGGTTTTGTTTTTAAATCGATTACGTTTTGCACTTTCCTTTATTATCAAATAAGTAAGTAGGTAAGTAACTCACTCAGAAACCTGATTCCTTAATGAACCAGAAAATTACGTTCAAATAAGTTAATTAAAGTCCCAAGATTAGTGACGACAGGCCGTGTCAACGGCGCGTTTATGTTGAGATGCAAGCAAAGTAGGAAGGCCTGCCAGTACCTCTGCCTGCCTGGGTTGACTGTTGTCCGAAAGAGAAATCGTGGCCCCGGAACACAAAGGGCAAAAGAAGGAGTAAACGTTTGACGGGCCTGTTGGTCTAGTGGTTAGTGGCCCTGACTGCTGAGCCGGAGGTCGTGGGTTCGATTCCCACCCAGGACAAACTTTGTGTGATGAGCATGATTGTTTGTTCTGTGTCTGGGTGTGATTTATCTATAATTTATGTATGTATTTATAAATTATATAAGTATGTGTATCAGTTGTCTGGTTACCATAACACAAGCTCTGCTTAGCTTGGGATCAGATAGCCGTGTGTGAGTTGTCCCAAGATATTTATTTATTTATTTAAACATCTGACATTCCCTTCCACTCCGCCCAAAGCAAATAGAAGTTGTTTCATGATTTACCATCCAAAAAGAGAAAAAAAAGTACTAGGCCTTAAGTGTTAACTAGAAATTTAACAAACCTCTAAGCTTTATTATGCCTAACGTTCGCTTTCCCTATAAATGTAAAACCGTCAGAGTACATACATATTCAACAAAAATAAATTAATTCTATGTTTGCATAGGCTCTGAGCGGTGTGAAAATTCTTCCCAGACTTAATTTGACATTTCTTCTACAATGGTCCTGTCCTTTTGTGTGATCTAAAGCGTCTCCGCTGAGTAAATATTGGAGGTCAAAGTCGAATATTCAATATACAAATGTCAGGTAATTTAGTCTGCAGGGGCTTCCTGTTTGAGAGTAGAAATTCTTGGGCATACTTATGTGTGAAGGTAAGTGAAATTTTTACAGCAATTTGAAGGTTTTACAATTAAAATTAAATTGCATATCTTTCTGAATGGTATCAAAATGAAAGAGGGTCTTTGATCTTTAGCTCATTAATATGTGTCCATGTCTATTTATTCCGGGGTTGCGGGTTGTTCGAAAGAGATACCGCGGCCCAGGAACATAATGGGAAAAAGAAGGAACATAGGTGGGTTTTAGTGGGTCATAGGCGGGAGGAATTATCAGTAAAAGTCTGATAGTTCCTCCCGCTTAACCCAGACCGGAAATAGTTATTAAAAAATATTATTTATTAAAACTTTTTCCTAATGTTAAGTATAGTTATACGATAAGTTAAAATAATATCTGTTAAAAAGTGTTTTGTTTTATAGTGTGTATTTAAATTAGACAATAAAGAGCATTTAATGTTCTATTATACGTAAAACTAAGTAACGATACGGCTTTTCTTCGTAGAGCCCTCTCTCAAAGTATCCAACTCTCTCGAAATAATATTGTGTATAGTACGGCCAACGAGAAGCGATACCAAATGTAAACAAAACCCATGCTAAAACCCCATCTAAAATAGCCGCCCGAATGTTGGCGAACCCGTCTTAACGTTGTCATGTTTTTGCCGGGAGAACGAGACATTACGACAAAGGCACAAGATGGAAAGAGCTAAATATTAGATTGTTAATGCCACAGTTGTTCTTTAGGTTAATGACCTTTCGTATCGCTTCTCGTTGGCCGTACTATAGTTCAATGTGTTCTATGTGTACAAAAATTTATTAATTTTACGTACATAATCTCTTTCCCATAAAAAATTGAGCCCGACTCTCAAAGAAGGTTTTTTTTTAACTTGCCTCTAGGAATTTCTTCTGTGTCATGGGTGCGTTTACAAACATTCAATCTCACATTCTCAAACAGCTAGACCCGAAACAACTATCTGTATGTCATACAAATATTTTTTCCGTACGGGGATCGAACCCAAGAGACGCAGCGCAGGAGTCGATCGCTCAAGCACTGCGAAACCGTGTCATTATTTATACAGTAATAGTTTGATGAACGCATGTTGATAAAAATAATTCGATTTTTTTTAAACTTATAACTCATACATCGTACTCGATGCATAAAAACATCGTTAAAAATATTTTTCTTATAACGAGAAGTGGAATCAGCATAATAATTCGAGGGCCTATCCCGCAATGCACTCCAGAGCCACTTCAAAACATCGAGAGCCAACCGACTTTGTGAATAAACTCACCTAATTTGCTCCCATTTTAGAACCAATATTTCCTCCCCTTTGAGAGTGGCTTATTTTTCATTTTATTTCAGTGGTTAAAATAACTTTGGAAGCTGAAATTACAGTCAATGAAATGTTTTTGAATTGAATAAATTTGCTATTCTGACATATCAGGTCATGTCATGACAATATTTATTTTACTTTTGTGGAAATACGGATATTTATTTTACGAAATAACGTTTGAAGTGTTCAGTATTATTTTTAGTGGTTTAATTATATTAATATCTATTTTTATAGTTTTGTAAAAACTTTACATATTCATCATAAGATTTTTTTAAATATAAATATATACACATATTAATAAAAAATATTATATACTAGCTTTCGCCCGCGGCTTCGCCCGCGTTAAATTTGGGGTAACACAATTCCCCTTGCGCCTTATTGATTTGTAATAGCAACGCTAAGTTTTCCCTTCTCTTCCCTCTTTCTCCCTCACCTCCCACTTTTTTCAAAAAATTATTAGCCTATGTCCGTCTCCTGGTTCCCAACTATCTCTGTACCAAAATTCATCCAAATCGGTTCAGCCGTTCACATTAAAGCGTGAAGAGGTAACAAACAAACAAACAAACTCACTTTCGCTTTTATAATATTATATAGTAAGGATAAGTAAGGAGTAAGGATAGTAAGGATAAGGGTATTATACACTTCTGTCTAAGTTGACACACTAATACTTGCTTTTTATAATATAAATGCGCATTTGTGTTATAGTCCGTTGTAATAAGGGTTGAGCCTATTGCCATCAACTCGGCACTATTCTAGTTTAGTTAGTTTGTTTGTTACGTCTTCACGCCTAAATGGCTTAAACGATTTTGATGAATTTTGTTACAGAGATAGTTGGGACCCTGAAGACAGACATAGGCTAAAAAAAAGTGAGAATAGAGTAGGGGGAGAAAGAAGGAAGAAAAGGGCACAGAAGGATATTTTTTTTTCGATCATCACAGGTGTTAAAGTTAGCGTTAGCCTAAAGTAACTATGCCTCGCGGACAAAGTCGCGGGCGGAAGCTAGTTTGTTATAATTAACTGTAAGTAACCTATCTATATAGTAATTGACTTTTCAATGAAGTAATTCGTAAAAATGAAGTATCTTTTTGTACGTGTAACTCCTAACCAAAAAGAAACCTGGCAATAACTAACCTTAGGCCTATATTACTTAAAGTAGGCGACCATACGTTTTTATCAAATCGCCTTTGCCTTGAAAATTTCAAATCAATCAATCAAATCGCCTTGAAAATTCGCAAAACGGACACAACCGTCAACGACGTCTGCCCTCACGCGTCTGCCCGCGTTCGGGTCGCGCACTCAGCGATGAGCCACTTCTTCTCCACCGCACCTACCCCGCTATCCCCACGCCCCGTTCGCCTGGCACCGCTGCCGGTATTTATCACCGAAACAGTATTTATCGCCGAAATTGCTATGACTCTGCATTTTAAATCTGTGATATCTTCGAAAATATTTATTTAATTTACATGTTGTAAAAAGCCATATTAATCTTTATTAAATGCACAATGTATTTAAGATACTTAATTGGATAAGGATTAATACTGTATTGCTTAAAATCGCTTCGTAAATAAGCCATTATTTCTCGTACAAATTAAAGGATAAAAAATGGTTATTGTGGGTTATTCCTAAGAGATAAACATATACCATCACGGACTTTTTTGTAGACCTTTTTAAGTTGTACAATACTGTAGTACATTGTTTTGATCTATCTTGTAGGATTCAGTCAGCGTTTGCAATGTAAGCGCAAAAAATGTGTTTTTTTACGACCTCACATTAGAAACCTCAAAAATTGTAGCCTATGTGTTATTCTGATGTATAAGCTATAGCCTATGTGTTATTCTGATGTATAAGCTATATTGTGGTAAAGTTTCATGCAAATCCATTCAGCAGTTTTTACGTGAAAGAGTAACAAACATCCATACATCCATACTTACAAACTTTCGCCTTTATAATATAGTAGTAGGATAGCTTGTCAAAAGTAAGTGTCAGATCTCAAATAGTCAATCCATATAAGGTACTCAGGTAACCCAAGCTATCTGGGAAAATGTAGTTTGACCACAGTATAGAAACTTTAAGCAATCAGGCCCTCGCTACGTACCAAGTTTGCTGACTACGTAATTTCTTCACTACAAAATACGAATTTGTAAATGCATACTTCGACACCAAATAAATTTAACATTAAACTAACAACAACATTAAATTTACTTTACGATAAATTCCTAATAGATTAGAAAAAGTAATTTAAATCAGTAAAGTCTATTTTATTTTCTTAATCATCTCTTAATCTCTTAATATTCAAAATTGTTCTCACGTTTAGTTAAAAAAAAAAAAAAAAATTGTATGTTTATTTTTATCACTTAAGTAATATTACACATAATGTTTAAAATTCATTGGGGATCGGAACTGTCACTCCTTCATACAGGCTATACTGTAGCCTAGTTAGGAGAACAGAACTGCACCCACTATAATTGTAGCAAATCAGTAATGTTACCATTTAGAACCCATATATTCATGTACTACAATACTAAAAATTGTCAATAAAATTTATTTATTATTATTTATTAATTTTCTCTTAAGGGCTGATTTTTCAATAGTCAGATAACTTTTATCGGAGGAATAAAAATAGTGATTTGACATATTTACTATAGATAAGCTGTCAAACCGCCATTTTTATTCTTCTGATAAAAGTTATCTAACTAATGAAAAATCAGCCCTAAGACAATAAAAAATACAACTATCGCTATCTCAACAAAACCCATGCATACGTAGGTCCGATCTATAACCATCTACAATCCAATTTTACCATAACACAAATCCTTTCAAATCAGATAAATGAAATGAACTAAGAAGAAAATGACGTCACAATCTGTTTATCCTCAGATCTGCATTCCACATTACTCAAACCCCGACGACTAATCCACGGATTAAAAACCAAACACACAAAAGGAGGCAATCCGCATTATTCTTCAGACTTCCTATCGAGAGGAAATAAGATAGGAAAGTGGGAAAGAGGGAAAGAAAAGAAAAGAAAGAAAGCATAGTTCTTAATACCATTGACATTTCATTCCGTCCCACGGAACCACAACAACTAAAACTAATTTATTTCCTCGGAGATAAAGATTCCGCTTGTCTGTTCCGGGAATCGAATCTCGGTACTCTTGATTGCATTCAGGCACTCGAATTGCGATAGAAAAGCTAAAGGGGGGAATTTAATTTTGTACGCCAATTGGTGCTTTTTGTAAAATGTGGATTAGTCTCGATGCAGATTGTGGGAAGTGGGACAGAGTCGTTTAGGTATACTTTTGTGATAGTTCAGTTTGTGAGCTTAGAGGTTTAAGATTTTTTACCAATGAAATGGAAAGCAATTAGGAGTCAATGATAGAAGTGTCAGTGACTGGGGCAATACAAGCTGATTAAATACATGAAAAAGTTAACCTTTTTCAGTCTAAACAACTAAGACACAAGGATGACGATATGTGGAATGTGAACTCGGCTATCATTGTGCCAACAGTAGTTCAACGACTATTTCTCGAAGCTCTCCTAAGGAGGTTGGATAAAGGGCCTGATTCTGAAAGCAGTACTGTTTGTTACCCGCCCGCATTGAAGGGATGTCCCTGTCTCTGTTCTATTTGTATAGATTTTAGACCCCTGCATTTGTGTGCAGGGGTCTAAAATCCGCAATATATCTAGATAAAGGTTTAATATTACCTAAGTAATAACAATTTATTTTATGATTCACTACACATTAACGAGTAGTATTTGGAACAGCGAAATGAGTATAATTTACATTTTAGAATTTCTAGACACAATGAATAAATATTACCTGAAGGGCTACTATGACATCTTATAGCAATTCTTATTCCACTGAGTGAAAGAGATGGTGCTAGACACCCTGTATAGCTCTGTCTCTTTGCCTCAGCGGAATAAGAATTGCTTTAAGAGGTCATAGTAGGGCTACTGGAGACCGAACGATATTAAAACCACAAATAAATTACGGAATTGTTCGAATATTTCAACGTAGTAGCGACTGGGGAGCTAAACACTTAAAGTAATAGCTCCTTTGAAGCTTAAAGACTTAAGCACTGGATTGTCGCTTGAGCGTCCAACATTAGCGGTAAGTCTGGTCGCATAGAGTACCTATTTCAATTTTCCAATACTATGATTTCTCTAAACCGTTTGGCGTTTAGAGATAATGTTTTGATTTCTGGAGACACTTTGATGTCTGCAAATTCTAGTTATTACGATAGCCACAGAAATTGTAGAAGTGCAACGCCACTTGAAGAGGCCATTTTCTTTTTGGTATACTCGTAGTGGGCATTCCATTGGGTTTAATTGTTCTTCTTCGTTGTTGAATGAACCATGAACTGAATTATTAATCCTTACTAATGTTATAAAAGCGAAAGTGAGTTTCTTAGTTTGTTACGTCTTCACGTCTAAATAGCTAAACCGATTTTGATGAATTTTGGTACATAGTTGGGACCCTGGAAACGGACATTGACTGTTTAAAAAAAAGATTGAAACATGAGGGAAAGACGGAGAAAAGGGAAAACTGACCATTGCTATTATAATAAATAAGGCGCTAGGGCAAAAACTACAGGTAGCAGGTACCTGTAAATCAGGAAAGGGGAACTGTGTTACCCCGAATTTAGCGCAAGGGAAGCCGCGGGCAAAAGCTAGCTACTTATATTGAGAAGTTCGTAAGAAAAGGAAAACTAAAAATATAGCACACATTGTCCGTATAGTTTTAGTTTTCTCTATGGTACTCAAGAAAGCAAATCTATAAACTCCAACCCCAGCCAAAAAGACAATAGTAACAACCATAGCGAACATTTTTGTACGATTCTTCAACAAAACATTTTCACCAAAACTTTTCTCTTCACAATATTAGTTTGACAACGACAACGAAACAAAGTACTGTCTACAAAAGAAATAAGTGTGCAGTCAGCTTTTAGTACTTTCTATTCTACTAACCACTTTGTGATGTCGCTCGTTTGTGTATCTGTCTGTTTCGTGTCTTAAATTTAAGTTATTATATAAGCATATATATTTATTTATCCTTAAAATTTGGTCTAATGCAGCATGGGATGCTGGGTTCGAGTCTCATATCGCGCATAGTGTTATAGGCTTCTTGCATCCGGAATTTCACAGTAGCAGTCACGGAGTAGCGATTGGTGCCGGATTCATGTACTTTAAATAAATAAATATCTTGGGACAGCTCACACATGGCTATCTGATCCCAAGCTAAGCAGAGCTTGTGTTATGGTAACCAGACATCTGATATACATACTTATATAATTTATAAATACATACATATAATAGATAAATCACACCCAGACACTGAACAAACAATGATGCTCATCACACAAAGTTGGTCCTGGGTGGGAATCGAACCCACGACCTCCGGCTCAGCAGTCAGGGCCACTAACCACTAGACCAACAGGCCCGTCTATACTTTGTTCGCCCACTGTACGAATTAATATTTTGTAACCGCAGTAAGACTCATTATAAGACCGCAGTAAGCTCAGTAAAACTTATTTTAACTGGGCTGTAAAAAAAGGTGGATGAAAAAACGATTGCATGCAACGGAGATGAGAATGTTGAGATGAATGTGTGGAGTGACAAGAATGGATAAAGTAAGGAATGAGTATATGAGAGGAAGTTTGTCTTGATATGGACATGTAATGAGGAGGGATGAAGCAGAAGAATATGTGACTAAAATAGTGATGGATCTGAATGTCGATGGACGGAGAACGAGAAGAAGGCCAAAGAAAAGATGGATAGATTGTGTTAGGAATGATATTAAGGAGAAAGAAGTAAATGATGCCGTGACGTCGTGAGAGTGGAAGAAGAAAACATGTTGCGCCGACTCCAAATAGAATAGGAAAAGGGCAGGAAAATTATCAGTAAGACTCATTATAAATACTCTTTCCTAAGATACAGACAGGTTTTCAGCCCAGTTTAGGAAATCGATAACTGAAGGGAAGATAACTCTCTATGCCATGTACAAGCTATTTATTGAATAAATTTTTCTTGTGTTAATGGCAATAGTAGAACTAAGAAAATGTAAGCACTTAATATTAGGTACACCTCGGCTCTTTTTGGAGATTACAGACTTGATGTTATGTTATGTAAATGCACAAAGTTATTTCTTTGCTTGCAAAATCACCTATTTTGCTGTTTGTACAAATATTCGATTTAATATACATGAAAGCAGTTTTTCCTTGTGAACCAGTACGACGCGATGGTAGTTTGGCAAATATTGGGAAAACGTTTTAATATTTGCACAACTTATTTGGGGGGAACGTGTTGCCAAATTCTGGGAGTATACTTCCAGAATTTGGCATTCTTTGAATTGAATCTTCAATTTTCTGTTCCAAACTTTTCTGACCAAAATCTAACAAAAAATCTTCTTCTGCTTCTCCAAACAACAAAAGAGGTTGAACGTGTCTCATAGATGATACCAGGGATTAAAAAAAACTTCAAAAAATACAAAGAAAATGGAAATCAAATTAAATGAATTTGAATACGAAAAACAAAACAGAAGTTGTTCAGTTTAAAAATAAAGGTGACAATATTTTTGATTCTTTTTTTAAGCTTTTTCAAATCTCTTCATTGTTTAACAAAATCCTATATAAAATAACTTAAGCAGATGCCGTAGATGTGGCATAATATCAATCAATATAATATATAAACAATTGGAATATAATGAGGAGGGATGAAGCACATGTGACTAAAAGAGTGATGGATCTGAATGTTGATGGATGGAGAGCGAGAGGAAGGCCAAAGATAAGATGGATAAATTGTGTAAGGGATGGTATCAAGGAGAAAGGAGTAAATGATGCCGTGACGTCTGATAGGGGATAATGAAAGAAGAAAACGTGTTGCGCCGACCCCAAATAGAATGGGACAAGTGCAGGAAAATGATGATGGTACAAATGTTGTAGTGAGTACTGAAACTATAAACAATATTAAAGAGAAAAAAAACGCTTTAAGACACAGTACTGTAAAAAATAATAATAGTATACTAACCTAGCTGTACCTATACCTATATCAGTAAACTGTCTTATTTTCCTTAAAGCATATAACAGGATAATTTTATCCCTGTAGTAATTCATTTACGTGAGGTAATTTCTAATATACTACTACGTGGGCGAAGTCGAGAGCAAACGCTAGTGTTCCATTAATTAAAACTACTATTACTCGCCTGACCTTTGAAACGTAACACAAGAATAAACGTAAAGGTTACAGTAATCGACGTGTGTCTTGTACTTATAACAGTTATTACACGCGAATCTACAATAAAGATTAATAATACTACAATATTTACTTTAATAGTCATAACAATTTGAAAGCCCGTCTTTCAATTTGTAACTTTTTCATGCCTCAATAAATTGGTAAAAAGGTGAACTGGTTTTTTCCATGTTACAATCTCTTCATTTAACTCATAAGGCTAAAAGCACATGTCGACGGCGCGTTAGTGTTCCACGCGCGTCTCAAAGAGATGTCAGCAAAGCAGAGGGTTCTGCCGGGGCCACCGCCTGGCGGGGTTGTGGGTTATTTGGAAGAGATATCACGGCCCAGAACATAAAGGGCAAAAGCAGGAAGGTGGGTTTTAGTCAGTAAAAGTCTGACACTATCCCTCGTTATGCGGGGAAAGTTATGTAAGGTGATTCTCAATATGAAAAAAAAATGGTTTACTAGGTTTATGATACTTTGTACAAACATAATAACATCACGCGTCAAATGTGATCTTAATAGTACACCCATTTTGTAATTTTATCTTTATTGTTCCATTTTAATATACATAAAACTGGTGAGAGCTATGGGGATTTTTAGGTAAAAAAAATAACTGATTGAATACTTAATTCTTTGTATTTGCAAAGAAATACAGTTTGTTATATCAAATAACATATTCAATATATACAAAATAAACAATTTGTATCCGCTATCGTGGAGAAAAGTAAATACGACCGAGGCACCACAAAACCGATCTCTACGAACTCGTAGCCGCGTAGCTGTGACGTCAGCTGCGAGTGCTACGAAGTTGCTACGCCGTATCCCAGTTTATATTTTGTAGTTGGCGAATTTTAGTTTGTCTTGCAATTTGATAGATTTTGTGATATCACTTTGGCTGAAGTAGTCAGAGTTTTCAAAAACAGCTTAAAAATCAGATTTCCAAACATTTTGCTTAGTGCAGGAATACCTTCTTCTTTAGGAACGGATATAGATAATAGTTTTATTGATTAATGCTTAAACAACGACCTATATATTTCAGTAACTTTCAGAGCGAAGCTGCGACCTTCTTCTATCAAATTATCTCCTTGTCACCCAAATTCGATTGAAACTTCTCCAGTATTTACTCAATCAATTTATTTCTAACTTGCCTCCAAGAACACGCACCTCACTTTTTTTCCTAACATCTGGGTCAACATCTTTCTTTATAAGATGCTGTAAATAACTAGAACAACAAGAACAGAGAACCCTATTACTAGCTTCGATGTCTTTCAGTCTATCTGTCCCAAGGCTTTATCTTATAAACTATAATATGTAAGGAAGCACTCGTTGATTTTTTCAGAGTATGTATATTATAATACTATGGCTGCTATATCTGGAGGATTAATTTTTTCACAGTTCCAAGGAGCCACAGACTTGAGTATATTGTTTTAATTTCAACTTAATATCTCTACGCGTTCCCGATCTAAATCTCGATAGACAGATAAACATACAATCACACGGGCAATAAAATGTTCGGTTTTTTTTCTTTTGAAACCCTAAAAATAACGCTTTACCAGGTAACCATAATTCATTGTATTGACATTAATGTATGTTATTATAATTTTAATATGTTTTGTTTTATGCCAGACATTTATTGTACGCAAAGATCTAAGAAAGATCTCATACCTTTTTTTTGTTAAATAATTTAAAAAATAAAATGACGTGTCTAAGCCAAGTATGCACTGTCTGATTGACTTAACATGTATTCAAAATTTTAGCTCTATCTATTATATATCTTTATAAAGAGGATCAAATTTAACTTTTTAGAATTCTTACGTAGTTACATGGGGATCTACTAAAAGTGGGTAAAATATACAATCCTCCAAGCAACAAAATAAAGAGAACCAGTTCAAAACGGATGGTATTTAAACGTACTTCAATTTATTCCCATTTCGTTTACCTAATTTTGCCTGTGTTGCACCAAATTTACTGAATGAGCACCAAAATATGTTAATTAAAATATGTCATAACGAGCATCAGGAAAAAGACAGCACTACAATAAAAAAGTGTTATATCTTTATCCATTTTCTATTGATGCAAGTCGTAGGGGGTCGCAGTTTTAACCTAACCTAACCTACGCATTTTTTTTGCATTCAGGAAAGAATATTTGGTGCACGATCAGTATTTTTGGTGAACACAAAATTTTTTCCCGTTCAAAACAGTTCGAAGATTTTTCTTCCTTAGAACCCAAAAACAACATGAAAAAAAAAGCAATTATTCAGTTCCTCGTACCATTTAAAACCTTGATGCTTACGTAATTGCGGTCTTGGATTCAATTTCAGGGGTCAAAACATATGCTGCCAACCTTTTAAATACAAAATAGTCTTATATGCCTAACATATTGTTGTCATTTAGGAGAAAAATACATGTTCTGTGTTACAAAAACGCTGTCTGAAATGTTTTTAGTCCACACTCCTCAGTGTCCCTAGGACATATTTGGAATTCTAGGCTGACATCTGTTGTCATGAAACCCCTTTATTAAGTCGGTCCCTAATATAAGTTAGGGTATTATGAGCATGAAATATTTTGAAAATATTTTCTTATTAACTTTCTTGGTATTGGAGAATAAAATAATTTTAATGACATTTGCATAAGATCAACGTAGATTAGTCGTTATAGTAGTAGTACTAGTATTTTTTGTAATGTTTTTAAGTGGATCTATGTTTCCAATTCACTGATGTCTCAACAGCTAAATTATTGTGACGTTAAATGATTTCTTTTATAAATTGTTAAATGTTAGATACATAGTCGGCATGATTGGCGCAGTGGTAAAGCGATTGGCTGCTAGGCCTCATGTCACGGGTTCGAAACAGTTATGTAACCGACAGTTGTTCCGGGTCTGGATGTTTGTGTATGTGAGTTTAAATGTTTGTAGACACACTTACGATACAGGAGAAATTTCTAGTGACCGGCTAGCTACCTTTAAATAAAAAAAAATAAAACAAAAAAAGTATTCATTCTTCTGCCTTTATCTCAATTTATTTGGTTTTACTGGCAAGCTTGTTTCAAACCGTTCTAGCTCTTTTTTGAAAGAACTACGTGTTTGTTTGCGTGGATATTTTGATGTGTTTTACTAGACGTATTATTCTAGATAACTATGTCGGTGCCAAATTTCATCCGTACTGACGCAATTAAGTTACAAACATACATTCATCCATCCAATCTTTCGCAACTTATAATAGCAGTAAGACTCACAGTAAGCAAAGAAACATTTGTCGAATAAAACAAAGCACTATCGTTCAGTTGGAAAACACCAAAGAAAAAAAAGAATCTCAAAAAACTCAAATACTGCTCCAATCTTCAAATACTATTACTGATCGATTGCCCCAAGTCACCGAAGTACTTCTGGTTTATTTGTAGTTCACTTAATGAACTAACTCGAGCCATCCAACCCCCCCTTTGGCTCCCTCCCAACTTGGACAGTTTGAAAAAAAAAAACGAAGGAACCCGAAGTCGGTCAACGCGCTATCAACTTTTGTTCGCCATTTTCTTTTTAACAGTGACGTAATTTTATAATTAGTGATTGTACGACGATTAAGAAAGTTAGAATAGAATTTTATGGCGAAAAGTTTACGTTGAAACGTGGAACTGTTTTGGTAGTTGAATGTTTTTATATGGAATTTGATTTTAACAGTGTTTTTGTAGAAAATAGAGCCTATTTTTATGAACCACTAACTTTTTTTAGAAGAAAAAGAGCTGGAATAAAAATACTCTATGCAACAAAAACGCTCTTCCAAAAAAAAAAACACTTTAATAGTGGAAAATAAGTTTACTAACGGAAGTCGGTGATTCTTATCTGATTCATCGTTTTTTTTGACACTGAAGAAGCGTTACCAACCTATAAAAAGAAAACAGTCTATTTGACAACCTAGCTAATAGGTATATGACATAAATTGTCATCAACATCAAGTATGGTGACCATAAAATTTTAAATTTCAGCAACTCGTCCCAAACATTTTGTTGGTTTATACCCCTCTTTACATAATGACCCCGCTTAACGCCCATTGGAGTCTATTCCTATTGAATAAACTCATTAGGGTCCCCATTCACCCGTGGTACCCCGGACAGGTCGGTTTTCAATGGCTTTATAAATACATGGGGGATCGATCATCAGATTGTTTTCTTGCGGGGATAGAAACTCGTTGATGTTTTTATGAAAAAAAAACACAACAATATTCACTAGAAAAGCGTTTTGTTGTTGTTGTATTGATTTTAAGCGATTGCATAACTTTTATCGCGGGCTTAGAACGCGGAGACCGAATCAAGAAATTTCGTAACGAAAAAAACCTAACACTTTCATTTGTGTTTGATAGGGAATCGAATTACCAATCGACAGTACGCTGGAACTTCAAGGTCTTGTTTTACATTTTACAACTTCTTTATAATTGAAAATACTTTTAAAATATTATATTTAGTTTTTTATTTATTGCATAAGTTGATAAAATGCTATGCAATAGCTTTATCGCGGCAGTCCCCGAATGCCACACGTATTTTTTTTTTTGTTGTAACACCAACACTTGTGCTTAAGTCCGATGAAATATTGGGACAGAACTTTACGATGCTTCCCGATTACCGCCAACGCTGGTGATCGGTAATTTAGAGTGTTAAAAGAGGTATAGAAAATTATGCGAAGTAAGTAGTTATGTGTAACTACTTACTTACTTAAACTGTCGCTCAATTATAAGAAAAGGAGATACTCCACGCAAATACTGATTGATCTAGAAAATCTTAATTGAGAAAACTACAATAGTTTAGTTTTGCGGTTTGGAAATCATCGAATGACTTTCACAATTCTAGGCGGAGAATGTCAGATTTTTTATGAAATGTTAATTTATGTTAAAATCTATACTAATATTATAAAGCTGAAGAGTTTGTTTGTTTGTTTGTTTGAACGCGCTAATCTCAGGAACTCCTGGTTGGAATTGGAAAATTCTTTTAGTGTTGGTTAGTCCATTTCTTGAAGAAGGCTGTAGGCTATATAACATCACGCTACGACTAACAGGTGCTGAGCAGCGCGGGTGAAACCGTGGGGAACAGCTAGTTATTCATACATATGGTCGTCAATTGGAGTCTAATCCTAACTCCTGGTTGCTCCTCTCCCACCCTCTTCTACTGCAAAAACCCGATAACATTATTTTCGACCTGAAAAAAACACGCTCAAAACTGTCTAGATTTATGTTATCTGTCCTTTTTCCATAATATCTTGTACAAAGTTATCGAAGAAGCTTAATTATTACGTCATTAACTCATACCATCATACTTAGGGACACGTTAATATTTGTATATCTATAAAATACTAGCTTTCACCCGCGGCTTCGCCCGCGTTAAATTTGGGATAATGCAGTTCCCCTTGCGCCTTATTGATTTGTAATAGCAACGCTAAGTTTTCTCTTTTCTTCCCTCTTTCTCCCTCACATTCCACTTTTTTTAAATAAAAGTTAGCCTATGTCCGTCTCCTGGTTCCCAACTATCTGTGTACCAAACTTCATCAAAATCGGTTGAGCCATTAAAGCGTGAAGAGGTAACAAACAAACAAACAAACTCACTTTCGCTTTTATAATATTAGTAAGGATTTAAAAAACAGTATTTTATAGATACTCACTTAAAATAACCGACCAAAAGCGAGGGTTCCGTACAAACTTGCGACATAAACAGCCATATCTTTGACGGGCCTGTTTCTCTAGTGGTTAGTGGCCCTGACTGCTGAGCCGGAGGTCGTGGGTTCGATTCCCACCCAGGACAAACTTTATGTGATGAGCATGATTGTTTGTTCTGTGTCTGGGTGTGATTTATCTATAATATGTATGTATTTATAAATTATATAATTAATATGTATATCAGTTGTCTGGTTACCATAACAAAAGCTCTGCTTAGCTTGGGATCAAATAGCCGTGTGTGAGTAGTCCCAAGATATTATTATTATTACCATCTTTTGACTGCGTAGACTTAGAGGATTGACTTTAAGAGACTACAGACATTGCATATGTATGGTTTTAATTTCATATCGATACCTCTGTACGTTTCCGAGATAACGGGTCTTGACTGACAGACAGAAGGACAACAAAGTTATCTTAAAAGGGTTTAGTTTTTTTTTCTTTTGAGGCACGGAACCCTTAAAAAGATAATAACATGACTCGCATATTCTATTCATAGTGTCCTCTAAACAGTACTACCTCCACCATACGCATACTCCACGAACTTTCCCACACATTGTAAAACCGCCCCTAACTCTAAAACAAGAGAGTTTAAAATACTTTGTCTGTCCTTGTGTTATAGGTTAAGTTAAAATAGACTTACAGATTATGCTAATAAAGTTTATTTTTGTTCGCAGGCTGCGGTGTATACAGGGTGTTTTGAGCCGTGAAAGTGGGATTATGCATGGACACGTGAACTAGCGATGTCTGCGGCTTTCCTCTTCGCAGCGCTCGGCGCTTTGGCACTCATCAGCCGCACAGGTGAGAAGGGGCCTTTATTTATGTGAAACCACGAAGCATTAATACGGATAGTTGAGTCATTCTAAGCCGTATTGTTCGCTTTTACAATTTTATTTTATTTAGGAGAAATCTTCTGAAATTTCTACCAGCAGCAGATTTCATCTTTCTGAACAGTGTCGGGACATGTTCAATTCGTCGTCAAAAGGCACGGCACAGCTTCGACACGGCTCGTATTTTTAGGAGGTTCCTCTTACTAGAGCCCTGACCGCCGGTAGCTTGGACCAAGTTGTTACTATTTTTTGTATTTGTAGTACACATGTACTGTAAAAAGAAACACGTAAAAATATAAGTAAAAGTGATTAAACGAAAGAAATTAACATTAATATTGTTATGTTTGAGTCCCACGCACCGAGGGTATGCCTATTACCATTATTATATTGTCATCGTTCATTGATTAATACGATGTAAAGTTACTTCAACTGTGTCCATACTAAAGCATTGAATAATAAAATTCCAACTAAAATTCTAAAAAAGAATAATATAACTGGCCATAAATAAACATGACTTACAAAATTGGCTAGGAATAAAAAGATAAATAATTGTTTAGTACTAAAACAAATAAATTGTTACGAACCTCACATTCCAATTAAAAATTGAATTCAGACACAGTTACGTTTTTTTTTTATTTAATTATTTTAATGCGTATTTATTTGATTGTTATTGCTTTTATTTGAATAGTTTTTTTTTATAAGTACTATTCAATTGTGACGACACGGTTAGCGCAGTGGCTGAGCAATCGATTGGTACACTGCGTGTCGCGGGTTCAATTCCCGCACGGAACAAATATTTGTACGACTTGCAGATAGTTGTTTCGGGTGTGGCTGTTTGTGTATGTGAGTTTAAATGTTTGTAAATACACCCACGATACAGGAGAAATCATAATGTGGTACAACGTTTAATAAAATATATTTCATTAAACATCTTCATTCCTGGAATCTCCAACAGGTAGGGCAGAGTTGTATGTCAAATAGTACCGCTATATTTTACCGGTTATTTAACATGAATACAATAATTACATCCTACTAGTATTATAATCCTACTTCCTACTATAATATTATTATAAATACGAATATTTGTGTGGATGGATGGATGTATGGATGTTTGTTACTCTTTTGCGTCAAAACGTTTAAACGGATCTTGATGAAATTGGCACAAAAGTATATAGTCTGGAATAACCCATAGGATACCTTTTCATGTGCCATGGTGCCAGCTAGTTAGATTATAAATTAACAGTTATTTATTAAGCCACGCAAAGTTTAAGTAATAATTAGTTTCAAAATTAATTATAATGTCTTAGATTTAATTACTTCCCAATGATAGCTTGTAAGTTTATCAAAGAGTAAGACGTAGAATAATTATATTGAAATACAATAAATGTTTCCTTCTGAATTAGAATTATGATATACATATTAGTAATATCATTATAAATTGTAATTGTGATTGACGGGCCTATTGGTCTAGTGGTAAGTGGCCCTGACTGCTGAGCCGGAGGTCGTGGGTTCGATTCCCACCCAGGACAAGATTTGTGTGATGAGCATGATTGTTTGTTCTGTGTCTGGGTGTGATTTATCTATATTATGTATGTATTTATAAATTTTATAAGAATGTATCAGTTGTCTGGTTACCATAACACAAGCTCTGCTTAGTTTGGGATCAGATAGCCGTGTGTGAGTTGTCCCAAGATATTTATTTAAATATGCAAAGTGTAGCATTACCCCATTTCTTGAGCCGTGTCGACGGCGCGTTCGTGTTCCACGCGCGCGTCAAAGAGATGTCAGCAAAGCTGTGAGGGTTGTTCGAAAGAGGTACCGCGGCACCGGAACATAACGAACAAAAAGAAAATTCCCCACACTTGAAATTTCTCCTGTATCGTGGGTTGTTTTACAAACATTTAAACTCATATTTACAAACAGCCAGACCCGAAATTACTACCGCTAGGTCATGCAAATTTCTATTCTGTGCTAGGATAGAAACCGCGACTCGCAGTGCATTTCTCTCGGTCGGTCGCCATGTGCTTTTATTTTGACCCTGTTAAAATGTTTTAATAGTCACACATAATCATCATTACAATTCATTTGAAGCCGACACAGTCTCTTTTCCATACTCTTCTATACCATCCTCTTTCTCAGAACACTATAACCTGCAATAACTCCCCTCCCGCTCGCTTGGAGCGCCACTGTCACCCCCATACCTTACCCTCACTCAGTACATTACAAGAAAGCATTTAGTTGATTACGCTCGCGTTTAAAATGAAGCTTACACAGACTGTGACGTAATACGCCTTCTAAGTTCAACCGAATTCTTTGTTAGTCGTCAGCGGTTTGAAATGTTCGTTTGCTTAGGCATCTGTAGCATTTCTGACTAAAGAAACATAAAAACTCAAAGTCAGGAATGTGTTTATTTAATACTTAGTAATATTATAAAAGCGAAAGTAAGTTTGTTTGTTACGTCTTCACGCTTTATGGCTGAACCAAATTTTGATAAATTTTGGTACAGAGATAGTTTAGACCCTGGAGACAGACATAGGCTTTTTTTTGTAAAGTGACAAATGAAGGAGAAAGATTGAATACTATAAATGCGAATGTTTGTGAGGATGGACATGTATGGATGTTTGTTACTCTTTCACGTCAAAATGGCTGAACGGATCTTGAGTGCCAAATTTCTAATTATTATGGTCTGGAATAACACATAGGATACTTTTTTTCTCGATATATTGCGGGCGAAGCCGCGTTCGCTAGCTAGTATAGTAAGGTTGCAATCAATAAAATTAAAACAATAACTCCTTTAAGACACCGTGGGATTATTGTGACGTCTTTAAGCAGTATTGTTTCGCACCTAGGAAGGTGTTTTTTTTCGGTTGGGAACTCATTAAATAATTTCCCCAACTCTGGGCCGAGCGGGGGGGAGTGTGAGACTTTTACTGACTAAAACCCACACATGTTCCTTCTTTTGCCCTTTATATTCCGGAGCCGCGATATATCTTTGGAAGAACCCGCAACCCCGGTAGGCGGCAGCCCTGGCAGGCCTTTCTGCTTTGCTGATTTCTCTTTGAGGCGCGTGTGGGACACACGTCACTGGAAGAACGGATGGAGAGCTACCCATTGCCCACCGTCTATAGGCTTGCATCTACGGTGGCCAGAAGTCGTCTCGCGGCGCCTGACAGCCAGAGCGTCTCCCTGAGGTGCCCCAGGCCCGTTTTCGGAAATGGACACGAGATGTGCAAGAATTTACTAATGACATTAAGGCTTATCCACATCAAGTCTCTCTACTCACCAATTATTGGTCAAATCTCACACATTTATGTACCGCTCCGCTCATCTCCCCTTTGGTGGATCCCTAGCCTGAGGCCCAGACTCCACCAAAGCGGAGAGCAGCGGAGCGGAGAGGAGATGGGCGGAAACCGACCAATCACATTGCTTTAAATCTACATCGCGCCTCTCATCTTTCCTATGATTGATTGACTCTTGCACATCTCCTCTCCGCTCCGCTGCTCTCCGCTTTGGTGGAAACCGGGCCTTAAGCTATTCCCTGCCTGACCTCGTTTAAAGCCTTCAATAAGAAAACCTTTGTTATTGAGTCGGCATTCCCGGAAAACTGACATATTTTTTCGTCTCAAAAATCGTTTTCAATCCGGACAAATGGTGTTTTATTAAACAAGGACATTTGTTGATATGAAAAGGAGGATTAGGGGCGTTTGGTGCTGACAGAGATAAGTGGTAAGCTATCAAACCTGATCGATTGATGGATGAAACTTTTTCTGCCCGAGTCACTGGATGGATAATGTTTTCGATTTAAGCTGGCTCGCCGATTGAAAGCTCTTGGTGTGAATTGAAATTTTATTTCTTTCCGATATCAGCGTTTATCTTTCGTAATTAGTTTCTTAACTGAATCAATCAAATCAATCATTTAGTTTGTAGAACATAGGTGTTTACAGGTACTATTTAAGAGATAGGTTCACTATTATTGCCAATAGATGACTTGTCTTGAACTTTGACACGAAGGTAGAATCTAGTCTGGAATAATACATAAGATACTTTTTTTGATATCACGCGAGCAAAGCTGCGGGCACCAGCTAATGTATTAAAAAAAAATGTTATTTTGAGTGAATAAACCATGATCTGCCTAGCCTTTTCCCAACTATGTTATAAGTATCATTAAATCTGTACGTACGTATGTACGTAATCCTACCTTAGCCCTTAGTAAGAAACTGGCATCAATATCCATTGGCCCACAAAACAGATGGAGCCTGCCGGGGCCACTGCCTGCTGGGGTTACGGGTTATTTGAAAACTATACTTTAGCCCCGGAACACAAAGGGCCAAAGAAGGAACATGGATGGGTTTTAGTTTGTAAAAGTCTGACACACACCCCAAAGAAAAAAAAGGAGCGGCTTAAACCGTTGGGCACAGCTAAAAAATAAAAAAGTATGTTTATATAATGTGTATGAGCGAAAGTGAGTTTGTTTGTTACCTCTTCATGCCTAAATGGCTAAACCGATTTTGATGAATTTTGGTACAGAGATAGTTGGGACCCTAGATACGGACATAGGATATTTTTTTTTAAAAGATTGAGATTTAAGGAGAAAAAGGGAAGAAAAGGTAACACTTAGCATTGCTATTACAATAAATAAGGCGCTAAATCAGGAAAGGGGTAACACACCCCGAATTTAAGGCGAGCGAAACCGCGGGCAAAAGATAGTACAGTATAAAATGTGAAGCGAGTGTTTTTAATTAAAAAATTGACATATTTACACCGTTAACTCATACTATTACCAGCAGTCCACCTTTGGCCTATAAATGCTACAATATGTTTTTTAAATGTTCGGATAAACAGAAGTTTTCCAAATTCAACCTCTAACAAGAAAACGAGGTCGTGAGAAATACCTACTAATACTATAAATAAATATACTCGTATACATAGAACTGTAGGTTTGCAAAGGGTCTGTATGCCGTTTCCGGGGGAGAGTGGGCATTTAGGGCGCTCACTTGAGGAGAAAAGGGAGCGATTAGCCTAAGGGCTTAGGAAACGACACCTACCTTAGCCTATGTACTTAGGCGTTTGAATCACTATTGAAAGTTGCGAAAATGGAAACACAAATAATGGTGTATAGAAATGGTTATTGAATGATACGCGGTAAAATGTGGACAAAAAAATATGATTTAACCAAAGTTGGGTTATAAATGATAAATGATAAATGATAAATGATAAATGATGTTTATTTTGCAAGTAGGTTTTCACAAACACTTTTACACGTCTTTTTTAAACGGGTTAACGGTTAAACGGGTATGGAGAAATTGTGGATGCGGTAACACGGAAATCTCTATATAACTTTCTTGGGTATAACCAGCGTCACTTTCGTTCGATTTGACTGATTCGGAAAAAGGATTTAGGGTTTTTTTCTGCGGATGGGAAATTATCAAATAACTTCCCCCGTTCTGAACGGAGCAGGAGAAAGCGAGTGCCAAACTTTTACTGACTAAATCCCACCCATGTTCCTTCTTTTGCCCTTTATGTTCTGGGCCGCGATATCTCTTTCAAACAACCCGCAATTCGACAGGCGGTGGCCCTGGCAGGCCCCTCTGCTTTGTTGACATCTTTTTGGGACGCGCCGTCGATGTGGCATAGTTTTAGCTTTACATCTCTCCTGAATGGCCCTGAGTGTTTATTTTTAAGTAAAATTATACGTTGAAAAAAAAAAACCTTGGTTCAGAAAACTAACAAAAAATCCTTTTTTTAATACGACAAACTAAAGAAAACCATACGTAATCACAAGATGTTCAGTTGGTAGGATACCGCAATATTATTTGAAGAACCAAATTACATTTTGCCATGATCCATTTTAATCAAGACGCGCTCCCATTAATGGACGTTTCCCAAGATTTCTCTTTATATTTGACGAAAAAAATAAAAAAGATGGCCGCCCAAACTTAAGCTAAATGTCCTAGAGACAATTGAGTGAGATTTGGATTGTTCGATTCGCTCGGATAGAGGGATCAGGCGTGGGATATAACCTTGTCAGATGGGAAAGTTAATTAAGAGAATTGTTATGAAGGTGCAATAAGCGATGGTATAATGTTGGGGCTACTAATTGGAAGCGAGACCTTAGGGAAGTGACCATGGCTGGGAATTGTATCGGTCAACATTTTGAGTGTTTTGCTCTCATTGAGATAGATGTAAAAGCTAATTTGTTCTAATTGACTTGAAGTTGGTTCAGTGTTATCGTCTTGTATTTTTGTAGCAGGTTTTAGGGATCCGTACGACAAAAGGAAAAGACTTATAGGATCACTTTGTTGTCCGTATATTTATATAAAGTTCTTTTTTTAAAAAAAAACGTTGCCCCACACTTGGAATTTCTTTTGTATCCTGGGCTCATTTACAGACATTTAAACTCACATACACAAACAGCCAGACCCAAAACAACTATCCGAAAGTCGTACAAATATTTGTTCCGTGCGGGAATCAAACCCGCGACACGCAGCGCAGCAGTCGATCACTCAGCCACTGCGCCAACTGTACCGTCAAAGTTGATCAACTTACATGAGGACTATGCGGATTAGTCTATCAAATGCTTTTTTTAAGAAAGCACTATACAGATTGAGTTGACTTGTCCAGTCACTGTAAGCATTTGTCAGTTATCCTGTAGCTCGACTCATAACACAACGAGATCAAAGTCGCGACGAACAATACCAAAAAAAGACATTTGTGTAGGATACAATAAAATATACTTTATGGCACACTTAAAGTTGAAACATAACTGTTTCAGACAAATTGCAAATTCTGTGGTTACAATGGCGGTCATTTATTTATTTACAAATATTATTTTATTGGCTGACTGATTTCGTGAAAATTTACGGGGCCTGCATCTGGTTTTTTTTCAATTAGAGTTAGAAAATATTGCTTGGAACAATAAGGAATGCTCTTAATATATTGATACTCTTAGCTTAAAGCGATGTTACCGCGATGAATGATACCAAAGACTATTTTGTATAAAGTGCTTCTATGTCCCCGGTGATGTGAAGAGCGTTAAGAAGAAAAATTCTTATTGCCTAGTGTAGTTTTGACGTTAAACTATACACCGTAAATATCAACGGAATAAAAAAAGGGTTGTGTGGTTTTATGAAACCACAGTAACAATGAATCTTTTTTTCACATTATAGACTTTTGCTCCGTAGCCGACCGTCACGCGACATGCAACACACAGCCGAAAAAGTTTGAGATAATGTAATAAAAGTTTCACTTTAAAAAAAAACTGTAGCCAACTTCAAAATTTACCCAGAAAATTAGTCCCATAACTCAAAACAAACAATAGTTGTCTTTGGCAGCCATAATGTTACGAAGACAAAACTGTTCGCCAGATAGCAGCACTGCCTTCGATATTAAACTTTGTACACGATATTTATCGCGACGCCGCGACAATGTTGGTTCCTATTGTATTTTTAGTATGTTACGCTGACATTGTATTATAGTGAATTCTTGCTTTATTTACTGAAAACAATTTGAAAATGTTCGTGGACGTAAAATGGAAGGTTTAATTTAATATTTTTTGTTGGTATTTTTATTGAATGGGGTACTGCTTCGCACGGATTGCACGAGTAGACAAACACATCGTGATTTCTTTGTTATATTAATATATGAATTTAAGAAAAATGAGGACAATATCGTGAGGAAAGTTTTGAGTATGAAGGATGATAATCAGTGAGGCAAGTAACGAGGTTTTTGATGAAATAAGGCGATAAATAGTACTAAAATAACTAAATAGTTTGGTATGAGGGCAAGAGAATTTGACGATTGACTGCTGTGCTGCGTGTCGCGGGTTTGATCACCGTATTGAACAGAAATTTGTATGACCTACAGATAGTTGTTTCAGGTCTGGCTGTTTGCGTATGAGAATTTAAACGTTTGTAAACGCTACCAACGATATAGGAGAAATTCCCAAATATGGGGCAACGTTTCTTTTAAAAAAATATATAAATTATTATGTGAGTTTTATATTAATATGGTATTGAGCAATTAGTATCACCACCATAATCTGGTATATAACAGAAGCTTGCTATGTACGTATCAGGTACAGAAACGATCATGACTCGGACTACTACGCCCACTAGAACGATCCAACAGCTGTTCATACCGGTTTTAGTGCTGCGGCATCCGCGTATCATCCGCGTTTCGTCCGCTTATCATCCGCATTCCATATCCGTAAGATTAAGGGGAGTAAACTTATAAACGTTGTTTTTGTGTAATGGGTATAATGAACACCCGCAGAGGATAAGTAACTGTATTAAGTAAGTAGGTAAGTATAAATCCGCTTAACGTTGGTGCAAAAGATGGTAGCCATAATTGCCTAGTCACCTATCTTGCGCCCACGGGTTGTTGGCCGAATGATGCAGGGAAATATTCAAGACTCAGTGAGTTTAACGGTTGACTGATACGAGTGCTCTCTTGTGCGAAAGTAATCAAATAGTTCTCTATTTGAGCAATGTTCTGAATGTAGATAAGATAAGATTTTTATTTCGCAACTATGGGCATAAGTATAACAGGTGTTACAATAAATAGAGAAACAGCCTTATTTTGCCAATAATAAGGCATGCAAAAGTACTGGAGCTCGTGGCTTAATAATAGCAGCCGCTCGGGTCGATCTCTAGGTTAAACCGCGCTTGCCCAGGTTGGTCTGTGGATGGGTGACCACCCTTACATACCGAGTTTTCTCCGTGCCTCGTAAAGCACGTTAAACCGTTGGTCCTGGCTGTCATTCGTAGATCTTTGACAGTCGTTAGAGGTAGTCAGTGTACCAAAAGTCTCACAACCAATCTTAAAGAGGTATCGTATTACCCAGTACTAACTGGGTTGTGGGGGTCAGATAGGCAGTCGCTCCATGTAAAATACTGATATTCAGCTGCATTCGGTTAGACTGGAAGCCGACACCAACATAGTTGGGAAACGGCTAGGCAAATGATGATGCAAAAGTACAGAGTTTAAACCACACAATTATACAAGTAAAAACTGTTTAAAAAAATATCTATCTGTTAAATAAACATTTACAAAAGATTTCACACTTAGAACAAAGTAAAAACATTGACAAGTCGACTTTTGTTTTATAAAATTAAACATGCTCCAAGAGGTAATGAGTACCTCTTGGAGCATGTTTAATTTTAAAGCACTTTTGCATGAAGTTTTGAAGTGGTATAAATGAGGGAAGAGGTGAGGTATGCGAATGATGGCCTCTTTTGAAAGTTACAATGGCATAGTTAATAAAACACCACTAGTAATAACCTAGTCACATAATTAATTAACTCCACAGTACTAGTTAACGAAAGAGTTTTGACAAAGTATCACTGGGTACTAACTTGGTACATTACCCCACGAACGTCTCCTCATTAAAACATCATTTACATATTAAATTCAAATTTTCTTTGTGCAAGGAACTAAGATTTAGAGCTGCGACGTGAACGAACTCAAATAATTACGTACTTTCCAACCTAGTTTCGAAAAATACACAAATAACTCGAAGCGTAGTGATGTGCTTTGAATACTATTTAGGTTTTTCGATAATTTTGTCGAGTTGAGGTAGAAGTGTTTTTTTAAACGATTGTGCTTTTGAATAAGGAATTTTTTGATGTGCTAGGCTTAATGAATTTGTATGTTTTATTTATATCTTTCATATTAAATGAATTAAATGTTCTATTAGAGTTCTTAATTACAAGCTTTCATAAAGGTTCGTTGGACTTTCCAGAATATTGTTTTGTACTGTTTGTTGGTCAGTGGTCCGTATAAATTAAGCTGCAAAATTAATTTACATCTTATTCAAATCCTGTGAAATCGCAATTTAGATTAATAAATAGGTTGTCTGATTATTTGTTTTTTTTCACTCCAATTAATATATTATCGTATTACGAAGTTTTATCATAAATGCTAACTTGCTTGCGGTCGTAGTACAGGCAGTCGTTTAAAATATTGGTATTCAGAGGCATTCAGTTAGACTGGAAACGACTCGGTAAAGTGATGATGATATCGATAAATTATAATAATGCTAATCATAAAGAAATAAAGTTTTTTATGTTAGTAAGTTTCTATGTAGGGTATAATCGAAACTACTTAAACGATTGCAAAAAATATTTTAATAAGGGGACGCTACATAATATTTTTATTTAATTACTAGTTTATGGTTTTTTATCTGAAATCATTGCGCAATAACAAGGACTATCCAAAAAAAGAACATTGAACATAAAAAGCACAATCAAAAACATATATGGAACACGCCGTGACTTATTTTATTTATCAATGAGTTTCATAAACTTTATTTAAAACGTTCAGGTGGGATAATCCTTAATAATATTATAAAAGCGAAAGTGAGTTTGTTTGTTTGTTACCTCTTCACGCTTTAATGGCTAAACCGATTTTGATGAATTTTGGTACAGAGATAGTTGGGAACCAGGAGACTTTTTTTTATTTAATAAAGTGGGATATGAGGGAGAACGAGGAAGAAGAGGGAAAACTTAGCGTTACTATTACAAATCAATCAGGCGCAAGAGCAAAAACTGCAGGTCTGCTTGGTGTGTTATACCGAATTTGAACGCGAGCGAAGTCGCGGGCGAAAGCTAGTTTTTAATAAATGGAATTGTAAAATATAACAAAACAAACCATTTTTATCCTATATTTTACATGAACAAAGAAAAAGCATTACTTTATTTATTAATAAAATAGGTAGTCCAATATTAAAAATCGATTTCCATAAACCATTTTAAAATCACGAACACATCACTAAAACAAGAAGTGAACTTTCAACAAAGAATGAGCTACTTCAGGTTTGTTCTGGTGACTTAAGTGGCTCCAACTTGGCTTGGTGGCAACCTTGCAACATGATGAGTTTTAAAAGTAACATACTTTTTGCATTTACCTTATTTGGCGCCATAAAGAAACATCTTAGAAGATTTTTTACTGCCGAGTTCGAAAAGTTTGCGGATTTCAAATTAATTATCGTGAATATAAAAAGTCAGTCTCTTCTTTTGTTTGAAAATTTTTTCGTCAACGGTCGGTAAACGGGTAAAAAATGTGTCCTGCTTTATGTACAGTTTGACAAATCGAACTTGTATTTCCTGATGTTGTCACCTCTAATAGAATTTGTAAAAACTAAAATGCTACATACTCATATGCATGTATGCGTTTTCTTAAACGTTGCCCCTCACTAGTTATTTTTTCTGTGTCGTGAATGCGTTCACCCACAATTTAATTCAAATAAACGAACAGTCAGATTCGGAACAACTACGTGTGGGCTATACAAATGTTTGTTACGTGCAGGAAGTTTTTTTCGGACGGGAAAGCGACCTGTAAACCCGGCAGGCGGTGGCCCTGGCAGGTCCGTCTGCTTTGCTGACTGCTGATCTTTTTGAAGTGCGTGTGGAACACGAACGCGCCGTCACCTTTAAATATGTTAAAAAAAGCTTGTAAAAGTTATGTCTGTGACGTGACACGGAGTTCACGGAGTTGTAAACTCTTCAAAATGCTCCTACTCTTCTCTCTTTGATTAAAAGAACTTAAACGTTTGTTGTATTAAAAATGTTAATATAATTTAAACGACTATTTTAATCATACATTGACACCCTAATTAAATAATTGTATTCATAATAATCTTTGACATCTCTATTAAAAGTTGACAATTGAATAGAATACCGATAATATATATTTAACTGACATGCCACTAACTGTAATTTTAATTTTTAATTAATGTTTGTCTTAAAAATTATATTTATGCAACAAATATTTGCACGCCCCCATGTGCATTAAATGAATTTGAACACAAAACTTAAATATTGCCTTAAAAGAAATAATAACCTATTAATAACTGCATCAGATTTAAGTTTTAATCAATCAATTTTTGTTCACAGGTTGCACTGACAACACAAATGGTCTAGGAACAGACGGCGTACAAGAGTTGGACTACACTGATGTAGACCTAGGGCTGACGCAGCGAGGCCCTCGCTTCGATGTACCTCACTCCAAGAACGTGACAGCCCTGGTCGGGAAGACAGCGCAACTCAACTGCAGGGTGCATGACCTTGGGAATAGAACAGTAAGTATCCTACTGTCAGTAGTTTGTGAGATTGTATGGATGTAAGTATGTATGTATGGATGTTTGTTTGTTTGACGAAAAAATAACTGAATGGAAATTGATGAAATTTAACTTACATAATTTCGTGGGACAATCGCCAATAAGCGTGAAGGAGCTAGTACTTTATAATTTACGAGCTGTTGTTTCACGATGTGTTTATAATATTCTGTTCTGAATTGCATCTGTGTTTTCATTCGTTATTTTATCTAGGCTGGGTTTAATATCGTGACCATTACTGTATCATCCTTACTATAATATTATAAAAGCGAAAGTGAGTTTGTTTGTTTGTTACCTCTTCACGCTTTAATGGCTAAACCGATTGTGATCAATTTCGGTACATAGATAGTTGGGAACCAGGAGACGGACATAGGCTATTATTTATTAATAAAAAGTGGGATATGAGGGAGAAAGAGGGAAGAAAAGGGAAAACTTAGCGTTGCTATTACAAATCAATAAGGCTCAAGGAGAACTGTGTTACCCCAAATTTAACGCGGGCGAAGCCGCGGGCGAAAGCTAGTTGATTATAAAAGTACTCCATAGCAAACTTTTGAATATCCTATAACTTGCAAAATAATGGTCTTTGAAAACATTCAGCCAGAAAAACAAATGAAATCGTTTAGTTCCAACGTGGTTCCCAAAAAAGGGGCAGACATACGATTATTGATGAATTTAAATCCGACATCACACGCATAATCTATCACTACGCGAGTGAAACCGAAGGTCGCGGCTAGTTTCCAAAAAAACGAATATCTATTTTCTTTTCCGTAATTGTGTAATTTATTTTCAAAGTTATATCTCTATTGAAAAATTGACAAGCTAACAAATAAAACTCAAATTAATCATGTTATAAAGACCGTCGAAAACAAACCGAAAGGTACCTGACAAATTAATAAAACCAAATTATGTTTGCCACAGGAATCAATCATGTGCGTGAATACAGGTCATATGTCGATACCACACCATTGCAAACGAATTTAAAAATCATTTTACTATCGAAATCCTGACTAATATTATAAAAGCGAAAGTGAATTTGTTTGTTTATATGTTTATTTGTTTGTTACGTCTTCATGCATAAATGGCCAAACCGATTTTAATGAATTTCAGTACAGATATAGTTGGGACAAAAAAGTGGGATAATAGGGAGAAAGAAGATATGCCATGCGGACGATTCGTGGGCGACCCAGTTGATAATTATGACAAAGTCGACATTCTAGGGTCCCAAATATCACTATTAATACCAAAATTCAACAAAATCGGTTAGGCCATTTAGGCGTGAAAACGTAACAAACAAACAAACTCAATTTCGCTTTTATAATATTAGTAAGGATTATTTTATAATTTATTTAATCAAAGACACAATACACATACACTAACATAGGTTTTTCTGTCATATTACAAATTTCAATTGAGTAAATAAATATTCCTAAAATATGGCATGAAATGATCTCTTCTATTGTATTAGATACTCATATGTGAGATGAGAATCCTCTGAAGTTTAATATAATATTAAGTCTAGATAGGGTATCATGTATTTTTAGACTTAATTGTAGATTTAACCAAATTAAACGAGACGTTGTTTGAGTTTTAACGTTTATTATTACATTAGAGATCAAACACAAAACTTTATTAAAAATAAAAGGTACTGTGATAATACTAAAACGTAATATTAAAAGGCTTACCGTTTCATATGGAAATTGTTTTAACAATGATGTGATGTAATCAATAAAAACCGGGTTTCGACCGGGTTACCGAGGGTTCCGTATAAACTTGCGTTTTGAGCTATACTAGAAGGCTACTACTTTTATATTTTTGAAGATTAATCCTTACTTCCATAACCTTACTAATATTATAAAAGCGAAAGTGAGTTTATTTGTTTGTTTGTAACGTCTTCACGCCTAAATGGCTAAACTGTTTTTGATGAATTTTAGTACAGATAAAGTTGAGACCCTCGAGATAGATATAGTTTAGGTATTTTCTTTTAAAAAGATTTAGATATGAGAGAGAAAGAGGGAAGAAAAGGGAAAACTTTGCATTGCTATTACAATAAATTAGGCGCAAGGGCATATATATATATACATATAAGTAAATAAGTAATAAGTAATCCTTACTAATAAGTAAGTAAGTAAGGATTCAACCTCAATTCAAACTCATTTTCAAAAACACAAATTACCTTGTTTCAAAAAAGCACATTTAATTACCTTTTTTCTATTATATTGTATTCCTACTATATTCTTATTTCTAGGTATCATGGATCCGACATCGTGACATCCACCTGCTGACATCAGGGCGGATGACGTACACGTCAGACCAGAGGTTCATAAGTGTACACAATCCTCACACCGAGGACTGGATACTGAAGGTAAGAGTCATGTTAAGTGCCGTGTCGACTGCGCGTTCGTGTTCCTCGCCCAGCTCAAAGAGATATCAGTAAAGGAGAGGGGCCAGCCAGTACCGACGCCTGTCGGGATTGCGGGTTGTAGAAAGAAATATTGCGGCCCAAAAACTTAAAGAGCAAAAGAAGGAAGATAGGGTGCCAGTAAAAGTCTGACGCTGACTCCTGAAGTTATTTGATAATTTCCCATCCGCAAAAGAAGGCTTACGAGTACAAATATTTTGGAGGCAAATTCAATCGTACCTATACCATGGTACTTCTATGTTGTTAACATATTTATACACTAGCTTTTGCCCGCGACTTCGCTCGCGTTAAATTCGGGGTAACACAGTTCCCCTTGCGCCTTATTGATTTGTAATACCAACGCTAAGTTTTCCCCTTTCTTCCCTCTTTCTCCCTCACATCCCACTTTTTCCCATAAAAAAATATTACCCGATGTCCCTCTCCTGGTTCCCAACTATCTCTGTACCAAAATTAATCAAAATCGGTTAAGCCATTAAAGTGTGAAGAGGTAACAAACATACTCACTTTAGTTTCCGATTAGTTAGGCATAGTTTTAGCTTTGTGAAAGCGTCAATTCAAGCCTATTATTATGTTATAAACCACTGTGAAGCACCCAATTTTCGCTATAACAACAAGCTCTTAATTGCTATACAAGTCTTCTAGGAATAAGATAATCATATATAATTTTAGTCGATTAATAACAGTCTGTGAACTAAATAATGCTTTACAAGGTCGTAATGAACATGATTCCTATTGACGTCACGTCAATATCCCGAAAAAGTTTAACCCTGACTAAATATGAAGTGAGCGTATACGTTATGTTATTTTTAAAAACAAACGTTGCCCCACACTAGGAATTTCTCCTATATCGTGGGTGCGTTTACAAACATTTATACTCACATACACAAACATCCAGACCCGAAACAACTACCTGTAGGTCATACAAATATTTGTTCCGTGGGGGGATAGAACCCGCGACACGCAGCGAAGCAGTCGATCGCTCAGCCACTGCGCTAACCGTGATTTCCGATCAGCTAAGGAATCATAAGTCTTTAGCTGATCATGAAATGACGATGGGGGATTGTGTGCGGCCCCTTCCTCACCCTCCTACAATCTTATGAGACATGCTATATTTAAAAGAATAAAAAAAAAGACAGTCTTTCCCAATAGCAAAATCACCATCCATTAGTATAATTTCCAACATACACGCAAATGAAGCCTTAGTTACAAGCTAAAAGAAATATTATTACGGAACGTCTCCCAATTTTTGGCTTAATTATGAGACTTTGATGTTTTCTAGCAATAAGATAAACATAAAACCTCGTTTAATACCAGACAATCTGTGAACCAAATAATTCGGTACAAGGTCTTGGATGGCGTCATCCATATTGACGTCAAGCGAACCCTAAAATGTCTTAGGCTTACTAATATTATAAACTAGCTTTTGCCCGCGGCTTTGTTCGCTTTAAATACGGTGAAACTAGTTCCCTTTTTAAAAAAGGAGGGTAATTCCTCATTTGCAGGTACGTTCTACCTGTAGTTTTTGCCCTTGCATTTATTGTAATAGCAAAACTAAGTTTTCCCTTGTCTTCCCTCTTTCTCCCCTTTTATCACTTTTTTTTTTAAATTAGCCTTTGTCCGTCTTCAGGGTCCCAACTACTACCTCTGTACCAAAATTCAACAAAATTAGTTTAGCCATTCAGGCGTGAAGACGTAAAAAATAAACAAACAAACTCACTTTCGCTTTTATAATATTAGTAAGGATATGATACTGATTCAGTTTGTCACGCCTCCACGCTTTAATTCCTTAATAGATCGAATTTTGTATACTAGGATATGATTTATGATGTGGGTTTTTTTAATCTCTTTGGGATTATTTTTGACCTTCATGCGAGCGAAGCCGCAGTTAAAATCTTTGTTTTAATAAACAATTTTGAAAAAAAAAACAATCTGACAATGTTTGCCTTTTTTTGGGGTGGGAAATCATCAATTAACTTCCCCCGCTTTGGGCGGAGCGGGAGGAGTGTCAGACTTGTACTGACTGAAACCTACCCATATTCCTTCTACTGCCCTTTACGATGCCCGGGGCCGTGGTATCTGTTTCGAACAACCTGCAACTCCGGCAGATTTTTTTTTGCCTTAGGCAAAAAAAATTAAAAGGCGTTTACGACAAATAAGATAATCATATACCTCTTTTTGTAACAGACAATTTGTGAACTTAATAATACCAGACAAGGTCATGAATGTCGTCATCCCCATTGACGTCACGTCAGCTTCCCGAAAATGTCTAAAATGTTGTCACCCCGACTCAGTTCCCTCGCGGCTTATCTCATGAAGTGGGGTTATGTCAAAATGTGCTTTATCATATAACATTGTTTTACGCACGATGACTATGATTTTTTTTTATGTTGTTCAAAATATGGGAAACTAGCTGTGCCCAGCGGTTTCACCCACTATACTCAGGTCCCCTTCGCATTTAAGGGTTTGAAAGATTGATAGTAGCCGATACTCTTACAGATGATCGAAAAAAAGAATCCTATGTGTTATTCCAGACTATAATCTAACTCTGTACCAAATTTCATCAAGATCCGTACAGCCATTTTGACGTGAAAGAGTAACAAACATCCATACATCCATCTTTACAAAAATTCGCATTTATAATATTAGTAGGATGTAATGAGCTGAAAAAATATTTGTTTTTAGTTTTCGTTTCAAAATACGCTCTTAATAAAATTAAGCATCAATATACTGTTACTGCATTTTGAAAGAAGGCTATGCAGATGATATGCTGCCAGATTTTAGGGTTCCGTACCTCAAGAGGAAAAAACAGAACCCTTATTGGATCACTTTGTTGTCCATCTGTCTGTGTCTGTCTGTCAAGACCTTTTATCTCGAGAAAGCGTGGAGGTATCGAGTTGAAATTACAATATCAACCCTCCTCTACACAGGTAAAATATATAGCTGTTTATGTCGAAAGTTTGTACGGAACCCTCGGTGCACCAGTCTAAATCGCATTTGGCCGTGTTTTCATCATCCCTGCCCCCAAAACGGTAGTTTGATGCATCCCAACCGTGTGAAATCTATACTATATAATATGTATAATATAATTTATAATTGTTATATTATAAAGCTGAAGAGTTTGTTTGTTTGAACGCGCTAATCTCAGGGACTACTGGTTGGAATTGGATAATTCTTTTAGTGTTGGATAGTCCATTTCTTGAGGAAGGCTATAGGCTATATAAGATCACGCTACGACCAACAGGTGCTGAGCAACGTGGGGGAAACCGCGGAGAACAGCTAGTATATTACAATATAAACTACTGGAAATACAGTAGAACTTGAAAGTTTTACTTTAAATAAAGTATTTAACCTCATTTCTTAACCGGAGCTAAGACATTAATCATCTCAGCATATCGCAGTTTTCTGCAGCTAGCACTAAAACTGCTCATCCTGACGTAATCTCTTAGTCGCCTTTTACGACACCGACGTTGGAAAACGAGGAGCTAATAAATTACAAAAAAAAAGACATATTTTTCTACAGACGGTTATGGTGATCCAGTAATAATGACTTCCCCCGCTTTGGGCTGATCACCGTCCTTCTTAAGGCATTCAGTGTGTGACGGCCTTTACCCATCTCTCCTGGCGCATCTGTGTGATGTGACACTTCAACTTTGGCCTGGCTGTTTTTTCTTTTAACTGTGCAATGGCTTTTTATTCAGATGGGAAGCCAACGAATAACTCTTCCCACGCTAGACGGAGCCAAAAGAAGTGTCGGACATGTACTGACTAAAACCCGTGTTCCATTTATGTTCTTTCTTTTGTTATTTGTGTATTGGGGTATATCTTACGAAACATCCCAAAGCCCAACCGCAAAAGCTTCGTTTTGCGAATGGCATGTTGTAATGTTTCCCGAGAAAAAAGGGTAAAAAAAAGAACATGGATGGTTGATTTAGTCAGCGAAAATCTGACAGTCCCCCCACCCCTCCGCTCCGCATAGAGGGAGGGAAAGTTATTTGATGATATTTATCGCCCGAAAAAAGACTAGGCTGGTTTTAATTATTATGATGAAGTTCTTTGTGGTACTAAATTACAGTTTTTCTTATAGATCCGGTTTCCGCAGCGTCGTGACTCTGGCATCTATGAGTGCCAAGTTGGTACCACTCCCCCGATCGGTCACAGGATGTACCTCTCCGTCGTCGGTAAGTTATATTTTAAGTAATCAGAGTAAAAGCTCCATTAACAAAGATGAAAGGAAAGAGGTTCTAATCGACATTGTGTTTTTTTTTGTGTCCTGGATCATATCTGCGAACTTTTTCATCACTCTAATATTGGAGGTCAAAATTCAAACTTTTTCTTAATTTTTGGGTTTCCGAAAATGATAAGGCTAACAACGAAACCCTCATAAGATCTCTGTCTGTCTGTATGTTTGACAGACCTCTTATATCGGAAACGCTTGAAGGTTATATTTGGTACTTTCATTAGTTATCTACAAGTTAGTGCGGAACTCCAAGTGCGCAAGTCCGACTCGCATCTGGCTGTTGGAACGAAGTTCCTTATCGCGCGTTGTGAAAGGGGGCTAGACATAAAAAATTCTTACGAAAAGTTGTCACGACACTTTTTGCTATAGTAAGCTATTGTAAGCTGTGCGGCGTCGCATGTTTCTCTGTCTGTCTGTCTCTCTCTCTCTTATAGAAAGCAAGCCAGATATTTTCATTTCTATAGGAACTTCGTTCCATCCGGGTGTCCCTTGACACCTATAATTTTTATTTTTTTTATTTTTTTTTACAACTAACTTGAAGAGGTGAACATAGTACCTACACATTCTCATTTATGTTAGGGTAAAATTTTATATAGGGAAACCTATTGCCGTCATCCAGGCACATAATAAAAATACATTTTATGAAATACACTGCAAAAAATGCATTTTGCTTAAATAAGCTTTGAAGGTAAGCATACTTTAAGTTGCCACTTTAAGCTTATTTGCATTTTTTTTTACAAAAATGTATTTCTTTGCCTTTAACGTGCACGATGCAAAACTGAATATAAAATATTTTTCAAAGTTTCTTCTATGAATAAAAAGCACTTTGGACAAATATGATTATTGTAGGAGAAAAATGAAGGAACAGATTTGAAAACATAGCTTTTTCATATAGCTTAATGAAATATCTAATAAATAAATAAATGAAGTGCATTAAAGTGGGGTGATTGCCATGTTAAAAAAAACATAGCAATTGCCCGACTTAACATTAGTCTTTTTTTTTGCGGATGGGAAATCATCGAATAATTTCCCCCGCTCTGGGCGGAGTGGAGGGGAGTGTCAGACTTGTACTGACTAAAACCCAACCGTGTTTAAGGGCCTCGATATCTCTTTCAACCAACCCGTAACCCCAGCAGGCGGTGGCCCTTCCAGGCCCCTCTGCTTTGCTGACATCGCTTTGAGGCGCGCGTGGAACAATAACGGCCGCGGCCTGTCGTCAATAGACGAACGGGCGGTTTGCTACCTCTTGCTCGCCGGGAGTCGTCTCACGGCGCCCGGGGCGCCCGGGACGTCTCGCGCGGTGACTGGGTTTGTTTGAGGTTCTCTCTCTCAAACGCCCGGCCACCTCCTTCGCACAAGGAGCTGACCGCTTTCCATTCCCTCTCGCTCCGGACCATGGACTTAACCAGGTCGATCTACCACCATCGAACCTGACCGATCCACCACCACTATATCAGGCTCATTGGCTACAATTGACTACTGCATTAACTACATACACAAAATGTGTTATGTTGTAGTACACACGCGACACATCAACCTATACAAAACCAGTTTATGCGGATCTCTCATCGTACAAGAAATCCGCGGTGTACGATCAGTTGTTAAGAGATCAGTATAAACTGGTTTTGTACAGGTTGATACGTCTTCGTGTGTACATAAACTGCCATTTTTTACCCACGGTCATGAAACCAAAAAAGAACGAATGTAACTGGCTCCACAGTGATTGATATTCAAAGCAAAGGACATGCAGTCTATTTTTTGCCTTATTTCTAGATTCAGCATAAAATAAGACTGGGTAGAATGAATGGCAGTTAATTTATTCGCCTTACTGAGTTAATGTTCCCAAGAGAAGACTCTTTAGATAAAAGTAAATGAAAACTTTTGTTTTTTTTTTGTGTGTAGAAACTACAGTACGGCCAACGAGAAGCGATACGAAAGGTCATTAACCTAAAGAACAACTGTGGCGTTGACAATCTAATATTTAGCTCTTTCCATCTTGTGCCTTTGTCGTAATGTCTCGTTCTCCCGGCAAAAACATGACAACGTTAAGACGGGTTCACCAACATTCGGGCGGCCATTTTAGATGGGGTTTTAGCATGGGTTTTGTTTACATTTGGTATCGCTTTTCGTTGGCCGTACTGTAGCAACCTTGTTCTTTTTTGTTTTGGGTTATGGTTTTTATGTCATATAACGCTGTAGTACTTACCATTCGAACAACTATGTATACTTAGAAATTCAAATGTGAACTCCATTTTGGGGGATGGCAACTGCGCTTCTTTAACACAGACTATTTATTAGCCTAGCAAGGAAAACACAATGGCATACATTACTGTTATGTAGTATAAAGATTTTAATGTAATTTCACAATCCTAGAAGTTAAGTAAAATGTACTACAAATCGTTTTTTGAAAATAAATTTATTATTTATTTATTTATGTACTAACTGGTTTTTTATGTACTAAAAGTTGTCAGTTTTTCATCGCGACGTGTCGTATGTAATGAACTTCAGGGTACTTTTTTAATTAATTGATTTAAATAAAAGCCTATATTCTAATTTTAAACCTTTAACAGGTTACTTATATACCTAATTGTAATAATCTCTTTCGTAATCACACTCCACGGTCGGAATATCCGAGGTTGCGGGTTGTTCGAAAGTTCACTTCGCCAAATCGAATTTATTTGATAATTTCCCATCCGCAAAAAAAACGTGTCGGAATTTTTAAAGTTTAATGATATATTTGAATCCTCTCAATAATTGAGAAATAATTATCGAGAAGATCACAAATAATTATCTAAAAGATCAATAATAATTTAGGTAGCTTCAAAAATGGTAAGGCGTTAGTAACATTCCCGATTTTATGTTTTTAAACTGACATGGTCACTAACATTATCATTATCACTTAAAATGGTATATTTACCAAGTTTCCGATATTTCAGTATTATATTATTATTTTTTCGCCAAAATATCTGAAATTCAGAATACAAATATGGTAGATATTTATCCCTTTTTAAGTGATGATAATAAATTCTTGATTTTATGAGTTTTCCGTTCTTCTCGCGGTCAGCAATAATTATTTAAACACACAGGGTGTTCCACAAAGGTCAGGATAGTCATAAAATCGTTCAATGTAAATCAATATTTTTATTATGTGATAATAATGGTGTGTCTACTTTTATTAGTTGATTATGAGTTTTGTGTTCATGAACAAATTACAAAGCAGAAAGTATTGAAGTAAGTTAAAGGACATACAAAAATATTTTATGAAGTTGTATTATTTTTTGTTTTGAAAAACTTAACCTCACACTAGTGATTACTTCTGTATCGTGGAATCAAGTTGATTGGGTATTTGCCACAAAAACACACTTAAATAAGGCTGATAATCAGCACTTTTTGAAAATCAAAATCACATAAGACAGTCACACAGAACGCAGGCCATTCACCACTTCCTAGTTTTTTAACTGGGAAGAAGTTGCGGAACAAACTCCCCAGCAACACAATATGTCTGTGAAGTTAGAAGAACAAGATTTCATACAATTTATCACGAGTTAAATTTAAGAATTAATTAATTTATTGTCACATGTCCGCTCGCATACATTCCCACAAAAAAATACCAATTATGTTTATAAAAATAAAAGTATACCCAAGCTTAGATAAATCCTCCAGTCTAACGGGTGTGCCCGTTTACACGTGCAGTGAAGAAGTCACAGAAAAAAAACTAGGACCATAGTACAGACGCCAGCTGCTGGCGTCTGCAGTCTGCAGGTCAAGCTATTCGAAACTGTCAATTTTTCCCAATGAACCTTGAACCTAATACTTTAGAAATAAAGTCGAAAATCTATCAAAAAAATCTGACAGATTGTAGTAGCTTGATGTATAGGCGTCTGTACAAAAGAAATAAGCTAAACTTAAAAGGAATTACATTTAAAACAACAACATAAATCTTAAGGAAAATGACACAATTTGTGTAATTTTAATCAAATAAACAAAAAAGTAGTATAAAAATATTAACGAGAGATTCGCCTAAAGGTTTAGTACCAAAAATCACACAAATTCTCGAACAAAAATAAAGGAATTCTCAGCGACACAGAATTAGGCATTATTTATGAGTACGGCCTCGCTCCAGGCTTAGTTTCAGTACAAAAAACGTCTAATTTTTCTTCCACATAAAATAACCTGAGGACACCTTATTTATTTAACGTCATTTTTGAATCTTCGCTCTTCATTAGTATTAGGATTAGGTGCTTTGATCACACGAATATTTTTATCGTGATTTATTTTCAAGCTTCGGTTTTAAGAAGACAGGTAAGGGTGTTATTTTGAAAGTGACAATATTTATACAAATACGGGTTTTTCTTCCTGGTATTATATTTTTATTCTATTCTAATTTTAAACTAAAAAAAGAAAAAATAAAGTGTTGCCATGAGTTTGTGCGTTCTAAAAGTTGACAACGTCATAAATAGTCGTAGCTGTCAAATCTTAGGTTATTTTAATAATAGTAATATTTATTATTTAAACTAAATAATTAAACTTTTTCTTGGTGTCGCTGGCACTACAGTATTTGTATTTTGATTACCCAGAACATCGGGATTTCTAAATGAAATCGTGAAACAGCTCAAAAATTGTACTAACATATTGAACTAGAGTTATAATTACTGTATAAATAGTTAGTTTATTTTATTTGTGTATTAGGATCTGTATAAGTTCTTGAAAATAAATCGTTATTTTTAGATCTACCTAATTTTTGCACACTATCACAATGTTGTATTAAACCCAAAGGTTGACTTATATATAGAATTATTTGAAGCATCAAATCCGCTTATGTACCACTATAAATAAATCTATCTTTTGTGACATCCTATGTTAAAATATATGATTTTTTACCATCTATCTCCGAAAAAATTCTTAATAAAAATACGCTGATCTTCATAAAATGCAGATCAGAAATGTAAATTTTACATTTGCATCAAGCCCTTAAAGGTCGTATCAAAAATATCTCGAAGAACATAATTTTAATCCCCGATCATCAAAGGGCGGAACATAAAATTTATTTACAGCCTCATCTTTATGAGTTGCGGGTAAATAACTTATATTACTTCCTTTGATAGTCAAGACTTTGAAGTTAGGTGGGATCTTACCAATAACTTTTATCCTCTAGATATTCTCACTCTGCTTTACTCTTTGCTTGACTCAGTTTCAATGCTTATTGTTCTTTTTTTACGGATGAAATATCATCAAACTTCTCCCAGGGCGGAGCGAGGGTGGGTTTCAGACTTTTACTGACAAACCTCATTCATGTTCCTTCTTTACCTTTTATGTTCCGGGGCCGCGGTAACAAGCGGTGGCTCTGGTAGGCCCCTCTGCTTTACTGACATGTCCTTGAGGCGCGCGTGGAACACTAACGCGACGTGAACACGAATCGTCAATAAATAGACAGACGGTGAGCTGCCCATTGCTCACTGTCCACAGACCCTTAGCTTTATGCTCACCAATCAATTCCAGTATAGTTACTAGACATTGTTCCCGGACACCATAATTTCCTATCCATTGAAAAGTACGACATCGTCAAAATATGCATCAAAATAAAACAGTCGATTTGAGCAGGAAATTTCGGGGTACTGTCAAACCGGTCCCAGTGGAATTCAGCCAGAAAATACCGGAAAATTCCAGATTTTTCTCACAGGAAGCAACGCGTACATGTTTGTGAAATTGGTGACGTATTAGAGTTGTTACTGACAATATTTGGTTCCATTTTTGGTTCCTTTTGAAAAAGGAATGTTAACGGTATTTCTTAATATTTTTACTTAATGGTTTGTCAGAGGATTGATGCATTTGCTTTTAACAAATGCTTGTGTATCATGATATTTTGTGGGTTGGCAAAGATTGAACGTAAACATACACTGGCTTTAATATTATACTAGTTTTCGCCCGCGGCTTCGCCCGCGTTAAATTTGGGGTAACACAGTTCCCCTTGCGCCTTATTGATTTGTAATAGCAACGCTAAGTTTTCCCTTTTCTTCCCTCTTTCTCCCTCACATCCAACTTTTTTAAAATAAAAAAGCCTATGTCCGTCTCCTGGTTCTCAACTATCTATGTACCAAAATTCATCACAATCGGTTTAGCCATTAAAGCGTGAAGAGGTAACAAACAAACAAACTCACTTTCGCTTTTAAAATATTATAGTAAGGATTAGAGAATCGCTTTGATTATTGCTTTAGATTATCTATGCGCACATGCTGTCATACGATTTTTCGTTAATTTATTTACCTTGTTTTAGAAATCAACAACGAATTAGTGTCGTAGAAACAGTCATCAGAACGATGATCTATCAGTTTTTCCAAGAAAACGTGATAAAATAAAATACTTATGCGTAAATACTTCAAGGGCGCGTTGAGCAGAAATTACGTTCTTCTGTAAACCTTGGTTTTTGACTTAACCTTATGTACGTAGGAACCGTTGATACATTTATTGGCTTTAATATTATATTTTTCACACTTTGATTCCATCTTCTTCTAAGCGTGTTGGCTTTGCGAAGACCGTTCTCTGATGCATCCATCAGGTTGTCAAATGAGCAGGTATCAGGGCATGCATCGCAAGATTGAAACTGGGCCATTGTCTGTGGAGACACGCCGCATACACATTAATTGAGATCTCAGTTGTCTATGAACACCTATCTGCAGAGATTGTCTTTGCTACGGATAATTTTATTCCTTATTTCATCTTAATTTTAAATACAAAGGTGAAGATAATAAATTCTGTCTTTGTTTAAACCTACAAAGTACAAACATAACATAACATCATGCTTGTAATTGCCGAAGGGTAAGCAGAGCACTTTGCCAGTTATGTTAGCAGAACTAATAAAGCAGATCGCCAATGTTCAATCTAGTGTTTGACGGCACGGTTGGCGCAGCGGCTGAGCGATTCACTGCGGCACTGCGTATCGCGGGTTCGTTTCCCGCACGGAACAAATATTTGTAGGGCTTACAAATAGTTATTTCGGGTCTGGCTTTTTGTGTATGTTTAAATGTTTGTAAACGCACCCACGATACAGGAGAAATTCATAGTGTGGGGCAACGTTTTTTAAAGGGCACGGATCTAGACTTTGTAGCTGATGGGTACTGAGAAATTCCTGGTGGGAATCCTAGTAATAATTTATCCGACTTCCGAATCAAAAGGGTTGAAACAAGATCATTCATCATTCCTTCAAACAATTTTCTAATTGATGGCTGTTAAGCAATATCTACCCTTTATCACCTAGATACAGCTTTATTATGACCTTTAACTTAAAAATTACTCTACCCTTTAATAAACGATCCTTTAATACAGGGAACTCCATAAGCAATTAAAGGAATAAAAGATTAAATGCTTAGTTTCCTTCCAGTTTTTGCTAAAAAGTATTTTCTGAGCATTCAAAACTGCTTGTAATGGCTTAATTGAAGAAAAAATACGGTTTGAGTAATGACAGGGTGTTTTTACTTGGCCTTAAACTTTCGTAGCGACTTTTATTTTTTAGTTCATAGTATGGGAATGATTTGGAGAAATACGAAAGAAGTTTTTAAGCCAAAAAGTCATTGTTTAGTGTGCGTATTCAGCTCTGTTATTAAATTGACCTCTGAGATAGTTCTTTTAGGGTGCCGTTTTTTTTTGTGGAGGGCATGTCGTCTAATAACTTCCCCGCTTTGGGCGGAGTAAGAGGGAATGTCAGACTTTTGCTGACTTTTCCACCCATGTTCCCTCTTTTGTCCAGTAATTTTACGGGGCCGCGGCATCTCTTTCGACAACAACATTGTAAAACCAAATGATTTTAGAAGAGTAACCATGGAGTTTCTTGCCGGTTCTTCTTCATAGGAAACGACCAACCCTAACAGTGTATCTTTTCTCGACGTTTTATAAGTATGTAGTAAGTAAATAAGTAGGCCTATATGAACAAAAGAAACGATTTTAATGGTGAACACAAGACGACCATTCAAGTTATATAAAACCAGTTGATGCGGATCTCTCGTTGTTCGGAAAATCTAAACAAAATGAAGCCATGTTATTCTGGAAACGTATTTCCTTGCTTGCTTTGTTTTATGTGTCGCCCTACGTATTACGGTGGGTTCGGAGTACTTAGACCTCTAACAACGTGATGACCATCAAACACCAAATTGACGACACAATCTCCAACCAAATGTATGTTTTTCGAGTTTTATCTAAATATACACATGACCTACCCCAATGGGTGGGGTGTGAACGTCCATCGCGTTCTCCCTCTATCACAAAAGGTTCGTTAGAGATAAGTCCGGACAGACCGTTCAGCTTGGCATCTACTGACGTGATTTCATATTCATGTGAGGATCGAGAAAATATTCAGATTCGACTTTCTTGTCATCGGTTTTGGCAGAGATAAATATGAGTTTGGTAAAGAATATTTTGTAGATTTTTGCTGTGGAGTTTCGGTTATTCTCAATTTTATTTTTGCAGTGATAGATGTTGTATTTTTTTTATAAAGACTAGCTGAATAGATTTATTTGTCATCCTTGCTGTAAAAAAAAGATGTGGAGTTAGAGTAATTCTCAATTATATTTTCAAAGTCATTTTTTTTAAGTATTTTTGTATTTGAAATTGTTAGTAAGTACCTACATGGATATATGTATTTGTCACTTTTCCTTTTAAAATGGAAATGTACCCGTCTTAAAATCTATAGGCAGTAGAAAAACAAATTATAAAATCGAGATTCTTTAAGAACATTGAGTATAGCTACATCTATACTAAATATTATAAAGCTGAAGAGTTTGTTTGTTTGTTTGTTTGAACGCGCTAATCTCAGGGACTACTGGTTGGAATTGGAATTTTTTTTAGTGTTGGGTAGTCCATTTCTTGAGGAAGGCTATAGGCCATATAACATCACGCTACGACCAACAGGTACTGAGCAGTGCGGGTGAAACCGTGGGGAACAGCTAGTAAATTATATGCGGCCTATATAAACAACGTGTCCCAAACTTTTAACAGGCAACAGGGAGCGGACTGATTAGATGACTAACAAGGGGAAAATTAAACTGAGTCTGAGGGTTTCGTACCTCAAAACATAAAACGAAACCCTTATACAGGGTGGCCAGTTGATAGGCGTCAAAAGAAAAAAATTAGATGCCTTATGCTAAGGGGTACCTGAATTACCCCCATGTATGTTCCGCGATTTTTTGTAGTTTAGGAGCTAGAATTTTTTTAAGTAATATTTTCAAAATTTCACCTAACATTGGTTTTTATTTTTAATCTCTTTATTCCTATCATTTCTAGATATTATTTTTTGTGAAATCCATTAACAATAGCAATAGTATTGTCAACTGGCCACCTTGTATAATCATTTACTTGTCCGTCTTCCAATCTGTCTGTCTGTCAAGACCCTTAATGTCGTCAACGAGTTTAGGCACCAAACCTGGCAGTTTGTTGGAGCTTTGAAAAAACAACTGTCTATTTCTACGCAGTCAAAAGATATGGCCGTTTATCTCGCAAGTTTGTACGGAACCCTCGGTGTGAGAGTCGGATTCGCACTTGTTGTATTTTAAGTAATAATTTCCTTTTCAAAATACTTATATAGTTTGACACGACATACATTATTTTTAGGTACAATTGCAATGTTATTGTTATTTCTGTTTTGTTAGCAACACATAGTGGTTATTGACATTTCGAAATAAAACGAAAATATATGAAATATTTGAGGAAAATATTTTTAAAGTAAGGAAGTTTGAAAATTGCGCCCGTTATAGAAAAATTTAAAAGGAGTCGTTTGTCATAGTATGGACATGTAACGAGAAGGGGACGAAGCACATGTGACTAAAAGAGTGATGGATCGGAATGTTGGAGAGGGAGAGGAAGGTCAAAGAAAAGATGGATGGATTGTGTAAGGAATGATATGAAGGAGAAAAGCGTAAATGATGCCATGAGTTCTGAAATTAGAGAATGGAAGAAGAAAACGTATAGCGCCGACCCCAAAAAGAATGGAACAAGGGCAGAAAAATGATGATTTTAAAATTTAGTAATTTTAGGACACGTTTAACTTATTTATTTAAGAAGACAAATGCCATGAATAAATTCAAAATACAACCAAAAAGCAATAATAAATATTTGCACACATTTCTTTAGTCAAAAGTTACATTTCCAAGCCTACTTAGTAGCTCCTAAGAGGCTCATCTTGTTCCCAAACTTTGTACTGTCGACTAAAAACAAATAATACCGTTTACGATTTTGAAGATTGATATCAAAGTGTTCCTCCTTATTAAGAACTTTCAATTGCCTGCCTTTTCATTATAACACCAAGAAAAGGACGATTAATACTTTGTTGTTTGTCAATACTTACTGAAAAGAAGGAGAACGTCAATACTGACTTAAGAAGAAAAGATACTTATGAGTACAAGGAGCTAGGGGACTGGTCCCTTTAGGAGAACTTTCGATTTCGACGAACTAAAATCGAAAAAGCTAGTTTAGGTAGTTAGCTTCTATTATTTTTTTATAATTATGGTGTCCTGAAACATAAGCCACGGCTTAATTTAGACACCAGTCTACCACATAATTCAATGAACATTAGATGCTAATTACAATATTGTTATTGTTAAGTTTTAGTGTTATGTTGTTTGTGGAAGAAACATAAAGTATTTCAATGAAAAGAAATTAAAGTAGTATGTTGAAGTTTATTTTAAGGTAATGATTAAAGATGTCAGCAAAGCCGAGGGGCCTGCCAGGGCCACTGAAAGCCGAGGTTGCGGGTTATTTGGAAAAGATACCGCGACCGCGGAACACAAAGTGCAAATGAAGAAACTATGGATAGGTTTTAGTCAGTAAAAGTCTGACACTCCCTTTCACTCCGCCCAGAGCAGGAGAAGTTATATAATAATTTCCCATACATCCCGTACCCGGGTCCACCCTTTATAGCAGAACTTTTTATGTCATAATTTTATTTTGCATAACAACAGATGGCATAAACTTCACTTCGCAGAAAATAGTTTAGCAGACACTCATTTATCATACATTCAAAACTCATAATTTTGTAAGTCAGAATCATCTCTAGGCATAAACTTCATATGCATAATATTTAAAAAGTAGAAACATCATATCGCAGAAAGTTCACAGTCAGAATCGTCTTTTGGCATAATATATTTTATATCGATGATCATTAAACGGCAGAATTGTCATATCGTAGAAAGTTTATAGTTAGGGTCATCTTTGTCATTATAAGTTGTAAATGACAACTTTTGAATAATTATTTCTTTAAAATAATGTCATTTATTTTAGTTATTGTTTAATTGAATTTGAGATAATGTCATTGAATTCAATAAGTAATAAGGTATCCTAATCTAAATAGTTCAGTTTCGGGTAACCTACTTAAAACAATCTCTTTTTACTATTAACGCAAGTCGTTTCTGGCACTCGCCGGCCGCTGCCGCGGCACCGCTCGCTCCGCTCGCTCGGCTCGTGCGTAGGAGGTCACAGTTTTAACCTAACCTAACCTAGCCATTACTGCCGTCTGCATAGTATGCCAAGTGAAATTATACCAAATAATATATTATGCGAAATTTGAACTCTGCGAATCGTAATTATACTAAATGTAATTCTGCCATCTAAAAAGTATGCCATTGTTAATTCGAAGTTTTTAACATTATGCCAAACGATAATTATACCAAATAATTTTTATGCCTTTAAAATGTTCGTTTAAAGAAAATTATGCTAAGTGTGTTATGCCAAATAAATTTCGGAGCATCAAGATTCTGCCAGATAGAGGGAACCCCCCGTACCCAACTCTAAATCAAACGGTTCCTAACAATTCTAAATAATACTAACCACTTGTTTTGTCCAACCAGAGCCCCTGACGACGATCCTGGGCGGTCCGGAGCTGTTCATCAACACGGGGAGCACCATCAACCTGACGTGCGTGGTGCAGCATTCGCCGGAGCCTCCACCAGCCATACGATGGACTCATAATGATGAGGTAAGGGATCTCTGCCTTTATTCTAAGTGATAAAAGGTCACTATTAAACTTGAAATACCTAATTGTAATAACTTCATTCGTAATTACACTCCATGGTTGGAATATCCGAGGTTGCGGGTTGTTCGAAAGAGATGCCGTGGCCCAGGAACACCAAGTGCAAAGATACATGGATGGGCTTTAGTCAGTAAAAGTCTGACACCCCCTTCCGCTCCTCCTAGAGCGGGGGAAGATACTTATTTGATGTTTTTTTTTTATTCGGTGGAATTAATTACGGTAAAAAAACATATTGCGTCGAAATCCATGTGCATTCTGAAAGTCTAATATGGCGCCGATTATGATTAACCATCGGATTAAACCAGATTTATATTAAAACTAGCTTTTGCCCGCGACTTCGTACGCGTGGATTAATAGTTCCCGTTCCCGGGGGATTTCCGGGATGAAAACTATCCTATGTCCTTTCTCGGGTCCCAGACTATATCTGTACCAAATTTCATTTAAATCAGTTCAGTGGTTTAGGCGTGAAGAAGAGACAGACAGATAGACAGACAGAGTTACTTTCGCATTTATAATATTAGCTTAGATGCAAACCTAATCATATATTTTTCTTCCCTCTTTCCCAATCATTTCTCATTAAAAAAAAATATCTATGTCCGTCTCCAGGGTCTCAACTATCTCTGTACCAAAATTCATCAAAATCGGTTTGGCCATTTAGGCGTGAAGACATAACAAACAAACTCACTTTCGCTTTTATAATATTATAGTAAAAAAGTAAGGATAGACTGTTCAATGAGAACCACAACTATTTATTGATAGCCCACAACTATTCTACCCAATTGTTTTTGATAAACAAATTGTTGCAACTTAACAATTTACAATGTTCTCGATTTGCATAAATTCACCTCTGTTCATATCAAATGATTGAATCTGGCAGTGTCGTTCTAGCAAATAAATTAGTGCTATAATTATCAAATCATTGTCAACGCTGACAGAGGTGTGCAAGCTGCCAATGATAGATGTTCATTTAGCTTTAAATGTGGAACGAGGAACGACAGGGACCCCACACTAGGAAGTTTTCCTGTATCATGGGTGCGTTTACAAACATTTAAACCCGAAACAACTATCTGCAGGTCAAACAAATATTTGTTCCGAGCGGGAACCGAACCCGCGACACCCAGCGCAGCAGTCGATCACTCAGTCACTGCGCCAACCGTGCCGTCCTTTGTCATTGTTACACTATTATCTAAACTAATCTAAACTATCTAAACTAATATTATAAATTCGAAAGTAACTCTGTCTGTCTGTCTGTCTCTTCTTCACGCCTAAACCACTGAACCGATTTTAATGAAATTTGGTACAGGTATAGTCTGGGACCCGAGAAAGGACATAAGATAGTTTTCATCCCGGAAATCCCCCGGGAACGGGAACTATTAATCCACGCATACGAAGTCGTGGGAAAAGCTAGTATATAATAATTTTATTCACATGTGATTTTCAGCATAAAACCAGTGCGGAAATTAAAATGAAATACGGTGAACCAATAAAATAAATATAATTATCATACCGATGCTTGATGTTTGAGCCCAGAAGGGTAAATCACATGTGAGCTTAATGTTTAATTGTATCTAAATAGTGATGTTAATACATCTTATACCTCCCTTAAAGTACGCTAAATATTCATTAACTAGCTGTCCCACGCGGTTTCACCCACGCTGCTCAGCACCTGTTGGTCGTAGCGTGATGTTATATAGCCTATAGCCTTCCTCAAGAAATGGACTATGCAACACTAAATTTTCCAATTCCAACCAGTAATCCCTGAGATTAGCGCGTTCAAACAAACAAACTCTTTAGCTTTATAATATTAGTATAGATTTATATTTGTAAAAAAAATATTACGTTAAATTTCAGTAGGCACTTAATGGGCTGTGTAATCTAAGCGTAGATTAATAAAAATCAATAAAAACATTTCATAAATAGCTACATCAAAAACAGTCCCTACTTTTACGACACACCCTCGGACCCTTAGCGTAAGAATAATTAACAACAAACGAGAGAACGTGACATTGAGACCTTTAAAGTCCGCCATTTTGAAAATCCCGCTCGCGAGGACCAAGCGTCAGCGAAATTATCTTCTGTCAACGGACTGACAAGATATATAACGATGTTATATCAAGAAAATTGGCAACAACGAAAGATTCCGTAGTCGAAATGAATAGATATGTATGCACATTATTTTTATCGACAACCAAACGAGTTTGAACAACATAATGAAACATAAGATTGCTTTTTCTTGTTATTTTAAAGTACTTTATTCATTTGTTTATTCACTAGCTAATGCCTGCGGCTTCGCTCGCGTTAAAATCGGGCTAACACAGTGGTTTCCTGATTTACAGGTACCTGCCACCTATAGTTTTTGCCCTTGCGCCTTATTAATTGTAATAGCAAAGCTAAGTTTTCCCTTTTCTTCCCTCTTTCTCCCTCATTTCATTTCTTCAAATTTCTCACTTTAAAAAATAAGTTAGCCTATAGTATGTCCGTCTCCAGGGTCTCAACTATCTCTGTACCAAAATTCATCAAAATCGGTTGAGCTATTTAGGCGTGAAGACGTAACAAACAATTAAAATCATTGCTCACATTCCGACAGCCTTACCTACATTACGTCAGTTTTGTTTTTTAGTACCATAGAGATTTCTATTAATAAGAGACACCAGGCTACTATTGAGAAATTCCTGGTAATTATATAATTCACTAGCTGTTCCCCACGGTTTCACCCGCGCTGCTCAGCACCTGTTGGTCGTAGCGTGATGTTATATAGCCTATAGCCTTTCTCAAGAAATGGACTATCCAACACTAAAAGAATTTTCCAATTCCAACCAGTAGTCCCTGAGATTAGCGCGTTCAAGCAAACAAACAAACTAACTCTTCAGCTTTATAATATTAGTATAGATTTGTCTGAGCAGGAAAAAGAACCCAAGAATCATACTGAATAGTAGCACTTGCGATGACTGAACTAACAAAACAGTCAATTCCATTAGCGAAAGTCAAAGAACACGTAAACTTTAAAAGGCCATTTTACAAGAAATATCTCCGACTTTTTAAGTCAAATGTTTCATGTTCTAGTGTTTGTCGCAACGCTAGCATTACAAATGTAGCGACGTCCAACAAATTGAGGGATCGCCGCACCTCTGGCACTGTATTTAAACTTTACCTGCTTTACTTTAAGGTTCAATTCAGCTTTCAGGGTTTCATTTTTACTATTTTGAAGTTACTAATGTTGGTCTAACTATGGACTTTCGTGTGGCAAAATAAATTACGAACACAAAATAAATAATTTAACGCTTGTTACTTCTTGGTACCAAGTCATTCTGTCAAGTACAAGTCTGACACTTAGTACAAGTCTGACACTTAGTACAAGTCTGACACTCCCCGCCGCTTCGCCCAGAGGGGGAAAGTTATTTGATGATTCCCCGACACAAAAAAAATAAAACACGTGTTATATGTCTGCTAATCAAGGAACATTTGTTTGTCAAAAACGAAAAATATTCTTAACTAGCTAGCTCCCGCGGCTTTGCCCGCGTGATGACCGAAAATATTATCCTATGTGTTATTCCAGACTATAATCTATATCTGTGCCAAATTTCATCAAGTCGTTTTGACGTGAAAGAGTAACAAACATCCATACCTACATAAATCGTCATAAACATTCGCATTCATAATATTAATAAGTAGGATGTCCACTTTATAAGATTCAGCGCACGTTTCCGTAAAATCTAAATAACGTTTCTCACAAACTTAGAGGTTTCAAAATCCTGTATAAAATCCATCACACATCTTAGCCTTAATTAAGCACATACTAATTAGAACTTCCCTAGTTAGAAGTCAGTATAATTTCAAGCAAAACTTAATCTAAAGCTTACCATTTGATGTAACAGTGAATCCTTCATCGGATAACTCACACGACGTAATAGTATTCAGCTAACGCACGGTACAAAATGTGCGTCATGTTTGAACGAGACTGAGCGAACATACGCTGGCGTTTTAACTTGATTCTGTTATTTCATAATAGAGAACGTTGGATTTTAGCCAAGCGAAGTAACTGACGCTTAATTAAATTCTTCTCCTTTACGTGTCAATGAAAATCATTGGTATTGTGTTACTCGAAAAAGCAAGAAAGATTTATTTAACACTAGCTTTTGCCCGCGGTTTCGCTCGCGGTAAATTCGGGGTGACACAGTTACAGTACAGTACAGTAGTTTTTGCCCTTGCGCCTTATTTATTGTAATAGCAATGCTACGTTTTCCCTTTTCTTCCCTCTTTCTCCCTCATATCTCAATCTTTATTTTTAAATAGCTTATGTCTGTATGTGTAAGTAATTCATCAAAATCGGTTAATCCATTGAGGCCTGAAGATTTAACAAACAAACAAACAAGCTCACTTTCGCTTTTAAAATATTAGTAAATATTATTTAATATTCCAGATATTTTAAGTACAAGGTCTGGGTTATAAACTTGACAAGGCAGAATGTGACTTATTCAATGTCATCCAAATTCAATCTAAAAGGCCTTTAGTTAACAATGCGTTGTTAGCTAACCTGAGGCTTAATGAACTGAAATTAATAATAATCTGGCGCCAACACGCACTGAGAAATTGTTTATTCGTGCATGAGAATAATAACGACTTTACCCTTTTATTCAAGAAAGACAGACCAAGCGTTTTTCAGGTTTCATCAATACAGCCACGAAGTATATAATGAAATCTTGTCTGTGTCTCTATTTAATTGTTTATTCGCATGTCCACTAGATGTATAAGATGTTGATCAAAATTATAATGAACTAGCTTCTGCTCGCGACTTTGTCCGCGTGGCATACTTTGGACTTATAGAAAAATGAAAGAAAAATAATAAGTTTAATGAATATTGTTTATGGCTAGATATAAGTTTAATTAATATAATATTGTGAAAGTTCCTACCATACGTGATATATTCTGCAATATAATTTTATTAGTTTTAAGACATTTTGCTGCGCTCTAACAGGGTCATGTACTCACTAGTTATAAGCCTAGCGTGTAACTTTTTTGTACATTTAATGAATAAATAAATAGACTAACGCTGGGTTTAACCCGCGTGATAAACGAAAAAAAAATATATATTTCTCTCCTCTTTTTTTCCCTCTTTCTCCCCCTTTTTCTATATTTTTTTATATTATGTCCGTTTCAAGGATCCCAACTGTCTCTGTACCAAAATTGGTCAAAATCGGTTTAGCCAAACCATACTAAACAAACTCACTTTCGCTTTTATAATATTAGTAAGGAGTTATAATTTTTATGCATAAAGTAATGTACAATATTGGTCATCGACGAAAGTAAAGGTTAAAAAAATACACTCTTTGATAATCAATATTATACATTGCTTTATGCATAAAAGGTCGACTACAGAGCTTTTACCCTGTTTCCATATCACACAAGTCCAGTTTTTCATACTAATAACATTTTAATGATGAACTCTCGTTAGTATACAATATGGGTTTATTCAATATCTATTTGAACTAAATTAAGCGCCACAGACTCTATGGCGCCTCTTCATAAACAACTTGATTTGAATTCTTGCCAGTTTTGCTTTGAAAGGATTGCCAAGATATGAGACGTCATTTGTTTCAATAGAAATGTGGTTTTAGAAGTATGTTGGTATTTTATCGAGATTATTTGTATGACCGTGTATATTTTGAAGGCTATGGAACTTTGTATTGATAAACTGATATTATTAGTCATTGGCTCGTCAGAGAAATAAATTAAATTAGCTCAAAAGTCTATGATAGATTTCGAATTAAGCTTTTAAGCTATTGCATAGCTTCTATCGCGGGCCTTGAGCGTGGAGACCGAATGCAGAAATTTCGTAACGAAAAAGCCTAACAAGACATTTCATTACGAATACGGTCAGTTTTTTCAATTACGATTCCAATGTTCTATTAGCGTGTTTAGTAGAGAATCGGATAGTCAAACGACATTACTCTGGATCAAACCCAAGGTCTTGTTTTCTTTTTGTGACTTCTTTTCATTGGAAGTACTTTTTAAATATTATATTTAGATTATTATTTATTTATTGCATAAGTTGATAAAAAAATTCTAAATGTATTTTTTTCTTCTTAAACAAACATTTAAACACATACAGCCAGACCCGGAACAACTATCTATAGGCCATACAGATATTTGTTCCGTGTGAGGATCGAACTGCGTGTTGCTGACACGCAGCGCAGCAGTCGATAGTTCAGCCACTGCGCCAACCGTGTCGTTCAGTTAAAGGACAATGCCCAAAATGGCCCTGAGCAAAGAGTAACGGAATACACGATAACTAATGGTATTTATTTATTATGTAGTAATTGCCTATGTCCGTCTCCAGGGTCCCAACTATCACTGTACAAAAATTCGTTAAAATCGATCTAGCCAGTGAGGCGTGAAGACGTAATAAACAAACAAACAAACTCACTTTCGCTTTTATAATATCAGTAAGGATTTGAGTAGAAAAATTCAACTACATATATCTGACGAGCCTGATTAACTTATTTTTTTCTGACTGTACATGTTTTTTCATAAACACCACATTTTATCATTTTTTGCGGAGACCTCATTGAATTTTAGAAATATTTTTGAAAAAAAGATTATTTACCTACATGTAATTCTCAAAGCGGTTGACAGATTTTGTATGAATTATCATTGAAGTATAAAACCTGTTTACATCAATAGCTGGTATGAATACAAACAAGTTTCGTATGAGGAAAAATCTTCCAAAAGGACACAATTCTGAGATAAGTGATGCTTAAAAGGGTGCTGTCAAAGTGGTGCTTATGATCAATATTGTAATGTTGGTATACATCTCGGAAAGGTTTAGATTTTCCCTTGTGTAGTATTTGTTTGTTTTGATAGCAGATGTTCCTGATCGCAGGTTTTATAAATGGCTAATAACATCAATATTATTTTATTTATAATTTACTAGCTTTTGCTCGCGGCTTCGCTCGCGTTAAATTCGGGGTAATACCGTTCCCGTTGCGCCTTATTGATTTGTAATAGCAACGCTAAGTTTTCCCTTTTCTCTTTCTCCCTCACATCCCACTTTTTTTTTAATAATAGCCTATGTCCGTCTCTAGGTTTCCAACTATCTCTGTACCTCATTAAAATTGGTTTACCTATTAAAGCGTCAAGAGGTAACAAACAAACAAACTCACTTTCGCTTTTATAATATTAGTAAGGATGAACACAATATAGTCCGCACAGGAAAAAATATATTAAATTTGAGTTCAAAGCCACTGCTTATTTCTTAAAAACATATTTGTTGTGTATTTTTTATACAATATTTATGTGGATTTTATTTGTTAAGAAAATATGTTGAGCTGTTCATCACCTAGGAAACGCAACAATTGTGAAGATTTTTTGTCATACGAATACTGTTTGTATCGATGCCAGTTGTTAATTAATACCAGTGTAATTCGTAGCCGGTCATCATTTGCCTAGCCTTTTCCCAACTATGTTGGGGTCGGCTTCCAGTCTTACCGGATGCAGCTGAATATCAGTATTTTACATGGAGTCACTGCCTATCTGACCTCCGCAACCCAGATAGTACTGGGTAATACGATACCTGTTGGTAAGACTGGTTGTCAGACTTTCGGAACACTGACTATCTGTAACGACTGTCAAAGATCTTTATATGACAGCCGGGACCAACAGCTTAACGTACTTTCCGAGGCACGGAGGAAACTCGGTATGTAACGGGTGGTCACCCATCTACAGACTAACCTAGGCAAACGCGGCTTAACCTAAAGATCGACCCGAGCGGCTGCTATTATTTAGCCACGAGCTCCTAATTTGTAATTCGTAGCCGGTATTTTTTAAATAAACAAAATTGGCTTGATCCTTTTGTGATTGATGCTTTTGTAAAATTCAAATCGTTAGCTTGACCCAACTATAAGAAAACTTAGTAACGTTTCTGTTTCATTTAGCATATAATCCTTACTAATATTAAAAAAGCGAAAGTGAGTTTGTTTGTTTGTTTTTACCTCTTCACGCTTTAATTGCTAAACCGATTTTGATGAGTTTTAATACAGAGATAGTTGGGAACCAGGAGACGGATATGGGCAATTTTTAATTAAAAAAAAGTGGGATATGAGGGAGAACGAGGGAAGAAAAGGGAAAACTTAGCGTTGCTATTACAAATCCATCAGGCGCAAGAGCAAAAACTGCAGGTTTGCTTGGTGTGTTATACCGAATTTAACGCGAGCGAAGCCGCGGGTGACAGCTAGTATAAAAATAATTGTTCCGCTTATTCATTCTGTTTGTATATTTAATACGATGCGAGATAAGAAAGGTTCTTCTGTATGCAAACTTACCGCCTTCCCCTCCCCTCCTCCCTCGAAGTACGGAGAATAATTTCTAGGAATTAAACTGCATCGTTGTCCCTGCCGGGGTTACGGGTTAAAGGGCAATTGAAGAAACATGGGTGGGTCTTAGTCAGTAAAAGTCTGACATACCCCCCCGCTCCGCCTAGAGCGAGGGGAGTTATTAGTAAAAGACTGCATCGTTGGTCGATGCAGTCCCTTATGGTCAGCAATCGTAAGCACGATTGCTGACCATAAGGGCCTGGGTTTGATTGCCGGGTCGTGCTTTGTTATTGCAAGGATTTCTCAGTAGCAACCATAGAGTCCAGTTTTACGCTCGGTTAATGGCAATAGGTTCGTGCCCTATTACATTACACTTGAACATTATTTTTGAAAGCCCAACTACAAACATTGACTAATCATTTTACCACAGCATAAGCCGTTCCCCTATAGCTTGCAGCTTAATTTCAAGCTACTTAACTTATAAAATATATGTTTTTTTATGTTGATGCAAAAAATTATGAAGTCGTAAATAATCAGGCAGTAGCTTGGTAACTGGTGGTCGTTAAAAAATCCACCTACAGTATTTTATGGAGCGCTGCAATATAATTCAGGCTAATTTATGGCTTTTACTTAAAACTGCTTAAGTTCATTTTTTATCGACGTTTAAGTAAGTGTAGGAATTATCTGTAATAAACTTCTACTTTGTATGTTAGTAATAGTGCATTTTCTATCGTTTATATTGTTACTTTATTGTATGAGTTACTTGTTTTAAAGTAGCTGTTTATACCAAAAACGTACGGTTAGTTAATGTTGAAGATTTGTATTGTATAGAAGACTAGTTTTTGTTTGCAGCTTTGCTCGCGTTAAATTAGGGTTAACACAGTTCCCGTTTCTTGATTTGCAAATCAGATTCTAGCTTTTTTCCTTGAAAACTACGAAAAGTCCCAAATAAAATTTCATCCCCTCTTTTAAGAGGTTGGGGGCAGAATTCCAAAAAAAAATATGCAAGATGTTTAATTGACAAATAGTCCGCATGTGGCAGTTTTAGCAAGTTTTACCTTGAAAATTGCAGAATGCTCCATACAAACTTCCACCCTCTATTTTAGGGAAGTGAGGGGTTAGAAAGGGACAAAAACATGCACGTTTTAGCTTAACTTACACGGTGAGGTCTAATTTCAGTATTTATAACAATAGCGTAGTCAAACTAACAAATATAAAAGCGCGAATTTCTTCAAAACTTAATACGTTTAATTTTTATATTATAACTAGCTTTTGTCCACGGCTTTGCTCGCGTTAAATTCGGGGTATCACAGTTCCCCTTTCCTGATTTGCAGGTACCTGCTACTTGTAGTTTTTGCCCTAGCGCCTTATTTATTTGTAATAGCAAAGCTAAGTTTTCCCTTTTCTTTTCCTCTTTCTCCCTCATCATCTCACTCTTTTTTTAAAAAGAAAATAGCCTATGTCCGTGTCCAGGGTCCCAACTATCTCTGTACCTAAATTTATCAAAAACGGTTTAGCCATTAAAGCGTGAAGAGGTAACAAACAAACTCACTTTCGCTTTTATAATATTAGTAAGGATTGTAGGATACAAACGTCCTATCCGATACATCACAGTAAGCACACAGTACCAAGCAACTCCAACAAAGCTTCTTCAAAAACGCAAGAAACTCCTGAAAAGGTTTCTATTAGAAAACTATATACTATTGTATTCTATACCGACTACGATTCGTTCCTCAGATTGGAACTCATTTAAAGAAAGTGCACTGCGTTTGACATCTCCTTCAACAGTTGGGACTTTCACAAAATAAAAGTAACTAGTAGCTATTGTGTTCTTACTTCGTTATTTTTAGCACTAATGCAGCTTTTGTGAGTTGTTCTTCAGATTTTATCTGATTAACCTCTTAAGGACCGCCATTATTTACGTCAACTATCCGTCAAATACCGCCGGGCGGGCTCTCATCGTAAGCGTAATCTGATTTTAAGATTTATCCTTACTACATATACAGTTATAAATCGGTCGGGGTTTGGTGGCACAAATTTGTGCCAGCGGGGCTCAACGGTAATATTTGTTTACTGGCACGTTTTTGTGCTGCTGGGGCTCTAGAGGTTAACGTTTTTTGTTACACGAAAAAAACTATTTTGGATGCCATATTAATTGTTTCAAATGTTTACTCAATACGGCTAAGGCTCTATCAATTCATAAATGTACCTTTAAGTTTATCTTAGTCATCACAGATGTCAATGAAGGAAAAAACATCGTGGGGAAACCTGGACTTATGATTAACTAGCTGTTGTCCGCGGATTTGCTCGCGTTAAATTCGGGGTAACACAGTTCCCCTTGCGTCTTATTGATTTGTAATAGCAACGCTAAGTTTTCCCTTTTCTTCCCTCTTTCTCCCTCATTCGTTTTAAGTGAAGTAAATTTAAAAAAACTTAGCCTATGTCCGTCTCTAGGGTCCCAAGTATCTTTGTACGTAACAAATAAACTAACTCATTTTCGCTCTTATAATATCAGTAAGGATATAACTAGCTAGCCTTCTGGGCACTTTTTTATTGTAATTGTTTTCCTTTCTTGTGACTTGTTAATATTTTATAGTAACACTAAATTGTTTCAATAGATTGTTTATACATTAATACAACACTTTACTGCTTCTAAAACCTTACGGGGTTATTCACTGATTAAGATATAATCCTTCAAAACTAATAATCTTTAAGGTTTTCAAAGAGTGATAAAACTTTCAGTTCTCCTAATATTTTACAAATGACCTAACATATTAACAGGGCCATTATTCACAAATTATATTCATCGAACATTTACTTAGTAAAATATTATCTCTATTTCTTTAACAAATCATTCCATAATTAATCTAATTAATTTCCGAGTCACAATCGCTGCTCGTTCACGCCTCTTTAATTTTTGGAGAGTAGCCAAATGAATAACTTAGTAGAAATCTTATTAGAATGAGAATTATAGACAGCTTTACGATTCGTTTTGGACTATTAAGAAACTGAGTTTGAATTTAAGTGTACAAATCAAAAAAGTACGTTTTATGAAACGACATTTCATTTTAAATATATATTTCATTTGTAATATTAATTCAAAAAATATAAATTTTTAAAATATTTTTTTTTTAATCTATATATATAAAAGAAATCTATATATATAAAAGAAAGTCGTGTTAGTTACTCCACTTATAACTCAAGAACGGCTGAACCGATTTAGCTGAAAATTGGTGAGGAGGTAGCTTAGAACCAGGAGACGGACATAGGATACTTTTCATCCCGGTAAGAGAAGTAGGGTAGGTAGGGTAGGTAGGGTAGGTAGGGTAGGTAGGGTAGGTAGGGTAGGTAGGGTAGGTAGGGTAGGTAGTGTAGGTAGAAAGTGGCATTGCAACGCATACCGGGGGCACAGCTAGTAAGAAATATGTTAAAAATATGTACAAAATTAATACACGCAGTAAAAAAATAACACTTTCTTCTCAACAAATTTTGGGAAGGTCTCCATATTAAATGTATTATTAAGTCACTTAGCAGTCTATACATTGTCATACTAACTAAACGTGTTTGCAAAATTTTTGCTAAATCGGAAGTAGGTCAAATTATTATTTATATTAACTTTTAAGCTTCGTTAGCGCAGTTAGTTAGTCAAAGATGAAGCTAACGATGCGATAAACTAGCGGAAATAAAAAATATTTTTAAACTAAAAAGTAAAAATTTACTTTATTATATTACTTTCGGAAAATGTAGACTTTTTTTTATTCTTTTTTTTTCTTTGATTTTTCTTTAAGCAATAAAGATTTTTATTTTAACCTTTTTATATACGACTAGCTGGCACCCCCGGTTTCCTTCGCGTGATATCGAAAATAAAGTATTTTTTGTGTTATTCCAGACTATAATCTACCTCTGTGCCAAATTCCATCAAGATCCGTCCAGCCATTTTGACGTGAAAGAGTAACAAACATCTATACATCCATCCATCCTCACAAACATTCGAATATATAATATTAGTAGGATTGTATTTCACACAAATTTAATATTTCCGAAAAAAGAAAGAATACTATAATTGGTGTTAATTGTTTGATATTTTCTTCTTAAACGAAAAACATTATGAAAAAACCAGTCTTAAGACGTAACTAAACACTACAACATACAGACACCAGTTTAAGCTTAAAACACAATTTTAAATCTAAAAATAGTATCTTCCGTAAACTCAAGAGCGTGCAAGAAACCCTTATAACTTACGCACGATGCTCACAGATTCAAAGGGAAAGTACACTACTGGAATATTCAAAACGACAAACATGGAAAATATTTAATAAGACTCTGCAAAATGTGTTAAAGGGCTTTGAAAATATTTCTTTAAAAGATTTTGACAAAATTAGGACAAACGTTTTATTGATAAACTAGCTTTTGCCTTAGCTTCGCTCGTGTTAAATTCGGGTTAACACGGTTCACCTTTCCTGATTTGCAGGTACCTGTTACCTGCAGTTTTTACCCTTGCGCCTTATTGATTTGTAATAGCAAAGCTAAGTTTAGCTTTTTCTTCCCTCTTTCTCACTTTTTTTAAACAAAAGTTAGCCTATGGCTGTCTCCAGGGCAACAGGGCAGGTCAACTACCTCTGTACCAAAATTCATCTACATAAATCGACATGTAGGCGTGAAGACGTAACAAACAAACTCATTTTCGTTTTTATAATATTAGTAATGGTTAATGCCTAAATATACCGCACCTCATAACTTAAAAAAAATCCGTTAGATAACATCCATTAATATTTATGTGACCACAATAATGTATGCGGTCGGCTAATAATCGAATAAGAAATGGCTGTAGAAAATGAATACGGTCTATTGATGGAATGAAATGATTAAAAACCATTCGAAAAGAACCAGCAAAAATATCCTGGAAAAATTTTACACGAAAAGTGAAGGGAAATTCAAGCATTACATTTTGCATGGCAGCCATTTTAGGTTTTATTTTTCACATTCCAACCCTCGTGAATGGGGAATTCAGTGTTTCACATTTCAATTTTTGACTTTCTAAAATTGTTTCATGGCTTTCAGCCACGTTTGATGAGAGATTAATGTTTATATAAGACGCAGGATATTCAGCTGCTTTCCTCATTAATGGAATGGTCGCATGTGCTTTAGCCGAGCATGAGTTTAGAATAGGTTTTTCATAATACCAAAAGAGGCAGCAGAAAGGGAGAGGGAGAAAACTTCCAACGTACCTTCCCGATAATGCCCTCTTCAGCATAGAATGGCTTGCTGACAATGGACTTGGGGAAGTCTGTTATTCAAGCATATAGACCTGAGCTAGCGTCGCGTGGTGTCTCCGCGCGGGTCTCATATAGAATGACAGGGAGTGGAATAGCTCACTCCTCCCCTTTACCTGAGAAGGGGTTTGCCGCAACCCAACCGTCATTGCTGGGGTGATTGTGTAAAATACGAATGTGTCCCCGGACCCCAGCCAGAAGTGACGAGAAGGAACACAGGTTTTTGTCAGTAGGAGTCTGCCAGACCCCTCCGCCTTGGCGGAGGACATCCATCGAAGATTTCCACACTTAAAAAAAAAAGAGGTTTTTCATAATATACTCCTCGAAAACTGGCTCTTATTGCACTACGGTTAGATTCAACATGCAATGTTTTTTACATGCGTGCTTTTTTCTCAGTTATCGTAACAAGGGCTTTAATTTTTGCTGTTTCATCACGGATAACTATGAACAACTGTTCCAAATTCTAAAGCCAGCTGATTTTCATATAATTATTTTTTAATTGTGTTTAACAACAGAATATAAAATAATTTGCTTTTTACAAAATATTGAAATTGTGACCTTCTCCAAACTCTTCAACGAATGAAGGCGGTTGATATAATTATATAATATATATATATATATATATTTGCGCAAAAAAAGTCGCCTCCATTAAGAAGAATTCGTGTTAGAAGCAATGGCATTCTGATGGTTCTCTGTGGTGACTTAGAATACTAAGTAAATGCCATAAAATTTATGTAGTATATCCAAATTTCCTACTACTTACATAATATTTATTTACTTTATAGTTAACGTAAACATAGGAATCACAAGGAAACATATTTCTTAAATACTTATTTACTCATGGGACCTTGTTGTTCGTAATAAATGATTGGAGTATATTTATTTCTTAGGAGATCAACTACGACTCCCCCCGCGGCGGGGTGTCAGTCATCACTGAGAAGGGGGAGACCACCACGTCGCACCTGTTAGTACAGAGGGCCAAAGCCCCCGACTCGGGACGGTACACCTGCGCCCCCGCTAATGCGAACCCAAGATCTGTACTCGTCCATGTTCTGAGCGGTAAGTAAAGTTATCTATTTATTTAATCATTTATGTATACACGACGGCACATCAACCTACACAAAACCATTTTAACCCGATCTCTCTACAACGGTGTGCGATCCGTAGTAGAGAGATCAGGTTATAATAGTTTTTAATATGTTGACCTGCCGTCGTGTGTACATACAGTAGACAACATCAGGGAATATCATTACATAATGAAGAATTACTTTTTAACCTCAATTTATCATCCAACACAGTTTTTCTAACAAACAAGTGTAAATTAGAACGATGTCCATGATGTTTTTGTTAAACTGATATACAGTAAATTGTAACATTTCAGTATATTCTCATCAGTTATAAAAAATACCAAATACAAAATCTTTAATTCTATACCAAAACGTTTGACATAAATTGCTGATTGAGGCCTGCTTTTAAGCATGAACGCCTGTATTAAGAGGCTTTACTCTTCCACAGCAATTTTAATGTTTATAAGCAGCATGCGTGTGTGTGTGCATATGTATATGCAGTCTAAGCAACTGGGCTCATATTAGGAGGATTTTTTCAGAGTGCAGTATGAGTTTTTCGTCAATATGTGACGAGCTGAGGGCAGAGTTTGGTTGTAAATGCCACCCTAAGACAGATGAGTATTATAAATGTAGAAGAGATTTCACAGGAACCACAAAAGGAATGTGAAATTGTAAATATCATTATTGCAGATTATAATGCTTTTATAAATACTAGCTCAAGGCTAGATGACCAAATTTATGATGAGGAAAGCTGCCTCAAGTATAATACCCACGATACAGGAGAAATTTTAAAGTGGGGCAACGTTTTTTTTTTTTTTAAATATGTTGATGAGCCCAGCTGCCTAGACTGTAGCGCTATTATCATTAATAGCGCTACAGTCTAGGCAGCTGGGCTCATCAACATATTTAAAAAAACACACATCATCATGATGTGACGTCACAATATATATATATATATAATTATGGATTTTATGAGTTGTAAAATTAACATACTCACCAATCTCTTCTTCCCCAGGTGAACACCCAGCTGCCATGCAGCATGGTGGGCAGCTCCGCCTCCAGTACCCTCTCTCAGCAGCACTCCTCAGCGTCATCGTCACCCTCATGGGCTGCTAGTATCGGAAACTTCACAGTTTTGTATCATATACCTTGGATAAGTACGACGGCTGCACTGAGGTCATCTTTACTGAAATGTGGAAAGTGAATGGAGTTTCTACTGTCCTTTTCAGTCACAGTTTTAATAAGTTGTGTGAAGTAGCTTACAGTAACTGCTACAAATAGATATGATTATGGCGTCGTCAAATGATTGTTTAGTGACTCTTTGTAAAATACTTGTGTTCAATTGTTTAGATTGGTAGCCAACCTTGATCATTTGGGCCCTTCTTCTATGACGCAGCTGATGGAGCTTAGATTTACTTCATATCTTTAAGGAGTCATCCAATCAGCTTAAAGAGAGACAGAGCTATCCATTCTACCCATTCGCGGCTAAATATATACAGTTTTCCCGAAGTGATTGCAATCTCATTTTCAAAATCAAATTACGAATATTCTAACGTCACTCAGTTTTTCTGATTAGGGCTTCTTGAGACTCCATTTTCATTCTACACAGTATCTGGCAGTATAATGGAACATCGAGTTTAAGAAAAAATGCGGATTTGTAAAGCGTCTTATGTCACTTGTACTGTTGTCTTGTTCTTAAGCTCGACGTATCACATTTATAACCTTTTTAGTACTGGAATTACCTTTTGACGTACGACCTGTAGATTCCTTTGGTCATCTTCAAGACCATGGGATGGTAGTAAAACTTGAACATTTTGTAATATATACTTAAAAAGTATGATGGCTAATGTTATAAAATAAATGTTATACTGTATAATATCATTGATTGTAACAATCTTCTCATCTGTAAGTTCATGAGCTTAGATAAGTTTGTCATCTTAAACTTAATTGAATGTTGTTAACTTGATACTTATTAATTATTTGTTAGTTTCGTATCAAGTCACATATAAAGAAAATTTATGACAGAACACAATCATTCTGTTCTAAATCAAAAAAGAAAATAATTATGGTTTCGGAACATTGAACGTACCTGTTTGTGTTTGACGGGCCTGTTGGTCTAGTGGTTAGTGGCCCTGACTGCTGAGCCGGAGGTCGTGGGTTCGATTCCCACCCAGGACAACCTTTTTGTGATGAGCATGATTGTTTGTTCTGTGTCTGGGTGTGATTTATCTATAATATGTATGTATTTATAAATTATATAAGTATGTATATCAGTTGTCTGGTTACCATAACACAAGCTCTGCTTAGCTTGGGATCAGATAGCCGTGTGTGAGTTGTCCCAAGATATTTATTTTTTATTTTTTACCTACAAATACGATGACATCTTATTTCATGACTGTCATCTACAATAAAAGACACAATTATTACCGTATTCAACAAATCCAATCAACCACAAAACCGGCTTTCAGTAAATAATAGAATCTAACTGCCAACCCGATTACGCAACAGTACGTCAAAATGATTATTTTTTCATAGGACCCTGAATTCTTCCCAATAATCTTACTGTATTCTTGTCAGGTCCCCAAACGAGGCTGATTCATAAATAATCAATTGACGATGTTACCCACGTTAAAAACGTCAAACGCGTATACATATAACATGAGGCGTAATTTTCTTCTCGAGAGAGTTTGGTGACCTATGGATTAGTGCGTAAAGGATATCAAGGGTGGCGACGGGTGAGATAAGATTGATAGAATTTGTTTTGGTTGATTTTGTTTTCTAGAATGTTTATTTGGTATTATGCCAGACTCTCAGAGATTACTTCAACTTACCATCATTCCATTAACTATAACCCATTCACTCTTGATACATCGAGGTCAAGTTGTTAATTCTGAAAAAAAAATACGAAGAAAATTTAAATATTTCACGTACAAATGACATCTTACTGTGTGTGGTAAAAGAATTACTAGCGAACGATTTCTGTATTGAACCGATGATTTGAACAATTTTGATCACAACAGCTAATGAACCAAACAAACTTAGAATAAGTCTTAATGATCTAAACATTAAGACTGATTCTATGTTAACACAAAAACTTGTCCTAACAAAGTCAATACCTAAGTAACATTTCAGAAAATTAGGATTCCTCTTAGTATGTGATTGAGCAAATTGCATGTGACGTCACAGATGGCGTGGCGAGGGTGCGTTCCAACATTTTTCTATTAAAACTATGGCGGTATACAGCGAAAAACACGCTTAGTTTCCGTATTAATTAACGAAAATGAGGTGTGTTTTCTGGAGTGGTAAATCAAGAGCTGGACAGGTAATTTGACCAGATTTGTCATGCTGTCACACGAGAATTACGAACGGTGGTATTATTATTATGTGTCACATAATTACGTCCAATATTGAATTTAGTGTTTCCTTGTATACGATTTCAACGAATATTAATGATGTTACGTATCAGATTATAAATATAAAGATCAATAAATTCTTTGCTTGTTAAACTTATGTTGATTTAATGAGGAAACACGGTAGGCGAAAGTATTAATAATATATTACCAATTGCCAAATAAAGATCCAATAGTTAATCGAATCGACATCTTTCAAACTTTCGGTAGTTCATGAGTTTGTGAACTACCCGAAAGTGAAACTTCTTACTTGTTTGTTATCCGGATATTTTTGTCCATGGTCTTAATTGCAATTTCATACATAGAATAAACAGGAAAATAAAGTGTCATAAGAACACTATAGTCCTAATTCTATTAACAACACGGGAATATTTGTATTCATTGACAAACAAAATTCGACTTTGATATTGTTTCTTAAGCGTTTGTGTTGCTTGCAACATGTTTCTTACCAACATTAAAGTTGTAGTGTTGCTGGCACAGGCTTAACTTTTGTTCTCATGAAAAAAAAAATGCAGTATTGTAGTTGACATCAATGTTTAATGTTGTAACCATTTTAAACTTTGTACCAAGCTGTTATACCTAGCTAAACTTAAAAAATCTCTGTCTTAACTTTACTTTGTAAGACTCTATTACGTTTTGTGAGATTCTTTTCTTATAACTTCAACTGGCCGTTTAAAGTTTTATCATATCAAAGTTTTATTAGTTTCCTTACGGCCCAAGCAACAAACATGTTTGTCGAATAACTATTTTATATTGTTTCATGGCTTATCTTTATGATTGTTGTTGAAATTTGTTTTTTTTTTGGGCATTCTCTAAGCGCCCTTTTGGTTTGAATTGTTCACTTTTGTTTAGTCTTGACAAATTAAGTACAATGATGCCATATGAAAAGAACAGTTATGTTATTGTGAACTTCATGCGAATCACAACAATCGATGACATTTAAATGGCACTCAACCAAAACGCAAATAGTTAACACAAAACAAATCTTAAATTTAAATAAACATTTTTTTGTTTAAATCTGTCATTTACACTCACTGTTATTTATCCAATAAGCGACAATGAGAAAAAAAATGAGAAAGCAATTCAACTCGAAAATTGTCTTATAGAAATAATTTATTCAAGAGTTTCACTCAGAGACACGTCGTTCCAAGACAAGTCACTTCAAAGCGTACGTCTTAATTTATCACTGAAGGGTGAAACAGCCTTGTAATAAATTATTTGTTAAACAACCCCTGACGTGTACCAAGTATCTACTAATAGATTGTCCATGTAAATTAATTCAAAGTTGGCTTTTGAGTCTCTGTACTTAACTTTGAATCAAAGAAGCACACACATTGTGTATTTAAGTTGCTCACTTGTGTTACAACTTAACACAGACTCGGCAAGGTAATTAGTTAAGTTGCAAACCTAACTTAATTTCGGATATGCGAAGGTCGTAGTCCGAATTGACCTGCAAGCGTCCCTCAGGGACTTAACTTCGACCCTGCTATTTTAAGCTAAAATTATAAACGTATTTTGACCGTATTGCGCAAAGTCATTCAGAAATCGTGATTGTACGAAATTGTTCGATGAATCCATACAGCATTTGAATAATTACATACATTTGTTGTTTTAACGAAAATACTCAAAGAATATGGCGCAGTGATTGAATGTATTATATTTCTGCAATGATTGATTGACTGCTATGCGTTTTCAACCGCGTTGTACATACAACTGTTATAATAAAGACATGTAAGTCCATATGAATGTAGTAATATTGTTAAAAAAGGTTGTTGCATTGTTTTTGAAAAAAAAAATGTTATTGATACTTCATTACTCACCTCGTGAAATCGCTTTAGGTTTTATATAGATAGAATTCAATACGATTATAGATTAAAAATAATGCAACAATCTTTTCCTATAAAATACCATTTGTAAATAAGAATAGATAAAGTAGCTATATAAAACATATTTCGTTGTGTTTATTTCAAGCAATTAATATAACAACTAGTTTAGTACCTATGTTAAAATTTGATGAACAAAATGGATACTTATAAATATATTAATACTTTTAAAAGGTATGAAATATTAGTCTTAAAATTAATATAACGATTTAGCTTAAGTCTAATAAGTCATCCAATTTGATGGCTTAGATTATAAGGCTAATTTAAGTTTTATGGATATTGTTTTTTTATAGTCTATCGATGTAATACGGTTGTGTAAATACAGTTTAATATAAGAAGTTATTTAAGAAAATAAATCTATTGATCGTCATATTTTGTTTTATTTAATGCTACTATAGAACAGCTCAAACATTTTTATTTCTATGAAAATAAAAAAATAAAATTAAAAACCTAATAACGAAAACTCTCGTATCTATGAAGAAGTAAGCTATCTATACTAATATTATAAAGCTGAAGAGTTTGTTTGTTTGAACGCGCTAATCTCAGGGAATACTGGTTGGAATTGGAAAATTCTTTTAGTGTTGGATAGTCCATTTCTTAAGGAAGGCTATAGGCTATATAACATCACGCTACGACCAACAGGTGCTGAGCAGCGTGGGTGAAACCGCGTGGAACAGCTAGTTTCAAATAAAATGACCAATAGCACCAGGCTATCTAAAATATGTAAGCACTTGTATTGCATGTCGAACTGGTATCCTTTATTCCGTATCCCGTCACTTGTAAGCCCCAGTGTAAAACGTTCCTTGAAGGTAGATGCTGGTAAATTATCCAACCCCGGGACTCAAAACGTAAAAGAAGGAAGACGGATGGGTGATTTCACAACCGAAAAAAAAGAAGATCCTGTGGTAGATCGAAGAATTATACTTTATAAGATGATGTAGCTATTTTTAATAACAACAACGGTCAATAAATATTACTTATTAATTTACAATAGAAAGCATAATTATTGAAAATACATTGTCTTACAAAACAAGAAGAACACAAAAACTAATACTAAACTTTTACACTTCTGCTAACGACTGTTAGGTGACGTACTCGGCATTCTCGGTTAATATAGTATAGTTATAGTTGTTATAGTATATGATTATGTCAAATGACTGTCAAGTCAATCTTATCATCAATATGCTGTAACAATTCAAGTTACGATAGGTGCAGTAAGTTGACATCCGTCGCTCCCATCAAATTGGACCCGAGACGGCGGCAGCGCCTCACAGACGTAGTGGAGGAGATTTGACACCGCACTCCCCCGGGGCTAGGCTCACACAGTTCAATCGGGGCAGCACTAGTCCGAGGCAGCAGAAATGCGATGCAAGTGTGCGAGATTTTAGTCGGCATAAGTCCAAGTCCTCCGTCCGAAATCAACGAGGATTTACACATCAACCAAAAAAAGAGAGGTACATACAGTAAAGTACAAAACTTAGGATGGGCGGTAACTCACACATCCAGGCGGTTTACAAGCCCCGTGAAAAGTTACCGAACACGAGGTGTGTAAAACAACAAAACCACTGATAATAGCAAATGGCCTGGTAAATAGCTAAGAAAGAACTTTATAGAAAAAGGTAGCTGACAATCTTACTATACCAAAATCCTTACTAAATTTATAAAAGCGAAAGTGAGTTTGTTCGTTACGTCTCCACGCCTAAATGGCTAAACCGATTTTTATGAATTTTGGTACAGAGATAGTTGGAACCCTGGAAGCGGACCTTTTTAAAAAAAAACATTTAGATATGAGGGAGAAAGAGGGAAGAAAAGGGAAAACTGAACATTGCTTACAACATTGTTTACAATAAATAAGGCGCAAGGGCAAAAACTACAGGTAGCAGGTACCTGTAAATCAGGAAAGGGGAAATGTGTTAGTCCGAATTTAACGCGATCGAAGCCGCGGGCAAAAGCTAGTAATATTATAAATGCGAATGTTTGTGGGGATGGATGTATGGATTGATGAAATTTGGCGCAGAGGTAAATTATAGTCTGGAATAACACATAGGATACTTTTTTTCGATCATCACGCGGGCTCTAGCTAGTTTCATATAATACACGTCATTATTGTTATTGACGTAGGCAAATCAGCTGCCAGTTCCAAATGGAGATGGACGGCTAACGCAGTCACATGCAAAATTACCAATGAAACAGTCTCCACGTAATGGGTGCCTGACAATGGATGGCGAAGCTAAGGTAAGGAGCTGGCAAGATGACCTAGTCGTGCACGGAGATGATCGATTTGTGGTTGCGCACGCAAAGATATAGGTAAGGCCTTTCCCCAGCAGTGTGTTATTACGAGCTTGTAAAATAAATAAATAAATAAATATCTTGGGACAACTCACACACGGCTATCTGATCCCAAGCTAAGCAGAGCTTGTGTTATGGTAACCAGACAACTGATATACTTACATACTTATATAATTTATAAATACATACCTACATATTATAGATAAATCACACCCAGACACAGACGAACAATCATGCTCATCACACAAAGTTTGTCCTGGGTGGGAATCGAACCCACGACCTCCGGCTCAGCAATCAGGGCCACTAACCACTGGACCAACATGCCTGTCAAAAAAAAAGTAAAAGAAAAGTAAACCAGCCAAGAGCGAGTCAGACTTGTGCACCACGGGTTTCGTACAAATTTGCGACATAAACAGTAATTTCTCTTGGTTGCGTAGAGCTGTGAACAACTCTTGTGAGTTAAGTGTTAATTTTTATTTATTTAATACAGCATGGAGGACTTACACCTTAAAAAGAAACTTAATAAAAAACCATGGACAACAGCAAGCCTATTACAAGTCCTCACCTATAGTAGCAGACTAAAAATTTAAAAAGAAATGTGAGCACTAACTACACTTTACACATTAACCTGTTTGACGGGCCTGTTGTTCTAGTGGTTAGTGGCCCTGACTGCTGAGCCGGAGGTCGTGGGTTCGATTCCCACCCAGGACAAACTTTGTGTGATGAGCATGATTGTTTGTTCTGTCTCTGGGTGTGATTTATTTATAATATTTATGTATTTATAAATTATATGAGTATGTATATCAGTTGTCTGGTTACCATAACACAAGCTCTGCTTAGCTTGGGATCAGATAGCCGTGTGTGACAACTCACACACGGCTAATATAATAAATAAATAAATATCTTGGGACAACTCCCAAGATATTTATTAAATTTATTAACCTAACTTAATAAAAGGTTACATAAACAAAGTCAAATAAAAGGCTAAACATTATAGTTGAGTGAAGAAACTGTTTAGTTTGCATTTAAATGCAAAATGATGTACACATTACAAACGAATATTTATCATAAGTAAAACAAAGAAACAAAAGGTTGCTTAAGCGCCTTCTGGCTGACGTCACACTAGTCACACAGTACACTACACACACACTAGACACTATTTCACAGCTTTAAAGGACCGCAGTCGCGTTCTCTACACAGACAGACGCACAACAAAATCATCCTATAAATGTTCCGTTTTAACGGTACGGAACTCTAAAAAGGTGACCTTATCCGATCTAAGTCAAATAGATCGGGCCGAGTTTCATCTTGCACCGTCCGTAGCTCATTAGGCATACAGGAGAAACCACTCGAAGCTTTCCCGGGTTGGGTCTTCTAATTACACTATATCAGGATTAGCGACCGAGTTAAAGGATGCTTATGCTTGACTAAATTTTAGAACAGATAGAGTTAGAGTGTGGTTTTGGTCTTGCGTTTTAGATATGCTTAGTAAAATTTTCAGTGTCGTAGAATTGATAAAAAAAGAGAAGCACGTTAATCTATACTTAATAATATTATAAAGCTGAAGAGTTTGTTTGTTTGTTTGAACGCGCTAATCTCAGGGACTACTGGTTGGAATTGGAAAATTCTTAGTGTTGGGTAGTCCATTTCTTGAGGAAGGCTATAGGCTATATAACATCACGCTACGACCAACAGGTGCTGAGCAGCGCGGGTGAAACCGCGTGGAACAGCTAGTTATTCATAAGCACCAAAGGTATGACTGTTGCTATTAGTAATATTAATCCTGGGGTAAGTAGCGGAGAAACACAGTTTTGGCTCAACTAAAAGTCTTAGTTGAAAAAACATTCACAAATAAATAGAATCCCTTTGGAATCACAAGTATTGCCACCTTATAAATGAAAAAAAGAGAATTACTTGAAAATAATGGCCAACTTCCTATAAATAAAATAATAGACGCACCAGAAGAAGAAACTGAGTAAGATCATTATTTCAATCGTTTATTTCTAAACTGGTGGTGATAAGACAACACAGAATATCTTTTTTACCAACTGGAATACCCACTAAAACTTAATATAAACTACTACTAGATATCGATGTCTTGTTCGGTATTCTCTGCTCTCTTAATATTATATCTACAACGGCTATTAATATTGGTTTTGTCCTCTGTGATCGCAGTCAACATATTCGCACTGAAGATTCCATCATCATCTTCATGGTGCAATAACTCTGCAGGCGTACGGCAGGGTAGCTAAATTGTAGCGTTCTACGCGCGCCTCAAAAAGATGTCAGCAAAGCAGAGGGGCCTGCCAGGGCCACCGCCTGCCCGGTCGCAGGTTGTTCTAAAGAGATACCGCGGCCCCGGAACGTAAAGGGCAATAGAAGGAACATGGGTGGGTTTTAGTCAGTAAAAATCTGACACTTCCCCCCTTTACTTGCTCCGCCTAGAGTGGGAGAAGTTATTTGATGGATTCCCATCCGCAAATAAAAAAAGGGTAGTTAAATTCTATTTCTCACGAACTTCTTTCATCCTACCACTTTTATGCTGATAACTTGCAGATTTATTCACATGCTCCCGTAGATCAACTGTCTGACGCGGTGAATAAGGATTTGGGGCGTATTGCTGGATGGAGGATGGTCTGAAGATTAACCCTGCGAAGACTTAAGTCATTGTGGTCGGCAGCCCAATTAATTGGTCGAAACTTCCTCTGATTGTCTTCGATGGTGCTAAAATTAAAAACTAATTTCTGTTCAGCAGTGTAAGGTACACTGCTGAACAGAAATTAGTTTTTAATTTTTTAAAGGCTTGTTACTGCCATCCGTACCATATCTTTAAAAGAAAAATAGTTTCAATCTTTAGATCTTGTATACCTATACAGAAAACTAACACGCTCCAAAACTATCCATAAATACAGAATACAATACACGCCAAATTTAACCCTCACAAAGCCACACGTTTCTAAAACAACACAAAAACTACAAAAGAGACAGAAATACGAAATTGACGACTGACTAAGCAACATTCAAACCACTCAGTCGCAGTTCAGTGTTGCTTCTCAATTTTCTCGAAATATATAAAAAGAGAGAGGATATTTTATTTATTGACTTTAGGGATGTTGCCGCGGCACCCAATATCCGAGAAACGAGAAAATGAGACTATTTACAGTCATATTTCAAACTTGTGTTAGTTATGAATGAGTGATCGCGTGTCAATGATTCGTGATTTGGAGTGAGGAATTGTGACAATTTAGGAGCGGATATTCTTAATTTAGGATAGTAAATTGGTTCTATCTGAAATTGTATCAGAGGAAAAACGATATTTGAATCATTTGTATAATAATTTGCTTTATTTTCTATCAAATGTCGATTTCTATAGCAATTAATTAAATTTTGCCTGTTATGTAGGTAAGATGAGCAGCAAAAACTTGTTCTAAACAAAATACTTTGTCATTACTTTGTCGTCAAAACCTATACGCTGAAGTTGTATTCGTTTGTGGTGAAAACAGATGCGACGCGACTATAAAATATAACAGAACGACAACGTGAAGAAACACGCGTTTCACTTGTCGCAAGAAGCATCAGCCAGTAGTCGCGTCGCCCGAGACCTCATCGTCTGCCTAGCCTTTTCCCAATATATTGGGGTCGGCTTCCAGTCTAACTGGATGCAGCTGAATATCAGTATTTTACATGGAGCGATTGCCTATCTGACCTCCACAACCCAGTTAGTACCTACTGGGTAATGCGATACCCCTTGGCAAGACTAGTTGTCAGACTTTCGGAACACTGACTACCTTTAACGACTGATAAAGATCTACAAATCACAGCCGGGACCAACGGCTTATTGTGCTTTCCGAGGCACGGAGAAAACTCGGTTTGTAACGGGTGGTCACCCATCCACAGACCGACCTAGGCGAGCGCGGCTTAACCTCAAGATTGACCCGAGTGGCTGCTATTATTTAGCCACGAGGTGCTCTTCGCATTGCCCGAGTCCAACAGTCGCTTTAATGAAACCAGTCCCTAAAACCCATTCGGATAATCATCCACCCGACGTTTTCTGATCGTAACTACAAGTTATTTGCATTTGTGTAACACGCGTGTCTAATACACACCCGAGATCATTGTTAAACTATTATAATTAATATCTACCGAGCACTCCCAACTGTTCGTGTTATATTCATTTAAATAATCCCATTTAACTACGACATAGTTTCAGATTGGGTTGGAATTAGGGTTTGTTATTCTGTGGATTATTATATCTTTAATAGGGCATTTGCAACTACAAGATGGTAAAAGGAAAAGAGGCAGACAGGCAAAAAGATGGATGGATGACATAAGGAATTTAGAAGAAGCTACATGGTCAAGAAAAGTCAGGGACAGAAATGATTGGAAACAGCTGGAAGAGGCCTACGTGTCACAGGACACGCTGATCATTAAACCGGAGAAATAGATTTGTGTTAGATTATAAGTTTATTTGCTTATAAGTTTATGTTAAGATTCAGCAATAAAGGCTTTAAAAAATAGGACATTTGCAAGATGGATTTGATGGACGGATGGATCTAGAACTGGTTCATCAAACTTATCAGACAGTTGTGTTGCTGGGGAGTTTGTTCAGCCACTTCTTCTTCCTAGCTAAAACACTAGGATGTGGCGAAGGGTAAGCGTTTTGGGAAACTGTCTTATGTAATGACCTTCAAAAAGTGTTGATTATCAGCTTCGTTTCAATAATGACTTTTGATTTTGGAGTCCTATGTGCAGCTGGAGCTGTTTTATTTAGACTAAATTGGGATTATGTGCATCAATAAATGGAACATATTTATTAAAGGCTAGCCTTTTCCCAACCCTGTTGGGATTGGTTTCCAATCTAACCCAATGCAGCAGAATACTAGTATTTTACTAGAACCGACTGCCTATCTAGCTTCCACACCCAATAATAAAACACGGCAACGTTCTATTCTATTACTGCAGGGAGTAAATAATCAGTCTTTTTAGGGTTCTGTACCTTAAAAAGAAAAATGGAACCCTTATACATAGGATCATTACTTTATTGTCAGTATGTCTGTCTAGCAAGATCCTTTATTTCGGGAACGCGTAAAGGTACCTAGTTGAAATTACTATAAACTCAAATCTGTGATCTCTTCGAGTTGTGGAAAAATGAACCGTCTGAGTCTACGCATTTAGAAGATCTGCTACCCTACCATGACGTGTTAAAGCAGAAATTATTCCGCTGAGGACAAGGGACAGAGCTATACAGGGTGTCTAGCACCATCTCTTTCACTCAGTGGAATAAGTTCTTCTTTAAGATGTCATAGTAGGATATATGGTCATTTATGTCGCAAGTTTATACAGAAACGTCGGTGTGCGAGTTCGATTCGCAGACTTGGCCGGTTCCTTATAAAGTGCTTGCCTTTTTTATGCAACATCCTCATTGATAGTATCAGTCAATATAGAATGTGTTCAGTCATGGACTAGCGATATTCTATGTAATTATATACCAAACATTCTAGTACTAATATTTATTGATTAAAAAGAAAAACGATAATAAAATTCAATCACAACATAGGTATTAGAGAAAAACAAACGCGCAAACGAAAAGTAGCGAAAAATATAATAATATTTTTATTTTCAAATAGACGTATTAACGTTCCGTTAAAATGCTATGCGCTTTAATCATACCTTCCGACTCACTGAACAGCAAATTAAAATTAGAATAGCTATTTAAAATCCAGGGGTACATAACCTAATTCACCTACATAACATAAACGAGTTTCCAACACAATAAACAACACAAGGACATACACAGTCAACAGTACTTATGCAAATATTATGTCCACATTAGAACATCCTTTACAGTACCACGTTGATTTATAAACTCCTTTATGGTCCCAGAGGCCGGCCAGAGAATGTAGTTCCCAAACTAACTGCGAGAAACTCGGAGAGTAATGGCTACAGGTATGTTAGAAGTGCTCAAAAGAGGCACATAGTTGAGCGATTTTCTTTACAATTAAAAAAACATTTCAGACACTAATCTGCATAGTGCTAATGTTGACCAAGATTTTTGTCTAGACCTTTAAATTTGTTTTGGCTGTTTCTTCTCAGAGTAGTCGGGTACGAAACACCAGCCTCATCTAGTTTTAAAAAATTAACATCATTTAACAATCTTATAGAACAACAAAAAGCTGTTATTTTGTAGATCTTTGACAGGTTAGCCAGGTCAGTGGCTCTAAAGTCTGAAAAGTAGCCTTACTAAAGAGGGATGACGCATATGCGACTAAAAAAGTAAGTGAGAGATAACGACGTGATATCTGACAGCGGAGAATGGAACAAAAATACATGTTACGCCGTTTTATTCTTCAATTCTCCCCTATCAGACGTCACGGCATCATTTACTCCTTTCTCCTTCATATCATTCCATACACAATCCATCCATCTCTTTGTTGGCCTTCTTGTCGCTCTCCGTCCTTCAACATACATAACATTATATTGTGTTTTTATATAAACTTAACAGGCATTCAAGTTAAAAAGAATAGATATCACAGAAAATGTCAGTGGGTCCTCAAATGTAAGATAGGGACAAAGATAAAAAAAAACAACACTGCTGGAATCTGCTGAAAATCACCCGAATACCCTAAAACCATTGGAATTAACCCAAAATCTATCACTGAGCAGCCTATCAACATAATTTTCCTGCCCTTGTCCCATTCTATTTGTGGTCGGCGCAACACGTTTTCTTCTTCCATTCTCCTATCAGACGTCACGGCATCATTTACTCCTTTCTCCTTCATAACATTCCTTACAGAATCCATCCATCTTTTCTTTGGCCTGCCTCTCGCTCTCCGTCCTTCAACATGTTCAACAAAATAACACTATTAAAAAGAAAATACAGAAAATGTCAGTCAATCCTCCAGTGTAAGATAGGGACTAAAATATTATAAAAAAAAACAACACTCAGCTGAAATATGCTGAAAATCACCCGAATACCCTAGAACCATCGGAACCAACCCAAAATTCATCACTGAGCAACCTAACTTACAATCACTTGACGAACAAGGTAATATTTACTCGACAATCGTTTGAGAATTGAGCGCCCACACTTTTTGTGCCCTACATTATCAAGTTATGCAAAACCTACCTAGCGAGAAACACATTACGATGTCGTTATGTAAATCCAGATGTTCATGCCGTAGGTATCTTAGCTACGTTACAGTTGGAAAAGTTATCTAAACTGATCACTTTTATTTATAACGTAAAGGTGTGGTTTACGGCGCGTTTGTTTTCCACACGCGTTTTAAATAGGGCCTGCCAGAGCCAGCACCTGTCGGAGTTAGGTGTTCAAAAGAGATACGGAACATGGGTGGATTTTGGCCAGTAAAAGTCTGACACTCTCCCTCCCGCTCCGCCCAAAACGAGGGAAGTAATATGATGACTTCTCATTAACAAAAAATGCATGAATTGCTCTAATAAACGTCTTATACTAGTTTTTTGAACAGTAGCTGTAACAAGCTTCAGCATGTAACTTGTGGCCACGGGGTAAGTGTGAGCTACATTCAAACAATATTACCAGTGACACTTCGAATACTAACTCAGTAAGTTTGCAAAACAAATCAATCTCGCATAACATTCGCCCACCTGATTCCCAACTATGTACATAAAATCATGAATAGCTACAACTACCTACAACCAGTCTCATCTGCCTAACATTTCCAACTAGAAGACAGGCTACACATCTGTATGTGACAGTTGTTTAAGGGCCGCTTAAATTCTTGTACCCAGTGGGGATTGTTTAATGAATCATGTGAATTTAGAGAATTGAAATGCGAGGGTGGAAAGGAGGCTCTTATTTTTAGACAAGCGTCTTTATTGACGTACAAGGTTTGTGCCTGATGGAATCCTTACTAATATTTTTAAAGCGAAAGTGAGTTTGTTTGTTTGTTACGTCTTTACGCCTAAATGGCAAACCGATTTTGATGAATTTTGCTACAAAGATAGTCGGGACCCTGGAGTCGGACATAGGTTTTTTTTTATTATTTTTTTAATGTGAGAAAAGGGGGAGAAAGAGCGAAGAAAAGGGGAGAGAAAGTTTTTGTTTTTCGTTCATGACGCGGGTTAAAGTTAGCGTTAGCCCAAAGTAACTATGCCACGCGGACTAAACGGGCGGATGCTAGTTTTCTATAAAAAATAACTCAATTCATCATTCATTCCTTTTCTGTGTATTAAAAAATTAGTATTCGTTCATTTATTGGTTTTTTTACATAGAATTACATTTTTAAATATTTCTGTGCTTCTACTTGTGTGCATCTTTGCAGTCCTTTCCTAAATCAAGGTTTATATAGAATGTTTTACTTCAGACCGCTTTTTAACTAATCAAATCTTTCAAATACGACAACAGCAATGTTAATGTTTTAATGTAAATGGGCAAGAAATGCTTGTAATTTTGCGGATAAACCACACATTTACAAAAAGTACTAAACGACAGAGTAAATATCGTAAATTATAACATTTTCTGGAATATGTTGATAGTGTTTTTGCATATTCACAACAAACACAAAGATCAAATTCCCATACCAACAACAGAAATGACACTCAAAACGGGAGAAGATTAACGCTCTCTATTATACCTACATACCTATAGTCCGCATTCAGCCACTGCGGTTCCAACAAGCGCCTCACTGAATATTATTATAATCATTCATTCACACAAACGCAATGACCGACGTCATTTGCACGACACCGCTCGCCATAGAGTATGAAATGTTTAATTAAAAAACAGAAGAGCAAGTAGGCAACCAACGTAACGGATCTAAAAAACATTGCCAACAATTTGTGTTAAAAGAATATTCAAGTAAGTTGGTTATATAACATCATATGCATATAATCACACTGTTATTATACCAGTAATTGTTGGGATCTACACAATCATTCCACAAAAAAAAAAACAACGAGCTGATGAAGGAATTTATGAGAATTTTTTTTTTGGCGTAAAACCCGGATCACCTAAATCGACCCATACTTTTTAAAACACCACAATGTAACAAACATACTTACGGACGGATAAATCCTATTAAACCTAGTGTGTGTCGCCGAGACCAGTCAAAACTCTAACTTAGGTTCTACTCAAACACTGTTTATCATTTATTTAAGAAAAATATAATGTAAAAAAATGTAAAATAGGGTTTATTTTAGATTTTTCACTTAATATGAAATCAATTGTCTAGGTAAATTTAATCAAAGTTAGAATATATTTTATAAAATTCAATTGATTCAATACCATTTCTTTTGAAAACGACTCAATTAATCAAGACAAACATCTCTAGAAACACATTTTCTTTCTTAATTTTCATTCATTAGATTTTTCTCTCAGTAACTCACAAAAGAAAAATAATTAATTATTTTTGATTGATTGCATTACAAAGGTTAATGCAGTAAATATCGTAACGAGAAGGCACAGATTTCACTCTGAAGGTATAATGTGATCAATCTTATTGAGTTATTATAACAAAACATAGTGATATATTTCAGTGATTTATTTTTGTGACTAGCAATGTTAATATCTCTCGCAAATGTGAACTTGAAACACAAGTAACACTATTCATATCAAAAAGCATGAACATTATGACGGTTCTTTCAAAAGGGGGTCAGTAGGTATTGCAATCTTACCAGGTTAATAAAGAACAATCCAATAGAAAGTTTTCAGCCAAAACGCTTCCATCACTATGACAATGCGACAAACAAGGACGAGAAACAGGAACCTGTGGACGTTGAGCAATGGGTAGCTCACCGTCCATCCGTCTTTTGACGACAGGCCGTGTAGACGGCGCTTTAGTATTTCACGTGCGCCTCAAAGAGATGTCACCAAAGCAGAGAGGCCTGCCAGGGCCTCCGCCTGCCAGGGCTGCGGGTTGTTCACAAAGATAAAAAAGCAATCCACAATTTGGTTTCACCAATGGGCAAAGCAGGGCACCCTCTCAGAGGTTCTAATAACATAGGCATAGAACCATTTCATCAGGAAGGTCCTGATCTACAATCTAACAAAACATGACTAAACGTGTTGTATTCCGGGCTTTACTTGCGGGTAATGTTCAAAATGTCCGTGCTACGGTCAAACGCTATCTAATATAGAGCGTGATGAAATATTATGGTTTGAATTTTGGCTGGAACAATTTTTCTTTTAGATACTCAACAAGTCACTGTTTGCTGTAGGTTAGATTTGAAAGGTATCTTTTTAGAATATCTGTATCTGCTAGAATAAATGTTTCCTTACTAATATTATAAAAGCAAAAGTGAGTTTGTTTGAATGTTACCTCTTCACGCCTCAATGGCTAAACCAATTTTGATGAATTTTGGTACAGAGATGGTTGATCCCAACTATCTTGTGCCCGTGGCTTCGCTCGCGTTAAATTCGGGATAGCACAGTTCCCCTTTCCTGATTTGCAGCTACCTGTAGTTATTGCCCTCGTTCCTTATTGATTGTAATAGCAAAGCTAAGTTTTTCCTATTCTTCCCTCTTAAAATTAGCATATGTCTGCCTCCAGGTTCCCAACTATCTCTGTACCAAAATTAATCAAAATCGGTTTAGCCATAAGAGGGGAAGACGTAACAAACAAACTAACAAATTCAGTTTCGCTTTTATAATATTAGTAAGGATATCTGGATAAACTAAAATGTTTAACGAAAGGAATCTGGTGCCCCCTATAGAAAACGAATTCAGAACTAGTATATACCAAACAAGTTCCAATCTTATGTCTTGGAAAAAAGAACACAATTTGATTTGACTTACAGTAAAAAAAACTTACACTTGTGACAGTCTAAAATCGTCAACAAACAGTACAATCAAAGATTAGTTAACAATGCAGAGGCAAGAACGGTAGATCCGAGTACAATTCTGTAACTTAATAATAACTTGACTCTTGCGGTGCTTCTATAAAATATAAATATAAATATCTTGGGACAACTCACACACGGCTATCTGATCCCAAGCTAAGCAGACCTTGTATTATGGTAACCAGACAACTGATATACATACTTAAATAATTACATTCTTAAATAATTTATAAATACATAAATATATTATAGATAAATCACACCCAGACACAGAACAAACAATCATGCTCATCACACAAAGTTTGTCCTGGGTGGGAATCGAACCCACGACCTCCGGCTCAGCAGTCAGGGCCACTAACCACTAGACCAACAGGCCCGTCAAACTATACAGAAAGGGTGCCCTATATGATTCCAATCCATGACGTCACTATACCACTCATTCATTTTCTGCCATTTGCATCGACCCGTAGTTTTATTCGGTAGGGAACTCATCAAATAACTTCTCGTTCTGCGCGGAGCGGGGGGAAGTGTCAGATATTACTGAATAAGATCAAAAAAGGCCTCTGAGTTTGTTTCGGCTGTTTCTTCTCAGAGTAGTCGGGTACGAAACACCAGCCTCATCTAGTTTTAAAAAAAAGTTACGTGTAAAAGTGTTTGTGAAAACTTACTTGCAAAATAAACATCATTTATCACTTTTTAGAGATTTGGGCAAGCTTTGGCAACCAAACGGACACAAATTTAGTCTTTGGGATGTTTCCAAAAAAACCCTTGAAAGAAAAACCATACAACCGAAATACAAATCAAGGACCTCATGATTCGCAGTACCGTTTACGACCACTAAACGTAGGTACGAGTCTTTTTTATTCTTAATGGCAAGCCCATTTGTCCGCAATTAGCCTGATGTGAAACAATGCTGCACCCTAGAATGGATCACGCTTTGAAGACATCCAGAATAGGGAAGTCAGCTGTGAATTCCACAAACTTGCGGTTGGCATAAATAAATACGGAGGCATAGCGCTTTGTTCGAGTTCACGGAATTACAACCATAATAATCTCACTCTTCTAATGATAGAATGGGGATAGGGGAATTAGAATGTGTACCTCGGCGGTACCAAGGGGAATCAGATTTTGGAGAGCTTTCTTCTAAATGCAATCGATAAAAAACCGACAGTCGTAACGAAAGGTGGTTAGTTTTCTGAAACCAGATAATCATCATCTGCCTAGCCTTTTTCCCAACTATGTTGGGGTCGGCTTCCAATCTAACCGGATGCAGCTGAATATCAGTATTTTATTTGGAGCGACTGCCTATCTGACCTCCATAACCCAGTAAGTACTGGGTAATACGATACTCCTTGGTAAGACTGGTTGTCAGACTTTCTGAACTCTGACTACCTGTAACGACTGTCAAAGATCTACAAATGACAGCCGGGACCAACGGCTTAACGTGCTTTCCGAGGCACGGAGGAAACTCGGTATCTAACGGGTGGTCACCCATCTACAGACCAACCTAGGCAAGCGCGGCTTAACCTAAAGATCGACCCGAGCGGCTGCTATTATTTAGCCACGAGCTCCTTCTAACAACTTCGAACTTTTCTGAATCCAGATAAGTTCCCAAGTAAATCATCACACAAGAGTACCGTTTCCATAGCAACGCAAACAGCTCTTTCTCGCCAAAAGACTAGATCTAGACAGCCCGCAGTTGACCTACAAGAAAAGCCATAATGCTCTATTCGACGACAAACATGACCTAATCAAGATAACTAAAGTCGCCTATTCATGACGATTCAATAGACCTGTAGGTACTACATGATCTGGGTGTATTGATAACGTGGTGAATAGGACGTATATAGCACCTTAGATATATCGAGTCGAGTTAAGGGTTATGTGTCTTAGATAGCGTATTGTTGGACTAAAGGTTTTCAAGATGGTGGTGGTTGTTCAACTGGGTGACAAAGAAGGATTCAGGTAAGTAATCGATAAATAAAATTGGTATTTGCACCTTCAAGTAAAACATCATCATCTGCCAAGCCTTTTCCCAACTATGTTGGGGTCGGCTTCCAGTCTAACCGGATGCAGCTGAATATCAGTATTTTACATGGAGCGACTGCCTATCTGACCTCCACAACCCAGTTAGTACTAGGTAATGCGATACCCATTGGTAAGACTGGTTGTCAGACTTTCGGGACAATGACTGTCAAAGATCTACAAATGACAGCCGGGACCAACGGCTTTTACGTGCTTTCCGAGGCACGAAGGAAACTCGGTATGTAACGGGTGGTCACCCATCCACAGACCAACCTAGACAAGCGCGACTTAACCTTAAGATCGATCCGAACGGCTACTATTATTCAGCCACGAGCTCCTCAAGTAAAACATCTGGGTTACAATTATAAAAAGCCTTAGTGTTGTGGGTTCCTGCCGGGGTTGCAGGTTGTTCGCAGTGATACCGCGGCCCCGGAACATAAAGGGCAATGAAAAGGAATATGAATAGGATTTAGTCAGTACAAGTCTGACATTCCCCCCCGCTCCACCCAGAGCGGGGGAAATTATTTGATGATTTTTAAGACCAAAAAAGGACATGCCGTGGAGAACAAAAGGCAAAAGAAGGAACATGGATGGGTTTTAGTCAGTACAAGTCTATCATTCCACTACGCTCAGAGCGGGAGAAGTTATTCGATGACTCCCCAACAGTAAAAATAAGGTAAGTAAATAGCCAATTTAAGTAAAGTAAATTAATAGCCAATGTTAATGTAAAGACTATGATGTTAGACAATGATTTCTGCCTACCCTTGTGGGAAGCGGGCATTTATGTATGTAGTTTGAAGATCACTTTTTCTTAATTGCAACAAAAAAAAATGCAAACCATAATATAACCGATTACACCATTTCACTAACTGCAGTTATTAAACTCTTAATCAAAATAAACCGCACGATGAGCTAATTCTGAGTAATGAATACTGGCACCACAATCGTGTTGGAAGCTCTTTTCACAGAAACAAAGATTATGTTGTTCACATGATGTTTGGCTAAATAAATGAAAGGCTGTGATTGTTAGTGTGAGAGAAAATGAGTTTAAATGTAGAGTGTGGTATTTTAGTTGAAGTTTTATCTTATTACTGTTTACAAATAATGTTTTATACCCTTTTATTTGTTGGAGACATTAAAGTTGTATTGCATGAAGGTATTGGCTTTATTGACCTTTACATAAAATTACTAAGCATCGTAGTAGCCTATTATAGCTATTTGGTTTGGGAATTTTGAGCTGCATCCGATTAGATTGGAAGCAGACCTTAAAATATTTGGGAAAGACAATAATGAAATTAAAATAGGCGTCCAAATTGAAAGTGACAAAAATCAAGTCATATACTAAAAAGACGGTTATCTTACACGTATGTAATTCTCCAATTCCTAGTCAGCTGTGATAAATGAGTGGTGGAACTAACTCTTCAAAAGCAAAGCAAAAGTTTAACAGCCCATGCGTTATAATCTAGTAAGTCTCATAAACTAGTTTGACGCCTTTTTAATTCATTCTATGGCCTATCAAACTCAAATCACAAAAACAACTAGTAAAAGCACTCGATAAAATTAAACCAAAGTCAACAACGCTCACATTCAATCCAAATACTATCAATCTATATCCGTTTCAAAATAATAACCATAAAATCGAATCACACCATTCACCGGCTTTATATTCACAGTTCAGTTTATAGTAAAACATATAACCCGAGTTTATAGTTAAACTGTAATCAAGGATTGCACCATTCCGTTAACCGTAGTTTACTAAACCCTGAATTAAGATTAACCGAAGGGCCGAGTGTAACGGATAGCGGTATCTTTACCGTGTTGAAAGCTTTGCTGGAATTAGGATCATGTAGAGGGGATTTGAGGAATCCTTTTAAGGATAGGTCACTCAATCTCTTCCTGGTGGGATCGTAGGGAGAATCGATTTATTTATTCAAGTTCTTTGATTCGGGGAAAGGTACGATTGTGGTGGTTAGTAAAGGCATTTCACAGACAGATTAATTACTGTTGGTTTTGCTCACGTGGAGACGGAAATTACCTTACAGGATCATACTACCGAGCTCCAAACTATCTTATGTTTTAACCCTGGTCCTTGCATAGCGGTGTTCACAGATTTTTTTATTTTTTTTCTGGAGGTCTAAAACTCAAGGCATCTATTTTTTGTCACGAAAACACGAAAAGCCTTTAATGCGTTCAAAAGTACCATACAGACAAACAGAAACAGTACTTTTGAATTTATAATTTGGAAACATTAATTTTTACCAGGTCAATCAATATTAAAATAAGGAGAAAATGTTGGGGTATTTCATTTATCTAATACTAGTTATTCCCCGCGGTTTCACCCACGCTGCTCAGCACCTGTTGGTCGTAGCGTGATGTTATATAGCCTATAGCCTTCCTCAAGAAATGGACTATCCAACACTAAAAGAATTTTCGAATTCCAACCAGTACCTAGTCCCTGAGATTAGCGCGTTCAAACAAACAAACAAACTCTTCAGCTATATAATATTAGTATAGATATATAAATGTTACTATACCAACTTACAATAATTATAAATGTAGAGACTAATATACTATATATTTAATTCTTTCCTTACTATATCTAATATATAAAATTCTCGTGTCACAGTTTTCGTTGCCATACTCCTTCGAAACGGCCGATTCGACCGATCGACCGATTCTTATGAAATTTTGGGTACATATTGGGTAGGTCTGAGAATCGGCTAACATCTATTTTTTATACCCCTAAACCTCGGCGGGTGAAACCGCTGGGCACAGCTAGTAATATCATAAAAGCGAAAGTGAGTTTGTTTGTTTGTTACCTCTTCACGCTTTAATGGCTAAACCGATTTTGATGAATTTTGGTACAGAGATAGTTGGGAACCAGTAGACAACATAGTCAAATTTTTTTTTAAGTGGGATGTGAGGGATAATGTGGGAAGAAAAGAGAAAACATAGCGTTGCTATTACAAATCAATAAGGCGCAAGGGGAACTGTATTACCCCGAAATAAACGCGAGCGAAGCCGCGGGCAAAAGTTAGTAACATATAAACGGCTCGCCAGCACACAGATAAACCCTGTGAGGTTTGCGTGTATGGCAATATATTGACAAGTAAGTGATAAAGTGTTTTAGAAATAAATAAATAAATAATAGAAAAAAATTACAAAAGAATAAAAAATAAAATAAAACTTAATTTGTGATATATTAATGACCAATAAAACCACCATTGCATCCACCAGGGTGGTTAAAACGAAACGGTTATTTTACAACATCCAGTTCCCATAGATCATTTACTACACCAGTTACTTTAATTAAACGCACTTATTAAAGCATGATTAATGCAAGAAGGTACCATAATAGCTACAGTTCTACATGCTACATTCCCTTCGATCGTAAAACATTTAGTACCCCATACCTTTGTGAAAGTGTAGGCAAGGATTTAAATGATTAGATTTACCTTACAAAGAATAACCAAATTCAGTTTCGTTGACATTTGAATCGTTTTTTTGGGAGTTAATCCCGCAACTCTATCCCCAAGCTACTGCAACTTAAAAAAGCCACAATCAGTTCTGGTGACGGTTCCTTGTCACCACCACAGGGAACCGTCACCAGAACTGATTGTGCAGGAGACGTTGAGGTAATAAATGTCTTGGATCCAAAACTTCTTGAATGGGAATTAGAGTAAATAATTGAAAAAGTGGGACGAATATTATTAATAATAATGTGGTCGTAAAGCATCTGTGAGTGTCCGGAGTTTGCAGCTGATCTACAATAGGTTTTTTTTTCGCGGATCCTTAAAGGTGCTGACAAACCAAAAAGACCGATTGCGGGCCGACTGCGAACACTGGCAGATACTTTAATTCGTGACCTGTCGTAGAAGTCTGGTGTCTGGAACCGCGTATCCCAAAGAAAGAAAAAAAAGTTTATTTGATACATGCCAGAAGTGCACACAAAGAAAGCAACACAAAAAAAAACTTAAATATACACAAAAAGGTTCAAACTTGAGTTGAGGTTTGTGAATAGATGCTTATGTAAATAAATAAGATTGTATACAGTTATAATAATAACGAAGCTTGTAAATTAATCTACCAATACGTCGGTACAGGTTTGCTTAAGATTTTAGGTGAGGGTACATCGAATGATTTAAGTCTTTGGGTGAAGGTGTAACGGTACATTTCTCTACTCTTCGAACAACACTGCTAAAAGGTACAATCCTAATACATATTTACGCAATTAAAAGCAATAAACTAAGTCTAATCTCCGCTAAAATTACGCAAATTGGGTGCGTAGCGCGTAAGAACGGGGCTAAATTCTCATTTAACCTCAAATAGCGGGTTGTTTAGTACAAATCCCATTAAAGTGTGGGTCGACCTTAGCTTTGGGAGTCTTGGGCTTATTACGGGACTAATGGAATGGAAAAACTCGGTGAAGGTATGGCCTGGATTGGAAATGGAAAGATCTCGAAATAGTAAATACAAATCGTGTGAAACCAGAATGTCTGATGGTGTAGCTTTATTACGCTAAAAAACCAAAAAGGAAAATGCACAAAACTCAAGTTCAGTGACTGTAGTTATGCAAAAGGTACTAATAAACTAATACTATACGTATAAACCTTTGAATCACTCTCCATATCATCTACTAGCTGTTCACCACGGTTTCACCCGCGCTGCTCAGCACCTGTTGGTCGTAGCGTGATGTTATATAGCCTATAACCTTCCTCAAGAAATGGACTATCCAACATTAAAAGAATTTTCCAATTCCAACCAGTAGTCCCTGAGATTAGCGCGTTCAAACAAACAAACTCTTATATAAACTCTTATAATAATAGTATAGAAATATAGATATAAAATGTTTCGTGGATGAATTAACATGTTTTATTGATTGAAAACCATAGAGTTTCATGTGGTTTTAACTTTGTATCTTACTACGAAACCAAAGAGACAATGAACTAAATAAAGTTAGTAATCACTTTACATAAACTGTCATTGTCATTTGTAACCGGGAAATGTTTTTTTTTTTTTTTTTTTTTTATTATTGATAGGCTCGCGTTTGACCACTATCTCACCTGATCTGCAGTAAATTAACATACATATTTACAAACGAGCCATTTCAATTTATATCTGCAAAATACCGAATACAAACTACAAAAAACGTCACAACTATCGACTACTTCTTGAACATCTCCCGAAGTAACACAATAATACGAAATAATTATTGTGTACATAACAAGTACTCTACACTCGGAATAATCTCGAGTTCGACCACAAGCTAGTTAATTCCTTACTATCAGACTGGTCCCTACTAAATAATCGAATTTACGTGAGAACCCCTGTTTTGCTCTCGAACGCCAAAAAGCAGTATCTCAAAAAAAAACAAAAATACATTTTTTTCTTTTTGCATCTGTCATCTTGAAATAGACTTATACAGGTAATCGTTCTTTTATTGGAATACTTGGTTCTTCTGTATGGTGGGTGCGTTTACAAACATTAAAACTCACATATACAAACGGCCAGACCCGAAACAACTATCTGCAGGTCATACAAATATTTGTTCCGCTTGTGAATCGAACCCGCGACTCGCAGCGCAGCAGTCAATCGCTCAGTCACTGCGCCAACCATGCCGTCAAAGTCGAGCGGTTTGAAAGCGATATCGCGACCCCGGAACACAAATGGCAAAACCAGCAACGAGGTATTAGTCAGTACAAAATTTGATAATTTCGTTAAAAAAGAAGACGGTGAAAGGAAAGAAAAATCAGAGATACATTTACACGTATTCCGTTTTATCGATACATAGATTTGTTGAGTTACTGCCTTTTAGCTTACGGGAAATACTGCCCGTTTTCGTTCACCAATAAACTAAAGGATTTTGTAGATATAACACTTGGGGTTATAGATGTTGGGATCGGGCATTTTTGTTTTGTTTTTACATTATTTTTGGATTTAGTGTTTTCGTTTTTCTGTATTCGGTGGCAAATAAGCGTGGGATGGTGGTAGTTCATGTTTGGATTACAGATAAATTACTGAATGGAACTGGGCTGTTTTTTTTCTTCGTAAGAATACGTAAGAGATATTTCTCAAGTATGAATCTAGATTTTTTTGTACCTGAGATTTATGTCAAACTAGGTCTTCGCGGCTTCGCTCGCGTTAACTTCGGTAGCGCCTTATTGATTTGTGAGTGGAGTAACACTGAGTTTTCCCCTTTTTCTCCCTCATATCCTACTCTTTTTAAAAAAAAAATGCCTATGTCCGTCGCCTGGTTCCCAACTATCTCTGTACCAAAATTCATCAAAATCGGTTTAGCCATTAAAGCGTGAAGAGGTAACAAACAAACTTACTTTCGCTTTTATAATATTATTAAGGATGGATAATAATATTTCTTTATTTATTTACTCAAAAACAAAACATTGTAGTCATCATTTTCCTACCCTTGTCCCATTGTCCCGCTCCGCCCAGAGCGGGGAAAGCTATTTGATGATTTCCCACCCCAAAAAAAAAGGTATAATAATGCAAAGGTTATAATTGTGCTTATAGTGCTTCTGATGGTGCTGTTACAATTTCGGAATATTGAGTTTGACAGTGTATTGATTTTTATTAAACGTTAAAATAATTTTAAGGTAAGAATGTTGTGTGTATGTGTTTCTGTATGCGTTTGAAAGTGTGTGTGGATTAAAATCTTGTCTTTGTCACGGAAGGTCTTTTGACGGCACAGTTGGTGCCGTGGTTAAGTGACTGGCTGATACGCCACGTGTCAGGGGTTCGATTCCCACACGGAACAAATATTTGTGTGACTGACAGGTAGGTGGGTCTGGCTGTTTGTGTGAGTTTAAATGTTTGTACATACAGGAGAAATTCCTGGCGTGAGCCAATGTATTTAAAAAAGAAAAGATCTATCTTATTAAACTATCTCATTTTCTTACTCTTTCTTTCAGTAGGAAAGAGTAAGCTTTCATCTTCAAGGACTAATGTAAACGATGACTAACAAATCACCCTCCTAAAATCCATGGGCAAGTCCCCGATTAGTATTCCAACTTCCCTCCCCTCATCCCTAATTCCCCTGACCTTCAGTAGTTTGATATCCTGGCAAGTGGTAGAAAGATAAACCAATCGTTAAATTTTTCCCGCCCAGCTAGATGCGAGGGGTAATTTCCTGTAAGGATTCTGTCGAGAGTTCAAAGTAGCATGGAATTTGTTACACCATCGTGTAACATTGGAAACTATTAATGTGTAATCTTTACTAATATTATAAAAGCGAAAGTGGTTTCGTTTGTTCGTAACGTCTTTTCGCCTAAATGGGTAAACTGATTTTAATGAATTTTGGTACAGCGATAGTTGGAACCCTGGAGACGAACATGGGCATATTTTTTTTAAATATAATGGAGAAATGAGGGAGAAAGAGGGAAGTAAAGGGAAAACTTAGCTTTGCTATTACAATAAATCAGGCGCAAGAAAAAACTATAGGTAGCAGATACCTGCAAATCAGGAAAAGGGTACCGTGTTACCCCGAATTTAACGCGAGCGAAGCCGTGGGCAAAAGTTATAACCATATAAAACCTGATAATAGGCATAGTGTATAATTCCTTTTGAGTTTTAGTATAATAATTCTGTTGGTGTAAAAGGTACGTTTTTAAGGAGATTAGTTAACGAAAATAATTTTATATGTATTATGCGTAAAAGGCTGAGTTGAAAATTTAATACAACTTAGATCTACTCAAAGGTTTGGTAAAATTCTCAAGAGAACTTAGTTACTTTAAAATTAATTTAGTTAGGCATCTCTATCATTAAAAAAAATATTTTTAACCACTTATAAACTAAGGGAAAAAATTTTGTTATCACCAAAAATACTGATCGTGCACCAAATATTCTTTCCTGAATGCTAAAGAAATGCGTAGGTTAGGTTAAAACTGCGACCCCCTACGCCAGTAACGACTTGCATTAATAGAAAATGAATAAAGATATAACACTTTTTTATTGTAGTGCTGTCTTTTTCCTGATGCTCGTTATGACATATTTTAATTAACATATTTTGGTGCACATTCAGTATATTTGGTGCAACACAGGCAAAATTAGGTAAACGAAATGGGAATAAATTGAAGTACTTTTAAATACCATCCATAAACTAACTTCAACAGCGTTTTCTTTTTAATTTATAAAACCACCCAATCAAGCAGTCTTATTTTATTTAATCCAATATATGTATATTTAACATCATAAAAGCTATTCACATACAAATTTACTTTGATGTTTTCGTTCACTAGAAAAAGTAAATTGAACATTTTATTTGCAATAGTATTTCAAGAATTGAACAAACTACAAAGCTAATTGGCTTTTTAAAAATAAATAGTTTAATTAGACGATGTTTCGTATTTTTTAAATAGGCTCTGATTGAAATATCTACGGTCCTGCGGATTGTTTTTCACAGGAATTTAAATTATTATGTCTGGATAAATTTTGATTGACACAAAATTTTTATTTTATTTTTAGTCGACTTTTTAACATTTTTTTTCTTCTAACTGTAATGTGTTTAAATTGGTTGATTTAAATTATAATAACATATTTTGCCATACAGCAGCTAATGCTAATGTTTTGACGCTATCTGTTCCTGTAAAGGGGAGTCCCTGCTGTCTTAAAATACAGGCCACTGCTTAGTTTTAGGCACCAGTCTCCCACAAATGATCATTAGATGCTTACTGCAAATATATTAATATCTTTTAAGTTTTAGCGTATAAGGGTTACAAGATACAAGCTTAGTATTTTTTTTTTATAATGCAAAAATGAGTTGGGTTATTTGTTTTTCAAGCCCACGAGAATTAAATGGTTTTCGATGGAATTTGGCGCAGAGGACATACTTTAAAAAACGAGGAAGTTCTCAATTCGATTTCTGTATGTTTGTTACGCGATTTCATAGTCGATTGGGGGCAGATTTTCAATATCATTTTTTAGTCGAAAGGATGGTAGAGCACCTACATGAATTTTATCTATACTGCTAGGTTAATTTATGTTATCTTCTATAATACATATTACGTCTTGTTATGTATATGGACGATATGCTTATATATTACAGTGGAAATGAAAAATGAATACTCTCAGACTTCCGAAAGTAAATTAATTTATTGGTGTTTTTAGAAAGTCGATTTTTTTGCTGTCAATCTTTGAATAATCTTTGTACAAAATAACTACAGAGAAATTCATTTCTACACGCGAGGGAAGACGCTGGCTAATATCTTTATAGACTAGACTAGATAAATAGACTTTAATACTTTTGACTACTAAATAATTGAATTTATTTACGTTTTTGAATTGCATGACTTAAGTTAAAAATCGCTCACTCTGATTTGAAGATAGCATTGATATTATATTACAAGGCAAAACTGGACTAATCCTTTTACAACGTCTTGGCAAATTTCGTAACAATTCCAACGACGTAACTTTTATATCCGTATCTATACAGATATCATCATTATTTTTTTTGCGATTCGCGCTAAAATCGCCACCACTCATTTGATTGCATACAAAACAATTGTAACGCAAATAACTAGCATTGGTTAACCTAGTAACATGAAACATCAAACAGACATGTTTGTTTGTTAAAATATTACAGCTAAAACCGATCATATTTCACATTATAATTAACGAACGTGTCAAATATCCAAAAAAAAACAATATTTCCATATTCATTGCTTATTTATACAGGTAACGAGGCTACAAAATGGTTCCGAGAATCAGCAATGTAAATAAAAAACGTTCGTTGAATTTATCGATATACTGAATTCAGATAGGCATTCGATTGCTTATGGCATATCTGTATTTGTATGTATCACTTAATGTTTGGCCAATCGTCTCTATGCTAGTATTTTAAATAATTGCTTATCTAAGTAACACTTAAGTGAATGATATATTACTGACAACTCTGTTTACTGGAAAGGATTTTGTAGAGGAGTTCCACAAGGGGTCTATTTTGCCCCATAAAGCTACGACGGAGTGCATCCAATTGACGTAGTCATTCGTCTGTTTTATGATGTAAATCTTTAGATAACTTAAAAAAACAGTCCATATGAAGTTTCTTGTTTTTTGGATTGTTCTTGAATCGATCAAAAAGAAGGATTAGTTTTTTGTGTCGCAACTGATAAATATCGTATACATCCTAAACTCGTTTAGACGATATCTTTTAAAATACGTACTGCATGAACTTTATGAAATAAAATAGTCAATGTTACTCATTGGTGTAATAGACAGCTGCTTTACCCTGTATTCATGAAACATAAAATTCCGAAGGGTGATATTCGAAGAACGTTATGTACCTTATGTTATTTTGTTGTAGCGACCTAATGTACCCATCTTTACCCCTTATGCGTAGTTTATGGGTACCTATAACATTTTATAGTGAAGATCCTGTATTACAAATTACATGGATGTATTTGTTCATGGTCACATGTTATGGGGAAATAGATTTATGTCTTTTTACAGTGCTGTTTCAGTAGCCGCATAATTATTGTCAATTTTAGGAGTCAAGGTTAGACGCGACATCTACATTTGTGTTTTTCTTATGTTATACACAGGTTCTTAATACTTACATACATACCCACAAGATTTTCCAAAAAACATAATTTTAAGAATATTTGTCGGAAAGGAATTTAAGCTGTAATTTCGATAGAACGTTGGAATTGGAACGTTGACTGAAATAGAGAATGACGGTTATCAAAAAATTGAAAAATGTACTATTCTTACAGTGACTTACAAAAATTTTGATGAGCCATATTTTCAATTTTACTAAAATTATGTAGAAACAGGCTTGGTAAATCATTTTTATCTTTAGAGAACGAATCGCAGGTCAGAAGATTTATTAATTAAAATAATAGCTTTATATTCTTTTGTCCATATTTGTTTTTTCCCCTAATATGAGTTTTATGAATACATAAATAAATAAACAAAATAAAGTTTCCCTCAAGCTCGAAATGCTAGCGAAAACTATAACAATTGGTAACGAAATTCTTACTTGATGGTCGGATTGATGCATAGGTAACGGGCCTTGTAAATCGAGACGTATTGAGAGGATACCGGCAAGTAATGTCCGGCGCCTTGTCCAATAAATCGTCGTTCAGACTCAGTCTGAAATTGGGGCATCTGTCTTCGTTCAGTAGTGCTATTATCGCTTGGCCACAACCTTCACGCTTAAACGATGTGTATGTTACACCAGAGAAAACAAATTAAAAAAATGTTCAGTTCATGACATGAGTCACCGCGATTCTCGTTATGACATTGCTTATGCAAAGAAAACAAGTCAAGCATACCTTTTTACGGATGTCGTTTCGCCTGAGGATGTAAATGGGGCATTAGAACTGTGATCTCTGGCTTTATCGTGCCGTTTAAAAGCCCTCCACTTGGGCATTTTATGCTGTGGCCGACTTGAAAATTTCCAAATAGACTCCGAGCCCTAGTCGGCCTTAACACAAACAATATCTACAGATGGTGGTTCGTGGACGGTACCTATTGTATATCCGAATTGTTTATGCATCTTCCATCTTGGCACACCTTTGCTTGTGCTGCATGCCAGGGCATGCGTCTAGTGCCCTCATGTCAGGACACTAAGGCACGTGACGCTGGCGATCTCATTTTTTTTCTATATTCGATTGTGATTTAGGTATTTAGATTTTGTATGTGGCCAGCAATACAAAGTAGCCAATTATTAATATGACATTTCAACAATTAGGATAAAAATAAAGCATACCTACTTCGTAGACACGTAGACTGGCCTTTAAGAAAAACATAAAACATTTATGAAAAATTAAAGTTGACGTAACAGTTTGACATAGTAAAAAAAAAACAAACGAAATTATATATTTAATGAGTTTTATTTAATACTGATTTTTTTTATTTTATTTTTTTTATTTAGAATGAACTCACTCTTGACCTCGATCTCGCCTGATGGTAAGCGACAGATGAAAATTATGTAAGTTGATCCACGTTTGTTACAAGGAAGATATTACTCAATAACAACAGTCAATTTAAATAATATAATCGTTAAGTCTCTTAAAAAATGAAAAAATGCCACCGAACGAAATATTTAAATAATTATATTTGACGACACGGTTGACGCAGTAACCGAGCGATCGACTGCTGCGCTGCGTGTCGCGAGCTCGGTCCCCGTATGGAACAAGTATTTGTAAGGCCTACAAATAGTTGTTCCGGGTCTAGCTGTTTGTGTATGTGAGTTTAAATATTTGCAAAACCGCCCACGAAACAGGAGAAATCCCAAGTGTGGGGCAAAGTTTTGAAAAATAAGATAAAACATGTAAGCTTTAAAGTGCTTGCTGATGATGGATGAATCGATTTCTACTGTTAGTAAGAGTCAATTCTAAGGATTTGGTATAAAAATACATCTTAGGTGGATTTCGAAATATAGCCGAATTTCGGGTCAAATTTATTTAATTTGAATAGACTATCGTTACTCTAAGTGTCGATTCGTCACACTTTTTGAGGTTCCATTCATTCATTGTAAACTTGACACAACTATTAAAAAGTATGTTTTTCGTCATAGGTAGGCAGAGGTTGTTGTCAACTGGTCACACGTTTTCATTCTATACTATTTTTGAAGAAAGTTAACTAGCAAGCAAGTTCTGAGTTTGATTTTTAGTTAAACTATTAAGATATTGCAGGCAAACCAGCCGATTGTTATAATTTTAAATGGCATTGTGCAATTTAAATCAAAGTGTGACGAGTTTACCCATGTTGTTTTGTGTGAAAAATTGTTACTGTGACGAACAATAACCCGTTTCATAGTTAGAAACCGAGAAGAGTTTCCAAACTCCCATTCTAAAAATACCAATATTCAATTTTGACTCCTACAGATTCAGTAAATTGTATTTTAACATCCTTTGCAGGGACCAGAGTGAGCAAAAGACTTGTTCCCCGCAGACCGATTAATTCTGCACGAACAAGTCACAACTTGTCCCTTTTTTAACGAGACCGAACCCACGTCAGTGCTTGACATTATTCAATTATACCTTCATAATTTCTCCAATCTATGATGATTTCGGCCCAAAGGTTATTTTGCTTGGCGATTCTAGAGTATATGTTTGTTCGAACGCTACAGGAAAAGACCGTGGCTAGTAATAATAACAGCAGCACGGAACAATCTTTCGGAGTCACGTTTCATTCCCTGGGATGGGTAACCAGTACATACCGTGGTTCCTAAATACCTGTGAAAGGTTGTTATGCTGTTGGTCACGGCTGTCATTTGTTGATCTTTGACAGTTGTTTCAGGAATTCAGTGGTCAGTGTGATTTACAATTTAGAAAATAGGCAGTCGCTTCATGTAAAAATACTTATAAATGATGTTTATTTTACAAATAGGTTTTCACAAACTCTTTAACACGTCTTTTAAAAAAAAAACGTAGATGAGGCTGGTGTTTTGTGCCCAACTACTCTGAAAAGAAACAGCCGAAACAAACTCAGAGCTCACAGTCTCTTTTAAGGTCCAGACAAAAAATATCTTGGTGTACTTACACTTTTATACTTATGATGATTCGGCCACATCTGGTTAGATTGGAAGCCAAACGCAAATTAGTTATTAGGTAAATGGCTGGGCAGGTGATGATGTATGACCATTCATAAGCATGGCTTTTGGTAAAGTTATATTTTTTGCGGGTGGGTTATCTATACTTAATATTATAAAGCTGAAGAGTTTGTTTGTTTGTTTGAACGCGCTAATCTCAGGGACTACTGGTTGGAATTGGAAAATTCTTTTAGTGTTGGATAGTCCATTTCTTGAGGAAGGCTTAAGGCTATATAACATCACGCTACGACCAACAGGTGCTGAGCAGCGTGGGTGAAACCGCGTGGAACAGCTAGTCAACAATAAAGTTGCGGAGAGGAGGGTTGCGGGTTGGTCAAAACATATACCGCGGCCCCGGAACATAAAGGGCAATAGAAGGCACATGGCTTGGTTTCAGTCCTTAAAAAGCCTGAAACTCCCCCCCGTTCCGCCCAGAGCGGGGAAGTTATTTGATGAGTTCCCATCCTCAAAAACAAAGGTATTTTCCATTACCTTTCACTGTTCTCTCTGTGTAGATCTTAACTCAGGTCAGCTAGTATAAGCTAAAAAACATAGCTATTATTAGTCCTTAAAAAACCCCTATAATATGATAAACTCTCTGACGTCAGTCATTCGTGTTGATATTTTACAGTTTTTGATAAGGGATTATTTACGCTTGGAAAGCTTTAAGCCCTTCAGTGACAGTATCGGGATATTTTGAGATGAGGCCTTTGTTTATGAATTTAACCTGCGACCCTTTGGGGTAAATATGGGTCAGTTTATAAAGTATCAATTTATTAATCTGTGACAAGTAGGTTTAGCTTTTTTTTCACTTTTGTGATTGCAATTGGGAACACTGAGCATGAGATTTGATTCCCGGATCGGATACATTTTTTGTTTATTTTTTTAATATGTAAGAATGAATAAAGTAAGGAATAAGTATATTAGAGGAAATTTGAAAGTTGCGCCTGCTACAGAAAATAATAAAGGGAGTCGTTTGTCTTGGTATGAACTTGTAATGAGGCGGGACAAAGAACATGTGACCAAAGAGTGATGGATCTGAATGTTGATGGACGAAGAGTGAAAGGAAGGCCAAAGAAAAGATGAATAGATTGTGTAAGGAATGATATGAAGGAGAAAAAAGTAAATGATGCCGTGACGTCTGATAGGGGAGAATGGAAGAAGAAAACGTGTTGCTTCGACCCCAAATAAAATTGGAAAGACATTAGAGGAAACATAGGAGAAAACATAAGTAAACATCATAACAAAACTAAGTACAAAGGCACAGCTTATTTCAAAAGAAATTTCTACAAAAAGGCCCGCGAAAAGAAATATAAAGAAAAGAAACGTAGACAGTAGTGTGTGAGAACAAAAAGAGAATAACATTGTAGCATAGAATATTGCATTGTTATTGGGTTTTCCTATATTTTTATTTTTCAGTAACTGCCACGATTCCGGATTTGTGACGGGTTAATAGCAAACTGAAACGTACAATATAACGACGAACATTCAAAATGCACAAAAAGAAAATAAACATTAAACATACATTATCATTTTATATGTATACTAGCTTCCGCCCGCGACTGCGTCCACGTGGCATAGTTACTTTGGGCTAACGTAATGTGTGATGATGGAAAAAAATGTCTTTCTCTCCCCTCTTTCTCCCCCTTTTAGCCTATGTGCATATCCAGGGGGGATCCTGACCAATTTTGATGAATTTTAGTACAGAGATCGTTGGAACTATCTCTGTACTAAAATTCATCTAAATCGGTTTGGCCATTTAGGCATGAAGACATAACAAACAAACAAACTCACTTTCGCTTTTATAATATTAGTAAGAATTATAAGTATGTGTTATAAGAATTATAAATGTATTTATTCATTTTGAAAAATGAAACACCACAGACTACCACCTATAGTATTGTTTGTCTTCCTTTAAATCCATTCAAAGGTTTCCTTGAACAGATCGCTATTAGCGATAAGACCGCCCGTTGTGTAACCCTATTCATAAGTTGTATACTGTTATTCTTGTAACTTATATGTGTATGGTGTACATAATAAAGAATAATTATTCTATCTATCCATCTATCATCTTTTACCGAGCTTTTTCTCAACGATTTCTAGGTGGGCATCCAGTCTTACCGCATGCAGCTAAATACCATTTTTTATAAGGAACTAGCTTTTGCCCGCGGCTTCGCTCGCGTTAAATTTGGGGTAACACAGTTCCCCTTGCGCCTTATTGATTTGTAACAGCAACGCTAAGTTTTCCCTTTTCTTCCCTCTTTCTCCCTCACATCGCACTTTTTTCAAAAAAATATTAGCCTATGTCCGTCTTCTGGTTCCCAACTATCTCTGTACCAAAATTCAACAAAATCGGTTTAGCCATTGAAGCGTGAAGAGGTAACAAACAAATAAACAAACAAACTCACTTTCGCTTTTATAATATTAGTAAGGATTAGTAAGGATAACTGCCTAAAAGACCTCCACAACCCAGTTAGTACTAGGTAATACGATACTCCTTAGTAAGACTGGTTGTCAGACTTTCGGTACACTAAATATCTGTACGACTGTCAAAGATCTACAAACTGAGACCAACTGTCGGTCTCGGTTGTCACTCTCGTGCTTTCCGAGGCACGGAGAAAACTCGGTATATAATGGGTGGTCACCCATCCACAGACTAACCTAGGCAATTTCGGTTTAAGAACGACTCGAACGACTGCTATTATTAAGACACTAGTGCCTTATAATATTCGATAACACAAAGTAATAAATCACATTCCTTTACTGTTACTACACAAATAACAGATTGTAGAATTTGTACCATCTGCACCAGATACTGCGTTGAACGATGAGTTTCTAATTACCGACGAACACAATGGTACAGTGAATTGTTATCATGAATTGCTCGCTAACTAGTTTTTGCTAATCGTGATATCTGTTTTAGGCTTTAATTGGCTTGAGGGCAATGAACTATTTTCAAAGACCCTAAGGAGAAGTGAGTCAAGATTTTATAGGAGCGTTCAAGAGCGGCCCACAATATTTTTTAATCGACTTGAAAAAAGGGGAGGTTCTATGTTTGACCGTATTTTTTATTGTATTTTCACCGATTACTCCGCCAAATGAGGGTTGATGTTCATAATTCAAGGCCTATTCAGACCTAAGCGGTATTCGCTGCCGCTGTGGGTAGAGGTACATACCGCGCGGGTTTCGCTCAGGTGTTTAGTATCAAGTACTGCGGCTAGAGCGACCTGAGCGATATTCGCTGCCGCTGTGGGTAGAGGTACATACCGCGCGGGTTTCGCTCAGGTGTTTAGTATCAAGTACTGCGGCTAGAGCGACCTGAGCGATATTCGCTGCCGCTGTGGGTAGAGGTACATACCACCCGGGTTTCGCTTAGGTATTTAGTATCAAGTACCGCGGTTTTCTCTGTCGCAGATAGTAGCGAATGCCACATAGGTCTGAATAACTACCGCGCGTTATTTACCCACAAGGATAGCGAAATCCGCTTTGGTGTGAACAGTAATATTACTGCACTGCACTGGGTTTTCTCTGACGCAGACAGTAGCGAATACCGCTTAGGTCTGAATAGGCCTTTAATTTGTTGTTCGAATGGGTGTGTATTTCCAAGGTGGTCCCATATCAATTTTATTTATATTGCTCATGAGTTTTCATCCATATCTATACTTATATATATGAGCTGAAGAGTTTGTTTGTTTGAACGCGCTAATTTCAGGGACTACTGGTGCGAATTAGAAAATTCTTTTAGTGTTGGATAGTCCATTTTTTGAGGAAGGCTATAGGCTATATCTATAGGCTATATATCACGCTACGACCAACAGGTGCTGAGCAACGCGGGTGAAACCTTGGGGAACAGCTAGTATTACATATGGATGATCTGCTAATATCTTAATGCAACAACGGAAAATGACCAGTCGATAAAATGTTGTGTGAAATATCATAATACAGTTTGAAGGGCCTCTTGGTGTAGTGGTTAGTGGCCCTGACTGCTGAGCCGGAGGTCGTGGGTTAGATTCCCACCCAGGACAAACTTTGTGTGATGAGCATGATTGTTTGTTCTGTGTCTGAGTGTGATTTATCTATACTAATATTATAAAGCTGAAGAGTTTGTTTGTTTGTTTGGCTGTTTGTTTGAACGCGCTAATCTCAGGGACTTCTGGTTGGAATTGAAAAATTCTTTTAGTGTTGGATAGTACATTTCTTGAGGAAGGCTATAGGCTATATAACATCACGCTACGACCAACAGGTGTTGAGCAGCGTGGGTGAAACCGCGTGAAACAGCTAGTCTATAATATGTATGTTTTTATAAATTATATAAGTATGTATATCAGTTGTCTGGTTACCATAACACAAGCTCTGCTTAGCTTGGGATCAGATAGCCGTGTGTGAGTTGTCCCAAGATAATATTAGATATCTATACTAATATTATAAAGCTGAAGAGTTTGTTTGTTTGAACGCGCTAATCTCAGGGACTACTGGTTGGAATTGGAAAATTCTTTTAGTGTTAGATAATCCATTTCTTGAGGAAGGCTAAAGGCTATATAACATCACGCTACGACCAACAGGTGCTGAACAGCGTGGGTGAAACCGCGGAGAACAGCTAGTTAAAGATATTACAGTTACTAAAATGCTCAAAAAACAAAAAAATAACTTCGGAAGTCTGTGGCAAAAAGTCAACGAAACAAAAGTTTGGACTTTTGGAATTAAGTTATTTTTTACTTTTTTTTTCAAGGATTTTGAAAACATATTATTAATTGTAACCGCAGATTTCAATTTAAGATAATTTCAACTCAATACCTTCACGAGTTCCCGTCATAACGTACAGTTTCTTGGCAGACAGACATACAGACAGACGGACAGCAAAATGATCCTACTAGGGTTAAAAGCACTGTAGGGTTACCATGACATCTTATTCCTGTGTGAGAAAGAATCAGAATCAGAAATATTTATTCGTGAAACATAGGTACAGTGTGTGTTACGTACAGTGGGTAAAGTTCGCTATGATCAGCCTATTACAGGCATACAAAGATAGTGAAATACAAATTTTACAATCAAATAAAAGTTATTGTTACTAAATTATAAATTAAATTGAATGTTACTTTAATCACTAGGTACACTTAAATCAAAGTCACAATATTTATTAGGAAGTAGATGCCAAAAACAATTTTGATTAGAATAAATGATTTAGGTTTTTTAGTTACAATAATTAAGAAAAAAAGAGATGGTGCTAGACACCCTGTATAGCTCTGTGTCTTTCCCTCAGTGGAATAAGTTCTCTTTGAAGACCTCATGGTAGGGTAGCTGTTTTCAGAATAATAAGTACTGACAATGGCACATAGTCAAATGCCCAATGAAATCAGAAATAACATTATTTCGTGTGATTTCTCTGCAACAAAAGACCTCTGACAGCAATCAAATTAACATTCCATTTCAATTTATCATTCTGAAGAAAAACCTGTCATTCATAATGACTTTTGTTATTAAATATGTATGACTCAATTCTCAAATAATAACTGGGTTATCATCTGGGAAGTCGGCAAATAATCAAATATCAACCCCTGCTCTGGGGGGAGCGGGAGGGATTGTCAGACTTTTACCGACTGAAACTCCCCCGCTCTGCCCAGAGTGAGGGAAGTTATTTAATGATATTCTATTCGTAAAAGAGAGTGCAACATCATTTTCAAAGCGTTTATGGTACGCATACCAACGTGTTACCTGCAATTGGTGTTGGAAGTTTTAGGCCGCAGAATGTGGTGTTTCGGCACTTCCGAGAACAAATTCCACACCTCTCTCCCTCCACATAAATGGTATTCGATTATTTATATAAAAAGTGTGTGTGTCAGCTGCAACGCACGACTGGAGTTTACTCCTTAAGTACGAGTATCTAACCATACGCAAAAAGAGTTTATTCAACTGAAAAAAGATTAATATCATTTGAAAGGGTAAATTCACAAATTAAAGAAAAAAAAATAGCAATATAAATACATCGACACTGATAGAAACAAACAAGCCCAATAACATATAGTATATAGGTATAGTTGCCTATACAGCATACCATATGTACGTCTTAATACACTCACAGCCAAATTAGAAAGATGCGCACTAAAGGTGCGCACCAAAAACGTGACACATTTTCGTTACTCTAGTAGGTTTTATCTCTCGGATTTTTCTCATACCGGGCGCCTTATATATGAAAATCGAATTTTCATATATTATATAAGGCGCCCGATCTTAAGGAGTAAACTCCAAAAACAGCCAAGAGCGAGTCGGACTCGTGCACCGAGAGTTTCGAACAAACTTGCTACATAAAATTATTCTTTTGATATATTTTGACTGCGTATAGAAGTTGGCTTTTTATAGTACAAAGGGACTACCGAGTTGAATAGATGGTATCAATTATAATTCCGACAGACGGACCACAAAGCCAAACAAAGACAGTTTCGTTTTTCATTTTGAGGTACAGAGCCCTAAAACAGCAGTTTTCTACAAAATTTTAATACCTGGTCAAAATCTATGGATCTTTGTTGCTTGAAATAAATGAATTATTTGTCCACTCAACTATATTTTCCCTAATGTACTTACATTAGGGAAAAAAATCGTTGGGTTGATTCCCTCATAGGTACTTTGAACTGTATGTACAGACGCCTGCAGGTCAAGCTACCCGAAACTGTCCATTTTTCCCAATGAAGCTTGAACCTAATACTTTAGAAATAAAGTCGAAAATCTATCAAAGAAATCTGACAGTAGCTTGATGTGCAGGCGTCTGTACTATTGTCAATAGTAAGGTTTTTTTTTCTTATGTCGGGTACCTCAGTATTAAAGTAAGTAGCGGGCACGACGGTTGTGTTGTTGCTATCCGACACACTATACTTACCTATATCCAACATGTTCGATTCATTCGCCCGGCGCAGTACCATCACGGCTACTAGAACTTTCTGTATGGCCCTGCAAAGTTATTCAACATACTATTAAGTACATAATGTATTATCTATTGATAGCCTCTTTTGTTTCAGTGACGGTAACTAGGCGTTTTCTCAAACCCATCATTCCATCAATACAAGTCTCAAACAAAAACCTGCTCTAACTTAAAAGATTAGACCAGATATTCCTTTGGAAGACTTTTGTATAGTGAAGGGAATAATTTGTCACCAAATAGAATACAAAACTTGAATTAAACATTGAAGGGTCAATATTAAAATGATGTTTTGAGCTCAACTTAACCCTTTGTAGGTTCGTTTTGTTTGAGTGAGATTTATTTAGTTTATGCCTTTTGTTTGTTGACCCCTTTTCAGTTCAATCACCTTATTAGATAAGTAAGCGGTTGTCAATTTGGACGACCCTTAATAAAAAGCGATGTATTGTTACTATTTCAGGTTGTTCGAAAGATATACCATACCCCAAAACTCAAAGGGCAAAAACAGTAACATGAATGTCTTTTTTTTTGGTTTGGGAAATTATCAAATAACTTCAGTTCAGTTCAGGAGTGTCAGATTTGTACTGACTAAAACCAATCCATGTTCCTTCTATTGCCCCTTACGTTCCGGGGCCAGCTTTTTCGAACAACCCGCAACCCCCGCAGGCGAAGGCCTTGGCAGGCCCCTCTGCTTTGCTGACATCTCATTGAGGCGCGCGTGACACATAGTAATATATGTAATACAAAAAAAAACTGTGAGAAGTGTTAAATTAAATAAAAGAATAATTAAAATACTCGTTAACCTGTATTACCGAGTACGTCTACTTTAGTATACATAGGCTGCATGATATCTGCATCACGCATGATTTTTTACTTTGGAACTTTTTTTATAGAATATTGTTTATATATTTTCTTTTAATTTATTTGCATATTTTTAGCTCTGTCACACTTACCGTTTGCTAACACTATATTTTTATTATTTTTATATAAAAAGCAATCTCTGGAAAATATTGTAGGTAATATTTTTTATAAGTAAATGTTAAGATATCACTGTTAAGACTTTATCTAGTACCGTTTGTTTTTCCAAGTATTTAAAATAAATAAAAAATATGCCTGTCAAAATTGAGCTGAAAAATTTAATTTATATTTAGTTAGTATAATTATAAGCTTTATCTTTTTACGACAAGTTTATCTTTTATTGTGGTTTTTATAAGTTTCATGTTTTCTCAAGAAAACATTGTAACAACCAATACGCAGCCATTGAACAACCAAGTAGTTACTAAGAGGTTTTTCTCCCAACTTCAACCCATTATTCGCGTCATAAAACTTTACATACAACAAAATTTTCCGTCTGTCAGTTTTACATTGTTGGCATAGACCAGGAGGTAGTATTCCTTTTTATAATACTACCAACATGGAAATGATACAAAATAACAAAAAAACTAAACTACTGGGTAAACTACGACAACTTTGCGATAGGGTACAAAAATTATATACAGATATTATATTAATATAAAAGTATTTATTTTCAAAAACGTATAAACTTACTGATACTAATTCACATATTTATATGAAATTAACTAATAAATACATTTTAAAAATAAATAAAACGATAAATTCAACAGTAATTACTATGTCATTCAATTGGTAGGCGGACCTAAATAGTGGTTACAAACTTTTCGTTTTGAAGTAAATTTACTATTACAGAAAGATCAATGGCCAGTACTTACAAAAAGTCCAAACAAAGAAACTTTTAATATCTATGAAACAGACTGAAAATTATCACCGGACCGGGAACTTTTAGAATATTTTTACAACACCAAATAAAAAAGTTTAACAGTATCAAATGACAAAGGGAAACGCAACCCTATCTCTTGGACTAAAAGACATTAAATTTCATAGCCGAGAAGCGAAGTTTACTTACGGTTAACTACGAACACACCGTTACAACCGCTTCACTCCGTTTTTGTAACAAAATTAAATTTCAAATCGAGTTGTATGATTTTCTTTGGAAACTCCTTTTAAGAATTTATTATGTGTGGGAGTAGGAAAAGTGGGTGTTATACGGATGCGCGAAGGAAACTTAAAGTAAATTGAAACAATTTATAATTCAATTCAATTTCAGGAAAACTAATTTAAAAACAGTCATTGTTCTTTTCTTGCATGCAAATTATTACTAAAGACATAAATAAAATAACATTATGACAATTTCAATGACACTCCCCCCCACTCCACCATTTATAGAGCACTGTGAACGAAGTTTAAAACCCCCCATTCTTCTTTTAAAATTGTTAATGATCATTGGGGTTCCGAACCTCAAAAACAAAAAAAACTGTAGGCCTACTATGACATCTTAAAGCAGAACTTATTCTAACTGAGTGAAAAAGATGGTGCTAGACACCCTGTATAGCTCTGTCCCTTTCCCTCAGCGGAATAAGTTCTGCTTTAACACGTCATGGTAGGGTAGCAGAACTCTTATTAGATCACTGTTGTCCATCTGTCTAACTGTCTTTCAAGACCCTTTATCTCGAAAACGCGTGAGGGTGTCGAGTTGATATTGAAACCATATACTAAAGTTTATGATCCCTTGAAGCCGTGAAAAATTCAATCGTATAAGTTTATGCAGTTGAAAAATATGACAGTTTATGTCGCAAGTTTGTACGAAACCATCGAAACCAACCAAAAAAAATTGGCCAAGATCGAGTCAAGTCGCTGTTTATATAATAGTCTTGGTTTATATAAGCGATAGGCAGTGTCTGGTAATATTACGTTAACGTCGTGCGTTTGTGCTAAGACCTCTGTTTTTAGGTTTTCGCGAAAATGAAACCTCATGGAGTTTGTAATTGATTAATATTATAATAATGAGAATAAGCTACGCACATAATATTTTAGACCAAGAATTTTAATTTACTTATTATTTTATTTTATTTATATTCTTACTATATAGGTATAAAATACCTATATCGTAAGTGAGTTTGTTTGTTTGTTACCTCTTCACTTCTAAATGGTACAGAGATAGTTGGAACCCTGGAGACGGACATAGGCTATTTTTTTTAATAAAAGGAAGATATAGGGGAAAACAAGGGGCGGGAAAGTTAAAGCTTAGCTTTGTTATTACGATAAAAAAGGCGCAATACTCTATCTATTAATATCACAAACCTTTGTATTTTAAAATATCAATGAAATAATTAAATTTAAGATTTGTTTATCTTTAATATAAAATACTGAGCAGAAATTCAATACGTATAAAAAGTTCTTTAGGTACAAATATTCATCAGTTTGCGTTTCCAAAGCGCTTCTAACTGGAAAAGGCTATCCATCTTTGGATCGTTGACAGTTGTGTTTCCAGAAGGGCTACTATGACATCTTATAGCAGTTCTTATTCCACTGAGGGAAAGAGATGGTGCTAGACACCGTGTATAGCTCCGTCTCTTTCCCTCAGTGGAATACGAACTGCTTTAAGACGTCATAGTAGGGTAGCAGGTCATTGATGTCTAAAAATATGCTCCCACTAAAAAATCTTGTTAAATATACCCGGTTTACATCCATGCTGTAAGATTGTGGAATTCACTTCCTCCTAGCATTAAATACTAAAATAGCATTTTTTTTTTTAATAATGCTTATTTGAAATATTGTTTTTTATTGCCGCGATGATGCCGTGACGTCTGATAGGGGAGAATGGAAGAAGAAAACGTGTTGCGCCGACCCCAAATATAAAATATAAATAAATAAATATCTTGCGACAACTCACACACGGCTATCTGATACCAAGCTAAGCAGAGCTTGTGTTATGGTAACCAGACAACTGATATACATACTTATATCATTTATAAATACATACATATTATAGATAAATCACACCCAGACACAGAACAAACAATCATGCTCATCACACAAAGTTTGTCCTGGGTGGGAATCGAACCCACGACCTCCGGCTCAGCAGTCAGGGCCACTAACCACTAGACCAACAGGCCCGTCAAAAAATAAAGTGTTGCCATCGTTGCTCGGTTGATTTAGGAAAGTTGGGGAGTACCAGACTTTTACTGACTAAAACCTGACCATGGTTTTTTGCCCTTTATGTTCTAGGGCCGCAGTCTCTTTCAAACAACCCGCAACCCAGATGCTGACCAGCCCCAAGTCAGATGGGGAATGATGAACACTAATTCTGAATCTCAAATTTATTTTATTAAAACCCTACACATGGGGCGGTGTATAATGACAAAAACATAACAAAACAAACAAATCGATGGTGCAAACATAAATAATTATAAGTACGGCCAACGAGAAGCGATACCAAATGTAAACAAAACCCATGCTAAAACCCCATCTAAAATGGCCGCCCGAATGTTGGCGAACCCGTCTTAACGTTGTCATGTTTTTGCCGGGAGAACGAGACATTACGACAAAGGCACAAGATGGAAAGAGCTAAATATTAGATTGTCAACGCCACAGTTGTTCTTTAGGTTAATGACCTTTCGTATCGCTTCTAGTTGGCCGTACTAAACCACTACTATAGTTTAGGTAATGCTTTGTTGCCTATTAAACTAAATAATATTGTCGTTTGCACAGTTATTATAACCTTAAATTAATAACACTGTCTAGTGTATTATAAATTTAATTATAAATTAATTCAATTATTATAGTTTCGGTGTTTTCGATTAAATATTAGTGATTCTGTTCCGTTCTGGTTTTAAATTGACGCGTTGAACGTTGTCAGCTTGACGTTTTAGTTTAATTTTCTTCTCAGAAGCGCTAACCCCGAGTACGCGGTGTTAACGTAATGGAATTCACCGATTTTTAAATTAAAAAATCCGGGTCACATGTAATATTTTAATTTATTTCCGAATTTATTAATACATCGATCACTATCGATTGGTGTAAAAATACAAGTTGTATTTTTTTCTCCATAATCAACAAGTTTAATATTTAATTCAGAGCTTTAAGAAAATATTGGTTCGATATTTGGATATGAATTTTGATTTTTCCAAAAAAAAACTATTTTTATGCAGTTTAGTTTTCATCAATATCGAGTTGGATACTCCTCTGAGCAGTTTTCGCTATTCTACTAATATTATAAATGCGATTTTTTGTGAGGACGGATGTCTTTGATGATTGTGACTCTTTAACGTCAAAACGGCTGCCCGGATCTTGATGAAATTTGGCACAGAGGTAGATTTTTTTCGATAGTACGTGGGCGAAACCTCGGGCGCCAGCTAGTTACCTCATAGTTTCGGAATTGGCCGTCTACACCCACTTAAATTTTAAAATATTTTGTATAATACACACAGTAAGAACAGCTACCCTACCAACTTATTCCGCTGAGGGAAAGAGACAGAGCTATTATACAGGGTGTCTAGCACCATCTCTTTCCCTCAGTAGAATAAGTTCTGCTTTAAGACGTCATGGTAGGCCTACTGTACATTAAATGACATACATCATGCTTGTTGTCCCCAAATATTTGGGCAGAGTTGTGATTTGTACCTGTCAAATGAAAGCCAGCTTATTACCAACATCATCTGCCTAGCCTTTTCCCAACTATGTTGGGGTCGGCTTCCAGTCTAACCAGATGCATTTGAAAATCAGTATTTTACAAAGAGTGACTATGTGTCTATCGCCTATATATATATAGTGCCTATCTAACCTCCACAACCCAGATAGTACTGGGTAATACGATACCCCTTGGTAAGACTGGTAGTCAGACTTTCGGAACACTGACTACCTGTAACGACTGTCAAAGATCTACAAGCGACATCCGAGACCAACGGCTTAACGTGCTTTCCGAGGCACGGAGGAAAGTAGGTATGTAACGGGTGGTCACCCATCCGCAGACCAACCTAGGCAAGCGCGGCTTAACGTAAAGATCGACTCGAGCGGCAGCATATTGCCAACAACCGATGAAAGAATACTGTGCGGTACCATTTACTATTAAATGGTATCATGATATACACAACGCATGTGTCCTTAATGCTCCCGGGAAGCCATTTGTCACAAAATGTACGATTTAGCATAACCTATGAACGAAACGTGTTTGCAAGACTAACTGCCAATGTTATAACATAATTTTGTATCATCTTTCACAAATCTTATGATTTTTTTTTTCGGGTGGGAAATCATCCAAAGACTTCCCCCGCTCTGGACGGAGCGGGGGGGCATATCAGACTTGTAGTGACTAAAACCCAGCCATCTTCTATTGCCCTTTACGTTCCGGGGCCGCGGTATCTCTTTCGAACAACCCACAACTCCGGCAGGAGGAGGCTCTGGCAAGCCCCTCTGCTTTGCTGACTCTACAAATCTTATGCCTGTCTTTCTGTTTTCTATTTGACTTTTTTATTTTACTTCTTTTTGACTATTCTATTTTATTTTTAGTTTTTATATTTAATTGGTGTTTGCTAGCTGACAAGTGACAATGAATGAATAATTTTTGGATAATATAAATTGTATAAAATCTGGTTCTTCTAACCTGACAGACAGATGTGTTGCTGGGGAGTTTGTTCCGCCATTTCTTCTTCCCAGCTAAAACACGAGGAAGTGGCGAAGGGCAAGGCATTTTTGTGGGACTGTCTTTTGTAATGTGACGTTCAAAAAGTGCTGATTATCAGCCTAATTTGAATAAATGACTTTTGATTTTGATTTTTTGATTTTGACTTACCATCAGTAGTTAAACAGACCTGACGCTTCCATTATTACTTTGAATTGTCATTGACATTCTTTTTTATTATTTGCAACCAATCACACACAGCCCTCTTGAATTTTCAGCTCAAAAAGCTTGTTTGGGCATAACATTAACATAATTAATTCACATCTTATAATAATAATAAATTGTTTATTTTCTCTAAAGTTACTTAATGCTAGCTTTACAGAAATGCATGGTCAAAACGTTAACTTTGTGAGATATTGGTGCCTGATGTAGGTTTCAGTAAAAAACCTGTATTACGGGTCACCAGGGCCCTACCGCGGTTCAACAATTCGATTTAATGGTTTGGACACAAACTTTCTCTGTGTACCTTGATCTTATTTCTTTCTCTCTTTCATCTTACTCCTCTCTCTCACATTTATTTCTGTCTTCACTTTTCTCTTTGTACCATAATCCACCATGCAGACCCACTGCGTTTAAATAAATGTCACTTTTATTTTTTGTTGCTAGGTTTAATTATGTTTGAATGAGTAATACTTGACCCTATCCATCACAAAAGCTGACCAAGGCAACAGCACTTTCGTAAACACGCCACACACCATACAATCAACATCTTTCAACTAAGTTGACACGTCACCGAGCCCTTTGCAATTACCGACTGTGGTATGTAAACGGACTTTAATCACGGATGTACGGATCTGTCCGGATCTCCCCGGATCTGTCCGGATGCAATTAACCGTGGTATACTCAGATGACGGTTGAATTCCACTAATTTGAGTTCACCTGTTTCTGAGATAGCGCTGTTTGCCTTAAGGTTTATTTATTTATTTATTTATTCTCTATCTTACAACTATCCTTACAGGGTTACCTAATGCGATAGTGTACACAATAACAAAAAAACGGTTAATTATAATTTGTAACTAATTACAAATAATGCAACCCTTGTGAACTCATTCAAAGAACAAAGAAACAGATCAATGTCACTCGCTATGCGGTTGAGTGTACGAATTGGTTGTTGTCTTTGGAGCGTAGTGTTGATGTAAGCGGAGACGGGTCTGTGCTTTGTTGATGGTATATGGTCAGCTATGTAGATAGTAACATAACATAGTGTTACGTCATGCTTGTAAGGCCATAGGAATCTGACTTGGCTAAACAAGCATTCGAGAAACATCTCTCAGATATGATGGTTTCTTCGCGAATGATTTCCATCACTGAAGTAAGTGATGATTATGCAATTTGCATATTATGAATCCGAAAAATCAGAAGTCTAGGGTTTAAACTCAGGAACTATGACTTAAAAAACCGGCCAAGAGCGTGTCGGGACACGCTCAGTGTAGGGTTCCGTAGTTTCCCGTCCGTCACGATATGTGTTCCCAGTTATGAGGCCAACCGAACAATTCGGTAATACCCGATCCAATGTAATAAGTACCTACAGCGCCATCTCTCGAGGAATAGGGTTACTAATTAATACAAAGACGTGCAATTTTGGTGGTAATTCAACAACAATTTTTTGTTTGAAAAAAGATACGTTTAGGATAATAAAATATGTAAACAAAGTTACAAAAAAAGCTTGCATATACGATTATACTACAAACTTAGTCCAGAAATTATTTTGTACAACTTTTTGTCTTTTTTGTACAAAAACTGTTGTGTCAATCAAGTTGAAAATAATTTTCATAGAAAGTTCTTATAAAGTTCTACTTTTTAGATTTTTTTCATATTTTTTAGACTTATGGTTCAAAAGTTAGAGGGGGGGGACACATTGTTTTTTACTTTTGGAGCGATTATTTCCGAAATTATTGACATTATCAAAAATGATCTTAGTAAACCCCTATTCATTTTTAAATACCTTTCCAACAATATATCACACGTTAGAGTTGAAATTAAAAAAAAAATCACTTCCCACTTTACATATAGGGTGGCTACCCTAATAAAACATTTTTTTCAAATTTTTATTTTACCACTTTGTCGGCGTGATTGATATACATATTGGTACCAAATTTCAGCTTTCTAGTGCTAACGGTCACAGAGATTAAGCGAGGACGGACGGACGGACGGACGGACGGACGGACAGACAGACATGGCGAAACTATAAGGGTTCCTAGTTGACTACGGAACCCTAAAAAAAGGAAACGTTGCCCCACACTAGGACTTTCTCCCGTATTTTGGGTGCGTTTGCAAAAAAAAACATACTCACACATGTTATATACGGATCCCTATTGGATATCGCCGATTTCGCACATGTTTACGCCAGCCGCATGAAACTGTAGCGACGACAATCGTCCAGCTAAGAGCCGCCGACGCAGCATAATTTAACTTCATCATCATTAGTTATTTTTTTTGTATATTTTGTGTCATTCCATATTCCTACTTCGAATCGGTTTCACCAAATTAATTGTAGTAATTTCTTTTAATTAAATTAGTTTTTAAAATCACGTTGTTTTTTTCTCGATCCACCGTTTGCAGATTACTTAAATCACACATAAACACACGTAAAATGTTATTAAGTTTTTTGATCAGGTTTTTTTCAGTGGCAGTCTGGATTTATGACATGGGACTTAAAAAGTAATGACGAAATATTGGTGTACTATTTTGTATAATACTGTGTATTTTCTTTTGCGGATGGTAAATCATTAAATAATATTTCCTCCGTTCTTTGCGGAGCGGGGAGAAGCATCAGTCTTTCACTAACGAAAACCCAACCATTTTCTTTCTATTACCCTTTATGTTCTAGGGCCACGGTATCTCTTTCAAACAAACCGCAACCCTAGCAGGTAGGTAGTCCTCTGCATAGCCCTTTGGAAAATAAAAAGCGTGATGTTACATAATAACACAACACAAACATTGGTATGCAAGCCCGATGAAGAAATCAAGGCCGCTTTGATACTGAAAAACAAAAGGAAAAAAAAAACAACAGCACAGAACAAAGCAATAATGAAAAACCCTAATTTATTTCAGTTTCTTTCAACGAACGAAACGACGGAATTCCTCACTAATTAGTTTTAGATTTTCATCTCGTTTGATTGAAATTAAGCGTTCCGTTAAATTCTTGGCTCCGTTCACTGGCCTCAATGAAACCTGTTAGATCTGTAATCGGGGAGTGATTTAATTAATATGAACTAATTAATATCTATTTTTGGGTGCGGTTACTTAGGCGTATTAAGTATTATTGTTGAACTTGATCGTTGATTTAAATCGTACCAACAGAAGTTGTGAGAGGCACTGTACCAGTTACGAAATTGGTATCCTATCCTACTAATATTTTATATACGAGTATAATATTTTTGTATTATATATATATGTATTATAAAGAATGTTTGTGAGGATGAATGTAAGGATGTTTGTTACTCTTTCACGTCAAAACGGCTGAATGGACCTTGATGAAATTTGATACAGAGGTAGATTATAGTCTGGAATAACACAGGATGAACCGCAGCTTCAGCCATATATTTTAAAACCGTACAAAGGCGAGTCTGATTTGTGACATAGACGGTCATATCTTTAGACTGCGTAGATCCGGAGGGTTCCTTTTTTTTCACAGCAAGAAGAGAATATATACTACATACATGAGTATTTGGTTAATCTACATTAGCAGTCATAAAACTATGGCTAATGTGGGGTATGTAGGCGAGGTGCTCGTGGCTAAATAATAGCAGCCACTCGGGTTCATCTTTTTTTCAAGCCGCGCTTACCTAGGTTGGTCTGTGGATGGGTGATCACCCGTTACATATCGAGTTTTCTCCATACCTCGAAAAGCACGTTAAACTGTTTGCAATAATGACTGTCAAAAATCTCTTTGACAGTCGTTATAGATATTTAGTGTTCCGAAAGTCTGACAACTAGTCTTACCAAGAAGTATCCCCAGTACTACCTGGGTTGTGGAGGTCAGTTAGGCTGTCGTACCATGTATAATGCTGGTATTCAGATGCAGACAGTTAAACTGAAAGCTGACCCTAACAAAGTTTAAAAAGGCTAGGTAGATGATGATGTACAGACGCCTGCACATCAAGCTACTACAATCTGTCAGATTTCTTTGATAGATTTTCGACTTTATTTCTAAAGTATTAGGTTCAAGGTTCATTGGGAAAAATTGACAGTTTCGGGTAGCTTGACCTGCAGGCGTCTGTACATTAAATGGTCGTGAACATGTTCCTGGCTTTGATACCTGTGTCGAGCAGGTCTTTTCGATGCGGGTATCACAGTGACCCCCGATCACTGGTTTGACTGCTTACGATAATAATTATACCTTGTATTAATAGGTTCTCCTTCTACTAACCGCGACCAAAATATTGATGTATCAAACACTTCTGCTTACTCCACTCGATCGAGGACATACAGGTGTGATGTTTAGTAATAATTATAAGGTACTAGCTGGCGTCCACGGCTTCATCCGCGTTATGATAAAAAAGTATTCTATGTGTTATTCCAGACTATTATCTACCTCTATGTCAAATTTGAACGTGAAAGAGTAAAAAATATCCATACAACCATCCATCCTCACAAACATTCGCATTTATAATATTAATCCTTACTAATATTATTAAAGCGAAAGTGAGTTTGTTTGTTTGTTTGTTACCTCTTCACGCTTTAATGGCTATACCGATTTTGATGAATTTTGGTACAGACATTTTTGGGAACCAGGAGACGGACATAGGCTATTTTTTTATAAAAGAATGGGATATGAGGGAGAAAGAAGGAAGAAATGGGAAAACTTAGCGTTGCTGTTATAAATCAATAAGGCGCTACCGAAATTAACGCGAGCGAAGCCGCGGGCAAAAGCTAGTAGGATATAATTGTATGGGTTGTCTATCATTAGTATTCAAGTTCATCTCTCCAACTAGGCTAACTATGGGTATTGTGCTAGACGTTGGTGGTATAAACAATAGGGAGGTTGTTTAGGGGTGAAATGTGAGGTGAACCCATGATTGGAGATGCGGGCCTGTGGACGGTGAGCAATGGGTAGTTCACCGTCCGTCCGTCAATTGACGACAGGCCGTATCGACGGCGCGTTCGTGTTTCACGCGCGCCTCAAAGAGAGTCAGCAAAGCAGAGGGGCTTGCCAGAGCCTCCGCCTGCCGGGGTTGCGGGTTGTTCGAAAAAGATACCGCGGCCCCGGAACGTAAAGGGCAAAAGAAGGAACATGGGTGGGTTTTAGTCAGTACAAGTCTGACATGCCCCCTCGCTCCGCCCAGAGCGGGGGAAGTCATTGGATGATTTCCCACCCGAAAAAAAAAACCCATGATTGGAAGGTCTCAGAGGATAACAGATAGGTATTAATGGTATTTATTCATTACTTTAAGCATAAAGTACAGAGGTAGACTTAATACTACAGGCATTTTCAATCTCTGCATCACCCAAAGGTTGACTACCAGTCAACCTTTGGGTGATGCAGAGATTAACAGTAGGAAGTTTTAAAATAAAAATAAATTATTAAATTGTAACTACATGGATGTTTAACTATAAAAATATTATAAATATATATCAAAATGTACGAACACAGATGTAAACATTTAAATAATTGGAATTCAGTGGATAAAAAATCTATGAAACAAACAAAAGTCACCGACTTCCGGATGTTTTTTATTAAAGTCAGTTTTATTTTAACTGAAAAGTGTTTTCTGAGTTGAACGCCATTGTGACAAACGCGTAGGTGACGATGGTTTTAATAATAAATACATCAACAATTTTATTAATCAACTAATGACTATTTTTTTTGACGGGCCTGTTGGTCTAGTGGTTAGTGGCCCTGACTGCTGACTGGTCGTGGGTTCGATTTCCACCCAGGACAAACTTTGTGTGATGAGCATGATTGTTTGTTCTGTGTCTGGGTGTGATTTATCTATGATATGTATGTATTTATAAATTATATAAGTATGTATATCAGTTGTCTGGTTACCATAACACAAGTTCTGCTTAGCTTGGGATCAGATAGCCGTGTGTGAGTTGTCCCAAGATATTTATTATTTATTTATTTGCTACAAAAGCGGAAATTCATAGAAAGGAATGAAAGAAGAAATAGAAAAACCGTTCAAGCAAGACTTGGACTAGCGCACCAAAGGTTCCGTACAAACTTGTGACATAAACGGTCATATCTTTTAACTGCGTATACTAAAGGTTTGATTTTTCCACAGCTTAAAGGAAATAAAGATTTGAGATAAAGATTTCAAGTTGATATCTAAATCTATCTAAAATTTATTTTTAAAATCAAAATCCAATATTTTGATTTTACTCTGGACGCTCTTACTTTGCAAGTCTTTCGTATAATCTCAACACGAATGATGTTAACACGATTTTGTAATAATATTCTAATTTAAAAGAGTGTCCATGGAGTTTCTTTCCCATTCTTCTCCATAGAGATCAACGCTTTGGAATGGGCCACTACAGTACTTTCACAAATTATTATGTCTTGTGATTGGGACTGTAGCTTTAACATTATGTTATTTTTTGACATTCAAAAGTGCCTGTAATGGTCAAATTGAAATACAGACAGAAAGACGGACAATAAAGTAAACACTATAAGGCTTCAGTTTTATTTCCTTTTAAGCTCCGGAACCCAAAAAAAAGTGCTTGTTTTCAAGTGCAACCAAAACCAGGAAATAAAAGTATAACAAAATACGTCACGCGTAACATACAACCTTTTAGTTAAAGCAACAAAAGAGCGAACCTGAAGCATTTGCCTGTAACAATACCACACAAAAAGCACTTAATACTACGCATTCAATGTTTTTCTTCCATCGTACCCTTTCCTTTCCGTTCCCGAAATAGACATGTAATGTGCAACCCTTTGACCTTCGCCGTTTCAAGGGTTCATTTGTGATACAGAATAATGCAGAAGGTCAACTATACGTATATAATGGGTGTAAACGAAAGCAAATGTAGGTACTCCCCCTTTATAGTTTTGTGGTCCTTTTTTTAATGGCAAAACATCAAATAACTTTCCCCGCTCTGGGCGGAGCAGTGGGGAGTGGCTTAAGCCCATCTTTCCATTTTTTCTGTTCCTTCTTTTGCCCTGCGTGTTCCGAGGCCACGGTATCTCTTTCGAACAACCCGCAACCCCGACAAGCAGTGGCTCTGGCGGGCCCCTCTGAGTTCCTACCAACAGCTTTCTGAGGCCCTCAACCGATCTGTGATGCCCCTAGTAATCTAAATACATAATAACATCTAAAGTGGCTTGGAATCGAGTAATTTATTTAGTTTTTTTTTTGTTTTTGCACTGGCTGTTCAATTCAAAGGAGAATGACCACGACAATATGGACCACGGTTCAAAGTTGCATCAATTCCAAAGTTGTTTTAGATGGTTTATAAATTAACCAAATAACCATCTACAATTGCTTTTTTGGAATCAAAACCCGCATTTCCAAGTTTTTTTAGAAAACGTAACTTAACCTCAAAATAGAAATATCCGTCGTGTATAGAGGTATGTTTATAGGTCGTAGTTTGGAGAGCAGATTAATTAGCATATCTGATGGGATAGAGACTTAAATAAATCAGTACTTTGCCTCGATCAAAACAAAAAAAAAATTTAATATTTAAATCGCAATGAACAAACTTAGCATGCACCACGCGCAATTGTCATTGGACTTTTTGACAATGACAAATTCAATTTGAGACACCAACACTAATGTTGCCACTTTAGATTTTAAATAAAAATCGATTACTCGAATAAATACACTCGACACATAATTATTTCAAATGACTGATTTAGTTCTATAATCATTAATTTATTAAAAAGTTTCGATTTATATCAAACCGAAACAAGATAATTAAAAAAAATCTATGCAATCATTCATTTGTATCGTTAGCCAACAAAGTGAAATTGATTTTGAAAGCAAAATATTAATACGACTACTGTGTGTGTGAAATACTAATTATTTCACACCACAGTAGTATCATCTCGCTTTATTATTTATAAAAACCTCGCGATTTTTCCTGAACCTTTCCAATGACTTTACATTTATATTTTTATTTATATTTTTTTGTAATCGTATGCAAAAAAATCGATTACAGTTCTCAATATATTTACTTATTTTAGTTATGACAACACTTTAACGTCAGAATAGCCGGCAGTAGGTAATTCATTTTATCAAAACAATTTCATAACTTATTAAGTTTACAAAATAAACCCCTATACAAAATTTACATTCTAATTGCAGAATGTCTTCAAAAAAAAAAAGAAATTAATTGTGATATAATTTTTATCTTGATGCATGAGAAAAACTAGTACCGTTGATGGTCATGATCCTTTATGAACTGAAAGGTCATGTGCTAGAAGTTATACGATATTATAGATGATTGGGTTTTTTTGCAGTTGCAAAATTATAGAATAAAGTAATTTAATTGATATATTACTCGTTGAGTATTAATAACGTCAGTAATTGATCAATTTAAAGTACTCATTCACACAACAAACTGATTTGTCAAACTTTTTTGTTTAATAAATTGTGTGCATCTTTTCAGTGGTTGTAAACAGTGAACCTTCCGTACCTACCTTCTCTACAGTGTCATTAATATTGGACTCACGTACACGTTCTACAATGGTTTTGTTACAAATCACGGGTCTGTGTTCCGTATGTGTGATTAATTGACTCGTGATTTCTCTTTTGTTTGGATTTGTGAAGTTTGAAAGAGTGTTCAAGAGATGAATACAAAGAGATCACTCTCCCCCGCTCTGGGGTAAGCAGGGGAGGGAGAAAACTGCGCGTGGTACACGAATGTGTTACCGACTCGGCCTGTCGTCAGTAAATGGACGGACGGTGAGCTACTTATTGCTCACTCTCCACAGAAACGTCGTCTCGCGGCGCCCATATCCCGAGGTGGCTAGGTTGGTTAGAATTTCTCTCACTCAAACATCCGGCCACCTCCTTTGCTAGCATGACTGCTTTGCACAAGGAGGTGACCGCTTTCCATTCCCTCTTGCTCCAAACCATTGACAGAACAAGAAGCGAGAGGTCGCCGCCGCCCATCACCTCTACAGACACACAACGGTGCCGAGCTCCCGAATAAACACACTATGACCTGAGACAATAATAGTAATTCAAACGACTCCCTTTCAATTTTTCTATAACAGGCGCAACTTTTTTTATACTTATTCCTTACTTTATCCATTATTGTCACTCAACACATCTCAACATTCACATAACAATAATAACAATCAGAACATAGAACATTTTCAAATTTTGCAACGTTCAAAGTTCGAATTCAGAACTCAAATTCGAACGTATGCATCGAACGCAAAACAAACGTCACGCAGCCTGTCAAAATGAAAAAAAAAACAGCAGAACGATATTTTATCGCGGTGCCGAAGTTCATGTTTTCTGTTTACAATTAATTTTGTTGTGATCATTTATGCGTATGTTCATATCAAGAAGAAATATAAATGTGGACCAACAGTAGTGGGAGTTTACAGGCATTTATGTAAGCAGCGGACTCAAAAAACTTGAAGGTACTAGTTTTTCCTACTAGAGATATTTCTGAGCATTGAAGCCTATTTGAATATTTACCCTCGGCTGCACCAAAATATATTAGGAATTATTCCTCATGTGCTTGCATGTAGCATTAATAATTTGACTAGTACAATTTGGTGGATCGTCCAATAAATAATTTCGTGCAATAAATTGTATAATATTTAACAAATATACTAACAAGTTGCAATACTAAAACTAACACTGCTAACAATGTAGGTACAACGGTAAACTCAACTCAGAATTAGGTTTTCTAGAACAAACCTTAATAAAAGTATTAATATTAGTATTTAATTGAAATTAATAAATCTTAATAGAAATTTTTAAATGAGGAATATGGTTATACTGATGTGCTTTATGCACACATGAAATGTAACTATTCTTATTCTTTATTGCACACAAAACAATAATATACACACAAATTACAATATAAAGCTTATGTACAACGGCGAGCTTAACCCAAAATTGGGTTTTCTTACAGCAAACCTTTCTAATTGATTAAAATATTTGCTAAATAGAATAAGTACATAATGTGCATGAATGTGTGTAGAAAACTATTTAACTATCAATTCATTAAATAAAAAATACATTCAATATATACAATAAATATATACCTATTAAATCCTGTAAAAGTGCGAATGTGCCTCGGCCACCGAGGGTTCCGTACAAACTTGCGACATAAACGGCCATATCTTTTGACGGCGTATACATATTTTTTTCTCAACTCCAAGGGACCACAAACTTGAGTTTAAGGTTCTAATTTGATGCCTTAACGCGTTCCCGAGATAAAGGGTCTTGACAGACAGACGGACAACAAAGTGATCCAATAAGTTCCGTCTTTCTTTTTGAAGTACGAAACCCAAAAATGATCATACGTATCTCGATTCCAAAACGAAGTTGTAGTACCTAAGTACTAATATTAAACCATTTCAAAGAATTCATAACATCAGTATTGTGTAAGACGCAGCTGTTGTGGTATCATTACGACTACCTATATTTAAAGGCTAGGAAACATAAAAGATTACGATAATGTTTCATAGCCGAGGGATTGTGGCTACATAACAATATCATGTTATGTAAGGTCAGGCCAAAATCTTTTGTAAGATCCTTACTATCCGGGGTTGCGGGTTGTTCGAAAGAGATACCGCGGCCCCGGAACGTAACGAGCAAAAGAAGGAACATGGGTGGATTTTAGTCAGTAAAAGTCTGACATCGGGGGGGCATGTCCGCCCAGAGCGAGGGAAGTTATTTGATGATTTTCCACCCCAAAAAAAAGATCCTTACTAAATAATGTTATATCAGCGAAAGTGAGTTTGTTTGTTTTTCTTCACACCTAAATTGCTAAACCGATTTTGATGAATTTTGGTACAGAGAAGGTTGGGATTCTGGTGACGGACAAGGGCTATTTTTATAAAAAGATTGAGATATAAGGGAGAAAGAGAGCAGAAAAGAGAAAACTTAGCATTGCTATTACAATAAATAAGGCGCACGGGCAAAAACTAGAGGTAGCAGGTACCTGTAAATCAGGAAAGGGGAACTGTGTTAACACGAGCAAAGCCGCGGGCTAAAGCTAGTGCGACATAAAAGAAAATAGGCTGTATTTATAAATAGCACTGTGATCTGGATCCTTGTCGAAAGTAATTGGAAATATTGATAACAATTATTGGAAAAACTTCTTTTTGACTTGAGGATGATTTTCCTTCGATTTTCTTCGATTCAATTATCACCTTAGTTTGCTAACTCTACAAATAGTACTTAATTCGTGTCCGTTTATTTCTGCGCTTATATCTTCAAAGGAAAATATCTAAAATGGCCCTGTGCAATAAAGAGTGTTGGAATACACGATTATTAATTGTCTTTTTTACTATATAAGTTGCAAATACTACTGTCTAAATATGCATTTTATAGTATTTTACGCGACTAATAACATCTGCCAGCCGCCTATGATGATCCTTACTAATATTAAAGAAAGACCGCAGGCAGATGCTGGATACGGCAAGCTGAAGACAGGGCGCTATGGCGCTCATTAGGGGAGGGCCAATGTCCAGCAGTGGACTAATATGGCCTGATGATGATGAATATTATAAAAGTGAAAGTGAGTTTGTTTGTTACCTCTTCACGCTTTAATGGCTTAGCCGATTTTTATGAACTTTGGTACAGAGATAGTTGGGAACCAGGAAACGGACATAGGCTAATTTAAAAAAAGTGGTATGTGAGGGAGAAAGAGGGAAGAAAAGGTAAATCTTAGTGTTGCTATTACAAATCAATAAGGCGCAAGGGCAAAAACTGCAGGTAGCAGGTTCAGGAAGAACTGTGTTACCCTGAATTTAACGCGAGGGAAGCCGCGGGCAAAAGCTAGTTATATATAATTATTTATTTTTAATAAAACCGTTGACCCACACTAGGACTTTAAATTACACAAATATACTGAATTGAATAATAACAAGTCTCAGAAAAAGTAGTTTTCTTTTAAAAATCCCTTCATATCCTACATCCATCCATCTTGTGGTTACTCGTTTAAATACAGTAATTATTTGTTCTTTCTCCGAGAACTGTTCAATCGATAGCCGCAAAGAAATCGAGATCAATTGGAATTCTAATTAAAAGTACAGCTAGCAAAGAGATCGACTGAATGTTACAGATTTTTCCTGAGTAAAGTGAATAATTATGCTGTTACTTTTTAAATTGAAATACTCTTTTCAAGATGCAGAGGTAAAGTAAAATTATAGTGTATCTTATAGTTTATTTAATTAAGTGTGAGTTTGATGTATCGGAACGAAGTAACTTATCAGAATTTACAAGGCCAACAATGTCCTTGTTTCTTGTGTATGTAGTGTATGTTTCTTGTTATAAAAAAAAAACAACATAATTATAATAATAACTGCAATAGCAGCCTATAGATAACTGGGCACATACATAATATAATAGAAAATACTTTATTGCACACTTAAAATACAACATAACTGTTTTACAAAAAATACTAATAATATGGTTATAATGGCGGTCTTATCGCTAATGGAATATCTTCTAGATAACCTTTGGATGGACTGTACGAATATAACGAGAAGTAGTCAATGGTGTACATACTGCTAATACAGTGCAAACAAATTTAAAAAACTTATTTAATTTATGTATTTAAATATATTATTATTATACAAACATGAGTATATTAAACATACATTAGTGTGCTGTAATCTACTGTACGGGCTCCAAGCGTATTGCTGGATGTGACAGTTCAGTTAATTGAGTTAATTTGTTACCTTTAAAATCTATTAATTCACGGATCAATTTTAATAACGAATGTTGTGAAAGTTTTTGATTTACATATCAAATACCAATTAATATTTAAGGTGAATAAATCGTTAAACAAATGCTGTGGAGTTTTTGCCTACATATCAAATAGCAAATGATGATATGATGAAATCATTAATTCAACATGTGGAATTTTGATGCATGAACTAGTCATTTGAATAGACGACCGATTACATAGGAATTTAACGCATTAAATTACTTTATTATCGATTTTATATAAATAAAATAAGCGTATTCTTTTATTTTATAAAGTACATAATCCTTTTATTAATTTGATTTTTTGTCATTTTTATTTTCTTTTTCAATTAAAAGAAAAAAAATAACAATAACCACAAACAATCAAAATAACAAAAAGAATATAAACATTGAACGTACAAAGCGTCATAAATATTTAAATTTTGAAAATAGCTTTCTCCAATAATAAATTTAACTAATACAAGGTACAGATTAATAATGATTTTGCAGATGGAAATGTCAACTGCCTGTAGGTCATACAAATATTTGTTCCGTGCGGGGATCGAACCCGCGACACACAGCGCAGCTTTTTTTTTTTGATTGGGCCACTCGCAGTTAAACTCGCTTGAGTCTTTTATCTGCTTAACCGGACTATCCTGTGGTGACCTTATGAATTTAAGACCCCCGGCCAGGGCTAAAAACTACTATGATGACACACAGCACAGCAGTCCATTGCTCAGCCTACTCCGTCAACCGTGCCGTCAAAGTTGTCAAAGTTGCTTGCAGAAATTATACAAATAGCCTTGAAAGTGTTTGGCGATCGTTTAGATTCTCAGGTATGTCAAGGACATTATTCTTTGGACAAACAAAATGCGAATTTAAACACTTTTCATTTTATTTTTACGAAGCATGTATTTTCATATTTAATTTCGTAGTTGTATTTGAGAAACATTCTTGAATAAATATTTTTAATAGCTACTCCATTTAATTGTATGTTGTTAAAATAAATGGTAGTATTTATTTAAACAATTAACGCTTTATTATGGGTATTAACAACACTTTAATGAAACCAAACCATTATTCTTAATCTAGTTGATAAATACTTAAACTATTAACTGGTACTGAATTACCATGAATTATAAATAAACGAATAATTAATCTTGATACAAATCATGTAAGTAATTACATGTATTAGTCTATTTGACTTAAGTCTAGACCGAAACTGGTTATGGCGCCATGAGTTTTATTGTGAAATGTGAACTTATAAATAATCTATATGGGATGGTAATTAATAAGTCTAGCCTTTTTTTATTTGCAGTTAAGAAATCCTCTCTAACTTCCTTCGCTCTGGGCGGAACGGTGGGAGTGCCAGACTTTTACTGACTATCCCCCGAATACTGAAACGTCACTCAAAATTTAAGTCCCACTTAAATTTAACAGAGACTCAGAAGTGACGTTTGACCATACAAAATCTAAAGTTTAAGAGCTGCTCAAATGTTAAGCAGCCCTCACATTTTGAGTGACGTTTCAGTATTCGGGGGTACAACCCACGCATATTCCTTCTTTTGCCCTTTATATTCTGAGGCCGTGGTAATTCTTTCGAAAACCTACAACCTCGGCAGGCAGTGGCCCTGGAAGATCCTGCATGTAGGTAAACAATAAATAAAGAATTAAGAACATTCTGAAGTAACAATAATCTTTTAAAGATATTCAATGAAAAGTTATTTTTTTTTACGGGACAACTCATCGGTCAGGATTGCAAAATATTTCCATACTAAGATGATGTGATCCTACATTAGTTCTTTTTTTATTTACCTTAAAGATGTACCATCAAAATCACTTGCGCCAGACTGCCTGCACTTTTCACCCTTATACTCGAAACAATAAGGTTGAAAAGGAGTCATACTTCGTTCTCCTCGATAGTACATATCCAACTAAACTAAATTCCAACCACATTTTAACTCCCGAAAGCAATCAAGCATCACTGAACGAATTTTCAATAAAACAATACCTTAACGACATGAATATTGCATACATGCGAAAACAAAATTTCACAATACTACCTTTAATGTAAATAAAATTAAATACATATTGCAATAACGAGGGAGTGCGGACACCGCGTCAAGCAATGCGCATGACTGAATGTAAATATATACTTTCTCTTTTATTAATTTGCCAGAACTTGATACAAAAGATAATTTGTTTTTTTTTTTATATATTGCATCGCACTTTAGCATTGTCAGGTATAATGTTATGAAAAAGTTGAGATTTAATTGGGAACTGGCTGGAAGTATCGGAAATGTTGTCTTTTTTTTTATTAGTGATAGGCTCGCGTTTGACCACTATCTCACCTGATGGTAAGTGATGATGTGGTCGACGATGAAGCACGCTTACCTAGAAACAACCTATTCACTCTTGCCTTGAAGACCCCCAGGTTATAGCTGTCAGGAAATACAGACTCCGGCAGGGAATTCCACTCCTTAGCAGTACGCACAATGAAAGTATTCCCAAACCGTTTAGTGCGTGTGGGTGGGATGTCTACCATGTAACGGTGGCTTCATACTGTGTTTTTGGGGATTAGAAATTATCAAATAACTTCGACTGCTCTGAGCAGAGCAGGGAGGTAGTGTCAGACTTGTACTGACTAAAACCCACCGATGTTCCTTCTATTGCCCTTAACGTTTCGGGGCCGCGGTATCTCTTTCGAACAACCCGCAACTCCGGCAGGCGGAGGCCCTGGCAGGCCCCTCTGCTTTGCTGACATCTCTTTTAGGCGCGCGTGGAACACTAACGCGTCGTTGACATGGCCTGTCGTTAAAAGACGGACGGACAGACCCGCATCTACCGTGGCCGGGAGTCGTCTCGCTAAATGCATGCAATACGATAAAGAACGAAAGATTGATTTGACAGTCAATTATGTAGAACACTACTTTTATTAAATTTTTCCTGTTTTTTTTTTCATTTTAAAACAAATAAGTTAATATTTTTAAATATTAAAAAAAAAAACATTTGCCTGTAAAGACTGTCGGCACAATGAGTGCTGAGTCCACATTCCACATGTCAACAACCTTGGACGCCAAGTCAATATACTTGATTTGCTTTTTTAAATTTATTATTATTAACCAATAAATTAATAAACCTAATTATCTAAAACTAGACGTTATCTTCTTTTGCAGGTCTACTGGCAGAAATTTCTTAAGAACCAAGTAACACCTGTGTTTTAAAATGTTATTTAATTTTTTTCCTCTCTTGTCTGCTCTGTGTACATAAATTGTTAAATAAATAAACTTTGGCGGTGATAATCGTGGTTTAGACCATGGTCCTAAGCGAGAGGGAATGGAAGTTTGTGGACGGTGAGCAATGCGTAGCTCAGCGGCCGTCCGTGTAGTGACAATAAGCCGTGTCGACGGCGTGTTCTACGGGCGCCTTAAAAGGGCTTCCCAGGGTTGCGGGTTGCCCGAAAGAGACACCGCATATAAGCGTCAGTGAAAGTCATAAAAGTCTGACACTTCCAGTATAAACATCTAAAACTTCAAAGTCAAACAAAACGAAGGTTAAAATGCTTACCAAGAATATTTTCCCAGCTAAGTACAAAATAACGAATGCATTTACCCGATTATTACTGAACCGTATGCATCAGTAGTTTAGTCGGGAGCACTTTTATGCAGATTGTTCCTGTAATGCTTTCTAACAGCTTCTGGTCTGCGCTGTTCTGCAAAGAATCGTATGGTAAATTATGTGATTCATGGTTTAAACATGCTTTTTACAATTTCTACTTCTGATTTGAATCAGACTTTTTACAAAGGTTGATTTTTGTTTATTTGCACGTTGGAGTTTGGTGATACCAAGATATTTTTATGTTTTTTTATAGGAATATCATGTTCGTCCTGAACTACTGTGGTCAGACCAGGTGGTTTGTCATGACGTCTTAAAGCAGAAAGAAGGATAGAATTTATTTGAATGAGATAATAAATAATCTCAACATGAATGATGTATCCATGATTTTCTAAAAATAATCATCATCATCATCCTGCGCTTGTTCCATAAAACACGTTTTCTTCTTCCATTCTCCCCTATCACGTCACGGCAGCATTTACTCCTTTCTCCTTCATATTATTCCTTACACAATTATTCATCCTTCTTTTCTTTGGCCTTCCTCTCGCTCTCCGTCCATGAATACATGATTTTGTAAAAATGTTATGATTAAAAAGACTGTCCATGGAGTTTCTTGCCCATTCTTCTCCATAGAGATCTACGCTTTGGAATGGGCAATTACAGTACTTTTGCAAGTTATTATGTCTTGTGTCTGGGACTGTAGCAGCATCTTTTTTGTTTTTATTTTATTCAAAAGTGCTTGTAATGGTCTAATTGAATTAAATACTTTAAGTTTGAAACATGTGTAAAATATGTTGTTATAAAGGAAATATAAAGTATCAACATATAGGAATAACTAGAAGAGGTCGCATGGAAATCATCAAATAACTTCCCCCGCTCTGGGCGGAGCGGGGGGGCGTCTCAGATTTTTACTAACTAAAACCCACCCATGTTCCTTCTGTTGCCCTTTACGTTCCGGGGCTGCGGTATCTCTTTCGAACAACCCGCAACCCCGGCAGGAAAAGAGGAACCTTTGATAGCCATTTTATTAATTGGCGACAAAAGGTGCATCATCGAGATGGAATCGAATGGATCGAATGGATGTAATATGGGGGAATGCCATTGGACGGGAGTAGGACAGTTCAGAAGGGCAAAAAAAAAAAATATTTTTTTAACATCTTATTTTTGCCCTCCTGAACTGTTACTGACACGGACAGAAGACAAAAAAAAATGTAAATCTTTTTCAAAGATTTTCGTATTTTAACAATGTGTGTTTGTGTCGTTGTTTAATATTTTTGGCTTTTACATCACAATTGTTGCTAATACAATCACTTAGTGTTATAGATAGTGTAGTGTAGATATAGCTAAGACTGCTGATACTCTCAATATACAATCCTAGTAGTGATAAAATCTCAGATATTAAGGATTTTAATGACTGGTTGTTTGTGTCGTTGTTAATTTTTTTAGCTTTTACATCACAATTTGTTTCTAATAAAATAACTTTGTGTTATCTATAGACAGTGCAGTGTAGTCAAAGCTAAGACTGCTTATACTCTCAATATACAATTCTAGTAGTGATAGCTTCTCAGATATTAAGGATTTCAATGACTGGTATACTTTTGGCAAGTCTTGGTCAGGTTCGATACCTGTGTCAAGTAATATTTTGTGTCGCTAGCAATTTCTCAGGTGTTTTGTTATAGATAGATGCCTAACTCCCTTTTCAGATACCTCTTCTAGCAATAATAGATGCAGGCGTTCTATAAAAAGTTCAACGAACTAACCGGAGTTGTATTAAAGTCATAAATTTTCCTAAAGTTCCGAAATCAAAATTCTCTTGTTCCATTAGAATCTTATTAAATATTAGCTCTTGAAATTCTCAAAACAAATCTCCTCGCCATCATTGTTTCCTTAACTAAATAAACGCCAAAACATTTAAAAAATCTATTGTATTCATTATATTTTTGGACAGCTTACAAAAGCTGGACCATTGTTTCTTTCACTAACATTTGCATACGTATAGCTCTATTGTCGCTTGAATTAATAAGCTGTACAGGGATGGTAAACATTTTGATATTTCTAAGCTAAACTTGTATGATGTGCAAATGTTATCCGAAAAATGTATTGTGTTATCAACAACAAAAGTCTTTTTTCAAGACCAAAGGTGGAAGGAACATTTCCAATGCACATGTTAAATAATGTATGTCTCCAGAATTTCATGTGTCAACAGAATTATAGTACATCTTTAAAAACTTAAATAAAAAATAAACATAAAATAAAGCACATACAGATAAATATAAATAATTAGATTTATTTATTTATGCGTTTGAGCGAGAGCACCTTTCGCCAGCACAGATAAACCCTGTGAGGTTTGCGTGTATGGCAATATAGTAGCAAGTAAGTGAATAAGTGTTTTAGAAATAAATAAATAAATAAAATAAAATAAATACCTAAAACCAACCCAGCTGCCGCTGGAGACGCTCCGGTCGTTGGGCACTGGGAGACGACTCCCGGCCACCGTAGACGCGGGTATGTGGACGGCGAGCAATGGGTAGCTTACCGTCCGTCCGTATAGTGATGACAGATGACTTGTCGATGGCACGTTCGTGTTTCACGCGCGCCTTAAAGAGATGTCGAAAGAGTTACCGCGGCCCCCGAACATGAAAAGCGGGTGGGTTTTAGTCAGAAAAAAATTGCGGAGGCAGTTATTTGATGATTTCCATCCTCAAAAAAAGTCTTAGTCATTCTCAGAACAGCCTCGTCAATAGTTGTCGTGAAAAAGTAACATTCATATCGTGGATCAACGAGCACAAACAGTGTAGTTTATTAGAACGAAGTTTTGGAACGAAGTTTGGAGCGAAGTTCCTTATCTAGACGGAAAAAATTAAGACCAAAAGTTGTAACGACACTTTCTGCTATACTTGTAAGTCGTGCGGCGTGCGCGTGTTGCTCTGTCTGTCTCTCTCTCTCTCTCATGGAAAGCAAGCCATTTATTTTCGTTTCGTCTTTCTATTTCGCATTGAACAGTGTGGTGTCGCGACGATTATTTTTGTTGAATGTATACAGGTTTTTTGTACATAATAAATAATAACTTCGTTCCAACCATTCCCTTGACACCTCTCAAGTTTTTTTTTTAATGATTGATTTACAACTCATTAAGCATTCCCCCAAAACCTGCTTAACCCGCAGAGTAACCAATTAAAATTAAATGTAATAGCGACCCACCAAAATGAATTTTATTCGTTTACGAATGAAAAACGTAATTATCGTCACTTATAATTATCTGCTCGCCATAACACGGAACCCATTTACAATAAAATTTAATGCATCGGGTAGAATCAGCAATTTTATCATTTATACATTGCCACAATTAATTTGTTTTAATTATTTTCAGCATCAGATCAGGAGTTATAGGCGTGTTATTTATTATAATTGGCAACGGCGTATAGTTCCTTATTTGTAATTAATACAACTGTAGAATTCGCTACTGAAATCAAATTAAGCATAATTATAGAAATTTGAAAAAAATCCGACCAAGAGCGAGATAGACTTGCGCACTAAGGGTTTTTTTTTCAAGGGAAATCATCAAATTAATGACTTGAGCGGGGTGGCATGTCAGACTTTTACTGACTAAAACCTACCCATGTTCCTTCTATTCCGTACAAACTTGCGACATAAACAACCATATCTTTTAACTGCCTAAACATAAAGGGTTGATTTTTTCCAGCACTAAAGGCCATAGACTTGAGTATAAGATTTTAATTTCTCTTTAATTAAAATCATAAACTCAAGTTAGTACATAATCCTCGGTGTGCAAGTCCAAATCGCATTTGTTTAAATCTTTGGTAACCCGGTGGAACTTAACGACATTCGAGGTGTTGTAGTTTTTGTGCTCAATAAAGTATTTTCTACTAGCTTCCGCCCGCGACTTTGTCCGCGTGGCATAGTTACTTTTGAGCTAACGCTAACTTTAACCGGCGTGATGATCGAAAATAAAATATTTTTCACTCCCTCCCATTCTTCCCTCTTTTCTCACATTTTTTTTAAATTAGCTTATGTCAGGGTCCCAACTATCTCTGTACCAAAATTCATCAAAATCGCTTTAGCCATTTAGGCGTGAAGACGTAACAAACAAACAAATACACTTTCGCTTTTATAATATTAGTAAGGATTCTACTTTATCTGTTGTAGTAGTGTCTGTCTGTTAGATTTGAACTAATACTACTAATATAAACATCCTTATTTATGCAAAACAACACACCGGAACAAGTACGAATTCTCACAAATACTACAAAAAAAACGATTAATACGAAAACCATATTCAGTTCTATTCAAATAACATTTCTACACTTATAATAAATACAAATAAAACAACGGAAGCAACTTAACGAGTTTGTGTGCTTTATAAATTTAACTATTTTAACATGCTTACCGGGGCTATTTTGTAACGAGCTGCTATTTGCATAAAAGTCACGATTTACTGTTATTAAATTCATGCTTCCGTGTAGAGGGGATTGGAACTTTATAATATACCTTTGTGGAAGAAGGGTTACGTTGTTTATTTAGGTAGAATTGTAAACAATCTGTCGGTAAAATTAAAAAAAAACAACCCCATGTTTATCTCTACGAAGAACTAGATGTACGAATAGTACACCCAAACTCCGCCAAAAAATATTTAAGTGACCGTATTGCAATCAACATTAAATCCAAACTCAAATCCAAACTAATATTATAAATGCGAAAGTAACTCTGTCTGTCTGTCTTTTCTTCACGCCTAAACTACTGAACCGATATATGTGAAATTTGGTACAGACATTGTTTGGAACCTGAGAAAGGACATAGGATAGTTTATATTACAAAAAATAAAAATAAAATTTATTCCAGACATACAGCGCCATCTATTGGTTAGAAGTCGGCATCAATTCAGTACTATAAAATAAATGTTGAGCTGCGTGCTGCCGGAAGTCACTATTCCACGAACGAAGTCGCGAGCAAAAGCTAGTAAAAAAATATATTTAAGCTGGGAATCGAACGTTTTTTTTTTTAGGAGAACATCGTCAAATAAGCCCCGCTCTAGACGGAGTGGAGGTGTCAGACTTGCATTGACAAAAAGTAATAGATCCATGTTGCCTTTTTTCTTTTTTAAGGACGGGAAATCATTTAATAACTTCCCCTCTCTTTAGGCGGAGCGGGGGGATGGATCAGGCCTATACTGATTAAAACTCATCCATGTTCCTTCTATTTCCCATTATGTTCCGGAGCCGTGGCATCTCTTTCGAACAACCCGCAACCCCGGCAGGCAATGGACCTAGCAGGGCCCTCTCTTAGAGTTTGTTCTCAAAGTAGTCGGGAACGAAACACCGGCCTCAGCTAGTTTAAAAAAAAACCTAAATAAGTATTTGTAAAAACCTACTTGCAAATAAATATCATTTATCATTTGTCGTTTATCATTGTCATTTATTATTGTATCAATACTGAATCGCTAACCTAATAAAACAGTTTTATTCGTATCGTTTAGAATCTATTGGAATCTAGAGTCTTTATAGAAATAACATTATTATCAGAATATTGCTGTGCCATGCCCAGCAGTTTCACTCACTGCACAGGTCGCCTTCTGAAGAAGGTCATCCTTATCAAAAAAAGGTTGTCTTGAAAAAATCTCTTTTAGCGATAAGACCGCCCATTGTGTCACCATATTTATGAGTTGTATACTGTTATTCTTGTCATTTGTATGGTGTACATAATAAAGAATATTCTATCTATCTATCTATCTTATCACTTAGGGGTTATGTGAAACAGATTACAACCATTATTGACTTGCCGAATATACCTACATATTCAATTTAATGAAAATCAATGTCGCCGCTTTGGAATAATAGAATAGAATAGGATCGTTAGAGTTCTCCAAACGGGCGAAGTCACAAGCAAAAGTTAGTATCCAATAACTATTTATATTATTGTTCCAGACAATAATAATACGAAGTCATTGTTATCGACTACAATAATATTATGAAACCTATCAATATTTTCTTTATCCAGATCATTAGGTTTTCGTATTGTGTGTATATAACGAGAATGCTAGGCTTAGCGATTTTATCTCAGTGGCGAATGAACGACCATAAATAGCATTCTCGAACTTATTTTGTCGGTCTAAGGTTGAATGTCACTTGGACGTTATTCATTGACATGTTTGATAAGACGATGTGACGGTTAAATAATTTATAAGTAAGTTACAATCTACTGGATTTTTTGTAAGTTAAAAGAAAGAAAGCTAAAAAATTTACAAAAGCTTCTTTCAAAAATTTTAACGGCCTTAAAATTAGAAACACGTAGCGGTAGCTGGTGGTCGTGTGGATATCGCATTCTTGTTCCACGTGTGCATCAAAAAGATGTCGGCAAAGTAGAGGGCGCTGCCAGGGCCACCGCCAGTCGGGGTTGCGGGTTGCTCGAAAGAAATACCGCGGCCCCGGAACATAAAGGTAAGGAGCTCTGAGCGGAGCGGGAGGGAAGTTATTCGATGATGTCGCATTAATAAGGAAAAAAAAAAATAGTTGAGCTAGCAAAATGTAGATGTTCTGATAAGATTTTCGTGTAATTTATTTATTTATTTAATAAAAAGGTCACCAACAGCTTCTGTATAAAAATATATTAAAAAATAAAAATTACATAGTATTGGACTTATACAGTTGCCAATTACAGGTTAAGCAACATTTTTACATAATGAGTAATAACAATAATATTTATGTGTTTATTAAAAAAAAAACCAAAATACTATTTCTTTAGGGTATAACAGAAGACAACGTAAGACAAAAAAAAATACTAAACTTGTTACAAAAGGAAAAACAAATGAGATCAAAATCCTTACTAATATTATAAAAGCGAAAGTGAGTTTGTTTGTTTGTTACCTCTTCACGCTTTAATGGCTAAACAGATTTTGATGGATTTTGGTACTCTCTGTACCAAAATCCATCAAAATCTGTTTAGCCATTAGTAGTTGGGACTTGGGACTATTACTAATTGGGAACCAGGAGACGGACATAGTCTATTTTATTTTTTCAAAAAAAGTGGGATGTGAGGGAGAAAGAAAGAAAAAGGGGAAAACTGAGCGTTGCTATTACAATACAATAAGGCCCAAGGGGAACTGTGTTACCCCGAATTTAACGCGAGCGAAGCCGCGGGCAAAAGCTAGTTAAATTATAAATTAAAAACAATAGAAGCCAATTTGGGTAGGCAAGTTGCCAGATGTATGTGGCTTATTACTAAAACTAGAAGTCCTTAGGAGATTGATTTTGAGAAATTAGTAATAATTAACCTAAATATAATAATAAAAACCTTTCACTTTTTACCCAATAGGAACCGAACACAGGACTCGACACAAAACTGTCACGCTGCTCACGACTAGACTAACTAGAATTCATTCAGCTGACATTTCTAAAGGATTGAGGTTAGCTAATTGGATGACTAACCCGTCAACTCTTGGCGTTAGAGCGTTGTTCCTCGGTACACCGCATGGAATTGAGGTAGGCTTTAATTGGTGAAACTGTAGTGCTACCTAGCTAACTATGTACTGGTTTTTAGTACAAGCCATCGTCGCGCGTCATAGCAAGAGTTTTATAAATATTATTATATATCTTGGGACAACTCACACACGGCTATCTGATCCCAAGCTAAGCAGAGCTTGTGTTATGGTAACCAGACAACTGATCTACATACTTATACAATTTATAAATACATACATATTATAGATAAATCACACCCAGACACAGAACAAACAATCATGCTCATCACACAAAATTTGTCCTGGGTGGGAATCGAACCCACGACCTCCGGCTCAGCAGTCAGGGCCACTAACCACCAGACCAATAGGCCCGTCGAAATATTGGTTGCTGTTAGGTCTGATTTACGAATGAAGTATAGGCAAATAGCTAGCGCCCGCGGCTTTGCCAGCGAGATATCGAAAAATATATGTGTTAATTCAGACTACAAGCTATGCCTAATTTCCTCAAGATCCGTTTTGACGTGAAAGAGTAACAAACATCCATCCATCCATCCTCACAAACATTCGCATTTTTTATATTATATAGTAGTACTACTAGCTGTGCCTTGCATGCGTTGCAATGCAATTCTCTACCCTGCCGGGTAGGTAGGGTAGAAGATTTAATAGAATATTGAATAGAAAATTTATCTTTCAAGTTGGATCAAACAGCACATGGTGTGCAAATTTAATTTAAAATTTGTTAAGAAGTTTAGGAGTCCATCGAGGACAAACAACGTGACACGTGATTTTTATATATATTAAGATTTTTTTTCTTTCTTTAATATATAAAATAATATCAGGCATAATTTTCGGGTTATGCTGCGCTTGCCTTGGATTGTATGTGGAGGGTTGACTATTTATTACCTACTGAGTTTTTTGAGAGCCCCGGAAAGCACGTAAAACCTTTTTTCCCGGTTATAATCTGTAGATTTTTGATAGTCGTGTTACATATTATCATTTACTTTTTACTGGCAGGCCCCTCTGCTTTGCTGACATCTCTTTGACGCTGTGCTGACAGATGGTACCTAAGCTACCCATTGCTCACCGTCCACAAGCCTTCATCTATGGTGGTCGGGAGTCGATTGCGGTGCCCGGCGCCTAGGGAGTCTCCCGCGGCGGCTGGGTTGGTTTGAGGACCATGGACTGAACCAGGGTCGGAAACGAGAGATTGCCGCCGCCGATCGGCGTTTTCCTGCCCTTGTCCCATTCTATTTGGAGTCCGAGCAACACGTTTTCTTCTTCCATTCTCCACTGTCAGACGTCACGACATCATTCACTCCTTTCTCCTTCATGTCATTCCTTACTCAATCCATCCATCTTTTCTTTGGACTTTCTATCCCTCTCCATCCATGATCATTCTTAGCTAATCTATCTCTTTTAGTCACATGTGCTTCATCCCTCCTCATTACATGTCCATACCAAGACAAACGACTCCCTTTAAATTTTTCTGTAACATAAGGCGTGACATAAATCTACAAAATAATATTTTTGTAGAACACACTAAATTCATGTGGCAGTACCAGGAAAGCAACTTTTACGATTCAGTCAGACATTTATAGTCTTGTAATGATGATGGGGATATAATCCCCACACATATAACTCCCTACGCAAGTTTTACGCACGGATGCGCAATTTTTGACATCACTGACGCACGCATGGCGCGACCTTTTGCGTGTAGAGCGTGACTTGGTCACGGAAAAATAGAAGGAAGTGTGTGTACAGCGAAAAGTTCAAAGCAATTCTCCTTGCGACCTTCAAATAAAATTTCACTTTTCTACCAGCAAAATTAAGCTTAATATTAGTTTTTTTTGCGCAGAGATGAGTTGTTTGTTTTTGCGGATCGAAAATCATCAAATAACTTCCCCACTCTGGACGGAGCGAGGGGGAGTGTCTGACTTGTACTGGCTAAAACCAACACATACTCTTTCTATTGCCCTTTATGTTCCGGGGCCGCGGTATCTCTTTCGTACAACTCGCAATCCCGTCAGACGGTGGGCAGGTCACTCTACTTTGCTGTCATCTTTTTGACGCCCGCGTGGAATACTAACGCGCCGTCGATACGGCTGACCACTGATCTAACTAAGCTATATCATGTTCATTTTCTGGATTCTACCGTCAATCTGATCTCTGTTCTCAGGACAAGAAAAAACTGAGCAAATACGAGTTGGACTTGCAGACCGAAGGTTCCGTACAAATCTGCGACATAAACGGTCATATATTTTGACTGCGTAGACTTACAGGGTTGCTGGGGAGTTTGTTCCGCCACTTCTTCTTTCCAGCTAAAACACTAGGAAGTGGCGAAGGGAAGGCGTTTTTGTGGGACTGTCTCTTGTAATGTGACGTTCAAAAAGTGCTGATTATCAGCCTAATTTGAATAAATGACTTTTGATTTTGATTATGTTGATTTTTTCAAATTTGTATATGTATATCGCTTTTAATTTTAACTTTATACCTCTACGCGTTCCTGCGATAAAGGATCTTAACAGGCAGACAGACAGACGGACAGACAACAAAGTAATCTTATAAGGGTTTCGTTTTTTTCTTTTTGAGCCTTGGAATCCCTAAAATTATCGCAGATGTTAACAAGCACAGAAAAACTTTATAAAAGGACCACTGAACCCAAATCTGCAAACTACATGTTTTGAGAAAACTTCAACAAACCCTGTTGAAACGAACAGGACTGAAAACGTCGATCGGGATAACAAGCAGACAAAATTAATAGCTCAGGCCGAAACTGAACAATAAATCAGGCAAGTTGGGACAAGATGCGGGTCCTATCAAAGTGGGGCGAAACTTGACTAAATCTCCTCTAGAGGTGACTTGCAAAATGATAACACACACTAGTTCCCTATGTACCTTTGTAGTGTTTGTTAATTGGGTTTAGTATGTAGAATATTCCCGGCAGGCGTCTGATACACAGCTAATAATTTAGTCCGTCTTTTAGATTATTCAAAAATGAAGGACACGTATTTTTTGTGAAATTTAAGTCGTTGTCATTAATAAAAAGTTCATCCATAGCTTCAGAAATAACTACACTAAAACTAGCTAGCCAGAGGTATAAATAATTTTATCTCTATGCGCCAAACTGACTTTAGGGACCACACGTCGGGGGAACATAGGAAACGTTAGAGGAATAGTTGGACCATTCCCCCAATTGATCCATCATAATTGGTCCGAATTGGGAAAGTCTCGACTTAATCAAAAAACCCTAGGCACTGTACGCAGTATGGCCTCATATGGCCCAGTGGACTCAGTGAGTCGATTCACGGAGCTCTTTTATTGGACTCGTATGTGATTGGCCTAACAACTCGCCTTGTTTATGGCCTGGCCTTCATTGAGCCACTAGCTAGCCACAACACTTTGTTTTAACGTAAAACTGTTCGATTCACTTTGGATATTAAATTGTTTTGTTGGTAGTTTTTATTCGCAAGTTTTAATATCTTTTTATTTTTTCAGAAATAAACCCTTACCTCTTGCGTTATGCTTGTTGTACAACCTTGAATAAAGAACTCTTAAATGTGTGTGTACACCGAATCTATGCAGCCGAGAGGTAAAAATACCCTCAAATTTGCCGCCTGGCCTAAGCTGTATTAGATTAACCCGACATGGTAACAGTGCAGAACTTCTTACACGAAATAATAATATTGGCATGTCTTAAACAAAGGAACATACATTGTTCTATAATCTCTTCAATAATATAAAATGAATCTCTGAATTTGTTGCTAAGCGCAAATCTCGAGCACAGATGAATCGATTTCGCTTATTATTTTTTTGTTGTGTTGGTTAATGTCAGAAAGTTTATAAAACAAATTTGGAAGTTATTGTTACATCGAGTTAGTATATTCTATATGGAAGATTCCAGAACCATTCTTGGATGTTCTACTATTCTACGATAGAGCTGTGAAGAAGGTTTCAGAAAGTGGTGGAATTTTCAAGATGGCGTATAAACTGTGATCAAGAAGTCATTCTGATTTTAAAAACTTCACAGTAAAGTCGTAGTGAACTACAAGTGTGATAATTATGTGAGTATTTTGTGATAAATACAGATATTTGGTGTTAACAGGTACTGTTTAGTTATACGGCAGTCAAAAGCTGCGCCAACTGTGTCGTCAATTAGGCAACGTAGCTCGCTTGCCTGTCTGAAAATCCCTTATTTTAGAACACCACTGCTTTACACTGCTGTAGATTATCGTTAAAAACTAACTTCAGCCTAAAAAAGTATTCTTAAAATATCTAAAAATCTTAAGACATGGCGTACACCTGAAAAACTCGTAACAAAGCATCCGGAGTGGGCCCGTTCTCAACAAACTTGCCGAAAAAGTACCCGAACTTATGGAAGTAGCGGCTATATCTTGTTTTTAGGGTACCGCAATGCTGATATGCAAGCTACTATACCAGATAGGTAGTAAGGTAGAAGCCTATCTGTAAGTACTGTAATATAAGTATAACATGGTGTCATTTAATGATTTAATTGACTGAAACTTTGTCAGGAGGCCTATTATAAAAACTTTCATTGTTGGAACCACCCCAATCATTACGAAAAATGTTCTTAATTACTTAATGGATGTCAGTTCATATAAATACTAATATTACATTTCTAATTTATTATTTCAAACACTTTTTAATGTCAAATAACAAAAGGATAAAGGTACAGTCCCATTCGCAAGGCTTATAATTTGTGAAAGTACTGTAGCTGGAGAAGAATGTGCAAGAAACTCTGTAGACTCTCTTTTAAATCGTATTATTTTTAGTAGATCTTAATTACGTCATTCATGTTGAGATTAAACAAACGACTTAGAACAACAGGTCTTGATACTTTTATAAAAAAAAATACGTTAGATGTAGAAAGACGTGCGCATCAATATCGTCCACAGCAATACATAAAAAAAAAACTTGAAAGGTGTCAAGAGACACCCGGATGGGACGAAGTCATTATTTATTATGTAGAAAAAACCTGTATACACTCAACAAAAATAATCGTCGCGATACCACACTGTTCAATGCGAAATAAAAAGATGATACGAAAATAACTGGCTTGCTTTCTATGAAAGAGAGAGAGACAGACAGACAGAGAAACACGCTCACGCCGCACGGCTTACAACTGTAACAAAAAGTGTCGTTACAACTTTTGGTCTTAATTTTTTCCGTCTAGCCCCCTTTCGCAACCCGCGATAAGAAACATTGTTAAAAAAAAAAAACCAAACAATAAATGCATTCATCAAAAACGAAAAAAAAATGTTTTCAATCTTTGTGTTTTCATTTTTGACTATTTTTTGAGGGGTTCGAACGAAATAGGAGTATTACATTTTATTACGTTCAGTTAATTTACCTATTCACAATAAAAGTTAAATATAGCTGTATTGAAACATCCTTGAAAGTTTGTAACGAAACAATCATGGCAGCAGTCGTAGGTACCGTTATATTCAATATTAAACCCACTGAAGAAGCATAATACAAAACAAGTTTACAGAGAAACCAACAATTTATTTAACAATACACGGAACCCAGGCTTGTACGAAAACTTGCACCTGACTCAACAAAGCGAGGGCGGGGCCAAAACTTGGTGTTTTCATTAAATTTAATACTGTTTGGAAGCCATCTCTTTGAATCCACATTTTGTTTTTTAGCTATATAGTGGAGAAAACATGTTCTTCCATGAGTTTGACCCTTAAAAGATGAAAGAACCTATTTTTGATAGACTTCAAGACGTGAGTATACTGTACTGCTATTTCTATAAAGACTACAGGCGTAATGTTGATATTGTTATTCAAGACTAGCTGTTCGCCGCGGTTTCACCCACGCTGCTCAGCACCTGTTGGTCGTAGCGTAAAGTTATATAGCCTATAATCTTCCTCAAGAAATGGACTATCCAACACTAAAATGATTTTCCAATTCCAACCAGTAGTCCCTGAGATTAGCGCGTTCAAACAAACAAACTCTTCAGCTTTATAATATTAGTATAGAATAGAAAATATTAAACGACCGACCAAAAGTCCTGCCGGGGTTGCGGGTTGTTTAAAAAGAGATCTCGGAACATAAAAGACACAAGGAGTAACATGGATAGTTAAAGTCAGCAAAAGTCTGATATCCCTACCCCTCCCCGCTCCGCCTAAAGCGGGGGAAGTTATTTCGTTGAGCGCTACTCAAAAGCTCCATCATCTTTAGTACTGCCGAGCATAGAACTCTTAAAACCACACATGAGTCATTTGGATTCTCGGCCACTCCCAACTAGTTCACAGACAGTGTCCTACATTTCGTAAAATAAAGAAAATCTCAGACAGACTACAATGCGAAAATAACACTCTTGTTACCAATTACACTAAGGTCGATTTTTACAAACAAATCACCGCTCAAAACCCGCAAACATTTGATCCCAATATTTACTCTAAGACCCAAAAACTATCACCCCCTAAACCGCCACATAACTTCATCTTAATCATAAATAACATAACTACCCGCAAAAGATAACAAAACTACCCCTGGGCATTAATCCAAATGACGGATTATCTAAAGTGTCCGTGGCATACTATCTGATTTATGGGCTGGTAAGCTCTTTGTCCAGTAGTCTACAGTGGAGCGGATATCCTCAAAAATGTTGGCTGTAACATTAAACTGGGTTATTGCTTGAAGAAATACGAGTAAATATACTGATCTAAAAATAGAAGGCAGCGTTAAGGAGCTCCTAACGAAAAAAGTTAGAAAATAATCAAAACAAAATCAAAATAATCTTTTTCAGTAGTCCGACTATTTTTGTGAGATAATTGCATTTTTAAGTTTCAGAAAAACCTAAATTGTGAAATTGGATTGGCTTTTGTTTTTATATTTCTGGAGCATTTACGCTGTGTTGATTAATATATAGAAAAGTTGAGAAGGAGCTATTAAGTTCTATAAGTTGCGAAAACAGGATTCGATTACATTTTCTTGATAGAAAAATACCGCAAAGTACCTCTAAAAAGAAATTTCAATTAAGAACCTTCAAATTACTTTTTTTAACGGATGGAAAATCATCAAATAACTTCCCCCGCTCTGTGCGGATCGGGGGAGAGTATCAGACTGGTACTAATTAAAACCCACCCATGATCCCTCTATTGCCTTTACGTTCAAGGTATCTCTTTCGAACAACCCGCAACCCCGGATTACGTCTGATATTTTGTAATTTTAACTGGCGGGGTGTTTGTTACATCTTCACGACTAAATGGCTGAACCGATTTTGATGAATTTTGATACAGAGATAGTTGGGACCCTGGATACGGATATAGGCTATATTTTTTTTTTAAATAGTGAAAAAAATGGGGAGAAAGAGGGTAGAAAATGGAAAACTTAGCTTTACAATCCATTGATTGCCTTTGCGTCTTATTAGGCCCAAGGGCAAGAACTACAGGTGGCAGGTACCTGCAAATCAGAAAAGGGAACTGAGTTAACCCAAATATAAGCATAATTATGTTTTTTTTTTGTTTATGTCACACCACTAATATTACCAATTAAACTCAATTTTCTGCGCAATCTCTTATTAAAAATCGACAAATATCGTAAAATACGAATTTCTTTTAAAATAAAAATCTTATAAGTCGAACAAGTAATCCGTTCATTTACAAATTCAGTGACCCATCCGATTCCAATCCGCCACAACAACAGCTTAACCTCGATTGATAGTGATCTAAAACCTCTCAGCAGAGAGTAATAAAGGAAGATATTCTGTATGTATGGAGAGATCAACTATTCATGTTGTAGGAACGCATAGAACGTAAACTGACAGGATTGAAATTTTCTTTTTGAGTTTATTTTTGTACTGCGATTACTCTAAGTTGTTAGCCCTAATTGCTGCCTGGGGATTGCGGGTAGTTTGAAACAGATCCATCAAAGGCAAATAAGGAACATGGATGGGTTTTAGTCAGTTAAATTCTGACACTCCTTTTCGGTCCGCCCGTAGCGGGAGAAGTCAATGAAGTTGACGATTACCGAAAATCGTGATGACGATTATTGGTTAGTCGACGTAGTGCAAAAATGCTCCTGAATTGCTTCTTTAGATTTTGTTTCATGACACACTACAAGTTTTAACTACCATGGGTTTAGTTTTGTTAATTAAAACAATTGTTAAGATCTAAAAAGATTTATAATGTCATGACAGCGTCTCTATGCCAACACAAGATCATTTTCAATCTTTTCCTTTCTTAGAAACCAAATTCGCAATAGACCTTATTTTAAAAAGCGAAATGTTAATTTTATAGCGGCCAGTGTTAGGCACAAAACACTATACCTACTAAAATAAAAAATAAAAAAAAACAAAAGAATACAGCATTCATAATTCAAACTAAATTAAACGCAAGCGCAGTGGAGGTGGCCAGTTAGTACCAGCAAAAAGTTCTTAAAGAAAAGGTTCCTTTCAATAGCTTTGGCTTTGTTCACCTCATTATTAAACATTCCATTGTTTCTTTTTAATAAAGCTAACGCTGAAGAAAATAAAGTTTTCAATTCAGTTGACTTCAAAATATTATGAAAACTTAGAAGGGTGTCATAAAAAAAAAACCGGCTTAGTTCGAGCCGGGCTCACCCGTTGACGGTTCTGTACAATATCGAGACATAATGAGCCCACTTTTGACTGCATAAGCTAAGAGAGTTGAGGATTTTTACAGCTAAAAGGGACTACAGACTTTATAATAGATTTATTTGCACTCGATACCTCCACGCATTTCTGAGATAAACGGTCTTGACAGACAGACAGAGGTGCAAAACAGTGATCCTTTGAAAATTAAGTTTTTTTTCCATTAGAGGTAACGGATCTCTCAAAAAAACTAAAAATTCCCTTTCTTTAAACGAAAACAAAATCACATTCGACACGCACGGTTTACGTACTATAATACATGTTTTATTGCATTCAGCTGACTTGAGAGAACTCACAATCGCTGCATTTATATCACGATCGAATCCTAGTGCGTGCTTTGTAGGGTTGTCGCGAGTTACAATTTAATAAAACTAATATACATAAGGAAAAGTATGAAGAAAGTGTTTGTGTTTGAGTAGCTTTGTTTATTTTATTTGTTGGTGGTGAAACTGCATTTACATGCGGGAATACATAAAATATTTATGTTTTCTCTTTTGTGTGTGAATTCGACTGCACAATATATTATAGTTGTTCCGGGTCTAGCTGTTTGTGTATGTGAGTTTAAATGTTTGTAAACAAACCCACGACACAAGAGATTTTTTTTAGTGTAAAGCAACGTTTATTTTTATTTGATTTGTTTTTTATTTCAAATATTATTATTTTGTTAATCTCGTTGCACAAAACACTGTTAAGTCTCCTTTAGAAGAGGGCACTGGCTCCTGTAACACAGGTCTTCAACCTAGCACAGGAGTCAGGGACTTCTCAAAACATGTAACCACTTCTTGTGTATACAGGTTACACTATTAGGGTGTTGGGTAGGTTAAAATAAACAGCAGTTTATCTCCAACAAGCACGTCTTACTAGCAGGGCGGACCAGCAGTGAGTGTGCGGTCCGTGCAGCGACTGCTTGACGGCACCCCCACCACCGCTTGCCGTACCACTAAGCGTGTCGGTATTTATTATACGCTATATTATGTAATAAAGATTATAGCCATACTTATTTATAAGAAGGAAAAGATTTATACAAACAGACAATAGGTAAATGCCACATTATGAGAACACTAACCAAACGAAAAGTAAAAAAAGGAGACCGCCTGTATTGTTTTAAGTGCGTCGATAGAAATCTGAATTAAATAAGGCCAGAACTTGATTACAAGCTTAGCAATCAATCGCAAGACGACTCCCAGCCGTCATAGATATGCGGGTCTGTGGACTGTGAGCAACGGGTATGAGTAACTCACCGACCGTCTGTCTTGTAACGATAGGCCATATAGACGACGCGATAGTAATCCATGTGTGCCTCAAAGAGATGTCAGCAAAGCAGAGGGGCCTGCCAGGGCTGCCTGCTGGGGTGGTAGGTTATTCGAAAGAGATACCACGGCAATGGAACACAAAGAGCAAGAGAATGAACATAGATGCTTTTAATTAATAAAAGACTCCAGCTCTCACAAAGGTTATATTTCTGATTTGACACAATATGACTTGAACCAAAGAATGTACCTTTTTGAGAGAAATAAAAACCTATTCTATTCTAAATTTAGTAAAACTCTGGCACTCCTCCCGGAAATTATATGGCAATCAATCGAAGTGTTAGAATGTATTTGTATACATTCTAACACTTCGACCATACACACTTTCTTATTACATAAATAGCTTTTACCCGCGGCTTCGCTCGCGTTAAATTCGGGGTAACACAGGTGGTTTCCTGATTTGCAGGTACCTGCTACCTGCAGTTTTTGCCGCTGTGCCTTATTGATCTGTAATAGCTATGTTTTCCCTTTTCTTCCCTCTTTCTCCGTCACATCCCACTTTAAAAAAAATGCCTATATCCGTCTCCTGGTTCTCAACTATCTTTGTACCAGAATTCATCGAAATCTCTTTAGCCATTAAAGCGTGAAGACGTAACAAACAAACTCACTTTCGCTTTTTTAATATAAAACTAGCTGTTCCCCACGGTTTCACCTGCGCTGCTCAGCACCTGTTGGTCGTAGCGTGATGTTATATGGCCTATAGCCTTCCTCAAAAAATGGACTATCCAACACTAAAAGAATTTTCCAATTCCAACCAGTAGTCCCTGAGATTAGCGCGTTCAAACAAACAAACTCTTCAGCTTTATAATATTAGTATAGATATTAGTAAAGATTTGATCAATCAATCCATCTAATTTTTTAACCGCCACTATATAATACTTTACCCAAAACATTCCCAATTCTTCCTTATCACATCATGTCAAAACCACGGTACCCATTTTCCACAACATCTCAAAAATCGGTAGGTACAACAAGCAACTCTATGTACATATGTCGGCCATCCCTGATGTCCTAGTATCACAAATATGCGGCTTCGGAACGTACATCACATCCAGTCGCGCGCACTCGCCGTATGCCAAATATTTACAAGCTATGAGATATTTCATATTTTATTATAAAATTCCGTTTTGTTAAATTTTTCGTATGCGAATTTTGTATTTGGACATGCGGATAAATGAAATTCGTGGCTTTTTGGAAAATTAGAGTGAGAGTGTGTTGTTACACACTCTCACCTAATTTTCTAAAATGCCGCGAACAATTCAAATTCCAATTTAGCTGTTGCTAAATTGGATAATCTATTGATGGATTTTAGCTTTTGGTGTCAACAACTTATGATTTCAATTTGAATACAAACTTATAACAGCTGAAAATTTCCATTTCTGTCCGTAAGTTTACCTTTTAGTCGACCTCAAAAAGGTTTCTAAAAGATTTACTAAAATCGACTTATTACTCTGCCTATCCCCTGAGAGCTTTATTTTAAAACAATATTATAATATGCTTTTAAGTAACAACTGTATTAAATTTTTGTTCAAAACGTAATCTGGTAAGTTCTTCGAAAAATGAAGATTAATCCGTAGCAAGTTTGTAGAGGCGCTACGAGTTTCGTAGCAAGCCTACGAAATACTCAATTGAGAAACAAAATGTAGGCATTCCGTTTAAAAACTTCTTGTTTAGTTAGGGAGTTTCACTTGACAAGAGCTTAGGGAATTAACCTACTTTGTGTTTGAGTAAAAAACAATATTATTTTTTAATTTCTACTTTTTTCTTTGTACAGAAATATTCAAATAACTAAGTTTTCGACTAAGAGTTGCTGCTTGATTTATATTCAACCGCAAATGCTCGAGTTTTAAGCTGAAGAAAGTAAATGAGCGATAAGGTCGTAAATCTTAGAAATTAAAATAGTTTTTACGCACAGAATTACATCACTTTATTAAAGATTTATTTTTCGGAGAGTATATTAATCTTATTTTCAAAGTTTATCATGAATTTAATTAGAAACCCTAATGAAAGCAAACCAGAATAAATGTCTGTAACTCATTTACATTTTTTCATTAAAAACTAAACATTATTCACCCTTCGTCCCTAGTGTTTTGAATGTTATAACATTATACAAAAGTAAACCTTTTCATCAACAAATAACTTCCCCCGCACTGGGCGGAGCGGGAAGGTGTGTCAGGCTTTTACTGACTTAACCCATCCATGTTCCTTCTTTTGCCTTTTGTGTTCCGGGGTCGAGGGTATCTCGACCGAAAAAGATATCTTTCGAATAACCGGCAACCTCGGTAGAACAAAAGTTTTCCTTCCATATTGTTTTACTAGCTGCCGCCCTCAGCTTTGCCCGTGTAGCATCGAAATAAAAAGTATCCTATGTGTTATTCTAGACTATAATTTGCAATAAAATAATATTGCGGCTATAAATTGAGACGTAAGCTAAAAAAACGGTGTACAAATTTAATTTAAAATCGGTTAAGTAGTTTAGGAGTCCATCGTGGACAAAAAACGTGACACGTGATTTATATATATAAATAAATAAATATCTTGGCACAACTCACACACGGCTATCTGATCCCAAGCTAAGCAGAGCTTGTGTTATGGTAACCAGACAACTGATATACATACTTATATAATTTATAAATACATACATATTATAGATAAATCACACCCAGACACAGAACAAACAATCATGCTCATCACACAAAGTTTGTCCTGGGTGGGAATCGAACCCACGACCTCCGGCTCAGCAGTCAGGACCACTAACCACTAGACCAACAGGCCCGTCAATATTATGTTACTGATTAAAACGTGACTGATAAGTAGATACGATGTTTATTTACCAATGTAAGATAGACAAGTTGTTGAAAAGGTCTCATTATTTTTAAAATGCCTTCCCCTCATTGGGAATGTCTTTTGTATCGTAGGTGCCTTTTATAAGTTATGTTTTATTAATTGGTCTTCAATTTTTAAATAAAGTCTGTAATTGCAACTATACTAACTTTTGGGGATACCGCGGCGCTGGGACGTGAAGGGCAAAAGAAGGAACATGGGTGAGTTTTAGTCAGTACAAGCCTGGCACTCCCCCCTCACCGCAGGGAAAGAAGAAAAATCTAACCCCCCCGGGGTTAGATTACTGACTGCATTTAACAACAAACACTGAAACACTAAACTCATCACAACCAAATATTGCAAAGGAATTCGTAAGTTCAATTTCAGTTTCGATCTTAAGATTGAAAGCGCTAAGCAAAACAAACCATTCAATTAAAGTAAATTTCCTACTTTTCCGGAGAATTGACAGCATCGTAAGATAAAAGAAATCTATCTCTCCAAGATGGATTCTCCTGAAATTACTAAACAGAATCAGCGATAAAGTCAAACATTTTTATATCCTTTAAATCCTATTATTTTTAGCATCAAAAACTTTCTACTTCACAGACCAATTTGAAGCTCCCCAAATAAAACTTGGTCGAGACAGTTTTATCATTTTATTACTTAGACGCTGAACTTTACTCTGAATCCAGAAGAAATGTGTGTGGACATAAATTCCTTGAATCTTTAGCTAGATCAAGCCAAGTTGGCTTCGCCCCAGGGGAACAAATAGCCAAAATTTGTTTGGCTGCTTGTTTGTTCAACAATTTCATTCACCTTTTTGCGTTGCAGGTGAAATATTCGGAGGAAATCCAGGGATATGAATCGTTGTGAGTTTTATTTTGTAGGCTGTCAGGCGCTGGCTTTTGCGGTTTCACTGTGGAGTTCGTTATGAGTTAGTTAGCGCCGCGTTTTATTTTATTGCGGGCTCACTACGATTGGCAAAAAAAGAAAAAAATGTTTTAGATTTACAAATATTTTAATGTATTTTTTTTATTATTTTTATCATTCTTTAATGTTTGTGTTTTATTTTGCTTGTTATTTATTATTATCAATGAAATACTGAATTATTTTTGCTGTAAAATAATTTATACCGTTAGTCCTTGACCTTTTGAATTAACTTAAATAAAAGAAAAACGTTAATTTTGTTTTCAAAGAACGGTCTTAATTCTTTTATGAAAGTTTAACATATATTATTTTTTAAATAAAAGCAAACATACCGAAATGTAATAACCTTAACAACACATTTTGAACCGAGAACAACAAAATTAAAAGCAGGTTGTACGCGGCGAGTGAAAATCTCATTAAGTATTGAAAGTTTTATTACGTCCTCGCTCTGATACGTAGGGCTGTCAACTGTTTCAATATACGATTTGATCATACAAAAGGTTTAAGATAGCACAAATACAGGTGTTACAATAAATTGAGATACAGCCATATTTTGCTAATAACAAGGCAAGGCAATGCAAAAGAACAGAGTTTAAACTACTATTACATTACAAATGTTTGTGATACATACTGGCCACTTATATTTTAGGCCTGTCATGACAACGGTATTATGACATCACAACTTCAGTCATTCACAACTCGATAAATATCACTTACATACCTTCAAGCGTCGCTCGATCTACCAGGCTTATTTTTTTCTCGGGAATCAAATATATGAATTTGATTCCCCCTACCATCATAAGGTCCCTGACCTAACTCCTCCCTGACCTAGAGGAACTCTTATAAGTGCAAAGTGCAGTGTACAGCAGTTCACTAGTTTACTAACTGGCCGGCCACCTACTAGGCCCTGACGTAGGTGATATCTCCTGTCAACTCCTGATTCACAAATCGAATCAAATCCTTACTAATAATATAAAAGCGAAAGTGAGTTTGTTTGTTACCTCTTCACGCTTTAATGGCTAAACCGATTGTTATGAATTTTGGTACATAGATAGTTGGGAACCAGGAGACAAACATAATTTTTATTAAAAAAAAGTGGGATGTGAAGGAGAAAGAGGGAAGAAAAGGGAAAACTTAGCATTGCTATTACAAATCAATAAGGCACAAAAGGAACTGTATTACCCCAAATTTAACGCGGGCGAAGCCGCGGGCGAAAGCTTCATTTATATTAATCACATCCAGGTTTGTGCTTTTCGACCTGCAGAGTCACAGGGTTTCGTCAAGACTAGCATCAGGTAAATGCAATGGCTTCTCCAGCGAGGGCCATCCGAATCCGCTTAACGAGATCTTCATGAAGCGATGACACAGCGTTAAATTTATTTAAAGTTAACCTCTAGAGCCCCAGCGGCACAAAAACGTGCCAGTAAACAAGTATTCCTCTGGCACAAATTTATACCACTTTACCCCGACCGATTTAAACCTGTATTTGTAGTAAAGTCTTAAAATCAGATTACGCTTACGATAAGAGCCCGCCCGGCGGTGCTTGATGGATAGTGGACGTAAATAATGGTGGCCGTCGAGAGTCTAAAACCAAAGTAGGATTTAATTTCCAACCCGTCCCTTGCCAGAGCCAGTCCGCGATGCTAAGCCAGTAAGTTCAAACCAGTCCCTAAATACTATCACTCAGATCCAGCCTGTCCCTTTGCTGTCCTCCCCTAGCGACCTCAAAGGCCGAGGCTCGAACCCCACAGTCCTTTAGCGTGTAGTCGCTTAGTTTTTAAGTTTCTTGCCCTGGCTGGTGGCCTTAATTTTAAAGCATCCACAGGAATTGTCCGGTTAAGCAGACGATAACCTCCTCGGTTCAACTGAGAGATGACATTCATAAAAAAGGATTTCATTTAGAATCGAAGGTAGCTAACATTTTTAATGTCACACGGTCAAGTGTATGACGAACAGCTGATTTTATGAACTTTTATGTAAGTTGAAACTAAATTTAAACCCTCCCCCACCGATAGAGCTTATTTTTTTTACTGAGAATCGGCCAACATCTATTGTTCATAACCCTAAGTGAGCAGTGGGTGAAACCGCTGGGCAAAGCTAATATCCTTACTAATATTATGAAAAGAAAAGTAAGTTTGTTTGTTACGTCTTCAGGCCTAAATGGCTAAACCGCTTTTTCTATTACAAGGCAAGGGCAAAAAGGGCAAAAACTACAGGTACTTGCAAATCAGGAAAGGGGACCGTGTGTTACCGCGAATTTGACGCGAACGAAGCCGCGGGCAAAAGCTATAAAATAAATAAATATCTTTGGACAACTCACACACGGCTATCTGATCCCAAGCTAAGCAGAGCTTGTGTTATGGTAACCAGACAACTGATATACATACTTATATAATTTATAAATACATACATATTATAGATAAATCACACCCAGACACAGAACAAACAATCATGCTCATCACACAAAGTTTGTCCTGTGTGGGAATCGAACCCACGACCTCCGGCTCAGCAGTCAGGGCGACTAACCACTAGACCAACAGGGCCGTCTATTAAATATATATATTTAGTTTGCTAATAATAATAGTTAGAGCTTAGAAAAACAAAACAAATAATCACGTCCATTTTAGACCACCATTTCCTAACACTGTACACTTTTGCAATGCATCTAATACTATTCATGGGTCCCAAAACTCCTTTAAATTACATACATTTGTTAATATGAACTGTGAAATAGGCCATCCCTAGTCGACTGTTATAATTTCACGGTAGGTACGATATTATGACACGAAATATACCTGTGTTACAATTCAAGTGTAATATCGGTATTCACGTAGAATTACTAGGTAAATTAATCAAAACTGCTGAAACATTCTAGGAATTGTGTCCGATTGTCTGCCTCAAAATTTTGACTGAAACAATTTTTTCAGATGGAAATTATGATCAAATAACCAAGTTAAATTGAAAATTGCAAGGCAAAAAAGGAAATTTCTACGTAAATTTCTACATACTGTATCAATCATTATATGCATGTCTTTTATCCATGTATATAATACAATATCACACCTGCAAAGCCAGAAGGCGTAAACTGTGCTGAAACAGTACGCACACATTTTAGCAGTTTTGTTAATACTCCATTTAATAAGGGATGCCTTTTGCCATGCACGGGATTTATTCTGTTAATATAGTATGTACTTACATTTTTTTAAAACGTTGCCCCTCACTAGGTATTTTTCCTGTATCGTGGATTCGTTTACAAACATTTAAACTAACATACACAAACAGCCACTACTTGTAGGTCATACAAATATTTGTTCCGTGCGGGGATCAAACCCTGCGACACGCGGCGCAGCAGTCGATTGCTCTGCCGTCAATCGTGCCGTTTAAATAATTTTTAATAATGTTTTTTGTTTTCTTTGTTTATTCATAATAAATATTTAAAATATATTAAAATAAATATATGTACAAATAAATAAACGAAATTTGAGCATGTACATAATATGACTAGATTTTTTACAATTCGTCGGATTTTACAGTTTCACATTAACATCAAGCACCTCATTAGGCGCCCCCGTTAAAGTTTCCTACTATGTCGACTTAAAGAACATGTTTTTGACGAATTGTTACAATCTTATTTCAACTTCGTCAAATTCAGTCAGAATCGAAGGAAACTTCGTAAAAATAAATTTATAATAATTATTATGAAGGACCGTGTTCATAGAAATTTCGTTAACGATTATAAATTTAAGTGAAATATAAAATTTTGAAGATATCCTGATGGCTAAAAGATAAAAGGCCATCAGCCAAAGTCAACAACTTTATTAACATTCTAATTAATTTCTGTCTTCAAAGTTATACAGTTTTTTTTTTGCGGATGGGAAATCATCAAATAATTTCCCCCACTCTGGGCGGAGTGGGTGGGAGTTTCAGACTTGTACTGACTAAAAACCACCCATGTTCTTTCTATCTTCTTAATATATATATATATATATTATATATATATATATATATATATATCTTCTAATATATATAAATCTCGTGTCACAATGTTTGTCCTCAATGGACTCCTAAACCACTTAACCGATTATAATAAAATTCGCACACCATGTGCAGTTCGATCCAACTTGAGAGATAGGATAGTTTAAATCTCAAATTATAGTCGCAATTTTAATTTTTATTGCTAATTATTTGTCTGTTATTATTTGACAGTCACAATTATCTGTTAACTCCAAATTATTCTAACAGATGTCGATACCTTTCAACTGGGTTGAGTAAGTAATCAATAGATGGCGCTGTTATGGTAAATCTACGAACGTGTCTACAAAGCTACATTTTAACAGCATAATTACCACGTGTTGTTGAATTAATTAAATTTATTTTGTAGTGAACGAAATACCGTATAATTCAATTATTTCAACATAAATAAAAATGACGAAATAGCACGATACCAAATGGGCAGATACATTAGCAGCAATGAAGCTATTTGGCATATTCTCAGCTTTCTCATCCACGAAAGAGATCCTGCTGTCCAACATCTGGCAATACATCTTGAAAACGGTCAACGTGTATACTTCACTGAAGAAAATGTTCTCCAAAGAGCGTTCGAAGCTCCGAAAACGACTCTAACTGAATTTTTTACATTGTGTCAAAAACCTGATGTTTTTGGCCAATTCGCGAAGACATTGGTGTATGGTGATGTTCCACGTTATTTCACATGGAACAAATCCAGTAAAAAATGGGAGCCACGGAAACAAGGAAAACCACATCCTTCAATTACAGGCATATTCAAAGCTAAGACATTCGGGAGACTTTACACGGTACATCCAAAGCAACGTGAGTGCTTCTATTTACGTTTGTTATTGGTGAATGTTCCCGGACCAACGTCTTTTGAATTTTTACGAACAGTTAATGGTCGAGTATTCAATACATACCAGGATGCATGTCGTGAACTGCAATTGGCGATCTGATGTCTTTTAAATCAATCGATACTGTTGTTGATGAAAATGAAAGTGTACATTTTCCGATTGAATTTTTAAATTCATTAGATATCCCTGGAATGCCACCACATAATCTTCGATTAAAGATTAGTTCGACTATTATTCTCCTCCGTAATTTGAATCCACCTCAACTATGTAACGGTACCGTTTGGTCATCAAAAAGATCACCGGAAACATTCTTGAAGCAACCATTTTGGCTGGGAAGTTTAAAGGAAAAGTGGTCCTGCTGCCACGTATTCCGATGATACCATCAGATTCTACCATACCCTTCAAAAGGCTACAGTTTCCAATTCGTTTAGCTTTCGCCATGTTTATAAATAAATTTCAAGGTCAAACAATGTCCATTTGTGGTTTAGATTTGGAAAATCCATGTTTTTCTCATGGGCAACTATATGTTGCGTGTTCACGTGTTGGGAAACCGTCGAATCTATTTGTGTTAGCTAAAGACAGGTTAACCAAAAACATTGTGCACCGATTGGTGTTAAATTAAATTGAAATTGAAGGTATTTATAATTAAAAAAAACTACGTTAAAAAAAACCGACTTCCAAAAATACTAAAAATCGCAAAAATAGTTAAATAAATAAAAAAATAATAAAATAGAATATATAAGGCTAAAAACTATTAATTTAACAACTAAAAAGCAATAAATAACTTACGCAATTTATAACACCATCCTCTACTTACCTACTAACTACTTATTCTTTCCGCTTACTGCTTGGTTTGAAGTCGGTGCCAAACCACAGCATAATTAGCAAATGTACAATAAACATAATACAAAAAAGTAATTAGCGCCATCTATAATGTAAAAGAGATATCACGTGTTGTGCTATTAAACGCCTCCTCCTTTTTGGAAAGTCGGTTAAAAAAATAGATATTAATGTTTAAAAGTTTAAGACTGTCTGCCTTGCCTACCTCATTCATGAGTTTAAGCGTCACGTGTTATTTACTGTATTATACTTATTTGTTATAAAATTAAATGGAAATAATAAATCTGATAAATTTTTATTTTGTATTGATTTCTGCTTAATATCAAGTGTAAGAACATTTTAATTAATTGTGTTCAACGTACTTCCCCTTCAAATCTCAATCCAGTGAATTTGTATACCAACATCAACATTTTCGTCTTTGTTCGTAAATAATTTCATTGTAATAAAGGGTTATAAGTAGTAGTAGAAAGTCAAATAAGGAGATCACCATATTTTTTTACAAATACCATCTGTGTGAAAAAGCATAGTGGACTCCGTGACTGCTGTTCTCTTATCATTCCTCTTAGATTGTTTACTATAATGTAATATAACAAAAACTTTAGCCACAGCAACGCGTGGCCGGGTCAGCTAGTTATATTATATAAATCTCGTGTCACAATGTTTGTCCTCAATGGACTCCTAAACCACTTAACCGATTATAATAAAATTCGCACACCATGTGCAGTTCAATCCAACTTAAAAGATAGGGTAGTTAAGGTAGGTAGGGTATGTAGGGTAGGTAGGGTATGTAGGGTAGGTAGGGTAGGTAGGGTATGTAGGGTAGGTAGGGTATGTAGGGTAGGTAGGGTAGGTAGGGTATGTAGGGTAGGTAGGGTATGTAGGATAGGTAGGGTATGTAGGGTATGTAGGGTAGGTAGGGTATGTAGGGTAGGTAGGGTATGTAGGGTAGGTAGGGTATGTAGGGTAGGTAGGGTAGGTAGGTTATGTAGGGTAGGTAGGGTATGTAGGGTAGGGGTAGTTAGGGTATGTAGGGTAGGCAGGTAGGTAGAAAGGTAGAAAATTGCATTGCAACGCATGCCGGGGCACAGCTAGTTGTCCTATATTTTTTCGGGGCCGCGGTATCTCTTTCGAAGAAACCGCAACCCCGGTAGGCGGAGGCCCTGGCAAGCCCCTCTACTTTGCTGACATCACTTTGAGGCGCGCGTGAAACACTAACGCGCCGTTGATACGGTCTGTCGCCGATAGACAGACGGACGGTGAGTTACCCATTGCTCATTATGGTAGTTGCAATTACGGAACCAAAACAAAGTTACACATGCGTACTTTCGCGATCATTTTGAATTAGAAGAAATCCTTACTAATATTATAAAAGCGAAAGTGAGTTTGTTACGTCGTCTGTACACCTAAATGGCAAAACCAATTTTCATAAATTTAGGTACAGGGATAGTTGGGACCCTGAAAACGGACATAGGCTATTCCTTTTTTAAAGCAACTAAGTAAGTAAGATACAGATGAAGAAATTTTATATGGGACTTTTCGCAGTTTTCAAGGTAGGAAAGCTAAAAATCGGTACACTCTTTACCAACGAAAAATACCCCGAATCCACAGGGACCCCGTGTTACCCCAAATTTAAAGCGAGCGAAACCGCGGTCAAAATTTAGTCTACGCTAGTACTACAGTTAGCTAGCTCTATAACTAACCATGTTTAATATAATCTATATTAAACATGGTTATACGTCTATATGAGCTCTTATACGTCAAAATTCAATTCTATTACCTTCATATAATACCTGGGCAAAAGTCTAAAAATATTCAATTGGAAAGAAAGCAAGTTTTCTTAGAATTTTCAAACGCCAGACACACGGCCCAGACATGTTAGCGCTTATAAAAGAACTTTTATAACTTTTGAAACTTATTAACGAGTTAAGTATGATATAGGGTTTTCTACTGCCATATTAATATTACTGAATGAAGACTCAGCGATCATTGTGGCGATAGTCGTATCTGCCAATGGCTTAATTGCCAAAAGCCTTGACCAATACCTGAGGAGGCTTTCGTTAGGCAGCTGGATCAAGGGCTTGATACAGAAAGCGGTACCCCTGGACACGGCTCGTATTGTTAGGAGGTTCCTTTCTCTGGAGCCCTGACCGGCGGTAGCTTGGATCCTGTTCCCGATACCGGTGGGCTACTATTTTTATATTTTAAATGTTTTTTTTTAATTTTTTTGTGTTTAAGAAATATTTAAAAATATAATTTTATGTAAAGAAAACAATAACTGGACTAAAAATTACTGAATTAAAGACAATTGAATCTTTTTAGGGTACCGGACCTCAAAAAGAAAAAAATAACTCTTATTGAATTAATTTGTTATCCGTCTGTCTGTCTGTCAAGAGTCTTTATCTCAGGAACGCGTGAGAGTCGATACTCTGAGATGAAATCAAAGCCATATTCTTAACTCTGTATTCTCTTTGTGCTATGTAAAAATCAACCCTCTAAGTCTACGCAGTCAAAAGATATGGCACAGATTTATGTAGGAACTTTGTACGGAACGTTTTTTTGCTCTTTATGTTCTGGGGCCGCGGTATCTTTTCCGAACAACCAGCAACTCTGGCAAACAGTGGCCCTGGCAGGTCCCTCTACTTTGCTGGCATCTCTTTGAAGCATACTATACCCTTTAAAGCATACAATTGGTAAGCCTGGTTGTCAGAATTTCGGGCCACTACCTGTAACGGCTGCTAAACAAATGAAAATCGGGACCAAGAACTTGACGGGTTGTTTCGCCTCACGGAAGAAACTCTGTTTGTTAAAGGTGGTCATCCATCCATGGTCCAACCGAGGTAAGCGCTGCTTCACCTAAAGACCAACACGAGGGGTTGTTATAAACGATCTCCGTTCAGAAATGTCAAATTAACTATGTATATTACAGGGTTTAAAAATGCTCTAGTTTTGAACAAAATTTCAACTTTTTCAGTTCACCTAACATATGAAGCAAAATTCCAAACTAGGCGGTAAGTCTATAACCATTAAAACCGGATTAAGTGGGGTTGAGGCTGTTATGAGCGGGATTTCATATTCGTTTGTGTTCACCATTTATAATCGTAGATCGTTAGGATCGATTGATTTGATTTATATTTTTCACTAGCTGTGCCCCGCGGTTCACTTGTATTTACATTTCGGATTACTTTAATAGCTTATGCTGTCTACGTACAAAATTTTACCCAAATCCGTTTAGCCGCTTGAGAGTGAAGGAGTAACAAACATACTTATACATACAAACAAGCTTTAGGCTTCTATAATTTTAGTGTGATAACATTGCAACCCTTTCTTATTTGACTAATAATAATGTTTTGAATTTGACTTTATAACTGTTGCTGTATTTTCAGAAGACATACAAGCAGAGCTGTACCTATACTAGACCTAGATTACATCTTTTGTGCTTAAAAGCGGCACTAACCGATGAGAAATCCGGACGCCAGATTAAAAAATAAATATGTAGGCGTTTGTCTACATCTCGTTTGATTTAAAACGATGACGCGGTCTTGGCCCGCTTTCTTAGAAGAAAACGATTTACTCAAACATTGAAGAGATCTAAAAATAAAAATGATCGAGAAACAGAGAACCCGACAAAATGAATTCCACAGATTGATTCAATCTGTGGAATTCAACCCAAGACCTTATACTCCCTGCCGGGGTTGCGGGTTGTTCGAAAAAGATACCGTGGCCCCAGAACAAAAAAAGGAATAGAAGGAACATGGGTGGGTTTTAGTTAGTACAAGTCTGACACTTCCCCCGGCTCCATCTAGAGCGAGGAAGTTATTTGATGATCTGCGAAAAAAGACCATATACTCAGCAGAAGTTCCTTCTAAGCTCACGAGGCTGCCTTATTAACCGACAACCTCAACAACTGTGTTATTACTATGAAGACAAGCTAACTCACCATTCTAAAACAAACATAACTACACAAAAATAATTTCCGAACAAAAATACTTTTCACACAAAAATAAACTCAAAAAACGCAAGTCATACCGCAGAAAATCGTTTACATACATCTGATATCTATCCCACAACATACCGTTAACGCCAGCTTCCATTACACACAATAAAAACCCCATGATTACCCGACTGACAGAAACCCAAGCCGTTACAGACCATCCTTTATCAATCTCTGTATCCTGACCTATTTTCCTTACATGCCCGATAAAATGCGGGACCAAACCCGTCAATGAAAGAATGCATAAATCACTTAACAAACAATATTCATAGGAAAAAACGCCACTCGGACGTTCTTATACGAGAACTATTTGAAATCTATTCATACATATATTCATGAATTGTCTCGATTGGTACTATTGTCATCCATAAATACAATTTTTTGAATGCAATCGTCTAACTCTTTACGACTTTAGAATAAGGTTGGGTTTTGATTGATGTAGTGATAATGGTAAATTTGTCAATCGTAAACAACTTACAAAGCCATTTGCAGTTAAAATAAATTGTAGTGCGAAGGTTTAGAGGGCAAAATTGAGTTTTGCGGCCGTATTATATAAGTTTGTATTATAAAAACGAAGTAACAAGTACTTTTCAGTGGATTTTGGGTGCTCATCCGCAACTTTGATAGCAAATGCGAGGCATCTAATGTCGAAATATGGTTGGTTGTTTTTATTGTATAATATTTATTCAGTTTTTTAGATGGAGAGTAACCTAAGATGGGTGGTGGTTTAAGTTAAGAAATTCAGGTATAGTATTTAATTTTATTTATGGAGGGGCCATAAGCAGCTTCAATCAACAATGTATACATAAAATAATAAAACTTTATGTGTAATTAAAACCACTACATTATATATTAAACCACGCATGTGCTCAAAATGAAATTATGTATATATAAAGTGCCACTAGATAAGCTTTTCGTATAACAGTAATTCATTATTGAAAAACAATTGAGAATTAAAACACAATGCTTTCAAATTATTATTAAACATTTAAAAGCATTTTGTCAAATAATATCAATCAAACACACATCCTTTGTTCATCTAATATTATAAAAGCAAAAGTGAGTTTGTTTGTTACGTCTTCACGCCTAAATGGCTAAACCGATTTTGATGAATTTTGGTACAGAGATAGTTGAGACCCTGGAGACGGGCATAGGCTTTTTTAAAGAGAGCAATGAGGGAGGAAGAGGGAAGTAAAGGCAAAACTTTGCATTGCTATTACAATAAATAAGGCGCAAGGGCAAAAACTACAGGTAGCAGGTACCTGCAAATCAGACAGGGGAACTGTGTTACCCCGAATTTAACGCGAGTAAAACCGCAGGCAAAAGCCAGTTACAAATAAGTCAGCATATCATATATAAATCATTTATTTTTATGCTATCGAAACTGAAATTCTTTCGTTTGTGCCAAAAGATGTTTCTTCTACAAAATATAACGCTTAGTCATTTTTACAACTCACTCCCTGTATGAAGGCGTAACAGCATATTACTGCCTTTATCGAATATTATAAATACAGAGTATTTCCGAAGAGAGAACAGAATATTGAACGACAGATTTCTTATAGCACCAAAGAATGTACGAAACCAAAATTTGTATAATAATTTGACATCCATTGCTCAGTTAATCAGCAAAATATTCTGAGTCTGAACTGTGAAGTGAGTACATAAGACGCAATGTAGTTGAAACATTTCGTAGTTTTAGTATTTTAATACCTTGAGATCGTTTTTAGGTTATCGTATCTGTAAGCATTTCTACTTGTCTAGATTGTCTGAATTCAATATAATTGTTGTGGTAAATAATGAAAAAAAATATGTTTTTATTTGCTTTTTTTGCATTGGACTGATAAATCAATTTAAATGAATTAAATAATATACATTTTTACTTATTAGTTAATTGCGGCTTGACCCATCCTCCCGGTCCTCCCAGAGCGGGGAAAGTAATATTTTGATGATTTCCGGAAAACTGAAACTGAAAAAGTAGAAGTGGGCTTGTTTTATATGCCATACTGCAGTACATTGGATGGAAGATAGAGAAGGAAAGAGCTGGACTGAATAACAAAGATAGGACGAAGGAATGTAAAAAGATAACCAATTAAAAACAATCTAATATATAAAATTCTCGTGTCACAGTTTTCGTTCCCATACTCCTCCGAAACGGCTGGACCGATTTCAACGAAATTTTGTGTACATATCGGGTAGGTCTGAGAATCAGCCAACATTTATTTTTCAAACCCCTAAGTGGGCAGCGGGGGAAACCGCTGGGCACAGCTAATTGTAAATATAATTTGACGGCATGTTTGGCGTGTCGTAGTTTCGAACCCCGCACGGAACAAATATTTGTATGATCTATAGGTAGTTGTTTCGAGTCTGGCTGCCTGTGTATGTGAGTTTAAATGTTTGTAAACGCACCCACGATACAGAAGAAATTCCTAGAGTAGACCTACACAATGTGGATACAAAATATACAAAAATAAAAAGATTTTAATATTCTTTTAATTTTACAAATCATTGTTGTTGTGATATTAGGCATATTTTTCATGGTTGGTTTGTATCGTAATAGCAATCCCCGGAATCAAGGGAAAGATAATACTATCGAAAAGAAAAATTCTCCGAAAAAAGCTGATGTCCTTTTCAACGGAATACATATACCATGAAGCCTTGATTCGATACATTATCTGATCTTTTTGCCGCGCCTTTTTGACGAGTTCTTTTCCTTTGTGTCATATTTGATTAGTGCCATAAAACTCAATATACTTACATAATCCTTATGGTAAATAAACCTCAAAGTAATTGGGTAATACGGTGGGAACCTAGTTCTCTATTATTGTTTTTTGTTTTGGTTTGGTCTCGAATTTACCATTTCCATTCAAGTCAGATTTTACAGCTCCTATGTTCTGAAAAAATCGTACGCTCGTAAAAATACGGATGTTTGTTTAAACCGTGTTTTCGGCGTGCGTTATTTTGGATTACATGAAAAGCTGCAGAATTTGCATTTATTCTGAAACGCCTATAGGTCCGACGGAACTATCACGAATCCCAAAAATATTTATATTGCAACTAGCTGTGCCCAGCGGTTTCACTCGCTGCCCACTTAGGGGTATGAAAAATAGATGTTGGCCGATTCTCAGACCTACCCGATATGTACACAAAATTTCGTTTAAATCGGTCCAGCCGTTTCGGAGGAGTATGGGAACGAAAACTGTGACACGAGAATTTTATATATTAAACTAGCTGTGCCCAGCGGTTTCACCCGCTGCTCAGTTCGGGCTATGAAAAATAGATGTTGGCCGATTCTCAGACCTACCCGATATGTACACAAAATTTCGTTTAAATCGGTCCAGCCGTTTCGGAGGAGAATTTTATATACTATTAGACGGTGTGGAAGATAAGAAGATAATCGAAGCAGTTGTCATTCTGTATTTTCTGCCTAACATGAGATACAAGAGTTTTTTTTGGATTTTGTACTTTAAAGGGAACCATTATTTCATCACTTTATTGTCCGTCTGTCTGTCTCTCTGTCTGACTGTCTGTCAAGACCCTTTGTCTCAGGAACGCGTGATGTTATCGAGTTAAAATTAAAACCATATACTCAAATCTGTGGTCCTTTGGAGATTTGAAAAAATCAACACTTCCAAATCTTACTTCTAACTTATTTTTAAAATTATAAATGAATTACGAATGTTTGTGAGGATGGATGGATGTATGGATGTTTGTTACTCTTTCACGTCAAAACGGCTGAACGGATCGTGATGAAATTTGGCACAGAGGTAGATTATGGTTTGGTATAATTTATAGAATACCTTTTTTTCGATATCACGCGGGTGAAGCCGCGGGCGCCAGCTATCTTACCAATATTATGTTCTTTCATGTCAAAACGGCTGAACGGATCTTGAAGAAATTAGGCACTGAAGTAGATTATGGATGATTATTATGACATAGAACCTTTTTTTATATCACACGAGCAAAGCCACGCGCGCCGGCTAGTTTAAAATATATGGCCGTCTATGTCGCAGGTTTGTACGGAACTCTCGGTTTATATTATAATAAGTGAGTTTCACTTTAAAGACAACGGTATTCAATGTCATCAATCCCAAAAGACACCATATTTCACTTCGAATACTGCCGATACCCCAGCTACTTCATTTGAATCCAAAAGGGTGCCTACTGCCAACCCAAACTCGACGAGACCGAACTACAAAATAAATATCATTCAATCTTCGTTCGAAAGTTTATTCCGAGTCGGAAGTTGTGTTCTTTGGGCCGTTGAAATAACACGTACCTAATATATATCTTTATTTATATGTTACTAGATTTTGCCCGCGGCTTCGCTCGCGTTAAATTCGGTAGCGCCTTATTGATTTTTAATAGCAACGCTAAGTTTTCCCGTTTCTTCCCTCTTTCTCTCTCATGCCCCACTTTTTTTTTAATAAAAATTAGCCTATGTCCGTCTCCTGGTTCCCAACTATCTCTGTACCAAAATTCATCAAAATCGATTTAGCCATTAAAGCGTGAAGAGGTAACAAACAAACAAACAAATAAACAAACAAACAAACTCACTTTCGCTTTTATAATATTAGTAAGGATATTTAATATTTATATTTATATGTTATCTTAGTACGGAGAAGCCTTGACGTTTCGTTTCTAAGAAACCATGTGATGTCAATTCATAAAATAGGTCGTATTTTTTACTAGGTTTTGCCCGCGGCTTGACTCGCGTTTAATTCGGGGTTTCCTGATTTGCAGGTACGTGCTACCTGTAGTTTTTGCTCCAGTGCTTTATTTATTGTAATAGCAAAGCTAAGTTTTCCTTTTAAAAAATAGTAGTCCTATCTATGTACCAAAATTCATCAAAATCGGTTTAACCATTTAGACGTGAATACGTAACAAACAAACATACTTACTTTCGCTTTTATAATATTAGTAAGGATCTTAGTACGAAGAAGCCTTGACGTTTCGTTTCCAAGAAACTATGTGAGTGTCTTTTTTACTTTTAAATAACTACCTTGAAGTTAGTTAATGTATGGTAACTAAGGCTGTAAGAATTATTTATTTTATAAATTATTTTTGAAAATGAAATAATAAAAGTGAGTTTGTAGAGCATTGCTGCTTTCTTAGGCTAGGAACATATTGGAAGATGGCTCGTCTAGCTCGTAAAAGCGATAACAAACAATGTTTTGGATAGCGTAATCGGATAAGGCTAGGCAGACGATAAAAGCACCTTGGCCTTGGTCATGCTAATCATACTATCCCGCGATCCGACTATCCTACTATCTTACTGTCATACTATCCTATTGACCTATTATTCTATGTTCCTACTATCCTACTATTTAACTATCGTAATATCCTACTAATTTACTGTCATAATATTCTACTGACCTACTATTCTATGATCCTACTATCCTACGATCCTACTATTCAACTATCGTAATATCCTACTAACTTACTGTCATAATATCCTACTGACCTACTATTCTATGATCCTACTATCCTACTATTCTTCTATCGCAATATCCTACTAACTTACTGTCATAAAATCCTACTGACCTACTATTCTATGATCCTACTATCCTACTATTCTTCTATCGCAATATCCTACTGACCTACTATTCTATGATCCTACTATCCTACGATCCTACTATTCAACTATCGTAATATCCTACTAACTTACTGTCACAATATCCTACTGACCTACTATTTTATGATCCCACTGTCCTACGATCCTACTATTCAACTATCGTAATATCCTACTAACTTACTGTCATAATATCTTACTGTTCTACTAACTTACGATCCCACTATCTTATACTATCTTAGCCTACTATTAATATTATAAATGCAAAAGTTTGTGAGATGTATGAATGTTTGTTCCTCTTTCACGCAAAAACTACGGAATGAATTTAAGTGAAATTTTATTTACGGACTAGCTTTTGCCGCGGCTTCGCCAGCGTTAAATTTGGTAGCGCCTTATAGTTTTGTAATAGCAACGCTAAGTTTTCCCGTTTCTTCCCTCTTTTTCCCTCACATCCCACTTTTTTTTTAATAAAAATTAGCCTATGTCCGTCTCCTGGTTCCCAACTATTTATGTACCAAAATTCACTCCAAAATTCAAAATTGCTCCACGCATAGCCACGTGATTGTGTTCCATGTAGTATAAATTAACAATTTATTTTAAGTTTTGCACTTTCCACTATTTGTCTGTGCATCACCCAAAGGTTGACTGGTAGAAAATTCTTATTGCATTAAATCACAGAGACGGACTTTGTGCTTGAAGTGTTAAATCTGTCTAATTTGTAAAATTCGTGTGTATCACAATGTTCGTTCCCATACTGTTCTGAAACACTTCGACCGATTTTTAGGAAATTTTCTATGCATATTCAGTAAGTCTGAGAATCGGTTACTTAACCATCTATCTTTCAAAAAAAGGAGCTACGCAACCAATAAAACCGCTGAGCACAGTCTAGTAAACAAATAAATAAATAGTGTGAATGAAAGCAAACAGACATTAAATTAATTACAGCCCACTTCTTTCACGTACATAGGTATATGTCAATATAGTAACATAATCCGTCTTTATTTGTCACCGCCTCGTGATCTATGGCTACCGTTGAGAACGTTATTAAGTTACGGCTAAAAGGTCCTCGCTGGATGTGGCTTTGGTGGTGTGTTCTCACCGCTGTTGCAAAGTTGTTAAACAAAAATAGTCTAACCCCGTGTCCTAACATAAGCGGTCGTTCGCGCGAATATGCGATTTTCTCGTTCAAAATTTGTAGGGCAAATTGGAAGGTACCAGCTGTCGGCGAGACCGTTCGTAAGTTTGCCGAACAAAACCGACGGTGTTCGTATGACGTTCGGTTTTGTACCCCGCCGAAGATTTTCAATATTTACTTGCCGAACGGTAACAACTACAGTATTAAGACGTGTAAAAGTGTTTGTAAAACCTACTAGCAAAATAAATATCATTTAAAAATTATTTACACACTAAACTCACGCGCGCTTAAGTAGAATGTTTTGTTTTCTCACTTTTGTAGGGTTCCGTAACTCAAAACGAGGGTTCTGCACAAACTCGCGACATAAACACCCTATATGGCCTCTATGTCGCGATTTTGTGCAGAACCCTCTGTGTGTGTCTAATTCACACTTAGCCGGTGTTTTCTTCATTTTGTTGATCCAAAATAAAAATAGATGTTTTTGTTAGATTTTTTTGTAATAAAACAAGTATACCATTTTATAAGAGTCTTCTGCAACAGTTTCAATTATCCTAGGACTTTGAAAATTACACATACGTTGTTCAATATTTATGCTAAATAAATCGGATAATGCCTAATTGCAATCAGTATGTTGGATCACCATATTCATGATTTAAACTCAACTTCTATTGACCATGGTACCGTATTATCGATGTTACAAACTGTCAGTTTTCTCTCACACAAAACCCCCACTTGTTGAATGCTACAAACCAAATAATTTGCACTAGACCAAATAACAACATTATTATTTACGACATAAGACCCAGATTCGCGTAATTAACAGACCACAAAACACGTAACATAAGCATTAACTTTATTCACTTTGCGTTGGTAAAATGCTTGTTTAGGCATCATAATATTACTACTTATACTTTTTAACGGTAGGTGAGTAATTAGTAGCTCACCGTCCGTCCGTCTATTGATGACAAGCCGTGTCGACGGCGTGTTAGTGTTCCACGCGCGTCTCAAATAGATGTCAGCATAGCAGACCTGGCAGAGGGGCCTGCTAGGGTTGCGGGTTGTTCGAAAGAGATACCGCGACCCTGGAACGTAAAGGGCAATAGAAGGAACATGGGTGGGATAGTGCTTAGTAAATGCCAGATTTTTTCCGCGTCGCTCAGAGCAGGAGTTGTATTTGATGATTTTTCATAAAAAATAAAATACCTTTACATACAAACAAATGTTAGTAGGTATAAACGTCACAGAAAAAAAAACACAAATATTTCTCTTGTATTGTGGGTGCGTTTATAAACATTTAAACTCACATACACAAACAGCCAGACCCGAAATCACTATCTGTGGGTCATACAAATATTTGTCCAGTGCGGGGATCGAACCAGCGCCACGCAACGCAGCAGTCAATCGCTCAGCCACTGCGCCAACCATACCGTCAATTTACGTGAATCACAGAATCAAAACCATCGTTACCATAGCAACTAATCAAGTAACAGAACTGAAATATTTTTTTTTTCGCTTGGGACATCATCAAATAACTTCCCCCACTCTGGGCGGAGCGGGGGGATTGTCAGACATGTGCTGACTAAAATACACCCATGTTCCTTTCATTGTATTTTATGTTCCGGGGCCGCGGTATCTCTTTCGAGCAACCCGCAACCCCGGTAGGCGTTGGCCCTGGCAGGCCCCTCTGCTAGAACTGATATCATAGTTTCTATTTAATAAACTAACAAGTCTCATAGTAGACTCTCACCAAACTAGTCTACACGTACACAGATACACGTTACCACAAATCAGAAGCTCTGACACGATGCCGTTAAATCTGCTCAAAGGTACATCCCTAAAATCCTGAAGCAATCAGATATGCTTCGGTTGCTAACATAGTTACCTAGCGTTAGGTCATGCATCTAGGTAACGTTAGGATGCATAGCTGTATTGATTCTTGGAAGAGTGTCACGTTGTTAGGTTCTTCAGTATACCATTATTTTTTGCAAATCCTTGCTAATATTATAAAAGCGAAAGTGAGTTTGTTCGTTACGTTTTCACGCCTAAATAGCTTAACTTATTTTGATGAATGGTACAGAGGCAGTTGGGACCCTGGAGACGGACATAGGCTATTTTTTTAAAAAAAAGTGGGATATGAGAGAGAAAGAGGTTAGAAAAGAGAAATTTTGCTTTGCTATTATAAATCAATAAGGCGCAACGGAACAGCTGCAGGTAGCAGGTACCTGTAAATCAAGAAAGGGGAACTGTGTTACCCCTAATTTAACGCGAGCGAAGCCGCGGGGAAAAGCTAGTCGTTAAATAACTTTGCCTGCTCCTTATTGTTAGATTTTTACTGTCTGAAACTCACCCATGTTACTCCATTTGCCCTTTGTATTTTGGGGCCGCGGTGTTTCTTTTAAACAACCCGCAACCCCGGTTATAAGTCTCCTAAGCTTCTTCTTTAATAAACATATCCCACAACACAACCATTATAATACCGTGGTACTCCATAGTGTTTAAAATTTCCCAGCATCATTTAAACAACTCCAGCTTGCCAAGCCAGGATATAACTCATTCGCTATCCTTCTAAAATTAGCCTCTTTGGAACCATGGCATTTAATCGATTGATCGGGAAATCTTGTATGGAAAAAAATTTGGTGACCAATCGGAACAGTGACGTGTCGGGCATAACTCTTTCCACCAAAAAAAGACAGTCATATTGGGTTTTACATAACGGATCGATCTGTGGAATTTGTGTTGTCGGGTTCTCTGTTTCTCGATCATTTTCATTACATCTCTTCAATGTTTGAGTAAATCGTTTTCTTCTAGTAAAGCGGGCCATGGCCGCGTCATCGTTTCAAATCATTGACGGGCCTGTTGGCCTAGTGGTTAGTAGCCCTAACTGCTGAGCCGGAGGTCGTGGGTTCGATTCCCACCCAGGACAAACTTGTGTGATGAGCATGATTGTTTGTTCTGTGTCTGGGTGTGATTTATCTATAATATGTATGTATTTATAAATTATATAAGTATGTATATCAGTTGTCTGGTTACCATAACACAAGCTCTCATCATATAGACGTGTGTGAGTTGTCCCAAAAAAAAAGAAAAAAAAGAAATCTTGCGCTGCATCCCTTTCCGATCTAAGTATGATGCAATTATATCGTAAAAAGCATAGCAAACTCCTCTCCCCCAAGGAAAATAAAACAGCACCACGAAACCCGGTACGCGGGATTACTCAGATTAACCGTCTCACAAACAAGATATAAAAACCGTAAACTCACTTACCTTATAAAGTTCTGCAATGAGTATAAATTGCAAACGCTTTTTCCTACACAAGAATTCCCTTGTGGCTGAATATACGTCCAATATACTTCGTGGTGCCTTGAGGTATTTATAGCAATAGTATCGGTTAAAAGTTGTGTTTGTGACAAGTTGTTGGCTTATTGCATGCTTATAGGATTTATGGGTCGGTTACAAATGGATTAAGCCAACAGGTGTGGTTAAAAGTTTTAGTGCGAAATTCTTATTGAGCGAAATTGGGATCTACAAATTTTGATAGGTACAAGTAATATTCCTAACGCAATCTAGGGAGTCAGAGTGACTTTATACTTCTTGGAAAGCAACTTAATTTACCTTATTCTTAAAAAAACGTTGCCCCACATAAAATTAGAATTTCTCCTAAATTATTGGTGCGTCCACAAACATTTAAAGTCACATACACAAACAGCCAGACCCAGAATTACTGTCTGTAGGTCATTACAAATATTTGTTCCGTGCGGGGATCGAACCCGCGACACGTAGCGCAGGGGTCGATCGCTCAGCAACTTCGCCAACCGTGTAGTCTGATTCTGGATTTGTGCACTATTAGGTACGTCTCTGGGATTACAGGCATGATGTGATCTTTATGTGTAACTAGCTGTCCTTCGCGGTTTCACCCGCGTCTTTAATATTGTCCCGCTCCCGTGGGTAGTAGCGAGATCTTGACGGGCCTGTTGGTTAGTGGTTAGCGGCCCTGACTGCTGAGCCGGAGGTCGTGGGTTCGTTTCCCACCCAGGACAAACTTTGTGCGATGAGTATGATTGTTTGTTCTGTGTCTGGGTGTGATTCATCTATAATATGTATGTATTTATAAATTATATAAGTATGTATATCAGTTGTCTGGTTACCATAACACAAGCTCTGCTTAGCTTGGGATCAGATAGCCGTGTGTGAGTTGTCCCAAGATATTTATTTATTTATTATTATTATCTTGTATAGCCTATGTTACTTCCTGATAATGTAGCTTCAAAATTGTTAAGTTCGGTCTAGTAGTTATAAAGCCTTTTCTATACAAACAAACAAACCTTTCCTCTTTATAATATTGATATAGAGAAATTACGTATTCAAATACAAAACGAGAACATTTTACTTACATATACATAACTAAGTTTCTGTTTAGTGTTTCTAAAACTAAACAACAGCATTACGTCGAAAACGCACACTGTGCAGTGCAAACAGTGTGTTTCAGTGCAGAGTCATTAGCTGCGGTGCACAGTGAGCAAGGTGTGGTCTCGTGCGGTTTCGTGCGGTCTCGTGCGGTAACTTTTCTGAACATTTCACGTTGAAAACTGTTTTATTTGAGTGCGGATGCGAACGGACTGAGTGCTACCTGCTGGGGTTTGTCGGACGAACGATACAAGTTGTGTTTTTGATATTTTAAAAACATGGAACTCTTTAATGACATTTCCTATTTGCATGATAATAAACAAACGTTGAAGAATTTTTGGAGTTTACTCCTTAAGAATCGATTTTCATATATAAGGCGCCCGGTTTAAGAAAAATTCTAGGAGTAAAACCTACTAAAGTAACGAAAATGTGTCACGTTTTTGGTGCGCAACTTTCTAATTTGGCTGTGAGTGTATTAAGACGTACATATGGTATGCTGTATAGGCGACTATACCTATTATATACTATATGTTATTGGGCTTGTTTGTTTCTATCAGTGTCGATGTATTTATATTGCTATTTTTTTCATTAATTTGTGAATTTACCCTTTCATATGATATTAATCTTCTTTCAGTTGAATAAACTCTTTTTGCATATAGTTAGATACTCGTACTTAAGGTAAACTCCAGTCGTGCGTCGGAGCTGACACACATACTTTTTTATTTCTTTACAGAGGAATCTTTAGGTGTTGCATTTATAGGTTGGGTAGAAGGGTAGGTAGGGAGGTTATTCTATTCTAAATCATGGCAAAAAATACAAACTTTATTTTAACCCTTTTTCCGTACCTCAAGAGAAAAAAAATCAGGTACTTCGTTACGACACCTCACGTCAAGGGACCGCCGGATGGAACGAAGTTCCTATAGAAATGAAAATATCTGGCTTGCTTTCTATAAGAGAGAGAGAGGCAGACAGAAAGACAGAGAAACATGCGACGCCGCACAGCTTACAATAGCTTACTATAGCAAAAAGTGTCGTGACAACTTTTCGTAATTTTTTTTTCCGTCTAGCCCCCTTTCACAACGCGCGATAAGGAACTTCGTTCTAAAAACGGAACCCTTTTTTGCGGATGGGATATCATTGATTTACTTCCTCCGCTATGGGGAGCGTAGGGGAAAGTCAGACTTCTGTCAGTCAGTTTCTTCTTTCTTTTACTAACTAATACTCACCCATGTTCTTTTCTTCAACTGCGGTATCTCTTTTGATCAACCAGCAACACCGGCAAGCTCTCTCTCTGCTTTGCTGACATCTCTTTCAAGCGCGAACCCTTAGACTCTTAAATTAAAAACATATATTAGCATGTGTGTGACATAAGGTCTAAAGAACGATAGGACAAAAAGTGATTAACTTAACTTTACACAAAAACAGTACGCATCGCCTCTCGTTGCAGTAACTAATACATCAGGCTTCTGCAGAACCTCAGGTGCGTCAACACTGGAAGCCCACCCTAACTTGCCAAGCGATATTCAAACACTAAGCCTCAATAAATTTAAATCTTTTATAAAACGTAAACTATGTCTCAAAGCTTACTATAATATTAACCATTACCTTGAAGATAAAAAGGCTTGGGATTAAGCTGCTCCAATTTAGTTTACTCAGTGAGTGTCAAAATTTGCCTTTGTTTCATTTATTTATTGTCTATTCTTTTATTCTATACACTTTGACATTAATGTTTACTTTATTTTTACATTCTTTTTATTATTATTAGTGACATTTTATTTTCTTATTATTTTAATTTATGACATTTTTTGATTTCATTATGATTGTTGGCGACCAGCTACCAAACTTTTTAATAATTTTATATTTCTTCTTTTTGATTGATTGAATTTGATGATTTGAATTATCCTGTTCTCAACAATGATCTCATTAATTATTTATTTTTTTATTTTATTTGTTTATTGTAAATGTGAGGACCATGTGGATCATTTCTTTTATTTACTTTGTTTTTTGACGAAGGTCTGGCAGTTTGAGTGCTATAAGCGACCTACACAAATGTCCTTTTTTTGGTATTGTTCGTCGTGTCGTTGAGCTCCTTGGGCTATGAGTTGAGCTACACGATAACTGACAAATGCTTGCACTGACTGGACAGGTCCACTCAATCTGTGTTGTGCTTTCTTAAAAAGACCATTTCAGACACTATCTGCATAGTCCTCATGTAAGTTGACCAAGATTATTTTGTCTGGACTTTAAAAGAGACTATGACCTCTGAGTTTGTTTCGGCTGTTTCTTCTCAGAGTAGTCGGGTACGAAATACCGGTCTCATCTAGTTTAAAAAAAAAGATGACGTGTAAAAGTGTTTGTGAAAACCTACTTGCAAAATAAACATCATTTATCATTTATCATTAACATAGAAACCGGTCTGTGAAAATACCGTTCCTTAACATAAACCCAGCGCATTAGAATGTTATGTAGACTAGACGCCATATTGGTAGCGCGTCTACAAGACCTCAAAATGTTTTATGCATCGGCCTAGCGCTTTAAAGCGGATTGCATGCCGTTATTTTATGTCTTCAAGCGATTTTGGCGCTTGTTTACCTTGTTACATATTTCTGTTTTGAAATGTGTTCCTTATGATATATAAAAAAACTATCTAGCGCCTACGGCTTCGGGAACGTAATATCGAAAAATAAGTATCCAATGTATTATTTCTGACTATATACCTTACTAATATTAAAAAAGCGAAAGTGAGTTTGTTTGTTTTCTACGTCTTCACACCTAAATGGCTAATCTGATTTTGATGAATTTTGATACAAAAATATGTATACCCTGGAGACGGACATAAAACGGCTAAAAAAAGAGAAAAACGGAAGAAGTGAGAAAGATATATTTTTTTCGATTATTAAACAGGTTAGAGTAACTATGAAGTCGCGAGCGAAAGCTAGTATTAAATAATTAAAATATTTGATAATAAGTAAGATATTAGTAAGATGGTCTTTTCACAACCCAGTTGGTACTAGGTAATTAGGTACCTCTTGGTTACCAGGATTTCTGACCCCTGACTGTGAAGGCTGCAGTTCCGCACAGATTGTGGAAATAGAAGACCTGTGACGTCACTAATTTTACCGACTCAAAGACTATTAATCAATTTCAATCAAAGTTAGTTTTAATTTTACAGTGAACTGAAAATTGATACGCTTTTCAGAAGGGCTACTATGACATCTTATAGCAATTCTTATTCCACTGAGTGAAAGAGATGGTGCTAGACACCCTGTATAGCTCTGTCTCTTTCCCTCAGCGGAATAAGAATTGCTTTAAGAGGTCATAGTAGTGGTCATAGTAGGGCTACAGGTCCAAAATGTCAGTTTAAGAAAATTGTGCCTTGAAATTATTGATTGATGGTGCAGTTTCCCAAATTCAAGTTACCTATAAATGAAGATTATACGTGAGACGGTCACGTCTTTATGAGTTTCCTCAATACAGTCTCATTTTTTGGGGATAATGCCGTAATTGACGATAATGGAACCCGGATTATAGGCGTCGCACGATACCTTAAGAGATACTGATAATTACCTTATTTGAAACGGTAGAGGCTATTGAGAAAAAGGCCGTAATTCGGCCATAATTTGCAATACCTACTTCCCCAAGTAGGTATTGCAAATTATACCAATTTTAGGGGAGTTTTAGTTGGCTGGTACTTAAGCTGAACTGAGGTAAAGAATTTTAAAGTTTCAATAAATTTGTAGGGTTTTTGTAACTAGCTTTTGCCTGAGTGTTGACCTGTCTGATATTACCTCAATGTGATGTAGTATTATTCAAAAGTCTAGAATAGGACTTTTGAATAATACCTTACATAATTTCTTTGAAATCTAAATTTCAAAATATTGACAAAGATGTTCTAAGACTAATTTTTGAAGATTGACTTTTTTCCGGGGTTGCGAGTTGTTTGAAGTGATACTGCGGTCCTTGAAAATGGAATATAAATGGCAAAAGAAGAACCATGGGTGGGTTTTAGTCGGAAAAAGTCTGACACTCCCTCCCGCCCCACCCAGAGCGAGGGAATTTATGTAGAAGTCGATAAAATGTTGCCAAGTGTGATAAAAGGTTGTCTTACGTCATGCTTCTGTTATTTTCTATAACATTGTTGGGAAAATATAACCAGTCAATATTACGACGTTTTATTTTTCTCATAAACCAACAAAGTACGCGTAGCAAATTGATTGCTGGTTACGACAGCGTTTGACGTCAGCTACGGCGTAGCACCCGCGTAGACGGTTTACAAGACACAATTACTTTTCTTATGAAAATGTTTGTAGTAAATAAAATGTCTGTTAAATTATGTACGTATTATATACTTAAGCAACGAAGCTTAAAATTATTGATAGACACCAACCTCGACGTGTAGAAAATCGATTGCTAACTACGAGCGTTGTAGGCGTAGCGACAGCTACGGCGTAGCACCTACGTAAACTTTAGTGTGTAACTACTTCGCACCTGTATTTTACAAATATAATCAGAAGAACACAGATTAGCATTATTTTTTCCAGTTATGTGTGAACCCCTTGTTATAAGCCGAATAATAATTCAGAATAACCTGTTACTTAGAGCGAATTTTTCTAAAGAAACTGAACGCGATCAGCAATCTCTCTCAATCTTCACAGCAATCATAAGACGAACTCTTTAAAACAATCTAAACGTGGTTATTATGTTCAGATTTGTTGATGAAATTCACTATTAAAAATATGTTACAAAAATTATGCAAATAACACTGACTTAAGAACCAAGATACTATTAGTAAATCACATTAAAAAAATACTTTCTTGAAATTTCTAAAAGACAAAAAATATAGCCTAATGTCAAGCACCTGTACAAAATCTATTTAAAACTCAATCCCAAGTATTTTACACAAAAACAAAAAAGAAGTTTGTAAGCTTAACTTGTCTTTAAAAGTAAGTTATAGGATTGTTAGTCGAAAACGACTCTCTTAGGCTGTTAAAAAGATAAATTCTGTGTGAATTGTGTTTCATTGTCTTAAATTGCAATTGTTTTTAAGTTTCTTTCGGGATTTACTTAAGAAATGATTGTTGTGTTGTGGGCTTAGGTTTGTTATTTTATGGATGAATGGATGGATGAGTCGACTACGCTTAAAGCACTTAAAGGCTATAATGGGAAGGTTGACATTTAAGTGCTAAGATGCTTGTGCCATTATAATTTAAAGTTTTGTATGCACGTACAGCTACCCTACCATGACGTGTTAAAGCAGAACTTATTCCGCTGAGGGAAAGGGACAGAGCTATACAGGGTGACCAGCACCATCTCTTTCACTCAGTGGAATAAGTTCTGCTTTAAGATGTCATAGTAGGCCTACCCTACTGTTCTCTGGCCTTGTGCAAGGCTTAGGTATTTGATGTATGTCTCCTTTTTATTTTTTATTTTTTTTGTTTTTTTACACTTTATGTATTTTGACTATCCTTTACATACTTTCTGGACTTCTGTGGCATGAATTGGGCGTATACGCTTTTGCCTATCGCAAAAGCATCCAAAAAAAGTGTTTTATGTTATACATATATATACAGATCTAAACCAAACAAAATACAATACTTATGCCCAAGGTGATTTAACAATACAAATGTCAAGTACCAAAAAATTACGTATAAATTAATAACAAAATGGCTTTTTAACAGCTGTCAAGTACAAACAAAAGCATTCTTTGACAGGTGTCAAAGAAAACCTTAAGACGAATTCAAAGTCAAAAGACTAATGAAACAGCCCACTTAAGTATAATTAAGTTTGCCCTTGAAACAAGATAGTTTGGGTAATATTGAAAGTTTTTGGTGTAAGATCAAAGAGTGCTTAAATGTCTAAGTAGCTGTTAAGGCTACTTAAAGAAACGTTTAGTAAAAGTGATATCTGGCACTTAACAGATGTTGGATGTTTCGCTGAGTGAGATGTTTTTGTTTTTATGTTCGGAATTAGTATTTCAGAGGTAGTTTCAATGATACAAAAGGGAATGATTGTACGCTTAAAAATTTGTGGAACAATTGTGCCATAGACTTAAACATAAATTGCGAGATATTGGTGTACTGTTAACCGTTACAGAGCTTGTCTTCAGTCATCTGGAGTATTTGTTAATCAAATGCATTTTTTTTTGTCTTCATCAAATTACTTTAGGTCGCCAAACTATACTACTACTATCAAATAACTTTACTAGTTCGGGCGGAGTGGCAGGGAGAGTCAGATTTTTACTGAATTAAACCATGTTGTATATTCCTTTACTTGCTTTTTGTACTATAGGACCTTGGTTTCTCTTTCGAACAACCCGCAACTCCGCCAGGCAGTGGCTTTGGCGGGTCCCTCTGTGTGTCATCTCTTTTGAAGCATGCATGGAACACGAACGCGCCGGCGACACGGCCTGTCATTCATGTTAGTCTGTTTAAGACTAACGACTTTTGATTTTATTAAATTCTATTTAAAATCTAATATATAAAATTCTCGTATCACAGTTTTCGTTCCTATACTCCTCCGAAACGGCTGGACCGATTTAAACGAAATTTTGTGTACATATCGGGTAGGTCTGAGAATCGGCCAACATTTATTTTTCATAACCCTAAGTGAGCAGCGGGTGAAACCGCTGGGCACAGCTAGTTTACTATATTATTATTAATTCACAACCTCAATCTTCAAACAATATGCCATAATTGTGGATAAGTTTTGATTTAGCTATCGAATCTTCAATGTGGTTCTCGTACACATACGGTTAAGTTTAAATCGCTAGACGCACAATATTATTTTAATCAAAAGTTTTCCATTTGTGTTCGGTTACATATTAAAAGTTTAATCAGAAGTGACATTCTTGTCCACACACGAGACGCTCATCGTGCATCCTTGCTATCCTTACTAATATTATAAAATCGAAAGTGAGTTTGTTTGTTACCTCTTCACGGTTTAACGGCTAAACCGATTTTGTTGAATTTTGGTACAGAGATAGTTGGGAACCAGGAGACGGACATACGCTAATATTTTTTGAAAAAAAAGTGGGATGTGAGGGAGAAAGAGGGAAGAAAAGGGAAAACTTAGCGTTGCTGTTACAAATCAATAAGGCGCAAGGGGAAATGTGTTACCCCAAATTTAACGCGGGCGAAGCCGCGGGCTAAAGCTAGTTTTTAATAAAGTATCTTGTATAGTTTATATGTTTTATATCGATACTTTTTTTTTGATACGACAACACAGACATGGTGTTTAGGATAAAAAAAAAATAACAAACAATCGACGATCGACCTTGTCTTTTCGGATGGGAAATGTATGTAGAAAGTGGAAGTGCGTGTCAGACTTGACTGACTAAAAGAAAAAAGATGGATAGGTCATGTTCCTTCTTTTGCTCTTTGTGTTCTGGAGCCGTGGTATATCTTTCGTACAACACGCAACGAGAATGCCGAATAGGAATTCTGATTTTCAAGACTAAGGCCTTCTCAAATTCGCTATGTAGATCGCCAGCTTGTTTGGCACTCAATTGACATTAACAGCTGTCAAACAACTTTGCAGTGTTCCAATTCGGAGTGTAACTTCTGTTATTCCTATCATACGTGTATTCCTCTATTATCTTATATGTATGTGAAGGGGTAGTTAGGGGTGGTGGTGTCGATTGCAAACTCTTTGATCTATGTTGATTAAGTTAGAGTGACGGGTTAAATTAGGGTGCCTTTCGAAGCTATGCGACACTGAGAAATAATGTAGTCAAAGTTTTTTAACGATCACGTGGTTTCTTTAGTGGTTATTGCGTTGGAAGTTTATTCTTAGATGGTAATGTAGGTCATTTAAAGGTAAGAAAGTCTTGTTTTTCTAATGTCCGCAAGCTTTAGTTCTGAGCGTTGTGTGCCAGGTTTGATTTCCGTACGGGTTACGATGTCAATTGCTGCATGCTTATCTATATCTATATAATATTATAAAGCTGAAGAGTTTGTTTGTTTGTTTGAACGCGCTAATCTCAGGGACTACTGGTTGGAATTGGAAAATTCTTTTAGTGTTGGATAGTCCATTTTTTGAGGAAGGCTATAGGCTATATAACATCTCGCTACGACCAACAGGTGCTGAGCAGCGTGGGTGAAACCGCGTGGAACAGCTAGTATACTTAATATGGGACTTAGACATACTGGTACTTCGCAAATCGTAATGATAAATAATGTTTATTTTGCAAGTAGGTTTCACAAAATACTTTTACACGTCTTTTTTAAAAAAATAGATGGAACTGGTGTTTTGTAGCCGACTACTCTGAGAAGAAACAGCCGAAACAAACTCAGAGGTCATAGTCTCTTTAATGGTCCAGATAAAAAATCTTGGTCAACTTAGGTGTAATATAGGTTTTATAGTTACCTTCACTTAAGCTGAAACCTTTCAGTTATACAGGCGTTATGTTTTATAATGTATTTTTCTGTATTTTACTGGCTTATAATGAATCTTTTTTACAAATCAATTTGAGCCATGTTTGTAAAAAAAAATATTATTGAATACATTATTGCAAACAGTTTGAGTTAATATACACTTTATCAACTTTTTAATCAAGGGATCTTAGATGTTAACTCTGACACTCCCCCTCCCCGCTCTAGCCAGACCAGGGGATTTTTTTTGATGAATTCACATCCGCAAAAAAAGTCAAAAGTCATGTTAGATAAATAATATTCTAATTCAGTTACTTAAACTTTGCAGAGGTAGCAACACACAAAATTGACTATCATAAATAGTACTAAAAATGAACGTGAACAAGTTCAAAAAACAAGTAATTCATCATTATTTTATTAAAACCTCAGTGCAACCACAGATGCTGCGGTCACCAACCAGATTTCGTTAACCACATAAATTGTTTTTAATTTAATTTTTGGTTTTACTGCAATTTTGGACAGGTACGGCTTAATTTTCAATTTATTATTTATTACTACTACGCTCTTTTTGTTCCGCATGGTTTTTTAAATTTGAAAAAAAAAAAAAATAAAAAAAAATATAATAAATTTCTTTATTATAATGATGTAAGTTTTTTAACAATATTTTATATACGTTTCGAAAAACTTCCTCTAAGTATTCATGAAAACACCAAAGAAATACATTTTTTTTATTAACACGTTAGGGCCTATGCGCACCACGTTTTTTAAACGCGCCGTCGACGCGCGTTTTGGGAACGCGCGTCGCCGGCGCGTTTTTATCCTGCAGAGCAGTTTGTTGTCGTTTGTATCGATATAAACGCGCGGCACCGGCGCGTGTGTATCGATACAAACGCAACGGGGGAAAGGGAAGTGTGAATCTACGCTAGTAGCAATCGAGCGATTTGGTGCACCGCACGTCTTTGGAACAAAAAAATGGAGCCTTTCGACACAGAACACTTCATAACTGAAATTCAAAACCGGCCAATATTGTGGAATTCACGATTGCCGGATTATTAGATACACACGCGCGTTTGCATCGCGTCTGTATCGCTACACACGCGCGTCTGTATCGCTACACACGCGCGTCTGTATTTATACAGATGTGCAAAGGTCTACAGGCTGCGTCTTACTTGCGTGCGTATCGCGTCTGTATCGCTACAAAGGCGCGTCGACGGCGCGTTTAAAAAACGTGGTGTGCATAGGCCCTTAGGTATTAAGAACAAATAGTAGGTAATCTGTGTATATTATGATTGTCATGGGTTAATAATAAGGGTAGAGCAAAACAATCCCGACTCAATTATTGTTATTGGATTTCTGAGGCTGCCTCGATTTTACAAGTAACTGCAATATATGAGACAATAAAAAAAAAAGCCATGATGTCCCAGGGGTTAAGCGCCTCGCATCTCTAGCATGAGGTAGTGACTTCAAATCCGGACAAGTACCAATGCCAGTTTTTCAAGTCATATGTGCTTCTTTAAGTTTATCTAAGACATCACAGACATTCATCATCTGCCTAACCTTTTCCCAACTATGTTGGGGTCGGCTTCCAGTCTAACCGGATGCAGGTGAATATTAGTATTTTACATGGAGCGACTGCCTATTTGACCTCCACAACCCAGTTAGTACTAGGTAATGCGATACCCCTTGGCAAGACTGGTTGTCAGACTTTCGGTACACTGACTACCTGTAACGACTGTCAAAGATCTACAAATGACAGCCGGGACCAACGGGAATCACAGACATTAATGATGGAAAACATCGTTAGGAAACCTGGACTTAAAATCAAAAATTTGAGCAAATAAATATCTTTTCGTACTGTAAGATCTAACAAAATATAATACGAATATGGTATAACAAAATTAATTGGCAAAGCACATAAACCTTTATGTACTTACATGTTAAGAATACATCATTCACCCACTCGATTTATTATTTATTTCCGCGAGTTATATTACCCGTACTACGGCTTCTATTACACATAAGTATGTACATAAATACAGCTATTACAGGGGTGGCAAACCAGTGGTCTATGAAACAAAAAAATTTTGCGCACCTTTTTTCAGTTATCATTTGATAGGAAGGAAAACCAAAGAATGGATAGAGAAAAAAGGAGTAAATGATAGTTTGACATGGGAGAGTAGCAGAAAAAAAGTGTAAAACGCTCCAGCTAACATGTGTACAGGAAGATGATTTAAGACAATCTCAGGGCAATCTCAATCTAAAATGGCCGCCAAAGCAAAAAGAAAAAAATGTTGCACACCAGGATTTTATTTCAGTTATTATTTTATAGAGAGGAAAACCAATGAAAAGATAGAGTAAATGATAGTTTGACAAATTGACATGGGAGAATAGAAGAAAAAATGCGTATAACGCTCCAGTTTACATGGGGAGAGAAGCAGGGAGATGATGTAAGACAATCTCAAGGGTCTAAATTTGCCGCTAAAGCAGAATCATAATAGGTTAAATTGCATGAATGAAGTAGAATTTCGTAAAATGGTCACTAAACAGTTGACAATATTAACCGAGTGTGGAGCCAATTCAAGATTTTACTGCCCAACTATTTATAGATAAGGACACGATGTTATGTAAAACAATATTTCAAATGTTTACAATCCCAGCCCTACATAATACAGACGCAATAACGCACAACTTGCCGATACAAATAGTAAGGGAAGCAAATAATAATTATAATAATAGACGTTTCGAGAACAGCGTTTAATTAAAACCCTGGGTTGGAATCTCCGCCCAACAAATATTAGTTTCTGGATTTCTTGTTTTAAACTTATGAAGGAAAATTAATACAATTTTATAGAAATATGGAATTGGTTTTCACCTGAAGCTGTTTAGTTTGGTGTACAATACATTATTCTAAGTAATTACTTCTGAAAAAATACTAAGACAATGAACATGTGTTTTTTAAACATTTTCTTTCGGGACTGCAGGTTTGTTCAAAAGAAATACCGCGGCCGATTCACCAAGAGCGGGAAAAAAAACCTTGGAGTCTGCCAACAAGCTATGAAGCAAAGTAATACTAGGTTTCAAACTTACAGATAGCATCGAATTAATGTCCTTATTCAGCCCAAAACAAAATAAGCAGATGCTGTCAGCCTTACAGCTGGTAGGTAGAAGTGGAACTGCGCTGGTCACAATAGCCACATTTTTTAGAAGTATTGGGCAAAAATAAGCCATCAGCCAACGCCATTAGGTCTCCAATTGCAAAAAATTACACCGCGGTAGGCCTAAAAGAAGATCGCGGGATGAACTGTACTCTTTTTTGATTGATAGATGAATAGATTAGTCTACATTCGTTAGATTGAAAAGAGGAATAGTAAGGAGGCCTAGATTTTCAATGGGACAATATATCATCATCTGTCTAGATGTTTCCTAATTATGCTGGGGTCGGATTCCAATCAAACCGAATGCAGCTGATTACCAGTATATTACTAACGACTGTCTATTTGACCTTCACAATTCAGCATAAGCCAAGAAAAAAGAAAGAATAGTTATTTGTTATACAAGAGTGCAAAGTTGCTTTTTAACCGCGTGTTCAATTTTGATGACCGAGCAAGCGAAGGATTCTAAAATTGAATCACGAGCGCAGCGAGTGATTCAAAATTAGGATCCTGAGCGTTAGCGAGGGAATCAAAAGAGCACGAGGTGAAAAATCTTTGCAATCGAGTGTAACACGTAACTTTTCATTCCACCTCAGCGAGGAAATGACTAAAATGCAAAAAAAAAACGTTTACAATCACAAGATAGGTACACTTTTATTTCAGTTTAGGTATTAACTACTATATTATGACAGGTAAGTATTACAGAATAATCTTTAAATTATAACAAAATAATAGTAAGGTATAATTAAGAAAATTTTAAAGTAACGTACAGTTATTTAAATTGAGTGTGATATTTTTGTTTGGTACTGTAATATTGGTGTTAGTAACTTGTGCACTGTTTTTCGGTAAACTATCTGTCATACTTAATAGTTAGTACCGATTCATCGGATTCCCTTGGCGTGAATGTTGAAGAGAGAGGGAGATGGTTAGGTGGTTCATAACGGCTTATTTTTTATGTAGAAGGGCCAGTCCAAGGATCCGATTGAGGCTCTTTCAGTGTAATGGCTCCTACGATGCCTTCATATATTTTTGAATTATTTTGAATGGAATCCTCTATGTATCCCGCTACAACTTCATTGGACTTCCAGCCTCCGTGGCGCTTAAGGGACAGGAGATCAGCTCCGGAATCAGCCAAAAGTGTGACTGAAGTTCGTCGGAAACTGGAAGTTCAAGAAATGTTGCTATTTCTCGTGGGATACTGCCAATTTTATTAGTACCCATAGGCTGTCTAACACACTTTCCATTGCGATACTGTAGAAAAAATCGATTGATTGGAGTGTTAGGCGGGCGTAAGGCTTGATATTTCTCAACAATAGTTACGTATTCCTTGCGAATGACGAAGTTCCGGTCTCTTTTTGTCTTTGTATTACGTAAATTAATTAATAGTAAGTCATCTGAATGTTTCTCAATGTTTTTGACATTAAGTTGTGGTAGTTCATTAGTTCGACATGCTCCGTTTATTCCAATAATAAGAACAACCTGTAACGTAAAGAGTATTGTAGTAGATAAATGAATAAAATTGATATGAACGCATAATTATGCCTATCAACATCTACGTATACTATTTAATTGAGATTAATATACTTAAGTAGATACTGAATGTGCAACTGACTTACTTTTGCCGCCAAATATACGGAATCGGGTGCTTCGTTAAGAAACTTTTCAATATCAGATACTGTGAAAACCTTCGATTTTTTTTATTGATGACCAGATGAGCCTCTTTTTAAAAATGCCACTAATTTAGGATAGGTATCGATATGTATGTCTTTTTTTATCATTATTGTTGCTTTTAGCATCGAATACGCAGGTACTCCATAGAGTGCTTGCTTTCTTGTTCTCGGATAATTCTATAAAAATATGCCAGCAAAACGTTTTCTGAGAAAGTTTTGGCTCCTTTTGCTAGTCGCCACGTGTTGAACATATCGTACTGTCTTAAATAGGTACTTCTCGCGTGATTGTTGAAGGAGAAAGCTCATTTGCGCATTATTAACAGTTTCAGTCAATTCTGTTGGCGGCAAACAAACTTCCTTGTCGCTAGAATCACTTATTTTAGTTTTTTCACTTGTTTTCAAGTTTCTTGTTTTTAATATAAGGTTTAACAATGACGTGAAAAAATGCCGCGTAAAGAACCGCGTACAAAGCAAATTGAAAAAACACCAAGAAGGTTCCGAGTCTGAGTTTTTAACAAATTAAAAAAAAGTTGTATGATATATTCGGCAAAATAGAGGTAGAAGTAAATCGATTTAATGTTTTTTTTTAATTCAAAAACTTAGTGCACACGATGTTCTAAATTCAATTTACTTTATCCTCTAGAGAATAAAAACGGCTTTTCCACTCAGATATTGAAGATTAAATATACTCTTTCCGAGACGGTGGGATGAAAAGCATATTTATTTGGCACTTGCCACAAGTTCACACAACATCCTTACTATCCCTACTATCCCTACTATATATATATTATTATATATTATATTATATTATACATATATTATTATATTATATATTATTATTATATTATTATTTATTATCCTTACTAATATTATAAAAGCGAAAGTGAGTTTGTTTGTTTGTTTGTTACCTCTTCACGCTTTAATGGCTGAACCGATTTGGATGAATTTTGGTACAGAGATAGTAGGGAAGCAGGAGACGGACATAGGCTAATATTTTCTTGAAAAAAGTGGGATGTGAGGGAGAAAGAGGGAAGAGAAGGGAAAACTTAGCGTTGCTATTACAAATCAATAAGGCGCAAGGGGAACTGTATTTACCCAAATTTAACGCGGGCGAAGCCGCGGGCGAAAGCTAGTAATATTATAAAAGCGAAAGTGAGTTTGTTTGTTTGTTTGTTACCTCTTCACGCTTTAATGGCTTAACCGATTTTGATGAATTTTCGTATAAAGATAGTTGGGAACCAGGAGACGGACATAGGCTAACATTTTTTTGAAAATAGTGGGAAGTGAGGGAGAAAGAGGGAAGAAAAGGGAAAAGTTAGCGTTGCTATTACAAATCAATAAGGCGTAAGGGAAACTGTGTTACCCCGAATTTATCGCGAGCGAAGCCGCGGGCAAAAGCTAGTAATAAATAATACGATATCCTTTGGTAAGATAGTGGTACAGAACATGTTAAAAAAAAAATAAAGGAATACGTTTTGGGCGGGTCACGTCTAAAGAATGCTGATGCATTCTGGACATTGGTCCAGAGTGCCAGAATTGCCTCGCAGTGGCTGCCAGAAAGCAGACGTCTTCACCGATGGATAATGCCCGTAAGTAAAAAACGATGGCGTGACAACTTAGTGGCGTTTGAAAAAAACTGACCCAGGATTATCGATGTTATATTTTCTTGACATTCATCAGTGCCTGTAATGGTCTTATTTAAATACATGATTTGATTTGTTATGTGCCCTTTTATTGCCAATAGGCTCATCTGTGACGTAGACGTTCTGGTAGTGAACCGTATACTTCTACTTACCCCCTGAATGAAAACAGGTTTAACAACATATTGTTGCGCTAAAATGCCGCATTTAGAACCTCAGCAACGTACTTATGTTCGGTCGGCTTAACATTTCGTAATAACTTTTTCAAACTAATTGCTTCAGACGGCTTGTACTAATCTCTTGCTGAATAAAATAACAAAACATTCTTTGTATATGCCACGTTATGAAAAAGGAGCTTATTTACTAACTTAAAAGAACACACGTTAACAGTGTAACCAAAACACTTATATTTTAAAATCTTAACACTAATATCAAAAACAAAATTACGCAACTTAAAAATCCTATCAATGTATGGACGTGTGGATGTTTGTTACTCTTTAACGTCAAAACGGTTAAACGGATCTTGGTAAAATTTGGCACAGAGGTAGATTATATTCTGAAATAACATATAGGATACTTTTTTTTATAATCACGCGGGTTAAGCCGCGGGCGCCAGCTATTAACAAATAATACTAAAATTGTGCATAATATCAAAATAAGGTTAAAAAGTACATTGTGTCAAAAATTATGGTCCAAATCGCGGTCAATAGAAAAATAGCATATCAGAAGTGTCTGAAACTAAGTTATAATCATAATTATCAGTCAACATTGCAATTGCAACTCATGCTTCTCTAGAGAGTTGTTAGAAAGGAATACCGTGGCCCCGAAACATAAAGGGCAAAAGAAGGAACATAGATGGGTCATTAAAAGTTTGACACTCGCCCCCATTCCAAAACAGGGGAAGTAATTTAATGATCTCCCATTCCTAAAAAAAAGTCGTTACAGATTGAAAACCGGTTTTACTAAAAGGCATTGTTTTACACAATAAAAACTGAATTGTGGAGGTCAGATGTGTCTTACCTCAATAGACCGAGCGATTGCTAGTTGCTCCATCTAAAATACTGGTATTGCATCCGGTTCTACTATAAGCTGAACCCAACATCGTTTTCCTTCCAAAGTCCCATTCTATTTGGGGTCGGTGCCACACATTTTCTTCGTTCATTCTCCCCTATCAGACGTCACGGCATCATTTACTCCTTTCCTTTTTAAACAGTGAGTGTTTAATAGAAATTAAAAAAAAAACAGCTTTTTCTCAAATCAAAAGATATGGTCGTTTATGTCGCAAATCTGTACGGAACCCTCGGTGCGCAAGTTTTACTCGCTCTTACACAGTACCAGAAACAGTGTGTGAATCCCTCAATCAAATAACTACGAGTATTAACAAATAAACTTACCTTATGAACCACTAATTCAACAACCCAGATTTAAACAATACCCAACACTCACAAACAAAACTTAACCCTTTCAAGACGAACAAACGAACACTAATTACGGTCTACAAACAAAAGATACACAACCCAGAACTACCCAGTACCCATAAATCCATTCTATCGACACCACAAAGTTATCAGCCAAACTATCATAAAGTATCATGGAGCATCCTGGAGTCAAACGGAGCGAGCAGTAAATCAGTTTGAGAAATCTATAGTAATCCACCCGTTTGTTAGACCACGATAAAACTCAATATATATGGAATCTTCTAAAACTAAGCTTTATTAAACTGTGGTCGGGTGCTTCCAGATTTATGGGGGCAACGATTCAATTAGGTGGAGGGATCATTTTCATATATTTTGCGGTGTTTTCGGGTAGTTTGGTAAAGGGTCGTTTTGTGGGTGCTGGGTTGTTTTGTCCTGGTTGACTATGTTCACTTCGGTGCGTTGGAAACTTGTCAATCAATATCTGCCTAGACTTTTCCCTACTACGGTATCTTTTTTTTTCAAAAAAACCTTGCCCCACACTAGGAATTTCTCCTGTATCGTGGGTGCGTTTACAAACATTTAAAGTCACATACACAAACGGACATACCCGAAATAACTATCTGCAGGTCATACAAATATTTGTTCCGTGCGGGAATCGAACCCGCGACCCGATCGCTCAGCCACTGCACCAACCGTGCCGTCAAAGTCAATTATAGATTAATAGTTTAAAACTCATTAACATCCCATTAAATATATATAATACTAGATTTCGCCTGCGGCTTCGCCCGCGTTAAATTTGGGGTAATACAGTTCCCCTTGCGCCTTATTGATTTGTAATAGCAACGCTAAGTTTTCTCTTTTCTTCCCTCTTTCTCCCTCACATCCCACTTTTTTTAATACAAATTAGCATATGTCCGTCTCCTGGTTCCCAACTATCTATGTACCAAAATTCATCACAATCGGTTCAGCCATTAAAGCGTGAAGAGGTAACAAACAAACAAACAAATAAACAAACTCACTTTCGCTTTTATAATACACTAGCTTTTTCCCGCGGCTTCGCTCGCGTTAAATTCGCGGTAACACAGTTCCCCTTGCGCCTTATTGATTTGTAATAGCAACGCTAAGTTTTCCCTTTTCTTCCCTCTTTCTCCCTCACATCCCACTTTTTTAAAATAAAAATTTGTCTATGTCCGTCTCCTGGTTCCCAACTATCTATGTACCAAAATTCATCACAATCGGTTTAGCCATTAAAGCGTGAAGAGATAACAAACAAACAAGGAAACAAACTCACTTTCACTTTTATAATATTAGTAAGGATGTAAGGAAGTAAGGATAAGGGAAAAGAGCGAGATAGTAGACACAAGTATTACCAATAACTTACTGGGAGTATCTCATGTATACACAATGTAACTTTTGAGACAAATAAACTTTTTTCATTTTTCATAATATCAAATATGAATAACTAAAAACCCAGAAATATTTTCCTCATTACGAATTGTTTTCTCCTCGTCAAAACTTCCTCATTCTAAAAATAATCCCTTTACCAGTTTCGAGTTTGAAGAACTCTTTTAAGATAAAACTCTCTTGGAAATAACTCAAGGTGCGCAGATTCCACCGTCAAATTAAGACAACGCTAAAATTTTAATTAGTTTCCGAACGGGAGTGCGATCCAAGGCTTTTTTATCTAACAAAGACCCAAATTAGTAAGCAAGGGAGGTACAGAGGAAATTACATAAATTTCTATCGCGGAGTTGGGAACTTGGGGCAAGTTCCTTTCGGTCCTCGAATGGGGCACCAGGACTTACAAATACAGAAGTTCGGCTCAGCGCAGCGATCGCAACCTTTATGCATAAAAAGTTCACTATAGCAACTGGCATATTAAAGAGACAAGGTCGCTTTAAGTTATCTAGCAAAACTCTAAACATGGTCGTATAGGGACTGTAAAATGAAACAAAAAAAAAAGTTTTTTGTGCATCAATGCAATTCTTTTTGTTTCTTTTTTGTATGCAGTTGCATACGATGTGTTACTATGGCATATAGTGCTGACGCAGAGGTTAAGCCCCTCGCCTTTCAAACATAGGGCTGTGGGTTTAAATCCGGCCAAGTATCAATGATTTTTCAACTCAAAGGTACTTTCTAAAAGTATATTTAAGACATCACAGGTATCGATGAAGGAAAACATCGTGAGAAAATCTGGATTTATAATTTATAGATGTCTGAAATTGCCAACCCGTCTTGAGCAATCGTGGTGATCAATGCTCGTGCCTTCTCTGTATATACAGGGTGGCCAGTTGATAGGCGTCCAAAGAAAAAAAATAGATGCCTTATGCTAAGGGGTACACGAATTACCCCCATGTATGTTCCGCGATTATTTGTAGTTTAGGAGCTAGATTTTTTTTAAGTACTTTTTTCAAAATTTTCACCTAGCATTGGTTTTTATTTTTTATGTCTTTATTCCTATCATTTTTAGATATTCTTTTTTGTGAAATCTATTAACGATAGCAATAGCTACCATGCAAAAAAAATCCGTTTGCCTAGGCATTGTAGAACTTATCACAAAATTAGTCCAAAGTTCAAAATTACCATTAGAGTTTGATAATGAAAAATGTTCAGAGCCTAAAAAAAAAATAAGTTAGGGGTGCCAGAGGTTTCTAAATGATCTTAAAAACTTCTATGGACTTTCAGCAGACAAAATCGGTAAAAGAATATAGAGCTTGATCGGGGATTATTTCCTGTAATTAGCGTTGATAGCAATAAAAGTATTTTTACAGTTATTGTTATAATTTGGGATTTCTTTATTTTTGCCACTTTTATGATAAAAAAATACGGTAGATAGTTTACAAATTCTATTAAAACACGTTACAAAAGGTTTTCAAAGTGCCGCCTTACCACAGAAATGCACAATCTACATCTACGGAGGAAATTGTCTTTTAGTTGTCTAAAGTCTAAAGGCTTCTCTGTTACTTCTTACAACATTAAATAAATAAATAATAAATATCTTGGGACAACTCACACACGGCTATCTGATCCCAAGCTAAGCAGAGCTTGTGTTATGGTAACCAGACAAAGTTAAAAAATCACACAAAGTTTGTCCTGGGTGGGAATCGAACCCACGACCTCCGGCTCAGCAGTCAGGGCCACTAACCACTACACCAACAGGCCCGCCACATTTCCCGCTTCTTCAATTTTCCCTTTTAGCTCTTTCTCATTGTTAGTGTCCCGTGCGTACCATCACGAGCCTAGACGGCAGCTCGAATGGTGGTGGTAAAGTAATTGGTAGTTCACCGTTGGGAACGCCGGACCACATGTTCACACTGAAGTGGTGTTGAAAATTTTATGGTCTTACGGAATGAGGATTCTCGATAGCGGACTATGGAGAATCCATAGCCAGACCGCTGTCCAAGCTCGATGGAGCCACCTACAAAGAGTTCTTGAAGAATTACCAATTTTGCTGTCAGACGTTAACTTAACACTGAGACGAGACATGGTTTACAACTAAAAGACAATTTCCTCCGTAGATGTAGATTGTGCATTTCTGTGGTAAAGCGGCACTTTGAAAACCTTTAGTAACGTGTTTTAATAAAATTTGTAAACTATCTACCGTATTTTTTTATCATAAAAGTGGCAAAAATAAAGAAATCGAAAATTATAACAATAACTGTAAAAATACCTTTATTGCTATCAACGCTAATTACAGGAAATAATCCCCGATCAAGCTCTATATTTTTTTACCGATTTTGTCTGTTGAAGGTTCATAGAAGTTTTTAAGATCATTTAGAAACCTCTGGCACCCCTAACTTATTTTTTTTTAGGCTCTGAACATTTTGCATTATCGAACTCTAATGGTAATTTTGAACTTTGGACTAATTTTGTGGTAAGTTCTACAATGCCTAAGCAAATGGATTTTTTTTGCATGGTAGCTATTGTTATCGCTAATAGTTTCCACAAAAAAGAATATCTAAAAATGATAGGAATAAAGACATAAAAAATAAAAACCAATGTTAGGTGAAAATTTTGAAAATAGTACTTAAAAAAATTCTAGCTCCTAAACTACCAATAATCGCGGAACATACATGGGGGTAATTCGTGTACCCCTTAGCATAAGGCATCTAATTTTTTTCTTTGGACGTCTATCAACTGGCCACCCTGTATATATTTTTTTTGTTTGATGGGGTATATTTCTACCTTAGATAAATAAAATTGAAATAGGACCATATTTCAATTTTATTTGCATTGCTTAGGTAGATTATGAGTTATCGTATATAATACATATTTTTTCTACATGTCGTTATGGATGATCTGCTAATCTTCTAATAACAATGGAAAATGAATACTTAATCGATAAAAAAAATATGCGACGTTTTTTGTAAAAAATAAAAATGATTTTCAAAAAAAAAGTGAAAAATAAGTTTACTTCCGGCAGTCACTAACAAAAAAGTCAACGAAGCCAACAAAGGTCACCGACTCCGGCAGTAAAGTTATAGTCAACGTTGTAGGTTTTTTTTGGCACTTGTATTCTAAGGTTTTAAAACCGCTTGAGATCGCCATCTAATTACCTGTACGATTTCAACTGTTATATGAACTTGGCCTTCTGTATTATAAATTCTCTACCATGCTTTCAGGCAGGTGAAGAAATTGAACTGTAAGATATTTTTTCTTTGCCCACCTTGTTCACAAGATTTGTTATTTGCAACTGATGAGCTTTGGAGTTACCAAACTGGAATTGGATTTTGGATTATCTAGAAATTGGATCTTTTGATGATCTATTTTCGTGTTCTTCAAGTTGTTTTATCGTTGAGTCGAGTGAGTTTTGATTTTTCGTTCATAAAATATAATCATATAAGTTTGAAGATAAATATGTTTATTTGCCACAGATACTTTAACAAGTAATTTGGCAATGATTTTTCGCGTTATTTTATTACTCATCGTTATGTTATTTTAGAGCTATATATAACACATCGTAAAAATTCACCTGAAGCCCCTGAAGAGGTAAGCAGAGTTGTGATACATCTATACATCCGTCCATCCTCACAAACATTCGCATGTAAAATATTAGTAGGACGTGAGACAGCTGGCACCCTCGGCTTCGCCCAGGTTACATCTAAAAAAACAGTATCCTATTTAGTATTCCAGACTATAATCTACCTCCGTGCCAAATTTCTTAAAAATGCATTCAGCCGTTTTGACGTGAAAGAGTAACAAACATTGCTATTGAAAAATTGCCGTTGGAAATAAGCAATAATACTTTGCCTAAACCCATAATAAAACCCAGAATTTTAAGTTCATTAGTAGCATTTGTGACCAGTAGAGCCACGAGGTCGCATTGAATAGATTCGATCCTAAGAGGGATCTGATCTCAAGTGACTTTAAAATATATTATAGCTTTCGCCCGCGGCTTCGCCCGCGTTAAATTTGGGGTAACACAGTTCTCCTTGCGCCTTATTGATTTGTAATAGCAACGCTAAGTTTTCCCTTTTCTTCCCTCTTTTTCCCTCACATCTCACTTTTTTTTAAATAAAAAATAGCCCATGTCCGTCTCCTGGTTCCCAACTATCTCTGTACCAAAATTCATCACAATCGGTTTAGCCATTAAAGCGTGAAGAGGTAACAAACAAACAAACAAACTCACTTTCGCTTTTATAATATTAGTAAGGATATAGTAAGGAAGTAAGGATAGCTACTAAAAGATATAACTATATGATCCACATAAAGTTTTGGCTTCTCGCTGTGGCTGAGCGATTGACTGCTGCGCTGCGTGTCGCGGGTTCGATTCCCGCACGGAAGAAATATTTGTAAGGCCTACAGGCAGTTGTTTCGGTTCTGTTTGGTTCGTGTATGTGAATTAAATGTTTGTAAACGCACCCACGATACAGGAGAAATTCCACTGTGGAGGCAAGGTTTTCTTTTAAAAAAAAAATGTACGTATTATAGTAAACTAGCTTTTGCCCACGGCTTCACTTGCGTTAAATTCGGGGTAACAACACAATGCCCATTTCCTGATTTGCAAGTACCTGTTACTTGTAGTTTTTGCCCTTGCGCCTTAATTATTGTAATAACAATGCTAAGTTTTTCCTTTCTTACCTCTTTCTTCCTCATTTTTTTTTAAAGTTCTCCTATTTCTGTCTCCTGGGTCCCAACTATCTCTGTATTAAAATTATTCGGAGACGTAACAAACAAACTCACTTTCGCTTTTATAATATTAGTAAGGATTACTCATAAATTACCAAGCAATACAAATGATATTAACATGGGACCACCCTGGGAGTATATTCTTTCGATTTAAAAAGTAATTTTAAATACTGGCCCTAAAAAAAAGTCGAAATGAGAACCTCCTCCTTTTCTTGGAGTCGGTAAAAAACACAAACCACTTAAAACTTCTAAATTAACTTACTCCATACAATTATTTACAAATCTACATGAACGCTTTAAAACAAAAGTTTAAGCAGCGTTAGCGTAACTAAGCAGTGATAAGTTACTAAGTAAGTACTAAGTTATTACCTCTGAACGTCATTAAATTGCCATCTGTGTGGGACGTGATCTATTGGTGCTTTAAGTTATTATTACTTTTGTAGGGGGAAGTGAGGTTTTCCACACGGTGAATAAGTAAGACGCCGAAGCCGAGGCGACCAGAAACCGACCAAACACGTCATTCTTAACGAATCTTCATCAAGTATCTTGTGTGTCGTCTGATTAGTCGAAACTTGCATAACTATTCTCTTTTCTGCTAGTCTCCGCTTTTTTTTTTTTAAATAGCAAGTTCTCCTGTTTCGTGGGTGCGTTTACAAACATATAAACTCACATACACAAACAGCCAGACCCGAAACAACTATCTGCAGGTACATATAAATATTTGTTCCGTGCGGGAATCGAACTCGCGACACGCAGCGCAGCAGTCGAACCCTCAGCCACTGCGCCAACCGTGCCGTCAACGGACGGCTTTGGACGGGTTATGGTTTTTTTTTTGCGGATAGTAAATAATCAAATAACTTCCCACGCTCTGGGTATCAGATTTTAACCCATGCTAAAACCCACCCATGTTCCTTATGAGTTTAAATATTTGTAAACGCACCCACGACAGAGGAGAAATTCCTTGTGTGGAACAAAGTGTAAGAAATTGTATGACAGCTCGGTTTATCCATCGTAAAATGGTTTAGAACACAGTTTAAGGTATGTCAGAGACACAGAAGACACATTGTCTTGCCTGTATAATCCCTTACAGCTAACTTCTGAGTTGCCTTACAGTTTGAACAGAACTTTACGTCATGGTTAGGTATTTTCAATAATAAGGCGCGACGATGATCCATTCGCTTTAAGCCTCTCATTATGTCCATCGTAGCATATAACATTGTTCTGCGTGTCTATAAGAGTTCTCATAATTATAGTAAGACATGGAACCTCATTTGTAACTCGCTCATTCAATATTTAGGTTTTAAACGAAGCAAATGCTGTGCAGGTTCTAACAAACTGGTCTAACACAATATGATTTTCATCGACACGAATAGAAGAATAATATTTAGGCGTTTCTTTTTTCATTTTTAGTTTTTTGTGTCTCAAAAAGGAAAAACCGGAAGGATTATTGGAACACTTTGATCCGTCTGTCTGTCAAGACTTTTATTTCGGGAAGACTCGAAGGTATCGAGTTGGAATTTAAATCCTAAACTCAACTTTGGATCCCTTTTTGTGGTGAAAATTTAACCGCTATGTCTTCTATTCAAAGGATGTGGCTGTTTAGAGATAGAAAACCCTCTAAGTCTACGCAGTGAAAAGATATGGCTGTTTATGTCGTAGTTTGTACGGAACCCTGGGTTTGTGAGTCCGACTCGCACTTGCCCTTTTTTATTTTACGGTTATTAAAAACCGACTTAAAAATCACTTTGGATTAAAAGAAAATTCCAAAATTTTAAACAAACAAATAGGCAGTAGGAGAAGAAGTCATAAATATTTAATTAACCGTGAAACACAAGTTTCAACAAAAATAATGTTTTTCTTTTTGATGGTAACACTACGCCGAAAGGCTTTTCAACTCAAATTAGTATATTTAAAATTAAAACCTCTTTGTGTTTTTTAAACGAATAAAAACTGAAACTCTTTGAGGTTAGGGTTTTTTTTTGTGGATGGGAAACCATCAAATAACCTCCCCCGCTCTGGGTGGAGCAGGGAGGAGTGTCAGACTAATACTGACTAAAACCCAACCAATTTCCTTCTATTGCTTTTTATAATAATTTTCTAATACCTTAGAAATAAAGTCGAAAATCTATCAAAGAAATCTGACATTCTGTGATAGATTTTTTGATAGCTTGATGTGCCTGTCTGTTCAAACTTGCTACATAAACAACTATATCTTTTGACTGCGTAGACTTAGACGGCTGTTTTTTTTTACAGCCCAAAGGGTCTAAAAACTTAAGTATTAGTTTTTAATTTTAACTCGATACCTTCACGCGTTTCCGAGACAAAGGGTTTTGATAGATAGACAGACGGACTACAAAGTGATCCAATACGGGTTCCATTTTTTTCTTTGGAGGTACAGAACTCTTAAAATTATGGAAGAAGAAGATATGCTTCGAACCCAAATGAATCGGAAGAAGGGATTTAATCAAAAGACCAATGAATGATTATGATTTGACATTAGTCATGTTAAACATAACAGTTGTAGTCCTCTGAGCCGTTTTAGATCGACTCTGCACAATTTGTGCTAAGCCAAGCAGATTTTTCGTACCATATATGTATGGTACGGAAAAATGCTGCTGTCTATACCAGTCTTACCAAGGGGTATCGTATTACCCAGTATTAACTGGGTTGTGGAGGTCAGATAGGCAGTCGCTCCATGTAAATCACTGATATTCAGCTGCATCCGGATAGACTGGAAGCCGACCCCAACATAGTTGGGAAAAAGGCTAGGCAGATGATGACATACTGCTGTCTATTCAGGGCGCCAGGATGTGCTGAATCATATCGACCCGTAGTATGGAACACTCCAGCTATTTCACCTCCTTTGTCAAGCAGACGACGCCAAATAATGATGCATAAAAAAATAGAAATGAACAAAGGAACTTTTAGCAAAACTATTTCTATATTAAACCCAAACACATGCAAGAAACTCCTGAGACATTTCGAAACCATTACAAAGGCGGTCCCTTAAAAATAAAGACAGGACTCAGACACAGTATAAATACCTGCTTCTCGTCTCCAAACTGCAATCCGATTAAAAAGCGCCAAACTAGCATAAACACATACCGAACCAACATCAACTCTATCTCCACTTCCTTAAGTTCGAAATTGTTTGTTGCAACCAACTGTCATTTTAACACTTTAGTTTGAATCCAAAGAACAATGGCACTCTGGAACGCGGCGAAATTCAATTTTAGATTCACAGAAAGTTTTGAGTCCAAATCTCATTTTGATATTTTAAATGTGCATTTACGTCGTAGTGGGAATTTGTTGGATGAAAATGAGGGGTATTTTCCTGTGATTCATTTTAATGTCTTGTGTTGCAGATGGTGAAATTTAATTCTAGACAGCTAAAAGACACGACGCTTAGACGCTTAAGATGCTTGACGACACGGTGAGCGCAGTGGCTGAGCGATCTACTGCTGCGCTGCGTGTTGTGGGTTCAATCCCCCCACGGAACATTTTTTTTGTATGGCATGCAGCTAATTGTTTCGGGTCTGGTTGTTTGTGTATGTGGCTTTAAATGGTTGTAAACGCGCTCACGTTACAGGAGAAATTCCTAGTTTGGGGCAACGTTTCTTTTTTTTTTAATAATAGTGCTCTTCAATTTGTAGCTAAATAATAGCTGTCGCTTGGACCAATCTTTAGGTTGTGTGACCACCTATAACATACCGAGTTCCCTCCGTACCTCGAAAAGCCCTTTAAACTCTTGGTTCTGCAAGCTGTCAGTTGAAGATCTTTGATAATAAAATTGTTACAGGTAGTCAGTGACTCGAAGGTCTTACAAGCAGTCTTACCAAGAAGTTTCGTATTATCCAGTTGTTGATCGGAGTGTGGAGGTGAGATTGGTAGTCGCTCCAAGTAAAATACTAGTAGTCAGATGAATCTGTTAGACTGGAAGCCGACTCCAATATAGTTGAGAAAAGGCTAGGCAAATGAAGATTTCTAGACTAGTGAATTTGTTTGTTTGTTACGTTTTTACGCCTAAATTGCACAACCGATTTTGATGAATTTTGGTACAGAGATAGTTGGTATCCTGTAGACGAAAATAGGCAAAAAAATGAGAAAAGGGTGAGAAAGTGGGAAGAAAAGGGAGAGAAAGATATTTTTTTATTCGATCATCACGCGGGTTAAAGTTAGCGTTAGCCCAAAGTAACTATGCCACGCGGACGAAGTCGGGGGTAAATGCTAGTACTCTTATATTGAATCACATTGAAGCAACGACGATGTGACATCCTATTAGAGATAACGGTGACGGAAATAAAAAAATAACTAAATTATAGCTACCGAAAAAATAGTGAAGGTCAATTCTGTAAGAAGTTGTCCAAGCTAATATCACTTGTCTAGATCTCAGCGGGTAATATAAAAACGTCTAAAAGCTAAATCCGAATAATTCTTTGGGTTAATAAATATGAACACACAAACAATAACGAATATTTGTCGAGAATAAGCGGGAGCTTATTAGATCACGCACGCATACCGAACCATTATTTCATGTTAAAATTATCCAGCCCTTTTGAAATGATTCCTGCTAATATTATAAACGCAAATGTTTGTATAGATGTATGGATGTTTGTTACTTTTTCACGCAAAAACTATTTAATGGATTTTAATGAAACTTTTTACTAATATACCATCAGAATAACACATAGGCTACAATTCATGAAGATATATTGTATACAAGCTGGCACCTGCGGCTTCAGTCCCCACGTGATATCTTAAAAAAAAACTATGTGTTCCAGACTATAATCTATCTCTGTGCTAAATTTCATCAAGATCCGTTCCGCCTTTTTGACGTGAAAGTGTAACAAACATCCATACATCCGTACATCCATCCATCCTCACAAACATTCGCATTTATTATATTATAGTAGGAAATATGATTCTAACATCACGCGAGTCAAACCGCGGGGCACAGCTAGTAAGCTAATGAATAAAAAAAGAAAAAAGATTTAACATTTAAAAAATACTGACCTTTATTATTCTGATAGCCTTTAGCCCTTTACAAACGCTTGTCAAAAAAACTAAGAACCGGTCCCAACTTTTTCTCAACAAAACCATATCTACACAGGCACGAGACAGATTGAACAAAAGGATTCTTGTATTAAAAATTACCAGGCTGTCTGGCAGTGGTCACGTTTTGAAATAAATATTTATGCTGGCAACTCTTCGTATCGTTGACCAGGGTTGAGGGAACCTGCTTTGTTTTCTATCTGTTGATATTTTTATGATGCTGTTTCATATTAGTCAACTAAAAACTATAAATAACAATTGTATAACGACATTACAACTTTAGTCACAATTTTGTAGCTAGCAAAGATCAAAGTTGGCGCAGATGCTGAGCGATTGGCTGCTGCACTGCATATTGTGGGTTCAATTCTATATATTTGTATGGCTTTTTTTTTTTTTTTTTTTTTTCGGGTGGGAAATCATCCAATGACTTCCCCCGCTCTGGGTGGAGCGGGGGGGCATGTCAGACTTGTACTGACTAAAACCCACCCATGTTTCTTCTTTTGCCCTTTACGTTCCGAGGCCGCGGTATCTCTTTCGAACAACCCGCAACCCCGGCAGGCAGAGGCTCTGGCAAGCCCCTCTGCTTTGCTGACTCTCTTTGAGGCGCGCGTGAAACACGAACGCGCCGTCGACACGGCCTGTCGTCAATCGACGGACGGACGGTGAACTACCCATTGCTCACCGCCCACAGGCCCGCATCTACGGTGGCCGGAAGTCGTCTCGCGGCGCCCGGCGCCATGGGCGTCTCCCGCGGCGGCTGGGTTGGGCAGATGTTCTCTCCCTCAAACGCCCGGCCACCTCCTTCGCTAGCATTACTGCTTCGCAGAAGGTGGTGACCGCTTCCCATTCCCTCTCGCTCCGGACCATGGCCTGAACCAGGGCCGGACGCGAGAGATCGCCGCCGCCGATCGCCTCTACGAGGGCACGGCGGTGCTCCGCCCAAGCCGGGCAGATCGCCACTGTGTGCTCCACCGTGTCCTCCGGGCGATCGTCACAATGGTGACACCCGGGCGCTTCCTCCCGCCCGATGATGTGCAGGAACCTCCCGAAACTTCCGTGTCCGGTGAGGACCTGCGTCAGGCGGTAGGTGAGGACGCCATGACGCCTCTCCAGCCACTCCTCAAAGAGGGGACTTACCGCCACTATTGTAGCGTGCCCATATTTGTATGGCTTACAGTATTGCCGGGTTTGGCTGTTTGTGAGTTATTATTTTTTAATTAACATTTTTGCTTTTACTCTGGACGCTCTTACGCCCGGTTTTAATAAACAGAAAACGATCCGTTTTGTTTACGGATAGTAGTATTTTGCCATAAGTTTTAACTACAACTATCCGTAAGCAAAACGAATCGTTTTTTTTGTAAGTCTTGCTGAGACTTAAAAAAACTACCTGTAGGTAATATATAAATATTTTATTATATTTTTCAAATGTTGGTACTCAAGTATAAGAGGACTAGGTACTTCAAAATCTTCCTTTGCAGAACTGAAGCTGAATACTTAAAACATTCAAAGAAACTAGAACCAACTGAAACCTGTAGTGTTGGCAACTACTTCCAAAGATTCGTTAAAAGATAAAACAAGAGGACTAGGCTAAGTGTATGGAGATAGTACAAGATTTGAAGTGGATATATATAGAATGTTGTATTGTGCCCACACGGCTTGACTTGTGTGAACTTATTAACACTTATGTTCGGTCAAACCAAAGTCAGAACTTGAGTTTGGTTCTTTGAGTCTCGAACTTGACCACAGCTGTGGTACGGAACTCTAAAAACGATGCCCGACACTAGGAATTTTGCAAGCCTCATGGGTATGTTTACAGATATTTAAACTCACATACACAAACAGCCAAGGTAACAAAAGGCTGAAAAAAAATTTAGAAATAAAAAAAAAAATTGAGAAAAAAAAAGCAAATCGAAAAAATTCTTATGAGGTGCTAAGTAATTGGTGCTCAGTACAGTCAGCCACGCAAACAATTAACAAGAAAGCCCCTTCAGTAGGTATAGAAAAATAATTCTTTGAAAAAAGCACTCAAAATCACAGCCCATTATTAATTGAAACTGAACAACTTTTTGTTTTTTTTTCTACTCATAACGCTCTTTGACTACTTTTCAAAGCGTCTTTGATTTAACAGCAACTAAAGAGTCTAAGAGTGTTGTTTAGAAATAGAAACCAATTAGCCTGAAAATTCTCAAACATAACAGTAAGCTTTTTCGTCCTTTTTGAATCTGTTTGATTTAGAACTTTGAGACACCGATATTAAAAAAAAAAAAAATCAAAAATCAAAAGTCATTTATTCAAATTAGGCTGATAATCAGCACTTTTTGAACGTCAGATTACAAGAGACAGTCCCACAAAAACGCCCTGCCCTTCGCCACTTCCTAGTGTTTTAGCTGGGAAGAAGAAGTGGCGGAACAAACTCCCCAGCAACACATCTGTCTGTCAGGTTAGAAGAACCAGATTTTATACAATTTATATTATCACAAAAAAATATATAAAAAATAAATATTCATTCATTGTCACTTGTCAGCTAGCAAACACCAATTATATATAAAAAAAAAAAAAATATTATAATAATAATAATACCCAAGTCTAAATAATAAATTAACCAGTCTAACGGGTGTGCCCGCTTACACGTGCAGTGAAGAAGTCACAGGTGATAAACTAGGACCATAGTGCAAAAGAAATAAGCTAAGCATAAAAAAGATAAATATAAATAATTATATTCAGTCAATGCTCGAGGTCACTAGTTAACCACATGCCAATAACAAAAACACACAAAATGAAACAAGTAAGTATATAAAGAAAAAAAGTAAAATATAAAATTACATGACGAAGACATGTAACGTATCAATAAGCTAATTTGGCGAAAAAACATGAAGGAGAAGAAAAAAATAATAATAATAATCGTCTTGAGTTCAACACAGTGACCAACTATGCTTGTCATCTAAATAGTCGTTAATAGAATAGTATGCTTTTAAACAAAGGTTAGATTTTACTTTAGCTTTAAATGCATTAAATGGCAAATCTAGAAAAGAAGCAGGTAGCTTGTTATAAAAAGTTATACCAAGCCCTACAAATGAATTATGAACCTTATGAAGCCGGTGGAAGGGAGCACGTAGTTTATGCTTATTTCTAGTGTTAATGTTGTGAATATCACTGTTTTTACTATATAGATGGATATTTTGCCTAACATATAAAATGTTGGCCAAGATGAATTGAGAAGCCACAGTGAGAATACCAATCTCTTTAAAAAAATCCCTCAGAGAAACCCGGGCACCTAGTTGATAAATTGCACGAACCGCTCGCTTCTGTAGAACAAATACATTCTGGATATCAGCGGCTTTGCCCCATAGCAGAATACCATAGGACATGACGCTATGGAAATAACTAAAATAGACCAATCGTGCCGTGTCAACGTCAGTGTATTGTCTTACTTTTCTGACGGCGTATGCGGCCGAGCTTAGCCTTCCCGCTAGGCTTGATATGTGTGGACCCCATTGTAATTTTGAATCTACTGTTATACCCAGGAACACTGCCGAGTCTACAGTTTTAAGCTTCTCATTGCCAAGGACAATGTTGGGACCAAGATTTCTAACATTGGGTAGAGCGAATTTAATACATTTAGTTTTATTGGCATTAAGAACAAGGTTATTTGACGTGAACCAATCCGTGACCATTGATAGCGCGCTGTTTACATCGTTAAAATCTTGTCTATTTCTATCTACTTTAAAAACAAGAGACGTATCATCAGCAAACAGTACAACGTCACAAATACCCTTTAAATGATATGGTAGGTCGTTAATATAAACCAAGAATAAAAATGGACCCAGTATCGAGCCTTGAGGTACTCCTAGCTGAACAGGTAGCCCAGAAGATTTCGCGCCATTAACATCTACACATTGAAATCTGTTTTGTAAGTATGAGCCTATTACATTTAAGGCTTCATTTTGAACACCGTAATGACGTAGTTTCCGTAAAAGCGTGTCATGGTGAACGCAATCAAAAGCTTTAGAGAGATCGCAGAAAATACCGATTGCATTTTGAGCGTTCTCCCACGCATTAAATATGTGCTTCAACAAAGCAACACCCGCATCTGTTGTCGAACGACCTTTTGTAAAGCCATATTGATCATTGTGAAGAAGGTTGTTTAAATTAAAATGTCTCAACAACTGCTTGAGTATTAACTTTTCAAAAATCTTGCTGAAGGCAGGTAAAATAGAAATTGGCCTGAAGTTACCCATATCATTTTTATTGCCAGATTTAAAAAGAGGGATAACTTTACTGCTCTTCATAAGGTCAGGGAAAGTACCTAAATCAACGCATTTATTAAAAGTAATAGCTAGATGTGGGGCAACAATGTCGATAATATTACTCAAAAGTTTAATGGAAATGCCCCAATAATCACCTGTGTGTTTCGACTTAAGAGAATTAAAAACATTAACTACATCACGAGGTGTTACATGATCAAAACTAAATACGTGATCACATTTAGGCACGCTAGTTTGCAAAAGATTTTGAGCTTTAGACGGTGATGAATTTAAGGAGCGAGTCGTAGTTATCGGTATACTGGCAAAATAATTATTAAATGACTCTGCTATGTCCGCTGCTTTATTAACTAATTTGTTATCAACCATTATTTCAACTTGATTTTCTCGTTGAACTGATTTACCCGTTTCATTGTTTATAATTTTCCAAGTGGCTTTTACTTTATTATTAGAATTTTTAATAGTATCGCTTAAAAATTTTGATTTTGCAATGACACAAATCTTTTTAAATAATTTTGAATATTTTTTAACATAGTCTAGAAAAGTAGTATCAAACCTGTATCGTTTCAGACCATACAACTCATATAGTCTAGCTCGACTTTTATAAATTCCTGGCGTAGCCCATTGGTTGAAGCCAATGGAAGATCCACTAAAGTTAATAGTTTTACTCTTAAAAACAGATTGGTACTCATTTTGCACAACATTAAAAAGGGCTTCATAGATTTCATTAGGACTCCCGTGTTCTACTAATGACGGTGTAACTTTAAGAGCTATATTATTTTTAAACTTACTGCAACGACTAGCTGTATAAGGCCTGCACTCTATTTTACGAGACTTTTTACATGATGATGGCATAGGAAAGCTAGCTATTAATCCACAGTGATCTGATGACAAATCATTTAACACTAATTTATTTTCAGCATCACAATCAGTAAACATGTTATCAAGACAAGTCGATGACGATGCCGTGATTCTAGTTGGCTCAAAAAACAAATTAACTAGATTAAAAGATCTAAACAGGTTAAGAAGCCTAATACTTAGAGGAGTAACATCTAAAATATTAACATTAAAATCTCCACATAAAATTATATTTTTATTACTTGCTTTTAACTTATTAAGTGAATCCTCCATTACAGACTCAAAAGAAGTAAAATCACCAGAAGGGGGTCTATAAACACAAATTATAAAGTATCGGTCCAGTTCAACACAAGACAACTCAACAGTGCGCTCAATGGAAAGATTTACTAAATCTAAACGTTGTTTACATTTTAACTTATTTGATACAAGAACTAAAGATCCTCCGCGAATAGCATTTCTTCTCACAAATGCACTCTGTACTGTATAGAATTCATCATTGATAAACACTACTTCATGTTCCTTCAGCCAATGTTCAGTTAGACATAATACCTGAACATCATAGTTCTCTAAGAACAAACTTAACTCTAATTCCTTGCCGGACAATCCCTGCATATTTTGATGCACAACATTCAACATATGCGGTCTACCCTTTGTCGCACCTAACAGTTTAAAGTACATGGTGTATCATTACTAACAGGTAGTGTTGGTGCAAAAAAGGTGGGGCTGTGGCTGTGTATATTGTATGCTAAAAGATTAGCAATATGTCGCTTACAACTAGGTGGTAAAAACATAGTAGAATTAGTGAGTCTGTAATCAGAGATAAATTGATTACAGTCAAAAAATAAAATAGCGTCGCTGTGACGACATGTCCTATTATAAATGAGCAAATTAATATCGTATATGTGCCTATTCTGATCAACAGACAAATATTGAGAATAAGGCAAGGCACAGAAAATGAATTTACAATTAATTAATTCATTGAGTTGTAACATCAAGTGCACACATTCAACTATGTCCTTTTTTCCTACATTTAAACTATTCCCATATAATAATATAACAGTAGAATTGGGATTTATGGTAGTTGATCTAATATGTCTAATTATTTGGCTAACACTGGCACCGGGTAAACAATTATTTATAACATAATGGTGAGAACATTGATTAAATAAAGTCCCAAAACCTTGACCAAACTTGTCTGAAAATAAATATGTAGTATTTGTACAATTATTTTTATCTTTACCAATACAGGGCTGACACACTAAAGGTGTAGGTGTATCCAGCAAAGGCTGTGATGTCCGTGAGCAGGCACAGCTACAAGAAAGATTATTGGTCAGAGACTCATATCTCTCTGCATTGTACGTGACCAGGTCAACCAGCTCATTGGCCTCCTGCATGCGCTTGCTCAGGTCTTGTTGAGAAGCCTCATATTTACTAAAAATGTCCCTTAGGGCATATTCCTTAACAAACAGCTGATCCTGAAGGTTTTGAATGTCAGTTTCATACATTGTCCTACATAATTGTAATTCACTATCACTCTCCTTTAAATCTTTAATTAAATTAAGTTGTCTTTGCCTTAGTTGGGTGTTCAGTTTATTCACTTTTTGGCGTTTTAATAATTTTTGAAGTTTTTTAATTTGTTTATTAATTTTAATGAACTTTTTAATCTTATTATGGCTATTTAATATATTATTCTTAGTGATAGTTTCATCAGTTAGGTCTATGGTTACAATTGGTTCAACGCATACAGATTCAGACCGGCTACCAACCAACTCATTGTAAAGACTGTAGGTGCTCGCAGACTCTTCACGGGCTCTAAGGGATTCCAAGTGAGCTATTGAGTTTTGGGCACTGCTTAGTTCTGCTTCCAGTTCAGAGATGCGCCTCAATGCCAGATCATAAGTGTCACTACATTGTTGGAAGTTGGCAACAAGTTGACGGAGGTGTTGATGTTGGTCAAGTATGTCCATATGCTGCTCATGTAGTTCAGACAACTGGTTTTTAAGCTCAGTGTTCTTTTTTAAAACTATTAAGTATCATTTGCTGGTTTTTCCCAACTTTGTTGGGGTCGGGCTCTAGTCTTACCAGATTCAGTTGAATACCAGTGTAGCGGGCATAGCTACACCAGCAAATTTAAAATACTAAAACTTATAATTTTAATTGTAAACACTTCACCAGTGATTCATGAAACGTCAAAAACAAATAAACGACAAAACACCACAGATACAAAACACGATTCATTATCTATTAATAAAACCGTGTTGGTTTGTTAACAGAACTATATTTTACATATTCACCTAATTAGTACTATATTTATTTCACACACAATATCTATATACATTATTACACTATACACTAAACAAAAGAAAATACTTTATCAATGTAATGTTAATTGTTTCTTGTTATTCCTGAACTTAACTTGCTTCGGGAGCTTTCGGGTTACCTCGGCTATGGTCGGAACAGATGACTTACTTTAAATCAATTAGAAGGGTCATCGATCGACAGTACTTGATCTGGGCCGTCTGGGCCACCGCCTGCCAGGATTGCGGGTTGTTCGAAAGAGTTACCGCGGCCCCGGAACATAAACGGCAATAGAAGGAACATGGGTGGGTTTTAGTCAGTACAAGTCTAACACTCTCCCCCGCTTCGCCCAGAGTGGGGGAAGTTATTTAATGATTTCCTATCCGTAAAAAAAAGTATGATAGGTCTAGACACGGACTATTTACTCCTTTAATTTCGGGGGCAACCGTGGGCCACAAGATGTTCCAGGGACCAGTCGCCATTGCATCCATCCTCCGCGTTACGTCCCGGTCTACACCACCCCTATTTCGTATTCCTATTTCAAAGCTTAATGCAATTATATTATTAACAGCACATAACATTTTACTTCATAATGAGTTAATAGTAAACGTCATTATTACACATAATAGAATATTAGTACTTTAATGATTGAGCACGTGCCAATTCAAAGGATATCAAGTATTCATCGACGTATGAATATTGGATATTCCTATTTCGCTGCACGCGTTTTACCAGATGGTCTAAGTTGTAAGCTGATAGAACTTTTACACAAAGCTGAGTCGAGTCGCGAAAATAAACCTTTTTGGTATAAAGTTAATGCGCATATTCCTACAAGTGACAAATCAAATCATTTATTTCCTTGCAAACATGGGTATAGTGTATAGGTTATTTTTGTAGTAAAGTTCTCCATATTTAACTGCCACATGGGCATGTAAAGGTTTACAATTTCAAAATGAAAACATGTGGTAGATTACTAGATTCCAAAAAATGTCAGTGAGAAAAATGTCAGTCAATGAAAATCGTCAATCGGGTAATAAGATTTTATTATTCAATTTTCCCTTGCCCTTTTAATTTTAAATGTTCATATTTTTATAATATTAGGTGATTACCTAAAAAAGAAAGAGAAATTCCGCAATTAGACACACATAAACACAGTTAAATAGATTTATTTAACTGTGTTTATGTGTGTCTAATTGCGGAATTTCTCTCAGGAATATCTCAGCACACAGAGTCTAGATTTGTAGGTACTCTGTTGGATTGGATACATTCCCTATAACTGTGATTATAAAAATATGTTACATAAGTATAAGTATAATCTTTATTAAACAAGAAGTGGTTATATTTTTAATGAGAAGGGATGAAGGACATGTGACTAAAAGAGTGATGGATCTGAATGTTGATGGACGGAGAGCGAGAGGAAGGCCAAAGAAAAGATGGATGGATTGTGTAAGGAATGATATGAAGGAGAAAAATCACTTTGTTGTCCATCTGTCTGTCTGTCTGTCAAGACCCTTTATCTTGGGAACGTGTAGAGGTATCGAGTTGATATTAAAACCATATACTAAAGTCTATGGTCCCTTTGAGCTGTGAAAAAGCCCTCTAAAACTGCGCAGTTTAAAGATATGCCCCAAGTTTGTACGGAACCTTTAGATCGCGAGTCTGACTCGTTCTTGGCAGGTGTTACTTTTGACGCATACGCATGTTCATCTGACGCATATCCTCCATAACTTGGACCGAATACAAACTGTAGGAATTCGGTATAGTGTCGGAATAGCGTCCCGATACCCTAGGTTCTATGCAATATGCAAAAATCTCTTCAACGCCTCCAGTAAGCTCTTAACGGTATTATTAAAATATTCTGCGAGCACGATCGCGAATCATGCGTTACAACAAATTCCTGGCAATGCATTTTTCAAATTTGGAACATTTTTATTGTTTGGAACTTTTAGCGCGAAAAAAATGGCTGGCTGGCTGGGAAAACTGTTTTATGTTCACTTTTTGAATTGTATTTTTGATGTTCTGGAACAATGTTTCGTTTTGTATGACACACATTTGTTTTTTTTTTAATAGTAACGTTTCAATCAAATGTGTGGCATAGTTTCATGAATAAGTTTATTATGTTGAATTAATAATAGAACAATATTATGGCGGTTTTTTTTTTTTTAACTGAGAGTTTCCACAAAGTGTAAAAAAGAAATTAAGCAATATTTCCATTTTTATTGGGCCTGTTTTGTTTTGTGTGTATTCTGAATGTGTATGTGTGTGTTTTCGTCGCGGGAGGGCCCCGATGACCCGTAAATACAGGTTTTTTTACCGAAACCTACACCAGGACCATCTTAAGTTAACGTTTTTACCATGAATTTCTGTAAAACTAGCATTAAGTTACTTGTGTATTGTGTATGATAATTTTAGGAGAGCTGATCTTAATATTTTTTGTAGGTGTTGGTTGAGCAGCCTCGGAGGTCACAAACTTAAAAGTGAAATAAGTATCCTCGTTCTCTGTGATTTACTTATTGGAACAGACTTGCCTTTTTTTTCGGGTGGGAAATCATCGTATGACTTACCCCGCTCTGGGCGAAGCGGGGAGGCATGTCAAACTTTTACTGACTAAAACCCTCCCATGTTTTTTCTACTGCCCTTTACGTTCCGGGGCCGCGGTATCTCTTTCGAACAACCCGCAACCCCGGCAGGCGGAGGCTCTGACAAGCCCCTCTGCTTTGCAGACATCTCTTTGAGGCGCGCGTGAAAGACGAACGCGCCGTCGACACGGCCTGTCGTCAATCGACAGACGGACACAAGCCCGCATCTACGGTGGCCGGGAGTCGTCTCGCGGCGCCCGACGCCCGGGGCGTCTCCCGCGGCGGCTGGGTTGGTTTGAGGTTCTCTCCCTCAAACGCCCGCCTCCTCCTTCACTAGCATTACTGCTTCGCAGAAGGAGGTGACCGCTTACCATTCCCTCTCGCTCCGGACCATGGCCTGAAGCAAGGTCGGACGCGAGAGATCGCCGCCGCCGATCGCCTCCACGAGGGCACGGTGGTGCTCCGCCCAAGCTGGGCAGACCGTAACTGTGTGCTCCACCGTGTCCTCCAGGCGTCACAATGGTGACACCCGGGCGTTTCCTCCCGCCCGATTATGTGCAGGAACTTCCCGAAACTTACGTGTCCGGTGAGGACCTGCGTCAGGCGGTAGGTAAGGACGCCATGATGCCTCTCCAGCCACTCCTCAAAGAGGGGACCTACCGCCACTATTGTGGCGTGCCCTAGCAGACTTGCCTGACTTGACAAATTGATTAATTAATTACGTTAAATAAATGTACTTAATAAGGTTAGTTAATTAATAGCAAAGTACAACGTATGCTAAGCTAGGGTTGGCAAACATAACATTGTGATAGGTAAAATGTTTCAATGATTAATTTTATTTAGTTTTTTTTTTAATTTTGTGGTCGTAACCAAACACAAAGTAAAAAAACTAACCATCCAGACAGACATTCAAACAAACAGACAGATAGACGGACAACAAAGTGATCGGTAGGGGTACGGAACCATAAAAAGTTCGAATTTACAGATTTTTATAGTGCAGTGTCATTTACACTGAACTCTTAGACTCCTTACATATTACATACTATATTGTATTAAATTAATATTTTTTTAAAAATGGCGAAGCTTTTTGCTCTAAAACCTTTTTCCATAAGCCAATAGGCCATAAGCTAATATGAAAAAAAATACTTAACAACATTATGTAAACAAGGTTAATTTGTTTTAGCCATTTACACTAACTTTAGCTAAAAGCAAATAGCTGTTATTACAGAGAATCTAGCAACAAACACTGTAATGGCAGCATTAAAAGTTAGATGCGGTTTCTATCAAATTCTACAACCTATAAAACAACAGTTTCATAAATGTTTTTAGCTTTATATTATATAATACAACAGTATAATAATATTGAAATACAACAATAACTCCATGGGGCGTTTGGTGATTCAGGGTCAAGAATTGAGCAAAGGGGCCTTCCAGGACCACCGCCTGACGGGGTTGTGGGCTGTTTGAAAGAGACACCACTTCCCCAGAACATAACGTCATTAAGTCCGCCTCTGTACAGTGTTTTTTTTTATACATGTGCGTAAATTAATAAACACAAAGGCGAAAGAAAGAACATGGGTGGGTTTTACTTTTTTAGGCCCGACTGGTCGGATGCCCTGATCGTCTGAAAGATGACAGAAGGAGAACTCCATCAAAGGTGAAGTTTAAATGTAAGTTCAAAAGAAACTGTTTCATTGCTAGCTTTTACATTAAATAAATATTGCAGTTTAGAATGTGTCAAACACTATTTAAGTTTTACATTCAAATGTTACATTACACTAAAGGAACAACCAAGTTCAAAAAGTTTGACTAGTTCGATATTTAAATAAACAAATCAGTAACGAACTAGCTGCCTTTCTTTTTACAATCTGTAACAAACAATTGACTAAAAAGAAAAACAAAAGAGCTAGAATGATAAGGAGTTTACAAATACACTACCGGTTTAACCCTAAAACGGTCATCTATAAAACGCACAAACTACCAAATGGTGGACTACCGGATCTTATCATTAAAGAAATCCGCTTCCCACAGTTTTTGGCTCATAAATTACGTATCAGCACATCCTGCCCCCTATTCTAATAAATCTCGGCGGTTCCTTCCCCGGGGTCCGGGAAAAATCCCGGGAATAGTGTGGCGATAATCTCCGGGATGAAGGATCCAATGACGTAATAGAATAGTCTTTAGATTAGGAGAGAGATTTAAAATTAGAAAACGATATTGATGGTTGAATAACGGGTTAAATGCTTTTAAAGAGATTATGGATATCTCTTATGCTTTACTTCTTCAACTTAAGGTACATAGTTTAAAAATGAATTTGTTCCGTGCATCTTACACATTGCAGTTTTAATTTCAACAGCGAGCATTTCACTACACTTTTTGATTTTAAAAATTCTACCATTTTATTGTAATTCTTACTTATATTATAAAATCAAAAATGAGTTTGTTTGTTTGTTAGATCTTCACGCCTATATATAATATGGCAAAACCGATTTTGATGAATTTTGGTACAGAGGTAGTTGGGAACCAGGAGGCGGCCATAGACCACTTATTTTTAAAAAAGAGTGGGATATGAGGGAGAAAGAGGGAAGAAACGGGAACACTTAGCGTTGCTATTACAAATCAATAAGGCGCTACCGAATTTAACGCGAGCGAAACCGCGGGCAAAAGCTAGTATTATATAAAATCATGCATACTTTCCTCGTAGGGTAAGACAGAGGTGATTCCGAAAGTATTTTCACATTTCGTCAGTTACGTTTTAAATGCCATGTAATGGGGGCAATTCGCTGGCCTGTAGACGGTGAGCAATGGGTAGCTCATCGTCCGTCCGTCTATTGACAAAAAGGTCGTATCGACGGCGGGTTAGTGTTCCACGCGGGCTTCAAAGAGATGTCAGCAAAGCAAAGGGGCCTGCCAGGGCCATCACCTGCCGGGGTTGCGGGTTGTTCGAAAGAGATACCGCGGCCCCGGAACGTAAAGGGCAATAGAAGGAACATGGGTGGGTTTTAGTACAAGTCTGACACTGTCACAATCAGTAACCGTAAGTTAACTCTTAAAGCTTACTATAATATTAATTTTTACCTTGAAGATAAAAAGGCTTGGGATTAAGCTGCTCCAATTTAATTTACTCAGTGAGTGTCAAAATTTTTCTTTGTTTCATTTATTTATTGTTCATTCCTTTATTTTATACACTGACATTTAATGATTTGACATTAATATTTACTTTGTTTTATACCTATTTTATTATTTATTTGATTTTACTTTTTTTTTTTATTGTGACATTTTATGATTTCATTATGATCTCATTAATTTAATTTTGTAAATATTTTCTAGTCTGTAGGTAGTTGTTTATTGTGAATGTGAGGACCATGTGGATCATAACTTTTATTTACTTTTTTTTGCTTTTGACGATTCTGGCAGTTGAGTATTTAGGGACCTACGCTAATGTCCTTTTTTTGGTATTGTTCGTCGTTTCGTTGAGCTCCTTGGGTTATGAGTCGAGCTACACGATAACTGACAAAATGCTTGCACTGACTGGACAGGTCCACTCAATCTGTGTGGTGCTTTCTTAAAAAGACCACTTCAGACACTAATTTGCATAGTCCTCATGTAAGTTGACCAAGATTTTTTTTGTCTGGACTTTAAAGAGACTATGACCTCTGAGTTTGTTTCGGCTGTTTCTTCTCAGAGTAGTCGGGTACGAAACACCGGCCTCATCTAGTTTAAAAAAAAAGACGTGTAAAAGTGTTTGTGAAAACCTACTTGCAAAATAAACATCATTTATCATTTAGTACAGCTTATTTAATGATTTTCCATACGCAAAAAAAAATGGGGGCAATCCTATTGGCGCAAATCTAGACTCGACTACTACTTAGAAATTCTTAATGGAAAAAACCCAATAACACTGCCCGAACTGGGAATATAACCCAGCACATCATATCAGGCGCACTTTCAACCACTATGCTATGTACGGAAAGGGTAAATCCGGGCCGGGTATTGACGGGCCTTTCGGTCTAGTAGTGGTCCTGACTGCTGAGCCGGAGGTCGTGGGTTCGATTCCCACCCAGGACAAACTTTATGTGATGAGCATGATTGTTTGTTCTGTGTCTGGGTGTGATTTATCTATAATATGTATGTATTTATAAATTATCTATGTATGTATATCAGTTGTCTGGTTACCATAACAAGTTCTGCTTAGCTTGGGATCAGATAGCCGTGTGTGAGTTGTCCCAAGATATTTATTTATTTATCCATAAAACATTTCTTTGACTGCTGATAACTCAACAATAAACGTGAGAGAATGAGTTTTGGCAAATTGATAAAAAAAAAATGCTAAAACTCGTTCTCTCGTTTTTCAAAATATAACGAAACCATTAAACATCAAACCGTGTCCTTGAAACGCCATCACAGAAACAAAAACAAATTCAACAACCTATCATAAATCATACGTAGACCCTACGTAGTCCCTGAACAAAGCCACTGGAACAACACGAGTTAAAATAAAAGAAACAAACGTTATATTTTTCTATATAAGCTAGCCGATGCCACTCCGGTCACGTATGGGACGTATAAACGGTATACGGGTGTTCAGACTTGTTTTTTGTAAGTCTAGGTGATATGACAGCCGTGGTTATAGTTTTAAAGGGATTTTAAAGTGTTAGGAGTGATTTTGTATGAGGATATGGGATGAGGAGACAATGCATGTGACTTAAAGAGAGATATGTTTGACTGTTGGTAGATGGAGTGAGAGAGAAGGCCAAAGAAAAAAAATTTAGAGGTGTCAAGGGACACCCGGATGGAACAAAGTTCCTATAGAAATAAAAATATCAGGCTTGCTTTCTATAAGAGAGAGAGAGAGACAGACAGACAGACAGAGAAACATGCGACGCCGCACAGCTTACAACAGCTTACTATAGCAAAAAGTGTCGTGACAACTTTTCGTAAGATTTTTTTCCGTCTGGCCCCCTTTCACAACGCGCGATAAGGAACTTCGTTCCAATAGATAGATTAAGTATGGAATTATATGAAGGAAGAGGAATAAATGATGCCGTGATGTCTGACAGGGGAGAATTGAAGAAAAAAAAGTGTTGCGCCGATCCCGAAATGTGACAAGCGCAGGAAAGCTGATCTGTGGGCGGTGAGCATTGGGAGGGTAGGTTTGGCTGCTTGTGTATGTAAGTTTACATATTTGCAAACGCGCCCATGATACAGGAGAAATTCCTAGTGTTGGACAAAATTTAACAACAAAAAACCGGCCAAGAGCGTGTCGGGACACGCTCAGTGTAGGGTTCCGTAGTTTCCCGTCCGTCACAATAAGTGTTCCCAGTTATGAGGCCAACCGAACAATTCGGTAATACCCGATCCAATGTAATAAGTACCTACAGCGCCATCTCTCGAGGAATAGGGTTACTAATTAATACAAAGACGTGCAATTTTGGTGATAATTCAACAACAATTTTTTGTTTGAAAAAAGATACGTTTAGGATAATAAAATATGTAAACAAAGTTACAAAAAAAGCTTGCATATACGATTATACTACAAACTTAGTCCAGAAATTATTTTGTACAACTTTTTGTCTTTTTTGTACAAAAACTGTTGTGTCAATCAAGTTCAAAATAATTTTCATAGAAAGTTCTTATAAAGTTCTACTTTTCAGACTTTTTTCATATTTTTTAGACTTATGGTTCAAAAGTTAGAGGGGGGGGGACACATTGTTTTTTACTTTTGGAGCGATTATTTCCTAAATTATTGACATTATCAAAAAATGATCTTAGTAAACCCCTATTCATTTTTAAATACCTTTCCAACAATATATCACACGTTAGGGTTGAAATTAAAAAAAAAATCACTTCCCACTTTACATATAGGGTGGCTACCCTAATAAAACATTTTTTTCAAATTTTTATTTTACCACTTTGTCGGCGTGATTGATATACATATTGGTACCAAATTTCAGCTTTCTAGTGCTAACGGTCACAGAGATTAAGCGAGGACGGACGGACAGACAGACATGGCGAAACTATAAGGGTTCCTAGTTGACTACGGAACCCTAAAAAAAGAGATGGACAACGCCGAAACCGGCCCAGAAAGTATAGCGAAATGACTTAAATGCATACCGTTTGTTTTGTTACCGGTTTGAGGTTGCAGGAGAAAAGAGGTTGTGAAAGGAATTGGAAGAGGCCTTTGTCCAGGAGTGGAACAGAAAAGATTGAATTTAAAAAAATCAACGAATAAGAAAATGAGTCACAACAACCCCTCTAGTTGTGTAATGTTATGATTTAAATATTCTCCGTATTTTTTCAGTTACGCAACACAAACGTAATAATGACGTAACGAACAATGCTTGTTATTTCCTTGTGTATGTGCTTGGCAGGACCGACGTCACTGGAAAAGAAAAGAAGGCAAATCAAAACAAACCGTTTTCTTCATAAACTAACACACTATAAAATAAAACATTCAAAAAGCTTCTTAGCATTTTGACAAACAGCAAAATTAAAGGAAAATAAATTGAGTATGGTACCTTCATTATACTGACACTTTAACAAAATAGTTTTTTGCGACAACTACCCGCAAAAATGTAATTTATTTTACATTTTCTCAGTGAAGTGGCAACCCTGACGTGGGAATGACGTGTGATTGGCGGACGTTAACACTTTCATGTAAAACATTTTGTTTATTTTGGAGAGAGTTACAAAAGGAAGGTAAAGAATTTGTTCGTTCAGAAACAAGAAATCAAAGAAACCCGTACTTTTACTTTGATGGGAAGCCCATTGAAAAACTGTCAGTGAGATCAAAGTGCAAAAAAATACTTGTGTTAACTGAAAATATTATTTTTGTTGTTGATTTAAAATTAAGTATTTATGGTTTGTGATTTAGTAGTAGAATGGACTACTTGACTAGACTACAACCACACATCCACCTTCTCAGAGACACAGGTCTATATACGACCCGGTTAGCGATACGTGTCGCGGGTTCGATCCCCGCACGGAACAAATATTTGTATGGCCTACATGTAGTTGTTCCGGGTCTGGCTGTTTGTATATTTGAGTTTAAATTGTAAACGCACCCACGATACAGGAATAATCCTTGTGTGGGGCAACGTTTTTTAAAAAAAATACACTATCAGCGCAGATTAGGAACAAAACATCATATCAAAACTACAGCTGTTGTTCAACAACAAGATCCAGCTCCGAACCAAAATGGTGCGTATAACCTGCAGAAGTTGTTAATTTCTGCTAAAATCAGACGCGGAAGGAACCCAGGTTATTAGAGAAACCTAGGCTATAATTGCTGATTCTGTCGCAAGAAGTTGAAGGCAAAAAAATACGCAATCGGGAAGAAAGGCACAGGAGATCATTCAATTCATTAATTGTACCACATACCTTGACCAGCGATTCCACGCGCGCGCGCAGGCGACGGCCACGTGTCCGCTTTCGGGAGGAGCAGCTTACAGGTCTTTTCTGGATACACTAGGCTGGCCAGCAGTACACAACACACTAACATAGGTCTGGAGTAGGTTGATAACAGTTCGTATAGGTTCAGTTCAGGGGGTTTCAGAGCGCGATGGGACTAGTTAGTGTCACACATAGCATGCGCATCTACCCGATCCCAAGGTTATAGCGTGACTAACGCGTCGATGCGGCGCGGCATGGCGCGCGCGCTGCTCGGCGCGAGCAAAATCACCCAATCACGATATAGGGCACATATTCAATAAATTGGACGAACCAATGCCTTTCAATCGCCATAGGTGATGTAGAAAAATATAAAACTATAAGTTACGAAGCGTAACCATTTTCCCCGGCTTGAAAGTTCCCACTTTCGAAACACTAAGGAGAAGTAAATACAAAATTGCATATCATCACAACTTCACAAAAGCTATAAGAACTCTAGAGTTGCGACTCTATATAACAAATAAGGATACTTAACTAACTATCCTACGAGGTAACTAAATCTAAGACTGCACATTGGTGCAAAGTAAGAATTAATATTAAGGTAACTAAACTTATTGCGTTGGCAAAGGGCACAACTTTACGACCGGGCGACTCTGAAGGATCCCGCTTTGAGTCTTGACAGATGCGACTCTACAAACTCCGTTTTTATCTGGAAATATTTCGTGAATTACTCCTAATGGCCAATGCAGAGGCATCACATTGTCCTGCATGGAGACGACAACCATCCCGACCCGTATTGGATTGGCAGGAGTGTTCCATTTCTGTTTGGATTGTAGGGTGTGCAAATACTCTTGGCGCCACCGCTTCCAAAAAGATTGAACCATCTGATCAGTCAATTCATATCGCGAAATAAGATGTAAGCGCGTTTCATTGACTTCGTGAGCGGGAAGAAATAAAAGAGGTTTCGTATGCAAGAAGTGCGCCGGTGATAATGAAGTGGGCTCTGACGGATCCGAGCTGATCGCATACAGAGGCCTCGAGTTTAATAAAGCTTCTACTTGAGTTAGCATAGTGTTAAACTCGTCAAAGCTAAGAATTTGCTGACCGATGACTTTGCAGAGATGCGTTTTGACACTCTTCACTTCACTTTCCCAACAACCACCAAAATGGGGAGCTCTACAGGGGATGGTTTTGAGTGTGATTCGATGCTCTGCAAGTTCTCTTTCCCACAAGGGGTGATACTCTTTAGCCAAGAATTGGTAGAGATCTCGGAGATAGGATTTGGCTCCAATAAAATTGGTAGCATTATCCGTGTACAAACACTGAACCGGACCTCTACGCGCCAGGAAGCGTTTCAACGCTGACAGAAAGCTCGCAGTGCTAAGATCAGAGGCAATCTCAAGATGTAGCGCGCGAGTGGTCAAGCATGTAAAAAGGCAGATGTACGCTTTCCTGGCCCTTTGGCCTCTAGCACGCACCGACGTGACCAAGAAGGGTCCCGCGTAGTCGCAACCTGTATGAGAGAAAGCCTTAGGAGCTGACTCAACGCGGCAACGTGGTAAATCCGCCATTATAGGAAAGGTAGGTCGTGGCTTTGCTCGAAAGCAAATGTTACATTTAAAGGTAATGTGACGTGCAATACGTCGCGCGGACAGGATCCAATACCTTTGTCGTAATAGAGATACGAGTAAGGTTGGTCCTGTGTGAAAATTAGTCACATGATAGTGGGAAACTAAAAGTTCCACTATATGATCTTGACACGGAAGGAGGATCTGATGACGAGAGTCAAAATCTAGCTCAGAGTTTGCTAGGCGACCTCCAACGTGGATAAGTCCTTCGTGAAGGAAGGGACTTAACCGTTGTACTGACTTAGAGCACAACTCATTGCGGGCTAAACGATCGAGATCAGATTCAAAGTGTATCCTCTGCACTGATCGCCACACAAAAGATTCAGCGAACTCTAAATCAGACGCGATAACGGGCCCTCTAGGGAGCCGTTTGATGAACTTATAAACTAAACAAATAGTTTTTAAATATTTAAACCAGGACGAGAACCTGGTAGAGCGAACGTACAAAATGTTGTCAGAAGGAGGACTTCTGTCAGAGCATTCGTGCGAGAGCACAGGTAAAGCTACGGGTTTCATTTCAGGAAGCTCTTGCGACTCGCCTGAAACGAAGGGTTTTATCGGCCATTCAGCGCGGGGAAGTTTAAGCCACGACGGCCCATTTAGCCACAACGGATGATGAACTAATTGGGCAGGCGTTAACCCGCGAGAGAGGCAATCACTGGGATTTTCAGACCCTTTCACATGGAAGAAGTGATCTGCCGAGAGATTCTCATGAATCTTAGCGATACGATTGGCTACGAAGGTGTGCCATCGATGCGGTGCAGAGTGAATCCAACTTAAGGTTACAGTTGAATCCGAAAACGCTACGACTACCTCAATGGCGTGTCGAGCTGCGAAAAGATTATATACTCGCCTTATCACAGTTGATAAGAGGAGTGCGGCGCATAACTCGAGACGAGCTAGCGAAACTACTTTCAGTGGCGCGACTTTAGATTTCGCACACACCAGCGAGACCACGACACTACCGTCAGGTCTGACAACGTGGGCATAAACCGAACCACCGTAAGCCTTCTCACTAGCGTCGGCAAAACCGACGAGTGAGAGTCTACAGCGTTCTACGACGCCAACATGTCTCAAAAATCTCAATTCAGAGATAATTGGCAGTTCAGATTGAAACTGTTCCCACAGACGAACAATGCGAGGTGGTGGGACATCATCCCATCCAAGTTTGACAAGCCAAAGCTCTTTGATAAGAAGCTTGGCGTATAAAATTATCGGTGCAACGAGGCCTAAAACGTCGAAAAGGCGTGAGATGGAAGAAAGAATATTCCGTTTAGTGCAAGTGCGAACATCAGGGTTTACCTGGAACCCGAAACAATCCTCGTCGGGGAACCAACGAAGTCCCAGTATTTTCTGAGTCGGATCTTTACTTAGGTCCACGCTCTGTGAAAGTCGTAATGACTCTGGAATAGTCCGAAGAACATCGACACTGTTGCTAGACCATTTCGTCAATTGAAAATCGCCGAGAGAGAATATTTTTATAAGTTCACGAGCCGAGTCTATAGCTAGCGCACTGCTCGGTATAGAACTAACTATGTCATCCAAATAAATATCTCGCTGCAAAATGTCCCTGGCGAGAGGCAACTGTGTTCCTTCATCCTGACATAACTGTTGGATAGTGCGAATAGCTATAAAAGGACTACACTTTAAACCAAAGGGAAGCACTGAAAACTGATAAATTTGAAGTTCCTCTTCCTCATTAAACCGATACAAGATACGTTGTAGTGAACGATCTTGTGCACGTATACCTATACGTAGGTACATAGATTTGACATCTGCGGAAACAGCGACACTAAAAAGCCGAAAATTTAACAAAATGTTGAAAAGGTCAGCCTGAAGGGCTGGACCTGCGTACAGGATATAATTGAGCGAGGTGCCGTTATCTGTACATGCACTGGCGTCTAGGACCACACGCAACTTGGTGGTCACCTTATCCTCTCGAATGACAGCATGGTGAGGAATATAGTATTCCATTTCTCGCTCCTTACAATTTCGTTTGGGCAACATACATTCAGGTACGATACTCTGCACCAAAGAAATAAAATTGTTTTTTAGATAATCCCGTATGACGTCATCATACAGAAGTTTGACGTTAGGAAGGGATTTAAGTTTACGTTCAAGACTATAGAATCTCTTGCGAGCCATATTAAGAGAATTTCCTAATGCTGACGCGTCTGTTTTCAGTGGTAAAGCGGCAACATACTTGCCATTTGGAGCGCGGGTAATTGTGTCACAATAAAACTCTTCACATTGTTTATCATCCGCACTCCCAATGGATGAAGCAGTAACATCTTCAATCTCCCAAAACTTACGAAGATCGAAGTTATCGAACGAACTCGCAAAGAAAGACAGAGTGTCAGTTGGAGGTTCGACAATAGGTGCTTCTCCTAGAAGTATGTAGCCGAGCACAGTTTCCAATGCGTCGGGACAACCGGGTACGCTGGTCACGTGACCAGGTCGCAATAACTTAGCGAACAACTTGACCCCAAGTAACATGTCAATATTACCTGGCACACCCCAGCTGTCATCCGCGAGTAGTTTAGGATCAATATGACTTAATACGGACGTATCTATAGCACCCAGTGGAAGTTGTCCGGTTATTTGATCCAAAACTAAAGCGTCTATTTCATACCTCGGCTGCGAGCAAAACCGTGAGCTGAACGTAAGATTCACCGAGCCGCGAACGGGCTGCGACGTGCCACCAATACCACGAACGGTAGTTATCGAGTCGGTATGTATAGTTAGACCGAGCCTACGGCAGCAACGCGATGTCATATAATTCTTTTGCGACCCAGGGTCCAAGAGACATCTAACCATCACGGCCTTACCCTTCCTACCCGCCACCAGCACCTTGGCAGTAGCCAGCACTTCCGTACTACGTGTGGCCTGGACTTGAGCAGAAGAATGCGTACACAACGCCACACGATCGGAAGGAGCTGGGTCGGCCGCAGAAGCGGAGGCGGGGGCGCTAGCGGGCGTCGGCGCAGGGGCTTGCAACGATTGCTCAAAATGCAATAAGGAATGATGCTTACCGTTACATTTCCTACATGTTGACTTCGATAGGCACTTAGAGACAGTATGTTTGCTACTTAGGCAATTACCACATCGGTTATTGTCTTTTATAAACTTAAATCTATTATCTACGCTCAACCTTTGAAACGCTTTGCACATAAATAAGGTTTTATGCGTGGAATGACATAGTGAACATTTAGATTCAGTAGCCACAAACACCTGCGATTCCTTAGATGAGGCGCGGGGGCTACCTGCGGGGCCGGACTTACTAGCCGCAGGAGAGGTGCGATACAAGATTTTTACTTGTTCACGAACAAACTTTACGAAATAATCATAATCTAACTCTTGTTGATTAAGCAGCGACATTTCAAAATGTTTTGCAATATCAGAGTCTATTAACTTAAGACCCCAATAAATAAATATAAAATCATCTAACTTATTGATTTTCAATTGTTTGAGTCCCGCAACCGTAGAAGTTAATTTATCGAAACCCTTTTCAATATTAGCGGGAGTCGATCCGAACGATTTCAAGGAGAACAGCTGATTTAGATAATTAGTAGCGAGCGCGCGAGTATCTAGGTACTTGGCGATGAGCGCCTCCCAGACAAGAAGGTAATTATCGCCAGAAGGTACAATACCTTCAGCCACATTCCTAGCCTTGCCTTTTAAACAACTCAACAGATAATGAATGCGATCAGAATCTGTTAAATCTACGTTAGTATGTATAATACGTTTGAAAGTCTCGTAAAAGAACGGAAAACTCTGAATATCACCGTCAAAGGTAGGCAGTTCGATTTTAGGAACCTGTATATGGTGAGAATTTGGGCTCGCTGACGGGCTAGGTTTCTGGAAATCACCTGACTCAGTTAATGAAGATAAACTAAACTTTATTTCGCCGACCAACTCATCAAATGAATGCAATGCGCCATAGCTTACTTCACAGGTTGGATCCAATGTCATATTGAGCATATTTATCTCGTCCATTAGTCCATTGAATTCACTACGCAATCCATCAATTTGTTTTGCCTGAGCGATGAAAGCCTTGCGTAATCTTTCAGTAGTTAAAGATTTAGTTGAATCCAAAATCCTTTGAACCCGCGCAAAATATGCGTCACGTTTACCTTCCAATAATCGAAGTTTAACCTTGTCACTCATTGTGAACAGAAGTCAAATGTGACGCAAAAATAATTATATTAAATCAACCTTTATCTTCTACGGAACCCCAGTGCGTGAGGTTAGGGGCCAATCAAACCGATAAGCCAATGAAAGATTTTATAACTTGAGTATATAGTACGGAACGAAGTTTACGTACACGCGAAACCCTAACAATATTAAATTGAAAAGTAAAACAAATATAAACTACCGACGCTTTAACCAAGTGCAGGTAACAAATCTAATATAAATTAAAATAGTAAGCACGCCAAATATCTTATGAACGTACCCATCTATATACGATATTTATGATTAGCTCAGATATACCCATAACCCGATAAAACATTTATGTCGGATGCGACGCGATAAACTTGTCTGCACTAACTTCCACTTGAATGAGATTAACTTACTCAATACAAGTAATATGAAGGTACAGATTCTTAACTAAAAATAAGTTAAGTGTTGAACTTAGAAAAAAGTATAAACTTATTTTCGTAAGCGATGCGAGTGTATTCTTAACGAAATAACTTCGTAAGAAAGGGTAAATTTCTTCACGAGTAGACGCGTAGATGACTGTTTGAAATAAATTATCTAGTAAGTACATACTACGTTTGCAAACGTGAAGTGCGGGTGTGATATGTATAAATATACGGCTGTTTCCATTGAGGAGAATTAACGCGTAAAGTTTATACACATCTGTTATTTTACCTGAAGGTTTCTGTCAAGAAAGCAGTCCTACAAAACAAAATAACAAGCGACGCGATGATAATATGGTTAATTGCAATAATTAATCATATGCGGTTGAGTCTCGCTATATAAAGCATACCTGCTCGTGCAATACGAATATAACAGGCGTAAAGCTAATGAACCTATACAAGTGTATCATACAATAACAATCAATGTTATTCATTTAGCAATTTCGATTAGTACCAACATAATAAGTATGTAAAAGTTTCTAATGCGTAATTAAATTTAGCCGTGGGTACGCGAACAAAGTTCAGACCTGGAACATTCCACAGTCAACGTACGATGACGATTTATACCCACTACCCACAATTTTTCCAACCGAACAAAAAATATGTAATTACGCCGAAAACTATCAGATTTATTAAATAAACGTATTTAGCGATATGAATCAACGTTGATATTCAATTAACTGTATTCTTCGGAGCTTTAAATAGTGAACTTAAAGATTTAAATTAAGACTTGATTTGACGGTTGACCTATTGCAAACGCAAGGCAGTTGAACCTTATTGTTAAAGCAATAGAGTTGAGAGTTGTGTGATGATATGCAATTAATATTGAAAATTCCTAAGTTTTTTGCTCAAAATCAGACTTTTTTAGGACTTAAATATAGGCCGTAAAAAGGCCCAAACTTTATTATCCGGCTCGAAGGACCAAAATGGTGCGTATAACCTGCAGAAGTTGTTAATTTCTGCTAAAATCAGACGCGGAAGGAACCCAGGTTATTAGAGAAACCTAGGCTATAATTGCTGATTCTGTCGCAAGAAGTTGAAGGCAAAAAAATACGCAATCGGGAAGAAAGGCACAGGAGATCATTCAATTCATTAATTGTACCACATACCTTGACCAGCGATTCCACGCGCGCGCGCAGGCGACGGCCACGTGTCCGCTTTCGGGAGGAGCAGCTTACAGGTCTTTTCTGGATACACTAGGCTGGCCAGCAGTACACAACACACTAACATAGGTCTGGAGTAGGTTGATAACAGTTCGTATAGGTTCAGTTCAGGGGGTTTCAGAGCGCGATGGGACTAGTTAGTGTCACACATAGCATGCGCATCTACCCGATCCCAAGGTTATAGCGTGACTAACGCGTCGATGCGGCGCGGCATGGCGCGCGCGCTGCTCGGCGCGAGCAAAATCACCCAATCACGATATAGGGCACATATTCAATAAATTGGACGAACCAATGCCTTTCAATCGCCATAGGTGATGTAGAAAAATATAAAACTATAAGTTACGAAGCGTAACCACAAACGTTATTCTATACACTATCTTTGCAACGAAATTGCAGTTCAGATGGCGTGTTTGTAGCAAGCAGCCTGCGTACAATATGTACGTGGCAAGAAAACCAACGTGGCAACCGTCTAGTTCCCATTCAATGCAGGCGTCGTGTTTCTACTCAATTTGTGGGGTCATGTTGCGACACGAGCGGCTTCAGATTCGTGATGAATATTTACGTTGAATGTAGATGTTGTCTTGATTGTGTTGCGTTGAATTTATTTGGGTTAAGTTGGTTTTTCTTCTGTGAAATCTTTTACTTGTGCGAAAATGACTCATGTTGAAGTAAAACGTGTGTAGAGTGTTTATTTGTCTGTCGAGTTAGGGAAAGAATGAAAGATAAAATGTTTATTAAATTTATTTAAAAAAACCGGCCTAGTTTGAATCAGACTCACGCACCAAGGGTTCTCACAAATTTTACCATATTTTGTTACCGTTTTCATAAAAAAATATGTGCGATTTAGACGTTTTTTTAGAGGAAACTAAACTGATAAAAGTTCGATGAAATGAAGAAAGAAGAAAATATACTTGTATTTTAGTACTAAATTAAATGCAATCAAATTATTCTTGGAACTAAAATATTATTAATTGGTTTTAGTGGAATCAATTCTGAAAGCCAGCTTCGTAAATAGATGAATTAATCAATATCGCTTTGAGCTTCTCTTTAATTATTATACATGATTATGGCGCTTGCAACAGAGCCGATATAATTATCGGATATTTTCAAATAAAAAACAAAGGTAATTATCTGTTTCCACTTTTCATAATATTCTAGTTATAGTAATGAATATTAGTTTTCTCTTTTATTTTGTACTAGCTTTCGCCCGCGGCTTTGCTCGCGTTAAATTTTGCGCCTTATTGATTTGTAATAGCAAAGCTAATTTATGCCTTCTCTTCCCTCTTTCTCCTTCATATCCAACTTGTTTTAAAAAATATTAGCCTATCTCCTAAAAATATATTAGTCCGTCTCCTGGGTCCCAGCTATCCCTTTACCAAAATTCATCAAAGTCGATTTAGCCATTAAAGCGTGAAGAGGTAACAAACAAACAAACAAGCTCACTTCTGTTTTTATAATATTAGTAATTATTTGTTACTTTAATCTGTTTTAATTAGTATCAATAAAAGTATATTACTTTTCGAAAACAAGTTGTTATTTTATTATTTTATGCCCTATCACAATGTTGTCGTATTTAACCCAACGTTGACTGGTAGAGAATGCCTTATGGTATTAAGTTATATAACTACTAGCTTTCGCCCGCGGCTTCGCCCGCGCTAAATTTGGGGTAACACAGTTCTCATTGCGCCTTATTGATTTGTAATAGCAACGCTAAGTTTTCCCTTTTCTTCCTTCTTTCTCCCTCACATCCCACTTTTTTTAAATAAAAATTAGCCTATGTCCGTCTACTGGTTCCCAACTATCTATGTACCAAAATTCATCACAATCGGTTTAGCCATTAAAGCGTGAAGAGGTAACAAACAAACAAACTCACTTTCGCTTTTATAATATTAGTAAGGATGTATACCTATTACACGTGAAGTTTAAATAAATAATTATATTTTACCATACTATAAAAAAACCATTCAATTCAGCAGGTACTATTTCTTTTTCCAATATGATTTTATGTTAATTTTAGTTTTTATTATTATGTATAATTATTCACAAACTACAAATAGATCTAAAAAAAATATACAAAATTAGTATCTAAACAAGAAAAAAGAGTATCAAAGAATTAGTCAGCGCTTTAAAAGTATTCAAATATCTTCAATTTGATTTAGTAAAACAAAAGCAGTATGTAAGGATCTTATTGGTGCTTTCAGTATGTTCTGCAAAGGCAAAGGCGGGAGTATATGTTTGTATATGTAAGAATAAAAGCAGGGAATGATTCATCAGCTGTTGCCAACACTGCCAACTAACAGATTGCACACGCTTAAATTGGGCGGAGTATAGTAGACAACTAAACGCACAGTGAAATGAGAATCTTTTTAGTCTTCAATGAAATGAAACACAAACATTTTAGTAAAATAACAGAATGATAACAGGAACCACATAACAGGTTTATCTATATTTTATTCAGGCTTACATTTATTTTATGAAAAATAAAAAAAATATATGATCGTAAATCTATTTACTGACACACGAAATCTATATTTAAAAATATTTTTATCAATATGATGTAAAAAAAACTTCAGTTTTGAATCCCTTGGTCTTACTTTCTTGACAAATATTAGAAAGTCCAAACACAGTGTGCACTCTAAAACCCAAATTATTATTATTGCTCTCAAAGCCGCTAACCTTAATTATAAAAGTAATTTTAGATAATTGATAAGTTTCTTGTTCAGTAATTTTTGATAATTGGTAAAATTAATCATTTAAAAAAAAAACTTGAAATCTCCAATCTAACGACAAGATAACTGCTGTAATTGGTTACTAAAACTTTCAAAACAAACATAACATTGAAAATTCACTGAACATTAAAGGTAAAAAATATAGCTACATACATTTTCACATTTTCACATTTAGGATAAAGCTGTTTTCACACTGAACGTAGATTGACGTTGATTTAAAATGAACGAGATAAGGGGATATAGAGGTTTAGACTGTATTTACCGTCAGTTTGTCGCCACAGCGTCGATAGGACTTGAAAATCAGAAAACGTAGGACAAAAATATTCCCAACTAGCTGTTCCTCGTGGTTTCACCCATGCTGCTCAGCACCTGTTGGTCGTAGCGTGATGTTATATAGCCTATAGCCTTCCTCAAGAAATGGACTATCCAACACTAAAAGAATTTTTCAATTCGAACCAGTACTTCCTGAGATTAGCGCGTTCAAACAAACAAACAAACTCTTCAGCTTTATGATATTAGTAAGTATAGTAAGTATAGATAAGTTGCACTTAACTGAACAATCCTGCTTATATTATTAATGCGAAAGTTTGTGAGGATGTATAGATTTTTGTTACTCTTTTTTCACGCAAAATGTGTGGAAAGATAATTAATCGCACAGAGATAATTAATAACCGGAATTAGCATAGTTACTCCACACAGGCGACGACGTGGGAACTTTGTAACTACATTATAAGTTGTGCTCCTGGCTGGAAGCCTTATTCTCAAGGCACCCACAAGAGAGTCCAGTTGAACAGCAAACAACCTCAAAGGTGACCGGGAGATGCCATTTAAAAAAAAATAATGAGTAATAAGTAACATAGGTCGATCTTCAAGGTCTGTCGATGGATAACCTTGTATTATATTACGAGTTTATTCCATGCCTCAGAAAGCACGTCAAACTTTTGATCCTGGCTGTCATTTAAGTGCTTTGACAGTCGTTACACGTGTTTTTACTAAGTAGTATCAAATTATCCACTCAGTACTAAAATGGTTGTGGAGGTCAGATAAGTTGTCGCGCTATGTACGATACTTATACAGCTGCGAAAATGGCTTGCTATGTCAGGAGCCAGCTAAGACAGCACTTGCTTAAAAGTGTCTATTGATTGCATGGCTCCAGTTAGCTGTACTTCCTTACTAGAGGTAACAAACAAACAAACAAACAAACTCACTTTCGCTTTTATAATATTAGTAAGGATAAGTAAGGAATATAAAAGCGAAAGTGAGTTTGTTTGTTTGTTACCTCTTCACGATTTAATGGCTAAACCGATTGTGATGAATTTTGGTACATAGATAGTTGGGAACCAGGAGACGGACGTAGGCTAATTTTTATTTAAAAAAAGTGGGATGTGAGTCAGAAAGAGGGGAGAAAAGGGAAATCTTAGCGTTGCTATTACAAATCAATAAGGCGCAAGGGGAACTGTGTTACCCCAAATTTAACGCGGGCGAAGCCGCGGGCGAAAGCTAGTATATTATAAAAGCGAAAGTGTTAGCAAAATTAAATCGGTCTAGGCGTCTTTGAGTAATCGGTGAACATACATAAACAAATTAGATTCAAGTACGCGATTTTAAAACCGTTTCTCTGTCTGAACGCAGCCTTATTCTAAGTTAGCAAAGATGAACACGATTTTCATACATCCAATATAATTTTTCAGTCAATACCTCTCTTAGAAAAACTTAGTAAATGCTTGTTGATGTTTAAATTTCAATAAAACTCTTTTCGAAAATATCGTTGAACTCTTCTTAAAAAATAAAATAAGTTTTATTTACAAATTTGTACGTCTTTTGTCGATGTAAATTTCAAAATTTGTTCAGTTTGGTATTTTTGTAAATATTTCATGATGACAAATAATTTGTAACGGGCTTTTAAAAGGCACATTCATCTTCTTTTCTATGAAAGTGAACATTAATAAAAAAGGTTTTGTAGTATTTGTGATTAAATGGCATGTTTTTAGTTATAGTTTAAACAATAAGAATACATTTGTTTTTGTGAATTATGTTCAGTCTTTGACAACGATTAAGTAGATACAGAATGAATGAAATTTGATAAATAAAAAAGATTTTTCTCGATTGCCAGTTCGGGATTAATGTTATAAGGCTTTTCACTTGGAATTGACAGTAGCAGCTTTAGAGTAAATTATTTTTTACTAGCTTTTGCCCGCGGCTTTGCTCGCGTTAAATTCGGTATAACACAGTACCTGTTACCTGCAGTTTTTGCCCTAGCGCCTTATTGATTTGTAATAGCAACGCTAAGTTTTCCCTTTTCTAAACTCTTTCTCCCTCACATCCCACTTTTAAAAATAAAAAATAACCTATGTCCGTCTCCTGGTTCCCAACTATCTCTGTACCAAAATTCATCAAATTCATAAAGCGTGAAACGGTAACAAACAAACTCACTTTTGCTTTTATATTATTAGTAAGTTAAGGATTTTAGGCCATGTATTTATAACAATGTATTTTTCAATTAAATTATTACATTACAATATAAGATACAAATAAATTATTCAAATTCAATAACAATTAAAAAACTGTACAAAATATGACATTTCAATGCCCCAGCAAGTACACACAGCGAAATATAACAGACATTAACTGATTATGACATGCACATAATCCTCCGTAGAAATCAGTAACTCTGTTCTCAGCGAACATACCAGTCGCACTGTACTCTAAAATAGCTCTAAAGGCATTATTGTACTGACACGAAGAGTGTTATAAGGACTCTTCGTTTACTTGTTGTACCACAAATTGATAGGTGTAAAAAAAAGGTATAGATTTACTACACTGGAGATGGTCGAACTAAATGCCTTTTTTTTGGGTGGGGAATCATCAAATAACTTCCCCCGCCCTGGGCGGAGCGGGGGGTAGTGTCAGTCTTTTACTGACTAAAACCCACCCATGTTCCTTCGAATATTGCTCTTTATGTTTCGGGGCTGCGGTATCTCCTACAACCCGCAACCCCGGCAAGCGGAGGCTCTGGCAAGCCCCTCTGCTTTGCTGACTCAGTAAATGCCATTTTTTTATAACCTACCTAACAATATTTATACCATTTCGTCGACGCCACCCAAAAATTAATATATACCTGATGTCTAACTTAAATTTTTATGTTACTTTGCAGAATTTTCCATTTTAATCAATTATGTGGTATATCTTCTTTATTTTTCTTTTTGTTATTGCTGTTCACACTCTCATTTAAGTACATATTATATACTTAGTACTGTTTTACGCCTGTCACATTACTACAACAGGTCCAGTTGAAAAATAGCGTCGGTCGCTAGCTGCGCGGCAGTTTGCTGAACTGGGTCTATTTGGCGCAGCCGTGCGGCACACAGTAATATTTACATTATTTTTATTTGTGTTTAGTTTTTTTTTTATTACTGTGTGCATTTTTCTTTCTTTCTTTATTTATTTATGTTCGGTTTGATAGCAATAGACTTGCTACCAATACCAGTTAGTATCCTTACTAATATTATAAAAGCGAAAGTGAGTTTGTTTGTTACCTCTTCACGCTTTTATGGCTACACCGATTGTGATGAATTTGGTACAGAGATAGTTGGGAACCAGGAGACGGACATAGGCTAATTATTATATTAAATTTATTTTTAAAATGTGAGGGTGAAAGAGTGAAGAAAAGGGAAATCTAAGCGTTGCTATTACAAATCAATAAGACGCAAGGGGAACTGTGTTACCTCGACTTTAACGCGAGCGAAGCCGGCAAAAGCTAGTTATCATATAAATCGTAGACTAGACTCAAAATCTAAAAATCAAAATCAAAATATTTTTATTTCACATAGGCCTACATGGGCACTTATAAAACGTCGAGAAAAGATGCACGGTTCGGGTTGGTCGTTTTCTATGGGGAAGAACCGGCAAGAAACTCCATAGTTACTCTTTTCAAATCATTTGGTTTTACAATGTTGTTGACACAACTGACTACAGCTGTTATCTGTAATAATGTACACACCTAATTAAATGTTGATAAAAACATAGTAATTTAGTCTGACAATCTTTCCACTCCAGCTATGAACTAATCTAAGTTAAACATAGACGGCTGAACAAAAACTATTTCATTATAAATCTCAGCTAAACCCCGCGTCTAACTACAAAACACGTTCTTCTATTCTGAACATAATTTTAATATGGAAAGCGGTGTATTTCATTTAAAATTTATGCTTATATAAGTAAGAAATGAGCCGGTAGTATGTGGGTTCTGTAACATAATTACACAATACACATGCCCTAAAAAAAGATCTTTATGCTACAAACTCACAAGCACACACACACACACTATCACACGTTCGCAAAAACATAAACACACTATACACACATACTTTCTTTCCTTAAACTTATTTTACCGATAAATCTGCTCATAAACCCGCAATTACTTAAGTTCATCCATGATCATGGCGTTTGCAACATCGCCGAAATATCGGAAACCGGGTTTCCGATATTTCCAAAATAATAACAAACATGGTAAATATTCCGTTTCAAGTGTTTATAATAATTTTAATGGTCAATTTAAAGACTTAATTGAAAAGGGCCCATGGAATGTTAACGTTTTCGAGAAAGTCACCTGTGACATACAAACTGAGATGTACTTTTTTACATTTGGAAATGATGACAAAATGAATTACTTGTACATTTATAAATGAACTTTGTTATTTTAATTCTGATTGATTTATTTAAATGTGTCTCTTGATTTCTTATTTTTATATATATTTTTTTTTATATCTTGGGACAACTCACACACGGCTATCTGATCCCAAGCTAAGCAGAGCTTGTGTTATGGTAACCAGACAACTCATATACATACTTATATAATTTATAAATACATACATATTTTAGATAAATCACACCCAGACACAGAACAAACAATCATGCTCATCACACAAAGTTTGTCCTGGGTGGGAATCGAACCCACGACCTCCGGCTCAGCAGTCAGGGCCACTAACTACTAGACCAACAGGCCCGTCAATTTGAGTCAATACTTGAAATAAAAATATTATTATAGTATTAAAATCCTTAATCATGATCGTTTTCTTTGAAAAATACCACCACGAAGTGGATTTATCAACTCAAGACTAATACAACAAGGGATTCCTTATTCTCGTTTGCAGCAAGGACCTCCAAAAGCAGTAACACAGTGCGACTAGAGTGTAATCCTTCAACACAGGTCCCCGTCATGCGCCGATCTGTATCTAGGCTGAGATTAATACAGGCAGGAATAGAATCCGCTACCGACGCTATTTGTTGGTGCAAGTAAGCTTTGCAATTTTGAACTATACACGTTTGGGTTTCAGTGCTAAAATTGTGATGAGGAATTGGTTTTAAGGTAAATAAGGCTTCCTTTTAAATAAACAACTAGAAGTTTAGTTTGACTCGTTTTTATATTTTTACATATTAAAAAAAATGGTTTCCACCAGTGTTGGAAGTAGGAAGCAGGGTCCAAGCTCCAGGGCAGCAATGTGGTAAGGGCTCCAGAGACAAGATCCTCGTCACAATGTAAGCCAAGGAGCCCTGCATTCTGAATTTTTGCTCTTGTTTCAACCGCCTATAGAGAGCCAAGAATGATGTCCGTTGAAGCTCTTGGCTATTGGCACAATGAAAGCGAGTCACATTCTAAATGTCAACAACTTCATGTGCCAAGTCGAGGTATTTAAGGTATTTATCACTTTTAAACAATGATATTCAGACTGAAATTTATCGTTTTACGTTGGTATAAAGTTTACATTAGATAAAATCGAATCAATTGTCACTTCTTCCAACTAAGCTGATTGTAGTATTTGGTTTCTAGCAGGGCCAGCAGGGCTAATAACACTATGTATCACTTATCACAGGCTCACAAGCACAACCAAGTCCTCGTTCCTGGTCCGCTTCACCTTGCCACTTTCCCGCCATCCGTGATGACTGACAGTTGACATTCGTGACAGCTACCCGACCACTTGCGTGTGTTTACATATCTATTAAATATAAAGGCACGTGGGTACCTGTATCAGAATCACTCATCTTAAAATGGGTAATCGCAGGAGGTATTTTAGAATTAAGTAGACAGCTTATCGATCAGCAGCCTTATAATCACGATCCACAACTTAAATTACAATAACCACTTAATTTAACTCAGATGAAAATGGATTTCGATTTGGGACGTAAGCGATCCGTCGTAACCGTCTAGTCCACGCTACCGTTCCATTCAAAACTGCCTCGGTACGGTGGTTGACTGACGTTTCTTCGACGTTCCGCCAGAATGACAAATGTGTTGTCCTTCTCGTCAAAACAAAATAAGGTTTCAATCTCTACTACTGGTTGGAACCAGAGACGCGCCTTCAAATAGATACACTACACTGATGATCACCACTTTTTGAACGTAAACAGTCTCCAAAAAACCCATCATTCGCTTTTTCTAGTTTTTTAGCTGGGAAGAAGAAGTGGTAGAACAAACTCCCCAGCAACACCACTGTCAGATAGGTTTGATGAACCAGATTTTATATAGAAGGTAAACATTTTAATTATGAAAGACTTTATTTTTTTAAATTGCCACAGATTCCCTAGCATAGATCAATATACCAAAATAAAGGTTAAATAAACATTGAGAATATACTTTAGCAAAATAAAAAAAATATCAAAATTAAAGCCTTCAAGCATAATGAGTGTCGTACATGTTCAATGTATGAATACAAACATATAACTTTTATTTAAACAGTCAATGATTTATAAATAATTAATGAAAATACAAATAATTATACAGAGGAGTTCAAAAAGACATTAAAACCTATGTTTTTGTTTGCACCGTTAGACATAAAAAAGCCTAACGATGTGACAATATTGGAAAATGATTAAAAACCGTTTTCTTTTCAATGAAACAACTAACAATATTTTCTTAATGGAGGTCCCAAGATAAAATTGATACAAGAAATACTCATAAAATTTTACTTTAAAATCACTCCCTTTAACATCTAAAAACGTCCTCTAATCACCACATTACAAAACATAATGATCTGCCTTCCCCCGTAGCTTTCCCGAGGCTTCCCCCAATTCTTTCTGATCCCCCAAACGATAATGCGGTGACAGGGGGCAAGGAAATACTTGCGTACAGCCCTGACGGTTCAAGAGATTATGCAGATTTCGATAATACGATCAAGTGGTGGAAATAGTTAAGAAGGTTCAGTTGGAGAAATTATGAAAATCCTTACTAATATTACAAAAGCGCAAGTGAGTTTGTTTGTTTGTTACCTCTTCACGCTTTAATGGCTTAACCGATTTTGATGAATTTTAGTACAGACGTAGTTAGGAACCAGGAGACAGACATAGGCTTTTTTTTAAAAAGTCGGGTATGAGGGAGAACGAGGGAGGAAAGGTTAAACTTAGCGCTGCTATTACAAATAAATAAGGCGCAAGGGCAAAAACTGCAGGTAGCAGGTACAGTGTTATACCGAATTTAACGCGAGCGAAGCCGCGGGCGAAAGCTAGTTAGTTACAAAATGCATAGGATTTGTTTTACGGGAATCGATAAAAATACACGCGTGAAGAGGTAACAAACAAACAAATTCACTTTCGCTTTTATAATATTAGTAAGGATTCATGTCGAGAATTGTTAGCTTAATTATCTTCTCAAACTTGACAAGGATGTAAAACGACAGCTAGTATACGTGTATCGGAACACAGTCGTGTACAATCGATGAAATGAAACATCAAATACGTTCGTCTATCCATCAGTCCATCTGCAATTACTGCATTAACCTTCTGAATGTTCTCTGGTATTGGACTCACAACCCTATGGAGTTAGGGGGAGAGGATGTTTTATCGTGATCGCACGCTCTTGATACTCACGGCTTTAGATTTATACAGGTAGTATGTTGGATTAATATTAAAGGGTTATTTCGCTATGAACTCAGGTGTAAGGCTAAATGGATAAAAATTGATTTTGTTTTTGTTCACCATGGTTTGTATTGGATTTTTGGTTTGAATGTTTCAGCACGGGTTAATTACTGAAAACCAGCGCTATGCTGGCTCCCATAGCACAGCATCATGCTGAGTGGTGACCTGACCGGTGCTATTACGGCGTGAAAGATTTTTTTTACATCCATATCCTTACTAATATTATAAAAGCGAAAGTGAGTTTGTTTGTTACCTCTTCACGCTTTAATGGCTAAACCGATTTGATGAATTTTGGTACAGAGACCAGGAGACGGGCATAGGCATTTTTTTAAAAAGATTTAAAAATGAGGGAGAAAAGGTAGAAAAGGGAAAACTTAGCATTGCTATTACAATAAATAAGGCGCTAGCAAAAACTACAAGTACCTGCAAATCAGGAAAGGGGAACTGTGTTACCCCAAGTTTAACGCGGGCGAAGGCGCGGGCAAAATCTAGTATATTTATAAATGTTTGTGATTCAAAAGTGTCTGTAAAGGTTTAATTTAAATAAATGCTTTTGATTTTCTTTCTTCCGCACCCCACCCAGAAGTGACGAGAAAGAACATCATGTGGTTTTAATCAGTAGGAGTCTGACAGACCCATCCGCCATTGAGGACATCCATTGTGGATTTCCACGAGTAAAAAAAAAGATAAAGGGTCGTGACAGACAGACAGTCAGATAGAAAAACGGACAATAAGGTAATCCTATAAGGGTTCCATTTTTTCCTTTTGTGGTCCGGAACCCTAAAAAGCTCGCTATTTATAAAACTATGTGGAAACTATTCTAGTAGTGTAATAAAAAAAAAACTTAAACTCATTCTCAGGTGTTTAAAAACCTCAGGTGACAACGATGTTTTTCACGCTGCCAACTTGCACTTAGTACAACTAACTTCTTAACTTAATTATACTTCATACTGTTTTATTTCCTGGCTATTTAGTGCTCTCGTAGTAACAGAGCAAGCATCCCAGTAGTGCCCCTTCCAAGCTCACCGACAGGTTACCTAGAGAAACTAGAATGAAGCTTTTCCGGAATACTTTGTAGGGTTCAGTATCTTAAAAAGTTAAAACGGAACCCTTATCACTTTGTTGTCTTTGAAAGTCGTTACAGGTAGTCAGTGTTCCGAAAGTCTGACAACCAGGCTTACCAAGGGGTATCGTAATACCTAGTACTAACTGGGTTGTGAAGGTCTGATAGGCAATCGTTCCATGTAAAATACTGATTTTCAGCTGCATCCTGTTAGACTGGAAGCCGACCCCAACATAGTTGGGAAAAGGCTAGGCAGCTGATGATGATGTTGTCGTCCGTCTATCCGCCTGTCAAGAGCCTTTATCTAGGGAACGCATAAACGTATCGAGTTGAAATTTAATCCATTCAGTCAATTCTGTGGTCCCTTGGAGTTGTGGAAAAATCATATCCATGTGTATTATATACTTGCTTTTATCCGCGGCTTTGCTCGCGTTAAATTCGGTATAACACAGTACCTGCAGTATTTCCCCTTGCGCCTTATTGATTTGTAATAGCAATGCTAAGTTTTCCCTTTTCTTCCTTCGTTTTCCCTCATATCCCACTTTTTTAAAATAAAAATTAGCCTATGTCCGTCTCCTGGTTCCCAACTATCTCTGTACCAAAACTCATCAAAATCGGTTTTGCCATTAAAGCGTGAAGAGGTAACAAACAAACAAACTCACTTTCGCTTTTATAATATTAGTAAGGATTATTTTAATGTATTTTTTGTACCCTATCACAATGTTATCGCATTTTACCCAAAGATTGACTGGTAGAGAATGCCTATAGCATTAAGTCCGCCTATGCATCACTTTGGTTGAAATATAAATCCTTACTAATATTATAAAAGCGAAAGTGAGTTTGTTTGTTTGTTACGTGTTCACGACTTAATAGCTGAACCGATTTTTATGAATTTTGGTACAGAGATAGATAGAACCCTGCAAACGGACGTAGGTCTTTATTTAAGTGAGAAATGAGGAAAAAAGAGGGAGAAAGAGGGAAGAAAAGGCGCTAGGGCAAAAATTAAATTAGTAGGTACATTCAAATCAGGAAAGGGGAACTGTGTTACCCTTAATTAAACGCGAGCGAAACTGCGGGTAAAAGCTAGTACATAAATATCTAAGTCTAAGCAGTCAAAAAATATGACGATTTATATCTCAAATTTGTACGGAACCGTCGGTGGGCGAGTCCGGCTCGCACTTGCCCGGGTTTTATTAGACTTAAAGGTCTTTGAACAAGCTCCTTTGAAATCCTAACACCTTTAGAATATGAAGTCAATAGTTTTTTTTGTTGAAACAGGAATTTTATACTAAGAAACAACAGACAGCTTATTGCATTCTTCGCTTGAGCTGTAAAAAAACTAGTTTGTGCAGTGTAGGTAGTTTTTTTTTTTTATTCTGTGTTCACTTGTATTTTTATTATCTAGCTTTTGCCCGCGTTAAACTCGGGGTAACACAGTTCCCCTTGCGCTTTATTGATTTCTAATAGCAGCGCTAAGTTTTCCCTTTTCTTTCCTGTTTCTCCATCACATCCAAGTTTATAAAAAAATAATAATAAAATAGCCTATGTCCGTATTCAGCGTCCCAACTATATTTGTACTAAAATTCATCAAAATCGGTTTAGCCATTAAAGCGTGAAGAGGTAACAAACAAACAAACAAATTCACTTTCGCTTTTATATATATTAGTAAGGATACTTAATACGGGATATTTACCATGTTTGTTATTTGTTCTGAGTTTCCGATATTTCGGCGATGTTCACGTTGCGTCATATTCCCGTTTATAGCTAAATCCGTTTTGAATTCCGTAGGCTGGAGTTACGCATCAAATTCAAACTCGCTACAATTACCAGTTCAGCCCCTTTTCATCAAAAACGTAATACCACAAGCCATTAGTTCCCTTTCTGATTCTCTAATAGGATTCACCAAGCTTCTAATATGCCAGTGGCCAGTGTAACCTGGTCTTTACACCTGACTGCACCTGCGTCTGTCGGGCCTTTCCTGTTTATAGTACAAAGAGGTGCGGGGGCTCGGGTTTAACTGGTGGCTGGTCGCTTGTTTGTTGCTTATAATCCAGAGCCAATTTTAAGAGCCCGCATTTAGGTTCGTGTTAAGTACTATGTGTCATTTAGAAAAAGGAGTATGGTTGGTCCCACATAGGCAAAAAGGTTAATGAAATAATGGATGTCATTTTGTGGGAGGTAGCTTCAATGTTTTATGATTAGGATCTAAAAATGTATAAAAAAACTAGCTTTCGCCCGCGGCTTCGTCCGCGTTAAATTTGGGGTAACACAGTTCCCCTTGCGCCTTATTAATTTGTAATAGCAATGCTAAATTTTCCCTTTTCTTTCCTCTTTCTCCCTCACATCCCACTTTTTTAAATAAAAATTAGCCTATGTCCGTCTCCTGATTCCCAAATATCTATGTACCAAAATTCATCACCATCGGTTTGGCCATTAAAGCGTGAAGAGGTAACAAACAAACAAACAAACTCAATTTCGCTTTTATAATATTAGTAAGGATTCCATTCGAAATTTTGACGAGAGTATTAGGTGTATTAATTCTCCATACGAGTTTTGTTTTCATTATTTTTTACCTTGTAATTAACTTGCTTATCAGGTAATTAACAACACGGTTGGTGAAGTGGCTGAGCGATCGACTACTGCGCTGTGTGTTGCGCGTTCGATTACCGCACGAAACAAATGGCCTACAGATAGTTGTTCCGGGTCTGGCTGTTTGTGTATGTGTGTTAAAATGTTTGTAAACGTATCCGAAACAGAACCGATACAGGAGAAATTCCTATTATGGGGATACTAGGAATTTCTTCTGTATCGATTTTAGCCAGAAAAAGTCTGACACTCTCCCCCGCTCCGCCCAGTGCGGGGGAAGTTTTTTGATGATTTCCCATCCTCAAAAAAAAAAAGCTAGGCAGATGGTAATAATGTCTATGATGCATGTTACAATAAAGAAGCAAATACTTGCCTTGTTTTCCAGTTTCTTAACCTGCACGACAGGATTTTGACACATCACACATCAGCTGAATCGGTGGGGTGACGCGAATTGTCATGAAATTTAAGAATTTTCTTTAATTTACAGCATTCAATTTTTTTATTAAAAATAAATTACAGCGACTGTTTCATACGAAGTTTGAGGCTCACATTTCCAAAAACCTCATAAGGTCGGTAAAACGGCGTCAATCTATTGTAAAATGTGTGTAAAATACATATTACTGCACTCTTCCAAAATTAGAGATTTTCAATACCCTGGTCATAATCTACATACACACGATAACACTTTGATAAAAACGTCGGGAAGGAAAAATAAAAACATTGACATTTCATCTGCATTCTTATTTTTGCCATCCTTACTAATATTATAAAAGCGAAAGTGTGTTTGTTAGTTACGTCTACCCGCTTTTTTGGCTCAACCGATTTTGATGAATTTTGATACAGAGATAGTTGAGAACCAGGAGACGGACATGACTATTTTTTTTTCAAAAAAAGTTGGATGTGAGGGAGATAGAGAAAACTTAGCATTGCTATTACAAATCAATAAGGCGCAAGAAAAAAAACTGCAGGTAGCAGGTACCTGCAAATCATTAAAGGGGAACTGTTTTCCCCAAATTTAACGCGAGTGAAGCCGCGGGCAAAAGTCAGTTTTACATATGAATTCATAAAAAAACAAAGTCTCGATAAAAATACAAAAAACTGTGTTGCACCATGACATTTCTTAGTGCTCACCGTAAACCTAAGTTTCATCGTTACGATTAACCTAAAGCTTCCAGTAAAAATAAAACAAAGATTAACACCAGAATCTTTATTTGTATGTATTTAACCCTAACTTGTCATTAAAACTGCACATAAACGGTTACGGCTAATTTTATGATTCATAAATTATGTGTGAGATCGGTCTTTAGGGAGTGACATATTGTACAATAAATAGGTTATTGATGTCTACTCAGTGTTATTAATAATGGTCTGTTGGCAGTTGCCAATAATGCTGGCCGGTATTCAATGTTTGACCAATGTTTGAACCGATGTTTGGACCGATGTTTTAATTTGGGTTTGATGGTCGAGTAGGGTTAGGTTAGGTTAGGTGACTAAAAGAGTGATGGATCTGAATGTTGATGGACGTAGAGCGAGAGGAAGGCCAAAGAAAAGATGGATGGATTGTGTAAGAAATGATATGAAAGAGAAAGGAGTAAGTGATGCCGTGACGTCTGATAGGGGAGAATGGAAGTAGAAAACGTGTTGCGCCGACCCCAAATAGAATGGGACAAAGCCCGGAAAATTATGATGGTCGAGTAAGGTTGGGTCTTTAAAATAAAATTAATTATTTTAAATTTTATTTAAATTTCTTTTTCTGATAAGAAATCAACAAATAACTTCTCCCGCTCTTGGCGTAGCGCAAGGGAGTGTCAGAGTTTTATTGACCAAAATATATATAATACTACACTACTACAATATAATACTTTTGTTCTTTGTGTTTTGGGGGGCCTCCGTATCTTTTTCAAATATGAGAGGTCAAACGCAAGAAAAAAGCTAACTGAGTGTACCAATATACACTGACGATAATTGTTTTTGCATAGCTTAATTTGATCATCGTGCGTACTGTAGGTACACCTCAGCTTAACCTTACAAGCAATTGCAGGCGTTTTAATGTACCACGTTTAAAGATAACCTTTTCCTATTTCTATGCAAAAGTTAACGCAAATGCTAATCTTGCTAGCTTAACGAATTACGCAAATATATTTGTACCGTGGCTTAAAGCCCCGTCCAAGGCCTCGGTCGACGCGACTTGCGACCTCACTTGCGTCTGGCAACACAAACGTACCTCACTTGTTCTCTGAATTCTGTCGCTCTGTAATCGCTTATCCATATATAAAAAAGTAAAAAAAAGCGCTGTAGAGTGATTTTGTAGCGATTTCTTGTATTATTTTCAGCTAACCCTTTTATTCGATGGTCATTTCATCGGAATTAATAAAATACTCCAAAAGATGGTTGACTAGTTAAGTTTGGCATATTTGGGGGGTCACCCAAATTGAATTAAGAATAACGTTATAGCCTATTATTTATACATTGTCATCAAAACTAATCATTGTGTAAAATATTTCAGCTCAAACTGAAAACGGCAAGTCTGTCAAAAACCTTTAAGTTGTACACTATTAGTTACAAGGTGGCAATTTTTTTCAATTGTTTTCCTCGATTTCATAAACAAGCATGTCGGTTGACATCTAGATTGTGGTCTAGCGTAAGGAATTAGGTAAATATATGTATACTACGGCTTAAAGATTGCAAAGCGTGCATAAGTAAAGATATTATGAATTATTCGTTGCGGTGTACACCCTGGGGTATCAGGGAACTATTTCCTTGTTTAATTATTGTATTTAAATGTTTTAAATTATTCTTTTATATTTTTACAGCTATAAAGAGAAGCTTGTAGCTAACGCCCGGTTCCAATAAACAAAAAACGATTCTAAAAACCATTGTACCCAGGAAATTAAACTAGAATTCCAAGATAATGACGCGGGTTTATTCAAGCACTGCCAAATTGTAAATATCTTTGACTAGCTGTTCCCCACGGTTTCACCCGCGCTGCTCAGCACCTGTTGGTCGTAGCGTGATGTTATATAGCCTATAGCGTTCCTCAAGAAATGGACTATCCAACACTAAATTTAGAATTATCCAATTCCAACCAGTAGTCCCTGAGATTAGCGCGTTCAAACAAACAAACAAACAAACTCTTCAGCTTTATAATATTATAAGTAATAAGTAATATAAGTAATAAGTATAGATCAGGTACGGTTACGTGTTTTATAATTATGAAAATTATGACAATCTAATTAACATAATACATAAAAATGAAAGGCCGAAGTCGTTGCGTAATCTGTCATACCTACCCACATTTAAAAAACCTAAATCAAATAACATCTATGGGACAAGGACCTGGGAATGCATGTTACCATCGATTATGAATGACTTACCTCCGGAAATTCGCAAAGTAAGTATTAAGTGTATTTTCAATGTAACTAGGTATATGGATATTTGTTTTTTAATATTATGGCACCGAGTCGCTGTGTCTGGCATACCGCTGTTAAACCCGCGATGGTTTGTGTTGGTATGTTGTAGTTCCTAAATTGTATTGTATAATTATGTGCTTTGATAAATAAAAAAAAATCGTTTTGCCTACGGATAGTTGTATTTTGACATACGTCTCGACTCACAAAACGACTCGTTTTTTGTTATTGGAACCGGGCGTAAATGATTGCGGCCACTCTGCTCAATCTTAGAGTTAAGCCGCGCTTGCTAAGGTTGGTTTGTGGATGGGTGACCACCAGTTACATACAAAGTTTCCGCCATACCTCGTAAAGCATGTTAAGCTGTTGGTCCCAGCTGTCATTTTTAGATCTTTGAATCTTTTTTCAGTATACCGAGTCTGACAATCAGTCTCTTCAAGGAGTATCGTATTACCCAGTACTAACTGGGTTGTGGAGGTCTGATAGGCAGTCGCTCTTTATTATTATTATTATTTTACATGTAAAATATTTATGTATCAACGCTTTGGAATGGGCAACTACAGTACCTTCACTAGTTATTATGCGTTATGACCGGGACTGTAGCTTCATCATTTTGTTTATTGACATTCAAAAGTGTCTGTAATGATCTCATATTATGAATAAAAGTTATGTTTGTATGTAGATATTATTATGTTTAGACCATAGACATATTTGTTGCGTGCGGGGATCGAACCCGCAAAACACCAGCAGTCGATAGCTCAGCCACGCCACCAACCGTGTCGTCAATATTGTATAGATAATAATAACATTTTATGTTCAGTTCGTGCAGCAGAATCTAACCCATTTTTCATTAAACAGAGTAAAACTTCAGCCCCAGTCTATACCATAACAGCAACTGTCAACGATCGCCATTTTAATCTAGGAAACGTGTTCCAAGCCCTACACATTTTTAATTACCCTACTACGTATCGTTTTCAAAGGCAACTGATTTCTATCACGTTAGTTTTTTTTATTAATCTATACTATTAATATTATAAAGCTGAAGAGTTTGTTTGTTTGTTTGTTTGAACGCGCTAATCTCAGGGACTACTGGTTAGAATTGGAAAATTCTTCTCTTTTAGTGTTGGATAGTCCATTTCTTGAGGAAGGCTATAGGCTATATAACATCACGCTACGACCAACAGGTGCTGAGCAGCGCGGGTGAAACCGTGGGGAACAGCTAGTCAATATAATATTGACGACACGGTTGAAGCAGTGGCTGAGCAATCGATTGCTGCGCTCTTTGTCGCTGGTTCGATCCCCGGACGGAACAAATATTTGTATGGCCTATAGATAGTTATATATGCTGTATCGACCCCCAATATTATAACTTCATGTTAATTGTTACTGTGTTACGCGCCTTAGGCGGCCGGAGCTGACACAGCATTCACGGTAGCGCCGGGATGTTATGGCTAACGCCTGGCGACACGCATCCGATAGAGATAAGAACTTAGACTAAGAAATGTATTAGCTTTAGTTAGAAGATAGATCAGTCTTAAATAAAACCTCTTCGTGTCAAGACTCCTGTCGTTTGTTTTTTAAAAACCTTCGGCAGTGCCACCGGGATTTAACTGGCGCAGCCGGTAGGATATCCGCTTTCTAAACGCTGTGTTCGAGTACACAAAAATCGGTCTCGCGCGCGGCTTCGGGTATCCTCGAACCAAATAAATAAGTTTACCACGTGTGGCGACGAAGGTTCCTGTCCACGGCACGAGCAGCTCTACGGGAAGGCATGGGATCGAGCAGACTGTAAGTAGACCTTTTTACTATCCTGTCTCGTCCTTGTTATTTCCTGTGTTGCTCCTGTAGGACTTATTGCGTAACTTTTAAACTAAAATCGTTGAAAGTTATTTGATTTCTGCACAAAATTGGCAGGCCTATTTTTAAGTATATTTTTATAATATAAAGTGTTTAAGTAAACTAATTTGAGTTATTTGACTTCTGCACAAAATTGGCAGGCCTATTTTTAAGTATAATTTTATAATATAAAGTGTTTAAGTAAACTAATTTGATTAAAATGCCGGATCAAGTCGGAGTAACTGTCCAAATGATCCCTAAAGATATTTTAAGTTTAATTCCTAAGTTTGATGGTGACAAAAGTATACTAAATTTGTTTATAAAGAAAAGTGAATATATTTTAAGAAATTTTAACGGCCCTAATAATGCTGTTCAGACTACTTTTAACTTCCATGCTATCACTAGTAGATTGTGTGGTAGAGCAGCGGCTCTATTAAGTGAAAGAGAGGATATAAACACATGGGACCAACTAAGATCTATTTTGATTCAACATTTTGGTGACCCCAGATCAGAGGACTGTGTGGCAATTGAGCTAGAAAATTTAAAAATTAAATCTAATGAAACTTATCTGGAATTCTGTAACAGAATTCAGCAAATACGCAGCACTCTGATTTCCAAGGTCAATTTGCTCGCTAATGAGGAAATGAAAGCAGCAAAAATGGTAATTTACAATAACTTGTCTCTTAACGTGTTTTTATATAATCTGCCAGAGGATTTAATTAGAATCGTAAGACTCAAAAGTTGCACAAGCCTAGAAAGTGCACTCAGTGTCGTAATGGAAGAGGTCAATTTTCAATTTCAGTATAACGCAAAAAATAAAAGTAATACTAAAACAGCCCAGCCTCCTCCGAATACCAACCAACAAGGTTTTAAATTCCAGCCTCCAATGAGACCTTATGTTCCAGCCGTAAATAATTTCGGTTATCCGGTTAACCAAAACTTTAAGTTTGGAGTTCCACATCTGCCGCAAAATAATTTTAGGTCGGGTTTCAATAACGACTATAGATTTGGTGTACCTAACCAAACGTATCCCAAACCGGGTATGCAACAGCCTCAAGGCTATACACCAGTGTACATTTCAGGTGGTCCGCCGAATCAGAACAATTTTAAATTTGGTATCGGACCTCAACAAGGATCTAGACCTCAACTTAATAACGCACATAATAGACCCAATCTTAATCCACCAAATCAGCAATTCAAATTCGGTATACCGCCGCAATATCAACCACAACGTAATTTACCCCAGCCACAAGACACTGATGTGTCTATGCGCACTGTCCGCCCCCTTAGAAATAATATGATTATAAATAACTCCGATGACGAGAATACGCTTCACTTGTATAATAATAGTAATGAAACGCAAGTACTCCAAGACTTGGATTTCCAACCTGACTACGTAAACTGTGCAAATAATGTACACCTTACTGATAGTTACGAACACACCGCCTATAACAATAATTTCTACTTCGAAAATGTGGAGCCTATTTCCAACGAGACTACAAACCAAGAAGAATACGTAAAATTATCCTATGATAGCCTCGGGAAACGATCGCCTGAAGTAATCAATTTAAATTGCAATAGTATAAATCGATTACCATACATCTATATTCCAGAAATTAATGCCCGTCTAATGATTGATACCGGAAGTACACGAAGCTTTATTAGCCCAGGAAAAGTCGATCAATACTTTTCTGCCTACAAATATTACGAACCATTTGAAGTTATCAGTACACATGCACGTAGCTCACACGACCAAGTTATAGACATACCTTTACTGAAAACCTTCAAAAGTTTCCTCAAACACAAATTCTATGTTTACGATGCCGATAGCCGATACGACGGATTAATAGGTTCGGACCTATTAAAAATGTTAGATGCAACAATAGACATGAAGACGCAAATTTTAAAAACACGAGATACAGAAATACCTATAGTATACAGCCTCACATGTGAAATCACTTTAGACCCTTGGACTGAAACAATAGTAAATGTACTTACCAACCAAGATAATAACACATCCTTACAGGGTAACGTAGGTGATACTGAAAGACCTGATAGTCCAATATCAATATCGGACTCTTCAGAAACATTGACTGCCTCGTCACCTTCAGACATTATGTCGTCTTATCCAGTCCGAGCAGCTTCCTCCAGCACCCTCACAGCGGATTCATTACCTGAAACAATACACTCAGCACGAGATATCGATACAAACGGTATCCCTATCCTAGATGAAGCTGTAGACACGAAGCCCCATCAAGTTCTTGTTTTTACCTGGAACAGAAATCAATTATCAGTAAAAGATTCATTACGTGATAAACAAAAAATTTTTGAGATACACTTACCTGTAGATAATCCACACTTAGTAAAACAATTCCTTCTGGAATACATACATCCTAAAATAAAATATTTCTTTTATTTTGAGGATCAAATACACCGTAGCCAGTTTACAGACGCTGTTATTAAACTGTTTAAAAAGGATACTGTTAAAATTTACGAATGCACTAAAAGAGTTATATATGTAGAGGACGAAGACGAACAACGTTCAGTCGTACTTACCTACCATCATGGTAAAACCAGCCATCGCGGCATCAAGGAAACTCTCATGAAAATAAAGCGAAACTACTTCTGGAAAAATATTGACGTAACTGTTGCCACGGTAATAAATTCATGTGAAACCTGTAAAAAACTAAAATACGATCGTAAACCCTTGAAACCAGTATTACAGTTAACACAAACATAAACGAAACCCTTTGCTGAAATATTCATAGACCTTTTCTCAATAGAAGGGAAATACTTTTTGACGATAATAGACGCTTTTAGCAAATTAGGACAGGCTTTCATACTCTCAAACCGATCCACTCCTGAAGTAGTCCGCGCATTAATTAAATTTTTCTCGTTCTATGGCGTACCAAACCGGATAAGTGCCGATCCTGGAACCGAATTCAACAATACTTTGTTTAAAGAAACACTTCAATTTTATAAAATTGATCTGCACATAGGTACAGCACATAACCCTAATTCTATGGGTTTAATAGAACGCTTCCACTCAACCATCTTAGAAATATATCGTATCGCAAAATATGAGCACCTAATTACTGATGCTGCCGACGTAATGACGTACGCGATTATGTCCTACAATCAAACTATACATTCGACAACAGGTCTTACGCCCTTTGAAGTTGTTTTTGGACACACCGATTCGAATAGCACCTTCGCAGTTAACTTTAATAAACAATATACGCAACAATTAGTTAACGATCACATGAAGCGAACTAAGTATCTCTACCAATACTTAACGGATAAAATAATAGCAAACAAAGAAAAGGTCAAAGAAAAACGTGATGGTGAAACATCGTTCGATATTCAAGAAGGAGACACTGTATTCATAAAAGGAGTAAACATTAGACGAAGTAAAGACAAACCTCGTTTTCAAAAAGCACAAGTATCAGGCGAAATCGTTAGGAACATTTGTCCTGTTAGAATAAATAATCGTGACACAAAAGTGACGCTTAAGGACATTAAACGACCTCCACAGATTCCTCCTCGTGCTCCTGGCCCTGACTTCCAGGATACACACCCTTCAACTTCAAAGGATAGATAAGAACCCTGGCGTATTGATTCTGAAACAAGGTCAAGCTAGCGTAAGTTACAATAAGTGGACTATTATTAAGGTTTTAGATTTAAGTTTGATTCATGAGGATTTAGAATTTAATATTAAAAGATATGCAAACTTTAATGAATATATACAGAAACATTTGGGAAATGATACCTCGAATTATCAGCTGTTTGATGTAAAACTCCAAACGGATTATGTTATGAACAGTAGCATAGAAACATTTAAGCAGTTAGCCCCATCGATGAGGATTAAACGTGGAATTCTAAACCCTCTAGGATCTATTATTAAGATTATTACCGGTAACTTAGACAATGACGACGCTAGCAGATATGATAACATGATTGATAATATAAAAACACGTCAGGATGCATTAGCAAACAAGGTAACGCTTATAACAGAAATTTCTAAAGCTTTAGTTAAAATAACGAACTCTACTAAAAACAATTTCATGCAAATTGAAGAAGAAATTTGGGAAATAACAAAATTAATTAATCAAAATAGCATTAACATTACCACACATAACTTTGTAAATATCTATAATCTATTTTTACACAATTTTCAACTATTGTACAGTCGACTGAATGAGATTGAAATTTCCATCACATTCAGTAAATTAAAAATATTACACCAGTCTCTGATAAAGTCTGATGAGCTGTTCAAATCATTAAAGTTCATAGAAAAATCTAATAAACTAATGTATGAAGTAAGCTATGATAACTTAGTTAAGTTAGAGCAGTGTATCGAAATAAAAGCTTATTCGAAGGGAAGTCAAATAACGTTTATTTTAGAAATACCTATAATCAAAGATGAAATATATAATTACTACAGAGCAATCCCCATACCTATTACCAATCATTTTAACCAGACCACAATCATTATTCCCAAACACCCCTACCTCTTAGTAAAAGGGTCCGAAATAGTCTCGCTCTCCCAGCCTTGCTACGAACTCTACGGGGCGAAGTTCCTGTGCTACGAGGACGAGTCCCAGCTGCCAATGGAAGACACCTGCATAACCGCATTAATGAGATTCTCCCATAACACAAACTCCTGTCATCCCGTACCAGTGGAAATTCACACTCTTAAAATACAACCTGTGGGGAAAAGGCGTTGGATTATCTATAGTAGAGCCGAAACTATACTATCAGAGATCTGCAATAACGAGATAACGAAAGAAGAAATAAAAGGTACTTACTCTCTTAACTTGGATGGACACTGCGATGTCAAGATAGGTAGAGTTACCCTAAAATCTAATCAAACTACAACAAGTAATATCGACTCTTCGAAATTAACAATTGTCAATCTTCCTGATGTAACACCCATCGAGCCACACCTGCAACGCAAGCCTATCAATTTGGAGACTAGTGATTTAACAAATCTGCAACACCTAAATAACTTATTGGAAGTTAGTAGAAGTGAAGTGAAAATCGACAGTGAAAAGTCAATTAATGTGAAAAGTGTTAGCGTCGGCACTCTAGTGTTATATATTATTATAGTTTTAAGCATTCCTGTATTCATAGCTCGTAAGTACGGAAAAAACGTAAAAAAATGTTTGTGCCGAAATGATCGGAGTGACAATAATCATCCCAATGATAATCATCCCTCCGATAATTTCGAACTTATGGGGGGAGGAGTTATATATGCTGTATCGACCCCCAATATTATAACTTCATGTTAATTGTTACTGTGTTACGCGCCTTAGGCGGCCGGAGCTGACACAGCATTCACGGTAGCGCCGGGATGTTATGGCTAACGCCTGGCGACACGCATCCGATAGAGATAAGAACTTAGACTAAGAAATGTATTAGCTTTAGTTAGAAGATAGATCAGTCTTAAATAAAACCTCTTCGTGTCAAGACTCCTGTCGTTTGTTTTTTAAAAACCTTCGGCAGTGCCACCGGGATTTAACTAGATAGATTTTCCAAGTCTGGCTGTTTGTGTTTGTGAGATTGAATGTTTGTAAACGCACTCACGATACAGGAGAAATTCCTAGTGTTGGGCAACGTTTTTAAAATAAAATGTTATTTGTACTCTCTCGTCAAACACATCTAACACTCACACATACACACGACGGCGCGTCTTTTACTGATTACGGTTTATTTTCTTTATATTTTTATATTTACGTCAATCTTTTAAGATTTTGGTGTGCAATAAAGTATATTCTATTCTATTCTATTCTAATCTTTTATCTTTATAGTTACTAAAATATAGCTTGAATGTAAGAGTAACTAGTGGAATAGCGCAACTTTTTAACGCATTTTTTTTACTTAAAAACAAAAAATAAAAAAGCCGTATGTTTATTTAATTATTTTTTAATTATTAAAATAATTTTTTTATGTTATTTTTAGTTTAATTTAATTCATAAAGCGATGTGGTGATACAGTAAATATTGAGCAATCTTCCTGAGGTTTTGACATTGAAAATCATCAAATAACTTCCCTCGCTTTAGGCAGTGTACCTATCAGACTTTTACTGACTAAAATCTAGCCATGCTTCTTTTTTGCCGTTTATGTTCCGGACCCGCGGTATTTCTTTCGAACAAACCGCAACCCCGGCAGGCGGTGCCCCTGGCAGGCGTCTCTGCTTTGCTGATATCTTTTTGAGGCGCGCGTGAAACACGAACACGCCGTCGACACGGCCTATAGTCACAAGAACGGATGGTGAGCAATGTGTAGCTCACCGTCCATTCATCTCAGACCCGCATCTAAGGTGTTTGGGAGTCGTCTGGTGGCACCCGACACCCGTCTCCCGCGGCGGCTGGGTAAAGTCTCTCCCTCAAAGGTCCGACCACACGTGTTCATACTTGATTCTTAGATTACTATTTCGTTCAATATTTGACCTTTAGAGGGTAAATAAAGTTTCCGTGAAATTGAAAGTAGGGATGAGTTGTTTGTTGATCTCTACGAAGATGGGATTAGTTATTGATTAGTTTGTAATCATTTTGATGGATTCATATTTAAGAGATTGAATAAAAAATGTCGTTTGAGAAAAGAACAGAAATACGAATTGCTACTGATTTTATTTTCTACTAGCTGGCGCCCGCGGCTTCGCCAGCGTGATATTAAAAAAAAATCTATGTGGTATTCCAGACTATAATATACCTCTATGCCAAATTTTATCAAGAACCGTTCAGTCGTTTTGACGTGTAAGAGTAACAAACATCCATACATCCTCACAAAAATTCGCATTTATAATATTAATAGGATTTTTAAATTATTGTTCGTAAGTTTGTTTTTCACATTAGTGTTAAGATTTTAGAATATAAGTGTTTTGGTTACACTGTTAACTTGTATTCTTTTAAGTAAATAAATAAGCTGACTCAGCTGCATAGCTCTCTGTGATAACATACAAGTTTACGAGTTTAGCGTATGGTTTTAATTTCAACTTAATACCTCCATGAATTCACTAGATAAAAGTTATTGACAGACTGCCAGACTGACAGACAGACAGACTGAATGACAGGCAGATCGACAGACAGACTGACAGACTGAAAGACAGGCAGATTGACAGACAGACTGACAGACTGAAAGACAGGCAGATTGACAGACAGACTGACAGACTAACAGACCGTTAGACTGACAGACTGACAGACTGACAGACCGACAGCCTGACAGACTGACAGACGAATAGCAAAGTGACTGTACCCTTTATATTGATAGCATCCCAAATTTCTATCAACCATCAATGTCTATGACACGAGTTCCCCTCACCGGGCAGGACTAGCGAGTACATCAGTACATTACACGCTGCGCTTGACACCGCATACAATGCAAGTTGCTCCTTTTATCTGCTGGCGTATTTTTTATTTAAAAATTACTCTGGAATCAACCGCCATTGTTAGGCCTGTGGTGTGTTTAACGTGTTCTGTTTTTGATAAACTTGGGCTAGGAGATGGGAAAATATTGTGGGGGAAAATATGAGAGATAATAATCGGGGTGCTGGGTAATATTTAGTGGTTTTATAAACTTACTTTTGTCCGCAGCTTTGCTTGGGGAGCTCATGGCTAACTAATAAAAGTTGCTTGGGTTGATTTTTAGGGTAAAGCCATGCTTGCCTAGGTTAGTCTGTGGATGGGTGACCACCATATACCAAGTTTCTTTCGTGCTTTTTTATCAGACTTGTACTGACTAAATCCCACCTTTGTTCCTTAATTTGACGTTTATGTCCCGAGGCCGCGGTATTTCTTTCGAATAACCTGCAACCCCGGTTAAAAACTCATCATTTTAATTTTTTTTCGAATGTTTTAATAGTTATTCGCCATGAAAATAAATCCGATGAATCAAAAAATTCCTTTTTTGTTTTTTTTTTCTGTGTCTGGGTGTGATTTATCTATAATATGTATGTATTTATAAATGATATAAGTATGTATATCAGTTGTCTGGTTACCATAACACAAGCTCTGCTTAGATTGGGATCAGATAGCCGTGTGTAAGTTGTCCCAAGATATTTATTTATTTTTTAGACCCAACCCACCAAGGGTAAAGTTATTAGTTGATCTTGATCAGCAATATTTGACGGGCCTGTTGGTCTAGTGGTTAGTGGCCCTGACTGCTAAGCCGGAGGTCGTGGGTTCGATTCCCACCCAGGACAAACTTTGTGTGATGAGCATGATTGTTTATTCTGTGTCTGGGTGTGATTTATCTATAATATGTATAGTATGTAATTATATAAGTACCTATGTATATCAGTTGTCTGGTTACCATAACACAAGCTCTGCATAGCTTGGGATCAGATAGCCGTGTGTGAGTTGTCCCAAGATATTTATTTATTTATTTTATTTATTTAATACACACCATGTTTTCTGAAAAGGATCTGAAACCAGAATAATCATAATGATTGAACCATTTTACTGTAGGATTCAATTTGATGACGTCATTTTCTCTGCTAATTGAATCTCTGATAAAGCCAATCGTAATAATGCATCGTGATTGGATGTTTGCTGGCTGAATATTTACTGCTGATAGTATGTGATTCACGATGTACACTATTTTAGGGTTTCGTACCTTAAAAGGAAAAACGGAACCTTTATTGGATCACTTTGTTGTCCATCTGTCTGTATATCTGTCAAAACCCTTAATCTCGAGAACGCGTGGAGGTATCGAGTTGAAATTAAAACCATATACTTCTGTTGTACCTTTGTGGGGTGAAAAAAATCGCCATCCAAGTCTACGTGTACTTGAGTGGAGACCGCGACTCGGCAAGCGTGGATGCCCTCCGACCAGGTGGGATGACGATCTAAGAAAGACTGCAGGCAGATGCTGGATGTGGCAAGCTGAAGACAGGGCGCTATGGCGCTCATTAGGCTCCCCTAATGAGCACCTAGCGCCCTGTCTTCCTGTCTTGTCTTAGTCCACTGCTGGACATAGCCCTCCGGCTATGTCCAGCAGTGGACTAATATAGCCTGATGATGATGAAGTCTACGCAGTCAAAAGATATGGCCGTTTATGTCGCAACTTTGTACAAAACATGTCATTTAACAAATTGATAAAAAGCTCTCGTTTATAAATTCAACAAACTTATAGTGCTCAACATTTTACTCTACATTCAAACAAAAAACACATTAAAACGTGCCACCTAGAAAATGTTCTAATGTAATTACTTACTTATTACTTAATTCTGTGTATTTCTCAAAATTTGCGCCTCTTTTATCATAAGCCTAAGGGCGAATATTCCTCTCATTTAAGACATTTTTTCGCCACAATATTTTGTCACTGTAGGAAACGAATGCAGTAATGAGATAAATTAGAGAATAATCTCCTTTGTCTGGCTTATTTTGTCGTTCTGCACAACAAATGCGAAAAGACTGGCTTTACAACCATTAACACGAAGTGGAAAAATATGGGGAATATACTACAGTGTGGTGAGTTATTTTGTCCTTTTATTATTGAAAATGCTAAAGTTTATTTATATAGTCAGTGAAAAATGCCGTAAGAGGAACTCGTGGCGAAATAATAGTAGCCGTTCAGGTCGATCTTTGGGTTAAACCACGCTTGCGTAAGTTGGTCTGTGGATGGGTGACCTCCCGTTACATATCGAGTTTCCTCCGTGCCTCTGAAAGCACGTTAAGCTGTTGGTACCGGCTGTCATTTGTAGATCTTTGACAGTCGTTACAGGTAGTCAGTGTCCCGAAAGTCTGACTACCAGTTTTACCAAGGGGTATCGCATTACCCAGTACTAACTGGGTTGTGGAGGTCAGATAGGCAGTCGCTCTATGTAAAATACTGATATTCAGCTTCATCTGGTTAGACTGGAAGCCGAACCCAACATAATTGGGAAGAGGCTAGGCAGATGATGATCTATATATCTGTACTAATATTATAAATCTGAAGAGTTTATTTGTTAGTTTGTTTGAACGCGCTAATCTCAGGGACTACTGGTTGGAATTGGAAAATTCGTTTAGTGTTGGATAGTCCATTTCTTGAGGAAGGCTATAGGCTATATAACATCACGCTACGACCAACAGGTGCTGAGCAGCGTGGGTGAAACCGCGTCGAACAGCTAGTATATAATACAGTGTAACTAAAACAAAACTCTTTGCAACATCTCCCAAACCTGTGTTATGCAAATAAATGATTTGATTGATTGAACAACCCGCAGCCCCGGCGGGAAGTCTATATAATTGATATATGAATACTTGTTCTATAACTATTATTGTGGTTACAAACAACAGGATTTAACCAAAACAGTTCATCTAACACTCACTTCGTTTAACATCAAAACGGGAAACCGGTTAAATTATCACAATGATCAAACGACTTTTTGAACTACACCGCTGTAACCAAATATCCGTTCGAACGGTTAATTAAATAACTAATGCTATTAGTGGCTATGTTAAACCCCAGTTAACACTGGAATGTTTTAAAATTAACTAGCACCCCAACCTTAATTTTTACGAGTTTTACAATGTGTCAATTTTTTTTTCTTATCTATTTTTAACTAGCTGGCGCCCGCGGCTTTGCCCGCGTGATATCGAACAAAAAGTATTCTATGTGTTATTCCATACTATAATCTACCCCTGTGCCAAATTTCAAGATCATCAAGATCTGTTCGACCGTTTTGACGTGAAAAGTAACAAACATCTATACATCCATCCACACAATCTCACAAACATTCGCACTTATAATATTAGTAGGATATTTATGTGTAAAGTTTATGAGGATGTCTGGATGTTTGTTACTCAATCACGAAAAAAAAATTGATCGGAATTCAATAAAATTTGTTGTTGCGTTTTTTTCTATATGTTTGACTAGCTGTTCCACGCGGTTTCACCCACGCTGCTCAGCACCTGTTGGTCGTAGCGTGATGTTACATAGCCTATAGCCTTCCTCAAGAAATGGACTATCCAACACTAAAAGAATTTTCCAATTCCAACCAGTAGTCCCTGAGATAAGCGCGTTCAAACAAACAAACTCTTCAGCTTTATAATATTAGTATAGATATAATAATTTTGTCCACTCGAACAGACAGATGCGAAAAATAATGTAACTGATATTCTGTTATGCATTGCTCGGAGAAAAATATTGAAAAATCTTCGTGTAACAAACATTTTTTTTCTACCTAACGTTGAAAGTTTTCTCCGCCAGTAAAGCGTAGTTTATAAAAATAGTGAAAAGTTTTGACTTTCATTGAAAAGTAGGTACTCTATCTAATTACAAATAAAAAGAAAAATGAACGATAAGAATCTTCTTTGCTCGTAAAAAGTTAGAATTTATCTAAAGCCACGTCTGGCGTTTTATTTCTTTTGACGGTCAATTTAACAAATTATTTGATTAGTGAAAAATACCTTTATCTATAAAGATTTTTGTGACACAAAAGAAAAAAGCAAGCCACCGCCATGTTCGTGGAGCTCTAAAGAATTGATTTAAATTTGGAACATGTTCAATTGTTCATTTATTTTGAAACGTTCCGAATCACGAATGTGTGAACTTGCCCAACGGGGTTTTTACGCGATCAATGTCTTTAAAAATTAGTTAAAATATAAAAAAAAAATTAAACACTGACTGCACGGTTGGGGCAGTGGCTGAGCGATTCACTGCCGAGCAGCGTGTTGTATTCGCCAGGTTATTGTTTCGGGTCTGGCTGTTTGTATTTGTGAATTTAAATGTTTGTAAACACACGCAAGTTCGAAAAAATACCTACTGTCGGAGTAATTAACAACACTTTCCGTTTATATTTATGGGTATTCAACAAGCAATCAAAGTAAATAATTGCTGATGATAAATACAGCTAAATAAAATCTTTTAACAGCTCAACACGAGCAACAGGATATCAAAGCCGCAGCTCAGATTCCACAGACCAGTACCGAAACATCTAAAGATAAACAGTGAGTGTGTTTTGCATAAATGGGCGGCGCATTAACCACAGTAGTTTAACATGAGAGAACAGTGTTCAGTTTCGCGTTAGTTGTCGTAAACTAGTCTTACTAATGTTTTCTGGACTGTGGCTCAAGTTACGAGAGGAACTTAGTATGTATGTCGCTGTCCATCATCATCTGCCTAGCCTTTTCCCAACTATGTTGGGGTCGGCTTCCAATCTAACCAGATGCAGCTGAATATCAGTATTTTACATGGAGCGACTGCCTATCCATCGACTGCCTATGATGTCACTGTCCGAGGACCCAAAATAAAACCAATATGAACTTTAATTAAAGTAAATTACAATTATTTATCGGTACTAGTACATACAGAATTAATTAAAAAATACAAGTATCTGGTAAACAGGGAGCATCGTATTAGAATATCATCATGCAACATCAGTGATGATTTCATCTGGATGAAATCGCTGACGTTCGTTCGTTACTAATATTATAAAAGCGAAAGGGAATTTGTTTGTTTGCCTTCACGCCATAATGGCTAAACCGATTTTGATGAATTTTGACACAGAGATGGTTGGGTCATTAGATTGACTATTTTTTTAAAGTGGGTTCGGAGGGAGAAAGAGGGAAGAAAAGGAATAACTAAACATTGGTATTATAATCAATATGGCGCAATCGCAAAAACTACAGGTAGCAGGTACCTGCAAATCAGGAAAAGGGAACTGTGTCACCCCGATTTTAACGCGAGCGAAGCCGTGGGCAAAATATAGTCCATCATAAATAAGAAATAATATTAGAAAGAAAGAAGAATTCATTTGTCAAAATATAGTACTTACAAAAGATGTTACAGATTCATACATTCTACCATTTCCGGTGTTCAATTTTAATTATAACATCACAGAGAACTAGAAAAAAAACTTTTTTTTTACTATTAAAGATTTTTCATTTTGCACGTGGCTATTTAAGTGTATAGTATAAATAAATAAAAATCTGTATTTTCAGGCGTCGTGGGCGGTCTTAAAAACTATCATAGTTTTTAAGTTTTGTACTCATGTGTAACATTTTGTCACACATAAGTACAAAAACAACAAATAAAAATACATTGTAAATAGTATCTTGAAGAAAAAAGAAACCAGCATTATAAAGACACTAAAACCACCCTCTCGCTTTTTTTGATCGCTCAGAATCAGCGTGAAAAGGTTACAAATGTGAATTTTGAGATGACTTTAAAGTAAATTCTTACTAATGAGGGAGACAGCGGCCTATAGCATAATATTTTATAATATTTCCAATATCTTATACATGAAATTCTCGGTTCTCAGTTTTACTTGCATTTCTCCTCCGAAACGTCTTGACCGATTTTTATAAAATTTTGTATGACCATTCGCTAGGTCTGAGAATCGGTAAGAGATTGTATTTTGTTTTATTTATCCCGCTTTTCACTTAAACCTTGGCCATCCTCATCAGCAACGTGGTGCAGCGCAGAGCTCGTCGATATATCAGCGGGCAGCGTGACGGACGGAGCCATTGTACCTAACGCTGTTACTGTTTAGAGGGTTTTAGAGATAAAGTGACTAATACCTACTTAGATTGTAAGTTTGTCATGCTTGTTTAGCGTGACAGACAGGACGCTTGTACCTAACGCTCTCGCTGTTTGGAATATTTAAAGTAAATAATGCTGAGTACATTTTGGTGCAATAACTAAGAGCCGTTTGCTTGGAAAAAAACTGTAATTCTTGTAATGTCTATGATTAGTACTAAGCTTATTTGATACTAGCTTTTGCTCGCGGCTTCACTCGCGTTTAGTTTGGGGTAAACACAGTTCCCCTTTCCTGATTTCCTGGTACCTGCTGCTTGTTTCATCAAAATCGGTTTAGCCATGTAGGCGTGAAGACGTAAAAAACAAACAAACTCACTTTCGCTTTTATAATATTAGTAAGGAAGTAAGGATTTCTACATCAGCATTGGTAGTATGTGTGATTGAATATTTGATGTAAGATCTAAATGTATCAACGTTTTTTTTTTTCTATTTAAGTAATAAAGAAAAAAAAATTATAGATGTAAATAAATCTTATCTTACACCTTTCCAGCAATATCTTCTAGTACAGTAAATCCGTTGTTTGTTTAGTCTTTATCCATTACAAATTCAAACTTGACACTTTCCCCCTAACTATTTCTTCGTTACACCGTATGTCATGTCCATAGTATGACAACCTATTACCATAACTTTTCAGCTAATCAAAAAAAAAAAAAAAACAAAATCCAAGATGGCACTTAATACCTATAATATGACGTCGAGAAAAGATGCACGGTTCGGGTCGACCGGCCTATGGAAAAAAATACCTCAATGAAAAGTGCCATTTGATGTTTTACACCTAATTTTTAATGCGAGCGTTTACATTTCCAAACCATTGCTAAAACAAAGCTGATCGACAAAAAATATGTCATCGTAAAAATAATATGCCGCACCCAAAAAGTTGCCATAATAGGTTTTACAAATCAATTACCTTTGTGCTTTGTACGCACAATGGATGCAGCGATCAAAATAGAAAATATTTAGTGATAAAAGTTAAATGTTACTACCAAAATAAAAGCTCAGAACGAATTTTGCTATCGTTTGCGTTGCGTGAAATTGCTGCAAACTGCGTTAAAATGTTTGGAATTCACAAAATTTGGGTTACAGTTAGTTTGATGTAGTTTGTTGGATCAAAAAAAAGGCTAAATTGACATTGACAATGGTGTCGATTTTGTGATCACAAACTAACCTAAAACCACTCTGAAATTCACTAAAATTTTGTTTATTCCTGTCAAACGATGTTTCCTATTTTAAAATTAATTGAAGTGATACAACTTAACCTTACTATAAATCGACAGCGTTAATGATAGTTTAGTTACTTAATTTAGAGATGATCTCAATCTCACTATTCTAAAATTGACGTTTACGACCAAAAATAATTATCTTTATTCGCAACTAAAATGGTGTGGGGATAAAATTAGATGTGATTAGGATTGTCATTTCAATGTAAGTTTAGTTTAATCCGGCGGTTCATGAATCAGCACCAATGTATAGTAACTTTACCTGTAATTCTCAAGGAGTTAGTCATAAGTGTACCTCATAGTAGATTTAACATTTTTCCAGGTATGTTTAAATCCCATTGTAAAAGGGATGACCATATTGACATCAGCTGGGCACAAATCCAGGCTCCGCTACTGGTACCACATGAGTAGATAAAACGGTAAAAACACACCGTATAGTATCCTCTTCTTATTCAAAAAGGATCATGCAATACAATAAAGGTATTTACACACATGCTCCGCGTGCTTGTAGTAGTGCAACCGATTCGCGCGGTTGTATGAAGCTTTATCTCTGTTCCGTTTATCTACTCATGTGCTGGTACTGACAAATGATTTACTTGATACACACCTACGGGAGATACTGTGTTGTGCTTGTAGCATAATTTAAAAAAAAAAACGTAGCCAATAGCTCGGAATTTCTCCTGTATAGTGGGTGCGCTTACAAACATTTAAACTCACATACACAAACAGCCAGACCCGAAACAACTATGCCTGTTTATTCCGTGCGGAAATCGAACCCGTGACACGCAGCGCTGCTCCACTGCACTGCCCCTAACCTTGCCGTCGTCGCCGAATTTGCAAAAGAATGATTGTATTTTTAAATAAAAAAATCGACGTATTTTTATCTAGCAATTTGTGCTAGGGCTTTTAGACGCACGTCAGTTGTATCAAATCTAGTATAAGCTAAAGTCCAGTAGCTTGTAAAATTGTTCCATTGACATGCAGCCTACGGCACTAAAAATCTGGCGAAGTTACAACTTGTCGGCAAAAATTATGCCCAAAATTAGGTCAGAATTTAATATACATGTTCCATGACTCGCCTGATTTATTGCCCAGCGCCATATTTGAGTAATAAATCAGGGGATTAAAAATAATGCTGCTACGTGTTCACGCTAGCTTCATCAGAATTCATGGTATTATGAGGTAAGCAGGGCTTGGCGAGGTCTTTCGATGGTTTTCACTACAGTCGACACGGAAATGTTATGTTAAAACAAAGAGGCACTTATGAATTTTGACTTGGAATCAAAATTACATATATTGGAAATATTTCATATTGGAAAATCCAACGTGCAATAATCTTGGCATTTCCACTTAAATGTCGCGTAAATGATTATGATGTCATCAATTTTCTTGCAATTTTATTTGCGGCCAGAATTAAGCAGTTAAGAATATACTCTTAGCTTTATTTTGTAAATAATAGTTAATTCTATTTGTTGATTGTGAATATGTGGAGACCATGTAGGTCGTTTATTTTTAACTATTATCTGGCAGTTTGAGTACTATAAGTGACCTAAACAAATGTTCTTTCTATGGTATTGTTCGTCGTGTCTTTAAGCTCCTTCACTATCAGTCGAGCTATACGATCACTGACAAATGCTCACATTGCCTGGACTACACAAATTTCCTTTTTATGGTATTGTTTGTTGTGTCACTAAGGTGCTTGAGTTTGAGTCGAGCTACACGATAACTGACAAAAACTCACACTGCCTGGACAGTAGGGTGGCACACCTTAGTATGTTCTTTTTTATATAATCTTTAATCCTTACTTATAATATTATAAAAGCGAAAGTGAATTTGTTTGTTTGTTTGTTACCTCTTCACGCTTTAATGGCTAAACCGATTTTGATAAATTTTGGTACAGAGATAGTTGGGAACCAGGAGACGGACATAGGATAATATTTTTTTGAAAAACGTATGTGAGGGAGAAAGAGGGAAGAAAAGGGAAAGCTTAACGTTGCTATTACAAATCAATAAGGCGTAAGGAGAACTGTGTTACTCCGAATTTAACGCGAGCGAAGCCGCGGGCAAAAGCTAGTAATATATACTTTTTTTTTCAAGTCAGTTTTTTTGTTTGTTACGTCTTCACGCCTAAATGGCCCAACCGATTTTTATGAATTTTAGTACAGAGATAGTTGGGACACCGAAAACGGACATAAGTTAAAAAAATTGAGAAAAGGGGAGAGTAAGATATATCTTTTTTGTCGATCATCTCGGTCAGGTCGGGTTAAAATTAGCGTTAGCCCAAAAAAAACTATGCCACGCGGACGAAGTCGCGGGCAGAAGATAGTGTTAAAATAAAAGTATATTTTGATTTCAAGTATTATTAATTATTTCTTTTATCTTCTTCATATCTTAAAATTACATTTTTAAATATTTCTTAGAAAATAAATAAAAAATATAAAAATAGGTTTCCGCCGGTAACGGGAGCAGGGTCCAAGCTACCGGTGGTTAGGGCTCCAGAGACAGGAACCTTCACACAATTCGAGCCGCATCGAGGAGTACTGTCTTCTGAATCAGGTTCTTGATCCAACCACCTATGGAGAGCTTAAATTAAAATTCAATTTAATAATTGAATAAATAAATTATAAAATAATCTGTAGTAAACAAAGGTTCACAAAGTTATTCAGGTATAAATCACACATCACACACACTATAAATTTTAACGCCAATCAAATCCAGTCACCCACGAATATGTAATCTTAATGTTATCTCTACGTACTTCTTAATTGGCTTTGACTTCTTAATGTTTAATTCAATAATTTTATATTTATGTAAGCTGTGAAGTTACCTTTTACAAATAAACAAATTTTTGCTCGCGGCTTCGCTTAGCGTTTAATTCGTGGTCACACAGTTCCCCTTTCCTGATTTGCAGGTACCTGCTGCTTGTAGTTTTTGCCCTATCGCCTTACTGGTTGTAATAACAAAACTAAGTTTTCCCTTTTCTCCCTCATTTCTCACTTAAAAATAAAAATTAGCCTATGGCCGTCTCCAGGGTCCAAACTATCTCTGTACTAAAATTTATCAAAATCGGTTGAGCCATTAAGGCGTGAAGACGTACAAACAAAGAAAATCACTTTCGCTTATATAATATTAGTAAGGATTAAATAATCTTCCATTGAAGTTTCTTCCACAAGAAACATATTTAGACAAATCAAATGAAAGCTTCATAACACACAGTAATTAACCTAGTCTATAAACAAACTGTACCACTCTACCCAGCGAGATGGTATCGCTAAGCTAAGTGAGCTGGGAATTAACCCCACAAGATCGTTTACACGGTATATGAGACAAGTTGTATTTCAACAGACAACGGCTGTATCGCCATCGTAATCCTAACGTGAATGTGGAGCTGTTGGACATGGGGTTTTAACATAAAGAGAAGGAGAACATCTTTGTTTATTAGTGGTTATTTGGTTAATTCGTTCACCATAGTGTACCCATGGAAACGCTAAATTGAAAATTATTTCTGAACTAAAAGATTAGCAGATCATCTAAATAGACGTAGAGAAAACAAAAATATGTATTATATACGCTAACTCATAAACTATCTAAGGAATATAAATAAAATTGATATGGGACCACCTGCGAGGTATAATCATTAAATTTTGCTAATCGGTAATAAAAAAAACCGACAAATTAACTACCTCCTCCTTTTTTTGAAGTCGGTAAAAAGGAAAAAGAGTTTATTGGACTCTTACAGGCAAAAAATATTAAAAAAAAAAAACAAAATAAAACACACGAAGCTAATAGGCAACCATGTCACAGATTTGATTGTGATAGGGCGCAAACAAGGACATACCAATAGTTGAAAAGTGGTACTACAGTAAAATACCTTATTTTAAGAAATAATGACATACATTATTTACATACTTTACACATCAAAAATCTACAGCACAAATAGTTTGAAAGCACTTGTCGTCTAGGCTTTTAGGTTTTATCATAGTATCATAGTTCTATCATAAACATTTTTGTTTTCTTTTTTTTATAAAAACATTGCCCCACACTAGGATTCCTCCTGTATCGTGGGTGCATTTACAAACATTTAAACTCACATACACAAACATCCAGACCCGAAACAACTATCTGCAGTTCATACAAATATTTCTTCCGTGCGGGAATCGAACCCGCGACACGCAGTGCAGCAGTCAATCGCTGCCACTGCGCCAACCGTGTCGTCATCTGGTTTTAGCGGTATTTTCAGGATACCCATATTTATTTTCTTAGTTAACACATCTTAACACAGCACGTCTTAGTGTCACGAAAGCATCTTTACAAAACCGTCTCTTCTGAAATGTCAAATAATTGAAAAGAAAAAAAAATATACCCGGACAAGTGCAAGTCGGACTGGCGAACTTAGACTTAGAGGGTTCATTTTTCAGAGGTCCATGGGACCAGATTTGAATTTTAAGTTCAACTCGATATCTGCACGCATTCCCGAAATAAAAAGCCTTGACTGACAAATATGACGGGCCTGTTGATCTAGTGGCCCTGACTACTGAGCCGGAGGTCGTGGGTTCGATTCCCACCCAGGACAAACTTTGTGTGATGAGCATGATTGTTGCCTTTGTTCTGTGTCTGGGTGTGATTTATCTATAATATGTATGTATTTATAAATTATATAAGTATGTATATCAGTTGTCTGGTTACCATAACACAAGCTCTGCTTAGCTTGGGATTAGATAGCCGTGTGTGAGTTGTCCCAAGATATTTATATTAGATAAGTGCACAGCAAAGTCATTCTAAGGCTTAATTTTTTCCTTCTGAATTACGAAAACCCAAAAACGCAAAAAACATACATCCTATTTCTATCTATACTACATAACTCCCAATATAAATTCCCTTACAAAGTAAAACAGGTCAATAAACTACTGACATCAAAATCGGCCGGCACCCCTAAATGTAGGGCTGCCACCACTCGGCGTCAAAGTGCAGGGAAATTATCAATTTCCGCCATCGCCATTCAGCCTGTCTTTGAACTCTTCGTTTAGGTGCCTCCCCTGACAAACTAGCCTACTTTATAAAAAAAAAAAAGTTTGTAGTAGTTTGAGGTTTTATTTTTAAAAGTACTGGTTAGTTTTACATGTAATTTGATGACAGTAATATCATTTGACAAGCCTGTTGGTCCAGTGGTTAGTGGACCTGACTGCTGAGCCGGAGGTAGTGGGTTCGATTCCCACCCAGGACAAACTTTGTGTGATGAGCATGATTGTTTGTTCTGTGTCTGGGTGTGATTTATCTATAATATGTATGTATTTATAAATTATATAAGTATGTATATCAGTTGTCTGGTTACCATAACACAAGCTCTGCTTAGTTTGGGATCAGATAGCCGTGTGTGAGTTGTCCGAAGATATTATTTATTATTATTATTTAGAAGTCTAATTAAGCGGAAATTGGAAACAATTTCTTTTAAAAATGAGGTTCTAGAACATTTTTGATTTTGTCACACGAATGCCAAGCTTGCCAGCTTGACTGATAAGCGGGCGTGTGAGACTGGACAGAAAAAAATATTACCAAGTAATTCAATGTTTTAGTTTTTATTAATTAATTTATTTTTCGTAGAAAGCATAAACATGAAAAACTTCTACTTTCATCACAATAAATTCGAGATGAAAATAAAAACGAAATAAAAAGAAATTATCAAATAAATTTGTTAGATTTTTTCTTGTAATAGATTAACGTCACAGTAATGAAAAGTGTGGTTTTAGTTCTTTTCATCTTTCATCTTGTAACTGTTACCTACCTACCCCACGCTTGACCTATTTAAGAACTGCCATTTCGAAAATTGCTTTAGGTAAATATGACAAATTCGTTGTACCAGATAATTGAATAAAACTGGGAGAATTTTGTGAATACCTTTTAGTTATTTAAGCTTCATGTAAAATAGTGGTACCTAAGAGGATTTAATGCCACAAAGCTTCTTTATTTTTTGGAACGATGTTCCTTATGCGAAAGGGGGCTGGACGGAAAAAATTAAGACCAAAAGTTGTAACGATACTTTTTGCTATAGTTGTAAGCCGTGAGACGTGCGCATGATTCTCTGTCTCTCCCTCTCTCTCTTTTAGAAAGCAAGCCAGTAATTTTCGTTTCGTCTTTCTATTTCGCAATGAACAGTGTGGTGTCGCGACGATTATTTTTGTAGAGTATATACAGGTTATTTGTACAAAATAAATAATAACTTCGTTCTATCCGGGTGTCCCTTGACACCTCTCAAGATTTTTCTCGTGTGGTGGTCACCCACCCACAGATTAACCTAGGCAAGCGCAGTTTCACCTTAAGATTGACCCGAGCAGTTGCTATTATTTAGTCACGAACTCTTCAGCGGCCAAAATACGTCCTCACTTAATATTATAAAAGCGAAAGTTTGTTTGTTTCACGCCTAAATGGCCAGACCAATTTTGATGAATTTTGGAGACGGAAAAAGCTATTTTTAAATAAAAAGTGAGAAAAGGGAAGAAAGAGTATAGAAAAGGGGAGTGTTGAGACCACGGGTCACAACATCGCCGCGCGGCGCGCCTGGCCTAGCGGCAGTGAACGAGGGGTGCGGGGCGGCGGGGTTCCGGCGGACCGTCAGCTGACCGCGAGCCCCCGCACTACACATAAGTCAGCTGTTGCACGCCTCCACGCACGGCTGCGATAGCGCGTTTTTCTTATTATAATTTAATGTTACTTTTAACTTCCTATTTACATACCTATTATACTTGTAATACAGTCCACTGCATTTTATCTTCTTTCTACTCCACCACGACCTATCGTCGCGATCATTGGTCCTTCTACCGTTAACGTTTGAACCAAAAGGAACAAAGAAAAACGAAAAACTTTTAAAATTCAACGGTTCTTCGGGTGGAGAACAAAGAACTACATCTTCGGGTCCACAAGCGGTCTTCGTTTTCTACGTGTCATCGCCTGCATTTGGTCAACGTGAACGTCGATACGGCAGCAGCCGTCTTCTTCGATTTCAAACCAACGGGCAGCGTTAGAACGGATCGTCGAAACTACGGGCCTAGAAGACTTCGAAGACATCGGTGACTTCAACATTCGGCAGCTGGCACCGGGAAGATCCCAGGATCTACGCATGGGAGCCAGTCGTCAGCTCATCATCAGAGGTTGACAGCATAAAACCGTGAGAACGTTCCAATTCCTTTGTTTTATCATTTTGCCTATCCAGTCATTTCATTTTCTTACAACTAGTTAATTAGTTTATCCGTAAATTCATTCGCTTCAGCCTATCGACTTGATTAAACATTTACTTTCATTTCTCAGTGTCAATAAACCATTTACTTAGTGACATTGAACATAACCTTTGTTTTAAATTGTAACTGTCACATTTCCATTGTTTGTAACGTTTTTTAGTCAAAATCATAATCATTACAGTGTTCCTTAGTTATTTTTCCAATATCCCTTAAAACTGAATAAACATTGCGTCATTCGCTTGGCATTACTCAGCAGATTTGATCGCAAGAGCCTAACGTTTTTTTAATAGCAATCCCATATCTTACTGCTTATAGCTTCAATATTTATTTCACGACTTGTTGCTAAGCCTTTTGCAACAGTGATTATCGCTTTACTTATTTCTTTTTTTTAATTAGTTTTTTCTTTGCTACTTTTTAATTCTCATCAACATGGCTGACATGAAAAGCCTTATTAAAAAGCGAGCTTCAATTAAAGCCAAGCTAACGCAGTTCTCAGCTTATTTAAATATTTCTAAGTCTTGCGAAAAGTTAAGTGAGGTACAAGTCGTCGAAATCGAATACCGTCTAAATATATTTGAAAATTTATATCAGAAATATGATGGTTTGCAGGATGAATTGGAAGCATTGGCGGATGACCCCTGCGAGCAATACACGGAACGCGAAGATTTTGAAAAGCTGTACTATAGCCTGGTCGCTTCAGCACGCCAGCTGATCAGCGGCGCGAGAAGGGTTCTTGGAGGGGACTCTGCAGGCGAGGTGGAATCTTGTATATCTAGTACACACAAACACAGTTCAATTCGATTACCTAAAATAGACCTGCCTAAGTTTTCGGGCAGCTATCATGATTGGCTGGAGTTTAGGGATACCTTTGTTTCTATAGTACATAACAACACAAACTTAGATAACATAAACAAATTGCACTATCTGCGTGCTTCTTTAAAGGGTAGTGCTTCTCTTGTTATTGACAACCTTGACTTCAGGTCAGAAAACTACGACGCTGCCTGGAAATTACTCTGTGACAGGTATGACAACAAACGATTGCTTGTCAACAATCATGTGCAAGCTCTTTTTAACGTTCAGCCTATAGATAAAGAATCAAGTAAGTCACTTCGATACATAATTGACACCACAAACAAAAATCTTAGGGCTTTGGCCACCCTTGGTCAGCCAGTTCAAAACGCTTTTGTTGATATTCTTATCATTTATATAATGACCAATAAGCTCGATCATGTAACAAATCGACATTGGGAAGAGCACAGAAACACTTTTTCTGAACCACCCACATTATTAGCATTCACACATTTCATCAGTAACAGGGCTGATTTACTAGAGACGATTGAAGAGTCTAGGCCCATGGCAACAGCTAAGAGTGAGATCATCGCACCTGTGCCTAAAAACAACTCTGTGCTACCTGGAAAATCATTAAAGCCTTTGTCATGTCTCATGTGTCATCAGAATCATTTTATTTTTGCATGCGAACAGTTTAGAGGTCTCTCAGTACAGGCTCGTGTTAAAAAGGTTCAGGGTTCAAATCTGTGCATGAACTGTCTTCGTCCAGGTCACGATGTTTCTAAATGTAAACTAGGCCCTTGTAAGTATTGTCGTAAAAAACATAACACGCTGTTACACATCGATAGTGACAATATTCTTCCAACTACAAACAACACTGTGTTATCAGCTAATCAATCTTATACATCTCGTGTTATTTTTCTTTCCACTGCGCTCGTGAGGGTGACCGGCGCTGACGGCAACCATCATACAGCTCGAGTCTTGCTGGACAGTGGAAGTACAACAAATTTCATCTCGGAGGATTTTGTTCGTAAGCTACATGTTCCCACCTACATTGCCAAGTCCAAGGTAACAGGTATAAACCTTCAATCTTCTAGTTGTAGTCAGGGGTGCTCAGTGTCATTAAAGGCAATTGATGACAGTGAATACGAACTGAACATTGACTGCCTTGTGTTGCCCAAAGTATCAGCATCAGTTCCTAATACTTTTGTAGATACTAGCAACATAATTTTACCTACGAACGTGCGTCTTGCCGACCCCACTTATTATATTCCGTCTTCTATCGACGTCCTTGTTGGTGCGGAAGTCTTCTGGGGTATCATAGGCAGTGGCCGTATCGCCTTAGGTACTCATAAGCCCACTTTGCTTGAGTCAAAGTTAGGTTGGCTCATTTCAGGCACATATTATCAAACAGATTCTTCTTCACAAGTATGTATGCTTACAAATGACTTGCAAGTTGATTTGGATCGATTTTGGGAGTTAGATGCTGTGTCGTCGATACATAAAAACTCTGATGAAGAGAGATCTTGTGAACAACATTTTAAAGATACCACATATCGTAGTCATGATGGGCGATTTGTGGTAAGCATTCCTTTTAAAGAGTCACTGGACGTATTGGGTGATTCATATTGCATGGCTAAACAGAGGTTTCTATCTCTTGAACGACGTTTGGATAGAGATCCTCGCCTTAAAAGCCTATATGTAAACTTCATAAATGAGTACATAGAGCTGGGACACATGTCTGAATCTACCAGACGCCCACTCGACTCAACATCTTCAAATTATTTACCACATCATGGTGTTCTGAAGGAGTCAAGGTCTACCACCAAATTAAGGGTAGTTTTTGACGCTTCCGCCAGAACTAAATCAGGTAAATCCTTTAACGACATACAGATGGTTGTTCCCCCCATCCAAGATGATTTGTTGTCAATATTACTTCGATTCCGTCAGCATAAAATTGTCATAAGCGCGGACATAGAAAAAATGTACCGACAAACTCTTGTTCACGACAATCATCGTCCGTTACAAAAAATTCTTTGGAGGGCAGAACCAACTCATCCGTTAAAAGAGTACACGCTGAATACCGTTACGTATGGCACGGCATCAGCGCCCTTTTTAGCTACGAGGTGTTTACTTCAACTGGCTGAAGAATGCTCAGATCCTACATCACGGTTTTCGATAGCACGTGACTTCTATGTGGATGATTACTTATCCGGTGGGTCATCTGTTTCAGAAACTTTAGAAAAAGGCCGTCGTGTTGACGATGTTCTTCGGTCAGCCAAGTACAATCTTCGGAAATGGCGTTCCAACTCAAGTCAGGTGCTGCAAGCGCTCAGCAATGAACATGACGTTTCTGATGTTGTGGATTTGAGCGACAACGAGCAGTCGAAGACTTTGGGGCTTCTCTGGAAGAGTTTTAGTGACACATTTTCCTTTTCTATAAACTTAAGCAGCACTGAGAAGGCTACCAAACGTCACATCTTATCCATCATAGCACAAATCTTTGATCCCATTGGTCTAGTCGTTCCATGCATAGTGGAAGCCAAAATTATCATGCAGCAGCTGTGGTTGGCCAAATGCGCTTGGGATGAACTTGTTCCCACACATATTCAGTACTCATGGGATGAATTTCAAAACAGCTTGCACCTTTTAAATGAGTTTAAGATACCTCGGTGGGTGTTGTGTGAATCTCCGTCTTGTCTACAGCTGCATATATTCACTGACGCATCCGAAAAGGCGTATGGGGCGTGTGTTTATGTTCGTAGTGTTACGAGAGACGGCGAGGTTAACATACACCTTCTTACCGCTAAAAGCAAGGTAGCTCCAATCAAATCTACTACCATACCGCGACTCGAACTGTGTGGTGCATTGTTGGGTTCAAGATTGTACTCAAAGGTTTGTCAATCAAATACTTTAAATTTTGATGAAGTCTATTTTTGGTGTGATTCAACCATCTTCTTGGGATGGTTATCATCATCACCAAACCAGTTAAAGACATTCGTTCGACATCGTGTTTCTGAAATTCAGGAAACTACAGGGGGAAAGGCTTGGCAATATGTTCCGTCAGCTGAAAACCCCGCAGACCTCGCTTCGCGTGGACTTAGGACTGACAGGCTGCTGTCGTCTTCATTATGGTGGTCAGGACCACAATTTCTTAGTAAAGACGCGTCTTCATGGCCTCAGTTCCCTGAACCACATCACAGTAATTCTGAGTTACCGGAAACAGTCACATCTTGCCATATTTCTAATCAAATGATTGAAAATCACATCACTGCGTTATTTTCTAAATTTTCCAACTTCAGCACATTACAACGTGTGACGGCATATGTCATACGATTTATTTCTAAATGCAACAAGAAATCATTTGAATCTGGTTCACTTACTTCTTTTGAACTTAAAAAATCATTAAATCTACTATTAAAATTTAGTCAAATGGAATCTTTCCCAGAAGAGTATCAGCTACTTAAATCAGGTAAGCAATTACCAGCAAAGAACAAGCTTTTATCTCTGTCGCCTTTCTTTGATACTCTTTCTAATCTTATTCGTGTTGGAGGAAGACTAACCAACTCATTTTATGACTACAACATTAAGCATCCCATTCTTTTATCTAGTTCTCATAAATTTTGTATCCTCTTGTTCAACATGTTTCATTTACGACTTTTACATGCTGGACCACAGCTTTTATTAGCCACTGTTCGCCATCACTACTATCCTATTGGAGGTAGGAACTTGGCTAAAAAGGTCACACATCAATGCGTGAAGTGTTGCAGGATCAAGGCCAACACTGTCCAGCCTGTCATGGATAATCTCCCAGAGCAGCGTCTACACTTAGAGTTTCCTTTTTTAGACACAGGAGTGGACTACGCCGGTCCCATCATGATAGCTGACCGGAAAGGTAGGGGATGTAGGCTCATCAAATGCTTCATTTGTGTGTTTGTGTGTCTAGCTACGAGAGCCATCCACCTTGAGCTTGTGTCCGACCTTACCAAGGAAGCTTTCTTAGCTGCATTAAACCGCTTTATTGCTCGAAGGGGGAAACCCCGCAACATATTTTCCGACAACGGCACTACCTTTGTCGGTGCTTTCAACGAGTTGGCCAGGCTGCTTTCGCAAGACTTAAACTGTAACAACATCGACCCTGGCATAAACTTTTCATTCATACCTGCGTACACTCCACACTTCGGAGGTCTTTGGGAGTCTGCTGTTAAATCCACTAAGCATCATCTACGTCGCATTTTGGGTTTAACAAACCTTAACTTTGAGGAAATGGCAACATGCTTAATTCAAGTCGAAGCTATTTTAAATTCAAGGCCCTTAACTCCCCTCTCCGACGATCCTTCCGACCTCGCTCCATTAACACCTGCACACTTCCTCATTGGGCGTTCTCTAATTATGTTGCCTCATTCACAGATCCAGAACGCCAACGTGAACAGCCTACAACGGTTTCGCCGCATCGAGTTCTTAAAGCAACATTTCTGGGCTCGCTTCTCTCACGAATATGTTCTGTGGCTCCAAGAGAGAACAAAATGGTGCCGGTCTTCTGGCGAGCTCAAGGAAGGAACATTAGTCGTAATTAAGGACAAAGGCTCACCTCCTCTCATGTGGCTTCTAGGACGCATCACACACATTCTCCCAGGCAGAGATGGCGTCGCGAGGGTCGCCGACATCCTCACAAGAAAGGGTGTCATCCGGCGCGCCTTCAACACAATCTGCCCGCTGCCGGTCTCCACTGTTGAAGACACTTCAACGGGGGGAGTATGTTGAGACCACGGGTCACAACATCGCCGCGCGGCGCGCCTGGCCTAGCGGCAGTGAACGAGGGGTGCGGGGCGGCGGGGTTCCGGCGGACCGTCAGCTGACCGCGAGCCCCCGCACTACACATAAGTCAGCTGTTGCACGCCTCCACGCACGGCTGCGATAGCGCGTTTTTCTTATTATAATTTAATGTTACTTATAACTTCCTATTTACATACCTATTATACTTGTAATACAGTCCACTGCATTTTATCTTCTTTCTACTCCACCACGACCTATCGTCGCGATCATTGGTCCTTCTACCGTTAACGTTTGAACCAAAAGGAACAAAGAAAAACGAAAAACTTTTAAAATTCAACGGTTCTTCGGGTGGAGAACAAAGAACTACATCTTCGGGTCCACAAGCGGTCTTCGTTTTCTACGTGTCATCGCCTGCATTTGGTCAACGTGAACGTCGATACGGCAGCAGCCGTCTTCTTCGATTTCAAACCAACGGGCAGCGTTAGAACGGATCGTCGAAACTACGGGCCTAGAAGACTTCGAAGACATCGGTGACTTCAACATTCGGCAGCTGGCACCGGGAAGATCCCAGGATCTACGCATGGGAGCCAGTCGTCAGCTCATCATCAGAGGTTGACAGCATAAAACCGTGAGAACGTTCCAATTCCTTTGTTTTATCATTTTGCCTATCCAGTCATTTCATTTTCTTACAACTAGTTAATTAGTTTATCCGTAAATTCATTCGCTTCAGCCTATCGACTTGATTAAACATTTACTTTCATTTCTCAGTGTCAATAAACCATTTACTTAGTGACATTGAACATAACCTTTGTTTTAAATTGTAACTGTCACATTTCCATTGTTTGTAACGTTTTTTAGTCAAAATCATAATCATTACAGTGTTCCTTAGTTATTTTTCCAATATCCCTTAAAACTGAATAAACATTGCGTCATTCGCTTGGCATTACTCAGCAGATTTGATCGCAAGAGCCTAACGTTTTTTTAATAGCAATCCCATATCTTACTGCTTATAGCTTCAATATTTATTTCACGACTTGTTGCTAAGCCTTTTGCAACAGTGATTATCGCTTTACTTATTTCTTTTTTTTAATTAGTTTTTTCTTTGCTACTTTTTAATTCTCATCAACATGGCTGACATGAAAAGCCTTATTAAAAAGCGAGCTTCAATTAAAGCCAAGCTAACGCAGTTCTCAGCTTATTTAAATATTTCTAAGTCTTGCGAAAAGTTAAGTGAGGTACAAGTCGTCGAAATCGTCGAAGTCGTTTTTCTTATTATAATTTAATGTTACTTATAACTTCCTATTTACATACCTATTATACTTGTAATACAGTCCACTGCATTTTATCTTCTTTCTAATCCACCACGACCTATCGTCGCGATCAGGAGAGAAGATATTTTTTTTTCGATCATCACGCGGCAAAGTCGTCAGCGGAAGCTAGTTTACTATAAACGCAGCCTTAATTTCGCAAAGGTACCTATCGATTCGAGCAAGTAAACGCACCCACATACCTTGCTCATACAGTGCTATAGGCTTCAGCAATGCAACTAAGCTTCCGAACCGTAGTGCCTAGATAGACAGTCAGTAGTTAGAGGTATGTGTGGGGCCTTAACCTATTATCGATCGCTGCACGATATGAATGTCGACGTTTGTCCTTTAATTACCACTTACGGTGAACGAAGGAGCTATCAAGGGGTATTTTTATATGCCCCCAGTATATAAACCTTCCCTTATGTTTTGGGGTCGCGGTATTTCTTTCAAACCTACTCGCAGACGTGGGAGGCAGTGGCCCTTGATGCAGGCAGTGACCACTCTGCTTTGCTGGCATCTCTTTGGAGCGTGCGTGAAACAGGGACGCGCCGTCGATACAGCCTGTCATCAATAGACGTACGGACGGTGAGCTACCCATTGTTCACCGTCCACAGGCATGTGGGCTTGCCAGGGCCTCCGCCTGCGGGGTTGCGGGTTGTTCGAAAGAGATACCGCGGCCCCGGAACCTAAAGGGCAACAGAAGGAACATGGGTGAGTTTTAGCCAGTAAAAGTCTGACATGCCCCCCCCCCGCTCCGCCCAGAGTGGGTGAAGTCATTTGATGATTTCCCTCCCGAAAAAAAAAGGATATCTAAGGTAAACACATAAGTAATATCGAAACTACTCCTGACACTTCTAATTTTTGACGGGCCTGTTTGTTTAGTGGTTAGTGGCCCTGACTGCTGAGCCGGAGGTCGTGGGTTCGTTTCCCACCCAGGACAAACTTTGTGTGATGAGCATGATTGTTTGTTCTGTGTCTGGGTGTGATTTATCTATAATATGTATGTATTTATAAATTATATAAATATGTATATCAGTTGTTTGGTTACCATAACACAAGGTCTGCTTAGCTTGGGATCAGATAGCCGTGTGTGAGTTGTCCCAAGATATTTATTTATTTATTTATTCCTTGTATGTTCTAGGCAGCTAAATACTGATGATGATAACAAACCAAGATATGATGGAGGTGCAAAACTGTCCAAAGCTATGTTGCTGCAGTTTACGCGGCTCTTACCTAAGTGGACGCCAGATTTTGCAAGTGAAGCGACGCCCGTGTGTGAGGGTACAGTTTGAGCGAGTGCTAGCAATTTTTATTAAAGAGTTATGAATTTAGTGACAATTTTATTATAATACTAGCTGCGCCCTGCGGTTTCACTCGCGTGGTGATAGAATAAGCAATATCTAAGTCTTTCTGAATTGTAGCGTATGTATTATTCTGATTTATAAGCTATATTATTGTAAAGTTTTATTAAAATCCATTCTGTAGTAACTGTAACACAGTTGCCCTTTCCTGATTTTCAGATTGCTACCTGTAGTTTTTGCCCTTGCGTCTCATTAATTGTAATAGCAATGCTAAGTTTTCTCTTTTCTTCCCTATTTCTCCCTCATTTCTAACTTTAAAAAAAACTGTTAGCCTATGTCCGTCTCCAGGGTCCCAACTATCTCTGTACCAAAATTCATCAAAATCCTCATTTCTCACTTTAACAAAAATAGCCTGTGTCCGTCTCCAGGATCCCAACTACCTCTGTACCAAAATTCATCAAAATCGGTTAAGCCATTTAGGCGTGAATCCGCACAATCAAACAAACTCACTTTCGCTTTTATAATATTAGTAAGGATATCCCTGCTGATATCAATACTTCCACGTCGCTATCACTACCACTGCACCTCACCAACGTTAACCCTCAATTGGGCGCGCCTAAAAAGTTGCATAAGCGGTCGCGAGGGGTGTTTGGCACCCCAGATTTAGGAAATTAAATAAAATACGAAATACATGCAAAATCAGACTTTTATTAATTAGAACATTTGAACTTACATATTAATCAACTTTTCAACGTATTTTTATCATAATTAACTTTTTTTTTAATACGAAAAATATTTTTTTACCTGTCCTAGTTTTTATCGTCACAATTTTGACAGACTATATTCATATGGGCATTGCACACATGTTTTTGGCATTTCGAACATCACAACCTCAAAAATGTCGAAGTATTATAACGGAATACTTTTAACATTTATTACTTTTCAAAATTATAATGTTTTAAAATGGATGTATGAAATTAACAATCATTCACTACCTCGAAATTTAGACCACACAAACAGTCACCTGGGGTGTCGTACACCCCAAACATGCTCTCCGAGCCCAACCGTCGACAACAGAGAGTCGCTCGCAACTGAATCGTGTACGTTTTACGTGTTTACGAAGCTACCTAGAAGGCCAACGCGCTAAATTCAAATTATAGAAAGTTGTGAGCCTGGAAACCTGCTCTGGGGTGCATGACACCCCACGCGACCAATTAAGGGTTAAAAGATATGCAAGTAGGTCAACCGGTGGGCATGACAAATAGTGTCGGTGTATTGCGAGCACCACGCGTGCATGCTTGACATGCTAGATGCATGCAAGACTTAAATAATATACAACATCTTAATACAGGCGGTTACGTGTTGTTCTTTGTTCAAGCTTTTAAATTGTGAAGGAATGTTATTGGACTTTTTTTTATTTCAGGAGTCTAGCCGAGTTGTGAGTTGTTTAAAAGAAATAAACACACAACAAAAATTTCAGGAGTCTGGCCCAGCTGTGGGTTGTTCGAAAGAGCACAGCACAGCAAAAATAAGAACATGGATGGATTTTAGTCAGTATATGTCTGATACTCTCTTCTCCTCTGGCCGGAGCGGTAGAAGTCATTTAATAATTATCCCAATTAAAAAGGGCAATAGATAGGTTTGCACACTAATAAATAAAATATAGGCAGTAAAACATGTCATCCTTATAAATAATATACATCATCTTAATACAATAAAAAACAGGCATTACCTGTTGTTTGACAATCGGAATTTTAAAATGTCATGCTATTTTATTAATTGATCTTTTCCATATCTATGGAGACCCTATTCCAGGACATAAATCTCGATCTATAAGTCATGGGGCCCACTTTATTTACACCTTTAGAGAATCCAGGTGTAACGTTTATTTGTTTATTGTTTATTCATTTTAACACACATACATGTATATATTTAAATATATCTTAATAAAACATAGAAAAAAAAAGTAATGTTATTTTATTGTTTTAGCTGTTTAGTTTTTAGTTAGATAAATACCATCAACACTGTTTTTATAATCTGCCTGGTCTTTTCCGAATTATGTTGGGGTTGGCTTCCAGTCTATCCGGATGCAGCTAAATAAAAGTATTTTACATGGAACGACTGCCTATCTGACCTCCAGAACCCAGTTAGTAAAAGCGTAATACGATATCGCTTGTTGAAACTGGTTGGTGACTTTTAGGACACTGACAATCTGTTACTGCTGTCAAAGAACTTCAAATGACAGTCGGGACCACCAGCTAAACTTGCTTTCTGAGGCACGGAGGAAACTTGGTATCTAAACCATCGGTGGTCATCTATCCACAGACCAACCTAGGCAAGCGTGGCTTAACCTAAAGATCGACCAGAGCGGCTGCTTCTTTCTAGCTACAAGCTCCAAGCACGATCAATACTGTTATACATAATCATTATTGCGATTATGCGTAAAAGGCAAGAAACTGCATTATGAAGCTGGAGGTATTGGTTCCAGGTTAAACAATTTTTTTTTATATTAATTTTCCCAGTCATCGCACAGGTGCAAGCTACATTTTCCAATACATTATCCCTCTTCTTTTAATAAAAACTTGAGAGGTGTCAAGGTACACCCGGATGGAACGACGTTATTATTTATTATGTACAAATAACCTGTATACACTCAACAAAAATAATCGTCGCGACACCACACTGTTCAGTGCAAAATAGAAAGACAAAACCAAAATTACTGGCTTTCTATGAGAGAAAGACAGAGAAACACGTGCACGCCGCACTGCTTACAACTATAAAAAAGTGTCGTTATAACTTTTGGTCTCAATTTTTTCCGTCTAGCCCCCTTTCGCAAAGCGCGATAAGAAATATTGTTCCAAAAAAAAAACCACTCATCTTTTTTCTTCTATAAACATCCGAGAATAATATCAGTTGTTTTATCCCTATAATACCCCTTTTAGCTAATACAGTTCAAGATTTAAAAAACCATTCTTTTATTTTACAATTTTCTTATACATGAAACTGACAACTGAACTTTTAAAAACAAGGCAACTATGAAAAAGAATCCCGTGAAACTTCGGTGTTCAGCTTGGGAATTTCCTTACCAACGCCAGATGTTGGAACGAAATATTACAGCTTACTTCGCCATTGAGGCCGCGAGAACAGCGGTGTTTTGTCGTAATTATTTTTATTTATTGTCATTTTTAGCTCGGGTTACTGCGCTGTAGGGCAATGACCATCACTTTTTTTTAAGGGTGGAAGTGTTGTTTTTTTTTTTGTTATGGCAATCTATATTTAAAAAGGTTGTCACATGCAGTATTACTTGAAAAAAGCTCGACCGATTTGGCAGTTATTTTTTTGTTGTGTTATTTTATTGTTATTATTGTCAGGACATGGTTTGTAAAAATAAAAACTTGTATTCAAAATTACATTTATTGTATTTAAATTACACTATACTTAAATACATCCATGCAAAACCGGGTCCGTTCACTAGTAAATAAAGTTATGTATTTACTAGTTACATACAAACTTGTGACTTAAACGGCCATATATTTTGACTGTTTTTGGGACTTGATGGTTAATTTTTTTAACATCCTTTAAGGACTACAAACATAAATATATGGTTTTAATTTCAACTCAATAACTTTATGCGTTTCTGAGATAAGGGTTTATTAAGACAAACAGATAAGTGGTCCAATAATAAGACGGCACGGTGGCGCAATGGCTGAGCGATCGACAGCTGTGCCGCGTGTCGTGGGTTCGATCCCCGCACGGTACAAGTATTTGTATGACCTATTAGGTCTTTGTTCCGGGTCTGGCTGTTTGTAAACGTACCTACGATACATGAAAAATTTCTAGTGCGGGTCAACGTTTTTTTTCAATAAACAGAAACGTGTTTCCCTTTTGAGGTAAAAACAACCCTAAAAAGAACCAGATTGACTTGACACACTACACTTTATGTACAGAAATACCTTAGTGCCGCAAAGACTAAAGAGTCGAGACATTTTTTAAACTGTGTCATCCCACTTACTAACGAGCGGTATAACTAGTACGGTGCGGTCTACAAACGAATTAAGCTATGGCGAGCCAGTGTATTTCTACCTAATAAATTCGCGTCACCCGCTGCTAATCTCCCTCCTAGACATGAGTTGTCAGGGTAGACCTTGCCGTATTTAAGTAGACTCCAAAACTAGGTCGCCAGCAGCTAAAAAAACGTGCGTAAGACCTGATGGTGTTTCACAAACAATGGGGCGCTTAGTATGGGGAAATGCGGATCGCTACTGGTGGCACCAAACTCATGGTTCAGTTGTTGGCCAGCACAATTTAGACTACCATCGATCTTATCAGGTGCAGCTGAACCAGTATTTTAAATGGAGCGACTGCCTATCTGACCTCCACAGCCCAGTTAAAACCGGGAATACGATACCTTAGTAAGACTGGTTGTCAGACTTGGGACACTGACTACCTGTAGCGACTGTCGAAGACCTACAAATGACAGACGGGACCAACAGCTTTACGTGCTTTCCCCAAAGCAAGGAAGAAACTCGGTATGTAACGGGTCACCCATCCACAGACCAACTTAGGCAAGCGCGGCTTAACCTAAAGATCGACCTGAGTGGCTGCTATTATCTAGCTACAAGCTCCGAGCTCCATCAAATACTGTTGTAGATAATCGTTTGACCTGATGGTATTTCACAAACAATGAGGCACTTAGTATGGGGACTGGCGGGTTGCTACTGATGGCGCCAAACTCATGGTTCAGTTGTTGGCCAGCACAATTCAGACTACCATCGATCAAAGAAGAGAGACCATGGAGTTTCTTAAAAGAGTAACCATGGAGTTTCTAGCCGGTTCTTCTCCATAGGAAACGACCAACCCCAACCGTGCATATTTTCTCGACGTTTTATAAGTGCCCATGTAGGCATATATGAAATAAAAATATTTTGATTTGATTAGAACACTATAATGATTAACCAAATTGCAATGGACAAATGCGGACTGGGCCCTTTTATATTTATAATAACTAGCGACGTATCCCCGCTTCACACGGGTGCAATGTGAATAGTACCAATTCGACGTAGATGAGTGGACATGGTTGGCCTTGTAGATTCATAGACGCTTGTTAACTTTTCTTAACGTATTATTTTATTTTACGTTTTGTAAAGGAGTAATAATTCATTGCTTACTTTACGAAACGTAAAATTCAGGTCCAGGTCTGGGTTTGGATGTGATGGATGTGTCCATACCGGTTTGTCCGTACCTTCAATTTGACGGCACGGTTGGCGCAGTGGCTGAGCGATTAACAGCTGCACTGCGTGTCGCGGGTTCGATTTCCACACGGAACAAATATTTGTATGACCTGCAGATAGTTGTTTCGGGTCTGGCTGTTTGTGTTTGTGAGTTTTAATGTTTGTAAACGCACCCACGATACAGGAGAAATTCCTAGTGTGGGGCAAAGTTATCTCAAGTGTAAAGTGGCACTTGTTTAGCAAAGAGGTGGTGAGTAGGTACTAACCTCGTCCGTATTTGCACTGCTTCCAGATAACTCTATTAAACTAATTTTAGTTTTGTTAGGAAACTGGTATCCTTGTTCTGCTTAGTTATGAAACAGGAATACAGGTTCGAATTTGAAACGCACGTATTCTCGAACAAGAAATACATGAAGTCGTTTGTACCAGTTTGAAATCGTACTATCCTACTTCCTACTAATATTATAAATGCGAATGTTTGTGACGATAAATGGATGTTTGTTCTCCTTTCACGTTAAAACGGCTGAACGGATCTTGATTAAATTTATCTCAGAGGTAAATTATGATCTGAAATATGACACATAAATGATACTTTTTTTTCGATATCACGCGGACGTAACCGCGGCGCAAGCTAGTACCTAATGAATATTAAATAAATACTCTTACCACAATTGTGTTAAGGTAAGTTTCAAGTGTAGTTAAATGCCTTTTTTTCAATTTGATGCCATATATCGATTGCCTATGTAATCTGCAAAAACAGGAACACCACTCTCATTAAGGTAGTTCCAAAATAAAGAAAGGACTTAGTTAAAATGAAGGCAATCAATCCTTCTAAATAATTAGCTTTAAACTTCTAAGCAGATTTTCTTAAGGCATAGCTAAGAACACGGTTATTTAAAAAACATTTTATAAAATAAAAAACGGTTCATCCGTTCAAGAGCTATATTGCCACAGATCTTTTTTGGTACGGGGTTAATAAAAAAAAAACAAGTTCTTTATGGTTCTGCTGATCACGTACAGTTCTATTAGTTCTTAATAAATTCTAATAAAGCCTGTTGCTCTAGTGGTTAGTGGCCCTGCTGAGCTGGAGGTCGTGGGTTCGATTCCCACCCAGGACAAACTTTATGTGATGAGCATGATTGTTTGGTCTGTGTCTGGGTGTGATTTATCAATAATATGTATGTATTTATAAATTATATAAGTATGTATATCAGTTGTCTGGTTACCATAACACAAGCTCTGCTTAGCTTGGGATCAGATAGCCGTGTGTGAGTTGTCCCAAGATATTTATTTAAGATATTTTTTTTTAAACTTCAAAACGCTACTCTCGTGTCCTCAACTTAAAAATACGTTATATCCCGCGATAGCTAGTTTGTTTACCCGTGTTTGTGTCTGTTTTTTTTCTGTATTTTATTTTATTGTTTCACATCGCAGTTTATAACTGGTAACTTCACATTTATCTTTCACATTTATATTTAACGTTTCTTTTGTTCGTAGAGAAGGTAAGAAGACAATAGTTTTATGACGTTTTATTTCTTTTTTCTTTGTAGCAATTAGAATCTTCCTTAAATAAAATGAAGGTATTATAAACCTTTTGAAATATCTGTGTTATTTATTAAGAAATAGATCCCTCCTCTTCCTCCTAATAGGTGATATAAGCAGTGATAATGTAGTGGTGTTACTGTAGGTTTGACGACACGGTTGGCGCAGTGGTTTAACGATCACTGCTGGGGTGATTGTGTAGAATGCAAATGTGTCCCCGCACCCCAGCCAGAAGTGACGAGAAGGAACACCGTGTGGTTTTAGTCAGTAGGAGTCTGACAGACCCCTCCGCAAAGGCGGAGGACATCCATTGAGGATTTCAACACGAAAAAAAAAAAAAAAAAAAAAGTGGTTTAACGATCGACTACTGTGCTGCGTGTCATGGGTTCGATTCCCACACGGAACAAATATCTGTATGGCCTAAAGATAGTTGTTCCGGGTCTGGCTATTTTTGTATGTGAGTTTAAATGTTTGTAATCGCACTCACGATGCAGGAGAAATTCCTAGTGAGGGGCAACGTTTTTTTTTTATTTTTTTTAAATCAAGTCACACACCTCTGATTTTTTCGAATTCATGTGCGTATTGTACAATTATCACTTACTCCAGTAAATTCAAATACCGTGACGAACTAAGCATGCCTGAGAGATATTTCTCGAAGGCATGTTTATGAAAACATGAAAACTCTGACACTAGGTTATACACTAACCACAGGATAAAAAAGGTTAGTAATACCAGTCTGTTACTGTCCCACTGTTGGGCAAAGGTTTTTCTCATACAGAGAAAGCACGAGCACTGAACACCACCCACTCCTGGTAACAGGCATCTTATCGGTGAGAGAGAGTAGGTTGTTATCCACAACGTGGGCCAATCTAAGTGTGAGCGTGTGAACCCACACTGTGTCTATGTGATGAATAGCACTGATGTCTTTCAATTGTTTACTTACGATATCCGGATTCCTAATGAAGTTTTCTTTCATTGATTTCAAAGCAAAGGTGATTTATGAATTGAAAGTACAACTTTCAGTCACTTCACGGCCTCCATCGAAAAGCTTATTAAGTCAAATGTACGTCTTAAATTGATCAACTAACAATAAATAAATAAATATCTTGGGACAACTCACACACGGCTATCTGATCCCAAGCTAAGCAGAGCTTGTGTTATGGTAACCAGACAACTGATATTCATACTTATATAATTTATAAATACATACATATTATAGATAAATCACACCCAGACACAGAACAAACAATCATGCTCATCACACAAAGTTTGTCCTGGGTGGGAATCGAACCCACGACCTCCGGCTCAGCAGTCAGGGCCACAAACCACTGGACCAACAGGCCCGTCAAAATAACAAGGCTAAGTAATAAAATACACAACAGCTCGCAAAACAATGAGGCTGCCTAGCCTTTTCCCAACCATATTAAGGTCGGCTTCCAATCTAACCAGATGCAGCTTGGATTCTCCATGTAGAATAAGTACCAGTATTTTACATGGAGTGACTGCCTATCTGACCTCCACAACCTATTCACTGGATAATACCATACCCGTTTCTAAGACTGGTTGTAAGACTTTCTAGACACTGATTATTTGTAACTCTATAAATGACAACCGACATCAACAGCTTGACGTGCTTTCCGAGGCATGGCAGCATAGCATTAGCATTTTAGTTATGAGCAACAACGTAGATATGCAACTTCTCCATTTTTTATTCAGCTGTTTAGACATATAGAATCTTAAATTTCCAACAAACAAGTTCCAGATTACACCAACGTATACGGGAGTTCACAAAACACTGAGACCCGCTTAGCGTAGACTCCCACGTCGCCACACCGTGCACCATATATAATTATGAACTAACAACACATGTATTTCGTAAATCGTCTCAGTTTGTGTTCTAAAGCGAGGCAGCTCGTTTTCGTTATTATTAACTGTTGGAAAACGTGTTGTGTTTCCGTGTACCGTTGGTGTATGAGACTTGGGTTGTAATAAAGTTTGAGTCAGGTTTACGATTGGGTTTTGTTTTTTTGCGTCATCATCTTACTAATCTTATCTATGTTGGGGCGGCTTCCTGCCTTACTGGTTGTAACTGAATACCATTATTTGACGACTCCAGGCCACCGTAGATGAAGGCCTGTGGACGGTGTGCAATGGGTAGCTCACCGTCCGTCCGTCTATTAAAGACAGGCCGCGTCGACGGCGCGTGCGTGTTCTGCGTTAGTACTGGGTGTTTTTTTTTGTTTCATCAAATAACTTCCCAGGAGTGTCAGACTTTTACTGACGAAAACCCACCCATGTTCCTTCTTTTGCCCTTTATGTTCCGGGGCCACAGTATCTCTTTTGAACAACCCGAAACCCCGGTAGTATATTGATCACCTTACACCAGCAACCTTTCAATAACAGCTGGTACGAAGAAAATTTGGTATATCCGTGTTAGATCCTGGTTTGCAGCTACATCCAGTAAGACTGACAGCTAAGTCTAATAAAATTAGGAAATGGATGGGCAGATGATGACCTACTAGTATAAAAGAATTATCTCTAACACGACTGACCTTTGCAAAGTTAGGTAAAGTTTTTCAACAGATGTGCCCCTTCTCAAAGAAACGCCAACAAGTCGAGAGTTAGAAGCGAGATCCTGCTATTTTTAACATGAATTTCTTTAACTCATTCCAGTAAAAAAAAATGTGTGTGTCAGCTCCGACGCACGACTGGAGTTTACTCCTTATGTAAGAGTATCTAACCATAGGCAAAAAGAGTTTAATCAACTGAAAAAAAAAATATCATATGAAAGGGTAAATTCACAAATTAATGATAAAAATTTAATAACAATATTAATTATTGATATTTATAACAAAAATAGCAATATAAATACATCGACACTGGTAGAAACAAAGAAGCCCAATAACATATAGTATATAGGTATAGTCGCCTATACAGCATACCATATGTTCGTCTTAATACACTCACAGCCAAATTAGAAAGTTGCGCACTAAAGGTGCGCACCAAAAACGTGACACGATTTTCGTTACTTGTTAGTAGGTAGTAGACCCCTCGGATTTTTCTCATACCGGGCGCCTTATATATGAAAATCGATTGTTAAGGAGTAAACTCTAAAAAACGGCCAAGTGTGAGTCTAACTCGCCCACCGAGAGTTCCTTACAAACATGCGACCTAAACGAATATGTCTTTTGACTGCGTAGAATTAAATTGTTGATTTTTCAGAGCTCCAAGGGATCACTGACTTGAGTATTTTTAATTGGATATCTCCACGTTTTCTTGGGATAAAAGGTCTTGACAGACAGACAGATGGACTACAAAGAAAAGACAAAAAAAAAAGTCTGTTTTAGGAAATGGCACACTTAAAAAGTTATTTTGATACTCAATTTCTGCTGTCCTACTGCTAGAGAAAGCTTTCCCTTATACAAATCTTCCTTACTTATGCAAAACAATACTAATAAACACAACAAAATTATGACTTCTTCCTCCAAGATCCCAATTAAAACAGTAACACAACCATTACCCCTTCTCAACCCCATTCACCCCTATTTACCCCCATAAAAAGCATGACACGAACAAATTACAGTACTCTTAACGTGTCGACAACCACTTATAACCATTACGATGGCTGTAACAAAATATTTACCATACAAAATGGGATGTCAAGCCAAAATGAACTTATTTAGTAACATAAGTAATGAAGCTTTACCACGCCATCTTGTTTGTTTTGAAGTTTTTAAAAATATTTATAGGTGGGTATTTTTAGATTCAGGTTGGGGGGTGATTGGGGGTGGATTAACCGACTGTGAGATCAATAAGAGGGTGCGTTGTAGGCTATTGACCGGTATCAATCAATACGGAGTTTTTAAGTGTGTGATGCCTCTACATACAGAGGTGCTCTGCTCTACTTGGGCACCGCCAAGGTGTACTCCACCGTGTCCTCCAGATGATCCTCACAAGGCGTTTCCTCCCACCCGATTATGTGCAGGAACCTCCCGAATTATTCGTGTCTGGTGAGGACTTTCGTCAGGCGGTAGCTGAAGACGCTGTGGCTCCTCTCTAGCCACAATCGTGATTAATCGCTACGATACGTACTCAGATCAAGAAAAAAAAACAGAAAAAGTGAAGAATATAGATCTTGCACATTCTATATTAGATACGATTCACATCCTTCTTTTGTGGGCCTTTTGCCTTTCATGTTCCGGGGCCGTGGATCTCTTTCTGACAACACGCAACTCCAGCATGCGGTGACCCTGGCAGGCCCCTCTGCTTTGCTGACATCTCTTTGAAGCGCGCGTGGAACACGATCGCACCGTCGAAACAGCTTCAAAAGTGCCTGTAATGGTCTCATTGAAAGAAATGCTTTTATTTTGTGTAAGCTGTATGGGTTTCAAACGCAACCACAGCGACGTAGCACAGCAAATATCTGGTGAAAAAAATCTCCATTATTACTTTTTATGAAACAAAAACCAGGTATTTTTACAAGTCAATAGGTATTTGAACTGACCTTGCCTACACTAGCGCGAACACTGCTATGTACAGCCTGAAGTCATAACATAAAGTAAAAATGTTTTATGTACATCAAATATAAGGAATTTCCCGAGGCGTTGGCGACAGCCCTTACTTGGGGCCATGAAAACTGTTGGCGCAAAAGCAAGACAGATCAACCCGCATAAAGTTAACAACGGCCCGCATTTTGTCACAAATAAAACCATGTCTTCCACCAGTGGGAACTTTGTAAACTGATTATGTAAAAAGCCTTTAAGGATCGAAGAACATGGTGTATAGCTCTTCATCCCTTAAGGAAAAGGGAGGATCCTTCGACCAGACGGGTGTCGTGTCTGGTGGGCCACTGCCTCTATAGTTGCTCGTGGAAATGGCTGCACCCCTGTAAGGGTATCGACATGGTCCTTATTCCCATGGTTTACCATTTGTACCCGTCAATACATTAAACCGTATTGTTTGTTTCGCGCCACTTCAGTGGTATGTCATCACCAGGTGAGACCTTCAGTTACCCGTGGATGGCCCAACAGGTGACGACCAGCGAAAGAGAGGACTCAGGCGCTCCCTGCCGAGGCAGGGGGGCAATAGTTGTTTGTCGGGTTCTCGTATTACGCTTAACTCGCAGATAACTCTGCTATCGAGATCTAGGAATTCTCAGTTAGTTCTTCAGTGATGGCATAGATGGCGCTGTAGTACTTTTTGCTGTGTGCAGAATTTTGTAGCTACATTTAATGGCTGAATTGAAATTACTAGTTTGATTTTATTTTCAAATTCTACGCAGTCACAACATATGGCCGTTTATGTGAGAAGTTTCTACGGAACCCTTGGAACCCAGTGTGACTCCGACTCGCAATTGCCCGGTTTTTTTTTATAATAAACGAGATTAAATGACGAATTTAAGTTAGCATTCTGACAATTTAAAACCTGGGTGAGGCAGTAACAAAGTGTTTTTCATTGTTTTGTGAAATAAAAAATGCCTTTTGACCTTTCATGAGGGTAGGATTCATAAATACGTAACATTTTCACACTCTTACTTAATCCGACACCTTAAAAACAGTTTGTGTTTAGGAACCTTAATTTTCCTCTTGGATGTTACGTGAAAATTAAATATAATAATGGCCGGGAGAAAAATGAAAATGGTAAAATTAAATGGCAACCTGTTAACGAAATATCTAATAGGTGGTATGTAGATGTCTTTTGCCGATAAGTTATTTATTTACAAAGTTTACCAAAAGTTTCTGTATAAAAATATCTGACAACGGCCCACAATCGAGAAGTCGTGAAAAAAATATCTTTCTCTCCCGTTTTGTTCCCTCTTTCTCTTCCTTTTCAAAGTGAAAAGGAAGAGAAAGACGGAACAAAACGAAAAAAAAAAGTTTTTTAAATCACAACAATTCATCAAAATCGGTTGGACCATTTAGGCGTGAAGACGTAACAAAAAAACTCACTTTCGCTTTTATAATATTAGTAAGGATAAGCATTAACTTGTGAGTTTAAATGTTGACTGTTTGTTTGTTTAAGTGTTTTGTAAACGCAACCACGATACAGGAGAAATTCCTAATGTGGGGAAAAGTTAAAAAAAAATGCCCAACCTAGGAATTGAACCAAGGGCCCGATGCTCAGTAGCCACTCGTGATCACTAAAAAGTACAATGACCACTTATTTTTGGTGATCAATGAGCTATATCCTTTTATCTATGACATTTGTTTCCAAACCTCATACTTACCGATATTTATTTAGGCACTCATCCTAAGTTAATATTGACACAACAATTTTCATGATAGAGTTACTCCTAGTTCAATAAAAACGGGAACATCGTTTGATAAATATTGCAGATTTATCTTTATTCTAAACTAGCTGTAACCAGCTTTTTCGTAAATGTCAGTTTCGCGATTTGCCAATAATAAGTTTTTTGGAACGAAGTTCCTTAAAAGAGGGCTAGACGGAACAAATAAGACTAAATGCTATAGTTGTAAGTCATACGGCATGTGCATGTTTTTCTACCTCTCTCTCTCTCTCTCTCTCTCTCTCATAGAAAGCAAGCCAGTTATTTTCGTTTCATCTTTTTATTTCGCATTGAACAGTGTGGTGTCGCGACGATTATTTTTGTTGAGTGTATACAGGTTTTTTGTACATAATAAATAATAACTTCGTTTCATCCGGGTGTCCCTTGACACCTCTCAAGATTTTTTATTTTTATTTAAGAGGTTCTTAATTCTATTTATGTATGCATTCATTACCTGACTAAAATGTCTTAAAATGGTCACAGGCGCAGTTAATAATGTAAATTATTACTTTGTGACCATTTTACGAATGATAATAGAATTCATATGTTTGAATTATTATGATTCAGTTTTTTCTTTGTTACAGATGGGAAATCATCAAAGAACTCCCCCCTCTCGGGGCGGAGCTGGGGGAAGTGTCAGATTTTTACTAACTAAAACCTACCGCAATTCAGGCAGGCGTAGAACACTAACACACCGTCGACTCGGCCTGTCGGTCGGTGGCCGGGAGTCATCTCACGTCTGGGATGGTTTGAGGTTATCTCCCTTAAGCCCGGCTACTTCCTTCTGTAACCTAACTACTTCGTAGAAGGAAGAGTCTGTTTCCCATTCCCTTTCGCTCCGGAAAATAGCTTATTATGTCAGTTAACTACATAACTTTTACAAGTTGTTATGCCTTGTGACCGGTACTGTAGATTCATTTTGTTTCTTGACATTCAAAAGTGCCCGTAATGGTCTAATTGAAATTAATGATTTGATTTGATTTGATTATGCTTCAACTTTAGCGGCCATTTTAAACCCCCTCGTCTCCTCTGTGGTATACCGTTAGCCCATTTCAATCTACTGCTTAGACATTTCAATTCAATACTTACTACTACCACGCGTCCCAGAGATAAAGGGGCTTGACAGACAGACAGACAGACAGGCGAACAACAAAGTGATCCAACCAGAGTGCTATTTCTTTTCTGTCCATGTACGGAACCCTGAAAAGAAGAAACCTTTCATTTTTCGCGAACTTCATAGCTTCACCACATAGGCATTACGATATTACATCTAAAAATATGCTTACATCATTTCGAGAACATGTTCGTCACACTTATATAGGTAAATATAAATATCATACGAATCTTTTTTACCCGACTACACATACTAAAAAGAGGGTTCATGTGTTTTTACATGAGCTAAGTGATGGTCGGCGTAAGATGTGTTTGTTGAGAATAAACCCTTTTATTTTCTAGCACAATGTTTTTGGGGAGTCTAAAGGTTTTTGTAAATACATTATGGAGGCACGAAAGGTACTTCATGCCTAAAGCGTTGTGACACTTTTTTAAGTAACGCGACCTTACATTTCTGTTCTCGTTTTTGTTTTCACATGGAAAACAATGCTGGTTTTAATAATTCAGTTAATGTTTAGAGTAAAACGAAAAATAAAAATAAATAAAAAGTAAAAAACGGGAAAGTTTTAGGATCGCTTTCTTGTCTGTTCGTCTGTCAAGACCTTATATCTCGGCAACATGTAGAGGTATCGCGTTGAAATTAAATTGAAGACATTAAATGATAAAATTAAATCTGTGGTCCTTTGGAGTGGCGAAAAAATCAACCGTATAAAAAATATGGCCGTTTATATTTCAAGTTTGTACGGAACCGTCGATCCGCGAGTCGGACTCACACTTGGCCGGTTTTTACAATTTTTTTGGAACGAAGTTCTTTATCGCGCGTTGCGAAAGGGGGCTAGACGGAAAAAATTCTTATGAAAAGTTGTCACGACACTTTTTGCTATAGAAAGCTATTGTAAGCTGTGCGGCGTCGCATGTTTCTCTGTCTGTCTGTCTCTCTCTTATAGAAAGCAAGCCAGATATTTTCATTTCTAAAGGAACTTCGTTCCATTCGGGTGTCCCTTGATACCTCTAATTTTTTTTTGTATTGAAAATTATCATACGACTACTTCACAGTTGATGTGGACCAAGTGGAAGGCAGTATCAGAATTTTACCAAGTAAAACCCATCCATATTCCTTCTTTAGCCTTTGTTCCGAACAATCAGTGTTCATGGAGTTTTTGTCCATTCTTCTCCATTAAGTTCTACGCTTTGAAATGGGCAACTACAGTACCTTCACAGTTATTATGCCTTGTGACTGGGACTGTAGCTTCATTTTATTATTGTCAATGTTTCGACAGTTCAAAAGTGTACCTGGCCTACTCGAAATAAATGATTTTGAATCAACACTGGGTTTTGACGAAATAAAGTCTTAATCTTAGTCTATAGTAGAACTAGCTTTTGCCAGCGGCTTCGCTCGCGTTAAATTCGGTATAACGCAGTACCTGCCACCTGCAGTTTTTGCTCTTGCGCCTTATTGACTTGTAATAGCAACGCTAAATTTTCCCTTTTCTTCCCTCGTTCTCCCTCATATCCCACAATTTTTTTTTAAAAAGCCTATGTCCGTCTCCTGGTTCTCAACTATATCTGTTCCAAAAAGCGTGAAGAGGTAACAAACAAACTCACTTTCGCTTTTATAATATTAGTAAGGATTATACAGGGTGGCCAGTTAATAGGCGTCCAAAGAAAAAAAATAGGTGCCTTATGCTAAGGGGTACCCGAATTACCCCCATGTATGTTCCGCGATTATTTGTAGTTTAGGAGCTAGAATTTTTTTAAGTACTTTTTTCAAAATATTCACCTAGCATTGGTTTTTATTTTTTATGTCTTTATTCCTATCATTTTTAGATATTCTTTTTTGTGGAATCTATTAGCGATAGCAATAGCTACCATGCAAAAAAAACCGTTTACCTAGGCATTGTAGAACTTACCACAAAATTAGTCCAAAGTTCAAAATTACCATTAGAGTTCGATAATCAAAAATGTTCAGAGCTTAAAAAAAAAATAAGTTAGGGGTGCCAGAGGTTTCTAAATGATCTTAAAAACTTCTATGGACCTTCAACAGACAAAATCGGTAAAAAAATATAGAGCTTGATCGGGGATTATTTCCTGTAATTAGCGTTGATAGCAACAAAGGTATTTTTACAGTTATTGTTATAATTTGGGATTTCTTTATTTTTGCCACTTTTATGATAAAAAAATACGGTAGATAGTTTACAAATTTTATTAAAACACGCTACAAAAGGTTTTCAAAGTGCCGCCTTACCACAGAAATGCACAATCTACATCTACGGAGGAAATTGTCTTTTAGTTGTAAACCATGTCTCGTCTCAGTGTTAAGTTAACGTCTGACAGCAAAATTGGTAATTCTTCAAGAACTCTTTGTAGGTGGCTCCATCGAGCTTGGACAGTGGTCTGGCTATGGATTCTCCAAAGTCCGCTATCGAGAATCCTCATTCCGTAAGATCATCAAATTTTCAACACCGCTTCAGTGTGAAAATGTGGTCCGGCGTTCTCAACGGTGAACTACCAATTAGTTTACCACCACCATTCGAGCTGCCGTCCAGACTCGTGATGGTACGCACGGGACGCGGAACATACATGGGGGTAATTCGGGTACCCCTTAGCATAAGGCATCTAATTTTTTTCTTTGGACGCCTATCAACTGGCCACCCTGTATAATTTAGTTCAGCTCTCGACGCTACAGCTGCTATATTTCATAGCCCAATAGATTTGGGACCGTCGTAACTTTGAATAAGACATGGCATTTTATTACCAACTAAATTCCAAGTTTTGGTGGATCTCTGTTTATTAGTTTATGGCCACATAACGTTGTTTTAAAGGAAACTTCAGTGATATTGATTCAAGACGATTTGATTACAAGATAAAGTTTTGTTTTAAGTAAACTGGGTCATATTTTGAAGAAATAGTAACCTATTTTGTGCAAAGTTTGAATTAAATAAATAAAATAATAAATATCTTGGGACAACTCACACACGGCTATCTGATCCCAAGCTGAGCAGAGCTTGTGTTATGGTAACCAGACAACTGATATACATACTTATATAATTTATAAATACATACATATTATAGATAAATCACACCCAGACGCAGAACAAACAATCATGCTCATCACACAAAGTTTGTCCTGGGTGGGAATCGAACCCACAACCTCCGGCTCAGCAGTCAGGGCCACTAACCACTAGACCAACAGGCCCGTCAATTGAGGCAATGACAAGTTCATTGTTTGAACCAAATACATTCAAATACTTATGAACGATACAATACTTATTACTACTTGGTAACAAATCGTTTTGTTTAGAGTCACACGTTCGCGTGTATAGAGCATTCGTTGGTCAAAATCGAAAATGTTCGGATCAAAATATTTTGTATAATAACATAAGCAATATGCGCTCTATAACTATTTTTAATCTTTTTGGTTTTAGTACATAATTTAGAGAAACTCTTAATTTTATTAATACTTTTTTTATTACAAATAAATATTTGATTTTTTTTTCATTAAAAGTTCATTAATTTCTATGACTGATCCAAATTGTGCTTATCGTGTAAATTATCATTGTTTTTGACTTATCTCGCCCCAAGAATCGAACGTAAACTACACTCGAAAACCGCTATCGTAAACGACAAACTGATAAGAAAACATTGCCAACCCCTGGCTAAGGCACGACCCAAAAAAAAAAGAAAATAACTCAGCAGCGCCATCTAGGTAATACAATTAAACTAATTACAGAAAGATTTATTTGGCTACTAAACTCGCTTTAAATTCCACCTAATGAGAGTGTCTTGATATTATCTCCGTTGTATCTCTCCGCGGATTGGCTGAATTTACGAACTAACTTCTTTCTGAGTTGAAGGATTTTTGGGAAGATTTTCTCTTCGGAAATAATGGGTTTTTAGAGTGATTATTATAGCTCGTTTATTTTTTAGTACGTAAAAGGGAATTTATGAGTGAGGTTTTATGTAGTGGAATGAATAATGTATGTTTTTTTTTATATGAATAACTTATTAGTAGGAAGTGCATATATAACGTACCTACCTTCCATATTTGAATCAAGTTATGCTGTGAATAATTTAGACTTAACAAATGTCATAACGGAAAACTATGAAATAAAAAAGAGAGTAATAGTTATTTTTTACTGACAGAAACAAAAACAGGAGCAGATTTTCAATTCGACATGTATTTTTTTATGTTTGACCACGTATAACTTTTTACACATGTTTCATTTTTTTTATATTTAACTTGAATTCGTCATTACTCAGAGGTTAAGACCTCGCCTCTCATGCATTAGGTTGTGGATTAAAATCCAGGCAGGTCCAATGACTTTTTCGATTCAAATGTACTTTCTAAACATTATCTTAGACATCAAGACATCGGTGAAGGCAAATATCGTGAGAAAAACTGTACCTACTTACAATTGATATAAGTTTGATATGACCAACCCGTCTTGAGCAAGCGTGGTGATCACTGCTTATTGGGAAAATTATAGGTTGGTATAAAGTATTATTATTCATTCCTTCATTTCCTTACAAGATTTTTATATTTTTTTTTTATGTTTCTTAACAAAAAAACAACAAACAACATTTAAAAATATAAAACAGTCGGGTAAAAATAGTAGCCCACCGGTATCGGAAACAGGGTCCAAGCGTATTTTGTGTTATTTAAAGAAGTTTTACAACACAAAATACGCCTGTAAAATACAAAATGAAATAAAGCTCCCTTGAAAAGATACTTAATCGAGATCCACTTAACTGAATTCGCTCATAAACAAAATGGCTGCCAATAATTATTTTTTTAATCTAGAGCCCATAGAGTATTGTTGATGGATTGATCAATCTATTTGATGTATGGACATCGAAAATCGATTTATAGTACATGGAGGACAGATTATTAAAATTTACCGTTATTTCCTAGAGGTAATAAAGGGGGAAAATTGCTGCAATACCTAGATCATCGCTACTGCTGACCAACAGAGGCCTTAGTCTGCTATTACAATAGTGTCAGAATGGTCGATCACTGATCGCATAATGGTTGATTTTGACAAGTTTAGTATGTAGCAGATTACCAAACTTTTTTTTATTTTTTATTATTGATAGGCTCGCGTTTGACCACTATCTAGTATCTCCCCTGATGGTAAGTGATGATGTGGTCGACGATGAAGCACGCTTACCTAGAAATAACCTATTCACTCTTGACTTGAAGACCCCCAGGTTATAGCTGTCAGGAAATACAGGCTCCGGAAACTTGTCAAAATTAACCATTATGCGATCAGTGATCGACCATTCTGACACTATTGTAATAGCAGACTAAGGCCCCAGGTCCTCAGGTCTGTTCCCAAGTAGTTCAAAATGTTTTTGGGTATATCTATCGGAAATTGAGTAGATACGAGTTCATACACTTATATAGGCAAAATATAAGACTATCCTACGTCTATCACAACACTTCCCGGGTCCAGTTGAAGACCAGCAGGCACTAACTTGTCAGAAGTTGAGAAAGAGAGAGTGAGACACACAAAATTGTTTTCTTTTTTTAATGTTTTTTTTCGTAATGTGCTCTTGCGGCAGGTGCCAAACAAACATGTTTTCTTTCTTTTAACATAAATACATATATCTTTTGACTTTGACTGCATAGTTACAGGGTTGATTATTTTACAGCTTCAAGAAACCACAGATTTCAGTATATGGTTATAATTCCAATTCGATACATTTATACGTTCCCGAGCTGAATTGCTTGACAGACAGACAACAAAGTGATCCTATAAGTGTTTCGTTTATCTTTTAAGTTTCTGTTTCCATTATAAGTCACGTCAGTAAAAAGTGGAGTAGCTTTTGTAAACTTTATAAATAACTGTTTCTAAGTTTGCTTATTAAAATGGCGTGACTCTATTTGTAACGTGTTAATTGTTAATTTGTTAATTTACTTAATCTTATGTTTCACCTAGATTCTAAATACTTAACTGTTAGCAATAAAACAAAAGTCTAGAAAACTATTACAATAAGAGGCATTAAAATGTTTTGCCCACTGTTATCTCGGCTTTGCATAACACCATCAGTTCGTTGGCCTATAGCATAAACCCTAACAATCCAATTTGCACCTTCTCTTAAACCATACAAAGTTGAAATTAGCTTTTTTTCGATTAAGAAATTAATTTCATTAAATCACGAACAAAATTATTCAAAACTATACTTTAACGTTTCAAAAATAAAGCACAACATTGTTTGAATTACTTCGTCCGTGTTACAGTCACATAGAATACCGATAAGGTTACAGGAAATAAAGATTATTCAAAGAAAGCACGCGATTTGACGACCATTGTAACTTGAGCTCGGGTTAATTACTGTTTCTTCGCCAATGAGGGTCAAGCCGCGTTAATGGCCGTTCTATGTAGGTTTTAGTAAATGCATTCGTTTGTTGAATAATAAATTATTTTAGGTAATATATGGGGGTAGCGTTTTCAATGACCACAAAGCGCGATAGAGGTTGTTAAAACAATAAATTGATTATTTATTATAATAAGGGCGAAATAACGCCTTTGGTATGGACTTGTAATGAGGAGGGACGAAGCACATGTGACTAAAAGAGTGATGGATCTGAATGTTGAAGGACGGAGAGCGAGAGGAAGGCCAAAGAAAAGATGGATGGATTGTGTAAGGAATGATATGTATGAAGAAGAAAGGAGTAAATGATGCCGTGATGTCTGATAGGGGAGAATGGAAGAAGAAAACGTGTTGCGCCGACCACAAATAGAATGGGATAAGGGCAGGGAAATGATAATGAAGAGTGTCCATGAAGTAATTTAAAAGAGTGTCCATGAGTTTCTTGCCCATTCTTCTCATCGAGATCAACGTTTTGGAATGGGCAACTGCAGAACTTTCACAACTTATTATGTCTTATGACCGGGACTGACTGTAGCTTTAACATTTTGTTTTTTTTTTGACATTCAGAAGAGCCTGTAATGGTCTTATTGAAATAAATAAATTTGATTTGATTTAATTTGAAGGGCGAAATAACGCATGCTCGGTCAAATGATTATGTGTCATAGTTTGATTTTATAAATTGCTGTTTGTTTGTCTTCGCTTAAAACTCGAGAATAACTGGACCGATTTGGCTAATTTCAATTTTTAATTATGTATTGTGGAAGTTAAGGGAAGGAACGGTTTGAAAAGCTAGGTAGGGTAGGTACAACATAGGTAGACACAGAGGAAACTAAGTATGCACCGGGTGGTCACCCATCCACGGACCAACCTAATCAAGCGCGGCTTCACGTTATTATTTATCCACGAGGACCTCTCACTAAAAGAAACGTACAAAAAGTAATCTAAAACAAACCCTCTGCACCAAACACAAGAAATAATTTTAAATGAAAACATTAAACACACAACTACCAAACTTTACCGCACAAAATCCCACAAGAGCACAGCCTAAAAAAATAACAACAACTATAAACTACTTACGTCACATTAACTCACTTCATAAAACGGAAAATTTTAATTAACAGTGTACGTTAAAGCGACTAATTGGTTATTTTCAAGTTGTAATTGTTTAACTGAACGCGACCGTTTGTGACTATGCTGTGGAATGAAACCGTCTGGTTTGGAGACGAGTGTTTGTGTATTTTGTATACGATAACTAGCTTTCGCCCGCGGCTTCGCCCGCGTTAAATTTGGGGTAACACAGTTCCCCTTGCGCCTTATTGATTTCTAATAGCAACGCTAAGTTTTCCCTTTTCTTTCTTGTTCTTTCTCCCTCACATCCCACTTTTTTCAAAAAAAATATTAGACTATGTCCATCTCCTGGTTCCCAACTATGTCTGTACCAAAATTCATCAAAATCAGTTTAGCCATTAAAGCGTGAAGAGGTAACAAACAAACAAACAAACTCACTTTCGCTTTTATAATATTAGTAAGGATTTGTGTTTTAGGAAAGAATTGCTTTAAGGAAGATGTTTATTCAGTCTTGTGTCAGAGACATTGGCAAAGTGTGTGGGGGAGTTTCAGACGTTTACTGACTAAAACCCACTCATGTTCCTTCTTTTGCCTTTTATGTTCTGGGGCTGCGGCATCTCTTTCGAACAACCCGCAACCCCGGCAGGCTCTGTAGTTTATAAATGGCTACAGGAGAAAAAATAGGCGAATGTTTTGAAACGCTAGCAAAGGGAGTAAAGACTGACATTACTGACACTTGAAACGAGATATTTATTATGTTTATTATTTATTTCGAGTTTCCGATATTTCGGCGATATAACTCGAACAAACGTAGATATCCCAATAATTCAAGTATAAATAATATAAGTGACCATGTCAGTTTAAAGACTTATAAGTACCTCACAGTTTTATTTAATTTTAATTTTTTTAAACTTTGCCCCTCGCTAGGAATTTCTCCTCTATCGCGGGTGCGTTTACAAACATTTAAACTCAAATACACAAACAGCCAGACCTGGAACAACTATCTGTAGGTCATAAAATACTTGTTCCGTGGGGAAGTCGAACCCTTTTATTTATCTATATTTATTTATTGTACTCTAAATTCCGTATCGTTTTGCACAAAACTGAATTTTAATTGTATTGTTTCCCCTTGACGGAACTGTCGTACTAGTAGCCAACATCAATCGAGAGTTGTCTCGTCAATCGTTGCGCGTCAACTCTATCCACGCCGTGAAATGTGTCGTCGGTTTATTGGGTGTCGAGTAGATATACAGTTTGATACCCTGTGTGTAGAACAATTAAAGTACTAATGAAAGTAAGATAAATTAAGATAATAGAAAAAGAAATGGCCAAGAGTAAGACCGAGACCAAACTCACGTACCAAGAGGTACGTACAAACTTGCGACATAAACGGCCATATCTTTTGACTGCGTAGACTTAGAAGATTGATTTTACAGCACAAAGGGACCACAGATTTAAGTTCCTATATGGTTTTAATTTCAACTCGATACCCCTACGCATTCTTGAGATAAAGGACAGCTAGACAGACGGACAACAAACTGACCCAATCAGGGTTTCGTTTTTTTTCCTTTGGAGGTACGAAGCTTATTTAAAATAAAAGTGGAATGAGGAGCATTGACAAGTTTGTGTTTAAGCAAGAAAAAAAAATATAATAATAGAAAAAATAATCCGTACTTATATTATATTTATATTTTTATATTAATATTATAAATGCGAAAGTGAGTTTGTTTATTTGTTTGTTTGTTACCTCTTCACGCTTTAATGGCTAAACCGATTGTGATGAATTTTGGTACATAGATAGTTGGGAACCAGGAGACGGACATAGGCTAATTTTTATTTAAAAAAAGTGGAATGTGAGGGAGAAAGAGGGAGAAGAAAAGGGAAAGCTTAGCGTTGCTATTACAAATCAATAAGGCGCAAGGAGACTGTGCTACCCCAAATTTAACGCGGGCGAAGCCGCGGGCGAAAGCTAGTAATAAATAAGTAAGAGCACACAATATCACAAGAAAAAAATCACACGTTGATGAATGGAGCGGGGGGGCGTGTCAAACTTTTACCGACTATAACCCACCCATGTTCCTTCTGTTGCCCTTTACGTTCCGGGGCCGCGGTATCTCTTTCGAACAACCCGCAACCCCGGCAGGCGGAGGCTCTGGCAAGCTCCTCTGCTTTGCTGACATCTCTTTGAGGCGCGCGAGGAACACGAACGCGCCGTCGATACGGCCTGTCGTCAATAGACGGATGGACGCCGAGCTACCCATTGCTCACCGTCCACAGGCCCGCATCTACGGTGGCCGCGAGACGACTCCGAAATTATCATCATAATAGACATTCAATGACTTTAAGGCCATCCTTAAAGTTGATTAATGGAAGCTAAGATATGTAATTAAAACAGAACGTACGCCTTTTTTACTCCTGTAGCCATAAACTAAAAGGGGCCTGCCGGTTGCGAGTTATTCGATACCACAGCCCCGGAACATAAAAGGCAAAATAAGAAACATAGGTGGGTTTTAGTCACCAAAAATTTGAAGCTCCCCCACACACTTTGTCGGTAAATTTCAGTTACACAATACAATTAGGGGGCAATTGCGTTTTGATTAGTGGCCCTGACTGCTTAGCCGGAGGTCGTGGGTTCGATTCCCACCCAGGAAAAAACTTTGTGTGATGAGCATGATTCTTTGTTCTGTGTCTGGGTGTGATTTGTCTATAATATGTATGTATTTATAAATTACATATATAAGTATGTATATCAGTTGTCTGGTTACCATAACACAAGCTCTGTTTATAGCTTGGGATCAAATAGCCGTGTGTGAGTTGTCCCAAGATATTTATTTATTATTATTTTATTATTAATTCTTTATTCTCTTAATCCTAAGTCTCTCATAAATAAAACATCGCCCACATCACAACAAAATGCAGAACACCAGCCGAGCAAACTGTTGCCAGTGTTCCATTATGTCGAGAGACAATAGGGTATCAATCCACCGGAGTATAATAGCATTGTCAGGTCATCGTCAATCATGGCACGACACCACTGCAAATGATTCCCGTTATATCTACTCTGTTGTTTAGTTTACAACGTGTTTTTATTGTCTAAGTTTCTTTTAATGGTTCCGTTTGTTCCGTGACTAGAGCCTTTATCTCGGGAACGTGTGGAGGATGAGAGGAGAGGAACTGACTGCCTCCCCCTTACCAATAACTTCTAACGAAATCCTTACCTATAATATTATAAAAGCAAAAGTGAGTTTGTTTGTTACCTCTTCACGCTTTAATGGCTAAACCGATTTTGATGAATTTTGGTACAGAGATAGTTGGGAACCAGGAGACGGACATAGGCTTTTTTGTATATTTTTTTGAAAAAAGTGGGATGTGAGAGAGAAAGAGGGAAAAAAGGGAAAACTTAGCGTTGCAATTACAAATTAATAAGGCACAAGGGGAACTGTGTTATCCCAAATTAAACGCAAACAAAGCCGCGGGCAAAAGCTAGTCTGCTAATAAGACACGTTATTTTTATTTTTTAAATCATTGCCCCAGACTCGGATTTTCTCCTGTACCGTGGGTGCGTTTTCAAGCATATAAACTGACATACACAAGCAGCCAGACCCGAAACAATTATCTGTAAGTCATACAAATATTTTTTACGTGCGGGAATCGAACCCGCGACACGTAGCACAGCAGTCGATCGCTCAGCCACTGCGCCAACCGTGTCGTTATAGACTTGGTCATTTTTCGCTCATCTTTATTTTTGGGTCACCGAGACACGGGATTGCTATTATTCCAGTATCATTTCTTCTGATACTCTACAAAATTAGAGAAAAAAAAACGGTAAGTAATAATATATTTCATAATGCTACGCCGTAGCAATCCTGATGACGTTACCGCTACGCCTTCGTAGCCGATCCGCTACGCATCGATATTTCAATTAATATTTTAATGAGGTCAGAGTGATTTTGCTGAGAAATCGTAGCGTTGCTTAGTAGTAATAACTAACGCTGCCATTTTTCGACATCATAAGTTCTTTGAAAACTTTCTAAAGCATATTAATATCAGTATGAATCTTTTCAATATACGCCCTCACGTATGTTGAAGGTTGAACGCACGAAAATATTCTATTCCTAGAAAGTCTTTTATACTTGAACTGATGTCAGATACTAGAATGTAAATATATCAAAGTAGGTAATATTACTTTGTACAACAAGTATGTATTTCTATATTTTGGGGTCCTTGAAAGGACTTCTTAGAAACACATGATTTTGCGAAAAAATGTCAATAATATTTTTTCAAATGTTATTTAGTTTCATGCGATAACAGCGTTTTTGTTTTCTAGCTGTGAATATTACAGGCGACGGAAAAGAAATATTTTTGCAGAATCAAAAACCGGTCAAATGCGTCAAGTTCTGTACAAATTTGCGACGTAAAGGGCCGCATTTGACTACGTAGACTTGGAGATATGACTTTTCAATTAGATTGTTATATCTCGATACTTTGACGCGTGCCCAAGAAAAGGAGTCTTGACAGACAGACAATAAAGTGATCCAACAAGGGTTCCGATTTTTCTCTTTTGAGGTACAGAACCCCTTTTTTTTCAAATGGGAAATCATCAAATAACTTTCCCCACTTCTGGGTGGAGGAGGGGAAGTGTCAGACTTGTACTAAAACCCACCTATGTTCCTTCTATTGCGCTTTACGTTCCGGGGCCACGGTATCTCTTTCGAACAACCCGCAACCCCGGAGGTACAAAACCCTAACGAACACTCTAGTAATAACACGTGGGTTAGGGACACATTTTTGTTGTTGTCTTTTGTAACTTTTAACATTCTATAGTATTCACTAGCTTCAATAAAAACTTTTGAATAAAAAACATACTTTGGATAACTAAACATCATTTTCCTGCCTTTGTCCCATTCTATTTAGAGGTCGGCGCAACACGTTGTCTTATACCATTCTCCCCTATCAGACGTCACGGGTCACTTACTCCTTTCACCTTCATACCATTCCTTACACAATCCATCCATCTTTTCTTTGGCCTTCCTCTCGCTCTCTGTCCATCAACATTCAGATCCATCACTCTTTTAGTCATATGTCTTTCATCCCTCCTCATACTTTGGACAACTATTAAAGAAAATTTCGGATTTTTGTCGTTGTTCAATTAGATTTAGGATTCGATAACCAAATCAAACAAAGGAATTTGGTAATCAGGAATTTCTCAATATCAGCATAGAGTCTGGATTAAAAGGCGCCTGCCTAATCCTGCAGCCAGAAGGCAGGATGACGAAAGATTATGACATAAAAATGAACTACTTTTCTTTAAAATCTCTTTTCCTTCCCATTTTGTAAGGAAGACTGGGAACTATACGTCATCGCGATGAAGCACGTGTTCGCTAAACGCGCTGAAACTGATGGATGTTCGGATTGTGCGCGCTGCTTCAGTAGTGACGTCATTGGGATGTCGTGGCGTATGTTAGAGGTGACAGCGATTTAGAGGTTAGAGCCTACAATGTTACAGCATATATCATTTCTGTATTCTTCGTTGCTTCATCAAAAAAATCCAATGGTGTTTGAGACCCATACTCAGAGGCAACGTGGGCATCAGGTTCCTTGGCTGTTGTGAGAAATATTAAAAAAAAACTGTTTTTCCAAAAAAACCGTCTTACATTAAAACACTAAAAAGACTATTTTGTTTTTTTCATCGACTTCCGGAAGTTAACTATTTTTCCTTCTTATTATATTTTTACATTTTACGTATTCAAAAAACAAAAAAAAACATTTATAAATAGTAGCTCACCGGTATTGGGAACAGTGTCCAAGCTACCGACAGTAAGAGCTCCAGAGAGCAGAACCTCCTAACGATACGAACCGTGTCCAAAAATACCACTTTCTGTATCAAACCCTTGATCCAGCCGTCTAACGAGAGCTTCCTCAGGTGTTGGTAGAGGTTCATGTCAATTAAACCCAATGGTTTAATTTAAAATGGTTTAATTTGGTTTAATTAGCGATCATTGTGCCGATAGTCTTTATAGCCAATGCTATAAAGACTATCGGCACAATTATCGCTAAATCCACATCTTACATGACATCTTACACTCAATTTATTGTCGGCTTTCACTAGGTTCTCGGCATGCAGAACCGTAATGTTAACAATCATTGCGCGCGGCTCTGATCGACCCATAACCACTATATCAGGTTAATATAAAGGAAGGTTACGCCTAGGTTCATCCATGGATGGGTGACCACCCGATACATACCGAGTTACCTTTGTGACTCGGGAAACATATTAAGCTATTGGTCCGGACTGTAATTTGTAGATCTTTGACAGTCGTTACGGATAGTCTGTGTCCCGAAAGTCTAACAACCAGTCTTACCAAAGAGTATCGTATCACCCAACTGAGTTGTGGGGGTCAGATAACCATCCAGTTAGCCTGGAAGCCGACCCTAATATAGATAGGAAAAGGCAGATGCAGAGGCAGATGATGAGTTTACAATTAATTTGCCTTACTTTGCATTTAATTTTGTTAATAAGAGCTACAATTAACTGTTACTCCTATCTTGGCCCACACTCAAAAGTGTCCAAAGTTTCGTCGTGCCTGTACGGAACTTGTTGCTTTGAGGGCATTTTCCGCAAAAGAGGAACCTCCACGTTCCGTTTCATTGCTCACTAACTTTCCGCAAGAGGAAAAAGTTCGATCAATTAACACGTCACTACAACTATACGTATTTTTTTATCAGAAAGTTTTCTACCTTATATAACTAGGTACTAGCTTTCGCCCGCGGCTTCGCCCGCGTTAAATTGGGGGTAACACAGTTCCCCTTGCGCCTTATTGATTTGTAATAGCAACGCTAAGTTTTCCCCTTTCTTCCCTCATTCTCCCTGACATCCCACTTTTAAAAAAAATATATTAGCCTATGTCCGACGGACATAGGCTAATATTTTTTTGGCTGGTTTCCAACTATCTATGTACCAAAATTCATCACAATCGGTTTAGCCATTAAAGCGTGAAGAGGTAACAAACAAACAAACAAACAAACAAACAAACAAACTCACTTTCGCTTTTATAATATTAGTATAAGTATAATATATATAACTATCGATTGCGGAGATTTGAATCGTAAGATTCGCTCTACCGTGTCAATTTTTTTTTCACCTTATTTTTTGTGGTGGCCTATTCTTGTTACTGATAAGTTTGTCTCCTAGCAGATAACATATAAAAGAAAAACTGTTTATTAGGCTCGTACAGGACAAAATAACAAACCAGAAATAGTTATAATCTGTACAATCTTGTAACATAAACAACCATATCTTGTGTCTGCGTAGACTTATGGGGTTGATTTTTTCACAGCACAAACGGATTACATACAGAATTTACGGTTTTCAACTAGAAACCTCTATGTATTTCCGAGGTAAAAGGTCTTTATAGACATACAGACAGACGGACAACAAAGTGATCCATTAAGGGTTACCCTAAAAATCCTTACTATAATATTATAAAAGCGAAAGTGAGTTTGTTTGTTTGTTTGTTACCTCTTCACGTTTTAATGGCTACACAGATTTTGATGAATTCTGGTACAGAGATAGTTAAGAGCCAAGAGACGGACATAGACGAATTTTTATTTTAAAAAAGTGGGATGTGAGGGAGAAAGAGGGAAGAAAAGGGAAAACTTAGCGTTGCTGTTACAAATCAATAGGGCGCAACTGTGTTACCCCGAATTTAACGCGAGCGAAACCGCGGGCAAAAGCTAGTGGTTAACTGAATTAGCGAGGCCAAAATCTCAGCATAGGATGGGACACTTAAAGTCATTTCCTGCCGGTCTTGTTGTTGGATACTACTGAAAGACACTGAAAGTGCAAAACTGATCGTAAAATTTTGAGCTGACACAATTTAGGTAGTCATCAACACGCTAAGAAGAAGTCATTAAAGAATGGGTCCTATGAAGTGAAGAAGTCTGTCTGTGTACGTGTGCAAACATAAAGGATTGTGTCTGCTTTGCTAAAAATGTCATTTGAATATTACACATGGTTGGTACAGAACCGTACAACTAACACTACCTGGCAAATTATGGTTTGAAAAATCCGGTATGAAATAGTGACGGGTTTCAGACTTCACTCGGGACACATTCCATTAAAAAAAATCGCTTTTACCATACGCGATTTTTTTTTAATGAATGGGCAAAGTTGTACCATCGAACTGTAAGCAAAGAGATACCGTGAAAATAGAAAACAAAAGGCAAAAGACATTTAGCAAAAGAGGTTTTAGTCAGTTCTGATACTCTCTTCCAATCTGCCCACAGCGCGAGGAATTACAAGAAAATGTAATAAGAACCTTACGAGCCAGACAAAGTCAAAAAGGCATTGTATTGAGAAAAGCAACGGAAAATGTAAAATGATTTCAATTTTTTTTTAATAACGTTGCCCCACACTAGGAATTTCTCCTGTATCGTGGGTGCGTTTACAAACATATAAACTCACATACACAAACAGCCAGACCCGAAACAACTACCTATAGGCTATACAAATATTTGTTCCGTGCGGGAATCGAACCCGCCACACGCAACGCAGCAGTCGATCGCTCAGCCACTGCGCCAACCGTGTCGTCAAATTGCAAATTGCAGGTAATATGTTTCTGTCTACGTTCTTGAGATTTTATTCCGTCAATTGCCTGGGCCTGTTGGTATAGTGGTTAGTGGCCCTGACTGCTGAGCCGGAGGTCGTGGGTTCGATTCCCACCCAGGACAAACTTTGTGTGATGAGCATGATTGTTTGTTCTGTGTCTAGGTGTGATTTATCTATAATATGTATGTATTTATAGTAATAAAAGTATGTATATCAGTTGTCTGGTTACCATAACGCAAGCTCTGCTTAGCTTGGGATCAGATAACCGTGTGTGAGTTGTCCCAAGATATTTTTTTTTTTTTATTCAAATCACCCGCTCTAATTTTCCATAGAAATGATCTCATTAAGTAATTTTATAAGTAATTTCCATCAATAAAATATCCTTAATTAAACCAAAACAATAAAGAAAACGCTTGAAGTAGAAAATAGCAAATCTGATTTTGAAAGTATAATTTAATAATATCTACAACTCTCCACTTCCAAAATTACTTTTAATTTCAAAGATCTAAAGCATTCATAACTCTCCCTTGACCCTGTTTCTATTCAAGAAACATAATAAAAATTAGTCATAGGCATTGTATACAATACGCACGACACGAATAAAAGGTTACGTCGACAAAATTCATAAAACAGTCTTTTTGATTAATTAAAATATAATTATAATATAAATAATTATATCAAATTACTTCATATCAGCATTTCCCTGCCCTTGTCCCATTCTATTTGGTGTCAGCGCGACACGTTTTCTTCTTCCATTCTCCCCTGTCAGACGTCACGGCATTATTTACTCCTTTTTTTTATATCATTCCTTACACAATCCATTCATTTTTTCTTTGGCTTTCCTTTCCCTCTCCATCAATCAAAATTCAGATCTTTTACTCTTTTAGTCACATGCGGTCCGTCTTTCCTAGTTATATTATTATAGAAATTCATCAAAACGTCAGTTTAAAGATTTTGTTGATGCTGTGTTATTGAAGCATAAATAATTAGAGTGTGACTTCCCAGTTATTTATCATATAAAATATGTAATGAAATAATAATATAATTATATTTCATTCAGTTTTTGAATTTGTCCCCATGTTAATCTAAGAATAAAGTAGATTTAAGTTCTGTACTTGTAATCGCTAGATGGCGCCTATGAGCAAGAATGGCGGACCTCTTTTGGTCGATCAAGCATAGATTTTATAAATGTCAACTGTCATTGTTAGTTAGGTTATGTTCTCATTTTTATTGTGTCAAGTGAATATCGATGAAGATTAATAAAAGGAACAGACTAGTTGAAAATTGTTTTATAAGACTATTAGTTGTACTTCTTAAGAATTTGCCAAAAATTAAACAATAGTGTTGCTCTGAAAACAAAGAGTTTATTTTAATTCTCACACATAAGAAATTAAATAAGAAACAAATTATAAACCTAAATATTATTTCATCTTACCTGAAAACAAAGAAACGACTATTAAAGTTTAATTTTTAGATTAACATGGGGACAAATTCAAAAACTGAATGAAATATAATTATATTATTATTTCATTACAAATATATAAAACATACTTAAAACTCGAAAAACTTATATCGTGATAAGAGTAATTATTATCAATGTCTCAAGTAATTATTATAATCCCTACACAAATGTCCTTTTTTTGGTATTGTTCGTCGTATCGTTGAGCTCCTTGGGTTATGAGTTGAGCTACACGATAACTGACAAATGCTTGCACTGACTGGACAGGTCTACTCAATCTGTGTGGTGCTTTCTTAAAAAGACCATTTCAGACACTATCTGCATAGTCCTCATGTAAGTTGACCAAGATTATTTTGTCTGGACTTGAAAAGAGACTGACCTCTGAGTTTGTTTCGGCTGTTTCTTCTCAGAGTAGTCGGGTACGAAACACCGGCCTCATATAGTTTAAAAAAAAATGACGTGTAAAAGTGTTTGTGAAAACCTACTTGCAAAATAAACATCATTTATTTATAATGAAATAGTCTTCCTGTTCAGTTTTGGTTACGGCAGTCAATCTCAGCGGAGATTAGTCATCTGGCAGTGTCAGACTTGTACTCATATTCCTTCTTTTGCCCTTTATGTTCCGGGGCCGCGGTATCTCTTTCGAACAACCCGCCACCCCGGAAAATCAATATCTTATGATTAATAAAAAACTACCTTAATACCTACATTTTAAGTTTTGTTTTTCAACTGCTCAAACATTCAACAATTCCATGATAGTATCTCTTATGTACATTTTTGTAACCTTTAAATTTTGTCGTTCTTTACTGTGGTTTTAAATGAATTTGAGTCCGTTCAACCGTTGTTCATCTTAAATACTTTATGTATTATAGTTAAGTGCTTCTGGAAGTTTCTAAACTTAAAATATAATAGGCTCGACCGCCATTTTGAATCATGTTTTCGGCACTTGAATTACACATTGTTTCTTTTTTATATTAACTACTAGCTTTTGCCCGCGGCTTCACTCGCGTTAAATCCGGGCTAACACAGTTCCCTCTTCCTGATTTACAGATACCTGCTACCTGTAGTTTTTGCTCTAGCGCCTTATTTATTGTAATAGCAATGCTAAGTTTTCCCTTTCTTCCCTCTTTCTCCCTCATAACTCGATTTTTTAGCTTAGCCTAGCCTATGTACGTCTCCAGGGTCCCAACTATCACTGTACCAAAGTTCATCAAAATTGGTTTAGCCATTTAGGCGTGAAAACGTAACAAACAAACTCACTTTCGCTTTTATAACATTAGTAAGGATTTACCTTTCAGTGAATCTTTTATTTGTATCAATCTGGGTCCGATATATTTTTCACTCGGCGAAAAATCTGTAGAACTTTTGTCGTTCAATTTAATCTCCACAAAGGCTCGGAGGAAGAAGAAAGAGATCGTGACTACATCATGACAGCAGCACTGGACTTCAAGGTTAAGCAACTTCCAAGGTTGGTTTGTCGAAAGGTGGTCATCATAGTTATTTGTGAATCTTTGACAGTCGATACAGGGTAACTGGTGGCAAAGCCTGACAAGCAATTATATTAAAAGCTTTGCCGAGTACTAACCAGGTTATGGAGGTCAGAGCGCTTTTAATTAAATTCAGCTGCATCCAATTAGACTGAAAATCGATCACATCGTGGTTAGCAATGGGCGCGGTTGCCTAACCTAGGTAAATTAAGGCAGAAGAACGTGTAATGTGAGAATGGAACCTCCAACTGGGGTGTTTTAAAGGCTCTATTCACGACATATTGCCTGGAGGCTTTATTTTTGCTTGGGTATCTTAATATATAAAATTCTCGTGTCACAGTTTTCGTTCCCATACTCCTCCGAAACGGCTGGACCGATTTCAACGAAACTTTGTGTGCATATCGGGTAGGTCTAAGAATCGGCTAACATTTGTTTTTCATGCCCCTAACCGAGCAGCGGGTGAAACCGCTGGGCACAGCTAGTATTTTTGTATTATTGGAAAGTGCTAGCTAACATGGTACAAAAATTAAATTGATTCTACATTTAACCTTTTAAGAAATGAAATTTTATAAAATTTGGTCCTTCTAACTTGACTGACAGATGTGTTGAAGGGGAGTTTTTTTCTAAACTATAACACTAGAGACTATGTTACTATACTTCGTTCAAAAACTTCTGATTCTCAGCCTCTAATATGAATAAATGACTTTTGATTTTGATTCCTATTGCAGACTCTGCTTGCGTGACAGATATAATTTCCATCAAGTTGTCATCTAGTTTGTATGAGGTGTGAAAGTCTCCACAAATTTTATTAAAAAAACCTTACTGCTCACCAATGCTGTAATAAAAGGAAATTGCAAAATTTCTTAAATTAGGGAACCAGTGGTAGACTGCCCTTTGTCAATCAGTAAGTGAGATTTTTCTTGAGAAATTTTAGAGGTTAACTTATCCTCGCGGTTCCACCCCTGTAGTTTTTTAAGTGTCCGATGAGGTCGTACTAATAATACCTATAAAGTGATCTAAACGGTTCGACCCACTACGAATAAAAAGTGAAGCAATAATAATGTTAACTTCTAAAACAAGTATTGACCGATTAATTCTACCTACGTAAAATCCGTGTCAAAAATAACTTTCTAGTATTACTCCGTTGCAAGTTTTATAAAGTTTAAATCGACAAGTTTTGCTTAACAATTTACCTAAACCAAGTTTAAACTAAAATCTACCGAAACCAAAACTAAAATCGTTAAAGTTTTAACAAGACAGCGTCTAAGAGAGTGCACCTAACATCATGTTCGTTAAGTAGAAACACTCAAGCCATTAACTTAACGATGTCCCAAGTTGCACCTCAAAAACACTTAGTTTCAATTTTAAGTTATTTCTCATAGAATATTGTAAGACAGGAATTTCACGTTAAAAATTCATGCTTAAAAGCTTAACGGATGAAATAAAAGCTTTTGAACTAAAGTCCGACAGGTTAATATCCTGTCGTAGCACGTCTACGGCGTAGCGGCGTAGCAAAATACTACGAGTTCGCTACGACATTTGTATGAAAAATATTCGTAGTATGAATACTAATCAGATTTTCAGTTGTTGTGAATTCTAATGTTGAAACGTTGTTCAATTTGTACCCAAGGCGTGGTTCCTAAGAATAGATTTGCCTTCCCACGTACATTGATAACAAGAGATAGGTACGATTATAGAATTACAATCGTATTATTTTGAAACCAAACAATTTGCTTTTGACCTTTCATAATGCTTTTAGAAGGCCTATTTGAATAATATGATGACTTTGAGTTTTAAAAATATTATAAACACAAAGGGTATTTTTTGGTAGAAATATGAAACATTAATATTTTTTAACTCACAAAAGAAAAGTGAAAACATTTTGTGTTCTGTTATTATGGCTATTTCAGAGTGTACATCTAAAATAAATGTTAAAATGTAACATAAAAAGTCACTGGATATGGAAAATAAAACACAAATTATACTCTGAAAATAAAGCTTCAAAATGTTCGACAATAGTATTTTTTTTCTACCAGTATCGTAAAGACAGACGGAAATCCAGAACTGACTATGCAGTGGGAACTTAATAGGCCTATTTTTTAAAAAGTAAAATGATGCTAGAAGCACGTCTGTAATCATATCTTCCCCCGCTCGGGTGGTGCGGTAGGAGTGTCAGAGTTGACTGACTACTATGTGAACCACCACCCATATTACTTCTTTTGCCTTATATGTTCCGGGGCTGGGGTATCTCTTTCGAACAACCCGCAACTTTCGAACAATCCGCAATTTTCGATCAACCCGCAACTCTGTAATTCCCTTAAGATTAGCTGATAGAAATGTACCTAATAGTTCCCCAACAATTCACCAGTTATGAGTCTTTTAAAGTCCCATGTGGTTGCGGGCATGTTATTGAGCAATTTTGGTGGAAAAACTCAATAATAAATACTTTACCCGACCTAAGAATCAATGCTGCCTGCCAGGGTTGTGGGTTATTCGAAAGAAATACCATAGCCTTGGAACAGAAAAGGGAGAAAAGGGAACTTGGGTGGGTTCGCCCACACACTTTGTCGGTAAATTTTAGTTACACAATTCCATTATTTATTCTTTCAATCCTAATTCGCTCATAAATAAAACATGTCGCATAAAACAATAAAACAACAAAATGGCTCGGTTTTAATCAGTAAAAGTCTGACACTGCCGCATGCTCTGGATTTTTGGCGATTTTGATAATTTCCCATCAGCAAAAAAGGACCTCTTGCTAGATGTCACTTCACCGACGAAGCGGCTAATAAAAGCAAATAAAACGCAGTAAAGCGTTATATAAGAAACAGCAATTGTATTATAACAATTTTGCAGTACATAAAAAGCTGAAAGAAAACATACGAAAACGCCAGCCAAGATGTTTATATCTCTGAAAAATAAAACGAATTCCATTGTGTGGGCTATAATGGAAATTCGAAAAGCGATGCTTACACGGTGTGGGGCCAAACGATTCCGTGACGTGAACAATTATAGATTGTAAAGAAATGTCGAGATTATTACTGTGTTTATAAAGACTAGAATGGTGTGCAGTTTTATTGTTGTTCGATTCGTTTTTAAATGATCGTGTTAAAGTTTAAAAGAATCATACTATGTTCAATTCTTTTCCTAAACTGTTGGCGGTTTTGATGAGTAAAAGAGAAGTATGAAACAAGACTAAATGCCTCCAATAAATTTGAATAATCGCTAAAGCATGATAACGAATGCTTTGTCTTAATTCTAATTTATACTAGAGTTTACCTAAATTTTAACATAGGTAAAATCATTCCATTATCGAATAAATTAACCAAGTTACTTTGTTTTTCTTCCTCCAATTTATAAATGCACTGATATTGTCACTGATGATTTACAGTTCATATTACAAAAACTGGCGAAGTGCGAGTCGGAGTCGCGGACCGAGGGTTCCGTACAAATTTGCGACATAAACGGTCATATCTTTGTTGCGTTGAGAGTTCATTTTATCACAGCTCCACAGACATGAATATATGGTTTTAATTTAATTTGAGTCAAAGGGTCTTGACAAACAGATAGACGGAAAACAAAGTGATCCTATAAGAGTTCCGATTTTTCCCTCTAGTGGTACGGAATTCTAAAAACCATTCAGGTTACTTGTAACCGATATTACGTCATCACCTTGATCATCATAATCCCGTATATTAAGTCTATTCGTAGCTTCTCTACCAATATTATAATATTATAACTGAGGTCATACCTACACATACCTTATACTTCCCAATTCACCGCATCCACTCCACGACGGAACACGTCCGCCCCAATGGTTATCGGTTTTACAGCTAATATAGTTTTCCAGCTTACGTATTAAATGAGTTATATCAACAAACTTTGGCTGTCTGGACCACCAACTTAGATTGACACTTTTATTGGGAAATCATCAAATAACTTCCCCCGCTTTGAAGCGAGAGGGACTACCAGACATGCACTGACTAAATCCCACTCATGTTCCTTCAGTTGCCTTTTATGTTCCGGTGCGGTATCTCTTTCGAACAAGCCGCAACCCCCGCAGGCGGTAGCCCTGTCAGGCCCCTTTGCTTTGCTGACATTTCTCTGAGGCGCGTGAAAAACTAACGCGCCGTCGCCACGGCAGTTATGAATCCATATTCAGGTCACGACAACAATAAATGTCCATCTACCTTATTAAAATTATCCTTATCATTGTCAAATAAATTTTAATTGTACAGCCCCTTAAAAATATGGAGGTTAAGTCTTATCTCAGTCTGCATAATATAAGAGTCAGCGAAGGAAAATAATTAGGTGCTTTAGCCGACAGGGGATAGGTAGAATTTATTATTTATTATATTTAAGTTTATGTATTAACACACAGGTAATTTTATTGGGACCTTTTCTTATCTTGGTGTTATATTTCGTTAATTAGTGTTATATTTTGTAGGTTTTCGGGATGTGGGTGTGTATTTTCTAAGTACACGTTTAATTTTGGCGGCAAGTGTACGCTTTTAGTTTTCAATATCAAAATGGCGCGTGTAACTTTGCTGAACGTTCTCTTTTTAAAGTTTTTATTATTCTATTTGAGAAGTGTTTATTCTCCGCGGTTGCTTATAGTTGTTCAAGTGTAATGTAAATGTTGTTTATTTGCTTTTAATCAAAAATAAATAAACAACAAGAAAAGACCTAATCAGGTCTAGTGGTCGCAAGCTGAGGATGAGAACATGGGTTCATGGGTTTTTTGCTATCAGGAATTTCCCAGTAGCAGTCACGACGTTAGTTAAGTTCTTGCCTGGTTGATGGCAATAGACTAGCCATCTGTTACGAGAGACTTAAACATAACTGGCAAAATGTGGGTATCGAAGAGAGAAAGTAGAAAAAAAGAAGAATAAAAGCAAGAAGAAAGAAAGAAAGAAAATTGCGTTTATTCAGCATTCATGAAAACAAAAAACAAACAGGAACACCTTTACAAAATAAAATAAGTAATGCTAAAAGGGCCTCACCTCAGCATAATGCCAGATGGCAACACAAAGCGGCGACCTGACGCTGATTTTTAGCTGCAGCCCACGAGTGTCATAAGCTCAAAAACATACACAAACACATAGGTATAACAGTCAGAATTGAAAACAGAAATAAAATTAATATCCTTACTAATATTATAAAAGCGAAAGTAACTTTGTTTGTGAAATTCATGAAAATCGGTTTGGCCAATTAGGCGTGAAGGCGTAACAAAAAAACTCACTTTCGCTTTTATAATATTAGTAAGGATTAGTAAGGTAAATTGAAAAAGCCACATAGGTACTTGCTCAGATTTGAACTCACAACATCTGAGCCACGACACACTGTTAGTTAAACTTCTGCCTAACCTCCAAAGATTAAGAAGCATGATGTTATGTTGTATAAATAGAAAGCAGTTAAACAGACTCGTGTCAGAATGTCTGGTCATATACAATTTGTTCAAAACAAATGCTTCTTCCCGTTGCCTCATTATTCAGGGCACATACTTGGGGTGCGAACAAACCTGTCGACTCGCTATTTTTTAAGCTGACATCTTTATTTATTGGGTACATACCACAACAAATTGCTCGGACGGGGAGGAATCTTGATCACAAACGAAGTTAGGTATTGACGGAAAAGTGGTTTGACGTACAGACGCCTGCACATCAAGCTACTACAATCTGTCAGATTTCTTTGATGGATTTTCGACTTTATTTCTAAAGTATTAGGTTCAAGGTTCATTGGGAAAAATTGAAAGTTTCTGGTAGCTTGACCTGCAGGCGTCTGTACATTGTTATACCGTGCATCCAAGTAAACACTATTGCAAGGGTAGCTCACCGTCCGTCCGTCGATTGACGACAGGCCGTGTCGACAACGCGTTAGTGTACCACGCTCGCCTCAAAGAGATGTCAGCAAAGCAGAGGGGCTTGCCAGAGCCTCCGCCTGCTGGGGTTGCGGGTTGTTCGAAAGAGATACCGCGGCCCCGGAACGTAAAGGCCAATTAGAAGGAACATAGGTGGGTTTTAGTCAGTAAAAGTCTGACACTCCCCCCAGAGCGGGGGAAGTTATTTGATGATTTCCCACCCCATAAAAAAGAAAACGCTATTGCTAATCTGTATCATAATCTGCCTAGCCTTTTTTTCAACTATGAGGCGATCGGCTTCCAGTCTTACCGAATGCAGCTGAAAACCAGTATTTTACATAGAGTTTTCATAAGACTGGTTGTCAGACTTCCAAGGCACTGACTACGTGTATCGACTGTCGAAGATCTATAAATGAAAGCTGGGACCAACAGGTTAACGTGCTTGGTGGGCACCCATCCACAGACCAACTTAGGCAAACGTCGCTTAACCTAAGGATCTACTCGAGCGGCTGCTATTAATTAGCCACGAGCTCTTGTGTCTCCAAAAAATGTTAAATAGGTTTTCCCGAAACTAAAATAATATTTTGTGTGAAACTTTACTATTTGTTACGATGATCTTCAACATTTGTAACTGTTATTATTTAATTAAATTATCCCAACACAAGTATTATCAATAACTTACTGGAGGTACATTTATAAACCATGGAACTGTTATGAGGAAAATAATTTTCTTTTTTTCATTTTAAATATTGCAAATATAAACTAAACTAAATAAATGTATGATGAAGAAAAAAATGAAATTAAAATATTGATTTTTAAGAAAGATTAAATATAGTAGTCATCTAACAGATATTTTGTTAAAGAATAAATTATAAACTGTTTTAGAGTTTTTTTTTACACAAAACAAAGTATCAAGGATCGTGTAATAAAAAAAAAACAATTTTTTTCCTTATTTTCAAAGGGTCAACAGAAATACTATTTATTATTGACATTTAAAATAGGTTATTTACCAAGTTCATTATTAAATTTGAGTATCAATATCAGTGACGCTTGTCAGTTTAAAAACCCGAAATATTCCTTGCTTCGCTAACAAGCAATCCCATTCATTTTAAACACAGGAAGACAGCTTATACTTCAATTTTAACTAAAGCCGTCTAGCACTAAGGTAGGATTTAATTATATTGCTCACTGGAAATACTGAGGGATTCAATTTTAAAATTTAATATGCAAGAGCTTTTCAATTTCTCAGTTTTCGCTCATTCGGAAGATAAAAACATTATTTCTTTGCTGCAAATGGTTTGGGTGCGGTACAGTCGTATTTTTTTTAATTCAGTGGAAATTAAAGTGATACCAAGAAGGAAGTATTTATGTTTATGGCTTGTTATATGAAACTAGAAAAGTTCTTACTGCAAAATAACTCTTATTTAAGCATGAAGGAGCTTGAATCAGTATAAATACCTTGCTCAATACAAGATGTTAGTGTAGCGGTAATACAACAAGTACTACAGCAAAAAGTAATGTAGCGCCATCTATGATTCAACTGGAGAACTAACATCGATCCTGCATCTCGCCAAGCAATGGTATCCGCAACTTAGGACGATACAGAAAAACACGACAACCACGTTTGCCTTCATGGCCCCCAATTCACGGTACCCGTAGTGACGCGCAAATTATTCAGCGTAGGACAGGGACGACGTCCATACCCCGCCAGCCGTGCCCTCTTACGAGAGTTAAGAGATTTCCTGCAAGCGAACTGTCGGGCAGTAGCCCACCAGATACCTTCTACAGTCGTCTCATTGGAGGATCCTCCCTTTTCTTTGGGAGATGAATAGCTTTAATACCTTCTTCCTCATACCCTTAATAAGATTTGAGTTACGTACTGGTCTAATACAATATGAGATATATTGATACCTAAACAACAAAAAAAAACATTGTCAAACAGTTTAAAATACAGTATTTTTTTCAATAATTATCGACGGAAAAGTGTATACTGTTAATAGTTTCTTCCAGAAAGAAAATAAAAACTAAAAATGGCCACTTTTCTGAAAATAGAAAAGCTACATCAGTGCAGTTGTTATTTTATTCAATGCAGTAGTAGATGCAGCTTTTGAATGCTTTGTCCACAGTTCTATTATAAAACCGGAAAACTGAATAATTCCGTTTTGCATACGTACAAAACAATGACCATTTGAAAAATTCCCATTTTGGAAGAGTACGCTGCAAAGTTACCCTGTCATAACAAACAATTGAAACACACCTTTAAATACACGTTTGCGAATCGTCCTAATCCCGGAGAAGGGAAGTAAAGAAATTCTTCAAACACTCCCTTTAATTAATTGGAAAACAAAAACAAAATTTTAAGCTGTTTTTCGCAAGCCCTTAATTACGGTCTTCAGAACCCTTCTATTTGTTACGAGTGTTAGTTAAAAAGGGATATAAATAATTAATCACCTGTCTACAGTTTTAACTGTAAGGGATGACCAGGGAATTTTTTTTCCGGGAGGGCGGCGTCCAGGGGAGATTTTTCATAGCAATTTTTGGTGAGGTTTTCTGTACTGGGAAGTGATGGCAGATTTGATTAATTAGGGGACTGAGTTTCTATGCTGTCTCTACTTTTATATAACGCGGAAATGTATATGTTTTGGCCATAGATGATCGATGGGGAGCACGTGTATTTGATTAAAGATTGTGACAGGAGTACGCCGACGCCGGTTCAAATTCACACACATCTTGCTATGTGTAATCTTTCCTAAATAAAATTGTATCATTTTGTACGGTTTCCTTTTTTTTCGGATGGTAAATCCTCATATTACTTCTCCCGCTCTGTCTGGAGCGAGAGGGTCAGACTTTTTCTGACTAAAACTCATCCATGTTCCTTCTTTTGCTCTTTTTGTTTTAGAACCGTGATTTATCTTTACTAGCTAGACATTTCATGATCGCAAGCGCTCAGCGAGAGGTTCTGTGGTCAATTCCTGGGTAGAGTAATGTTGTGGAGATTGGTAGAGTACCTACGAACGATGCCGCAAAAAAAGTATTAATAGTTATGGGACAGATGAGAAAAAAATAGCCACTACAGGTCTGTTATTTCTTTTATTGTACAGACGCCTGCTCATCAAGCTACTACAATCTGTCAGATTTCATTGATAGATTTTCGACTTTATTTCTAAAGCATTAAGGTTCAAGGTTCATTGGGAAAAATTGACAGTTTCGGGTAGCTTGACCTGCAGGCGTCTGTACAACCCCAAAGGGTGGACCCTATGAACGATAAGAATAACACGTTTAATATTATGTTACGGTCATGAGGACCTAAAGAGGTTGGTAACTATTACAATCTAAATAAGTTCACAAAAAACCTTTAACGTGGTATATATTATTTTACAGCAGTATTTTATCTTGTTGAAGAAACATCTTTAAAAAGAAAACAGAATAAGTGTAGCTGTTAGCCGTAATCAAACGTGAACATGTGTGTGTGTGTGTATGTGTTTATACTAATATGTATAAAATGTTGGTGTATTATTAGGAACAGCTTTGCCTGACCCTTCAGGGATTAGGCGTGATGTTATGTTAAGTTGCAATCTTCTCAGTAGTTATTGAACGTGAAAATCGTTTCGGAATGTTAGTAAATGTTGGCGCACCAACTTTTGACTGCTCTTGATACAATACTACGAACTCGGCTGTTCTACGAGAACATTCTAGACTACGTTCAAGTCTAGAATATTCCACTATGGATTTGTGTGAAATTGTTTCGCTTTTCAGCTGTGAAGGAGGTTCAGAAAGTTCTGGAACTTTCTCAAAGGGTCGGTCGACACATAAATTAATAGCCGTCAAGTTTACAACGAATCAAATCGTAGTAAACTACAAGTGCTATGACATCAAACTGACAGTGATCAGGGGTAAATTTGTGATTTTGTTTGTTTTTATTTTATTTAAAAAACGTTGCCTCTTATTTTAATTTCTCCTGTATAGTGGGTGCGTTTATTTATTTACTAGCTTTTACCCGCGGCTTCGCTCGCGTTAAATTCGGGGTAACACAGTTTCTATTTACGCCTTATTGATTTGTAATAGCAACGCTAAGTTTTCACTTTTCTTCCCTTTTTCTCTCTCATATCCCACTTTTTTCAAAAAAATCTAGCTTATGTCCGTCTCCTGGTTCCCAACTATATCTGTACCAAAATTCATTAAAATCGGTTTAGCCATTAAAGCGTGAAGAGGTAACAAACAAACAAACTCACTTTCGCTTTTATAATATTAGTAAGGATAAGGATAGTAAGGATTTGGATTTCCAACAGAGAATGCACAAATAACATGATTACAACAAAAAACAAAAGGAACTGATTACTGTGTTCCTCTAATTACAGGAAACCATAGCATTCACTCAATAAGTAGTTAAAAAAAGTTTGCCATGACAATAACTTTGTTTTCACATTATAGACATTTAGACGTCCCTACTCCGTAGCCGACCGTCACGCGACATGCAACACACAGACGAAAAAGTTTGAGACGATGTAATAAAAGTTTCACTTTAAAAAGTGTGTATCAAATTTTAAGATCTGTATTATATTACATGCAAATAAATGACTTATTATTCACGTAATATTCAAACCGTGACTTACAGCAAAGCAGCCAATCAATCACCTACTGCGCCAATTAACACTCGACATATGCATGTAAGAATACATACAAAAAGACAAACACACCTCAAACTAAACATTAATATATTGAATTTAATATCCCACCAAGAGTGCTTCAATTCCATTAGGGTCATGACATAGTGCTTGCATTACCTAACCTATAAGCCTAACTATCGCAAATTCACTAGGATTATCTGACCACATCGCTGTGGTCAAATAGGTCGGGTCTAACCACTGCCTTCCGATTGGGAATCTGATTTCTATTCGCTGGAAATGGTAACTTTATACATCAGTGTTTTGTGTGAAGGAATTGGTTTTAGTACGGAAATAAATGAAGTTTTGTTGGGTCATAAGATTTTTAACCCACAAAAAAACCATTACAGTTGCAAAAAAATAATTAAAAGACTTGACAGGTGTCAAGGGACACCCGGATGGAACAAAGTTATTATTTATTATGTACAAAAAACTGCATACACTCAACAAAAATAATCGTCGCGACACTACACTGCTCAATGCGAAATAAAAAGACCAAACGAAATAAATTGGCTTGCTTTCTATGAGAGAGAGACAGGTAGACAGACAGACAGAAACACGCGCTCGCCCCACGGCATACAACTATAGCCTCGTTTTGGTCTTAAGCAAAAAATGCTGTTACAACTTTTGGTCTTCATTTTTTCCGTATAGCCCCCTTTCGCAACGCGCGATAACGAACTTCGTTCCAGATATACTCATTTTCTTTAAATATTATGATGACACGGTTAGCGCAGTGGCTGAGCGATCGACTGCTGCTGTGTGTCGCGGGTTTGATCCCCGTACGGAACAAATATTTGTATAACCTACAGATAGTTGTTTTGAGTCTGGCTGTTTGTATATATGAGTTTAAATGTTTATAAAAACGCACCCACAAGAGAAATTCTTGGTTTGAGACAACATTATTTTTTAAATATGATTATTTTATCTTTTCTAAATTACAAAAGAAAGCAATATAAAAAAACTGATTTCTGTTTCACACTCAAAACTCCAGACATGAAAGAATGAGCACTAGGTAGTACGCTTGTCGAGACGACAATTCTCTCGAAGCGACTTAAGTACCTTTTAAGTCCCTTTATCTGCACTAGATTTCGTCTGCGAATTCCTTCACATGGGGACTTAAATCCACCGTCATAAGAGTTTCGAAAAATTTTGAGGTCTTAAGTGTATAATAGGTACTTCTACACCTTCAACCTTTCATGTGGTACTTACAATGCTTTGGAATGGGCAACTGCAGTACTTTCACAAGTTATTATGCCTTGTGACCAGGACTGTACATTAATTTTGTTTCTTGACATTCAAAAGTGCCTGTAATGGTCTAATTTTTTTTTTATATTTGGCTTATGTTGTACATGCGAAGCTTATAGGAAAGCCTTTTTTGTGTTTCGAGTGGGAATTCATCAATATAAAAACAAAATAGACGGCATTGATGCTGCGCTGCGTGTCGCGGGTTCGATCCCCACTCGTAAAAAATATTTGTATGACAAAAAGCTACTTGTTTTGGGTCTGGCTGTTTGTGTATGTGAGTTTAAATGTTTGTAAATGCACCCACGATACAGGAGAAATTCCTAGTGTGTTGAGAACAAAATCGAGTTGTAAGTGACGGTGTTAGTGGTACCGAACGCAAAAAACGAATAAAAAAGAGGGTAAATCGTTTTGTCTGCTCTTAAACAGCCACCCGCAATAACTTCAGTTCATTAGTGATCATGACGTTTGCAACATCGCCGAAATATCGGAAACTCGAAACAAATAACAGAAATGGTAAATATCCCGTTTCAGGTGTAAATTATAATATTAGTAACCATGTCAGTTTACAAACTTAATATGCCCAAGAGATATTTCTCGACGTCATGTTAGGCAAGTCAGCGGCTGGTGGGAAGCATAGTTTTTTTTTTATCTTGAGACAACTCACACACGGCTATCTGGTCCCAAGCCAAGCAGAGCTTGTGTTATGGTAACCAGACAACTGATATACATACTTATATAATTTATAAATACATACATATTTTAGGTAAATCACACCCAGACACAGAACAAACAATCATGCTCATCACACAAAGTTTATCCTGGGTGGGAATCGAACCCACGACCTCCGGCTCAGCAGTCAGGGCCACTAACCACTAGAACAACAGGCCCGTCAAAAGTAAGTAGTATGGGACAACAATATATGTTAAGGACAGCGTAGGCCCGACAATAAATCATTGTTTACTTTACAAATCGTAGGCGCGTATACAAAAAAATAAAATTCACATACACAAACAGCCAGACCTAGAATTTTAACACTAGGTTTTTTTGACGGCATGATTTGCCAATCATGCCGTCAACTGCCAATCGCATAGCCGCTGTGCCCAGTGGCTATGCGATTGGCAGTTACGCCTCGTTTCACGGGTACGATCCTCGTATGGACCTGTAGGGACACATGTATGTATGTAAGGCAGAGTGCAAGGTTAGCAAATTGTATGAACGCGTGATGTTTGAATTGGAACGACCAGTTACCAGGGATCACGCGAAATATGTATATTCGGTATATATAACCCGATTTTCATTGACCCCTGAACACCGATCCAGAAGAAGCAGTACTCAAAATAGGGATTACCGTGGACACTCACACGTGTTGTATAATCCCTAAAGACCAAATATTGATGTAACTGTTAAGGGGCTTTTTGAGTTTTTGAGTTTAAATGTTTGTAAATGCACCCACGATACAGGAGAAGTTCCTAGTGTGGTGCAACGTTTTTATATAAAAACGAAAAATGCCACACAATAAAGAAAGAAAAAGAAAATATCTTTCGTACTTACTAAATGATGAAACTAAATTACTTTTAGGATACAGAATTAGGTCACCTACAAACTTAATAAGGGCATATTCTGCTCGGTCTGTTATGAGCACAAGTCTCGAGATTGTCAGCAGATTACCCGGTTCGATTACCCGGTTGACAAAGAAGCAACCAATTAGCCGGGTGAACCGGGTAAATATAGCGGAGGGTAACAAGAATGCTATATTCCCTCGTATAGTAGTGTAGGGTGACTGTGTTGTTACAACGCTGTTTTATTTTTTGAGTTTACGTTTATATTTTACTTTGTTTATGTACCTTTATATTTTATGATTCAATGTGTTTTTTCTGAATCTGGGCGGACCGCGAAGGAGTGTCAGACTTGTACTGACTAGGGTTATAGATCCATTTTCCTTCTATTTCCCTTTATGTTCCGGGGCCGCGGAATCTCTTTCGAACAACCCGCAACCCCGATAGACGGTGGCCCTGGCAGGCCCCTCTGCTTTGCTGACATCTCTTTGAGGCACGCGTGAATACTAACGCGCCGTCGACACGGTGTGTCATCAATAGACGGACGGACGGTAAGCCATTCATTGCTCACCGTCCACAGGCCCACATGTACATTAGCCGGGAGTCGTCTGACGACCGAGGCGTCTCCCGTGGTGACTGGGTTGGTTTGAGGTTCTCTCCCCCAAACGCCTGGCCACCTCTTTCGGTAGCATGACTGCTTGAAGGAGGTGCCCGGTGCTCCGGACCGTGGACTGAATCAGGGCTGAACGCGAGAGGATTTTCTGATTCATATTATTAACAATTTTCACAACCTGCCACCATCTTATTGTACGTAAGCGACTCACTCCATTTCAGTACCAAAGCTACACATTATTTACGCTTTGTCCTAAAATTCCACAAGAATTCACAGTCACAATACACAACCTTTCCATCTAGCATCTACAAAGGATTCCTTCGCCCTTATGTTATGTGCGCTATTTTTTCTATTATTTACATGAAATACACTGAATCTGAAGATTCTTCAACGTCTACATAAACTGCAGAATAAATATTTTATTTTAAAGAAATCTTATGTAGATAAATAATAAGAGATTGTCGTCTAAACAGACGCGGATTTTTTCTCGTTACAAGAATCAGAATCATTTGTTTGTAAGTTATGTTAACACTATATTTTGCCCGCGGCTTTGCTCGCGTTAAACTCGGGGTAACACAGTTCGCCTTGCGCCTTATTTATTAAAAACTAATATATAATACTAAGTTTTCCCTTTTCTTCCCTCTTTCTCCCTCACATTAATTTTTTTTAAATAGCCAATGTCCGTCTCCTGGTTCTCAACTATCTCTGTTCCAAAATTCATCAAAATCGGTTTAGCCATTAAAGCGTGAAGAGGTAACAAACAAACAAACTCACTTTTGCTTTTATAATATTAAGTAAGGAATTAGTAAGGATTTATATTCAGCTTTATCTGGTGATACTGGGGGCCGTCCCCAACAGGGCTAGGCAGATAATGATATTTTCTCGACCACCACGGCAAATTCGAGTAAATGATGGTACTTAATACTTACACATTGCCATGGGCTTTACAGTTATATAAAACTAGGCAATTGAGTCTATACAATGCAAATACAGTCTTACAATCTTCTGCAGCTTCCACAATTTTTTTCTGGACCAATGTAAAAAAGGGTTTTATAAAAACACACGACACACTTTTTCTTTTCTTTAAAACGTTGATACAGGAGAAATTCCCAGTGTGGCACTAGGAATTTATCTTGTATCGTGGGTGAGTTTACAAACATTTAAACTCGCACACACACACAGCCAGACTCGGAAGAACAACCATTTGTCCATACAGAAATTTGTTCCGTGCGAGAATCGAACCCGCTACACGCAGCGCGGCAGTAAATCGCTCAGCCAATACGCCAACTGTGCCGTCAAACACACTACAAACAATGTACATTAAAAACAAACTAAAACTACATTCCTCCGTTATTAATAAGCCATGTTTCAAGTAAATTAAACAGAAGGTGTTATACTAGGGCCCCGCATATGGACCCACCGGCAAAGGTCAGGTACGGAGGGTCCAGGAATCCAGAATATTCACACAATTACAGTACCTCTGTTATAAGGCTCCTGCTAAATTATTTACATGTGATATGCGAGCTACGTATGATTATAGACCTTGGTATGTGGGAGGTGGGTTTGAAGTAGAATGGAGAGTAGTTGATAAAGTTGTGGCTGTAAACTAGAGTTGTTTTTTTTTTTATAAATTGCTGTTATTTTGTGTGAGGTTTGACTTGTGATGTATTATAATCTGTGAAATATTCTTCTTGAACTGTTGTATTGATTTATAGACGCACACCCTTACTAATATTATAAAAGCGAAAGTGAGTTTGTTTGTTTGTTACGTTTTCACGCCTAAATGGCTTAAACGATTTTGATGAATTTTGGTACAGAGATAGTTGGGACCCTGAAGACGGACATAGGCAATTTCTTTTATTGTGAGAAATGAGGGAGAAAAGGAAAAATTTTGCTTTGCTATTACAATAAATGAGGCGCAAGGGCAAAAACTACAGGTACCTGCCAATCAGGAAAGGGGAACTGTGTTACCCCGAATTTAACGCGAGCGAAGCCGCGGGCAATAGCTAGTAATTATATTAATGAGTTGTGTAGCTTATGGCTAGAAAATAGCAGCTACTTGGGTGTATCTTTAGGTTAAGCCGCGCTTTCATTGGCCGATGGAATGTGCTAGGAACAAAGATGGAAGGGAATCGAAAACGAACCAAAAATTTTTATCGCAGTCGGGACTTTTTATACAAGAAAGTACTCTACAGATTAGCCCCCGACTAACATAACACTACTTTTTTGGGACAGTCGTGTAAAAAGCACAGAAGTAGTTACAGTTCACTCACATTTCAAAAATATTATACCAAAATTCATCAACCTATTGTCCAAAATTTAATAAAAACATCGCATTCGTTTATAGCATAGAATAATGTATCATTAAAACCCACATTAAACAATAAAACACTTGGCTTATACCCATAATTCTGTCTCCTTATGAGGACAACAAAAAACTTAACTTTTTTGGGTTCCGTATCTCAAGGGTCTATATTAGGGCACGCCACAATAGTGGCGGTAAGTCTCCTCTTTGAGGAGTGTCTGGAGAGGCACCATGGCATCCTCACCTACCACCTGACGCAGGTCCTCACCGGACACGGAAGTTTCGGGAGGTTCCTGCACATAATCGGACGGAAAGAAACGCCCGGATGTCACCATTGTGACGATTGCCCGGAGGACACGGTGGCAGTCTGCCCAGCTTGGGCAGAGCACCGCCGTGCCTTCGTAGAGGCGATCGGCGGCGGCGATCTCTCGTGTCCGGCCCTAGTTCAGTCCACAAAACGAATCCCGGACACCGTAGATGCGGGCCTCTGAACGATGAGCAATGGGTCGCTCACGATCAGGTCGTCTATTGATAACAGGCCGTGTCGACGGCGCGTTAGTGTTCCACGCGCGCCTCTTAGAGATATCAGAAAAGAAGAGAGGCCTGCCAGGGCCACCGCCTGCCAGGGTTGCGGGTTGTTCGAAAGAGACACCGCGGCCCCGGAAAGTAAAGGGCAATAGAAGGAACACGGGTGGGTTTTAGTTAGTACAAATCTGATACTCCCCTCCGCTCCGCCCAGAGTGGGGTTAAGTTATTTGATGATTTCCGATCCCAAAAAAAGGGGTAGTTACTGTTTTGCTGAGCCTGAAGCTTAATATTAGAATCAGTGCATAGTATTCGTGTTATTTTATTTGTGTAACTAACAATAGCTTTTCTAAATATAAATGCACTAGATGGTGCACGCGGATTTGTCCTCGTGATGATCGAAACAAAAGTATCCTATGTGTTATTCCAGACAATAACTACCTCTGTGTCAAATTTCATCAAGAACCGTTATGCCGTTTAGACGTGAAAGAGTAACAAACATGCATACATCCATACAAACTTTCTAATTTGGTAGCTTCCCCCCGCGACTTCGTCCGCGTAGCATAGTTACTTCATAATCGGTTTAGCCATTAAGGCGTGAAGACGTAACAAACAAACTCACTTTCACTTTTATAATATAGTAGGATAATAAAATATTAATAGAAAGTAGGATTATGTCGATTATTTTAACAGGACAACAGAACCCCACGTTTGCGAGTCCAATTCGCACTACACCAGTTTTTTAATGACGTCACGAAGCAGATTGTCGCCACACAGTACTGTAATTTTATGAGAACTGGCACCATACATACATAACATACGCAAATCAGTTTGTACTCAATGCATGAAGTTGGTATTTGGGACAGTATGTCAGGTCACACAGACTGCATACAGTGAAGGCTCCAGTTTTTCTAGTTATTTAAATGATGGAGTACGCAATAAGGTCAGAATTAGTGATGTACCTATCAAGACTATTGTTTCAATGTTAAGCTTCAGTTGTGATGTTTGTGGTCTTGGCTGAAGGAAACTCCCTTTTTGAGATATACAAAAGTTTTAGGTAAAAAATAAAACCGACTTACAAAAAGAAAACTAACAAGTCGGTTTAATTTTTACATAAATGTTTTGTTAAGTTATATTTCGTTATGGTATAATGATATACGATGATTCTTACTATAATATTATAAAAGCGAAAGTGAGTTTGTTTGTTTGTTTGTTACCTCCTCACGCTTTAATGGCTGAACCGATTTTGATGAACTTTGATACAGAGGTAGTTGGGAACCAGGAGACGGACATAGGCTAATATTTAAAAAAAAAGTGGGATGTAAGGGAGAAAGAGGGAAGAAAAGGGAAAACTTAGTGTTGCTATTACAAATCAATAAGGCGCAAGGGGAACTGAGTTACCCCGAATTGACGGCGAGCGAAGCCGCGGGCAAAAGCTAGTATGGTATAAAATCCATATCCATATCCTTGCGTCCTTGCAAGGAAAGAGCAACCAGCTCCAAGGTTCAAGATTAACCAAACAAAAACCCTCCTAAAAATAGAACAAAAGAAACAAAACGTTTGCCCAAGTCATAAAATAACAACAGCTAACGTTTACTTTATGTTAGAGACCATCATATTGGATGACCTCCGTGGCAAGCAAGACGTAGGGAATTACATCAATCCAATTTGAGGAACAGCTCACATTACGAACATTCCGAGATCTAGAAATTAGGGAGTGGTGTTTGTCACAATCTGTAGCGGGGTATTTGTTCGTGAGTAGAGAAACTTGAATTGCTCCACGTGATATAAAAATAAAAATCTATGTGTTATTCCAGACTAAAATCTACCTCCACACCTCCACCTGTACGCCAAATCACATTAACATCCATTTAGCCGTTTTGACGTGAAAGAGTAACAATCATCCATACATCCATCCATTCTCACAAACATTTGCATTTATAATATTAGTGGGTTTATCAAAAATAACAAAAAAATACAGAGACAACTTAACATTAAAATAAATAATGCCAGCATACTGCCAAATGGCAACACAAGGCCGCCACCCGACGTTGATTTCCAGGTGCAGCCCACGAGTGCGCTCGTAAGCATATTGCACGGCTATATTATCATCTGCCTAGCCTTTTCCCAACTACGTTGGGGTCGGCTTCCAGTCTAACCGGATGCAGCTGAATATCAGTATTTTTACATGGAGCGACTGCCTGTCTGACCTCCAAAACCCAGTTAGTACCGGGTAATACGATACCCCTTGGTAAGAGTGGTTGTCAGACTTTCGGGACACTGACTACCTGTAACGACTGTCAAAGATTTACAAAGGACAGCCGGGACCCACGGCTTAACGTGCTTTTCCGAGGCACGGAGGAAACTCGGTATGTAACTGGTGGTCATCCATCCACAGACCAACCTAGACAAGCGCGGCTTAACCTAAAGATCGACCCAAGCGGCTGCTATTATTTAGCCACGAGCTCCTAATTTTTTATTTTTTTAAGGTATGGAACAAAAAAATATTTTAGTGTTGGATAGTTCAGTTATGTAAAAAATATCGACACTCTACAATAATTAAGAACTGAGCATTGAATGAAAGATGCGGGCCTGAGGATGGTGAGCAATGGGTAGCACCGTTCGGCCGTCTATTGACGACAGGCCGTGTCGACGGCGCGTAAGTGTTTCACGAGCGCCTCAAAAAGATGTCAGCAAAGCAGAGAGGCTTGCCAAGGCCTCCGCCTGCCGGGGTTGCGAGTTGTTCGAAAGAGATACTTCGGCCCCGGAACGCAAAGGGCAGTAGAAGGAACATGGGTGGATTTTAGTCAGTAATACGCGTAATAGAGCGTGGGAAGTTATTTGATGATTTGCCACCCCCAAAAAAAAAGCAAAGAATAAAACCGCTGGGAACAACTAGTCTATGATATGGCTCCAGCCGAATATTTTACCGACCAAAACGCTCATTTCTTACAACAAACACGTTTCGTTCAAAACATTGAGCCGTCGGAATAAAAATGAAATGTTACGCAGTAAAATGTAAGATGCCTACAGTCCGCGCGCGGTGACAATGCGCGCCCCTCACATAAAATTGAGACATTCCGGCTCTTCTACTGCTTCATACCGATTGGAGTTTTGAAAACAATCTGAAGATACGAGACTGTGTTTGATTTTGTTTTCATCATGAGCTCTTAAAGATTTACGTCTAAATAAATAGTAAAACAAGACAACAACAGCATCAAGGGTTTTTTTTTCCGGTTGGGAAATCATCCAATGACTTCCCCCACTCTGGGCGGAGCGGGGGGGCATGTCAGACTTGTACTGACTAAAACCCACCCATGTTTCTTCTTTTGCCCTTTACGTTCCGAGGAGGCGGTATCTCTTTCGAACAACCCGCAACCCCGGCAGGCGGAGGCTCTGGCAAGCCCCTCTGCTTTTCTGAGTCTCTTTGAGGCGCGCGTGAAACACGAACGCGCCGTCGACACGACCTGTCGTCAATCGTCGGACGGACGGTGAACTACCCATTGCTCACCGCCCACAGGCCCGCATCTACGGTGGCCGGAAGTCGTCTCGCGGCGCCCGGCGCAGCATCAAGGGTTTAAATAACAATTTCTTAAATGTCGGCTTTGTTAGTACAGTGGTGGACTGTTGAGTTTGTGGTCCTGTGTTCAAGTCCCGGGCCGGGCTAACTGACAGCGGGTTTTTACTTAAGGATTTATTTAGTAGCCAACCACGGAGTCCTGATCTGGGCCCAGTTTATGGGAATTCTCTTGCCCTTTATGTTCCGGGGCCGCGGTATTTCTCCCGGACAACCCGCAACCCCGGTAGGTGGTGGCCCTGGCAGGCCCCTCTGCTTTGCTTACATCTCTTTAAAGCATGCGTGAAACACGAACCTACTGTTGACACGGTCTGTCGTCACGGACGGTGAGCTACACAGACCTGCATCTACGGTGGCCGGGAGTCGTCTCGCAGCGCCCGACGCCCGGAGCGTCCACCGCGGCGGTTGGGTTGGTTTGAGGTTCTCTCCCTAAAGCGTCGGGCCAGCTCCTTCGCTACCATAACTGCTTTGCAGAAGGAGGTGTTCACCAACAAAATTCCCTTAGCAAAGTCAATTAAGCGTCAATTATGCATAAAAAAGTTATATTCTGTCACAAATGATTTGTCAAATAAACAAACAGTTTTGGACACTAAAACTGTCCTGGGGGTCTACTCTCTTTCTCCGAAACGTTACTTCGTTAACGAACGAAAGTCAAAAGTAGTTACGTTTGTAACCCTACTCTATATCATTTTGCGTGAATTAGTGTAGGTTTAGAAAATTTTAATGTCAAATAAACTTCGGATGTCCGAAATTTCGAAATGAATGAAATGAAATGAAACCGTGGTAGAAAACGTTTGAAGTTTTGGCCGCAATTTCGTTTTACGTAGAATTAGAGTAGACCCCCTGGAACGATTCAAAGACTTCTTCATCATCGATCTGATTGTTAGGAGACCATAACGAGACAATCACCATCACTTAAGTTGAAAAGGCGTGCCCACACTTCATGGAACGGATAAGCGGTTTCGGGGGGCCCAAAAGATTTTCGAGTGATGACCGCAATCCGGATGGCATAGCGTGGTTAGCCCTCCCACAAAGTAGGCCGACGGCTTAGTGAAGATCGGATGATAAATTTACAATAGTTATACGTATACATGAGTATATTTTAGTACGTTGAATAGCGGGGTACTTGCATTTGATTATTCCACAAAATTAATTGCGTTTTTCACCCGATTGCGGCGAAGTCGAAAAGAAAGGTTATGTGTTTCAATCTGTGGAAATAAACAGACATACATAATAATGTGTGTGTGTTTGTCCGTTTCTTTGTTACCCTATAACTTTTGAAATTAAACTGAAATGAATCCCGCCTGCTTCAAAATTTTATTATAAATGTGTTTTTTCTTTGCTTTGTTTTTATCTGCCGAGTATTTTAGTTTTTTTCATCACGTTTTTTATTTATTTAAACCTTACGCACATGTAAAAACTGTACAGAGCCGGACTTAAAGTCTACCTTAGGGTGATGCAGTGTAAGCAAACCAGACGAACCTGCCTGACCAACGCCTACCGCAGTTGCGGGTTGTTCGAAAGAGATATTGCGGCCCCGAAAAATAAAGGGCAATGGAAGGAACATGGGTGGGTTTTAGTCAGTACAAATCTGACACTCCTCCCACTCCGCCCAGAGCAGGGGAAGTTATTTGGTGATTTTCCACGACAAAAAAAAAGAAAAAGGCTGATGCAGAGACAAAACACAGTAAGTACGATAATGGAAAAAAAGGATATTAGAAAATGATTTTATTGATATCATTTCATAATATTCATATACTTCTTATATATTACTAGCTTTCGCCCGCGTTAAGTTCGGGATAAGACAGTTCCCCTTTCCTGATTTGCAGGTACCTGCCACCTGTAGTTTTTGCCCTAGCGCCTTATTTATTTTAATAGCAATGCTAAGTTTTTTTTTTCCCTCTCTCTCCCTCATTTTTCACTCTTTTTTTATAATAATAGCCTATGTCCGTCTCAAGGTTCCCAACTATCTCTGTACCAAAATTCATCATAATTGGTTTAGACATTTAGGCGTGAAGAGGTAACAAACAAATAAACAAACTCACTTTCGCTTTTATAATATCAGTAAGGATACCATATGCTAATGCACATTGTTGAAAATAATATATTATGTTTATTGACTTATTAATTATTAACGTTAAATGAAGTAGGCACAAGTAAAGCATAAATAAAGTTTTGCAAACAAATGTAAATTTGTACTACGAAATTCTTTCAAAATCTCTCGGATTGCGCCGGAAAACTTCTTACACAGTTTTAATAATTTAATCTTAAAGTTTTGTACAAGAAATTAGACTGCTCATTACCGGCTCTTTACGAGAAATTAGTCATATAAACGTGGCGTTTATAACTTAAGTATTGAGAGGTCCTAAAACTTTTTTGTTCTTGTGTCGTCAAGATTCTCTTTTTGTTTTAGTCCTTCATGAATTTAGGTTGAACTTAGGATTCATTTAGGTCAGTACTTACTGCCTAAATGCTGCTATTAATGGGTGTGAATAGCTCTACAACGCAAAACACTTCATAAAGAACATTCTTTAGAATGGTCAAACACGTACAAAATACTAGCTGATGCATCACGCAGTTTTATAGTCGTATGTCAAGATAGAAAGTCTTTTGATCCCAAATTTCATCTACATCTGTTAAGCTGTTTGAGCGTGAATGAGTTACCAAAATAGACACACTATTTTACAATTTTTGTCTTGTTATATTTTTATACCAGCTTACGCGCGCGATTTCGTCCGCGTGGCATTGTTACTTTGGGCTAACGCTAATCGCGTTAATAGATATGTATATAATATTTTTATAAAGCCGCGTGATAATTGAAAAAAAATATCTTTTTTTACCTTTTCTCTCCCTTTACTCATTTTTTTTTTAAATAAATAAGCCTATGTCCGTCTCTAGGGTCCCAATTATCTCTGTACCAAAATTCATCAAAATCGGTAACAAACAAACTCATTTTTGCTTTTATAATATTAGTAAGGATGATGTGTTTATTTTTATTGTAAATATTTATTAACATCATCACCATTTTTCTGCTTTTGTCCATTCTAATTGTGGTCGGCGCAACGCGTTTTCTTTTTCCATTCTCTCCTGCCAGACGTCACGGCATCATTTACTCCTTTCCCCTTCATATAATTAATACACATTACCTATATAGAAATGATCATATATCATATCATACTATGTACATATTGATACTTTACTTGAAGCACACAAAATAACTCAAGCGTAGGATGATATTGGAACAAACACCAATTAACAACGAATATCGATTTTCACGTTACGATATGAATGTGTAACCTTTACCATACGTTTTCCAAAGGATATGAAGCAATGCTCAATTCCTTGCACAGTTACACACATAATTTCACGCTTGTAATCCCTGAAGGGATAAGCAGAGGTGTACCTGGTAGTGGCACAATTCGCCAGTTATGTTTTAGTTCCATAAAATCAAAATCAAAAGTAATGTATTCAAATTAGGCTGATAATCAGCACTTTTTGAACGTCACATTACAAGAGACAGTCCTACAAAAACGCCCTGCCCTTCGCCACTTCCTAGTGTTTTAGCTGGGAAGAAGAAGTGGCGGAACAAACTCCGCAGCAACACATCTGTCTGTCAGGTTAGAAGAACCAAATTTATACATATACCCATACAATAGGGGGCGAGGTTATTGTCATCAACTGGACTCTAATACAGACTCCAGATGAATTCCTGGTGTGAAATACCCAATAACACTATGCACAACCCGGGAATCAAACCCTTGACCTTAAACCCAGCAGACCAGTAGACCAACACGGCATTCCAAGCGACATGTCAAATGTAAAATGGGAATCTGTTGACATCAACCAAATGGTGACATTGACGGCGCAGTTTGCGCAGTGGCTGAGCGATCGACTGCTCCGCTGCGTATCGCGGGTTAGATCCCCACACGAAACAAATATTTGTATGACCTAGAACTGGTAGTTGTTTCTGGCCTGGCTGTTTGTGTATGCGAGTTTAAATGTTAATAAACGCACCAACGATACTGGAGAAATTCCTAGTATGGGTCAACGTTTTGATTTTAAATTAAAAGCAAACAAATTCCGAGAAATTCAATCAAAATCACAAAGGCGAAAACTACCATTAAACTCGGAACTCTCAAGAGAAACAACCGCCATTTTGGCTCATTCCATAGTCGAAAACGACTACGATAAAAAAGGAAAATCTTAGACACAGCTCAGCTACCCTACTATGACCTCTTAAAGCAATTCTTATTCCGCTGAGGGAAAGAGACAGAGCTATACAGGGTGTCTAGCACCATCTCTTTCACTCAGTGGAATAAGAATTGCTATAAGATGTCATAGTAGCCCTTCAGTAATAAAAAAGAATTGAGACATCTCCTTAATTCTTTAGTGATAACTGTCCCGTGTAGACTGGAGGAACAGAAATTGATACTGTAAATTTTAACATTCCTTTTGTTTTTAAAGGAAAAAGGCCAAGTCACTAAGATTAAGTTCGTTTGGTATTAGCTTTAAGATAGAAAATTGGAATTGGGTCTTTTGTAAGGACTTTTAAGCGTAAAGATGAATGTTTATAGCGAAGGAAATAATGAAATGAGAAGTTCTACTTTAAGGAAATTTTTGTTATATTGCTACGCGAAATGAAACTGAAATTATACGTTAAGCTTTGCTTCGGGGAAGTACGACTACTTGAAAAAGATTTTCTGAGGAAAAGCGATACAAGTAGATATACCGAGCAATTAATATCAAAGCAATTATTTCAAGTATACCAGTTAGCGGCACATTTTGAAACAAAGATTATAAAAAAAACAAAAAATAAGGACTTACCGTAAACTAACTTTACTTCCGTAAAAATTGGGAACTATCGTTTGTAGTTTGAACGCTAACTTTATTAAAAGTCGTATTTAAAAAAAAAACAGTTTTTATTTCAGTATTTTTAGTTGTGGTATGATTGTCCATAGTCACTAATAGTTATAAGCCCATAGACGTAAAAACAACGTGTGTATTATAGAAAATAGCTCTTAAACTAATCAAGTTATGTGAATATTCATAATTATGTAGTACCTACGCATGCGAAGTCATCAAGTATTTAAATTTAAATGATTATTTAATATAAAACCAGTAACCAGTTAATATGAGATAACAAATAAAAAGAAATTCAGTCAAGTGCAAGTGTGACTCGCGCACTTAGAGTTCCGTAAAGAAGAAGCCAGAGGACATTATCTTGCGGGCCTGTGGACGGTGAGCAATGGGTAGCTCACCGTCCGTCCGTGGATTGACGACAGGCCGTGTCGACGGCGGGTTTCTTGTTTCACGCGCGCCTGAAAGAGAGTCAGCAAAGCAGAGGGGCTTGGCAGAGCCTCCGCCTGCCGGGGTTGCGGGTTGTTCGAAAGAGATACCGCGGCCCCGGAACGTAAAGGGCAATAGAAGGAACATGGGTGGGTTTTAGTCAGTCCAAGTCTGACATGCTCCGCCCAGAGCGGGGGAAGTCATTGGATGATTTCCCACCCCAAAAAAAAAGAGGATATTATCTTCTGACTGCGTAGACTTAGAGGGTTTTTTACAACTTCAAGGGACCACAGATTTAAATTTATGGTTTTAATTTCATTACCTCCACGCGTTCTGAAGATGAAGGGTCTTGACAAACAGAAGATTATATTCCAATGGCGATGTAATAAAATGTAGTAGTTAATTCATTATTAAATGGAATTGTGAAATAGACTAGAAGTGAAAATGTATGAATGCCAATGAAAATCATATCTTAAAATAATCGGGAGGAAAGTGTGTGACATAGTATTTTTCAAAAGCATTCTGTATCAATTAGTATGAATTAATTTTAAATGACATATCCAATATTTGTATACCTAGCACTGGTAAAACATGTTGAATTTTCCATTATTGTATGTGCTATTCTCAACACCATGTTTTTGACAAATAAATTACTTTGATTTTGAGAACCTCCTTCTTTCAAAAGTCGGTTGAAAGGTCCAAATTACTTATTGTTCTTAAATCCTCGCCTATGTTTTTTCGTTTGACAAAAAGTGTCAGGACCACAGCTCCGTCTAGAAGCTTAGAACAAAATCGTTCGCTAGCCAAATGGGTAGGTACAGTGAGCTACAAAAGCGATGTATTTTTGTGAGGTCTGAATCGTTTTAGTTCATTCGTTCAGTGTCGTGTCTAATGGATTGTGAGTGGAAGCGCTCGCGTGTGCGGATCTGTCTGTATTTCTGTTTTTGGTACAAGAAGGAGGATTTAAGCGGTTTACCTAAATTTTTTCGTCCCATGATTTCATCATTATTTTTTTAACTTTTTTCCATAAAACTGCGACTGCTAAGAATTAAGTCTAAGGTTCGAATTTTCGGGATTGCGATTTGTTTGAAAGAGATACCGCGGCCCCGGAACACAAAGGGTAAAAAAAATTTACAATGTATGAGTTTTAGTCAGTAAATATCTGACACTCTCGCTCTAGAGCGAGGGAAATTTTTTGATAATTCCAATCCGAAGATAGAACGGCACAGCAGTCCGACGTAAAGATAATCTGTATATATGTGTATACATTTATATATAAATAAGTCCATCCCACCCATCACGAAATCTCAGAAACTACAAATGATGAATTTATTGTAGGACGCAGGCGCTCATTAAGACGGAATTTAGCAAAATTCAAACCCTAAGAGTGTTGGCGACCAGCTACCAAACTTTTTAATAATTTTATATTTCTTCTTTTTGACTGTCATTGTTTTATGTTTTGTTTTAAGAAAAAGTCAGTCTGTGAAAAAACATGTGCTGCAATATATGAAAAGCTGAATTTGTGGTTTCATTGCTCTCTAAAATTATCCTGTTCTCAACATTGGTGTCAGAAGTGAACGGTTAAATGCCCACCACAAGATCGTAGACAAAGGCAGCAATGGCGGAGACTGGTACAGCAGGTATCGTTTCAACAGGTGCTCTTCAAGAGGGTGGTGCTTCCACATTCGGTGCCATCGCGCCGGCGCCGCCCTGTACCAACCCTAACGAGACCTTACCACCCGCCAGCAGGACCTCGTCAAGCATTGTGCCTCAGAGTGCACGGTCAGGTCATTCTAGCAGCACATTAAAAGCACAAATCCTGACTGCAAAGGCGGAGCACGCTCGTCGGCTCGCGAACCTACAAGCGGAACGTGACCGCAGCCAAGCGGAACGTGACCGCAGCCAAGCGGAACGTAACCGCAGCCAAGCGGAACGTGACCGCAGCCAAGCGGAACGTGAAACCGCCGTTGCGGAGTTGGAATTGCAGGCGAAGCTGGCCGTTATCCAGGCCAACTCTATAAGTGCAGGATCCCGCCATTCCGACAAGTCCCACTACACGAGACCACAGCGCAGAGTCGAAGATTGGTTAGCTGAATCACTTTCTATGTTTCCGAAGCAAGGTAACAAAGCGCATTCATTTGTTGACAGGACAGACAAGCCGAAGTTTTCTAACGTTGTACCGCAGGACCGTCCTCGTTCCACGCCCGCCACAGCCTACGGAGATGGTTCAGTGACAGTGACACATCCTCCCTTTGATGTACTGGACCGTACCCACGAGACACGCCCTGTCCTCACCTGCGCGCCACCTCGTCAGGCCCCCGCTCACCCGCCATCGCATCCGGCCCCAGCCGGCACGTTGACGCACCCGTTTCCCTGTGTCTGTACGCTCCCTGTGGGCGCGTACTCATCAGTTGAGCCAGCTGAACATACACAACATGCACTAGGTTTAGGCACACTTACTAATGATGACAATTGTTGCTACAAAAATAAAAATCATTGCCAAGATCTAAGTACATCATTTAATCAGCTGGTCGACGCAATTAGAGACACAGGGAAGAAGACAATAAAGGTTTGTAATATAACTAAGTTTGATGGTCACGTCTGGGATCCCGGTAGGCTGGCGCCACTAAAACCCGTTTCAATCCCAAAATTGGAGCTCCAGGCTGCCCTAATCGCTTCGCGTTTCAGCACGTACATCACTGAAGCTCACAGACGACCACCAAACGAAGTTCATTTTTGGACGGATTCTCTAACCGTTCTAAAGTGGCTTCGTAGCGACGTTTGCACGTTTAAAGCCTTTGTTTCGTTTCGATTGGGAGAGATAGCCGAAACAACAAACATCCACAGTTGGAGATACGTCCCCACGGCTTTAAATGTCGCAGACGACGCTACGCGAGACATTCACAATTTCACGACTTCTTCACGTTGGTTCACAGGACCCGCATTTCTCTTGTCTCCACCCTCTGAATGGCCATGTGAACCGACGTGTGCCATCCCTCCGGTAACCGAAGAACTTAAACGAGCTTCGGAATCGGTGGGACTGATAGTTGCCTCACCGCGACAACTACCTTCACCGGTAGTAGCGGATCACCAACGCTTTAGCAGTTGGACCCGGTTACTTCGTGCCACAGCGCGAACCCATCAGTGTATTGACAAGTTTCGATCAATTTTGCACCCAAATTCCAAATTCACTCAAGAAGCACTTCGAGATGCTCGTAACCTTTTTGCCCTTTCCGTTGTAGACCTCAACGTTGCGGAGGTTCACTTATTTCGTAAAGTCCAAATAGATTCTTTTCACGAAGATTTGATGCACGTTCAAACAGCACGTCCCGTTTCGAATGATAGTAGGCTTCGGAACCTGTCGCTTTTGTTCGGTGAAGATGGGCTCCTACGCCTTTCTGGCCGCACTGCCTTCGCAGAGTATGTAGAGCCACGCCCGATTGTCCTGGATGGCCGACATCCTATCGTCAAGCTACTGATACACTCCTATCATGCCAGATACGCCCACGGACATAACGAGCTAGTGGTTAATGAACTGCGCCAGAGGTTCTACGTTCTAAGCCTCAGACCAGCCGTCAGAGGAACTTCACAAAGATGCCAGTTTTGCCGCAACCGGAAGGCTAAGCCGGAATCACCACCAGAGGGAGACTTGCCAAAAGCCAGATTAGCACATCACCAGCGCCCCTTCACATACGTAGGGCTGGATTATTTTGGCCCTCTGAACGTTGCTATTGGCAGACGCACTGCCAAGAGATGGATTGCCCTTTTTACATGTTTGACAGTGCGAGCTCTGCATTTAGAGATTGTGGAGACATTATCGTCGGACTCCGCCCTGATGGCACTCAGGCGGTTTATTGCGAGAAGGGGATGCCCGACTAGGATATACTCTGACAACGGAACGTCATTCATTGGCGCAGCAAAAATGCTGCCAGAGCTGTTCAACTTCTGCGCCAATAAAAGAATCGAATGGCGATTCATACCCCCGTCCGCGCCTTTTATGGGGGGCTGTTGGGAGCGGCTAGTCCGCTCGGTGAAAAATGCTATCGCAGTCACACTGAAGCAGCGGACTCCAAAGGAAGATGTGTTAAACACCCTGCTCTTAGAGGCCGAGTGTACTATCAACTCAAGACCACTGACGCACGTCTCTGTGGATGCAGACGCAGAGTACGCCCTGACTCCATTCACTTTTTTGATCGGAAGCCCAAGCAGCGAGCCAGACATTAATGTCTTCGACGACGCCGACTTGTTTCGACGTGCTAACTGGAGGAAAGCGCAGAGGCTGGCAGACCACTTCTGGCAGCGCTTCGTGCTCGAGTACCTACCCACGCTCACACCTAGAAGGCGGTTGCAGGAGACTCGTCCGTTAAGGGTGGGCGATCTAGTCCTCATTGCAGATGGCACGCTACCCAGGAACCAATGGCCCCGAGGGCGAATCGCGGCAGTGCACCCGGGGAAAGACGGCATCGTCAGAGTTGTGGACGTCACCACGAAGGGGGGCGTGCTGCGACGACCCACTCGAAAGGTGGTATTGTTGGTCGCCGGCCAGTAAATTGGTGCTTCACACCGTCGGGGGCCATGTTGGCGACCAGCTACCAAACTTTTTAATAATTTTATATTTCTTCTTTTTGACTGTCATTGTTTTATGTTTTGTTTTAAGAAAAAGTCAGTCTGTGAAAAAACATGTGCTGCAATATATGAAAAGCTGAACTTGTGGTTTCATTGCTCTCTAAAATTATCCTGTTCTCAACAAAGAGGGTGAAACAGGGTGGCAAAGTTTGTGTGGGAGAAATCGCTTACTTGGCCGCATTGACATACACATTCTTTGAAATTAATAGACTATTTAGCATCATGGTACGATACTAAGGAGCTTCACAGCAGGTAAAACCGCGGGCACAGCTAGTAAGTAAATATTTCAAACACGTAACACCCTTGCCCGCCTCATTTCATCCCTTATATCCCACTACTAAGTTTGCAATGCCCTACTACACACTTGCCAACTTCTAAGAGCACTCAGGTCAATCCTTATCACAACGCCACAAATATCATTTTCGGCTAACCTACCAACAAATGCAATTTGTAATCGCTGCATTATCTAGTTCTTAAATACGATGAAAATGCCTTGTTGGGCGTAAAATTCCGTTGGGGAAACTAACAAGCTGAGTCAGCATTTTATATAAATAACGTTGTGAATATGCTTATTTAAGTGGAAAAATGTTGGTATGATTCTTTATTCTCGGCAAAGTATTGTGTGAACTTCGTTTAAGGATGGTTCACACCTCCGGCTACGCTAGGGATTAATTGGACCTATTTATGCAAATAGGAATCAATCCACATACGTGACAGAGTTCAGAGATCAAAATGATCTGACAATTTAATGTTTTAGTCTGTGAAAATCAGTTGCCTTTAAGCCTCACAGGGTTTGTAAAAATTGTCAGATGCTTCTATAGGGTTGGTAGAAAAAGCATTTTTGAAGCTTTCTGTATTTCTATCTCAACTCGGGCTTATTATGTGGATTGGTTCCTGTTTGCATAAATAGGTCCAATTGTTTCCATACAAATTAATGCTTACTTCTTTTAGGAATAAGATTGTTTGAGAAGAACATATAGCTAGGCAATAATATAATTATTTATTTGTTAACTTTTGCCCGCAGCTTCGCTCGCGTTGAATTCGGGGTAACACAGTTCCCCTTTCCTGATTTTCAGGTACCTGCTACCTGTATTTTTTGCCGTTGCGCCTTATATTGTAATAGCAAAGCTAAGTTTTCCCTTTTCTTCCTACTTTCTTCCTCATTTCGCACTTAAAAAAAAATTACACTTTTTTACTAATATTATAAAAACGAAAGTGTTGTTTGTTTGTTACGTCTTCACACCTAAATGGCCAAACTGATTTTGATGAATTTTGGTACAGAGATATTTCCAACTATCTCCACCAGTGTGTGAGTTATGTCCGGACATAAGCTAAAAAAATGTGAGAAAAGGGGGAGAAAGAGGGAAGAAAAGGAGAGAGAAACATATTTCTTTTTTCGATCATCACGCGGGTTAAATTTAGTGTTAGCCCAAAGTAACTTTGCCACGCGAACGAAATCGCGGGCGGATGTAGTACAATATACAAATGTACATAAACACAGGCCGGGGCGTGTTTTTGGCATATATTTAAATAATAAGTTTGTCACTCTCAATTCTTGGCCTAAAAATCATACAAAAAAATACGTAGGTACACATATTTCATTTAGTTCCCTTTTTCACAAACAAACATCTCCATTTTAGCTGAAATTAAAGTTTATTGACATTAGCATAACCTAAAACAGAGCCAAAATTTACCATAAAATACGCTTTTTATTTTTTATAACCTTTTCGCGCCTCGAAATATAAAAATGAAAGCCAGTAATATTTTTGTTAAAAAGAAAATAATATTCTTTGTTTTGTGATCTTAAATTTTTGTGCGTTCAAGGTAAGTTTAGGGTTTATTAAGATTTCAATTCTATTAACCTCTCAAGGACCGCCATTATTGGACCGCCATTATTTACGTCAACTATCCGTCAAGCACCGCCGGGCGGGCTCTTATCGTAAGCGTAATCTGATTTTAAGACTTATATTTACTACAAATACAGTTTTAAATCGGTCGGGGTTTGGTGGCACAAATTTGTGCTAGCGGGGCTCAACGGTAATACTTGTTTACTGGCACTGGTATGTGTGTAACAGAGATAGTTGGAAATCAGGAGACGGACATAGGCTTTTTTTTTAAAGTGGGATGTGAGGGAGAAAGAGAGAAGAAAAGGGAAAACTTAGCGTTACTATTACAAATCAATAAGGCGCAAGGGGAACTGTGTTACCCCGAATTTAACGCGAGTGTATTATTATAGATGCGAAAGTTTGTGAGTATGGATGTGAGTTCGATCCTCTTTCACGAAAAAACGAATGCACGGATCTTGATGAAATTTGGCACAGAGTTAGATTATAGTCTGAAATAACACATAGTATACTTTTTTATTATCACGTGGGCAAAGCCGCGGGTCGCAGCTAGTAATATTATAAATGCGAATGTTTGTGAGGATGTATGGATATTTGTTACTCTTTCACGTCAAAACAGCTTAACGGATTTTGATTAAATTTGGCACAGAGCTAGATTATGAATAACACGTAGTATATATTTTTTCGATATATTGCGGGCGAAGCCGCGGGCGCCAGCTAGTAAGATAATAACTTTAATCACAAAGTGACAATTCACAATATTAAATGCGCCTGTGACTGTTTTAAGAAGATTTTGCTTGAGCAGCAATTTTTGACTGACAAAAAAAGGGGGAGGTTCTGAATTCAACATTTATACTTTTTTAGGCCCTCCGATAGGCGTTGCCATTCGAAGCAGGAGCGGTTCACTGATATCATGTAAGATTTGTGGACTAAACTTCAGAATCTAATATTCGTTATGGCTCATAATTTTTTATTACCTTTAGGTAGGTATTAGCAAAAAAAATCTTATAAAAAAAACCTAGACTATATAAATAAACTATCCTAAGTCTAAAATCGCAAACCTCATTCCTTCGGTCAACGAAATAAAGAGTTCGATCAAATCACCTTAATGCATTTGAAAACCCACTCTATCTGTCAGAAGATTTTGTAAAAACATTGTGGGGTCGGTGTCCTTAGGGCATGGAGGTCAGAACATTGAACTCACTTCTGTTTTGTTTCTTTTTTTCGATTCTAGTAATTATTAGTACCACTAATGAGAAATAGAGTAAGAAGATGCAGTAGGTTAAGTGTGAATGATACTTCGTTCCTTTAATAACTCGGAACTCGTTTTGAAGCAGCTCGTCGCTAAATGATAAATGATGTTTATTTTGCAAATAGGTTTTCACAAACGCGTCGTATTTTTTCTTTTTTAAACTAGATGAAGCCGGGTTTCGTACCCGACTACTCTGAGCAGAAACAGCCGAAACAAACCCAGAGGTCTATTTTAATAATAATAATAAAATAATAATAAAATGTTTATTTATCCAAATAATAGACACAGACAACAGTTTGAAATAAAGGAATATACAATACTATAGGCATATTATCATGTTTTTGAGCAAAGATAATTATGGTACATAAATTAGTCTATGCATACTTAAAATTATGAACCCTGCCTCTTAAACTAGGAGACCTGTATCTTAAGAGACAGTGATCGGCCAAGATGATTCAATCAAACGTGTAATGTCTGAAGTGGAAAGGTGTCGATTTAACATTGTAATTGCGCTTTGAAATTAGTATTAAAGGGAATATGAGGGTGTTTGTTGTGTGTGAGAACGGAGTGGAAGTGTAAACCGAATGTGTAAATGTGTGTGGGCGTGTGTGTGTGTGTGCGTGTGTCTGCGTTTGTATGTGTATTTGTGGAGTTTGCTGTTTGAGGCGTTAATTATATCATACATAACATATCATATCAGATCAAGTGATGTTTGATACTAAGGATTCTGTTTTAATGTAGTCCTGCTCCATCAGCCAGTTGGAAGTTTTAAATTTGACATTAAATTTACTAAGTTTTATTATGTCTAGTTCCTTTTGTATTTTTCCGAAAACTTGGTGGCTTAAGACATAGTATTGGCGTCTTGCGAAGGAAGTCTTATGCTGTACACCAGGGGGAATAAATGTACGCTTCCTTGGGTCGGGTGGAGGCAAGCGGGCATGTACCCTCAAGACAGATTGGAGAACAAAAAGCTGCCGAACCGTCAGCACTTGGCAATCGGCGTAAAGTTGCATTGTGGGGTATCGGTAGGGTTTTCTAAGCATAACTTTAAGCACAGCCCTTTGAGACCTTTCTGCTTTTAAAAGATAGGTTTTTGCTGCGCCACCCCATACGGTTATGCAGTATCCAATAACCGATTGGCACAGAGTAAAGTATACCATCTTGAGAATGTCAATACCAGCAGATTCTCTGAGTGATTTGAATATGTGAATAAGACGAAGTGTTCGGGTAGTTATAGTTTCTATTTGTTTGTCCCATTTTAGTCTAGTGTCTATATGCACACCCAAGTATTTAACACTATCAGCTCTAGCAATAGAAGGGCATGAGCACGGCATTAACTGATTCTGGCACGAGTGAGCCACTATCATAAAATCACTAGTGGGTTTAGCATTGCACCGGATTGCAAAGGGAAGGTAATAGGTTTTATTTACGTTTAGTGTCAGTAAGTTGATGTTAAGCCAGCTCATCACTGAAGACAGTGCAAATTCCGCCTTCTTTTTCACATCCTCCCACGTGAGCCCCTCAACCAAGATTGCTGTGTCGTCTGCATATACATAGATTTCACAACCTGGTATTGACATTCTACAAAGGTCATCTACATAAATTTGAAAAAGTGTGGGGCCTAGAATGCTTCCTTGGGGGACACCGTATGGCACAAGCTGTTCGTCACTGTACGTAGAGCCAATCTTTACCCGCTGAGTGCGATGTCTTAGGTAATCTTTGAAAATTTCTAAAGATATGCCACGTACACCTAGGCACTCAAGCTTTGAAATTAGTTTAGGAACAGAAACTGTGTCAAAGGCCTTCGACAAGTCCAAGAATATACCAAGACACTTTTTCCTGCCGTCCAGTCTCTTCGCAATAGATTGCGTTAGAGCCAGTACTGCGTCTTCAGTGGAGACTCCGGACCGGAAACCATACTGATTATCCGCTATAATATTGTATTTATTGAGAAAGCTTCTTAGGTTTTGGTTGAGAACCTTCTCGAGGATTTTGGAAAGTGACGAAAGTACTGAAATGGGCCTATAATTTTCGACACAGCTTCTGTTTCCGCCCTTGAAAATAGGATAGACAATGGCCCTTTTAAGAGAATCTGGAAAAACTCCTGTCTCTATACATAGATTGCAGATATATGTTATCGGCGATACTAGAATATGACGACATGTCTTAAGGAGTGAGGAAGATATTCCATCCCAACCTACGGCGCAGTCATGACGCATCTGTAATATAATAGTATCTATGTCACATTCGTCAACTTTTTGTATAGCCAATGAATTCACAAGCGGTTTCCGTGTCCAATTAGTACTAAGATTAGTAGTCTCTCGGTTAAGGTACGCTTTACTTGGGTCGTCGATTATTTTTGTGGCCATGTTTTTACCTATATTGCTGAAAAAAGAGCAGATATTGTTGAGGGATAACGCGGGACTCTCACACATTTTGAGCAGTTCATCCGGACTCGAGTATATTTTACCAGAGTTGGTTATTTCCTTAATGGTTTTCCACAAGGCTTTAGGATTATTTCTTGATTTTTCAAGTTCACTTTTCTCATGAGCCCTCTTGAGTTTACGCAGTAGCATATTGCAAAAGTTCCGATATCGTGTGTAGGTTACATGTAGTATTAAATTTTGTGGTGACTTCTTTGATTTCACATGCAGTTTGTCTCTGTGCTTGATGCATTTTAGAAGCCCTGGAGTTATCCATGGTTTTAAAGATCTTTGTTTTCTCGGTACATTAATATGTCTTGTATGTTTGGATATTGCTGTTGATATAATTGTAATAAGTTTAGTCATGGCAGTGTTTGCATCTTTAATTTGGTATATATTTGAGAAGTCTGTGTTTTCTAACTCTATCTTAATGGCTTCATGATTTAATCGGGATACACATAAGCTTTTGTTCCGTGACGGGTTCGTATTTGCAATTGAAAGTATAGTCGGTTTGTGGTCAGTAATGTGTGACTCCAATACTAACGTGGTGGCCATTGACTTTGTTTTTAGTAAGGTGTGATCTAGGCAGTTTTCTAATCGAGTTGGTAGGAGGTGGGTAGGTAGTAGTCCATGAGACGCGTTTAGGATTAGGTATTCTAGTGCGCGGTCATTTCTATTGCCTAATTTTATGTCAATGTTTAGATCACCCACAGTTGAGACATTAGGCGAGTATGATATTTCGTCATAGATATCATTCAGACTAGTCAAAAATGCATCGAAATGATCTTTAGTATTATTTGATGGAGAGCGATATATTGCTACAACCGTGAGCTTGTTATCAATTTGACACACAAGACTATTTGCAAAGTTTATATTTGGTTCCCATATCTTGATGTTTAGCCCTATTTTTGTGTAGATTATGACCCCATCGTTTTGATTTGCATTGTTTTTTGTCGAGTGTGACTGGTAGCCATCGAGGACGGGGAGGTTAGTCACTTTTTTCAACCAACACTCAGTCAAAACAACTAGATCAAAATCAATATTAATTAGGCACATCAGTGTTAGAAGGCCATCAAAATTTTTGTTGACGCTACGAATATTTAAATGCAATAACTTTATACTACTGTCGGCGTTGTTAATATGTTTAATACACTCGTTTGGGTCACACGCGAAAGAGTTTATTAGGTCAAGATTATCAAGGTCCTGATTTATTTGGTTCATGTTAGCCATGGAAGTATTTAAAAACAATTAAAACGAGAGACATTTTGAGTGAGTTCCGGTATTTAACAGAGTCATCGCGTTGATATATATTTAATGTAGTTGTGAGGGGAGACATGTATGTATGCTTGATGTTAATTTTTCGTGAGCAAATGGAGTTTCTTCTGTGTGAGATGTGTTCTTTAGTGCATGAATTGTAACAGAGTGTACAGTTGAAGGTTAATAGAGTAATTAAAAAGTAATACAAAAATAAAAATAAATAACTTAAGGTTTCCAAGTAATGGCAGGACTCAGATTTAACTAGTCACTTGCTGGTGAGATCTTGGAGACATTTGTCTGAATTTATCAATAGCTGTTTATCACCCGTTTGCTTGCGAAGAAAAACGTTTCCATTGCTGACCCAACAGTATGTATATCCATTTTTCTTCGCAAATTCCCGCGCTAAGTAAAATAGCTTTTTTGAGGCAGAAGACAGTTGTTCAGCAACATAGACCGCCTGTCGTTTCCCTGGTATACCAATCAGTTCCGTATTTAATTTGTTGTCCTTTGTTTTTTTACTGTTGTAAGAACGAATGGCAGACAATACATTAAGTTTTGTTTGCACCGTTGTAAACTCGGCAACAATTGGGCGTATGGTGGGGAGCACCGTACCCTTAGTATTTTTTCCCGGGAGGCGATATATATCACGGAGTTCGGTTTCCGATATAGACAATCCAGCTAGTTTGCCTATGTTGCAGACTGTTTTTATTAGGCCGGTTGTGGTTTCATTATGGGTGTGTGGAATATTTCTTTTTTTTTTAAGGTCAAGACATAACATCTTAGTCAACTTACATAAGGTCTATGCAGCTTAGTATTTTTAAGAAAACACCAAACGATAAATAATAACAGGTGCTCGAGTCGATCTTCTGGTTTAACATCTAAGTTCGTCTATGGACAGGTTACCACCCATTCCATACTAAGTGTAAGTGCACTCGATATCAAACGTTTGGTCACACCCGGATGAACAGATTTAACAGTCACTTGTAGATTTTTGACAGTCCTTACAGGCAGGCAGTGGTCAAAAAGTCTGTCAACCAGCTTCAGCTTTTCGAATGAAACAGAACCTAATGGGTTGAGGAGGATAGGTGTGGTCTCGTGTGCTCCTCAACCCATTAGGTTCTTATCTGACCTTCGCATACATAACCTTCCAAAATAATTGATGATGATGATTGAGATGATGCTTTAATATTGCAATTCTTATGTACTTATTTGTTTAATTTAAAGTAACTGTTAATCAGAAAGTTGTGGTCATATTCAGAATGAGACATATATATACTCCATACATTTGGTTATAAAAATTATTAAAATTACGTATGGATCAGAGGAATTGCTATATTTACGTTATTAAGCTTATTTAATAATAACAAACTTCTAAACTGCTGCTTTAAAAAGTGTCTTCCCTTAAGATATTTCTCTTGAATGTACAGGTTGTTTCTATATACAAGTTGCGCCCCGCTGTTCGCCCGCGTAATGATAAAAAGTAATCTATGTGTTATTCCAGACTATAATCTACGTCTGTGCCAAATTTCATCAAGATCCGTTCAGATTTTTTTTTGTGAAAGAGGATCAAAAATACCTCAATATACTCAAAAACTTTCACATTTATTATATTAGGAGGATAGTAGGATGTAATAACTCGATTATGACCAGTAACCACCTGCATTTATATATTCCATTTTTCCTGACAAGAAACAAAATTGTTTTACTGTTTATTTTGTACTGTAACAGACTTCGTGCATTTTTTCTACTGAAGTCCTAACTGTATTAGTATTGGGAAAAAGTATATTTTAGTTTTTGCAGAAAACACGATTCTTTTTCTCTGTTATCTTCTCACTGCATTGCCAATGTAGCTGTCTGGTCATAAATTGGACTCATATGTTTTCTAACGTCAAACAAATATGTTACGAGGCAAATGAGTTTTGGTGATTGAACTTAATGTAATTAAATAAGAGTATTTAGGCTTAAGTTAATTGAAATGAACTTGGTATATCAAAATCAAAATCATTTATTTCAAGTAGGCCAGTTACAGGCACTTTTGAACTGTCGAAACATTGACAACAATAAAAATTAAGCTACAGACCCAGTCACAAGGCATAATAACTGTGAAAGTACTGTAGTTGCCCATTCCAAAGCGTAGATCTCTATGGAGAAGAATGGGCAAGAAACTCCATGGACACTCTTTTAAATAAGAATATTGTTGCAGAACCTTGGTTACATCATTCGTGTTATATGGTAAACTATGTGAGAACGATGTAACAAGACGTGCACATTAAAAGTGTCCATAAAAATGAAAAAGAATAGCAAAAATACATAATTAATCCAAATAAGCCGTGGCAACTGAGAGATGACCAGTCACAACTGACAGTAAAGTAATCTAACTGTCAAAATCTTGTCATTGAGACAGATAAGAATGGGGGAGGTCATGGTTTCGATTCCCAGAGCAAGAAACGTGTTATTGGGTTTTAGCATCTACGGAATCTCGATTTGTACCCATTAAATAAAAATAGGCTTGCCTTTTATAAAATAAATATCTTGGGACAACTCACACACGGCTATCTGATCCCAAGCTAAGCAAAGCTTGTGTTATGGTGACCAGACAACTGATATACATACTTATATATTTTTTAAATACATACATATTATAGATAAATCACACTCAGACACAGAACAAACAATCATGCTCATCACACAAAAAGTTTGTCCTGGGTGGGAATCGAACCCACGACCTCCGGCTCAGCAGTCAGGGCCACTAACTACTAGACCAACAGGCCCGTTTTATGGTACTAAAATATATCTGGCGCTATGTGAATGTACTATTAGGTGTATTTCTGTTTAACCCATTAGGTATCACAAGCGTAATGATATGTGAAGTGTAGAATAGGACCGTTCATAACAAAACGAGAACTACCCTTTAATTATTATTTTTAAACATAACGTTGCCCCAAACTAGGAATTTCTCCTGTATCTTGGGTGCATTTACAAACATTTAAACTCACATATACAAACAGCCAGGCCCGGAACAACTATCATTACTAACTACAACTTAGGTTACACATATTTGTTCCTTGCGGGGTTCGAACCCGTGACACGCTGCGCAGCAGTCGATCGCTCAACCGCTGTGCCAACTGTGCCGACTTTATTATCATAATTGTGAAACGTCTAACCATTGCTATCCTTACTTCCTTACTAATATTATAAAAGCGAAAGTGAGTTTGTTTGTTTGTTACCTCTTCACGCTTTAATGGCTTAACCGATTTTGATGAATTTTGGTACAGAGATAGTTGGGAACCAGGAGACGGACAAAGGCTAATATTTTTTTGAAAAAAATGGGATGTGAGGGAGAAAAAGGGAAGAAAAGGGAAAACGTAGCGTTGCTTTTACAAATCAATAAGGCGCAAGGGGAACTGTGTTACCCCGAATTAAACGCGAGCGAAGCCGCGGGCAAAAGCTAGTACAACATAAAAACTGACGAAGTGCACCGAAGGCTCCACACAAACTTGCGACATAATCGGCCAAATCTTTAGACTGCATAGACTTAGAGTGTTGATCTAAACTAATATTATAAATGCGAAAGTAACTCTGTCTGTCTGTCTGTCTGTCTCTTCTTCACGCCTAAACCACTGAACCAATTTTAATGAAATATGGTACAGATATAGTCTGGGACCCGAGAAAGGACATAGGATAGTTTTCATCCCGTAAATCCCCCGGGAACGGGAACTATTAATCCACGCGTACGAAGTCGCGTTCAAAAGCTAGTATTTTATAACTTTAAGGGACCACAGGATTAAAATTTGTTGTTTTAATTTCAACTCAATACCTTCACACGTGTAACAGCTACCCTACCATGACCTTTTTAAGCAGAACTAATTCCACTGAGGAAAAGAGACAGTGCTACTAGCGCCATCTCTTTCCCTCAGTGGAATAAGTTCTGTTTTAAGACGTCATAGTAGGCCTACTGATCTCGAGTGGCTCAAGAAAGAAAATATTGGGAAAGGTTGGAGTAGGCCTTTGCCGACTAGCAAACAGATCTAGGAAAAATAACCAAAAACCAAATATTAGTTTAAATTGTTTATTAAGTTTAAGATTTTAATGTTAGTTCTTTATATAAGTTTAAAAACCCATTGTTCTAAGTTAAGTGATCTGAATAAAGGCTGTATTATAATTATTATCTAAAGGGTCTTAACAAACAAACAATGATATCCTTTAAGGTTCCGCTTCTTTCCTTTTGAGATACCGAACCCTGAAAACAGGCATAATTTAATAATACCGGACGCGGGTCGTTACTTAAGAATTGGCAGGTTTTAAACCAATTTTCATTACCAAACCGCCCAATAACATCAACAAAAGATAATTATGTTTCCCCGTTACGAAAACAGCTTAAGTTTACCTGAACTGAAAACATAATAGCACCAAGGAAAACGCGCAAAAGATTACTTTAATCTCGACCAAAAATACCTTTTCACCCAGATTTTTATACCTAAATTCGGATCCAACCCCTATTTAGTACCTCCCAACTATAAAACAGGTTTCCAGAAGGCCAAGTTTATACAATGAGCGAAAACGCATGCACACAGAAAGACGCCTCACGTACAGCGAGTGCAGGCGCACTCGCGACTGGCATTTGTTTGGCTTCACAGTACGTACACGTCTATGAACGTGTGCCCCTGTTTTCAATCTATCTATAGACTTGATCTTCTGGAAGTGCCTACTTTGTGTTAGTACCTTCTCTACTTAGGCGTCGCCTTATCACCGGTTTCCGCTACAGTGAGCATTCCGTAATTAGCAGTATAATTATTTACCGTAGGAAATATACGGTCTAAATGTTTAGTAAAAAGTGTATCTTTCGTAGTGTCGGAGAAAAATTTGCTTTAGCTGAGTATAAATGAGAATGTTTTTGCTTTATGAGAGATAATAATGTAATGCGCGGTTTTTTTTCAGTTTTTACTAAGATAATGTCAGACATGTCTATGTTGACGAAAGAGTGGTCATCATTACTCCTTACTCCTAAGGCACAGGTATTCCTAGTTTAGGAGGCAGGGTTTCACGGCTTGCACACCTTCCATAATTGTAAATCACAGCCAGATATTAAGCATATTTTAAGAACCTGTTTCAATAAACTATTTATTTATATTAAATACTAGCTTTTGCCCACAGCTTCACTCGCGTTTAATTCTGGGTAACACAGTTCCCCTTTCCTGATTTACAGGTACCGGCTACCTGTAGTTTTTCCCCTTGAGCCTTATTTATTGTAATAGCAATGCTACGTTTTCCCTTTCCTTCCCCCTTTCTTCCTCATATCTCAAAATTTTAAAAAATGGCCTATGCCCGTCTCCATGGTCCCAACTAACTCTGTCTTAAAATTCATCAAAATCGGTTTAGCCATTTAGGCGTGGAGACGTAACAAACAGTCAAAAAATTCACTATTGCATTTATAATATTAGTAAGGATTAACTTGGACCTTAAATACCTCAAGAAAAAACATCCCAAAGACAGGTCTCTTGGGCCATCCGTTCTACAATTAACCTGCCCTCTGCTATTTGGGGAATTCTGCAGTAAAGTAAAAAAAAACTGAACCTCTTAAGTGGAACGTTTTATATGTTATGTTTAATGGAAAATGCTTAATAACATACTACTTAATAGAGAGCGTGCAAATTTCACATGCAACAAGGATTCTTAATTTTAAAATTAAAAAATAGAAAACGTTGCTACACATTAGGAATTTCTCCTGTATCGTGGGTGCATTTACAAACATTTAAACTCACATACACAAACAGTCAGACCCGAAACAACTATCCACAGGTCATATAAAAATTTGTTCAGTGCGGGAATCGAACCCGCGATACGCTGTGAACGCTCAGCCACTGCGCCAACCGTGCCGTCAATTATTATAGATTTCTCTATAAGTTTACAAAAAACCTAAAGGGACCTTAGTATACACCCTTATCTGTTTACAAAATTTATTTTACAACTAGCTTTTGCCCGCGGCTTCGCTCGCGTTTAATTTGGGGTAACACAGTTCCTCTTGCGCCTTATTGATTTGTAATAGCAACGCTAAGTTTTCCTTTTTCTTCCCTCTTTCTCCCTCATATCCCACTTTAAAAAAGCCTATGTCCGTCTCCTGGTTCTCAACTATCTCTGTACCAAAATTCATCAAAATCGGTTAAGCCATTAAAGCGTGAAGAAGTAACAAACTCACTTTCGCTTTTATAATATTAGTAAGGATCCTTACTAATATTATAATAGCGAAAGAGAGTTTGTTTGTTTGTTTGTTACCTCTATTTTTTTAGGAAAAAGTGGGATGTGGCGGAGAAAGAGCGAAGAAAAGGGAAAACTTAGCGTTGCTATTACAAATCAATAAGGCGCAAGGGGAACTGTGTTACCCCGAATTTAAAGCGAGCGAAACCGCGGGCAAAAGCTAGTATGTCTATAAGTTTACAAAAAACCTAACAGGGACCTGAGTATACAACCTTATCTGTTCTCAAAATTTATTTTACAAAATCACATAACAGCCAATCACAATGAAGGCATTCAGGTGATACAAACTCATAAAGATAATAGTACGTATAATGCGATTCGCATCGAATTTTCATTAGTAACGAGAATCGTTCGAACACACTCTACTCGCGGTTCAATCTCGTGCGTTCGATTGCTATTGGTCGGATCTGATTGGGGCCAAGGTTGGTGCCAGTTTGATTAAAGTTTATTTGGGTAATTAGGAAGACCGGAAAAGCTCTGAACTAACCTTAGTTTGTCAATAATGAAAGATTTTTAGAATCTTTTTTAGGGTTGCGTACCTCAAAAGGAAATTACGGAAGACTTATTGAATTTACCTTGTTGTCCGTCAGTCTGTCTAGCAGGCCCCTTTTTTAGGGAGTGGGTAATCATCAAATAACTACCCCCGCTCTGGGCGGAGCGGGGGGGAGTGCCAGACTTGTACTAACTAAAACCCACCCATGTTCCGTCTTTTACCTTTACATTCCAGGGCTGCGGTTACTTTTTCGGACAACCCGCAATCCCGGCAGGTGGCGGCCCTGGCAGCCCCCTCTGCTTTGTTGACATCTCTTTGAGGCGCGCGTAGGACACGAACGCGATATCGACACGGCATTAAAAATGTATGTGTTTGGAACAAAATTAAAAATCAAGTGTTCATTATGTTTTCTCTATAGGTGCGAAGGTCCCAAACAGAACCAAACAGACATCTATCAGGTTATTAATTAATTTGCCACTCTACGTCTGACCAGCCACAATTGCTTTCGAATTACCGTTGATCATTGTTGTTCATTGTGATATTCGATTCGTTTATTTCTACAATTTGCAATTTTTTGGTGGGGATGTGATCATTCAGTAGCTGTTTCTATTACTTTTGGCACACTATTATTATTTGATTTTTAACCTAAAATGAGTTATTGTAGATTTTTAGGGTTCCTTACCGTAAAAAGAAGAAACGGAACCCCTACATGATCAGTTTGGTGTCCGTCTGTCTGTCTGTTGAATTAAGTTAAAATGAATACCAAATATTGAAGACTGCGGTACCTAGGATCTGTGGAAAACCCTGACACTCAACCCTGTAAGTCGCGTTTATGTCGCAGTTTCCCCTATTTTTGCTTTATTAAAGAATTTTGTACGGAACCTTCTGGGTGCAAGACTGACTCCCAGTTTTCCAGTTTTTTTTAATTTCCTAACATCATCTGACTAGTTTTTTCCAACTTTTAAGAACGACGTTTACATTGTTATAAAGATAAAATATAAACGCCGACCTTTAGAAATAAAAATAACGTTCAAAAGTATTTAAAAGGGTACAATATCATTTTTAGAAAATTACCGAATAACTAAAACCGTTATTAAAATAAGAGAGTATTTTCATAGCACACAACCCTACAGTTTAACTTTAAAATGATAAAATTTTAAAAGTACTTGATACCGTGCCGTCGTTTTCTTTTAACTGAAAAGTGATAAAACATTATAATAACAATTTTGAAGACAAGGACATAAAGAACTTAATTATTGGTTTCATAGATTTTGCAATGTAAACCCTATTGTCTTGGACGAAGTGCTGAAACTGAATTCGGATTTTAGTTAGATTTCTCCCCTGTTAGACGGCACGGCATCATTTAGTCTTTCTTCTACATATTCATTCCTTACACAATCCATCCATCTATTCTTGGGCCTTCCTCTACCTTCAACGTCAACGTTCATATCTAGTTAAGTCATATACGTTTCTACCTTTATGTAACCAATATTATATTGACAATTCCTTAATACCTTTAGGCAAGATCTCTGCCATTTGGGGAATTCTTCAGTATAGTCAAAAATCTGAAACCCTTAAGTGGAAATTTCTCCTGTGCCGAGGCTGCTTTTACAAACATTTAAAGTCACATACACAAACAGCCAGACCTGAAACAACTACCTGTAGGTCATACAAATATTTGTTCCGTGCGGGGTTCGAAGCCGCGGCACGCAGCGCAGCAGTCAATCGCTCAGCCACTGCGCCAACCGTGCCGTCAAATTGTAAGATATATAAAAACAAATATCGAATGGAGTCGCACATGACAAAAATATAAAAAGAAAATTACAAAATATAAAAAAATATATCATTAAACTAATTGGTCCTGTACGAGATCAAAAAAGGCTTCTGCATTCTATTCTCCTATTTCAGCATGATATAAATAAATATCTTGAGACAACTCACACACGGCTATCTGATCCCAAGCTAAGCAGAGCTTGTGTTATGGTAACCAGACAACTGATATAAATACTTATATAATTTATAAATACATACATATTATAGATAAATCACACCCAGACACAGAACAAACAATCATGCTCATCACACAAAGTTTGTCCTGGGTGGGAATCGAACCCACGACCTCCGGCTCAGCAGTCAGGGCCACTAACCACTAGACCAACAGGCCCATCATTCATAAACCATATATAATAATACCACATCCATCCAAAATCAAAAACAAGGCGCAAAGAAATAGCTCCCTTGTTCTACTCACTGCCCAGACAAATTAAACCGATCCTTACTTAGTATGTACAAGTTTCAGTTACATAAGATAATCTCATGTCTAATTTTGTACTAACTCAACGGCTTAGTAGAAGATTCTTAATTTCTCTAAATCAGTCTCATCAAAACATAAGAGAGAACTTAAGACAGCATGAGACTAAGAGATGACCGCAAAATGCCCTTCATTTCTGTCACCGATATCATCAGCCTAGCCTTTTCCCAACTATGTTGGGGTCGGCTTCCAGTCTAACCGGATGCAGCATTTTACGGAGCGACTGCCTATCTGACCTCCACAACCCAGTTAATACTGACGGGCCTGTTGGTCTAGGAGTTAGTGGCCCTGACTGCTGAGCCGGAGTTCGATTCCCACCCAGGACAAACTTTGTGTGATGAACATGATTGTTTGTTCTGTGTCTGGGTGTGATTTATCTATAATTATATATGTATGTATTTATAAATTATATAAGTATGTTTATCAGTTGTCTGCTTACCATAACACAAGCTCTGCTTAGCTTGGGATCAGATAGCCGTGTGTGAGTTGTCCCAAGATATTTATTATTTATTTTATTAATACTGGGTAATACGATACCCCTTAGTAAGACTGATTGTCAGACTTTCGGAATACTGACTACTTGTAATGACTGTCAAAGATCGAAAAATAACAGCCGGGACCAACAGCTTAACGTGCTTGCCGAGGCACGGAGGAAACTCGGTATGTAACGGGTGGTCACCCATCTACAGACCAACCTAGGTAAGCGCGGCTAAACCCAAAGATCCACCCAAACAGCTGCTATTATTAAGCCAGGATCCCCTCTTCTGGCATCGATAGTAGAATATTAGAGGTGTCAAGGGACACCCGGATGGAACGAAGTTTCTTTTTATTTTTTATTATTTATTAACACCACACTGTTCAATGCGAAATAGAAATGAAAAAATCTGGCTTGCTTTCTATAAGAGAGAGAGAGACAGACAGACAGACTGAGAAACATGCGACGCCGCACAGCTTACAATAGCTTACTATAGAAAAATGTGTCGTGAAAACTTTTCGTAAGAATTTTTTCCGTCTAGCCCCCTTTCACAACGCGCGATAAGGAACTTCGTTCCAAAAATACCAAATCCATCGCACATATCAATATAGCTCCTTGGTTCTGTCCACTACTCCGACACATTAATCCGATGCTGTTTGCATTGTGCCCTTATTATTCGAGCGGCGTCTCCTCGTCTGGTAACACAAGTAAGACCGTAATAATATGCCGATGAAGATTTATCCTTTTGAGATTGTGTGGGGTTAAGATGGAATGATTGGATTCAAAGTATCGACCTCGGGAAAAGTACCGTCTTTGCTAAAAATCTTGACTAAGAATTTTAGACTTTGCTAAGAATTTAAAAGACAATTCTGTTTGGAGTGCTTCAATGAAAAACATTAAAGAATGTATTTTTTTTTCGTTTTTCTCACGATTTCCTCTGATGTAAAATTTATATCAAAACACAAAACTTTCCTTATTCAGTACGGTACAAAGTGCATAAAACCCTGTATTTTACTATAAGTATAATTTTTAAATAATCCAAGCTGTCGACACACAAGTAGGTACATGTAAAAACATTAATTATTGTTAATGATTTAAAGCCAAAATATTATATCTCTTTTTACAGGTAAGCCAAAAAAGGATTAAAGTTTCATAAACGTTACAGGGTCTAAAAGGCCCATGATAGATTGTTCAAAGCCTTGTAGCTTGATAAACCTACCCAAGGTAACTTTTCGGCAAACACCCTCAAAATTCTGTTGGTGCTTCCTCCCACTCTGCACATCACTGACGGCACCTTATTATCTATCCTTACTAAGAATTCAGACTCGGTATTACGAATGGATCAGTATTACTTTCTATTCAAACTGGCAGCAAACGGAGATCCCATTCATAAACCCATTTTAACCCATAAAAGAGAGAGCGCAAAACTAACGGAAACAAATAGAAACAAGTGCCAAACTACGTCTTGTAGGGGCGAGGCACACCACAGACTTTTTGTGCGACTAAATATGTCGCAGACGACTCGTAAGAGCTCTGCTATGTTAGTTGACTGCCGTGTTTATAAATTCGCATAATTTTCTAGTTTACATTACTGCGGGCTATTCATTTCAGAGATATGCAACCTCTGGAATATTGATAAATAAGCCTTGTCTCAACATGATTTTCTCCACGGCAAAAAAGACGACCAAAAAAAATCATTCAATCATACTTTTATATTCCATATCCTTTAATAAATAGAATTTTAACGATCGTCATTATAAGCTACTAGTATCATACAGTATTATACTCTCTCCTTACCCTTTGCTCAACCCAGCCCATAATGATGAGCCAGTAAATTTAAATCAACAACTAAATATCGGAAATCACATCCAGTCTGTCCCTTTGTTGTTCTCCCCCAGTGAAGGCTTAAGCCAAGGCTCGTACCCCGCAGGGGATGCCCTTGAGGGCACCCACATGATGGTCCAGTTGAGCAGCTTAAAATGTTTTAAGTTTACATGCGAGATGCCATTTTAAAACAAAAAGATTCCTAATTTCAGACACTCTTTCTGTCTCAACAACACACTAGAGAAAACCAAAGACATAATGAGAGTAATTGCCAATCGCAAAATGAGCGGCGATTAAAAGTTTTGCAGCCAGTCTGCCGATTGTTGGTGGCTTACAAAAAAAAGAATATGTGTTTACTCATAAATTCATCACACTGCAATACACAAAACATTGGGGCCAAGGTCGATGGTGTTTGCCAAAAACTGCTTTCCCATAATATGTGAGTCTGTATCAAAATTGTGGGGTTATTTTCCTAACATTTTCCTGTTAACATTAACTTTGTGCGCAAATAACTTTAGTAATGACAGACATGATGTATCCTAGTTTTTTTTTCTTTGACGACTTGTTTTTATGTATTGTTTATGTTTTTCTTGAGTCGAGGAAAATTTGTAAATGATGGAGTGAAGTTTGTTTATAGGGTAAACAGGGATGGTTACGAAAAAGTAGTTTGTGAAGTAGGTCATTCTCGTTTCATGTTCGTTGATATGAAACATGATGTCACGTTTATATTTCATCAACATTTTCCTGCCCTTGTCCCATTATATTTGGGGTCAGCGTAACACGTTTTCTTCTTCCATTCTATATCAGACGCCACGGCATCATTTACTCCTTTCTCCTTCATATCATTCCTTACACAATCCATCCATCTTTTCGTTGGCCTCCTCTCGCTCTCCGTCCATTCTCCACATTCAGATCCATCACTCTTTTAGTCACATGTGCTTCGTCCCTCTTAATTACATGTCCATACCAAGACAAACGACTCCCTTTTTTTCTGTACCAGGCGCAACTTTCAAATTTCCTCTAATATACTCATTCCTTACTTTATCATTGAGAAGAATAATGGCTTCAAGTAAGTGTTAATATAACCAGACAGGTAGATTTTCAATGTTAAGCAACAGTTGCCAAGGTTAGTGCGAAGATGGAATACCTCAAATTACTTACCATTAAAATAAAAACCCGCTAAGAGCGAGGCAAACTCGCGCACCGAGGGTTCCGTACAAACTTGCAACATTAATGGCATTAATCATTTATTTTGATTGCAACTTTGAGGGTTGATTTTTCCACAGCCCCAAAGGACTATAGACCTTAGTATATGGTTTAAATTTCAACTCCATACCTCCACGCGTTCACGAGATAAAAAGTCTTGACAGACAGAGATATAAACGGACAACAAAGTGGTCCAATCAGGGTTCCGCTTTTTGCTCATGAGGCACGGAACCCTCCAAACGATTTTCTTTGTATTTACGAGGCACGCGTGCACCTACGTCATTATTTTCTTCTCAACTTCACAAAGAACCATTATTTTTTACTTAAGGTAGAAAACTACGTAAGCAGCTAAAGCAAGGACTTATAACAAGCTCTGTACATTAAGTGAAGACTCTTTGTAGGAAAGACTTAAAAATATAGCGCTATCTAGGAGCCTTGTCATGTCTAGATTAAATGGGCCAATGTCGTTGCAATTTCATTACAACAACGCTGAAAATGAGGTCTGTATTCGCGTTTACTGTGTAGCTTTGGATACTGCGTTTAAGTTTTTTTTTTTAAAAGTTGCCCCACACTTGGAATTTCTCCTGTATCGTGGGTGCGTTTACAAACATTAAAACTCACATACACAAACAGCCAGACCCGAAACAACTATCTGCAGGTCATACAAATATTTGTTCCGTGTGGGAATCGAACTCGCGACACGAAGCGCAGTAGTCGATCGCTCAGCCACTGGTCAAAGTTTTAATTTACGACAGTTTAAAAATCTTTAAATATGAAACACTAAGGTAGGTAACTAGCTGGTGCCTGCGTGATATTGAAAAAAATATCCTTTGTGTTCTTCCAGACTATAATCTACCTCTATGCCAAATTTCATCAATATCCGTTCAACGGTAACAAACATCCATACATCCATCCATCCTCACACACATTCGCGTTTATAATTATAATATTAGTAAGATGACTCAACTTGCCTGACTCGACTTTTGCCCTGGGTGGAGGCTTTTATAAGGCATCTACAGAAATCGCTTGGTTAAGCAGACGATAACCTCTTCTTTTTTTGCGGATGGGAAATCATCAAAAACTCCTCCCGCTCTGGGTGGAGCGGGGGGGAGTGTCAGACTTGTACTGACTGAAACCCACCCAAGTTTTTTTATATTGCTATTTATATTCTGGAGCTGCGGTATTTATTTCGAACAACCCGCAACCCCGGCAGGCGGAGGCTCTGGCAAGCCCCTCTGTTTTGCTGACATCTCTTTGAGGCGCGCGTGAAACAAAACGCGCCGTCGACACATGAACATGGGTGGGTTTTAATCAGTAAAAGACTGTCACGTCCCACCGCTCCGCCCAGAGCGTGGGCAGTTATTTGATGATTTCCCACCCAAAAAAAAAAAGAAGGTTGTTGGTGTGTGTATATATGTGATATTGATGGTAGTTTGTGATCTTATCTTTCAAAGATTTTTCCTTCCTTCTAATATCCGAAAACTCAGTCAGTAGCCAACGTACGACTTCTGTATATTTATGTGTTTCAGACTAACGCTGTTGCATCGAACTCTGCTTACCATAATACATATTTCATGTTGCGTTGACTGTGAACATATTTTCGTATACAGAACGTATCTTATAGTGTTTTGGAACGAAGTTCCTTATCGCGCGTTGTGAAAGGGGGCTAGACGGAAAAAATGCTTACGAAAAGTTGTCACGACACTTTTTGCTATAGTAAGCTATTGTAAGCTGTGCGGCGTCGCATGTTTCTCTGTCTGTCTGTCTGTCTGTCTCTCTCTCTCTTATAGTTTTTTTTATAACCTTTAGTTTCTGGAACCTTCAGTTGTCATCCACTGTTGATAAGTGAGGAGGCAGAGGCAGAGCAAAGAAAAGATGGGTGGATTGTGTAAGGAATGATATGAAAGAGAAAGAAGGAAATGAATACGTTACGTCTGATATCGGAGACTGGAAGAAAACACACTTTGTTAATAACTTCAGATACTACACCCATAGTTACAATTTTAATTACAAAATGCCCTACAATCCTTACTTCCTTGCTAATATTATAAAAGCGAAAGTGAGTTTGTTTGTTACTTCTTCACGCCTAAATAACTAAACCAATTTTGATGAATTTTGGTACAGACATAGTTCGGACCCTGGAGCTGGACATAGGCTAACTTTTAGACGCTATTTTTTAATTTATTTAAAAGTTAGTTAATTATTATCGTAAAATATTATTTCATTACCACTTTATAAATACTAGTGCTTAATAAAAGTCTACATTAAAACAAATTCAAAAAGCATCTAACACCAAAACCTTAACTAAACTAAAACAACAAAAAGAGCCAGTATCTTATCTCGACAATAAAAACAAAATTCCGTTGCGAGACTCTCGCTGAATGCAAATCGAGTATCCAGCGTTAGAACCCGGCTTTATATATAAACTTATTGCATATTTTTGCATATAAGCTACAATGTATTAAATTATATTGAAGTCCTTTGAAGAAAATGGGTCAGGGAAGCAAATTTGATGCTTAAACGTGGCTTGAGAGAGCGTGGCTGATGGAAATATACGTAGAGCTTGAGTAATGAATACTATACTATACTTAGTCCTCATTGCATCTGAGGTCTGTGTTATTAAACATCAAGTAAAACGGTTTGAAATAAATATCTACAATGTCAAAATAAAATTAGGTAACGAAATTTCGAATCTATCTATACTACACTCACAGGCACAATTAACCGCCCACCTTTATCTTTCGTCACCCTGTTTGTTTACGTTAACTATGACTTATGCACTGTTTTATTTCTTGTCAAGTGGATACTTCAGCAATAAACTAAACACTTATACCCTTATTTTGTTGCATAGAATTGTGTCACCGAAGCGTTTATGTGATTTAGTCGTTGTTCGACATTGTCGCCGTTGCGTTACCGAATAAACATTTCCTGTTCCTTTTTGCCATAGTGTATCAATATTGTTTAATTTGAGTTTGTAGTGTTTGTTTATTGTTTGCATCTCTAAAAAATGCCACTGGATGCGACTGGTGCAGCAAGGGCAGTGGCTTTAGCCGATGTTGGGTACAGCCAACGTCGCATCGCTCGTACACTCGGTGTACCTCGAACCACGGCACGGGATGCCTTCAGACGATTTCGGGAGACTGGTTCATACACCCGGAGACCAGGCCAAGGCAGACATCGATGCACTTCAGCCCGAGATGACCGCTTCGTTGTCAACAACGTCTTGAGAAATCGCTTTTGCACTGCTACTGAAGCTCGTACGCGGCTTTTTGAGGTGAGAAATGTCAGTTTGAGTGAACGAATCATAAGAAGAAGAGTGGCAGAAAGAAATCTGAGAACTTTTCGTCCAGCTCGTGTGCCACAACTGCTCTCACAGCACCGTAGAGCTACACTTGGATTTGCGCGAGAATATGCTCACTGGACTATAGAGGAATGGAAGGACGTACTGTTTTCAGACGAGAGTAGAATAGCCTTAAGAGGTCCAGATGGACGTCAGCGTGTCTACAGGCGCCAAAACGAAAGGTTTGCTCCATGCGCATAACCACAACAGTGGGTTACCAGGGAGGGTCCATTATGGTTTGGGGAGGTATCTCTTACGAGGCTCGTACCGATCTCGTTATGTTCGATAGAGGCAGTGTGAACGCTCAAAGATACGTGGAGGAAGTTCTACAAGATCATGTCATGCTTTTCGCGCCATTTATTGGAGATTATTTCAAATTAATGCATGACAATGCACGTTGCCATACCACAAAATTGGTTACTGAGTACCTTAATGAGGTCGGGATTAAAGTTTTACTATGGCCGGCACGCAGTCCCGATCTTAACCCAATTGAGCACATTTGGGACAACCTCATAAGACGAATCCGAGCAAGAGTACCTGCCCCTACGACCCTAGAAGAGCTCAAGACGGTGGCGGTAGAGGAGTGGCAAAATATCCCCCAGTCGGATATCCAGGATATCTTGGATGGATTGCCAAACCGGCTCCAAGAAGTCATCAGAGCCCGATGCGGCAACACTCATTATTATTAATTAAATTTAAAAAAAATTAGACCCCTTTTATCAACATTTTAAATGAAAATTTTTTGACGAAGTTTTTCACAAAATTGATTTTTCAGAGAATCATTTAATAAACAAGTTTTTATTAAGTCTTTTATGCCTTTTTTTTTTACCTCGAGGGTGGCTTTCAAATACCCTGTCATCAAAAATAGTCTAAATAAGTCAATTTCTGCAAATTCAAAGAAAAACAAGGTGGGCGGTTAATTGTGCCTGTGAGTGTATATTACTATATATACATATAATATATCTATACTAATATTATAAAGCTAAAGAGTTTGTTTGTTTGTTTGTTTCAACGCGCTAATCTCAGGGACTACTGGTTGGAATTGGAAAATTCTTTTAGTGTTGGATAGTCCATTTCTTGAGGAAGGCTATAGGCCATATAACATCATCGCTACGACCAACAGGTGCTGAGCAGCGTGGGTGAAACCGCGGGGAACAGCTAGTACTTAATATTTATTTAAATCTTATGTAGGTACACACGACGGAACATCAACCAACACAAAACTTTTTAATCTGATCTCTCTATTACTGTGTGCGCTCCGCAGTAGAGAGATCAGTAGGGTTACCATGACAGCATAGCAGTACTTATTCCTGTGTGAGAAATAGATGGTGCTAGACAACATGTATTATATAGCTCTGTCTCTTTCCCTCAGCGGTATAAGTTCTGTTTTAAGACGTCATGGTAAAGCTGGTTATAATAGTTTAGTTTAGGTTGACCTGCCGTCATGTGTACAATAGTGGTACTTAGGTGGACTTAATGGTATAAGACATTCTATACCAGTTCACCTTTGCGTTAAATATGACAACATTGTGATAGGATAAAAAACAATAAAAAAATAACTACCTATTTGTGTTCGAGAACTACCTATATAGTATTTATGTAGATACTTACACAGATTCTAATATAAATATACAAATAAAATAATCTAATAAATGCATAAAAAAACATTAATTTAACGGTATATAAACACGATAAAACAAAAACTAAGATATTCTTGCATTCGTAATACTACCAAATTTTTTTAAATTTTTTTCTGTTCTTTTACACACGTAGAATCTGTGGTAATGTATACGAGTATATAATACATTTCCGCTAATCAAACCCAAAACACGCAGCAGTCAAGTTTTCCGTCTGACCAGCCCACGATAAAATTCAACTAACACGGTCGAAAAAAAGAAATATCACAAGGCGAAATTAATTTCAAAATGGCACTTTAGACGAATCGTATAACATGCTCCAAAAATTTAATAACCAGGACCTCAAACCTCATTTTACAACTTAAAAGTAAGTGTAGACCCTCTCGACAATGTATTTCTATTTCAAACGTAATCAAGAACAATATAAAAGAGAGCTGGATCGCAAGAGACACTTAATTACTTTCAACAAGGTCCCCGTTATAAGTGCGTAATTGTGTTTAATATTGTACCAGTCTTAGGACATGGAATAGTCATGTTCAGAAGATCAGTTCTTTACATCATTTTCGGTTTTTCAATTTCCCATTTATTTACTTTTTAATTAGGGGTTTCCCGTCACTAAGAATTTTTAATGTATCGTGGGTGCGTTTATAAATATTTTAAAAAAATCTAAATAAAAACGTTATAACAAACACACATTTTTTTTTTTAAACTTATAATTTTCCCTGTATCGTGGGTGCGCTCCCAAACATTTAAACTCACATACACTGACATCCAGACCCGGGAAGTTGTTTCGGGTTTGTATGTATGTTTTGTAGGCTATACAAATATATGTTCCGTGCCGTAACCGAACCCGCGACACGCAAAATAGCAGTCGATCACTCAGACACTGCGCCAACTGTGCCGTCGATTATTATTATTATTTATTCATTTATTTGGTACACCAACAGTAATACCTTCTAAAACTTTATAGGAACGATCTAATAATATAAAAGTGCCTGTATGTATGCCCATTACAGGATTTCGCTTATCATCTATATTTCTGTTATCACCTACCTGTTTTTGTCATATTTTACTTGGTTTCAGCCAATGTTGGAATCTACAGGGGCACCAACGTAAAAACAACAAAGGAACTAAACTAAAATACAATCATCCAGTAGAATTTCAGTTTAATAAAAAAAAAGAGATTTACACAATTTAAAAATTTTATATGTAAAAATATCGACGCATTTACATTCCCTTTACACCACGATCTAGTGCCTCCGCATTACGAAAAACTTTCGCGGAAACCTATCCTCAAGATTCATACATTTGGTAACTACCCCCACCATTTTCTGAAGACAAATTCACACCACACAATACCATTATAACTTAATCTCATATCAAAAGTAAACAAACAACTATGATTAACACAAAAAGTCATGTCGTCTAGTAAAGTCTGTCATAGGTAAGCAATCAAAAGTACCTGTTATGGGTATATTTTTAGAAAAGCAGAGGGATCTGCCAAGGCCACCACCTGCCGGGGTTGCGGGTTGTTCGAAAGAGATACCGTGGCGTGGAACATAAAGAGTAAAAGACGGAACATAGTTGGGTTTTATTCAGTAAAAGTCTGTCACTAAACCCGCACTAGGCGGAGCGGGGGAACGTGTCAAACTTTTACTGACTGAAGTTATTTGATGATTTGCTAAACGCAAAAATATGGGTCTGTTTTTAAAAATGATTTGAGTTTTAATCCGCCTTCCAATCCTCGTCTCTAAACAATTTCGGAACTGTTGACGCAATACGCGTGTTACTTGAGCGTGTTGCTTGAGCATGTAGCTTGAGCGTGTTTCTTGATGGTGTTCCTTGAGTGTGATGCTTGGGCATGATTTTTCAGCATGTTGCTTGAATGTATTAATTGAGCATGTTCCTTCATGGTATTGCTGCAAAAACATGCTCAAGCAAGATGCTTGAACATTATTTTGCTTGAATCTGTTTGTTAAGCGTGTTCTTTGAGCGTATTACTTGAGCTTTTTGCTTGTGGTGAACATAATGTGTACATGTCACAAATCTTCACCACTTTTTTTGCTAGTTGCATTGAACCGCCCTTCTGAACCTATCTATTTCGCTTTCCCTTTGAAAAGAGTTCTAAGACGTTTTCAGTAAAATTGTAGTATCTATTGCTCATTCAGAGAATATTATCTGCTTTTAAAATACATTTTGTAAAGCTTTAAATTTGATGTAACGTTTGAAGTTCAAGGTTTTTAGATTTCAGAACCGATTTCACTCTTTTAATTGTTACTTACTTACTTAAACATGTACCTTTTTTCCAACTTTAGAAGTAAAACTTTGTAGGTCAAGTGATTTTAACATACCGAGTTTCCTCCGTGCCTCGGAAAGCACATTAAGCCGTTGGTCCCGAATGTCATCCTTACTATATTATAAAAGCAAAAGTGAGTTTGTTTGTTACCTCTTCACGATTTAATGGCTACACCGATTTTGATCAATTTTGGTACAGAAATAGTTGGGAACCAGGAGACGGACATAGGCTAATTTGAAAAAGTGGGATGTGAGGGAGAAAGAGGGAAGAAAAGGGAAAACTTAGCGTTGCTATTACAAATCAATAAGGCGCAAGGGGAACTGTGTTAAACCGAATTTAACGCGAGCGAAGCCGCGGGAAAAAGCTAGTTTGTATATATTTTATGTGCTAGCTAACATATGCAGCAAAACAGTTGAGAAAAGGCAACGCATTACTGCACGGGTTATTCCGCGCTCCATCCCATCAAACCTTTTGACCAACTAATCTTCCATCTCAACGAGCTCATACCGCTCGTGTCGACACGAGAATACTTAACACAAGAATAAAAATGCACCGCTATTAGTCCGACTATTATTGTATAATAGCGAGAAATAGTGGTGTTAATCTTGTTAAGTAAGGTATGCAAATGCGATGGATCTTAGTTCGAGCCACGGTTTATACAGGGTGTTTGGAAGATCGATGCAAAGCCGTGAAGCAGACCTAGTATAGACTATTTAGAACCATTTGAACCTAACTTGTCTTCGGCGAAGTGTGACTATTTTTTTTAACACGTTCGCTGCATTACGAGATCTATCAGATCTCTTGCAGGACTTTTCTATTGTGCGTTGAATAAAATCGTGTTGTTTCACTCCTTGCGGGAGGATCTAACTTGTAAAGTTCTTTATGTATGAGTAAGACAAATATACATATTTGCTTTCTACTTAAAACTGAATTTAATGACATTAAAAAATAAATTTGAGATGGATTAGGTCCCTAACGCACAGTACTATAATTATTTTCATTTCTTGCGTTAGGAGATATGTCGATACTCGTGGAATCATAGGCCTCGTAGACGCAAGAGAGGAAGGGAGGGCGGCGCGGGCGCTCCGTGACTCGTGTTAGTGTTGTCCTAGCATCGACGTGGGCGTTTTGGAAATAACACTCGCATATACATATACGTCGTGTACGTGTTGATTACTTTTTATTAACAATGAGTGATTTTAGAAGAAAAAAGTGTAGAAAATATATTTGTTTTCGTGACGTTGCCAACGAAAAATCAACACCGGATTATAACGCTACATCGTCCAGTAATATAAAATTTTTGGATAATATTCAAATTTGCCCCCCATTGGCTAATAATGACAGTGATTCAGATTTTGATTGACTGAATTTTTTTATTTTTATTAAAGACAATTCCCCGCACTAGGAATTAATCCTGTTTTTGTTTAATATTGATTTGTTGTGATTGATTATATTGAAATAAGAATTGAATATAAAAATTTAATAAAACTTTTTCAATCGACAACTGAGATATTATTTTATTCCCATCACTAATTACTACACATATTGAACTATCTTCGGTTGCGGTACGAGATACAATCGATGCCTAATTTTTTTTGGTATTTGTAGTTTATTCAAATGTCATAACTGCGTGCGAACCTAGCAAAATATAGAGCAATAGGCTATCTTTCACCCACATAAACTTTAAAATATATGTCATTGGTTTTCTCGAAGATATAAGTTATTTTCAGAACTGTATGTTTAGGAGACTGATTAGGTCTCAAACGCACCAAAGGGCAGATTAGTTTCGAGATCTTTTAGGTCTCCAAAGCACCAGCTGAAAGTTCTTTGAAAATGATGGCGCAGTGAACGTGTTAAATCAAATTTTAATGATTTTTGATGATAATCCTAAAATTTTGCAGTTATTTGCAAATAATTAGTCAGTTTGAAAGATAAATCATTTATTTTTTTAATTTATTTTATTAAAGTAATGTCTGAACAATCAAACGAAACATGATTAAGGCATCTGTGTCATGAGAATTTTTTTTTTTAGACAGTTGAAGTTAATACTTCTGTTTTTAGATTAAGAAAACAGATTTTTGACAGTTTAAAAAAAAATCACGGATCGTGCTTTTTCTGTTCAAACATTTTTAAAGACATGCCTAGTTATTAGACTTTCTTTTGAGGTATCAATTACGCAGATAGCTTACAAATTATTGAAATTAGGATCTACAAACTAAAGTGAGGGAGAAAATTAAAATGTATCGGTGAAATAATTAAAACAAAATTTTAATACAAATCATTTATTTTTCATGTTCAAAATGTCCGCCGCGGTTCCTAACACAAGCACGGGCCCGTCTTCTCACTTCCGTTGTTGTAATTTTCAACTTCATCTCTAGTTTCATTGTTTCAAATGCTGAATTTATTCTCGCAATCAGTTCTTCTTTAGTATTTATCTCTACGTTTGTATAAACTAGTTCCTTGGCCCGACCCCACACGAAAAAGTCAAGCGGCGTTAGATCGGGTGACCGGGCGGGCCAAGGGATTGGTCCGTCTCTGCCGATCCAGCTGTCAGGGAAGCAATTGTTTAAGTGCTCGCGTACATTCAATGTCCAATGCGCTGGACAACCATCTTGTTGGAAAATAATTTCTCGGTCTCCTGTGAATATTAGGGCCCCGGATTCCTCTACAAGCTCTGGAAAATCATTTTGTAAGAATTCCAAATAACTATTGCCATTCAAATTATCCGGTAAGAAATGGGGCCCAACCAGTGTTCTGCCGATCACTCCGGCCCCAACACTTTGACCGAGAATTTCCTTTGAAATGACTTCTGCTTTTTCCAATGTGGATTGTTGTGTTTTTCAGCCCATTGATGAAGATTGTGGAAATTAGTTATGCCTTCCCTAGAAAATTTACTTTCGTCTGTCCACAAGATTGACTTCAGAAACCATGCATTTTCAATGTCAGAGTTAAGAAGAAAACGACAAAACTGTATCCTTCTCTGAGGATCTCGCTCTTCAAGACCTTGAACGCCCGTGCCATGATACGCATACCTGTTATTTTGGTGCATTGTATTCCACACTTTCCAATGGGAGATGTTTAAATTTCGAGCTACTTTTCTAGTGCTGGTATGTGGATCAGCTTGAAATGCCGCTAAGATATCTTGTTCGATGTCAGTACCATGTCTACCTGGATTGACTCCAGGTTCCACACGGTGTATCCCATCTGCAGCAAGCCGACGAAATGTGTTGTAAAACACTCTTACGTTCGGTACTCTCCGATTAGGATAGCGTTCTTGGTACATCCGTCGTGCTAAAGATCCATTGCCGTCTGCTCTGCCATACATAAAAACGATGTCAGCATATTCCTCGTTCGAGAAAGTAGCCATAGTCAGTTCTCACAAAAACGGCTGGTAACGCACTAAAAGTTCAACTTAAAATAAAAGTTCAAGAGTCACGTGCAGGAGCGCAAAGGGCTACAACTGAACACGATGAATTGTCACGAAAAAGGAGATAACGTCTAGTCACAAGCGCAGTTGTTACTCGACTGAGTAAACTGGCGTCCCTTCAAAAAAACAGGTAGTTACTGACCCTATCTAAAGAAACACGACCCTATTGTCTTACCAATAAAGTCGTTTTTGCTGTGAAATGTGTTCACGTAACTAGGGGTGCGCGGGCGCTACCTGAAATTGTCAAAGTTATCGCCATCTTATCGCTCGCGTCACGCGTCGGCAGTGTTAGAGAGTCTCCCCTAAATTTTATTTCGAATGTCCAAAAGTAAAGTTATCTTCTTATTTTTTTTTAACATAAAATCTATTTTTTAATAAGTATAATAATAAATGTTATTATTTTAAAGCACTAGTCTCGTTTTATCACCCTATTTAAAATGTTTAATTTTCTCCCTCACTTTAGTTTGTAGATCCTAATTTCAATAATTTGTAAGCTATCTGCGTAATTGATACCTCAAAAGAAAGTCTAATAACTAGGCATGTCTTTAAAAATGTTTGAACAGAAAAAGCACGATCCGTGATTTTTTTTTAAACTGTCAAAAATCTGTTTTCTTAATCTAAAAACAGAAGTATTAACTTCAACTGTCTAAAAAAAAAAAATCTCATGACACAGATGCCTTAATCATGTTTCGTTTGATTGTTCAGACATTACTTTAATAAAATAAATTAAAAAAATAAATGATTTATCTTTCAAACTGACTAATTATTTGCAAATAACTGCAAAATTTTAGGATTATCATCAAAAATCATTAAAATTTGATTTAAAAAAAATAGTCACACTTCGCCGAAGACAAGTTAGGTTCAAATGGTTCTAAATAGTCTATACTAGGTCTGCTTCACGGCTTTGCATCGATCTTTCAAACACCCTGTATAAAACGTATATTATTACAAACTAATTGAGATTGGATTTTGTATTACAATTTATTTCATTCTGTAGACATTATTTGCCAGGATGTCGTTGCTTAATAAAAGTTGCTGATCGGGTCGACATTGAGGTTAAGCTGCGCCTGCCTGGTTTGGTCCATGGATGGGTGAGTCATAATATACCAAGGAGTTTCCTCCGTGGCTTAGAAAACACGTTAAGATGTAGGTCCCGAATATCATCTGTAACCGGATGTTTTTTCACGGCCTCGAAAACGAGGAGCAGAAAATGTATATTAAGTACAGAAAAAAGACCTGAAATCCACACAACATGTAAACAGCATTGTACTGAGTAAAGTCATCAAGCTGCTATATATAATTAAAAAATAGCATGTGAAACTAGAGCAATATACATAAATAAAAAGGCAAAACAAAACGAATAAAATGAGGTCTCTCCGGCCTTCTATTAGGAAGACAAGGCCAACAAGCTAGCTATCAAGGACTCTGATCCTCATGTCAGAGGGAGACTAGCGGGGCAGGAGTGTGGTGTTAGCCGGTTCGAATCCGGCACTACCCCGACTGTCTCTCTACTCGTGAGATAGTCGAGTGTCCGTGGGGATTTCTCAATCCTGCCAAAATAAGACTATCATCTGTAGATATTTGGTAGTTGTTACAGATAGTCGCTTGAAAGTCTAGCAACGAGTTTTACCAACAGGCCAAAATAAGACTATCATCTGTAGATATTTGGTAGTTGTTACAGATAGTCGCTTGAAAGTCTAGCAACGAGTTTTACCAACAGGCCAAAATAAGACTATCATCTGTAGATATTTGGTAGTTGTTACAGATAGTCGCTTGAAAGTCTAGCAACGAGTTTTAATACAGGTGTATTTTAAATGGAATGACTACCTGACCTCCACAACCCAGTTAATACTGACGGGCCTGTTGGTCTAGTGGTTAGTGGCCCTGACTGCTGAGCCGGAGGTCGTGAGTTCGATTCCCACCCAGGACAAACTGTGTGTGATGAACATGATTGTTTGTTCTGTATCTGGGTGTGATTTATCTATAATATGTATGTATTTATAAATTATGTAAGTATGTTTATCAGTTGTCTGGTTACCATAACACGCATTTGAATCCAGTAAGACTGAAAGCCGACCTCAATATAATTACGAAAAGGCTTGGCAGATGAAGAGACATTAATTACCATTGTTGCCTAGTTCCTAGCCTTTCGTACGTTTTACTCAAGGGTTGACCACTGAAAACCAGCGCTGTGCTGTGGGCTCCCATGGCACAGCATCATGCTGTGTGTTGACCTACCTGTCGCAGTCACGACGTGCAAGCTACTTTTGTTTTGTCCCATATATATGTACTAGCTTTCGCCCGCGGCTTCGCCCGCGTTAAATTTGGGGTAACACAGTTCTCCTTGCGCCTTATTGATTTGTAATAGCAACGCTTTCCCTTTTCTCTCCTCTTTCTCCCTCACATCCCACTTTTTTTTAAATAAAAATTAGCCTATGTCCGTCTCATGGTTCTCAACTATCTATATACCAAAATTCATCACAATCGGTTTAGCCATTAAAGCCTGAAGAGGTAACAAACAAACAAACAAACACACTTTCACTTTCATAATATTAGTAAGGATAAGGAAGTAAGGATTTGTAAATGTTTGTGATGCTTTGCATGTTTAATGTTTTTTTTTTTGCATGCTCGTCGTAATTTGCGACTAGTAAATGTTTTATTTTTCTTTTTCTTTATTTCTAGTTTAATAATAATAACCTCTAGAGTCACTTTAACGAATTGAATGAATTTTGAATTTAAGACCTCCATGGCCATGCCTGTTTTTATAATTAAAAAGTTCCCAATTACTGTCTATCTTTTAAGCTTTGTCTTAAAAGTAAGGAGACAATATAAAAGACTGGCTACTTCGGGTAATCGTTGTGCTTAAAGTTAGTAGGTACTAAACTGGAATAAGTCCTCTTAGAGTTATAGAGGGTATACTGGGGTCTTAGGATTGTACAAGTGTTAACATAGTTCTTACATTCTTAAACAAAAAGAAATAGAAAAGAAGGTTGCTACTTACAACGACCCCTTTTTTTGGGTTTCGTACCTTTAAAGGAAAATACGGAACCCTTTTGGAATCACTTTGTTGTCCGTCTGTCATGCTTTCCGAGTCACGGAGTAAACTCGGTATGTTATGGGTGGTCACCCATCCACGGACCAACCTAGGTACGCGCGGCTTAACCTCAATATCGACCCGATCACCAGCTATTATTAAGCTACGACATCCTAGCAATTAATGTCTACAATAAGAAATAAATTGCAATACAAAATCCAATCTCAATTAGTTTCTAATAATATACCTTTTATATAAACCGTGGCTCGAACTAAGATCCATCGCATTTGCATACCTTACTTAACAAGATTAACACCACTATTCCTCGCCATTATACAATAATAGTCGGACTAATAGCGGTGCATTTTTATTCTTGTGTTAAGTATTCTCGTGTCGACACGAGCGGTATGAGCTCGTTGAGATGGAAGATTAGTTGGTCAAGAAGTTTGATGGGATGGAGCACGGGATAACCCGTGCAGTAATGCTTTGGCTTTTCTCAACTGTTCTGCTAAAGTTTTGTTTTAAATCCAATAAATAAACAATTAATATCTTGGGACAACTCACACACGGCTATCTGATCCCAAGCTAAGCAGAGCTTGTGTTATGGTAACCAGACAACTGATATACGTATTTATATAATTTATAAATACATACATATTCTAGATAAATCACACCCAGACACAGAACAAGCAATCATGTTCATCACACAAAGTTTGTTCTGGGTGGGAACCGAACCCACGACCTCCGGCTCGGCAGTCAGGGTCACTAACCACTAGACCAACAAGCCCGTCATAATGATTAATTACTAGCTCTAGCTTATAGGTACTTTAGCGTTAACCTGCGTGATGATCGAAGATATATTATATTTCTCTGAAAATTTCCTCCCTCTTTCTCCCCTTTTCTTACTTTTTTTTAGCTTATGTCCGTCTCCAGGGTCCCAATTATCTCATTACCAAAATTCATCTAAATCGCTTTGGCCAGGCGTGAAGACGTAACAAACAAACTCACTTTCGCTGTTATAATATAATAACAGCGAAAGTGAGTTGGGAGTGAGTGAGTAAGGATTTATTTAAAAAAAAAACACTAGGAAATTTAAACATAAACAAATTACTACTCTACTCTGCTAAACCACACAATATCGACACAGTAGATAACAAATTTATTTCAGTAAACATTGAAAAAAGAACCACAAAGACCCATCAAATACATTTCATTTCACTGTGTCACCTTATCACACGAAAGGCAACGCTACAAACAATTTGAGCACATAATCATTTTAGCCGACATTCCGACACCGCTCGCGTTAAAAGTTACGGTCACAATCGACGTTCACGCGCGGGCGAGCTCTTTACGTCAAGACTTAACGAGTACCCGCGAGAATTATTCCTTTCCTTATATCTTTTGGCTTCTTAGGGTACTTTCAGACGGGATACTATTTAAAAACTGTTCAGTTTTATAAATTGTCATTCTTTGAAACGTCGCTGAAAAAATCTATACCTTGTCCCATTCTAATTGGGGTCGGCGGAACATGTTTTCTTCTTCCATTCTCCCCTATCAGACGTCACGGCATCATTTACCTTTTCCTTCTTCATATCATTCCTTACAACCCATACTTATGTCTTTTCTTTGGCCTTCCTCCCGCTCTTCGTACATCAACATTAATTGCTTATGAATATGTGCTTATATATTGATGATACCACTTGATCATTAGAGAGTTCTGACCAAGCTCTCAGTTACCTCGAGCGACAACAATTAAAAAGTCGGTCTCACTTAGAAAACACAAGCGCCTACCGTTGTAGAAATTTCAAAGAAAATCCACTTAAGACTACAATAGCCTCATAATAGCACATAAAAGACTACATAAAAACGCGACTGGATTACAGATTTCAGGCAATCTAGTTAGGTACATATCGATTTACCATAACTGTAGTAGGGGCATGGCAATTTGGAAACAAGGTCGTTTTGGTAAAGATAGGATCCCTTGTAATAGATACCAGAGACTATGTCTAATCGGAATTGCTCAGAATTACTGGGAATTTCTACGTCGAGTATCTTGTTTGAGTCTAGGGAACACGCTCGGTGAGAGGTTGAATTTTAATGTGGAAATTATTGTAAAACATTAGGTACATTCTGGCATTAGGGTCTGACAAACTGTTTCAGTTTTCAAGAGAATTGTGAAAGGACATTATCTTTCGGTTTCACCATAGTTGCATATTATGTATTTATTTATAATGTTTATTTGTTTATAAACTAAGAAACATTACATCTCAAGTAGCTTTATCATTACTATTTTATTTTTTCTAAGAAGTAAATTAAAGTGTACGTGAACAAAACGCACATAAACTCCGTGTGAAATATCTCTTATAGCGTCGCGAGTCTTATCGACATTTCCCTCCGTGGATGAATGAAGAGAATGGTTGGATTTCATGAATAATTACATTTAGAGATTTGTAATAGTCTCTAGAAGACTGCCTGTTAATTATTAAGCAACGTTTTGTTTATGTTTAAGCTGATTTGGCTTGGCTCAACATGAATGATGTACCCATGGTTTTGTAAAATATTATGATTTAAAAGAGTGTCCATGGAGTTTCTTGCCCATTCTTCTCCATAGAGATCTACGCTTTGGAATGGGCAACTACATTACTATCACAAGTTATTATGTCTTGTGACTGGGACTGTAGCAGCATCATTTTTTTTTGTTTTCATGACATTCAAAAGTGCCTGTAATGTGGTCTAATTGAAATAAATGATTTGATTTGATTTATTGTGTGCAGTTAAATGTGTTGGAGTTGGAATAGTGTATTTGGTTAGTCATCTTTTTGTGCAGTGCTTCCGGCATGTTCGCAGAAGCAAGCATAGATGGATTTGACGTCATCATACGCAAGCGATGCGCCTCCATCATGCGGGTACGCGGCAGCCCCAACAGTATCCTACGCACTATAGCGGACAAGTGGAACAGCCTTATACTGGGACATTGGATGCGCTTACATGTGTAAGTGTGGCGTATAATTCGACGGGCTTGTTGGTCTAGTGGTTAGTGGCCCTGACTGCTGAGCCGGAGGTCGTGGGTTCGATTCCCACCCAGGACAAACTTTGTGTGATGAGCTCATGCTCATCACACAAAGTTTGTTCTGTGTCTGGGTGTGATTTATCTATAATATGTGTGTATTTATAAATTATTTAAGTATATATATCAGTTGTCTGGTTACCATAACACAAGCTCTGCTTAGCTTGGGATCAGATAGCCGTGTGTGAGTTGTCCCAAGATATTTATATTTATAATTTATGATTGTTTTGCTGTTACATCTAAGTACTAACATTAGTTTTTTAAGTTGTGTGTTGTACCAACCAAATGGACTTTGTCTGTAATTAAAGAATTTTATTATTGATTTTACTTATTTACAAAAATAACTTATTTTTCAAGAGTATTTGTATATATAAATTTAATGTCAAAAGTTGCATCTTGTGTTGGATATTAATCAGTAGTGAGAAGCATGAGATAAACCAGTTTGATTGATATGAATGTTGGTGGCTGAAAAGTTGAGAGAAAAGCCAAAGAAAAGATGGAATAGGGATTTAGAGAGTAACTTTCATATTTATATTATGGGTTAACAGAAGTTCAAATCATCAATTCTTCGGCTCAGGGCGGAGTGGAAGGGAGCGTCAGACTTTAACTGACTCCTAATCTATCTATCTCCCTTCTTTTGCTCTTTCTCATCCGCGGCAGGCGGTCCCTGGCGCGCGTGGCGCACGAACTGGCTGATAACACGGCCTGTCGTAACTAGACGGACGGACGATGAGCTACCCATTGCTCATCGTCCACAGACCCTTGACGCCGGTGGCCGGGAGTCTGTGGGTTCTTTATCAAGATTATCCAGGTGTTTGTCCCGAGATTTTGACAAGGTGTCGTCTCCACAGCGACCCTTGGGAAGGCCCTGGTTTCTTTGGCTCAACCTTAACCATCAAATAATCTACAGAATTATAAAAGTGCTAATTCATTTAAATATTTTAATTCATCACACCTAGAGCGTTGGAAATAATATCTGGATAATAAAATTAAATACAGTTTAAACAGGACCAAAGGAAGTGGTACAAATCTTATTTAAACAATAGTATAAACAATCCTAACTTTATTAAAAGCAGACATTCTAATTAGATTATTTTTTATTAAGTCAATGTTCTTTTAAGTATTTGTTTTGGGAATTAGAATGAGAATTGGGAACAGCCTTGTTGGTCTAGTATAAGCGTGTCTACTGAGGATAAAGTCCTGCACTCAATTCCCGGGTTGGGCAAACTGGTATAGGGTTTTTTCCTTCGAAAATGTATTAAAACAAAATAAACTCGTTAAGCCGCTGAATCAAAGGCTTGATACAGAGAGCGGTACTCTTGGACACGGCGCACATTATTAGGAGTTTCCTTTCTCTGGAGTACTGATTGCCGGTATTTTGGTCCGTGTTCCCGATACAGACTTCTATTTTTTTGTATTTTTTCATTTAAAAAAAAACATATCCATGGACAGTCATAAATTGGTAGCTCACCGTCCGTTCATCTAGTGAAGAAAGGCCGTGTCGACGGCGCGTTCGTGTTTTACGCGCGCCTCAAAGAGATATCAGCAAAGCAGGTTGTTCGAAACATAAAAGGCAAAAGATGGGTGGGTTTTTTTCAGTAATAATAATAAATCAATTTATTTCAGGCATCGAAGGCCCATACATACTATAAACAAATAATCTTAAATTTATTAACTAATAAATATTTTATAAAATTAAAAACTATTGCACAAGAGGTGACGGCTTCATGTTTCGTTGCGAGTTCGGTATCCTTCCACGAAAACATCGATACACGACACCCTAGTAAACGACACGCACATACACCCCCCTGCTCTGCCCAGTGCCTGGGAAATTATTTGATGATTTCCCATCCGCAAAGAAAAAGACTCACATGAATGACAAATCTAGGTTTCTTCACCATGTATTTCCTTTATCGATGTCTGTGATATCCACTACGGCATTAGAAAGTTTGAGAAGCGAGGGTTTTAAACTCTAGGCCAACACGACACTATGATATTAAGTGATGATGAAACAAACCATTCTTTATTACCCACCCACGATTTGTGGTGCTTTTAAACTCAATGTTTTAAAATTCAACTTGGATGTGTTGTGGACTAAAAAATATACAGCCTTAAGTATGAATAATACTAGCTAGCACCCGCGGCTTCCCCCGCGTAAAGATCTTAAAAGAATAAAACTTATCTGTTCAGCCGTTTCGACGAGAAAGAGTAACAAACATCTATACATGCATCCATCCTCACAAACATTCGCATTAATAGGTTTTAGTAGGATTCAATCACAACGCGATTGAAACGGCGGGGCGCAGATAAATTTTATTAAATCTACGTGGTTAAACAATTGCTCTAAAATCATAAGTTATCGGCCTGATAGTGCTCCCTAAAAAAAACAAGATAATCATGAATGATGAGGTGATTTGGTGGCAAATCCTCCATTTTAAACGACGTTATAAATACCTATCAGCGACACCATAAAAGTTCAGTCTGTCCCCAATTCTTTCTCTCCGTACCCAAACATCTGGCATAAACCATCCAGTATGTAACGTTCTTCTAACAATTATCGTCAATCACAAGCTCCTTAATGAATAGATTAATTTAATTACTCGGATCTGAGATTACGGATCTCTTTCGTCATCCGTCCTTCGTTTCTCGTCCTTCGTCATCCGGCCTTCAGATATCGTCGTGTTGTTTCCTCAATTTTTCGACAAAATTAATTACGAATGGAATGTTGTGATGGATTAGGTAATGTTAGTTAGATTGATTACTTGTATATTATTTAGCTTAATTTTTTTGCGTTTGGAATATTTTTATGTAAAATGAGAACAAGGATTTTTCTGAAACTGTTTTTTTTCTGACTGCTGCTATGCGTGTCACGAGTTCGATCCCCGCACAGAACAAATATTTGTATGGTCTACAGATAGTTGTTTCGGGTCTGGCTGTTTGATGTTTGTTGACGCACCCACGATGCAGGAGAGATCGCCACCGCCACCATCGCATCCACGAGGGCACGGCGGTGCTCCGCCCAAGATGGGCAGACCGCCACAGTGTGCGCCACCGTGTCCTTCGGGCGATCGCCACAATGGTGACACCCGGGCGTCTCTTCCCGCTCGATGATGTGCAGGAACCTCTCGAAACTTCCGTGTCCGGTTAGGACCTGCGTCAGAAGGTAGGTGAGGACGCCATGACGCCTCTCCAGCCACTCCTCAAAGAGGGGACTCACCGCCACTATGAGCTCGTGGCTAAATAAAAACTGCCACTCAGGTTAATCTTGAGGTTAATCTACGCTTGCCTAGGTTGGCCTGTGGATGGGTGACCATCCATTACATACAGAGTTTCCTCCGTCCCTCGGAAAGCACTATAAGCCGTTGGTCCCGGCTGTCATTTGTAGATCTTTGACAATCATTACAGGTCAATGGCTCAAAAGATTGACAACCAGTCTTACCAAGGAGTATCGTATTACCGAGTTCTTAAATGGGCCGTGCAGGCAGTTAGTAAATAGGCAGTTCTTTCGTGTAAAATACTGGAAGTAACCTGTATCCAGTAAAACTGGGCACCAGCCGCTGTAATAGTTGGGAAAAAGGCTAAGCAGATGATGATAAACTAGAAAACATTTCTACTCGAATAACGTTCATTAATTTCCCATACAAAAACACTTAAACAAAATCTACACAAATGTTTAACGCCAACACTTTTACAAGCCGACCTTTTCAAACATTTTATTACTTCTTCAAACACAGCGCAGAATTAGGAACACGTTTTCAGTAAAATTGTATAGCGTCTGAATTGCCACTAAACATGGCAGGTACGTACGGGTATCTGGCAAGTACGTACAGGTATCTGGCGGGTTGCCAGTCTATTGGACGCCTAACATTATTACGAGGGAACAGCAAATTGGTTTCAAAACACTGCTCGCGTTTAAAGATCAACAATTTATACTTGTATATTTACGATGTTGATATTTATGCTTTTTTATTTTGTTGTAACGTTGCCTTACACTAGGAATTTCCCTGTATCGTTCGTGTGGTTACATACATTTAAACTCATCCACACATCCATCCGTCCTTACAAACATTCGCATTTATAATCTGTCATTCCTTTTTTCTTTAAAAAAAACGTTGCCCCACACTAGGATTTCTTCTCTATCACCTAACTATTTGTAGGCCATAAAAATATTTGTTCCGTGCAAGAATTGAACCTGCGATACTCAGTGCAGTAGTCGATCGCTCAGCCACTGCGCCAACCGTGCCGTCGTTTTTGGGTCATGGAAGAATGTAAGTTTGCAGCACGTTAGAAAACTATCCTACTAATATTATAATCCTAGCATAATAATATTATAAATGCGATTTTTTATGAGGACCATATGACGCGGGCGAAGCCGCGGGTGTCAGCCAGATTTTTATAAAAAAAAAACAATTGTTTTTGTTAAACTTCGGTTAAAAACTGTTTGTTTTTACAACCATAGGCTGGATAGAGGACGGATTCCTACAGTTAACGTATCGTTAGTAGTTTTTTATCTGATTGTACAAATTTATTGATTGTGTATTTACCGAATGGTCAGCGAAAAAAAAAATTAAATTATAATTCAGACACCATATCGTCAGCCAGCTTCTCCTTCACATACCCTCAAAGACATCTTCATACAATAACATGTCTCTAATGTATACTGCTAGCCACCCTGAATCATCACTAAGTCTCCTTAAACAAGCAAGGTGATATTTGATTTAGCTCAATCCCGGGCCGCACGAACAATATACGCCTACGACCACGGTCGAATACTAAGCTAGCTAGGTTAGGTCATGTTTCCTTAGTATACCTAGGGTCTAACTATACAATACCTGCGCTGGGCTATGCTATGAGCAAGTATGCACAGGGTGATTTAGAATTCGAGACATTCCTTTCAAGTATTGATCGAATTTCTGATCCTATTAATATTATAAAAGCGTTTTTTTGTGAGGACGTTTGTAAGTATGTTTGTTGCACTTTCACGCAAAAACTACTGAATGGATTTTGATAAAATTTCTCAAAAATATAGCTTACATATCAGAATCCTTACTAATATTATAAAAGCGAAAGTGAGTTTGTTTGTTTGTTACTTCTTCACGCTTTAATGGCTAAACCGATTTTGATGAATTTTGGTACAGATATAGTTGGGAACCAGGAGACGGACATAGGCTTTTTTTTTAAAAAGCGTGGGATGTGAGGGAGAAAGAGGGAAGAAAAGAGAAAACTTAGCGTTGCTATTACAAATCAATAAGGCGCAAGGGGAACTGTGTTACCCCGAATTTGCGAAGCCGCGGGCAAAAGCTAGCACCTTATAAGGTACAATTCATAAAGATGTATTATAATATATCGTATCACCACGCGAGTGAAACCATGGGGCGCAGCTAGTATAGAATAAATTCACATCTATTGTTTATTTCCCACTTTAATACAAAGTATAAACGGACCCTTTTTGTTCACCAAACTTAGTACTAACTCTGCACAAAAAAAATGCTGGGAAACGCTTTTTTTTTGGGGTTAACAATTTATCTTGATACAACTCGTGACCCCCTTCAAGTTAAAGGAGAAAATATAAAAGTCCGTTATTAGAACTGTAGTGCTGTATGGGTCAGAATGCTGGACTGTAAAAAATGTGGATAAAAATGATTAAGGATTAACTTCTTGAGCTCTAACTGGCACAAAAACGTGCCAGTAAACAAGTTTTACCGGTGAGTCCCGCTGGCACAAATTTGTGCCACCAAACCCCGACTGATTTAAAACTGTATCTAAAACTTTATTTAAAAAAAAACTGTATCTAGTAAAGATAAGTCTTAAAATCAGATTACGCTTACGATAAGAGTCCGCCTAGCGGTGTACACAAAATAAAAAAATACTATTGTTAAAGCAGTAGGGTAACAATGCACAACTCTTGAAACACCCTACCGGTATTCATATAGTAAAACACTAGTGTCTTTGGAGGCTGCACAGCCTTTGATCCAGTGAGCAGTGGTGGAGAACAACATATTTCTGTCTTAACCCGATACCGGTGTTGAACATAGACAAAGGAACATGTGTGTTGGTATGTGGTATTGTGGTCTCAGTTCGACTGGTAACTAACTCTAGTGGAAATACAAAAATGGGAAAATATGAAGGTCTAAACATAAAGTAACTACGTTGATTTTTAGAGCGTCATACCCAAAGGGTAAAATTAGCAGGTCTTGCCAGGGCCTCCGCCTGCCGAGGTTACCACGGTCCTGGAACATAAAGGGCAATAGAAGGAACATGGGTGGGTCTTAGTCAGTAAAAGTCTGATATGCCCCCCCCCCCAGAGCGGGGGAAGTTATTTGATGATTACCCACCCCAAAAAAAGGGTAAAATTAGAACTTATTACTAAGACTTTGCTGTCCGTCTGTCTGTGTGTCGTTTATGTTCAATGTAGTCGTTTAGTGCTTTTTTGGGTTCTGTACCTGAAAAAGAAAAGCGGAACCCTTATTGGATCACTTTGGTGTCTGTCTGTCTGTTTGTCAAGACCCTTTATCTCAGGAACGCGTGGAGTTATCGAATTGAAACTATATTATTATAACCATATGGTCAAATTTGGAGTTCTTCGAAGCTGTGAAAAAATCAAACCTCTAAATCTCCCCAGTCAAAAGATTTGCCGTTTATGTCGCAAGTGTGTACTGTTTTCACCTGCCGGTTTTTCTATAATAACACGTTTGATGTATTTTTTAAACTTTTAATGAATTGCACCCATCCATGGACTGACCTTAGCAAGCGATGTTTAACCTTTAAGGTCAACCCGTTTGGATGTTATTACGTAACACAAGTTTAAAATTCAAATAGTATTTCATTACGAGGTGTCGTAATAAAATACTAAGTACTTGAATTGTAAACGAAGTTAAAATTGTACACATCAGTACGGCCAACGAGAAGCGATACGAAAGGTCATTAACCTAAAGAATAACTGTGGCGTTGACAATCTAATATTTAGCTCTTTCCATCTTGTGCCTTTGTTGTAATGTCTCGTCCTCCCGGCAAAAACATGACAACGTTAAGACGGGTTCGCCAATATTCGGGCGGCCATTTTAGATGGGGTTTTAGCATGGGTTTTGTTTACTTTTGGTATCGCTTCTCGTTGGCCGTACTGTATGTGTAAACTATCATTATTAGATTATTCAAATAAATGTAACGTTATATTTTAATTCAAAGGGACACGTCCGGAGTTGTATCACAGTTACAATTTCCGGGACTCATATCCTGATCCCGTAAGACAAATAGGGGTAACTCAAAAAATCTATTATTTAAAAAATACTTTGCAACACACTAAAAATTTATCCTGTATCATGGGTGCGTTTACAAACATTCAAAATTCACATTCAGAAAGAGCCAGACCCAATACGATTACCTGTAAGTCATAAAAATATTTGTTCGGGCGGCGATCGAGCCTGCGACACGCAGCGCAGCAGTCAATCGCTCAACCACTGCGTCAACCGTGCCGTCATCTATGTTTTAAGGAAACGGGATAATGTGGAAGCGTCTTTCTTCTTAATCCTATTCCTTTTTATTTTGGTCATCATCATTAGTAGCCAAGTATGTTCTTTTGTCTATGTCTTTGTGTCCTTCTTCCCTACTCCGTGCAAGTCTTGGCCCACAATCTTCTGAAACACACAACCAAACATCATCACAATCACAATCTATCTACCATCTGCTCTCTTTTATTAAGAGAATCTTAAAAATAAGGAAGTCATTATCTTTCAGTTTTTTTTTATAAATACCAAAAACTACTATTACTTTTATTAAGACACCCTTAATATTTCCAGCGAAGAAACATAAAAAAATTTGGATTTTCCGTCAAAATTACTCAGTACCCGGACTTATGCATCTTTGATGGCAATAGGGTCGCCCCTATAACATTAGACTTAAATAAAACTGGCGAAACCTCAAACTCTTAAAAACGTGGATGTTACAAAAGCGCAGACTATAAAGGTCTCTGCACACAGCCGGCGTGGCGTGACGGGGCGCGACGGGACGGGGCGGCGACGCGACGCTGGCGCGACGGCATCGGTCACACTGCGGGCGCGATAACGTCCCGTCCCGTCGCGCCCATTCACGCCGAACGTATACTGTTTTTATACTGCCTATGCCGCTCGCGTCCCGCCGCGCCCGTCCCCGCCGCTTCTGACTTGTATTCCCGCTCGGCGCGACGGCGGCGTGACGCGACGGTTACCGTCGCGTCGAGCGGGACGGCTCTGTGTGGCGTCGTCCGTAATATCTAGTACATTACAACTGCTCAGCGTCGCGTCGCCGTCCCGTCCCGCCGCGTCGCGCCCGCTGTGTGCAGCGACCTTTAGAAACGTGGAGCTATGTTCTGTAAAAAAGGAATTTTGATTTTAGGAGTTACTTCATTTTGGTTTCCTAGTTAACTGCGTAGTTTCAAACTAGTTCCAATAGTAAATGTTATAATTGGTAAAGTTTCGCCATACGGACTCTTTTTGGGTGGAAATGAAGGCTTTATATATGATTAAAACCTGTCCTAACTTTATGATATTGATGTATAGTATACCTAGACAGTTTAATAACGGTTTTTGATTGAGTACTTCAACTTGGGTTAACAATTTCCGTTAATAAATTGAATTTGTCTTTTTTTAAAAAAATCGTTTCCCGACACTAGGAATTTCTCCTGTATCGTGGGTGCTTTTATAAAAATATTTAAACTCACATACATAAGCAGCTAGGAGGATCAAACCCACTGCGCTAACGAGCCGTCGATTATCCATTTGCTAACACTAATTTTAATGTGTTTTTTTTAGTTTTTGAGCTACGGAACCCTAAAAAGGGGGTAACCCGTTGTCAGGATCAGGGTGGTTATCCATCTAGGTTTTCTTTGGCCTTCCTCTCGCTCTCCGTCCATCGACATTCAGATCTATTTCTCTTTTAGTCACATGTGCTTCATCTCTCCTCATTACATGTCCACACTAAGACAAACGACTCCCTTTCATTGTTTCTGTAACAGGCGCCACTTTCAAACTTCCTCTAATATACTCATTCCTTACTTTATCCATTCTTGTCACTCCACACATCCTTCACAACATTCTCATCGTTATTGCACACCAAAAATTAAAACATAAATTTACAGAAATTGCTAATTCCATGGTTACAGAGGCACTCCTATCACTGATAGTGATATTTTCTACACAACCTTTGGATTTGAATAGTGTTAAAATATGTTATTTAAGTTATTGTTAATTAATGGCAAACCACTTCAAATGCTCCACTCGACATTATAATAAATAAAAAATAAAAATAAAAATCTTTTATTTACAGACTACATTGGCCCACATTGTGTTAGTATTATCATTAAAACCTATGTTAGTACTTATAGAAAAAAAAGAAATAAACTACCTAGTGAAATAAAAATAGTGTGGCCAAACTCAGCCCCGGGCAGATCTATCAAGACCCATGTAAGACATGTAGTTTGACAAATCTACCCAGGGTAGGCCCATCCAGCCTTTCGGCAAACACCCTCAAGATGCTGTTGGTGCTTCCTCCCACTCTGCACAACACTGACGCCACCTTCTTACGCATAATTGCAAAATAGTCGTCAGTGTGCGCATCAGCGAACATGCCGGACGCACTACAATAGGGTGGAAGCCTCAACAGCATCCTAAAGGTATTGTTATATTGGACTCGTAGGGCATTGGCTGATTTTAGGGTATGATTTGCCCAAAGGCTGCTGGTGTAAAATGATTGACAGTAAGCCTTGAACAGTGTAATTTTTACTGGTACTGAACAACCAGCAAACCTTCGCGCCACCATATTTCCCCTCACAGCCAATGACCTACGCTCCCTTTCCATATCAGCATCGTCTTTCAGGTCCTCGGTAACAATGTGGCCCAAATATTTAAAATAGGTTACTCTTTGCAAAAGTGAATTGCACAGTGTTACCGGAGACAGTGTTACATTAATGCGTCGTCAACATTTTCAAATAATCGTTAAAGCAAGACTGACAAAGGTGCATTCTTTGTAAAAAGTTTCGCAAATAATTACAGGGACTCTTTTATTCTGTCTCTTTACGGTCGTTTCAGTAAAAGAACTGCAATGGGTTTGTAAACTGAGAGCAGTTCTTGTTTCTCCGATTCAGAATATATTCGTGTGATTCAGAAGTAGAGAAATCTGAATACAAAGTTTAAAAAAAGAACACTAATACTTTTTTTTAAAAAAAACTTTCTTTATTCAATAAAACAAAAATAACAACCTTGCACAATTCAAGTTACTTACAAATAAGCAGTATAGGTAGTAGAACACTTTTTGTTTGGTATTTATCGGTACTTATTATGGATGGTTGTTAACACAGAACTGATTCACTCTGTTCCCCGTACTAGTATAAACTGTATTACGGTGGAACAGTTTTCCTCGCTATGTTATTTTATTTATGGTAGCAGACTTGTGACAAAATAATTACTTATCAGTTGAAATAATTAAAGTTATTAGTAACAAAACAAAGAACTTAACTTAAACTAGGGTAGGCAAACATAAAATAGCGAGCTTGATTTTTGTAGGTTGTAGGTAAATTTAAAAGTTGACATAGTATACGCAAAATATTTAGAAGCTTACTTTGTTTACATTGAGTTTGGTTACACTTTATTATTGTTTGCCACTTATTTATAAAAACAATTTGATATGAATTTTAAGTAAAAATTAATACAATTCAGAGAGAATAAAATTAAAAGTCGATCATAATTTTGTCGTTTATCATGATTAAAAATGTATAAGCTGTATGGTGTGTGTGTGTGTGTGTGTGTGTGTTTGTGATGTATGTGGATGATGTATGGAGTGTGTGTGTTTGTGATAGATTTGGATGATGGAATTGGTGATTTATTTTATTAATGAATTAATTACTGATTTTAAACATTTTTTCAGTGTAGTCGTAATTTAATGAGTTAAGAAGCTTAAAAATTTCAGTTTTACAAGTATGACTATTTAGATTACGAATTTCAATTAGCTTTGAGATTTTATTATATAGGAAGGGTCCTAGAAAATTTAAAAATTTGTTTGCGAATGACGTTTTGCAATAAGGCACAGAGTAAACAATATCTTTCCTTCTTTTTGTTGTAAAGTCAGGTGATTTTTTATGTTGGGCTAAAATTAAGTCCTTGATGAAGAGTTGCCTCACTGTCAAAACTGATAATTCCGAGTACAACATATGAGTGGGGTATCGAAATTGCCTATAACTCATCACCTTAAGAACAGAACGTTGTGCGCGTTCTAAACCGATAAGAACAGTCTTGTTAGCACCCCCCCAGGCATTAATAGCGTAACTTATGATGGACTGGCATAACGATAGATACACCAGCACAGATAATTTTGGCGGACAAAAGTAACGTATATTTTTAAATATGTATATAAGTTTTCTGACTCGAGAAGTAAGGCTTGAGATTTGTTCTCTCCAATTCAAATGTTGGTCAATGATCAGTCCAAGGTATTTTATTGAGTTAGTTTTATAAATTTCGTGACAAGAGCAATTTCCGGTCATATTGCATGTGTGAGCCTTTATGTGAATTATGCCAGGAGATGGTTGACTGTTGTTTCTTATACTAAAAGGGACATATTTGGTTTTAAGTGTGTTAAGGGCGAGGAGATTTGCCTGTAGCCATTGCGAAACTAGTTTGAGCCCTACATTGGCCAGTTCATTAGCCCCTGTCCAGGTTTTACCACTAAATAGAAGCGCCGTATCATCAGCGTATGCTATGACCCGACCCTGGTTCAGCTGTAGATCACACAGGTCATTTACGTAAACGAGAAAAAGTGTGGGTCCCATGACACTTCCTTGTGGCACACCGAAAGTGACATTCTCCAGCTCGCTTATGAAGTCAGCAATTTTTACGCATTGCTTTCTGTTAGTCAAATAGTCTGAGATTAGTTTGTGAGCTGTTCCGCGAACTCCTAAATGTTCTAGTTTTGTAAGAAGCAGGGGAACAGAGACTGTGTCAAAAGCCTTCGCTAAATCCAGGAATACACCTATGGTCTTCCTTCCTTTGTCTAGGTTTTCAAAAACATTAGATGTTAAATGTTTTATAGCGTCGTTAGTAGACCTGTTTGCCCTAAAACCGAATTGATTGCATGACAAGAGATTCTGAGATTCAAGATAATGTGTTAGTCTTTTGTTAATGACCTTCTCAAGTACCTTTGATAAAGAGGGCAGTAGTGATATTGGCCTGTAATTAAAGACACAGTCTTTGTTCCCAGCTTTGTGTATAGGAACTATTAAAGCCTTCTTAAGGGCTTCTGGAAAAACACCCATTGTCATGCATTGATTACAAATCATTGTTATGGGCCAGACCAAAGTATCCACTCCCAGTTTTAGTATTGAAATAGGAATGCCGTCGTAACCACTAGCGTTAGATTGTTTCAAGTTTAGTATGATGGATTTTACTTCATCAATATCCGTTGGTAAGAGCACGAGAGAGTTAGTATTAGAGCGGCTAGTAAAAGGAATCTTTGGTGGCCCATGGCTTCTACTCTGTATATCATTAGCTAAATTGTATCCAACATTTGCAAAATACTTATTTACATGGTTAATAGAGCTTTTTTGGATCAGGATTGAATTTTAACAGTTCTTCATTTTCGTTTGTTAGGCCTCCAAAATTACAGACATCTTTGATTAAAGACCATTGTTTCTTCAGATTGTTTTTGTGCTTATTTATTTCAGATCTTAAATAGTTTTTCTTTAGTTTTTTTAATAAATTATTACAGGTGTTGCGATACCTTTTGTAGGTTACGCTTAAAGTTACGTTTTCAGGATTATTGCGAAGTTTTTTATGTAGATGATCTCTGTTTCTAAGACAACGGCATAAACCAGGAGTTATCCAGGAGGTACATATATCATGTAAAGAATACACTGTCAAAGAATAATAATAACTTTCTATAGATTTATTTCATTTTACCTAATTGTTACAACCCTAGGCGTTCAGGTCAATGGCCGACGATAGTAGGTACTAAAAATATTATGTACAAATGCGCTGGTTACATGAAATACTTTTCCTAAAGTTGTTACCTACTGGAATAACTTACCTACTACTTACTAGTTGTAGAGATACCTACCTAATTAAACAATCTTGTAAATAAAAAGCACTCAGCTGATTGTAGGGTTGTCACACGGAGTTCGTGCAAAAGAAAGTAAAATGACTTTTTCTCTAAAAGTATAAGTATTTGAGAACCTGGGAACATTCACAAAGACTGCTTGTCACCTTAGCTGTATGCCCCTTGAATGTTATTGCTCCTTATTTTACAAGTTGTATAACTGAATATTTTCTTGCATAAATTTGAAAAGCACTTCTAGGATCACAAGACTAAACGATTATAGAATCACTTGAGTTTCTGTTTGCAGTAGACGTTTTTCTAAGAAATATTTTTATGTATTAAAGGCCGTTTTTGTGGAATACATTAGTAGTATTATAATCGCTTTATTTCATAGGGCAAAGAATATTAAAAACACAAAAATCGTGTTTTAATTTTTTAAATTATTTTCAAAATCACTACAATTCACACACACTTTTAACGGGTATACATCGTTCAACAATAATTAACCTTCCCAATACGAATGATGTGACTAAGATTTCGTCTCAATATTCTGATTTGAAAGAGTGTCCGTGGAATTTCTTGCCCATTCTTCCAAAAAAACACTAAAAAAACGGAAAATAGATTAAATTTCATAGTCGATGACATTTATTTGATTCATAGATATTTTTGTCACCGAAAATCGGCTTAAAAATCGGTCTACAGTCACCGGAGAAATCGCGTTACAAACATGCAAAAAAACATACAATCTAATTGAGAACCTCCTCCTTTTCTTGAAGTCGGTTAAAAATAATAAGTAATACTCTTTGCTCTTACCTATCTCAAAAACAACGTGTCGAGCAGAACATCGTAAAGACGTGTCCCTTTTACAGATTATATTATAAAATAAATGTTTGTACCAGCTTAGGCAGCCATGATAGGGTCGCATTAGCATTCTGATTACATACATAATATACAACCCTTATATATTTAGTGTGAACCTTGATAACGATGAAATAAGGGTGCTATTCTTTATGTTTAATGGTTGATAAGACCTTTTTAAATTTATGTTTTATTTTGTGTTACCTATATGGTGTTTGTAAACTTGACTTGGACTTTTAAAAGGTCTATAAGTAGACCTGAAGACAAATTAGAGGTTGTTTGCTTAAGGCTAATGCTAAGTTTGATTCCTAAGTAAAGCAAAATTATATTGTGTTTTTGGTTTAAAAAAAAAACGGATGTGACATCATCAAATAACTTCCTCCACTCGGGGCGAAGTAGAGGGGACTGTCAAACTTTCACTGAATAAAAGAAAGAAAATATTATTTCTTTGTCGCAAAACACGACGATCGCACAAAATAACAAAAAAATATATATTAAACATGCAAAGTATCACAAACATTTACAAAGACATAATATGGGACAAAATAAAAATAGCTTGCACGTCGTGACTGCGACAAGTCTGTCACCACTCAGCATGATGCTGTGCCATGAGAACCCACAGCACAGCGCTGGTTTTCAGTGGTCAACCCGTGAGTAAAACGTACGGAAGTAAAACAGCATTCATAAATATTTTAAATACTTTAATAAAAATTAAATTAAACAGTATTAATCTAATTCTGAAATTCTTTCAGCAAAAGGAAACTGAGGATGTACCCGAATGTCATGTGTTAAAAAAAACCGGTCAAGTGCGAGTCGGACTCGTGAACTGAGGGTTCCGTACAAACATGCAACATGAACGGCCATATCTTTTGACTGCGTAGACTTAGAGGGTTGATTTTTATAGTTCCAAAGGACCACAGTCTCAAATATTTGGTTTTAGTTTTTACTCGATACCTCCACGAGTTCCCAACATAAAGGATTTTGACAGACAGACGGACAACACTATAAGGGTCCGTAAAGGTTCCATTTTTTTTTCTATTAACCCTAAAAAAGAACTCGCGGGTAAAACTTAGTGTTGTATAAAATTACAATAAACTAAGCACGAGAATGTACATAAAGTTTATTAAAAGCCAAAGATATTCCTGCCGGGGTTGCGGGTTGTTCGAAAGAGATACCGCGGCCTCAGAACGTAAAGGGCAATAGAAGGAACATGGGTGGGTGTTAGTCAGTACAAATCTGACATGCCCACCCGCTCCGCCCAGAGAAAGTCATTGGATGATTTCCCACCCGAAAAAAAAAAAAAAGTTTATTAAAAAAAAAAAACCTGGTCTAAAAATTAATCCGTCTAGGTATTGTTAATGAAAGGACGTGTTCTGTCTTAAGTACATCAATTTACTTTGTAAATCCGTCTTGACTACACCAATTTGAATAACATATCGCGTATCTAATCACTCTTACAGCACCTTTAAGTCGCCTCACTTTAATATCAAACTCAAAAATTTAAAGCACTTTATAATAAAGCCTAATCTAGCTAAACTAAGGTCGATATTAAAAAGCTCTTTATAAATCCTTGGGCAGGCAATCTGGAATTTCAAAAAGGCGTACCTAGTCTTAATATAATTCATAGTGCTATAGATCACAGAAATCCGAAATCCGATGTAACAAGCGTTTATTTTAATGAAGTGCGCCCTAGAGAATAAGTTTGAAAGGAGGTTTGAATTTTTGAGAACGTTGTGCGCAAATTGTGGAGAGTGCTAGAAAAATATTAGAGAATTTAGTGTGAGACTATTTTAAGCAGATTGTTCAGTTTTCAAAGTTAATTTTATTTATTTAAAGATAGATAGAATATTCTTTATTATGTAGACCATACAATTACGAGAATAACAGTATGTATACAACTTATAAATGGGGTGACACAATGGGCGGTCTTATCGCTAAAAGTGATCTTTTCAAGACTAGCTTTGGATGGATTTAAAGGAGGAGTTGCTATTTGTTTAAGGTAGCAATTCATTTTGAAAAAATAAATACAACGTACTGTCTAGTACGTTGTATTTATTTTTTCCCCTTGCGCCTTATTGATTTGTCATAGCAACGCTAGTTTTCCCTTTTCTTCCCTCTTTCTCCCTCACATCCCACTTTCTTCAAAAAAATATTAGCCTATGTCCGTCTCTTGGATCTCAACTATCTCTGACAAAACTCGGTTCAGCTATTAAAGCGTGAAGAGGTAACAAACAAACAAACTCACTTTCGCTTTTATAATATTAGTAAGGATTTACATAAGTGCCGTGCCAACGGCGCGTTCGTGTTTGTGCCCTGCTCTGGAAGGAGCGGACGGGAGTGTCAGACTTTTACTGACTTAAATGGGTGGAATTAAGCCATTAAAAGTCTGACACTTTCGTCCGCTTGTTACTTCTTTTGCCCTTGATGTTCCTCCATCGCCGTATCTTTCTCGAACAGCCCGCAACCCCGGCAGGCAGAGGCGCTGGCAAGCCCCTCAGCTTTGCTGACATCTCTTTTAGGCGCGCGTGGAACACTAATTCATTGGACGGACGGACGGTAAGCTACCCATTGCTTACCGTCCACAGACTCGCATCTACGATGGCCAGGAGTTGCTTCATGGCGTCCGACGCCTGGAGCGTCTCTCGCGACGGCTGCATTGGTTTGAGGTCCTCTCCCCCAAACGCCCAACCGCCTCCTTAGCTAAAGGCCACAGCCTACCGAGGTTATGGGTTTGAACACAGAGCAAAAGAAAGAACATAGATGGGTGTAGGCAGTATAAGTCTGAAACTGCCGCTCCACCCAAAGCTGAAGAAGTCATTTATGATTTCCCTTCGGAAAAAAGGTACCAGTACACGTAAGTAATTCCCAAGTTATCGGGCCTTCACCCGGATTAAAATGCGGATTCTGTGGCTGTTTCTAAAATAATAATAATGGAAAACCCTATAACATTTTGCCCAACCTGGGAACAGCTACCCTACTATGACGTCTTAAAGCAGAACTAATTCCACTGAGGGAAAGAGACAAAGCTATACAGGGTGTCTAGCGCCATCTCTTTTCCTCAGTGGAATAAGAACTGCTTTAACATGTCATAGTAGGCCTATAGAACCGAAGACCTTATGCTCTGTAGTACTATTTGGGTTGTGAATGTCAGTGAAGTAGTCGCTCTTATTTAAAATTCAGTCAGTCAGTTTTATTTAAAAAAAAGGATATTAAGTAATTATACTAGTTTCATTACAAGTTTCACTAAATAGGATTTTCATTGTAAGATTAATAACGTACTTACCTGCGTAATCTTATTTTTTTTTGCTCGCTACATATTTTTTAATGCGTGTTCAGTCTAGATTAAACGTAAAAGCTGAGGCTAAGCCAGAACCCATTTGCATTAAAAGCATAATACTTGAATAAATATTAGAAGGTTTCCAAAGTACAAAGCATAATAATCCTACTTAAGTTATAAGATATTTTTTATCATAACACGAGAACATGTAAATGTTTCATTATCATTCAAGAGTGGCAAATGTTTTCTTAGCGTTTTGTATAACTAAATCATTTTTTTTATGTTGCCCCACACTAGGAATTTCTCCTGTATCGTGGGTGCGTTTAAAAACATTTAAACTCATATACACAAACAGCCAGACTCGAAACAACTACCTGAAGGTCATACAAATATTTGTTTCATGCGGCAATCAAACCCGGGACACGCAGCGCAGCAGTCGATCGTCCAACATCATCATTGCAGTTGAATGTAATCCACTGCTGGGCTTAGCTTTCTACTATATATATTTTCCTGCCCTTGTCCCATTCTATTTGGGGTCAGCGCAACACGTTTTCTTCTTCCATTCTCCCCTATCAGACGTCACGGCATCATTTACTCCTATCTCTTCATATCCTTACACCATATTTTCTTTGGCCTTCCTCTCGCTCTCCGTCTATCAACATTTAGCCCTCTCCTAAATATCGCCATGAAATGTGATTCAAGTAATCGTAATAAAACGGCTGATATCTCTCAATATTTCATGATGCATGTACTTGGCACTTCTGTACTGAAAAACTGGTCAAGGGTGCGTCAGGATAGGGCACGCCTCAATAGTAGCGGTAAGTCCAGGTCAAGTTAACAGGTTTAATATAATAAATAAATAGCGCACCAATACGAAGCATAAACAGAGTCTAATACAACAAGCTAGGGTCGGTAAATAACGCCCGGGTGTCATCATTGTGACGATCGCCCGGAGGACACGGTGGAGCACACAGTGGCGGTCTGCCCAGCTTGGGCGGAGCACCGCTGTGCCCTCGTAGAGGCGATCGGCGGCGGCGATCCCTCGCGTCCAACCCAGGTTCAGTCTATGGTCCGGAGCGAGAGGGAATGGAGAGCGGCCACCTCCTTCTGCGAAGCAGTCATGCTAGTGAAGGAGGAGGCCGGGCGTTTGAGGGAGAGAACCTCAAACCAACCCAGCCGCCGCAGGAGACGCCCCGGGCGCCGGGCGTCACGAGACGACTCCCAGCCACCGTAGTATGCGGGCCTGTGAACGGTGAGCAATGGTTAGCTCACCATCCGTCCGTCTATTGACAACAGGCCGTCTCGACGGGGCGTTCGTCTTTCACGCGCGCCTCAAAGAGATGCGTCTCTTCCGTTGTTTTGAAAGCAAAGGTGATTTATGAATTGAACCTACTACTTGACAGTTACTGCCGTTTCCACTAGACCACTATCTAAATTAAATTGATTTACGGTAAGTAATCAGGTCTGTGGATGGTCAGCAATGGGTACCTCACTGTCCATCCGTCTAATCACGACCGTATTGACGGCACCTTAGTGTTCCCGCGTCAAAGAGATGTCAGCAAAGCAGAGGAGCTTGCCAGAGCCTCCGCCTGCCGGGGTTGCGGGTTGTTCGAAAGAGAATATACCGCGGCCCCGGAACATAAAGGGCAACAGAAGGAACATGGGTGGGTTTTAGTCAGTAAAAACCTGACACGCCCCGCCCCCCGCTCCGCCCAGGGCAGGAGAAGTTATTTGATGATTTCCCAACCCAAAAAAAAGGGCGAGTCAAGATCGCGCACCAAGAACTTCGTATATGGTTGTCGTATATGGTTTTTTATGTCACATTTTTGTACGTGATACAAACATGTGACATAAATAACTATATCTTTTGACTGCTTAGACTAAAAGGGTTGATTTTACAGCTCATAGGAACCACTGTTTTCAGTATTTGGTATTTATTTCAACTCGATACATTTACCCGTTCTCGAGTTAATAAGGTTTTGCATTAATAAGGAGGTGGCTTAGGATTTTGTTGTTTTCTTGCGTTTTTTTTTTCTTTTCATATTCATGCGCGTATATAATTATCACTTCTATTTTTTTTGCGGATGACTATTCCTATTATTTAAATCATCAGGGAATGTCAGACTTTTACTGACTAAAACCCACCCATTGCTCTTCATGTTCCGGGACCGAGGTATCTCTTTCCAAGAACCTGCAAACCCGGCATAAAAACTCTGATCACGGATCTTATTACATGTTACTGCACAGACGCCTGCAGGTCAAGCTACCCGAAACTGTCAATTTTTCCCAATGAACCTTGAACCTAATACGTTAGAAATAAAGTCGAAAATCTATCAAAGAAATCTGACAGATTGTAGTAGCTTGATGTGCAGGCGTCTGTACAAAAATTAAGTTTATTACGTTACAGTCGAATACTCCCGTTGATCCATAGTTTTAGGTATGAAATTGAATCTTACAAAAATACATACATTAATTTTCACTCATGAAAAAACATCCTTATCAATAATTTCAGGCAATTTTTTGAACCAAAATCTTTTCATGTTGTCAAGAAAGAGTAATTAATGTAATCTCTGTCTTTTATCTTAGAGCACAGATGTTGCTGTGAATGGGGCCCCGTTTTAGTAATTAGATGAGCGTGAATGAGATTTGGTTATGAATGGGCCCATGGCCTCGGGCCCCAACGATATCGTATTTTGTTTCGGCAACGGTAAATTAGATATATTTTTAGTGTAAGCAAAATTGTTTTTAATAAAATTAACTGCCTCGTCATGCTTCGATACTAAAGCTTAATGTATTAAGGTTAGGGTCTATTTTATATTTTGCTTTATAGCATATTCTTCCTATAATTTAGACTTGAAACGGGATACTTCAATCGAGATGATGGGTTTCAACTCTCAAGAGCCTGGAATCCAAAAAGTAGGGAAAAAACTTGAGAGGTGTCAAGGGACACCCGGATGGGACGAAATTATTATTTATTATGTACAAAAACCCTGTAAACACTCAACAAAAATAATCGTCGCGACACCACACTGTTCAACGCGAAATGGAAAGACGAAACGAAAATAACTGACTTGCTTTCTATGATAGAGAGAGAGACAGACAGAGAAACACGCGCACGCCACACGGCTTACAACTATGGCAAAAGTGTCGTTACAACTTATGGTCTTATTTTTTTCCGTCTAGCCCCCTTTCGCAACACGCGATGAGGAACTTCGTTCCAAAAAGATCGCGAGAACAAAATCCAGTTGTGTGTCGAAAACAAAATCGAGTTGTGAGTGACGTTGTCAGTGGTACCAAACACAAAAAAAAACGAATAAGGAAGAAGGTTTATCGTTTTGTCTGCTCATAAACACCCACCCGCAATAACTTCAGTACATCCGTGACCGCGTAGCGCGGCGTTTGCAACATCGCCAAAATATCGAAAACTCGAAATAAATAACAAACATGGTAAATATCCCGTTTCAGGTGAATATAATAATGTTAGTTACCATGTCAGTGTAAAGACTTATACTATCTTCTTCTTTGCGTGTTGATAAAACTCATGTTGTGTTAGACTAGTATGTAGCAACTTCTGCAATTTGCTTGGTTTAAATACTGTTGAGTGCGAAGGATTGTGCAGGATATGCCAGCTGTCCTGCCCCACATATCCTGCAAAAGGGCGTCACTTCACATGACATCGTGTGATACGGCAATGAACGTAACACTTCAGTCACTACTACAGGCAGGACCATCTTCTACCAAATGATTTCTACTTACAAACCGTTCCAATTAATACCTTTACTATTTAATTCTACTCACTGAACCATTCATCATCATTTTCCTGCCCGTGACCCATTCTATTTGAGGTCGGCGCAACACGTTTTCTTCTTCAATTCTCCCCCATCAAACGCACGGCAGCATTCACTACTTTCTCCTTCATATCATTTCCTACACAATCCATCCATCTTTTCTTTGGCCTTCCTCTCGCTCCATTCAGATCCATCACTCTTGTAGTCACATCTGCTTCTCATTACATGTCCATACCAAGACAAACGACTCCCTTAAATTTTTTCTGTAACAGGCGCAACTTTCAAACTTCGTCTAATATACTCATTCCTTACTTTATCCATTTTTGTCACTCCACACATCCATCTCAACATTCTCATCTCCGCTACATGCAATCGTTTTTCATCCACCTTATTTACGGCCCAGCATTCTGACCCATACAGTACAACTCGACTCACTGAACCACAAACGAATAAAGGTTGGCCAGTACCTGAATTACCCCCATGTATGTTCCGCGATTTTTTGTAGTTTAGGAGCTAGAATTTTTTTAAGTACTATTTTGAAAAATTTCACCTAACATTGGTTTTATTTATTATGTCTTTATTCCTATCATTTTTACATATTCTTTTTTGTGGAATCTATTGGCGATAGCAATAACTACCATGCAAAAACAAAACACTATTTCTTTCTTCTACATCTGCATATAAATGAATGCTATGAATCTGTATGCGATAAATTGTGACAATAGTCACAAATTGTCACAATAGTCACAAATTAACAATAACGTGCTACAGTATCTTTCCTTTAGTTATTTACGAATAGTACGTGCTAGAAATTTTGAACAATTTATTACTATTCGTTTGTATGGAATGGGATTTAGATGCTAATGAAAATAGTGGACGTGATGATCATTAATTTTATTGTGTTTTCAGCTCGTAAAATTAAGGCAAAGAAAGAAAGAAATTGCGTATATTGGTTTAAAAATAAAAAGATTTATTTTTAGGGTTCTGTACCTCCAAAGAAAAAACGGACTATCTCTGTACCAAACTTTGTTGTCTATCTGTCGAGGCCATCAATCTTGGGAACGCCTGATGGTATCGAGTTAAAATTAAAAGCATATAATATACTCAAGTCAAGTCACCAGGTTTTTCCACAACTCCAACTCACCTTGGAGAAATCATATCTCTAAACTACTTCATTTTGACACCGTCAAAATTATTTTTATTATATTTTTTTTTTGGAAAAATCATATCTCTAATAGGTAGGTACTACACAGCCAAAATTATTTTTATTTTATATTTTTTACAATTTTTTTCATTGCAATAATATCTATTTCGCTTGTATCACAAAATCATTAACATTTTTTTTATTTTACAGTATATACCATGCTGGTATTGGGCCGTTTTTGACCTTTTCTGTGGATGGGAAATCAACAAATAACTTTCTCCGCTCTAGGCGGAGCGGGGGGGAAGAGTCAGGCTTGTGCTGGCTAAAACCCACCCATGTTCCTTCTATTTCCCTTTACGTTCCGGGGCCGCGGTATCTCTATCGAACAAGCCGCAACCCCAGTACCTAGGCGGTGGACCAGGCAGGCCCTTCTGCTTTGCTGACATCTCTTTGAGGCGCGTGTGGAACACTAACGCGCCGTCGACACGGCTTGTCGTCAATAGACGGACGGACGGTGAGCTACCCATTGCTCACCTCCTACAGGCCCGCATCTACCTTTTTGGGCTCGTACAGGGCTATTTATTTCATGTATGTCTTATTATTAACCGACTTAAAAAAAGGAGGTCCCATGTTTGACCGTATTTTTTTTTTATCTTCACCGCTAACTATGAACCGATTTTCATTATTGTTTTTTTGTTCGAAAGGGTATATCTTCGCGGAGGTCCCATATCAATTTTATGTACGTGGCTTGGGTAGTTGTATTAGTTATCGGCTATAAAATATGTTTTCTTCTCTCTAAATGTCTGAAAATCTGTGTGAAGTCCATCATACCATAACATAATAATAAAATTAAAAACATTTTGCAAAAAAACTGACTTCCAAAAACAAAATAGTTATAGAGTCAAATAAATACTTTTTTCTTTCATCATGGTTCTCCACAAATGTGTGCCAACAATAAACTAATTTAACAAAACTTTTAACTCCAAACTTTTCAACAAAATAAAGAGACAACATTTAAATATACAACTGCTGCTTCCACGTTAACGTCATAAATGCTGAAACAATAAAAAGAACGCACGCATTTGCAACTCAATTTCGAAGTTAGACAAAAATGCAGAGATCCAGTTTCAGCCGGTTTTATCCAGTTTTATCTGGTTCAAACTGGTACATTTACAGTAAAAACACATGTTAACGAAAAACTGTTCGTTTTTAATGCAATATATAGCAACAGGTTGCAATTTAGATAGGAGTATAACACTATTTCATTTAAATTGGCCTATTCGTTGCAAATGAGTATATTGCAGTATGCATGTATGCGAGGAATTCCGGGGAGAATGTGTTAAAATTAGATGTACCTGCCCCGACTGCATTTGTGCTAAGTTTTCAATTTCGCGCATCGAAAAATAGTACAATTATTTTTTTGATACTTTAAAACTATTTCGCCAAGTGATATCGAAAAGCATTTTCTGGATTAGCGGTGACGATGTTTTAAAATGAGAGAATATTAAATATAACCTGGCACCCGCGTGATATCGAGAAAAAGGATCCTATTGTTACTCTTTCACGTCAAAACAGCTGAACGGATCTTGATGAAATTTGGCACAGAGGTAAATTATTGTCTGGAATGATATATAAGATACCATTTTCTTGATCATCACGGGCGAACCCGCTGGCACCAGCAAGTACAATATAAAACTAAACTCGCTGTCTGACCCAATATTACCCATGAACATAAGAACTTGATATTATTTTTATGAATCTAGATTTTTCCCATCCTAACATTCGACTGAACTGGCTACAAGTTGGCACTTGTTTGGATATCTCTGGCTTTTTTAACCACTTTTTGAAGTTATACTTCTTTTGGCGCGATGGAGAAAAATTATAAGAGTGGATTTTTACGATGCGCGCGCACACCGATGGCGACATCGTGAAGTTAGTTCTAGGTGGCATTTTTTTTCCGCCAAAGAAGTATAACTTCTAACGCATGTACATAAGTACACACATTCTTTTTTTGTTTAAAGTACAAGTGTAAAAACAATGTAATAGAGAATTACAGCCAAAACAAACCTTTTAAAGTATCCCCAATCTGTTCAAAGTTTATCTGTCTGTGCATACCAGCCTTTAAGCCAACAAATTCCGTCCGAATGAAAAAATCGTTTCCTTGATGTGAACACTAAAAATTTGGATGAAAAACTTTTATGTAGCTGAAAGCAATAAACCGCTTCAAAATATTCTGAAAACGTTGGACATAGAAATAGATATTTCGGGTACCGATTGGATGACTACCAGTTATTCGATATTCAACTTGGTCTTTTTATTTTTAACGTTATTTCTCCTTTCAGTAGTATATTTTATTTAATCTATTTTAAAAAGTGGGGCGTTGTTCTTCCTGTGGCAAATTGGAAGTGAAAACAAACAGTTCTAATTTATGATTATTTTTCTATAAATTGCTTTGAAGTAAACTAATAATGCCGTGTCGACGGCGCGTTCGTGTTCCATGCGCATCCTTAAAGAGATGTCAGCAAAGCAAACGGCCCTGCCAACTTCACCGCCTGCCAGGGTTGCGAATTGATCGAAAGAGATACTGCAATAACTTTCCCCGCTTTGGGCGGAGCGGGGGGAGTGTCAGACTTTTACTGACTAAAACCCACCCGTTTTCCTTCTATTACTCTTTGCGTTTCGGGGCCGCGTTATCTCTTTTGAACAACCAGCAGGTCGTAGATAACCTTACTATAGCTTTTGTATTGTTAGTTGTAAGCCACCCACACATCCTTACTTCCTTACTAATATTATAAAAGCGAAATTGAGTTTGTTTGTTACCTCTTCACGCTTCAATGGCTAAACCGATTTTGATGAATTCTGGTACACAGATAGTTGGAAACCAGGAGACGGACATAGGCTAATTTAAAAAAAAGGGATGTGGGGGAGAAAGCGGGAAGAAACGGGAAAACTTAGCGTTGCTATTACAAATCAATTAGACGCCACCGAATTTAACGCGAGCGAAGCCGCGGGCAAAAGCTAGTAATAGCGTAAAATTAACATTCCTATGTGCAACAGTGAATTTATTACTGTTGACACAATCGAATTTAAAGCACTTATTTCGATTAGACCATTACAGGAACTTTTGTATGTAAAAGCAAAAAATATGCTGCTACAGACCCAGTCACAAGACATAATAACTTGTGAAAGTGCTGTAGTTGCTCATTCTAAAGCGTAATTCTCTATGGAGAAGAATGGTCAGATAACTCCAAGGACATTTTTTAAAATCATAATATTTTTACCAAATCATGAAAAAAGTGGTGAAATGATCCTTATAATTAAGTACTTTTAAGACTAATTATTCCAATATCACATGAATTTCTATTGTTTCTTCTCACTCAATTCTGTGGCATGGATATAGCCGTACACATATACATGTTTTCGCATACATCCATCGTATTATTATATGTACGCTTCACCGGTTTATTGGGAGTGTGGTATCTTAATGGAATGCCCAGAATTTGAATCCACCCCGACGGAATTGTTGTGGCTTCCACGCTTATGTGGAGGAGTTCTCGAGTAGTATCAATACCTGAGGTAACAAAGTATTAAGACTCGTACAGGAATTGAAAAAATATAGTTTAAAAAAAAAAACATGGTGTGGAGGTCGTTTTGGAAACAGAATTCTTAATTTGAAATGTTTGTTTTATTTTACATTTATTTGAAATATTTTATGGCATCTGTAACGAAAGATGTCGTTTTCGGCAACAAAATTCTTTATTTGAAAAACATTTTTTTTCTGTTTTTTAAATATATTTAATGGCAACTATTAAAACAAAATAAAAATACTATTTAAAAAAAAACTGTCGGTTTCACTTTCATACACCACATAACGATTAACAAGTATTTATTATTTTTAGTATTTAAATTCAAAATCTGTCTTACCGACAATCCACCTGCATAATATTCGCCGCACATTATCTCGAAATCCGTGTGTCACTAGCAGGATTCAGCAGAATACCAGCGTCAGGTGATCCACCTGGCATTATGCTGAGCTGGACTCCTTTTTGGTGCAATTTTGAGACACACACCGCCCATTAGTGGGCGACCTTAATAAATATATGTGTTGTGTCTAAATGCCTATGGGTCGATTTTACTCAATCTACCTTACTTTTTTTTTTTTTTAATGTGTACCAATTGTATTACTGTGTAATGTTTTTTTTTTTTTTTAATTCTTGTATTGTGTCTTTTGTTGCATCAAATAAATGATTTATCTATCTTATCTATCTATTTATCAAGTATCTGTTAACATCGTGTGTAGTGGCTGCATACTTTTACACAACTTCATCTTTATACAACACAAATTTGAGTTGTCCAAATAATCAGTATAAATGTTTAAGGTACAATTCCGAAAAAAATGCAAACTGGAACTGCAATGCTGCTCAACGACAACGACACAATAGTGAACCGCAACGACACGACTGAATAACTTAATGTAAACTCTTCTGTGCATCCAGAGCAAGTCATACCAAGTTAATCGTATTGCCCAGTACTAATTTGGTTATGGAGGTCAGAATGGCAGTCAGTCCATTAAAAATACTGGTATTCAACTGCATCCAGTTTGCTTGGAAGCTGACTCCAACATGGTTGGCAAAAAACTAGGCACATATTGATAACATGGCTCTACCGTTTTTTTTTAAAGACGCTCCCACTAGTTATTATATCGTGGGTGCGTTTACAAACATTTAAACTCAAATGCAAAAACAGCCAGACCTGGAACAACTACCTGCGGGTCATACACATATTTGTTCCGTGCGAGGATCGAAAGTGATACTACACCAAACGTGCCCTCAGAAAACCAGAAACCAGCTGTGCTGGTGGAGTTGACGGGCTAAGAAACGGCAGCGACATAACCAATAATACTTGAGTAAGATTTTTACAACTTCCATTTTTCGGTAGCCTTCAGAACCGTACCTTTAATTTGTATGTTTCCACTTACAAACTATTTTAGACTCTAAGTACAAGCAGTAAAGATAAACAAGCGAATTCAAATGCTAGCAAAAACTTGTAGTTACGTAAACTGAACCGGAATTACTGGAAGTTGTGCTGACTGTACTTTGTGTTTGAGTTTGCATCCACTTGAAGATAGATGGAGCCACCACTTTTTGGTGTTGGTTTAGCAAAGATTTAGGTATATTGCATAAGTTTTTCGTTCAATTTAGTGCATTAAGTTTGAGTAAGTGTCTATAGTTTTAGCACTTCAACTTACTTTAATATGCAAAGTGAAGAAGTGTCTAAGTTGAAAAGCGGCAATCATAATGAAATGGTTTTGAATCTGAGAATTTAGTCATTAATGTTTTTGTTTATATGCATATAAATTATAAATAAATAAAACAAATGGGCCTATTATTATAAATGGGGCCTAAACTTGATCTCAATGCCCTGAGGACAGAGATGGGGTTGACGATGTAAAAAGCTAACAAAAAAAAAACTATTAACTCGTGACTTGAAAAGATCTGGGCTGTATGAAGTCGGGAACACAGCCGTAGGCAGGGAATTTCAAACTTTGGTTGCAGGAATATTAAAGGATAATAAGTACTTACAGTGGTTGACTATAACTTAACTCTCTATGATATCCTTAAAATAGATTATACCGGTTTAACATGAGACTATCCACTACAATATCGTTGTATGACCTTTTTTGAACATCTGAGAAAGAAGACATTTTCATTGATTCTTTTTTTTAAACTTTGTCCCATACTAAGAATTTCTCCTGTATCGTAGGTGCGTTTACAAACATTTAAACTCGAATACACAAACAGCCAGATTAGGAAGAATTATCTGTAGCCAAATATTTGTTCTGTGTGTGGACCGAAACCCGTGGCTCGCAGCGTGCGCCACTGCGCCAGTCGTCTTGTCAACGATATCTAATTAATTAAAGTTAATAATACCTACGTTCATAACAAAACAATAATTATATTAAAATAAAATAAATTTAATTATGGCCATAAATGAATGAACAGCAGAATTAACTGTAGGTTTATAAGACTGGCAATGTTTTAACTAAGTATAAAATTGCATGTTATGCCAAAATATCATTGCACTAAAATTTCACTTTCTCCCTTATACAATTTGATTTCCAGTCAAATCGTATGCACTTGATTACCTATATTTTACATTAAACGACCATCTCCAGTGACTAAATTCACCAAGAAATAACAAAATTAAATTCATCCTCCTCCCAAAAACAAATAAGAAATTTAAATTTATTAACCGCCATCTGTGCTCAAACTTCCGAGTTAACATCACATGTTGAATAAGAGATAGCGTTACAAATTCATAAGCTTCCTTCATGTTTTATTCAAAAATAAATAAGAAGATAAAGTTTATTTAAACTCATCCGGCGTTTAAACGACGGAGACGGCAGTTAAGTATGCGAAACTGAGACAAAACTATTCGTTTATCAGCTCACAACTTGGTTGAGCTGAATTTTTATGGTTTGAGTTGTGAACTTATGGAATTTTATGCGCTTTTTAGGTTTTGTACTTTTTAGCGAAATAACAGATAGTTGTTAGATTTTATAGGGATTTCTTTAATCACTATATAGTATAACATAACGTCGCTTTCCGCTGTGTCCCTATGTATGCTTAGATCTCTTAAACTAGGTAACGGATTTTGATGCGTTTTTTTTTTAAGTTTAAATGTTGAGGAAGGTTTATAGTTATATAATATTGTCTACTTTGCATCTGGGTATTAGTTACCAGCTAGTTTTTATTTATTATTATTTTATTTAAATAAACTCTTTAGTTTCATTCACGAACATGACATGCTTTATCTTCCGGGTGTTTTCATACACTACTAAGTCACTAAGTGCAAGTCACTAGCTCTTTTTTCAATCAATAAGAGAAGAGAAGAAGACAGCCTACATCTTGAATCAAAAAGGATGCATTACAAAGCACATGTCTATGAAACATTAATTTGTTTTTTTTTTCGGCTATTTTATGCCTCACGCAACGTTTATTACAAAAACAGCTCATGCCTTATGCCACATCCTTGGCAGCATTTTAAGCAGCTACTTGGTTAGTTTCCTCGCTTGATGGAAGTAGAATGAAGTGCATCAGTGTTTACAAAAGAGGCTTAAAACTTTAATTCATTAAAATATTTGTGATAGCTTGAAGTTCTTGGGTTTTTCTTTGTGGGAAATCTTGCAGACTTGTGGGAAGTCTTTGGGAAAATGGTTGCTGAATTTCTGGATTGGTTTGGGTGTTTACTTTTGGGTAGTTTGATCTGAAGGTTTGTGCATTGTTGGAATAATTGGTGCAGTGGCTGAGTCGTTGTTCAACGATAAGATATTGTATTGTTACAGTGGTCTGACTCCGGTTAACTAGGACTCCTGTATTCAGAATTACATCCATTGCGGTTTAACCTTGCATTGATATTTTTTTTTTTTTTAAGTTGCCCCGCACTAGGAAATTCTCCCGTATCGTGGGTGCGTTTACAAACATTTAAACTTACATACACAAACAGTTAGACCCGGAACAACTATCTTTTGGCCATACAAATATTTGTTCCGTGCGGGGATCGGAACCACGACACGCAGCGCAACAGTCGTAAATTATATTTATTTCAAAAATTTCTGATACTTATTTTTTGGTTTTAAATTCATCAATAATTTCGAAAAAACTTTAAGGTACAGGAAGCAAAAGAGATTATTAAGTGATCATGCTCGTTAGATTAGTCAAATCTTTTTTGGAAACCGCACATTGCTGAACTCAAATTTAATTTATTTTATCAATTGATTGTTTTCTATCAAATAAATTTTAACACTCTGGAATATTTAAAAGAAATCAACAGTGTCTAGTCATCAGACACAGTTGAACTGGTTACTTAAATCTATTGCTGACTGTACTTCAATAAATACTGTCATTATATCCTAACCAATCACATTAAAAACTGTCAGTAAAATACGAAGTGCAAACTCGAGATTAAGAAGTAAACTAAGTTTTATAAGACTGGCTCTTAGCTGATTATATCTGATTCTTAAACTCGAGAATCGCAGAGACAATAATTAAGTTTGAAAACTAAAACTCCCTCACGGTAAATAAACTTTTGTATAGGCCACCTGTACTTATATAGTTCCGTAGGTAAGGGTGAGTATTGACAGTTTTTAGGGGCCGTATCTAAACAGTAACAAACGTCTATCTATCTGTCCGTCTGTCTGTCTAGATGGACGACATGCATCGAGTTGAAATTAAAACTATATACCTAAGTCTGTTTAAGTTTTTTTTTATTTTGTCCATTTATTTATACATTTGTAGATGTTTGTGATGCTTTGCATGTTTATTATCGTACAACACGACACGGTTGGCGCAGTGGTTGAGCGATCGCTGCGCTGCGTGTCGCGGGTTCGATCCCCGCACGGAACAAATATTTGTATAGCCTACAGATATTTGTGCCAGGTCTGACTGATTGTTTTTGTTAGTTGAAATGCTTGTAGACGCACCCACGATACAGGAGAAATTTCTAGTGTGGAACAAAGTTTTTTTTTTTTCTTTTGTTGTGTGCTCGATAAATATTTCTTTTTTTGTTTTTGTTTTTCTGTGGTCCCTTGGAGCTGTGAAAAAAACCAACTCTCTTAATCTATGCAGTCAATAGATAATATTATAGTCGTTTAAGTTTTTACGGAACCCTCGATACGCCAGTCCGACTCGCTCTTGGCTGGTTTTTCTGTAAACTAAAACTTTTAGATTCGTACGGAAAGTTTTAATGGCGTAAAAAGTAGGTGTGTTTTTCAAAGCATAGAAATACCAGTTAAATATACCTGTATATAAAGTTAAGTAGTAGTTAGTAACTATTAAGTTTCAAGTGAATGCAGAGGGGCAATCGCTTGCCAGGGTTGCGGGTTGTTCGGCCCCGGAACATAAAGAGTACAAGTCTGATACTTCCCCGCTCCCGCCCTGAGTAAGGCAAGTAATTTGATGAGGTAGGTGTACTTACAGTCCACACTAATTCCAAACTTTTTTTATACCAAAAATCATCAACTCCTTTTTAATTTTTATTTGCGGATGGAAAATGTTCAAATAACCGATGAGTAGACTTGTACTGACTAAAACCCACCCATGTTCCTATTGCCCTTTACGTTCCGGAGCCGCGGTATCTCTTTCAAACAACCCGCTACCCCGGCAGGCGGTGGCCCTGGCAGGCCTCTCTGATTCATCAACTCCTTGGCCAAAATTGAGTTGGTCAAGTGGTCCTAAGCGCGACGCCTATGACCCTTTTTTTCCGGGTGGGAAATCATCCAATGACTTCCCCCGCTCAGGGCGGAGCGGGGGGGTATGTCAGACTTGTACTGAGTTAAACCCACCTATGTTCCTTCTATTGCCCTTTACGTTCCGGAGCCGTGGTATCTCTTTCGAACAACCCGCAACCCCGGCAGGCGGAGGCTCTGGCAAGCCCCTTTGCTTTGCTGATATCTCTTTGAGGCGCGCGTGAAACACGAACGCGCCGTCGACACGGCCTGTCGTCAATGTAATTACTTTGACCCTGGAAACTACCTTATTATATCTTAAAAAACCGGCCAAGAGCGTGTCGGGCCACGCTCAGTGTAGGGTTCCGTAGTTTCCCGTCCGTCACAATAAGTGTTCCCACTTATGAGTTTATTATTTGTTTGACGTTGAACACTAGAGAATTGTATTTCCTAATTAATACTTTTTTTAATAATTTTGGATTGCGAGAACCGATTTCAATAATTCTTTTTTTGTTTGAAAAAAGATACGTTCAGGATAATAAAATATGTAAACGAAGTTAAAAAAAATGCTTGCATATACGATTATACTACAAACTTACTCCAGAAATTATTTTGTACAACTTTTTGTCTTTTTTGTACAAAAACTGTTGTGTCAATCAAGTTCAAAATAATTTTCATAGAAAGTCCTTATAGAGTTCTACTTTTCAGATTTTTTTCATATTTTCTAAACTTATGGTTCAAAAGTTAGAGGGGGGGGGGGACACATTGTTTTTTTACTTTTAGAGCGATTATTTCCGAAATTATTGACAATATCAAAAAATGATTTTAGTAAACCCCTATTCATTTTTAAAAACCTTTCCAACAATATATCACACGTTAGGGTTGAAATTAAAAAAAAAATCACTCCCCACTTTACATATAGGGTGGCTACCCTAATAAAACATTTTTTTCCAATTTTTATTTTACCACTTTGTCGGCGTGATTGATATACATATTGGTACCAAATTTCAGCTTTCTAGTGCTAACGGTCACAGAGATTAAGCGAGGACGGACGGACGGACGGACGGACGGACAGACAGACTTGGCGAAACTATAAGGGTTCCTAGTTGACTACGGAACCCTAAAAATAGGTTACACAGCTCAGGAAAACTTTATATGTCATTACTTCGACATTATGTTACCAGAACTACGGAATTATGAAGTCCTAAATAATATTGATTGTCACTTCTACCTCTATCCTAGCTTTCTGGCTAAAATAACCTAGTATGTTTCTATGATAGGAAAGTACAAATAGGTCATCTCGAAGGTTCTAGCAAAATGTATCGCAAGAATTGATCCAAACGTTTTGAAATGACTGAATTATTCATGAAAGGTAGCGGTTAATTTTCGTCAGAGTTTATAACTAGCTTGCTCTGGGGATCTGTAGTTCGGTATTTGGTACTTACAGTGTAATCTGATTTTCTAGTTACGCCTTCTGCTTGTTTACCGAACGATGGCTTTGTATAGAACTCAGGGTATTGTCACACTGGGTTTGCGGGTTATTCGAAAGAGATACCGCTGCCCCAGAACATAAAGGACAATACAAAGACATCCTTACTAAGATTATAAAAGCGAAAGTGAGTTTGTTTGGTACCTCTTCACGCTTTAATGGCTACACCGATTTTGATGAATTATGGTACAGAGATAGTTGGGAACCAGGAGACGGACATAGGGTTACCTTTTTTTTTTTAAAAAAAAAGTGGGAAATGAGGGAGAAAGATAGAAGAAAAGGGAAAACTTAGCGTTGCTATTACAAATCAATAAGGCGCAAGAGCAAAAACTGCAGGTAGCAGGTACTGTTTTATACCGAATTTAACGCGAGCGAAGCCGCGGGAAAAAGCTAGTATTAATATAAAAGAAAATGGGTAGGTTGTCAGTACAAGTCTATCACTTCCCTCCACACAGGAGGGAAAGTTATTTTATTCATCCGCAAAAAAGGGTATTATCACAGCTCATGCCACAATAGTGGCGATGAGTACCCACTTTGGGGAGTGTCTGCAGAGGCGCCGCGCATACTCCCGTACCGCCTGACGCAGGTTCACACCGGACACGAAAGTTTCGGGAGATTCCTGCACATAATCGAGTGGAAGGAAACCTCAAGAGGTCCCTCTGGAGCAGAATGTAGCAATCTGCCTTGCTTGGGCGGAGTACCTCTGTATCCTCGAAAAGGCGGTTTTGTCACATATTATGATTGACAAGCAAGCACGTCCCCTGGACGCTGACGACACAAATATGTGGCAAAATTTCAGGTAAAATGAGATGCTTGGCGCGGAGAGCACGCGCGTATGTTCATGCGCTTGCGTTGAAAAGGTTAATCTTATGCCAGTGTAGGAAAGAGATGAAGCTAGATTTATCATTTATAATAGCTCTGTAACACTCGCTCGTTGCTCGTCGAGCAAAGTTGGAGATCAGCAGGGTTACCATGATATCTTACAGCAGTTCTAATTCCTGTGTGAGAAAGAGATGGTGCTAGACACCCTGTATAGCTCTGTCTCTTTCCCGCACTGGAATAAGTTCTGCTTTAAGACGTCATGGTAGGGTAGCTGGTTTTAGTGAACTTACAAATGATAGCCACTACAGGTTTTAAAATATCTTTATTCCCGAGGGAGGGCCCATTTATCAAGGGAGAAAATACATTATTGGTTAAGTAAAATATCATATAGATTTTATAACAAACTGAACAAAACTAAAACTTTACAAACTGATTTTCACAAATAGGTAAAATTTAGTAAAAAACAAAATAAATAAATATCTTGCGACAACTCACACACGGTTATCTGATCCCAAGCTAAGCAGAGTTTGTGTTATGGTAACCAGACAACTCTGATATACATACTTATATCCTTACTAATATTATAAAAGCGAAAGTGAGTTTGTTTGTTTGTTTGTTTGTTACCTCTTCACGCTTTAATGGCTGAATCGATTTGGATGAATTTTGGTACAGAGATAGCAGGGAACAAGGAGACGGACATAGGATAATATTTTTTTGAAAAAAGTGGGATGTGAGGGAGAAGAGGGAACAGAAGGGAAAACTTAGTGTTGCTATTACAAATCAATAAGGCGCAAGGGGAACTGTGTTACCCCAAATTTAACGCGGGCGAAGCCGCGGGCGAAAGCTAGTAATTTATAAATACATACATAATATTATAAATAAATCACACCCAGACACAGAACAAACAATTATGCTCATCACACAAAGTTTGTCCTGGGTGGGAATCGAACCCACGACCTCCGGCTCAGCAGTCAGGGCCACTAACCACTAGACCAACAGGCCCGTTAACTAGAACAAGTGGTTGCTAGTCGAGATCCAAAGACGTAATGAGTAAAAAAGTGACTGTTGAAGATGAAATGACAGAATGAAATTCGAAATTTGAATATTTAAAAATCAATGTTGATCTAAAATAAATGAGGTAACAGAGGCAACAGAGAGGGTTAAATGAGGTGGAAGGTGCTGAGGCCATCGTGACAGAGCGTAACTTAAAGATACCAGCTAAAACAGTTGCAAAAATTATTTCAAAAATGCAACGCGGAAAGTCGCCGGGTCACGATGGTCTCAGTATCGAACACCTTAAACATGCAGGTGTCCACCTGCCTAGAGTTTTGTCACTTTTTTTCACTCTGTGCCTAGGTCACTCTTATTTGCCGGAACCGCTGATGCGGACTATAGTGGTCCCCGTAGTAAAAAACAAAACGGGTGATACATCCGATATGGGCAACTATCGACCCATCTCGCTCGCTACCACCACGGCTAAGGTACTTGACGGTCTGTTAAATGGCTCCCTCTCGGAATATGCAGAAGTGCATGATGCCCAGTTCGGGTTTAAGGCGGGAGTATCTACTGAGAGTGCCATACTTAGCCTGAAGCATACTGTCAAGTACTACACCGCGAGAAGGACGCTGGTGTACGCGTGTTTCCTCGATTTGTCCAAAGCTTTCGATCTCGTTTCCTATGATGTGCTATGGGACAAGTTGAGGGGCATGGGTGTGCCGGCAGAGTATACAGCCCTCCTCAGATATTGGTATGCTCACCAGACAAATCGGGTGAGGTGGGTCGGTACTCTGTCGGATGAGTACAGAATGGAATGTGGTGTGAGGCAGGGGGGGTTAAGCTCGCCATTGCTGTTTAACATTTATGTCAACCAGCTTATCGAACGACTGAGCAAAACACATGTCGGCTGTCACATAGATGGTACCTGCGTCAATAATATAAGTTATGCCGATGACATGGTTTTGCTCAGTCCGTCGATAGGTGGACTGAGGGAGCTACTATCAATCTGCGAGACGTATGCGGAGGTGCACGGCCTTAAATATAACTCAAAAAAGAGTGAGGTGTTAGTGTTTAAAGCACCTAAACAACAGCCCCGTCGTGTACCTCCTGTATATCTCAACGGCGTAGTGCTCAATGTGGTTGATAGTTTTAAGTACTTGGGTCACGTTGTCACAAGTGACCTACGTGATGATGGCGACATAGAACGCGAGCGCAGGGCGTTGGCGGTTCGGGGCAATATGCTCGCCCGTAGGTTCGCTCGCTGCACGACAGACGTCAAAGTGTGTTTATTTAAGGCGTTCTGTCAATCTTTCTACTCGAGCGGCCTATGGGTGTCATACACGAATCGAGCTTACAACGTCCTGCGAGTACAATACAACAACGCTTTCAGGATGCTGTTGCGGTTGCCGCGGCGTTGTAGTGCGTCGGGAATGTTTGCTGCAGCCCACACGGATGGCTTCCATGCCATTATGCGCAAGAAAGCGGCTTCCTTACTGCAACGTTTGCGTAACACTCGTAACAGCATCCTGAAAATGATTGCTGGTAGGCCCGACTGCCCCATTCAAGGGCACTGGATGAAGTTAGCCATAGGTTTGTGTAAATAAGAAGTACTAATAACACTAACATAGTATATAAGCATATTCTGTTACTAATTCACTAACAAATTATGGACTCTTCTGGGTCTGAAATAAAGATATTTTATTTTTTATTTATTTATTTAAATACCCACTCTGTTACAGCTCTGTCTCTTTTTCACACTGAAACGTCATAAAAACAATCCAGTTTTAAGACAATATAATTACTTCACTGAGGTAGGCCACTATCTACCCACCTAGATAAGCCTGAGTGGATAAATAAAATAGGACAATCTCATTTTGCTTGTTATGATTAAAGTCTACAGTCTAGAGGGCGAACCTCTTTTCCATGAACTGAGGTTGTATCACTAGTTCGCGTCATGAACGTAACGAAATGCGTCGATTTTTTTTATTTAAAACTAGCTTCGGGCCTGGATCGTCTGCGTGGCATAGTTAGTTAAAAGAACCAGATTTAATAAAATTTCATTTATCACAAGATAAATTTAAGAAATAATTAATTTATTGTCATATGTCAGCTAGCAAACACATGTCTACATGTATGTAGATAAAACTCATTTTGCTAAATAAACTTACCTTCTTTTTTTTGCTTAACCAATAGAATGCCTACTACATATATAAGGAGTGAAAATGTCACTAACAATTATTGAAACGCACGTACTCTCCACAAACTGTGCGACTAAAGTTTTAGCATTAATTGTTCCTAATTGCACACATGAATACGAAAGTACTAATTGCAACGGGGGAAATGGTAACTAACTTTGTTTGTCACGGTAGAATTTCTTAATAAAACGATTTTACTCTTCAAGAATTCTATAATCATGAAAATGTTTTTGGTTTTGGAACAAAGGTGCTTTTGTTGCTCGTCGTAATTTGCGACTATTAAATGTTTTTTCTTTCTTTCTTTCTTTCTTTACGCGCGTTGCCAAAGGGGGCTAGACGGAAAAAATTAAGACCAAAAGTTGTAACCACACTTTTTGCTATAGTTGTAAGCCGTGTGGCGTGCGCGTGTTTCTCTGTCCTTTTTGCTATAGTTGTAAGCCGTGCGCGTGTTTTTCTGTCTGTCTCTCTCTCTCCCTCTCATAGAAAGCAAGCCAGTTATTTTCGTTTCGCCTTTCTATTTCGCATTGAACATTGTGGTGTCGCGACGATTATTTTTGTTGAGTGTATACAAGTTTTTTGTACATAATAAATAATGACTTCGTTCCATCCTGGTGTCCCTTAACACTTCTCCAGCTTTTTTTTTTCAATAATGTTATATAGAGATTGACGCTTTGGAATGGCCAACTACAGTACTTTCTCAAGATATTATGTCTGGGAATTGTCTCAGACAATAACTTGACATTCAAAAGTGCCTGTAATGGTCTTATTGAAATAAATGGTTTGAGTTTGTCTTTTTTTAACAAAAGGTGCTTGAACTGAAGTATTTGCTTTTTTTTGGCACGTTTCACTATTGACAGCACGGTTGATGTAGTGACTAAGCGAATGAATGTTGTACTGTGTGTCGCAGGTTCGATACCCGCACGAAATAAATATGTGTATGGGCTATAGATTGTTGTTGGCTGTTTGTGTATGTAAGTTTAAATGTTTGTAAACGCACACACGAAACAAGAAATTCCTAGTGCAAGGCAACCTTTTTTTTTAGTAAAATAAAACAAAACTTTGCCATTATTTGGCCTTTCCATTAAAGAAATGGTGAAATATCCTTACTTAATATTATAAAAGCGAAAGTGAGTATGTTTGTTTGTTTGTTTGTTACCTCTTCACGCTTTAATGGCTAAAGCGATTGTGATGAATTTTGGTACATATATAGTTGGGAACCAGGAGACGGACATAGGCTAATATTTATTTAAAAAAAAAGGATGTTATATTATATATTATTAAATTTAACGCGGGCAAAGCCGCGGGCGAAAGCTAGTCATTCATAAAAGGTAAAATTAGTCGTAATATAATATGGCTACCAATTTAAAAACTAGACAAAACCGCCGAATGAAATTAATGTAACAAGAAAAAAAAAGGTTTTTTAAAACTATTAATTTCATTGGAAACTTCTGAATAGTCTTAAAAATATTCACCTCTCTGAAACAGAACATAAATCTCGCAAAAAAACCAACATGAGAAGTCGATCCTAAAATATCTTCCATCATTTTTACTGCGCTGCAAAAATCAAAAAACTAAAGCGGTAATGTGTTGTTCTAACGTCTTTTTTAGCGCTGAAAGCGTTGTACGGTCAGCATCGTTAGTGTTACCAGCAAAAAATATATTTTTAAGCTTTATACAATTTTGTTTGAATCACCCTGGGAATTAAGAATTGTAGATTGTTACTGGTCGTGGTCAGTACTTGCGATTAAGCTTTCCTGTATCCTCGAGGGTATCATTAGTGGTCATTATGGTATTATACTTGGTAGAAGGAGAATGTGTAAAAAAATCTTACTTTAGTCAACTGAGCAGATAATTTTTCTCCATGTTTTTTTTTTGGTCCATTGTCACAATAAAAAAAAAACAAATTGGAATTCCCGATTGTTTTTTTTTTTTCAAAATGTTTACAAAAATAATTATGAGGCTTGTCTCAATCGATGATTAATTATGCGCCCTCATTATAAGGCTTTAGGCTATATATAGGCTTTATTTATAAAACATATTATTGATAACTATAAATCGCACATTGTTTTAACAAGTCTCAACGAATGAACTTGATCTAACAAAAGTTTTTACCTAACGTAGGTATCTATTAATGAAAGACAAAAAAAAGGCAGAGAAAATTCCACTACTCCACAACGTCACAACATACGCAAAAAAAACATGAAAATAAAATGAAAAAATAACAACAACGGAAAAAATACTCGAACGGTATTCAATTACACAAACATTTTTCCGTGCCATTTACTTTGTCGGATATATGAGAGCAAAAAACGGTCAAGTGCGAGTCGGGCACGAACGAAGCGGGGATATGGTGTGCATCGAGACTTTTTTCTTTTTTTGTAACTGGCAAGCGACACTTCATGTGACGTAACGTGCTGGCCGCTTCATTAAGTTTGAAAATGGAATAGGTGCTTAGATGAGGAACGCATCCTTTGATCTGTATGTGGAAATAATCGCGAATGTTACAAATATAATGATAAATGTCACAAAAGCGTAAAAAACGTTATTAAAAATGAATGTATTGTTATATTTTTGTGTAGGTTCATGAATTGTAAAACCAATCAATCTTTTGTAGCTATCTGTATCACGTATCTGATTTAGATTAAAATATAATTTTATGTTTTCTGACAACGTGTAAAATGTCAAATCAGTTGACAACAAAACAATTTAATAGACAGTGTCGTTTAGTCCAATATAAAAACAAATCTTGTCTTTATTCTTTATTTGATCATTTCAATGCAATGACGAATTTATTAAAAAAAAATACTTACTGCCTGACGTCCATTCGTTCGAGTTCATTTCATGAATTGTTTATTATAATATTCTTATTAATATTTTATGCACATTGTATGCATTGAAAAGATTGAGAGAGAACATATTTTTTTACAATAAATATGTTTATATTCATACGATAGTATATAAACAATAGGAGGCAAATTGAAAAAAGACTAAAAAGAGGATTAAAAAACATATGCGATACAGAAAAAAAAAAACGAATGCCTAAGATAGAATACTATTTTAGGCATTCGTAGATAGACATAAAATATTTTTTTAAGAATCGGTAATGGCTCCATTGAAAAAGTTCTTCAGTTTGCCAGGTATACCCCTTTGCCTAACTTGCCCGCCACCTTGAATTTCAGTGTGCCATACAAATTCGGTCATTATTTTGTGATACCTAGGTCCCAACACTAAAAACTTTTTACCCAGTGTTTCGCCCCACATTTTTATCACATCCCTAGGGCATATTTTGAGCGCCATTGTGCCGTCATAAATCTGGCACATGTCCACGACTTCGCGCTGGCCGCTCCAGAATAACATACTATAAAACATTAATGCTTCGATGATACTACAGGACCCAGCTCGTGCATGGCATTCACGGATTTTCAAGGGTTATAAAAGTGTGACATGAAGCGGGAAACGTCAGTTGATCTATAGTTTTAAAATTGTTTATTTCATTTGATTTTTTGTTATAAAAATGTTTTATGTTGTGTGTTCAAATCTGGAAAAGTACCTACTTTTTCGATTCATATGGCAACTCAAACTCAAACCAATCCAACCGCCGCAAGACAACTCCCGGCCACTGTAGACTGGGCCTGTGGACGGTGAGCATCTACGGTAGCCGGGAGTTCCCGACGCGGCTTCCGACGTCCCTTACTTTGAGTTAACGCCCGCTTTGAGTAAACTTAAACACGCGTGATGATCGAAAAAAAATATCTTTGTCTCCCGTTTTCTTCCCTCTTTCTCCCCTTGTTCTCACTTTTTTAGCCTATCCGTCTTCAGGGTCCCAACTATCTTTGCACCAAAAGTCATCAAAATTGGTTTGGCCTTTTAGGCGAGAAGACGTAAGAAACAAACTCACTTTCGCTTATATAATACTAGCTTTCGCCTGCAGCTTCGCCCGCGTTAAATTTGGGGTAACACAGTTCCCCTTGCGCCTTATTGATTTGTAATAGCAACGCTAAGTTTTCCCTTTTATTCCCTCTTTCTCTCTCACATCCCACTTTTTTCCAAAAAATATTAGCCTATGTCCGTCTCCTGGTTCCCAACTATCTCTGTACCAATATTCATCAAAATTGGTTTAATCATTTAGGCGTGAAGACGTAACCAATAAACAAACTCACTTTCGCTTATATAATATTAAGTAAGAATTTGAGAACGCTCTAGAGTAAAAGCAAAAATGACAATTAAAAAACTAAATAAATTAAAATGAACAATAGAATGAAGCTAAAAGATGTCTAGTCCAACTGAGAGCGGCCTGGCAGTATGCCATTGTAATATTAATAGATACACCTCTACTCATCCCTTCGGAGCTTACAAGTGTGATGTTATGTTACTAAACAGGGGACTATAAAACTATATAGCATATAGCATGGTATCATAAATTGTACTAGGTACACTAAAAACAACGGCAAAATTGTTTGCCACGTTTTGTTGTAGTTTTGGGAATAAAACTGAGTTTCAACAGTTGCCGGTTTTATTTGATGCCTGAATAAAAGTGCGTTTGTTGAGAATTTGATTTTAGTTGATAACACTGAAACACTATATAGAGAGTGGAAAAACTAGATCGAAATAATTGAAATGGATTTATTTTCGTTACAAAGTAAACCGCAATTGTCAGTCGAAATAAAACCATATAAACTAGACACCAGTGTTGTGATGGCTCAGAAGTTTAAACCTCTCCTCTCATGCATGTAGTTGTTCTTTCAAATCCGGAAAAATATTTTTTTTTGGGTTCTGTAGCTTAACAAGCAAACTTGAGAGTCGTCAAAGGACATCCTAATGGAACGAAGTTATTATTTATTATGTACAAAAAACATGTAAACACTCAAAAAAATAATCGTTACGACACCACACTGTTCAATACGAAACGAAAATAACAGTCTTGCTTTCTATGAGAGAGAGCAGAGAAACACGCGCACGCCACAAAAAGTGTCGTTACAACTTTTGGTCTTTAGCAGAAAATGTCGGATCTGGCTGTTTGTGTGTGTCAGTTTACATGTTTGTAAACATACCGACGATACAAGAGAAATTCCTAGTATGGGGTAACGTTTTAAAAAAAGAAAAATATCCGCATCTGCGGCCGGGAGTCGCTTCGCGGTGGCTGGGTTGATTTGAGATTCTCTCCCTCAAACATCCGACCACCTCCTTTATTAGCATAACTGCTTCACAGAAGAAGGGGACCGCTACCCATTTCCTTTCCCTCCGGACCATGGACTGAACCAGGGCCGGACGCGAGAAATCGCCGCCTCCAATTGCTCCCGTGATCGCCATAGTGTGCTCCACCGTATACGTGTGAGTATTTGGATTCTATTTTCAAAACTCTAAATGCTACCCTATACTAGAACAAATACATAAGAGTAAACTGTAACTTAATTATGAGACAAACATACACAGAAGTTCAAGGCAAACAAACTGAGGACTTTGTTTAAACACACCTGCATCCTATTTCTGTTAACATTTGTACTGATACAATAGTATTACGTGGTTTTACTCATGATTTGTGTCTTTCGTGGGGAAATCTTATTTATTTAGTTTTGTGTATACGGAATACTTCTCCAAATATCTGTAAATTATGTTACGTTGCATTATCATCTAATATTATAGTTTAAACTATTACACACTACTCTGTTTTTATTGACTTTATCAACATTCTATACAATAAACCTAGTGTACATCAAATATGTACAGACGCCTGCAGGTCAAGCTACCCGAAACTGTCAATTTTTCGCAATGAATCTTGAACCTTAATACTTTAGAAATAAAGTCGAAAATCTATCAAAGAAATTTGACAGATTGTAGTAGCTTGATGTGCAGGCGTCTGTACACTCGACAGCACATCAACCTACACAAAACCTTTTCAACCTGATCTCTCTACTTAGGTGTGTGACCTGTAGTAGAGAGATCAGCAGGGTTACCATGACATCTTATAGCAGTTCTTATTCCTGTGTGAGAAAGAGATGGTGCTAGACACCCTGTATAGCTCTGTGTCTTTCCCTCAGCGGAACAAGTTCTGCTTTAAGACGTCATGTTAGGGTAGCAGGTAAGAATAGTTTAGAATAGGTTGACCTGCTCATGTCGTGTGTACTTTTAAGCTCAAATTCAATTTTTGAGGGGCTTTTTATGCGGATGGGAAATCTTCTAATAACTTCTTCCGCTCTAGGCGCAGTGGGAGTGTCAGATTTTTGCTGACTAAAACCCACACATGCTCCGTCTTTTGCCGTTTATGTTCCGGGGCCGCGGCATCTCTTACGAACAACTGGCAACCCTGGCAGGCAGTGGCCCTGGCAGAACAGTTGCTCGTGTTGTATCTTCATGTAAAGTCCGCGTTTGCTTTGGTTTGGTCCGTGGACCACCCCAATACTACAAAGCCAGTTTCCACGTTAAGCTGTTACAAGTAGTCATTGGCCCGAACATCTAACAATCAGTCTTACCAAGGGGTTTCGTATTACCCAGTACTATCTGGGTTGTGGAGGTCGTTTCATGTAAAATACTAGTATTTTGCTGCTTCCGGTTTGACTGAAACCAACCTGAACTCAGTTCAGAAAGGCTAGAAGGCAGATAAAGAATAAAAAGGATTCCCTTTCATTCACAAGTATACTAAAAATATAAATGCCAAAATAATCTGAATGAAAGGCACATGAAAGGAATAAAAAACATTTGTTAGTCGCAAATTACGACGAGCACACAAAATAACAATTAAGAAAAACATTAAACATGCAAAGCATCACAAATATTTACAAATACATAAATGGGACACAATAAAAATATCTTGCACGTTGTTACTGCGACAGGTGGGTTACTACTCATTCACTGATTTTCATACCTTGCATCCAAGTTCTTTAAGCTGCCTTCATTCACCTGTTTCAAACGAATCAGAAAACCATAGACAAAATAGTACTTTAACTCCAAGAAACAAAAAAGTCTAGTCTCGTTAAGATTTTATTTAAAAAAACTTAAGAGGTGTCAAGGGACACCCGGATGGAACGAAGTTATTATTTATTATGTACAAAAAACCTGTATACACTAATTAAGTAATCTGCAGACGGTGGATCGAAAAAAAAAACAAAGTGATTTTAAAACTAATTTAATTATATAAAAAATACTACAGTTAATTTGGTGAAACCTATTCGAAGTGGAAATATGGAATGACACAAAATGTTCTTAAAACTAATTAATTGATGTCGTTAAATTATGCTGCGTCGGCGGCTCGTGGCTGGACGGATGTCGTCGCTGCAATTTCATGCGGTTGGCGTAAACACGTAGGAATGCGCGAACTCGACGATTTCCATTATGGATCCGTGTTTAACACACTCAACAAAAATAATCGTCGCGGCACCACACTGTTCAATGCGAACTAGAAAGACGAAACGAAAATAACTGGCTTGTTTTCAATGAGAGAGAGAGAGAGTGACAGAAAAACACGCGCACGCCGCACGGCTTACAACTATAGCAAAAAGTGTCGTTACAACTTTTGGCCTAATTTTTTTCCGTCTCCTAGCCTCCTTTCGCAACTCGCTTAAGGTACTTCGTTCCAAAAGACCAAACATTCTAGAGTAATAACAGGTACACCTCAACACCAGACGGAATACGAATTTGACGTAATATTTTGGTAAAAACTTCGTAATAGTGGTTGACATTGTAAGCCGTTTACGTCACAAACAACCTTCGCCCGCAGGCTTTACTTGACATATTTATTATTTACGAACTCCAGTAGTTTTGTTGTGTACTTCTATTTGATCAGAGAAAGGAGACGTAGGTAGTTATTTGACAGTGGAAAACTATTGTTGGAGTTTTAACTGTTTTGGAACTGTATATACAAACTAGTATTAATTTTGCGAGTTTAAATAAATAAATATCTTGGGACAGCTCACACACGGCTATCTGATCCCAAGCTAAGCAGAGCTTGTGTTATGGTAACCAGACAACTGATATACATACTTATATAATTTATAAATACATACATATTATAGATAAATCACACCCAGACACAGAACAAACAATCATGCTCAAGTTTGTTCGTTGGTGGCCATTGAATATTAATAAATGAAAAAAATATCTGTATCTATTATGGGACTTCATTATTTTGCGAAAGTGTATGATCTACAGAAGATTTTAAAGAAACTGCCTGATTCATATATACGGAGATGAGGCATAATGAAATCTTCCTTGTCCATCAAATCGTGTTTTCTTTAACTTTGACCCACACTAGTCATTTCTCCTGTATCGTAGGTGCGTTTACATTTACACTCATATTATTAATCTCATAATTTATCTATTAAACTCTTGTTTTTGCTTTTACTCTGGACACACACTCTTAATGTGCTCGTTTTTCTACATCGTTCCCACATATACTTATAATCACAACATGAATGATGTATCCATGATTTTGTAAAAATATTATGATTTAAAAAGTGTCCATGGAGTTTCTTGCCCATTCTTCTCCATAGAGATCCACGCTTTGGAATGGGCAACTACATTACTTTCACAAGTTATATTTCTTGTGACTGGGACTGTAGCAGCACCATTATTTTGTTTTCATGACATTCAAAAGTGCCTGTAATGGTCTAATTGAAATAAATGATTTTGATTTGATTATTCACAAACAGTCAGACCTAAAACAACTACCTGTCGGTCATACAAATATTTGTTCCGTGCGGGAATCGAAGTGACAACGGTGCCGTCAAATATAAAAAATAAATAAAACAAAAATATATTTCATCGTCGCCTTGTCCACACAAACTTGTAGACGTAACCATAATACACTAATTACTTAATAAAATAAACTGGGCGGAAAAAGAAGACCGAAATAAACGTACAATTATTTATTTTACTTCGTAATTCCGTCGTATATTTAATTTACTTCGCTACTTGTGACGGAGAAATGAATTAATTTCCAATAATGAAATAAACTGAAAGGGCATTCGCGTATTTAAATGTATTGTGCAAACTTTTGTCAACTCGTACGAGTGGTAGCAGGGGCCTAAGTCTGCTATTACAATAGTGTCAGAATGGTCGATCACTGATCGCATAATGGTTGATTTTGACAAGTTTAGTATGTAGCAGATTACCAAAATTATCAAAATCAACAATAATGCGATCAGTGATCGACCATTCTGACACTATTGTAATAGCAGACTAAGGCCCCTGTTATTTTGGTCAATCAAATCAATGGAGATAACGAGATTTTACTATGCTGTGGTCTACGAGATTTAAAAAACTTATAGAGCGGATATTGGGAATATTTTGTTAGAAAAATATTTATCCCGAACATTTTTTTTTAACACCCGAATACTCCCCTATCACACTTTTATATTTGTACGTTTCGGTAAAGACATACATATCGTATAGAGGTTTAGGTTTTTAGCAAAATCCTCACTTCCTAACTAACATTATAAAATCGAAAGTGAGTTTGTTTGTTTGTTACGTCTTCACGCTTACGTGTCTAAACCGATTGATGAATTTTGGTACAGAGATAGTTGGAACCCTGGAGACGGACATTAGACTTTTGTTTCAAAAAAGGAAAAAAAGTAAGAAATCCGAGAGAAAGAGGGAAGAAAAGGGAAAATCTTAGCATTGCTATAACAATAAAAAGGCACTAGGGCAAAAACTACAAGTAGCACAGATACCTGCAAAACAGGACAGGGGAACTGTCATACACCGAATTTAACGCGAGCGAAGCCGCGGACAAAAGCTAGTCTACTATATCTCATTCAAATTAAGGTCATTTGAATGAGATATAGTATAGTAGATAATTCATCTAACTAGGAATATTTCCCCAGATAAAATCTAAAATGACTGGTCTGTAATGGCACGTTACTCTAAATACCTAGTAAAATGACTATACACGATAAAGTCCAAGTACTAATACCACAAGATAAACTCATACAAGGTAGTCTCTACGCTACTGAAACTCTCATGAAGACGGGCTGGTAATTATCCGACGCTTGTTATGCCACAGAACTTTGAGACAAAGGTCTATTTTAGTGTTCCCGAATTTAGCCAGTCAACTGTCACCGCCTTGCCTAGGTAGGTAGTTCTGTTGTTATTTATGGTTATAAGGACTTGGTGTGTGGAATGTTGTGTTAGAAAATTTTACCTGTTATAGTATGCGATTCTGTAAAATTGCTGAGCATGAGGTTTTGATTCCCAGGGGCCTTTTTTTTTCGGGTGGGAAATCATCCAATGACTTCCCCCGCTCTGGGTGGAGCGGAGGGGCATGTCAGACTTGTACTGACTAAAACCCACCCATGTTTCTTCTATTGCCCTTTACGTTCCGAGGCCGCGGTATCTCTTTCGAACAACCCGCAACCCCGGCAGGCGGAGGCTCTGGCAAGCCCCTCTGCTTTGCTGACTCTCTTTGAGGCGCGCGTGAAACACGAACGCGCCGTCGACACGGCCTGTCGTCAATCGACGGACGGACGGTGAACTACCCATTGCTCACCGCCCACAGGCCCGCATCTACGGTGGCCGGAAGTCGTCTCGCGGCGCCCGGCGCCATGGGCGTCTCCCGCGGCGGCTGGGTTGGGCAGATGTTCTCTCCCTCAAACGCCCGGCCACCTCCTTCGCTAGCATTACTGCTTCGCAGAAGGTGGTGACCGCTTCCCATTCCCTCTCGCTCCGGACCATGGCCTGAACCAGGGCCGGACGCGAGAGATCGCCGCCGCCGATCGCCTCTACGAGGGCACGGCGGTGCTCCGCCCAAGCCGGGCAGATCGCCACTGTGTGCTCCACCGTGTCCTCCGGGCGATCGTCACAATGGTGACACCCGGGCGCTTCCTCCCGCCCGATGATGTGCAGGAACCTCCCGAAACTTCCGTGTCCGGTGAGGACCTGCGTCAGGCGGTAGGTGAGGACGCCATGACGCCTCTCCAGCCACTCCTCAAAGAGGGGACTTACCGCCACTATTGTGGCGTGCCCTTTGTACAGAACCTTGGCATCAAAAGTCCGACTTGCAATCTAAGCCCAGCTTTTCTTGTTTCGTGCAACATTCGTCAAAGAAAATCGTCAACGTTATACGACCGTCTGAAATTCGATCCTATTGAGAACAGGAAGTAATATAAAGACTTGAGAACGTCGACGAGTCGTAGAAATTTAATTTCGGCTTCAAATGGAATTCGTAATTTTATAACATTGTCCCTGGAGTTTATAATCTGAAGGTACTTTTAGTTAAGGGAAATCGAGTGATGTCACTTTTAAAACAATGGGTTTTTCATCAAAAATTCATGTACAGACGCCTGCACATCAAGCTACTACAATCTGTCAGATTTCTTTGATAGATTTTCGACTTTATTTCTAAAGTATTAGGTTCAAGGTTCATTGGGAAAAATTTACAGTTTCGGGTAGCTTGACCTGCTGGCGTCTGTACTTAAACACTTTTGTCTTGAGAGCAAGAGAATAAGATAAAACCGGCCAAGTGTGAGTTAGACTCGTGCTCGGAGCCAGCCGGGTAAGAGGGTAGAATTACTTTGCCCCACACTAGGAATTTCTCCTGGACCGTGGGTGCGTTTACAAACATTTAACACAGACACAAACAGTCAGACCCGAAACAACTATCTGCAGGTCAAACAAATATTTGTTCCGTGAGGGAATCGAAACCGCGACACGCAGCGCAGCAGTCGATGGCTCAGTCACTGCGCCAACCGTGTCGTCAAATGTGACTGTCTTTCGACATAATTTGTACAGACGCCTGCACATCAAGCTACTACAATCTGTAAGATTTCTTTGATAGATTTTCGACTTCATTTCTAAAGCATTAAGGTTCAATGTTCATTGGGAAAAATTGACAGTTTCGGGTAGCTTGACCTGTAGGCGTCTGTACACCAGCCAAGGTCAAACATGTTGAGCCTAAAAAAAATTGTTGCACCAATAATAATCCATCTTACCATGAATATTTTCTTTAGATGTTTTTGCAAATAAATGAATCTTGAATCTAAGCTTTTTATCAAAATTAAATGACTCATTTGTGTTTTCTACTCTAATCTATACGTTTGTCACCTAAAAATACAAACGGTAAATACCACTTAATATGATTGATTCCTTAATAGCAACGAATCATAATGACGAAGCAAAAATAAAACGGCCAAGTTCGAGTCAGTCTTGCAGACCGAGGGTCACGAACTTGCGACATAAACGGCCATATCTTTGGACTGCGTAAACTCAAAGATATGTTTTTTCCACAACTCCAAGGAATCACATATTTGAGTATCATCATTTTCCTGCCCTTGTCCCATTCTATTTGGAATCGGCGCAACACATTTTCCTCTTCCATTCTCCTCTATCAGATGTCACGGCATCATTTCTTCTTCATATCATTCCTTGCACAATCCATCCATCTTTTCTTTGGCCTTCCTCTAGCTCTCCGTCCATCAACATTTTGAATGTCAAGTCGATACCTTTTTCTGAGAAGGTTTTTGACAGACAGACGGACAACAAAGTGATCCAATAAGGGTTCCGTTTTCTTCTTTTTGAGGCACTGAACCCTAAAAATACCCTGCCCATACCACACAAACAATCGTCATTTTTTTTGTGAGTCAAAGTTAAACCGGGCACTGTATTGTAATTTCCCATGAGATCCTTTCGTTATGATGATGTCAGTAATGGACCAGCCTCATGATTTAAGTAATTTATTGCTCAAGGGTATTGACGCTGAGTAAATAAAGATATTATGACGGCAGTCCGGTTTCGCAATATTTTTTAATCGGAAAATTATGTACTTTATTTTCCTCGGAAAAGTTTGTTGTAAGAAGTTTTTGTTTGGTATTTTTCTTGGTTTTTTATGTTTGTTTTTTGAAAAAAAACCCACAACATGCGTTTATTATCTGTGAAAGAAATCATTCATTAATGAATTAAAAAGATACTAAGGAAAATTAGGGCTGAACAGGCCACCGAGAGGCTATTTCTACTTTGTTTTTCTTTTAACTTTGTTCGTTGTATTTCAATGTTTGTATGTAACCTTTCTAGATAGAATCTGTCCACCAAATGGTACCTGTATTTTATGTGTGTTTATTGTATGTACGGTCAGCAAAAGTTCTTAGCAAACGACGGACGCTTTCAACTCAAATTTAATTTATTTCATGAACTGTTTGTTTTCTATCAAACAAATAATATAATATACTATCTGCTCCCCGCGGTCTCTATAAATCGTACCCTATGTGTTATTCTGATATGTAAGCTATATTATTGGGAAGTTTCATCAAAATTCATTAAATCGTTTTTGCGTAATAGAGCAATAAACATACTTACATACATCCTCACAAACTTTCGCTGTTATAATATTAATTATAGGATTTATATGCAAAAAACACGGTACCTATACAAAGTTGTTGAAATAAGTTTATGGGCCAGTATGTTTAGCTTAGAATTAAAGCATGCAAACTTATAAGTACCTAAACAAACGTTACAAATTATACAAATAAGAAGAATACTTAAGTCTACTCCCTGGTGCTTGCGGCTGCGCCCGCGTTGATATCGAAAAAAAGTATCCTATGCGTTATGCCAGACTATAATCTATCTCTGTGCCAAATTTCGTCAAGATCCATTCAGCCGTTATGACGTGAAAGAGCAACAAACATCCATACATCCATTCTCACAAACATTCGCATTTATATATTAGTAGGATGTTCCAAAAATTGCTTAAATAGAATTAAACAGGTTTCACAAATAAACTTAACTTTATTCGAATACATTCATCCTGTTTTTGAGATGTATGGATGATTGTTTCTCTGGTTTTTTTTAACATATCACGCGGGCGAAGCCGCGGGTGCTAGCTAGTGGATTATAAAGAAAATTTCAACTGTATCTGACGAGCATGGTTACCTTCGACCTTTGTGAATGTACGTACCAATATCAACGTTGTTTCCGAAACCCCAAGGGCTTTAGCAATGCATTGCTTTCGTGTAATTGAATTGGATTGTCTCACATGTCATCAGTATAGTGCATTTGCTTGAGAACCGAATTTGGTATCGATAGTACAGTACGGCCAACGAGAAGCGATACCAAATGTAAACAAAACCCATGCTAAAACCCCATCTAAAATGGCCGCCCGAATGTTGGCGAACCCGTCTTAACGTTGTCATGTTTTTGCCGGGAGAACGAGACATTACGACAAAGGCACAAGATGGAAAGAGCTAAATATTAGATTGTCAACGCCACAGTTGTTCTTTAGGTTAATGACTTTTCGTATCGCTTCTCGTAGAAATATTTGTTATCTGTAGTGGGTTTTGCGGATGTTAAATCATCAAATAACTCCCTCCACTCTGGGCAGAGCGATGAGGGCTCCACTCATGAGTCTCCATAGCACGCTTCATATTACTTTTTTTATTTATTTATTACAGCATGAAATTAATAAAAACAAAAATAGACTTCCAAATAAAAAAAACTAAAAATTGGAAAATAACTTTACTTCCGGAAGTCGGTGATTTTTGTTGGTTTCGTTGATTTTTTTGAGTAAAGTTATTTCCCACTTCTTAGTTTTTTTTTGCAAGTCTGTTTTTGAGTTTTTTATTTCAGCATTTTTTGTTATGGTATTATAAATAAATAAATAAATTTATTCAAGTATAAGTAAAACTATGATTTACATTAATCGTCATAGAGGAAAATTAATTCTAACTATAATGTAGACCTGCCTGATCTAGGTTTATGAAAACCTGTGTTTCAGGCCATCAATTTACGTCATACATTTAAAAAGAGGACATTAGTAAATTTATTAGTAGCTAACTTATAGAGAAGACATATTATTTTCAACGACTTATCAAGTAATTATTTAGGTATATAATATTAAATATTATGTTATTTTATCGAATGTAAGATATAATATTATGCTAAAATAAATTAACGAATAATGTTAAAGTAGATAGAGTAGATTAGGTAAACAGTGAGACTTTTATTAGAGTGTGTACATTCAGACTTTATTTTACAATTTCTAGTAGTTTTTCCGTGTCTGCATAATTGTGTTTTGCCAGGTATTCCTGAACTAGTAGATTACACCTATTATAACTTAAACTATAAATATTTAGTACTCTGTTAAACTGGTTATATAAGTAGGGTCCCAAAAATAAGTAAAAACGATTAGCAAAAGCATGTTTCGTCCGAAGGTTAGCACAAACCAAATCTTTTCTCCTCCTATCTGAGGGTACTGGGTTAAAATAAAGTTCAGTGTGTTGTAATAAGATTACGTTCAAAACAAACAATTGACGCACTGTTAGCACCTTGCATGCTATATACAGCTGATGTGTAGGAAATCTGAAAGGACGAAAAGTAGCAACCTTTAAAACTGCTCGTTGGGCGCGTTCTAGGGGCAGCAAAATTGATTTAGCGACACCACCCCAGGATGTTATGCAGTAGGTAATAATAGATTGACACAAAGCCAAATAAACCTGCCTAATTAATCGAAAATGGGCAATGTGACGTAAGTTTTTGAAAATGTAGATTAGTTTACGCACTCTGGTGCATAATAAATCGATGTGTTTGCGGAAGTTCAGATTTGAGTCAATCGTAATACCTAGATATTTGATATGGTCTGTTTTCGCTAAAGTGGGACAAGTGCATGCAATGTCAGCATTATGTAAATTACAATTGTTATGCGCTTGAATGCTTAGATTAGTAAGAGTTGGATAAGCGTTTCTCATTGTAAATAATAGGTATTTTGTTTTGTTTATATTTAGTGTTAAGAGATTTTTATGAAGCCAGTTAGACACAGTATTGAAACCTTTCTGTGCAACATCATAGACGTCGACTGTTGATTTAGCTGCGAACAGTAGAGCTGTATCATCCGCATATGACATAATGACACCATTTTGGAGTGTCAAATTGCATAGGTCATTTATATATATTAAGAACAAGGTAGGACCCAAAATACTGCCTTGTGGGATTCCGTAACAGGTATTTTTAAGCTCAGAACTGATGCACTGACCTATTTTTACACACTGATGGCGGTCGCTGAGGTAATCAGACAACAGTTGCAATTGTACACCCCGTATTCCCATCATCTCCAGCTTGGATAAAAGCAAGGTACAAGAAATTGTATCAAAAGCCTTGGCTAGGTCTAAAAATATCCCTATTGTGTGCATGCCGTTATCTAGGTTAGTGCTTATAAAATTAGTCAGACGATGAACAGCTTGGCTTGTAGATCTTTTAGGCCTAAAACCAAATTGATGATCAGAAAGCAATTTATTACTTTCAAGATATTTTATTAATCTAGAGTTTATAATTTTTTCTAATATCTTTGAGAGGCCTGTTAGAACCGAAATTGGCCTGTAGTTATTTACACAACTTTTATCTCCAGCTTTAAACACAGGGGTAACAAGGGCTTTTTTAAGCAATTTAGGAAATACTCCTTTTGTTAAACATAGCTGAAAAATGTGTGTCAAAGGAGGGGCAATGAGGTATTTAAATCTTTTGAGTATGCTATTAGGTATGTCGTCACACCCTAGGGCACAAATTTCCTTTAATCCATCTATTATACCTACTACCTCATTAACATCGGTATCTAATAAGACGAAAGAGTTTTGTGTTGCGTATGTCATAGTTTGGCTTGGAATGGAATTACTCGAAAGTAAGATTTTCTCTGCTAAGTTTTTTCCTACGTTAATGAAGTAGTTGTTAGCTTTATTTGCTGCTTCGGTAGGGCTTAGCTCAGAAGATAGAAGATCAAGGGCTGGTTCGGAATTTTTTGATCTAATAGTGTTAGCTTTTATGAATTTCCATATAAGCTTACTGTTTTTACCTGCTTTCTGTAGTTGACTCTGATCATATTGGTTTTTTAACTTCTTCAACAGATTATTACAGAAATTCCTATACCGTTTGTATGTAATTGATAGTAGTTTATTATCCGGTGCATTTTTCGATTTTCGGTGGAGTTTATCTCTTTGTCTGATACAGCGAACCAGTCCGGGCGTAATCCATGGTTTAATGTTACTATACTTGCTAGGTATTATTTTGGTAAACGTATTTTTCCTAAGCGCAGATTGCAATAAATCTACAAAATATTGTAGGGAATCATTTGGGTCATGTGAGTTATAAACGGGGTCAAAATTAATACCGCGTAAGTCAGTTTCGAGACTCGTCATGTTGAGTTTAGTATAGCTACGCATGCATTTATTTCTAGGTGAAGTTATTTGTAACGTTAGTAAAACAGCTTGATGATCGGTCAAGGATGAATTAGTAACCAACGTTTTTGATGGGCTTTTCGATTTTATAAGGATATGATCTAGGCAGGAGCCACTCTGGTGGGTTGGATGATAATGAGCTGGTAATAAACCATGAAATGAGCAAATATTGAGATACTTATGTGCATGAGTGTCGAGTTTTACAGCAGCTGTGTTTATGTTGATATCACCTACCAGTATGATATTTTTAAATGAAGATAATTTACCTAAGTTAGTGTTAAGCGAGTCCAAAAACCCATCAATACCCTGGGATGGAGGCCTGTAAATAGCCAATATTACTGTATCGGGAATAATTTTAATTATTAAGCAGTTGCAGTCTGGAAAATAAGGTTCATCTACTAATGTTCTTAAATTATTTTTAATATAAACTACGACGCCATCATTCTGGTTGAATGTTTTATCGCTTTTGTGAAGATTAAAGCCATCGAGAGTTGGTAAATTTGCCGTTTGTTTGGACAACCAACATTCTGTTAGAACGATAATGTCGCAACATATATCAAGATCTTGCAGCAATACTTGGAAACCGTTAAAATTTCGGGTTATACTACGAATATTTTGTGTAAGTATATTTAGTGTGTTATCCCCAGTATAGATTATGTTTTTGCATTCCTCCACATTACAAGTTTTTGCTTCAGACACGGAAAAATTATCTAGATCAAAAATTAGCTGATTGGCCATAAAAAGGAAATTATATGTAAAGGTTAACCTACTATCTATGTGCTTAATTAACTTGTTATTCGGCGGCGCTCCTAGGCGCCCTCATAGTCAATAGAGTTAATGTAGTTGTCCTCTGCATATTTACGTGCTGGGCAATTTACATCACCAGTTGGATGATCATTTTTTCTCTTGAAGCGTTTGCAGGTCGCACATTGAGGTGTAGAATCTTTATTAGTGCACTCCTTGAAAGAATGTCCGGTTTCGCCACAGAAGTTGCAAGTAGAGCTCGTTTCTCTGCAAAATTTGGCTGCATGTCCGAATTGCTGGCAGTTAAAACACCTGGTCACAATAGTGAAGTCTCTTACTGGACATGAGGTCCAATTTATGAAAATTCTTCCTTGATCAATCATAACTTTCCTGATATTAGCAGGAACTTCCAATATGTAGTTGCAAGTAGGTCTTTCTTTTCTTCCTGACTTATGGCTCAATTTTATAGTTTCTACGAAGGACTCACGAGTGATGTTCGGCAATTTATCGGCCAAGTTTTGCAAGAAAATGCAATCAAACACCTCTTTTTCTGTTAGAGCAACGGGGACACCAATAACAGCAATCCTAGGACGGCGTTTGGATGGCTCTTCAATTGTAAGGCCTGAGGAAACTAGCTTCTGTGAGCTTTTTAATTTGTCGATGTCGTCTTTATTATCGGTGCTTATGATGACGCCTCCGTTTCTAATTTTTCTTAGTCCGCGGACATGGAGTTTCATTTCCTCAGGCGAGATAATTTTTTGTACCAACGTTTTGGTGTCGTCACTGGTTTTGGTTTTGTCGCTGGGATAAATAGCGACTGCACTGATATTTAGTGGGCGTATAAATTTATCAGAGCCTTTCTTCACCATGCTAGCATAGGAAGTATTTGCTGGTTCGTTTCGGCTCATTTTCGTTTCCACGACTTCTTTGAATTGACAGAGAGAATCCGCAACATTCTGCTGCAGTTGAAGGTGCTGGATGGTTGTGTGCGCTTGGATGGACTTTTGCTTCAGAGATTGGTACAACACACCCATCTGAGACGTCCCATGGTTCACTTTTCGACAGAGATTGGTGACACGGAGTTTTTGGTCGGAATTCATTTTTCCCTCCGCCACAATCGAGCAAATTTCAGTCAAAATTGTGTCGATGGACCCTAGCCATCTCTGAATCTCCGACGTAGAAACGACTTCAGCCGGTAGTTCGTTCTCCGTGGCTGCTGGCGGTATTGGTTCTCTCGTCTGATTTTGATCGGCATGCGGCGGCGTCGGTGGAGGACTTCGTCTTACCAATTTGCTACGGCCGAAGGGGCTATCTCCTGGGTTAGACATTCTTCTAACACCGAAAACGCTGATTATCTAAAAACTATCTAGTTCATCTTTCACAACGAAAAAGGTTTGTTAGTCACACTCGACATTAACACAAAACACTGACTCAACAAATTATTGCAATAACATTATTCGTAATTACTCAAAACAATATCGTTATAATCAACGAAAAACACGTCCGCTTAGTCTCGCGTATTGAGATCAATCAATATTATATATAAATTATTTTTATCTTTTTTATTTTTCATTGTTACTAAAAGATTGGATCATCTAAATAGACATAGAGAAATAAATAAGTACTATAGACGATAACTCATAAACTACCTGAGCAATATAAATAATATTTAAATGGGACTACATGGGAAGCAACAGCTTTGTAATAAGAAAGATAATCATCAAAATTGGTCCACCCAGACAAAAGTTATGAGGTAACAAACATAAAAAACATACAGTCGAATTGAGAACCTCCTCCTTTTTTGAAGTCGGTTAAAAAAACATAGGTTAATTGAATCTGTTTCGACCAGAGATTTTCTTGCCCGTTCTTCTCCATAGAGATCTACGCTTTGGAATTGATAACTGCAGTACTTTTAAAGTTAGTATGTCCTGTGAGTTCTGACATAGACTGCAGCAGCTTCTTAATTTTTTGTTTTTATGACATTCCATAAAGCCTTTTTTGTTTATGGAAAATCATCAAAGAGCTTCAGGAGAGTCAGACTTTTACTGACTTAAATAAGTGCGGAACACGTGTGTGTTCCGCACTTAATTTGTCTGTAGATTATAACAATATTTGGCTGATTGTTCGATGTACATTAATGGGTCTGCCGCGCCACTGCAGCGGCTCTGCAACTTTCGCGGCACCTAACACAAACGGCTTTGCGGCACCTAACACAAACGGCTTTGCGGCACCTAACACAAACGGCTTTGCGGCCATCATGCGCACCGGTGCACTTCTATCATGCGCCGTACGCGCGACAGTCCCAACACCATCTCGTACGCTGGCTGCCCGGTGGGAGTCTCTGATGCTGGCTCGCTGGATATGACTGCATGCAGTTGTATAGTAATTTGCCACCATCATAGGGAAGTCCACCCGAATCTGCCACTTACTGACTATTAATCAATTAATTACTATTACTAACGCTAGTCTGCAATCTAGTAATTGTACTAACAAATATGGATAACTAGCTTACGCCCGCGGCTTCGCCCGCGTTAAATTTGGGATAACACAGTTTCCCTAGCGCCTTATTGATTTGTAATAGCAACGCTAAGTTTTCCCTTTTCTTCCCTCTCTCTCCCTCACATCCCAATTTTTTCAAATAAAAATTAGCCTATGTCCGTCTCCTGGTTCCGAACTATCTATGTACCAAAATTCATCACAATCGGTTTAGCCATTAAAGCGTGAAGAGGTAACAAACAAACAAACAAACAAACTCACTTTCGCTTTTATAATATTAGTAAGGATAAGGATAGTAAGGATAGTAAGGATAAGTAAGGAGTAAGGATAGTAAGGATAAGGATATTATACACTTCTGTCTAAGTTGACACACTAATACTTGCTTTTTATAACATAAATGCGCATTTGTGTTATAGTCCGTTTTAATAAGGGTTGAGCCTATTGCCATCAACTCGGCACTATTCTAGTTTAGTTAGTTTGTTTGTTACGTCTTCACGCATAAATGGCCTAAACGATTTTGATGAATTTTGTTACAGAGATAGTTGGGAAACTGAAGACAGACATAGGCTAAAAAAAGTGAGAATAGAGTAGGGGGAGAAAAAAGGAAGAAAAGGGCAGAGAAGGATATTTTTTTTTCGATCATCACAGGTGTTAAAGTTAGCGTTAGCCTAAAGTAACTATGCCACGCGGACAAAGTCGCGGGCGGAAGCTAGTTTGTTATAATTAACTGTAAGTAACCTATCTATATAGTAATTGAATTTTCAAAGAAGTAATTCGTAAAAATGAAGTATCTTTTTGTACGTGTAACTCCTAACCAAAAAGAAACCTGGCAATAACTAACCTTAGGCCTATATTACTTAAAGTAGGCGACCATACGTTTTTATCAAATCGCTAGTGCCTTGAAAATTCGCAAAACGGACACAACCGTCAACGACGTCTGCCCTCACAAGTCTGCCCGCGTTCGGGTCGCGCACTCAGCGATGAGCCACTTCTTCCCCACCGCACCTACCCCGCTCCCCCCACGCCCCGTTCGCCTGGCACCGCTGCCGGTATTTATCACCGAAACAGTATTTATCGCCGAAATTGCTATGACTCTGCATTTTAAACCTGTGATATCTTCGAAAATATTTATTTAATTGACATGCTGTAAAAAGCCACATTGATCTTTATTAAATGCACAATGTATTTAAGATACTTAATTGGATAAGGATTAATACTGTATTGCTTAAAATCGCTTCGTAAATAAGCCATATTTCTCGTACAAATTAAAGGATAAAAAATAGTTATTGTGGGTTATTCCTAAGAGATAAACATATACCATCACGGACTTTTTTGTAGACCTTTTTAAGTTGTACAATACTGTAGTACATTGTTTTGATCTATCTTGTAGGATTCAGTCAGCGTTTGCAATGTAAGCGCAAAAATTGTGTTTTTTTACGACCTCACATTAGAAACCTCAAAAATTGTAGCCTATGTGTTATTCTGATGTATAAGCTATATTGTGGTAAAGTTTCATTCAAATCCATTCAGTAGTTTTTACGTGAAAGAGTAACAAACATCCATACATCCATACATCCATACTTACAAACTTTCGCCTTTATAATATAGTAGTAGGATATGATCGTAAGATGAATCTGAAATAAACAATTCATCATCATCTGCTTAGCCTTTTCCAACTATGTTGAAGTCGGCTCCCAGTCTTACCGGATGCAGCTGAATATCAGTATTTCACGTGGAGCGACTGCCTATCTGACATCCACAACCCAGGAGGTACTGGGTAATACCATACCCCTTGGTAAGACTGGTTGTCAGACTTTAGAGACACTGACTACCTGTAACGGGTCTCAAAGATCTACATTTGCCAGCCGGGACCGGCTTAACGCGCTTTCCGACGCACGGAGGAAACTCGGTATGTAACGGGTGGTTACCCATCTACAGACCAACACGAAGGCAAGCACGGCTTAACTTAAAAATTGACCCGAACGGCTGCTAGTATTTAGCCACGAGCTCCTGAAATAAACGATTATTTAATTATTTTTCCCTTATTTCAAGTTAATGCTTCTAAACCGCATTCGTAAAGCCTGAAAACATATTTTCCTGAAAATGCAAAGTACTGAAAGTAGGCATGAATAAAATTTGCTCCAATTGTAAGTTTATTCGCGAAAAATGAGACTTTAAAAGGGAAAAACGATTTCGGAATGGAGATTACAATGTAAGAAGTTATTAGTGTCGGGCCGCGAAAAAAGCGAGCGATTTACTGTGATTTATTTCTTTGTACTTTTAAATTGTTCCATGTACAGACGCCTGCACATCAAGCTACTACAATCTGTGAGATTTCTTTGATAGATTTTCGACTTTATTGCTAAAGTATTAGGTTCAAGGTTCATTGGGAAAAATTTACAGTTTCGGGTAGCTTGACCTGCTGGCGTCTGTACAATGCTACTATTCTTCAGTCGTGTTAACTTGAGCTATGGGCAAATCGCTTTCATGCTGTAGTAGACAGCTTTTTAGTGATTTTGGTGGCATATTGAATCCATTGACAGTTTTATTTTACTTTATTGCTCACTAGCTTTTTCATGCGGCTTCGCTCGCATTAAATTCGGTATAACACAGTACCTGCTACCTGCAGTTGTTGCTCTTGCGCCTTATTGATTTGTAATAGCAACGCTAAGTTTTCCCTTTTCTTCCCTCGTTCTCTCTCACATATTTTTTTTAATAAATATTGGTTACTTACAAATACTGGTTCCCAACTATCTCTGTATCAAAATTCATTAAAATCGGTTTAGCCATTAAAGCGTAAAGAGGTAACAAACAAACAAACTCACTTTCGCTTTTATAATATTAGTAAGGATTCGCCATAAGGTATACTAGTACCTATGCATTCTTTTGAGATAAATTGTTAGTGGGCTGGCAATAATTGTAACCAATGGCTGATGTTGCAAACGAATTCAGGCGTCGCGATCGGCATTTTAGTAAAGTACCATTTTTTTATTATGCTGGTAACATTATTGCAATGTCATTGTCAATGTGATTGACGTAAATGATTATAATTTTACTGTGTTTTGTTTTGTGCCTGACATTTTGTGTACGCAAAGAGATCGTTTGCGTATTTTCAGGGAAAAAAAACGGAGCCCTTATTGGATCACTTAGCTGTCCGTCTGTCTGACTGTATGTCTGTCCGTCAAGACCCTAGGCCTCAGACCCTAGGGTTTACCTCGAAAACACTTGAAAGTATCAAGTTGAAATTAAATAATTTACTTAACTCTTTGGTAGTATTGTGCTGTGATAAAAACGCAGCAAAAGAAATGTCGCTGTTTATGTCGAAGTTAGTACGGAACCCTTTTGGCCGGTTTTTTTTAATAATTGGCAAATTAGAATGATGTGAACTAGTGAGTTGTTATCCCAACTAAAAATGATTGCAAAATGCAACTCAAAAAAAAAATCGGGAAGTTGAAAATGGGTCAAATTTAAATGATAAGTTTAGTTTAAGTTACAAGTGAACCTAAGGTCTAGCTGCCTTAGGATTTGGACTACTATCTCCCCGCTTATTTCCTAGCCACCTCTATGCAAAACAAGTATGATTTTATCTCGTATTTATATGATTTGGCACATTGCCCGGTGTTCCAATACCAGATGCATCACAGCCTGCGTCATACATTACCTAGTACACTATCATGTATAAGGATGTTATGTCTATTTCGGGAGATTCAAGGAGTGGGCGGAAGATTGGTGTAGGGTATACAGTAGATCTGTGGTTACTGATTGGTTATCTGATCCTTACTAATATAATAAAAGCGAAAGTGAGTTTATTTGTTTGTTTGTTACGTCTTTTTTATATAAGAGAGAAAGAGGGAGAGAAAGGAAAAAGTTAGCTTTGCTATTACAAATCAATAAGACGCAAGGGCAAAAACTGCAGGTAGCAGGTACCGAATTTAACGCGAGCGAAGCCGCGGGCAATAGCTAGTAACAGATACATCACCTGTGACAGGAAATCATGATAAAATGGTGTAAACGAATTCTTTGCTAAACCATAACCAAACATTCCTTACATTAAATTATTGATGGAAAACAACTTTGTTTTTAGCGATGATAAATTACGTTTTAAGGAATTCAAACTTTGGGATTTCTAAATATCTGCAAACCTAGAAGGTTTACAGAAAAAAATACATAATTACTATGAACCCCCTCTCCCTTATAGCTTCACCAAAGGTACTTTACACCCATTAAAGGTCACATCAATTACACCTTTGCCTATAAGAATTTCTGTACAACTTTGCCGAGCCTAAGACAACAAACTTTATCCTCTATATTATTCAAAACACCAATGGAATACTTTCGTTAACTTACATCACATAAGCCGCCTTGATCTCCAACTTTCTACGTAATTATATTAACCGGATCGAGACGGTTTTCAGCGGTTCTCACTGGTAATCTCCGGTTTATACAGTCTGTAGAGTTTTGTGGCTATATTTGTGTCAATTTTATTTCTATGGTTGATAAAATGTTTGTCATGTGCTTTGTAGAAAATTATGAGCCTACTCTTTTTTATGGGGTTGGAAAATTATCAAATAACTTTCCCCTCTCTGGGCGGAGCAGGGGGGAGCGTCAGACTTTTAGAGGCTAAAACTTACTCATGTTCCTTCTTTTTCCTGTTATGTTCTGGGGCCGAGATATGACTTTTGAACAACCCGCAACCTCGGAAGGCGGTGGCCCTAAATAATATTTATTCAAAGGTATTTTTCTCGTTCAATATTTTATGAAATCATGCTTATATTTATTAAACGTGATTTGGTCAAACTAAGCTAAAAACCAGCTTTTATAATGTAAAAAATTACGCAAAACAAGCACCCGTTCTAGCAGCACGTTCTAGTTTTTTAATTTCCGAACTATGTAAAAGCCAGTCCTTGGTTCTCGAGAAATTCAAAACGTTTAGTTGACTTTACACGTTTTGAAATATCATTAAAAAGAATGTGAGCACAAGGACCCCACGGTGCGAGAGTTTCACCCCCAAAAGTCCCAAAAATATAGTTACTGATAAGGTAACGTAAAGGTTTTTTGAAGCCGCAGCAACAGCGCTAGCGCAGCACGAAGAGCTAGGAAGATGGGCTGGGACAAGAGTATCGACACGTGTCACAAGCCGCTGCCTTACCGATATGCCTTATCGATACATTTTTTTACCAATTGACATTGTTGGGGACGAATCGTTTGACGCATTAGTTTTAAAAATAATAAATCTTTATTTCAGGCTATGTGTCTATAATAATTATTCTTATAAAAAATATCTAACAAGAGCAAGATTTTTTTTTATGATATTTGAGTCCAGCTTCTTTGTTTATATAAGTTCATTAGTTTATTCATAAATTAGTTTCTTTCAAATTATTTTAATGAACTGTGTTATTTTTCGTTTGACTGGTAAATAATGCCTTATGACATTAAGTCTGCTTATGTACCACTATAATTGTACAAGAAGTTTAAATAAATAAGTAAATTTGATAAGGATTTTGTTATATAATCAAATTTAAAAAAAAATCTTTAACTGAATATTGTGGCTGTCAGTTTTGAAGCCATTTAAACGTTGCTATCTCTTTCACTCTCTAGCTTAGTAAGCCATTTTTCTATTCATTATGATAATAATTATCTTGGGTTTCCAGTTCAATGCTGACTAACTAACCGTTAAGATTCTGCAACACGGGATAATGTGTCGTAAGCTTTATTATTACTGTTATGGCGGTTAGATATGGTTAATGGTTATTTTTTGACAACCTCTTTAAATAAAAGAGATGAGTATTTTAGTTAAGCAGTTTTTTTTTGTGAGCGCAGTGCAAAAGTGAGTGAAAAGAGGCAAAAAGCAAAAATGACTTCCAGAAACATACTAAAATGGCTGAAAATAAAATAAAATATTTAGTAGCTAAAACCCACCCAAGTTTGTTTATTAATTGTTGCCCCACTCAAGTTTTTTCTTGGAATGAGTGCATTTACAAACATTCAAAGTCTCATACACGAACGGCCAGACCAAAAAAACTGCCTTTTTATTTTGCGGTGAAACCTACATCTCTGCCTAACGATTTAAATTTACAAGCGCGCTACTATGCTATATTAATTTCCTTAAAAGTATCATAATAAAACTGAAATAACATACTCAAATAAAATAATTTTCCGAATGAAAAAACTTGCGTTGAATAATTTTCATAACGAAAGATTATGAACTAGGTACATGAAATAATAAATAGAATTCAACACATATTCATAGACGCGGCTGTTAAGTTAATTAAACATTACAATATGTGTAATGTAAGGGGGGGGGGGGTGTGGATGGTGGTAGATAAGCAAAAACAAATATAATGTTAGAAACTTGCTTCCGCACGCGACTCCGTCCGCGGAAATAATGTCACTGAAAAAACAGTTGAGTAATAGTGTGTGTTACGTTGTGGGTTGTTCGAAAGAGATACCCGGAATATAAAGGGCAATAGAAGGAACATGGGTGGGTTTTACTCAGTATAAGTCTGACACTCCCCCCCCGCTCCGCCTAGAGCATCACCTGCCTAGCCTTTCCCCAACTATGTTGGGATCGCCGTCCAGTCTAACCGGATGCAGCTGAATATCAGTATTTTACATGGAGGCACTGCCTATTTGATGTTCCGGGGCCGCGGTATCTCTTTCTTACAACCCGCAACATACGGGGAGGTCTTTGCTCAGAAGTGTGACATAGAAAGCTAGAAAGCTAAAATAAAAACACATAACGCCATCAAATAGGTAGCTATACAAACTCGACCCCCTTAACGTTTTGCTTTCTTAGTTTTTTTTCTTCCAAGCTACATCACTAGGACAGAATTTCCCAATTCAAGTTTAGTTATTGAGCATGGGAAACAACACCATTGACATAAGTTCCTTAAAATAGTACACGCACATTACGTTTGTGTTTCGGAAAGACAATATGTAATTATAGGCAGTTATACCGACAGTATTATTAAAGGCTCTCTTCAACGTTTAACAAATGAAGGAAATACTACGAACAAAACAATTAATCAAACTTATAGTTCAAAGTGGTGACAATATTGAACCATTAACTGTAGAATTACTTTCATTGAAAGGCCTGAAGCCATTTGACATTGACCAGTCAAAGGGAGACAATATGAAAATTAAAGTAAATTGTAAAAAGACTAAGGACACATTCTATACGTTAGCTCCGCTAAATTGGTTACTAAGAGTGTTTAATTTATCATGCATCTACCGCAAAAATGATCAGTTAAAAGTGTCATGGTCGTCCATAAGAAGTATTATTTTTATTGTTGTATTTGGATTTGTCAATTTCATCCTCTTAGTCAGCAAGATTGAAAGATTAGATGTTATACGGAACAACACGACTTTAATAACGTTTTCTGACACCATTCAGATGTCTTATCTCATCGGATATTTTGAATACATCATCGACTTGTTCTATGTTTACAAATATGGAAGAGATCTCCGATTGAAGTATTTGAAATGCTTTGAACATGTCGACCAGATTTTGGGCATGAATTATTATGATGAAGTTCGAAGGATTGTCTTAATAAATGTTGTGAGTCATATCATTGCGTCTGCTGTGGCCTCTTTAATTGATTATGCAAGTTGGGTCCAAGGCTTCGGTTGGGTTGCTCCCACTTTGTACTCCTTGGATTATTTCTATTTCTTTCTGAATTCGCTGTCAGTGCTTGATGGATTGACTTATGTTGTACAATTGGAATATCGTCTTAAAGTCATAAGGAGTCTTCTTCATGTAAGTACAATTACAATATATTTTTACCGTTGCATTCAAAAAATTTTTTTTCACTTTCATTTTTATGATCATCTTTGTATTTAAATGAATTAATAGTCAAGTACGCTGAACAAATCTCACTAAACGATGATCTTTAGGGATCATGGTGCTGCATTATGATTGATTATTATAGAGGAGCTCGTGACTAAATAATAGCAGCCACTCAGGTCAATCTTTAGGTTAAACCGCTCTTGCCTGTGGATGGGTGACCACCCGTTACATACCGAGTTTCCTCCGTGCCTCGGAAAGAACGTTATGCCGTTGGTCTTGGCTGTCATTTGTAGATCTTTGACAGTCGTTACAGGTAGTCAGTGTACCGAAAGTCTGAAAACCAGTCTTACCGAGGGGTATCGCATTACTCAGTACTAACTGGGTTGTGGAGGTCAAATAGGCAGTCGCTCCATGTAAAATACTAATATTCAGCTGCATCCAGTTAGACTGGACGCCGACCCCAACATAGTTGGGAAAAGGATAGGAAGATGATGGTGCTGCATTATGAAAGAATCACATTATCGGATATAATCTTTTGCAGGGTCTAACAACTAAACAGTATATTATTTTTTACTACTGAATCTGCAGTGTGAACCTACAAGTTTCAATAGCCAATTTTTATTTCTCTCATTAATGAAGCTACTATTATTTACAAAATATAAAAATAATTAAATAATTACAGGACGTCAAAAAATTCGTCCGCATTGCAATCAACAGAAAAAGTCCCCAGAAGGCTGGCAGCATTACTGCTTTGGATGACAACGCTAATTCTTTGCGCAAAAAACAGGCCAGCCCTCTGGTTATGAGAAGAGTCGACTAACTTGGCGATTTTCTAGTGTTTCAACCCAAAACGGCTCAAACACATAACTAGCAATCAAATTGTGATATTTGCGCCGTTTAAATAGTTTTTTTTTTTGGACAGGGCTACTACACTTCACCAAATAATAGTAGATCCATTTCTGGAGACGAAAACAAAAGCTGGGCATTAAAAACCAGCACTGGACACATCCCTCTGGAGTCTTTGAAAACTCTCAGTCATAGCCGATTCATCGAATTCATTGGATTCAATCGATGCTACCTCCTTCTCCTTGAGCAAACCAATTACACCAACACAATGTTTGGTTTTAGGGTGAGTTATTTAAATTATAATTTCTTTTTGTTTTTACTATGGACACTTTTAATGTGCACGTCTCGCTACATCGTTCTCACATAATTTACATTACCAACACGAATGAAGTAACCAAGGTTTTGTAACAATATTCTGATTTCAAATGTCCATGTAGTTTCTTGTTCATTCTTCTCCATAGAGATCTACGCTTAAGAATGGGCAACTAGTTTTTTTGCATGCGTTAGTTCACAAGTTAGTATGCATTGTATTTGGAATTGTGGCTTCATTCTTTGGTTTCTTGAATTGAAATAAATATTTTTTTTTGAGTTTGATTTGACAAAGTATTCATGGATTTTTGTATGTCATTTTCATTATCTAACTCTTTGACATAAATGGTTTTGATTTGTTTTTAATCAGTGCGAGGTTCGAAGTTTGAGGATGCTTATCTTAATGGTCTCCATGGCGACCATTTTGATGGCACGGTTGTTGCAGTGGTTGAGCGATTGACTGCTGCGCTGCTTGTTGCGAATTCGATCCTCGCACGGAACATGTTGTATGATGATGGTAGTTGGTTTTGGGTCTGGCTGTTGGTGTATCTGTGTGTATATTGTTTTGTATATTCGTAAACGTACCCACGATGAAGAAGAAATTCCTGTTACTAGTGTGGAAAAAAGTTTAAAAAATGCACGAAAGTTGTAATAGCGAAAATTAACTATGATCCCAAGCATTCGGGCTGAGTAGGTATGGAAATTTTCTTTTAGTTCTAGTGGTTCTAGAACAATATTAATACTAAATTAATGGTTGAAGATCTAATTTTGATTTATACTGTCTGCAAATTATTTAAGGGGTCTGTTGTCAATATTTCTTTTCTGTTCGCAGATTTTAGTACTCAGTGTCAATCTACTCGTCAATATGATCAACTTGTTGAACTTATCCATCAGATTTGCTATTGGATCTATGGTAGGTATTGAAGTTAACGTTATGCATTTCTAAAAGTTTTATAGTATGCGAAATGATGCACCGATCACAAATAAATTATTACAACGATGATAAGTGATAAATTTAACAATGGCAGAAAAACAGATTTTAATATAGACGTACACTATAATTAATAATAGTGATAGTGAGAGCTTTTTTTTTGGAATGGGAAATTATCAAATAACTTTACTCGCTCTGGGCGAACCGGGGGGGAGTGTCAGATTTCACTGACATTCATATTCCTTCTTTTATACCTTATGTGTTCCGAGACCGTGGTATCTCTTTCGAACAACCCGCAACCATACCAGGCAGTGGCCCTAGCAAGCCTAGGGGCTTGCTATTATCGGCATCAATAGTGACACCTACTAAGAAGATATGCTGCGTGGACCCAACATAAAATAGGATACTAAGAGCAGGAGAATGATGAATAGTGACGTCACATGAAAAACTTAAGTGTGTGCATACTTGAGTCTGAACACTGAAAACCAGCGCTGTGCTGTGGGCTCCCACGGCACAGCATGCTGAGTGGTGACCTACCTGTCACAGTCACGACGTGCAAGCTATTTTTATTTTGTCTCATATATGTATTTGTAAATGTTTGTGATACTCTGCATGTTTATTTTTTTGTTGCTCGTCGTAATTTGCGACTAATAAATGTTTTTTTCCTATTCTTGAGTCTCGTAACAATGCAGCTCTTCTTGATTATCAATTTTGATCTTCTTGTAGGTTTCACCAAACGGCGTGTGCCGTTACCCAGCAGTGTCCAGTATGATCAGATTCCTGAACTGGGCGATGATAGCAACCATCATGGTGTACCGGTGCGAGAGAACCTACAGGGAGAGCGAGAGTATTTTACAAAACATTGACCTCTTACTGTTTAACAAGAATAATTGTAAGTATTTTTTTAAACGTGCACTAGTATTTTCTTCTATATCGTTTGTGCGTTTACAAACATTTAAACTTCACACACACAAACAGCCAGACGCGAAACAACTACCTGTAGATCATACAAATATTTGTTCCGTGCGGGGATCGAATCCGCGACACGCAGGCAGCAGTCGATTGCTCAGCCACTGCGCCAACCGTGTCTTCAAATCTTAAGTCATTTTAATGAGAATATTTTAAATAGATGAAATGGCGACAGATCACTGGAACAACTAGTGACTCACCGATGCCACACAACTTAAAGGGGTCTATCTAAAAGTCCGTGATTAGCCTATCGTGATGTATAGGTCAAATGCTGGGCTGTAAAATCACCAACATCTTTTTAAGATGTATGAAAAGCATTGCATGTAGCGAAGATGAGAATGTTGAGATGAATGTGAGGGACAAAAATGGATAAAGTAAAGAATGAGTATATTAGAGTAAGTTTGAAAAATGAAAAAGATCGAAATTGATGAAAGAAATTACATAAAGCTTTTACCTCTAAGTGAGACAGTTCAGGATGACTATAAAAAAGAGTACGAAGGGTGACTTTAACCCGTTGAATGTTGGTAAGTTCCTACGGGGGAACATAAGGGAAAATGCTACAAGTATTTTAAGTACCCACGGGGGAACTTCATACGGTGTAGGTATCGGTTCGTTTTTCTGAAGGCCTACCTCACTAGAAAGTTACTCATAAATTCGTAGATTTTCCGTCGAATTTGCGAGCGTTTGTTGCAATATTCAACAGGTTCAGTTTCAAAATTTTGGATGTAACCGACTGCAAAATCCTTTAATTGACATATTAAATCCTGAATAATACTAATTTCCCTTGTCCACAGCCGCCAGTCTCACAAAAACCCTGGTTAACTTCCGCAACCTGCTGGTCACCAGGCCCATCAAATTTCACGCCATAAATTTCTTTAACATTGAGTATACCCTTCTGGTTTCATTCGCTTCCACAATTGTGACGTATACGATTATTTCGCTGCAGAGCATGAAATGACGATGCACGCTGAAAATTTGTCTCCAGTTATAAGTGTTTGCTGCCTTCCTCAATCTTACTTCTTCTCTTTTATAATCCTTGTATCACTTGCATTGATTTATAATACCGTAAATTGGGGTCTCTTAGGGATCCGGAGGCTATTTGGAACCCCTGACAATGAAATATTTGATTGAAAAATCTCAAAAAGAGGTCTCTTTTAAGTTCCAGACAAAAATCTTGGTCTGCTCAAAATGGGACTATGCAGATTTGTGTCTCAAATGGTCAATGGTCACCTGGTCATCGAAAATAGTACCTTAAGCTTAGTAGTCGCACTAGCGACTACTTGTAGAACCACGAGGCATTGTAATCATATTCAAATCGTTTGGTATTTGAACACAGATTTTTTGAAATAATAGATACATTAAAAAAGAAAAATCTTATTCTTTGTCTGGCCCTCCTGTATAAAAAATTGTGTATTTTATGCTTTTTCCCCGACTTTATAGTACCTATTTGTAACAGTTTTTGTATAGTAACCTAAGCTCTGCTGTTGATGTATTTTCTCTTTGTGACAATGTACATAAATAACTTCCGTGATTAAAATTTCATTAACAACATAATTTCAATTATTATTTATTTTAAAACCCTGTTGGAACGCTTTGACTCTCAAAGCTCATCGGTTGTTTAACACATCAATTATCAATGGATTGCTTTTGTGACAAACTGTTGCATGTTTGCATATTCAAATACATAAAACGATAATTTATACCGTTTTTGCATTCTTTAGTACTTTTTAGGGTTCCGTACCTCAAAAGGAAAAAACGACACCCTATAAGATCACTTTGTTGTCCGTCTATCTGGTTGACAAGATCGTTTTATCTCGGGTCGAGGTATCGAGTTGAAATTTAAACCATACTTTACCGCCATGATGAAAAAAACAACCTCTCCAACCTCTAAGTCTACGCAGTAAAAAAATTTAGCCGTTTATGTTGCAAGTTTGTACGGAACAAGAAGTTTGTGCGCGAGTCTTACTCACTTTTGGCCGGTTTTTTTTTTATCAACACTGTATATTTTAGCTGTTAAATATGTTAAGCCCGTTGCATAACGCTGTTCAACTTAATAAACTTGAGGATCTAGCATAAGCAAGCGATGTTACCCTTACATAAATATGGCTCTAAGGGCCAAAATAACGCGAAAGCACCACACTGGAGATAAAATCAGCAAATCGCCGCTCAACGGACAGACCTCCGGTGTGATCTAGTAGTGGCATGGAGAGAGTAACTGTCGCAATAATAGTGGCGTTAAGTCCCCTCTTTGAGGAGTGGCTGGAGAGGCGCCAAGGCGTCCTGACCTACCGTCTGACGCAGGTCTTCAACGGGCACGAAAATTTCGGGAGGTTTTTGTACATAATCAGGCGGAAGGAAACGCCCCGCCCTGGTTCTTACTCCGGAGAGGGAGGGAGTGAGAAACGGTCACCTCCTTCGTTATCATAACGCGTGGCTCTAAGAGTTGTCATCATTTCAGAGGGGCCTGCCAGGGCACCGTCTGCCAAGGTTGCAGGTTGTTCGAAAGAGATACCGTGGCCTTGAAACATAAAGGGCATTAGAAAGTGGTTGAATGGTATTTAGTCAGTACAAGTCTGACACTTCTCGTCCGCTCTACCCAGAGCGCGGGAAGTTATTTGATGAAAGGGGTCATCACATACATACAACATTAATTACTAGCACAATAAAGGTACTAATTTAAAAGAAAATAACGACACTATAGTGAAATAACAATTAATTTTCTATGCAAGTAATTTGAAAGGAGATAGCGATGCCTGACAATAGATGCCATGGCGTTATTAATGACTTGCTACAAATTATTATACAGGTGGTGACGGAAGATAGAAGTTACATCTTTGCCACGCGACACGCTACTTGTAATTCTTTCTTCTATAAAAACGTTTTTTTAAAAGCTTTGCCTCACACTAGGAATTTCTTCTGTATCGTGGGTGCATTTACAAACATTTAAACTCACATCAACAAACAGTCAGACCCAAAACATCTATCTGTAGGTCACAAAAATATTTGTTCCATGCGTGGATCTAATCCGCGACACGCAGGTCAGTAGTCGATCGCGATCAGAAGGGCTACTATGACATCTTTTAGCAATTCTTATTCCACTGAGGGAAAGAGATGGTGCTAGACACCCTGTATTAATAGCTTTGTCTCTTTCCCTCAGTGGAATAAGAATTGCTTTAAGAGGTCATAGTAGGGTAGCAGTAGCCATTGCGCCAATCGTGCCGTCATTATCAAAAAATGTATCCAATGTGTTATTCCAGACAAAAAAAATGATTCTGCTACAGTTCCAGTCACAAGACATAATAACTTGTGAAAGTACTGTAGTTGCCCATTCCAAAGCGTAGATCTCTATGGAGAAGAATGGGCAAGAAACTCCATGGACACTCTTTTAAATCATAATCCTTACTAATATTATAAAAGCGAAAGTGAGTTTGTTTGTTCATTTGTTTGTTTGTTACCTCTTCACGCTTTAATGGCTGAACCGATTTTGATGAATTTTGGTACATAGATAGTTGGGAACCAGGAGATGGACTTAGGCAAATTTTTATTTAAAAAAAGTGGGATGTGAGGGAGAAAGAGGGAAGAAAAGGGAAAACTTAGCGTTGGTATTACAAATCAATAAGGCGCAAGAGGAACTGTGTTACCCCAAATTTAACGCGGGCGAAGCCGCGGGCGAAAGCTAGTGTTTTATAAATTCATGTTGAGATTATACATAATGTGAGAACGATGTAGAAAAACGAGCACATTTAGATCGTCCAGAGTAAAAGCAATAATTAGCACGAGTTCAATAGATGAATTAAAACAAACCGTGGTAGCTAAGAGATGACCAGAGCTTTCCATTTCTTAACAAAAATCCGATGTAACCTCTACATTACGTCAAAGTTTGTTATTGCAACCCTCATTTGGCCAGTGCATAGTCACCATCATACGAAGTGCAATACTCATTAATATTGCATTAGTTGATACGATCATACCAACGGATCATCATTTATACGTCGGGGATCTCTTTGTACCTATATGTCCTATATCAAGTGTAGCTGGTATCAATTCTCATGAGATCTTGTTGTTTGGATGTTGATTTGTGCCAGGTTAATGACAATAGGATCGCCTTCTATTTTGTGGGACTTCAATGTCGCTGGTTAAATATGGGTTAAGTTAATGAATAGGTACAATTAATATGACTAATGTTTGGTATTCGAGTCCCAAATATTCCGAGGTCGATACCAGATTGACGACAAGGTTGGCGCAGTGGCTGAGCGGTCGACTGCTACGTTGCGTGTCGTGGGTTCGATTCGTAAAAATATAATTGTGTTTACCAACACAATACCACAAACTAATATGATTAATTATAACATAATGTGCTTATACCATCAAATTGTCATTTATTTGAGTCTGCTCATTAATTTTTTGGAGTTTTCTTATTTTTATATTATGCTGTATACCTGCGTCAATCTTTTGTTTCTCCTTCAGCCTAAAAAGTCAATGCGCAGGGAAAAAACAAATTAAATCAACAATTACTTTTCGTTTGGTAAGTGTATTGAAAAACGTCGTTTGATCCACGTGAAAATTTGTCACTGCTGTTCTTGACTCCACAACACCTTCGCCTTACGGCTCATGTGGAAATTCCGACTCAGTCGCAATGACAAAGTTACCTCACTTGATTCAAAATATACAATAATTGCCCAACGACAAACCCTGTTCATATCTTCTTAGTATTATTTTGCTTCCACGCTTCCCGTAGGTAATCTGGCTGGCTTTTACCTTGCTCAGATGTTAGTGTTGCCACACAACGTGGCAATGCTGCCAGTCTCTTGGGTACATTAGTATAGGCAGAGTTTTTTTGTTTGGTTATTTAATCGTTTCTTATAAAAATAACTTTGATCACGGCACACTTTATACCTGATGTTGCTGAATATCTAATTTTGAGTATCGACTTCTGGAAAACTTTTAATATTGCTCTAAGTTTTGAATACATACAAACAATCTCAAAATACACTCTGTATCAATGCCAACAACTTACAAAATCGCAACAACTTACAGCAAACCTCATAATAGAATAATTTAAACAAAATTCAATCACGTTTCTAATTAATATACTGTACCTATATAGTTAGTTTACTTATATTTTTTCTTCCATTTTGAGTACCACAGTCTCTACTCAATTATCCAGATAAAAGAAAAACACAGTGAGCAACCAATATCACCTTTTTGCCTTTATATCCTCGGGCCACCAAAGGTCATCACAACGGCATACTGTAGCGACAATTTCATTCCAATTTCAAATTGTACGACTGGTTCTTAAAAAAAAAGTTACCGTAGGTTTCGAAAGGCATCATGGCCGCTTTTTTATAAAATAGACACAGTGACGGCATGGTTAACGCAGTCGCTGAGCGATCGACTGCTACGCTGCGTGTCGCGGGTTCGATTCCCGCACGGAACAAATATTTGTATGAGTTGCAGATAGTTGTTTCGGGTCTGGCTGTTTGAGTATGTGAGTTTAAATGAATTGAAGTGGCGGCAGTACCAGCCAGCTCTAGGGGCTTTCAAACACCATGTAGACTGAATTGTCCGTGTCTTCTTCTTTTACGCAAAAACTACTAAATAGATTTTAATAAAACTTTACAGTTATATAGCTTACATATCAGAATAACACATAGGCTACAATTCATGAAGACATATTTTATATTATATCACCACGCAAGTGAAACCGCGGGGCGCAGCTAGTAAGTAACCTGAATAACTAGGGTCCCGATTGGCCTTTATCTGTTTGTTTGAGTTTATCCGACACAGATCATATCCATGTAGACGTTGAAAAGAGTTGGGAACATGCTTCCACCCTGCTTCACTCCACACTTAAGGCCAAAGGGCATTGATAACTCATTTTCCGTCGAACACGATTTTCTTGTTTCTGGTACCTGATTTTCAGTACTCGCACCACGCCACTGAGAACTTCACCGTCTGATAGCTTACGCCACAGCAGATCGTGGTCAACGCGGTCGAAAGCGTTGCTAAGATCTAGATAACAGGCTATTACCGAGGTATTTCTACTTGTAATATCTGACAACCTGTTTGAGTACTTATACATGACATAGTAATTCTTGTAGATATAAGACTTTTAAAGTCGTCATGACATTTTAAAGCTGTTGTGAAGCAGTAAATAGGCGAGATCAATAATTTTTGCCTTAATAACAACAGAATTTCGAGCAAATAAGATAATATTAACACGAGAATGAGCTGCGATTGAGCTCTGTCTGATATCACCAGAGTGGTTTCGTTTGGCAGCATGCAGAACTTGGTAAGTAAATTTGGGTAACGCTAAGTAATAACACGACTCCGTGACTGAAAGTTATGAATAGTAGTATAGATAGTGAGTGTGTTTGATTGTTTGTTACGTCTTCACGCCCAAATGGCTAAACCGTTTTTAATTAATTTTGGTACAATTTATTAAAACGATTGAAATATAAGGGAGAAGGAGGGAAGAAAAGGAAAAACTTAGCATTGCCATTACAATAAATAAGGCGCAAGGGCAAAAACTACAGCTAGCAGGTACCTGTAAATCAGGAAAGGGGATTTGTGGTGCCCCGAATTTAATGCGAGCGAAGCCGCGGGCAAAAGCTAGTATGATATAAAAAAAACGTATGCATAATTATGACATCTATAAGATTTTGATGTTTTTATATTTCAAAGAATTAAAATAATTTACTTTCTCATACGTCGAGTATTGAAACTATGTCCAAAATTTGCTGTTAACGTTTTCTTTTTATTCTTGATTATTAATAATTGTAAAATTTTACTACATTGTCTAGAATTATTATTCAATACATTTTAAGGTTTTTATTACAAAGGTAACGTCAATTAAATTATTAGGGATTTTATATCCCCAATAATTTATTAAGCAAGTCATATAATTTAAATTTTGAATCGAAATCTTCATTTAACCTTTCGTGTGTCTATGACGTGGATCCACGCGAGACACAATGCGTAATTAATTGTGTCTGTAATTCCGGCATACGAAAGGTTAAAACTAATCTGTTGAGTTAACTACTCAACAGATTACTTAAACAATATGAAGTTAAATATCTATTTTTAACTGTGTTGAAGTTATTTTCATGATAGATTGAAAATATCCTAGGGTAAATACAAAAAACTCTTTGAGCTACAAGAATATTGCTCTAAGAAAAGCAGTCTAGTCAGTAAAGTTGGCTTTTGTTTCATATATTTAACTTTCCATAATTCGATTTCTTGAAATTATTAATTACAAAGATTTCATTGACTCACAAACAATAAGAATAAACTAAAAACTTTTTTGAAGTTAGTGGTCTTCATAGAAATGGCACGTCTTATAATAGATATCGGCCAGAATCAATTTATGTTTTCGGAAACGGCCACCAACAAGTTTTACTGATGGTAGATACTACGTTATCTGCTATACCAAACGAGATTGCATCGGACGCAAAAACGATTAAAAATGGGATCACCAAAGTTTATATACCTACTCTCATACATACATAGATAACTTACAAAGTATAGGAATGAGCATTTATGGCGCTTAGTTGCCCCTCATATAAGCTCATGGGGGTAGATAGAAACTACAGAATGCGGCCTGCTACGATTCTTTTGTTACTTGGTTTTATGGAAAATCCTAAAAATAAAATCCTCACTTTATGCGGAGCGGGGAGAGTGTCAGACTTTTACTGAAGAAAGCCCACCTATGTTCCCTATTTTGCCCTTTTGAGGCGCACGTGGAATACGAACGCTCCGTCGACGCAGCCTCTTTTCACTAGACGGGCAGACGGTGAGCTACCCATTGCTCACCGTCTGCAGACCGTGGACGGGAGTCGTCTCGCGGCGCCCGACTCGCGGAGCGTCCCCCGCGGTAGCTGTCTTGTTTTGATGTTCTCTTCCTCAAACAATAAATAATGCAATCAATGTTGTTTTAATTCAACAAAACAAAATGTAATACAATGCGATTGTATTACATTTTGTAATACAAGCTTGTTATACACTAAACCCCTCAGGTTTGCGAACACCATAACACAGCTGACCCATATTCTCAAATGACCCAAAACAACATAACAAGCGACAAAATATTCCCAACATAATCCTCACTTGCACTGCCTATTATCTACCAACCCCATATTGTTTGGGCACACGAAGTAATTACATAAAGCCTCTTTGCTATAAGACCCTTCACGCACGGCTTTTTGTAGATTTGCAGATGCTATCGTGCGTAGGAGATTCTGGCTTAATAATTACAGCCGCACGAGTCGCTCTTCGAAGTTAGGCCGCTCTTGCCTTGTTTGGTCCGTGGATGATGGATAGATAAATCGTTTTTTTGATAGTATAAAAGACACAATACAGGAATTAACACAGAAAATATCAAACTGAGAAAAAAAAAAGAAATAGATTAAAAAAACAAAAGTAAGGCAGAAGTTAGATTGACCCATATAATGCTTGGTAGACTACCTGACGCTGGTATTGTGCTGAATCCTGCTAGTGACACACGGTTGTCAAGAAAACGCAATGATTATGGGTGCCTATCTATTAGCCTACATAATAACATTTATATTATAATCCTTCTTCCTACTTTATAATATTATAAATACGAATGTTTGTGAGGATGGATGTTTGGATGTTTGTTACTCTTTCACGTCAAAACGGCTGAACAGATTTTAATAAAATTTAGTACAGAGGTAGATTATGATCTGGAATTACACATAATATACTTTTTTTTATTTATTATTTATTTATCAGTGGCCAATATTTCTAACAACCAGTTTATTCAAGGGGTTTTGTACTAAATAATTAAATAAAAACAAATAAGCCTTTTGTTATTTTAACGCAAACGATCTCAGCTATACACTATGCAGCAGAGTTCTAATCACAATAACAGCTACCCTACTATGACGTCTTAAAGCAGAACTTATTCCACTAAGGGAAAGAGACAGAGCTATACAGAGTGTCTAGCGCCATCTCATTCCGTCAGTGGAATACGTTCTGCTTTAAAAGAATCATGGTAGGCCTACTGAACGTGGCGACACAACTAGTTTCTGTATTGATAATTCTATGCAAATGGTAACATGATACTATCAACGGAAGCTTTTTTCCATAAAGACTATAATACAAAATGTACAGGGTGATATTACCAAAACAGGCTATAACCTCTTTTGTTAATATCACCCTGTAAAAACAATTAGTCAAAAAGCAACATATAAATCAAAATCGAAAGTCATTAATTCAAATTAGACTGATAATCAGCACTTCTTGAAAAGCCAAGTTTACAAATTAGGCTGATAATCAGCATTTCATGAACGACAAATTTTACAATGGAAAAATCTCCTACTTACGTCACTTCCTAGTTTAGCTAAGAAGAAGACATGGCGGAACAAACTCCCCAATATATTTGTCTGTTATTTTAGAAGAACCAGGTTTTATACAATAGTGTGTTATGTATACCTAACATAAATAAATAATCCATTGATGTAAATACGATTTTGTCATAATATTTTAATTTAAAAGAGTGTCCATGGAGTTTCGTGGCCATTCTTCTCCATAGAGATCTACGGAATGGGCAACTACAGTACTTTCAAAAGTCATTTTGTCTTGTGACCGAGACTGTAGCTTTAACATTTTGTTTTTTTGACATTCAAAAGTGCCTGTAATCCTTACGTCTTCACGCCTTAATGGCTGACCCGATTTTGATGATTTTTTGTACAGAGGTAGTTGGGACCCTGGAGACGGACATAGGCAAATATTATTTAAAAAAAAGTTATTATGGGGGAAGAAAAGGAAAACTTAGCTTAGGAGTCTTGTGTCACATGCGCTATCGATCGCACGCGCTGTGTGTTGCTCGTCTGCCCGGGTTTGTAAGTTGTTGTGTAAACAATGGCTACTAATATTGTAAAGTGTGCTAGCTGCAATGTCGTCATAAATGAGACATTAGCATTTGTCTGCAATAAACTGGATGTGATGGACGAGCATAGTATTGCTCGTATTTGCGTGAGTGCATTTACGGATAGTGAAATCACGGACGCCAAAAACTTGTTGTTTGAGTCCATCCCGACAACAAAGCGTAAGAAAGTAAGAAAAAGACAAGGCAAAACACTTCGCAACATTGATGACATTATCTGCCTATTGAAAGAAACAGATCCTGAAGAAATCCCTATTTTTGTCGCTAGAGATTTACAAAAACTACCTCCAGTTTTGTTTGACCATGTCGATGTGACAAGACTGCTCAAGGATCTGTTGCTGATGCGAGGCGAGATTGATCGTATTTCTGAGGAGTACGCTACTGTGAACCAAGTTAAGGAGCTAGCTGTGGAAGTAGAAGTTCTTAAAAATGCGTCTATTGTAAACAATGTCTCTCGAAACATTAACATGAGACGAGGGGCACGTGCATTGTCGAGCTTCGAGCATGAAAGCGGGCCAATGGGCTTATCTCCCATATGTGGTGCGCATGACTCTGCAGAAAAACCGCCTATGACAACTCCCTTGAAAAAGCAGACTAACTTTCCGTTGGATGTGGGTGCCGCGGTAACAACACCGCGCGTAATTGTTAATGGAACGGCGGCGCCTGCGAGTGACAAGTCATCAGCTGATCGCGCTCTGCCTGAGGTGTTAAGTCACACAAAGTTATCGTCCTCCGTTGTAAACTGTGCACACAACTCTGACCGACCAACCAGTCAGCTGTTATGTGTCGAAAATAAAAAGAGTTTCTCTGTTATTGTGCAAGATGGTACGTCTAAATCACAGCCCAAAGCAATATCTAATGAGGAATGGACTTTGGTACAGAAAAAGAAACATAGATTGAGAAACCGCTTTGTAGGAAATACAGGGAAAGCTATTGTTGATTCAGGAAATAATTTCAAGGCAGCGAGTACCCCAGTTCCGGTCTATGTTTACAATGTGTCTAAAGATACGTCTTTAAATGATATTCAATCTTATCTATGGAAGAAAACGAACATAGAAATAAAATTTGAAAAAGTTGTTATGAAAACAAGTAAGGATTATAATGGATATATTGTTTATGTGCCAAAACACAAGTTGAATGACTTTATGACGGATGATTTTTGGCCCGAAGGGGTAAAGTATCGCCGCTTTGTTGAGTTTAATCGCAACGCGGACAGACCTACCTACCGAGAGATAAATGGAGTACTGTAGACAGGTAATGGATACTACAATTAAACTTGTTACTTTCAACTGCAAGAGTGTCACCAGGTCGGTGAATTGTGTTAAACGTCTGTGTCAGACGGCGGACATAGTGGCACTACAGGAGACTTGGCTTTTGCCTCACGACGTACAGTTCCTTGGCACTATTGATGACGCATTTTCGTTTACTGGAAAGTCTGCTGTCAATACATCCGCTGGAGTGCTTAGAGGAAGGCCGTATGGTGGAGTAGCGTTGCTGTGGAGGAACACGATGTTTCCAACGGTGTCTGTGGTCGCGTGTGCTAGTGTGCGTCTCGCTGCAATAAAGGTAGTGCTTCAAGACCGGTCTATGCTAGTGATATCAGTGTACATGCCTACTGACTCGATTGATAATCTGACCGAGTTTACAGAGTGCCTTAGTGAGTTGAATGCGATTATTGAGAGCTGCGACGTGGAGTCTGTCTTTATTCTTGAAGATTTTAACGCGCACCCAGGTGAGCTGTTCTCTAATGAATTACTGACTTTTTGCACGGAACAATCGTGGTCGTGTCTTGACTTTGAATGGTTACCTCGCGATACATATACATTTGTGAGTGATGCACACGGTTGTCAGCGATGGCTCGATCACTGTGTGGTGACAAGTGCGGCGCGCCGCGCAATCGTGGATGTGTGCGTACTATATGACACATACTGGTCTGACCACTATCCGTTACTGATTCAATGTAATGTAAATATTATTAAACCTAAAGTTACAACCAGCTCAAATACTTTTAATTATGTCAAATGGGGACTTAGGGACAATAATCAGATTCATAACTATACTAGGTACTGTAATTTAAATCTTAAGCGGATTGACTTCCCATCGGAGTTTAGTAATTGTGCTGATGGAATGTGTAGTGATCAGAACCATAAAATGCTAATAAATGGGATGTATAATGATATTGTAAATATTTTAACTGAGGCCGCTAAGAGAAGCTGCATCGTACCTAAGCGTGGTTTTAAATCTGTTACGGGGTGGAATAGGCATGTTAGTGACGCTCACAGGAGGGCCAGGCTTTGTTTTCAGATGTGGGTATCGTGTGGACGTCCTAGATCTGGTTATGAATTTAATAATATGCGTGAATCTAGGAAATCATTTAAAGAGAAATTGAAATATTGCCAAAATAATGAATGTCAGATTAAGATGGACATTATTGCGGATCATCATTCTAATAAGAGCTTTAGTGATTTTTGGAAAAATACACACAAACTTAATCCAAGGTCGGGCTCTCCGGCGAGTGTTGGGGGTGCGCATGAGCCAAGGGATATAGCTTGTGCCTTTCAGAGACATTTTAGTGTGATGTCACCGCTCGGGACCGCGTCGCAGGTGCTCGCTGCTGAGGATCGCCCTGGGGATGTTAATGTCAGATTTTCCGCCAATGATGTGGCCCAAATTATAAGGAAGATGGTGAGAGGAAAGTCTCCAGGTCACGATAGCCTTAGCATCGAGCATTTGAAGTACGCGGGCGTTCATTTGTCAAGAGTCCTTGCACTACTATTCAACTTGTGTATTAGTCATAGTTATTTACCCGAAGACTTAATGCACACAGTCGTAGTGCCTATTGTCAAGGATAAGACGGGTGACTCATCGGATTTGTCTAATTACAGACCTATCTCGGTTGCGACTGTCATAGCTAAGGTGCTGGACAGTTTGCTTGACCAACAGTTGGATAAGCACCTCCATTTGCATGACGCTCAGTTTGGGTTCAGATCAGGGTTGTCAACTGAGAGTGCTATCTTCTGTCTCAAGCAAACTGTTCAGTACTATACTGACAGAAGCACGCCTATATATGCGTGCTTCTTAGATCTTTCAAAAGCTTTCGATTTAGTGTGTTATGACAAGCTGTGGCAGAAGCTACAATGTGAAACAGATGTGCCGGATGAGGTTGTATCTTTGCTCCGGCACTGGTACAGTAACCAGCAGAATACTGTTAGATGGAGGGGTTCACAGTCGGACGTATACGGGTTGGAATGCGGAGTGAGACAGGGTGGCTTATCCTCTCCTCGTCTTTTTAACCTGTACATGAACCGGCTGATCGGTGAGCTCAGCAGCACTAATATTGGATGTTCCATAGACGGTGTGTGTATGAACAACATAAGTTACGCGGATGATATGGTGTTGCTGAGCCCTTCGGTCAGTGGGTTACGTAAACTTTTGCGCATTTGTGAGTCGTATGCGGAGGCCCACGGGCTCAGTTACAATGCTAAAAAGAGTGAATTCATGGTCTTCAAAGCCGGTACCAAATGTTACTCATCTGTACCACCTATCACTCTTTGCGGCATCGCTTTAAAACGGGTGCAGCACTTCAAGTACCTGGGCCACTGGGTCTCTGATGACATGTGTGACAATCTGGACATTGAGAGGGAGCGCAGGGCGCTGTCTGTCCGGTGTAATATGTTGGCTCGCAGGTTTGCGCGATGTACTAGGCCTGTAAAGGTGACATTATTTAAGGCATATTGTCAGTCGTTTTACACGTGCAGCCTGTGGGCCAACTTTACGCAGCGGTCATACAGCGCCCTGCGTGTGCAGTATAACAATGCTTTGAGGATACTGTTGGGGCTTCCGAGGTTTTGTAGTGCTTCGACTATGTTTGCTGAGGCGCGTACGGACGACTTTTTTGCGATTATAAGGAAGCGGAGTGCTTCATTATTAAGTCGCGTACGTAGCAGCCCGAACAGTCTCCTAAGGGTGTTGTCCGAGCGGTGGGACTTGTCCCTGATACAGAGGTGGATGCAGCTTCATGTTAGCGCCTCTCCCCGTATTTTTTGACATTATTTTATTTTATTTAATATTTTATCATTATTTTTATTATTGTACTATGGGAATTTGTATTATTTTAATTTAATTGCTGTTTTTAAAATTGTATGTGTTTTTGATTATTTTACTTTTTTATTTATTTTAACGTGTAATTTGTTGTCATTATGGACTGTATGTCTGAAATAAATGAGTTATTATATTATTTGCTTTTTGCGCAGCGCAAGGGCAAAAACTACAGGTAAATCAGGAAAGGGGAACTGTGTAACCCCGAATTCAACGCAAGTGATGCCTCGGGAAAAAGTCACTTTGTTACCTACTTGCCTTGATTTGGACCCACAACCCTATGAAAGGCGAGGCACATAACCTTTAGGCCATCAAGACACATTATATTTTTATCACTGACTAATGAAACTTACATACAAAAACAAAACAAAACCTTTCATAACATTCGTTCACAAACAACAGGCAGTTCTGATAAATAAAACTTCATAAAGAACCAATAACTTTTATCTTTCGTACAATCGAATTAACTCCCGCTAAGAACGATAGAAGGATCAGCACGAACTACAATAATTCATCCCCTTGTTTGTCTTAACAAAAACTAGGGCACAGATATCAAATAGAGTGACTGTAGTTCAATATTTTGTTAGGATAGTTTTTGCTTTTAACCGGAATATGACTGGCTGTGGGCCAAATTGAAAGGAAGGTCTTCAGTAAAGACTAAGAAAAGATCTTAGTAAAAGTACTCTGATTGATGTTAATTTATGAAAGCAATTGCAAGATAAATAAAGATATTTGAATGTCAAAGTACCCGGCGTTTTGAAAATGTTATTAGTGCAAATAACAATAATTTAGTTTTATAAATTGTTATAAATTGATGATATTTCCAAATTAACTTAAACTTAATTTTAGAAAATAGTTATTTCAATTTGCGCGTCTAATATAACAACACGTTCAGGGGTATGTTAGGGCTCCCCTGGCGGTGCAGTGCCTCCGACATGTTTGCCGAGTAAGTACAGCACGAATGTCTTCCAGGCGGTGCTTCGCAAAAGGACGGCCTCCAACAAGCTTCTGAGTGTGTTGTCGGACAGAGTGAACAGTCAAACCCTGAAGCAGTGGTTGCTCATGCATGTCCAATGCTGGACAATTTTAAACAATAATTATGTAAAGATTGTTTTAAATTATACTAACATAGTTTTTAAGTTTCTTCTTTTAACATAATTATAGAGTTGTATCATTAAATGTGCCTGGTCTAAACACACATCTAAACTGACACATTAAAAATTGCCAAAAAATGAATGGGAGAGGGCACTCTTATAATACAGATATATCACCAAGCACAGGAGTAGAATACTTCACACAAATCATTAACAAACTTCCCCGCTAAAACCCACCCATGTTCCTTCTTTTGCCCTTTATGTTTCGGGACCGCGGTACCTCTTTCTAACAACCCGCAACCCCGGTATAGCCCAGGCAGGCCCTCTGATGGAACAAAGTCTTATCTTCGGTCTTTTTTCAAAGAATCTTGTTTTATGCAAACTTTGATGTGGTTTGTGAAACCTTTACCTTAATTTTATACTTATACTAACTCGTTTTAAGTACTGAAAATATTTGTGCTGAAACTAAAATCTACAAAGTAATGAAAAGATCTTTAACTAGACTCCATCGATACAAAATACCTCTCACCTTTACAAATTCACGACCACCCTACAAATATTACCTGTTTATTCATTCATAAAATAATTCTATTGAAAGTTGAGAAACTTCACTAATTAATTATATTTTATGGGGTTGCTAACGGCACTTTAATTAGGACTCCAGTGGCCTGCCGAGGCCGTGAAAAATTGCACGCCACACCTTATCTGATGCTTGGGTACGTCTCGCTTAACTTTTGATAAATTAACTTTGTTAAGGCTGTGATTTCGATCTAGGGATTTCTTATTAGGTGTGTAATATTTCAGTGATAGATCATTAGAGAATTGACACATCGTTCGTCTTCGGACTCATTGATCTAGTACTCCCAGGCGTTATTTGTCACTGCTGTTCTCGGCTCTATAACACCCTCGCTTCGGCTCGGACGTTAACTCCGCCTCGGCCGCAATGACAAAGTTTCCTTACTTGTATCAAAATGATTTTGATCCAACGCAACTAAAAGCTACTAATAGTATAATATTTACTTTCTTTCTGTCCCTTGGTCAAAAAGAAAGGGATAAAACCAGACATTAGTCCATCACATCTCTACTACTAACTGTTGATATACCCAGATAAACAACATGAATACACAAAAGCATTTACTGTACAAGCCATAAACCTTTTTCCGTAATGACTAAAACAACTTACTTGGAAAGATTCATGGCATGCGTATAAAGAGTATCTAGAACTAGATAAGCTATATATTGTAATTTGTGTGTTTATTATTGTTTTGTTTGCAATCTATACTTAATATTATAAAGCTGAAGTGTTTGTTTGTTTGAACGCGCTAATCTCAGGAAGTACTGGTTCGAATTGAAAAATTCTTTTAGTGTTGGATAGTCCATTTTTTGAGGAAGGCTATAGGCTATATAACATCACGCTACGACCTACGTGCTGAGCAGCGTGGGTGAAACCGCGCGGAACAGCTAGTAAAGAATAAGAATAGAAGGTAATACCAAGTATGGTCTGTTTCAAAAATATCTGATGCAAAGGTAAACCAAAATACCACGAAATAATCCTGACAAAGTCAAATCATTTAATCGCCAAATATGGGTTAGTACATTTAATGTTCTAATTGTAATGTACGAAGGTTTACATTTGAAATCCACCATTTTGTGCCATGTCGACAGCGCGTAAGTGTTCCACGCGGTCCTCAAATAGATGTCAGCAAAGCAGAGGAGCCTGTTAGGGTTGCGGGTTGTTCAAAATAGATACTGCGGCCCCCGAACTTAAGGGCAAAACAAAGAACATGGGTGAGTTCTAGTCAGCACAAGTCTGACAGTCCCCTCGCGGTCCGCCCAGAGCAGGGGAAGTTATTTGATTTCCAACCCCAAAAAAAAAGATGCATGTCTTACTATTCCTTCGAATGCAATAGTCATTATTTAACTTTAATAGAGCTTGTTTACACTTTTATCAGATACTTTTAGAATAGACCATACTTATGAACACGAACACTGACGAAACAGGTACCTAAATGCTTTTACCTCTACCTTTTCAGGTTTATTAGACTTTTCTACCATCAAAACTATATTAAACACGAGCTTTGAAAAACTAGTTCTTCATGCAAGCAGCTGTAGGCCTATCATGACGTCTTAAAGCAGAACTTATTCCACTGAGGGGAAGAGATGGCGCTAGATACCCTGTATAGCTCTGTCTCTTTCCCTCAGCAGAATAAGTTCTGCTTTAAGACGTCATGGTAGGGTAGCTAATCGTGTTAACCTTTGTACAGACGCCAGCAGGTCAAGCTACCCGAAACTGTCATTTTTTCCCAATGAACCTTGAACCTAATACTTTAGAAATAAAGTCGAAAATCTATCAAAGAAATCTGACAGATTGTAGTAGCTTGATGTGCAGGCGTCTGTACATAATGAAAGAGTTTCTTGTACCGTGAACAACGAACACTAGCTCTATAGAATGTTTGGCATTACTTTATACGTTTTTTTATTTGACCCATTACAGAAATAAACAAAACCATGCCGTTTTATTTTGATATCTATACTAATATTATAAAGCTGAAGAGTTTGTTTGTTTGAACGCGTTAATCTTAGGGACTACTGGTTGGAATTGGAAAATTCTTTTAGTGTTGGATAGTCCATTTCTTGAGGAAGGCTATAGGCTATATAACATCACGCTACGACCAACAGGTGCTGAGCAGCGTGGGTGAAACCGCGTGTAACAGCTAGTTCTCTTATATTTTTGTCGTTACAAGACCATTGTTCTTATAATAATATGTATGGTAGTAATATATAATAAAATCGTCTTTAACAACGATGCAAACTGTTCCTGTAATCCTTTATTATATAAAAACAATGTTTTCCTTATTATTTCAGAGTTTCCTTCTACGCGACTGATCCTAGCCTGGGAGCCGGATTCACCAAGTAATTAATTCGTATTTTTGTTGGTTTATCAAAGTGTGATATTAAAACCGAGTTTTATTCGTATTGTGGTTATTAAGGAAAAAGGCAGAGAGATTTTATATATGACTAGCTGGCGCCCGCGGCCTTGCAGACGTGATATCGAAAAAAAACTGTGTTATTCCTGACTATAAATCTATCTCTGTGCCAAATTTCATCAATATCCGTTCAGCCGTTTTGACGTGACAGCGTAACAAACATCTACCTATACATCAATCCATCATTACAAACATTCGCATTTATAATATTAATAGGATTTTTAATATACTATATGAAGAGGCTACCAGAATTATATCATAGAAGAATGTGATCCGATATTTCGGTGTTAAAGCAAAAATTAACAAGTTTGTCACGTTGTTACGTATTCTTCTAACACCATGTATTATTATTTGGTTTCTAGGTCTTTTTTAATTGTTTTTCGGATGGAACATTCTCGAATAGCTTTCTCCGCTGTGGGTAAAGCGGGAGGGAGTGCCAGACTTTTACTGACTAAAACCCATCCATGTTCCTTCTTATGCCCTTTGTGTTCTGGGGTATCTCTTTGGACTAACTCGCAACCCCGGCAAGCCGTGGTCCTGGCAGGCCTCTCTGATTTGCTGACATCTCTTTGAGGCGCGCGTGGAATCTAATTAAAGCAAAAAAATTAGGTCAAGTGCGAGTTGGACTCAAACTTGTAGGTTAATAAAGTCCCAATATTTCTGTTGTATCCTCACCAACCACAATTTTTGTAATCACATCTTTTTCTAAAAAGTATCAACTGATTTAACAAAACCATTAAAAGAAGAAAAAGAGAACCATAGATCCTATTCACGCATAGATTATTATCCTTGAATATTTTGTCTATGTCCACACTCCCAGCCTACCTTTCTCATCTCATCATAGACCATCCCTAATTGATTCCAGTCAGCCCTACATAATTCATCTTATAACAAATCGTATTGTCTCGGAAGGGTCAGTCCCTTACTATACTGCCCAAGGACATATGTTAACGTCATTATATTACTAGCAATTGAGCTGAAGGAATCAAGGAACTTACCAAGGTTTGGTTTCTAAGAAAATATTAATAGTAATTTGATTTCTGTGGGATGTTTCAATATTTTTATTGCTGTATTGTTTCCCAATATTATATTAAGCTAAGCTAATATAAGTCGTTGTGGCTTGGAGGTATTCCGATCCCTTTTGGAAATTCGCTAACTGGCATTTTTATGAGGAAATGATATCTTTATTTTATTTCATCTGGGAAGTTAGTTTCCTTGTCTCAAGTGAAGTATCAAGTTATTTAAACTTGGCGATTGGCGGCGGCGATCTCTCGCGTCAGTCTATGGTCCGGAGCAAGAGGGAAAAGGATGCTGTCGCCTCCTTCTGCGAAAGAGTAATGTTAGCGAAGGAGGTGGAAGGACGTTTGGGAGAGGGAACCTAAAACCAATCCAGCCACCGCGGGAGACGCTCTGGGCGTCGGGCACCGCGAGACATATCTAGGCCACCATAGATGCGAGTCTGTAGCAGTCCGTCCGTCTAGTAACGCGCGCGCTTTAAAGAGATGTCAGCAAAGCAGAGGGGCCTGCCAAGGCCACCGCTTCCCAGGGTTGCGGGTTGTTCGAAAGAGATACCGCAGCTCTGGAACATAAATGGCAAAAGAAGGAACATAGGTGGGTTCTAGTTTATAAAAGTCTGACAGTCCCCCCCACTCCGCCCAGAGAGGGTATATCTTTCGAACAACCCTCAACCCCGGTCTATACGTTCTTAAGCTCCGCTTTATTCGTCCCTAATGCAATTTGCTCCCGTGCACCTCATTACCTTTTACAAATACTGACACGTAATAAGTGCAAAAACGTTCAATTTAACAGCAGTTCATTATGGAGATCCCTATCCCATCCAATTATAACAATTATCATAATCTACAAAAGCGAGGATGTCTTCTAATATTGGACGAAATAATCCCATAACACATTTTTCCTCAACGTTTTTGGATTTAAGGGGCGTTCATGGTACACGGTTTTTAATTGTGTTTATATTTATACTAGCTTTCGCCCGCGGCTTCGCTCGCGTTAAATTCGGTATAACACACCAAGCAGACCTGCAGTTTTTGCTCTTGCGCCTGTTTGATTTGTAATAGCAACGCTAAGTTTTCCCTTTTCTTCCCTCGTTCTCCCTCATATCCCACTTTTTTTTATAAAAAATAGCCAATGTCGGTCTCCTGGTTCCCAACTATATCTGTATCAAAACTCATCAAAATCGGTTTAGCCATTAAAGCGTGAAGAGGTAATAAACAAACAAACAAACTCACTTTCGGTTTTATAATATTATTAAGCAAAGAATTACCTATATAGTAGGTACCTTTTTAACTTTTGCCCGTAGCTTCGCTCGCGTAAAATTCGAGGTAACCGAGTTCCCCTTTCCTGATTTGCAGTTTCCTGTTGCCTGTAGTTTTTGCCCTTGCGCCTTATTTATTATAATATCAAAGCTAAGTTTTCACTTTTCTTCCCTCTTTCTCCCTCATTTCGCGAAGCTGCGGGCAAAAGCTAGTATTTAAAAAAAATATCAATTCTCTCAGCTTCACAGTACGAGTGCGGCCTTAGGACACGTTCGTCGTACATATAATGAAGACGCTTGGAATCAATTAGTGAGGCCGTTGGGATGAGTGTCGCCACGTAATATGCGTACCTATAGTACAACTGCATGAGGGAATATTACCAGTATTACTGAGTAAGGTGAAAGAGAACTTAGTTGTGAGCACTTAGATTTGAATTTTGAAGTAGTAGTCGGAAATACATGGGGTTCCTCGTGATTGTAGCTGTAGTACTAATGAAGATTACATCGAAGAACATGGTTAGAATAGTCTCGAAAGGAGGAGGTTGTATGTTCGAACGTATTTTTTTTTTTGTTCACAGATATCTCCGCCAACTGTGGACCGATGTTAATAAATCTTTTTTGTTCATTTCCGAGGTGGTCCCACGTCTATTCACATTTTTTTTTCATTTTATTCGGGTAGTATCATAGTATGAGTTATCTATAAAACATTTTTCTAAGTCTATATGGATGATTTGCTAACCTTTAGGAACAATGAAAAAGGAATATTTACTCGATAAAATATTGTGTGAGATATCATTTACCGTAACTAAAACTACTGTAATAAAAAAGTTTGAATTGAGCGGAAGGGACTGTCAGACTTTTACTGATTAAAAACCAATCCATATTCCTTCTTTTGCCCTTTATGTTCCTGGTTCCGGAATATATCCTTCGAACAACCCGCAACACCGGCAGGCAGGCTTTGCTGATCTTTACACACTAACGCGCCGTCGACACGGCCTGTTGTCAATAGATGGACGGACGGTGAGCTACCCATTGCCTACCGTCAACAAACCCGCGTTTATGGTGGCCGGAATTCATCTTGCAGCACCCGACGCCCGGCTCCTGCAGCGGCTGGATTAGTTTGAGTTTCTCTCTCTAGGTCATATGGGCTTAAAATAACATCGCCTGTTTTGATGTAAGTTCCACAAATAAAGACTCCGTGGCTGCTACTGAGAAATCCCTGAACGAAAAAACCAAAAGCACTGCGAAACCAGAGCCTGCACGACCTGTTAATCGAACTGAACCTTATGCTCAGTAGTCACGCTTGGGACCACTAGACCAAAGAAGCAGTATCTTCATACTACTTACTTACCCTTTTATTCGTGAAATTGCTTCACCACAAAACACCAATTTCCTCAAGCCCTCTCGTAAGGTGTATGAGAGGTTCCTAGGACCTATCGAGCAGCATAGGTGGGTACTCAAGACGAAGGCCTTTGGAATCAATTAGTGGAACCTGTTGACTGCTTAGTGAAGTGTCTTATACATTGAGGATTGAACTATAATTATTGTATTCTGTTGTTCGATACTTGGACCAAAATTAGGATAAAGTTTATGATCTTTAATGCAGCCTTTTTCGGAAGGGAAATCATCAACCTCGACTCCTCCCACTCCGGGCAGAGCTAAAGGGAGTGTCAAACTTATACCCATCTATGTTTTTTCTTTTGCGTTTAGTGTTTCGGGGCCGTAGTTTCTATTTCGAATCAACCCGCAGTCCCGGTAGGCAGTAGCCCTAACGGCCCCTTAGATTGGGTTATGCGGCCTGCCACCAATAGATGAGATTATGTATTTATAAATTGTAACGCAAATTTTTTAGTTTAATAAATGAGGTAATAACACTTCCACTGTTAATTTTGGGATCCAATGGCAATAAAACGTAGGTATTTTTTCAAGTTTGGGCCCTAACGGAAATATATACTTAATAATGTTTTGTGGGATCCAACGCCAATAATATTAAAGTGGGATCAAAAACTGGGATCCAACGAAAATAAACCCTTAATAGGATAGTTTCCAGGGTCAAAGTAATTACATTATATTTTAGTCCGTCCTTTAGATTATTCAAAAACAAGGGACACGTATTTTTTTTCTTTGTAAATTTTACCAAAAATTACAAAGCCCATTAAAGTTACGTGTGACGACACTCGTTGCGAAAAAATGCAGCAACGCGTGATTTTTATTCTAATTTACAAATAAGAAAATATGTCCATTATTTTGGAATACTTAATCTAAGTCGGACCATTTTTTTTTTTGGAAACTAGCCATGATCAAAATAGGTAAATGTTTGACTGCCTCGATGGTCTAGAAAGCTGCGTTTTCTGTGGGTTCGATTCCCGGGTGGGGCTGTGTTATAGGGTTTTCGCAGCAGGAATTTCTCAGAAGCAGCCACGTCTGGATGTGTTTTTCTTTCTATTTCTACCTTATCTTTGCTTGGGATTATTAGGGATGACGTCATTATTAGGTACATGACAACACGGTGTAAAACTTATTAGAAAAAAAAACAGCATAAAAAATTCATAATCTTTATTGGGGCTTAAAAACAATCACAGAACTCAAATGCTCCTTTGCACCTAAATTACAAAATGAAACATAATCCGGTCACAATAATGACATATACAAGTAAATCATTTATAAGGGCGTATAACTATGATGAACAGAATTTGGTAAAAAATATTAAAGCCTACGAAGTATGCAGCGTTTTATACGAAAATGAACTTTATTTGTATGAATTTACTGTGCACGTTCCACTAACGTTCCATTGCAATAATTCTTTTCATAGAAACATCAACTCTAATTCATACTCATTTAGTTAATTTTCGTATGACTGCCTGCTGCAGGCGAGTAGATTTAAAATGTGCTTTTAGATGGCCTCGAATTGGGTGATCTCCGATATCCAAAACCAGTAGGCCTACCATAACGTCTTAAAGCAGAACCTTTTCCACAGAGGGAAAGAGATGGTGCTAGATACCCTGTATAGCTCTGTCTCTTTCCCTCAGTGGAATAAGTTCTGCTTTAAGACGTCATAGTAGGGTACCTGGTCATACAAAATCCATATTGCTTCATAGCAGACTTGACAACGTGTAGATTTGATACTTGATAAAACTTTTTCATAATTTCAACCAAATTCTGATTCATCGATAAATTACGATACTTACTAGAAATAAGTGGATAAAATAATGAGCAAATAACAACTTAATATTTAAGTAACTAATATATTATAATTACTATAACTACTTTAGCAGGATAAAACTGCACAAATACGACAATGAAAGGGGTTTGAATTATATTTTGCTGACTGACTCCCGCCATTTTGTTTTATTTTCTAAATAGCAGCCACGTTTGAAACCTGTATTTAAAAGCTGATATACATCCAGGCAAGTTATTTACAAATGGTTAAATCTTATATTTTTTGGGTTCCGCTCGTAAAAAGGCAAAACAGGAACCCTTATAGGATCTCGGAAACGCGTGGAGGTATCGAGCTGCTTTAAGTCTACGCAGTTAAAAGACATGGAAGTTTATGTCGCAAGTTTGTACGGAACCCTCGGTGCGCGAGTCCAACCTGCACTTGCCCGGTTTTTTCTAACGTTTTTCAATCATTAGATAACTTCTATCTAAAGTGTAAGTTTGACGTTGACAGTGTCTATTGAAAAACTAACAAAATAACAAACATATTGTGACACCACGGTTGGGGCAGTAGCTGAACGATTGACTGCTGCGCTGCATGTTGTGGGTTCGATCCCGGCAACAAATATTTGTATGACCTACAGGTAGTTTGTTCGAGTCTGGCTGTTTGTGTATTAGAGAGTTTAATGTTTGTAAACGTACTCATGATACAGGAGAAATTCTAGTGTGGCGCAACTGTTTTTTTTTAATATTCCTCGGATGAAACTAGCGATTGAAAAACCGGCTCTAAGACACAAAAATATTCCATCCCCTTTTAACCATTTGCACATCAGTGCCTTTTTACTTTACTTCACACCCGACGCTAAACACGGTGGTAGGCATTTTCGCTAATTATGGGACATGTTTTGTTATTATTTACTTTTTTATAATTTAGACAACTTTAGCTGTCGGTGGCGTCTTAGCCACACGACCGTTTTGCAATGTAAGTGGACAATGGCGTCCCAATGGTTAAATGTCATAGTGCAGTTTGAATTCATTATTTTGCTTACAGCTTAAGTTGCCGTGTAAAATATTAAAATGTGCATGGAGTGCATTCCATATTAAAACAAATAAATTATACCTATTTACTTTATAAAACGTCTTAGTATTTAATAAGTATCTTTTCACTAAGTTCGGGCGATACCTAAGCATGTTATGGTTTAAATTGGGAATACATTAATTGTAGTAGTGTCATATTTGCGTTTTTTTCGGCGCGTATAAGCTCGTTTGAGGTGCACTTTTTGCCACATCGAAACAAATACGACCGTTGACGCGCTTTTTTAAGCTTCTTTGTCTTTGTCGTAATAATAATAATCGGACGCGCGTACATGACTTGTTCGTGTTCGCTGGGTTCGTCCAATTTTTTCGAAACACATAGTGGCATCAGCTTAAAAATAAAAATAGTATTTACGAATTTCGTTTTTTTTTTTTTGTATTATTTTATTATATTTTATGCATTCCTACAAGACTGTGACTGTAAACATATTTAAGTAAAATTCACAGATTAAAAAATAAAAGTTGTGTATAATATTTTTGAATATTCCACTTGTTTCTAGCACCTATCGTACCGCGCATGCGCTTGGAAAATTACATATTTTTGACTTATTTAAATGTATTCTAAATACAAGCTCAGTGTTGCAGATTAGATGTGTGTCGACAATGTAAAATGGACTCTAAATGATAAGATAAAAGAGTTAAGCTGCTATGACTGTTGTGTTCTATTCTATTCTATTTTTGTTATATGGCAACTAGAGCCGATGTCGACTATTCTGCCAATGTCGAAAATGAATTCGAAAAGCAAGTGTTGTTAAAAAATTAAAAAAACTACTGTAGACTGCTGTGTTCTTTAAGACTTTCAAATGTAATGACGTCTTCTCACACACGATCGATACACAAACATAGATGGCGACTGTGCGAGCGGGATAGAAATATTTTTGTAGATCAGTAACAGCAATGAAAACTTTTAACCCTGCAAGTCTCAACCTAAAGAACAACTGTGGCGTTGACAATCTAATATTTAGCTCTTTCCATCTTGTGCCTTTGTCGTAATGTCTCGTTCTCCCGGCAAAAACATGACAACGTTAAGACGGGTTCGCCAATATTCGGGCGGCCATTTTAGATGGGGTTTTAGCATGGGTTTTGTTTACATTTGGTATCGCTTCTCGTTGGACGTACTATAGTCAGATTGTACACATCTAACATTGTCATATTGGATGGGAAATAATCAAATAACTTCTCCCGCTTCGAGCGGGGCGGTTGGGAGTCAGACTATTAATGGCTACAACCCATCCATGTTCGTTATTCTGCCATTTGTGTTCCGGGGCCGCGGTGTCCCTTTCGAACAACCCGCAACCACTGTCGGATAATTCAGTACATTTTCTGTTAGAGCAGTTACATACTGCATTAGAACCGACTTCCGTTATCCGATTTTCTCCGTCATTCTCGAGTCTTCGATTCGAAAGGAATATTAACAATCCGAAGTAGCCGTAGGACTGTCTGTATGAACGCTTTCGCATTACTCAGTTTAAAATTGGACATATCCGCGCAGCTCGACAGCAATCGAATAAATAGCTTGGATTTGATTCAGAGATTTAGATTCGTAAGTTCGCAATATTCAAATTCGAACTTTTTAAATTCTAGATTCATATTTCACGAATTTTAATCTTGTTTTGTCAGAACTTATTAGTACTGGTTTGACCTTTAATCTTTTATTAGGATGGGAAATCATTAAATAACTTCCTCAGAGTGTCAGACTTGTAATAACTAAAACCCACCCGTTCCTTCTATTGCCCTTTATGTTCCGGGACCGCGGTATCTCTTTTGAACAACCCTTCGCCCGACAGGCGGTGGCCCTGGAAGGCCTCTCTGCTTACAGGTTTGACCAAAGCTTAAAAATATGCAATTTCTCAAGCGCCGTGTCTTTTAAACCGATGAATATTCGCAATAAAACTAATCAACTAACTATAATGAATGATGTGGTGTTTAAAGTTCATATTTGTTCTTCAGATCAGCTATGACGTCATCGTTACAGTTCTCGGATGCCTTGCAGTGGTCCAGCAGCTTCGTTAACACTGGAAATAGGAGAGATAATTATTAATCATTAGTAGATAAGATCTGAGTAGTTCTTGGCTGAAAAAGCCTGCAGTGAAACTCGCGCCCCGGGGGTTTTATGTGGGTGGGTAATCATCAAATAACTTCGACCGCTCTGGGCGGAGCTGGGGAGTGTCGGGCTTGTACTGACTAAAATACACCCATGTTCCTTCTATTACCCTTTATGTTCCGGGCCGCGGTATCTCTTCGAACAACCCTCTGCAAATACCGATACTTAGATAGTGTCGCACCGAGGGTTGCGTATTAACTTGTGACGTAAACGGCCATATCTTTTGACTGCATAGACATACGGGGTTTTTTTGGTACCTCAAAAGGAAAAAACAAAACCCTTATTAGATTACATTATTGTCTGTCTGTCAAGACCCTTTCTCGAGAACGCGTAGGGGTTTCAAGTTGAAATTAAAACCATATAGGTATTTAACATTTGTCAGATTTGTTTTTTTTTTGGTTAGAATTTTTAACCTATGGAGTATGGACAAGATAGATGTACGCAGAAAGCCATCAATGCTCTTCGAGTTCAAGACGCTGCATTCAGGATGCGGCTGGAGCTGCCACGCTACTGCAGTACGTCGGGAATGTTTGCGCATGCGCACACTGATGATTTTGCAACGATCAGACGTGTAACCGTGCCGCGTCGCTGCTGTAGAGGGTCTGGGTCAGCTCGAACAGTCCTTAATATCATTGCGGGGAAATTTGATTGCCTGTTTATGCATAAATAAATAAATAAATAAAAATATCTTGGGACAACTCACACACGGCCATCTGATCCCAAGCTGAGCAGAGCTTGTGTTATGGTAACCAGACAACTGATATACATACTTATATTATTTATAAATACATACATATTATAGATAAATCACACCCAGACACAGAACAAACAATCATGCTCATCAAACACAGTTTGTCCTGGGTGGGAATCGAACGCACGACCTCCGGCTCAGCAGTCAGGGTCACTAACGACTAGACCAACAGGCCCGTCAAAATGATAGCAGTACTTACTTTCTTTATCAGTATGTGAGAGGAACATGGCAAGCGCAGAGAATCTCTGCACCTTACTGATAGCGGAGAGGTACGGCGCGATGGTTCCCGCGAACTTAGCGCTGTTGTCGTGAAGGATGCGGATGACGTCAGACACCACGTGGCTTTCCAGAGCGTTCGCGAAGATGGACGGGATCTTTGAGGGCTCTATTATCTGGAACATTGTTTTTTTTTTAACTTTGCCCCAGTCTAGGAATTTTTCCGGTATCGTGGGTGCATTTTCAAACATTTAAACTCACATTCAGAAACAGCCAGACCGTACACATATTTGTTGTTGAGTAGACCATACAAATATTTGTTCCGTGTGTATAAAGTTTTATTAAATAAAATAAACCCTACTAATATTATAAATGCGAATGTTTGTGAGGATGGATAGATGGATGTATGGATGTCTGTTACTCTTTCACGTCAAAACGGCTGAACGGATATTTTTGAAATTTGGCACAGAGGTAGATTATAGTCTGGAATAAGACATAGGATACTTTTTTTCCGATTACACGCGGGCGAAGCCGCGGGCAAAGGCTACTAAATAATAATTGAATTAAATAGTTAAGAGTTTAATAAATTACTTACTCTCCAATATTCACACTTAGCATCCCAATTCCCCTTCAAATACTTCCATTCAGCCATAAATTGAACACTATTCACCGGTGGCACAAAACTTTTGACCTCTTTCTCAGTAACTATAGCATCAGTGATCAACTTCACCGACTCTGGACTAGCGAGCACTTTGTCTCCCTCCCCCTTCAACCCGTCCCTCTCTACCGGAGTTTCAAGTATTTTGTTCGAATCGTTGTTGTTGGAATCTCCTGAAGACCGGTCGTCTTCAATCTCGATGATTTTGAGACGAGTAGGTGGCTTTTCTGGTGTCTTCTCGCCGAGTAAGACTTCTTGGATTGGTACGGCTTTTAATGATCTCTGTAAATTAATAATGTATTTGTTAGTGACTGCTTCGTTAACGCCCTGAGTTGGATTCCCATGTCGAGCACAATTAGGGTTTTTATTTTATTTTTATTATATTTGTGTGGCTTACAACAAACAATACAAAAATTTAAGTAATTTAATCAACAACAAGCCATTTACAAGCCTCCACAGTTAACAGTATTGGTGTACAAGTCTTTACACGTTATATAAGTAATTTATAAGATTAAATTAATTTCTGGTACATAACAAGGTAAAGGATTAAATTTTATATAAAAACTAGATGTGCCTAGCGGTTTCACTCGCTGTGCAGGTTCTCATTTAGGGGTTTGAAAGATAGATAGTAGGCGATTCTCAGATTTACTGAATATGTATAAAAATTATATATTAGATAAGTAGATTAATTGCAATTATTACATAGAGCATTGAATGAACCAGACATAACATCATGAAACGCATATGCTGCAGAAATTATTATTTGATCAGAAGCAGCTCCTTTTAACCCAGCTTCTTTCAGTCTGAATTTTGATAAAAAAAAATAAGCTCACCTATATTATACAGAGCAACAAAAAAAAAAGTAAAGGGGAAAACCATAGACCTCAAATGAGCTGTTTTCTTCACAGGCTAGAGATGACCATAATATTCTCTCTGGCACTGTTCTTACAGATGTTCATTTTTTTTTAACTTTGCTTTACAATAGGAATTTCTCCTGTATCGTGGGTGGGTGGGTTTACAAACATTTAAAGTCACATACACAAACAGCCAGAACCGAAACAACTACCTGTAGGTCATACATACACTTGTTCCGAGCGGGGATCGAACCCGAGGCACGCAGCGCAGCAGTCGATCGCTTAGCCACTGCGCCAACCGTGTCGTCTTGTCTCTGTGCATTGGGCTTTGCTGGTAATTCTATTTTTTATACTATCTTGGGTTATATCTCTCTATGGTCAGTATAAACTTCTTACCTTTGACCTCAAATGAGGTGGTTTCTTGACAGGCTTGATGACCATAATGTTCTCTCCAACACCATTCCTCCAGTCATCCGAATTGGCTACATTCACCACAGGCTCCGAGGGAAGTTCTACTATCTTTGGCTGTATTTTAGGCTTAACTATAGGTTTGCTTTCTGCAGTTGGTGTTGACGATGGTGATGACTTTGATTTGGCCTGGAATAGGTATATAGATAAGGTTACATTTAAGTCTTTAATCTAACATAGTCATTAACAGTTGAAACAGGATATTTACCATTGACTCTAAATCGAACTCGAAATAAATAACAAACATGGTAAATATCCCGTTACGAGTGCTAATAATAAGGTGGATGTGGACTCAGCGATCATTGTGCCGATTGTCGTATTTGCCAATGGCTAATTGCCAAGAGCCTCGACCAACACCTGAGGAAGCTCTCGTTAGGCAGCTGGATCAAGGGCTTGATACCTAAAGCGGTACTCCTGGACACGGCTCGTATTGTTAGGAGGTGCCTTTCTCTGGAGCCCTGACCGCCGGTAGCTTGGACCCTGTGCCCGATACCGGTGGGCTACTTACTACTTTTATATTTTTTTTTTTTTAAGAAATATTTAAAAATTTAATGATATGTGGAGAAAAAAATAAAAGAACGAAAAAAAAAGGTAGATCCTTAGTAATATTATCCCTTAATTGGTCGCGTGGGGTGTCATGCACCCCAAAGCAGGTTTCCAGGCTCACAACTTTTTATAATTTGAATTTAGCGAGTTGGCCTTCTAGGTAGCTTCGTAAACACGTAAAACGTACACGATTCAGTTGCGAGCGACTCTCTGTTGTGGACGGTTGGGCACGGAGAGCGTGTTTGGGGTGCACGACACCCCAGGTGACTGTTTGTGTGGTCTAAATTCCGAGGTAGTGAATGATAGTCAATTTCATTGTATCCGTTTCAAAACATTGTAATTTGAAAAGTAATAAATGTAATAAGTGTTCCGTTATAATACTTCGACATTTTTGAGGTTATGATGTTCGAAATGCCAAAAACATGTGTGCAATGGCCATATGAATATAGTCTGTCAAAATTGGGACGATAAAAACAAGGATTAGTAAAAAAATATTTTTCATATTTAAAAAAAAGTTAATTATGTTAAAAATACGTTTAAAAGTTGATTAATATGTAAGTTCAAATGTTCTTATTATTAAAAGTCAGATTTTGCATGTATTTCGTATTTTATTTAATTTCCTAAATCTGGGGTGCCAAACACCCCTCGCGACCGTTTATGCAACTTTTTAGGCGCGCCCAATTAAGGGTTATAAAAGCGAAAGTGAGTTTGTTTGTTACTTCTTGTATATTCTTTTAGAAAAGGGGGAGAAAGAGGGTGAAACAGGAGAGAAAAAAAAATTTTTTTTTTGATCATCACGCGTGTTAAGTAAGTGTTAGCCCAAAGTAATACCACGCGGACAAAGTCGCGGGCTGATGCTAGTTAAGTTATATTTGTTTAGTTATATGAGCCGCACTTGATCAGATGCAATGTTATAATTTGATCGACCCGCTCGTGAGTCGTGGCTGAGTTTAAAGACTAAACGACTTATCCTTACTAATATTATGAAAGCAAAGTGAGTTTGTTTGTTTGTTTGTTACCTCTTCACGCTTTAGTGGCTATACTAATATTATAAAAGCGAAAGTGAGTTTGTTTGTTTGCTACCTCTTCACGCTTTAATGGCTACACAAATTTTGATGAATTTTGGTACAGAGATAGTTGGGAACCAGGAGCCGGATATAGGCTATTTTTTTTAAGTGGGATGTGAAGGAGAAAGAGGGAAGAAAAGGGAAAACTTAGCGTTGCTATTACAAATCAATAAGGCGCAAGGGGAACTGTGTAGTCCGAATTTAACGCGAGAGAAGCCGCGGGCAAAAGCTAGTATTCTAATAAAATTACAACACACAATTACAAACATACTTTTGCTATTTGAGCATTATTGGCTCATAAAATACACATTCGTTGTATTTATTACTCACCCCTTTGGTACCCATCCGTGCTATAATAGCTTCCAACTGCTTCTTAGCTGCGGTGTTATGGGGTTCCAACCTGAGCACATCGTTGAGATCATGAGAGGCAGACCGGAGCGATCCGAGCCGTTCCCGAGCAGTGGCCCTACGTTGTAATGCTTTAACATATGTTGGGTCGAGACGGAGAGCTTCTGTGCAGTCGGATTCAGCTTGGTGGAGGCTGGAAAGACAAGAATAGTGTGTTATGTATCGATACCACACAGGCAAAGCCGCGGGCGCCACCTAGTATTTATTATTATTGTAAATACAAATGTTTGTGAGGATGTTATGGATGTTTGTTACTCTTTCACGTCAAAAGGCTGACCGGATCTTGATGAAATTTGGCACAGTTAGATTATAGTCTGGAAACACATAAGATACTTTTATCACGCGGGCAAAGCCGCGAGCGCCAGCTAGTCAACATTGTAGGTACATACACAACAGTAGTTTTGTAACTAACCTGTCTTTCTTGAGATAGCAGAGTCCTCTATTAGCAAAGTAGATAGCGTCATCCTTGACGAGATCTATAGCTCTGTTGTAACATGATATTGCATCGTCCCATTTCTCAGCCTTTACAAATGTGTTGCCCTGGAAACGATATTAATGTTGGATCAATATTCAAGCTGTTTTTATGTTGCAATATTACAAAATGACATTTTTGTTTGGAAGATATCTATACTAATATTATAAAGCTGAAGAGTTTGTTTGAACGCGCTAATCTCAGGGACTACTGGTTGGAATTGGAAAATTCTTTTAGTGTTGGATAGTCCATTTCTTGAGGAAGGCTATAGGCTATATAACATCACGCTACGACCAACAGGTGCTGAGCAGCGTGGGTGAAACCGCGTGGAACAGCTAGTTAATTGATAAAGATATTAAAAGTTAAAACAAAAATGGACCTCCTTCTGCCCGTTTTCGGGAATTGCGGCCAATCTCAGCGAAAATGAACCATTAGCGCGGGAAATATTATAGTGCACAAGTGTGTGGCCCGCCCACACACTTGTGCACTATAATATTTCCCGCACACGGCACAGGTGCACTCTCTGTTTCCTCACTCTCATAGTCCGATGGGACGGCAATCCGAAACGACTGCAGCGAGATTAAGTACAAGACCAACGGCTTAACGTGCTTTCCGAACCACAGGGGTATCTTACTGCTAACTTCCAAACTCCGGGCTGCTACTGTGAAATTCCTATTGGGAAAACCCATTATCACTTTTTGTCAATCCCGAGAATCGACTCAGGATGCATGTTTATGGGAATACATCAATCTATAATAATAATAAATATCTTGGGACAACTCACACACGGCTATCTGATCCCAAGCTAAGCAGCGCTTGTGTTATGGTAACCAGACAACTGATATCGACGGTAAAAAGGAAGTAGGGCATAAGCGACATTTTGGTCAAAAATGAGTTATATATGCCATCATACGTAAAATTTTCCGCTCTTTCAAATGCGCTTACTCCCATGGCTCTACGATGACTTTTTTGGCGTTTATGCCCTAGCAAAAAAAATCATTTTACTAGTATTATTTTTCGTAACCGACGAAAATTCAGATCATTTTTGCTACAAAGGTGCTTGTACCCCTACAAAAATGACTTATTTTCGGTTTGTTGTCGGTAATGCTTTTTTACTTCATAAGGGTGTCGAGCTTTCGGTTGTTTATGCCTTTTAAGCTTTTCCCTCAAAAAGTACAAACGTTGTTTATAGCCTACTTCCATTTCATAATTTAACATAGCTGTGGCGCTTGTACCCTATATACAAAATTCATTTTCATATTACTCTGTCGGTTATACCCTATTACCATTCAGTACTTTATGACAGCTATGTAGGTTATGCCCTATTACCTAAATTTATTTTAATATCACACTGTTGGTTATACCTTTCTTCCGTTTACAAAATAAATACAGTTGTGTCGCTAATACCTTATTATTTAAATTAAATTTGATATCATGGTGTCGATTATAACCTACTTCCACGTTTTACAGTCGTTCTCATACGTCACATATACTGCAATACCCAATATAAATTTAATTACGAGTCGGTGCTTATGCCATTTGATATCACAAAAGTAGGTTTTAAGCGCGTCGCTTGTCTGAAAAACACTGCCGCGTGCTGTGACGGCGGCGAGAGAACTATAATGTTCGTTACTTTTTTTTAATGTTTAATACATGTACCTACCTATTACGGATACATACCAAGTTTTCGTAATTGATTCTTAAGTTATCTACTTACTAGCTTTTTTTTTTCGGGAGGGAAATCATCCAATAACTTCCCCCGCTCTAGGCGGAGCGGGGGGGCATGTCAGACTTGTACTGACTAAAACTCACCCATGTTCCTTCTATTGCCCTTTACGTTCCGAGGCCTCGGTATCTCTTTCGAACAACCCGCAACCCCGGCAGGCGGAGGCCCTGGCAAGCCCCTCTGCTTTGCTGACTCTCTTTGAGGCGCGCGTGAAACACGAACGCGCCGTCGACACAGCCTGTCGTCAATAGACGGACAGACGGTGAGCTACCCATTGCTCACCGTCCACAGGCCCGCATCTATCCGGCACCCGGCGCCCTAGGCGTCTCCCGCGGCGGCTGGGTTGGCCTGATGTTCTCTCCCTCAAACACCCGGCCCTCTCCTTTGCTAGCATTACTGCTTCGCAGAAGGAGGTGACCGCTTCCCTCTCGCTCCGGACCTGAACCAGGGCCGGACGCGAGAGATCGCCGCCGCCGATCGCCTCCACGAGGGCACGGCGGTGCTCCGCCCAAGCTGGGCAGATCGCCACTGTGTGCTCCACCGTATCCTCCGGGCGATCGTCACAATGGTGACACCCGGGCGCTTCCTCCCGCCTGATGATGTGCTGGAACCTCCCGAAACTTCCGTGTCCGGTGAGGACCTGCGTCAGGCGGTAGGTCAGGACGCCATGACGCTTCTCCAGCCACTTCTCAAAGAGGGGACTTACCGCCACTATTGTAGCGTGCCCTGCTCGGGGTTGCAACAGTCGCTCTCTCCATGCCACCATAAAATCGCACCGGAGGTCTGTGCGCTGAGCGGCAATCTACCGCGGCAACGGGTTTTCCCCCCGGTGCGGTGTAGTGCCTTCGCGCGCCACTCAAACAGGCGCGCGAGCACTATCACCTCCAGATCCCACGGTAGTAATCCGGCAAGGAGGCTCGCTGCCTCGCCGGAGATCAGGCGGTAGCCCCGGATCAGCCGTATGGCCACCACCTTTTGGGGCGCGTTCAGATAGTGGGCGGCCTGCCGCCCTAAAGAACGCGCCCATACCGGGGCCCCGTAAAGGGCCATGGACCGCACGACTCCGGCATAGAGCCTACGGCAGAAGGCGTTTGGCCCCCTCAGATTGGGCAGGAGCCGCTTGAAAGCAGCCCCCGTCCGCTCGAGTTTGGGAGCCAAACGTCGGAAGTGTTCCACGAAGTTCCACCGGCTGTCGAGGACGATGCGAACTTCTCCTACCGTCCAACTGGGATCCCGATGGTGGCGTGTTTCCGCGGCCATGAAATACCACTCGGGCCCATAGGCCTCGGATTTGTGCAAGGCCACCTTGAGACCCAGTAGCCGGATCCTCTCCGCGACTATCGCAACCCCGCGTGTCATGTTGTCGGCCGTCGCTTGATGCATCTACTTACTAGCTGCAGTATTATTGTTTCTAAAAATGATTAGCAGGTTGATACCTACCCACTTTTTTTAAGTAGCTTTGATTTTTCTTGATTAAAAAATATTAACAAAAATGTCTTTTTTTATTTAAAAACATCCTACTATCCGCTTGTTAATAAATAGGTAGGTAGGTGACATGAAAATCAGTATAATGACGAACTATCATCTTTTAAATCAACCATTAAGTGAAAATTTGAATTACTTGAACGGGTAGGGTATACTAAGACAGACCCCTAAGACTAAGGACTTTACTCTTTTTGAGTACTGACCTTAGTCTTTTTCTATAAAAATCGATGCCCTTAAATACTCATAAGGTACTTCACTCTATTTTACAAGTTAGGGGCCCAATTATTACAGTGTAGTGTAATACCCGTTTTAGCTCTTATTCTGATGAAGGATCGTGTTGGTTGCGCTACTTCATTATTTTTGGGGTGTCTTTTCACCTATATTTCCATAGACTCATGCAATGCCAAATGTTGATTATCCTTCTTTTCCTTTGCTTTCAAGCGCCATTGTGTATCACTTATGTCTTATATCCTGTTATTGTTTTGAAAGCCGACTGTTTCTTATGCTCTATTATCTTTTATACAACCACTGTGAAAAGTACCTTATCCTTCTTTTCCTATAACTCTTATTTAACTGTCTAGTCTCTTATTCCCTTTTACCTTGCGATGTGAGAAATCAGTACGTCTCTTAGGCTTCTTATCCTCTATTATTTTATTTTGTCATTTGTATCTTATGCCATATTTCCTCATTGGAAAATTAAAAGCTATTGTCATAACCGACAAAAACCACGTTAAATAGCGTCAAATGATTAAACCTAAAAATACCTGTAACTGCTCCATTTTTTTCTGATTTTATAACTGTTTTAGTTTTCACGATATCTTAATAAATGACAAAAATACGTCGGTTTTTCTAAAATTTAAAACTTTGAAGGGCTCTCCTGAACATTTCACTTTTTGTCGCTTATCCCCTATTTCCTTTTAACCGTCGATATACATACTTATATAATTTATAAATACATACACATTATAGATAAATCACACCCAGACACAGAACAAACAATCATGCTCATCACACAAAGTTTGTCCTGGGTGGGAATCGAACCCACGACCTCCGGCTCAGCAGTCAGGGCCACTAGACCAACAGGCCCGTCAAATCTATCCAATTCCAGTTTGACATGGCCTCACTTCTTTTACCGATTTCCTATACAATGACTGAGAGTGAGGTTTAACATAACTTGATGTGTCTCCATGCATGGCCAACAAACAGACAAACAATTTTATATAAGTTATTTATTTTATTTTGTTTGGGAAACTTACAGCTAATATTATCGAATAGTAAAAATTTTATGTGACAAAAGGCCAACTACAAGTTTCCAATTACAGAAATAGTGAAAAGAAGGAACAAATACACAAATCATATATCCCTCATTTGCATACTAAGCTGTTATGCTATTTATTTTCCTGAAAGATTGTTAATTGACAAAGTCAAAAATAGGATAAGAAATAAGCAATAAATCTTACCCTCTCCTTCTCATACTGGGCTTCTTCCCTGAGTTTCTCCAGCTTGGCTTGCTGACTCTTCTTGCCGTCTAACGAAGTAGGTCCTATGTCTGCCATGTCTACGTCTTCACAGGCCTTGTCCTAGAGGTCACCAAGATTGATATTGTCAGAATTGGTCTTAATCATATTTTACACTACTATTCTAAATGTAGTTTATAATCTGGGTTAACACAAGACTTTTAATCTCAGTGGGTAACCCATGTAAAAGTTATTTAAAATTATATTATAAACTACCTGTAACTAGCTGTTCCACCCATTGTTCAGGTCCCCCTTACCACATAGCGGTTTAAAAGATAAATAGTAGCCGATTCTCAGACTTACTGAATATGCATAAAAATTCATAACAATCGTTCGAGCCATTTCAAAGGAGTATGGGAACAAACATTGTGACAGAATTTTATATATTAGTACAATATAAAATAAGTTACTACAAAAAAATAATTTTGAATGAGCAATTTGGAATGATCCGGAAGTCAATGACTTTGGTCTGTAATTTTAACCCGTCGCACAATTGTTTACATAAATGTAGGGTAGCAATGTATGGAAACTTTGCACCCGTCTGCAAATTTTGTCGCGCAACGGGTTAATATTATCTTAAAATTAAAAACCTAGTTTTGATACTGAGGCAATGCATCTTTGAAAGACTATTTAAGGACTGCATAGAATACATTTAGATCAGTGTTACGAAAGCCTGACAAACAAGTCTTACTTAGGGGTATTGTATTACTAAGTACTAACTAGATTGTGAGGTCAGAGAAACAGTTGCTCTGTCAAAATACTGGTATTCAGCTGCATACAGTAATAATGGGAGCCAAACTCAACATAGCAGGGAAGACACTAGGCAGAAGGTGGTAGAACAAATTGTAAGTACTTATGCATGTTATGGCCTCCTTACTTCACTGACATTAAAAGTCTTAGTAGGTATTTAACTTCTTCAAACATTGAGTTTATTTTAGAAAGAGGGTAAGATACAAACTAAATTGTACTCACAACATCATACTTGTCCCATGCTGTGTAGTCGGATCCTCGGATCTTTTTCTCTGGTTTCTTACTTTGCACCACCGGCTTCTCCTTCTTTATCTTACTGCGAACTGGGGGTAAGTCCTAACCTCGAAAATAAACAAAAGAAATTGCTTTTAAGTAATTAAGATGCTTATTTACAAGCAATCGACATATTTAGGCAAACCTACACTGCGCAGATGACTAAAAATGTACAAGAATCGTACTGTTCTACTTTGAGAACGGAAAAACGAACATAACCTAACAAATTACATGACATCTTTTATGACAAAAGTTTTCAACTGTATCACTACTTTATGCACAAAAATTGTAGTTATTTATTAAACATACAGTCTAAGTACAACATAAAAACGGTAATAGGTCTAAACCTGTTCGAATTCACCGTTCAAAGCAGCTTCTTTTCGTTTCATCTCAGCTTCCCAATTCTGCAAGTCTGTCATGTAAGTTTGTAACGTTTTAACACTGTCTCGAGCGTTTCTCTGTATTTCAAAAGCTTTTTCCATGATTCTAATCGAGTTTAGCACAGTAAATCGTTAACGTTACCTGTTAGATCAATAAAATTATTTTCGGTAGCACTCAACGTAAACTTGTCAAACAAATTTTGATTGTCATGGCAATTCGGATTTCAGAATGGCGGGTCGCCGCTGATTGCGTTCGGAAATGTTTAATCAATACGTTGTAAATATGAAAAGTTTAATCGATACTCGATTTTCCATCATCTGCCTAGCCTTTTCCCAACGTTTTAAGTATGTTGGCTTGCAATCCAAGCAGATGCAGCTTATTACCATTGTACTCGGAGTAAGTTCTTTGACTTCCACAACGCCGTCAGCCCTTGTGTAGTGTAAGTAATACTGGTTGTTATAATTTATTGTGTTATAAAGATTTTATAACACAATAAATTATAACAACCAAGCTATTGACTTGATTAAATCTGTTTCTTTTAACAAAGCTTTTATCGTAGTTCATTAAAATCTTTTAAAAAAATAATTTAATGTGTGTGTGATCGTTGCATGCAGACAGTCTTTTTTTTTGGATTGGCTTATCATCAAATAACTTCTAGCGGGGAGGGGGGGGGGGGGGTGTTAGACTTGGACTGACTAAAACTTACCCATGTTCCTTCTATTGAACTTTATAATAAGTTCCGGAGCAGCGGTATCTCTTTCGAACAACCCGCAACCCCAACAGGATGCAGATAGTCTGACCTCCCCTTCTAAAGAAGTAGAACTAATATTTAGCAATTAAAAACAAAACTAATAATGCAATTTTGTCAAAGTATTTTATAATATAAGGTTAAATAACTCTACAATAAATATATTTATCACGAGAAAAAAACTGACCTTGTAATAAAAATAATAATAGGTAGGTACTTACTGGTCAATGGCTTAGCCTTGGGCTACTGTCTTTTTTTGTGTGTATTTTTTTATATTGATATAGGAATATTTAAAAACCCTGCTCCCGATACCGACACGGCACTCTTTTAGGTTTTTTTTTTAAAGAAATATTTACAAATACTAAATTGTAATAAAACCATTTCTGGGTTCAATCAATGTCGCGTTGATGCACCATGCCTGCCATGCCATGCCCATTGACAAGAACCGAAATACTGGCCGATTTTTATGAAAAACTTTGTAATGAAGCCATTTGGTTTAGAAAAAGAAAACTAAAAAGAAAAAGTATATGGGTCGTTCTTCTTTTTTATCGACAATGACGTGTCTTCTCCGCAAAAAAAATAATATTTTGCTCATAAATACTAAATTACTTATTTTTTTTTATATAAAAATACACTTGATAATGCAATAATTTTAATATCCTCAAAACTAGATGTTATTCATAATTATTTTTTACAAAATCACTGTGACAGAGTATACAAAAAGCGTGACGGAGGTGTTATACATACAAATAAAGTGTGTCCCTCTATGACTAGTAATGTAAAGAAACTGCTCTCGTAAAAAAAAATCACTTTGAATGTTTCTATCCAAAAATATTTACTGAACTACTTAACCTTTTTTATTACATTAATAAGAAGATATAATTTTTAATGTTTATATTATTAAAAAAAAAAATATTTTATTGGCTGTCTCTCGATGTACATAATTTTAGTTGCTACCTTCTGTCACTCATTTTATGGTAGAAAATAGTGTGCGTTAGAAACTTTGACGTTGGTCACTAGGTTCGAAAATAGTCCCCCTCCACCCCGAGCTCGCGCTGTACGTTCCCACTCCTCGGAAATATCAGTCAGTCGCTAGTAAACAGTAAAAAAAGGTGCGTGTGTTTTATTTAGCGACCGCTCTGTCACCTTAGTTACGACTTTCAAATGTTTTTCTAATTTCAGGGTTTTAATTTTATTTGGTTAATTTATGATAAATATATCATATAAACAAAGTTTTATGCGTAAATTATAATTAGGAAAATACTGAATATCTCGAACACTACTTTTTTACACCTCTGTCACGTACCACCTCTGTCACGAAAATGTGTGACGGAGTGGTATAACTCGTGACGGAGTGGTCATTTTTGTATGGAACTTAGAGCCTTAGTTAATATCCATAATAGATGATTGCTAGTTTTTTTATGTTGGTTATTCTATTTTCAACTATTTTGATAATTTAAGGTATTACCATCAAGTCAATGAAAAAATGGCATTTTCTGCGGCTGAAAGACAGCGACGGTGTCGTGAAAAAAGAAAGCTTCACCCTGAACTTGTTGCAGAAGTAAAACGTAAAGATTTACAAGATAAAATGCTCGAAAAAAGTTAGTTAAGGATATGACACCAAAAGAACATAAAAAAATGAAAAGACTGGCAGATTAGAAATAAAAAGAGAAAGACAGAAAATTTTGCAGAACGTTTTGATTAACACTCTGGCTTCTACACCGTCTCCTTCAAGTCCCAGACTACTTCCATTAAGTCCCATATCTCGTTCACTGACTCCAGCCTCGTCTGTTGCCAGCAGCAGGGGATGAAAAACAAGTGCGACGAGATAGATCACGCCTTTATATGCAAAATATTCAACTTCAAAACCAAACACAAGAGAAGACTTTGATTTTGATTTTGAAAAGTACAGAAATACAAGAAAAAACTTACAGAGAAATTGGTAGAGACTGATGTGTCTGATGTGATGTATGAAAATTTGTTACAAATTATTCCGCCTCCTAAGATAATCAAAAGGGCAAAACGCGTGTTTTACGTGTAGGATCAACCAGCAGAAGTTTTTGAAAAGTAGAGTTAGCAAAAAGATATTGTAAGACTAAATTAATATCTACCAAAGAATGAACACCAATCATCAAGACTTGTAGTAACATTTTAAGTATTTATACTATTTTTGTTATTGTTTATTCACTTCGTTAACCACTCGGTCACAATTTTGTCCCCCTTAAAATTTTAGTTCAAAGTGAGTTATGAACCACTTTATTGTTAGTATTTACAAAAGTCACGGTTTCTAGTCTTTTATGCTAAATAATAAAGGTGTTCACTAGATTTTTAAGCGACTTTATAGGGCGACTTTCATAATATTAAAAAGTTTTATGTCTTATGAAGCAAAAATGTGACAGAGTGGTATTGGATGATTTAAAAAAAATGATTATTTAAAAAATTCCGTCCAATGGAGCTAGATAATGGTAAATGTTTATATTCTTGATAAGAAAGTAATAAGAAACTGAAGTTCTGATTTAAAATGAGACATAAAAAAAATAATTACTTTTGTGACAGAGGTGTTATTTTTTTCATACCATTCCTACGAAATTTGAAATAAAACGAAAATTGCATGTAATACTTCGCTGCATTATATGTTCTTGTAATCTACAATAATGAGCCAATAATTTAAACCACATTTCACTAAATAAATCACAAGTTTATTTTTTTACCAAATTTAAAAATTTGCGGGTCAGATTGTCGATAAAAAAGAAGAACGTCCCATATGGCATTTTTTGGCGCTCAGAAGCCAGTGTCCATAATAATGTGAAAACGGAGGTTTTACATACATATCTATAGCGTATAGTTTTAATAGGGCTCCGTTGCCAAATGGTAAAATCGGAACCCTTATACTTTTGCCCCATCTGTGTAAGTGTAGGTATTGTGATGATTCGCGGTTTAGTTATACCTACTCGCTGTAGCATGACATTACATGAAAATACTTTTTAGTTATGGGATGCATTTTGCTTTTATGACTTAACTAGCTGTTCCTCGCGGTTTCACCCACGCTGCTCAGCACCTGTTGGTCGTAGCGTGATGTTATATAGCCTATAGCCTTCCTCAAGAAATGGACTATCCAACACTAAAAGAATTTTTCAATTCGAACCAGTACTTCCTGAGATTAGCGCGTTCAAACAAACAAACAAACAAACTCTTCAGCTTTATAATATTATAGTATATATATAGTATAGATGTCACCGGCACCATAACACAGTGAAAACAATACAGAAGGTGAGGTAGATCAAAGTACTAACAAATTAAAAGTTTCCTGGAAGTCACAAAATACAGTTGAATAACACCTTAACCATCCTATTAGCTCAGCACTTCTATTGTTACGCATTGTTCAATGCTATATTATACTTACTAGTTCATAATAGTAATGGCCTATAGTAATAACGGAATATTGGATATTATGTACTTGCTTGAAGCACATGTGACTAAAAGAGTGATGGATCTGGATATTCATAAATGGAGAGGGAGAAGAAGGCCAAAGAAAATATGGGAGGATTGTGTAAGGAATGATAAGAAAGAGAAAAGAGTAAATTATGCCGTAACGCCTGACAGGGGAGAATGGAAGAAGAAAACGTGTTGTACCGACCCCAAATAGAATGGGACAACGGCAGGAAAATGATTATGGTGATGCAAAGGTTGCTTAGTAGATACCTACTTCGTTTCCTTAATTAATTCAAAAGCAATAACAGGGTAACACAGTAAACCAATCATAGTTTATAACGAATGCGTGCTTTCGATAAATGACTTGATTCGGTTCATCATGTCAAGGTTAATTTCATGACGGCATTCTGTGGTAAATATCGTGATTAAATAGGTACATACTCTTCTCGTGATGACATGGCGAATTATATTAAACTTGAGTATTACCTTAAGTCGATTTGCCATGCCAAAAAGCAAAAGCTGTTGGAAAATTGAGGTTTGTAAAATAAATGACCACATTTTTATAAATATTTTGTGTACTCGTATTTATTGAAACGGTCCTGTGTCCTGTTTCCTTTTCCTCTGTTTTTTACACGTTTTTAAAAACAAAGGCGCATAAAAATGAAAAAAAATATGTTAATGGTCATGACGAAATAAAAAAAAAATTGCTACTCGTAAGAAAAGCTGTCACCAATGTTTAACTTCTTCAACTTTTGGTATAAAAGGCCATTTCGTTTTACTGCTTTCGAAAAAGGATTCTTATTCATTCTCGTATGTCGGGTAGGTACGTAATAAAACGTAGTAAGTAGGTACCGACTAAAGATTATATCTTATAATCCTACTAATATCCTAATTCCTACTATCCTACTTTTAATATTACAAATGCGATATATGTTAGGAGGTTCCTTTCTATCGGCCACTGACCGCCGCCGGTAGCTTGGACCCTGTTCCCGATACCGGCGGGCAATTTTTTTTGTATTTTGTAATGTTTGTTTTTATTAAAAAATAAGTATTTAAAATTATATAATAATCCTACTACTATTATAAAGGCGAAAGTTTGTATGTATGGATGTATGGATGTTTGTTACTCTTTCACGTAAAAACTACTGAATGGATTTGAATGAAACTTTACCACAATATAGCTTATACATCAGAATAGCACATAGGCTATAGCTTATACATCAGAATAACACATAGGCTACAATTTTTGAGGTTTCTAATGTGAGGTCGTAAAAAACACATTTTTTTGCGCTTACATTGCAAACGCTGACTGGATCCTACAAGATAGATCAAAACAATGTACTACAGTATTGTACAACTTAAAAAGGTCTACAAAAAAGTCCGTGATGGTATATGTTTATCTCTTAGGAATAACCCACAATAACTACTTTTTATCCTTTACTTTGTACGAGAAATAATGGCTTATTTACGAAGCGATTTTAAGCAATACAGTATTAATCCTTATCCAATTAAGTATCTTAAATACATTGTGCATTTAATAAAGATCAATATGGCTTTTTTCAGCATGTAAATTAAATAAATATTTTCGAAGATATCACAGATTTAAAATGCAGAGTCATAGCAATTTCGGCGATAAATTAAATACTGTTTCGGTGATAAATACCGGCAGCGGTGCCAGGCGAACGGGGCGTGGGGGGAGCGGGGTAGGTGCGGTGGGGAAGAAGTGGCTCATCGCTGAGTGCGCGACCCGAACACGGGCAGACGCGTGAGGGCAGACGTCGTTGACGGTTGTGTCCGTTTTGCGAATTTTCAAGGCACTAGCGATTTGATAAAAACGTATGGTCGCCTACTTTAAGTAATATAGGCCTAAGGTTAGTTATTGCCAGGTTTCTTTTTGGTTAGGAGTTACACGTACAAAAAGATACTTCATTTTTACGAATTACTTCATTGATAATTCAATTACTATATAGATAGGTTACTTACAGTTAATTATAACAAACTAGCTTCCGCCCGCGACTTTGTCCGCGTGGCATAGTTACTTTAGGCTAACGCTAACTTTAACACCTGTGATGATCGAAAAAAAATATCCTTCTCTGCCCTTTTCTTCCTTCTTTCTCCCCCTACTCTATTCTCACTTTTTTAGGGTTCCGTAGTCAACTAGGAACCCTTATAAATATGGTCAAACTATGGTCAAAAAGCACTACCTCTCTCCTTAAACAACAACATGAAATATTTCTTTGCTCTTCATGATTATTATTTTATATGTATATATTATATGTATTTATATATAAGTATTTGATCTTGTAAATTTAAAAAAAAAAATGTTTGAAAATTAATTTTGAAAATGTTACGCCACAGACTACCTACAGTACTGTTTCTCCTCTTCTTAAGTCCATCCAAAGGTTGTCTTGAAAAGATCGCTTTTAGCGATAAGACCGCCCATTGTGTCACCTTATTTATAAGTTTGTATATTGTTATTCTTGTAACTTGTATGGTGTACATAATAAAGAATATTCTATCTATCTTATAGTTTCGCCATGTCTGTCTGTCCGTCCGTCCGTCCGTCCGTCCGTCCGTCCGTCCTCGCTTAATCTCTGTGACCGTTAGCACTAGAAAGCTGAAATTTGGTACCAATATGTATATCAATCACGCCGACAAAGTGGTAAAATAAAAATTTGAAAAAAATGTTTTATTAGGGTAGCCACCCTATATGTAAAGTGGGAAGTGATTTTTTTTTTAATTTCAACCCTAACGTGTGATATATTGTTGGAAAGGTATTTAAAAATGAATAGGGGTTTACTAAGATTATTTTTTGATAATGTCAATAATGTCGGAAATAATCGCTCCAAAAGTAAAAAACAATGTGTCCCCCCCCTCTAACTTTTGAACCATAAGTCTAAAAAATATGAAAAAAATCTGAAAAGTAGAACTTTATAAGGGGCCGTTCAAGTATTACGTAAGCAGATTTATTACAATTTTTTACCCCCCCATCCCCCTTGTCAGCAAAAGTAAGCAAAGCTCTTACCCCCTCCCCCCAAGCTTACGTAAACATTTTCAATTACTGTATTGTTTTTTTTTTGTAAACATCCGCATTATTTGCGGGAATCCCCGAAAATGCGTTTTGTTTTCAAGCTAAGACAATGTGAGGGTTGCCATTCTGTAAAAAAGTAAATAACTACCGATGACGTAATCGTCATCTAGACTCCCCTACCCCCCATGTCATCCAAAATAAGCAAAGCAAAGACCCCCCCGCCCCCCCATAGTGCTTACGTAATACTTGAACAGCCCCTAAGGACTTTCTATGAAAATAATTTTGAACTTGATTGACACAACAGTTTTTGTACAAAAAAGACAAAAAGTTGTACAAAATAATTTCTGGACTAAGTTTGTAGTATAATCGTATGTGCAAGCTTTTTTTGTAACTTTGTTTACATATTTTATTATCCTGAACGTATCTTTTTTCAAACAAAAAAAGAATTATTGAAATCGGTTCTCGCAATCCAAAATTACCACCGAAATTGCACGTCTTTGTATTAATTAGTAACCCAATTCCCCGAGAGATGGCGCTGTAGGTACTTATTACATTGGATCGGGTATTACCGAATTGTTCGGTTGGCCTCATAACTGGGAACACTTATTTTGACGGACGGGAAACTACGGAACCCTACACTGAGCGTGGCCCGACACGCTCTTGGCCGGTTTTTTTTTAGCCTATGTCTGTCTTCAGGGTCCCAACTATCTCTGTAACAAAATTCATCAAAATCGTTTAGGCCATTTAGGCGTGAAGACGTAACAAACAAACTAACTAAACTAGAATAGTGCCGAGTTGATGGCAATAGGCTCAACCCTTATTACAACGGACTATAACACAAATGCGCATTTATGTTATAAAAAGCAAGTATTAGTGTGTCAACTTAGACAGAAGTGTATAATATCCTTATCCTTACTCCTTACTTATCCTTACTATAATATTATAAAAGCGAAAGTGAGTTTGTTTGTTTGTTTGTTACCTCTTCACGCTTTAATGGCTAAACCGATTGTGATGAATTTTGGTACATAGATAGTTGGGAACCAGGAGACGGACATAGGCTAATATTTTTTTGAAAAAAGTGGGATGTGAGGGAGAAAGAGGGAAGAAAAGGGAAAACTTAACGTTGCTATTACAAATCAATAAGGCGCAAGGGGAACTGTGTTACCCCAAATTTAACGCGGGCGAAGCCGCGGGCGAAAGCTAGTAATATTATAAAAGCGAAAGTGAGTTTGTTTGTTTGTTTGTTACCTCTTCACGCTTTAATGGCTGAACCGATTTGGATGAATTTTGGTACAGAGATAGTTGGGAACCAGGAGACGGACATAGGCTAATAATTTGAAAAAAGTGGGATGTGAGGGAGAAAGAGGGAAGAGAAGGGAAAACTTAGCGTTGCTATTACAAATCAATAAGGCGCAAGGGGAATAGTGTTACCCCAAATTTAACGCGGGCGAAGCCGCGGGCGAAAGCTAGTAATTTATATATGTGTTCAAATGAATAAATTAAAATAAATATAGGTCAGTCAATATGGGTGATCTTTTTGTGGTCGAATGATTTCATAACTATCTACGGATTTTACAACTGTATGTATTTTTTTTTAAATAATCTTTTTTTTTATTACAATCAATCAAAATTATTATTTGACAGATAGCTTTTATTATTATGTTTTTTTTTTTATTGAACACAAAAACACATTTATGTTAACAAGGCAATTATTAGCGTCGGTATTTTATAACAAAAAAAAACATCCTCATGCCGATATACCACAAAAACGAAAATGGTTCTGCATGTATTGTTATATTGACAGGTTAGGATATTTTTTTTAAACTCTGCAGTGCGATCTTTTAACACTCGAATGACGTTAACAGAGGTCACTGTTGGGTATATTTTTTTGTGAAATGTCTAAATATTAAATAATCTGCATTAGTTCCGATTTTGGCCGCACATCGAAAGCTCCCTACACTGCTAAATTTTAAGTGTATTCGAGATATTACTGCATAAGGTGTGTATTACAAGGACCAAAAAAAGTTGTAGCCACTTTCCACCAATTAGGCCGTCAGTTTATTTGCCAACCTACAAGTCATAAATAAAATCTGAACAAGCTCATCACGATTTTATTAAATCTTAATTGATTGGGTAATTAAAAACTAACAAACTAATGCTGCTGTGCAATACCATGCAAAAACGTGACTTAGTGTAAGAGGCATAGAACGTATTTTTTTCTAGACAAAATTTCACAACCTTTCTGTTCTTATTAGATTATATTTATCCAAAGATTTATGTTTATTAATTACTTTATTGCATAGAATAATTTGTGATTGCAATATAATTATCCAACATGTTTTTCGATCTTGAACTTTTCTTAATAAATCTAATAAAAGTCAGGATCATTAATCAGTCTACACTGCTATAGTCTAGCTTAGATGAAGCAGAAACTGACTGGACCAGAGGCTAGACCAGCGGCAATAGTTCCGTATAGTTCAGCAAACTTATACATGCAGGCGGGAAAATAGAGAACTAAAAGAAATGTACCAAGTTTGACATTGATTTACTTTTTCTTGACTAGCAGCGCTACATTTTTTATTTTTTGCGGATGCGGGTACTCAATCACCAAATAACTTCGCCCGCTCTTGGTAGAGGTGGGGGGAATGCCAGACTTGTGCTGACTAAAATCCACCCGTGTTCCTTCTTTTGTCCTTTATATTCCGGGGCCGCATTATCTCTTTCGAACAAACCGCAACCCCAGCAGGTGGTGGCGCTGGCCAGTCCCTCTGCTTTGCTGACATCTCTTTGAAGCGCGCGTGGAACACTAGTGCGCCTTCGACACGGCCTATCCTCACTGGACGGACGGACGGTGAGCTAGGTACCTATTGCTCACCATCCACAGACCCGCAGAACTGAACATTTGTGACAAGTGGTCAATTATTTTAAAGATGTCTTTCAACGGTATTGGCGTATTTAAGTTTAAGTCGTTGACTGTTAGGTACACCATCGTTATCGAAATGCATTCTAGCAAACTTACTTACATAATTTGTGAGTTAAAAAAATCTTGAATAGTTTTGGGCTTATAACCAAAGCCATTGTTTACTTTATTACCTGTGGTTTTCTTGCCTTGTGGCTTTAACACTGTTCTTAAGGAACTCTAAACGTTTATATCCTGATTATCTGATTGGCAGATATCGTTTTTGATACATTGATGTTATGAGTGATACCTGTAGTACAAATAAAAAATACAAATGTGTTATACAATAGTAAGGTTTAGATTGCACACAAAAACTTTGCTGAAATCGCAGAAAACTGTTTGTATCGATTTATACGAATCGATGATCGATTCGCCAACAAAAAAAATCAATACAAAATCATACAAATTAAGATCGATTATCGATCGTAATTTGTATGCAAAGATTAGACTGACCATCTTTCTCGTAATCATATAGATAACAAGTGACCAAACTTGGTACCTACCTAGCGTTTTTGATTTCCAGTAGGTCATCATCATCTGCCTAGCCTTTTTCTAACTATGTTGGGGTCAAATTACAGTCTAACCAGATGCAGCTGTCTATTGTTGTTCTAAAGATTGTACTTTGAAGAACACGCGCAGCATCTCCACAACTTGATCCCACCATTTTCTAACTGTAGGTACCATAATATAAGGTTTAGTGCATATTTCTTGATCTGTACTTGGTTAAGATCCCGACTCGGCTCGATTCCACACACCATCTATCTCATCGTCTGCGTATTCCCTTCCAACTATAAATTGGCTTTTTAACCAATAGTAAACAAGCGCATTTTGGACACGTTCGTTCTATCGTTGATATCATCCATCGCTTTCCACAGCAAGATCGAGGTCAAGAACATGCCCACCACGTCAAAAAAAACATGATTTTGGCAAAACTACATTTGAACTAGCTGTTCCCCCCAGCTCCACCCACGTGGATGTCGAAATGTTTGTTTGGAACATAGTATCCTGCCGGGGTTGCGGGTTGTTCGGTAGAGATACCGCAGCCCCGGAACATAAAGGACAGTAGAAGGAACATGGGTGGGTTTTAGTCAGTACAAGTCTGACACTCCTCCCCGCTCCACCCAGAGCGGAAGATAGATAGATAGAAGTGTGAAGAGGAGGTTATTTGATGATTTCAAATCCGCAAAAAAAAAGAAAAGGGAACATAGTTTCGGAATTAAAAGCCTATGTGTTAATCCAGGTCTTACAATATTGTGCCAGAACAGAAAATCCGTTCAGTAGTTTTTGCGTGAAGGAATAACAAACATCCAATTTTGGAGCTGCAAATTCGACATACCTAGGTACACCCGACCAATGAGCGCTGAGCCAAAAACGTCACTTTAAAAGAGGCCCGTAAAGTTGATTTTGTCATGAAAAATTCCAATATTCACCCTTTAAAAATTATAAATATAAAACTGAGGTAGAAAAACGTTCCCACGATTAAAATTTGCATATATAAACAATCTTTACGTACAGAGTAATGAGCGGAGGACGTGATTCCAATCTCGTTGCGAACTGAGATGGTTGTGTCATGGGCTTATGTACTTGATGGTTACTGGAACTTGTGTACTTAGAATAATGTGAGGATTGAAGGCCGAAGGTTTCGTGAAAGTATGTTTTTTTTAGCAATTAATAAATATTTTTTATTACTGTCATAACATTGTCAAAACGAACTTTTCACGAAGTCACAAATTAAAATCTTTTTTTTTGTGGCAAAAAAACGATGACAGAAACAATTTACCGAATTCTGGAAGAGAGCTTAATTTTCACTTTTTAGTTTTTTTTTTTGCAAAAACTTGTTTATTGACACGACTAGATAAGATTGTTGTAAATACTGTTGTAATTCCGGGGAGTTGAGACTCAGTGTGCTACAATTTTTTTTTTGGTGGATTTGGAAATTATCCTATTGATTCCATCATAAATACTGGGGGAGTGTTAGACTTGTACTGACCAACACCCACCCATTGCTGTTTTTTCCATTGCTCTTTGTGTTCCCCTGCAACCTCGGTATGCTACTACTTTTTTTTCTTCGGGTGTGAACTCATCCAATGACTTCCCCCGCTCTGGGCGGAGCGGGGGAAGGCCGCGGTATCTCTTTCGAACAACCCGTAACCCCGGCAGGCGGAGGCTCTGGCAAGCCCCTCTGCTTTGCTGACTCTCTTTGAGGCGCGCGTGAAACACGAACGCGCCGTCGACACGGCCTGTCGTCAATCGACGGACGGACGGTGAACTACCCATTGCTCACCGCCCACAGGCCCGCATCTACGGTGGCCGGGAGTCGTTTCGCGGCGCCCGGCGCCATGGGCCTCATGACTCATGACTCATTTAGCCATCATCAAGTGTTTACTGAAAACTGGCATACACAGTTCTAGCCCACCAATATATTCAAAGCCTAATCTGTGGTTCTCATCTACTTCATTTAAAGCCCAAACGAAGTTTATCCGCAAGTTAGTGACATGGTTTATTGCTTCCGCCCAAAAGGTTGCCTTTATAAAATGGTACTCGATCAATGCCTGCTCTGGAAAGTACCTTTAATCTTTGGCCTTTCTTATCCTGAATCAAAGTCATGCAATTTTTGTTAAATGTAGATTTTGGAGTTTATTCCTTAAGAATCGATTTTCATATATGTATAAGGCGCCCGGTATGAGAAAAATCCGAGGGGTAAACCTACTAAAGTAACGAAAATGTGTCACGTTTTTGGTGCGCACCTTTAGTGCGCAACTTCCTATTTTCTATCAGTGTCGATGTATTTATATTTTTTTCATTAATTTGTGAATTTACCCTTTCATATGATATTAATCTTTTTTCAGTTGAATAAACTCTTTTTGCGTATGGTTAGATACTCGTAGGTACTTAAGGAGTAAACTCCAGTCGTGCGTCGGAGCTGACACACACACTTTTTTTTTTCTTTCTTTCTTCAGAGGGATGTTACTCGGGGGAGTTATCCCGTCTATTTTGGGTTCAACTTTCAGACTTAATGAGTAACTCATTCGGATGAATAGGAACCAGTATTGCACATCATGATGAGAGACTACTTTGCTGACCTCTAAAACCCAGTTTATAAATAACACGATACAATCCATGCCAATGTTATAAATCGGAAAATGTTTTCCTTAAAAAAAAAAAACGTAGCCCCCACTCTAGGAATTTCTCCTGTATCGTGGGTGCGTTTACAAACTTTCAATCTCACATACACACAGCTGGCTGTTTGTGTATGTGAGATTGAAAGTTTGTAAACGCACAACGGCGGTAAGATCAGGGGTATCTTACCGTCGTTGTTGTTCCGGGTCTGTTCCGTCCATCGGAAAGTAAGTAGGTTTGTCCTGCGCCTGTTCTCTCTCCGGTAGTGTCGGATAGCCGTCCTATCTGACTATGAGAGTGAGGGAACAGAGCGTGCACCTGTGCCTGCGCACTCACCTGTGCACAATAATATCTCCTGCGCAGATAGCTAATCTCCGGTGAGATTTGCTGCCGTGGCCGAAAACGATCAAGAGGACTATATAGACTAGCTGGCGCCCGCGGCTTCAGCCGCGTGATATCGAAAAAAAATTTTCTTATGAAAAAAGTTTCTTATGTGTTATTCCAGACTATAATCTACCTCTGTGCCAAATTCCATCAAGGTCCGTTCAGTAGTTTTGACGTGAAAGAGTAACAACCATCCATACATCCGATAAACATTCGCATTTATAATATTAGTAGGTTGGTATTGTCTATACTGGGAAAAACTCATTCCTATTTCCGTCAAATTTTGTGTAAGTACACTTTGATAAACAGAGACGTAAAACATGAAAAATTAAATTAGAAGGAAACAATAATTTGATTGATTCAAACGCAAATCCTCTACGTCAGACCACCCATCAAGAATTAATCACGATAATTCAACGATAATGGCAAAAAAAACCGCTATACATAATTCTATTAATCTTGTATTATCAGCTCATATTACCTACTAACATAAGGAGGTATTAAGTGTTTACCATACATTACGGAAGTGGTCTGAGTCAAGGTAATGTCATTGACTTCTGACCCGCAATGTACCTAACCGCTATTACCTACATTACTATAGATGATCTACTTGGGTTACTTGTACGGTATAGGTACTTACATTGCTTTTGCTTTCGTTTGTGTTTTGCTGTCGAGAATAACTGCGTCTTCATTGACAATTATTAACCGACTTAAAAAAGGAGGAGGTTCTGAATTCGACTGTTTTATGGTTTTAAGTGTGTTGTTGTAGATTGGTCATAAATTAACTCCCAGAACTCCTTTTTTTGAGGTTCCGTACCTCAAAAGGAAGAAATAGAGCCCTTATGGGATCACTTTGTTGTTCGTCTGTCTATCCGTCATGACCTTTTATCTCGGGAACGCGTGGAGGTATCGAGTTGAAATTAAAACCATATAGGTACTCATGTTTTTGTAAAAAAAGCTTTTTATAAAAAAGTAAAACCAACTATAAAAAAAACTAAAAAGTTGAAAACAACTTTACTTCCGGCTTGACTTTTGTTGGTTTCGATGACGTTTTTGCTACCGACTTCCGGAAATAAAGTTATTTCACTTTTTAGATTTTTTTGTGAAATCGTTTTTTTTTTAAATAACAGATCCCGCTCTGGTCGAAGCGGGAGACAGATTTTTAATGACTTAAAAAACCTTTCAAAGTTCCCTCTTTTACCTTGTTTTCCACGGCCGCGGTATCTCTTTCTAAACAGCTCGCAATTCTAACTGTGCACCTGAACTACGAATGCATTTAAAGCTAATATAAATTAAACTACCTTCCCACTAATTTCAGTAACACGGTTGACATCAAACTGTCACCTTACTCGGCGCTAAACACGCAAGATAAGTTGCTCTCGTTATAAAGATGTTTAAAATAATTAACTGCTACAAATGTTGGGATAATTTGGTGCCAACTCGTTAATTAAGCATGGGTGCATTGATTAGTCAGTGGTGCTTAAAGTTCATGCGCTTATTCTGAAAAACTGTGTTGCTCGATTTGGCCAAATAGAGCACACAAACACTGTTTGTTTGTTTTTTTTTGTCACACTAATTGTCATCCTGTTTTTTGTGACAGCTACATATTCATTTAAGATCTTATATTATACTCACCATTGAAAAAACAAAGGGCATTGACTTTATGCTAAAAGAGTTACTTAAAAATAATAACTAGTTCCGTATTTGTCAATTTGACATTATCTTTAAATCCCGTTATACTATACAGCACTTGTCTGCCCACCACCCATTAATTAAAACAACATACATTGATACCTGACAGTTTGATAAACATCTTTATTATTTTGTTGATTAAGTCCAACCTCTTTTGTTTATAATTACAGGTATGGTTGTAGTGAACTGACAAAAAAGTAACAAGTAGTTATTAAAAATATCGTAATATAAAATTATCTATAAAGTCTTTATCATAATGACGCTATTTCTTCTCATCACGCAGGTCTTTGACTTTTGCAAAGGATTATTTGAAATTAAATAAAGTTCAGAACCTCTTTTATAACTTTTGAAGAATCCCATAGCCATGCATTATCCAATTATTTTCAGAACTTAGGTACACATTAGGTGAAAAATGGAAATAATGAAAGAGTTAATAATTTTCCCATTGTTTGTATTTTTTATTATAGTTTACCTGTGTACTTTTATTTTGGTATATTTTCATAGTATTTTGTTTATCCATGTAGTATAAATGTATACTTTGTTTTCTGTTTTACACCTACCATTGTTCGTCTCTGCATCACCCAAAGGTTGACTTTTAGAATATGGTTTTAAGTCCGCCTCTGTACTTTGTGCATGATCTGATGATTTGTGATGACGATCTTGCAAGCAGGACACAATCATGAGAAATTAAGTTAACATTCTGAGAAAAATAGAGATTGAAACTAGTTCGTGAAGTACTCTCTTTCATAATTTAGCTAAGCCAGCAACTAGCCTATTATTGTCATTCAACGTGTTCAAAAAGTGTCTACTGAAATTTACATTTAATTTTGATGGTTAAAGTTTCGACTCGGAAAAACTTAGTTTTTTTACTCAAAACTCTTGATATTAATAGACTGACAGAATACATGCCCCTAAAGTGACCCAAGGAAATATCTTACAAGAAATGACGTCACATTACGTGTAGCCTGTCAGTCAAGCTCAGCGCATGTGATAACCAGACATAACTGTTTACTATTCCGCTTCCCAGTGATTTTTTAAGGCACTGTTTTGTTATTTATTTAAACTTCAATTACCATTGTGGTACATAGGCAGACTTAATAAATGCCATAAGGTATTCTCTACCAGTCATCCTTTGTTTTAAAAATGATATAATTGTGATAGGGTGTAAAAAATATATCTATAAAAAAGCTATCTATTTGTTTTCGAGACAAAACAAAATCAACTATTAAATACATTCAGGGTAAAGTTGAAGGGACGAAATCTTATCCTATCCAAATCTATTACCAAGATCCTTAAATCGGAATATGATAAATAGAATATTGTTTATTATGTACACCATATAAATTACAAGAATAACAGTATACAACTTATAAATAGGGTGACACAATGAGTGGTCGAATATGCTCGCCATTCAGCCAATGGAGACCGATGGAAAAGGGTCGTGAAGGTAGCGACCGAAGTGACTGCGGTCGCTGTTATGGGCAATACCTCATAACCACGACTACTGTGTCCAAGTAAAAGTGAGTAGGAAGAAGAATACAAAAAAAAAAAACAAAAATATTTATTTTATCCTAAGCATTACTTCATACATAAATTGAGGCAGCCGCAGTAAGTTACAATAGTACTTGTGACGGAGCTGTCTCACTCTTCCCTTAAGTGGTGTCTTAATCCTTACTTAATATTATAAAAGCGAAAAGCGAGTTAGTTTGTTACTTCTTCACGCCTAAACCAATTTTGATGAAATTAAAATTAAAAAAAAGAGATAGAGATATGAGGGAGGAAGAGGGAAGAAAAGGGAAAACTTAGCATTGCTATTACAAATCAATAAGGCGCAAGGGCAAAAACTGCAGGTAGCCGATACCTGCAAATCAGGAAAAGGGAACTGTGTTACCCCAAATGTAACGCCAGCGATTCCGCGGGCAAAAGCTAGTTAGCAATGAATAAGAAGAAGACCATTTAAAAAAAGAAATAATAATTATAATACTCCTGGAAACGGCTCGTATTGTTAGGAGGTTCCTTTGCGGTAGCTTGGACCCTGTTCCCGATACCGGTGGGCTACTATTTTTATATTTTTTTTTGTTGTTAAGAAAAATTTAAAAATGAATACTTAAAAAAAAAACAATAAATAAACAGAATACAATATAGTCATCGTCAATTTGAATAATTCCAGAATAGGGCCGCCAACACTGCCGCAAAACTTGTTTCCAATTTACACTGCATTACTTTATGAGTTGCACTTTGACCGATTACAAATTGACCTAAATGCCTATTAAAGGATATACCTACCGACGACATCACTCAAAAGTCACTTCCGGCAGTATTTTTTTTTTTTTGGAAATCGGTTAATAAAAATGTAAGTGTTTAGTTTCACGTGTTCTTAAGAGATAACGCGGCCCCGGAACATAAAAGGCAAAAGAAGGAACATGGAAAATGGGAGAAAGAGTGAAGAAAAGGGGACTGAAAGATATTTTTTTTCGATCATCACGCGGGTTAAAATTAGCGTTAGCCCAAAGTAACTATACCACGCGGACAAAGTCGCGGGCGGAAGCTAGTTATTTAAAAAAATATGTGTATAGTACGGCCAACGAGAAGCGATACGAAAGGTCATTAATTTTATTAGCATAACTCTAAAAATAATAAAATAAATATCTTGGGACAACTCACACACGGCTATCTGATCCCAAGCTAAGCAGAGCTTTTGTTATGGTAATCAGACAACTGATATACATACTTATATAATTTATAAATACATACATATTATAGACAGATCACACCCAGACACAGAACAAACAATCATGCTCATCACACAAAGTTTGTCCTGGGTGGGAATCGAACCCACGACCTCCGGCTCAGCAGTCAGCTCTGTCTCTTTCCCTCAGTGGAAAAAGTTCTGCTTTAAAACTTCATGGTAGGGTAGCTGGACCATGAAGTAACTGGTCATATTGATATTGATAATGGTGACACTTTTTTTTCGGATTGGCAATCTCAAAATCAAATATTGTTTTTTTTTTTAAATAACTTCACCCGCTCTAGGTGGAGTGAAAGAGAGTGTGTCTTGTGTCTTGTACCCTCGTTATCTCTTTCGAACAATCTCCCGAGCGGCAGTGGCACTAGCAAGCCCCTCTGCATTGCTAAAATATCTTGCGTGAAAAGCGAAAAAAAAACGGACGCACCGTCGACATGCCCTGTTGTCACTAGACAGACGAACGGTGAGCTACCCATTGCTCACCCTCGAGTTTACAGTGGTCGAGAGTCGTCTCGGGATAAATGTAATCCTTAAGTAAACTAGTTCCTGTCGTGGCTGCATATGAATTTATAGAACGAATTTCGTTTCAGATTTTTGCACTACAGTACGGCCAACGAGAAGCGATACGAAAGGTCATTAACCTAAAGAACTGTAGCGTTGACAATCTAATATTTAGCTCTTTCCATCTTGTGCCTTTGTCGTAATGTCTCGTTCTCCCGGCATAAACATGACAACGTTAAGACGGGTTCGCCAACATTCGGGCGGCCGTTTTAGATGGGGTTTTAGCATGGGTTTTGTTTACATTTGGTATCGCTTCTCGTTGGCCGTACTATAGTAACATCACGAAGTAAACTCTAATTTAAAATCTACTTTCTGACAAGGTCAAGACTTTTCAATGCATATTTAACCGACGATTCGCTTCATGTTCATAGCAGACGTGGCTTCTCAAGGCTATCCTATGTTTCTTCACTAATTGCCAAAACAACAGTAGCAAAAACAATGCAACCAATGTTTATATCATTGCACGAAGCTATTAATCAGTTGCCAAGTTTTATTTTCCAATCAGTACCATCAATCAATCAGTATGTGTTGTGTTCATATGAATCTTCATACAAAATTAAACTTATGTTTGCGTTTCGGAAATCATCGGCTATGATCGGAAATATGAATGCTTGATGAAGAGGTGTAATCAAGAGCTGTAATTACTATTTTTTTTTCTTTGCGTTTGGAAAATCATCAAATATCTTCCTCTGACTAAATCCACCCATGTTCTTTCTATTGCCCTTTTTGTTCCGGGGCCGCGGTATCTCTTTCGAACATCCTGCAACGCCAGCAAGCCGTGGCCCTGGCAGGCCTCTCTCCTTTGATGACATCTCATTTCGGCGCGCGTGGAACACTAACGCGCCGTGGACACCTAAACGGACGGACGGTGAGCTACCCATTGCTCACCGTCTACAGGCCCGCGCTTTTACACGTATTAAATTAAAACTATGAAATTTCTAAAAAAAATTGAAACTTTTAGATTGACAGATCAGTCTGTAGTAAGTTATCTGACTGAGAGAAAACTTCGTACATAAGCACAATAATTGTTACATTATCATTACACATAAAGCGATAGGCAAAAATTTAAACCTTTTCTTTCGTGGAGATCACTCTTTGTTCTACATTCGTGCTAATTCGGAAACATTAATATTATTAACCTTACCTAGTACCTTTTCTAGTTCAACTGCACTGTGTTTGATAATCACATACTAAAAAAAAAAACGATTTAAAAAAAAAACAATGTAAAATAACATTTTCGTTTACTTTTTGCACCGACTTCATGTTATGTTTAATAAATTGAAAATCTGTTTTTTTTTGCTATATTTTTTTTTTATTTTAGCATTTTTAGTTACCTATGATATAATGATTTGTCCCTCATTTTTTTAACGAATATTCATTTTCCATAGTTATTAAATAATAATGATTAGCAGATCATCCATCGAAACATAGAAGAAAACATATTACATCATAGACTATCCAAGCAATATAAATAAAATTGATATGGGACCACTCGAAAATGTATTCCAACAATGACAATCGGTCCACAGTTGGCAGAGTAATTGGTGAACATAAATAAAAAAAAATACGGTCGAACATACAACAGACAACAACTGTTCCTTTTTCGAAATCCGTTAATGAAATTAGCACAAGAACATTATTGAGAATGTTCTTAAAGCAGATGAGAACATTTTTTTTTCTCATGTTAACAGTATGATTCTCATTATGATGAATGGAAGAATCTTTCTGATTAATGTTCGATTAATTTGTATTGATTAATGGTATAGGCGTAGGTCAAGTTGTGCGTTATTGTAATGTCAATAGAGTTAAGTGTAGGACTTATCAATGATATTTGATATTGATCCTTATAACTGTGTGTAGAAAAACCAGTCAAGCCATTCATGCAATTTGTCAAATTTCAATGTAAATAAATATTTTCACGCTGCATTTCAAAACGGGAGTTTTAAACATCATGGCGAGAAGGAAAACCTGAAAGAATAATACGAGGGTTGGTTCAATATGGCGCGGGACGAGAATTCATTCAAAGACTAGGGGGGCCTTTGCCCAGCTGTGGGACAGTATGGGCTAGAAAAAACACATTTTTCTTGTGGATTCTTTCCCATTTTATAACGAACTATCTTTAACTCACGACATCGCTTGTGAAGGTCAGAAATTATTCTTCGGGAATAAGCTACTAAGATAAAACATACCCTTTGCCCATTATCTAGTCGTGTGGCAAATTTCATAAAAAATCGTTCAGTCGTTAAGGGAGAAAACTATACAGACAGACAGACTTTCTTTTGCATTGATCATATTATTACATAACATATCGTCGTTGAAGTTTACCACGCAAGTCAAAAATAGTAACTTTTCAGGAGAGAGAAAAATCGCATTATTTTGTATAGATACTATAACAATACCTATTAACTGTTTATGTATCCTTTATTAAAGTTTTACCTAATGTAGAAACACTTGGCTAAAACGATACGTCTTCCGATTCCCTAAGAGCTAGCGCGCACTGGTGACTTTTGTCAGGGTAACTGTTTCGTCACTCTGATTAAGTCCAAGAAAATGTATGGAGGTGCGCGCATGTTACGACGTGACAACTGGGTGACATTTTTGCGCACGGATGACAAAAGTGTCTCGTCTAGTCATCATTTGAACCCTGTCCGATCACTATGTACGGCAAGCCTATCTCCTGGGAGAAGCAAACCATATACTTAGGCTTCGTTATCGATAGCCACTTGTCCTTCGCGGCACATATCAGAGCGACTCGTTCGCGTGCCGCCTTTGCTAGTGTAGGGTTCATTTTTTAATTTCGGCAAGAAGCAAATTGCCACTCAAGTGTGTTTTTTTTCAATGATTGAGATTAAATTCGCTGACAATGACCATCATTCTCTTCGAAAACCAAGGCGACGAATGCTACTTCGATAAAAAAAAACAGTCTCCCTCCGTGCGCGTACTTCGATTTGGGAACGTGACATAACAGTGATAAAAACATTTATGTCACCCTGACAAAAGTCCACCAGTACGAGCTAGCTCTAACGAATGGCATAAAAATGTCAAAACAGCCAAAAAGTGACTTACGTGGTGTAGGACTTCTACGACGATATTTATGACACAATGAGATCACGAAATAATGAGTCTGTGGTCACTTTTGAGTCTATGAATAACAACCTGTTTTTTACAATTCACCAATAGTCATGTAGGTAATTTAATGTATGTTTTTATATGTATTTTATGAATTTATAGCTACAATACTGTCTGCACTTATTGTTATTTAAAGTCAAAGTTCAATAAAGGGTAAAAAAATTAACATTTATAAAAACAAATTTCGTTAATTAATTTTATACATTTAATTTACCAATTTTAAACATTTCTTAAACATTTGAGAGTTTTTTTTTTAAGTTTGATTATTTTATGCCATTTTATTTTGTTTATTTGTACGCCTTTACGGCATAACACTAGCGCCATATGTCTAAATCTAAAACCTTTATGTCAATACCTATGTTTTACAAATAAAAGTCTGATTGTGATTCTGAAGAAATAACAAAGAAAGAAAATCAAGTTTTATTCGTAAAATGTTGATTCTATTGTATGTACTTTTAAAATGCATTCAGTGTCTGTCTGTCTGTCTTAATGCCCACAGAACACACCTTTTTGCGTTATTTTCAAACTAGGTAAATACCTACATGTTGGTTCTTTTTGCATGATATGCAAATTATGACTGGATCAAGGAAGTTGAATTTAACAAGTAATACACTTATTATTAAATCAATTCAATGATTTTGCCATTAGTAACAGTTCTGTGGTTAATGCTTTAATAATAACAACCAAGAAGTATGTATTTACTGTGTTAAGTTAGATTTTTGTCTGAAGCTCCAAAATCTGAAGATCGAACCTTGAACTTTTTGATTGGGAGTTGCACTTTTTAAACGTCTCAAAGGTTTGGGCCGTTGCTCCTGGCTGTCATTTATAGATCTGCATACGCCGTAAATCAGCTGTGACAATTAATAATACAATGGTCCAAGAGTCTGACAACGAATCTTACCAAGGGTATCGTGTTGGGGTATTTATAGGGTATTCATTGTATAATTGGTTGGCATGGTTTGCCCAGCGGCTTCGTGATTGTCTGTTGCGCTACGTGTCATGGGCTCGATCCCCGGCAAGATACAAATATTTGTATGACCTTACAGGTAGTTGTTCCGCGTCTGACTGTTTGTGTATGTGAGTTTGAATGTTTGTAAGCGCATTCGAGATACAGGAGATTATACACCCACCGATACTAGTGTGTAGCAACGTTTTAAATAATAACAATAAAAAAATACCTATCTTTGCAATCAATCCACCCAAATTACTTCGACCTTTCATTATCCATATAAATTACTACAAAATAGATCAACATATTTTAGTCTCTAATATACTAACTAGACTGTCACTTCTCATGTCTTTACTCATATTTTAATATCACAACAATTCTAAACCGACTTGAACCTTAACCCTTAGTTTATAAACTCTATTTTCGTTCAATACCACATCACATTCGAAGAATCAAATGGCTAATGCGCTTGCACAGCCTTCCTTGTCAATAGAATCACGATATCTATTTCAAATGCACTAAAGAGGCGTTGAGTCATAAGAGAAAATAAACTACATACCTAAGGCAACGCATTGAGAAATATGAACACTATTTTAGACTAAATGTTACCCGCGTCTTCGCTAAAATACTTATTTGTTTTATTAACCACCTTATTCATAAACAAAAGTAGTTTAGTTGCTCCTTATAACATCAGCTATCTGCCAGTAAAAATCCCGTCAAAATCGGTACAGCTGTTTAAGGGATTCGCCGGAACAGATTGACAGAAAAAAAATCCTTACTTATCCTTACTAATATTATAAAAGCGAAAGTGAGTTTGTTTGTTACGTCTTCCCGCCTAAATGGCCAAACCGATTTTGATGAATTTTGGTACAGAGATAGTTGGGACCCTGGAGACGTATAAGTATAATAATATGTTAAAAAATATTATTTTTTAAGCAACGTTGCCCTACGCTAGGAATTTCTCCTGTATCGTGGGTGAATTTACAAACATTTATACTCACATACACAAACAGCCAGACCCGGAACAACTATCTGTAGGCCACACAAATATTTGTTCCGTGCGGAAATCGAACCCGTGACACGCAGTGCAGCAGTCGATCGCATTACAAGCAGCCATTGCACCAACCGTGTCGCCACTACAAGTATTATTATTATTAACTAGCTGTTCCCCACGGTTTCACCCGCGCTGCTCAGCACCTGTTGGTCGTAACGTGATGTTATATAGCCTATAGCCTTCCTCAAGAAATGGACTATCCAACACTTTCCAATTCCAACCAGTACTTCCTGAGATTAGCGCGTTCAAACAAACAAACAAACTCTTCAGCTTTATAATATTAGTATAGATAGAAATTAGTTATAATATCACCAAAGTAATAACAGCTACTTAATTGTATAATCTGTGGTCAAACAGCATGTCCTCAGGTCACAGATATAACAGATGGTTATAATTTCCATGAATATTTATTTAAAGACCGGTTCAAAGAGGTTAATGACCGTGAAATGATTAGTTCTTGATTTTTGTCATTGGTTTCGCGAGAAATTAAATGTATTTATGGCACCTATATTATAGTATCTTAAAGAATATCTATTTCAGTTTTATAGATTTTGCTTGAATTTTTATTAATATAAACGTGCCCATTTAATATTTATTATTTTATTACTGAATCAGGAGCTTTAAAATAATAGATTTGAGGTGGATAAGGCAGGGTGAGAAAGGATTAATTAAACTTCGAGGGTTTTATAACTCTACTAGCTTTTGCCCGCGGCTTCGCTCACGTTAAATTCGGCAGCGCCTTATGGATTTTTAATAGCAACGCTAAGTTTTCCCGTTTCATCCCTCTTTCTCCCTCATATCCCACTCTTTTTCTAAAAAAATAGAGGTAACAAACAAACAAACAAACTCATTTTCGCTTTTATAGTATTAGTAAGGAAGTAAGGATAAAGCCATATTAAATACGGATGCAAATCACATATTAAATAACAGACAACCTGACAATGACCTACTTATCTACCAAATTCTAAATTTCAAAAAAACTACTTTTAAGTCATATTGTTACTGTACCGTCACTGTACCACATTGTAGTCTGAAAATAAATAAATAATAATAATAATAAATTACGAAATTGTAAAAAAATGATTTTTCGGGTTACATTATCCTCCCCAGAATTATCAATTTTTTTTTCTAAACAACCGCTGGAAAAGAAGGACATACTGATAACTAACAAAGTATGAAGAGCATTTTCATTGACCGCCGTTAGCGTGGATCTGCCTGCTTGTCACCTTTGTATGAAAAACTATTGTTCGTTCTTAAAACTTTTAATGTTGATCATCTGACGAGGCAATCTTAGTCCGTCATCTATGAGGTGGAAAGGTTACAAAATGGCGACCGCGAAGTCTCTGCACTGCACCGTATTACTGATCAAGCACATGTTATCAAAGTATTACGGCTTACGCTACTGAATCAACGCGTGCGCAAATTGTTGGAACACGATAATTGTGTTCGAGACGAGTTATACTACAATCGGCTTGATTATCTCGCAAATAGGTACTAAATAGCTGCCGTAAGGCTAGCTTATAATAATAAGGTGGTAACGTGTTATTAATTTTGTGAGAGTTCATCGGTTGATTTAGCCAACTTTTTTTTTTGGGTGGGAAATCATCCAATGACTTCCCCCGCTCTGGGCGGAGCGGGGGGGCATGTCAGACTTGTACTGACTAAAATCCACCCATGTTCCTTCTATTGCCCTTTACGTTCCGAGGCCGTGGTATCTCTTTCGAACAACCCGCAACCCCGGCAGGCGGAGGCTCTGGCAAGCCCCTCTGCTTTGCTGACTCTCTTTGAGGCGCGCGTGAAACGCGAACGCGCCGTCGACACGGCCTGTCGTCAATCGACGGACGGACGGTGAACTACCCATTGCTCACCACCCACAGGCCCGCATCTACGGTGGCCGGGAGTCGCCTCGCGGCGCCCGGCGCCATGGGCGTCTCCCGCGGTGATTTAGCCTACTTAAACACCTAATAGTACACCCACATTTCACTACTTTTGTTTATGTACCGTAAAGTTAAATGGCCCTTCTTTTTTATTTGCGAAAGGGAAATCATCAAATAACTTCTCCCGCTCTTGACGTAGTGAAGGGAAGTGTCAGACTTTTACTAAATAAAACCCACCCATGTCACTTCTTTAGCCCTATATGTTTCTGTTCCGCGGTATCTCTTTCAAACAACCTGCAACCCCGGTAGGCGGTGGTTTTGGGAGGCCCCTTTGCTTTGCTGACATATCTATGGGGCGCGCGTAGAACACTAACGTGCCGTTGGCATGGCCTGTCGTCACTAGGCAGACGGACGGTGAGCTACCCTTTGCTCACCGTCCACAGAACCACAGGATGCAGTCCAAAAACGAGAATGCAGACTGAAATTACGACTCTATTCTCATTCTGTTTCTTATATTTCTAAGATTTATTTTTTAAATCTAGCTCTTATTATAAGTTTTTTTTTTTTTAATTCTAATTCTATTCTAGCCACACAAAACCACTTGTTTGAACTTTAACATACAATTCTAATTGTACTTCAATAAAGATTACAAAAAATCAATCGTTACCAACGTATTATACAATCAAACATTCGTTATATGACATAATTATATTAATTTAAATACAATGATACTTATTTGATGGCCGGACAAAAACCTTCCTTAAGTGAACAATATCGAATTGATATTGTTAATTTTGTTGCCTTATCTCCAGTGCAATCTCATGGTGGCATGGAGAGAGCAAGCAAGCGACTCGGCAAGCGTAGTGTAGGACGCCCTCCGACCAGGTGGGATGACGATCTAAGAAAGACTGCAGGCAGATGCTGGATGCGGCAAGCTGAAGACAGGGCGCTATGGCGCTCATTAGGGGAGGGCTATGTCCAGCAGTGGACTAATATAGCCTGATGATGATGATGATGATGGAGAGAGCGACTGTCGCAACCCCGTGCAGGGCACGCCACAACAGTGGCGGTAAATCCCCTCTTTGAGGAGTGGATGGAGAGGCACCATGGCTTCCTCATCACCTAACCTATCTAATGAGTTTGTGTCACAACTCTCTCAATTATAAGAGGAAAATCTTGCTATGTCGGTTGGGTATTTCATTAGGGTCTATCTATTTGTTACCCGTTTAGCTTTGCCTAATCAGTTTATGTGAATCTCTCATTGTACCGGAAATCTATGCAAAGCGAGACCATGTTATACTGGGCAAGAATATCTTGGATGTGTCGCTATGCGTACACAATAGAGTTTATTGTGTTAACTGTGTGCGTTTGATTGCTTAGCGGATTAATGTAATAAAATTATGTCGTAAATTATATTTTGACTCCTTTTATCCCTATAGTTTTATGGTTGAATGGTAATAAATTACTGAGGTAGGCAGTTATAGCCTCGTAGTGTGATCGTCGGACCGCCAAATTAGAGGTTTCGAATTTGATCCCAAAACACGGACCTTTGTTTTTTTCGGATTCATGTCTGTAGGTAATAGCTTCCGCCCGCGACTTCTAAATAACGCTAACTTTAACCCGCGTGATGATCGAGAATAAATTTCTTTCTTTTCCCTTTTGTTCCCTCTTTCTCCCTTTTATCCTATGTCCGTCTCCAGGGTCCCAACTACCTCTGTACAAAAATTTATCAAAATCGGTTTAGACATTTAAGCGTGAAGAGGTAACAAACAAACAAACAGACTTTCGCTTTTATTATATTATATATAGTATAGTATATAAGTAGTAAGGATAAGGATTCTTATTAAGAAACTTGTTGTGCACGAAAACAAATGGCAAGTGCTTATTCAAATAGTTTGATATTTACGGCTTTCAATCGAAATTACTTTACATTCCGGACTTTTCCGTCATTGTTTATAGAATTTCACTTAGTCTATGGTTTAAACCAAAGATGGGATAATTTTAGACTTCCGTATTTCAAAAGGAAAATACGGTACCCTTACAGAATCACTTTGTGGTTCATCTGTCAGTTAAAACAATAACGCGAGGCCGTTGGAAGTTTAAATTAAAACTGAATTGAATATAATTATGATCTCTTGAAGTTGTGAAAAAATCAACTCTCTAAGTCTACGCAGTCAGAAGATCTGAAGGGTTACCATGACATCTTATAGCAGTTCTTATTCCTGTGTGAAAAAGAGATGGTGCTAGACACCCTGTATAGCTCTGTCTCTTTCCCTCAGTGGAATAAGTTCTCCTTTAAGTAATAAGTCATGGTACCTAGTGGATGCGACCATCCACTACCATGACATACACATTTATATCACCAGTTTCCACTGAACCCTCGGTTTGCGAGTCCGACATACTTGACCGGTTTTTGACAACGATTATAATTTTGGATATAAATAATAAATATTGGAATTAGTAATTTTTATGTTAATTAATTTTAATACGAATGATTTCTTAACTTCAGTTCATTTTTATGTTTTGGTTTATATTTTTCTCTCGAAGAGCTCATGGCTAAATAATAGCAGCAGCTCGGGTCGATCTTTGGGATAAGCGGCGCTTGCCTAGGTTGGTCTGTGGATGGGTGCCCACCCGTAACATACCGAGTTTCCTCCGTGCCTCGGAAAGCACGTTAAGCCCTTGGTCCCGGCTATCATTTGTAGATCTTTGATAGTCGTTGCAGATAGTCAGTGTTCCGAAAATCTGAGAACCAGTCTTACCAAGGGGTATCGTATTACCCAGTATTAACTGGGTTGTGGAGGTCAGATAGGCAGACTGGGTTGTGGAGGTCAGATAGGCAGTCGCTCCATGTAAAATACTGATATTCAGCTGCATCCGGTTAGACTGGAAGCCGACCCCAACATAGTTGGGAAAAGGCTAGGCAGATGATGGTTTATATTTTCTCTCCTATGTTAAATATTACAATTTTGTGTCGTTCCTTATTTGTGTGTTAACACTTATTTATAAGTGCATGCTGTGGTCTCCAATAATTGAAGGAACACACCTAAATAACTTTATGTATTGTGTATCCTTTCTTGGAAATCCTTACTAATATTATAAAAGCGAAATAAGTTTGTTTGTTTGTGACGTCTTCACGCCTAAACCGATTTTGATGAATTTTGGTACAGAGATAGTTGGGACCCTGAAGACCAACATAGACATTTATTAAAAAAAGATTGAGTTATGAGGGAAAAAACGGAAGAAAAGGGAAATCTTAGCATTGCTATTACAATAAATAAGGCGCAATGGCAAAAATACAGGTAGCAGCTACCTGAAAATCAGGAAAGGGGAACTGTGTTACCCCGAATTTAACGCGAGTGAAGTCGCGGGTAAAAACTATTCTAAAATAAATAAACAAACCATCCATCGAACTTGTACATAATTCTGCCTCTATTGTAAATAGGTATTTACACACATCTTACGACATCACCATCTTATTTCTATTTCTAGCCAATCTAGAACATGAAGACATCTTTTGTGACCTGGTACATTTATATCAGTCAATCGCCATAGAAAAGGCTTTTGTTGCGACGTCTTCGACACGGTACCCTAATTCCGTGACCTAACTTAAGCAGCCATTCGTCGCGTCGCGTCGCCTGAATTGGCGGTTATAGTGTTGATAATATGTCACTTATTTAAGCTTTTGGACGCCTGTAGGCCTACCATGACGTCTTAAAGCAGAACTTATTCCACTGAGGAAAAGAGATGGTGCTAGACACCCTGTAGAGCTCTGTTTCTTTCCCTCAGTGGAATAAGTTTTGCTTTCAGACGTCATGGTAGGGAAGCTGAGCATAAAAGCGCGCGCGTGTCCGAAAACCAACAAAAACGGAGGTAATTTGAGATTTTTGGTTTCAAGCCAAGAATCTCAAATTACCTCCGTTTTTGTGACATACTTGTGGCGTTGGCTACCAGGGCACGCCCTTGGTTACATGTATATGACAATGGTGTTCAAAAGGTTTGACCATATCAGACGCTTCATTTTTCGTTTTATTCGACACTAGCTGTTCCACGCGGTTTCACCCACGCTGCTCAGCACCTGTTGTTCGTAGCGTGATGTTATATAGCCTATAGTCTTCCTCAAGAAATGGACTATCCAACACTAAAAGAATTTCCAAATCCAACCAGTAGTCCCTGAGATTAGCGCGTTCAAACAAACAAACAAACTCTTCAGCTTTATAACATTAGTATAGATATTTCACTCAAAAGACACGGTTGGTGCAACAGTTGAGCGATCGATTGCTGGCGGGTTAAATTCCCGCGCGGAATAAACATTTGTATGGCTTACAGATAGTTTTTTCCGGGTCTGGCTGTTTGTGTATGTGATTTTTAATGTTTGTAAACGCACCCACCATACAGGAGAAATTCCTAGTATGGAGGAACGTTTCTTTTAAAAAAAAGTCTAGCATGTATACAGAACCAATCAAGTTATGACAATCGATGTTGAATTATGCATTTGAAATCTAACATTCGGCAACGGAATGAATAAAAATGACGTTAATTCTTTTATTTTATTGATGTGGGTATGTCAAGGAATGAAATCAAAATGAAAAACTCGAGTGAAGCATTTGATCTCCGGTATAAGGCACGACCCAAAGCAATGAAAGTCAATCATGTGTCGAGCTATTTATAAGTTGTGAACTAAAGTTCCGATCAGTTCCTGCAGTCCTTGAGTCGACGCCCGTCACTACTTATTTATGCGTAATATTGTGATATTTAAACCCAAATAATTCTGGTATCGAGTTTGTTGTCGATGTGGTAAGTAAACATTAAGAACTTCTGGAAGCTAACAAATCTAGCTCTTTACCCTACTTTTTTTTGCGGATGGTAAATCATCGAATTTAATAATCGGAAATTTCCCCGCTCTGGGCGAAGCGGTGGGGAGTGACAGACTTGTAGTGGCTAAAACCCACCCATGTTTCTCCTTTAGGCTTTTATGTTCTGGAGCCGCGATACCTCTTTCAAACAACCCGTAACTTCGGAGCTTTACTCTACTCTACATCATAATAAACATGGATGCGTTTAATACAGACTTTTGCATGTTTTGTTTTTTCCAAAATCAATATTTTTAATAATCTGTAAATCTAAATTGAGAAATAGTTTTCTTCTTTGTTATTCTCTAGTTCAAACAGTATTTGCTAGGGGTATCGTCTTCTCTTATTATTGAGTTGTGGAGTACAGATAGGCAGTCACCTCACGTAAAATACTACGTAATTAACAACTGACGTCGCATAATTTTCTGTACCTCTTTTAATACTCTGAATTACCGATGACCACCGTTGATCGTATTCGCAAACATCGTAAAGTTCTGTCCCAATATTTCATAGCACTGTCACTAATCACTTTAGGATTAGCACATTTGGTTCGGAGACACGAAGAGCCTTTTTATGGGGTGGGAAATCATCAAATAACTTCCTCCGCTCTGGGCGGAGCGGGGCGGAGTGTTAGAATTTCACTGACCCACCCATTTTTCTTCTATTGCCCCGCGAACCCCACGCCCCACGCGCGCCCCATTTTTCATCTATTGAGGCCCCGGAACGTAAAGACGTTCCGGGGCCGCGGTATCTCTTTCGAAAAACCCGCAACCCGGCAGGCGGAGGCCCCTCTGACAAGAAGAGCCTTACCTACATTGCGATTGATTCCTTATCGAATGACAAATTCTAGACAGTGCCTTATATTTCTGGGAACCTAGTACAGTCAATGATTGATGGAGCCATTTGAAACGACTGAAAGTTATTTATAGTACGTTTCGACAAACTGTATTGTCTAGCACCTCCTTTTGACACATCGTATAACGGTTAATTGACATGACAAATTCAAATTAAGAAGAAGAATACAAGAATACAGATAAAGGATATTGATACTCTTTTTATATAACAAATCGTACATGTCTTATTTGAATATCGAATAAAGACCGTAGAGGAATTCGATTTCAAACTGGTACTAGAAAATTCGAAGACAAATGAACATCATTCTAGGTCCAATTAACACTTTGATTGTAGCCACCTATTCCGAATTAGTAAAACGACTTCCGTTTTACTAAACACAATTTTATCCAAGAAATACACAGCAATTAAAAATATTTAGCGCTCTACCAAATTAAAAGTCTAGGGAATCCATACAATTAGAAACAGACATAAAAAAAAAAACAAAATAAAACTGTCCCTGAACGCGAACCAATAATAATGGAATCAGAGGTTATTTTCAAAGTCAAAGCCATCTAACTCCCTATTAAAACTATAAAGTGATATAAACAAATGGCCCCATATATTGTTTATGATCTGCAAGAAATTAAAACAATAATTTAGGCGCGTAAACCACATATTCTTTGCCATTTGAACTTGGAACCTGGCGCATCTTCACAATTTTATCTTCACCTTTTTTAAAATAAACATTTAAGTAAATTCAACTCTACGACATTAGCATAAGAGTTGGACGAATCTAAGGGAGTGGCAAAGTTATCTCGGTAGAATCATATAAGCACGTTTTTTAGAAGACTTTTCAAACGCTATAAAAAGCAAAAGTTGCTTCATTGTGCCACCAGTTTAAGTGGGTTCCGCTGAGCATACACATCCCTCAAGGGGATAAAGGACGATGATTTGGGTAATACTTTCTTTTGTGTCATTGTGGTGTGAATAAGTGTATTATCGTTTAGTTGCGCAAAGGTTATTTGAAATTGGATTTGGAATTGCAAAATTTATGGCGGCAATTTTGGTGATATGTTTTGACATCCCTGTCATCTGTGACATTGTCATGGCGTTTGGTTTGTTCTAATTTGTCTCTAAGTTCTCGTTGAATATTAAAAAAAAAACTTACATTTCATTAGTGTTATTCAAAGTCTAAACAGGAAACTAAAGCTAAAACAAAAAAATATTCATAAAATCAGGATAACATACAAAATAAAACCAACCAATCTCTTCCATGAAAAACCGTTGCGTTTGAATTGTTGGTAAACATTCTATTTTGTTTTTTGAATTGTGAAGCATCCTTTCTGGATTCAGACACGTTCAGGTACAGTACCATTAAAAAAATGCAGATTATTGCATTTTTTTAATGGTACCGTACCTGCCAACACACATTTTTATAATGCGTAGGTACTTATTTCTGTAAAACTAAGAAAAAAATTATTCCATTAGTTCCACGTACTGGAACCAGAGTTACGGCTACGTTACATTTCATGATTCAAACTGTTACGATAAAAACATTTTAATTAAATCATCAAAATATTGTGTTGTTAGTTGAATCGATTTACATACTCATTCAAATTATATTTAAAATTTGCTGAGGCATTTTTATATTGCCACCCATTTCTCGCAAATATCACGCCAAGATTACAATCTCAATAAATTAAAAAAAAACCTAGTGCTAAATTAAAATACTTACTGGTTTCCCGTCATCGCTTCTTTTTAGCAAAAATAATAATAAATCCTTCGCTTGAACAAGTTTTGTCCGCAAAGTTGTTTCTGTGGTTTGCGTGTTCAATAATAACAGACTGCAATAAATGAATTACTTTAAAGAAAGCAGTGAAAACGCTGTATGAATTATTCGATTTGTCGGGTTTGCAAAATGGTGGAACGAATTGACTAACAAACGGAATTTAGAAAGACTGATTTTGGGTTCGAAGACCTCCGCTGGTACATTTCTTTTTATAAAATATGATCTATACTATGTACGATATACATAATATTATAAAGAGGTAACGTTTTGTGAGGTTACATAGGTTAATCTCTGGGTCTACTGAATCGAAAAAACATTTAAGAGTATAATTAAATAGAAGTCCCCCGGCGTCGAAAGCAGGGTCCATCTAACTACTAAGGGCTCCCAAGATAGGAACGTCCTCTCAAAGCGTGCCGTATCCAGGAGTACTGCCTTTTGAATGAGGCCCTTGGTCCAACCGCCTAAGGAGAGCTTCGACACTTGGTCGTCGAGGCTCTGGGCTATCAGGCCATTGGCCGTTACGACAGTCGGAACAATGATAGAAGAGCTCATATTCCACATGTCGACAACCTCGTGTGCCAAGTCGAGATATTTAGTTGTTTGTCTCACTTAGCCTTCACGAGGTTCTTTTTCACGTCATGCGTGCTGATCGGTCTATCACCACTATGACAGGCTTATAGGCGACAATAGGCCAGCCCGTGATGATAGACAGTGTCTAGTTCAACGTGACGTTGTCTTTCATGGGTCAGGCATATCGGAATCTACGGTATACAAGATTATATTTCAAGGCAATTTGCTGATGAATAATCCTGGCTACTTGGTTGTGTCTGAGTACTGGCCGTTAGCCAGACAAGAACAACCCGAGAAATATGTGTTGATGGACTCACCCAGTCTGTGTCATGCCCGTCACAAGACAACCGTCTCGTCCTATTATATTTCCGGTAGTTGTTTGTCAACATAACTTCGCCCATAATTGCACAGATTAAAGCTTCAGCTTCCCCATAAAGGGCGCCGAAACTTTATTAATGTTTTCGTTAACTTTATATTATCGTTGTCTACTTAATCATTATTATCACAGTACTCCAATTATCAGGGAATCCATATTTCAATCTATATTGCTGTTAAGATTCTTTAGCAAAACAATTCATTATTTTTAGATCTCATTGACTGTGTGTTTGAAACATGACTAGACACGTTAATTAAGAATACAAAGCTTGACACCAACGTCTTCTATATTGACAAATATGTAAGTCATAAAAAGTGGTAAAACAGGACTATATCTTTTACATCATTTACATTTTATGACAAGACGATACCATGTGAACTTTCAACCTTTGACTTTAAAGTTGATTTTTTCTTGATGTACGCAAGCGCATCCTGTCTTTAAGATAGTTGATCTCCGAAAACTGGACAGCTCGAGGTTGACTTGTGACTTAAAGTTTTTTTATTTTTTATAAAGTAAATGTTGTTGTGCGAGAATACAGAAATGTGGGATTTATTTGTTGTTGCCTCATATAATTGACTTAACTTAAATGCGAATGCGACGGGACTCATTTTATTCTTGTCAATATTTTAAAATTTTCACATCATTAATTTTTTATCGTTTTCGAACTTTATGATCATTAAATAATTTCTTTCCAGGTAATATTAACCGCTTTAGCGGCGGTGTGTGGAGCAGCAAAGCTTGACGCAAGCTATCTGCCTCCACTATCAGCAAGAACTGCCGGAGGAAGTGCTGGTACCTTGCTAGCTCCTTTAGGTGGAAGCCAAGGCTTGCCCACCGGTAGCTACACGAATGACGCCCAAGGAGTGGTTGTGGATGCAGTCAATCCTGGAACTAGGACATCTGGGTTAGAACCCACTGGTCTAGGAGGGCCAAGGACTTCTTACGGTTCAAAAGACTCCAAAGTTGGCGATGCTGCGTTTGGAGTTTCTGGGTCGATAAGACCAGGGCTTACTAGAATAGCACCTGGTTTTGGTTCTTTTATAGAAGCTGATGAGCGTCAAGCTGACAAAGCTAACGGCAACTCCTTGAAGTTCGCCAGTGATATAGGGTTAGAAAACTTCAGTAATGGATTTGAGACTGATAATGGAATATCCATTGGTGAAAATGGTGAAGCTGCAGGCGGTGGCCTTCCGAAGTCTCCTAGTGTTATCTTGACTTCTTTGGAGAAAAACGCCAAGGAAGAAGCTGCGGGCCATGTTAATAGTGGTAAGTGATAATTTTGCATACTACCGTATTAATACAATTTTAAATGCCACATTTGTACACCTTTCCGCTTTAAGGATGGGGTAGCCAACATTTTATTAAAATCATTTTGTTTATCATCGGAACATTAATTATATTTTTTCAATCTTAGATTCGTCAAAACATACAATTATGTCTGATCAAATTGATTATTTTAATCAATTCTCAAAGGTGCGAAGATAATTAGGTGTTTTAATTTAGCATTAATATTGCCACCTATTGCTATGAGCAAAACGTTTTTATTTCAACAACGTTATCACCATGTCAGCAATAATGGTTAATCTTAGCTATTTTAAAAAATAGCTAAGATTTATTTTTTAAACTTAATGAAATATAGAAACAATAACGAAGTTTATTTTCATCATTAACATCTTCTATTTTTCATAATCAATTTTCCCTTTTTTTGGTTTCCTTACATGTAATTCCTTTTCTTTGTTAATGACACTGAAACGATAATGTACCTTATTAAAGCCGCTATAATAACTATAAAAAATATAAATTGTAACGCATAAAATTGACATTTATTACTAACAATAAAAGTTAACCTAAAATTTGTGATAATTTTAAATCACATTCTGAATATTTATTTACTAAAAGTCGTGACTAACTAATAACAGTACAGTCTAGACTATTACATCTTTAGCTACACGATATTTTGCGTAACAGTTGATTTTGTAAAAGCTTTAATATTGAAAAGCATTCAAATAAGTTATTTTAGTAAAAAAACTTTTATTTTATACCTGAAAATATTTAAAATCTACAACCACCACACATATTCTTATTAAATACATTTTGGCATCCATTTCAAAGAATTTTTGTTTCAATATGAAAGCCATATTTGCGAATTAAAACAATATATCACATAGAACAATTACAATGTAAACCATCACACATCATGTTTACGACAATATTACTGTAAAAACAAAACATTTACTGCACATTAAGTGCATACAAATAAAACTTCCGAATTATACGGAAGTCTCCAAGGAAGAATACTGAAATAGAGTTTTATTATTGACATTTTATATCAATTTGCTTTAAAAATTGCATAGGAACTAGTAATTTTTGCCTCACCGCATCATTTAATACTAATCACAATAGTGGTTTATGATTATTGCAATTTGTATTGATGTGATTTCCTGATGCATTTTATTGAGTGTGTTAAAATATTAATATTTTGTGAATTGTATTACATATCATACATATTTTTGATCAGGGACTTATTTAAATGTGTTTTACTCCGTCTAGATTGTGTTATTCTACCTATTAAATAATGGTCAATAATGAAAGAGAAAGGCCAAAGAAAATATGGATGGATTTTGTGAAGAATGATAAGAAAGCAAAGAAGTAAATGATACCGTGACATATGACAGGGGAGAATGGAAGAAGAACGTGTTTGATTGGCTCCAATTGGTATAGACAGAAAATGAACAAATCGACGACAGAAATTCAAAAACGCGTGTCAAAATACATAATTATATCCCGAATAAGTTCACTTAAAATCTCAAAAAGACAATCAATCACACCGTCAATGCAGTTGCTCACCTAAAAACATTTCATTCACAAATTCGGTAACATCTCATTCACACTTCAAAAGCTATTGTAAAACTTGACAAATGTATCTCTGACACAGGTATCAGTCATTGACAAATTGCTCACAACTTTCATTTTTATTTACAGGCTCATACGGCGCGCAGAAACACAATGACGAAGGTGATTATTCGAGCAATGGCGCGGGCAATAACAATGGAAGACCGACAATAGGCGGTGGAGATGCAACGTCTAGTGGGCCTTACGTGAGTCAGAGCGGCCAAAGACCTACTTCAGGGATTCTCGTTGGATCATACAACCCAGGTGCAGTTGAAAGCCTCGCTTCTGGTAACAAACAACCTGGTTTTGGCATCGATCAGAATCTGGGCGGATCTCAAGGTTTAGCAGTCTCCGGAGGTGGCTCCCTCGGACAGGCTGGTTCGAAGCTTACTCCTGATCAAATTAATTCTCAAGCGGGATCTACGCATTCAACTGAGAATAGGTTTGGAGTACAGACAACAAAGTCTGAAGGCAGTCATGCTCATGCCCACGTTTCTGCTGGTTCTCCAGTGAGATCACCAAACTTCCATAGCGGAGTTTCTGCTTACAGTTCGGCGGTTACAACAGGTTCTGGTAGTGCCAGTGCTTTTGCTTCAACTGGTCCTTTAGATTCTGGACTAAAGAAAGAATACCTACCTCCATTAAGCTCCTTTGGATCAACTGATCAGCATACACATGGATCAATATCTGCTCCATCTACAGCTACGGCGTCCGCTTCTGTCGCTGGAAGTCAGAATCTTGGCTCTGAGACACTAAATCATTCAAACTTGCCATCAAGTGCCTCGGCGTCTGCTTCTATAACCGGAAACCAACATAGCAATGAGCACTCAAATCAGCAAGTCCCAAGCCGATTTGGAGAAGTACAACAAGCTGGAAATGCCGAAGCCAATTTTGCATTTAGTACTCAAAAGCCTTATATTAGTCAACCACAGGGCCCTGACAACTCATACTACTACAAAAAACCATCCAAGCCCTTTACTACCCCGTCCGTAATAACTAGTGGTCAAAACTCCATTAATCGTCCTCCAGTCAGTTCTATATCTCAACAAGGATCGAAGTATCCCAATACTCCTGCTACAGTAGCTACTGGGCAGTATCTAGGAACAAGCTCGTCATCTTATAACGGAATTACTCAGGCTTCCATATCACCTTTTCCTTCTAGTTCTTCCTCATCATCTTCACAGTTCACATCTCAATCTAGTCAATTTGGCTTAAAACCATCAACACAAATTGACCAGACTAGTCAGCAAACATCTACTCAATTCGGTGCCACGGAAAATCACTCTGGTCATAAAGTCCAGGGTCAAACACAGTTCCTTCAAACTGATCTACAACCACCTACTCAATTCGGATCTAGTGAAACTCATTCTGGACATCAAACCCAGAGTCAGACACAGTTTGGCCAATCTTCAACCAGCCAGACCACTGACAGCTCGAAGTCACCCACCCAACAATACCAGGGCACAATTTATCAGTACAACAAGCCAGTCACAAGTCTTTCCGGTAATAATGTCCAGGGCCAAACACAGTCTGTCCAAACTGGTCTGCAAGTACCTACTCAATCCGGATCTACTGAGACTCATTTTGGTCACCAAACTAGCCATACCTCAGACAGTTCTCAGTCACCAACCCAACAATACCATGGCACAATTTACCAGTACAACAAACCAGCGATAGTGACCAGCAGCACGCCGGGTCAGATTGAAACTGGATCTAGGTTTGGAAGTCAGCAGAGTTCAACTCAATCTGGCAGTCAGTCTACTTTCCAGCAAACTCAAGCAGGTTTGAATTTCCAAACGTCTCAGTTCGGTCAAAAACCTGTCGTTACATCTCAAGTCTCTGGTTCCAACAATCAGTTTGGTAACTCTGGATCACAGTATGTTCAAAAACCAGTAACAACCCAAGGTTCCATTGTTTCTTCGAATTCAAACAGTCAGGGTCTGGTTTTATCTGTGCAAAAACCTATAGTAAGTTCCCAGATTGGTTCCAAACCACAAACAACACAAGGTTCTAGCTTCACTTACTCTCAAAGTCAATCTCAGTTTGGCAAAAAACCCATCAGCGCAATTCAAACTGGCGCGACATCACAACAGACTCAACTCGGATCTGGTTCCCAGTTCGGTCAGAACTCTCAGTCGACTTTTGGATCTGGATCAGTTTCGACCACCGCTAAACCATTCGGTTCCACGTATCAACAAAATCAGTTTGGGTCTAAACCATCTACTAATCAGGGTTCCAGTTTTACTTACACTCAAAGCCAATTTGAAAAGAAACCCGTTATAAGCACAACGCAAACAGGCACACAATTCGGATCTGGTTCCCAGTTCGGCCAGAACTCTCAGTCAACTTTTGGGTCTGGATCGGTTTCGACCACCGCTAAACCATTCGGTTCCTCATACCAACAAAATCAGTTTGGTTCTAAGCCTTCAACAACTCAAGGTTCCAGTTTCACCTACACTCAATATGAAAAGAAACCCGTTGTAAGCTCTACGCAAACTGGCACACAATTCGGATCAGGTTCCCAGTTCGGTCAGAACTCGCAGTCAACGTCTGGATCTGGTTCAGTTTCGACCACCGCTAAACCATTCGGTTCCACGTTCCAACAAAATCAGTTTGGGTCTAAACCATCAACCACTCAAGGTTCCAGTTTTACTTACACGCAAAGCCAATTTGAAAAGAAACCCGTTGTTAGCACAACGCAAACTGGCTCGCAATTCGGATCTGGTTCTCAGTTCGGTCAGAACTCTCAGTCAACGTTTGGATCTGGATCGGTTTCGACTACCTCTAAACCCTTTGGTTTCTCGTACCAACAAAATCAGTTTGGTTCTAAGCCATCAACATCTCAAGGTTCCAGTTTCACCTACACTCAATATGAAAAGAAACCCGTTGTAAGCTCTACGCAAACTGGCACACAATTCGGCTCTGGTTCCCAGTTCAGTCAGAACTCTCAGTCGGCTTTTGGAGCTGGATCGGTTTCGACCACCGCTAAACCATTCGGTTCCACATACCAACAAAATCAGTTTGGGTCTAAACCATCAACCACTCAAGGTTCCAGTTTTACTTACACGCAAAGCCAATTTGCAAAGAAACCCGTTGTTAGCACAACTCAAACTGGCACGCAATTCGGATCTGGTTCTCAGTTCGGTCAGAACTCTCAGTCAAAGTTTGGATCTGGATCGGTTTCGACTACCTCTAAACCTTTTGGTTCCTCGTACCAACAAAATCAGTTTGGTTCTAAGCCATCAACAACTCAAGGTTCCAGTTTCACTTACACTCAATTTGAAAAGAAACCCGTTGTAAGTTCTACGCAAACTGGCACGCAATTCGGATCTGGTTCTCAGTTCGGTCAGAACTCTCAGTCAACGTTTGGTTCTGGTTCAGTTTCGACCACCGCTAAACCATTCGGTTCCACGTTTCAACAAAATCAGTTTGGATCTAAACCATCAAACACTCAGGGTTCCAGTTTTACTTACACGCAAAGCAAATTTGAAAAGAAACCTGTTGTTAGCACAACTCAAACTGGCTCGCAATTCGGATCTGGTTCCCAGTTCGGTCAGAACTCTCAGTCGACGTTTGGATCTGGTTCAGTTTCGACTACCGCTAAACCATTCGGTTCCACGTTCCAAAAAAATCAGTTTGGATCTAAACCATCAAACACTCAGGGTTCCAGTTTTACTTACACGCAAAGCAAATTTGAAAAGAAACCTGTTGTTAGCACAACTCAGACTAGCACACAATTTGGATCTGGTTCCCAGTTCGGTCAAAACTCTCAGTCTTCTTCAGGGTTTGTGTCAGTTTTGCCTTCTGGCAAACCAACACAACAGTCAACTGGCACAATTTACCAGTACAACAAGCCAGCTACGACTTTGCCTGTACAAGAACAAAAATATACTTCCAGCATTGCTCAAGCGCCAGCGACTAGTGGCAAGCCAAGTCAAATTGAAACAGATTCTAGATTTGGAAGCCAGCAGAGTTCATCTCAATCTGGCAGTCAGTCCACTTTCCAGCAAACTGAAACAGGTTCAAATGTCCAAACGTCTCAGTTTGGACAAAAACCTGTCGTTAGCTCTCAAGTCTCTGGTTCCAGCTATCAGTTTGGTAATTCTGGGTCACAGTTTGTTCAAAAGCCAGTTACAACCCAAGGTTCTATTGTCTCTTTAAACACGAACACTCAGAGTGTGGCTTCATCTGTGCAAAAACCAATCGCTAGCTCACAGTTTAGTCCTAAACCACAAACAACACAAGGTTCTAGCTTCACCTACTCTCAAAGTCAATCTCAGTTTGGCAAAAAACCCACAAGCGCAACTCAAACTGGCGTGACATCACAACAGTCTCAACTCGGATCTGGTTCGCAGTTTGGTCAGATTTCTCAGTCTACGTTTGGTGCTGGTTCGGTTTCAACTACCGCTAAACCACTGGGTTCATCTTATCAACTAACTCAGTTTGGTTCCAAGCCATCAACATCTCAAGGTTCCAGTGTCACCTACACTCAATATGAAAAGAAACCCGTTATAGGCTCAACACAAACTGGCACACAATTCGGATCAGGTTCCCAGTTCGGTCAGAACTCTCAGTCGACTTTTGGAGCTGGATCGGTTTCGACCACCGCTAAACCATTCGGTTCCTCGTACCAACAAAATCAGTTTGGTTCTAAGCCATCAACAACTCAAGATTCCAGTTTTACTTACACGCAAAGCCAATTCGAAAAGAAACCTGTTGTTAGCACAACTCAAACTGGCTCGCAATTCGGATCTGGTTCCCAATTCGGTCAGAACTCTCAGTCGACGTTTGGCTCTGGTTCAGTTTCGACTACCGCTAAACCATTCGGTTCCACGTTCCAACAAAATCAGTTTGGATCTAAACCATCAACCACTCAGGGTTCCAGTTTTACTTACACGCAAAGCAAATTTGAAAAGAAACCTGTTGTTAGCACAACTCAGACTGGCACACAATTTGGATCTGGTTCCCAGTTCAGTCAAAACTCTCAGTCTTCTTCAGGGTTTGTATCAGTTTTGCCTTCTGTCAAACCAACACAACAGCCAACTGGCACAATTTACCAGTACAACAAGCCAGCTACGACTCTGCCTGTACAAGAACAAAAATATACTTCCACCTTTGCTCAAGCAACAGCGCCCAGTGGCAAGCCAGGTCAAATTGATACCAATTCCAGGTTTGGAAGTCAGCAGAGTTCAACTCAATCTGGCAGCCTGTCTAATTTCCAGCAAACTCAAAAAGGTTCCAATGTCCAAACGTCTCAGTTAGGTCAAAAACCCGTCGTTAGCTCTCAAGTCTCTGGTTCCAGCTATCAGTTTGGTAATGCTGGGTCGCAGTTTGTCCAAAAACCAGTAACAACCCAAGGTTCCATTAATTCTTCGAATTCAAACACTCAGGGTCTGGCTTCGTCTGTGCAGAAACCAATAGTTAGTTCTCAGATTGGTTCCAAACCACAAACAACACAAGGTTCTAGCTTCAGTTACACTCAAAGTCAATCTCAGTTTGGCAAAAAACCCATCAGCACGATTCAAAATGGCGTGACATCACAACAGACACAATTTGGATCTAGTTCCCAGTTCGGTCAGAACTCTCAGTCGACTTTTGGATCTGGATCGGTTTCGACTACCGCTAAACCATTCGGTTCCTCGTACCAACAAAATCAGTTTGGTTCTAAGCCATCAACAACTCAGGGTTCCAGTTTTACTTACACGCAAAGCCAATTTGAAAAGAAACCTGTTGTTAGCACAACTCAAACTGGCACACAATTCGGATATAGTTCCCAGTTCGGTCAGAACTCTCAGTCGACTTTTGGATCAGGATCGGTTTCGACCACCGCTAAACCATTCGGTTCCTCGTACCAGCAATATCAGTTTGGTTCTAAGCCATCAACAACTCAAGGTTCCAGTTTCACCTACACTCAATATGAAAAGAAACCCGTTGTAAGCTCTACGCAAACTGGCACACAATTCGGATCAGGTTCCCAGTTCGGTCAGAACTCTCAGTCAACGTTTGGATCTGGATCTGTTTCGACCACCGCTAAACCATTCGGTTCCTCATACCAACAAAATCAGTTTGGTTCTAAGCCATCAACAACTCAGGGTTCCAGTTTTACTTACACTCAAAGCCAATTTGAAAAGAAACCTATTGTGAGCACAACTCAAACTGGCACACAATTCGGATCTGGTTCCCAATTTGGTCAGAACTCTCTGTCATCGTTTGGTTCTGGTTCGGTTTCAACCACCGCTAAACCATTTGGCTCCTCGCATCAACAAACTGGATCTAAGTTCAATCAGAATGTTCAGTCTGCTATTGGCGCTGGATCAGTATCGTCTACTGTTAAACCATCAATCGGTTCTTCATACCAATATACTCAGTTTGGTTCAAAGCCACAATCCACTCAAGGATCGAGTTTTACCTACTCTCAGGGTTCAAGCCAAACATATCAGTCTGGAAAAAAACCTGTTAGCACAACAAGCACTGCCGTTACATCACAACAGACAACAAGTGGGTCATCTGGCTTCCAGTTTGGTCAGAATTCTCAATCACCACAAGGTTCTGCTATTGCTTTGACTACTTCTAAACCAGTAGTTGCCATTAAACCTGTTTATCAACAGGCTCAGTTTGGGTCAAGTAGCTCCCAGATCGATCAGAATTCGCAATCAAGTCAAAGTTTTGGTTCGGTGTCAACTACCGCTAAACCAGCATTTGCTCAAACATCTTTCGGCCCGGTTGAAACGACAATTACTGGTGTGACTTCTACTACCGGTCAAGCCTCTATTGATCAAAAACCTTCCAACACGGGTAGTTACTCCCAGCAATCGCAATTCAAACCTACAGATACTCAGGTCATTCAAAAGCCACAGTCAGCAATACAAGGTTCTTTCTCCTCATCAAACACAGAATCAGCAGGCCAAGCTGTGCAAACATCACAATTTGGAATAACTAGTTCATCCCAGAACACAGGAGATAGCTCTCAAGGTACGCAATATGGCTCTGGTTCCAGCAACAAGGTTTCTGGTTCATCATCAGCTACAGGGTCTAGCTTCCAAACAACCCAGACTTCCCAATATGGTATTAAACCTTTCGACAGTGCACAATCCACTCAAGGGTCTACACAAGTTAGTTCAACCCCATCTCGGTTTGGCGAGTCATCTCAAACAATTGTTCCTATAAGCACAATTTCACAAATTGTTGAACCCACAGAGTTTGGGTTAAAACCTACTCAAACCCAATTCGGTTCGTTGACTACACAGTTTGATAAAAAGCCAAACGGTAACGCATTTGCTTCTAGCTCAGGTTCTAATGTAACTCCATTTAGTAGTACGCAAACGGGGCAAGTATCCAAATATGAAACTTCGCAATTTGGAGTTCCAAACCAGGGAGCTGTTTTATCTTCACAAAAGCCTGTAGGAAGTTCCTTATCACAGACCAACTACCAAAAGTATCAATACACACAAACTACTGACAAATCTGGAAGTCAATCTCAGTTTGGGCAGGGTTCGCAATCCAACGTAGGCAGTGGTCTGATTGGTTTGACCGCATTTGGTGCTCAGTCACAAAAACCGTTTGGCTCTCAATCAACTCAAACTACATACCAACAGACACATTTCACTCAGGGTCAAAAGCCTTTCGGTAGCTCCCAAGGTTCTGCTTTCCAGGTAGGTCAAACAAGTGGACGCCAACCTAGCCAAGGCAACTCTCAGACGACAATTGTCACTGGGTACAACTATCAGAAACCGCAATCAGTTTTCACTACCCAATATGGAAGTGACTCGAATGGTGCTCAAGACCAAAAGGTTCAGCAAAGTCAATCAAACTTTAACTCTGCCGTATCTACTTCACAAACTCCGATCAACGGTCAACCCCTCAAGCCTTTGGGAGTGTCTTCAACTCAGGGTACTTTCCTGCAGTCCCAATCCACTGTAGGTTCATCTGAGTTTGGTGCGCAAACAGCTAAACCAACTGACTTCAGCGGTCCAGTGATTCAGACATCGTTTAATCAGTTCAGTGGAAAGCCATTTCAACCTGCAAGTACTGTATCTACACAAGGTTCTAATGTCCAAAGCCAGTCTTCAGCGGTCTCTACTTCTCAGTTCGGAGTTCCGACTCCTTCAACTGAAATAGCTCATTTCAGTGGCCAGCCAGAATTTAGTATCGTTCCATCAAATGGCGTTGCTTACAACCCAAATGTTTTCAGCAGCACCCAAGCCCCTTCAAGGACAGGTTCTAATGTAGGTCCTGTAGTATCTACTGTTCAGACTCCGATCGTGCCTGTGCCAGGGTATGAGTTTGTTATAAATCAAGGAGCTAGTAGCAATCAAGGAGCGTCTCATTCATTCGTAGGATTAGGTGAAGAATTCGGAGGGCCCAGGGATCCTCCTAGGTTCGATGATAAAACTGGATATCATTATTAAAGAGTGCCATATAGACCGGTTGTGTTAAAAAAATTGGATGCGAAAATGTAAATATACTGGCAATACTATTTTATTTTTATAAGGATGGCTGTTCCCATCCTTATAACAATAAAATAGTATTGCAATAAAATAGTATTGCACTGAAGATATTTTATGAGTTAAGCATAATATTAAATGTTTTTGCAACAATTTTCAAATTACCATCTAAGTGTTAAACGACTAGTATTTTTGTTATGTAATAAAACGTTGTAATAAAATGAGAAAGAATTATGAATTTTAGCATTTAAAATGTGAAAGAAATGTGTTAATTAATTATTAAATAATTTGTAAATAATAAATGTTTTAGTGGTTTTATTTTCGTTACCTACCCTTTTGACCTTTTCCAAATAATGTTGGAAAAAAAAGAAAAAGAATATGTCTCATTTCATGTGGAAGAAGATTATCTTTTTCCAAATAAAATGAGACATATTCTTTAACTCAATCTTGTCCTATACTCAAAATTATTCAACATTATTTATATATACAAGTATTTATAATATTTTTCTCGTACTCTCTCACACACAAATAAGTTTATTTGGCTAATATATAGCGCACACGCATATTTTTCTCGTACTCTCTCACACACTATCGTTTACATTTCGTTCATATTATCTCTATTCGCAGGTCTGCTGGTAGATATTTCTAGAGAAATAGATAGTTCAAGATACTGTCTTTCTTCAGAAATATCAACCAGCGTAATAGTACTCAATATTTTTTTATGACGTTTTCCTGCTTTGTCTACCGTGTGTACATAAATTGTTAAATAAATAGTAGTAGTTAATTTAATGAGAGCAGTAAAATAAATAAATAATCCAGCCGAATGCATACTAGATATACCATGAGGTCTGCTTAGAGACGTACTCAACCCTACTGCTGGGTGAAACTAAGCCTATCGATAAGCCCGGCTTTCGAGTAAGCTTTCTTTAAAGTATTATCATAGTATCAGGCAGAATAAATAACAAATGTGAGAGGAGGAAGAGAAGGAGGCTTTTGTTAGAAGGTTCCTTTTTCTGGAGCCCTGACCGCCAGTAGCTTGGACCCTGTTCCTGTAACCAGTGGGCTACTATTTTTTATTTTTAAATGTTGCTTGTTTCCATGTTTTTTTTAAGATTTTTTTGTTAAGTTTATATGTATGGAGCTTGTTCCTGCTGCCGGTAGATTTAAATACTATTCAGAAATAAATTTACATAACTCAAATAAAAAAAATAGCGTCAAGAAATTCGTCCTCAACGCTATCAATTGATAATGGCCCCAAGAGCAGAGACTGGCCGCGTTGGCATGTTCCATAATATTTTAAATGTTTTATTATGCTTTTGTTTTTGGAAATATTTAAAAATGTAATTTATAAGATTTCTTATCTCATATTTTTATTAATATTTTTCATAAAAAAATCTGAGATGAGAAATCTATGACAAGTCCAAAATATCAAACTAGATTATCTAAATTAAGTAGTTTTAGGCAAACAACTGACCAGTCTGGTTTTTTTTTCAACAATTCCGGATACATAAATTAGGTAACATTATTTATTTTTATGTGGCCGACGTGAACTTTACATCATCGACAGGATTAATAAGAAACAGATGTGAGTATTAACACTAAACATTAAATAGGAAACGATGACACTTGGACTAAGTTATTTCATTTATTAAATATTATTTTATTTTATACTAGCTTTTGCCCGCGGATTTGCTCGCGTTAAATTCGGGGTAACACAGTTCCCCTTGCACCTTATTGATTTGTAATAGCAACGCTAAGTTTTCCCTTTTTTCCCTCTTTCTCCTTCATTTCCCACTTTTTTAGTAAGGAATAGGATATATAAGGAAAAGGAAGGAATATTAGTAAGGATTTTTTAAAAATTATTTTCAACAAAACATAATGTAGCATAAATATCAGAGCAATCATCCCAAGTTTACAACTCGTTGCGCAACGATACTTGCTCACGTAGTTTGCTCATGGCCCTTTATTAACTGCATTTAATAATTAGAATTCGTTACGTAAATATTTATGAAGAGTATTTGTTTTAATTTAGGAGCTCGTGGCTAAATAATAGCAGCCGCTCGGGTCGATCTTTAGGTTAAGCCGCGCTTGCCTAGGTGGTCTGTGGATGGGTGACCACCCGTTACATACCGAGTTTCCTCCGTGCCTCGGAAAGCACGTTAAGCCGTTTGGTCCCGGCTGTCATATGTAGATCTTTGACAGTCGTTACAGGTAGTCAGTGTTCCGAAAGTCTGACAACCAGTCTTACCAAGGGGTATCGTATTACCCAGTACTAACTGGGTTGTGGAGGTCAGATAGGCAGTCGCTCCATGTAAAATACTGATATTCAGCTGCATCCGGTTAGACTGGAAGCCGACCCCTACGTAGTTGGAAAAAGGCTAGGCAGATGATGATGATTTGTTTTAATTTATGGTTTTTATTATAACAAACGTTGCCCCATACTAAGAATTACTCCTGTATCGTGGGCGCGTTTACAAACATTTAAACTCACATACACAAACAGGCGGACCGTGAACAAATATTTGTAGGCCATATAAATATTTGTTCCGTGCGGGGATCGAATCCGCAACACGCAGCGCAGCAGTCGATCGCTCAGCCACTTCACTGACCGTGTTGTCGTTTTAGAGTTGATGCAAAGTATTTTTTAGGGTTTCGTAACTCAAAAGGAAAAAAATAGAACCCTTATAGGATCACTTTGATGTACGTCCGTCTGTCCGTCTGTCTATCTGTCAAGCCCCTTTTATCTTTCGATATCGAGTTGAAATTAAAACCATATACTCAAGTCAGTAATCTCTTAGGGCTGTGAAAAAATCAACCTTCTAAGTCTAGGCAGTCAAAAGATAGGGACGTTTATTACACAAGTTTGTACGAAACCCGCGGTACGCGAGTTTGAGTCGCAATTAACCTGAAGGGCTACTATGACATCTTTTAGCAGTTCTTATTCCACGGAGTGAAAGAGATGGTGCTAGACACCCTGTATAGCTCTGTATCTTTCCCTCAGTGGAATAAGAACTGCTTTTAAGACGTCATAGTAGGGTAGCAGTTCTTTAGAACTTTACCTAACGTAGTACGTAACGGAACGTAAGTTTAGTTGTTATAAACAACCAGCTGTTCCACGCGGTTTCACCCACGCTGCTCAGCACCTGTTGGTCGTAGCGTGATGTTATATAGCCTATAGCCTTCCTCAAGAAATGGACTATCCAACACTAAAAGAATTTTCCAATTCCAACCAAGAGTCCCTGAGATTAGCGCGTTCAAACAAACAAACAAACAAACTCTTCAGCTTTATAATATTAGTATAGATTTAACAAAATCCTCAACTTTTTTTCTCTCATAAAAATAAAAAAAGTTGCAGCAATTATTTTTTTATCACATTTCTAGTATACGTTTGTCACCGTATTATAATTATAAGTTAATAGGATTTTACAAGATTAATAATGCTGTCTCAAATTACATAGAAGACCCAAAGTGGATCTATTTATCTTTCAAAAAAGTTTTAACTCTATTTCACAACCTTTTTTTTTAAACGAATGCATGATAAACAAAAAAAAAAAACAATCAAAGACCATAAATTAAGTGAAGTCGTTTCTCTATAAATATCATTTCACTAAATTAAGTTTTGTTATAAGACGTGATCTCATCGAGGTCAAACTATCATCAATTTGTATATATATATTATGATGTTGAGCGTGTCTGTATGTGTGGCTGTGTTGATATCGTAAACAACTGGAATTATAATATTGTAAATTTAATTTTAAATTGTTCTACGACATCCCTGCGAGCTAATTATTAGTAGTTTAGATTTGACTGTCTTCAGTAATGGTGACTACAATAATATCGAATAATTAAATTTTTAAAAAATAGCCGTCAATGGACGGCTATTTTTTATCTCGGTCCATGCTGGTGAAACCGCGGTGCGCAGCTAGTATACCTAGCTAGGATTAAAAACAAGATTGAATAAAACTTAAATCTAATAATAATACAGATTATCTCATGTTTAGGTGCTAAACTAGTTTTATAATAATCTGAATCAATAGGAATACCACGGTACTCTATGATGAATAAAATTATAATCTCATGTTTATTTTCAAAGGCACCAAAGAATTTGACGGGCCTGTTGGTCTAGTGGTTTGTAATTGTTTTCCCTTTTTTGTTACTTGTAAATTATTATTATAGAAAGTTTGTTAAAAAAAAAGATTTATTTCAGGTAGTACCTACACCCATAATTACAATTATAAATTACATAATAAAATAGAAAAATAAATAAGACTTAGATATTATTGACGGGCCTGTTGGTCTAGTGGTTAGTGGCCCTGACTGCTGAGCCGGAGGTCGTGGGTTCGATTCCCACCCAGGACAAACTTTGTGTGATGAGCATGTTTGTTTGTTCTGTGTCTGGGTGTGATTTATCTATAATATGTATGTATTTATAAATTATATAAGTATGTATATCAGTTGTCTGGTTACCATAACACAAGCTCTGCTGCTTGGGATCAGATAGCCGTGTGTGAGTTGTCCCAAGATATTTAGATATTATATGATTTAAATACTAATCTTAATCCTACTATATAATAATAAGACTTCGAAAGTCTGTAAGGCTGTATGTAAGGATGTTTGTTACTCTTTCACGCAAAACTTCTGAACAGATTTTGATAAAATTTGGCAAATACTTCGATAGTTTTTTTTTTGCGTTGCCCCACACTAGGAGATTCTCCTGTATCGCGGGTGCGTTTACAAATAATTAAACTCACCTACACAAACAGCCAGACCCGATACAACTATTTGTAGGCCATACAAATATTTGTTCCGTGCGGGAATCGAACCCGCGATACGCAGCGCAGCAGTCGATCGCTCAGCCACTGCGCTAACCGTGCCGTCGTTATGAAGACAATACCGACCGTCTGTACAAATATTAATGTTTGCTTTTGATCAACTATTTTTTTATTTCATACTGTTAGTTCAGTCTTAGTTTTGGGGTGTGGCCCATATAATATTTAAACAGTATAATAATACTTACAAAAAGTTTAATTTAAAATACTGGTCATTATCATTTATGTGTTTTCTTGGGCGTTACTAGGGCGGGTATAATAAGATTTAACCACAAAGAATTAAATTCAAATACTTGTTCAACAATGAGCTTGGTATAATTTGTTAGATAAAATTTATTTCTGTACTAGTTGTGCCCAGCGGTTTCACACACTGCTCAGACTTTTCTGGGGAGGGTCACCCTTATTACTTAGGGGTATAAAAATGATTACGACCTATACTCAGACCAGCCGAATATACATATAAAATTTTATAAAATTCGGTCAAGCAACTAAAACTCCGACACGAGATTTTTTTATATTAGAAGGTAGTAATTGCGTAGATTGTGAATTTTGAAGATTCTATAGGCATATTGTTAACAACTTAAATATGTCGTTGCTGGTATCGTTTCCTAACTTCTCAGTTTTTTTTCGTTTTAATCTGCAATGAAAAAAATAAACGTTATTGTTATCATGAACCGTCGTAATTAACATTGGTAGGCAGTAACAGCGTCTCTTTGGATTGGACATTTGTACTTGCTCTTTGGTGGAATTCCAGAGAGTGACAATTTAGACACTGTCTGACAAATTCTGACTGTTAAAAACAGTACATTGATGTTGGTGATTATTATTTAGTTTTCTGATTGGCGTCTCTGAGTGTGGAAGTTGGGACTACATTTTTAATAAATAATAATAATAAATAAATAATTTATTTGAGTTACCACTTTGCAAGCTTATACAATATTTGTTTATTACTCTTATTGATGTTTATTGATTTATTTATTTGGAGCAGCATAGAGGACTTACAGCTTAAAAAGATAAATAATTAAAAAAAATAAAAACCATAGACAACAGCAAGCCAATTACAAGTCCTCACGTATCGTACCAGACTAAAAATTGAAAATGGAATGTGAGCACAAATAGCACTTTCCACATTAACTTAACTTAATACAAGGTTACATAAACAAAGTCAAATATAAAGGCTTAATAAATAGTTAACTGAAACTGTTTAGTTTGCAGTAAAATGCAAAATGATTTATAGACACATTACAAACGAATAGGGAACATAAAAAAAAAACAAAAAATACCATATAAGACAGTACTGTTTCTCCTCCTTTAATCCATTCAAAGGTTGTCTTGAAAAGATCGCTTTTAGCGATAAGGCCGCCCATTGTGTCACCCTATTTATAAGTAGTTTAGTGTTATTCTTATTACTTGTATGGTGTACATAATAAAGAATATTCTATCTATCTATCTAAAGATAAACAATTTCAAGGTTACTTAGAAAAATTTAGGCTTAGCGCCTTCTGTCGTCTGACGTCACACTAGTCGTTGTATTGGGTCTTACCTGTAAAACCGATGTAAGTAGAAAAACAATAATTATATGCTATTACAGTATCATCTATATTGCTCACAGGAGACTAACAATACTGTGTTAGAGTAACAAAATGCATTCACTTTTTGCGACACCTTAAAGCAGGAAAGCGAGAAAGGATCTCACGATTTCTCTTAGATACATTTGTCAACGGTGTGTAATATCATGAAAGCGAAGAACTGGGTACATTTATTTCTTAACGAGAGGACAAACATAAAGTACTAGCTTATCTTATAGGCACAGGATTCCTGGGTTAGGCAAAAAGTGTTATTGGAAGTTTAAAAGTTGGAGGTAAGATACCCCCGTGTCGGGCCTGTGGGCGGTGAGCAATGGGTGGTTCACCGTCCGTCCGTCGATTGACGACAGGCCGTGTCGATGGCGCGTTCGTGTTTCACGCGCGCCTCAAAGAGAGTCAGCAAAGCAGAGGGGCTTGCCAGAGCCTCCGCCTGCCGGGGTTGCGGGTTGTTCGAAAGAGATACCGCGGCCTCGGAACGTAAAGGGCAATAGAAGAAACATGGGTGGGTTTTAGTCAGTACAAGTCTGACATGCCCCCCCGCTCCGCCCAGAGCGGGGGAAGTCATTGGATGATTTCCCACCCGAAAACAAAATATATATATACCCCCGTGCCTCCTGACATGTCTCCGATCGTGTCGGAGTGCTGTCCCATCGGACTATAAGAGTGAGAGAACAGAGAGTGCACAAGTGTGTGCAGGCGCACACACTTGTGCACTACAATATTTCTCGCGCAGATGTTTAATCTCCGCTGAGCTTGGCCGCTGTGGCCGAAAACGATTAGGGTGTCTACTTATATGGGCACGTAGACGCGATCAGCGGCGGCGATCTTTCGCGTCCGGCCCTGGCTCAGTCCATGGTATAGAGCGAGAGGGAATGAGAAGCGGTCACCCCCTTCTGCGAAACAGCCATACTAGCGAAGGAGGTGGCTGGGCGTTAGAGGGAGAGAACCTCAAACAAACCCAGCTGCCGCGAAACACGCCCCGGACGTCGGGCGCCGCGAGACGATTCCCGGCCACCGTAGATGAGGCCTGTGGACAGTGAGCAATGGGTAGCTCACCGTCCGTCCGTCTATTGCGACAGGCCGTGTTGACGGTGCATTAGTCTTCCACGCGCGCTTCAAAGAGGTGTCAGCAAAGCGAGGCCGCGGTATCTCTTTTCGGGGCACTTTTCCTGTTGGAAGATTTTTTTAACGCCTTGTAATTGCTTTACCATTTTGATACTTTTTCGTTAGTTTTTATATTTTTAAATATTTCTTATAAAACAAAAAAATAGTTTTTTTTATGTCTATCTACTTTTTATACCAACATATTACAATATAACAAAACAAAGACATACTCTTACGCAATTTAATAATTTATAGCTTTTAAACTCATTAAGTATTGTCAGTCTATTATTTAAAAGTATTTAGCGTCATCATTCGACTTTGTGAATAGTCACGAAAGACCATCAGAATATATTAACAAAAAATACAAGTTTTAGACGTTTCTACATAGCCTTGAACTTGAACTTAAATAGAATATAAAGGTGCGCACTGACTAGGTTTTAACCGACTGATGACTAAGTAAAGTGGGGTATTGTGTTTGACCATTTGCTTTTATCATTTTTTTTACTTTGAATTTTTTTATTGGAACGAATTTCCTTATCGCGCGTTGCGAAAGGGTGCTAGACGGAAAAAAATAAGGCCAAAAGTTGTAACGACACTTTGTACTTAAGACCAAAGTTGTAACGACAATGTTTGCTTAAGACCAAAAGTTGTAACGACATTTTTTGCTATAGTTGTAAGCCGTGCGGCGTGCGTGTGTTTCTCTGTCTGTCTCTATCTCTCTCTCTCATAGAAAACAAGTCAGTTATTTTCGTTTAGTCTTCCTCTTTCGCATTCAACAGTGTGGTATTAACGTCGTTCCATCCGGGTGTCCCTCCTCCCAAATTTTCTCTTGTACCATAAATTTCAATGCCTCCACAGCAAGGTGTAACCTCTGGCGGTAGCAGTTTAAACTCCCTGTCCACTACAACGACCTATCAGAAAACCTTCCACCTGACCGAATCGAGTCTTGCAACGTTCTGCTTAAAATAACTAATGGTTCAACTGTAAACTATAAAAAATGGTCCTAAACTCACAGGCTTCATGGAGAAATCTATATATAAAAAAAAAGAAACGATCTTTGAAATTAAAATCTACTCTAGTATGCTGAGCCTGACTATGGTCCATTATGTATTTTTTTTGTATCATAGATATAATATATATATATATATATATATACAGCATGTTGATTTGCATCCTCGCCAAATTCAAGGACGTAACTATGCTAATGATTCTCGACCCGAATCGATAATAAAATAAATAGGTTTTTTTTTTTACTTTTTTCGTATTTGCAGAAATCGGTAAGTGTACACTACACTCGGACTGTGTGCGTGCATGCCGCTGTATGATACGAATGCGCCGACGCTCACGCACACTGTTCTGTTAGTTCTGTAGGTGATTCTCTACCTTGAAGTGGAGATATTCTATAATACTGCTAAATTAAAACAGACTGAAACATATCATAAAAGCGCCGTATATTATTATTGATCAGGTACCGTAATTTTCATTGATTATTGATGACTTTTATTAGCACCTCCTAAATTTTGGCGAGGATGCAAATCAACATATATATATATAGTCTTCCTGACCGTTTTTGGCCACGGCAGCCAATTTCAGCGGTGATTAGCCATCGGCGCGGGAGATATTATAGTGCACAAGAGTGTGCGCAGGCACAGTGCACTCTCTATTTTCTTACTCTCATATTTTGTTGGGACGGCAATTCGACACGACCGGAGAAAGATCAGGCGCAGGACCAACGGCTTAACGTGCTGTTCGAGGCACAGGGCTGTTACCGTGAAATTCCTAATGGGAAAACCTAATATCACTTTTTGCCTTACCCGGAAATCAAAACCAGGACGTCGCAACGGTCGCGCTTGCCACCACAAGACCAACGAAACAGATGTAGGTAACCCTATACAGCGTATTTAGCGTAGGAGGTCGCAGTTTTAACCTAACCTACCCATTTTTTTAGAAGAATTTGACCTAATCTGAATAGTTATACATTATACATGATTAGTTACATGCGGACTGGCACTGTATATTCTGGAGCAAAGGTAGTTACTTTGGCCACAACAAAGTATACGCGAGTATTTGCGTACTGCTGTTGTATACTTTGGAAGACTTTGATTAAAAAGAGATTTCCAATCTATACGCGACTCTTCACAACCTTGCGTTCTAGCCATGTACATATTGTAAATACGCGCCTATACACAGTGTACAACTAGCCTTTATAATGACCCTGAACTTGTTCAAACTAAACACAGCATAATTTGTTGAAATTTCTGTTTTAAAATATTTCATAACTTTATGCAAAGCTATTGATTTCCAATTTATTTGGTGAAAAAACATTATTTCGATTTAGTGACCTTATGCTAATCATGTTTTTAAAAGTATTTTAAAATTTAAATTAAACCTTATTAACGATTACTTACCTCACAGCGTGAATACCTAGTTTTCAAAGTTTGAAAAAAAAACAAAAAAGTCATTTATTTAAGTTTCCTGGGTCTAATTTAAAAAAAAAAGACAAAACAAGTATAACTATATATAGTAGATATCTATATTTTTTTGTTTATAAGAATTATCTTCAAATAACTCCCCCCGCTTTGGGCGGAGTATCTGACTTTAACTGAGTAAAATCCACCCATTTTCTTTCTTTTGCCCTTTAAGTTCCGGGGTCACGGTATCTCTTTCGATCAACCCGAAACCCCTCCCGGGGTTTCGGGTTGAAATTGCTTATTTTATATAGTATTAACTAAAAAAAATTGACATTATATTTCTTTTTTTGTAAGTACAAAAAGACGGAAACTTAAATGCGACATTTATTTATGTAAAATTAATTACATACAGTTGTAGCGCCGACACGTTGACAGCTTGCTCAAGCACCTGAAACAGAGAGAGCATCCGAACACGGTACGCGGTCAGGTTGCTCCTCACTCTGTAGCCCCATAGTCCATCGCATGTGCTGCCCACTTCCGGGAGCCGGGACTCTACAGAGGCCGGTGGGCTTCGAAGTCCTAAGCCATCCGGCGGCCGGCGTCTTTCTCGTCGACGAACAGATGGTGGCGTCGTGGGCGGGGAAAAATACTCGTCGCTCGAGCTCAACGCAACTGCCACGGCCGGTGTCACAGCACTCACGACGAGGCTGGGTTCCGGCGGCGGCGAGGCGGAGCTGAGCGGCGAGCCCGGAGGTGGATGGCGTGCGCTTCTGGCGTGAGCTGATCTAGTCAACATTTTCTTTTCGCCTTCATATATTTTTGATTTTATAGATGACATTTGTCATTCATGTCACATTTTTTCTCTTGCATCACACATTTAATCTTTTTATGTTAATGTGACGCGTTCTACAAACTAGATCCCTTGAAACTTACATAAAACCTGCTTGTTGAAAAGAGGCCTTCCTGAAACTTCAAATAAACATAAACCTTAATCCTTACTAATATTATAAAAGCGAAAATGAGTTTGTTTCTTACGTCTTCACACCTAAATGGCTAAACTGATTTTGATGAATTTGGTACAGAGATTACTTTGTTAAGACAATGTAGACGGACATAGGCTATTTAAAAAAAAACATTGAGAAATGGGGGAGAAAGAGGGAAGAAAAGGGAAAACTTAGCATTGCTATTACAATAAATAAGGCGCAAGGGAAAAAACTACAGGTAGCAAGTACCTGCAATACAGGAAAGGGGAACTGTGTTATCCCGAATTTAACGCGAGCGAAGCCGCGGCCAAAAGCTAGTATTATATAATTACAAAACGTTTTGATATTTTCAACTGACAACAAATGATCATAAACTTGGTTCCTCTAGAGAGGGGAGTGTCGCATAGATATTTATCACACACTCTAAGAGATAGACAATACTTGCTCGTAAGTAATAATCTAGCATTTTGAAATCTGTCTGAATTATAATGTTTCATATTTCGAACTAGGTTAAGAATATTATTCAAAGATACATTTAGCGTATCAAACAGTTTTTACTAATGATAATTGTCTCTGTGAATTTGGCAAGATAAGCTATTTTTAAATTAACCATCCTTTCTATATAATCATTTTGTTTGTGAAATAAATTACAAACATCTAAGACACAGTTTTTTATAGCACATGCAATAGAAGTTAATATCTTAATTACAGGTGTAAATATCTACTAAATATCAATATTTGGCATGAAATTTTTGCTATTGAATTGCACAAACTAATTATTTGGCAAAATGTCTTAAACTTGCAATTAGAAGACAACCGATTATTATAAACTAGATTTTGCCCGCGGCTTTCCTCGCGCTTAATTTGGGGTAACACAGTTTCCTTTTTCCGATTTACAGGTACCGGCCACCTGTAGTTTTTGCCCTAACGCCTTATTTATTGTAATAGCAATGCTAACTTTTCCCTTTTCTTCCTATTATAGCCTATGCCCGTCTCCAGGGTCCCAACTGTTTTGTACCTAACAAAATTCATCACAATCGGTATAGTCATTTAGGCGTGAAGACGTAACAAACAAACTCACTTTCGCTTTTATAATATTAGTAAGGATTATAATACATATAATCATAAACCTACTAGGTTCGATAATCAAGTTGGGTAAAAAAGAAAGAAATCAAGTTTATTTGTCACATTTACACACCAAAAATTTGGGTAAGTGCCTGACGCAGGTCCTCACCGGGCACGAGTTTCGGGAGGGTCCTCCACATCATCGGGTGGGAGGAAACACTCAGGTGACCAATGTGACGACCGCCCGGAGGACACGTAAGAGCACACTGGCAGTCTGCTCTTTTGAGCGGAGCACCGCTGTGTCCGGGAGTAGATGGTGATGTTTGAAGGAGAGAACCTCAAACCAACCCTGCGCCTGCAGGAGACACTACGGGCGTCGGGCGACGTGAGACGACCCCCGGCTACCGTAGGTGCGGGTCTGTTGACGGTGAGCAATGGGTAGCTCACCATCCATCCATCTGCTAACGGCAACGACTGATCGATGCGTACAGCCACAAGCCTCAAAAGCAACTGCCTGCTCACTAGATGGATCACTTATATTACTAAAACCGCCATTATTGTGATGGATAGATTTATAATTAGTTATTTTAGCATCTCTTTTTGCACCACAAAAAATATACTTATGAAACTGTTTCTTACAAGTCAAGGATCATGTGAGACATGACATGGTTATAATATCCAGTGTAATTAAGAGATTGAAGGCTATATTAATATTTGCATTAAATATTATATAAAGTATGTAATTAATTTATAATGTAGGCACAACGCTTTTACCGCGAGTTTGCTTTTTATTTATTTTTAAACATAGAACAGAACGATTCGTGTTTTGTTTTACGTGGATGTAGTTGTCAACTGTTTTATTCTTACTTCAAAATATTTTAAATTGTAAATGGTTGACCGATCTAACGATATTTAATTTTAATACTTATATAAAATTCTTGTGTCACGGTTTTTGTAACCAATCTCCTCCCCGGCTGGACCAATTTGTATGAAATTTTGTATATTCGGTAGGTCTGAGAATCGGCCAACATCTGTTTTTTAGTTTTAACTGAGCAGCGGGTGAAACCGCTGGGCACAGCTTGTTGATTTATACAATTCTATATTGTTTTGTAAAAGTACTAATTGGGTTGTAGAGGATAGGCAATTGCTCCATATAAAATAGGGACTGGTAGGTAAATAGCTGCATCCTATAATACTAGAACCAAAAATAGATCCTACTTAATATAAAAGCGAAAGTTTGTATGGATGTTTGTTACTCTTGCACGCAAAATCTACTGAATATAGTTTAATGAAACTTTACAATAATATAGCTTATATTATCACCATAACACATAGGCTACAATTCATAAAGATATCTTCTTAATATATATAAATCTCGTGTCACAATGTTTGTCCTCAATGGACTCCTAAACCACTTAACCGATTATAATAAAATTCGCACACCATGTGCAGTTTGATCCAACTTAAAAGATAGGGTATGTAGGGTATGTAGGGTAGGTAGGGTATGTAGGGTAGGTAGGGTATGTAGGGTAGGTAGGGTATGTAGGGTAGGTAGGGTATGTAGGGTAGGTAGGGTATGTAGGGTAGGTAGGGTATGTAGGGTAGGTAGGGTATGTAGGGTATGTAGGGTAGGTAGGGTATGTATGTTGCATTGCAACGCATGCCGGGGCACAGCTAGTAATATTGTATATTCTATCACCACGCAAATGAGACCGCGGGGCGTAGCTAGTATATAATAAATCACTTTGATAAAACGCGCTGACAGATCAATCAAATCAATTAAATTCAAATACTTATATTTCACATAGGCCTACATGGGCACTTATAAAACGTCGAGAAAAATTGCACAGCTCGGGTTGGTCGTTTCCTATGGAGAAGAACCGGCAAGAAACTTCATGGTTACTCTTTTAAAATGTATTGCTTTTACAATGTTGTTGTAACGGTGTTACTTAAGTAAAAGAGAACAGCGTAGGCCCGACAAAAAGTCAAATTGCTTATTTTATAAAACATAAAAAAAAGTTTACAAGTGACTACAAATCTATAAGGCCTACAATGCCCACTTATTCACAAAGAATTGGTAGAAAAGAATCTATACAAGAAAATTCAAGAAATAGAAAAAATATTAAAAAAAAAAAACAAGTAACACAGATGTTGCCATCAGTAAATTATAACTAATCAAAACAAAGGTTGTATAAATATGTCATTTGGTAAGGAAATTCATACGCATTGTTATTCAAACTTGTAAAATTTCAAAAATCTTATAAATACTGCTTTGTAATTCACGAGTATTTATAATAAGTATCGTACAATTACGACTACCACACGATCTAATAATAGTTTAATCGTAAATATTTACGACTGACGTGTTATTTCCAGGTCTCATCATTATTTTCTATGTTTTATGCCTTTATTATGTGTAATAGTCATTTGGATCTTCATAAAAGTTCAAGTTATGATTACTTTTGAATTTAAATTAAAAAATTTAATCGATTTTAAAAGATTTTTTATGTTGTTTATCTATATTTTGGGCGATAAAGCTCTGTCTAAACTGTGGCGGATCCCGCGCGGGATACTGAATGCAGTCTGTTCGCACCACTACTGATTATTTTATCTAATTAATCTGGTTCGAATAGTCGCGTGCTTTTTTTTTGGGATGGGAAATCATCAAATAACTTCCCCCGCTCTGGGCGAAGCGGGGGGGGGGAGTGTCAGACTTGTACTGACTAAAACCCACCCATGTTCCTTCTATTGCCCTTTACGTACCGGGGCCGCGGTATCTCTCTCTCTCTCTTTCAAACAACATACAACCCTGGCAGGGCCCTCTGCATTGCTTTTGACATCTCTTTCATCTCTTTGAGGCACGCGTTAGAAGAGAGTTTTTTATAAGTCGCGTGCTTAATTAATAAAAAACTGTTTTCTAACCAGTCATTGTGATAAAAATCAAAGCTCATTTATTCAAACTAGGCTGATGATCAGCTTTTTGAACGTCATTACAAAAGACCGTTCCCCAAAAGCACCAAACCCTTCGCAAAAAAATGTTCTGTTAAACCGGTAATTGCAGAAACGGTCACTCACCGGACACTATAATACGATGTGGTACCAGATAATCATCAGTGTCCGGTATAAGTGTGTCATTTAAACACCTCATTATGGTATTTATATTGTAAATCAATAATTAATAACATTTCATCATCATTTTCTGCCCTTGTCCCGTTCTATTTGTGGTCGGCGCAACACGTTTTCTTCTTCCATTCTCCCCTATCAGACATCACGGCATCATTTACTTCTTATTAATAACATTTGAAACTGAATATTTACCATGTTTTTTGTTTGTCCGTGTTTGCTTATATTGACCATGTCAGTTTATAAAGTTACTTGCTTTTGCCCGCGGCTTCGCCTGCGTTAAATTCGGTATAACACAGTTTCCCTTTCCTGATTTGCAGGTACCTGCTACCTGTAGTTTTTGCCCTAGCGTCTTATTTATTATAGTAGCAATGCTAAGTTTTCCGTTTTCTTCCGTCCTTCTCCCTCAATTTCACTTAAAAAAAAATAGCTCATGTCCGTCTCTAGGGTCCCATAACTATATCTGTACCAAAATTCATCAAAATCGGTTTAGCCATGTAGGCGTAAAGGCGTTACAAACAAACAAACAAATTAACTTTCGCTTTTATAATATTAGTAAGGGTATTGTAACTCATATGTTTAGGGAATTGGAAGCGCATTTCCTGGTGTTAACACCTACTTGAGTGGCCGATCAATAAGATCACAATATCTCTCGATAATCGCCTTAGTTTGAACGCACCCTACTGCTCTAACTTCAATTTATTACGAACGCAGCTTATCTTCCTCTCTCATACGTCATTATATCCGTGATCTCCGAAGGTTTTAGTTTCTCACGACCTTGGGTGACGGTAGAGCAGTTGGCCCATCACTACTCAAAGTAACCTTTCTTCAAACAGTCTGAAACGTGATCATCTTTCTTTCGATCGCAATCAAATCAGACCAAACGTTGGGACAAGATAATTTAGGTAGATAGCTTATTTTAATACAGCCTTGACGTTTTAACATTAATGACATCAACCAACTTATTTGTACAAGCGGAAAAATAGAGAACTAAAATAAGTAAGCCAAGTTTGTTAACGATGTATTTCTTTCTTGACAAGCAGCGCCACCTTGACCTGCAAACTTAAAGTGGTCATGCTGCAAAAGCTTTTGTATTTGACTTGATTGACAGGATGAAATGGCTTTTGAAAAATGGTGTCGCTTTTGTTCTCTGTACTGTAATTAGGTGAAACAAAAACGTTTTCAGTACATCTTATCAAAATGAGCACTAATGGCACAATTTAACGCATTGTGCATGTTTATAATCAAGGCTATCTTACTATTACATTAATATAATAAAGGCGAAAGTGTGTTTTTGTGTATGTTTGTTACTCCTTCAACCTCTAATGGGTTAGAGGATTTGGATAAAACTCGCTATGCATATAGCGTATGCTTTGGATATAATAATATGTAAATAAATACGCAAAGAAGAGTGCTATTGTTCTGCCGGGTGTACATGAATGGTAGTGTCGACCTAGTTAGTGATGAAAATGCGATATTTTTACCTTTTATCTGCAAAAACAGAACAGGAAAGGGCAGGATAGGACAGGAGAGGACAGGAAAGGACAGGGCAGGGCAACCACAAATTATAATTAAGTATCTGTATTATTTTTTATTTTATGATTAATTAATTATAAAATTAAAAAAAAAAACTAGATTGTGATTTGTAATTGTTTATTTGCTGTATTTGAATAATAATGTTTAAGTCTTATTTATTTTTCTATTGTATTATGTAATTTATAATTGTAATTATGGGTGTACTACCTGAAATAAATCTTTTTTTTAACAAACATTCTATAATAATAATTTACAAGTAACAAAAAAGGGAAAACAATTACAGGCTGTCAAAAAACTGTCAATAGGAAAAGTGCCCAGAAGGCTGGCAGCATTGCCACGTTGGATGGCAATGTTAAAATATAAAATAAAAAACAATTAATAAACTTAAAACGTCTATGATATTATTGCTTTTAAAATTCCGTCCATCTATTAAAGATGCTGTCTCACCCGTTCATGCAACACAACCCACAATTACCTTTTCAATACATTATCAAGACAATAGACAAAACTATTAAACAGTGAGCTCATCTCGATCACTTACATTATCTGACCGCTGCTCACTGAATAGCAGTCAGATACTGACCTAAAGCAAATAATCAGAACAGTATAATAGATTGTCAGTCAAACTGATGGATTGATGGCATTCCATTTGGTCAAGTCGTTTTGATGGTTTTGACTGATGGGAGCAATATGAGGTATTGACAGGTTGGTTATGTCACAATGGACTTCTATGAAACATCGTCACCCGAATACATGGTGTAATAGAATAAACGTAAGACCTTCTCGAGGAGTGACTCACCTTAACATTGTCAAGAACCTATCATTCAGGATATAACGCACAAAAAAAACAAAAAATAAAGGTGACTTTTCTCCGATAAAACTAAAATTAATCACTATTCTGAAATATTGATAGTTTTGAACGCCATCTAAAAGTATTGATCGTTGTCAATCCTAATAGTAGTGACCTTTTATTTAACAACTAGCTGTTCCACGCGGTTTCACCCACGCTGCTCAGCACCTGTTGGTCGTAGCGTGATGTTATATAGCCTTCCTCAAGAAATGGACTATCCAACACTAAAAGATTTTTCCAATTCCAACCAGTAGTCCCTGAGATTAGCGCGTTCAAACAAACAAACTCTTCAGCTTTATAATATTAGTATAGATAACAGTGACAAAAACTTTTCTAGATAGACGCGGAGATGGCCGACAAAGTAAGGTTTTGATCGAATAATACACATCAGTTCGACTTGACAGACAAAATACATTCAACATTAGGTACTCTATTCTTTTAAAACAAGCCCTCACACACAACTTAACAATACAACAATTACAACCTTCTAAAAGTAATTAAAGCAGATCAAAATCAGTCGACAGGATGCTATAAACATAATCATGGATTTGATAACCGAAGTTAAAAAACCTACGTATGCTCACGACGCTTTAAGTCGTGGTGCAAATGACCTGGGCTGCCGTGCCGATCAACATATTGATTTTGACCAAGTACTCGTCACGAGCCGAGTACGAACCAAGGTAGTTAGGTTCCGTATGTTACAAGTTTGGTAATATTTGGAAGTTTGAGTTGCCGTTGTTTAGGCTTGTGGAAAATGTGGAGAGGAAAGTATTAAGTATCCTTATCCTTAACGAAAGTGAGTTTGTTTGTTTGTTTGTTACCTCTTCACGCTTTAATGGCTAAACCGATTGTGATGAATTTTGGTTCATAGATAGTTGGGAACCAGGAGACGGACATAGGCTATTTTTTATTGTAAAAAAATGGGATGTGAGGGAGAAAGAGGGATGAAAAGGGAAAACTTAGCGTTGCTATTACAAATCAATAAGGCGCAAGGGGAACTGTGTTACCCCAAATTTAACGCGGGCGAAGCCGCGGGCGAAAGCTAGTAGGACTATAAAAGTAGAGGACTACAAAGAAACGATTAATGAGTTTTGTGAATAATAATATATCAAGAAGGAAGGTTTGTTCAGATAACGAGTAATATAAAAAAGTATGGAAGAAGAACACTGCGATGCCGTCTAAATAGGGGAGATAAAGGGGATGATATCCTACTAATATTATAAATGCGAATGTTTGTGAGGATGGATGTATGGAAGGATCATTCTTGAACTTCTGTAACTTGTACCCACTTTCTGTGCAAATCCTACTTATATTATAAATGCGAATATGTTGAGGGTGGATGGATGGATGGATGTAGGATGTATGTTTGTTGCTCTTTCACGTCAAAACGGTTAAACGGATCTTGATGAAATTTGGCACAGAGGTAGAATATAGTCTGGAATAACACATATGATACTTTTTTCTCGATTGTCACGCATGCGAAGCCGTTGGCGCCAGCTAGGTTTGAAACCCTAATCCGGGGTTGCCCCCGGCAGGCGGTGGCCTTGGCAGGCCTCTCTGATATGACCATCCTTGCAAACGTTTTCTTGAGTTTCAGAATTTGTTTAACGCATATGTTGAACCTTTATAAATTTCAACAAATCATACGCTTGTAATTTTCATAGGGTTAGAAAGTGGAGAAGGACGTAGGTGTGCCTAACAGTACATTCACAAAATCGCCATTCACAAATCACCATCAACCGGGCATGAATTCAGACTCAGTAGTTGCAACTGAGAAAACCCTGATGAAAAGTCAATAGCAATTGTCCCAACCCGGGAATCCAGCCCATTACCTTAAGATCAGCAGTCGTGTTTGTGACTACTCGACCAACGAGGCTCAAGGAATTACTTAGTCTAGTCAGCTTAAGTCAATAATATTCCACTGAGTCATAGTTTACAAGTACAGACAACAAAATAGATAAGCAACCAGATCTCGTAAAATACAGTTGGAATTGTCTAAAAATCTTTGAATGTTAATTTTTTATTTATGTACACACAAAATACATGACAGGACATTACATTTATATTCACTCACGCTAATATTCTAGTGTTACAAGACTTGCTAGTAAAATGTAAGTCCAATAACCCCAACGTTGTGAAGACGCAACATTTCATGGAATGTAAACTAATGAATCATTTATTTTTCTATAATTTTCCCTTTTGGATGTATTTTTATAAGTGTAATAAACAATAAAACCATTTAATATGCATTTATTTTTACCCTAGGGGGGGTGGTCCAGCAGAACTGCGAGAGGAAAGTTGGATGAGATATTTGGACACATTGTGTAGAAAAGACAAAAAAGGTTAATTTAATTATTAGTCATAAAATAAAAATAAATACACATATAAAGATAAATGAACGTTTTCGTACAGTTCAATTTATTTGATAGAAAACACAGTTTAAATAAATTCAATTTGAGATAAGGACGTCCATAGTTGTCTATAAAGAATTCTTCTGACAAAGCTGGTTACTTATTTCTTTTGTTGATCGTACCTAGGTACAATTTCTCATGATCTTCTCGATTACACATAGACAACCAACAAAAACTAGATAAATGGCGGAAATGTCTCAATGCTGCAAATTGTACATGATTTATGCAATAAGATGTACCATAAAATAGCCTTTTGATGGCACATGTGCTTTTGTGAGTATTTTATAAGTTTCACCTGCAATTTGATGTGTTAATATCAATCATTGGATTAAGTATTATTGGACACATTTGAAAATGATCAGAGATTGAGCTAAAGCTTCATGTTATTTGCAGGTTTTCCGGTGTTCATAATCATTACTTAATATTATAAAAGCGAAGGTGAGTTTGTTTGTTTGTTACGTCTTCTAGCTAAACCGATTTTGATGAATTTTGGTGCAGAGATAGTTGACCTGAAGACGGACATAGGCTATTTTTTTAAAGCGATAAATGATGGAGAAAGCGGGAATACAAGGGAAAACTTAACTTTGCTATTACAATAAATAAGGTGCAAGTGCTAAACAGGTATCAGATACCTGCAAATCAGGAAAGGAGAACTGTGTTACCCCAAAGTTAACGCAAGCGCAGCCGTGGGTTAAAGCTAGTTCAATAATAAATGCGAAATCGAACTTCCTTGTCTGTTACCCTACTCTACCTTACGCCTAAATGGTTGAACGGATATAGGTGAAATGTGGTTCACGGATAGAAAATTATGGCATCAATTTCTTATATTTACCATATTATTATGTTTCTTAAATATCTTCAAATATTCGTACCTATCTTAAACGAAATGTGTCTAACATAAACGAAGTTTGCTTAGCTTAAACGAAATGTGCGTAACTTAAACAAAGTGTGCCAAATAGCAATAACTGAAAGACTGGAAGGTTGGAATGAGAGTGTAACGACCCTTTTAATGAGTATTCAGAGAATTCTAGTAAACAATTTAGTTTTCTTCAATTTTACAATGTACGAGTATATCTAAACTAATATTATAAATGCGAAAGTAACTCTGTCTGTCTGTCTGTCTCTTCTTCACGCCTAAACCATTGAACCGATTTTAATGAAATTTGGTACAGATATAGTCTGGGACCCGAGAAAGGACATAGGATAGTTTTCATCCCGGAAATACCCCGGGAACGGGAACTATTAATCCACGCGTACGAAGTCGCGTTCAAAGCTAGTATTTTATAAATACGCTTCGAAGCAATGTCAAACTGACGTCCTAATTTGTTATGTTGATGGATTTTGCAATCCTAACTCAGCTAACTATATTAGTTAGTTTTGAAGTATTGACAGATACAGGCAGTAATACCTTTTTGAGAAAGACTAATTGCGATTGGTTATTGACGTCAATGATGGATACGTCCTGCTAAGGTATGTTGAATGATGCGCAAGCGCTGTCAATTCATACTTGTACATAGGTGGAAATTTATATTAAACACGTGTTTAATGCTAAACGAATGAACACTGTTTGAGTGTGTCATGGAGTTTCTTGCCCGTTCTTCTTCATAGAGTACAGCGCTTTGGAATGGGCAACTACACCACTTCCACAGGTTATCATGCCTTGTGACCGGGACTGTAGCTTCAACATTTTGTTTTTGGAACGAAGTTCCTTATCGCGCGTTGTTAAAGGGGGCTAGACGGAAAAAAATCTTACGAAAAGTTGTCAAGACACTTTTTGCTATAGTAAGCTATTGTAAGCTGTGCGGCGTCGCATGTTTCTCTGTCTGTCTCTCTTTCTCTTATAGAAAGCAAGCCAGATATTTTCATTTCTATAGGAACTTCGTTCTATACGGGTGTCCCTTGAAACCTCTAAATTTTTTTGACATTCAAAAGTAATGGACTAATTAAAATGAACGTTATGAGTTTTTTTTACTGACGAAAGGATGCCACGATGGTAAATCGTCAAATAATTTCCCCGGCTCTGGACGGAGGGGGGGGAGGGGGGAGTATCGGACTTTTAGTGACTAAAACCCACCCATGTTCCTTCTTTTGCCACGAAGGGCAAAAGAAGGGGAAGGATCGGGGGAGGAAAGGGATCGGGGGCCGAGTATCTTTTCAAATCATCCGCAACCCCTGTAGACATGCCTTTAAGGCATTTATTATCAACCCATACAGTTTTGAAGTTTTTCTAAATATTTTAAGTCAGATTTCTTAGTAACAACCTTCGGTGCCATCCTATGTAACCAAGGCAACCTGCTTTACAAAATTCTTTGATTAAAAACTTAAATTATTTCTTTCCTAAATGGACATGGAATGATTGATGCACGTGGAACTTGTACGAATTTGGCGTATGTCCTTTTTATATAGAACCGATTATGTGACCAGAAGGGGTTCCCTCTATCTGGCAGAATCTTGATGCTCCGAAACTTATTTGGCATAACACACTTGGCATAATTTTCTTTAAACGAACATATTAAATGCATAAAAATTATTTGATATAATTATCGTTTCGCATAATGTCTAAAACTTCGAATCCACAATGGCATACGTTTAAGATGGCAGAATTACATTTAGTATAATTACGACTGGCAGAGTTCAAATTTCGCATAATATCGTTTAGCATAATGTTCATTTAGAGCGATGATTATTTGGTATAATTTCACTTTGCATACTATGCAGATGGCAGAATTGGCTAGGTTAGGTTAGGTTAAAACTGTGACCTGCTACGCACGAGCCGAGCGAGCGCAGCGAGCGGTGCCGCGGCAGCGGCCGGCGAGTGCCAGAAACGACTTTCATTAATAGAAAAAAGTGATTGTTTTTAGTAGGTTACCCGGAACTGAACTATTTAGATTAGGATAATAACTTATTGTACCTAATAAATGAGATTATTTGGACCTCAATTAAATAATAACTAAAATAAATGACAACAAATAATGACAAAGATGATTCTAACTATAAACTTTCTGCGATATGTCAATTCTACCGTTTAATGATTATCGATATGAAATATATGCCAAAAGACGATTCTGACTGTGAACTTTCTGCGATATGATGTTTCTACTTTTTAAATATTATGAATATGAATTTTATGCCAAGAGATGATTCTCACTTACAAAATTATGAGTTTTGAATGTATGGTAAATGAGTGTCTGCTAAACAATTTTCTGCGAAATGAAGTTTATGCTATCCGTTGTTATGCAAAATAAAATTATGACATAAAAAGTTCTGCTATAAAGGGTGGACCCGACCAGAAGGGCTACTATGACATCTTATAGCAATTCTTATTCCACTGAGGGAAAGAGATGGTGCTACACACCCTGCATAGCTCTGTCTCTTTCCCTCAGTGGAATAAGAATTGCTTTAAGAGGTCATAGTAGGGTAGCAGGAGGTGCGGTTTGCTCATCATCAAATCTTAAAGACTTGTAATTACAAAAACAAAAGACGATTGAGAACAACCTTTTTCTTGTTGAGAGCTTATTGTACCTAGAGTTAGTCTCATTAAGACCTAATTTCATCAATTAAAATTGAACACGATCTTTAATTCAGCTCGTCTAACATTGTTCAAGAACTGTTAGTATCACAGTTGTTAAACATAGATCACTACATAGATAGAATATTTTTTATTATATAGATACACCATACAAATTACAAGAAGTCTACAACTAATAAATAGGGTGACAAAATGGGCGGTTTTAGTGCTAAAAGCGATCTTTACAAGACAACCTTCTAATGGATTTAATAAAGGAGGAGAGACGGTACAGCACAATAATAATCATGAAGAGCAATGTAATATTTAATACTAGTTGCGCCCGTGGCTTCGCTTAAAAAAAAGTATCCTGTGTGTTATTCCAGACTATAATTTACCTCTGTATCAAATTTTATCAAGATCCGTTCAGCTGTTTTGACTTGGAAGAGTAAGAAACATCCATACATATATCCTCACAAATATTCGCATTTATAACACTAGCTGGCGCCCACGGCTTCTCCCGCATGATCAAAAAAAAGTTTTTTTTAAATTATTGTTCGGTATCAGCGGATGAACCTGCGGGCGCCAGCTAGTTTTAAATATTATAGTTGAAGTCCCAAGGAAGAAAAATTGCAAGAATGTTCGTGATCCTTCGAGTATTAAACCCGGATACCAACCATAAGAAACTTATAATCTTGCAATTAAAAATAATTTTAAATAAACAACATACCGAGTACTACAAATACCCTACGCATGAAGTAGGTACAGCAATTATAAAAATCAGCATGTTAAATATTATTAAATTGTTTTTATTGTACGTAATTATATTTAAATACAGGACGTGTATATAATTTTTGTAAACATCATCGGTCGAGGCATATTTTATTTTTAATTTATTAAATTATAAAGCCCATGAAATTAAATTGTAGCCCTTAGAGTTTTGTACTAATAAATATGGTTCCTTATGAAAGCTAAATTATTTTTAGAGTAATTTCGAACCTCAAACCAGCCGCTGCGGGAGACGCTCGAGGCGTCGGGCGCCGCGAGACGACCGTAAATGCTGGCCTGTGGACGGTGAGCAATGGGTAGCTCACCGTCCGCCCGTCTATTGACGACAGGCCGTGTCGACGGCGCGTTAGTGTTCCACGCGCGCCTAGAGATGTCATCAAAGCAGAGGGGCCTGCTAGGGACACCGCCTGCCAGTGTTGAGGGTTGTTCGAACGAGATACCGCGGCCCCGCAACATAAAGGGAAATAGAAGGACCATGGGTGGGTTTTAGTCAGTACAAGTCTGACACTTCGCTCTGGGAGGAGCGGGGAGGAGTGTGAGACTTGTCTTGAAGTTATTTGACGATTTCTCATCCGCAAAAAAAGCGTGTAATATCTTAAGGGTGAGACAGAGTTAATAATAGTACACTCATTTTTAGAATTTCTCCAGTAACATTTAAGTTCCGTGGAATAACAGGGCGAGTCAATTATTTCCGCCGACACGCCTCCAATACCAGACTTCATGGCTGCGTCTGAGAAATTTCTGATAGAAATACTAGTTACACTTTCCACGACCTGGGAATCAAACCTTAAACATCATACTCAACAGTAACCGTAGCGACCTAGCATTTTTTTAAGCATTACCCCACACTAGAAATTTCTGCTGTATCATGGGTGCAGTTACAAACATTTAAACCCACATACACAAACATCCAAACCCGGAACAACTACCTGTAGGTCATGCAAATATTTGTTCCATGCGGGGATCGAACCCTCGACAGCAGCGCAGCAGTCGATCGTTCAGCGATTGCGCAAACCGTCTTGTCAATCAATGTGGCGGCAGTTTATTTAAAAAAAAAATAACCAAAAACTTCTTATTTCTTCAATTTCAACTGTCGTATGATTGTATCTAACAAAACATTTAATCACAGACAATTCTTGTCGAGTATTTATTTTCCATTGATACTAAAAGATAGCAGAGCAGACCATCCACACGGACAAGAAATCCTTATCCTTACTAATATTATAAAAGCGAAAGTGAGTTTGTTTGTTTGTTTGTTACCTCTTCACGCTTTAATGGCTAAACCGATTTTGGTACAGAGATATTTGGGAACCAGGAGACGGACATAGGCTAATATTTTTTGAAAAAAAGTGGGATGTGAGGGAGAAAGAGGGAAGAAAAGGGAAAACTTACCGTTGCTATTACAAATCCATAAGGCGCAAGGGGAACTGTGTTACCCCGAATTTAACGCGAGCGAAGCCGCGGGCAAAAGCTAGTAAAATATATATTAAAGAAGATAACTCATAAAATACCCAAACAATGTTAAATAAATTTATTAGAGGAACATCTAGGCAGTTATATACATTACCATTATAAATAACATAAGAATTTTTAAAATCGTCCTATAATTTACGAAGAAATCGCCTAACCAACTAAAAATAAAGTATCTACAATCGAATTGTAAACCTCTTCCTTTTAATAAAGTTGGTTTAAAAATAATAAAATTAGTTCCCTCGGATATCGAAGATAAGTACAACTTTACTTCTTATTGTGTACATGTTAGGCTTTACAGTCTAACCGGCACATTTCACCAGACATCTCGGAGCCCTCATTTACCTACATAATACACACAGTACGCTCATTTTGTGGTTTAGATGCTTGACATACATATCTTTAGGCCCTATTAAAAATAAGGACGGTAAAACAAAGAGTAAAAAAAAGTTGATCTACTTAACAGAATTACGACCAAAGACTAACCAATTTCACTTATTTTTTTTTTGTAAATCATGTTAACCTCTTTCTGCATTAGCTCTTTGATAAAACTAACACTATTAAAAGAAATAAATATTAGTCTAGTTCCGGCCACGCTAGCACCAATCTCTACGGATCTCTAATATAAAATAAACAAAGTAAATCCCTCCATACATGGACCCACTCACACACACGCTCACAATAATTAGAGTATCAGTAATATTGATCGAGTTATTGAGTAAGAACCCACACATACGTACAGACACTGTGGAATCTTCACTATTAGTACTGTCAAAGGTTAGCTCCGTGCACACAATTTTGAGTAACTTAGCATGGTGAACGAATTAACTTCATATAAATAGGATGCAGTTACTCGGTTATGCACATTCGGTGATCATCCCGTGGTAGCTCAACAGCTTAGAAATGAAGCTGGTAAATACATTTAATAAATAAATAACAATTATTTAAAAATAATACGTTCTAAATAATCTATTTTTAAATTTTAAAAGTAACGGGCAATTTTTGTGTTATTCTTAATTCGGAATTCAAAAAAAGTTTTTAAATAAAAATTGGATTGCAGTGTTAGTTTAAAAAATACAGTGTGACAGTTGATTGATCGGTTTATGAATTAAATTTTAATCTCTAATATTACAACAGTACTCTGAAAACTAAATGACCCAATCAAGGGCTTCCCTTTCTAACTGTGACTCAATTTAGACCTATGACAAATCAGTGACTTCAAATTGATGTAATTCGTAACCTCCCATTATTTCTATTAAATCTAATTATTGTAATTTCGACTTTTCAGCTCATCATCTTAACGGTAATAGCGTGCAGCTATGCTGACAAGCTGGACAGGACATACTTGCCTCCTGCAAGTGCTGGAACAGCTGGAGGCAGCCCAGGAGCTTTGACTGCGCCTGGAGGCGAGCCTAGTTTTGACCTGCCTAAAGGTCCTTCTTCATTCGGTCAGCCTGCAGGCCCTACTGGTTCCCTTGGATTTGGAAAGCCCTCAACGCCAGGTCAGAGTGGATTTGGCAAGCCTAGTTCCCTATACGGTACTCCTGCTAACGGTGCCGGTTCTGCCCCCAGTCAGGGCCCCACAGGATTCGGCCAGCCTGCTCCTCAATTTGGTGCTTCCACTGGTAGTGCTGGAAGTTCAGCCCCTGGTCAAGATCAAACTGGATTCGGTCAACCTGCTTCCCAATATGGTGCCCCAGCTACTGGAGCTGGTTCTGCTTCTGGCCAAGACTCGACTGGATTTGGCCAATCTGCTCCTCAATTTGGTGCTCCCGCTGGTGGTGCTGGAAGCCCAGCTCCTGGACAAGGCTCCCTTGGGTTTGGTCAACCTACCTCTCAATATGGTGCTCCTACTGGTAGCGTTGGAAGCTCAGCTCCTGGACAAGGCTCCCTTGGATTTGGTCAGCCTGCCTCTCAATTCGGTGTTGCCCCTGGCGCTGCTGGTAGCCCAGCTCCCAGCCAAGGCCCTACTGGATTCGGCCAGGCACCTTTCGGAAGCCAAGGACCCCAAGACACGTCCGCTTATTCTGGTCAGCCCCAGCCTGAACGCGAACGTGCCTCAATTGATCAGAACGCTGAAATCCTGAGATACGAGAACCAGAACGATGGTGAAACTTTCTCATACAGCTTTGAGACTTCAAACGGAATTTCTGCTGAAGAATCTGGTGTAGCCACGAACGGGGTACAGGCGCAGGGTGCTTTCTCTTACACGGGTGACGATGGCCAGCAGTACAGCGTGACGTACACGGCTGATGAGAATGGATATTTGCCTCAGGGTGCCCATCTGCCAACTCCCCCTCCCATTCCTGAAGAGATCCTCAAGTCTCTGGAGGAGAATGCGAGAGCTGCTGCCGCTGGCACTCAAGAAGGTAAGGCTTAATGAAACTATTTTAATTATTATAATCATGTGTTCATGTGCAATTGTTTTGTTGCATTCGTGGGAATTTGTGTTGTCTTAACAAGCGATGAAGTGATAATTCCAAGTGGTCTGATAACTGCAAAAATCTATTTTTTTGCAACACATTTTGCAACTACATGCGTGCGCAAATCGTGTCAGTCGTATTTATAACTCAGACCGGAAGCAACTATCTGTAGGCCATTTCGTGTTACGAGCCGGAGTCGAACCAGTAACACGCTGAAACACTGCACTAGTTTTTGAACTCGGTTGAAATTTTACATAACTATTTCATCTATCAAACACTTACCCTGAAAAATTGTGAAACTATTTTTATTTCTAAAAAATTGCGACATTTAATATCTTCTGCCACACCAAAATTAAAACCGATTTTATAGTGATATGCCTGTGCATCTGTCTGTTAAAATGCGCTTAAACAGCTAAACGGATTGAGATAAAATGTAGTACAGGGATAGTTACTTGTTTTCCAATAATCCCCCTGTGTTAATATTCGACACACCAGCGAAACTAACCTAGAATACTCATACATTTATCACCGTAACATCAACACCTTCAAATTCAGCCTATCAAGCAACATGTTATAATTTCAACAGTTTATTTAGATACCCACGTAGAAGACATTGACTGACATTGACTACTGACACCATTTTAAATCTTTACGTTAAGTAACGAATTTAATTGCTACCATTAACATTTTTATAGCGGTAAATCACCTTTGAACCAATATTTTTTTGCTAAATAACTATTACTTGAGTGTTTGCACGATATTTTACATTACTTGTGCTGTGGTGTAATGATTGAGACAGTCGACAAGGTCAGTAATAAGACATCTAAGAGTACGTCAGATACCGTGTCGACGTCGAAAGAGATGCTGGCAAAGCAAAGGGGCCTGCTAGGGCCACCGCCTGCCGGGGTTGCGGGTTGTTTGAAAGAAATACCGCGGTTCCGGAACATAAAACGTAAAACACGGAACAGTGGGTTTTAGTCAATAATAGCCTGATGCTCCCCCCCCACACTCCCCCAGAGCGGGGGAAGTTATTCAAAGATTTCCTAACCGCAAAAAAGGGTGCGTAAGATAAATAAAAATCTGTAATATAAAGGATTGCATAATGTTATCTATCCATATTATAAGCTGTCGTTGTCGGGAGAAGTTTTAATAGTATTTCGATTGAAATGTTGACAATTTGTCTTATGAAGGAGATAGTCTTTCTTTTGAGAGAATATCATCAGCATCTGCATAGCCTTTTCCCAACTATGTTGAGGTCGGCTTCCAGTCTTAGGGAATTTAGCCAAATACCAGTATTTTACAGTACAGAACAAAGGAATCTAGTCTATATTCCATAACGACTCAAGTATCACATCGGCTTTATATTTATTTCGAAATTTGCATATTCAAAGTATTTTGTTTGAAATAGTGTTGTTCCTAAAACATATAAAAAAATAGGATTATCGTTTTCTTTGTTGTAGAAAACTTATCTCTCAACTTTTATAACAATGTTCCAGGTGCCTACAACCCTGACGAAGACTCCAGCCCGACCCCCCAGCAGTACTACGGCGGAGCTTCCCCATCCTACCAAGCCCAGGGTCAACCAGGACAGCCTCAGACGTCGTTCCAGGGTAACCAGGGTCCTTCTTCTCAATACGGTGCCCCTGCTCAAGACGGACCTTTCGGATCTCAAAGCTTCCCGGCTCAGCGTGGTCAAGGACCTGCTTCTCAATACAGTGTTTCTACCCCATCTGGTTCTACTGGATCTTCAGGCTCACAAGGAGGACCTGCCCAGCGCGGTCAGGGACCCACCTCTCAATACTTAGCGCCTGCTCAAGATGGACCTACTGGATCTTCAGGTACTCAAGGCTTCCCTGCTCAACGTGGTCAAGGACCTAACTCTCAGTACGAAGTTCCTGCTCAATCTGGATTAGCTGGTACACCTGGATCTCAAGGATTCCCTGCCCAGCGTGGTCAATCACCTGCTCCTCAATACGGCTCTCCTGCTCAATCTGGTCCAGCTGGTACACCTGGATCTCAAGGTTTCCCTGCCCAACGTGGTCAATCTTCTGCTTCTCAATACAGTGCCCCTACTTCATCTGGATCCCAGGGTCCTGCTTCTGGTGCGCCTGTATCATCTGCTTTTGGCCCATCTAGGACCGCTGGTGCTCAAGGCGGCCGCGACTCTGGTTATCAATACAATGCTCCTGGTGCGTCTCCTTCTGGATCTCCAGCATTCCCATCTCAGGGTAGTCAGAGTTCTGGTAACCAATTCGGCGCCCCTACTCCTTTTGGATCTACCCGCCCAAGTGGATCTCAAGGTTTCCCGTCTCAGGGTAGCCAGACCCCCTCATCCCAGTACGGATCACCTGCTGAACCTGCAAATCCCTCTGGACCACAAGGTAACCAGGTCTCTTCCAACCGATACGGCGCCCCCCCTACCTCTGAATCTGCCCGCCCGTCTGGACCACAAGGCTTCTCATCTCAGGGTACTCAAGCTTCGGCTAACCAATTTGGAGCCCCAGCACCCTTAGGATCTTCTAGGCCAACTGGACCTCAAGGTTTTCCGTCTCAGGGAAGTCAGTCTCCCGTCTCCCAATATGGTTCTCTTTCTGGTTCTGCCAGACCTTCCGGCTCTCAAGGATTCCCATCTCGACTTTCTGGCATAAACCAAGGATCTCCTTTTGCCCCTGCTGGATCTTCTGGAAACAATGGACCTGCCCGTTTTGGACCTCAAGGACAGGGAAAAGAAGATGGATACCAGTATGACAGGCCACAGTCTCAGTTTGGCAGGCCAAGCCAACCTGGACAGAATGGACAGCAGTCGCAAACTCAAGGACCTGCGTTCCCCAGACCCAATGCCCAAGGTTTTGCTTCATCAGGCCCTACTGGGCCATCAGGACTAAGCGGTTCTCCTGTCACTACCAGCCAAGAATCCGTCTTTGGTAATGGTCCCACCAGCCCTGTTTCAGGACCTTCTTCTTCTTCACAAGGTGCAAGATTCCCTGTATCATCTAATGATCAAGGATACCCAAGAGGTCCAACTGGTTCTCTCTCTGGAAATGGCCCAACTGGATCTGCACCTGGTCCCATCGGTCAGGGTTCCCCATTCAGGCCTAGTGGTTCAGTTGGCTCAACAGGCCCATCTGGTTCCTCTAGTGCCACCTCTGGTTTCCCCAGGCCTGTTGGCTCTGTTGGACCTACTTCAGGACCGGCTCAGGGACCTTTCGGTCGTCAGCCTTCCGGATCAAGCTCTGGCATGTCTGACTCAGGGTACGAATACAACAGACCTGGATCTCAGGGCTCTCACTCTGGTCCTGCTCAGGGCCCCCAGTCAGGTTTCGGTCCCACTGGACAGAACAGGCCTGGACAAACTGGCGCTCAGTCAAGCTTCGGGCCAGTGGGTCAAGACAGGCCTGGTCAGACCGGCCCTCAGTCTGGTTTCGGTCCAGCAGGAAAGGAGACCTTCGGTGGACCCCGTCAGCCACCGAGCTTCAGCCCTGAAGAAGGATACAAGTACTAAACCAAGGATAGATTAATTTATTCATAATTAAGTTTCAAGCAAATAGATAAAATGTAAAAAAAAAATGTTGAACTACGCAATACGCTTATAAAAGTATTTTGTACATATTTATATGAAATGTATAGAATATAATGTGGAGTCACTATGTGATTGAAATGTAAATGAAAATGAAATAAATGATGCAAAGCTAACTTAGCTTTTACTACATTTAAGAAACATTGTGTTTTAATTAACAAATCCTTTAAAAGTCTTTTTTTAGACAAACACTTTTAATGATTGAAACTTTTATAAACGATAACGACTTAATTTAAACTCATTTTTGTTAGCCGTACCATAATAAAATACATTAAAATAATATCGAACGATTTGATAAAATCATAAAAAAACCAATTTAACTTTATTGAGCTAATGATTACAATAACTAAATGGAGAAGTTTACCAACTATATAAAGACCGAAATCTCAAATACGTCAAGCAGAGAAAATATATTAAACTAGCTTTTGCCCGCAGCTTGGCTCGCGTTTAATTCGGGGTAACACAGTTCCCCTTTCCTGATTTGCAAGTACCCGCTACCTGTAGTTTTTACCCGTGCGCCTTATTTATTGTTATAGCTAAGCTAAGTTTTCCCTTTTCCTCCCTCATTTCTCACTTTTTTTTTAAAGTGTCTAGCCTAACCTATGTCCGTCTCCAGGGTCCCAAATATCTCTCTACCAATCATCAATCATCAAAATTGGTTTACCCATTTAAGCGTGAAGACGTAACATATTTGACTTAACAACTTTATTTTAATCATTTTTACTATTTGTATAGTATTACAAGTTGGTACACCATTGACTGCCCCCCGTTATATTTTTATATTCGTACAGTCAATCCAAAGGTTGTCTGAAAGATATCGCTATCAGCGATAAGACCGTCATTGTAACCATAGAATTAGCAATTTCTGTAAAACATTTTGTGTTTCAATTTCGGTGTGCAATCCTTACTATCCTTACTAATATTATAAAAGCGAAAGTGAGTTTGTTTGTTTGTTTGTTACCTCTTCACGCTTTAATGGCTGAACCGATTTTGATGAATTTTGGTACAGAGATAGTTGGGAACCAGGAGACGGACATAGGCTAATATTTTTTGAAAAAAAGTGGGATGTGACGGAGAAAGAGGGAAGAAAAGGGAAACTTAGCGTTGCTATTACAAATCAATAAGGCGCAAGGGGAACTGTGTGTGTAGTGTTACCCCGAGTTTAACGCGTGTTACCGCGAAGCCGCGGCAAAAGCTAGTAAAGTATATTCTAAATAACGTTGATGTAGTTAAAAGCTTAGTTTTCGCTCTAGGTTGATGGACAAATATTATTGACTGCAGTTATTCTGACAAATTTGAGAATGATCTTTTTCTACACTAATATCTGTAAAGAATTGTACTTTTGTATGTAAAGAATAAACTCGTATACAATATTCAATTTTTTTTACATATTATAAACTTGCATGTAAAAAATATTGGACTGGTTTCAATTATCGTTGAGTAACATAGCTATATAATATCACGCTACTACCCACGGGATCGGGGCAGTAGTCAAAGATGCGGGTCAAACCGCGCAGTACAGCAACCTATGAATAACTTTTTAACTTTTAACCAAATCAAATCAAATCAAAATATTTTTATTTCACATAGGCCTACATGGGAACTTATAAAACGTCGCAAAATAATACCAACGAATAACGATTTTCTACATCCTATTAATATTTTAATTATAAATCCTACTAATATTATAAATGCGAATGTTTAGTGAGGATAGATGGATGTATGTTTGATACTCTTTCACGTCAAAACGGCTGAACGGATCTTGATGAAAGTTAAGGGAAGAGGCAGATTATAACCTGGAATAACACATGGGATACTTTTGTTTCGATTTTACGTGGGCGAAGCCGCAGGCGCCAGCTAGTAGTTAATTAATGACAGTTCAAACATGCATGTGTAGTAGCTTAATACTATATTTGCTGTATTCCTTATAAACGATGGAACGGGTTATCTTAAATGGTGGTATCGAGTTGAAATAGAAACCATTGTCTTAAGTCTGCGGTCCCTTGGAGCTGTAAACTGTGTGTTAAGTATTTGAGTGTGTTCAGTATACGTCGTCAAAAGATATGGCTGTAACCCCCGAATACTGAAACGTCACTCAAAATTTGAGGGCTGCTTAACATTTGAGCAGCTCTTAAACTTTAGATTTTGTATTGTCAAACGTCACTTTTAAGTATCTGTTAAATTTAAGTGGTACTTAAGTTTTGAGTGACGTTTCAGTATTCGGGGGTATATATTTATATGTCACAAGATTGTACGGAACCCTCGGTGTGCAAGTCAACACACAATTTATTGGTGGGTTAATGTACTACTTTAGTAAATGCAGTTGTTTTGTATAACAGCAAAGTTAAAAAAAATATTTTACAAAAAAGATTAAAAATTTATTAATTTACATTAACTTTTTCAAAATCATTCCACAAAAAACAAAATATTTCCCTAAACAACCAAAACAAAACGCTGACAATAAAATAGTTCGTAAATAATCCACATTACTGCTTTTATTTCCACACAGTATCGTCTTAAAAAACCATAGACTTTAAAAACCCATTACATCAAAACGCAATAACGTTAGAAAAACGAAAACCACCTTCAATAATTGGTAGTAAAGTAAAGTAAAGTAAAGTAAAATAATGTGTGAACCAAACTTAAACGAGTTACATCAGTTGCGTCACTATTAGGCTGAGATCTGTACAGCAAAGTTTGACTCACCTCAAACTTTGTATAATTTTAGTTCATCGAAAAACAAACGTTATTACTATCAAAATTAAAGAGCATATTTCTATAAGCATCTGTCACCAAGCGTTTCATTCGAATATGAACATAAACGTGATTTAAATAAGATTCATTTTTGCTTATTGGGGAATCTTTACCATAGACCACAGTAATGTCGTGTGAAGACGTTGCAGTGTACTGCGCGCGGTTAGGCGTGGCATGTGATTAATATTTTATGTATGACTTTTAATGGAAGATGTATGGGTTGTGGATTTAGATGAAGTGGGCTGTAATTAGATTGATATTTATGAAGGTTTTTGATGATTTGATTTATTTATTTATCGTGGCTCGTGGTGGCCTGGGGGTTAAGTGGACTAGCTTATTGAGAATTTATAAATTAAAACGGATATTGAAAGGGCAGACAGGTCATCTCAAAATAATTGACTTATAAAATAAACTGTAATCGACTGGGAATATAATTAATCCAGATTGTTATGCTCCAGAAATATTCTACACTAGCAAATATCTGAATTAATCGTATCGTTTTCATAATTTACTAGCTGTGCCCAGCGGTTTTACTCGCTGCTCACTCAGGGGTATGAAAAATAGATGATGACCGATTCTCAGACCTACCCGATATGTACACAAAGTTTCGTTTGAATCGGTCCAGCCGTTTCGGAGGAGTATGGGAACGAAAACTGTGACACGAGAATTTTATATATTAGATTATAGTTAATGTCAAGAATAATCTAATTTTAAAATATTTATCTCAAAAAATTCCGTTACAAACCCTTTCGAATATCAAAAACAAAAGGATGAAGCTTCGGTCCCAGTCACAAAACATAATAATTTGTGAAGGTACTATAGTTGCCATTTTAAGTCGAAGAATGGACAAGAAACTCCATGAACATGCTTTTTTATCGTAATACTAGCTTCTGCCCGCGATTTCGTCCGCGTAGCATAGTTACTTTGGGCTAATGCTAACTTTAACCCGCGTGATGATGGAAAAAATATCTTCTCTCCCTTTTCTTCTACTTTCTCACTTTTTTAACCTATGACCGTCTCCAGGGTCTCAACTATCTCTGTACCAAAATTCATCAAAATTGGTTTGGCCGTTTGGGCGTACGTTAAGACGTAACAAACAAACTCACTTTCGCTTTTATAATATTAGTAAGGTTTTCTGCAAAGCCATGGTTACATCGATCATGTCGAGATTTTACATATACATGCTGGTTGACTGTTGGTGAATGTGAGTTTAAATGTTTGTAAACACACCCACAATACAGGAGAAATTACTAGTGCGGGGCAACGTTAAAATAACAAAAAAAAACATGAAAACGAAATAGTAGGTATCACAAACATGTCTATGCTATCTCTCATATTAATATTTTTAATTTGTTAAAACAAACAGATATAAGTATTTCTGGGATAACAAATAGATTTGTCAACTTGACCATAATATTAACATTTTAGATTCAGACTGCCAATTTACAACGTCAAGACTGTATAGTTAAAACTTAAAAGGTAATTGTGCAAAGGCGTTCTAATAACAGTGATCACGCTATCGAGTGTGACGATGATTGCATAGATACGAGCTTAGTGCCTCCATACACGAGCCAACATTTTGGAGATTTAACTTTGTTTCGGGTCTAGCTGTTTGTGTGTGTGAGTTTAAATGTTTGTGAAACACACCACGGTACAGGAGAAAATCCTAATGCGCAGCAAATATTAAAAAAAAAAGTGATATATAAGAACGAAAAGTAGCATCGTTTTTTAGAGTTCTCTATCTCAGAATGAAAAAAACGGTACCCTTATATGATCACTTTGTTGTTCGTCTGTCTGTTTCTCAAGACCCGTTTTTTCATTTTTTTTTCTTTTTTTGGGTTGGACAATCACCATATAACTTCTCCCGCTCTGAGTGGAGCAGAGGGAGTGTAACACTAGTACTGACTAAAACCCACCCATGTTCTTTCTATTGCTCTTTACCTTCCGGGGCCGCGGTATCTCTTTCGAACAACCCAAAAAAATTCTTAGAACTGTAAATAATCAACCCTCTAAACTACAACAATATCTACGCTGTCAAAAGATATGGCCATTTATGTCACAAGATTGTACAGACGTCTCCAGGTCAAGCTACCCGAAACTGTCAATTTTTCCCAATGAACCTTGAACCTTAATGCTTTAGAAATAAAGTCGAAAATCTATCAAAGAAATCTGACAGATTGTGTTAGCTTGATGTGCAGGCGTACGGTACTTGTAAAAAAAAAGCTTTGTGTTGCATGACATGTGTTGGTTCGTGTACGGTCACACTAACAGTCTCACCCGTACATCACACGTTGTTCTCAAATGATGATAATAATAATCATGAACATAAACTTGCTTTATGTTTAGGACGGTATTGTGAGAGCTTTTAATAGTGTTAATACAGTTTGTGTGTGGCGTGATACATTCAATTAGGGTCCGAAGCGGGCTTAAACGGAATTGTGAAATACATAGAGAGATTATAGGCAGAAAATAGTATTTATAAAAGATTTTACAGTTATTACATATTTTAAATATTTGCACATTATATGAATATAAAATTCAGTTGAAATAAATTATAATTATTAAATCACATTTATTTTCGATTATTTATACACATACTTTTACATTTTTCACAAAAAATAAATAATAATATATAAAAAACGAGCTGGCGCAAGCGGCTTTTCCCGCGTCATATCGAAAATATTATCCTAGTGTTATTCCAGACCATAATCTACCTCTGTGCCAAATTTTATTAAGATCCGTTCAGCCATTTTAAATATACATCCATCCATCCTCACAAACATTCGCATTTATAATATTAGTAGGATAGTAGACCGTCGGTATCGGGAGCAGAGTCCAAGCTAACTGTGGTTATGGTTCCTGTACAGCTGGAGTACTGCCTTCTGAATCAAACCCTTGACCGACCAAACCGAGACTGAAAATATTGATTACTAGCTGTTCCCCACGGTTTCACCCGCGCTGCTCAGCACATGTTGGTCGTAGCCTGATGTTATATAGCCTATAGCCTTCCTCAAGAAATGGACTATCCAACATTAAAAGAATTTTCCAATTCCAACCAGTAGTCCCTGAGATTAGCGCGTTCAAACAAACAAACAAACAAACAAACTCTTCAGCTTTATAATATTAGTATAGATGTATAGATTCGACTCCTATATCATAGAACTTAAACACTAACGAACGATGTCCTATTAGGTACATCATAAGTGTAATTATGGTAATAATGTATCATCATCTGCATAACGTTTTCCAGCTATTTTTTTTCTTTTTTTTTAAAACCTTCCCTAACACTAGGAATTACTCCTGTATCGTGGGTGCGTTTACAAGCATTTAAACTCACATACACAAATAGCCTGACTTGAAAAACTATCTGTAGGTCATGCAAAATTTTTGTTTCGTGTGGGCATCGAAAACGCAACGCGCAGCACAGCAGTCGATCGCTCAGCCACTGCGCCAACCGTGTCATCAACTATGTTGCGTTCAGCTTCCAGTCTCAAAGGATAACTTTGTACTTGTATTTTATATGCAAAGACTGTTTATCTGGCAACTACAATCCAGTTAGAAATAGGTAAAAACTTTCAAAAAAAAAAAACCAAAACGTGTAAAATAACTTTACTTCCCGAAGTCGGGGACTTTTGTTAGTTTCGTTGACTTTTTTGCCACCGACTGTCATTTATTATTGAGTAATCGGTGAATATACTTAAAAAAAGATTCCATCGAAATGAGAAGTTCATCTTTTTTTTGTTATTAATTTTTAACTAAATTGTGCAAAATATATTTCTGCAAGTCAGGGATAGTTCAAGTGTGTAGTGTAGTGTAGGTGCCTCGTGTAAAAAAATGGCGTTACTAAGAGCTTCCTTATTTATTTAGACTTCATGTACAATAGTGGTACATAGGGGGAATTAATGCCTAGTTGTGCTTGTATTGCAAAAACCGTAAATTATTGAGTTACAAGAAATTTCAGTAAACTGCGACTGGCTCTCGAAAAGTATGCATTACGCCTGTAGTTAGTGTTTTATAAGAATTTCAGAAGTGATCGCTGCCGCACCCCCATCTAATTAGTGCATATCGCTAATTGTGACAAAAAGATGTTTTTTTTTTAAACTTTGCCCTACACTAGGATTTCTCATGTATCGTGGGTGCGTTTACAAACATTTAAACTCACACACACAAACAGCGGGCCCAAAACTACTATCTGCAGGTTAAACAAATAGTTGTTCCTTGCGGGAATCGATCCGTTTTTAACTAAAAGTTATATATATGTGTGTATGTATTAGTTATTGTGGGATCTGTACAAACAGACATAAATACAATTATTGTTTGCGCACGGTGGGAAAACAACCAACTTTACCAATCAGTGAACAAGTCATATTACCACAGAGTTCACTCAAAAAAGTAAAACAAAATTATCATTGACTCATTATCATTTCAAACAGACATCGACTCAAGATCATTGGCCCACATACGCTCCATAACTGACACGTCTCATCTCCGTGCGTTGTCTATTTATCTAGCGAGATGAAGTCATAAGCATCTATTAAGTAACATTGCCCCCCGGGCGGAGGCATCCATCATTCAAGTTGCAATGAAACCTATCACGTTTAGCTGTGGGGGATAGCTACGTCTTAGCTTCTGATTAAGATGAATAATTAAGGAAATAGTTCAAATATTAACATTGAAAGTAGGTCAAACATGGGTTGTTTTAAACTTAAAGTTTTTAAAGAAACACTAGCTGTGCCCAACGGTTTTACTCGCTGCCCACTTAGGGCCATGAAAAATAGATGTTGGCTGATTCTCAGACCTACCCGATATGTACACAAAATTTCGTTTAAATCGGTCCAGCCGTTTCGGAGGAGTATGGGAACGAAAACTGTGACACGAGAATTTTATATATTAGATTTTTAGCTAGTATTTTATAGACTTAACTAGCTTTCCCCTTTCCTGTACTTTTTGCCCTTGCGCCTTATTTATTGTAATAGCAATGCTGTTTTTTCTTTTCCTCCCTCTTTCTCCCTTTAAAGGAAGAAGTCCTATATACGTCTACGGGGTTCCAACTATCTCTATAGCACAGTTCATCAAAATCATTTTAGCTATTTAGGCGTTACAAACAAACAATTTCACTTTCACTTTTATAATATTAGTAAGGATATTAATTTGTAATAGTTATATGTATCCTCATGGACATAATAATTAAAAAAAAACTTCAGCAAGTCGGTGGAAAAAAATCGATAAATCGATTGACGTCTCCTGCCAGTTGCACTGGATGCAGATATATTCCAGTATTTTACATGGAGCGACTGCCTATCTGACCTCCACAACCTAATAAGCACTGGGTAATATAATATCCCTTGAAAGTCTGGTTGTCAGACTGTTAAAACACAGACTACCTGTAATGACTGTCAAAGATCTACATGCCAAACACTGTCAAAGATTTAGACGACACGGTGGCACAATGGCTGAGCGATTGATTTGTCCCGGGTTCGATCCCCGCACGGAACAAATATTTGTATGGCGTACAGATAGTTGTTCTGGGTCTGGCTGTTTGTGTATGTGAGTTTAAATGTTTGTAAACGCACCCACGATACCGGAGAAATCCTAGTGTGTGGCAACGTCATTATAAAAAAAAAATTACCACTGAAACCAAACGAGGTACGGAGAAAAGTCTTCATTTAAAGATTGGTCACCTATCCACAGACCTACCTTGTCATGCGCGGCTTAACCTCAGAGCTCAATTCTCAAAGATCAATTCTATTCAATAGGTATTTAGGTCGAAAAAGTCAATGTCAAGTGTGGCCCCGGGCTTTTGTTTTAGTTTATCTAACACATTCTTCGCTATTCATCTGCTAAGCTTTTATCCAAATTAGGGGTCACCTATTCAACGTTGACCATGACTTGCTTAGCTCCTTGATCGATCAATCAGTGCAATTGTTATGGAACCCGCCATTAATATGAATCATCAATACATCATATTATCTATACCCCTTTAATATTAGAATCATGAAGTATCTATTACTGTAGTTCGTCTGTCCTTTTTTTAATGCTGTAACGGGATTTGGAAAAGCACCCGTATGCTTTTATAAATAGGGACTATGATAAAGGATACTTTTTATCTCTGTACTCTCACTCCTTTTTTGTATCTGATTCCTGGGACAGCTTAAGGTGTGGATTTACCAATTTAAAACTTTTTGAAATATCGTCGCCTTGGAGGCCAATGGAGCTAAGCCACATTTTTTGTGAAATGGAGTTAAGTGCATCAATGTTATCAGAAAGAGCCTTATTTTATAATATTTGGAAATGCATTTTTTTTTTGTTAAAGTAGAACATACGTCTCTCCCTCACTTATACATTCATGTTGAAAATCAAGACATTTTTATATCATTTTTATCATGTTTTGATTTGAAAAAACGACAACACAACAACGATACTAACTAACGATTTGAAACGTATATTTCTATGAAATTACGTGTTGGAAAAGCATCTTAAATTAACATAAAACATTAAAGCTTGTTTTTAAAAGTACAAGGCAATTTTATTTTTTTTACTGAGTGCGATTTTTTTTTTAATAAAATCCAAACTGCTATTTCGGCCCTGCGAAATAGACATACACCCGACCAATCACGGTACGACACGGTATAAGAGAACTCCCTCAAAATTCAACATCATTTCTTAGAGGTCAAGATATCCAGTCTACTCTAAACTTAACAGAAATCTAGATTCCTATCGATGTTATCAACAATCATGACCACCGTTCTATTTAACAAGCAAGATTAATGTAACGTCATTTATGACTCCTTTGTGTTCTGAATATCACTATTTACCCACAAATTAGACGCATAAACCATCTATATAGGGTAAACAGATTTATGTCACGACGCGGGAATTGAACCTATGACCATGATTTCTGAAAACGGATACTGTGAAGTTTGTATTGAGGTCACCACTCATTTGATTTGTGCAGATAATATAACTAGGCTTAGTTTATAAATAAAGGAAGTTTATGAATAATTAGCTGGCGTCCGCGATGATCAAAAAAGTATCCTATTTGTGATTTCGGACTATAATCTAGCTCTGTGCCAAATTTAATCAAGATTTGTTCAGCCGTTTTGACGTAAAAGAGTAACAAACGTTCATACATCCATCTTCTCAAACATTCGCATTTATAATTTACTAGCTGGCAACCGCGGCTTCGCCTGCGTGTTATCGAGAAAAAAAGTATCAAATGTGTGATTTCAGACTATAGTATACCACTGTACCAAATTTCATCAAGATCTGTTCAGCCGTTTCGATTTGGAAGAGTAACAAACATCCATACATTCATCCATCCTCACAAACATTCGCATTTATAAAATTATAAATAAGTATATCACATTATAGTAGGATTTAAAGTATTTCTTTTCTCTGGCGTTACTGTATTTACAAGCCGTTGAAATTTCCATATATTATTTTGTATAATTGATTATATTACAATATGCATATGAATCCGAAAAATCAGACACCGCGTCGCCGTCGGCAGATCTTTATGACAGAATACCTTGATCATCTGCTTAGTATTTTCCCAAATCTATACTAATATCTATACTAATATGATAAAGCTGAAGAGTTTGTTTGTTTGTTTGTTTGAACGCGCTAATCTCAGGAAGTACTGGTTCGATTTAAAAAATTTCCTTTTAGTGTTGGATAGTCCATTTTTTGAGGAAGGCTATAGGCTATATAACATCACGCTACGACCAACAGGTGCTGAGCAGCGTGGGTGAAACCGCGAGGAACAGCTATATGTTATAATACTATAAGTACCCCTTTCGGGATACTGACTACCCGTGACAACTGTCAAAGACAAACGACAACTGGGACAAACACGGAGGAAAGTTATTTTATTTAACGGGTAACACCCATCCATAGACCAACCTAGGCAAGCGCGGCTTAGCTTATGTAAACATCAACTTAAGCGGCTGCTATTAATTAGCCACGAGCTCCACCTTTGAAAACCAGTAATACAATATATACAACAAGTCTATACTAATTATTATAGAGAGGAAAGATTTTTTTGCATCGAATAGAAAAAAAAAAAAAAATTTGGGAGCGGGGCAACAAATAAGAACGCGGGTGAAACCACGCAAAACAGCTAGTATACAAGAAAAGGTCACATTGTCTCTGTTTTATTTTGTCCTACATTATAAACAGACTGTACATGATAATAACATGTGTGCAATGAAGAAGAATTTACCCCCTTACAAGATCGTAATCACTTAAAAACAACTCCACTAATGAATTTAATTGAATTCTCTTCAAATGTTGAACTAAATTAACCTTTAAAAGAGAACATGATCCAAAAATCTAAATATTTCGTAAAAGCCAATTACTTTGTACGGATTTACTTGCATGATATATTTAAATATTGCTTTGAAACGATATTAGTTTGTTATTTAGTGTATAATATTTGGCAAAACTTAATTAATCACGATTTAGACCACTATCGCCGTGACCGTAGGTAGTCGATCCATATTGTAAGGTCATATCGATGTAGGGTGACCACGCTTTATAGTACATGGTTTGAAAAATGAAGATAATGAGTAATTGGATTGGTACAAAAATGCGTTGCTTTGTCTGTAAAGAAAAGTTTATTTCAATACACTTTTAAATCGAGTTTTACATAAAAATAACAGTGTTTTAATATAATAAAAGGACAAACCTGTAAAGAAACGACATTAAAAGTTTGCACCGCTTCCTTTCTTATTTTACAATAATAATTAAGAGTTTTACTTCTCTTTAATTTTATGAAGATTCATGGTCTTCAACATAGATAGAATAGAGCAGAGCTCTAGTAAAGAGGAAATACATTTTCCTTACATAGTATAAAAAAAAAACTTGAAAGGAAAAGTTTCCTATCCTTAAATGAAAATCACTGTCGAATAACTATCTTAAACACATTGTAATGTAAACGGATTATAATTTTATGTCCTACTTATATGTAATGCGAATGTGATGTTGATGATGTTTGTTACTCTTTCACGTCAAAACGGCTGAACGGGTCTTAATGAAATTTGCCACAGAGTTAGATTATAGTCTGGAATAACACATAGGATATCTTTTTTTTATCATCACGCGGGCTGAGCCGCGGGCACCAGCTAGTATTTTTAATCATCATTAAAAGATAGAGTGCCGATTGCCAGGGAAGAGTGAAAGAAAAAAATCCTGTTGCTAAGTAACTATTTTTCATTACTAATTAAATATTTTTGTGCTGTATATTAGTAATTTGTCATTTTTTGTTTGTAACTGTAAAATATATTTGATTTTTTTTATATTTAATTTTAAATAGCTTGTATAATATTAAATTATAAATGAAAAAGATCATTTGTAAATTAATATTATTTGCATACGACGGTACAATACGGAGGACCTTATTATATACGAAAAGACGAAAACATATATTATGTAAAAATACCCATGTTTGCTAAAATATATGATTTGATTTGTTGCGCCGGCCCTACATAACGTGGGACAAGGGCAGAAAGCTGATGATGTATTATTATAATTCAATAATGAACTGTCAATTAAACAATCAACATTCCAAGCTATTGTTATTTAATTACAATGTAATTTGGATGCTTGAAAGGTATTTTTAAATTATATAATTTAATTAAATATTTGAACTTGCTTCAAGAAACAAGCCATGAGTGTTGCCCTCTAAAAATAATAATAGAATTGTATTATCAAGCATTTTTATCATGAATTATCTCAAAAATATTTAATAACAAAAGTACCTTTAATTGTCGTGTAGTCTTGAATTATTTTAACTAAATAATCAAAAAGGCACATACATTCAATTTCAATCAGTGATTTATGATTAAAAATCTCTTATCATAATTTGTTCATATGGACAGAATAATTTATTAAATAAAACTTAATGCACATGTATAAAAATATTGTACAAAGGTGGACTTAATTCCTTGGACGTTTTCTACCAGTCAACCTTAGGGTGGTGCAAAGACAAAACATATTAAGTGTAATATTAGGAGGTTTATAAAAAAAATACAAAATACATTTAAGTAGTAGAAGTTTTTTTATTTGCTGGTGACCTCATTTTATAGTTAATGTCAATTGAATCGACATAAAGTATGATTTTTATAATTAAAATGTGAATTTTTAATTTAATTAAAAATGAATGTGATTTTATTATGAGTATCGTTTTAGCGAGGTAGGTCTTCAGAAAAACGAAAATTTTACCGCTAAACCGATAGCTACACCATATAAAGTGGGTGGGTACTTAAAACACTTGTGACATTTTGTCTTATGTTCCCGCGTAGGAATTAACGATATTCAACGGGTGAAACATATATTTTTGTTTATTATAATATATGATAGTAACCATGCATTTTTAACAAACTCCAAAACAAAACACATCTATACAAAATTTCAGCTCAATCGAAAACATGGTGGAAACAAGTAGTCCAGTTTTTCTTTAAAGATTATTTTATACGTATAAATTTAGTTACAAATAAAGCTAATCAAAGTGTAAAAAAAAATCTTCCATTGCACTTAAATTTAAGATAGTCCAAAACTTTGGCCACCCTACAAGAGAAGCTCGCATTGGAATTTGTAAGCGAGCAAGGTCGAAAATTGATGCGCGATCGAGACTAAGTGTCCGTATGTACGGTAATACAACCATTCAAATAGGATTTGTATGTCAAGCGCGAAATGTGAGAGGGAACCAACATTATGTTTAAAATCCACATTTAGGCAAGCAAGCATCCTAGCAAGCAACATCTTGACATCAGGCGAGTTGAAGCCAAACGGCACGGATGCCAAATAGCGCAGTGGCTGAGCGATTGACTGCTGCGTTGCGTGTCGCGGGTTCGATTCTCGCACGGAGCAAATATCTGTTTGGCCAACAAATAGTTGTTTCGGGTCCAGCTGTTTGTGTATGTGAGTTTAAATCTTTGTAAATATACTCACGATACAGGAGAAATTCCTAGTGCGGGGCTACGTTCCTAACAAAAAAAAGGCAAGGCTATTCAGTAACGAGAAAATGGATCTGAGAAGTTGACTAAATATTTGAAAATTTAAGAGAAATAGTAAAATAAACATATAATCGTCATTTTCGTACATTTATTTATTTTTTAACATATAATTAAATTTTTAAATATTTCAAAAAAGCATAAAAATACATTTAAAAATATAAAAATAGTAGCCCACCGGTATCGGGAACAGGGTCCAAGCTACCAGCGGTCAGGGCTCCAGAGAAAGGAACCTCCTAACAATACGAGCCGTGTCCAGGAGTACCGCTTTCTGTATCAAGCCCTTGATCCAGCTGCCTAACGAGAGCCTTTTTAGGTGTTGGTCGAGGCTCTTAGCAATTAAGCCATTGGCTGTAACGACTATCGGCACAATGATCGCTGAGTCCACGTCCCACATGTCGACAACCTCGCGAGCCAAGTCAATATACTTGATTTGCTTATCTTTCTCGGCTTTCACGAGGTTCTCATCATGCGGGACTGTTATGTCAACAATCATTGCGCGCCGCTCTGACCGATCCACCACCACTATATCAGGCTTGTTGGCAACAATAGTCCTGTCAGTGATGATGGAGCGATCCCAGTACAATGTGATATTGCCATGTTCAAGAACTGGGTCGGGCTCATACCTGTAGTACGGCACTTCCGATTCCACAAGGTTGTATTTTAGAGCAAGTTGCTGTTGGATAATCCTGGCTACAAGGTTAATTATTAATCGTCATTATCATTTTTATCTATCGTCATGTTTTTTTTTTAACTTAATTTTATTTTTATCTTATCTGAAAAGCAGTCAATCAGTCGTTACAAGACTTCTAGAAATAATTTTGAATTTACAAGTAAAACTATTAAAGACTGCAATTTTGAAATAAGAATGACAACCTAATGTCATTTTCTTTCGCTCAGCCTCGAATGAGAGATACAATATATAATATACATACATATATACCTATTTTTCTAACTGCAGCGTAGTTTTGCGGTAGGGCGCGGAGGTACTGAATCCTGAATCCAAGCTTGCATAATATCCTGCCGGGGTTGCGGGATGTTCGAAAGAGATACCGCGGCCCCGGAACATAAGGGCAACAGAAGGAACATGGGTGGGCTTTAGTCAGTACAAGTCTGACATGCCCCCCCACTGCGCCCAGAGCGGGGGAAGTCATTGGATGATTTCCCAACCGAAAAAAAAAAATTGCATAATATTTATATTTTTTTTATAAATAACAGCTGCTAGGCAAGTGTCTCAACTATTGCAGGTTGTTCGAAAGAGATACCACGGCCCCAGAACGTAAAGGGCAATTAAAGGAACGTGGGTGGGTTAGTCAGCAAAAGTCTGACACGCCCCTCCGCTCCGCCCAGAGCGGGGGAAGTTATTTCTCACCCCAAAAGAAAGGGTCTCAATTAAAAACAAAAAAAAAATTGACCCGTTCTAAGAAGTGTTTTTTCTTGTATCGTAAGTGCATTTAAAACATTTAAACTCACATACACAAACAGTCTTCTTAATAGAAAATCAACAAAATGAAATCGAAAGCGCAAAGCTGACTTAACGAGACGCGTAACATAATGCCATCCACGACAATTAGACGCGTCCATCCTCGAGGAGAACATAATATCGTGATTATGAAACATCGGCCACGATTTGAGGAGAAGTAGATCCACCCACACCCAACTATATATACTGTATTGATATTAGGAGGTTATCAGTCGCATCCTCAGCTTCTGGGTAGCGAGTTTGTTCTAAGAATATAATTAAAACAAGAAACATGAAATTGGTAAGCTTTGATGAGGTTTTTTAATTATATTTAAAATAAATATATAGATCATCTACAAAAATAATTATTAAAGAAATTTTATATATTTCCAAAAATGTAGTGCAGTTTAATAATAACTTGCAAAAATTAAAAAAAAAATCTTATATCCTAATCACACAATTTAGGTATAAAAATATGGAGTCGAAGGAAAAAAATCCTTAGCAAATTTTCTCAATTTTAATTTTCAGTTCATCATCCTAGCTGCCGTCACTTTGGCTCAAGCCGCAAAACTGGACAGGATCTACCTGCCGCCCAATGCTCAATCTTCAGCAGGATCGAACTTCCTCGAGACTCCTCGCCAGTCGAACGGATTCCAAGACCAGACCAGTGCTTACTCCAACAATGGATTCTCCAACCAAAACGCTTTCGCCCAGAATGGAGCTTACTCAGACTTCGAAGCTCGTCCCGAGCGTGCTCAAGCTGCCTACGAAAGAAACGCTGCTATCCTTCGTCAGGACAACTCCAATGATGGAGAGACTTACGCGTATGCTTATGAGACTGAGAACGGTATCTACGGCGAGGAGAACGGAGTGGCAACCAATGGAGTCCAGGCTCAGGGCGGGTACTCCTACACTGGTGATGATGGCAAGGTCTACTCTGTGAGGTGAGAGTCTACTCTTCTTAACACAATCGTACCCACGTATAGTGCAATGAAATCAAATTGACGAGCATCTAACTTTGTCTTGAATCTTCCAGGTACACAGCTGATGAGAACGGCTTCCAGCCCCAGGGCGACCACCTCCCCACTCCTCCCCCCGTCCCCGCAGAGATCCTGAAGGCTCTGGAACAGAACGCGCGTGATGAGGCTGCTGGCATCTTTGATGATGGTAACCTTTCTTTCTCCAAATATTCTTGTTGTGTAGCAAAGTCTTTAAATGATTACTCAATAACTACTATTTTTTTCCGGCAGGTTCTTACAGTGAAGGCAAATATGACAGCAATGCCCAACAACAGTACTACAACAACAACGCTCAAGCTAACAACTACAACAATGTTCAAGCTAACTACAACAACGCTGACTCCGTTGTTACCGACAACGCTTTCCTCCGCAACGATGCTTCTGGAAGCGGTAGCTCTGTCGCTGGTGTCCAGAAAGCGTACCTCCCTCCCGTCGCTCAGAGGAGACAGCCCTCCTTCAACTCGAGAAACGGCTACCAATATTAGAGACTGTTGATTATTTCTTGTTAAACGAATTATTAAATAATATATTTATAACCGAAAATTATTTCTTTAATTTTATTTGGCAATGTTGCTGACTAAACCAAAGTATCCTACATTTTTTTTCTTTTCGTCTTTCTAGACGACTTAATTCAACACAGTTGGTAAATACGTAAAGTATTTTTTTTGCTAATGACATTCTTTTTTTTAATTAATAACGTGGCCTACAATAGGAATTTCTCCTGTATCGTGGCTGCGTTTACAAACATATAAACTCACATACAAACAGCTAGACCCGGAACGTCTATCGGTGGGCCTTACAAATATCTGTTCCGTGCGGGGATCGAACTCGCGACAACATGTCGTCATATTTGCTAATACAAATGTTTTAAAAAAATACAATAATTATTTATTCCCACAAATACTTTCCAAGTTACTGGAGCTGCAGTTGCGGTTAGCTGCCTGAGAAGTGATACATATTTAAAAGTTCATCAGAAGACATAGGGTTTAAAATTTTGCTAATACATTAACCCATACCTTTTAATACTTTATATGTTTGACTTAAATATTTTTTCTTTGATCTCTAATCTACCTCTGTACCAAATTTCATCAAAACCCGTTTTGACGTGAAAACGCAACAAATGTCCATCCATCCTCACAAACATTCACATTTATAATATTAAGTAGGATTTGCACAGAAAGTGGGCACAAGTTACAGAAGTTCAAGAATGATCCTTTTACCATCTACCTTAACTAAAGTATGCAAACAATTTGGCTATAAAGACTCATTTATCTATACTATACTATAATTATTATAAAGCTGAAGAGTTTGTTTGTTTGTTTGAACGCGCTAATCTCAAGGACTACTGGTTGGAATTGGAAAATTCTTTTAGTGTTGGATAGTCCATTTCTTGAGGAAGGCTATAGGCTATATAACATCACGCTACGACCAACAGGTGCTGAGCAGCGTGGGTGAAACCGCGTGGAACAGCTAGTTTAATATACAATGAACACTAGTCATTCAAATCAATAAGCTTAACATTTCAAGATGATATTTAGAGAGTTTGGTATCTGTCTATCGATTAGGTTTAAAGATTCTTTATTTATTCAGAAGAACATACATTGTTCACTTATTGAATAAATCCATAAAATTTATAAAGAGTGTGGTCTAGTAGCTAGTGCTTTTTTTGTGAATTTAATACAGATATTATGTTGTTAGCTTAAATAATTTGTAATTTGGATTAAATCGGTTGTCGTTTTAATGTAGAGCTTCGTCTTTTGTACACTACTTTATGAGATGCAAGTACAACATATTCAGCACTTGGTATGAATCACCATAAATATAGGAAGGTTTAGCACACCACCCGCAAAGCAACATCATCTGTCTAACCTTTTCTCAACTATGTTGAGGGCAGATTCAAAACTAGTCCCTTGCTGATACATTCCAAAATTTTCAGGGAGCGACTACCTATCTGACCTCCATAACCCAATAAGTATTATTAATCTAAGTATTGGCCCGAATATCTGACAACCAGTCTCAAATATCTACATCCCTAATTATAACATTGGTTTCTAAACCTTAAGGTACTTTGCGAGGACGGACGAAATGCTGTATCTAATAGACGGTCACCCATCCAAATGCCGATCTTTGCAAGCGATGCTTAACCTTGAAAATCGACCTATTATTATTTTGCTGCCAGACCCTAACCAATCACATTATATATAATATTAGTACCTTCTTCATTAGTTTGATAGCTTGTCAGAACTGACGTTTCCGACATTCATGTTCCAGTTATTGACCCATCTGCTTTTTGCGCATCTCACGAAACTGTACTTGGATAATGTCGGTCAAGGATGAGCTTCTGTTTTTTGCTGGCTCAGCTTGTATTATTTCTTGGGAAACTGTTTTTGGGGTGTATCTGTTATCTATCGGTATAGGGGGCGCAGTGGTTTAACGATTGACTGCTGTGTCGCGTGTTGCGGGTACAATCCAATTGTTCCTGGCCTGACTTTTTGTGTATGTGAATTTAAATGCGTGTCACGGGTTCGATTCCCGCACGGAACAAATATTTGTATGGCCTACAGATAGTTGTTCCGGGTCTGGCTGTTTGTGTATGTGAGATTAAATGTTTGTAAACGCACACAGGATACAGGAGAAATCCTAGTGTGGAGCGCTGTTTTTATAAAAAAAAAATGTCTGTAAACGCAGCCACGATACAGGAGAAATTCCCAGTGTGGGGCAAAGTCAACAAAAAACTATAACAAAATTATTGAGCCTATGTTTACTAAATTACATTGTTAAGTTACGAGGAACACCCATTTTCTCCCCGCTAGCTATGTTTGATGAGTGTCTGCGCTCCCAACTTTACTCGCGCAAAAAGTCGCTAATAGACGAACTTCGGAATTAAACGAATGAAGGCTATCCTTCATTCGTTTGATTTCCTGTTCGGGCAGTGTTGATAGATTTTTCTGTAAGGAATTTTCAGTGTCTGAATTTGCCTTGTTAATGGCAAGAGTTTCGCTCTCTTTTACAACTAACTAGGTCGTGTCGACGGCGCGTTCGTGTTCCACGCGCGCCTCAAAGAGATGTCAGCAAAGCAGAGGGGCCTGCCAGGGCTACTGCCTGCCGGGGTAGCGGGTTGTTCAAAACAGATATCGCGGCCCCGGAACATAAAGTGCAAAAAAAGGAACATGGTGGGTTCAGCTCAGAACGAGAGAAGTATTTGATGATCCTTATAAAAACAGATGTATAACTTTTTTATATTATTGATTTTATTACGTCTTGAAAATCGTGTCTGATGTCAGCTTATCAAGAATTAAGAACTAGATTTCAGTTCCAAATATTACTCATAATTATTTCACTTTCTTAGCACCCAATCTCATGAAAGGTCATCAGCAATTAAACGAGTCATTCTCAGGCGTACCATCATATGGTGATTAAGAAATTCATTCACTGACCACTACTTACGATATAATTGATCGATTTACACCTCACGTATAAATACTGTGATAATATTATGAGGTTATCAGTTACATCTACAGCTTCTGGGTAGCAAGTTCGATAGCGTATCAAAAATAAAATAATCTAAAATGAAATTGGTTAGTCCAAAGTTTTTATTCAGTTCTTTACAATTGCATTTCTATAATTGCTGTTGATTTAAATCAAATTTAGAATAAAAAGATTGTTTTACTAATTAATCTTATATTTCTTGCCAGCTCTTTTCTAATCCTGGGCAAAGGCAAATGATCTATTTAAAAAAAAAATGTGTAACCCATTTTCCAGTACTTAAATGTTTTCCTGAATATATTAATAATTTATCATGACATAATCAGCAGTTCACGAATTAAATTTAAATTTTGATTAGTATAATTCATTACCGTTTTCAGTTCATCGTCTTAGCAACTGTAGCTTTGGCTCAGGCCGCCAAACTGGATAGGACCTACTTGCCTCCCAACGCACAGGACTCTGCAGGATCTTCCTTCCTGGACACGCCCCGTCAGTCCAACGGATTCAAGGATCAAACTGGTGCTTACTCCAACAATGGATTCTCTAACCAAAACGCTTTCGCCCAGAACGGAGCTTACTCAGGCCTTGAAGCTCGTCCCGAGCGTGCTCAAGCGGCTTACGAAAGGAACGCTGCTATCCTTCGTCAGGACAACTCCAATGATGGAGAGACTTACGCGTATGCTTATGAGACTGAGAACGGTATCTACGGCGAGGAGAACGGAGTGGCAACCAATGGAGTCCAGGCTCAGGGCGGGTACTCCTACAATGGCGATGATGGCAAGGTTTACTCTGTCAGGTAAGGATGCATTCATTAACTTAATTGTACAAACTTAACCTACAGTGGAAAATGTTTTATTTTAATCAATTCTACTTTGTATCATTCAGGTACACAGCTGATGAGAATGGTTTCCAGCCCCAAGGCGACCACCTCCCCACTCCTCCCCCCGTCCCCACAGAGATCCTGAAGGCTCTGGAACAGAACGCGCGTGATGAGGCTGCTGGCATCTTTGACGACGGTAAGCTAGTAGCTTATGCATCCGCAAAAAGGCTACGTAAAGGTAGTCCTTTACGTAGCCTTTTTGCGGATGGGAAATTATCAAATAACTTTCCCCGCTCTGGGGAGTTAGACTTTTACGGACTTAAACCCACCTATAATCAGGGGCTGCGGTATCTCTTTCGAACAATCCACTACCTCGGTAGGACCTTTTTTCGACCTGATATTTACATTTAATTTATAAACCAAAACTCCACGTCACCTTTAATTAATAAAGTGACTAAATAACTACTATTTTTGTCCAGCAGGTTCTTACAGCGAAGGCAAATATGACAGCAACGCCCAACAACAGTACTACAACAACAACGCTCAATCTAACACCTACAACAACGCTGACTCCGTTGTTACCAACAACGATCTTCTCCGCAATGACGCTGCTGGAAGCAGCAGCTCTGTTGCTGGAGTCCAGAAAGCGTACCTCCCTCCCGTCGTCGCTCAAACGAGACAGTCTTCCTTCAACGCTAGAAATGGCTACCAATATTAGAGACTGTTTGTTGATAGTTCTTGTTAAATGATTCATTAAATAATGTATTTATAACCAAACTGAATTTCTTTTTGTTTACTTGATGTACTGCCAGTCCGCTATATTTATATATAGGTTATGCATATGCACAGGCATGCATGAACTTGTGCAAGAGGTTTTGAAAGCGCATTAGTACCCGGGGTTACGGGTTGTTCGAAAGAGATACCGTGGCCCCGGAACGAAAAAGGCAATAGAAGGAACATGGGTGGGTTTTATTCAGTAAAAGTCTGACACTCCCCCCCCCCCCAAACGAGGTGTGTTACAAGTTTGAAGTGTGTATTTGTGTGTCTGTCTCTGGCATTGCAGCTATTGAACAGGTGAGCTGATTTTGAATGTTATTAGGGCTCTGTGTCTAAAGGGCCAAATGGAAGCCTATTTTTCGCCGTCCGTCCATCTGTCCGCCTGTCACCAGGCTATCTAATGAACCGAGATATTTAGATTGTTGAAATTTGTACAGACGTTTGTATTTTGTTGCCGCTATAAAAACAAATACTTACACACAATAAAATAAATATTAAAGAGATGAAGATTTATAGATCGACTCGCAGTTGGGCGGTATGTTTCTTGGTAATCTGCTCAGTCATTTGAAAATCTCCATCTCATTTCTAATTAACGGAAAATCCTTACTAATATTCTATAAGCGAAAGTGAGTTCGTTTGTTACCTCTTCACGCTTTAATGGCTAAACCGATTTTGATGAATTTTGGTACAGAGATAGTTGAGAACCAGGTGACGGAAATAGGCATTTTTGTTTTAAAGTGGAATATGAGTGAGAACGAGGGAAGAAAAGGGAAAACTTAGCGTTGCTATTACAAATCAATAAGGCGCAAGGGCCGCGGTATCTCTTTCGAACAACCCGCAACACACACATAGGTACACTACTGTTATTAACTAACCGAATGTTGATTTTTTACAGATTGGAAATCATAAAATCACTTACACAACCCGCCGCGCCGCTCTGAGCGTACCGTGGGGGATTGTCAGTCTTTTACTAACTAAAACCCACCCACCCAATCTGCTTCTGCATCTGCCCTTAAGGATTCGGGGCGTCAGTATCTCTTTGGAACAACCTGCAACCCCGGCAAGCAGTTGCTCTAGCAGGCCCTTTTGAGGGGCCTGCTAGAGCAACTTCTTGCCGGGCCTGCGGTTTATCTTTAAGGCGCGCGTGGAACACACCAACAAATCGCTTGAAATTCTCATAATAACAATAAACACAATTCAATCTGATTATAATTTGAATCGAACAGTTACAAAAGTAGGCACGTATTTCAGAACGCGCAATAGATTAGTATTCCACTACCGCAGCTGTGTCACAGAGAAGTGTCCTCCAGCCTCTATGGCTTCTCACCAACTAAACCAATTGCCGCCAGATGGCGCTGATGTATTAGGTACGGTCAGGAGCCAGATTTACTTCGCGCTTCGAACAAAATGTGCACCAAACATGTCATCTTCTTTCCGTATGTGATAATATATGACACTAGCTGCTGCCTGCGGCTTCGCGCGCGTGATGATCGAAAAAAAGTATCTTATGTGTTATTCCAGACTATAATATAACTCTGTGCCAAATTTCATCAAGATCCGTTCAACCGTTTTGACGTGAAAGAGTAACAAATATTTATACATCCATCCATCCATCCTCACAAACATTCGCATTTAATTACTAGCTGCGCCCCGCGGCTTCACACGCGTGATGAAAAAAAAGTGTGTGTTGTTCCAGACTATAATCTACCTCTGTGCTAAATTTAATCAAGATCGGTTCCTAAGTTATGTCGTGAAAGAAGATCAAACATACATCCATACTCACAAACTTTCGCACTTATTATATTACTAGGATAGGATATAGTAGGTATGGTAGGTAAAAAAAAGGTGGATGAAAAACGATTGCATGTAGCGGAGATGAGAATGTTGAGATGGATGTGTGGAGTGACAAGAATGGATAAAGTAAGGAATGAATAATATTCGAGGAAGTTTGAAAGTTGCGCCTGTTACAGAAAAATTGAAAGGGAGTCGTTTGTCTTGGTATGGACATGTAATGAGGAGGGATAAAGGACATGTGACTAAAAGAGTGCTGGATTGGAATGTTGATGGACGGAGAGCGAGAGGAAGGCGAAAGAAAAGATGGATGGATTATGTAAGGAATGATATGAAGGAGAAAGGAGTAAATGATGCCGTGACGTCTGATAGGGGAGAATGGAAGAAGAAAACGTGTTACGCCGACCCCAAATAGAGTGGGACAAGGGCAGGAAAATGATGATGATGAGGATAGGTAGGTTGATGTTGGAAGCATACTGAGTACAGTATACTGCAAACGCAAGGTATTATGTTACAAAATACAGTAGAATTATAATACCCTAGTGCCTCTGAATGCAATAAAATCTGAAAAAAGAGGTTTGTAGGTATAAAAAACCTCCAACGAAAATTGGCTTTTTAAATTTTCGCACAACTAAAGATGCGGGCAGAAGCTGACGCACTAAAGATGACCTTTCTAATTATTTAGAGCAATACATTTTGTACCCACTACATCTTATAACTGTTCAAGGTTTACTGTCGTTTCCGGCAACTGCATTCCAGTTATTCACCCATCTGCTTTTTGCAAGCCACGACATCGTTATTAAATAATGTAGCGCAAGGTTGAATTTTGTATGTTTTCAAGAATTTCGCTCACTTTTAAATAAGCGTATACAAGCATTTGAACTAACATACAAACATAAACAGGTAGACCTGGAACAATTACCTGTAAGCCATTTGTTTCATACGAAAATCGAACCGGCGACATGCCGCGCGGCAGCCACTGCTTCAACCGTATTTTTATCCAGATTTTTTCTTCAGAAAGCTTGATTCAGCGCGTGCGTTTGTTGAAATGGTAGACAAATCTTCTTTAAATAATATAAAATGAAGTCGTTTCTGCTGTCTGTTTGCTTAAATCTTAAAAACTACTCCAACGGATTTTAATGCAGTTTTCAGCAATAGTTAGCACTCTAACTATTGCTTTAATAATGTGTATTAGTATCCGTATAAATATATATGTTTTCGAAAACAAATAGTTTTAGATATATATTTTTGTACCCTATCACAATGTTGTCGTATTTTACCCAAAGGTTGACTGGTAGAGAATGCCTTATGGCATTAAGTCCGCCTATGTACTACTATTGTACATGAAGTTTAAATAAATAGTTAAACAAAAACACTCCCTTTTCAATGTAATATTTATAAACTTACTTCATAAAACCATATCTAAGGTGTACCGGTCAAAAATTCATACATACGACCCACGAGCGTCTTGCTATGCGAAATTTCTAATCTAATCGTCGAATTTCATTTAAGGTCATCTACAATTAAACAAGTCACTCTCGATCTACCGGGCGTAGCATCAAATGTTCATTAAGAAACATTGACCACTACTTACGATATAATTGATGGATCTACGCCTCACCTATAAATACTGTGATAACATTGTGAGGTTATCAGTTACATCCAAAGCTTCTGGGTTACAAGTTCGATCGAGAATTAAAACAGGAGACACGAAAATGAAATTGGTCAGTTTATAAAAGTGCTAGTCCCTCAATTACGCAACTCAAATAATAATAATAATAATAGTTTATTGAAAAATAAGACGCTGCTGAGTCTCCAAAGCGTCTAAGAAAAAAAAATGCCTGATTAATTAACCAACATACTATTCGTTTTAGGATTTCGTACCTCAAAAGGAAAAACGGATTCCTTATAGAATCCCTTAGTTGTCCGTCTGTCTGTCTGTCAAGACCCGTTCTCGGAAGCACGTGAAAGTATCGAGTTGAAATTTAAACTATATAACATATATAATATGTCTGTGATTCCTTTGTGCTCAATTCTCTAAATTTATGCAGTAAAAGATATGGCCTCCCACATGCCCAGTTTATTTTTATTTTACTATAATCCTTGGAATATTTACCTGAAAAATTAGCTTGACCCTACAGTACAACATCGTGATCACCATAGTTGTTTAATTAACGCTTAAAATAAAGTTTGTGTCGTCAAATAATAACAATCTATATTTTTTTTTTTCAGTTCATCGTCTTAGCAACTGTAGCTTTGGCTCAGGCCGCCAAACTGGATAGGACCTACCTACCTCCAAACGCTCAGGACTCTGCAGGATCATCCTTCCTGGAAACACCTCGCCAGTCCAACGGATTAAAGGATCAAACTAGTGCTTACTCCAACAATGGATTCACCAGCCAAAACACTTATGCCCAGAACGGAGGTTACTCAGGCTTTGAAGCTCGTCCTGAGCGTGCTCAGGCTGCCTTTGAGAGGAACGCTGCTATCTTTCGTCAGGACAACTCCAATGATGGAGAGACTTACGCGTATGCTTATGAGACTGAGAACGGTATCTACGGCGAGGAGAACGGAGTGGCGACCAATGGAGTCCAGGCTCAGGGCGGGTACTCCTACACTGGCGATGATGGCAAGGTCTACTCTGTGAGGTATGAGTCTACTCTTCGAAATACTATAATACCCACGTGTAATGCAACGAAATCAAATTGACGAGCATCTAACTTTGTCTTGAATCTTCCAGGTACACAGCTGATGAGAACGGTTTCCAGCCCCAAGGCGACCACCTCCCCACTCCTCCCCCCGTCCCCGCAGAGATCCTGAAGGCTCTGGAACAGAACGCGCGTGATGAGGCTGCTGGCATCTTTGATGATGGTAAGCACTACCTTTTCCTTGGTAAGAATAGAATAGAATTAATAAAATGGTTAAATTACTATTATTTTGTCCTGCAGGTTCTTACAGTGAAGGCAAGTACGATAGCAGCAGCCAACAACAGTACTACAGCAACAACGGTCAATCTAACAACTACAACAACGCTGACTCTGTAGTCACCAACAACGCTTTTCTCCGCAACGACGCTGCTGGAAGCGGCAGCTCTGTTGCTGGAGTCCAGAAAGCGTACCTCCGTCCCGTCGCTCAGAGGAGACAACCCTCCTTCAATGCAAAAAATGGCTACCAATATTAGAGACTGTTGATTTTTGTTAAACGACTTATTAAATAATGTATTTATAACCGAAAATTATTTTTTTAATTTAAGTAAGAGAATACAAATTTGCGACATGAACGGCTATACTTTTTAATTGCGTAGATTTTGTTGTAGTTTTCACAGTTCAAAATATCAAACCAGTAGACATTTAGGCACATCACAAACTGGGCGGTGAGTGTCTCAAGATTGTACCAAATAGAAGTCCAACTCACATAATGCCCGGCGGACTACCTGACGCTGGATAATAACTGCTGCAATATTTGATTTCGAGGTTAAACCACGTTAACTTCGATTGGTCTGTGAATGAGTGACCACCTTTACATACCGAGTTTCCTCTGTGCCTCGTAAAGCACACTAAGTCACGGCCATTTTACATAACGGCTAAGATAAGAATCTAAGAAAGGTCTTTGACAGTAGTTACAGGTAGCCAGAAAGTCTGACAGCCAGTCTTACCAAGAAGGATTATGTTACTCAGTTATTGACTGGGTTTTTTTTTACCCACACTAAGGGTTTCTCCTGTGTCGTGGGTGCGTTTACAAACATTTAAACTTACCTACACAAACAGCTAGACCCGGAACAAATATCTGTAGGCCATACAAATATTAATTGCTTCGTGCGGGGATCGAACCCGCGACACGCAACGCAGCAATCGATTATTCAGCCACTGCGCCGATCGTGTTTGAAAAATGCTAGGCAGATTATACTCGTAGAAGAACATATAGAACACGGTATTTTTAATAATGGTCGGATTTCCGAATGCACTATTACTACACGCATCATTTCCACATTTAACTCAAAATATTATTACCATATTGAATGCGAATGTTATTTTATTATAGAATGGCACAATTAGGATTTACTACACTTAAGCATTCATCATTTTCCTGCCCTTGTCCCATTCTATTTGGGGTCGGCGCAACACGTTTTCTTCTTCCATTCTCCCCTATCAGACGTCATGGCATCATTTACTCCTTTCTCCTTCATATCATTCCTTACACAATCCATCCATCTTTTCTTTGGCCTTCCTCTCGCTCTCCGTCCATCAACATTCAGATCCATTACTCTTTTAGTCACATGTCCTTCATCCCTCCTCATTACATGTCCATACCAAGACAAACGACTCCCTTTCATCTTTTCTGTAACAGGCGCAACTTTCAAACTTCCTCGAATATATTCATTCCTTACTTTATCCATTCTTGTCACTCCACACATCCACCTCAACATTCTCATCTCCGCTACATGCAATCGTTTTTCATTCACCTTTTTTACAGCCCAGCATTCCGACCCATACAGTACAAGCATTCGAGGGTAAAAATCACACCATCCGAGAGATAACATCGCTATTCTTACTAATATTATAAAAGCGAAAGTGAGTTTGTTTGTTTGTTACGTCTTCAAGCCTAAATGGCTAAACCGATTTTGATGAATTTTGGTACAGAGGTAGTTGGAACCCTGGAGACGGACATAGGCTATTTAAAAAAAAAGATTGAGGGAGAAAGGGGGAAGAAAAGGGAAAACTTAGCATTGCTTTTACAAATCAATAAGGCGCAAGGGCAAAAACTGCAGGTAGCAGGTACCTGCAAATCAGGAAAGGGGTTACCCCAAATTAAGCGCGAGCGATGCCGCGGGCAAAAGCTAGTTGTTATAATACAAGTGCTTTCGAGAAATCGTTGATGAATTAATTGTTTGTTGTTGACTTCGATGCTGAAAAGTTTCTCCTAATGTTATAAAACTAATATGAATGGTATGCTTATTTACCTAAGTAGGATTTTTTTTTAAGAAATCAATCTAAAATAATATGACCTTGTTCCTGATACCGATGGGGTACATTTTTTTTGTATTATAAATATACTAGCTGTTCTCCGCGGTTTCATCCACGCTGCTCAGCACCTGTTGGTCGTAGCGTGATGTTATATAGCCTATAGCCTTCCTCAAGAAGTGGACTATCCAACACTAAAAGAATTATCCAATTCCAACCAGTAGTCCCTGAGATTAGCGCGTTCAAACAAACAAACAAACTCTTCAGCTTTATAATATTAGTTTAGATTTTTTTTAAGATGAATAAGAGTAAAGAGAAAGAAATTTTTAGCTAAAATATAAATTTTTAATGTAAATTACTTCCGGAAGTCGTTGACTTTTTTTTTATTCATAATATTTTTTTCACCACAGACTGCCAAATACGGATACGCGTGCTTGTCTTGTCTTTTAGTAAGTGATTGTCTGACCAGGGTTTTTCTGAATGCTTTAGGAACGTACCGCAATACATTCGTATGATAACTGGTCAAGGTTCACGAGGTTTCCGGCAATCACGTTACAGTTATTAACCCATCTGCTTTTTGCGCGTCTCACGAAATTGTAATTAAATAATGTCGGTTAAGGTTGAGTTTCTATTATTTTATTTACTTGATATATATATATATAGTTTATTGGGAAAGGGTTTGTCATCCTTACTAATATTATAGTACTTACTTTAGTTTGTTTATATTTCAGCGATTTAAAAAAAAAAATTGTCTGCCTCTTACAGAAAATTTGCAAGGGAGTTGTTTGTCTTGGTATGGACATGTAATGAGGAGGGACGAAGTACATGTGACTAAAAGAGTGACGGATCTGAATGTTGACGGACGGATAGCTAGAGTAAGGCCAAGTTAAAAATGGATGGATTGTGTAAGGAATGATATGAAAGAGAAATGATGCTGTGACGCCTGATAGACGGAATGTGGGAAGAAGAAAATGATGATGGTTTCTTGTCTGCCAAAAAGAAATTGTTTTTAAATAATGTTTATGCTGGCTTTTACTTTTTACTTTGGCTAAAGGCTAAACGTTGCCTTACCATGTGCAACGTGGCCAGTATCTTGGGGACATTACCAGTTGACAGCGTTCCGAAGGATTTTCTTGACGCTATTTTTTATTTTATTTAAAAGGACCCAAGAGAAGATGCTACTAGACGATACTAGATTAACATCATTACTAGATACAACAACTGTATCTTATCAGACCTTCCTACAAACACCAAAACTTTCCTGCCGGCCAATCTCATTCACTAAAGGGCATCTACAATACAAAAACAATCCTCGGGCATACCGCCACAACCATGGTCATTTAGAACCATTGACCACTAAACTACAAAATGTAATTGATCGCACCGCACGTATAAATACTATGATACCATTGTGGGGTCATCAGTGCACTCACAACTTCTGTGCATCGAGCCCTTCACAGCTGCTACAAGTAAAATTTGTTTTTGAAATGAAATTGGTTAGTTCGGAAAATACTTCGTCGATTTCATTTACGTTTCTGTGATTAATTGACATAAATCAAAGATTTATTTATTAATGCAATGATTTTTCATAAGACTCGCTTTAAGTAATATCTTTGCAGAACACGGTTAAAGAAGAGGAACGCCAAAGTAATGATGAATGGACTGTAAGAAGGATGGTATGGCAAGAAAGGAAATGTCTGATGAGATGACGAGAAAAAGAGATGTATAGAAGACTTGCTGTGCCGACCCGAATAATTTGTTTTATAGGCAGGAAAATGACAATGGTTGGCAGCTAGGTTATCTTAGGTTCTAATCAAAGGCAGAAAAAAGTGATCAATCTTCATAACCCTTTCTATAAATTTCTGTTTTCAGTTTTTCGTCTTAGCCGCTTTGGCTTTAGCTCGTGCTGCCAAACTGGATAGGACCTACCTGCCACCCAACGCTGAATCTTCTGCTGGATCAAACCTGCTCGAGACTCCACGTGAACCTTTCCAATTACCGGATCAGAATAGTGCTTTTTACGACAACGGATTCTCCAGCCGCAATGCTTTTGCTCAGGACGAAGCTTACTCAGGCTTCAAAGCTATTCCCGAGCGCGCTCAGGCCGCGTTCGAGAGGAACGCTGCTATCCTTCGTCAGGACAACTCCAATGATGGAGAGACTTACGCGTATGCTTATGAGACTGAGAACGGTATCTACGGCGAGGAGAACGGAGTGGCGACCAATGGAGTCCAGGCTCAGGGCGGGTACTCCTACACCGGCGATGATGGCAAGGTCTACTCTGTGAGGTGAGAGTCTACTCTTCTTAACACAATCGTACCCACGTATAGTGCAATGAAACTAAGTTGATAATCTGATATCTTCCAGGTACACAGCTGATGAGAACGGTTTCCAGCCTCAAGGCGACCACCTCCCCACTCCTCCCCCCGTCCCCGCAGAGATCCTGAAGGCTCTGGAACAGAACGCGCGTGATGAGGCTGCTGGCATCTTTGACGATGGTAAGCATTTATATAACAAAGTGCGTTACGGAATTTTCATTCATCCGGATGTATTGAATTGATACATGGTAATCGATTATCACATTAAGAAATTTTACAGATTTTGAACCGAAAGACAAATACTACGGTCGTAACTGATATTAATCGGCAATTCACTCATTTTCTTGTATTACAGGATCTTACAACGAAGTCAAATATGACAGCACCTCCCAACAACAGTATTACAACACAATTCAATCCAACGATGCTGACTCCTTCGTCAACAACAACGCTTTCTCACGCAATAGCGCAACTGAAAGTGGCACTATTGGCGATGGATTCCAGGAAGCGTACCATCCTCTTTTTGCCCAGCACATCAACCAAGAGAGCAAAGTGAGCCAAGCTACCTTCAGCGACAATGCTCTTGATGGTACTGGAAGTGGAAGCGCCTTTGGTGGAGTCCAGAGAGCGTACCTAAAACCTTTTGCTCAAGGCAACAACCAGAGAAAGGATGTGACTCAAGCCACTTTCAACAACGATCACCTTATTCCCAAAGATGATGCTAGAAGCGGTAATTCCATCGCTGGAGTCCAGAGAGCGTACTCACCACCCTTCGCTTATCGGAACAACGAGGAGAGTGAAGACAGCCAAGCCATTATTAACAACATCGACTTTGAAGGCAACGATGGAAGCATTGGCCCTATAGATGGAGCACTGAATGCGTTCCTGCCTCCTTTCTCTCACGGAAATAATCAAAAAAGTGGAATGAACCAACGCCCGCTCAAAAACAATGCTATCGCTGGAATCCAGAAGGCGTACCTACCTCCTTTTGGTCAGCGTAACAACCAGGAGAGCATAGTGACCCAAGCCAGCTTCCACAACAATGCCCTAGCACAACATAGCGCTTCAGGAAGCTCTAACACCGTTGCTGGATTCCAGAACACGTACCTACCTCCAGTTGTTCAACAAAACAAAACTGCTGGAACCGGCATCGCCATCGTGGCAGGTACAAATGCGTACCTCCCTCCTTTTGCTCAGCGTAACAACCAGGAGAGCCTAGTGCCACAAGCCACTTTCAACAACAATGCTATCGATGGAATCCAGAAGGCGTACCTCCCTCCTTTTGGTCAACGTAACAACCAAGAGAGCCTAGTGACCCAAGCCACCTTCCACAACAATGGTCTAGCACAACATAGCGCTTTAGGAAGCTCTAACACCGTTGCTGGATTCCAGAACGCGTACCTACCTCCAGTTGTTCAACAAAACAAAACTGGAGGCTCATAGCCACTACCATGATGCTGAAAAAAAAAACCCGCAGTCGATGAGAAACCAGGAGTCGATAAAGGATACTTGTACAAGCCTCCAACGTTCGTATTTCCACTATAAGCGCTTAAGCATTTTAAGAAAAACTACTGAAAATTACTAGTGCAATAAGACATAGTTTTATTTCATATCTTTTTACGAGCCTAATGTTATTCCTTCCTTCTTATTTTATTCTGTATTGAGTTTTTTAAGCCTCATCTAAATTGTTGTTTAGCTTTTAATTTGTAACAATGTAAATATTTTATTTATTTAAATAAAGAAGTATCCGAAAATAAATATAATACTTTGATACATCTATAGACAATCTCTTTTGAGGCTCATCAGCCAGAAAAGTCTTTATTATACATAGTTTGTACATAAGTAGTGTGCCTGCAAATGCTTTTATTTGCGTTTGTGTAATCATCAATAAATTTCCCGGAAGAGTGTCAAACTTAAATTGGCTAAAACACACCCATGTTCCTTCTTCTGCCCTTTATGTTCCAGGGCCGCGGTATCTCTTTCGATCAATCTGGCTAATTTGCTTTTGGAACACAGGCGGAAAACTAAAATGAAACTGTGCTGACCACATTTTTGCTGCATGTTGTATCAAAGTTGGGCCAAAATAGAAACTGATTGGGTTCCAAACCATAAAGCTAGACACAGTAGGCCCCCTAAGTTGATGGAGTGACGAGCTGGAATCTTACCAAAGAGATTGAGATCACATAACTAACGAAAGATATGGAAAGAAGAAAATGAAGGACTTTGCCCTACATCTAAATCTAAACTAATATTATAAATGCGAAAGTAACTCTGTCTGTCTGTCTGTCTCTTCTTCACGCCTAAACCACGGAACCGATTTTAATGAAATTTGGTACAGATATAGTTTGGGACCCGAGAAAGGACATAGAATAGTTTTCATCCCGGAAATCCCCCGGGAACGGGAACTATTAATCCACGCATACGAAGTCGCGGGCAAAAGCTCAAAGTCATATAATAACTATTTTTTTTATTATTTTTATTTCTGCCCTATAAAGCTACCAGCTTTTTCACTATGACTTTAGTCATGTAATTCAAGTTTTAATCGAAATTTGTTTTACCAACATTATTTCTAGGATTTAAATTGTATTTCTAGTGCCAATTGTTTGATCTTATAATAAATATATTCTATTCTAATATGATTATGATCTTAAAAATGGTTACTAATAAATGTGAGTAGTGTCCGAAGCAAATTGATTTCATAAATCACGCTGTTTGACAGTGTATATTGAAAGCGAAATCTGATCAATCATTACGAAAGAAATATTGTTGGTTTGTTTTACATTACACAATATATATTACTAGCTTACGCCCGCGACTTCGTCCGCGTGGCTTAGTTACTTTGGGCTAACGCTAACTTTAACCCGCGTGATGATCAAAAAAAATATCTTCCTGTCCCCTTTTCTGCCTTCTTTCACCCTCTTTTCTTATTTTTTTAGCTTATATCTATCTTCAGGGTCCCAACTATCTCTGTATCAAAATTCATCAAAATCGGTTAGCCCATTTAGGCGTGAAGACGTAACAAACAAACCAATAAACAAGCTTTAATAATATTAGTAAGGATTAAATAGCTGAAGCTTATTTATGACACTTTGATTGAATTTAAATCGGTTGGAGAACGTATTGCTTACTAAATGCTTGACCCGATGTTGGCTTCATTACTTCGATTACCCGTCAACGGACAACGGCTAAACATGTCTTCGAAAGTGCAAGTCCTAGACACAAAGAGGATTTTTTGGCAAAATAACAATTATTGACTAAAAGCTAATTACTTTAGAATACATTTTTTAAAATTAAAATTGCTTATTTGGCTGTGTCCCAAATCACCGTCAAATTTTTTTTTTATTTCTTACTAGCTTTTGCCCGCGGCGATACCCGCGTGAAGATCGGTATATGACCCTAGGACTCGTTCTTTGCTATTGTACCCACAGTCAGGAGGCGATAACCCTCGCAACTTCAAATCCAAGATGAAAGCAAATCAGAGGGCATCAGGACGACAGTCCACGTTGATGATATTCCATACAAAAAAGGGCTTGCTCTACCGGTGTTAAAAGTATACGGTTTTTAAATAAGTTATATGTGATAATACAGGTTTTAAAGAATCAATGAGCGAAACTTCATATTAATAGTTTTTGTTTCAAAGAAATTTCGCCATTTTAGGGTTCCGTAACTTAGAAGAAAAAGCGTGTAGGTATCGACTTGGAATAATATCTAATAAGTCTGTGATCTTGGAGCTATAAAACAATGAACTGCTACCCTACTATGACGTCTTAAAGCAGACCTTATTCCACTGACAAGTTTTTACTGGAATCCCTCGGTGCTCCGACTCGCACTTGACTGTTTTTATTATTATAAGTAGGTTTATAAAAACTCTTTTAGTAGGTAATACTGCCGTGCAGACCCTAAAACGCAGTAACAGGCTTTTTGTCATTTTTTTGTTGAATATTGAACCTTAATGCACACGTCATAAGGAACATGAAGATCTAATCAGATTTTTGTTAGGATCCCTTAAACGGTTTAAAAATCAAATTTGTGAAAGCAGTAACTTAACTTTGCATGTCTAAATGTATTACAATACTAACTAAAATACAGTAATAGCTGTTACGTCTACCACGATCCGTCACTTTACCAAGTTAAACGCAGTAAATATCTAAATTACCACAAAAAAAACTGTATTCTACACCCAAAAAAATATTGAGGGGTATAAATTAAAACGCAGTAAGTAGTTTTTGTACCAACAGTGTTAATACTGCATGGATGATCACTAGTTTATTTCATATGAACTAACCATTTAAACTGCAGTATGTTCATTATTTACTGCAGTATAGTCGGTATTTTTCAAAAGATGAAAATAAGTTATATTATTATGCTAATTAAAACGCAGTATGACACTCTGTTACTGCATTATAATTGGTAACTTAAACGATTTTACTAATTTCGCTGCATTATAGGTCATATTTACTGCGTTCTAATCAGAATTTGTCGCTATCTCTCTCGCTCAATCAGTCGTGTTTGTGTGTCGATTACTGCCGAGGAAGGAAGACGTCTGCGCTGCGCCAGTCTAGGCCGCGAAGGCTTGTTGAGGCTCTCCCTCAGTCTGGTCTAACGGATTTAGCTACGACTGAAATAGCTTCTGAACATTCATTCAATGATCTTGTGACATTAGAAGATTTATTATGTTCTGAGGTTTTGCCAACATCAACAGATATTTTTCAGAACGTGACACTATTAGCTAAAACACCAGTTTTTCAAGATTCTGACGACTCGGTAGCAGATAAAAAAATATATTCCTGTGCCTTCATTAGAAAGTAGTTTATCAGATCATACGCAAGCAGTCGGAAAAGGAATACTAATAAACGAAAAAGTAAAAAAAGAAAAACCAGAAACATACAAACTATAGTAAAAAGTAAAAAAAAGAACCTAGACAAATATTTTATTCGACCACCGTGTCACAATCTCTGTAAAAAACTGTGTTTTTTAAGTTTAAATAAGGATAAACGGCAATCTTGGATAGATTGCTGATTACTGGTCTATGGACTGGTAATCCAGAGGACTTTTTCTTGAGGGTCTAGTTTATATTAATGAATGTGCCAAGACTAATATTAAGACCAAAAAGAAACGCTTCGTTACTCTCACAAATCGAAGCGATCATCAAAGATTTGATCTCTGGGAGGAGCCGGGGAGAGTGTCAGACTTGTACTGACTAAAACCCACCTATGTTCCTTCTGTTGCCCTTTACGTTCCGGGGCCGCGGTATCTTTCGAACAACCCGCAACCCCGGCAGGCGGATACTCTGGCAAGCCCCTCCGCTTTGCTGACATCACTTTGAGGCGCGCTTGTAACACGAACGCGCCGTCGACACGGCCTGTCGTCAATAGACGGACGGACGGTGAGCTACCCATAGCTCGCACAGGCCAGCATCTACGGTGGCCGGGAGTCGTCTCGCGGCGCTCGGTCCCGGGGCGTCTCCCGCGGCAGCTGGGTTGGCTTCATGTTCTTTCCCTCAAACAATCGGCCACCTCCTTTGCTAGCATTACTGCTTCGTAAAAGGAGGTGACCGCTTCCCATTCCCTCTCGCTCCGGATCATGGACTGAACCAGGACCGGACGCGAGAGATCGCCGCCGCCGATCGCCTCCACGAGGGCACGGCGGTGCTCCATCCCACGCTGGGCAGACCGCCACTGTGCGCTCCACCGTGTCCTCCGGGCGATCGTCACAATGGTGACACCCGGGCGTTGCTTCCCGCCCGATTATGTGTAGGAACCTCCCGAAACTTCCGTGTCCGGTGAGGACCTGCGTCAGGCGGTAGGTGAGGACGCCATGACGCCTCTCCAGCCACTCCTCAAAGAGGGGACTTACCGCCACTATTGTGGCGTGCCCTGCACGGGGTTGCGACAGTCGCTCTCTCCATGCCACCATGAGATCGCACCGGAGGTCGGTCCGCTGAGCGGCAATTTGCCGCGGCAGCGGAGTTTTCCGCCGGTGTAGTGCCTCCGCGCGTCACTCAAACAGGCGCGCGAGCACTATCGCCTCCAGATCCCACGGAGGCAATCCGGCAAGGAAAACTGGTGTCTGATAACTTATTTGATCGGAGCTATTAAAAGTGAGTTACATAGCTGCTTCTAAATCTTATTGAAGTATTTCACCACAACTTGGAACAATCTTTAAACAAAATCAAAGATCAAGATGAAAGAAAATCACAAATCAAAATCTTTCAATTAAATGGTACATTTTTAAAAAACTAATAAATGTGCCATTTAAAGGATAGATCTCGTATGTCTTGCGAAACCGAAAAGGTTTATACCATTTATTTTTATCAAAATGTCTTTATAACCGCTTGTGTTCAAAGCACCTTAAATTTAATTTACAATGACCTTATAATATTATAAAATAAATGACAAATTCTAAACATAATGTACTTTTTTCTGTAAATTCCTACCTAAACATACCCGTAAGTTGGAAGCAATTGTTATATACTACATGAGCAATTAGTTCAAGATACAAATTAAAATGCAGTAAAGAAAGTCTTATGCTGCAAGTTAGTCTGCAAAGTAGCAAAAAACTCAAATATTTTGTAGTATCAAGTATTTTTACCGCATTTTAATCTGCATATGAGTAACTTTTTGCGTGCAGTAAAAGCTAAGATTTTAGAAAACCCGATTTTAATTAAAATCTAATAAACAAAACTAACATTTGTTTTTGTAAATACCATCTTTGTTGTCACTTAGTCCTCGTAACAACAAAAATATGCACCATACTCATAAATAATCTAAAAAAAACAGTGTTAAAAAGTTTTTCGCGGTTTTCTCGAAATCGCTTTTTTCCTCATACTGCACTTTAGGGCCTGCACGGCAGAATACTAGATCTAGACAAATATACTGGCTGCTCAGCTTTCAGCCCACTCAGCTATTTTTAGCATGATGTGATGCCTAAACCGTTTCTCGATAAAATAATGTGATACATATCAAAATATTTTTTTTTATTCGAACCCTTAGTTAGTGAGATAAACGGTGTAGATGGCCAAGTATTTTTTTAAAGAAAAACTTTTATTTCATCGTCTCAAACTTTTTCGTCTGTGTGTTGCATGTCGTGTGACGGTCTGCTTCGGAGTAGGGACGTCTAAATGTCTAAAATATAAAAAAAAAACACTTTAAAAATATAAAAAAGGATCAAGTATGTTGTTTTTAATTACATTGCCTCACACTAGGAACTTCGCATGTGTCGTGGATGCGTTTACAAACATTTAAACTCACATACACAAACAGCCAGACCCGAAACAACTAGAGTATTGCAGCAAGATGGCAAAAAAGGTTGATCTGCTTCCTTAGATGAACTGTTTCACAAGCCAACGTTACTTTGCAAATAATTTAAGATAAGATTGGCACGATACGCCTCGTTAAGCAATGGAAGTTACGTCTAAAAAATAAATTGAATTTTAAGATGCCTTTATTGCGTAATCTGATGAGCATCGTACCGTCTGTGCGTAGATCAGATCAATCTTTATCAATTTATTCGCGCAATTTTATAATAGATCGACCACTATTTAGCACGAGCAAATTACAAAGTTTTTCGAATTTGACGACACGGTTGGCGCAGTGGCTAAACGTTTGATTGCTGCGTTACGTGTTGCGGGTTCGATCCCCGCATGGAACAAATATTTTTATGACCTACAGATACTTGTTGTTGTTGTGTCAATTTTAAATAGTAATTAAGTTGTATTAACGTGTAATTATAAGTGAAAACGCAATGTAAATGTGTAAATAATCAGGAAAATTTGTTCGTGTGAATATTACTGATGTTTTCGGTTACACGGCGATACCGGTAACCTATACTCAAGAGCTGACGTTATAAACTTGGATTTATACGGATATACATGGGGAGTATTTGTTAACTTTTATTCTATATAATAGCACACAATCGTGATCAATCGTCCCATTACATTTTTAACAGGTCCAAGAGAATTTTAGGTTTTTTTTTTTATGATTTTTTTCCAAATTCACTTTGTTGACAGTGTGTCAGTAATAGTAAAACTTTTTAGCAATTTTAAGTTTGACTACTCGATCTTTTATACTAATTTCTTTGTTACGTTTGTATTTCTTATAAAATATGCATTGATGTCTTGAAGTAATATTTAATTTTAAATAACTTATGTTGAATTCTACACTGTCTACCCACTTATTAAAAAGTAAATCTCGAAGATAAAAAAGCATATTAAAGCAATAAATTGAAGATTCAGCTATAAATCCAACTTTTTCATAATAATATAGCATCCTACCTCATTTCAAGATTGCAACATTAACTTTATTTTTTCTTTTTCCACTGTTTTATTTTTTTTCCCTGTCATCTCTAAGATTTACTTCATTGTTTTATACTAGTAGTTCTCACCGTTTCTTTATTCCTAACTTTCAGTAACTCATCCGGAAACCATGCCTGTTATGACCCGTAAGGCTACTGCTCAGGATATGGAACTAAAATTGAGAACGGCCCTCCAAGAACTAAAGGACTCAAAACTACAATGTCAACAATTGTTAAAGGAGATAGAGGACAGTGAGGAGGAAGTCAATAACATTAACAGTAAAAACTCAAGTCTAAAACGGGAGCTTGTAGTTCTCAATCAGCAATATTTGGATGTTGTTGATGAACGGGATCAATTAAAGGTGGTCACGGATGGGTTTCTCAACTGTAGCAACTTGTATGAGGAAGCATTATGTAAAATTAGGGACCTAGAAGAGGAATTAATCTACGCTAATGAAAAAATTCTTAAATTACAAAAGGAAAATGAACATAGTCAGGTTAAAGAAACCAACAGTTTGTACAATGAATTATTTAAAACAAATTGTAACCCTCGTTCCATTGTAACAATAGACCTTACAGAGGACTCATTACTGAATCAAAATTACAGCTATAAAGTTAGTCAAAATAAAATAAAAAAGTATGCAAGATTAAATAAAATTATTAAAAAATGTAATAAATACAAGAAGCAACAAAAACACTATTCCAAAAATATTCAACTAAGGAAAGAACGTGTTTCTCTTGTCAATAAATTAAAAAACTATCAAATTAAACTGGAAGATAGTATAAATATTTATGAAATAGATACTCAACGACTACAATCTGAAATAGAGGGTCTGAATAACACACTTAAGTCCCTATATAGTAAATATGAAAGCTCGAAAAACCAAATTAAGGAGCATATACTTGCTACTAACGAACTGGTAGACAAAGTTGACTTGCTGACTCTCAGCAACAGTCAGTGTACTTGTCAGAGTGAACCCAGCCTAGATGCTCTCCAGCCTGAGGCAACGGAGGACCCGTCCCAAGCTGTGACTGCTCAAGACTGTATCTTGATCCAAGACACTAAATCTAACATTACCCTTAATGATTTTCAAATAGTACAGCCTATAAGTAGTTTAGTATCAACCAATAATAATCATGATTGTTATAATTCAGTAATGTTCTCTGATAGTATGGGTAGAGGGTTAGGTAAATTAATCAGTAATAACCTGGATTATTGTACCCAAAATTATTGTGTGCCAGGGTCAACCTACAAACAGGTAATGGCATCGGTAACAAAGAATGTTTATTGTCCTAATACTACAATAACTATTTGTGTTGGTAATAGCTCAAAGCTTAAAAAGGAAGACATCACTGACTGTGTGACAGAATTGTTAAAGTTAGAATGCAGTAAAATCATATTGTGTGCATTTCCATATTGTAAAAATGTAGGTTATGGAAAAAACAATTATATACATATGCTTAATAAACATGTTCACTTTTTAGTAAGTCACTATTGTGACAAACTTGTATACTTTGATGTCAACAGTTTTGTAGATAAAATTAAGTCGACTCGGGGTATGGTGTATCTACCTATTAGATGTAGACACAAAATAGCTAGGCTATTAGCTTTTAGTATTAACTCAGACATAGTTGGTATGTCTAAGTTTAGTTTTATTATTAACACTGCTAATTTTAGTAATACTACTAATATACCTTTTTACAAGGAAGGCGGGGGAGTCTTGGGGCTCACTCCGGCTCATTTAAACTAGTTAGTAAGACAACAGAAGATACTAATAATTTCAATGTTATACCAGACAACAACAAGGTATCTTCTTGCTCCCAAATAGTTAACTGTGTAAAAGGGGCTAAGCAGAATTCCTTGAACTTATTCCATCAAAACATTCAAGGTTTTTCTTCAAAGTTACTGGAAATTGAGTTGTTTTTAGAACAAACAATGTTTGAAATTGTTTGTTTCACCGAACATTGGTTAAAAGACTATGAAATGCTAATTAATTATGAAAATTATAGAGTAGGTAGTTGCTTTAACCGGAAATCTAAGTTGCGTGGGGGTTCACTAATCTTAGTTAAAAATTGTATTAAATATAAGTCTCGTAATGATATAGTTGATCTTTCGGTTGAAAATAGCATTGAATTGTCTTGTGTTGAGCTGGATGAGCATGTAATAGTGTGCGTTTATAGACCTCCAAATTATCTAAATTACACTATTTTTGAAGCAGTACTGGAAGATGCTTTAGCAAAACTTGTAACTGGTAATAAACCAATAATTATCTGTGGTGACTTTAATGTCAATATCTTAGAGGAAAACGCAAATAGCAGTAGATTTTTAAGTCTCTTTAAATCGTTTAATTTGTCAAATGTGTTTTCAGAACCAACCCGAATTACCACAAACACCGCTACGTGTATTGATAATGTATTTTGTTGCTGCGACTATTTAGATAAATTCATTGTTAATTACCTTCCTTCAGATCATAGCGGCCAGTACGTTACTTTCGCGTCCAACATAAAAATTCAAAAAATTCAAATACAGACTAGACAAATGGCAGCCAGTAATTTAGATAGATTTAATAATAATTTAATTAGCAAGTTAAGTTTTCCGTGCCATATAAACGAAACGATGTAAATAAATGGTATGATGAATTCTTTTCAGTAGTGCACACCGAGTTCAATAATACTTTAAAAATAAAAACAAAAACTATTTGCCAAAAGTTTATTTTCAGTGATTGGGCTACACAAGGTATTAGGAAAAGTAGGGAACGATTGTTTGAGCTGTATGGCCTTAAGCCTTACATCAACACAAAAACTTTTAATGAATATGTTGCCACTTATTCCAAAATTTTTAAAAACACTTGTAAAGTTGCCAAATCTTTATTCATTAGCAACAAAATTAAATCAGCCGATGATAAAATAAAAACGGTTTGGAAAATAATCAACAATGAAACAAATAGAAATAAAAAACCAAGAAATGATTTTACGTTAGAAACCTCACGTGGCCTCGTGAGCAATAATAATGACATTGCTCAGGAATTTGTGAATTTCTTTACCAATATCCCACATAAGACTACAGAGACCTTACATTCCTCGCCCTTGCTATCTAAGGATTTATTAAAGGCTAACGTTCCAGCCTGCCCGATTCAATTTGAATTTAAGCATATAAACCCCTTATCAGTTATTAAAGCTTTTAAGCAAATCAAGGTAAAATTAACCGAAGATCTTTGGGGTATGTCCATCAAAGCTTGTCTCGCCATTATTGAGACTATAGCACCATATTTAGCCTTAATATTTAATTTGTGCGTGGATCAAGGGGTTTTCCCGGATCTAATGAAATACAGCAAGGTAATACCGCTTTTTAAATCCGGGGACAGTAAAGACACTAACAACTATAGGCCCGTGTCCGTTTTGCCAGTTCTCAGCAAGGTGTTTGAAAGATAATGCTTAATCAATTGCTCAACCATTTTAACACCAATAAAATCTTACATGAAAAGCAGTATGGTTTCACCAAAGGACGTTGTACGACTGACGCCGGTGTCACCTTAATGAAACATATATTTACTGCGTGGGAAGAGGCACAAGATGCAATAGGAATCTTCTGTGACCTTACGAAGGCATTTGATTGCGTTAATCATGAAACCCTGCTTTTAAAACTTGAGCATTACGGTTTAGATAAACTTGCGCTCAGTTTAGTAAAATCGTATTTAAATGATAGACAGCAACAAGTTCAAATTAATGGCGTTAATTCAATGGGTTTAAAAGTTAAAATGGGTGTACCACAAGGTTCTATATTGGGTCCTTTCCTCTTTTTAGTATATATTAATGATCTACCCCATTTATTTGAAAATCAACCACAAATGGTGTTGTTTGCTGACGACACTTCTTTAATATTTAAGGTAAATAGACGTGCCACGAATCTTGACGACCTAAATAACGCCCTATTGCAGGTCCATAATTGGTTTACTGCTAATAACTTAGTATTGAATGGGGAAAAAACGAAATGCATAAGATTCGCTCTACCAAACGTCAAAAGTAGTGATTGTGACATAGTATTAAATCAAGAGAAACTAGAATTCGTCAATAAAACTGTTTTCTTGGGAATCACACTCGACTCAAGGCTACAATGGGGTCCTCATTTAACATCTCTTGCAGGACGGTTGAGTTCAGCTGCATATGCCGTAAGAAAAATCCGTCAATTTACTGATGTAGATACCGCGCGACTAGTCTATTTTAGTTATTTTCATAGTATAATGTCATACGGTATTTTACTTTGGGGGCGGGCTGCAGACATTGAGTCTATATTTATTCTGCAGAAAAGAGCCATCAGAGCCATGTACAATCTGCGTAGGCGCGATTCTCTAAGAGAACTGTTTAAAAAAATTAACATCATGACAGTACCTTGTCAATACATCTATGAAAACATCATGTACGTTAGGAAAAATCTGCATCTATTTAGTAAAAGAGGTGACAGACATCACTATAATACTAGAAATAGGGACCAACTGGTTCAGCCAGGTTTCAGGCTAGCTAAGGTAGACTCCACTTTTATGGGGTACTGTTTAAAATGTTACAATAAAATACCTCCACACATCCTACAACTGAATGAATCGAAGTTTAAATCTTGTATTAAACGCACACTATGTAGGCAAGCATACTATAAGTTGGGGGATTACATTAATGATATAAATGCTTGGCTCAATGCCGGTCCTGCTCCACAACCATAGGGGCAAACTAACTATCATTAATCAGCATCTGAAGTTATTGTGGCAGCTGAAGAAGATTGTAATACTATCATTGCATTGTATAGACTCAATTTCCTAATATTGTATAATTGTAATGCCCATGTGTGAGTTCTATGTAATTTTATTGACTCGACGGTTGCCCTGGTGGTTGAGAGATTGTCATGCTCACTTAAATGTCTCGCTGATGGTGGCGGGTGTGTCGGGTCATTTAGCTCCCTTCAAAATGGTCGAGCTGAATGGGGCTGATCCATACGTCATGTTCGTGAACGGGCGCTGTCGGTTGGGACTGGTCATTTCTTAGCTACCACGGTTTGTTTTAATTCTTCTTTTAAACTCGTGATAATTATTGCTTTTACTCTGGACGCTCTAAATGTGCTCGTTTTTCTACATCGTTCTCACATTATGAATAATCTCAACATGAATGATGTATCCATGATTTTATAAAACATTATGATTTAAAAGAGTGTCCATGGAGTTTCTTGCCCATTCTTCTCCATAGAGATCTACGCTTTGGAATGGGCAACTACAGTACTTTCACAAGTTATTATGTCTTGTGACTGGGACTGTAGCAGCATCATTCTTTTTTGTTCTTGTTTTTATGACATTCAAAAGTGCCTGTAATGGTCTAATTGAAATAAATGATTTGAGTTTGAGTTTGAGTTTGTTCTTTTCTTTATTTTTTTTAACGTTGCCCAGTTCATTTCTCCTGTATCGTGGGTGCGTTTACAAACATTTAATATCACATACACAAACAGCCAGACCCGAAACAACTATCTGCAGGTCATAAAAATATTTGTTCCGTGCGGGAATCGAACCCGCGACACGCAGCGCAGCAGTCGATCGCTCAGCCACTGCGCCAACCGTGTCGTCGTCGTTCTGGGTCTGGCTGTTAGTGTATGTGAGTTTAAATGTTTGTAAACGCACCCACACAATACAGGAGAAATTCCTACAATATCTTCATTCAATTTAATTTGTAGTGTTAAACGTATTTATATATTTTTTTAAACCCAATTCTGGGCTAAGCTCGACGTTGTACATAAGTTAGTATTGCAATTTGTATGTTAAGGTAAGTACATATTTTTTAAATATTTGTGTAATATAAAATAAGAATATTTATTTTTTCTATTATCAAAGATATACGCTAGGTTTTGCTTGCGACTTTGCTCGCGTTATGTTCTATAATTATTTTAGGGGGACATTTTACTATTAGCCAAAATATCAGGAATAATGAAGCTTTCTACAGTTGAAAAAAAATCGGATCAGCAGTAGGTACCAAAAATAACCCGAAACATCCAAACTCGATTTTGGAAAAGATTAATTTCCTTAAAATGACTCAATATTAAAAGCAATCAATTGCCAACGAACAAATAGTATTTATTTATCCCACGATAAGCGTGGGATGGGAATTATTATAATTTACATAATTTAAACTTTATCAGATGCACTTTCAGATCTTTAACTATTACTGCTTGTTTTGTGTTGTTTTTGATAAAATATTTAATTTGATCATGTTATCTGCTTACTGTAATGAGCATTAGTTTAAACTTTTCAATTAGAACTCTATTTGAAAATCTAAAACAGAACGAGGTGATGGAAACTAATCACGAATTACGAATTGAAGACAGAAAACAATGCTGCAATATTCAAAATTCATAATTATTATACCTACATGCTCATTTGTACACGTTATTATCCTATTTTCATGGTAACATTTTGTATATTTCAAATTATTTAAAATAAACTGGACAGAGTATTTTTCTATTTGTAAAATGAAAACTACAAAAGTAGGTGGTCTCGTGTATAATTAATTAAAAAATAAATCAATTAACAGTCTCAATAACGGTAGCCGTCCCTCGCGTTGAATGAGGGTTGCCTCCTCTGAGCGACGGGAGGAAGGTACGCTTTCTGGACTGCAGCGACAGAACTGCCGCTTCCCGAAGCATCGATGCGGGCAAAAGGTCTTTTGGGAGCAACCTGGCTGCTACGCTGAGCGAAGGGAGGGAGGTACGCTTTCTGGACTCCGGCAACAGAGCTGCCGCTGCCCGAAGCGTCGCTGCGGGTGATAGCGTTGTAGTTGAAGGTGGGTCTGTTGACAGCAACCTGGTTGATGCGCTGAGCAATAGGAGGGAGGTACGCTTTCTGGACTCCAGCAATGGCGCTAGCACTTCCAGCGTTGTTGTAGTACTGTTGTTGGCTGTTAGCGGCTTCACGGTAAGTTCCTGGAGAGGACAAATAAATGTGTGTATAAGCTAAAGAGAAAATGAGGACGATTCATTGGAACTTTAAATCAATTAATATAATTATAGTCTTGAGCTTGAGAGTGATAAGTGGTCTCGCTAAATCAATTATTTATAATTATTGATTAAAAACTACCGACGGCGCAAAATACATATAAGTCTTGCGTAATTATATACTAAGTCTAAGCAAGATGTGGCAACATAAATGGTAGAAAGAAGAAAATGAAAAAATAAAAATGATTAGTCGCAATTAAACAGACTCGTTTCATTTACGAGTGACGTCACACGTAACTTTAATGGTCTATATAATTGTCATTTTTGGTCTGATTTACAAATAAAAATATGTGTCCCTTGTTTTTGAACAATCTTAAAGACGGACTAAATATAATGTAATTACTGTGACCCTAGAAACTATCCTATTACGACGAGCACGCAGAATAACAAAAATCAAAACATTACAACAAATGAAACATTACAAATACACACGGAAAATAAAACCCTTACTAATATTATAAAAGCGAAAGTGAGTTTGTTTGTTTGTTACCTCTTCACGCTTTAATGGCTATACCGTTTTTGATGAATTTTTGTACAGAGATAGTTGGAAACCAGGAAACATAGGCTAATATATGTATTTTTTTAAAGTGGGATGTGAGGGAGAAAGGTGAAAACTTAGCGTTGCTATTACAAATCAATAATGCGCAAGAGAAACTGTGTTACCCCGAATTTAACGCGAGCAAAGCCGCGGGCAAAAGCTAGTATTGTAATAAATACGATGGCGTGCAAGTTGCACGCAGTCACTGCCACTGTTACAAGTAGGTCACCACACAGCATGATGCTGTGCTATGGTAGCCCACAGCATAGCGCTGGTTTTCAGTGGTCAACCCGTGAATAAAACGTACGAAAGTCAAGACAGGATACATAAATATTTTGTTTGTATGCCTCTGTCATTCCCTGTATAATACTCTTGAAGGAGGTATCTATGCTGATGAATAATTATACTCGACCCAAATCAATAGTAAAATGGATAAGTGCTTACCATCATCAAAGATGCCAGCAGCCTCATCACGCGCGTTCTGCTCCAGAGCCTTCAGGATCTCTGCGGGGACGGGGGGAGGAGTGGGGAGGTGGTCACCTTGGGGCTGGAAACCGTTCTCATCAGCTGTGTACCTGTAAGAAGGCAGTCATAATTGCAGGTTTATTAATAAGATGTCGTAGAACTATAAGTTGGTTTTATCGTGTTAATAAAAGTGAATCTTACCTGACAGAGTAGACCTTGCCATCATCGCCAGTGTAGGAGTACCCGCCCTGAGCCTGGACTCCATTGGTCGCCACTCCGTTCTCCTCGCCGTAGATACCGTTCTCAGTCTCATAAGCATACGCGTAAGTCTCTTCATCATTGGAGTTGTCCTGACGAAGGATAGCAGCGTTCCTCTCGAAGGCAGCTTGAGCGCGCTCGGGACGAGCTTCGAAGCCTGAGTAACCTCCGTTTTGGGCATAAACGTTTTGGCTTGAAAAACCATTGTTAGATGAAGCACCGGATTGATCCTTAAATCCGGTAGATTGGAGAGGGGTCTGGAGGAAGGTAGATCCTGCAGAGCCTTGGGCGCTGGGTGGCAGGTAGGTCCTGTCAAGTTTGCCAGCCTGGGCCAAGGCGATGGCAGCTAAAACGATGAACTGAAAAATGAAAGCAGTTATTATTTTTTTGAAGAAGGGAAAACCAATCAAGGTAAATTAAATTAGATAAAAATCTCGAGGCAGTTTGACGGCACGGTTAGTGCAGTTGCTGAGAGATTGATTGTTGTGCAGCGTGTATCGCATTCGATCCTAGCAAGGATTTTTTTTCAATTTCCTACGGTTTGTTGTTCCCGGTCTGGCTGTATGTTTGTGAGTTTAAATGATATTAAACACACCCACGACAAAAGTGAAGTTCTAATAAATTATATACAAATGTTTTCACAATGTTTTTGTAAAAACTTTTATGTACCTATGTATTTTTATTTTTCGTAAAGTTTTGTGAGCACATAATTTTATTAAATGTAAAAGACAATTTCATGAATCTGTTTCTTGTGACTTCTAAAGAAACTGAAGGAATTTTTGTCAAATTATCTGATTGAATTGTTACAGAAAATTAATTTCTGTAACATGTCAATCAAATAATTAAAATCCAAGTAGCTTACCAATTTCATTTTATTTTTGTTGTATTGAACTTGCTACCCAGAAGCTGTGGATGTAACTGATAACGTTACCGTATCAGTACCGTATATATACGTGGGTGTATGTCGATATATTCAATGTAAGTAGCAGCCAATATTTCATCATCGACATTCGGGGATGGACTAGTCTAATTGTAGATGACCTTAGTGAAGCTAGTTGAGATAGTTTTAGTATTAAGAAGCGTAATTATGACATTAAACTGTATAATGATCTGGTTTCCTTGTAGATTATGAAGGTTATAAGAAGGATACTTCAAAAGCTTCATTTATTATGAATTGGTGCGCCTTCACACTGTAATTGAACAATATTTAATTAAATAAATTTGTGTTAGAGCTAGTTATCTAAGAACATTATAGAATTGATTCGTAGGAGGTAGTTTGGCGTTGCTGTTTGAATTTAACGCCCGAACCGCTACCAGAAGGTGTCATGGAGCCGAGATAGCAAAAAATAATTCTTACGAGAATCAAGGGACGTTTTTCAATAGAAATACAAAAAAAAAAAATAACTCTCTCCGCACTTCAGCTGTTGAGGCTAAATTAGAAACAAAGGTATGTATAAGATAATATATAAGATTTGAAATTCAAATGTTTATCAATATAGTACTCAAACAAATGTAAATCAGTAGTCAAAAACATATTATTTTATAATTGATCATGTTTTTTTGTGAATTTCTGCTGAGAAACACATTGTTCTTAATATATATGAAGGCATTAAAAAGCTCATCTTTGCGCTAAAAACAGCGGCCGGATTTGAGTGGTTGTTTATTATTGTTATTCGGGGTGAAGTCAGAAAAAATGAAAGCTCTCGTTGCAATAAATAAAAAAAGCAAACTAAGAAATACATTGCATGTTGGACCTAATCGTAATGCAATAAGAGCCAGTTTTCGAGGATGTGATTTTAATACAGTTTTCAGCAATAGATAAAATGATTCAAGAGAAAGGTTTCTATATCCCAGTCTACGTGCAGTTAGTTCTTACTATAATAATATAAAAGCGAAAGTAAGTTTCTTTGATTGTTACGTCTTCACGCCTAAATGGCTAAACCCATTTTGATGAATTTTGGTACAGAGATAGTTGGGACCCTGGAGACGGACATAGGCTAAAAAAGTGAGAAAAAGGGGTCCAAAATAACCATATTTTTATATAAAATAACTATGACACGCGGACGAAGTTGCGAACAAAAACTAGTTTACTATAAAGTTCTGTGTCATATTAAATGAATATTCAGACAACTAAAAAACAATCAAAAGGAAAGCGTGTTTTCATTTGTATTTTAGTAAATTGCAATTATATTTTCGTATATATTAATCCTTCTAAGATACCAAAGCAGGTTGTTTTTACCTTGATACTGAAAAATAAATATCACATTTCTGCATTGACTTGGATAAAGTATACGTAATGTGTCTAGTTGTCTATGTGTCAATCTAAATTCTATCTTTTTTAAATTCTTATATTTTTTTCCCTCACCTTGATTTGTTTTTTATTGATTCTTTTATTGAGTGTTTTGTTGCAGCAAATAAAAAACAAGAGCGAGTCAGACTAGTGCACCGAAGGATCCGTACAAACTTGCTGACATAAACGGCCATATTTTTTGACGACTTAACACGTTCAAAGACTTAAGTTCACAGCTCCAAGGGCCCGTAGACTTAAGTGAATGGTTTTGATTTCAACTCGATACTTCTGTTTATGATTACCCGTTTCATCGTTTATATGGAACTAGGTTTTGCCCGCGGCTTCGCTCACATTAAATTCGCGGTAACACAGTTCCCCTTTTCTGATTTACGGGTACCTGCTACCTGTAGTTTTTGCCCTTGCGCCTTATTTATTGTAACAGATGAAAGAAAAAAAAAGAAAGAAAAGAAAAAAAAAACATTTATTAGTTGCAAATTACGACGAGCAACAAAATAACAAAGACAAATAAAATAAACATTCAACATGCAAAGTATCACAAACATTTACAAATACATATAGGTATGGGACAAAATAAAAATAGCAATGCCAAGTTTTCCTTTTTTCTCCCTCATATTTCAATTTTTTTTTAAATAGCGTTTGTCCATCTCCAGGGCCCTAACTGTCTCTGTACCAAAATTTATCAAATTCGGTTTAGCCATTTAGGCGTGAAGACGTAACAAACAAACAAACTCTCTTTCGCTTTTATAATATTAGTGAGGATTCCTCAAATATAGTATTAAGCTACTGCATTTGCGCCGGGCGCCGCAAGACGACTTCCGGCCACCGTAGATGCGGGCCTGTGGGCGGTGAGCAATGGGTAGTTCACCGTCCGTCCGTCGATTGACGACAGGCCGTGTCGACGGCGCGTTCGTGTTTCACGCGCGCCTCAAAGAGAGTCAGCAAAGCAGAGGGGCTTGCCAGAGCCTCCGCCTGCCGGGGTTGCAGGTTGTTCGAAAGAGATACCGCGGCCTCGGAACGTAAAGGGCAAAAGAAGAAACATGGGTGGGTTTTAGTCAGTACAAGTCTGACATGCCCCCCCGCTCCGCCCAGAGCGGGGGACGTCATTGGATGATTTCCCACCCGGAAAAAAAAAAAAGCTACTACATTTACACATGTATGTTTGAACTGCCAGCAGTAGGTACGTGCGTACATTTAGAGAGTTGATTTTTTCACAGCACAAAGGTACTATAGAGTTGAGTATTTTTTTTTTATTTCAACTCGAAACCTCCACGCCTTTCCAAGATAAAAGGTATTGAGAGACAGACAGACAGAGGGACATCCAATCCGTGATCCAATAAATAAATATCTTGGGACAACTCACACACGGCTATCTGATCCCAAGCTAAGCAGAGCTTGTGTTATGGTAACCAGACAACTGATATACATACTTATATAATTTATAAATACATACATATTATAGTTAAATCACACCCAGACGCAGAACAAACAATCATGCTCATCACACAAAGTTTGTCCTGGGTGGGAATCGAACCCACGACCTCCGGCTCAGCAGTCAGGGCCACTAACCACTAGACCAACAGGTCCATCAAAAAAGGTCAATAAAGGTTCCGTTATTTTTCTTATGAGGTATGGATCCCCAAAAATATGTCATTTATCGGTTAGCTGTGAAGTATCAGTTATACAGTATCATTTTCCATTGTCATTAACGTTAATAGAATATCACATTACAGAATCCTACGCAAGTACAACATACTCTGTTTCAATTCTTCGGATCTAATATCAACATCACATACATCACGCGCTCTTATTCCCGAAGGGTTATGCTGAAGTGTACCAAATAGACCAATCATTCATTTTCCCGTGTTTTTAAGGATCTCTCTCTCTTATTGGAGGGAGCCTATTTCCATCAATAGACTGGTCCCAAATCCTGACTCCGTGGTTGCTAATAAGACATTTCTGATAGAAAAACCTAACTACACTGCCCGACACGGGATTTAAACCTAGAATGTCATGTTCAGCAGTCGCGATGGTTAACACTAAGATTTTTTTTTTTCTTCGACTTCGTAGATATTTGAAAAAGTGTGAGTTTGACTCGCGCATCGATTCAATACGATCCTTATAAAAACGAAAATGAGTTTGTTTGTTTGCTACGTTTTTACGCCTTAATGGTTAAACCAATTTTGATGAATATTGGTACAGAGATAGTTGAGACCCTGGAGACGGATATAGGCATTTGTTTTTCGAAGTGAGAAATGAGGGAGAAAGAGGGAAGACAAGGGAAAACTTAGCTTTGAAACAATCAATAAGGCGCAAGGGCAAAAACTACAGGTCAAACTCTACAGGCAAATCAGGAAAGGGGTACTGTGTTACCCCGAATTTAACGCGAGCGAAACTGCGGGCAAGGGCTGGTAGAATATATTTTATTAAAAGGAATAAAAATAAAATTATTTTATTATAGACAAAGTTTTTCGTTAGTACAATATACAACCTAAAAACACCTAATATTAGTACTTAAATCTTCTAGAAAAACCAAAGTAAAACAATCATAAATTTTTTGCCACACTTGTATGTAGGCGTATTCAATGTCCCAGTATGGGGCTGTTCCACCTGTTCGCTATAGAGCGTAGGATGCTGTTGGGGCTGCCGCGTACCCTGCGCATGATGGAGGCGCATCGCTTGCGCATGATAGCGTAATTTATTGCACACCAAAATTGAAACATAACTATTTTACAGAAATTGTTACTTCTATGGTTACAATGGCGGTCATGTCGCTGATAGCGATATCTTCCAGACAACCTTGGGATGGACTGTACGAATATAAAAATATTTTTACAAATCGGTCTATCTTAAGCGTGTTTAATAATGCGTTAATAATGTTAGTGTGACTTTAAATTATCACAGTAACTTATCAAGATTATATTTGTACCAGATGTGTAATATAGGACGAAATCAAAACAAAATGAAATAGGTGGATAAAAGTATATTATTTACAAATCAATGCAGATTGAACAGTCTCAATAACGGTAGCCATCCCTCGCGTTGAAGGAGGGTTGTCTCCTCTGAGCGACGGGAGGGAGGTACGCTTTCTGGACTGCAGCGACAGAGCTGCCGCTTCCAGAAGCGTCGATGCGGGCAAAAGGTCTCTTGGGAGCAACCTGGTTGCTACGCTGGGCAAAGGGAGGGAGGTACGCTTTCTGGACTCCGGCAACAGAGCTGCCGCTGCCCGAAGCGTCGCTGCGGGCGATAGCGTTGTAGTTGAAGGTGGGTCTGTTGGCAGCAACCTGGTTGTTGCGTTGAGCAACGGGAGGGAGGTACGCTTTCTGGACTCCAGCAATGGCGCTAGCGCTTCCTGCGTTGTTGTAGTACTGTTGTTGGCTGTTAGCAGCTTCACGGTAGGTTCCTGGGAAAAATACCATACCATGTTAGTAAATGGTTGAAGTTTTTGGTTCAACGACGATGAGTTGATTAATTTGATAAAAGTTTTGAGCGATAAGTTGTCGCACTAATCGAGTTTATTGACAGTTAGCAAGGCTTTAATTTCCTACATTTATTTAAAGTCAATGGTGGTTAGAAAAGTTGGAATCTTAATAGTTGCTTACCATCATCAAAGATGCCAGCAGCCTCATCACGCGCGTTCTGTTCCAGAGCCTTCAGGATCTCTGCGGGGACGGGGGGAGGAGTGGGGAGGTGGTCGCCTTGGGGCTGGAAACCGTTCTCATCAGCTGTGTACCTGCAAGAGTTATAAGCTTTTCAATTTGGTTCCATTGCATTATACGTGGGTATGATTGTGTTGAGAAGAGTAGACTCTCACCTCACAGAGTAGACCTTGCCATCATCGCCGGTGTAGGAGTACCCGCCCTGAGCCTGGACTCCATTGGTCGCCACTCCGTTCTCCTCGCCGTAGATACCGTTCTCAGTCTCATAAGCATACGCGTAAGTCTCTCCATCATTGGAGTTGTCCTGACGAAGGATAGCAGCGTTCCTCTCGAAGGCAGCCTGAGCGCGCTCGGGACGAGCTTCGAAGCCTGAGTAACCTCCGTTTTGGGCATAAACGTTTTGGCTGGAGAATCCATTGTTGGAGTAAGCACCGGATTGATCCTTGAATCCGTTGGATTGGTGAGGAGTCTGGAGGAAGGCAGATCCTGCAGAGCCTTGGGCGTTGGGTGGCAGATAGGTCCTGTCAAGTTTGCCAGCCTGGGCCAAGGCGATGGCAGCTAAAACGATGAACTGGAAAAATGGAACGTATGGTTGATTTTTTATAAATGGTCAGAAAAATATGATGTGGCATTAATCAAAAAGTAAACGAAGTAAATTGATTTAATTGTTAAGCGTATTAATTTTTTTTCAGTCAATGTGATTCATTGCTGGTGGCTTAGTCTTTTATTATATTCCCTGATAACTCACAAATACCCAAATTGACTATAACAGACAATCCGGTTCATTTTAAAATATTTTTCGAACTTGTTAACAAAGCTGTATTTATGATAGCTTACCAATTTCATTTTTATTTTTTGAATTGGTCTTGCTACCCAGAAGCTGTGAATGCAACTGATAACGTTACCGTATCAGTACAGTATATATACTTAGTTAAGTAGCAGTCAATATTTCATCATAAAGATTCGGGGATGGGCTAGTCTAATTGAAGATGACCTTAGTGAAGCTAGTTGAGATAGTTTTGGTATTAAGAGGCGTAATGATGACATTAAACTGTATAATGATCTGGTTTTCTTATAGGTTACTGAGGTCAGAAGGAGTATACGTCAAAAGATAATTAAAAGCATCATTCATATGGATTGGCGCGCCCTCTTACTATCTAAAAGCAATGAAATAGCTCTGATCAAATTACTATTTACGAATTTGAATAGAAATAGATACAAAGTGTAACATGATACACGCAAGACACCTTTTTTAGTGTATTAATTGGAAATCATCAAATAATTTCTTCCGCTTTGGCCGGAGCGGCCGGTCAGACTTTTACTGACTAAAATTCAGCCATGATTTTTATTTTTATGAATGGCATCTTGCAGTTCATCCAAGGAGGTTGTCGTCTGCTTAACCGAGCGAATCCTGTGGGTGCCTTAAAAATTAAGACCTCCAGCCAGGGTATAAACTTACAAACTAAGCGACACGCTAAGGGCACCCCCTGTGGGGTACGAGCCTCAGCTTAGTGCGTCGCTGAGGGACAGCAAGGGACAGGCTGGATCTGAAGAGCCATGATCCTTCTTTTAACCTTTATTTTCCGGGGCCGTGGTATCTCTTACGAACAACCCTCAATCCCGGGCGCACTATACCTTCCCTGTGGTATCTTGGACAATGTAATAGGGCAACTTTTGTTTTACGAGTTCTTCAAATTTACAAAATGACTTTCTTTTGTTTTATGGTCTGAGAGATATAACACCTTTTTTGGTTTATTATGCTACATGTGTAGGTACAACGCATTGAATATTTTTTCCAAAAGTATATAGGTAATCAATTTTTGTTAGAATCAGAACAGGCGTTACATATACATTGGGTGCCTTGAGAGCGACCCGTATCCAGCAGTAGACTGTCGTAGGCTGATGATGAAGATGCTACAACAGGTGTCTAGCACCATAACTTTCACTCAGTGGAATAAGTTCTGCTTTAAGATGTCATAGTAGGTCTACAGAATCATTTATTTATTCGCAAACATAGGTGATGATAACATAAAAGATCTTTCAATTTAAACAGTGCGCTATGTTTTATCAATTTAGATACAAAGCTTAAGTTAGTTTCATAAAACTGTATTTTAGTTCAAGAGTCGAGGAAGACTAATGAAACAGGTGGATTCTTTGAAGTATGTCATGGCTAGAAAGGAGGTAGCTGATGAAATAACGATAAATAGAGGAGTTTGAAAGAAGAACACATGCTGTGTTGACCCCAAATAATTTGAGGTAAGGACAGTTTTTTTTAGACTTTGCCCCACACTAGGAATTTCTCGTGTATCGTGGGTGCGTTCACACATACAAAACTAGACCCGAAACAACTACCTTTTAGTGATACAAATATTATTCCGTGCGGGCATCGAATCCGCGACGCGCAGCGCAGCAGTCGATCGCTCAGCCACTGCGCCAACTGTGTCGTCAAAAATGATGATGATTCCGAATTTTTCGTTTCAGATCATTCATAATTCATCTTTTTTCTATTTATTTATTTTATCGTTGATAGAATGTATGTATATATATATATATATTTTAAGATTACACAAATTATTGTTTAATAAATATGAATGTGTGGATGTGTGGAGTGACAAGAATGGATCGTTTAGAGGAAGTATGAAATTAGGGCTACGTTTATAACTTTCTCTAAATCTTCTTGAGTTGTTTGTTTTAGTAGGAACGTGTAATAAGGATAGGTAAAAGACGTGTGATTAAATATTGACGGATATGAATGTTGATAGACGGAGATCGATAGAGCAAAGCAAAAAAAACAGATGGAGATAAATGACGTGAAAAAGAAAGAGTACCTAAACGATGACGTGACGTCTGATAGGAGAGAATGGAAGAAGAAAACGTGTTGTGCCGACCAAATAGAATGGGACAAGGGCAGGAAGATGATGAAAAAATGTTAACAACGTCATTTAAAATGTACATAAAGGATACCCCACATTACAGATCCACAAAGACAGATCGTGAACTAATTTCAGTTTCATAACTAACAAATATTTCCATCTATCAAAGCCCAACATCAAACTTAATACACAATCATTATTAGAGCATTACTTTTTCAGAAACTATTGAAGTATTGCACCATTGATCTTTTGAAAGCAGTCATAATCATTATTATTGCGGTATCATCACGCATCTATTGAGGTAAGCAGAGTAAGGTAACGGGGTGAAGGTCGTTTTGAAGTGTTGTTTTAGTTCTTGCATGGTATGATAGATGGCGTTAGCTATCGATGTTGTTGACGCTTTTGTAGTGCTTTGATATTTCCTTTTCTACCCTATTTGTTTCTTAATATTTTAAGGCCTTTAGTGTGTAACAAGTTAGTCAACTAAAATCCGTACCTGTATTAGTTAGAATAACTTTTGTTCAATAACTTTTCACTCTCCCTCCGCTCTGTGGGGAAGTTATTAGATGCTCTCACAGCCGTAAAAAAAGTTCTTTTACAAGGTCCAAGTTTTTTTTTGGGAATTTTTAGAACTCGTGGAATAAAAAGTAGTTCAGTTTCAGTTCATGGTCTGAAGGGACCACACGGGACATCTCCCGATACTTAAGTTACAACTAGATTTTTTTTAGGGTTTGGTAACTCGAAAAAAAAAACGGAACCCTTCTAAGATCACTTTGTTGTCCGCCTGTTTTTCTGTCAAGACGCTTTATCTAAAAAACGCGTGAAAATATCGAGTTGAAATTAAAACCATAGTTAAGTCTGTGGTCCCTTTGTACTGGGAAATATATATACCCCCTGAGGTTATTCCTGAAATGGCTGTTTTTGTAGCGAGTTTGTACGGACCCTCGGTGCGAGTCTGACTCGCTCTTGACCAGGTTTTTTAATTTCTCTTCTTCTTTTGTATGCCATTCTTACTTTTTTCGGTCGGCGAAAATCCTGGCGCACATCGAAACGGAGAGTGTCAGATTTGTACTGACTATAACCTATCCATGATCCTACTTTTGCATTTTGAGTTTCAGGGCTACGGCACGGGTATAGGCAAGCCGCTTCGATTTGCTGACATACTATTTTTATATATTTGCTGACGTATTATCTATACTATATATTTATATTATTTATTATTATTAATATTATAAAGCTGAAGAGCTTGTTTGTTTGTTTGAACGCGCTAATCACGCTACGACCAACAGGTGCTGAGCAGCGTGGGTGAAACCGCGTGGAACAGCTAGTTCATATAATAATAATAATGTGGTTCTATCGTTCGACCTTCTTATGTCTTATTTGGAAACCAAACTTAGATCTCATACAAATGATTGAAGCTTGACTCACTATCCTTTTATTGCTCATCTCAATCTGATATATAAGACATTACCGATCCAATGTAGTTGTGAAATCAATCCATCTTTGCAACATTCTTTTAAGACAAGAAATTCTGACTAATAATCAATTACTTATGTTATGAGATGTTAAGTTTACTAACCGACTTCAAGGAGGAGGTCCTCAATTCGTCAGAATGTTTTTTTTTTTTAAATTAATTACTAGCTTTTGCCCGCGGCTTCGCTCGCGTTAAATTCGGGGTAACACAATTCCCCTTGCGCCTTATTGATTTGTAATAGCAACGCTAAGTTTTCCCTTTTCTTCCCCCTTTCTCTCTCACATCCCACTTTTTTCAAAAAAAAATTAGTCATAAAAGTTATGTCCGTCTCCTGGTTCCCAACAATCTCTGTACCAAAATTCACCGAAATCGGTTTAGCCTTTAAAGCGTGAAGAGGTAACAAACAAACAAACTCACTTTCGCTTTTATAATATTAGTAAGGATATAGTAAGGATTTTTATATAAGTTCATCGATAAGTGGAAGACGCCTGCTCCGATTTGCCAAATTTTTGTTTGATAGGATATACTTCCTAGATGGTCCCATATCAATTTTATTTATATTACTTAGGTAGGTACTTTATGAGTTATCGTCTATTATACTATTTTTTTTTCTTTACGCCTATATGGATAATCATTAATCTTTAAGTAACAAAGGAAAATGAAAACTCGATAAAAATTATTTCATATATCATACCATAACGAACATAAAAAAAAAACTAAAAAGTGGAAATAATTTTACTTCCGGAGTTCAGGGACAAAAATGTCACCGACTTCCGGAAGTAAAGATATTTTCCACTTTTTAGTTTTTTTTTTTTAAAGTCGGTTTTATTTTTCTGTAACGATTTATAACATTCATCTCCATCTTTTCCGGTCTACTTATAATAACAAACGAATATTCATTATAAAGACACGAATATTCAAACGAATATTCATAATAATGACCTATTCCAATTTTTTTTTATTTGGTTTCAGCAGGCTTTTACAGGCTGAAAACATTGCAGAAGAACCACAATCAACTTGTTTGTGGAATCCGCAGTTCCATACGAATGTGTTTAGTTTCTTCAATTACATTCGTTATCATCGCCTGCGTTATAAATAAATAAATATAAATAAATATCTTGGGACAACTCACACACGGCTATCTGATCCCAAGCTAAGCAGAGTTTGTGTTATGGTAACCAGACAACTGATACACATACTTATATAATTTATAAATACATACATATTATAGATAAATCACACCCAGACACAGAACAAACAATCATGCTCATCACACAAAGTTTGTCCTGGGTGGGAATCGAACCCACGACCTCCGGCTCAGCAGTCAGGGCCACTAACCACTGGACCAACAGGCCCGTCAACCATTATGATTTTGACATCGGTCGGTATTCGATCCAAATGACTCGTTTCGTCACTGACCGCACATTTTTATAACAGACGAGTCATTCATGAAGTTAAGGTCAATACTCGTCAAAGAAATGATACTCAATTACCTACAGCGTAGGCATATTTTCCAAGAATTAAGAATTTTTTCAGTAGTGCGACCGTCGGACTGCCAGGTTACGAGATTTTGTTAATAATCGCTTATCACGATCTTTATAAATAAATAAATATCTTGGGACAACTCACACACGGCTATCTGATCCCAAGCTAAGCAGAGCTTGTGTTATGGTAACCAGACAACTGATATACATACTTATATAATTTATAAATACATACATATTATAGATAAATCACACCCAGACACAGAACAAACAATCATGCTCATCACACAAAGTTTGTCCTGGGTGGGAATCGAACCCACGACCTCCGGCTCAGCAGTCATGGCCACTAACCACTGGACCAACAGGCCCGTCAACCATTATGATTTTGACATCGGTCGGTATTCGATCCGAATGACTCGTTTCTTCACTGACCGCACATTTTTATAACATACGAGTCATTCATGAAGTTAAGGTCAATACTCGTCAAAGAAATGATACTCAATTACCTACAGCGTAGACATATTTTCCAAGAATTAAGAATTTTTTCAGTAGGGGGACCGTCGGACTGCCAAGTCATAAGTTACGAGATTTTGTTAATAATCGCTTATCACGATCTTTAATATGGATAATACGAAAATGTACAACCCTGATCCCTAATATACAGACACATTCTAGTTTGGGAATTACCGTCCAACCAGATTTATTTACCGTCCTTATTAATAATAATAAATTCAAATTCAAATAATATATAATATATAGTAGTAGTAAATAGTATATAATATATAGTAGTATAGTATATAATAAAAAAATGCTTTTCAATATGTTACTAATAAAGAGATATTATACCGTTAAGGACTATTTAGAAGATAAGTCAATACCAGATGTAATTTGCAATATAGACTGATTTAATTGACATACCGACTGTAAATACATACATTTGCACGTCATATTATGGCAGGATATGCTGAATCCAATTTACTGTACTTACAATAAATACTTTTGATTTGATTTGATTTAGTTCTCGAGTTTGGACCCAAGACACGCAGCTCAGATTTTCTGGATGAACTAATATATAAAATTGTCGTGTCAGGATGTTCGTTCCCATACTCCTTCGAAAAGGCTCACCGATTCTTATGATTTTTTTATGCAAATTTAGTCTGAGAATCGCTACTATCTATTTTTCAGACTCACCAGTGGTATGGTGAGCAGCGGCTGAAACCGCTGGGCAAGACTAGTCCTTAACAATAGCGAAAGTGAGTTTGTTTGTTTGTTACGTCTTCACGCCTAAATGGCCTCACCGATTTTGATGAATTTTGATAAAGAGATAGTTGGAACCCTGGAGACGGAAATAGGCTAATTTTGTTTTTAAAGTGAGTATATGAGGAAGAGGGAAGAAAAGGGGAGAGAAAAATATTTTTTTTCGATCATCATGCGGGTCAAAGTTAGCGTTAGCCCAAAGAAACTATGCCACACGGACGAGGGTGGGCGGAAGCTAGTATTATATAATTATCATTTGCTTCAGTGAAGAAAAACACTGAGAAAACCAGCATGCCTAAGATTCATATTTCGATGGCAGGTTTAGCCCAGTCAGAGGCTCCTGGAGGGCATACAACTGAAGCCAGTTTAACAGCACTAACCACACATTAAAAAAAGATCATTGGTGTGCCTTTATTTGTTTTTTCTTATTTTTGTTTAAAACACTGTTCTAAGCTTTCACGGTTTATGAAGAAACTGACTGACACTGCCAATTAGGAGATATCTCCTGTGATTTCCACATTTATACTCTCTATATACACGTTACGAAATTTCGGAAGATATCTTGGAGAGACAGGGTAGACGACTAAAAGAGTGATAAATGTGAATATTGATTGGTGGAGAGGGAGAGCATGGCCAAAGAAAAATTGGATGAATTATGTGAGGAATTATATAATAATAATAATATCTTGGGACAACTCACACACGGCTGATCTGATCCCAAGCTAAGTAGAGCTTGTGTTATGGTAACCAGACAACTGATGTACATACTTATATAATTTATAAATACATACATATTAAAGATAAAACACACCCAGACACAGAACAAACAATCATGCTCATCACACAAAGTTTTTCCTGGGTGGGAATCGAACCCACGACCTCCGGCTCAGCAGTCAGGGCCACTAACCACTAGACCAACAGGCCCGTCTATATGAAAGAGAAAGAAGTAAATGATGCCGTGACATCTGACAGGGGAGAATAGAGGATGAAAACGTGTTGCGCTGACCCCAAATAGAACGGGACAAGGGCAGGAGAATGATGATGTGATTATTAAAACTTTTAGGTTTTTGGAATGTTAAAATTCTCGCCCTTCAATCCATGATTTTTAAACTAATTTACATATTATACCTAAACATAACATAACAATATAATACGAACCTTTGGCAATTTTCGATAATTAAACTAAAAATAAGCCTCAAAAGCAAGTTCACAGTTCACGGCCGAACAAGTAATTATAAGACAATAACGATTATCTTACGAATGTCTGATCGTGTGTCTGACGACCTTTCACTGTATTTGTTCTTGTAGCTTGATTGTTGTTACGACAAGCTTTACGTCCGAAGCGAAGCTCTATACACAAAATGTTTTGATAAAACTTTTTTGTAAAAAATAAAACCGTCTTCCAAAAAAAACTTTACGGACGTCGGTGGCTTTTGTTGTTTTTTTTGCCACCGACTTCCGGAAGAACAGTTATTTTCCATTGATTTTGTGTTTTTTTATTGTATGTTTGTTGTGGTATAATGATATTATATCACATAATTTTTATCGAGTAGGTATTCATTTTCCGTTTTCGATCATTTACATACATAGTAGAAAAATATGTATTATAGACGATAACTCATAAACTACCTAAGCATCCTTACTATAATATTATAAATGCGAAAGTGAGTTTGTTTGTTACCTCTTCACGCTTTAATGGATGAACCGATTTTGATGAATTTTGGTACAGAGATAGTTGGGAACCAGGAGACGGACATAATATTTTTATGAAAAAGTGGGATGTGAGGGAGAAAGAGGGAAGAAAAGGGAAAACTTAGCGTTGCTATTACAAATCAATAAGACGCAAGAGGAACTGTGTTACCCCGAATTTAACACGAGCGAAGCCGCGGGCAAAAGCTAGCAATAAATACAAATGAAATTGGACCACTTGAAAAGTACCTATACCCTATCAAACAAAAAGAAAATATTGCAAATGTGAGAATTCAACTATCACCACGCGAGTGAAACTGCGGGGCTCAGCTAGTAAAATATAAGGGAAACAAGGTTGATCATTTGAAATATCATTAGCATAGAATTATGGTCACAATCTCACACTGCTATTTTTGTAATTTATTTAAGGACACAGAGCACTAGACCAGACAATTTGGATTATGATTAATTACTATTTATTTTGCTCACCTTTCATACTCAACTATCACATACATCACTATTTCATATTCAACTTGTTGAACAAAATTACGAGATTCTTATAATGAATGGGTTTGTGTAGTAGCAATGTATACATAAGTATTTGATGAAACATTGACATTGTAGATATAAGAAGTTTCTTAAACTGTATCCATTTAAAATATTCATACAAGAATCTTACTATCTTACTAATATTATAAAAGCGAAAGTGAGTTTGTTTGTTACCTCTTCACGCTTTAATGGCTACACTGATTTTGATGAATTGGTACGGATATAGTTGGGAACCAGGAGGCGGACATATGCTATTTCTTTTTAAAGTGGCAAGTGATGAGAAAGAGGAAAGAAAAGGGAAAACTTAGCGTTGCTATTACAAATCAATAAGGCGCAAGGGGAACTGTGTTACCCCGAATTTAACGGGAGCGAAGCCGCGGGCAAAAGCTAGTAAACTATAAAAACCTTACTTACATTACAGAAAGCAGCCTCGACGCAGTAATAAAGATAGACATTCAGCAGTTCTTACTAGAAGTCGGTAACAATGTGTATGTTACCGGCTAAATCCAATTTCAGGCCAAAAGTCATAGGTCGATGCGATCCCAATATCAAGCTAAACGAGGTGCTACTGAGTGAGCCAGACCACTTTTCAACCTTATAGCCTTATTGCTAAGGGTGAAAACTGGTCAGGTATGTGTATCCCTAAAACTGGAGCATGATGTCGCTTCGCAAAGCCGTCAGAATTTTGTAGTATCCGTTGTGCAAATTTAGTTCCTGGACCACTAACAAAAAGGTCTGCATTTCAAAAGCATTAACAAACAAATTATGTCACTTTCAAAACGTGGGCAAGCGTTTGTCACCAACAAATTACAGTGCTGGCCATAAAAATGCCAAGGCCCTATAATTTTACTATGTGATGTAATAATAAAATAAATACGCTTAATACGTTGTCTGTAGTGACAGCAACAATTAGGGGTTTGTCACGCTGTCCGTCTGTCACGTACCCACGAACATCTAAATGGTCATGATGGGTTTATGGGTGGTATAAATATCATTGGTTTTTTTGGGATTATCACACATCTCAATTGAGTCCTGGTGAGGATACAACGATAGAGATGAAGTGGTTCTTGGTAGGTTTCAATAATAATTATTAAGTTTTTAATTTACAGCAATTAATGTAATTAACACAATCAATACCAAATACAATCGATTTCGGACAAAGTAAATGAATCTTCCAATATCATCCTCTAAAAGTATTTTTTAAAACTAATAATCATAATAACATTATTGCTGTCATGGTTTTCTCAATAATCGCGAAAAAATTCTTAGAAAAAAAATATTTGATCGGTATTTGGCTGGTTTATATTTTATGGCCCACACTGTACATTTTAATTAGACACAATGAAAGTGTTCAAAGCAGACTTTAAACACTCTGAGCTCTCAATAAAGATTGATCCAGTAATGTGCTTGCATTATTTATCTGACTAACACAATAAAATCCATTTGGGGTCCTTTATTTTGAAACAATGGGTCTATTGTAGCTATTGGGTTTTTGCAATTGGCATTAAATTCTGGGTTGAGTTGTATTGTCTATCTCTAGTTATTTTTAAATGTGTCTTTCGCAACTTTTTTTCCTCTATAAACTCAAAAAATCTCGATTATAATTATTACGTGAAGCTTAAAACAGAATAATTACTTTTGATTGATTTTTGTTTTCTTTTCAGATTACTTTGGCCATAGGCCTAGCATCTTCTGATAAATTGGACCGCACCTACCTTCCACCACCTGGTGCCCACCTTGCTGGAGGAATTCTCGGAAGTAATGATGCTCCCTTGGAACCTCCTCATCATACTCATCCAGAACAAGGATCCGTTGTAGGAAGACCTGACTCAATACTTCCAAACTTTGCAGTTAATGGAGAAGCTGTGAACTTTGGCGATAAAATACATAAGGTTCCTGTGACAACTACCTCCTACGCGTTTTCGCAGACCACTACTTATCCAAATGGGGAAGGCATTGAAACAACAGTTTTGCCTATAAATCCTGTAACGGGATTGCCAATTCAACTGGAGCAAGGACTGCAAAACTTCCCTTATGGAACATCTCAAGGGCAACAGAATGTGCAAAATTTTCCAAGTTATACTCAAACTCCAACTTTTGGAACTAATATCAAAACCGAATTTGGTCTTCAAGGCCCAACAACGGCACCCGTGAATATTGGCAGCCCAGGTTATGGCCAGTTTGCAAACCAGCCTTTGAATCAATATCAAGGACAAAATGTGGGAACACCTTCAGGTGTTCCTCAACTTCCTGGATCAATATATCCCGGCCAAAATCAGGGTCAGTTACAGTATCCTGGTAGGCAGAGTAACACTCAAGAATTTCTGCCAACGGGTGCTCCTATTAATCAAAATTTAAATCAATATCCTGGACAAAGTGTAACTAATCCCGGAGATTTTGTACAAATTCCTGGTTCTAATCAAGGTTTGGTGCAGTATCCTGGTGGTCAGATAGTAACAGGACAGCAAGAATTTGTACCAATAACTGGATCTCCAATAAATCCTCAAACCGGTGGTGACCAAAGTGGCGTGAATTATGATGGCTCCCAAGGGCAAGGAATTTCACAAGGAGTTTATACTGGGCAGCCGATAAATGTGCAAAATCTGGGTACAACTCAACCGACCCAAACTTCTTACCAAAACCAGGAACCTATAAATATTGGAAGAATACCATCTCAATATCCTACCGGGGATCCAAACTATGGAACACCTGTTCCTATTGGATCAGAAAACGTATATCAACCTGGGTCTAAACCAGCTAATATCCCTTCATCATACAACAATGGCATCCCAAGTACAACTGCTCTACCTGGATTTCCATCATCAACCACAGCCTATCCCTCAGTTAAACCAGTTTATCGACCAGAAAGACCTCAAGCTGCAGCCGAAAGAAATGCTGTCATTCTCAACTATGAGAATGTTCGGACTCCAAACGGCTACTCATACAGTTTTGATACCTCAAATGGCATTCATGCTGACGAAAGTGGTATAGTGGACAATGGAACGAAAGCTCAAGGAGCGTACTCTTACATTGGTGATGATGGAAAGGTCTATAGTGTAATTTATACTGCCGATGAAAACGGTTTCCAACCTCGTGGTGATCATTTACCTACTGCTCCTCCGATCCCGGAAGCTATTCAAAGGGTCATTGAGCAGGCTGCTAGAGATAAGGCTGCAGGAATTGTGCACGATGGTAAGTCTATTCAACTCGTAATATCAGTTTTACTTAGCTTTCAAAATACATTATTTTCTCGTGAGAATATAGAGTGCAATCATAGAAATGGTAACAATTATTTAACTGTAGATCTTATAGACGTTAAGTTACTCAATTATTCAATCATACTAATGCATTTTTTTCGTCCCACAATTATATTTCTTGTTAGTACTTAAGATTGTTATCTCATCCTGTCAAAGAAACGGTAGCTACGCCGATTATGAAGAAAGTGTTAATAATAATTATAGTGCATGAATTTGTTCCAGGTTCTTACGATGAAGATAAGTATGGTGATCAAAATTACCGTGGAACTGCAAATCGTCGTCGGCCACAAAATCAAGACACAAATCAATATAAAAATAACGATTTCTATGGAGCAAAAGATGAAATTATAAAACCTGTTACTGGAATAAAAGACGAAAAGTACAATGAACAGGTAACCAAAGACCGAATAAACAAGTATCTTCCTATTAAAGATACACAGAAAGGTTTAGATGGTAAATCAGGGTCAAAGCGACCTTCAAATCAAAGAGACGGTGAAAATAATTTCCAAAATGTTTCTGTAGAAAACGAGAGAGTTTCAGGTGACTTTCATTCACCGAGAGGAGATTTTGATGGAAATAAAATGCCATTAGTAGAAGACAAAATCAATCAGTCAAACAATTATAGTGCAAAGAAACAGGAACCTGCAGGCCGCCATCCAGGTTCAGGAGGTAATAATTTCTCTTCGCATGACGTAACTGATTCCGATCGAAATAATCTACCCGGATCCAAGACTCGCAGGCCTTCTGAACGTCGCCCCACAAGTGGTGTTAAAGATATTACGGAAAAATATCCTGGATCCAATGTAGATGTTAGTACTTCTGACAGATCTGAAACTGGAGGAGATGGAGTTTATAATGGCAAAGGTATAGATAACGTTTCTGGTAGTCCAAACGTAGTTGATGGATCGGGTAAAAATATAAATACCAACTACAATAGCGCTACAGGTGCTCCAAAAATGGGAAATAGGATACAAACGTTGAGGTTGAGAATGAAAGAAAATCGAAGACCAGACTCAACGAGCAACAGAAATGCCCAAAATAATAATGATAGGCTTCAAGATGAAACTTTTACTCAAGAAAGAACCAAGATGCCCTTTTTCTCTGATTATTACAAAAAAGGTATCGCAAACCAACAAACAATTGAACAGAATGACAATGGGTACAGTTACCAGCAACCGAAAACTAAGTTTGAACAGAATTCATTCCCAACACGATTCAGTCCTCAAGAAGTGCCCACAACCCAACCTAATCAGCGCAAAACCGAATACGTAGAAGGCACCACACGAAAGCCTTTTATGACTCCAAATGTTTACAATCAAAATAATGGGAACAACCAATCAACTCTCAATGTAAATAATGAAAATGGCAAAAACAGCCAATCAACGCCCAGCAGATACAATGAAAATAAATCAACCACGAGGAAACCGTATACGACACCTTTTAATACAGACAATTCTTACACTGATTATGATGATGGTGACTATGCAACTGATCAGGAGATTGATGACGATAGGAATCAATCCACTAGAAAACCATCAGACAGAAATATTACGTCCCGACCTTACCAATCAACACTGACTACATCAACACCTCAAAATGTTCCAAGTAATCAGAGAACACGTGCTGGTCAAAAAGGCACTATAACTCCTATTCTTAGAACAGAAAATTCAGGAACCGAGTCATTAGGATATTCCTATAAGCCAGTCACTCAAATGCCGTCCCATAATTCCCGATTTGGTAATACCGCTGTTCCTCGAGGAATGAAACCTCAAGAACGTAGACCAGCAAACACAGTACCTATTTCAACGACCGCTGTTGGCAGACCTGTAACAACCCAATCCCCTTCTGGTATTGGACAGCCAGACTATAAATTTCAGACTACGGAACCTAACTTTAAATATCCTGGAGCAAATGTAGGGTCTGGTTATCCAAGTACTAGTTCCTTCCCTGGTACCGGCTCGATAGTTCCAGGAGTATCAACACCACGGGATTACTATCCTTCTACCTATGAACCTTCTCAGGATTATTTCAGCACAACAGCCGTACCTACACCTTCTAGATATACACAAGGCTCTGGCTCTCGAGTTCCAGCTGGCACTCCTGGATCACACCAACCTCCACAGGATGAATCTTTCCATATTGGCTACCATTATGGACCTCCTAAAACCGGATCATTAAATCTAGATGGTCCAGAATTTTTTACACCTACCGGAACTTCCGGAGTTTTCCCAACTTCACCAACTGGTACTTACCAAACCACTTATCAACAAGGACCCGAAGGTTTCCCATCTACTACTTTTGCCCCTATAACCCCTGGAAGTCAAAATAAATTTATTCCTTCGCAATCTGGAACCTTTACTACAGAGACAACACCAACTGGAACTTATCCAGGAAACTACCAAAATGGACCTACTACGCCTGGCTATGGTACTACGATAGTATCTTCAACTCCAGGAGGTAGACCTGTCTTTGTATATCCAGGATCACCTGGTTCTCAGGAAACCATTGGATACGAATATGGACCTACAAGACCAACGTATTCAACTACTGAATCTCCTTCAACTGTTGGTACAACTCCTGACTCTTTCACACCAACTGGATCCACTGGTCTTCGGGATTATTCAACCACATACCGTCCAGGCTTCCAGTCTACCCAGGACACTTTTGTAGGTGGACCTGTTGATGGTTTTGGAAGACCAATTGTCACTGAACAGGGTGGTTCACTTCCTGGATTAGTACAACCCACGCAGGGACCAACAGGATCAGTAAATAATGTGGGGCCAAACTTCGATGGTACTGAGCAGTCTGCCACATATCCAGGAGGTTATGACCAGACCAGGGTAACGGGTGAAGACTTCAGTGGTCCCAAACAACCTCAAAGGTTTGATCCTGAAACCGGTTATCATTACAAATGATTGATGTACTCTGATAATATTTATTTCTGATAATTTATTGAGAGCAAAAATTAATAAAAATAAGTTTTACGGTGAAATTGTTGGTTTTATTTTAGTTTCATGGCGTTTATAATTATTATTGGCGCTATACGTCTTTAAACTGACATGGTTACTAAAACTATAATTAACTCTTGAAACGGGATATTACACCCGCTATAACTTCAGATCATGGCGTTTACAACATCGCCGAAACATCTGAAACTCAATAAAAATAACAAACATGGTAAATATTCCGTTTCAAGTGTTAATTATCTAAGTATTATTGGCGCTATTTGAAAGCGTTTATAATAACAATGTATAAATAACCACTGTTAGCCATCATTTTCGAAAAAGTTCTTTCAATGTCACTAAGTCTCAAAATTGAATATCATCCTGAACATCGCCCTTCGCAAAAATACTGATAATTGATCCAAAATTACCCTAATTACATTCTAAATCATGTCATCAATCATTACAGAACATCTATTCATAAGGAGCGATGTCCAGCTTCCTATATTATTACGATTACTCCACACATACATAGTAATTACTAATTACTCATATGTAAAGGTCAAGATCAAAGATATCAAGATATTTAGATCATTTTTTACATTAGTCAATTATACATAACGATGAAACTGCATACATTAAAAGCGCATTTAATTTACATAAACACGGAATTAAAATTACATAATTTATCATTTTCGATCTAAAATCGAGTCACGTTTGATAAATAAAATGATGGTCAGAAATAAAATAAAGAAGCTGCTATGAAATTATAAACATGCTTATATCCCAAAGCTCAGCTTTCAACGACAAAAAATGCTTGGTCAACATTATGGATCCATGATAAAACATCAGATAGTCTTACCCTCTTAGAAGAATCATAACAAGGGGTTTGCTTTCTCTGTTATCGTTAATAGCGTGATCTTAGATCAAGGATCCAAAGCTCCATCTATACACAATCTATGAAAGCTTGCAGATGATATATGAGAACTATACGAACACATGCAAATTAACACTAAGTTGTAAACGACAGAAAATAGATGGCGTTATTATCAGTGTTATAAATAAAATATTGTACAACATAACATGACGTTTTCAAATCCCACGTAGGTGTTCAGTGCATCCATTTTTACTACTTATGTTTAAGTCTCATGAAGCTAAGTGAAAACCTTTTGAGGGTTACGTACGATGTGCGCTAAATTGATATACTTAATAAAAGAATTTATAAAATAATTTCAAGACTATATTTTTATATTATAGTAGCTTTTGCCCGCGGCTTTGCTCGCGTTAAATTCGGGGTGACACAGTTCCTCTTTCCTGATTTACAGATACCTGCTACCTGCAGTTTTTGCCTTTGTGCCTTATTTATCGTAAAAGCAATGCCAAGTTTTCCCTTTTCTTTTCTCTTTCTCCCTCATATCAATCTTTTTTAAAAAAAATGTCTATGTCCGTCTCCAGGGTCCCAACTATTTCTATAGGCGTGAAGACGTAATAAACAAACCTAAAAACTCACTTTCGCTTTTATAACATTAGTAAGGATTTGAAAGATACTTCTCACACTTCTTACGCCATTCTCTAGTCTTCATTTTTGTAATTCTTAATTTAAAACGACCTGAGTATTGGAACGTCCACTAGCCAGCCTTCGGCTTTGGTTAACGTGTAAAACCTCTAACAGTAGCAGAAGAAAAAAACTGCCCGTCTATATGTTAGTACGGTTAGAAGAAGGAAAAAAAGAAACTCTTATTCGCGGGAACACGTCCCTGTAAGTCTTAACATTTAGATTTTGCCCTAGCAGGGTCCATAAATGTACTTTAGCTTTAAGCCTTTTGTAACACCTACTACACACATTATGGTACGCATAAAAATCAATATCTACGTAGCCTTATGTCATAAGTTTGTACGGAACCCTCGGTGGGCTTCAATTTAGCCAGTCCTGACGACACGGTTGGCGCAGTGGCTGAGCGATCGACTGCTGCGCTGCGTGTCGCGGGTTCGATTCCCTCACGGAACAAATATTTGTATGGCCTACAAATGGTTGTTCCGGGTCTGGCTGTTTGTATATGTAAGTTTAAATGTTTGTAAACGCACCCACGATACAAGAGAAATTCCTAGTGGGGCAAAGTTTTTTTATTAAAAAAACTAGCTGTTGCACGCGGTTTCACCCACACTGCTCAGCACCTGTTGGTCGTAGTGTGATGTTATAAAGTCTATAGTCTTCCTCAAGAAATGGACTATCCAACACTAAAAGAATTTTTCAATTCTAACCTCCTGGTTAGAATTGAAAAAATCTCGCGCTAATCTCAGGGACTCCTGTCCCTGAGATTAGCGCGTTCAAATAAACAAACAAACTCTTCAGTTTTATAATATTATAGTATAGATAATATAATAATATATAGTATAGATAACAAAAAAAATGTCATGCACTGCAGACAGATAATGCTATTGGAAACAATTTCCAAACATACATTATAGTAACTAAGTTTCCTATAAAACTACACCAAATTTAGTTCACATCTAGTCCTACAAAGCCTCAATGACACTATACAAAAATCATCACTAGCGATTTATATTGCTACAAAACGGTACACTACACCATATTAAGCAACAGAACTATTGTTCTAAATAATCTACACAATAAATTGATCATCAACATTTGTGATTTGATATCGTGAGAAAACCTACACGTTTATAATAAACGGTCGTGTGTGAGAGTGACGACAGCGCCACCTGTGGGACAGGGCGTGATTTAATTTACGCACACACGGGCGGGTGATTAGTTATGGAGCCGGTTTTCGCCAAAGTTAAGTCGAATGGAGAGGTGCAAAAGACGAGCAAGATTGGTGAAATCACAGAAGAAAAAGAAAGAGGCAGAGGTACTGCAAGCAACTGCACTGCAAAGTTGATCGAATTCGTTAATCTTCGCTCAAGTGAAAATCGAGCCTTACGAGTTTTTCTGGATTTGAAACGCTCGTCCCAATCCAATATTTAACGCGCTAGCTCACGGTGGCTTCTGAGCTGTTCCCCCTCATTTGGAGAGGCTCCAAAAAAAATGCTCTGTTGGCTTCTCAACGCTTGGTTCAGAATCAACAGTGGAATATCGAGCGCGTGGTTTAAAAACCATCGCGTTTAAAAAGCGCCCGTGCGTTTGTAGTCTTACTGGCGCCGGCGCAGGTTGAGATCGTTCACGGAGGTGTTGCTGTAATACTGTCCCACGTCTGGGTAGCCTTTCACTGCTATCGCTTCTTTAATTGCGTGTTTGAGTATCTTCAAAGTATTTGAAATAATCCGAGCCTAGGATCTATTATAATAGCATCTTGCAAGAAATTACTTAAGTGATCTTAAACGGATTATGTAAAATGTACATAAAAAATAATATTTTCAAAGACGTTGAACTATCAAATTCTATTGGGGACATACAGCAGAGCTCAACGTACGAACTTCGCATGAAACAAGTATTTCAATTGCCTAGAGAATATTTCCGGGTGGAATGTTCGTGCATGTGAAATTGGTGTGTAACGCACCCACGATTGTAGGATAAATCCTTACACAGAACAATTCTGCTGCAAGTGTTTGTGGAACTGAATAACATTTCCTGCACTGTGATACTGATCTGTAAGATCACCGATCACCCATCCAATAAAATTCCTTGTTCCTTGGACATGAGCGTCCTTTAAGCAGATTCACTGTGGTTCGGTGGATGTCTTTGGAACCTACCTGTCATTTCAAGTCATGTAATTTTAGGACCAGAGGCGATTAAATAAATATAAACCTAGTCAAAGTAACGCACTTCATTTTTGTTGGCAAATGGAAAATCTTCGTATAACTTCCCCCGCTCAGGGTGGAGCGCATTTTATGTTCCGGGGTTGCAGGCTCGCATCTACAGTGGTTGGGAGGCGTCTCCCGGCGCCAGATACCCGGAGTGTCTCACGCGGCGGTTGGGTTGGTTTGAGGTTCTCTCCCTCAAACGTCCAGCCACCTCCTTTTCTGACATAACTGCTTAGCAGAAGGAGGTGACCGGTTCCTATTTCTTCTCACTCCGGACTATAGTCTGCTCCAGGGCCAGGCGCTAGAGATCGCCGCCACCGATAGCTTCTGCAAGGACACAGCTGTGCTCCACCCAAGCGGGTTAGACCACCACAGAAGGGATTTGCCAGGGTTTTACCCTCAACCGATTATGGAGCCTTCTACACAGTCTAAAAGCCCTAGAGGAAATAATGAGCATAAAAATAAACTGAATTACGAAGACGACGGTGCTACCTATTTTAATAATAACAATTTCTTAAGAAACCATAAAGTAATAGAAGCCTATTACAATAACGATAACATAATATCTAATAACGTTCAAATTACGTTATTTAACGAGCACGCATCTTTTAATTTGAACAAATCATTGTATGTTGTATTTTTTTTGCTCATCTCGACTTTTTGTTCGACAATAATGGCTTCGGGTCAGCTAAGATCCGGTTCCTTTTAATTTTGGGCTCAAGGTTAAAGATAGGTTGTTAGTTTTTGTTGTAGGGTATTCTTGTGGTTTTACTGATGGGATTTTTGAAGAGGCGGTCATGGCTGTATCATTTTATCATGGGATTCTTTATAGATTAACCGACGAAAAATCAAGAGGAGGTATTCAATTCTACGGTGACCACGCAGAAGTTTTTGCATTACCCTTTTTAGGTTTTTCGCTAATTACATCAATAATTATCATTTGGAAGAGCAGTTCATTGAAAATCATATCGAAGAATACACATAGTGTATTGATAACTGAGCAATCATTTAGTTAGTTTCAGAAAATATTGGAACGCAGCGGTTACTAAAGCAGAGGGGCCTTCCAGGGCCATTGCTTGCCGGGGTTGCGGGATGTTTATAAAAGAGATACCGGGGCCCCGGAACATAAATGGCAAAAGATGGAACTCGGGTAGGTTTTTTTTTCATTTGTCAGTAAAAATCTGGCATGGGAAGTTATTTGATGATTAATTAATATATCAATAAATTCATTCAGCTAAATTCCATTCATCTAATATATAAAAGTTTCGTGTCACAGTTTTCGTTGCCATACTCCTCCAAAACGGCTGGACCGATTTAAACGAAATTTTGTGTACATATCGGATAGGTCTGAGAATCGGCCAACATCTATTTTTCAGACCCCTAAATGAGCAGCGGGTGAAACACACAGGCACAGCTAGTAATAAATAAAGGTCGTGACTAGGATCAAGGACAAGGATCTTTAGAAATGTTAAAAAAACATTAACAACCGCTTTATTTCAATACAAAACTTTACAAACAAATACTAACCCAAGTTCCAAATAAACAAGCTAGTCCTTTTGAACCAATTAGTCACAAATAAATCAACAAACAACAAAATCGAGCACAAAGGTCATATTTGCAGTGACAGGGACCAAACACCCACAAGCTCAATTAGTGCACAATTCACGCCATATTCAGCGTGGGTTAAGCAGAGGATGTGACTAATAAATAATAGAGTACTGAATAATTCTAGTCGTGAACTTATCCTGAATAAACTTCGTTCATCGTTATTATAATAATTGTAATAATAGTTGAATACCTTATTGTGACTGAGTGTGTTAATTTTAGAATCGAAGTACAGACAGTACAAGTTGACCATCTAGTCAGATGCTTTTGATTCACTTGTTTTATTTTATTTAATAGATCGCACCCGCGGCTTTGCCCGCGTGATATCGAAATAAAAAGTAAATCCTATGTGTTATTCTGGACTATAATCTACGTCTGTGCCAAATTTCATCAACATCCGTTCAGTCGTTTTGACGTGAAACAGTAACAAACATCACTATACCCATTCTCACAAAAATTCGCATTTATAAAAATTATATGTATTAGTAGGATATGATAGCTAGCCCCCGCGGCTTTGCCCGTGCGATATCGAAAATAAAAGTATCGTATCTGTTTTCCAGACTATAATCTACCTCTGTGCCAAATTTTATCAAGATCCGTTTTGACGTAAAAGCGTAAAAACATACATACATTCCCACAAACATTCGCATTTATAATATTAGTAGGATTCTGAAGAACTAACATCATATAACACAAAAACACAGACAGACACGCAACAAGACAACGTTGATGACGTAAAAGTAGGACAAATATAAAAAAACGCATAAATTGTACTTTATTTGTTTTTAAAAGGTTCCGTCTCTCAAAAGAAAAAAAGGGAACCCTTATTGGATCAATTGGGGATCATTGGGTCTTGACAAACAGACAGACGGACAAAATAAATATCTTATAATGGTCTCGTTTTTCCTTTTGAGGAATGGAACCCTAACAATAGAATTCAATTTTTTTTTATATAAATATAGCTATTCGTTCGTAAAATGAAACACCACAAACTACCTACAGTACTGTATCTCCTCCTTTAAATCCATCCAAAGATTGTCTTGAAAAGATCGTTTTTAGCAATAAGACCGCCTATTGTGCCACCCTATTTATAAGTTGTATATTGTCATTCTTGTCATTTGTATGGTGTACATAATAAAGAATATTCTATCTATCTATCTAAAATCAAATGTAAAAAAAATAATTATCTACAATGTAGACAAATTGTCTTGTTTATTTTTTATGCTGACAGTACCAACTAAAGTAGGTATTACTATCAGTAAAAGGAGCATTCACAAACACAACATTTTATGCTCAACCTCCAAAGTTTAATGACAAAGAGTAGGCCGACCATTCTTTCCTCGGAGCGCGTTATTTTATGGACAATTGACGACACGGTGACGCATTGGCTGAAAAATGGACTGCTGGGTTGCGTGTCTGTTTATCTATCAAGACCCTTTCGTATCGAGTTCAAACGAAAACCATATACACAATTCTGAGGCCCTTTGCAGTTGTGAAAAAAAAGAAAATCGACAAAAACCTTTTTTTCCAATCAAATAAAAACTCTGACTGACACAATCTTTTGAAAATCTTAAGAAGCTACGCGGCACGATGTTTCGATATTTGAACTTCAATGTTCAATATATATCTACAACTAGCTGTTCCTCGCGGTTTCACCCACGCTGCTCAGCACCTGTTGGTCGTAGCGTGATGTTATATAGCCTATAGCCTTCCTCAAGAAATGGACTATCCAACATTAAAAGAATTTTCCAATTCCAAGCAGTAGTCCCTGAGATTAGCGCGTTCAAACAAACAAACAAACTCTTCAGCTTATATAGTATAGATATGGTGCGTCTACACGATCCGGAATCAAATATTATACATCACGCTTACAACACGTGACATGCATCAGTAGAGATGAAAGGGCCGCGAAGGTGAGGGCAGAAGTTCTTATATAGTGCATAGTATTTAGTTTTAAATGTATGTGTAGCCAGCCTTATACGTACTTATTTGGCAATCAATGGAATGCTGTATTTGAATCTTCATCGGCACGAGTTGTTTTGTTCGAAAATAGCTTATGATGTTATGAATGGTGTAATGATTTATTCAGTTTGTCGGCACGGTTGGCGCAGTGGCTGAGCGATTGCCTGCTGTGCTCCGTGTCGCGACTTTGATTCCTGCACGGAACAAATATTTGTATGACTTGGAGATAGTTGTTTCGGGTCTAGCTGTTTGTGTATGTGAGTTTAAATGTTTGTAAACGCACCCACGATACAGGAGAAATTCCTAGTGTGGGGCAAAGATTTTTTTTTGATAAAAATTGGCAAGTCAGTCTTATATATCGCACATTTAGATCAAAACTGACATAACTCAAAAACCGTGAATTTTTCTTTGTATAAACTTTCTAACATAACACACTGTGACAGTTTACAACCTATTTATGAAAAAAAGATTTCGACGAATTGAGAATCCTCCCTTTTTTAAGTCGGTTAATACCTAGCGAAATGTGGGTTTACCGTTAGATACATCTATCCCGTCAAGGATTACAGGCATGAAGTTATGTTACTAGCTGTGCCCAGCGGTTTCACCCGCTGCTCACTTAGGGGTATGAAAAATAGATGTTGGCCGATTCTCAGACCTACCCGATATGTACACAAAGTTTCGTTTGAATCGGTCCAGCCGTTTCGGAGGAGTATGGGAACGAAAACTGTGACACGAGAATTTTATATATTAGATGATTTTAAAATTATTTGTTTTGTTGGCAGAACGATTGACGAGTGTTGCTGTGAAAACTTGTCTTATGTATGAACATAAGTACAACTATCGTTAATTGAATCCTTACTAATATTATAAAAGCGAAAGTGAGTTTTTTTGTTACGTATACAAAACATAAAACTCCAGACTGCTCCTGTAAAATTAAAAATAGAAAAACCAATAAAACTGTTAGCCGGACCCGGTGCTCAGCAGCAATCATGCTTGTGAATGATAAGCCAACGAAGCAGTTAATGCAATACGTGTCTTATATAGATGGCATTCAGTTCAAAACTAAAAAATAAAGTTCATAATATACATAGGTGCAGCAACATGAATAAGGAATCTAGTTCTGAGTAAGACGTTCATCTTTTGGAGACGTGACTAGCATCAGGTATAGTCTTGATTGTAGTTGAAAGGGCCGTCAAGGTGAGAGTGGCTACAAAAATAGACTGTAATTAAGTGCAAGATGGGCTTGTGTTTGTATTATATCTACTAGCTGGTTGCCCGTGTCTGTCGAAATCCCAAAGGAATTTAGAACCAGGAAAGTGGTCAGTAATACCGCCGTGAATTCATGCAAACTTAGTAGTTTTACCTTATGTAGGTCCTTCCAAAAACTTGCATAAACAGACCAAGCTGTTAGAATTAGTACCATATTGTCAGAATTAGTAATTGTCGAAATTCATCCCAAAGGAATATAGCCTAACCAGGATTGAAAGTAGCTAAACAATACCGCCGTGAATTCATGCAAACTTAGTAGTTTTACTTTATGTAGGTCCTTCCAAAAACTTGCATAAACAGACCAAGCTGTTAGAATTAGTACCATATTGCCAGAATTAGTAATTGTCGAAATTCATCCCAAAGGAATATAGCCTAACCAGGATTGAAAGTAGCTAAACAATACCGCCGTGAATTCATGCAAACTTAGTAGTTTTAGAATGTAGGTGCTACCAAAAACTTGCATGTATAGACCAAACTGTTAGAATTGATACCACTGTTAATTTCATGCAATCCTAGTAGTTTCATATCCACAATCCGACCAAGTAATAGAGTTCTCGAATACGAACTTTACCACCCTGCCCCCTTCCCCCTGTTTCTGTACGGATGGATGATCATCAAATAACTTTAGGTATCGAATTTTTCCAGCGGCGTTACGACACGCTCATTCTGGCACAGGGGAGGTCACACCAGGTTCCGGCCGACATAATGACAGGCGGGGTTGTGATAGTCGCGGAGAGGGTCCGGCTACTGGGTCTCGAGGTGGCCTTGCACAAATCCGAGGCCATGGTCTTTCATGGCCGACGTCACTGTCGGGATCCTAGCAGTCATTGATTTTCCTTCGTTTTTATATATAGATAGAAAAAACTTTTTGAGTTTTTATTATTTGGAAAAAGTAATCATTATTTTAAACGTCCAGGGACATCCTGTATGCTAGAAGAAAATATCAACATAACGTTTCTGACTACAAACCACAACCTATATGATTCATTGAAATCCTAGAACAAACCAAGAACATCGTTACCTGTCAATTTCTGTCAAACCTTTATTCAATATTCTACAAAATATCAAGGTTGCCAACAACAAAAGATTTTGCGCAATCAGTTCGCATTGTGGCGAGTTCATTTTGTTACGACTTGACCCCTGAAGGGCAACCTTACTCCGAATGAATGGATATAGATCGAATAAGCGTCTGATGAATCCGATGGCCGTATTGGTAAAGGTGATATCAGACATTTTTTACGAGTGAATGGTTCACTCGAATGAATGTTTGTTTTTGTTTCATTAGTGAAATTATAATAATATAATAATAATTGTTTATTTTTATAAAAGGACATAATTTACAATAAAATTATCTTGACATCTAAAATAGATCACAGTTTGCACAGTTCAAAATAACGTGGAGATAAACGGTCATCTGTTCTTTTTGTTGAATTCTGCAGTAATTCGTTAGACGATTGAACATTTAGGAGAACCAAAATACGACATTTTAGAAAAGTTCACTCGTCATTTTTGACTTTTAGTGCATTTACACCTCAAAACAAAAAGTGCAGCGTCTGATATAACCTTAACATAATCACGATTTTAAAATCGATTGTTTTTCTGTGAACAATAGATACGCTTTTGTTTTTAAAGTTTATACCTTCATTGTGTTATTCATAGTTATGCTTAATGTCTCAATTTATCGAGTTGCATCAGTTTATAAAGTGTCTATTTTATCGATACTTTCAAGCAACGGATGCAATGGGTGACGGTGAACAATGGGTAGCTCACCGTCCGTCCGTCTAGTGGCGACAAGCCGTGTCCAATTCGCGTTAGTGTTCCACGTGCACCTCAAACAGATGCCAGCAAAGCAGAAGGGCCTGCCAGAGCCATTGCCTACCAGGGTTGTTTGAAAAAGAACAAGAACTGAACACAAAGAGCAAAAGTCAGTCAGTTAAATCTGACACTCCCTTCACTCCATGATAAATGATGTTTATTTTGCAAGTAGGTTTTCACAAACACTTTTACACGTAATTTTTTTTAAAACTAGATGAGGCCGGTGTTTCGTACTCGACTACTCTGAGAAGAAACAGCCGAAACAAACTCAGAAGTCATAGTCTCTTTTAAAGTCCAGACAAAATAATCTTGGTCAACTTACATGAGGACTATGCAGATAGTGTCTGAAATGGTCTTTTTAAGAAAGCACCACACAGATTGAGTGGACCTGTCCAGTCAGTGCAAGTATTTGTCAGTTATCGTGTAGCTCAACTCATAACCCAAGGAGCTCAACGACACGACGATCATTACCAAAAAAAAGGACATGTGAAGAGAGTGTCAGATTTACCTGACTAAACCAATCATGTCCCTTCTTTTGCCCTTTCTGAACCAGAGTGGGAGAACTTATTTCATGATAACATAAAAAAATAATAAAGCCATATCTATCAAAACCAGTGTTAGCAACATTCCAAGCAACACCTACTACCAATCGAGGCACTTTCCGAGTTATAATGACGGACAAAACAACGATGATCTACATCGTATGTCGCAACTTAACTAAAGATCCCTCGATCCAGTAATCGGTTCGATAAATCTTGTAGACGAGCGACTTTTTTTGGTTGGTGATGTGAGGCGGTAGACCTTAGTAGACCTAGAAAGAGATACCGCGGCCTCGGAACGTAAAGGGCAAAAAAAAAAGAAACATGGGTGGGTTTTAGTCAGTACAAGTCTGACATGCCCCCCCGCTCCGCCCAGAGCGGGGGAAGTCATTGGATGATTTCCCACCCGAAAAAAAAAAAAGGCGGTAGACCTCGTGGAAGATGGCGGGATGGGCTGGACTAAACCAACGTCTAGTCGTTCACATTATACCTGGATTATACCAAGTTGTAGTCATGAGAAGAGGCCTTTATCCAGCTGTGAGATGCCGAAGACTAAGTATCGCTATCAGTAAGTTGAGCTGTTTTAGACACTTCATAGATAATAGATAAAGTTAGAACTAAGATAATAGATAAAGTTGGAACTAACTTCCGCTGGAAGTAATAATTATTTTGCTCGAAGCTTGTAATTAGCAATGTAGTTATTTTCTTGCTTTCGCCCGCGGCTTCACCCGCGTCAAATTTTGGGTAACACAGTTCCCCTTGCGCCGCTAAGTTTTCCCTTTTCTTCCCTCTTTCTTCTTCATATCCCACTTTTTAAAAATAAAATTATCCTATGTCCGTCTCTTGGTTCCCAACTATCTCTGTATCAAAATTCATCAAAATCGGTTCAGCCATTAAAGCGTGAAGAGGTAACAAACAAACTCACTTTTGCTTTTATAATATTAGTAAGGATTATGGAGTTATTGGTCCGTAAGCTTTTATAAAATGTAAAAAATATGAACATTATAAGAGGAATCACTCAAGTCATCTCATTCAGTTTAAAAGTGAAACGATGATCAATTTAAAGTGTTGGTTTTAGCGATTTACGTGCCATCCTGCTGAAATATTGAATCTTACGTTAAGTAGGTACCTATTCAATAAATTATAATTGGTATATGCATTTTTTTAAAAGAAATCGCTCTCCCACACTAGGAATTTCTCCTGTATCCCGGGGGTGTGTTAACAAACATTTAAACTTACATACACAAACAGCCAGACCCGGAACTGCTACCTGTAAGTCATACAAATATTTGTTCCGTGCGGGGATCGAACCCACGACGCGCAGCGCAGCAGTCAATCACACAGCCACTGCGCCAACCATGCCGTCGTACTTATAATTTCTAGTAAGTATGTTTTTCCTGGTAAGATTGATTTTTGTAAATGCACCTACGGTTTAATTATGCAGGAAAATTTCATAAATAATGCAACTTATTTTAAACTAGCTTTTGCCCATGGCGATAACACAGTTGCCCTTTCCTGATTTACAGGTACCTGCTACCTGTTATTTTTGCCCTTGCGCCATATTTATTGTAATGGCAATGCTAAGTTTTTCTCTTTTTGCCCTCTTTTCCCTCATTTCTCAATCTTAATCAAAATATAGCCTATGTCCGTCTCCAGGGTCCCAACTATCTCTGTACCAAACTTCATCAAAATCGCTTTAGCCATTTAGACGGGAAGACGTAACAAACTCACTTTCGCTTTGATGATATTAATAAGGATTTCATCCACAATTTTCCATTTTGAATTTGCGTACCCGAGCAAGAAAGTTCAATTGCTAATAGTACTGTTTGGACATAAAGAAAACCAAAGCCAATATGTAATGGGTCACTAGCAATTTGTCTGTCGTAAGAAAAACGATTATGGATGGTATTCCAAGCATTTACGAAGCCAACTTGTTTTAACTTATCTTGGTAATGTAATAAATGCGATAGTTTGGCTGATTGGACACTTTGATCTTTGTCAATATCGGTGAATTAATGTTACTATCAACTTTACTGATTTGGATGAAATTTGGTACTTTGTAACCCGGATTTCGAATCCTTACTTCCTCACTAATATTATAAAAGCGAAAGTGAGTTTGTTTGCTACGTCTTCACGCTTTTTTCACGCGAATTTTGGTACAGAGATAGTTGGGACCCTGGAGACGGCAATAGGTATTTTTTTTAAATTGAAAAATGAGGGATAAAGAGGGAAGAAAAGGGAAAACTTAGCATTGCTATTACAATCAATAAGGCGCAAGGGTAAAAACTACAGGTGCGTTACCCCGATTTTAGCGCGAGCGAAGCCGCGGGCAAAAGCTAGCGCATTTATTTATACACGCGACATTGATTTAAGATATTATCTCTAAAATATATTAAGGATTTATTCGGTCAAAAAAAAATTGTCCATATTAAACATTCCCAGGAGAATAATTTGGAGAGGGCCACCGCCTGCCAGGGTTGAGGATTATTTGAAAAAGCGGAACATAAAGGGCAAAAGAAGGAACATGGGTGGGTTGTTCAGTAAAAGTTTGATACTCCGCCCGTTCATCTACAAAAAAGGCTTTTTCAATAATTCAAGGTTTCTTTCTACAGCGTTTTTTCCCAAACATTTTAAGTATCATCATCTAACTAATTAGAAGTGTTTGACCTATGGCAAATTGGCTCGATAAACTATAAACTCAATAAGTCAACACCGTACGCTGGATTAGCATATAAGTTACCACAACTTTCAATTTCTCATAAATAAGATGAACCAGTTCAGGTGCAGCCACGGGCGCAGCTAGTTGATTATGTATCGACATATTAATCCGTGCTTCTGCCATTTGTCAGAGCTGCCGATTGGTTGCAATATGTTTGTGTGTCTATTTTATCAATTACTTACCGATTCATTTGGAACTAGCTTTCGCCCGCGGCTTCGCCCGCGTTAAATTCGGGATAAGACAGTTCCTCTTTCCTGATTTGCACGTACCTGCCGCCTGTAGTTTTTGCCCCAGCGCCTCATAATAATGTAATAGCAATGCTAAGTTTTCCCTTTTCTTCCCTCTTTCTCTCTCATTTTTCACTATATTTAAAAAAAATAGCCTATGTCCGTCTCCATGGTCCCAACTATCTCTGTTCCAAAATTCATCAAAATCGGTTTAACCATTTAGGCGTGAAGAGGCGACAAAAAAACTCACTTTCGCTTTTATAATATTAGTAAGGATAAGGATATCTTATGAGACGCTTCTAAATTCTAAGAAACTGCGAAGTTACGGGCATTAAATAAACAGTAAATAATATTATTATGGCTTGTTTTATCCTACTAATATTATAACTGTGAATGTTTGTGAGAATGGATGGATGTAAAGATGTGTGTTGCTCTTTCACGTCAAAACGGCTGGACGGATCTTGATGAAATTCGACACAAACGTAGATTATTGTCTGGAATAAATAAGAAACATTTTTTTTTGCCGCGGGCGCCAGCTATCTTACTAATATTATATTACTCTTTCACGCCAAAACGGCTGGACGAATCTTGATGAAATTTGGCACAGAGGTAGTTTATAGGCTGGACTAACACATATAATGTTTTTTTTTTATATCACGCTGGCAAATCCGCGAGCGCCAGCTAGATAGGAATATTTATGTCGTTATTATTTTAGTAGGTAGGTATTATTGATTGTTTTTTTCAAAAATTACGCCACCTCTTTAAGCTTTTCTGTAATTTTCACAGTAAAACTAGTTTAGGACGACCATCTCGTTTTATTTTGTAGCCCTTTAAAGGCTTCTCCCAATTTAAACTTCAATCTTTCTTGATCTGGAAAGTCTGGTCCAGTCTATCACCTATCACCTATCAGTCTATGCCCTCGTAGACGCGATCGGCGGCGGCGATCTCTCGCGTCCGGCCCTGGTTCAGGCCATGGTCCGGAGCGAGAGGGAATGGGAAGCGGTCACCACCTTCTGCGAAGCAGTAATGCTAGCAAAGGAGGTGGCCGGGCGTTTGAGGGAGAGAACATCTGCCCAACCCAGCCGCCGCGGGAGACGCCCATGGCGCCGGGCGCCGCGAGACGACTTCCGGCCACCGTAGATGCGGGCCTGTGGGCGGTGAGCAATGGGTAGTTTACCGTCCGTCCGTCGATTGACGACAGGCCGTGTCGATGGCGCGTTCGTGTTTCACGCGCGCCTCAAAGAGAGTCAGCAAAGCAGAGGGGCTTGCCAGAGCCTCTGCCTGCCGGGGTTGCGGGTTGTTCGAAAGATACCGCGGCCTCGGAACGTAAAGGGCAAAAGAAGAAACATGGGTACGTTTTAGTCAGTACAAGTCTGACATGCCCCCCGCTCCGCCTAGAGCGGGGGAAGTCATTGGATGATTTCCCACCCGGAAAAAAAAAAAAAAAGTCTATCACCAGGATCATTGTCGTCGGGCCATCAAACTGAAGCCATACTATGCTTCGCATGCTATTCCTACAATCTTGAAACACCTATCAATCTTTTAATAGCTAGATTATATTATACTAGCTTTTGCCCGCGGCTTCGCTCGCGTTAAATTCGGTACGCCTTATGGATTTTTAATAGCAACGCTAAGTTTTCCCGTTTTGTTACCTCTTTCTCCCTCATATACCACTCTTTTTTAAAAAAAATATAAGTAACCTATGTCCGTCTCCTGGTTCCCAACTATCTCTGTACCAAAATTCATCAAAATCGGTTTAGCCATTACAGCGTGAAGAGGTAACAAACAAACTCACTTTCGCTTTTATAATATTAGTAAGGATTTAAGTTTACACTAGTTGATATAAATCTTTGCTCACTCAACACATAGATATGGATATATTCCATGATAAACCATATCAAATTTGTAAATATGTATATTTTAAGTTATTGTACGTAAGTTTATTTTAAATGTTACCGTCTAAAATTTTAGATTATAATTTTATTGGCTGTACGGTTAACCTATATTATTTTTAAATAAATAAATAGCAGTGTTAGAAGTCGTCCGTCTGCCGAAACCGACGCATGCGCTGAACCGCAGGCTAAACACCACAGCACGAACTATTACATACCGCGATACACACCACATTATAAGTTGCAGCAACTGCCCGAATATAGGGCCACAGAGCTTTGACCTTTGCATTCAAAAGTATATGGTAGATAAGTGAGTTTTATATCTATTGGAAATAAATAACTAATAGTGTGCGCGTTGAAGTCTTTTTATCACGTTTCGACTGCTGGTACAAAAGAGTTCAACGAACGTCTTCTAAACACTATACTAGAATTTTGACTACATTTTTGCAAGATTGACCACGTAAAGTTGTTTTGTTTTCCTCAGTGCGTTTAAAACACATTCATCTTAGAAATACTGACAATCAGCATTATCTGGAACCAATGTCACTTTGTATGATGCAATGATTTTTATATTTCTTTCTTGCAGGAATCAAATCAGCTGCACCAAGTGAATCAGTCCCTCAGCCACTGCATTCAAGTGTTGGAACTAGAGAATGAAATGGAGTAATACATTAACAAGACTCCTTATTATCAACTCCCAATAGTCTGTGGGTTAGAACTCGTAACCAAATAAGCTTCTGACATAAATAACTGCTCACTACTGCGATACTGGATCCAAGTAATAATATGAGACAAAAACTAAATAATTGTCGGATTTCACAAATACGGTTTTCGCAACTAATATATTGAAAAGTCTTGATGATAATATGTAACTAGATATGACTATGTAAAGAGAGTAAAACGTTGTTTGATCAGAGAAAAATTTATTGCAAATGAGAAATGACAAAGTCATTACAAAACATAGCACATGACGGGCCTGTTGGTCCAGTCGTTAGTGGCCCTGACTGCTGAGCCGGAGGTCGTGGGTTCGATTACCACCCAGGACAAACTTTGTGTGATGAGCATGTTTGTTTGTTTTGTGTCTGGGTGTGAGTTGTCTGGTTACCATAACACAAGCTCTGCTTAGCTTGGGATCAGATAGCCGTGTGTGAGTTATCCCAAGATATTTACATGTTTTAAATATCGAATTATGAAAAAGTTTTCTACAAAAAGTTATTGTACAAAAAAAAATAAACTGAATGTACTTGTAGTGTTATATAGGCGGAACCAATAGCTGGAGGCATCAATTTATACATAGTAAAAATAGAGCAAGTATATCTGCTCTTAATTACTTCAAATCCGGTTCTGTAGGTGAAGGATAACTGCCGGAGGGTCCTATCGGTAATTGTGGCTAATGCCCAATATGCTCATCAGTGCTGGTCTGCGTTATGTCATGTCAGACCCACGGCCATGTTTTGATAGGTTGGCTTAATTGGGTATATTTAGAAGAAGTGGTTTTGGATCCTTTGTTTTCTTTTTAGTTGTAGTATATTAAAAAACAGTAGAAGTTTATTGAATAAGGATTTCTTTGGTGGTTTCTATACCGATGACGGGCCTGTTGGTCTAGTGGTTAGTGGCCCTGACTGCTGAGCCGGAGGTCGTGGGTTCGATTCCCACCCAGGAAAAACTTTGTGTGATGAGCATGATTGTTTGTTCTGTGTCTGGGTGTGATTTATCTATAATACGTATGTATTTATAAATTACATAAGTATGTATATCAGTTGTCTGGTTACCATAACACAAGCTCTGCTTAGCTTGGGATCAGATAGCCGTGTGTGAGTTGTCCCAAGATATTTATTTATTATACCAGGTTTACTGAAAACAGTTTAAATTAAATTAACACATTGTTAATCAAAGATAAAATATTTTTTTTTTAACTAATATGACTAGCTTATTATTGTGCCATTGCTGGGTACATGCTTCTCTTCATACAGAGAAGGTGCGAGCATAGATCACAACGTCTTTTCAAGACGGGTTGGGGATTTTAGAATTATATTACTAAGGCAAGAAAGTTTTAGAAATTCGTGTCGCCACGCTTGCTCAAGACGGTTTGTCGATTTAAGACTAATAATAATTTTTACTAGCTGGCACCCGCAGCATCGCCTACATGATGATCGAAAAAATATCTTATGTGTTATTCCAGGCCAAAATCTTCCTCTGTGCCAAATTTCATCATCCATCCATGCTCACAAATATTTGTATTTTTATGAATTAAAAGTCCAGGTTTCCTCACCATGTTTTCCGTAAATGATGTCTGTGATGTCCAAGATAAATTCAATTATAAAAACCCACCACCTCGTTCATGAAAGGGTTTGAACTGGTAACGTGTAATTGGTTTTATTTAAAAAAAAACCGGAATGAAAATATATATGCGTCGATTTCCCAAATCAACTTATATAATTATTTACCAGCTGACCACAATCAAGAGATAAGAAGTAGCGGATAGGCCGACTTGCCAACTTCCTCCTCTTCAATAAAGGAATTTGATAGCTGATCTGGGCCTATTGGGCGCAGTCATGAGAATCAAATCAAATCATTTATTTCAATTAGACCATTAGAGGCACTTTTGAATGTCAAGAAACAAAATGAATCTACAGTCCCGGTCACTAGGCATAACACCTTCTGAAAGTACTGTAGTTGCCCATTCCAAAGCGTTGATCTCTATGGAGAAGAATGGGCAAGAAACTCCATGGACACTCTTTTAAATTATAATATTTTCACAAAATCGTCGAAATCAAAATCGAGACATACAGCATTCTCTTTTTTATTTTTGTTGTTAATATCAAAGTTTTTTATTTTACGTTTTATTATGTTCACTTGTGGCATGTACTAATTAAACATAGTTTTTTTTTTTCTAAAATATAAACTACTAAGCTTCCGCCATAGCCCGGCCTCGCCCGCGTGATGATCGAAAATAATAATAATAAAATAATTATCTTTCCAATTTCTCCCCCTTATCTCTCTTTTTTTCAGGGTCTCCACTGTCTCTGTACCAAAATTTATCAAAATTGGTTAACCCATTTAGGCGTTAAGACGTAACAAACAAACAAACTCACTTTCGCTTTCTTGATATTAGTAAGTATTAGTACTTAAAGATAAATGAAAATAAACGACAGCGCGTCCATCAATTTAGAACGTTTGTTAATACCAATCCAACTTGACCTGACCTTTCAACTTACAAGGCAGATTTTTTACAATTCCCTTGGAAGGAGATGGCTCCATTAAAATGTAAGTATTACAGACATCTTGTGGCCCAATTGTATATGATTAGCACTGTATAGGTAAGATCCAACAATTCTTACATTCACGCCGTATACGTTGACCGGGTAAGGTCAGACAAATAGTCCCATCTTATTAATTAGGACTATGATTATTAAGTGCTTAGAACTAGAGTTTAGAATTGAAAAAGATATGGCAAAAAAACTGCCGCATAATATGCTGAAAAGTGCTGGTTTAGCTGCACAAAATGATTTATTCCGAATTAAATGAAAATGGAACATCTTTGTCAGTCAAACAAAATTGTAATATGAGGGTTTGTAGTATGTTTAAAGAAAAAAAAAATTGAAATAAACTGTCTCCAATCCTTACTAATATTTTAACGCGGAAGTGACTTTGTTTGTGTGCTTGTTACGTCTTCACGCCTAAATGGCTGAAACGATTTTGATGAATTTTGGTACAGAGATAGTTGAGACCCTGGAAACGGATAAAGGTATTTTTTTTTCAAAAAGTTAGATTATAGGGATAAATAAGGTGCAAGGGCAAAAAATACTGGTATCAGGTATCTCTGCAAATCTAGTAGTAATCTGGTACCTGTTAATCAGGCTTTCCTGATTAGCAGTTCCCTTTTGGGAACTGTTTTACCCCGAATTTTAGGCTCTCCAAGCTAGGGGCAAAAGCTAGTATGTATTAATTTAAGTAAGTTAAAAGACATTATGGTTCTATTACCCATTAGTTACTAACTGGTTTGCGGAGATCAGATATGCAGTCGCTAGTAGTTACAGTACTGATAGCAACATCTGTGTGACTCGTCTCTTAGTTACTATTTTGTTTTTGCACATTTTTTATATTTTTTTTACATTTGTATAGATTCTTTTCTACCAATTCGCTGTGAATGAGTGGACATGATTGGCCTTGTAGATTCTTGGACGCTTGTTCATTTATGTTAACGTATTATTTTATTTTACTTTTTGTAAAGTAAGCAATGACTTATTGTCGGGCCTACGCTGTCCTCTCATACTTAAGTGCTACTGTAACAACAACATTATAAAACCAAATGATTTTAAAAGAGCAACTATGGAGTTTCTTGCCGGTTCTTCTCCATAGAAAACGACCAACCCGAACCGTGCATCTGTTCTCGACGTTTTATAAGTGCCCATGTAGGCCTATGTGAAATAAAAATATTTTGATTTTTGATTTGATTTTGAACCGACTCCCAACTAAGATAAGCTATAAGATAGGCAGATAATAATGAATTTAGTTCAAGTTGTAGAGTTAAAATAACCTACCATAAATAAAATATCTTATCACAATTCCTTCTACGATTATTGGCGATGACTAAAGGCAGGCGATGTGGTTTTATACTATCGCTGACGTGAATGGTATATTGGTATTATGTGTGAACGCAAAGCTATTTATTGATATTCAATTGGCTTTATATGGTGGATTAAGTTGTTTTAATTAATTAAAGTATTTAAAATATTTGCCTTCTTTGAAAATTACATTATTTGTGGTTGAAAACAATTATGTTTTGTTAATGTATCGTTTTAAGATTTTGAGTATTGAGTCTCGGGTTTAGTTAAAAACCAGCGTCGGGCATTCGCTGTTCGGCATTTTGCTGAACTGGGTCTATTTGGCGCTGCCCTAAGACACACTGCTTTTATTTTTTTCTTCACTACCTTTTTTAGCAATGTTTAGACTAAGGTTTTTTTTTAATGTTGTTTGTTCTAGTGACAAGTGTCAAATGAACCTGTGTTCCTTCTTTTAAAGTCTGCCTTTTGGAAAATAAATCCTTTTTTTTATTCACAAAAATCTAGAACACGGCGAACAAAAACGTGTTTAATTTAATGGTCCGATAGATTACATGAGAGGTCTTGCGTTTATCATGTTACACTTTGAAGTTGAAGAAAGTACTGATATCCTTACTTCCTTACTAATATTATAAAAGCGAAAGTAAGTTTGTTTGTTTATTTGTTCGTTCTTGACGCTTTAATGGCTACACCGATTATGATGAATTTTGATACAGAGATAGTTGGGAACCAGAAGACGGACATAGGGTAATATTTTTTCTAAAAAAGTGGGATGTGAGGGAGAAAAAGAGGGAGGAAAAGGGAAAACTTAGCGTTGCAATTACAAATCAATAAGGCGCAAGGGAAACTGTGTTACCTCGAATGTAACGCGAGCGAAGTCGCGGGCAAAAGCTAGTCCTCCATATAAAGGCCTACCTTTTCAATCGACCATCACATCGTCCTACTTATTTTAAGTGCTCATAATGTAACCACATGGTTAAAAAGGATCAGTAATTTTGCTAAGGAAAAGCAACTTTAATCCAAGCTGGCATCATAACATTTCGGGAGTGGTATAACTAATAAACTTCAATTATTTAGCAGAAGCATCAACATAAATCTTCGTTGATCTGAGCATGCGCCATAACTTAGTGTCCAAACTAAATGCCGTCAAAATAGTTCAACTATTATAATTGTAGACTAAATTTAGTTTTAGTTTAGAACGTGCTAGCAAAACGTGTGGGAGCGGTTAGTCGCTGTGTTTTGTGGAATCTGTAGGGATGGGACGTTTGGGCGTCTATTATTAAAATGTACTTGGACTGCTAACTCTCACTAATCTGTATATAATGCAAATTAGTGTATTTGTTAAAGAACACCCCGAGCTATTCGAAACTTTTAGAGAAAAGAAATTGTAGTCTAGCAAGGATCCAACAATGTTGTTTTTTTGCAGGTGGGAAATCATCAAATAATTTCCGCTCCGCCCAGAGCGGGGGGTGTGTCAGACTTGTACATAGTTTCTTTGTCCTTTATGTTCAGGGCCACAGAATCGCTTTCAAACAACCCGTAACCCCGGCAGGTTGTGGCCCTGGCAGGCCCCTCTGCTATGCTGATATCTCTATGAAGCGCGCGTGCACACTAACGATGGTAGCTGGATTGGTTTGAGGTTCTTTCTTACAAACGCCTGGCCACGTATTTCACTAGCATGACTGCTTTGCCGAAGATAGTGACCGCTTCCCATGCCCTTTCGCTCCGGACCATGGATGCCGTCTCTACCCTTGAGATAAGACTAAGCTTATGATGATGCTGGTTGGGTAACAATATCCACAGAAGTATGTTTTATCATTAATACAATGACATGAAACCTAAATAAACCATAATTATCTTTCCCTTATTTCAAATTGATTGGGGCCGATGCAGAATGACTTCTCGTTCCATTAATGTATGTCTGAAATCGTCAACTCATCTTGAGCAAGCGTGGTGATCAATGTTCGTGCCTTCTCTGTATTACAAAAGGCCTTTTCCCAGCAGGGGGATAGTTATAAACTGGCATTATTATTTGTCGTTTATTCATTTTTACACATATTTTTTGCATTTATACATATTTCATTAAAATAAAAAATACATTTAATAAATAGTATCCAATCGTGATCAGGAACAGGGTCTAAGCCTCCGGCATATAGGGCTCCTCAGAAAGAAACCTCCTAAGAATATGAACCCTGTCCAAGAGTATTGCTTTCTGTATGTTTTTGTTTCCATGGTCCAGCTGCCTGACGAGGTATTATTTAGTTGCATAAAAAAAACAAAAGAGTAGCGCACCGGAAACAGGGTCCAAGCTCTCGGCAGTCAGAGTTCCTGAGAGAGGAACCTCCTGATGATACGAGCCGTGTATAGGAGTACCGCTTTCTGTATCAAACCCTTAATCCAGCTGTCTAACAAGAGCCTTCTCGGGTGTTGATCGAGGCTCTTGGCAATTAAGCCACTAGCTGTGACGACTATCGACATAATGATCGCTGAGTCCACATCTCACATGTCAACAACCTCGCGAGCCAAGTCAATATACTTGATTTGTTTATCTTTCCAAGCTTTCACGAGATTCTCTTCATGCGGAACCGGTATGTCAAATTATGTGAGAGACATGATATTGTTTCTAGATTTTCGGGGTCCAACCATGAAATTAACCAGCCATGTCTCAGTTACATTATTGCTCCTTAAAATATCCTATATTTTATATACTATCTCAAATTACATTGAAATCAAATACTTACTCAAATATTCCACCAAAATATCATTACAGCTGCACAATACATATTTCACAATTGTAAATACAATACATTGAAGAACGGCTTACAGAATTGAGAGATGAAATTTCAACTATTCGAAGGTAGAATGACGTAAAATTGAATTATTAATTTCCTAATACTATGTATTAAACTAAAAATGTCTACGTACATTACCAAACCACCTAAGGCTGAACAATAAATGGCTATTATTTTATTATTTTGAACTATAATAGAACAATTGTTACGGTATTTGTTGCCTTAAGCGATGGTAGCATTCTCATTGTACCTTCGATTGCAGAGTTTCGGATTTCTTGAGGTATCATCACGGCGTGCACGTAAAAGGGTGAGAAGAACACGAGGTGTGCTAATATAGTGATAGATGCCTCAAAAGGGTGCTGTAAATTGGATGTAAAGGTTACTGGGGCGTTTTCACGTTTAAGGTAAATCTTTTGGTATAGAAAGTGCTTACTATATTAAGCATGGAGTTATAGAAGCACTGGGTTTTGCCCGCGGCTTTGCTCGCGTTAAATTCGGGGTAACACAGTTCCCCTTTCCTGATTTGCAAGTACCTGCTACCTGCAGTTTTTGCCCTTACGCCTTATTGATTTGTAATAGCAAAGCTAAAATTTTCCTTTTCTTTCCTCTTTCTCTCTTATATCCCACTTTAAAAAAATATATATAGCCTATGTCCGTCTCTTGGAGAAATTCATTAAAATCGGTTAAGCCACTAAGGCGTGAAGAGGTAACAAACAAACAAACTCACTTTCGCTTTTATAATATTAACAAGGATTGAAAATCATTTCACACTACAATATATTATATCAAGGATGGTTCGACAACTCGTAGCAGAAAATACTTTCATTTTCATTAATTAATAACACCCGTTTTCTTTCACCCTGGAAGCTATAGTTTATAAGTGAAATCATGTAAGTCTCTACCGTTGCTATTTTTCTTTAGTTTACGAAACCTAAAAAGCTCATACAAATCGAAAAAAAAAATCGAGTGCAAGAAATGTAATTCTGAAGGCACATCACTATTACCTTCATCCTACACTCAAAATAATCGAAACACGAACTGTTATTGCGACGCTAGTGTTGTCAATCATCCGTTCTCGTCCCGAATTATCACAACTATTTCAAAATGGCGGATTGTTTCAATTTATAGAATTGTGTTGCAGGTTTGCGAGGATTCCAAAGGTACTATTAAACATGAAATATAAATTTAAAGTGTTTTCTGTGAAGCAATGAAATTGTATTGTATATAGTACAATAATTTATTATAACTAGTAATGGTGAAATTTCATATTAACTGGGGATAAAGAGGCTTTATACCATTTAAATAAAAAACTAATCAATTTTAAAAGATAAATATCAATATTACAATAGGGTAGTTGATACCACCAATCAATTGATATACTTTTTATGAGCTGTCAAAACGCGCTTCTGCCATAGGTTTTGTATGAGACTCGCAACCGACGACGTCACTAAGTTGTCAAGTCAATGATGCAACTATTTATTGATTTAAATGCAACTAAAAATCGAATTTCAAAGGTATTTTGAAATGAATGGAGTTCTCAGGTAGACCTGAGAACTCCATTCATTTCAAAATAACTAAACACATTTTTTCTGAAAGAACACCTTATTCTAGAGAATAAAGTGTTCTTTCAGAAAAAATGTGTTTTTAAATTATTGGTTAATGGTGTCAACTACCCAATTGTTCAAATAGACAGTCGTGCGATGTAAAATACTGGTATTATACTACATCAGGTGAGATTGGAAGCCGAATAATTGGAGATTCTAAAGTTATTCCCAAAACAAGTAAAAGGCATGGTACAGGAATACGACCTGCTTAATTTGTTGTCTATTATTTTTTTTTTTATTTTTTTTTATTATTGATAGGCTCGCGTTTAACCACTATCTCACCTGATGGTAAGTGATGATGTGGTCGACGATGAAGCACGCTTACCTAGAAATAACCTATTCACTCTTGACTTGAAGACCCCCAGGTTATAGCTGTCAGGAAATACAGACTCCGGCAGGGAATTCTACTCCTTAGCAGTACGCACAATGAAGGTATTCCCAAACCGTTTAGTGCGTGTGGGTGGGATGTCTACCATATAACGGTGGCGCATCGCCGTACGTCTTGTAGTCCTTTGATGGAACGGGCTTGGCGGAATTAGGCTGTGCAATTCCATTGCACACTCTCCGAAATGTAACCGATAGAAAACCGAAAGGCTGGCAACGCGCCGGCGATGCTCCAGGCTCTGGAGCTTTGACTCAACCAGCGCGTCGTTGCCGATGAGCCTCTTGGCTCGTTCTCCATAGACTCTAGCGCTTCAAGCTGATATTTGGCGGATCCGTCTCAGAGATGAGAACAGTATTCCACACACGATCGAACTTGCGCTTGATATAATATTCAATCTGATAAACACAGGCTACAAAAATGAAGACAAGACTATGTAAATATGGAAGACTAGCTTTTGTCCGCAGCTTCGCTCGCGTTAAATTCGTGGTAACCTAGTTCCCCTTGCGCCTTATTGATTTGTAATAGCAACGCTAAGTTTTTCTCCCTCACATCCCACTTATTTAAAATAAAAATGTCCGTCTCCTGGTTCCCAACTATCTCTGTACCAAAATTCATCAAAATCGGTGTAGCCATTAAAGCGTGAAGAGGTAACAAACAAACAAACTCACTTTCGTTTTTATAATATTAGTAAGGATTTCAGAGTTCCAAATCTAAGAAACAATTATCAACAAATATTTAAGAAACAAATTGACTTTCAAATCAACATAAATCGATAATTACAAAAGCATTCCACAAAGAACGCTGATTGTGCCAATTAAGAAGAAGGTAATACACATCACTGGATATTAACAAGTCTAATTCACATACGTAACGAAATGAATACGAAAACATAGGTACATCTTATAAAACGACCTTGTCAGTGAATTGGAACATAAATAATGCTACACATCAATTACATCTCAATACATATAATAAAGTTCATCTTTAACTCATATTGAGTCTGTATATTAATCAGTTTGTTTGGTAATGTATATGTGAATTACAATTTATTATTGGAAAATTAAGACACAAAAGTTCAACTCTTCACAAGGGGTTTTTATTTTTTTTGATGAAAAATCATCAAATAACTTCACCTGCTCTGGGCAGGGCGGGGGGGGGGGGGGGGAGTGTCATTCTTGTACTGACTAAAACCCACTTATGTTTCTTCTATTGCCCTTTACGTTCCAGGGCCGCGGTACCTCTTTCGAACAACCGGCAACCCCGGAAGTCATAAGAATGCCTTCCTGAAGAACTGGTCTTTTCTAGTCGCAATTAATAGCAAGCCAGTTAAAGATGCGTCAATAATTTGCATCTTGTACGGAATACTAGTGATATGACATTCAAGCAACCAGTTTTTGATATGTTATCGTAAGTTTTACTTAAGAATTTTATTTAAATAAAAATACCGTGACCCAAGGGCTGGCTTTTACTTTGGCCAGAGGCTTAGCGTTGCCATACAACGTGGCAACGCGGCCAGTCTTTTGAGGACATTACCAACTGACAGCGTTGAGGACGAATTTTTTGACGCTATTTTTTAATATATTTATAAATTTAATAATTTTAGTTTAATTTAAAATACTTAGTTTTTTATTGGTAATCAGCGAGTCTTCTGTCCGTTTTGTATTGTGGCTAAGCTAAAAGAATTGACCTTAATCAACAAGTGCAGAAAGGTAATAAATTTCTTTGATCGTGCATGCCACAAATCTGGTTCGAATGTGGTTTAGCTTAGATTATACGAACGTGGATTAGGAATGATATGTTTAACCATGTTATGTTGTCGAGGATGTCTCCGAGGAGCAGGGGCGACGGCATGAGGTAATATTATTGAAACAAACGGCTTAGTTAAATAAATCAGACTGTAATCGGCTACGACATGAGAGACGGGCTACAGGACGAAGAGTGCCCATAGACAATACAAACTAGTGATGTCTTATAAATATGTAACACACATCACCAAGTTTTGAAAAAAATGTCTAAGGAAAAAGCCAATTTTGCGGGTTGTTGAAAGAGATATCGCGGCCCCGGAACGTTAAGGACAATAGAAGGAACATGGGTGGGTTTTAGTCAGTAAAAGTCTGACACTCCCCCCTGCTCTGCCCAAGGGGAAATTATTAAGATTCCGCAAAAAAAACGATGTAAAAGATGGAGCAAACATTTATTTTCAGAGCTAAGTAAATTTGCTATATAATAATGTGTATGCCTACACGTTTTACACGTACGTGACGATAAACTGTAAAGCAGACTATTGTTTTGTAATTCACGTTATCCTTCCGAAAATACTAGCATCTCCATATTGTGATTTGAAAAATTAAACTATTACCTCCTTAAAAGCTACCTACATTTGATTACCTTTTCCAAACTTTAGTTATTCTAAACGATGTACTATCACATATGTCGCCAGAGGTCACATGTGTGATTCCGTAGACAGCCTTGTGTCTGTTCTGTTTCACTTTAACTGTACAGACGCCTGCACATCAAGCTACTACAATTTGTCAGATTTCTTTGATAGATTTTCGACTTTATTTCTAAAGTATTAGGTTCAAGGTTCATTGGGAAAAATTGACAGTTTCGGGTAGCTTAACCTGCTGGCGTCTGTACATAATACGACACCCGATAGAGTTTTCATATTCATTCATTGATGTCATTCTAAAAAGAAAGCTTTCCACTTCTAGTTATACCTAGCCTATCGCATTGCAGTAAGCGTTTTTTTTTTAAGTCTTGCTCCACACTATATTTTTTCCTGAATCGTGTGAGCATTTACAAACATTATAGATAACATACCCGGAATAACTATATGTAGGCCATACAAATATTTGTTCCGTGCGGGAATCGAACTCGTGACACGCAGCGCAACAGTCGATCGCTCAGACACTGCGCCAACCATACCATCAATTTACTCGTCACCACAGCAACCGATCAAGTAACAGATCTGCTGCCCTACCATGACGTCTTAAAACAGAACTTATTCCACTGAGGGAAAGAGACAGAGCTATACAGGGTGTCTAGCCCCATCTCTTTCTCACACAGGAATAAGAACTGCTATTAGATGTCACGGTAACCCTTCTGTTATCCTAGTTTCTATTTAATAAACTAACTCGTCACATAGCTGAATCTCACCAAAGTAGTAGCGCAGAGGTCAAACCCTTAGCTACTGCGTCAACCGTATTGTCAAAATGAGTTGTAGGGCGTGAATGTGAATCCAGACAGGCTTGTAACTTTTATTTTATCAACACCGCTTGTTCTATACAGTGAAAACAAATCAAATATTGTTAAAACTTAATAGTGTCAGTGACTCACTGAAAGTTACCCACCCACCCATGTTCCTTCTATTGCCCTTTACGTTCCTCAATTCAAGAAATTCAAGTTCAAGGACGTCGCCCAATACTTCATCCAGTGGCAGCTCAGACAGTCTTGCAGCGGAGTATGCAGCATTCAAAATATTTGTTTTGGAGGCTTTAGGCTGTCTTCAGCGCCAGATGGCAACTCTAGCCAGGGATGTTGATGCTCTAGAGATGAGGGGCCGAAGGAAGATTCTCCTAGTCCATGGTGTTGATGAGGTGAACAACGAAGAGACATCAACGGTGGTCACTGAAGTAATTCGTGATAAGCTGAAGCTGGACACCTTTTCCGTCGCTGCTGTTCGTCGGTGCCACAGAATGGGCAGTCAGGGCAGTGCTGGTAAGCCTAGACCCATATTGGTTAAGTTGCAGGATGTGGATATTCGTGATAAGGTTTGGTACGCTAAAACGAAACTAAAAGGATCTGGTATAACCTTATCAGAATTTTTAACTAGATCGCGTCATCAGGTCTTCATGGCGGCACGAGAAAAGTTTGGTGTCACTAACTGCTGGACCAAACAGGGCGTCATTCACATCCTGGGAGCTGATGGGAGCAAGCATCGAGTCGTCACCAGCAGTGAGCTTGGTGCTATCGGTTTGCCTGAACTGGACGCTGATATAGCGGAGCACCTCCCAAATGTCGTCGACAAGTTAGTGGCTGAGAAGTCAGCATCAACACCTACTTTGAGGCGGAATAGGCGGACTGCTGCCAAGAAGTGAATTCCCTTTTTTTGCTGTAGTTCGGGTAATAGTTTCACATTTTTGTTTCTTAGTATTTCTTTACCTTCGTAATACACTTTCTAAATTATTTTACTCCTACCTCGCGTCAATTGTTTTTTTGTCATGTTCTGTTTACATTCTGTTGTTTTGTTTGACAAGAAGTGTCATATCGAGTGTCATGTCAATAATAGTTACGTTCCGATTCGCTTCACAAAATTTTTGACATATTGTGCATCAATTGTCTATGGATACATAGACAATTTATGATGCAATAATATTTCTTGTTTTTTTATTCTGTGTCTCTTCTTTATTTTTCGCCCTTACTTTTTAATGTTATATTAAGCTTTTGCCCGAACGACGCCGTTTTATAAGTTTTTTGTTAACGCATAACTGGCGGGTGGACTTTTTACCCTACTAATCTTTACATTTATATTATACATATATATTATACATTTATACTTTACATTTATATTTATATTTTATACACTTTTTTTATTTCATATTGTCTATTGTTTTTTTTTTTTTTTTTTTTATAATGTTAGATGGTGACGCGGTTAGTAGTGATGATGACAGTTTTTTGTCAGCTAGCAGCGACAGTGATAGCTTTAGTAGCATTCCGACTCTTACTGACACACTTCAGTCTCAATTTTCCGATGTTCCGAAAAATCTAAATGTAGTCCATATTAATGCTCAAAGTATTCCGGCTCATTACCATGATATGCTTGCGAATCTGGACTGTAAGAACATCCATGCAATCCTCGTTTCCGAATCGTGGTTGAAACCATGCCTTACGTCCACTACATATGCCTTGCCCGGATACAAACTAATTAGAAATGATCGGACAAGCTGCGGTGGTGGTGGTGTTGCCATTTATCTACGTGCAAACCACAGATAATATAATACTAACGTACAGATACTCCATCTCATACAAAGAAACGCGACCGCCATAACTTGCTCATTTCACCGGGCTATCCGGGCTATTTTTTTTTTACTCATAACGGCGCTAGATGGTGCTTGCAGCGATAGCTCAAGTTCAGTTTATTTTACAGAGAACCAATAGATGGCGATAAAACCAAACTATACTTTTGTACTGTAAACTAAGGTAGGTATATAGCCCTTTGACCTTGAAGCTTACGTCGTCAGTCACTCGGCCATTAATAAATTCACGTTCTTTCATGCCTAGTATTATTTTATCTGAGGCGTGGGGTATAGCTACATGTTTTTCGGTAGACTGAGGTATTTGTTAGGTTCAGCGTAAAAGTCAACGCAAATTTTGATAATTAGGTATCAAGTATCTAAGTCAATCAAAGTTATTTATAATATCGAAATAGCGAATAGAGGAGCTCGTGGCTAAAAAATAGCAACCGCTCGGGTTGTTCTTTAGGTTAAGCTGCGCTTGCCTAGGTTGGTCTGTGGATGGGTGACCACCCGTTACATACCGAGTTTTCTCCGTGCCTCGGAAAGCACGTTAAGCCGTTGGTTCCGGCTGTCATTTGTAGATCTTTGACAGTCGTTACAGGTAGTCAGTGTCCCGAAAGTCTGACAACCAGTCTTACCAAGGGGTATGGTATTAGGTACCCAGTAGGTAGGTACTAACTGGGTTGTGCCTACCTACCTACCTATTTCGATATCGAAATAGGTAGGTAGCTCTTGAAATGATATTTGCTGCAAATTAGATGATTTTAAGCAGGGAGTTATTTTTTAACAGACTCAGGAGTGTGTAGAATATTTTAATTTTATTTTAAATACCTACAAGTTGTTACTTAACTAAGTAGGTAGTAATATTTGTATGTTGTGTTGGTACCTACAAAAGTAGGTAAGTATACTTACCGGCTCGAATCTTGGGCGCTAGACGATAGAGTCAGGCGTCCGTCACTCGCTCAAGGCCATGCGTTTTATGCCTACCGCTTCGTGTATCGCCGTCGATACAACTGACAGTGGGCTGTCGCACCGTGCGACGTCGTGATTTCCGCGCTGAGTTTCAAAATGTCGAAACCACGTAATTTTTGTGCAGTATATGGGTAATATAATTATATTGAATATAATAATTCTACTATTATACTTCAATATAATAATTATATTGAAGAATTAGAAGAAACTTTTTTAAATAATTTTGACAACGTATTGGATCGGCCTGGCAGTACCATCTTGGAAATTTTGAAATTGATTTATTTTCCTCCACTTTGCTCCTGTTTCCCTTTCGATTATTTATTAAAATTATTTACGCGGTTAAGAATATTTTCCACAATAAAATTTAATTATCGTGAATTCAGGGAAGGAAAAAAAAATATCAGTCATTTTATTAAACTGAAACATATTTGATTCTACAACATTCGTTTTATTATCATTATCATCAATTCATCATACGTACACACGGCGACAGATCAACCTATACAAAACCAGTTTATGCGGATCTATCATTGTACTTGAAATTTATGGTGTACGATCCGTTGTTGAGAGAGCAGCATAAACTGGTTTTGTATAGGTTGATCTGTTGCCGTGTGTACAACCCTAGCATATTCGCTCGATGACGCGCCCGCACGTTGGTCGCGCGGCGGGCAATACAATCTCAACTCTCTTTGTGCGTGCTTATGGTGCATTTCTTTTGGCTGCAAACAGCTGGTATTATTATTATGATTTTGTAGGCTATTATAGCGTAGGTATTTTCCTTTTTGTATTGGAGTGATGTATCTGCTACGTAGTAGCTATTTAGTAATCTGTGATAGAGTGCGGATGACCTTGCGTGTTGTACAAAAAAAGAAATGAAAATAAAGCTAAAACGCCTCTCCAATACTATCTACCTATACCTACATCACTTAAAAATTAAAACTGTGATAAAAACCTATCACTACTATGCTTAATTAATAATACCTTTAATATAATTAATAAAAGTACCTACCTACGCTTTTACCTACTTGATATAAAAAAACTTAACTTAAATTAACCCAAACTCGGTACCTACCTATCTAAAAATCTATGCGTACCTACCTACTTTACCTAAAAAGATATTAAATGTAAACTATTAATAATTAATAATAATTTTATGTATTGTACCTTGTACCCTATCACAATGTTGTCGTATTTTACCCAAAGGTTGACTGGAAGAGAATGCCTTATGGCATTAAGTCCGCCTATGTACCACTATTGTACATGAAGTTTAAATAAATAAATAAATAATAATTCGTAATTTGAACGATTACCTATTTAAACACTACCAAAATAACTAATAAGTACCTATTTTATTAAATAACAACAAAAGAAATCTAAAAATAAATTATTTAAAGACTAAAAGTCGCGGTGATAAGCATTGTCTGTCAATAAGGCCGAACACTCTGAACGTCTATTTGCATCAACAGCCAAATATTACGGTAGCCGCGTCGAGCGCACACAAAAATAATCCTTATGGCATGATCCAGTATTCATGCGCAATGGCTTATTAGCGTATTTCATGTATAATTTTGGTGTTTCTTTACCGATATATATGACTAGCTGTTCCCCACGGTTTCACCCGCGCTGCTCAGCACCTGTTGGTCATAGCGTGATGTTATATAGCCTTCCTCAAGAAATGAACTATCCAACACTAAAAGAATTTTCCAATTCCAACCAGTAGTTCCTGAGATTAGCGCGTTCAAACAAACAAACAAACAAACTCTTCAGCTTTATAATTACCGATATATATGATAATTTTTTTATTGTATAGGTAATAATGTTAACTATTTTTAATAAGAGATGAGTGAGAGTGTTATTAAACGTAAGAGTAGACAAATATAATCAGAAAGCTCCGAACTGCTTAGCTATCGGGAGTTACACGTGTTATTGTGAGTTAACCATTAAAGATAGACATATGCTGTCGTATGATTATTTTTTATATAATTTTAAGGAGAATATTTCCGTCATACATGATTTCTGTGTAGCTTTAACCATTAAGGCTACACACGCGACAGAAGCTTAAAAAATGGAGTAACTTCTCCCGTTTTCCCAACATTTCCCTTCACTGCTCTGCTCCTATTGATCGTAGCGTGATGAAAAGTATATTATAACCTGCCCAGTATAAAGAATAATTTGACCAAGTTTCGTTAAAATCCGTTTTTGTTTCTATAACGAACATACAGACAAACAGACAAAAATATTACTGATTGCATTTTTGGCATCAGTATCGATCACTAATCACCCTCTGATAGTTATTTTGGAAATTTATTTCATGTACAAAATTGACCTCTCTACAGATTTATTATAAGTAGGTATAGATAGTTTGTATTTCATAATATTTCATTCTATCAAAATAGGTATGGTAAATGGTAATATTGAGCTGTGTAGTAAAACTCAGAAAATGAAAACAACGCCATCTATTCATAGAAATAACAGTAAATGAGTTACCTAACCACAACGTAGTACAAATTGTTCTCACCAGAGCCAACACCATAATATTATTTAGAAAAATCATGGAATTTGGAACTAGGAGCCCATTATTCCTGTTTTTTGTGTTATGGGGATTTTTAAAAACAAGAACATACTTCTTCCATGGTCAAATTTAAACAGTTACACAAACCTCAAATACAAATCGATACATATAACGCCATCTATTGAGATTTATTTGAACTATTTTTTGTTTGTTCGCAATGAGACCCCATGGTGCAAACATACCTTTTTCAATTATTGATATGTCATCGCAGCCACCGCCGTCAAATGCTGGCGAGCATCTTTTTTTAGAAATTGTTCTTAATCATTCGAAGGTTTTGCTTGGTGTGTATTATTGTCCCTCTTTACGCATCGACTACTTTTCCTCTTTTGAAAGTCTCCTAGTAAACCTCACACCTTCTTACAGGCATACTATCATAATGGGGGATTTCAATACTTGTCTTCTTAAAAAAGATTCACGATCATCCACACTCCAATCCATCTCCCAATCCAGCAATTTATCTCTTCTTCCATTAAATGCTACTCATCATTTTCCTAACTGTTTACCTTCGCTCCTTGACCTCATCTTCGTTTCTTCCACACAACATGTAGCTAAGTATGGGCAGTGTTCAGCTGATGCGTTTTCCTATCACGATTTAATTTTCCTCTCGTACAAAATCCGCCACCCTAAAATTAAGCCTAAAACACTCCTGCAGCGCAGTTTTGGTGGTATGCACCTTGAAAGTCTTCGTGAGGATGCCGATAACATTGATTGGTCTGATCTCGTTAATGCCACGTCGATTGATGTTAAAGTCGATCTTCTTAATACTAACCTCATCAAGCTCTACGACGTGCATGCACCTGCTCGGTTAGTAAAAATAAAACACCTACCTGCACCATGGCTAACCGATGACTTAAAAGCCATTTTGCAAAAGAAGGCTGCAGCAAAATCTAGGTTTAAGTGCAAACCAAGTTCAATCTATCCTGTTCTTCCTATCCTGGATGAAATCCTTCCTGTCATTTGCCATATATTTAATTATTCTGTTTCCTGTGGTGTTTTTCCCGCTTGTTGGAAGGAAGCCCAGATCACCCCACTTCCAAAAAAATGCAACCCGGTTTCCTTTTCTGAATTCCGTCCAATCTCCATATTACCGTTCCTATCCAAAGTCCTCGAACGCCTTATCCATAATCAGCTCAGTGCATTCATTTGTAAAAACAGTCTCCTTAATTGTTACCAATCTGCACTACCACAGCTCTTATAAATATAACGGACGATATTAGATTAGGTATGGAAAATGGGAGTCTGACTGTTCTTTCCTTATTAGACTTCAGTAACGCTTTTAACACGGTAGATTTTGATGTTTTGCTTGGTATATGTACTCTGTTCTCTTAACATATCTCCAACGGCAATTGATTGGTTTCGTAGTTACCTCTGTGACCGCCGACAGCGTGTTCGCATTGAAGATTCGTCATCTTCTTGGTGCAATACCTCTGCCGGTGTACCACAGGGGGGCGTTCTATCTCCTCTTCTTTTCGCAATATTTATAAATTCAATTTCAAATGAACTTCTTTCAGCCTACCACCTTTATGCTGATGATCTGCAGATTTATTCTCAGGCTTCCGTAGATGATCTGTCTGAAGCGGTAAATTTAGTGAATAAAGATTTGGAGCGTATTTCTGGATGGAGTCGGGCTCATGGTCTGAAGGTTAACCCTGCGAAGACTCAAGTCATTGTTGTCGGCAGCCCTAGGCTGCGTTCGAAAATTGATTGGTTGAAGCTGCCTCAGATTGTCTTCGATGGTGCTATAATACCTTACAGCAACTCAGTAAAAGACCTAGGTATTTATATTGACAAAGACTTGTCCTGGGGTCCTCAGTTGCAAGAAGTGAGCCGAAAACTGTTTGCGTCGGCAGGGTCTTTGCGCAGACTTCGTAATTTCCTTCCTACTGCCACTAAAACTGCGCTCGCCCAATCCCTTCTTCTCCCGATCCTCGATTATGCTGATACCTGTTATCCAGATCTCACTGTAGTGCAACTGGAAAAGCTTGAGCGACTCCAAAATTTTTGTATAAGATTCATATTCGGCTTGCGTAAATATGATCATGTTTCAGAGTTTCGCGTTAAGCTCAAGTGGTTGCCTATCCGCCTTCGCCGGAATGCTCACATTTTATCATTACTGTACAGTATTCTTTTTAATCCAACAACACCCTCTTATCTCAAAGAACGTTTCAAGTTCCTTCATGACACACATATTAGACACTTGAGATCATCGGAGAATTTAAGACTTTTGATGCCTGAACATTCCACGAAATTTTATGACCAGTCTTTCACGGTTCAGGCTGTCCGTTTGTGGAACGAATTGCCGGTGTCAGTAAGACAAGCTCAGTCACTCGTTGCTTTTAAAACCTTAGTTGTAAATCATTATCTTTCCCTTTAATGTCATTGAATTTTTCTTAATCAATGTTTGACACCTATCCTATTTGTCAGCCACATAATATTTTAAAACACATGTTAAATCAATAGATTATGTGTATTTATTTATGTATTTATATATTTTGAATAAATAATAATATTTTAAATTGTTTGTGTAGTATTAGCTGTAGGTACACCATTGACTACCCCCGTTGTATTTTTATATTCTAACAGTCCATCCAAAGGTTGTCTGGAAGATATCGCTATTAGCGATAAGACCGCCATTGTAACCATAGATTTAACATCTTTTTGTATAATAGTTTTGTTTTAAGATTTTGGTGTGCAATAAAGTATATTCTATTCTATTCTATTCTATTCCTAGCGCGGCCCTATCTTTTTCGAACAACCCGCAACCCCGGCAGGATGACTCACATACTGGCTTGACATTTACCAAACCCCACTTGACCTACAATAAACTTCATCTCACAGACAAAAGTCCTGCATATCAATAAAAGAAATGCTATTTTAATTGGTTGTGCTTTAGTAATTACAGCCACAAATATCCAAAGATGGCCGACGTGTATGAAATGTGTTTACGAAATTATAGGATACATCCTCAGTAATTTGAAGTTACGTCAATTTATTGCACTTGTATGATTTTATTACTGAAAATAATTTAATATTGATGATCATCCTCCTTATAATAATATTGAAAAGTACGTTGGTAGTTAATTGTTTGCGGAAGTTGTGAATATTTAAATTAATGGCGTTAATAACAGGGATACGTGTTTTGTCTTGAATATCTTCGTGTACTATAATTATTTACGCATATATTTTTTTTTATAAATACTTATTATTTATGCTAAACGATGACCAATTTAATAACAATAATATACCATTGGACTGCGTAGACTTAGAGGATTGATTTTTTCACAGCACAGAGGAGCCACAAAGTACATGGTTTTAATTACAACTCGATATCTGTGTTGTGGAGATAAAGGATCTTGACATAATTATAGACAGAGGGACAGATAGACGGACAACAAAGTGATCCAATAAGGGTTCCGTTTTTTACCTTTTGAGATACGGAACCCTAAAAACACAGGAATTCCACATAATCGCTACAAAAAAAGGAATAATCATCTACTCTCTCTTAAACGAAATCAATTGGAATACCTTACATAAACAGAAATAGAGGAAATATCTAGCAAATTGAAAAAGCCCTGACAAATGTTCGACAGCTACCATTCATTCTATTCTATCCATCAAAACACATCATTACTCACATCTCAACGAGCTTGACCGACCTCAGGACCTAGGTAACTTCTACCTCGAGTCACACGGCTGATCAATGACCAACGCTTGATTAATTACAAGCATATCATTCTGTCGCCGGGGACTCATCGCCGCACACATAAGGCAGGATCGTTTGTTTTTAGATCAATTTCGATTAAGTATCCATTGAAACTCAGTAGTTAAGAATTAAGTGTGTACCGAGTTAAGGCGCTGTACATAGCAAACACTTTGTAAAACGTCTAGATTTTTGTGGCAAAGTTTAATTTTATTTATACATACCACAAGCAAAAAAATACAATGTTTAGTCAAATACATAAAGAAGTCTTAAGACTTTTCTTGACTTAACCACTTCTGTAAATTGTCTTTGTTTAAACGAAGACAGTTAAGTCAATTTGTTAAACACGGAACTGTATTTTTTTTTAATATTTAATTAAACTGCATAATGACTTACATTTTGGCGGACATGATATTCAAATAAAATCAAACGCCGAAATATTTTCGACCTTATTTCGATTCTTTCGATACAGTGTCGTATACTTGTGTCAGTCCACGCCCAGTCTGCAGCTAGCCTCACCTCCGCGAATACCTAAAGATTAGCTTCTTAACGCGCCTTAATTCTAGAATTAAATATAGTTGAATATGTGTGCATTTTATTGGTTTCGGATTTAAAGCTGACGAAATCGAGGTAAAAAGCAGGACTTTTAACCTCGATCTTGTTTAATAGAAAATGATGGATCATAAATCTTTTATGGAACGAGCAAGCACTAAGATGCCTAATCGGTAATTAACAGAGATTGGTATTTGAATTGATTGCCGCTTCTAATATATTTATTTATTTAAAATTATGTACAATAGTGGTACATAAGTAAACTTAATGCCATAAGGCATTCTCTACCAGTCAACCTTTGGGTTAAATACAACATTGTGAGTTACAAAAAGATATATATACCTACAAACTATTGACATTGTTTTTAAGAACTAGAACCATAGCAATGTTTAACAATGGTAATGTTTAATCATACTAATGTGCATAAACACTTAATTAATTAATTATATAAGCTAATACGTTCAATATATTTATAATAAATTCGTTTTTTTTGTCTTCTTTTATAACCTAAAAAAAACATTTTATTATAATTAACACTTGAAACGGGATATTTACCATGTTTGCTATTTGTATCGAACATGGTAAATATCCTGTTTCAGGTGTTAATTTATTATATTAGTAACCATGTCAGTTTAAAGACTTATAATGTATTTTATGTTGTTTCTTTTGTTATAAATACATTATTATTATTGTTATTACTCATTATTCAAAAATGTTGGTTAACCTTTAATTGGCAACTGTATAAGTCCAATACTATTATTTTAAATTATTTAAGATATTTTTATACAGAAGCTGTTGGAGACCTTTTTAATAAATAGATAAATAAAATATATACATACCCATAAAAACCTGTAAAATACATAATTGACAGAAAATATTCCCATATAAAACTTATATATAAAAATAAAATACACTAATAAATACATTTACGACTTCAATTTCTAACTTAAAAATTGTTTCAGGATTTTATAAGGAGGTGTTATTTACACATTACTTAGTAAGTAATGTGTGGATGTTTTGGGAAATAAACTATTTAGTTAGGTCTCTGCTGATAAACACATTGCAAAAGCATCGATCCACAGCCCGTTGCGTTTTCATACCAACAGTTTGACACGATTCTAAAGCTTTTCCATAATTTATGTTAGCCTTTAATCTTTGCAACGGTTAAAAATGTTTGGCAGAATTTGCGTATTTTTTTAATGAAAGGTAAATGCCAAACAACATGGCTACGCCGCGCCGGCTGCCGAACATATTAAGTTTTAAATTATTTATAAAAAAATATTGCTGTTTAAAATTCAGAAGAGACGTCCACAGAAAAGTTTAAATATAAATACTAAGATATACTTCAAACTATTCAAAAGAATTTAAAAAATAAAGTTTAGAAAAAAATGTTTCTATCAAATTATGGTAAATATCTGTCTTGTAAAATCGTAACCAATAATCTTGTCTACACTTTTAAATTACGTTGTCTTACAAAAATTCTAATGGGTATTTTATAATTATTTTTAACAAACTCATCGTCAGTCAGGACGTAATGAATGTGTTAACGATGTACAGTTTACTGTATAATTATTTAATCACGACGTGTTACAATATTATTTTCTACCGATCTTCACACTTTAATATCGTGATGAAATTTTGGATTCTCTAGTCGCAGATAACATAATTTTGTGTTTATAAATATGTGGATTATGTCTTTTTTTATTTTGTACTAACACGCTATGAGACGTCGACGTTTGAAATGAACTTTAAGGGTTTCGTACCTTTTTCTGCAGGTGGGTAATATTAAATAACTTCCCCCGCTCTGGGCGGAACGGGGGCGAGTGTGAGACTTGTACTGACCCACCCATTCGTTCGTTCTATTGCCCTTGGTCGCAGTATCTCTTTCGAACAACCCGCAACCCCGGCAGGCGGTGGCCTCTTTGCTTTTCTGACAGGGTTTCGTGCATCAAAAGGAAATAACAGAACCCTTATTAGATCACTTTGTTGTCGGTCTGTCCGTCTGTCAGGACTCTTTATCTCGGGAAGCCGTAGAAGTATCGAGTTGAAATCCTTACTTCCTTACTAATATCATAAAAGTGAAAGTGAGTTTGTTTGTTTGTTTGTTACCTCTTCACGCCTTGATGCTTTTTTTGGTACAGAGATAGTTAGGACCCAGAACACGGACATAGGCTAAAAAAGTGAGAAAGGGGGAAGAAAAAGATATATTTTTTCGATCATCACGCGGGCTAAAGTTAGCGTTAGCCCAAAGTAACTATGCCACGCGGACGAAGTCGCGGGCGGAAGCTAATCATTAAATATATTTTCCCGTTCAGGGTGGAGCGGGAAGGTGAGTCAGACGTTACCTCACTAAAGCCCACTCAGGTTCCTTATTTTGCCTTTTGTGTTTCCTTTCGAACAAACATCTATCATATCATCTATCTAGAACAAATTTTTTTCGAAAAAAAAACTTAAGAAATTATTGTACCATCGAAAACGACTTACAACAATTTAAACCATACTTGCAATTACCAAACTATTACAAAACTAATATATAATAGAGCACAGGTACATAGGTCGTGTGATGGTCGAGTTTTCGAAAGTATTGGGAAATATCAAATTGGATAAAATTTCGTCATGTACTTACCGGTCGGTACAGATCAGAAAAAAAAATCGTAAGATATCGTGAGTGAATAATTAGGCAGCCAGATCCCAATAAGACGCAATCTGATCAGACTTTCACAGTGCAATTTCAAGTTAGACAGGCAATAATCGAAAAATTAAGAGTAAAGTTCATCGATAGCTTGAGCAACTGATTTGCAAACAGATAACTAACAACCGAAATGTACAGGGGTTAAAGCTTTGTTAACTTTAAAAAGAGAATTTAAAGAAAAGGGTATTACGTATCTAAACATCAAAGCAGTTTTTAAAGGTGTTTCATAGTTGGCATAAATCCTAGGCTGAAACAACCAATTGCGCTAGGCTCGCTACTGAGCGACAGACTAGAATATAATTATGGTTGTTCAATATTACGCCCCTGAATTATTTGCATTTCGTTGGTTTTACGTTTGTAACTCCATTTAATTTGTAGCGCTGATAATTTTGACACGATTTGAGTTACGTTTCGACAACTTTATAATAGAATAGAAAGATTTTTATTTCCCTACTTTAAATTTTACATTATGTCCTCAAATCGGTGGTGTATTCGGCCTGTAGGTCTCAACTACTTACAGTCTACATATCTTTGTCTGAAAGAGATCTTTAAAAGTGTCGTGTCGTATAGAGTGTTGTGAGATTGTTTGTGTGTACAGAATAAAGTTTTATAAATTTATGATGTTCTATAATTGCCCTATTCTATTTACAACTAATTACAATTTATGGGGACGTGAAGCTGTCGACTTCTTTTTTTTTCAACTTTTTAAAGGGAATTTAAATGCAAATATTTGTTGTCTCTTAGAACTGAATCTATCCATACATTCTAATCAATACCGCAGGCAGACATGTGTGTTAAGCCACAACTTTTGTATTTATGATTCAGTACTTTAAAAAGAAAAAATTAACCCTTATTTGATCACTTTATTGTCTGTCTGTCTAATAAGGACCTTCATCTCGGGAACGCGTAAAGACGACATCTGGAGACGGACATAGGCTACTTCTTTTATAAAGTAAGAAATAAGGAAAAAAAGGGGAAAAAAGAGAAAACTTAGCTTTGCTATTACAATAAATAAGGCGCAAGGGCAAACACTACAGGTAACAGGTACCGCAGGCAAATCAGGAAAGGGGAACTGTGTTACCCCGAATTTAACGCGAGCGAAGCCCCGGACAAAAGCTAGTAAATTATAACTAAACAAACAACAAGTAAATTAAATTAAGACACGGATTCAGTGGCAATAAAATCATTTGCATCGGAACGCGAATGATTAAAATATTGCGGTTTTAATTACTACTTGAAAAACCGATATTGTGATGTTTTTATGACTGTGAAGATAAGCATCCTTTAGCATCAACTTATACTTACAATTTGCAACAAACGTTCTTGACAATCAATTTATTACATTCACAATTTTATACAATAACTATCCTTACTAATAATTATATAAGCGAAAGTGAGTTTGTATGTTTGTTACGTCTTCACACCTACATGGGTAAACTAAATTTGATGAATTTTGGTAAAGAGATAGTTGGGACTCTGGAGACGGACATAGGTTAACTTTAAAAAAAAAGTGAGAAAGAGGGAAGAAAAGGGTAAACTTAGTTTTGCTATTACAATAAATAAGGCGCTAGGGCAAAAACTACAAGTAGCAGCTGTACCTAAAAATCAGGAAAGGGGAACTGTGTTACCCCGAATTAAACGCGAGTGAAGCCGCGGGCAAAAGCTAGTTATTAATAAGACATTCGAGATATATTAGTTACTAGTTATGTTATATAGCAAACCAATGTAACAATATAGTAATAAATAAATATCTATATAATAAACTATTTATAAATACATGCATATTAAAGATAAATCATATGATAATAATAGAATAATAGAAAGATTAAATTACAATCTTAGGCGTGAAATAATAAAAAAAAAAACAGCATATTACCACATGGTGCAAATTCATACAAATATGTTTCCACTGAATAAGTTCCATTGGTTATTTAGGTTTTATTCATGTCTTTTAAAGAAAACTTTGTCCCGCACTAGGAACTTCTCCTGTATCGTAGGTGCATTTACAAACATTAAACTCACATACACAGACAGCCAAACTCAGAACAACTATCTGTAAGCCAAACAAATATTTGTTCCGTGCGGCACGCAGTGCAACAATTAAGACAACCAGTATTTTAGTCTTTGTGGCCAAAAAAAATACAACATTCTAATTTTGCGTTTGGTTTTGACGCTATTTTTTATTTTTAGTTATTTTTTTAAGGTATATTTTTAAAAGGATTATGTATAGTCTTTTATTTTTCTTTTTTAAAAAACGTTGCCCCACACTAGGAATTTCTCCTGTATCGTGAGTGCATTTACAAGCTCACATACACAAACATCCAGACCCAGAACAACTATCTGTAGGTCATACAAATATTAGTGACTAGCTGTTCCCCACGGTTTCACCCGCGCTGCTCAGCACCTGTTGGTCGTAGCGTGATGTTATATAACCTATAGCCTTCCTCAAGAAATGGACTATCCAACACTAAAAGAATTTTCCAATTCCAACCAGTAGTTCCTGAGATTAGCGCGTTCATACAAACAAACAAACAAACTCTTCAGCTTTATAATATTAGTATAGATTTCAAACACTTAGTATTACATAATATTTTTACAGTTAACAAAAAAACAAAGAAGCATTTTATAAACCTACAACAAAATTATATTCATTTTCTTAAGCTGCTCAAAAACCCCGAGGCTACATAGCAAACGATTACAAATAAAATAAATGTAGCAAACCGAAGATCCGCGTAATAGCAACAACAATATTATGAATACTATGAGCAGGTATACAGTAAGTATCTGATGTGTTCCGGCAATATTCTACAAGGCTATGACGATCACTTGTTACGGCTGAATTGAGATGGTGGTGCAGTGAAAGCTATTGAATATGGTCAGATATTCTTACTAATATTATAAAAGCGAAAGCGAGTTTGTTTGTTACGTCTTCACACCTAAATCGATTATGATGAATTTTGGTACAGATATCTCTGTAGGGACCCTAGAGACGGACACGGGCAATAATAATATTTATAATAATAATTTTATAATTTTATAATATATTTTTTTAAACTTAGTATTGAGAAAGAAAGTGGGAAGAAAAAGGAAAACTTAGCTTTACTATTACAATTAATAAGACTCAAGGGCAAAAACTACAGGTAGCCGGTAGGTACCTGCAAATCAGGAAAGGGGAACTGTGTTACCCAGAATTTAACGCGAGCGAACCTCGGGCAAAAGCTAGTATTAATAAAATTATATTTTTTCGATTTTACGCGGGCGAAGCCAAGTGGACCAACTAGTCTTTTTTTAGGGTTCCGTAGTCAACTAGGAACCCTTATAGTTTCGCCATGTCTGTCTGTCCGTCCGTCCGTCCGTCCGTCCGTCCGTCCTCGCTTAATCTCTGTGACCGTTAGCACTAGAAAGCTGAAATTTGGTAACAATATGTATATCAATCACGCCGACAAAGTGGTAAAATAAAAATTGGAAAAAAATGTTTTATTAGGGTAGCCACCCACCCTATATGTAAAGTGGGGAGTGATTTTTTTTTTAATTTCAACCCTAACGTGTGATATATTGTTGGAAAGGTATTTAAAAATGAGTAGGGGTTTACTAAAATCATTTTTTGATATTGTCAATAATTTCGGAAATAATCGTTCCAAAAGTAAAAAACAATGTGTCCCCCCCCCTCTAACTTTTGAACCATAAGTTTAGAAAATATGAAAAAAATCTGAAAAGTAGAACTTTATAAGGACTTTCTATGAAAATTATTTTGAACTTGATTGACACAACAGTTTTTGTACAAAAAAGACAAAAAGTTTTACAAAATAATTTCTGGACTAAGTTTGTAGTATAATCGTATATGCAAGCATTTTTTTTAACTTCGTTTACATATTTTATTATCCTGAACGTATCTTTTTTCAAACAAAAAAAAAGAATTATTGAAATCGGTTCTCGCAATCCAAAATTATTAAAAAAAGTATTAATTAGGAAATACAATTCTCTAAAACAAATAATAAACTCATAAGTGGGAACACTTATTGTGACGGACGGGAAACTACGGAACCCTACACTGAGCGTGGCCCGACACGCTCTTGGCCGGTTTTTTTTAAAACAGAAGACTGAGCTGATGTTGAAGATGGGATAAGCTAATCCAGACGACATCAATAGAGGTGGGCTTCATGACTTGGGAACATCCACGTATCTTTTGTGTCGTTTGACCAGCCAGTTCTTAATTTAAAGGCGATGCTACTCCATCATGCGGGTACGCGGCAGCCCTAACAGCATCCTACGCACTATAGCAGATAGGTGGGACAGCCCCATACTGGGACATTAGATACGCCTATATGCAAGTGTGGCGTAAAATTTATGATTGTTTTGCTATTGTTTTTCTGGTAGATTTAGTTACTAACATAAGTTTTTTAAGTTGTGTGTTGTACTAATCAAACGGACTGTTTTTTTTTATTTTTTATTTTGTATTATTTGGAACATCAAACAATTGCACAATAAAGCATAAATAAAACAAAAATTTACATTTAAATAATCAACAGCGTTATTCACAGCATACATGCAAAGTAATAATAACGCGCTTCAAAAACAAGCTAAAAGTATCAAACAAATAAATGAAAAAAGAAAACAGTCATTTTAAAATAATAAGTGCATCGATTTTTTATGAAAATAAGACCCACAATAATTTAAGGCGAAAAGGATCATCATCTGCCTAGCCTTTTCCCAACTGAATACCAGTAATTTACTTGGAGCGACTGCCTATCTGATCATAACCCAGTTAATACTGGGTAATACGATCCCCTTGGTAGACTGGTTGTCAGACTACTGTAACGAATGTCAAAGATCTACAAATGACAGCCGGGACCAACAGGTTAACGTGCTTCCCGAGGCACGGAGGAAACTCGGTATGTAACGGGTGGTCACCCATCCACAGACCAACCTAGGCAAGCGCTTAACCTAAAGATCGAACTGAGCGGCTGCTATTGTTTAGCCACGAGCTCCAACGAAGGAGAAAAGGATAGGATGTCTAATTCCTTGATTGCCATATGGGTTGACTTTCGGAATCTTCCACGTGTTGCATAGAATAAATCGATATCAAGAAAGTGTTTATTATTAATATCACTTTGTCTGCAATAAAAGTTTTTTTTTTTAAAGCGATGCTCATAACGCTTTGCTCGCTTAGCTTGCTTTGCGTCACGACGCTGCGTATGTCGGTGAGCGGTCACATTATGAGCTATTAACAGGCCGCTCTTAATCCAAAGCGTTCTATTGCATGATCCACTAGGATGTTCTTAGAAAATCCTTGTGCATACCACAATCAGTTGATGTTTTGTTTTTGTTTGTAAGAATTATATACTCGTTTATAGTGTTGTTCAAGATCGAATTTTGATTTTACGTTTGCTCTACTTAGAGTAAAAGCAAGGATTTTTTTTTTGTTATTGGGAATTTTTGAGAAATCCTTTTGCTCATTGTTCATTGATCTGTTTTTGTGCAATCTAAACTGGTTTTTGGAAACGATGTTTTTTTTTAGAAAGGTAATAGGGCTGTACTTTGCAAGATGTTTTTCTATTCCATGTTATGATTGTCACTAAGTATAAGTATTGCAAAATTAGTCGTAAATACGATGGAGAAGTAGAGAAACTATGTAGACATAATTAGTTTATCCCTTGTGTGTCAAAAGAATTAGAAGTATTCAAAGTATTGGGAATTTTGTTTTGGATATTTTAGATATTTGAATGAGAATTTAATCTATATGCTACAAGGCAGTTAACTTTATGAGAATCGAACCTAATGGGATCGAACACAGGCTATCGAAATTGCTCAACGATCACATTAGCTACATAACATAGTTCAGTCAATATTGGGCACGGTCACGTATTGCAACTAATTGCTCCATTCACTTCAGAGATTGTCGCCGAGTAATTAAAATTGCTCCTGCAATTTGTAGCCAACCCACAAAGAAGTCACCTATCCTAACTATAATATTATAAAAGCGAAAGTGAGTTTGTTTGTTACCTCTTCACGCCTTAATACCTAAACTAATTTTGATGAATTTTGGTACAAAGATAGTTGGGACTCAGGAGACGGACATAGGCTATTTTTTTTAAATAAGTGGGATATGAGGAAGAAAGAGGGAAGAAAATGGAAAACTTAGCTTTGCTATAAATTACAAATCAATAAGGCGCCGGGGCAAAAACTGCAGGTAGCAGGTACCTGCAAATCAGGAAAGGGGAACTGTGTTACCCCAAATTTAACGCGAGCGAAGCCGCGGGCAAAAGCTAGTAACATTACACCCCTGGCTGGAAAATCATCAAATAACTTCCCTAGCTTTAGGCGGAGGTGGGGAGGGGGGAGACTTTTACTGACTAAATCCCACCTATGTTTCTTCTTTCACCCTTAATGTTCCGGGGTCGCGGTATCTCTTTCGAACAACCCGCAACCCCGGCAGGCGGTGGCTCTGGCAGGCCTCTCTGCTTTGCTGACATCTCTTTAAGGCGGTAGTGGAACACGAACGCGTCGTCACTATAGTACGGCCAACGAGAAGCGATACGAAAGGTCATTAACCTAAAGAACAACTGTGGCGTTGACAATCTAATATTTAGCTCTTTCCATCTTGTGCCTTTGTCGTAATGTCTCGTTCTCCCGGCAAAAACATGACAACGTTAAGACGGGTTCGCCAACATTCGGGCGGCCATTTTGGATGGGGTTTTAGCATGGATTTTGTTTACATTTGGTATCGCTTCTTGTTGGTCCTACTGTAGACGGACGGACGATGAGCTACTTATTGCTTACTGTCCACAGCCTCGCATCTACTGACATGCCTAGGGGGCTTAAATTATTTTGAGGTCATTACAGTATAGTTGGGTTAAGCAATAAAACAACCTTATAAACGTGAACTGCAATAGGCCAAAATAAAAATATAAACGGGAAGATACAATTTCTGATTCACTTATCCGAGTCTTCCATAAAAAAGCTAAGATGAACTTTTAATACAGATTATCATAAAATAATTAAAACAGTGATAATTAAAGACATCCTGCAGATAATTGTAGACGTTACTTAGTAAAGGTTAAAGCTTATTTTAATTTAAAATTGTTACAATTAACTAAGTACTTAGTTATTTACTCTGTAATTATTTTCCTTATTGGGTTTATTGAAGAATCTTGTGAACAAAATCAAGCGGTATGCCTTTGACCTAAGTATATGTACTTTTGGAACGAAGTTCCTTATCGCGCGTTGTGAAAGGGGGCTAGACGGAAAAAAATCTTACGAAAAGCTGTCACGACACTTTTTGCTATAGTAAGCAATTGTAAGCTGTGCGGCGTCGCATGTTTCTCTGTCTGTCTGTCTGTCTCTCTCTCTCTTATAGAAAGCAAGCCAGATATTTTCATTTCTATTTCGCATTGAACAGTGTGGTGTCGCGACGAGAACTTCGTTCCATCCGGGTGTCCCTTGACACCTCAATTTTTTTTTTTAAATCGGGAAAATCTAGTTATATTGTCATGTACCTAAAACTTGTACAGTCAACAAAATAAATAAATAACTATTATTTTAATTAAAAACATGATTATTGTAGTAAGTCGAAAAACCCTTGATGGTATTTCGTGGCAATTAGGTATATTGACTTGGCTCGCGAGGTTGTCGACATATGGGATGTGGACTCAGCGATCATTGTGCCGATAGTCGTTCTAGCTTATAGCTAATTGCCAAGAACTTCGACCAATATCAAAAGAGGTTCTCGTTAGGCAGCTGGATCAAGGGATTTATTTTTTTGCGGATGGGAAATCATCAAATAACTACTCCCGCTCTGGACAAAACGGGGGGGGGGGGACTGTCAGACTTGTACTGGACTAAAACTGGGTGGGTTTTAGTCAGTGTTCTTTCTATTGCCCTTTATGTTCCGGGGCCGCGGTATCTGTTTTGAACAACCCGCTACTCAGGCAGGCGGTGGCTCTGGCAGGCCCCTCTGTTTTGATGTCATCTCTTTGAGGCGCGCGTGGAACAATAACGCGCCGTTGGATCAAGGGCTTGATACAGAAATTGGTACTTTTAGACACAATACCTTTCTCTGGAAACCTGACCGAAAACAAATGCTGGTATTTATTATTATTATTTAATGATGCTCTACGCTATTAAAATGTAAACTAATTAATACAATTTTATAAGCATATGTTTACATGAATTAAAATGCAAGTAATCGTAAGCAATTATAATAATAAATCGATACTCTGAATAAATTATTTTAGTTCAGCACCCACGGTAATAATTCATGATCAGTTAAATGTCATGAACGGGTCTTGCAGTAACATTAATTTTACTTATTCGGCTTATAAATATTAAAAGATGTGTAATTTGTGAAATAAGATCATAAAAATGTTTGATCACTTACTTGTAATTAAGATAGGTTAAGTTTTGCCTGTGGCTCTTCTTAAGTTGTTCTGTCGTAAGGAGTTATGCACATGCATGCGACTGTATTTAACAAAAATCAAGGATGTTGTCTGCATCAGAAATTATTACATTTTGCCCGAACAAACCATATCTGTAACAAAAAATTAGAAAACCCACGTCAACACCAACCGAACATCAATTTAATGGATTAATTGAAACTACTATACAGGGTGGCCAGTTGATAGCCGTCCAAAGAAAAAAATTAGATGCCTTATGCTAAGTGGTACCTGAATTACCCCCATGTATGTTCCACGATTTTTGTAGTTTAGGAGCTAGAATTTTTTTAAGTACTATTTTAAAAAATTTCACCTAACATTTGTTTAAATTTTTTATCTCTTTATTCCTACCGTTTTTAGATATTTTTTTCTGTGGAATCTATAAACAATAACAATAGCTACCATGCAAAAAAAAACCGTTTGCCTAGGTATTGTAGAACTTACTACAAAATGTGTCCAAAGTTCAAAATTACCGTTAGAGTTCGGTAATCAAAAATGTAGTGAGGGGTGCCAGAGGTTTCTATATAATCTTAAAAATTCTATGGACCTTCAACAGACAAAATCATTAAAAAATATAGTGCTTGATCGGGGTTTATTTCCTTTAATTAGCTTTGATAGCAATAAAGGTATTTTTACAGTTATTGTTATAATTTGTGATTTCGTTATTTTTTCCACTATTATGACAAAAAAATACAGTAGATAGTTTACAAATTTTACTAAGACACCAAGTTTTAAAGACGCTGCTCTACCACAGAAATGCACAATCTACATCTACGGAGTAAATTGAAACTTATTTGCAAAATATTAAAACTTACTTGCAAAATAATCATCATTTAAAACAATTCTAATGTCAAAGACCTAAGAAAATTAAAACGCAATTATCCTATTCTGAAACAATAAAAAATACTTATAAGTAGGTAAGTACACATCGTATGTATATATCCAGGTGGATAGATCATACTAGTCATGAAGCTGTCCATCTGGCAAAAAACACCTTGTTTACCTCATTCTTATTCTTTCCTCGTTTTTGTTGTTATGGCAACACTAGCAGAAGTCGTGCCCATCCCACACCAGAAAAACCTTGGCAACACCGATAGCTATATAAACACATATCACACAAATGACTAGCCACAAGAGAATGCTAATCATGTACCTACCTCAACATCACATTGTAAAGCCGATCGTCCACGGATATGCCCGAAGATATTTTTGCCACATTAGTTGTACGATTCAGTTGCCCCTGCTTTCTTCACTCTAAAAAGTGAGGCTTGTTAGCTACAGCTACCTGCGTATAGTCGCTGTTCGGTCTAAACAACCGAACACCTGCTAACGAAGAAGTTTGCTACATTGTGCTTGTATCTAGGTGACAAATTTATGTATACTATAATATCAGTGCATTACCAGAAACCAAACGGACCGGGTATATGGATGATCTGCTAATTATCTTTTAGGACCAAGGGAAAATGAATACTTGATAAAAAAAAGTGTGAGATATAACTAACTAGAAATCTAAATCTAAACTAATATTATAAATGCGAAACTAACTCTGTCTGTCTCTTCTTCACGCCTAAACCACTGAACCGGTTTTAAGGAAATTTGGTAAAAATATACTCTGGGACCCGAGAAAGGACATAGGATAGTTTTCATCCCGGAAATCCCCCGGGAACGGGAACTATTAATCCACGCGTACGAAGTCGCGGGCAAAAGCTAGTACTGAAATAAAAAACAATCAACTTAAAAAAGAAACCTAAAGCTATCTTAAAAAATTACTACGCTCTGGACGTTCTCGCCATTCATTTTCACACAAAAGTAAGCTAAGCTTTAGAAAAATGTGTTCATTCTTTTGCCTTTAGTGCTCTAACAAACCCGTAGCGGCAGCAGACAGTGGGTCTAACGTGTCTTTTAGATTTGCTGACATCTTTAAGGTCACCAACCTGGCTTGAGCGAGTGACGTAGTGGAACAGCACCTTAATCCCTACTTAAGCAATTTTGCCCCAAGCAAAATGAGGATCGACGTATGTGTAATAATGATGATTAAATATGATACACCTTTTGGAAATTTTATAGAGGAACAGCGTATATGAATATATGGGAGGAATAGCTTTAGGCAATAAATGGTTTATGTAATCAGAAGTGTTGATTTGGTTTTCATTTTGGAGTTAGAGGCCAAGGAAAGAATTCGCGATCGATTTTTAAAATTTGTTTGTAAAAAAATAACGTTGTTCCAAACTAGAAATTTCTTCTGTATCGTAGGTGCGTTTACAAACATTTAAACTCACATACATAAACAGTCAGACCCGAAACAATTACCTGTAGGTCATACAAATATTTGTTCCGTGCGGGGATTGAACCCGCGACACGCAGCGCAGTAATCGATCGCTCAGCCACTGCGCCAACCGTGCCGTCAAACGTCTTCGTTTTTGTTACGAAATTTCAGTTAACCCAGCCACCCATTTATCTATAACCCAGCTGGGGTCGCCCTAATCTATTTCTATGCAGCTATGCTTATAATAATAATCAACAAAACATCTACAAGCAATTGAAACTGGCATTTTTCGTACACACAAAAGATTCACCTGGGATCACCAGATCAACCTGAGGTTGGCCATATGGGCGTTCTTTTTCCTTTGGTGTGCCGGTCAAACCTATCAGTCAAACCTGGGATTAAAAACTCACACGAAAACCTCAATTTTTTACTAGAAAATTAAAATAAATGGGCACTTTCAGTAAAAATAAATCTTGATTAACCACTCCACATATTTCACCAACGTTCATAGAATTATGATCAAGGGTAATATACTAAAGCAGAGGGGCTTGCCAGAGCCTCCGCCTGCCGGGGTTGCGGGTTTTTCGAAAGAGATACCGCGGCCCCGGAACGTTAAGGGCAATAGAAGGAACATGGGTGGGTTTTAGTCAGTACAAGTCTGACATGCCCCTCCCTCCGTACAGAGCGGGGGACTTCCCCCGCTGTTTGGATGATTTTCCACACGAAAAAAATAAAAGGGTAAATACTATACACCTTATTAAATGGTATAGTATTAGCAATCATAACATAGTGATGTTTTAATTAATTTATAATGCCATTCCATGGGCTATGTTTCATATTTCTCAGTATCGCGTGACTGCCAGATGAGCTAATCAACTTCTTCATGTTGTCATGGACAACGGTAGTGTGATTCTGCGTGATGTTTATTAATAACTAGCTATATTTAATTTTGAGAATTGTATTGCTTTATGCAATCAGTTGAGGTTGAGCTTTAGGTTAAGCCGCGCTTGCCTAGGTTGGTCTGTGGATGGGTGACCATCCGTTATATACCGGCTTAGCGGGGTGTGTAACCCGTCCATGTTCATTATTTTGCCCTTTGTGTTCCGGGGCCGCGGTATCTCGCGGTATCTCGGTTGTATTTTTTTTATATTCGAACAGTCTATCCAAAGGTTGTCTGGAAGATATCGCTATTAGCGATAAGACCGCCATTGTAACCATAGATTTAACATCTTTTTGTATAATAGTTTTGTTTTAAGATTTTGGTGTGCAATAAAGTATTATTCTATTCTATTCTATCTCTTTGGAACAACCAAAAACTCAGGCAGTTGAAAAACTCCTCTTTGCTTTGCTGAAATCTCTTTGAGGCGCACGTGGAAGACAAACGCGCCATCGACACTAGATGGATTGACGGTCAGACAGACTACCCATTGCTCATCGTCCACATTTTCAGCTTCTACGTTAACCGGGAGTTGTCTAGCACCCGGAGCGCCTTCTGCAGCGACTGGGTTGCTTTAAAGCTTTTTGTTTTTTTTAAAAAAATCGTATAACCTATTAAGATCCTTAATGTTAATACCTATGTTTTAAAAATAAATGATTCGGCTTGGAAGAGAATTCAAAGAAGCATGCACGTCGTTACCACATTTCGATAAAATCTTTGATAACAATCGATTTACTTGAATAAGTGATTACAATTCTCGTGAATTATAAACTTACAAGTCATCATTACGTTATTCTTTGTTTCCTTCTACGGTCTAACACAATTTAATCACGCAATTTGCTCTTTAGGCTAAAAATCTTATTGTTATACCGTAATGTACTGGGTTAAAGGTTGCGAGAGTAGTAGATTTAGCAATCTTTTAGCCTAAAACTATATTGACTGTTAGCTTGATTCTGTAGCAAGGATGAGAGAGAATGGATTGTTGGTTTTGGGTTAGCTAAAGGCCGGACCTTCTTGTATAGGCATACAATGGATATAGACATGGAATTTGTCGGCACGGTTGGCGCAGTGGTTAAGCAGTCGACTGCTGTGCTGCGTATCGGTTCGATCCCCAGACAGAAAAAAAACACTAGGGCCTGTAGATAGTTGTTCCTTGTCTAGCTGTTTGTGTATGTGAGTTTAATGTTTGTGAACGCACCCAAGATGTAGAAGAAATTCATAGAGTAGGACAACGTTTAAAAAAAAACAAAGACAGATACTTCCCCACTATCTGGTTTGCGTATGGACGTCGCTCGTCAGGCGACGTAATTTTTGATAGAGTACTTATTTGTTCAATAAATGCTGCGGTGCTCAGATTCGATCGCTCACCGATTCGCAAAGTTCAACCTTAAGGACCAAACCTTAAGCACTACTATTGGGAAAAGGTCGAAGAAAATAAAGAAGGATAAAAAAAGGCATGACGTCAAGAAGACGTGATGGACTGAGGCAGAAACATATCTCAATGTTTAGAGTTTGGTCAGAAAAAGGATTAATAGAAATAAATTAGGATTAGACTCCAGTAAACAAAATCCATCTCCACAAATGTTTTATCTGCACTAGGAAAAAGCAGTTTAGTTTATCAAACACAAATCTCACCCGTTTTTATAGTATACTAGCTGTGCTCAGCGGTTTCACCCGCTGCTCAGATAGATAGTAGCCGATTCTCAGACTTACTGAATATGTATGAAAATTTTCATAAGAATCGGTCGAGCGAATTCGGAGAAGTATGGGAACGAAAAGTGTGACACGAGAATTTTATATATTAGAAGATATAGTTTTAGTCCTAGATTCCAGAGCAACTATGCGTTACATATTGTACAAGTATGTTGTACGTGCGAATATTGAGACCACCTGCTTAGCTAAGACGTAGATCGCTCAGCTGCTGGACCCAAAGTCAAAGCATTTATCTTAATTGATTCACATAAATGATCCACAAATACCCCTTTTTTCTGGGGAAATCATTTAATGACTTCCGCCGCTCTGGGCGGAGCGGGGCGGCATGTCAGACTTGTACTGACTAAAACCCACCCATGTTCCTTCTATTGCCCTTTACGTTCCGGGGCCGCGGTATCTCTTTCAAACAACCGGCAACCCCCCACAAATACCCCTTAAGTTGAAAACAAAAATTAGCAAACCGATTACAAATGATAAAAACAATGTTAGTCACCATTTCAGTTTAAAAAGTTATTGACTAAGTGCCAAAACAACAGGAACTTGCAACACCAAAACTGCTTAACTTGATCTTTTGACCCATCTTTGGCAACATAAATACAAAACTAAGAACTCCACATAAAATTATACGGCCCAATATCTTTGGTATACATTGCATGGACTAAGCTTTACATACACTGTTAATGTCTATACAAGTTCTTCACGGTTATTCAAGTTTGATTATTCAACTTTGTGAAGGAGTAAACATAACACAGAGAATTAGCCTGTTTTCAAAAACTGCGGCGTTTCATAATTACTGAAAGAATTCTGGTCTATTTTTAACGTTCAGTGCCGAGTGTTGAAGTTCCTACAGAGTACTAATACGATAAATTTATTGAATTACTAGCTTTCGCCCGCGGCTTTGCCCGCGTTAAATTTGGGGTAACACAGTTCCCCTTGCGCCTTATTGATTTCTAATAGCAACGCTAAGTTTTCCCTTTTCTTCTCTCTTTCTCCCTCACATCCCACTTTCTTAAAAAAAAAATAGCCTATGTCCGTCTCCTGGTTCCCAACTATCTATGTGCCAAAATTCATCATAGTCGGCTTAGCCATTAAAGCGTGAAGTGGCAACAAGCAAACAAACAAACTCACTTTCGCTTTTATAATATTATAAGTAAGGATATCTCCCGCACAGATGGCTAATCTCCGCTGAAAGTGCCCGCCGTAGCCGAAAACGGCCAGGGCTATTTCTTTCTTTCTTGTAAAAACAATGCGCATACTAGGAATTTCTCCTGTATCGTGAGTGCGTTCACAAAGATTAAAACTAACATACCCAAACAGCCAGACCCGAAACAACTACCTGTAGGTCATACAAATATCTTTTACGTGTGGGGATCAAACCCGAAACACGCAGCGCAGAAGTCGATATTTCCTGATTTCATAACATTTTTGCATCACAGATGAACTCTTTGGTCTCTCACTCTCTCACTACCATTGCTACCAACCAGAGGTCACATGTTCTCGTAAATTCCGATCCCAATCCCAATAAATCGATAAATAAACGTAACTCGATGAAGTAACATCACCATTAATTAATCTCTCTTAATTAGTCTAAGGAGTTATGTTCGTGAGACCTTTAGTTTTTTCCTGATGTTTGTTTTGACCTGTAGAGATGGCGCTAGACACCCTGTATAGCTTTGTCTCTTTCCCTCAGTGGAATTAGTTCTGCTTTAAGACGTCATAGTAGGGTAGGTGTTCTCAATTGTCGATATATTTTAAAACGCCTTTAATAGCTTATAACTACTTTAAAAATATAAAACGTTAAATTTGACCTGATTCGTTTCCTTCCGATTGAGCTGGAATTTTTCATAAATGTTTGCAAATCACATCACGTCATTGTAATCTTTCAATTATTGTGCTAACGCGCTATAATTACTGGTGAAATAGCGAAGTGAATATACAAAGACAAAAATAAAATGAAATAGGTATCTGGCACAAAACAAAACACATCAATTTATGTTTTTTTTTTCTTTTCTGAATGGCATCCTGCAGTTCATCCTTTTGAGGTTGTCGTCTGCTTTACTGGACAAATCCTGTGGTTGTCTTGACAGTTAGTTCTATTGCCCTTTATGTTGCGGGGTCGCGGTATCTCTTTCGAACAACCCGCAACCCCGGCAGACGGTGGTCCTGGCAGGCCCATCTGCTTTGCTGACATCTCTTTGAGGCGCGCGTGGAACACTGACGCGCCGTCGACACGGCCTATTGTCAAAAGTCGGATGGACGATGAGCTACCCATTGCTCACCGTCCAGGGGGGTACAAACCTCTATCCTTTTTTTTTCAAAAACTGCAATATAATCTTTGCCTGTAAGTAACAAACAATTTATGTTAAAAGTTATCGAAAACTGAGAACAAGGTCAAATTTTATTACCAAGATTTGTAAACATACAAACACACAGGAGAATACAACCACAGTTATAACTGAAGCTAAGAAAATCGTATTAAAAAATCATCCGGCGAGTGGGAACGACCATTAAGACCTTTGACATTTACCTTTAGGAAGTGATCTTATTCAGTGGCCTTCGTTAGATGCAAAAGTGTAATAAGGTCCGGGTGTATTCCGGACCTTAACGCGTTGTGAATAGAAAAGGTTTTTGTGATGACTGGCAGGTGCAGTGAGTAAAGATGACATGCAGATTGAACTGTTTTTTTTTATTTTTTCGTAAGGTTTTAAAATACTGTGAATTCATTTGGTAGTTGTTACGATGAATAGAAACTTAAATTAATACAGTCTAATAAGGCAATAACAAACACTTTGAAACTATTGGTTTAATGTTACATAGAACTGGTATTTTTATATGGCAACACGATTACATTTTCTGAACTATGAAAATGTTCTTCTTTTCGTGGCAATGAAATTCATCTTGTTTTAGACTAGTGTGTAGCTCTATGTTTACTTTTTTATGAATCCTGCTACGTGCAAGTGGGTGAGCAGGATGGGCAGGACAGAAGCTGGGGCATATCCTGCAAAACCAGGGTCGGAGTCCCACTAGTTGCCCGGCAGTTTGCTGAACTGGGCCTATTAGGCCCAGCCGTTAGACATATATATTTATCTCCTTTTTGGGTAAATTAAATTCAAGTGATTTTTCATTGTAATTTTATGTTTTTACTAGCTAGCGGCCGCGGCTTCGCCAGCAATATATAGTAGGATTAGTAAGATAGCTAGCGCTCGCGTAATATCGAAAAAAAGTATCCTATGTATTATCCCAGACCATAATCTACCTCAGTGCCAAATGTCATCAATATCTGTACAGCCGTTTTGACGTGAAAGAGTAAAAACATCCATAAATCTATCTTTCCTCACAAACATCCGCATTTATAGGTACCTAATATTTATTTTGTAGGATTCATTAAATTTTTAAATTCGTAATAGTATGGTTTCTAAAATACTATTGTCGTGAAAATAAGATATCAATTCATTTGGAGAAGATTACATTTGAATCTTGCTAAGTGTATACATTTTTTGCCCATGACTGTACTACATGTTAAGAAATCCGTGTCTAATTTGTTTACACGTAAGTTCTTAGCTATAAATCATTATAATTCTAACGTTATCACCTACGTGACGTCTAAACGGCTATTAAAGGGCTACTTATACGCATCCTTATGTATGAGTGATGTTGACTGTTTGTACCTGTAATTGATTTATATAATTATTATCTTAAATCACTGCAGAGGCCTGTTTGAAGGCCGTATGACAGATGCGTTTATAAAATAATAGTTTAAATAAATAAATATCTTGGGACAACTCACACACGGCTATCTGATCCCAAGCTAAGCAGAGCTTGTGTTATGGTAACCAGACAACTGATATACATACTTATATAATTTATAAATACATACATATTATAGATAAATCACACCCAGACACAGAACAAACAATCATGCTCATCACACAAAGTTTGTCCTGGGTGGGAATCGAACCCACGACCTCCGGCTCAGCAGTCAGGGCCACTAACCACTAGACCAACAGGCCCGTCCGTTTACATTCGTATCCGTTAAGATTAATAACAGTTGGTATAAAAATGATTGATTTACAATTTCAGGGGTCGCATAAACACTAAACGGCTTTTTCCATCAGATGCTGGAATCTTTCTTAACAGACTTCAAAAACAGGAGGAGGTACTTAAACTGGGCGATTTTTATGTCGCTCCCCATGTGTCTCATTTCAATTTTATTTGTATTGCTTAAGTAGTTTATGAGTTATCGTCTATAATACATATTTTTCAGAAAGAAGACATCAATGGCTATATTTTTTAACTGCGTAAACTTAGAGATATTTTTACAGATACAGTATATGGTTTTAATTTCAATTCTCGATGCTTTCCCTAGATGAAGGGTCTTGACAGACAGACGGACGGAAAACAAATTGATCCTATAAGAGTTCTGTCTTTACCTTTTGAGGTACTGAAATCTAAAGCGCAATACACACTGAGCTTGCCGGGCCACCGACAAAGCCCGGCGACACAACCCGGCGGCCTGTACGAAAATAATCATGTCGGCAACAAGCGCTCGCGCGTATTACCCGCCGACATGTTGGCGGCTTGGGTACGCCTGCAGTCAGTTGAACGGCGATGCTCGTCCTGTAGTGCTGACTGCCAAATATAGTACTCATCTCAAGCCGCCGACCAAATTTTCCGACTTGTTTTAAGTTAAGCCGCCAACTAGACCGCCGACAAAAAGTTGTCGACTTATGTACGGCGGCCCGGCGGCCTCAATGTGTATTGCGATTAAAAACAAACACCTATAACTTTAGAACACATACCTACAAACAATCATCGTTCACAAAAATTACTGCAAATAACATGTTACTGTGCTAAGCAAACTTATAATCTGGTCTCTTTCAAAATACCTCATACAATTAGGTTGTATTCAGACTGCGCAAGTCGAGATAATCTGACTGGAATATGCCCATAACAAATGCAGTCTACTCGCCATAAAAGTGATTATCTGAAGAAGTGTTTCGCTACGATAAAGCCTCAAATATGGTTATATGGCATGCATATTAGAATGATGGCTCTTTGACATTTACGTGTGATCTAGATTGAAGGTGACGTGGATAGACAAAGAGCTCGGTGCGGTTAAGGGCGTGTTCTAAGTTTAAAGTACGCTTCACACATACACAGTGTCTCCTAAGATTTAGGATCTTCCTAGTTTAGGAGTCAGGGCTCCTTTATAGGATTGACTAAACTTTACCCAATCTTTGCACACTATTATTCTGTTACACTTTTATGTTATACTAGCTTTTGCCCGCGGCTTCGCTCGCGTTAAATTCGGGGTAACACAGTTCTCCTTTCCTGATTTACAGGTACCTGCTACCTGTAGTTTTTGCCATAGCGCCTTATTTATGTATGTAATAGAAGTGCTAAGATTTCCCTTTTCTTCCCACACATCTCACTAAAAAAAACTTACCCTATGTCCGACTCCAGGGTCCCAACTATCTCTGTACCAAAATTCATCAAAATCAGTTTAGCCATTTAGTCGTGAAGACGTAACAAACACACTCACTTTCACTTTTATAGAGTAAGGATGTTCACTATTATTATTCCTGAAACAGAACCCCGAGCTTAACTAAGGCACCAGTCTCCACTAATATATTCTTATAATTTTGAATTCTAAATGAATGTCGAATTTGAACAATAAAAAAAATGAAAATTGTGGCGAAAAAATAAATAATGTTATTGTATTTAATTTACTATATGCCAATTATCTGTACTCAAACTTATATTTTACTGCTAATAAACTATTATTAATTAATTAACTTCTTAAGTAAAAAACTTTATATAAAAATGAATAATTAAAAAAAATATAACAGAATATGCATAATTTTTTTGTTAGCTTGAAACTGTAACAGTGAACCATGTTATTATGAGGCTCTCCGTTCAACAAACATTATAGCGGTGTAAGTGCCGCTTAAGGCTACGTACCAATGCTCGCCTGTGGACAGTGACAATAGGTAGCTCACCGTCCGGCCGTCTATTGAAGAAGCAGAGGGGCCTGTCGGGATTACTGCTTGCCAGGGTTGCGGGATATTCGAAAGAGATACCGCGGCCCCGGAACATAAAGGGCAGTAGAAGGAATATGGGTGGATTTTAGTCAGTACAAGTTTGAAGTTAAAAAAGGTCAAGGGTAAATAGTCTATTGGTGTGACTGTCTGCCAAGTCATAGGTCTCAAGTTCGAACCCAAGACACATCTCTCCTTCCAGGGTTGCGGGTTGTTCGAAAGAGATACCGCGGCCCCGGGACATAATGGGCAGGAAGGAACATAGGTAGGTTTTAGTGACTACAAGTTTGAAGTTATTTCATGTTTTCTCATCTGCACAAAAAACTATATACCAAAAACTTAATGAGCAATTACCTATATCTCATGAAAGTATAGTACGGCCAACGAGAAGCGATACGAAAGGTCATTAACCTAAAGAACAACTGTGGCGTTGACAATCTAATATTTAGATCTTTCCATCTTGTGCCTTTGTCGTAATGTCTCGTTCTAGCGGCAAAAACATGACAACGTTAAGACGGGTTCGCCAACATTCGGGCGGCCATTTTAGATGAGGTTTTAGCATGGGTTTTGTTTACATTTGGTATCGCTTCTCGTTGGCCGTGCTATAGACAGATATTTATCCAATTTAATCATAAATCTTAGCTTATCATATAAATACCTCAACATAACGATACACGTTAAGTTATAACCATTAGTTATTTATGTAACACAGAAGCAGCTATACATTAAAGTAAGTAATAGGTCACTGCAATATATTAACAGGGGTACTTATTCCAGTGTGGGAAAGAGAAAGAGCTATACAGCAAGTCTAGTGCCATCTCTTTCTCACAGACATAAGTAGGGTAAAGTCCTGATTGATGACTCCAGATGATGGATGCCCCGATTGTAATCACTTGGTTTGGTAGAATTTTATAATTATTAGAAGATTATAAAGATTAGTTTGTTTGTGTGTATCGAATAGGCTCAAAACTACTTGACCGATTTTACCCATTTTTTTACTATTAGAAAGCTACATTGTTTAGTAGTAACATAGGCTGAACAACATCACGCTACTACCTACGGGAGCGGTGCAGCAATAAAGACGCGGGTGAAACCGTGCAGGACAGCTAGTGTTTTAGGAGTCTCACGATAACAATTACTAACATTAAACTTTTTGTTCTGCTAATAGAAACATAATTTAAACGATTCTATTTTACGGGGGAGATCGTAATATTAAACCTTATTTGGTACCAGAGATTAACAGCAATAACTGTCAAATACCTACATTTGACGGCCGGAAAAAAAAGAAAGAAAACCAGTTTATTTGGCACTTACTCTTCACTCACTTATACACACAAAAAAATAAAAACTTAAATCTTAATACTACAAAGAAAAAAGTACTCTCCGTGGCAAGTATGTAATGGGTATACCTGAACATGGCCTTCCCCAAAATATCGTCGCAACAGTAATATTAATTAAAAAAACCTTTATTTATATAAAAAAAAAATTAAAAAAAATTTTTGATAGTTTATAAATTTATTTTACATATAAATTAAACAATAAATGAAAGCATCCTAACAAACGATAAATCACAATTGCTTATTTGCCACACGGTAACTACAATGGATCCTATCTACCTTTTCTAAATAAATCGAATTTTATAGTTGTAAGTGAACTGCATAATAAATGCCCAAACATTGGTTAATATATAAGTGGACTAGACCTAAACGCGATTTAATATTTTATGGCCTCTCCAAAAGTAATTTATACAGAACGGAGTCTCATCAACTAAATGTGGTAATTAAAAAGTGTATTTAGCCGCCTGGACATAACGATGGCGCATTCCTATTTGAACTGATGGCTTAAATAATACTTAAGACGAAGTGATTGTCAAAGGTCAACTACTTTTAATTAAAAGTTCTTATTTACAGATTTAATCGTATTAATAGCGATGATACTGTTTAATCATCAGGTTCAATCCTTACTAATAGTCCTTACTTATTTTAATATTATAAAAGCGAAAGTGAGTTTGTTTGTTTGTTTGTTTGTTACCTCTTCACGCTTTAATGGCTAAACCGATTTTGATGAATTTTGGTACAGAGATAGTTGGGAACCAGGAGACGGACATAGGCTAATTTTTATTTAAAAAAACTGGGATGTGCGGGAGAAAGAGGGAAGAAAAGGAAAAACTTAGCGTTGCTATTACAAATCAATAAGGCGCAAGGGGAACTGTATTACCCCAAATTTAACGCGGGCGAAGCCGCGGGCGAAAGCTAGTATATTATAAAAAAGAATTACGCGAATCAGTCCATTAACCGCGGCGTAATCGATGTACATACATAGAAAAAAAAAACATACCGGCCGTATTGATAACCGCCTCCTTTTTGGGAAATCGGTTAAAAAGCGAAAGTGAGTTTGTTTGTTTGTTACGTCTTCACGCCTACATGGCTAAACGGATTCTAATGAATTTTGGTACAAAATAGTTGGGACCCAACCCAGTTTTTTTTTTTTAAGTGAGAAATGAGGGAAAGGTGGAAGACAAAAGTGTAAACTCAGTATTGCTATTACAATAAATAAGGCGCTTGGATAAAAACTACAAGTAGCAGGTACCTGCAAATCCGAAAAAGGGAACTGTGTTACCCCGAATTAAACGCGAGCGAAGCCGCGGGCAAAAGCTAGTATTATATAAGCGAAAGTGAGTTTGTTTGTCACGTCTTCACACCTAAATGGCCAAACCGATTTTAATACGGAATAAATTTTTGTACGGAGATAGTTGAGACCCTGGAGAGGGGCAAGTGGGATAAGAGGGAGAAAGAGGGAAGAAAGGGGGAGAGAAAGATTTTTTTTTTCGGTCATCACGCGGGTTAAAGTTAGCGTTAGCCCAAAGTAACTATGCCACGCGGACTAAGTCGCGGGCGGAAGCTAGTAAGTTTTTAATATTTTCTTTTTAACCATGTTTTAGTCCTTCTGCTCGTTTTCAACCAAGGTAGCCTCAGCGGAAATAAGCTATCGGTGCGGGAGACATTATAGTGCAGAAGTGAGTGCGCAGGTGCAGGTACCTCTCTGTTCCCTCATTCTCATAGTCCGATGGGACGGCAAACTGAAATGACCGGAGAAAGACTAACGGCTAAATGTGCTTTCCGAGACATGGGCGAATCATACCAACAACTTAAACATACACTATAAATAAATATCTTAAATAACTAAATATCTTGGGACAACTCACACACGGCTATCTGATCCCAAGCTAAATAGAGCTTGTGTTATGGTAACCAGACAACTAATATACATACTTATATTATTTATAAATACATACATATTATAGATAAATCACACCCAGACACAGAACAAACAATCATGCTCATCACACAAAGTTTGTCCTGGGTGGGAATCGAACCCACGACCTCCAGCTCAGCAGTCAGGGCCACTAACCACTAGACCAACAGGCCCGTCTTATATACACTGGATAATTACTTAAATATTCTTAGTGGCTAAATGTAATAAGAACTAATATTCAAATATTTCCGGTTAAACTGAAATCCGACCACACAAAGTTGGGAAAAGCTGAGCAGATGATGATTATTTTCCGTCGTTTTTGTGTTTTTTTGGCAAAAAAAAGGTTAAATATTAACGTTATCATTATCGAATACCCAGCATGAGCTGTAAAAGTTATTTCACCAGCGATACAGCACAAAAATATACCAATGTAGTAACTACCAAGATTGTACCCATTAATTCATCACCTCCGAATGAGCTCATAATTTAATTAAGGGGCATCCACTTGTATTCACATGTGTCGTCATAACATTACAGTAGGTACTGATGAAATATAAATTAAATAATTGCCGGGTATGTAACCATTAAGTGAGAAGCTAGAACTATGCTAATTACTTAATTACAGAAATATGGAACGTTTGTTGGCTGTCCGTTTGTATTTCTCCTAATTATTTATCTTAATATTGCTCTATTTTGTATAAATTTATGCTTGCAGCACTTCGTGCAATGTCCCCCTAAATTGTGGAGCCCCCAAGCTGCATACAAAGACTAATACACATTTTAATTTATAATAACAAAATACTGTGAAAATTTCAACTGTCTATCATTGTTCATGAGATAGGGCGTGGTGATAGACGGACAGAAGGACGAACAGCGGAGTTTTAATAACCTATGGAAACCTATAAAAGAAAATGTAGATTTCAAAATGTTTATGTACTTGTAAGTTGGAGTTTTTTTGGTGAATTCGTTATTTTTGTTGATTTTTGACGATGGAATTTATCAGAACCAATTGATTATTTATATTTTTTTATATTCGTATTAGTTATTCAGCTTTTATATTTAATTATATAAAAATAAAATGATTTATAATTTATATTAAAAATATTTTTTTTTCTTTTATTTCTTTACATGCCTTGTTTCATGTTCTTGGTTTTCAAAATTCTCTTCAGCTATCTAATTAAGGTAATAGGTACATAAACCCAATAAGCTGCATAACATAAATTAGCATTAGCAATAACAAGAACATCATTTGACAGCTTCTCTTCCTAACACAGGCACCCAACTGTGCTAAAACCATAAGTTTATCTCGAGCGAAGCCGCAGGCAACCACTAGTTTGATCAACCGAGTTCAATAGGTTAGTTCACCATTTCACTAACACAAGACATTTTAAGTGGCCATAAATTTTGCAACCTCTACAAGCGCTTCAATATATTGGTAATAGTTCGGACTGTATCTTTGAACATTCACCTTACTTAACTAATCCATTGAGTTTACAGCTTAATTACCTATTATGAAGTATGATTGTATTGTAGGAATGGTTTGTATTTTAAGAGGAGCTCGTGGCTAAATAATAGCAGCCGCTCGGGTCGATCTTTAGGTTAAGCCGCGCTTACCTAGGTCGGTCTGTGGATGAGTGACCACCCGTAACATACCGAGTTTCCTCCGTGCCTCGGAAAGCACGTTAAGCCGTTGGTCCTGGCTGTCATTTGTAGATCTTTGACAGTCGTTACAGGTAGTCAGTGTTCCGAAAATCTGACAACCAGTCTTACCAAGGGGTATCGTTTTACCCGGTACTAGCTGGGTTGTGGAGGTCAGATAGGCAGTCGCTCCATGTAAAATACTGATATACAGCTGCATCCGCTTAAACTGGACGCCGACCCCACATAGTTGGGAAAAGGCTAGGCAGATTATTGTATTGTAGGAATGTAGAATTGTGGATAATTATATGTTTTACTACCAGGCGCCCGTGGCTTCGCCCGCGTGATATCTAAAAAAATATTCTAAGTGTTATTCCAGACTATAATTTACCTCCAAATTTCACGAAGATCCGTTCAGCCACTTCGACTTTAAAGAGTTAAAAACATTCATCCATCCTCACGAACATTCACATTTATAATTTTTGTAGGATTTAGAGTGTTATTTCTTTTTAGGGTTCCCTGCCTCAAAAGGAAAAAAATGGAACCTTTATTGAATAAAATTTTGTCCGTTTATCTGCCTGTCTGTCTGTCAAGACCCTTTATCTCAGTAACGCGTGGAGGTATCGGGTTGAAACTAAACAAATACTCAACTCTGTGGTTCCTTTGTGCTGTGAACTGAAAGAAAAACTTGATAACTTTGCAGGATTCGGCAATCGAACCTAGGAGCTGCCGACTGTGTTTGCGACCACCGGACCAATGAGGCAGTCATTTTTTAAAAAAAAAAACGTTGCCCCGCACTAGGTATTGCTCCTGTATCGTGGGTGCGTTTACAAACATTTAAACTCACATACACAAACCGCCAGACCCGGAACTACTATCTGTAGGCCATAAAAATATTTGTTCCGTGAGGGGATTGAACCCGCAACACGCAGCGCAGCAGTCGATCGCTTAATCACTGCACTAACCGTGTCGTTGGTCGTTTACTTTAGGAATTCAATATATAGTACGAGAGCCAGGTGAAAATTTGGTTAATTATTTCTTCTCGCTAGATAATTGGCGATACACATCAGACAACAGTATCATAAAGCCCTATGACCGTCAGCTGCGGCGCAGTTGGGGGGATGAGTAGTTGTAACCTCCCACGCTTGAAGAAAAAAAAAATTAATTCACTCATTTCCTCTCGGCTAAAACTTTATCAAGTTATAGCTAACCCAATACCTCAACAAAAAAAATAAGTCAGCTGGCTATAACATAGTGGATTGTACGTCAGCTGATGGCTAGATCTTGGGTAAAAAATCTTCACTTTCAGTGATATCCTCTCGGCTAAAAATTTACCAGATGATAGCTTATATGTAACTATTGATAAATATATACGTCAGCTGGCTGTATCTCGGTGGAAAAATCGTCAGCTGATACTTTGAAGGTCGTTACGTAGAAGTTAGCCAGAAGCATTTACTGACTATTTAAAGGCATCAGCTGACCAGGTTTCCCTCGACTTATTGCTAGCTGATTTTTTTTATTTATCACAGTACTAGCTTTCGCCCTCGGCTTCGCCCGCGTTAAATTTGGGGTAACACAGTTCTCCTTGCGCCTTATTGATTTTTAATAGCAACGCTAAGTTTTCCCTTTTCTTCCCTCTTTCTCCCTCACATCCTACGTTTTTTAAATAAAAATTAGCCTATATAAAAGCCTATGTCCGTCTCCTGGTTCCCAACTATCTATGTACCAAAATTCATCACAATCGGTTTAGCCATTAAAGCGTGAAGAGGTAACAAACAAACAAACTCACTTTCGCTTTTATAATAGTAGTAAGGATAATAAGGATTATATTTAAAATCAGCTCACAAATTTTGGTGTGGGAGGAAATGACGTCTTTTTAATTATTCGGCATAGCACTCCAATATGAGTGTTGAGGTGATAAAAATATTCCATATCAATATTTTTTAGACTTATAAGTATATAATCATATAATTTTAGATATATTCCAATATTTCAATAATCAATTTGCTTAGTATAAATTAACTAGTTACTTGATAAAAAATATTTATTATAAAAAAATTACGACAAATTACAATTCAAATGACAATGTTATTTAATCATTTTCGGCTGCGCTTTGGCTTGAGTCACAAACATCTCTCTCTGATTCATTGTCCGAGTCACTGTCAGAGCTGTCTGCTGTTATATTTTCATCGTCACCATCTGTAAAAAAAAAATAGAATGCGTATTGTAGCATAATATCATTAATCCTTACTTCCTTACTAATATTATAAAAGCGAAAGTGAGTTTGTTTGTTTGTTTGTTTGTTTGTTACCTCTTCACGCTTTAATGGCTGAATCGATTTGGATGAATTTTGGTACAGAGATAGTAGGGAACCAGGAGACGGACATAGGCTAATATTTTTTTGAAAAAAGTGGGATGTGAGGGAGAAAGAGGGAAGAGAAGGGAAAACTTAGCGTTGCTATTACAAATCAATAAGGCGCAAGAGGAACTGTGTTACCCCAAATTTAACACGGGCGAAGCCGCAGGCGAAACCTAGTATGATAATAAAATGTTACGTTTTTCGGGCTGGATAGTTATTTCATCAATCGATGTTGGTAACTGACTTCCAAAGAACCAGGTAAACTCATATTTATCGATGTTGGTAACTGACTTCTAAAGAACCAGGTAAACTCATGATGCTTATAAAAATCGTAACCTAACAAATAAAAGGAAAAAAAAATTTTGATACATACTGTAATCTTGCAGTAGGTGCGTCTTCTGGTATTATTTTGCGATACTTTGGGGGCAAAGCCGTAAATCGTCTATAACACTCACTGTGATACAGCTGAAAATTGTTTTCTTCCGTTGGAAGTACAGCCGCGTGTCCACTGAGTTTATTAGTTTTTCGAACACTCAATATATAGCACTACACTTAACAAGATTTTCTTCACTGTTCGATTTTACGTCAGACAACGTTTGCTCGTCTATTCTAAACGTATAATAGTCCACTTCTTTTCTACTTCTAAAAACATGGTCGATGCCCTCAACAACAGGGTCTTCATACCCCGAGCATGCGCACAACTAACCCCCTCCAAGCATACCTTAACACTGTTTATGCTATGCTAGCGTGTGTTGTTTAAATCTTTAAAAATAACAAGAATAATGAAAGAGGCGTCATTTCCTCCCACACGAAAATTTGTGAACTGATTTTAAATATAATACTGTGATAAATAAAAAAAAACAGCTAGCAATAAGTCGAGGGAAACCTGGTCAGCTGATTCCTTTAAATAGTCAGAAAATGCTTCTGGCTAACTTCTACGTAACGACCTTCAAAGTATCAGCTGACGATTTTTCCACCGAGATACAGCCAGCTGACGTATATATTTATCAATAGTTACATATAAGCTATCATCTGGTAAAATTTTAGCCGAGAGGATATCACTGAAAGTGAAGATTTTTTTTCCCAAGATCTAGGCCATCAGCTGACGTACAATCCACTATGTTATAGCCAGCTGACTTATTTTTTTTGTTGAGGTATTGGGTTAGCTATAACTTGATAAAGTTTTAGCCGAGAGGAAATGAGTGAATTAATTTTTTTTTTCTTCAAGCGTGGGAGGTTACAACTGCTCATCCCCCCCACCGAGCCTCAGCTGACATTCACGAGGCTTCATAGTTCGATTATCTGATGCGTTTTACTAATTATCACTTGAGAGGAACTTGGTCATATAAATCTGTTACTGGCTCTCGGACTAATAGAGACGGACAAGGGAGTGGTCCAAACCTGCGCATCCAATTAGTATGCTATTGCTATGCCTGGTAAAGTGCGTAATTAAAATTAAATGGAACTAATTTAATAATAGATGCGTTCATCGCCGACTCATCAATGTTTTTATTGCTGACATAATGATGTAAATAATTTTATACTAAAATGGTTTTCAAGATTGACAGATATGGTAAGGTAGACTGGTAGAAAATGCCCAAGGCATTAAGTCCGCCTTTGTATAGTGTTTTTTTATACGTGTGCATAAAGTTTTAATAAATAAATTTAGTCCACCTCTATTGAGATCAGTCTATCAATTAAAAGTCTTAGTCTGTTTAGATTCTCGTTTTGTTTTTTTTTTTAAATAAACATTTGACAATATGTTATGATAATACTAGCGTGCGCCCACGTCTTTGCCAGCGTGATATTGATGTCGTTTTGACGTAAAAGAGTAACAAACATCCATACATCCATACATAGATCCATCCATTCTCACAAACGCATTCGCATTTATAATATTAATAGTATTAATTTTAGTAGGATGAAGAGTTACCGTGTTTTGTTAGTTGAAATTTTATACTGTCTTCTTTCAAACGATTGTTGGTTTGTCATCTACGACTATTAAAAAGAAAGTAACATTAGTGCTAACATAACGCTGTAGCAAGAAAATTTTAAAACCAAATGATTTTAAAAGAGTAACCATAGAGCTTCATGCCGGTTCTTCTCCATATAAAACAAACCGTGCACATGTAGGCCTATCTATACTTACTTAATATTATAAAGCTGAAGAGTTTGTTTGTTTGAACGCGCTAATCTCAGGGACTACTGGTTGGAATTGGAAAATTCTTTTAGTGTTGGATAGTCCATTTCTTGAGGAAGGCTATAGGCTATATAACATCACGCTACGACCAAAAGGTGCTGAGCAGCGTGGGTGAAACCGCGTGGAACAGCTAGTGTGTAATAAAATATATTGTTTTTTTTTTGTAAAGAAAGAAAATCGTTTTAAAGAATCAAAGCTCCAAATGCTATAATTATGCAAACAAAACACATTAAAGAAAAAACGATCCTAACTTATGATAGCTGTCGACAAAAAGTCTCCTCCTCCTCCAGCCGAACATTGGCCCAATCAATTGAACTACTTTTTTCTACAATAGCTACCGAGAACTCATTAGGGAAAAGATGAGTATTAAATGTATGTTTCAAAATCTTTCGTGTTCTCACGACGGTTGGAAAAACACGGGTAGGTTTTGCGGCGAACCAAACATTGCTTTATGTTAAACTAGCTTTTGCCCGCGGCTTCGCTCGCGTTAAATTCGGGGTAACACAGTTCCCCTTGCCCCTTATTAATTTGTAATAGCAACGCTAAGTTTTCCCTTTTCTTCCCTCTTTCTCCGTCACATCCCACTTTTTTCAAAAAAATATTAGCCTATGTCCGTCTCCTGGTTCCCAACTATCTCTGTACCAAAATTCATCAAAATCGGTTCAGCCATTAAAGCGTGAAGAGGTAACAAACAAATAAACAAACAAACAAACTCACTTTCGCTTTTATAATATTATTAGTAAGGATTATCATCCGCCTAGTCTTTTTCTAACTTCGGGTTTGAATTCCAGTGTTACTAGATGTAGCTGAATATTAGTTTTTTTTTATATGGAGCGACTACCTATCTGATCTCCACAACCCAGTTAGTACTGGGTAATACAATACACCTTGTTGAGAATGTTTGTCAGTCTTGCAGGACACTGACTACCTCTAACGACTGTGAAAGATCTACAAATGACAGTCACAACACACACAGACAGTCAGAACACTTTCGGGTTAACGGGTGATCACCCATCCACAAACCAACCTAGGAAAGCGCAACTTAACCTTAAGATCGACCCGCGCGGCTGCTATTATTGAGCAAGGAGGTCCTCCGACAATCACTAATTTAAAAAAAATAGGTTTCCGCATCCAGACTGCCGCGTGCTAACTTCATGAAAGTTATGAAAATGATTGGTTGTTCAAAGTTAACACATAAAAAACCATACACAAAATCTATACAATTTCTAAGCAAAGTTTTATTTGTTTCTCTTTGTCCTTACTAATATTATAAAAGCGAAAGAGAATTTGCTTGTTTGTTTGTTACGTCTTCACGTCTTAACATCTAAACTGGGACTTTGGAGACGGACATACGCTAACTTTTTTTTTAAGTGGGAAATAAGGGGAAGAGGGAAGAAAGGGGAAAACTAAGCATTGCTATTACAATCAATAAGGCGCAAGGGCAAAACCTACAGGTAGCAGGTATAGAAAAAAAGGCATATCAGTAAAAGAATTGTGTTATCCCAAATTTCACGCGAGTGAAGCCGCAGGCCAAAGCTAGTTAACTATAAACATTTAATTAACTATTAACACCTCTAAGTATGTTATAAGCTTTCATGACATTTACAAAGGAATGATCAACGTGTTACTAACTTACATTCTTTGCAAAATAGCGACATAATAGATATAGCCATTATTGAGATGCCAGGCAACTAAATAGGGCACCTTCTACGACGTAGATAGCGTACCCACCTGCGACCCCCTTAAACGGAATAAAACTTTAATCTATACTAATATTATAAAGCTGAAGAGTTTGTTTGTTTGTTTGTTTGTTTGAACGCGCTAATCTCAGGGACTACTGGTTGGAATTGGAAAATTCTTTTAGTGTTGGATAGTCCATTTCTTGAGGAAGGCTATAGGCTATATAACATCACGCTACGACCAACAGGTACTGAGCAGCGTGGGTGAAACCGCGTGGAACAGCTAGTGATAAATAAGTTTTATTCATCATTTAAGTTACTTTATTATCAACTAGTCTGTGCTCGCGTACTTGCTTACTAAATTGTACTATTGGGATAAAAGACACCTAGACCGTTGACAGCTACAACCATCGATTTGCAAATCATCGTTACATTTAAATGTTTCATCTACATTTATATTACATCACTAGCTTTTGCCCGCGGTTTTACAGATCCCCTTTCCTGATTTGCAGGTACCTGCTATCTGTAATTTTTGCCCTTGCGCCTTTTTTGTTGTTATAACAAAGCTGAGCTTTCCCTTTTCTTCCCACTTGCTTCCTCATATTTCACTTAAAAAAAAAAATTGCCTATGTCCGTTTCCAGGGTCCCAACTATTTCAGTATCAAAATTCATCAAAATCGGTTAAGCCTTTTAGGCGTGAAGACGTAACAAACAAACAAACTAACTTTCGCGTTTATAATATTAGTAAGGATTATTAATTAACAAAGAAGGACTATGACCAATGATCACTAACGGATATCCTGGGATGAATAACAAGCTCATCTGAGATCATAACACATTCATGATCTCATTGCGAGGTCAGCAGATCTTAATCTAGAAAATTTCAAATTGTTGTTCCTTGAATATTGTTACTGTATAGTGCTCTAAAAGTTTACAGTTGATATAAGTCCTTACTTATGTATTATTATAAAAGCGAAAGTAAGTTTGTTTGTTTGTTACGTCTTCGCGCCTAAATGGCTAAACCGATTTTGATGAATTTTGGTACAGAGATTTAAAAAAAATGTGAGTAATAAGGGAGAAAGAGGGAAGAAAAGGGAAAACTTAGAATTGCTATTACGTTAAATAAGGCGCAAGAGCAAAAACTACAGGTAGCAGGTACCTGCAAATCAGGAAAGGGGCACTATGTTACCCTGAATATAATAAACGCGAGCGAAGCCGCGGGCCAAAGCTAGTGATGTAATATAAATGTTAAAAAAAAAAACATTTAAATGTAAAGATGATTTGCAAATCGATGGTTGTAGCTGTCAACGGTCTATCATCTCTTTTTGTGCGAGCATAAAATAGTGGGGTTACCGAATTTAAGAAGTATTGTTTTATTTTATTTTTCAGTCAGGGTAAGACATGGCGATGGCTAGATATCTTGTATAGCTCTATCTCTTTTCCACACACAAATGACACAACCTTAAAATTAATGACGTCTCGGTATGTTTTCAAAACACCGATTCCGAATTCCGATTCTGTTTTCAGATGTTAAATTATCATTTATCTGTGCAGAAAAAGCAACATGGCGATTTTAGCCAACAAAAATTTGAGGTTTCTCTAGTTTAGTTTGCTTAATAAAACCGAAAGGAACATTGATAATGTTCCTTTTTGCACTTAGAGTACCGGGGCCGCGGTATCTCTTTCGAACAACCCGCAACCCCGGCAGGGAGTGACCTTGGCCCCTCCGGAGTAAGGAACCCTACGGTTCATGTCAAAATATCGAACTGTTTTCGAACGGCTCCATATTTTCTTTGACCAACTTAGAGAATAGACCCCCAAGTTCGGCTGCACATAAAACCATCCCGTATAACCTCTAAGCAAGCATAATTATTGTCGTCACAATAACTTAATAGATAACACAAGTTCGCGTCTGCGCAGTTTCCTAACGTGACTGTAATGGGCGCTTATTTATAGGGTTCCGTGCGAAAGTCATCAAAACGCTACAACGTTATCATAAGTAAACTAATTTTAAGTTGTGAGCTGTCACTTTCAAAACCATTGTTGTGTTCAGTGGATCGTAAATGAAATAAGTTTTAAAGTTTATGTTTAGACTTGGACATCAATATTTCTAAAATAAAGTTTAACATTGATTTTTTGTGTTGTAGATCATTCTTAGCAAGTTCTTATCTCTATTCAATAAGTATAGGTACTTTAGTTAATGAATGTACCTGATAAGGCACTAACCACTAGAAAAAAAAAAACAAAAAAGTAGCTAAGTTCTGTTATACTAAGTTCTATCGTTCTACTTGAAACTATGTAAAATAGAAAAAAAAATCTTGTACAACTTCCCTACGCATGCGGTGTTTACATTTATGTGATTAATGCAGTAATGTTTATTATTTTTCTCACATTAGCTTGAGCATAAAACCAGTGTGGACAATAGTTGGTGAATCCTATCCTTATCCTTACTAATATTATAAAAGCGAAAGTGAGTTTGTTTGTTTGTTTGTTACCTCTTCACGCTTTAATGGCTAAACCGATTTTAATGAATTTTGGTACAGAGATAGTTGGGAACCAACCAATTTTTATTTAAAAAAAAGTGGGATATGAGGGAGAAAGAGGGAAGAAAAGGGAAAACTTAGCGTTGCTATTACAAAACAATAAGGCGCAAGGGGAACTGTATTACCCCACATTTAACGCGGGTGAAGCCGCGGGCGAAAGCTAGTTAATAAAATAAAATGACGGCATGGTTGGCGTAGTGGCTGAGCGATCGACTGCAGCGCTGCGTGTCGCGGGTTTGATCTTCGCACGGAGCAAAAATTTGTATGACCTACAGACTATTGTTCCGGGTCCGGCTGTTTGTGTATATGAGTTTAAACGTTTGTAAATAAACCTATGATACAGGATATATTCCTAAGATGGGACAACTTTTTTTTTTTTTTTTAAATATCTAGGTCGTGAAAAATGTACAACCCAAATAATATTTGAGAAATAATGGCGACTAGTGATTTTTCCTTTTATGTAAACGCTTAAACAGTGGCTTTTGATTTTTAATGAAACCATATACCTAAACTCATAATTCTAGATCGGAAAATTCATACATAATTTAAATAATGCCGATCCCAGAAACGAGTTTTGAGTGCAACTAATTCTGAGAAGCATTTACGCTACCGGCTATCCTATCATCATCTGCATAGCCTTTTCCCAGCTATATTGGCTTTGACAGATTTTAGTCTAACTAGACACTATTATAAATATATTCGTGTTTATTTTGCTAAGTAAAAATATTTAAGTATTTAAGACGATTGTTACTCTTTCACGTCAAAAAGGCTGAACGGATTTTGATAAAATTTGGCACAGAGGTAGAATTATAGTTTGGAATAACACATAGGACAATTTTTTTCGATATCACGCGGACAAAGCCGCGAGCGCCAGCTAGTTAAACAATTACTAAAGAGCCTATTTGCTTATAGTCAAATATAGTTTCGAATCGACAATAGGGCACTGGCTACGGTTGACTAGCCATTAAAAGGTCAAAAGAACAAATTGTAGTATATTACATAACTTAGCATTTCAACAACTTGTAACTTATGTTGTGATCCCAATCTTAAGCTGAAACGTAAGTTTAGCTAAGTATTAACAATTGTAAGGTATTTGGAGAATCAGAGATTTATAGTACCTGTGTTTAGAAGATAATGCACACGCCACAAGATTTATAAAGTAGGTGTTAATAGCCAAATAAACAATCACTGTAGTTTTGTTAATCCCTATTTTCCTATTATTGTTTTCATAAACGGAATAGCCAATGCCGTTGTCAACCTTGCTCGTACTTCTACAAATAAACTGAAAGAAGAATATAAAGTATAACAAGACATACATCATAAATAAATATAAACCAGCAACAAGTTGTCAAGCCTCGTACGTGACATAATTCTGTGAACGAAAGAGAACAAAAGAATATAAATTTGTAATTATTTGTATACTACCGGACCCGACAGGCGTTTTCCTACTTTTTTGGGCTATTACAAATCAATAAGGCGCAAGGAGAACTGTGTTACCCAAAATTTAACGCGGGCGAAGCCGCGGGCAAAAGCTAGTTATATTATAAAAGCAAAGGTGAGTTTGTTACCTCTTCACGCTTTAATGGATAAACCGATTTTGATGAATTTTGGTACAGAGATAGTTGGGAACCAGGAGACGGACATAGGCTAATTTTTATTTTAAAAAAGTGGGATGTGAAAGATTGAAGAAAAGGGAAAACTTAGCGGTGCTATTACAAATCAATAAGGCGCAAGGGAACTGTATTACCCCAAATTTAACGCGGGCGAAGCCGTGGGCGAAAGCTAGTAATATATAAATAATAATATTAGTCCGGTCTATTTACACATTCAAGTTTACATAAATTCCCATAAAGCTGAATATTGGCATAGTTGTTCAAAACATCATTATAAAGAAAATCTCAAAAGTCCTCATCGTTCCGAGGTGTGCTAAAAATTTGGCACGGGGTCAAAGGTCAAAAAAATGAGTTTTTTGCGATTTTTAGCGAAACGGTGAGTTTTTTCGCAAAATTACCCCGGTACAAAATTGTAGATCACAAAATTCTCTACAAAAAATATATCAATAATTTTTTTCCTAAAAGCCACCATTTTGGAGATATAACGTTCCGAAAAGTTGGATCAGTCGTAATCCCTCTATTTTGCACACGTTTCCACGCCACCTAAGAGGTAGTGTACAAAGCGCGTTTTTTTTAACGTGGTTTCCCCAGTAGGCCTATTCCACGGGTCTGCTGAGATTTTATATGTTTTAAAACTATTGCAAAATAATATTATATATTATAGTGGGCAAAAACAACGGCGGTGTAATTAAATAAAATACTTAAAATAAAAAGTTAGTCGTCTGATTCATAACTGTCCAAGATTTCTGTTTCTTCTTCTTCTTGATCTTCTTCTCCTTCTTCTTCCTGTTCATCCTCTTGTTCTTCTTCTTCTTCTTGTTCTATTTCACACGTAAACTGCCCCAATAGCGATTCCTGATCGGTATCAAACGAATCTTCAAGAGTTGGTGACTCAACATTCGAGCATGATCGGCCTTGACAGTGTGTGCATGCCAGGGAACAAAACAGTCCAACTTTTCTGCAACCACATTTTGCACTACACCCTTTTTTGCAGTTGCAAAATATTGTGTTGAGAAGTTTCTCAGGTGCTGGTGGAAGTAAAGTTTGAACTGGCTCTAGTGTATTGTCGATCAACTTCCAACCCCAGTCTTTAGGGTCCAGCTGATTACCAAGCCACACTTGAACTTGGTAATATACCCGAAACAGATGTTGATGAGCAGCTACTGAGGTTGGAGGAAGAGAAGCTAAGTTGACTTGTTTTATATTACGCGTATTTTTCACGAAAGATGTGTATCGCAACTTATCTAAGCAAGTGGTTTTTTTGGGGGCTCCGTACATAGCAAGAAGAAATTGAACTCCGTTGGTGATAACATGTTGTTGAGTTGAATTACTATTTTTAAAAACTTCAGCACATTGTAGTAAATCTTTTTTTTCAAACATTTTGAAAACTGTTGTTTTTCCTCTCCTGTAAAAAGCAGATGTCGTATCGCAGCCAGTTATTGCGTGTAGAAACAAAAAGACAGATGTTATCCCAAGGTTATACTGACGTACAAATTTAGGAACGGGGTTTCATTATACCTGAGATTCTCGTAGTTTAACTTATATTTTACATAAGTAAGTTACAATAAATAATAGCGAACTTATTTTAGTTCTATTACACCTTTAGTGACTTTCATATGTGGCGTACGTGTGCAAAATAGAGGGATTACGACTGATCCAACTTTCCGGAACGTTATATCTCCAAAATGGTGGCTTTTAGGAAAAAAATTATTAATATATTTTTTGTAGAGAATTTCGTGATCTACAATTTTGTACTGGGGTAATTTTGCGAAAAAACTCACCGTTTCGCTAAAAATCGCAAAAAACTCATTTTTTTGACCTTTGACCCCGTGCCAAATTTTTAGCACACCTCGGAACGATGAGGACTTTTGAGATTTTCTTTATAATGATGTTTTGAACAACTATGCCAATATTCAGCTTTATGGGAATTTATGTAACCTTCCTCCTGATTTTAGGCTTAAATAGACCGGACTATATTGTCTATTGGCATTGATGTGCAAGACACACAAATATTCATAATATTCATACCAAAACAATACACAAAAGTGACAAAACAAAAAAGAAGAAAAACAATTTAAAAATAAAGGCATAAAAGAAAAAAGTAAAAAAAAGTATACTACTAATATTATAAATGCAAATGTTTGTGAGGATGGATGTATATAACTCTTCTACATCAAAACGGCTAAACGGATCTTGATTACATTAAGTTAGATTATAGTCTGGAATAACACATAGGATCCTTTTTTCAGGCGAAGCCGCGGATGCCAGCCACCTTTATAAAAAAACATACGGCACCCTCTACCAACATTCAAAAACACACCATACCTCTTCTATAATCGAACATAATAAGTAGTTTGCAGAATGACGGACAGTCAGCAAAAACAATATAAAGCCGCAGGTCTGACTCGGCTACTGACCCAGTGATTCAGATCAGCATGTGTTTGTCGGATTTTGTAACATTTCATTTTATCTTAGAACTGTTGTGTGGCAATGTTAAGTGGTAAGGATGAGAACAGCCTGCCAGTTTTGTTCTCATGGGTAATGGGGTAATGAGACTTCATTTTTCAGGGTTAAGTTTAGGGGAATGGACCTTTTTTTTTTTTTTTTTCGTGTGGGATATCATCCAATGACTTCCCCCGCTCTGGGTGGAGCGGGGGGGCATGTCAGACTTGTACTGACTAAAACCCACCCATGTTTCTTCTATTGCCCTTTACGTTCCGAGGCCGCGGTATCTCTTTCGAACAACCCGCAACCCCGGCAGGCAGAGGCTCTGGCAAGCCCCTCTGCTTTGCTGACACTCTTTGAGGCGCGCGTGAAACACGAACGCGCCGTCGACACGGCCTGTCGTCAATCGACGGACGGACGGTGAACTACCCATTGCTCACCGCCCACAGGCCCGCATCTACGGTGGCCGGAAGTCGTCTCGCGGCGCCCGGCGCCATGGGCGTCTCCCGCGGCGGCTGGGTTGGGCAGATGTTCTCTCCCTCAAACGCCCGGCCACCTCCTTCGCTAACATTACTGCTTCGCAGAAGGTGGTGACCGCTTCCCATTCCCTCTCGCTCCGGACCATGGCCTGAACCAGGGCCGGACGCGAGAGATCGCCGCCGCCGATCGCCTCTACGAGGGCACGGCGGTGCTCCGCCCAAGCCGGGCAGATCGCCACTGTGTGCTCCACCGTGTCCTCCGGGCGATCGTCACAATGGTGACACCCGGGCGCTTCCTCCCGCCCGATGATGTGCAGGAACCTCCCGAAACTTCCGTGTCCGGTGAGGACCTGCGTCAGGCGGTAGGTGAGGACGCCATGACGCCTCTCCAGCCACTCCTCAAAGAGGGGACTTACCGCCACTATTGTAGCGTGCCCTGCACGGGGTTGCGACAGTCGCTCTCTCCATGCCACCATGAGATCGCACCGGAGGTCTGCCCGCCTAGCGGCAACTTGCCGCGGCAGTGGGTTTTCCCCCCGGTGTAGTGCCTCCGCGCGCCACTCAAACAGGCGCGCGAGGACTATCGCCTCCAGATCCCACGGTGGCAGTCCGGCAAGGAGGCTTGCTGCCTCGCCGGAGATCGTGCGGTAGCCCCGGACAAGCCGTATGGCCACCACCCTTTGGGGCGCGTTCAGATAGTGGGCGGCGCGCCGCCCTAAAGAACGCGCCCATACTGGGGCCCCGTAAAGGGCCATGGAACGCACGACTCCGGCATAGAGCCTACGGCAGGAGGCGTTTGGCCCCTTGAGATTGGGCAGGAGCCGCTTGAAAGCAGCCCCCGTCCGCTCGAGCTTGGGAGCCAAACGTCGGAAGTGTTCGACGAAGTTCCACCGGCTGTCGAGGACGATTCCCAGGTACTTCATCGTCGACCCGACGCCGATGCGAACCCCTCCTACCGTCAACTGGGATCCCGACGGTGGCGTGTTTCCGCGGCCATGAAAGACCATGGCCTCGGATTTGTGCAAGGCCACCTCGAGACCCAGTAGCCGGATCCTCTCCGCGACTATCGCAACCCCGCGTGTCACATTGTCGGCCGCCGCCTGGTGCGACCCCCCCTGAGCCAGGACGAGCGTGTCGTCAGCGTAACAAACTACACTGACGCCGCTGGGGAGGTCGGCGCGCAGCACCCAGTCGTAGCCGATGTCCCACAGGAGCGGCCCCAAGACCGATCCCTGTGGGACACCGCACGACATCTCTCGCCGGTTCCACTCTCCAGAGCGACCGGGGTATATGACGGCCCTGTCCATCAGATATGCCCCGACCACACGACGAAGATAGGTCGGCATCCGGTGGTATTGGAGTGCCTCCCTGATGCAGCCCCAGGGCATGGTGTTAAACGCGTTAGCGATGTCGAGAGACACCGCCACGACAACCCCACCCCTGGACACTGCAGCCCCCGTCGTAAGGGCTCTCACGCGCATGATGGCGTCCACCGTCGAGCGCCCCTTGCGGAAACCATACTGGTGATCCGCAAGATCCGGCCCCGTCCCCACAAGGTGCCCGACGAGGCGGTTTGCAATTACTCTTTCAAAGAGCTTGCCCACCTCGTCGAGCAGCACAATGGGCCGGAATGCGGACGGAGAGTCCGCAGGGCGCCCCGGCTTCTGAATGAGGACCAGCTTCCCCGTCTTCCAACGAAGTGGGAACTGGCCTCTCTCCAAGCATGCGCTTAGGAGCCCTAGTAGTCGGGGCCCGAGAGCCTCCAGGGCCAGGACCCAGGCTTTGCCATGCAAGCCATCGGGTCCCGGGGCGGTGTTTTTGGCTTTCAGCCTGCCCACCGCCGCTCTCAGATCCACCCCAGTCACCTCCGGAACGTCGTCGTCGTCGTTGTCCTCGTGGTCCGCTTGTGGCACCGCAAGCGGCGGAGCCATGGGCGGAGGAGCATGATCCCCTCGCGAAGGGAACAGAGCGCTCACCACATCCTCGACTAGTTGGGGCCGGAGACTCTGCGTCAGCGGGGGGGCCCTGGTGCGGAGTTTATCCCGCACCATCTTGTATGGGCGCCCCCACGGATCCCCGTCCAGAGACTCCAGCATCTCCTCGCGGGCTAGATCCTTGGCCCGCAAGACACCTTCTAGGAGGGCGGTCTTCGCCGCTCTGTACCCCTCATACAGCTCCGCCTCGATGGCTGCCGCATCTGGTGTTCTGATGCGGAGCCTGCGGTGCCTGGCGTACCGGTGTCGCGCAGCGACGCATGCCTCTCGCAGTGCCGTCAGCTCGCGCGACCACCAGTACACCTGACGCCGGGCGCTTCCAGGCCGGACTCGGGGCATTGCCACGTCACTGATCTCCGACATGGCCTCCTGGAACCAGTCCGCCTCGTGGTTAGTGTCGGCAGGCCTGTCCGGTGATGACACCCAGGCCTGCACGATCGAGGCTTCCAGGAGGAGCTCCCGGTCCAGCTGTTTCAGCGCCCAACGCGGACCACTCGGGGCCTGTAGGACCGGCGCGCTGGAGGTCTGGGCGGAGACGTCGAGCCGGATATACCGGTGATCGGAGTAGGTCTCCACCTCCTCCATGACGCGCCAGTCGACGACACGCGGCGACAGAGCGGGGCTAGCGAACGAAATGTCCACGACAGACTCGCCCCGCATCCGCACACACGTGGGGACAGAACCCCGATTTAAGACGATCAGGCCTGTCTCCAGTGCCCAGTCCTCCACCATCCTTCCCCGCACATCCGTGCAGCGAGAACCCCAAGCCAAGTTCTTGGCGTTGAAGTCCCCGAGCACTAGCACGGGGAGGGAGGGGTTACCGACGACGACGGTCAACTCCCTCAGGGAGTTGTGGAACTCGGCGAGAGTTCGGCTCGGGGAGAAGTAGACGCCCGCTACGACTATATCCCCGAACCGTGCCGCGACGCACCCCTGACCCTTCCTGACACCCTCGAAGGACGGGGTACCGGCGGCGGCCGACGAAATTATGGTCACTGAGCCGCTCAGGTCCTCAACCCAGTCGTCCCTGGGGAGGACAAAGTACGGCTCAGCGACCACGGCGATATGAATCGACCACTGCGCCATGCTCTGGAGCAGGAGATCCTGAGCGCAGGCGCAGTGGTTGATATTCACCTGGAGGAGGCGTAATGGGGCCGTTATTGGCACTCCATTACAGCCCCCTCCTGGGCCCCCTCTGATGGCCCGGCTGCCGCCGCTGTGGCGCCAGCGGCGGCAGTGATAGCGGCGGCAGCAGCGGCGACGGCTGTGGCGGCGGCGTTGGTGGTGGTGGTCGCGGAGGACTTTCCCTTGCCCCTGGTTTTGGCGGGTGGTGCGCAGGCTTTGCCACCCGCCCGGTGATCGGCCGGCTTGGCCGCCGTCGCACATGCGTCGCAGTGCGGAGCGGCGTCGCAAGTCGCGGCCTTGTGACCGGGCTGACCGCAGCGGAAGCACAGTCGGCTGCGGTCCACCTCCGAGCACTTGACTGCCACGTGGTGACCCACGTGACAGCGGAAGCACCTCAGAGGTCTAGGCTCCAGCAGTTTGACCTGCGCAGATACCCAGCCCACCAGGAGCCTTCGGCCCTCCACGATCGCTTTGGCCGCCGCCACGGGGCAGCTTACCGTCACGGTTCGCATACCCTCGAAGTCAGGACGCACGGTGCCCACTGCCTTCACTTGGTCAGCAGGGCACCCACCAGTCCTGACGACGGCGGCCACCACCTCCTCCTCTACCACGGAATCGTCCAGGCCCGATATGCGCAGGCTTGCGCATTTGACAGGCCTGGACACTCGGGCCTCGTCCGCATTTGGGGAATGGACCTTGGCGTGCAGTTGAGAGAGTCGAAAATTAAATAATATTCTGCAAAATTATAATGAGCACTTTTCTGGTGATTTTTCAAGGCTGGTAATAATTTCGTGGGTGATTAAATTACTAGTACATAAAATGAGGCAAAATAGTATACCTACGCTTGCTTTATAAGGAATGCCGGGATGATGTATAAGAATAATTTATTCAATAAGTACTTGGTTTTTAATAGCTAACAGAGTTCTTTTAGAGAAAGAAAAATCAGTACAACAAAAATATGGGTCACAACACACCCTTTCTTAAACTAGACAGAAAACCTGTCTATACGGACTAGGAAATAATATTCATTTATAATAAGTCTTATGACGTAAACGTGTTTGCGCAGTGGTTAAGCGATCGACTGCTGGGCTCCTTATTACGGGGTTTTTCTCCACACGGGTAGTTGGTAGGTAGTTGTTGCGGGTCAGAAAACAAAAAAAAAAACTAAAATACCTTACTGGAAGATCTACCATGCAATAATAGACAACAATGACATAATGCTTTCGAGTCAGAATTAAACAACTAGTCTGTACTCCACAAAAATACTATCTTCTAATAATCAAATTAGCATACTAAGTACCAACAAAACTAAAAAGTTACTCCCATTATAAACATAGATAACAATCGCTAAGTTCTCAGCGATTCAATCTCAAAGAGTTAAAGCTTAACACATAATTCAATAGGAGCAGTGCAGTGGCGGAGAATGTCCGTCAGTGCGCCCGCTACGGGTCGCGGGTCAAAAGCATTAGGATGATATTCTATTTTGTTCTAGTTTTATGAGAAAGGGCTTAGATGCACATCATTTTTTTTTTTTTTTAATATCTTGGGACAACTCACACACGGCTATCTGATCCCAAGCTAAGCAGAGCTTGTGTTATGGTAACCAAACAACTGATATACATACTTATATAATTTACTAGCTGTTCCACGCGGTTTCACCCACGCTGCTCAGCACCTGTTGGTCGTAGCGTGATGTTATATAGCCTATAGCCTTCCTCAAGAAATGGACTATCCAACACTAAAAGAATTTTTCAATTCCAACCAGTAGTCGCTGAGATTAGCGCGTTCAAACAAACAAACGAACTCTTCAGCTTTATAATATTAGTATAGATAAATACATACATATTATAGATAAATCACACCCAGGAATTTAATTAGGAATGCAGTTAATTACTAGTGGTGGTAAATGAGGCTGTTGTGTTTTTGACTTTTAGTTAAATTTTTATCGACATACTGGTTGGTCTTGGGAGGTGTCTTAAACAAGATTATTAACGGCCTGGTTGTTTACTGGTCGTAAACGCTATTGTTCAGCATTATTTTTGTGAGTGCAAAATCTATATTATAAAGCTGAAGAGTTTGTTTGTTTGTTTGAACGCGCTAATCTCAGGGACTACTGGTTGAAATTGGAAAATTATTTTAGTATTGGATAGTCCATTTCTTGAGGTAGGCTATAGGCTATATAACATCACGCTACGACCAACAGGTGCTGAGCAGCGTGGGTGAAACCGCGGGGAACAGCTACTCATCAAATAACTTCCCCCGCTCTGCGCGGAGCGGAGTGTCAGACTTTTACTGAGTAAAACCCTTCCTCCTTCTTTTGCCCTTTATGTTCCAGGGCTGCGGTATCTCTTTCGAACAAGCCTCAGTAGCGTTGGCCCTGGCAGGCTCCTCTGCTTTGCTGACATCTCTTTGAGGGTCGCGTGGAACACGGACGCACCGTACGGCCTGTCGTCACTAGGACGGACGGTGAGCTACCCATGGTTTACCGTCCACAAACCCGCATCTACGGTGACTCGAAGCGTCTTCCGATTGTTGACCATAAGGTCCAAGCTTCGATTGCTAGGTTGTTGTTCAAATAAGTATTAATAAAACTTAAGTACGAGTATCTAACCATACGCAAAATGAGTTTATTCAACTGAAAAAAGATTAATATCATATGAAAGTGTAAATTCACAAATTAATGAAAAAAATAGCAATATAAATACATCGACACTGATAGAAACAAACAAGCCCAATAACATATAGTATATAGGTATAGTCACCTATCCAGCATTCCATATGTACGTCTTAATACACTCACAGCCAAATTAGAAAGTTGCGCACTAAAGGTGCGCACCAAAAACGTGACACATTTTCGTTACTTTAGTAGGTTTTACCCCTCGGATTTTTCTCATATCGGGCGCCTTATATATGAAAATCGATTCTTAAGGAGTAAACTAAAAAAACATTCTATAAAACAGCCACAAGTCAAGATAGCTAAAAGCAATAAACCAACTTATACAGCATATAATTAACGATACCCACAAAAATACCAGACGAGTTAGTAATAGACTGTTACTAAAACTTATTGTTATTTAATTCTCATGTATTTGTTTTTTTAATAACAGCCATGATTAATGGCAGCACTAAACAGTTAAGACAGCATTCTTCAAAATATTGGACGTGATTTATTAGTGTGTTTGTAGATATAGAGGTGAGGCTTGTAAAAACGGTGTTTTGTTTAGGATTTGGTATTTATTAATGTACCATAGATATTTTTTCACCATAAGCTACAGGAGTTCTTTAACGTAATAGATGATAGATTTTTTTTTTTTATTTCTCCCACAGGAAGCGACCGTAAAAAAATATAACAAATAAAATATAAGAAAGAAAAATATTACGAAATAAAAAATACGTAAAACAATTTTTTTTTTGTATTTATTAGCATGATGTTATGTAATCCATTAATTTCGCGTAAACATCCAATCAAGGATTAATTCTCCCATACAAACTTTGCCACTTTGTTTCACTCTCATAGGCGCTGAATTTTGCAAAAGCCCGCCTTATTAAGCGAACACCTTCATCCTAATAGGATATCCTATGCAAAATTTGAGACGCCTAACAATTTTAGTTTCTGAAATTTTGTGAAGATTGAGTCCGTGATTTTCCCTTTCAATATGACGACAGTGGCTGAGCTATCGACTGCTGCGGGTTCGATCCCCGCACAGACCAAATATTTGTATAGCCAAAATAGTTGTTCGGGGTCTGGTTGTTTGTGCAAGTGAGTTTAAATGTTTGTAAACGCACCCACGATACAGGAGAAATTCCTAGGGTAGGGTAATGTTTAAAAAAAAATACGTGTGGCATTCGGGGACTGCCGCGGTAAAGCATTTTAGCACTTTTTATCAACTTAAGCAATAAATAAAAATCTTAATACATATAATACATTTTTTAAAAGTAATTCCAACGAAAAGAAGTCGCAAAAAGAAAAACAAGACTCGGTTTTATATAGCGTAATGTCGATTGACTATCCAATTCTCTACCAAACACAGAACATTGGAATTGTGATTGAAATAACTGACCGTATTCGTAATGAAAGTGTTAGGTTTTTTCGTTACGAAATTTCTGGATTCGGTCTCCACCCTCAAAGCCCGCGATTGAAGTCATGCAATAGCTTAAAAATACACATAGTTTCAATGCGTCATCTATTTATTTGGTTTTAAGATGCAAGTAGAAGTCATGGATTACCATGAATGTTATAGTTTGTATTGTTAAATTTGACAAGGCTAGAAGTTCATAAAAGTCACGCGTTATCGATTTAACCATCGGATTTATTCGAATTGAAGGATTCGTAACAAGGCGCTGTTGATTGTGACCTTAGTCTTCACATTTTGTGTCAAAGGTACACTTTACATTACGTACTTATTTATTTCCTGATGATTAGATAGTTTTGTTTGGTAGTCGCTCCATGTAAGACTAACATAGGCCAAGTCTTTGATCTCAAAAATCATCGTATAACTTCCCCCGCTCTGAGCGGAGCGGGGGGAATGTCAGACTTTCGTTTGACTTTTGACGGGCCTGTTGGTTTAGTGGTTAGTGGCCCTGACTGCTGAGCCGGAGGTCGTGGGTTCGATTCCCACCCAGGACAAACTTTGTGTGATGAGCATCATTGTTTGTTCTGTGTCTGGGTGTGATTTTATCTATAATATGTATGTATTTATAAATTATATAAGTATGTATATCAGTTGTCTGGTTACCATAACACAAGCTCTGCTTAGCTTGGGATCAGATAGCTGTGTGTGAGTTGTCCCAAGATATTTATTTATGTTTATTTTAATGTCAGACTTGTACCGTCTAAAACCCACCCATGTTCTTTCTACTGCCCTTTATGTTCCGGGGCCGCGGTATCTCTTTCGAACAACCCGCAACCGACTTACTTAGGCTAAGTAGTTGATTTCGGCTGTCGTTAGTGGATTTTTGACAATCTTTACAGGTAGTCAGTGACTCGAAGGGTTTTTTTTTGCGGATGGGAAGTCATCAAATAACTTCCCCCACTCGGAGCGGGGCGGAGTGTGAGATTTGTACTGACTAAAACCCACTCATGTTCCTTCTAGTGTCTGAAACGCTCTTTTTAAGAAAGCACCACACAAATTGATTTGATCGGTCCCGTTAGTGCAAGCATTTTTCGGTTATCGTGTAGCTTGACTAATAGGTACCACAAGGAGCTCACCAACACGATGTTGGGATCGGCTTTCAGTCTAACTGCATCAGTCTACCTGTATCTGGTAGGATGCACCAGATGCAGCCAGTTCTTCACAAGGAGCGACTGTCTACCTGACCTCCATAGTCCAGTTAGTACTGGGTAATACGATACCTCTTGAAAAAACTTGTTGTTAGTCCTTCGAGCCTACGGGCCTGTGGACGGCAAGCAATATTTAGCTCACCGTCTGTCTGTCTATTGAGGATTGGCCGTGTCGACGGCGGGTTAGTGTTCCACGCGCGCCTCAAATAGGTGTCAGCAAAGTAGACGGGCCTGCCAGGGCCACCGCCTGCCAGGGTTGCGGGTTGTTCGAAAGAGATATCGTGACCCCGGAACATAAAAGCCAAAAGAAGGAACATGGGTGGGTTTTAGTCAGTATAAGTCTGACACTCCCCTTGCTCTGGGCGGAGCGGGGGAAGATATATGATGATTTCCCATCCGCAAAAAAAAAAATGGTTGGCATTCTTTACATCCAAAGAATTTGCATTGCCATTCAACGTGGCAATGCAGCGTACTCTGCCAATTACAAATATTATGTTTTCTAAGCTTATCTTAACATAATAATCTTCTAACTAGAATATTGCCCAAACAAAATTACACCATCTTGTTAAAATATGACTCTGAAATCTATTTACCGTGCCTGTAACAAAACGTGATCAGCCTCAGCTTCTAAATGGTCGTAATATTTTACTAAGTATTTAAGTCTTAGTGATTTCTTAAACACATACTTTATCCAGGGATATTTGAATCTACAATAGAATATTCTGTATAAGTATACTAGTTCTCGAAAACAAATAGTTATATATTTTTTTCAAACGATACATCTGAAATTCCTAGTGTTGGGTGACCCACACCAATTTTCTTGTATTGTCCATTTTCCATTTACAGACATTTAAACTCACATACACAAACACCCAGACCCGAAACAACTATCTGTAGGACATACAGAAATTGGTTCCGTGCAGGGATCGAACCCGCGCCTCGCAGCTCAACAGTCGAACGCTGAGCCACTGCGCTAACCGTGTTGTGTATCACAATGTTATCGTATTGAATTCAAAGTTAAGACTGTTGACTGGTTGAAAATGTCTTATTACATTAAGTCCGCCTATGTACTACTATTTTACATTAAGTTTTATTTATTTGTATTACCTATTACTGTACTTTAAGTTCTGAGGTTGATTCTGGGATTGGGTAGTTTTGTTGAAATTTATCATCAGCATTTTAATTATTATTAAACTAGCTTTCGCCCGCGGCTTCGCCCGCGTTAAATTTGGGCTAACACAGTTCTCCTTGCGCCTTATTGATTCGTAATAGCAACCCTTAGTTTTCCCTTTTCTTCCCTCTTTCTCCCTCACATCCCACTTTTTCTAAATAAAAATTAGCCTATGTCCGTCTCCTGGTTCCCAACTATCTATGTACTAAAATTCATCACAATCGGTTTAGCCATTAAAGCGTGAAGAGGTAACAAACAAACAAACAAACAAATAAACAAACAAACAAACTCACTTTCGCTTTTATAATATTAGTAAGGATAGTAAGGATTAATTGAATTTGAGCCATCGACCACAGTTCAAACACAGACTAAACTCCTGATAAATTGCTGATGATAAAATTCAACAAAACTGCCCAATCCGAGAATCGACCTCAGGACTTAATGCTCAGTTATAGGCTTCATCATCATTTTCCTGCCCTTGTCCTATTCTATTTGGGGTCGGCGCAACATGTTTTCTTCTTCCATTCTCTCCTATCAGACGTCACGGCATCATTTACTCCTTTCTCCTTCATATCATTCCTTACACAATCCATCCATCTTTTCTTTGGCCTTCCTCTCGCTCTCCGTCCATAAACATTCAGATCCATTACTATTTTAGTCACATGCTCAGTTATAGGCTTAATGAACTTAAACGTACATTACTAGGATCACCTTTTACGAACACCTCTACCTAACCCGTCTAGGATTGCAAGCGAGATGTATATAATATCAAGTTGTAATCAGTAACTCATGTCGCCATAGGCGCTGCGGTGATTAATGTGATTATAACAAGTCTAGTCTTCTTTGGTTGATTGAATATATCTCAGCGGTTATATACTACAAAAGGTCGTTTGTTTTCGATGCTTAAATTTATGGAAGCTAATAATACTGTAATTTATTTGATATAATTTTATTATTAACTTTATTTTGGTTTTTCCTCTCATTTTTACATTGGTTAATATTTCTTTAAAAAAAATATAAAAAAATAGTGATCCGCCGATATCGGGTACAAGGTCCAAGCTACCGGTGGTTAGGGTTCCAGAAAGGAACCTCCTCACAATGCAAGCCATATCGTGGAGTACTGCCTTCTGAATCAGGCCCTTGATACAACCACCTTGGGAGAGCTCTGACAGATGTTCGTCGAGGCTCTTGGTAATCAAGCCATCATCATTTTCCTACCCTTGTCCCATTCTATTTGTGGTCGGCGCAACACGTTTTCTTCTTCCATTCTCCCCTATCAGACGTCACGGCATCATTTACTCCTTTCTCCTTCATATCATTCCTTACACAATCCATTTATCTTTTCTTAGGCCTTCCTCTCGCTCTCCGTCCATCAACATTCAGATCCATTACTCTTTTAGTCACATGTTCTTCATCCCTTCTTATTACATGTCCATACCAGGACAAACGACTTCCTTTAATTTTTTTGTAACAGGCGCAACTTTTAATCGCTCTTGGTAATCAAGCCATTGGCCGTTAAGATAATCGGCACAATGATAGCCGAGTTCACATTCCACATGTCAACAACTTCGTGTGCCAAGTCGAGATATTTTAGTTATTTCTCTTTCTCAGCTTTCACGAGGTTCTCGTCATGCGGGATGGTAAATAACATCGATTATCATTACACACAACACAACACCACTATGCTATGCTTGAAGCCTTGGGCATTTTCTACCAGTCTACCTTAGGATGATGCAGAGACAATGACCTCTGAGTTTGTTTCGCCTGATTTATGTCAGAGTAGTGGGGTACGAAACACTAGCTTCATCTATTTGAACATAACGATATTTTTAAGTGTTTGTAAATCCTTATCTATACTATAATATTATAAAGCTGAAGAGTTTGTTTGTTTGTTTGTTTGAACGCGCTAATCTCAGGGACTACGGGTTGGAATTGGAAAAATTTTTTAGTGTTGGATAGTCCATTTCTTGAGGAAGGCTATAGGCTATATAACATCACGCTACGACCAACAGGTTCTGAGCAGCGTGGGTGAAACCGCGGGGAACAGCTAGTTGCAAAATAAACATCATTCATAATTAATTTTAAACGCGAAACGTCCATGCGTTCCCGAAATAAAGGGTCTCAAAATCAAAGTGTTGATTTTAAGACTAAAAAATCGACAAGGCTCAAAATTGACTTTAAGACTTGTTGATTAATGCAAACAAAAACGACTCGTTTTGCTTACGGATAGTTGTATTTTGACATAAGTCTCATCTATAACCGACTCGTAGACTACAAAGTTAGATTTCTTAATATTTCAGGTATAAGAAAAACAGCCGTTCGGTCTAAAAAATTATAATGACAGCCAAAAGGTGCAAAAAACAGCAAAGACAATATAAATAAAATCCAAACCAAAGATAAATACTTATATCTAACAAGTTCACATTATGTCGTGAACATCAGAATTTATGTCAAAATACAAGTATCCGTAAGCAAAACGAGTCGTTTTTGTTTATTGGAATGGGGCATTAGTCTATTGTTGAAGAACAAGTGAAACAAACTACGCTGATGATCATCAGACGGGCCTGTTGGTCTAGTGGTTAGTGGCCCTGACTGCTGAGCCGGAGGTCGTGGCTTCGATTCCCACCCAGGACAAACTTTGTGTGATGAGCATGATTGTTTGTTCTGTGTCTGGGTGTGATTTATCTATAATATGTGTGTATTTATAAATTATATTAGTATGTATATCAGTTGTCTGGTTACGATAACACAAGCTCTGCTTAGCTTGGGATCAGATAGCCGTGTCTGAGTTGTCCCAAGATATTTATATTATATTATTTTAAATGTTTAATGACACAAAACAGTTCTCAAAAACACCTGCCCTTCGCTGCCCTTTGTCTGCTGGATTTATCTGTACATCTATAAGAGTCGTTTTATTTTTATAATCATTATGCAGCATGGCTACCCAGACGGGTCGGGTCTTAAAGGATTTTAAGTGGGAACATTAAAAGAAAAACAACACAGAAGTTAGAAAAAAAAGAAAACCGAAATGAGCAAAGTTCAGAGAACACTTAATTAACAGTAGTCGTGGGATCCAAACTTGGTAGCCCAACAAGGGAGTCGAACCAGACAACTGCAGATCACGAGGCTGAACACTTACGCACTGAACTATCCGGCATTTTATTTTAAACTAGCTTACCCACGAACTTCGTGCGCGTGAAATTATTATAAAAATATAATTAAATACGAAAGACTGAAAAATTAAAATAAAAAGTTTTAATTATGTTAACCTTCACATTTCGTCACTTATGTTTAAGTTCCATATCATAGTTTTAACGACACGGTTGGCGCAGTGGCTGAGCGATTGACTGCTACGCTGCGTGTCGCGGGTTCGATCCCCGCACAGAACAAATATTTGTATGGCCTACAGATAATTGTTCCGGGTCTAGCTTTTTTTGTACGTGAGTTTAAATGTTTGTAAACGCACCCACAATACAGGATGAATTTCTAATGTGGGGCAATGTTTTATTAAAAAAAAATAGAAGTCGAGCTGCTAGTGAGAAATGCCGGATGGAAAAACACATTATCACGTTGTCCGGGAATCGAACCCAGAGGTCATTCCTAGCAGTCACGCTTGTGACCACTAAACTAACGACGTAGTCAAAAGTCTAGTATAAAGCACACAATATCATCCCAAGCACGACAGGACGTGTTGACGGCGCGTTAGTGTTCCACGCGGCTCAAAGAGATGTCAGCAAAGCTGAAGAGCCTGCCAGGGACACCGCCTGCCGGGGTTGTTTGTTTAAAAATACTTTAAAAAAATTCAATTTGCGCCTGACCCTAACCGAACCAACCCGAATCACATCACATTCTGCAACGTGTATAGACAACATTATCACAAATACTCATAAATCTAAAGCAGAAATTTGGGATCTAGGATTATCGGACCATACATGTCAAGTAATAAAAATACCGTGTAATTTAAGTTTTAGAGAAAAATACTGGTTCAAAATGCGACGTAATATAAATTATTACGTCGACATATTTCTAAGATACATCTCTCAAATACAATTTCAAGATGTGTATCACCATTTGGATGCAAACACGGCTTATGAGGAGTTTATTAACTTATTTAAATTAATATTTGATATTTGTATTCCAGTTGAAAAAGTTAAAATACACTATAAAAAAGATACATCTTGGAAAACCAAAGGCATCATAATTTCTAGTAAAAATAAACGAAAAATGTACCTACAAACAAAACGTAGTACGTCTAAAGAACATAAAATAAAATATGGACGCTGTTGCAAAATCTTAAAGCGTGTTATAAAACAATCAAGAAAAAATTCTAATGCGAAATTCATCTCTTGCAGTACCAATAAAACTAAGGCCACCTGGGCATTAATAAAACGACAAACTCAAACTACAAACGTACTTAAACCCACAATAGATTACATCCTGCACAATAACAATATGATTAAATCACCGCAAAAATTAGCAAGTACTTTTAACAATTTTTATATTAATCAAAACCTAAACATTACAACAACGGATAACTACAAATCACAATCAATTTCTAATTCAAGCAGTATTTTCTTCTATCCAGTAGACAGAAGCGAAATAATAAATATAGTTCAAAAATTAAAAAATAAAACTAGTTGCGGTCACGATAATATACCCATTAAAGTTATTAAAGAAAGCATTTCATTTATTGTTGATCCACTAGTATATATTATAAATCTTATGTTAGAAACGGGTAAATTTCCCGACACCCTAAAGATAGCTCTCATAAAGCCATTATATAAAAAAGGATCACGGCACGACATAAATAATTATAGACCAATTGCACTGTTGCCAAGTTTCTCGAAGATATTTGAAAAGGTTATCTATGCTAGAATCATAAAGTTCTTAAATGTAAATAATATTCTAAACGCTAACCAATTTGGATTCCAAAAAAATAAAACTACGTCATTGGCAATATATAAATTATTCAATACCATTTGGGACAAAATCAATGACAAAAAGCAATGTGCTGCTCTTTTCATAGATATGTCAAAAGCGTTTGACTGTGTAAAATATGACATCTTACTTAATAAATTGGAAAAAATAGGAATAAGAGGAGTAGCACTTAAATTAATTGAGAATTATTTAAACAATAGAATGCAGGGTACTGTAATTGATATATATAATGAACGTACAAAAACGGTGGAGATTGTGAAATCTAAATTTGAATCGTCAATCCTAGGCGTACCACAAGGCAGTATATTGGGACCTCCCTTATTCTTATTGTACATTAACGATCTTCCAAATATTATTAACCATCTTTGCGTAATGTATGCTGATGACGCAACTATATTTATATCAAATGAATACTCTAATCATCTTGTCTACGAAAGTGAAATAAATAAAACTTTAATAACTGTGACAGATTGGTTGCAGTCAATAAATTTAAAAGTCAATGCCTCAAAAACGAAATTGGTTCAATTTAGAAATTATAAAAGTAAACAAAATAAATTGAATGTAACCATGTTTGATACAGCGATTGAAGAAGTCAATAATACAAATTTCTTAGGAGTTACAATTGACCAACATTTAAACTGGAAGGCACATATAGAAAGAATTAATACAAAAATATCCAGTGCTTGTTACGCATTGTCAGTTCTGGCAGAAACTACGAATTTAACTGTTACTAGAAGTGCTTATTTTGGAAATGTATACCCACTGTTAACTTATGGTATAATATATTGGGGGAACTCGACAAACGTACAATCTACATTCATTCTCCAGAAAAAATGTCTAAAAACAATGTATAACATGTACAGTACCGATTCATTGAGAGATGTTTTTAAAACGGAGGGTTTCCTGACACTGACTGGTGTTTATATACTTGAATTATGTTTATTTGTTAAAAACAATATGCAATATTTTAATTTTAAATCTAAATCTAAAAGAAACATTCGGAAACAATATAAATATGATATTAATTTACCAGCCATCAACAATATGATATATTATAAAAGTACCTATGTAACCGCTATTCGAGTTTACAACCATTTACCACCAGCTATTAAGCAATTGAATGGAAATATGTTTAAAAGTAAATTGAAAAAAATGTTAATTGATAATGTATTTTATAATCTGCATGAATTTTTTGCTAAAAAATAATATTTTGTATGTCACTAAATCTAATAAAATACTATTGCATATCCGACTTGGGTAGACTGTTGGAACCAAAAAATGTAATGTTTATTAATAAGAACTTCATGTACACAGTTACGCAATAAATATATCTTTATCTTTATCTTTATCTTTATCTTTGAAAGAGATATATCTAGCGGTATCTCTTTAACATAAAGGGCAACAGAAGGAACATAGGTGGGTTTTATTCAGTACAAGACTAACTTCCCCCGGTCTCGGAGCGGGAGCATTCAGCTGCATCCGGTTAGACTCGAAGCCGACCCCAACATAGGTGGAAAAAGGCTATGCAGACGGATGGATAAAGAATACCTATTTGTATCAATAGCAACAGGATTAACCAATATCTTTAAAATGTCGATGTAAAAACAAAAGCTAAGAAGGTCCTATAGGCATTTGTGAATTAAATAAAATGGTCTGTCAAAGTACTTTGGAGTGCCTGGCGAAATGTAGAGGTCATGGTTAGAAAGTGAAAAATCTATTCATTATCGTATATTACCCAAAGTTCTTTGAGAACAACATACATAAAGGAAGTTTTTCTGTCTCTCCAGTTATCAAATATAAAACTCAAATTATAAGAAAAATGCAGTAAGATAACACAGAAACTGTGACACAAAGACAACCACCTGTCAATATTTTTATTTATTTATTAATGCAGACACAAAATACTTGATAGGACATTACATTAAGATAGAAGAGCATAAAGGTAAAATCACTAGTATGCAAAAGGCCTAAAAGTTGTAATTGCATTTTAATTCTTAATATTATGTTGTTGTTATAATTACAACCTTTTCTTAATTACCTATATCAAAAACTACCCTTTGACCAAACACGGATGTCGACACAAAATAAAAATTAAAAAATGTATATCAACTCTCGATCACATTCTCTTAATAAAGGAAGACCAACCTTCTTACGACGCTACAGCGGCCCTGATATCATTTTCAGAGTGATTCTCACTCATCTAGAGAGGTATATATTGGTCGGAACGCTAGAACACATCACAGTCAGCGCACCATCGCCTTAGACTCAAGTCGTCTTCCTTAGAAATTATATTTTAATAAAATAATGAAATTGGTAAGTCGATTTGGTTTATCGGGAATCGTGGTTGCAGTTTGGGGTTAAAGCGCTTCAAGCGCTTGACGGACGAGAGCAGTGACGTGTCAGTCTGATTTGTCAGTACTGATGTCTGACTGACTGTTTAGCCTGTTAAGTGGTCGAATTGGTGTGGAGATCCTTACGCTTGTTAAACTATTTTTTTTATTTTTTTCAAACAAACTTTATTTTCTAAGTTGTGATCTTTGTCAATCAATGTCCCCATCCACAAAGCTTGAATCAGTAAAAAACCAACAACGTAATTTTGCCTTAATATTAGTTATTAATTAATATCTTATTACTTCAATTATCCGCAAAGCTATTAAACTAAAGCAATTTTATCGTAGCCGTTACGAAAACTGTTTCAGTGATTCAGCTACTAATTACATACGCTAACTGAAGTGCCAATAGCTAAACATTTTTTTTTTTTATATGGCTACCAGAATCCCCATAAAAAATGCCTCTTAAGTAAAACACAGTGAATTCAGAAAAGTTACTTAAACCAATTCACTGCACGCGGTTGCAAAAATAAAATCACGTAGAAAAAGAATTAACGGTGCTCGAAATTCTAGTCATAAATGCATCTGTCATTCGCAACATCAAATCGACATTTCGACGTATAATTACTAACATACACGTAAACTTTGGAGTGCAATTAAACAAAATGTCTATAATTAAAACATGCTCATCATCGATTTGAATTTCAATGAGGTAATGGCTATTTGAGGCAAAAAAACTGGGTTAAAGAGAATTGGAGCAGGGTTGAATAATAAACTTTTTCTGTGTCACTTATTTATTTAAGCGGTGCATCTTGACATTCCCTAAACAAGAAGTCATCTTGAAACTTCAATTTTGTCTTACCAGCCATTAACTTTTTCTGCTCTCTTTTCAGCTCGTGGTAGCCGCTGTCCTCGGTGTCTGCTTAGCAGACCGCCTTGACAACAAATACCTCCCTCCCAGAGGTAACTCTGGTGCTGGTGGTTTCGGCCCCGGCTTTGGCGCTGCCGGCGCTCCTGGCTTCGGCGGTAAAGCCGGAGGTGCCTTTGGAGGAGCCGGTGGAGCGGGTGGTTTCGGTGCTGGAGGCGCCAGCGGTTTCGGCGCTGGTGGCCGTGGAGCCGGAGGTTACGGTGGAGCTGGCTCCGGTTTTGGAGGTGGTGCTGCATCTGGTTTCGGTGGTGGTGCCGCTCACTCTGGAAATGCATACAACGCGGCCGCTGGCGGACAGTACAACGCTCGTGGCGGTGCTAACTCTGCTGACGCTGGTGCTCAGATCCTCAGGCTGAACAACGAAGTTACTGCTGAAGGATTCTCTTACGACTTCGAAACCTCCAACGGTATTCGCGCTGATGCCCAAGGTGTTGCTACCAACGGAGTTCAGTCTCAAGGAAGCTTCGCGTATAAGGGTGATGATGGCCAGGACTACAGCATCACTTACACCGCTGACGAGAACGGTTTCGTGCCCCAGGGAGCTCATCTGCCCACTCCTCCCCCAATCCCCGAAGAGATCCTGAAGTCTCTGGAGCAGAACGCCCGCGATGAGGCCGCTGGCATCGTTGATGATGGTGAGTGATACATTTTAATACTTCTATCAAACTGCATAATCTAACAGCATAGAAAGTCAGAAAAAAACTTACACAATAAAATCTAAGTTCTAAAAATAAACCAATAATGTGCAATATCGGTGTAAGCTCTAAACTTTTTACCGAAAATCACTAATGCAGTAATTATTCTTCGTTGTAAAAATATTGACACTACTGATTGATAGATTTAATTTAAAAAACTAATGTAGTTTTTTTGTTATAATTTGCTACAAACATTGACTACAAACCAAATGTTATTAGAAAGAAAAAATGCTCTAACCGCAAAAACTCATCCTAATCATGTTTAATAAAACCACTGGACAAAAAAGTAACAAAGGATGACGTAAAAATTTGATCATTAGTATTAAAACGATCTATTCAAGAAGTATAATGAGTTTGTGGTTCATAAAAATCTAGTGCTAATCTCCCGCAAGACCGAAAATTGTGGGTTAACGATTAGCCTTGTCCATAATGTTTGAACTAAATGGACATTATTTAGATAATATTGATCAAACTAAAGCTTGTAAGAACTCGTAAAATTAAAAACAGAAATAAGCAAAGAGTAGAAAGATCAGCGACAGGTTATCTAAAACGGTGACTATTCAAATTCTGTCGTTAAACATAATACAGTGATCGCAGTTTAAGAACATAAATAGTTAATAAGCATAAAATGACTTTATGAGGCGTTTACGACTTGACTCTTCAAAAGCTATTTGAATACAATTTAGCTGAAAATCTTTGTCAACCTTTGCGTCACCGGGGTTGCAGGTTGTTCGAAAGAGATACCTCGACTCTGAACATAAAGGGCAAAAGAAGGAATATGAGTGGGTTTTGTCAGTAAAACTCTGATACTCCCAAAAGTTAGGACCTGAAAATTATTTGATGATTTCTGATCCGCAAAAAACCCTTGCGTCAAATCATCTTCATATAAAACAGACCATCCTAAACTAAATATAATATTCTAAGCCCTGCCATTAGAAAGGCTTCCATTTACAAACACATTACAGTTTACTAACAAAACACTGAGCAACACTTGACTTGTACTTAATCTTGTCAAGTTCCAACATTACCTCAGTAACTTGATTCAGAGATTACTCACAATGCAGGCACTCGACTCCTTTACTACTACACTCTGAATACACACAGATAAACACATTCGCGAATCTTATGCCGGAAAATCCGCGAAGTATGTAGGTAGGGTTTACCACGTGCAAAACCATATATTCATTAACACTGCAAGAAAGTATATCTTTTTGGCAGTGTGTATTGATTTTTAAATTCAGAATGGTTAGTATGTCAATTGAAAACTTGTAAAACAAACTGAAGATGCAAGCAATAAAGTTGATATTTATTTAAAATTTCATTTTTTTAAAATCTAACAATTTTTTTTATACACTTTGCAATTAACAAAATTCGTGTAGATCACTTTGCGTATGTGTGAGTGCAAGAAGGTTAGAATGTTAGAAGTCTTCAAATCTGTATGTTACAAGTAATTTGTTCCCGCAGTACCCCAGTACTGATGAGTTACAAAATGACGTGGGTTCGTTGCATCATGCATCGTGATCTAGCTTGAAGCAAAGTAAGGCACTGCATAGGTTGGGTTTTAATTGATTTCACAGCTATTCTGCACATTGCAGATAGACGGATAAAGAAAAATGAGCTAGGTTGTAGAATTCTAGAAACGAAAAGAAATTCACGCCGAATTGAGATATTTTTTGGTCTAATGAAGGAAAAAGAGGTTCACATAAAAACTTTTTTGATATGATTTTGAATATAGCAGAAGAAATTATAATGTGGTGAAAATTCCAAAATTGAAAGTTAAAAAGAACAATATTACGAGTCAAAACCAAATAAAGTACACTTACTTTTCAAATAATATCTCAATTGCCATTACATAAATAAAAAACCTTGTCGGTCCTACAGAGTCAAGATCCTACAAATTAAAAGCAGATGCACTAATTAAATCAAACTATTTACCTTTGGATGACCATAAATAGGCTTTAAAATGTAAATTATTGGGTTAGAACGCAGCCATAATGTGTGCGGCCATATTTAAAGGCAGATCTTCTCAGCCTTGCGAAATGAGGATTCTTGGCTCTCCCACATAACATATTGAAATGGGCAGTTCAATAATAAATATTGATAGGATTTTCATTTATAATTCAGTAGTAAATCATTTTGTTATGTTTCCACAAGTTTGAGAATTTGAGAGAAACACTATGGGTATGTCAGGATATTTTATGGTGTAGTTCTAATTAGAAGGCGTGTAAAATATAACTTGATCTCTCACGAGGATCTGATTCATTGCATCACTTGAACTTCTACATCATTTATTATTGACAGCTTTGTTACTATTGTGTGTTCTTCCAAGTTTATCGATGTATACCGAGCGCTCGAGTACTCGTTTGAAAACAAATCGATTATGTTCCCAACGCCGATACTTAATCTGGTCATCCAAGCTTCATAATCGATCTTGGGCAAGCATTCATAAATTTTCAGTGTGTAAATATTTCAAGACGGAAATTGCTCGATCTTAATTGAGGGCTATATAAGATTAATGACAGATTCATATAGATAATAGAACATGTCGTATAACGTCGTATGGATTTGTTATGAGAATTATGTCGCTGAAGTAAGCTTTGGCTTAATCACAATAATAATTGATCATTCCGGCTGAGAATTTCAACCTGTCACTTTACAATCGTTTCTGTGCTATGTATGTATCTGTGTTTACCTCATTTGTTAGAAATCCAAATGTTTGTAGTATTTAACTTATTTTTTGGAACGAAGTTCCTTATCGCGCGTTGTGAAAGGGGGCTAGACGAAAAAAAATCTTTCGAAAATTTGTCACGACACTTTTTGCTATAGTAAGCTATTGTAAGCTGTGAGGCGTCGCATGTTTCTGTGTCTGTCTGTCTGTCTCTCTCTGTCTTATAGAAAGCAAGCCAGATATTTTCTTTTTTATAGGAACTTCGTTCCATCCGGGTGTCTTTTTTTTGTGTATTTTGGTGTATTTTTATTGTATACATTGCTATTTAGAGATTTTTGTAAAGTTCGGGTCGATTGCGAGTTGATTTGATAGAGATACTGCGGCCCCAGAACACAAAGAGCAAAAGAAGAAACATGGATGGGTTCAAATCTGTTCAATTCTGACACCTCTAAACTACCTACTCTAACCTAACGATAACCCATAAAATAAAAGTAAGCCACAATCTTCGGGCCACCAAAAATCCAATATATTTTCAATCTCAAGCAACTAAGCCAAGACACACAAGGCTACAAAATTTAAAACAGTAATTCCTTCAACATAAAATCTTTTCAATATCTCCAAGAAGCCAACCAACCGTTAAAACAATTGAATGCAAAACAAATTCCAAATTCAAAACCAAAAGTCAAGATAATAACTAAAGATTTATCTATTACTTTACCAAAGCGACGAGTTTGGAGATTGATTAGAGAACGCACAGATGAGTTTGATAACGTTGACGGTGTATAATCATTCCGTTGTATCTTGATTGCGTTTATGAATTGATTCAGATTGGGCGTTTGTGAATGCTTCAAAGCTTTTAGTTGTGCAAATGAGATTTTTGATTAAATGAGATTCATTTTTCGTTTGATTTAGTTGGCTTTTTAAAATGTTGAAACAAGAGAATTGTAATTTTTGTGAAAGTTTCTAAAGCTATCCCAAAATTTTGATATAACTTTTATAAAAATAATCTAAAAATATACGAATTATCGCAACCAATTTTGCTATACCAAAAACAACATGCACGCTGAGTCATTTCGAACCATCACATTAACATCTAATCATTGTAATTCACACTCAGCTAGTTCGCAAAATGACCCATTTCCCAATAGCTCAAGACGATGATATTAATGTCTCGGCTAACATGAACTGTAATACTTCAAAGGTTATTCTACAATCTTAGCTTCAATTAACCTGATTCACACTAGTCGTTCACGGAATCGCCGATTTCCTAATAATCTTAAAATAAGGGCACTAGATTGGCTACCACTTATGATTACATTGAAATCGTAACATTTATTTTTGACAATTATCAGCTTAATTAAAACAATTTAAAGTTCTTGGTTTTTATTATAAGAATATGTCCAAGTTTGCAGTCACTAAAAACCATAATACCCATTAAGTAATTAAAAAAACAGAAGACAAAGAACGTATACCAAACACATTAATTCAATTCAATAAATCCAACTTCTTTGTACCAATTATCGCGATTCAAACAGACTCTAAGAATGACCAATTTCTCAAGAATAAGGACGATACTGCTTCGCCCCGGTTTGGGTCACGACGTGACCGCACCACTCACCGTAAGGCGTGGAGCACATGATCCAGACTAGTGATAAACGAAAGGTCAGACTTGTGCAGTCTGTCTATTGAGCTCAGACAGAGGAATGACATCGAGTATCCGTGATTTGTTGTTATAGAATTTGAAGGAGCTGAATAAATTACTCCGTTCAATCCTTACTTTAATATTATAAAAGCGAAAGTGAGTTGGTTTGTTTATTTGTTTGTTACCTCTTCACGCTTTAATGGCTAAACCAATTTTGATGAATTTTGGTACAGAGATAGTTGGGAACCAGAACACGGACATGGCTAATATGTTTTTAAAAAAATGTGGGATGTGAGGGAGAAAAGGGAAGAAAAGAGAAAACTTAGCGTTGCTATTACAAATCAATAAGGCGCAAGGGGAACTGTGTTACCCCAAATTTAACGCGAGCGAAGCCTCGGGCAATAGCTAGTATTAAAATAAAGATAGAACATTTTCATGATGACTTAAATGGAAAAGTTAAATTCAACAGTAAAATGATAACGATCGATAATAATATACAAAAGAAATACAAGACGACCAATAAACAAACCAAGGTAAACAAAATCAAATTCCAACTCCTTAAAAGATAGTTGAATTTACTAGATCAACAAGTCTTTACCAACTTCAATTAGCCAACTCACCTAGTTACCAGAAAAAACTGAAACAAAACACATGTTCCAGCGGTTGCAGTACCAAATTACTCAAAAGCAAACGTACCATAATGAGTGCATTTGCGGGAGATGGGCGGTAATCGCGAATATTAATGACTCCTGCTACAGTAATAAAGGTTTCATCTAGATAATGACGCGTTGCAACACCGATGTGCACTGAGCTTTACATTTTGTAACTTTTAGCTAGGTTTAGCGAAAGTGTTTGTGGGATCTTTATGTTAGACTGGGATGAAAGTGAAGTTAGAATGTTCAAGTATTGCATTAATATTATTAACCAAGTCATCTTCTTCAAAGACGAGTACAATTCTGCAGCTAATGTTTTTCTTCTATTTTGTAACTGATCTTGTAAATTGACACTTAATAATGAATTCTGTTGAACTTATTTTCACAACGTAACCATTGACAAAGATATATCAAATTCATAGTAAGGCACCATAAGTATCAAACACAATACCTGCATATACAATACATCAGAAAAAAAAACCACTACAGTAATTTTTTCTCCCACTCTCAACAAAGAAGGTCTAAAGTCACAAATATTAACATTATCAACACATAGCAAGCGAAATAAAGAATATTTTTCTTAGAACTTTACATACATGCACGTTAGCAGTTATGGCGCTTTGTTCACCATTCTCATAGTTACAAAATGTGGGAACATTAGATGGCAAGATATTTCGCACTATATTAATTATCTCAAAATTTACAGCGTGTTGGGAAACTAGAATAAAGTCAGATCTTTGATCTAACATCGGTTAAAGAGCGTGAAGATTTTGTTAATGTGTTTGATTGTTATCTTAAGCTTTATAATGATTCAATTTTGTTGCTTGAGTCAGAAGATTAATTAAGCTGTTGATTTCTGTTTTATGTTCTTTTGGATTGCCATTATTAACATAATCTTCTCTTGTTTCTTTGGGTAGTTCGTAAACATATGTTTTCAAGTCAGTGAAAGACGCTCTTTCATTATTCCTCACATTTTCTATACCAATGTCATGCAATAGGGTTGCGAAATATAAGACCATATCTTTTAACAGCGCAGACTTAGAGGGTTGATTTCAAGGCATTGCAAACTGGTTTTAATTTCTAATCAATACCTTCTCGCGTTTACGAGATACAGGGTCTTACCAGACAGTCAGATAGACGGACAACAAAATGATCCTATAAGGGTTCCGTTCTTCCTATTGAGAAACGGTACACCACAGATAAATATAGATCTCTCTTGAATGGGTCAAATCTAGTAATCATTGCATTGGACTATCAGAATTACGCCAATCCTCTCATCAAAACTGAACACGTCCATAATAACTATTACCTCAAACTTCATAATAATTTTCTAATTTTAGAACCCACGTTACATTTACGCAAAGAGTATGCGCACAAAAACGTTGTGACTATCTTTTCGTAACCTGTCAAACTGACAGACAGATTAGCGGTCTTACTAAACTTATAGTACTTACATAACAGGTCAATGATGAGCTAGTTAGAAGAGAGATTGTTACTGATAATGAAGTTAATGTGATTTCTGAGATAGTCAGATAATAATTACGTCATGCTAATGTAATTTTAATTGGATATTTTGAGTTTGCATGTTGCATATAGTAGAAGGCGTTTGTACAGATTTATGGTTTTAAGGACACTGATGGTAAAGAAATCTGATGTTCTCAAAAAACTAAATTTTGAAGACTATGTAGAGTACGACTGACTCATTCTGACACCATGCGATTTAAGCCCAGTCAAACTGAACACAATTCTTGAACAAAACACCAAAATGTCAAAAAGCTGATGACAATAGGACTTAATAAAAAAACGTTTTAAAATATGTATTTTGCATCGGCACTCCTACGCAGCCTTTCAAGGCCTGCAGTCGTCATGTTATGTCAACAAGATAGTCTAGGTACAAACTATCCAAGCATTCCACATCATCCACAGATACAGGTGTATTAAAAGTCTCAGGTGTTTCAAATCAGTCATTAAGTAAAGCTGCATTTAACCTAGAACTAGCATACCCGTGCAGTGCGGTCATCTTCGCATAATTTGATACAATTTAAATAAGTCGAGCGAACGGGAATGAGAGCATTCGATACTAGCCTTGGAGCTTTCGATGAGTCGAGTATGGCTATAAAGTAAGCGATTGAGATAGTGAAGAATTTTTTTTTAGTCATCCTGTCCCACCTGCTGCGGCACTGCGGCAAATTCTTCCCCTATGGCTTTACGGTTTTTTTTTTCGATGTTTTGGTCATCTGACGGATTTAAATCCGTAAACGTTCGTTGTTGCATATCAATGAACTCTCGAAGTAGGTCTCGAAGATCTAATAAAGTAATTGTATTCGCAAAAAAGGTGATTGGCAAGTCTGAATGTATTTTAAGGTGAATTTATTTTAAGTCTCTTCTTAATACCTATGGTAGTAAGAAGAGACTTAAAATAAATAAATAAATAAATGCATTCGATTTATGAAGGCTATTGAAAATCTTAAATGAATATAAAAACGTTAGCTATAGCCATATATCCAGAATTTAATTCATCACAATCTGCAAATGACAAAATATTAAAGTTATACAGATAGATACAGACTTAATAATGACAACAGAAGTTTCAAAGACTCTTAGCAACCAATTTACAATAACAATGAGAAACAAACTGAACAACAATAATTTAAAATAAACGTCCCCACAATTATAATATTTGCACGCGACGCTTATTTTGCAGCCTCCAAAGTAAACAATACAGAAATATTATGTGCGTGATCGAAATTACAGAATTATTTCGTAATTTTAAATGAACACAAATTATATGGCCCACTTGTTACTAATAACAACAAAAGGTCATTTTAAATACACATCATTTTAATCATCATTTATGTAGACATAGCTTGCAAGAATATTTAAGTTATATACCAATTTTCTACATTGTTTTTTTTTTTAAGTTTCTAGGATCTATTTAGAAGGTTGTAAGACAATCTATATTCATGGTAAAGTTTCTTAGCTTCCTCTTTTTTTTCGAAAATAGTCAAATTATTACAAGAATTTGTTAGTAGTAGAAGCATCTATTTTGTTTATCACACAGTTTAGGAAGCAAAGAGACAGACGAATAGATTTGAATCTCATTAATGCCTGCCCTTTACATTGCCAACATTTGACCACTCCCGGCCAACGCCAACTTCCAACACTCTATTTCAAATGAACTTGTTGCTAAGACCGTTGGCATGTTGGTCAATGTTGGCAACCAATCTGTTAGTCATTAGGCTTGTGAACTCTGTGCGTGAAATGCCCTGAGAACGACAGCTTCAACATAATTTACGTTGGTTGATGCTGATACTGATATATTGAGAACATTCACTTAATGAGCAATATCTGATATTATAATATTGTGTATTTTAGAATACAATTATATGATTTTGAAGACGATATTTTTCACACGGACTTACGAAAGCTCAATTTGATACACCGCTTGAGATCCATCATTAAAATCAACCATCATTCATATCCAAAAAGCTGGATAGTCTAAGTCACATATTCACTCAGGTTATACCGCATCGTCGTTTCAAGTATTTAAAGCATGGTATGATAAGACCTCATAATCACCAGCCTAGTTTTTTCTTAACTATGAAGATCTACCCTAATTTTCAGCCCAGCCGGATTCAGCTGAATACATTTCTAATCCCTATGACTCAACCAAAATCTTCTTATTCCAGGTACCTACCGCGGTGAGGGCGCTGGCGCCGGCGGCAACGGTTATGGATCTGGACCTGCTGGTGGTTACTCCGGTGCTGGATCCGGTTTCGGCGGCGCTGCTGCTGGTGGTGCCGGATCCGGTTTCGGAGGCGCTGGTGCTGGTGGTGCGGGATCCGGTTTCGGTGGAGCCGGATCTGGTTTCGGAGGAGCCGGCGCTGGCCGTGGTGGTGCAGGTGCGGGTAGCTTCGGAGGTGCCGCCTCACGTCAGTACCTCGCTCCCAACGCTGGAGGCAGGGGAGGATCCGGATCAGGAAACTTCAACTCCCAGACTGGATACCGCTACTAAGATGAATACTCTCGTGGTGATGTGTGGAGGTGATGACTGTGCAAATGTGGAACAGGAATTGTGGAAAAAAAAAATAAAAAAGATTTGGTACTGAAAAAATTACAAATAATTACGTTGATTTTTTATAAAAATTAATGTAACTGTTTACTATTTTTTCCTTTAGTGACTAAAATATAATTCAAACAAATTGTTAAACGGTTTTGATTTGCACAGTCGTTAATACAATTTTCGTTTTTCTTTGTTTTTGAACATCGTATTTATTATTTTCATTTTTTTTCGCATCTTCTTTTTATTGAACTACCCTCCGCCGTCATTCACTACTACAGGATGAATTAATAACGAATATTTTGCTGTGAACCGATATATGTGATGATAATGTGTAATAATATTGTTATTATTTTTGTTTATATAGAATAATACTGTCTCTCTTTCTCTTAATGATGTGATCTCAAATCTTTGTATAAAACTCTTTTTTTTCTTATGTGAAATTAAAATCTTCCTGTTAAAAATGATAGTTATAAGTTTTTATACAGCAATGCAAGGACAGTATAGATTAAGATGGAAAATGTATAAAAAAAGTTACATTTAGTTTTTTAAGAATTGTAAATATGAAATGAAGCAACGAATATACGACTTAATGCAAAAAATATATGATTTTATTTTACCTCTGCGATTTATCTTTAAAAGTTTTTATTATTAATTCCTTATTATTTTAATTTATTTTATTCTTCTTGTCTGCGGTAAGAAACACACGAATGTATTTAAAATAATATAACATCTACTCGACGGCATTCAAAACTTAAATAGGTACTTACATGAGACTTTTGAAAATAGCCACCCAAGATTGAATCTGAATCATCGAACTAAATTGATTTCAATTTCACCTAACGGTGGCTTCATAAATATACACATGCGTGCAAAAAAATTGGTTCACCCATGGCATCACTTTGAAACCGAATTAACCAAAGCGTAAATAATTTTAAAATTACTTTTAATACCATGTAAAAGTAGGTCTATAAACTTTATTTATACATGTGCAGTTGACATTATACATGCGCCATTATTGATATTATCGACTTGAATCGTCCGACATCCTCATTTCACACTTATTTCATATATGTGATGATAATGTGTAATAATATTGTTATTATTAAACACTTAAACCATAATCAAAAAGATTACTAAGATGGAATGCATTTAAAGAGTACCAAATCGTTTTTTACTTAGAATTTGCTGCTCTTCTTCTTTAGTTTGCTAATCATTCAACTTAATTTTAAGCGTGTTTACCTAACGTGAAAATGGACACTTCAATGACATTATATTTCCGGCAATATTAATTAACGCAGCGGCAGAGCAATTGTAAGCTTCCAGCTGCGTGCCGCGGGTTTGTATCCCGCCTACAGGTAGTGGTCTCGGGCCTGACCATTTGTAAATTTAAGTTTAAATTTTTGTAAACGCACCCACGATACAAAACACTTTTACTATTAGGGGCTAATAAATATGAGATAAAAAAATGTCTCTTAAATAAAATTGTAACAGAACAATCTACGTTATTGGTTGGCAGACGAAATTCAAACTCTATAGCTAAAAAGAACCTGACAGAAAAACAAAACTACACTTTAACCAACCTAAGGAAATCCATTTTGATTGTGCTTTGGATTTAAGGTCTTATAGTTCTTTGCCAATAATTTTACTATAGTACGGCCAACGAGAAGCGATACGAAAGGTCATTAACCTAAAGAACAACTGTGGCGTTGACAATCTAATATTTAGCTCTTTCCATCTTGTGCCTTTGTCGTAATGTCTCGTTCTCCCGGCAAAAACATGACAACGTTAAGACGGGTTCGCCAACATTCGGGCGGCCATTTTAGATGGGGTTTTAGCATGGGTTTTGTTTACATTTGGTATCGTTGCTCGTTGGCCGTACTTATAGGTTAAAAACCTGTAGTTAGTTCATGGTTCAAGCAATAGATGGTGTTAGAAATGTTACTTGAGATTTTACAAATCATCATGGATTTATCCTACAAATATAAGCTTGACAACTTAGCTAACTTAGCTACACACCTGCCTTCTATAACCTTACCTCTAGAGTAAGCTTATTTTTGAGAGATAAATCAAAAACACTACCAGATTCGGGGATCGAACCAAAGACCTCGCGTTCAGCATTCGCACTTGAGGCCAATTAACCAACGAGGCAATAAAGTAGGGTTATATCAATCTTCATTCTAAAATCGACGGCATTTAAACAAAAAATAACCTCTTTAGGACCATTCACACTTCATGAATATCAAAACTAGCTGCTGATTTTCTTAAATGGCGTTTAATAAAAAAATTACAAATAGACAACATCAAACGTTTGCCTTATACAGTTATACGGCAAACGTTTAATGGCCGATCTTTGGTTTTAAAAAACTGGTTGTATTGCAAAGGCTTCGACTCATCATGACTATGTATGGGATGCACTCTTCGCTAAGTTTGAGATACAAGATGATGGTAATATATTAAAGGTAATTGTGGGAATATAGATATGTCAACAGATTACTTGAATTAAATTGTAATACGATATCGCAATGTGTCTGAGCTATAAGTCTTAATTATAGAATCGTGAAAATGACACAGAAAATAATTTGAATAATGTATTAGATTTCCAAAAGGGGAGGTGCAAACTTTTGATTCATTCCATTCTACTTAAGCACTTTGTGTTCTCACTATCGTATCTACTACTAGTATTTCATCGTATCGATTCGACTCCCTTATTAACTGACATGGATAGGTAACTATGTCATAAAAAAACTGAACATAGTGAACTATAGTTCTCTCTCGTTTTTAGGAACTGTTTTTTTTAAAAAAAGCTCATTCTTTCGATAATAAGCCGAATTTGAGAAAAAGCAGGAGACCGACGAGATACCCCGGCTACTCTTTGCAGTTTCCATATTTCCTATGGGCCCATCTCAAAGTATATACCCGAAAAACATTTTCAATATTTAGCTTTTTGACCGGAAGCATTTCTGTAATGGAACAATCAGAGATTTGTTATTGTACAGAAACAAGTAAAACTGACTTGTAGTATTAATGGCGAAGCCGTAAATGAGTGCGAAAACACTCAAAAACTAGAGAAAAGGAGAAAAAAAAGTAATGAACATAGTTGATAAAATAAATAACTAAAAACTTTTTGTAAAGAAGTCGGAGCAAATAATTATGATTGTTGTTTTAATATTGATCTCAGTGTAAAATGTTATTTCAATAATATTGGTTCTAACGCCATCTATTGGTTTGTGGCTGAACTTCAAAAGCTATGAGCTTACTAAGCTTCAGTCTGCGTAAGCGCTGCTGAGTTCATAGCATTTTCTTTGATAGTTACTTAGATTGCTAACAGTTCTAATAGCACAGTGGCGCTTCTGTCATTAACTGGGTCGTTGATTCGATTTTTGAATTTCGGTAACACGCGATGATTCTTGCTGCAGATCAATAGGTACTCTATGTTTGCTATGAAAGTTTTAATTAAGTTCCCAAGAGATTGTACTTTTTGGTTTTCTGAGGGCTGCCGTTTCAATTGTAGAACAGGCTTTATAGAATCAAAAATAGGGAATTGTGGCTTATAAACTCTTTAGGAAAGGTAATAAAGTATGTTTCGTCCATTTATTGATTTCTATACATAAAATTACATTTTTAAATATTTCTTAAACACAAAAATAAAAAAAAAAAACATTTAAAAATATAAAAATAGTAGCCCACCGGTATCGGGAACAGGGTTCAAACTACCGGCGGTCAGGGCTCCAGAGAAAGGAACCTCCTAACAATACGAGCCGTGTCCAGGAGTACCGCTTTCTGTATCAAGCCCTTGATCCAGCTGCCTAACGAGAGCCTCCTCAGGTATTGGTCGAGGCTCTTGGCAATTAAGCCATTGGCAGATACGACTATCGGCACAATGATCGCTGAGTCCACATCCCACATGTCGACAACCTCGCGAGCCAAGTCAATATACTTGATTTGCTTATCTTTCTCGGCTTTCACGAGGTTCTCATCATGCGGGACTGTTATGTCAACAATCATTGCGCGCCGCTCTGATCGATCCACCACCACTATATCAGGCTTGTTGGCAACAATAGTCCTGTCAGTGATGATGGAGCGATCCCAGTACAATGTGATAATGCCATGTTCAAGAACTGGGTCGGGCTCATACCTGTAGTACGGCACTTCCGATTCCACAAGGTTGTATTTTAGAGCAAGTTGCTGATGGATAATCCTGGCTACAAGGTTGTGTCTATGCAAGTACTCTCCGTTAGCTAGACGCGAACAACCGGAGATAATATGTCGTATTGATTCTCCCGGACGGTGGCATGCCCGACATATGTCAACCGTGCCGTCCTTCACAATAAATCTCCGGTAGTTATTTGTCATCATAACTTCATCCATAATTGCACTGACAAAACCTTCGGTTTCTCCAAAGAGGTCCCCGGAACGTAGCCAGGCTACGGACGCTGATTGATCTACATCGGGTCCATGTAGGGCCCGGAAAAAGCGTCCGTGAAGCTCCTTACTCTGCCGTACCTCCCTGCGGTCGTTAGTGTCAAGCACTACAGGTTTGCACCAGTTCTCTTTAGCCAAGGAGAGCGGGGTGAGGCCTTTGTCCATTGCAACCACATCCCGATGCATTCCCACGTCGGATTCTAGGAAATATTCCCTGAAACTGCATATCTCGCGATTGTGGAGAGTCTTGGCGTTTAAAAAGCCTCGACCTCCACAACCCCGCGGGATATACAGTCTCATAACCGAGGAGCGTGGGTGATGCATACGAAATGCCGTTAACAATGTACAGACCTTCCTATCCAGGGCGTCCAGTTCTGTTTGAGTCCATTTGAGTATGCCGAAAGAGTACATCAAAACCGGCATGACCCAACCGTTGAAAGCACGCACCTTGTTGCCACCTGATAAAAGACTATTAAATACTTTTCTCAGGCGGCCGAAGAAGCGTTCCTTCAACGATTGCTTCATGACAGCGACATTGATGCCTAGCGCTTCCGATATCCCCAAATACTTGTAGGTTTCGGTTGCTGAGAGGGATCTAAGGTTTATGGAATCTGAGTTTGTCCACACCAAATTCCATCCTGATGGCGCTACTGAAAGTTTCAGTTACCTTCAGTAGCTCCATCAGCTGCAAATCGTTGGGGGCAAAGAGTTTCAGGTCATCCATGTAAAGGAGGTGAGATATAACCTGACCACCTCTCCTCAATCGATAGCCCAGACCTGAATTCTCCAGCAACGTGCTTAGAGGATTCAAGGCTAAGCAGAACCAAAGTGGACTCAAACTATCGCCCTGGAAAATACCTCGCTCTATCCTTATCGGTTCACTATTCCTCTGAATCAATAAAAATAAAGTATTATTACCTTTGGTTACCTTTGGATGGACTTTACAAATATAAAAATACAACGGGGGGTAGTCAATGGTGTACCTACTGCTAATACTACACAAATAATAAAACTAAAGTTATTTTTCAAAATATATAAATACATAAATAAATACATATAATCTACTTATTCAACATGTATTTTATAATATTATATGGTTGATAAATAGGATAGGTGTCCAACATTTATTCAGAAAAATCAAAGATATCAAAGGGAATGATAATGATTTGCAACTAAGGTTTTAAAAGCAACGAGTGACTGAGAGTGAGTGAGTGTGTGTTATTCCAGACTATAATATACCTCTGTGCCAAATTTCGTCAAGATCAGTTCAGCCGTTCGACGTCAAAGAGTAACAAACATCCATACAGCCATACATCTATCCATCCATCCACCCTCACAAAGATTTGCATTTATAATATTTAAAGGAGTATAATCTTAGTAGGATTATGGAGGCAAAAATGTATGTATGTGTATGTTTGTTACTCATTTAAGATAATTATATGATTAGCATAATATCGCACTCTTTTTTATCGCGGTATACGCGGGTGAAGCACAGGGCGTCAGTTGTACGATTTAACGACAGTACATCTGTCAAATTTAGAACTGTATTGAAATCAAATATGTAGCAAGACTGCGTACCTCACAAATATCGTGATTAAAACTAAATTGCTCTGCATCTTTGTTCCAAAGTAGGTCATCAACGAAGGTCTGTATCATATCAATTTGGCAAATGAACAATATGTATCTAGCTTCATTACTTTTTATCAGATACCGTGTGTTCACGATTTTGTAATCTGTCTATGTGCTGATCTCATTTTCGTATGAACCAATTAGGATCCTTACTATATAATATTATAAAAGCGAAAGTGAGTTTGTTTGTTTGTTACCTCTTCACGCTTTAATGGCTGAACCGATTTGGATGAATTTTGGTACAGAGATAGTAGGGAACAAGGAGACGGACATAGGCTAATATTTTTTTGAAAAAAGTGGGATGTGAGGGAGAAAGAGGGAAGAGAATGGAAAACTTAGCGTTGCTATTACAAATCAATAAGGCGCAAGGGGAACTGTGTTACCCCAAATTTAACGCGGGCGAAGCCGCGGGCGAAAGCTAGTAATTCTATAAATGTAAAATCACGCTTTTTTGTATTAAACTTCCCTCGATCTGAGCGGAGAGGACTGTCAGACTTTTACTGAGTAAAACCCATCCATGCTCCTTCTTTTGCTTTTTGTGTTCCGGGGCCACGGTATCTCTTTTCAACAACCCGCAACCCTGGCAGGCAGTGGCTCTTTGCTTTGCTGACATCTCTTAGTGGCGCGCGTGGAACACGAACGCGCCATCAACACGACCTGTCGTCACTAGACGGACGGACGGTGAGCTACCCATTTGATCACCGTCCACAGACTGAGTTTCAGAAAGTTGGGTGATTTAAATAAGTAAGGATGAAGTCATATTATTTCTGACTGCCTCGTTGCTCTAGTGGTTTCAAGCGTGAGTCTTGAGCATGAGGTCCTGGGTTCGATTCCCGGTTCTGGAGTTTCCGGGTATTCCGGACTTTCTCAGCAGCAGTCATGGTCTCTTGATTTGTACTTACATGGTATATGATTACAGGCTCGTCCCTTATAATATGGTTTTAAAAATCATAACCGGAATGTGGCTGGTGTCAGGTGTCAAGTGTCTTATGTACCTACGGGGAAACTTTATACTGCGTAGCTATAGATTTAACGGTAAAATCTTCATTTTTATAAATTCGTCGATTTTGTGAGCGTTTTCGCTCGGTTTTTGCGACATTCAACAGGTTAAGTTCACTTTTGCTTAAACCTTATATAAAAAAAGAACTTTCAATGCTCTAGGAATTTCTCCTGTATCGTAGTTGCGTAATGACTGTCAAAGATCTACAAATGACAGCCGGGAACAACGGCTTACCGTGCATTCGAAAGCACATGGTGGTCACCCATGATAAACTTACCAGACCTAATCTAGCCTGCACAGCTTTACCTAAAGATTAATCCGAGGCTTTTATTATTAAAACAGAAAATCCAGATTAAAAAAAAAAACATTCATACATCCGATGCTGCATATAAGACCTCACAATAAAAACAAATCTAGGCCAAATCCTATTACAATTTTATCCCACGAACAAATGACATCATTTATTCCGAATCAGATAAGGGATAGCGCTCATCGTTCTCATATTATTGCTTAATAAATTAATCCTTTTATAACATCACGTCTACTGTCAAGGTTTAAGGTCTATTTTAATGAATAATATACTTTAGATTTGCACGAAGGTCTAATTTTGCACGTAGATAAGGCCTGGGAATTTTGGCAATTCGCGATATCTTAGGAATGCGATTATATTTTTGATGACATGGCGTCCGCCACAAAACATATTAGTCGTACCGCAGAGAGTTCTAGTATACCTACTCGTCACTAAAGGTAGTCCTGAACGCTGGCGTGTTGAGTTAAAGAAGTTTGTGGGAAGTTAGCCAGTCAAATGAAAAACTGGTAACAAATAAGGAAAAATACAGATTGTCGAAAAAAAAAGCATACATTTCCAGGCTAAGCTTGCCACGTGGGATAGCAACCCATATAATCTGGCAACGCCACCAGTCTTTTGGGATACATTTGGCTATGGTTAAATTACAGTTACACCTAGTTCTAACCGGCTGTGCCTGCAAGCAGTAGCAGATTTATTCTTTCTTTCTAAAATTCTGCCTAATTTAATTTTAGAAGTTCAAAAATGGAACAAGTGGGAAAGGATGGTATCAATTAATTATGATTGATCGTTACTGCCAATTACAATAAACCAAAGGATCAAAGGAAAACATTTAATGGGATACCCATTTAACAACCAATAGGCCTTTTTAATGAACAAGCACCTGACTAGTCATAAATGAAACGAACTGTTTTGCCAATTTAAGTCAATCATAAAGTTAAACTAATCCATACAAGAGCCAGAGTTTTATATACGATACGGATCACTTTTAGCGTTCTCATAACGCTATATTATGTAGCTTTAGCTAAAAACTAAAGGGATTCGTACACGACACCGCTCGTCCGCGCGGATCATTAGCGGTAACCGCCGAATGGGCCCTTTAGGTCTTGCTGGGGCTGCGGGTTGTCCGAAAGAAATACCGCGGCATCGGAACACAAGAGGCAATAGAAGGAACATGGGTGGGTTTTAGTCAGTACAAGTCTGACACCCCGTTTCGCCCTGAACGGGGGAAGTTATTTGATGATTTCCCATCCACAAAAAAACCCTTGTCTCATCACCCCTTATTCTGGAAGAAGTCTGCATACAATGTAGGTACTGTAACATGATCCGTGTCGGACACCGTTCGTCCGCGCTGTCGGGCCGTGAAGCGGGTGAAGCACGGAACAGCGGTGTGTTGTGAAATTCGTCTTAAACCTAAAGATTCTTCACAATAATTGTAACTTACTGACAAATGGGCTTCCTTAAGAAGTGGACTACAAGAGACCAACCACAGTAAAAATGATTCTAAAAATCAATGACCCATCATTTTATACACGGACAAGTTCCGTTTATATTTCGGAGCCTTCAGATGTTCACGACATCGTCATAAACAACAGATCATGAACCGATTGATCGATAAAAAATCATTAATTGATCCCATCAAGAGCTGTTAATTAAAGCGTGGGATCATTACGTACGCGGAAATCGATTCGATTTACGATATTTGATGTAGAATCGAATAAAAAATCGGTACTGTTGACAGAAGTGTTATAAAGTAGAAGATGCTGTAACGATGATTTGAAAAAAAAATAATGTATAATTTTGCAACATCATAATGTATTTATTAGATAATTAATCACGTAATTTTTCTCAATAAACTTTTTGCTTGTAAACGATTATTGGTTTCATCGATCATCGGTAATCAATCGTAATATTTATAAATAGACTATTTTAAAACAAGATGTTTAACGCCACATTTATTTTTAGCATCATGATTGAAATTGAAAACCTTACTAAAGGTGAAAATACACGGTTCAATCAAATTGAATCACTTTGGTTGAATGGAGCAGAAATGAAAGGAATGCTGTTTACACGGTATCTGGAAAATGAACTGTTCAACACATATTCTTCGCAAGATGTCTTCGAATGAGTTCGTACGTTTAGGAGTTGCAATAATATTTGATCATTTAATAAAACAACTATCAAAAAAGAAGCTAAGGAAACGCCGTCGTTGGTGGGTGCGATCATGGGTATTAAGAAGCTCTAGGAGCGTCAAACCATCTATTGAGAGAATTGGCAGAAGAAGATCCAGATGCATACCTCAATCATCTTCGCATGAATGCAAAATTTGATGAAATCCTTAAAAAAATAGTGAATCGTTCAATTCTTGTGTTTACACATTCATTTCTCATTCGTCTGCGTTGAAGATTGAACGCTAAAAGTGAAAATATTGAGCATGTACAATTCTTTCAACGCCGCAGAACGACAACATTCAATGACATTGAATGACTCACTTATAAGTTTACATGGATCAATTTGGTTGCTTCACCCAAATTGAAAGACAAAAGTGAACCGTGTAATTTCACCTTTATTTTAAAGTACTTATTATAAAAAAGAGTAATTTTCTTCCCGGGGCTACGGGTTGTTAGAAAGAGATACCGCAGCTCCTTAACGCTTTTTTATCATCAGTATAAATCTGACAATCTCTTCTTCTCTCAGAGCAGGGGAAGTTATCCCTTAAAAGGGTAATTTCTCTAATGATTCTGAATGCGATTTTACATCTAAAACGCGCTCAAAAACCATCAGAATCATAATTACAACGAAAATTTAACATTTCACAATTTCTTAGACGTACAGAATATAAATAGAAAGTTCATGAAAATCAGTCAATCCCTTTCGGAGGAACATGACGACTAAAACTATAGGAGAATAATTCTTCCTTCATACAAATATGTAGGAAGAAGATGTATAAACTTAAGAAACGGGAGTGTTAACATTAACATGCGTATCAAAACTAGACAGAACTAATAGACAACACATAAAAACTAGAATAAACGATGCAAGGAAGACAGAGTTTATTTATTTTAAATGCATTTAAGCAAACAAAAGTTAGATTTTCATTATTTCCGTGTCTAAATCAATAAATATAGTCACGCATTTAATCAGCAAAACTAGGTATCTATAGAAATCTCTAACTTATTACAATCCATAGTGGCGTTGGTTTACTGGCTCGATTCCTAAGGTCTTGAGTTTGATGTCCAGGCCGGGCAAGTGCTATTGGGATTTTTCCTGTCCAGGAATTTCTCAGTAGCGGCCATAAAATCTGGATTTATACCCAGATGGCAGTATCTGCACCACCAATTTCACGATACTTATTGTCTGTTTTGACGTGCCTGTTGGTCTAGTGGTTAGTGGCCCTGACTGCTGAGCCGGAGGTCGTGGGTTCGATTCCCACCCAGGACTAACTTTGTGTGATGAGCATGATTGTTTGTTCTGTGTTTGGGTGTGATTTATCTATAATATGTATGTATTTATAAATTATATAAGTATGTATATCAGTTGTCTGGTTACCATAACACAAGCTCTGCTTAGCTTGGGATCAGCTAGCCGTGTGTGAGTTGTCCCAAGATATTTATTTATTGTAAGTCTACATTTAGGTTACTTAACCCATCTGTATGACAGGTATGACGTTATGGTAAAATATAATGTGATCATCAAAGTCACTGTCGAATACAGTAAAATTATAAAGAGAGGAGGCTTTTAAAGTATATCTTTTGATATCTATCTACATAAAACGTTAAGCTACTCAAGAACTGCTAGTTCAAATTATAAATTACTAGCTTGTGCCCGTGTCTTTGCTCGCGTTAAATTCGGGGTAACACAGTTCGCCTTTCCTGATTTACCTTATTTAAATTTCCATATTTTTTCCTTTCAGTTTAAAAAAAAAAAGTTAGTGTCCTTCTCTATGTCCTTCTCCAAGGTCCCAACTATGTGGCTGGAGAGGCGTCATGGCGTCCTCACCTACCGCCTGACGCAGGTCCTCACCGGACACGGAAGTTTCGGGAGGTTCCTGCACATCATCGGGCGGGAGGAAGCGCCCGGGTGTCACCATTGTGACGATCGCCCGGAGGACACGGTGGAGCACACAGTGGCGATCTGCCCGGCTTGGGCGGAGCACCGCCGTGCCCTCGTAGAGGCGATCGGCGGCGGCGATCTCTCGCGTCCGGCCCTGGTTCAGGCCATGGTCCGGAGCGAGAGGGAATGGGAAGCGGTCACCACCTTCTGCGAAGCAGTAATGCTAGCGAAGGAGGTGGCCGGGCGTTTGCGGGAGAGAACATCTGCCCAACCCAGCCGCCGCGGGAGACGCCCATGGCGCCGGGCGCCGCGAGACGACTTCCGGCCACCGTAGATGCGGGCCTGTGGGCGGTGAGCAATGGGTAGTTCACCGTCCGTCCGTCGATTGACGACAGGCCGTGTCGACGGCGCGTTCGTGTTTCACGCGCGCCTCAAAGAGTGTCAGCAAAGCAGAGGGGCTTGCCAGAGCCTCTGCCTGCCGGGGTTGCGGGTTGTTCGAAAGAGATACCGCGGCCTCGGAACGTAAAGGGCAATAGAAGAAACATGGGTGGGTTTTAGTCAGTACAAGTCTGACATGCCCCCCCGCTCCACCCAGAGCGGGGGAAGTCATTGGATGATTTCCCACCCGGAAAAAAAAAAAAAAAAAAAAAAAGGTCCCAACTATCTCTGTACCAAAATTCAACAAAATCGGTTTAGCCATTTAGGCGTGAAAACGTAACAAACAAACTCACTTTCGCTTTTATAATATTACTAGCTGTGCCCAGCGGTTTCACCCGCTGCTCACTTAGGGCTATGAAAAATAGATGTTAGCCGATTCTCAGACCTACCCAATATGTACCCAAAATTTCATAAGAATTGGTCGAGCCGTTTCGGAGGAGTACGGTAACTAACATTGTGACACGGAAATTGTATATTATATGATATAAGTACTATATTGCCCATTTATTAGGGAAAGCTTTACAACATCTCTCTTCGACACAAAAGAGCAGCAAGTAAAACCGCTAGGCTCAGCTAGTATTATGCAACTTTTCAAATGGTTATAATTATTTCTGTATTCAGGTTAAGGTTGTGTCACAAATAGGTGCATAAATCTTCATGACATCAAACGACATTTAATCGCACAAAATAGAGCATGCAGGTTTTTTTCTGTAAGGTGAATTACGTGGGTTTTTCTCGTAAGACATCATCGTATTTGAAACTAGCTGTTCCACGCGGTTTCACCCACGCTGCTCAGCACCTGTTGTTCGTAGCGTGATGTATATAGCCTATAGCCTTCCTCAAGAAATGGACTATCCAACACTAAAAGAATTTCAATTTCAACCAGAAGTCCCTGAGATTAGCGCGTTCAAACAAACAAACAAACATACTCTTCAGCTTTATAAAATTAGTATAGATATGCGTACGACGAGACATAAGCCAGTCAAAGCCACAGGTTGTACAGACGACGGCAGGTCAATCTGTAGATACTAAGCTATGATAACCTGATCTCTCTGATACGGAGCGCACACCGTGGTAGAGAGATCAGGTTAAAATGGTTTTGTGTAGCTTGATGTGCCGTCGTCTGTATATGACAGTTAAAATCGTGGGCTTTTCAAAATTAGAAGCGAGTCCCATAATTTAAAATGCACGCAGTTTACACGAAATTAAAATTCCCGAATTTAGAAAAAAGAAACTAATCATTTCTAATAAATAATGAAATGTTTTTTTAATAAGTTGCCAAAGTCAGTTACAATTAAACTAACTGATCAAAAAATTCAAAACTATATAAAACGTGTCCTTAAAATAAAGGACTAAAGAAAAAGATGTCTGGCCTTTTAAAATATTTTATTTGAGGTATTCCATGAAGCGCACCCAAACGAAGCGCACCCAGACGAAGCACACCTAAAGTATTCCACTAAGCACACCCGTAGGTGGGCTTCCGATAAAAATTTAAAATAATTAATTTCCTATTCCACGAAGCACACCTAAGAATATCACTCGCATAGTGCGGGGACTAAGAAATAAAAATGTCGATAAAAGAAAAATATATTTATTATTTAAAAGACTAACTTAAATTTCTAACATCATTCAGTTTCATTATAATAATGTGACACAATATGTGTAATTTTTTAATCTTACTATTTAAAATCATAGATTGTTTCTTAATAAAATTAACTTTCCAAAATAATAATTATTTTTCTATTATTTTCCTTTTTTTAATAAAATCACAGATTGTTTCATATTTGCAATAAAAACTGGGACAATATCAAAAACATTGTAAATATTGTTTCACATAGAGATCTATGTTGATGTTTTCTTATAGCTACCTTTTAACTAATAATCAAAAAACGCTACTTTTATATAAATCACAGACTGTTTAAAATCATAAATCTCAATTTTTAAGATTCTTAAATAATCTTTAAGAAATGGGCAATTTAGTATCTAAACTTATCAATTGAATAAATTGTTATTTTCAGAATCTTAATTTCTAGACAATGTCCAACTGAAATTAAACCATTTTTATAATCTTTTATTGTGTCTTCGATTATATTGTTTTTTATTTCAGCATATTTTTATGATTTTTACTCTACCATTTTTACTCTAATTTCGGCATAATTATTGCAATTTTTTTGGAAGCAACCTAAAAGTTTTGCCAGATTTATGGCTCTGTTTTTATTGAAAATTTTATTTATTTCAGAGTAAAGAGATTCTGTATAATTATTAGTTTTATTTTTTACGTTAAGTATAACACGACCATTTGTCGTGCAATAACTTATGTTCGAGCCACTGAGTTACAATGTAATCATTAAATCTAGAAATACTGTCACCTTGAGGACATTCGCTCATGATGTAGAGCCAGGCCTCATTGGATGAGGCCTGGCTCTACTTATACTAATAAATATTTTCTTTTATCGACATTTTTATTTCTTAGTCCCCGCACTATGCGAGTGATATTCCTAGGTTTGCTTCGTGGAATAGGAAATTAATTGTTTTAAATTTTTATTTGAAGCCCACCTATGGGTGTGCTAAGTGGAATACTTTAGGTGTGCTTCGTCTGGGTGCGCTTCGTTTGGGTGCGCTTCATGGAATACCTCTTTTATTTGAGGTTTCACATAGGCCTATATGAGCACTTATAATAAAAGTCGTGAAAAAGTGCACGGTGCAGGTTGGTAGTTTCCTATGGAGAAGAACAGGCAAGAACCTCCATGGTAACTCTTTTAAAATCATTTGGTTTTACAATGTTGTTTTTACAGCGTTCTTTTTAATGACGGGACTTAGGATTTCTCCTGTATCGTAGGTGGGTTTACAAACAAACATTTAAAATCACATACATAAACAGCCAAACCCTGATCTTTATCTTTAACTATAGTACGGCCAACGAGAAGCGATACGAAAGGTCATTAACCTAAAGTACAACTGTGGCGTTGACAATCTAATATTTAGCTCTTTCCATCTTGTGCCTTTGTCGTAATGTCTCGTTCTCCCGGCAAAAACATGACAACGTTAAGACGGGTTCGCCAACATTCGGGCGGCCATTTTAGATGGGGTTTTAGCATAGGTTTTGTTTACATTTGGTATCGCTTCTCGTTGGCCGTACTATAACTATATTAATTATCTTTTGAACCCGCGACACGAAGCGCAGCAGTCGATTGCTCAGCCACTGCGCCAACCGTGTAGTCTTAACCAAGTATGAAACATGAAGATCCTTCTTCCTAGTTAATTTTCAAGGGCTTTTTGAAAAAACAGGAAACATGATCATCAGCCTTATTTCTTAAATCGTGACCGGACATTACTGCCTACTAATTAAGTACTTATGGACTTACAAAATCTATTTCACACGTACATATTATTAATATGGTGTTCGTTGGCAAAAAAATATTCATTAACCTTTGATTGTACGGACGAGAGACGAGACAGAGATGACAGCTTTAGTTTTTTAAGATAATTGGAACAAAAACCGTTTCACACTTTTTTTTTGCTGATGGTATATCATCAAATAACTTTGGAGGGGAGAGTAAAAGTTTTACTGACTAAAACCCACCAATGTTTCTTCTTATTCCCTTTTAAAAAAGGAGGAGGTTCTCAATTCGTCGGAATCAAGCTTTTCTCATGTCATTTTCCTCATTTCTCACGTCACAAGCCTTTTACAAAGTATAGGTCATAAAAATCGCCGTAATCTGTATTTAATTTGTGGGTCTGGCTGTCTGTGTTTGAGTGTGTGAGTTTCAATGTTTGTAAACGCGCCCACGATACCTACAGGAGAAATTCCTAAATTGGGGCAACGTTTTTTTTAAAAAAAAAAAACGAATTTCAATGAAACACACGTTGCTACCGAAATAATTATAGGTTTCAAGTATTAAATTAAGAGCTAATCTTTCAAAAGCTAGTGTTAAAATCGTGCCTAGTTAATCAATCCATGTTTTTAGTACTAACTATTAAACTATTATGATTTTTTGTCAAGGTGCCTTCTGCTTAACATATTAATAAATTTTGTCAGTCACGAATTTAAGTCTTGTTGAAATTAATAGGTTTAAACGTTTTGGAGATCTAATAGTGATACTATTCAGCTGCATCCGGTTAGACTGGATGCCGACCTCAACATACTCGTAGTTGACAAAAGTCTCGGCTGATGATGAAAAGTTTGAATAACCTTTCAGAGGAACTATTTAAAACCTTACAATGCTTTTGACCTACTTAGCAATAATAGCCTGGTCACCTAGTGGGATGACCGTGGGACTGCAAAGTCATAGAATCTGGAATACAAACCCAAGACACACACTTCCCCAGGGAAACGGGTTGTTCGAAAGAGATACCACGGCCCCAAAATCCCTGCCACTGCCACTGCCCCCTCGTTCCGCCCAGAGTGGGAAATCACCAAATAACTTTCCCCGCTCTGTGCAGTGCGGGGGAGTTTCAGACTTATACTGACTAAAACCCACACATTTCCTTATTTCGCCCTTTGTGTTCCGGGGCTGCGATATCTCTTTTGAACAACCCGCAACTTCGGGCTCAGAAAAACCTAATAAGCATTTAACAAGCGTCCAAAAATTTAAAAGAAAACTCTCATAACACTTACTAACTTAAGATTTGTTGATTTTGATAGTTTGATTTGTCTTAGAGATCACTCTGCATTGATCATGTCAAGATGTAATTTAATTAAGCTAAGCTCATAAGTGATTCAAAGGCTAAATACTTCCGCGCAATCTCCACTAGACTTCTGGTTTTAAAATTAGTACTAACGACTGCAAGAACCAAGAAAAACGTGCCTTATCAGGAAAAGCTTATCTGCTAGTTTACGATATTGTGTTGTGCAAGTCTTACATAGTAAGGAAGAAAATCCAATAGCGATCGAGAAGGTTTACTTTTAAGCTATTGCATAGCTTCTATCGCGGGCCTTGAGCGTGGAGACCGAATCCAGAAATTTCGTAACGAAAAAGCCTAACAAGAAGTTTTATTATGTATACACATGCGCCGTAAGCCCTTTCAGACGCATCTGTGAATACAACGAATACGGTCAGTTATTTCGATCACGATTCCGTTGTTCTAATAGCGTGTTTGGTAGAGAAACGGATTGTCAAACGACATTACTCTGGATCAAACCCAAAAGCTTGTTTTTTTTTCTTTTTGCGACTTCTTTTCATTGGAAAAGTACTTTTTAAATATTATATTTAGATTTTTTTTTATTTATTGCATAAGTTTTTTTTACTTATTGCATAAGTTAAAAAAAATGTTATGCAATAGCTTTACTGCGGCAGTCCCCGAGTGCCACACGTATTTTTTTTGGATTCGTTATGTTGGTACAATGTGGCTAGGGAAGTTTTAGTTGCATTTTTCTGGACTGTAAGCTGACTTTTTACGGATGTGAAATCAAATAATTTCCCCCACTCTGGGTGGAGCAAGTGTCAGGCTTTTCCTATTTAAAACCCACCCATGTTCCTTCTTTGCCCTTTAATTTCCGGGGTCGCGGTAACTCTGTCGAACAACCCGCACGAATCAGCCTTAGATCTTACTTTCAAATACTGCATCCATTACTAATCGATTTTATTTTAGATTCAAAACAGACGATCTAGATAAGATGATTGATGTGATTGTTCTTATAGTTCATTCAACAATTAAATAAAAATAAAAAATAAATATCTTGGGACAACTCACACACGGCTATCTGATCCCAAGCTAAGCAGAGCTTGTGTTATGGTAACCAGACAACTGATATACATACTTATATAATTTATAAATACATACATATTAAAGATAAATCACACCCAGACACAAAACAAACAATCATGTTCATCACACAAAGTTTGTCCTGGGTGGGAATCGAACCCACGACCTCCGGCTCAGCAGTCAGGGCCTCTAACCACTAGACCAAGAGGCCTTAATTATTTTTAATGTTGCCTATTTTAGTGTTGTTACAGTTTTAATGAGGAAAAAATAATCTTGCCCAAGTACAGGATCCTGATCGAAAGTTGCTTTTAGTAACACTTTGTTAACCTTTCGGCTTGTTCATCTTTAATTATTGGGTTTTACCGTAATATTGAAAGGATCCGTTTTATGTGTATCTTTATAGTTATTGTTATATTTATGTATTTCACCAAAACAATTCTACATTAACACTTATATACGTCTAAAGGGCAAAAGAAGGAGTTTCAGTCAGAAAAAGTCTAAAACTGAAGTTATTTGAAGAATCCCAAACGCTGAGGAGAGGCTGATGCCTCTTTGGTCTAGTGGTTGCAATCGCAGCTACTCAGCATGACTTCTTGGGTTCGATTCCCTTATCGAGCAAAATGTTATTGGGTTTTTTCATCAGGAATTCCTCAGTAACAGCTACGGTGTCCGAATTTGTGCCCGGTTGATGCAATAGTCTCTCCCCTTATTATATGGAACTGAAATATAACTAGTGTTATGTGGATGTACTTTTTGTACACCTCTGCCTAGCCCTTAGGAAATTACAAGCATGATGTGAGGTTTATCTCAGACTTATTTTAAACTAGCTGTTCCACGCGGTTTCACCCACGCTGCTCAGCACCTGCTGGTCGTAGCGCGATGTTATATAGCCTATAACCTTCCTCAAGAAATGGACTATCCAACACTAAAAGAATTTTCAATCTCAGGGACTACTGGTTGGAATTTTCAATTCCAACCAGTAGTCCCTGAGATTAGCGCGTTCAAACAAACAAACTCTTCAGCTTTATAATATTAGTATAGATTTATTTGACGGCACGGATGGTGCAATGTTCGATCCCTGTATGGAAGAAACATTTGTATGATCTACAGTTTGTGACCTATAGTTGTTTCGGGTCTGGCTGTTTGTGTATACCTATGTGTTTTAATGTTTGTAAACGCACCCACGATACCGGAGAAATACTTAGTGTGAAGCAACGTTATAAAAAAAAAAACTATTTTGAGTTGTGTTTAAAAGTGTCTAAGGCCCGCAGAGTAGAACAGAACTATAGGAAGAGAGACACGACATGACTTTTGAACATTTATGATGGCTCTGTAACCCCTATTATTGGGAAGGGTTTAAAGTCCAGGCTAAGGTGGTAAGGACATGTTGTTCGTAGACCTGATGACCATGTCTTGATAAAGTACCTACCATGTATTCATGGATACAAAAAAGAGAGGAAGAAGTAGACCGAAAACTAACTGGATAACAAAAGGCTACCCTGCTTAACGGGAAAAGGCGAAGACAAAGAAAACGTCCGGCCCTGGCTCAGTCCATAGTCTGTAGAGATATGGAATGGGAAGGCAGAAGACAGGTCATGTTTACGGCGCGTTCGTGTTGCACACGCGCCCCAAAGATAAGATGTCAGCAAAGCAGAGAGGCCTGCCAGGGCCACTGCCTGCCGGGGTTGCGGGTTGTTCAAAAGAGATACCATGGTCTCGGAACATAAAGAGCAAAAGACGGAACATGGGTGGGTTTTAGTCAGGAAACGTCTCACGCTGGGAGTTATTTGATGATTTTCCATCCACAAAAAAATAAAAAACAGGCTAAGCAAAAGAAGATTTATAATCGATCAATACCCGCTTGTCACCTCTTTGCTACATAGGCTAAAACCTAGTGCAGACAAAGACGCCTCGTGATTCGTTGTTCAGCCTTGATTGAAGAATGAACAATCCATCAGTCTTGATTGGAGTGTGAATCTATACTAATATTATAAAGCTGAATAGTTTGTTTGTTTGTTTGAACGCGCTAATCTCAGGGACTACTGGTTGGAATTGAAAAATTATTTTAGTGTTGGATAGTCCATTTCTTGAGGAAGGCTATAGGCTATATAACATCACGCTACGACCAACAGGTGCTGAGCAGCGTGGGTGAAACCGCGTGGAACAGCTAGTAATCCATATGTCCTTCTTGTCTATATCACCTACGCCATTAACCTGCCCGCTGACCGGTGCAGGGTGACTTTGGCCACTGACAAATGACAGGGTAATCATACAGCTAATTACAAACAATAGACTCTAGAGAAACAATCTGTCAACCTGGCATCAACACATTAAATAATGAGTTTGAATAAAATATAATAGAATATAGTTTATGGTTGTGGCTTTAAAAGAGTATATTTACGAAAAGGTATGCTTTACGTTTTAAAGGAATGGTTACAAAGGAAAAAATTTCAATTTCAATATCTTTATTGTGGATCATAGGTTTTTAATACAGGTCTTAAATAATTAAATAGACAGCTATGTCCCGCCCTTTGGGCATACAATAGTAATATAGGTACGTAAATTATAAAAAAAAAAACTAAAAGATAAAACCAAACAAAAACGAATTAAGGTAGGTATAGGGTACAACAAATGAAATAAAAAATACTGTTTATTAGACTCGCACAGGACAAACCAATAAAACAAAAATAATTTGAAAATAGAACAACAAAAACTAATAGACAATCTGTTGGGGAATATTTGCAGAGCACATAAAACACTGTGGGAGCTAGTAAAGTGGTATATTAAAACATAATAATATCAGAAAATACACGAGTACATGGTGACACATGACAGAACGACTAACTTAAATATGTTTTACACTATATTCGATGTATAAAATCATATCAAAACTTCACCATGAAGACCAAGCATTCTCCAACACAATCAACTGAACTGGTCCTGTACGACACCAAAAGGTGTTGCAGGCATAGCATGATTCTGCAACAGGCCAACCATGTCACAATGCTTATATTCTGATAGGGCTCAAGCAAGTGAAGTTACCGATCAGCTACCCTACTATGACCTCTTAAAGCAATTCTTATTCCGCTGAGGAAAAGCGACAGAGCTATACAGGGTGTCAAGCACCATCTCTTTCACTCAGTGGAATAAGAATTGCTTTAAGAGGTCATAGTAGGGTAGCTGGGTATGACAAAAAGCAATAAAATAATAAAAAAATTGTAACTATATCATCAACATTTTCTCAACTACGTTTGATTCGGCTTCCAGTTTTACCGAATTCAGCTAAATACCAGTATTTTAATAGGAGCTGCCTATCTGACCTCCACAACCTAGTTAATAACTGGGGTATACGATACTCTTTGGTAAGACTGGTTGTCAGACTTTCGAGACACTGATCTATAAATGACAGTCGGACCAAAGGCTTTACGTGCTTACTGAGGCACGGAAGAAACTCGGTATGTAAACATATTCATTTCAGTAACTTAGTGATAATAAAAGTAATTAATAAAACTTGGTGAAGCCTGTGTTAGAAGTTCGAATATTAAACGCTTCATCTACTCCTGCAAGAATTTAAATATGGGCAACTAATAAACGATAAACACGAAATTATATATAATGATATCGATTTTCGCAATGCAATTAGACATTCAAGATCACGACCCAGACAGTGAAATAGTATGAATCGATTTCAAGTGTTACTTTCGTTTAAAATTAATATGATGCTCTGACATGTAATTGGCCAGTTTTATACAATTATTTATGAATTAACGTGTAATAGTACATAATTATTGTAATGAAGTTCGTTTAATCGGGATAAAATGTTCCAAATTCAAATGCTACAAAAGAAGTTGATTTTGTTTTCTTTTTATGCTTTTTTTGTCTATCACATTATTTTTACAAACGACTCTCTCTCTCTCACTCTACTTTTTAATACATACTCGTAATATATAAAATTCTCGTGTCAGTGTTAGTAACCATACTCGTCCGAAACGGCTCGACCGATTGTTATGAATTTTTTTATACATATTCAGTAGGTCTGAGAATCGACCAACATCTATTTTTCATACCCCTAAGTGAGCAGCGGGTGAAACCGCTGGGCACCGCTAGTAATTTATAAAAATTGCAAATAAATAATTTTATCATAAATTTTGCATAACTCCTGTAATCACCTTAGGGTTAGTTGATTAAGTAGGTACCCCACATTCCGCTGATAACGTTTCAAGTTCCATGTTCCAAGGGATGACCCTTTTGCTATCAACCTGGCTTAAATCTAAGTTTCATGGCTGCTACAGGGAATATCCTGAGCATAAAAGTTAAATTTAGTAAAAGTCAACGAATGGAATAATAACCAACAAGCGATATATAGAAAAAAAAAATTTTTTTTGACCTTATTCTTACCTCAGTCATAATATAAAAAAAATAATATTTCTTATACTTTCAATGCAAAATTCGACATTTTGAATAAAAGTCCAATGATGAGCGCTTTATTTAGATCTAGAATAAGATAACATGATTTTAGTATTAATGTTATTAAAAAAAATTGATTATTTTTTCTGCACATTAAAAAAAACAACAGGCACTCAAACACCAATGTCTCTCCCCATATCAAGTTAATGGAATCCTTGAAAAAAAAAACACTAAGATTTGACAATCGAGGTCAATCACGTTCGGTAGCTCAAAAAAGTTTAAAACTAATTACATCAGGTATCATGCTTTAGTTCATTATCTTAGCTAAGAGGTGACGTCATACGCGTGTGTTCAGGATCGACAGCAGATGGTATATAATAGGTCAGTCGACTCACAGCATCACAGTTCAACTTGAGCTTCATCCACAGTAGCAATTCAGTGTTCCTACAACTACTATCCAAAATGAAACTGGTAATTAATCTTTGCATAGTGCATTTTTTTTTCTACATTAAATGTTCTATTATTGGTTTTATCATGATTATTTAATATTTTAATTAGACTGCAATCTTTTTAATGTTGGCTGGAAAATCTATACTTATATGTATATAAGTATAGATTTTATATATATAATAATATTTTATAGATTTAATAATATTATAAAGCTGAAGAGTTTGTTTGTTTGAACGCGCTAATCTCAGGGACTACTGGTTGGAATTGGAAAATTCTTTTAGTGTTGGATAGTCCATTTCTTGAGGAAGGCTATAGGCTATATAACATCACGCTACGACCAACACGTGCTGAGCAGCGTTGGTGAAACCGCGTGGAACAGCTAGTATTTAATAAAAGTAGTGAAAACATTTCACCAATATTTTAGATGATTTTTGTTAGATTTATTACAAAAATGCATCGATTAAAATCGATCATAACCATTCATTACTTAGTAGCCCGGACAACCAGTCAACAATCAACCAGTTTGTGGAGGTCAGATAAACAGTAGGTCCATGTAAAATACTGATAGTCAGATGAATCCGGTAAGACTGGAAGTCAAACCTAAAATAGTTGAGTAAAGTCTACTATGTGATGACTCGGTGGCCCGGACTTAGGATGTATACCCAATTCATGGTATTAGGCTCTGCCTTTATTACGTAAAACTTAAACCTAAATGGTTGGTTTTACGATAGGGATCTCACTGTCTCTCCTTTGAAGGATTAGAGACGTGATCTTAGCTTATGTTCATGAATGATTATTGCTTTTTTCTGTCTACAGTTCGTGTTCGCTGCTCTCGTCGCCGTGGCCGCCGCAGGTCGCCTGGAACACCTGGAACGCTCCTACCTTCCTCCTGACAACTCCATTGGTGTAGCCAGGTCTTCCTTCGGTTCCAACGGAGGCCTAGGTTCTCATGGATCCCACGGATCCTTCGGTGGTAACCCTGGTGCCTTCGGTGGCAGTCAGCACGGTCGTAACGCTGGCGGTAACTTCGCTGGCGCTACCTCCAACCAATACTTGCCTCCTGACCACGGACCCTCTGGTTCTATCGGCGGTTCCCCGTTCCGTGGTTCCCTTCAGGGTAAGTTGGACATGATTTATCCAGAATTAAATTATGAAAGGAAATGAAACCCGGGGCTTCTAGGATTGGGGTACTAAATGTTATATTAGGGTAACAATGTTTGAAAAGTATGGGATCAAAGTAACATACGAAGCAATCTTCTTGTTTATTTAAATTGGTACCAGTTTATTAGAAAATGATGAAAACTACATGAACCATAATTTTTAATACATCCTTACTAACATTATAAAGCCGAAAGTGAGTTTGTTTGTTTTACATCTAAATTACGCTTTACGCCTAAATGGCTAATCCAATTTTGATGATTTTGGTACAGATAGTTGGGACCCTGGAGACGGATATTGGTGATTTTTTTTATTCAGAGTTAAAGGAAAACGTAGCTTTGCTATTAAAATAAATAAGGCGCAAAGGCAAACACTGCAGGTAGCAGCTACCTGCAAATAAGGAAAGGGGAACGGTGTGAAAGGGGTAGGTAGGGGTGCGGTGGAGCCCAAAATTTAACGCGAACGAAGCCGCGGGCAAAAGCTAGTATTTTATAACTAAACAAACAACAAGTAGATTAAATTAAGACACGGAGTCAATGGCAATAAAATCATTTGCATCGGAACGCGAATGATTGAAATAAAATATTGCGGTTTTAATTACGACTTTAAAAACCAATATTGTGATGTATTTATGACTGTCTAGTTTTTTATTATGATTAATGCGTTATAAATCATACCAATTAAAGATTTACCTATAAAAAAGGCCAAGTGTGAGTCGGACTAGGGCTACGAGAGTTCCATACCAATTTGCTATGTAAACGGTTTGACTGCGTAAACTTAGGGGGTTGATTTTTTGCTGCTTGGAGAACGCTTTGAGGTATCGAGCTCTTCTAAGCATCCCCAAGATAGATAAACGAGTTGACAGATAGAAGACTGGACAACAAAGTGAATTGAAAGTAAAAACTAAACACTTACAGGTGCCGTTTTTTCCTCTTGATGTACGAAACTCTAAAAACCGAAGATTATTAGATCGAGGTGTATATTAATAACCACATTTCTTTAAGTAGCTATAACCAATGCTTAAGAAACAAAATAATTGTTTTCCTATTCTCACTCCTATAGGATTCGGTGGCCAGCAGAACTTCCGCAGCCAACACGGTGGCCACCAGGCGGCTCCTGCCCAGCAGTACGGCGCCCCCAGCTCCCAGTTCGGATCTCCCGGGGCCAGCGGTGCGCGCGGCGTCAGCTACCAGCAGTACGGCCAGCAGTCTGCTGCCGCCAGCCGTCAGTACCTGGCTCCCCACGCCGGCTCCTACCAGCAACCTCCTCAACAAGCCTTCGACGAACAGACCGGATACCATTACTAAGTGCTTGAACTAAATGTAGTTGTTGTTGTCAATTGAATTGTTTGTATGTATAATAAATACCTGTATATATTACTTTGGATGTATTTTTTTACCTTTGCTCCTTAAACCTACCACCATACTAAGATTTTTTCTTGTATCGTGGATGCGTTTACAAACATTTAAACTCACATACACAAACAGCTAGACCCGAAACAACATAAGTCATACAAATATTTGTTCCGTGCGGGGATCGAACCCGCGACACGTAGCGCAGCAGTCGATCGCTCAGCCACTGAGCTAACCGTGCCGACTTCTGTTTTCGTTTAACGTAATGGCTTTATTATACCTACCATCATAATTATGCCTAACTTTTTTTCAACTTGGGGTTGGCTTCCAGTCTAATCAGATGCAGCTGAATACCATTTAGTGGATTGTGGTGGTCAGATAGGCATTCGTTCCACTGGATAATACGATACCCCTAGGTAAGACTGGCTGTCAGACTTTCAGAACACTGACTACCTGTAACGACTGTCAAAGATCTACAAATGACAGCCGGGACCAACGGCTTAACGTGCTTTCCGAGCCCCGGAGAAAACTCGGTATGTAACGGGTGGTCACCCATCCACAGACCAACCTAGGCAAACACGGCTTAACCTATAGAGCGGCTGCTTTTATTTAACCACGAGCCCTCTTTTCCTTTTGATGTACGGAATCCTAAATCTTATCTACTTTAAAAAAAAGTGAGTGACCGCTGAAATCGCAAGGTCTAAGTTCAATGTATCTTGAACATCTACAAAACACAAATGTTCTGTGTCATTAGGCTACGCTAAGAAATGATTTACTATTTCATATTATTACATTTACAAATGCGGTCCTTAAACTCAGCGGTAATGTACTGTTTGTTAACGATAATAGGTGTATTATACAATTGTTTTAAAAAATAAAACTGACTTTAAATCTAGATTGAGATATGCAAGGACAAACATACAGACATAATTATTAACATTATAGTAAGTACAGACAGCAAAGGAGATTAGTATTTGGATACTAACCTTAAAGTATAACTACATAATTATGTATATGTGACGACTTTTTGGCTCGTCAGATATATTACATACGTATATATTAAATATTTTTCTTCAAAACGATGGACGTTTTAAACTCAAATTTAATTTCAGAATGTTTCGATTTCTATGATTCTATTTTTTTCTTCCAATTGATGTTCGCGTCAGCAAACATGCTAGATGCACTGCAGGAACGTGGCAGCCCCAATAGTACCCAAAACGTGTTTTGTACTGAATACTCAGGTCACTGTATTTCTTCTTTGTTTTAATTTACTGTATTTTTTATAAAAACAAACAGAACTGTTTAAAAAAACTTTCATGTATTTTTATGCATTTATCAACTGCATCTAACGAGTCTGGTGACTTGTTTCCTTTGTTGACTGTACATACATACACTACACACAAGGAAAGACACGCATGTTTAGAAGCTAGTTTATTAAGGATCATTTCTAAAGACTGTGTAATTCGGGCGCCGGGCGCCGCCACAACTCCTGGCCACCGTAGATGTGGACCTGTGGACGGTGAGCAATGTAGCTCACCGTCCTTCCGTCTATTGACGACAGTCCGTGTCGACGGAGCGTTAGTGTTTCACGCGCGCCTCAAAGGGATGTCAACAAAGCAGAGTGGCCTGCCAGGGCCTACGCTTGCCCGGGGTGAGGGTTGTTCGAAAGAGATACCGCGGCCGAACGTTAAGGGCAATAGAGGGAATATGGGTGGGTTTTAGTCAGTACAAGTCTGACAATCCTCCCGCTCCGCCTAAAGTAGGGGAAGTTATTTGATGAGTTCCCGGCCCAAAAAAAAGACCGTAATTCTGACAATATTACGTACATACAAAAGAAAAAAAAAATTGTAACCCCGCACTAGGAATTACACCTGTATCGTTATTTTGCCATCAGCCGGGCACAAATCTGGGTAACGATAGATAGGAAAAACCCAATAACACTTTGTCCGAGCTGTTATTCAAATCTAAAACTGCATACTCAGTAGTCTCGCTTGTGACCACTAGACAATCCAGGCACTCAGCATCGAGCAGTTCGGAAATACCATGTTCATAATAATCATCTAACACCGTCATCAAGACTACATAATTATGCGCAGTGATTCATTCACATTCATTCATAAATAAAATTAATAACTGAGACCACACGTCATTTATAGCAATTAAAGAACCATAGCAACAGACCAATTTGGAACTAAAAAAACATGAATAAAAAGCCTACCAATCATGGATGGATAGAGAGGTGAATCTTTGGTATCTTTTAATACCACACTATAAGTAGGCAAGATATATACTAAACTAGCTTTTGCCCGCAGCTTCGCTCGCGTTCAATTCGGGGTAACACAGTTCCCCATTCCTGACTAACATGTACCAGCTTCTTTTAGTTTTTGCCCTAGCGCCTTATTTATTGTAATAGCAATGCTAAGTTTTCCCTTTGCTTCTCTCTTTCTCCCTTATATCTCACTCTTTTTTAAAAAAAATGTCTATGTTCGTTTGAAATTTAGGCGAATAAGCCATTAAGGCGTGAAGACGTAACAAACAAACAAACTCGTTTTCGCTTTTCTATTATCAGTAAGGATTTCCTCCTGGGCGAAATCATCAAATAACATCCCCTGTTTTGGGCGGAGCGGGGGGGAGTTTCAGACTTTTACTGACTTAAACTACAATGTTCCTTATTTTGCCCTTTGTGATCCAGGGCCGCAGTATCTCTTTCGCAGCACATCCCGCAACCCCAGCAGGCAGTGGCCCTGGCAGGGCCCTCTGCTTTGCTGACATCTCTTTGAAGCGCGCATGGAACACGAACGCGCCATCAACATGATTACACCAATGCCACCTTCAAAAAAGTCATGTAAGGTTACATCACACATATATTGCCAAATTTTGTATAATCGATTACATTGAATGGAAAGCATCCACGAGTTCACTGTCTGGGTCGTGATCTTGAATATTTTAATTACACACGATGCGTGAATACACGTCATTAATCTAAAGCTGCGTTGTATAGAAACATCATTTTACACTGTACTAAGGTGTGTCTAAGTTTGAAAGTTGTGCCTGTTACAGAAAAATTGAAAGGGAGTCGTTTGTCTTGGTATGGACGTGTAATGAGGAGGGACGAAGCATAAGTGACTAAAAGAGTAATGGATCTGAATGTTGAAGGACGGAGAGAGAGAGGAAGGCCAAAGAAAAGGTCGATGGATTGTGTAAGAAATGATGAAGGAGAAAGGAGTAAATGATGCCTTGACTTCTGATAGGAGAGAATGGAAGAAGAAAACGTGTTGCGCCGACCCCAAATAGAATAGGACAAGGGCAGGAAAATGATGACTGAGGTGTGTCTAATACCTTAGGTAAGTTATTCAAATCCTATGTAGCAGGGGCTATTAGCGCAAGTCGACCCGAATTCAGACTGATGAAGAGACTCGATGACAATTTTCACGACCTGGAATCGAATGTGTGAACTTGCTTTAGTGGTCACTAAAACAGATAGACAGAAACTTGAAGCGTTGTTTAAAAACAAGATAATTAATTAATTAAGACCATCGTATATATTTTTTTTTATTGACGTCCATAGTTTTCAATAGAGATATATGATAATACCGTAACGTCTGCGTCACGGCATCATTTACTGAATTCAGTTACATGTAATTCCTCAAACAATCCATTCATACATATCTTGAAACATATTTATAATACATATTTGTGTGTTTATATAAATACTAGCTTTTGCCCGCGGCTTCGCTCGCATTAAATTCGGTATAATACACCAAGCAAACCTGCAGTTTTTGCTTTTGCGCCTGATTGATTTGTATTTGATTTGAATAGCAACGCTAAGTTTTCCCTTTTCTTCTCTCGTTCTTCCTCAAATCCCACTTTTTTAAATAAAAAATTAGCCTATGTCCGTCTCCTGGTTCCCAACTATCTCTGTACCAAAATTCATCAAAATCGGTTCAGCCATTAAAGCGTGAAGAGGTAACAAATAAACAAACAAACTCACTTTCGCTTTTATAATATTATAATATAATATAATATAGTAAGGAAGTAAGGATTATAGTAAGGATTTGTCTTTTATGTCCATTTTTTAAAATAAATAATGATATGATAAAACTTTTTACTATTCGTTCATTTTAAAGTTAACAAAGCAACATCACACGTACCTTTGCTGATTGTTTTTTTTTTTAATTTTTAAAAGTTTTTTCACTCGCTCTGTTTCTTTGTTTCAAACCAAAACACTCGATTCATGATGATCGGCATATTATTATTTTATTATTCCTTTTTTTTTCAAATTCTAACAGACAATTATGACTACTTTTTATAACCACGTTTTGTGTTTTTTAATTGACCACGTGTATAGATCAATTAAAAAATCATTCATGACGATAATGGTAGCTATCAAATCAACTTGAGTTTTATCAACTTGATTTTTTGAGGTAACACAAAGAAGACTTTTCTAAGTTGTCCTGTAGGCCTACTATGACATCTTAAAGCAGAACTTATTCCACTGAGTGAAAGAGATGGTGCTAGACACCCTGTATAGCTCTGTCCCTTTCCCTCAGCGGAATAAGTTCTGCTTTAACACTTCATGGTAGGGTAGCTGTATCAAACAAAATAATTATCATTTCTATTACTTGGGTAAGTAATAGAAGATACTCGGGTCGATCTTAAGGTTAAGCCGCGCTTCCCTTGGTTGGTCTGTAGATAGGTGACCCGTTCGTAACATACCAAGTTTCCTTTGTGAATCGGAAAACACGTTAATCTGTTAGTCCCGGCTGTCATTTGACGTAATATGAAGAAAAAAAAAAAAGTCTGACAACCAGTCTTACCAAGACGTTACCTGAGTTGTGGTGATCAGATAGGCAGTCGTTCCATGTAAAATACTGGTATTCAGCTGCATCCAGGTAGATTGGAAGCCGACCCCAACATAATTGGGAAAAGGCTGAACAGATGATGATGGGTAAGTACAACGCAATCGACCTCAATAAAAATCAAAAGTAATATTATACACAGCTTTTATTTTACATACAAATAATTACACAATTGACTAAATCGATTACATTTAGTAAAACTTAACTGGCCACGCACTTAGTAATGGTATCCGGTCTGTTCGTCAAAGGCTTGTTGAGGAGGTTGCTGGTAGGAGCCGGCGTGGGGAGCCAGGTACTGACGGCTGGCGGCCGCGGGCTGCTGGCCGAACTGCTGGTAGCTGGGAGCGGATCCAAACTGGGAGTTAAGTCCAGAATACTGGCCTTGGAAGTTCTGCTGGCCATCAAATCCTGAAAGAATGATATTAAACTTTACTTTTGTACTCCTTTTTTTAGGGTGGGAAATCAAATAGCTTACCCCGGGGGGGAGTATCAGACTTGTACTGACTAAAACCCACCCTTGTACTTTCTATTGCCCTTTACTTTCCAGGGCCGCGGTATCTCTTTCGAACAACCCGCAACCCCGGCAGGACTTATGTACTCCTTATGACCAAATGAACTGGCTTTTATATTTTTACTAGCTGCACCTCGTGGTTTTACCGACATAACCTGGCATATACATGTAGACCTCCCTCTTAAATGACCCCATCTATTACAAACTGTATTGAAATCTGTTGAGTAGTTTAAAAGATCTAAACAAACATACAGCAGAAGCGAGTTCATTCTGTACTATCCAAAGATTTGATGGATTTTTAAGTAAAGTATAATATAATAAGCGGACGAAACACATCGAGGGTGTTTTGGTGCAAAGGAAGCATAACACACTTAAATATATTATTATTCTACCGTCTTACCTTGAAGGGATCCAGCGAACTGGGGAGCACCGTCAGAACCAGAAGGTCCATGATCAGGAGGCAAGTATTGGTTGGAGGTAGCGCCAGCGAAGTTACCACCAGCGTTGTGGCCCAGATGACCAGCCCCAGGAGCGCCGAACGCACCAGAATTAGCTCCGAAGGATCCCTGAGAGCCTTGAGAACCGAAAGGGGGAAGGTAACCTCGTTCCAAGTGTTCCAGACGAGCTGCGGCGGCTACGGCGACGAGAGCGGCGAATACGAACTGTAGATACAAAAAACACAAAAACTAGACTTGTAACAAAATATTAAATATCTTGGGACAACTCACACACGGCTATCTGATCCCAAGCTAAGCAGAGCTTGTATTATGGTAACCAGACAACTGATATACATACTTATATAATTTATAAATACATACATAATATTATAGAGAAATCACACCCAGACAGAACAAACAATCATGCTTATCACACAATGTTTGTCAACAGCAGTCAGGGCCACTAACCACTGGACCAACAGGCCCGACAAAATTGAAAATATGATTTTCAATTCCACCACTATTTCTCCCCAAGTGGTAAAAGACGGGCGTTATAGGAGACTATAACGTATCATAATAAGTTTAAAAACTGTTAGTTTACAGACTTATTCCTAATAAGTTGTTTTTTATTATTTTTTTTACGTATTCATAATTTTGGCTTATTCGTCAACTCGCGCCTCATAAACTCGCGGCTGCGCGCGAGTTAGCACCTTTTGATTTTACCTATTTTAGTTGTAGTCTACTCGCAACCGAGTGAAAATCTGACGTTTTACAAAAGAATGGAATATTTAGAATAGAAAAATAGTGATTCGAAACAGACACAACACAACAGTAAAAGAAAAAAAAAGGTACACCGAACGGAAAAACATGGACAAGGTTGCGCTGAGCGTGCCCATAACGTAAGGGTTACCAAAAGACAAAACACTTTTGTAGACAGTCGCGAGTCTATGAGGTAAGGCGCGAGTTGACGAATAAGCCAAAAATTTACACGTGTCCGAAAAATTTCAACTTAAATTTAGAGACAATCGTTGAAAAATATTTTTACAAAATAAAAATTAATTACCAGTTTCATTTTGAAAAGTAGTTGTTGGAACACTCAAATCGTACTGTGGATGAAGCTCAAGTTGAACTGTGATGCTGTGAGTCGACTGACCTATTATATACCAAGCTCTCGATCCTGAACACACGCGTATGACGTCACTTTATGGCTTAGATAATAAACTAAAGTTATGATAGGCAAGTAATTAGTTCGAGTCTTCTTGAGCTACCGAACGTGATCGACCTCGCATGTCGAATTTCTCTGTAATTTTCAAGGATATATCTGAAGTGTATAATATATAGCGTACAAAGGACCAGAATATGATGCGGTTTTTTCTTCCTTTCAATATACTCCTGCAATACAATGCAGAAGCTTCAAAATTCTGTTTACGAAACATTACCTAAATCTAAAACTAAAAATAGAAGAAGATACTAGCTTTTTTTTTAAAAAATAAACTTTGCCCCACACTAGGATTTCTCCTGTATCGTGGGTGCGTTTACAAACATTTCAACTCATATACATTAACAAACAGACCCGAAACAACAATCTGCAGGTCATACAAATATGTGCGGGAATCGAACCCGCGACACGTATCGCAGCAGTCGATCGCTCAGCCTCTGCGCCAACCCGTGGCGCCAACCATGTCGTCTGTTGTGGTCATGGTTTTGACCGCGGTAATTTAGAATATGACAACTAATACCGTCTACTATCATAACAACGTTATTGTTGTTTTCCTTGTGAACTGTATTTTTTTTCAGTGGACCTCTTGAATGGATCCTATGTTCGTTTTTGACAATGTGTATACAAAATTTCAGGATGAGCAGCAGTTTTTGCAAGAATCAAATAATTTCTCAGTGTGTCAGACTGACTAGATTCCATCCATGTTTCTTATTTTGCCCTTTATGTTCGGGGCCGCGGTATCTTTTTCGAACAACTCGTAATACCAGCAGGCGACAGCCCTGGTAGGCCCCTCTGCTGTGCTGACATCTATCGATGAAACTCATATCACTTTGTAACATATTTTTTTTCTAGTCTGCTCTGTCCTACTACCAAGCAAAAAGACTGCTGAAAGAAGGCTGAGTGATCGACTTCTGCGCTGCGTGTCACGGGTTCAATCCCCGCACGGAACAAATATTTGTATGACCTACAGGTAGTGGTTTCGGGTTTGGCTGTTTGTGGATGTGAGTTTAAGGGCCGATTTCACCAATTTATTGAGATCGAGATCACATAATATAACACACCTTCTTGCGCTTTATTGGCTCCACCAGCACCATTGAGAGCTCGGTACCACCTTGAGGGTCTTCACAATCACATCGAAGTGCTTGATTGGTTTCACCAGAACCAATGATAGCATGGTGGGACGGGTTGAAATAAAACATCTGAAAACTGATTTCACCTTTCGAATTTCGAATTTCGTTCTCTAAAATGAAGTTTCCGAGGACAAACAGCGTAATAGTTGTCACAAAAACGAAAAACGTTTAGAATTTGCAACATACCAAAGCGACTTACTGCGTCTATAAAACGAAACATGTCAGCATTTCAAAACGTTGCAAGTTATCAAAATCACAGTAAAAATATGGACAGTACGGAAACTACGTACTAACGTTCGAAACGGCACACTCACACTAACACGCGAATACGAGACCTCTAAGCGGACATCGCGGTGCTGTCAGTCGTGAGTGCCGCGTCAAGACGAGTGGTTGCATTTACTCCATAATCATAATGCATAAATAAGACAAAATCGGTTTTATAGTACCCTTTCCTTGTTTATTATATATGAGAATTCATTAAAGTATAAAATTTAATAATAAAGTATTCCGAACATGTCGTAGCAGACGAAAATATTTTTAGTAAAAAATTTGTAACTGTGTAATATAAAGATATTTCTTTTTTTAATGTAGTGGTTTTTTAATTGCTATCATTTTCGGGTTAAAACCCAGTACTATGCGTTTCAAATTAGAAAAGGATTACCTTGGCTCTATATTAGAATTCTCTTATGCCTGATGCACACCCTTTTAATACTAACACGCTCTTAAATAAACAATAACCATATGAAAATAACATGAACAAGATAAATATTAGCATCACATATGCCGCGCGTCGCTTGCGGCGTCCACCGCACGCCCTTCCGGCAAATACCGAAGGACACGTTTTCATCTATCCGCGGCTCACGCCAAAAATGTAAAAGGTTACGCTATAGTGATAAAGCTCACAAGTTGTTTTGTATTAATATTAAACTGATCCGTGTTATAAACGATCTTTTTTTACTAGTATTAACCGAAGCCATGAGATTGCTTACTTAAATTTTATTTTTTAACTACGTTTTTAACGTGATAAAAAAATCGAGTTAAAATAACAACTCGTTTTTTTTATCACTACAGAACACAGAATCCGATATGATATTAAAAATAGTTCAGTTTCAAAAACATTTAGAGTGACAACGCTAAAGCTGCAGTGGAGCGTAGGTATTTATTTCTACAACTAGGCCTAGTGTTCTTACTGTCCAGACTTATACTGTGTCAAAATTGTTTATATCATTGTGTCAATTTTATATTTCGTTTCGCGATGTGCTGCAAGCTTTTCCTATTTCTTTACGCAAAAGGTATGTCGTTGACCGGTGGATATGGGACGCTGTGCGTAGCGTACCTTAGGAGGACCAAATTTTGAAGTGATTGAACAAAAAGCGGGTGCTGTACGTCTGAAGAAGATTTCGCATGAAACAACGTACTTCTTCCAAGCTCAAATCTTCTGGTCGGTTATGAGTTCATCGGTTGTGAGTTCGTGAAACTCTGTTTATTTGTGAGTGCAGCCTTGAGGAAATTCGCTGTCGTACTGGTATGGCTAAAAGTGCAATGTCCAACCTGGGAAAAATTTGGAAGACGCGACATCCGGCGGATTATTGGTCCGTGTACTGGTGTTCTTAATATTTCTTTTTTGGCTCTGTAATGTGGTGCAACAAAAGTCGTGAAAGCAGAAAAATGGATGTTTTTGAGATGTGGTGTTTGTGAAAGCTGATACGTAATCTATGGACCGAGATATGACCGTAATGTGAGCATCTCGTCCAACTCGTCCACGAGAACAACATCACCAAACTGCTTTCCTCAATCGACAGGAGCGTATTTTCTGATTTTTCAGACATATTATTATGTGTGCGTGTCTGAAAAAACGTGTAATACTGGGCCGGATAGAAAGAAAACGCGCGCAAGGCAGAGCGCCTGCAATATCAAAAAGGCTATTTGAGACAGTTTCTACCGAATGATTCGAACTACAGGAGACCGCAAACTTGGAGACGGGTCATATGTGGTTGCTCTATCCTGAGCAGTGATAGAACTACGAAAAAAGTAGAACATGAAAGTAATCTAATCAAACGATGTAATGGCTCTTGTTTTATTAATAATTGTTATATTTTTAATGCAAATGTTTAAATAAAAAGCTTAAAACAAAGCGTATTTTCTTCAGAATATTGTAGAGAGTTCCCCGCCATCTATTGATACATTGTTGAACTAACTTCCGACCGTATACGCAAAAAAGTATAAATGACGGACTTTTTAAATTGATTTATTCCATTTAGTGTCTCAAGGACCCGAGCCTCATCGAAATCATATAACTACATTAAAATACCTACCTACTATACGCTGCTACTAATAACATCCTTACTAATATTATAAAAGCGAAAGTGAGTTTTTTTGTTTGTTTGTTACCTCTTCACGCTTTAATGGTTACACCGATTTTGATGAATTTTGATACAGATATAGTTGGGAACTAGGAGACGGACATAGGCTATTTTAAAAAAAAAAAAGAGTGGGTGATGAGGGAGAAAGAGGGAAGAAACAGGAAAACTTAGCGTTGCTATTACATAATAATAAGGCGCTACCAAATTTAACGCGGGCGAAGCCGCGGGCAAAAGCTAGTCTATACTAATATTATAAAGAGGAAAGATTTGTATTTTTGTATGTTTGTAATGAATAAACTCAAAAACTACTGGACCGATTCCAATAATCTTTTCACCATTAGAAAGCTGCATTATTCAGAAGTAACATAGGCTATATAATATCACGCTAGGTCCTATAGTTGTGGAGCAGTAACCAAAAATGTTTTAAAAACGGAGGAAAAGTGTCGTTTCTGAGGCCTTCCGTGGCGTGCGCTGGGCATATAGTTAAAGTTATACAAAAATGCTCTATGGATGAGTTGTTCATCTTAACATTCTTTTTAAAAAAGTCTGCGAGAGCATATGTCTACCTTTTATAGTTTACCCATAACAATCGTTTTAATGAATGGTTCAATCCTTATAAAAGTTTGCTCTAGATAACTTTTGAATTGTTCAATCGGTTACCTTATGACTATTAATTCATCCAAAAGATACCTATTAGGTAAGTACTTACCTGCTATTTCAAAAATACATAAAAAAGGCCCGGCTACATACGATGTTAACGAGTTATCAGTATATGTCAACTCAAATGTACCCAAGTTGGTGGCAGATCAAAAAATTGCGTTCGATGCTATAATTGAAAGTGTGATCAACAACAAAGGTAGACTATTTTTTTTTGGACGCGCCTGGCGGAACAGGTAAAACATTTCTTGCCAATTTAATATTAGCCAAAGTACGACAATCTGGAAGAAAAGCACTGGCGGTCGCGTCTTCTGGCATTGCTGCAACTCTATTAAATGGTGGGAAGACTGCTCACTCGACCTTTAAATTACCGTTGTCTGTGTCATTAGAACAACAATCGGTATGCTCAATCCGCAAAAATGGTCCACTTGGGAAGCTCTTACAGGACACTTCACTGATTATTTGGGATGAGTGTACCATGAGCCATAGAGCTCACGTGGAAGCTGTGAACCGCACATTAAAAGACCTCAGGAACTCAGGCAATGTGATGGGAGGCGTAACCTTTGTGTTGGCTGGAGACTTTCGCTAAACACTACCGGTTATAACTAAAGGTACACGCGCCGACGTTATTAAAGCGTGCCTCAAATCATCACCTTTGTGGCAATCAATTAAAACTCTAAATTTGCGCACAAATATGAGAGCACATTTAAGTAACGACAACAATGGAAATTTCTCACAAAAAATACTTCAACTTGGAGATGGAAAACTACCATCGCCAGTTGCAAATAGCTCCCAAGTATCGTTGGACAATGAATTGGCTCAAACTGTTAACAGTCTAGATGTTCTTATAGACACAATCTATCCCGACATTGAAAATCTCACAGAACGAAATTTCAATTGGCTCTGTTCGAGGGCGATAGTGTCGCCAAGAAACGATTCCGTAAATGATATAAACAGAATGATTATGGAAAAAGTACCAGGTGATTTCAAATGTTACAAATCTATTGACACTGTGTGCAACATCGAAGATGCAGTACACTACCCACAAGAATTTTTAAATTCCCTCAACCCTGCCGGCTTGCCACCCCACGAACTAAAATTAAAAGGAGGTACACCTATCATGCTTTTGAGAAATTTAAGCCCTCCCAATATGTGCAATGGCACAAGACTTTTGATAAGGGAATTACGAGACAATGTGATTGTAGCAACAATCATCACTGGGCCCGCGGCCGGACAGCTCGCTCACATACCGCGAATCCCGATGATTCCGACGGATTTACCTATATCCTTTAAAAGGTTACAGTTTCCTGTGAAGACATCGTTTGCCCTTACGATAAATAAATCACAGGGGCAAACTTTTTCGATTGTTGGCGTCGACCTAAGAAAAGAGTGCTTTTCTCATGGGCAGTTATATGTAGCTCTTTCTCGAGTAGGATCTCCTAAAAATCAATATGTTTTGTTAGCACCTACAAATACCACTGCAAACATAGTTTACAGTGAAGCCTTAAAGTAAAATGTAAATATTACGATAATTTGATCAAACACATAAAACAAAGAACTTTAACAAAAAAAAAACAAAAATCTTTAACAAAAAAAACCTTATAACAACAAAAAAAACCTTAAAAAAACAAAAAACTTTAACAAAAAAACCTTAAAACAACAAAAAAAAACCTTAAAACAATAAAGAAATTTAAAAACAAACTTTTACCTCAACCAAAACAAACAACAACAAAATAGGTAAGTTCCTATTTAAGAAGAAAATAATTAATTAAATAAATGAAATAAGTAAATGAAGTCCGGAAAAATGTTTTCAAAAGGTAAATACTTTCTAAATTAAAAAAAAAACTGAGAATAAATATAAATAAAACGTAAAACTATGTAAAAAATCTTAAGTCCCCCCGTGCGAAGCCGGGACGGGCCGCTAGTTCCATATAAAGACGTGATTCACTTTATCGTCGTTTTGGGGCTTTTAACTCTATGTCATAATTTCAATAATTTTCGTCACGGTAACAAACTTTTTGGAACCCTCCAAGAAGTTTGTTATATATTTAATAGAAGAAGTTCTTTTTAATCTGTGAATGCACATTTCATTGGACAAGGAAAACACAATCAGATAGGAATAAAAACCACTTTTACAAAGAGAATCTTTAATAACAAATGATTTATGTAGGTATAATTATATCACACCGGTTGTTCCCAATGACTATGAGTTAGGCTAAAGTGAACTTATTTATCAGTACACCTACATTTTGTTAGTTTCCTTGAATGCCAATCGAAGCCAGTCTGTAGTTTGATGCTACTATTCCTGCTGTTCTGAAAATATATATTTATATTAATTTGAAATACTCAAATGTTTTTGTTGTTAGTAAATAATGGACCGTTACTGATTTATTGTTATTAACTGTTTAGTTCCTTATCCAGGCAAAATACCAATGGCTGGAATGAAGCCTTACAGCTCTGACTCTTTACATATAATCCTATATGCAGCGGAATCCATGCAAATCGGCAGACATCACTAATATCACCTAATAGCATAGAAACGTGGAGCACATTTCAACTAATAAAGGCCACCCTGTGGTTTCTAAATAACAAACAGTACCTAATAGCTTACGCCAAGTCCACAGCTGAATAAAATGAATCATTATTTGGTACTTACATGTCTGTACGAATCTATTTTACCGTCTGCAGAATACAGGTTCACCTCTTGGTTTTGTGAGATGAAATCGTGTAATAAATACCTGGTCGTCAAGGATGACAAACTGTTCTTTTCTCTCGCGTGTCAATCTTGGACGACCAACATCCTCATCGCAACGTTCACGTGAACAGTTTTTCCACTTTACGTAGCCAAATACCAACAATATCAATATTTTTAATAATAAATATTTTACAAAAGTGATGGCACTGTCAATACACTGACAGCTCATAGTTTGGTTTTCGACTTGATCGACACCAATCGGGGCGATCAATCCTAACTTTAGTTAATAAATCTGATCACGTGATTTGTTCACAGCGAGGGAACGAGATAGCTACAATTTTGTAGCCTGTCTTTATCTCGCAATTGCCTATTGTCATTGTCATAATTGTTGTATATTATTGTAAGTTTATTTTATTGAAAATATGGATTTTATTGGCTGTGTAAAATAAAAAGTCTTCACGTGAGCTTTGGGATGCTTGTCGCTCAAGATCGATAAACGAGAGAAAGGAATATTTTATCAACCTTGATGCTCGGGAATTTATAACATGATTTGGATTTCACAAAACCAACACTTCTGCCTGTACTGGAGTCTATAAACGATAAATTAGTGCCAGCAGTAGAGGTCCTAAGGCTGATATGATGATGATGTGATGAATATCTAAGTTAACTGGCAAATACGAGTGTGAACTCACAAAATTGGTTCACCAAGCTGACCTCCTCAAAACAATATGTTATGTGTACTTATCTCATGTGTAGTTAAAGATTTTCTTAAATAAAGTGATTTTTATTCCGAAATGGGAGCGTGTTTATCCTTTTTCATACGAAATGTGCATTCACAGGTCTACAAACAGCTCCATCCATTAACTTTAAAACAAACTTCTAGGCTTCTTCGTTGTACTACTAGGTGACTGAAAACTAAATAGTTAGTCTGAAGAATATACGCTATTTATTTAAATAAGCACTTTATTTTTAATCCACATCCAAATTAATATAAAGTATAAGGCGCATCACATCGTTTGATTAGATTACGATGATTCATGTGAAATCTTCTTCAAATCCGCAATTTTTCGCTGTACTCGTTTTTATTCAACAACTTTAAAATACTGATTCACTAACTTTAAAGTGTCTAATTGTTGCCATTTGCGGTTGCCGATTCCCTTTTTCATTTAACACCATTACTTTAGTTATTTATAGGAATAGAAAAAAGCAAGTAACACAATGACACAACTGTAAATACAGGTTTGACAATTAATTGCATTTTGATATTCTGGCGATTTCGAGAATAATACTCGCAGTAGGTTGCTTTCCGCTGTTACAAAAGCTAAACGCACTACGTTTTTGTGAAAAAATTGCGATCTTTGAGTTCTTTGCCATGGAAACGTAAAAAGTGTTTGATTTTTATGATCTTTTGCCATGGAAACGTAAAAAGTGTTTGATCTTTAGATCACGAAAACGACCTTAATCGAGATCATGTTACAAAATCGGTGAAATCCACCCTTAATGTTTGTAAAATCACCCACGATACAGGAGAAATTCATAATGTGGGGAAACGTTTAAAAAAATACCTCATCCTTCCAGTTCTGACGGAACCTATATAGTTCGTCCGCCCATCTACTTTGTGGCCTGCCGCGATCTCGTTTCTCCATTTTCTATTTTAAGCCCACAGTTTGTCCGGCATGATGCAAACATGTCCTGAACAGCCCTATTTGAGTTGGGCCCCCTTTTGGGGCAGTTTTGTGTTTTGAGCACGATCAGTTAATTTATCACCTAGTCTACTGCGTTCCATTGCTCGTTGGCAAACCTTAAGTTTGGACTTCGAGATTTTAGTCAAAGACCAAGTCTGTGCATCATGGGTCAAAATCAAAAGTCATTTTGTCAAATTAGGCTGATAATCAGCACTTTTTGAACGTCACATTACAAGAGACAGTCCCACAAAAACGGCGTGCCCTTCGCCATTTCCTAATAATAATATACGCATGTACAGAAAGCGGTACTCCTGGACAAGGCTCGTATCGTTAGGAGGTTTCTTTCTATAGAGCCCTGTCTGTAGCTTGGACTCTGTTCTCGATACCGGTGGGCTTTTTATATTTTTAAATGTTTTTTTTTTATGTTTTTATTAAGAAATATTTAAAAATGTAAACTAGGCTATTTGTAAATAAATTAATAAATAAACATATACGCATATTAATTTATCGCTCTTTGTTGCATCAATTGATATCGTCGTGCACAAAAACGATTACTTTAAAAGCATTTAGATCAATTTCATACGAAAGTATTTCAAGTAATAGATATATATCAAAAATCAGATCACCGTCTGGGTCGCAATCTAGAATATTATATTACACTGTATGTGAAGACATCGGTAAAGTGATTTATTTCACAAGTGCGTAATAGCAGCTTTTGTTGTGTTCCGTTACATTGCTTGTTTACTGATGCAATAATCTTTGTTTCAGTTCAGCAAGCAATGTTATGTCTTCAAAATTTATAGTACGTTAAAAAGTTTTTTTTTTCTGACAGTACTTATATCATTAAGTTATTAAGAGGAGCTCGTGGCTAAATAATAGCAGCCGCTCGGCTCGATCGAGGTTAAGCCGCGCTTGCCTAGGTTGGTCTGTGGATGGGTGACCACCCGTTACATACCGAGTTTCCTCCGTACGTCGGAAAGCACGTTAAGCCGTTGGTCCCGGCAGTCATTTGTAAATCTTTGACAGTCGTTACAGGTAGTCAGTGTCCCGAAAGTCTGACAACCAGTCTTACCAAGGGGTATCGTATTACCCAGTACTAATTGGGTTGTGGAGGTCAGATAGGCAGTCGCTCCATGTAAAAATACTGATATTCAGCTGCATCACTGGAAGCCGACCCCAACATAGTTGGGAAAAGTCTAGGCAGATGATGATGACTTATATCATTAAGTAACTTCCACCGCTTTGGGCGGAGCATGAAGGAGTGTCAGATTTTTACTGACTTAAAAAACTCACCCATGTTTCTTCTTTGTGTTCCAGGCCCTCGGTATCTCTTTCAAAAAACCTACAACTCCGGAAATGTTCCATTTGGATTTATCAGAGAACGCCATTTTATTTTTAGATAGGTATCAAGGAGGGTAAACTTAAATCCAAGTTTGTGGATTTGCCATTTTGGAAAAATTGGAACAACTGGTTTTTGTGGTTTATATAACAAACTACAAATCTAACAAAAAAAAGAAATCAGTTATGAAATGCTTACTAATATTATAAAAGCGAAAGTGAGTTTGTTTGTTTGTTACCTATTTACTGGTTAAACCGCTTTGATGAATTTTGGTAGAGATAGTTGGGAACCAGGAGTGGAAACCAAAAAAAGGTGGGATATGAAGGAGAACGAGGGAAGAAAACGGAAAACTTGCTTAGCGAAATGCGTCTTTAAATGGAGCGGATTGCAAAGACAGCCATAAAACACGGCTTTTGACCATGCCCGCGGCTTCGCCCGCGTGATGATCGAGAAAAAAAAGTATCCAATGTGTTATTCCAGACAATAATCTACCTCTGTGCCAAATTTCATCATGATCCGTCCAGCCGTTAAGACCTGAAAGAGGATCAAACATACATCCATACTCACAAACTTTTGCATTAATAATATTAGTAGGATTCTGACAGTACCTACTCTTGATTTCTAACTGATATAAAAAAATAAAGATTTTCTTAATTCATTTATTTTTTGCAAAATAAGTTTTTTTATTATGAATAAAACCTGCACAAACCTCCCGCAGTAAGATAACATGAAGTTTGGCGAAAGCTTCATGACTTCAGATTTCTTTCAGTCTCCAAGTCAGGATTCTTTTCAAACAATCACTGAGAGTATATTAGCCATAAGAGTGACATCCCCCAAACATTATACCCGTAGCAGTATTTAATTGAAAATTAAAGTTATTTTTATTAAATCATCAAAATATTCAATTTGAAGATGTTCGAGCCGTCATGTCAGCTATTGTAACATTTTTTTTTTATTTGGTACCTATTTATCTTTTATAGAGCTGTGGAATATAACGCAATTTTCAATTTAAGCATTGTTATTTTTCATTTATTTTATTTATCAATCTTTTGTTTTTTTTTTAATTTTACTTCTCTTATTTTTGCATTATACTTTTTAATAATGTTTTATTTATTATTGTATTATTGTTTTCAATTCTGATTTTTATAGGTACCTGATTTTTTATGTTATTGAGATATAGCACTCGTGGGCTGCAGCTGAAAATCAGCGTCAGGTGGCGGCCTTGTGTTGCCATCTGGCATTATGCTGAGCTGAGGCCCTTTTGGCATTATTTATTTCATTTAGTTTAATGTTAAGGTATTCCATTTTTTTTTCAATAATGCTGATTAAACGCAATCTTCTTTTTTTTGTATTAGCAATTATTTACGTAAGTTGTCAAACTTTCAGGAGTAATTAAACAAATTCATAATTAAGTTATATACAGCAATTTATTATACAACACATTTGACTATAACAACTCCATATTATATTTAAACACACTCAGTAATGGTATCCGGTCTGTTCGTCGAAGGCTTGCTGAGGAGGTTGCTGGTAGGAGCCGGCGTGGGGAGCCAGGTACTGACGGCTGGCGGCCGCGGGCTGCTGGCCGAACTGCTGGTAGCTGGGAGCGGATCCGAACTGGGAGCTGGGGGCGCCGTACTGCTGAGCAGGGGCCGCCTGGTGGCCGCCGTGCTGGCTGCGGAAGTTCTGCTGGCCACCGAATCCTAAAAAACCAAGATTATTAACTTTTTGATTACACAGAAGACGTTTTTGAAGATTGCTTTTAGCGATGAGGCCGCCCATTGTGTCACCTTAATTATTAATTGTGTAATGTTATTCTTGTTATTTGTATGATGTACATAATAAAGAATATTCTATCTATTTAACTTTGATTTGTCCTGCTCTTAAAACAAGCAGAATATTTTTATTTGAGAGTTGAAACTAAGCTTAAAATATTTCTTTTGCCTTACGCATACAGATCATTAGCAGGACTGTATTCCATTGCTGCTTTAAATTATAAGTATGAACAGTTTCAATGAAATACAAATTAAAAGTAATAATACCTTGAAGGGATCCAGCGAACTGGGGAGCTCCACCAGAGGGTCCATGATCAGGAGGCAAGTATTGGTTGGATGTGGCACCGCCAGCGTTGTGGCCATGCAGACCAGCTCCAACGCCGCCGAAGGCACCAGAGTTAGCTCCAAAGGATCCTTGAGAGCCATGAGAACCAATGCCTCCGTTAGAACCGAAGGGAGGAAGGTAGGCTCGTTCCAGGTGTTCCAGACGACCTGCGGCGGCCACGGCGACAAGAGCAGCGATCACGAACTATGCATACAAAGAAAATAGTTAAGAACATTAAAAGAGGACAACAAGAGACTTTTCAAATCATATTTTTGAATATTGCAATACTAATAAAAGCTCCAGTTTTCAAAGCACCAAAATTAAATTCAAAATTTAATCATATTACAAAACAAAGATTAATTACCAGTTTCATTTTGTATTTTAGTTGTAGGAACAATCAAATCGTACTGAGGATGAAGCTCAAGTTGAACTGTGATGCTGTGAGTCGACTGACCTATTATATACCAAGCTCTCGATCCTGAACACATGCGTATGACGTCACTTTATGACTTAGATAATAAACCAGAGCTATCATTCCTCATATCATTAGTTCGAGGCTTTTTGAGCTACCGAACGTGATCGACCTTGTGTGTCAAATTTCTCTGTAACATTAAGATTTTGTATGTATGGAGGTGGTAGTCGTGACCCTTAATTAGGCGGTAAGCCTATATATACAGTAGGATCGTCTGTCTTAGTGACTGACTGAGCCAAGCAAATGAGTAGTATATAATCTTACTTGAGTCTCATGTTATATTTATTGTTTCTGTAAATAGTGAGAGAATATAAAGTACTTAACAGATTTTTAAATCAGTACAAATTTTATTTTATTTTCAATTAGGTCATACACGTGTCGTTGTTTGCGAACTGTTTGGTTATTGGACCACGGGAAAATTCTACTGAAATTAATTTGGACGCCTTCAAAATTAACAAACACATTAAAAGAGGTGTAAATACTAGTGTGGTGCAAAGTTAAAAAAAGAAAACGCCATAAGAAATCGCAGAATATGGTGTAACGAATTAGTTAATTTTAAGTGATCTAAAACTGCCAACGTGTAACGGTAAGTTAATTGGATAATTTACACAGGGTTATCGACCTGTGGTTAAAAAAAAACCTAACGACATCCATTGATAACTTTTAAAGTATAAAGTTACTAGCTTTTGCCCGCGGCTTCGCTCGCGTTAAATTCGGGGTAACACAGTTCCCCTTGCGCCTTATTGATTTGTAATAGCAACGCTAAGTTTTCCCTTTTCTTCCCTCTTTTTCCCTCACATCCCACTTTTTCCAAAAAAATATTAGCCTATGTCCGTCTCCTGGTTTCTAACTATCTCTGTACCAAAATTCATCAAAATCGGTAAAGCCATTAAAGCGTGAAGAGGTAACAAACAAACAAATAAACAAACTCACTTTCGCTTTTATAATATAATTTAGAATTTTATCTTTATTTGCACAGGAACAAAGAAAAATACAGATTGGACGAATTAAAATAGGAGAAAATAGTAGTGTGGTGTAAAGTTTAAAAAAAACGCCATAAGAAATAGCAGAATATGGTTTAACGAATTAGTTAATTTTAAGTGATCTAAAACTGCCAACGTGCAACGGTAAGTTAATTGTATAATTTACACGACCTGTGATTTAAAAAAAAAACTACAAACGACATCCATTGATAACTTTTAGAGTATAAAGTAATTTTATCAAAGTCATCACGTTTTCGTTTGACTTAATACCGGCGGCACTTAGAGTTTAAAATCACTTTTGTTGTTCTTGGTCATGAATGTACATGTTAAACGAAATATACACTATAGCTTATTGGTGCGACTGTCGGACTACAAAGCCATAGGTCAGGAATTTCAGGGATATGCCGGAAGAATAAACTCTGGACGTTCAATGCAGGCAAATATAATTTTAATTCGGTGTTAACAACGTGAGGTTCAAAGGGCAAATGAAAGTGCCAACAAGACAGACAAAATTACAATTTGGGCTAATTAGCCTTCTTGTAGCTATGACATATTGGTGAGGTGTTTGAACATAAATAGGTCGCCTTCAGAACTAACATACTTAGGCAGATGATAAAGATGCTTCAAGATAAAGTGTCAAGTTCCAACCGGCGTATTTTATAATAACTTTTTTCGGTGATGGTAAACATCATGAGGAAACACGCATGCTTGACAGATATTTGTCAACGGCATATTAAGCCAAGTCAGAAGGTCATGGAGGAAATAATCTGCCGGGGTTGCGGGTTGTTCGAGAGACATGCCGCGGCCCCGGAACATAAAGGGCAGAAGAAGGAACATGGGTGGGTTTTAATCGGCATACGTTTGTCACTTAAGTTTTTTGATGATTTGGCAACCGTAAAAAAAGGACTCAATCAAGGAATGGGACGCACAAAAACATCGTTCAACAGAAGTGCTACTAACATTATATAGTTTTAAGATTTTCATACCAACAAAAATGTTATAGCACGGTATTTATATATGGGCCTTTGTTACCTGCAATAAATGGTTAATTAACCTAAAGAAGCACAACGAAATTATTATATCTTTGTTCACAATATATTTTGAACACCACACGTGCGAAGCGTTACATAAACTTTATTATGTTACAAAGTACTTACATGTATATCGTTTTGTATCTTAAAGTATCTTAAAAGAGCCATGGTTAATCGATTCTTATTCACCACAGTAATTATGATTTCGATATGGTACGTATCAAACAGAAATAATTCGTTTTTTTTTTATAAATAAACACCTGGCTTTTAATCGTTCGCCATCTTTTCTTAAGTTTTTTTTTGTTTTAATTTGTCTACGTTATACGTTTTGGGTTTATTTGTTTCATCATTCATTGGAAGTTTCGTAATATATTTATACATTGAATTTGTTTTAGTCAACGGTGCGATTGTTTTTTTTTACATGTATCTTTGAACTAGCTGTTCCACGCGGTTTCACCCACGCTGCTCAGCACCTGTTGGTCGTAGCGTGATGTTATATAGCCTATAGCCTTCCTCAAGAAATGGACTATCCAACACTAAAGAGAAGAATTTTCCAATACCAACCAGTAGTCTCTGAGATTAGCGCGTTCAAACAAACAAACAAACAAACTCTTCAGCTTTATAATATTAGTATAGATTAATAGTAAAACATATTTATGGAACTGCTTTTAAAAATAGTGTGTATTTTCTTCATTCAAAACTATAATAATTATTGTCGTTATGTTTCTGAGAAACCGAAGGTTATCGTGTTTATAGCGACTTGATTTACTTATTATTATGCCTGTAATTTCCAAAAGGTTAGACAGAGATAGGTATACCTAATAGACGACACAGTTGGCGCAGTGGCTGAGTGATCGACATCTGCGCTGTGTCGCGGGTTCGATTCCCGCACGGAACAAATATTTGTATGACCTGCAGATAGTTGTTTCGGATCTGGGTGTTTGTGTATGTGAGTTGAAATGTTTGTAAACGCACCCACGATACAGGAGAAATCCTAGTGTGAGGAAACGTGTTTAAAAAAAGTACATACTACCTTTTTGCTAGCTATTTGAAGGTTACAAGGGCCTATCGCTATCAACCTTTGTGATGGAAAGTCCTAATAAAGCTGACCGGAATAAAAATTCACTCCGTGTTTCATGTATTTTTTCAATACTTTAAGACAAAGAAGCGTTTGAAGAGAGTATCTTAGTAGCACCAATATTTTTGCTGAGCAAAAACATCCTTAATATATTTCTAGGTAGGTCCTCTTTTTGATGCACCGTTATTCAGCCGACCAAGGTCCTGTTTTAACCTCTTTCTCAGGCACGGCATACGTGACTGGCTTAATTCCATTGAGTTATGCCCGACTCGTCACTGTTCCGATTCGTCATCGAAAAACAAAAGATAACGTTTCACAACTGTTTCAAATAATTTTGTTTTCATAGTTCCGACTCGTCATTGGTACTAAAGTACAGTGAAATGAAATAAAATTGCTGTATAAATATCTGTAAAGATAAATTAACACAAGTTTGTGAACGGGACAGCATCAATTTTCATCCCCAACTTCGACTCTGCCAAAATTTATGTCTAAACATTGTTTTATTCTATACTTACATTGGTTTATTGAACGTCTGAGCTGATTGTTTTTTCAATGAATAGTTTATCTTACAAAATGTACTAGGCTTGCATGAGTTCAAGGTGGTATTTCAATAGTTATGGAAAAATCTGTTATACTGACTATAAGTATAACAGATTTTTTGGACAATGCTTGTTGGTGTGTTTTACACTTGTTAGGATATTTTAAGGGTTTTCCACAACTATTAAAATACCACCTTGAACTCATGTAAGCCTAGTATTTTCAGTAAATTGAAACTTTTCATCAAAAATCCGATCAGTTCATACGTTCAATAGAGAAATGTAATGTAATCTTGTCACGAACTTATTTAGTACCTGTTTAGTTAGTATCCACCGTGATAATGACGTTTATTTCAGAATATTGAGATTCCATATTTTGTTAAAAAATGTATTAAAAAATGTATTATTTAGGAAGTATGGCAAGGTAAAAAACTTCACGGGTGCTTCTATAGGCCCCATGTAGATTTTCTAGCGTACGAGTTCTGGCTATGATTCGGTGACCTTTTTGGGGAAACTCAAAGTTTTGCCTGTGCGATTATGGACGAAGATATGTTGATAAACGACGGGACGGTTGACGTGTGTCGGGCATGCCACCGTCCGGGTGAGTCCATCAGACATATATTATTATCTCTGGTTGTTTTCGTCTAGCTAACAGCGACAGCGAGTACTTGCATAGGCACAACATAGTAGCCAGGATTACTCATCAGCAACTTGGCTTGAAATATAAACTTTGCAATCTGAGGCACTGTAATACAAGTACCATAATGATAATCGATGTTACTATCCCACATGACGAGAACCTAGTGAAAGCTGAGAAAGAGAAACAACAAAAATATTTTGACTTGGCACAAGAGGTTGTCGACATGTGGAATGTGAACTCGGCTATTAATTGTGCTGATTGTCTTAACGGCCAATGACCTAATTGCTACGAGCCTCGACCAATATCTGTCGAAGCTCTCCTTAGGTGGTTGGATCAAGGGCCTGATTCAGAAGGCAGTACTCCTCGATAAGGCCCGCATTGTGAGGGGGTTCCTGTCTCTGGAGCCCTAACCACCGGTAGCTCAAGTAAAAAAAGTTTAAAAATGTAATTTTAAGATAAAAGTGAATAAAGAAATAACGCTTATTTTGGTATATTGATATTCCATATTTTGTTAAAAACATTTTAAACATTCTTATCAGTGTTAGTAATATTGATTAATGTATATCTGAGTGAGGCACACCGAACCTGGGATATACGCGCTCCCGCTCCAAATAAGTGTCGCGCTGGCCAACAAATTGCTTTCATTTTTTTTTATTGAAAATATTATATTTGTTAGATTCTACTTATTTATGATAGCCTAGTACTAAATAGGTATAAAATGATTAAATTTTCATTTATATTGAATTCTTTTTCAAGTTCAAGTTGTTATAAATAAATTGATTTAATTTATACAGTTATTTTCTTACTAACTGTACTTTTTGACAAGCAAATATATACTGGTGACAAATCGGGACTAGCAATATTAAATAAAAATTCATTTGTTTTCTTATGATGACGAATCGGGAAATCTTGTATGGAAAAATATTTGGTGACCAATCGGATCAGTGACGAGTCGGGCATAACTCATTCCATTTGATACTGGCAGCTTTTCGCATTTTGTTTTCTTAATTTGAATGGCAGTAAAAAAAAAGTACGCTCATTTTAGGTACAAAAGCGAACATTGCATTCTCTACTTGTCAACCAAGGATGGTGAACGTTCACAGGGCTCATTTATTAAAACGCGACGCGGTGTGCAGTCCGCAATATTCTCAACTGCTTGAAATGGAGCCTGCTGCTGACATGATAAGATTAGGATGTTTAATTGTTAATGGATAGTGTACACTTTATTATTTTGTAATGTATCGTTTTCTTAGTTCCAGAACTTTAAATCTCCAATTATAATCAAAATATTTTTATTTCACATAGGCCTACATGAGCACTTATATAAAACGTCGAGAAAAGATGCACGGTTTTGGTTAGTCGTTTCCTATGGAGAAGAACCGGCAAAGAACTCCATGGTTACTCTTTTAAAATCATTTGGTTTTACAATGTTGTTGTTACAGCGTTAGCACTTAAGTAAGTATGAGAGGACAGCATAGGCCCGACATTAAGTCATTGCTTGCTTTACAATGAAATTGTAACTTAACATTGTCACAATAATTTAAACTAAATTCTTGGAAAACATTCTCCCTTCAAGAGAAGGTCGATGGTTTATCACATGATTATCATCACGTACTTGTGTAGAATAATAATGACGTACACGTGGTTGAAGGTACCGAGAAAATAATTAGAATAAATGCTCATTATTATTAACCAATCGTGCTCTTTCATACCCTACCTAGCTGCTTAGTCCTTTCCTGTTAAGACTGGTTGTCTAACTTTCGGGTCTGAAAAGTTATGTAACAGTTTTTTACTAACTATTTTTAGCATTTCAAGAACCCAAATGCTATTCCGTTAGTTTGATTTTTTGATCATTATATTCTAGATTTCATAAGCTTTCTTCAAAGCTGCTCAAACAAAGGCCAAATTGTCTTGCCCGGGTCGGCGTCCTATCTTACCGGATAAAGCTAAATACGAGCTTTTTTTGCGGATGGGAAATCATCAAATAACTTCCCCCGGGTGGAGCGGGGGCGAGTGGGGAGTTTCAGGTTTTTACTGATTAACTCTCTCAACTATGATCTTTCTTCTGCCCTTTATGTTCCGGGGCCGTGATATCTTTTTCGTACAACCCGCAACCCCGGCAGGCGGTGACCCTGGCAGGCTTCTCTGCTTTGCTGACATTTCTTTGAGGCGCGCGTGGGGCATTAACGCGCTGTCGATACTGTTGTCATTAGACGAACGGACGGTGAGCTACCCATTGCTCACCGTCTACAGGCCCGCATCTACGGTGACCGGGAGTTGTCTCGCGGCGCACGACGCCCGGGGCGTCGTGCGCCGTCCAACAATTATAATAATTGTTGCCTAAACAACTTAAATAGATTGAATTCTTAAGTTTGCTGCTAATTAGATGAGTTCATTTGTTCTGTAATTGAAACTTAGTAATATCTATATCGTGGAAGTCATTAAGCTATTTCCTAAAATTAAGAACTGTTTAGCAATTGATTCTAATTGAATATTGATAAAGTGTTTTTTTTTAATATCGCATGTCTTAGAATCCTTACTAATATTATAAAAGCGAAAGTAGGTTTGTTTGTTTGTTACGTCTACATGCCTAAATGGCACAACCGATTTTGATGATTTTTGGTACAGAGATAGTTGAGAACCTGGAGACGGACATAGGCTATTTTTAAATGAGAAATGAGGGGTTAAGAGGGAAGAAAATGAAAAACTTTGCTTTGCTATTACAATAAATAAGGCGCAAGGGCAAAAACTACAGGTTGCAGGTACCTGCAAATTAGGAAAAGGGAACTGTGTTACCTCGAATTTAACGCGAGCGAAGCCGCGAGCAAAAGCTAGTAGAATATAAGTTATTGCACACCAAAAGTTGAACACAACTGTTTTACCAAAACTGCAAATTCTATGGGTACAACGGCGGTCTTATCGCTGATAGTGATATTTCCCGATAAACTTTGAATAGAGTTTACAAATACAGGGTTATTTGTAAAACACTGGCACCCTCTCAGGACCATGTTACCAGCATCATAATCAACAACTTTTGTTCTATGACATTTAAACATTTATCATATTTTTGTTCATCAGATTTTCATACAAAAATAAAAATATTTAAATTAAACGTTCTAAATGTTACGAAATCTATGCGAAGCAAACGTACCTACGGGGACAGTGCGCGTCAGGGGTAGGTATGTAGGTACAGCAAACGGACGGAGTTTGAAATGTGTTAGATAGGACAACGAAATCTTGTTGATTTGTTTTTGGTAAATGTATAAAAATTTGTAAAAAATCATAGAACAAAAGTTGTTATTTATGATGATAGTAATACAGTCCTGCGAGGTTGTCGGTGTTTTACAAATAACCCTGTATAACGGGGGTGCTAATACTATACAAACGATAAAATAAAGTTATTATTGAACTATATAAATAAAAACATGATATATTTATTTAATTATGTGTATTATAATATCATGTAGTAGAAAAATAAGATAGGTGTTAAAAAGTATACATTGATTGGGAATTAGTTAAATGACTTGAAATTAACATTTAAGTAGTTATGTTTTCAGAATAGCTAATACGTGTCTAGATTAAAATCACCCTAGAAAAGTGCGTTTACCACTTTAAACTAGAATACGACAGGCGAATTATGTATATAATGTTAAACACATGTATGTATAGCACATGGGCCTATATTATCCTTACTAATATTATATAAGCGAAAGTGAGTTTGTTTGTTTGTTTGTTACCTCTTCACGCTTTAATGGCTAGACCGATTGTGATGAATTTTGGTACATAGATAGTTGGGAACCAGGAGACGGACATAGGCTTTTTATTTTAAAAAAATTGGGATGTGAGGGAGAAAGAGGGAAGAAAAGGGAAAACTTAGCGTTGCTATTACAAATCAATAAGGCGCAAGGAGAACTGTGTTACCCCAAATTTAACGCGGGCGAAGCCGCGGGCGAAAGCTAGTAATTTATATTTTTTCTTTGTTTGTATCAGATAAGCACCAAAACAACTAGACCGATTTTAACCATTTTTCACTAATAGGAAGCTACATTATCAGGAATTAACTTAGGTTATACAACATCACGCTACTACCCTCAGGAGCGGGGCAGCAGCTAAAGACACGAGTGAAACCACGCAGGATAACTAGTAGCCTTATAAGCCCACCATCACAATCGAAGAAAAACTCAGCACAAAATTAAATTGACGACACGGTTGGCGCAGTGGCTGAGCGATCGACTGATGCGCTGCGTTTCGCGGGTCAATCCACGCTCAGAAAAATATTTGTGTGACCGACAGGTAATTGTTTCGGGTCTGGCTGTTTGTCTATGTGAGTTTAAAAGTTTGTAAACGCACTCACGATTCCAGAAAAAATTTAGTGCAACTTTTAAAAAAAGAATACCTATTCGAACCACACGTTTAGTACAGATGAGATTTTATTTCTATAGTAGTTCCATAAAAAATAGGTGTTCAGTTGAAGTCAAAGATGGTCTGCATGATACTGCACTGACATATGAAGACACCTTTCTGGTTCATGATGTTTGTCACATTTGCAAGATTCTGGTTATAAATTACATTTTTTTATTCTTGGTACCTTTGTTCCTTTAAGTTCTAACTATTATTAAATTTACAAACTACAAATAAACACAAAAATATGTACATGGCGACAAAAATTGCATTAAATTCATAATTGTGTTTTTTTTTATCGCATGGTAAATTATCCTTATCCTTACTAATATTATTAAAGCGAAAGTTAAAAAGCGAAAGACCCTGGAGGCGGACATAGGCTGTTTTTATGAAAAAAAGATTGAGATGTGAGGGAGAAAAAGGGAAGAATAGGGAAAACTTAGCATTGCTATTACATTAAATAAGGCGCAAGGGTAAAACTACAGGTAGCAGGTACCTGTAAATTAGGAAAGGGGAACTGTGTTGCGAATTTAACGCGAGCGAAGCCGCCGTCAAAAGCTAGTCATTTATAATTCCTCACACTCTTGGCAGAGCGGAAGAGATATTTAGATATGCACTGACTGAAACCTATCCATGTTTTTCCTGCTGCCTATTGTTCTCGGAGTCGCAGTATCTCTTTCAAACTAACCCACAGCCCCGAAATTCGTTGCGGGTTGTTCGAAAGAGATACCGCGGCCCCGGAACGTAAAGGGCAACAGAAGGAACATGGGTGGGTTTTAGTCAGTACAAGTCTGACATGCCCCCCAAGTCATAAGATGATTTCCCGCCCGAAAAAAAAACCCCGAAATTCTCATCAATGTTATCCATGGTTTCATATAATTTTATAACCTTAAAATTAAGACCTGAAAAAACAATGGTGCTTAAGTTAAAAAAAATCTGGGCTACATTTTGGACATGTCCTTCAAGAAGATCAAGATGACAATATAGTATGTTTGTTCTCTCGAAATAGAAAGTACTCAAGTTTTTAATACTGTTTTGTCAAGAACAACTTAATAATTAAGCAGCCAAGGCTCCCGGTACGCAGTGTCATCAAAGATTATCGTTTATTAATAAAATAAACGATTTTCGTCCACATATAAAAGAGGACGGAGTTCTAGAAAATGACACAGTACAAGTTTTGTAGTGAAAAGCTGAGGACAAATTTAAATATACTAACAATGAATCTGGTGAGCAAAAACAGTTAATAAATATGTAGTTGAATCTTTTAAACTATTCTAGCAACTTTTTTGTGGATAAACAACCCCATTTCAACGTATATGTACTTAGAAGCTCATTTAGAAATTATATTTTTTAAACTTCGTATTTAACTTTTCTAATCTGTATGTAGCAATCCATGGAACATTTTTTTGTTAATTATGAAATAAAATTATTGTTCTAATCATTGTCATGATGATTGCTACCTGGGCAACCCTTTTTTTTTTTTTTTTTTTTCGGGTGGGAAATCATCCAATGACTTCCCCCGCTCTGGGTGGAGCGGGGGGGCTTGTCAGACTTGTACTGACTAAAACCCACCCATGTTTCTTCTATTGCCCTTTACGTTCCGAGGCCGCGGTATCTCTTTCGAACAACCCGCAACCCCGGCAGGCAGAGGCTCTGGCAAGCCCCTCTGCTTTGCTGACTCTCTTTGAGGCGCGCGTGAAACACGAACGCGCCGTCGACACGGCCTGTCGTCAATCGACGGACGGACGGTGAACTACCCATTGCTCACCGCCCACAGGCCCGCATCTACGGTGGCCGGAAGTCGTCTCGCGGCGCCCGGCGCCATGGGCGTCTCCCGCGGCGGCTGGGTTGGGCAGATGTTCTCTCCCTCAAACGCCCGGCCACCTCCTTCGCTAACATTACTGCTTCGCAGAAGGTGGTGACCGCTTCCCATTCCCTCTCGCTCCGGACCATGGCCTGAACCAGGGCCGGACGCGAGAGATCGCCGCCGCCGATCGCCTCTACGAGGGCACGGCGGTGCTCCGCCCAAGCCGGGCAGATCGCCACTGTGTGCTCCACCGTGTCCTCCGGGTGATCGTCACAATGGTGACACCCGGGCGCTTCCTCCCGCCCGATGATGTGCAGGAACCTCCCGAAACTTCCGTGTCCGGTGAGGACCTGCGTCAGGCGGTAGGTGAGGACGCCATGACGCCTCTCCAGCCACTCCTCAAAGAGGGGACTTACCGCCACTATTGTAGCGTGCCCTGCACGGGGTTGCGACAGTCGCTCTCTCCATGCCACCATGAGATCGCACCGGAGGTCTGCCCGCCGAGCGGCAACTTGCCGCGGCAGTGGGTTTTCCCCCCGGTGTAGTGCCTCCGCGCGCCACTCAAACAGGCGCGCGAGGACTATCGCCTCCAGATCCCACGGTGGCAGTCCGGCAAGGAGGCTTGCTGCCTCGCCGGAGATCGTGCGGTAGCCCCGGACAAGCCGTATGGCCACCACCCTTTGGGGCGCGTTCAGATAGTGGGCGGCGCGCCGCCCTAAAGAACGCGCCCATACTGGGGCCCCGTAAAGGGCCATGGACTGCACGACTCCGGCATAGAGCCTACGGCAGGAGGCGTTTGGCCCCTTGAGATTGGGCAGGAGCCGCTTGAAAGCAGCCCCCGTCCGCTCGAGCTTGGGAGCCAAACGTCGGAAGTGTTCGACGAAGTTCCACCGGCTGTCGAGGACGATTCCCAGGTACTTCATCGTCGACCCGACGCCGATGCGAACCCCTCCTACCGTCAACTGGGATCCCGACGGTGGCGTGTTTCCGCGGCCATGAAAAACCATGGCCTCGGATTTGTGCAAGGCCACCTCGAGACCCAGTAGCCGGATCCTCTCCGCGACTATCGCAACCCCGCGTGTCACATTGTCGGCCGCCGCCTGGTGCGACCCCCCCTGAGCCAGGACGAGCGTGTCGTCAGCGTAACAAACTACACTGACGCCGCTGGGGAGGTCGGCGCGCAGCAACCTGGGCAACCCTGCTCTGTTCGCATAATAATAGAGGAAATGAATTTTCCCTTCGCAAATTCCAATAATTCCCACACTTTCATCGAAATTGTTAAAGACGTTCCCGTTAAAAACGTGATAACTAATATACAAATATTGCTCATTAATATAGGGTTTATTTTGGCTTGGCGCAAGATGTCTTCGTCTATTAACTGTCACCTCAGTGGTCACCCTTTTTCTAACCATTTCATATTTCGCACGGCACTGCAGACCTATACCAACAACTTCTTATTAATTCCAGTTAATCATCAGCGCGGTCTTTGCCATAAGTGCAGCCCAAATCCCGTCCAGGAACTACATTCCCCAAAACCAAGGAGGTCAAGTTGGTCAGGGAAGCTATCAATCCAACCAGGGCTCCCAAGGGGGTTTTGGAGGTGGAGGTGGAACTGGGAACCGTCGTCCCCAACAGGATGCTGAAAAGAACGCTGCTACACTGAAACAGGATCAGGCTGCTAATGAAGATGGGAGTAAGTAACTTGTCAATGAATAGCATAAAGCTAAAACTTGCGAGGTGATCTAAATTACAATTCGCAGCGGTGAACGCAACAAAATACCAAGTTAGCAGCAACACGTCTATCCACTATGAAGCACAATGGAAGCGGTTTCATAGATGGCAAAATTGACGTATGTAGTTTCATAGAATACAGTTGTGCTGGGATTTTGGATCGTCTATCCGAATTCAAATTAATTCGCCCCAATAATGACAGATGTATAGTGCTGAACCTTAAAATATTTTACCATTATCTAAGCCCCAATAATGACGGTTGTATAGCTATAAACCTTATAATATTTCACGATAATATACTACTTCCGATCAACAATATTGTGTAGTATTCATAATCAACTAGAGTATTGTCAGATAACAAAGCCTTTAAACTGAATAGAGCTTTGTATTTCACGAAACAATAATGAAAGTGCCCTTGTCGAAGAGTTACCGTGTGTCGGTAATGTCAAGGTTAATAATAAGTTGGTTTGAGCCCATCGCTTGCGTACTCTAGATTCGTCCATTCACATCTTTTTCATGGTTTTGTTTTCACAAATAATCTTACTTTAAAACTGTTACTAAAACTTTTCGAATACAGCTTTGTTTTTAGACACATAATTTAAAAACAACTTGGTTTCGTATAAATCATTTTTCTACTAAGATCTCCTCCTTTTCAAGTATCAAGGTCTGTCATACTTACTATAATATTATAAAAGAGTAAGTGAATATGTTTGTTTGTTTGTTACATCTTCACGCCATGAATCTTCATGAATTCATGAATTTTGGTACAGAGAAGAGGGAAGAAAAGGGGTGAAAATCATTTTTCGATCATCATTTTTCGATCACGTGGTTTAAAGGCAGCATTAGCCCAAAGTAACTATTAGCTAGTAAACAATATTCCATTGCTTCCAGGCTACCACTTTGGCTTCGAAACCTCTAACGGCATCCGAGCGGAAGAAGCTGGCAACCCAACACAAGCCCAGGGTGGATTCTCCTACAAAGGCGATGATGGCATCACATATACAATCACCTACACCTCAGGAGAAGGTGGTTTCAGGCCACAGGGTCAACACTTGCCGATCGCCCCACCCACTCCTGAAGCTATCCTGGAAGCTCTGAGTAAAAATGCACAGGATGAAGCTGCTGGCATTTTTGACGATGGTAAGCAAAATTTAGGTCAAATAATTATAAGTTCTCTTTTTTTTGAAAATGACGGGAATGTTGCAACCTTGTTAGCTGCTTAGTAAAAACTCATTTAAACGGTTAGTCAAACTCAAGTCCATATTCACTCCTCTCAGGTGACACCTGAGAGGAATGAAGAGGAATATGGGGTTGAGTTTCCTGAAAAAGCTGTCTTCGTATAGATCGTTTTGTTACATTTTAATATTTATATATAACTTCGAAGCTTCGTTGGTCTCTCAGTCACAAACGTGACTGTTGTCCTGGGTTTGATTCCCGGATTAGGCAAAATGTGCTATTAGGCTTTTCCATTATTTCACAATAGCCGGATTTTGGAAGTTGGCGGTACTATACCCCCGTGCCTCGGAAAGCACGTAATGCCGTTAGTTCTGCGACTGATCTCTCTCCGGTCGTGTCGGATTGCCGTCCCATCGGACACAAATGCAAGGCACAGATGCAGTTTATATTCTCAGATTCACATAAGAATATGAGGATAGATCTGCATCAGATCTGTGCCTGAGCACACACTTGTGCACTAAAAAACCTCCCGCGCAGATGGTTAATTCTCACTGAGATTGACCGCCGTGGTAAAAATGGTCACGAAGGTTATACATAATATAATGGTGATCACTGATGCCGAATATTTGCTCTATATTTATGGTAATAGTGACTTCGAAAAAATACAAAAAAAAAATAGCAGTATTACTAAAAGCTATGTCTTATATCATTCACGAAGAAACAAAAACATTTCGTTTTCATACGTTTATTTTTCTTCAGGTAAATACCACCCGGAACAACATGGAGGTGGCCAAAATGGCGGCGGATTTGGTTCTGCGAATCACCAGGGAGGATTCAACTCCAACAGTGGCTACCAGTACTGATTTTATTCTTCTCAACAATAATATTTGTCAATATAAGAATCTAGGAGATACAACTTTAAGAAATGGTGTTAAAGGTGAAAATGTTAGATAATAATATGATATTAAGTGAAATCAAGATGACCATAGCAGGATATGAGGATGATAAGACTTGCACTTCAAATATTGACAAATATTTGTAACTTTTTCTCAAAACTAAAAACGTAGGACTGGATTAGTTCTTAAGGTTTAGAAATAAGTAGTTATGTACATAAAATGTTACTTAAAAAAAGTAAGAATGAGGTAATAAAGAAGATCACAGCTGTAAAACTACAAAATATTTCTTTTCATGCAACCCAACTGCGTGCGCGCAAGTCTACCTAGCGCCATCTATGTTGTACCCCACGAACTAACATGACGTGCAGTCAACGAGCTTACAAGAAACTTAGCTGGAATATCGATAACATCATTAGGCTTGAATCTACAAGTGTTAAGATTTCTTTACGTTTCAAACAGCTTTCACGATTTACTTAACTATTGTGACCGAAGAAATGCTTGTCTTAGAAATTACTTTCTTTAGGTACAAATAAAGGGTCTTGGTCAAATCTTACAACTGTGTTTTAAGCCAGTTTTCCTCAACGAGCTGAAGTTTTGTTTCAAAAGAAATTTGATAGATACAGTTTTTTTTTCCTTAAACAAGAATTTAGATCTATGATTCAATAATCCTTATCCTTACTAATATTATAAAAGCGAACATGTGCTTTTTTTTAAAGTGAGAAATGAGGGAAGAAAAGGGAAAACTTAGCTTTGCTATTACTATAAATTAGGCGCTAGAGCCAAACCTACAAGTAGCAGGTACCTACAAATCAGGAAAGCGGAACTGTGTTACCCCGAATCGAAGCCGCAGGTCAAAGCTAGTATAATGATAAAATTCAAGATCAAACCAAAGCAGTAAAACCATTACAACTCATGTATAAAATATATTTATTGCTATGCTAGGAGCATTAATTTTCACCTTATACTTTTGGAATGCACTTTTAAGCAGGTACTCGATTTGAACCCACATAATATAGAGAGACCTTTCCATAGGTCTCTCTTTGCCGTGTGGGTATACATGTGACAATAGTACGAGATCCGGCTGCAGAATCAGTGTACCTATCGAGTATTTGCTGAAAACCAAATTTTTACACATCTTCATGATTAGGAGAATTTATATCCACCAGGTTGCCTATCAAAATGTGGCCGCTAGTATTTTTAATTAAATTATTAATAATTCATAATCCGTAAGAAATTTCATTGACTTTTTTTTTCAATGAAATGTCGTCTACTTTACGGCAACATCTATAAAGACTCTGAAAAATTATGGTTGCCGTTGCGCACCTGGCCGCACCTCTTCGCAGCCAGGTATACACAGGTATGAATTTGTTACATTTATACACCCACAACGTACATTTATAATTTATATATCAAATTAAAGCTAATTTTTTTCTGTATATTATTATATACGGTTGCTTAATTAAATCTGGCCGCCAATAAGGGTTGCTGGCTAATAAATATAGTAAATATTAAAAGTAGAGTGAAAGAGAGCTAGCGCGTAACACCACTGTCTAGTCAGACGAGGATAGCGATTGCCAGCTGTCGGACGGTTTAAAGCCATTGCGCATGCGTCAGATGTTAGTGTTCTCAACGGATCAGTTGTGATTTTTATTTTAAGTTCGAAACCACGCTGTTTGGAGTACGTAATACACAACATAATATATTGCTGTTTTATTTGTGCATCGAAAAATTATCAATCTCGCACATTCCACCATGCTGGAAATCTTTAAAGGAAAAATTATTGCGGACCATCTTTGTTAATTCGATGTGGTTAAATGCTACTGAGCGGGATTGCATCAAGTTCAGCGCGGAAAATAATGGCTGGCTGCTGTTAGATGGTTTTTTAAAACCAACATGGTTCCTGGGAGATTCAACTCCAGCGCAAGTTGAGAATGTGCTGTGTGATTCCACGAACAAGCCTTCCGATAATAATGACGATACCGATATTTCTGATGAAAGTGATACCTGCGATGATAGTGTGACTGAGAGCTCCGATGATTCAGATTTTTAAAAAAGAGTCATGGAAGTATAAAATACATTTTAAAAATTCATAATTTGCTTAAACTGATGATTGATGAATATGTAAAATAAATGTAATACTTGAATAAAATTAAATCTTTTTTCATACAGTACTTGTACAACACAATGTTTTTACATAAGTAACCTTGATTTTATTAATCATCAATATTCATTTTTTTTTGTAATTTTTAAATTTGTCATTGACTTTTTAATTTTTATTTTAGAAAAGAAAGACGTTTCTTTTGGAGTATTTATTATTTTGAGTCGTACCTACTATTGTTTGAATCGGAGGTTGAGAACACTAACATCTGACGCATGCGCAATGGCTTTAAACCGTCCGACAGCTGGCAATCGCTATCCTCGTCTGACTAGACAGTGGTGTTACGCGCTAGCTCTCTTTCACTCTACTTTTAATATTTACTATATTTATTAGCCAGCAACCCTTATTGGCGGCCAGATTTAATTAAGCAACCGTATATAATAATATACAGAAAAAAATTAGCTTTAATTTGATATATAAATTATAAATGTACGTTGTGGGTGTATAAATGTAACAAATTCATACCTGTGTATACCTGGCTGCGAAGAGGTGTGGCCAGGTGCGCAACGGCAACCATAATGTTTCAGAGTCTTTATAGATGTTGCCGTAAAGTAGACGACATTTCATTGAAAAAAAAAGTCAATGAAATTTCTTACGGATTATGAATTATTAATAATTTAATTAAAAATACTAGCGGCCACATTTTGATAGGCAACCTGGTGGATATAAATTCTCCTAATCATGAATATGTGTAAAAATTTGGTTTTCAGCAAATACTCGATAGGTACACTGATTCTGCAGCCGGATCTTAGACTACAAGTGGTGATTCAATTAAATGTGGCCTTTTATAATGTTTACCTACGATATTATCGTTAAAATCTGGTTCTCCAACTTGGTACGTTCGGAGTACCAGATTTTGCTGGGGGACAGTTGTTGCTGGGGAGTTTGTTCCGTCACATCTTCACAGCGAAAACATTAAGAAGTGGCGAAGGGATTTTGAGGGACTGTTTTGTGTGATTGACGTTGAAAGTCTGCCTAGTTTAAATGACAGATTTTTTTTTCAACAAAATCTCTAATAGGTAATCTACATATAAATGGCTTAACGTGCTCTCCGAGGCATAGCGCCACTAGTGTAAGCCATTTCATCTACTTCTTAGATTAGACCTATTTGCTCCAACTTTGTATCTTCAACAAAAATAACCACATCTAACATTTGTTTGCCAGTCATTTACTAACAATGCCAATAACACCCTCATTACATAAGGGAAACCTTATACCATTATATTGCTATGTTTTGCTTGTTCTATTGTTATTTTACGTATTATTAAATTAATATTGTTAATCCTTCCTTTTTGTAAATAAGTTTAAAAGTTATAAAAATTTCTTTTTTTATTTAACTGCAGCAATTGTTTAGATTTATGTTTGCTAAGTTAAGCATGTTATCCCAAATTAGAATATAACTGATTATTTCCAGATAGCAGTAGGATAGAACACAATGTGATTGACTGATTAGCTAAGTAGTACTGTAAGGTTTTATTGCTTACAACCAACCATAAATAGAAAGGCAATCTGCTTATAGCAGCATAAAATCTGGTTCTTCTAACCTGACAGACAGATGTGTTGCTGAGGAGTTTTTTCCGCCACTTCTGCTTCTCATCTTAAATACTGGGAAGTGACGTAGGACGAGCGTTTTGTGCCACTGTCTTAAGTGGCCGAATATCAACCTAATTTGAATAAATTATTTTTGATTTGATTTGAGCTATATTCAGATTCTCCACGGATTTTGAATTAGAGGTATTTAAAAAAATACTTTTTGTCATGTGGCCGAGTGTCATTTGAATAAAATTTTAATAGGTATTGTAAAAGTGTGATCCGTTTTTTAAAACTTAATACAATAATACGTTGTTCTTTGTAGTAAGGGTCAGATCGAACAGGGCATGGACAAGTTATTCCCAAACTTTTTAACACTGAAAATATTGGTCTAATTGTTTACAGTTATATCCATTTGTATCTTCATCAAACACTTCGAATAATGCAAAATAAAGCTACCTGAGTGCGGGTAGTTCTTTTTGGCATCTCGCAGGTCAAACTTTGGAGTTGGCCTACAGCACGGGCAAAAAAAAAAAATTAAGCGACTACACGCTAGGGGCACCGACTTAGGGCATCGCTAGTGAACGACAGCAAAGGGACAGGCTGGATCTGAATGGCTGTTAGTTCATGATGTATTACCTTTTTACTAAATTATGCAGCCCTACCTTATAAGTAGTTATTTTAGTAAAACCACTTGTGGACCTTTACGCTTACGCCATCTATTCCATATTAAAACCTCATCTAACACTAACTTGTCAATCATCTAATTGATTGCATCAGTCATAATTATATTGTAACAGTTTATTTCTAACAGCACCGACTACATCCTCATGTCAAGGCCTTGCTATCCACCATCTTTACTAAGAGTTGCAAAAGTATCTCATTATGGTCGTTGGTTATTTTTAATGGTACCAATTCAACTTTTTATTCAAATTTTATGTTTTCTAGAATGTCTGTTTTGTTTTCTTTTTAAAACGTTGCCCAACAGTAATTTCTTCTGAAGTTGATAATAGGTGTGTTATTTTAAAACGTTATTGTTTTCAGATTTTAAAAAACAGGGCTTGTGAAGAACGAGGAAATACTTTGCGGGTATTTGATTAAATATCTAGTGTTGTTATAGTGTCGATAAAGTTTTACTAAACATACTAAATTGCAGAGTTTTGGATTGTGTTAGATTTTAGGAGTTGTAATAAAAATCAAAAGGTATATTGTAGAAAAAAGTATAAGTTTTTATTCATAGAATAAATAATTGCATCCTTCACAATTTCTCACTGGTAACCATTATGACTATATCAGATTACACATACTCATCACGTTTATAATGTTATCATACTCCATTTTAATTGATAGCCTTTTAATTTTATTACTACCTGTAAGCATATTTTGACGCACAAAAATATCCAGAGCCATTGGCGTAATACTAATTCTTGAATATTGCTTTCTTATTCAAATATCACAATTATAATTTTGCCAAAATGTACTTACAGACGAGCCTCATTATAAAAATGTTGTAGAGCATCTTGCATACCGTTTAATTACACACCTGTTCCATCTTTGAGTTGCAACACTGAGTTATTAGTGTGTGTAACTCAACTTCATAAAATAGACCAATCAGATCGCTTCCTTGTGATGTGTGTGTAAATCAAACGGTGTGAAAGTTGCTCTACTTGATTTTTTGTTTGTTTTAAAATGAAATATAGCTAAATACTGTTGGGTATTGTGATGTTTAGTATTGTTTGTACTGTTGTCTGAAACCAGCGGAGGCTTGAGCTCTTGCGAACTGGGGCTGCTGGCCGTAGGCAGCAGCGCCGGCACTGGAAGCGTCACCGTATTTGCCGGGGTTGTATTGACCTGGAAAATGGGAAAAATAAAGTTAGTTTCGTAAGACATTCAGAGTACACAAGGTATTATGCTCTAGTTAGAGGAAACAGATTTTATACAATTTTATTTTTTTACAAGGTATAATAAATTATCCATTATATTATAGTCAAGATTTAATTAAAAACACTATTTAAGAGGACCTGTACCTCACATCATTACATAAGTATTGTTGAATGTCGCCCAGACAGATTGCAATGATGGAATTCACTTTATGGTAGTCGTTTTAGAAGTCAAAGATAATGATAAGCAGAGGACAATTTAGGAGGGTTATAGCCGAATGAGAATTGCCTAAAATTGAGTTTACTTGAGATTTGAAAGACATGTCCATAATTGGGAATTTTCACTGTTTTAAGCCTATGCCATAATAGTAATAAAAAATTCAAGAATATCTTGTTGTGTAAGCTCCGAGACCATAACTAAGGTAGGCACAGGTGTTGCCAACAACATTGTTAAATGACCGTAGTCAAAACTATAAAGCACCCATTTGAAATAATGAAGATTTTAATTAATTTTCCACACATTATAACATTGCAGTTCTTGTTGCAACAAATATCTCTTGCGAATGTTGCAAGAGAGAATAAATCATGTATTATGAGAATTGCGGACCCATCGATCAACTGTACTGTTAATGTTAAAAGATTGCAACAAGTCTATAATAATGTTAGCGTTTTATAAAAGGTTGGGACATATTCTTCTGTAATTTGAGGCTCGTACCCCACAGGGGCTACCCTTAGCGATTAGTTTTTAAGTCTTGCCTTGGCTGGAGGCCTCACTCTCGAGGCATCCACCAGGAATCTCTCTCGAGGCATCGCCCAGTTAAGCAGACGACAACCTCATTGGTTGAACTGCAATATGCCATTCACAAAAAAAAAACTCCTGTAATTAGTTGTCATTTATTGTGAAATGACAGAACAGTTTGTTCTATAAATTGGGAGAACAGGTAATAACATTACGCCTGTAATGCCGAAGGGTTAGGCTGAGGTGTAGGTAGTTAATAGCACAACCACATTTCGCTAGTTATGATTATGATTCCGTGGCTGGTACTGACCGTTTCCTGATATAAAAACCCAGAAACAATTAGGCGTACAAGAAAATCGAACTCAATACCTTTTGCTTAGTAGGCCAACATGTTGATACGACTGACGAAGACGGGTTGACGGACTTTCGGGTCACTGATTACTCTAGGATGACTGCCGAGACCCGTAACACGAGAGGAAAGTTGGCATGTATTGGGTGGTCACCCATTCACAGACCTACTTTGGCAACCCTAAGGATTATTAAAGCCAGATTGTCTCGGTTCACAAACAACGTCATTGCATTGCATTGCATTCCATTTACACATCCGGCCACAAAAACCAACGCACGCGAATTTCAAAGTCCCGATCGCCGCAAATCTCTACATGACCTCAGGATCTCCGTGAGACATTCCCTTCACTGTACTGACCTATTGTTCAGTAAGACAGTAGCTATTATCCTCTACAAACTTTAGTTCCCGTACATTATTATTTACAACTTTATTACAATGTTTTTCCATGCAAAATCCAACTTTATTGCTCAAGGCAAAAAGTGTTACACAACTGTAATGCAAAATTGGAAGCTTCAAGAAACAGATTAAGGTTTTGTTAAAGGAAATTAGATTCTGTTGTTAGAGGATTAAGGTCTATATGCAGGATGATTCTCAACGGTCATAGTGAGGGGTCATTGGGTAATCTTTTAAAGGTCAGTGTACTAGTGTAAGTGCTACAGGTGATTTTGTTAAGTTATTTATAGATGTTTTGTTATTTAAATGATTTGATCTTCACGCTCTTTATTTTAGGGCGACGGACAGATACGTATTTTTTAAACGTATCCACAAAATCCAAAGGTGATAGATAGCAAATTATCTCGATTTGTCTCAGTACGATATACATACTTTTTTTTTCATTTTTAGTAATCAACTCAATACGATGCTTAAGAATACACTAAGATACAGTATACATATTTTAATAAACAACAACTTTCTTTGTACCCTTTAAAGATAAATTAATAAGAATTACTAAAATAAACAGAATCACCCTCTAAACTTATAGAGGTTTAGAGGGTGATTCTGGTCTATGACAAAGACATTTAGACGCGCCTCCCAACACGAATAAAGTGTGACATTTCCCACAGATTACCGCGCCCTCTCTGGTTGCTAATCGTCGTTATTACTCTGTGTCTAATGCCATTCTAAAGCTATTTGCTTGTTTGTGTGCCTTGTAACATTTTGTTAGAGACAAAAGTATTTTTGGAAATGTATTTGTTTTATATTATATTGAACCATTCATTAAAACGATTGTTATGGGTAAACTATAAAAGGTAGACATATGCTCTCGCAGACTTTTTTAAAAAGAATGTTAAGATGAACAATTCATCCATAGAGCATTTTTGTATAATTTTAACTATATGCCCAGCGCACGCCACGGAAGGCCTCAGAAACGACACTTTTCCTCCGTTTTTAAAACATTTTTGGTTACTGATCCACATAGGACCTAGCGTGATATTATATAGCCTATGTTACTTCGGAATAATGCAGCTTTCTAATGGTGAAAAAAATATTGGAATCGGTCCAGTAGTTTTTGAGTTTATTCATTACAAACATACAAAAATACAAATCTTTCCTCTTTATAATATTAGTATAGATAGGTCTAATTATCACTTTTTTTTTGCATTTAATATGTTAAACACTGAATTCCTTAAAAAATCAAAGAATTTTACAAGAAGCTAAACACATGTGTCATTTATGAAATAATTAGATTTTTCATAAAGTTAGATGTATAGATGTTTGTTACTCTTTCACGTGAAAACGGCTGAACGGATCTTGATAAAATTTGCCACAGAGGTAGATTATGGTCTGGAATAACATATCTCGCGGGCGAAGCCGCGGATGCCAGCTTTTATTTTTTTTTTTGGGTGGGAAATCAACAAATAACTTCCCCAGCTCTGGGCGGAGCTGGCGGAGCGGGGGAAGTTATTAACATAATATATACCAAAACCCACCATGTTCCTTTTATTGCCCTTTACGTTCCGGGGCCGCGGTATCTCTTTAGAACAACCCGCAACCCGGGACAAATTGCAAACCCCGGGAAGCGGGCGCCAGCTAGTTCACAATATTAGCTGCGTCCATTTTAAGAATTTTAACGTAATTCATATTATTATACTATTATGATTTTGCTAAGGCAGCCATTTTTATTGGCCCTGTTATTTCTCTATCTATATCTTTACAATGTAGGTTACCAGATTTCTCTAGATTGAGATAAAAATAAGATTTATCGCTACTTGCAACACCGTGCCATCTGTCAGGACTTAACGATGTAAGGTGTGACCGTAGTAATGTCAATTGACACATCTTCAACATAGTGCGAAGTGATTTGTAATTGGCTATAATTTGTCATTAAATACCGTATTAATTACAAAATGGCGGTGTGAATGTCGATAGCAGATAGTTAGTGTTCAATAACCTATTAAATACTGTGTTAGAAGATATTTTATTGAAAATTTACGTCATTGATTTAGTTGACCTATCGCTGACACAGAAAATTAGTTGGATTAATTTCTCTTTCAAAACACCAAGGAGTATTTGATGTTACAGGAAGGTGAAAAGATTCACAAGCCTAAGTATACCATAAAATGTACCCCTTCCTGCGTCGGCACATATTTGATGTTCGCTGAACTTGGCATATTTGGAGCAGCTGAGACACATAACGTTATATTTGCTGTTTACATTTAGATTTTTTATCTTCAGTTTTTTTTTTGGTGTTTTAAATTGTATGCGCTTGTGTTATATGCCATGCGCCAAATATACATTTTTTTCTTTTTAAAGTCTGAAGTCTTAAATTCATATTCTAAGCATCTGGTATATCTACAGGCTCATCTATCGAAATATTTTCTAAAAAATTCGACTTACCATCATCAATGATACCAGCAGCTTCATCACGGGCGTTCTGTTCCAGAGCCTTCAGGATCTCTTCGGGTACAGGGGGAGGGGTGGGGATGTGGGCACCCTGGGGCTGGAAGCCACCCTGACCGGCGGCGTAGCTGATGGAGTAGACCTGGCCGTCGTCACCGGTGTACTGGAAACCACCTTGAGCTTCGATGCCGTCAGCCTGTAAGGTTTAAGGGAGGTTTATAAGTATGTGTCATCACAACTAGTCATTTCTTTTGACTGTGTCAACTTAGAGGGTAGATTTCTTTACTGCACAAAGGCAATACAGAGTTGAATATATGGTTTTAATTTCAACTCGATACGTCCACGCGTTTCCGAGATAAAGGATCTTGACAGATAGATGGACAACGAAGTAATCCAATAAGGGTTTCGTTATTTCTTAATGAGGTACAAAATCCTTAAAAAAACAAATTACGTATTTTATGCCCTGACATTTCATCATCATCATCTTCCTGCCCTTGTCCCATTATCTTCCACATATTTTCGATCCTAGCGTTTATAAGTAACACATTAATTTGCTAATAATAATCTTGTTTTGCAATTTAGTTATTTATCTTGTCTGTAAGCTTTAATAAAATATAAACAATAATAAAATGATAATGCAAAAAAAAACTTGAGTTTATTTTTTATTAATTATTCCTGAAAATACATTAATTGTTTATTTTCTCGCTATATCAAAACATTTCTTTTGTTATGATTCCTTCCAAATAACCTATTATAATTGTATAACAAGTTTTCTATAGCTGCAAATAGTTATTATCTTAATGTCAATGCAATAATGGATACAAGTAAATTATTACATATTACGTTTACTAAGGATCGAGGTTAATTGAATGGATTACAATTGTTTATCATTATAGACCTTGACATTTTTGTGTTTTAGGGAAGGGAAGTTTTGACCTCAGATTTTGTTTTTTAAATCCTTAATACTATAAAAGCTTAAGTGAGTTTGTTACGTCTTCAGTCAGATTTTGATGAATTTTGGTACAAAGAAAGTAGGGACCCTGGAGACGGACATAGGCTGAAAAAATTGAGAAAAGGGGAGAAAGAGGGAAGAAAAGGGGACAGACAGATGTTTTTCTCGATCATCATGCGGGTTAAAGTTAGCGTTAACTCAAAGTTACTATATCAAGCGGACGAAGTCACGGCTGGAATCTAATATTAAAATATACTGTCAAAAACACAAATTACGAATTTAAAATGTTAATATGATAGATTTTGGAACTTCATTAAAAAGCTGACTGCTGCATTCCGTAAGATTGGAAGGCAAACTCAAAAGGGCTGGAAAAGTCTAAGCAATTATATTAAGTTCGGTTTCATAATGCAACAGAATACCGAAATCAAGTAAAGATCGTTTTCTACCAGCAAAGGGTATTCTGGAGCATACATTTTAAACACGATGAAGTGCTAAAACAGCTTCGAAAATTAAATACAAAAATAAATCTATTTGACACATTAACATAATTATGATTTTACGACAACATAATATATTTTACCATGTGTTAATGACATTTATGTTCAACTATTTAATCACATAATCAAACCGTTGTAAATTTTATATTTGATTACTTATTGACACGCAAATGCTAATTCTTAATATGACAATCTGTTTGATTTCGAGACCTGACATAATATGTCAGAATTTTTGTCTTATATCTGACATAGAATTCCTGTTTTGATATCAAAAAGAACTTTAATTAAGTTAAAACAAAGATTGTATTCGGATATATCAAAATAGTGAGTCTGTCCTATATTTCATTAAAGTTGACTCGATTAACAACTTGTTAAAAATTGCAAAACGCGGAAAAGAACAAAAGTGTAATGTATAAATTACTAGCTTTTGCCCGCGGCTTCGCTCGCATTAAATTCGGGGTAACACAGTTCCCTTTTCCTGATTTATTGGTACCAGTAGTTTTTGCCCTTGCGCCTTATTTATTGTACTAGCAATGCTAAGTTTTCCCTTTTTTTCCCTCTTTCTCGTTCATATTTCAGTCTTTTAAAAAAAAATGCCTATGCCCGTCTCTAGGGTCCCAACTATCTCATTTCTCAATCTCAATCAATTCATTAAAATCGGTTTAGCCATGTAGGCGTGGAGACGTAACAAACAAACTCACTGTATGTAAGTAAAAATAAACATGACAGTGGTTATCAATCATTAATGAAAAAGACTGATTGACTAACACTAAAAGTTTGAAATATTCACTTTCGATTTTATGTAACAACAGCCTACAAGTTTCATGACAGGTGGCTTATGTATGTAATGTATATGTTAGTACATATAATATTAAGATCGTTAATTAAATAATTAGAATCATTTTACATAAGTAATGTGTTTTTTATTAATTACTAGTTTTTGCCCGCGGCTTTGCTCGCGTTAAATTCGGGGTAAGCCAGTTTCCCTTTCCAGATTTACAGGTACCTGATACCTTTAGTTTTTGCCCTTGCGCCTCATTTATTGTAATAGCAAAGCTAAGTTTTTCCTTTTCTTCCATCTTTCTCCCTCATATCTCACTTTGTTTAAAAGAAATTGCCTATGTCCGTCTCAACTATCTCTGTACCAAAATTCATCAAAATCGGTTTAGACATGAAGACGTAACAAACAAACTCACTTTCGCTTTTGTAATATTAGTAAGGATAACATCAGATAATTTTATTCAGATATTTCTGCGGTCAACGAAATAAATGTGGAAACTAAATATACTAATGAGATGGACAAATACATATCCAAACAGATCTAATAACTTAGAAACCGCAAGTATTTTGCATAATCCTGACCTTTTCTAAGTGGCCAGTGCCCTTTCAGACTCACCTCATATGGGTGAGCCGTTGAGAAAAAGATTACTAGGTCATCTGCTGATCAATGTTTTAGAAGGGACAACAACGACATTATAATTAGGGTTAACAACTATTTACCTATTTTTGTAAGATTATATTATTAGGTACTAGCTTTTGCCCGCGGCTTCGCCAGCCCCTTGCGCCTTATTGATTTGTAATAGCAACGCGAAGTTTTCCCTTTTCTTCCCTCTTTCTCCCTCACATCTTACTTTAAAAAATTAGTCTATATCCGTCTCCTGGTTTCCAACTATCTCTGTACCAAAATTCATCAAAATCGGTTTAGCCATTAAAGCGTGAAGAGGTAACAAGCAAACAAACTCACTTTCACTTTTATAATATTAGTAAGGATGCAAAAGCATATGTGAACAAAGTACATGTGACTAAGAGAGTGATGGATCTGAATGTTGATGAATGGAGAGGGAGAAGAAGACCAAAGCAAAAAAGATGGATTGTGTAGGGAATGGTATGAAGGAGAAAGGAGTAAATGGTGACGTGACGTCTGATAGGGGAGAATGGAAGAAGGAAATGTTGCGCTGACCCCAAATAGAACGGGACTAGGGCAGGAAAATGATGATGATATTATTATGCGAAAGCATGTTCTTCATAATACGAATCTACTAACAATACCAGTACAGGTCAATCTACTAATGCATGTTGACGGGCCTGTTGGTCTAATGGTTAGTGGCCCTAACTGCTGAGCCGGAGATCGTGGGTTCGATTCCCACCCAGGACAAACTTTGTGTGATGAGCATGATTGTTTGTTCTGTGTCTGGGTGTGATTTATCTATAATATGTATGTATTTATAAATTATATAAGTATGTATATCAGTTGTCTGGTTACCATAGCACAAGCTCTGCTTAGCTTGGGATCAGATAGCCGTGTGTGAGTTGTCAAAAGATATTTATTATTTATTAAGATATTTATTTATCATGTTGTATGGATTCTTTTTGACAGAAAATAGTCAATACTCATCAATTATAATCAATATTACAAGTTCAGTAAAAAAAATAAACATTACCCTTATAAATAGATACTGTCATTAAAGATTACGATATTATGTGAACAATTAAACTATGTGATTATAAATTTTCATTAATCATTAATTCTCGATTTATAGAGGAATTGAGAAGCCATAAAAGTGTAAATTCGTAATTAATTTGTCTAATCCGCTTATAAAATGTGAAATCCGGCAGGCCACCCAAGTTACATGGTGTCGTAAGCAACTAAGTGATAAAATTGAGAGGATGGGCAACATTCACTTGTGTCCTAATATCATTACGTTTTTATCGCGTAGGTTTGGTCTAGCCTTTACTTTGGCGGCACCAACGCCTTATGTGAACACATTTCGTATGAGAAAAATTAAGATTAAATGTGACAAACATTTTGAAGGATTTTTTGAAGTAGTCGCTTCTTTTAAATGACTTAGTATTAGCAATTGCATAAGTTTATTTTTACAAAACAATAGTTGGAAGCCCTTGGCAATCAATTTGGCAAAATGCCATATTTATGTGGAACTGTGGGACAATGAATAAAGACTTGATGTCAAAGAATCTTTTATTATAGACTAACTGTCTTGTGTTTTATAGAAAATCAGGCTCAAAATATCTCCTGATTAAACTTCTCTTTATCCTAAAGGAGCAAAACTTACATCAACGTTATTAATAAATCTGAATTATTTGTGACAATTTTGAGTATATATTTTGACTCCTAAGAACTCTTTTCCTTTTTTTGCTTCATCAAGAGCTAGCCTAATTATATGAGGATGGAATAAATTGATTAATGATCACTTACCTCACGGCCCTGCTCCTCTGCCTTGATTCCGTTCTCAGTTTCATAGTTGTATCTGAAAGAGTCTTCCTTGACATCAGAGTCCAGGGCGATGATCCTGGCGTTCTTCTCGAAGGAAGCCTGAGGGCGGTTGGACTGTTCTTGGTAGGCTGATGGTGGGGCGTAAGCGGCCGCAGCCATACCGAAGAGGGCGGAGATCAGGAACTAGAGTAAAAGAGGGTTTGTTAGAAAAATAAATAATAAATAAAATATTTATACAAAAACTTTTAATAACGTTTATACTAGAATATACACATGAATTTGAGTGAATTAAAGGCCTTACAGATCATTCTGTCAGAGAACCCTGACTGACAAACTAGAACATCCTGTGACTTAAACAATCGTCGCGACACTACATTGTTCAACGCGAAATAGAAAGACGAAACGAAAATAACTGGCTTACTTTTTATGAGAGAGAGAGAGAGGAGTCAATATTCTGCTATCAACATGATATAAAACCTTTTTCACAAAAATGCGTTAAATCGGTTCACAAAGATAAATTGACAAATAAAACTACTATAAAAAATAAACAAGAAATATTTGAAAGTTTTGTAGATTAAAGTTTTAATGAGTATTTTTGGTTGTGGAGAGCCTGACAAATTGCTAAAGAGGTTTTAATTGTCCAAGATTCATTTAAAACAATATTTAAATCCCTCTTTTATGTAAAAAAAGTACATAATTATGGTTTCAAAGGTTCGACCGGTAATTTAAACAAGCTTTCTGCAATCAAGAACATTATTGAATTATTAAACAACCAAATTGATAATAGTACAAAATATTTAATGCACGACAGATTAGCTTGGTAAGGAGACAATTGGCTTTTAGACACTTAAAGTCTAGTGATGGTGAAATTCAAAAGTGGCTTTATTTCAAATACCAAATATAGACTTTAATTAATGACATAGTAATTACCACACAAAAGAGCTATTAGGCACCAGAAATGCTTCATTGTTCAGAGAAAAGACCTATATAATTACATGATATTAACCCCATTTCATTACATAGTATTATAACTAGTTATATTATAGTGAATACAATACGTAATAATATCCAATACATATTTAGCGTGTCAAACAATAGTCACATTATATAACTTTAATTAGTATGTACTTCCCTTAGGCCAAAATAATTATTTTATTTTATGGCGTTTGAGGTTCTGTACACATATTTATTTTTATTCATTTCCTTTTTTTACTCAAATAATAAAATGTTATGGTTATGCTTTATAAGACCCCTCAACATTTAATATTAGTGTACGTTTAAAAACGAAATGAATTATCTTTAATTTATCCATTTCATTTCTACAACAAAAACCTTAATTTCGATGTTTTTCCGTATTCACATTACATGAGTTTTAGTTTAGAAATAATTTAGACCAACAATTATTTTTCTACGGAACCGCAGCTAGTCCTACCCGATTCGCGCAAAGCTTTGATACATGACCGTTAACATTGCCCAAGCTCGACTCTTGCGCAAGTGCAATAGATCAGATATTATGATCGTCCCACCATTGTCTTACATTTTGACACCGATTCAAGTGCGCGAAATATTCGAATGAAACAAGTGTTTTGGTAAATATCGCGTGTTTTTCATTTTGTTTGTACATTTTTAATTAAGATTGCGGTTTTGTTAAGTTTCTTTAACGTGTTTTATTTTCATCTAAAATACTATTTATATATTTTTTTAAATAAATATTGTAACCTGAACAAACAATTAAATTAATTAGCTATTTTATATGCCTTTCAGCAGGACATTGTATGGATATTTTTTTTGTACAACCTCTTAATATTGTACCCTGTGTTCACAAAATGAATAAATGAATTTGAATGTATAGATAGTTGTGAAGAATTTTCGTTTTTGGAACTAAATAAAATAATACTTTATTGGTTTGGTAGGTCACAAATAAAGTACGATTTTTTTTTAAGTATCTCAACAACAAACTCTAAGGATGGCTGAAGCGATTGTGACGTTCAAAAAGATCGAATTAAAGAAATGATTTTGATTTGGATTTTTATTGTTTATAAATTCTTTTCAGAGTAACTCATGGTGTTTCTATTTGCACGATAACTGCGATTTGCTAAAGATTGTGACCTAGTATTAGCAAGAGAGCTATGGTGTATAATTAAGTGTGAATTAAGTGCAAGAATAGAAAGAAGATCCTATATATTTTTCGGTGTTGCCCGAATTTTTGGCGCAATCATTTGCATAACTGCCCGTCTTATGAAATTTATGAGTTAATAATATGGTTTCATTATAATATAATTTGGTGAAGATGACCTTATGAGTTAGTTTATTGGTATTTATATTCTCAACGCGTATTTAAACCGCGGGAATATATCAAATAAGTCGCACTTTTAACCGCACATTACTAAAAACTATATTTAACTTTCGCAAACTCTGTTTTACCACTTTAAAAATAATAAATTTCCAATCACTTGCAACACCCGATCAAAAAATAAAATTACAAAATCCCGAAATCGAATAAACACATCACGATAACTCCCTAAATCGATTCCCGCCCACTCGATTAAAATAATCGTATAACGAATCAAATGGAATCGCCTATCGCGACTTACCAGCTTCATATTGTCAGGTCGGAGGTGAACTCTTGAATGTAACAACGACGGCCCAACCTGCATATATATACACGTCGGATGATAGGAGCATTACAAAACTCATTCTAGTTCATAATGATGCCATTTTTAACAAACATTACTACGGATACATTTTTTTTTTGCGTAAGTAATGACATTTCGGTGGAATGATTGGAAGATGAAATACGAGTGTTTATGGATCATTGATACAAGGTCATACGAAACACCAGTATGCGTATGCAAATTACTATAAAATGTGGTATTTTTTGTGGTCTACTTGAGTTATGACCCGTTTTATTCAAACAAAAATTAAATGGCTACCTAGATTTATGATGAGAAATGCAATGTTTTTTGGATCATTGATCAGCAGGGTCATGCAAACGGAGAAGCCTGCCAGGGCCACTGCCTGACGGGGTTACGGGTTGTTCGAAAGCGATACCGTGCCGGGAACATAAAGGGTAGAAGAAGGAACATGGGTGGGTTTTAGTCAGTAAAAGTCTGACCCTCCAACCTGCTTTACCCAAAGTTATTTGACGATTTCCTATCCGTAAAAAAAGGGTTACGCAAAAGACCAGTTTTCAATAATGCCAGAGTGTTTCTCTTTAAGGGATGAAACCTTAAAGAAATTCTGAATTATACAATCTTCGAAATTGTTTTATAATTATGCAGTAAATTGCCATATTGGAAAAACGACTGTATGAAAATTTATGTTGTTTTAGCAGTATTAGCAGTTAATCATATAAATGACAATCAGTGCTAAATTAAATGTAGTCTTATGTCAGAGGTGCCCTCCAAGGCCATTGCCTACCGGGGTTGACCGTTTGTTCGAAAGAGATACTGCGGCTCAGGAAAACAAAGGGCAAAAGAAGAAACATGGATGGGTTTTAGTCAATAAAAGGCTGTCACACTGTTCCGATCTGCCCAGAGTAGGAAAAGTCGTTCAATAATTGAAAGCATCGGTCTTGTATAATATGTAGGTAGTCCTTTTAGGTATCAAAACGCACTCACTCCATAGATTCTTAATTCGAAAAGCTTATTATACTACCAATGAATAATTTAAAAGAAAAATAAAAGATATATAGAAAACATACATTATTAATTCCCCGGTTATTAAAATTTAGCAGTGACTGTTATTGTTTTCTTATTTTGTATTTTGTTAAATGTTTATATATACTAATATGCACTACTTTATATGTAAAAAATCGTTCGCCTTGCAAGGTAGCACGTAGTGAAACACTTGTTTTTTTATTTTTAACATCATGTATATTAACATACTTTTACCTATGTGAAACGAACAAACCTCCATCATTTTCCTGCCCTTGTCTCATTTTATTTGGGGTCGGCGCAACACGCTTTCTTCTTCCATTCTACCCTATCAGACGTCACAGCATCATTTACTCCTTTCTCCTTCATATCATTCCTTACATCATCATCTCGTTCTCCGTCCATCAACATTCAGATCCATCACTCTTTTAGTCACATATCCTTCATCCCTCCTCATTACAGGTCCATATCAAGACAAGTGACTCCGTTTTAATTAAAACAAACGAATAAACCTATTTGAATTATTTAAATATGTCTCCTTTTATTCAGTGTACTAGGCTGGGAGTAAATCTGGAATCAATATCCTACAAATAATAACAGTTTTAAATATATCATTTTAAACTACTTATAGTTCATCCTGAGTTTTATCCAGTTTTCAAAGATTACGCAAACATAATATAGCCATTATGTAAAATAGAAAGTCTAAGCAAGTACATGATATAATTGTATGACCTACCGAAAATACTAATGCTGTTGCATTAGAAATTTGAACTCTAAGCCTAGGCCAATTTGGGACCAAAGTTGCAGATTATTTGAAAGAGATACCGCGACGTTGGAACAAAAAGGGCAAAAAAGAACTTGTATTGGCTTCCTATCCGACTAGAGCGGGGAAAGTTAGTTGATGAAGAAATGAATAAAAATATTTGGGATCCAATTTTTTTGCAATAGGGTGAAATATTTTTCAAATGAAGACTTTTGAACAGTTGACCATTAGAAAGAAGGATTACAGGATACTTTTATGAACTTGATTAAAAATAACTGCTCCACTGCACGATGAGAAATTCCTGTCGGCAAAATTATCCAACATCCATGCAAACTTTAATCTCCTATTTTGCTTACTTTCGTTATAAAAAACTAATGTGAAAAATTTTACGTTTCTCATCTTTTGAGTGACTGAAAACATTCCTTTAAAAATATTTAATTGATCATTTTTGTAAGTAGAATTCTGATAAAGAAGTCAATAGGCATCTATAAGTACGGCCAACGAGAAGCGATACGAAAGGTCATTAACCTAAAGAACAACTGTGGCGTTGACAATCTAATATTTAGATCTTTCCATCTTGTGCCTTTGTCGTAATGTCTCGTTCTCCCGGCAAAAACATGACAACGTTAAGAGGGGTTCGCCAACATTCGGGCGGCCATTTTAGATAGGGTTTTAGCATGGGTTTTGTTTACATTTGGTATCGCTTCTCGTTGGCCGTGCTATACGCTCTTAGTCAAATATAATCTCATTACTCTTCCTTAGGACAGTACTCGTATAGATAACCACTCATGTATTTAATAAGGCTATAAGGCATTCCTGAACGGATAATTTTACTGAAGCATTCGCTTCACATCATCGCCTGAATTCATGGAACTCACAAATTACCACAATCATTAACACTGACAGCGGCAGCACGGAAGCACAAAAATCTTTGCAAGCACCGCAAACAAAATTTGTCACTGCTGTTCTCGGCTCTACAAAACCCTTGCCTTGCAGCTAGGGCGCTAAATCCGCCTTGGCGGCAATGACGTTTTTTTAGTCTTTCATGATTACTAAAGTTTTAGCTTTATAATCTAGCTTTTAACTACAAAATATTGTGCCTAATTCTAGGTATTACGTAACTTGCGTATTATCATAATTACAGCGCCTAATTATTCTTTATCATAGCGTGTTTCCCGCCCACGGTCATTGTCATTTGTGTTTTGTTCCTTTGGTGTTTCAAGGAGCTTTTGAAATACTAGTTTTTGCCTTTGTCTTCGCTTCGATATTTATGCCTCCAGAACGAGAAAAAAAACTGTGTCCAAACCTATAAGAGCAGCCGTTACTACGAGATTAAGTAACAGACCAACTTTAGGTATAGGATAATATTTAGGTCATGAAAACAAACAGAATAAAGAAAATGTGAATGTATAAGAACGGATTGGTGTATTTCTTTAAAATTCACATATTATATTTATGGTGCTCGAGGTTAAATAATAACTGGCATTCGGGTCAATCTTGTGGTTAAGTCGCGCTTACCTAGGTTGGTCCGTGGATAGGTGACCACTCGTTACATACCTAGTTTCCTCTGTGCCTCGCAAAGCACGTTAAGATGTTGCTTCCAGCTGTCATTAAAAGATCTCTGACAGTCGTTACAGGTAGTTCAGGGTTTCGAAAGTTTGACAACCAGTCTAAAAAGGAGTATTAACTAGTTATTAACTAGGCAGTGAAGGTCAGATAGGCAGTCGCTCCATGTAAAATACTGGTATTCAGCTGAATCCGATAAGACTGGAAGCCGACCCCAACATAGTTAGGGCAAGGCAGATAATAATTGACGGGCCTGTTGGTCTAGTGGTTAGTGGCCCTGACTGCTGAGCCGGAGGTCGTGGGTTCGATTCCCACCCAGGACAAACTTTGTGTGATGAGCATGATTGTTTGTTCTGTGTCTGGGTGTGATTTATCTATAATATGTATGTATTTATATAAATTATATAAGTATGTATATCAGTTGTCTGGTTACCATAACACAAGCTCTGCTTAGCTTGGGATCAGATAGCCATGTGTGAGTTGTCCCAAGATATTTATTTATTAAATGGTAATCTTGAATGAATATTTTATTCACCAAGAAGGCACCTAAGCAATGTCATTGAAACAAATGAATTTACATTCAAAAACCTTCAAACAAACAAATTACATTTTATAACATTACCTTAATAACTTGGATAATTATGTCATTACAGATTCATAGGTATACCTAAGTATTTATTACGATAATCTGTGATTGTATCAAAAACACATTATATGTTCATCATCCTATCAATCAAGGGACATCATCTGTAGGGCATAGACCCTATTTGATTGAAATATCAAACTACGTAATCATAATGGAAGAAACATCGGAACGTTGTATTCAAGATATTGATTCCAACGAAAATAATTCTTAAAGGCCAAAAAGCCCTATCTCAGGATAAGATACCTCATGCTGAGATAAGGGCCTTTTGGGAAGACAGGACTAATTTTATCTTTTTAAATTGTTTTATTTTTTGTTGTTCTTTTTTTAAAATTAATATAGTTTTACTTTCTTGTCTTGTGCGAGTCTAATATACAGTTTATATTTTTAGTAAAAAAAATTTGGTGATTTCCGGGTTTTCTTTTGTAAGCATCTGTCATTTGTTCAGAGCTGGGAAAGTTTGGATTGGAAATCATCAAATAACTTCCCCCGCTCTGGACGGAGAGGGGACCGACTTGTACTGATAAAAACTCATACATTTTCCTTCTATTGCCCTTTATGTTCCGGGGCCGCGGCATCTCTTTCGCACAACCCGCAATCCCGGCAGGCGGTAGCCCTGGCAAGCCCGTAATGATCAATGCTGCAATGTTTATCACAAACATTGATATCTCTTCTGGAGTTTTCACTTACTCTCAAAATATGTAGAGTAAACATTCTATTCCAATAAAAATCAAAACCAGCTCCACCATTCTCAATTCTGTGCTTAACTGGCCCGTCAATTAACCAGGCTTACATGCTGTTATTTCATAAAACGTAACAAAGGGCAATGCCCAAAAAAGTAACGTATAACGTACGTAAGTTATTCCCACACTAAAATTAGAATGAATGTAAGTTTATGATATGAATTATATTACGATGCACACCCATTTATACAATCATTTCCTTTTCACATAACGTTTAATTAGATTTAAAACTAAGTTGTGTAAGGAACCATTAGTTTTATTTCGATTAAGTTTAATTTACTTTGGCGGTTATAGTTCAATGTCATACTATCATTATTATATGTATTTCTTATTTGGTATTACTGTAATTGCTTTAGAACCGTTTATTACTAGGATATGAATGAGCTAAGTATTTTTTTTATGACTGGAAAAAATACGGAAGATTTTATTATGTGGTTGTTATCTATTTTTTTTCTTTTTCTCTCATTTTCACATTTTTAAATATTTCCTAAAAAAACAAAAAAATATTTAAAAATATAAAATGGTTAGGGCTACAGAGACAGGAACCTCCTACCAATACGAGCCGTGTCCAGGAGTACCGCTTTCTGTATCAAGCCTTTTACGTTCAGTTAAAAAAAATATCTTTACTATTATTTTTAATAATTGATTTCTACTTTTACTCTGGACGCTCTTAATGTTTACGTTTAGCCAGGCGTCCGTCACTCGCTCAAGGCCACGCGTTTTATGCCTACCGCTTCGTGTATCGCCGGCGATACAACCACGGTGCTATAACTTAGAACAAAAGTGACCGATTCATAGCCGACCAATTAGAGTAGGCTTCTGCCTTTGCAGGGACACACTCAGTTTAATAGATTTTTAATTTATTCGTATAGGAATATCAAGAGTTTGACTTACTTAACGGTAGATGGTGCTTTTCTCAAGATGTTCATTGGGAAAGTCCAAAAATAAGATCCGTTTTACTCAGATTTTTATTAGATAATCAAAATATTTTTATGAGAAATAAAAACAAATAATGAGTTATAATACCTTTTCAATGTTTTATTTTATCCGACTATGTTTGTTTAAATGCATAAAATCATCCACAAATGCAAAATATCCATATTTTTTTTAAACTGCTCTGAATGGTAATAAAGGAACGCAACGCGAGCAAATGACAAACTAATTCGTTTTCAAAGTATCCGTATCCGTTTTTGTCTTTGCAAGTGAATTATTTTGACTTATAGTTGAAAGTGATTATAGTTTTATTAAATGCAACGGCCACAAAGTGCAATTAATTTCAAAAATTTAAGATTTGTGCACTAATTTATTCATTTACAATTGGTGTAAAGACACAAATAAATTATTATGTGGACCACGGAAAGATTATGTGTGGAAGATAAGATTCAGGAGTTGGCATTAAAATATTGTAAAAAAAAGATTAAAATAAAAGATTTATGTTTTGTAAATAATGTTTTATTTTTAGAAAACTACTACATAAACTTAAAGAAAATACAACAAACAATAGAAAGCCCCCAGATTTTACAAATCCTACTACAGATATGAAGGTGTAGTTATACGTATATATCTTCATGAAAAGTTGTACTTACTCATTACCAGAGGGCGCTACAAAATGTGCGAGTGACGTCTCTATGTCACTATATACAATGTACTCTGTGGATACAACTGACAGTGGGCTGTCGCACCGTGCGACGTCGTGATTACCGCGCTGAGTTTCAAAATGCCGAAACCACGTAATTTTTGTGCAGTATATGGGTAATATAATTATATTGAATATAATAATTCTACTATTATACTTCAATATAAAAATTATATTGAAGAATTAGAACAAACTTTCTTAAATAATTTTGACAACGTAATAATGGATCGGCCTGGCAGTACCATCTTGGAATTTTTTAAATTGATTGATTTTCCTCCACTTTGCTCCTGTTTCCCTTTCGATTATTTATTAAAATTATTTACACGGTTTGGAATATTTTCCACAATAAAATTTAATAATCTTGAATTCAGTGAAGGAAAAAAAATGATCAGTCATTTTATTAAACTGAAACATATTTGATTCTACAACATTCGTTTTATTATCATTATCATCAATTCATCATAAGTTCAACCCTAGCACATTCTCTCGATGACGCGCCCGCACGTTGGTCGCGCGGCGGGCAATACAATCTCAACTCTCTTTGTGCGTACTTATGGTGCATTTCTTTTTGCTGCAAACAGCTGGTATTATTATTATGATTTTGTAGGCTATTATAGCGTAGGTATTTTCCTTTTTGTATTGGAGTGATGTATCTGCTACGTAGTAGCTATTTAGTAATCTGTGGTTTAGCTTCATCGTCCTCACATATTTGTATAATCTCAACATGAATGATGTAACCATGATTTTGTAAAAATATTATGACTAAAAACAGTGTCCATAGAGTTTCTTGCCCATTCTTCTCCATAGAGATCAACGCTTAGGAATGGGTAACTACGGTACTCTCACAAGTTACTATGCCTTCTGACTCAAACTGTAAGTTTATGGAACAAGTTTCTACGGAACCCTCGTTGCGCGAGTCCAACTTGTACTTGACCGTTTTTTTGTTCACACCAGGAACTTCTCCTGTATCGTGGGTGCGATTACAAACATTGAATCTGACTTACACAAACAGCCAGACCCGAGATCCCTATCTGCAGGTTATACAAATATTTTTTCCGTGCGGGAATCAAACCCGTGTCACGCAGCGCAGCAGTCAATCGCTCAGCTACTGTGCCAACTGTGCCGTCAAACGTATTAAAAGTTGATTTATTTTAATTCCAAATTTATTAACTATAAAATGTCAAGAAGTGCCTAAATTGAAACATTCAGTATGTTTCAATTTAGGCACTTCTTGATATTTTTAGTATATAACGGGTTGAAGCAGCGTTTCGGCGACTGTTTATAATAATATTAACAATAATAGAATAGTTCATTTCCATTAAAAACACAATCTCCAATACAAACGGAGTCTATGAAACAATTCAAACAATTGAACAACTTAAGTAGGCACACAAATAGATCTTAGGTATTGATTTTCCCAGACATAGAAAACAGTTACCTACCAATACAGTAGCATGTTATTATGTAGTTATGGACTCCGAGAATGATGGTTATTATTATCATATACTTATAAGGTACATACAATTTTAATGTAATAATATATGCTTGCTTGCTAGAATTACGTTTTCCAATACCTATGGTCGTTTCTATGACTAGAGGTAGGTTTATTGCTTAAGAAGTTGAAAAAAAAACTGTTTTTTTGTTTTTTTTTTTTTAATTTACATAAAAAATATGAATGAAACAGCCTCAGTAAGTGGTTATTAACACTTGTATCGGGGTTGTCTCGCTCCACCCCAGATATTAGTTATCAACATTAATATAAGTTAAAACAATACCAATTAAGATCAATATTTAAATTATAAAATTAAGTTCAAAACACATTATAGAAAGATTAAACATTTAAATTTAATCTAAAAACAAATTCTAGATTATTAATCATTTAAAAAAAACAACTATTTATAAATAACCGTTACGTTGTTTCCAAAAATCTATATGAGCATGAAATGTAGTTGCTCTGCTTCTGGTATTGAAGAGCAGAGTGCAACGTTTTTAAGCCCCAATAGAAATGGGAGGATCTGACCAGACGTGTGTTGTGGCCACTGCCTAGCAGTTAAATAATAAATAATAATAATAAATATCTTGGGACAGCTCACACACGGCTATCTGATCCCAAGCTAAGCAGAGCTTGTGTTATGGTAACCAGACAACTGATATACATACTTATATAATTTATAAATACATACATATTATAGATAAATCACACCCAGACACAGAAGAAACAATCATGCTCATCACACAAAGTTTGTCCTGGGTGGGAATCGAACCCACGACCTCCGGCTCAGCAGTCAGGGCCACTAACCACTAGACCAACAGGCCCGTCAGTTGTGGTTGGGTTTCCTTTATACGAGCTCTAGCAGCTTACATTTCGGATTTGGATTTAGAAATTTGATGTTAGTGCTTAATTTCATTTAATTCGACAACATTGTTGGCGCAGTGGCTGAGCGATCGACTGCTGCGCTGCGTGTCGCGGCGTCGATCCTCGCACGGAACAAATATTCGTTGTTCCTGGTCTGTCTATTTGTGTATGTGAGTTAAAATGTTTGTAAACGCACTCACAATACAGTAGAAGTCCTAGTGTGGGGCAAAGTTTAAAACAAAAGTGACATAGATGTCGCCATTTTTGTTTTTTTTTTAATCCTAAAATCCTTATGTTTGGTAGCAAATCGCCTTATTTGAAGCGATGATGCAGCCTGGGCTACGCTTGCCTAGAAGAAACAAATGCACTCAAACTTTGAAGAGATACAAATTATAGTTGTTGTTAAAGTGCCGCTACAATTTAAATATTTACGAAAAAAAATAGAGATTCAAAATAAATTTATTAATATTATATCGACGTTCATCAAAAGCACTTCAGTCCTTTAGAAATTAGTGCACTGAGAATTATAAACGTGACAAAATTAAATAAAGATGATTATTTTATTACTAGCTACTTCAAATATTTTATTTATTTATTTTACTTTATGTGGCCACTTTATTGAAATAAAGTTAAGACTATTATTTACAAACTATAAATAGACATACACTAGTAATAAAAATATGTACAATAATAAAAAATGGTATAATATAAAAGGACGTCAAAAATTCGTCCACATCGCAGTCAACAGGAATAGTGCCGCGAAGGCTGGCAGCATTACTGCGTTAGATGGCAATGCTATTGTGCAAAAAACAGGCCAGCAAATTAAAAAAAAAAAAACAAATACTTGATTAAAACCTTCAACAGAAAATACCAAATAACCTGACTCATATCTTCGCATTCTAGCTAAAAATGTGATTACCTTCGCCATAGACAAAGCGATGAGGCGTATAACAATAACGTTGCAAGTAATAGCTTGTGAAAGGTCACATTCCTACACAACGTTAAGACATAGCTCTTGTCTCACTTACTAATATTCTGGTGTGATCGTTTGTCTATGAAGACATTCAAATGTCGTAAAAGAGTACTATGCTTAAGACATAAGAATCGATCACTCTGTCTCTCTCTTTTTGCCGTGCAACGTTTTTAAGCCCCAATAGAAATGGGAGGATCTGACCAGACGTGTGTTGTGGCCACTGCCTAGCAGTTAAATAATAAATAATAATAATAAATATCTTGGGACAGCTCACACACGGCTATCTGATCCCAAGCTAAGCAGAGCTTGTGTTATGGTAACCAGACAACTGATATACATACTTATATAATTTATAAATACATACATATTATAGATAAATCACACCCAGACACAGAAGAAACAATCATGCTCATCACACAAAGTTTGTCCTGGGTGGGAATCGAACCCACGACCTCCGGCTCAGCAGTCAGGGCCACTAACCACTAGACCAACAGGCCCGTCAGTTGTGGTTGGGTTTCCTTTATACGAGCTCTAGCAGCTTACATTTCGGATTTGGATTTAGAAATTTGATGTTAGTGCTTAATTTCATTTAATTCGACAACATTGTTGGCGCAGTGGCTGAGCGATCGACTGCTGCGCTGCGTGTCGCGGCGTCGATCCTCGCACGGAACAAATATTCGTTGTTCCTGGTCTGTCTATTTGTGTATGTGAGTTAAAATGTTTGTAAACGCACTCACAATACAGTAGAAGTCCTAGTGTGGGGCAAAGTTTAAAACAAAAGTGACATAGATGTCGCCATTTTTGTTTTTTTTTTAATCCTAAAATCCTTATGTTTGGTAGCAAATCGCCTTATTTGAAGCGATGATGCAGCCTGGGCTACGCTTGCCTAGAAGAAACAAATGCACTCAAACTTTGAAGAGATACAAATTATAGTTGTTGTTAAAGTGCCGCTACAATTTAAATATTTACGAAAAAAAATAGAGATTCAAAATAAATTTATTAATATTATATCGACGTTCATCAAAAGCACTTCAGTCCTTTAGAAATTAGTGCACTGAGAATTATAAACGTGACAAAATTAAATAAAGATGATTATTTTATTACTAGCTACTTCAAATATTTTATTTATTTATTTTACTTTATGTGGCCACTTTATTGAAATAAAGTTAAGACTATTATTTACAAACTATAAATAGACATACACTAGTAATAAAAATATGTACAATAATAAAAAATGGTATAATATAAAAGGACGTCAAAAATTCGTCCACATCGCAGTCAACAGGAATAGTGCCGCGAAGGCTGGCAGCATTACTGCGTTAGATGGCAATGCTATTGTGCAAAAAACAGGCCAGCAAATTAAAAAAAAAAAAACAAATACTTGATTAAAACCTTCAACAGAAAATACCAAATAACCTGACTCATATCTTCGCATTCTAGCTAAAAATGTGATTACCTTCGCCATAGACAAAGCGATGAGGCGTATAACAATAACGTTGCAAGTAATAGCTTGTGAAAGGTCACATTCCTACACAACGTTAAGACATAGCTCTTGTCTCACTTACTAATATTCTGGTGTGATCGTTTGTCTATGAAGACATTCAAATGTCGTAAAAGAGTACTATGCTTAAGACATAAGAATCGATCACTCTGTCTCTCTCTTTTTGCCGTGCAACGTTTTTAAGCCCCAATAGAAATGGGAGGATCTGACCAGACGTGTGTTGTGGCCACTGCCTAGCAGTTAAATAATAAATAATAATAATAAATATCTTGGGACAGCTCACACACGGCTATCTGATCCCAAGCTAAGCAGAGCTTGTGTTATGGTAACCAGACAACTGATATACATACTTATATAATTTATAAATACATACATATTATAGATAAATCACACCCAGACACAGAAGAAACAATCATGCTCATCACACAAAGTTTGTCCTGGGTGGGAATCGAACCCACGACCTCCGGCTCAGCAGTCAGGGCCACTAACCACTAGACCAACAGGCCCGTCAGTTGTGGTTGGGTTTCCTTTATACGAGCTCTAGCAGCTTACATTTCGGATTTGGATTTAGAAATTTGATGTTAGTGCTTAATTTCATTTAATTCGACAACATTGTTGGCGCAGTGGCTGAGCGATCGACTGCTGCGCTGCGTGTCGCGGCGTCGATCCTCGCACGGAACAAATATTCGTTGTTCCTGGTCTGTCTATTTGTGTATGTGAGTTAAAATGTTTGTAAACGCACTCACAATACAGTAGAAGTCCTAGTGTGGGGCAAAGTTTAAAACAAAAGTGACATAGATGTCGCCATTTTTGTTTTTTTTTTAATCCTAAAATCCTTATGTTTGGTAGCAAATCGCCTTATTTGAAGCGATGATGCAGCCTGGGCTACGCTTGCCTAGAAGAAACAAATGCACTCAAACTTTGAAGAGATACAAATTATAGTTGTTGTTAAAGTGCCGCTACAATTTAAATATTTACGAAAAAAAATAGAGATTCAAAATAAATTTATTAATATTATATCGACGTTCATCAAAAGCACTTCAGTCCTTTAGAAATTAGTGCACTGAGAATTATAAACGTGACAAAATTAAATAAAGATGATTATTTTATTACTAGCTACTTCAAATATTTTATTTATTTATTTTACTTTATGTGGCCACTTTATTGAAATAAAGTTAAGACTATTATTTACAAACTATAAATAGACATACACTAGTAATAAAAATATGTACAATAATAAAAAATGGTATAATATAAAAGGACGTCAAAAATTCGTCCACATCGCAGTCAACAGGAATAGTGCCGCGAAGGCTGGCAGCATTACTGCGTTAGATGGCAATGCTATTGTGCAAAAAACAGGCCAGCAAATTAAAAAAAAAAAAAACAAATACTTGATTAAAACCTTCAACAGAAAATACCAAATAACCTGACTCATATCTTCGCATTCTAGCTAAAAATGTGATTACCTTCGCCATAGACAAAGCGATGAGGCGTATAACAATAACGTTGCAAGTAATAGCTTGTGAAAGGTCACATTCCTACACAACGTTAAGACATAGCTCTTGTCTCACTTACTAATATTCTGGTGTGATCGTTTGTCTATGAAGACATTCAAATGTCGTAAAAGAGTACTATGCTTAAGACATAAGAATCGATCACTCTGTCTCTCTCTTTTTGCCGTGTTGGTCGTGTCTCCGGCTGTCATCCCAATTAATTTGGGTTAACGGTGCATTTCTTCTTCTATACTTTGCTATTACTCGTCATCTCAGACTCCTTTTTCCTTATTTTGTCTATGCAGCGTTCGTTTATTTTGGTCTTTATTAAATAATAAAGACATCTTCATTTTAAATTTTCTTCACTACATTTTTGTCATTTCTCCGAATCACACGTTGACCACAACATTCTAGTACCATTTAACTTTTCCATCGCTGCACGCTGGCTCAATCAATCTTTGAAAATCGAACGTACCTAATAAGTGCACTGGATGTCTTTTCAAATGGTAAAATTATGTGGTTTCGTTTATAATCGTACATTTTCCCGTATCTTCGTTGTTTATTGTAAGTTAACGTAGATTATTCTGCTAATTTGGGAATATAATTTAAGACAGCCACTCAATCTGTGCCAACACATCTGCTCATAGTCGAAGGACTGATTGCACGATATAGAAATTAATTTAAAAAAAAATAAGACAGGTCCAGTCTCCACATTGACTGATCGTTGTAAAACATGCCGTTTCCATTTTGATACTTTCCTTCTGCGACGTTTCATTGTATCTTCATAAAAATGTTTCCGTAGGTGTTTTCGCAATCGCCACTTGTGGGATTTAAAAAAAATAATCCCACAAGCGCGGTCGCATGAAAAACTTAGTTAAGTAATAAAACTTAATCTAAGATGCTGGTCTTCATGTTAAAGGTCTTCTGAAGATCAAGGGCTTGAAGGGACCAGCAAAGGTTAAACGTAAATGTATCGGAGTTTAGAATCTGACATTCTGAGAATAAAAGAAATACATTGTATTGTTACCAGTAATTTTGTACAAAAAAAACTGCCAAGACAATTACAAAACTGTGCCAAGTTAAGGTATGGTTGCCAGTTGCAGGTTGTTGGAAAGACACAAAGAGCAGAAAAAGAACATGGGTTTTAGTCAGTAAAAGTTGGACACTCCCCTGCGCTACGCCTTTTTTAATTTTGATGTGCCTCAAAACAAACCATTTATTTTATGGTGGGTTGTTTTTCCACATGCGGAAACCGGATAGTGGGTCAAATTCAATATATTAAATTTTGACTAATAAAGGGATTTTAATAGGACATTCAGTCCTTTTGTCACACACATATTTTTTTGCGGTTGGGAAGTCACCAGATAACTTCCCCCGCTCCACCTAGACTGGAGGAAGTTATCCAATGATTTCCCATACGCAAAACAATGGAGTGCCAGACTTGTACTAACTATAACCCACCCATGTTCCTTCTATTGCCTTTAAGTTCCGGGTTCCGGTATCTCTTTAGAAAAATTCACAACTGTGGCCCTAGCAGGCCCCTCTAGGTGGTTAATATTAAGTACACTTTTGCTTAAACCGCCACGAATTACAGAGGTGATGTATGTGTATATGTTATTGTTGTCTACAACGGGGAAAGTTATTTATGACATCCCATATGTAAAAAACGAGGGTATTATTTTCCCGTTGGTAGAGTGGTCCCATGCGTGACTGTTGAGCATGCGGTTTAGGTTTCAATTCCCGGATCGGTGAAAGTGCTATTTGAATTTATCCATATCCTCGCTATTTAATGGGGTTAAAATTTCACAGACAGGTGTTTTAGGGACAATTTTTTTTTTAATATTGCCCCACACTGGTAATTTCACCTGTATCATAGGTGCGTTCACTAACATTCAAACTCACATACATAAACAGCCAGACCCGTAACAACTATCTGCAGGTCATACAAATATTTGTTTTATTGATTTAAACTTTATGAATCATAGTGAAATAAAGTTGGATTTAATGCCTTAAGGCATTATCTACCAGTCAGGTGACCTGACGTTTATTATCCGCTTGATGTTTTTTTATTGTATTTTTTTGAGAAAAATTGCACTTGCTGAATAAAGTGACTAAAGATGTTCGGATTTATTGTGAGAAAGATAAAGAATAATCAGATGAGACGGATTTATATCTAAAAATAGCTCAAAAATTTCTCAAAATTCAGTTACTAAGTCGCAAGAAGCGTGCGAATTTGGTCTCAATCTGGGCTAAAGATGATTAATGATGATTGTGGCTTTACCTCACACTTTATTTCGCCGCGTTCAGACAAATATTTTGTAACACTTGTTTGACGCCTTATACATAAGTGTTTAATGACTAAAACATTGTAAAATGTGTCTTTGAACTTGAATTGAATTTGGTATTTGTTTTAAAAATTTTAGATATTTCATAGTGAAACTGTCTATTTATTTGAGATCAAAGAATAACTATATTGATATTCTTTTTGACAAATGTTACAGGTAATCAGTGGCCCGAAAGTATAACAACCAGTCTTACCAATGGGCGTCATGTTCCCCAATACTGATTGTGTTGTGGAGATCCAGTAGGCAGTCACTCCATGTAAAATACTGGTATTTAGCTGTATCTAGTTAGACTGGAAGCCAACCACAACATAATTATTAAAACTTGAAACGGGATATTTACCATGTTTGGCGATGTTGTAAACGGATCACGGACGACCGGATGATAATGTTCATCCGTGATCATGGCGTTTGCAACATCGCCAAAAAATCAGAAACTCGGAACAAATAACAAACATGGTAAATATCCCGTTTCAAGTTTTAATAAAAATAATGTTGGTGGTTACTAATATTATTATCAGACTTATTCTTAACTGACATGATTATGTCAGTTTAAATACTTAAAACCCAATATAGTTAAGAAAAAGCTAGGCAGATGATGATAGCATAAACTTTTGTTAATTTTGTCTAGACTTTATGTGTAAGAATTTACAAAACTATTGACACATACCGAGAGGATATCTACTCACATATTAATTGATAAAATCTGATCACTTAATAGTTTTAATTATATAAACAATCAATTTACTTGAACATGAATATAATAATTATTGGCATTAGTTCTGTCTCTTGGCATTACGACCTTTGGTAATTTGCCAATGTAGCTCTTCTTGATAGATTTAATGTTATTTTATTACAGTCCAGTAATGCATGGATAAACATAATAAAATAGTTAAGGAAAGATATATTTTAAGGAAGGCTAGCTTGATATACCAGAGGTAAATTACAAGTATACATAGAATATCAAATATCAAGTTGGCGCAGTGGCTGAACCAACGATTGCTGCGCTGTCGATCTCCGCACGGAACAAATGTTTGTACGACTTACAGATAGTTGTTCCGGGTCTGGCTGTTTATGTATGTGAGTTTAAATGTTTGTAAACGCACCCACGTTTCTGGATAAATTCCTAGTTTGGGGCAACTTACTCATTAAAAAAAAGGTTTATTTATTAGGAACTTTTGTACATGACATATCAGTTATCCATTACTCCTAACCTTAATTTACAAACTCCCATATTGATAATTGCTTCTATATAGTGCTAGCTCATTTAGACCAAAAGCCCGCTCTAATGTCGGTTCAGCCAGATTACTTTGGATCATCCAATACCGACATCCAAGCGGTTTGCTCGCAACTGCTGCATAGTCACATTCCATCAACAACAATATTGAACATCATCATCATAAACAGCACTTGTATCACAATTTAATGAAGTTGCTCTTCGTATAAGATATCCAAACCTTTTGAAGGAACGTACTCACGTTCCATGAAAAAGCATCGCATTTATTAATTAGTAATCAGTAATATATGCAAAAAAAAAAATTGAGTTCGATCTGGTCCGTTTCTAGCAGCTCTCTCCTCAATTTCGCTCTAAGCCGAGGTCCGTGCCCCGGGCTTCAGGCGCCGTGAGACGACTCCCGGCCACCGTAGATTTGGACCTTTAGACGGTGACTGGGTAGCTCACCGTCCGTCCGTCTATTAACCACAGGCCTTGTCGATAGCGCATTAGTATCCACGTCCGCTTAAAGAGATGTCAGCAAAGCAGAGGGGCCTGTCGGAGCCACCGCCTGCTGGGGTTGCGGCTTGTTCAAAAGAGATACCGCGACACAAAAGTAACTATGTTATTTAAATTCACGTGCCCAGTAACTCAGCCGGTGTCGCCATCTTTATATTTTGTCATAGTGCAATATTTTTAGATTATACCAATACATATTATAGGTAATTATGTTCTAAGTATCTGGACTCAAGAAGTCTTTAGCAGTTATAAGCATTATTGTATTATATTACCATGTGGAATATAAAATCAGTAATTATTTTATGATTACAAACGTAGTAAAATTAATTAAACCTATTAGATTTCAACTTTATCAGTATAATGAATATTTCGAAACTTTTGACAACATGATTGTTATCTTAAGTTATCAAATAATTTATCTGTTGATATTGAAATATACCTTCGTACAGTAATTTATAATGTCCTATGAGTTTTCTGAAATAAATTAAGAAACAGTTACATAAGAGGAAGTCTGAAAGGGTCGTCAGTGCCTGAATTTTTTCTGTTAAGCGTTTGATGTGAGAAAAATCTAATATATAAAATTCTCGTGTCACAGTTTTCGTTCCCATACTCCTCCGAAACGGTTGGACCAATTTAAACGAAATTTTGTGTACATATCGGGTAGGTCTGAGAATCGGCCAACATCTATTTTTCATACCCCTAAGTGAGCAGCGGGTGAAACCGCTGGGCACAGCTTGTTGTCTATAAATATGTATGGAAAGCCAAAAGCACCAGCTAATTACTTTATAAGAAAGGTGTATTATAGAGTGAATACTTACTGATCTCACCCTTCAGACTGACATTTTATTTCAGTTTAATTTACATTCTTAAAATGCCGAAGATAAGGATCCTTTTACCTTCACCGACAAAGCCGACCTTTTCACCTGTCTTTCACCTTGTGATTCAAGACTAATGCATTCCTAACAACAAAAGATCGTATGACTAATTCATGAGCTTCCAATACCTACAGATCTATCGCCTTGATCGAGTCATCGCTTTTGAGTGTTATATTATGTCTAGTGTTTATTTATGTATGTACATCATACATCCTTACTAATATTATAAAAGCGAAAGTGAGTTTGTTTGTTTGTTTGTTACCTCTTCACGCTTTAATGGCTAAACCGATTTTAATGAATTTTGGTACAGAGATAGTTGGGAACCAGGAGACGGACATAGGCTTAATTTAAAAAAGTGGGATATGAGGGAGAACGAGGGAAGAAAAGGGAAGACTAAAGGTCATGGCACATTATACCGGCACCGCAACAGCACCGCTCCAAACCAGCAATTAACTTGTCATTCAATTTAGAGCATTAAATCGTGTGTAGTATAATATATTTCATAATCTCAATATGAAAAAGCCAACGGCGGGCAGTCAGCGCGCTTGCCGCTACCACACAACTCGACTCGCAGCCCGCGTGCTGCAAGCCAGCGGACCTTGTGCGCACAGCGCGCCGACGGCATGTTTATTACGCACCGACTCCGAGTCGGCAGCGAATTTTGGTGTTCTTGGAGAGCAATAGCGATTATTGCTAGTTCGCGCAACGTAAACCGAGACATTATGAAAACGTGCAAGTCCTAGGCGTGTTCAATCATAAATGCCATATAACAATATTGAGTTCGCGGTGACAGCAAGCTTGCACCTCGCGGCCACCGCGCGGACTGTGAGCTTACACGTCGCGGCCGGCGCGCGGACTCCGAGCTTGCGCCTTGCGGACAACGCGTAGTTAGCGCGCTGACAACTAGCCGTAGTCTAAATTCGAGGCGACGCCGTGCTGTAGCTGCGCAGTTGCGGTGCTGGTATAATGTGCTATAACCTTTAGCGTTGCTATTACAAATCAAACAGGCGCAAGAGCAAAAACTACAGGTCTGCTTGGTGTGTTATACCGAACTTAACGCGGCGAAGCCGCGAGCGAATGCTAGTTGTATATAAAGGATATTTTTGTATCTACGCCTTTATTTTTATTATCTTCATAAGAGAGAGAGAGAGTTATCGTTAGTTCGAACTGGATAAAAAGAGCGCGACACAGAGAGGAATGGAGAAAGTTGAAAAAGAAAGAAAGATCAGTCTGGAATTGCCCATTCTCGGGTATAACAGCAAAATAAATACAAGAACAAAAGAGAGGCCACTTTTCTTCTTGTTTTTATTTTTGTTGTTCACATTATTATATTTTCAAATAATAAGAAGTAGGTATAAATGTGGAAATAATGATAAGGAAATTCTACCACATTTCTGGCAACTGGAAAAGTGCCTGAAAAGCTTTCTGAATGTCAATTTGAAAAAAAAATAGGATAGCTTAATAATAACGTAATATTTATATCCCAACATTCTTCTGAATGAAAAAGAAACATTTGGGATATTTTTTCTAAAAATCTGAACGTTACAGACGAACTAAGGGATATTTATTTACTTTAATGTTTTTTTGTGTAATTGCTGTAATATGATTGCTGGTTGAACTGCTTCCTTACACGTAAAAACCCATGTTGCTGAAATAACTCTTATTACGTATCAATAGAGTTGCACTTCCATTACTGTAACTGAACCAAATTCCTGCTTAATATGCATGTATTTCATCATCATGTACTGTTAGAAATAATGTATCTTTCCACCTGTCTCCTACCCATCATCGATCAAGCCTCGACATACGACTACCCCAAAACAATAGAGCGGTGACTAATCTTCAATCCACGCAGCTTCCAACACAGATCGTAATGTATAGCAACGTATTCGTGTCCTTGTGAAGATTATCAATAGATTGATTCTGTTATGCACTTTGAGATTGGATGCTGTTTTTTTTTATTAAATTAGTTTGAAATGTAGTAATACATTTTAGTGCTCTGTGTTTTTACACGACTGCTGAGAATATTTATTGAAAAAAATTTTAGTTAATCATAGATATTATCGGTCATGGAATTGCGACCTTACTCATTACCTACATAACTGTGAGCCTTTTACCGATTTTTAAAAAGAGAAGATTTTCGAGTGAGTCGATTTTTAAAAATCTTTTTTTAATTGATAGGGTCCCAGATGAATTTTATCTATATCGTTTGGGTAATTTATCACTTGTTTACTATAATACATTTTTAAGTGTACTTCGACGACATGCTAATGTCTCTTCGAAGCAATGAAAAATGAATATTCGATAACAAAATTGTGTGAGATGAAGCAACAACTAAAAGGCCGGAAAGAAACGGAGTCGGTTTATTTTGGATTAGTTATTGAGGTCTACCGTGAACAGAACCTATTTATAATTAATCACAACTGTCATATTAAACTCAATATTTCACCAAAAACCAATTCATCATTCGCGTGGCCTTAGAACATCATCGTTACAACACTTACAACATTACCCAAATTAAATTACGAAAGAAAGGAGGCTTGACGGCGCGTAAATCATGATTCAATATCATTTGTCACTTAATGAACACTATTGCACAAATTGTAGTACCTAGTACACACATTTCCATTATAACATGGCTTCAATTTGTATGAGCTTTACGTATATTGAGGGAACATCGTATACTGGTTGTGTATAACTGGATTGGACGTCTTGTGGACGTATAGTGGGGAATACTTAACCATCACTTAACTAATACTTGTAACTTATGTGTTTCGTTAATCAATAACACACCATTGTTAAGTGTATGTCAATACCATCGACGCAGTAAGTAAGTATCTTGATCTCGCTTGCATTGCAAAACACTGGATACTATTAGTAGGTAACACAAACATACCTATTACCTTGGGAAGCGGTCATTTCCTTCTGTGAAGTAGTTATGCTAGCGAACGAGGTGGCTGGGCGTTTGAGGGAGAGAACCTCATACCAACCCAGCCGCCGCGGGCGCCGCAAGACGACTCCCGGCCACCGCAGGACGACTCCCGGCCACCGTAGTTGCGGGTCTGTGGACGGTGAACAAAGGATAGCTCAACGTCCGTCTGTTCAGTGACTACAGGTCATGTCAACGGCGTGTTGGTGTCCCACGCGAGTCTCAAAGCGAAGCAGAGGGGCCATCTACCGGGGTTGCGGGTTTTTCGAAAGAGATACCTCGGTCCCGGAACATAAAAGACAAAAGTAGGAACATGGGTGGGTTTTAGTCAGTACAAGTCTGACCCTTCCTCCTCCCGATTTTGATGATTTTGCATCCCCAAAACAAACATACCTGTAATATTGTAATCCTTTCTTCTTCAAAGAATTGATACCAATAAAAAATAATTTTCAAAGCGTTTTAGTTTTATTCATATTTTGAGATTGGTGGAGCACTTACAGTTTGCCCTCCAATGAATTGTCCAGTCAATATTTATGCTATTCGAGATTCAATTGTTTTGCTGTTTCCAATTCTAAACAATGAACCATTTGTGTGTCCATGAATTATTTTACCTCATTATGCGTAGCGTGAACGATTACGCACATAACCACAACATTTACTCTCAATCTTGTTAATCCACAAGTATAATACACTGCCCAAGGCCACATTCAAATACACTATTACGAATAAGTGTTACCAAAGCTTACCAAACTTGATATAAATCACATCTGTTCCTCTCATTTTTTTTCCATAGATACCGTTAAGCCCCATTCACGACCTCGAATGTTGCGATTTGTATCAAGATAAAGTCACACCGAGGGGACTAGAGTCTGGTTCTGACTGGGGTTATAAAACTTTTTACAGAAAATAAACTCTTACTTTTTTAAAGTAGGTAGGACTATATTTGGCTTCATCCAAGTTCATACATCTGATCGTACGTTTAAAGGTTTACGGGAAAGGTGTAAACTTTCTAATCCCCGATTGTAAAAGGAAACACGCACGCCGGTTGTAAATACTACACTTGACTTATCTCAAGGACATCACCAATAAGGTCAACATATTTGCCTTTGATAGATAACGTAATAATATATCTGTCACAGATAGTATTCCACAACTAGTCACTCTCTTTGGTTTGTAGTAGATTGAACTAATATTAAAGAGGCGCGCGCGCGAGTCATTTGTTTCTTTCGCATGAATATCTCCGTTGCTGGACACAAGTGGCATGGACGCAAGTCCATGCGCATTACTCATGACACGCTCTAAACAAATTCTTTCATCGTGCGTCGGCGCGGCGTCGCTTGTACGTGTGGCTTGTGGCCAAGTGGTTATCGACAGACCGCCCGAGGCCATTGTGTGAATGTCAGTGGGTCAAAGTGGAACAAACTTGTTGGGATGGAACAGGAATGTGTTACAATAGGAGACTTGTGGGTTGTAATTGTGTTTAATGGTATTACGTCATGGTTTTATTGTTTAAGGCGTGTTTTCGCTTAATTGGGATAATTTGGGATTTAGTGACTAAAATTTTAGGACAGAAGCGTCCACAGTTACTGTGGACGCTTCTGTCCTAAAATTTTGCATATTATGTTGTCAGGTGTACAGAAACGACTTCCAGTAACTCCCACTCATCGTAGATGTGGGTCTGTGGACGGTGAGCAATGGGTAGCTCTCCGTCCGTCCAATGACGACAAGCCTCGTCTACGTCGCGTTAGTGTTCCACGCGCGCCTCAAAGATAGGCAAAGGCCCCTGCGATACCGCGGCCTCGGAAGACAAAGGGCAAAAGAAGAAACATGGATGAATTTTAGTCACTAAAAGTCTAACTCCCCTCTCCCCTGCTGGCACAGAGCGAGAGAAGTTAGATTTCCCATGCGAAATAGACATAGAGAGAACCCGAGAGAACAATGACGTTCTTATTATTGTGCTTGGCATCTTGACTGAAAGAGCAAGCAGTGTACTACAACCCAAATTGATTGTCACATTTTAATTAACGCGATCGAACCCGCAGATAAAAGCTATAAACATATAAACAACTAATTGTTTCCATAACAATTGACTCCTAAGATTTCAGCTGCCCTTCTACAAGGAAAAGTCACGTTCAACTTTGATACATATAGCCCTTTTTAAACCATAAGTCATAGACAAACGACTACTAAGTTAGGTTTTATTCTAAGAACCAATTTCATAGTTTCATCATCGTTATATGCTAGCCTTTTCACAACTATGTTGGGGTCGGCTTGCAGTCAAACCGGATGTGGCTGAATATCTTGCATGTAGCAACTGCCTATCAGACTTCTCAGAAACAAATTAGCGTAGGTTTTATTCTAAGAATCAAGCTGAAAGTGATAGTATAACATTGTCATGTTACATCATGTTTTGTAATAAAGGATGCGTCTGATTAGTGTGTGAGAGAGGCGCTAATTTTATTGGTTTTAGCAATGTTTAGATGACTGAAGTGTTATATGGTGTAGTGGAGTAACAGTAGTTTCTCAATCTGTAGAGGTCAGGCGTTGCTATGGTTACTTCACTGACTACTGTAGCCCTACTATGACCTCTTAAAGCAATTCTTATTCCGCTGAGGGAAAGAGACAGAGCTATACAGGGTGTCTAGCACCATCTCTTTCACTCAGTGGAATAAGAATTGCTATAAGATGTCATAGTAGCCCTTCTGATTGGAGTAAAAAGATGTTTTGCGAAGCCAAAAGAATTTTCAGCAGCTCTTTCCTAATTACAATTGATAGTAACTTCTATGCTAGCTGAGAATGGTTTACTTTGAAGGGTTCCGTACCCATAGAGTAAAACGGGACTCTATTACTAAGACTGCGCTGTCTGTTCGTCTGTCACCAGGCTGTATCTCATAAACGGTGATAATTAGACAGTTTAAATTTTCACAGCTAATGTATGTATTTCTATTTCCGCTATAACAAGAAATACCAAAAACTAGTAAAGGGATCCTATTCAACAAACATTTTTTTTTTTGCCATTTTTATAGATAATGGTATGGAACCGTTCCGTCTCCTTACTTTGTTATATGTTATGTTATGTTATGTTTGTTGTTCGTCTCTTCTGTCTTCCTCATAGCTAATATCCTAATTTGTCAGCCCTCCTAGTACTTCTGCACCACACCGTAAGGATGTGAGTTGTCTCTTCCACTGTGATGCTCGTGAACATGTTACTTACATTTGCATTTTCTGGACTATACCAAATTATTAGAAACTCATTCAATATGAAGAATGGAATTACCCTCGTTATAGTCTAGTCAACATGTTCAAAAACGTGTTAAATAGAAATAAAGCTCCTAAAAATATGTGCGATGGCTCATTCGATTCGGAATGACGTCTAGAAAAATGTTTTTTAAGGGTATATTAGCACATAAAAAATTGCGATTGTTATTAACAAAATAAGATAAAAAAAAAGGTATTTCGTTTTTCCTTAATAACTTTTAGAATAATAATATTTAAGGAATTTTGAAAAAAGATCCTAAAAGAGGAGAAAATTTCCAATAAAAAAGTCCTAACTCCCGGAACTCTATCTATATTATTTATAATTTTTTTTAACGCTGAAAATAGGGCTCCGCGAGGGTGTTACGGCATAGGCGCGCCGCCTAAAAAGCCGGTATATCACCTAAAATAATTTTTTTTTAATATTAAATGACAAATTAAAAATTTGAAAAAATTATGGTGTAATGTAGACACTTGAACGAAAAAAACCTGGGCGAAAAAAAATTTTTTTGTCGATTTTTCAAAAAGTTACATCATTGTTAATTAACCAATTTTTTTCCAATCTCTGTTTTTATAAATTACGGCATAACAATTAAAATAATTGATCTATAAATTTTTCGCTTCGTGGAGCTCTTTTTATTTAGGTACTTAATAAAGTTGTGCAAAAAAAACTAATTAAAGTTAATTATTTTGTTAATTATAATTTTTTTAAATTAACTAAAAATAAAATTTCTAAAAAATGTTATTAAAAAAATTTTTTTTTGGTAATGTATTATTATTGCTGTTTTCGCATCTAATATAGCTATTAACTCACAATGGAAAAAAAAATTTTACGTCATTTGTTAAGAAATTGTTTATAAACAAATAGACTATTTTGGGATTTTTAAAAAATTTTTTTTTACTATCTTATAGCATAGGTGGAATAATGATTTTTAAAAAAAAAAATTTTTCTTAAATATTTTTTTTTATTGTTTATAATCGTTTTTTTCATATTTCAATTGTTTAAATAATTAGTTAAGAAATTATTTTATTCTTAAAAATAATCATTGACCCTTTTCAATGGAATGACAGAGAAATAAATTTTTTTTATAATTAATTTAATTGTTTATTAACTTAACAATTTGTTATAAACAAATTATATTAACCGTTATATTTTTTTTCGAAAACTTCAAAAAATTACAAAAACAACCATATATAACAAAGTTTAGAAAATTTTTTTTTTGTATTTTTTACAACACTTTTAAATATTACATAATAATGAAATTATTATTAAAAACGATTATAAACAATAAAAAAAATTATTTAAGAAAATTTTTTTTTTTAAAAATCATTATTCCACCTATGCTATAAGATAGTAAAAAAAAATTTTTTAAAAATCCCAAAATAGTCTATTTGTTTATAAACAATTTCTTAACAAATGACGTAAAAATTTTTTTTCTATTGTTAATTAATAGCTATATTAGATGCGAAAACAGCAATAATAATACATTACCAAAAAAAAAAATTTTTAATAACATTTTTTAGAAATTTCATTTTTAGTTAATTTAAAAAAATTATAATTAACAAAATAATTAACTTTAATTAATTTTTTTTGCATAACTTTATTAAGTACCTAAATAAAAAGAGCTCCACGAAGCGAAAAATTTATAGATCAATTATTTTAATTGTTATGCCGTAATTTATAAAAACAGAGATTGGAAAAAAATTGGTTAATTAACAATGATGTAACTTTTTGAAAAATCGACAAAAAAATTTTTTTTCGCCCAGGTTTTTTTCGTTCAAGTGTCTACATTACACCATAATTTTTTCAAATTTTTAATTTGTCATTTAATATTAAAAAAAAATTATTTTAGGTGATATACCGGCTTTTTAGGCGGCGCGCCTATGCCGTAACACCCTCGCGGAGCCCTATTTTCAGCGTTAAAAAAAATTATAAATAATATAGATAGAGTTCCGGGAGTTAGGACTTTTTTATTGGAAATTTTCTCCTCTTTTAGGATCTTTTTTCAAAATTCCTTAAATATTATTATTCTAAAAGTTATTAAGGAAAAACGAAATACCTTTTTTTTTATCTTATTTTGTTAATAACAATCGCAATTTTTTATGTGCTAATATACCCTTAAAAAACATTTTTCTAGACGTCATTACGAATCGAATGAGGCATCGCACATATTTTTAGGAGCTTTATTTCTATTTAACACGTTTTTGAACATGTTGACTAGACTATTATAGCTGTACAAAGGTCTTTTGATGAGTGAAAGATGTCACCACTTAACCCGCCATTTTGATTTCAAAAACGCCTTTCTTTATTTCTTTCAACTACCAAAGATTATTGAACCAATTGCATTCAAGTCAAACATGTCAACACGTCGACAAGAATACCTTAATCAAAAACGTTTCAATATCAATAAAAACATTTATTTCACAATAAAACAAAAACATAACAATATAATTTAGACTTGTCTAGGTACCTAAAACATCGAATTGACTATTACACTAGGTTTTAAATATTCGTCACGGATCCGTAAGCCAGCCATTTTACTACAAAAAGCTCTAGAAACAAAATTGCGAATCCATTGACTAGGTTTTGTAGAAACAATTTAGTAATATTTATGAAATATATTTCTTTGTAAAGCTTCCAGTGCTTCATTTGTATTGAGATGGACTCTTAAACCATAATATAGCAGTCGATGGATGCCATAATATTAGTTATGTAATTTAATCTCTTCATCTACATGACAGTTTGACATTGACATGTGTCAAGCCGCCATTTTGGCAGTTTTGATTGACGTTTGATGAATCATTTAATTTGGTCATCGCAGATTTGTAATGCAGTTTTTGTTAGTGATTTTTACACTGCAAAACATCAAATAAATTACAATCAAGTAGGATTGCAGGCATTTTTGTGTTGTGTAATCTTTGTTTTCAACATAAATTGTGATTTTTATTCGTGTGGTATTAGAAAAAGGCCTTTTCTTTTTTTTATCGAATGCAGAGCGGGAAGGAGTGCCAGTCTTTTGCTGGCTATAACCCATCGATATTCCTTAACTTTGTGTTCCAGGGCTGCGGTATTTCTTTCGAACGACCCGCAACTCCGGCAGGGTAGGCCTTCCTGTTAAGTGTTATTTGCCATCTATTCCTACACAAGTTTTATCCAGAAGTAACACTGTACTGCACTGTATATTGCTAACAGAAAAATATTGTTAAAATTGTTCCGTCATTTATTTTATTGCACTTACTTTATATTCACTCACACATTTCACTTTAAAACATTCACTTCATTTCCAATTCCTTGAAATATTTCACTTTAACTTAATGATGACCACGGTACGCCAACTCAGGACCAGAAGCATGACCCGAGTGAGCATAACCCGAATGAGCGTTGAACGCTAGTTGAGCTTGAGAAGAATGACTGGAAGGAACATGATACGCTAATTGGGCACCAGAGGAATGAGCCGAGGGCGCATGAAACGCAAATTGGGCCGTAGAGCCGTGACTAGCCGGAGCGTGATACGCCAATTGGGCGCTAGAAACATGATTTGCTGGTGCTTGATACGCTAATTGTGCGGTAGAACCATGCGCCGAGGGAGCATGATACGCAGCTTGGGCGACAGACGAGTGACCTGAGACTCCCACGAGTGCATTACCAGAATGAGCATGATACGCTAAATTGGCGCCAGAGGCATGACCCGAAGGAACATGGTACGACAATTCTGCGCCTGAGGAATGACCTGACGGTGCCTGGTAGCCGAGGTTCTGGTAACTAGCGTCATATTGCTGGTAGCCGTGAGCCATTTCTTGGCCAGATTGCTCTTTGTATTTACCTGAAAAAAAAAGAGATAAAATAAATTACAAAAGAGGTATCACTTTGTACGCATAGCATGTAAATAGGTTTTACGTTGATTTTATTAAACATTGTACTTTTTTTTGTGACTCGTTATGCTTGCCTTTAGAAAACCGATTCATTCGAATTATGAAATTCATAATGATCAAGAAACAGAAGCCGGCAGTAAATTCCACTATTAATTATTGCGAAAATCAGTACTTAATCATCAGTAACCCTCAACTCGATAGTCGATACACCATCAATCATTGTTTATCGAAATATGAAAAGCATTATTATTATGTCTTCCCTGAAGCCCAATTCCGGTAGGTTCCTGATTAAAAAAATTCCAGTGACATTCAATAACAAAAACTTGTCTAGAATGTACCAAAATTAGAGGACTTTTTTGACAGATGCACACGATCTGTTAAAACAAGAATTATGTCTCAATTCATCATAATACAGTACCTAGAACTCTAAACTCTCAAATCGTAGAGAGCACAGTGCTGCTCAATATCAGAAAATGGTATCAGGTGGTACTAAAATGAATTTTATTTATTGCACATTAGCAGCTTGTGATCGCATAGTTTGAACAGTTGCTATTGACCTTACATTCAACGGACATTGTGTTGATAGTTCAGTCTGAAAATCATAGATGGCGTTGCTATTACTAATATTTAAAATGGGATTAAATATTGAGGAAAAATTCAGTTTTTTTTAATCTAGACACGAATTAGCTTTTTAACACCCAATGTTTATTATTCAAAAGGTGTCCAAGATTTGGCCTCTTTAGTCTTGTTAAGCATGAGGATTTTTAAACTAAATAGGCTTGCGTTTTTTAGAAACTGGCCTTATGTTAAGCGACGATGCGGCCTAGAATGTAGCACGCTTGTCTTGAAGAAACCAACTCCGACACAATAGGCCGTTCATCAAAAACCTCTGCCAAACTCAGTGAGCAATGGGTAGCTCACTATCCGTCCGTGTCCTGGACAAGCCGTGTCGATAGGCGCGTTCGTGTTCCATGAACTCCTCAAAGGGATGTCTGCAAAGCAGAGGGACCTGCCAGGGCCATTGCTTGCCACGGGTTGTTTGAAAGAGATACTGCGGCTCCGGAACACATAGGGCAAAATAAGGAACATGGGTGGGCTTCAGTCAGTAAAAACCTGACACTTCATCCCGCTCCGCTGAAAGCGGGGGAAGTTATTTAATGATATCCCATCCGGAAAAAAGCTCCAGGGTAATACACATATTTTTAAAGAACTTACCATCATCAAAAATACCAGCAGCTTCATCCTTAGCGTTTTGCTCCAAGCTCTTCGCGATAGCCTCAGGCAGAGGCGGGGGGGTGGGCAGATGGGCACCCTGGGGGTGGAAGCCATGCTCGTCAGCGGTGTACGTCACGGTGTACGTCTGGCCATCGTCGCCCTTGTACGTGTAGGCTCCGTGGGTGACTGTGCCACCGTGTTCGGAGATCTGACCAGCTTCCTCGGCTTTTATTCCTGGAATATGGGATGAACAGTTTTTAGAAAATATGGTTTTGTAAGGTGCCCTAAAGTTTGGAATAATACGGATGGACTGCTTACCAGCTGCGTCTGCAAGGAACTATAAGAGATACTCCGGTGTCTAATTAAAATTGGTTAAATGTTTGAAGGAAAATTATAGTTGCTTACAAATGTCAATTTTAGGCATATAAAACTTTTGCTTTAATTAATGGATGTTGGATGTTAGATAGGTTAGTAGTAATAATTAGGTTGCTAGGTAATTCAAGGAAATAATATCGTTACAACAACAGTTAGTTTTTTTTATTAAATAGAAGCACGGAACTTTTTCATTTAATAATAACAAGGTAAAACTCACAAATGACCTGATGAATTACCTTTTTTCTTTTCTTTTTCCCCGCACTAGGAACTTCTTTTGCAGTGTGGATGCGTTTAGGAATATTTAAATTCAAATACACAAATAACCAAACTCGAAATAAGTATTAGTAGGCAATACAATAATTTGTTCGCGGGATAGAACCCGTGACAAACAACTCAGCATTCAATCGCTCAGCCACTGCGCCAACCGTGCCGTCAATGTGATGTTCAGATTTGAATTTACAAAACCTATAAAAAGTTTGACGTTATTTAAGATAATTTACTTACCATTTTCAGTTTCATAAGAATACTGGTACTGATGTCCGTTGTTCTCATTATTGTAATGCAAGATCCTTGCAGCCTTCTCCCCAGACGGCCTGCTGTTATAACTAGCTACTTCGTGTCCAACCGCTTCATGTCCTGAGAACGTCTGTGGCGCCTGTGATCGCTCAGAATATAATCCATGCTGTTGAAATTCGAGCGCTGATTGGTACTTCTCTGCTGACTGCGCGTAGCTCTCCGCTGATTGGGTGTTGTAGATCTGGCCAGCTGATGCAGCGGCGATGAAGGCGGCGATTGGAGCGAGCTGGAACGTGACAGTTTGTGGTCGTCAAGTTTGATTTTCGAATGTTTTTGAATTTTTGCGGTTCTTATGAATAAGGATGGTTGTTTTGCTAACATATTAGTAGGGCTGTCGTTTCCAAAGCCAATAGACGACATCATTTTCAAATTATTGGTTAATTTAGTTTCATTTCAAACAACCAAAAATAATAAAAAAAAACAATAGAGATTGGTTTCAATATATGAAACAGGTCCATAGATTTTTAATCCAATTTTCCAAATCTAGCCTCATGATATTAAAAGGGCTTAACCCTTAAACACTTCACACCAAGATTCCAAAAACAACTTTAACTTCCTCCCCAGCCTAACTACCAAGGATAACCATTGCAAAAACTTTCACTTAAACCACTCTTAACACAAAACCTAGCCAAAAATCTAGACATCTAATTTTCAGATGTTATTCACAGAGCTAATTAGATTTAAACTAATTATTAGCACTAGACCTACCAGCTTCATGTTGGTAAGTAGTTAAGTACTTGAATGTGAGGCACCTGGACAACGAATGAATTTGAAATTTCTTTCTGACGTTTATATAGCGAAATGTTTCCGAGTACGCATAGATGTATGAACTCATACTTGAGATAGAAATGACTATGTTAACAATGGACTTCGGCAATATTTGATTTTTGGACCATTACTTCGCTTTGTAGCAGTTCGTTTTGTTGAAACGAAGGCGGAAATTAAAACATTTAATAATTATTATTTCATTTTCATTTATTAATAATAATTAAGGACATAAGAAGGAACATGGATGGATTATAGTCAATAAAAGTCTGATATTTCCCGCCGCTACGCCCTTTCCGGGGTAAATTATTTGATGACTAGCTGGCGCTATATCAAAAGTATCCTATGTGTTATTCCAGACTATAATCTACCTCTGTTCCAAATTTCATCAAGATCCGTTTAGCCGTTTTGGCGTGAAAGAGTAACAAACACCCATCCTCACAAACATTCGCATTAATCTATACTAAAGCTGAAGAGTTTGTTTGTTTGTTTGAACGCGCTAATCTCAGGGACTACTGGTTGGAATTGAATAATTCTTATAGTGTTGGATAGTCCATTTCTCGAGGAAGGCTATAGGCTATATAATATCACGCTACGACCAACAGGTGCTGAGCAGCGTGGGTGAAACCGCGGAGAACAGCTAGTAAATAATATTATAGTAGTAGGATTACCCAACCGAAAAAAAAACACGAAAAGTAGTGAGTGCAATCATAATCTTGATATCATAAAAAAATAACTCGAGAACAGCTAAAATGCCGACTAATTTTTCAGACTGTTTTACTTTGCAAAAGCTAACACCCTCTAACTGACATGTTTAACCTAAAACAACAACTACCTACTAATACGACTAATTTTATTAAAGACCTCGCAAAAATCTAATAAAAAATGTGAACATAATAATTTATTGACACATTTTTTATTCACGATATATTTTAAAAGCTTCCATTGTCAACACCAAACCAAAAAAGCAGCCAACTCCACAGGTACAGTGGTTACATTGGCATGAGATTCAAGACCGAGATCATTGTTAGGTAACAGCTGTAACGAGATGCGCCCGCCGGCTGAACATGTGGAGCATTTGTAGAGTTAGGAATGCATAGAGGTGATACTGTCACATGGTATGGGTAAGATTCCAGTTGTATGTTGGGAATGACAGGATAGGAGTAAATAAAGTTGGTGTTTAAGATTGACTTGCAATTTGGTGTTTATAATTTTTTTTTTTTTTAAATGTATGTGCACAGGAGAGAAGTTAAGGAAACATCATACCAAAATTTTGAGTACAAATGCACAAATGTTATTTGATAAAAAAAAAACGTGAAGAAAAGAAAGGCAGACGAAAATAACGAGTACGAATGTTCCTTATTTATGTTTTGTAACTTTCAACGTTTGAAAGAATGTGCAGACATTATGATGTGCAAACTTTCTGATCTGAAATTCTAATAATTTAATAAAAAGTATTATTTAAATAATTTTGACATAAGTCAACAAATAACCCTGGTAACCATTGGAACTAATTTGCTTATGTTAAGAATTATGATGGTAACATTACGTCTGTAATTCCCAAAGGTTTAGGCAGAAGTGTACCTAATAATAAACCAATTCGCTAGTTTATGTGTTAATTTCCCAATGTAATAAAGTTGTGATCCTATTGCCATCAACGGGGCATGAGTTTAAACTACGGAATCTAGACTGACCTGTTGATAGGATTTCTGGGAAATCCCAGATTTAAAAAACCTAACAAATCTTTGCTCAACCTGGGTATCGTACCTAGGACCTCACACTCAGCATTCGTACCAATAAACCATTGAGGTAACCAAACTTGATTGAAATAGTGAAACAATTGTGGAGTTGTAAAAATAAGTTGTAGGCTATTTTAATTGTATTCTTATATTCTTTTGCATCTGTTTATTTTTATGACTGCAAGGGTTTTTGGGCTCGTAAATAAGATTAGAGTAAATAGTTTTTAAGCATGCTGTGTACAGATGTTTTGACCGATAGACAATATGTTTGAAAACCTATTGTATTTGTAAGAATGGGAAATGCGTGGGAACGTCGAGAGCGGCTTGTTTGACGGTATGACCGAGTGGGGTGGGAAACCCAAAACGTAGGTAACGTAATTGTAGAAGGAGAGGCTGGAAGACAGTCCTTAACTGAACGTCATTGTAGACAGGCTTCTTTTTGGTTCTTCAATAAACCTATACTTGTAATTTACTTGACCTGTGATTCCTTTTTGATATATTCACACCATCCTATATATCCACACTAGTACGATAGAAATATTGATACTACACAATTTACGAGGCTAATTAGCGCAATCATAATACGCAAAAATTATAAACATTCATAGCATACCTTATCTCAGTAAGCTACAATTTGTATCTGTGGGTGCTATCTAAACATTCCCAACTCTATAGACACTAAGTAACTAAATTACTTCGACGCTGTGTCCAAACAGTCGATATTATTTGTATCAGCTAATAACTGATATACAATAGTTACGTTAAGTAACTCTAAGGCTGGCTTCACAACAAGCTTGTAGTGGCAACCGTAGTGACACACAACTTATTGTCCTTTTTGTGTTTACGGCGAGAAAAAAGAACCTTAAGGCTGTCTAGGTTTTGCGTAGTTTAGGTAGGCAAGGTCGGCAGGGTAGAAAAATTGCATTGCAACGCATGGCACAGCTAGTAATATTGTAAAAGCGAAAGTGAGTTTGTTTGTTTGTTACTTCTTCACGCTTTATTGGCTAAACCGATTTTGGTGAATTTTGGTACAGAGATAGTTTGGCACCAGGAGACGGACATAGGCTAATATTTTTTTGAAAAAAGTGGGATGTGAGGGAGAAAGAGGGGAGAAAAGGGAAAACTTAGCGTTGCTGTTACAAATCAATAAGGCGCAAGGGCAAAAACTGAAGGTTGCCAGGTACCTGCAAATTAGGAAAGGGGAATTGTTCTGAAGCCGCTGGCAAAAGCTAGTATAATTATAATTTTGAGGGAAAATGTCACTCAAGACAACTCATTTATTATACATGCGTGCGTTATTTTTTTATTTTGCGCTCAGCCAAGAAGTAAAATTTTCTTCCTGGGGCGATGTTCCCAAGTTCAGATAAGGAAGTTAATAACTTTTCTTCTAGATTTGGTCATCGCATCGTCGATTTCATCTCTATCCCCACGACAAGAATAAGTTCAAAAATAGGCACTTTTAAATTAAAAAAGAAAACATGTTCATGAATTTAGTTCGATTTACAAGACAAAAAAGTCAATCGCTGGCTGACTGTCATTTGTTTTTCATGCATTCTCACAGCTAATCAACTATAGCTGGCTGAATGTCATTTGTTTTTCATGCATTTTCACAGCCGATCAACAATGTAAAACGTTTGTTTTGAACGCAGCCTAACTTTAAAGTAACATGTTCGCACTTAAGGCGGTAATGATTGACAACTGGATCACTGGGTCAGTCGTAGATTCCAATGGAATTGATGATTGCAAGCTGTTATTGATAAGTATGGTTATAGTTTTGAAATGATACCTTTTTATTAAGTCTTGGGTTGGGTAGATTGATAGTTTGGTAGTGTTTTGTGAGCAACTTTGATCAATTTGGCAACAAACTACTTAATTAGAAACGGTTATTGTTGGTCTAGTGTTTGCAGGCGCTATTTCTAAGCATGAAGTAAGTAAGTCATGAGGACCTGTAGAGGTAGGTAACTATAAAAATCTAAATAAGTTCACAAACCGTTAACAGGGAAAAAACTTTATTTTAGCAACAGTATTTTAACTTCACTCAAGTTGAATGAAGAACATAACAAAGTTTATTTTAAAAATGTAGCAGCTTTTAAAATAAGATATTTTGGAACAGGTGCAGCTGTTAGCCGTGATCAATTTGTAACGACCAAAAAAGAGTTGGAGAGGCCGCAAATGACAGAATGAAATTCGAAATTTGAATATTCAACAATTTTGATCTAGAAGGAAAGAGTTTGACGCGACAGAGGAGGTGGAATACACACTTATTTACAAAAGTATGACACTCCTCTCTGCTCCGCCTAGATCGAGAGGAGTAATTTAGTGTTTTTTTATCCGAAAAATAAAGAAGACGTGGACAGAGTGGTGTGTCTAGACCAGCTACCCTAACATGACGTGTTAAAGCAGAACTTATTCCGCTGAAGGAAAGGGACAGAGCTATACAAGGTGTCTAGCACCATCTCTTTCACTCATTGGAATAAGTTCTGCTTTAAGATGTCATAGTAGGCCTACTGTTCGTTTAACACCTAGGCGATCTATCTCTGCTCGAGTTAAAATATAGGTAACAAAAACATTATTTCCTTTTGGTCGCATATCTATTTCTTACTCGTTACAGCCGTTTTGTGAGAATATGATCGTATTATAGGATTTATTATTCAGATATTAATTTTAGATAATGAACAATTAATGAGATACCTAACTTTTATAATCAATTCAGTTTGCTAAGTTGTAACAGTTGCTAACAAAATTCTACTATCTTACACGATTGATACTTGTCTCGCATGATTGACACATTGATAAGTCACACTCAATTATTTATTACGTACTTTGTTTTGTACCTAATTATCCATTTTCGACGCTATATCGTAAATTATAGTTTGTCTTATTTTCATGCAAAATTTGCTGTTATAAGGCATCTCTAATTTGAAATAAGAAGGTACAGACGCCTGCAGACAGTAGTTGTAGTAGCTTGAGCTACTACAATCTGTCAGATTTCTTTGATAGATTTTCGACTTTATTTCTAAAGCATTAAGGTTCAAGGTTCATTGGAAAAAATTGACAGTTTCGGGTAGCTTGACCTGCAGGCGTCTGTACTTGATGAAAAAGCTCTATTAACCTACATAAGTCTTCGGTTAGTACTCACATGGACAACCATTGAGTTATTATTGATGATAATGATTAGACATACTCTAAGATTTACTCTGTTAAAATCATTTAGCGACACCCCCCTGCTTCGGATGTTTTTTAGGGTTCCGAACCTCAAACAGAAAAAAAAACGGAACCCTTCATCACGTTATTGTCCGTCTATTATCTGTCTAGTACCTTTATCTTGGAAACGCGTGAAGGTTCGAGTTGAAATTAAAACCATATACTCAACTCTGTGGTCCCTTTGTGCTGAGTAAAAATAGACTTTCTAAGTCTATGCATTTAAAATATATGGCAGTTTACGTCGTAAGTTTGTACGGAACCCTCGGTGCGCGATTCTCGCTCTTGGTCGGTGTTTATTTGTATTTGTAGTATTGTATTTGAATAAACATTAAATTTTTTGGTGAAAATTACATCAAGATCCATTGCGTATATGAAAATTCAGCGATCACAAAGACGACACGCAAAACTAATTTTGATATTTGCCACGTAAAGAAGCATACAAATCTACTCGTGATGTTACCAGCAGTATACATGTTCCTGCTGATTAAGTGATGATAATAGTTGATAGATCTGAAATCTGGTTCTTCTAACCTGACAGACAGATGTGTTGCTGGGAAGTTTGTTCCGCCACTTCTTCTTCCCAGCTAAAACACTAGGAAGTGGCGAAGGGCAGGGCGTTTTTGTGGGAATGTTCCTGTAATCTGACGTTCAAAAAGTGCTGATTATCAGCCTAATTTGAATAAATGACTTTTGATTTTGATCATTTCAGCAGAAACTGCTGAGGGGTCAGAGGTTACGCAAAAAATATCTTTCGATCAACTATTTTGACGATAAAGTTGGCGCAGTGGTTGTGCGATCGACTACTGCGCTGTCGCGGGTCGATTCCCGCACGGAACAAATATTTGTATCGCCTACAAATAGTTGTTCCGGGTCTGGTTGTTTGTGTATGTGAGTTTTAATGTTTGTAAATGCACCCACAATACAGGAGAACTTCCTAGTGTGTGGCAACGTTTAAAAAAAAACAAAAGAGAAACTAATACCTTAAACGAAACCTAATTACAAATGGTTATCGATCGATCTTGTTACTGCAATACTTATTACTTTAATCACTATTAGCTAATAATTAAACAATTGTAATACCTTATGTAACAGTCTCATAACTCATAATAATGGGATAGGAATCAGGGTTATGATTTGATTTTATGTAACGATTTGAATCGAATCGAGACAGATGGTTGATTAGATTATAACCAATCATTATGTACTTACAAGGTATGTACTAGGCCCGCTGTGTTACCCGCGGTGAGAAACATATTTGAAATATTTGATCATACCATGGAAACATCGCCTTTATCTAGGATCTAAAGTAGCATGTGTATTAATCCAGAAAATAAGCCATCTAGATAACAAATTTCATCGAAATCCTAGTTTAAGCGTGAAAAACTAGCAAACACACAGACACATACCAACTTTCCCCATTGATAAATATTAGTGCGTAGTACCTACTTTAAAATGTTATGCCGATATCATTACAATTATTATCTTCAGATTGTGAAACATCTACCGGGCCAGGCGTGCGTGCGAGTTGGTTCGAAAGAGATACCGCTGCCCCGGACAAAAGGCCAAAGAAGAAACATGGTTTATCAGGGAAACTAGCAGCTTACGTAAATTCAGATGTAAAGCGCCGTCATTCCGTCCTCGCCGACGAGGCTCGTCGCGAGGTCCCGGTCCTGCTCCACCTGCTCCACCCGTCGTTGCTAGAGCTAGCCCGTGTTGCTGAGCCAGTAAGTTCAAATCAGCTCCCTAAATAATATGACTAGAGCCAGCCTGTCTCTTTGCTGTCCTTCCTTACTTCCCTTAACCAAGGCTCGTACCTCACAGGAGGTGCCTGGCTGGAGACCTTAATTTTAAGGCATCTACAGGAATCATCCGGCTAAGCAGACGACAACCTCTTAGGTTGAACTGCGAGATGCCATTCTAGAAAAAAACTTGGTTTATAGGTAGTACACGTCAGATACTCCTCCCACTCCATCAAGAGCGGGAGAGGAGTCATTTGATGATTTCACGTTCAAAAACAAAAAGTCAATATATATAACTTTACTAGCAAGTTCAATAAGCACAGCAGAATATTAATATTTACTATATTACAGCAGAATATTAATATTTATTTATTGACGGTCCTGTTGGTCTAGTGGTTAGTGGCCCTGACTGCTGAGCCGGAGGTCGTGGGTTCGATTCCCACCCAGGACAAACTTTGTGTGATGAGCATGATTGTTTGTTCTGTGTTTGGGTGTGATTTATCTATAATATGTATGTATTTACAAATTATATAAGTATGTATATCAGTTGTCTGGTTACCATAACACAAGCTCTGCTTAGCTTGGGATCAGATAGCCGTGTGTGAGTTGTCCCAAGATATTTATTTTTATTTATAATATTAGAAGCGTAAACGATAGTTTGTGGTATAGGTTCAAAAGTAACAAAGTACGATAATACGTGATAAAATCAACGAAAGACGACAATGTAAATGTCAATTAATGCAATGTCAGAATATAAAACCACACAATTAATGAACAAACATATATTTTTTTGCGTTTTCTCTCGCCTATTTAAGGAAATGTAATTAATGCGATTATTTTTTATTTATTTCAAAAGGAATTTTCATATATTAATTATTATTGTGCATTATCAGGGCAGGATCCGGCTATGTGCTTGGGCACAGAGGTAGATTATAATCCGAAATAACACATAGGATACTTTTCTTTCGATCATCACGCGGGTGAAGCCGCGGGTGCTAGCTAGTATACTGTATACGTAATTTTCATTAACATAATTGTTCATTGGCTCACGTTATTCCATCAGCTGACTACACAACACAGTGATGTCTCAAATAAATACATTTGCTAAAATTGCTCCAGCTTATCTCACAGTTAGCAACTCTAGGCCAATTCATGCATATTCATCAATTTGCTTTTTAGTAATTTAGTGATTAGGGCAATTAACATCAGTATTCATCAAGAAGCGAGGTAATAATGAATGAATTTTATCTCAAAAGACGTTCTGATTTATTTATTTGCATTGCCTGCCTCACAGTTCAAAGTTTTAAGAGTGTTGAGAGGTGATTTATCTCTTGTTTTCTTTTTCTTTAATAGTAGTTGGTATCAAAAAAAATCTATAAATAAAAAGTCACCGACTTCCGGAGATAAATTAATAATTATTTTTTTGCAAAAATGTTTTCATTACAGCTTTTTTAATTGTTAAATATTATGATTAATAAAAAACAACTGTTACTGACCTCTTAAACATGCTAAGAGCTGGCCTTACGGACTAAAACAATACAAAAGCAAAAATATGGGGTGTCTATTTAATTTTCCACTAGGGCCCTGATATTTTTAACGATTAAAAAAAGGTATATGCACAATTCATCATTTAAACTGTAAACACATACGTTATATCATTGGCTCCAAACGCAAAACATCAAAAATATGAATTCCAATTAACTTACATTTGCTACAGTTTTTAAAACATCACAAAAAATCTCATAAATATGTAATAACATCCTTGTTATTTAAATTTAACTTCAATTTTAGACAGAATCCTATTAAAAATGTCAGAATCTATTGCTTGTATTGATATATAGCTTTTTTAAGCATTATTTTAAGTTACTTAATGCTTAAAATTGATCTTTTTTTGTAAATAAAAATGTAGAGTTTTATCATGTGGGAGAAAATGTGTTAATACACTTCAAGTAACAAGCTACACTTTTTTTTAACTTTTGCTCAGCTGTGGGTGAGTTGTAGGCTGATATTATTATATTTTTATTATATATTAGACTAGCTGTTCCACGCGGTTTCACCCACGCTGCTCAGCACCTGTTGGTCGTAGCGTGATGTTATATAGCCTATAGCCTTCCTCAAGATATGGACTATCCAACACTAAAAGAATTTTCCAAATCCAACCAGTAGTCCCTGAGATTAGCACGTTCAAACAAACAAACAAACAAACTCTTCAGCTTTATAATATTATAATTATAGTAATATAGTATATAGTATAGATAAAAGAGAAAAGCACTGACTCACTCAACACGAAACCTCAGAAACTAGAAGTGTTAAGACTCTCAAATTTTGCAGGGGGGCTGCGAATTTGTTTAGGACGTAGGTGCACACTAAGATGGGATCTTGCAAAATTCAACCCCTAAGGGTGGTAGTTTAGTTTGTATGGGAGAAGGCGACTTCTTGGCCGGACACGGTTAGAGCAGTAGGTGAGGGGTTGACTGCTGCGCTGCGTGTCGCGGGTTCGATTCCCGGACGGAACAAATATTTGTATGGCCTACAGATAGTCGTTCCGGGTTTGGCTGTTTGTGTATGTGAGTTTAAATGTTTGTAAATGCACCCATGATACAGGAAAAATCCAAATCTGTCATCAAAATCGGCTTAGCCATTTAGGCGCAAACATTCAAACAAACTCACTTTCGCTTTTATAATATTAGTAAGGATTTAAGTAAGGCTTTAGGTATACATATTATTAATAACTAGCTTTCGCCCGCGGCTTCGCCCGCGTTAAATATGGAGTATCACATTTCCCCTTGCGCCTTATTGATTTGTAATAGCAACGCTAAGATTTCCCTTTTCTTCCCTCTTTCTCCCTCACATCCCCCTTTTTTCCAAAAAATATTAGCCTATGTCCGTCTCCTGGTTCCCAACTATCTCTGTACCAAAATTCATCGAAACCGGTTTAACCGTTAAAGCGTGAAGAGGTAACAAACTCATTTTCGCTTATAATATTAGTAAAGATTTGTTTTACTTTTCAGTCAATAAAATTGTGCATGCCGTGAGGCAGAAATAAGGATTCAAAATATTGTACCGATTTAAATGAATCTTAGTACAGAGATAGTTGGGACCCTGGAGACGGACATGGGCTAATTTAAAAAAAGTGACACCTTTTGTCACTTTTTTTATTTCAAAAGGTCAAAGTTAGCGCTTGCCCAAAGTAACTATGTCACGCGGACAACGTTGCAGTGGAACCTAGTTGAATATATTTTCAAATAAAAAAATGGACGTATTCCCGACAGCTCTACGCTCCACGATAGCAGCCTCAAATCTTTACATTGGCATAGCTTTTGATGGAAGCTTGTCTTAAAGTCTGAGTAGGTTCTCAAGGCCATAAAGATGAAGGCATATTATTGTTATGATTTACTGTTTCATTCCACACATAGATACACCCACTTAAAGCTTTCGGAGGAGGCCTTCGAATTATTGTAATAAATAATGGATTTAAAGATTAGTCTAACTCTTAAGTGAGGCTAACAATTACTGTAATATTTATGTATGTTATCCTGTACACATACCTACATTTACAGTATATTTTATGGGCACTACTTACTTATATTGTAATTCTTATGTGGCTCTTTAAAAAAAACGTACACTGTTAATTTCGCGTGTATCGTGGGTGCGTTTACAAATATTAAACTCTCATACACAAACAGCTTGATTTGGAACACCTACATGTAGGTCATACAAATGTTTTTTTCCGTGCGGAGATCGAACCTGCGACACGCAGCGCATCAGTCGATCGCTCTACCACTTCGTCAACCGTGCATTGATGCAATAGGTGCCAACAATAAAATCCGTGATGAAAGAAACAGGCTAATCAACAAAGGTGATAACGTTGCTACTTGTGATGCACCTGCATCATAACTATTAGTAATTCTATTAGCGATGCAGTAGTCAATAAATTAGGATTATAAACCTATAATATGGCATCAATATGATTTATAGAAGCACCACCCAAGCTTTTACAAATATTCAATGGCCTTTAACCCTACACTGCAATGTAGCTTAATCACCCTATGTTTCTATTACTGACGCGTTTTCTCTCACTTTGTAAGGGTTTGGGTCGTAATCTATCACGCAAGCATTTTGGGTTGGTGGGTGTCACAGTTTTTCGTGTTTTCAGTTCTAGGACATGCTTATTGCGGTTTCCTTCACCATTTTGAGAGCAGTGGTTACAAAATAGTCTTGAAAGAACTTAGAATAGGCCTCCAGCTGTCGGAATAGGCTACTGAAAAAAATCCTGACTTTATTTAAACTCGTGACTTGTAATAACTAAATTGCAAAGAAGATTGTCATCGCCGCCTAGGACAACAAGTTAACCGTGGCGCACACTATGATGGCTGGTTCGAGGTAGCCCACGTATTAATACGAATTTTTGGAAACATTTATGAGGAAGGCCTTTACCCAGCAGTGGGACATTAACGTCTCAAAACTGCAACAACTTACTCTCAATACAAATAAAAACAAAACGAATTGATAGTATTTCTTTTTTGATATATTTTTTGTATCCTATCGCAATGCTATCATATTTTACCCAAAGTTTGACTGGTCCGGGGTTGCGGGTTGTTCGAAAGAGATACCGCGGCCCTGGAACGCAAAGGGCAATAAAAGGAACACGGGTAGGTTTTAGTCAGTAAAATAACTTCCCCCGCTCCGCCCAGAGCGGGGGAAGTTATTTGATGATTTCCCAACACAAAAAAGGGTGACTGGTAGAGAATGCCCTATGGCATTTAGAACACCTATGTACCCGTGAAGTTTAAATAAATAAACATCAAGATCCTGCAAACATTAACGAAATCATCCAAGTTCCTTCAAAACAAGATATATGAGGATGCACCACTATGACATTGCAAAAGCATGATTAATGCGCTAGAGTGAAGTGTATGACAGATGTTAATACAACACCTGCTACCCTGCCATGACGTCTTAAAGCAGAACTAATTCCACTGAGGGAAAGAGACGGAGCTATATAGGGTGTCTAGCACCATCTCTTTCCCTCAGTGGAATAAGTGCTGCTTTGAGATGTCATGGTAGGCCTGTTGATTATATAGACTGATATGAATTGATCCTGATTAGTATTGAATTAGATTTGTGATGAAACTGAATGATAATCCTCAAAGGTTAGCAGGAGACAAGGAATTGTAGTGGAGGAGTGGAAATATGATTAATGGATTTGACCGCTTAGTTGTGTCTCCTGAATGAAACGTTATGAAGCTTTAATATTAGTAGGTAACGAGGTGTTTACTGTAGGATTTGGTGCTTCTGAATGTACAGACGCCTGCACATCAAGCTACTACAATCTGTCAGATTTCTTTGATAGATTTTCGACTTTATTTCAAAAGTATTAGGTTCAAGGTTAATTGGGAAAAATTAACAGTTTCGGGTAGCTTGACCTGCAGGCGTCTGTACTATTTAAATAACAGTGACCGCAGCAATATCAATACGATTTTTAGGGTTCCGTAACTCAAAATAAAAATACGGGACCCTTATCGGATCACTTTGTTTTCCATCTATCTGTCTGTCAAAGAAAACCCTTTAGGAACGCATGGGGGTATCGAATTGCAATTGAAACCATAATTAGGTGCTCAACTCTGTGACCCGTTTGTACTGTGAAAAAAATCCCAACTCTAAATCTACGCAGTCAAAAGATATGGCCGTTTATATTGCAAGTTTTTACGGAACCCTCAATGCGCGAGTCTGACTCACTTTTGGCCGGTTCTTTTCATATTTTAACCCATTAATGCCATTGAAGTGCCATATGGAATTTCAAAATATGATTGATTTGAAACATAGGCATGACATTTTTATAATAAAAGTGTTGGCATAATGATACTTTTAGAACTATATTATTTGAAAGATCCTAATTCAATTCATAGCCAGATGACCTTTTAGTCATTCGAGCCGTTTATAAATGGACAAACAGGCTTTTGTTAGATTTGCTTTTATTTGTACAGTGAAACGAGGTGTATAGAAACGCAGGGGTGAATACAGGATGCGGATTGTTTGAGGCCGCGGGGTCTTCGATACAGATACTTTGGCTTCGGAGGACAAAGGTCAAAAGAATGTGTTTTAGTCAGTGAAAATCTGACGTTTCCGCTGAGCGAAAGCACAAAGCGGGGGAAGTTATTTAAAGATTTCACATTCGCCAAAGGGTTGATCTACATCCAATTGGGGCAGCGCGAAAATTTACGAGTATGTCCTTGGTTTCCCGACAGTGGGAATACAGTCCGTATATAACTAACAGGGTATGTTAATTATAACAGGGTCTGTTAGTCTACTCTACCCAAATCGAGAGAATATTTTGATGATAAAATCTTAAAAGAGAGTTCAATTTTGAATTAATATGGTATTTTATAATGGTAACTTAGCCATGGCCATGAAATGGCCCATCGAATACCTGAGGATGCGCTCTTTAAGCAACTGGATCAAAGGGCTTGACTCAGGAATCACTACTCCAGCACACGGCTCTTTTTGTAAGGTCCCTTTTTCTTTAACTCTGACCGGTGGGTACAACTTTTTGAGATTTTTTAAAGCAATATTTCAAAAATTTGACCAAAACAGTCTAAATATTAATGGACGGAGAGCAAGAAGAAGGTCAAAGAAAAGATTAATGCATTGCGTAAGAAATGAAGGAGAAAGAAGTAAATAATGCCATGACGTCTGAAACGGGAGAATGGAAGAAGAAAACGTGTTGCACCGACCCCAAATAGAATGGCAAGGGCAGGAAATTGATGTATTCAAAATGTAAAAAATAAATAAACGAAGTAAATAAAACTACTCAGAATCTGCCAACAACTGTTAAACTAGGTTCGTTTCTGATCTTTAATTTCTTCTACAGAATATTAACAACGTACAGGTGTAACTTTGCTTTATAATCCAAGGTTAATCACCTAACAAAATTATAGCAACACAATTTAATTGCTATCTCAACTAGGAGCAACACCTTCAAATAATACAGTATAGATAGTAACGGCATAACTGTTAGCCCATCTTAATATAAAAAAAATGGTAATAAAGATAATTTTATGACCGCGTCAAAATTGTACAAGAATTAAAGAAGATCATCAAATGTTATGGCTTTATTGCAACTTTGTTAGAACGTGGTTTAGTAACTATTGATAGGGAAAAAAGAAAGAATATGCATTTATTAGAAACTAGCTTTTGCCCGCGGCTTTGCTCGCGTTAAATTCGGGGTACCACAGTTCCCCCATAGTGATTTGCAGGTACCTGCTACTTGTAGTTTTTGCCCTTGCGCCCTATTTATTGTAATAGAAAAGCTAAGATTTCCCTTTTCTTCCCTCTTTCTCACTCATTTCTCACTTTTTTTACTAAAAAATTATCCTATGAAGCCCAGAAGACAAATAGCCTATGTCCGTCTCCAGGGTCCCTACTATCCCTGTACCAAAATCCATCAAAATCGTTTTAGCCATTTAGGCGTGAAGACGTAACAAACAAAGTCACTTTCGCTTTTATAATATTAGTAAGGATATATGCCACAAGTGCACAGACTTTATATTTAAAATAATAATAGAGATATAAAAAAAAAAATTAACAATAATATACAACATTGTGCCTACGGCTGCCCCAAATAGGCCTAGTTTTGTTTCATTGGTAGATAAATTTCAGGCCTTGTTGCACCGAGAGAGATCGATATGATAGGACCTTAATTAGTATACATAAAGCCTATCATTGTCTTTTTAATAATATTATTTAAATATGTTAAAGCTAGGAATTATATTGTTCCAAATAAAACAAGACTTTGGTGTTGAATTCAACTGTGCTTTTAAACTCGATCCGAGGAAATACACAGTAATGATTTTTACACCTTACTAGTGCATTAGGAAACGCAACCATTAAGAAATAAAACAATAATTAAAAATAATATTGCAACTTTATTGCTTCAATATACAAAATAACGCACAAAAGGTCCACTCCTCACAACATACGATGAAAATCTCACAAAGATCCTTGAACAAAAAACAATCGCTGAATGCTTGAGACTTGCCAATGCGTTTGCGACGTTTTCATCATGCGTTGTTTATCGCAGACCTTCTATCCTTTTCTTTTTACAGTAAATATAATCCTTAAAGTCTAATATCAAATGGCACTGTACAATGTTGCTTTCTTGCTGTTTTTCTGGGTTGTTGTTCTAATAGCGACGGTAGGGGTTGAAGGGGTTGTATCTCGTGGGGTACTGGTTGCGGGCTAAGACTACGCCAGGGGCGTATCTGGCATCGTGATAGCTCCCTGAAAAATAGAAAGGAAACATTGTTAAAATAAGACATAATGTATGTCTGGGGTTGCGGGTTGTTCGAAAGAGATACCGCGGCCCCGGAACATAAAGGGCAATAGAAGGAACATGGGTGTAGTACAAGTCTGACACTTTCCTCAAGTTATTTGATGTTATTCCACCCCAAAAAAAGACATAATCTATACTTCTATACTAATATTATAAAGCTGAAGAGTTTGTTTGTTTGTTTGTTTGAACGCGCTAATCTCAGGAACTACTGGTTGGAATTGGAAAAATTCTTTTAGTGTTGGATAGTCCATTTCTTGAGGAAGGCTATAGGCTATATAACATCACGCTACGACCAACAGGTGCTAAGCAGCGTGGGTGAAACCGCGTGGAACAGCTAGTGTATGTATATTGATGTGTGTCAATTCATGGATGTAATCAGGAGATATATACTTTTATAACTGCTTTTTCTTAATTATGACCAGAATAAAGTAAATTTGATTACGATAGTCAGAACGTTTTGACAACTAAAAAGCTAAACATTGCTGAAAGTAGTTTATTGTTCCAACAACAGGACTAAAGCTTTTTTCCTCTTCAAATGTATTAATCATCATACATGCAATTGAATTCAGTGATCAACGGGCCGGATATTATAGTGACAGGAAATGTGATGTAAGAACACCAAGATTCTAAGAAATGTAAGAAATTTTGATCAATATGGTCATTTTACGGCCCTTAAGTATTCTGCAGCGATAAGAATCACATTAATTACCACAGGACATTAACCTACTGCGCAAATATTTACCTACTGTCTATCTACCGTAACATCAGCAAAAGCTGCAATTATTCACTTAATAGTGATAGCTTATGGGTGTATGACGATAATTATCGCGATAATTAGCGAGCTATCTAGATTAATGGATATGTTATAGTGTCGGATACGATAAAATGTTGATTACAGTTCAACATGTTGTAGTGTTATGTGCGATTAGTAGATTTTTCAGAACTGTCACAGATTATTAAATTTGGTATCGTTGATATAGGTCTGAGGTCTGAATTATAAGGTATTTGTAGCCTAATTATATCTGTATGTATTTTTAAAACATGATGTTGGTGTGTCAATCTATACTAATATTATAAATCTGAAGAGTTTGTTTGTTTGTTTGTTTGTTTGAACGCGCTAATCTCAGGGACTACTGGTTGGAATTGGAAAATTCTTTTAGTGTTGGATAGTCCATTTCTTGAGGAAGGCTATAGGCTGTATAACATCACGCTACGACCAACAGGTGCTGAGCAGCGTGGGTGAAACCGCGGAGAACAGTTAGTTACATATAATACAATTCCATCTCAAATTCTAAACATAAACATCTACCATGTTTCTGAGAAAATGTACTTATAAATAGTTTGATGGAAAAAGGTAGTTTTTTTTTACCTATTTTTATTCTGCTATAGATGGGCAAAAGCCTTCCCTTTCTCCTTCCAAAACTTAATGTATTGTTGCAATTCCTGGCCACGTTTTCCCCGAAAAAAAAACTGCTTAAGAAAAAAAAATCTTACCATCATCAAAAATACCAGCAGCCTCATCCCTAGCGTTCTCCTGAAGCGATCTGGCGATGGCAGCAGGAATAGGGGGTGGGGTTGGAAGGTGGGCACCCTGCGGCTGGAAGCCGTTGGCGTCGGCGGTGTATGTCACGCTGTAGACCTGGCCATCATCTCCAGTGTAGGAGTAGCTGCCCGCCGCCTGGATGCCGTTTGCTTCGACGCCAGTTTCGTCGGCGTGGATGCCTGGAAAGATGATAGAGATACAGGTTTAAGTTGGCTTTTGAATATTTAAAAAAAAGATAGAATGTAGAATCCAATAGAACTCATAAGAATATTTGATGATATACTTTTAAAATCACTAAACAAAACAAATTACTGATACGGTATGATTAAATGGTTATTGCAATACTATTAATTTGTTTAGAAAGAGAACCACGTCGATTTTGTTATCAGTTGACGTTAAATTAATTTTAAAACACATATTTGCTGATTGCTGGCTTGACTACACAGTACAAATAGCGACTTCCAGAAAAACAATAAAAAACCGGCCAAGAGCGTGTCGGGCCACGCTCAGTGTAGGGTTCCGTAGTTTTGGTGCTAATTTTGGATTGCGAGAACCGATTTCAATAATTCTTTTTTATTTTGAAAAAAGATACGTTCAGGATAATAAAATATGTAAACGAAGTTAAAAAAATGCTTGCATAAACGATTATACTACAAACTTAGTCCACAAATTATTTTGTACAACTTTTTTTTTTGTACAAAAACTGTTATGCCAATCAAGTTCAAAATAATTTTCATAGAAAGTCCTTATAAAGTTCTACTTTTCAGATTTTTTTCATATTTTCTAAACTTATGGTTGATAAGTTAGAGGGGGGGGGACACATTGTTTTTTACTTTTGGAGCGATTATTTCCGAAATTATTGACATTATCAAAAAATGATTTTAGTAAACCCCTATTCATTTTTAAATACCTTTCCAACAATATATCACACATTAGGGTTGAAATTAAAAAAAAAAACACTTCCCACTTCACATATAGGGTGGCTACCCTAATAAAACATATTTTTCCAATTTTTATTTTACCACTTTGTCGGCGTGATTGATATACATATTGGTACCAAATTTCAGCTTTCTAGTGCTAACGGTTACAGAGATTAAGCGAGGACGGACGGACGGACGGACGGACGGACGGACGGACGGACAGACAGACATGGCGAAACTATAAGGGTTCCTAGTTGACTACGGAACCCTAAAAATGGAATTTACTTCCCGAAGCCTTTTGATTCGTTCAATGGTTTTTTTATTGTCTTTTTGGAAGTCGGTATTTTTTTCAAAAAAAAATCTTTTTGTTTCAGCCGCTTTAGTTGTGGTTTCAAGATATCTTAACGTGTAATTTGATTTTAAAATGTCTGATTTATGAACTGTATGTCTGAAATAAATAAGTTCTATTATGTTAAACAAATTCCATTGCTAAGATAAAAGCTTGTCATCAATTTACATTAGAATGAAATAGTATGTAATATAGAACAAAACTCATAAACTACCAAAGCAAAACAGATAATACTGTAGGACCCCTTCGGGAGAATACCCTATTAATTATATAAATATTTTCGAAAATTGGCCCACAATTGATGGAGAAATCGCGTAACAAACATACAAAAAAAAACAGTCGGATTAAAATGATGACTCATTTCTTTGCACCAATTTTGATGCCGATCTGTTACAAATTCTGACACAAATAAAGTTACAAATAGTAACACATGTTTGCCTAAACTCGAGCTCATTGTGAAAATAGCAGGTAATATGTGTCAGATAAGATCTACCCACTTAAGTGCTCTGCAGTTATGTGCAATGATCCTAATATATGGATTGTTACTATAAATGTCTTCAATTCTAGCTTATTTCGGAACGATTTTGTAATGAATAAAACCTTTAGATTGGTAGTTAGGCTAAGTAGTTGGAGCCTCAAAACGATTTTAGCCTGTCTCAAAATTATGGTTACTAGGTATGTCGTTTTGTAGCAGTATTATTAAATTTTATTTCAAATCTGGGAAACTGAACATTTACGCAACACACTACGCTTCCAAACAGAAAAATATTATTATTCAAAATAGACAAAGTTATACAGGATGTCTAGCCCCATCTCGTCCCTCACGGGAATAATATTAAAACAACTAGCTTCCACCCGCGACTTCATCCGCGTGGCATCGTTACTTTGGGTTAACGCTAAATTTCTCTCCCCTTTTCTTCCCTCTTTCTGCCCCCTTTCTCACTTTTTTTTAAATAGAGATTTCCGTGTCTAGGGTACCATCTATCTTTGTACCAAAATTCATCAAAATCGGTTTGGCCATTCAGGCGTGAAACAAACAAACTCACTTTTAGACGTTATTGTAAGGCTGTTTACGTTTACAATCAGTCACTGTCTGAAATATTATCTTTTACAACATCTTATGTTTCTGAGTGGGCTTTTCGTGGTACTGCATAATTATACTGTGTTGGTTATGCTACTAATTCTGCAAATTGATATCTAATCAGAATAAAACGTTGATGGGGACGTCTGGAGGGCCCATAAATGAAAAAAATGGCACAATTGCTGTATATAGGAACTGAGTGAATATAAAATGGACGAAACCTTGAAAAATCGGCAAATCGTTTGCAGTCACCACAACCTGTTTTTTTAAAAGGCTGTTGTTATGAATCTGCACCATTTGCAGAATCACCTATTTTTATTTTCACCTCTAAAAGTAAAACAGGACCCTTATGAAATCATTTTTGTTCGTAAGTTCGTCTATCAAGACCATTTATCTCGACAACGCATCTAGGTATCGAGTTGAAACTTTATAGGTACTCAAGTCTGCGTTCCCTTGCAGCTGTGTTATGTTGCAATTTTATTCAGAACCCTCGGTGCGCTAGTCCCTAGTCCGACTCGTTGTTAAACCAATCTTACTGCCTTTATAGATAAGAAGGTTTTTGAGCTGATTGTTAATAATCCCAAATCAATTCAACCAATTTAAAATTAAAAAGTTAAGCAATGGTTTACGCGGGTAAAATGCACGCTCTATGCTTATAATCTGTACCAACCCATAGACTACAGATTTCGAATTGGGTCTTTTACGTAAAGTTGTGTAAAGTACGGACGCACCCACGTTCGGCTTGATTAGGTTAATAATGTGAATGCGTATCATCTCGCATCTTAACGTGTGTGGTAAGCAGAATATTGATGTGCCTCTGATTATACCGACCTGCTAATTATTTTAAGTAAGAAAGAAAGAAAGAAAGAAGAAAGAAAAACTTTTATTTGGGACTCGCACAAAACAAGTAAAACAATAAAAAAAAAATAGAAAAAAAAAATAGTACAGACAAGGTTATTGTCTGTGCGAGGCCAAAAAGGTCCCTGTCTCAGCATAAGCTGCGATATTAAGTAGGACAAGTTAGTGATTGACGATACGGTTGGCGCAGTGGCCGTGCGATCGACTGCTGTGCTGTGTGTTACTGTTTCGATTCCCGCATGGAACAAATATTTGTATGGTCTATAGATATTCTCTTAAGAAATATTATTTCAATTCAAATTAGTAGTTTCTAAAATTTACGCAATTGACCAAACCAACTCTTTTTAATAATATAATGTAATTGAAACAGATAGAATAATATTTATAGTTGTTGTAAGTGATAACGAATTAATGTGGTTAGGTTAATTTAAAAGAGTATCTCTTTAACTTATCATAATGCACCAACTACTTATTCAAAATAAAATTTATGGACATTTAATTTGCTTTTACAGCGACTCAGCAAAGGGGCCAGCCGAGGTTGCGCGGTGTTCAAAAGAGATACCGCGGCCCCGGAACATAAAGAACGATAGAAGGAACATGGGTGGGTTTTAGTCAGTATAAGTCGTACACTCTCCCTCGATCCGCCCAGAACATGGGAGGTTATTTGATAGTTTCCCAACCGCAAAAAAAAATGCATAAATCTAGTAACTAGGTTGAAAACCACAATCAAAAAGGTACCTAGAAAACCAACTCTCCCCCGTTCCGCAAAAAGGGGACTTGGTGAGTTTGTTTATAAGGCAGGCTATACTTTAGAAGGATTAAAAGCTTTGGTAATAAAAAATAATTATTTAAAAACTGACGAATATGGCAAAATGTACACCATTTTTGATAAAATTAAAATAAAGCACAAGAAAAACTCACCATTTTCCGTATCAAAAGCATAGCGGAATCCCTGCTCGTTGACCTCAGAGTCTGATCTCAAGATGGCCGCGCTCCTGTCGAGGGCTGCGCGTGCGCGGTTGTCCTGGTAGTTGTAAGGGTAGGCGAATCGCCCTGCGAGGTAGTTGGGTACGCTGGCCGCAGCGCAGGCGCCGATGATACAAGCGAGGATGATCTGGTTGGGAAAAGGGTAAATTAGCGTTTGTTTACCTGCCGGGGTTGCGGGTTATTCGTAAGAGATACCGCGGCCCCGGAACATAAAGGGTAAAAGAAGGAACATGTGTGGGTTTTACTCAGTAAAATTCTGACACTCCCGTCCGCTTAGAGCGGGGGAAGTTATTTGATGATTTTGCATTCGAAAAAAGGGTCTACTGCAATTGGGGTTGCGCGAAAATGTCCGAGTATATCCTGGGGTTCCCGACAATAGGAATACAGTCCATAGACATCTTACACATCTTTTCGTTCTCCCCAGAAGGAGGGTTTCCATGATCATTGGGATTGAAAAAAGGTTTCTTTAATTAGATGGAATGTAAACACATTTCTTTCTTTTTTTTTTGGAGTCCACAATTACTCAACGTAAGGAAAATATTAATAAAACTTCGAAATATGAAAACGTAAGTTCTTGTGTGTATTAACTTATGGTGTCATCGTATTTTGGAGGATAGGCTGTTTTGTAAGCTATTTCAATAATATTAAGGTTCTTTATTGTGATATAATTTTTCAAATAAGAAATGTTGTAAAGTAGATTTTCTAGATTATTCGGCTGAAATAATGCTTTTATATTGTGTTCGAGCTTTTCACTACCGCGTTTTGCACTTAGTACTGAAAACAAAAAACAATTAATAATTAATATAACTAATGATACAACAAAAAAAATACGGTTTAATTTTTGTTGCCGATTATTGTAGCTACTCTAGTCAATCGTTTTATATTGTTCTGTAATTACAACTTACAAAACAATACCCACCGAACACCATAACAAGAACACTTCCCAAGCTATTACGGTAACTGTTACCGCATTTTTATAACTGAATAAAAAAACAACAATAATATCAAAGAAAACACAATGGAAACCCCATAACGAAACCGTTTCACAAATCACGAAAACTTTAACTGAATGTCACGATTAAAAAAAAACAATTGACACCACAAAGGAGGATTGAAAATGATATCAAAACTCTTTTGACACAAATTATCGTGACTTTTTTTATTCGTCTAAAGCTTTTGATACACCTACCAACTTCATGATGTTATCTGGTCTGAGGTTGGCAGAAGAATGCTGGTGTTGGTCCTAGGCCCACTATATATAGGTGTCGACCTGATATCCTGAGCCAAGGTCATGGTCAAGCAAAGTTGCATTAGAAGATCTGATTCATTATTAGACGTAGATGATATTTGTAATTAGGTCTCTTTGGAATTTGAAAGGAGAATTCATATGTTCGATTTTTTAATACTTTAGAACTTACTCGTGTAAAAAGGTTACAAACCCAATAAAATTAATAACGATTTAATTTATTGTGTTGAATAATCTTATGTTCAATTTTGTTTTTATTGGTTCACTTAAATGAACGATGGTTTGGCTGTCAAATAATTCATTTAAATCAATTATTATTTAATTTTTGATATCCGTTTTTTGTGTGATGAGATTGAAATGTAATCAATAATCGATCAAAAATAATTTAAACCGCATTATACAATAGCTGTTGTTTTCTGAGAATCAATATGTAGGCCTTAAAATCGCATCTTTTTAATTAAAATAGTAATTATATTCATTACTATACTATATACTTACGCTGTCATTTTAAACTATATTGTGAACCGCAAACCTTTTTTTTCTAACCTCTGTGGTTACAAATTTTGTAATAGGTACATTCAGGTGTGTGTATTTGTGAACTAATACATACACACAAAAAGTATGTCAAGATGAAAGTTTGTAGTAAGCCTGTGGTTAGATAGGGTAGGGGAAGAAGCGAAGGAAAATATTATAGTGTATTATCATGATGCCATGAAGATACCCTGGTGGTTACGAGTATGTCATGCCCACTTAAATGCTGATGGTGGCGAGTGTGTCGGGTCATTTAGTTCCCTTCAAAATGGTTGATCTGAAAGGGGTGATCCATGCGTCATGTTTGTGAATGGGTGCTGTCAGATGGGACTGGTTATCTTTTATCTGCCACGGTTTATTTTGATGCAGATACACGTATATATTTTTTATTGATGTTTTTGCTTTTACTCTTAACGCTTTCAATGTTTATAATCTCAACATATGTGATGTAACCACGATTTTGTAAAAATGTTATATTTTAAAAGAGTGTCCATGGAGTTTCTAGCCCACTCGTCTCCGATTCATCAACGCTTTGTAATGGGCATTTTGGGCAACTGCAGTACTTTGACAAGTTAGTATGCATTGTGTATGGGACTGTAGCTTTATTTTTTTTGTTTGTTGACATTCAAAAGTGCCTGTAAATAATCTAATTAAAATAAATGCTTTGAGTTTAGAAAAATACTATGGTTTTTAGCATCGATGGCATAATCTAATTTATTAATATATTTGGTTCAAAATTCAGCTATGTGAATGATGCAGATAAAAAAAGCTTATGTCCTTCTCCAGGGACTGAACTATCTCTGTAATAAAATTCTTTAAAATCGGTTTATCCATTTAGGCGTGAAGTCGTAACAAACAAACTCACTTTCGGTTTATTATATTAGTAGGTAAGGTTTAGTTATAGAACTAAACCTTAGAGGTTATTTATCATAGGTTTCCTCTATAATATGGGTAATAGAGGAAACCTATTGCCATTAACTGGACACAAATTCAGTCTCTGTGACTGTTGCTAAACCCTTTATAATTAGTACCTTAATCCGGCTGAATGTTCCAATTAATAACAGCATAATTATAGTATCAAATGAGCTTCAAAATATTCACTAAGTACTGTTATTATCAAGAACTTATTTCTTCAGCTGTCAACCGGTAGTCGTTAGTATGACATCCTTGTACGAGTAATATTTATAGACTCGGTTGTCAAAAATATTTTTAACGGTTTTGTAGAGCAGTTTTGTTTAATTACCACGAAATGCTTGAGGGCATGATTTTACAAATAGATTCTATTTTCGTTGTTTTAGTAGTAATTAAGTGGTACTTTTTTAATAAGGTTTTTAGCTGTCCAAGCAGGTAAAATATGGCATTTACCTGAATCTGGCTTACCAGATTCAGGATTCAGACCGGGGGATTGGCTTTAATTCTTAACTTAAAGCCAATCCCCCGGGGTTGCAGGGTGTTTGAAAGAGATATCACGGCCCCGAAACATAAAGGGCAAAATATAAAGAACATTTTGCCTTTCCTGCCCTTTATGTGTCGGGGCTGTGTAGTCAGGAAAAGTCGTGACACTTTCCCCCGCTCCGCCTAAAGCGGGGAATGTTATCTGGTAATTTCCTATTCCCCCTGGAGTACCCTGGACTATTTTATTTTATAAACTTTAGGCTTGATAATTAATAAAATCAGTCTAGTAGTTTGGAAGCCAATTCGGTACAAACAAAAACATATTTTCCCTCACAAATATAAAATTACTAGCTTTCGCCCGTGGCTTCGCCCGCGTTAAATTTGGGGTAACACAATTGTCTTCCCCTTGCGCTTTATTGATTTGTAATAGCAACGCTAAGATTTCCCTCTTCTTCCCTCTTTCTCTCTCACATCCCACTTTTTTAAATAAAAGTTAGGCTATGTCCGTTTCCTGGTTCCCATCTCGGTACCAAAATTCATCAAAATCGGTTTAGCCATTAAAGCGTGAAAAGGTAACAAACAAACTCACTTTTGCTTTTATAATATTAGCAAGGATTATGGATGTTCTATCTAAACACACCAGTTACAAATAACACCTAATTGTGTGGAAACTGTCATAAGTGGTTTTATAATCAACTTTTGTTTTTAGTCCAAGTTGGAAAACCCATCACACACCCTACCCATACACTTTTGTATTGAGAAAATCCACTTAAAAAGTTCCTGCATTAATTTCGGGACAGTCCAAAAGCGCACTTACGGCCTATATGCAGGGGCTCGCAAGACTGTTATTATCAATGATAATGCCTAGCACTAATAACCTATAGTAATTATAGGTTGTAATATAATTGCTTAAGATTGCATTTGGATTGACATTTTAGACCTGCATCAGATTAGTTGCGCTTTTGAAGAGTGCACGATTCTTTGTGACCGAACCGACTTTGATGTCTAAATACATCTTGGGTCAACTGTGTCTTGAAATTAAATGCCAAAATGTGAACCTTATCATGAATATCGACTTCTTAACCATTTATTTATTTACTAGCTTTTGCCCGCGGCTTCGCTCGCGTTAAATTCGGGGTAACACAGTTCCTCTAGCGCCTTATTGATTTGTAATAGCAACGCTAAGTTTTCCCTTTTCTTCCCTCTTTCTCCCTCACATCCCACTTTTTTCAAAAAAATATTAGCCTATATCCGTCTCCTGGTTCCAAACTATCTTTGTACCAAAATTCATCAAAATCGGTTTAGCCATTAAAGCGTGAAGAGGTAACAAACAAACAAACTCACTTTCGCTTTTATAATATTAGTAAGGATTTAAAAACTAGCATCCGCCCGCGACTTCGTCCGCGTGGCTTAGTTACTTTGGGCCAACGCTAACTTTAACACGCGTGATGATCGAAAAAAAATATCTTTCTCTCCCCTTTTCTTCCCACTTTCTCCCCCTTTTCTCACTTTTTTAGCCTAAGTCCATCTCTAGGGTACCAACTATCTCAGTTCAAAAATTGGTTTAGCTTTTAGGCGTGAAGACGTAACAAACAAACTCACTTTCGCTTTTATAATATTAGTAAGGATTTATCTACACACAGTAGATAGGACAGGATTATTTTTATGAAAGTCTGTGTCTCTTTCGAACAAACCCGCAACCCCGGCAGGTGGAGGCCCTGGCAGGCCCCTCTGCTTTGCTGACATCTCTTTGAGGGGTGCGTGAAATACTAACGCGCCGTCGACACGGCCTGTCCTCAATAGACGGCCGGATGGTGAGCTATCCATTGCTTACCGTCCACAGACCTGCATCTACGGTGGCCGGGAGTCGTCTCGCGGCGCCCGTCGCCCAGGGCGTCTCCCGCGGTGGCTGGGTTGGTTTGAGGTTCTCCCCTCAAACGCCCGGCCACCTCCTTTGCTAGTATTACTGTTTCACAGAAGAAGGTGACCGCCTCCCATTCCCTCTCGCTCCGGACCATGGACTGAACCAGGGCCGGACGCGAGAATTCGGTACCCCTTGTGAGAAATAAAACGTATTGTTATATTCTGTTAGATCCCTTTTTAAACACCAGACCAAACTGTGCCTTCAAATTTAAATGCCAAACCACGAACCTTATAATAAACATCAACGTTATAACCATTGTCATCAAAATTAAGATCATACAGATTAAATCTCGTCACGGTTCCAACATCCTGGTCCATTTGATTGATTGCTACAGCTACATCCTACAATATATCGTTTTTAAGTAAAGCTGTAGGATTCATTTATATTTCCATATATTTTTATGTACAAAAGCCGTGTTTACGATACATTGATTGTCTTTAATTAGTTTTATTCATCGGACGAGCTTTTGAACTCGAATAATCTATCATTATTGATGTTTTATTGAGTTTAAACTTGTTTTATAGTATGACATGTTAAGATAAAATTGTATGTGTGTATTTCAAACCAGTTTTTTAGGATTCCGTACCTCAAAAGGAAAAACGGGATCCTTTATTGGATCACTTTGTTGTCGGTCTGTCCGTTAAGACCCTGTATCTCAGAAACGCATGAAGGTATCAAATTGAAATTAAAATCATATGCTCAACTTTGTAGTCCCTTTGTGCTGTGAAAAAAACAATCCTCTAAGTATACGCAGTCAAAAGATATGGCTGTTTATGTCACAAGTTTTAACAGAACCCTCGGTGTGACCGGTTTTTCTTTAGAGTAAGCTTGTATTAGCTTCTGTTATATTTTGAATATGGTCTAAACGAGCATTGCCTTGGAAGTTTTATGGGTAAAATTGCTATCTATATGTCTAGTTCTTTGAAAATGTTACATGATAAACATCTCTGGACGCTTGCTTTTCGTCTATGTATTATGTACTAGTTTTTTTTCTAAAAATGGTTAAGTTAGTTTTTTGATTCACTAGAATGATTATACCAATTTTCTAGAATAAGTAAAAACAAAAATCTAACTTTACAACAAATAAAAGGTTTCCTAAAAATCTCTGTAAAATCTCAGGACATGGACAGATTCACGGCAAAAACATTGTGTTATCAATTTATTTTTTTCTTGAATTCGCTATAACTTGTAAAACATTGGAAATTATTATTATTATAACAATGTTGATGGTCGATGATATCGGTTATTTTTCAGAGATTTAAGTAACTTAATTTTCTTTTTAGCTTTTTGATTGTGGCTTTCAGCCTAGTTACTAGATTTATGCATTTTTTTGCGTTTGGGAAATTATCAAATAACTTCCCTAGAGGGAGTGTCAGACTTGTACTCACTAAAACCCACCCATGTTCCTTATATTGCTCTTTATGTTCCGAAGCCACGGTATCTCTTTCGAACAACCCGCAACCTCGGCAGGCGGTGGCCCTGGCAGGCCCTTCTGCTTTGTTGACATCTCTTTGAGGCGTGGGACACTAAAGCCTCGTCAACACGGCCTGTCGTCAATAGACGGACGGACGGTGAGCTACCCATTGCTCGCCTTCCACAGGCCCGCATTTACGGTAGTCGGGAGTCGTCTGGTGGCGCCCGTCCAGCGGCAATAGATTCATGCATTACATACTCTTTTTAGGGTTTCGTATCTCGAAAGAAAAAGCGGAACCTGTCATTTGAGCTAGCCCTGTCTTAAAATAATAATTTTAAGCTAGCTTTCGCCCGCGGCTTCGCCCGCGTTAAATTTGGGGTAACACAATTCCTCTTGCGCCTTATTGATTTGTAATAGCAACGCTAAGTTTTCCCTTTTCTTCCCTCTTTCTCCCTCACATCCCACTTTTTTTAAATAAAAAATAGCCTATGTCCGTCTCTTGGTTCCCAACTATCTTTGTACCAAAATTCATCAAAATCGGTTTAGCCATTAAAGCGTGAAGAGGTAACAAACAAACTCACTTTCGCTATTATAATATTAGTAAGGATTATGATTTTTTAAGATGTTATACAGTTTGTTTCAGTCCATAAGATCACTTTAATGTTTGTCTGCCAAGACCATTTGTCTCGGGAACACGTGGATTTATCGAGTTGAAATGAAATTAAAACCAAGTCACTTGGAGCTATAAAAAACCAACCCATTAAGACTACGCAGTCAAAAGATATGGCAATTAATGTCACAAGTTTGTAGGGAATCCTCGGTGGGCTAGTCCGACTCACACTTGGTCGGTATATTGGAACGAAGTTCCTTATCGCGCGTTGCGAGTCGGAAAAAATTAAGACCAAAGTTGTAACGACACTCTCTTTCTCTTATAGAAAGCAAGCCAGTCATTTTCGTTTCGTCTTTCTATTTCGCATTGTGGTGTCGCGACGATTATTTTTGTTGAGTGTATACAGGTTTTTTGTACATAATAAATAATAACATCGTTTTATCGTTTGACACGTTGATTTTTCTTTTTTAATTTTGAAGGTGCTCTAAACAAGCTAAATCATATAATAAAATAAATGTGTGGAGTGTCCAAGTGGGAGGTCCAAATACTAAACTATAATATACTGTTGACAATATTATGGACATTAGTCTTGCCAAACATACCAGAGCGATCAGCATAAAACTCGAAAATCAGATACCAATACTAATACAACAAAACAAATTAACATATAAATCTACAAAAAAATACATCTTCTAGTTCGAGTATTACGTAATAATCGATAAAAATGTATCAACATAAATCATCGAGTTACGTTTCGAGTTTCGATCTACTCCGAATATGTCAAATTGAATCGATTGCGGTAATAAATGGGGCCAAGTTCTTCTTTACTACATTTTACACAATATGTAGTTGAAATACCGTAGTAGTAAGCTTTTATAGTTGTGTTTCGTTGTATAGTTGTTGAAATAGGAATGAAACTAAAATAATGGTTATTGCGTTGAACTTGGCCTTTTTTATTTTATTGTTGTAACTTATACTTGTAATGAACGAGAATATTCTATATTCTAGTTCATTTCGATACATTTTGTAGTTTAAATCCCAATTGCATCGTCAAATTCCGTTTCCTATAGTGTGCTGATCTCAGATTAAACTATAAAAAGTTAGTATCTCATCGTCTGGATAACATAATATTGTAACAGAGGAATCAAAGATTTTTAATTTTTTAAATATTCATATTTCGAATTTCATTCTGTCATTTCATCTTCAACCATCATTTTTTGGCTAGTAGCCACAAGAGCTGTTTTTTTTTTTTATTGCGTTGCGACGCGTTTAGTAGCCAAAGGGTAAGGCAGAAGTCTACCTAATAGTTCACCCACATTTTGCCAGTTTTGTTTTAAGTCTCATGTAATAGGGGGCGAACCTATTGCCATCAAACGGGCACAAATCTAGACTCCGATACTGAAAGATACTTTACCCGAAAATTAAACACACTAGACCAAAGAAGCAATTAATCTATCGTTTTAGAAGAAAAATATCATGTGTAAAAAACTATAAATTAATATGATATCTAATCACATCAACGGTATTTATGACAGCAATTATTAGACCCATATGGTATTAAACACAAGTGAGACATATTTCAGCATAATTCAATGATTCCTTTGTGATCAAAGGCTCTGAGAAAATGCATCATTATCAACTAGGTACAATTATTAACTTTTAAAGTTCATTATTGAAATAGATTCTCAATTAACCGTATAGTTCGGTACGGACCCCTTCGGGGGCTCGACATTCAAACCTCCGCTGGCTCGGTACTGGCCCCGAAAGGGGCCGGACATTTAAGTCATATGACCTCCTCATTATTTTTGTAAATATTTTATTTTCTGGTTAAAAAATAATATGGGTGTGCATTCATTAAGATAGTAGAATAAAAATCTCATATGTAAACGTCATTAGAAGTTCTTTAATTATTGAGTAAGTTTCTTAATTATGTCTTATAAAATACAAATGTGTAAATTACAATCATCGCCATTTTGATGACAGTGTAGGTCGACGCTAAAAATCATAAAAAAGTAGGTTTTCGGACATTTAAACTCCATATTATTGGGCATGATTAACGTGTCCTTTTATTACGTGAAGAAATCATTCGTAATTGAACTTATATTAGCAGTGGTAATGATACATTTTGAAATCTAAAGTCGAAGTATCGCGCCAATCGTGCTTGTTTACATTTTTCATTCCACATTATATCACACGGACGCCAATAGATTCTATAACAAATGAGACAAATATCATTGCAAATATTATAAATAACATGAACATGCCCAGATCTTATCGTAATTTGCAATAATAGGACCATTAACACGTAATATTCATAACCACTGCTAAATTCACTTTCGAAAATGACGTCCATTTCTTTTTTTTTTTTATTTTGTGATGTGTAAATGCGATTATTTCAATCGATTATTTTCTGGTAAATCAATCAATTCGAATAATTAAAATAAGGAATATCAGAAATTGATAGATTAAAATAAGAATAATTTTGTAATACGTGTAAAATACTATAAATATTGATAATAATATTTTTTACGCCACTAAAACCGACTCAACAGCAAACAGTAGAATCTGATCTATGGCTAAATTCGCGCCAATTTTATTTTCAGATCAAAATTCAAATAAGGAATGCGCTCGCTGTTCGAATTTATATTAAAATGTTTATTTGCAATTTTATTAATAATTTGGTTTTGTACCTACTATTAGAATGTGAATTGCAATTAGAAATAAATAAGGTTGAATATAGAACGACCTTATTATGATCTTGGTCAGTAAAAAAAATCAGCCAAGATAAATTATATTTGTTCGACAAAATTGTTTGTAGTATGGTTGGATTAGTTATTTGGAAAGCGTTTTCATTCTTTCCTAAATCATGGCTCGTAGACCAAAGTGTTCTTGGAGTGGAAGCCTTGGGGTAAAAATGGCCTAGAGGGAGACTACAATTGAGATGGAAAAAAAACCCCGGTACACGACATCAAGAAAACTCCAGGTACAAAATGAACCTATTTTAAACCTGGAGTTTTGGAGGTTTTTTTTGGGGTGGGAAATCATCAAATAACTTCCCCCGCTCCAGGCGAAGCGGGGGGGGGGAGTGTCAGACTTTTCCTGACTAATGTCCACCGATCGAACCGATCGATGTTCCTTCTTTTACTCGGGGCTGCGGTATCTCTTTCGAACAACCCGCGATCCCGGCAGGACACCCTACTGGGGTTGCGGGTCTGACACTCCCCCTCGCTCCGCCCAGAGCGGGGAAAGTGAGGCGCCACGGCATCCTTACCTACCACCTGACGCAGATCCTCACCGGGCACGAAGGTTTCGGGACGTTCCTGCACATCATCGGACGGGAAGAAACACCCAGGTGTCACCAATGTGACTATCGCCCGGAGGACACGTTGGAGTACACAGGCAGTCTGCTCTTTTGAGCGGAGCACCGCTCTGTCCTGGAGGAGATGGTGATGTTTGAAGGAGAGAACCTCAAACCAAGCCAGCCACCGCGGGAGACGCTACAGGGATCGGGCGCCGTGAGACGAAAACGACTTTTTGTTAAAAGTTTAACAGGAGCGGATATTTGATGATTTCCCATCCAAGTGGCGCAAGACCGATATAAATAAGTTCCTAAAGAATTCCTGAGAAGTTTATGAGAAGGCCTCTTTTAAATTCCTAAAGAAGTCCTTAAATTCCAAAAAATAGAGACACACTATTTAAAAATACTTTATAGGGTTCCGTACCTCATAATAAATAACACAACCCAAATATCAAATCTGTGGTTCCTTGAAGCTGTGAAAAAAACCACCCTCCAAGTCTACGCAGAGAAAAGATATGACCGTTTATGTCGTTAGTTTGTACGGAACCCTTGGTGCGTGAGTCCGACTCGCATTTGGCCGGCCTATTTTTAATAGGCTAAATCGCTTACTGCTACGCAAAGGTCTCCTTATTAGCATGACCTACAAAAATGGTTGCCGCGAAACCGTTTGACAGCAAATGTGCCTACCAAATCTTGGCGCATAACAAAATAATTAAACCAAAACAAAAAAGCACGAGACAAAATGCTATTGTCTTTCTTTTCTAATCGATATCATAGATATTAGTACAACTATAATATCTATACTAGAGTAATATGCCATCTCCATAGGTAAACTCCTCAATGGTCCCAAAACTTTTTTGAAAGTTTACTCTATTACGATTATCGATTAGGTTGAATGCAACTTTTTAATCGTAATGATGGAACTTAGTTTTACGGTCAGCACTAAGAAATGTCATATTGCAACACATTTTGTAGTATTTTTTGTCGAGATTTGTATGGTGTTTTTTTATTAATTTATATGTAAAATGGCAAAAATAAGAATGCAGATGGAATGCCACTGTTTTTATTTTGAATTTCCGATTTTATTATCAAAGGGTTATCTTATGTATGTGCATTATTTCCAGCGTTTTTAAAGTACCTAATTTTTGGAAGGGTGTAGTAATATGTATTTTACACACATTTTACAATAGATCGACGCTGTTTTATCGGCTATAGGAGGTTTTTGGAAATATAAATCTCAAACTTATCGTATGAAACAGCCGCTGTGACTTATTTTTAATGACAAAATTGAATGCTGTAAATTGATGAAAATTCTTGAATTTCATGACAATTCGCGTCACCACGCCGATTCAGCTGATGTGTCATGTGTCAAAATCCTGTCGTGCAGAGTGGTTAAAGACAATTAAGGGATGACATTTCAGTTACGGTTATGGCTTAGTAACCATATTAATAGGGGCTTTTGAAAGAGACTTCACCGTAAGAGTAATCATTATGACCCAAATACACGAATCACCTGCCTAGCCTTTTCCTAACTTTGTTGGGGTCGGTTTCCAGTCAAATTAGATACTATTAATTTACATGGCGCGACTGCCTATCAGACCTTCACAATCCATTTTGACGGCACCGTTGGCGCAGTGGCTGTGCGATCGACTGCTGGGCTGCGTGTCGCGGGTTCGATTACCGCACGAAACAAATATTTGTATAACCTACAAATAGTTGTTTCGGGCCTGGCTGTTTATGTATGTGAGTTTAAATGTTTGTAAACGCACCCACGATACAGGAGAAATTCCTAGGGGAACGTTTTAAAACAAAAAGTACTGGGTAATACGATACCCCTTGGTAAGACTGGTTGTCACACTTTCGGGACACTGACTACCTGTGACGACTATCAAAGATCTACAGCCGGGCCCAACAGCTTAACGTGCATTCCGAGGCACGAAGGAAACTCGCTTTGTAGCGCGTCACACATCCACACATCAACCTAGGCAAGGAGCGGCTGCTATTATTTTTTACATTACATTTACAAAAAAAGTATATGTATCAGCTCCGACGCACGTCTGGAGTTTACTCATAAGTAGACAAGTATCTAACCATACGCAAAAAGAGTTTATTCAACTGAAAAAAAGATTAATATCATATGAAAGGGAAAATTCACAAATTAATTTAAAAAAAATAGCAATATAAATACATCGACACTGATAGAAACAAACAAGCCCAATAACATATAGTATATAGGTATAGTCGCGTATATAATGTGTCACTCACAGCCAAATTAGAAAGTTGCGCACTAAAGGTGCGCACCAAAAACGTGATACATTTTCGTTACTTTAGTAGGTTTTACCCCTCGGATTTTTCGCATACGGGCGCCTTATATATGAAAATCGATTCTTAAGGAGTAAACTCCAAAAATAAAACAAAGTAACAAGCTTTTCTTCCATAAACGAGTGATTTAGCCTTAAGCCAATGTCTAAATAACATGCAGATTTTTACTGCGTCTTTGATTAATGAGGTATTTGTATGTAAGAAAGACATAGAATAATGTTAATTCAAGGGACTTAGATGCTGCTGCGACGTGAGATCAGTAGAAATTGTCTGTTTTGATTTACTTTTATTGCAAGAGAATAAAATAAATGCAAAGAAAATGCAAAGTTTCAAACTAATTAGGTACAAATGCTATTTATTTTCCTATAATCCCTTATTTTAACTCATTTAACTAATTATTTACATTTTAGAAAACAGCTTACCGTAAGTGATCACAGATGCAGTTAATATAATTTGTAAATTTATATAGGTATTTATTTTTAAGAAATATTTAGTGAGTTTGTTTTTTTTTATAAGTGTTAAATAAATAACGAATGGTAAGTAACATATTATTAACCTGTTACTATTCTGCTTAAGCAGTCATTTAAGACCCCAGATTTTTCACCAAAAAAAAGTCGTTTCTTAACATTTTTTTTGAAAGAGATTTACAGTCAGAGTTACTTAAAAGTTCAGAATGCATGATTAAAGGCTTTGTAAAGGGTTTGTTTAAATTGTGTTTTTCTTCTTTTATATTTTTTTTCGGGGTTTTTTTTATAAGGGTAGTCGAATTCAACTATAAACAATCCAGCTGCCTTTTGGTCCGGGGTTGCGGGTTGTTAGAAAGAGATACCGTGGCTCCAGAATAAATAAAGGGCAATAGAAGGAACGTGGGTAGGTTTTAGTCGGTAAAAGTCTGACACTTTTCCCCACTTCGCCCAGAGAGGAGGAAGTTATTTGAGGATTTCAGATCCACAAAAAAAAGTAAACAGCTGTCTTTTGGTTCACAAAAAATACCGTATTATTTAGATCCCTGAAAACTACTTTTTCATGGATTAACATACTAATTTACTTGCTATATTATTATGTTTTTGTAATTCAATCAAAGCAAAGAGACTAAAAAAAAACTTATTTCGTATTAATAGCGTCTTTTTATGATGAGCAGCAATTGTTTGATAATTATGGCTCCGAGCTGGCTTTGAGCCATTTAATTATTGAATTATTGAGGAAGGACTGGACATTAAGAATTACAAAATGTAACCTTGTAACCTTTTTTTAACTGAAAAAAAAACCTACCAAATGCGAGTCCGGAGTTTTGTACAAACATGCGACATATACGGCCAAATCTTTTGACTCCGTAAACTTAGAGAGTTGATTTAAACACAGTTAAGAGAATACAGACTTGAGTACTATATCGCTTTAATTTCAATTCGATGCTTTTATGTGATCCCGAAACACAAGGTCTTGACAGACAGACAAACAGACGAACAACCAAGTGATTTAAAAGGGTTCCGTTTTTTTCATTAAGAGGTACCCTAAAACAAATCGTTTACGAAAATTGATGATATTACGAAAATTGATGATAATCAGAATTTTAATTACTTACCTACCCATCCTAGTTACTGAGTGGTTCAACATAATACGTACCTACTATGTACTTTTTGATTTCCGTCTGTATGACAGTTTTGTTTGATTAGTTTTGATTTGGATGGGGTCTGCACTTTGTTTTGACCCTCTACATCATAATATTTATTTTTTATTTTTAAATCGTTGCCCCACACTAGGTATTTCTCCTGTATCGTGGGTGCGTTTACAAACATTTAAACTCACGTAAACAAACAGCCAGACCCCGAACAACAACCTGTAGGTCATAGAAATATTTAATGCGTGCGGGGATCGAAACCACGACACGCAGCGCAGCAGTCTATCGCTCAACCACTGCGCTAACCGTGCCGTCCAATCATTGTTTAGAATGTAGGCGACATACCATACAAACGCCTAAAACTTTATAATTATTAATTTCATACCATAATCGCGTACTGTAGCTCGTAGTCTACATTCCGAACTAGTACCAAAAAATACGACTCTGGATTGTAATTTTGTTTTGGTTATGTAAATATTAAAACCTAGAAATACATATATAATATTTTTGTTGTTGAATCGACCCAAAAAATCCAATTAATTCCGATTTAAGAGAGATAGAGGGTTGCGCGCCTGTGGACAGTGAGCAATGGGTACCTCACCGTCCGTCCGTCGGAGCGGGGGAGGAGCTCGTGGCTTAATAATAGCAGCCGCTCGGGTCGATCTATTGGTAAAGCCGCGCCAAGGTTGGTCTGTGGATGGGTGACCACCCTTTATATACCGAGTTTCCTCCGTGCCTCGGAAAGCACGTTAAGCCGTTGGTCTCGGCTGTCATTTGTAGATCTTTGAGTCGTTACAGGTAGTCAGTGTTCCGAAAGTCTGACAACCAGTCTTACCAAGGACTATCGTATTACCCAGTACTAACTGGGTTGTGGAGGTCAGATAGGCAGTCGCTCCATGTAAAATACTGATATTCAGCTGCATCCGGTTAGACTGGAAGCCGACCCCAACATAGTTGGGAAAAGGCTAGGCAGATGATGGAGCGGGGGAAGTTATTTGACGATGTCCCCTCCGCAAAAAAAAGAGTGATTGAGGGTATATATATATAGATAGAGGGAATATTAAAATAGTATTTATAGTATGTTTGTTTATGCAAAATACTGATTTCTTTAATATCTTTCAACGAAGAGAATTTTTTAGTCGGCTTCAAGTCTCATTGATCTCAACTTAATACCAGAATTTTATAAGGATGGACAACTGCACTGACTGGACAGGTCCACTCAATCTGTGTGGTGCTTTCTTAAAAATACAATTTCAGACACTATAGCACGGCCAACGAGAAGCGATACCAAATGTAAACAAAACCCATGCTAAAACCCCATCTAAAATGGCCGCCCGAATGTTGGCGAACCCGTCTTAACGTTGTCATGTTTTTGCCGGGAGAACGAGACATTACGACAAATGCACAAGATGGAAAGAGCTAAATATTAGATTGTCAATGCCACAGTTGTTCTTTAGGTTAATGACCTTTCGTATCGCTTCTCGTTTGCCGTACTATAATCTACATAGTCCTCATGTAAGATTTTTTGTCTGGACCTTAAAAAAGACTATGACCTCTGAGTTTGTTTCGGCTGTTCCTTCTCAGAGTAGATTTACTCATTAGACTTACACTACCCAGTTGACCTGCAGTGGTCTCATCAGAACTTAACATATAAGTGAAGCAATTCCCATAATTACCTTTTTTCGTTTAAAAGCCAGATTACTTCTTTAATTACCCCAATATTTTGTAAAATCATATCAATTGGATTTTCAAATATCGGCGTAATTATAGCAAATACATGATTTTGTAGATATTTAAATGTTAATTACGTAAATATACAACATTTTATTGATTTTACTGATTGCAGTCAATTGATTTCTATGATTTTGTTACGGAAGCTTTTAACTCTTGATAATGTTGATAGCTAAGTCATAAAACTTCATTTCGAAATGACTCAATCGCCTAATATAATATCAAATACCAAATCGCGAAAAATGGGGGAGAATTAAAGGTACATTTGACACGTGCCTAAGACGTTGGGGATTAACGGGCCTTATTTGCGGTTGGGTATGGGGCTGCATTATCTCTTTCGAACAACCTGCAACCCCAGCAGGCGTTAGCCTTGGCAGACCCCTATGCTTTGCTGACATCTCTTTGAGGCGTGCGGGGAATACTAACGTGCCGTTACGTCGACACGGGGTTACATGACCTCAGCATTCGACTTAGAGAGTAGTCTGAAAACAGAAAACATGTGGTTTTTCCTGTGGCAACACTACAGCTAACAGCTGATTTTTTAATGTCCTTTAATTTTATACTTTAAATATTAAATTTCTTTGTTTTTAAAGCATATTTCCAATTGCTCATCAACTGAAAAGTTTAATTGTGTGTTCTTTTTGTGTTAGATTCACATAACAAGTACAAATTGTTGTTAAAATCTATGTGAATCAGTGACAGTTACCGGCTTGGGGGATTTTTTGCATTGTCATCTCAATATCAGGTACAATATTTTAAATTCTACTTGCTATTATATTGTTTGCGTCCTATAATTTTACCAGCTAATAAGGAATCTTCCTTTGAATCGGATTATTTACGAAACTAAAGACCTTTAGAACGTAAACATAACCTAGCTTGGTTTGGTGACAGCACTCGCTAATTAAGCTATTTTTTGTTAATTTGTTTCCCTTTTCATTTTATAATATCTTAAACTTGCTGCCACAGTTACCTACTCTCTTCCCAATTTCTTCTCCTATCTTTTTTTTTTTTACATTTCCTCCTAATCATGACTTTAACTCGTACCGCCCACGCTCGCCAACAAGAACTCAAGCTGGCTTTGAGCGAATTAAAGGCGTCCAAGCAGTCCTGTGACCAACTAAGCAGGGAATTGGATGACAATGAGAAAGTTCTCTTTGAAGCCCATGAAACAAATAGGAAATTGAAAAAAGAAATGGGCCAGTTATACACTCAATTCACTGTTGCCATAGAAGACCGGGATAGGCTCCAAGTTATTGTGGACGGATTCAGCCAGTGTAGCACAGAGTATGAACAAGCTCTTGATCACAAACATTTGTTACAACAGCAGTTACACGAGGCTAGAAGTCAAATAACAGAACTTGAGACTACTAATTACAACATCACTGCCTCGCTGAATCAAAGTCTGTTCAGTGAATTGGTGCCTGTTGCCCCGTCAATAGTTTCTGCCAATACTCCCACCTGCACCATAGATTTGACAGGTGAGGATGATTCTAAGATATCTCACTCAATAAGGGCAGTCACTAGTAAGAATAAAATCAAAAAATACATTAAAATCAACAAATACATTGTCAAAACACAGCGAATGGTTAAAAGGCAAAAGTTTTTCATTAAAAATGTTAAATTAAATAGAGAAAGATTGAATGTCATAAAACAATTAGATATATATTCACTTAATTTGGAACAAAGCACTAGGAAGTACAAAATTGACACTGAACACTTGCAATCCAAACTTGACAACCTACAAGAGAAGTTAAGTTCAATGACTACCAAATATAATACCTCTGAACAACTAATGAGGGAATATGTGTTGGCGATGAATGATCTGGTGAACTCACAAACCAATAGCTGTGAGCACTGTCAACCAACTTCACATATACTTACACCAGATCATTCAATGACAACATGTAATGCCACCTTACTGCAGCCATGTGTTAACTTACATAGTCCTAGTAATAGTTCTAAAAATCATTGTAAACCAGGTGTAAATAATGACATAATAATGTTTTGTGATGAGATTGGAAAAGACCTAGGTAGTTTGTTAAAAGATGAATATCCAGGGCACTCAGTTATAAACAACTGTATGCCAGGATGTTCGTTATATCATATAATGAAGGAAATAATTAAATGTAATTTCAATAAGGACACCATACTAGTAATTTTGATTGGTAATAGAGGAAATGTGAACAAAGGGGAATTGCTCCAATATCATAGAACCTTATCTAGCTTGAATTTAAGACAAATTGTATTGTTTACATTTCCATATAGTACAAGTTTGCCACAGGAAGAAAATTACATACGATACAACATGAATAAGACATTACATAATTTGACATTTGATAGTAATGTATTCCATTTGATTGACACCAATAACTATGTTGGTAACTATTTTTATTTGACAAAAGATAGATTTTTTGTGGATCGGTACTATCTTTCAAACTATTGTAAAAGACAAGTAGCTATGTCGCTATCATATTTTTTTACAATTACAGCCAAGAATTTGGCTAAGCGAGTTGCCTCTATTGAACATTGCAATACTCAGTTAAGTTACTCAGCCAATAGTTTGATCACAATTAATCAACCAGTTCATCATTTAAATTAGAGATTGAGACAATAGAGGCAACCTCTTGCAATAACGTAAGGAAGCCAGATAATAAATCAGGTGAAAGTATTGGGAATTTTGATTGTATCAACCTGGTGCATCAAAATATTCAAGGATTTTTGTACAAAGAATTAGAAGTAGGGCTTTTCCTGAACTGTAATAACATAGATATTCTTTGTATCACAGAGCATTGGCTCAAAAGTCATCAGTTAATTTTTAATTTTAGTAATCACCAGGTTGGTAGCTCATTCAGTAGAGTGAATGCTATACATGGCGGCGCATTAATCTTGGTAAATAATCAGCTCAAATTTAAAGAACGCAAGGATATTGTAAGCATGTCTGTTGAGAGAACAATTGAAATAGCCTGTATAGAATTGGAGCAGTTTATCATATTAAGTGTGTATAGACCCCCTTCAGGTTTGTATGATTGTTTTGAAAAGATAATGGATGAAGTGTTGCATAAAATTTGTACCACAAAGAAATCTATAATCACTTGTGGTGATTTTAATATTAATTTGTTAGAAAAATCTGGGTTGAGTACTAAAATTATAAGCCTGTTTCAGTCATACAATCTTAAAAACAAATTTTTGGAGCCCACTAGAATAACCCAGACTAGTGCCACTTGCCTAGATAATATTTATACAGATGTTATACCAACCCACAAAGTAATTATTAACTTATTAGATTCAGATCATTGTGGGCAACTGATCACAATTCCAAATGTTATAAAAAAAGTAGCTAAAAAGGATATCATTGTTAACCCAAAAACTAAAAGTCGCCTAGAAACTTTTAAAATTAAACTCTCGACTAAATTACCACTTTTGTCAACTAATGATGACCCCAATCAACAATATAACAATTTTTTTAGTATGTATTGCACACAATTTAATACCACTTTTGTTCCTAAGACTATTTCGGTTAATAATAACGCTTCTTTCAATGACTGGGCCACCATTGGTATTCATAAAAGTAGAAAACGGCTATATGAGCTGTATGAAGAGCGAATTTGTATTAATACTGTAGAATTTAATTTGTATGTTAAGAATTATTCTAAAGTTTTTAAAAAAGTTTGTACTATAGCTAAGTCACGTTATTTGAGTTCAAAAATTAAAAATAGTAGTAACGTAATTAAAACCACTTGGAACATTATTAATAGCGAAGCAGGAAGGTCTTGCAAGCGAAATAGTGACTACAGCCTTGCTATCGACGATAATATTATAAAATCAGATATTCAAGTTGCTACAGCCTTTGAAAATTTCTTTGCGGATATTCCTGTATCGACTACTAAATCGCTAGACTCGTCACCTGCTGCTGCAGATGCTTTACTAAAAGAAAACGTTCCATTCCATGATTCCGAATTTAATTTTCAATATGTCAATTGTAATGATATAATTAAAACTTTTCATATGTTAAATGTTAAGAAGACCGCTGATCTATGGGGTCATTCTGTGGACGTTGCTAAGTCCATTATAACCATTGTAGCTCCTTCATTAGCTGTTATATTTAATGATTGTATTGACCGTGGTGAGTTTCCTGATCTAATGAAAAATAGTAAAATAATACCATTGTTTAAATCGGGTAGTACATTAGACCCAACTAACTATAGACCAATTTCAGTGCTACCAACATTTAGTAAAATTTTTGAAAAAATAATTTTAGAGCAACTGCAAAGATTTTTTAATAAACATAAGTTATTGCATAACAAACAGTTCGGTTTTACAAAGGGTCGTTCAACTACTGATGCCGGTGTTGAACTTTTAGGACACATATATAATGCCTGGGAAGATAAATGCGATGCTTTGGGCATTTTTTGTGATTTATCCAAGGCTTTCGATTGCGTTTTCCATAAAACATTAATCAGGAAACTACACCACTACGGAATCCGGAACGCCTCTCTGAATCTTCTTACGTCATATTTGAGTGGTAGAATTCAGAGAGTTGATGTTAACGGGAAAAGATCTCCCGGATCTGTAGTAAGAATGGGAGTACCACAAGGCTCAATTCTTGGCCCTTTTTTGTTTCTTATTTATATAAATGACTTGCCTTACCTCATAAAGGATAATCATGATGTAGTGTTGTTTGCAGACGACACTTCTCTTTTATTTAAACTAAAACGTCAGCAGCTAGCTACTGACGATGTTAATAGCGCTCTAGCAAAGGTCGTTAATTGGTTTAATGTTAATAACTTACTTCTAAATGAGAAAAAGACCAAATGCATTAAGTTTACGTTACCTCATGTAAAACAAGTGGAAACCAGTGTACTAATCAAGGATGAAGAGTTGAAACCGGAAGATAACACAGTGTTCTTAGGCTTAACCTTGGATGCTAAGCTTCAGTGGGGCCCTCATATAGATAAGTTGTCAAAAAAACTAAGCTCTGCAGCATACGCCGTTAGAAAAATTCGTGATTTAACTGATTTAGAGACAGCCCGTTTAGTTTATTTTAGTTATTTCCACAGTGTGATGTCGTATGGTATTCTCTTGTGGGGTCATGCCGCCGATATTCAGACTATTTTTATTTTGCAAAAAAGGGCAATTCGTTCAATGTATAAATTAAGTCCCAGACACTCCCTCAGAGAAAAATTTAAAGAAATTAATATACTTACTGTGCCCTCTCAGTTTATTTACGAAAACCTTTTGTACGCGCATAAAAATATAAAATTGTTTAAAAAATACAGTGATATCCACAACATAAATACGAGGAACAAACACAAATTTGTCGTTCCGTCAACGAGGCTAAAAAAAATAGGGGGCACGTTCACATGTCAATGTATACGTTTTTATAACAAACTCCCAAACGACGTTCAAACACTAAGCCTCAATAAATTTAAAGTTTTTGTAAAACGTAAGTTAACTCTTAAAGCTTACTATAATATTAATTTTTACCTTGAAGATAAAAAGGCTTGGGATTAAGCTGCTCCAATTTAATTTACTCAGTGAGTGTCAAAATTTTTCTTTGTTTCATTTATTTATTGTTCATTCCTTTATTTTATACACTGACATTTAATGATTTGACATTAATATTTACTTTGTTTTATACCTATTTTATTATTATTTTTTATTTGATTTTACTTTTTTTTTTTTATTGTGACATGTTATGATTTCATTATGATCTCATTAATTTAATTTTGTAAATATTTTCTAGTCTCTAAGTAGTTGTTTATTGTGAATGTGAGGACCATGTGGATCATAACTTTTATTTACCTTTTTTTGCTTTTGACGATTCTGGCAGTTGAGTATTTAGTGACCTACGCTAATGTCCTTTTTTTGGTATTGTTCGTCGTTTCGTTGAGCTCCTTGGGTTATGAGTCGAGCTACACGATAACTGACAAATGCTTGCACTGACTGGACAGGTCCACTCAATCTGTGTGGTGCTTTCTTAAAAAGACCACTTCAGACACTAATCTGCATAGTCCTCATGTAAGTTGACCAAGATTTTTTTTGTCTGGACTTTAAAAGAGACTATGACCTCTGAGTTTGTTTCGGCTGTTTCTTCTCAGAGTAGTCGGGTACGAAACACCGGCCTCATCTAGTTTAAAAAAAAAAGACGTGTAAAAGTGTTTGTGAAAACCTACTTGCAAAATAAACATCATTTATCATTTATCATTTATCATTTATGTGGTACTGACCTCTTATAAATTGAAATAAAGGCAAGAGATTAGGGGTCGCGAGTGTTTCAGAGATACCGCGGCCGTGGAATATAAATGGCACACGAAGGAACATGGGTGACACTTCTCCCTGCTCCGCAAAGAGCGGAGAAAGTTATTTGATGTTAGCCCGTACGTAAAAAAAGGGCACAAAATTGATGAGAAGCGCGGTGATTATTAATAAACGTCATTTTGACTAGGGCATCGAAATTTTCCCGGGTTTTTCTAGAGGATTAAAACTGAGTTTCGATGCCTTAATTTTAGAAAATGCTGCTTGATTTAATGACCTTAAACTTAGGCTTAAAAATTTACAAATACTTATTGCCTATCTTATTCTTTAATCAGAGAACAAAAGGATTCTTCAATTGAGTCTTATATTAACTGACAGACAGACTGAATAGTTATATGAGGCATGTCAGTCAAAGCTAGTAGGTATCTTATTTCAAAGCAATACCTATTGTAGTATAGAGGATAGGTATGCTGCATACCGTGTTGAATAAAAATGATGCATAATGTCAAGGACAGAGAGCTTTTTTTGCTTTAATCTAGGATCTGAGACTAGGATTATAAGACCACCTGGGAAGTATACCCTATCAAACAAGACAAGAATTTTGCAAATCTGTCCAGGCGTCTTTGAGAAATCATATACAAAAAAGAAGATACCGACGAATTGAGAACCCCCTCCTATTTTTGAAATTAGTTAAAAATACATTCAGTAATAGTCGAAGAAAGTCTAAAAACAAAATCAAACTACCAACAAAACACAACGTCCCGCCTTTTAACCAATCCACAACCTTATCCCACACACCAATCAAAATGAGGAAACAATAAAACGTTCCAACAAAACTTACAGATACACATCATAACAACAAAACATCGCTTAAATAAAGCTATTTACATACTAACACGTGTTTGATTGTTCCCAAGTGAATCATGGCGCCTTGACATATGCGTAGGAGTCACAATGAGTGGAACGCGCGAATTCAAGCTTGGGAGAAGGATTTTTGAGTTGGTGGGTAGGTAGAGGTGATGGATGTTGGTAGTAGCTTCCGCTTTGAGTAATTTACAGAATAATTCATCATCATTTTCTTGCCCATGTCCGCTTTGCCGTCAGGGCAACACATTTTCTTCTTCCATACTTCCGTGTCAGACGTCACGGTATCATTTACTCCTATCTCCTTCATATAATTCCTTACACAATCCATCTTATCTTTGGCCTTCCTTTCCCTCTCCATCCTCTTTTAGTCACATACACACTCATACTCGCCGCCACATAGCATCAATATAATAAATAAAACAAAATAGTGCTGAGTTTGTTTTCAAAATTCTCAGGTAAGAAGCAACGACATCTTACAGTTTCATTAATAAAATGTACATGAGCAAATGTTGTTTTATTTTGTAAACATTTTGTTTTGCCACTTCAGGTGATCCCGTTAATGTCACTTTGTTAACCTTTTTTAGCTCATGCCCACAGCGCACGGCGCAACACTCGTAAAGGTTGATATTTGTAAAACAGAATTAATTTATTTTTACTTGTGCTTTTCGCAAACGGATTTGAATTAATTCGTACATTCATACATCATCACGAATTTTCGCATTTATAATAGTAGGAAGTAGGATAGTAGGATTGAACTACTAAAACATGCTTCGCTTTTGAAATCATCAAGTAACTTTTCTCCGTCTGAGTGGAGTGGAAGGGAGTGTCAGACTGTTACTGTGTTTACACAGTACATCTATCCATTTTCCTTCTTTTACCTTTTGTGTTCCGATGTCACGGTATATCTTTCGAACAACCCGCAACCCCAGCACGCAGTGGCCCCGGCAGACTTCTTTTTGAGGTGCGCCTGTAAAACTAACGCGCCGTCGACACGGCATGTCATCATTAGACGGACGGACGGTGAGCTACCCATTGCTCACGGTCTACAGACTCGCCAACATGCTTAACTGATCGCTACATAGCCGTATTTTACATCATTAAACTTTTTAAATATAATATATCTTGTTTAAGCAAGATCCGTTTTTCAAAAATACGATAAGCTGGGATCTTTGTAAAACGGATCCTGCAGTCTATTAAAAATTACCAGCATATAGGGGTTGTTTCCTGTCTAACCAGATGCAGTTGAATACCAGTATTTTACATGGAGCGACTTCAATAATAACATGCCCAGACTTGTGTACAACTCAAACATATTGACTTGGCTCATGAGGTTATAGATATGTGGGGGGTGGACTCAGCGATCATTGTGCCGATGGTCGTAACAGCCAATGGCTTAATTGGCAAGAGCTTCGACCAACACCTGTTCAGACCTTTCTCAGGTTTTGGTCGAGGTTTTAAGCAGCTGGATGAAGGGTTTGATACAGAAAGCTATACTTCTGGACACGGCTCTTATTGTTAGGAAGTTCCTCTCTCTCAAGACCTGACTGCCAGTTACTGGTGGGTTACTATCCTTACTAATATTATAAAAGCGAAAGTGAGTTTGTTTGTTACGTCTTTACGCCTAAATGGCTTAACCGATTTTAATTAATTATGGTACAGAGATAGTTGGGACCCTGGAGACTGACATAATAAGAAGTGAGAAAAAGGGGTGAAAAAGAAAAGAAAAGGGGAGAGAAAGATATTTTTTTAAAGTAAGCGTTAGCCCAAAGTAACTATTTCACGCGGACAAGTCGCGGGCGAAAGCTTGTGTGTTATATTTTAAAATGTTGTTTTTTTATTTTTTATAAAAAATATTTAAAAATGTAAAATTATTTAAGATCAAATGAATAAAAAAAATACAACGTCACTTGTAATACTAAGGTTTAAGAACTAAGTTGGCTATCTTAAATATCTTATCGTTACATTAATTTTACCAGCAATTAACTCACTAACAAGCTACCTACCGTGACCACTTTCCAACTGTTCACTTTCATCCTCATAACACTTTGATTAATGTAATTAATACAACTCTATGTAAATACGTCTGCGTGGGCGCAACATCGTGTAACTTCACCTTCCTGTCTTGATGTCGGTATGATAACCAGATCTATGGGAATTTATTGGACGAGTATTGTTGATTTGAATTGACGGCATGGTTGGTGTAGTGGCTGAGCGATTGACTGCTGCGCTGCGTATCCCGGGTTCGATATAACGGACCAAATATTTAAATGGTCAACAAATAGTTGTTTTGGGTCTAGCTGTATGTGTATATGAGTTTAAATGTTTGCACGCAAACGCACCCACGATACAGGATAAATTCTTAGTGTGGGGCAACATTTTCTTAAACAAATTGGAAAAACGTTTCTGAAGAGCATGAGATCAGAGGTTCCATTTGAAGGTCGGCAATGTGGGTTTTTCCATTATAAATATCTATAGTTAGGATTTGTGCCCAGTTAATGGCAATAGGTGTAACCCTTGTATTACACGGTTGTATTTGACGGGCCTGTTGGTCTAGTAGTTAGTGGCCCTGACTGCTGAGCCGGAGGTCGTGGGTTCGTTCTCACCCAGGACAAACTTTGTGTGATGAGCATTAATGTTTGTTCTGTGTCTGGGTGTGATTTATCTATAATATGTATGTATTTATAAATTATATAAGTATGTATATCAGTTGTCTGGTTACCATAACACAAGCTCCGCTTAGCTTGGGATCAGATAGCCGTGTGTGAGTTGTCCCAAGATATTTATTTATTTATTTATTACATGTGACTTTCAAATAACTAGCGTAATGTGAGTATACGATTAAAGTTAAATAGTAAATTAAAGTTCTTAATAAGAACACCTACCCCTATAATCACAGGCGCGATTTCATATAATTTTAATATTTTGTATTCTAACTACTGTTAATCATTACGTTGTTACTATTTTAATAAGCACTCAATGTGTTGATTGAGTTATATCAATATAGTTATGTAAGTTTTTCTGCAGTAAGACGTAATTTATCACTCCAAAATAGGTCGTATCGGTAACCCAGTAATTTTTAAAGCGTAGAGTTACTTTGATTGAGGTCCAGAAGTCTTGATAGTGAATAAACTTTGTATCTACTTAATCTGAGAATAAAAAACGCGAAAAATCCAAATTAAATCATAGTTTCATATATGTAGATAAAGGACAAAAGTAATTTTGTACTGTGATTTAATTTATCAGTAAGTGTATTGAAAAATGTCGTTTAATTCACGTGATAATTTGTCATTGCTGTTCTCTGCTCTATAACGCCCTCACATGGCGACTCGGCCGTTAAAAACCAAATCGTCAGCAATGCCAAAGTTTCCTCACTTAAAACAGAATGTGCTATTTTATTTATTAACAAACAAACCAATAATTAACACCAAAGTTCAAACCAGAACTTACAGAAATTACAGAAAATCCTACGAAACGAAATAACTCGTGGTCACAACTCCCATAATGTACAAAACAGACAGACAGACAAATCGCATCTGTATCTCATTGTGATTGATACTGTGATTAAACTGTCTTATCTTACAATATAAACGATAATTAATTCAATTTTGTACACATTTTCTGTGTTCCTATGATTCTAAGGTGAATGACGTCATTGATTTGTAATACATTCTTTGTGGATGCGCTTGCGTTGGTGGTTATAGTACTAAGCAGGATAGATTAGTCGTTTTGAAACAGGTTTTATTGTCCTAATTTCTGTGATTATTATGGTACTAGCTTTTGCCCGCGGCTTCGCTCTCGTTAAATTCGGGGTAACACAGTTTCCCTTGCGCCTTATTGATGTGTTCCCTTTTTTCCCTCTTTCTCCCTTACATCCCACTTTTTTAAAATAAAATAGCCTATGTCTGTCTCCTGGTTCCCGACTATCACTGTACCAAAATTCATCAAAATCGGTGTAGCCATTAAAGCGTGAAGAGGTAACAAACAAACAAACTCGCTTTCGCTTTTATAATATTAGTAAGGATTAGTTAGTAATAGAGAAATATGGAAGAAGACATTTTGAGCCAAACTCAAATAAGTTGGGAAAACGGTAATAGAGTGATGACTATGGTTTTTTATTTTAAAAAAAACCCCTCTCTATGATTTTTCCCGGGTCGTGGTTGCGTTCACAAACAGCAGACTTTTGATCGAGTGCTAACCCACTGAGTCAACTTTGCCGTCAATTTGTTTCCCAATTGTCATTTTTATTCGAATTTTGTCGATTTTCATCATTATAACACACTGAATTTCATTGCTTTTACGATATTTATATTTTAGGTTAAAAACAGTTAAGGGTTAATCGGAAATTTTATCTAAATGTTGGTCTATTTATTTGTATGGAGTCGTTAAGTTTGTGACTGAATATTTTATTGTAGATCCTGGCATTCTAGAACATATCACAAAATATCAAACCCAACAACATTAAACAAATGTAGGTTTTAAGAGAAAAGAATCATGAAAATGTCCATTCTCAGAAAACAAAACTCCTTTAGAACCAGGCTCTTACAAGAACGTAGATACGCTCAGAACGAATCCACTATAAGTAGCTACATAGTTCAACTTATGTTATAATTGGTTAATAAATAATTGCAAAAATAACTATTACATACCGTTTAATTAAAGAAACTTAGTAATACCGATTCTACTTGATTATCATGTGAAAGACATAAAAATATATCATGTGATTCCATAAATTCTTCAACGAGATTTGTAATACATAAACTACTGGGTGATTAAACTGATATTACGATATAACGTTTTACCCCGGATTTATTTGTGAGCACCTTAAGTTCCGGGGTTGCGGGTTGTTCGAAAGAGATACCGCGGCCTCGGAACGTAAAGGGCAATAGAAGGAACATGGGTTGGTTTAAGTCAGCAAAAGTCTGACACGCCCCCCCGCTCCTGTTCCCCAGAGTGGGGGAAGTTAATTTCCAACCCCAAAAAAAAAGAGCACATTGAGTTCTAAATTTTCCATGGATAACAACTGCTGAATTTCCTTCTCAAGGTTTACATATACGTAAAGTAGAGGGACCTGCCATAACCAGTGCCTGCCAGAGTTGCGGGTTGTTCGAAAGAGATACCGGGGCTCCGGTACATAAAGGGCAAAACAAGTCAGGCAAGCAACTCTGCTTTGCTAGCATCTCTTTGAGGCGACTCCATACAAATAAACAGACTAACATTTAGATAAAATTTCTGATTAAAATCTAAGTAGGAATAACATTGATGCAAGCTTACAATAGAAGATGATTAGCATCCGTTATTAATAACGTTACCTACTGGGAATGTTTGTAAAATACTATTAGTGTAATATCATTAATTTGTTGCAGCCCACATGGTGAGCTAAGAGTTTGTTTGTCTACTGATGAGTCGTTTGAAGGCAAGAAGGTGCTTTTCATAAGGTAGCAATGACTAATGAGCTTTGAGCAAAATCGTCACGCTTGTAATGCTAAAAGGGTAAGATAGAAGTGTACCTAACCGTACATTCACATTTAGCCAATGATGTTTGAGTCCCATGTAATCCGGGGTTGCGGCGGGTTGTCCGAAAGAGATACCGCGGCCAAGGAACATAAAGGGCAATAGAAGGAACATGGGTGGGTTTCAGTCAGTACAAGTCTGACACTCCACCCCGCTCTGGGAAGTTACTTAATGATTTCCCTCCCCAAATAAAAAACACATTCATAATTTTCCTGTCCTTGTCCCATTATATTTGGGGTCAGCGCAACATATTTTCTTCTTCCATTCTCCCCTTCCTCTCGTTTTCCGTCCATCAACATTCAGATTCATCACTCTTTTAGTCACAAAAAAGTCCCATATAATAAAATAAAATAAGAGCATCGACGACCATTTCTCGAAGCTCTCCTTAGGTGGTTGAATTAAGGGCCTGATTTAGAAAGCAGTACTCATCGTTACGGCCCGCATTGTGAGGAGGTTCCTGTCTCTGGAACCCTAACCACCGGTAGCTTGGACCCTGCTCCTGATACCGGCGAAGACCTAGTTTTAAACGTTTTTCTATATTTTTGAATATCAGGACACAAGGTGGAGTATACCTAATAGTCTTCATAGCAAAACTCATATTGAGCGCGTGCGCACAGTCATACACCCAAATTATAAAAGGTAGGTAGTCATAATTTAATATAACATTTAACTCTTACAATTGTTACACAACCGTCACGCTAGGCCTATTTGAGGCTGAGTAGAAAGCTAGCATTGTTTAAATAAAGTAATTATTGTGAATGTAGATTTTTGTTATTACGTTTTGTATTGGGGTCCATAAAAATTGTAGATTAGGTAAAAATTACTGCGCAGTTTGTTTTTTTTTTGCAGTGCGTTTTTTGATTGAGTGGTAAGAAAAGTTGATGTTACAAGTGCTAGTTGAGATGTAAGTATAAAGTTTAATATTATAGCTGTGGAGCAATTGATTCCAATGGAGGTAGATTTTTTAGATGATTAAAAATTGGATGAAAGCACTGAATTTAAAAAAAAAACAGGGAACCCTTATTAGATCACTTTGTTGTCCATCTGTCTGTCTGTCTGTCAAAAAACTTTATCTCGGCAACCCGTGAAGGTATCGAATTGAAATTAAAACCATAAACTCAAGTATGCAGTCCCTTTGTGCTGTAAAAATGAATCTTCTAAGTCTACACAGTCAAAATATATGATAGTTTTTTTATTATTTCATGTTCATGAAGGAATCTATCTTATCCATTTACCACCCTTCACAACTTTTGGGGTTGGTTTGAAGTGTAGCTGAAAGCAACCTGGAGGGCGAAGCAGTATTTATTTCAGCGAGGGAAAGAGACTGAGCTATACAAAATGTCTAGCACCTTCTCTTTTCTACACTGGAATAAATACAGATTTACGACGTCATAGAAACCCTACAGGACTCCAACTGATATTTTGTATGACGAGTTTGGGTCAAAATCTTCCCACAAAACGCTTGTCTGACTATACAACCCAACAACTGAATAATTTTTTTTGTGGTACTCGAATGTTAAGAAAAAAAACATCTTGAAATCCATACAGAAATCGCCATACAACAGTAGGTACATTACGTAGAAAAACCAAACAAAATTAAAGACAATCATTAAGAACCATACAATTACACCAACCTTATCATGTATTCTAAAATAGTAATCTAATTGATTAAATTGAAGCCTGTTGAGGTCGGCTCAGATTTATTGAAGTAATTTAATTTGTACTAGCGTCCTTCAGTTCCCAAAATGGAGGGAGCGTCTGTGGTTCTAGAAGATTCGACCTTGAAAAACAAAAGAGCATCTTGATTTATTTGAGCATTAATTTGTAATCAGATTACTGTCTCAAAGCGTAAGATAACGTGATAGGGTGTTTCAAAATGAGACATGACTAATTTAATAAGTAAAAGGTACTTTTAAAAGAAAAGTTCGTAACACTATTTAGGTCCGTCTGCCAATTAAAAGTCATTGTAAATACTGTTAAAGTTCTCGTTTTTATTTATTTTTTAAATGATATATAAGTTTATTTGATATGTATATATATGTGCATTAGTATCCGTATAAAAATATATGTATTAGTAAAAATAGTTTTAGATATTTTATGTATTTTTTTGTACCCTATCACAATGTTGTCGTATTTTACCCAAAGGTTGACTGGTAGAGAATGCCTTATGGCATTACGTCCGCCTATGTACCACTATTGTACATGAAGTTTAAATAAATAAATAATATCCTTACTAATATTATAAAAGCGAAAGTGAGTTTCTTTGTTTGCTATGTCTTCACGCCTAAATGGCTAAACCTATCTTGATAAATTTTGATACAGAGAAAGTTGAAACCCTGGAGACGGACATCAATATTTTTTTTAAAGTGAGAAATGAGGGAGAAAGAGGAAAGAAAAGGAGAAACTTACAGCTGTATATATAGTAAATAGTAAATAAGGCGCAAGGGCAAAAGTTTCAGGTAGCAGGTACAACAAAATCAGAAAGGGGAACTGTGTTACTCCAAATTTAACTATATTTTTCATAAAAACTAAACTATTATAAACAACTCAATTGCATAACATTGTTTAAATTGACATGGTTTTTATCAAAACTTAAAATACGTTGCTGCTTTTTTCTATTAGGGCTTAAAGATAACTTTAGAGATATAATATGGCTGTGCTTTAGATGTGCGCCTGTTTATCTGGCACTGGAAAACAGACATGATGTTATGTATGTTTTGTTTAATGAATAACGAGTCTCAAATCGAGCATGTTCTTACATGAGTTCTCATTTAAGCGTAGAAACATTATTCAAATGAAAACAGTACATAAATTTGATGATGGTAGAGTTTTTGTTAAAATTCTTTCGATTATCAATGCTTTTATACCTTTACTAGCTTTTAGCTTTGCTCGCGTTAAATTCGGTATAACACAGCACCTGCTACCTGTAGTTTTTGCCCTTGTGCCTTATTGATTTGTAATAGCAACGCTAAGTTTTCCCTTTTCTTCCCTCGTTCTCCCTCATATCTCACTTTTTTTAAAAGAAAATTAGCCTATGTCCGTTTCCTTGTTCCCAACTATCTTTGTACCAAAATTCATCAAAATCGGTTTAGCCATTAAAGTGTGAAGAGGTAACAAACAAACTCACTTTCGCTTTTATAATAGTAGTAAGGATTTAACACAAAGTTTGAGATCCATTGTGTTTAGTGCAACAGGTGTTCTAAAGGCGCCATCTTTGTTTCCATATATACATCTTCCTACGTATGTATTGTTTAATCATAGATATTAACTCGTAGGTTTTTTCATTCTGTAAAATCTTCAATATCTTAATACATAGGATCATTATGAGCAATGACTGCCCAAAACAGCTGACGTAATTAATGCTACGTTGATTGCTAATTAATTTATCTTGATGTAATCATATGCTTTTGAAGTTAATTCTGTAATACACTTAGAACATGTTTAATTAAAATTTATTCATTAAAAAATAACATAAGAAACATTTAAAAATAAAAAATAAACTGTAGTAATATTGTTCGACCAGCTGCAGCAGAGCGAACAGAGAGCGTTTATTCCCGATGTCCACCACTTTTCTGGCCACCACTGGGGGACAGCGAGACAACTTAAAACATTATTCTCGTTGTCCACCACTGGGGGACAGCGTAACAACTTTGTAAATTATTTCCATTCGCCACAACTGGTGGACAGCGACACGGATTTTTTAACATTCCCTATGGCCGCCGTTGGGGGACAATGGCACAACTCTTTTGATACGATTCCCACTGGCCATCAATTTAAATTAATTACCAATAATTTTAATGAATTACCTATAATTAATTGAATTAACTATATTATACAAGGAAATAAATATTATGTCATTATTATTAAGTAAGTATTAGAATTGGATAAAAATAACTTAAGCATAAAACCAAATGGTCTCTAGATAAAACATTTTTTTTTTTTATAATATTATACTAGCTGTGCACGTGGTATGGTAACTAACACTGTGACACGTGAATTTTATATATGAGATTTATATAATAGATAGTAAGGAGTAAGGATTTCTTGTGCTGCGTCGTGTGAGCTCGTTGATTTTTACCCGTTGCGACGTCATATCACAGTTTTGTATATAAGCCCATTACTTAGGATTTGCAAGCATAATAAATCATATTTCAACTAAATCGTCCTTTTATGGTCATACTTATTACTTGTGACAAGCCTAGCTAAACAGAGCAATCATGGATATTCCATCTTTAATGAAGTTTATTTTTAAAGTCATAAATTAATGCCAAACTGTGCGAAAACGGTTGGGTCGCCAGGACCCCCACCCGGCTTCGCACAGTTTTTACGACTTGAAAAAATATTTAGCATTCCTTTTTCAATATCTGAGTATTGTTGACTTTGGAAAGAACTCTCTAAATCTAAATAAAGGTTCCACGCGCGCCTCAAAGAGATGTCAGCAAAGCAGAGGGGCCTGCCAGAGCCACCGCCTGCCGCGGCCCCAGAACGTAAAAGGCAATAGAAAGAACATGAGGGGTTTTAATCAGTACAAGTATGACACTCCCTTCGCTCCACCCAGGGCGTGGGCGACTAATATATAAAAAGACGAAAACTGTATCCGTCTGTCCGTCTGTCACCAGGCTGTATCTCATAGAAAGTGTTAGACGGGTGAAATTTTTGCAAATGATAAAAAATACAAAAAAAATAGCTGGCGCCCGCGGCTTCGTAATAAAAAGTATCCTATGTGTTATTCCAGACTATAATCTACCCCTGTGCCAAATTTTATCAAGATCCGTTTAGCCGTTTTGAAGTGAAAGAGTAACAAATATGTATACATTCATCCATCGTCACAAACATTCGTATTTATAATATTAGTAGGATAGGATAGTAGCAAGTAGGATGGAATGGAACCCGTCGTGAGCGAGTCTGACATATTTTTTTTGCAATTATTACATCTATCAATAGCAGCATAAAACTAAACAAAACCAATTACAACGAGACCATAAATCCAAGCCCATTTAGACCAAAACCTTTTATTTTCAAACGCTTTACTAAGTTAACCTAACCAAACAGGTTGCATAGCTGTGAGATCGCATATAAGATATCATAAATTATTTGAGCCATCGCTTCCTTTGCTTCGCCATATATTAATGCCATTTACTGTTTGGTAATTCGCAGTAATATAGGCAAGCCTTTTGATCGAATTCTAAGCGATTTGATTTCATGGTGAATTATTCATTTATGTTATGTGTTATGAAAGGGTATTAAATTAAGTTTCATCGTTGTAATGGGATTAATGATCATTGGCTTTTGTGATTTGATTATGGGATTGAAGCATCTTAACTAATTTGATGTGCCTCGTTTTTTATATATAATAACTTCCCCCGCTCTGGGCGTAGTGGGAGGGGGGGGAGTGTCAGACTTGTACTGACTAAAACCCACCCATGTTCCTTCTATTGTCCTTTACGTTTCGGGGGCCGCGGTATCTCTTTGGAACAACCCGCAACCCCGGCAGACGGAGGCCCTGGCAGGCTCCTCTGCTTTGCTGACATCTTTTTAAAGCGCGCGTGAAACACTAACGCGCCGTATGTGCCTCATTGGTAGAGTGGTCGTAAGCACGACTTCTGAGCGTGAACTTCTGGGTAAGGTTCCTGGGTCGGGTAAAGTGTTGTTGGGTTGTTTCATCAGGAATTTCTCAGTATCAGTCTGGATTTGTAATGGATCTGATTGTTGAAGGACGGAAAGCGAGAGGAAGGTCAGAAAAAGATGGATGGATTGTGTACGGAATGATTTGAAGGAGCAAGAAGCAAATGATGCCGTGACGTCTGTTAGGGGAGAATAGAAGAAGAAAACATTTTGCGCCGACCTCAAATAGAATGGGACAAGAGCAGGAAAATTATGATGATGAGTCTGGATTTGTGACTGCTTAATTTCAAAAGGCTCGCCTCTTTTGGAAATTAAAAACATAACCGGCGATAAACTTATTTATTACTAAGAAAAGAGGTCCAGATTATAATGACCAAAGAATAGAGAAATCGGCAGTGAATTCCACAAACTGACGCTTCGCACATTAAATGTGGAACCAAATCGATGTGTTATGGGTCCCCGGAACTATAACCAAGTAACGGTGACGCTTTGCCGTTTCTCTGGTCATCCGTTGTTAGAATGGGGAAGGGGGAATTACATTATGCAATTCTAAAATAATAAAATGTAACCAATAGAAAACCAACAGGCTGGTTGCTTTTGATGAGTAGACTATATTGAATCTCCGACACATTTTATAAGTTGTCAAAATTGTTCAGAGATTTTCGGGGACTAACAAAAAGAAAAGGCTTTTAAACTTCAAGTGATGTGAACTTGATTTCCATATTTGATGCATCTCCATATTTTTTTGTTTTTAGATGCATCACCATATTTTTCAATATAAACTCGTATAAACACTTCTTCATGATAAATCGTTTAGATAATTATGCTGAACAAATACATCAGTAGCAGAGAGCTCGTAACTTAATGATTTCGCGTAAATCTTTTCTTTAGAAACTGTGACATGTTATAAATGGTACTAATATCTCTGGCGCCTAGGATTGAGTAAATACTGGAATCAAAGGGTTGTTTCATATTTTGAATTTTGTTGACTGCTTGTAAGCAATAACAGAGGGGTCTTATATTTTGGGTAGAAAATCGTCAAATGGGGAGTGTCAGACTTGTACTGACTAAAGCCTATCCATGTTTCTTCCATTGCCCTTTAAGTACCGGGGCCGTGGTATCTCTTCCGAACAACCCGCAACAACAGAGGAGCCTGCCAGGCACACTACCTGCCAGAGTTGCGGGTTGTTCGAAAGAGAACACAAAGGGCGAAAGAGATGGGTTTAAGACAGTCAAAAATAAGTCTTGAGATCATTCACAAAAAGTAATATTCTGTCTGCCTACAAAGTAGTCCTGCGCGGGAAATATTATAGTGCACAGGCACCGGTGCACTCTCTGTTCTCTCTCTCTCTCTCTTCATAGTAAGATGGGACGGCAATCCCACACGACCGGAGAGAGAGACCAACGGCTTGACGTGCTTTCTGGGGCACGGGGGTATTTTACCGCTAACTTCCAAACTCTAGGCTGTTACTGAGGAATTCCTAACTGAAAAACCCTATAACACTTTTACTCGACCCGGGAATTGAACTCAAGTCTCGTGCTTGTGCCGCAAGACCTGCTTTACAATATGACAATGCCAACAGAAAAAATAAATTGAATTGTCATACGCTACCGGGAAGTTATCAATTCTGTTTGAAAGCCTATGTAGAAATAAGAAACGCTATGAAAATAATAACCACTTGACTAGGCCCTCAGGTTACTATCACAGCGTTACCAGAAGCTATATAACTGCCACCAATAAAACGTCTACCCAAACATATTGCTATCAAACTAAAACCAGTTCCGTAAATCTTCAATCCACAACGACATCTAAATGAAATAAATATGATTTACTGAATAACTTTCAATTACTTATTACTGTAATACGCATTACACTTTGACACCTCATTAACAAACTCAAAGAATTGCGTTAGGCTTTAAATAACATGAAAGTTTATCCAATATGGCAACACAGTTTCCACACACACTAATCCAATTTGTAAGTAAATTGGGTGGTCATTAATGTGATCGGATGGTCGTCCCCGAAGCTAGTAAAGCCGTATTCATTAGACGAATACGGCTGAGACAAAAAGAAGGATTCTCTGGAAACAAAGTCAACTTTGACGAAACGGTTGGCGCACTGGCTGTGTGATTGGCTGTCGCGCTGCGTGTCGTGAGTTCGATCCCCGCACGGAACAAATATTTGTGTGGCTAACAGATAGTTGTTCCGGGTCTGGTTGTTTGTGTGTGGGAGCTTAAATATTTGTAGAAAAAGACAAAATCCTAGTCTGGGGCAAGTTATTTAAAGAAAGCAAGCCCTGCAAAGATAACTTGACCACCCAAAACCTCGTCATCAGTCCACACTAACGAGCTGGTGAAGGTTGCCGGAATCTCTGACAAGACCAGCGGAAGACCGGTCGTCGTGGCGATCTTCAAAAAGGTATAAATGTCAAGAGCCTAGCTTTTTTTCAATTACTTTCATTTTAATATTATTTTACTGGTACACAGCTGCGTCTCATTGGGCATCTTAGACGCTTGTTAAGTTCTTATTGTTCGTTTTGTAAAAAAAACAACCAATGACTGATTGTCAGGCCTACGCTGTTCTCTCGTACTTAAGTCCTAAAGCTAACAAAAAAATGGGCTGCCTATATGACCTCCACAATCTAGTACCAATACGATACTTTTTGGCAAGAATAGTTGACAAACTTTCAGGTCCAACGGGACCCAGTCTAACTTGCTTTTCGACGCATAGAGGTAACTTGGTACATAATGGGTCACCCATCTACGAACCTAAGTGCAACAGCGAATGTATTTGGACGGGCCTGTTGGTCCAGTGGTTAGTGGCCCTGATTGCTGAGCCGGAGGTCGTGGGTTCGATTCCCACCCAGGACAAACTTTGTGTGATGAGCATGATTGTTTGTTCTGTATCTGGGTGTGTTTTATCTATAATATGTATGTATATCAGTTGTCTGGTTACCATAACACAAGCTTTGCTTAGCTTGGGATCAGATAGCCGTGTGTAAGTTGTCCCAAGATATTTATTTATTTATTTTTTATTTAAGCAGTATGATAATGATGAAACATGTTCTGCAACATGTTTTCGTATTGTAAACATGTTGATAAGAACATGCAATGCTGTAAACATGCTTATCAATTACTTCCACAGACATTATTCTCCACAACAACATATTTAATGCAATGAATACGTGGCTTTATCTTGTCCAAATGTAAGGCTTTGCCAATCTCTAGCTAAAATTGACGATAAATTGAAGTGCATAACATGGACACCTGATACATATTTTGAAGATATTGAAAGTCCTGTCCTAATATAGTTTGTAAGATATGGCTGGTCTAACTGATATGCAAAGAGTTGATCAATCGTATTTTACGAATAAATGTGTGGCTAGACGTTTTACAATGATCTTCCAACGGCTGAGCAGATTTTCTTGAGACACACTATGAACACTTTTGATTAAGATAAGTTTCAAACAAAAATAAACCTAATGCAATTCAGTTTATGTATTAAGGAGCTACAATGTTGGGCAGACACACAGATTCTGCTGTTTTTTTGTTAGAGGGTTAAAAATTAAACCCGTTGACGGTTTTGGTGTCACTCACCTGTTAACTCAAAAAGATGTTTACTAATATTATAAAAGCGAAAGTGAGTTTGTTTGTTTGTTACGTCCTCACGCCTACATGGCTAAACCGATTTTAATAAATTTTGGTACAAAGATAGTTGGGACCCTGAGCCGTCTCCAGGGTCCCAACTATCTGCTAACTAACATAGATACTTTTTTTTAAGTAAGAAATGAGGGAGAAAGAGGGAATAAAAGGGAAAACTTAGCTTTGCTATTACAAAAAATAAGCCGCTTGGGCAAAAACTATAAGAGGCAGATACCTACAAATCAGAATAAGGGGGAACTGTTTTACCTCAATTTAAACGCGAGCGAAGTCGCGGGCAAAAGCTAGTAGAAAATAATTCCACGGAACATTCGACTATTTACGTCTAACCTGATAACAACAGTTCATAAAGGATCAATTGACAAACGGGCAGAAACGTAACAAATTCATATTCTTAATAAAAAAGAACAACAAAGATCAAATATCTCATCTTAAGAACCTACTCTACCGCGTCTCCTTGAACTTTTTTTTAAATTGCTACGCAATTTTCAACCTTATGACTTCGAAATAAGGTTTGATAATTTCAAAATAAGACTTTGTTTTGTTATAAAATAAATGGGCATCCGTATTTGTTTGTGTTTAAAATGTATTATTATAATAAAACCATTAAGCTTAAGGCGGAATTTGAGGTAATCGGTTTAACTTTAAACTACAAAGGAATGGGTGTGGCTTGTTTAAAGAACATTAAACTAATAGATTTTAAATATGGAGTTGCAATTCAAATCTTTGATTGATGATAAAAGATACACTTTTGAAATCATTTGATACAATCAAGTTTAATTAACTTAAAAAGCCGGACAATTGCGAGTTGGACTGGCGCACCGAGGGTTCAGTACAAATTTGAGACATAAACGTCCATATCTTTTGACTGCGTAAACTTAGAGAGTTGCAAAGGATCGCAGAGTTGAGGAATATAGTTTTAATTTCAATTTGACGCTTTTATGCGGTCCCGAGGTTAAGGGTCTTGCAAGACAGACAAACAGACGGATAACCAAGTGATCTATGAACTTGATAAAAATAATTAGTTTTTTTTTTTAAATAATTCTATTGTCGGTTTGAATCTAGTTGTTGAGTCTGTAGTAAGTGTGATTATCACCCTGTAGTAAATCTGATTATCACCTCAGTGGTGGTAAAATCCAGCAGAAGTAACTTCTAACCAATCAAGAACCGACACTCATTTACTACTTTATTTAATCTAGATGCATACTCTGTGACCTAGGTGACAACAATAGTATTTGATTGATATTATTATTAACACTGAACATAACGACCTGGAGCGGGTAGTTTATTTAAACACTAGTGGTTCTCCTAATCAATTTAGTTTACATACATAAATAATGAATATTAAAAAAAACGGTGACCCACGCTAGGATTTTTCCTGTATCGTTTACAAACATTTAAACACACATACAAAACCCAGACCTGAAACAACTATCTGCAGGTCATACAAATATTTGTTCCGTACGGGAATCGAACCCGCGACACGAAGCGCAGCAGTCGATCGCTCATCATCATATTGCTTAGGTAGTTTATGAGTTATCGTTTATAATTTGCTAATCTTTAAGTAACAATGGATAAAAATGAATACTCGATACAAATTATCTGATATACCATAACTTAAATGTTGAAATGAAAGACGTTGGCAAAAAAAATCAATGAAATCAACAAAAACCGACTTTCGGAAGTAAAGTTTATTTTTTTAAAAGTCGTTTTTATTTTTTACCAAATAGTTTGAATTCCAGAAAAAAACTCAACGCACAAAAGTAGTTATTAATTTCTAAGAAATCTAAAACAAAATCAATCAATAACTAATATCATCACAATGCAATTACTATTGTATACAATATCACATTTTTCATATTTCTATAAAATTACAAAATGTCACAAACAATTATAATGCAGCTGCATTAAAATTCTCAAGATATTAATTGCTTTAAATGCTTCAGATATTCATGTTTTCATGTGCAATGATTTATGTGACATTTAAGTGTTAATATAACATGCCTTGTCAGTCATAAGGAATTACAAGTAGTTGCAAGGTTGTGACATTTAGGAGATGGACTTCTACTGATCTAGTTGTTTGTGATGATGTGGGGTGCAGGCCATGGTGATAGGTGAAGCGTAAGGCGACAAGATTTGCACTGTTATAAAAGCGAAAGTGAGTTTGTTTGTTTGTTACGTCGATTTTGATGACTTTTGGTACACAAATAGTTGGGACCCAGGAGACGAACATAGGCTAACTTTTTTTTTTTAAAGTGAGAATTGAGGGAGAAAGAGGGAAGAAAAGGGAAATCTTAGCTTTGCTATTACAATAAATAAAGCGCTAGGGCAATAACTACAAGTAACAAGAACTGCGTTACCCCGAATTAAACGCGAGCGAAGCCGCGGGCAAAAGCTAGTGTTTTAATATTTTTGGACTGGCAGCTGAACTCTCTACAAAACCATAGCAAAGGTTCTACTGCTCGCTATAGTAATAAATAACGTAGTTATATATTACTATATATATATATGTATATTAATTTTTATTAAATAATTCTTTTATTACCTTAAGGATTTGTAAGTTAAGTTATTCAGGGCATGCAAACATAATTCTAAAGTAAATGTTCTAAAGTAAATGTTTGCATGCCCTGAATAGGCAAAACATGGTTGTACCATATTGTATGGTTTGTGTAATCAAGTGTTAAGGTTTAGGCTCAACACATGGTTACACAAACCCTTAAAAGGAGATGGTGGTGGCATAAAAACTCCACCTGGTTGGGAACTATCAACACAAAAGGAAGATATCACAATATAAATTGCTCCCCGCTCAGCTTATCACTAACGAATCCAAATCATCACCTACAACCGCCCGAGGCACCCATAATTCCAATATTTTAATTAAATTATACGTACAAACGCAATTACAATGTAATTATTATTCTAACATAATTATGCAAAGGTCGGCAAGATTCAATGAGTCTTCAATCCGGAACTAATGATCTTCTATGGATTATAAACAAGATCATATTGTGATTATTATGCATTGATGTCTGGGGATCCTGATATTAATTGGTTTTTAATGGTATTATGGCGTAAAGCTTATTTATATGAATGGCATTGAGGAACTTGCCGTGTTTCATTTTCAATACGGGTTCAAATGCACTTTATTTCAGTCAATTCATCATATTTTTTATGCTCTTGTTGCTCTTGTATTTGGGGTCGGCGCAATACGTTTTCTTCTTTCATTCTCCTCTTTCAGATATCATGGCATCATTTACTCTTTTGTCTTTTATATTATTCAGTTTATTTACTTTGACGATGCAAAAAGCGAAACAATTTGAAACCACCAAACTACTGGAGGAAGAATAATAACAGATAGATAGACCAATTTTTTTAATAACAGTATACAACTTAAGAATCACACAATGGGCGGTCTTATCGCTATAAGCGATATTTTCAAGATAACCTTTGAATGGATTAAAAGGAGGAGAGACAGTACTGTAGGCTGCTCTCTTTTTCCTGTGAAAAGAAGACTTAAATTGTACAATAGGGCATTTCCAGACTAGTAACCGTAATCAAAGTAATAAGTAAAATACGTAGTTATCCAGTCCTATTCCAGTCTGAAAAATTGCCGAACTCAAACAAATGAAGAAAGACGAACGGGCCGTAAGGTTCAGCGGTGGCGACCTCGTAGATTTTGGAAGGCATTTTTGGTATACCTTCTATAAGGTCATATTGGTCTGAAACACATGATAGAGTGATATAGTGACACTTGGAGTACAGTGATATATAGCAGTATACCTCTTTCAGGTTATGTTATATGGCAATGAGTTTTCTTGTATTACCAGCTATCGTGACTTTCTTAAGCAGTATTATTTTAGTCTTATTACAGTGTGGTAAAGTTCAAAGGGGCCAGGGCCACCGCCTGCCGGGGTTAAGAGACACCGCGGCCCCGGAACATAAACGGCAGAAGAAGGATGGGTGGGTTTTAGTCAGTAGAAGTTATTTAAGGATTTCTCATACGTAGAATAAAGAAAAGTGTGGTTAAATGATGGCGCTACATAATAAATTATATTGTATGTATATGTTATCCTGTGGGCTAGAAGAACCTATTAAGTTTAAAACGTTCTCAAAAGCATTTTTTTAACTGAGGCTACACAATATAATCAGCCAGAACTACTATCTGTATGCCATACAAATATTTGTTCCATGTGGAAATCGAACCTGCCACATGCAGCCTAGCAGTCAGCTTATCCAATGTTGTCTTAATTTCTTCATTTAAATTCATGACTAGGCCTGTTACACACCATCTTATTACTTAACAGAAACATACCTATAAAAAATTACAAAAACTAGACTAATAAGTATTCATGAGCTCTTCAAAAATCTAGAGTAATTTCATCAGGCAATTAATTCGTCATTCTAAAATGATTTGTATCATGTTTGATCCTCTTAAACATTTTTTTTTTTAATAATGGCCTTGAACAAAAGTGCCGCAGCTAATACTAGTAACGGAAATAGTTGTGAAGAAAAGTGTTATTTTTTAGTAAATCTGCTTTAAAAAAATCACTTTTCTATAATTTTATTAACTTATACTTAAACTCCTCTTATTTTATTAAAGCTCCATAATTTATAGGCCCCTTTTACCGAATAGGCTTATTTATTTTATTTCATTTATTCATTCATTTCAATTAACAATACGACTCATTTACATAAAACACATGCATTCCAATTATAATCAAATAATATTATGTCTTAAAACTACAATAAAATTACATCACAAATAAATATTTGTTATATTTGTACTAAATTACATTACGTTACATTATAATTAGATTATTGTAGTTGCTGCAATCCTAATTTAACTGTGGGTTACCCACCATTTCCAGTCGCTTCATGTAAAATACTGGTATTAACAGGCATCCGGTAGGACTATAAGCCGACCTGAATAGAATTAAGAAAAAGCTAGACAGGTGTGATTAACATTTAAATCATAGAAACACTGTATCTATTGAGATTAAAGACACAAACAGTTTTGTGAATAAAAGACATAAACGCGTCAACGTAACCAAGATTTTTTAACATTTAATTTTTTTGTTCGAAATTAAGTAACAGACAGATGGGGTAAATATTTAAAGCCTTTTTAAAGCATAGAAATACTTTTTTTTCTTGAGAATAAAGAGAAAATCAGTTTTGTAAATAAATCACATAAACGCGTCAACATGCCCAAGATTTTTTTTGAGCATTTTCTTTTGTCCGAAATTAAGTAACAGATTTCACTCGCAATTCACAATTCTACATACCTAATTACCATCACAACACAAGGCTATCGGCATTACAATCTCGATACATAAATATCAAACAATGTCTTAAGATCTCAATTGTTTTCTGGTCATAACATTTCCCTGGTTGCTCAGATGCTATCGGCAGACATATTGCCGGTGACCTCACAAAAATGAAGAGGTGGCCTTCACCCTGGCAAAGACTAAACGTTCTGAAGCAGACGTGACTTTTAACAAAATAATTATGTGTACTAGAGTTAGTACACATAATTATTTTGTTAAAAGTCACTCATCAAAATTTCTGATTACCTACATCAGGTATCTTAAAAAAAACTGTATGTATGTACGTTTACTATTAATTACTTTTTTTTACAGACACATAACGTAACATCACATCTGTTATTCTCGAAAGTTTAAGCAGAGGTGTACTGTAGTCTAGGAGATAAGTCTACTAAAATTAAAGCATATAAAATAATTTATTTAAATAAAATATATCACCCTGTTTTAAATTTACACGTCGAAATTAAAGGCAAAAGAAGAGGTCATTTTGTCTACTTGTCAACCTTTTGTACCTTATTTACGCAAATAAATGGTTTTATTTTTATTTTAATGTTCCCAAGAGACTAAGTACTCTAGAACCAAAACAAAAACCCATACCTGACATTCCACTATCTAAAATCATCTAGAAAATCCTAATATTGGATAGACAGAGTCTAAGTGACATTTACGAAAGCACTGTTCATTAAAGGTTCCGTATTCCCATAATGTTCTTATAATGACTCGACAGTCAAGAATCTAAAGTTATTTTGATTAGATTAGATTAATCGAGATCCATATTGATTGATCGAAAGGTGATGCGGTGACATTTTGTTATTAGAACTTTAGAATGTTTCTTAATTCAAAATTTTGTTGTAAGACTTAACAAAAAGCTTGAGAGTGTACTTAATTTGAAATTCGCTTGAAATAATGTTAAATAGTAACTTTTTGTGCAGAATACGTCTTCAGTCATCATTGCTATCGTAATTGATTAGTAGTAAACATTGATTGATTTATATTTAACTAGCTTTTGCACGCGGCTTCACTCGCGTTAAATTCGGTAGCGCCTTATTGATTTGTAACAGCAACGCTAAGTTTTCCCGTTTCTTCCCTCTTTCTCCCTCATAACCCAATCTTTTAAAAAAAAAATATGAAAAAACCAAACAAACAAACTCACTTTCGCTTTTATAATATAAGTAAGGATTAAAAGACCTCTCAAAATGGAAAGAATATAATCTTGGGTTCCGTAGGTACCTGAAAAAGAAAAACGGAACTCTTAGAAGATCAATTTGTTGTGCGTCTGTCTGTCAAGGCCCTTTATCTTGTGAACGCGTGAAGGTATCGAATTGAAATTAAGATCATTAACTTAAGTCTATGATCTCACAGGTACAAGCTGTGACAAAACCTTCAAAGTCTATTAACTAAACCTTCAATTGCTTCTCAGAGTCATCAACACATAGGCACAAAACACACAAAATATCGCTTCCCATCTGACCAAACTTAATCTCTGTCGACTCATAACCAAAAACACGGCAAGAATAATAGTCGATCTGTTACAAGTTACAACACGGCACAACAATGCTGATTTTAGAGTACGTTCGTGAGATCTGTGGCTAGATGCATGTATGTACGTCCCACGCTTGTTTAGGATGTCAGCAGAGATCCAGCTAGATGAGTCATGGTCTAGGAAATGAATGGGTATTGTGATGATGTTTTAATTAGTTTTGTGTAGGCAGATAGGAGCAGCAGGAGCTCTGTAAATAATAACAGCTGCTCTAATCGGTTTTCAGGTTAAGCCGCGCTTGACAAAATTGGTCTATGGATGGGTGAAATATTGAGTCTCCTCCGTGCCTCCGAAAGTTCGTGAGAAAGCCAGTTGGTCCCAGCTGTCATTAGTAGATTGTTGAAAATCGTTATAAGGAGCCACAATTATAGAACTTTGCTAGTCGTCGAGATAGGGTAATGTACACACAATAATATGTAAAAAAAACTTAGAAGTAAAATCTGACGCACTGGCTATGTGACGTCATTCTAAATTAAATATGGCAGCCTTCGAGAGATGGCTGTCTAGTTATCTTCTGGTAAATGAAAGACTTTGATGACAAAAATAGAAGTTATATTAATTTTGGCGACACTGTTGATGCAGTAAGTGTCGACTGCTGCGCTAAAATCGGGGTTCGATCTCCGCACGGAACAAATATTTGTATGGCCTACAGATAGTTGTTCCTATATATAGTCTGGCTGTTAGTGTATGTGAGTTTAAATGTTCGTAAACGCACCCACGATACAGGAGAAATTCCTAGTGTTGCGCAAAGTTTTTTTTTTAATTAATTAATTGCATGATTGTTTGTTCTTCGTCTGGGTGTGATTTATCTATAATATGTATGTATTTATATTAATTATATAAGGATGTATATCAGTTGTCTGGTTACCATAACACAAGCTCTGCTTAGCTTGGGATCAGATAGCCGTGTGTGAGTTGTCCCAAGATATTTATTTATTATTTACTAGCTGCTCCACGCGGTTTCACCCACGCTGCTCAGCACCTGTAGGTCGTAGCGTGATGTTATATAGCCTATAGCCTTCCTCATGAAATGGACTATCCAACACTAAAAGAATTTTCCAATTCCAACCAGTAGTCCCTGAGATTAGCGCGTTCAAACAAACAAACAAACTCTTCAGCTTTATAATATTAAGTATAGATTATTGACGTCAATCTTAAGCGTGTTTCGTTGCCAAAGTCCGACTCGCACTTAGCCAGTTTTTAATTTTTGATGACACCTACCGGAAATGAGAAGACGATTGCGATCCATAAATAAGCTCGTAACGGTCATAAATAATTTTAGCATTGATTTCAGACAAATTAGCACATTAAAATTAATGGCAGATTTCTAGAGTTATTCCAATTAAAATACTGATCGATTTCCCATACTTTATTGAAGTGTTGAATAATTCGCAATTATTTATTTCATCAGTCAATCGAGTAGGTATTGAAATCGATTAATTTATTTATTATACGTAAAGTTTCCTAGACATTATAATGCCGTGATTTGCTCAAAACATCAGGCCAACCCAGCCGCCGCGGGAGACACCCAGGGCGCCGGGCGCCGCGAGACCACTCCCGGCCACCGTAGATGCGGGCCTGTGGACGGTGAGATATGGGTGGCTCACCGTCTGTCCGTCTATTGACGACAAGCCGTGTCGACGGCGCGTTCGTGTTTCACGCGCGCCTCAAAGAGAGTCAGCAAAACAGAGGGGCCTGCCAGGACCTCCGCCTGCCGGGGTAGCGGGTTGTTCGAAAGAGATACCGCGGCCTCGGAACGTAAAGGGCAATAGAAGGAACATGGGTAGGTTTTAGTCAATACAAGTCTGACATGTCATTGGATGATTTCCCACCCGTAAAAAAAGGGACCAGAAACTTCAGAATATGATTTTAAGTTCAACTCGACACCTTGGTTACGTTTTTTCTTTTAAAGCACGGAACTCTAAATAGACCATTAAAATACTTCTTCCGTAGGAAAATCGAACCTGCGCTCCACGCAAAACCGCAGCTTCACTCAGCCATCCTAATGTGACGTTATGTTATCGGATTCTGTTTTATTTGCAACAAACTCAAGTAAATGATATATTGTAAAACAATAAATCTAAAAATAAAGGGAGTGGTTTAATTTCAATGTTCAAGGAGTATCTTTATGTGGATCAAATTATTCTGATTGTGCAATTGCTAAAAGTCAAGCGAATGAATCAGGTTTCCGTAGTCATGCTCATCCTTTCTATAACACACCTTAATTTAGTATTACTGAGCTTAGGTAATTAAATTGCTTGGGTTTTATAACAGGTAATTAGGTACTCTCTCTTTAGTCGTTGCTCGTCGCTTTAAGCATAATTTGATTTTTTCTATAGTAATTAATTTAAGAATAATTTGTAATTTTTTTATATTAAGTAATTAATTTAAGTATAATTTGTAAGTTTTTCAATTTGAATTTTAATAACACTTAATTTGTAAATTTTTAATTGATATATTCCTATAATTATAAAAAAAATGATTTGATTTGATTTATTATATCAAATGCTTTTTTTCTCCGCACAGAGCGGGGGAAATTATTTGATGATTTACCATCCGCAAAAAAACAGCCTGATTAAATGAATGAAAAGTTTGAAAAACCTTTCACACTAACATTTTTTTTTATACACTACTAACTATATAATTATGATCCTCACAATTTATCTACCTCATATATCCACATAAAATAATACTAAGAGGCCAGATATTAAGTTTCAGCCACTCCATCATGAAAGTATTTGTACCCGACTCGAAGTAATCATTCATTACCTTCATTCCCCTGCCTTTATACTAAACTAGCTTCCGCCCGCGTCTTCAGGCTAACGCTTACATTATGTCCGTCTTCAGGGTGCCAACTAAACCAACCAAAATTCTTTAAAATCGGTTTTGCCATTTAGGCGTGAAGTCGTAACAAACAAACTCACTTTCGCTTTTATGATATTAGTAAGGATATATTTAAGTTAACGCAGCATGTCTTCTTCTTACATTCTTCTCTTTTATACTTGTCATCTTAGGAATTACCTCCTTTGTTGCCATAATATTACCTTTTACACCGTCCATCCATCGTTTCTCTCTTCTACTCTTAAACACAACTTTCCACATTCATAGTTACAACTTTCCTCACGACATTTTTCTCATTCCTCCACAGATGTAACTCGAAGGATGAAAAAAGATACATATAAATAAACTCAATGCCAGCAAAAACAAAGTAACAAGTTTGTTTCTGTGATGGTGGGCAACACCATCTAACGACATCGCTGTACACTTTTAGTTCACAATCTCCTGATCGACACTGTTCCAACATTTTAATAATCTGCTAAGCAAAGAGCCTTCAAACTGTGGTCAATAAGATCATATTGAAACTTAGAAGAAGTTTCCTTTACAGTGCCTAGATGGCGCTGTTACAAATCACAATTCTCTCAGAAAAAAAAAACAAACTTCGTATTAGATTTACCTATCAATAATTTTTAAGGGATTAGTTAGTCTTGGTATGGATTTCTAATGAAAAGGGACGAAACACATTTTACTAAAAGAGTTATTGATATGAATGTTGATGAATGGAGAGGGAGAGGAAGACCAAAAAAAATATGGATGGATTATGTAAGGAATGATATGAAGGACAAAGGAGTAAATGATCTAGCAGGGGAGAATGGAAGAACATAACGTGCTGCGCCGACCCCAAATAGTATGGGACAAGGGCAAAGAGATAATGATGAGAACTGTTCTGATTCCAGTGAGTTTTTTAATGAATATCTCTTACGAAAAGCTTTATTTTTTTGCTTATGAGAAGAATTTCCAGTGAACAAATAAGCCTGTTTTCTTCGAAAAGAACACAATAAGCATTTTCAGGACTTTTATGCCACTTAATTTTCATTTTACTACCTCAAAAATTTCATTACAACTCACATGATATTCAGTCGTATGTAAATTGCACGTGATAACATCTTACACAATAGGCATCGTCAAATATCGTAGTGCTAATGACCTGTCACTACAAGTATTTCATTTGTCTTTGGTCGATCGCTGCTTCAGACAAATGATCCTGGCTGTTGACCTATTGACCTATACGCACTTTTTTTTTTAAATACTAGCTGGCAGCCGCGGCTTTGCCCGCCTGATATCGAAAAAAAATATATAATCTTATGTGCTATTCCAGACCATTATCTACCTCTGTGCCAAATTTCATCAAGATCCGTTCAGCCGTTTTGAAGTGAAAGAATAACATAATATTAGTAAGATAGCTGGCGCAATCCTTATAGGATCACTTTGTTGTTCGTCTGTCTGTCTATTAAGAACTTTTATCTCGGGAACGCGTCAAGTTATCAAATTGAAATTAAAACCATATACAAGTCTGTGGTTTTTTGGAGTTGTGAAAAAATCGTCTAAGCAGTCATAAGATTTTTCCGTTTATTTCGCAAGTTTGTTGGGTGCATCTGACTCAAACTTGGCCGAAATTTCTTCTGTGGGTGCGTTAACAAACATTTAAACTCACAAAAACCAAAAACCAGACCCGGAACAAGTACCTGTAGATTATAAAAACACTAGCTTTCGCCTGCGGCTTCGCTCGCGTTAAATTCGGTATAACACACGAAGCAGTCCTGCAGTTTTTGCTCTTGCGCCTGATTGATTTGTAATAGCAACGCTAAGTATTCCTTTTTCTTCCCTCGTTCTCCCTCATATCACACTTAAAAAAAAAAAAATTAGCCTATGTCCGTCTCCTGGTTCCCAACTATCTCTGTACCAAAATTCATCAAAATCGGTGTAGCCATTAAAGCGTGAAGAGGTAACAAACAAATAATCAAACTCACTTTCGCTTTTATAATATTAGTAAGGAAATAAGGATTTGTTCGAACTGGCAATACGCACCGCAGTACCTACCCAATCGCTCAGCCGCTACGCTATTCATGCCGTCATTTCATTAGATGGGGAAATATAAAACAAGAATTGCAACAACCAATTCATCAGCAAACCATGATGGCCTTCGACCTCATAATCCCTTACAATTACTTACTAACTATCCACACACATCATCTGTAACAAGTACTTCATCAACCAATTGCTTCACGACAATTGACAAACTTTCAACGCAATCGAGAATGCTTTTTTTTTCGGGTGGGAAATCGTCCAATGACTTCCCCCGCTCTGGGCGGAGCGGGGGGGCATGTCAGACTTGTACTGACTAAAACCCACCCATGTACCTTCTATTGCCCTTTACGTTCCGAGGCCGCGGTATCTCTTTCGAACACTCCGCAACCCCGGCAGGCGGAGGCTCTGGCAAGCCCCTCTGCAATCGAGAATGCTCACGTCCCTTTTTTTGCGGATAGGAAATCATAAAATAACTTCCCTCGCCCTAGGCTGAGCGAGGACAGTGTCAGACTTGTACTGGTTAAAACCCACTCATGTTCCTTCTTTTGCCCTTCATGTTCGAAAGATATACCGCAACCCCAGAACATAAAGGGCAATAGAAGGAACATTGGTGGGTTTTACTCACTACAAGTCTGACACCCCCCCCCCCCGCTCCACCCAGAGCGGATGAAGTTACTGCTATGTAATGAGGTACACCAGTGCTTCCCCTTCGTTTTATGTTTGATGAAGAAATTAACAAAATTGCAACACCCAATTCATCAGTTGCCTAATTACAATTAACAAACTTTCATTGCAATCAAATCGATTATGATAACATTTGACATTGATGATCGATTGAACGTTGCGATCTAGATCGACGCGTGAGGCTTCGTCGTGATCTACAGGCACGTCTTCAGTTGCGCCTGCGCACCGCATTCCGAACTTATCGATGTGATACAAGGTGTTCCGAAAATGTCATCGGAATTCTAGTAGGTAAAATGCCTCTGTAGTTTAAATGCGTAAGTTACTAGCAGTAATTCCTACTGCCGATCTTGATGTATTTAATAAAAGGCTTAATCCTTTCTTCCTCACTTATTTTTATATTATATTATAGTATTATATTATCCTTACCACAGATAATATAATACTAACGTACAGATACTCCATCTCATACAAAGAAACGCGACCGCCATAACTTGCTCATTTCTCCGGGCTATCCGGGCTATTTTTTTTTTACTCACAACGGCGCTAGATGGTGCTTGCAGCGATAGCTCAAGTTCAGTTTATTTTACAGAGAACCAATAGATGGCGATAAAACCAAACTATACTTTTGTACTGTAAACTAAGGTAGGTATATAGCCCTTTGACCTTGAAGCTTACGTCGTCAGTCACTCGGCAATCGCCATTAATAAATTCACGTTCTTTCATGCCTAGTATTATATTATCTGAGGCGTGGGGTATAGCTACATGTTTTTCGGTAGACTGAGGTATTTGTTAGGTTCAACGTAAAAGTCAACGCAAATTTTGATAATTAGGTATCAAGTATCTAAGTCAATCAAAGTTATTTATAATATCGAAATAGCGAATAGAGGAGCTCGTGGCTAAAAAATAGCAACCGCTCGGGTTGTTCTTTAGGTTAAGCTGCGCTTGCCTAGGTTGGTCTGTGGATGGGTGACCACCCGTTACATACCGAGTTTTCTCCGTGCCTCGGAAAGCACGTTAAGCCGTTGGTTCCGGCTGTCATTTGTAGATCTTTGACAGTCGTTACAGGTAGTCAGTGTCCCGAAAGTCTGACAACCAGTCTTACCAAGGGGTATGGTATTAGGTACCCAGTAGGTAGGTACTAACTGGGTTGTGCTCCTCCTCAAATTGTGGAGGTTAGATAGGCAGTCGCACGGCGCTCCATACAAAATAGGTACCTACTAATATTCAGCTGCATCCGGTTAGACTGGAAGCTGACCCCAACATAGTTGGGAAAAGGCTATTCTGATGATTATAATATCGAAATAGGTAGGTAGCTCTTGAAATGATATTTGCTGCAAATTAGATGATTTTAAGCAGGGAGTTATTTTTTAACAGACTCAGGAGTGTGTAGAATATTTTTATTTTATTTTAAATACAAGTTGTTACTTAACTAAGTAGGTAGTAATATTTGTATGTTGTGTTGGTACCTACAAAAGTAGGTAAGTATACTTACCAGCTCGAATCTTGGGCGCTAGACGATAGAGTGCGGATGACCTTGCGTGTTGTACAAAAAAAGAAATGAAAATAAAGCTAAAACGCCTCTCCAATACTATCTACCTATACCTACATAACTTAAAAATTAAAACTGTGATAAAAACCTATCACTACTATGCTTAATTAATAATACCTTTAATATAATTAATAAAAGTACGAACCTACGCTTTTACCTACTTGATATAAAAAAAACTTAACTTAAATTAACCAAAACTCGGTACCTACCTATCTAAAACTCTATGCGTACCTACCTACTTTACCTAAAAGATATTAAATGTAAACTATTAATAATTCGTAATTTGAACGATTACCTATTTAAACACTACCAAAATAACTAATAAGTACCTATTTTATTAAATAACAACAAAAGAAATCTAAAAATAAATTATTTAAAGACTAAAAGTCGCGGTGATAAGCATTGTCTGTCAATAAGGCCGAACACTCTAAACGTCTATTCGCATCAACAGCCAAATATTACGGTAGCCGCGTCGAGCGCACACAAAAATAATCCTTATGGCATGATCCAGTATTCATGCGCGATGGCTTATTAGCGTATTTCATGTATAACTTTGGTGTTTCTTTACCGATATATATGACTAGCTGTTCCCCACGGTTTCACCCGCGCTGCTCAGCACCTGTTGGTCATAGCGTGATGTTATATAGCCTTCCTCAAGAAATGGACTATCCAACACTAAAAGAATTTTCCAATTCCAACCAGTAGTTCCTGAGATTAGCGCGTTCAAAGAAACAAACAAACAAACAAACTCTTCAGCTTTATAATTACCGATATATATGATTATTTTTTTATTGTATAGGTAATAATGTTAACTATTTTTAATAAGAGATGAGTGAGAGTGTTATTAAACGTAAGAGTAGACAAATATAATCAGAAAGCTCCGAACTGCTTAGCTATCGGGAGTTACACGTGTTATTGTGAGTTAACCATTAAAGATAGACATGCTGTCGTATGATTATTTTTTATATAATTTTAAGGAGAATATTTCCGTCATACATGATTTCTGTGTAGCTTTAACCATTAAGGCTACACACGCGACAGAAGCTTAAAAAACCGGCCAAGAGCGTGTCGGGCCACGCTCAGTGTAGGGTTCCGTAGTTTCCCGTCCGTCACAATAAGTGTTCCCACTTATGAGTTTATTATTTGTTTGACGTTGAACACTAGGGAATTGTATAATCCAAGAATCCAAGTATGGGAATAGTGCGTTAACGTAAACGATTATACTACAAACTTAGTCCAGAAATTATTTTGTACAACTTTTTTTTTGTACAAAAACTGTTATGTCAATCAAGTTCAAAATAATTTTCATAGAAAGCCCTTATAAAGTTCTACTTTTCAGTTTTTTTTCATATTTTCTAAACTTATGGTTCAAAAGTTAGAGGGGGGGGGACGCATTGTTTTTTACTTTTGGAGCGATTATTTTCGAAATTATTGACATTATTAAAAAATGATTTTAGTAAACCCCTATTCATTTTTAAATACCTTTCCGACAATATATCACACGTTAGGGTTGAAATTAAAAAAAAAAACACTTCCCACTTTACATATAGGGTGGCTACCCTAATAAAACATTTTTTTCCAATTTTTATTTTACCACTTTGTCGGCGTGATTGATATACACATTGGTACCAAATTTCAGCTTTCTAGTGCAAACGGTCACAGAGATTAAGCGAGGACGGACGGACGGAGTTGACTACGGAACCCTAAAAATGGAGTAATTTCTCCCGTTTTCCCAACATTTCCCTTCACTGCTCTGCTCCTATTGATCGTAGCGTGATGAAAAGTATACTATAACCTGCCCAGGAGTATAAAGAATAATTTGACCAAGTTTCGTTAAAATCCGTTTTTGCTTCTATAACGATCATACAGACAAACAGACAAAAATATTACTGATTGCATTTTTGGCATCAGTATCGATCACTAATCACCCTCTGATAGTTATTTTGGAAATATATTTCATGTACAAAATTGACCTCTCTACAGATTTATTATAAGTAGGTATAGATAGTTTGTATTTCATAATATTTCATTCTATCAAAATAGGTATGGTAAATGGTAATATTGAGATGTGTAGTAAAACTCAGAAAATGAAAACAACGCCATCTATTCATAGAAATAACAGTAAATGAGTTACCTAACCACAACGTAGTACAAATTGTTCTCACCAGAGCCAACACCATAATTTTATTTAGAAAAATCATGGAATTTGGAACTAGGAGCCCATTATTCCTGTTTTTTGTGTTATGGGGATTTTTAAACACAAGAACATACTTCTTCCATGGTCAAATTTAAACAGTTACACAAACTTCAAAAACAAATCGATACACATAACGCCATCTATTGATATTTTTTTGAACTACTTTTTCTTTCTTCGCAATGAGACCCCATGTCCTTACTAATATTATAAAAGCGAAAGTGAGTTTGTTTGTTTGTTACCTCTACACGCTTTAATGGCTGAACCGATTTTAATTAATTTTAGTACAGAGATGGTTGGAAACCAGGAGACGGACATAGGCTAATATTTTTTTTTTAAAGTGGGATGTGAGGGAGAAAAGGGGAAGAAAAGGGAAAACTTAGCGTTGCTATTACAAATCAATAAGGCGCAAGGGGAACTGTGTTACCCCGAATTTAACGCAAGCGAAGCCGCGGGCAAACGCTAGTCCTTACTAATATTATAAAAGCGAAAGTGAGTTTGTTTGTTTGTTACCTCTTCACGCTTTAATGGCTGAACCGATTTTGATGAATTTTGGTACAGAGATAGTTGGGAACCAGGAAACGGACATAGGCTAATTTTTTTTTTTTAAAGTAGGATGTGAGGGAGAAAGAGGGAAGAAAAGGGAAAACTTAGCGTTGCTATTACAAATCAATAAGGCGCAAGGGGAACTGTGTTACCCCAAATTTAAAGCGGACAAAAGCTAGTGTTTTACTAAATGTCTCTTTTATGGCCTATACGGACGGTGGAACTAGGTTGCAAGTTTTTTTTTATTGCAATCTTTATAGATATTCAGCAATATTTTTGAAAATGCAACATATTTGCTCGCTAGCTGTCCAATGACTGCCCCGGTTATTCTTGTAGCCTCTTAAATGAAGTCTTGAGAAACTTTTCTCCTTAGTCTCCTAGTGGCTGTTTGGATGCGACAGGATGCAAGTGATGAATATTTGACGATACAATAAAAAATTGGTTAAAGAAACAAACTGTGTGTGTGCCCTAGGCTGTATTCAATGACCAAGCGCAGTTCACTGGGCTGCGGGTTGTTCGAAAGAGATACCGTGGCCCCGGAATGTAAGGGGCAATGGAAGAAACATCGATGGGTTTTAGTCAGTACAACTCTGACACTCCCCCTCCGCTCAGAGTGGGGGAAGTCATTTGATGATTTCCCACCTGAAAAAAAAACCAAGACCTGTAATAAAGTACTAGGCTTGCATGAATTAACGGTGGCACCCGTGAATTCATGCAAGTGTTAGGTTTTTCATTACAAAATTTCTGGATTCGGTCTCCACGCTCAAGGCCCGCGATGGAAACAATACAATAGCTTAAAAATCGTTGTTGAATATTAAACTCACGTACACAATTAGCTAGATACGGAACAAATACCTGTAAGCCATGCAAATATTTATGCCGTTCAAGGATTAGGGAGGTTCAAGGAAAACCGTGATACGCAGCACAAAAGTCAATGGTTCAGCTACTGTGCCAACCGAGTCGTCGTGATTTTATACTTTAAGGCAAATTTATTGCCGTTTGCATCAAAATCAAAAGTTATTTGCTGATCCATATGTCATGTTCGTGAACGGGCGCTGTCGGTTGGGACTGGTCATCTCTTAGCTACCACGGTTTGTTTTAATTCTTTAATTCTTCTTTTAAACTCGTGATAATTATTGCTTTTACTCTGGACGCTCTAAATGTTCTCGTTTTTCTACATCGTTCTCACATTATGAATAATCTCAACATGAATGATGTATCCATGATTTTATAAAACATTATGATTTAAAAGAGTGTCCATGGAGTTTCTTGCCCATTCTTCTCCATAGAGATCTACGCTTTGGAATGGGCAACTACAGTACTTTCACAAGTTATTATGTCTTGTGACTGGGACTGTAGCAGCATCATTTTTTTTGTTCTTGTTTTTATGACATTCAAAAGTGCCTGTAATGGTCTAATTGAAATAAATGATTTGAGTTTGAGTTTGATTTATTCAAATTAGGCTGATAATCAGCATTTTTTGAACATCAAATTACAAGAGACAGTCCCACTAAACGCCCGCCCTTCGCCTCTTTCTATTGTTTTAGCTGGGAAGAAGAAGTGGTGGAACAAACTCCCCAGCAACACATTAATTTGTCTGACAGGTTAGAAGAACCAAATTTATACAATTTCGTTTATGACAAGGTAAATTACGAAATTACTAATTTATTGTTACATGTCAACTAGCTAACAGCAATTATGTTTTTAAAAATATAACCAACTATAAATAAATCCTTCAGTCTGATACATGATGATTTTTTTGCATATATTTTTACAAATAACTTTTACGTCTTTTTAAAAATAAATAAAAAAACCAGATGAAGCCGGTGTTTCGTACCCGACTACTCTTAGAAGAAACATCCGAAACAAACTGAGAGGTCATAGTCTCTTTTAAGGTCCAGACAAAAATGTTGGTCAACTTATATGAGGACTATGCAGATTAGTGTCTGAAATGATCGTTATAAGAAAGCACCGCTCAGATTGAGTGGACCTGTCAAGTCAGTGCAAGCAATTATCAGTTACCGTGTAGCTCGACTCATAACAGAAGGTCTAACGAGTGTGCCCGCTTACATGTTCAGTGCTGTTTTATCATAGCTAATTGTCTACAGTACGGCCAACGAGAAGCGATACGAAAGGTCATTAACCTAAAGAACAACTGTGGCGTTGACAATCTAATATTTAGCTCTTTCCATCTTGTGCCCTTGTCGTAATGTCTCGTTCGCCCGGCAAAAACATGACAACGTTAAGACGGGTTCGCCAACATTCGGGCGGCCATTTTAGATGAGGTTTTAGCATGGGTTTTGTTTACATTTGGTATCGCTTCTCGTTGGCCGTACTGTACACAACACCATGTATAACAACCAAAATAATTGATTCCGTTCGCACTATTCAAAACAGAATCGATAGCACTTAACATCGACCTCATAGAAGATAAACCATAACTTTTACAACTTAAACCTTACTTACATTAAATAGTTCAAGTACGCATAACTTGATCGTTACATCTTCACGTGCATTAAATTGAACTACTGTTTGAGAAATACAGTTAAAGTTAATTCATTTAATGATAGAGTAGGTTTAAATGTTTTAAAATTAGTGCCTATATATGTACAGACGCCTGCAGGTCAAGCTACCCGAAACTGTCAATTTTTCCCAATGAACCTTGAACCTTAACACTTTAGAAAAAAAGTCGAAAATCTATCAAAGAAATCTGATAGATTGTAGTAGCTTGATGTGCAGGCGTCTGTACAATGATGACCTTGTGCGAAGGATCTCATAATGTTATCAATGTTAAAAACCACAGTGTAATGTCTTGTTTGTTAGGGATCTGTATCACAAAGGTAAAAAGACGGAACCCTTATAGGGTTATTTTGTTGTTCGGCTGCCTGTCAGAACCCTTTATCTCGGGGTTGCGGGTTGTTATCTTAACGCAGTTGGTTCTACGATGAATTCATAATGAAAGTGTTAGGTTTTGCCGTGTTTGCTTTTTTAAGGAGTTGAAGCAGTTTCAAAAGAACCTTGCCTTGCTTTTTTCTTTTTTTGCTGATTGTAAATCAATAAACAACTTACCCCGCTCTGTGTAGGGGAGCCGGGGAGAGTGTCAAACTTGTACTGACTAAAATCTTCCCAAGTTCTTTCTACTGTCCTCTCATACTTAAGTGCTAACGCTGTAACAACAACATTGTAAAACCAAATGATTTTAAAAGAGTAACTATGGAGTTTCTTGCCGGTTCTTCTCCATAGAAAACAACCAACCCGAACCGTGCATTTTTTCTCGACGTTTTATAAGTGCCCATGTAGGCCTATGTGAAATAAAAATATTTTGATTTTGATTTTGCCCTTTACGTTCCGCGCCCGGTATCTCTTTCAAACAACCCGCAACCCCGGCAGGCAGTGGCCCTGGCGGGCGCCACTTTAGAACTTGAAATTTTAAATTTCAAAGTCACAATCAAAAACACATCTTCATAATTTCACAACCAAAGCCTACACTTAAGAAATATTTCTAATACAAATGAACTGCCTCATCAAGTGTCTACTCGGATAACGCAAACGAAAACACTTGAAAGCTGTATAAATTGACATTGCATATGTATTACAACATTATTGGGATTAATAAAATTCGTGTGTTATCTAAGTGTGGTCATGGGTTGTTGATTTCTAACTCATTAATTCGTGATAATTGGAATATCAGAAATCCAAGCTTAAGGTTTGGTAACGCGAAATGGAGTGCAGTATACTAGTAAATCCTTTCCAATATTAGAAAAGGGAAAGTGAGTTTGTTTGTTACCTCTTTACGCTTTATTGGCCAAACCGATTTTGATGAATTTTGGAACAAAGATAGTTGGGAACCAGGAGAAGGATATAGGTGATTTTTTAAGGTGGAATGTGAGGGAGAAATAGAGAATAAAAGAGAAAACTTATCGTTGCTATTACAAATCAATAAAGCGCAAGAGGAACTGTGTTACTCCAAATTTAACGCGAGTGAAGCCGCGGGCAAAAGCTAGTTACAGTATAATAGAAAGAAAGAATACCACTATTCTCTACTCTTTCTTTCTATTATAATACCCACGTAGAGATTGGATAGACGTCGCGAAAAATAGAGAAAATTGGAGGAGGCCTATACCCTAAAGAGGGGGGATGACGATTTTTTTAAAATGTAACAAATGTTTTATAGTCATAGAATTAATTTATCTTCTTCTAATATATAAAATTCTCGTGTCACAATGTTCGTTCCCATACTCCTCCGAAACGGCTCGACCGATTCTTATGAAATTTTATATGCATATTCAGTAGGTCTGAGAATCGCCCAACATCTATTTTTCATACCCCTAAGTGAGCAGCGGGTGAAACCGCTGGGTACACCTAAAATGTTTTCTTTCAATGTTAACCCGTTGCACGATTGTTTACAAAAATGTAGGGTAACAATGTATGTAAACTTTGCACCCTTTGCACCTTTAACAAATATATATACCCCTAGTATTTAGGTAGTTATTTAAGAACTTAAAAATGTTTTGTCGTGGAAATAAAAAGGCTTTTGAATTGAATTGAATACTAGTAAATTAACTGATATTGCGCTCCAAATAAATATAGCTGACGTGGACCAAATGGGTGCCCATCTCCAATGGGACTGGGAAAGACAAGCCTGCCACATGCCGGACGAACTGTAGGTTAAAATAGCAAATAACTGGTACCCTGACACAATGAGGCGAGGTTGCGGCAGGCCACGAAGGAGATGGTGGGACGAACTATTGGTTCCATCAGAGCTTGAAGGAAGATGCCCAGGAGTGGGACAGAGCAGACTAAAAAATGAAATATACCTTTTTTACGGATAGATGACAAGAATGACATAATGGTGACCGGAATAGTCACCGTCAGTCATACTTAAACTTAAAACGGTAATAGAAAAGTAAAGATTGTTGAAATGTGTTGAAGATATACCTAATTCTTTGAAAGCGATTGCAACTTGTCTAGATAGGCCATTTGTTTGGTTGTGTTGGTATGTTAATGACTGGCACGAAATTTATAAAGTAATGCTATCATAGAAATGTAACACTTTAAAAAACAAAAAACGCCCTACACTAGGATTCCTCCTGTAAATTTACATACACAAACAGCCAAACCCGGATTAACTATCTGTAGATCATACAAATATTTGTTCCGTGCGGGGATCGAAGCCGCGACACGCTGCGCAGCAGTCGATCGCTCAACCGTGTCGTCGTTGCAGTTGGCTTACAGTCTTGCCGGATTCAGCTGACTACCAATAATTTGCATGGAACAAATGCTTATCTTACCTTCACATCCCAGTGGGTAATATAAGTAAGACAGCCCCTTCGTAAGACAGCTTATCAGACTTCAGACTTTCATGCCACTGAACTACTACATCGACTGTCAAAGATCTACAAAGGACAGCCGAGACGAACAGCTTGACGTGCTTTCCGAGGCAAAAAGTAATGCAGACAAACGTTTATTTTTCTATGTTTTTTTTTCTCAGTTTATGTTACAGTGTGAGTCGGACTCACGCGCCGAGGTGTCCGTACAAACATGTGACATAAACGGTCATATCTTTTGACTGCGTCAACTTAGAGGATTGTTTTTTTTACAGTTCCAACGGACTACAGATCTATACTTAATATTATAAAGCTGAAGAGTTTGTTTGTTTGAACGCGGTAATCTCAGGGACTACTGGTTGGAATTGAAAAATTAGTTTAGTGTTGGATAGTCCATTTCTTGAGGAAGGGTATAGGCTATATAACATCACGCTACGACCAACAGGTGCTGAGCAGCGTGGGTGAAACCGCGTGGAACAGCTAGTCCTTAATAATATTTTAAAAGCGAAAGTGAGTTAGTTTGTTACGTCTTCACGCTTTAATGGCTAAGCCGATTTTGTTGAATTTTGGTACAGAGACAGTTAGGACCCTGGAGACGTTAACGCGAGCCGCTTGCAAAAGCTAGTTTGAGTATAATTTCAAATCATACTTTACGCGTTTCCAAGATAAAGGGTCTTGACACACAGACAGGCGGACAACAAAATCATTCTATAAGGGTTTCGTTATTTCCTTTTGAGGTACGGACCCCTAAAAAGGTAAAAGAATATACTTCAATCAGCCTAAGGCATCGATTTAAACCACAAGTATTTACCCTTTAAACGAAGGTCGTGACATTAGAACTCCGGAAAAAATAGCCCACTTAAACTGTTCTAACACCTCACACATCAGTTATGACATGATGATGATCGATATCTTATATAAGAACGTCTTATTTTGATCGAAGTTTAACATGTGGTTTACCTATGTACTTATGATGTCACAAGTGAAGATTCTTATCGATACGATTGCCAAGCCTTAGGGCATTGTCTGGTAAACTTTTCAAAGCAAAATGTATATTACAGCCGTATTTTGTAAACATTTATAAACTAAATTAAATTAAGCCATAATTAAACGTATTTTCGTGCAATAAAAACTTGAGAGGTGTCAAGGGACACCCGGATGGAACGTCTTTACTAACTAAAGAGCGGGGTAAGTTATTTGAAGACTGACACTCCCCTGAATGTCAGTCTTTACTAACTAAACCTATCCATGTTCCTTCTTTTGCCCTTTATGTTCCAGAGCCTTTTCTTTTTCGTACAACCAGCAGGCCCTGGTAGGACCTTCTGCTTATCTGTGCCAGTCTTTAAGTGCTCTTTGAGCATGAAAACCATTTACATTCACACCTACCTAGACAAAATACAATTGATTTATATTTATTACAAAATGTCTAGAAAGAACCAAGTGTGTTATGACCACACGTCAACGTTAACGAGTCGTAGTATTCAGCAGGTGGGCCTAATTAACAGTGCATGTTATATTATTTGAAGGCGTGTGGCCCAAGTTGTAAAAAAAGAAATAAGGTGTGCGTTGCAAAGAGATACTGCGGACACAAAAGGCAAAACAAGGGTTTTATCTAGTACAATTTTTGTGTTCTGATTTCGTTTCAGCTGATTTTTATTTAAATCAATACTCCATTTATGTGTTGCTTAATATTGTTTACTTTCCAATCTTCAATAATATAGATAGAATAGAATACCTCGTTCCATATCTTGGTAGGATTTTATAATATATTTATTTTTTATTAAATTAGATACATGATGCGACATTAATTTTATTGCATGCATCTAATCTAAGCCTTTGATTCTCCTCCTTTATTATTTCTACTGTACTCGTTTCTCGTAGAATATTTTTCTTAAGGCGGGAGGGGCGGGCCTCCCGCCTTCCGTCCTGAGTCGGGGAAGTTGTTCGATGATTTCCCATCCGTAAGAAAAAACAGGTGAGAGTTTATGTGTGTGATTCTGTGTGATTCTGTGTTTAAATATCAGTGCCGAGCAGAATTTAGCTTGTCAGATGCTCAATTTATTCGTTAATTTAATTGCCACGCCCGTAACTTGGACCAAACCAAAGTTCAAAGTTGAACCGTGAATACCCTACAATTAACAGGTTGTTCTAATCTCACTAACATTTGGCAACTTTAATAATATCACTTGATGTGCATACCATATTATTTTTTTACTTTTACCATGGGTGCAATAGGTTAAGCAGTTACAAATGGTTACGGCAACCATGGTTGTCTGTGTAATGGGCCAAGGTTGTCAAAGATGAGGAATACAATAACATAATTTGGTATCGTGTGGTTCATACGTTAAATACCAAGTTTAAGGTGGACAGTTTATTTAATCACATTTTCCAGGTTAAATTTCATAACTTTATATTACACTAGCTTTTGCCCGCGGCTTTGCTCGCGTTGAATTACCTGCAGTTTTGCCCTTGCGCCTTAATGATTTGTCATTGCAACGCTAAGTTCTCCCTTTGCTTCCCTCGTTCTCCCCCTTTTAAAAGTAATAAAAAATTGCCTAGGTCCGTTTCCTGGTTCCCAACTATCTCTGCACCAAAATTCATCAAAATCGGTTTAGCCATTATAGCGTGAATAGGTAATAAACAAAAAAAAACTCATTTTCGCTTTTATAATATTAGTAAGGATATCAAAATCAAAATATTATTCTTTCAAAGGTAGGAAAATTGACCCATAGACAATTAGACACATCACATACATTTATAACGATCACCCACTACTGGGCGGTGTGTGTCTCAAGATTGCACCAAATAGAAGTCCAGCTCAGCATAATGCCAGGTAGAATACCTAGCCCTTTAGCCAAACATCAGACGACAACACTGACGACAATCGTTATCGCTCAGCAGTCACTAATACATTTTCAACTTTATACCCTAGCGCAAATAGTTGAAAATCCATTAAAGACTGCTGAGCGATAACGAACGAAAGAAACAAAAACGATATGTAAACGTCAATAGATTTCAACTATATGCGCTAGGGTATAAAGTTGAAAATGTATAAGTGACTGGTATTATGCTAGATATCGCTAGTGACACACGGATGTCAAGAAAACGCCATGATCGTAAATCGCAGAACCTTGCCGTTTGAAAAGGGACGGGTATATCTAACTGACGGCATAGTTGTCGTAGTGGCTGAGCGATTGACTGCTGCGCTGCGTGACGAGGGTTCGATTCCCCCACGGAACAAATATTTGTTACACAGATAGTTGTTCCGGGTCTGGCTGTTTGTGTGTGTGAGTTTAAATGTTTGAAAAAGCACCCATGATACAGGAGTAATTCCTAGTGTGGGGCAAAGTTTAAAAAAGGGTCAATGTCACCCGCTTCATGCTACAGCGAAACCCATACAACAACATACCTGTAAATAACCGCATAGTTAATACTTGCAATCAATTCTTAGAATTCTTTTTTGTTAATGATTGCTTTCAACAATCCGTCTACCACATGAGGTAATTATTTCTATCATTATTGACGCGGAAAATATTGGAATGTCTTTGATTGACGCCGTTATTGAAAGCCCCATTTTTGACTGTGAACGTTATTGCCAATGAACTTTCAACCTTATAACTATCACTCAGCAATGCCTTTCCCTTGAAGCACCTTCATCAAGCTAGACACAAATACCACAGTCTAACAAAATATCATTTAATTCCAAGGTTTAATAAAGTTTTCAAAGGTAGAATGTGTCGTTCCGGAGCAACCTTAGAACGGTATGTGCTCTATATCCTATCTAAAGTTCATCTTGTTCACACACAAGCCAAAACCAACTATCACACATTAGCCATAAAATCTTTTTTGCCTTTTCTTTCCATCGCCTCATCTCCCACTGCTGTTTGGAGGGCAATGACAAGGTATTTTGAACTTAAAACTCATAATTTTATGGTTGGGATTTGAATGTTGTTTTATCTGGTAAAAGGGTTTAACGCGTGCAGTAATTGTTTAACTGCAAAACGTGAGCTTTTGCCACCAAAGTAGTAACGTATTGTACGGTGACATTTTTGATCGCAGGAAAGCATATTACGTTAGTTTCATGTTTCTTTGAAAGGAGCTATTTCGTTCATATTAATCCCATCACATAAATAAATAAATATCTTGGGACAACTCACACACGGCTATCTGATCCCAAGCTAAGCAGAGCTTGTGTTATGGGAACCAGACAACTGATATACATACTTATATAATTTATAAAAACATACATATTATAGATAAATCACACCCAGACACAGAACAAACAATCATGCTCATCACACAAAGTTTGTCCTGGGTGGGAATCGAACCCACGACCAGCTTGGCAGCTTGGAAAAAAGACAGCCTTAAAACCGTACAATCAAAAGGATCAAGAAATTTGATAAGAGGCTTCAAAGCTCCGTTAAGGACACAGTCATAGCGCCCGGGTGTCACCATTGTGACGATCGCCCGGAGGACACGGTGGAGCACACAGTGGCGATCTGCCCAGCGTGGGCGGAGCACCGCCGTGCCCTCGTAGAGGCGATCGGCGGCGGCGATCTCTCGCGTTCGGCCCTGGTTCAGGCCATGGTCCGGAGCGAGAGGGAATGGGAAGCGGTCACCACCTTCTGCGAAGCAGTAATGCTAGCAAAGGAGGTGGCCGGGCGTTTGAGGGAGAGAACATCTGCCCAACCCAGCCGCCGCCGGAGACGCCCATGGCGCCGGGCGCCGCGAGACGACTCCCGGCCAGCGTAGATGCGGGCCTGTGGGCGGTGAGCAATGGGTAGTTCACCGTCCGTCCGTCGATTGACGACAGGCCGTGTCGACGGCGCGTTCGTGTTTCACGCGCGCCTCAAAGAGAGTCAGCAAAGCAGAGGGGCTTGCCAGAGCCTCCGCCTGCCGGGGTTGCGGGTTGTTCAAAAGACATACCGCGGCCTCGGAACGTAAAGGGCAACAGAAGGAACATGGGTGGGTTTTAGTCAGTACAAGTCTGACATGCACCCCCGCTCCGCCCAGAGCGGGGGAAGTCATTGGATGATTTCCCAACCAAAAAAAAAAAAAAAAAAGGACACAGTCATCTAGTTCACACTCGACAACTTGAACTCCAAACGTTCACAGGAAAATAGTCACTAAGGTATCCATGCAATTTTGCAGATGAGTTGTTCTTAAGAGTTCTTGCAACATACCCCTTATGAAAAATGTTGCATAGTTTTATAAGATACTTCTTAGGTACTTGTTTATTAGCTTTTTCCTCTGCGAAAGATGTTTTAACAAATTCACATAATTATGATTTCGTCATAAGTTTATAACCATGCGGAAATTCGTAATTTCCTACTAATATTTACAGCAGATGTTAATTTAGAAATACTGCAATTAAGACATATAATTTAATTTATAATAAAAATTACTAATTAGCACAAACTGTAAATTAGCATTGATTTGAATCTCAAAGTGGCCTTACATTTGACCTTTGTTAATTTCGTTAATAAGATTACATCGTGTTTTTTATTCTTAACATTTCCTTGTATGCATTGGGTACTCTCCCGACCTATATATCTCTCAACATAGAGAACAAAGCTTGTGTTGCTTAGTGTCATGTCAGTTTACTACGTTGTTTTATTTTATGTTTTGTAAACATAAAAAACACCCTGTGTGTGTGTGTTTTTTTTAGTTTTTTTTTTTATTTATGCACACACAAAATACATGACAAAACATAACATTAAGATAGAGAGATACAAAAGGTATTGCTATTTATTTATTTAAGTATTGAAAAATGTAGTGTTGCTGTCTTGACTTTTATAATTATGTTTAATTCCATATTTATTAGTGTTTATAAATGTTTACGGTGCTTTGTATGCTCAATGTTTTTTTGTTTTTTGACGTGCTTGTCGTAATTGTGACTATTAAACGTTTTTAGCCTTTTATTTTGTGTAGGTAAACATATAGATAGGTTAAATTGTAATAAATAGCGATTTTCTTTTTTCTTTTGGTTGTCCTTGAACAACACTTGGTCAAGCGTAAACTTTTCAGAGCAGTTGTCATATGTTTCACGAATCGACATAGAGGGCAAGTTTGCTTCTTCGGAAATATAGCAGCCGATTCGTTAGTAGTTAATTGAATGACTAACGCCCGATTCCAAAAAACAAAAAAAACGTTTCGGTTTGCTTACGGCTAGTAGTATTTTGACATACTTACGTCTCGTAGTAAATACTACTATCCGTAAGCAAAACGAATCGTTTTTACACAACTGCCCCAAAAAAAGAGTGCCCCAAAAACTTCTTTTTTATTCGGCGTATAGTTGTATTTATGCACAAATACAACTATACGGCATGCTTAGCTTGTTGCCATAATTAGTTAGTTAAACTGTATCCATTAAAAAGCACGTCATGCTACATAATGAGAACTTTTATCCATTGAAAGTACATCACAAATGCAAATAGAAGATATTGCAAGCTATGACACAATATTTACCCGCCTACTATTTCAACGACCTCATCAAAATAGTACCAACTAAATTTAATAAAAACATACAGTTACTTTCAAAGAAAACACATATAAGCTACGTGCATCAGACACAAATTAAGATTGATGCTGCCATCTCGATGTGGTCCAAGGCCAGCCATATTTTATTTGACTCTGAGTACCTATTTCGAAATTAATTGTCTTAAACAACAATTTGGTTCAAAACTGCAAGGTTTGTAAAATAATGAGAACTTATTAAATGTGTGTGCTTTTGTGATTGTTTATCTCATTTTTTATTAAAAAATCAACAAATAAATATTCCACTTTTGATACGTGTGAGATGGGGATGATCCGTCTTACTTTGCATTTAAACGAAGCTTAAGGCCTGAAACTTCGTTAAGCGGGCACCCGCGCGGTTTCATACAAAAGTGCACCGTCGCGTCGCGGGGACACGCACGGGTCCCGCCAGCGGTTACACGCGCGGGTTTGTTCAGTCAATAACGCTTGATGAAAAGATTGTGAAAATGACTTTCGACAGAGAAAGAGTAATTGTGAAATTGCAGTGTCGTTCTGTCATATGGGGCCAAGCGAATGAACTCTCAAGGTACCTGTGACAGGGTCCTTCACGTACCCACCGAGCCCACGCGCGCAGACACGCAACGGTTACGCGTCGCGGGCGCCTGCTTTACGCAGTTTCAGGCCTTAAAACCTCTATTTCCCTCGCTCTCTTTCTGTCTATTCCTTTTTAAGGTTATGGGATCACTTTCTCGTCCGTCTGTCTGTCTGTCATTACCTTATCTCGATAACGCGTGAAGGTATCGCGTTGAAATTTCAACTGAAAGCCAACGAAAACAAACAAAGAAACTGTACATGAAAAAATCAATCTTCTTAATCTACACAGTCAAAAGATATGGCTGTTTACGTCGAAAATTTGTACGGAACCCTCGGTGCGCAAGTCTGACTCGCCCTTGGTCGGTTTGTTTCTTCGTCCTCATTTAATTTTAATTTTTGTATGTTAATGAAATGTTGATCACTGATAAAACCTACGATTTTACTATAAAATTATTACATCTCTCCGCGTTGGTTAGTCGAACCTAATTGAGTTTCCAACGGCTAATATTATTGAGGATATTCTAATAATTCTTCACAAAGACTATGATTTTAATCGCCAGAAATCATTTTAAATTAAGAAAGTTACAAATGTGTGTCTTGCGAATAAAAAATCTTACTAATATTATAAATGCGAATGTTTGTGAGAATGTGTGTTTGTTACTCTTTCCCGTCAAAACGGCTGAACGGATCTTAATGAAATTTGGCACAGAAGTAGATTATGGTCTCGATATCATGCGGGCGAAGCTATAAATAAATAAATATCTTGGGACAACTCACACACGGCTATCTGATCCCAAGCTAAGCAGAGCTTGTGTTATGGTAACCAGACAACTGATATACATACTTATATAATTTATAAATACATACATATTATAGATAAATCACACCCAGACACAGAACAAACAATCATGCTCATCACACAAAGTTTGTCCTGGGTGGGAATCGAACCCACGACCTCCGGCTCAGCAGTCAGGGCCACTAACCACTAGACCAACAGGCCCGTCGAAGCTGCGGGCGCCAGCTAGTATATTCTAAACTATTGACAAAAACTGGTTTATCAATCCATCAATCATTGAACCATAAGACATCCATTGACTCACCCTGACCTGTTGACCCTTATCCCTTTAATGAACTGAAAAAAATCATCAATCTTTCATTACCAAACTTTGTTTAAGACAATGATAAATCAGCACATATGTATGAGCTACTGGTTACAGTCAGCAGCATAAGCTGTAAACGTGGAAGAACACAACTATATTCGTTTTTTGTTTGACCGTACATATCTGTCACATGAGCATTTGCCCCAAAAGTGGGAACATAATAAATTGGGAATTGAAATTGATTGATTGAAATTTGACGGCACGGTTAGCGCAGTGCCTGAGCAATCGACTGCTGCGCTGCGTGTCACAGGTTCGATCCCCGCACGGAACAAATATTTGTATGGCCTACAGATAGTTGTTCCGGGTCTGGCTGTTTGTGTATACAAATACGTTTGTTAATTCAAAAATAATGAGAATACAACGACAATGCTCTGTCGCTTAAAATATATGTGAGTTTAATTGATTGTAAACGCACCCACGATACACGAGAAATTCCTAGTGTGAAGCAACGTTTATTTAAATAATAAAAAAAAAACTGAGAACAACATTACACAACGCCATGCCGTTAAGCTCTGAGAGTTAAACAAAGACTAGAATAAAAAATATTTTATTTCAGACACCACAAGATCTATTGTATTAAGAACCCCGTATTCATGGTAAACATTTGTTTAGGAACAGTTGATCAACATTGTTGGTGAGCGGCGAGAATGATGCTAGCAACTATATTTAAATCAATACAGGTTGTCCACATTCACGTCTGTAGCCAGCAACATGTTGACAGCAATTCCGCAACACGTTGATTCAACTTTGTTGCTAAACAAATGTTTACCATGAATACGGGGCTTTAGTAACTTAATAAATAACTTACTGTCTAGTGTTAGTACCTAATTACTAATTTTACAATTGGCGAACTATATCTCTCGCCTACAGTTCTCAGGATGCCATTGCGACTAAACCTAACTCTCCTGAGCAGCGAAGCACTTTTTTTGCGCACAATCGTGTTACCCATAATACGAGAATGCGCAATGGTGTTGTTCCAGTGAGTTCAAGCAGTATTGCTGACGACTGTACTACGGCCACATTACATTTGTAATCTTACGTCACTTAATCAAACATTTCATTGTAATGATTGATAGATTTAACATAAGTAGGTACTTGTTAGCAAATTATTGGATCATGATAAATTGTGGTTTATAATGGATCATTACAATTTAATGAAAGCTCTTTTAAATGTGCACTATGTACTTATAATTTGAGCTTCTTAATCAAGAGGCCTAAGGTCTTTCCTTGACCTTATCTTTTCTTAATTCGTATAATTTGCGAAAATATCACTTCAGGGTCAAATTATCTGCCTGTGGGCGGTGAGCAATGGGTAGTTCACCGTCCGTCCGTCGATTGACGACAGGCCGTGTCGACGGCGCGTTCGTGTTTCTCGCGCGCCTCAAAGAGAGTTAGCAAAGCAGAGGGGCTTGCCAGAGCCTCCGCCTGCCGGGGTTGCGGGTTGTTCGAAAGAGATACCGCGGCCTCGTAACGTAAAGGGCAATAGAAGGAACATGGGTGGGTTTTAGTCAGCACAAGTCTGAGATGCCCCTCCCCCGCTCCGCCCAGAGCGGGGGAAGTCATTGGATGATTTCCCACCCGAAAAAAAAAGGGTCAAATTATCTCCAGGGTTGCGGGTTGTTCGAAAGAGATACCGCGGCCCCGGAACGTACAAGGCAAAGGAAGGAGCAGGGGTGGGTTTTAGTCAGTACAGGTCTGACACTCCCACCCGCTCCACCCAGAGCGGGGGAAGTTAATTGATGATGCCCCATCGGCAAACAAAAGGGTCAAATTATCTAGGACGAAGCACCGCTGTGTCCTCGTCGAAGCGATCGGCGGCGGCGACCTCTCGCGTCCGGCCTTGGTTCAGTCCTTGGTCCGGAGCGAGAGTGAATAAAACGCGGTCACCTCCTTCTGCAAAAATGGCGTTGATTTTGACACTTTCCATTGGTGGGTTACCATAACATATTTTTCGATGATCTCTCTCTCTTGTTTTGATGTAATTCCAGTGTGGGAAAGAGACAGAGCTATAATAGTTGTCTAGCTCCATCTCTTTCTCCTACTGTGATCGTTTTCATAGAATTACATAGAAACCTTACGAGTCCCTGTGTTTTATCATTTTGCTCTACTGTTAGTGTTAGTCTAGTGTTAACAGTTTTGGTTATCTACAGAGTTGTATCTTTTTTGTCCTAAAAACTTGTTTATGTTAGTTTAGACCCTTATAACTATTCGCTAGCAAACATGTTAACTATCTGGGTCATCTTAGTAGTTAATAATGTTAACAATGTCACATTCATGTCTAATTACGTTAATGAAGTCTTTTCAGTGTTTTTGTCGATCAGAATGTTACAACTAATATTAGAATAACTTTTAAAATTATATTACTAAAATATTTTAGTATGTTGGAAAAAATAAACTATTAAGTATTCTACTAATTTCCTTACTAATCACCATGGAAAGAAAAACTGTTAATTAGTCTCGCACATGACAAAACAATAAAACAAAAAGAATTAAAAAAAAAGAACAACAAAATCTAAAAACCACCTCTCCCAGCTTTTTCTCATGGTAAGACTGGTAGTCAGACTTTCGGGACACTGACAAATTGTAACGATTGTGAATGATCTAGAAAAGACAGCCGACACCAACAGCATTACGAGCTTTCCGAGGTACCGAGGTTCGGTACGTTATGGGTGGTCACCCATCCACGGGCCTACCTAGGCAAGCGCGGCTTAACCTGAAGATCGGCCTGGGTGGCTGAAAATATTTCGTCACGAGCTCTTTATTTTACTTACTAATATACCCAGCTATTAACTTGGCAGGCCTTCACAACATGCAGTTTAAAATAATCACAAATTGAAACTAGTAATTTGGTCTGCCTATAATATTTAGTCTGATGTCATGACATTAACATATCACCACGGTCATTCCCCCGAAAGGATCTAGGCAAAACTGTGTCTATAGTAACCTTATATTTCACCAATTAGATTAGTCTATAGATAGATTTTTATTATTATTTATTTATTCTAAAGGCATCAAACCCAATACAAAAACACAAATTAAAATACTTATAAAATACTTACATTAAAAATATATATATATCACCATTCTGAATACAAATTACATAATTAAATTGAATATGACATAAAAACAAACAAACAATACCTATTTTCGATTTAAACTCCGGTGGGCTTTGAGCCAATCCATTTGGATCGGACTGTTCCAATCCTCACCCACGACCCTCAGCAGGTGATTGGTCGATTTTCGGAGGATGCTGCTGAACGAAGCTATTCGCGAACGAATAACGGCATAAAAGACTCTCGCTTCAGCGAACATGCTCGACGCACTACAGTACCGAGGAAATTTAATCATAAATAGAGGAGATATTTTCAAATCATCAAAATCAGTTTGGCCATTTTGGCGTGAAGACGTAACAAACAAACTCACTTTCGCTTTTATTACATTAGTAAGGAAGGATTATATTTGACTAATGTCATACAATTAACATTTCTGATAAAAATAACATACTGCAACTGATGGGTCATTTATATTCCTATATCAAAAACAAAGTGTTTAGTTCACATGTTGACCTTGATATGAATACTACTAAATTACACATAAATATTTGCTAATTGATGTGCCGGAATAAGAGTATTCTTACATGAAATGTTAGGTACTGTTTGTCTGTCTGTAACATCATCAGCCTTTTTTTGTGGATGGGAAATCATCAAATAACTTCCCCCGCTCTGGGTGGAGCGGGGGAAGTGAAGATGTGTCATCTTTTGCCCTTTACATCCCGGGGCCGCGGTATCTCTTTCAAACAACCCGCAAGCCCGACGGCGGTAGTCCGGGTAGGCCCCTTTGCTTTGCTGACATCTCTTTGAGGCGCGCGTGCGGACACTAATGCGCCGTCGACACGGCCTGTCGTTAATAGACGGCCGGACGGTGAACTACATAAAAAGTAGCAGCCTTTATCCTCTTACGTTATGAGCAGTTTCTAGTTTAGTGCAGCTGAATATCAAGATTTACATGCACTGACAGTATATAGAAATAATGAAAGAAAATGCACTTATTTGGCACATGCAACAAGTGCTCAGTCATCCGCCTAGTCCGTCGTCTTCCAGTCTTACCTAATGCTTAGGGCTTACAAGTTATAGATAAAAGTTTTTTTACATGAAACGACCTAGCGTATCTGACCTCCACAACCCATTTAGTACTGGGTAATACTTTGGTAAGACTGGTTGTCAGAGTTTCGGAACACTGTCTACCTGTAACGACTGTCATAGTTCTACAAATGACCGCCGGGACCAACAGCTTAACGTGCTTTCCGAGGCACAGCACAAGTACACACAATATAAAATTCAAACAGCAAAGAGATCCGTTGAGGGTTCCATTTTTTCCTTTTGAGGTACGGACCCCTAAAAATAACCCAACTTGTGAAGCTTAAAGACCTGTTTTTTATTGCAAAAAGCAAAACCGCAGCTTTTGCTACTAAAAACGATATTGTGATCTAAATGTTACAACTGATATTATCAATAAAAAAAAACAAATATTGAAATAAACGGAAGCCTAGTAATAAATGTAAATTGATGCACATAAATATTTGTATCAAAATGTCAAGTTCACTATGTATTGGTGTACGTAATTGAGTTTTTTTTTTTTTTATTGAAGAACGAATCGATTTTAGAGAATGTGTGTGGTCGGTGTTTAGAAGTAGAGTGAAGACGGGTGAACCATGTTGCGGGTTGTTCGAAAGAGATACCGCGGCCTCGGAACGTAAAGGGCAATAGAAGAAACATGGGTGGGTTTTAGTCAGTACAAGTCTGACATGCCCCCCCGCTCCACCCAGAGCGGGGGAAGTCATTGGATGATTTCCCACCCCAAAAAAAAAGACGGGTGAACCGTTAGTCATGACTTTTAAGTCAGTAAACTTGCGACATAAACAGCCATATCTTTTGACTGCGTAGACTTAGAGGGTTGATTTTTTTCAGCACAAAGAAACCACAGGGGTATGAGTATATGGTTTTAATTTCAACTCCATATCTCCACTTATCCCCGAGATAAAGGGTCTTGACAGACAGACAGTCAGACGAAAAACAAAGTGATCCAGTAAGGGTTACATTTTTTGCTTTTAAGGTAAGGAACCCTAAAAATAAGGCCAATAGGCTCAAAGGGTCGTTTGCAATCTCGATTGCGTTGAAAGTTAGTCAATTGTCATGAAGAAATTGGTTGATGAAGTACTTCTTCCAGATGATGTGTGTGGATAGTTAGTAGAGTTGAAATAAAAAACCCAAATGCTTATAATTATGTTTTTTTATTTCAACTCGATACCTCTACGCGTTAGATAAAGGGTCTTAACATGTCTGTCAAGACCAAGAGACAGACAACAAAGTTATTTAATAAGGTTTTTCTTTTAATCCTTTGAGGAACGAAACTGTTTTCTTTGTTGCGGATGGGAAACCATTAAGTCTGACGCTCTGGGCGGAGCGGGGGGGAGTGTCAGACTTGTACTTACTAAAACCCACAAAAGTTCCTTCTATTGCCCTTTATGTTCCGGGGCCGCAGCATCTCTTTCGAACAACCCTGGTAGGCGCTGGCCCTGGCAGGCCCTAGAAACAGAACCATAAAAGTTTTTTTTTTTTTAATTAATGTAATAAGGCTTAAAGGTTTTAAATTTGTTACATACTCTTTCTGCAAGGCGTTGATTACACTGTCGCGAGCCTGTTTCGTTATTTGGGGCAGTGTGCTCGATGCCTTAGTCTATGGATATCCAATTACACCCATGCCTTAACCTTTGGTAAATTACTTACTTACCAGTATTCGTAAAATCTATACCAAATAATTTAATTGAACTTTACATTTCAGAAACCTAATTAAGTCGTGATGTCTATAACAGCTACTTAATCTATAATTTAAACATTGAAACTACAACTGCAAAATGATTGATGTAATATAGTCTTTAAATATTATCACAGTAGCTGTGTTGTGGCCTTTATTGCTGAAACTAAACAAAAACTCATAAACAAACAAACTTATAATATAACACAAATCTATTTTTAGGTAGTTAAATATTTATCTAAATTATATCGTACGACGACAAATCAAGTTATACATAACCAGTATAAACGGTTTTCTTATTGTACGTATCGCTAGCGAGCGGCTAGTGGAATTATAAAGCATTTTTGGTGATAGTAAATGTTTCGATAGACCGCCGATGAGATCGTGATAAGAATTGCGAAATGGCGAACATCTTCAAATACATTTAGGTAAGTAAAAAGGTTAGCGATGATGTTCATTTATGCGAACAGAAATCTTTCTGTCGTTTTTAAAATCGACACGATATCTTGTATCATCTTTCTTAGAAATCGATTGCATAAGTTTCACAGACTGCCTTAAAAAGCATACTCTTAGATAACATAACTGAAATGGGTCCATTATGACTGATGATCATTTTGAAAAATGAAATATGGTCCGGTCCAAAAATATAACAATAAAAAAGGATATTTTTGAACCTCATAATATTTGTTAATAGCTTTTGCCCGCGGCTTCGCTCGCGTTAAATTCGGGGTAACACAGTTCCCCTTGCGCCTGTAAAAGTAATACTAAGTTTTCCCTTTTCTTCCCTCTTTCTCCCTCACACCCCATTTTATTTTTTAAATTAGCCTTTGTCCGTCTCCTGGTTCCCAAATATCTCTGTATCAAAATTCATCAAAATCGGTGTAGCCATTAAAGCGTGAAGAGGTAACAAACAAACTCACTTTCGCTTTTATAATATTATAGTAAGGATAGTTACTCTTTCACCTCAAAACGGCTGAACGGATCTTGATGAAATATGTCACAGAGGTAAATTACAGTTTGGAATAACACATAGGATACTTTTTTTATACACAGACGTAACTTTGAAGCACCCGTGGAACACAAACGCGCCGTTGACACGGCCAGAGTACACCCTCTTAAATGTCAACTAAATCCGTATCCTCAAAAATGCGAAAGTAACTCTGTCTGTCTGTCTGTCGTGTGAAATTTGGTACAGACATAGTTTGGAACTTGAGAAAGGACATAGGATAGCTTTTATTACAAAAAATAAAAATTAAATTTATTCCGGCCATCCAGCGCCATCTATTGGTCAAAAGTCAGCATAAATTCAGTACTATAAATTTCGAGCTATTAATATGCTCCGTGCTGCCGGAAGTCACTATTCCACGCGAACGAAGTCGCGAGCAAAAGCTAGTTTCAACTAAATCCGTATCCTCAATACAAATATCTATTACCCAAATAGCTGTGCATACACGTACACAAGTAGTTATCAAGTTAAATGTTAGCTTAGCTATTTAGAGGCCCTATTTCTATGAAGTGACATTTGTGAGCTCTAATGCATAAACATTAGGCTCGAATATAGCATCACTGTCATTTGTATTGGAATAGACTGTAGGAACAGATCAATGACTTGTTTATAAATATAGTATTCTTTGAAATGTACTTAAGAAATAATCGTGGATTAATTAAATGTGCAGTCTGCAAAAGAGTTGAGTAATTAACCGACTTCAAAGAAAGGAGGAGGTTCTCAATTCAAGTTTTTTTTTACGTTTGTTACCTCATAACTTTTGACTGGGTGCACTGATTTTGATGATTCTTTTTTGTTAGAAAGCTGTCGCTTTTCATGTGGTCCCGTTTCAATTTATTTATATTGCTTAGGTAGTTTATGAGTTATCGTCTATAATACATATTTTTTCTCTATGTATATGGATGATCTGCTTATCTTTTAGTAAGAATGGAAAATGAATACTCGATAAAAAAAATATGATATTTATCATAAGTAACTAAAAATGCTGAAATAAAAACTTTTTAATAAAAACGACATCCAAAAAAAAACTAATAAGTAGTAAATAACTTTTTTTCCGGAATTCGGTGGCAAAAAAGTCAACGAAACCAACAAAGTTACCGACGTAATTTCATTTCGATATCTCTACGCGTCCCCGAGTTAAAGGATCTTGACAGACAGCCCGAAAACAAAGTGGGAAAACGCATAAGGTTCCGATTTTTCTTTATGAGGTACGGAACCCTAAAAAGGGAATAAAGGATTATATGTATAACAATAACTTATAAGAAGAATATACGTATGTATTAGGCCTTTGTATTGCGGATGGGAAATCATCAAATAACTTCCCCCATTCTGAAGCGGAGGGGAGTGTCAAACTTGTACTGACTAAAACCCAGCCCTGTTACTTCTTCTGCCCTTTATATCTCTTCCGAACAACCCGTTACTCCGGAACAACCCACGACCCCGCCTTTTAAATTAAGAAAAGACCATCTATGTATTTCTTTTTTCAAAGACGAAGTTCACGACCGCAAACCATTATTTACATAAGTGTTATGATCACAACCTCTTTCCTAAAAGCTTACAAATGCTATTATTTACAACTACTTCCTCACAATTACGTTTTCGTGATAACAATGTACCTAGCATTATAACAGTGTTTACGTTTCCAATAAATTATTCAGCATAACCTTTAACTTTACAAAAAGATAATGACAACATTAAAATCAAGACGTTATCCTTAGGGCACGCTACAATAGTGGCGGTAAGTCCCGGCGTCATGGCGTCCTCACCTACCGCCTGACGCAGGTCCTCACCGGACACGGAAGTTTCGGGAGGTTCCTGCACATCATCGGGCGGGAGGAAGCGCCCGGGTGTCACCATTGTGACGATCGCCCGGAGGACACGGTGGAGCACACAGTGGCGATCTGTCCGGCTTGGGCGGAGCACCGCCGTGCCCTCGTAGAGGCGATCGGCGGCGGCGATCTCTCGCGTCCGGCCCTGGTTCAGGCCATGGTCCGGAGCGAGAGGGAATGGGAAGCGGTCACCACCTTCTGCGAAGCAGTAATGTTAGCGAAGGAGGTGGCCGGGCGTTTGAGGGAAAGAACATCTGCCCAACCCAGCCGCCGCGGGAGACGCCCATGGCGCCGGGCGCCGCGAGACGACTTCCGGCCACCGTAGATGCGGGCCTGTGGGCGGTGAGCAATGGGTAGTTCGTCACCGTCCGTCCGTCGATTGACGACAGGCCGTGTCGACGGCGCGTTCGTGTTTCACGCGCGCCTCAAAGAGAGTCAGCAAAGCAGAGGGGCTTGCCAGAGCCTCTGCCTGCCGGGGTTGCGGGTTGTTCGAAAGAGATACCGCGGCCTCGGAACGTAAAGGGCAATAGAAGAAACATGGGTGGGTTTTAGTCAGTACAAGTCTGACATGCCCCCCCGCTCCACCCAGAGCGGGGGAAGTCATTGGATGATTTCCCACCCGGAAAAAAAAAAAAAAAAAAAAAAAGACGTTATCCTTACTAATATTATAAAAGCGAAAGTGAGTTTGTTTGTTACCTCTTCACGCTTTAATGGCTAAACCGATTTTGATACAGAGATAGTTGGGAACCAGAAGACGGACATAGGTCATTTAAAAAAAAAAAAAAGATTGGGATATGAGGGAGAAAGAGGCGCTACTGAATTTAACGCGAGCGAAGCCGCGGGCAAAAGCTAGTTTATTATAGATCTCAGGTACTATTTAGGCAAAACATTTAGGTGCAGGTGAAATAGAATGTCTAAAAAATAGAATAGACGATCCAAACTTATAAGGAGACTAAGACATTTGAAAATTATAGATCCATTTGTACTGACATGATTTTTAAGACAACCTCAGGGTCATTTTTAAAGACATGAACATACCTGTAAATGAATCTATTAATAAAAGAAATAATTTATTGGTCCTTGCAAATCATACTAAAATAAGATGAAGACACAGTGAAAATCAAACTCTAACCAAGAAAACATAAAGTTAACATTCCATTGGGAGATTCAGTTCTAAGAGTTGATCCGCGAATGTAATGCTGAATGTATAACAGTCAAAATATTGAGCATAGTAAGCTCAAGTATAAAATGCGGCAGATTCACTTTGCAGTCACATTTCACTGGCATCCTCCAGAGACAACACAGCAATGAAATTCGTTAGTATTTGTGCAAATATTTGTATAAGTTTTAAGCAATCATAATAGTGCGAACCTTTCTAATACAGTGCCGTAGAGTTCGAGTGAGTGTTGGGATTGGGACATCGTTATCAGTGATTTTGTAATTCGTGGATTTTTGGATGTTTTGTGAATTGAACTGTTCTAATGTTATTTTTTTTAATAGTAGACGGGTTTTTGTTTTTTGGGGTGGGAAATTATCAAATAACTTCCCCCCACTCTGGGCGGAGCGGAGGGAGTGTCAGACTTTTACTGACTAAAACCCACCCATGATCCTTCTATTGCCTTTTACGTTCCGGGGCCGCGGTATCTGTTTCGAACAACCCGCAATCCGCTGAGGCTCTGGCAAGCTCCTCTGCTTTGCTGACATCTCTTTGAGGCGCGCGTGGTACACAATAGTAGACGGGATTCGGGAGACTAAAGAGAGGATTAAAGATTGACGCTTTAAATACTCTTTTACTGACTGATATTCTGAGCGGAATACTTTTCTTCAAACCTGGATTGCTCAAATAAACTAATTAACATCATAATGTCAGCTATGTTAAAAGTAACTTTTTGCGGACTGGATTGACCCCATTATATAATCTGTCTTGAATATTGACACAATACATTTGACTCCTTTTTTTGGTGATTTAATACGCGTGTAATTATTTAAAATTTTTGTTGAAATACTTTAGGAGATTTGTCAAAATAATAAAATAAAAATGTAGCTTATTAATTGGACAAAACCTAGGTAAGATCAGTAGGTAGTAAGTGTATAACAGTTTTTTTTTTGTGAAAAAGGCATCTCGTAATTCAGCCCATGAGGTTTTTTTTTTATAAATGGCATCTAGTTGTTCAACCTACAAGGTTGTCATCTGCTAAACCGGGCAATTAATCTATTACCTAAAGGAGATAACTATACTAATAACAACTGCTAATATAACTTTTCTAAAACTAGACATTTTAAAGTATTCTATTTGATACTAGTTTTTATCAATACACTTACATAAGTAAGTATTGAAAAGGAATTGTCTGTTATTTTGTACACGACTGTGCCAATTTCATTGTTATTATAACAACTTGCCGCGCTATTTGACATCAATTTCAAAAGTCTGCATGTATCTCTTTATGTTTACTTTTGAAGTACCATTTCTCTTATTGCTTCACATCCAATAATGAGATCTGTCCCAAATTGATACTAAGATCAGATTTAATATTAAAGAAATAATGATAAATGTAAACTTTAAAGCTTAATAGTTATCTAATCTGAAATGGATAGAGAGCAAATTTTAAATTTTTAAATTTTTTATTTTGAATAAGACGTATCCCGAATGAATTTCTAGATGTTTAAAATGACGGACGTAACAATATTAACTTCCATACCCAATTTTCAAATATCGAAATTCGTAAAGAATGTCGCCTTTGTGTGACTTGATTTTTCAAACTTAGACAAAACAGATTAAACTCTGCGACATTTATTAATTTTATTCCACATTATAATTTTTACAAATGTGAACTTTTATAATTGACACATGAACATGGTAGAAAACCCGTTTCTTGTGTTAATTCTAATGTTAGTAATCATTTTAGTTTAAAGACTTATTTTGGGAACTCAATTGTACTGCGTAGACACAACAAATTAAGCTCTGCGTTGTCTAATATATAATATTCTCGTGTCACAGTTTTCGTTCCCATACTCCTCCGAAACGGTTGGAGCGATTTAAACGAAATTTAGTGTACATATCGGGTAGGTCTGAGCCGGCCAACATCTATTTTTCATACCCCTAAGTGAGCAGCAGGTGAAACCGCTGGGCACAGCTAGTTTATTTATACATTGCTATTTCAATTACAAACTTCGTCTTTATGGATCGGACCCAAAACAACAATGTGGTCACAATTTCCATACTGAAAGACTATCGTGACTATAGTGTTATCTATCAATGTTTAAAGATTTTTGACTCTTTAAGAAAATCCACTTTTGGTATCGGCTTGTCCAGTTCTGATCTTTTTTCGACTTTGATTTATTAGATCTATGTAAATTAATTACAAATTACACATGTATCTAAAATAGTAACAAATACAGTCAAGACCCTTTATTTTAGAAATGCATAGAGGTATCCAGTTAAAATTATTTTTGACGACACGGTTGGCGCAGTGACTGAGCGATCAACTGCTGCGCTGCGTTTTGCGGGTTCGATTCCCGCACGGAACAAACATTTGTATGGCCTACAGATAGTTGTTCCGGGTCTGGCTGTATGTGAGTTTAAATGTTTGTTTAACGCACACGATACCGAACAAGTAAATATGAATATTAGCGGCGTTGTCAACTTTTTGAAATGCATCATTAAGACATCACTTAGAAAAAAGAGCTTTTCTTTTAGTCTGCATTTGAAGCAGCGACTAAACTCCAAGATAATATTTAAAACATTACAGAGTAGTTTAAAACCAGAGACCACAGAATTTTCAACCCTAATCTGTCAAAAATGTCTCAACACTCCAAGTTTCCTTATCAAAGCTTTTAACTTCACAACCGCACTATTGAGGTACCTACCAACCTGCCCACCGCCACAATATTGCTGGTGTGACAGTAATGACAGTGGTAACATTATGACATCTGTGAAATAACCGCAGGCAACGCCGCGAGGCGGAAGACTGTACCCGAAAATTGTGCAATCTGAAAGCTTTGATTGGGTTAGGAGAAATCGCGATCTGATTAAATGCTTCGATACAACACCGCACCGTAATAGTTATCTTAGTACTGGTTTTAACTGAACTTCAAAAGTTTTGAGTTTGGATTTTGAAGTAATAGATTCATCATTATCTATTTAGCTTTTCCCTAACTAAAGGGTCGCCTTCCAGTATAAGTGGGTTGCACCACACTCCACAATCCAGTTACAGGGTAATATACTCTATTTAGACTACTGGTCAGATTTCCGAATCCTACCCGATTTGTTCGAAATCAAAAACTGACAGTCGGGACCAAGGACCCAACGTCCTCTCCGAGACACAGAAAATCCTACTTCCTACTATAATATACTAGCTTTCGCCCGCGGCTTCAACCGCGTTAAATTTGGGGTACTTAACACAGTTCCTCTTGCGCCTTATTGATTTGTAATAGCAACGCTAAGTTTTCCCTTTTCTTCCCTCTTTCTCCCTCACTTCCCACTTTTTTATATAAATTATTAGCTTATGTCCGTCTCCTGGTTCCCAACTATCTCTGTACCAAAATTCATCAAAATCGGTTTAGCCATTGAAGCGTGAAGAGGTAACAAACAAACAAACTCACTTTCGCTTTTATAATATTAGTAAGGATTAATACTAGGTGTCGCCCTCGGTCAAATGCGAATGTTTGTGAGGATGTAAGGATGTAAGGATGTAAGGATGCATGGATGTATAGATGTTTGTTACCCTTCACGTCAAAACGGCTAAACGGAAAATTTGGCACAGAGGTAGATTATAGTCTGGAATAACACATAGGATACTTTTTTTTCGATCAACACGCGGGCAAAGCCGCGGGCGCCAGCTAGTTAATAATAAATAACACACAAATTAAACAAACTAAAACTTACGAAACTAGCACTTCGTCATTGAGGCTGCTAGTTGATTCAATTGAAGAGATTATTCAATAATAACTTGAGTTATTGCAAATGCGTTTTAAAGAAGACTGATTAGAGCTTAATTTGGAGTTTTAAAACTCAACGTTGATAATGGAAACTGACTGGAAACTTATTAGTGTCTTAATCCAATAAATTGAGAATAATTTCAAATCTTTTGATATCGTCTGTCTAAAAGTTTCTTTAAAAAAAAACATTTTCAAAACGAGGAAAATCAAATCATTTTCCTTCCAATCATTCGTTACGTGACAACATAAAGTTATCCCATTTCAAATTGAAACATACTCGTTCACATCGATAAAGTAAAGTCACATTTAAACAGTGAACCGCGTTACTTTGGCAACTGAATTGTGATTAGATGGTACTTCAGTGAACATACAACAACGGCTTAACTGAGAAATCCTTACTAATATTTAAACTAATATTATAAATGCGAAAGTAACTCTGTCTGTCTGTCTCTTCTTCACGCCTAAACCACTGAACCGATTTTAATGAAATTTGGTACAGGTATAGTCTGGGACCCGAGAAAGGACATAGGATAGTTTTCATCCCGGAAATCCCCAGGGAACGGGAACTATTAAACCACGCGTACGAAGTCGCAGGCAAAAGCTAGTTATATAATAAAACCAAAAGTGAATTTCTTTGTTTGTTACGTCTTCACGCCTAAATGGCTAAACCGATTTTGATGAATTTTGGTACAGAGATAGTGGGGATCCTGTAGACGGACACAGATTTTTTTTAAAGTGGGATATGAAGGAGAAAGAGGGAAGCAAAAGTAAACTTAGCATTGCTATTACAAATCAGTAAGGCGCAAGGGAAAATCTGCAGGTAGCAGGTACCTGCAAATCAGGAAAGGGGAACTGTGTTACCCGAATTAAAAACGAGCGAAGCCGCGTGCAAAAGCTGGTATATATATTATAAAAGCGAAAATGAGTTTGTTTGTTTGTTACGTCTTCACGCCTAAATGGCTAAACCTATTTTGATTAATTTTGGTACAGAGATAGTTGGGACCCTGGAGACGAATAGAGGCTATTTAAAAAAATGAGATATTAGACAGAAAGGAAACCTTGCATTGCTATTACAATAGATAAGGCACAAGGGCAAAAACTACAGGTAGCAGGTACCTGTAAATCAGGCAAGGGTAACTGTATTACTCCGAATGTAACGCGAGCGAAGCCTCGCTTAAAAGCTAGTTACAAATAAGCGTTTTGAAGTCAGATCTGCAATTTTAGTTGCCTATTTGCCAGTATTAGTAATACATCTGTTGTATTGCCTGATTAGTACGTTAAGTTAACTGGGTCAAAGTTCTAAACTATTCAATGCCTAGTTTATTATACTGGCTCTATTCAATCCTTTCCCTGCAAGATGTTCGTGTGGTTACACAATAGATCTTTAAAGTATATTTACTAAGTAAGGGTAACCTTCATTATTGGTGTTTTTTTTTAACTTCATCATTGGATATTTTTTTTAAAAAAAAACGTTGCTCCTCTCTAGGAATTTCTCCTGTACCGTGGGTGCGTTTACAAACATTTAAACTCACATACACAAACAGCCAGACCCGGAACAACTATCTGTAGGCCATAAAAATATTTGATCCGTGCGGGAATCGAACCCGCGACACGCAGCGTAGTAGTCGATCGGTCAGGCACTGAGCCAACCGTGTCGTCATAATTATTGTAGTTAAACCGATTCGTCGTGTTTCTTTTTCGTGTGTGTTTAACCCGGTATCAGAGTTTTTTTACTTCCCATGAGCCTCTAATTTGAAATATCTCTCAAGTATTCACTGAAAACTTAATCCTTACTAATGAGTTTGTTTAAGTAATGAGTTTTGTTTGTTTGTTACGTCTTCACGCCTAAAGGGCTAAACCGATTTTGATGAATTTCGTACAGAGATAGTTGGGACCGTGCAGACGGACATGTAGGACGTACGTAGCGTGTATGACGGACGTGCAGGCTATTATTTAAAAAAATATATTGAGATATGAGGGAAAAAGGGAAAATGTAGCATTGCTATTACAATAAATAAGGCGATTGGGAAAAACTACAAGTAGCAGGTAACTGCAAATCAGGAAAGGGGAACTGTACTACCCCGAATTAAACGCGAGCGAAGTCGCGGGCAAAAGCTAGTTTTAAATAAAAGACCGAGTGCGAGCCGGACTCGCTTACCGAGGGTTTCGTACAAACTTACGACATAAAAGGCCTTTTAACTGCCTAGAATTGAAGGTTGGATTTTCTATAGACTAGCTACCTTAGAACTGTGATAAAATCAACAAATTCAAACCGTATACTCAGGTATTCGGTTTTAATTTCAACTCGATACCTCCACGCGTTCTCGAGATAAAAGGTCTTGACAGACAGACGGACAACAAAGTGATCTTATAGGTATTCCGTTTTTTTTTACTTTTGAGGTGCAGGACCCTAGAAACAGTTTTCTTCAGTCCAATTGCTAAATAACACAGCCGAATGGCGTTTCACAAAAAAACAATCTGACTAAATCAATCAACCCTTGTGCTCACAGCCTTTTAAAGGAATTTTTAAAACGTTTGGTTGACACTTCCCGTGACCCAAGGGCTGGCTTTTACTTTGGCCAGAGGCTTAGCGTTGCCATACAACGTGGCAACGCGGCCAGTCTCTTAGGGACATTGCCGAATGATAGCGTATATAAAAAATAGCGTCAATAAATAAGTCAGGTAGTATTTTTAATTTTAGGTTAAAATGTAATTTCCGGTTGTATTTTACTTTATAAATAAATTAAATCGAGCCTTAATTAATAAACATAAGTGGTTGGTAACATGTGTCAACAACAATTTCACAATTTCAAAAGTTTTCTTCATTTGTTTCTGTTTCATTTACCAGCGTCCTGACGAAAAAAAGAGACAAATTTATCTATAATTTACTTTTTTGGCAATTGTTTTGTAAATTGTAAAATATGCCAAGAACTAGTTTTAAATGTAAAATAATTGCTTTAAATAAGTGAATCGTTTTAACTGGATTTACTACTATAAACCATGATAAGTTTCAAAACAGTATTATACTTTCCAGTCTATTTTATATCCTGGAAAATACCCCTTCAAAAAACCAGCACCTTAACCAATACGTCCTTAGCCCGCTGAATGTCGTTAAGTTTCTACGAGGGAACATAAAACAAAATGCTGCAAGTGTCTTAAGTACCCACGGGGGAACTTTATACGGTGTAGCTATCGGTTTATTGGTAAAAGCCAGCGTCAAGTAATCCACCTGGCATTATGCTGAGCTAGACTCCTTTTTGGTGCAATTTTGAGACACACACCGCCCATTAATGGGCGACCTCCATAAATATAATTATGTGATCTGTCTAAATGCCTATGGGTCGATTTAACTCAGTCTACCTTACTTTTTTTTAAATGTGTTCCATTTTATTTTGTGTGATGTTTTTTTTTTATTTTAATTCTTGTATTGTGTCTTTTGTTGCATCAAATAAATGATTTATCTATCTATCTATCAAATCTTCGATTTTCTAAAAGCCTTCTTCACTAAATCGTTACTAATAAATGCGACGATTTTTCGTCGGCGTCTATAGCGACATTCAACAGGCTAAAGGCTTCTATGTTCTTGTGATCGTGACCGAAGTTCTATAGGGTCACATTCAGAACCTTAGCCTTTCCCATTGCGGAGCTGCCTCCGGCCTTCACCCGAATACGTTGCACTTATTTAACTTTATCGTAAAACTTTGTTACTTTTAGATTTTATGGGGTATTTTAAGATTGGAATTGAGGCTTTTTATTTGAAGATCGTAAATATAATATGACTTGCCCGTAAAGCTCACTTTAGTATGATGCTATAACTGTTTTAACAGTTTCAAATAATTATGTATTCATGAGACGTGTTTGAAACTGAATGCATTACTTAAACCACTTGGTTTTTGAGTCATAGATTTCTATGGCCCTCTGTGCTGGATAATTACAGCACAGATAGAAAACCAAACCCAATATGTTTGGGGAAACGGTAGATGACGATGGCTTTGAATAAATTCGCACAAACAAATCACTGACAACGATAACATTCGCGTGGATAAATAAGAATGAGATAGAGGAGAAATTCAACTATGTAATTAAACGATTTAAGCAACTTTTGTAAAACTGCAATAATACTATGAATGATCTAGTAATCGAACTCAGGAAGTAATGCTCAGACAACGAGGCACCCGTCAGCCGGCGCCTGTTTAGTTTCAATGGTGGACTTTGATCTAAGGCATTCAGCTATTGACACGATAAGCATAATAGTAGGCTGCTCCTTTTCCATATCGTTATTCATGGCCTTCATAAAGTTTTCTTAATTCCAGTTCATCGTACTAGCAATTGTATCGGCAGCGTCCGCCGATCGCCTGGACAACTCCATCTATGTTCCTCCCAGCGCCGGGTCTTCAAGCGGGGCCGGTGCAGGGCTTCAAGCTCCTTTCGGTGGACAAGGACAGGCAGCATACAATGGAGGAGCTGCAGGGTTTGGCAGTCAGGCTGAGATCTTGAAGTATGAGAATGAAATCAATGAGGAGGGGTACCATTATGCGTATGAGACTAGTGATGGGACTAAAGCCGAACAGCAAGGTGGGTGGTGAAAGATTTATTTATTAATTTATTAAGGATCTCCAGCAAAAGATGTATACAGGTCATTAAACTTAAATTATTGACGATAGTAGTATCACGTAGGTGCACTCCTTCACTTACAGGAGACCACAGCATACACAATATAATCCCTACTAATATTATAAAAGCGAAAGTGAGTTTGTTTGTTTAAACCGATTTTGATAATTTTTGGTCCAGAGATAGTTGGGACCCTGGAGACGGACATAGGCAACTTTTTTAAAAGATTGATATAATGAGGAAGAAAGAGGGAAGAAAAGGGAAAACTTAGCATTACTATTACAATAAATCAGAAACTTTCTATACCTTACAAGAGAGACATATATGTCGAAGTTGGTTGCTTTAGCTAACGTGTTATATTGCCTACAAAGTCTTGGTACGATATTTAATTTTCACGCAATTGTCATAGCAATATAAAAACGGGCCACAGTTGGTGCAATTACTGAGTATATTGAAAACTTGACAAATATATAGCCCACTAAAGTTACCTGTGACGTCACTCCTTGCGAAAAAATGCAGCAACGCGTGACGTCACACGTTACTTTAATGGGCTATATCTTTGTCATTTTTGGTCTAATTTACAAATAAAAAAATACGTGTCCCTTGTTTTTGAATAATCTAAAAGACGGACTAAATATAATGTAATTACTTTGACCCTGGACACTACCGTATTCTGGGTAAAGGTCGAACTGTCGTAGATAACTTTGTATTGTACAGACGACAGCAGGTCAAGCTACCCGAAACTGTCAATTTTTCCCAATGAACCTTGAACCTAATACTTTAGAAATAAAGTCGAAAATCTATCAAAGAAATCTGACAGATTGTAGTAGCTTGATGTGCAGGCGTCTCTACATCTACAAAATAAAATTAGTCACACGAAATTAAATCTGAACTCCACTCATGTTGTAAATATCAAAATTAATAAACTATGGTTCTGCATAGCCGTTTGGGTAACCAGTGTGCACGCAATGATTGTTATATCATACTTATATGCTAAATGTTAATGATAGTTAGTTACTACGTCTTTGTGCGCTATTGTTTCGTCATGATGTTTGTTTATATAAATGACTTGTTCTTACAACAAATGATTATCTTCTTTAATTTCTCTATTTATCATCATCAGTAGGTTATTTCATCATGGTAGATGATTTAGATAACTTGAATGTACTTATGTTTTTTTTATTTTACAAAACATAATAACAGTTATACTTTGTTGGTTTGTCCTTCGGGATAAGATAAGAATGTAGTAATTTATAATTAGACTGAAAACTAGGTAAGTGTTTATTATGAGCTACTTTATGATTATGACTAATCTGAAACGATCGTCCAATTTGACAAAATGGTTGGCGCAGTGGCTGAGCAATCGACTCGGGTTTGATCCCCGCACGAAACAAATATTTTTATGGCCTACCGATATTTGTTCCGGGTCTGGCTGTTTATGTATGTAATTTTAAATGCTTTCAAACGCATACAGGAGAAATTTCTAGTGTGGGGAAGGTTTAAAAAAATCAAATTTAATAAACTTATCCCTGAGTACATTTCTTATTGTATTGGCACATTCTTTTCATTATTTTCTTGGTAGACGTTTTCTAGATCGACACTAATATTTAAAAAAGGAAACATTTGTATTTCTGTATGTTATGATGAAACTCAAAAGTTACTGAACTGATTTCAAAACATCTTTATTGTGACCTCCCAATATTTCGACGAGCCATGATTTTAGGACTAGAAAATGCGAGTGAATGGTTAATAAATTATTAGGTGCAGACGAATCTGTGTACCCCGTTTTTTGTGGATGGGTAATTATCAAAAAACTTCTCCCGTTCTGGGCGGAGTGGTGGAGAGTCTCGGACTTGTACTGACTAACACCCACCCATGTTCCTGTTCTGTTGCCCTTTATGTTCCGTGGCCACGGTATCTCTTTCGAACAACCTGCAACTAAGGAGTCTGTCTACCCCTTTCTTAGCCTTTTGCTTTCGCTGTACTTGAACCCGAATCCAAAAGTGACAATGTGTAGTTTTAAATCGTGAGAGCATAACACAGTGATAATTAATAAAAATAATAATTATCTTGGGACAACTCACACACGGCTATCTGATCCCAAGCTAAGCAGAGGTTGTGTTATGGTAACCAGACAACTGATATACATACTTATACAATTTATAAATACATACATATTATAGATAAATCACACCCAGACACTGAACAAACAATCATGCTCATCACACAGTTTGTCATGGGTGGGAATCGAACCCACGACCTCCGGCTCAGCAGTCAGGGCCACTAACCACTAGACCAACAGGCCCGTCTATCATCATATGTATCATCATAATTATGTGATCATTGTCTATTTTCATATTCCAGGCCGCGTGTTCCCCGGTGCCCAGCCCGAAGAAGGATCCCTCGCCGTATCTGGCTCCTACTCCTACATTGGTGACGATGGCCAAACTTACACCGTCACCTACACTGCTGACGAGAACGGCTTCCGAGCTGAAGGAGCTCATCTTCCCACACCCCCTCCAATTCCTGAGGAGATCCTTAAGAGTTTGCAGCTTACGGATACCAGACAGTCTCAAGGTATGTAAAGAATATTTTATTGGATATTTATTTTTGAGAATCCTTACTTAATATTATAAAAGCGAAAATGAGTTAGTTTGTTACGTCTTCACGGCTAAACCGATTTTGATGAATTTTTGGTACAAAAATAATTGGGACCCTGGAGACGGATATAGGCTAACTTTTTTTTTAAGTTAGAAATGAGGGAGAAAGAGGAAAGAAAAAGGAAAACTTAGCATTGCTATTACAATGAATAAGGCGCAAGGGCAAAAACTACAGGTAGCAGGTACCTTCAAATCAGGAAAGAGGAACTGTGTTACCCCGATATTATCGCGAACGAAACCGCGGGCAAAAGCTAGTAGTTTAAATATCAAAAACACATAGGCTATTCATAAAGATATATTATACATTCTATCACCACGCAAGTGAAACCGCGTGGCGCAGCTAGTGGTTATATAATTAACATTGTCAGTCAGATTTGTATTCCCATTAATTTTTAGATCTGCTCTTTGCATTTGATCTGCTTTTTGCGTTGTTTTCCAATATACTGTCTTCGTCAGAGATGAAATTCTTGGCTATATTTTTCCGAAGAGTCGAACCACTACTGCACTTCTTGAGTTTCTTGGAGTACATTTGGGTGGATATGATATCGCAGATTGTTACTAAATGCTGGCTGCTATTTGTGTACCGTAAATTGGAATATGGTGAAGATGTGTGTGTTGCGACATTAGGCGCTGCGCAAACGTGGACACTTTTGTGTCCTGAGTCGCATACAAGCTACCGATTCCTATAGCGTTGTAGTTGTAGATGTGTCATGTAGCAGCTGATCTCAAACTGGTTATAAATAAATAAAATAAATAAATATCTTGGGACAACTCACACACGGCTATCTGATCCCAAGCTAAGCAGAGCTTGTGTTATGGTAACCAGACAACTGATATACATACTTATACAATTTATAAATACATACATATTATAGATAAATCACACCCAGACACTGAACAAACAATCATGCTCATCACACAGTTTGTCATGGGTGGGAATCGAACCCACGACCTCCGGCTCAGCAGTCAGGGCCACTAACCACTAGACCAACAGGCCCGTCTATCATCATATGTATCATCATATATACATACTTATATAATTTATAAATATACATATTATAGATAAATTACACCCAGACACAGAACAAACAATCATGCTCATCACACAAAGTTTGTCCTGGGTGGGAATCGAACCCACGACCTCCGGCTCAGCAGTCAGGGCCACTAACCACTAGACCAACAGGCCCGTTATTATTGTATTGTATAGAATTTGGGAGATTGTATCCGACACAAGACACCGAAGTGTCCACGTTTGTGCAGCGCCTAACTTAATGTAATTAATTTTGTTTCAGGCGCTTACGACAGCAGAAAAAGTAGCTACGACGCTGACGCGGGCTACTAAAACTAACACTCAAAATGTACTAACTAACAATAACTAAAAATTAGAATAACGACTAAGTCGTTGACTGTACAAGCCATAATACAGTCAGGCACAAAATTTAAACAATAAGTTATTATTTAATCTCTCAGGCTGAGATGAATGCGAATTTTGGCTTACGCTAAGTGCAGTAGCGGTTTATTCAACAATGAACTTTATTTGTTTGAATTTAATGTTTATACTCGTAAAATACGCTTGGTGTCAGTCGCTTGTATGAATATGAACATAAAATTAATGCCAACAAGGTATATTTTCGGATGAAGCGCTACTGTTTTTAGTTCTAAAATTCTTTGCCTCAGTGATCGATTGGACGAAGTGGCCAGTACCTGTTCTGTAGTCGTTAATGTTATTTTTGTAATAAAACTCATTTGTAAATAATGTTGTCTTTGATTTTACTATTTTTTTTTGGCGGATGAGAAACCAAAAAGTCAAATGATCTTCCCCGCTCTAGGCGGAGCGGGGGGGGGGGGCGGAGTATCAGACTAGTACTGACTAAAACCCACCCATGTTCCTTCTATTGCGCTCTATTTTCCGGGGCCGCGGTATCTCCTTCAAACGACCCGTAACCCCTCTGCTTTGCTGACATCTCTTTGAGACGCACCTGGAATATGATCGTTTTTACCCTTCATATCGTCATTCAAGATGTTCACTTTACCCGTATGATGTATTATCCCACGGAAATTTACTGCCGAGATGTCTATTATTTCTATGTCGTGTGCTTTTTGCCTAACCTGATGTTGAGTTGAGTTGATGCTAAGTCAAGTCAGAGGCCACTCTGAATTGACTTAACATGCTGTCGAGAAATATAAATAAATAATAAATAAATAAATAAATATCTTGGGACAACTCACACACGGCTATCTGATCCCAAGCTACTCAGAGCTTGTGTTATGGTAACCAGACAACTGATATACATACTTATATAATTTATAAATACATACATATTATAGATAAATCACACCCAGACACAGAACAAACAATCATACTCATCACACAAAGTTTGTCCTGGGTGGGAATCGAACCCACGACCTCCAGCTTAGCAGTCAGGGCCACTAACCACTAGACCAACAGGCCCGTCTTATATCAATCAGGCATCCTGGTTTCTTCACGATGTTTTCCTTTAACAAAAGCAAGTGATAATTAAACAATGCGCACATAAATCCGAAATATCTGAGGTGTGCACCTTTTTTTGCGGATATGGGAAATCATCAAAAAACTTCCGCCGTTCTAGGAAGGTTTCAGACTTGTACTGACTAAACCCACCCATGCTTCTTCTTATGCCCTTTACGTTCCGGGGCCGCGGTATCTCTTTCGAACAACCCGCAACCCCGGGAGGTGCGTGCCTTAGGTTTAAACTCGAGACCTATGACTTGTCAGTAAAACAGACACACTACTAGGCTTTCTATACTGTTTTAAGAGCTATCTATTAATATCTTACGACCTAAACCCAGGATATAGTGTCCTTGTGAAAGAAAAAATCACTTGCATTCCATTATCTTTGGTCGCCATAAATTCGTGCTTGGGGTTAATTTAATAATTCTAATTTGTTAGAAATAAAACTTTTAGGTTATTAGTAATTTGCCTTATAGTAAAGATATTTCGCTTCTGGTACCTAAGAATAGTATAATATGTAGTTTATTACATAAATTCTGCTAGCAGCATTTTCTGATGTTGTTCCGGATTGGCTATAGTGTCCTGTACCTCGATGTATAATGATGATAAATGATTCTTTCTGAAATGATGCAAAAATGTATGCTTTTAAAGGATTGATGTAGGGTATTTAAAAGCAATGGAGAGCCATAAACGCCTATCTATAATACGATAGCAAGTTACAAAATGGAACAGTTGGCTGATGAAAACATTCAGGCGCTCATTCGGGTAGGAAATGAAATAAGAAAATAATTGCTCAATGGCCTAATAAAAAAAGAATTTAATGTAGGTATCTGTTGCGCAAATAAAAGATCTAATTGTTTAATTTACAGCTCTTTTTTCGAATTGGAAATCATCAAATAACTTCTCCCACTCTGGGCGGAGCGGAAAGTAGTGTCAGACTTTTACCGACTAAAACCCATCCATGTTCTTTCCTTTGCCCTTCGTGTTCCGGGGTATCTCTTGAAGAATCAAAACCCTGAATTCACAAACTTAAGTTAGAGACATTAGTAGTCAAGTATGTTTTCGGTATTTCCCGCTAGATGGCAGCCGTCCTTTGATTTTTTAAGGTCTGTCTCAGCTTATGCATGGTCAGGCTAGGGTTACGATTTCTGGTTTGTCAAACTTAATTTATTTAGGTCGATGCCTTCTAAAAACCACATTTTCTTAGATACCATTACAATTTTTCTTTAGTCTTTTATTTGGTGCTTCGGAATTGCACAAAGAAGCATCTTGAAGCCCTTAATTTTATTTATTTATTTCAACTTTATGCATAATTATGTACAAAAACATAAAGGAAAAGGCGGACTTAACGCCTTGGGCATTTTCTACAAGTCAACCTTAGGGTGGTGCAGAGACAAAAACAGGGTAGGAGCATGTGAAAAAAAAAATTATAATAAATATAAAACATAATTTTGTCTCTAATAAAAGAAATATTGTTGGTTTTAATAACATTTAAAGTTTTCCTACTAATTATAATTTAAGGAGACTAGAGCTGTTAAAGTTTAAATCTCCTTATTCCGTTAAGCAGTAACCCAGATTATGATAACCATCAATTAATATAACTTTGTAACTCATGATTTATGATCTCACCTAAGGGTACGGGTGACCTTGAAAACCACAGTTATTTAACCATTGGTTAAGAATTCGTCACGAATAAACTACTGGAGCGCTGACTGGCAAGCTCTGTGTGAACGTAGGGTGTAACTTGCAATGGCGATTGTTAAGTGCCTGTTGGAATATAGCTAGCAGTCGCTAAATACAAAAATTGTTTTAATTGTCAAACTTGTTGATATAAATCATTAAACTGACATGGTGACTTATATTATTACCTTACTAATATTATAAAAGCGAAAGTGAGTTTGTTTGTTTGTTACGTCTTCACGCCTACATGGCTGAACCGATTTTGTTGAATTTTGGTACAGAGATAGTTGAAATCCTGGAGACCTGGAGATAAGCTAACTTTAAGAAAAATAAAAAGAGATATGAGGGAGAAAGAGGAAAGAAAAGAGAAAACTTAACTTTGCTATTACAATAAATAAGGCGCAAGGGCAAAAATTACAGGCAGCACCTCCAAATCAGGAAGAAGCTAGAAATTATATAAGCTAGTAATAATATTTTCAAATATCAAAAATGTGGAATTCGCTTTAATATACAGTGTCTTCATATATTGAGCTGTAAAAGGAGTAATTGCCGCACCTATTGTCATTGACGAGATTCTTTATACTCCAATTGATTAGGTGAATAACGCGAAAGACAGCGTCAATAGAAAAAGTTCCCAGGAAGCTACAACTGGTTGCTTCAAACATTTATGTGATAATGCCCCGACTAATAATTTCGCATTTACACGGTTCGCGAATAAAACCCCATCAATCATGCGTATTGAGATGGACAAACACACATCAGCATCGTCATTTACAGTATTATTAACTGTGACTAAGAAATCGCGGTAATCGTTTCACACTTAACTGCAATATTGATTGATAGATTTGGATAAATTGAATGTCAAGTTGTTTTAAGGTTTTGTTATAATAACATTATTATAGAATCAAAACATCGCGCCTGTGTGGGCCTGTGGACGGTGAGCAATGGGTAGCTCACCGTCCGTTCGTCTATTGACGACAGGCCGTGTCGACAGTCCGTGGTTGCGGGTTGTTCGAAAGAGTTATCGTGGCCCCTGAACATAGAGGGGAAAAGAAGGAACATGGGTGGGTTTCAGTCAGTACAAGTCTGTCACTCCCCTCCGCTCTGCTCAGAACGGGGGAAGTTATTTGAGTCGTTGGGCGCACCCTGGGTACCCAGAACTTGATAACGCAGAGTCCAGATGACGAATGCATCATAATGGCACAAAATAGTGTTTAAGACCCACCTCAAACAAATCTTTTAAGAGGCCCTGAAACTGAAGCACGACAGCTCTTTGTGTCATTTCTATCAATTATCATCTAATAGGATATGGCTCTAAGCCTGGTCTACTTAGACACTTTTGTATGTCCACTTCGAGAAATGCAAGAGAAACGATGACATTAAACTTTTCAATCCCATAGATGCTTGCTACCTTAGCGATAGTTATATTAGTGACTTTATTTGTACTAAAAACTTATATTCGGAGATGTGTTAGAAAATTAACTATTGATTTAAACTTTATGCAGATACAATAGCGGAACATAGGTGGACTTATATCCCATAAGGGGACTCTATCAGTCAACCTTTGAGTTAAATCCGACAATATTGTGATGGAGTACAAAAATGTACAAAAAATTAAAACTTGTATACTTATATAGATTCTAATACACATATTCATGAAATAAACTAATAAATACATTTATAAAAAACAGAAATTACTATAACTTTTAATTGGTAGACGGACCTAAATAGTGGTTACGAAATTTTCTTTCAATAATTTTACTTTCAGCTTTTTTAATATCAAATGGTAGCGCGTTCCAGAGCTTTATTGTTGAAAATTATATGTCTATTCGTGTGCAAAAAGCCTTTTTAATGACACAATTCCATAAAACAGGACTACCTTACCTCATTGACGTAATGATCACTATTGCGATCAAAATGTTTACCCGTACACGTCATTATTCTTGTGAAATTATGTCATACTTGCAAATGACATACTAGTAACTATTCACGTAAATTTATTTATGGGTAACTTAAGTAATTCAATTTGATTAGTCATTACTGAAACTTTATTCGCAAAGTGTCAAATGCCTTAACTTATACAATCACGGGCATAATTAATATGCAAACCCTTTTTTAACTTTGCACAACCCTAGGAATTTCTGCTATATTGTGGTCCGTTTACATGCAATTAAACTCAAATACACAAACGGCTAGACCCAAAACGAGTCATGACGACGCCAAATGCTCAACATAATTATAATCTTTGTAACTTTGTTCCAAAACAAGTCATACAAATATTTGTTCCGTGCGGGGATCGACACCGTGACACGCAATGCAGCAGTCGACCGCTCCTCCACTGCGCCAACCGTGTCGTTATTTATGTATTAGTTGGATGAACGCATGTTGAAATATATGTCTCATACGTCATACTCGATGCATAAAATCATTTTTAAAAGTTAACAAGTTTTGAACTTGGTCACTTTTAAAAATTAACAAGTTTTGAACTTGGTCACTTTTAAAAGTTAACTAGTTTTGAACTTGGTAACTTTTAAAAGTGATTTTCTTCAGTACTGATTAAAAATTCTATTAAACCAGTTGTAATTGTACTGCATAGAACAGCTTAGGAATTCTATCGTAATAAACGTAATTAAAAAAAAGTAAGTAAGAAACTTCACACTTAAATCGTAACTGTGCCAAAATATATTTAATCCGTCGATAAAACAGTTCCTGGAAGTATTTTATCATTTTCGACCGTAATAATAGAGTTTTAAAATTTAAATCCAATTTATTATCTATCCAGACAGGAACTCAGAAGCCCTAAAAAGATAAGCAGTTATTAGTGTTAAAAAAAAAACTGATTACTATGAAAAAAATGTTATCTGGGAACCGTCCCGATTTCCTTGTTTTTTTTTTTATAAAAAATCATTATATTCTTGACTGCAATGGAGGCGAAAATCTAAAGAAGGGTAAAACTTTGCGCTTCTTTAACTCTTGTTTTAAAAAGACCTAAGTAGTTAATAAAACGAGTATTTATTCCTGTTGGGAAATCATCAAATAACTTCCCCACAAAACCTACCCACGTTCCTTCTTTCACCCTTCATGTTCCGGGGCCTCGGTATCTCTTTCAATCAACCCGCAATCTCGGCAGGCGGTGGCCCCGGCCGGCCCCTCTGCGCTATCCACAAATTTCAATTAGGATACTAAAGAAATCTGTATGGTTAACGTGTGTACGATGTCACGATGCATTGTCGCTGATCGATAGCCAGTTAGGACGACGCCGAATGCTCGACATCTAATCTTTGTAACTTTGTTCCAAATTTCTTGCCATTAACATATCAAAAATCGACTTCATATTGCAATCATAATTTTTGTCAGTGATATTACTTGTTGTTACATTGTTATTACTGATAAAATTATTAGTAATAACAATTAATAGTAACATCTGTGCTGGTAATCTTCAAGGATAATCAAGCTCGGTTTGTGGACGGATGACCAAGAGTAAGAAATATAGTTAGTAGAAGGCTCTGCATTCATTTATTTTGTTTTTTTTTTTAATACTACCAGACAAAACTAGAAAAGTCATTACCATGCATGGCCGTGTCTTTCCTAGTCTTGTCCCAACTATGTTTTCCTTATCGTTTGAGAGCTAACTAAAGATGGTAAACAAAATACAATACAAGTTATTCTGATGTCTGATTTATCTCATGTCTATTTTATCATCATAATTCTTTTGCCCTTATTTCAATTTATTTATTCATCACTTATCAGATTTAATGATCACGTTAATGTTAAATGATGACAATGCCAACTCAATGTTTCCATGAATATTTTAGTCATCAATTCCTTTAACTATCTGACCGTCACGAACACCATCATCATCCTTACAACACACACACGCATAAAAGGTCCTGCATCTTATATATCTCTCTGGTCGGTGTAGGATTGCGATCCCATCGGACTGTGAGAGTAAAGAAGAGATAACGTGGATCTTAGTACTCACAACCACCGTGTGTGTGTATGTGATTCCAAGCGGATGGAGTGAGAACGGTCGCAGTGGCAGCAGAGGAGCCTGCTAAGGCCACTTGGTGACACGGTTGGCGCAGTGACTGAGTGATCGACTGCTGAGCTGCTTGTCGCGGGTTTGAACCCCGCACGGAACAAATATTTGTATGGCCTACAGATAGTTGTTCAAGATCTGACTGTTTGTATATCGACTCCTTAGAGTGAAAACCTCGTAAGTGTAAAAGAGCTAACTTTTCAGGAGAAAGAAAAAACTGCGTAGGTACTGTAAAATTTTTGTACGGCGTCTTTTACGATTTTTATTCTTTTGAAAAACTCTAAATTATACAGCTACAGCAGGATAAACTCAAGTAATCAATTTTCACAAGAAACTACACGTTCGTTGCAAGTTATTCACGCCAAACTGACAGATGCGAGTATTTACGAGGTTCTCATTTACTGTCATAGAAGGCGCTATGAGTATCGAATGAACAAATGAGTCAAATCAGGATATGCGTTGCGAGGTTTTCTTCCTAGAAACGCAATAAAATAAATTTGAGCAAAAATGCATTCCCGAGGTTTTCACTCTAAGGCGACGATATATGAATTTAGATGTTTGTAAAGGCACCCACGATACAGACGACGAGTTGTTCGAAAAAGGTACCGTGTGCTCAGAACATAAAAGGCATAAGAAGGAACATGAACGGTTTCAGTCAGTAAAAGTCTGGCACTCTCTCCCAACCCTCATAGGGAAGTTGTTTGATGATTTCCCATTCCCAAAAAAAAGTTCGCAGTGGTGGCGTTGTTTAGTTTCCCTATAAGAAAAAGCGTCAGTGTACCTGTTTTTCCCCGACTGCCGAAAGGAGAAAAAAAAAGTAAATTTAATGTTTATTGTTTGGACAGCTGGGTTTTGTGTTTTATTTTACACTTGCGCACTATTGTATTTCTCGAATAGATGATGGTGGAGAGAAATACATTCAAAATCCTCATCTAAAATGGTATATAGTCCACGACGTACTGAATGGTTTGTGTACTCCAGAACTGGTACTAGTGAACTGGTGGAACTGGTGATTAAGTTCTTGTAGATTTTGTCTAACATATTGACCAGCAAAATCAGTAAGCAGTATAGTCAAAAAATTATAAAACCCTCCCAAGTTAAAACTAAACGAGGATGTATTTTCCTTGAATGATGATTTAAATAATTATGATGATTATTTTGTCGTTTTTAGGATTTCAGATCTCATAAGAAGAAACGAAACCCTTATTGGATCACCTGGTTATTGTCCGTCTGTCTGTCACGACCCTTTATCTCAGAAACTCGTGAAAGTATCGAGTTGAAATTAAAACCATATACTCTAATCTGTGCTCCTTTGAAATTTTGGAAAATAATATCCCTAAAATCTACGCAGTTAAAAGAATGGCCGCTTATGTCGTTAGTTTGTACACTAAGTCTCAGTATCGGGATCCGACTCGCACTTGCCCAGTTTCTTTCTAATACAAACAGAATGTTTATTTATGTAAAAAAAAAACATTAACGTGATTTTTAGACTACTCATGAATGTACTTCTGTTTGGTATTTCTTGATGATGGTGAATCGTTAAAATGGCAAAACTGTTAGTACCCGTATGCTGCAAAAACCATTAACCAAGAAACTGTTACTTACAGTATGTAATCATAGTCTTTTTGGGCAGTAAATTTTAAATTAAAATCTCTATGGCATCATGAGCTTTAGATCATGTTCATGAAATCATTTCCTGGGTAAACTTTGCGATAAACAGTATTTAAAGACTTTATTGTTGTAGCGGCCGATAGTAATATACTAAGTAAATATATACTACTGTTATGTGGCCGATATACATGGTACACTGTACAGGAAGATGCAGAAGTTTAAGTTGAGTGGGTTTTGAAAATAGAACGTACGGTTTATTGAATAAATTAGCATTTGTTTGGAGGATTGCAATTCTTCAAAGAAATGCCTCTGTTCAATCTGCTTTTTATTTTCTTTCTTTGTGCTTTGATTTTGGATATTGACTGCCTCGCTGGTTCTCAAACACAAACAATAGAGCAGTCACTCGCCTTGTTGTGAGAGTGGTTGCGAGAGCATGCATGCGTGCATACAAGCATGAGGTCCTGACCTCATGCTTGTATGCACGCATGCATGCTGCGGTTCCATTCCTGAGTCAGGCAATGAGTTTTTCACCTGAAATTTCTTAGTACCCGACAAGGAGGCTAGATGATAGCCTTGCTTCGCTACATGGGACTTAAAAATTAACTGGCTAAATGTACATATAGGTACTTTTAGGTACACATTTGTCTAATCCTACGGTAATTACAAGCGTATTGATAATTATGTTTTTTTATTAATTCTCCACAAAAAAACATACATAAACTCACCATAAATATTCAACTGTATTGAACTGAACTGTGAATATGATTTTTATAATTTTTTCCTGTGTCATGTTTTTCATGTGGACCTTTTGTATTATCTGTCATGTGTACATTGGTGGCTAGGACATTCTGCAAAAGCTTAGTACAGCTTAGGCGTTCTGAACGAAAGGTTCTCGATATTCACAATGAAGTTGTTTGTGTTTTTGTTTGTGATCGCTATTTTGGATGACAGTGTGTGCAAATTGGTGAGTTAATTTAAACTTTTGAATTTATTTAATATTTTTTTTTTTTTATTAAAAATAATGAACATGCTTAACTTGAACGTTCAATCAAATGAAAAATATATAAGTCATTTAATACGAGACAGTTATTGTGATAAATTTTTGTTTTGTTTTTTTACTAAATATTTATTATTTGGTAAGTCTGTAATAACAGTTGTTTTTACTATCGTATTAACTACAACCAGCACTATTTTATTTTCAAAAATATTCGTTCTCTTGCAGCACATAGTGAAACATTTAATTTATAACACCATGTATACTAGCTTACTTTTATGTATGTGAAATGAGATCCCTTCATGAATGATGAATCCCTTTATGAGGGAAAAGTTGAAAGTATGTTTTACGACACGTCTATCTCATAATATTAAAGAAACTCCATGAAAAGATTATAAAAAAAACTATTTATACAGCGTTCAAATTCAGGAATACCTCCTAAACCTTTTGATACTACAGACGTACGCGCGTACCCGCCGCACGCGCGTTCCTTTGTAATTTTGCGTTCTTTGACGCCAAGATAACCATTTTACCTACATTTTTTTCACATATTTGTGTAGTTGGCGTCCAAACGCGCTTGCTTGTCACATAATAAGTGACAGTTGTGACGTTCAAAAGGTTAGGTTTACACATCAAAAGGGATGATTTGAAAAAAAAAAACAAAAAAAATTTATGCCTATGAAATTCAGGATTCAAAATATTTCAAGCCAGTTTAGACTGTTACGTGCTAATACAGTTCAGGGGCCTTAGTCTGCTATTACAATAGTGTCAGAATGGTCGATCACTGATCGCATAAAGGTTGATTTTGACAAGTTTAGTATGTAACAGATTACCAAATTTGTCAAAATTAACCATTATGCGATCAGTGATCGAACATTCTTACACTATTGTAATAGCAGACTAAGGCCCCTGATTGCATGTTTTTGTGTCAGTCCGTGACTGACTAATTAAAACTTTGGTACTAATTAGTGATTTAATAAATACTTTATTTTACCTGTTACGAAATTCATATAATTAGGTCACTAAAATATACCTTCCAGCAAAATTTGAATTGACCTTCAATCATTATATTATTAAGGAAAACTTTATAACGGGATTGATAGGTAGGTACAACCAAACACAACCAAAGTAACCAAAAACAAATCAAATCATTTATTTCAATTAGACCATTACAGGCACTTTTGAATGTCATGAAAACAAAAAAAAAATGATGCTGCTACAGTCCCAGTCACAAGACATAATAACTTGTAAAACTTGTCTTGAAAGTACTGTAGTTGCCCATTCCAAGGCGTAGATCTCTATGGAGAAAAATGGGCAAGAAACTCTATGGACCCTCTTTTAAATCATAATATTTTACAAAATCAAATATTTTAACAAAAATATTTTACAAAAACAATCGAGTCAAGCGTAATTAAATCTACATAAAAGACGTAGGAAGTATAATGTAGACGTAATTATGTATAAAATATTAATAGTTAAATATCACCAGAAATTTAGATTATTTCATGTGTGTGTGTGTTTGTTTTGTCCAAAAAAATGGCGGACAACTATTATTCACCTAAAATTTAAATTTTAAAAAATAATTTTATAGTGATCAGCCATCCCTATTAGAGGAGTTAGACGAAAATTTAACTTAATGGCGCTTATATAAAATATTAATATTTCGTAATCACGAACCAAAAACTATCACATAATCTAAACAAATCTATTTCCAAGAGGCCATGATCTTCAAACTTGATAATAAACTATCAATTAACACCAAGATGACCGATTACGTAAGAGTCTCTCTGAAAGGTCCCGAGTTCAATGCTTGACTCGTTAACGGTAATATTTGTTTCACAAGCCACCTACGCGTTCCTGAAAAACCGTGTCATTAGCAAATCAGTGTTTCTGCGAAATGTTTTATGTGACATTTTCAAGCATGTTTGCATTTGTTTTGAACAAGTTTTTATTGTTAATTAGTTCTGCTTTTAAGGTTTTCTTATTACTTAAGCTTCTATTATGCCAATTGAGTTTACGATGTCTGCTTTTAATTACTATTTGATCATCATCATCTTCTATAGTACGGCCAACGAGAAGCGATACGAAAGGTCATTAACCTAAAGAACAACTGTGGTGTTGACAATCTAATATTTAGCTCTTTCCATCTTGTGCCTTTGTCGTAATGTCTCGTTCTCCCAGCAAAAACATGACAACGTTAAGACGAGTTCGCCAACATTCGGGCGGCCATTTTAGATGGGGTTTTAGCATGGGTTTTGTTTACATTTGGTATCGCTTCTCGTTGGCCGTGCTATAGTATACTTGCTTCTTGCTTCGCTTTCTTCTTCCATTCTCCCCTGTCAAACTTGATGGCATCATTACTCCTTTCTCTTTCAGATCCTTCCTCTCACAAACTCACAATCCATTCATGATTTGTTTAGCCTTCGGATCTGAATTGAAGAATGATAGAGGAGAGAGGAGGTTCTTTTCTCAATTATTCTTCTCTTCAGATCTATCATCTCTTTTTAAATAATTAAGATTCTACAGATACAATGAACGCAACTACTAAAATTAGATATAGCAATTTGCCAATATGATCAAAATCATAAATAGATACACTTAATTTTCTGACAACACAAATCCCAAACTAGTGATTTAGGTTTCCGTTTAAAAACATTATTTTGCACAAGAATTCCTTATAATTAAGACCATTTTCATACTTCTTTTTTGCGGATGGGAAATCATCGAAAACCTTCCTCGCACTGAGCAGAGCAGGAGGGAGTGTCAGTAATTTACTGTAACCCACCCATGTTCCATCTTTTGCCCTTTATGTTCCAGGACCGCAGTTTCTCTATCAAAGGCGCGTTTATCTTCTCATATATATCAATAACTATTTCTTACTCCGGGGATCAAATTTTATATGAGAGTTCATAATTTTTGCCAATGGGAAAACCCCATCGAGCATACGACTTGTAAACAGTAATCAATATCAATATTTCTTCCTTGTCATAGATTTTGACAATTACTGTTCATTGCTGTGAATGACATTGTCCGACACGAGGCAATTTAATAACAATTTCTCGGGAGAGCAAATTGACTTCACAGACATGAAAAAAAAAGTATGCAATGCCATCTGTCATATGTCTAATGTCTTTCAGCATTTAAAAGGCTAGACTTCCTATTGTCATAAGTTAGACACTCAAGAGTAATCAACGATGTGATATTATAAAAGGGAAAGAGAGTTTGTTTGTTACGTCTTCACGCGATGTCTAAACCGATTTTGATGAATTTCGGTACACAGATAGTTGGGACTCTGGAGAGGGAGATAGACTAATTTAAAAAAAAGTGAGAATAGGAGGAGAAAGGGGAAAGAAAAGGGGAGAGAATGAGACTTTTTTTTCTATCATCACGCTGGTTATAGGTGGTGTTAGCCCAAAGTAACGCGGACGAAGTCGCTGGCGGAAGCTAGTTATCTATATACTTTTTATTTAATTGTGTTTCAGACATCATAATAAGCCTTACCTTATTATAAAATCTCGGTTTTTTGAGACATTATAAAAAAAATAATCATTAACTAAATGGATTCGGGTGCTGTAAATTCTTCATTGAAGTTTTTATAAATACTTTTGATATTAAAAGCATCAATGTTAGACATTCCCACAACAATCCTTGAGAAACATGTAATAAAACAGTAATATTAAATTGATACACACAATTAACCATTTAAAGTCTTCAATTTACGATGATTTTAAATCGATGAAGTACATCTATAGTTTGCTAGCCAATTCTAAACGTGGGAAGAACATAACTTCGGCCGTTAATTCACGTTTCTTATCCACAATATTACAATCAATAGATTTGCACCGTTATGCACACACTATTATCAAAAGGGCGTGGTTATATTTAAGGGGACTAAACGGGAGCTAAACGCGAGTTTTATAATGCAAAAAAAAAACATATAACTGCAATCAACAAAACCAGAAAAATATATGATATTCATCAGGGTATATGCTAGTAAGATAGTGTTTTGAAAACATAACACAACAAATTTTACTCGATACAAAAAAAATCGCGAACTTATCTCTAAAAATTTCTTTTAACGAGTAAAAACCATACTAAAATACATGCCATCAATCTGATTTTTTGACAAATAATTCAACAAGCAAAATATTAGGATAAAAGTGTTTTATTTTTTTAACTCCAAAACAATAGCTTTTTTTTTGTAAATCGCAAAAAACCATTCATTTTGCACTACTCGGCCCGCAGTGACTGACGGAACAACCACTTTGTAGTGCAAGCTGATTAGAACTTTATTCTAACAGTATTTCAAACGAAGTTTGAACTACCGCAAAGGGAGTTGCTAATTTAGCTCATGTGGTCGTCTTAAGGGAGTGATTTAGACAATCTGAACAAACACAACATGAGACAAAAATATATATATCAGTTTTTCAGTACAAAACTTTAATACCTGCTCGATCGAAATGTTTAAATATGATCATGTTCTTCTGATACACGCTGTTTAAAATAAAAATAAAATAAAATTATATTGCAGACAAAGTCCATTTGGTTAGTACAACACAACTTAAAAAACTAAAGTTAGTACTTAAATCTACCAGAAAAACAATCATACATTTTACGCCACACTTGCATGTAGGCGTGTCCAATGTCCCAGTATGGGGCTGTTCCACCTGTAGGCATACTATGACACCTTAAAGCAGAACTTATTCCACTGAGTGAAAGAGATGGTGCTAGACACCCTGTATAGCTCTGTCCCTTTCCCTCAGCGGAATATGTTCTGCTTTAACACGTCATGGTAGGGTAGCTGTCCGCTATAGTGCGTAGGATGCTGTCCAACCATGACATCAAATCCATATTATTTGACGGCACGGTTGACGCCACTGGCTGAGCGATTGACTGCTGTGCTGCGTGTCGCGGGTTCGTTTCCCGCACGGAACAAATATTTGTATAGCCTACAGGTAGTTGTTTCGGGTCTGGCTGTTTGTGTATGTGAATTTAAATGTTTGTAAACGCACCCACGATACAGGAGAAATTCCTAGTGTGGGGCACCGTTTTTTTTTTAGAAAAAAAAATACATGTATTGGTGGACATTCCCTAAGAAGAAAATGATGAAATCGACTTATCCATTATTTTCACAATTCCAGAACAAACACACAAACCAGAAGAACCACAAGGATCTCTCAATCAAGTACTATACGAAGCAGACAGACATCACAATTCCAGTCATGATGCATCTAGACAAAGCACTAACCAAAACACTTTCAAAAGAAGCAAAGCACAAGATACGAGAGAAATTCAAACTTCTAGCCAAGGATATATTGAAAGACGTAGAAGATCTATTCAGTCATCCTAATTTGCAGCAGAAAGTGAAGATGGAACTCTTAGATGTAAAGATTTTAAAGAATACTACTAAAAAGGTGGTTATGAATGAGAATGTGTCAAAATATTTGAAGAGTTATTGCCAGTGGCAGGGAGAGAAGAAGGTGGCTAAGAAGAGATGGTTCTACTCGATTCTATTTACGGGATTAGATCTGTACTATTTAGATCGGTATGGGTCTAAAGTTAGGAGTAGTACTGGTAAGTTTAAAAAGTTAAATGATGTTGAACTTTGACGGGCCTGTTGGTCTAGTGGTTAGTGGCCCTGACTGCTGAGCCGGAGGTCGTGGGTTCGATTCCCACCCAGGACAAACTTTGTGTGATGAGCATGATTGTTTGTTCAGTGTCTGGGTGTGATTTATCTATAATATGTATGTATTTATAAATTATATAAGTATGTATGTATATCAGTTGTCTGGTTACCATAACACAACCTCTGCTTAGCTTGGGATCAGATAGCCGTGTGTGAGTTGTCCCAAGATAATTATTTATTTATTTCAACTAGAATGCTAAATATCCTTACTAATATTACAAAAGCGAAAGTGAGTTTGTTTGTTTGTTACGTCTTCACGCTTACATGGCTTAACCGATTATGATGAATTTTAGTACAGAGATAGTTGGGACCCTGGAGACGGACATAGGCATTTTTTTTAAAGATCGAGATATGAGGGAGAAAGAGGTAAGAAAAGGGAAAACTTAGTATTGCTATTACAACTATTAAGGCGCAAGGGCAAAAACTACGAGTAGCAGGTACCTGAAAATCAGGAAAGAGGAACTGTGTTACCCCGAATTTAACGGGAGCGAAGCCGCGGGCAAAAGCTAGTAAACATAAAAAAATACTGGTGAAACCTTTTCAAAACAAACTTCTTTGAAAGATACCTAATTTTTTGTTATTTTAATTCTTTCTAAAAGAGTTTAATTGGGATGTCAATTCCCAATTCTCTAAAATCTAAACTTTCTGTAGTCCATACGTCAATATTTCACTCAAAGACTAAAACACAGCTTATTTAGAAACCTCATAAACCGTACGTAACCCGTTCCCATATCCTCTAAGCAGTAAAAGTCCAAACCAATTATGTAAATAAGCCTGCAAAGCGTTTGAAATGACGGGAAACGCAGTAATCTTGCGCAAACCATCAGATATAATATTGAAAGTCACTATTTCATTTGAATGTATGTATAAATGTATATTACTTTAGTGGAAATAATATGTATTTATGATGTTTTATTTAACTTCGCCCGTGTTAAATTTGGGGTAATACAGTTCCCTTTGCGCTTTATTGATTTGTAATAGCAACGCTAAGTTTTCCCTTTTCTTCCCTCTTTCTCCCCCCTCATATCCCACTTTTTTCAAAAAAAAAATTGCCTATGTCCGTCTCCTGGTTCCCAACTACCTCTGTACCAAAATTCATCAAAATCGGTTTAGCCACCATTAAAGCGTGAAGAGGTAACAAACAAACAGACTCACTTTCGCTTTTATAATATTAGTAAGGAAGTGTTGCAAAGGGGTCTTTTATCTGAATCAAAATTTTATTTTGTGGTTATCTTTGAAAATTGTATACGAGGTAGATGGAACACCGCCACTTAAACGTATTTAGTACATCATTGTAATATGAACATTTTCATCAAAATAAAAAAACATAAATCATTTTTACCGTATAGTAGGAAACCGCTGTTTTTTATGGTGTTCACAACGATGTTCTGACTACATGGTAACCGTTTTAGCGTCGGTGTTACTTCCACCCTGTATGTTGCTGAGTTACCAACCTCCTTGTTGCCTTCTGGCAACGGTTTTGCTCACACCTCTGTGTGAGCCATATTGAACCACGATAACCAGAAAGAACCGCACTATTCTCGCGTGACACCAAATCTTGGACAACATGGTTACATCCATTAGGATTTATGTAACCATGTCGTCCAATGTTTTGACGGGCCTGTTGGTCTAGTGGTTAGTGGCCCTGACTGCTCAGCCGGAAATCGTGGGTTCGATTCCCACCCAGGACAAACTTTATGTGATGAGCATGATTGTTTGTTCTGTGTCTGGGTGTGTTTTATCTATAATATGTATGTATTTATAAATTATATAAGTATGTATATTAGTTGTCTGGTTACCATAACACAAGCTCTGCTTAGCTTGGGATCAGATAGCCGTGTGTGAGTTGTCCCAAGATATTTATTTATTTATATTTTATTAATGTTTGGTTCTGGGACAATTCCAAAATTTCTATCACCGACGTATTTTCACAAATTGATTAAAATTCAAAATCTAAATATTCCAGGTCGTGGCTACATGAAGGGGATGTGCAGCAACAAAAACAGCTGCACTCTCCTGGAGTGGCATCCAGAGAACATTGCATACATCCTGACTCATGAAATAGCTCACAGGTAAACAACTTCTTTCTCTATCATCAACGGCTCGATCATAAAATAAGAATAAAAATATAATAAAAATAAATAAGAAATTCAAACATATGTTTCCATTGCAACTTTTGGTCAAGAAACGATTATATTTTTATTTAACTTAAGTCCGCAAGGTTGAGCCTTACGGCATAAGATATCTTCATCATCATCATCTCTTGGCACTTTTGGGTAAAATACGACAACATTGTGATAGGGTACAAAAATTATATAAAGATATATATTAATACAAAAGTATTTGTTTTTTAAAAACGCATATTCTTACTGATACTAATACACATTTACATTTGAAAGACACTAATAAATACATTTTAAAAATATATAAAAAAGAGAAATTTAACAGTAATTACTATGATATTTAATTGATAGACGAACCAGGGGGTCTACTCTAATTCTACGTAAAACGAAATTGCGGCCGAAACACTACTAAATTCACGCAAAATGATATAGAGTAGGGTTACAAACGTAACTACTTTTTACTTTCGTTCGTTAACGAAGTTACGTTTCGGAGAAAGAGAGTAGACCCCCTATATCGTGGTTACGAACTTTTCGTTTAAAAGTAAATTTACTTCCAGCTTTTTTAATGCCAAAGGTGCGCAAAATGATTATGTTTTTTTATCGTTAATGTAACATGTCGGTAAATTGGACAAACTTAATCGTACTAAAAATCCTGAAGCATAATTGAATGAAATTATAAGGAATTCATAGAAGAAACAAGAAATGGTTTTGTGTTAAATAAGGAACCGACTAAGATTAGAAATCAAAACCTTAGAAGTGAATACTGAAAAGATTTTACTTGAAGTAACGTTTATTACTCCACAGTAATATGTGAATGAAAGGATATCATTAACATTAAGCTGAATGGAATTAATTGAAATGGAATGTTTAAGTTTATCGCCAATGAATTCGAATACAGACGCTATTGATGCTAAGCTTAGACTGGCGTCTGTAAGATAAGGTTAGACTTTGAGCCCAACCCTAATTACGGACTTATTAGATTATGATGAGGGTGTAAAAATAGCACGTATCATTCCTATTAAATAAGTAGATAATATTGAGAGTGGCAATTTTAACACTAACCAACTGCTAAAAAAAATGTAGCCGATATTATTCTCAATTGCCGTTTATAGAACACAAGCCGTGTCTTCTCGTGTCAATCAAAGTTACATGATACACGATAGTAGTTGATTTAAGCTAATAATAGCGAAGACGTGTGACTAGATCTAGCTGCTAATTAGATTCTCGGAATCCTAGCCAATAAGTGCGAAATATTTAGCAAGTGTGAAAACGAAATTGTTAGCTCCATTCAATCCAAAATTGAAGCTCCATAGATTCTCTGTCCGTATAGGCATTCGCATGTAGACTACAGTACGGCCAACGAGAAGCGATACGAAAGGTCATTAACCTAAAGAACAACTGTGGCGTTGACAATCTAATATTTAGCTCTTTCCATTTTGTGCCTTTGTCGTAATGTCTTGTTCTCCCGGCAAAAACATGACAACGTTAAGACGGGTTCGCCAACATTCGGGCGGCTATTTTAGATGGGGTTTTAACTTGGGTTTTGTTTACATTTGGTATCGCTTCTCGTTGGCCGTACTGTAGATAGTGTTAATTAGAAGAGGAATTTATTATGATTTAGCATAAAGTTGATTTTTTTGTAAAGACCGCAATAACTCAAGAATGCCTTGCTTTTTCAATATTCCCGCAATAAATATCAAACATCGCAGTTATCCTACTTAATTTTGTACCTCAAGAGGAAAAAACGGGAGACAGACAGACGGACATCTCGATATCGGTCAGTCAGGTACTTTTAACCTGACAGACAGATGTGTTGCTGACGACTTTGTTCCGCCACTTCTTCTTCCCAGCTAAAACACTAAGAAGCGGGTTCTTTTGAGGTACGGAACTAGGGCTTTCAAATACCGGATTTTTTCAATACCGGTATTAGTACCGGTATTAGAAATTTCAATACCGTAATCACGTGATCACGGTATTGAACTCAAAATTTTCAAGCTTTTTTTTAAATAAAAACTGGCGCTTTACTATCATCCCTTATAAGGGATTCTTCTAAGGTTCATAAGAGCTTTAATTAAGGCATTATTAAAACCATTTAAATACGTATTTTTGTTTCCATGAGTTTTCATTAATGAATCACAATTTGGTATTGATTGATTATAAGACTAGGATTTATAAACGTTTAAAACTTAAACTAAATGTAATATCGCGGTAGGCAATTAACTTAAAATATGCAAATTACAATGATGATGAGATCTATACTTATATTAATTTATTAAAAAAAAAACAATCATAAAATCCAAAATTAAACAAGTGACAAAATAAATCAAATAGTATTTTGCAAATTTGCTGACAAGCAGTAGGTAATAAAAATCTAAACTTAAATACATCATATTGAAACATTTTTAATCAAAAGATATTTTCGTTTTTTGTGATCGCAAAAAAGAAAATAAGGTCGAATAAGAAAACGAACTTCTTAGCCTGTTACATAAATAGCCTACTGACGAAAAAGCACGCTCTGCTTCAAGACTTGTCGGTATAACAGACAGAAAATATTTGTATGCCGCCGATAGAAATATCTCACATCCACCCCCAGCAGTTTCAAAGACACACATCTCTACTCTAATTATTATTATTATTGATCAAAAATCAGTGCTTGTGGTTAAAGCCGAGGCAGCATCCTCACTTTTAGGCAATTTAGAAATCTCCCTTTCTAATTGCTTTTGTATGAACGTGTCTTCATTTTCACAACTTGAAGAAGAAGAAGAAGGTTCTTCTATCGGCATATCAGCCATATCCTCACTGTATTTGAGACTTTCTTGTTGTTATTATTAATATATTTTAAACGCGTAAGTAGGTTAACTATAATCATCGTCATCTGCCTAGCCTTTTCTCAACTACGTTGAGGCCGGCTTCCAGTCTAACCGGATGCAGCTGAATATCAGTATTTTACATGGAGCGACTGCCTATCTGACCTCCATAACCCAGTTAGTACCGGGTAATACGATACCCCTTGGTAAGACTGGTTGTCAGACTTTCGGGACACTGACTACCTGTAACGTCTGTCAAAGATCTACAAATGACAGCCGGGACAAACGGCTTAACGTGCTTTTCCGAGGCACGGAGGAAATTCGGTATGTAACGGGTGGTCACCCATCCACAGACCAACCTAGGCAAGCGCGGCTTAACCTAAAGATCGACCCGAGCGGCTGCTATTATTAAGCCACGACCTCTTTAAGTAGATTAACTATATTATCTAATTAATATTTAAAATTATAAAATGATTGTAATACCGTAATCACGGTATTGGCTCGTCAGTACCGGTATTGAAAAAAGACCAAAATAAATCCGTGATTACGGTATTACGGGATCCCGTAAAACCGGTATTGAAAGCCCTATACGGAACCCGACAAACCTAGACCAAGTAGCTCCATGGTTACAAATTATTGCCGTTTAGGCATCAAGTCTCTATTCTTGTCCAGATTTTTGACATCCTAGGACACAATATTGATATAAAATTTCTATCAATAATTGTAATCAAAATTTTCACCAATCATTTCAGCCTCGGTATGTCCCACGACGGGCCTCCCAACAACGAGTGTCGAGGACAGAGGTACATCATGGACGCTAAGTACAATCCCAAGAAACCTGCTAAGACCTGGTCATCGTGCAACAGAAGAGAATTGAACCATTTCTTGAAGTAAGTAGAAGGAAATTGTATTAATTTTATAAATGCGAATGTTTGTGATGATGGATGGATGTATGGATATTTGTTACTCTTTTACGTCATAATAGATCAGTTTCGAACGGATCTTGATAAAATTTGGCTCAGAAGAAAGTTCGGAATAATACATAGCATACTTTTTTTTCGATATCACACATTCGAAGCAGCGGGCGCCAGCTATCTTACTAATATTATGTTACTCTTTCTCGTCAAAATGGCTGAACGGATCTTGATGAAATTTGGCAGAGAGGTAGGTCTGGAATCACACATCGTTTTTTTTTTCGATATCACGCAGGTGAACCGTGGGCGCCAGCTAGTCTTTAATAATTCTAATAGTTTTCACACTTCGCAATAGTTTCAGACTTTTAGAACTAGCCGCCTGACATTCGTATTTCACTACTCGGAGTCTTTATTAAAATCCAAGCATGATGTTGGTCAAGTCAAAATCATGAGGACCATGCAGATTTTATCGCCTGAGATAGTATTTTGAAGCAGAAACCACACAAAATTGAGTGGACCCATCAATTCAATGCAACCACTTGTTAGTTACCGTGTAGCTCGACTCATAAATCAAGGAGCTCAACGCCGCGTTTAAAAATACTAAACAAATGACGTATGGGATCTCCAGAATTCACAGCAGAAATAAAGAGTTTTGAGCAACGGCCTAACTGTCCTCAACAACCCAGTACCTAACTGAGTGATACGATACTTTTTAATAAAACTGTTGGGATTCGGGCTTCTGACGGTCCAAAGTCGCTTGGGGCATCTTAAAATATGGATATAAATATTTCAGTTTGGGAATTACCGTACAACCATATTTTTTTTAATAAATTCAAATTTAGAAGCAACCGTTTTTTGAGGAGCAATATTCAAATTTAGAGGCTGCCGTTCGCAGAGAAGCAATTGTTAATTGTATACTTATTGAATTGTATGTTTATTCAGACATGCTTACAAATTAAACCTTTTTTTTTTATTTCAGAAGCAAAAAAGCGTGGTGCCTAAGACGGGACCCGAGCACGATATAGCTATAAGCCATAGTTTATTTACATTTTAATCTCATTCTTATTAATTAATAATGGAGCGATGAAGAGCAAGAAAGATACTTTAATTGTTATGAAAAAGGCGCACAACGCCTTTGAAAAAAATAGTCTGAGCAATTGTCAAAATATGTTGTTGCTATTTAAAAAATTATAGGCGCTACGAGTCACTGCGTAAGGTTTAACCGAATGAGGCTATAAAACATTTATAAGTTTTGATAGAAATAATTTAGTTGTATCCCAATAAACTGTTTTTTAAACTGATTATTTCGTTTTTGATTTGATAATCATGAATCAGCAAAGTGTTACTTAAGGGAGTGACTTGCCCTGACTAAAATCCATGTTTCTTCTTTTGCCACTTATAAACACTTCATTATATTTTGCACTGTACAAAGTGTATACGGACCCTTTTTTGCGGATGGGAAATCTTCACTAGTCCTGTCTGACACCACCCATGTTCCTTCTTTTGCCGTTTATGTTCCAGGGCCGCGGTATCTCTTTCGAACAACCCGCAACCCCGGTAAACTCACACCGTGTTACTTTTGGAGTAGGCTGAATTATAAAGGATACTTCAACAATCGCAGCCCTGGCAGGTTCCTCTGCTTTGCTGACATCTCCTAGAGGCGCCACCGGGCGTGTATCGTCACTAGACGCTCAGATGGTCCATAACTTTGACGGGCCTGTTGGTCTAGTGGTTAGTGGCCCTGACTGCTGAGCCGGAGGTCTTGGGTTCGATTCCCACCCAGGACAAACTTTGTGTGATGAGCATGATTGTTTGTTCTGTGTCTGGGTGTGATTTATCTATAAAATGTATGTATTTATAAATTATATAAGTATGTATATCAGTTGTCTGGTTACCATAACACAAGCTCTGCTTAGCTTGGTATCAGATGAGCCGTGTGTGAGTTGTCCCAAGATATTTATATTTATTTATTTATAGCGTCTATTGCGGCCGGGAGTCGAATTGCAACCTTCAATGCTCGGAGCGTCTTCCGAAGAGGATTTGATTTATGATATAATTATTTACTGATAAGAATCTATGAAGCTTCGACCTTCAGCTTGCTTTTTTGTTCGTAGTTGCCAGACTATTTGAGGTTCTGAGTTCTGACTACCAATTACGACTGTAATTTTTTTATATGAGTACATTAAGCCGTTAATCTCCAACGGCTGAACTTGACAAATCCAGACTTTATGGATATAACTAAGTATTCCAGATGGCAAAACCCAATAACACTTTGCCCGAACCGGCAATCGACTCCAAGACCTCGTGCTTAGCAGTCGAGCTTGTAACCAAACAGACAGTCTACAGCTGCAAGCCAATCAAAGTCAATAGACGTTAATCTAATGATAAATAGAAAGAAAGAAAGAAAACATATTGTTTGTCGTAACTACGACGAACACACAAAATAACAACAAAAAAAACATTTAGCTCACAAAGCATCACAAACATTTATAAATACATATATGAAACAAAAAAATTGCTTTAACACCGTGACTGTGACAAGTCTGTCACCACTAAGCATGATGCTGTGCCATGGGACCCCACAGCATAGGACTGGTTTTCAGTGGTCAACCCGTGAGTAAAACGTACGGAAATCAAGACAGCACAAATATATATTTTTATATACTTAAATGAAAAAAAATAAACAGTAGATAGCTACCTACAAAAACTAAAATAAAACAACTCAATGAACTTAAATAGGTAATTTATTGATTGCGCGATAAACTCAAAGTACTTATTTAACTAAGTAAATAGCCATTACTTTTACCGATTTTCACATGAAGACCACCGATGACTTTCTGTGTACATTTTCTCCGTTAGCCGCCATTACTTAAGATGAGATCACAAAATGTAAGCAAAGATAACATTGGCACACATAAAGTACACTTTCTATTTGATTTATTGCCTTTTTGTTAAAGTAATGCAGCTTGTTAGATTTATAAATTACTAGCTTTCGCCCGCGGCTTCGCCCGCGTTAAATTTGGGGTAACACAGTTCTCCTTGCGCCTTATTGATTTGTAATAGCAACGCTAAGTTTTCCCGTTTCTTTCCTCTTTCTCACTCATATCCCACTCTTTTATAAAAAAAAATAGCCTATGTCCGTCTCCTGGTTCCCAACTATCTCTGTACCAAAATTCATCAAAATCGGTTTAGCCACTAAAGCGTGAGGTAACAAACAAACTCACTTTCGCTTTTATAATATTAGCTTTTATTAATTTCTTTTCTTGGCTCTGCGAAGAGTTTTTTTTTATTTGTTATTTATTAGTGTCTTAGTTAGATAGATAAATAGAATATTCTTTATTTTGAACACACAAATTACGAATTACAAGAATCACAGTATACAGTACAAAAATACACATAAATATTATAGTACGGTATAAAAAATAGTTTTAGATACATATCTATACTTAACATAATTTTTGTACCCTATCACAATGTTGTCGTAATTTACCCAAAGGTTGACTGGAAGAGAATGCCTTATGACGTCCGCCTATGTACCACGATTGTACATGATGTTTAAATAAATAAATATACAACTTATAAATAGGGTGACACAATGACCGGTCTTATCGCTAAAAGCGATCTTTTCAAGGTTTTTCAAGACGCCATTTGGGTGGAATTAAAGGAGGAGAGACAGTACTGTAGGTAGTCTGTGGTGTTTAATTTTCCAAAACGAATAGCTACGAAGACGAAGACTGGTTGTCGGATTTTCAGTACATTAACTACCTATCTGTAACGACTGTCAAAGATCTACAAATGACAGCCGGGACCAACAGCTTAACGTGCTCTCCGAGGCACGCAGGAAACTCGGTATGTAACTGGTGGACATCCATCCACAGACCAACATAACAAACTTGCATATAAAATAAAATAAATAAATAAATATCTTGGGACAACTCACACACGGCTATCTGATCCCAAGCTAAGCAGAGCTTGTGTTATGGTAACCAGACAACTGATATACATACTTATATAATTCATAAATACATACATATTATAGATAAAACACACCCAGACACAGAACAAACAATCATGCTCATCACACAAAGTTTGTCCTGGGTGGGAATCGAACCCACGACCTCCGGCTCAGTAGTGAGGGCCACTAACCACTAGACCAACAGGCCCGTATATATTGAAACTGCTTGTTATTCTGCGTTTATTTATAAGATTATTACAAATATTTTAGGGTATACACTGGTTATATGTAAAATTAGTTTGGAATAATGTAAGTACAATTATGTACCTGTTGTTTATGGGTTCCGTATACAATGGGTAAAAACGGGACCTTATTCTTAAGACTCCGCTGTCGAACCGTCTGTCCGTCTGCCACAAGGCTGTATCTCATGGACTGTAATAGTTAGAGGGTAAAATGTTTAATGGATAATATATTTCTGTTGGCGCTAAAACAACAAATACTAAAATAAATCCTATACAACAAACATGATCTTTTAGCCGTTTTTATAGACAATGCTACGGCTGTGCGAGTCCAACTCGCAATTGCCCGTTTTTAGGGTTCCGTACCTTTTGAAGTACGGAACTGGAACGGAAATAAAACTACGGAAACCGTATTGGATCACTTTATTGTGCGTCTGTCTGTAAAGACCCTTTATCTCGGGAATGCGTGGAGATATCGAGTTGAAATTAAACCATATAGATAAGTCTGTGGTTCCTTGGAGCTGCAAAAAAATCAACTCTCTTTTTTTTATTTCTCAAAAATTTTTTGTGTAATATAAACAATATTACTCTCCAAACTTAACGTTTGTTGGCTTGATGCGCTCTTTTCTTATAAATAAACGTAAACCTTGTACCACATATATAATTTATAATTAAAATTATTATTATTATAATATTATAAAGCTGAAGAGTTTGTTTGTTTGAACGCGCTAATCTCAGGAACTACTGGTTGGAATTAGAAAATTCTTTTAGTGTTGGATAGTCCATTTCTTGAGGAAGGCTATAGGCTATATAACATCATGCTACGACCAACAGGTGCTGAGCAGCATTGGTGAAACCGCGTGGAACAGCTAGTACCACATATTTTAACAAAATAAATAGGTACTACAATGAAATTTAAAAAATTAAAACAAATAAATTAAAAACTAAAAACTGAGTCTACACAGTCAAAAGTTATAGCCGTTTATGTCGCAAGTTTGTACGGAACACTCGGTGCGCTAGTCGAACGCGCACTTGGCCGATTTTTTTCTAATCCAGCTACAGTAATGTCCACCTGACAGTTAATCGGTCAATATTCGCTAGATTACATAAAATTAAAGCAACAAGTTAACCTAGTAGCTATGAACTTATTTTTTATCTGAACGCGACCAGTGCAGTGCAATGTTGCCATTGCGCAGTACTGCAGTTCTCACGCACACCCAGAAAACTGGAACGCGGTAGGGTTGTCAACAGAAATAAAAATAGGTATTAAACTTCAATCACGCGTTTTCACATCCACATTTGTTTCTTAAAACTTTATGCACAAAAAACTGTACAAAGGCAGATTTAATACATTAGGCATTTTCAACTAGCCTACCTTATATTTCACCGGTCATCATCTGCCTAGCCGTTTCCCAACTATGTTAGGGTCCGCTTTCAGTCTAACCGGATGCAACTGAATATCAGTATTTTACATAGAGCGACTGCCTATCTGACCTTTACAACCCAGTTAGTACTGGATAATACTACCCGCTGATAACATTGTTTGTCAGATTTTCAAACCTACAAAAAAACCTGTAAAAAATCTACAAATGACAACCCGGACCGTTTTAACGTGCTTTCCGAGGCAGTGAGGATAGATAGATCTTTTCTTTCTTTTTTAAAAATTTTGCCCCACAGAATGTCTCTTGTGTCATGATTATTAGACGATGACAATTAGAAGGGGCCTGTTGGTCTAGTGGTTAGTGGCCCTGACTGCTGAGCCGGAGGTCGTGGGTTCAATTCCCACCCAGGACAAACTTTGTGTGATGAACATGATTGTTTGTTCTGTGTCTGGGTGTGATTTATCAATAATATGTATGTATTTATAAATTATATAAGTATGTATATCAGTTGTCTGGTTAAAATAACACAAGCTTATTATTTATTATTATGGGTGCGTTTACAAACATTTAAACCCATATACACAAACAGCCAGACCCGACCCGCACTTGCTCTCCTCGTCATAGCGTTTTTTATTTGTTCTAGAACTTTTAGTTACGAAGTTATTGGGGGGCAAATGATCCAACTGACAAACTTTTCCAGTAGTTTTCTTTTTTTAAATTAAGTTTTTAATGTTTTTATAATCCGGACTATTAAGCTCGAGCTCGTGGCTAAATAAATAGTAGTCGCTCGGGTCGATCTTTAGGTTAGGCCGCGCTTGCCTAGGTTGGTCTGTGGATGGGTGATCACCCGTTACATACCGAGTTTCCTCCGTGCCTCGGAAAGCACGTTAAGCCGTTGGTCCCGGCTGTCATTTGTAGATCTTTGACAGTCGTTACAGGTAGTCAGTGTTCCGAAAGTCTGACAACCAGTCTTACCAAGGGGTATCGTATTACCCAGTATTAACTGGGTTGTGGAGGTCGGATAGGCAGTCGCTTCATGTAAAATACTGATATTCAGCTGCATCCGGTTAGACTGGAAGCCGACCCCAACATAGTTGGGAAAAGGCTAGGCAGATGATGATAATCCGGACTATTAAACGTATCCATCAAGCACAATGATTTGAGTGTGTAACATTGAGTACTACAGTAAGAGTGATTTCCCAGTTTAAAAAAGTCGTTATCCAGCAATATTTTTTGCATAGAGTCACTTAATTTGATGTACAGAAAGCATAATGGACGTCTTCGTTAAGGGTCTGTTTATCAAAGGGGCCTACTAGGGTTACCGCCTGCCGAGGTTGCGGGTTGTTGGAAATAGATATAAAGGGCAAAAGAAGGCACATGGCTGGGTTATAATCCGTAAAATTCTAAAACTCGCTCTGGGCAAAACAGAGGAAGTTGTTTGATTATTACGCATACGCAAAAAAAAGAGTCCATTTCCACTTTGTGTAAGATATAATAAAGTGTTTTCTATCCATCCATTGTTAGTACTAAACCATTACCAGTTTACATGAAAATGATACCACTTAAAGATAAACAGGTGATTACAAAATGACATCATATACACAGAGAAAGCTGTTATTAACTTTAATATCACCTTTAACATATCAAAGAATCCAAAAGCGAGACGAAGGAGACAGTTTTGACAAGAAATATGACACTACGAAAACTTTTTGCTAATTTTGTCATTTATGTACAGGGTGACTTCTTCCATCGCTCTTGGCGGAGCGGGGGGAATATCAGATTTTTACTGAATTAAACCCATCCATGTTCTTCCCTTAGAGTTTTGGGGCCACGGTATCTCTTTCGAACAACCCGCACAAGCTTCTAGAGCGTAATTTCCGCTGAAAAATGCGACGAAATAAATTTGCAGTAGTACCTGTTTGTAGAAGCTACATTGATCTTTTCAGTTTTGCTGTAAATGTTCAACGGACCACATAAAGTAAGGTTTTTACTATATTTTCCTTCTTTTTGGTGTGGTTAGTATGGTAACCTGATCTTAGAGTTTAAAACCACAAGTGGGAAAAGTTATTTGATGATTTCCTATTTATAACCTGTTATTTGAGAGCCTCCTAGCACAGTATAATATCCTTTACTTAAAAGAAGGTATCTATAAGGTGTAATATTTGCTGTAAAAGTTATACAAAGTGAAACCTTTTTTTTCAAATATTATTTTATATCAGAAAAAAACCCCAAGTGAAAACACCAGCCTGTATAAAACGTGCAAGCGCATTAAAATTATGGCTCATAACCAAAACAATAGAGCAGCACTTGACCTGAATAAGGCGGTAGCTTCTCTTTTTACTCGACGTCAATAAAATTACTTTATTATGAGAGGCATTTGCAAGAATTTGCACTTTCTCCTGATTATTACGGATGTGAGATGCTCGCGTTTTGATCTTGACTGACTTGTACTCCCGGGTTTGATTGTAAAAGAAGCATCTTTTGATTCTTGTTAATTTATTAGGTGTTTTGATTTTTTTAACTAATTTTATTGACTGATAGTCGTATTTAAAAAAAAAAACTTTGGATAGATTGTTTTTTTTAACGTTTAAGACTTTTTGTATTGCTATCTTTACTTGTGTGGGCTAGTAAGTGCTGAATTGCATTGATATTTAAACAGTGTAGTGCGTAGGGCAAAAACAAGAGGAGTCCCTAGGACTGCCTGTACTTTTTAATTATTTTAAAAATATGTAATGAAAATAAATGAGGTATATACCTCATTTAAAATTACTTATATTTATTCAAAATAATTCGTCCAAAAATTCATGCTGATTGAACGAAGACGCTGCCAATAAAAACTACGTATTTTGTAGACGATAGGCTTACTTAATTTTGGAGATGTGTCAGAAAAAGAGATAATAATCATACTTGTCAGATATAGTAGTTTTTTTGTAGTAATGGGCTTCTTCAAGTCCAATTTCATTTATTTAATGAAATATTATAAACTAGCTTTTGCCCGCGGCTTCGCTCGCGTTAAATTCGGGGTAACACAGTTACCCTTGTGCCTTATTGATTTGTAATAGCAACGCTAAGTTTTCCCTTTTCTTCCCTCTTTCTCCCTCACATCCCACTTCTTTCAAAAAAATATTAGCCTATGTCCGTCTCCTGGTTCTCAACTATCTCTGTACCAAAATTTATCAAAATCGGTTTAGCCATTAAAGCGTGAAGAGGTGACAAACAAACTCACTTTCGCTTGTATAATATTATATTACTTTTATATAAGTAAGGATTATTAAGGATTGAATATACAATTACAGAGATGATCTATAATTATAATAATTTAGCGTTAATATATAACTTTAATGTACAGCGAATGGCTTAATCGCCAAGAGCCTAGACCAGTGCTTGACTAGGCTGTCGTTAGGCAGCTGGATCAAGGGCTGAATACAGAAAGCGGTACTACTCCTGGATACGGCTCGTATTATTTAGGAAGTTCCTTTGTCTGAACTGCTGGTAGCTTGAACTCTGTTCCCAATACCGGTGGGTTACTATTTTTTATTTAAATGATACTTTTATTAAAAAAAAATATATATATGTGAATAAATCAATAAACTGAATAAAAAATATAGTGTTACTAAATAAAATATGTACAAATTAAATAAAAACTTAAATAATACTAAACACATAATGGAGATAATTATTGTGTGTCTCACGACTGCGGCCCAGTTCAGCAAATTGACGGGTAACTAGTGTCCGACACTGGTTTTTAACTACAGAGCTATAAGAACGTCACATTTTTCATTTCACTGATACCAAAGGACCAATATTCAAACATTTTGGTCTTTCCCTAAAATATACGAAACAAACAACACTTCTAAAGAATACTGCTAATAGTTAAGTTTTCAATGTAATAACAATCAATACAAATTCAGTGCACGTCTGTTTGTCCACACCGATCTCGAAAACGCAATATTAGTATTCTTAGTATACACAAAACTGAAAGTTACACTTTTGAGCGAAAGTAAGAGAGCTCGGGTGAAACTTTACGTCGAATTGAAGTTACAATTTATTTGTCGATAAAACCGAATTAAGTCGATTACTGCACGATTTTGTAAGCTTCTGTCGTTTGCTGATCCTTACTTTATATTATACTAGCTGTTCCACGCGGTTTCACCCACGCTGCTCAGCACCTGTTGGTCGTAGCATGACGTGTATAGCCTATAGCCTTCCTCAAGAAATGGACTATCCAACACTAAAAGAATTTTCCAATTCCAACCAGTAGTCCCTGAGATTAGCGCGTTCAAACAAACAAGATAAGAAGATAGAAAAGCGAAAGTGAGTTTGATACGTCTTCACATCTAAATGGCTAAACCGATTTTGACGAATTTTGGTACGGAGATAATTAAGACCCTGGAGACGGACATAGGCCAATTTTTTTTTTTTACATTGCAATGGCAAAACCTACAGGTAGCAATCAGGAAAGGGGAACCGTGTTAGCCCGAAATTAACGCGAGCGAAGCTGCGGCCGCCAGCTAGTCCTTACTTAATATTATAAAAGCGAAAGTGAGTTTGTTTGTTTGTTTGTTACCTCTTCACGCTTTAATGGCTAAACCGATTTTGATGAATTTTGGTACAGAGATAGGTGGGAACCAGGAGACGGACATAGGCTAATATTTTTTTGAAAAAAATGGGATGTGAGGGAGAAAGAGGGAAGAAAAGGGAAAACTTAGCGTTGCTATTACAAATCAATAAGGCGCAAAGGGGAACTGTGTTACCCCGACTTTAACGCGAGCGAAGCTGCGGCCGCCCTAGTATACTATAATGATTACATCAAAGTCAAAAGGTATCATTGAACTCTCACACTGATGAGATAATGACAGTAATGACGCGACGTTATGTATGGCAGCTGATTCATGCTATTACGTATGCAAAACATGTTTCGAACTTGTCCTGTCCATAACAGTACCAACTGAATGGTCATTACCATCGTGGTTAGAGAGCAGCTTCCAGTCTAACCAGATGTAGCTGAATTCCAGTATTTTACATGGAGCGACTGACTTTCGGAGCTCCTCAACCCTGCTCCACAAACTGGGTAATAAGATACTCCTTTATTGCGGATGGGAAATCCTTGTTCTTGGCGGAGCGAGGGGGAGTGTCAGATTTGTACTGACCAAAACCTACCCATGTTCGAAGGAAAATGGGCAGGTTTAAAAAAAGGAACTCAATGGAAGATCACTTTCAAACAATAGGATACCCCTTGGTAACGCTGGCTGTCGGGACATTACCTTCCTATAAAGACTGTCAAAGATCTACAAATGACAGCAGGGACCTTACATACTTTCCGAGGCATCGAGAAAACTTAGTGTTTAATGGCTCGGATCCACGGTCCCACGGATCACCTAGGTAAGCGCAGATAAAGCTAAAGGTCGATCATTTAGTCAAAAAATTCTAGTCAAAAACTCAAGATTGTAAACTGAGTCTATATTTTGTTTAAAATACTTTCGTCAAACTTAGGGGCATTTTTTTCATGTTGCATTGTAGGCCTATTACCAGCCATCTAAATACCATAGGTAGTAATTACTTGATCCTGATATCAGGTTTTAGTAATTACTTGATCTTAAGTAATTCCTTATGTAAACATTTTTATGAAATTGACAAGATGTTCTTTCTTAGGTCAAATTCTTGTCTACCGTTAAACAAAAAAAAGCTACAAAATAATTCTAAGTTTTGAAAGTTTTAACTTCAAGCAATTACACTACAGAATAAAAACCGGCCAAGAGCCTGTCGGGCCACGCTTAGTGTAGGTTTCCGTAGTTTTACGTCCGTCACAATAAGTGTTCCCACTTATGAGTTTAAAGGTGGAGGAGCGTGCAACATTGCACGCTCCGCGAGTCCGCGGCAGGCGCTTCGGTTCTGATTTGTGACGGTTTTTAGCGCGAACACAAAGGGGAGCGCTCAAACCTCGACGACTATTTTTTTTTTTTTTTTTTATTATGTTGGGACAACTCACACACGGCTATCTGATCCCAAGCTAAGCAGAGCTTGTGTTATGGTAACCAGACAACTGCTATACATACTTATATAATTTATAAATACATACATATTATAGATAAATCACACCCAGACACAGAACAAACAATCATGCTCATCACTCAAAGTTTGTCCTGGGTGGGAATCGAACCCACGACCTCCGGCTCAGCAGTCAGGGCCACTAACCACTGGACCAACAGGCCCGTCAACAGGCCCGTCGTAATTAGATTATGCACTCATAAATAAATTTACGAATATATTTAAGGTGCAAGTTACTTTACCACGGTAGGTCATGAAAGCACGGAAAATCTTAACATCGACTTTTAATAAAATGACGTCATTACACAACGCCATTCTATCGAACCATTTTTGAACTGGTTTTTACCTTAACATTTTGATGGTCTTAAAAAATGAATTTTAATTTTGTTCTAAATTGCCTTAGCATGTTCTTAATAAAAGTTTTATGTAGTTATAAGATACCACCAATGCCAAGGAGAGACCAACCGAACAATTCGGTAATACCCGATCTAATGTAATAAGTACCTACAGCGCCATCTCTCGGGGAATTGGGTTACTAATTAATACAAAGACGTGCAAGAGGTTTTCGGTGGTAATTTTGGATTGCGAGAACCGATTTCAATCATTCTTTTTTTGTTTGAAAAAAGATACGTTCAGAATAATAAAATATGTAAACGAAGTTAAAAATAATGCTTGCATATACGATTATACTACAAACTTAGTCCAGAAATTATTTTGTACAACTTTTTGTCTTTTTTGTACAAAAACTGTTGTGTCAATCAAGTTCAAAATAATTTTCCTAGAAAGTCCTTATAAAGTTCTACTTTTCAGATTTTTTTTCATATTTTCTAAACTTATGGTTCAAAAGTTAGAGGAGGGGGACACATTGTTTTTTACTTTTGGAGCGATTATTTCCGAAATTATTGTCATTATCAAAAAATGATTTCAGTAAACCCTTATTCATTTTTAAATACCTTTCCAAGAATATATCACACGTTAGGGTTGAAATAAAAAAAAAATCACTTCCCACTTTACATATAGGGTGGCTACCCTAATAAAACATTTTTTTTTCAATTTTTATTTTACCACTTTGTCGGCGTGATTGATATACATATTGGTACCAAATTTCAACTTTCTAGTGCTAACGGTCACAGAGATTAAGCGAGGACGGACGGACGGACGGACGGACAGACAGACATGGCGAAACTATAAGGGTTCCTAGTTGACTACGGAACCCTAAAAATGAGTTGTACTCAATAGATACGTGTGCTGCTAAACAAAGATCATTTCGTAATTTTCTCGGCAAATATTCTCAAGAGAAAAGATTTACGAAAAATTCCAATTTAAAAAAAAATTGCTGGCTAAAGTCACTTTTTCTGTCTCTTAAGTACGCGTTAACGTTGTTGTGAAGAGGGTAATTATCTTTACATTTCCTTTGTTAAATCTTTTATAACCACGACAAGCAGGACCAAAGAAAGGGCCCTAACCGATGACCCCATGACCACAAATACCAAAAAACAATGAAACAACTAATTACACTAAACTCGTCCTAAAAACTGAACGACAATAAATATTATCCAACACTCTTTTGTTCCCAGTGCCCCACTGACATACAGACAGACAGAACAGTTATTTTATTCATTAACATATGCCTTTGAGTCGGATAACCAGAGACAAAGGACCAACGGTTGGTGGACACGGTTCGGTGACCTGGTGGTCTGGTGAAGACTTGGTATAGTGCTTATAATTTTTAAAGAGGTGTTAAGAAAAGTATTTGAGAAACACAAAGCCATCTGACTATATTTTTTTGGATAGGAGAGACCTTTTCCCAGTAGTAGGGTTGTAAAGGTTGATACGGAAAACCCTACGGATCCTGGGTTGCGGGTTGAACGTAAAAGGCAATAGAAGGAACATGGGTGGGTTTTAGTCAGTACAAGTCTGACCCCCCGCTCCGCCCAGAGCGTTGGAAGTCATTAGATGATTTCCATGATGATAGAGTGTTGTAGTGGTGACAAATAACACCATTACTATACTCTCCATCATTTTCTTTTTATCTTATTTTATTGGTAAACCAACTATTGTCCACGCTAGTATTATAATTAAGATAACAATATGCTAAAAATACACAAGTGCGAAAATCAGTTTAAACACCAAGTGATGTTGTACAAGAAAAAGTAATTAAATTTAACTGATCCAGTTTAAGTTACTTAAGAATCGCTAGTAGCCAAAAAATAAATTTTATTTTAAAATAACACAACAACATCCTGGAACATCCTGGTTCCCAACTATCTCTGTACCAAAATTCATCAAAATCGGTTTAGCCATTAAAGAGTGAAGAGGTAACAAACAAACAAACTCACTTTCGCTTTTATAATATTAGTAGGGAAGGATTATTATAGCAGAATACGATTTGTAAAATGGTTACAAAGTGACAATTCACAAAATTAACTGACCATTTTAAGAATGTTAACGTAATTCATATTATTACCATAGGGTAATCAATAATATAACATATTGAAGAATATTTTTTAGTCTTTTATTTGTTTAATTTAAATGTGAGGATCATGTGGATCATTAATTTATTTATTTTGTTTGTTTTTGACGATTATCTGACAGTTTGAGTACTATAAGCGACCAACACAAATGTCCAGTCAAGCTACACGATAACTGACAAATGCTTGCACTGACTGGACAGGTCCACTCAATCTGTGTGGTGCTTTCTTAAAAAGACCATTTCAGACACTAATCTGCATAGTCCACATGTAAATTGACCAAGATTTTTGTCTGGACCTTAAAAGAGACTATGAACCGAGTTTGTTTCGGCTGTTTCTTCTCAGAGTAGTCGGGTAAGAAACACCGGCCTCATCTAGTTTTGAAAAAAAGACGTAATAGTGTCAGTGATAAACATCATTTATTTGCTACAGCCGCCATTTTAGACCCTGTTGTCCAACTTTTAATAACAAACCTCTTAACCTGAACTACTGTCTTCTTGTGTGCCTCTTGGCAAAGGCCTCCTCTAACAAATTCAATTGTACTCTGTCTCAAGCAACCGTTCTCTTTTTTAGGCCTGCCGTCAGTTTTAGTTAATCTTCCCATCTCTCGCTTTGTCTTCCTCTGTCCCTTCTCCCATCTCTATGGTACTAGTCTGTTAAGATGTTGTTCCACTTCTCTTGTGTACCGCGCAGCATGTACCCAGTCCATCTCCACTTCAAACTGTCTATTCTACGGCCAACGAGAAGCGATACGAAAGGTCATTAACCTAAAGAACAACTGTGGCCTTGACAATCTAATATTTAGCTCTTTCCATCTTGTGCCTTTGTCGTAATGTCTCGTTCTCCCGGCAAAAACATGACAACGTTAAGACGAGTTCGCCAACATTCGGGCGGCCATTTTAGATGGGGTTTTAGCATGGGTTTTGTTTACATTTGGTATCGCTTCTCGTTGGCCGTACTATAGTAAGTACATTCTCCAACATCCAGCAATAAATTCAAGCTGTTTCCCAACAGAATCCCGTCTAAATCTTTCGAGGCAACAGAGCAATAAAGCAACCCTTTCTCTTTTAGTTTCCGCGGTACACAATGGTATTGCAGACGTGTGGCTGTACGGAGAAAGCACGCAACAATAGCGTGTGAGGTGACATATCGAAACCAATCTGTAACACGGCATTGGAGGTGCGGTGGAGTCGGCGTTACATTAGAATATTTCTAAGTTGAAAAGTGTGTAGCATGATTGTATGTAGTCGAGCTGACAGGTGAAAGTTTTGAAGTGTTCTCAGAAGAAGCGTACCTTATTTTTTTTAATTTTTAGGGTATAGTACCTAAAAGAGAAAAATTGGAACCCTTATTGGATCGCTTTGTTGTCCGTCTGTCTGTCTATCTGTCTAATAAAACCTTTTTAATAAATAAATAAAGAAATAAAATCACTACGCCAACCAAGTAACCGAAGAATCATTTTGGAAAAACACTAACAAAAAGTATTTAATCAAATTATGTCCCAATCAAACATCTGATCAGCTAGGTAATTCAATCAGTGATTGAATATACTAGAACTAATTTGACTTTAGAAAACGAGCTCTTAAAATATTTTAAGCATACAAGTCACTGCACGTCGACCGCTATAACGCGCCGCACGGCGGTAAACAACACATAACTTTTGTCAATTACCTTCATATTTCTTACTAATTGTTAACAAATAACACTACAAGCCCACTTACATGATGTATAAGTAATATTTCAATAAATTCAACCCGAAAATAATAAGCAAACAAAAATAATATTTATTTGAATAACAATGCGACTCCACGCCACTACTGTCCATCTGTTCCGATCTACACAGAGCGGCGCGAACCGAAGCGGAACTATTGCCTCACAGCGAACATTTTCACTATTCCGCTATTGCAATTATTTATTATAATAAATCAGTAAAAGGATCGTGTTCGTATTTTATGGATGGTATTTAATACTTTAACTGTAAATCCCCTTTTTTCAATCAAAATATTCGAAATTATCACCAAAAATACTGAATTGCACACTAAATTTGCTCATCAAATAAATCAATTATACTATACTGTTAGAAGACAGCACTACAATAAAAAAGTGTTATATCTTTATCCATTTTCTATTAATGCAAGTCGTTACTGGTACGTAGGGGGTCGCGGTTTTAACCTAACCTAACCTACGCATTTTTTTAGCATTCAGGAAAGAATATTTGGTGCACGATCAGTATTTTTGGTGAACACAATTTTTTTTCCCGTATTTTATTTGTACATTCTAGGTTACTGAGTAGAACGATCTACAAAGGAATTGATCTATAAAAGTTAAGCTAGATGCGTGTAATCGAAGGTCGGGTTAAGTAGCGCACCTTTTTTTTAAGGATGTAAATCCTCAAATGACTTCCCCCGCTCAGGGCGGCGTGGGGAGTGTTAGAGTTTTACTGGCTAAAACCTCCCCATATTCCTTTTTTTGCCCTTTATGTTCAGGGGCCGTGGTATTTTTTTGAACAAACCGCAACTCCGGCAGGCAGTTGCCCTGGCAAGCTCCTCTGCTTCGCTGACATCTCTTTGAGGCGCGCGTGGAACACTAACGCGCCGTCGAAACGGCCTGCCGTCATGCGTCAATAGACGGACGGACGGACGGTGAGCTACCCATTGCTCACATTGGTCTATAAAGTTCCATGTTATCGTCTGGCCTACTTTATTATAGGTCTTCTCCTGTTACGCCAACGATGATGACCGTATTAAAAACAATTCGATAGGAGAAGACTATTCATTAAAAGAAAAGCTGGCACTAGCTTTTTTAAGAACATGATTATAAATAAAATCTATACTAATATTATAAAGCTGAAGAGTTTGTTTGTTTGTTTGAACGCGCTAATCTCAGGGACTACTGGTTGGAATTGGAAAATTCTTTCAGTGTTGGATAGTCCATTTCTTGAGGAAGGCTATAGGCTATATAACATCACGCTACGACCAACAGGTGCTGAGCAGCGCGGGTGAAACCGTGGGGAACAGCTAGTACAAAATACATTTGGTCTATCTCAAAGTTTGTTCTAAGAATAAGTGACCTTGAAATATTTATTTTGTGAACAGACTTGGTTGAGGTCTTGGTTTGAGGGTTGATGGTTGAGGTGCTCAAAAGCAAGTTTTTTTTTCAGGTGTTATTTGAGTGGATTCAGGTTGGGTATCTATATATGTTATTCGGCGAACTTAATAACATCTTGTCCGTCCTTGGAAACAAGCACAAAGTCTTAAATTCAGCAAAAGCGCTTGAACATATCTTTTGTAAAAAAAACTTTTGATTGAAAATAAAAAAAGCACACAAGATTAGTAAAAATTAAAAAAATATGTTTCCACCTATTTAAATCTTAAAGTACAGAAAAAAAAACAAATCAAAATGACCAGGAAACACAAGGACACTCTCACTACACGATGTTCTAAATTGTACCAAACCGTAGACACAATAATGCAATTACAATAATTACCAACGTTGACAATAACAAAAGACGTGCCTACAAAATAGTTTTACTAAAAACAACATTGCAGGATACATGTGCCCGATCCCACGACACCAAACAACACGAGTACATATAGACAGTTTTTATTATTAGTGTAACATTAACATTTTAATTGAAATGAAAGTAAAATCCGCGGCTAAAACAAACAGCTGACATAGTTTGGGAAAATAGTTTTTACAATTCCGAATTGCAATAGACTAGTGTGGAGATGTTGTCGATGAAAAGCTACAGTAAACTAACATTTTATAGACAACATAAATGAATTTCTATTATTGCTAAATTTGATACGTGTCTACTGTGCTATGTGTATTTGGCTTTTCAAAATTTTCTAGCAGTTTATTTTTGACGATAAAAGCACACAGAATACCCACGTTCAAAAATAATTAATATTACACTAGTAGTTCAGCAGGTGTTGACTGAAAATGGAGAACTAATCTTCCTAATGTAATGTAAGGGAAATTGTTAAACAAGCAACACATACAGGCGTAATTTTAGAAACTCGAAACTATAAAAAAGACACGCATCAAAAATAAAGCACTATAATATCGATAAAGTCCCAACACTATCTAACACTTTGTTCTGTATCTGTTGCACTAATCCGCGCAGTCGCATGCCGCGAAACCACGCGAACTGCCGCTCGCAACCACGCGGTAACCACCGTAAATAAATACGATACAACTTTTATACATCAAATAAAAACTCTCTATCAAATAGGCTGTAAGCATGTAATTTCCTTTGCCTAAAAATTTCATTTATGGTAGCTGTCACTAACGCGCGGGAAAAAAAAATGGCGGACTTATTGAAAACTTTTGTTATTATTTGTATTTTGATGTTTTAATAAAATGTGGAGTTATTTTAAGTTGTTAGATAGTGTATTTATGTAAACATGGTGATGTACTGGAGAAAAGTGATACTGGCTGCTGCCTTGTCGTCTGTTTTGGATGTCAGCAGCGAACAATTTGGAAATGATGTAAGTTTATCTTAATATTTTCCAGAATAGCATTTTTATATTTAGGTATTTTAACTTTTCAACAGCTGAATAAATAAATAAAAGGATTTTGGATATTAAATATAAAGAGGTAAATAACTCGTTGCATTTAACAACGTAAAAAATATTGTAAAATCCGGTTAAAGAACTTTATTGACTTGATTTTCTTCTTTTTTCCTAACATTTTGTTTGTTTACTTTTTGCAATAACCTGTTTGAGTGGGCTATGTTATGCTTTGCTATCAGAGGAAAATAATGAATTAATTTTAAAACTATTGCATATTTGCTGGGCGCATAATAATTTTGAGTCATCGACACGAACAGAATAAAAATGCGTTTAAGGAATTTTGGTCTTTAAAGCATCTTTTACATAAAGGCATAAATATAGACGACTACACTACATCACAAAACAAAATAGACTAGACAAATAAGGCCTAGATTTCCCACGATGTTTTTCGTCTCCTTAAATCAGTACAACGGCATCGTATTACATCAATTTAATATCCAAAAATTGGAGTAGGGGATCAAAAATGATCGCTTTCGCGGAATCATAATAGGCTAATTATATGGATTATGTACGTTACCATTCGTAAAATGGTCGCAAAGTGACAGTTCACAATATTAACCGCCTTGAGAGCATTAAAAATATATATGTACCCTTACTAATATTCTAACAGCGAAAGTGAGTTTGTTTGTTTGTTTGTTACCTCTTCACGCTTTTCGATTTTGATGAATTTTGGTACAGAGATAGTTGGGAACCAGGAGACGGACATAGGCTAAATTTTTTTTTACTAAAACGTGGGATGTGAGGCAGAAAAAGGGAAAAAAAAAGGAAACTCAGCGTTGCTATTACAAATCAATAAGGCGCAAGGGGAACTGTGTTACCCCGAATTAAACGCGGGCTAAGCCGCGGGCAAAAGCTTGTATATACAGGGTTATTTGTAAAACACCAACAACCTCGCATGACTGTATTACTATCATCATAAACAACAACTTTAGTTCTATGACTTTTTACAAAATTTTATACATTTACCAAAATCAAATCATCAAGATTTCGTTGTCCTATCTAACACATTTCAACTCCGTCCGTTTTCTGTACCTACATACCTACACCTGCCGCGCACTGTCCCCGTAGGTACGTTTGCTTCGCATAGATTTCGTAACATTTAGAGCGTTCAATTTAAATATTTTTAATTTTGTATGAAAATCTGATGAACTAAAATATGATAAATGTTTAAATGTCATAGAACAAAAGTTGTTGATTATGATGCTGGTAACATGGTCCTAAGAGGGTGCCGGTGTTTTACAAATAACCCTGTATATATACCTATATATATACATATTTAACACATTGACTGCCATGTAGGGCACCGGTGACCGGAGGCGGTCTTGTATTACGGGGCCACGTAGGGCACCGGTGACCTCACGGTAAACCTGTTTTCAGAGTTTATTTACGCGCCGTAGGACGCGTTTTCTACAGATTTCCTATTAGTAAGTGACCGGAATGGCGCTCAGGAGTAATACTTCCGCATGGTTTCTATGTAACGTAAAAATATTTTGAATTATTGAAGATAAACCTTCAATAACGTTAAAAATCCCAGAACATAACATTTTTTTTTAAATCCAATCGTATTTATAAATGGTATGGGAAGAATAATAAAACGAGTAGTAAAATTAAACTTTTTTACCCTTTAATACAAAATTACCGTGATAGCGCGTGTAAGCGACTGAGGTGCGCGGGTGCCCGGAGAGATGACCGCACGGCGCCTTGGTAGCAGAAATCAACATAATTACTACTGTGCGCCATGTAGGGTACCGGTGACCTCGTGAAGTTTTTTTTAATTTTCTGCAGAACCCTGCCTCCGATTGACCCCAAAATTTAATACTATGTATATCTAGCCCCATAACATTAATTGGCACAATATTTTTTTTTTGTGATTTTTGTCATTATTACTCTGGCAGTTAATGTGTTAAATATATATATTTTTGGTTGTTTGAAAAGGATACCGTGGCTACGAAACATAAAGGGAAAAGAAGGAACATGGGTGGGTTTTAGTCGGTACAAGTGTAGCACTCCCCACAGCAGGGGAAGTTATTTGATGGCTTCCCCTTCGTAAGAAAAGCGGCCATTTTAACCTACCTACAGTACCTATGTTTACTTCTTTTACATGTTTTGACTAGTTCGATTCCAGTCAAAAATAATTTTCAATACATTTCCTCGAAAACTGACTCTTAATTGCACTACGATTAAGTTCAACACGCAATGTATTTCACACGCGTTCTTTTCTTTCATTCACAAGAGCTTACATTTTTTCTGTTTTATCACATATAACAATAAACAAGTGCACTCAAATCCCGACAGCTTTCTTTTTAGAGTAGATATGGAGGTGCCCTTTTTAAGGCCTTCATTTTATTTTATTTTTAAAATGGGATAATTAACAGTATGTTGTAAATAAACATGATCATATAGAAAACTATTTGCTTCTAACAACAAATTGACATTCATTTTAGTTCTAAATTCTAAAATATTTGGAATACTTATTTTTTTATATTGGGCTGTATAGCGATGTCATGCCTTTGTTTCTCCTTCAGTATGAAAAGACAAAGGGCGGGGAAAAAACAAATTAAATCATAGTTTCATATTGATTACAGACAAAAACTTCTTGTTATGTTAATTGTATTGAAAAACGTCGTTTGATTCACGTGAGATTTCGTCACTGCTGTTCTCGGCTTGATAACACCCTTTCCTGGCGGCTCGTGCGTTAAATCAGCTTCGGTTGCAATGACAAAGGTTCTTCACTTGATAAAATGTACTTTTTCTCAAAATGTACAACAGACATGAATGGATGAAATATCATATTTTCATGTCTGTTCTCAATCTTTTTGTCATCCGCATTAGTTTACCTCATTTTCGTAAGTAATGACAACGATTAGACAATTTTCTTTCTTTACGTTAATTCTATTGCGGTACATAAAAGGTACAACTGTATAGCATATTATGCCAATAGACGTTATTTGAGCTACAAGAATCCTTACTAATATTATAAAAGCGAAAGTGAGTTTGTTTGTTTGTTATCTCTTCACGCTTTAATGGCTACACCGATTTTGATGAATTTTGGTACAGAGATAGTTGGGAACCTGGAGACGGATAATTTTTATTTTAAAAAAGTGGGATGTGAGGGAGAAAGAGGGAAGAAAAGGGAAAGCTTAGCGTTGCTATTACAAATCAATAAGACGCAGGGGGAACTGTGTTACCCCGAATTTAACGCGAGCGAAGCCGCGGGCAAAAGCTAGCAGCCCATAAACTTGTGTAATTACCGTTAGGGTTTTCTGTCTGATTTAAGTAATTTAGTTTTTGTATAGCAGTTGTTGTTTTTCGCATGTCCTTTTGTTGCCTTGTCTTGTATTAAGGAAACTTATCTGAGTTTTGTTAATTTCCAATTAGATGGATGGGCTCCGTTTTCTTCTTCTATCTAAGACAAAAGCAGCTATGGTGTGTCCAATTACCAAGAAAGTGTAGTGCAGTAAGACATCTTTGGGGAGAAGAGAAATAGAATAGAAATTTTCCGAGTTTCGTACAAAATAAAAGGTCATATCTTTTGACGACCTAAATTTACAGGTTTGATATTTTTACAGCTGCTTCAAGGAACCAAAGGCAGTATATGGTTCAATGAGATACCACCACGCGAATCTGAAAATAAAGGGTCTTGACACACAGATAAAAAAAAAGACTACAAAGTGATCATATAAGGGTCAGTTTTTTTTCCTTTTGGGATACGGAACCCTAAAAATCAAAGTAACACAGAAATCGGAGAATACCCGTAACATTGGTAGCTAGTTTTTTCGTAATAGGTACATTATTAAAAATTCAGGTAGCACTGCCAAAAACACAAAATAAATCCTATTTTGTGAGAACAAAGACCGCAACTTCAAAATTAGTATTCTATAACCCACCATCTTAGAAAACAGTCGTAAAACCTATCAGATAAACTTCTTGGTTGGCTACTTACATTTAAATTCAGCAATCGTAAAACATGGTTGTAAAATTGTGAAGTATTTTGTTTATCGAAAAGAACATTTACGTGCGAAAGCTTAAAAGGAAACTTTAGATTATTTTCATCGTCGGTATCTATAATTATTGCCTTTGACTTTTATTAATTTCCCGCCTCTAAGATCCTATGCAAGAACTACGACATACACGCATGGATATTAAACGATAAAAAAATAACATAAACTCACACCTCTTTCCTGTTGTTAGTTAATATTTCAAAAAATGTTTCCGAAGTCGGTATTATCATAATTACATTTAATGGAAAACCTGGTTCTTTTTCAAATTGATTAAAAAAATAATTATCAACATTTTTTATTTATTTTTAAAGGCATCGCACGAATGTCAATCTTCCGGCCTTCATCCAGGGTAAATATCAACCTTAATTGGCCAGAACTTATGAGTACAGAAAAATAACTCCTCATTTGTAGAAAATAAATAACTATTGACCAGTAACCGAGCTCACAGCGCCACAGATAACAAAAAAAAAAACAAAGTTTTCTCAAGACGTTTTCATTTTAAATGAGATGCAAATATATGAGATGGAATAAATCACGTTCAAAGTATTCATGATAGGCTAATGTACGCAGTAATTTCTAATAAATCGGGTTAAAAACCGCTAAGCATAAACCTACATGATATAAGACTAGCTATGAAAACGAAACATGCTTTTTTCTATTCCTCTAAGCGCTACATAATACTATTAAATAGGAGCTGTAGCTAGGGGTTTCACCCGGTTCTTAGTATCGTAGTGAAATGTCTTATATTATATTATTATATTATTATATTATAGTTTACAAATTTCGTGAAATAATGCCTATGCAAAATTTCAAGGCAATTCGACCAAGGCATCGTGTTCTCCCATACTAACTTTGCCACCCTGTTTCACCACTGTAGGGTTGAATTTTTCATAATCCTGTCTTAATGAGCACCCACGTCCTAAAATGATCTCCCATGCATAATTTGGGACTTCCTAAGACATGTAGTTTCTGAGATTTCGTGTTCGAGTTAGTCAGTGATTTTTCCCTTTTATACAAAGTGTAAAAAAGGAGCACTAATACTTAAAGGTAGGCATTAAGTAAGAATACACTGTGAAATAATCATAATTGAAATCAGTGTTTTAACTATCCGTACATTTATTTCGGCCTGTACATACTTTCATTCAGAAAAAATGGATCCTTATTAGCTTATTATTTTTGCATTTATTTTGACATAGCAAAAACTCAAATTCTGAGCACGTCCTAACTTAATCCGTGGAGGCATGCACGCACATTATTGTCAGAATAACATTGTCCAATCCCGGACTTTCTCGTTATAAGCGGACTTTCATTATAAAGCTAAGTCACGTCTCATGAGCATTACACAACCTTCCCTTTTGTTAGTACTTCGTAATAGAGCTTTATTGCCAATATTGATGTTAGTTTATTATAAAGCGCTATTGAGTTTGTAGAATTTATTTAAAACTATGAACGATGAACCAGTACACATATGCCTGGACTGGTTCATAGGTCTTGCATGGCGTCCGCGTAGTTTTGATTAATAGGTCGGGTAGAAGAAGGCACTTTCTCAGTAGAAGTCACGGAGTTTGGATGTGTGCCTTATTGCTATGAACTCGTAGTAGGGGTACTACAAAAAAAATATTAGAACTCACTAGGAATTTATTGTTTCGTAGGCGTATTTTCAGATATTTAAACACACAAACAAACAGCCAAATCTGGAACAACTACTGTTGGCCATACAAATATCTGTTCCATGTGGGAATCGAACTCGCAACACGCAGCGCAAATAAGTCAGGTTGATTTCACGAACATACTGAACGACTGATTGCAAAAACACGCAATTCGCGTGTCATACGCATACATAATTTATAGGGCTACCACAAAAATTAAGTCCCAAATTACCGTCGCAACAAATCAAACCAATTTACTAACCACATTCATGTCAAAAACCTCATGTGGGTTGCTCTTAGAGACTCGTAACAACTTCTTACGTAATCTTGTTACTAGGCAATCGTAAAAATATCCTTAATAGTACGTAGGCAGGAATTAAGGCTAAAATCACGACCGGTAGCTGTAAACTAATCTTTTTACTAAACTGGCCCAATCTGGGGTCACGGTCATTGCCACAATGGCAGGAATTCGTTGAGAATTTTGTTGGTGTCAACCTTGACATGAGTTCAGTGAGTGCCATTCTAGTACATGACATAGTCTAAATAGTCGGGTTTTAGAACTAGTTGGCTTTACTTGGTCAAATGATGGACTGTTGGAGGCCGGTTTGACGTATTGGGTAGTAGTTGGGCTTTTTCTAGGGTATGATGGAGCTTGTTTGCAAGATTTTCCATTTAGGACTCATCGCAACCTGGGTCTATATGGGGGACTATAACCTGCTCAAATGCCTGTGTTAGATCCAAAGTGAAAAAACGCAAAAAAAGGTATTTTTTAAGGATACGAAAGCTTTTTCGTCTCCCGAAAAATTACATTGTATTAACATTAGAATGGAAAGAACAATCAATTTGTTTTAGATCATAAATAAATAGGTTGTAAAATGTCAATGTATGTAAATGGTGCTATGTTAGAAAGCTGCGTATGATCTACGTGCATTCGAATACAACAATAACTAAATTCACAATTTTTGAGTTGTCCCAGTTTATATATTATGTAGGTGTGCGATATTGCTGATTTTGGCACATTTATCCTATTTAATATTAGAAATGCGAATGTTTGTGAGGATAGATGGTTGGATGTATGCATGTTTGTTGCTCTTTCACGTCAAAACGCGTGAACGGATCTTGATGAAATTTGGCGCAGAGGTAGATTATAGTCTAGAATAACACTTAGGATACTTTATTTCCGATAACAGTGCAAAGCCGCGAGCGCCAGCTAGTAGTTATTAATGTTTTTAGAATTCCGTAGCTCAAAACAAAAAACGGAACCCTTATAATCTTATAAGGGTTACGTTTTTCACTTAGTTGTCCGTCTGTCTGTCTGCCAATACCCTATATCTCGTGAAGGCGTGGATGTATCTAGTTGAAATTATATCCAATTATTCAGAGCCCTTTGGAGCTGTAAAAAAAACACAAATAAAACTTTTAAGTGTACTCAGTCAAATGATATGGCTGTTTGAACGAAAGCCTCGGTGCGCGGTTTGACTGTCACTACAGTGATTTACGACAACAAAATCTATGTCCCCATAGAAAATCCAAGCCATATCTAGGACAACGGCGTTTTATATGTAATTGATTGTATCAATTAGTTCCAGTTGGCTTTTTACCATGAGAAGCAAGTCTTCCGTATAAAAATGTCAAAGCAATACTAATTTTCGCAAGCACAATTAACGATTATTTTTTAACGACAATAACTGTTTGTATACTCTTTTGGCGGTAGTTGAAAGACGTAGTTAATCCTTCATCCTCAAAAACAACTGAATGTTTGTGAGGATGTATGTATGGATGTTTGTTACTCTTTCACGTCAAAACGGTTAAACGGGTCTTGATGAAATTTGGCACTGAGGTAGATTTTAGTCTGGAATAACACTAGGATACTTTTTTCGATCATCACGCGAGCGAAGCCTCGGGCGCCAGCTAATTTTAATTAGATTTTGAAGTCTACTATTAGCCTCTTTCATTATCAGTCTGAATTGTCTCAAGATTGACCTCTTTTTTGCAATTAGTGTTTTATTACTAATTAAATTCGAGTGCTGTAGTAGATTACAGTTATTATGCCCCAGTTATTTTTCACAAGCAATTGCGTTCGTTATGTGAAACAATTCATTCATTGCGTTTTAATATTTCTAGGCTGAATGGTAATCGACGTATTAATCTGTGCGGTGTCATAAAAACGTTCTTATTAACATTAAGTTTTCTAGCCTTTGTCTAAAGTTAAGCAGCTTTATTTAACCCCTTGTATGCCGGAACGTAGATCTACGCGAGACACAATGCGTTTTTAATTGGGTCTGTAATTCCGACATCATCATCTGCCTAGCCTTTTCCCAACTATGTTGGGGTCGGCTTCCAGTCTAACCGGATTCAGCTGAATATCAGTATTTTACGTGAACCGACTGCCTGTCTGACGTCCACAACCCAGTTACTACTGGGTAATATGATACCCCTTTGTAAGACTGGTTGTCAGACTTTCAGAACACTGACTACCTGTAACGACTGTCAAAGAACTACAAATGACAGCCGGGACCAACAGCTTAACGTGCTTTCCGAGGCACGGAGGAAACTTGGTATGTAACGGGTGGTCACCCATCCACAGACCAACCTAGGCAAGCGCGGCTTAACCTGAAGATCGACCCGAGCGGCTGCTATTATTAAGCCACAAGCTCCTCTGTAATTCCGACATACAAGCGGTTAATACATATTCTTGTTATTTTTTAGGGATCCGTATCTCAAAATAAAAAAACCAAACCTTTATAAGATCACTTTGTTGTTCATCTGTCTGTCAAGACCCTTTATCTTGGGATCGCGAGGAAGTATCGAGTTGAAATTTAAACAATATAAGTACCTAAATCGGCGGGCCTGTTGGTCTAGTGGTTAGTGGCCCTGACTGCTGAGCCGGAGGTCGTGGGTTCGATTCCCACCCAGGACAAACTTTGTGTGATGAGCATGATTGTTTGTTCTGTGTCTGGGTGTGATTTATCTATAATATGTATGTATTTATAAATTATATAAGTATATCAGTTGTCTGGTTACCATAACACAAGCTCTGTTTAGCTTGGTATCAGATAGCCGTGTGTGAGTTGTCCCAAGATATTTATTTATTTATATTTAAATCTGTAGTCTCTATAACAGGTTTTGTTGACCCAGAATAAATTTGGATGAGGGCAAAAAAATGAGATGAACACTATTTCTTAGTTGAAAGGCATGTGATGATTAGATATTCTTATGCAATGGGCTGCACAAATGATATTGTTATTCAATATTTAGAACTAACGAGGGAATGAATCCATTCTCTTCTTCAAGTTGAATAAGATTGTAAACATAATTCGTAATGGAAATCAAACTATATAATGCGTATATAACTCGATAATTGAAGGCTATCTTGTAAATCTGCATGAAAAGTTATATCATTTTAATATCCATAACCGAACCATGAGAAACACTATTTTAAGATCTGTGCTTTTGCTTGCCTTGTTATTGGCTACATATGGCTGTTTCTCTACTTTATTTTAACACCTTTACTTGTAAATAAAAATCTCATTTTCGCGTTAAATTCGGGGTAACACAGTTCCCCTTGCGCCTTATTGATTTGTAATAGCAACGCTAAGTTTTTCCTTTTTTTCCCTCTTTCTCCCTCACATTCCACTTTTTTTTTTAAAAAAGTTAGCCTATGCCGTCTCCTGGTTCCCAACTATCTCTGTACCAAAATTCATCAAAATCGGTTTAGCCATTAAAGCGTGAAGAGGTAACAAACAAACTCACTTTCGCTTTTATAATATTAGTAAGGATTACTTAATCATGAATTTAGTAGGTTAATCTTAAAAAAATTAACATGCAAAGTACTAACACAAATTTGTACGATTTTTAGGGTTGCGTACCCAAAAGAAGAAAGAAGATATACGATTTCAATTTCAACACGATAGCTCCATGCATTCTCGAGATATAGGGTCTTGACAGACATACAGACGGACAACAGGGTAATCGACGGTACGTTTGACGGCACGATTGGCGCAGTGGCTGAGCGATTAACTGCTGCGCTGCCTGTCGCAGGTTCGATTCTCGCACGGAACAACAATACATGTAGGGCCTACAAATAGCTGTTTCGGGTCTGGCTTTTTGTATGTGAGTTTCAATGTTTGTAAAAGCGCCGACGATACGGGGGAAATTCCTAGTGTGTTCCTAGTACATTGTACAAAAACAAAAAAATCCTATAAGGGTTCCGTTTTTTCTATTTTAGGTACGGAACCCTGAAAAACTGTTACTAATATCAAATTGCAATTAACAGACATCAAAGTGCTATGTACATTTTTTATGGACACGCCATTCCAAAACAAAACACTAAGCATTCTTTCGGTTATGTTTAAATTAACTGCCTACTCTAAATAGTCGTTATAATAATATTTAAATGGCAATATAAACTTCTTGGAGTGTTATAGCAAAGTTGAAGGTCCCATAGTCTTAGGCCGTTTACATTTACAAATTACAACTCACTGTGTCCATTTCTAAGCTCTATATATTAAAAAAAAAAATCTTATAGTGTATGTTTTTTATTTATTTAAACTTCATGTACAATAGTGGTACATAGGCGGACTTAATGCCATAAGGCATTCTCTACCAGTCAACCTTTGGGTAAAATACGACAACATTGTGATAGGGTACAAATACATAAAATATCTAAAACAATTTCGCGAAAACATATATTTTTATACGGATACTAATACACATATACATATCATATCATTTTATATAATTTATAGCTTCAGATTAAAATTGGCTTAGGGATTAACGCATAAGACTCAAGAGCATTTTAATTTTCGTGCAAAATACGTTCTTTAAATCAGAGGCAAGGCTGAAAAAGAGCATTGGGAATCTTTTGTCCATCTAAGAAGCACAATGATTTTGTTTTTTTATTCTGCCAAGTTGGTTAAAAGGCTATTTCTTGTATTTAATTTTTTTTCTGATGAGCAACCAGCATCTACAGTGCCACGAAATAATAGAATCAAAAGTTCACAGAAAAAAAAAATCTTAATGAATCTATTGACAAAATGATAGTATTAATGCTTCAATATTAAAAACCATAAGACAACAAAACAGTAACTACTTAGAACAAGAAAACTGTCCCTATTTATCATTCTAATATAATTATGCAGTAGACATACTAGGTAACATTTATACAAGTAGAGGAATCGAAGCATGCAGACAATGTCGCGAGTAAAAGTTAGTGGCAAGTGCAAAATACTTTAGATTATTACTTGGGAACGTACGAAGCGGTCACGGTCTCGAACTAACAGTTTTATGGCTATTTTATTCCAATTAGTTTATACTAAAGTCACATCTACATTGCTTTAATATGTATTTTCTGTAGACTGTGTACTGACCATACACTCAGGTAGTTCACCTAGGTTGCTCCTTAGACGATCCCTACTTACCGAGTTTCCTGCGTGTGTCGGAAAGCACGTAAGCTGTTGGTCCCTGCTGATTTTTGACAGTCGTTTCAAGTAGTTTGACGACGTGAGCAAATTTTACTAAGAGGTATCGAATCACCCAGTACTAAATTAGTTGTGGTAGTGAGATAAACAGTCGCTCAATGTAAAATATTAGAATTCAGTTGCATCCGTTAGGCTGAAAGCATATTGTCAAAAAGTCTAAGCAGAACTATAAGAAATCTGCTGGAAGCTAGAGTTTTTTCTAGTGAGGGTTAGGTTAAAATATATTTTTCATCTTCAAAGTAAAAATACAGTGTTTTGGGCACTTAGAAACCTAAGAATGCGTTTACAATATCAGATTTATTATTACCACTACCCTTTTGAGCCATTATGATCCCTACAAAAAAAGATAGTCCTTTTTTGTATGGCTAATCATTAAATAACTTACCCCGCTCTGGGCGGAGTGAGGGGGAGTGTCAGACTTGTAATGACTAGAACCTATTCTTATTCAAGGCAGGCACCTCTGCCAAAAAAAAAGATAATAAAAGATGAAGCTAAGAGGTCTCTGAGCATATTTCCTAAGCTATTAAATGATTATTTTGTCTATATAAACCCATCATTAAGTAATAATGTAAACAGGCCTTAGTAATTCGCGTTTATTTACGAAACTGAAGTTTTAGAAAATGCGACTAAGGTAAAGACAACTAAATAAATGTGGCGTCAAATTCTTTAAATGAGTTTTAATGCTAATTTGGTTACTGTAATGTAGTTAATTCGTTATTTAGCACTTTTCGCAACGTAGCGACGTTCTTCTCCTTAATTTGTAATTAGAAAAAGCCATATATCAGTCACGGTTTAAACCCTTACGAAAGTTTACTGTTAAATCCACTTCATCAAACCAAAACCGGCCAAGTTCGCGGACTCGTGCACCGAGGATTACGACATTAACGACCATATCTTTTAACTGCGTAGACTTAGTTAGAGGGTACCTTTTATAACTCCATGGGACCACAGACTTGAGTATATGGTTCATCTAGCTGGCCCCCGCGTTTTCGCCCGCGTGATAAACGAAAAAAAAGTATCCTATGTGTTATTCCAGACTATAATTTACTTATGTGCAAAAAATCATCAAGATCCGTTCAGCCCCTTTTGACGTGAAAGAATAACAAACATCCATACATCGATCCATCCATCCTCACAAACATTCTCATCCTTACTAATATTATAAAAGCGAAAGTGAGTTTGTTTGTTTGTTTGTTACCTCTTCACGCTTTAATGGCTAAACCGATTGTGATGAATTTTGGTACAGAGGTAGTTGGGAACTAGGAGACGGACATAGGCTATTTTTTATTTAAAAAAAGTGAGATGTGAGGGAGAAAGAGGGAAGAAAAGGGAAAACTTAGCGTCGCTATTACAAATCAATAAGGCGCAAGGAGAACTGTGTTACCCCAAATTTAACGCGGGCGAAGCCGCGGGCGAAAGCTAGTTTATAATATTAGTGAGAATTTTAACTCGATTCCTCCATGCTTACCTAAGCTAAAGTGTCTTAACAGACAGACAGATAGACGGACAACAAAGTGATCCTATAAGTTATCCTCCCTTTTTCCGTGTTTGCCCTAAAATTGGACAAGTCTGTATTATTTTAGTTAACTCAATAACAGCACAGTAACGCAACAAAAATTTCACAAAACGTTTCAAATTCGTGTCGTTGCGCTCAAAAATCGTTTGTTGAGGTTCAAATTAATTACCATGTTCATCGTTCTGTCACGAGCATGTCAACTAAATGGCTCAAAATGGCTTGAAATGGCTCAAAATTGCGAAGTTATCACGACATGCCCTAGAGAACCACGATCATTCTTTGTCAACTTATGAAAATAAGAGGTCAGGTAGACGAGTTGCTTCGGAAATGGAGCGAGCAACAACTAAAAACAATCCAAGTCAGGCAAGTCGGAATTTGTGTTATGTGTTTAGGTTTTATTTTGAGTATGGGAAATCATCAAATAACTTCCCCCGATCTGGAGGCGACTGGCGGCGGAGGGACTGCCAGGCTTTTACTGACTGAAACCCATCTGTGTTCCATCTTTTTCTCATTCTGTTCGGGGCCATGGTATCATTTCGAACAACTAGCAACCCCGGTAGTTATGTGTATAGGTTTAGTTCTTATCGTAATTCAATCAATATTGCAAACATTTCCATCATATTTATCAGTTACAAATGACAAGACAGAATCGTGAATGTAACACGTCTATTTCCATTAATCAAAATTATATTTACTTGTTTGAACGTTAGAAGCACAAACAATAGTATATAATTGGTATCAACAAGTCACGTTCAATTTGATAGATTTGAATCAAATGCTTAAGCCCATAAATATAACCAAAAGCGATAATTAAATTCATCATTCACTATTGCATCATTCAATTAATTTCAAGGTATTGAAATAAAGATATTGTATGTGGTTCCACTACCGCGTTAACTTAAAAAAATACGTCAAAATCTGCTTGTAATTATGTTGGTAGCTTATCGAATTAACCGTACATAATTAGTTAGATAATCTGAGAAAAAATATGAATAAGATACTTATCGTCACGCGAGGCGTAAAGGGTCGTATGTAGGAAGCAGACAATTTTAAAATTCAACGTTAAAATGTTATAAATTTACTGTAGTTTTATTACGAATGGAGTTCATAATCATCATCTTTCTGCCCTTGACCCATATTTGTCGGGGTCGCCAAGGACGCTATTTTCTTCTATTTCCCCTTGTCAATCGTCACTTTATAATTTACCCCTTTTCTTACATGTATAAAGAAGTTACATGTACATGTTACAAAGAGGGCCAAAAACTTGTATTTAGAAAATTATTTCATTACTCATTACTTACTCTTTTATTTCCACACCTTATTAATTAAATTTTAAATGTTTCTTAGTTGGGTTAGTATTTTTTAATTATAAATCTAGTGTTAGTTAGGTTATTTTTGCTCCTGGGATGTGGATCCCGTATGGGTTAAGGCCTCCTCTTTCTTTTTCCAGACATCTCTCTTTTTACCAAAGATCCTATCTAGATCTAGTATAAATTAGGATCTAGTTTTGCTCTATTTTTTGGATAATATCATCCGTCCATCTATTAGTATTAAAAATATGGCAAGCCAAATTATTTAGCCATTTCCCTCCACGTGATGAAATAAGACTTTTTATAAACTAAAGTTCTTCTCGCAATGACACCGCAGAACATCTGCGATTTGAAGCACTCGTGTAACCCAGCACTTACATTTCACACTTATGGCATCTTAAACCTTAGACAAACCCAAATGACAACCGGAGCATTGAGTTCGTCAAATTATCACGCAAACAATGGTAGTTGACTGATATTTTCATCGCCATGGGTGTTAAACGAGGGCTCTGGTTAAAATGTGGAGTATTTCGTCACGGATTCGTTGTACTATAATAGATGTGTCGTTTTATTGTTGAATTTTTGAGGAATGAAGTTAATTTTATATTGTTTATATCGTGATGCCCAGAGGTTAAGACGTCGCCTCTCATGTTTTGGAAGAGGCCTTTGCCGAGCTGTGGGATAGTAATAGGCTGGTATTATTATGATATTTTGAGAAAACGAGAGTGCAGTGGTAGCCTATTAGTAACAACCTGGTCTTACGAGTTGTAGATTTAACCTGGGCATCAATCTTGTAATCAAGCAAAACTATTTTATTTTTTACTTCAGTAAGTCGTGTCTCGTCGTGGCAAGGAGCTCGTGGCTAAATAATAGCAGCCGCTCAGGTCGATCTTTAGGTTAAGCCGCTTTTGCCTAGGTTGGTTTGTGGATGGGTGACCATCCGCTACATACCTAGTTTCCTCCGTGCCTCGGAAAGCACGTTAAGCTGTTGGTCCCGGTAGTCATTTATAGATCTTTCGTTACATCTAGTATCTGCTAGTATCTAGTATCTAGTGTCCTGAAAGTCTGACAACCAGTCTTACCAAGGGCTATCGTATTACCCAGTACTAGCTGGTGATGTGGGTTACGGAGGTCAAATAAGCAGTCGCTCCATGTAAAATACTGGTATTCAGCTACATCCGGTAAGACTGGCAGCCGACCCCAACGTAGTAGGGAAAAAGCTAGGCAGACTTCAGTAAATCGGTGGCACAAAATGATGAATCAACCAAAGTCACCGACTTCTGGAAGTTAACTTATTTTCGAGTTTTTTGTGTTTTTTTTGGAAATCGATTTTTGCAAAATTGCTACTAAAAGGTCGAAGCATTATCTTCCAAATATAAAAGAAGAAAAATATGTAGGTATTATAGAACATAACTTATATCTACCGAAGCATCACGGATAAAATTGATATAAAAAATACACTCTAGTTGACAACCTCCTCTTTTTTCATAAGTCGGTTAGAAAGGGCTCCATAGCACATCCGATCAAGGTAATTGACTTGTCAACACATTCACAAAACTCAACCGAATTAGATGGCGGACTACAGTTTACATTCAGAAAAGAAGCATCCTGTTTAAATACTTTCTTACATTATCATACTTCTCAAGCCAGATATTTTTCAACAAGCTCTTTCAAACAATACCTGGGACCAGATTGCAATCTTAATCATTGCACTTTCGAACTTCGACCGTGGCTTTGGAACTCAAAGTCACGAACTCACGGCCGTCGATCGAAAGTTTAGAGAGTTTAAATATCTAATTACCTACCTAAGTTTTAATGAATTGACAAATTGCTAAATTATTGCTAAAACATTAAGCAAGGTAAGCACCTGACTTAAATTGGTTTTCACAATTTCAATCTAAATAACTGAAGATGGTATAATATTCTTGCAAGGATTTTCTGTCTAAATAATAACAGTCGCACGGGTCGAACTTTAAGATCGGTCTGTGGATGGGTGACCATCTATTACATACCAATTTTCCACGGTGCCTCGGTAAGCACGTTAAGCCGTTGGTTTCAGCTGTCATTTGAAGATCTTTAACTGAATTGTCAGTGTCCTAAAAATCTGACAAGCAGTACTACCCAGTTCTAACTGGGCTGTGGAGGTCAGACAGGCCGTAGATTGTAGAATCGTTTCATCTCAAATACGTGTATTCAGCTGCATCCGATAAGACTGTGTGCCGAATAGTGGAAAACGCAGGCTAGCATTGCGCGCTTCAAAGAGATGTCAGCAAAACAAAGGGGTCTGCCAAGGCCACCACCTGCCTGTTCGAAAGAAATACCGCGGCCTCGGAACATAAAGGGCAATTGAAGGAACATGGGTAGGTTTTAGTCAGTACAAGTCTGACACTCCCCCGCCCCCCGGAAGTTATTTGATGATATCCTAATTGCAAAAAAAACCCGAACCCGGCTAGGTACTTAGATGATAAAAGAATTCTTGAGCACAAGTGTCACAAATCTTTTAGTACGGTTCTAGTAACTAAAATGGTTTGTGCAATTATACTTTGTAATAGTGAGACGCTAGTTCATTTCAGAAATGACAAAATACTGTTATAAAAGGCAAGTAATTGTCTGGTGCCGTAAGAAGTAAATTGACGATTAAGACGTTGACATCGTCGCATGACCTAAGCATTTCTTCATTGCTAGACTTATCTTTGTCCGAGTTACACCACAACACTATCTGTCGCAGCCTAACGCTGCGAACCGGGGCAAAAGTTTATGCAAGTTAAAATTGAAGCAGTGTGTATTTGTTTAACAACAGTCTGTAGACGCGATAGGTATCAAATAAACATGATAAATAGAAAAAAAACGGACATGTCGAATCGGACTTACACACCAAATGTTCGATACATTGCTCTAACAGCATCCCTACTAATATTATAAAAGCGAAAGTGAGTTTGTTTGTTTGTTACGTCTTCACGCCTTAATGTCTAAACCGATTTTGATGAAACTGTACCAAAAGTACAGAGATAATTGGGACCCTGGAGACGGACATAGGCTATTTTTCTGTTTAAAAAATCGTTTGTAGTGTTAAGGTTTAAGTTATTTTTTTGTGTTTAGTATTTTTTGGAGTTTACTCCTTAAGAATCGATTTTCATATATAAGGCGCCCGGTATGAGAAAAATCCGAGGGGTAAAACTTACTAAAGTAACGAAAATGTGTCACGTTTTTGGTGCGCACCTTTAGTGCGCAACTTTCTAATTTGGCTGTGAGTGTATTAAGACGTACATATGGTATGCTGTATAGGCGACTATACCTATATACTATATGTTATTGGGCTTGTTTGTTTCTATCAGTGTCGATGTATTTATATTGCTATTTTTTTCATTAATTTGTGAATTTACCCTTTCATATGATATTAATCTTTTTTCAGTTGAATAAACTCTTTTTGCGTATGGTTAGATACTCGTACTTAAGGAGTAAACTCCAGTCGTGCGTCGGAGCTGACACACACTTTTTTTTGTTTTCTTTATTTTTATTTTCTTCGTAGTGTTAAGATTTATGTTTTTTTTTAAATATAGTTTGTACGTCTGGCAAGTGCCAAATAAACCTGTTTTCTTTCTTTTTTTCCCAATTGATGTATGTGCAGAAGTATAGTGATGCTTGTACAAATTTACGGTTTGTCGGATTTTTCTTCTTACTGGTACTTTATAACAATGTTTCTTACCACATTTTATTATTCTATTAATATGATAGTGACTTTTAGTTACTCGTGGTTTATTTCCTATTTTGTCAATTAAATGCTTTTCTTCAATTTTTTTTCTATGACAGTATTACGTTTTTGCTAAGGATTACGAAAGCATTGATAATTCACCACAACAGAAAATATTTATCCAAAATCATATTAACAACGTCGTAAATCTCAATGATTTCTTTTATTTTCCCAATAAAAGTTGTTTTAAAAATTCTTATTATAAAATATTGCGAATTCGACCCATCTGACCATAATAAGGTAATGTTTGTTTACGCATCTTAATGTCAAGGTGACACTTTTTATAAGTTTTGTTATTTTATAGCTAGGTAATTTTTTTGATATTTCTGTTCGCTCATAGGTAGTCTACACTCCATAAGTAACTTTTAACTGCGGCTTTGCCCGCTCTTCGGCGGAAACTAGGTATCTCCATAGGTACGTATTATAGGAATAAAAACGCAATGTCTAACTATACCGTACCCTATCCTACTAATATTATAAATGCGAATGTTTGTGAGGATAGATGGATGGATGTGTTCACGTCAAAACGGCTGAACGGATCTTGATGAAATTTGGCACAGAGGTAGATTATAGTCTTAAATAACAAATAGAACACTATTTTTCGATATCACGCGGGCGAAGCCGAGAGCGGCTGCTAGAAGCTAATAATACAAATTCTTAAAGCAAAGTCAGGGACCCATGAGTGGCATTGTATTTTTTGTGGAGGGGTTTTTAGTCAGTAAAAGTCTAACAGACCCCCCGCTCCGCTCAGAGCAGAGTCAAACGAACTTAAGAGGCAGCATTGATGCTTAAATGATTATACTTCAGTAAATCTATACTAATCTATACTAATATAATAAAGCTGAAGAGTTTGTTTGTTTGTTTGAACGCGCTAATCTCAGGGACTACTGGTTGGAATTGAAAAATTCTTTTAGTGTTGGATAGTCCATTTCTTGAGGGAGGCTATAGGCTATTTAACATCACGCTACGACCAACAGGTGCTGAGCAGCGCGGGTGAAACCGTGGGGAACAGCTAGTCCTTAAGATAAACGGTACTTATATCTTTATCAACACAACACTCAACACCGACCCACAAAATGCAATAAACGTCGATAAAATTGAATTTCGCGGGCCACCTAAGCGCTTTCACCTTAACAGGTAAGTAAAACACCCAGTTTTGTCCCAACAAACAGTGAAGGAAATACTTGTAACAAGGAAACACACATACCATTCCATTCTATAACCCGTTCAACGTAAATTGTGACTGACAGGTTTCTATGTAGCAATAACATGTATTTGACAGCTTACCGCAGCGTTGTATCGCCTGAGGTACTAGAGTACTTAAACTTTCGTAATCAGTCATTAATTGCTGGGAAAAACCCAGTTTACCGAAGTCAGTTGAAGTACAAAGGTCTGGAAAGGAAATGGATAAAGAATCTATTGTCGTGTTGTATCTATCAATCTGTGGTAACAGGATTTATAAACAAACTAGCTTCAGCCCGCGACTTCGTCCGTGTGGCATAACTACTACTACTAACGCTAACTTTAATCCGCGTGATGATTGAAAAACAATATCTTCCTCTCCTCTTTTCTTCCCTCTTTGTCTCATATTTTTAGCCTATGCCTGCCTCCTGGGTCCCAGCTATCTCAGTAACAAAATTCGACAATATGGGTTAGTCCATTTAGGCGTGAAGACGTAACAAACAAACTCACTTTCGCTTTTATAATATTAGTAAGGATAAGTAAGCAGTTGGATCTGAATGAGGTTTGGGCAGCCTGACCATTGTAAACAAGCACTCTATCTTTGAAAGATAAAAAGGGATACAAATCAAATTAGCTTTCAGAAATGGGTGCAATTGAATCGTATTTAATCTTTGGAACATCGTAATCTTTTGTTTTTTAAAACGTTGCCCCTCACACTAGATTTTTTTTTCTGTATCGTGAGTGCGATTACAAACACTTAATGTCACATACACAAACAGCCAGTCCCGAAACAACTATTTGTAAGCCATACAAATATTTTTTCCATGTGGGGATTGAACACGCGACACACATTGCAGTAGAAATAATGTGACTACCAATAAATAATAATATTGCAGCAATAAAAAAGAGGTATATCGCTGCCCCTTTTTTGTATTTAAAATATTGAATCTGTAAATTCGAAACACTGTTTTATAAAAAATCTTATACCCCCGCTAATCAGAGAGGTCGACTTGCAAAAGCTACACAAGTTGACACGAGTTCTTACACTCTAAACGTGACGCTCCAGATGGCACCAGTGCTAATTGCGCACGCTCTGCACTCAATGTCAACGCACGCCCGCAAAACTGTGACTAATTGTCAAACGGCGCAGGCGCAGGGGCCGGCGCAGGCGGCAAAACGGTGATAGTGGGTGGTTTAATTGTGATGATAGGTTAATTTGGTGTCTAAAAAAGTGTTGCCTTGATGATTTCAACAAAGCTGTGGGACGCACCTGGATGGGGTACGCATGGAAAGCTGAAGAAGCAGAAGAAGCTTGAGACATAAACATAGGTTGTGGTTATATAGTATGGTTGCGGGTTGTTCCGGGGTTGCAGGTTGTAAGAAAGAGATGGTCTCGGAACATAAAGGGTAAAGAAGGAACATGGGTGGGTTTTAGTCAGTAAAACTCTGATACTTTATCCCGCTCCACTCAGAGCAGACGAACTAACGACTGACACATTGAACCACTAACAGCAGTTCCTTCTACAGCAGCCTAGCCTTTATAACAAATGTTTAATTAACTGAACTATCTATAAATTTCCATACTAAAACTTCGCATGCAAAAGCGTTAACACTTTACTACCAGTTCTACACGCAGTAAAAGCTAGCTAACTAAATGTTACGAGCTTCGAGTATTTAAACCAAGATTCTCATCAACGATACCAAGCCTATAGATAACACATCAGCATTCCATTATATCGATAAACATGATAGTTACATTATATAGGACTCTAGACCTTGAAATGAAAGGCTGTTTGTGTATGTGAGATTTAATATTTGTAAGTACAGGAGAAATTCCTAGAGGGTAAAATATTATAAAAGTAATTATGAACCGACTAGCTTACACCTGCGGTTTTGCCTATGTTGAGACTTAGTGTTCTTAGTAATCTTCACACTATTAAGTATTTTTGAATTATTTTTGAAATCGACCTTTTTCAAGTGATGTGGCAATTCTCAAAGAAAGTTCTCCTTGGATATTGCAATTAAAATGTTTTTTATTTACCAGGATATTTCCTTTAACTAAACCTTTTCCTAATACAAGGATTTTTAACTTGAAAAAAAATATATACATCCTCCGACCAGTTTAATTCTATGTATTTTATTATTAGTCAAAGGACATGACCAAAAAATGTATAAAGCTGTGCCCTAGAATGTTCACATATAACATTTATGTCATACGTCGAATTCAAATCACAACTTGACACGTCAAGAATCCTTACTATCCTTACTCCTTACTAATATTATTAAAGCGAAAGTGAGTTTGTTTGTTTGTTTGTTTGTTACATCTTCACGCTTTAATGGCTAAACCGATTTTGATGAATTTTGGTACAGAGATAGTTGGGAACCAGGAGACGGACATAGGCTATAAAATATAAATTAACATATAATTTTTTTTCAAAAAGAGTGGGATGTGAGGGAGAAAGAGGGAAAAAAAGGAAAACTTAGCGTTGCTATTACAGATCAATAAGTTGCAAGGGGAACTGTGTTACCCCGAATTTAACGCGAGCAAAGCCGCGGGCAAAAGCCAGTAAACTAATAAATGGAAATAATGAAGTGACTCCAAAAGTGTATCCAAAATTGTAGCTACACGGATACTTTCTTGCAAGAAGAACAAGAACACAGAAACAGCAAGATGAGAAAATGCACTTACGCCACTTTCGTCGATACGCAACGCTTGGTAACACTGATGAGATGCGGCGATAATGTTCATTTACTTCCCTCTGCATGTCATGCGTTGATTGTAGAAAGCCGGTATTTATAGTCATCTAATAGAGATATCACTTCATTTGCAGTTGATGTTATCATTATTTTATGGGGTAATATGTATGGTAATTAGACATTGTTAGTTTTATGTTAGTGATGGAGATATAAGCCACCCACGGGATGTATTCTCTCTTACTCTTCATCAAGTATTTCTGTATGTAATTGCAGAGGACGTGTGTGTTTAGACAGCATTTGGTTGTCAAGGGCCTCAGTCCCAAATCTTTTAGTATTTTCTTTTCTTTTCAAGTCGATATTATAGGTAGGTATGTGAAATGAGTTGGGCTACACAATTTCGTAAAAGTCGGTAGTATCGTCACATCGTTAATATTTTCCCCGTGGTTTGTCTTTGTAGTTTAGTATATTTGTGTACCTACATTTTGATATATATTTAAAGTATTTTATATATCCATGTAGTATAAATTTATTTTGTGTTTTACACCTACCAATGTTCGTCTCTGCATCACCCAAAGATTGACTGGTGGAAAATGCTTATGGCATTAAGTCCGCCTCTGTACTTTGTGCTTAAAGTGATAAATAAATAAATAATCCCAGCAACAGATGGATTTTACCAGATCTTTAGATATGTAGATGTTTTCATAATTTTAAATTAAAAATCATAGTAGTCTTATTTTTCTTAAATGTAGTATAATTATCTTGCTCTCTATGTGCAATCAGATGGAACAGATTTTATTCAAACGAGATTTTATTCAAACGAATAAGTTACATATTAGCCCAGATGAGTAAATACTACGTTTCAAATTGATCCCACTATATCGGTAGGTAAAACATTATTAGTGCATTACCCTATAGGCAAACTTTATGTAACTATAACACCAAAAATAGATCATTATAATGATCATGAATGGGCAGATGACCTGCAGTTATTCGCCCACACAAAAAAGTTATCATTAAGCTGATTTTGGATAGGTTCGACCGGAACGGAACGGATCTACTAAATGGATAGAGGCAGATTTTCAATTTCCTTTTGTGTAGTTTGTATGTAGGATGCTTCAATAGTGGGTGCTTGTACGCTGCTGGTTTTTATCTAGGTTTGTTAGTAAATTATCTTTTTTTTGCATTTCTCCAGTTCTCCAGTTTCATGTAATAGAGGGCGCACCTATTGCCATCAACCAAACATCCAGACTCCTTGGCCGTTACTAAGTAATTCCAGTCTTTAGCTTACATCCAAAATCTAAACAGCTAACCTTGCTTTTTTCCTGAAGCTCACAGATATTTTATTTTAAATATGTATTTTTTCCTTTATTTTTAGCGAAAGCTCTTTTGTGTTTACTTCAAATTTTGTTCATTGTTATTGTTTTATTTGTATGTCCTCACTTGTTAAGCCACAAGTTACAAGCGCTGCTTGGTTTGTGGCTAACTGATAATGTTTTTGGGAGTTTATTCCGTCACTTTTTCTTCCTACCTAAAATACTAGGAAGTGCCGAAGGGTGGGCGTTTTAGGGGACTGTCTTGTGTAATGACGTTTAAAAAGTGCTGCTACCCTACTATGACCTCTTAAAGCAATTCTTATTCCACTGAGGGAAAGAGACAGAGCTATACAGGGTGTTTAGCACCATCTCTTTCCCTCAGTGGAATACGAATTGCTATAAGATGTCATAGTAGCCCTTCTGATCATCAGCTTAATTTGAATAAACTACATTTGATTTTGTTATTTCTGTCTTGTTTCGTTTGATGAATAAACTTATTACTTAGTAACTAAGTAATAAGTTCCTAGAAGAAGATTGCTAAATACACCAACCCGTGAAAATAAATTATTTTTTTATATTTTTTTTTAATATAATTTTTGTACCCTATTACAATGTTGTCGTATTTTACCCAAAAGTTGACTGGTAGAGTACGCCATAAAGCATTAAATCCGCCTATGTACCACTATTGTATTTGAAGTTTAAATAAATAAACAAAATTGACACCGCTAACACTATTAACCCTACAAAAAACCATGAAGTAACCGCAATGGTTACATAAAAACGACGCGTGTTTGCAATACAGATCTGATTCTATTTAAGAGAAATTTCTTTTTTTTTTCGCGATTCGAACGCAATGACCGTTCTCGGAAGCTATTATCAAGTTTTTATGTTAGAACTACTGAACCAGTAAGTGTTGCACAACACTATTTGCTGTGATTATTGCTTATCATTTACAGTTTACTTTGAAAGAAGTCATTTTATTGGTAGTAGGTCAGGTTTTTGTTGTAATTGACAGTGATATTTTTTATACCTTGCCTAACACTAGGAATTTCTCCTGTATCGTGGGTGCGTTTTCAAACATTTAAACTCACATACACAAACAGCCAGACCCGGAATAAGTATCTGTAGGCGGTTTGTCTTGGTATGGACATGGGATGAGGAGGGATGAAGGACATGTGACTAAAAGAGTGATGGATCTGAATGTTGATGGACGGAGAGCGAGAGGAAGGCCAAAGAAAAGATGGATGGATTGTGTAAGGAGTGATATGAAGGAGAAAGGAGTAAATGATGCCATGACGTCTGATAGGGGAGAATGGAAGAAGAAAACGTGTTGCGCCGGCCCCAAATAAAATGGGACAAGGGCAGGAAAATGATGAGGCGGCCATACAAATATTTGTTCCGTGCGGGAATCGAACCCGTGACCGCAGCAGTCGATCGCTTAGCTACTGCGCTAAACGTGTCGTCATCTTTTGACGCGAATAATAAGATTTTGACCGAACTACTCCATAATTAGGGTTCCGTACATCAAAACGAAAAAACGGAACCCCTTAATAACTTCGTTGTCCGTTGTCTGCCACAACCAAGACAAGGCATTGAGTTGAACTTAAAACCAAATACTCAAATCTGTTATCCCTTGTAGCTGTGAAAAAACAAAACCTTTAAGTCTACGCAATCAAAAGATATGGCCGTTTATGTCGCAAGCTTGTACGGAACCCTCGGTGGGCGAGTCCAACTCGCACTAGGCCGGTTTCTTTCTTATTTTCTGTCCGAAGCAAAATCATCCTTCTATCCACATATCTCTTCAATACATCAACGTATAAACACACTTATTTATACAACAACTACTTATAGGGCGAGCAAGTTCTCAGCTGAGGAGAGTCTAGATATCTAGGGTCAATGTCCAGATGCACTAGCACCTGCACAGTCTTTATTATGCATTCTTTTATGGATGTGAATGCAGTTTGGATGAACCTTTCAAGAATAGTTTGATAGAAGAGTGGGTGAATCAAAATACAAATATTTTATTTGACAAAGACCTGAATAAGCACTTATAAAACGTCGAGAAAAGGTGCACGATTCGGGTTAGGAAGAATCTTGATGGCTGCTCTTTAAAAATCATTTGTAAAACCTAATTTAAAACAATGTTGTTACGGCGCGGCGTTTGTTAGGGCATAAGTATGAGAGGACAGCGTAAGCCAGACAATAAGTCATTATTGTACAAAACGTAAAAGAAGATAAAAGTTAACAAGTATCTAGGAATCTAAAGTCCCAAAATGTCCACTCATTCACAAAGATTTGTAAACAAAAAAGATTAAACTCGTTTAGTTTTTCGCATCTGAAAATTATTAGGTATTAAAAGTCTATTAAAACCAGTAACACAAATATTGACATCAGTTCTGTAACTATTCTGAACAAAGGATTTATTTAATAACATTATTTAAATTTGACTACAGTAATCGATCCCAAGTTAGGGTTATACATATTACTTCCCCCGCACAGAGCGGAGCAGGGGGAGTGTCAGACTTACTGTCTAATACCCATATACGCCCCCTCTTTTTCCGGGCCGCGGGATACCGCGGCACCAGAACCGGTATTGCGGGTTGTGTAAGTATGGCAGATACTTTAAAACCTCATACAACAAGTCTAAATTGAATCCAGCAAACTTTAGTGCTGTTGGTTTTGTGTTTACTGACTGAATCCATATTATACTCATCATAATTACAGAACTAGTCACAAGAAATTATAGATATTGTGTAATTTTTAGTTGTTGTTATTCCGTAGTTGGTTTTAGTTCGTTGTTGTCTTGTATTTATTACTAGCGAACAGCTAGCACGCGGTTTCACCCACGCTGCTCAGCACCTGTTGGTAGTAGCGTGATGTTATATAGCCTATAGCCTTCCTCAAGAAATGGACTATCCAACACTAAAAGAATTTTCCATTTCCAACCAGTAGTCCCTGAGATTAGCGCGTTCAAACAAACAAACAAACAAACTCTTCAGCTTTATAATATTAGTATAGATTTCCTCACGAAGTATTTGCTTACTTGTGAATGTTAGTTCGACAACATTCAAGAACTCTATCGAAACTAATGATTCTATAGGTTTCAAAATATCTAATACCAAATGAAATTAAGCCCGCGCTATTGGATTTTAACATGTTTTATTAGCTTCACTTGTAACTAATTAACTACGTCAATTTGTGTGGTACAATTTGACCCACTTGTTGGTTTACGATTGAACTGAAATTTTGCATACATGTTTAGTTAGAATGGCATGGCATGGTTAGCTGCGTGACAGCGGTCTAAATCCAATATGGCTCCCAAAGATGGCGGACTAGTTCTTTTGTTGGCATTCCCATGGTGATGGTATCAAATGAAAGGATTTGAAGAAAAGAATACGAGAAAATGTGATTATTGTGTTTTTTTTAACGATCTCAATAAGGAACTCTCTTTCTCAACTTTTATTTTAACTTTTTAAGTTTTCTCCTAGTATTTATTTTTTTATTTATTTATTCAGGAACAATTTACATTGTACCTATATGAATATTTTAACATAAAACAGTATTGAGTATTGAATTGAGTATACAATTAAATATTATATAAAAAAAAATGCACGTTATTAAAAATTATAAATAAAATAAAATTGACAAATCAATAATGTAAATGTCATGCACACATAATTAATAAAAACACAATGTCAATAAATTAATTAAAAAAATAAAATAATCAAAAACAATTAATAAAAAGTGTTCGTGATGGAAAGTGGCATTGACGTGTCAAAACTATGTCAATTCTTAATGTCGTCTAAATTAAAGATAAGCAAAGACAATAACTAACTTAAATAACTAAAACTGGATCAAGCTAGGTCAAGTTCACCTATTACTTGTCAAGCTATTGTTTTACGACAATAGTTTCGCAATCTGTCTTGAAGCCAGGTCAGTGGAATCTCTGCACAGAACAGTGTATGGGGCAACAGTACTGAGAATGTTTAAGGGCAAAATAGTATAGTGTTTTGAATATTTACGGCAGAGGATTTGATGGCTAAGCTTGTATTTACCCACAGCCCGTTTGCTTAGTATTTGTCTGTTTTTTTTCTACAATACAGACTACTTCTTTCAATCTACAGATTTTGAAACTATTTTGGCCATTTTTAGAAAATTTGTTTCGAAAAGATGTAAGAGGCACATTCATAATCAGTATAACAGCCCTTGAATTGCGAGCTACGTTTGTGTGTAACCACATCATTCCTGCATCAAATTCAATCTTGCTATTAAATTTGTATCTACTTCAATGATTCTTACCACTTTCGCACTTTCTTGTTTACCGGAAAAATGTCGCAATCTATCCCCATAATTAGTAACCACCGCAAATCCATTTCCCCGATAAAATGTCATGACCATCACGTAGTGAAATGAACAGAAGGCATATCCGCAATATTTCACATAGTGTAAGAACATTTTAAGATATCCATCATTCTGCACTAGCCTTTGCTTTCGGATGGGAAATCATCAAATAACTTCCCTCGCTCTGGGCAGGAGCGGGGGGGAGTGTCAGACTTTTACTGACTAAAAACCATCATCAAACAACCTTCTATTGCCCTTAATGTTCCGGAGCCACGGTATCTCTTTCGAACAACCCTCAACCTGCCTGGCCCGTTTTGCTTTGCTGACATTTTTTTGAGGACCACTAACACGAAGTTGACACTGCTAACTGCACTAGTCATACGAGTATATTTTGCCAATTCTTCTCCATAGAGATCTACGCTTTATTATGGGCAACTACGGTACTTTCACTAAGTATTATGCTTTGTGTCTAGAAGTGCAGCTTTATCAAAAGTCGTAGGCTGTTATGCTTTAAGTTTTAGCCGAAGGAATCCAATATGGATGTAGGTGCAGGGATGTGCAGACAAAATTGTTATTATCGTGGACAGAACCTAGATGGGACAGGTACAAGATTGTCAAGCTTGACATAAGTATAGAGAAGCCAATGGCCGGGAATACCTGAAGACTGTACAAACTACAGATTGCGCTCACTCCTAGGCATTGGTCTCTTAAATTGCTAGTCATAGGTTGATGTGCATTTCGTTGTGGACAAAGATGATGATGAGACCATAGTCAAGGTTACTTTGTTTTTCAAATATTTGTTAACCACTGGTTGCCTGATTGGCTTTTGATCAGTTGGACTTTGAAGAGTTCGTTTGGGGATTAAATTCAGTGGAATTTCTGTATCCAATTTCTCTGTGGCACGCTTGCGTGTGCGCACTTAGTTGCAACTATTCCGTTGTTCCGCAGCGCGTGTCGTTTATCAGCGAGGATGAGCAAGAAAACGCGATGCTCAGCATTCCACTATGATGCAGATAATGCTCCGTTGAACACGGGACACTGAACTGTGAGATATGCACAAGGGTTTCTGGTAGCTTTCATTGACCTTGGTGAGTGTTAATATTTATGACATAGGTCTATCGTTCATCGGCCAGCGATGAAGCCACCTTTTGTGAATGTTTCTATGAACCGTACATAAAGGGCGTAAATCGTAAAGACAATCGTTAATATGTGGGAATGTACCGAGAATGGGCAAGAAAACGTGCCATTCAGCATTCTGCTGTGATGGTACAGGCGTTCAAATAACCACCTCGTTTTCACTGCTGGTCATAGGCTGATAACCCTCACACAAATTACCAACCACAACATCCTGACCCTGCCTGCATACAGTTAAGTTTAATTTTAATGACTGAAAAATATTTCGACTCCTTAAAGCCGAACGTCAAGTGAACTAAGCTATGTTAAACTAGGAAATAGTTGTTTATAAACCAAAAAAATTTGGAAAAACTACGTTAGTGATGAAAGGCGGAAGATGGCTTACCTTAGTTTGCGTAGCTTCGAATCGGCCTACAATAAACTCTCATTTTACTCTGCAAACAGATGTTACAACAAATGATATGATGATTTCGGTATAGCACAGTGAATACAAGCATTTTGATCAATGCTCTTTCGTTTATAGGTAGACGTTTTTGTTCTAATTACGGATTATATTCAAAACAATATCAGCAATAATGTCGTTCTATTCATTCCATTTGGGGTCGGCGCAACACATTTTCTTCTTCCATTGTCCCGTCAGACGTTTTTTAAACATTTACTCCTTTCTCCTTTATAGCCTTTCACAATCCATCCATCAACCCGTCGCACGTCCGCAAACATTGCTTGAAAATGCCTCAAATGTCGAAGCAGTTAGTAGGTATAAAATTATTTTGGGTAGACGTTCACAAAAATTGAGATTTCGTCATTATACAGATAATAACACTATACAAATTATACCTTCTTGGATTCGTTATGAGTTTACCTGTTTATTGGTATATATATCTAATAAATTAAAACTAACCTGACTTCACAGCGACGTGAAATGTTTTTATTTTGATATTTTTTTCACATAACCTTGAAACTTGATCACAATACACCGAATTCACACACATATTCACCTAAATAACACTATATTACGATAACACATATGTTCAGGCATTCATATTACACTGTATTTTACTTCCAAACATATTATTTGCAAACAAAAAAAAAATAATTCCGAACCGAGCCGCACACGCACGACTTGCGGTATTTATGGTACCAAATTAGGTTGTGATCTAATAAATGTTACTCAAGGACTGTATTACTTACTAAAAACCATATTGTGTTGCTAAATGCGAAAAAACGACATAAAATTACATCCAATCGCAACCGATTCCTTATGAGCCAACGGGTGCACACGCGACATTTGAAGCATTTTTCCTTATGAGCACCCGGGTGCTCATAAGGACGCTCGAGGGGTCCTTCTTCTTGCTCTCCGTCCATCAACAATCAAATCCATCGCTCTTTTAGTCACATGTCCTTCATTGTCATGTGTTCATGTCATTCAATAATATCGTTCTATTACCAATTTGAATTCAAATTAGGCTTCTTTTCTTTACATACACATTACAATACAATTAGCTTGAACTTTTCAAATCAAATTCAAAATGGCTGCGACCTACAGACATTAAGACACACAGACACACCTATTATGAATAACAATGAAAATAAGTAATAGTTCAATAATACTGGTACAAAAAATTGGTGTCGTAATTCAGTTCATGTCGTGACTGATCCATATGATATTATTATGGCATGTTACCAAGGTTCTGTTTTTGTTGTCTTTACTAAGCTTTAGGAGTACTCCTCAGTAATATTTTGAAAGAATATCAGGTGGAGATAGCCCTAGAAATTAAAAAAATACTATCCCAAAGAATAAAACTTCTTACTGAAGAGCACAATCGTTTTTTTTTTGTAACTAAATTTAAAAAAAACTGTTGTTTGGTACACGAGACAGACGGATAACAAGTGATCCGGTGATAAGGGTTCCGTTGTTTATAGGGTCCCGTTCCTCAAAAAAAAGCAGAACCCTTGTTGGTCCTTTTATCTCAGGAAAGCGTGGAGGTATCGAGTTGAAAAAAATACTCTCTTTCTTGGTTCTTTTATGCTTAGAAAAAACAATTCTCTAAGTCTACGCAGTCAAAAGATATTCCTGTTTATGTCGCAGGTTTGTAAGAAATCCTTGGTACGCGAGTCTGACTCGCTCTAGGCGGGATGTTTTCCCCTGAGTTACGGAACTCTAAAAAGAGTCAATAGGCATCTTCTGGGCTCGCTCGCTCCATCGTAGACCTCATCTATCGCTTACCATCAGGCGAGATCGAGGTCAAGAGTGAGTTCATTCCCAATAAAAAAGAAGAAAAAAAAAAGGAAGAAAGCACTATTAATTCATAATGTATTTTCATAAAACGTTATTTCACAAACACCAGTTTACAATCAGAATTGCTTTCATTTGGCAATCGTGCTTGAAATAATTATATGGATATGCAATTTATTTGCAAGAAACTGAGGTGCGGAACAGCGTTCAAGTTAAACGAAGATAATAAAACACTGAATGCTTGTATAATATTTGTAGATACCTAAATATTCTATCTATATACCTACTTTTTTTTTCGGGTGGTAAATCATCCAATGACTTCCCCCGCTCAGGGCGGAGCGGGGGAAGTCATAGATGATGTGCAGGAACCTCCCGAAACTTCCGTGTCCGGTGAGGACCTGCGTCAGGCGGTAGGTGAGGACGCCATGACGATTCTCCAGCCACTCCTCAAAGAGGGGACTTACCGCCACTATTGTGGCGTGCCCTATCTATATACCTACTTGTGGCTTATTAGGGTTCATTTGAATGATTTGCTAAGCTGACCAGTCATTGTGACTCTCAATTCTAAAATCCCTTCCCCTGAAGTGGGTTGTTTTTCTAATTGTCGTTCTATCCCTCGAGCTAAAGCTAATTTAGCCTAGGTTTTAGTCGACGATTGACGAAGTATTGCAGTCTTCTAACCTGTCTGGTTAGATAGGTATCTTTCGCTGAGGTAAATACAACAGTATCAGATAAAACACACAAAAAATAACTCGGTGTTAATTACAGACACGTCCTATATTTGATGTCACGGTTGGCGCAGTGGCTGAACGATATAGCTGCACTGCGTGTCCCGAGTTCGATCTCTGCACGAAACAAATATTTGTATGACCTACAGGTAGTTCTTTTGGGTCTGGCTGTTTGTGTAAGTGAGTTTAAATGTCTGTAAATGCAATCACGATACAGGAGAAATTCCAAGTGTGGGGAAACAATTTTTTAAGAAAAAAATAGTTGCATAGATGCACGCTACAGACAGTATATACCAGGACAAGATTTTTTTAAATGCGGAATACTATACCTCTTTGAACTCATTCCTGGTCAATCGACCAGAGAAGGCAATACACCAAGAAGTTGGAAAGGAATAGGGACGCGTTGTCTATGTAAACAGAAGCTACTTAACAAAAAACTACACAACAGTAATAAAAACGTAAGGTAATATTATGTTCAATCAAGCTTGTCATTAGCTAATTAACCGTTTATTTTGCGCTAATTTCACACTCAATTAATTATTGATTTAGGTTGAAAATCAGGGCTGGCTACCCAACTTTTCCTTGATATTTAGGATATTTAAAGAATATAAGTTGCTTTAAAAGGAATATTTAATTTAAAATAGAAAGCTCAGCTGAATTTTCCAAATTTAACATGTTTCACAATCACTTCGAATCTATGCAATTTTAAAACTAACTACAAATCTAGACTGCGGTCGAAAGATTACTTCTATTCTTTATATATAAAGTTAACTACGAAATCTAGTTCAATCTAAACGCTACTCTCAACACACGTTTGCAACATTTATTTAAACACAGGAAAGTAAATAGAATAAAGCAATTATTTAGTAAGTACTGAGCAATTTGAAGTTATTTTAATTGCAACAGTACCATCGGCAATTAAATACTGAATGGAAATCATGTGCACCTTTGTGTTGTAAGACCTGTAACTCGTAAGTTAGAAGTAAGGTTTGTACATTCGGCAAGGCAAGACTGAGAAGCGAAATAGCGATGAGCGATAGCTTTTGCTTCGCTCCGTTTCATTTTAGATTTAGAACTAAGTATTACGTCCACGATAGAGCCTAATTTCAGTTTTTTTTTTCTAAATGGCATCTCGCTGTTCATCCAAAGAGGTTGTCGTCTGGTTAACCGGACGATTCTTGTGGATGCCTTAAATTTAAAGCCTCCAGTCAAGGCAAAGAGCCTATTTTCAGTTTTTCAGAAATGTTTAAATAGTACACGTTACGTTTGAAAAGTAGATCAACATTTAACAATCCTTGTTAGTACTAATATTCGAGACGGGTTGTTTACTATCGTTACTGAGTTCCCTATATTTTATAACAGCGCTGTTAATACATGGTAAATATCTCAATTACAATGTTAGTGACCATGTCAGTTTAACAATGTCCAAAAAAAGTCGCTGCCAAAAGTAGAGTAAAAAAGAAATAAAGCCGGTAGAAAAAAAGTCAACAAAAGTCACCGACTTGCGGAAGTAAAGTTTTTCTGCAGTCAGTTTTATTTTTTACAAAAAAGTTAAATTTTTCCATCAGGAATATCTTGATTTGTGCCCAATTAATGGTAATCAGCTCACCCACTATTACGTAAAACTTAAAGACATAACTGGCTAAATGTGGATGTAGTATAAGGTAAACCTCTGCCTATCCCTTCGGAAATTACAGGCGTTTTGTTATGTTATATCATCCCATAATCATCAAATAACTTCCCCCGCTCTGGGCGGAGCGGGGGCGAGTTTCAGACTTATACTGACTAAAACCCACCCTCTTGCCCTTTATGTTACGGGGCTGCGGTATCTCATTCGAACAACCCGCAACCCCGGGTTACGATAGTCTGAAAGTTATATTCATGCACCAACTAAAGGTGTTGTTACGGTCCATTACCAAAGAGTTACAGCAGAAAAAGTATCTTACGTAAGGGAGAATAATATAAAGCATCGTTAACACAAACAATGGTTTGAAATTCGCAATAAACAGATTATTCGATTATTCTACAAAGAAAGGGATGCTGTGTATTGTTTGGTAAGGCAATTTTGTACTCATCGTTAACGCTTGCTTAGATTTCACGGTATGGCATGGAACGCATTCTTAATGGCTAATTAACCAGTGTCTAAGATTTACCCTGTTTTCCGCGAAATTATTATATGCTAGTAAGCAAACTGAAATATTGGCATGTGTAGAGCCCATTGGTTGTTTATTAAATTTACTTATAAATATTATATAATAAAAAATTGCGTCAAAAAATTCGTCCTCAACGCTGTCGATGGTAGTGTCCCCAAGAGACTGGCCGTGTTGCCACGTTGTATGGCAACGCATAACCTCCGACCAAAGTAAAAGCCAGCCCTTGGGTCACGGGAAGTGTCAACTAAACGTGTTAAAACAAAAAATCTTAGGAACGCGTGGACGAATCGAGTTAAGATTTTGTCAACTCTGTATAGCACGGCCAACGAGAAGCGATACCAAATGTAAACAAAACCCATGCTAAGACCCCATCTAAAATGGCCGCCCGAATGTTGGCGAACCCGTCTTAACGTTGTCATGTTTTTGCCGGGAGAACGAGACATTACGACAAAGGCACAAGATGAAAAGAGCTAAATATTAGATTGTCAACGCCACAGTTGTTCTTTAGGTTAATGACCTTTCGTATCACTTCTCGTTGGCCGTACTTTAGTCCTTTAGTGCTGTTAAAATCAACCCTCGAACTAAATCTACGCCGTCAAAAGATATGACTGTTTCGGTCTCAAATTTGTACGGAACCCTCGGTGCGTTATTGGCCGTTTTTTTTTTAAATCTCATACAATATCACTTCCATAAACGCTCCTCTAACACTACAACCACGTCTCTACATCATCATATCACGTTTTTAATTATCGTGTAGTTAATTATGATATGTTCAAAATGCGGCTAATAAGACCTCGGTTCTAAGGTCAAAGGTACTAAGACTATGCTCTTTATGTTATACTTTTATTGTTATGATGCGTTATGAATGATATTCTAGTGAAACAAAGGGGAAGGTCGTGAAATTGTTCTTTGTGAATTTAATGTCAGAGCATTCTGGCGCGATTGAATTCTAGAATGAAAGTGTTTTTAATAAAGAACCTGCTGTTATTTACACAGCCTTTGAAAGTTGTTGTTATTGATGATAATTTCAGTCCCTAAATTAGAGAACAAAATTAGTTTTGTACTACTGCTATAGCCTTGTGGCGCAAGTTGGAAGAGCAAAGGGCATAAATAACCACTGAGTGGACACCAAATTACAAGAAACAACAACACGGCAGACGCAGAAGGAGATGGCAGGATGAACTGGACTCTTTTTTCAAAGGAGTGGACTACAAGTGCACCAGATCATGGGAAATGAAAGGAGGGTTACGGATTATTTTGCTCTGGAGCGAGCCAATAAACGCTTAAAGCAATTTACCCGTAGCTATCAATAACAAATTGAAGAAGCACGTTGAGAACGGAAAATAAATAAACCAGAAGATTGATTGGATATGGATATTAAAAATAAATACCTAAAAATGTAAGAAACAGCAATCGCCTCTAAAATTTTCTCATCCATTCTTTGCTTCTATTTATCAAGTATGTCATTACAGCCTGAATTAATAATGATAAAAGATAGACAAAAATATAGTGCCATAAACCATTTTCAAATCTTTGGTAAAACTTGACCATAAAATGTATATCTATTATTTAAAATGTAACACACATTACTGTACTCGACAGCAGCATTTTATATATAAATATGTAACATCAATCATTACAACTATCTGTGGCCTTCAGCCGGTCACGGTTAATTTTAGCTAACCAGACAGCTAAATTGTGGTGTGCTGTGTTTCCGCCATCCGTAAGTGGAGTTAGGGATGGCAAGTTATAATGTCTCAATCCAGAGTTTGAGACAAATACGATCGTCCCTATTACGTACTGTATGCATTTGGAACAAGATCTGGGATACGTCTATTTCTGTCAGTCCCGGATAAGTTAGACCGTGACGTTTCTGTTTCACAAAACATTTGGATTGAGAAGTTACCCAGACCAGGGTTGCGGGTTGTTTGAAAGAGATACCGCGGCCTCAGAACATAAAGGGTAAGAGAAGGAACATGGGTAGGTTTTAGTCAGTACCACCAGAGGGGGAGAAGTTATTTGATAATTTCCCATCCGCAAAAAAAGAGGTTACCCAGAAATCAATTGAACATATGCTAATTGGTTTGACTGTGTCTGTTCATGAAAGCTAGAACATTGGAGTAGTCAAAGTTAGGACGCAGTTTTCTTCTTCTAAAAGCCCTGTTCCGTATTTGTGCTTAAATAAATATTTATCACTAAAATCGCCAACCATTCATGAGCAACCGTAGTGATTAATGCTCGTGCCTTGTCTATATGAGAAGAGGCCTTTGCCTAGCAGTTTGACAATTATAGGCTGGTATTATCGTTATTATTTTATGCCAAAAGAGGAAAGCTTTTTCGCTATCATCATAACGACATCTTTGAAAACCCAAAAATAATTATTTAGCACTTGTAAGGCAATGACTTGTAACTGTCCTCTAAAATTATCTAAATATCCACGCTTCACGCGTAACAAACAACTGTTATGTTTTCATTGTTATCTTAGCATGTTTTGAAAGCTCACAAATGCTTAAGTGTCTTTTTCTGCATGTTTACTTTAGTTATTTCCACTTGCTTTTGTTTTTGACTTCAGTTAGTTATAGTTTGTTACTTTGTAACTCAGTGTCTGTATTCTGAAAGACTTTCTTTCATTTTATTTATTGCATGGTCAAATAACTTCCTCCGCTTTCGGTCTGGGCGGAGCAAGGGGGAGTGTCAGACTTGTGCTGACTAAAACCCACCAATGTTCCTTCTTTTCTTTTATGTTCCGGGGTCGCGGTATTTCTTTCGAACAACACGCTACCACGGCAAGGTCAGGGCCTAACCTGGTGTCAAACTTCTTATGCCACCAGTGGTCATCTAACTTAGTTTAATAAGCCTTTGAGAAATATCTCTCACACATGCTTACTTCCTCATGATATTTTAGAGTGTTATGTTATTATAGAATATAATTACCTATGTGCGTTTTCTATAATTACCAGTTGCTCCAAAAAATCAGAGCAGTGCCTTGGATTCAAACGTGAAACCAATGACTTGGAAATCCGACGGTTACACCACTAAACCATCAGTGTTGTCAACTTCTGTTCATCAACAGAATTAGGATAGACTGAAAACAAGGTTAGGGAACTGATGGTGACACACGCATTTTGGATGAAAACCCAACATTCTATTAAAGGTTTAATTCTATTACATCGACAAAACACAATCACACCATGAGCGTGGTGGAAAGTGTGGCAACATTGCGGAACGTTGTTAATATTCATGATGTTGCTAATGTTAGCCCGGTGTTGCCAGTGTTACGTTTTGTGCGGATAAACGTTAGATTGGTAGAGATAAGCCGTTACATAGCATGGTCTAGACAGTGAATAGAAGAGTTATTTTGTAAATTAAGCGATACCACAAACAACTGGTCTATTTTAGACGGGCCTGTTGGTCTAGTGGTTAGTGGCAATAGTGGCCCTGACTGCTGAGCCGGAGGTCGTGGGTTCGATTCCCACCCAGGACAAACTTTGTGTGATGAGCATGATTGTTTGTTCTGTGTCTGGGTGTGATTTATCTATAATATGTATGTATTTATAAATTATATAAGTATGTATATCAGTTGTCTGGTTACCATAACACAAGCTCTGCTTAGCTTGGGATCAGATAGCCGTGTGTGAATTGTCCCAAGATATTTATTTGTTTAATCAACCACATGTGCCCAGTGTGCAGTGGTTGGGTTCACCTTAACATTTCAATTCTAAATTTGAACAAATAAATTGACCACGCTGCAGCAATGTTATCTGAATTACATTTCTTACTGGCAAATTGAAATCGAATAAATAATCGAAATAAATACCAATACAAATTGATAACTCATTGTCATAACGCTACGCAAGTTTGACCGACATTTTTAATTGGCGCTGCAATGCATAGGAAGGCTACTTAAAGAAAGCAGTTGCGTTGTACAGCATTCTACCAATTACATGTGGGTATCAAACCATAGCGGTGTGTAATTGTTAATGGTTACCGCAACCAGACTGGAAGGTTAATTTTGGTTGTAGAAGTTTTGTGGCATAGTTTTCAGAAAATGGTTTTTGGTATTTGTTAGAGTTATTTATTAAATGAAAAAAAAATCATGTGACATGGGATAAAGGCGCAAAGGTCATGACAAAGTCAGCTTAACACTTTAATGAAGGACGTTTCTTTGTCAAGATTTACCTCACCTATAACTGAAGGAGAAACTTTTTCCTGTCAAATGCCTCACTACCCTGACAATTCCCTTATTTTGTTAGAGCAGCTGGTTTTTGACTAAGCACAGAATGTTTTAAACACTTCTTGTAACATTTGACATTCACTAAGGGCTGGTTTTGTCTGACGTGTGTGTTAAAGGTTCAGTAACGATTGCAACGTAAATAAATACACATGCTTTGCAGACAATTGTACACTTAATTACCATACACAAACACTCACTTTTACGCCTTAAATATCTGAGATTTATGCAGATACTAGTAAAACAGCAACATTGTTTACTAATCAATAATTCTTAGTTAGCCCGGAGCTCAATGTGGAAGCAATGCCCTTTCAATAATTTATAACAATCTGTCGATAGGTGTGGTCCTCCGCCTATTAAAGCTGTTGCCGATTGATCGCGCAATCGTTTCTGCTGCCGGCTAAGTCTATAAGTGGTTAGCCGGTTTGAAAGAAAGAAAATACGTTTACTGGGCACATGAAACAAGTGCACACAACATCAGACAAACAACGCAGTGGCTGAGCGATCGACTGCTGCGCTGCGTGTCGCGGGTTTAATCCCCGCACGGAACAAGGTTAACAAATATTTAATGTTTGTTTACGCACCCACGATACAGGAGAAATTCTTAGAATGTGGTAAAGCTTTTTATAAGAAATAAATAAAAAAATACGCCAACTACAATAACCCGATTTACATAGTTGCAAAATTGCTAAACATGTTCGGAACAAGTATACTGATAGGATTCTGAAAAGCCATTAAATGAAAGAATTTTGCCTTTTTATATAGGTAATAACTAGCTTTTACCCTAAAGCTAAAAGCTATTTTTCCCTTTTCTTCCCTCTTTCTTCCTCATTTCCCACTTTAAAAATATATAATATGCCTATGTCCGTCTCTAGGGTCCCAACTATCTCTGTACCAAAATTCATCAAAATCGGTTTAGCCATTAAGGCGTGAAGTCGTAACAAACAAACTCACTGGCGCTTTTATAATATTAGTAAGGATTCCGCTGATTCCCATAACCGATAACGGGTATGATACCTATAGGTTTGATAACGATATTTTGCGGAAAAGCTATCTAGGTATACACAGCTCTAATTAAAATCTCTCTCAGCATTTCCTTAGCGATTTAATAGATATGCTCACTATACACTTATTTGCAGGATTGATGTATGTACTTGTAATAGAGGCTTTTACTTTGAACAGGTTTATTCACGCCACAGAAATTATTACTAACGATATTTCTTACTTTTCACTTTAAGTATTAAAATTAATTATTTATTATAAATAGCGAGTATTTTATTTACATATAAGCAAGATTTTAATCATAAAGTTACAACGGTCGTTAGTAAATACGAGAAACAGAGTTGGCCCGAGAATGCTACCTTGTGGCACTCCGTAATTCATTAATAACCCGTTAATACTTTGCTCTTCTAATTGTGTCACTTGGGTTTGTAAGATCAGTTAGAGTTGAAGTATTACCTATCCGTTAAAAGTGCAGGGATGACTTACTTATACAATAATGATATTACCAATCCGTTTGTTTAAATGATTACTAAAGTTAATATTACATTTACTAAAACTAATATTACATTTAGTGAAACTACTATTACATTTACTATAGCTAATATTTCATTTTAGTGACACCAAAAACTTGGCGGATAATAGTTAGTCTACTTTATTTTGCTATTGGATTCTCCAGCGTCGACATCAGAAATGTTTTACTAGGATGTTATATCGCCTATGTCTTTACCTGCTTCCATACTTCTCAATACTTGTCATTTCAGAGAGGTGTCTGATAAAATGACGAGTAATAGAGGAATATGTAAGAAGAAGTCTACAGCCGCGCCGACCTTAAACAATCCTTACTATAATATTATAAAAGCGAAAGTGAGTTGGTTTGTTACGTCTTCACACCTAAATGCGTAAACTGATTTTGATTAGTTTTGGTACAGAGATAGTTGAGACACTGAACTGGCAGATGGTCTGGGCATGTGCTGATTTTATTTAAAACAAAAATAGAAACGAGGGAGAAAGAGGGAAGAAAAGGGAAAACTTAGCTTTGCTATTACAATAAAAAAGGCGCAAGGGCAAAAACTACAGGTAGCAGGTACCTGCAAATCAGGAAAAAGGAAATGTGTTACCCCGAATTTAACGCGAGTGAAGCCGCGGGCGTAAGCTAGTTTGGTATAAAGGCAGGAGAACGATGATGTCCGACACCAGATCCCAAGCATATATCTAATATGTATAATTTCATAACTACCTCATGGAGTCAGTGATTAAGTCAGTGAAGGAAAGGTAACAGACAGTTAGACAAGGTTAATTTCGCGTTTGTAATATAAGTATATGTATAATATAAGTATGTAGTATATCAACAATAAAGTAATAGGCCTTATATGACATAAGACTAGTAATTACAAACGCATACCCGTACTTAAGTATGTCGTTGAACAATACGTGATATAATGGCGTTTCTTGTCCTAAATGTTTAATTGAGCTTTACAACCCCTAATTAGAAGGGTAATTTTGTAGATTGTATCAGTTTTAGTACGATGGAATAAGAGATTTAATTGTAAGCTTGCAAAAGCCTTCAAGAGTGAAGATAGCTTGGTACAGTCAATCTTACGGTATTGCAATGTGGCATTAAAGCCTTGTCAATGACTCAAAGAGATGTCAGCACAGTAAAGGGGCCTGCCAAGCCTCTGTTTATTGGGCTTGCTGTTCGAAAGAGATTACTCCGGCCCGGAACATAAAGGGCAAGGAACATGGATGTGTTTTGATCAGTTAAAGTCTGACACTCCCTCCCGCTCTAAAGTGACAGAAGTAATTCAAAGATTTTTAATTTCCGGGGAAATAGGCCTTGTCTATGTCAACTTCCGTCATAAGATATAGGAATTAAAGCTACTGTTATTTAAGAAGAAATAAATAAGAAATGTAAATGTAAAGTTTGAAAGAATAATACCAAAACACTAAAAATAACAGTGACAAAATGGCCTATTCCGAAAAATCATAAAATTGGTGAACCCTGTTGGTAAAAACTTATTCTTAAAAACAATTTCCAAATAGAATGAGACTTATCTAATAAGAAAAGTAAGAATGCACCCAATTTTTTAAGAGAAAGTGAATACTTTTCAGACTAACGCTTGAAAGCCAGACAACTGCATTGTTTGGGTAATTAATTAAAAACTATTTTGTTGAGATTTAATCTTACGATAACTCGCTATCTGCTAATCGCAGAACTGTCTTAAGATTGATGATGACAGTGCAGTTATGCAAAATAACAAATGATCTGACACATTATTTGTTTTAACAACTCATTAAATGAAATATTTATGTATGTGTGTAATATAATAATTAATAATCTGGTATGATTATTAATGATTATATTATATAATGTTATTTGTCAAATGGCGACATTCAAATGTCATGTTAATATCGGGGCGATGTTAAGGTCTCCGTTAAAAACTGTATTTAAAATAAAAAGATATAGATACATAAAACGATTTAGAACCGTTTTAACCTTAGTGAATAAATAAATACACCTACAGCTTATATAAAAAACATTATCGCAGAAAAAAAAATATCTTCAAAAATAAGTGGAAAAGAACTTTACTTCCGGAATTCGGTGACTCTTGCTAGTTTAAATATTAACAGATAACCCAGATATACATAGAATAAAAAAATATAGACAATAAGTCATAAACTACCTAAGCAATATGAATAAAATTGATTTGGGACCACCTCTGAAGTATACTCTTTCGAACAGAAAGAGAACAATGAAGATCGGTCCACAGTTGCCAGACATAGATGAAAATACGAAAAAAAAACCGGCCAAGAGCGTGTCGGGCCACGCTCAGTGTAGGGTTCCGTAGTTTCCCGTCCGTCACAATAAGTGTTCCCAGTTATGAGGCCAACCGAAAAATTCGGTAATACCCGATCCATGTAATAAGTACCTACAGCGCCATCTCTCGGGGAATTGGGTTACTAATTAATACAAAGACGTGCAATTTCGGTGGTAATTTTGGATTGCGAGAACCGATTTCAATAATTCTTTTTTTGTTTGAAAAAAGATACGTTCAGGATAGTAAAATATGTAAACAAAGTTACAAAAAATGCTTGCATATACGATTATACTACAAACTTAGTCCAGAAATTATTTTGTACAACTTTTTGTCTTTTTTGTACAAAAACTGTTGTGTCAATCAAGTTCAAAATAATTTTCATAGAAAGTCCTTATAAAGTTCTACTTTTCAGTTTTTTTTTATATTTTCTAAACTTAAGGTTCAAAAGTTAGAGGGGGGGGGGGGACACATTGTTTTTTACTTTTGGAGCGATTATTTCCGAAATTAATGACATTATCAAAAAATGATCTTAGTAAACCCCTATTCATTTTTAAATACCTTTCCAACAATATATCACACGTTAGGGTTGAAATTAAAAAAAAAATCACTTCCCACTTTACATATAGGGTGGCTACCCTAATAAAACATTTTTTTCCAATTTTTATTTTACCACTTTGTCGGCGTGATTGATATACATATTGGTACCAAATTTCAGCTTTCTAGTGCTAACGGTCACAGAGATTAAGCGAGGACGGACGGACGGACGGACAGACAGACATGGCGAAACTATAAGGGTTCCTAGTTGACTACGGAACCCTAAAAAACGGTCAAACATAGAACCTCCTCCTTTTAAGAAGTCGGTTAAAAATAGAAGACGCTTCATCGCTAAGTTAGCTAAGCCATCCACGTAAACACCAAAATTGCCGTCAATAATAAACACAAAAATATTTCGTTTAGAACGAACCTAAGACGGTTTAGTTAGTTCGCGGGTTCTGACCCCATAGATTAAGACATAATCGTGACTTTATTCAATAACCTATGTTAACACTAATACATACATTAAAATACCAATCATTCGAATCGCAGGACCAATTAACTGAATTTACCGTGACGCTATCGTTCAATATGAAACATACGCACATAATATTCGTACCTAAATCGAGGTTAAACTAAGACCACTTGTTAAATTCACGTCAAGTACTGCTTATCCAGTTTCTTATAATGTGTAATAAGTGGTTTGAGTAACGTGGAGCGAATTCAGAGTTTTTGGTCACTTCACAGACAGACGAATAGAAGGTGCAAATGTGTTGTAGGAATGTGTAAAACCCGTCCTTTTCGAATCGAGGATCGAACTCGGGTCACGTAGTGCAGCAGCAGCGCTTAGCTACTGAACCAATCGTGTCGTCAAATTAACAACATTACATAAAATCACAGAAGATAAATAAATATCTTGGGACAACTCACACACGGCTATCTGATCCCAAGCTAAGCAGAGCTTGTGTTATGGTAACCAGACAACTGATATACATAGTTATATAATTTATAAATACATACATATTATAGATAAATCACACCCAGACACAGAAAAAACAACATGCTCATCACACAAAGTTTGTCCTGGGTGGGAATCGAACCCACGACCTCCGGCTCAGAAGTCAGGGCCACTAACCACTAGACCAACAGGCCCGTATTTTCGCTAGTTATCTTTAAGTCCTATGTGGAGCCAAACTATTGCCAACAAACGATCACAAACCTAGTCTTGATCGAAAAACCCAAAAACACTTCGCTCGACCCTGGAATCATACTCAACCAGCTAACGCAACATAAATGATATTGATAAATGATGTTTGTTTTGCACGTCTTTTATAAAAACTAGATGAGGCCGCTGTTTCGTACTCGACTAATTTTGACACTCACTGAGTGAATTAATTTGGAGCAGCTTAATCACAAGCCTTTTTATCTTCAAGGTGGTGATAGCTAGCTTTAAGAGTAACTTATGTTTTATAAAAGCTTTATAGTCACATGCCAAAGGTCTACATCTGAATTAAAGACTAAGTTTTCTGGCTAACTTTATTTACTAGTCCATTTGAGCTTTACACAAGCTAAGGTTACGCAAGCCAAATTCTTGAAGTAGGTAACCTAGTCGCACTACGAGTTTAGGTACCTGTGTTTATTGTCAAAACCTAACCTAGATACCGAAATTATATCGTTAGAGCGAGTTATAGACATAACTATAAAATTAGTGGGCGAATATTTGTGGGGATTTGGCAATTGGAATTTGAATATTCTGAGATATATAACGGAAGTTGGTTTTACGATAGTTTGGCAATAGTTACTTAGTAGTTTGAACATTTTGTTTTGTTATTTTGTGAAGTAATTAAGTATTTTCGATAAATTCCAATAAGACGGGGAAAACCCTACCGTATATTCAGTAAATCAGATTTTAATTTGTGAAAAATAGGTACCTATTAATTCTTTTTTTGCGGTAATTATCAAATAACTTTCCCTGTTCTGGGCGGAGCGGGAGGGAGTGTAGGTAGTAATATACTACCACAGTATTTTTTTGTGAATCTGCAACTCCATTAAGCAAGTCAAACCTACCTAAACGAAACATACAATAAGCATAGATTTCAATCTCTCCTTTTAACATTATTCATTCAAAGCCCAGGCAGTCTAAGTAAAAATTCATGTTCCTCGAATAATTACCCTTATCATATCTTCGTGTATAACTGCAGTTATATCTTTATATCTAAGAAAAACCTAAGGTTACGTGCAATTTAACAAATCTTATGTCATTACGACGGTTACATAATGATTGTCATTCATGTAATTGCGCGTGGAATCATGAAAACCGTTCGTTTTGACGTGTCACGCGCAGACAACCGTTGCACTAAAGAATTATAACATTACTAGCTTTTGCCCGCGGCTTCGCTCGCGTTTAATATCGGGGTAACACAGTTCCCCTTGCGCCTTATTGATTTGTAGTAGCAACACAAAGTTTTCCCTGTTCTTCTCTCGTTCTCCCTCACATCCCACTTTAAAAAAAAAAAACCTATATCCGTCTCCTGGTTCCCAACTATCTCTGTACCAAAATCGGTTAAGCCATTAAAGCGTGAAGAGGTAACAAACAAACTCACTTTCGATTTTATAATATTAGTAAGGATAAGTATATGCAGCTTTAGCACTGTGATGATCATACCTAACAAAACCAATTTAGGTATATCCTTCATTGTGTCTTCCTACTGGCCAGAGGCTTCTATTTGCTTCTTCTAAATCTCTCTATCTTGTCTGGTCTAGCGCATATTTGGCGTCACTTCACCTTTATAATTTGTGTGGATTCATAGAGCCTGTCTTGAGAATACGGACATTAGTATAAACAAAAAAAGGCCGTTTTTTGCAGATCATTAAATTAGTATCCCCGCTCTGGGCGGGGCGGGGGGAGTGTCAGACTTGTACTGAATAAATCCCACCCATGTTCCTTCTTTGCTCTTTATGTTCAAGGGGCGCGGTATCTCTTTCAAACAAAGTGCAACCCTGGCAGACAGTGGATGATAATGTCTTAAGGCCAACTTACGACGGATACGGAACCCAACGTAAATTCATACGTACCTAGTTATAAGAAGATACAAATTCTCATTTTATAGATCATTGGAAACAAAGGAAGAAAGAACATTGGAATCTGTTTCTTGTTACGACTACACATATGTTTGAATTTACGTTAATTAAAGAAAAAGCGTGCCATTCTCTGCTTGTGCTGGCTTTTAAAGACACTCCTCATATGACTGGGTACCTACTTAGGCTAGCTAACTTGCTTTGCTTTCAACACGTCTTGCTAATCAATCTACGTCGCAACACTACCATACAAATTATAATCTACCCGCGGCTGTGAGTTGTTCGTTTGGTGTTAAGAGATACCGCGGACTCGGTACACAAAGGGCAAAAGAAGGAACAGGTTTTATTCAGTAATAGCCTGACAGTCTCCCTAACTCCGCCTAGAGAAGGAAGAAGTTATTTGACGATTTTCTATTCGAAAAAACAAAAGACCATTATTTATGCGGGAAACACCAGCTTAATTTTAAATTAGCCCACATTACATCATTCACAGTAGTAACTACTCGTAATAATCATTTCCGAATCAAAACGCCAAAATAGAGACTTCCATTAAGATTAGGAAGCATCAAAATGCCTTGATGTGCAGCTTCCTACAAATTATTCTATAACAATCAGCATACAACCTTTGTGGAGGTCGCCAACATAAACAATGATATAAAAGTATGTACATATTAGGCGTGATTCACACGCGTTTTGGCAGAAATAATGTTTTGAAAAGGAGGAGGGACGGGAGATGTCGTGAGGAAAGTTTTGAGTGTAAATGTGGATGGCGAAAGTGGAGGAAGACGATATAAATGATAGATTAACTGTGTGAAAGATTTTAGAGTAATAAACGATGTTACCATATGATATGACTAGAAAGTAGAGACTGCTAATACGCCACAGTTGGCGCAGTGGCTGAGCGATCGACCGCTGCGTGTCACGGGACGTTGCCCAACTCTAGGAATTTCTCCTGTATTGTGGGTGCGCTTAGAAACATTTAAGCTCACATACCTACACAAACAGCCAGACCCGAAACAACAAAATGTAGGATTTCTCCTGTATCATGGGTGCGTTTACAAACATTTAAACTTAGATACATAAACCCGAAACAACTGTCTGCAGGTCATCCAAATATTTGATCCGTGCGGGGATCGAACCCGCAACACGCAGCGCAGCAGTCGATCGCTCAACCACTGCGCCAACCGTCTTGATAATGAGATGCGTAACGTAGCGTAACGTAGTCGCTAATCGACACAAGCCGATTGTATGTATTCATTGCTTTTCGTCGGTTTCATTGTTTAACAAATACTGCCGACTTCAATATCCCGACCCAAAAACGTCTACTAAGTATCATTACAAAAAAACAAGCACTTATGTGCAGCCGCGCATTGAAGTTTTAGCCATAAGTAGATTTAAAGCAATTGTTTGAGATGATTTTTACCATGTTACTTATAACATTTTTTATGATGGATCTCTGTTTTTGCGTGAGGGTCAATCACGATAGCAACAATGTAGATTAATGGTTTAATTGGAAGATTTGTATGTTTGTTAGAGTACGGAAAACATAATATTTTTTTTTAAATAATTATTCTCCTGTCCTAATTTATTTAGGGTCGGTTCAGCATGTCTTCTTCTTCCATCCTTCTCTTTTGCTCGTCATCTGGTCAGACACCTCTTTTCTTCCGATATCCTTTTACACAGTCTTATATATCCATCACATTCACATTCAAGACTTTGCTTTCCACATTTCCATCCTCAATCCTCTGCATCAGAAGTCCATACCAATCTAACTGATTACCACACAATTTTTCAGTTCCTAGCCCCATTTTCTAGACTCATCTGCCCAGCCTTTTCCCATTTATGTTGGGGTCGGCTTCCAATCTTACCGGATGCAACAGAATACCAGTATTTTACATGGAACAACTGCCTATGTAACATCCATAACCCAGTTAGTACTGGGTAATATGATTCCTCTTGGTAAAACTGGTTGTCAGACTTTCGGGACACTGACTATCTGTAACGACTGTCAAAGATGTGAATATGACAGCCGGGACCAACAGCTTAACGTGCTTTCCGAGGCACAGAGGAAACTCGGTATGTAACGGGTGGTCAACCCCCCACAGACCAACCTAGGCAAGCGCGGCTTAACTTAACCTAAAGATCGACCTGAGCGGCTGCTATTATTTAGCCACGAGCTCCTCCACTTTCTAGATTAGCAAGAGATAATGTGTTTTTTTTATCCGTCACAAGAAGCTCATTTTATTTTGTTTTACAGGATTCAATATGGCTGACTTATTCCGCAGTTAAAATAAAAAAAATAGCTAGAATAACGCCTCAAAGGACTAAACAACTAAAGTATAGTATTTATTAGGCATTGTGACTGGGACTGTAGCTTCATCTTTTGTTGAAATAAATGATTTGAGCTTGAAAGTTATAAGTATTTTTTCGTAAGCGTATGCATCAGATACAAACACGTACCTAACCAGTTAATGTTTTGATCATAATATATTCAGCCTTGCAATTATATTACTTCCCCTAATTTTAAAAAGATTTTCCTACATAGATTAGAACGGTCAACGGTTTTCAAAGAAGTAAATTACAAACAATATTATAATGTATTTATTCTTATTTTAACTGATTTGCATAAATGAAACAACATAATTAATTTTAAAAAGAATTAAGGCCTTAAAAACCCTGTATTCAAGAAAATAATCACTATAAGAAATATGGTGCTGTACAAAATATTGATTACTAGCTTTCGCCCGCGGCTTCGCCCGCGTTAAAATTGGGGTAACACATTTCCCCTTGCGCCTTATTGATTTGTAATAGCATCGCTAAGTTTTTCCTTTTCTTCCCTCCTTCTCCCTCACATCCCACTTATTTCCAAAAAATATTAGCCTATGTCCGTCTCCTGGTTCCCAACTATCTCTGTACCAAAATTCATCAAAATCGGTTTAGCCGTTAAAGCGTGAAGAGGTAACAAACAAATAAACAAACAAACTCACTTCCGCTTTTATAATATAATATATAAATATATATATATATAAATATATATATATAAATATATATATAAAAATATATAAATATAATATATATATATATAATATATAGTAAGGATGAATTGCAGTACCATTAGTGATGAATTCATCGAAATATTTGACAGCTAAAACAAGGTCTTTAAAACCTGCATCCAAGAAAATAAATACGATAACAAATAGCGTAGCTATTCAAAAATATTGATTTTGTTATTTGTATTACAATTTCATTCATGATTAATTCATCAAAATATTTGGCAGCTGTTTGCAACGATGCCAACTTTCTGAATGCACAGCCTACCATTTCAGGTTACCGTTTTAAAATGAAAAGCCTGCGTTAAAAGCATATAGTGTGTGTCTTAACGAGAATTTCCAAAAACCTTGATGAAAAGGTAAGCCTGACTGCTTAAATATTTCAGCTAAAAAAAAAAACCTAAAGGTATCAATAAAATTTAAAATAGCCCCATTTATACCATTATTTTTTATATTGGCAGTAATCGCTAAATTCGCAAAGAATTGCAAGGCTGTAAGTGATATTATCCGGCTAATATCACCGACAAATTGCTACTGTCGCAGTCACAAGTGATAATGTTGTTTTCATACAAGCTTTAAATATCATAACTTCCAATATAGGTGAGTTTTTTTTTTTGTTAGGCCCACTCCTAATTCAACTTGATATGGTTATAGTACTGGTCAACCAAACTGACCTGCGGTGGCAGGCCCCTCTGCTTTGCTGACATCTCTTTGAGGCGCGCGTGGAACACTAACGCGCTATCGACATAGTCTGCCGTCAATAGACGGACGGGCGATGAGCTACCCATTACCCACCTTCCACAGACCCGCATCTACGGTGGCCGGGTGTCGCCTCGCGGTGCCCGACGCCCGGGTTAACAAACTAAATGACAGCTCGCTAACGGCACCCCCTACGGGGCTTGGACCTCGGCGACATTCGTCAACGTCATTGAGGAAGTGACTCCCGGGTCGGATTAATATTTGGGGAATTTAAAGCTTCTAGCTCGGCGTAATGGGTTGGTTCGTTGAGCAAAAGTGATAGGCGATAGGTGAGACTGTTATTGTTGAACCCGAACGACACTTAGCGTTAACAAAAGTTATGTATGATAAGCAGAAGGTCCTACCCAGCAGTCTGGAGAGTATTGTGATTGAAATCTGAAACTAGATACAGGAAAAATTCCTAACAAAACCTAAAGTGGCAGCACTCGCGCTTCGTTTTTACAGTTCTGGCAAAGTATTATTAGACCTTTCATTAAAGAATCTGCCAGTAGCAGTCACGTTTTTTGGATTTGTGCACAGTTGATGGCAATAGGCTCGCTCCCTATTATATGGGACTAATCTGGTAACTGGCTAAATATGGGCCATCTCTGATACCTCTTTAGGAATTACAGGCGTGATGATGTGACTTTGACTTTAAGTACTACAGTACCTAATTGAGCTTCTGCCGTGGGAATAAAGAAGCCCAACCAACCTGTCTTACCCAATCTTTATCACCATCTCAACGCCACAACAATGATATATTTATCCTCAAAACGAGCAGACATTATCATAAAAACCCGGAACTCCTAACTAACACTTTTCTGTTTGTCTGTACGTCTTTGTTCAAAACATTATTGTGTGCGAAACGTTATCGTTCGCGGATTTTTCGTTTCGCTTCGTCTCTTCGCCTTTTAATTGCAGATTTTGGTTAATAAAGGTGGTATGGTGTTGGCGTATTTTCGTGGTGGATATCCTTTAAGCACGTTAAGCTCTTGGTCCCGGCTGTCATTTGTAGATCTTTGACAGTCGTTAAAGGTTGTCGTTGTCCCAAAAGTCTGACAACCAGTCTTACTAAGGAGTATCGTATTACCCAGTACTAACTACTTAACTTATATAGTCCAAAACTTGTACTATTTCCGCTGTAGCATGGAGCGGGTGACAGTACTTACTGTCTAGCCTTTACCCTACTATGTTGGGGGTCGGCTTCCAGTCTAACCGGATGTAGCTGAATATCAGTATTTTGACATGGAGCGACTGCCTATCTGACCTCCACAACCCAGTTAGTACTGGGTAATGCGATACCCCTTGGTAAGACTGGTTGTCAGACTTTCGGAACACGGACTACCTGTAACGACTGTCAAAGATCTACAAATGACAGCCGGTACCAACGGCTTAACGTGCTTTCCGAGGCACGGAGGAAACTCGGTATGTAACGGGTGGTCACCCATCCACAGACCAACCTAAGCAAGCGCAGCCGCGCTTGCTTAGGTTGAACCTAAAGAACCTAAAGAATGACCCGAGCGGCTGATATTGTTAAGCCACGAGCTCCTCCTCCTGACAGTAATACATAGTAATACACCCCATCACTAAACATGTCTGTGGGTAGTCCTATACGGCTATGATATTCAGAGTTAAGTCTTGACGGCTTTCAGTCATGAGTACAAGTCGAGGTAACATTCCAGATTAAAGAGGAATAGGTACATTTTACTAATATCAACCGTGACGTGTAGCACGTCACGCAGCATCAAAAAGCAAAAACATTATACCAGATATGCTAAATTAAGTTGAGCGTTGCTACCATCGTTAGCACCGACATAATCGTTCGCTTTATCCAAAGAACTCATTCAACTAACACCAGAGAAAGAATTGCTAGTACCGTGTAGTCTAGCTGAGCAATAATACCAAGTCAGTACACACAATAACATTAAATCCATTTGGGTTTTCCTGCTAAACTTTTTACAGTTTTGACCATGATATTTAGTGCCATCAAAAGGATTCGTGACCTGAAACAGTCAAAGGTTAAGTTTTTTATGAAGACACTTCCTTGACTTTATAAACATCTTGAGGCAAGTGCAGGAGAAGTGTTAAAACGCTGCTGTTTTTTTTTTGCTTGGAATAAATACTTCTGGTGCAATACTTAGGAAAAGTGCCAGTTCATCATCATCTATTCTTACTTAACGGTCTCACTAAATACATTACTTAACTAACAATCAACGTTCTGAACTTTCAAAAATATTCCATTTTGATAAAAAAAAAACTTTTCTGCAAAAAACCGACTTCCAAAAAAAGTCGGAAAATAAATTCTTCCAGAAGTCGGTGCCAAAATAACGGACAAATCAGACAAAAGTCACCAGCTTCCGAAAGTAAATGTATTAAATTAAATACCTATATTTCAAAAAAGGGGTTTTTTTAGTTGGTTTGATTCAAGTTTGTTTTTTATTTCGTTTACTCGTTATTTTTTATAAAATGTTGCCCCACACTAGGAATTTCTCTAGTATCGTGAGCGCGTCTACAAACATTTAAAGTCACATACACAAACGGGCAGCCTCGAAACAGTTCTACAAATATTTGTTTCGTGTAAGAATCGAACCGGCGACACGCAGCTCAGCAGTCGATTGCTCAGCCACTGCGTCAATGAAAATGTCAAGCACGAAATTCCAAACACTACATAACACGATTGTGCTTAAAACCACAACAGCAAAAACCTTGTCTATCTCATTCCGTTCGTGCCGAACAAAAGTCGGCGACTACCACGACAAGGCGTGACGAATCATGAATGGGCGTCTTGCCTGTATCCTTGGCCCTCTGTCAGAGCACTAGGATCATGATTATATTAGCTTTCACTTGTAAGCTGTAACTTTTAATCACGAATAACCGTGATCTGTGGGAGATTTCGTTTCTAGATAGTCCAGCATCCTAATTGTCACAAAGCAAAGAATTTTTGAAGAAATTTCCTAATTCATTGAAAAAAATATTGAAATTCGACAGCGTAAATAACGCAATGAATATCGTTGTATTGTCAAACCAAAGGATCGACAGCGTTAGCTTTTAGAGTTGCGCATTTAAAAAAAAAAATGGATGCCTAAAAGGATGGCTTCGTTGTCCGTTTATCTGTCGGTCAAGACCTCGGGAACGCGTAGGGTATCAATTTGAATTATTAATTTAAAACCTTATACTCAAGTCTGTGGTCGCTTGAAACTGGAAAAATCATCCCTCAAAGTCCACGCAGTCAAAATGTTATCATTTATGTTGCAAGTTTGTTAAGTCAGTACAAGCCTGACACCCCCTACCCCTACCCGTAAAAGAGGAGTATCATACTACCCACCAACTGAATTTTGGGGGTCAGATAGCAAATCGATCCATGTAAAATACTGGTAATTGGCTGCATCTGATTAGACTGGAAGCCCACCCCGCGTAGTTGGTAAAAGTCTAGGTAAATAATGGTGATAAGGTAGGTAGGTATTAGGTACTATTTAAAGTAAAAATTACACAACACAAAACTTACAATTGAAAACAAATCAAAGTAGCCGATAACAATCAGCACTTCAAACCAAAATAAACTACGATAAACAACTTCTCAGACAAAACATTAAACATCAAATTATTTATTACGTAAAAAGAAACGTTTCAACCAGACCAAGACACCATGTCCGATGCTTTCATTGTATAATCAACCGCAAATCTGTGAGATCACTTGAACTGCGAATCTCGCTCTTACTGCTAAGAAATAAAGGTTAAATTTGACCACAGTCGCGCGGTTAAATGTACCTACCTGGTACCTACTAAAAAAACTGACGCATCAAAGCTAATTACACACTTTCGCGCCCAGAATTAACGAAACGGACATGAAATGAAAAATTTGTTAATTACCAAGGAAAGTGAACGAAATTGTTTTAGATTGTGCTAGTAAAAGCTGAACGGTGTGAGCCCTCCTTTAAATTTGATAAACTGTTTGTAGACTTAAGTGAAATGTCATTTCTTTCAAACATATATTGTAAAATGTTGGAAGGAAATGACTTTTAAATGTAGAGACGTAGGATTAAAGTGTCTTTTTGAGTAGGAGCCAATAGATGTTTTACAAAAGGTTGTTTAAACTTCCTTCGGGTGTCTAGAATCTTCGACCATAAGATGGTTGTTTTCAATGCTACATTCAACTATTACCTCTTACCTCTACCGACGTGATCTACCAACGCCAGAACATATCATGCAGTAGATACATATTTACACAATGAAAAAAATAGCAAGCTTAAGGATTCGTAACAGGCATTACAAACAGAGGCTCTAAACTCAAGATTAAGGTGCCAATTCTGAAAAATAAACCAACGGATTAAACTAGACCAAGATTATAATGACAGACCTTATCACATCAAATTTAGTCCACACCATTTTAGTCGCGACTAAAAATAGTCCGATTTAGCTTGATAACTAAATTTTTTGGTGAAAAACATTAATTTCAGAATAATGAGATTGCAATTTTCTCGAAGTTGAGCAACTTAACTATCATTAATGCTATGCCAAACTAACATTAGTTTGGCAACTACAACAACCCGCAACAACTACATAGTTGTTGCGGGTTGTTCGAAAGAGATACCGCGGCCCCGGAACGTAAAGGGCAATAGAAGGAACATGGGTGGGTTTTAGTCAGTACAAGTCTGACATGCCCCCTCGCTCCGCCCAGAGCGGGGGAAGTCATTGGATGATTTCCCAAACGAAAAAAAAAACTAATATAGTTCAGTTGTTAGCAGCAGTCAGCAGAATTATAAACATCGTGCGACAGGAATAAACAAAATTTGACAACAGAATTGACACCAAAATCTTCAGTATTTGGCATCATAAAAATAGCATTGATGAAATACTATCTACTTCCCGATTCAAAAGCCGAGGACGATACCTCTTCAACAATGACATTTTAATATTTTACCACAACATTGCGAAACATTGATGATAATGTTAATAAAGTTATAAAAAAGACATCTAGCAGCTAAGTGAGCCATCGAAAGAAACAGTATCTAATCGCATAATAAACAATACTATTCACAACTTGGTCCAAGACGTAAGAAACAGCGTACAGCGACTGGAAAATGCAACATTTTTGATTTTCACTCTTGCTTTTAGTAAAATCAAAGGGCAATAATGACTACATTAGGTACCTACGTTTACCATAAAAAATTAGAGGTGTCAAGGGATGGAACGAAGTTCCTATAAAAATATCTAGCTTGCTTTCTATAAGAGAGAGACAGACAGACAGAGAAAAATGCGACGCCGCACAGCTTACAATAGCTTACTATAGCAAAAAGTGTCGTGAAAACTTTTCGTAAGATTTTTTCCGTCTAGCCCCCTTTCACAACGCGCGATAAGGAACTTCGTTCCAAAACAACTCGCACACCGAGGGTTTCGTAAAAACTTGAGATATAAGCAGCTATATCTGTTGACTGCGTAGACATTTTTCACAAAACAAAGGGACCACAGAGTTCAGTACATATATGGTTTTAGGGTCAACTCGATACCTCCTCGCGTTCCCGAGATAAAGGGTCTTGACAGATAAGGGTTCCATTTTTATCCTTTTGAGGCACGGAAACCTAAAAAGAACTTGTTTCGATTATTTAGTTGACCGTTTTCTGATACATTGATGTTGTTTTTTTCTAATCACATACTGAAGTAAAGAAAATTCTTAATTGTGTTAGACATCGATTGGTCGGTCCGTTGATGGGTGACCATACAATATATACCGACTTTCTCACCTCAGAGACAAACAAAGATGTAAATCAAATTATTGGTCTAGATGTCACCTGGTCAATCATTGACAGTTGTTACAGGTAGTCAGATGCCGAAAGTTTGGCAACCAGTCTTACTAAAGGGTATCGTGTTATACAACTGGGTTATTTTGGTTTTTTATTTATTTATTTTTGTACCCGGTTAGACTGAAAGCCGACCCTAGCATAGTTCAGAAAAGGCTAATGATGCTGTTTGACATTGATGGTGCTCCACAATCAAATCCAAAATTTTGTACAAAAAATGCTTCTAGGATTAAAAAATCTGCATGGTTTAAATGGTACTTGGGACACATGATACGACATTGCCATCATACCTCTAGTCACATCAGCCCTTTATTCTCCCACATTAGACTCACTGTTTTATTCATCGCCCGCTAATACGATTTTAATGCATTCCGCCATCGCCTTTCACTTAAACAACAATTAAGTCTTGTTTAATCGCAAAACTTCGTGCGAAAAGCATCTATTGTCAAAAATAAGGTGTCGAGGCTGCACAAAACCAATGGCTGGAGAGACAATAGCTTTAGCTAATATTATTTATAATGCAAGGCTGCGCGGGAGTCGCGTGAAGAATTCACACTTCCTATCACTTTGTTTGTTTGTGTTACACGTTAGTGTTTTCCCCCCTGTTTGGCTGGGTCACCTTTTCTACTACATACACACATACAAAGTTGTGTATTGCTTGTTCAGTCGAGTTTCGCTTAGCTAGTTTGCCCTCTGACTTTAAACCTGTTGGTAGGTTTACTTATAATGTATCCTACTATAATCCTATTAATATTATAAAAAGTTTGTATCAAACATTATTTAACGTCAATAAATTAGATTTTGTTATTCAACGTGTTGTGCCGACCCCAAATGGAATGAGACAAGGGCTGGAAAATGATGACGATGACATTTGATTTTGTTACTCTTTCTCGCTTAAAATAATTAACGGAGTTTGATGAAATTAGATTAAGTTATAGACTACTTTTAACGTTTTGCTCGTCAGCACCTTTTTACGTTACTTCACCCCAGACGCCAAGCCGTTTTGTTTTTGGTAATGATTTGACTTTTTCGAGTTTAATTTATGTAGTTTATTATAATTGAGACAACTTTAGTCATCTGTCATGTCATTCTCAGCCATGGGAACGTTTTGCAACTTAAGCGATCAATAGAGTTCAAAAGATTATCTCAGTAGTACCTACGATCCCGTGGGATCATTAACAAATCTACAAGGGCGAAGCCGCGGGCTTTAACAAGTCTATAAAAAAGAGAAAACAACACATAAAAAATAAGTTCAAAACTTACAGCAGTTAGCTCTTGATATACCTAGGTATTATTATTAACAAAAAAAAAGCATTGAGCTTGTTTTTTTTTTTTTCAAAACATAATCAGCCTTTTCGGGTACCTATAAGGTTCTCATAGAATCCACCACGCGGACTCAATGTTATTTTTGGGAGGCAAAAACTCCAATGACTTCTTGGATTTCTTGTGTTTGGGCTTTTTCTACTATTGTTTAAGTTGGGTTTAAACTTAACTATTAATATTTGCTCTAAACATTATTTTTTTTTGTTACAGGATCACTCAAAGCAACTGCTGGAACACTTAACAGAGTCTGAAAAAATATTCCTATTTGGTGCCAACCCTAACGGTGCGTACGAATTGTTTTAGTTGAAGTAAAATTTCACACAATTACAGTTAATTAATTTTTATGAAACTAGAGACTATTAGAGATAATAATCGAGTCAATATTCTTATCTATTTAGTGCTTCTTGCAACATTGTTTTCAAGATCATGTAGTATTTTTGCTTTCGTGAACTTGTTCGCATATTATGCACTTTGTTATTTAACAGAGATCGTAACAGCTAATTCAAAATCACAAATCTCGGGTTTGCTGTGGTTGAATTTTACCGAGATTTTTCTAACAGAATTTATTTTTATTAATCTTGTCGTGTTTGACAAGGAACTAAAGAGGGATGAAGAAATAACATTAGTTGCGGAAATGAGAAGAAAGTAGTATCAGGGTAGTTTTTGGGGAAAGGCATTATCGTATGATGTTTTCGAGAAGAATTTCCATTTATAGTATAGAACCATACTTGAAATAAAATATAAAAACTTGAGAAGTGTCAAGGGACACCTGGATGAACGAAGTTATTATTTTTTATGTACAAAAAACCTGTATACACTCAACAATAATAATCGTCGGGACACCACACTGTTCAATGCGAAATAGAAAGACGAAACGAAAATAACTGGCTTGCTTTCTATGAAAGAGAGACAACAAAAGCCAGACACACGCGTACGCCGACTTACAACTAAGTATAGCAAAAAGTGTCGTTACAACTTTTGGTCTTAATTTCTTTCCGCCTAGCCCCCTTTCACAACGCGGGATAAGGAACTTTGTTCCTACAATCTTACTTGCCTACATAGTCTGCTTATACTATCCACCAGAGTTAATTCAATAATCATGAGTTTTTTAGCCTTCCTGCTGTTTATACAGATTCTCTAGTTAACCTAGCCACAATTACGAAAGAAAGTAATTACTTATGCGTATGAGTGGACCACTAATGGTTAAAGAAAAACAGAAAGTAAGCTGCTTATTACACCGCGAAAGCTGCAGTACTCAAATAAGGTTTATTAGAGGTGTCGACAGGCCATGGGAGAAACAAGTTTTTGATACACCAGCCGCATTTGTCAATCAAGACTTTAAGGTTCAGAAGTCAGCCTACATATTAGAGAAGAAACTAGTTTGAACAAATCAACCAACAGATCAGGACAGGTGGCTACGTTCAAAGTTTCAGTTGGGCATCAATCCATACTAATATTATGAATGGGAAAGTGTGTGTGTGTCTGTTCGTTTGTCCGTCTTTCACGGCAAAACGGAGCGACGAATTGACGTGATTTTTTAATTGGAGACAATTGAAGGGATGGAGAGTGACATAGGCTTCTTTTTGTCTCCCCCAAAATGGGCGTTTAGAAATTGTGGTTGTGTTTGTCAGTTTAAATGTCTGTGAACCCTACTCGCGATACAGTGGAAATAAAAAACGGAACTCTTATTGGATTCCTTTTTTGTCCGTCTGTCTGTCTGTCTGTCAAGATCCTTTATCACGAGATCGCGTGGATGTATCGAGTTGAAATTAAAACCATAATTCAAGTCCCTTAGAGCTGTGAAAAAAGAAACCCTCTAAGTTTATGTCGCAAATTTGTACGGAACCCTCGGTGCGTGAGTCCGACTCGCTCTTGGCCAGTTTTTTTTCTGTCATGACCGTGTCATAAGACACGTTGTGATCAAGAACTAAAAAATATTTACTTTTTAATTTTAGAAGCACAATTCGAAGTAGCACATCTCAAGCAGCCAAAACGTCGTAAACGCTCACTCCTCTACGACGATCAAGACCTAGTCGGGCTGAAGAAGCATCTAGACATAAAGCTTAGCCCCAGAAACAGTTTCCTAGACCCGCAGTTCCTGCTGATGAGAAGGTGGTCCAACAACACGGAGGCAGTGCTGGACCATACTGATGAGGAGGTGGATCTTTGTTATTATAGGAGTGATAACGCAGCACTCTATGTTTGTGATGATGTGGTAAGTCCAAAAGTACTATAAAGACAGTAGATATAAAGAGAAAGTCATAGCTACTGTACAAGCAGATTCTTTTAAATGCCAAGCCTATTGATAGTAAATCTTAATAATGCTAATAAATAAAACGTAATAAACTCCACAAACAATAAGTAGTAAAAGCTGTTATTACATACTGCGTTGTTTAATACGTACCTAGTCGTCATTAGTGTCCGAGGTATCTAGGCCGAAGAAATTTTAACACCCAACAATTAATTCTAGACACAATCATGAGAAATTTTAATTGCACTTTCATTTTGTAACTTCTTCTTTTGCAGAGAGGCTTAGTCAAGTCTAATGACAGTTACTACTTCATTCATCCACTCCCAGAAAGATTTCACGATGACCATGCAAAAGCACATGTCATAGTCAAAAAAGAAATAGATCCAGTCAACGATAAAGCTGACACATGTATGGAAAGAGATAGCTTAATTCCCAATGAACCATCACCAGTAAAAACATGGACCAAACACAGAAGAAAACGAGAAGTGCCAGTCAGTGATGTAAATAATAATTTAGAAGGATTCAAAGTTAATTTAGCACATAGAAATAAGACTTTAACAGACTTTATACAGAAACTATCGAATGGAGCAAACAGGCAACGAAGAGCAATACTACCAGCGGTGTTTGTGGAAACTGCAGTATTTGTAGATAGAGATTTATACAAGCATATGACAGTAAATTTCCCTAAAGACACGGAGAGGGAATTAGTAAGATTTGTACTAGCGATGATCAATGCAGTGCAGTTGATATACCATGACCCCTCGTTAGGACGGCCGGTGAACTTTATACTCAAAAGACTAGAGATATTGCACGAAGATCCAGCAAATCTGAAGAGGCCACATGACATAGATAGGTTCCTAAGTAACTTTTGTACGTGGCAAAGACTGGAGAATCCCCCGGGCGACAATGATCCCTTGCACTGGGATCATGCACTGATATTGACTGGGTTGGATCTATACGTTGTTAACAAGAATGGGAAAGTTAGCAGTCAAGTTGTGGGTAAGTCATACTTTAACTATTTACCTAAAAGGGACCCTTTCAAAGGGTCACGGAGATGGGATCCAAATAATTATTTACTAAACCTTGGAGGATTCTGGATTCTCATTAAAGGAGATATCTCTAAATGCTAGAACCGCCGAGATTGGTTCAAGACGAGTCAATCATGAGTGAAACTTAAATGTCTAGGAACGCATGCAGTTATAGTATGACTAATGGCGAAAACCGTATGAATAATTTAAAGAAAGATACCGCTGGACACTATCGTTTACTAGCTGTAGATAATTCCTTACTTAAGTAAAAGCCTAATACTACAAAAAGTAAACACCATTCATTACGACAGCGATAATATAAATTTAAGTAGTTTATAACGACTCAATACTACGCCTATATCTTTTGTTATTGCGATTCGTGACGCTTTCATCATCCATAATGCTCTAGATCCAATTGATGTGGCAATGTAGTTAAACTGGTGTAGGAACTCGAATACAATAGTCATACTTTTTGGTATAATACTGGTCACCGAAAGCATTTGCATATATCTGAAAAAGTTGTCGAGGCATCAAGTACGAGTAATTTAACAGGCTTGCATCCAGAAGTACTTAAAGGATTAGCGCTAAGGCAATGGGATTTTAAAGTTCGTTAGATCTCCTTTGTTAGGATCCAATACTCCACAAACCAGTATTTTCTATTCACAAAGTTGACTTAAACTTAAATGGAAAAAAAATAATATGTTAAAGCTGCATTCCACCTCCCTGATGAAACTTTTGAAAAAAACCTGTGTTACAGGTCACCAGGATCTTCCAGGGCTAGAATAATCTTTAACAGAGATACCATGTTAAAGTAGAAGTCAAACAATTAACATATTAAAATTAAAAGCAATGTACAAGTAAAACAAACAAGCATTACAAAAATATAAGATGAAGTAATAACAATAAAAAATACTATGAATCTGAAGTGTAATGAGTGAGTCACTAAGTGTAACATACCTATCTTGTGTGAAGTATTGAGCTGCACTCGCTCCACAAGAGAGAATCGTCTTTATCAAGTAGAGGTTTCCTAACCTCTAACCAGCTATGTTAACAAAGGAAATGTTTCCCTTCGCATATCCAAGAAACTAATTACACCGTTTTTGTTTGTATAGGATTGGCGCCAGTCGCTGGAATGTGTACTGTGACCAGCAGCTGCACTGTCAATGAAGGAAGGCACTTCGAAAGCGTCTACGTAGTCGCTCACGAAATCGGACACAAGTGAGTACTTTTTATCAACAGCTCATCATCATCTGGGAGACCGAATAACTACCCTGCCTAAAATTGAAAGCGAATTCGCAAAAAAATACTTTAAACTATAACGTATTTTTTGTATGTTTGTTTTGCGATTTCCCTGTCGATTGTGGACCAATTTTCAAAATTATCTAAATATATGACTTCGGTATTTTATGAATTATCCTCTATAATACATATGTGTCTTCTAATGTATACGGACGACATGCTAATATCTCTAAGTACCAATGAAATATAAATACATACCACAAGGAAAGGCTGAAATAAAAAACTTTTTGGCAAAAAAGTTTTTCTACTTTTCTATTGACTATCTATCTATCGAGCTAAAAGTTTTGAGGATCCTTAGGTTAGAGATCAACTATTACACCCTAATGTGTATGTCTATAAGTGTGTATTTCATTATGCAATATTGCATGCATTAACGCTACATTGCCACATGTTTAACGAATCAATTTATTTATCCTGATTTCTTTTACAGACAGGTCTGTTAACCTCATTAACTAAACTTTGTTAAGACAATAACATTATGTTAAGATATTTAGCAGCATAAAGGTCACAGCTCATTAGAGCCACCCGGCACCCACCCCGCACCGCCTCGTCGTACGGCGTCCACTCGTTGTCGACAGGTGGTTCACGGGTGGACGCCACGTTATCACCAAAACGTTGCACGATCAACCAGTGAACCCCGCGTGGTCAACGAGTAGACGTCGCTTAGTCCACGAATTTTCGAGTAGTCTGTTAACAATTGGCATTAGGCGGCGCATTGCCAACGTATCGTCCTCGCGTGAATCACTCGCGGGCAGCGCGCGGTCCGCTTCGGACCCGCGCGTTGGCGATGCGCAGTCAACGCAGGGCAGCGAGTTGTCACCGAGTGGTCCACCCGCCGTCCGCGCGTGGACGGCTTACGATAGAGGCGATCCGGTGACGCTACGGAGTTGATGTAGTGAGCGCATACCCATACAAGTCCATATCAAGAATACTAACCGCACGAGGCGAGGCGGTGCGGAGTGGGTGCCGGGTGACTGTAATGAGCTGTGACCTTTAGTCTGGTCCTCAATTAAATCTAATTTCAGCAATCATTGTGGTTTCTTTTCGATTATATCTTCAGAGTGTCAATGCAATATAACTTCTCGTAATTATTTGTAATCGGTTCAAAGCCAAAAGAACTGGTCAAGTCAAGCATGAAATGCTATCGAAACTTCTCAGTGTGGACTTCACCAATGAAACTGAAAGTTAATAACAAATCACTCGCTGTTCTCTCATACTTAAGTAATAAAGCTGTAACAACAAATGATTTTAAAAGAGTAACCATTGAGTTTCATACCGGTCCTTCTCCATAGGAAACGACCAACCCGAACCGTGCACCTATTCTCGACGTTTTATAATTGCCCATGTAGGCCTATAAGAAATAAAATATTATGATTTATTTTTATTGATTGAATCTAAGTGGTGTTCAACGGTTGGCAGTACCAATATTCGACAGCTATCATGAAACGCTCCTGATCGTTGTTCATATGTAATCATCATAATTCACCTGCCTCTATCCCGCTGTATTTGGGGTTGGCGCAGCATTTGTCGTTTTTAATACTTCTCTATTGACAATCACCAAATCGGTCACCACTTTTCTAGTCATATCTTCTGCTCGTGGCTAAATAATAGCAGCCACTCGGGTCGATCTTTAGGTTAAGCCGCGCTTGCCTAGATTGGTCTGTGGGTGGGTGACCACCCGTTACATACCGAGTTTCCTCCGGGCCTCGGAAAGAACGTTAAACTGTTGGTCCCGGCTGTCATTTGTAGATTTTTGACAGTCGTTACAGGTAGTCCGTGTTCCGAAAGTCTGACAACCAGGGTGTACCAAGGGTTCTCGTATTACCCAGTACTAACTGGCTTGTAGACGTCAGATAGGCAGTCGCTCCATGTAAAATACTGATATTCAGCTGCATCCGGTTAGACTGAAAGCCGACCCCAAAATAGTTGGGAAAAGGCTAGGCAGATGCTGATTTTCTTCTCTTTAGAGGTCAACGCTTTGCAATGGGCAACTACAGTTGTAGCACTTTGTCTTTTTGTTTCTTGACATTAAAAAGTGCCTGTAATGGTCTTAGTGAAATAAACGCTATGAGTTTGAGGTTTGAGTTTATCATCCTTAACACAGTGTATCCATTATTTCTTTGGCCTTCCTCTACTGTTATACCCATCCACATTCATTCTCAATATTTTTCTTATTCCTTCACAGTGTGATGTGAAGAAATAAGGAAAGCACCCATACCACGACAACCGGTTACCACTCAACCTTTCAGTCACCGGCCATTTTCAGACTTCTTCTTATGAAGGTTCATCATCGTCTTATTTCTTTTTTAATTCATTCGCGTCACAAAGTTGACCAGATGTAAAATCGTACTGAGTTTTCTAGCTGTATTTCACTCTTACCTAATGATAAAGCACAGTCTGATCTGCTGACCTTGCTTAGCACCGTGAAGTTTAAATAACAATATCAGCAAAAGACCGCGAAGCTATGGAAGTTTAAAGTTATATCACTTTACATAAATGCGTGACATAATTTAAATTACAGATGAATCGCAGCTAAGTTATGTAAAGTTATTGAACTGAAAGACGCAACTACAATTGATTTGATTACTTTTGATTAGAACAATCTAGTTTTAGATCTGATTGCTCTTGTAATAATTTTGCTTTGGTTTTCCGATTTACTTTCACAATTACGTCTAGCTTAAAATGTCTTATTTATAATTTCTAATCAAATTCATTCTTAATTTCACATAATTTATTGTATAAAGGTCAAAATAGATCGAGAAATATATTATTTATTTATTTAAGCGAAGGTAGTGTGACGATCTAGTCTTATATGTGGGGCGAACGTGGTCAGATATTGCACCTAATAGAGAGGTTTGAAAGGAGGAGGGGAGGGGGAGGTCTTTGCCCAGCAGAGGGACAAATGAGAAGCTAGCTAAAAAACAATAGATAAAATCCAAACCAATGCAAATATACATTATTAATTCTTCTTCGGACGTCACGTCATCATTTTCTTTCTTCTCATTTATAACTGAACGAGGAAATGCTTGGTCAAAATCGGAACTGACACCGCCTTTTTGTCATTTCAATATAATATGTACATATATAAAAACAGTTTCAAAATAAATATTTACAAACACTGTGAAAAGCGAATCTTTCTATCTACTCTTCGGTCCCTCTTCTATCCAATTTTCATTTATAACTATTTGATCTACATTCCAGTCTGGGCATGCGTCACGACGGGCCACTAGCAGACAACGGCTGTGACCCCAGCGCCTACATCATGAGCCCGACCCTTGGCAGCGGGAAGATCACCTGGTCCCAATGCAGCAAGAATTACCTGCAGAAGTTTTTAGAGTAAGCCTTTCAAATTCTATCATGGACTCCGAATGACGTTGAGAAAGTTTTGATAAGGCTAAAAACGTACATCTTCACATAGGAGAACTACGTATTAACCAGATGGCATCGGCAATTTTATTACTGTTTCTATTTTCTCAATTTCAACTAAAAGCTTGTGTCAGACCCGTATGATATTTAACTTTTTATCACCATAGTCGCTGATGGAAATTCATTTTGCCGTCACAATTTCCCTAAACTACAAGTTGCAGATAATGTATAAAAACATATAGCGTCACAAGAATCCTTTTGCGTTATAAAAGGTTTACCAGAAACCCAACATCAGCCATTGTATAATAGCCCGCGGGCCCAACACGTTGGAACATATTCTATTTTTATGAAGAAATTTCACACCTTATTCTGCCTTAGATGCACAATATCTACAATGACCGCACTTCGCAAGACACATTCATAACCGTTAAATACATTGTTTTTGCAGCACAGTACAATCTCGTTGTCTACTTGACCATGGCAACTCAGCCGGCCAATTGGACCACAGTGCAGAGGGCATTCTACCCGGAGAGCGATTTGATGCTGACCAGCAATGTAAGTTAGCTTAGACGATCGGGGCGCCGACAAAACTGAAACAGTTGAAAGTCAAATGTACGTTCATGTACGCAAAGTTGAAATTCGTTTCGCTTAACCAGCTCGATGATATACATCCACAAAGTCATTTCCTTAGTAGCTGTGGCTGCCTTACCATTCAAAACGGTCTCTACTATAGTTCCCACAATTTCAGGCATGTTGAAATATGGAAGAGGCAGTCGACACTCAGGAGCACAGAGCTTGGAAGACATTTGCCGGGACCTTCATTGTCAGAGGGAAAGATATACGTGGACCTCACATCCTGCACTGGAGGGCACTAGGTGTGGAGAAGATATGGTAAGTCGCGTGACATCGAAGTTTAATTCTCAAAACACGGATGTTTGGCTATAAACAACTAACGTGATAAAATGGTTGTTCATCCATTCAAGAGCTCCCAAACAACGAATGCTAAATTCAATTGTTTCTGTTTAACAGTTGGACTGATCAGTTCAACTCTTGGTATTTTCCAAAAGCCGAGAGCCACTGACAAATATCTCAGATCTATACCCATTCTCCCCAGTACTGCCGCGGCGGTGAATGCGTGGAACGTGAAGGGTCCACCGTCGTCCGCGGTTCGTGGGGTCGCTGGTCGGGCTGGTCGGAGTGCGCGTCCGCGTGCCTCGTGGACGACACGCACGCGCCCGCTGCGGCCGGCGTCGCGGTGGCAACTAGAAGGTGCAATAGGCCGAGGTTTGTGTGGATCAGAAATTGGAACCTGGTTCAGTGACTATATGAATATGGTATGATTTTGAACAAAACAGATTTCTGAAGTACTTAAAAGAATAATTACTGTAAGAGATCAGAGGACCTCAAAAAATTATTTACTAAACCTTGACTTCCAAAAGTTATAAGACTAGTTATAGTCTGACTCCCCCAGAACAGTAGAGATTTTTATCTTAGAGAATACTGGATTACTCTAGCTAAGCACTCCGGAGTAAAAATGTGAGCAAATGCCAAAATATATTCCCATGTCCTCGAGCGCTATCGAAGACGTTGATTGTGTATGCTGTACTCTAAAATGTTATATTACAGACATGACAATGGCAAAAACTACTGCGTCGGTCACGACAAGAAGTTCCAGTCGTGTCACGCTCAACAGGTAAACGACTTTACATATTCTGATTCTTCTGAAACAATTCCATACTAGAGGATTTTACAAATAACCAACATCTTCTCAATTGCAGTGCAGCAACGTTCCCAGAATGACAGTAAGAGAGTTCGCTGATCAGATCTGTTTGAGAGCGCGCGATGTGGACCCAGATCTTATTGGAACAGGATTGCAGAGGATCGATTCTGATGGTAAGTCTATAGCCACATTCATCAGAAACATGCACTTATCATTATACATCTTCCTGCCAGTCTGGCGTTTTCGTCCGTAGATATTTGTCTATTACTCGTCATATCATGGATTTAATCGAATAGTTTACAAAGATAAGCAAGCAAACGACCGGATGGGAACTGATCTCCGATAAAGGGAATCTGCCAAACTGGACCACCAAACTGCCAAACTGGGTGGTTACCGTACCAGAGATACAGCTTTTGTATAGCATTTGCTTGTAATTAGTCTGATGCATCTGTCAGAACCCAAAGTATCTTAGTAGCACTGATTGCGATACCAGTCTTATTGAGCTTAGTTTACCAAATTCACCTGCCCCTATACATATAGTCTTGCTTAGTAATGGTTCTTCATATACTCCATTATTCTTCATCCATCACCCACATTTTGCAGCAAGTTATCATTCGCTTAATCGATCCATAATTTCTTTGGTTTTCCTCTATTTTTACAGCCATAAACATTTATAGTCATTACCTTCAGTCCTCTTTCACATTTGTCGTCATGGCCACTGTTCCAGACGTAAGCAGCGCGTGCGCAGTGTGGTGCGACACTCGCGGCGGCGGGTACAAGTCGCGCGGCTGGAGCTTGCCAGACGGTACCGCCTGCTCTAATGCCTCACCTATGTTCTGCATCAGCGGGATCTGCCAGGTACCACATTGGGTTACGTTGATAAAATCCAAATGCAAGATAGATCCTGAAAGAAACACCTCAGCCTCAAATCGGGTCACGAAAACCCCTAGTATTTGTCTGTTTGCCCCACTGTCATCCAAAACTGTCGCAGGAGCTGAATCTCCTATCATACTTCGTATATTAAAATGCTCTACGACCTTTCGACAGCTAATCCTGAATGTGATGTGTTAGCAGATCAATGGAGTAAAGTTATAAGCAGGAGTATCCACTGTTTTGTGCTAGTTTTACATAAAGTATTTTTTCCGTTTACAATTACCTAATCATTGTAATCATGGTGTACAAAATTGTTTTCGTTCAGAAATTCACGTGTTCATCGAGTCAGGACAACGAGTTCTCTCTAAAGCCGAGCGACTGCGAGTGGGAAGCGTTGAGGTCTGCCACGCAAGCGCCGCACACACCACCGTAAGTAGACAATTTGTATGCTAAGCTCCGTTCGTTAACCCTTATTTTAAAGTTTTCTGTACCTATGCTTCCGAAGCTTAAAAAAACATAATATGAGATCCGAGTGGTAGGATTATCTTAGAAACAGATCCTCACGCCTGTAATCCTCGAGGTAGAATCTAGAGGTATACTTAACAGTAGATACATATTTCGCCAGTTGTGCTTTAATCCCCATATAATAGGGGGCGCGGCTATTGCCATTGATTGGGCACAAATCCAGACGTCGTGGCTGCGAAATAAAAATTCCTGATGGAACTTTTCCCCGATCCGAAAATGTAACCCAGGACATCAGACAGCAGTCGACCACTAAACACGTTTTTCTAGTGGTTGCAAATGTGATGAATTTTCAACTGGGTTGTCATTACAAAGAATATCAACTGTCGAATTGAAAGTTACTGGTCCATGAAGATGCCAATGAAGGCTAACCCACCGGTCTCCTTGAAACGTTAGCTCATCCATGGCTACTCACCGAGGTGCAAAAATTCCGCCTTGGAGTACTTGGAACTTGGAAAGCAGCATTTTGGGTGTCATAAAACAAGACAAATTAAGTAATACCACGCTGCGTTTCAAAACCGAAATAGTAGACATTGGCAAGAAAGATCTTATGCGGGGCGTGTCAAATCAGCAGTGTGTGTGGCTGCTAAGAGATGGCTGACTAGTTGGGCCGAAAAACCGGTCGCGAAATGACTAGATGCGTACCATGAGGATTGGTTCGAGGTAGCGGGAGAAGAGCAATGGAAGAAATTGGGGGAAGTCTTCGCCCAGCAATGAGACAGCACAGGCAAAATAAAATACATTCTAGGGCCGTGACCATCTAGATCAAACTTTCTCACAACGGATCTAGAGATTCTGATTTCCATATGTTCCAGCGGCAAAACATCAGGCACATGGCGTCGTGCAGTGGGCGGGCAGTGGCGGGCGGCGTCGGGCTGCCACTACCACTGCGTGGCGCGCGGCGCGGGCGTGCGCCTCGTGAGCGACCTGCACCACACCAGCATACAGCTGTGCGAACCTGACAATACACCCGATTCGGTATGTCACACTTTGTTGTTTGTTTCTCCGGGACTTCACCAGGCTAGTGGTCGCCACTGTTGATTCTAGCTTTCAGGAGTTGCAGCGGTCAGAAAAAAAATAAAGGCTTGTCCCAAAAAATCAACCCAGTTTTGCTTGACGAATGTGTTTAAGAGGCTTTTTTCCGTGTTCCTTCTTTTGCCCTTTGTGTTCCGGTGTTAGTTTGCGTTGTGATTAATAGTGCAGCACGCTTGACAAATCCGCTATGCATTAAACAAAGAACTCCGGACAAGTTCCCTCTTGTCGAGTTTTTGTCCCATGTAACGCGGAATCTGCATGCAATGCAAAGGTACAGCGATAATGCTATTACTGCCTCAACAAAAATACCGAATGGCTTTTGTAAGTCCAATCTTAAACTTTATCCTATCAAAATATAACCTTTTTGGAGAGGCGGATGATGATCATCCGCCTCTCCTCATGGAACAACTGCCTATCTGGCATCCCCAAAATAAAATGTAGGTTCTAAAGAATTTTGCAACTTTTTTTACTGTAAATGGGCTTACTCTTGACCCCAAGGTTGTATAAATGAGATCAACGAGGGCGAAAGCGAGAATCCTCCCATAATTGATCTTTGGAAGAAGCCTGTTAACTCTTGAATTAAAATCCGAGCCATATGAACTGGGGAACAAAGACGCAGGCAGGGAATCCGACTCCTTGGCTCATTACACCTCTAGAAAAATTTCCTAGGCGATTTAAGGCGTTTTGTAACTTGTGTAAAGAAAATAAACGATTTTTATATTTCTTACAGGGTTGTACTCAAAGAAAGTCACCATACCAGTACGCAACCATGGTTTGCACCAAATACAAAGATAGGGTAAGAAGACTATCTGGATTGGGGATGCAGATATCACCAGCTTTGGGTAAGTCTCCAATTTATTGTTATAACGTACGTTCATGAATAAAATCTGATAGATATTCCATTACCGACCCTTGTAGGACTACTTTATTGTCCGTTTGTCTGTTAAGACCCTTTTACCTCATGATTTCGACTACAATTTTATTATTAATACGACCGAAGAATTCAAAACCCCAAGTCATACTCAGGTTCGAAAGACTTAAGAACCTCTGATTGTTTGTAAAGAAAAACGCGAGAAAACCAGCATGTCCGAGAGATATTTCTCGATGGGCCAAGTCAGGAGCCCATGGACTTAATAAAAACTCACACTAGATAAGGCACAAGCCACAAGAAAAAGAAGTGAACGCTTAATGGCTTTTGTAGAATCACCTCTATTTTATCAATGACTAGCTGTCTTGCGCGTTTCCACCAGCCTCTTTAGTTGCTGCCCCGCTCCCGTGGGTAGTAGCGTGATGGCGTACAGCCTACGTTACTTTCTGATAATGTAGCTACTTATTAGTGTTTTCTTTAAAATCAGTGCAGTATTTTTGTCTAGTCTATTTGATACAACAAACAAACAAATCTTTCTTTAGTTTGTTACCTTCAATCAAGATAAGGAGCATTTTATACAAAATTCTGAATATTCTTCTCTTATATTTCAGAGGACCCCGACCGTCCGTGTCGCATAGCGTGTCAAGACGAGCGAGTGTCGCATCGGTTCTACCTCGTCAACGGACACGAAGGTTGGTTCCCGCTAGGAACGTCGTGCGGCAAGAGGAATGCTTCGTATTGCGTTAGCGGGAAATGCTTGGTAAGTTAATGAACTGACCATGTTATATAGCCTGTTATGATGATTGTCACATCGATTCTATTTACTTGTAAGAAATATAAGATTACCTCAACATTTGTAGTCTTCCTAACGTTTTCGGTCACAGCGACCAATCTGAGCGGTGATTACTTATCGGCGCGGGAAACATTATAGTTGCGGCGTGTGTGCGCAGGCGCACTCTTTGTCCTCTCACTCACATACTGCAATGGGACTGAGGCACTGGGGTATCATACCGCCAACTCCCAAACTCTGGGCTGTTACTGAGAAATTCCTTATGGAAAAACATAGTAACACTTTTTACCCGTCCAGTCATATTCGTTTGAAACTGAAAACAATGGGCACGCGAATTAAATAACACAAAACCTCTGATCACACTTCTTTTCAAGAAACGAAAACGATTTATTAGATGGGTCTAATAACTCCAAACCGCAATGACAACAAAGAAGTTTACTCAAAAATGCATGTAATGTTGTCATTATTTTAACAACCTTGTTTGAGCAAAGTCGACCTTGCCGTTCTGTTTCAAGGAGCGGCCGGCAATGTTTTGCTGGCCGCTCTAACAGGCCGGCAATGTTTTGCTGGCCGCTCTAACAGGCCGGCAATGTTTTGCCGGCCGCTCTAACAGGCCGGCAATGTTTTGCCGGCCGCTCTAACAGGCCGGCAATGTTTTGCTGGCCGCTCTAACAGGCCGGCAATGTTTTGCTGGCCGCTCTAACAGGCCGGCAATGTTTTGCCGGCCGCTCTAACAGGCCGGCAATGTTTTGCTGGCCGCTCTAACAGGCCGGCAATGTTTTGCCGGCCGCTCTAACAGGCCGGCAATGTTTTGCTGGCCGCTCTAACAGGCCGGCAATGTTTTGCCGGCCGCTCTAACAGGCCGGCAATGTTTTGCCGACCGCTATTGGGAAAGACGGTGTTGAATTTTAGTAACTGTACTTTTCATAATTGTCATTTTAATTAAAATTCTAGTTAATTAATATATTTTTAATTTAAATTACTTGCTGGTTTTATTTAGATTAGGTACTTGCATTTTTGAGTAAAGCACTATACAAACCTTGGCCCACAATGACTGCTTCGCTGGTCACGCTATGATTGCCTCGAGCTAGCCTAGCTACGCTCTAGGCCTTTCAGCTTGGCCACCATTGCAGCCCTTGCTTTCCTCGCTGTGTCGGCCTCGACCTACGGTCTCGGCCTTTATCTCAGCTCGTCCATCAAGTGCTGCACGCTGACCGCGCTGTGTCGGCCTGGAGCTGCGCTACGCTGCGCTGTCGGCCATCATCAGCGCGACCAGCAAAGTAGGCATTATAGACCGCGGCAGTAATGTACTAAATCAACTACTCATAGCAAAGCTGTTCTGGCTACAAGCCATCCCCCCACCCCCCACCTTCCCGTTATTTTTTTTCTACATTCAGATGAACGTGAAAAACAGGGTCTCCACTCCAGGACCACAACTATTATTAAAACTCATAATTTTTGCAGGAGTTCGGCCCCGACAAGACTCCCCTCTCCGAAATGGTGTTCACTCTCCCCTTACTGCGCCGCAACAGTTACAGCAGCAACAGTACCGTGACGTGGAGCTCGCGACATCGCCGCAGTCTGCGCGAACAGAGGATCACTGTCAAAGCCACGCTCGACCAGAAGCATTTAGATGATATTATTGCGAGGCTCAATTTGACAAGTAATCATAATTTTTAATAATTACTTACTACTTCTAGCTACTTTTTATAAAAAATAAATATGGTACAAACGATTGAAATTCGCACATTTCTTCTGAAATATAAATTCAATCAATAGGCAAGCAGAATCCCACAAAAATGCAGTTCCGACACCAAAAACAGTACCTACGACATTTTTTTTCCAGAAATACTTACAGTTAGTTGGGCGATAGGTTTCATAAAACAAATCAAAACAGCAAATAATTCCAACAAATCAAACCATAGTAAACTATTAAGCTATCAACATTAACGGGAAAACTCACACTGTTTTTCAAAATTAAACAGTGCTATGTTTTACAAGCCACTCTGTATCGACATCGATGATAATATCGTTGTCATTTAAAAAAAAAATATTTTCATAATTGCATTGTTTGTACAGCAACACCACATTTACACTCCAGGACAGTCATCATGGGACACTTGACACTGTGTCCTGCCTGTTCTGTTGCTTGCACATCACAGAAGCTGATGGACGCTTCTGAAAGTGCCAAATTCGTCTGACCCAATTTAAATTGTCATCGACACGCTAAGAAGATTTAATTTCAAACCAAAATTCTTACAAAACCATTTCGTAGCAAAATTCTTCTCACCAATCAATTCTCTCCTCCAGACAATTTGACCGACCACATAACGTACTTCGACTCGATCCCAGAGCACATTGAGGTGGACTTCAACAATCCGATTCACATCGCGCCAGAAGACACACTCCTCAGGAAAGCACCGCGACCAACTTGGGACTGAAAACACGACGCTAAAGATATCTCTCAACAAACTGATGAATAGATTAAACCTTTAAAGAACGCTTGCTTTTGACAAAGTCATTATAATATATAACACTTTAACAAAATGGAAGTATTTCGGATATTATTTGGGAACGATTTTCTCCGAATGCTATTTCAATTAACTGACCAGAATCTGACAGCAAGAACAGATTGGTTGCTCGATATAACAAAGGCAATTCAAGGAATAACTGATTTTGCGAAGTAGTTAAAAAATCTTAACTTCCTATACGGTTAGCCAACCGTATAAGTAAGGGGCTTTGCACATAGACTAAGTTAAGAAGAGGCAACTTTAACCTTTTTAAGTTTCCTATAAAAAGTTGCCGCAATTTTATGGCAATCTGTGAGCAACTTTCATATTTCGTTGTCTTTGTTGAGCCACACTGGCATTGCCGGGCGCAGGGGGAGGGAGGGAGGGTGTGAAATTGCCCGACGCGTTGCGATACACGGTTAAAGAAACCGGCAAATTTAAAACCGGTATAATATTTAACAGTTGCTATTTGCGGCAATTAGGAACTAACTTAGTCATCGATTACAGCGACTGAAAGCTCGTTGACGATCACCGAACTCTAAACTGGAGTTGCTATCTGTGCGCAGTCCAACAACTAGTCGTCAGTTGCTGCAGAGCCCCTAAGGGACCAAAACAAGACTCCAGCGAAGTATGACACTGCCTTATATGTGGGCCCTCCATAAATCTACAGTACGGCCAACAAGAAGCGTTACGAAAGGTCATTAACCTAAAGAACAACTGTGGCGTTGACAATCTAATATTTAGCTCTTTCCATCTTGTGCCTTTGTCGTAATGTCTCGTTCTCCCGGCAAAAACATGACAACGTTAAGACGGGTTCGCCAACATTCGGGCGGCCATTTTAGATGGGGTTTTAGCATGGGTTTTGTTTACATTTGGTATCGCGTCTCGTTGGCCGTACTGTACAAGATTTGACTTATTTAAGTACAGTTTTGTTTCGTTTCGTACATTTATAGAAGCGAAGGTTTTTGATTGATGAAATGACACAAAACTAAAAGAAAAGAAATATTTGGGCGTAATGGAGGCCTGAAATAAACCAAATATTGTAATGAAAAATGTTTTTTTAACATACAAAGCCCAAGGCATTATTTTATTGTTTGTTCTATTGCATCTAATAATTAAAATTTAAATGAAAATCTTACAAATATGTGTATGATTTTCGTTCCTTTTGGTGCAATTATAGGAAAACAAATATAATTTTTAAGTCATTGTACATATTTTTATCTAGAATCTTTGTGATCAATTTAGTAATTTATTTATAGAGATTTTTATACCTTTGTTTTTAAGTAGGTTTTAAGTAAATAAAAATAAAGTTATTTTATACAATTGTACATGTTTTATTTATTTAAAAGGCACTATCATTTGTAACCGGATTGACATACACACTATTAGTAGCTTTCGATGTATACAAAATATTTGATAACAGTACCTATACTAAAGTTAAATATAAAATTAATTAAAACTTCTGTTTAAACTGTTGTTTCACTGTATGAAAGTATCAATAAATATATTGTGCCATTATAAGAACTTTAGTAGATAAATATTGTTGCAACTCGTTTAATATAAATGCTACATTTGATAGGATTACACACTTAATTCGATGATTTAGAATAATGGTAAAAACATTTGTAATCATTATCTTTTGATGAAAACGCATCCTAATAAATTTTACTTAGGAACTCTTATTGGATCGGACATTTCATTGGTTTAAACTGAAATGAAATTATGTACCAATACATAACATACATTATTTATCAATATACTCGATAATATTGTGCAAGAAACAGTTCATATATAAATTTAACTATAGTTACTTGGTTCTAAGTATCCATTATGGGTAAATCTTGCAGTTTGCGTTCTTCAAAGCATGCAGGAGTCTGGCAGGATCTGTCAGGAACCACTGCCATAGTTTCCTCAGACACTGTTTATCTCCATTCTGGGAAAATGAATAAATATTAATCCAAGGACTTCCTTACTAATTTTATAAAAGCAAAAGTGAGTTTGTTTGTTTGTTACATCTTCACGCCTGAATGGCTAAACCGATTTTGATGAATTTTGGTACAGAGATAGTGGACACCCTGAAGACGGACATAGGCTTTACTTTTTTTTTTAAAGTGATAAATGAGGGAGAACGAGGGCAGAAAAGGGCTTTGCTATAACAATGAATAAGGCGCAAGGGCAAAAGCTACAGGCAGCTGATACCTACAAATCAGGAAAGGGGAACTGTGTTAACGCGAGCGCGGCCGCGGGCAAGTTCTAGTCATCTATTAAAAATGAAAATCACTGACTCACTCATCACGGACTCTCAGAAACTACAAGTGTTAGGAGATACGTCCAGTAAGACGGGGTTTCACAACACTGACTTAAAATTTTACATAGGCACGGTTACACGAAATTAATCTATACTAATTTTATAAAGCTGAAGAGTTTGTTTGTTTGTTTGTTTGAACGCGCTAATCTCAGGGACTACTGGTTGGAATTGGAAAATTCTTTTAGTGTTGGATAGTCCATTTCTTAAGGAAGGCTATAGGCTATATAACATCACGCTACGACCAACAGGTGCTGAGCAGCGTGGGTGAAACCGTGGGGAACAGCTAGTAGATCATAGAACAGGCCTTACCTTTACACTGGAGAACAGGTTGCTAGCGTCTAGAACCTTCTTGTCCACAATATCCATATGTTGTCTGAGAGTGTGCGCGAGCGCAGCTACCGTGCGGTCCCAGCTGTTCGGCTGACGAGTGCAACCGTCCCAGATGTAGGCGCGTAGGGATTGTGTTGAGTTTTTACTGGAAACATCATAAATACAAATGGTTAGTGGGCATTTATTTATTTATTTAACACTTCAAGTACAAAGCACATAGGCGGACTTAATGCCATAGGCATTTTCTACCAGTCAACCTTTGGGTGATGCAGAGACAAACAGTGGTAGGTGTAAACAAAAAATAAAATAAAAATTAAATCCTATATAGATATATAAATTACTATACATATAAAACAAAATACTATAAATATATATCAAATAATAGATACACTAAATAAAAATACAAACAATGGGGAAAACATTAACGCTGTGACGATACTGCCGACTTTCTGCGAAGAAACTCACGAACTTTACATTAATAAAAAATAATTGGTTTTTACCAATACTTTAAATCCGAGGAAACATTTTTTTATCAAAGAAGAAACCTGGCGCCTATTGTTTTAAGAACCATTTCCATCAGTAAACAAATATTCACAAAACACTCACAACTCCACCGCCATACCCTCCTTCCTTCTATACCCATCATCAACAGCCTCCATCAACTCCTTCACGTGATGCTGCGTCTCCTGGTACAGCTTCACCAGTAGACTGGGGTCACCTGACTGCGCGCCAAGAATGTGCAGTAATGCTTGCACTAGCATATCTGATGACTGCAGTTTGAGCTCACATGAGTTCTGTTCAGAGCATATCTCGTTCATTGAGTCCTGGAAATAAAGTTTGGATGTAATGTAATGTATTATAATGTAAATGGGATGTAATATATATGTAATGTATATGTCATGTAATGTATAAGTATCTAATATATAAAATTCTCGTGTCACAGTTTTCGTTCCCATACTTCTCCGAAACGGCTGGACCGATTTAAACGAAATTTTGTGTACATATCGGGTAGGTCTGAGAATCGGCCAACATCTATTTTTCATACCTCTAAGTGAGCAGCGGGTGAAACCGCTGGGCACAGCTAATGTAATATATATGTAATGTTATGAATTAACTAATGTCATTACTTAGGAGATAATTAAGTCACAATTATACCTATTTGTACTTTAGCTACATTATTCAAGCTTAGCAACTTCACAAGATGCATGGTTCTCCATCGAAGAATAAGAACAAGTAGTCAAAACCCTGAAAAGCTTGGAAAAGAATACAAACAAGGAATTGCTCCACGTTAAGTATTGATGACGTCACAATCACTGTACTCACAATTCGACTGAGCACGGCGCTAGCGTCAGCGGCGGCGTACTGCCGCAAGTGCGCCGCTAACTGCAGGAACTCCTCCACTGAGCGCAGTTCATGTCGCAGTGCGCTGTACACTATACGGTCTAGGCAGAGCGCGCGGTGGGTAGTTTCTAGTAGATGGGATAAATCGGCGTGGATTTGTCTGTAAAAGTAAAAAGTCTTATATCAATCTAGTCCACATCAAGCTAGAAGAAATCTTCCTCATGTATAGGTCGAGGCTCTTCATAAGGCCAATGGCTTACCATACAACAATTAATAGATAACAAAAATGTGATGTATGTGGGTAAGCACACACTATTGTTCTCGCTCATCTATACTAATATTATAAAGCTGAAGAGTTTGTTTGTTTGTTTGTTTGAACGAGCTAATCTCAGGAACTACTGGTTGGAATTGGAAAATTCTTTTAGTGTTGGATAGTCCATTTCTTGAGGAAGGCTATAGGCTATATAACATCACGCTACGACCAACAGGTGCTGAGCAGCGCGGGTGAAACCGTGGGGAACAGCTAGTTATTACATACATGTGGAGCTGCTCACTTTGCGATAATTAAATGTAGCGTAGTGTCCGTCCAAATTTAGCTGTAACGGTGACTATCAGTTTTATTTCGATCATCACTATATCCTGACGTCCTGACAATTTCCGCGAATATATTAAAAAGCAAAGCAAAAAGACAAGATACTGAATTTACATATGTTTCTCAGTTTTCTTGAGGGACTGTTATGTCAACAATAAATACGCGTATCCATCACAACTATATCAGGCTAACCCCCGAATACTGAAATGTCACTCAAAATTTAAGTCCCACTTAAATTTAACAGAGACTCAGAAGTGACGTTTGACCATACAAAATCTAAAGTTTAAGAGCTGCTCAAATGTTAAGCAGCCCTCACATTTTGAGTGACGTTTCAGTATTCGGGGGTAATTGAATACAATACATAGGCAATGTTGTATGTAATATTTTTATTCGTTTATTGATAGCACATAGAATTTTAAATTTTTAAATATTTCTAAATAAAAATATAAAAATTAGTACCCCACCGGTATCGGGAACAGGGTCCAAGCAACAGGTCAGGGCTCTAGAGAAAGGAACCTCCTAACAATACGAGCTGTGTCCAAGAGTGCCGCTTTAGGTATCAAGCCCTTGATCCAGCTGCCTAACGAGAGCTACCTCAGGTGTTGGTTGAGGCTCTTGGCAATTAAACCATTGGCTGTAGCTGTTTATATTTAATACTAGCTTTTATCTTTTGAACGCGGCTTCACTCATGTTAAATTCGGGGTAACACAGTTCCCCTTTCCTGATTTACCTGCCTGTAGTGAGGTACCTGCTACCTGTAGTTTTTGCCCTTGCTCCTTATTTTTTGTAATAGCAATGCTAAGTTTTCCCTTTGCTTCCCTCTTTCTCCCTTACATCTCAATGTATTATAAAAAAAAATAGCCTATGTCTGTCTCCAGAGTCCCAACTATCTCTGTACCAAAATTCATCAAAATCGGTTTAGCCATTTAGGCGTGAAGACGTAACAAACAAACTCACTTTCGCTTTTATAATATTAGTAAGGATTAAAAAATTCAGACATCTAATTTCTTTGATTACTTACTGTCTGACAGCCAGTGCACAACAAGCAGTTGTCTCTACCGCAAGAGTGGTTCTTGAGTCAACAAACTGCCTCAGTGCGTTGTGTAGTTGTTGGTAGATGATGGACTCTTCTTGTTCTAGCAGATCCACGGCGCTTTGAGCCTCCATTAGACATGACCTGGAAAAGCATGGGTGGAATGTTCAATTAGGAGTATTTCTCCGTTGTTCTTGCGGTCGCAAAAATGAATGCTGAGCACGGATTCCTGGCTTCAAATCACGGGTCGGGCAAAAAGTAGTAATGGGTTTTTCTATTAGGAATTTCTCAGTGAGAACTGAGAGTTTAGAAGTTAGGGGTATGATAACGTTGTTAGTGGTATGATTTTATTTAAGTATGTGTTCCGTTCAGTGTCCGTGACACCACTTACTGGCCCTGTCAGAATACCAGCGCTGTGTTATTTTAAACCTAATGCAGCTTATGCTGAGACAGGGACCTTTTTGGCCTCGCACAGACAATAACCTTGTCTGTACTATTTTATTTCATTTTTTTTTTATTGTTTTACTTGTTTTGTGCGAGTCCCAAATAAAAGTTTTTCTTTCTTTCTTTATAACCGTGCCTCGGAAAGCACGTTAAGCCGTTGGTTGTACTTGATCTCCCTCTGGTCGTGTCGGATTACTTTCCAACCGGACTATGAGGGAAGAAAGTACCTGTGCACACACACTTGTGCTCTATAATATATCCCGCGTCGATGGCTAATCCCCACTGAGATTGACCGCCGAAAACGGCCAGGACTGTATTATAGGGAGTATGGCATGGTTACTGCTATCAAAATAACTTATTTAATATGTGAAAAAGTAGTTAGTTCACGACATTCTGGCATAGAAACTGAACTTGCATTCAATCCTCTCTCTAATTATTTGAAAATTATGGGTAAGTTTGACGATGACGATTACTTACGTTATTTGACTAGGGTGAACATCTTTGTAGTTTGCAACTAACGCCACTTTTGCTTGTTCCCCACTCAGTTCAGCTTTTGATTCTATGTATGTGCACAGTGCATCAGACAATCTGAAAAAAAAAGCAACCACAAATATTTAAATTTCTAATTAGTTACAAAAAAGTAAATTAAATTAAAAGTCAATGGAATAAAAGGTCAAAGAAAATGAAACTAAGCTAAATTAAAAGTCAATTCAATTAAACATCAAGTGATGGGATCAGAATTTAATAAGTTATCAACAGGATAACTTACAAAACGAAAAAAAAATGTGTTATAGACGATAGGTAACTCATAAACTACCTAAGCAATATAAATAAAATTGATACAAAACCACCTTGGAAGTATTAGTATTAAAAAAAAATATCCAACAAATTGAGAACCTCCTCCTTTTTTAAGTCAGTTAAAAAATCACCCTCATCTAGAGTTAAGTCTTAACAAAATAAAGCCTACCTTTCTTCCATATTTTTAGCCTCAGCTAGAGCAGACCTCAGTTCTTCATCAGAGGAGGTGTCATTGACTCTCTTGGCAAACTTCTTGGAAGTGAACAAGTCAAAGTGGGATCTGAACAGAGCTTGTGACTGTCTGTAGGTCTCGAATGGACCAAATGTGAAGAATTTCTTTGCATTCTCCTGAAATAAGATAAGTTTCAAATCATTTATTTTTGCAAACATGGGTAATTTTTACATAGATTTTTTCGTGTTTTCGTGTATAATAAGATCCTCCATATTCTACCGTCGTATGGGCATGCAAATAATATTGATTTCCAAATTTAAAAGAACAAGTTGTTAAATATAAAAAAAAATATTACAGTTACAAAACATAAAATGTCAAACTAATAAACAGCATAGTTTGTTTTAGTAAAATAAGTTTGTATGTAATATTTCTGCCAAATATTTTCCTGTAGAATGGTTCCTGTGAAGAAGATTTAAAAACCAACCACAAATGGTGTTGTTTGCTGACGATACCTCTTTAATATTTAAGATAAACAGACGTGCCACAAATCCTGACGACGTAAATAATGCCCTAATGCAGGTACATAATTGGTTTACCGCTAATAATTTAGTATTAAATGGGAAAAAAACGAAGTGTATAAGATTTGCTCTACCAAATGTCAAAAACAGTGAGTGTGACATAGTATTGAATCAAGAGAAACTAGAATTCGTCGAAAAAACTGTTTTCTTGGGAATAACACTCGATTCAAAGCTACAATGGGGTCCGCATATAACATCTCTTGCAGGACGCCTTAGTTCAGCAGCATATGCTGTTAGAAAAATCCGTCAGTTTACTGATGTTGATACCGCGAGACTAGTCTATTTTAGTTATTTTCATAGTATAATGTCATACGGTATTTTACTTTGGGGACGGGCTGCAGACATCGAGTCTATATTTATTCTGCAGAAAAGAGCCATTAGAGCCATATATAACCTACGTAGGCGAGATTCTTTAAGGGAACAGTTTAAGGATATTAACATCATGACAGTACCTTGTCAATATATTTATGAAAACATCATGTATGTCAGGAAAAACTCGCATCTTTTTAGTAAAAGAGGTGACAGACACAATTATAATACTAGAAATAGGGACCAATTAGTTCAACCAGGTTTCAGGTTAGCTAAAGTAGACTCATCTTTCATGGGGTACTGTTTGAAATGCTACAATAAAATACCTCCCCACATTCTTCAACTGAATGAAACGAAATTTAAATCTTGTATTAAACGCACACTATGTAGGCAAGCATATTATAAGTTGGGGGATTATATTGATGATAAAAATGCTTGGCTCAATGCTGGTCCTGCTCCTCAAGCATAGGGGTAAACTCATTACTAAGTATCCGAAGCTATAATGGACGCTGCAGAAGATTGTAAGACTATCTTTGCAATGTATAGAATCAATTCTCTAGTATTGTATAATTATTAAGCCCATATGTGAGTGCTATGTATTATCATTGACTTGACGAAGCTCTGGTGGTTAATAGTGTCATGCTCACTTAAATGTCTCGCTGATGGTGGCGGGTGTGTCGGGTCATTTAGCTCCCTTCAAAATGGTCGAGCTGAATGAGGCTGATCCATACGTCATGTTCGTGAACGGGCGCTGTCAGTTGGGACTGGTCATTTTTTAACTACCACGGTCATTTTTATTTTATTCAGATTTAAATTGAATTTTGTTTTTTATTTACTCTGGACGCTCTTACTGTGCACGTCTTTCTACATCGTTCTCACATATTTGTATAATCTCAACACGAATGATGTAAATACTATTTTGTAAAAATATCAGAATTTAAAAGAGTGTCCATGGAGTTTCTTGCCCATTCTTCTCCATAGAGATCAACGCTTTGGAATGGGCAACTGCAGTACTTTCACAAGTTATTATGCCTTGTGACCGGGACTGTAGATTCATTTTGTTTCTTGACATTCAAAAGTGCCTGTAATGGTCTAATTGAAATAAATGATTTGATTTGATTTGATTTGATTTGAAGACAATGGGATGATTGGTCATTCTTCAGAACATCATTGGCACTCACGGTCATAACTACATGCCGGACGACCGCGGGCGGAACAATGGCGGCAAAGCACAAACTTGCATCATACTGAGCTCGTACTCACACTTATTATTGTTTTCTATCGCCGCTTGATTATAACCTTTGCCATTACATCAATTTATAATACAGTACTGCATAGTATTACACACATCCACAATAACCAAGTTACTGGAGTTTTAGTCCTGCTATCATATTTGGGATACTTCCACGCCTATTCAGCAATTAAAAAGAATCAAGTTGACAATGTTTCAACTATTTTAAAGGCATATTAATAAAATAGTTTTCACTGTGTGTTCGCTTATTAGACCTTTTAAAACACTCAACAGATTTTAATGCAGTTTTCAGCAAAAGATAGAATGATTCAAGAGCAAGGTTTATACGGATAATATTTGCAAATCTACGTTGAACCTGTCCGAAGCCAGGCAAGTTCATTAGTAAATGATAAATGTTAAAAATTAAGTGTAAAGTTCCTTCACAATTAATCACCAAGAATTTACCTTATCACAATGACAACTGTTATACACATCTAGCGTATCAGCAATGACATCTATCACCTCATTGGTGATAGTTTCCACCTCTTGTGCAAGGGTCAGGCAGTCCTGGGCTGCGGTACTCTCATCATCCTTCCACTGCATGTGTGAGGAGTTCAGCTTTGTTATCTCTAGAGATAATTCTTCTTTAGTTAATCTGAGAAAGGTAAAATTTGTGTTATAAACAGGAAAACTATATTTTTCAATAAAATTTAATATATAAAATTCTCGTGTCACAGTTTTCGTTCCCATACTCCTCCAAAGCGGCTGGACCAATTTAAACGAAATTTTGTGTACATATCGAGTAGGTCTGAGAATAGATCAACATCTATTTTTCATACCCCTAAGTGAGCAGCGGGAGAAACCGCTGAGCACAGCTAGTAAATTATATATAAGTCAGGCATAGCCAATAGTATACATATTCAATTAAAAAAATACAATAGAATTTATTATTATAAAGTTTTTTGAAGGGTGTTTTCTGTACTGTCCAAGTGGAGATTAAGGATTGTAATCTGAGTTAGTGAAGATTAATTTTGTAGGTTGCTTTGTTGATGGGGTGATTGCAAAAACAACTGTTGTTAATGAGATCCTGGGTTTGATTTCCTGGTCAGGGTATTTCCATTCCTGCCGGGGTCGGGGGTTGTTCAAGAGATACGGCGGCCCTGGAACGTAAAGGGCAATAAAAGGAACATGGGTAGGTTTTAGTCAGTACAAGTTAGTCTGACACTCACCCCATGCTCAACCCAGAGCGGGGGAAGATATTTGTTGATTTCCCATCCCCGAAAAAAGGGGTATTTCCATCAGGACTTTAACTCTAGCAGCCATAGACACTATATTTGTGCCGAGTTCACAACAAACGGCTAGCCCCTTACTACAAGGCACATGTTTTTATCCTCAATTGCAGGTGTAATTATTTAGTGCACCTCTTCCTAACCTTACGTAGATTAGTGCAGTGTGATATTGCTTATTGATATTGCTTGCTTATGTTCATTGAATTGTAGATTTTGCAGCAAAAGCTTTAGTAACAATAAAACAAGTATTCAGATACTGAAGCCTGAATAGTTAAAGGATTGTGCCAGAATATCTCCTAAACAATGAATTTTCACTTACTCATTCTGTTTCTTCAAGTCACTAAGCATAGTCTCCTGTTTCTGCAGCATATGTAGGCGCTCCTGAAGCATTCTGATGTCAAGCTCAACATCCTCCTTTGCTTCCTTGTCTCCTGGTAAACAAACACCTACATACTGCTCATGTATGCTTGCTATGGAAGATTCTAGATCTTCTGTGGGAAGGAGGAGACCTTTCTTCTCTAGTTCTATGTACCTATAGAGATAAAAAGTTCAAGTATGTACCTAGTTACTTTATAATTCAGACGAACAAAGTATAGTTCTAATGCTTTAGTGGTACTCCTTAAAATTAATATGTTCAGTAGCACTTGAAAAGATCATTACTGAGGTTCAAAAATTAAACATTGACGTAAAATTAAAGACCCCAATGTAGGTTTTGAAAGATAACGCAGATTATGATATTTTGATGTTGACGTCAGTTTTAGGCAAAATAATAGCTCAAAACACGAATGTAAAGTAATATTTCACTTACCGACATTCTTCGCGGGCACTCAACGCATTATTGTGATCCAAATTGTTGTGTAGCCAACGTAAAACGCCGGCAAAGTCGCGGTCATTCAACATCCATTCAAACGACTTTTTATAAGTATCCGCACCTAAGCTATGAAGGAATGGCACGAATTCTTCATCGCTCATGTCATTTAGCACGTTCATTGTGGAAAATTATGATAATTTTTCACAAAAACTAATAACATTCGTAGGCCGTTAGTGTTTTCGAAAAATCAAAACAACAATGTTTGACATTTTGATTTTGGGGTTACAAACTACAAATAACGCGGAAATCATAATTTAGTTTCTAATTTTCATTTTCATTACGTTTTTTTTTTTCATTTTCGTTAGTCTCATTACAATACGATTGTAATTTAAAAGTGTCGTAGTATTTCTTATTTTTACAAAAACTTGATAACGTTTTTTTTTTTCTTACAATATGTCAGACAACACCAAAGAGTATAGTAATTTATATGAAAGACAACACTGTAAAGTTCGTGTACGAAGATAGCTTCATCTCCGAGTACAAAAAGATTTTCTGTAGGCAGAGGCACAGTGCACAAAGGCCACAGAGAGGTGTCCATAAGGAGGTTGTCTGATGATAAAATTGCCTAATTTTGTTCACATTCGCATTAGCTTCCAGGCCGCTTCACTATTTTCATGAATGGCCGAATGCCTGAAACGCAAGCTATAACAACCTGATTTATTTTTGGAGATATACTTATCTCACCTGACTTATCTAATTGTCACCTGGTTAATACAATATTTCTTCGAAAAAGAACCTGATGTTATAAACTAAAGGTGTCTCAAAGTAAAATGAATAGGTAACACACATTAATTCATTTTTCTTAGGTACATAAGTATCTTTTTATAAATTTTAAATGAAGGCCCATTTTTTTTTAAATCAATCTTGTACTGAGAATAGATATAAGCTAATACTAGGACTGTTACTCTGTGTTTTAAAATTCACGTTGGCAACAAACAACTAACTGAATAGGTCACATCCCTGGTGTCTACCTACTGCTCCGTTTTCTCTAACCAGACAAACAAACACAAACAACCCAGACACCTACATTGAACCCCAGTCAATCCAGAACATACCACTCGATCACTCCTGCGTCCTTTTGCACTTGACCCTGAACTTGTATCCATCGTTCAAGTGCGAGGATATGCCGAAACAGAGGGTCCTGATTAGTTAACCACATGCCAAATTGTCACTTCCTTCGTGTTTTATGCCACCACGATGAAATGATTTATTTAGTGACACTGTAATTTTTGCTAAGTTTCTTTGTTTGGACAATGTTTTGTTTGGATCTCAGGAGTTATGTCCTTTACCAAACGGATCTGACGATCTGTGAAGAAATTTCATAAAGACAACCACAAAATGTGTTTTTTTTTAAAACAGAGGGAGTTGGTTAAACCCTACAATACATTTTAATAAAATTGTTGGGGCCTGATTGCGGATTGATTCCAGATTTTAACATACAAAATGAGTAGGTAACTATGAATTTCCTGTCTTGCTGCTAAAATGTTAGCGCAAGTGGACACCATCAAAACTGGCTTTGTTAATGCTCCTTACGACTACCTACCTATCCGTATGTAGGTATATTTTCAGTTTGCACGGGTACTAAAGGCACCCTGTCCCCTGATCGTCTTTGTCCACAAATCATGAGCAGTCCTTGCATTGTGCTTCATTATGCGAAGTGTTTGTCACCGCTCGTGCGATGTCAAGACCACTCGAGCAGTCGCCGTCGATGTACACTTGCTTCCGTGTCCACTACATGTGCCTACAGCTTTCTAGTGAGTGCTCATTGGCCCATACGGTACGAATATCTAATTGTTCTTGATGTCATATTCTAACCATATTCGGGGTCAGGGCTCCTCGTGCATATGCGGTCTGACTATCCTGGGCTATCGCTAGTGGTATATTCTTACAAGTCTCTCTCAGACCGATAGTGGTCCATCGACAAGCTAGTCTGTCCCTTGTTCGAATGATGGTGATGTTCAAATGTTTACACTAAGTGTTCACCTTGGTGGATTGTGATCAGGGGTTTTAAAATTCTTAAAATGGTCACATACGCAGTTAATATAGAGATTGTCAGTTTTTGAACGAATTCAATACGACGAGGAATAAGACGTCCTCCACCAACATCATGCCGGCAATGCCAGAAGGGTTAGTTAGTGCCAGAGGTACCCACTGACATCGCCTGCAATGTTTAAGTCACATGTGTTAGGGGATGAGCGTACAATAAATCATTGGAAACACTCACTTATTGCCAACATAGGAAATAGGCGACACGAAGCACTCTCAACATCACAGCGTTGTCCTCACAAAGAAAAACAATGCAGTCAGCTTGTTCAGACACACAAGCGATACTTTCAATCTCCCTTATACCCAACCTTATCATAACCCATTAAGGTTCAAACTCCCATTGCTGGTGGTGTGGGAGTTATATTGAATGGGTGTCAAAAGTCCTTATCGTCGTTGAGGGCTCTAGACTTGCTCGTGCCTCATGAATGCCTGGTACATATTTTCTATTTAACTTGATTTTAGCTAGCTTGCTGAATGCAACCATCCGGCCGTGTCGACGATATACCTACCTAAGCTATTTATTGCTTGGTACTCTTCCTATACAGAGCTTAGGATTACTATAATAATGACAACAATACGCTCCCTTTTCCTAGTATGTATTGCTCAGGAAAAGAGTGCATTAGTTTTTCTTGGATTTCGTTCATTACAACCGAGTTTTTATATTTTACTCTATCTATTTAAATGAATGAGAAAATCACAAGCAACACTCAAAAAGATGATGAATCAATCTGAAGTCTCTGACTTCCAGAAGTAAAATTGTTTTCCGTTTTCCGATATATTTTTTTTTCTTGTAAAAAAGTTTAATTCTAAAACGTTTTGTTAAAAAGGTACCTACCTAGCAAAATTACGAGTTGTTTTATGTGAATGCTTTTTATTCATGAGACCAGTAGGCCTACTATGACGTCTTAAAGCAGAACTTATTCCACTGAGTGAAAGAGATGGTGCTAGACACCTTGTATAGCTCTGTCTCTTTCCCTCAGCGGAATAAGTTCTGCTTTAAGATGTCATGGTAGGGCAGCAGAATACTCTATATTTCAATCAAATAAAGAATATCATATCTGATAAGAAAAAAACTCACTTTCGCTTTTATAATATTAGTAAGATATATATATATAATATGAGATATAGATAATATTAATGGACGGTAGTGAAAGAACCAAGCTTACCATGTTTTCTGACTTATATTGTAATGACTTTCTGTAAAGGATATATTTTGCCGCACTTATTCTAATATTTTTTATGATCGCAACTTTACCTATAACATATTATTAAAATGTTGCATAAAAATATTAATATTAAATCTCGAACACAGAGTTCGGAACCTTCCATGTTCGTATTTACGTCACGTCACGCCCCTTTTATTTTGCTGGCACTTAGCGTTGGCCCATGTTACCCACACCTACTAATTATGTAACGTGTAAGCAGTAAAACAGAGTAATATAAAGGTCAAGTGTTTACCATAAGTACGTACTCTTAAACAAAACGTCAAGAGCTTTCTAAAAGATTTTGCGTCTAATCTTGCTGAGGGTCTTGTTAACACTACTTAAGTGTCCAATTGTCGGTTTTGCTCTTAAAATTTGAGTAGGCATCTTTTATTAATTTATCTCTCAAAGCGTCTGCTAGCCACAGACAGCCATTTTATGATGTAAATCTAGTATTTGACATGGAGTGACTGCCAATCTAACCTCCAAAACCCAGTGAGTACAGGGTATATACTTCTTGGTAACACTATTTTCAGACTTGCGGCCCATTGACTACCTGTAATGACTGTCAAAGATCTACAAATGACAGCCGAGACCAATGGCTTAACGTGCTTTTTGAGGCATGGAGATAATCGGTGTGTGTTAACCATTAACAGACCTTTGTTCTTGTGAAATAATTTCAGACTGATGGATAACATTTAGTTTTTTTTTATTAAGCTTATATGCCAAGCAGAAACTTCTGCATTCCGAGGGTTTAAGGTTGTTTGAAAGAGATACTGTGGTCTCGGAACACAAAGGGCAAAAGAAGGAACATGCATGGATGGGTTTTTTTTTAATTTTCATACGAAAATATTGCTACTCCTTCTCTGTTCACGCAGTACGTTTGTGGAACTCACTTCCGCCTAATGTACAAGACTCTAATTTTACTTATCTTTAAAAAGCAAATCAAATAGCACTTACCTCTCTTTTTTACTATAAAATTCTGCATAAATATATTTTAGGTATGTATTTACTGTCTCAGTATTTATTTTTGTATGTGTGTTTATAAGTATGATTTAAATGTTCCTGTTTTTTCTCCTCGATACACTGTGACTACATATCTCATTAAACTTTCTTCTCGCAGATCTGCTGGAAGAAACCAAAGAAATAAGCTGTACCTTTGTGTTCTTCTGTCTTAATGCTATGTCCTTTCATGTATTTTGTGTGTGCATTAATAAATAAAAAGCATAAACTTAGACATCGTTTTTCTCAGAGGTCGAGCACTCTCTCTCTATATTTTCACTCTACAACCTCAAAGAATTCCTCCCTCTTACTCAACACTATTAAAAGCAAGGGGTTCTTCACAAAAGAGCACCCTATACATAGTGTTATAGTAAGGGTTGTATACAGGGCGTGTCTAATTAAGGGGACTAAAAGAATCTATTTGTGTTTGTAGTTGTGTGTCTGTCAGTTTGTTTGTTTGTCTAGGACGCGTCGAGCGTCTGTTTTTTCAAATAAAGGTGGACAAGGGATGGCATGGAGACGACTTTATAACCTATTTTGTTGCTGAAGATTTTTTTTTCATCTTGACATGGTATTAAATAAGTCGCTTCTTCATCATTTTAAACTACTCAACGGATTTTAATGCAGTTTTCAACAACTAGAGTGATTCAAGAGGAAGGTTTATATGTATAACTTTACTACTCGTATATTAGTATCTACATTGCACCTGTGCAAAATCTACCCTATTAGGGTAGATGACACCACCAATCAATTGATATACTTTTTATGAGCTGTCAAAACGCGCTTCCCCCATAGATTTTGTATGAGACTCGCAACGATGGCGTCACTAAGTTGTCAAGTCAATGATGCAACTATTTATTGATTTAAAAGCAACTAAAAATCGAATTTTAATGTTATTTTGAAATGGATGGAGTTCTCAGGTCTAGAATAAGGTGTTCTTTAAGAAAAATTGAGTTTTTTAATTATTGGTTGATGGTGTCAACTACCCAAATAAATCATATTATATGGTAGACTTAATCAAGACTAAGTGGGTCTATAAGCAAAGATATGGTGTGATGTTCAATTATTATATGTAGTATTAAATTTCATTTATGAACGGCATAATCCTTACTAGTCCTTACTAATATTATAAAAGCGAAAGTGAGTTTGTTTGTTTGTTACCTCTTCACGTCTAAATGGCTAAACCGATTTTGATGAATTTTGTTACAGAGATAGTTGGGACCCTGGAGACGGACATATAGGCAATTTTTTTTTTAAAGAGTGATAAATGACAGATGGATGACTACAGGTGGCAGGTACCTGAAAATCATGAAAGGGGAACTGTCTTATCCCGAATTTAACGCGGATGAAGCCGCGGGCGAAAGCTAGTTATCTATATAAAAAGCATTTAAAATACGTTGAAACTAGCAGCTATCAAACGAGACTACGATTTACTTTAGTATCGTTCAATTTCAATGGTCAACGGCCAACGGCACACGGGCACAAATGTAATTTTTGAAAGTTTCCAATAGGTTTTTTTAACCGACTTCAAAAAAAAGAAGAGGTTCTCATACGACTGTATTTTTGGATGTTTGGTACGCGATTTCTCCTAATTAAGTGTCGATTTTCAAAACTGTTTTATAATCGAAAGGGTATAGATACTGCCGAAGGAGTTCATCATCATTTATAACATCATACCAAAACTAAAAATACTGTTTTTTTTGTATCTTGTAAAATTAGGTACCATAAACAATCATAGCTACTCCATACCTCACCACAAACAATACAAACAGAGTCAAAGTCAGGATCATCTCGTTGGCGCCTGAACAAAAGGACCAGCCTAATGCCTATCTATAAAGAAACGTAAATAACGTGTAAATGAATTGCTCGAACTCTACTCGTGTCCGCCCCCTGGCAGTGCATAGCGTAGCGTAATAATAGCGGTACGAAATAAATAGTTTAGTTTATCGTAGGTAATGACGGTGTAAAAGTGCCCTTAACGAAGACGAAAAATTTTTTTTTGTTTTTTTTAGACCATATCTTCTAGTTACGGATATTTTGGAGGTCAAAGTTCAAACTAATTTTCAAATCCAACTTTTAAATGTTTTTGTGGATGGGAAATTATCAAATTAGACATATTAGAGAATTATTAGTGTTACCCCCGAATACTGAAACGTCACTCAAAATGTGAGGGCTGCTTAACATTTGAGCAGGTCTTAAACTTTAGATTTTGTATGGTCAAACGTCACTTCTGAGTCTCTGTTAAATTTAAGTGGGACTTAAATTTTGAGTGACGTTTCAGTATTCGGGGGTTAGACTTTTAATGATGAAAACCCACTCCTGTTCCGGGCCGCGGTATCTCTTTCGAACAACCCGCAACCACGGAGCTGTGTCACTCTAGTTCAGTTTTGACTTTTCCATTTTTGTTTTCTTGTTTGGCAACTTTAGCCCTTTTATTATATTCACATCATCATCATCATCCTCAACCTCAATCTGGGGAAAAATTCCTAGTGAAGCTTGGTGCCTAGCTGAGCTTGGTGTACGGTTTACAATACCGTATGTGAGTGCATTCTAGTCGCTTTCTCAGCGCTTTTAGCCGAAAATAGTTATTTTTACAGAAAAACTGCAAGAGACATTTTTTGTAGACAACTTTATGAGGACCATTTTAATCCGAGCAATAGGTCACGAAATATTTGCGAAAAACTGATTTTCATGACCTTTTGACCTTTGTAACATTTTTAGCCGACACGATATCGATGTCGATTTGCACTTGATTTGATTTGTCGATTCATAATAACACCGTAATAAAGGTCTATACAATAATTCAGCTCACTAGGAATTTTTCCCCGGATTCAACCTAAAATGACTGGACCAGAAGTAACATTACGTCAGTATGTTGAAAGGTTAACTAAACGAGTATTTAGAAAATCTTTGAAATCAAAAACAATAAATTTCCAGGCTTCTTTTATAGCCACTATCTTCTTCTTCATTTCGTGTCGTCGAATCTTATATTGTGTTAGACCAGTGAGTAGTCACCTGCAAAACTCTAACATTTGCTTCGTTTAAATCCTGATAGGTGCAACTGGTTGTGCTGAACAGGACAGGAGTTGGGCATATCCTAAAGCCACTACAGAACTAGAAGTATACAACCAATTTTCTAGAACAGTTTAGGGCTCATCCATAGAATTTCTGATATCTATGAGCACATCACATAACTTTACTTCAGATACGGGATTTTGAAGTTTGGTTGCGAAAGAGTATAAGTGGATATAATTAATGGATTTTTAAAACACACTTAGTGGACTCCATCAAATGACAATAAAATACCAATAAAAGAATCAGCCATAAAAATTCAACTGGCATCTAAAAATAACTGTTTTCAACATGGCCATAAATTGTTACAAAATAATCTATGTTTAGAGCCATCTATCAGTCGACACTTAAATACATTAAGTGTTTATAACCTGTCAACGCTGAACACGGTTGATTTGACAGGTTGGAACTATTTTCGGAACATGAGAACATATTTTTTAGGTAGTGTTACTGGAACGGAACGTTCTTTTAAAGTTTGATACAATTCCGCCAACACTTTTATTTTTATGGCTTTTAAATTGTTTTGTTTTTTTTTTTATAGAATATTTTATGAAATAATAATATACCTAAGAGGGCCCTGGTGTGGGTGCGTTCCTTGGGGCGGTGTGCCGACCTCAACCTGACCGCGACCCAAAAGGAGGTAGCCATAAAGGCTGATCCGGTTGTCGATCTACGGCGAGGCGGCGAGCCTCCTTGCCAGTGGTAATCCGGTAAGGAGGATAGAGGTGGGATCTGGATGTGATAGTCCTCTCGCGCCAGTACGAGAAGCGCGCGAAGTTATTAAACCGAAGGTAAACCCCACTGCCAGGGTCAGTGCCAGCTGGGGTTGCGGGTTATTTGTAAGAGACACCGCGACCCTGGAACACAAAAGGCAAAAGACAGAATATAAATAGGCCCAAGTCAGTAAAAGTCAGACACTTCTCCCAGCTACGCCCAGAGCGGGGAAAGTTACTTGATGATGTACCATCCTATAAAAAGTCATGCTGGTTTAGTCACGATGTTTTCCTGCACTATAAAGCAAGTGATAATTAAACAAATCCAAAAAACCAGAAGTGCGTATCTTGGGTTCAAACACGAGATCCGACTTGGCAGTCCGATGGTCACACGACTAATCTTCTTCTTCCTCTTCTTCATATGGACCCCGCTTCTTGGGTGATCCAGTTTCCGCACTTAATTCTTACAGTAGACCATTATGCGTAAACGACTAGTCTATTACTGCTTAATAAACTAACTATATTATTTTGAAATACTTAATGTATAGTTAATATTATAGTAAGCCAGTACCTACATATAGACTCTGTCCTGTGTAGGATATTATTATAACTACAGTTACATTGTATTTCAACAACAGCGATCATAATGTACCTACCTAAAACCAACAACATAAATTAAATTGATGTTTCTTTATATAAACAAACATTCAGACATTATATACGATTGTGCGCCTATATTTAGCCTGAAAAGCCGACTGCATCGAATTACAGCTAATGCACATCTGACACGGGATTACGTTTAATTACTCACTAATAAAACATGGCCGTCGTCTTGTTATTTGATCGGTCTTTGAGACCGAGTCGCGCTGTGACATGGTTAAGAGGTATTTTGAGCTGAATTTGTGACCTACACTTGTTTTTGTTTTGGTCACTTTCGTATGGTTTTCTCCTGTTCAGAATTATAGAAGGGAATGGGCGTAGTTAACGGAGTATACACACACTCGAATTGGATTAGTAATCTACTATTCCCAGAAAACTATGGATGGGAACTTTTTGTTTTGGTATCTAAACTAATATTATAAATGCGAAAGTCACTCTGTCTGTCTGTCTGTCTCTTCTTCACGCCTAAACCACTGAACCGATTTTAATGAAATTTGGTACAGATATAGTCTGGGACCCGAGAAAGGACATAATATGATAGTTTTCATCCCGGAAATCCCCCGGGAACGGGAACTATTAATCCACGCGTACGAAGTCGCGGGCAAAAGCTAGTTTATAATTTTTGCCTAACACTTTTTTATGTAAGTAGTTTATTTTTTTATGATTTTACACAAATTAAGCTATTTACGTATATTATACCTTTTTATACACAGAAACACTATTAAGTATAGAACTGTTTTACGTCCGTCACATCAGGTCTAAAGCCCAGTTGAAAACCAGCGTCGGGCACTAGCTGCTCGGCAGTTTGCTGATGCTGAACTGGGCCAGACACACAATTACTTACCTCTTTGTTATTATCGTTTAGTTTTAAGTTTTTATCTCATTTTGTGTTGCACTTGTGGCATGGGCCAAATAAATGATTTTTCTTTCTTTCTTTATTCATTAATAGTTCGCGCGTCATATTACATAGCGCGAGGACAGTGGTGTATTGGTCTCCAGGAGCTCCATGAGTCTATAATATTGATCACTAACGTAATCCACACGTCATGTTACGCACCTGAGTGTCTTGTCTTTGGCGAAAATTATCCTATTTTTATCCTAAATATTGTAAATGCAAATGTTTGTGAGGATGGATGTATGGATCTTTGTCACGGTTGGCGCAGTGGCTGAGCGATCAATTGCTGCGCTGTGGGTTCGATTGCTGCACGGAACAAATATTTGTATGACCTAGAGATAGTTGTTTCGGGTCTGACTGTTAGTGTATGTGAATTTAAATATTTGTAAACGAACCCACGATACAGGAGAAATTCCTAGTGTGGAGCAACGTTTTTTTTTAAACAATTAAAAAACCCTCCTGCAATTCCTAATGAAAAAACTGCCCTGGGAATCAAACATACCACCACCTACTTGGCAATGGCGTTTGCAACTACGAAACTAACGAGGTAGTAACACGAGACTACCAGACATTCTTGAGATATTTCCTATACATCCAAATATTATGTCTTCGCAAGTTTCTTCAACAATAACTATCAGTTGTTAATCAATGCCAAACAAAATGGTAATTCGTTTCCTTCCGTTGGCAAACAGTTGTCGAAAAGAAAGTTTAGATATCTTCGTAAATGGTTTAGTAAGCTTTACCGTAATACACCGGATATCCTCTTTGACACTTTCGATTGAGACAGGCATTTGGTAGAGTGAGGGAGGAGCAATATTAATTAAATAGCAATTACATGCCTTTTGGAACAGGTAACTAGTTTTTTATTTATTTTTCATACTCATCATTTACATTTTTTTAAATTATATGTACCTATTAAATAGAAATAAATTAGAAAAAGTGAAATGTCTCAGGTGGGACTTGAACCCGCGATCTTTCTCTTACAGGGAGAATGCTTTGACCACTAAGCTACCAAGACACCATTCCATTCCATTTCGATTTAAATAGCATAATTAGTGCTTTCAAACCTCAAAATAGCTATTGAATAGAATTTGTGTGTAGTATAATATATCGTACCACAACTGAAATAATTCGATGAAATTATCGAGTATTAATTTTTCATTGCTACTAAAACATATTAGGATATCGTCCTTTATAATTAACTAGCTTTTGCCCGCGGCTTCGCACGCGTTAAATTCGGGGTAACACAGTGCCTGCAGGCTATTGGTACCTGCTACCTGTACTTTTCGCCCTTGCGCCATAATAGGCAGATGATGTTTACCTAATTAAAATTGGCGTGCCCAAAATATTCTGTCGCGTGCCGTAAAAGGCACGCGTGCCATAGGTTCACCGTCCCTGAAAATGACAACGGAATCAGTGATAAGACAAGACAATTTTAGACATGATCAACAATAATAGTCTAGGAGCTAGTCACAAGTAAAATGATAACAGTAGATTCGCGTGGACTGGCAAATAAAACAGATGTTTACCCCAGTTCATTGGCACTATTATGTCTAACGAAATCCTGCTAAAATAATTATCATTAACAGTGTTAATTATTAGCAGTAATTGAGAGCATAATATTTGATGGAAATGAAATTGGAATGTGGACTGTGTGACTTGCCAATCAAATTGAGTGTATACTGTTTATAGTTTAAAGTCTCATATTCATCAATTCTACACTAAAGACCCATCAGAATTTGCCAAGCAGTTACCCAACTATGCTGAGGGTCGGCTTCCAGTTTAACCGAATGCAGCTGATCTATAGGTTAAGCCGCGCTTATCTAGGTTGGCCTATTGAAGGGTGCCCACCCGTTACATACCGATTTTACTCCGTGCCTCGGAAAGCATGTTAAGCTGTTGGTCCCGGTTACCATTTGTAAATTTTTGACAGTCATAACAGGTAGTCTGTCTTCCGAAAGTCTTACAACCAGTCTTACCAAAGGGTATTTTATTACCCAGTACTAACTGGATCGATAAGCAGGATAGGATTGGTCAGATAGGCAGGCGCTCTATGTAAAATACTGGTATCCAGCTGCATCTGGTTAGACTGGAATCCGTCCCCACCATAGTTGGAAACGGCTAGAAGATGATGAGTACCACGCAACGCAAGCCATAGAACTAACAAAAGTTGCATGTTCGAAGGATATAGGCGCAAAAACAATTGCACATCGTGCCATATGTTTATGATGGTAGGTAAAATAAAAACAATTGCATACGTAATTACGGATCTTTATCAAAAAACCGTTGGTACAAAGCACACATTGCAAATACTGACGGTTAAAAAGAGGGCGTTGCGGTGAACGGGTTGGGCCAGAGATTCTCAAACATTGAATTCACTTGATTGTAACTTAAAGAAAGTTTCCCAGTATCAGGCAGTAACATAGGCTATACAACGTAACGTTACTACTCACGGGAGCGGGGTAGCAAAACTAAAGACGCGGGTGAAACCGCGCAAGACAGTTAGTTAACTATGTAACATCACGCGATGATACTGAGGAGCTGAGGAGCGGTTGAATACGACATTTATCCGCTGTTTTTTTTGGGGGTGTATATATAATTAATTATTATTGCGTCTATATAATTATACTTCTTTTGCCATTGCCACATACATTAGGTCATACACACGCGCACAACTTAAACTACGCTAAGACAACTTTGACAACCTATAGACATGGATAATTACACACCCACCTGACCCCCCTCCCCCTATACCTCGGACGCATGAGTCACGTCCGCGGGGTTTCCCTCCCATTATTACCTTATAGTTGCACTTGATGAATTTGCGTAGTTCTGCTACTGTTCTATGGTTGAAGTGGTAGAAAGTTTACTTGAGGGATTTTCTAGGCGTTGCGGGTTGTTTGAAAGAGATACCGCGGGCCCGGAATGTAAAGGGCAATGGGGCAAATGGCGAAGGGCAGGGCGTTTTTGTGGGACTGTCTCTTGTAATCTGACGTTCAAAAAGTGCTGATTATCAGCCTAATTTGAATAAATGACTTTTGATTTTGATTTTGAATTGAAGGAACATGGGTGGGTTTTAGTCAGTGCAAGCCTGACACTCCCCCCCGCTCCGCCCAGAGCGGGGTAGGATATTTGATGATTTCCCACCCCCAAAAAAACAAGAAAAAAAGGGATTTTCTAGGCAGGTTTAATATTTCGTGTTATTTAAATAAAGGGTGGCGAGACATTTGATTATTGAAAAAAATAACGATACTGCAGTAAACATGCATGTGTGAAAAGTATATTTTTTTTTCACTAATCGTAGAGGTATGAGTTTGTTTGGGAAAGTGGTTTAAAATTACGGGAAGGCAGTGTCAGAATTTGACTAACTAAAACCCAATTATGTTCCTTCTTTTGCCCTTTGTGTTCCGGCTGTAGTGGGTGGGTGTCGTCTTGCGGCTCCCGACGTCCAGAGTTATCACCACCCTGTAATAATAACTTCGCCATATAAGTTACTAGCTTTCGCCCACGACATCGTCCGCGTGTCGTACTTACTTTGGGTTAACGCTAACTTAAACCCGAGTGATGATAGAAAAAAAAAAATTTTTTTTCTCTCCTTTACTTCCCTCTATTTCCCCATTTTTTAGCCTATGACCGTCTCCAGGGTCCCAACTATCTCCGTACCAAAATTCAACAAATTCAGTTTGGCCATTTAAGCGTGAAGACGTAACAAACAAACAAACTCACTTTCGCTTTTATAGTATTAACTAGCTTTTGCCCGCGGCTTCGCGCGCTATTAATTCGGGGTAACACAGTTCTCCTTTCCTGATTTGCAGGTACCTGTTACTTGTAGTTTTTGCCCTAGCGCCTTAGTCATTGTAATAGCATAGCAAAATTTTCTGTTTTCTTTCTTCATTTCTCAATTAAAAAAAAAAAAAAAAGTTAGTCTATGTCCGTCTCCAGAGTCTCAACTATCTCCGTACCAAAATTCAAAAAATTCAGTTTGGCCATTTATATAAAAAAGGAGGAGGTTCTCAATTTTACCTCATAACTCAGGTCTGAGTGAACCGATTTTGATGATTATTTTTTTATTCGAAAGCTGGTGGTTGTCGTTTGGTCCCATAAAAAAAATATCAAGATAATGCTTATTAGATTGACTTCGTGTACGTTGATGATATACTCATTCGTCGATTATATTTTAGAAGTTGTCGAAGACAAATGATCAAAAAATGCTATGTACTACTATGGTTTGGAAGGTCATCGCAGTTTTTGAGGTGATTGTATTTTAATTTGGTGATAGATCTTCAGTGATATACAACGGCACTCTTTAATAAATGACAGCAAATCTGCCGTGATTGCTGCAATCGCATGTATAAGCATGGGTTTCGCCAGGGTAGGCAGGCGAGTGGGAGCAGGGTGACCGTATCCCCTCCCCACCCCTCACCTAGTCATTAAGAAACATAAACATCAGATCAAGTATCAGCTGTTTCCCCTAGGGGATGATGCATATGATTTCTGAATTGGTTTAATACTAAAACATAGATACTTAGTATTTAATCTATAGCTTGATGTGGAACTAAAACTTGTATCTAAGACGGGACTAAAGCTAAAAATAAGATCTTTTTAACCGTGTTTGCGTATTATATCATAATACTATAACTAAAAATGCTGAAATAAAAACTTTTTAGTAAGGCAAATAAAGTCAACAAACCAACAAAAGCCACCGACTTCCGGAAATAAAGTTATTTTCCAGTTTTTAGTTTTTTTTTAGAAGTCGGTTTTATTTTTTTATATAGTATAAAAAGTAAGGATTAGTTATATTAAAGACAGCAAATGCACAAATGTCTTCATTTTTGCTGGTATTTCACAGCAACTGGTAACACTGGAAGCTGCTCCAACAAAGTTGGAAAAAGCTAGGCAGATGATGATCCCGTTTTTAAGTTTTACTGGAAAATTCCTTCGGGCTATAACAACAATAAACAATACCCGCTTCGTGAGCTAGCGTGATGTTTGACGTACAGACCGCGTTATATTGTTATTTATGGCCACATTCCCTTCCCCTACGCCGGTCAGGACGGAAAAATAAATTACCTACGTCCATAGACGTACCAGCCATACACAGTTCATGGAGATTTACACGTGGAGACACTCATGGGTTTTCATGAAAAGAAAAGAGGGAAAAAATCAAATAACTTTTTAGTAATAGAGGGAAAACAGTTTGGTTCTTTTTTTGATTTTTAAATCGATGGTACTGAAAAGGAGTTTTGTTATTCAGTATTGGAAATTAATTTGATTTAAACATTATAAGGTCCTAAATCTTGTAATATGTGCAATTAAGGAGAGGTTCATCAAGAAAAAAAACCGGCCAATAGCGAGTTAGACTCGCTCACCGAGGGTTCCGTAAAAGCTTGCGTCATCATAAACGGCCATATCTTTTGACTACTTAGACTTAGAGGGTTAAGTTTTTCATAGTACAAAAAGACCGAACTTGTGTATATGGTTTTAATTTCAACTCGAAACCCTGATGCGTTCCCAAGATAAAGGATCTAAACAGATATAAAGTCAGACGGACAACAAAGTAATTCTATAACAGTTCCGTTTTCTTGTTTTGAGGTTCAGAACACTAAAAACAAATTTTCACTGAGCTAAATTTTAATTTTACTAAGAATCTAGGCAATTAGCGAGAACTGGAACAAATTCCAATCCCAATAACCAATCAGCTAAAATGCTAAATCTATCAATCAGGACCTATCACTCTTAGTCAGAGCAAGACAACCCAACACGACACATCATCATGACAATTAATTACTAGCTCCCAGTCTACATTCGAGAGCAGATAAAAGTGACAAGCCATCAAAAGTTGCATTTACATTTTGAACTCCTGACCTGCACCAATTTCTTGCATCAATCTTTGCAAATTCCAATATGACTTGCTGTCTTTGACATAAGGTTTAATTTACAAAATTTAAATATAAGTGGGTTCGTGAACTGTATCATTGGAACTGAATTTTGATTTGGCAAGTGTATTTCGGGATATCGAATTAAGTCTTTGTTTAGGTCTTGTACTTAGAAATTCGTTAGAAAGATGAGTGTAAGTAATTAATTTTGATTTGTTGGACTTATTAAATCAATCAATCATTTACTTGTAGTTATTTCTATATTTACGTCAGTGGTAACGTAATTAATACAACGTCATAATGTTTTTTTAAAGGATTGATAAGTGACAGACTTCTATTGACTAAAGCCTCCCGCTTCACCCAGAGCGGGGGCAGTTATTTGATGATTAACTCCGCCTTTGTACAGTTTTTTCTTGTGCTTAAAATTTTTATAAATACAGAAACGTACTGAAAATTCGATAAAATGACAATATTCTATAACAACTTAACTGTACCTTAATTTAAAATATTTACCACGGCTTCATACCCTAACCAAAAATAAACATAATGCACTACAATTTACTCACAACTTACAAGTACGTCGTGTCTCACACGAGAATCGAACCGGTGATCGCTAGCATCCTTATTTTGGTAATAGCACATAAGTGGGCAGTGTTGTGCAACGCTATCATTATGACCCATATATTGGCCCTTCGCCCTAGGGCCGCAGGGCCCCGTGGTACGAAGGGCATCATGCTATGTGTGTCGGCCATTTTGATTACTATACTCGTCTGAATTGGTCTCTTACAATGATTGAAGAGATATTGGAACGAAGTTCCTTATCGCGCGTTGTGAAAGGGGCTAAACGGAAAAAAAACTTACGAAAAGTTGTCACGACACTTTTTGCTATAGTAAGCTATTGTAAGCTGTGCGGTGTCACATGTTTCTCTGTCTGTCTGTCTGTCTCTCTCTCTCTTATAGAAAGCAAGCCAGATATTTTCATTTCTTTAGGAACTTCGTTCCATCCGGGTGTCCCTTGACACCTCTAAATTTTTATTTGGTAAACCTGGCCTTATGTGGCGCAAGGTGGTAGTTTTTCTTGAGTTTACAGTTTAAGAAAATAGTTGTCAGTTGTGAAAACACATTATACAACCTTTATTCCAAAAAGTTCAGTACTGATAGCAACATCTGTGTCACTTGTTTCAAGTAGTTTTTTTTTTTGTAATATTTTTCCTATTCTTGAATAGAATATTATAAGGAATATGGGTTATAAGGAAATTGTGAATTCGATCAATTTTTTCGAACTAAAAATATTACACGTATTAGTCGCTACGGCACGGACATTTGATCTTGATCTACCAATAACTCACTTTTTTAAATAAGGAGGAGGTTCTCAAATATACTGTTTTCTTTGTGTGTATTTGTTACATAAGTTCTCCGGCAACTAGGGGCCGATTACAAAAAATGTTTTTATAATCGAAAGGGTATACCCCCCGAAGGAATTCCCGTATCAATTTTCATCAATATTTGTTTAGTAGTTTATAAATTATTTATTTATTTAAACTTCATGTACAATAGTGGTACCTAGGCGGACTTAATGCCATAAGGCATTCTTTACCAGTCAACCTTTGGGTAAACCGTAAAATACGACAACATTGTGATAGGGTACAAAAATATATAAAATACATATTTCTAAATCAATTTTTACGAAGACGTATATTTTTATACGGATACTAGTACACATATACATATAAAATAAACTAATAAATACATTTAAAAATAATTAAAAACGAGAACTTTAACAGTAATTACAATGACTTTTAATATTGGTAGACGGACCTATATTATAGTGGTTACGAACTTTATGTTCTTATTACATATTTTTTCTTCTAATGTAAGAGAATGTATTTTAGTAGCAATGGAATAAGAATACTCGATAAGAATTTGTGTGAGATATCATTATACCACAACTTAAAAGGATGTTTTTTTTTTTTTAAATTACTTTCATAAATTGGTAGCAAAAAATTTATCAACTTTTTGATATTTTTGGAAGTCAGTTTTTTTACTGTTAAGGAGCATTGTTCCACGGAAATAAAACAGGTTATTCGTTTAGAATTTTATTAACAATTTGTAACGATGGCATTCAATCGTAAAAGAAACAATTTTTCATCAATATCGTACGAAAAAATGCAGATTTCGCCCTTTCTGCTTACTTATTATTGAGCAAGCATTTTTCACAAAAATATACAATAATACTGATACTTTGTATCTTTATCATGTCTAATACAATAAATACTTATGAAATACATTGATTTCCTAACTAGCGTAATAAAATAAGTAATTTTGAAATTTGCCTCTTCGTAAAAAATCACCATTCATTAATTAGTTGGTCAAAGGTTGATTAAGATACATGTTCACATTTTTCTGTGAAAAATATATTTAATTACTTTTCCAAATGTATGAAAATGAATTAATTTTTCATATTTATAAAAATCAATCACTCTTATATATTTATAAAAATTCATCACTTTCGAGTAACATTTTAAATACAAGGTGGTCGTATTCAATACATTGTTCTGAACCCTTCCACATCCTTACTAACCGATTTTTATGGATTTTGGTACAGTATCTCTGTACCAAAATTCAACAAAATCGGTTCAACCATTTAGGCGTGAAGACGTAACAAATAAACAAACACTTTCGCTTTTATAATATTAAGTAAGGATTTATTACAGCTAGTTAAACAAATATACAATTTTAATTTAGTGTAACTAACTAACTATCTATGTACAAGTCCCAAAAAAGGAAAACAATTACAAGGCGTCAAAAATTCATCTACCTCTCTATAATAGGAAAAGTGCCCAGAAGGTTGGCAGTATTGCCACGTTGGATGGCAATGCTGATTCTATGGCCATAATAAAAGCCAGTTTTCTGGTCATGTGAAGAGTCGACGAACAGTTTTGCGATATCAATATATTACAGCTAGTTTCTCATAAACTATCTAACTTGTGACAGTCCACACAAATGCATTTTACAGCGGAACGCATCCCTTTCATGCTTAACTTCATAAATAACTTAACACACACAAAAGTATTTACATGATAATCAAATCGTTGTGATTTCCGACACAAATACATAAGTTGTAACTTAAACCTAACTTATAAGTAAAGGATAAACGTAACTAAGTAGTACCTATTGGAATAAGATATGGTGAATATTTTTAGTTGCATTTATTTTTAACTTTCAGTGTTTTTCATTCAGTATTTTTTTTCTTTCTTTTTGTAATCCGTACGCTTTTGAAAAAGAAAACTTAATCGAGGTTAAGTTATAACAAGAGCGAGTTTAACTCGCGCACCGAGGGTTCCGTACAAACTTGCGACTTAAGCGGCCATTTATTTTGACTGCGTAAACTTAGAGAGTTGATGTTTTCACAGCACTACAGGGGACCACTAACTTGAGTATATTGGTATAATTTCAACTCGATACCTCCACGCGTATCCGAGATAAAAGATCTTGACAGACAGACAGATAGACGGACAACATAATGATCCAATAAGGGTTCCGTTTTATCCTTTTGCTGTACGGAACCCTAAAAACGAAATGTTTCGGAGGGTTGTGGCCAAACTTCTTCAATTTGTGATGCGCGTAAATTGAATCTTACGGTCATCTATCAACACCCAAAATCTGTCGTTTCAATAATCTCAAATCATCCAGATTTTTTCTTTCATTAAAAATTTCTTCCTACAATTTGAAAACCAGTCTCTACTTAACACACTACACTAGGACACCGTCACCGGTCTTCGCTCGTCGAATAACAATGTCCTCACAGTATGCCGACTCTCCTGGGACTTAAGATCACTGCTCTGCTTCGTGTGATCATAAGTGAAGTTAGCGCTGATCACGACCTGGAAAAGATGAAAGCACTAATTAATATTGGTAGTGGCAATCTTAGTGGAATCCTAAAGGAGTCTACACACCAAACCCGCCGACCCGCCGACACATCCTAAAATTGGCTTGGTGTCGGCGACCGAAATATCATATAAATATCATATGCGACATAATGTCGGCGGGCTGGTGTCGGCGGGTCGGCGGGTTTGGTGTGTAGACTCCTTTACTAATATTATAAAAGCGCAAGTGAGTTTGTTTATTTGTTACGTTTTCACGCCTAAATGGCTAAACCGATTTTGATGAATTTTGGTACAGAAATAGTTGGGACCCTGGAGACAGACATAGGCTTTTTTTTAAAAAATACGATTGAGATATGAGGGAGAAAGAGGTAAGAAAAGGGAACACTTAGCATTGCTATTACAACTGAGTTGGGAAGTCATCATCTGCCTAGCCTTTTCCTAACTATGTTGGAGTCGGCTTCCAGTCTAACCGGATGTAGCTGAATATCAGTATTTTACATGGAGCGACTGCCTCTCTGACCTCCACAACCCAGTTAGTACTGGGTAATGCGATACCCCTTGGTAAGATTGGTTGTCAGACATTCGGGACACTGACTACCTGTAACAACTGTCAAAGATCTACAAATGACAGCCGGGACGGCTTAACGTGCTTTCCGAGGCACGGAGGAAAGTCGGTATGTTACGGGTGGTCACCCATCCACGGACCATCCTAGGCAAGCGCGGCTTAACCTAAAGATCGACCCAAGCGGCTGCTATTATTTAGCCACGAGCTCCTCAATCCAACAACTTATTACATCACCTCAATATAATACTTACAGCATAAAAAACAGTAACAATTCCAATAATAGTGCCGACGAGCACGTCCCACCAGTGATGCCGGTGGTCAGTGATCCTGGTGAGGGAACAGACGGCGGAGTACGAGATGCACAGCATCTGCAGGATGGGGACTAGGAACACGGAGCGGTGGCGCCAGTCGAAGGCACGGCTTTGAAGGTACCACTGGAGAGAGAAAAAGACACTTAAAAATATAACAGCAGGTTTAATAAGGGAAATAATAATCGTTAAATGTCCGATAAAGGTGAGTATTGAAAAGTTTTTGAAGATGCTTTAAAAATATAGACAATACACATTGTCTTATTATTATTGTTATAAAGTATTTTTAATTGTTTATAAATCGACTGCCAACAGATCTCCTGTTGACATGAATTATTTTATTGACCACGTAGAATACGAATCTAGTAAGACTATTCTACAAGTTATCAAGGAAGAGGTACTCATAGTACGAGATCCGGCTGCAGAATCAGTGTACCCATCGAGTATTTGCTGAAAACCAAATTTTTACACATATTCATGATTAGGAGAATTTATATCCACCAGGTTGCCTATCAAAATGTGGCCGCTAGTATTTTTATTTAAATTATTAATAATTCATAATCCGTAAGAAATTTCATTGACTTTTTTTTTCAATGAAATATCGTCTACTTTACGGCAACATCTATAAAGACTCTGAAAAATTGCGTTGCCGTTGCGCACCTGGCCGCACCTCTTCGCAGCCAGGTATACACAGGTATGAATTTGTTACATTTATACACCCACAACGTACATTTATAATTTATATATCAAATTAAAGCAAATTTTTTTCTGTATATTATTATATACGGTTGCTTAATTAAATCTGGCCGCCAATAAGGGTTGCTGGCTAATAAATATAGTAAATATTAAAAGTAGAGTGAAAGAGAGCTAGCGCGTAACACCACTAGTCAGACGAGGATAGCGATTGCCAGCTGTCGGACGGTTTAAAGCCATTGCGCATGCGTCAGATGTTAGTGTTCTCAATCTCCGATTCAAACAATAGTAGGTACGACTCAAAATAATAAATACTCCAAAAAACGTCTTTCTTTTCTAAAATAAAAAATTAAAAAGTAAATGACAAATTTAAAAATTACAAAAAAAAATGAATATTGATGATGAATAAAATCAAGGTTACTTATGTAAAAACATTGTGTTGTACAAGTACTGTATGAAAAAAGATTTAATTTTATTCAAGTATTACACATATTTTACATATTCATCAATCATCAGTTTAAGCAAATTATGAATTTTTAAAATGTATTTTATACTTCCATGACTCTTTTTTAAAAATCTGAATCATCGGAGCTCTCAGTCACACTATCATCGCAGCTATCACTTTCATCAGAAATATCGGTATCGTCATTATTATCGGAAGGCTTGTTCGTGGAATCACACAGCACATTCTCAACTTGCGCTGGAGTTGAATCTCCCAGGAACCATGTTGGTTTTAAAAAACCATCTAACAGCAGCCAGCCATTATTTTCCGCGCTGAACTTGATGCAATCCCGCTCAGTAGCATTTAACCACATCGAATTAACAAAGATGGTCCGCAATAATTTATCCTTTAAAGATTTCCAGCATGGTGGAATGTGCGAGATTGATAATTTTTCGATGCACAAATAAAACAGCAATATATTATGTTGTGTAATACGTACTCCAAACAGCGTGGTTTCGAACTTAAAATAAAAATCACAACTGATCCGTTGAGAACACTAACATCTGACGCATGCGCAATGGCTTTAAACCGTCCGACAGCTGGCAATCGCTATCCTCGTCTGACTAGTGGTGTTACGCGCTAGCTCTCTTTCACTCTACTTTTAATATTTACTATATTTATTAGCCAGCAACCCTTATTGGCGGCCAGATTTAATTAAGCAACCGTATATAATAATATACAGAAAAAAAATAGCTTTAATTTGATATATAAATTATAAATGTACGTTGTGGGTGTATAAATGTAACAAATTCATACCTGTGTATACCTGGCTGCGAAGAGGTGCGGCCAGGTGCGCAACGGCAACCATAATTTTTCAGAGTCTTTATAGATGTTGCCGTAAAGTAGACGACATTTCATTGAAAAAAAAAGTCAATGAAATTTCTTACGGATTATGAATTGTTAATAATTTAAATAAAAATACTAGCGGCCACATTTTGATAGGCAACCTGGTGGATATAAATTCTCCTAATCATGAATATGTGTAAAAATTTGGTTTTCAGCAAATACTCGATGGGTACACTGATTCTGCAGCCGGATCTTAGACTATCATTGGTACATTCTTCAAAACTGTTACCAAACAAATATAATACGTATATTTCTTAAAACTTACCGCAATGAAAAAGCCACAGTAGACAGACATAGAAGAATGTCCTGAAGGGAAGCTCCTGTGAGAATCCATCTGATCCCACCAGGAGTACTTCTCAGAAGTACACTCGAAGTCACTCACAAACTGGGAACTGAAACAAATGAAATGATTGAAGATGATGTGGTCATGGACGTCCAGATGATGGTCGGTAAGAAAGAGTAGTGACTACAGCTGTGAAAAAGAATAATAGGAAATTCTGGATGAAGAAAACATTTTGGCCCAACTTCAAATAAATTGGGGTTATGACTCACGGACAGAGAATGATTTGCTAGTGGTGAAATTATGTCAGAACTTTAGATGACCAGGTGGATCGCGAAGCTTAATGATAAATATTTTAAAGCAATTACTGGTGGTAGTGATGTAGAACTTTATAGTCTTGTGTCTTGTTTCCAGCCTTCTCAAATCTTCCCATTAAAGGACCCTGTTATTGTACTTTACGAGCCGTGTCAATAATCTCATGAATTTCCATCCTCATTGACACTTTAATGTGCCCACGTCAATCTTGAGATTAGATAAGTAGTTTGAAGATGTTCAAGATCACTCAATGTCAAATGTATTACTTCTACGAGTCGAATATATTGCGATGTAAATGCGGATGTCGTAAAATGTACAGTCAGTGACCGGACTCTCTGGGAAGAACTGCTATTGCCTTTTTAGTTGTTTGTTATGATCTGTCTTCGTGTTACATTTAAGGTGAAGATTTCTTGAGAACGGCCAAAAATCAGGTTTTTTGACGCAGTGTATCTCTTAAACCATACATAATTTTAATCACTGAAAAAAATATGATATTTTTAAGGCTTTTTTGCATACATTGATGGAATTCCAATTATAATTAAATATACTAAAATGTGTAAAAAAATATTCAAACACACCTCTAAATTCTCTTTTAAAGCAGTTTATCTCTTCAATATTAATCGTAATTATAATCAAAAGTATACAATAAAATTTCCAACGCCAAACTGGGTTCAATGATGGATTGTTTTTGATTGAATAGTTAATATTTAATTTTATACAAATTTATTTGTATTTTTACGACAAACGTTTGCAGTAAAGTCCAACGTCAAAATGTATGAACAAGGTCAACGGCATAATACTGCGCCTTAAAACATTGAAGGATTACTGCAAGTGCTACTACTGAATGTGTATTCTCAAGTCCATATAACCCCGATCTATTCTAGTCAGGAGTTAAAAGGCATCCATCGTCTTCCTCATCTGTCTTTTTGGATAAGATTAAGATCAAAAGAGAGCCCATCTAATGTAAAAAAAAATATTGAAAACTGTGACTATTTATTGTAATTTACTATTTAGATGACGTAGCAGGCGCAGAAGATGATGGTGTAATGAGAAGGAGTCTTACTTAAAGGCTGGGCTGAAATAACTCTAAAAAGGGAAAAGAGGAATTTATGGAAAAGAGACTATTGCCTTGCGGTAGAATACAGCTGGTTTATTAAAAATTGTTTGATGATGAGGATGATGATGACGAAGAAGAAGAAGAAGTCAAATTCAGCAAGTTCTTAGGATGTGGTGGTAAAATCAAGATCCTAATAAGACAATCAATTCCAGTGATCTAAGTAGATGACGATGACGCAGAAACTTAAAATCTTAACAACAAAAATATCTTACCCATTACAAGTCTTGCCAGTATCAGGTTCGCATAGATCGAAGAAGGTGGGCCTAGGGCTCCCCATGAGTCCCTTCATGACCTCCACTATACTCAGGTTGATAAGCAGTCCGTAGCAATAGGTCCTATATAAATATAAGGTATTCGCGCACGTTCGTCGAATTCTTGATTCAGAGAAGCCATCGTATAAGAAGATGTATTCTGTAACAGTGATCTGGAAAGAAGAGAAAGAATATTCAACATGAGAGCAGGACAAAGATCATAAAACGGCAGTTTTATTAGAAGCTTCTAATAAAACTGCCGTTTTATGTTAAATAGGCAAGGATAAAAAAAAAATTGAAATAAAAAAGTGTCAATCGATCTACAAATAAACTATCAAGATTATTTTAGACTATTGGTTCTAATAAATAATACTAGTTCTCTGGGAAAGTACAAGCATCTTTACCTTTTCCCATATACAAAATAAATTGAAAATAAACTATAATTCTGCCGTGCAGGCCCTAAAGTGCAGTATGAGGAAAAAAGCGGTTTCGAGAAAACCGCGAAAAACTTTTTAACACTGTTTTTTTTTAGATTATTTATGAGTATGGTGCATATTTTTGTTGTTACGAGGACTAAGTGACAACAAAGATGGTATTTACAAAAACAAATATTAGTTTTGTTAATTAGATTTTAATTAAAATCGGTTTTTCTAAAATCTTAGCTTTTACTGCACGCAAAAAGTTACACATATGCAGATTAAAATGCGGTAAAAATACTTGATACTACAAAAAAATTTAGTTTTTTGCTACTTTGCAGACTAACTTGCAGCATAAGACTTTCTTTACTGTATTTTAATTTGTATCTTGAACTAATTGCACATGTAGTATATAACAATTACTTCCAATTTACGCGTATGTTTAGGTAGGAATTTACAGAAAAAAGTACCTACATTATGTATAGAATTTGCCGTTTATTTTATAATATTATAAGGTAATTGTAAATTAAATTAAAGGTGCTTTGAACACATTTCGATAAAAATAAATGGTATAAACCTTTTCGGTTTCGCAAGACACATGAGATCTTTCCTTTAAATGACACATTTATTAGTTTTATATAAATGTGCCATTTAATTGAAAGATTTTGATTTCTGATTTTCTTTCATCTTGATCTTTGATTTTGTTCAAAGATTGTTCCAAGTTGTGGTGGAATACTTCAATATAATTTTGAAGCAGCTATGTAACTCACTTTTAATAACTCCGATCAAATAAGTTATCAGGCAGCAGTTCTCCTTGCCGGATTGCCTCCGTGGGATCTGGAGGCGATAGTGCCTGCTTGAGTGGCGCGCGGAGGCACTACACCGGGGGGAAACTCCACTGCCGCGGTAAATTGCCGCTCAGCGGACAGACCTCCGGTGCGATCTCATGGTGGCATGGAGAGAGCGACTGTCGCAACCCAGGGCACTCCACAATAGTGGCGGTTAATCCCCTCTTTGAGGACTGGCTGGAGAGGCGTCATGGCGTCCTCACCTACCGCCTGACGCAGGTTCTCACCGGACACGGAAGTTTCGGGAGGTTCCTGCACATAATCGGGTGGGAAGAAACGCCCGGGTGTCACCATTGTGACGATCGCCCGGAAGACATGGTGTAGGACACAGTGGCGGTCTGCGCAGCGCGGGGCGGAGCACCGCCGTGCCCTTGTAGAGGCGATCGGCGCGGCGCCGGCAATCTCTCGCGTCCGGCCCTGGTTCAGGCCATGGTCCGGAGCGAGAGGGAATGGGAAGTGATCACCTCCTTCTGCGAAGCAGTAATGCTAGCAAAGGAGGTGGCCGGGCGTTTGAGAGAAAGAACATGAAGCCAACCCAGCCGCCGTGGGAGACGCCCCGGGAGTCGGGCGCCGCGAGACGACTCCCGGCCACCGTAGATGCGGGCCTGTGGACGGTGAGCAATGGGTAGCTCACCGTCCGTCCGTCTATTGACGACAAGCCATGTCGACGGCGCGTTCGTGTTTTACAAGCGCCTCAAAGTGATGTCAGCAAAGCAGAGGGGCTTGCCAGAGTCCCCGCCTGCCGTGGTTGCGGGTTGTTCGAAAGAAATACCGCGGCCCCGGAAAGTAGAGGGAAATAGAAGGAACATGGGTGGGTTTTAGTCAGTACAAGTCTGACACTCTCCCCCGCTCCACCCAGAGATCAAATCATCAAATAACTTCCCCCGCGGAAGTTATTTGATGCTTCGATTTTCTATCTTTGATGATCGCTTCAATCTGTGAGAGTAACGTAGCGTTACTTTTTGGTCTTAATATTAGTCTTGGTATTGTATGATGTATGAACTAAACCCTTTAAGAAAAAGTCCTCTGGATTACCAGTCCATAGACCAGAAATCAGCAATCTATCCAAGATTGCCGTTTATCCTCATTTAAACTAAAAAAACACAGTTTTTTGCAGAGATTGTGACACGGTGGTCTTATAAAATATTTGTCTAGGTTCTTTTTTTAACTTTTTACTATATTTTGTATGTTTCTGGTTTTTTTTAAATATTCGTTTATTAGTATTCGTTTTCCGACTGCTTGCGTATGATCTGATAAACTACTTTCTAATGAAGGCACAGGAGTATATTTTTTATCTGCTACAGAGTCGTCAGAATCTCGAAAAACTGGTGTTTTAGGTAATAGTGTCCTGTTCTGAAAAATATCTGTTGATTTTGGCAAAACCTCAGAACATAATAAATCTTCTGATATCACAAGATCATTGAATGAATGTTCAGAAGCTATTGCAGTCGTAGCTAAATCCGTTAGACCAGACTGAGGGAGAGCCTCAACAAGCCTTCGCTGTCTACACTGACGCGGCGCAGACGTCTTCCTCCCTCGGCAGTAATTGACACACAAACACGATATATTGAGTGAGAGAGATAGCTACAAATTCTGACTAGGACGCAGTAAAATATGACCTTTACTGCAGCGAAATTAGTAAAATCGTTCAAGTTACCAATTATAATGCAGTAACAGAGTGTCATACTGCGTTTTAATTAGCATATAACTTATTTTCATCTTTTGAAAAATACCGACTATACCGCAGTAAATAATGAACATACTGCAGTTTATATAGTTAGTCCATATGAAATAAACTATTGATCAAGCATGCAGTATTAACACTGTTGGTACAAAAACTACTTACTGCGTTTTAATTTATACCCCTCAATATTTTTTTGGGTGTAGAATACAGTTTTTTTGTGGTAATTTAGATATTTACTGCGTTTAACTTGGCAAAGTGAATGATCGTGGTAGACGTAACAGCTAATACTGTATTTTAGTTGGTATTGTAATAAATTTAGACATGCAAAATTAAGTTACTGCTATCACAAATTTGATTTTTAAACCGTTTAAAGCATCCTAACAAAAATCTGATTAGATCTTCATGTTCCTTATAACGTGTGCATTAAGGTTCAATATTCAACAAAAAAATGACAAAAAGCCTGTTACTGCGTTTTAGGGTCTGCACGGCAGAATTGCTTTCAGATTTATTACTTTACCAAATCCTATACAAAAAAAAAAACCTTAAAGAAACTAATTTATAAATAAACAACAAAAAATGCATATTATATTATTATATTTCATTTAATTTGTTTTCTAAGTGAGGAAAACCCAAGTAAAATTAAATGAAATGAAACAATAATTTATTTACCGTTTAGGGTAAGAACCTCGTTTCCATGTGAGGTAATTTAAAGTGCGCTTGTACTCTTCAGGACAAACAATATAATTATAATCTGCGGTTAAATGTGTTAATTAATTTACCTATTTAACTGCTGCATTAAGTTTGCCATAATAAACATACAAACACAATGACGTACTTTCTGCATCCCGTGCATCATTTAGTTCTTAGCAAAGATTTCTTCCTCATAAAGATGACTAAACTCCTCGGTTCCGGTAATACCAAAATCGTTCTAGGCATAATGCTCCACTCCTATCTCTCTCCTCTCAGCTCTGGGCGGAGCGGGGGGGAGTGTCAGACTTTAACTAACTAAAACCCACCCATATTCCTTCTATTACCCTTTATCCAAACAACCCGCAACCCCGGCAGGCGGAGGCCCTGAGAGCCCCTCTGAGAGTGGCCTGTCTTAGGTTTTATCAAAAACTTATGAATTGTCACAGCTAGGCTGCTAAGGTAAGGACCTTAATAAAGGAAATTTCTACTTACAAAAATCAACGGTAGTCCAAATACAGTTGACATAATCATGGCAGTGGTGACTGTGTCGCCGTTGAAAGGGAAGCTGAGAGCCGGGTCGTTGCAGTAGAAGCCTCCTTTGTTGGTTGGGATGATGCCCAGCTCAAAGAGACCAATCAGGGCTAGTACTGTGAAAGAAAACGTGAAATTAGAATGTGGATGGATTACATAAGAAGCTGTAAGAAGATTTATAAAAAAAAACCCTCGTTTTATTGACTGAACGTAGATCTACGCGAAATAGGATGGAAATTTCGAAGTAACTAACTACAAAACTAAAAACATCTGAATGTATCAATAAATCTTTAAAATCTATAGGAATAAAGTAGTGAACTTATAAGAAAAACATTAAGTGATATCAGTAAATCAGAATTTAAGTTCTGAATTCTCTTCCAACCAGAGTTCTTTTCTAACCAACCATTATCTATACGACATTACGTTCAAATATAAAATGAATAAAAACACCGACACAAAACTTCATTCATGGAAGGAAAATCAGGTAAACGTCGTATGCGCAGGCGGCTCTACACGTCATAATTTGCAATGAATCAACCATTATGACCATTTTGCTCATAAACATTAGGTACCTACAAAACACAAAAATATGTTTGATGAATTGTTTTAATAATGTATTTTTAGTACAATGGCAACGTTGAGATGGTAGTTTATTTTATTTATAGTGTTTGTCCTACAAAATCCATCAGCGGTCGGAAATTAATAACGGTAGTCGCAAAAGTTATGTACGTACGATGATGAATTCTGACTTAAATAAGTTTGTGTTTTACTATTGGTCAGGTGATTGAGTTGCTTTACCTACTGAATTTCTGGGAACAATATGCTAATGTAAGCATTCCAAGGGTAAGGCTACAGGTAGATTCAAGAAGAAGGACTTAAAAGCCGCGAATTCATGTTTACCGTCATCAAATTACTTCCCCCGCTTTGGGCGGAGCGGGGGGAGTGTCAGACTTGTACAACTAAAACTCATCCATGTTCCATCTATTGCCCTTCATTTTCCGAGGCCATGGTATCTTTTCAAATAACCCGCAACCCCGCCAGGCGGTGGCCCTGGTAGGCCCCTCTGCTTTGCTGACATCTCTTTGAGGCGCGCGTGGAACAGTAACGCGCGGTCAGCACGGCCTGTCATCAATAGATGGATGGACGGTGAGCTATCCATTGCTCACCGTGCACAGGCCCGCATCTACGGTAGCCGGGAGTAGTCGCGCGGAGGCTGGGTAGGTTTGAGGTTCTCTCCCTCAAACGCCCGGCCTCCTGCTTCGCTAGCATGACTGCTTCGCAGAAGAACGGTGTCCTCTGAGCAATCGTCACAATGCTAACACACCCGGGCGTATTCTCCTGCCCGATAATGTGCAGTAGCTTATTGTGACTATCTTTAGCAGTATGGAATAAATCAAATTAACCTTCTGCCAATCAGCAAAACGTAGATTCACCAGTCTTCCGGGTACCCAAAAACGTATAAGGAAATATTTGAAACCCGGAACGAACAGTCCAAATCTAGATCTAACATTATCTAACTACTAACCGACGCAATTTCGGTTGTCCCCGTGACATTGCAAATGGACGTCGCCCTCCATAATGGCCAATTTGCCAATCCCCCAAACTGTGGATGTTGTTGAAGTTCAAAGTCAATGCCAACCTACCAGGAACAACAACTAGCTAATATATCTTGGCCTTTTGTGGTGGCGCAGCTAGGAAAGGCTTCAGGATCGCTAGAGTCAAATTCGTTACGTTTAAATTTTAGTTCCTTTTTCATCCGTAGTTCAAGATATACTTGATTGCTAGACGAGCATTGTAATGACGTAATCCTAGTGAGGATTTCAAGGTGAGATGTTAAAAGAGTAGATGTGTGGGATTTGGCAGTTCCTGTAAATTATGACAGATTCAAGAGTGTCTGGGAAGTAGGTACTGAAGATGACAAATTTTAGTCGTTGCAGTAATTTTGAGTTAGCTGTTGAGTTGGAGTTTTGCAAGTTGGGAATGTATTGAGGCATTCTTGGCATTAAGATAACAGGAGGTTGAGTCGTAAAAAATATAAACTTGGCAAAATGAACTATGATACCACGTGATCCAATTCGTTTTCTCATCAAATAAAGATTTTTTTCAGATATGATGTGATCATGAAATCATTGGGAGAGCTCGCAAATCATCGTGGTTTTTTGCATTTTATAACAGGCTGGTATGCGCCAAAGTCTACGTCCAAAGCGCATAAGTACGGGTGGGAAAATCATACGACCCCAGTTCCCCGAGAATAGCCAGCAATACTTTGCTGTTTCATGCGATCTCCCCAGTCGCGCATAGCTAGAACGGGCTGATAACATTATTGTTTAGTATCTGGAATTCAGAAATTTGCCACGCTAATTAGCTAATCTTACTGCAGCTTAGCCCGATAAGCATCAATGTGCTTTCTCATGCCGTGTCGAGTTTACCATATTGTTTGCGCTCAACAAGATGGAACATTTACATACACGAGTTAAATCTTCGTAGATTAGATTATTTGAATAACGATTGTCGTTTTAGATATTGTATCGGCATCTAGATGTTTTGTGACAATGGCTTAGTTTCTACGTACTTGATTACATAAAATATTTCGGAAGATATTGTTGTGTTTTTTTGTGCTTGAATCTGCCATATGTTTTTTATTGGTACAAACGATTACACACTTAATATCGTGCCCTACCTCTCTTGTTGTTGGCAAATCTAAGGAGCATTTGGACGCTACTGAAAGCGCCAAATTCGTCGCCGAATGGGCTGACTTAATTCAGAATTTTAGATCGTCGTTGACACGATAAGAAGAATGTTATTCGAATAGATATTTTAGACGACGCCGTCTGTACATATTTTTTTTTTATAGTCAAAATGGATAAACTGCGAAAACGGGAACAAGTGGTTATATCATAATCTACCTAAGCGTATATAGAGCCCTGCCGGGGTTGCGGGTTGTTCGAAAGAGATACCGCGACCCCGGAACGTAAAGGGCAATAGAAGGAACATGGATGGGTTTTAGTCAGTACAAGTCTGACACTCCCCCCCGCTCCGCTCAGAGCGGGGCAGCTTATTTTATGATTTCCCACCCCAAAAAAAAGCGTTTATAGAGACATTTACATATAAACCAGAGATGTTGTTTAGGTTTGGTCGCTTTGCCGATGTGGTTTGGTGTTGCAGACGCCCTTGGAAAGTTTCCTAAAACCTTTACCAATACTGTCTTCACTAAGTACTGGTTTTAATTACCGTGCACATTCTTCGACTGAAATCATTTTTTAAACGAATGCAAAGGCACGTAGGGCACGTTCTACGTTTAATTTTTAGTTTTATCTAATGCAATTCTAAGTATATAATGCATTTGTAATATTTAGGTTTCGAGCTACAGTTGAACTGTAGAAGGTTAAATCAGTTTTATTTTATTTCATAATATCTATTTTTGTTCATTTTTTTTTAAATTTTATTTTTAGTCCTCGCCACAAATCTTAGATGCACATCACTTCAAATAACGTGTTTCAACCTCGATTACGAATAGTGACGTAATGCATCTAATAGACCAATTGCGATGCATCCGACACGTTGGGACCCACGTTAGGTCTCACGTGGACCCACTGCGTGGTCAATGTTCCCGTGTTGGCTTACGCATTCACAAAGGCGTAATTGAAAGATTGTACTAAGTCTGTCGCAGTAGATTGGTGTTTTATGAGTATCTTATCGTAGCGACTGAAAAGAATTTTTATTGTCTTTGTTAATGAAGGCTTATAAACCAAAGCTAATTCGAAGACTAAACAAGTAGTTATAGTGGGTGAAGTAAAATTAGTACTGCTACTCGACAACAGATGGCGCTGTAGTACATTTTATGTTGCTGGGAAAAATTATCGAGATTACAATGTAATGCATAAAATTAATTAAAAATCGAGTGAAACTTCACCGTTATCGCTTATCTTTAATTAAATTAAGATGAATTATGGTTTCGATTTCGTTCATTCTCAAAGAGGGCTATAATTACCGACACGATTACGAACATTGGGTTCATCAATTAATCGGGAATCGATTACCGAACGATAATGACCGTTAAATCAAACGCCCATAAATAGGTATCGAATAAAATACAACTCGAACACCGACGCGAAAAAGGCATGCGACTCAACGGGGTGTTAAATAAGAGGTAAGCGAGACTGTTTTCGGTATTGACAATAAGATTTAAATAAATTAGTCATCAGTAAGTTCAGTGATAATTAATAAGAAGCTACGTATATTCTATTTATTTCGGTAAAAATATATGCAGATAAAAAATATACATATTTCCGGAGGTTCATTCTCAGGTTATCTTCGGTTATAGTAGCTCATCGAAAAAGGTTTTACTTTTTGTAAAAAGTGGTCTTTCAAATCCTAGGCTAATTATTATAAGCCTTAATAAACTAATTATGCAGCCAATACCGACAATAGTTCGATAGGTATATCGAACTATTGTCGGTAAACGAATTATCTAACTTCTTCAACAAAACAGATTTTATAAGAGAAAGTGTTGATTCATGTAGTCATTTTTGAATTGCGTATAAATTAATTAATGTATAATATAATTCTTAGACTACAATTAAAAAATATAAACACAAAATGAAATAAGCCATAGAGAGATATAAATACATAATATAATAGATTTTTGAGACAACAATAAAAATAAAACATTCTGACTTTCATAGCGTAAGAAAATTACATAATTTTAGTTTAGTTCTATTTATAAAATAATGTTCTCAATGGCTGCCCTAATGAACGCTTGTCAAAAGGTCGTCGACACGGTTTTTTTTTTCGTATTTGTAAACAGTGACTGCGATTGCGTGCATTTTGCCACATGCGATGAGTGTTACCAGCTGCATACTCGTACTTTTTAATTAAGTACGATATCGATATTTTCTGGGAAGTAAGAAGACCATTTCATTTTGATTATAAAAAAAAACTAAATATGACACTTACATTAGTGGTTCAATAATTATGATTGCGTCGTTGAAATTTGAGCTTTAAATGTATACAAATGCGCTATTATTTCGGTTTTCATTTTAGTGTTGTTTACAGTTAATCAAAGCGGGCATAATAACAAAATCTAATTAACCCATTGCGATATTTATAACTGCAGTATTTTTAGTTTTGCTAAATGCCACATTGACATGTCATCCTACGGCGAAAAGCTCACAAAATGAAATATTTATTGACAAACATATTTTCTGAGGACGTAAACAATAGTTGACATTGTCATACACATCTATCAAGTACTATTTTAATTTACTTTGTATTTGACGTCAATAAATGAGAAACTTTATGAGTGTGTCTACGCGTCAGAGATGTCCTCGTTTTCAATACTCTAAGCACGTAAAGTATTTTGCATAAGTATCCAATAATTATTCCTTATGAGAAATAGAGTACAAATGCACTTGGCAGCTACAAATTACATTGTATTTAATACAATTAATAGGACGCTGTTTATAATTTATGAACGACACAGTAATTTTGCAGCAATATACGAATGTACATTGCGATTACATGTACTGGCAATAATTGAATACTTCAGTATTCAACTCAAGTACTTCAAACGTAGATAAACCCAAAACACAAAGAGTTATAACTACTTAAATAACAAACAACAAATGGTTACCCAACAAATATCTTCAACGACCAGCTAATACACAAATAGAAGAAAAAAAACTCCCATATTTTTTGTAACTTTATTTTAGTGGCAACCCTTAAAGTGACACTGTGGGGTCTACCACGTGTTTCATAAAAATATTTTTTTTACCTTTTTGCCAGTCGAAACTCGAAGATGATAATCTATTTTTAATTATTATTTAGGTGTCTTTTATCTGTAAAAGAGTTTCATTTTCTAAGTTTTCATTAATTCTGCGGCAGAACTTCTTACAGAGTCCTAGTTTATTTTTTAAATAGTGTGCTGAGTGATTGTCTTTTGATTTAGGTATTGTGCCTCATGATCAACCTTATTGATGAAAGTTTGTTAAGAAAACTGGCATGACTATATTAGAACAAATGATTAGAGAGTGGGGACGGATGGGATTAAATCCACATGATGAAATGATCGACGTTTTTTTTTTTAAATTACATTATGCATTATCCCTATAGACTTAGTTTCTCAATAACAAAGTGAATGACTAATAACATATCCGAGCGAAAACAAACAGTGTAGTTTATTACATAAAACAAAACACGTAATACTTTCAGGAGGAACGTTCTATCTAAAAAAAACCGCCATTTTGAATTAAAAAAAATACAACAATTTAAAGGCAATTAGGCAAGACATACATAGTTTTAAAAGGACTAGGCAGATGATGAAAAACTAACAATCAAGTAATTATCTAATAATTATAATAAATAATTAATTTATACATTTTATAATCATTTCATTAGGAAGGAGGGAATACTTACATAATATAAATTACCGGAAACAAGTTATTAATTTATGTACTTAAATATATCTATACTAATATTATAAAGCTGAAGAGTTTGTTTGTTTGTTTGTTTGAACGCGCTAATCTCAAGGACTACTGGTTGGAATTGGAAAATTCTTTTAGTGTTGGATAGTCCATTTCTTGAGGAAGGCTATAGGCTATATAACATCACGCTACGACCAACAGGTGCTGAGCAGCGCGGGTGAAACCGTGGGGAACAGCTAGTATGTAATATACTTACTTACATAATAACTTAACTTAAACGGTGAAAATATAAATTATAATTAAATTAGAGTTACGTACATTGAGGTTTTGCTTCATGTTTTCCTGAAGCAATTACAAATTACAGATGTTTGTAAAATCAAGACACAACGAAAAAACAGAAAATGTACCTTATGCCTGCAGAGCAAAAGTTGTATCGAATTATGATCTATTTCTATTATAAAAACTGTAAACCAATCTACTATCAAGAATTCCAAATTACAAACAAACATATGAGATTCATTTTAGAACGCGTTGCCTTGATAGAAAAAATAAATTAAGTATGAACGCGAGTAAAACCAATTTACAAGATTTAATTTTTGGCATTTTATTTACATAATCCATTGCAATGAAAACCCGGCTTTATACCGTCAACGTAAAGCTCTAAATTGAATCCTCGTTATACCTTTCCAAAAATAAATCAGCCCAATTTATTATTACTGGCAACTTTAAATCTGTCTTCGTTGCAATGAAACGGCAGCCATTTTCGGTAGTCAACGTATTACGGTCATGAATTTTTATTTTATTCGTGTCCGATAATTAGTTGCATCCGTTATTCATACAATAACAATTAATTGGATAATTTATTCAATTAATTCGGGATGCATAAGTCTTTGTGGCTTCCTTATTGGACTTGGAAAGATGGAATCAGAGAAAAAACCTTTTTAATCTATGGGCTAAATTTGTTTCTGGGTATCAGTTTCGTACGATACCACACACGTGGAAATGAAATAAGGGAAATGGCTTGAAATGTGGGGTTTTAAGTTGATTATTAGCATTTTAAGGTTCGCAGTATTCACGACGACCAATCCAGTTGTACAAAAACAAATATTATGATGGAAATAATTCGCTTGATGTGACGCCGTGTCTACCTTCTTTAACTTGGCATAATCTACCTACAAATCATGATATCAAAGAATATTTCAGATACAGACTAATATGCAGCTAACCAGTGAGAGAAAGAAACAGAGCTATACAGGACCTCTAGCGCCATCTTTTTCTCACACTGGAATAAATTATGCTTCAAGACGTCATGGTAATCCTACTGATCTAAGTTCATAATAGAAGAAAAGTTTTAGTATTGTTTTTTAAACTGACTTCAAAAATCTGGTTTCATTACAAATTTATTTATATTGCTTGGGTAGTTTATGAGTTATAGTCTATAATACATATTTTTTCTTCTATGTCTACATATCTGGATGATCTGAAGTCTCATGGTAACAGTGGAAAATGAATACTCTATCATCATACCATAACTAAAAATGCTGAATTTCTTCTTTTTGCAGATCTCGTTAAATATTGATAATCAAAGGAGATATGTTAGAGTTATATTTGCGCAACTTAGCATTTAAATCTAGGCAAAAGTTTGATCTACTTACATATAAGAAAGAGAGGAATGTCGACAGCAAAGGTCCACCATAAGCCACTTCTTGCACAAAATCCAGACTTAATAGACTGCGACTCCACATCTCTTCTCTGTAACAAAGATATAACAAATTAATAACGTGTACAAACATAAAGGAACAGATTTTGGAAAGAATTTTTGCACCAAAATATTCGATGAGGTTCCAAAAATGAAGGAGTTTTATGACATTTGGGATCAATTACCAGAAATCACTCCAAGAAGTTTCGCAGAACCTGTGCTAGATGGATGGATAAATCATTTATTTCATGCAACAAAAGATACAATACACACAAAAATATCAAGCTGAAAAAAGACATAGATTTAAGAAAAAAAGATAGATGTAAAATTGACCCATAGACATTATATCGCCCACAACTGGGCCATGTGTGTCTCAAGGTTGCACGCAAATATGAATCCACCTCAGCATAATGCCAGGTAGATTGCCTGACGCTGGTGTTCTACTGAATCCCCCTAGAGACACACGGATGTTAATGCTAGTCTATTTGTGATTTGAATCCTTACTAATATTATAAAAGCGAAAGTGAGTTTGTTTGTTTGTTACCTCTTCACGCTTTAATGGCTACACCGGTTTTGATGAATTTTGGTACAGAGATAGTTGGGAACCAGGAGACGGACATAGGCTTTTTTTTTAAGAAAAAGTGGGATGTGAGGGAGAAAGAGGGAAGAAAAGGGAAAACGCGTTGCTATTACAAATCAATAAGGCGCAAGGGGAACTGTTACCCCGAATTTAACGCGAGCGAAGTCGCGGGCAAAAGCTAGTTAGATATAACCCTACGATTACTAATGTCTCAATTTGCGTCACACGTTATATCAAATTACTGCAGCAGAAGATGCATGTGCAAGCAGTATTCGTTGGTACGGTGAGTGGAGCGTAGACACATTTTCGTCTTCCTCATTTACAAACAACCCCAGCGATAAAGCCACAAACCAGTCCTACATAAACTTAAGTTGTACCTAAGTCCCTCACTCAATCCAAATAATAATAATAAGCTAAGCCTAATTCCTACTTTGACGGATAAAATAAACGCTTATTCCAAAAGTACTTTCTATTTCTAGATGATGAATAAAACAGGGAGTATCAGCTATTCTGTTAAGCCTAAGTAGAATTTTGGTAAGTCGGGCGTAAAAGTAGGATTACCTCAGAACCTTCGGGAGCAAGGTCGGTTCGACCTTGGTTCTGTGACCTTCGTAGGTCGGCTGGCCGTAAAAGTTTGTGAGGGTAGTGACCTCTAGAGGAAAGTGTATAGACAGAAGGCTTAGTTGATAACATTGTCTGATTAAACACGTGCAGAAATAATAATATCGTTAATGCGCAGTTCAAGATTGTTATTTGTCAGTATATTGCAAGTTGACTTTCCTAGAGACTATGGGATTTTTTGAGACTGGGAATTTTGGTACAGAGATAGTTGAGAGATAGTTGTTGTTGGGAAACTGTGTTACCCCGAATGTAATGCGATTGAAGTCGCGGGCGAAAGCTAGTATTAATATAATTCTAGATAGCATTACAATTTACGGTAGCTTATGTCAAAAATATTAATATACTTATGCATAATCTGCAAAGTGGCAAACAAACATAATTCTATGTAGTTCTTAAGGGCCACAGCACTCTTCAGCGGGATTAGCATTAGTCTTTTCGGTAAGTAGCATAATTCAGTCTAGTTAGTATAATATCGATTTCACCATTATATCCCTGATATAATATCGCTCGTATTGACAAATTAACGTTCGGCTTTCTGTAACTAATATTCTTGAGTCTAGTGGAACTTCTGTGCATCAACTTTTCGTATCCAATCCAGGCTATGCAGTATTTACTTAGGGCTACCTACAAAGGGACTGAATTAACGTACTCTGCTTACGTTTGTGGTTCTCTTCAGTGTTTATTTAGGAACAAAGTACACGTCAAAATTTGGCATTTACTCTGTGTAGTCTGTGGTCGTTTTGTGGTCAGCAGATTTAAAATAAAATGTATTTTCAGTTGTTTGTTTAGGAGGTCTAAAGCTAAATTGTTTAATGGAAATAGGGCATTCCGTTGTGCCAGTTTAGGCACAGTTGTTCTTATTCTATGTGGACTGTGTCAACAGGTTTGAGCTAGATAGAAAGCTTATTTAAATTCTGTAATATGCGTCGCAATCGTGCCTTGTTTTCAGGACATTCAGCTTGTTTTGGTATTGTGATAACTTGTGATATGTGAGTATTTGTTTGCAATAAAAGCTTATAAGACTCTAGAATATACATATTTTAGTTTATAATTTTACAATTATACATGTCACATCATTACAAATCTATTATTTTTTTATCTGTTCTCTATTTAAAAACCTGATTGCCAAGCTATTCTTTTTTGAAAACTTGAGTATCCGAACGTCATTGCTAACCAGCCTGCATTCTGCAATAAAAACTTTACAGTACATTTGTTTCATTTTTATTTTTTTTAATGATATTCTTACTTAGATCAAAATATGATTTGATATACATAAGTATTCTACAGCATATAATTATCAGTAACGTAGATTGTTTTGTTTGGAATTATCTCGTGCTTAAGTTCCGAAAGTTAATAAATAAAGCATGCTTGAAAGTGAAATGTGAGTTCTGTATGAGTGGCAACTTCTCAAAACTCTCGTATTTAAGAATAATATTTATTGGTTGAGCAAGAGACATTTTCGAGAACCCTTAACACCATCCGGACATAGAACCCGGATCTTTACGATCCACGTGAATGAATAAAATAGAAAATTATGGGCTCAGTACACCGACGATAAGTACTTCGTCTGATAATATAAGGAGTCGTTACCTTTTAGTTGCAGTTTTACTATAAAATCAGGCGTTATTTAATATTCCTAGAAAACTTAGCAATCTTCTTTCTAGAACTTTTTTGTTTCACACTCGATTCAATAGTATTTGTAAACTAATAATGCCGATCCAGACTAGTTACTTCACACATTCGGCAAACTTCATTCGGCTTCTATCACTGTTGAATAATTTTCGGGTCTTCTCGGCACAGTCAAACCAAGCCTAACATTTATACCGAAAGTTTTTAACTACATTTCACCGCTTGAAGGTGCCGAACCATGTGCAACTGATTTTTGTTAATGTAATACCCCTGACTTTTCATTGTTTTCACTTATGAACACGGTCACCTGGATTCGCTCTCAAACTGTCTATTTAGACGTTTTAGCTTTTAACAAGTTACCCAACCTGAAATAAATAACGTGTCTATATAAGCCTACGTAAAGAAGTTAATCGTTCAATTAAACTGACGGATATGACAGTTAACAAACCTGTTAACGACTTAACTCGTAGATTTGAAAAGTCGATTAATCAGCGATTATATTGACGTGACGTTTAATTGATCGATCAGCTAAACTCATGTTGTTAGTAAACATAGTGATTGAACTTCAGAATTTTACTACCTTTACAATTTGAGTTCCGTTTAATTTAGAAACTGGTAGGTAAACCTATAAAGAGAAAAAAGTTAAAAGATTTTTTGTAGAAATCTACAACTGCAATCAAAACATTCAGAAAATTAGTCTCAACACTCTCAATCAATATCAAAATGGGAATAAATAAAATATATAAACCTGATTCGATTCAATAGGGCTTTAAAAGTGAATATGTATAAAGAACTTGGCTTACATGGGACTTAAACATGGCAAGTGAAATGAATATACAATTAGGGACACTTCTGCCTGACCCTAAGGGTATAACAGGCGAGATATTATGTTAGTGGCGAACCTAGGTCAGATTTGAGTGCAAGTGGCACTCGACTTTTGAAACGACACCCTCCTCCCCAGCCTTAATGTTTTTCGTGGTTGTTAGGAGTCATTGGTTTATTTGAAATTCTGCTTTCATAACTCTATTATTATAAATTAAAAAAAAAAGATTTATTACCTTTCATTCCCTATTTATCTATTAGTACCGCGAGTCTACACGGCACCATAGTTCTAACTCGTAACGTAACACACACATGTGTATTACAAAATAGTAATGGTGCTCAACGTCGTCTCAGAAGTTTTAAAGAATGTCCGAAACTAAAACTTCTCTACAACATAAGATGATTCAATGCCCTGAACAATAGCAGTTTAACTATATTTAAGTACAACTTACTAAGTATATTAATCTGGCTTTAGCCGACGTCTTCAAGCCTTTTCTCTCCGTCGTTTTTGCGAATACTTGACATGAAAAACATGTCCAAAATACTAAGACCCTTGCTTTGACATTACCAACTTTAATCACTAAGAAATTAGGTCTACTTTTTAGTGAAATGAGTTCTTAATAAGTTGGACGGTAAAGCAAATCTTCCAAAGGTTGTTTCAGGATTTTAAACTTTGTTCTGGTTGAAAATAGAGTAAGCTTTTGTTTGTGTGTGTAGTGTGAGATTCAGTTTAAATAATTATCGTTTCCTTGCGACCGTGAACTCCTTGACCGAAGCGTGACATTGCAAAAGATAGAAAAAGTCTTTTAATTCCTGATTAAGCACGCTCAAACGTGGTTAAGTCCTCTAAACTTTAATTATAACAGCTATTGTTCGCGGAAATCTGTTACTGAATAACACACTGAAAAGTTTTTACCCGACCGCAGCGGCTCCCAAATGGAGGGTTATGGTTTTAAGCTCTTTAGCAAGTAAGCACCTACTCGGTTTCATGAAAATCATCAAATCTAATATATAAAATTCTCGTGTCACAGTTTTCGTTCCCATACTCCTCCGAAACGGCTGGACCGATTTAAACGAAATTTTGTGTACATATCGGGTAGGTCTGAGAATCGGCCAACATCTATTTTTCATAACCCTAAGTAAGCAGCGGGTGAAACCGCTGGGCACAGCTAGTCTAATATATAAAATTTCCGTGTCACAATGTCAGTTACCGTACTCCTCCGAAACGGCTCGACCGATTCTTATGAAATTTTGGGTACATATTGGGTAGGTCTGATAATCGGCCAACATCTATTTTTCATACCCCTAAACCTCAGCGGGTGAAACCGCTGGGCACAGCTAGTAACTTATAATTAACACTCGAAACGAAATATTTATAGAAATAACAAACATGGTAAATATCCCGTTTCAAGTGTTAATTAAAATATTAGTAACCATGTCAGTTTAAAGACTTATATCAAATTACTTCTCTCAATATCAAAACGTATTTAGGTACACACAGGACGATACTGAGGACTTTTCACGAATATGCTCGCAAGCTTATATAAAGGAACTAATTATCTTTAGGGATATCAATGGGTTTGCGCTTAAGGCACTCCCTTTTGTTTTGTAAAAGACTTGTACTGTCGAAAACCCACCCATGTTCCTTCTATTGCCCTCTACGTTCCGGGCCCGCGGTATCTCTAACGAACTACCAGCAACCCATAAGGCACTCCCTAAAATGGTAATTCAAATTGATAATTCAGCCCAAATCTATACTAATATTATAAAGCTGAAGAGTTTGTTTGTTTGTTTGTTTGAACGCGCTAATCTCAGGGACTACTGGTTGGAATTGGAAAATTCTTTTAGTTTTTGATAGTCCATTTCTTGAGGAAGGCTATAGGCTATATAACATCACGCTACGACCAACAGGTGCTGAGTAGCGTGGGTGAAACCGTGAGGAACAGCTAGTAACATATAAACTCACACTTTTCTCCGGTGGGGATCAAACAGAAACAAACATCGACCTAAATGTCAAAAATAAACTTATGACGCCGAATGATAGGTATATCCGCAATTTATTTCTATCCGTCTCTTATCAATAAACGTTATAAATAACTATACATTGATTCATATCCTGTATGATATACGTCATAGGGGCTATCCCCGTACACTTAAAATCACTCTACACGCAAAATAACTAATATTTGTTTATGATTTAGGTGGTAATCATGACAGCAGCAAAGCAGAGGCAATGACACGGTTGGCGCAGCGGCTGAGCGATCGACTGCTGCGCTGCGTGGCGCGGGTTTGATTCCCGCACGGAACAAATATTTGTATGACCTGCAGATAGTTGTTTCGGGTCTGGCTGTATGTGAGTTTAAATGTTTATAAATGCACCCACGATACAGAAGAAATTCCAAGTGTGGGGCAAAGTTTTTTTTAAGAAAGAAGAAAAGGAAGAGGGGCCTTCCAGGACCTCTACCTGCTGGGGTTGCTTATTGTTCGAAAGAGATAACGCGGCCCCGGAAAATTAAGGGCAAAAGAAGGAGCATGGTATTCAGAAACAGCCTACACACACGATTGATTTATCGGTATAAAATATTTAAAGCTGTTTAATGTTTCAATATAAAATGTTGCAATACGAACACATGTAAGTTTTTCACACGCATTATAATACAAAACACGTTTTTATATGTTTAATGTTTACTTTAAGGATCTTGTAAAGCAATTGTTTATTTTGTAAAGCAATGCGTAATTGTGGGGAAATCATAGGCAGGACTTAAAAGTGGGGAAACTTAATCACCAGGCATTGTTAATTTCCTTAAAATCGCCAAGGTTTTTACTTTTAACATTGGACGCTCTAATCTGCGCATCTTTGTACATTGTACAAAGCGAAAGTGAGTTTGTTTGTTACGTCTTCACGCCTAATTGAAGAATTTTGGTACGGAGATATAGAGATAGTTGAGACCCTGTTTTTTTTTTAAATAAGTGAAAAATGACGGAGAAAGAGGGAAGAATAGGGAAAACTTAGCTTTGCTATAACAATACAAAAGGCGCAATGACAAAAACTGCAGGTAGCAGGTACCTGCAAATCAGGAAAGGAAAACTGTTACCCCGCGTTTATTGTGCCTCCGCGTGTTTATTTAACGCGAGCAAAGCCGCAGGCAAAAGCATTAGTATAAATTCAACTATGATGTAACTATGGTCTCGAAAAATATTATGTTTTAAAAGAGTGTCCATGGACTTTCTTGCCCATACTTCACCATAGAGATCAACGCTTTGGAATGAGCAACTACAGTACTTTCACAAGTTGTTATGCCTTGTGACTGGGACTGTAGCTTCATCATTTTGTTTCTTGACATTCAAAAGTGCCTGTAATGGTCTAATTGAAATAAACCCTCTAAGTTTGAGATTGGTTTCCAATCAGAAGTCATTCAGAATACTTAGTGAATGACAAATCACTTTCAAGTATGTACATTTGCTAATTAATATTGATTCAATAAATGATAATAACTCGAGTAGGTAAATCGAAACGTCTGACTGTTGCAGCAATATTATTGTCAATACGGTAACGTTGAAGTTATAGTTAATTCTAGTATTCAGCTGAATCCGGTTAGACTCGAAGACTATTTCCACTGAGTTGGGAAAAAACTAGACTAGATGATAACAAGTCCGTTTTATAAGATAAACTAGCTTTTGCCCGAGGCTTTGCTCGCGTTAAATTCGGTATAATACAGTACCTGCTACCTGCAGTTTTTGCCATAGCGCCTTATTGGTTTGTAAAAGCAACGCTAAGTTTTCCCGTTTCTTCCCTCTTTTTCCCTCATATCCCACTCTTTTTTTTAACAAAGCCTATGTCTGTCTGCTGGTTCCTAACTATCTGTGTACCGAAATTCATCGAAATCGGTTTAGCCATTAAAGCGTGAAGAGGTAACAAACAAACAAACAAACTCACTTTCAGTTTTATAATATTAGTAAGTAAGTAAGTAAGGATGTCATCTATACTGCCATGCCATAAGTAAGTACATCAATGAAGATTTAAATTAAACTTTTGTTTGCGCATGGGGAATCATTAAATAGATTCCCCCGCTGTGAGTTGAAGGGGACTGTCGGACTTTTACTGACTAAAACCCACCAGTGTTCCTTCTTTTATGTTCCGGGGCTGGGGTATCTCTTTCAAACAACCCGCAACCTCGGTAAGCCTCTAAATGAAACTTGGAAAAAGAACTATAACAAGATGGATGACACGGTAGGCGCAGTGGCTATGCGATCGACTGCTGCGCTGCGTGTTGCGGGTTCGATCCCCGCACGGAACAAATATTTGTATGGCCTACAGATAGTTGTGTCGGGTCTGGCTGTTTGTGTACCCACGATACAAGAGTAATTCCTAGTGTGGGGCAAATAAAAAAAATTACATTCAAAATAGATTTCTGAAATGCAGAAAAAAATAAACAAAAGAACGATTTTACATACTGTAATTGAATGCAAACAAGAAGGTGTCAAGTAGAAAAAGCCTTCATTTTCTCACACTCACCAACTTTATAAAACGTTTGAAGAATAAGATCACACGGTAAGCACTGTTCTCAATGACCGATAAAAAAACAATGCTCAATGATTATTTTAACCAATTCAATAAATATACTCATTTCAGACACTCAGTAGACGGCTGATATCTAGAACATAAATACAGTTATCAAGTCTTAAAAATCCCTTTTGTGATTTATAAAGACACGCAATTTATTTTGTTGAGAATAAAGACTTAAAAATGGTTGATAAGGTCTATCTAGGATCCGTGGATGTAGTTTGTTCCAAAGAGATACCGCGGCTTCCGAACACAAAAGGCAAAATAACTAACATGGATAGGTTTTAGTCAGTAAAAGTCTGACACTCCCGCCCACTCCTCCCGGGGGAAGTTATTTGATGTTTTCCCATCCGCAAAACACATTTTGTCTCAAAATGTATCAATAGCAGGAAACTAAATTGAATCGCTTTTCTATATACATTACTAGCTGGCGCCCGTGGCTTTGTGTTATTGGAAAAAAGCATTCTATGTGTTATTTCAGGCTATAATCTATCTCTGTGCCAAATTTCATCAAGATCCGTTCAGCCGTTTTGACGTGATAGAGTAACAAACATCCATACATCCATCCTCACAAACATTCGCATTTATAATATTTATAGTAAGATTATGTTCACAGTCAAGGAGTCGACGGATTCCCCGTCTGCGTCAGTGTTCCCAAGTTTATATGTTTAGGCCGGATTTTTAAGTAACGAGTTAATAGGCTTCTTTTGGACTCTCTCAGGACATTATTGAGGTCAGGAGTAGTCCTATATAATAATAACAAACCGGCCAAGTGTGAGTCTTCGTTGCGAAGGTTTTACACAAACTTGCGACATAAACGGTCATATCTTTTGACTGCGTAGATTTAGAGGGCTGATTTTTTCACAAGCTCTATGAGACCATAGATTTGAGTATATGTTTTAATTTAACTCTACGCGTTCTCGAAATGAAAAGGTCAACAGACAGACAACAAAATGATGAAACATAGAAAACAGAAATCTTCGGAAAAACCAAAAAAATCCTCTGGGCCCAGATAAAGACAAAAGTGATTTAGAAATGAGAAATGAAGCCTCTGCTATTTAGCCAAGTCTCTCTGGAGATTTTTCCTGATTTCGTTAAATATCAAACAGGAAATATTAAATGGTAGATACTCGTATAAGTTTCGAACATAATATTTAATTTACCTCAACAGATTCGTACGACCGATAAAGCGGCATTTTTCCAAATTAAATTTCACTACACAAAATCACCAAAAACACGTTTAAACTTGAAAAAAATCACATACGTTGAGCTAAATAAAACATGTTGACATATCGACACACTATTTGCAACTGATATGAAATGTAAAACTGACTAATTTTAACGCATTTTCAGCGAGATAAGGCTGTACAAATGTGTAGAGTCTATTCACATTTATTTTACCTCTTAGTACTTGTCACCGCTGTCAAAAACATATCGCTCCTTATTGTTAAGGTTATAAGGTTGGTTTTAAGTTAATTCCATTGACAAGAGCTGATAGTGATCTTTATTGGCGTTGTAATAAGGTTACTGTTGGGTTACAACTGTGAGAGGTAAGATAAGTTTAAATGGACTATAGTAAAAATGTGCCAAGTCCGTCTATCTATTGTGTGGTTAATGAGTAATTGGCTCAGCCCTTATGAGTGTCAATAGATAAAGGAGTGACGTTTTACTTATATCTCTTTGATTGCGTATGTTGATTAGTTTATTTACTTTGCCTTTTATGAGGTAAAGGCATTTGTAAAAACTTTATATTTAACTAGCTGCGCCCCGCAGTTTATCTCGCGTGGTCATAGAATACTCAATATATCTTTATGAATTGTAGCCTATGTTTTATTCTGATGTATTAGCTATAATAATGTAAAGTTTCATTAAAACCCATTCAGTAGTTTTTGCGCGAAAGAGTAACAAACATCCATACATCGGTATGCCTAGAGATTTCACTCAATGCTCAGCTCTATTGTGTAGCAGTGTGATATTATATAGCCTATTAATTTCGTGAATGCCTTTGTAAAAGTAACTTGGCGCGCGTTTGTGACTCGCACTTTGCGCGTTTTTTTTAAAGTTTCAAGTAGCTAAAATTCTAGCTCCTAAACTACAAATAATCGCGGAACATACATACATGGGGGTAAATTAGGTACCCCTTAGCATAAGGCATCTAATTTTTTTCTTTGGACGCCTTTATAAAATCTCATTAACTTTAAATAACTTTTAATGAAAAGCTATGGAATTCCCAGGAACCCTTTTCCGAAGTATCAACTTGTGTAATTTTGACGTCATCAAAAGACTCACCTTGAGTGAAGGTACCATGAAGTGTGACTCCGCTTCCTTTAAGTAACTAGGCCATGATGACGAGGCGCCTCTAGGACTCCTCGATGCCGTATATCATTAGAAAAACCACTGAACCTGGTTAGAAACCTTAGAAGCGAAAACGTCATAGTGAGCTATTGAAATAACTGCTACTAATTACGTTATTCAAGCCTTGTGGGTTTTAGTCAGTACAAGTCTGACATGCCCTCCCGCTCCACCCAGAGCGGCGGAAGTCATTGGATGATTTCCCAACCGAAAAAAAAAAAAAAGCCTTGAACAAAGTGAGTTTGTTTGTGTCGTCTTCACGCCTTAATGGCTAAACCTATTTGGATGAATTTTGGTACAGATATAGTTTGTACACTGTAGACAGACATATGCTATTTTTTTTAAGTGAGAAATTATGGAGAAAGAGGGAAGAAAAGGGAAAACTTAGCTTTGCTATTACAATAAATCAGGCGCAAGGGCAAAAACTACAGGTAGCAGGTACCTGCAAATCAGGAAAAGGGAACTGTGTTACCCCGAATTTAACACAAGCGAAGCCGCGGGCAAAAGGTAATTAACAATAATGTATGTACAGGACATTTTCATGTACTAATTGCCACTGCTGTTCCGCCTATCAACTGGTGTCTCGTTTGTCGGGGATTTCCTTTCACGATCCGCCTAAGAGTGACACTTCTCTAATAATAAGACAATTACTCTGAATTCGACGCATTTTGAAAGAAATTCATGTTCCATTGAAATTTTTGTTTGAACAATGCTCCTGCTGAACAAAGTAAACAACGCAATGTATATTGTTTGGTTGTCAAAACATAAATTACCGCGCAGACGTTTCAGTTGGGGACTAAGTAAGAGAAGTACTAAAGAGTTATGTATAATCAGCAAAAGAGTTATGTAACCAGGTTTGTCGAATACAGCTGAAAATTTCTAAAAATCCATGTGTTTTAGATATTTATTTATTTGATAGGAAAAATACCGAAATCAAAGTTATGTTGAAACTGTTAATAAGTACCTACATAAAAAACTGTCCAAAAGCGAGTAAGATTCTCGCACCGAGGGTTCCGTATAAATTTGCGACATAAACAGCCATATCTTTTGACTGTGTATACTTAGAGGGTTGATTTCTCAGCACAAATTGACCACAGAGTTGAGTATATAGTTTTAATTTCAACTTGATACCTTCACGCGTACCCGAGGTCTCGACAGACAGAAAGACAGAGAAACGGACAACAAAGTGGTCGAATAAGGGTTCCGTTTTTTCCTTCTGCGGAATGGTACCCTAAAAATATCTGACGAGCTTGGTTTGTTATCTCGTTTGTTGACTGTACATTTTGCTCACTACCATTAGGGCACACGGTATACTCCCAACGGCCACCACTAAAACAGGCACCAGTGGTGGCCGTTAGATCAGTGCATTATGCCACCACTGCCACCAATGGCAGGGGCAGTTGATACAATAAATAATATTAATCCTAACGGCCCCCAGTGGTGGCAATTTAGTGGTGGCCGTTAAGACAAATACTATTTGGAATGTTCCAACGTCCGCCACTGATGGCCGTTGGGACAAAAATAACAGGCAATAAGTGGCCGTTGGGAGTATACAGGGCACACAGCATAAGTTTTTTTTTGACAGAAAGTTGGCTCACACATTTAAGTTCTGATAAGATATTCTTATCACTTAGATAAAAACAACTTCCATGTTCTCAAAAATGGTGACAAACTGATAATTCTACTTATGTTTATAAAGATAAAATATGAATTTGCATATATCGGTTTCAGGTATTGATTTTGATAACATTTTTTCAAGAAGATTTATGATTAATTGATAATAACATACGTAGGTGCATTTACAAGAAATCAATCTGATGAAAATGGAGTTTCCGCTTTACAATGTTAGTAAAAAAGTCATTGATTAAAATCTATCCTTACTATAATAAAATACTTTTTATTTTTTTGTCGCCCTAAGAAGAAGCAGACCTTTCACTTTTTATCCCTTTCTTTGCGGATAGGAAATCATCAAATAACCCGCTTTGAGTGGAGCGGGGGGAGTGTCTGACTTGTACTGACTAAAACCCACCCATGTTCCTTCTATTGCCCTTTACGTTCCGGGGCCGCGGTATCTCTTTTGATTAACCTGCAACCCCGGACTTTTTATGCCTAAACCAACGAATTGGTATATATACCGGGGCTTTACGTAAGCAAAGCCATGTTTACGCACAGTTTTGTTAGGGATTACCCATTCCATATTACAATAATACCATCAGAAAGGCACGTACTCAAATAAACATTGAAAAACTAACCTCTTTCCTCGTATTGACTGTTATTGAAGCTATCCTTTTAATTTCTTGAAAACTCGTCCGTAATGGTGAAGCTGGCATTTTGCACAAAAAAAACTTAATTTACACACATAACAATCAACCTTTTCACAATTGCTTTGAAACAGAATGATTAAAAAAATATTATTCGATTATTTTTCGTGTCAGTAATTATCAAGTCTTGTTTATTAATTAAAGTCACAAATCGAGCGCACTATTGAACAGTTAAATTATAACTGAATGTAATATGTGACTTCAGTTAACATTATTACTGAACGTAAAGATGAGTAAGTCAAGGAAAATCCTTTGTAGTCAATACGTCACACTACCCCAGTTAAAGTATTAATTAATAATAATAATATAAGTTTTTATTATGAATCAAGTACAGTTAACGACATGGCAGTCAACACTTGTGCTGAGAAAAATCGCCATAAAGCTTCTGTCACACTGTTGACGATAAATTGGATAGCAGCTATCGATTTTTTACGACATAGGTTATGCCCGCTGCTTCACTAACATGGACTTTGATAGTTTTCCCACGGCATTGTGCTACATATATCATATATAGTAGGTATAAATAATCCAAGTCATAAACTATCTCAATGCTAAATTTCATCGAAATCTGTTTTATAGTTACTGCGAGAGAGATTTATAAATAAAAAAGTTAAGTTTACAGTTTTAAAAAATATGTAATCTCAATCCTAAATCAGTCACACCACTAGTGCCAGTTAGTCAGATGAACACCGCCACACACACATCACATCACCACACCTACACCACACACACACACACAAAATTGTAATATCTGTTAATTCGTGCTACTTATAATATTTTTTCTGTGTACTTCGTAATTGGCGTAATGTTTTATATAATTATTTGAATGTTTATGTACTGTCAGGTGTGAAGTTACCTCTCATAAAATAAATAAATATCCAGCCATCTTAACAAAATTTCGCATTTATAATAGTAGTATTAAAGATCGTTGACCGCTTATTATTTTCAACAATTGCGAAAAAACACCTGACTCTTGGCTGTTTTTTTTTGCTCGGGGTTCCGTACAAACTTGCGACATACCTAAACGGCCATCTCTGAAATTACGGAGACTTATAGGGTTGTTTTTTCACAGCACAAAGGGACCACTAACTTGGAAAATGTATTTAAGTAACTTCAACTCGATACCTCCACACGTTCCCGAGATAAAAGGTCTTGACAGTCAGACAAACAGACAGATGGAAAACAATGTGATCAAACAAAAAAAGTCGCTAGTTAGCTTAGTTACAATCTGTACTCACTTCTCGCTAATCGCGTTTATTGGAACATGTGCCTTACTCCTGCGAAATAAAGGTTCAAAGACGTTGCGCCGAACTTGCTGCGGTTGACCATACCTCGTCAGAATGAATTGCATGTTCCGGTAGTTTACTGACCCATATATTAGTGCAAGCTTACTAGAAATTGGTCAACCTGTCATCATTAGTGACGCTTTATGGTTGAGGTAGGTTAAAACCCGTGAAACAGCGGTTTTTAGAAAGGCCCCTTTTCAGGAGCAAAAAAAATATGGAGAGGATTAACAATTATTACACAATATGAGCCTTAAGGGAATGGGAATTGCATTGACTCCTGCGGTTTATTTAGTAAATAAAACTTTTTTGTAAGAAATAAAACCGACTTGCAAAAGAAAAAAACTAAAAAGTGGAAAATAACTTTACTTACTTCCGGAAGTCAAGTCGGTGGCGAAAAAGTCAACGAAACCAACAAAAGACACCGACTTCCGAAAGTAAAGTTATTTTTATTTTTTTTCATTTCAGCATTTTTAGTTATGGTATAATTATAATCACATAATTTCAGCGAAAAATGCTGGGAAACTAGTGCCCGACGCTGGTTTTCAACTGGACTTGGATTAGTAAGGTAACAGATGCAAAACAGTTTTGCATGATGTGTGGATGATCTACATTGTCAAAAAGAAGATTTTTTTAACTTAAAGCTATTAATATGGAAAAAAATCCATGGGAAATCATCAAATAACTTACTCCGCTCTGGGCGGAGGGGAGTGACTAAAACCCACCCATGTTCCTTCTATTGCCCTTTATGTTCTGGGGCCGCGGTATACCTTTCGAACAACTCGCAACCCCGACAGGCGGTGGCCCTGGCAGGCCTCTCGGTATCAGACCTCTGATATTGCCTTGAATTCGAACTCGAGACCTATGACTTCGAAGTCAGATGGTCTCACCACTGGGCTATATGTATGGCACTCGTGGGCAGCAGCTGAAAATCAGCGTCAAGTGGCGGCCTTGTGTTGCCATCTGGCATTATGCTGAGCTGAGACCCTTTTGGCATTATTTTGTTTATTTAGTTTAATGTTAACGTGTCCCTGTGTTTTTAATTTTTAGTAATGCTGAATAAACGCAATTTTCTTTCTTTCTATCTATCATTGCTTACCTACTATTATTACCTACTGATACTATGATTCAGTCTAAACCTTGATGGAAAATTATAAATGATGTGGTTAGATTTATCGCTTGACTCAAAGGTCCTCCAGACGACCATATTTATATGTATTTATTTATATGTTCTTCTAGGAAAATATGCAGAATTTTCAGTAAATAAGAATACTTAATATGAATTTATTTATTTTATCAAATAGGTACAATAAACAGCTACATTATGCCTTACTAACAGAAAACATAAATAACTTAGTATTTAAATAGAAGTTCTCTTAGATTTATAGTTTATTTATTAAAAATATATAATATCTACACACGTGAAACCCGTTGTTTTTAATAAATGTTGAATTGCAAAACGGTCTCATAATAAATTGTCTACGAAGATTATGTGTGTTGTCTACAAAGACAAATTACGTACTTGTAACAATGCAAACATAAAGGGCAAAAGAAGAATCATGGGTGACTTTTAGTCAGTAAAAGTCTGAAACTTCCCTCGCTCCTCCCAGAGCGGGGGAAGTTATTTGATGATTTCCCATACGCAAAAAAACACTATACCATTCATTTTTGGGCAGCCCTAGAAACTGTCAGAATAAACAATAATTTCGTCAACAATTCTATAATATCTTACTTTATAATTAAATCGATTCTGCAGACTCCACAACCGGCTGGCCGTCTCGTTGAGAAACACTGCACTGACCACAAATAACAAACAATCGAATAGGAATAAATCACAAACGTTTATCTATGATCATTACTCGGGACACCTAGTCTATGACAAATAGATACTATATTTTACCTCCTTTAGGCTATTTTCAGACGGTAAATTTTTTATTTTTCAATACACTTGCACGAAAACTGACTCTTATTGCACTAAGATTAGGTTCAACATGCAATAAGGGTTTAATTTATTTCTGAATTCACCACGGACAACAATTTATAAACAACTGCTGATATCCATAGCATCGAAGATTTCTTTTAGAGCATGGAGGCCTTTATTTTTAAGGTTTTCATATATTTACTAAAAAAAGATTGTGTTTATCAACAACATTTGACTTAATTTGACATTTATTGGAGTTCTGAATTCAAAATATTTGAATTTCTTATTTTTGACATTTATACTGGCTGGAAAAAAGCGCGAGAAAATAAAAAAACAAATTTACCTATCACAGTTTCATAGCGATTAGTAGCAACAATATTTTTCGTACTAATATTTTATTTCTCCGTAAGTGTATTGAAAATTCCGCTTCGATCGCAATGTCAAAGATTGACTTGAATCAAAATTTACAATTTTCATTGGGTACCACGCAGTAAGGTCATGGCTAGTTCGATAAATGATGATTATTTTGCAAGTAGGTTTTCACAAACACTTTTACACGCCTTTTTAAAAACTAGATGAGGTCGGTGTTTCGTATCCGACTACTCTGTGAAGAAACAGCCGAAACAAACTCAGAGGTCATAGTCTCTTTTAAGGTGCAGACAAAAAATCTTGGTCAACTTACATGAGGACTATGCAGATTAGTGTCTGAAATAGTTTTTTTAAGAAAGCACCACACAAATTGTGTGGACCTGTCCAGTCAGTGCAAACATTTGTCAGTTATCGTGTAGCTCGACTCAAAACCCAAGGAGCTCAACGAAAACAAAAATGACAGTTTACCCTTTTGCTATTTAGAAAAGGAGTAAAAATACTGGTAAGCTGCGGAGCACAGCATTATAGTTAAAGTTTATATAGGTATTCTTTTTTTGCAGATGGCAAATCTACAAATAACTTCCCCCGCTCTGGGCGCGGGGGAGTATCAAACTTGTACTGACTAAAACCCACCCATGCTCCTTCCATTGCCCTTTATATCAATGTTTTTTTTAAATTGTTAATTCAATTGTTTATCTTTTAAACATAAAGTTCGTGAGTTTATACGGAAAAAGTCGGCAGTATCTTCACATCGTTAATGTTTCCCCACTGTTTGTTTTTTTTTATTTAGTGTATCTGTGTTTATATTCTTTGATATACAGGGTGGCCAGTTGATAGGCGTCCAAAGAAAAAAATTAGATGCCTTATGCTAAGGGGTACACGAATTACCCCCATGTATGTTCCGCGATTATTTGTAGTTTAGGAGCTAGAATTTTTTTAAGTGCTATTTTCAAAATTTTCACCTAACATTGGTTTTTATTTTTTATGTCTTTATTCTTATCATTTTTAGATATTCTTTTTTGTGGAAACTATTAGCGATAACAATAGCTACCATGCAAAAAAAAACCGTTTGCCTAGGCATTGTAGAACTTACCACAAAATTAGTCCAAAGTTCAAAATTACCATTAGAGTTCGATAATGAAAAATGTTCAGAGCCTAAAAAAAAAATAAGTTAGGGGTGCCAGAGGTTTCTAAATGATCTTAAAAACTTCTATGGACCTTCAACAGACAAAATCGGTAAAAAAATATAGAGCTTGATCGGGGATTATTTCCTGTAATTAGCGTTGATAGCAATAAAGGTATTTTTACAGTTATTGTTATAATTTGGGATTTCATTATTTTTGCCACTTTTATGATAAAAAAAATACGGTAGATAGTTTACAAATTTTATTAAAACACGTTACAAAAGGTTTTCAAAGTGCCGCCTTACCACAGAAATGCACAATCTACATCTACGGAGGAAATTGTCTTTTAGTTGTCTAAAGTCTTAAGGCTTCTCTGTTACTTCTTACAACATTAAATAAATAAATAATAAATATCTTGGGACAACTCACACACGGCTATCTGATCCCAAGCTAAGCAGAGCTTGTGTCATGGTAACCAGACAAAGTTAAAAAATCACACAAAGTTTGCCCTGGGTGGGAATCGAACCCACGACCTCCGGCTCAGCAGTCAGGGCCACTAACCACTACATCAACAGGCCCGCCACATTTCCCGCTTCTTCAATTTTCCGTTTTAGCTCTTCCTCATTGTTAGTGTCCCGTGCGTAACATCACGAGCCTGGACGGCAGCTCGAATGGTGGTGGTAAAGTAATTGGTAAATCACCGTTGAAAACGCCTGACCACATGTTCACACTGAAGTGGTGTTGAAAATTTTATGGTCTTACGGAATGAGGATTCTCGATAGCGGACTATGGAGAATCCATAGCCAGACCACTGTCCAAGCTCGATGGAGCCACCTACAAAGAGTTCTTGAAGAATTACCAATTTTGCTGTCAGACGTTAACTTAACACTGAGACGAGACATGGTTTACAACTAAAAGACAATTTCCTCCGTAGATGTAGATTGTGCATTTCTGTGGTAAGGCGGCACTTTGAAAACCTTTTGTAACGTGTTTTAATAAAATTTGTAAACTATCTACCGTATTTTTTTTATCATAAAAGTGGCAAAAATAATGAAATCCCAAATTATAACAATAACTGTAAAATACCTTTATTGCTATCAACGCTAATTACAGGAAATAATCCCCGATCAAGCTCTATATTTTTTTACCGATTTTGTCTGTTGAAGGTCCATAGAAGTTTTTAAGATCATTTAGAAACCTCTGGCACCCCTAACTTATTTTTTTTTAGGCTCTGAACATTTTTCATTATCGAACTCTAATGGTAATTTTGAACTTTGGACTAATTTTGTGGTAAGTTCTACAATGCCTAGGCAAACGGTTTTTTTTTGCATGGTAGCTATTGTTATCGCTAATAGTTTCCACAAAAAAGAATATCTAAAAATGATAAGAATAAAGACATAAAAAATAAAAACCAATGTTAGGTGAAAATTTTGAAAATAGCACTTAAAAAAATTCTAGCTCCTAAACTACAAATAATCGCGGAACATACATGGGGGTAATTCGTGTACCCCTTAGCATAAGGCATCTAATTTTTTTCTTTGGACGCCTATCAACTGGCCACCCTGTATATTTATAGTATTTTGTTTCATATTGATAGTATTTTATATATCTATATAGGTATTAATAATTAATATTTTTTTGGTTTTACACCTACCACTGTTTGTCTCTGCATCACCCAAAGGTTGACTGGTAGAAAATGCCTATGGGATTAAGTCCGCCTCTGTACTTTGTGCTTGAAGTGTTAAATAAATAAATAAATATATCCGAATTTGAAAATCATGCCTTCCTGAGACATATCTCAAAGCTCGTCTGTACCCACCCTTAGCCGTAATAAATAAGCGAGGTGGTGATAAATAAAGCCTTACTTCACCGCGGCAGCCGGTCACAGGTCGAATGGTTATCTGTTGTATCTTAGTGGTGAAACTGTATATTGGAGACGGAACCAGTGGGGTTAGTTAATTGACAATCGTTATAATCCTTACTAATATTATGAAAGTGAGTTTGTTTTTTTGTTGCCTCTTCACGCTTTAATGGCTAAACCGATTTTGATGTATTTTGGTAAAGAGATAGTTGGGAACCGGGAGACGGACATAGGCTAATTTTTATTTAAAAAAAGTGGGATGTGAGGGAGAAAGAGGGAAGAAAAGGGAAAACTTAGCGTTGCTATTACAAATCAATAAGGCACAAGGGGAACTGTGTTACCCCAAATTTAACGCGGGCAAAGCCGCCGGCGAAAGCTAGTAAATAAATAAATGATGTTCTTGCTTCACTACTTCGTAAACGCGTCCGCGTCTCAAGCGCCGGCGCATAATTCAAGATGCATCGGATAATCGAAGCGAAGAGAAGTGATGGTTTTACTTTACCGTCGGCTCGCTCGGTAAATAACTCTTTTGTTAAGTTATATAAACAATAGTTATTTTATTTATAAACAATTCCATTGTAATTGTTTAAATTGCGGTTTTAATAGTCTCCAGCAGTTTAAAATACTTACAAATATTATAAAAGCGAAAGTGAGTTTGTTTGTTACGTCTTCGCGCCTAAATGGCCAAACCGATTTTGGTGCAGATATAGTTGAGACCCTGGAGACGGACATAGGCTAAAAAAAAAGTGAGAAATGGGGGAAAAGAAGGAAGAAAAGAGGGGAGAGGAGGGTTTTTTTCGATCATCACGGGTTAACGTTAGCGAAAAGTAACTATGTCACGCGGACGAAGTCGCGTGCGGAAGCTAGTAAAGTTAAAAGTTAGGTTAGGATTTCAATCGCAATGAAAATTTTATTCAGGCTATGCTGTCCCACTGCTTGGCAAAGGTCTCCCCCGATTCCTTCCTTGGACTCTTTTCGCCCACCACATCGAATCAGCCTTCATGATACGCATCTAGGTAGTCGTGCCACCGGTTTCTGGCTCTGTCCAGTCGGCAACTACGAAGACACGGTTGGCGCAGTGGCTGAGCGATTGACTGCTGCGCTGCGTGTTTGATCACCGCACGGAACAAATATTTGTATGGCCTACAGATTGATGTTCCGGGTCTGGCTATTTGTGTTGTGAAGTTTAAATGTTTGTAAACGCACCCACGATACAGGAGAAATTCCTAGTGTGGGACAACATTTTTTACCAGCAGTCATCTTGTATATGGCTGACGTGACCCGCCCAATCCCGTTTCAGCCTAGCATCCTGCCGGGGTTGAATAACTTCCCCCACTCCGCCCAGAGTGGGGGAAGTTATTTGATGACTTCCCACCCCAAAAAAAGCCTAGCATCCTTCTTGTCAACGTCCACTATTCCCATTTTAGGACGCAGCGTGGTGTTACGTACTCTTTTGACCCCCAGAATGCTGTGTTCTATTGCCTTTTGGCAAACTCCAAGGTAGGACTTCTGCGACTTGGTCAGTGACCATTTCTGAGCACCGTAGCTTAGGACTTGATCTTAATTTTAAGTAGTAATCTATATTATCTACAATATGAGTTATTGTTTTAATGATTGTATCCTTCACAGTAATTAATACGAGTGAAATACAAGGAATTACATTGCGATTGTGATCCGGGATTAGCTGCCCTACCATGACGTCTTAAAACAGAACTTATTCCAGTGAGGGAAAAAGACTGAGCTATACAGGGTGTCTAGCACCATCTCTTTCTTACATAGGAATAAGCACTGCTATAAGATGTCATGGTAACCCTTCTGGCCGTTGTAAAAGTCCTGTACAAACTCGAAATTCCTTACAATTGCCACAGTTAAATTTACAGTTTTTGAATAACAAAATATAAGCTGTATATATGAAAATGCCATTGTCAATGCAACCAAATGCTTGATGCCAAACAGTTTTTATTTTATTCTAAAAGACAATGAACAAAGTTATCCAATTCGGAGAATTATTTTTATCATGTCTAATATTGTGGCCTTCTGTTAACTATTGTGGTGTCATCGAATCTACGAAACCGTTATTAAGTTGTCAAGTTACAAGAATAAAAAAGCTATTTCCTTGCGTGTTGCATTATACTATATGTCTGGCCAGACAGAATTTGCTTTTAAATATCTGTTCACAACTAAAGCAGTAGAGTTGACCGGTAGAGTTATTATGGGCTTATACATCTACACTAATAATAGTATAAAGAGGAAAGATATTAATTTTCGTATGTAACGAATAAGGCTTATTCGTCAACTCGCGATTTATGGTCGCGAGTTGACTACACCAAAAATAGGTAAAATCGGAAGGTACTAACTCGCGCGCAGCCGCGGATTTATAGGCGCGCGCGAGTTGACGAATAAGTCACGAATAAACTCAAAATGATTGAAAATTTCAAAAATTCTTTTGCCTTTAGAAAGGTACAACAATTAGTATCTAAAGTACCGTTGAACACATCAGCAAGAAATCAAATATTTAAAGTCAATAATTCGATTGACTGTTGCTAGGTACGTAGTTATTAGTAGATTTGAGAATAATATTTTGCTCAGCAAATAAGTAAATATTTAAGAGCTGTGTTTAAATTGTGCATCTAGCCGTAAAACTTTTCATGTGTTCAAATATTCTTTGAAAATGGAATCACAAACAAAAGAATTTTACTACATAATATCCCTATTTCAAATTCACTCTTCCTAATTAGTTCTCAAGATTTAATATGGCAACCCAATTTTCTAAGCAGTTTTAAGCTTTGGATTGTACGGAATCAGTTAGGAAATAAATTTAAATTGTGTAATATCTGGTTACGAAACTACCTGAAAGCTTATTAGTAATTTTAGAAGCGTGAACTAATGAAACTGTACACTGTGTTCTCTTTCATTAGACATCATTAAGTAAGTGGAACAATTAAAAGGTATTTTGGGTTTTTATTATAATACCTTAACATTCGCTAATCAATCCTTGTTATGTTGTCATGTGTTTCTCACGTTTTTTTGTCATTTAACGAGATAAAAAATAAAACGAAAGTAAAATTATTTTAGAACAGCGCCATCTGTTGTCGAATAGAAAAACTATATTAATTTCTTATGAAAAATTTTTATTTTTATTTTTATTTTTCTCATGAAAAACTGTTCAAACTTATTAATTAATGCCTTATTTTCGAGAAATATGCATAACAGCAAATAACTTCTCTTATTGTCAGATTTGCTTCGTAGTTGTAGCTATGGGGACTTAGTTTATTTTTATTTATGGTTTTAACATGTTTATTTACTTTGGTTTCTGAATAGGTATTCTGTGAGATGTTCGGTGTGGTGTAGTGCAGTGCAGCAGGTTTCTAATAAATTACCCACCAAATCTGCTCCCGGATCCTAATACCTACATCGTTTTTGTTCTAGTTGTTTACTTTAATAACATCTGCTAATCGTATCCAGACTACAAAAAAATATGTTATTTACATTTTTTTCGCCAAATTCATGCTCTTACGAGAATGTTACACGGATGTAAAAAATCTCAGTTACCTATACGTACGTTATTGTTAGTAGGGCACGATTTTTAGCAAGAAAAATCGATGAACCAACATTTAAGCGGATACAGCTGAAGGATAAGTAAGAATACAATCAGTTGTGAGTCAGAGAAACGTAAATAGCGAATGGGTTAAGTAAGTTGCCGCATACTTATGTTTTTTTTAATACTTTTTAAACAGTGTGCTGATGGCCCGGGTAAGCGCCTTTTTGCGATAGGAAATCATCAAATAATTTCAGACTTTTACTGACTAAAAGTCACCCATGTTTCTTATATTGCCCTTTATGTTCCGGGGCCGCGGTTTCTCTTTCGAACAACCGGCAGCCCCGGCAGGCCCCTTTGCTTCGCTGACATCTCTTTGCATTAGTTTGTGGTTCTCTTAGCAAGTACCAATATGACTTTTTCAATTCATATACATGTACTTTCTAAATTGTAACTAACACTACAGATATCGGTTCAAGCACAACAAAATAGATTCAATAAAACTACAGAGTCTTCCTCCAATCAATTAGCTAGTCACAGATGCGTATCATAATCATCTGGTAACCTAATCGGTACGTAATAGCTGCGTCAATTGAGCCAATGAGCATTTATTTTTAGCTTTAAGTATCCACGTGGATCTAGACGAGTATAGTGTGGCATCAGGTTTTACCTAGTTAGTCGATGTGTTGCTCGACTGATTCTTTACATAAACAAATTAGCTTTAGATAACTTGAACCGACCCAGCCGCCGCGGGAGATGGTCCGGGCGTTGGACGCTGCGAAACAACTGAGACAATGGACGGTGAGCAATCGGTAGCTCACCATCCGTTCGTTTAGTGACGACAGGTCGTTTCGACAGCGCGTTCGTACAAGAACGCGCTGTTGAAACGACCTGGTACGACTGAAACGAAACGACCTGGTGAAACGAGCGTGGGACACCACGCGCGCCTTTAAAGGCGCGTATTGTCAGCAAACTGTCTTCTGCAAGAAGTCCCCAAACACTGAAGGTGATATTGATAAACTTTCAGAAGTAAGTGATAGTACAGGTATTGGATTTCAAGAATTTCAGTGATGTTTTCAGGACTCAATTGTCAGAAATTAGGTTTAATTTCAGTACGTCCACTGTGTTTATTTGTGTACGACTAATTTAACGCTAATCTGTCATTATGGAACGTATGTGGTGACAGAATAAATTGGGATGAATAAAATTGAGTGTATTTTGGAATTATGTATCTGCTTCAATTAATTTTATTTAGGAATATATTTCTATCTTAGTAGGAATGGTTACTATCCACATGATGTTTTCGATGAGTTACCAGACCGAGGAGAATCCAAGTAACATGGAAAAAAAGTAAGAAGATGATGATGAAGCTACAAAAAGCACCTTTCACAGACAATGAGTTCTACAATCTTCTGGGTACTATGAAGGTTTTAAGCAAACCTTCAAAATAACAGGCTGGTTTGCAATGACGTTCTATTACTTAGGTTGTTTGAATAAATAAAGAATAGAAGAGAATAGCTAGAGAGGTTTGTGACATGTATTGCTGACATCTACACTATAATATTTTAATTAGGAAAGATTTGTTTGTTTGTTTATATTGAATTGGATTACTGATTTAAAAAAATATTTTACCATTAGAAGTCAACCTTATCTCTGATAAACATAGGCTATAATATATCAGGCTACTACCTACGGGAGCGGGGCAGTAACCAAACCCGCGTGTGAAATCGCGCAGGACAACAAGTGTTGAAATAAACTAAAAATATCTCCTTACAGTACTACGTGTAGGCATCTATTAAGACTGCTCATAACTTCACAGTAAGACCAACACTGACAGATATGATTATTTTTTGTACACGCAAAGAGAATATCTCAAAATGGCTGCCTAAAAGCGAGGAAATGAATTATACCAAACTGTGTAGCGTAATAGTATATTAAAACACTCATTACATAAGTATTTAGAATATCGCTAATCAATGACCAGGGGCCTTAGTCTGCTATTACAATAGTGTCAGAATGGTCGATCACTGATTGCATAATGGTTGATTTTGACAAGTTTAGTATGTAGCAGATTACCAAACTTGTCCAAATTAACCATTATGCGATCAGTGATCGACCATTCTGACACTATTGTAATAGCAGACTAAGGCCCCTGACACATTGTATAGTAATACGCGTAGGTGCGAAAAAAAAAACATTTGGAGACAATACAAAACTGTTTGGTAAACAAAATAAGATGGTGATGACTGGTTGGCGCACTCTCTAAGAGAGAAATCTTTATTTACCTTCTTGTATGCAATAGTTTGTAATTGGATAATACTCTATTGTATTAATATAAATTTAATCTTGTATGAGGATCGAACATCACCAGATATTGAAGATAGAGAGGTATGGAATGAGAAAGGGGAATCTTTAGCCCAGTCGAGGCTATCAAAAAAAAACATTAACGGCGTTTCCGTTGCTAATGTAGCTTCATCGGGATATTACAAATATGGTAAGTCTTGTGCATGTTTATAACTACTTAGATTTGTATTTAATATGTACATAGCTCTACTGACCGTTTTCCGCCATGGCGGCCAATCTCAGAAGAAGTAAGTAAAACATCTGCGCGGAAGATTTTATAGTGTACAAGTTTGTGCGCAGGCACAGGTGCATCCTTATAGTCCGATGGGGCGGCAATCCGACAAGACCCGAGAGAGATCAGGCGCAGGACCAACTAATTGTATATTGTAATATGTGCGTCAAGGGTTTTTATTGTAAATAAAATCAGATGGTACACCTTTCGTATCCAGCAATACCTCGCGTTAACGTCAATCCGCATAATACTAATCCTTACTAATATTATAAAAGCGAAAGTGAGTTTGTTTGTTACCTCTTCACGCCTTAATGGCTACACCATAAATTGAATGAATTTGATAAATTTTGGTACAGAGATAGTTGGGACCCTAGAGACGGACATAGCTATAGGATTTTTATTGATTGATATATGAGTGAGAAAGAGGGAAGAAAACTTAGCTTTGCTATTACAAATAAATAAGGCGCAAGGGCAAAAACGGCAGGTAGCAGGTACCTGCAGATCGGGAAAGGGGAACTGTGTTACCCCGAATTTATAACGAGTGAAGCCGCGGGCGAAAGCTAGTATTGATTGTAACATTGGGAAACCCACTAACCTTTTCAACCGAATTGCGACTCGTACGTAATGACCCCTAATTACAGTTTTTGCAAACATTTTTATGCATCACCCGCATTCAACTAATTATGCGATGACGTCATCAAACCATGGACAATTCCATTTACGAAATAATGAATTGGTTCCAAACATTGCACACGATAACAATATAAAAAAGTATAACAAAACAAAAGAAGATCAAATAAATATGAGCAAGCGTAAATTCTTCTTTGTTTTGTAATGTAACTACATATAATGTAGGTAAATAGGGCAATATATAATGCGTTATGGGCACGTAATTGCGTGACAGTGGATTTTTATTAAATCTAGCTAGATTATAACAAAATCAACATCACCATCATGTATTATGCCATCATTATCATATCATTTATCATTTTTTTCATTTGTTCTAAATCTAAAAATAAAACACAAGTACATAGTTGCAGCTGCTTAGTGCAGTGCTAAGCAGCTGAATAGTAGTATTTTACATGTAGCGACTGCACAACCGAGTTAGTACTGGGTAGTGCGATACCCCTTGGTAAGACTGGGTGTCAGACTTTCGGAACACTGAATACCTGTAATAACTGTAAAAGATCTACAAATGACAGCCGGGACCAACGGCTTAACGTGCTTTCCGAGGCTCGGAGGAAACTCGGTATGTAACGGGTGGTCACCCATCCACAGACCAACCCAGACAAGCGCGGCTTAACCTAGAGATCGACCCGAGCGGCTGCTATTATTTAGCCACGAGCGAAAAATACACAAGTACATTTATAAAATACTAGATTTTGCCGGTGGCTTCGCTCGCGTTAAATTCGGGGTAACCCAGTTCCCCTTTCCTGATTTACAGGTACCTGCCACCTGTAATTTTTCTCTAGCGCCTTATTTATTGTAATAGCAATGCTAAGTTTTCCCTTTTCTTCCCTCTTTCTTCCTCATATCTCAATCTTTTTAAATTTTTAAAGAAAAATAGCCTATGTCTGTCTCCAGGGTCCCAATTATCTCTGTACCAAAATTTGTTTAGCCATTTAGGCGTGAAGAGGTAAGAAACAAACAAATAAACAAACAAACAAACTTACTTTCGTTTTTATAATATTAGTAAGGATTTCTAAATTTAAAAAAAAAGTATGTCTCATCTGCATTTATTAGGGGCAATGTCCAAGTTACTGGCGGTCAGGGTTCCAGAGAGGTAAACCTCCCCACTATGCAACTTGCGTGCTGTATCCAGGCACATGAGTAGATAAACGGAACAGAGATAAAGCTTCATACAACCGCACGAATCGGTTGCACTACTACAAGCACGCGGAGCATGTGTGCGTGACCACTGGCCCCTTGTCGCGTACGCGGCGAGATTGGAAAAAACCGGTTTACGCAGGCACAGCCAGTTGACAATCTCAGGGTTCGTGCGACGCACGTTTTTTGTTTTGTTATTTGCAAGTTTGAATATTTTAATATAAAACGTGGTATTTTATTAATAATAATGGTTGTTTATTGTACTGTGTGTATAAATAATACTTTAAAAAAATAAAAATATATCAAACTTTAACTATCCCAAGGAGTACAATAGGTAATTAAATATTTGATTATTACTTTTTCAAGTAAATACCTTTATTGTATTGCATGATCCTTTTTTTAATAAGAAGTATCCTCTTCTATATACATATATACTATATACGGTGTGTTTTTACCTTTTTATTATTATTACAAGCTTTTACTAATCATTTGTGTATGTGGGTGGGTAAATTATAAAAAGAAAATTATTAGAGTAAGTAATTTCTAAAGTATTATATCATACTGAATAATAAAACTATTTAACAAATGTTTTTTTCTTTATTTGTCTTAACCTATTGTGACAACCCTACCTAAATAGGTAAAAATTTTGGACGTTCTTAGAAAGCTTTGTCTCTGTTCCGTTTATCTACTCATGTGATCCAGGGGTACTGCTTTCATAATCAAGTCTTTGACCAATCCGCGCAAAGAGGGCCTCGTAAGGTATCGGTTCGCTCAGATCTTTTAAACTGCTCAACGGATTTAAATGCAGTTTTCAGCGATAGATAGAGTGATATAAGAGGATGGTTTATATAGGTATAACTAGCTGTGCCCAGCGGTTTCACCCGCTGCTCAGTCAGTGGCATGAAAAATAGATGTTAGCCGATTCTCAGACCTACCCGATATGTACACAACATTTCGTTTAAATCGGTCCAGCCGTTTTGGAGGAGTATGGGAACGAAAACTGTGACGCGAGAATTTTATATATTAGATATAAGTACCTACATTGCACCCGTGCGAAGCTGGGGCGGGTTGATAGTTTTGCTGTAACTCTATTAAACTGTTAACAAACAATAACATACCTGTGTTTGTACTCCGCTCCGCTCAGAGCGGGGGAAGTAATTTGATGATTTCCCATCCACAAAAAAATAAATGATGCATTATGTATGTGTGAAACAGTGTTGATGTAGAAAGATACGTGCGTCTGCCAGGTTCTTATTTTAACCTTGAAAACACTAAACGAACATACAACAATACCTCGTAAATTTTATATAATTACTAGCTTTTGCCCGCGGCTTCGTTCGCGTAAAATTTGGTAGCGCCTTATTGATTTGTAATAGCAATTTCTCCCTCACATCCCACTCTTTTCAAAAAAATATTAGCCTATGTCCGTCTCCTGTTTCCCAACTATCTCTGTACCAAAATTCATCAAAATCGGTTTAGCCGTTAAAGCGTGAAGAGGTAACAAACAAACAAACAAACTCACTTTCGCTTTTATAATATTAGTAAGGATTTCGTGGATTTTCGATTTTACCTATTGCGTAGAGGAAAACCAGATTTGCATACACTATAAAAATGTAAATTGTTTTGTTATGTTAAATAACAAATAATCTCACGATCTTGTTGCCACAGATATTTCCTTCCTTATAATGTTGATTGTATGAAAACTCCAAAACCAAATTAGAGGTTCTAGCTGATATCGACTCCCAAAAGAAGTCACACGTACTTATTACTAGCTGCGCCCCTCGGTTTCACTCGCGTGGTGATAGAATATACAAAATATCTTTATGAATTTTAGCCCATGTGTTAGTCTGTTGTATGTATAAGCTATGTTATTTTAAAGTTTCATTATGTTTATATGCTATGTTATTTTAAAGTTTCATATACCATGTAATAGTTTTTGCTTGAAAGAGTAACAATCATCTATACACCCATAAAAACTTTCGCGTTGATAATATTAAGTAGGAAGTAAAATTATGAATTTTTAGAGTTTGGAACGACTAAAAATTAATAATTGGTAGGTAATACAAGTTTGACTGTGCAATAAACATGACTGCCATCTACCGTATTGGTAAATTATGCAAATATTTATAAAAATCATTGACATAGAAACCATGTTTTACAAAACTGATTTCATGTTTTTTTCTGGGTACGAAACAAATGATATTAGAGAATTAATTGAGGAATGATAAGCAAACTAGAGTTAATAACTGATTGTACAAGAGTGACTGAGGACATTAAGGCGCTGCGCAAACGTGGACACTTTTGTTTCCTATGTCGGATTCAAGCTACCGATTCCTATAGAGTTGTAGAAGTTACTGTGTCCTGTAGCGACAAATTTCATACTGGTATTGTAGAATTTTTTATCTTGTATCCGATACAAGACACAAAAGTGTCCACGTTTGCGCCGCGCCTAAATAACATGACTAACACTGCAGGTATCCGCAGGATAATTGGCACATTTTAATGGTAACCTGAACCATGAGAGATTTCAATAATTCAAAGAAAAGACACATCATAGAATTCCAGGTATTGTACAACAAGATGACTAAGATTGTTTTTTCAAAAATTGCTTTTGGGTAGGTAACTCGCGGTTGGCTAAGAATTTGAAATTCTCGAATTTATGAAATTCATGTGGTTTAAGCAATCCTTATTAATATTATAAAAGCGAAATTGAGTTTGTTTATTTGTTTGTTACGTCTTCACGCTTAAATGGCTAAACCGATTTTGATGAATTTTAACAACAAACACAGAACAGAGATATTTGGGACCCTGGAGACTGACATAGGCAATTTTTTTTAAAGATTGAGATTTGAGGCAGAAAGAGGGGGAAGCAAAGGGAAAACTTAGCATTTCTATTACAATAAATGAGGCGCTAGGGCAAAAACTACAGGTAGTAGGTACCTGTAAATCAGGAAAGGGGAACTGTGTTAGCCCGAATTTAACGCGAGCGAAGTCACGGGCAAAAACTAGTAAAATTATATAACTAAAAAAGGAATAGTATGCTCAGGCTTTTTTTCGCGGATGGGAAATCATCAAATAACTTGCTCCTCTCCGGGCGGAACATTCCTTCTTTTGCCTTTTATGTTTGGGGGACCACGGTATCTCTTTCGAACAACCAAGCATGCAAGCTAGAGCAACCCTGGCATGGATATTCTTAGACTGAGCCATAAACATTTCGTGTGTGATTTTAATTAAAAGTGTTTAATGGGTTAAGCCCGATATTGTTTTATTATATTATTTTTCTGCACCCTACAGTTTAACCCACGTAAACTAGGATATTATACATATAAAACTTTCTTGAATCACTCTATCTATTGTTGAAAACTGCATTAAAATCCATAGAGCAGTTCAAAAGATCTAAGCAGACAGACAGTGAAAGAGACTTCATTTCATACTATTTAAAGATAAAAACTGCGTATAGTTTCCGTGTCATGAGTTGAAATATATAGGCTAAAAGATTAAGTCCAGAAATAAATCTTTAGCTTCTCAATTCTGTGCCTATAAGATATACAAAGATTTCAACAACAAGTTCAAAGACTAAGATAATGTCTTTCTTATCCTTAAAAAAAAAATGTTGGTTTTGAGTAGAGTATTCATAATGAACGCCCCAGATGCGTTCATTATGAATAGTTTTTTAAACAAATAATGAAAAAAAGAAGTACGTGAGTACAAATCTACTAGGCCTTCTAAAACGTTCACATGGAAATGGTTGGCCTTGTAGATTCTTAGACGCTTGTTAAGTTTTGTTAACGTATTATTTTATTTTAGGTTTTGTAAGCAATAACTTATTGTTGGGCCCACGCTGTCCTCACATTTTTAACTTACTTACTTTACTTACTACTAACGCTGCGCGCTGAAACAACAACATTGTAAGACCAAATGCTTTCAAAAGAGTGACCATGGAGTTTCTTGCCGGTTCTTCTCCATAGGAAACGACCAATCCGAACCGTGCACCTTTTCTTATCGTTTTATAAGTGCCCATGTAGGCCTATTTGAAATAAAAATATTTTGATTTTGTTCGCTGGCCGTTTCCACTGCTTTCGTTCATTTTCTCCACTACAAAAAAAAAGAATCCTGTCAATTGATTCCAAATTCTTCCATTAAATGACACGCATGGCCGCATCCCACATAATCAGAACACAACAGTAACACTTAACTTTTTACTGACAACACATGAATTATCTCGCTATTGATGACTTTTCTCCCATTCCTGTCATTCATGCGAAGCGAAACCGTTGATTTCAATAGTACAAGATGAAGTTAAATGACTCATTGCAATTTTTTTTGTATGTCTGTCTGTTAAGATCTTTTATCTCAAGAACGCGTGGAAGTATCAAGTTGCTTTTAAAACCATACTATACATCTATACTAATTTTATAAAGCTGAAGAGTTTGTTTGTTTGTTTGAACACGCTAATCTCAGGGACTACTGGTTGGAATTGGAAAATTCTTTTAGTGTTGGATAGTCCATTTCTTGAGGAAGGCTATAGGCTATGTAACATCACGCTACGACCAACAGGTGCTGAGCAGCGTGGGTGAAACCGCTTGGAACAGCTAGTATATAATAAACTCTGTGATAACTTTGTGCAGGAAAAATCAAACCTCTAAATGTACGCAGTCAAAAGATATGCCCGTTTATGTCGCAAGTTTGTACGGAACCGTCGGTGGGCGAGTCTAACTAGCTCTTGGCCGGTTTTTTTTGTATATTTTTTTTTTATTATTTGTTTAAATCGAACACAAAGATTCATATTTTTGTTAGTAGCACTTACAAAACTATCTTAATAATAATTATATAAAATCATGAAAAAATTATATTATATTATTTAAAAAATTATATGACTGTGGTTCAACAGTAAATATTTATTCTTTCTTGCATTTTATTAAAAGCTGAAACTGTACAGTTTTATGAAAAAAAATGATTGTTTCAATAATCATGCGGTGAACAGCAAATTTTATCATAACAGAGTATTGTAAGAATGTCATCGCAGTCTTGTCATACAATCGATGCATTATTCAATAAGACTTTCTTTTCAATTTATAATCCTGGCTGCAAAAACTAATAGACTTCATTTTTAATGGAACTAAGGTAATATGTTGAATGCTAAAAGGTGTGAGAGAACAAGAAGACGCAATATAAAAAGAAATACTTTTAAAAATAAATTTACCTCCAAAAGTTGGTAGTAAAAAATCGGAAAATCTAACAAACTGCCGGAAGTAAATAGATTTTTGTCTTTTTAGTGTTTTTTGGAATTCTTTTTTTATTGTAAAATGATTTTTTATTACACTTTTTAATTTTTGAAGTGTAAAAAGTTCTATAAAAACAGAAAAAATAAGTAAAAAAGTACCTCAAGTCGCATTCCTCCTTTTTTTTTTTAAATCGATTAATAAGAGTCTATCAACATTTTTGGAATAAAAGATTTCATACTACTTTTTTTCAGATTTTTTTTTTCAGCAGAAATACGTAAAAAACAACTGGAAAATCCTGAAAAAATAGGTACCACAGTTCATACCTATTTTTCCCGGGTATTCCTAAGTCATTTAGTATTACAAAGTAAGGTTTTTTATTATCATTTCCAGCTTAGTATTGTTTAATAAAATGAACAGCTATTTTTAATTGATAATGAACGAATGACTAACGTAATTCAATTATTCATAAACCTTATTAATAAATCAGAACAATTGTTATTAAAAAAATAATATGTGTGTGAACATAAATTATCTAATGCTGCAGTCAGAAGTATATAGGGCAGTGTAATAGTGGAGCGTGGACTCGTCGTTTTATCATTTAATGGGTTCATTTAGAACTATTTGGTCACTAAACTTTTTATTAGTAGCCAGCGATATTCCAATTTTCTTTTGTTTTATTTTTCAATTTAAAGGGTTTAAAAAAGGAACGCTCAGCCAGATACTTATAGGTGCTGATTCTGATGACTAATTAAAACAAAAAATAAAAATTGTATTAAAAAATATTGTCTTTATTGTAATAATTTAATTATTAATTTATTGTAATAAGTTTTTAAGATATTTTTTTAAAATAAATAAAACATTTAAAAATATATAAATCTAAAATTATTATATGATGGTAAATAAGTTACTCTTCTCACCAGTAAACAGGAAATAGTCTCACACGTAGGTAGGTAGGTACTCACAGTGCGATAAAGGCATTATTAAATGCTTGCGTCCTGCATATTAACAATAATTGTTAATGAATTATGAATCACTCAGAAAATTGATTTTTCTGCTACAAGGTGACCAATACTTCATGAACTCAATAATAAAAAAAATCAGGGTGTTTCAGTTTTCATTTATCACTTGCAATCAACGGCAATGTTTATTTTGATGAATCCTTTACTAATATTATAAAAGCGAAAGTTTGTTTGTTAAGTCTTCACGCCTAAATGGCCGAACTGATTTTAATGAATTTTGGTACAGAGATAGTTGGAACCCTGGAGACAAACATAGGCTAATTTAAAAAAAAAAAATAAAAGGGGAGAAAGAAGGAAGAAAAGTGGAGAGAAAGATAATTGTATTTTTCCATCATCACGCGGGATAAAGTTAGCGTTAGCCCAAAGTAACTATGCCCCGCGGACGAAGTCGCGGGCGGAAGTTAGTTTCTATAACTAGGCTGGTAATGTCTGCCTCATGCCCGGATGCTGCTAAAAAAACCTACAAAATTTCACAAAATTAAATTATGTGCTTAGTCTACAGATAATTTGTACACAAAAGTATTTACATTTTGCACTGGTGAGAAAGGATCTCACTGAATTTGTCTTTAATAATTATTTATTAAAACTTCATGCACAAGTAACAAAAACATTGTACAAAGGCGGACTTAATGCCTTGGGCACTTTCTACCAGTCAACCTTAGAGTGATGCTGAGACTAAAACATAATAGGTGCAATGTGACAGGAAATTATTTTTTTTCTTCATCCCGATTTCTGTAGGATCGACGCAGCATCTCTTCTTCTTGGATATTTCTCTTTTACTCGTCATCTAAGCAGTCACCTCCTTCCTAGTTATACCATTCTTCACACAGTCCATCCATCGTCAATTTCCTCTTCCTCTCCTCTTATACCTTATCCTTGTTCATATTCGCAATCAATATCGAAATCTTTCCACCAAAAATCGGGACCGGTCCAATGCCCTTGAGTAACGTGACGTCAGAACTACTCAGAACCGAACCGGTTCAAAACCGGACCGAAAACCCTGTGCAATAACGTGCAGCTGTATCAAAATGTATTGAGCGCAAAGAGTACAATACTCAAGGATGATGTATCACCTACTGTGGCTAAACAACTTAACAATGATACCGTTGATTGCTGTTGCTTCATTGCTGGAGAATTCATGTTGTATCTCGCTGATTATTGTTGTAGCACGTGTTTTTTTATCTCTTATCTTTTTCAAACTTTATTGTCTTGTCAATCTTTTTTGGAACTATTTATTCAGTGAATGCTGTGTGAGGTGTGTGGCAGTTCCTTTATTTTATTTCCGCGATTTCGACCGCGTGGCATAGTTACTTTGGGCTAACGCTAACTTCAAACCCGCGTGATGATCAAAAAAAGAAAATCTTTCTGTCCCCTTTTCTTCCCTCTTTCTCCCTCTTTTGTCACTTTTTTATGTCCTTCTCCAGGGTTATCTTTGTACCAAAATTCATCAAAATCGGTTAGGTCATTTAGGCGTGAAGACGAGATGTGCCCAGCTGCAGCGGTTTCACGTGCTGCTCAGCCTCTCAGTGTCGTAGCGTGATTGTATATTGTCAATAAATTTCGTGAAATAATGCTTATGCAAAATTTCAAGTCAACCCGATCAAGAAATCGCGTTTTCCCATACAAATTAAGCCACCCTGTTTCACCCACTTATGGCTTGAATTTTACAAAATTCTGTCTGTAGAGCACCTGCGTCCTAAAAGGCTGGACCATACAAAATTTAAGACCCATAACACTTGAAGTTGAGGCAACACATCTTTCTTTCGTCCATTCTGCCTTAACAATCATCACGCTATCATTTACTCCTTCTTAATTCAAATAATTCCTCACAGTATAAGACTCCATCCATTTTTCATTGGTCTCGGGAATGGCCGTTTTTGTACCCACGAAACGGGTCAAACTCCTGGTGTAGGGCAACGTCACATAAAGGCAAAAAAAAGTATTTCAACTTAACTGAAATAGTTGTTTATAGCGGTTTCAAAAGCTATCAGGGTGATAAATGCTTGAAAAATTATCCTCGATTTTAATCAAGTCAATTTTCAATTCTTGCGGTTTCTATTGCGATTGACAATGCGATTTTGTACCAAAACATGTTATGATATGCCACTGTATGCCACTGTACGTTAAACTTTCGAATTCGCATAAAACTCTGATGGCCAGTAAACCGGTAATAACCAGTTTTATAAGTTTTTTCGTACAAGGAAAATACTTCACATATCAACGTGGTAAAATGTCGTGGTTACCCAGACATTAAGCGCCAGTCGCCTCTTGTGCCAACCTATGTTACATTTTCAATTCATATGTACTTTCTAAAGTTTAACTAAGACATACACTTCGAAGAAGGAAAACATTATGAAGAACCTGGAGTTCTAATTACTACGAGTCTGAAATCACCAACCCGTCTTGAGCAAGCGTGGTGGTCAATGCTCTTTTCTCTGTATGTCAAGAGGCATTTTTTTTTTGCGGTGGGAATTCATCAAATAACTTCCCTCGCTCTGGGCGGAGCGGGGGGGGGGGTGTCAGACTTTTACTGACTAAACCCGGGTGGGGTTTAGTCAGTAAAAGTCTAACACGCCCCCATGTTCCTTCTATTGCCCTTTACGTTCCGAGGCCACGGTACCTCTTTCGAACAACCCGATACCCCGGCAGGCGGACGCCCTGGCAAGCCCCTCTGATGAGAAGAGGCATTACCCAACATTTTGCCAGTTATAGGCTGGTATTATTATTTTATCAGCATGGTACATTACGTTTTAAAGGTGAGTAGAAATCGAATACAATAGCAATTGTTATGATTATACTAATAAGCATAAATGTACTACATGCCTATTATTTACCGCTAGTTTGAGATAGCCTACCAATGCTTTGAAGTGCAAATTTCGGACGAAATACCGTAATTTATGACTATTGTCTGTGACTTGCAATTTTGTTTTTTTTTTTTCATTTTATTGCAGTATCTACAGGTCTGATATTTCATTCCGGCCACAGATAGAGGAAGAGGAGACATGATTTTTTTAAAAAAAAATAATAATTTGATGTATTTTATATTATCTAATTATACATTAATAGTATGTTTTGTTTACAGACTAGATAAACTCAAAGACTTTATAAATTTTGATTTATGACAGAAAACAGACTTTCTGTATCAGAATATTCTCAGTTTTATTTATGAATATAAGCATGTAAGACTAAACGATTTAGTGCCTTCCTCTTTGGCTGCAGATTGTGAAACTTTTCAGTTAGAAAAAGCGGATTATCGGAATTAAAAATCATGTTTAACCCGTTGAATATCGCAAAAAACGCGCGAAAATTCGAAGAATTTATGAGTAACGTTATAGCGAGCCTTCAAAAAACCAATATTTTTAAACCTTAACCGATAGCAGCTATCGGCTACACCGTATAATTTTCCCCCGTGGGTACTTAAGACAGTTTGTTTTATGTTCCCTCGTAGGAACTTAACGACATTCAATGGGTTAAGATAACCTTATGCTTTGGCTAAATATTTTAAAACTATTCAGACAAAAAACCCAAATTATTTAAACTTTTGTGTCGAAATTAACATATCAAGATCTTTATGATATTGCACTTAATCTAACAAGGACAATTTAGCGGGGAAAAAACAAACTATCTTATCGTTGACAATACGAAAGATAAACATCAAACATCACGATAATGTATTAAAACATATTAATACATATAAACTCACCATAGTCACATTCCCATTACTGCCATTCAAAGTTTCATTTGAATTCACATTAATAGTAAAAACCTCCGTACTCTCAGTAGGCGATATTTTACTAGCACTCACACATTCGAACACACCCATAGTTTAAAAAAAAATAAAACACAGTCACAGATAACAAATAAACCGCGAAAAAAAAAATTGCGAGTTTTTTTTTTAATTTTACTCTTTCAACATGGCTGTTCTTTTTTCGATTTTTTAAAGTTGGTAAACTTAATTCTCAAGTGTTCTAAGTTGTGATATCGCGTCGACTGACAGCCAGCGTCGTGTGCGCACCGGTGATCGTTCGTACAGCGATATATCGCGACTGGATGCCTTATGAGCGTAGGTGGTGTTCTTAAAGGTCAAACGGTAGACGGGTCTAGAGTGAGATGGAATCTAGGGTATGGGAGTTCCTTTGATTTTTTTTTATGGGCGTGGTTTCAGGAAAGGCTCTGATATTTTTATTCAAGTTTTGTTACTGTTTTGTTGTTATAGAAAGATTTGACAACACGGTTGGCGCAGTGGCTGAGTGATCGACTGAACAAATATTTGTATGGACTACAGATAGTTGTTCCGGGTCTGGCTGTGTGTGTACGTGAGTTTAAATATTTGTAAACGCACCCACGATACAGGAGTAATTCCGAGTGTGGGGTTTGCCCCACACTTTACTTTAAAAAACCCGGCCAAGAGCGTGTCGGGCCACGCTCAGTGTAGGGTTCCGTAGTTTTGGTGGTAATTTTGGATTGCGAGAACCGATTTTAATAATTCTTTTTTAATTTGTAAAAAGATACGTTCAGGATAATAAAATATGTAAACGAAGTTAAAAAAATGCTCGCATAAACGATTATACTACAAACTTAGTCCACAAATTATTTTGTACAACTTTTTTTTTTGTACAAAAACTGTTATGTCAATCAAGTTCAAAATAATTTTCATAGAAAGTCCTTATAAAGTTCTACTTTTCAGATTTTTTTCATATTTTCTAAACTTATGGTTCAAAAGTTAGAGGGGGGGGGACACATTGTTTTTTACTTTTGGAGCGATTATTTCCGAAATTATTGACATTATCAAAAAATGATTTTAGTAAACCCCTATTAATTTTTAAATACCTTTCCAACAATATATCACACATTAGGGTTGAAATAAAAAAAAAAATCACTTCCCACTTCACATATAGGGTGGCTACCCTAATAAAACATATTATTCAAATTTTTATTTCACCACTTTGTCGGCGTGATTGATATACATATTGGTACCAAATTTCAGCTTTCTAGTGCTAACGGTTACAGAGATTAAGCGAGGACGGACAGACGGACGGGCGGACAGACAGACATGGCGAAACTATAAGGGTTCCTAGTTGACTACGGAACCCTAAAAAAGATTACTGCAAAAATAATTAACGAATTAAGTTTCTCAATAATTTATTTATTTGCTATCTTCGAGATTTTTTATCGATTTTTTATTGTTCTTGCAAAAAATACAACAGATTAAAAACAGCACTGATGCCAAAGGTGAATGCCAACCTAAAGTTAAGATAATGATATTATATCATCAATAATTATTTTGTTCGTTTATTTATTTTCGTTTATTCAATTGTTATAATGTATATAGTTAGATTAATTTTTGATTTCAGATTCATTTTGCTTATTTTAAAGTAACAGATGAAGGATCTTTAAAAATAATAAAATTAAGTAAACTAGATATTCCCTGATTATGAGCACCAATTTTTATTCGATTAGGGGATTAAGGTAGGATATCATACTAATTCCCTAATTGATAAAAAATATGCTATGCGATTATTTAACCTCCTTATTAATAAAATTACATTAAACACACCAAAAATATTTAGAAACATAACTTACCATTTTGAAGGTTTTGTGTAGATAGTGATAAATCCAAAAACTCCATGCCGGAGACGGAGATGCGGGTTGTTTAGCTACCGCGGCCCGGAACGCAAAAGGAGGAACATGCATACACATGCATAGGTTTTAAAGAGTAAATTAAAAGTCTTATACTCCCTTAAATTAAATAAAACATTTTGTTATCTGACATTGATGTGAGTATTTTGTAAGTTTCACACACATGGATTTATTTAAAACTGTGTTCAAAGGCCTAACCACGAACGCGCAATAAACTTTGTCCATATTTTGACACTACACTGAAGTTATTTGATGATTTTTCCCATTCGCAAAAAAAAGTATGCCGATTTCCAATTTGAAAATAGAATTATATTTTTTTAATATTTTCTTGCAACGTATACCTGTCGCTAAAATCGACGTATGTAGTATTTATATAACGTTTAAACATGCTACTACATGAAGTCAGAACCAATCGTGGCATTCGTGACCAATTAAGTAAGTAACTACATTGTACCAAAAAGAAATGGCTGTTTGTGTATGTGCATTTTAAAGTTACACAATACAGTGCAGTGCCAATTCCACGGATAGGGCACCCCGTTTGTGTATGTGCATTTTAAATGTTTATAAACGCACCTAAGCTACAGTGCAGTGTCAATTCCTATAATATATATTATAGTGTAGGGCACCCATAGAGATATTAAAACTCCTTTCTGGCAATGACGGCAATGTTAAAAAAAAAACAATGTTTATCTGTCAACATCGCTCATTTATTATGTCATTTTAAAAAATTAACACGTGCACTGTTTAGGTAGGTATAAACACCTGTTATCACATCCAGTCGCATTATAATCAGTGATACGAACACAATATCTGTAAAGTGAATCATTCACGCGAGCGAAGTGAATACTAATACAAACGACGTTATGTCAGTTTGTGGGTCAGTCATTCTGTATACGTTTGTAAACCATAGACAAAGCATTGGTATAGACTAGTCAATACAGTCTAGTCAAATGAGGTTTATTGAGTTTCATCTGGTATTTCTTAGTAGAAGCCACGTAGACTGCCTTAGTGCGCGGTTGATGGCAATACGCTCGCCCCTATTACATGGGACTTAAATAAACTGGCGAAACGTGTGGCATGCAATTATTTATTTTTTAAAAAACCGGCCAAGAGCGTGTCGGGCCACGCTCAGTGTAGGGTTCCGTAGTTTCCCGTCCGTCACAATAAGTGTTCCCAGTTATGAGGCCAACCGAACAATTCGGTAATACCCGATCCAATGTAATAAGTACCTACAGCGCCATCTCTCGAGGATTTGGGTTACTAATTAATACAAAGACGTGCAATTTCGGTGGTAATTTTGGATTGCGAGAACCGATTTCAATAATTCTTTTTTTGTTTGAAAAAAGATACGTTCAGGATAATAAAATATGTAAACAAAGTTACAAAAAAAGCTTGCATATACGATTATACTACAAACTTAGTCCAGAAATTATTTTGTACAACTTTTTGTCTTTTTTGTACAAAAACTGTTGTGTCAATCAAGTTCAAAATAATTTTCATAGAAAGTCCTTATAAAGTTCTACTTTCCAGATTTTTTTCATATTTTTTAGACTTATGGTTCAAAAGTTAGAGGGGGGGGGACACATTGTTTTTTACTTTTAGAGCGATTATTTCCGAAATTATTGACATTATCAAAAAATGATCTTAGTAAACCCCTATTCATTTTTAAATACCTTTCCAACAATATATCACACGTTAGGGTTGAAATTAAAAAAAAAACACTTCCCACTTTACATATAGGGTGGCTACCCTAATAAAACATTTTTTTCAAATTTTTATTTTACCACTTTGTCGGCGTGATTGATGTACATATTGGTACTAAATTTCAGCTTTCTAGCGCTAACGGTCACAGAGATTAAGCGAGGACGGACGGACGGACGGACGGACGGACGGACGGACAGACAGACATGGCGAAACTATAAGGGTTCCTAGTTGACTACGGAACCCTAATAAAAAAGACACAAAGTAGGTAAAGAAGTTGATGATGCTTAGGAAGCAGTCTCTTCATATTGTCTTAGCTAAGGGCCCTGCTAAGCTAAGCAAGGGGGCCTGCAAGGGCCCCTGGCCTGCCAGGGCCTCCGCCTTCCGAGGCTGTGGGTTTTTCGAAAGAGATAACGTGGCCCGGAACAACTAATCTAAACGAATCGAAGGAACATGGGTGGGTTTAAGTCAGTACAAGTCTGACACTCACCCCCGCTCCGCCCATAGCGGGGGAAGTTATTTGATGATTTCCCACCCCACAAAAACCCATATGGCTTTGGAAATAAAGGTCACTGTTCCGTAAAACAACAATAAAAGGACAGTAAGTATCAGATTTCGTCAACGCCATCTTATATTCAAAAGTATACTCGATCCACATAAAATATGTTTCATGATACTGATAGTGTTTGCAACACAAACAATTTAACTAAAATGCAATACGATAATTGTAGTATCGTATCTGTTATAAACTATCTGTGGGCCAAATTTAATCCAAACGAGTTCAACCATTAAATGAGATTGAATAAAAAACATGCACACATACAAACTTACACAAAACCTTTTTATTTATTTGCAGAATGCCTTCTCTATAACTTTTCTCAGTCTACGGTATGCAGTATTGTATGAAACAGTTCCGACTGCAAGATACCAGTTGACTTGTGTAACAGTGCGTCCATGTTATCTAAGTGTGCGCAGCTTCCGCTCTTTTTCTCAATGATGGGTGATCTCTAACCTATGAGTGTGTATTGGCGGTACCTATCTCAATTAGTTGGGTCAATCGGCAGCTGCTCCATTAAATAAAAAAGCTTGAGAGGTGTCAAGGGACACCCGGGTGGAACCTAGTTATTATTTACTAGCTGTGCTCAGCGGTTTCACCCGCTGAGGTTTAGGGGTATGAAAAATAGATGTTAGCCGATCGTCAGACCTACCCAATATGTACCCAAAATTTCATAAGAATCGGTCGAGCCGTTTCGGAGGAGTACGGTAAGTAACATTGTGACACGGAATTTTTTTATATTAGATTATGTACAAAAATTTGTATACCACCAACCGTGCCGTCGTCCCGTGAATCTTTAAAACACAAGATTGTAGAGTTTAAATAATTTATTTTACTGAGTAGGTACTTAAGTAACACATACAATGTCTTATGTATTGCCTGGTATTCCTGACTCATTAATAAAATAAATAACTAAAGCCAGATAAATTACTGCTAATGTACATAATAACACAATTTATGTTCTATTTGTAATTTACATAAGAATGTTTTGTGTCAATATTTTCAGAATAGTGAATCATTAGGACAGACTCAACATCGACAAAGAACAACAGTTCAAAGGGCGTCATATTTTTTTGGAACTGTCATTATCAAGCATTTGGGTTGATAGGATCGAGAATTGAAAAACAAAACCAAAATTTAGGAAAACTCACCGGCTTTTTTTGCATGGGAACTCATTAAATGACTTCATTCACTCAGGGCGGGGCGGAAAGGATTGTCAGACTAGTTCTGACTTAAACCCATCTTTATTCCATCGTCCGTCTTTTGCCCTTTCTGCTCCAGGGCCGCAGTATCTCTTTCGAACTAACTTGCAGCAACGTAGGTTCTGACGAGGCTATATGATTTGCTGATATCTTTTTAAGGCGTATGTGGAACACCTGATTGAAGACACAGTCTTTTGTCGTCACGACAGGATGGAGACGGTTGGACGGTTGGACCCATTGGCTAAGGGCTGAAACTGCGTAAAACACACACCCGCGTGGTTTCATACAAAAGTGAACTGCCAGGGGTAACACGCGCGGGGCCCGTCAGCGGTAACACCCGCGGGCTTGTTCAGTCAATAACGCTTGATGAAAAGCTTGTGAAAATGTCTTTCGTCAGAGAGAGAGTAATTGTGAAACTCTAGTGTCGCTCTGTCATCTGAGGCCAAGCAAATTAACTCTTTAGGTACCTGTGACAGGGTCCTTCATATACCCAAAGAGCCCACGCTTGCAGACCCGCGGCGAGTGTCTGTTGCGGGTGCCTGTTTAACGCAGTTTCAGCCCTAAGAGTCATCCCGACACCTGGCGTGTCTCCTGCAGAAGTTAGAAAGATGGCCAGAAAGAGGATGAAATGAAAACTAAGTTGACGATACACAGGTCTATACGAGATAGAAGATAAGCTGTACCGACCTAAATAAATTGAGATAACAGCAGAAAGATGAACAATATTTAGGCAGGGAAGCTAACGTCCGATAAAAAACATAGAGCAAATATTTACAAACCAAATAAAAATTTCCGGCAATGTGCGCATCGGGCTAGTACATGTCCTTGACGAGCCTGTTCTACCGATAACAATATAATAACAAGAAGGTAAATTAATAAGAAGGAAGGCTAGGCAGATCACCCACCTTTTCTCAATCAACTATGTTGGGTCGGCTTACAGTTTTACTGGATAAACAAAAAACGGAACCCTTATTAGATCACTTTTTTGTCCGTCTGTCTGTCAGGACCCTTTATCTCGAGAACGCTTAAACGTATCGAGTTGAAATTAAAACTGTATACTGAAGTTTCCGGTCCCTTAGAGATGTGAAAAAATTAAAACTCCAAATCTGCACAGTCAAAAGATATGGCTGTTTACGTCGTTACTTTGTACGGAGACCTCGGTGCGCGAGTCCAACTAGCAATTGGCCGGTTTTTTTATACATAGAACAATGCCTATCCGACCTCCACAACCCGGTTAATATGTACAATCTGTTCAAATACTTTACTGGCCGTTCTACTCTACAAACATTCACATGTTTAAGGCCCGGTCTCCACCAAAGCGGACAGCAGCGGAGCGGAGAGATGTGCAAGAGTCAACCAATCATAAGAAAGATGAGAGACGCGATGTAGATTTCAAGCAATGTGATTGGTCGGTTTCCGCCCATCTCCTCTCCGCTCCGCTGCTCTCCGCTTTGGTGGAGTCTGGGCTTAACTCTATACATCTCTCTCCCTCTTCATTTAATTCAAATCTTTTATCTCATCTGACAACATTTTTCTCAGAAAAGGTTTCGTTAGTAAGGCATTTAGGCTCGCGAATACAGCCACTACAGCCAGCATTCCGACACCACGGATGACTCATATTCTACGTTTATTACTTTCGAGTTGACGCATACGAATTTGTTTAAGTACAAAATCGTGGACGGCTCGCAGCGCGGGCGCGCTCGTGCCGCGTGGTAGAGATGAGTCATTTTCTAGTGGCGCTTAGGACAAACGTCGCGTCGTCGGTTGTAGATGGGTTCTGAGAATATAGTAAAGGTGAGCCAAGTCCATTCTTAGTGCAAGAATGTGGGTCATTCATGGTTTAACTTGATGATGATTGTTATGAGGCTGTCGTGTGTGTGTTTGTGTGTGAGTGTGTGTTTGTGTGTGAGTGTGTGCTTGTGTGTGGGCTTATGTGTGTGTGTGTGTGTCGGTGTATATTACAGTTGTAATCTTCAAAATCATTTTTCTTCTCGCAGTTCGACCTATGAGGTCGTTCTCTGCTTAACCGGACAGTCCTATGGATGCCTTGCAGTTATGGCCTCCAGTCAGGGGTCATAATAAATTTGTAATTTACTTTATATAGAAATGATTTCAAGTACACTAAACTTATAGATAAGTATTCGGTCAAAAAATAAAGGCAAATACGGTACAAAAACAATAGTCTTGAAAATGTATGATGCGTCTAAAGTCTTTATTACCTTCTTTTTTATGATTGATGTTTTTAATAGTGATAATCACACAACAATGTTAAAAACATACCTACTAATCACGATATTGATAAGATAGATAAATTAAGACATCTACACCTGCATTTTTATCTATTCCTTTTTGATATTAATAAAGCAATTACCGTCGTAATTAAAGGAAAAACGTTTAGTTATTAATCTTTCCTTCCTGCTTTGTGTATAAGATAACAGGATAATTGCTTTTGCCGCATTGAAAAGATTAGTACGATTTAGCAGTTTAGTTCACGCCTCGACCACGCTTGCTAATCCGACATGCGTCTTACAACTGTTGCTGCAGATAAAAGATCAGCTCAAGTAACCCAGAAGTTAAGGAAAAATCTATAATATAAATCGCAAAATGTGTTGATAAGCGCATAATTCAACAGCGCCTGGACCAATTTTAACAATTTATTATATAATACTAGCTGTGCCCAGCGGTTTCACCCGCTGCCCACTTAGGGGTATGAAAAATAGATGTTGGCCGATTCTCAGACCTACCCGATATGTACACAAAATTTCGTTTAAATCGGTCCAGCCGTTTCGGAGGAGTATGGGAACGAAAAGTGTGACACGAGAATTTTATATATTAGATAATATATAATATTACCTTTTTTATAATCGTGAAGTCCAATCCTTGGACTTGCTTTTTAAAGCTTAAGGCAGTATAGGTTTTTGTGTAGTTTAAGCAGGTAGGGTAGAAAAATTGCACTTCAACGCATAGCACAGCTAGTAGAAAATAAAACATTGTTTAAGTAAAGCAAACAATATTAACTTAAGTTCCATGTAATAAGAGCTAGGCTATTACTATCAACCGCCACTAATTTAGACTCCACGGTTCTATTTGGGAACAGTGAGAAAATTCCGATTAAAAAACACGTTTCTTTTCAGGGATTGTATTATTTAGCAGATGGACTTTGCCACCTTTTTTTTGGATGCAAAATCATCAAATAACTTCTGCAGCTCTTAGCGAAACGAGAGGGTGTGTCAGACTTTAATTGACTAATGACACGCCTTTGTGTTCCTCTGCGTTGCTGACATCTCTTTGAGGCGCGCGTGGCATACGTATGCGCCGTCGACATGACTTGTCGTCACTGCCGTGGTAAGCTACCAATTGCTCACCGTCCACAGACCACGGTGGCCGGGATTCGTCTCGCTACACCCGAGCTCTCCCGCTCCCCTACACAAATACAGTAGTCATTTTTTTTTAAAAAAACGTTGCCCCACTCTAGGAATTTCTCCTGTATTGTGGGTGCGTTTACAAACATACAAAGTCACATACACAAACAGCCCAGACCCGAAACAACTATCTGCAGGTCATACAAATATTTGTTCCGTGCGGGAATCGAACCCGCGACACGCAGCACAGCAGTCGATCGCTCAGCCAATGCGCCCACCGTGCCGTCATGTTTATAACCGACTTCTAGAAACGGAATAGGTTTTTCATTCCATCGTTTAATACTTGAATAAGTATAGCCAATCATGGCTCTTTAAACAAGCGTAACAGCAAACGTAATACTTTCTGTTGTTGTAGGTACAGACGCCTGCACATCAAGCTACTACAATCTGTCAGATTTATTTTATAGATTTTCGACTTTATATCTAAAGTATTAGGTTCAAGGTTCATTGGGAAAAATTGACAGTTTCGGGTAACTTGACCTACAGGCGTCTGTACAAAAAAAATTCCCCTTGACGACATGGAAACAGTGTGATGGGAACAGGAAAGTCAGCAATTTGATATAGCTCATTGACGTCAGTACTACATGTAAGCACCGATGTATTGATTGTACACCCATACAAACGTAACTAAGGAAATAAAAATTAAGACTATATGAAACATTAAATTAAATTAATTACTGTATACAACCTATAAATATACACCAACTAATAATAAATATATATATATATGTATGTACAAGTAAAAACTGGAAAATTACAGGGCGTCAAAAAATTTGTCTACATCGCAGTCAACAGGAAAAGTGCCCAAAAGGCTGGCAGCATTACTGCGTTGGACGGCAATGCTTATTTTTGTGCAGATAACAGCTACCTTACCATGACGTCTTAAAACAGAACTTATTTCACTGAGGAATGGAGACAGAGCTATATAGGGTGTCTAGCACCATCTCTTTCTCACACAGGAATAAGAACTGCTATAAGATGTTATGGTAACCCTTCAGGGCAGCCCTCTGGGCACGAGAAGAGTCGACCAACCGCTTGACGATTATTGATACGTTTCAATCGAAAAAAAAACCTTTATTGTATAAAACGGCCTAGTAACAAAATATACCATTTTTATATGACGTGGCCTACGTAGGTACGCATTTTCCTTAGCCATGTACATGTAGGTTAAATAACTTCCCCCGCTCTGAGCGGATGATGTTATTTCTTTTGCCCTTTATGTCCCTGCGCCGCGGTATCTCTTTCAAACAACACGCAACCCCGGCAGGCGGTGGCACTGGCAGGCCTCTCTTCTTTACTGACGATGAGCTACACATTGCTCAACACCCACAGACCCGCATCTACGGTGGCCGGGAGTCGTCTCGCGGCGCCCGACGGCGGAGCGTTTCCTGCGGTGGCTGGGTTGGTCTGAGGACATGTGGGCACTGATGTACAATTATTAACACAGGACGGCACATCAACCTACACAGAACTATTATAACCTGACCTCTCTTCTACAGTGTGCGATCCGTAGTAGAAAGATCAGGTTATTTTAGTTTAGAATAGGTTGACCTGCCGTCGTGTGTACCAATGTAACTAAGGAAATACAAATTAAGCCTATTTTTTAAAAAGCGGCCTAGTAACATCATATGCCATTGTTAAATGACGTAGGGAAGCCTACGTACGCATTTTCCTTGGTGTATGGAAGTAGGTTTAGTTATAAAAACTAGGATGTCCAATGGTTGGCAGTATGCGTTCATCCAAGCAAAAGGCAATAACGATAAATTACTTCTGTTTTTAGAGTATCACATCTCAAGAAAAAAAAATAACCTTTATATAGGATTACTTTGTTGTCCGTCCGTCTGTCGGTCTGTCTGTTAAGACCGAGAAGAAAGAATTAGATTAGTAGATTATTGGAAATCATTGCGGCAAGCTGCTCTAACAGTAGGTAATAATAAGAAAAAAAACTAATTTCAAATTTCTACTAAGACAAAATTGAAGAAATCGTTTTAAAATTCGACAACAACTGATTTTATCAGGACTAACCGTTACTTAAATAATAATATGCTGCACACAAGTCTAGGTATAATTTAAAAGTTAAAAAATAATTTATTAACATTTCTTTTACGTCATTATTTATGACAACTGTTCCGTACCTGGTTCAGTCCATTGCCCGGAGCGAGAGAGAATAGAAAGTGGTCATTTCCTATTGCGAAGCAGTCATGCTGGCGAAGGAGGTGGCCAGGCGTTTGAGGAAGAGGACCTCAAACCAACGCAGCCACCGCGGCAGGCGCCCCGGGCGTTGGGCGCCGCGAGACGATTCCCGGCCAGCGTAGATGCGGGCCTGTGGACGGTGAGCAATGCGTAACTCACCGTACGTCCGTCTATTGACGACAGGCCGTGTCGACGGCGTGTCAGTGTTCCACGCGCGCCGCAAAGAGATGTAAACAAAGCAGAGGAGCCTGCCAAGACCACCGCCTGCCGGGGTTGCGGGTTGATTGAAAGAGATACCGCGGCCCGGAACATAACGGTCAAGTCAATGAATGGAACTTGGGTGGGTTGAAGTCAGTACAAGTCTGACCCTCCCCACCCCGCTTTGTCCAGAACGGAGAAAGTTATTTGATATTTTGAAAAAAAAAATGACAACTGTTCGTAAGAGGCCTTCACGATTCTACACACCATAGATTAAAAAGTATTTAAAATCACCTCGAAAAAAAAATGTTTCAATATTTTATACAAAGCCATTATCAAAAAAGCACATTCCAAAAAAAAAAACCCGTCACAATGACGTGACATAACCAAACCTTTTGTCAACGCAAAATAATTTAATTCAAAGAAAAAGTCCTCAAAACTTCAACATGAATATTCCAGAGATAAAGCCTTATGAAGACCAGGCCATTGACACCGTGGTCTCGGTGATCAACCGGGCGAAGGAAAAGCTAGGAATGAGGATGACGCTTAAACAGCTTGCTAGTGAGTACGCCACGACGGCCCGGGCAATGCTGCAGTTTCTACAAAAATGCCTGTGCTGCAACTCTATTGATACACAGAACATGGTACTGTCATATTCTCAAATATTGGTTTTCTCGCACTGGAATAGGTGTAGGTTTGGAAGTCCATCTGGTTTACAGTGTATAAGGGATCAAGACGCGAAATAGGTTACCATGTATTCAGTAGTTCATCGTATCGAAACACCAGAAGGATGTCTTTGCCATCGTTTTTAAAAAATCCGGCCAAGAGGGAGACCAGACTAGCGCACCGAAGGTTCACAAACTTGCGACATAAACAGCCATATCTTTTCATTGCGTAAACTTAGAGAGTTGATTTTTTTACAACACAAAGGGCACACAGAGTTCAATACATGATTTTAATTTCAACTCGGTACCTTCACGCGTTCCCGAAATAAAGGGTCTTGACAGACAGACAGACGGACAACAAAGTGCTCCTTTAAGGCTTACGTTTCTTTGTGAGGTACGGAAACAACAACAACAACGGTTTCGAAATAACGTACTGAATACGTTATTAACATTTTTGCGTCGGTGTCCCAAACACCTTGTATACTGTTCTTGAATTTCGCAAGTCTATTCTATGTCGCAGGACATAAAATTTCGGGAGTAGTCGCTCAATTAGCAACTCAGAGAAGAGTAAATGTTTAGAAGTACCAATGGACGGCTAACCAATTTTGGTAATTCTAAAAATTCTCGACCAAATAAGTTCAGGCGGCTAAGGTCGATATACTATACAGGCTTAGCCACCATGCTTGGGTTGGTATATCACCCGTTACATACCGAGTTTCCTCCGTGCCTCGGAGAACACGTTAAGCCGTTGGTTCCAGCTATCATTTGCACATCTTTGACAGTCGTTACTTCGCTGGAAAGTCTGGCAACTAGTCTTACCAAGATATATCGTGTTACTAATTGGGTTTTGGAAGTTTAATAGGCAGTCGCTCTATGGACAATCCTAGTATTCTGCTGTATCCGGTTAGACTGGCAGCTGATCCCATCATAGATGGAAAAGGCTATAGGCAGTTTACGATCTTATAATTAACTAGCTGTGCCCCGGCATGCGTTGCAATGCAATTTTTTACCTTTCTACCTACCTGCCTACCCTACATACCCTACATACCCTACCTACCCTACATACCCTACCTACCCTACCTACCCTATCTCTCAAGTTGGATCGAACTGCACATGGTGTGCGAATTTTATTATAATCGGTTAAGTGGTTTAGGAGTCCATTGAGGACAAACATTGTGACACGAGATTTATATATATTAAGATTAAGATAGGTAAGCTTAGTTAGGGCTAGCTTGCGGTGAGCTTAGTAGCATTGGGAACTGATTAAAAATGCAAAAGAATCTGTTTATCTAGTATTAAACCTGATAATTTAAAATTTACTTTGTTATGCAAACAAATTTATCTAATTTATAAAGCAATGGATAAGTATTTTCTGATTATAAAAGTTTGTAACATAATTAGGGTCATCTCACAGCTTATTGTTGAATTTCAATACATTTTCAATGATTTCTTGAATACCTAGTTACGTGTGTGACTGAGTCCAGGTCCCCCTTATCTTCTTTTGGTCTGATTTTTCTCTTGGGAAATTATTAGTTGCAGCGTGGGTACGGAATTTGTGCCCAATCATGCTTACCAGACACATGGGACCGTCATCAGACGCCTTCGAAGAGCTTTGGTTGCATGACCACATTGAAACCCCTGCCTAACCCTTTCGGGAGTAGAGGCATGACCCTAACGTATGTATTTTTTTTAATAACATCACTTTATGTCAGGGATTCAGCCTTACCAAGGAGTCTCGTATAACTTAGCACTAACTGGGTTGTGGAGGTCAGATAGGCAGTCGCTCCATGTCAAATACTGGTATTCAGCTGTATCTGGTTTGTCTGGAAGCTGACCCCAATAAAGTTGGTGATTTTATTCCTGGAAATCAAGCCTGTACATCTTTTGGTTTCAGTTACCGGAAAAACCGATTAGAAGTTGAAATAGACTTTTCTGCTGACAAACTGTTCGCTAAATGATGGTGGTTATACTGATATAAAGTTGAAACCTTACTCCAAGAACATGATAGCGCATATACATTTCCGAATAAAAAAATAGCACAAACAAATCATGACAAACAAGTAAGTAGCACTGTAGGTTTCGCAAAGAATATTTGAATGTTAACTGACGCAAAAAAGTTGAGATATTAGCTGTTGATTCTTCCTTAATGTTTCTTCAAAATTATTGTGAGGTATGGTAGCTCCATTCAAATCGAATACATAATTGTAGTTTGAACTAAAAATGGATTCTATGACGCTTACTGCAAACGTCACATATACCACGTCATCTTAGGCTAGGTTCACATTAGGTCGGACCGACAGTTTTGCCGTTGGCCGACCACCGGATCTTACTGTTCACACAAGAAGCTATAGCCGCCCTATACAAAGCAGTATGTCTATATTCTCCACCATTGTCTCGTCAGAAATCGTGGCCGGGTCCTCGCCGACAGTTTTATCTGGTCGCTATATATGCCAGTACGCATCCAACACCGGTTCTGGTAAAACTGCCGGGTACGACCTAATGTGAACTCGCTCTTGCGGTTATACTCACCATTATATTTGTGAACGAGAGTGTCATTTCAGACAAATTTTTCGTTTTGTATACCGATGAAAGCATATCATTCACCAGTGTGAGACAAACCAATTGATGAGCATGTGAAAGTGCTTAATCCATCCACGTTAAAGGTATCATAGAGATTGCAATGTTTTTATTCACTCTTGCTTTTGTAAGTTGTTTGTGCTTATCGTCATCAAAACTAGACATATAGTACGGCCAACGAGAAGCGATACCAAATGTAAACAAAACCCATGCTAAAACCCCATCTAAACTGGCCGCCCGAATGTTGGCGAACCCGTCTTAACGTTGTCATGTTTTTGCCGGGAGAACGAGACATTACGACAAAGGCACAAGATGGAAAGAGCTAAATATTAGATTGTCAACGCCACAGTTGTTCTTTAGGTTAATGACCTTTCGTATCGCTTCTCGTTGGCCGTACTTGTAGGTCTCCTTCAAGCCCTTTCAGATCGGAAGATTTTTTTTAACATACTTATTTTTAAAGCTTCCTGTAATTTTAGTACTGGTAATTCTTCAGCCTTGTACGATTTATCCGACTTGTTGATAATTCTTTATCCTGACTTATATTTTTATATTATAAAAGCGATAGTGAGTTTGTTTGTTTGTTACGTCTTCACGCCTAAATACACCAATTTTGATGAATTTTGGTTACTTTGGTTACTTTTTAAAAAAAGATTAAGATATGAGGGAGAAAGAGGGAAGAAAAGGGAAATCTTAGCATTGTTATTACAATAAATAAGGCGCAAGGGCAAAAACTACAGGTAGGAGGTACCTGTAAATCAGCAAAGGGAAACTGTTGCCCGAATTTAACGCGAACGAAGCCGCGGGCAAAACCTCGTATGTTATATCGCTCATCAAGTATGTTATATTGATCATCATAAATATGTTATACGGTTCATCAAATTCCAGATAGTCGTGACTTCGCTTGCAATTCGAAGATCTCTCTGAAACCCATAAGACCGCCTTACGCTATCACCAGTGAGAAGTTCATCAACAGGGTCATCGAGGATGATTGGAGGCTCGGGGATATATTCAAGTATTTTGTTAGGTACATGGGAGGATCTAAGAATGAAACATCTCAGTATTACTACTTTGAGGTGAGTTTAAAGGACGTAGGACGTGTTCAAAGAACGTTTATAGCGTATATTAGAATGTTTACAACGTATACACGACGGCACATCAACCTACACAAAACTATTTTAACCTGATCTCTCTAATACGGTGTGCGATCTGTAGTAGAGAGATCAGGTTATAATAGTTAAGAATAGGTTGACCTGCCGTCGTGTGTACAAGGAAAATTAATAAATTGACTAAATTAATTAAACAGGACAATTTTTTTCTTAATAGCTCATTTACAGTTCAATCGCATATCTCTGAATCGATAGAAATCGCTATTATAAAAATATTAAGTACCTATTCAGAAAAATAATACATCTTACTCAACGCTATTGGTGGCAATTTTACCCGCTCTCATACAACAACTACAGTACTTTCAAAAGTTATTCTGTCTTGTGACCGGGACTATAGCTTCAACATTTCTTAACATTCAAAAGTGCCTGTAATAGTCTAATTGAAATAAATGCTTTTGAGTTTTTTTTCCCCTTTCAAAATACAATAATGTTGAGTTTCCCTCCTTTAAAAACGGACTTCATGCTTAGCAGTATCTTAATGTTCGAAGTGACGTTATGTGGACTATTTTCAGATGAACTTATTGGTCCACCTTCATTACAGGCTATCTTCAGCCAGCCAACAGTGTCGTACCCAATACCTCAGGCCACAGTATCGGTGTTCTTCACGCTGCAAGATAAACACATTGACCCGCCAGAAGAACGAGGTGTGCCGTCAGTAAGTCAATGCAATTATATAGATAGATAGATATAATATTATGTACACCATACAAGTAACAAGAATAACACTAAACTACTTATAAATAGGGTGACACAATGGGTGGTCACACACATGGAACCTTTGGATGGATTTAAAGGAGGAGAAACAGTTCTGTACGTAGTCTGTGGCGTAACATTTTGAAAATTATTTTACAAACAATTTTTTAAAACATTTAAAAAAAGAAATACTTTTATATAAATACATATAAAATAACAATCATAAAAAAACAAATAAATATTTAAAATTGTTGTTTAAGAAGACAGGTAGTGCAGTTAGTGTAAAAATGCAAGGCATGTCTGTTGATCAATGTTGGCCGTCAACCTAATATTCTATTAAATCGACCGCAACCGTCTGGTGTTGTATCTTGTGTTGTTTAGTGATTAGGCCCTTGTTCATTGAAGAGATCATCTAGCAACAAGTTAAGTTAAGCAGAGTGACTGTTCCTCGATGTAAAGACTGCCAGTGAAAAAAAAAAACAAAATAAAACAGATTTTCACTATCACTAGCTGTGCCCAGCGGTTTCACCCGCTGAGGTTTAGGGGTATGAAAAATAGATGTTAGCCGATTCTCAAACCTACCCAATATGTACCCATAAGAATCGGTCGAGCCGTTTCGCAGGAGTACGGTAACTAACATTGTGACACGGAAATTTGAATATATTAGATTAATTTACATAAACCAGTTTTCATTAAATAACTATTCTCAAAGAAAAGTGAGCAAGAAAGGTATTAGTTCATTTTACTTTCTGTAGTTCTAAACCGGCCAAAAGAGAGGAGATGATGAAAAAGGCAATATTTAAACAGTACCTACCCTAATTGCTGGCTGCATTGACGTATTTAAGATGGAAATACATACGACTATTGTAATAAAAACCACATTAAATAATAGGTAGGTAGGTTACATTGTTCGATACCCAGTCAATGCCTGCGGTTTCATTATTCATGGTGATAGTATTATAATTAGTTTTTTGAGGTACCTACGTAACTGATATGTAAGCATTCCCCTATTTTTGATAAGATTTTTACCCGTTCTGTGATAAAAACAACTTCAGAACAGACGTGATGCTTATTACTCAAACTCAAAGCATTTATTTCAATTAGACCATTGCAGGCACTTTTGAATATCATTAAAAACAAAAAAAAAATGATGCTGCTACAGTCCCAGTCACAAGACATAATAACTTGTGAAAGTACTGAAGTTGCCCATTCTCTATGGAGAAGAATGGGCAAGAAACTCCATGGACACTTTTTTAAATCATAATATTATAAAATCATGGATACATTATTCATGTTGAGATTACACATAATGTGAGAACGATGTAGAAAAACGAGCACATTTAGAGCGTCCAGAGTAAAAGCAAAAATTTGCAAAAGTATAATAGATGAATTAAAACAAACCGTGGTGTCTGTATAAATAAATAATAGATACTCTGTGTAAATAGAACATTATTATGATGTAATTTGGGCCATTTAATTCCATCATGTCCTACGTGACTCCTGTCATAATAAATTGTATTAAAATATACTTCTTACCCTAAATTAAAACAATAAATTCGTCTCAAGCGACTGACGTTATAAAGTGACATGGCGTCACGCCAGCTAATAATATAAGTAAGTAAATAGTTGCTAAAATTATGTAACAATATTTCTCCTGTATCGTGAGTGCGTTTACAAACATTTAAAGGCACATAAACAAACAACAAGACCCGAAACAACTATCTGCAGGTCATACTAATATTTGTTCCGTGCGGGAATCGTATCCGCAACACGCAGCGCAGCAGTCGGTCGCTCAGCCACTGCGCCAACCGTGACGCCAAACACGTCAATAGGTAGCTAAATTACAAAATAAAATCAAAAAGCTGATTACAATAGCATTTTATAACTGCCGTGATCAAAATCTGTAGGCCTACTATGACATCTTAAAGCAGAACTTATTCCACTGAGTGAAAGAGATGGTGCTAGACACCCGGTATAGCTCTGTCCCTTTCCCTCAGTGGAATAAGTTCTGCTTTAACATGTCATGGTCCCTAGCAGGTCAGACTTTATAAATAAATAAAAAAAAAAAAAATAATAATAATAATAAAAAGGTTTATTTTGGAACAAAAACATATGGATACAAAGATGAAAAACGATGATAGCTGCAAAAGTAAAAACTGTGTCGCAACTATCAACGCCCATTAACATAAGGAGAACAACTTTGAATGTGCATCCGACATTTTGAAATTATATCTTTGTTGCCTACTGTGTCGTAGCGGTTGCAAGCATGACCGCTGCAGCACGAGGTCTTGGGTTCGATTTCAAAGTCTGACAAAACGTTCTATTGGGTTTTTTCGTGATTTGCCCGGTTGTAGGCTATAGCTTAATTCTTTCTAAGACACTATCTTATTAAATTTGACTTAAAGGTAATTGGCAAATTGTGGCTGTATTAAAGATCTCCGCATAAATCCTTTGGGATTACAGTTGTAATGTTATGTAAATAGTTACTGAAATTGAATCGGGCTAACTATTGCTCAGTCCCTTTTGTCTAACTTTTTTGTAGAGCAGACATCGTATCTTACTATTATTATAAATGCGAAAGTTTGAGAAGATGGATGGATGGGGCAAGAACTACTGAATTCGGATAAAATTAGGTAGGTACAGATAGCAAAGTGAAAAAGTTACTAGGCTCAGATACAGTTGACATTTTCATAAAAATCCATAAGTGTGTACAAATAAATCATCAGCGAATTAACGGTTTTTTTCTCATCAACCTCTTTTTTCCCCAATTTTGGGCAAAGGTCTCCTCTCATACAGAGAAGCAACAAAGGTTTGAAAGCTAAATATTGTTAATAGGTCTATCAAATGAGTCATCATTTTCCTACCCTTGTCCCATTTTATTTGGGGTCAGCAAAACACGTTCCTCTTTTCTCCTCTGTCAGACTTCACGGCATCATTTACTCCTTCATTTCATTCCTTACACAATTCATCCATATTTTCTTTGGCCTTCCTCTCCCGGAGGGGGAGAGGAAGGCCATCAATATATCAAATGATTTTAGAAACTTGAATTGCGCAGTCTTCTTTTGACCAACATCATTGTATGCTTTGAACTACCACTATTCGCTACTACAGTACGGCCAACGAGAAGCGATACCAAATGTAAACAAAACCCATGCTAAAACCCCATCTAAAATGGCCGCCCGAATGTTGGCGAACCCGTCTTAACGTTGTCATGTTTTTGCCGGGAGAACGAGACATTACGACAAAGGCACAAGATGGAAAGAGCTAAATATTAGATTGTCAACGCCACAGTTGTTCTTTAGGTTAATGACCTTTCGTATCGCTTCTCGTTGGCCGTACTATACACTTACTATTCTAAATAATATCTTTATTAATTATATCATTTAATTGCATCGAACACTAATATAAAAAGAGATCGATGTTTTACTGTTAATAAAGTTTTGGCCCGTGATGAAAGTCACGTAATTTTTTTAAACATTTCTCATCAATAGTATTTTTTCCTGTATCGTGGGTGCGTTTACAAACATAATATGGACATACACAAACAGCCAGACCCGAAACAATTACTTCATCATCATCATCATACACAACATATTTTTTCCGTGCGGGGTTGAAACCCGCGACACGCCAACCGTATCGTCAATTGTTTTTAATAGGTAAAACTTAGTAAAACATGGCAATTAATTGGAATAGGTTTCCGCTATACATTTAGGATTTTCCGTAATTACGTGTGTTAGTAAACTACACCAGAAACATAATACAATAATATTATTGTGAAACGTACGAACTGCCTGACGTAATTATCGTAATATGTGATTAATATTGTTTGCATTTTACATTTCACTTGACTTTACCATGAAAGGAAATAATAATAAAATTAGAGTGTTAAGCGTTATCATCGTTTTTTTTTTCTAAATTCCCCTGTCAATCGTTATACTATCATTGAAAATCTGGGCTCAGGTGGAGCAGAAGGAAGTGTCAGACTTGTATTGACTGTAACCCATTAACGTGCCTTCCTTTGCCTTTTGTGTTCCTGGGCCGCGGTATCTCTTTTGAACCAACCCGCAACCCCGGTTTTTGTACACACGAAGACACATCAACCTTTACAGAACCAATTTATGTTAATCTCTCAATAACGGATCTTATACCTTAGATTTCCTGTACGCTGAAAGATCTGCGTAAACTGGTCCTACCAGAAAAAAATACTCGCGATCTATGCGGTTATGTATTCGTTAGATCTAATGCAATATGCAGTGTCTGCAATGCTGCTTCAACATAGAGCTTTAAAGCGCTTTTTCCGCTTCCAGATGTGGTTCAGGATTGAAGGTCATCACATGAACCATGACGTGAGATTTGTGTCGCTTCCAGCGGACTGGATTCTAGCCGTCATTAAGATGAAGATCAAGCTGTTTGCGAGGATCGAAGCAATTAGAATGTTTTAGTTTTGCTATGGTTTTATAGGCCTGCAGTGTTTTTTTTTTAATATTCTTTGGGTAGCTCTAAATAGACTAGTGATTGGAATGTAGAAGCACCAAAGCAGAAGTACAAAAATTTGGGAACTTTAAAAATGTTTGGTATTTAATTTACATGAAAATCCTTTATTTATCACGATTGTATTGAAAAGATGGCGGTTAATAAAAGTACTTTCCAAAAAACGTAACAAGTTAATTTAAATCTTGTTTATTTCTATCTTCCAATATCAGGGAAATATTTTAAATAGTATTTCTAAAAGAATATCTTTAATCAAATCTTAACAAGTAAAATCCTTACTAATATCTATTAAAAAGCGAAAATGGGTTTGTTTGTTTGTTACGTCTTCACGCCTAAATGGCTGAACCGATTTTGATGAATTTTGGTACAGAGATAGTTGGAACCCCGGAGACGGACACACTACTTTTGTAAAAAAAAATTGAGATATGAGGGAGAAAGAGGGAAGAAAAGGGAAAAGTTAGCATTGCTATTACAATAAATAAGGCGCAAGGGCAAAAACTACTGGTAGCAGGTACGTGTAAATCAGCAAAGGGAAACTGTGTTACCCCGAATATAACGCGAGCGGAGCCGCGGGCAAAAGCTAGTACAACAGTTAAAACTAAAATACCTAAAACTAAGACCACTGCAATAAAAAATACACGTCGGGACATAATAAATGACTACACATATTTAGATGCATCAGCAAATTACAACATTATGTGGTTTCTTAATACATCGTGAGAGATTTTTCAACGAACTACAAAAAAACCGGCCAAGTGCGTGTTGGCCACGCAAAGTGGAGGTTTCCGTAGACGACATGAATAATTATTGATTTTATCGACCGGAAAAATAAGTTTATATTGCATAGTATTTCTCATATATCTTTAAACGTTTTTCAAACAATTATATTTGCTAGAATCATTCATTTATCTTTTAATTATGAGATCCAACAATACGTTACAGAGTGTATGTGTATAAAGAATGTTTAAGACGGGCCTCTTGGTCTAGTGGTTAGTGGCCCTGACTACTGAGCCGGAGGTCGTGGGTTCGATTCCCACCCAGGACAAACTTTGTGTGATGAGCATGATTGTTTGTTCTGTGTCTGGGTGTGATTTATGTATGTATTTATAAATTATATAAGTATGTATATCAGTTGTCTGGTTACCATAACACAAGCTCTGCTTACCTTGGGATCAGATAGCCGTGTGTGAGTTGTCCCAAGATATTTTATTTATTTATTTATATGTATTATACTTTTTTTTTTCTTCACAAATTATTGGACATAAGACTATGCTGAACACGTCTGTCGTATGTCTAATATGCTGAGGGCAAAAATAACCACCCATGGGGCCCAGACACAGCTAGTAGGCGATGCGGCAGACCTCGTTGAAGATGGTGGAACGAGCTGGTTTTAGCCCTGGATTGAAATAACTGGAACTCGTGTAGCCTTTGTCCAATAGTGGGATAAAGGGGGCTAACTAACAGTAAAATAATATTTGCAAATGTTATATTTTGGCCATTTATTTACGAAATATGGTATTAGACCGAGAAATGTGAAGACATGAAGCTCTCTGCCTTGCAGTGGGTTAATATAGGCTCATTATTATAATAGAGTAGCTGGCGACCGCGGCTTCGAAAAAAAAAAGAAAAAAATGTATCCTATGTGTTATTCCAGACCATGATCTACCTCTATGCCCAATTTCATCAAGATCCATTCAGCCGTTTTGACGCGAAAGAGTAACAAACATCCATACATCCTCACAAATATTCACATTAATAATATTAGTCGGATTTATGATATTAGTAGGATATCTACGGAACCCTAAATATATTTATTACACAGGAAAAATGCCTCGGATGACGTCATTCATTGATAGAACCGGTTCTCAGAAGGACGTATGTTAATTTTGAATCGAAGCTATTTCACAATAAGTTACATTCTCGGGCTTCAAACCGGTTTTAAAGTGTCTGCGTTCGATGAATGTCGGTATCAAAACGATTTTTAGAAGGATAAATCTCTCACGCTTGGATTGTTGCTCTTTTTGTAAGGAGTTTAATTTATCTTCTGCGGCTTCCTTTTGCGGTTACACTTCGATTTCCGCAAAGTTCAAACTTCAGGACGTTACGGTTGCCGGGATTGCGGGTTGTTCGAAAGAGATACCGCGGCCCCGGAACATAAACGGCAATAGCTGGAACATGGGTAGATTTTTTAATTATTATGAGCCACAACTAGGGAAAGGCCTCTTCACATACAGAGAAGGCACGAGCATTGATCACCACGCTTGCTGAAGACATTATAAGTCAGGTTGCCTCACGATGTTTTCCTAAACCGATATCTATATGAAATGGTATCCAAAATGAAATTAGAAAAAACACGAATTGAAAATTTCCGTGAATGATAATAAAACAAAATCGGCCAAGAGCGAGTCAGACTCGCACAGCGAGGATTACGGGCAATCTTATTTATTTATTTTTGCAAATATGTATCTGCAAATTTTAGTAGGTATTTAGATCAGTTTTTTCTTTTATGAAAAGAAGTCTTGTAAGATTTTGTAACAAATTCTGATTTAAAAAAGTGTTCGTAAAGTTTCTCGAACTCTCTATTCTTTCCATAGAGATCTACGCTTTGAAATGGCCAATTGGGCAACTATCAGTAGTTTGACATTAATTTGCCTTGTGATTGGCACCTATTTTATTGTTGTTTTTGTTTCGGCAATTCATAAGCGCTTGTACCTTTGCTTTTAGGCATGGCTCATTAAATCGCACGCAATTTAATTCGATCCTCTATATCATCATTCAGCTACTACCAGCCAGTCAGATCATTATCATTTTTCTGCCCTTATCCCATTCTATTTGGGGTCGGGGCAACACGTTTTATGCTTCTATTCTCCTCTATCAGACGTCACGGCATCATTTACTCATTTCTCCTTCATATCATTCCTTACACAACACAACCCATCCCTCTTTTCTTTGGCCTTCCTCTCGCTGTCCGTCCATCAACATAAGATAAGATCAGTAATTCCACTATCCCCAGACATCGTTTCTCCAAAGTCGTATTTCAATCGTCTAAACCAAAAATCAAACAAATTATCTCACACCGTTTTGCAATTTATGCTTCTAAGTTCTATTCCCACCATTTCCGAGAATCGAGCGAATAGTTCATTGTTTCCTATGATTCATTCACCAGTACTAGCGATCAATGTCCTTGCGCAAGCGCTGCTACTTTCACTTGGCAACATCGAGATTTTATATGCAAATGGCGAGACTTGCACGCGACCATTAACAATGTTGCCAGTTAACAAAACGTGTTTAAAGGATAAACAAAGTAGTTGTTAATGGGTTTACCTGCTTTCTCCTAGTTTTGTTTTTTAATAACAATACGTGAACAGTTACGATTGTATTTAGTTAAAACCTTCTGGTGATTGTATTTTAACTGACTTTGAAAAAGGAGGTTCTCAATTCGACGCGGTTTCTCCGTCGATTGTGGGAAGATTGTCAAAGTTATTTTTGTGATCGAAAGGGTTTACTCCCTTTATCTTTATTGCTTGGATAATTTATGAGTTATGAAATATGTATAGTAGCAATGAAAAATTAATATTCGATAAGAATTTATTAATCTATGACCACAACTTAAATGGCTAAAATAAAAATAAAACTATTTGCCCGACGTGTTTTAAACAGATATCAAGACACATGATGCATTCATAGGTACAATTTATAAAAAAGTCTGGAATTTTGAAACCCACGTTTTCTACATTCATCTCATCCATATTTTAGCAGACTTGCAATATTTTAACAACCTTTGTAGGTTAAATACGGTACTTATGTATCTTTCATTTTCTGTAGTGGCGAACTGACTAGATATTATACCAGATGTATGATCTGTAAATGGCAGCCAGGACCTACGCCTTTGGGGGCTTTTCAAGACACGAGGGAACCTCGTTATGTAATGGGTGGTGACCAATCCAAGAAGCATCCTAGTTGTCTAGGTTGCCTCTTGGATTGACGCGGCTTAACCTGAAGATCAACCCGAACAACAGTTATTATTTAGCCATGTCCCACACTTAAATCTCGCCATGTGTTTAAAAGAAAACAAATCATTTAATAAGCTTCACAAATCACCATTTACCGTGGGAATAAAAAACGGGTTCGAAAAATCCTCCATTGTTCTCAAACCCAACATCTACTAGACAATGCAAAAAAGTTTATCACTGACCATCAAGTTCCGGAAAAAATAGACGAAATCTACCTGGCCGTACCGGCTTCGCGCCATAATGACACGAACTGTCATTCAACCGCGCATGCGCGCCGCGTTCGCACGGACATAGCGTTTTGCCGCCATATTTGATTTATTCGAAGTGTAAACACGACCGTTTTGTATTAAAAAGTATTTGTTGTGCAAACAGTGATAATGGTGCGCACTTTTAAACTAGTGGGGTGCTTTAAAGTGCCGAAACGTGGCTCGAAAGTGGTGCCAGCTTCCAGTGGCGAGGGGATTTTCACAATTGACATGTCTTCTACCTCCACATTGGATGTTGTCGTAAGTTAATTGCAAAATAATGACCTATTATGTGGCTAAATTAAATAGTTGAGTTCTTAAAGAGAAATTATTCGGTTTGTTATGACTTTTTGATAGTGTTGTGTCAAGTAACAGCTGTTTTGATGTGACGTCACTTGAATGTAACTTGATCGGATATGTACTCGTAATTTGGCTGCCCTGCCCGTAATTAGGTAACGAGGTAATAATTATTATGACTTATTAAGTGAACTATGCTGTTAATAGGTCACAATATAAACGAAAATAGAAAGCTCCTTTGGTGAAAAATAATTATTACAGGACTTGAATATAATAGATTACTTGAATAATAATTACCAATGTGTAGTTTGGGTCAGTTTTTTTTTGTGAATCTCGAATTCAACCTATGAGGTTGTCGTCTGCCTAACCGAACAAATCAAAAATATAAGACGGGAGGACGGGCCTCGTCAGCGAGGAAGTTTGGGTCGGCTCCTAGTATTTGTACAGACGCCTGCACATCAAGCTAAAAATCTGTCAGATTTCTTTGATGGATTTTCGACTTTATTTCTAAAGTATTAGGTTCAAGGTTCATTGGGAAAAATTGACAGTTTCGGGTAGCTTGACCTGCAGGCGTCTGTACTTTCGATAAAGCTGAAATCATTAACACTTTAATCGTGACAAACATCAGTTCTCACCTATTTCACAACTTTGGCAATAAAACCATATCATGTGACGGGTTATTAACCTGCATTAGGCCTGTGTGGAATTATGGTCCACTCTTTCTCTTCGATAGGAGGTCTTAGCTCAGCAGTGGGAACGATAAGGATCATGACTGGTAAAGTAAATCGCCCTACAAGACCCTGTTCAAGAATGTTATCATGTGTGTGAACCGTGCGACAAAACCGACAAAATGTAACAAAACCGGTATAAGCTGGCGTCTAAGTCTATTGAAACTCCTTCCTTTGTTGGCCTGCTCATGTTCGAAGTGCTACCTCTGATATGAGGTCAATTTGAACCTAGGTACTAGGTGCCCTGATGACTTGACAGGTGGTTTTTCCACCTTTACGCAGTTGCACGTTTACAGCCAAACGTGTAACTACTAGATATTTTTTTCCTCGTGTTATGCACCTACAGTTTTGCAGTCTTGGGTATTCTTAAGACTGAGTCCTAGTTTTGTGGCAGGTACTACGATGATCGTGCGTCGCGCAGTGTTGGAAGAGAACATATTAAAATCTGGCTAAATCATCTAAGAGCATTGGTAATCATCCTATGTTGCGTATTAACATATGTTGAAATCAAGCTAAATCATCCAAGAGCATTCGTAATCATCCAGTGTTGGATGTGAATATGTTAAAATCTAGGTAAATCATCTAAGGGCGTCGGTAATCATCTTTTGTTAGATATTAACATAATTATGTTGAATTCAAGCTAAACAAAGCTTAATTCAAGCTCATCTCACTCTTCTAGAAAAATCTGTTCTTAGTCTGGATTTATACTTCAGTCTAGTCTCTTGATTAAATGTAACCTTTCTGGTGTACAACCAAAGAGATTTCTAAGACTTATAGAGCAGACATTGGGAATAATTTCATACAAAAAGTATTGTATTACAATTGATCTTCATCATGTCCCGTCTATGAATCGGAATGTTGATGGATAGAGAGGGAGAAGAAGGCCAAAAAAAAGATGGATTGCGTAAGGAATGATATGGAAGAGATAGGAGTAAATGATACCGTGACGTCTGACAGGGCAGAATTGAAGAAGGAAACGTGTTGCACCGACCCCAAATAGACTAGGGTAGGAAGATGATGATAAAATGATGTCCCATCTATCACTCGCAAATACTTTAATATCTTTTACTACGAAACGTTTCTCTTACTCAATTGCGAATTCAGCTTCCTAATTGTTATTTGCATTTGCTGTTCTGTCGTTAGAGAAAGTTAGCATTGCTGTCGACAAGGCTAAACCAAATGTAAAAGTAAAGTTCAATACTTCTGTAAGCATTATTGGTTACTAGCTGTTCCACGCGGTTTCACCCACGCTGCTCAGCACCTGTTGGTCGTAGCGTGATGTTATATAGCCTAAAGCCTTCCTCAAGAAATGGACTATTCAACACTAAAAGAATTTTCCAATTCCAACCAGTAGTCCCTGAGATTAGCGCGTTCAAACAAACAAACATACTCTTCAGCTTTATAATATTACTAGCTGTTCCCCACGGTTTCACCCGCGCTGCTCAGCACCTGTTGGTCGTAGCGTGATGTTATATAGCCTATAGCCTTCCTTAAGAAATGGACTATCCAACACTAAAATAATTTTCCAATTCCAACCAGTAAGTAGTTCCTGAGATTAGGGCGTTCAAACAAACAAACAAACTCTTCAGCTTTATAATATTAGTAGAGATAGTATAGATTTTAAGTTAATCTTTAATACGAATTAGGTACCGCCTTCTCCAGCTCATGAGATCACAATCACTTTGATTCGCTTTTGAATCGAGAAGTCGTATGTCTATATAATTTTGGCATTATGAAAGCGAGTGAGTTAAACATACGACTTCGTAAATACAGGAGCTGAAAGACCTGTGGAAAAAAAAACCATTTCTACTAACTCCAAAATAATCACCAAAATAGAGAATAGATTTCTTTGTCTAAGCTCAAAAAAGGTACCGAGTACGCTATGCAAACTTAGTTTTTATCTCACTTAATATAAGATATGACCTAAACAGACACAGTTATAATGCTGATAAAACGTTCAACGCAATATTTAGGCCTGTCAGAGATAGGAAGTCTATTCAGAAAGCTTAGCCTAATCATTTGCATTTCAAATCATTGCGATTGTATTAAGAAACTAACTTTCGCCCGCGTTAAATTTGGGGTAATACAGTACCCCTTGCGCCTTATTGATTTGTAATAGCAACGCTAAGTTTTCCCTTTTCTTTCCTCTTTCTCACTCACATCCCAGTTTGTTTTAAATAAAAATTATGCCTATGTCCGTCTCCTAGTTCCCAACTATCTCTGTACCAAAATTCATCAAAATCGATTTAGCCATTAAAGCGTGAAGAGGTAACAAACAAACCAACAAACTCAATTTCACTTTTATAATAAGGAAATTGTGTGTGAAATCTTCAATCCTGTTACATGCGACGTTAATAGTGTCATCAGTTACATATAATCTTTAGATATCTTTCTTATGATACGCCCGGTGACTTGCAGGTTATGCGAAAGAGATACCGCGGCCCAACATAAAGGGCAAAAGAAAGAACACGGATGGGTTTAGTCGGTAAAAGTCTGACAGTCTCCCCCGCTCCCTTCCTCCAGAGCGGGGAAGTTATTCGAAGACTTTAATTCTATCGTCAGCTTTAGCTGAAAACTTCAAGGAACTTAAAGTCCATTTTAACGATTCTGTTTAACGGTTAGCTGCAGTAATTAAGCTTTTAGCTTATTACTTACCTGGTTTTACGATTTACCTCTAAATTCAAGACGTTTTGTAATTACCAGCTGCCTTCGCGTAAAATTGCATTTTATGGTATTGATTGCTGGTTGCTATTATGTTGGTTTTCTCTTATTGTGATGTGATCTTATAAGTTTTTCGTTCTTCTGTTGTTGGGTATATAAATTAGTTTCCACTCATGCTTAACTGCATAAACCGTCTTGTTTAGCTTTTAACACTGCGGGCATAAATCACTGCCTGTTTCCAGTGTGCTATGCGTCGTGTATGTCATCTTCATCATTACCTAATTTAACTATTCATTATAATATGTATCTTCACCTACAAGTAGAGCATCAGGAAATAGGAGACTATCCTGCTCATTAATTTCCTCATTATTCAAAGACAAAATCTCTTAGTATCCCTCCATGTTATCAAAACTCTCATTCAAAGAACTATCTTCTTAAACATTATTATTTACTACAACCTAAATATAGAGCTTTATCGCAATTTGAAGACGTGTCTCGCAAGTTTCGCGTTAATTTATAATAACAATACAAATCCCATTTGTGTGACAGAGTTATTATGTGTGCTGATAACATGCGAACTTATGTAGCACTAATTGATTCAGTTGCTGCAAAATATATACACTGATTCTTTTTCATATGTCATGCAAGTAAATATATTATCTGCATGTACGCTTGCCGTTTTGTCTGGACTATGAATAAGATCACTGTTCTACATTTCAAGCTGTATTATTGTGTCCCCGAATGCTGCTTTCGCTTTATCTAGAGGACACTTTGTTGACCAACCTCATTTCTTAGGGGCATAGTTAGTTGTAATGCGGGCCACGTGAATATTTGCAATGTTGAAAACCGCACGTTCCTTTATTTTTACGTTTGGGGAAAGCCACTCATGTTCCTTTTTTAGCCCTTTCTGTTCCGGGGCCGTGGTATTTCTTTCGAACAACCCGGCAGCCGGTGGCCCCGGTAGGCCCCTCTGCTTTGCTGACATCTCTTTGAGGTGCGCGTAGAACACTAACTTGCCGTTGACACTGCCTATCGTCACAGACCCGTATCTATGGTAGCCGGGCGTCGTTTTTGGCGCCTGACGCCCGTAGTGTCTCCCACGGTTGTTGGATTAGTTTGAGGTTCTCTCCCTCAAACGCCCGGCCACCTTCTACCTGTTCGTTTTACTTTTCAGTTATTCTACTATACCCGACTAGATCTTCAAAAATAAACTATCCTCAATTTTATCTGGAGTCACTTCTAAGATCAGAAAGAGTTTCATCAAAACATTTTTTTTTAAACTCCGCCATCTTGAAGATGCCCGATGTAGTTTTATGTATGTGATGTACATTACAAGTCACAAAGCTAGAGATATATTCTATGCGTTACCAATATTTATATGTGAAAGGCATAAAGACTCAATCAAGACGTGTGATTTTATAGATGCTAGAGCTTCATGTTCCATTATATTATGGTTCTCAGAAACCCAAGTCTATATTGGAGCGAATGAGGGTGAAAGCAATGTTAATGTTCTTAGGAAATGAGCTGTCGTTTGTAATGAGCTGTTGTGATCGATATGTGCATGTTATAATGTGATTATTGCACACAGCTGTAGGTATTGATAATGCTGTATTGAGGACAGTGTTGACCTTCAGAGAGATTGTAGTTGTTATAAGTATGTGAAGCAGTACATAGACATTGTATCGTTTTAATCTCATGGTTGTTTATCGTGGAGTCCAGATATCGATGCCGGGCGAGGTGTTATTGTGAGAAGAATAAGAAATTTCTCAGTTGCAGCTCAGAAGTTTGACAATTAACGGTAAGATAATCCGTGCCTCGAACACCACATCAAACCGTCACTGCTGCCGCATCAGACTAGATTAAAGAGACTACACCTGTGTTTTCCTCTATCTCGTCATTTCTGCTTTGAAGGCTAGTAATCGCTGAAATTCACTGTCATGACCGAAACACAGTTAAAAGCCTTTAAAAATGCTATTGCAGTTAATGTCTTGAACATCCGCAGCCTAAAAGTTGGACGAAAAGTTCTGAATCCGAATATCAGAATTGCCTTGGCTTGTAGAGGTCAGATCATATTAAGTCGTTGCCTGCACTTCACACAGAAACTTATCATAGTAAATTTAGATTTATAATGCGTTCGTCACCGACTTGCTTGGATATTTTTTTACGATTATGTACAACTCTTGTTATTTTATGGTAGTATTTGCTTGACAAGTTATTGTAACAAACCATATATATTATGTGATGTGATGATGTAATAAGGCAAGCCACCTGCATTTTATGGGGCACATTGCAATCCAAAGCTACCATTTATTATCAAATATTTTCCCCCGCTCTGGGCGGAGCGAAGCGGAGTGTCAGACTTTTATTGACCCACCCATGTTCCGTCTTTAGCCCTTTATGTTCCGAGGCCGCGGTACCTCTTTCAAACAACCCACAATTATTACCCCAGCATTAGGCCCGGTCTCCACCAAAGCGGAGAGCAGCGGAGCGGAGAGGAGATGTGCAAGAGTCAACCAATCATAGGAAAGATGCGAGACGCGATGTAGATTTAAAGCAATGTGATTGGTCGGTTTCCGCCCATCTCTCCGCTCTGCTGCTTTCCGCTTTGGTGGAGTCTGGGCCTTACTATCCAGACCTGATGTTTCACCTAACAGTCTTCAGACTTCCATACGAAGAAATGAAATATTAAAATCTTTAGTTATCATGTTTCTAAAAGCAGTTTGCAGTCGTAATTTATTTTATCTTATCTTTTTAGTTTGTGGTAGACTTAACAGACAAATAGTGGACTGATGTAAGATTTGTGTACAGACAGCCGCCAGCAGGTCAAGCTACCCGAACCTGTCAATTTTTCCCAATGAACCTTGAACCTAATACTTTGGAAATAAAGTCGAAAATCTATCAAAGAAATCTCACAGATTGTAGTAGCTTGATGTGCAGGCGTCTGTACCATAATGATAAGGCGTCTGTGGACAAAGATTTTTTTTTATCTACAAGAGATAAATATGGAGCTGATACGGGATCATAAATTAAGCACAAGAATGGTTTATGGCACTGTCTCGTTTTGTGTTCGTCATTAATGAGGTTTATGTCTATCTAATTTTAATCTGTTCTTCGGTCTGTCAGTGGATTTTGGCCTGATTTTGACGGATAGAGACTTACGTTTGGTGTCTCCGGGATCAGAGAGAACCTAGAATCACCAAAAAAAATTGTTCTCATACAACACATCATTCATTTCATGATCAGTCTTTTATTTTATCTCTATTTTCTTTTTTTTGTAGGGTCCAATTTATGATGAGTGTAAAATATATAATTTTTATTTTTTAATTGTCTAATGTATTTTTCCTTTTGCAAAGTGTATAATTTATAATTATAATAATCTCGGTGTTCTCTTTTCCATTTTTATGATTCTGCAAGTGCTGTGCACTTCTGTAAGTGACGAACTCACTATAGTGTCATTACTTGTGATTTTTGTGAAGCTATATGTAAGTAAGTCGTTGAAGTGCCATAATAAATAAATAAACAGCAATGTCAACGAAAGAAACGTTATGTGTTTTAATTACATAATTAACTTCCTGAGGACTGGTTTCCACCAGGATATCTTCTGGCATGCATCTTTAGCAGTTAAACGATAGGAAAATAACTTTATATGTTACCTAAATGCTTGCTTGGTACAAAATAATTATGGCGTTTGTAGTCCACGCACAAGTGCATTAGTAGAAAAAAAAAACAATTTATCACAAATTGCTTCGACCGTTGCATGGTTTAAAATTAACCTGCTAAGTTAAAAATAGATATGTCAGAATCCTTTTGTAAAACGAACAGGACTTTTGAAATAAGCCGTGTTAAACTTACCTGGGTGTTAAATGGTCTATTTTCTGCTGTTCTATGTTGAGTCTTATCTCAAATTGATAAAGTATATTTTCGTTTGTATGATAATCAAAGGCTATGTCGGAAATTCCTCGAACGACTAGTATTGAGAATTCCTTTGTTAATGTTTCATAGCTTGAGGTTATTATTATAAGGTAGAAGCTTTGCGGTAGTACAGTGGTTATATTAATAAGAAACTCACGTACAGACACGTAAATAGTTAGATACGAAGTGTACCTTATTGAAACAGCGTATGAAGAATTTTCTTTAGGAAAAACTGGTCAAGAAACTACTGTTATTCAAAAAGCCAGGGAATTTCTGAGCTTGTTAAGATTCCGTTCAGGCTTCCTCCATGAATTACCCTACAGATGTCCAATCACGAACTCAGGGGTCTTTCCCGTGCCAGATAAAGTCAGCGAAAAACCACATGAATGTGAAAGGAATTGTCACACAGCTCGATCCAAAAGCGGATAGTAGACATGCCTTTTTTAAAACGAACAAGGATATATATGTATCCAAATAAGGTTATAAAGGCAATTATTATAACTGTAGTCATAACTTATAGGTCATGAGCTAGTAAGGACAGAGACAATAGACACAGTAGCTATAGGAAAGTCCAATATTCGTTGACCCGCATTCTAACAAATCGCAAGTCTGTGGAGTTCACTACCATCTTCTCTGTTCGTGGAGGGTGTTAAATGGTCGCTTTAGCAGGATTTATTTAGCATAATAGTATGAACTAGCTTAAAAACCATAAATTAACACAGACGCAGTTTATATTGTGAACTCGCTTTTGCCCGCGGCTTTGTTCGCGTTAAATTCGGGGTAACACAGTTCCCCTTTCCTGATTAACAGGTGCCTGCTACCTGTAGGTTTTGCCCTTGCGCCTTATTTATTGTGATAGCAAAGCTAAGTTCTTCCTTTTCTACCCTCTTTCTTCCTCATATCTCAATATTTTCTAGCCCATGTCCGTCTTTGGGGTCCCAACTATCTCTGTATCAAGATTCATCAAAATTGGTTAAGCCATTTAGGCGTGAAGACGTAACAAACAAACTCACTTTCGCTTTTATAATATTAGTAAGGATGGTCACCAAGGGACCATTTTTCGAATGGTATCGTAATTCACAACATTAACCTAACCTATTAGGATTCTGCTTAAACGACCATTTTAGATAACCTGATGTTCCTTCTATTCATACGTTCCACCCTAGGACGCATAGCTTCACGTCAGGCGAGCTGCCGCCAAAAGCCTATGTAAAAAAAATCTGGACTAAGAAATTGACATTACAGATGGGATAGAAATACCAGTATCCTAGCTCAGATATGCTTGGACCAAGTTAATATCCGGTATGGTAAATAAAATTATACCTTATATGCCATTAATACGGTCTTTTAAAAAGTTTTTCTTACATTTTATTCACGACCAAAGTCCATCAAACACTCACGTTATTACTAAAAGGAAACTGTTCAGCATACTAAGCGATGATCTAGCAATTTGCTCACGCAAGGCAATCATCTTAAAGCCTAGGTTATTACGGTAGCTGCTTCGACCTGCGCCGGCGCCGATGTGTAGCGGTACCAGTAACGTAATGATAGAGTACGGGGTAAATAGCGCTTTTGAAGATGCCTTCATCTTGGGAAAGAATATTGAAGAGGCTTTATACGTAGATGAACAAAGATTGAAGTTAATCTAGCCCTTTAAAAATTTATATTAATTGAACAGAAGGTCGAGTTTGGCTTGGCAAATAATATAAATCGGTGGATTTGCCAATACCGTTCTTAGGTCGCGAAAAAAACTGAAGTGTGAGAGTGTTAGAGGCAGCTCATACATCCCGCGTAGGATGGTAGATACGTTTGTTAGTACGAGTGAGTACGACAATACTATTTCAACACTATTTATGAATAGTGTCTACGGCGATCAGATCCAATTTTAGGTGATGGAACATAATACCTGACGACACGGTTGGCGCAGTGGCTGAGCGACTGACTGCTGTGCTGCGTGTCGCGGGTTCGATCCCCGCAGTATATGACCTACAGATATTGTTTAGGGGTATGGCTGGCTGTTTGTGTATGTGAGTTTAAATGTTTGTAAACGCACCCACGATACGGGAAAATATCTAGTGTGGGGCAACGTTTTGAAAATCTACGTAGGTAAGCGAATGTAAATATAACGATTACATTAAACATTTTAGAGAACTGGAGCGTTGCTTGGTAGACCTCGGCGTATATTTCATACTAGCTGTGCCCAGTGGTTTCAACCGCTGCTCAGTTCCTTAGTGTCGTAGCGTGATGTTATATAGTCTTAATTTTGTGAAAAATACCTATACAACATTTCAAATCGATCGGGCCAAAGAAAGAGGTTAACATTCCATGCAAACTTTGCCACCCTATTTCACCCTATTTTTTTTTGCGGATAGGTAATCATCAAATAACTTCCTTCGCTGTTGGCGGAGCGGGGGGGGAGTGTCAGACTTGTTTTAAAACCATGTACCTCGTTCTATTGCCCTTTATGTTCCGAGGCCGCGTTTTCTCTTTCGAACAACCCTCAACCCCGGACACTGCTAAGTGTTAAAATTTTGCAGAATCCCATTTTTGTGAGCACCCACGTCCTAAAAAGATCCCCAATGTAAAATTTGTGACTCCTAGCTCTTGTAGTTTCTTAGATTTCCTAATGAGTATGTCAGTGATTTTTGCTTTTATGTGTATTGATTTGAAACCATACTATATTGTATTTTTTTAACAGCCTTCCGTCTAGGCAGTACCTGGCCTTAAGGGATTTTCAAACAGATCACGCTGGATTCAAAACAAAAGATGACCGTCATGCGTTACTGTGATTATTCTATAAAACCACCTTGTTCAAGAGTTGCATCCAAACACAAATGGACAAACAACATCACAAAGACCATGCAGTGGGTCATCGCTTCCTGCCATTCATTTTCTGACATAAATAGGTTTGTTGTGTTTAGGGTTCCCATTTCGAAATTTAAAAGTCCTATTAAAATGCTGGCCAGTAGTAAAAAGGTTTGGACATTTTAATTTACTTTTTGTTTTTTATTTGGAAAACTTACAGCTAGGTACAAAAATAAGATTGAGTGAATGATTATTCATTAGTTTTTTAGTTAAGGCCAATTAAAAGTTTTCACAGATACATAGTACAGCAACGTAGAAGACACAGCACATAATAATATATTTTCTTTATAAATAATACGTAAAGAAAATTATGCTATGTTTTTTTTTTAAAAGAAGTTACACAAAGATTTCTGTAATTGAGTTCTGTTAGTGTTGAAAATATCGGAATCGAAGTTTCAGCAGGCTGCATTGCACGTTCGACACGCTCTTATCAAGTTATGAGTTTTGCTTATTATTGTTGTATGACAATAAATATGTATCAGTGAACAGTGCTCTATCCTTCTGTTCTGCGCAACCACATAACTATTGAGTTTTTTAAAGGCTTTTGTAGCTTCTTTCAATTTATTTACTTGCGTATTTTGCAATCTGCAAGGTAAACGTCAAGATAACTTGACGTTAATACAAATGCACCTACAAGGGTGCGTTTGTATTCCACACGCGCCTCAAGTCTCAGGTCTGACACTCCCCCCGGCTCCGTCCATAGCGGGGGAAGTTATTTAATGATTTCCCATAGGCAAAACAGTGAATTTGTATGTTGATTAAAATGTGTAAAGCCATAATAGGCTAGTATAAAAAAAAATACTTCGTCTTTTAGATTATTCAAAAACTAGCTTTTGCCCGCAGTTTCGCTCGCGTTAAATTCGATAGCGCCTTATTAATTTGTAATAGCAAAGCTAAGTTTTCCCGTTTCTTCCCTCTTTCTCCCTCATGTCCCACTCTCTAATTAAAAATAATAGCCTATGTCCGTCTCCTGGTTCCCAACTATCTCTGTACCAAAATTCATCAAAATCGGTTAGCCATTAAAGCGTGAAGAGGTAACAAACAAACTCACTTTCGCTTTTATAATATTAGTAAGGATAAGGGACACGTATTTTTTTATTCGCAAATTAGAATAAAAATGACAAAGACATAGACCATTAAAGTTACGTGTGACGTCACGTCTTGCTGCATTATTTCGCAACGAGATGGACTTAAAGAATGTAATTACTTTGATCCTGGAAACTATCATCATTATTTTACTTTACTTATATACTTATACTTATAATATTATAAAAGCGAAAGTGAGTTTGTTTATTTGTTTGTTTGTTACCTCTTCACGCTTTAATGGCTAAACGGATTTTGATGAATTTTGGTACAGAGATAGTTGGGAACCAGGAGACGGACATAGGCTAATTTTTATTTAAAAAAGTGGGATGTAAGGGAGAAAGAGGGAAGAAAAGGGAAAACTTAGCGTTGCTATTACAAAACAATAAGGCGCAAGGGGAACGGTGTTACCCCAAATTTAACGCGGGCGAAGCACGGGCGAAAGCTAGTATTTAAAAACACCCGGATATCCAATCCAAGCTCAGATAAAGTTCGAACGGAGGACAAATCCGGGTGAAAGCCCTAGTTGTATTTTACTCGGTAACTGCAGATGTGTTTCACTAGAATAATTTCAAAGGTCATTTAAATAATTACGATACTAATGCATTATCTGTCGTGTACAATGTTTTGTTAAATGGGACAGTTGATGTCCGTGAGTTGCAGGTTCAAGGTTTATTTCCAAAGATAAATTCAGACGTATTTTTGAATCTTATTGCAATCAAAAGGCCTTGGTTTCCAACATAGAAAAAAAAAACGAGCTTAGTGTGGATAACACCAATAACGAGAGAAGAGAAGAGGATACGCCATTTCTCTGCTCTGGTCGTCACCATATTTAGGATTCTGTACCTCAAAAGGAGAAAACGGAACTCTTATGGGATCCCCTTGTTGTCCGTGTGCATGTCTGTCAACCTTAATCTCGGGAACGCGTGGAACTATTAAGTTCAAATTAAAACCGTGTGATTAAGTTTTTTAAAAACCAACTCTCTAAATTCTACGTAGTCAAAAGATGGACCTTTATGTCGCAAGACGGGCCTGTTGGTCTAGTGGTTAGTGGCCCTGACTGCTGAGCCGGAGGTCGTGGGTTCGATTCCTACCCAGGACAAACTTTGTGTGATGAGCACGATTGTTTGTTCTGTGTCTGGGTGTGATTTATCTATAATATGTATGTATTTATAAATTATAAAGTATTTATATCAGTTGTCTGGTTACCATAACACAAGCTCTGCTTAGCATGGGATCAGATAGCCGTGTGTGAGTTGTCCCAAGATATTTATTTATTATTTATTTATTTATTTAAGTTCAAGAACGGAATCCCTCGGTGCGCGAGTCTGACTCGCACTTGGCTGTTTTTTTTAAACGCTGCCCCTTATTTGTTACCACTCCTGTATCGTAAGCATATTTACCAACATTTAAACCCACGTACACACGCAGTCAAACCCGGAAAAACTACCCGTAGGTTATGAATTCGAATATTTTGTTCCATGCAGGGATCAAACCCGTCACACGCAGTGCAACAAACAGTCGCTAAGCCACTGTACTAAAAGCGTCAGATTAACGAAAGTGGTCAAGTTACAAATTACGTCTTTGTAAATGTTCACTTACAGAACGGTCGATGACTTAAAATTTGAGTTCCCCAAATTAATGCTATCACTCAAAAGACGGGAGCTTCAACTTGCACCAACGAAGAAAAATTGCTACATCAAAAATCCCCATAATTCAAGCCGTTATTTACTTGATATTTTGCGGTTCCTCTTAAGAGAAACGTGCCGTATTTCAGTTCATTGAACTTTAAGTTAATGATCTTGTGGTGTTGTGGTCCACCATCACTAGAAATTAAATCTAGATATAGAACTAAGTGACAGACAATGCCAAACGTATTGTCTTCTACCCGCATTGGTACTTAATACCGTAGGTGTAATGCTTACTAGTATTATAAAAGCTAAAGTGAGTTTGTTTGTTTGTTACGTCTTCGCGCCTAAATGGCTAAACCAATTTTAATGAATTTTGATACAGAGATAGTAGGGATCCTGGAGACGGACATAAGCTAACTTATTTTAAAAAAAGTGAGAAATGAGGGAGAAAGAGGTAACTGTAAATCAGGAAAGGAGAACTGTGTTACCCCAAATTTAACGCTAGCGAAGCCGCGGGCAAAAGCTAGTAACGATAAAAAAAATGATTCAGTATGTACCAATAATATAAACAAAAAATATATTGAATGACTACAGAGATCGAACAGCAATCTGATCTCAAAGTTTGGGTAATTGGGATTAATACTTCTCCTAATTATTAAAAAGTTATCAGTATTTCATCATTTTTAGTAGTTTTTACCTCTCTTTGCTTTTGTATATTTTCTATGTACTTATATATGTATTTATTATTAATTAAATTGATATTCCCTTTCACGTTGCACAGACTATGTTTTTGTCTCTGCATCACCCTAAGGTTGACTGGTAGAGAATGCCCAAAGCATTAAGTCCGCCTTTGTACAATGTTTTTGTGCATGAAGTTTTAATAAATAAATATAGTCCGAGAGATAACTCATTTGTTCTAGTATTCAAAACGAAACACCATTGGAAAGCGATGTTATAAGAGATCTTGATCATTTTTGATGAATATCTTCTTCTGAGATCAAGCTGAGAGCTTATCATTTTAGTCATGTAAAATCGTTTGGATATTCAGTGTCGGAATGAACAAACCTGGCAATGATACAACCAAATGGTAAAGAAACTGAAGTTTGTTTTAACTATGACTTACCTTAATACAATGGCATGTTTATATTGCAGTTCGTATCGATTCAATAGTACTTAGTATTATTGTTTCTACTTGATACGCTTCGTTGCTCCAGTAGTTTGGGGGCGTAAAATGATCACCAATTGACAATACATACTATTAACTGCGTCTGTGGTATTTCTTTTTCGAGATTCTGGCTTTGGTATCGTTTATTTATTTAATAACTAGCTTTTGACCGCGGCTTCGTTCGTTAAATTCGGTAGCGCCATATTGATTTGTAATAGCAACGCTAAGTTTTCCCGTTTCGTCCCTCTTTCTCCCTCATATCCCACTCTTTTTTTAAATTAATTTAGCCTATGCCCGTCTCCAGGGTCCCAACTATCTCTGTACCAAAATTCATCAAAACCGGTTCAGCCATTAAGGCGTGAAGAGGTAACAAACAAACAAACTCATTTTCGCTTTTATAATATTAGTTAGGAAGTAAGGATTTTAGTAAGGATTAATCACTCATCAGTCAGTAGACTAATTAATAATGTGATTGAAAACTTGAAACCATATTTCTTATATTACACAATGAAGAATGGCCATTCGTGTGTTTACTACAGTCACATTACCGTTTGCAGACACTACATGTTATTGATCATAACATGGCGCTTTTCCAACTCGTGTGTCATTCATTTTACAAACTTGACAAAAATATTAATCAATGTTTTGATTATGAAGATCCTTTGTGAAGATGACGGGCCTGTTGGTCCAGTGGTTAGTGACCCTGACTGCTGAGCCGGAGGTCGTGGGTTCGATTCCCACCCAGGACAAACTTTGTGTGATGAGCATGATTGTTTGTTCTGTGTCTGGGTGTGATTTATCTATAATAGGTATGTATTTATAAATTATATAAGTATGTGTATCAGTTGTCTGGTTACCATAACACAAGCTCTGCTTAGCTTGGGATCAGACTGATAGCCGTGTGTGAGTTGTTCCAAGATATTTATTTATTTATTTTATTTGTTTTGGTTCTGTGTGTTTCATACAACCCTGATCATAGTTGCAACATGTTGAACAGCGCCATAGGCAACGTTCTTTATTGTCATTATTAATACTGTAAACATTATCTTCTTTTATAGTAACTGCTTCTGTTTCATCTTCTTACTAAGAATTTTTAATAATTATCTTCTCTGACACATGATAGAACTTCTATGATCCATGCTAAATCCACGTCTTTTCTTTGAGTGGGAAATCATCAAATAACTTCCACCGCTCTGGGCGGAGCAGGGGGGCGTGTCAGACTTTTACTGACTAAAACCCACCCATGTTTTTTCTATTGCCCTTTACGTTTCGAGGCCACGGTATCTCTTTCGAACAACCCGCAACCCCGGAACAACCCGCAACTCCGGTAAATCCACGTCTTCAGTACTTAATTCTTAACCTCTGCGAACCTTTCACCTTGTACAAGAATTTTCACTTATTAAGTTCACCCTGTTCATTTCTCTTTGTTTGGTCATCTTCTTTGTGGTCCTCTTTTGTGAAAAGAATCCTACTAGTAAGGATTAAGTGGTCATTAGTCACCACTTAATCTTGACCAAAAAATGCTTACATACTTTAAAAGCATTTTCATTTAAAACATCGTCATTCATCACTCGTATATGGACATAAATCTTCACCAAAACACAAATAGTTTCCGAGTAAAAGGCGGTCGTTTACGGAAACAGCTTGTAAAGGGGCTACCGATGTGTGCTCTAATGTTTGTATGAGTCATCGAAACTCGAGGCTCTTTCCAGTAGCGGTATATAACCTGGCGTTATCATTAAACATGTTTTGAATAATTTTAAAACGTGTGTATTGAATGAACATGGTGTCATGTCGTGACGATAAAAGAAAATGGCTGCTTTTATAAGATTTGATGGAAATAATAGTATTTTAAAGAGATGTCCTTTATTGAAACAAAAAAAAAACAAGTTTTTTTTATTAATCTCTTTATTCACTTCTCTTCTTAAAATTACATTTTTAAATATTTCTTAGAAAATAAATTTAACAAAAAAAACATTTAAAAATATAAAAATAGGTTTCCGCCGGTAACGGGAGCAGGGTCCAAGCTACCGGTGGTTAGGGCTCCAGAGACAGGAACCTCCTCACAATGCGGGCCGTATCGAGGAGTACTGCCTTCTGAATCAGGCCCTTGATCCAACCACCTAAGGAGAGCTTAGACAGATGTTCGTCGAGGCTCTTGGCAATTAAGCCATTGGCCGTTACGACAATCGGCACAATGATAACCGAGTTTACATTCCACATGTCAATACTGCCAAATCTAGGTCGTGGTACTAAAGAAGTAACTTCCAAAGAGTAAAAAAAAAAAAACTATTATTTCGAGGAAAACAATTTTTATCAAAAACATCTAAAACGAAAGCTGGCGTTGTTTATTTTAAGAACCGTTCCCATCAGCATACAATATTCACAAAAAACTCACAACTCCACCGCCATACCCTCCTTCCTTCTATACCCATCATCAACAGCTTCCATCAACTCCTTCAGGTGATGCTGCGTCTCCTTATATAGTTTCACCAGTAGACTGGGGTCACCTGACGTTACTCCTAAATAGAAGAAAATTATATGAGAATTAATCAACTATTTCTCTACTGACTCATCGTAGTCTACATTCCAGATTTCTTTCTTAAATAGTTGTTGCTCAAAATTCAGCAAAGATAAATTCGAAGTGATAATACTAATATGCTAACTTCTTGACCCAATAAACTACACCCAATATAGGTTTTGGTCGTAGACAAATTGATTGCAATCTCATTAACATTGAATTTCCATCTTTATTGGATTTTATCTACAGATTTATTGTAACATTATTTTTAACGACCACACAACCTGATAATTTAGATGAATGCAGGTAGACACATGAATCACAAAACAGTCTTAAGAATTGCGCTCTTTTGGGTGGGCACATTCTTGTTGTGGATTTTTTTTTAAACTTTGCCCCACTCTAAGATTTTCTGTGATTTAAAGTCACATACATAAACAGTCAGACCCGAAACAAGCAATATTTGTTCCATGCGGGGTTCAAACCTGCGACACGCAGTGCAGCAGTCGATCGCTTAGCCAATGCGCCAACCATGTCGTCGTAGCTCATCATCATTCTTGCTTTTCAAGTTAGGGTTGGCTTATATTCTTACCGGATCGAGCTGAATACCAATATTTAACATGGAGCGACTACCTGACTTCCACAACCCAATTAGTAATAGGTTATTATCCTCTTTTGGTAAGATTGTGCGTCAAACATTCGTACCACAAAAAAAAAACCGACTTCTAAAAAAAAACAAAAAATTGGAAAATAACTTTATTTCCGGAAGTCGTTGGCTGTTATAACTTAACCAAGAGCCTCGAGAACCAAACTCTATAAAGTGACAGTTATACTTGACTAGCTTTTGCCCGCGGCTTCGCTCACGTTTTTTGCCCTTGCGCCTTATTGATCTCTAATAGCAAAGCTAAGTTTTTCCTTTTCTTTCCTCTTTCTCATTCATATCCCACTTTAAAAAAAATAACCTATGTCCGTCTCCTGGGTCCCAATTATCTCTCTCGTTTAGCCATTAAGGCGTGAAGAGGTAACAAACAAACAAACTCACTTTCGGTTTTATAATATTAGTAAGGATATCGGTAAAACTATAACTGTCATATTATAAAGAGTTTGGTTCCCATGGTGTATACTGGTCTTTATTTAAACACTAACCTGGTAACTGCATATTCATTGCTTTTTCTTTTCAAGCTTCGCAAACTCTGATTTCTAATTCTGAGCCGTCAAAAGTGAAGAGGCGCGGACGTAAACAAGGTGTTAATTGAAAACATTTAACGACTTAATTATGCTTCTAAGTATAATTGAGCGATTATACAATAATCGTTAGTGTCTAAATAGGTTGTTGAGATGGTTTCTTTTGATAGACATGCTTTAGAACGGTGGTTTGCCGTTTGACTTTCTTGATAAACTTTCTTTAGCTCTGCGGGGGATGAGCAGGGAAAATTAGATTGTCATCGAAATGATACTTTACATTATTAAGTTTCACTTTAAAGTAGCTACGTTTATCTATAGATTTCTGAAAATTCTTACTAATATTAAAGTGAGTTTGTTTGTTTGTTACCTCTTCACGCTTTAATGGCTAAACCGATTGTGATGAATTTTGGTACATAGATAGTTGGGAACCAGGAGACGGACATAGGCTAACTTTTATTAAAAAAAGTGGGATATGAGGGAGAAAGAGGGAAGAAAAGGGAAAAATTAGCGTTGCTATTACAAATCAATCAGGCGCAAGAGCAAAAACTGCAGGTAGCAGGTACTGTGTTATACCGAATTTAACGGTAGCGAAGCCGCGGGCGAAAGCTAGTTTATCTATAAATAAAGAATTTTTTGTTTGTTTGTATCGAATAGGTTCCAAAACTACTGGACTGATTTATCCATGTTTTCACTAATGGGAAGCTACATTCAGGAAATTACATAGGCTATGCAAGGCAGCAATTAATGACACCGCGCATGACAACTAGTTTGGAATAAAGGCAGAAGATTTTTGAAAGGATTATTTTAATAGCATGTCACAGGTCAATCAATGAGGTTGTTAGCTACTCAACCGAACTAACCTGTGGGTGCCTTGAGAACAAGGCCTCCAGCCAGGGGAAAAACTTATATACTAAGCGACTGCTCTCTAAGGGCACCCCCTGTGGTACAAGCCTCGGCTTAGGGCGTCGCTGGGGAAGGACAGCAAAGAGACAGGCTGGCTCTGAGTTGCATTATTTAGGGGACGATTTAAATTTTCTGGCATCGCGGGCCGGTTAGAGCAAAGGGTCGGGTGAATCGTAGGGGAAATGATGATGTTAAACTTGCCATAGTGCATAGAAGGGACGAAACACATGCGACTAAAAGAGTAATAGATCTGAATGTTGATGAATGGAGAGGGAGAGGAAGGCCAAACAATAGATGGATGGATTGTGTAAGAAATGACATGAAGGAGAAATGAGTAAATAATGCCATGACGTCTGACAGGGGAGAAAAGAAAAAAAAAACGTGTTGCGGCGACTCCAAATAAAATGGATTAAGGGCAGGAAAATGATAATCAGACTTGACAAAGTGCAAAAGTATGCCAAGCTAGTCAGCTGGTATCGAAATAGGACCTTTTCAGGGAGTCTTGATGAATCTGTCTATATGGATGATGTCGTGTACAAGTACACTCATTCACACCAACTCATTCCAGTGCATCACTTATAAAAGAATAAAATTCGTCAGCAATTTAGTACTTACCTATCTTGCATCTTTGGAGTTTTGATGTGAGTCACGAATCCTGTGGGCAAATCAGCCTGGAACCAGATTTGGTATTATAATTTGTTTAACAAAATTTGGTCCAGTCATTTATGACAGACTGACTTCGTTTTCTCATTTATAAGTACCAAGAAGTATAGAAAGATTCATTTCTCAGAAACGACCTGGTTTTCTAATCCATATTAGTTTTTTTATCAAGATATAGAACATTTTCTGTGGCCAGAACTTGTTGCTGGAACCGGTCGGTCATTGCCAACCTGTATAGGTGGTTGATGCGTAGCAAATAGTCTTTAACAGTTGTGTATTAACACTATTAACTTTATGTCGTAGCCGTGAATACCTATGATTGGCTATTGATGATTGTATTAGATTTATATAAGATGCGATTAAAAAGCTTTTTTGTGGATGGGATATCTTCAAGACCCTTTATCTTAGGAACGCGTGAAAGTATCGAGTAACGCACCGTATGTCGGACGCCGCGAACGACTCCCGGCCACCGTAGATGGACCTGTGTACGGTGAGCAATGGGTGGCTCACCGTCCGTCCGGTGGAAAAAAGAACAGGGGTGGGTTTTAGTCAGTACAAGTCTGACACTTCCCCCCGGTTCGCCCAGAGCGGGGGAAGTTATTTGATGATTTCCCACCCCAAAAAAAATTGGTATCGTTTTGAAATTAAAACCTTGTACTCAAGTATGTGGTCCCTTAGAGTTGTGGAAAAATCATATCTCTAAGTCTACGCAGTCAAAAGATATAGCCGTTGATGTTGCAAGTTACAAGGCACGCAGGGGTTAAGCAATTGACTGCTACGCAGCAACCCCCGCACGGAACAAATATTTGTATGACCTACAGATAGATTTTTCGGGTCTGGCTGTTTATGTATGTGAGTTTAAATGTGTGTAAACGCACCCACACTACAGGAGAAATTCCTAATGTGGAGCAACGTTTTTGTTAAAAAAAAGAAGTTAAAGTGTACGGAACACTTTGTTCTCCGTATGTCTGTCTCTCTGTGTGTCAAAACCCTTTATCTCGGGAACGAGTTGAAATTAAAACCTTGTACCTACTCAAGTATGTGGTCCCTTAACCATATACTCAAGTGTGTAGTCCCTTTGTGCTGCAAAAAAATAAACCCTCTAAGTTCACGCAGTAAAAAGATATGGCCGTTGATGTTGCAAGTTTGTACGGAATCCTCGGAGTGCAAATCTGACTTGCACTTGCCTACTTTTTTTCCTGTTCGCTGGTGCTGTGATTGAATCATTTCAACTCATGCATACGATGATTAGATTTGTTAAAATTATTTTTTATCGTGGTACATTCGACCTTAGCATTTAAAGACTCCATACTATAAGGCCACGATCACAATGGAGATGAGTATGTACTATGTAGTGTAAAAAACCGGCCAAGAGCGAGTCAGACTCGCGCACCGCGGGTTCCGTACAAACTTGCGACATATTTGGCCATATTTTTTTAAGGTGTACACTTAAAGGGTTGATTTTGCAGCACAAAAGGGCCATAGACTTAGTATATGTTATAATATTTCAGTATCTGGTTTTAATTTCAACTTAATACCTGCACGCGTGCCCGAGATAAAGGCAGTCTTGATAGACGGAGAGATAAACATACGGACAACAAAGAGATTCTATAGGGGTTCAATATTTCCTACTGAGGTACGGAACCCTAAAAGTCTGTACAGTAACCCAGTGCAGTGCAGTCGTGTATATCACCCAGGTAACCCAGTGCCTGGATATTTACAGGATAAAGCGGAACCCCTTGATAGAACTGCTTGTTATTATTTGATTTTTTATCGTTATCTATGGGTACAACCGCGACCATTTTTACTAATATTATAAAAGCGAAAGTGAGTTTGTTTGTTTGCTACGTCTTCAAGCCTAAATGGCCCAACCGATTTTGATGAATTGGTACAGAGATAGTTGGGACTCTGGACACGAACATAAGCTAAAAAAGTTTTTTTTTTTCGATTGTCACGCTTGTTAAAGTTAGCGTTAACCCAAAGTAACTATACCATGCGGACATAGAGCACGCGGACGAAGTCGCGAGCGGAAGCTAATAGAAATATAAAAAGCTGATATCTACGGGTACGACCGTCAACGATCTACCGAATGATATAATACCGTACTTCATTTCGAGCAAAGAATAATATCACAAAAAATATCTACCTGGCCATCTTATAAGTCGTTATATTTTATTTTCAACGTTTTTAATACTGGCTAGAGACGTAAGTAATTTAAATTGGTCCAATATCAAAGGCCAAAGAGGAAGCTGGGGCAAAAACCAGTTAGTATTGACACAACGTCAACCTCGTCCAACATCTTGTTCAAAGATATTTGACATTCAAGATTATTCATGATCATTCGTGGAACCGACTAACAGAGAGATTTAATTTATTTTAATAGCTAGGGGAGTTAATTTAGTTTTGAATAGGAAGATTGTATTGTTGAGATATAGGAGACGATTCCTGGGAAAAGGATGAGCTGGTTTTTAAGAACTTACCTAGAGGCTTGCGAGTGTTATATGTATCATAGTTGGGACGATCTATTATTATCCTTACTAATATTATAAAAGCGAAAGTGAGTTTGTTTGTTTGTTACCTCTTCGCGCTTTAATGGCTGAACCGATTTTGATGAATTTTGGTACAGAGATAGTGGGGAACCAGGAGACGGACATAGTATAGTTTTTAAAGAAAGAGTGGTATATGAGGAAGAAAGAGGGACGAAACGGGAAAACTTAGCGTTGCTATTACAAATCAAAAAGGCGCTACCGAATTTAAAGCGCGGGCAAAAGCTAGTATAATATATTTTAAACTAGCAGACTTTGTTAGTTATTTGTGTATATAGTTGAATTGTATAAATGGGGGATTGCGGGTTGTTCGAAAGAGATACCACGGCCCCGGAACACAACGGACAGAATAAAGAACATGGATGGCTTTTAGCCAATAAAAGACTGATTACCGCTCCATCCAGAGCGGGGGAATTCCAATCCGAAAAAAATGGCACCACCCCGCTTCACATAGTTCCTTGTGTGTGAAGCCCATTTTGTGATAGAAGTCATCATGCCCTTTTTTTGGGGTGTGAAATCATCAAATAACTTCCCCTGCTCTGGGCGGACCGGGGGGGAGTGTCAGACTTGTACTGACTAAAACCACCCATGTTCCTTCTTTACGTTCCGGGGCCGCGGTATCTCTTTCGAACAACCCGCAACAGGGTTCCCTCTATCTGGCAGAAACTTGATGCTCCGAAATTTATTTGGCATAACACACTTAGCATAATTTTCTTTAAACGAACATTTTAAAGGCATAAAATTTATTTGGTATAATTATCGTTTGGCATAATGTTTAAAACTTCGAATTAACATTGGCATACTTTTAAGATGGCAGAATTACATTTAGTATAATTACGATTCGCAGAGTTCAAATTTCGCATAATATATTATTTGTTATAATTTCACTTGGCATACTATGCAGACGGCAGAAATGGCTAGGTTAGGTTAGGTTAAAACTGTGACCTCCTACGCACGAGCCGAGCGAGCGAAGCGAGCCTTGCCGCGGCAGCGGCCGGCGAGTGCCAGAAACGACTTGCGTTAATAGAAAAAAGAGATTGTTTTAAGTAGGTTACCCGGAACTGAACTATTTAGATTAGGATACCTAATTACTTATTGAATTCAATGACATTATCGCAAATTCAATTAAACAATAACTAAAATAAATGATATTATTTTAAAGAAATAATTAATCAAAATAAATGACAACTTATAATGACAAAGATGACCTTAACTATAAACTTCCTACGATATGACAATTCTGCCGTTTAATGATCATCGATATAAAATATATTATGCCAAAAGACGATTCTGACTGTGAACTTTCTGCGATATGATGTTTCTGACTTACAAAATTATGAGTTTAGAATGTATGATAAATGAGTGTCTGCTAAACTATTTTCTGCGAAGTGAAGTTTATGCCATCCGTAGTTATGCAAAATAAAATTATGACATAAAAAGTTCTGCTATAAAGGGTGGACCCCCCGCAACAATCAACAAGCCCTTGAAATGCGATTGGATGCAAACTTTTGTATTTTAACGAGTCAATAATTTATTCATTTTAAACTGCTTTTGACGCAATCCCCCCCCCCACAAGCGAGCAGCCGCAATAATCCACTCATTCCAATCACGTTAATACAGTTTTCGTCACGAAACCAATCAAGAATTAGGTTTAATGATCGTAAATGTTAACTAGTAGTTTATATTTAACTTTTATTTATGAGTAGGCAACGTTTCTCGTTGTTATAGTATGCCGATAACCCAGTTACGTCTTGATTGTGTTTTAAGCATTATAAAATTGGTCGTTTATAGGGACTTGGGAATAGTTAGAGGTATTTTGTAGATGTTACAATAGCGTAGTTGCCAGGGTCAAAGTATTTACATTCTATTTAGTTCGACTTTTAGATTACTCAAAAATAAGGGAAACGTATTTTTTTTTGTAAATTAGAATGTAAATGACAAACATATAGCCCATTAACCCTATCACTTATAAGCTAGGATTAATTGGATTGGAGATGATTACAAGAAAATAAAATACACGTATTTCCGGGTTTTATATTTTTTAACAAACAAAAAAATATTACAGAATTAGGGAATATCGCTTAGAAGCACCACTAAGCTCAAATGTCGTATTTTTTGTTACTAGCTCGTTGGTTCGAAATGTGGACTATATGATTACAGGACGCTATTATGGTAAGAAAGCAATTATTACAAATTTTGTCGCGTTTGTACGGTATGTTACCTACAGTCTACACAGTGATATAGAGGGAGTTACGTGTGACGTCACGCCTTACTGCATATTCTCGTAACGAGTTATTTTTGATTAATCTTTAGATCTTTCTTTTCTTTTTGACAACTCACACACGGCTAGATCCCGAGCTAAGCAGAGCTTGTGTTATGGTAACCAGACAACTGATATACATACTTCTATAATTTATAAATACATACATATTATAGATAATACACACCCAGACACAGAACAAATAATCATGCTCATCACACAAACTTTGTCCTGGGTGGGAATCGAACACACGACCTCCTCTGGCTCAGCAGTCAGGGCCACTAACCACTAGACCAACAGGCCCGTCAAAATAATCAAGAATAACTCGTCTATTGTGCGAAACCAGTTTATTGTGCAGTCACTATCAATATTCTAGCCGTTACGTTAACACGATCAACTCATACTAGGGCCTCAAGTCCTGAGTAAGAACTAAGTAATGTTATTACTAAGTGCAACTTAATAACTTTAACAAATAGAGCGATGACAAATACTTCTGGTTAAAACAGTTAAGTCATCATTTAACTGCTGATTAATAGATGATTGTTACCTTATGTAGATAATTAAGTAAATAAATATAAATATCTTGGCACAACTCACACACGGCTATCTGATCCCAAGCTAAGCAGAGCTTGTGTTATGGTAACCAGACAACTGATATACATACTTATATAATATTTATAAATACATACATATTATAGATAAATCACACCCAGACACAGAACAAACAATCATGCTCATCACAATATTAATAGGCAATATTACAATGGGTAACATCATGCTACGACACTAGAGCTGAAACTCTGAAAACTGCGCTGAGCAGCGGGTGAAACTACTGGCCACAGCTGCTAGTAGTATAAGATCAATATGGTTATGTTAATGAAAATTGCCTAGAAATTTTCCTTGGCACCTTTATAAGGGCGAAAATATGGAGTATGTAATGTTACAGCTTAATCTCCGCCATATTATAAAGGCGATAGTTTCAATGAGTGTCTGTTAGTTATTGCTTCACGCTCAAATGGCTAAAGGTATTTGGAATGTAGATAGCTTATACCTTGGATTACCACATTTACGTGGATATAACCGCAGGGTCTAGTGGTTTTAGAAGGTTACAAAAATACAGACATTGGGATTCAAGTAAGAGTTATTTGCTGAACTAGGCAAGTTTCTAGAGATCCTATCCGATAGCATCAAATATAGTCGAACTAGCTGGCGCCCGTGTCTTCGTCCGCGCGATTATCGAAAAAAGTATCCTATGTGTTATTCCAGACTATAATCTAACTCTTTGCCAAATGTCATCAAGATCCGTTAAGCCGTTTTAACGTGTAAGATTAACAAATATCCATACATCAATACTCACAAAAATTCGCATTTATAATATTGTAAGTAGAATACATAGTCACAACCAAATATTTTGAGAGTTGGTTTTGCAATTTTTTCAATGAATAATAAGGATAACTATTTGTCGTTTCGGCAAAATTATGTCCAGTTAATACAAATAAACGTATGTTTCACTAAAGCTCTATGACTTCTAACACGGATGCCACAGGGCAGTGATCTGGGTCCCTTAGTTTCTCTCCAGGGTCCCAACTATCTCTGTACCAAAATTCCTCAAAATCGGTTGTGCCATTTAGGCGTGAAGACGTAACAAACAACGAAACAATCAAACAAACTTAGTAAGTATATATTAAAACCTAGTTCTAGAATCTGCAATCGCTGGGAAATAACTATGATGCTGTGATTTGTGACGTCATTGCAGTGACGCAAGAGGCGGATATTCGGTGACGACATAGTATTTGTATGAAATTCAGTTCACGACGTTTTTCTGCATGCCGAGAACTTCCTCTTCAACATACAAGAAATCGGTAAGGCAATACTCTACACGAGAAATTCCTAAAGTGGGGCAACTTATAATTGGCGAAAGTTAGGCTGGATGGATATGTTACTCAAACACGCTAAGACGGATCTGTATGAATTTTTGCACAGTTAAGTATAGATTACGGTCCGGAATAGCCCAGATCCTACTTTTCACCTACTTCAAAATAAGGAGGAGGTTCTCAATTGGGCTGATTATTTTTGTATGTTTGTTACGCGATTTCTCGTACAATGGCAAAGCGATTTTAATTTAATTCTTTTTATAATCGAAAAGGTCCCGAAGGAGTCCCACATCAATTTTATCTTTATTGTTTCGGTAGTATGAGTTATCTTCTATAATACGTAGTACGTCGTACTATAACAAGTAGCAATGGAAAATTAATACTCGATAAGAATTCGTGTAAACTTTCTTTCGAATTTTTTGGTAGGAAAAAAATCGAAGGCATTATTCTCCCTGCCGGGTTTGCGGGTTGTTCGAAGGAGATACCGCGTCCTCGGAACGCAAAGGGCACTAGAAGGAACATTGGTGGGTTTTAGTCAGTAAAAGTCTGACCCTCCCCCCAACTTTAGCCCAGAGCGAGAGAAGTTATTTGGTGATTTCCCACCCAAAAAAAGGCACATTCTCCCAAAGTTTCTACTTTATTAAACAACGTATTAAATAGATAGGTACCTAATTAATTACATAAAAGGAACAGAGAATCACTTAAATACTTCTTAATTCAAGCATTATCATTTATGTACTCGTATTCCAAATGCACCAATATTATATGTAAATAAATCTATATGTTTGTTACGCTTTCAAATGGCTAAAAGAATTTGCTATGTAGATAGCTTATACTCTGAAATAATAGACGGGCTACTTTTTATCCATATACGTGGGTGTAGTATTTAATAAAAATATATCAGCTCAATGTCTAATCCTCATCAAAATTCATAAGCTCTCAGCACAAGGACATACTAATCTAGCAAAAAAACCCGGTTCAATTGCCTAGATCATTTACTCTTATTAATCTCACGAACTAGACAATTTGTATGGCTCCTATTGGTCTAGCTACTAAAGTTTTCTGTTAGTGCCTTTAATGGGTACTTAACTCATTGGTAAGATAAATATTTATGACAATAAACGAACGTTAATTACGTTTAAAAATTGCCTTGTTCGTAAGCAAACTGATGACGCAAATGACATGATAGGGTGTCGCAGTTACATAATAAAGAATATCAAGTTATTTTTATAGTTGTTAAATTGCATATTAAATGTATACGTCCGATCAAATCTATCAAGTTTGAAAATGATCTTGACTTCTGTTGATCTCGCGTTTGCAACGCCATCTGGCGGCGAGTAGCAGTAATTAAAGATGTAAACAATCTTACTGCTACTAGTAGCGCCATCTAGTGTGCAGTGGAAGATAATAAACTTTTTAACTTTCTCAATGTTTTGATTTTTATTCAGTGTTAGTTACAATGATTGCTGCAGTCCTTATAGTAGTGGTATTATATTTAGATGTTAGAATTGTGACCAAGTTCTTTTTTTCCAAATCATCAACGCTTTGTTTACATTTCATACAGGATGGTCTAAACGGTTAAATTCAAGAATGTTTACATTTCTTAGTTAGCAAACTTTTTTGTCAACGTCAAAATTATAAACAGCGGGCATCCGTTCTAGGTACTGCGAAGTGTGTGACCGTTCCCTCCAATTTTGAATCCCACTTGCTCTGAACCACGGGTTCAGACCGCTATCGAAACGAACCATCGCAACTCGCGTCAGTCAACGATTGCCCAGCGCGCTCCTCGAACGCGTGACGTTTCCCGCGTACTTTCAAATTTCGAACGCGATCGAACATAGACACGATAATTTTAAGTTTTTTTCTGGTTTGGACTTGCTTTATTTCTGTTTTATTTTTAATCGATTCTTTTTGAACAGTGAGAGTGTTTAGTGAGGTGCTTTCTTTTTTATTTTGAGATAAAATAGTTTTTTTCGAAAATGTTTGCGGATACGCTTAACTGCGTTATTGGCTAGCTTTGCAGACGGAATATTTTTTTGGTAAGTCGAATCATTGTATTTAATATTTCGGTTATTGAGAGTAATTTGAATATTCACTTAGACTTACTTTCTTCGAAATTTTACTATGAAACTTATCGGAACGCGTATATGAAGACATTGTAAAGAGAATAGATAACAACAAATAAATATTAATATTCTTATGCAATACTTATTAGCTAATTAGAATCAAGTGTAGGGTTCTAATTAGCCAATAAGTATTGCATAATTGTACTATAGCCGTAAGATTGGTTGGAAACGCTTTTCTTAGGTAATAAGGTAATACATAACAGTACATAATAAAAAAAAACGTTTGTAGTACTTAATTGTTAAAAATATTCACGGTTGGCAACATCTTAATCGCTTTCGAGGCTGTTATTGATGCTAAAACAACCAAAAAGCACCCTAATTAATCAAAACAATTAAATGCTAACAAAAATTTAATTTATAAAAAAAAAACAATCAAATCCAAATAGAAAACTAAAAGTAATCAACTATCCATTAACAAGAAAACAGCAGCAAATAATTTAACCGTGAAAAATTTAATTTGTAACTCAATATCGTTCAGTCATTCTTTGAATGAAAAAAAAAACGCAATCACAGAATCAGTCTTGCACTAACGAACGTGTTCTTTTAACGCTTTTTTTTTCAGACCCATTCACAATGCTATTTGTACCCGCTACTTTTTTAAACATTACACCTATGTTTTGGAATTAAAACCGGAGAAATTTCCAAATAAAATTCCTCACTGAATACTGAAATAACACGCACGCAGATTCCTTTCGGAGTCTTTCAGTGTCATTTTTAGATATTTTTTTTATAAAATCACAATTTGTTGTTTCTCTAGGCAGTTAAATAAAAACTCGCTAACCTATACGTAAGCACAAGTTCAAGTTCTGGGAGGTCTTGTCTCATTAAGACTATAAATTCATATTTTATTGAGATAGCTGGACCGTACCTACTAACCAGTAGTAGCGCAAACCGCTTACATTTAGCGACTATAGATACATAAAAACTTATTTTTATTCGTGTTTTATAAAGTAAGAACATACTACTTTAATAAAAAAATATAAAGACACTGCAAATGATGGTAGTTGTGTTGCATAAAATATATATATCGACGTCCCCGGGGAATAAACCGGTAATCGCAAAAATCAAATTTTACAGGAAAAATGATTTAGTGTTTTTTGGGTATATCTCTTCAACAAAAGGTAATCCTGACAACATTGTTATATGACGGAAATGCTAATTTTTATTCAAATGGTTTATAGTATTAAGTGTAACTATTTAATGTACACAGAATTAGTTATTCACAAAAATACATATTGCCGAAAATGGTTTCAAATAACTTTTAGGGTATTGATATCTTACGATCCTGATTTATCAATATTATTCCAGTAATGTTTACTTACCGAATTATTCTTGTAATTTTCTTAAAAATTATAGACATAATATTGCTTTACTGGATTATTAAACGTGTTTTTTCATTACAGATTTAAATTGTAATGTTCAGTTACCGACTTATTGTGGTAAAATTTTAAATAACCATAAAAGGGTAAAGTAGTGTAACCCGTATTTTGTAGAATTTTTTTGGTAGTCATATTATCGTAATAATTGAAAACGATTATATAAAATAAATTTGTTGTTGGTATCTTTGAAGGAATAATTAAAGAAAACTCACAAAACTTATTAAAATTATAACATTTATGAGGAACAAAGTTCTCATAGAGATCACAAATTATAATCAGTAAAAGTCTAACAAACTACTTTTGTTAAACTTTTACTGATTATAATTTGTAAGTAAAAACACTAATAACTTATCGGTATTATCAGTGACATACTGACATCCTCAGTATCATCGCGATCATTACTATTTTCTACCGAAATTAAGGATTCATAAAATGCGTGGTAATACCGTGAAATCACTCCACTATTGCACAAAAACAATAAATCTGTATGCAACGCCTTGCTTATAGGAAGAGGTTGATGATAAGCACAATATTTTCTATCAGAGTGTCTGTCTTAGGTTTTCACCCACGTCGTTTAGTTTGAAATGAATTTGAAATATTTAATTTAGAATATGCGTCATCAAAATCATAATTAAAGAAAACCATGTCCTGTTGAGATGATGATACATGAATTCCCAGTACATCAGAGCAGCGTATCGTATTCATATCTATACCGCGACGCCAATTCAAAAGGTTCACTAATTTTTTTAAGTCTAATATATCTTTTTGCTCCAATTCATTCATAGTATATTTTTCTTCCGAGTCTTTGGAGTTTAGAATTTTATTTTATATTTGATCAGATGTGTAAATAGACTTATTTTTCATGTTCCTCTCAATACGCCTCATGCATCGAGTCTCGGCTATGTTAAGTCTCTCAGTCTCGTTATAGACAAATTAAAAGATTTTGCTGCATACGCATATAAGGCAAAAATGTACCTGTTCTTATTTTGAACATAACAACCATCCGAATAAAAATAGATCTTGTTAACACTTGGCTCCTGTTCACTTTTTAAGAATTGCAACAAACAACTCCCAATTTCTATGCAGCCTCGTTTTGCGTTTTGGTAATGGCACACGTAGCAATACCCTTTTTTACGTAGAGCGTCAATAATTTTAAAATTGTACACAAGGTTCTTTTGTTTGTAATGAAAAATGCCTACAGTGGATTGTGGAATACTACTTTTTGCAGGTCGAAGATAGCAATTGTGCTATCGATTTTGTCAATTGTCACTCCTACATGTTTAATTTGCCAAATTCTCTCTTTCCTACTTAAATGACGTCTTTAGCTTTCTTGTAAAGAAATTCTAATGGACTGGCTTGTTCATATACAAAACATGTAGAGCATTGATCTTTTTTAGGCTTAAAAAAATGAGTAGTTCAATGTTGTGTTAAAAATGGTTTCGTTTCATATTGACGTTTTGTTGCCATCGTAACTTCAACATAATATTGCTGTGTACAAACAATACATTTTTGATATGTTGAGGTCTTGTGACAAATATTGTCGATTTGAGCTTTTTCTTGTATAATGAGACTCTTCTTTAGGAAATATGCTTCTCAATACTCGATTCCGTGCTGGAGCTTATTTTTCGAGTTCTATTGTTGTGCTTACCTCTTAAGTCTGTAATCCCTTCATCTAATTATATTTTTCTACCGCTGTATATACCATTTGCTCATTAACTTTTATAGTGTTTAGGAATATTTCTTACAAACAAGAAGTTCTACATTACTTAAAGAAAAAAAATTATAGTCTGTGTGCAATTATTTTTCCGTTCTAGAGTCATTTGTTTAATATTTTCGGTTTTAGAATGTTTAATAATATACATCCATTGGCGTTCTCGATCAGAAAGCTTATAAAATTTATCAAATAGCTCTGCTTATCTGAAGAAGTAAATATGCTGCCACAGTTCATTCTACATGTAACAGTGCATCACCGAAAATGTCTACCACAAAATTTACGATAATAAACCGGTAATCGCGTTAACCGGATTTTTTTTCGAAAAACTTTACAGTAATATTACTATACCGAAATGTAACGACAGAATTTAATTAGTAATAATATGTTTCGTGATTGTTCTAGTAAATAAGAAATGGAAAATTTCCAAAGAACAAAAGTGTTATAAGGAAAACAGTGGGAAATTACCAAGGAAAAAAATTGAAAAAAATTGCATAAGTGTATCCCGACCCATAGATACCGAAAATGGTATAACAGTAAAAAGTCAGTAATAGTATAATACAGGTTTATTCCTTGGGGGCGTCGATATATATTTTTAAATAATCCTATGTTTAAACATCGTGCCAAGCGTGGTTAATTTTCATTCAACTTCAAACAACTCAATAAAAATAAAAACACATTCCCAATTTGTTCAATTACATTATAACAAACTATGTCTAATTATCGATAACATCACAACACTAACTTCAAACTAACGCTCATTCCCCACAAAAAGTGCCCGTATCATAATGACCCAACATTTCTTCTCGATAAGGGTACAACACTATGTTATCTCCGCCTTGACCCCTCACACGTTGTCTGACATTTGACTGATAAAACAACTTATAGTTCCGTAGTAAAATAAATGCTCTAAAAAAAAACAAACGAAATCTTTCTTTGCTTAAAAATAAACATTACTTGAATTTATTAAAAAAAACATCAAAAATGTCTATGGCATTTTAAGCTACCAAAGTTTTTTTTTTCATTTAACCTTAGATTGAAGAAAGTAAAAAAGAAGATTATCTTCTTTATTTCTTACCTGCCTGATTCAATCCCACAAAAGGACGATATTCTAGGCTCTTACAAAGAATGTCCATTGATCACACTTAGATAACTTACTTATCTTAAAGTCCGATAATTATTAATTATGCAAACAGTAATTGACCCTATAATCTTTAAGTGTTGCTATTTTTAAACTCACATAAAACGGTAATTATTAAAATCGTTAGTACGTTACACCGTTTTCCATTATATTAGTAGTCTTTTGCTAAATTAAATTGGAAACACATGTGCAGTGAACATTACTATGAAATAATCAGTTTCATTGACTCCTTACTACTTGAAATGATAGCACTTGAGCGTCATCCGTCAATCCGAGACGACATGGAAAATTAATTGCAGTTCAAGAGCATTAAATTGTAATTGGCATTAAAATACTGTGAATCTGAGCAAAAGTGCTTTTTGTGTCAAAAAATTCCTCTATTTACTGGTCAATTAGACAATACTTCAAGATTCGTTTTAAGATAAAAAACACATTGAAAAAAAAAACGTTGCCCCGCACTTGGAATTACTCCTGTATTATGGGTGCATTTACAGACAATTAAACTCACATAAACAAACAGCCAGACCCGGAACAACTATCTGTAGGCCGTACAAATATTTGTTCCGTTCGGGGATCGAACCCGCGACACTCAGCGTAGCAGTCGATCGCTCAACCACTGCGCCAACCGAGTCGTCAACATTGCTGGAAAGAACCCGAAACATCTTAATGATCTCTTCATAAATTATGACGCTGTTGAGAACTAGAAATAAAAGATACAAATCTGGACAAGTGAATAACAAAAGAGGATTTCATTCCTAAAGAAAGAAAATTATTTGATGATTTCCCTCCCGAAAAAAAAAGTCAAATTCCCAGGTTGAAACCTGCTATGAAAGAAATGTTGAAATACGAGTTACTAACATGGCTTAAGTTACAAAATACGCTTTAATTTTCAAGTAAAAGATTGTAAGGAACCATTTCCCTAGCACAATAAAACTGGCACGGAAGTACCAAGAAGTTTTAATGCCTTATTGTGTTTTATAGTACAAATATTACCAGCCAGTAGCCACGACCCATGAATTTATACCACTTTTACTAAGGAAACGGTTTTCGATTATGAAATCTTTATCGTTTGTGACTTCTGAACTATTTATTTGCGGCGGCATAGTTTTTAATGGTCTTAACAATGTAGATAGATAATTTATAATGACAACGAATTAGAGTAATAGATAAGTTTTTTTTTTTTTGGACCTCGCAACTAATACCAAAACTTGATATATGAAGGATGACATAAACAATTGGCAACGACGACTGGTTTATAAAATGGTTCATCACAATTTCTCTCGCTTATGCAATAATCTTATATACTTGATTAAGGTTTATTAAATAGGGTAGTAGTTAGTCAGATTAGGTTATGATGAGGCTGTCATGCCTTTGTAAGGGCCTCTAACTAAATAAAGATAAAACAAAATGACAACGACGATGACACAAAGATATTTACATGAATACTCCTTGCTATCAGTAAGACCCAGAATAGTTTAACGCACATCCCCCGCTGCATATCCTCAAACATCTCTGAAAATCACAGTCACAATCGAGAACTCAAACTATCTAACATAACCTAACTTGAAATACGCTGAATAGATACTATTAAATCCCTTGAGAAAAATATTTTCTCAAAACACGCATTGGAATAGAAATGCAAAGGAAATAATCACGCAGAAATCCACGCGCTGTTATTTGTAAATTCCAATCGATTGTATTGGCTTCGAGCGATACGGTAGCCAATACATTTGTAAACTATCGAAATGTAAGTCAAAGAACGAGAGAGAATGTGAAAGTCTCAGTAGGTGAAGGTAAATAATTAAGGGTCTGATGAAGCTAAGTAAAATAGTGATGCTGTCTATATTTTAATCAGTAAGAATCACATTGCCGGTAACAATATAATGCAAGCTTTTATAGTTTCGCTAGTGGTGAAAATCTATCTGTAATCTAAAAAAAAAAACTAATAATTTCTTATAATTTTCGTCAGTGGTAGCTATTGTTTTGCAGAGTCATATCTTTACTGAAACATTCTTTTTTTTTGACGTCGCCAACCATAATAATTTCAAACAGAGTCATTCCCACACACCGACTGATTTAACTATTTAAATGCCTACACCGTGTGTCCGTCAAAAACTTGCATGTAACCCAAGCAGGGCGACCTAATTAGTGTTAATTTCATCGTCTCACTCGATAATGTGTCAAGTATCGCAGTGGCATTTTAACTGCCAGTAGGTTCAATTGAAACACACCGACTTTAAAATTATATTTTAATATCATACAGTCAATATCACATTTAAAACGAATGACAATTTTGCTGAAAAGTAAAAAAAATAAGATAAGTGTTAAACTTTGAAGGCTTCACTCAAGTTGCCTTTGAATACTAGTCAATATTACTAAATAAACATTGAATAGAACAAAAGAAATTGACCGTAAATAAACTTATATAAAAACGATCAATCAATCGCTAAAAACTAAATCTTAACTGGCAACCTAGACATCGCAACAAAAAATAAAATATATGAATAACTTTTAATGAATTGCAATTGGCTATGGATGAATTGAATACGATGACCCAAAATATAATGTCTGGGTCAAGAAATTCTGTTATCTACAAGTCCAAATATGGTTTAGTTAATGAATCTTAAACCACATACATCATAATTATGTCCTATCTAATAAAAAGTATCGATGAAGTTAGACATTTTACATTCTAATATTCCGCGAAACTAATTTGTATCTTTAAAATAAAAATAATGGGACTTAAAGAGGTTGTTTGATGTCAGTTATTATTTTGTTTTAATTTAATGCTTATATAAAAAAATACACTTTTTTCTTGTGCATGGTAAATTAATCTATAAACATGATCAATCTATGGTTTTGGATTATAAAAAAATACAATAGTGTTACGACACATTCCCATATCGATTGTTTAAGTTTCCGCCGAGGCGAATGGAATTCGATTCCAATGGTTAATGAACTCCTATAATTATTTTTTCGTGACCAACATTTACGATTTCTACATTGATTTCTTCATCTGGTTTGCTTACACTTTCATTCCCTCCCTACATTCATCTTCTTTTGATTATTATTTCCTCTATTCGGTCCCTTTTCAAGTCCCTCAAAAGGAAAAAAACAGAACTATTATTGGATCTTTGTTGTTCGACAACCTCTCTCTGGAACGCGTAGAGGTATGAATGATGAAATTAAAACCGTATTCTCAAATCTGTGGTTTCTTTATGCTGTGAAAAATCAACCCTCTAAGTCTAAGCAGTCAAAAGATATGCTTTATGTCGCAAATTTATTCGGAACCTTCGGTTTGCGAGTCTGACTCACATTTGGCCGGTTCTTTATTTATAAAGGGCATACCATCACTTTTTAAAACAGTCCCATTTCAATCTTTCACGCGGTCTATCTTTTTTCTTAAATTCTTTATGCTGTTTGTAATAATATTTCTAATAGACGTGTAGGTCTAACTACTACAGGCTAAGGTAAAATTATCAACTTCAAAACATTCAGAATAACGAACTCTCGTTGAAAAACCTTTACAATTAACTACTATTCATGTTAACATCTTTATTTCTATAGCAAGGGGAACAAAACACCTTTTAAATCCATTACATAACCTTGCAATTAAAACAGTCCATCCTCATATTCCGCAACTCAAAGAAATAAAACTAAAGAAGAGTAACTTTCTCACTGGTATGTGGTTCTTACGAAAGGGCATTGTCTGTTTGTCTTAACACTTTAATCTTTTGAACGGCCGCGTTTCACGGAAGCTGTGGTTTATCATGTGGAACTTTTATGGGTTGTGTTACGATCTCCTGTTTAGCTAGTGCCTTCTTATTGGTGGGAGTATCTAACCTAATCTGATTGGTGTCATTTATGTCATCACAATTTGTTAGTATCATATTTTTTATATTGTTAATTGCATGAAAATGATGTTTTTCTTTAGAATCTATTGGTAGCAATTGTTACTAGTATTATAAAAACGAAAGTGAGTTTGTTTGTTTGTTACGTCTTCACGCCTAAATGGCTTATATGTATATTGGTGCAGAGATAGAAGGTACCCGCAAATCAGGAAAGGGGAACTGTGCTACCCCGAATTTAAAACGAGCGAAACTGCGGGCATAAGATATGTGGTTTGATTATAAACTCTTTTCTTAGCACTAAAAAGCTGTCGCTTTTGCATTTTTTATTCGTTTCGGTAATTTTGTATTCTCATCATTAAATATCATGTACCTATACCTACTATTAGTGTTGTTCTTAATTTGATTAATCCTAAACATGACGTAAATTAAAAGTAATTGTTCCTTTTTCCTTTCAATTTAAACAACCATACTTATAGTGGTCTTAACGAAAGATAAATAAGTACTCGTCAGCCACCATGACTTTTAGGGGAGTCTTAACAATCAATTGTGAAAGACGAGGTGTTTAGCGCCCCCTGCCGAAGGGGCGATGAACTTGGCAGATGTTTGAGAAGAGAAGCTGATGAGTTTATTACGGAATTGATTGACACTTATTCTGTCGTTTATTACGTATGAAATTAAGTTTGGTATCCTAATAAATATAACGAAGACTTCATGATATATTGTTTGTCCTGTTACCATTATAGAAAGGTGCTAAAGGAAATGATCCAATACATTAAATATTTTTGGATGCTTATTACGACGGACGGAACTTATTAAACACTAGCTTTTGCCCGTGGCTTCGCTCGCATTAAATTCGGGGTAACCCAGTTCCCTTTTCCTGATTTGCAGGTACTTGGTACCAGTAGTTTTGACCTTGCGCCTTATTTATTGTAATAGCAAAGCTAAGTTTTCCCTTTCTTTCCCTCTTTCGCCTAAATTGCCGCTTTAAAAAAAATTGCTTATGTTCGTCTCGAGAGTTTCTTCTATCTCTGTACCAAAAAATCATCAAAATTGGTTTAGCCATTTAGGCGTGAAGACGTAACAAACAAACTCACTTTCGCTTTCATACTATTAGTATGTATTCTATCTTCTAGAAACGTTTTAACTAGATCAAGTAACTGCTATTGACATACATTCAGTTCATAGAGTTGCAACATTAACATTACTCGACAATTTATCCTGAAAACTGATGATTCCGTGGCAAAACCCGAGTACCTAATGGGAAATCTAATGCAATAAAACTTAGACAGGTAGGTACATTATCTTGAGAGCTGTTTTTATTCGGGTGGGAAATCGTCAAATGACTTGTCATGGGCATGTCAGACTTTTACTGACTAAAACCCACCCATGTTCTTTTATTGCCCTTTACGTTCCGGGTCCGCGGTATATCTTTCGAACAACCCGCAACCCCGGCAGGAAAATACGTCCCTTTAATTCGGTTATCTTGAGAGCTAAAGCTAAAGATGTAGTCGAATTGCGCAGCGCTGGTCTAACAAAATACGAAGAGGAAGATTCCTACTAGCTAGTAAGTTAGTAGGATTCTATCCTATTAAAATTATAAATGAGAAAGTTTGTGAGTATAGATGTATGTTTGATCCTCTTTCGCGAAAAAACTACATAACGGATCTTAATTTGGCACAGAGGTAGATTATATTCTGGAATAACACAAAATACTGGGGATAGATGAGGATACACGGGTGCCAGCTAGTTAAACAATAATCTGCCTTGTAAAATATCAATTATCTTGGATTTGTCTTTTGGATTGTGGTCAGATAAACAGTTGCTGCATTTAAAATGCTGGTTTTCAGCTGCATCCGTTTAGACTGGAAGGTAAAATCTAATCAGAAGCAAAGATGTTGGCTTTGGCTTCCATACAATCCGTATGAGCTATATTCCAGTGTTTACATGCATTTGTTTTTTTACGGATTGGTCTAATCATCAAATAAGTTCCCCCGCTCCGAGCGAAGCGGGGGGAGTGCTAGCCTTTTACTGACTAAAACCCACCCATGTTCCTTCTTTTGAACTTTATCTTCCGGGACCGCGGTTTCTCTTTTGAGCAATTTGCAACCACGGCAGGGGGACGCTTTTAATGCATGCGATTATCTTTTGAATTCCAAAATCCAGATACAGGGTATCAGGATACCCCTTGGCAAGTTGACAGTCATCCGTAACGTATGCCAAAGATCTGAAAACAATTGACAGCTGGAACCAACTGCAACGGCGTGATATCCTAAACAGAGGAGAGTCTCGATACATGTAGGTAGGTACCTAATATATAAATTTTATTAATCAAAGCCAGATGTCGGATAACAATGTCTTCAACACCACTCAATATTTTATAAACTTTCTTTTGTTGTGTCAAATGTGTCTTCAAGGGAATTCCACAAATGAATGAAGAAAAATGTATGATGGCTTTGTTTGAAGACATTTGCCATTTTACACATTGATTAATAGCCAACATGACACCTGTCTTCAAGAAATTCTTAATAACTTCGTTCATAGTTGCTGCAAATCTATGTGCATTCTATTGAATGCATTTTTAGGTTCATTTTTCATTGAACTACAATTCAGTGTTCTGGACATTCTTTCATCTCTTGATGTTGTCGCAACATCGCTCTTCGGAGTAATTTTTCTTTGACCAAATGCAAGCGTCATCTCAATTTGTATTCCATTATTTAAGTGTCTTTTATCATCTTGGCGTGTGTTTACTTAACGGTATTTCCTAGTGATTGTACAATATCTAACTTAGAGCCAATACATCCTACTAATCCTTTTTCCTTATCCTTACTAATATTATAAAAGCGAAAGTGAGTTTGTTTGTTAACTCTTCATGCCTAAATGGCTGAACCAATTTTGATGAATTTTAGTACAGAGATAGTTGGAACCCTGGTAACTATTTAAAAAAAATTAAAGGTGAGAAATAAGGGAAGAAAAGAAAAAACTTAGCATTGCTATTACAATAAATCAGGTGCATGGGCAAAAACTACAGGTAGCATGTATCTGCAAATCAACAAAGGGGAACTGTGTTACCCCGAATTTAACCGCGGGCAAAAGCTAGTAAAATAATTATAATTTAGTACAAAACGTTTGTTGTCTAAAAAACATGGCGGTGTGGAAGCTTGTCTATCCGTCAAAGAGAATGTCGTTGTCATGTTCATTCATAAAGTGAAAGATAACTGTTTCTGAAATATCAGTTTATTATATAAACATCATAAACTCTCATTTCAAGTCAATTTTCCATATAAAACCAGTTTTATTTTCAATTATCTTCCCTAGTGAAATAATGTATATGTTTTATCGTGTGTTAAGATCTTAGTCTATGTATTTGACCTTAAGGTGCTAAAGTTTCGCTAGATCTCAGATGCAAGTATGTAATCTAAGCGTGAATATTATCTAGGCATAACCTCTTGGCCACAAACCACACGCTCAAGCGCACGCGAAAACTAATGAAAGTAATTGATTAGTAACTGTCATGGAACTTACGTTGAACGGTTAAATGTGATGTCGTGTCATACGTCTCGCATTATGGATCAGTCTCCGGAATGCAGGGAGAATAGGCTAGTTTCCAAAAAAATGTGTCTTTTAGATTATTCAAAAATAAGGGACACGTATTTTTTATTTGTAAATTAGAATAAAAGTTACAAAGATATAGCCCATCAAAGTGACGTCACGCGTTGCTGCATTTTTGCGCATCGAGTGACGTCACACGTAACTTTGGGCTATATTTATCGTATAAAAAAAACAAATCCCTTATTTTTGCATAATCTAAAAGACAGACTAAAACAACGTTATTAAGTACTTTGACCCTGGAAACAACTACCTTATTACAAAATCCCTAAATATGGGATAAGTACAAAACAGTATCCATCTTTATGAGAAATATAAAACAACCTTTGACATCACTTGCATCGTAGATAGTAAAATAATGTAAGAAGCGTTTATAATTATTCATAATATTCAAATGCAAATCTTTCTCAAACTCAGTGCATGATTGCAAAAAATGTCGGGAATTTTCTTCAAATGTCTTTAATTTTTGGTGGAAGACTTATTTATAGATCTGGGGAACGAAGCGTCGCGCGCATTTCGCTTAAGACTCTTGAGACTAATCGTAACATCCGAGGCTGTGAACCGGGTCTAATTCTGATTATTTATTTTATCTATGCATAAGATTCTAGGATTCAGCTGCCGCTGTCAAGATCCTCAGCCATTTCTATGCAATGATGGAGTAGATAGCTTCCATTAGAGTGGTACCTTAGAAGTATTCCTTACGAAGTCTGGCACCAATACGGTGGTAATAAATAATAACGCTGTTTAACGTCCATCAACTGTGCCTTTAATTCGGTGCTGCCTTTGAGTGCACTTGTGTGCAGGGCCGGAATTGGTGAGGAGGATTTACTAACAAATCCTTACTAATCCTTACTAATATTATAAAAGCGAAAGTGAGTTTGTTTGTTTGTTTGTTTGTTACCTCTTCACGCTTTAATGGCTAAACCGATTTTGATGAATTTTGGTACATAGATAGTTGGGAACCAGGAGACGGACATAGGCTATCATATCAAATCAATCATAGCAAATCAATAAGGCGCAAGGGGAACTGTGTTACCCCAAATTTAACGCGGGCGGAGCCGCTGGCGAAATACTAGTTACCAAATAATAATAAACGTTGCTCCGGACACCAGTGGACTATTGTTTTTTCATTATATATTTTTAAATATTTGAATTGTCTCCATTTGAATTGTATGAAAAGTAAATAACGGAGATAATAAAAATAAAGATACCTATAATAGGAATAAAAAATATAAGGATTTCAATAGTTGGAACATAACATTTTGTGTGTCCTGTACCGTTTTCGCGTATTTATTAAAATAACATAAACCTTCACCCCTGGAGTCTTAGTAGTTTTATTATTTTCTAATAAAGATTAAACAACCATAGAGGTATAAGTGTCTTGTTAATTACCTACTTGGGATTTCAAAAGGTGTCATCAATTAACCCCATACATTGTATAGAATGGCATTCTAACAAGGTGTGTTATTGAGCAAAATGTCATGGGGCAATGCAATTTAGCAGAATAGCAACGGAACTTCGTAAGTAACAGCTCAAAATTTACACCTATTAGGTAAATAGTGGTCTTTAGTCGTTGTTCCAAGGAGATAACTGTTTTCTTCACAGTCGTTCCATCTTACATTGTTGCAACGAGAACTTACAACGGTTTCATGATAATATCTAAGTATCATTTGAATACTACAAGTGTGAGGATTATTATGTAGACCAAACAGGTGACACGCACTATTTGAAAGTGTTTTTTACTGTTTAACGCTCGTAGGCCGGGATAATCTGGGGTTGCAGGTTATTCCAAAAAGATGCTACGGTCCCGGAATACAAAGGGCACAAATAAGGAACTTCGATAGATTTTAGTTAGTAAAAGCCTGACACTCACTCCGCCCAGAGCGGAAAAAACTATTGTATAAATTGCAATCCAAAAAACAGAAAAAAAAACGGGATTAAAAGCCTATGCGTTAATCTTGGTTATAAGCTTAGCCGCTTGAGCGTGAAGAAGTTACAATCATACAGACACAAGCAAACTTTTGCCTATATAATATTAATGTGATTTCCTCCTTTTTGAACAAAAGAATATTGAATGTACCAAATGTAATAATATAAATAGAAAGATAACTAATATCCTGGTCCAGTGTAAATATTTAAACTTTTTATCTCAACATTCTTTTATTAGGCTTAAACGACAAGTGGAATATTTTATTTACATAAGCAACAGTCAAAATAACCCCTTTATTTATTTACTAACCTTTGCTCACGACTTCGCTCGCGTTAAATTCGGGGTAATATCTGTAAGTAGTTGTTGCCCTTGCGCCATATTTATTGTAATAACAAAGCTAAGTTTTCCCTTTTCTTCCCTCCTCCCGCATTTCTCACATTTATTTTAAAAAAATAACTTGTCTGTCTCCAGGGTCCCAACTACCTCTGTACCAAAATTCATTAAAATCGGTTCGCCATTTAGGCGTGAAGAGGTAACAAACAAACGAACTCTTTTTCATTTATATAATATAAAAGTTAGGCCTTAGGTTTTTTCTAGCAGTCAACCAAGGGCAGTAGAGACATAACAGGTGGGTCTTCAAAATGTTCCAGTATTACAATGATATCGAGTTCCATTTTTAATTCTATTTCCTGATATCAAGAAATTTAAGTCAAATAAATATTTATATCGCCCTAAATTCTTTGAACTGTGCAGACAAACTGTCATCTGTTGTCAAACAATATAATCTTGAACATGGATTTGTTTTTATGCAGCCGCTTTATAACGTTGATAAAGTATCTAATCACAATAAATAAAGATTTTAACAATGCATTTGTTTATGAACTAAGAAGCAAACAAATGTGTATTGTTCGAATTGTTGAATAGAAAGTTGTTCATTGAGACTTACGTATCTGAAATAATTTATTATAATAAATAATTTATTATAAAGTATGAGTTATAATTTATGAATAAATTGCTATTTATTCACGATTTTGTAGCGTATTGTGTTTTAAAAAAAGTTTTTTTCTTTTTTAAACGTTGTCATACATCGATGAGAAAATAACCTGCACAATATAGGTAGCAGTCAATCGCTCACTCCACTTAGATTAAGTCACTTTTTAGAGGTCTTTTACTTGTAGCAAAGAGGTCGCCTGTACCAAAATACATGTCATATTTTTAAGGTGGGAAATCAGCAAATAAATTCTCCCGCTCCAAGCGGAGCGGGATAGAGTTGGACTCACTGGAACCCATCCGGGTTCTTTCTTTTGCGTTTTGTGTTCCAAAGTCTCGGTATCTTTTTCAAACAACTCACAACCCCGGCAGCGTGCAACAAGCCCTGAGTCCGTCCCTGTACCATCTTACATCTCAATACACATAATGGTTTGTTCAGCTGCACCCCACGCTTGCGGCGGACGCCGTCAAATAATGGCTTTAGAATTTAGATTATTGATTCATCGGCGCCATCGTAAGGATCATTTACTATGTTGTTAAAATGTCAGAGCAGCTTTGGTTTTGAAAGAAGTTGATAGGTCAGACTTAGGAGGACGAAAAGGTTCTTATGTTGAGAAACATAAAGTGCATAAGTGATTGTTAGGGTTTTAGGAAGAACATGGCCTTGGATTTGTGTAACAACAATGGGTAGCTCAGCGTCTGGCCGTCTAATGACAACAGGGAGTGTCGACGACAGGTTAGTGTTTTACGCGCCCCTCAAGGAGATGTCAGTAAAGCAAAGGGGCCTACTAGGGCCACCGCCTGCCGGGGTTGCGGGTTGTTCGAAAGAGATACCGCAGCCCCGGAACATAGAAGACAATAGAAGGAACATGGGTGGGTTTTAATCACTAAAAGTCTGACGCTCCCCCCCGCTACGCCTAAGGCGAGGAAAGTTATTTGGTGATTTCCCATAGGCAACTTCCTCTGATCGGAGCGGGGGTAGCGTCAGAGTTGTACTGACTAAAACCCACCCATGTTCCTTCTTTTGCTTTTTATGTTTCGGGGCCGAGGTATCTCTTTCGAACAACCCGCAACACCGGCAGGTACCTGCTTACCCTTGTAACTCGATCTAATATTTTCCTTTTAAACGTTTTATGTTTACAAGCAAACAAAAATCCTTGACCTATAAGCATTTGTTTGATGATCCAAAAGACGTTTCACAGCTTCCGCCCTTTTAAAGTCAAGGTCCCAAGTTCGATGCCCGTGCAGGTCAAATATTATTCTGGCCTTTGAAATACGACTCTAGTCAAGTAATCTATATGTTTGTCTATGTAATGGCACCCGTCATTTATGTGTTTATTATTTGCTTTACGTGGTCATTGAGATTCTTTATTTAATTTTGTTTCTATGACGTATTAACATAAACTATTATCACGGTTGTTTTACCCGAAAGGTTAAGCAGAGGGGTACCTAATAGTACATCCAGATTTCGCCGGTTATGTAACACTAGTCTATGCACGCGGCTTCGCCCGCATGGACTTTAGAAATTATACAACGGGATCGACTACCGAGATAACAGTATTCTGTGTTACAAATTGTCTGTGTGCCAATTTTCATCTAAATCTAAATATCAGTTTTTGCATTCAATATTGGTAGGCTAATATTTAGTATCTCATTTGTTTTTAATTATAAAATCATTCACCCCTATAATTATCATTTGAAAAGCTAAAAATAGTTCGAATCAATGCATTGAACTTGAACTTCATTCAATCGCAATTATTCAATAAAAGGCTTGACTGATAGACGCTTAATGATTCATAAATGAGTTGATTAAAGCTTGCATTGTTCCTTGCACTATTAGAGAAACAATGAATCGTGACGTTTGCTATTCTAAATTCAAACTATCATCGTGAAAGGAACTCATTTGTTTTTTTTTTTTTTTGGTGACTGCGTGTGAATGAATCTAAAGCTTTTGGGAGCAAAAATGTTTAAGGACAGCCTTCCTAATTGAAGAATATCAAATTTTGTATGGTCACTTGATATCCATTACTTTATATTATGTTTAAATAATTCGCCATCTTGTTATCGCATCCTTATCCTTACTAATATTATAAAAGCCAAGGGAGTTTGTTACCTCTTCAAGCTTTAATGGCTAAACCGATTTTGATGGATTTTGGTACAGACATTTAAAAAAAAAGTGGGATATGAGGGAGAACGAGGGAAGAAAAAGGAAAACTTAGCGTTGCTATTACAAATCAATAACTCGCAAAAGCAAAAACTGTAGGTAACTGTGTTATACCGAATTTTACGCGAGCGAAGCCACGGGCAAAGGCTAGTAATAAATATTATTGAATGCAATGCTATGTGCAATTATTCTGTACCTCAAAAGGAAAAAATTGAACCCTTATAGGATCATATTCATTTTATTGTCTGTCTATCTGCTTGTCAAGATCCTTTATCTCGGGAACGCGTGGAACAATTGAGTTGAAATTAAAACCGTATACTCAAGTCTATGGCTCCTTGCAGCTTTGAAACAATAAACGAGGAAATATTTCTTTGTACCGAATAGGCTCCAAAACTTCTTTATTTTATTTTTATTTATTTAGAAAACCAACGGCGATACATATAATGCTTTACAAATAAATATAAAATAGTTTAGTAAGGCTAATAATAGGTTTCCCTTTATAACTTAAATAATGTTTACCATGCGACCGGACTATAAACAAACAAATAAAATAATGGCTTTAGATTAGAAACAAAGGATAAAAACACTATAATTATATAGAAGTAAAATAATTATAATTAAAAAAAAAACATGGTAAATGCTTATTGGTGTATGGAACGTAGTTGCGTGCTATTTGTTTTTATTGATAACTAGCTTTTGCCCGCGGCTTCGCTCGCGTCAAATTCGGTAGCGCCTTATTGATTTGTAATAGCAACGCTAAGTTTTCCCGTTTCTTCCCTATTTCTCCCTCATATCCCACTCTTTAAAAAAAAATAGCCTATGGCCGTCTCTTGGTTCCCTACTATCTCTGTACCAAAGTTCATCCAAATCGGTTCAGCCATTAAAGCGTGAAGAGGTAACAAACTCACTTTCGCTTTTATAATATTAGTAAGGATAATGTTTTTAACCTGAGCTTTAAAACTCGGTTTACTCGGGTTACTTTACCGATTTTAATATTTTTTTCAATTATAGGAAGCTACATTATCATATAGGAAGTAACATAGGCTGTACACCATCACGCTACTACCCACGGGAGCGGAGCAGCAACTAAAGACGCGGTCGAAACCTCACAAGATAGCCAGTAATTTAAGAAAAAATAACTTTTATTTCTAAATTTAAATTTTATAACAGACCTGTTTACTGCTAACATTAATCCAGTTGTTCAAACATCATTAATATGCATGTTATTTGAACAGTTTAACTTGAAGTGAAGCATTGAGTTCTTTTTGTACGGTCTTAACAATTAACATCAGTAAAGAAACAACGACTTGAGAAACTCGAAGATTTATTTATTTACCACTAATTTATAGCACCTTTTCAGACATATCCAATACGATGCTATAAGTCAAGTTTAAGATGGTTATTCCGCCTTAAAAACTTAAACGATGACCTTTTACCTTGCTTGCCCAGGAATGGTATAAGCCGATGGTCTGGGCTTAGTTTGGGACCTAACCTTCGAGTTAGCACAGTGTACAAGTGTGTGCGCATTCACAAGTGCACCCTCTGTTCCCTCACTCTCCGATGAGACGGCAATCCGACACGACCGAAGAAAGATCAGGTGCAGGACCAACAGCTTAACTTGCTTTCCGAGGCACAGGGGTCCCTTACCGCCAACTTCCAAACCCCGGGCTGCTACTGTGAAATTCCTAATGGAAAAACCCAATAACACATTTTACGCGATCCAGGAATCGAAACCAGGACCCTGTGCTCAGCAGTCACGCTTAAGACGACGAGACCAACGGAGTTCTCATTCTTATAGAAGTCACTTTAAAGTTCATAGTGTATTTAAAACAACAACGCATCAATCGAAATTCGAACTTTAGAATTGATGTTTTTTTTTTCTTTTTTTTCTTCGTGATTGCCAGTACGATCCATAACCAATGTGATGCTGACTCTTCTAATGAACTGGTCATTTGATTTTTTCTTCGTAAATGGAACATGAGACACAAATGCAACTGCTACCAATCTCACTATCAAGTTTCTCCATTCTTTACTTCTAAGATTTGCGCACAGTTTCAAGCAATTTCTTTTGCTTAAGTAAACTTAAGTTACTTTGTGTGAGAATAACTTCTTTAGCTTCGAAAATTAAGTCATTATTATATAATTATATAAACACTTTATTTTACTGAAGGCGAATACTATGAAACATAAGCGGACTTAATTCCATAAGGCATTCTCTCCCAGTCCCTTGGGTTAAATACGACAACATTGTGATAATAAGGAAATATAAGGAACAAAAATTGTATTGTTTTCTAGCACTCATATACCTACTTATACAGATACACATAAACAAATAAAATAAACTATAAATAATGACACTTTAAAAAACGAGAAACTGAACAGTAATTACTATTAATTTTAATTGGGAGTCGGACCTAAATATTGGTTAAGAACTTTTCTTAAAAGTTAATTTGTTTTCAGCTTTTTTAAAATACCAAAAAATAGCGCGTTACAGAGCTTTATCGCATTCTTGTCCCCCTACAGTTTCATTCTCCCGCCGTTATCCAAAATTATTTGGGATCGGCTCAGCATTCTTCTTCCCTACTTCTATAATACTCGCCATCTCTCCTGACACGTGCAATTATAGATAACCTACCAAGGCTAAGCGTCTCCAACCTGTTCAATTTCCCACAATTGTCTCCAAGTCCCTACCATGACTTGCAAGCTTGACGTCACACAATAATTGAATTATTATGGTCAGTAACATGCTATTAAAAATAGTGTCATGCGAAATGACTTTGATTACTAAAATGTTACCAAGGACTTGACTTGACGCTTGCCTAGGTTTGTCTATGGATGGGTGACACACTAAGTTTCTTTCATATTGGTTGCAACTGTCATTTATAGGAAGTCGTTACAGATAACTCAAAAGTCTGACGACCAGTTCTACTAAAGAGTATTGTATTACCTAGTACTAACTGTGTGGTGGAAGTCAGATAGGCAGTAGCTCCATTTAAAATGCTGGTATTCAACTGCATTCACACTGAAAGCCGACCCCAATAGATCTGGGAAAAGGCTAGGCAAATTATGAATTTGGGGTTACCCACAATAAGACTACAAGATCTGAACCAACTACAGCTGTTGAACAAAAGATATTATAAATTAATGAATATTTAGAAGCAATGAATCGGATAGCAGTATAATCGATAACACAGCACTTGCATTCAAGAAATAAAGGTACTTACAAGCCATAAACAATTTCCATCACACCTCTTACCATAGAGAATTATAGACTAAAGCTTGTGTTTAAAACTTTCGTAGTTTTATTAATATCTTTTCTCAAATCAGCACGATTTATGAAAGATAATAATAGGTTGTTATCATAAAAAGATTTAGTTTCCAACATTACGCGTTGATTGGTTTAATAGTCTTTTCAAATCTGTGCTTATAAATCAAAGTAATGAACTTATGAGCTATTCATAGTCTCACACTTCGAAGCTACGCTCTTGGCGCCAATGGAATTTGTCAATATTATGTTTACGTTTACAACAAACCTTATCTTTGTAGTAGTACGACTTAAAATAGCATTTCTCGATTGCATCACTTTGTTGGTCTATCCAATTGACTTACAAACTGCACAGTGCAGTTATCGTTGACCTTATTGCTTTTGAAATATGGCTCAATTTACATTGGAATCTTCTCCGTAGTGTAGTCTTGGGTTAATTGCAGTTGAAATAATGACTTTGTAATAAAGCTTGTGCATTGTTACTGGTTGCCATGGCGACCGGAATTTTCAAATTTCTAACTATGACCCATGTAGTTTTAAGGTGTTTTGTGTGTTTAAGTTTCTTTAGATGTTTTTTTTTTACTGTAAGAATTTATATACTTTCAAATATATAATCGTCTACATGTTGGTCCTTCGTTGGTGAAGGGCTAGTTAGTTCGTAGACCCTCTAGTTTATACCTCTAAAGTTTAGTTTAACCTTTCCATGACCTTTGCATCAATCACGCACACCTTATTCAAGGCCTAAGGGTAATTTCATTTTTATTTTTTACTAGCTTTCGCTCGCATGGACTTCGAAATTTATCCAAGCGATCATCGGACCATGGTAATAAGTAAACTATGTATTAAGACAGGTTATAAACTATCTGTGTGCCAAATTTTATCCAAATCTGTTCCGCAGTTTTTGCGTAAAAGAGTAACAAATATATCTACAATAATACATCTTAACAAACTTTCGCATTTATAATACCGTTGTGCCCAGCAGTTTCACCCGCTCCAAGGATCCCAATTAGTGTTGTAGTGAGATATTAAAGAGCTTATTACTCAGTGATAATGTGGAAATGGAATGGTTAATGGGATTTTTTTTTTTAAATAAAAGCAGTAGTTTTTGAGTTTATTTGAACATACAAAACTAAGAATCTTTCCTCTTTATAATATTGGTGTAAAGAAGCAGGAAAGAGGATTTATAAAATAAGATATTTTTTTTGTCTGAAGTACGACCTTTAGGGCCAAAAGTATCTGCAGTCAAACAAATATTTGTATGGCCCTCGATTATTTGTATTGAGTCTTAATGTTTGTGTGGACAAGTAAATAAGGTCATCCTTGGCATAAAACAGCAAGTTTCATATGTCCGTATTTCACTAACACAAGGCGACGCTTAAATTTAATGTCTGAATAAAACTGCACTGTTGAATTTTCAACGCTAGTCTCAGTGCTGACAGTTGAAAATCAAACAAGTAATACTACATGTTTACGCATAACAGTTGTAACTGAAAATAAATCTGTCTGGTTAAACAGTGGAATCAAAACAATCAAATGCAAAGCAAATACTTAGCCGACCGCTTGTCAACAAAGACATTCTCCCTTCTTCGCTCTAAAAACGGCTTTAACTGACGTTTATTTCTAAAAATAAAACACTTATACTGCACTCGGCGTATTTACTTCTAGAAATAAACCGTCAATCCTAAATGTACATACAAACAAACATTTTATTACACAAATAAATCAGTTAGTACATCACTACTAGAACGCCCACTTTGCGCATCTCTACGATATTACCACTAAAATAGTAACAGAAATTTCACTCCCTACATTGACAGATTAAATGCTCATAAATAAATAGTTCATGGAGAGAAGTTTGAGACTAGATAATGATGCTGCCTGCAATTGCCTAGGTTGATCTGTGGATGGGTGACCACCCTTTACATACCGAGTTTCTACCGTGTTTCAGGAAGCATGTTAAGCCGTTGGTCCTGGCTGTCATTTGTAGGCTCTTGACTCTTTGTAGAAATTGTAGACTTTTGTCTGACTACCTTAGCAAGAGATATCATAATAATTATGGAAGTCAAATAGGCAGTCGCTTCATGTAAAATACTGGTATTCAGCTGAATTCGATTAAACTGGAAGTCGACCTAAGCATTTGAGAAAAGTTTAGGCATGACCCCTATTTTGGTTACTTCCTCGAAATATATGGCATTTGTTTTTGTATGGGAAATCTTCAAATAAGTTTTCCCAAGGGTCAAACTTTTATTGACTTATAGGTACCCACCCATGTTTCTTCTTCTGCCTTGCCGCGCTATCTCTTTCAAACAACCCGCAACTCCGGGAGGCAGTGAATATCACACTTGGATGCAGCACCCGAGCCCGCATAAATATACAGCCAAACTGAGACTCAAAATTGTTGCATCAAAATCAAAAGTCATTTATTCAAATTAGGCTGATAATCAGCATTTTTTGGACGTCAAATTACAAAAGACAGTCCCACAAAACGCCCTGCCATTTGCCCATCTTGCTTGCTGTACCCGCTTTTGTTTTTACCTGGCTGATCTTCTGTCCTATCCTTTCGATGTGTCCACGTCTTAATCACTTCGCTCGCCCACTGATCGCGCGTTAGAGCGTTATTTGTAAACTGACATTTACATTAAATTGTACACATGTATGGTATCATACATTATGCATATATGACTGATATTACAAGACTTCTGTATAACTCGTACTGCTTTTTTTTATTCTAAACTGGTACAGTGTGAACAATCTACTGTCTGTTTATGTGATGATGTGTGTGAGACCACCCTTTGTCACTGTATAAGTAGAACGTAAAATAAAAAAATTAAGAGACCGCTTTAAAAAAAAACTTCATATCTTGTCCCACGTGCAATGAGATATTATAGGTGTACTATGATTATTCCTTTAAATTTCAACTAGCTTTTGCCCGCGGCTTCGCTCGCGTTTAATTCGGGGTAACACAGTTCCCCTTTCCTGATTTGCAGGTACCTGCTTCTTGTAGTTTTTGCCCAAGCGCTTTATTTATTGTAATAGCATAAGAAAAAAAAAAGAAAATTAAAAACTTTTACTGAAGTCTGTGGTAGGGACCACATATTTCAGTAAAAGTTTTTAATTTTCCGACAAACAGGCAGACGGACAACGAAAGTTTCCTTTTGAGGTAACTACGGAAGCCTAAAAAAAACATTTCCCTTAAATGACGATAGAAAGAGGTTTTATGTCTCATAATAAATCATTTAAAGAAACTCCAAGAAAAACGAAAAGAAACCACGGAAACAGACAATCACTATTAAGTTTCTAAATACCAACGTTTTTTCCAACACCACTTCTAGTTGTGTCTCATTAATTTTTCAACAAGTCATCAAACAGCTTTCCTGCAATATTTTCTCACCTCATCGGACTTATCACTTTAAGTCTAGACGAAGTGAAAGGGTCCTCGAAAGTGGCCCTGGACAAGTGAAGGGCAGGCTGTCAGGGTTAGCTGACGTAATCTCTGACAGAATGAAGGGTTTGGCTTTCATTTTCAATTATTTGAAAATTGTCGGTTAGGAATATGGTAAACTAGCTTTCGCCCGCGGCTTCACTCGCATTAAATTCGGAGTAACACAGTTCCCCTTTCCTGATTTAAAGAAACCTGCTACCTGTAGTTTTTGTCCTTGCGCCTTATTTATTGTAATAGCAAAGCTAAGTTTTCACTTTTCTTCCCTCTTTCTGCCTTATATCTCAATCTTTTTTTTTTCAAAAAATAGCCTATGTTCCTCTCCAGGGTTCCAATTATCTCTGTACCAAAATTCATCAAAACCGGTTTAGCCATTTAGGCGTGAAGACGTAACAAACAAACTCGCTTTTATAATATTAGTAAGGATAGAAGTAAACGTAACGACTGCTTGTGGTGCCGTTGTAAGTTGAAGGTTTTACATTCTGATGACTTCTAAAGTTAAATGTGTTAAGTGAACTAAGCTTAAACAAGTTAAGAGTTTATTTAATCGAAGCAGAATAAGTTAAACATTTTGAATCAAATACTTGTTTTATTTGTAGCTGTATAAAAATAGGCATTTTTAACCGACATATTTATCGTAAATAGGAAATACCAAAATATATACAAGTACTTACTTTTAGTGCATAAGTGTGTAAAATTTTGCAACATATCCATTGGAAATTTCATTGAAAACTACCATTTTGTTTTCATTCACGGTTTTAGGCACGTGGTGTGAGCGAAAAGTTTTTATTGCATTAAAGGATTGTTACATATTATTGCAATAAAACCTTATATGCTAGAAAACAAATAATTTTCGTGCTACAGACAAAATAAACAAATAAAATTGGTGGTCTTATATGCTACAAATCTTATATTTTATCTCAATGTACTATTATGGGGGGTGCAAGAATTATATTGGTAGGGGTGCAAGGAAAAATAAATAAGAATACCCGTTAAGGTCACAGAAAAAATAGTTTTCATACTCTGATATTTCTTTGGAGAAAACTGTTTCAGGAAAATGACGTAGCAAAATTCTTTAAAGAACTGTAGCCCTACTATGACCTCTTAAAGCAATTCTTATTCCGCTGAGGGAAAGAGACAGAGCTATACAGGGTGTCTAGCACCATCTCTTTCACTCAGTGGAATAAGAATTGCTATAAGATGTCATAGTAGCCCTTCTGTTATTGGGATAGTTTAATAATTACACAAAAATTGTGTTCCAAACTGAGCAGTGATTTCTCATAAAAAAAAACAAAGATTCACATTGGGTTAAAAATCAGCACATCATTTTACTGCTTTTAACCCAATTAATTTAGGGGAGACATGCTGCGCCTTATGTCTACTTTTTACATACTTTTGTATCGCTCGTCATCTCATCTTTCTTGCCATATCATCAAAATCAAAAGTCATTTATTCAAATTAGGCTGATAATCAGCACTTTTTGAACGTCACATTACAAGAGACAGTCCCACAAAACCGCCCTGCTCTTCGCCACTTCCTAGTGTTTTAGCTGGGAAGAAGAAGTGGCGGAACAAACTCCCCAGCAACACATCTGTCTGTCAGGTTAGAAGTACCAGATTTTATACAATTTATATTATCACAAAAAATTATAAAAAATTAAGAAATTATTTATTCATTGTCACTTGTCAGCTAGCAAACACCAATTATATATTAAAATAAAAAAAAATTACCCAAGTCTAAATAATAAATTCACCAGTCTAACGGGTGTGCCCGCTTACACGTGCAGTGAAGAATGTCTCACACAGTTCAATCTTCGTTTCTTTTGTCTTCCTATATCTCAAACCCATCCACATTCAGTCTCAAAACGTTCCACACGACATTTTCTCATTCCATCACACATACATCACTGCAAAATAACCATAAAATATCCTACATTTTATTACGATATTTAGCTAACAAAGCAGTAATAAATCAATATTAAACCTAGTTTGTTCCCAAGTGATTGATTGAAAACTTTTACGACCATAAAATATAGTGAGGTGCACACGATTTTAATTTAAATGTAACGGTCAGCTATTTTATCTCCCACTGCGCGCGCGCAACTGATTTGTACAAAAACGTGGTGTTAAACAGTGTCACATGGTTTTTTTATTGGTTCTCTTTTTGTGACAAGATGATGCTGTTCGTTCTGTTATGTTCTATATTTTATTTAAAAAGTAAAAATATTATAAAGTCAATCTAATTGAAATTCGCTGTCATTGGAGGCTTTCGTCCTCCGTACGTAGGACAGCATAGGCGAAAAAAAAGTTGATATTTGTTTAATAAGTATTATTACCATTTTTTTGTTTGTAATAACCCTAGTAAATAATGGTTAAGTCTTAATTATTAATTTATAAGAGCAAAGTTTATAAAACTTCTTTAAAAAAAAATGATTTTCATTCTTGTCAAAGATAGATAGAAGCTGATAGATCACAGCAGCTTTAAAGGCCACTTATCAATCTTCCGTCAATCATAATGTTTTTATTCATATTTTTGCCATCTGTCAGTCAGTGTGCTACCATGCTGCGTCCGTAACAATAAGGAGCTACAGTTATTCATGGTTTATTCATCGCAGTCAGTTGGTGAACAGCCTGTAGAGAAAGAACAGAAGGTTCAATCGGTACCAAGACAAACTACCCCCTTTATTTTTTTCTGTTACAGGCGCAACTTTCAAAGTTCCTCTAATATACTCATTCCTTACTTTATCCATTTTTGTCACTCCACACATCCATCTCAACATTCCAATCTCCGCTACATGCTATTGTTTTTCATCCATCTTGTTTACAGCCCAGAAAATAGAGTAGATATCTCATAAAACTATGTATTACCAATTTACACGCAATTTTGCATTTACATGCTCAAATACTATGCTATTTACTCAAGAGTTAGGCATTACCTAATAATTAGCGTCGATTAGCGCAAACTTCACGCTAACACATACTAATCATGTTATTAGATACAGACTTACTAGTATTTACGATACGTTTATGTATATTATAGGGGTATTAGCGCGACCGGTTTCGTTCGAAAAGATCACCTAAAGTAATATAGTAAACACTTATTTTGCTTTGGCTAACTCTGAATTTAAGCCAGCTTAGAGGTTAAGCTTATGTTCAAATGGTTCACCAAAGAAGTTCGGGGTTTTTAAACATGACCCCAGAAATTACATTTTGAAAACTGTGGCGCCTCCACAGTATTCAAAATGTTTATAGTTATTGGACTGGACTCGGACAGTTGTCAAATGTGACAACTTTCTGTCAAACGTTCACTTAGATAACAATCATGTCAGTTCATCCTACTAAAATAATATTATAAATGCGAATTTTTGTGAGGATGAAATTATGAATGGATGTTTTTTACTCTTTCAAATCAAAACGGCTGAAGGGATGTTGATGAAATCTGGCACAAAGGTAGATTATAGTACGGAAAAACATATAGGATCCTTTTTTTTTCGATATCACGTGGGCGCTAGCTAGTGTTTTATATATAAAAACCTATCCTCATTAATAACAAAAATAAAATATTTTGTTCCATTCCTTTTTAATTCTGTCAATTGTCCTACTGCTAGGCTAGGACCTACCATTTCTTCTTCCAAACCTTTATCTTGTGCAATCTCCGACCTAACAAGATACATTAACAAGAGAAATCAAAATTAAAAACATACTTGACCTTCTGCATTTTTTCTATCAAACACCCCATACAATAACAAAACACAATGTTACACAAATATGACACAAAATAAATAAACACGATTCGACAAATCAACAAACACTGACGTTTTCGATCAACACATCAACTGAAGATGTTCAAGATGACTTGTCTCATTAGGATATGTGTAGGACGATGACATTTGAATGCATCTTTAATTCCTAACGGTTTCTAGGTGAAGATGATAAATATTTTGATAATACAAAACATGACGGCTGCAGTCCCCGTAGTATTAGGCAGAGGGACAACTTTCTTTGTACTGCCATTAGTGTATGCCTGGTGTCTGAATTTTTATGCCACCCATTTTTTTTTGGAGGTTGGAAATCATCAAATAACTACCCCCGCTCTGGGCGGAGTTGGGGGAAATGGCAACTATCGCTGTACCAATTTCATCAAAATCGGTTTGGCAATTTAGGCGTGAAAATGTAACAAACAAACTCCGAACTAATGATAAGATTTAAGTTTATAAAAGCGAACCTTTTATAATAATAGTAAGGATTAGTCGGAACCGTGAGACAAACAAGATTAGCTATGCTTTTTATATATATTTTTCTTTTCTTTCTATTTTTTTTTCTATCTAATGCGAAGATTTAAGTTTACTTTTTATTGTTGTTTGTACTTGTGGCAAGTGCCTAATGACCCTGTTTTCTATCTTTATTTATTGCCGTTAATCGGGCATAATACTATGCCTGTTCCAGGAATCGAACCTAGGAGCTCTTGCTCAGCAGTTACGCTTGCCACCACTTTTTTTTTTTTTTCGGGTGGGAAATCATCCAATGACTTCCCCCGCTCTGGGTGGAGCGGGGGGGCATGTCAGACTTGTACTGACTAAAACCCACCCATGTTTCTTCTATTGCCCTTTACGTTCCGAGGCCGCGGTATCTCTTTCGAACAACCCGCAACCACTTGACCAACGATTCACCATCTCATTAGGATATGTTTAGACTGATGGAAATTGAGTGCATCTTCGATTCCCATCGGGTTTTAGGCGTGAGAGATAAAGATTATGAACCTGTTGTATTCGATTGATCAATCTTCACCATGTAAATGTGAGCTGTGATGAATCAAATTTTGATTGAGAGTTGATTCGGTTGAGACAAGTCTGTGTGAGTGTGAAAGGGAACTACGAAATGATTGATTAGAATCGTCTTGATTTTTTTACCTTATTATTGACTAGCTACAAGCCGCGTTTTTTCCACGTACACTGTTATATTATACATTTAAACCTCCCTCTTGAATTACTCTATCTATTGCAGAAAACTGCATTAAAATCCGTGGGGCAGTTTAAAAGATCTAAGCGAACAAAGGAAGTGGCTTAATTTCTATGTAAAGATTTCTTGTAGTAATGGTATTTTTTGAGTACTTTGGATTGTCTAATGAATATATTCTGGTGATTATGGAAAAGAAATATCTGACGAAATTTTATTTATTAGCTAACTAGTAATTACCCGGAACATACTAGAATTTGTCTCTGCTTCAACTTAAAGTTGACTGGGAGAAAATAATGTTGTGCGTGTCCCCTGTGTTGGGAGGTACTTACTACAATAACAAAGGCCCGCTTCTGTAGAATTGTGTGCTAATGTCCTTATAGAATTTAATAAATAACTATCGCTGGATAAACTATATAGATAGCAAATTTGACTATACTAGGACCCCAAAGTCTTACTCGAATCGTCATGGACGATGGTGAAGGTATATTTAACACAAAAGTAAATATTGGTATGTGTCTCAGATTACGCGTTGTAATTGCCAGCCAGACGTTTCCGAAAGCTCACAGCTACAGTAACACTATCTAGTCATCCAATTCCATCCATTCCCACACAGTCACATCCTCATTAAATGGCGCTTCACTGCAACTATACCTAGCTAGCTTATTCACTAAGCTAAAAATAAATAGCTAAGGCTAAAATTAGTTAGTTTTATCTCCAGTGTCGTACTACTTAGTAACTTGTAAATGTGGCATTAAGTATGTAAGCGGTAGATTAATTTTAATTACAACGTTGGAACAGTTAGCGTGAAAATCTTTGGATCTAAGGAGCTTATTTCTATATTCATGGCTTACCATTACGCCTGTTTTCTCTAAGTGGAAAAGCAGAGGCGTAGTATACGATTAGCCATCACCATCAAAATCAAAATCAAAAGTCATTTATTCAAATTAGGCTGATAATCAGCACTTTTTGAACGTCACATTACAAGAGACAGTCCCACAAAAACGCCATGCCCTTCGCCACTTCCTAGTGTTTTAGCTGGGAAGAAGAAGTGGCGGAACAAACTCCCCAGCAACACATCTGTCTGTCAGGTTAGAAGAATCAGCCTACAGCCATCCACTGCTAAATAACTCGACATAGAACTATCTAATAGCATGCAATTTGATGCTCGGCGTCATTGCATCCAGTTGCTATCGGCGGCGAAGACTGTCACAGCGATTATATTTAAGTCTGTACTGTACTTATTACAGTTCCCCTTGCGCCTTGTTGATTTGTAATAGCAACGCTAAGCTTTCCATTTTCTTCCCTCTTTATCCCTCACATCCCACTTTAAAAAAAAGCCTATGTCCGTCTCCTGGTTCCCAACTATCTCTGTACCAAAATTCATCACAATCTGTTTAGCCATTAAAGCGTGAAGAGGTAACAAACAAACTCACTTTCGCTTTTCTAATATTAGTAAGGATTCTTAGTTGGTCCGTGGATGTGTGATCACCCATTAGGTACATACTGAGTTTCCTCCGTGCCTCGGAAAGCGCTTTAACCCATTGGTCCCGGCTGTCATTTGTAGATCTTTAACTGTCAAAGATCTACAAAAGACAAAGAATGTGTTACAGGTAGCTTGAAAGATTGTCAACCAGTCTTATCAAGGGGTATCATTATATTACCCAATTTTCAAATGAGTTGGTGGGAAAAATACTAATAGTCAGCTGAATCCAGAAAGACTGAAAGTCGACCCCAATATAGTGGGGAAAAGGCTTTGCAGATGATGATGGCTGTATTTTTTTCTTACATTTTGACTATTCCAGTTGTAGAAGATGATGCCTGTATTATTTTGTACATTTGGATTATTCCAGTTGTAGATAATGATGCCTGTATTTTTTTAACATTTTGACTATTCGAGTTGTATCATTAGTCGCCATAGCAAGCAGGGTGCCATGTTCGTCGATATCCGTTAAGGCTTACCGACTCACCAAGCGCCCTGAAAATGGATGGGCCCTCAAGCATTTTGTTGCATTCACTTAGCTTTTATTTTGAATCCTACTTTTCTTATTACAGCATTTTTTTTTTCGGTGGGAAATCATCTAATGACTTCCCTCGAGCGGGGGGGCATGCCAGACTTGTACTGACTAAAACCCACCCATGTTCCTTTTGTTGCCTTTTACGTTCCGGGGCCGCGGTATCTCTTTCGAACAACCCGCAACCCCGGTCTTATTACAGCTTAGGCGAAAATGGATAGCCCTCAAGCATTTTGTCGCATACACTATGAATTTATTTTGAATCCTAGTTTTCTTAAGCTACGTTAAGCGCTTCCCTAGCAACAATAACTTAAACCTAGTTTCCGCTTCAAAAGGTTTCTGGGATAACTTTTGTCCAAAGTTTTAAAGGGTGTTTCTAAAAGTAGGTAAATGGATAATTCGGTAGTAAACCGAAATTGAACTGCTACCCTACCATGACGTGTTAAAGCAGAACTTATTCCGCTGAGGGAAAGGGACAGAGCTATACAGGGTGTATAGCACCATCTCTTTCACTCAGTGGAATAAGTTCTGCTTTAAGATGTCATAGTAGGCCTTCTTATCCTGTAAATAGCCTTTGTCGAGATATCGGAACATAAACTAGTTTCCTTTGAAAATATAGGGCAATGGGGTAGCCCTAAAACTGAGATGACTGGTATTACGTATTTTTTGCCAAGAACTCGAAAGTTCTAGCTAGAATAGAATGAATGCTTTACACAAGTTACTGTGTTGGCAAATCACGTATTATGGATTTCATATAATTTATTGTCTTAACTAACTGTTGGTGATTTAATTGCTTAACAATAGCTTCTTCTATAAACGAAGACGGGCCTGTTGGTCTAGTTGTTAGTGGCCCTGACTGCTGAGCCGGAGGTCGTGGGTTCGATTCCCACCCAGGACAAACTTTGTGTGATGGGCATGATTTATCTATAATATGTATGTGTTTATAAATTATATAAGTATGTATATCAGTTGTCTGGTTACCATAACACAAGCTCTGCTTAGCTTGGGATCGGATAGCCGTGTGTGAGTTGTCCCAAGATATTTATTTATAAGACGTTCAAAATATGCGCCTTGGAGGTGGAGTTACGGATACCAGCCCGTTATAATACAAGGCAATATGAGACTTGACAAAAATTTACTTGAACATTCAAAAACTTAAAGAAAAAATACAGCAATCATTTGAATGCATTTAATGATTACTGATTAATTGATATTATTTTGTACTAGTGATTAAGTAATATTTATGAATATCATCAGTGCTTAATTAAATCTAGATAACGCTTAGCTAATAGCGTCCCTATGGAATAAAGGTTTGACCCACGGACGCCGTTAGGTACCTCATAGCTTGCAAGCTAATTTTTATGCCAATCAGCTAGTCAGATAATATATATAATCCTTTGGGTTTTGTGAGGAAACGTTATTAATATTGAATGAGCATGTTAATTGTTCATTGAATATTTTAAGCTATTGTGTTTTTGTCTGTTATCAACAACCAAAATCATTTTGATTTACGCAGGCCTTTCATTATCATCTTCCTGCTCTTGTCCCATTCTATTTCGGGTCAGAACGGTACAACACGATTTCTTCTTCCATTCTACCTGTCTATAGTCACATTCATATCTATCACTCTTTTAGTCACATGCGTTTCATCCGTCCTCATTACATGCCCATACCAAGACAAACAACTCCCTTTCATTTTTTTTTCTGTAAGAGGCGTAACTTTCTAACTTCCCATAATATGTTCATTCCGCATTTAAGCCATATGGGCACTTATATAACGTTCAGAAAAGGTGCAATGGTCGAGTTGGGGGTTTCCTGAATAGAGAAATGGGAAACTTGAAGGAGTTAATAATAATAATTGACGACGCGGGATCGACTTCTGCGCTGCGTGTCGCGGATTCGACCTACGCACGGAACAATTATTTGTATGGCCTATAGATAGTTGTTTCGGATCTGGCTGTTTGTGAATATGATTTTTAATGCTTGTAACCGCACCCACGATACAGGAGAAATCCAAGTTCCATGGGGTCAAAGTTTTTTTTTTTTAAATTGCTGTAGTGACCATGTTAGTATAAAGACTTATACAGGACTACGTGTTGTGAAACGAAATATAAATCCGAAGGTTCTGTCGATTTTTCATTTGGAGCCTTCAAATACTTTATCATCAATCAATTCACCTCCTTGCCAACTGCCTTGATTCTGCAGGTGTCCAAAGACCACTTCCCGGACACCTGCAAACCCAAAGCAACTGCCAATAACACTGCAACTACTTGGCATTAGGTAAGGCTGTCAGCCTCTTTGGCAGCTCATAACATTTCTAAGAAAAATCCTTGTTCATATAATTTTGGTGTAGATTCTTAGCGCAGACTTGACTGATTTAATATTTTGCAAAAATATTTAGTTTTATCAAGGTTATATCTAGGATAGGTTTGTGTTGCGTTATTAAAAAAAGCTTTTTTGCATAAGAAACTTATTTCTGTTATTTTGTTGTGTTTTTTTTTTATTTTAGTCTTTTGGTTGTGGTTTGTTGGTATCTCATACAAATTATTATCGAGTATTAATTTTCCATTGCTACTTAGATATATTAGCATATCGTACATATATATATGTATAAGAAGAAAACTTAGACTTTTATAGATTTCTCATGGTTGCCATTATCAGAACTGAACCTAATTGAAATGGAACCACAAGGGAAGTACCAGCTTTCAAATAAAAAAAGAGTCAAAACACAAATAAAAGAAAAAAAATACAGTCCAATTGATAACCTCCTTCTATTTTTTGAAGTCGGTTAAAAATATTGCACCTTCTCTGTGCATAATTATTTTTGCAGAAAGCAGGGTAATTCTGATTATGCATTCCAAATTTAAATATTTTTGTGGAGTTTAAACGATTGTTGCCAGCCAGCGATTTATTGACATTGCAAACTTTTGTTTTATCTTTTTATGTTATTTTATTTTGTTTGCGGTAAAAGAGATTATGGAAAGAATTGGGGGAGGCCCTTGCCCAGACAGTACAGATAAAAAAAATAAGATTAATAATTATTTTCTCTTACAATATCAAAGTTCAAAGACCGGCCCACTTAGGAAGGAGGAACATAACAGCTACATTCTTGCACTTCTTAAAATAGCTTCTCCCTTAATAGGTCTCAGGAAATGCCTAATTAGTGCAAATATTTATTATGTGGCCGGTGCAGGCGCCTCAGACTCTGGAATTAATGATGATAGGCAGATGTCTGACCAAGGTCAGTGCAAGGCAATTAACAATAAGGGTTATTATGAATGTACAAATAATGGGAGTTGTATGGATAAGGATGATGAAAATAGGTCCTAAAAGCTTAAAAATTGCATGTCTTTTAACTGCGTAGTTTTCGAGGGTTGATTTTTTCACAGCTCTAATGATTTTTCGTATTTAAGGCGCAGTATTTTATCGTTGACCTTGTTCATACATTTTGACATTGGACTTTACTGCATACGTTTGTCGTAAAAATACAAATAAATTTGTATAAAATTAAATATTAACTATTCAATCAAAAACAATCCATCATTGAACGCAGTTTGGCATTGGAAATTTCATTGTATACTTTTGATTATAATTACGATTAATATTGAAGAGATAAACTGCTTTAAAAGAGAATTTAGAGGTGTGTTTGAATATTTTTTTACACATTTTAGTATATTTAATTATAATTTGAATTCCATCAATGTATGCAAAAAAGCCTTAAAAATATCATATTTTTTTCAGTGATTAAAATTATGTATGGTTTAAGAGATACACTGCGTTAAAAAAACCTGATTTTTGGCCGTTCTCAAGAAATCTTCACCTTAAGTTAATTTCAACTCGATACCTCCCCACGTGTCCGCGTTCCCAGGTTTTTAGACTGATAGACAGACAGACGGACAACAAAGTAATTCTATAAAGGTTTCGGTTCTTTCTTCTCCAAAGTAAGTTCACTTTTTACTGACGTCAGCAACGAAATTACAAAACGAATATAGTTAGGTCTAGTGAAGCCAAAAAGGCGGATTCGAAGTACATAATCAGAGTAGCCTAGAACCTACCACTATCACAAAACTTGCCTCATATTTAAAAAAAAAAAAGAACGTTGCTCTAGGAACACTAGGAATTTGTTCTCAATACTCAATATCTTTATTGCTTTACCATAATGTGTATTTAGGTGTTAGTTTTTATAATAATGAGAACATTATGGACCCTGTAGGGCACAGCAAAAGGGTAGAGGAGAGGAAGCTCTGTTTTATTGTATAGTTGCTATTTTGTCCTCTATCGTGGGTGCGTTTAAACACACATTTAAACTCACATACACAAACAGCCAGACCCGAAACAACTGTAGGTCATACAAATATTTGTTCCGTGCGGGGATCGATCCCGTGACGCGCAGCGCAGCAGTCGATCGTTCTGACACTGCGCCAACCGTGCCGTCGAAATTCAATGCCACAGTTTAGTAAAGTACTAAAACGGGTTATAAAACAATTTGTATACATAAGTACGTTTGTTGCTAACCCATTCAGGTGTGTTGTATGAATGCGAAGCGCATTAAATGAAGAATTTAGGGCAGTTGTTAGGTCTTTTAATTGAAGGGACGTGATGATTTCCTTGAGTAAAGTTGTGACATGCGATGTAATAGTCTTTTTTATGGGTGTTTGTTAAGTACTGGAGTTTTTTTTTGTGCATTTTAAAACGTGGCAACACTGAATAGTGGTAAAGTACGTATGTTGGTCCCTTAATGCTGACAACTGTGACCTACCTTGTAGTATCTTGAAGTTAAGTGACTAGCTTTGGGCGGAGCGTAGGGAAGTGTTAGACTTTTACTAACTAAAACCTACCCATATTGGCTTTACCTACTTTGCTCTTTATATCTTTCGAACAACCCGCAACGTCTTCAGGCGTTGAGTCTGGCAACACCCTCTGCTTTGCTGATATCTCTATGAGGCGAGTGAAACATGAACGCCCCGTCGATTCAGCCTGTCATCACTAGACGGACAGCCGGTGAGTTACCCATTGCTCATCGTCCACAGGCCCGCATCTACAAGGCCAGCAGCCGCGACGGAAGCAACTAGATGGAATCTTAAAAAGTGCTATGATTAAAGCCTAGCGCTTTCTTTTTGTTGGTGTGGTCCTCCTTAGATTGGAGTACCACAACCACAAACATCTCGTTTACAATCTAATGTATCATCGTAAACTTCTAATGACACTTCTGGGTGCCAACAGCTTTAATTCCCCAGTGTTCTCACAGAACTTGGTCCTGCCAAGACAAGGTATCAGCATACGTTATTCAATTATGTTCAGGGAAGCCCCTCTTGTGCTTAATGCCGGCTTACCTAATAGCTAGTTCGAAGGGAGCTTAGTGACAGCGGTTTTGTTCATACGACTTAGTTGGCTCCCTTGAGAACTCACCGTAACTGTGTTGTAAGACTTCTTTAAATTAAAAGCTGTTAGTTCTGTGGGCTTTTGTTAAAAGAATCTTTTATTTCTATGGGGATATGTCTAAAGCCAGCCTTTTGCAATCCTCTTGCTAGTTAACATAAACTTATACTCTGAAAAATAACAAAAAAAATATTTCGAATTTGAATTTTGTAATAAACGACAATTTCACTTACGAACAAAAACCTCGAAGTATGGACTGCTCATACAAATTTCACAGAGATGCTAAAACTAAGAGTACAAGCTTCTTTTTTCAAAACATTTTTCATACCACGGATAAGATTTTTTTTTATGCAGAACATTTGCTTTTCTGTTTCATTAAGGGTACTTTAGCACTCTTTATATAAGTTTTCAATACGGTAAGCTCCTCAAAAACAAATAATAACGCACCCCAATTCAATATCGTAACTCATAAACCATAAATAAACTTCAAATATAAACCAAAGTACATTCGCGCTCATAATAGTCTAATAACAATATAATAACGGTCATTACAACTTCAAAGTGTTTGTTATCGTTTATTCACGAGAACATAAATAACGGAGGTCGGGAGGTGAACGAGACTTCGCTCTGTGCGACTGTACTCGCAAGTTCAATTTTGTGGTAGAGTTGTAGGCAATTCTTTAAAGTGAGTTAAGATGCAGTTAAGTAATGTGGCCAAGTGTAGATGTGACGCGCAACAATACTGCCTGAATTCAACACTAGTTCCTCTGGCGACATATTGTCGGCGACTGGTCATGCATGGTCTGAAAAACTTACTATACAAAAAAAAACACTTTCAAAAAAAAAATGTGGAAAATAACACAACTTCCAGAAGCCGGTGGCAAAATAATCAATGAAACAAACAAGAGTCACCGACTTCCGGAAGTAAAGTTATTTTCACTTTTTTTTTGGAAGTCGCAATGAAAATGTATGTTTGATAAGAATTTGTGGGATAGCATCATACCACAACTAAAAAGGATGAAATATTTCTGATCAGATCAAAGCAATTACCCAACAGTAACTGTGGCCCTTGAATTGGCGATCGTTTCAAGTACATGAGTAAGTAAGTCAGCATTATGCTTGAATTGTCAACGCAGAAGTATCGCATCTTCTGCTATTGTTACATGCACCATATTATTTGCAATAAACGTGACGCATAATAAAGAAATAGGTAACGCACAAACAAAAAAGAACAACTCGAAGGAAAATGTGCGTGTTCACGCAAAACGTTCATCACTCAGCATATTACTGCGACATTATGCAAGACAGAGCACGAGACGGTGTTCAACGACAGCCGACGTTCAGACGATGACGTCACCGGGCGCATGTTTGACATCCATTACCACAAAAAGCAAACAGTTTAGAATGCGACTGTACTTTGTTTTTTATAGCTTTGGACGGACTTGAACTTACATCACTTACGCAACTATTAAGTAACAACTTAGAACCGGTTTAGATAAAAGAATGTTTTATGACGAATCATACGGAATGATGAATGAAATTGTTGCTTTTAATTTGTAGCGAGTTACAAAAGCGAATCGAATTTAATTATTCGTAGAGTTCTTGTGAATGGACAAAAGATTGACTAATTGGTTAAGGTCAATACTTAGTATACTATTGGTCATTAATCATCTGGGGGCGATTTGACTTAAATGCTCTGCAGCTTAAGGCTTTACAAATTGTAGCTTGCAATGATTCTGAGAGGATTCAACGCTGAGCAGTACATGTTTTTCAGTTAATGTGATGAATTTTCCAGTTAAAGTTGGAGGAGGGTCCGAAACAAACTATTGAAATTTGACTGAAGAAATCATGATAAAATTGAGTTCTATCATTCGATAGTATCGCACGTCTTCTAAATGAAGTTTTAATGCAATACCAAGAGCCCATAAACTTCTGCCATTCTTCTTTTTGACAAGAACCATCAGCTAAGTAGACACCTCAATCCTCGCCCTATCATCTACTTACCAGTCTACCCGTTACAAAGTGACACCACACGCGCCAGCTATTCACACGTCAATCTCATATACATTCAATATTCTATTACATTGTCTAACCTAGATACTATGGCTAAGTACATGGCGCCTGCGCCGGTAACGGATTGAAAGCGTATTGCTAATAGGCTTATTGGCCTAGTAGTGGTTTTTTCCTGAGTTTTAGCTGGTGAGTACCAGCTTCCGTTTTGGAGAAAGGTCGTGTGGAGAAAGGATTTAGTTTAAGAGTAGATGTGGTATGTTTTAGCTGTCTAGACTGGCTCTGAGTTGTTCCGCAGAATATCGTTGGTTTTCAGAAGATTGTTAGGCGTGTCGTCTGCTGTTAACTCTTCGTCTTCTAGTTCCTCTCAAGAGAACTGCTACCCTACCATGACGTGTTAAAGCAGAACTTATTCCGCTGAGGGAAAGGGACAGAGCTATACAGGGTGTCTAGCACCATCACTTTCACTCAGTGGAATAAGTTCTGCTTTAAGATGTCATAGTAGGCCTACTGAAGGGTAGTCATGACTGTTGCTAGATGAAACATTTTAGCAGTACTCGTATCCGGGTCAACTTGAGTTTTATCAATAGTGTTTCGTTTAATTACGAGTAGTAGAAAGTGTCGAATACTTCAGGAGTAATAATATTTATACCAATTTAGGGAAAGCAGAGAGCAATTTAATACAATGACGTAATATGAATATTAAAGTCACAGCTGTGAGAAAACGGTGAAACTTTCAAGCTGCTGAGTGCTGCGGTATTGTTATAGAGAAATTGCTATAAATGTAGCAGCATGTACTATGTAATGTAACTGTAGAAGGTCCACTCTGAAGAAGCCTTCACAAAATAATTCAAAGTGACAACGGCGGTAAAGATACTGTTAAGAGAAGCAAAGTATTTTATAATACTTTAGCAGAGAGTGAACATTAGGTAGAACAACATTATTTTTACAGCAGTCATTGCCATCAGCTATACATTTGCTGCATTGCTGAAATTTTTCAAATAGCATGATAGAATAGATGGATAAGGTCCTCCTCTACCTCAACGTTTTTCTCAACGGAATTTGGTCGATTGATAGGGTATAGGTATGTCGACTTTACAGCGCCGAAATAGGTTTGTTTTTATTAAAATAAATGAGTGTTTATACAATTTTTTCATCAAGCCCTTTTAAGAAGCAAGCTAATTATCATTTTATGTAACTTTTAAATCTTTTCCGAGACAAAATTTTATAGAAATAGACGTTTGAAATCGTAGGTTAGCATTGTCACGTTCGTGATTTTATTTATCGAGCCAACTAATTTATATCTTGTTTTGATTTTCACACAGCGATTGATCATAATATGTTCAACTCTAAATACTGGGTGCTGTTTAATTTTTAATCTGTGGTTTTCCTCCTTGCCTTAAACAAAATCTTAACCACATACATCCCAAATGTATTGTCTATTTGTCACAACGATCTCCAAGCTTCTTCATAGGGTGCATACTGTACTCCCATAGTTGTAACCTACTCAATAATTTTCATTGCGAGTCATTTGTTTCTCGTCATGTGGCTTCTGTTTCTCACGATACGATGTCGACAGCAGCTTTCGATCATTTTTTATGGTGTATAGGGCGTTTGGCACGTGCAAGATCATGGCTGGCCATAGCTTAGATTTGCGCTTTCCAATCATATCTGGTCAATATTGAATGTTGGATAGATGGTGGCGCCGTTTGTGCGGGATAGTAAATTTTAACGGTTTGATGGTGTATCGGATTGTAGGTAGTCGGAAGTCTGGGGATTTTATAGTTAGTGTTGTGGTAATAATGGTGATTTGTATCATATATTTGGCTACGGAAACAGGCTTACCATTCTTACCATCTGAATGCTTGCCGATATTTCACTTTGCGATTTGCGCATCTTGCATCAACTTTCAGCGGTGTTGTCTCCAAACCATTACGACTTAAGGACCTTTAATAAAAGAGCTTACACTTTCTTAAACTCTGATTCCCCTGGTTTTGCGGGTGTCCGCGGGAGGCAGTATTCACATTGAAGTCCTACTTGCTCGTTTGGTCTCTCTTGTTTTAAAAAGTATCCTGTAATTTTTCTTAATGTTATTTCAGTATCTTCAGCATTATTATTTTCAATCTTCCTACTGTTGAGTATCTATATAAGCTTCGAATCAGTCCCTTCGATATTTGCCGACGTTGAACACCGACTAAAACGAATTCATTAGAATCATTCGAAAAAAGGATTTGTTTTTTTCTCATAATTTCTATAAAAGGGCAATTTTCTGGAATTCCAAGACGTCTTATAATATCATTGTACTTCATAGAAACTTGACTGCCATTAAAGCTATAAATATCAACTGCTACTATTATTTCCTTTTAACATCAAAAACACCAATACAGTTCTTAAGAACGAGAAGTTTTTTTGGCTTTTTTAACGTTTTGCTGTAGTTCCAAATACGGTATTTGAATGGACGAATGTTATTTTTGGCCCTTACTTTACTACGATAGGAATTTTACATATAAATACATGGTTAACAAACACGTTTATTATTTAAACCTACATTTAACAACCAATAACATTTACCACTTAAAATAAGCACACTATCAAACATTACCGTTAAACAAATCGCTTGCAAAAACTGCGCAGGATTATATTAACATTGAATGGGAGACATATTTGTTGTAACGGTTCTCTTTAACTTATCTATTCATCTTTCACTGTGTTACAATAACATTGCCTAGTTATTTAACCGAGTCATCTGTTTAAAGGTTAGTGATGTGCCTGTGGTTCCGTCTCTGTATTTATCATGTTCTTCATCAACAACCTTTCATAACTGAATCTTTTCATCTAATTTTGTATTACAATAGCATTACCTTAAAAATATGGATGGATTGTGTAAGGAATTATATGAAGGAGAAAGGAGTAAATGATGCCGTGACGTCTGATAGGGGAGAATGGAAGAGGAAAACGTGTTGCGCCGACCCCAAATAGAATGGGGCAGGAAAATGATGATTGTTGTTAATATTTTGATCCTTAATAATCTTTACCAATATTTTACGTCAAACGTCATCATTTGAATATCAACGCTGTGACATGGTTGCTATGAAGCAGCAACATGTTAAGTTAGTGGCCTTTTGACCTCATACAGGACCAATTTAATTGATAGTCTGTTTTTTTTAATATATTTTTTTGTTTCCATGTTGGTAAACGCACCCACAATACAGGAGAATTTCCGTGTCCCCACACGAGGAATTTCTCCTCAACGTTTAATTTTTTTAAATACATATTTTTGTTTTTTTTTTAAATTGTTTTTGTTTTTTTTGTTCTGTGCGAGTCTAATAAACAGTTATTCTTTTTTACACTATAAACGGCATCTATACCCTCTTCTTTGAAAATGTTAATGTTAAAATCTTCTTTCAATATTTTACCATTTAAGACCCTTTTATCTTCTTCTTCTTTATCTTGTAGATAGTGTCTAACCTGTTGTCAGAGAATTATTCCGCCCATGGCTCTCTTATAATGCCGTTTAGAAATATCTTTCAATCATGCTGGTCTACTAACGATGTTTTCCTTCTTCGCAGCAAATGATAACTATACAACCAGGGGCAGGTGTTTGCCAGGGTTAAGATGAATGGTCTGTCTATTTACTAGGTCGAAATTTGCCATTAATTTTCCTATCTGCGTTGTTTTTTAGTATATTGAAGACCGAATTTTAAATGTAAAACGACACAACTGCATGGGTTGGTGCTTATCTTATATATAATTTGATAAACATCAATTACAAAACAAATTCTTCGTACAAATAAATTCAATCTTTAATTCATTGATCCTTACAGGTCACACAATTAACATTTCACGCCAGCTTACTTGCGTAGGTCTTGCAGTAATCCTTGAAACCACGAATTAGAAGTAAGTAGGCCAAAAGTACCATAGGTGCAAACGTCAATTGCTATGTCTACTAATACCTAAGCATTAACATAGGAATGTGAACCCACGACTGGCGCCAATGTTGGCTGTTTGGGGCCAGTGTGAGGCCAACATTTGAATGCATGCCAGGATTAAAGACTAGACAATTATTTGCATAGGAAAGTGTGCATTTTGTTTCTATATTTAGATGTTAAGTAGAGTTTTCTGTTTCGTACAAGTGATAGAATTAAACATGATCTTCGTGGTATGCAAGACATAGTAACCATGGAGTTTCTTGCCGGTTCTTCTCCATAGGAAACGATCAACCCGAACCGTGCACCTTTCTAGACGTTTTATAAGTGCCCATGCAGGCCTATAATGAAATTAAAATATTTAGATTTTTATTTTTAATTACAAATAAATTTTTGAGTAAAGTTTTTTATGGAAAATTACATCATTGTCTGCATCACAAAATATAATTGAATGCGTTTAGCGCTAAATTATTTTTGTAAAAACTGGTCAATCTTCCGAAGATATAGGGATGATAATAAGGTTCCAAGAGAAGTAAATTTATTTGATAAATAATAGTCCGTCACATTTTATTATGTCCTATATGAGAGCACAAAGTGTGAATGTGTGCGTGTGGTGTGAGTATGTGTGCGTGTAGTGTGAGTATGTGTGTGTGAGTGATGCACGAGTGTTGCAATTTATGTTTTAAAAATAGATCACTTACTTAATGTGCTATAGTTATTATTATTTCAATGCATAATCATTTATGTGGCTACATAAACAATACCTAATAATTAGTTGCGTTTATTATTATTGCCAACAATAATTGATTAATAATTAATTTACTGAAGCAATAATTTATTGCTTGGTGATTAAATTTTATTGCTTAAATTAATTATGCTTTTGCTAATGCCTAATTTAGGCCTTTATCTTGAGTGTTTTGAATCAATTGCTAAAACAATGGAACATAAACCTTATTAGTGAAATAGCTACGTAAAGACACTTTGAAAGATTTCCTATCAGCTTAGTTAAATAATAACAAATAAATAAAATTTTCTATTTGTGATTTCAAAATAACAATGTACATATCTACATACTGCAACAAAAAATAGCATTATAAATATGTATCCGTCTGTTTCTTTGAGCTAATCTCCAAAATGGGACCAGCTGTCCCATTTTGAAGGAATTTTAGCTGGCCCACAGCTTGTGGTATTAAGATTAACTTAGGTTTAAATGTTTTGGCTCCGTGCAAAAGAATAACATGAATTTATTTGTTATTAAAATCCGATTCGATTAAATATTACTTACTATGTGCCTGATATTCTTCTTCTCTTACTCTTTCTTATTATTATCTCTTTCTTTATTTACTCTTTCCACATTGATAAAGACAAAATAAAAGTAAGATTTATTAAATAGGGAGACAATATTTTTATAATAATTTCATAGACAATAATTCACTTGTTGAAAATAGCTAAAACTAAGACCATACGAAATACTGACCCAAGGGTTCCACGTGCACTTCAAATACCATGCGAGCCTCAAAGAGATGTCAGCAAAGCAGAGGGGCTTGCCATGGCCACCGCCTTGCCGAGGTTGCAGGTTGTTTGAAAGAGATACCGCGGCCCCGGAACATAAGCAATAGAAGGAAGAGGAACATGGGTGGGTTTAAGCCATTACAAGTCTGGCACTTCCCTCGCTTCGCCCAGAGCGGAGGTAGTTGTTTGTTGATCTCCCATCCTCAAAAAAGGGCTGGCTTTTACCTTGGTCAAAAGCTACGTGTCGCTATAACGTGGCAACGTGGCCAGCCTCTCTACATTACCAGCCGTCAGCGTTGAGGATGAGCTTTTTTATTCTATTTTATAGTCTGTTGATTGTTATTTGAGTTTATTTAATTGTAATCTAATATATAAAATTCTTGTGTCACAGTTTTCGTTCCCATACTCCTCCGAAACGGCTGGGCCGATTAACTGCGTCTAACCGTGACAGTAGTCAGCCATACATTGCCGCCCGTCGCCCGTCAGAGCCCCGCTTCAACGCGCACCAAGATTATTCGAAAAAACAACCCACATTGATTTATCAAACACAATACAAATAAAAGCCGTATACTAAAATATGGATCATTAAATTGTCTTTTATATGATTAAAGTTTCATGTAAATACGCCCCATAGTTTTTGCGTGATTATCGTTTTTTTGTACACGTTAGACAATACTTTACAAATTAATTACACTATGTTATTAAAATATAATTTCACATTTTCACATATCAAATTATGAATAAAATTGTCTAGTATAACATATATTTTTTTCAAAGAAATAAGACTACCAGTTTAGACGTGATGTTCAATATAAAATCATTAAAAGTCGTATATTTGCGCCTTTTTTTTTTTTTCGGGTGAGAAATCATCCAATGACTTCCCCCGCTCTGGGCGGATCGGGAGGGTATGTCAGACTTGTACTGACTAAAACCCACCCATGTTTCTTCTTTTGCCCTTTACGTTCCGAGGCCGCGGTATCTCTTTCGAACAACCCGCAACCCCGGCAGGCAGAGGCTCTGGCAAGCCCCTCTGCTTTGCTGACTCTCTTTGAGGCGCGCGTGAAACACGAACGCGCCGTCGACACGGCCTGTCGTCAATCGACGGACGGACGGTGAACTACCCATTGCTCACCGCCCACAGGCCCGCATCTACGGTGGCCGGAAGTCGTCTCGCGGCGCCGGGCGCCATGGGCGTCTCCCGCGGCGGCTGGGTTGGGCAGATGTTCTCTCCCTCAAACGCCCGGCCACCTCCTTCGCTAACATTACTGCTTCGCAGAAGGTGGTGACCGCTTCCCATTCCCTCTCGCTCCGGACCATGGCCTGAACCAGGGCCGGACGCGAGAGATCGCCGCCGCCGATCGCCTCTACGAGGGCACGGCGGTGCTCCGCCCAAGCCGGGCAGATCGCCACTGTGTGCTCCACCGTGTCCTCCGGGCGATCGTCACAATGGTGACACCCGGGCGCTTCCTCCCGCCCGATGATGTGCAGGAACCTCCCGAAACTTCCGTGTCCGGTGAGGACCTGCGTCAGGCGGTAGGTGAGGACGCCATGACGCCTCTCCAGCCACTCCTCAAAGTATATCTGCGCCTTTAACGAAATTTCGTGTACATATCGGGTAGGTCTGAGATTCGGCCAACATCTATTTTTCATACCCCTAAGTGGCCAGCGGGTGAAACCGCTGGGCACAGCTAGTGTTAATATAAAATTTACTTTATTTTCAAAGATCATAAAAAACGAATTATTTTTACATTTTTATTCAGTACAAAAGACATCATTTCTTCATCATGTGTTCTTGACACATTCCTAATGCCCATCCCATAATTACTCAGCCAACTTGACCAAACCTTTGCCCAAATGTTTGCTCAACTGACAGTTACAAGTAACGACTAGATTAATATTAAAGGCCGTACACAAAGATTGGCTCGATATCAAAGCAATAAAACACTTGTCCACGGGTATTTTGCGAAACCTCACCTTTTGAATTGTAATTTCTATTCAAGGTAACTATAACTATTTTACTTATTATATCTATGTACATTTAAAAAAAAAAGAAAAATATAACCAGGCTCATGTGATACAATCAATATTTTCGTAAAAATTCATGTATGTTTTTGAAATAACTTTTACTCTACGTGAAACATCCATACATACTCACAAACTTATAATCTTATAGTACCTATAGTAAATAGTTGCTAAATAATAGTAGCCGCTCAGGTCGATCTTTAGGTTAAGCCGCGCTTGCCTAGGTTGGTCTGTGGATGGGTGACCACCCGTTATATACCGAGTTTCCTCCATGCCTCGGAAAGCACGTTAAGCTGTTGGTCCCGGCTGTCATTTGTAGATCTTTGACAGTCGTTACAGGTAGTCAGTGTTCCGAAAGTCTGACAACCAGTCTTACCAAGGGGTATAGTATTACCCAGTACTAACTGGGTTGTGGAGGTCAGATAGGCAGTCGCTCCATGTAAAATACTGATATTCAGCTTCATCCGGTTAGACTGGAAGCCGACCCCAACATAGTTGGGAAAAGGCTAGGCAGATGATGATAGTAAGATTATAATATTAGTAAGATAACTGGCGACCGTTTCCTGTCCCGCGTAATATCAAAAAAAAGTTTTTTTTTTTGGAGTGGGAAATCGTCAAATAACTTCTCCCGCTCTGGGCGAAACAGCAAAAGGGAGTGTCAAACTTTTACTGTACTAACACCCGTCCACGTTCCTTCTTCTGCATTTTGTTTTCCGGGACTACGGTATCGCTTTCAAACAACCCTCTATTTTAGGGGCTGAGGCCCTGACAAGTCCCTATGAAAAAGAAGGCTACGCAGATGATGTCTGTTTAAGAATATATAATGAAACTAGCTGTTCCACGCGGTTTCACCCACGCTGCTCAGCACTTGTTGGTCGTAGCGTGATGTTATATAGCCTATAGCCTTCCTCAAGAAATGGACTATCCAACACTAAAAGAATTTTTCAATTCTAACCAGTAGTCCCTGAGATTAGCGCGTTCAAACAAACAAACAAACAGACTCTTCAGCTTTATAATATTAGTATAGATGAATATGAATCAAACATAGGTATATCTCCAACACAAATTTTCTACTATTTCTTTTTAACACATTTATTATGACGACGTAAAGACATCGATAATAAAGTGGATGTTCGACTGATTAGCACATTACATATTGATTAGAAATTAATTGACTTTTAATTTACGTTTTATGATACTTAATAAACTTTTATTTGTAAAACCCGCTTAAGTACAACCTACCTCACAATTACCTAGCCATTATAATACGGCTTAACGTCACTTGCATATAAAATAACTATGTATGTGTCTTGTAGATATTTCTACCGGCGTATGAAATTTCGATAGTTTTATATTAAGGCATAATTTTCCTGCTAATATCCTAATTGATTGGTATTAGATAATGCATTCCGTATTTTTCCAGTCAATCAAATCAAATCAAATTAAAATATTTTTATTTCACATAGGCCTACATGGGCACTTATAAAACTTCGAGAAAAAGGTCGGTTCGGGTTGGTCGTTTCCTATGGAGAAGAACCTCTTTTATAATCATTTGGTTTTACAATGTTGTTGTTACAGCGGTAGTATAAAAGTAGTTTTATACTTATTAAAGTTTCGATTTATTTTTATAGAAAATGATAATGTTATTACGAAAGCGATCAAACTTTATCTATGCATTCTATCGGTTCTTTTCAAAGAGTAATCAATAACCAATAAAAAATCAACAGATCATAAAGTAATCACACTTAAAACCAGTACAAAACAGTTAGAATATTTTTATTATTCACTTAACAAACGTAATTAAAGCGTGCGTTCGCGCAGCTCAAAGTCAACGACAGTTTGACAGCACACCAAATATGGCACTGACGGCTCCTGTCAACTGATCCCCGGTTATAGGGCTGTCAAAATTATTATGATATTCTTTTTTTTAAGTGACACTGGCAAGATGGATGATTGAAAATAAAAATAATGTTCTTTTTACAAAAATTCGACGTTGTGTGTCTTAATAAAGAAAAAAAAACGTCATTTTAAAAGTAATTTTTGAATGTTGAGATACAATTGTATCGTCTGTGGAGTGAAAATGACATTTGTTTTTATATAAAAGCATCAATTATTTGTACCCTGACGTCAATGCAATGCAAAGAAAGAAGTTTATTTGTCAGAATAGCACCTATTAAAGATGCTACAGTTATTACAGTCTCATATATTCTACCATTTCTGGTCTGGACCACAACTTTGTTTTCTTAACGTGTCGATAAAACTCACATTGCACAGATTTAACAGTTGCTTCGTTTAAATCCTGATAGGCGAGAATGGTTATTCAGGACGGGGCGGGACATTTAATTTTTGGCTGATTAATGCCTACTGTATTTTACATATAGTAAATTACTAGCTTTTGCCCGCGACTTCGTAATTATTATAATGCGTGGATTAATAGTTCCCGTTCCCGGGGGATTTCCGGGATGAAAACTATCCTATGTCCTTTTTCGGGTCCCAGACTATATCTGTACCAAATTTCATTAAAATCGGTTCAGTGGTTTAGGCGTGAAGAAGAGACAGACAGACAGACAGACAGAGTTACTTTCGCATTTATAATATCTATTAGTTTGGATGTCTTCCCATGGCAAATAACAAGGGAAAATAAAAAAGGAAAAACAGAACACAATTTTGACTTTTAAATTTCTAATTAACTGAACGCAACAATATGGAGTCTACGGTTTTTCTTACAGCCTAGCCAAAAATGGGTAGGTTAAGTACGTTGTTAGGTAGATATTTCCTGTAATTAACACGTTTATTGTTAGGTTTTCCTGACTGAATTGGGTAGATACCTAAATTATTACTAACAGGTTAATAACAGGTTTGTAATTTATCCCTAATTCAATAAAGTGGATAAGTAGGGACCTTTTTTATTTTTTTAACTAGCTTTTGCTTCGCTCGCATTAAATTCGGGGTAACACAGTTCCCCTTTCCTGATTTGCAGGTACCTGCTACCTGCAGTTTTTGCCCTTGCGCCTTATTGATTTGTAATAGCAACGCTAAGTTTTCCATTTTCTTACCTCGTTCTCCCTCACATCCCACTTAAAAAAAAAAGCCTAGCCTATGTCCGTCTCCTGGTTCCCTCTCTCGATCTCTGTACCAAAATTCATCAAAATCGGTTTAGCCATTAAAGGGTGAAGAGGTAAGAAACAAACAAACAAACCAACCAACCTCACTTTCGCTTTTATAATATTAGTAAGGATATAATATAATTTATTTTCGCTACTATTAAGGAAATTGCTAACTATTAATTAAGGTATTATCGCATGCGGTTTTCCTTTAAAATTAATTTACAGTTCCTGCAGGTTAAACTGAATTAATTGATTTTATTGTGAGAAACAAAAACTAATAGGTATTTAGTTATACCTTACAGGTAACAACAACAAAGTCCATAATTTTGAGGTAAATTAAATTGTTTTGCACTGAAAAATTATAAAATTTAATTTTTCTAGGAATTAATTAACTAAATCGATTTTTAAATCCAAATTTTGTATAATTTATTACATACAAGTATGAACATAAACCTTTTATTAAATTGTATTTTTAAAGTGTTTCAAAATACCTACATTAAAGGAAAGGAAAAAATATTATTTTATAGTATTGAAATATTTTTTTTTTTAATTAAATAAAAATGAAACTTGATTTGTCTCCCTCTCTCTCTGCCGTAATTAGACCATTATCTACTAATTCAGTTTCTAGTACAATTTTTATTAGGCTATTTGTCCCAAAGCTGGGAAAAGGCCTCCCCTCATACTTCCCAACTCTCTCGGTGTTTGCCTCCTCTGGCCAATCGGGTAAGATTGAGTCTAAATCTTCACATCAACGTTTTTTTTTTTGGCATTTCCTCGGTGACTACGACCGTTTTTAGACACCTACTATGTGACAATTCTGACCCATCTGTCCTGTAGCCCTACTATGACCTCTTAAAGCAATTCTTATTCCGCTGAGGGAAAGAGACAGAGCTATACAGGGTATCTAGCACCATCTCTTTCACTCAGTGGAATAAGAATTGCTATAAGATGTCATAGTAGCCCTTCTGATCTATCCAATGATAATACTTAGGCACGTTAAAAATGCTTAATTATTTTTTTTTTAATTAATCAGCCTTTACCAAACAAAATCAATATAATTATTTCTGAAAATGGGAGACATTTGATATGGCCAGCATTTTGGCAGAACTACCCTAGATTAAGAGTTAGCCTACCATCAACTGTTATAATAATAAGAAGGCTTGAACTTAATTCAATTATAATAAAAGATAGGATTAACCTCACAGCCGTGACATTAATTTACATTGCCGTCAATCACGTTTGAAAGAATTTTATTTCGAACATCTTTTCTGATATCCACTGTATCAACCCTAACGTTAGGCCCATACCTGTCAGAGAATCGCAAATCCATCCATACACCAGCCGATTGTTATTCTATAATGACCTCACACCGATGGGTATAGAATACATATTTTTAATAAACATTACATCCAGACAATAGCCCCTTAGTCATTAAAACTACAATCTCAAGCTCCCGTTATAATCGATATCGTTAAACGATAGTTAGTTCTCAATCTAACCACGCACGCTAATAGCCGTTAATCATGGTTTTATACAACACCGTGTCTTCGTTTATGGAGTAAGCAGAAATACGTGGATTGCAGACTCTTTAATTGTTTAGCAATAGCCCTATAGAGACTTTTGCGAAACTATGATTTATTTATAACAACACAGGTCATTGTGCGTCATTCAATAAAAAGTTGTCCAAAAATAGACACATCAATTCTATTAAACTCTGTACAAAAATAGAAGGATACGAATCCATAAATAAGGCTGACTGCACCGTATAGAGTTAAAAAATGATTTAATCTGCTGGTTTCGATTAGTGTCAACAAGAGACTTAAATGTTATAAAGTAGGTTATTGACACTGGTCTAGTCAATCTGTATTGTGACTTATCTTGATTTATTCAGTCTGAGTGATTTGTTACCTTTATTATGACCACTTCAGTAGTTAAGGGCCGTTCAGGTTTTCTAGGGACCTATTGGTTGGGCTTGGTAGTATTATTAGGTTCAATAAGAAGAGATTAGAATCAGTGGTTCTATTGCAAGTAAACGCATTTTGAAGCAAATCATATAATTTAAGTAACTTGTATTTTAATCAAAATACCTAACTGCGTTTAATCTGGAATCGAATCTTTAATAGCCTATGAATATTTACATTCTCAGGTTTACTTTAGCTTTGGAAAACGGATATCAATAATTAAATACCAAACATATTTTTAGACCTGTTCGAACTTTTAAACGAAATCTATTTCTGTAAACTGTAGTTAACGTTTGAAGAGTTAATCTGGGTTTACGATGAGCCGCGACAAATTCGTTTGTTATAGTTGCAACCCACCTAATGTTGCCAGCACTTAATATTTTTAAAAGCTACTCTTTGTTAGCAACAAGCTTTAAAGTTTCATAGTAACAGTATTTTAGTTTCTTAGGCGACATAGGTTATTAAATATTAAGTGTTTTCTTCTCAAGATAACTTGGGAAACTACTTCATTGTTTCAGAGCTTTGAAGACAGCAATGTTTGTCAAAACCGCATGAGAAACTGCTCCATTGGCATATATTCTACACAGTCATAAATATGCCAATGGACTTGACTTTTTAATTCTAGGTGGCTAAAGTTCTTATTATAGTCACAGGTTGAGTAAATGTTAATCACTTTATGATTTTAACAATTTTTACGCGATTTATTGATCGTTTATTTATTTGTATACACACTTTTTATATTTTTACATATTTCTTATCAAAAACATTTAGAAATAGTAGCCCACCGGTATCGAGAACAGGGTCCAAGCTACCGGCAGTCAGGGCTCCAGAGAAAGGAACCTCCTAACAATTCGAGCCGTGTCCAGGTGTACCGCTTTCTGTATCAAGCCCTTGATCCAGCTGCCTAACGAGAGCCTCCTCAGGTATTCGTCAAGGCTCTTGGCAATTAAGCCATTGACTGTAACGACTATCAGCAAACTTTAATTTTGCTTCGCTTTCGGAGTAGCTACCATCAGGTCACACACACCTCTGCTTAACCTTCCGAGGATCCACGGCATGATGTTATGTTGTTACAATTCTGCTAAAGAGCTCATTTAAAGCACCGCTTTTACCGTTAACAGCATTAGTTAACGTCTGGAGGCTAAGCTTGATTGATATCATATACAAATACTTTTTGCTGCGCCAGGGCCTGACGTCTATTTTTACAAATTATAAAAATAAATACTAATCTAATCATAGATCAATGAAAAGAAAAAATACAACCATAGCTTCGAATTCCTGGGTGACATAGGATGTCATTTAAGTATTTGAATATTTTTATTGCATTTATGCTAGGAAAATGCACGAATTCTCCAATTGAGGAATATTTCTTCTCCGCTTGCCGTGTCAATGGTAATCTAAATTCATTAGGCTCAAAATTTCGCGACGACTTTGGCACTTTCAGGACAGTCCATTATCACGCACGATCATGCCGTTATTATCATCACCAATAGACTTCCCCATAATCAAACAGCACGGTTGGCGCAGTGCCTGAGCAATGGAGTGCTGCGCTGCTTGTCTCGGGTTCGATTCCCGCACGGAACAAATATTTGTATGACCTAGAGGTAATAATTTCGTGAGTTAAAATGGCTGTAAACGCACCCACGATACTAGCGAAATACCTAGTGTTTTTTTTTTTAAATAAACTAAAAACAAGACTATACAATACGCAGAAAACAAGAATCAGAAAAAAATTACGAGCCTTGGGTTTAAACTCGTGATTTGGTAAGCCGACGGTCACACCACTAAGCTATCACTGCTAATTATTATTATTAGATTTTCTATACCAAGTTGCTTGTAATATATTTCTTAAGTAATGGTATCATTGTCCTTGTTACAGTCAGTGTCGGAGCAGCGAGCGACCGCCCCTGAGGAGATGCAGGCGCGACACAGCATACTGTGGCACCTGCTTATTGATCTACCTATATTGCTATTAGGTAAGTGTTTCTATGCAATCATATTTACTGTATATATGTATTTAAACTAGGAATCTTGTGGCTATATAATAGCCGCCCATTAGGTCGATCGTAACCTCTCAAGGACCGCCATTATTTACGTCAACTATACGTCAAGCACCGCCGGGCGGGCTCTTATTGTAAGCGTAATCTGTTTTTAAGACTTATCTTTACTACAAATACAGTTTTAAATGGGTCGGGGTTTGGTGGCACATATTTGTGCCAGCGGGGCTCAACGGTAATACTTGTTTACTGGCACGTTTTTGTGCCGCTGGGGCTCTAGACGTTAAGGTTAAGCCATGCTCTTCTAGGTTTATCTATGGATGGATGACCACCCGTTACACCCCGAGTTTCTTCCGTGCCTCGGAAAGCACATTAAGTTGTTGGTCACGGCTGTCATTTGTAGATATTTGACTATCGTTACAGATAGTCACTGTCCCGAAAGTCTGATAACCAGTATTGTGCCAGGCCATACACATACGACAATTGTGATAAGATTCAGAAGTACACAGGTGTGAGTGGCCAGAGACTACGCTTTACGATTCTAAATTTAAAAAGGTAGATTTGCTGATTTACAATCAATTGTAAACAGTAGTAGTTGTGTATTCGATATTAATGTTATAGATTTGTAGCATAATTATGGCCTACAAATTGAACCTTAAAATTAGATAACAAAATCTTACTAATATTAAAAATGCGAATATTTGTAAGGATGGATGGATGTTTTTTACTCTTTCACGTCAAAACGGCTGAACGGATCTTGATAAAATTTGGAACAGAGGTAGACTATAATCTGGAATAACACATAGGATAATTATTTTTGTGATATCACGCGGGCGAAGCCGCCGTGGGAGATTTATTCAAATATTTAATGAATTCCCATGCGCAAAAAAAAAGTAGTTCGGCTAAAGATTTGGCAGTCTTAAGTCAAACAACAACTACCTTATTTACTCCTTATTTTTAAAGATTAGTCGTACTATATAGAAATAACCATGAACTCAACAGACTGTAATGTACCGTCAGACACACTGTAATAAACGTTAATCAAAATATTAATTGCAAACAAACGCTCCATTCGAAACGATTAAATTATTGCTGTGCATTATCAGCGGCTCACTGCAGATTATAGTCGTATGTTTTTATCAATTACTAGCTGTTCCACGCGGTTTCACCCACGCTGCTCAGCACCTGTTGGTCGTAGCGTGATGTTATATAGCCTATAGCCTTCCTCAAGAAATGGACTATCCAACACTAAAAGAATTTTCCAATTCCAACCAGTAGTCCCTGAGATTAGCGCTTTCAAACAAACAAACAAACTCTTCAGCTTTATAATATTACTAGCTGTTCCCCGCGGTTTCACCCACGCTGCTCAGCACCTGTTGGTTGTAGCGTGATGTTATATAGCCTATAGCCTTCCTCAAGAAATAGACTATCCAACACTAAAAGAATTTTCCAATTCCAACCAGTAGTCCCTGAGATTAGCGCTTTCAAACAAACAAACAAACAAACTCTTCAGCTTTATAATATTACTAGCTGTTTACCGCGGTTTCACCCACGCTGCTCAGCACCTGTTGGTTGTAGCGTGATGTTATATAGCCTATAGCCTTCCTCAAGAAATAGACTATCCAACACTAAAAGAATTTTCCAATTCCAACCAGTAGTCCCTGAGATTAGCGCGTTCAAACAAACAAACAAACAAACTCTTCAGCTTTATAATATTAGTACAGATTACAAAACTACATTTTCACGAGTTCAATTTTAGAACAGAACTAAAATTTTAGAATTTTTTTTTTCGCCCATATTGACTTTTGAAGTTATACTTCTTTTGGGGCGATGGAGAAGATTGATGAGAGTGATTTGGTACTACAGCGACACAGTGAAGTTAGTTCTAGGTGGTATCCAGTGTGACCATATGTGGCAGGAACCTGCATTTTGGCAGATTAAGTCCTTTATTTTACTCTCTGGCACTTTTGTTGACAAAATGACAAAAGCGATGTATAAAGAAAGTGATCAAGAAAAATTCGATGTTAATACGAATGTACAATTTAATTCAGTTCACTTTTAGACTTTAAGATCAATTATTTTAAATAAAACTCCAAAAAATAATGTGTGTATTTATTTTAAATTTTTGGAGTGCTATTAAATTACATTGGCATTTTGTGCTTTCGATTTTGGCAGGATTTGTCAGTTTTTTTGCCTAAGTTGGGCAGGATCTCTAATTTGTAGTTGGTCACACTGGTGATTAATCGTGAAGTTAGTTCTAGGTGGCATGAAAATCGATAACATATGCCCAAGTTGTATATAATCTACTTTCTAGTATTTTTATATTTATAGCACGTGTTTCATAACAGTACAATTAAACAGTGTGAATAAATGAATATTATTTTGGTGTTTTTATAAAAGTATAAATGTCAACGACTTGTCAAAGTTACGAGCTGTTTTCAATGTGTTTACTTTTCGATTTCGGTCGGCTATCCACAAAAATGTAAAATATCTTGTTCAGATAGTGAATCAAGTGATTTTGAAAGATTTTTGGGCTGGAGTAACTCCGAACCAGTTGAAGATAGTGGTTCTAATCAATGAAGATATAAATTGAAGATGGATCATTTTAGTATCTTCGATAATAATAAGCCATCTGTACAAAGTTTACATGTCGAAGTTAATCCCCATCTTAGACTGAAGGAGCCAGGTATGTGTATGTCTTACCGTATAATATTCATTTGAGACAACCAAAACAACACCATTCATTACGCATTTTACTCATGGTAAACATGATACATCCTTTTCACCAACTCATAATGAGTACGATTTTACCCATTAGGGACAATGCTAATACGAGTGACTGACTTTGTTGGTGTATCTAAATCATCAGTTTGTTGTATGTTATAGCAGTATGTATTTGTTTCATTGGTACCTTGTAAATCATATAATAATTTTATTTCATCATCCATGTATTATTTAGTAGGAGATGGGATTAGGTTTTACTATATTAATTTTTGTTAACACAATTCAATTCTTTCCTTAGGTTCAGAGACTGGAGAATTTAGAAATTGAAAGGGATGAAATATGAATTTAGTAGCCCGTTGGCCTGGTTCAGCTTCTGATGCCACTATATTTAACAACTAATAAAAATTACAGGTAACTTTTCTATTATATTACAGCATTATAAAGCAAGTTTTGTGACCAAATAATTTGAATTCAGTACCTATCCCGAACTACATCTTTTATCAGCTCAGTGTGAAAGTAGATTGTACGGTCACAAATGGCTGCTTGCAGACATTGCATATCTTTTAAACCTTACACCTTTGTTAAACCCTCAATTACATTATTTAGGTGTACTAGTACTTATTTAAAATGTTATTTATTTTATATTTTTTAGGTTTTATAAGAAAACTAACATACCCGGTGTTATATGTAGAATGTATAGATAGCACATTATTTGCTATGATGAGACCTAAGGAGAATGAAGAAAGATAATATATATAATAATATTACTGTCGCAAAGGATATCATGCAAGAAATGTTCTATTGGTAAGTTCAGTGAAAGAAACACATTTTTATTTGGATATCAAATAGTATAATAATAATATGGCAACCCCAAGTGTCGCGTACGTTGTGATTTGTTCCTCCGAAGAAAAAAATATAAAATAGTGTTCTTGGCCTCAACAAAATATAAATTAATTACCTAAACAAAATCAATAAGCAAAACCTAAAAACATCAACAATAGAAACTTCCGAAACCCTGCCGAAATGAATTATATTTTAAAATTTTTAATGACTGACAGACAATGGCAAGTTGACATTGTCACCTCTCAAAAATGTGAAAAATGGATAATTACAATGTAAAATGATAACACGATTAGCGGCTCGCCGACTTGCACGCCTTCCACCTCCGGACTCGCCGCTCAGCTCCGCCTCGCCGCCGCCGGAACCCAGCCTCATCGTGAGCGCTGTGACACCGGCCGTGGCAGTTGCGTCGAGCTCGAGCGACGAGTATTTTTCCCCGCCCACGACGCCACCACCTGCTCGTCGACGGGGAGGACGCCGGCCACCGGACGGCTTCGGACTTCGAGGCCCACCGGCCTCTGATAGGGTCCCAGCTCCCGGTGGAAGTGTGCAGCGCATGCGATGGACTAGTTCCATTAACGAAAATGTCATGCGCTCATATTATGGGGCTACAGAGGGGGGAAACAACCTGACTGCGTACCGGGTTCGGATGCTCTCTCTGTTTCAGGTGCTTGAGCCAGCTGTCAACGTGTCGGCACAACGACTATCGGATCAGGTGCGGGTAATCCAGCGTAATCGTATGTTGGATGACACCGTACTTGATCGCTTGCGAACCGAAATGCAGAGTAGCCAGGTCATTGCCTCTTCGTCGCAGGCTGTGGTTCCACCACAGTCCCACCAACTAGTTAATCACGCTGACGAGGTAAGTAATGACATGGCTACTAATGTAAGTACCCAGTGCAATGAGGAAATGAGGAGTGCTTTGGAGGGTGCGATTCGAGAATATCGGTACATATCGCCCGAACTTAGACCACGCTTGCCTCGGTTGCCCATGCATAATAAAAATAGGGCGCTGGTGGCTGTTCTGGATTCGCAGTTGTCAAACTATTTTGACAACTGCGAAAACCTCACTGATGCTCACTCAATACTGTATTGTGCGGCTGTAGCGGCGTGTCGTGTAGCTCATGTAAACTTTCCTGATGACAGAGCTACACGACCGAAACCAGCTGTACCAGTCTGGCAGTACAGGATTGAGTGACGTATTGGTGTGGTCAGAACACTCATTGGCAAACTTATCTGTTTCAGGGGGGGTAACACTCGACCTCGAGTGATGCGCTTTGTGAGGCGGGCATTTGCAGGGACTGATATTAGTCCTTCAGATTACATGTCCCACATCACAGAGCGCATCGACTTCCTGAAGCAGAAAATGTATGCATGGGCAAACCGTATTCGTAGGTATAAGCGGCGGGTGGAACGATACACTTTGAATCGTACATTCCAAAGCGATGAAAGGTGGGTGTATAGAGCATGGGAGCGACCGGACCAAGGTGTGTCTGACACTCACCTACCGGGTGATGACGCCATGTGCTCGTTTTGGCGTAGCATTTGGTCGGTGCCTGTCAGTCATACCGAGGGTGAATGGACTCGGGAAGTCGAGCAAGCGTGCGATCCAATACCAGAAATGGGGGCAATAACAATCAGCCCCCAAGATGTAGCTTGTGCGGTCCGTCCGTTGCCTAATTGGAAATCTCCAGGGCCGGACGGACTGCACAACTTTTGGTTAAAAATGATTCAAAGGTCGCACGCTCGTTTGGCGACCCTTTTCCAGACAACCTTAGAGTCAGGATCGCTACCCAAGTTCTTGACAACTGGAATAACCCACCTGCTCCATAAATCGGGTAGTACGGCGGAACCCAAAAACTATAGACCAATAACGTGTCTTCCTACAATGTATAAAGTTCTTACATCCATTTTGAGGGCTAAAATCTCTAAACACATTGATGACAATTCTATCATGTCTGCTTCTCAGAATGGATGTAGGAACGGGTCCCGTGGTACTAAGGAGCTGCTCCTCATTGATATGGCCATTAGCCAACAGGTTCGCCGTTCCCGAAGGCATCTATCGACATGTTGGATAGACTATAAGAAGGCCTATGACTCCGTGCCACATACATGGCTCATGAGGGTGCTAGAATTGTATAAAGTTGATGCAACTCTACGCACCTTCCTGAACTCGTGTATGAGGCAATGGAATACGGTCCTTCGCTATCCAGGATCTCGGCAGATCCAGAGGAATAGTGAGCCGATAAGGATAGAGCGAGGTATATTCCAGGGCGATAGTTTGAGTCCACTTTGGTTCTGCTTAGCCTTGAATCCTCTAAGCACGTTGCTGGAGGGTTCAGGTCTGGGCTATCGATTGAGGAGAGGTGGTCAGGTTATATCTCACCTCCTTTACATGGATGACCTGAAACTCTTTGCCCCCAACGATTCGCAACTGATGGAACTACTGAAGGTAACTGAAACCTTTAGTAGTGCCATCAGTATGGAATTTGGTGTGGACAAATGTGCGGTCATGCATGTAAAGCGAGGGGAAATTGTGGAATCTGTGGGAACCCAACTCTCGGATTCCATACACCTTAGATCCCTCTCAGCAAACGAAACCTACAAGTATTTGGGTATGTCGGAAGCGTTGGGTATCAATGTTGCTGACATGAAGCAATCGTTGAAGGAGCGCTTCTTTGGCCGCCTGAGAAAAGTATTTAATAGTCTTTTATCAGGTGGAAACAAGGTGCGTGCTTTCAACGGTTGGGTCATGCCGGTTTTGATGTACTCTTTCGGCATACTCAAATGGACTCAAACAGAACTGGACGCCCTAGATAGGAAGGTCCGTACATTGTTAACGGCATTTCGTATGCATCACCCACGTTCTTCGGTTATGAGACTGTATATCCCGCGGAGTTGTGGAGGTCGAGGTTTTTTAAACGCCAAGACTCTCCACAATCGCGAGATATGCAGTCTCAGGGAATATTTCCTAGAAACCGACGTGGGAATGCATCGGGATGTGGTTGCAGTGGACAAAGGCCTCACCCCGCTCTCCTTGGCTAAAGAGAACTGGTGCAAACCTGTAGTGCTTGACACTAACGACCGCAGGGAGGTATGGCAGAGTAAGGAGCTTCACGGACGCTTTTTCCGGGCCCTACATGGACCCGATGTAGATCATTCAGCGTCCGTAGCCTGGCTACGTTCCGGGAATCTCTTTGGAGAAACTGAAGGTTTTGTCTGTGCAATTATGGATGAAGTTATGATGACAAATAACTACCGGAGATTTATTGTGAAGGACGGCACGGTTGACATATGTCGGGCATGCCACCGTCCGGGTGAATCAATTCGACACATTATCTCCGGTTGTACTCGTCTAGCTAACGGAGAGTACTTGCATAGACACAACCTTGTAGCCAGGATTATCCATCAGCAACTTGCTCTAAAATACAATCTTGTGGAATCGGAAGTGCCGTACTACAGGTATGAGCCCGACCCAGTTCTTGAACATGGCAATATCACATTGTACTGGGATCGATCCATCATCACCGACAGGACTATTGTTGCTAACAAGCCTGATATAGTAGTGGTGGATCGATCAGAGCGGCGCGCAATGATTGTTGACATAACAGTCCCGCATGATGAGAACCTCGTGAAAGCCGAGAAAGATAAGCAAATTAAGTATATTGACTTGGCTCGCGAGGTTGTCGACATGTGGGATGTGGACTCAGCGATCATTGTGCCGATAGTCGTATCTGCCAATGGCTTAATTGCCAAGAGCCTCGACCAATACCTGAGGAGGCTCTCGTTAGGCAGCTGGATCAAGGGCTTGATACAGAAAGCGGTACTCCTGGACACGGCTCGTATTGTTAGGAGGTTCCTTTCTCTGGAGCCCTGACCGCCGGTAACTTGGACCCTGTTCCCGATACCGGTGGGCTACTATTTTTATATTTTTAAATGTTTTTTTATGATTTTTAGAAATATTTAAAAATGTAATTATGTGTATGTAAAAATAAATAAATGTACGAAAATATCAAATTACATAAGTACATTTAAAACCTAATCATTTATGTTATATTAAGATAATAACACCAAAAAAACCAATGTATTATTTTACTGTAAGCAAAGTGTAAGTAATAAGTATTTTTTACTCTAATTGCAGATAACAGATGCAGATTTAAATATAATACATGTGGGTAAGGCGGATCATGTCACGATAAACAGCCTGGCACCTCAATTAAATAGTCATCAATATCCTGAATCAATATTTTTTTAATGTCAAAAATTAGATAGTATTAAACCAATATAAATCATTGAGGTTGTTGTATTTTGTCAGTTTTGTTTCTGTTGTTTCCTTGATCGTGTTTGTAAACATGAACGAAAAAGTGTTGTGTGCTGAACTGATATTGATTATGGTGACAAAATTCAAATATTAGCTTATAATTATTTTTCTATAAGTACGTCAAAGAAGTATAACTTCTAACGCGTGTACATAAGTACACACACCCCTTTTTTTTCTTTAGTTTGGCTTCTTCACGATATGTATCGAAGGATAACCTAAAATGTCCTCTATACATAAGGAGTTTTCCACTCCTTAAGTATAGAAGGACAACTTAGGTCCGTTTAAAAACGCGTAAAACAAGATAAAAACCGACCAAGTGCGAGTCAGACTCTAGCATCGAGGATTCCGTACAAACTTGCGACATAATATGGCCTCTATTGACTGCGTAGATTTGTTATAATTTCACCACCATTCCTAGTGTAGGGCAAGGGTTAAAAAAAAAGAAAAACCTAAAACCATGGACTTAAATATAATACATATATGCTTTTAATTTCAACTCAATACCTCGACGCGTTCCCGAGTTTTTGACAGATAGACAGACGGAAATCAAAATAATAAGGGTTCTGCTTTTTCCTTTTCAGGTACGGAACCCTACATTTTTTTTTAAAGTTATCAATATCTGTATCTATAAGGTCTACAATATTCACACATTTTCAAAAAAAAACATGTAGGATTTTTATAAAAAGCCTATATTAATACAGTGACACAAATGCAGTCATTAGTATTGTAACTATTCTAATTCTAATAGTGCTATAAGCAATGACAGTTCTAATTACAATGACTGTAAGGTAAATTATTTAATACACGACTGTATAAGGTACAGTTCAGACGGTTAGGGACCTTTTCCTTATCATGGCGATTTTATTACTTTATGGCTACCTGCGGTCCTGGTGTGTAACGGGATTTGTAACCGTTTGAAGATAATAAACAGCCTGCGTTTGTATGTATGGCCTGGGGCCATTGCTGAACATCATAGTCTTAAAGCATCGTAGCCTGTGCTGACAGGCTCAAAGCAGCGAGACTGGGAAGGGGCTGTCCTTCCCGGCCTTGATGCCATTACTTTCGATATTGAAAGCATATTTGGCGCATAAATTATTATTTTTTCATTCATCTGTCTACCCTTTGCCCAACTAGATTGAGGTTGACTTCCAGTCTAACCACATGCAGCTGAATGCCAGTATTTTACATGGAGCAACTGCCTATCTAGCCCACACAACACAATTATTAGTGTTGGGTAAAACATTACCATTTTTTTTTGTGATGGGAAATCAACAAAAATCTCCCCCTATTGACTAACCTTCGATGCAAGACTAACTAACACCCATCCATGTTCCCTCTTCTGGTCTTTGTGTTTCGAGGGCGGGGTATCTCTTTCGAACAACCCGCAACTCCGGCAAGCAGTGGCTTTGGCAGGCGTCTGCTTTACTCAGATCTCTTTGAGATGCGCGTCGAACACGAACACGCCGTCAACACGGCAATACGATACTCTTTGGTAAGATCCGAATCAAGACCTGCTTCTCCAAGAATTCATTGGTACTACATGCTTACTATAAATAAGTTTGAATCTCCATTCTGTCTACCAAGTCAGATAAATTAGTAATATCGGGGTTCCATGTTTAGTAATGGACGTCTTCTGCTATTTATGTCAGACAAATGACACTTTAACTTCTTTGTAACTAATTATACACCTTAAAATGTTCGAAGATAAGACTAAGCTTATCACACGTAACGGTTTAACACATTAGGCCACCTTGTTGATGGTAATACCACAGATAATGGATATAATGGATACTTAACTTGGTTCAGCTATTAAGCCAGGTGGGCAGTGCACTCATGAACATTGTTTGTTTCGGTCTTTAGTTTCGTACCGCGGCCGATTCGAACCATAGCCAGTGCGAATTGTCCAAGTACTGTTTCTGAATGGCCATTCACAATGCAGTGGTTGGAACGGTGCGAATGGACCAAGGTATCTTTTTAGTCAGGTCATTTTGGACCACTGAGCGAACTTCTCCTGTATCATGGGTGCGTTTACAAGCATCTAAACTCACATACATAAACAGCCAGACCCGAAACAACTATCTGTAGGTCATACAAAGATTTGTTCCGTGTGTGTGTAGATGGAACCCGCGACACGCGGCGCAGCCGTCGATCGTTCAGCCACTATGCCAACCGTGCCGAAAACAGTTTTTTGACATAAGGGTAATTACTTGGTTAATTAAGCAGGCCCCGAAATAGTATTAGTCCAGGGCCCCACAAACTCACGATCCGCCTCTACTCAATAATAGTCAAAAATATATAGTATTTTAAAAATCTTATTGAAGGTCGTTTTTGTTTGTTGAAACGCTTTGAAAGGCTTAGTCATTTGTTTAATACCACAAAAGCTTAATTAGGTAAAAGGAAATAGTTGTTACACTTGTTTATCCGACCTCAAATTATTATTAATTCTGAAAAATAATAATCAATGAACAGATTTTACACGCTCTACATACAGACAAAATTATTACAGTGTAGCTCACAAAATTACAAATTTTCTAACTTTCTATTCAATTATAAAGCCTAGCTCACATTACAGACATACATTTTCAATCTATAAAGCCTAGTTCTCACGTCTCTATTGCATGGGACTAACGGGTCAGCGTGTGGGAACCGCTTTTTGTCCGAATCCATCTGTTAGAACACGGCCTTAACCGGCTCTGAATTCGGATTATCGGACGCGGTACACCGATAATTGCCGATTAATGTGTCATAAATACTTGTGGGGTATCTAATAGTGCTATAAAAGAGTTATAGTGTAAAGAGTTATGGGTTTTGAAACTGGTTGGGAGCAAACGTATTAACCGCCACACACTACATGCGACTCGTATTTAGCAAGAGCGCCTGCAGAAAAACAAATGCAAGAAGATTTTTTTGCTATCAGTCACCGTGACGCGACACAAACAACTGACGATCGCGTAATGCAAGTCTCATCACCCGAGGCTGTGTACGTGGCATATTGTTATGGTTCATTCTACGGTGTGTATTAGGCTACTATGTGTACTTATTTGTCATGTATATGAATTATTCTGAAGTGAAATTTAGAGGGCTGTTTCCCAACTAAGCTGTAGTGTATTTTTATATTTATTTGTGTATCAGAATTCTACTGACTAAAATCACAATAATAAATACTGTAATTAATCTACGTCATTGACTTCTCAGATATCCCTTTGTTTTATTGCTTACCTAATTCGAAAGGGATCGAATAATACAAAGCTGTAACTCTACGCTTATCTAACCGATTTGGGTGCGGTCAGCTGTTTAACGTGACGTGTCACGTGGGCACAGCCTTGTCATTCGATACTTGACTAAATCAATCATAGTAAACTTCAACCAACCCATCCCTGCAGGCGGAAAAATACAGAACTAAAATAATTGTACTAAATTTGACATATCGATGGTTTTTTTCTTGACAAGCAGCGCCACCTTGAACTGCACGCTTAAATTGGTGGTACTATTTGACTTGCAAGGTTTCTTTTTAAAGGGCTCCGGTGTGACACTGTCCTTTTTAAAACATTAATAAACAGTGTTGTTTACATTAGAAAAAGGTCAGGATTAAAACGTAGGTGTAACTTATTTGGGATAGTCATTTGTCAACTCAAAGTTGTTTTGTGTTTTTTTTGGGTTCCGGACCTCAAAACGGAACCCTTAGAAAATTTTATTGTCCATCTGTCTGTTTGCCTGGAACGCATGAAGGTATCGTGTGGTAATTAAAAAAACGATTAACTAAGTCTGTGGTCCCTTGGAGCTTTATAAATGAACCCTCGAAGTCAACGTAGTGAAAAGATATAGACGTTTATGTCGCAAGTATGTACGGAACTTGCAATTAGCTTTTTTTATTTATTTAACACTTTAAAGGATAAGGTCCGAAATGAAACTATCCGGAAAGTTACCGGCGTTCCCGCCACGGTTTGCAGACGCGGATAAACCAATCGGACAGACCCGCAGAAGGATTAGAGACACCGATCTCGGTCTGACAAATAATGCTCAAAAGTCTTAACTGTCAAAGTGCGGTGTTCGCAGCCTCGCAGTCCGCAAGTTGGTTATCTCGGCTTGAATGCACTCTAAGCTAAGTGTGGCAGAAGAATGACCAAGTTTGTTATAGGACTGATGTCCGATGGATCAAATGAGTCAAGGTTCCCTATTAATTTATCTGGCCCAATTTTCTCTAATTGAATCCAAGTTTTGTTTCAAATCATTTACATCTCGGATATCAAAATGTTACCTAACGAAGCAATCTAAACATGAAACACTGTACCTCTTTTTTACCATGCAACAATGAGGTTAATAAACTACGCACAATTTTTAAAACTATGTGTTGCATCATCAATCTGGCTGAATCAAATTACTTGATGTCAACGAAGTGGTTTAGTAAACACACACTGTGAGAACTCCAGTGCAGTCGCCCGCGCCAGTGGCGCTCAACCTTTTTGGTTGTTTGTTTATTTTCTATGGCAAAGCTTTTGATTGGGACTACGTAAGTATTAAGTACTGTTTTTAAAGTTCAAATCTGCCCTGTAAATGGCAATGCGTAGGTTTTATGGTTCTGTACCTCAAAAGGAAAAAAACTAAACCCTTGTGGGATCACTTTGTTGTCTGTCTGTCAATACCTTTTATCTCGGTAACGCGTGGAGATATACCCTCTAAATTTACACAGTCAAAGGATGTGACCGTTTATGTAGAGTTTTACTGACTCTTTATTAAATGAGGACATCAAAATATTTATAAAGTACTGTATCGAGTATTTTAACATTTTTTAACTTAATGTGGAAAAACTGTCAGTTTGTTAAAGATGACTTAATGTTGCGTAAGAATATTTCTTCTAACAAAAAACTTTGAGCAACTCTGTCCTAAAACTATAACGTTACAGTTTCTCGTGAACACACAACACACGTATATTATGTGTAGGTGTACTAACACGTGTATGCGTAATGAGAGAGCATTGTTTTTAAACCCATCGGCGGTAAAGAATGTCAACATCATTGTAGGTTCTACGCGGAACCTCATGATCTAGTAATGCTGTGCTCTGAGACCTCCGTGGTATGTTTACATGAAGCTTAGTTTACAATTACGGAAGTATACGTGAACTTACTATGTTGTGCTGATTGTAAACTTAAAGTAGGTTAGCTTCGGAGGGACTTGCCAGGGCCTCCGCCTGCCGGGGTTGCGGGTTTTTCGAAAGAGATACCGCGGCCCCGGAACGTAAAGGGCAATAGAAGGAATATGGGTGGGTTTTAGTCAGTAAAAGACTGACACGCCCCCCGCTCCGCCCAGAGCGGGGGGAGTTATTTGATGATTTCCCACTCCTAAAAAAAAGGAGGTTAGGTTAGCTCACCGTTGGGGTGATTGTGTAGAATGCAATTGTGTCCCCGCACCCCAACCAGTAGTGACGAGAAGGAACACCGTGTGGTTTTCGTTTTTTTATAACCTAAGCTAACCTTTTTTTGTGTGGATCTCCTCACACATAGAAACCTACACATATAGAAAAAAAAAAACACAAAAAAGGTAGGCTAAGCTCGCATAGCTGACACAGTTTTCATACTTGTTACATAGTTTGCAGTCTGTACAAAACTATGAAAACCTGTGTCAGACTGTCAGCTTGGATAGCTCACCGTCCGTCCGTTTAGAGACAACAGGCCGTGTCGAAGGCCTCTTACTGTTCCACGCGCATCTCATAGAGATGTCAGCAAAGCAGAGCGGCTTGTCGGTGTTGTCGGGTTGTTCCAAAGAGATACCACAGCCCCAGAACATAAACGAGCAAAACAATGAACATGGTTAGGTTTTAGTCTGAGACTCCCCGCCGCCCTGTCCGCCGGGGAGGTTATTTGATGATTTCCAATTCGTTAAAAGAAGATGATAAATTCCTCATAATCATCCCGATTGTCTCAACAATTTCTCACACAACTACCATATTTGTTCAACTCCGTACACACGTCACATGCTATTTGTCTTGACATCGAACGCGTATCTAATCACGGTGTCTTTTCTTTTTACAGCTAGTTGGGTGGTCTGGTAGTCACGTTAGTTCTAAGCATGAGGGTTTGATCCTCAGGTTAGGCGAAGTGTTATCCGGGGTTGCGGGTTGTTCGAAGGAGACACCTCCCCGGACTTAAAGGGCAAAAGGAAAAGCATAGGCGGGTTTTAGTCTGCGCAAGTCTGACATGAGTGACTGAGTTATATGATTTGCCAACCGAAAAAAGGGTGTTACAGCGCCCTTAACGAAGTCGAAAGGCACGATCTTTTCGTCATTGCCATAATTATTTTTTTGTTCTTCACCATACCTAGGAACTCTCTAGTTACAGAGATGATGGGGGTTTTCAGAGCGGAGGACGTTATTTGATGATTTGCCATCCGCAACAAAAGGCAAAATGTTGTTCGGGTTTTATATATAACGAATTTTCTCCGTAGCGGTTTTGGAGTCTGGTTTTCTGCCCGGATTTTCTCCGTAGCGGTTTTGGAGTCTGGTTTTCTGCCCGGATTTTCTCCGTAGCGGCTTTGGAGTCTGGTTTTCTGCCCGGATTTTCTCCGTAGCGGCTTTGGAGTCTGGTTTTCTGCCCGGATTATCTCCGTAGCGGCTTTGGAGTCTGGTTTTCTGCCCGGATTATCTCCGTAGCGGCTTTGGAGTCTGGTTTTCTGCCCGGATTATCTCCGTAGCGGCTTTGGAGTCTGGTTTTCTGCCCGGATTATCTCCGTAGCGGCTTTGGAGTCTGGTTTTCTGCCCGGATTATCTCCGTAGCGGCTTTGGAGTCTGGTTTTCTGCCCGGATTATCTCCGTAGCGGCTTTGGAGTCTGGTTTTCTGCCCGGATTTTCTCCGTAGCGGTTTTGGAGTCTGGTTTTCTGCCCGGATTTTCTCCGTAGCGGTTTTGGAGTCTGGTTTTCTGCCCGGATTTTCTCCGTAGCGGCTTTGGAGTCTGGTTTTCTGCCCGGTTGACAGAAACAGACTTGCTTCCTAGGACAAGACACTTAAATATAGTTAGTGAAATTGTCAAAAATGTTATGATAACAGCCTGTTGATACTACGACAACAAAAGGGTATAAAACAACCCTTCACGAAGTCGTCAACCATGGATTCTGTCAAGCTAAGTAACTTATCGCTTTATTTTTGGAGTTGTATTATCACGTTCTGGGATGAACTCAAGGTTAAAATAATAATTTTCTTTTTGTGTTTAATTTAAGTTATATACAGACCCGAAACAACTATCTGCAGGTCATACAAATATTCATTCCGTGCGGGATTCGAACCCGCGACACGCAGCGCAGCAGTCGATCGCTCAGCCACTGCACTAATCGTGCCGTCAATTAATGGCGTTTTTGTTTTCTTTCTTTGTATTATGTTGGGTGCACTTGTGGCATGTGCCAAACGTTTTATCTTTCTTTCTTTTTTCTTTTTACCTCTGCCTAACCTTTCGGCTATTACAAGCCGTGATGTTATGTCTAAAGCTACTCGCTGGGTGGCCAGCAGTGACATGTGATACCTGACACTGTTGACACAACGGTGACACTACCTTGACACCAGTCACGACGTATATTCGCCCACACAAGTGCATTCACGTTCACGTCAATGAAAGTTGATAGGTGTCAAACTATTTTTTTTTTTTGTAAGAAAATAATTATGTTTTGGAACAGATTCAGAATTTATTGAAAACTAGCTAGCGCCCGCGGCTTCGCCCGCATGATGATCGAGAAACATGTATCCAATGTGTTATTCCAGACTATAGTCTAACTCTGTGCCAAATTTCATCAAAATCCGTTTAGCCGTTTTGACGTGAAAGACTAACACACATCCATACATCCGTCCTCACAAACATTCGCATTTTTAATATTATATAGTAGAATTTATTTGTAAGTTGTTAATTTTGTTGAATATGTTCCTTCATTTTAATTGATATTGGATAGTGTAAAATAATTGCGCACATTGATTAAATATATTTAGGAGATTAAGAAATACATTAATTATCGTAATAATTTTCAGATCCTGTAGCCTATTTGGAAATTAATTTATTCAGAATATACATGCCTACTACAAAATAATTGGAATCGTTAAATGAAACTTATAATTAATTCGATTTTATTACCAGATTTTATGTAGTCTTGTTGCCTAAGACTAATTAACTTTACTGAGATTACAGATACGAGTAGATAAATTATTATCTACTCGTATTATCCTTACTAATATTATAAAATCGAAAGTGAGTTTGTTTGTTTGTTACGTCTTCACGCTTTAAGGCTACACCGATTTTGATGAATTTTGGTACAGAGATAGTTGGGAACCAGGAGACGGACATAGGCTTTTTTTAAGTGGATGTGGGAGAAAGAGGGAAGAAAAGGGAAAACTTAGCATTGCTATTACAAATCAATAAGGCGCAAGGGGAACTGTGTTACCCCAAATTTAACGCGAGCGAAGCCGCGGGCAAAAGCTAGTAATGTCATAAAATTACTTATTTTATGGCTTGTTTACTGATCGGCATTATAAGCACGTTTAGTTTTTTGTACAGATCAACGATCATCGGTCAAGTAAACATTACGATAACGCTAATTACAAAAAAAATAATTATTATTTTAATTCGTCTTAAATTATAATTACTCTCACCTGATAGACATAATCTTAACAATGACAAGTGCGAGTCAGACTCGCGCACCGAGAGTTCCGTACAAACTTGCGACATAAACAGCCATATCTTTTGATTTCGTAAATTTAGAGGTTTGATTTCTTCACAGCACAAAGGGACCATAGAGTTGAGTTTATGGTTTAAATTTCAATAGGATATCTTTACGCGTTCCCGAGACTAATGGTCTCGGCAGACAGACATTCAGACAGACGGACAATACAGTGATATAAGTCGTTAAGTAAGTTAAACTGACATGGTTACTAATATTATAATTAACACTTGAAAACGGGATATTTACCTTGGAAAACGGGATATTTACCTTGGTAAATATCCCGTTTCAAAGTAGGTACAATAAAGTGTTCCAATAAGGGTTCTGTCTTTCCTTTTAAGGTACGGAAACCCAAAAATAAGCGCTAAAAATCATCGCTTATCTGTGTCTGTGTATCACTCTTAGATGAATTTTATAAACTTTCAAGTTGCGTGGTTCTTTGTTGTTCCTTTAACAGCAAATATGTCGACTTGCAATACAATCAATTAATTAACGCTAACTCCGTTCCAATTTATAAATTCCTTTTGATTCAGCTAAACTTAACGGTTTAACCTCATTCCTTCAAATTTATGAACAGTAGCTACATACCTATATGACATTAATATGTCGAGAAAATTCTTTAACATCAAAGATTTATGCCGTTAGATTCGCCCGCGACAATATTGACAATGTTTGAAAGAAAAAAAAATCATTATGGATTTTTAACACACATGAACATCGTGCTTAATATTCTAAATGCGAAGATTTGTGTGGATGTATCGCTTTTTTTTTCAGGTGGGAAATCATCCAATTACTTCCCCCGCTCGGGGCGGATCGGGGGGGCATGTCAGACTTGTACTGACCAAAACCCACCCATGTTCCTTCTGTTGCCCTTTACGTTCCGGGGCCGCGGTATCTCTTTCGAACAACCCGCAACCCTGGCAGTGGATGTATCGCTGTCTAGTTTGTTGTTATTGTTTCACGCAAAAACTGCTGAACAGATTAAAAAAGGAACGGAGACGTATCGGAATGAGGACACACCTAAGAACGGTCAAAGCACATCTGACAATTTTAATCTTTGGCTAAAACTATGAAGTAAAACCATAATGGCCAATGACCAATTTTAATTAATTTTTGTTTAAGGTTTTTCCATTCAAAGACATTTTTGTTTTTTTTTTAAGAATGATATATGTAGGTAACTTTGTTTACCTCAAACAGTTTTATTGACCTACTTCTCATATGCATAACGTTTAGTATATATGTCACTGTAAAAGCTCGAACTACGGTAAATCTTAATATTTTCCAGTAAAACCTAAGATTTACCGACTATGAATGGTAAATGTCCATAAAAGTTTGGGATTCGAACTTTTATCATCATTCACTTGGTAAATCTTAGGATTTGCATTCAAGGAACGATAAATGTCGAAAAAAATCATCATCACTTTCTCTCACTCACGACTCAGAGTACCCCGACTCGGATAGGTTAGGTTAGAAGGCTAAGGCGTGGTTTTTTTTTTAAACCACCCAGATATAGAAGGCCCGCGTAGCGGGGCTCCGTCGACCTATCTTAGGGCAGGTTGTAAATATTAGAGATGTATTAAACTAAAACCAACATTTACCAGTCCACATTGGTAAAACCTAGCATGTACTGAATTGGAATGGCAAAAGTCCGAAAAAATCGTCCCTTTATAATAAACTTACTACTTACATTTATTATTATTATTATGAGCCACTTGTGTCCCACTGCATTTACATTTACCAATTTTTTTAAATTTCCGTAGTTCGAGCTTTTACAGTAACATATGCATACCTCTTCCCGTTACGGTGTGGGCAGATCACTAAATAGCGACAAGATTCGTCTTCTTGCTGTCCCATAGAAAACAGTTATGCAAGATGCGTTGTGTCTTTCAAAGTGACAAGGGAAATTATTTCGTAATTATATTGTGTGGAAACACACAATATATTTTTTTTTAATTTTCATAGATGTAATATATATTCTTTTGCAATTATAATCTATTCTCAAAACTCTATTCCTCCTATTAATTTACAAAAGCAAATTTTGACGATCCTAATAAGGTTTGCTGTCAGAAAACACGCTGGAATATTGTAACAACATCAGTATACTAGCTTTTGCCCGCGGCTTCGCTCGCGTTGAATTTGGGGTAACACAGTAATCTTTGTGATTTCTCCTCATTTCTCACTTTAAAAAAAAGTTAGCCTATGTCCGTCTAACCTAACTAACTAACTAACCTAACTATCTTTGTACCAAAATTCATCAAGATCGGTTTAGCCATTTTGGCGTGAAGACGTAACAAACAAACAAACTCACTTTCGCTTTCACAACGATTTAGGTTAAATAATAATAATACTGGCAGTCTTGAATTCATGATAAACAGCACTGTTCCATGCATTAACTGATAAAAAAAAACAAAAGCACCTTTGTAAGCGAGTGTACAATGTAGCTACTCACACAAAGCTCCGTGTACATGTGAGTACACAATGCTATCGGCCACTTTATCGGACATGGAACATCCGATAACCGATCTACAATCATTTAATTTTTTTTCTCTTGAACTTACAATGTCAATGATAACGCATCTGCTTGTTTGAGAAAAATATTGTGGAAGATTGGTAGATATCTTCTACGGAATATTGTTAACGCGTTTCTTGTTAAGACTGGGATACATTTAGTTAGTAGGTGCTTCATAGTTTGTGTTTCTTTATTGGAGACGGAACTTTGCTCTTTATATCAGTAAAGACCAGGTTGGTTTTCGGAAGCTTCCGATATTTTTTCTTGGTTTATATTGTTGTTTCTCCGAGGCTCCTTTGAACTTCATTGCCTTAGTTCTTTCCTGGCGGTCGCAACTGTTTTATATGTATTTTCAGTAGGTGTGAGAATCTGTCGTAATCTATTTTTCATTCACTAAGTGATAAGGTTGGCTCTCCAGAAAAGGAACTCAACTCAACTGCTGGGCAAAGCTAGTTTTCAATAAAAATTTTAACAATTCTACACCAGCACCGGTAGTGTATGTGGAGTATTTTAATATTTAAGATATCGTATGCAGCATTATACTAAAAATAAATAAAATTGATAGTTGTCCAAATTCCGGCCCTTCGCCACTTCCTAATATTTTTACTCTTACTAGCAGAGCCAAACATGCACCCGTTTCCTCAAAGCACTCACTAACCCATATCCCCAAACCGGAGTAGGCTACATCCCACATCCACGTTAACTTTACGACGATAGTACAGGAGTCGGGTTTTATAGCCAGCCCGGCTTTATAGCCGGGTTGCGACAGTTCAGACGTTCAGTGCAAGTCTGGCCTTATTTATTAACCCCTTAATGCTAGGTGTCGATGGAAGTGACGGGTATGGATGTGTTGTAAGAGGACAGGTGAAAAGGAGGTTATTGGGTTATTAGAACTTTTTCTTTGGCGGTGTTATTACGTAATGATGCCTGACTGAGTCCGGGTTACCGGGTTCGATTTCCGGGTCCGGTAAAAAGTGCTATTGGGTTTTACCATTAGTAATTTCATAGTAGAAGCCCGGAGTTTGGAAGTTGGCGGTATGATACCCTTGCCTAAGCCTTCGGTGCCACCGTAGATACGGACGGTGGACGGCCTGTGGACGGTGAGCAATGGATAGCTCACCGTCCGTCGGTCTATTGACGTCAGGCCGTGTCGACGGCGCGTTAGTGTTTCACAATAAGGAAATCATACTCACGACTAAAACTCCTTAAAACTCTTTTCAAATGCGCAACCAAAGTGTTTTATACAATTAGGACGCAAATTTGGACAGCAATCTATCAGTAGTTGATTACGTTATGAATATTGTGTTGAATTTGTTGACAAAAGAAATTGGGTTATTTATGACGACTGCAATCATCAATTTATTCGGCCACGATGATGACAATAGAATTGGTTCAGTGACAGTATGCTTGACCAATGTTATCTACTCTGTGGTTTTGATGACGACAACCGTCCTAAGTTCGATACCCTTCTACCGCGGCTGTGGGTTGATTCGGAGTAGATACCGTGGCTCCAAAATACAAAGGGCAAAAGAAGGAACATGGATGGATTTAGTCAGTACAAGTCTGACTCTCCATTTCCCTCCGCTTATTATCGAAGGAGTCTTTTAATGAATTCCAGTCCGTCAAAAAAAAATCGATAAAAAAATAAATTTATGTCGTAGCAATTTAATTACAAAATAGAAACAGTAGGAAAAGAGAGAGGTAGGCATAAAATCTGTATTGTAAAATCTGTGTTGTAGGCATACTATAGTATTAAAGACTATCTGGATGACGATACAAGCTCAATGGATAATTAATGGTGATTTTCCTATAACTATTAAATAAGCTATTATCTTTAGGAAAAAAAATGTTATTTTTAACAAAAAATATAATTTAATTTGTTTTTTATTTTTAAGGTAGATTGCTGCTAACGCCTTTGTAATTTAATTTTAATTTTGTGTAATATTTGTACGCCGCTTACGGCAAAACATGGAGATGCCTACTTTGCATTTACACCTTTTACACCTATGCTTAACAAATAAAAACCTTTGACTTTGTCTTCGCCTATGTTAACAATCAAGTTTCTTAGAGATAAAAATAAAAAAAAAAACAGATTACGACCGATTCTTTATTCTACGATTCGGTAGGTCTCAACCGAATATACATACCTAAATAATTTCATGAAAATCTATCAAGCGGTTTCGGAGGAGTATGGCAACTAAAATGTGAAACGACAATTTTATGAAAAAATAAAACAGACATATTTAGCCCTTATTATTGTTAGTAGTATGACTTAAAAGCTATGTTAGGTACATTTACACATTACAAATTAATTTAAATATTTGCCGCCCTCTTGAGCCCCGGGCACACGCACTTGCATTTGAACCCAGTATAATATAAGACAATCTGGAATAGCACATAAGATACTTTTCTTCTGACTACTTGGGCCAATAACCAAACATCAATTACAACTCTTCATTAAAGGTTTTTGTGGACGAGAGATACCACAATTTTGTCAATAACACGTGTACTGATAATAAACTATCAAACGCTAGAGAATATTTAGCAAGTAATCACAGTAATTAAAAAATATAAAAACAATAAAAGTATTTCTTTGCAGATTTAGATTATCAATTCATGACAGAATGACAGAAACAGAAAAGAGTAACCAAACATCATGCGGGTATCAGCTAGCAATAAATATGAATACAATGCGGTTTCGCCACTCATCAGGTAGGCTAGGTTGCTAGGCGCCCAACCGGAAACTCTCCATAACCATGAATGAATGCGCCTACGCCTGCTAATCGTATACTCGCCTAAACTGTCGCTCATTGAGCAAAAGGGATTGGTAGGACTTTATATAGGTGCAGAGAAAATTGTTGATACTTGTGTTAGAAAAGTCATAGGATTCATGATAGTTGATTTAAATGTGACTAGCTGTTGCCCGCGCCTTCGCTCGCGATAAATTAGGGGTAACACAGTTCCCTTTTCCTGATTAACAGGTACCTGTTACGTGTAGTTTTTGCCCTTGCGCCTTATTTATTGTAACAGCAATGCTAAGTTTTCCCTTTTTCTCCCTTATATCTCAATAAAAATATGCTAATGTCCGTCTCCAGGGTCCCAACTATCTTTGTATCAAAATTAATATTTATTCATAACAAACAAACAAAATCACTTTTGCTTTAATAATATTAGTAAGGATAAAGTGTTATTTTTTTTAATTTACCCATTTACATGCAATCATGCGATGACACAATTGTTTTAAAAACATTTTCTGAGTGACGTATTGTAATAATTCTAACAATCGTCTAATTGTCTGTAAAGACAGTATGATGACGACTTGTTTGTATGGCTCAAACTTTTTTTGGGCAAAAAAAAACTTTTTTTGTTTCGCGCCATCTTGTGTCACTTGTCAATGTCACTGTCAACTAGAATATTTGTTTCAGTATTGAATGATACATAAGTGAGCATAGACCAACCATTTTTTTTCAATTAGGGTAGGCATACGCTACAGAATGCTGCTACGATCCGCACAAAATCATTTCACTTTGCTTACATTCAAAATTAATTAACTATTAGCTAGCGCAGTAATTTAGAATCAAAACAATAATTAATCACATTATCACCTTGACTCATCTTGTACTTAGCTGTCATTTTAAAGGCTAAGATATGCTTATCGATAAATACCTTATCGAGCATAAGCATATCTTTTGATCTTACATTAACAGGAAATGGGAAAATTGCAAGTAGTACTACCATAAATAGCAGTTGAAATATAATTATGAAGATAGTTAGGAGAGTTTATTTAACGGAGGCCTTATTGAAAAAAAATACAGGGATTTCTATCACGCATTATTTATTTATTTTTAAACATATTTTGTTTTTATATTTCTTCAAAATAAAATAAATGAAGAATAATAGCCTACGGCAGCTAGCTTAGCCTAGCCTAAGAAGTACCTAACGATACGAGACCTATCCAGGTGTACCGCTTTCTGAATCAAACCTTAGAACCAGTTGCCTAACGAGAGCCTCCTTAGGTTCAACGCATTTATTATTGTGGTTGGCCATTTTGTTATTTTTATTTATTTAGTTTTTTTTTCTACGAAGCTAATAAACATATTTATTTTAATCAAAACTTATTTTTACATGTACACTGTACATGGAACTTTTGGCGCGATGTATTCTAAACATAAGATTCGCCGCCAACTTGTTTTTAAAAAAAAAAAACTTTTTCCACAGACAATATCACAATTATAAAAGTTTACCAACCTTCCCGTGATTTTCATTCAAGTACTCAAAGAACATCGTTTTAATTGTATGTGTGTGTTTCGCTATGACCACTTTTTTTTTCATTTTTAAATGACGTCAATACTGATGCACTTGGTACCTTTTGAGTGGAAATAGCGTCATTCTTTCTCATTCTAATTGCAGTATGAGCGTTTCCTATCATTGACGGGGTATCCGGTCTTCAATTATAGAGAGGAACGAGCCTTTGTGAAGGCACTGCAGGTCTTTATAAGGGCACCCTTGTCGGTAGGACGCCCTTACTCAGTAACCCAAGAATAATGAGTTACTCAGTGCGCTATTCTCTTGTGGTCTATTGCTGGCGCTCACGTGGTCCCAAGTCTTCTCTATCTCATCTTTAGGTCGGCCATTGGGATTTTCCACAAAGGTGTTTTAAGTAGTTTAGATTTTTGCTTGTTTGACGGCAATAAGTTCGCCCTCTTATGACATGAGGCTAAAACACGGGAGAAACATGGGTTTTTTTTTTCGGGTGGAGATCATCATCAAATAACTTTCTCCGCCCTGGGCGGACCGGGGGGAGTGTCAGACTTGTACTGACTAAAACCCACCCATGTTCCTTCTATCGTCCTTTACGTTCCGGGTCTGCGGTATCTCTTTCGAACAACCCGTAACCCCGGCAGGGAAACATGGGTGTGTTCTTATTCGATGTTATACGATGATTACCAATCCGCAAAAAAGACGACATTTCAAAGCAATGTCGCTTACGGTATTTGATTATTAGCTTGAGAAGTTGTTGTTTTACCGATTTGGTATAGAAGGAGGGTAATGCATTTGTGTAGGAGTCTTTATTTGTATGTAACTTTTACTGGCCTTCAATGAAATAAGAATGGAATTGTATTAAACAAGGCAACATATTTCGAACGTGCGTCTATACGTATAATAATTTAAAGTTGTTTAAGTATCCTGTCTGTCTGTGAGAACGCGTCATTTTCCTAAACTGCGCATCGGTTGTCAATTCGATTCACGATTCTTTAAAAGAATAATTTCTGAAGATTTATATGTACAAGACACTAACATTAAACACACAAATATAAGAGAATTCTCGAGTTTTTATCTAGTCATAAAACCAGTGTGAAGCAGAGTCCGTTTGCTAGTTTATGGTTAAACGACATTTTAGAACGTTAACAAACGGAATTAAGCAGTATTCATAAAATAACCATAATATTCGTTCAGAAACACTGGTCAGATTGAAACGGTATGTCGAAACGTAGCTAGCAAGGCATGCTAATACTGTACTACTATTACTTAACGACGGAAATAAGACAAGAACATTGCATGTTTCAAAATGTACCCAGACAAGACTTATAAATTATATGTCTAAGTTAATATAATTTATTAGGAAGATGGAAATTGTGGCTGTATTTCTATAATTTAGCTTCTATAATAAATCTAGTAGCTTGTGATTTGCAAGACCTCCTGGTTTCTTGGATCGGATTAAGTTTTGATTCAAATGTAGGTATGTTGCGTCAACTTAAACGAAGTTGTAACATTTACCTAATCTAAGATTTACTAAGAAAGATTTCAAAAACGAACGTGAATTAATTAGAACTTTTTAAATACCCAATCATATAACGTTCAGAATAACAACCAATTTGGCACCTACTTCGATCTTAGAACAATACATACCGGTTGCATCCCTCAAACCACTAACTTAATTGTACCTTTCACCTCATTAAAAAAGGAAAACAGTTTTCTTTTCTAGTAGGTACTTAATTTACGAAAACGGCCATACCACATTTTTCAAAATTAAAAATAAAAACTCTTAAAGACTAATTAGAACACAAAATTATTTTGTAAATATGACCTAGGACTCGTGGTCCACATTCCGGAGTTGCGGGTTGTTCAAAAGATATCCCGACCCAGAAACAGAATGGGCAAAAGAAGGAACAAAGATGGGTTTGAGTCATTATAAGTCTGACACTCCCCCCATTCTACCCAGAGCGGGAAAAGTTATTTGATGATTTCCCATCTGAAAAAAGTGGTCCATATCATGAGGTCCTAAAAAGGCTGCTTTAGCAAAATACTATCACAGCATAACAATTTCATATTATTTACGTAAAAAACTTAAATATTATCTTAATATTATATCTTACTAGCTGTGCCCAGCGGTTTCACCCGCTGCTCACTTAGGGGTATGAAAAATAGATGTTGGCCGATTCTCAGACCTACCCGATATGTACACAAAATTTCGTTCAAATCGGTCCAGCCGTTTCGAAGGAGTATGGGAACGAAAACTGTGAACGAGAATTTTATATATTAAAAGATTAATGTGAATTGTCACCGTTTTATAATTAGCACAGTATAAATTTTTCAAAAGCGGAGATTCTAAACCTCCAGACTTCAAATTCAACAACCTAAATTTCCCTTTAAAACTAAGTACATCAAACTCCACCTACCTAATGTTATTTATAAGGCTTCTTGTTCATTAAAATACGAACCATTGTTGAAATACTTAGCCTGGAGCGAAACAGGCATTGTCGAGTTATTACCAAAGATGTTAGCCCAGACATGCTGCGGGCGATGTGCCCTAACAAGATAAGACTGAATTCATGATTGGTATCATTGCTTTCAACATTAATCCTGCTACTTATTTAAATGATAGATCAACTATCCCTTAAGTATCTATATGAGAATGTAAAAAGGCGAATGTGAGCGACTACCGCGCTGGGCGTCGCGGGTAGATCCCCGCACGGAACAAATTTTTGTATGGCCTACAGATAGTTGTTTCGGGTCTGGCTGTTTGTGTATGTGAGTTTAAATGTTTGTTAACGCACCCACGATACAGAAGAAATTATTGTGGGGCATCGCCTTAAAAAAAATAGAACTATCCCTTAAGAATATGAGTATGTGGATAGATTAAGGACGAGACCAACGTTCGAAATAGATAGAGCTTCCGCGGCCTCGGATCATAAAGGGCAAAAGAAGGAACTTGGGTGTGTTTTAGTCAGTAAAAGTCTGATACTTCCCTCGCTCTGCACAGAGCGGGGAAAGTTATTGGATGATATCCCATCCACAAAAAAAATAGGAGACAAAAAAGAGCCTAAACAGTTGAACGCATGGTTTTTAAATTATAAATATACAAATCGAAGTTCACCAATGCAACTTCGCGATTAGTATAAAACTTGAATATTCAACAATATAATAGTACAGACGCCTGCTGCAGGTCAAGCTACCCGAAACTGTCAATTTTTCCCAATGAACCTTGAACCTAATACATTAGAAATAAAGTTGAAAATCTATCAAAGAAATCTGACAGATTGTAGTAGCTTGATGTGCAGGCGTCTGTACTATGATGGCACTGACAGTTATGAAATCACTTTAACGTGATATTTAGGACACCAACGCAACTATTACGAAACAAATATCGATAAAAATCAACATACTTTCACGTGCGGGAAGGAAGTCACAGTGGATATCCCTAATTAATATAGTCTACCTATAGATATAATTATTATATTGAGGATGTTGAAAGTCAGATTAACTGCTGCTAGTTCCATTTATGATAGCTTTCTATCATGGATGGAACTGGCATCAGTTAATCTGTTTTTAAAGAGAGTCTATAGCACGGCCAACGAGAAGCGATACCAAATGTAAACAAAACCCATGCTAAAACCCCATCTAAAATGGCCGCCCGAATGTTGGCGAACCCGTCTTAACGTTGTCATGTTTTTGCCGGGAACGAGACATTACGATAAAGGCACAAGATGGAAAGAGCTAAATATTAGATTGTCAACGTTAAGTTGTTCTTTAAGTTAATGACCTTTCGTATCGCTTCTCGTTGGCCGTACTATAGTTTAAGTTTCATATTTTCAGCAGGTTTAGACTGTGTGATATGAGATGACGAGTGATATATCGAATGATATAAAGTGATATCGTCGGGATAGTGTAAATCCGCGAATCTACTATACGTAAAGGCCGCGTATATACAGGGTTATTTGTAAAACACCGACAACCTCGCAGGACTGTATTACTATCATCATAAACAACAACTTTAGTTCTATGACTTTTTACAAAATTTTATACATTTACCAAAAACAAATCATCAAGATTTCGTTGTCCTATCTAACACATTTCAACTCCGTCCGTTTGCTGTACCTACATACCTACACCTGCCGCGCACTGTCCCCGTAGGCATGGGGTCTCATTGCGAAGAAAGAAAAAATAGTTCAAAAAAACCTCAATAGATGGCGTTATGTGTATCGATTTCTTTTTGAAGTTTGTGTAATTGTTTAAATTTGACCTTGGAAGAAGTATGTTCTTGTTTTTAAAAATCCCCATAACACAAAAATCGAGAATAATGGGCTCCTAGTTCCAAATTCCATGATTTTACTAAATAATATTATGGTGTTGCCTCTGGTGAGAAAATTTTGTACTACGTTGTGGTTAAGTAACTCATTTGGTGTTAATTGTGCTAATAGATGGCGTTGTTTTAAGTTTTACTACACGTCCTAAATGATACATACCATACCTATTTAGATAGAATGAAATAGTTATGAAATGCAAATATATTAAGTAAAACAAAATATATTTCGGACATAGAACAACAAAACCTACTTTTCTTATAATCTATGAATAAAACGCTAATCTGCGCCATAGAATAATAATATAGGTATTTACAATTTTGCGGTCTTAAGTGTCAACTTTGGGAATAAAGTCCTTGAAGCCAAAAGTCGCAAAAAATCATTACAATCTTCATCAAAATTAAGGTTACTTCAAAATAAATGTTTAATCATCGTTCTTCATAATTATGTATGATATTATTAATCTTCAGGTGGATGCTGTTTGATAAATCAATTACATAGGTAGGACCTACAGATTCAATTAAATACCCAAAGGTCTTGTTGTATGTCTTTGTCTGCTATTCTGTATCTACTTTTTAGGGTTCCGTAGTCAACTAGGAACCCTTATAGTTTCGCCATGTCTGTCTGTCCGTCCGTCCGTCCGTCCGTCCGTCCGTCCGTCCGTCCTCGCTTAATCTCTGTGACCGTTAGCACTAGAAAGCTGAAATTTGGTACCAATATGTATATCAATCACGCCGACAAAGTGGTTAAATAAAAATTTGAAAAAAATGTTTTATTAGGGTAGCCACCCTATATGTAAAGTGGGAAGTGATTTTTTTTTTAATTTCAACCCTAACGTGTGATATATTGTTGGAAAGGTATTTAAAAATGAATAGGGGTTTACTAAGATCATTTTTTGATAATGTCATTAATTTCGGAAATAATCGCTCCAAAAGTAAAAAACAATGTGTCCCCCCCCCCCCTCTAACTTTTGAACCATAAGTTTAGAAAATATGAAATAAATCTGAAAAGTAGAACTTTATAAGGACTTTCTATGAAAATCATTTTGAACTTGATTGGCACAACAGTTTTTGTACAAAAAAGACAAAAAGTTGTACAAAATAATTTCTAGACTAAGTTTGTAGTATAATTGTATATGCAAGCATTTTTTGTAACTTTGTTTACATATTTTATTATCCTGAACGTATCTTTTTTCAAACAAAAAAAGAATTATTGAAATCGGTTCTCGCAATCCAAAATTACCATCAAAATTGCACGTCTTTGTATTAATTAGTAACCCAATTCCCCGAGAGATGGCGCTGTAGGTACTTATTTTATTACATTGGATCGGGTATTACCGAATTGTTCGGTTAGCGTCATAACTGGGAACACTTATTGTGACGGACGGGAAACTACGGAACCCTACACTGAGCCTGGCCCGACACGCTCTTGCCCGGGTTTTATGTATTTTACTGAAAGGCAAAGGCAAACTTATTAATTTTTCAGTCAACTTCAAAAATAGCAGAAAAAGTAATATATGAACTTAATAGTTAATACATACATAACATTACGCCTTATTTCCCATAGGGTTAGGTATTGGTATTTTGTCCCACCCGAGAATCGCACCTAGATCCTACTGCTCAATAGTAGCTCTTGCGACCACTGGACCAACGAGGCAGTCCTACTTACTCATTGTAAATGATAAAGTACTTATTTAAAAAAAAAAAAAAATTGTTGACGGGCCTGTTGGTCTAGTGGTTAGTGGCCCTGACTGCTGATCCGGAGGTCGTGGGTTCGATTCCCACCCAGGACAAACTTTGTGTGATGAGCATGATTGTTTGTTCAGTGTCTCGGTGTGATTTATCTATAATATGTATGTATTTATAAATTTTATAAGTATGTATATCAGTTGTCTGGTTACCATAACACAAGCTCTGCTTAGCTTGGGATCAGATAGCCGTGTGTGAGTTGTCCCAAGATATTTATTTATTTTTATTTATAATTTATTGTGTTTTTTTATAAATTTTTCCTTCAAACAAAGATCATCATCATCATCATCCTCGTATTTGGATAGACCTCTGCGCACCAAAACCTGGCCAGCCTGGCGAACGAACCCGCTGGGTTAAGGCAGGCGATTTAGCCCAGCGGCATAAGTAGGTACATTACAAGCTCTAATTACATTTGAAGGCGGCACGAGAACTTCTACCATGACACGTCCAAAATATCCGATTTCTATTATATTTATTGTATATTTTATAATAATTACCAAGAACCGACTCTGAAGTGATCAATTTTGTATTAAGGACTGCCATCGGATAATAATTGTTAAAAAGAACTGGTTCCAAGGTCAGGACTGGGCTGGACTAAGTTAGATGTCGTCTTGTAGCATAAAACGCAATTCAAATGAAACTGATAAGTAGGTACATTAAGCGACTCGAATCTAAAGGTACCCCTACCTATTAGAGCTTTCAATACCGGTATTACGGGATCCCGTAATACCGTAATCACGGATATATTTTGGTCTTTTTTCAATACCGGTACTGACGAGCTAATACCGTGATTACGGTATTACAATCATTTTCATAGAGACAGTGAGAATATGGCTGATATGACGATAGAAGAACCTTCTTCTTATTCTTCAAGTTGTGAAAATGAAGACACGTCCATACAAAAGCAATTAGAAATGGAGATTTCTAAATTGCCTAAAAGTATGGATTAGGCCTCGGCTGTAACCACAAGCTTGTGTTTTGATGAATAATAAGTGTAGAGAGAGATGTCTGTCTTTGAAACTGCTGGGGGTAGACGTGAGATATTTCTATCGGCGGCACACAAATATTTACTGTCTGTTGTACCCAAAAGTGTTGAAGCAGAGCATGCTTTTTCGTCAGTAGGCTATTTATGTAACAGGCTAAGAAGTTCGCTTTCTGATTCGACCTTAAATGCACTTTCTTTTTTGCGATCACACTTTAAAATAAAAAAACGAAAACATCTTTTGATTAAAAATGTTTCAATATGATATATATTTTTATTATTGTTTGACAGCAAATTTGCAAAATACTATTTGATTTATTTTGGACTTTATGATTATTTTTTTTTTTAATAAATATAATACTTAGCGTTAGTAAAATTCAAACCAAATATAAGTATAGATCTCATTATCATTGTAAATTGCATAATTTTAGTTAATTGCCTACTGCGATATTACATTTAGTTTAAGATTTGATTACGTTTATAAATCCTAGTCCTATAATCAATCACAATGACGGGCCTGTTGGTCCAGTGGTTAGTGCCCCTGACTGCTGAGCCGGAGGTCGTGGGTTCGATTCCCACCCAGGACAAACTTGGTGTGATGAGCATGATTGTTTGTCCTGTGTCAGGGTGTGATTTATCTATAACTAGCTGTTCCCCACGGTTTCACCCGCGCTGCTCAGCACCTGTTGGTCGTAGCGTGATGTTATATAGCCTATGTTACTCGGGGATAATGTAGCTTTCCAAAGGTGAAAGAATTTTTGAAATCGGTCCAGTAGTTTCGGAGCTTATTCATTACAAACAAACAAACAAATCTTTCCTCTTTATAATATTAGTATAGATATGTATGTATTTATAAATTATATAAGTATGTATATCAGTTGTCTGGTTACCATAACACAAGCTCTGCTTAGCGTGGGATCAGATAGCCGTCTGTGAGTTGTCCCAAGATATTATTTATTTTAATTAATACCGAATCAGTCTTTGTCTTTGACGGATTTGGAATCAAAATACGTATTTAAATGGTTTTTTTAATGCCCTAATTAAAGTTCTTATGAACCTTAAAAGAATCCATTAGAAAGGATAAGAGTCAAGCGCTGGTTTTTTTTAAAAAAAAAGGCTTGAAAAACTTGAGTTCAATACCGTGATCACGTGATCACGGTATTGAAATTTCTAATACCGGTACTAATACCGGTATTGAAAAAATCCGGTATTTGAAAGCCCTACTACCTATACCTACTCATAAATTACGCTTGCATTTTATTAGCTTGTAGGTATTTTACGCTGAATGTGGGGCTGAGACAAACTCAACCCCACATTCAGTTCAATCGGTCCGCCCCGGGTGCCAAGCATCAAGGGGTGACAACCTGCTGGGCTTGCGGGTTGTTAGAAAAAGATACCGCAGCCCCGGAACGTAAAGGGCAATAAAAGGAACATGGATGGGTTTTAGTCAGTAGTAGTAGTCAGCAAAATTCTGACGCTCCGCCCAGAGCGGGGAAAGGTATTTGATGATTTCCCACCCCAACAAAAAGGGGTGACAATGCCAAGCCAGTCGTGCAGATTAGCAGCCACTGGCGCATCTGCACGACAAGGTCGGCGCGGGGGACAGGGGCAAGTTGTTGATGTGTCGATCAAAGCAATCACAGTTGACACTTGGTCAGTTAGCCAGTGTTATTGTTTCTATGATGTGATCGTTTAATCTGCACGCGAATCATTATCTGGATCAATTTTGAAGTTCATAGCACCTTCTGGTTCTCTGGTATCAAACATACCACAGCAAGGTGTTGAAAGTGACATTGAAACAGTATATAGTATATATATACAGGGTGGCCAGTTGATAGGCGTCCAAAGAAAAAAAATAGATGCCTTTTGCTGAAGGGTACCTGAATTAAACCCATGTATGTTCCGCGATTTTTTGAAGTTTAGGAGCTAGAATTTTTTTAAATACTATTTTCAAAATTTTCACCTAACATTGGTTTTTATTTTTTTTCTCTTTATTCCTATTATTTCCAGATATTCTATTTTGTGGAATCTATTAGCAATAGCAATAGCTAGCATCCAAAAAACAACCGTTTGCCTAGGCATTGTAGAACTTACCACAAAATTAGTCCAAAGTTCAAAATAACCGTTAGAGTTTGGTAATAAAAAATGTTCAGAGCTTAATAAAAAAGTAAGTCAGAGGTGCCAGAGGTTTCTAAATGATTTCTTTTTCACAATTTCCTCCTTAGATGTAGCTTGTGCATTTCTGTGGTACGGCGGCATTTCGAAAACCTTTTGTAGGGTGTTTTAATAAAATTTGTAAACTATCTACCGCATTATTTATCATAACAGTGGAAAAAATAACGAAATCACAAATAATAAAATAACGAAATCACGAATAACTGTAAAAATACCTTTATTGCTATCAAAGCTAATTACACGAAATAACCCCTGATCAAGCTCTATATTTTTTTAACGATTTTGTCTTCTGAAGGTCCATAGAAGCTTATGAAATCATTTAGAAACCTCTGGCACCCCTGACTTATTTTTTATTAAGCTCTGAACATTTTTGATTACCAAACTCTAACGGTAATTTTGAACTTTGGACTAATTTTGTGGTAAGTTCTACAATGCCTAGGCAAATGGTTGTTTTTTGCATGCTAGCTATTGCTATTGCTAATAGATTCCACAAAAAAGAATATCTGGAAATGATAGGAATAAAGAGATAAAAAATAAAAACCAATGTCAGGTGGAAATTTTGAAAATAGTACTTAAAAAAATTCTAGGTCCTAAACTACAAAAAATCGCGGAACATACATGGGGGTAATTCAGGTACCCTTCAGCAAAAGGCATCTAATTTTTTTCTTTGGACGCCTATTAACTGGCCACCCTGTATATAGCCTGAAAATCTCGATACACAAGATGAAAGAAGGTAGAGATTAGCAACAAGAAGAATATGTTTAATTCATGATGGAAGCTAAATCCTTAAGTGTCCGAACACATAACGAATTCTGAAGGTCTACTCTCCTGTTTTAAAAAAGGAAAACCTTGAAATGGATTGATGCTTCAAAAATCTATTGACAATGAACATCAAAATGTTAAGAGACCAAGAGAAACAAAGTGGAGTGCCTTTTAGATGTTTTTCTCTTCCTAGTACGCCAAAATCATTTCATCAGACAATAGAGGGTTTTTTCAGAAGTAGTTTGACCTAGGAATAGGACATGCTATCTATATACAAAAAGTAAACGGGTAGTGTCCAAATATGTACATTCAAAATGAGTTCAATATTATTTTCGATAGTACTGAAGTACTATCATCGAGTGTTACCATCTTTTTTTTAAGCATTTGTGTGGCTTCAGTGATTTCTTGTAAAAGAAGTTTCTCAAATGTTTAGTTAGGTAATAATATCTTACTTAAAATTTACAATGACCCAAACGCGACCTACCAGTCTTTCCATATTGCCCATTGTAAAGGACCGAAACGTAAATTTTGATATTATAGAATATTTAAGCAAAATAAAGTCACGCAATCTCGTTTAGTATTTTGAGGGTGCTCAATAAGAAAGTCGCCCCGGGTGCCAACCCATGCTACGCCGCCACTGAGTTCAATATGCCAGTAAGTGGTTGGATAATATTAGAATGGAAAGTAAATGGCACGGATCTTTAGCGCTTGTTTAACTTCACATGCGCAGAAGATAAATTTTTGGATCTCAAGTTCTCATGCACTGCCCGACTCTCATGACTGTAGTCTTTTTTGAGAATAAATTTCTTTAAATACATCTCGTAAGTGTTTTTTCTATAAGCGTACAGACATCAGCAGTCGGCAGGTCAACCTAGCCAGAACTGTAGAATTTCTAAACCTTTGACTGCGGCCACAGAGTACATTGTATATACTGCGGCCGAACAAACTAAATTAGATTTGACAAAGTGGGGATTGGGAACTGGCGTCTGTACAGTACAAAGCGCAAGGTTATCCCCACTCTATCATCTAGCGCCTAATATCCGAGCCGGTAAGTATATTTACCTATTTTTATAGGTAGGTACCAACACAACATACAAATATTACTACCTACTTAGTTAAGTAACAACTTGTAATTAAAATTAAAAAAAAATTACACACACGAAACTGAGTCTGTTAAAAAATAACTCCCTGCCCTGTGTCTCAGTGTCTCCTATCATTGCAAGAGCTATTTCGATATTATAAATAATTTTAATTGATTTAAATACTTGATAATTATCATAATTTGCGTTAACGTTTACGCCGAACCTAACAAATAACTAAGTCTGCCGAAAAACATGGACCTATACCCCACGCCATAGATAGTATAATCCCACGCTCAAGAAATCATGCGCTATCGCAAAGTAGGCGATTGCCGAGTATCGTAAGCTTCAAGGTCAAACGGCTACCATAATTTTGTATGCAGTATGGTTTTATCGCCATCTATTGGTTCTTTGTGTAAACTAAACTATCGCTGCAAGCACCATCTAGCGCCGTTGTGAGTAAAAAAAAAATAGCCCGAATAGCCCGAAGAAATGAGCAAGTTATGGCGGTCACGTTTCTTTGTATGAGATGGAGTATCTGTACGTTAGTATTATATTATCTGTGCCGTAGGTACGTTTGCTTCGCATAGATTTCGTAACATTTAGAGCGTTCAATTTAAATATTTTTATTTTTGTATGAAAATCTGATGAACTAAAATATGATATTGTTTAAATGTCATAGAACAAAAGTTGTTGATTATGATGCTGGTAACATGGTCCTGAGAGAGTGCCGGTGTTTTACAAATAACCCTGTATATAAGATATTATTTACATCAAAATCATCTGTATCGTAGCATCACTTGCTTGGCCTCCATCAAAAAACCAGTGCTGTAACATTTTTGTAATGTACACATTCTTATCGAGTATTAATTTTCCTTTGCTACTAAAAGATATAAGCAAATTTATTATAGAAAATAACTCATAAATTACCAAGCAATACAGATAAAATTGATATAAGACCACCACAGGAATGTAGAATTTCGATTCTAAAAAAGTTTTGAAAATCGGCCCGAAATTGGCGGAAAAATCGTTGTTACACGATGTCTCTGTAATTTTCTTCCCGATTATCAAAATTCATTCACACACCAATAAACATAGTCGAACTAATTCGACTTTGTTTAAAAAGTCTGTTTGTTTAATTGATTAAAAAAAGAAGTGGTTTCCTTATGTAACACAACCAATTCTAATTATGTGAGAAAAATTAAATAACCACACAAGTGTTGAAATAAAAATGATGTGAAAAGTGTTAAGCATTTGATCGTGCCGACATTTTAAATGAGTGACATGTTGTTAATTGGTCACCTGTCATAGTTAATAAATTTGACGTGACAGTAATTTATCTCACTTTCGCAAAACGAATGATATCTATAATTATGTAAGAAGTTAAGAGGCCTTCACGCAATAGTAGATATTTAATTTTATCAATTAATCCAACCTCTTACAGAAATTGGTGTAATTTCCAAAATATTGTAAACTAAAATCAATTGGCACTGATGTTGTTATTTTATGTTTATAATAATTACACTACTATCTTTACATTGTTTAAAATGAAGTTGCTTCCGCTGTTTGTTTGCTTTTTAACTACTTATCGGATTTTAATGCAGTTTTCAGAATAGATAGAGTGATCTCCTTCTTCTTCTTCCTCTTCTTCTTGAGAAAGATTAGTACGTTAAAACCCTATCTACGTGATCATTATAAAAATACAACTAAACAATAAACATGGACCTTTAAAATATTTTCAAATGCCAATACCTCTTGAAACGAACTTCTAATATAATCTGAAAAGGTGTTTGAATCTAAGTGTTGCAAGCTGCAGTTCTAAATACAAACTAAATTGTCACGAGATCGTGACAACGTGTTTCTGAACGGCTATCGAACACACATAGCAACTAGCTCTGAATTCAGCCAGTCAAAACCTTTACAACTTTAGCGTATTATCATTTTCCTGTCTTTCTCTTTCGATTTGACGTCGGCGTAGCACGTCTCCTTCTTCCATACATCCCTATTACTTGTCATCGTAGTAGTCACCTTCTTTCTAGCCAAATCATCCTTCACGCAGTCCATTCATGGTTTCTTTGCTGTTCCTGGACACCTATAGACACCAGTAATCTTCCTAAATTGACGAATATCCAACACCACTCAACAAGCGTACCCAAAAACCTTCAAGAAACAATTTCAAGTACAAAGTCGTAGTTCTAAATCCAATTCATAGTTCTAAACCTAGCTGTCTATGTGCATTGACCCCAAAGTCGCTAATTACTCTGAACAACGTACCACCAACATAACATTACCGTTACAAACAGTCTATGTCTTTGTAATAAGGTAGATAATTGTGATGGTCAGCAGGGATTTAAGTTGGTGGACCAGAATAAGGTCAGTGGATGCAATATGCTAATTTAATAAAAACGTTGTTGTTTTGTTTGTTTGTAGGTATGTTTGTAAGTGTGAATGGTCTTTGTGCAGCCTAAAATTAGTTATTCGGTCTAATAATTTTATGGAGTCTGTAATGGTGTGTTCTGAAGTGTTTTATGTGATTTAGTTATGGATAGTTTGTTTTTTATTTTACGAAAGAATTCAAGGCTGTCACAAAATTATGTGTATCATCATTTATTTCAATCGAATAAAATAATCATTGGTAATCTTCAAAATTCGACTTAATTAACTAACAAGATAAATTAGTTACCAATGGGCTTACAAAAGTGACAATCACTTTGAACAGAATGTCAAACTGATGTATTTTATTCGGTAACTTATGTCATCCAATAGAGGTGGAGGAGCTCGTGGCTAAATAATAGCAGCCGCTCGGGTCGATCTTAAGGTTAAGCCGCGCTTGCCTAGGTTGGTCTGTGGATGGGTGGCCACCCGTTACATACCGAGTTTCCTCCGTGCCTCGGAAAGCACGTTAAACCGTTGGACCTCCCGGCTGTCATTTGTAGATCTTTGACAGTCGTTACATGTAGTCAGTGTTCCGAAAGTCTGACAACCAGTCTTACCAAGGGGTATCGTATTCCCAGTATTAACTGGGTTGTGGAGGTCAGATAGGCAGTCGCTCCATGTAAAATACTGATATTCAGCTGCATACGGTTAGACTGGAAGCCGACCCCAACATAGTTGGGAAAAGGCTAAGCAGATGATGATGTCATCCAATACATTTTCTATTTTTCCAGAATAAAAAAGTAAAAAAAAATAAAAAACAGCTAATAAAATGTACGTCTAAACCCGCAGGTGGGTGTTTTTAATGAAGCTACATATTTTAAAATCTTTATGCAAATCAACAACCAGTAACAAATGCAACGGGACATCAGACTGTCAATGCACAGGAAACGACTAATGGCCGCCAGTTTTTCACACTGGCAACCCTCGCAATAAGAACTCATTGCAATATTACGTGTATATTTTCTGCATGCAACACTGGCACGCGATGTGACCGTTATATAAATGAAAAAGAAACTGTTTAGAAAAAGAAAATTTAGTACTGGCTAGTTAATGTTTTCTTAAAATAAAGTGGCATAGTTTTGTCGCCAGCCAGGTCAAAGTTCTTAACCTGGATTATCATAGACGGTCGCTTTTTAAATGGTGACCATTTCCGTTCCTAATTTAAAATTATGTTATTGCCAACCTGAAGTATGTTCCAAAGCGTAGAAATTGGCATAAATGCGTCGTAGGTCTAGTGGTCAGAAACTCGATTGCTTACTATGAGGTCCTTGATTCGATTCTCGGGTCCGGCAAAGTAATATTGGATTTTCGATCAGGAATTTTCCAGAAGCAGCCACAGAGTCTGGTTTTGTGCCCAATTGATGGCAATAGGCTCGCGCCGCTTTTTTTAACTTTGCCCCATTAAGATTTTTTTTCTGTATCGTAGGTGTGTTTCAAAACATTTAAAATCACAAACACAAACAGCCAGACCCGAAACAATTCCCTGTAGGTCATACACATATTTGTTTCGTGCGGGTTTTGAACCCGCGACACGTAGTACAGCAGTCAAACGCTTAGCCACTGCACCAACCGTGTCGTCAAACAACAACACGCTTTAACATGGGATTTAAAAAAAAACTGGTGAAATGTGGGTGTACTAATAATAGTACACCTCTTCGTTGATTACAGGCGTATCCTTACTAATATTATAAAAGCGAAAGTGTTCTTAACCTCTTCACGTCTAAATAGCCAAACCGATTTTGATGAATTTTAGGACCCTGGAGACACACATAGGCTTTTTTTCGATCAACACGTGGGTTAAAGTTACTAACTAAATAATCGAAGAATAACTTAGTTGAGTGAGGGCGGCCGCTCCCTGTCTCATTCCAAGAACAATCAATCGTTAAAATCCGTATAAGCTTAAGCTACATAGAAGATAAAGACAAGTATGCTTTTAAATCTTCAGGTCAACACATAAACCAACTTTAAATTCATGGTGAAAAGGAGCGTCATCTTCTCTCCCATTTAAAAATCACTAGAAGTCGATCGAAACTGGTTTTCCGGCTGACACCGAAACCGAAACCGAATGTTCGGTCATGGCTTCAGTTTCGGCCGAAACCGAAACTCACGTGAGCAAGTATAAAATTTCGATTCGAAATACTTAAATTTGGTGCATTTTGGCCGAAACCGAACTTTCGTCGGACACCAAAAACCACGCTTAGGTACCGAGTGGCTTACTACCTCTGACAAATGTTGCCATCTATCATAAATATCTGATAAAATTATCAGACAGAGATACAATGCTAATGCAAATGTATTAACTAAACTGTTTTATGTGACAGTATCTATAAATGACAATTTGATATAGACTGTACTTTGTTTGTGTCAAATTAAATAGCTATTTAGATTTTTATCGCTGATAATACCAGTTATCGCGGCAGCTTTCACCTATGGCAACATTACTGTAAGTAATTTAATATGTCTTAAGTATGGAGTAGTAGATAAAAAGGGATTGCTATTTTATTCTGTGGTTTCTACTAAAGGGATTTTATTACTGTGCTAGTGTCAGATTTTATTAGTGTTGGCAACACCTAGATTGTGAAAACATTTTCGTTGCACAATGATTCGTTTCCGTAACGCCTACGAAAGTTTGGGACAGTTGCTACAAAATCAAGTAGCAGTAAAGTCTAGCCTTCATTTTTTTTTAATTTGTCTGGGAAAACCAATAAATAAACACTACTAGTTTTCGCCCGTGGCTTCGCTCGCGGCTTCGCCCGCGTTAAATTTGGGGTAACACAGTTCCCCTTGCGCCTTATTGATTTATAATAGCAACGTTAAGTTTTCCCTTTTCTTCCCTCTTTCTCCCTCACATCCAACTTTTTTTAAATAAAAATTAGCCTATTTCCGTCTCCTGGATCCCAAATTCCCAACTATCTATGTACCTAGTAAGGATACCTAAAAAAACTTGTATAAAACTAGAGCAGTGTGCAACGTCATCCACATTTTATATAGGTAATTAAATTGTAAGATACATGCATGAGCACAAACAAAAAATCCTTACTAATATTATAAAAGCGAAAGTAAGTTTATTTGTTTGTTTGTTACCTCTTCACGCTTTAATGGCTACACCGATTGTGATAAATTTTGGTACAGAGATAGTTGGTAACCAGGAGACGGACATAGGCTTTCTTTAAATCTTTTTTAAGAAAAAGTGGGATGTGAGGGATAAAGAGGGAAGAAAAGGGAAAACTTAGCGTTGCTATTACAAATCAATAAGGCGCGAGGGGTACTGTGTTACCTCGAATTTAACGCGAGCGAAGCCGCGGACAAAAGCTAGTACAGAAATAAATGAGTTAGTTAATCCACAATGTTTTGATAGTATTAAGGATATCACATCGATATATATTAGCTGTCGAAGAAAACAAAACCAAATTAGAGAAGTATGAATGAGATTATTTAAACAACACCAAAACACCAGAAAAATGCATCCATTCAGTGGTTCTGCCTCATCTTACCTTTACATCTATTAAAATCGAATTTATTGCTATAGCAACATTTCTAGATCAAAATAAACGGAGTTGCATTTCTATTCTCTCTCCTATTTCTTAGTCGACGATTCATCGCACTTGATTTATGAATCTCTAAAGATCCCGTTCTTCAACCTTTATTTTGTCATTGATAGACTACCATACGCCTTACGATAACCTGAGTTTAACCAGCCTAGAGGTCAAATTGTTATCTACTGCACTAGATAACCATCAATTTCCTAATAGGCTGACATACGGTAAGATTTTATGAACGGTTAGACAGCGGTTGGGAAAAAAAAGGTAGGTTTTTGTTGCTTTGAGTTTCAAGCAAAGGAATTTCTTTCTTAAAACTATTTGAAATCGGTGCCATGTATAATTTAAATAAACCTTAATTTTGTACCTTTTATTTGTAACTGGATCTTCGACATTTTATTGGACGAAAAGAATTTAGTTCAATTTGTTTCATTAAACTTTTATGTGCTTGTTGGTTTATTTTATTATGTTTACTAATTTATAACTAAATTAGGCAATGCTATGACATCTATAGCAGATGATAGTAAAAAATAAACAGTAAAAAAACGAAATGCTCACATAAATTTTCCAAATGTTTCCCTTTTATTAAATTAAACCGACCTGCATTTAAACGGTTCTCATTTAATTATTTTTTAAATAAATTACGTTTTGTATTGATTTATGTCACGAAAAACAAGAAATATTTGTCGCATTCAGATAAACTTTCACCTAGACTCGAGTCATCTATCAACAAATTCGGTTTTATTTGCATAAAAAATGAGACAAGCGCCATCAATGGCTCTTGTTTCACACCAAACTTGGAAAGACGACTTGCTTATGGGACGTTTGTGGAGTTTGGTTATAATCAATAATGTTTTTAAGAGCGTTTATTTTATTTTTTGTCATTTATAGAACGGTACTTTTTTCAAATGAGAGTTCTGCCGTAGTCGTCCGGTTCTTTTTGTAATGGTGAATGCAACGCGATCGGCTGTGTCATAAATAAGTCAATTTTTATGGTTGGGAATTGACTAAATATTAAAATTTCACATTGTACGTTTCTATTACATTGTTAATAGAAAATAATCCCGTTAGGAATCTGTATTCTTATGTAAAAACTTCATGTTTAAATTAAATTAAGCTATTAGTGGAGAAACTTCAATTTATTATATAACACCAATTAAACGTTTTAAATTTTCGCTTGGAGGAGTACAGTTATACCACGAAATACACTAATGTATAAAAATATTAATTCATTCATGACATTTCATCGCAATTTATAGCCTTTCTCGTATTTTGATTTCCCATTCAGAAATTATCAAATAACTTCCCCCGCTCTATGCGGAGCGGGGAATTGTCAGACTTATGCAAACCCGCGGTATTTCTTTCGAACAAAGCATAACCCCGGCAGGCGGGCTCCTCTGCTTTGCTGACATCTCTTTGAGGCGCACTTGGAACACTAACGCACCGTACCCTTCCCAAAACCTAAAGACAATTATTATAAACTAGAAAAGTGTTCGATCCCCGCATGGATCAAATATTTATAATATCTACAGGTAGTCGTTTCGGATGTGACTGTTTGTATAAGTGAGTTTAAATATGTGTTAACGCACTCACGATACAGGAGAAATTTCTAATGTGGAGCAAAAATTAAAAAAAAAAAACACTGTCGAACGTATTATCAAAATTAACATTTTGTAACATTGTTCTCATTCATATAAGTGACTTTATGTCTTCTTGCTAATAGAATATCTTTTAACCTGGTCTATATCTTTATGTTTCTCATAAAATTGTTATTGTATTATTAAAACGGGCCCGGTCATGTTCCGCCCCCGTATGTTTCCAACCACTACGTCAATTGGATAGTCAAATGCAATTGCAGTTACAATTGCGCTGGCCTAGTTTAGTATCATTTGCATTCTACATCAAAATGGTCTAGATCTGTCAAAAATATGCTACTATTTCCGGAAGATGAGTTATTAAGAGTAACCGTGGAATTTCTTGCCAGTTCATCTCCATAGAGAATGACCAACCCGAACCTTGTACCTTTTCTCGATGCTTTATAAGTAACTAGCTTTCGCCCGCGGCTCCGCCCGCGTTAAATTTGGGGTAACACAGTTTCCCTTGCGCCTTATTGATTTGTAATAGCAACGCTAAGTTTTCCCTTTTCTTCCCTCTTTCTCCCTCACATGCCACTAGCCTATGTCCGTCTCCTGGTTCCCAACTATCTCTGTACCAAAATTCATCACAATCGGTTTAGCCATTAAAGCGTGAAGAGGTAACAAAGAAACAAACAAACTCACTTTCGCTTTTATAATATTAGTAAGGATTGACAGGCTTTCATCCCAAGATTATTCTCCGTATTCAGTCATTATTTTTCTATATACCGATTTTATTAAATACTAGCTGCGCCCCGCGGTTTCGCCCGCGTGATGATAAAAAAAGTATCTTATGTGATATTCCAGACTATAATCTACCTCTGTGCCAAATTTCATCAAGATCCGTTTACTACTTTTTTCGTGAATGACGATCAAACATACATCCATACTCACATACTTTCGCATTTATAATATTAGAAGGACAGTAGGATATTATTTGGATTGACAGGTCTTCACCCCAAGATCCACATTCAGTCATTCTCTTTCTATATACCGATTTTATCAAGCATATATGTACAAAGAAGCCCCACATTTTTTGCGCCTCTACTTTTAAAATTAATATGACTTATTTTTTCAAAAGTCACCTTTTCACATTTTTTGCGCCTCTACTTTTTTAAAATTAATATTACTTTTTTTTTTCAAAAGTCACCTTTTCATTCGTTCGAGATAAATATGACGTAGTCACTAGTCACCGAGTTGTTTAATATTCATATTATATCATGCTAAAATATTGATTTTCAGTTATTTTTATTATGCAACTCGATTATAAAACACTAGACTATTGTTCTTATGTACCGTTATGTCATCGCTCATTATGTCCCGGTATTAGAACAAAACAAATGAAAGTTTATCTAAAGCTATCACAGACATCGGAAAATGAAAACATCGTGAGAAAACCTGGACTTATATTAAATATAAGTCTAAGAAAATTAAAACCATAGACTTGAATATATAAAATAAATAAATATCTTGGGACAACTCACACACGGCTATCTGATCCCAAGCTAAGCAGAGCTTGTGTTATGGTAACCAGACAACTGATATACATACTTATATAATTTATAAATACATACATATTATAGATAAATCACACCCAGACACATAACAAACAATCATGCTCATCACACAAAGTTTGTCCTGGGTGGGAATCGAACCCACGACCACGGGCTCAACAGTCAGGGCCACTAACCACTGGACCAACAGGCCCGTCAATATGGTTTAATTTCAATTCGATACCTTCACGGGTTTCCCAGATAAATGGCATTGATAAACAGACAGTCAGACGGACCACAAAGTGATCCAATACGGGTTCCTTATGAAGTACGGAACCCTTAAAATAAAAATGTACGCTCGCGTTACACCTGCTTGCACATCAAAACAACGTTTTATTCACAGCATTTTCTCGCCAGTTGCCTCGTACCACTAACAAGACTTCAATGGCCTTTCCCCACATTCCGACACAAACCCTTGACACTAAAATGCATCTACTAATCCGTAGAATTATCCACTTGTATGCAAATCCCTTAGTGAAACTTCTTCGTTAACTTAATGTACAGATAAAATCAATTGACCATAAAATTTAATGACAATTAACATAATTTATACCGAATTTTCTTCGCTTCTTAACTTATTGTGGGACAGAGATGGATGTATGCAGTATTGTATAGCGGCATCTCTTTCTAACACTTTATATTAGTTAGTTGGTAGCACGTTATTTGTCGTTAAATTTGAAATTAAACACTTTGTAAGCAAAATTATTTAAGTTCCTATAAAAGTATTATCTGATGAATCAAGGCTATAAAGTTTATCTTTATATCTATGCGTTTATGAATGAAAAATGCTTCTGTAGCTAACATTCACTATTCCTAGAAAATTCTTTGACTGGTTTTATAATGACATCAATAATTAAAATATGATGTCGTGGGTTAAACTTTTAACCTGGCCCGTTACATTAATAAGATGATGAGGCTTCTACGCCGAAAGTGGTTAATTGGAACCCGCAATTAAATTGCCATTTAGCATCTCATCTCATCTTCTATTTGCAAGTTCCCTTTCTTTGTTTTCAAACTGTACAGCACTAAATCTTTCGTGTATCTCTATTATCCCAGACACACATAAGAGTTCACTTCTGAGCCTTTAAATGTTGTCCAGTATCTTAGTGACATCTTAACTAATATGTAGGCAAGCACAAGCTGCGCTTTTATAATATTAGTAAGGATAATAGTAAGGATTTTGATTTGTGGGCTACAAATCAAAATCCTTACTTACTTTACCTTACCTTACTTAATTTTAGCATCGTCTTGATGTGGGGTTCTTAGTGTTTCTGGATTCAACTAGTACTCGTTATGACTTTTAAAGTCGTACAAATGATAGGCGGTTACAAAATGTAAAGAATTCAAAAGTCATTTATTCAAATTAGGCTGATAATCAGAACATTTTGAACGTCACATTACAAGAGACAGTCCCACAAAGACGCCATACCCTTCGCCACTTCCAAGTGTTTTAGCTGGGAAGAAGAAGTGGGGGAACAAACTCCCCAGCAACACATCTGTCGGTCAGGTTAGAAGAACCAGATTCCAAAAAAGTGTAGCGAGCTATAAGTATGTCTCTAATAATGAAATATCCATATATGCTTCTTAAATAGTTAATAGTTCCTGTTCTAATATAACAAGACAAGTACAAGAATTAAATTTAGCTATTATGTCCGCAATTACAATGATTTATATTGGCGCTGTCAGTGCATACGAGTGACATTCTGTTATCGACCTATCTAGGCTTACTTCGACGTAGCGCGTGTACTATTTAGATAATTTTAGAATATCTTATATGCCTTAAAAGTTATAACTTAATTCAAATTCATTTATTGCAGATTTTGACATATTGAAACAACGATACAACGTTCAAAAATAAATAAAGATGTGAATACAAGGTCACACAAATAAAACGAATAATAACGATAAAATGATGTTTATTTTGCAAGTACTTTTTCACAAACACTTTTACAAAACTACTACTACTTACTGTCTTTTTTTAAAAACTAGATGAGGCCTGTGATTCGTACCCCACTACTCTGAAAAGAAACAGCTGAAACAAACTCAGAGGTCATTTTTAAGGTCCAGACAAAAATCTTGGTCAACTTACATGAGAACTATGCAGATTAGTGTCTGAAATGATCTAACTCAATATTACTTTAACTAAATGCATTTAATTCATTACAATAGTCTCTTACGACAGCGACACTTAATGTAAATTTGTCTGTTAATAACCGAATTAAATCATATAATAGAAGCCGCTCGGGTCCATCTTTAGGTTCGCCCACAGGGTTGATGGAGCTGATCTTTGTAGGGCCACCTTTGGTAGCAACTGCATGAGAGTTGCCAACATTCGGTATACGTGGCGTGCGATTAAATAGGCTTATGTTTGGCAGTGGAGTGCTGTAGATTGGTGAAGACGGTGACTGTCGTCTCTTCCTTCGACCTGTATAGACTGAATGATGGAGGTTAATCCACTGCATGCCACTTTACCCGGTCTCGCCCATGGAACTCTAGCTATTGTAGCTATGTATCTTTTTGCAAGTTGACTACAACAACAACGACAACTGACTTCAGAAGCTCCGGTTTAAGTTTTACACAACGTAAATATAATTGATTTTATCCTTCTTCCTTCATAATGCCCAATAAAACTTATTGGATGATCGCCTGTATCCTCAAAGCGTATGTATCAGAATCTACATAATTTGTTATACGCTAAAAGATGCAATTTATTTCACAACCAGAAGCTATTGAAACTTTGGAATGAATTAAAAAAAATGTACTTAAGTATCCGCCTTCTAAGATTAAATATTAAACCATAATGTTTGGCTTATAAACCAAATTAGAAATTGACAGATAGTAAAACATCTGAACGTGGCTTGTAAACCCACCCAACCTAACCCACACAACAATTTTTATCTGAAAAGTCTCCAATATCTGACGGATTTATGTTTTATTATTTGCCTACTTATTATGTATTGTCTGCAATGAGGACGTAAAGGTGGCTCTACAGTGCAGAGATAGCGACGTTCGATAGAAATACATTCCAATTTGGTATAAGCTCATTTAAATATTAACATGACGATTAGAGTAATATTTTTACTAGACTTTTCATACACATTTGACTTCAACTGCTTCTTAAATCTTTATATTTTTTCAATTGTATCTCATAAACGACTGCAAAAATTATGATGTAACTATTATTTAGTTTATTCACTCTAACATATACAATTTTTGTTTTGTAGAAATAAAATATATTTTCACCAATATCCATAAATTTGAAAGTAGGATATTTCTCTCAGTTCACACTTCAAATCTATCATTGGCACATCACCAAATCCTTACTAAATGTTTCTTAAATCAATGTTTTAAATAATTTATCTCAAACTTAATGTATTATTTAACCACCACAATACAAAGTATTTCTTGTACGGACTAAACAACATGCGGTTTCAACCAAAACCACAAAGTTACCTTGAACAAGATTCCAAGCACATTGTAATATTATTTGCACAACTTATAAATAACTTCAGACTGGTAGGAATACCTTAATATGTATGACAAATTACTTTTACTTCAGAAAAACTACCTAGGTAAACTAACAATTAAGGGATGGATCTTGTGATTTTGTCTGTCTTAATCTTTTTCCCGATAAGTGCATTTCCGGCTGCACAGATTTCGATAGAATTTGGCACGCAGGTAGGCCATGACTTGTAATGGGATATTTATATGAAATTTACTTTTATCTTAGTGCATTCCCGAGGCATAGTTTCAGAAACCAACGCGGAATTCGCGGGCAAAAGCATGAATTACGAATATTTGTTTGCTTCCATTTTTAATTTCTCCATAATAAATTCACAACGGATCACGCCAATTCTGAAATAAGCTAGACTTAACGCATCCTGTAAAAACGGAAACGCCACATTCTATTTCTGGTCAACTAATTCTGTATTTAACAGATAACGACTCCAGTTCTATCAATAAAAAGATAAACTTACTATCTATAATTTTCCATGTTAATCTATGGATTAAAAAAAGTACCAGCTTCTTATCATAGACAAGATATATCTGTGAAATGCAACCGGTTGTCTCTAGAAATTAGATCTCCATGCATAATTACCAGTACTGGTCTAATTTATTTCATGTGTAACATTCTTTTTTTACTCGTTTGTCATATGCAGTCAAATTGTATTGATCGAAGCTCTTGGCAATTAAGCCTAAAGAGTCTCTCGTTAGGTAGCTGGATCAAAGGTTTGATATGCAACAACCTTATGTTGTGAGTGCGTAGACTGGGAGTGTTGATTTTCACAACCATAAGGGACCATAGACTTAAAAGCGTATGGTTTAAAATTCAACTTGATGCCTTGACAGACAGACATACAGACAGACGGACAGAAAACAAAGTGAGCCTATAAGGATTCCGAACTTTCCTGAGGTACGGAATTCTAAAACAAATAAATAGAAAACAAACTAAACATCTGTCTAACAATAATTTCGAAAATAAAGAAATAAAATAAAATGGTTTAAAAGACGTGAATTAGAAAATGTGTCTATGATCCACAACAGAAATGCTATATAAAGCGATAAAACTCCAAACACTGGACAACTCAATGTCCACGTGTCTCCTACGCATGCTTTCTCTTCCGAATTGACTGACCAATGTCTTACTAGTATACATTAATAAATTCACAGTTTGTAATTATGCTTCTTTGTTGTCCACAGCTGGGATTTATAGTTTGTTTATAAGTTATGGCGGCATGTGTACGGCCACCTACTGGTTGTGATTATTAAGAGAGTTTTTAATTTATGGTTGCAGTGTGTTAGGAGCTATTTGATGGTGTAGGTACTGACTTGATTTCTGTACGTTTTAGTCAGGGGTGGACCACTGAAAACCAAATGAATCACTGAATCCCATAGCACAGCATCATGATGAGTGCTGATCTACTTTTTTGCAGTCACGGCGAGCAATTTTTTTTTTGTTTCGTGTGTGTTTTTAAATATTTCTGATGCTTTGTATGTTTAATGTTTTTTTTGGTTATTGAGGGCTTGTCGTAATTGCGACCAATACTTCTTTTTTCTTTCTTTTAATTACTTATACAATAACCTTTTGGAGTTCGTATGACGTTGACAGGGAGGTGTTGGCATAGAATGACAACTTTAAGTGTGTAGTTCAAAGTAACGTTGCTTGTACTTTACTATAACTTTGTATATTCATTTTAGTTCAGTTTTCCCGCCTGTATGGATAAGTTGTTAAAGTGTCAAACAAAATATTTAAAAAGGAAAAAATGGCGGCTGTAGTTACTATTTTGGCCACGCACGAAAAGATCTTGTACGACTGTCTGCAGTAGCGACTGTGGGCAGTTATTGAATTGTTATTAACGGTAGTGCAATTGGGGCACTTGTTAAGTACTATAATTACTTGTGCAATTGTGGAAATCGTTAAATATTACAAGGTTTAATTACGAAAATTATTAATAGGAAAAATCGTGACTGTCATGATGTAAGGAATGTTTCCAAGAATAATTGGGAGTCTTAGATTAAAAAGTAACCAACTGGCACCCATTGTATGATGATGTTATATATATTATAATTTTAATATAAAGTAGCTTTGAAGCTAGATTATCTATCTACCTTGTATCACATAATTTAATCAGCCTCTAATGTTACCATTGACAAAACACTGGCATCTTATCTATCAAAGAGTTTGGGATGCAAGAACCAAGTGTTTTCAGTGCTGTTTTCTTTACAGTATTTGGGAGTACTCACAACTTCCCCATTTAATTTACGGTCGCCTCTACTTGTCTGTCTTTTTTTGCGGATGGCAATTTTTATAAACTTCCCCGCTAGGAACGGGGGGGAGTGTCAGACTTTTACCCATGTTCCTTCTTTTGACGTTTATATTCCGGGGCTGCGGTATCTCTTTCGAACAACCCGCATCCCCGGCACCCTCCTTATCAGACTTCGCCAAACCTCACATGAAGGTTTGACTCCAAAAAACAATCAAAGTTACCTTAATTTTCATTGCAAAAATCACCATTATAAAAGAAAAACAACTAATTGATAGAAAAAGAATGCTAAAACCGAGTTACCAACCATGTAATTGTCCCCAAAGCCTGGTTTCTCTATAAGCGGAAATCGAAAGTGGCACACTATGATTACTTGACATATTACGTTACAATCGATTTCTATTATTAGTAATTAAAAGGGAACTTAATGATCTTTGGGTTCTCACGCCCTGATAGTTATTGTATTGGAGGTTATTGCCTTTTTAGCCGTACGCCTTATAGGATTAACTTCCTTAGGAGTCACTCGCTATATAACTCTTTTACCCCCGAATACTGAAACGTCACTCAAAATGTGAGGGCTGCTTAACATTTGAGCAGCTCTTAAACTTTAGATTTTGTATGGTCAAACGTCACTTCTGAGTCTCTGTTAAACTTAACTTAACTTTAAATTTTGAGTGACGTTTCAGTATTCGGGGGTTAGAGGCTAAATTCTCTGATAGGTGAAATCGCCTTATTAGCCTGTGATTTTCAAATTTCATGATATATACTATTTTTGAAAAAGTCAACAATGATTTAAATCAACTGAGAGCAACTCTCAACCCATTTAATTACTATTTTTATTGACGATTTTAATTACTATAACTATGTTGAGTCGTATTTGTTTGTTACAACTTGCAAAATAATGTAAGAAAATTTGAATTTCGCTTACAACGTAATGCTTAAAATTCTTATAAAGTAAAAACTGTAGTACGAAATTTAATGCTGCTGGCCAGAACCATAGAAGAGACTTAGAAAGTGAGGTTACTGATTAACCTACAAAGTATATACCAGCTACCTATTAAAAAAAAAAAAACTCATTAAACGTCAATTACACAACACAGTCCCCCAAAACAATTATTCGATTATTAATTTAATTTGGAGTTACTCTGAAATAAAACACCTTTTCATTAAATATTGACTAAACTGCTTACTTTAACCAACATTAATTATTTAAGTACCTTCTGGAAGGTTTCACCTTAAACTATCGCTGAACACCAATTACATATTAAATGTATTTCCAAAAATAACTTCCAAAGTGCCAGTATAGGTTTTACAACAAACCCAACAACCAACAGTAACCTGAAAGTCCGTCCCATAATGATATACCGAAACTAGACGAGTTGAAGTCTTTGAACTTGCCTTAAAACTAGTCATTAGGAAACTTCCACAATCGACCTTCGACCTTCAACTACCGAAGGTTTTATATCCCGCCCTTGAAAGGCCTCAAGGTCTCCTAAACTGAACACGCGAGCGTCAAGGACCTTCCATTTTGAAGGCCGGCTAGGCTTTCCTTCAAGGGTAATCGGAAGTAATTTGTCAGAAGCTTAGTGAAGCTTTAATGTGTTTGTACGATAAAGTTTTGCCTACAAAGATGTTTTTTTGCACGTGTTTCGTCTCAGCAGGGTCAACTTTTTTGTTTGTTATCATGGCTATAGAATTTTTTATTTTCAGGGTGTGAATAATCCTTACTTAATATTATAAAAGCGAAAGTGAGTTTGTTTGTTTGTTTGTTACCTCTTCACGCTTTAATGGCTAAACCGATTTTGATGAATTTTTGGTACAGAGATAGTTGGGAACCAGGAAACGGACAAAGGCTAATATTTTTTTGAAAAAGTGGGATGTGAGGGAGAAAGGGGGAAGAAAAAGGAAAACTTAGCGTTGCTATTAAAAATCCATAAGGCGTTACCGAATTTAACGCGAGCGAAGCCGCGGGCTAAACCTGGTAACAATATAATTCCACGACACTCTGTTTGATTACTCATGTAGACTCGCGATGCCTAATCTTCTAGATGTCAGTTGACTACTTATTGCAGATAATAATTTCTTCATATTAACCCACAAAGTTCTTCAGTAAAATACTAGTATTCAGCTGCATCCTATAATACTGGAAACCGACCACAAGTTTGTTGGGAAAAGGCTAGGCAGATGATAATTTGCCTTCAAAGTTCTGCCGTCAATTCATTGTTGATCAAAAGTATCTTTGGTACGCATTTCTAATACTCAAAACAAACAAGCTACCTTACCCACAAACCTACCACTTACATAACGATCAATTACTCCAACATTTGCTTATTCAACACCTCCCAATCCACGGTCTATAAATAACGCTGTATGATTACCCAATCGACGTCCAATCATTACATAGCTACTGTCTCATTAATTAATTTTAATCCGCCATGACACTTTCGTTATCGTCTGACGTTTTCCGTGTGTCAATTAACATGGAAATCTCTCTGAGATTAGTAAGTAGCTGTAGATGTAGTGGCGAGATTTAAGTTTCTTGAATGTAGAATGAAATGCCCCTTTTTTACGGATGTGAAATCATCAAATTACTTCCCCCGGGCCGTGCGCAACTGGGGAGAGAGTCAGACTTTTGCTGATTAAAACCTACCCATGTTACTACTTTTGGCCATTTTGTTCCGGGCCGCAGTATGTCTTAAAATGCCCATTGGAGCTTTTCTTTTCCATAGAGATCTTCATTTTGGAACAAAGAAATATCGTCTACTTTCTGTCTTAACAATTTCATTAAAAAGTTTAATATTTTCGTTATCTGGCTGATTTCTTCCATAATGGTTAGTGTTTTCGGGTTCATTGTTATTCACAAACTTTACTTTTGGATTTATTTATGCTCTATGCATAAAGTCCAATGTACAGACGCCTGCACATCAAGCTACTACAACCTGTCAGATTTCTTTGATAGATTTTCGACTTTATTTCAAAAGTATTAGGTTCAAGTTTCATTGGGAAAAATTGACAGTTTTGGGTAGCTTGACCTGCAGGCGTCTGTACAACTATCAATAATGTGAACACTACCACCGTTATAGTTTTATATTTTGTTTACTGTCTGTGGAATCTGCAAGAATTTCTCAGTCAGTAGTCTAGATGGCTGCAAAAAGTTTATTCTACAGTTTCTAGCACAGATATATCTTCAAAGCCTAAGCCTTATAAATCGTAGCAATTACCAGGGTCTTGACATACCACACTGATTTGACAAAGCACCACATTATGTTGTCGCAGTCAATAGCCCTTAATTGCAGAATGATTGCTAATCACTTTGCTATTAAGAATGCATTTGTTGAATCTTTAGACCGCGGCCTAATCGTCTGGTTGGCGCCGTTTTAGTGCTTCATTGGTCTGGTCGGTTTCATCAAAAACCGTTAATCATTTAAATACTTATCCTAGATTTTATTGTATCAATATTTTAGGGATGCTTTGAGCGTCTTGCATAACGAGACTGAAGTCTGACGCACCTGTGGTTAAACCAGATGCAGCTGAATGCATTTTCCACGGAGCCCCTGCCTATCAGATCTCCTCAACCCACTTTTTAGACATCATTTCTTTCATCGTTGCATCAGACTTACTTGTAAAACTGGCAAAGATCTTTGAATGACAGCCGGAACTAACGGATTAACGTGCTTTAAATGATTATATACCAAAACACAATCATAATATGAGCTATTATCGGAAGCTCTCACAAATTTGAAAAATATCTCTAGGAAAATTTACTTAGATATGTCCTCCAACTACCATTTCATCCAGCTTCTAAATTATTTCGATTTGGATCGAAAGTTTCCTCCACTAATAAAGTCGTTTACATAAAATTGAAATCGACTTTTCCAAACAGTTGTCAATTAATTATCGCGTTATTAGTCGATTTATGTGATAAGCAGCCCATCTCTGTTGGAGATCGCATAGGCAACCGGTCCACAAGCCCATTAAGGCTGCCATACACAAGCTTAGAAAACATGACAATACAGAATCGGCTTGATAATGTTTATTTATTTATTTATGCACACATAAAACACATTTATAGAAAAATAAATACAGACAAAAGAGCACAAAGGTACCGCTTATTTAATTTAGAAATCTCTTCCAGCAAACCTGTAAAAGGACAGATTATTAAGAGACGTAGACACAGTGTGTTAAAGTAATAAATTAAATCAAACATCAAAATAAATAGTATCAAAATAAAATAGAAATCCATTCTAATAAAATAAAAATAATAAATTTATGTTTACATAAATACAACTACATAATACAAGAATGTATAGAGGAGAAGTAATGTTCTTTGACTAGATTTTTAAAACCGATAGTTTTGGCGCCAAGTATGTTAGCCAAAAGTAAGTTCCAGAATCATACTGTGTGGATTAAGAAGGAGTAAGAAAAAAAATCGGTATTATGGGATGGTAAATTGAGATGATGCCTTGAGATTGTCGTGATGATGTATCGTACAAATAGAACACTTTCCGTAGGATTTTTCAATTCAACACATTGACTCTTTCGCCATCGTTATCACTACATAGTACAAAACAAAGTCGCTTTCTCTGTCCCTATGTCCTTTTGTATGCTTAAATCTTTGAAACTACGCCACGGATTTTGATGCGGTTTTTTTAATAGATAGAGTGATTCAAGAGAAAAGTTTTTATGTATAATACATACATATTATACATCAAAAGTGGGGATTTTCAAAGATTTGTAACACCCGTGCGAAGCTGGGACGGGTCGCTAGTTGTAAATATATGGATACTTTGTCTTTCGCCTCGGGTCGGTTTAATTCAGCACCAGCCGGTGGACAAAATCCAGTACCTAAGTTTATGCAGATAGAAGTTCTTGAAATTCTGGAGGGAGAGAAATGGAGCCTAAAAGGGACAGTGTGTACCACCCCTAAGATCGTCCGCCCGGAGATTTGATAAGGGCCCAGCCTAGTCCGGTACATAGAAATGTTTATATAAGACAGTTATTTACTATTTGCATGTTTTATGCAAGGCTGTTGGGTAGGAAATGTCGTGATATCTTATCAGTTAAAAATGGCATTGGGACAGTTGAATTGAGGTGGGTTGGCTCAATCTTGAACCCATAATTTAGGTTGTAGGGAACAGTTAGTTTGGGACATGATGGATTTATTTTCTCGACTAATATAGAGCTAATGTTATGCACCATTCAAGATAATATTTTTTTTTTTATTTTAGTCTGTGGTTTTATCGATTAAAAGAGACGTATTTTTTTACATGACCGCGTCGCTGATTTAGTAGTCGCAAGCGCAACTACTGACTAGAAGGTCGTATGAATAGGCTGGCAGTGTTATAGGGTTTTTCTGTCAGGAATTTCCCAGTCAACTGGGCACAATTCCAGACTATGTGAATAGTACATAGTCTGGGTTTGTGCCTAGTTAATGGTAATAGGCTCAACCTCTATTACACTAGTAGCATGGCACTGTGCAGGACTGTGCTACCTGACTTATGTTAAATCCTCAAATATATCAAAGAACACCATGATGACCTTGTTTTTATTAAAGTTGAACATATAATCAAAGGCTGAGTGAAAATCAAAACACCCTACTAATATCATAACTGCGAATGTTTTTGAGGATGTATGGATGTTTGTTACTCTATCACGTCAAAACGGTTGAACGGATCTTGATAATATTTGGCACAGAGGTAGCTTATACTTTAGAATAACACATAGGCTATAATTCATAAAGATATATTGCATATTCTATCACCCCCCGACTGAAACTGCGGTGCGCAGCTAGTACTCCATACAATTGACCGTACCTGCGAAAAATCTAGATCTCACGCATACATTAAATAAGTATAATTATACTATCGACTTGTTTTCCTTTTATGGTGTAAACGAAGCACAAACCAACATGGCGCGAGTGCATTGGGGTCACACATGACAGTATCGAGTTAAAATATTGCCATAATAATGCGCGGGCGCTTGCGATGAAAGATTGATAGATTCTCACATAAATAACAGTCGAGATTGGCTGTTTACTTTGATTTTATGGGTTAAAATACACCATGGTACAGGAAAATCTGCGTTTAGAGTCCACACTGCTGGACATACGCTCCTTCTCTAAGAGTAACTGCATATTCTACCGTTTATGCTACACCATTGAAAACATAACTGAAACACGATACGTAGTAGGAAACACAGAATGGGACCATGCCCCAGACCTGCACTTTGGTTCGAGAGAAGGAACATGGATGGGTTTTTGTCAGTACAAGTTTGACATTCCCTTTTGCTCTACCCAGAGCTGTTCCCGCTCATTTAATGACTGCCCATCCCAAAAAAAGGGGTGGTTTGAACTATCTCCGCAGGGAGGCTGGTATCGGATGAATGAGAGTTATCGAGGAATATCGTGAACTAGCTGTTCCTCGCGGTATCACCCACGCTGCTCAGCACCTGTTGGTCGTAGCGTGATGTTATATAGCCTATAGCCTTCCTCAAGAAATGGACTATCCAACACTATTTTTTTTTTCAATGCGAACCAGTACTTCCTGAGATTAGCGCATTCAAACAAACAAACTCTTCAGCTTTATAATATTAGTATAGATTAGTATAGATTGACACTGACGAGACTGACGAAGTTTTGGTTCAACTAGAACGGTCGTGCAAGGGACACAAAGAAATAGACTGCTTATTCCATCGATAATGGTCATGAATCATCTGAAGTAGGAATATCATTAGCAGCTATGAATTATGTGCACATTGTAGTTAGGTACACACAGCAAAATATTTAAGTATGCAGGTCAAACATACGTCGATGCAATCAATAGACATGCAACTCATTGATAATAAGTGCGCAATAATTTTTAATATTCATTATTCTGCTGTCGTGTCGGTACTAGTTATATGATATTAGCCTTTCTAGGCTTCCCTTCATTCTTTTGCCCTTTATGTTCCGGAGCCGCCGTATCTCTTTCGAACAACCCGCAATCAGAGCAGGACACATTTGTGCTAAGGTAATGATAATTAAATATGATTTACTCGGCTTATAACCAAATTCAGCTGAATACTAGTCTTTAACATAAAGGTATACCCACAACCCAGGTAGTACTGAGTAATACAATATCTCGTGGTAAGACTGGTTGTAAGGCTTTCGGGTCTCTGAATACCTGTAACAATTGTCAAAAATCTAATAAAACTGTCAGCCAGGACCAAACGGCTTCGTGTGTTTTTCGAGGTTCGGAGGAAACTCGGTATGTTATTAGTTGTGACGTAAGTCGCACAACCATTGTATTAATTAGAATGCATGGTAATTAAATACAATAATTGTAATATTGTGTTGCACGCGGTTTCACACCTGTGTTTGTAATCAAAAGACCACATCTAGAACAATTGTAAGGAATATCTATGGAATAATGACTATCAGTTTCAATGAATCATTAGTGGTACGTTGATACATTTAGTCATTATTGAAATTACCTACCTAATACAAAAGAAACTCGTAGGTGATTTGGTTTTAGTATTTTCCTTTTGAAGTTCGGAACCCTAAAAAGCGATCATATTCGTCTCTTCTATGTTGAAAGCCGCGATTAGTCGTGAACATTGTAATTATTTCAAAATCTTCTCCTGTATGAAGTTTCTCCACCTGCTCCAACTTAGCGACTTTCCTACTCGGTATTCAAAACCCTGGTGACCAGCATGTTTTGTTCCGAATTATATATCAGGAAAAGGTCACTTCTCATACAGACGAAAAGTAATGAGCTTGACCGCCTCGCTTGCTTAACGCGGTTTGTCGATTTTATACCGAAAATTTTCAGAGTTTTCTTACAATATTTCCCTTTACAATTACTCAGTAGTACTTAAGTGCAGAAACTACTGAAGAAACATTCATATACTACCAGACTAGCCTTGGTATTTTATTTGTCACTTGTAATAAAGCCATAAATCATTAAATAAAGCTATAACCCGAACGAAAACGAGTAATTATCAAGTTAATTACCCAACGTCTTTCACCATCATGGCGGTCTGCACAATAAACTGCACACAGTGTTGCTAGATTAGATCATTAAAGTTTGCACTCACATTTTATGACGCTTTCACGACATAACTACTAGTTTAGGTTGTGATGCAGCTGGACTTACTGTGGACTTTTGTGCTTATAGCAATGTTTAAGCACAAAGTCCACTGTAAGTCCAAAAAAAGATATCATCATGATGCCATCTTTCTTTTGGATGGGGAATTATCATATAACTTCTCCCAAATGGTTCTTCTTTTGCCCTTTGTGTTCCGAAGCCGCGGTATCTCTTTCGTGGCTATGGCGGGCCTATCTGCATTGCTCACATCTCTTTGAGATTGCGTGGAACACAAACGCACCGTCTTGTCGTTACTAGACGAACGGACAATGAGACAAATGCTACCTTTTGCTCACCATCCACACACGTCTACTCATGGTGCCCGACATCCGGGGCCACTCACGCGAAATTTACCCTTCTTTTAAGATTATATCGGCACTGGCAGTTAAACCTTATGTACTTTAAGTACTTTCATATAAGCCTTAAAGCTTGGCTTGTCCACCGCCAGTTGTTAATAAGTCCTATGTAAAAGGGAGCGACTTAATCGCCAAGAACCAAGTACAAAACTTCCGTGGTTGCTACTGAGAAATTCCTGATGGATATTCTCAAAAACACTTCGCCGAACCTTGGAATCGACCCTAGAATCACATGCTCAGCAGTCGTGCTTGTGACAGGTAGACCAACGAGGTAGTTTGCCCCTTTATGAAATCCCTTTAACATTATTAACGCACAGGCGGTCTTACTACGCCCCGGGCGTCGGGCGCCGCGAGACGACTCCCGGCCACCGCAGATGCGGGCCTGTGGACGGTAAGCAATGGGTAACTCACCGTCCGTCCGTCTATTGACAACAGGCTGCATCGACGGCGCCTTAGATTTCCACATGCTCCTCAAAAAGATGTCAGCAAAGCAAAGGGGCCTGCCAGGACCACCGCCTGCCGGGGTTGCGGGTTGTTCGAAAGAGATACCACGGCCCCGGATGATGATGATGCATAAAAAAGACGGTCTTACTACTACTTAACCGAAGCAAAAGCATGCAGTAAAACAAATGCCATTTGATCTGCCATGACTCACGCGCATTGCCAATAAACAGCAGTATGACTAGTAAACCTACTCAGGGAAATTGATTTCTTGTCGGCATGACTGTACTGTTTTATGGCAGCTTCGTTCAAGACAATATCACTTCTTATGGCACCGCTTAGATGTCTGCCTAGCCTTAAATGGTAAAATGGTACTAGATTTTAGCGCAAAACTTATACTTCTCTGTATTGGATTGTTTAAACTTTAAAGAGCTTAGGACTGAATAATAGTAATCGCGGGTTTATTTTATGTTAAGGCGCGCTTGTTTGGATTACCGAGTTTCCTCCGAGCCTCCGATAGAACGTTAAGCTGTTGGTCTCGGCTCTCATTTGTAGGTCTTTGGAAAGTCACTGGCTTCAGACACCCAGTCTTACCAAGGGGCAGCGTTTTATTCAGCAACTGGGTTGTGGTATCTGATAGACAGTCGCTCCATGTAAAACACTGGTATTGACCGATTTAAATGAAAGCGGATCTCTACTTAATGCAGACAATGGCTAGGCAGATCTGGAATGAACCATTCAAGATAGTGGAACCCCCGACTCCCGGTAGCAGTGGCTCAGACAGACCCGCCTGCTTTGCTGACATCTCTAAGAAACACGGACGTGTCGTACTGCCCTATACCTAATTCAATCTTACACTTTTCAATGTCACAGAAATTCTCAAGAGTAAACAAAATCATTTAATATTTAAATTATGGAGGAAGAGCAATTCCAGGTCGAAAGACCATAAAGACCTTGTCCACATAAATGCAGTCGTAACATCATGGAAATTATTTAAACATTGTTTACAACAATGCTCAAGAACTAAAACAACAATAAAGAAGTTTGAAAGCCACTCGCAATAAATATTTATTACAAAAATAATCGTTATTACAGTATTGTGTTAAAACATAAATCGATTTATTGATTAGTAAAGGAAATTGCTAACATTATACACTAACATTTCATGTGTTTAGAAATTGATTCTTCTATGACAATAATATAAACATTATAGATTATTAATAATAAATATATAAATAATTTCTTTTATATTTTAAAGTAATGTACTCATTTTTACATAATGCCTCATAAATTTACATTATTTGTCAATATTATAATATGTAAAGACACTGTCAATTTGCTATTTCGTTTGATATATAGTCGAGTCGAGTTTTCTTATTTTTGTTGATCGATTACACGATAGAAACTTTTGTTACAACTCAGCATTATCTATGGCGTCGCAATGTCAATGTCAATACCGAATAATGACAGTCAGCTTTTTTTATGTCATAGCGAATCTGAAATGTGCCATAGACTGACGATTTATTTGCTCTTAGAAAGACATCATAGGATTCCATGTTACAAAACGTTAATTTAAAAAAAAGAACAAAAAAAAATAGTTTAAATTCTATCTCACAAAAGGGATAGGATATTAAATTAAAGTAATAAAAATTAAAGGCTTTAATTTTGCACGCCATTTTGATCTTTATTGTCAAGGAAATTAAATAATGTGACAATTTACAAATGTACCTACAAAAAGCTTGGGTAGCTACGAAGTTTTTTGCGCTTGCTATTTATTACAACAGTCGTGAATTTGTGAAAGTGAAATAAACAATTAATTAAAAGCTATTCCCTAAACAACTGCGTTCAGTATTAAAAATACTGTGACCAATACACAAAGTCACATAATTTTCTAATCTTTATTTTATTATATATTGATGACATGTTCGCCTAGCATGTTCAAATGACTTTTATGGTTTGACAACAATAATATGGGCTGGCCCCTACCACCCGCATAGAACGATGCATCATTATGCCTACAGCAGTTAGCTGTCAAATTAAAGATTTGTATCGACCGTACTAAATAGATGATAAGGGGCCCACCTGGTTTATAAGTCATGAGTCGTGACAGCTCCTGTCAAATTGTGTGACGTGCATATCAAGGTTTGAATGGTCGGAAATGAATCTGTCGTATATGGCGTTGGTTGTGGTTTTTGATTTAGACAGTGATTAAAGAAATTGTGAATGATTTGATAGATAATATAAACTAGTAGAAGGATTTCATAATGAAATCAAGGGAACATCTATATTTTTTTTTATTGATGCTAAACTATTTTATAGTGGAAACAATTTTATTCTAAAAAAGAGGGACCGAGAAAGAATACTTTCTTACCTAATCATACATATCTAGTATTAAAGATACTAACCATACATTCATGCAATTAAACTTAGAAAACTTCTTATGAAGTTTTATTAAGAAAAGTAAGTATTTCAATTAATTTAGTTAATTACAATTCAGAGAATAACGGTTAATTAATGATAGATACCCTCCTACTTATTCAGCCATTATTTATAATATCTTATTTATTGTCAAACACAAAAGCTTATTGATCATTCATCATATATTTTTTAATAACTAATTTATTGTCAAATAAGCTCGGAAATACCATAATATTTAAACCCTGAACACAAATCTATATATCATAATAAATATTAACACCTTAACACGAAAATTCCTTAATTTTATTACCATCAATAAATACATCAACCAAATAATTTATTTTGTTCCAATAACCTATAAAGTTTTTGATTTGACTCCATTGTTAAAAGGTTTATGGGACATTAAATAAAACCTTTTTGTACTTAACAAGCTGATTATTATCTTGTCAAACAATAATATGCTATTTAACCGTGTCACGTTTAAATATTATTATAACAGTCCTTTTATGGTTGTAAGTTTATTAACAAAGGAGGATTCAGAAATAAGGTCATGAGGAAAGGTTTTAGTATAAATGTCTGGCTGTAAGAATGAGGAAGACAAAAAAATTAAGGATGGAATGTGTCAACATCTGCTTACCCTTTCCCAATTATGGTGGAGTTGGCTTCCAGTCTAACCGGATGCAGCTAAATAACAGTATTTTTATATAGAGCGACTGCCTGTAACGACTGTCATCCTTAATCTATACTAATATTATAAAGCTGAAGAGTTTGTTTGTTTGTTTGAACGCGCTAATCTCAGGGACTACTGGTTGGAATTGGAAAATTATTTTAGTGTTGGATAGTCCATTTCTTGAGGAAGGCTATAGGCTATATAACATCACGCTACGACCAACAGGTGCTGAGCAGCGCGGGTGAAACCGTGGGGAACAGCTAGTGATATTATAAAAGCGAAAGTGAATTTGTTTATTTGTTATGTCTTCACGCCTATTTTGATTGACGCGATTTTGATGAATTTTGGTACAGCCATAGTTCATACCCTGGAAACGGACATAGGCTACTTTTTGTCTCCTTCTAACCTTCCACTTCCCTAAAATAGGGGTTGGTTGTTTGTGTGAAGGATTCCGCAGTTCGCAGTCAGTTTTCAAGGTAGGAAGCCAAAAATTGACACTTTGTTACCTACGAAAAAAACCTGCAAATCAGAAAAATGGAAACTGTGTTACCCCGAATTTAAAGCGAACAAAGCCGCGGGTAAAAGCTAGTAGATCTATAAATAACAGCCGGAACCAACGGCTTAACGTGCTTTTCGAGATATAAATAAATAAATATCTTGGGACAACTCACACATGGCTATCTGATCCCAAGCTAAGCAGAGCTTGTGTTATGGTAACCAGACAACTGATATACATACTTATATAATTTATAAATACATACATATTATAGATAAATCACACCCAGACACAGAACAAACAATCGTGCTCATCACACAAAGTTTGTCCTGGGTGGGAATCGAACCCACGACCTCCGGCTCAGCAGTCAGGGCCACTAACCACTGGACCAACAGGCCCATTACATATGGAGGACACTCCGTATGTAATGGGTGGTTAGCAAACCAAGCCAGCGTGAATTAGCTTTATTTAGCCACGAGCTTCTTACGGATGGCCAGCGTAAAAGATGAAAAGGTTAAAAAGGGGACCGCGCTTGAGATGGCTACGAAAATAGATGTGAGAAAGAAGAAAAGTACGCTACTAGATATTTTAAGAAAAATCTGCCACGAATTTCCATTATCCAGCCATGGTGAAAATTCTCATTTCCAATTCAAATCACACAAGCATTTCGTTGCAGCTGAAATAAAGTATCCAACTACAAAAGTTTAATCTTATGATTGTTGTCTGTTTCTTTAAACCTGCCAATCAGCTGTATTGCTGGGGAGTTTGTTCCGCCACTTCTTCTTCCTAACTAAAACACTAGGAAGTGGCTAAAGGTGGGCGTTTTGGGAGACTGTATTGTGTAATGACGTTCAAAAAGTGCTGATCCTTAGCCTAGTTTGAATGAATGAGTTTTGATTTTGTTTTTAATGCGCTGCACATAGCAAACACTTTGTAAAACGTCTAGATTTTCGTCGCAAAGTTAGCCTGTACATACCACAAGCTAAAAAAATACAGTGTATAGTCAAATACATAAAGGAAAGACTTAAATACAAACAGTTTACAAAAGTGGTCTAGTACTACGAAAAAAAAAAGTTTAAAAAGACCACGAAAAAAATTTATTTGTCTCGCAATTCTCCGTTTTTTCAGCGACAACGACAACCATCATATTTTTTATATGTATAGCAATGGAAATTTCATAGACCAAAGATATATCTATAAATAAAGAAAATAAATAAAAAAAAGATATATCTAAATCTTTGTAAATACTGAACTGTTTAAATAATCAATTAAAACTGCAAAAATGACGGCTAAAGTGACTTACATTGGCGGACATGATATTCAAATAAAATCAAAAGGCGAAATATTTTCGACCTTATTTCTATTCTTTCGATGCACTACTGTCGCATGCTTGTGTCAGTCCACGCCCAGTCTGCAGCTAGGCTCATCTCGCCTTAATAACTATTTTAGTTTGTCCGCTTTGAAGTTGAACTACGAAAGTATGACAAATTGCTGTGTTTACTTACATAAACTGCACTTATAACACTGATTCCTACAGCGTAAATATTTAAAGGGTGAGTACAGACGGAGGTATGTCGTCGCGAATTCTCGACATCGCGAATGTCAGGCACGAAGTATGCCAGTGGTGGCATTTGTGTCGCGTGCCTCATTCTGTCTGTATGCTCCTTAATACCTGTGCTACATAATCTGAATACCCAGCACATAATGATAATTTGGTTGTCTGGTAGCAATTGCTGTATTGTAAGTCAGACTGCTGCGCTACGTGTCGCGGGTTCGATCCCCGCATGGAACAAATATTTGTTTGACCTACAGATAGTTGTTCCGGGTCAGGCTGTTTGAGTATGTGAGTTTAAATGTTTGTAAACGCACCCACGATACAGGAGAAATTCCTAGTGTGGGGCAACGTTTTTTTTTTAAATAATTATTGGCTGTTTTCTTTTTCTCTAAGAATTTGGTATGTGGAAAACTAAAAGTTATATATTTAACGGACCGGTAACGGAATTCATATTTAGTTAAAAATATGATAAAAATCATATTTTTAACTATAAACGAAAAAAAAATTGCTGATTGAAAACCAACACGAAAAGGGAGCGTCAGACTTGTACTGACTATAACCCACTCATATTCCTTCTATTGCCTTTTAAGCCGCGGTATCTCTCTCGAACAACCCGCAACCCCGGGAGGCGGTGGCCCTAGCAGGCCCTTCTGCTTTGCTGACATTTCGTGGAACACTAACGAGACGTCGACACAGCCTGTCGTCGCTGGACGGGCGGACGTTGAGCTATGCATTGCTCACAGTTTTATACCCCTTGTATAACGAAATATCAGTACCGCCACTATTGCAGAACTTAAATAATCTGTTGACCTATTGACGGGCCTGTTGGTTTAGTGGTTAGTGGCCCTGACTGCTGAGCCGGAGGTCGTGGGTTCGATTCCCACCCAGGACAAACTTTGTGTGATGAGCATGCTTATTTGTTCTGTGTCTGGGTGTGATTTATCTATAATATGTATGTATTTATAAATTATATATGTATGTATATCAGCTGTCTGGTTACCATAACACAAGCTCTGCTTAGCTTGGGATCAGATAGCCGTGTGTGAGTTGTCCCAAGATATTTATTGCATTTATAATTTGTTATCGCCACATCCCTCACTTTTCAATATTGAATGTTGGTCGTGTCTTACAAACTGCTGCCATTCATCTAAAGTTAATGAGTTTCCGGTAAAAGCTGAGCGAGCATTGAATAACTTGAACTTTGTCCCGAAGGTACTAGAAATTTCTAGACGTCGTGGCAATGTTTAGAAGGTTTTCAATAATAATATTTATTATAAGTAAAGGCTGGTTCACAATGTGCACTGCTTGGAGACGGTTTTTGATTTCAGTCCCACTCGAAATTTTAATATTATCTATTTTAATAATATGATGTACATTTTTATATTATCTGACTACATCAAACGCAAAAGGAAAACTTATGATTATTATTGTACTAGCTTTTGCCCACGGCTTCGCTCGCGTTAAATACGGGGTAACACAGTCCCCTTGCGCCTTATTGATTTGTAATAGCAACGCTAAGTTTTCCCTTTTCTTCCCTCTTTCTCCCTCCCATCCCACTTTTTTCAAAAAAAATATTAGCCTATGTCCGTCTCCTGGCTGTCACCGTTGCTCATTCATTTATTAAATTCGCATGGCCAATAAAAACGTTTAACGATACATTCATTGCCTACAGCCAAGTCCTTTATCGAACGTGCCATCTAAAGAAAAACATTCACTATAAAGCCTATTTCCAATAGCGTGCAACCAAACCATTCCCGGTTGCCTGCAGCAATTTGTGCAACCCATTGACGCAAGGATTGCTATAATGCAAAAGTAATTATAGGTTGCTAACCTTTTACCTAACCACCTGTACTTAGACTATTATTAATGCCGCAAATGATAAGAAGCAGTTAATCATTTCTAGGTAGGCTATTATTTGTTGGGTAGGCTTTTGTACAAGCAGTAAAAGAGGTAAGTATCCACGCTTGTCAGATATAGTTGAAATTTTCTTGTTGATTACGATCAAAGTTAGTTTGGTTAAGAAATGTTTATTCTCAAAATAAACAAAGTATTTTAGCTGGGAAAAGAACTGGCAGAATATTATCTAGCTAATTAGCCGTTTCTTAGTGCTCTTATTTTCATGTAATTTCCATTATGTGTTGTTTTTGAACATGGCGCTGTTATGCTTATTATAGCACAAAAATACCGATAGACCTTATAAAAAAAAAAGATTGGCGACTGCTCGCGACAGCTGCGGTGGCCAAAAGCAAAATTTATCTAGTTTAAAAAAAATTATAGCAGGTGAGCCGTGATAAATATATAAAACCTGTAGCCCTACTATGACCTCTTAAAGCAATTCTTATTCCGCTGAGGGAAAGAGACAGAGCTATACAGGGTGTCTAGCACCATCTCTTTCACTCAGTGGAATAAGAATTGCTATAAGATGTCATAGTAGCCCTTCTGGACTTCTTAGATTCTTACCTTCTCTTTTCTTCTCCAACAGTGGCGGCAGTATGTATCCTGCTGGAAGTGGGAGCGTTACCAAGCCGGAGAGCTGGTTTCACCTGCAACGACCCAGCGCTCTCCTACCCCCACACAGGGGACACATTCTCCATATCGCTGGTGGCAGCTATCACTGTCATAGTGCCTTATTTAGTGGTGAGTACCTATTTATTTCATAATTTAAATTAGAGACAAACCCTTTCTAATGGATACCCGTCGGTTTGTGTTTTATATCTACACTAGTTTTCGCCCGCGGCTTTTACGATTAAAGTTAGTTTGTAGCGATTAGTTAAGAAATGTTTATTCTCAAAATAAACAAAGTATTTTAGCTGGGAAAAGGATGTGACAGAGCAAATTATCTAGTACTAGCTATTGCCCGCGGCTTCGCTCGCGTTAAATTTGGGGTAACACAGTTCCCCTTGCGCCTGATTGATTTGTAATAGCAACGCTAAGTTTTCCCTTTTCTTCCCTCGTTCTCCCTAATATCCCACTTTTTTTAATAAAACTTAGCTTATGTCCGTCTCCTGGGTCCCAACTATATCTGTACCAAAATTCATCAAAATCGGTTTAGCCATTAAAGCGTGAAGAGGTAAGAGACAAACAAACTCACTTTCGCTTTTTTTTTATTAGTAAGGATCTATCAGAGAGACTGCATCCAATAAAATTGAAACATTGATGAATGATAAAGCTCTGAGCTTCAGCGGGCCTAAAATGACCCACAGACGCAGTTTTGATTATGAATTATCATTTTGTGACCATTTTACGGATTGTAACCTAATTCATATTTACTTCCTTTATTCAGTTTTCATAGGTATTAATACATTTTTTTATATTTCTTTAAAAAAATAGGTATAGTAAAAACATTTAAAAATAATAAAATTGGTCGTCGCCAGTATCGGGAGCAGGGTCCAAGCTTAATTAATTTGTTTATGCTAAAATACTATTCTATGCTACATATCTTGCTTTTCTCAATTACTCATTCGCCACCACTATGGCGGTCGCTTTGCATAAAATCAGAAATGATTGTCGTGCAAACGCTTTTGTAACAGCCAGCAGCAACTAATGTACAATCAGCAAAAACGATTAACCCATTACTTCCCACTGTCCTATTTTTAAGACACTATATTCAATATTTTTTTTATCCGTGTTATATATTTTATTTTTATTATACTTTATTAAATTCGTATTTTTACACTATTATTCTAGTAGATAACAATGTTTTTTTCCGTAAAAATGTTTCCGCAATTTTAATATATTTTTTTAAATGTATCATATTTGTAGGCCTTAAAAAGAGGATTATGATTTAATTGTATACACTAAAAAAGGAAAAAGTTACTAGCTTGAAAGTACATAAATCTGATTTTTAGATCTATGCTAAATGTATAATAAATGAAAATAAAAACAAAATACAATTTGGCGTCTTGTGACATACATTCAAAATAAGCCGTCCTATAAATATGACATTGGGACGATGTCTGTACAATTAGCTAAGAAAGCGAGTTTGATCATGTTACGCCAACAACTTTTGATTCTTGGAGGTCTTGCATGCACTCGACATTGGTTACAGTATAAAAAAATTTACGCCAAACAAAGTGCATCTTGTGACACAGTTCGTGATTTATTTATCGAAATAGGTACAGTAAAAAATTAGTGAATTGTTTTTATAAGGTGGAGAAAAAGTAAGTAAGAATATTTAGACTTTATTTTTTATCACAATAGTAAACAATATATCATATTCGTTCGTTGATAAATGTGTTATTATGAATATATATAATATTTATACCCCTTCTTCATTTACAGGTAATGGATCCAGTGATAAGAAAGTTTATAAAAGCATTGAAAGTGTCCGAATTGAAGATTGTAGTGATGAGGAGTTGAATGACATGGAAGTTGCCATATAGCCCCCGGATGAAGTTGATAAAATGACTGAGATAGAAGAAGGTCCTGATGACGATATGGGAGTTCTGCCAGTGTCTGATGTAGCTGGTCAAGTGAAGTTTTCAAGTATAGTTGATAACGTCGGAGAAGATCATCCTACTCACACCACATCTCGTATAAATACTGTCTTGGTAAGTACCGATCTCAGCGCACATGTTGTCTACTTCGATAACTTCTTCAGCAGTGTGCAACTGTTATTGCTAAAGCAGAGCTACAGGAACAGTCAGACACAATAGAACTAAGGAAGGCGACCAAACAAGAAATGTAAAAGGAAGAACGAGGTTATTCAAATTACCGTTTCGATGAAAATAATGAATATGCGTGAAATGGCACGACAACAATGTAGTATGTCTCTTGTCTCTGTTCAACGATTTGTTAAAACTACTTACTAAGTACTCGAAGACTGAAAAGGCCAAAGTAGCTGTGAATCAGCCACAGCTTATTCATAATTATAATCAAATACATGTGAGGAGTATTATATTTATTGTATTATAATAATAAACATGATTGACTAATTTCTAAATATCTAATCCGCTTCAGTGGTAATAAATGGTATTGGCCTCTAGTCATCTGTATATTGGAAATATGCCTAGTGAATGCATGGATTATTTACAACCATGTAAACAAGATGAGACCATCCTTCTGCTAGATTTTAGAAGAAGGTTTTGTTTTTCTTTAAAAAGACGTAAGGCAAAGTATGTAATCTACTTCAGGTTCTTCAGAAGTTCTATTACAACCTGTCAGGTTTGACAATGTTGGTCACTAAATGACGAAAAAGGACAAACAGAGATGTTTTCAAGGACAAGGTTGTAAAAAAAAGATCATCTTTTTGTACTAAATGTGAAAAAACACTTTGCAGTGACTGTTTTATACCATATAATGCAAAATAAGCTCATACATGTTTATTTCTGAAACTGTCTGTGGACATATTTACAAATAAAGTTGATTTTCCTATAATTGTTAACTTTCATTTTTACCAAACACATGTCCCCATTGTCCTATTTATAGGACATGCTGACTCAGCAAAAATGGTACTTATTTTTTTCTTTTTGTATTATATTATTTTTTCTTGACGTATTAGGATCATAATTACAAGATTTCATCAAAAAATTCCAATGTTTTCGGTGCTTGGGAAGTAATGGGTTAATAACCAGGCTCATCAGATATACTTGATATTTTGCTTATAAACCCATTTACATTTTCATTTCCAATTTAATATATTTAATGAACTGTTTGTTTTCTATTATATTAATTTTATTTTATTCGAAAAAAATCATCGAAAAAGAAGGAGGTTCTATGTTCGACTGTATGTTTTTAAGTATATTGACTGATTACTCTGCACACTGTGGACTGATTTAAAAAAAAAAAAAACAAAATGAAAAAAATAATAATAATAGAAAATGAATACTCCATTAAAAATCGTGTGGGATATCATCATACCCTAACTAAAAATGCTGTAATATAAAAAAATAGAAAACAAAATCTGACTTCCAAAAAAAAAGTAGAAAATACTTCTGAAAGTCGGTCACACTTGTTTGTTTCGTTGACGTTTTTGCCACCGACTTTTTTGGAAGTCGTTTTTTTTTCTCTTTTGCTGACTGTAAACAGGCGCGTCTGAATGTACTCTAATGTTGATGTATAGGTTTGACAAGGCACCTATCGTCACACAATGCAGGTGCAATGTGCAAATGAAGCAAAACTTCAAGTTTCTACAGGTTTTCTTGGATTGTTCAATGTCAATGTTTGAAACAATAGTATATACCTTACTACGACTGATAAATATTTGAACGATGGAAAACTGTTTGTTTAACAATCTTCGGTAAAAACAATTATTATGTTAAGTAACTGGACACACATACGGATGCATGCGCATCACAAACGTGACGAGTATCGATATCTAAACATCGATAAAACGAAAATAATAGATTTTTAGTAACAACACCTTGCCGATAAAAAACATCAATATGTTTTACTCTTTATTGTATTCTGTTTAGATGTCGGACAACGATCTTCCTGATTTTTGCTGGCCAATATAATTTTGACCTTGGGGTCTAAAATGGCCGGTTAAGCAGAATCATAATCCTTACTAATATCATAAAAGCGAAAGTGAGTTTGTTTGTGTGTTTTTTTGTTACGTCTTCACGCCTAAATGTCCCAATCGATTTTGATGAATTTTGGTACAGAGATAGTTGACGACCTGGAGACGGACATATGCTTTTTTTTAAAGGAGATAATATTTTTTTCGATCATCACGCGTGATAAAGTTAGCGTTATCCCAAAGTAACTAGGCCACGCGAACGAAGTCGCGGGCGGAAGCTAGTAGGATAATAATATGAATTATGTTACCATTCGGTCACAAAGTAACAATTCACAATATTAACTGCGCCTGCGACCATTTTAGGAATTTTAACAATTCTTATTATCAACCTGATGATTCTGCTAAGGTGGTAACCTTAGCAGAATCATTAATTCAATTTTAGGCCTACTTATAAAAGACTGAAAAATCTAAGTACTAGTACAAACACATCGTCACACAATACGGTACAGAATCTTTGACATTTTGAATGCTCTAAACAAATGACGATCAACATTTAAAAACACAACGTTCTTTTTCTTGACGTTTAACATAAAGCCACATACAAGCTGACAGGAGTATTGCAGAAGTAATTAGCAATGCGTCCAACGGTTTAAAGAGTACCTAAGTAGTACCTACTGTAGGCCTACCATGACGTCTTAAAGCAGAACTTATTCCACTGAGGGAAAGAGATGGTGCTAGACACACTTTATAGCTCTGTCTCTTTCCCTCAGTGAAATAAGTTCTGCTTTAAGACGTCATGGTAGGGTGGGTAGCTGGACAGCCTTTTCAGACACACTGACAATAAGTTTTCATTATGTTGTTGTCTTTGCTTAGCCGCTAACAGCTTGTCTATTATAATTACGACGTTGTCTGTCCGTTGGTATGTGTTAATTTGAATGTTATGCTATCATTAGGACATGCCATGTACAGACGCCTGCAGGTCAAGCTACCCGAAACTGACAATTTTTCCCAATGAACCTTGAACCTTAAAACTTTAGAAAGAAAGTCGAAAATCTATCAAAAAAATCTGACAGATTGTAGTAGCTTGATGTGCAGGCGTCTGAACTTGAGTAACTTGATGATCGAAAATAATAAGTCAAGTCAAATTCTTTATTGCTTACTAAGTGTAGTAATTTAGATCTTAACAAAGGGTAGGTTCTTAGAACTTAGTTCTGATACATAAAAAAAAATATTCTAAATTAACTTAGTCAAACTTTTTACATTACATTAAACATTATATTAATTATTATTATTCATAGAGTTTATGTCATAGGGTTATCATCACATTATATTATGTTTTAACAATCTCATGATCAATAAGATGACCTCTGATGATCTCCTGATGTATGGATACCCTCAACATCATCTTCTTCATTGACCCACTTAAGAAGATGAGAAAAATGAAGATCTGTTTTTTTTTTATTTTGCTTCCACATTTGAATGTTGAGGAGCTTATGGCCAAATAATAGCAGCCATTCGGGTCGATCTTTAGTTTAAGCCGCGCTTGCTTAGGTTGGTCTGTGAACAGGTGCCCCCCCCCCCCCATACATATCAAGTTTTCTCCGTGCCTCGGAAAGCACGTTAAGCTGTTGGTCCCGTTTGTCATTTTGTAGTTAGTGTCCCGTAAGTCTAACAATCAGTCTTACCAAGGGGTATCGTATAACCCAGTGCTAACTGGGTTGTGGAGGTCAGATAGGCAGTCGCTCCATGTAAAATACTGGTATTCAGCTGCATCCGGTAAGACTGGTAGCCAACCCCAATATACATACTTGGGAAAAGGCTAAGCAGATGATGATTTGAATGTTGTATATTGTCATCTACTTAACTGCATGCCTTTGTATGTCAGAATCGTGAATTATTAATTATTTTAAGTCGTAAATTATTTTCCCGATCAATGTCCTTATTTGCTGGCAGGTTCACCTCAAGAGAGCACTGTGAGTTTGACAAGTGACAAACCGTCACTTGTCAAAGTCATGTTATATGAAAAGCAACCAATCACCGACCAGAAAGAAACGTTTAGCGCCATCTCGTGGCAATCCCTTCAAAACTCTTTATAAGCTAAATGAAAGTAATAAGGACTTGGCGCCATCTTTCTCCCCATTTCATCATTTCTTTTCTTTTCAGCTATGGGCAGTCGAAACCACACTTCAAAGAGAAGACGACTATAATCTAAAGAAGAGTAAGCTTGTCGAGAGTGCGAAGACAGCTGCCTTCTTGTACCGGGACTACATCTACGGGTCGGTGGTCAACCTGACTATATTGGAGGTCGTGAAGTGTGTGGTGGGGTCTCCCAGGCCGACCTTCTTTGATCTATGCCAGCCGGATAAAGCTAGCACTTGCAATGAGTGAGTATACTTCTTCAATATATTATACAGGGTGTTTGGAAGATCGATGCAAAGCCGTGAAGCAGACCTAGTATAGACTATTTAGAACCATTTGAACCTAACTTGTCTTCGGCGAAGTGTGACTATTTTTTTTAAATCAAATTTTAATGATTTTTGATGATAATCCTAAAATTTTGCAGTTATTTGCAAATAATTAGTCAGTTTGAAAGATAAATCATTATTTTTTTTAATTTATTTTATTAAAGTAATGTCTGAACAATCAAACGAAACATGATTAAGGCATCTGTGTCATGAGAATTTTTTTTTTTAGACAGTTGAAGTTAATACTTCTGTTTTTAGATTAAGAAAACAGATTTTTGACAGTTTAAAAAAAAATCACGGATCGTGCTTTTTCTGTTCAAACATTTTTAAAGACATGCCTAGTTATTAGACTTTCTTTTGAGGTATCAATTACGCAGATAGCTTACAAATTATTGAAATTAGGATCTACAAACTAAAGTGAGGGAGAAAATTAAAATGTATCGGTGAAATAATTAAAACAAAATTTTAATACAAATCATTTATTTTTCATGTTCAAAATGTCCGCCGCGGTTCCTAACACAAGCACGGGCCCGTCTTCTCACTTCCGTTGTTGTAATTTTCAACTTCATCGTATTCATAGTTTCATTGTTTCAAATGCTGAATTTATTCTCGCAATCAGTTCTTCTTTAGTATTTATCTCTACGTTTGTATAAACTAGTTCCTTGGCCCGACCCCACACGAAAAAGTCAAGCGGCGTTAGATCGGGTGACCGGGCGGGCCAAGGGATTGGTCCGTCTCTGCCGATCCAGCTGTCAGGGAAGCAATTGTTTAAGTGCTCGCGTACATTCAATGTCCAATGCGCTGGACAACCATCTTGTTGGAAAATAATTTCTCGGTCTCCTGTGAATATTAGGGCCCCGGATTCCTCTACAAGCTCTGGAAAATCATTTTGTAAGCATTCCAAATAACTATTGCCATTCAAATTATCCGGTAAGAAATGGGGCCCAACCAGTGTTCTGCCGATCACTCCGGCCCACACGTTGACCGAGAATTTCCTTTGAAATGACTTCTGCTTTTTCCAATGTGGATTGTTGTGTTTTTCAGCCCATTGATGAAGATTGTGGAAATTAGTTATGCCTTCCCTAGAAAATTTACTTTCGTCTGTCCACAAGATTGACTTCAGAAACCATGCATTTTCAATGTCAGAGTTAAGAAGAAAACGACAAAACTGTATCCTTCTCTGAGGATCTCGCTCTTCAAGACCTTGAACGCCCGTGCCATGATACGCATACCTGTTATTTTGGTGCATTGTATTCCACACTTTCCAATGGGAGATGTTTAAATTTCGAGCTACTTTTCTAGTGCTGGTATGTGGATCAGCTTGAAATGCCGCTAAGATATCTTGTTCGATGTCAGTACCATGTCTACCTGGATTGACTCCAGGTTCCACACGGTGTATCCCATCTGCAGCAAGCCGACGAAATGTGTTGTAAAACACTCTTACGTTCGGTACTCTCCGATTAGGATAGCGTTCTTGGTACATCCGTCGTGCTAAAGATCCATTGCCGTCTGCTCTGCCATACATAAAAACGATGTCAGCATATTCCTCGTTCGAGAAAGTAGCCATAGTCAGTTCTCACAAAAACGGCTGGTAACGCACTAAAAGTTCAACTTAAAATAAAAGTTCAAGAGTCACGTGCAGGAGCGCAAAGGGCTACAACTGAACACGATGAATTGTCACGAAAAAGGAGTTAACGTCTAGTCACAAGCGCAGTTGTTACTCGACTGAGTAAACTGGCGTCCCTTCAAAAAAACAGGTAGTTACTGACCCTATCTAAAGAAACACGACCCTATTGTCTTACCAATAAAGTCGTTTTTGCTGTGAAATGTGTTCACGTAACTAGGGGTGCGCGGGCGCTACCTGAAATTGTCAAAGTTATCGCCATCTTATCGCTCGCGTCACGCGTCGGCAGTGTTAGAGAGTCTCCCCTAAATTTTATTTCGAATGTCCAAAATTAAAGTTATCTTCTTATTTTTTTTTAACATAAAATCTATTTTTTAATAAGTATAATAATAAATGTTATTATTTTAAAGCACTAGTCTCGTTTTATCACCCTATTTAAAATGTTTAATTTTCTCCCTCACTTTAGTTTGTAGATCCTAATTTCAATAATTTGTAAGCTATCTGCGTAATTGATACCTCAAAAGAAAGTCTAATAACTAGGCATGTCTTTAAAAATGTTTGAACAGAAAAAGCACGATCCGTGATTTTTTTTTAAACTGTCAAAAATCTGTTTTCTTAATCTAAAAACAGAAGTATTAACTTCAACTGTCTAAAAAAAAAAATTCTCATGACACAGATGCCTTAATCATGTTTCGTTTGATTGTTCAGACATTACTTTAATAAAATAAATTAAAAAAATAAATGATTTATCTTTCAAACTGACTAATTATTTGCAAATAACTGCAAAATTTTAGGATTATCATCAAAAATCATTAAAATTTGATTTAAAAAAAATAGTCACACTTCGCCGAAGACAAGTTAGGTTCAAATGGTTCTAAATAGTCTATACTAGGTCTGCTTCACGGCTTTGCATCGATCTTCCAAACACCCTGTATATGTATTGACATTTAAAAACATTATTAATGACGTAAATACTTTTCTTCTGTTATTTTGTTTTCTTGAGAGAGTATTGGAAAACGTCGTCTGATTCGAGTAGCCATTTGTCACTGCAATTCTCGGCTCCATATAGTAACACCGTGAATTGCGCATCGACCGCAATTGAAGGCACGTTTGGCGCAGTGGCGGAGCGATTGACTGCTGCGCTGCGTGTCGCAGGTTCGATTCCCGCACGGAACAAATATTTGTACCGCCGTTCGGGTCTGGCTGTGTGTGTATGTGAATTTAAATATACGCAGCCTTGATACAGGAAAAAGTACTAGTGTGGGGCAACGTATTAAAAAAAAAAAACAAAATTTCCCTACTTGAATCAAAATATACAATTTACATTTGAAAGCTATATTCTTGAGAATAGTTAAAGGGCAATTAAAGTCTCGTTACGACCCTTAGAAATTGAGCAAAAAGAGAAATTACAAACATCAAGCAAATGCAATTTAGCAATCACTGTTTACAATTTTATTGTTTCTTTTAAATGTAAATAATGTTGTAAACTACAATTGAATTCAGTGAGGTCTGATAGTAAAGCTTTCATTGCATAATTTGCTGTTAGTTAACGTGTTTAGAGCTACCTGCTAAAACCAGAGTTTATTATTTAATTTATTGTCCAAGTAACCTATTGCTTTATTAGATGTACAATTAATTAAGTTTAGGTAATGATGCTACATTGTAATATCCTTTTTTATTACTTTAAGCTTATATTGTCCCTTCTTCAGTCCTTCCCATCTTTTTCTCTTATATAAATAATAAATCAATATCTTGGGACAACTCACACACGGCTAACTGATCCCAAGCTAAGCAGAGCTTGTGTTATGGTAACCAGACAACTGATATACATACTTATATAATTTATAAATACATACATATTATAGATAAATCACACCCAGACACAGAACAAACAATCATGCTCATCACACAAAGTTAGTCCTGGGTGGGAATCGAACCCACGACCTCCGGCTCAGCAGTCAGGGCCACTAACCACTAGACCAACAGGCCAATATCTTAGTAAAATGAGACAGATAGAAATACTCTTTCCACGTTTGGCTATCTAGTGGAACTGTAGACCAATGTTTTGAGAACGAGTCAAGTTCGCCATCCCCTTCTGGGCCTGTCGCGTTGTGGTTTCTTGCTATGGGTATCTACTGAGTGGTTATTTTTACCCATTGGTAGATATGACTAGCCCAGTTTAAATTCAGCAGTTATCTTTAAGTTCCATGTAAGATGGTGAGTCCATTGCCATCAGCTGGGCACAAATCCACCGGAGCTGCTCCTGAAAAATCGCTGATGGAAAAACCCAATAACACATAGACGGAAATTGACCTCATGCTCAGCAATTCCGGGAAAAGCAAAATTGAAAATATCATCGGAAAATATATAAACACATTTTTTTTGGTAAAATTATACAGGTTACAGTCTCTTTCAAGTCATATAATGAGTGTAAAAATATGTCGTGTCTTCTACTCAGAAATTTCTAATGACACCCAATAACACTCTTTCTGATCAGAGAATCAAACCCAGGAGCTCATACTCGACAGTCGACCAATGTAACATAGTAGGTATTTCACCCTCTCTGTTGCCAAAACCTCTTTCCTTTGGAATTTTTAAATATTCATATTTCCAATTTCATTCTGTCATTTCATCTTCAACAATCATTTTTTGACTAATCACATTACGGCTAGCAGCCAAAGTGCTGATATTGTTTTCGAAATCTTTTAAATCTATATCTATGTGTTAAAATCAGTTAGTGCATCAAAAACCACTACTAAAGTTTACAGTGCTGTTTTATTAATATGATATTTACTACCCCTGTTTAAAGGGTCCACCCTTGGGGTTATTAAAGAAATCATAACCTGTAGTGGCTATTCTTTGTACACCTGTCCCAACTTTCATCTTTAACTGCGGCCTCGGTCGGAGGGCATCGAGTGTCACACTACTATACCAACGACCCACACCACTGAGTATACTCTTAGATTAACCAACTCTTATCTTCTCCCCAACAGTTCCGAATACGTCAGTAACTACCGCTGCACGTCAACGAATTACTCTCGCTACCTGCAGATCGACTCCAGCCGAAGCTTCCCTTCTGCGCATGCGTCGCTCTCTATCTACTGCGGATTGTTTCTAGCAGTGAGTATATTTAAGTGCCTATATTTTCATTTTGAAATATTATGGAAGAAGAATATGTGCTGGGTGGTCGACCCCAGATTAATTGGTAAGGGCAGGTGAATGATGATGAATGATAAATGGTTTGAATGATCAATTTTCCAAAACATAAACTCGGGTAGTTCCAATATTAAATATTGAAAAAAAAAAGTTGCCAGTGATTGTCAAACTTTTTGGTCAAAATGAAATATATGCTTTTTTTGTCTTGATTAATCGTCATAAAATTACAGGCTAATTTAATTTAGATTATCATAGACACGTTGCATAAGAAGAAATCATCAACTAATACCATTTCACTCCACAGTGGTACCTCCAAAGGCGAGCATTCAGCTGGCACAACCGCTCCGTTCTGTTAGTACCACTACTACAAGTCCTTTGCATCGTGTATGCCGCTGTGTGCTCGCTAAGCCGGCTCAGCGACCACCGGCATCACTGGTGGGACGTGCTGGTTGGCGGGACCATGGGGGTGCTTAGTGTTTTGTACACGGTAAGTTTACAACTCTTAACTATTTTTTCTCAGACATTTCAGAAGTCTGTCAATTTATTTAATTCGCTTCAATTTTAATCCAGAAACAGGGATATTACTTCTTCAGATGGAAATTAAAACTTCATAAAAAATTACCCCTTTATGGTTCCAAGTGGGGTATTGAAGTTGGTAGACAACAATTTAAATGTCACAATTACGAGAAATAGAGACAAACATTTCTGAAATTTACACATACCTTATCTTGTATGTGTTAATTTCAGTAACATAGCCGACTACTAAAGCTTTTCCTGAATCCTTAAACACACGAATTTTCTTAAAATAATCGCGGCGCACCTATGCACACCTCAATAGAAATCCCTGAATTAAAATACAAAACCATGTTTTGTCATAACGAATTGTATTTAAATAGATTTTAATCAAACGTGTTGACATCATTGCTTGTATTTTATTCCATTCTCGTTGATTTACTAGCAGCAATAAACCTCATTATAGTTCTAGTGTATTTTAATGTGTGTAAGGTGCAACTATGATGGAATCGTTTTATAGCGGCGAAGGATTGCCTCTGCAGCCATGTTTACTTGCGCTGTGCTTTATTATTTTAACGCAATTAGTGTTTAATATTACAAAACAGCTGCAACTTAATTACTAGCTATTAGGCCTATTTCTCGCCTCTGCCTACACTTTTTATCCCGGGCACTTGTAATAGAGTCAAAAACTTTTAGCATTTTCTCAAATATGCTAGTGTCTTACGCACTTTGAACTAGATTTCAACCATTAGCCAATATTGCCTATTCCTGACTTCTTTAGTAGTACTACAATGCCACCACAGTCACCTCTTTGGATTTTTTTTTACAATGACTGTTCGTCTTCTAGTGACGTATTATCCAGTAACTGATTTAGGTTTATGTATGTTTCATATTAAATACTGATACTAAGGAGTATGCACTCATCTAGTCTGAGAGTCTACCCCAACACATTCAGGAAAAGGCTAGGATTTAGGATTTTAAAATACTAGTTCGTCTCCTCTCAGTTTATAATTCGTAGTATTAACATTCTTCTAGCACAACTATAAACTCCTCTTTTTTTCTAGGTCCTTGTTCTTTGCAAGAACTTCTCGCAGCCAGCTGTTGTCAGTACAAGTGACATCTCCAGCAGTGACGGCAACAACCACCAATCAGTTCGACGGCTGCTGTCCAGCGAACCCCATGTGGTTGTCCCCTAGCCACAAGCTGTGTAAGCGAACGCTTACGTGGTACAAACTCTTGAAGTGAAGTGGTAAATCCGGGTATGGAGCCATGAACCTCGTTTAGATCTAGATTATAGATGTAGTCTAAGATTTAAAGGTTTGAATCTCATTTGCTTTTAAATTGTTGATGCTCTGTTCATGACTGGTTGCTGAAATGTAGATATTGTGTTAATTGATTATTTTGTAGAGCAAAAAACTAATTGGTTTTTAATCAAGCTTTTTAATTAAGCTGCAATGATGGATAATTTGAGATTGATTTTCTTGTAAATGTCAATTATTGGAAGTCTATTTCATGTAAGCCGAACTTGACGTGTAAGTTCTTATCTTTACCAGTGTAAGCCTTGAGTTTACTTGATTTTAAAGTTGGATGGAGTCAGAATCTTTTTGAATAAGTGTATTATTTCATTGACAGAGATTAAGATCGTTTGATGATTGGCAGATAGTTTTCAATGCAATTTCAGACAGTATTGAAGCAAAGATCTGAAAAGATTATTCTGAAGTTGAGTCGTCAAAAACATAATTTAAATTAGTTACGTGCGTAGAGAAAAAGTCTTAGAATATAAATAGTTTTTTTTAAGGAAATAGATTCTGTAGGTGATGGAAGTTAGAATGTTCAATTAGCTTAAATTATGAGCCTTGTTCAAATTAATTTGTTAGTGATTCAAAATTAATTTAATTTAAGTAATGTGAAGAGAAAATGATTTGTGTTGAACTGTAAATAAAAGTAGTTTTAAATATTTAGTATTTTGTGCGAGTGAACTCTGGATATGATTTTACATTAGAAGATAAAAATAAAATGTAGAATTTCATTTAACGTTACGATATTTCAATGTTCAATATTAAGTACACACAAGTATTATTACAATTTTAAATTTTACGTAAAACTTGCAGATAAATAAAAATAGACCAAAAAATATTGTCTACTTGTTAAAAACAGTGAGATCATAAATAAATTCACTTTGTTTCACTTACTCGTTAAATAAAAATAATGAGTGTACCTACAAGGTGATGTTAGTTCGTAACATAGAAATCCACTTACTGATAAAACCCCATGAGATATCTTTCATCTAAATTCCCCTTCTTTTAAAAAGGGGTGTCCAATGTTTTCTTTGAAGCTTTATATTTTGAAAGGGAATGGCCCCTTCGTATTCAACTTTGTTTACAAATGACAAATGGAATTAGTTAATCATTTTTCTGAACAACTCCCTACAAAGTGAAAGAGACGATATTTTTAGAATGGGGAGCTAACAAAGTTTGAGAAACTTTGTCATTTATTTATAGATAAATGTTTTTGAAACCAATACGATGATTACAAACTTTTGATTTACAAACTAGCGGTTTGCAGAACCCACACACAAAATAATTTCGTAATTGATGAAATAATTTTAAATTTACCCGTGATTTGAAATGTATGGGTACGAAAATTAATCAGTTGTTCTTAATAGATTATTGCTCCTAATAATAAATAATACAATGAGTCATTCGTAGTTGTATATAACATTATAATTTAATTATAAAATAGACCAGTGATATTGTACTGCTGATTTTTAAGATTAATTATGGATATTTTTACGATTCGGATTAAAAGTGCAAAGTTAAACGTCATTTTTTTTTTCAAATTAAATGATTATTTTAAAAGGTGGACAAAAGCTTTCGTTTTTTTATGAAAACCACGGCTATGTTAAAAAAATATCCATAACTAGTTAAATAAATTGTAAATTACAACGTCATTATTAAATATAAAATACAACGTAACAGAATTGTTTCACGGCATAACTCTACTTACTAATTTATTAAATAGGTGTATTAAATAATATTAAAAAATACATTTTTAAATATTAGCAACATTTGACAGTATTCACTGCTTAGTACCTGTCTAGTCGTAAGGTTAATAAAAATATATTTATTGTTAACATTTTTCATGAAACCATGTGTAAAACCCACCTGTATCTATAAATAATATTAACAACACATTACCCGTTTTTGGTTTTTACCGCAGTCGGGTAAAAATTAGTTTCATACATCAAAATTATTTTAGAACAAAGAGATAGTTTTTTTTTCTGAAAATTTTATTGTGAGAATTGACATTCCTGTGCATTTAGTATACTATTAATTTAAGTTTTCTATCTGAAAATTGTAAATATTCTTTTTAAGGTGTAGATGTGTGACTGTGGTGCCTGTATGTTAAAATGTATAAAATAAATAACTTAAACAAATATTAATTGAATTGTTTCATTTTATTCCGTCTACCTTTGTTAATCCTAAAAAGACAGAATACTTAAAGATCTCTTAGAACCTAGTAACAGTAAATAAAAATGAGATTAGTATTAAAATTAAAAGAGGTCCTCGTGGCTAAATAAGAACATTTGCTCGGATCTATCTTCAAGTTAAGCTTCGGTAGCCTGGGTTGTTTTGGGGATGGGTTTCGTTTCGAAAGCATGTAAAGCCATGTCACAGCTGCCAATAGTAGATCTTTGACAATCGTTACAGGTAGTCAATAGCTCCAAAACCTGACAACCATTCTGCCAAGGGGTATAGTATTAACTGGGTTGTGGAGGTCAGATAGACAGTCACTCCATGTAAAATACTGTTATTCGGCTGCATCCGGTTAGACTAGAGGCCGACTCCAACATAGTTGGGAAAAGGCTTGGCAGATGTCGAGTAATTAAAATATGATTTAGCGCCCGTGGGTTTTGTAACCATTAATGTTATCAACTCAGTAACATTTTTTTTTTTTTTTATCACCGTTAAATTACCGCAAAAGTCTCGAGCAAAAGAAACATTGAAGTGAATAAATAATTGTTTTATAGAAGGTCTCTAATTGGTTTGTTTCTGATGTTATACTTAAAAGGGAAAGTATTTTATAGGCTTGTCATTGCACTCAGTTTCAATTATATTATATTTTATAACGTCAAATTGAGCGTTTTCTAAAAGTAATTTGCTTATGAAACACTCAAATTTGACGTGATATATCCTTGGTTTTACAATTTATCAATAACTTGACACACCGCTAGTGTCGTATCTCGTCATGGTAATTTTTAAATCTATATATTACGTTTACGTTTGATAGCATGTTCTCGTCCTGTAATATTATTCTTGCAGTTTTTGAATTCCCGGGGTCCCAATGGAAAAGTTTGAGAATGGCTGGTCCAGCCCTTTTAGCAACAGAACTGATTATCATGGCAATGACTATGTAACGATAAAATACTGCATTTTACCATTATTTCGTTAATTTACATTAAGTTTATTAACTTTATGAGAGCTTAAATTTATGAGTTAACCGTTAGCTAATTTAACAATAACATTAGTTATGTTATTTTGTTGACGGATCCCGGAAGAGTTATAAATATAACCCGGCGATGACAACGTGTTTATGATATTTTATAATCTAGAAGAATGAGGTTACGCGTTGATGTTTTTGAAAATATTCATAACAATAACAAAACTGCATTCCTTTTGAGTTTATTCTGTGACGACAACAAGAAAATGAACGTCTACACAAAGCCGAACGCTTCAAAAGAGAGCATCACTGCATCTTACCAGTCTATCTATCTAGTGTCCAAAGGATGTCCGTCAAGTGTGGTTAAGTCCTACCGTGGAACTTAACGTGTGTAACCAAAAAACCATGCAAACTTTTTTTGAGAAAAAAATGACTTGTGAAGGTACATGTTTTCTCCCAAAAAAACGGACAAATCTAAGCTACATTGGACAGTTAAAGAAAGATATCTACATTACAAAATGATAAAAAATATTAAATAAAATACTTAAAAATAATAATCTCTCACAAAAAAAATACAAGCTAATTGAAAAATTCCTCCTTTTTTAAGTCGGTTAAAAATTCTTTTCATTTAAACTATGTGTCCTTTATTCATGTCTACTTAACCTTATCAACTCCAGTGTCGCATATATATGTGACAGGCAAGGCGTGCACTGGACGCCAAAGACACAGACTTGTTCCTTCTTTTGCCCTTTGTGATCCGGGGCCGCGGTAACCCCGGCAAGCGATGGCCTTGGTAAGCCCTTTGCTGACATCTCTTTGAGGCGGCCATGGAACACGAACGCTCCATCAACACGGCCTGTCGTCACTAAACGGATGGACGGTGCACTACCCATTGCTCACAGGCCCGCATCTACGGTGGCCGGGAGTCGTCTCGCAGCGCCCGACGCCCGGAGCGTCTCCCGCGGTGGCTGGGTTGGTTTGAGGTTCAGACTTAAGGAGCCTTGTGGCTTATTGAACCCGCATCTTTCTCAACTTGTTTTAAATTGACTTTTTTAAATTAAGCAGCCATAAGGGGTCTTCAAAACACTTTGTAACGACTTAAATGTAATGTAAAATACATACTGTAATGATTACTTGCTGTGCTCATTAAAAATGAAATGAAAAGAGTTCTTTCATTAATCAACGTTTTTAAACGGTTATCGTTGGGTTAACTAGAATGTTAATTTTGTTTGTGAATGGGTTTTGAAATTAAATGTTGTGATTAAAATGGGAATAAATTGTTGACTAAGACTTTATTGTATGGCGCCATATGTTGGGAATACATTACTAATGATTTATTGTAGTTTCCATTAAGTAAGGGGCATGTATGTATAACCAACTTTTATACATCCTTAATAATATTATAAAAGCGAAAGTATAAGGCCCAACCGATTTTGATGATTTTTGGTACAGAGATAGTTGGGATCCTGGAGACGGCTAAGGATTTCGGATATATTTCAATTCTGTTGGACTTACACCCAGAGCTTCTAGAAAAATGCTCATGGTCCTTTACCAACATAGTCAGTAAGAGTGAAACAGACTGGTGCATACGACTGCATAGATTTTTGTAGAAGACCATAAAAATTAAACTAGAATTGTGTCCAAACGTCTCTTTGTTTGTTTTGCATGCAAAGTGCACAGCGCCGGGGACATAAATTAGTGAATGTTTAACAAGGTAAGGGCTGCCACGAAAGCAAAAAGAATATAAATTACGTAGGTATTTTTAGCAAACCTAAAAAAACAGCTAAACTTCATTGATTGTACACACGACAACACATCAACCTATACAAAACCAGTTTATGCGGATCTCTCACTGTACTAGAAATCTATGGTGTACGATCCGTTGTTGAGAGAGCAGCATAAACTGTTTTGTATAGGTTGATGTGTTGTCGTCTGTACATGTTTGAGAAGACTAAACAAGTTCTACGCTATTATTAATGAAATAAAATTATTTAATGATGTTTTTAATAGGTACTTCAAAAGAAAAAAGCGGACCCCTTTTAGGATCACTTTTTTTGGCTGGCTGTCAAGACCATTAATTTTTGGAACGCGTAGAGGTATCGATTTGAAATTAAGATTAAGGCAGATATGTACTTATCTGCCAATAGTATCTAATTAGGAAGAGGAAGAAAGAAGTATGAAGAAGATAATTATAAGTGAAGAAAAAAATATTATGAGTTCTAAGTCAATTTTTGTTCTGTTTTATATCTTTAGTTAGGAACTAAGATAGATATTCTCTTATTCGGGCTCGCCCTAATATTCACTCACAAAACCTTTATATTACTAGACAAACATCTTAAAATCAAATAATGGTATAATAAAATGATTTACCATTTCCGCTCTTTGCCAACCCTGGCACCAGCAAAAACAGGCACCTATCCTGCTCAACGTAAACTAGTGAATAAAAATAAACGAAGAAGCAACAATCACGAATACTGGAGGATATAAATTTTGTCGTGACTAAGGACGCCTACAGACAAACTGTACGACTTGGCAGTGGATCCCAAACGTGGCAGCCTGACATACAATAAGTTGAATTAAAATAAATAGGTACCTCCTACGTGAATCTGGGATCCTGGTTAGAGGTTGAGCACACACGGGCCACGTAAAGTCTTTAGTTAGATAGTTATAGTTTGTGCAGAAAAGTCAATTCATCAACTCCTCTTATGAGCTATGACAAAATTCAGACAATTTTTATTTTGCAAAAGAGGGCAATTCGTTCAATGTATAAATTAAGTCCTAGACACTCCCTCAGAGAAAAATTTAAAGAGATTAACATACTTACTGTGCCCTCTCAGTTTATTTACGAAAACCTTTTGTACGCGCATAAAAATATAAAATTGTTTAAAAAATACTGTGATATCCACGACATAAACACAAGGAACAAACACAAATTTGTTGTTCCTGCAACGAGGCTCAAAAAAATAGGAGGTACTTTCACATGCCAATGTATACGTTATTATAATAAACTGCCAAGCGATATTCAAACACTAAGCCTCAATAAATTTAAATCTTTCATAAAACATAAACTATGTCTCAAAGCTTACTATAACATGAATCATTACCTTGAAGATAAAAAGGCTTGGGATTAAGCTGCTCCAATTTAATTTACTCAGTGAGTGTCAAAATTTGCCTTTGTTTCATTTATTTATTGTCTATTTCTTTATTTTATATACTTTGACATTAATATTTACTTTATTTTTACATTCTTTTTATTATTATGATTAGTGACATTTTATTTTATTATTATTTTCATTTATGACATTTTATGATTTCATTATGATCTCATTAATTATTTATTTTTTATTTGTTTATTGTAAATGTGAGGACCATGTGGATCATTTCTTTTATTTACTTTGTTTTTTGACGAAGGTCTGGCAGTTTGAGTGCTATAAGCGACCTACACAAATGTCCTTTTTTTGGTATTGTTCGTCGTGTCGTTGAGCTCCTTAGGTTATGAGTTGAGCTACACGATAACTGACAAATGCTTGCACTGACTGGACAGGTCCACTCAATCTGTGTGGTGCTTTCTTAAAAAGACCATTTCAGACACTATCTGCATAGTCCTCATGTAAGTTGACCAAGATTATTTTGTCTGGACTTTAAAAGAGACTATGACCTCTGAGTTTGTTTCGGCTGTTTTTTCTCAGAGTAGTCGGGTACGAAACACCGGCCTCATCTAGTTTTAAAAAAAAATGACGTGTAAAAGTGTTTGTGAAAACCTACTTGCAAAATAAACATCATTTATCATTTAATGACTAAGAAGTTGCATGTGTATTGGCAGTAGACAAAATTGCCAATGACAATGAATACCTATTCAGACACGATAAAACATGCAAAAAGATCTTTTCAATCTTAATAAATCTGGGTACACTGTTTATAACCTGGATTAACTCAAAGAGTACTGTTTATCGTCGTAGTGCGATGCTGTGGAACAATCTTTGATCTCCAGTAAATAATAAACATTTGCGTTCAATATTGTTCTTTTGAATCTTTAAATTAAAACTCGAATCAATTAATAAGAAGTAATAATATGGGACCACTTAAGTTGCGGACACTATAAACATTCATATGAGGATACCAACTTTTGAACAGACTAAACCATTACCCACACAGTTGTGTATCGAAACCTGGTTTCGGTCCCCTATTAAAAAACCCGAGATGTACGGGACTAAAAACAATTTTCGTTGCCCTAACTGCACACTGCACAAACAGCAGTAGTAGCTCTATAAAGTTACCTAAACCTGTAAATAGCATCGGACTTGCAATACGACCCTGCATGACACATATATTACTTTTATCCAAGCAAATGTCTTAAAATAATAAAGAACAGCTGTTAATGCCTACAATCCATTACAGTTTTAACACAGCAAGATTCTTTATGAAGTCTTAAGTTATTTGATAAGAATTTGAAACTAAGTTTTAATGTTTGCTGATGGCAATAAATTCAAATGCATTTGACAGTTAGAGATACTGGCAGTCATTTTTTGCCTCGTGTGGGTGTCAAAAGATGCAAGTAATAATAATAATTTAAAAAAAGAAACACACTACTATCACTTATCGAATGCATGAGTAACGGGAAGAGTAATTCATGATGTTGTGAAACGATTGGCTGGTCAGGATTCGTCGCTACGTATCTTTTTAAGAAAACATTCATTGGCTGTTTTCTTTCACCTGCTGCTTACAAGCCATTTTGTGTTTTTCGCTTTTATGAACTGTGAGTTTTTTTTTCTGAGAGCATAGACAAAGAGATATTTTAATAAAGAAAACGATTATGTAAAAATAATAAAAAAATACTGAATGAAAAAAAATTAGAGGTGTCAAGAGACACCCGGATGGAACGAAGTTCTCGTCGGGACACCACACTGTTCAATGCGAAATAGAAATGATAATATCGGGCTTGCTTTCTATAAGAGAGAGAGAGACAGACAGACAGAGAAACATGCGACGCCGCACAGCTTACAATAGCTTACTATAGCAAAAAGCGTCGTGACAACTTTTCGTAAGATTTTTTTCCGTCTAGCCCCCTTATACAAGGCGCGATAAGGAACTTCGTTCCAAAAACGAAATAGTGAAAAATTTCTTTCGACATCCACTGATTTGTTTTTTTCATTAAAAGAATCTTATTATTCACTATTTAGTGTTTTTTGAAAACCGTTTATATTTTATTTTTAGTTATTTATTTTTCTTATAAGTATTTGTTTTTTTTTTTCTGCAAGAAAGTAATTTATTTGATTAATATTGTATGTATTTACCGATTGTTTTACTACTGTGTCTGCTTACACTTACAATGAAAGTATCACACATTTATTCAAAACTTTTAGAGAGTCTCTTCGAGATAATTTTTAAAATACTGAACTGACATAACTTCTTAATAAAATGTTGAGAGCTTCTGACTCTGTGTTAAGATAAATACAAAGATGTGTGTGCCTGATAGGTCTTACGATAAGGATCTGAACACATTCGTCCGGTAGCCTGTCTTCCTTGCTTTGCGTGACAACTGTCTCTGTACATTGTGTAGGCCTTACTTTGTACTTTCTTTTTCTTTGAAGAAGTTTCTTTTGTTGACTTTTTTTTCTTTTTAGTTCAGTGACCTTTATGGTCCTTTAAAAGTCTCTGTGGATCCAGGTTTCCGAACGACACATAATAATTGAAATGAGTAAGCAATTCAGTGAGTGCACACATTTCATTTTCAATTTCTAGCCTGATACTATATCAACGTGAAGGATTTTTAATTGCCTTGCTGTTGTCTATGGTGCTCTTTTTTGTTAAGTTTTTAGTTTAAGCTGTAAATCCTCCATGCTGTTATAATATAAATAAATAAAACACGGACGCATTCTAAAAATAAATGAAGGCGTGTAAAGTAGCATTTACAACTTAAACTCATACCTTTAATTTTCTCAAAAGGTTGGTAGAAACGCTTGCTTCGATCCTTGTACACTCCTTTTGTTTTTTTTTTTGTAAACAACCAAAACTTTGTTACTTCAATGAAATTAAAATTATTGTAAGTATTTCTACGGTCACCACCAAAGTACCAGGAAGCATAGATAAAAATTCATTTTCTAAAATTTTTGAGGTATTTCTTTTTAATAGATTTTTTTATCATATACAGAAAATCTTTCCACTCTAATCAGATGCAGTTGCATACCAGAACTTTACATGGAGCGCCTGCCTATCTTACCTCCACAACCCAGTTAGTACTAGGTAATATTATTCCCCTGGTAAGACTGGTTGTCAGACTTGACACAGACGGGACACTGATAACTGGGACATTTTTATTTATCATTTTATATAAATGACAGCCAAGACCAATGGCTTATAGTTATTTCCAAGGCAATGAGAAAAGCCAGTATGTAATGTGTGCCCTATCCACAGACTACCTAAGCAGCTAATATTATTATGCCAAAAGCTCTATTAAAATTAGCCCTATTCGTAACAGCAACACAGCTAATAGCGATGTAAATGATATTAATGCAGCCACTTAGTACTTGTTCTATTTAATGCGTTTAGAAAGGGAACAGATGGCGCCACTAATCACAGAACATGGTCTTCTACCGCGTCGAATGCAAAACGAAGATCTTAACGAGATAACAATTTACTGACCGTAGAGATTATAAAACAAATCATATATTAGAAATTATAAAACCTAACATATTCTCGTCTGTTGTTATGATTAAAACAAACTTACTTCTTTAAGATTATTAAACAATATTTATTTGAATAGTATTTTACAGGTTTTCAGACTTTTAATAAGAAGTACGTGTTCGGTCGGTTATCGTTCGAGTTGTTTACCATCGTGGGCTGTCACGTCGCTCCTCGACCCTCTCTCTCCCCTCGCTCGTCTTAGTGCGGGGCGAGTACAGAGGATGTACCTAGTACTTCCACATTTCCCTAGTTATTTTTTAAGGGGGCATCACAGGGGCGAGCCTATTTCCATCGACTGTTCCCAAATCCTGGCTCCTTGGCTGCTACTGAGAATTTCCTTACGATAAACCCAATAACCCTTTGCCAGACCTCGGAGTTGAAGTCAGGACTAGTCTCTTGAATATTTGCAGCAAATCCTACAATCTAAAGGCCTAGTGTTGAACCGACTTTTGTATATTCGAGGGGGTGAAAAAGATGAAGTGGAGATGAGCAGCATTTGTATGACCTACAGGTAGTTGTTTTGGGTCTAGCTGTTTGTGTATTTGAATTTAAATGTATGTAACGTTGTTGTAAACGCACCAACGATAGAGGAGAAATTCCTAGTGTGGGGCAACGTTTTAAAAAAAACGGAACATAAAGGGCAAATGAAGGATTATGGGTGGGTTTTAGGAAATAAACGCCTGATACTTCCTACGCCCCCGTTCCTCCCAAAGCGGGGGTAGTAATTTTGATGACTTCAGTTTCAGTTCTATCGTCAGTAATAAAAATACATCTGAACTGTTTTTCTACAACCTAATTATCCTTACTAATATTATAAAAGCGAAAGTGAGTTTGTTTGTTTGTTTGTTACCTCTTCACGCTTTAATGGCTAAACCGATTTTGATGAATTTTGGTACAGAGGTAGTTGGGAACCAGGAGACGGAAATAGGCTAATTTTTATTTTAAAAAAGTGGGATGTGAGGGAGAAAGAGGTAAGAAAAGGGGAAAACTTAGCATCGCTATTACAAATCTATTGATTTGTAATAGCGATGCTAAGTTTTCCGGAAGGCGCAAGGAAAACTGTGTTACCCCAAATTTAACGCGGGCGAAGCCGCTGGCGAAAGCTAGTAGATCAATAAAACAACAAGGGCACACCTGTAGCACATTCTTTCTCGTGAATCACACATTTTCTGCATCAGTACCTTACTAGGTGCCAAACATTTCTCTGATCACCATCTTAATGAAAACAGCAAACTGCAGAGTCATACCGTTACGACCTTCTAACCTGAATGCAAGAAAGGGCTCAGTTTACTCTGTATGTACAGGGCTGTCAAATCCTACTAATATTATAAATGCGAATAATTGTGTGGATGGATGTATTGATGTTTTTTTTTTTTTTTTTTTTTATTATTGATAGGCTCGCGTTTGACCACTATCTCACCTGATGGTAAGTGATGATGTGGTCGACGATGAAGCACGCTTACCTAGAAATAACCTATTCACTCTTGACTTGAAGACCCCCAGGTTATAGCTGTCAGGAAATACAGACTCCGGCAGGGAATTCCACTCCTTAGCAGTACGCACAATGAAGGTATTCCCAAACCGTTTAGTGCGTGTGGGTGGGATGTCTACCATATAACGGTGGCGCATCGCCGTACGTCTTGTAGTCCTGTGATGGAACGGGCTTGGCGGAATTAGGCTGTGCAATTCCATCGCACACTCTCCGAAATGTAACCGATAGAAAACCGAAAGGCTGGCAACGCGCCGGCGATGCTCCAGGCTCTGGAGCTTTGACTCAACCAGCGCGTCGTTGCCGATGAGCCTCTTGGCTCGTTTCTCTATAGACTCTAGCGCTTCAAGCTGCGATTTGGCGGATCCGTCCCAGAGATGAGAACAGTATTCCACACACGATCGAACTTGCGCTTGATATAAGTTCAGCAACTGTTCCGGTGTGAAATACTGTCTCACCTTTGCTAGGATACCCAACTTTTTAGCAGCCAGTTTAGCCTTAGCCTCGATGAACGGACCAAAATTGAGGGTAGATGTAAGCGTTACACCAAGAAGCTCAATATGGTCGGTAATTGGCACGGTTACATCACGAAAAGAAGGAGCAGGTTGAAATTCACTCCTCTGATGTTTGTTACTCTTTCACGTCACAACGGCTGAACGGATCTTGATTAAATTTGACATAGAGTTTCACATAATTTTTAAGGTTTTCTTACCTCAATTGGAAAAACCGGCCAAATGCTAGTCAGACTCGCGCACCGAGATTTGATAAGACAAGACTTGCTGTAAATTTTCTTTCCTCAAATTCTTCCAAAGAAACCTAACATCAGGAAGACTAGTACCCTATTACAAAGCAGAGGCCTGCCAGGGCCACCGCCTGCCGGGGTTGCGGGTTGTTCGAAAGAGATACCGCGGCCCCGGAACGTAAAGGGCAATAGAAGGAACATGGGTGGGTTTTAGATAAGTCTGACATGCCCCCCCCCCCCCCCCAGAAGTCATTGGATGATTTCCCAACTGAAAAAAGGGCAAACCAAGCTTGTATGAAAGTATCGCCACTTTTCCACCAACATTCACAAATGACAGGCAGAATCATTAACATGCATTCCAAGGCATGAAAGGAACCTGGTACATAATGAATCCTGAACCTATCCGCAGACTAACCTAACCCGTATCTACGGCACGTTAGTTTTCCACGAGCACCTCAAAGAGACGTCAGCAATGCAGAAGAGCCTGCCAAAGCCACCGCCACCCGGGGTTGCGGGTTTTTCAAAAGAGATACCGCGGCTCCGGAACATTCAGGGCAATAGAAGGAACAGGGGTGGGTTTTAGTCAATAGGTAAATAAATAAATATCTTGGGACAACTCACACACGGCTATCTGATCCCAAGCTAAACAGAGCTTGTTTTATGGTAACCAGACAACTGATATACATACTTATATAATTTATAAATACATACATATTATAGATAAATCACACTCAGACACAGAACAAACAATCATGCTCATCACACAAAGTTTGTCCTGGGTGGGAATTGAACCCACGACCTCCGGCTCAGCAGTCAGGGCCACCAACCACTAGACCATCAGGCCCGTCAGGTACATGTCTGATGCTCCTTCCCGTCTCCTGCGTCCAGTGCGGGGGAAGTCAACTGATGAATTCCCATCCACAAAAAAAGACCAACCTACGCAAGAGTTTCTTTACCACAAGGATCCCTTCGAAGAATATTAATGGCAGCCCTGTTTTAGTAATAGAATCAAATCTTCATAAACATCTTTAATTGCTATTAATTGCATTTCTCCGTCCATTCTGTTTGTTTAATTACTTGTTCATTCAAAATTACTACATGTGATGGGATAGCATACAGTTAGCTTTTTGTAGATTTCAGGTTAATTGTTAATTCATATCTGGTTGAAAGTTTTTAACGAAGAGACCGAAGATTTTAACGAAGAATCTTAGAGTTTCTTGGTCAAAAAGTTTTCGATGATTTCTACAACCTACCTACCACAATTATCATCTCCTGCCGGGGTTGCGGGTTCTTCGAAAGAGATACCGCGGCCCTGGACCACAAAGAGCAAAAAAAGGAACATGGGTGGGTACAAGTCTGACAATCCTTTTAAAAAAAGCCTAGCTTTTTCTGAATACAATTGGAATTAGCTTCCAATCCAACGGGATACATCCGCAACCCCCACAACCCATGCCGCTTCAGGATAAAACAACACCCCTTTTTTCAGAAAGATATTATTAAATAACTTCCCCCGCTCTGGGCGGAGCGGGAGGGAGTGTCATACTGTACTGACTAAAACCCATCAGTGTTTCTTCTTTTGCCCTTTGTGTTCATGACTTTTTCCGACTTTCACGCTTGTTCACTTAAACTCAAAACTCAAATTTAAAAGCATTTATTTCAATTAGACCATTACAGACACTTCTGAATGTCAAGAAACAAAATGTTGAAGCTACAGTCCCGGTTACAAGGCATAATAATTTGTGGAAGCACTGTAGTTGCCGATTCCAAATCGTTGATCGCTATGGAGAAGAATGGGCAAGAAACTCCATGAACACTCTTTTAAATTATAATGTTATTACAAAATCGCATTTACATCATTCATGTTGGTATTATACAAATATGTGAGAACGATGTAAAAAGACGTGCACAGTAAGAGCGTCAAGCTGTCAGAGAATATACAAATGACACCCGGGATTTGGAGCAACTGCTTAACCAGAAGGGCTACTATGACATCTTATAGCAACTCTTATTCCACTGAGTGAAAGAGATGGTGCTAGACACCCTGTATAGCTCTGTCTCTTTCCCTCAGCGGAATAAGAATTGCTTTAAGAGGTCGTAGTAGGGCTACTGCTTTTACACCTTACACACTTACTCTCACTCACTCAACTTCAAACTGTACGTAATATCCTATATGATTCCGTTTATACATACCTGTTTTCTGTTAATACCCTTAGTTTGACATCTATTTCAATCAAAATTCGATAACATAAATAGTCATCATAACTTTTCGACAGATGTAGACTTACTATCCGTGGCTAGTGCATCTGCCTGTGATTTAGACCAATGCTCAACACTAATCTCATCGTCTGAAAAGGCTTTCAAAATTATAATCCACAACATTAGAAGCTTAAATTGTAATATGCCTGGTATGCTTATCCTTTTGGCTAGATCCAGGGTCGATTGGGATGTGATAATATTAACCGAGTGCTGGTTGCTTGGTGTTCATAATCCTCCGATTATGGATGGTTATGATTATTATGCGACCAAAAACAACAAATCCCAAAACGAAGGAGTAGTGGTTTATATTAGGAAGGGAATAAATATATGTGTAAAGGAGCCATCAATTATGGATTGCAACAGTCTTTTAATAACTTTAGAAAAGCACACTACTATTCTTGCTATTTACCGATCCCCCAGTGTCAAAAATATCGATGTATTCTTGGAAAGCTTACATAACCTACTGCATGACGTTAACCCAAAATCCAAAAACTTTATTTTAACTGGTGATATTAACGTTGATATATCTGAACACACATTAGATGGACGTAAACACAAATATTTAAATCTTATGGCGTCCCATGGCATGCTACCAGCACATCTTATTCCCACTCACTCTAAATCCTGCATCGATCATGTTATGCTGAAAACAAAGTTTCCAGCATCATGTTTTGTAGCTGAAACATCTCTTACTGATCACCACGCTGTTATGCTTTGTATCGACATGTCGATCCCGCCAAGACGGAACACAATACACCGGAAACAAATAGATTACGGTTCCTTAGACTCGGCGGTCTCCAATATTGACTTCGCGCCTCTTTATTCTGTGACTGATGTTAATGATGCTGTAGCCACTCTCACTGGTTCTATTAATGCTGCTATAGAATTGTGCACTAAAACTGTAACTGAAACCAAAAGAAACTCAATTTTAAAGCCATGGATTACCCCAGGTCTCTTACGATGCACAAGAAATAGAGATAAACTGCATCTGAAGTCGAAAAAATCCCCGAATAATCTTATTCTAAAACTAACTTATACCAGGTATAGAAATTTCTGTAACGGATTACTAAAAAAACTTAAAAGACAATATGAAAGGAATGAAATCGATAAGGCAGGTAATAATTCTAAAAAACTATGGAACGCTATAAAAGCTATAACCTACACTTCTCGATCTAAGGACGTTGCCTCTGAATTATTATCTCCTAGTAACCCTCAGCTTTCCATTGATACCATAAATGCATTTTTTGCGAACATGGGCAAATCACTGGCAGAAAAACATCTGTCTCAGGAACCCTCGCTCCACTCTCCTTTGCCTTCCAAGTTGACTTATCCCTACTCTTTCGTAATGTTCCCAACAGATGAAAATGAGATAAACACCATTATTCTCAATCTGAAAATTAACTGTGCTAGTGGACGTGATAATATTTCTGCAACTTTTCTGTCCCGATATAGACTTATGTTACTCTCACCACTAGCTTATATTTGTAATTTGGCATTTCACACCGGTACTTTCCCACGAGACTTCAAAAAATCCCAAATAATACCTATTTTTAAGTCTGGTGACAGAGCCTGCGTCAATAATTATAGACCAATTTCAATATTACCTACATTATCCAAGATCCTAGAAAAACTTATGAACAAAAGACTGACTAACTATTTGGAGAAAAATAAAATACTTTCTAACTCACAATTTGGTTTTAGACGCAACAAAGCTACTAGTGACGCAGTCCACGAGGTTACGGACTTTATTGTGAACAATATTGATAACAAGAATAAAGTCCTGGCAATATTTTTAGATTTGGCTAAGGCTTTTGACACCGTATCTGTCCCCAGACTAATAGAAAAGCTTGAGAGACTGGGAATTAGGGATTTACCACTTAGATTATTCACGGATTACCTCAGCGATAGGTCTCAGTGTGTAAAAGTTGGTGAGTGGATGAGTAGCGATCTTCCGATCTCCTACGGAGTCCCTCAAGGAAGTATTCTCGGACCAACCCTGTTTCTCATTTATATTAATGACCTCTGTGACCTGGAACTCCAAAACGGGAAGATTGTTGCCTTTGCAGATGACACGGTCCTTATGTTCAGTGATAGCACATGGGAAAAAACAATCCGGCACGCCCAAAGTGGCTTTAACATTGTAAACAGTTGGTTGAGATACAATCTCTTAACCCTTAATGTCGACAAAACCAAATTTTTAAATTTTTCTCTCCGGAATGTCCCACAGGCGTCTCTTGATCCAAACCCACTTATTATCGCACACTCACGCATGTGCAGTGGCCTATCACCTTGTAACTGTCCTCCACTTCAGCAAAGTAACACAATTAAATACCTTGGTGTCATACTTGATAACAGACTAAATTTTGCTTCCCATATCGACCTTGTTTCGTCTAGAGTACGTAAATTAATATATATATTTAAAAACCTCAGACATATAGTTAATTTCAAAGTGTTAAAAACCGTCTACTTTGCCCTATGTCAATCAATCTTAACTTACTGCATAACAACTTGGGGTGGCGCTTGTAAAACTATAATGCTGAAACTTGAGCGTGCGCAGAGGGCGTTACTCAAAGTTAGTGCATTTCTTCCCTTCTATCACTCCACTACCAAGCTCTACCAAACCTATCAAGTCCTTACTTTGAGACAACTTTTTATACTCAACACTATCATCAAAATGCATGGTCTTCTAACCTACAATCCCATCGCACTAATGCATAAACGTCGAAAACATGCAGTCTGCGAATCGAAAGCTTGCCGTACTCAATTCGCTCAGAGATTCTTTTTATTCTTAGGTGGCCATATTTATAATAAAATTAATCAGGCACTCACGATCTATCCTCTCACTAAGCAAAAATGCAAACTGATTGTCACAAGATGGCTCCTTGACCTTGATTATCCTAAAACGGAAAAAATCATAAATGTTCCGAAGTAATATCATCCGCATTTGCGTACATGCCAAAACACTTACACCACTAACACACTCACAAAAGTACCCATAGACGCTATTACATAGACACATAGTACACCCTCTTCACGCTACACACATTTACGTATACACACTTTCACACACACAGTCACACGATCACACACATAATTATCTTTTTGTCATTTGCATCCTTTATGTTCTTATTATTATTATTATTTTTTTTTGTGTCAGTTCTTTCTTTTTTTTTTCATAAACCTGTTGTAAAATGTCAGAATTGTATAGTCTAATTACCACCAACTTGGAATTGTCATACTATCTCTATATCAAGCTCCTCAATTCATTTTGTCTTATAAAGTGAAGTGAACTGATTTCCAAGATACAGGTTCTTTACCTAGTTTGGAAATCAGACGCTCATTTAGTTTTTAGCAGCCTTTTATATTACAACACCGTGTAATTATATTTTGTACTAGGCTATATTCTGCTGAGTCCAATAAACGATTATTATTATTATTATTTTCGAGTCACGACGGTGCCTCGGTATTTAAGAGATGGTCACCCATCCACGAATGGACCTGGGCAAGTGTTGCTTACTATTGACAAGTGCGGTTATTGTTATTTAGCCAAGGCCCCGTTGGACCACTTTTCTGCAACCACCAATAAATTGAAGCAGTAAACTCGAATTGTGATCGATTTTATATCTCGATGCGATCTCAGATTGATATCAATTAACAACCTCGTTACCATGGCAACAGTGTTTACGAACAACAATAATACAGGCCATTCATTTCCTCGTCATTCAATTCTCAACCTTTTCTCGTGAAAAACAAAATTCAAAATAGTTTGCACACAATAGTATAACGTAACAAAATATTTTTGTCTACATTCACACAAGTTTACTTCTTAATTTCTTAGCCATTAAGTCTAATTTCCTTTACAAATTGATATTTAATAGTAAAGTTGAGGACAGTGCATGTTTTAAAACTATAAAGATTCACTTAACGGCATCTGATGTTGCATTTTATAGCCCAAAAAAGGTCAAATGACAACGCTAAAACTTTTTGAATCGTTGAAACGTTTGTTTCCTATACGTGTATACCTCGGTAGGGGTGTTAGCGTGAGGATACAACATTGTATTAACAAAACAATTGAATGTTATCTCAATGTTCCATCTCTAATTACCATTGGGGGTGCACTCTCGTTTTCATGTTTTTTTTTGTGTTTGTATTATTTTTGTCACTTGTTTTTTTTATTGTTTATGGTCAATTAGTGATGTGGAGGTGAGATAATGTTTATTGAATTTACGTGTCAATGACCTGCATTTCAAATAATCTATTTTTATAAGGGTGCGTCCACATCTGGCGAATGCGCCGCGAATGTGCAGCTCGCGAGACTTTTGTAAGCTGCGCGCGTGCATTTTTGTTTGGGCGCCGCTCCTGCGCCGTCCGCGCGTAGTTTGCGCACGTTCTAAGCGCCGTACGCGATCAGCGCGCGGGCGGGCGGCGCGCTAGCGGCTCGCGTCTTCTTTCCGGGCGGAGTCTTTCCTCCGTTTTAAGCCCCGCTCAGTTCGTTTCTGATTACTGGAGTCTAAGTACGTGTTGTCACGGAGGAGAAATGTTTACGCTTAATTGAAACACAAAAAGTTTCCAGTACAGTAAGTGCGAGAATTGAGTGCGCGCTGATCGCGCGCCGCACGCACGCCTGTTATGAGCCTTGCATGAGTTGCGCTAAAAAGGCGCACCGAACCTTTGCTTGACTGCATGCGCGCAGTTCGCGTGTAGTTCGCAAACGGCTCGCGAGCTGCACATTCGGGGCACATTCGCCAGATGTGGACGCACCCTTACAGCAACAACTTGCAATACAAAATCGGCCATATCTTTTTAACTGCGTAAACTTCGAGGATTGATTTTTTCACAGCTTTAATGAACCACAGACTTGAGGTACTTCTATCGTTTTTTTTAATATATTGATGACTAGCTGGCGCCCGAGGCTTCGCCCGCGAGATATCGAAAAAAAATACAACCCTTTTAAAATAGTATCCCATGTGTTGACATGTTGTTGTATTTCAGACCATTAATCCCCATTAATCCCTGTGCCAAATTTGTAAAATGTGAATCATTTGTTCCAATGACACTATTTCAGTATCTGTATATTCAGAGGCCTGCCAGGGCTACCGCCCGCCGGGGTTGCGGGTAGTTTGAAAGAGATACGAGGTACCCACCTCGTATCTCTTTCAAACTACCCGCAGTTTTAGTCAGTACAAGTCTGACACCCCCCTCCCCCGCTCCGCAACCAGAGCGTAAGTATCTGTCGATTACACATCACACTTATACGTTTATTATACTAGCTGTGCCCTGCGGTTTCACCGGCGTAGACCAATAAAGTAGCCAATTTGTTAATCCAGGTTATAAGCTATCTGCATGCCAAACATCCGAATCGGTATAAAGGTTTGATCGTGAAGGAGTAACAAACATACACACACATTAAAACTTTCGCCTTTATAATATTACTAGCTTTAGTTAAATTCGGGGTAACACAGTTCCCCTTTCCAGATTTCCAGGTCTGCTACCTGTAATTTTTGCCCTTGCGCCTTATTTATTGTAATAGCAATGATAAATTTTCCCTTTTCTTCCCTTGTTCTCCCTCATTTCTCACTTTAAAAAAAAAAAAGTTAGCCTATGTCCGTCTCCAGGGCCTCAACTATTCCTGTACCAAATTCACCAAAATCGGTTTAGCTATTTAGGCGTGAACAAACTCACTTTCGCTTTTATAATTTAGTAACGATTAGCTTTATATGACCTATGTCACTCTCCATTCCTTCAACTATCTCCAATTACAAAATCAATTAGTCGCTCCGTTTTGCCGTGAAAGACGTGCAAACAAACAGACGTACCTACACGTACACTTTCCATTTATAATATCAGTATGGATTGTATGTAGGTCGGGAGACTATTCCTATTCATTTTGTTTGGGCGTAATTAACTGTCTTGTGTCCAAGTAATGAGATGACGCGTGTTTAGTTATTTATGGAGTGATTAATTTATGAATATGACTCAGAATAGACTAGACTGGCTGGTTTCAGTTGGTACATTTTAGTTACTAAGCGCATAATTGACGCGCACGCACAAGAAATGCATCGGAAAAGTATCGTCTTCATTCGAGCCATTCGAAGCTGTGATGTCTTTTAATCCAAACTTTTTAAAGTGAAACTTTTTAGAGTTAAAATTGAAATTTTTATTACATCGTCTCAAACTTTTTTGTCTATGTGTTGCATGTCGCGTGACGGTCGGCCGCGGAGTAGGGACGTCTAAATGTCAATAATATGAAAAAAAAAACACTTTTACCGTGGTTTCATAAAACCACACAATCCTTTTTTCTCTATATTGTGCTACTAGCTGTTCCACGCGGTTTCACCCACGCTGCTCAGCACCTGTTGGTCGTAGCGTGATGTTATATAGCCTATAGCCTTCCTCAAGAAATGGACTATCCAACACTAAAAGAATTTTACAATTCCAACCAGTAGTCCCTGAGATTAGCGCAAACAAACAAACTCTTCAGCTTTATAATATTAGTATAGATAAGCTTATATTCAATTTTTTACTTTCATTGTGATTAAGATTGTAACCCCAAAACTAAATTATCTGAAGACTGAAATAAAAACCGACTTCTAAAAAACACTAATACTTAGGAACTTCTGGAAGTCGGAGACTTTTGTTTGATTCATCGTATATTTTGCCACTAGCCGGGAAGAAAACAAAAATATTCTCATAAACTCGTCATCATTTTCCTGCCCTTGTCCCATTTCATTTGGGGTCGGTGCTATTAGATATACATACTTTGTGTGTAGTACGTACCTACCTACCTTAAAAGATTGCATTTGAATATCAAATTTTGAAAATCGAACCACAGTTGAAATCGCTTAACAAAAAACAAAACAGTCGAATTGAGAATCTCCTCCTTTTATTGAAGTTGGAATCTTTTTAATTGCTCGAATTTACTGTCAAATACAAAGTAATCTCACAACATGCCCGGGCGTCGACGACTTCCGGCCACTGTAGATGGCCTGTGGACGGTGAGCAATGGGTAGCTCACCGTCCGTCCGTCTATTGACCATATTTTGATATCCCAGTCTAAGTGGGTGAAACAGCAGGCTACCGCTAGTAAAATATAAAGAAAGAAAGAAAAGTATTAGACTCGCACAAAGTAAAACAAAAACAAACGTATAACATCAAACAAAAAGCTTTTTTTTATATTTCAGCATTTTTAGTTATGGTATAATGATATATTACATTTTTTATCGAGTATTCATTTTCCACTGTTACTAAAAGATCAGATATCAGCAGATCATCCATATAGACATAGAGAAATAAAATCTATGCGGGTAACCCCATATCAATTTTGCAAATACTACCTAGAGAGCCTACTATCTAGAGAGATACTTCCTAGGTTGTATTGGCAAAATTCTGTTTTTATTTGATACTAGAGAGTATCAAACAAAAACAGAGTTTTGCAAATCGGTCCAGGCGTATTTGAGTAATCGGTGAACATACATAAAAAAAAGATTCCGACGACTTGAAAATCTCCTCCTTCCTCTCTCATTTAAGCCTAACGATATCTTATGACTTGGACCACAGCAAAACAATAAAACATTTTACAGATAAGTATGGTAACATTTTTTATGATTTACCATGCAGTTTAAAAGTTGTAAGTAACAGAATAAACATTATTGTGCAACGTTCTATTATTTATATTGATTCGTGCAATAATATATTATTATTACCACTAGTATGATAGGAGTTTGAAATTGTATATTTTTACATTTCTTGCTTATTTATACAGCTTGATAAAGCTATGTAGCGTTCTGATTTAATTTTATAGTTTTTACACAATAGGCTATGTTTACCTGTTTAGCATATTTTGGAGTAAATTGATACATTTCAATGAAAATAGAATTTATTTTCTGTTAAAAATTTATGGTCAAATTTTTTTTTTATGGCGATTGTAGAACTGCATGCCATGTTGTTCTAGTGGACGCAAGAATATGGGTCCAAAGTTCTATTCCGGGCTTGGAAAAGAGCTGAAGGATTGTCTGTCATATGGATATGCACAATGCTTAATAGCAGCTCAGAGTCCCACAGTTGGGCCTATATGATTTGCTGTTGTATCTGGACTCAGGATAACAGAACAACCCGCAATACGAGCAGGCAGTGTTTTTGGCAGATGGAGTCTGCCCCTGGTGCAGTACTTCTGCACGCCACTCGTACAGGCGCGTGAGGACTATCGCGCTCCCCACGGTGACAATCCGGCAAGGAGGCTCGCCACCACGGACAATGACCATCATCTTCTAGACAATGACCATTGCCAAGGTTAATGGAAAAGCTATTTCAAAGCTACTTCTGGTGTCAGTGAGCAATGGGTAGCTCACCGTCCGTCCGGCTTACAGGCCGTGTCGACGGCGCGTTAGTGTCTAATCGACGCGTTAGTCTGTAATATAAAAGCTAGACCCTTATTATAGCAATTTAGTATATTTATATGAAAGTGAATCATTCGTTCCAAAGACACTATCTAATTATCCGTATATGCACAGGGGCCTGCCAGGGCCACCACCTGCCGGGGTTGAGGGTTGTTCGAAAGAGATGCCGCGGGCCCTGAAAATAAACAGCAATAGAAGGAACATGGGTGGGTTTTAGTCAGTTCAAGTATGAACCACCCCCCCCCTGCTCCGCCCAGAGCAGGAGAAGTTATTTGATGATTTCCCATCCACAAAAAAAAAGATACTTCTGGCGTCTTTGTCAATTCCAGGGTATTCAGGTCACCATCTACTTCATTGCCCAAGAACGACACTTATAATTTCGCAACGCTATTATCATCATCTCGGTATGATATGATGCTGTTATTACTCCGGAATGAAGATAGCACCATTGCGTTTATCCGACTGCGCCAGAGTTAGTAATGCGTTTGGAATGGTCGTGTGAAAGTGTCACGATATAAGTAATAGTTGTGCTAACGATTCTGGATTTTGTAGCAGGAGTTTTTGCTGCAGTTTGTTGGGTATTAAAAGGTATGATGTACTAGCTTTTCCTCGCAATTACCCTACTGCTCAGACCCCGTAGCTAACAGCGTGTACAGCCTATGACACTCACAAATAATTATGGCTTTCTATCGATTTAAAATCAAAAGCCATTTATTCAAATTAGGCTGATAATCAGCACTTTTTGAACGTCCATTACACAAGACAATCCCCCAAAACGCCCACCCTTCGTAGTTTACTAGCTGGGAAGAAAAAGTGACGAAAACAACTCCCCAGCAACACAACTGTCTGATAGGTAGTATAGATAATTTATAATCATTGTAACAAACGCAGTCTATCGCAGGCTAGTGATAGCCTTATGGTTCTACTAAGCTTCGAGCATGACACCGTGTCTTCAGCGAAAATCATTGGTACATATAGCTGGAGCATCCTGGTCGTGGGTCTGTGGACGACGAGTATGGGTAGCTCACCGTCCCCAGAAGGATGGATGTTTCACGCAAAAACTACCGAACGGATTTAGATGAAATTTGGTCCACAGATTAATTAAATCTGGATTAACACATTGGCTTTTTATCTCAGTCTACGAGGGAAACAGCGGGACGCAACTCGTAAAAACATACTAGACCACAATTATGAAGTACTCAAGTGGTAATACACAAACTTAACACTAACTTTGTAATTCAATTTCCCAATAAACGATATGTTTGGCCATAAAGTTATCCATACTTAGTTCTGGTGTCATTTTTGTGGCAGGCAGCTAAGTAAATAGTGGTCACTTAGATGAAGGTATGTTATGTTTTGTGATGTTGTGCAATGGTTAATAATATGCTAATGTAGCTTGGATTGGGAAACTTTGTAGTTTGTACAGTGATCGTACAGGCGCGGAGAAAAGTTGTTACGGTTTTTTTTTTATTTGTATTGTCAGTGCCCAAACTGATGTCAGAGTTTTTATGGACCAAAGACATTCTGATTTGGTTTACCATTATTATTAAAACTTGAAACGGGATATTTACCATGTTTGTTATTTGTTTCGAGTAATGCTAAGTTTTATTATTTATTTAAACTTCATGTACAATAGTGGTACATAGGCGGACTTAATGCCATAAGACATTCTCTACCAGTCAACCTTTAGGTAAAATACGACAACATTGTGATAGGGTACAAAAATATTTATACTAAAACTATTTGTTTATGAAAACATAATACATGTTTATATGGATACTAATACTCATATACATATCAAATAAACTAATAAATACAATTAAAAAATAAATAAAAACGAGAACTTTAATAGTACACCAGTACTTAACAATACAGTTTAACAGTACAGTTTTCCCTTTTCTTCCCTGTGTCTCCCTCAAATCAATTATTTTAAAGTAGCCTATGTCCGTCTCCAGTCCCATCTCTATACCAAAATTCATCAAAATTGGTTTAGCCATTTAGGCGTGAAGACGTAACAAACAAACTCACTTTCGCTTTTATAATATTAGTAAGGATTCTCTTCTCACAGTTTTGGTTGTCATACTCTCCCGAAATGGTTTGACAGATTTATATAAAATTTTAAATGTATATTTGGTAGGTCTCAGAATCGGTCATAATCTATTTTACCCCTAAATGATAAGTCCTTTCACATACAGCTAGTATTTGTACAAAATCAATCTTATTTTAATTCTAAGCTTATCCACTTTCGTCATCACCTGTACTCGCCTTTCAATCGCTCTCGTAAATGGAGGAAGAGGTTTCAATGCAGTAACAGATACGGACACAACTATTGATATAACACTTATAAAGATTAGATAGCCACATGCCTTATGCCTTTTGTGGGATCGCGTACACTCGGTTGTGCAAGTGGGTTTGCCTGCGGGAGTGTTCTGCAGTTAATGGTCGTGGATACTGATTCTTATATTGCAGCATTTCGATTCCCATGTTATTTAATAGAATTGAATATATTTTATTGTATACCAAAACTTAAACTGTTTTACCATATTAGACTTATTTAATACTCGCTGGTGCCCCTGTGATGATACAGACTATAATCTAACTTTGTGCCAAATTTCATCAAGATCCATTCAGCGGTTTTGACGTGAAAGAGTAACAAACATCTATACGTCCTCGTCCATCCTCACAAACATTCGCATTTATAAAATTACTAGCTTTTTCCCGCGGCTTTGCTTGCGTTGAACTCGGTAGCGCCTTATTGATTTATAATAGCAACGCTAAGTTTTCCCGTTTCTTCCCTCTTTCTCCCTCATATCCCACTCTTTTAAGTTAAAAAATAGCCTATGTCCGCCTCCTGGTTTCCAACTATCTGTGTACAAAAATTCATCAAAATCGGTTAAGCCATTTAAGCGTGAAGAGGTAACAAACAAACAAACTCACTTTCGGTTTTATAATATTAGTAAGGATTAAAGTCGGATATTAGTAGGATGACATGGTAGTCTATTCTTCTGCTAGGCATAGGTTTTTCACAAGTTGCACCTCATCAATGTGAAAATTTACGCCGATGACGCCCGGGGAGCTGTATACCCCTTAAATGTTATTACTCTTTTTTAAACTTTGTAGGTATACACGTTCTATAAACCTGAAAATGCGCCACTACTGCTCGTACTGCTCCCGCACGATCTTGCATCGAGTCCTTTTGTATGAAAAATCAAAATCGCCCGAACGCAGTACGATAACCGGACTGCAGTAGGCCGACATCAACCGTCTAATTTGAAAGTGCCCATAGATCTTTATTTATAGCACTTCAGAACAAAGGTTATCGATGTACTTAAAAGTTTTCACACGAGTTTCTGGATGTTCTGTGTCAATTTATGAGATTCCCTAAATCTCATAAATTGACACAAAGCCTAAAATAATAATAAAAATGGGAATGTTTGTGCGGATGTATTGATGTTTGTTACTCTTTCACGTCAAAACGGCTGAACGGATTTTGATGAAATTTGGCACAGAGGTAGATTGTGATCTGGAATAACACATAGGGATTTATTTTCGTATATTATATTTCTAGTATTACATATATATTTCCCATTTATATAAGTACCTAAATTAGAGTACCAAAATGGAAACTTACACAAAAGTAAAGTTAGCAGTTTATTTGCAAACAACAATTAGATCGTCTGTAATGAAATTGTTAGATCTTAGCTTTCAGATCAAGAAAGTCTATTTACATAAATGTGATTCTAAATCTAAGGTTTCAAACACCTGATGCATCGAGACCATTACCTTTTATGGTTTTGTTTACAAGTTCCTACTTCTTGGCGCCGTACATTCCCACCATTCTGCCAATGTAAGCGTTATGTCAGTCATTCAGTGTCCCCACTTTAGTGAATCCTCCCCTTAAATCAGTTGTTTTGTTCATATTTAAAGGATTTTTAAGGCAGAATTTAAAGATATTGAGAAAAATACAATATTAGATTAAAATTTGTGAGTACATTACCAGACATACTATATTCACACATTATCACATTACTTAGTGTTGAGACAAAAAAACACTGAAGATAGAAAATACTTCAGTGTTTTTTTGTCTAAACCTTCAGCAATGTTAATATTTTCTGTTTTAAACCTACCCCTGTTTGTCTCTGCATCACCCAAAGGTTGACTGGTAGAAAATGCCTATGGCATTAAGTCCGCCTGTGTACTTTGTGAAATAAATATTCTTTTCAAGTATGCTTAAAGAATAATTATTAGAAACAATCGACTTCTTCTTAAAAATCTTGAAGAATGTTTTATGTACTGTAACCAAGTTTAAAAAATGTCAGACAAACTCAAACTCTAAGCATTTATTTAAAATAGACCATTACAAGCACTTTTGAATGTCATAAAAACAAAAAAAAAGATGCTGCTAAAATCCCAGTCACAAGGGTAGCACAACATTCCAAAGCGTAGATCTCTATGGAGAAGAATGGGCAAGAAACTCCATGGACACTCTTTTAAATCATAATCATGTTGACATTATACATATAATAGGATATAGGAGCTTGTGGCTTAATAATAGCAGCCGCTCGGGTCGATCTTTAGGTTAAGCCACGCTTGCCTAGGTTGGTCTGTGGATGGGTGACCACCCGTTACATACCAAGTATCCTCCGTGCCTCGGAAAGCAAGTTAAGCTGTTGGTCCCGGCTGTCATTTGTAGATCTTTGACAGTCGTTACAGGTAGTCAGTGTTCTAAAATATTATATAATAAGTATAATATTATATATATATATATATCATATATAATATTACCCAGTAGCAACTGGGTTGTGGACGTCAGACAGGCAGTCGGTCCGCGTAAAATACTGATATTCAGTTGGGAAAAGGCTAGGCAGATGATGACATTATACATATAGTGCGTGAGAACGATGTAGTAAAACGAGCCCATTAGGAGCGTCCAGAATCAAGCAAAAATAAGAGGTAATTAATAAGATGAATTAAAACAAACCGTGCTAAGAGATGACCAGTCAGAATTAGTAGAAATTCGGAAGATGCCAGGGAAGTCCAAAATCAGAGTATGGCAACACTGCAGTCAAAGCGCAGCTCCAAACAAGAGTAAATCCTCAGTCTCAAACGTAAACAATGGCGGTAAATAAATACTGTAGTTTATGGTATACTAAAGTACATAAGGAATTTCGCCGAATTTGGAACAATCCATACTAATAATATGTACTAATGTGAAAGTAAATCTGTCGGTTTGTCTGTCTTATCTCTCACCAAGTTTTGGATGAAATTTGTTTAGGTAATAGCAAGTAAGCTATAGAACCAGGATACTTTTTCCTAGCCTGTTTAGGGGCATAAAAGCATACGTCGTGCGTCTGACTACCAGTTTGGACGGAACCTATCCAATGGATTTTTTATTTTCGGATCTTCTTAATCGTTTTTTGGAACGAAGTTCATTATCGCGCGTTACATAAGGGGTGTTTCTCTGTCTGTCTCTCTCTCTCATAGAAAGCAAGCCAGTTATTTTCATTTAGGCTTTGTGAACAGTGTGGTGTCGCGACGATTATTTTTGTTGAGTGTATACAGGATTTCTGTCCATAATAAATAATAACTTCGTTCCATCCGGGTGTCCCTTGACACCTCTCAAGTTTATTTTTATTTTTGTTTCATTTATTAGTGCAAGTAGTGTCAAGAGTTTCTATGCCAGCCATGGGCGTCTGATTTGGCTATCATGTCGTCGAGAAATATCTTTGTAGAATAGTGGTTTCTGCACGATGCTTTCCTTCAACAAACCAAGTGATAATTATAAAATATGCACATAAATACCGTAAAATAAGACGTGCCTAAGTTTCGAACTCAAGAACTATGACCTGGCTGTCCGACGGTCACAGCACTGGTGCTGCTGGCTTTTTCGACAGGGAAGTCATCAAATAACTTTTCCCGCTCTGGTCTGAGCGAAGGGGAGTATCAGTTTTGTACTGACTAAAACCCGTCCATGTTCCTTCCTTTGCCCTTTATGAGCAACATGGGCAGGCAGTAGCCTAGATGGACCCCTCTGCTTTGCTGACATCTCTTTGAGGCCCGCGTGGAACTGGAACGAGACAGCGACAAGGCAGTGGTGTTACCATAACCTCATAAAGCAGAATAAAGCGTATTTGAATCTTATTCCAGTGTGAGAATGAGGTGGCACTATCGACTTCCCTCTGTGGAATGACGTTAAGACAGACTTAATGGGGGTTTAAAATGGCCACTTTAGCAGAATCTTAATATGATAGTAATATAAAGATACGTTAAAATTCTTAAAATGTTTACAGACGCAATTTATATTGTGAATTGTGAGCATTTTACGACGTAATTCATATTGATTACTAGCTGTTCCACGCGGTTTGACCCACGCTGCTCAGCACCTGTTGGTCGTAGCGTGATGTTATATAGCCTATAGCCTTCCTCAAGAAATGGGCTATCCAACACTAAAAGAATTTTCCAATTCCAACCAGTAGTCCCTGAGATTAGCGCGTTCAAACAAACAAACAAACTCTTCAGCTTAAAATATTAGTATAGATGCTAAAGCTACCATTTTAAACCCCCAATTCATCGTTAGGACATCTTCTATCCCAGTAAAATATTTATGCAGGCTAATCTCGATATCAACGCGGACAAAACCGGAGACAAGAAGACTAGTTTGTTATCCTTCATGCTTAATTTAATAAACAATGCTTGTGGATGGTAAACTAACAGCTGAGGGTGAAAGGACTCATAAAGCATTCAATAAACGATATCCGTTGCTGTTAGTGGTGCAGAGCCGTTGAATTTAATTCTCTAAAACTTTTGTGGAGCCCTGAATTTACAAATGGGTCTTTGTAGCCTTGTTTTCTAAGTTTTATTTTGCTTGGAAAATCGTGATGTAGGTAATTTATTAGTTGTTTTGTCAATAATTTACATCAAATTCTTGAATACCTGACACGGTTATTAGCGCTAGTATTTTGCTTATAATACCGTAAAATATTTTCTTTAGAAATAAAAGGAAATACTTAAATAATATGTTAAAATATTAAGTTTTCAAATAAAAGGGTACAGCAAGTTCAGAAGCTGACATTTTTTACATTATCATGTAAGTGATAATGGAATACTTACCAGATTTTTATTTTTAAATCTTAATTGTAGTTATTTTTTAATTACTATTTCCTAGAACTAAGTCTGGAACGAACTGTATTTAAAATTATTGTTGTACGGAGTTGGGCTTTGACAGCTGTGCCGCAGTATTATACTTTTGCCTTTTTCGTTTCTTTTAGTAATTTTTTTCCAAAATGTATTTTTTTTTTATTTAAAAAAAAATGAAAGTATTGATTTGCGTTCGGCCTGCAACTCGTCTGATGTGAAGCGATGATGCGGATTAGGGAGAAGCACACTTGCCTAGAAAAAATGAATTCCACAGACTTTGGATCTGTAAAAGCAAGTGAATTTTTGTGTGATTTTAAACGATTACAAACGTTTTTCCATTTGACCTTATAGACCTCCTGGCCGTTTCAGTCACGATGACCAAACTCAGCGGAGATTACCCACAAGCGCGGAGGATATTTAAGTGCACAAGTGTGTGCGCAAGCTCTTGTGCACTCCGTTCCCTCCCTCATAGTCCGATGAGACGGCAATCCGACACGACTGGAGGACGATCGGGGGCAGAACCAACGGATTAACGTGCTTTCGAAGCACTATTTCCAAACTCCGGACTGTTACTGCTTCCAACTGGAAAAAACCCAATAACCAGTGCACGACAGTCGCGCGAGTCAGTTGCAAGACCAACGCAGCAGATTTAACACTACCATCCACGATTTTGGAAAAAAATATTTAGGTTTTCTACCTAACAACTAGATACCATCGCTTTAAACTTAGTCTTTGAACATTTGGTGAAGTATACAAGACAATGCTTTTGACCACGGAAGACATAAAGTTCAAGTACGACGCAGGCGCCACGCAAGTGCGCGTTGTGTCAGTCACCGGCGTATGCGCAGCTTATGTCCCAGTGCAACGATTCCCAGTAAACCAACTAGCGCAGGATTTTCAACTAAGTGAATAATTTTTGGAACGAAGTTCCTTATCGCGCCTTGCGAAAGGGCTAGACGGAAAAAATTAAAACCAAAAGTTGTAACGACACTTTTTGCTATAGTTGTAAGCCGTGCGGCGTGCGCGTGTTTCTCTGTCTCTCTCTCTCTCTCTCTCTCTCTCTCTCTCTCTCTCTCTTATAGAAAGCAAGCCCACTATTTTCGTTTCGTTTCTATTTCTCATTGAACAGTGTGATGTCCCACGATTATTTTTGTTGAGTGTATACAGGTTTTTTGTACATAAAAAATAAAAACTTCGTTCCATCCGGGTGACCCTTCACACTTCTTAGGGTTTTAGTTTGAGAATTTTTAGTTTTTTTTTTATGAATTTTGTTTTCTTAAAAAAAAAATTCTTTAATTAATTAATGTTGTGTGTACTTGTAGCATGTGCCAAATAAACCTATTTTCTTTCTTTCAAAACCTTCGGGCTTCTTAGTTTACTACAAAATTTTCATTATACAATGTCATTATGTCAGTCAACAGGCGCAAGCGCAGCTAACGAGCACAGTCCACACTCCACAGTGGGAGTGTAAACAGACAGACGTACGGTTTCACCGCTAACGCTAATCTGCCGTATTTGTATTGTTTAGTTTTTTTAAACTCCGACGTACGCATGCTGCAGTTACAGGTGTAACTTGTGGTTTTCGAAAGTTCCTATTTGGATATAATTAGCGGCAGTTTAAGACCCTTTTTTTGGGTGGGAAATCACTTCCCCCGCTCTGGGCGGAGCGGCGGGGCATGTCAGACTTTTACTGACTAAAACCCACCCATGTTCCTTCTATTGCCCTTTACGTTCCGGGGCCGCGGTATCTCTTTAGAACAACCCGCAACCCCGGCAAATTTAAGACCCTCACTTTAAGATCTCATGGTTTACTGAACAGCTATGAGATTGTATAAATTATGACATGCTTATCTGAAGTGAAATGCTCATCCTTACTAATATTACGAAAGTAAGTTTGTTTGTCGATTTTGATGAATTATGGTTCAGAGATAGTTGGGACTTGGGAACCATGAGAATGAACTGACGTGGCTGACGTGACTGCTTCGCTGCGTGTCGCGGGTTCGATTTCCTCATGAAACAAATATTTGTATGACTTACAGACAGTTGTTTCGGGTCTGGCTGTTTATGTTTGTGAGTTTAAATGTTTGTAAACGCACCTACGACACAAAAGAAATTCCTAGTGTGAGGCAACGTTTTTCGTCAAAAAATAAAAATAAAAACCAGTTGTCACTATATTCGTACAATCCAATCTCCGAAACAACACAACCGATTTTCACGTAGTCTTGTAAAAATGTATCTGTTGTTATACCACCTTGAAAGAAAGAATAGTTTTGGACCGATACATGGCGCTGTTGTTAGTACCCAAATTGCATCCAAGCATAGCCGGGCCGTGTCACTAGTCTAGGTTCTAGCTAGACTAACAATAGCGTGCAAAATACAGGCTAGTCAAAGATATATTATGGGTTCACGTTTGTTGAAGTATTTAAACTCATTAAATTACCGCTAACTTCCACGAACAATTCCAATATTAACTATTAACTCTATTTCTATTAACTATAATGGTTTAGGAGTTTGACCACACTATAAAATATAAATGGTCGTGACTCTTGTAGTCCACAGCAAGATATTTTTTTTAACGTTGCCCCACTCTGGGCATTTCTCCTGTATCGTGGGTGCGTTTACAAACATTTAAAATTACATACCTACACAAACAGCCAGACCCGGAAGAAATATCTGTGTAGGCTGTACAAATATTTGTTCCGTGCGGGGATCACACTCGCGACACGCAGCGCAGCAGTCGATCGCTCAACCCCTGCACCAACCGCGTTGTCAACATTATGCTGGGCTTATAATCTACTCTGTACTTCAAAAGGAAAAAAAGGAACCCTTATACGATTACTTTGTTGCCCGTCTATCTGTCAAGATCCTGCACCTTGGGTTATAATAAATAATAACTATACAGTTTTCATCTACAAACCTTTATGCATACATGAAGGTACCTAACAGTTTGTCTGTGCAGAAATCAACAGAAAGCAAAACTGCACATGCATTTAACATTTCGTCTATGGCCGGCTTAAGTTATATGAACTGTAGGGTTACCATGACATCTTAAAGCAGTTCTTATTCCTGTGTGAGAAAGAGATAATGCTAGACACCCTGTATAGCTCTGTCTCTTTCCCTCAGTGGAATAAGTTCTGCTTTAAGACGTCATGGTAGGGTAGCTGTTCTCTATGTCGAATGCGACTTCTGATTTTCTGTATGGCCAATTGAAGAAGTAACTCACCAAAATAAGAAGTTACAAAGAATAATCTTTCGTAGACGTTTATCTAAAAATCATTTTCTCAATATCACCACAACATACTACGTGCGTAATTACACATACAAACAAAGCTTACGGAAGTACAAACAACGCATGTTTTAAAAACATATGATTTCAACTTAAACCGGTTAATCTTAGTAAGGAACAATTAAATAATAAACAAACGGAAATAACTTTCGTTTGTCTCGTAATAATTGGTTGTTTTGACGATCTTGAACGGTCAATGTTAAGTGTTATGATAATATTGAAAAGCTTATGGAAAATGCCTTTCTGAATATGGGAAAACTATGCAGGGGAACTGGAATTAGGAATTTTGACCAAAACCTTCTTATTTGTTATTTTGAAAGCAAATGATAATTATACAACACTAGCTTTTACCCGCGACTTCGCTCGCGGTAAGTTCGGGGTAACACAGTTCCAGTTTCCTGATTTGCAGGTACCTGCTACCTGTAGTTTTTGCCCTTGCGCCTTATTTTGTAATAGCAAAGCTAAGTTTTCCCTTTTTTCCCTCTTTCTCCCTCAATGCTCACTTTTAAAAAAATATGCCTATGTCCGTCTCCAGAGTCCTAACTATGTTTGTACCAAAATTCATCAACTCGGTTTAACCATTTAGGCGTGAAGACGTAACAAACAAACTCACTTTTGGTTTTATAATATTAAGTAAGGATTCACATCAATCCAAAAAAAGCGTGCTATTAGGATGCTGTATGTTAATTTGAGGTCAAACTAAAGATTTTTTTCTAGCGAAATAGGTGATAAGCAACAGGTATATATGGGATAAAAGATTCATGAATCATTATGTATCAATATTACATAAAAGAGTTTCAGAAATACATTAATGAGGAAACCGCTTACTTATGAACAACCAACATAAGAAAACTACACTTGAATATAGACAATAAAAAAAACTTGCATAAGAAATTCAATAAGTAGCAACTGTTTATGGTCTGACGTGTCATAATCTAATCAAACCTTCTTTCTTTGCGGAGGCGTAAAATTTTAAACCAGTAGCATCTACCTGAGGTGTCTGGCGATGATTATCATTTACAACATGTCCGCCCACAGGCTCTAGAATAAATTAAACACTTTACTGAGACATCAGACATTAATTGTCTATTAGACCACTCAATTCTAAACTTTTCTTCAATAAAATGCGACCATATAGGTCTATAGTTTTACGAAGCTGAGATAAACTAAATCCCATTGCGAAAGAACCATAAAACCGTTATCACCTAAACTCTCGGTAAACTAGCCTTCATTAATACTAATCCAAACTGGCCTATATTATCTACGCTGGTTATAAATTAAGTGCATGAGGTTAGCCAACATCCCGACTTGGACTTATAAAGAGTTGCCGTGGCCACACACGGTGCAATGAATAAAAAAAAGTTTATTGACGCTTCGTGTGTTGTCTATGGGACGATATTCCTTTGTCCTAGAGATAAAAATTAAGCTTTAATGTATTCATTTCTATCATGCGGCGAGGATTTTTATTTGGATAACATTTAAGAAATTGAAGGGGCTATTAAGATAAAAAGGGGACAAATTGAGGGTGCATCAAATATAATTTAAAATGAATGCTTTGACAAGTTAAACATGGTCAAGCAAGGATGTAGGAATGAAATAAAAAAAGTGTGTGTGTCAGCTCCGACGCACGACTGGAGTTTACTCCTTAAGTACGAGTACCTATCTAACCATACGCAAAAAGAGTTTATTCAACTGAAAAAAGATTAATATCATATGAAAGGGTAAATTCACAAATCAATGAAAAAAAATGGCAATATAAATACATCGACACTGATAGAAACAAACAAACCCAACAACATATAGTATATATATAGGTATAGTCGCCTATACAGCATACCATATGTACGTCTTAATACACTCACAGCCAAATTAGAAAGTTGCGCACTAAAGGTGCGCACCAAAAACACATTAACTTTTGACACATTTTCGTTACTTTAGTAGGTTTTTCCTCGGATTTTTCTCATACCGGACGCCTTATATATGAAAATCGATTCTTAAGGAGTAAACTCCAAATAAACTCCAAAAACTGATGTGAGCAATGATATCATTGGATGTGAGTAAATAAACGCTTTCATACAAGTATTTGAAAGCGTTTATTCCCAAGATGGTCACATATTTTCAATTTTATTTGTATTGTATGAGTTATCTTTTATCAAACATATTTTTTCTACTGTATTATGATGATCCACGTATAACTTTTAGTAGCAATGGCAAATGAATATCTACTATATGAGAATTTGTGTGAGATCATACCATAACTAAAAAAGTTGAATTAAAAAAACTTTTTAAAAAACACGAAAGTAAACATTTTGTTTAGGTTTCAAACAACATATGGATAGATTGTAAAAGGAATGATGTGTGCCAGGGTTGCGGGTTGTTCGAAAGAGATCACGCGGCTGTACGATTCGTAACTTCGTACACTTACACAGTTGTTGATGTTGTTGGAGTGTGGAGAGATCACGGCGTTGATAAGACTTAGAATATTTTAATGTACCCAAGTAATATACAATAATGCACAGTTGGCGATTCCTCTCTCGGTTGTTTACTTAGTTATTAGCTGTGTCACACTACTCGTTAATTAGTTGAACTGGGCCTTAAATACCTAGATAATATGACGCACGTTCGTACCGATCGCAGCGTCAGCTAAAGTTATGAACAGTTTAAGACTGTACAGCGGCCCTGGAACAAAACGGACAATAGAAGGAACATGGGTGGGGTTTAGTCAGTACAAGTCTGACACTTCCCCTCGCTCCGCCCAGAGCGGGGGAAGTTATATGATGATTTCCCATCCGCAAAAAAAAACAAGTATGAAAGAAAATGGAGTAGATAGTTAATTAAATGTGATAGCATGACGGCTGACGGGGGAAGAAAAGAAATAAATAAATATCTTGGGACAACTAACACACGGCTATCTGATCCCAAGCTAAGCAGAGCTTGTGTTATGGTAACCAGACAACTGATATACATAGGTACTTATATAATTTATAAATACATACATATTATAGATAAATCACACCCAGACACAGAACAAACAATCATACAAAGTTTGTCCTGGGTGGGAATCGAACCCACGACCTCCGGCTCAGCAGTCAGGGCCACTAACCACTAGACCAACAGGCGCGTCAAAGAAAGAAGAAAAATACACCGATCCCAAGTAGTATGGCACAAGTCTAGGAAGATCAGATGCTAAAGCTGGCGCCATGAAACAAGGACTATTGTTAACGGTAATTTTTCTAAAACTTAACCGTAAATCCTTAACAATTTATACAGAACTTGTGAACTAAATGGTGGCAAATGCCGTTGAAAGTTAAAATGAGTGGATTGCATCTTTAGTATCCCACATCATGGTCCCGTGGGTGTCAATAAAGGAAGACAACGGCTTGGCAACATGGCATCCTCCTGTCCAACCCGTTGAATGTCGTTAAGTTCCTACGGGGGAACATAAGACAAAATGCCACAAGTGTCTTAAGTACCTACCTACGGGGGAACTTTATAAGTATACTCGCTTTCGCCCGCGGCTTCGCTCACGTTAAATTTTGGGTAACACAGTTCCCCTTATCTGATTTGCAGGTACCCTACCTGTAGTTTTTGCCCTTGCGCCCTATTGATTGTTATAGTAATGCTAAGTTTTCCCTTATCTTCCCTCTTTCTCCATTTCACATTAAAAAAGGTAGCCTATGTCCGTACCAAAATGTCACTGTACCAAAATTCATCAAAATCGGCTTAGCCATTAAAGCGTGATAACCGATGAATTTTGGTCTTTTTTTAAAGTGAGAATCGAGGGAGAAAGAGACAACACATTAAATAACTACAATAAATAAGGCGCAAGGGGAATTGTATTACCTCGAATTTAATGCGAGCAAAGCCGGCAAAAGCTAGTAATTGCATAAAAACGAGTGAGTTCTTGAAATTTGTTCTTACGGAAAATTTACAACTTGCTAGTCGTAACATTCTTTACACAACGAAGAAAACAATCGACTATTGTTTCCTCTAAAATTCTTATTTTAAAGGCTTTACGTAAAGGTTACAGGGCTCACGTTGTTAAGCCCTTTGTAATGTGCAGTTTGAACTGAGTACAGTTTGACATAAACGTATATATTGTCTGTGGTATCTGAAGATAAAAGTCAAGGAGTAGAGTAGCGTTACATTTAGGGTTATCTATGGGTTCAAGATACCGTATTATAAGGAGGTTGCGTTTCTGTAGCTGTGCGATGAGTGTCGGTAAAAGACCTGACATTTATTTGCACAAGATATTCCTTTACCTTATATTCCTTTAGCGGGGGGCATGTCAGACTTTTGCGGACAAAAACCCACCCATGTTCCTACTGCTGCGCTGCGTGTCGCGGGTTCGATCCCCGCACGGAACAAATATTTGAATGGCCTACAGATATATGTTCCGGGTCTGGCCGTTTGTGTATGTGAGTTCAAATGTTTGTAAACGCAACCACGATACAGGAGAAATTCCTACCTAGTGTGGCGCAAGGTTTTCTAAAAACAAAAAAACATCTAGACAAAATCCGTATTAATTGGCTTGAACATACAAAATATGCAAGAATGTTACTAGGCATACTATAAGAGTTCACCCGTATAATGGTTATTCAAATAATGGGTTAACCCGATAAATCGGTCCTCGAAAATTCATGGATAATTAAATCGCGTGTGCCTCGAACAATGTTGTTCGTTGAGGCAACAAGTTGCTTTCATGAAACTTGTAGGCGCTCTGATTAAGCGCCATAAAGTTTTCAATCTGTGGTAATTATTTTTAGGCATTATATTCCTGCCGGAGTTGTGGGTTGTATAATAGGGATACAAACGTTTTACTCACAGGTTGATCACTGAAAACCAGCGCTGTGCTGTGGGCTCCCATGACACAGCATCATGCTGAGTGGTGACCTAACTGTCGCAGTCACGACGTGCAAGCTATTTTGATTTTGTCCCATAATGTATTTGTAAATGTTTGTGATGCTTTGCATGTTTCATGTTTATTTTTTTGTTATTTTATGTGCACAGATACTATCTATCTAGTTTGGCTTTGTTCTTCAACAAATACGATCGAATCGAATGTGTGAACATTTGAGCAAGTGTGTACCGTGTACCCCATTTATTTCCAAAACTTTTTAATGCATGTTCTATTCCTTGGTCGGGCAGTGTTTTAGGGTTTTTTTAATCAGACTTTTGCCGGGGTGGTGACAATAGGCTTGTCCTCTATTAACTTAAATAGCTTGAAGGGTTAATGGTAGACTCTCGTAGTATTACTAAAACATGTTAAGAGTGTTATTCTTCTGCCAGAGTTGCGGGTTGTTTGAAAGTGATACCGCGGCCTTAAAACACAAAGGGCTCAGAAATTCCCGATTGTTCCATGTCAACATAATTATCTTTTATTATCATAATGAATTGTTGTCCATTCCCATCGTTTAACAAAAAAAAGAAATAACCATAAACAACAATGCCAATGTCAACATAATACACTATAGTTATGTTACGAATAACTTATTTGTATTAAAAAAATAATAATTTTAAAATATTGCTTGTTAATCTTCGTTTTAAACGAAGATTATCTTCAGACTGGGGCTTAAATTGTGATATGTGAGACAGCCTACAAGCTTGCATAGCCATTTTGAAACAAACACACATTTGATTATACTTTATCGACAAAAGTTAACGGTAAATATCATTTTTAATACGTTACGGAATGAACAATATGATAGTTCATTCACGATGTAGATAGATGATTTATTTTTCATTTAGAAAAATGCAAAAAGTAAACCTCATTCAATGTTTCTAGGTGCTCACGTGGAGCGTCACTCGAAATACTGACCGCATCAGGGGGCCTACTCTCTTTCTCCGAAACGTAACTTCGTTAACGAACGAAAGTCAAAAGTAGTTACGTTTGTAACCCTACTCTATATCATTTTGCGCGAATTAGAGTAGGTTTAGAAAATTTTAATGTCAAATAAACTTCGGACGTCCGAAAATTTCGAAATGAATGAAATGAAATGAAACTAACTAACTACTTTTGACTTTCGTTCGTTAACGAAGTTACGTTTCGGAGAAAGAGAGTAGGCCCCCTGAAATTGCGTACCTTTAGTACGTTTAAAATGTGAAAGTGCCTGCCCTCGCGCCATGTTGATTTCGTCTTTAGCTGTTACATTAAAGAAACCGGCTTCTTTAGTGTGTTTGATTTTTATTATTGCACCCAAAATTATATACAAGGATTTAGATTGGCCGAATACGCAGGCAAATTGCGTACTTAGGCCAATAGTAGTGACATTTGACAGATAGTCTTAACTTAAATGGCGCGAGGTCAGTCACCTTCTTAATCAAAAGTATCTTCGATGATCGAATGGGAATCGGTAGAATTAACGTGGTAGGTATTATAAGTAGTAGGCGTATTTTTTCCGAGTTAGGCCGTTAGGTGGAGATTTCTGTCCAAACTTGATTGCTGCTCAGAAGTTAGCTGCGATGGACGTTCTGCGTAATACACAACCATGACTCAAGACATGTCTGTTCTGCTTTCAGCGTAGCTTTACGGTGGATGTTCCGAGCCACCATACATTTTGCACCGTAGTACCTGCGCAGACCTTCACTTCCAGCTAATTTCCGGGCCACCATAACACCCAAAACAGATTCCTTACACTGAATCGTTAATGAAAACTGGCTGTAATAAAAATCTGGTGGGCGAGCGCGATAACCTTCAGTTTAGGCAGTAAAGCAAAGAGTAAAATAATTATACCAACCTTATATAGCAGTAAATGAGTAAACCAAAAGGCAATAACGTGGTGAAAAACCTTTTTGACTTGTCACCATTACCAAGCGTTCGATAGAAATCTTTAAAAAACTCCCATTCAGCCTATACAATGCAGTTTCCTGGTTCGTAACGTTCTCTATTAACGCTCCTCTGACATAATGGAGTATTGTCACTGGATCGTGGGCGATGCGCCTGACATAAAATTTTGTCCGAGACCATAACTGCAGCAATAATAAAGATATCTAAACATCTTATTTGTCGTTTTGTTTAATATAAATGTCAAACTACATTTATCGTAGGCGTTGCTTGTATTGTGGAAGGCTTACTAATAGATTGCAGATAGAGGTACTGCTATGGTACTTTTACTAACATTTTGCGTGGCTGGCATTGCCATTTCTCTAGTTAAAAAATGACGTGTGTACTTTCCGGCTTTGTACACAGAACGGGGATAGTTTTGGACTCATCCAGAACCTTCACAAGAGAGCTGATCAAGAAACGAGTTACGAGCTATGTTGGGACATAATATAGCTCGTAACTACTACTTAACTAACTAACTATTACTTTTTTGTGTAAATTATAATTGTAGTAGTAGGTAGGTACATACTTAATACAACCACAGATAATATAATACTAACGTACAGATACTCCATCTCATACAAAGAAACGTGACCGCCATAACTTGCTCATTTCTTCGGGCTATTCGGGCTATTTTTTTTTTACTCACAACGGCGCTAGATGGTGCTTGCAGCGATAGTTTAGTTTACACAAAGAACCAATAGATGGCGATAAAACCATACTGCATACAAAATTATGGAAGCCGTTTGACCTTGAAGCTTACGATACTCGGCAATCGCCTACTTTGCGATAGCGCATGATTTCTTGAGCGTGGGATTATACTATCTATGGCGTGGGGTATAGGTCCATGTTTTTCGGCAGACTTAGTTATTTGTTAGGTTCGGCGTAAACGTTAACGCAAATTATGATAATTATCAAGTATTTAAATCAATTAAAATTATTTATAATATCGAAATAGCTCTTGCAATGATAGGAGACACAGGGCAGGGAGTTATTTTTTAACAGACTCAGTTTCGAGTGTGTAATTTTTTGTATTTTAATTACAAATTGTGACTTAACTGACTTAACTAAGTAGGTAGTAATATTTGTATGCTGTGTTGGTACCTACCTATAAAAGTAGGTAAGTATACTTACTGGCTCGGATATTGGGCGCTAGATGATAGAGTGGGGATAACCTTGCGCTTTGTACAGTACAGACGCCAGTTCATCAACTTACCCCAATTTGTCAAATCTAATTTAGTTTGTTCGGCCGCAGTATAGGTATAAAATGTACTCTGTGGCAGCAGTCAAAGGTTTAGAAATTGTACAGTTCTGGCTAGGTTGACCTGCTGACTGCTGATGTCTGTACGCTTATAGAAAAACACTTACGAGATGTAGGTATTTAAAGAAATTTATTCTCAAAAAAGACTACAGTCATGAGAGTCGGGCAGCGCATGAGAACTTGAGATCCAAAAATTTATCTTCTGCGCATGTGAAGTTAAACAAGCGCTCAAGATCCGTGCCATTTACTTTCCATTCTAATATAATCCAACCACTTACTGGCATATTGAACTGAATGTGGGGTTGAGTTTGTCTCACCCCACATTTAGCGTAAAATACCTACAAACAAATAAAATGCAAGCGTAATTTATGAGTAGGTACCTTTAGATTCGAGTCGCTTAATGTACCTACTTATCAGTTTCATTTGAATTGCGTTTTATGCTACAAGACGGCATCTAATTCTTTTGTATTTTGAACAATTATTATCCGATGGCAGTCCTTAATACTAAATTGACCACTTCAGAGTCGGTTCTTGGTAATTATTTTAAAATACATAATATATAATAAATATAATAGAAATCGTATTTTTGGACGTGTCATGGTGGACGTTCTCGTGCCGCCTTCAAAGGTAATTACGGCTTGTAATGTACCTACTTATGCCGCCGGGCTAAATCTCCTGCTTTAACCCAGCGGGTTTTGGTGGGCAGAGGTCTACCCAAATAGGAGGATGATGATGATGATCTTTGTTTGAAGGAAAATTTATAAAAAAAAAACACAATAAATTATAAATAAAAATAAATAAATATCTTGGGACAACTCACACACGGCTATCTGATCCCAAGCTAAGCAAAGATTGAGTTATGGTCACCAGACAACTGATATACATACTTATATAATTTATAAATACATACATATTATAGATAAATCACACCCAGATACAGACCAAACAATCATGCTCATCACACAAAGTTTGTCCTGGGTGGGAATCGAACCCACGACCTCCGGCTCAGCAGTCAGGGCCACTAACCACTGGACCAACAGGCCCGTCAACAAATTACTTAATAGTTTTTTTATTATGTAAGTACTTTATCATTCACAATGAGTAAGTAGGACTGCCTCGTTAATCCAGTGGTCTCAAGCGCTACTATTGGGCAGTAGGGTTTAGGTGCGATTCTCGGGTGGGACAAAATACCAATACCTAACCCTATGGGACATAAGGCGTAATGTTATGTATGTATTTAGTCGATATATTTATACTTTTTCTGCTATTTTTGAAGTTGACGGAAAATTAATAAGTTTGCCTTTGCCTTTCAGTAAAATACATAAAAAGTAGATACAGAATAGCAGACAAAGACATACAACAAGACCTTTGGGTATTTAATTGAATCTGTAGGTCCTACCTATGTAATTGATTTATCAAACAGCATCCATCTGAAGATTAATAATATCATACATAATTATGAAGAACGATGATTAAACATTTATTTTGAAGTAACCTTAATTTTGATGAAGATTGTAATGATTTTTTGCGACTTTTGGCTTCAAGGACTTTATTCCCAAAGTTGACACTTGAGACCGCAAAATTGTAAATACCTATATTATTATTCTATGGCGCAGATTAGCGTTTTATTCATAGATTATAAGAAAAGTAGGTTTTGTTGTTCTATGTCCGAAATATATTTCGTTTTACTTAATTTATTTGCATTTCATAACTATTTCATTCTATCTAAATAGGTATGGTATGTATCATTTAGGACGTGTAGTAAAACTTAAAACAACGCCATCTATTAGCACAATTAACAGCAAATGAGTTACTTAACCACAACGTAGTACAATTTTTTCTCACCAGAGGCAACACCATAATATTATTTAGTAAAATCATGGAATTTGGAACTAGGAGCCCATTATTCCTTGATTTTGTGTTATGGAGATTTTTAAAAACAAGGACATACTTCTTTCATGGTCAAACTTAAACAGTTACACAAACCTCAAAAACAAATCGATACATATAACGCCATCTATTGAGATTTATTTGAACTATTTTTTGTTTGTTCGCAATGAGACCCCATGATACAACTAACGACACAGACGCATATGCTCATGCTGCACGCTAAAGTTAGTATTCACTTTTAAGTATGTGTGTAAGCTAAGTAGGTAAGTAGATTGAGTATTAGGGACGGCAAGATTAACTAAAATATTTGGCTTTATAATTTATTTATATCAAAAGGGATGTACAAGCAACGCAAGACTTTTTTTAAATTTTAACAATGTGGTAGGTACACTTATTTTATTTTATAATACAGCTTTTCACTAAGATCTAATAGGTATATAAAATTCTCGTGTCGCGGTGTTTTTTAGTAAACTCCTCCGAAATGGCTGGAACGATTTGTATGAAATTTTGTATGCATATCGAGTAAGTCTGATAATCGTCCAACATCTATTTTTTTCAAATCTCCAACTGGTAAAGGTGGATGAACAGCGGGTGAAACCGCTAGGAACAGCTAGTTTTATTATAATATTTGTAACTGCAATTTACAAAAATAAGTATATAATTTATAAATATATTATAAAGCTTATACAATTTGTATAATTATTTTATTATGAGTTAACATAACGTTATATCTATAAAAAGGAAATGATAGTGAATTACGTCACATCATGCGTTTTTTTGCGACAAGTTTTAAAACTTTTAGTAGGTATGTTCATTTTATTCGGAAATCGTCAAATGACTCTCACATGTCTGTCATAATCTAATTTGTCTTTTCTGTCCGTTGAGCGGCCGGTGTAATGCCTCCGCGCGCCACTCGTACAGGCGCGTGAGTACTATCACCTTCAGATCCTAAAGTGCCAATCCGGCAAAGAGGCTCTGAGACGTCTGGCCTGCCAACAATTTTATTTTCTGTTGCTAGCATGGGCGCACAGTTTGATGCTAACTTCGTAAATGCAATGGACTGCCACTGTCAAATAGATTGACAGTGACGGTTTCGTTCAAAACTATTTTTATTAGTGTTTCTAGTTTAGCAAATTGATTGTTATCAGTTTTAAAAAAAAAAACTTATTTGAGTGTACACCATTTCTACAGAAAAATACTGGTACAAGCACACAAAAATAAATAAATAACATAATTGTTTTTAACTAAATAAAAGAAAACAATTGTGGTTTTCCCGAACTATTGTTATGAATGTCATTTAGAAAAATGGACTTTCCGGCACAGAACACTTTCCGGTTTCCCATTCCATTCAGTTCCTAGGCAGCGCTTATTTTGTCCGCTAATTCTAGCGCTGTCTTTTATTGATTTATTTTTAATTATCACGATAAGCAACGCTATTTCAAGGTTATTATTAGACGCGAGATAAGGCATTAATTCACAGTTAGTTTCCTCTGTAAACTCGAAGGAAAGAAACGTTTACTGTGCGCGTTTAAAATAACAATTATAACAGTATAAAGTCTGCGAAAATTAAAACTGAGTCATGAAATAAGTGATTTCCCGCTCGTCAAAAGATGCGCTAGCGTGAGTTGTAATATACTGTATTTCTACTGTGATAAAGACGTGTGCAAATATCGAAAATGATGGATAAAATTAAGTTTTTGTGGTCGAAAACCAACCGGTGGCATCGAGGTTTGTAACTATTTCATATTTTTATAAAAATAATAAATGTATTTCAGTGAAAAATACAATTTTAGGGTTGATTGTGGCTATACATTTTGATTGTGTGTTTTATTATTGTCAAGTAATATCATCAATATTTATTTTAGTCAAGTTAAACTTGCAATTAATGTAAAACCTTGAAATTAATGTCATTGACCCTGTTAATAGCCTATTATCCTATTGCTTTTACTTGAACCTCTGAATTTGTATTTTCATGGTACCTATTCCCTTTAATCACATCAACAACAGTTCCTGATTTTATTTTATTTATACAGAAAAAAGAAGTTATTCATACTTCATACATTATTTAGAATTATCATATTTAAATATTTGAACAAATACAGCAATATGTTCTTACATAATAGCATATTGAAACTAATAAATATATGTATATTTATGATAATTCATTTAACATTGACTATTGTCATGTCATAAGTATAGCTAAACATTTATAATAGAAATGTACATCATATTTTTGAATTATGTGCCAGTTAATGTTTTTACGCCTGTAAAATAAATTTATTTTGGCTGAAAAAGAAAGTTCTTTCTGGGATATCCTGCAAGTTTACACATTAAAAAAGCGAGTCAAAATCGCACACAAACAATCTTGCAATATAGACGGCCATATCTTTTGACCAAGTAAACTCAGAGACATGATTTTTCCACAACCCCAAGGCACAACAGACTTGAGTATATAATTTAATGTAATTTCTACTCAATACCTTCAATGTTCCCGATAAAAAGGTATTCTTTTGAGGTTCAGAACCATAAAAACAAACTCAATTCTCAACAAGTCATTTTCACTTTTATAATATTAGTAAGAATACTAATATTATAAAAGTGAAAATGATTTTTTTTATTACGTCTTCACGCCTAAATGGCTAAACTGATTTTGATGAACTTTGGTACTGAGTTAGTTGGGACCCTGGAGACGGACATAGGCTTTTTTTTTAAACAAAAGTTTAGATATGAGGGAAAAAGAGGTTAACTCAGCTTTGCTATTATAATAAATAAGGTGCAATGGCAAAAACTACAGGTAGCAGGTACCTGTAAATCAGGAAAGAGGAACTGTGTTACCCCAAATTTAATGTGAGCCAAGCCGCAGGCAAAAGCTGGTAAAACAAAAAATAGTCCTAGTACATCTAAATGCCAGACAACTGGTGAAATATTATAAATGCAAATGTTCATGAGGATGTATGGATGTTTGTTACTCTTTCACGCAAAAACTACTGAATGGATTTTAATGAAGCTTTACAATAATATAGTTTATACATCAGAATAACACATAGGGTAGAATTCATAATGGTATTTAGTATATTCTATCACCACTCAAGTGAAACGGCAGGGCGCAGCCAGCATTAACATAACTAGTATTAAACTGTAATTTCAGAAGGGTCAGAAGTGTCACTCACACTTCACTAGATATGCTTAAGCCCTATGTAAAAAGGGAAAGCCAATTGCCATAAACGGGCATGTTTTAGTGACACAGGAGAAACAGAAGCGCAATTCAAGATGATAAATTTTAGGAAAAAATTTCAACAACCAAATATAAAAAATAATAAAAATCCAATTCCATCACTATTACAAACTTTTTTCCCTATTTTTCTGTACCCTTTTTAAAACACAATAAATAATTATAGTAGAGCATTAATCTTAATTATCTCATACACCTAATCATTAGAACAGAGCAATTTTTGCTTACTCATGGTGACTCTGAGCAATGTAAGCACTCAAACATACAGTTGAGTCACTCACTTTTTTACCTGCTGCTCAGCTCCTTAGTATGATGTTATATAGGCTGGTAATTTCATGAAATAATGCCTATGCAAAGATTCAGTCAATCCGGCCAAAGAATCGCATTCTCCCATACAAGCTTTGCCACCCCTATGTTTATCCCCTTAGGGGTTGAATTTAAAAATTAACCTGTCTAATTAAGTCCTAAAAGGATCTATGAAAATTTTTAAACTCGTGACGTTTGTATTTTCTGAAATTTTGTGATAAGTGAGCTTCACTTTTATTATACAATGTGTCCGGTCATGGCCTAACGATACTCTAGACTAGATACTTATGTAACGAGTGTTCTAATATACTATAACGATACACTCTTGGGTCTTATTCACTTCCCCGCTTTTTGGCTGCCATTTTGAGATATTCTCTATGCATGTACAAAAACTAATCATATCTCTCAAAGTTTTGGTCTTAATGAGACTAAAATAGGATTATTCAGAGGGCAACAATATTGTCTATCGTTTTAATTTAGAAATGATGAGCTTCCATTTTCGTAACTTTAGAAAATTTAATTAAAGTCCAAAAAAAATATGCAAATCAACGAAACTTTCGTAAACATTTTTGTGAAAAAAAATTGTATTTTTTTTTAAATCAATTTTGAGTACATAGATTATCGCGAGTCCGTGACTGGACACATTATATAGTTTTACCTAAATGTAGATAAAAGGCTAATTCTACATTTGAAGTTAATAGCTTTTGCACGATTTTTAAGTAGGTACCAAGTCACCGTTTACATGAATGGACTGTCAATTCGACAACCACAACTCAGTTAGCGCTGGGCATTACGATAAGTACCCATTACCCTTAGTAAGACAGGTTGTACTCGGGTGAAGACATAGGATATTTTTTATCCCAGCAGAACATTTCGTTGGGATGCTTTTCGACCTATACAGACAAAGCTAAATGCAAAATCTAGTCGCCTATAATCTCTTGCGTGTACTGATATGATTATTATTTGATGTAAATAACTGTATTTGTAAGAGATAAGATATAACTCAGCTGACACTACAGCTACGCCACATTTGAATATCTCTGTAATATTTTTATCTTTTACAAGCTGTTTTTTGCCATTTTCCTCCTCTTGAACCTGTTCCTGGTATCGTTGTATATGCCTGGAATACAGTCTATCTATTTGACAAGTTTCAAGCAAATCTGACCAGCTGTTTATAGGTGATTTGTTCACAAATAACTTTACAAACCGTAACTTTTCGACTACCTAACTTAGATCGACACAAGTACTAATTAATCAAAGTAATTAAACTTTATCACAAACATGGTATTTTTTAATTAGGTTCACAAACAGTTGTTCACACTGAATACAATCAATAGTCAATCTGTAATCTAATTCTTAAAATTAGCTTACAGATTACAGTACAACAACTGCTTAAAGGTAAATAAATCATATTATATGACCAATAAATTAGAAAAAGTAAGCTAATTTAAATATTTATAAGAAAAATTACAATATTGTTAAAAGGTATAATTGTATTGTTTTTTACTTATTGAGTGGTTTGGTTTTTTACCTTTAGATACCTATAATTATTAGGTACTATTATAACTGTTATAGGTATTTAGAATCAGTATGTTTTTGGTAAAACGTACACATTGGCTTTGGCTACTGTTAGAGACGTAAACTATTTATCTGCCTTGCCAACTACCTCTGCAGTCGATAGTCTAGAATTTAATTTCTTTTACGTATTAGTTTGTTTGGTTCGAATCCTAGTTAGGGCAGGTAATTAGGTTTCTATTATATGGGACAATACAGATAACGACATCTGCCTTGTGGCAAGATTGTCCTTGGAAGAAATGGCCTTTTTTTGCGGATGAGAAATTATCAAATAAATACCCTGCTTTGGCTATGTACTCGGCTATACAAGATTAAACAAGGAAATCGTAAGCCAAGACTGACGCAAAACTTTATCATTATTATTGATGAAGTCTAAAGTCCAACCTCTTTCAGACTAAAACATCGTTGTTGCTTTAAGTACAAATAAAAACGTGAGGTTATTCAACCTTTGATCTTGACTCGTCAGGTGCTGTTTTCTGACGTAATAGTATAATAAAGTTTCTAAAGAAATCTACGCAATCTTAACGCTTTAGAAACGTGCTTCTTGAAGCGTAATAATAATGCGCTCATTGTGCCGATAGTCATATCTGCCAATGGCTTAATTGCCCAGAGCCTCGACCAATACCTGAGGAGGCTCTCGTTATGCAGCTGGATCAAGGGCTTGGTACAGAAAGCGATACTCCTGGACACGGTATTATTAGGAGGTTCCTTTCTCTGGAACCCTGACCGCCGGTAGCTTGGTACCGGTGGGCTACTATTTTTATATTTATAAATGTTTTTTTTTTGTTTTTGATAAGAAATATGTAAAAATATAAAAAATATGTGTATAAATAAATAAATGACAACTAAATGCGCTCATACAAGTGTAATTTTAGATTCAAGTGTGATTGTATTGCCGGGGTTGCGGGTTGTTCGAAAGAGATACCGCGGCCCCGGAACGTAAAGGGCAATAGAAGGAATATGGGTGGGTTTTAGTCAGTAAAAGTCTGACACTCCCCCCCAGAGCGGGGGAAGTTATTTTATGATATCCCACCCCGAAAAAAAGTGTGATTGTATACACTACAAAAAACTGAGGGTTCCGTACAAACTTGCAACATAAGCAGCCATATATTTTGACTGCTTAGACTTAGAGGGTTGATTTTTACTCAGCTCCAACGGACCACAGATTTGAGTACCTATATGGTTTTAATTTCAACTCGATACTTAAATGAGTTTCCAAGATAAATGTTTGCGACACAGTTCACCATTAAACCCCTGTTTTATTGTTTCCCTGGGCTTGTAACCCCGCTGTTGTTTCAGCGAGTTAGCCCGACTTAAAGAGGTTAAAGTTACTATCTTCCCTCCGAGGCCGGAGACGGTTCAAGAACTATAGTACGGCCAACGAGAAGCGATACGAAAGGTCATTAACCTAAAGAACAACTGTGGCGTTGACAATCTAATATTTAGCTCTTTCCATCTTGTGCCTTTGTCGTAATGTCTCGTTCTCCCGGCAAAAACATGACAACGTTAAGACGGGTTCGCCAACATTCGGGCGGCCATTTTAGATGGGGTTTTAGCATGGGTTTTGTTTACATTTGGTATCGCTTCTCGTTGGCCGTGCTATAGACAACAAAAGTCCAGTCTCACTCATTCATACTAAAGATTGTATCTCCTATGTCTGTCATTACCCCCTTTCATCTGTTCCAGCGTTCTTCATCTTTCTCGTGGTGGAGTTGAGGGTCTTCTCAGGAGGTCAGTTGGGTTTCCAGTGCAATGACCCTGCGCTCTCATACCCTTTTACTGGGGATACGATCAGCTTTAAACTGCTTCTGTTGACCACTATGCTGTTCCCGTTGGCTGTTGTAAGTACCTTCTTTAACATATTTTGATAAACTTGGTGGGCCCAGCGGTTTCACCTGCTGCTTAGCTCCTTTTCTGGAGAAAGCAACCCTTATCACTTAGGGGTATGAATGGCCGATTTCCAGACTTGCCGAATTTACATTTTTGACGACACGGTTGGCGCAGTGGCTGTACGATCGACGACGCAGCGTGTCGCGGTTTCGATTCCCGCACGGAGCAGATATTTGTATGGCCTACAGATAGTTGTTCCGGGTCTGGTTGTTTGTGTATGTGAGTTTAAATGTTTGTTAACTCACCCAAGACACGGGAGAAATTCCTAGTATGGGGCTATTTTATAAAAATCGTTTCGGAGCAGTGTGGCAACTAAAACTGTAACACGAGAATTGAATAAAACAAGAAGAAAATTAAATATTACTTCCATAGTAGTGAATCTGATTATGTTAACAATTTCATGGGGATTTTTTACACGGATCCCTAACTAAGCCTTATTCTAAAAAAAACCTAAGTTAGCTACCTTTTAAGTCATGTAAATGGATGTTAGCCCACTGCCATTTGCATTGGAATGCGAATCCAAACTTCGTAATTGCTACCAAAAAGTTCCTGATGCAAAACCCAATTCAAATTCCCTAAATCGATCCCAGGACCACATACTCAAGCAGTCTATGGCAATCATTTGGATAAGTATGAAGCGAAACTCCATAGTACTCTTCAAAACCATAGACATTTTTTTTTTTGTTGCAAATCTCATACGCTCCAACCTACTTATAATTATGTTTCTATTCCAGATGTTATTAGTGGAGAGGATGTACCACAGTGACAAGACGGAAAAACACAAGCAAGCAATGCGTTGGTACAGAGAGTACCTATTCGGAATCGTGGTCAACCTGGTCATAGTCCAGACGTTGAAACTCATCGTGGGGTCGCCGAGACCGCACTTCTTTGATACTTGCAGCCCTAAAGAGGCGTTAACTTGTCAAGAGTAAGGATTACTTGTATTTTATGTTTTAACAAAAAAGACGCGCAGGGTGGCTGTGGGTGGCTTTTTTGCTGATAGGTTATCATCAAATAACTTCCCCTGCTCTGGGAGGAGCATATCAGACTCATACAGACTTAGACGCGACGCCCACACGACCAACAGTTGAGGCGCAGTCGAGGCGCAGGCACATAAGAGGCACGCCGCAACGAGATTTTCTTTACAAATGTCGTGTGGGCGACGCGCCTAAAACCCATGTTTCTTCTATTGCCCTTTATTTTCCGAGCCGCCCAACCCGCAACGAGTCGGTGGCCCTGGTAGGCTCTTCTGCTTTGCTGACACCTTTTTGAGGCGTGCGTGGAACACTAACGCGGCGTCGACACGGTCTGTCGTCACTGGGCGGATGTATGCTTAGCTAAAGTATTGTGCCTGATTTCTCTCCGGTCGTGCTGGATTATCATCCAATCGGAAAATGAGAGAACAGGAACAGAGAGTGCATCTGTGTCTGCGCACACAATTGTGCACTTTAACACTTTAGCGTATGAGTCCAAAATAATAATACGCTGAGTTCTGGGCAGCGAAAGTGTTAATATCTCCCGAGCGTAGTGGATTCCATACATTTGGAATGTGTAATGTATGTGGTACATATGAGAAATGACGGCCACAATTTGGGTAGCATTTCAGAAAAAAAAACTAAACATAATAAACCCCCTATATGTCAGGATTTAAAAAAGTTTCGAGGTTATTTTATCCTCTAATATCTGCAACATAAGGAATGATCTCGATGTTTCTAAGACCATAATTGCGTACAACACGTAGAGAAATTAATTTTTCAAAATATCCGGTATAAAAGTGGATGATTTTCCAAAATAAAACACAAATCACCCATGCTACTTAAATGGGAATACCAACTCTTGCACAGAAATGATTTAGGCTGTCAGTTTTTTAAAAATAAAATAACAATGTCCCAAAAATTTCCTTCTTAAAACACTGTGTGCGGTCAAAAGTCCTTTTTGCCTTTATGGCCTTTTATGTCGCAACCTCGGTGCGCAAATCCGACTCGCACTTGGCCGGTTTTTAATATAACTGTTACGACAAAAGAACCCTTTTAGGTACTCCTCGAATTTCCAAACAAAATCACAAAATACTGACGGTGTCATATTCTTTTCAGGTCAGAATACGTGTTTAGCTACACATGTACGAAGGCGCACTGGATGAGTCAATCAGACAAGAGTTTTCCATCAGGGCACACGTCTCTTGCAGTTCATGCAGGAGTGTTCCTAGCTGTAAGTATTTTATTAACGTGAAGTGATGGGGTAGGACTCGGTGATAAAGCTTTGATCGACAAAAAAAAATGGTTTTCCACATTTATGAATTAGCTAGATGAATTTTTCGCCTTCTTAATGCAAATCCTTACTAATATTATAAAAGCGAAAGTGAGTTTGTTTGTTAACTCTTCACGCCTTAATGGCTCAACCGGTTTTGATGAAGTTTGGTACAGAGATAGTTGGGACTCAGGAGACGGTCATAGACTAATTAAAAAAAAAGTGTCATAATTATAACTAGCCTATGTCCGTCTCCAGGGTTATAAAAGCGAAAGTGAGTTTGTTTGTTTGTTACGTCTTCACGCCTTAATGGCTAAACCGATTTTGATGAATTTTGGTATAAAGATGGTTGGGAGCCTAGAGACAGGCTTGTTTTTTTTTTTAAAGTGGGAAATGTGAGAGAAAGAGGAAAGAAAAGGGAAAACTTAGCTTTGCTATTACAATCACTAAGGCGCAAGGGCAAAAACTACAGGTATCAGGTACCTACCTGAAAAACAGAAAAGGGGAACAGTATTACCCCGAATTTAACGCGAGCGAAGCCGCGCGCAAAAGCTAGTTCTTTTTTATAATCGAAAGGGTACTCCCAAAGAGGTCCCATATCAATATTATCTGTATTGCTTCCGTAGTTTTTCTACTAAAAAGTAAAACGAGAAGGCATGAAAGAGTACTTACACAAATATATCTCTTTTGGTACAGACGCCTGCACATCAAGCTACTACAATCTGTCAGATTTCTTTGATAGATTCTCGACTTTATTTTCTAAAGTATTAAGGTTCAAGGTTCATTGGGAAAAATTTACAGTTTCGGGTAACTTGACCTGCAGGCGTCTGTACTTAAACCTTGAAATAAAGTAATAGTTAATGAGTGTTTCATGTTCTACCTACCGATTTAAAAAATGTCCTAATAGAATCGCAAACAAAAACCGACTCAAGGTTTTTGACAGGAGAACAAAAAGGTTATATACTGCTAGCAAATACTGTGATCACAGAAAACAATTACTAATATGGTTTGATCACTTTGTTACTAAAAACGACTTCTAAGCAGATCATCCTCCTGACGGGTTGCGGGTTGTTGAAAGAGATACCGGCCCCGGAACATAAAGGGCAATAGAATGAACATGGGTGGGTTTTAGTCAGTACAAGTGTGACACGTCCCCCGCTCCGCCCAGAGCGGGGAAACTTATTTGATGATTTCCCACCCCAAAAAAAATCATATATACAACATAGCTACAGACAGACAGTGACTTTGTTTTATACTAAGTATGTGGTGATAATAAGCCTTTTATTCTGAAGGTTACACATTTTACAACATGTATTTCATTTTGATGTAGGTACATAAGATGTTCTGTAGTTCAATTTGCCTCTTAGCATAGGCCTCCTCTAACTATTTTCACTGTATTATAATTAACAGTTGAAACGGGATATTTACCATGTTTGTTATTTATGTCGAGTTTCCTATATTTCGGCGATGTTGCAAACGCCATGATCACGGAAGAACTGAAGTTATTGCGGGTGGATGTTTACGAGCAGACAAAACGATCTACCCTCTTTCTTATTCGTTTTTTTGCGTTCGTTACCACTAACACCGTCACTCAACTCGATTTTGCTCTCGACCCACAAAACTCACTGTATCAAGTAGCGATCCTTTTTCCCTACTTTTTGGGTTTTTACACAATTGAACATGGTAAATATCCCGTTTCAAGTGTTAATTTTAATATTAGTAACCATGTCAGTTTAAAGACTTATATTTTTACTGTATTCTAGTCCTTGCTACTCTTCTCCATTGATGACCAGCTGTTAGCTTGAGCCACATTTTTATTAGTGCCTAACTGATGGCTTTAGGTTCACCAATTTAATACGACGGTTTTTTGACGGGTCTGTTGGTCTAGTGGTTAGTGACCCTGACTGCTGAGCCGGAGGTCGTGGGTTCGATTCCCACCCAGGACAAACTTTGTGTGATGAGCATGATTGTTTGTTCTGTGTCTGGGTGATTTATGTATAATATGTATGTATTTATAAATTATATAAGTATGTATATAAGTTGTCTGGTTACCATAACACAAGCTCTGCTTAGCTTCGGATCAGATAGCCGTGTGTGAGTTGTCCCAAGATATTTATTATTTATAATAACCAAACAAAATTTAATTTCAGTACTACCTCCATCGCCGATCACGTTGTCAGAAGAGCAGCAAGATCATCATCATCCAAGTACTATGCGTGGGGTTGGCAGTACTATGCGGCGTGTCCCGCATGGTAGACCACCGACATCACTGGTGGGATGTGCTGGCGGGAGCGGTCATAGCTGCACCTGTCTTGTTATGGACTGTAAGTTGTTTTTTTTTTAAGTTGCCCCACACTAGGATTGCTTCTGTATTGTGGGTGCGTTTACAAACATTTAAACTCACATACGCAAACGACCAGACCCGGAACAACTTAAGCCATGCAAATATTTGTTCCGTGTCGATCGAACCCGTGACACGCAGCGCAGCAGTCGATCGCTTATCCACTGCGCCAACCGTGTCGTCAACTTTAACCTTTTCGTTGCCGTTACGGGGTCCTCTCGGACAACAGAGAGTCAGACCCGCGCTACAAGGGTTCCGTACAAATTTGCATTTAAAACAGTCATATCTTTTGACTGATTGATTTTGAGGGTTGATTTTTTCACAGCTCCATGAACCACAGACTTGGAGTAAGTATATGGTATTAATTTCAACTCGATCTCTCCACGCGTTCCTGAGATACAGGGTTTTGGCAGACAGACAGACAACACAGTGTTTTTTTTTTTATTATTGATAGGCTCGCGTTTGACCACTATCTCACCTGATGGTAAGTGATGATGTGGTCGACGATGAAGCACGCTTACCTAGAAATAACCTATTCACTCTTGACTTGAAGACCCCCAGGTTATAGCTGTCAGGAAATACAGACTCCGGCAGGGAATTCCACTCCTTAGCAGTACGCACAATGAAGGTATTCCCAAACCGTTTAGTGCGTGTGGGTGGGATGTCTACCATGTAACGGTGGCGCATCGCCGTACGTCTTGTAGTCCTGTGATGGAACGGGCTTGGCGGAATTAGGCTGTGCAATTCCATCGCACACTCTCCGAAATGTAACCGATAGAAAACCGAAAGGCTGGCAACGCGCCGGCGATGCTCCAGGCTCTGGAGCTTTGACTCAACCAGCGCGTCGTTGCCGATGAGCCTCTTGGCTCGTTTCTCTATAGACTCTAGCGCTTCAAGCTGGTATTTGGCGGATCCGTCCCAGAGATGAGAACAGTATTCCACACACGATCGAACTTGCGCTTGATATAAGTTAAGCAACTGTTCCGGTGTGAAATACTGTCTCACCTTTGCTAGGATACCCAACTTCTTAGCAGCCAGTTTAGCCTTAGCCTCGATGAACGGACCAAAATTGAGGGTAGATGTAAGCGTTACACCAAGAAGCTCAATATGGTCGGTAATTGGCACGGTTACATCACGAAAAGAAGGAGCAGGTTGAAATTCACTCCTCTTTGCGGAGAACAGTCGGTCACTGAGGATGTCATTGGATTCTAGGTATGCCAGGAGTTTACCATTCAGTACACGCTCCATAGTCTTACAGAGTATGGACGTGACTGAAATGGGCCTGTAGTTGGCCGGGTCAGCTCGACTGCCCTTTTTGGGCACGGGTGGTGTGATCCAATAAGAGTTCCGATTTTTACTTTTGAAGCACGGAAACCTAAAAACCAGTATTATCGAGGGTATCGTATTGAGTAACTTGGTTGTGGGGGTCACACAGGTAGGCATCATCTGCCTATTTTTTCCAATTATGATGAGATCGGTTTACAGTTTCACCAGTTGCAGCTGAATTCCAGTATTTTACAAAAAAACAACTGCAAATTTGATCTCCACGACCCAATTAGTACTGGTTAGTGATGGCTCATAGTTAGAACGCCTCGCCTCCTGTAGGAGGTTTAAAGCCGGGCAAGTAACAATGTGACTTTGGCAATTCATATGTACTGCCCAAATTTTTTCTAAAACATTACAAACATTGATGAAGAAAAAGCAACGTGTGTAACCTGGATTTTATCTATACTAATATTATAAAGCTGAAGAGTTTGTTTGTTTGTTTGAACGCGCTAATCTCAATTAGCGCGTTCAAACAAGGCTAGGGCTAAAACTAAGGCTATAGTATAGGCTATATAACATCACGCTACGACCAACAGGTGAGCAGCGTGGGTGAAACCACGTGGAACAGCTAGTAATTAAAATAAGTCGTCTGAAATAACCTGTCGCCAACCTGTAATGCTCGTTCCTTCACTGTAGGTATGTGATAAGGCCTTTGCCCAGCAGTGGGACTATTTAAAAATATTTTAAAGGTATATTTGTTGGGTAGCGGATTGTTCGATACCGCGGCCTCGAAACACAAAGGGCAAAAGATGGAACATGGGTGGGTTTTGGTCAGTACAAGTCGTGACACTCCCGCTCCACCCTGACGAGGGGAGGTATTTGATGATTTACCATCCGCATTAAAGCTATATTTATTACCACGTAACAACTAGAAGGGGAGGTGGGGTCTTGGAATAGATACTACGGGTGCTCACCAAGGGGAAAAAACCGGCCAAGAGCGTGTCGGGCCACGCTCAGTGTAGGGTTCCGTAGTTTCCCGTCCGTCACAATAAGTGTTCCCAGTTATGAGGCCAACCGAACAATTCAGTAATACCCGATCCAATGTAATAAGTACCTACAGCGCCATCTCTCGAGGAATTGGGTTACTAATTAATACAAAAACGTGCAATTTCGGTGGTAATTTTGGATTGCGACAACCGATTTCAATAATTCTTTTTTTGTTTGAAAAAAGATACGTTCAGGATAATAAAATATGTAAACAAAGTTACAAAAAAAGCTTGCATATACGATTATACTACAAACTTAGTCCAGAAATTATTTTGTACAACTTTTTGTCTTTTTTGTACAAAAACTGTTGTGTCAATCAAGTTCAAAATAATTTTCATAGAAAGTCCTTATAAAGTTCTACTTTTCAGATTTTTTTCATATTTTTTAGACTTATGGTTCAAAAGTTAGAGGGGGGGGGACACATTGTTTTTTACTTTTGGAGCGATTATTTCCGAAATTATTGATATTATCAAAAAATGATCTTAGTAAACCCCTATTCATTTTTAAATACCTTTCCAACAATATATCACACGTTAGGGTTGAAATTTAAAAAAAAATCACTTCCCACTTTACATATAGGGTGGCTACCCTAATAAAACATTTTTTTTTAAATTTTTATTTACCACTTTGTCGGCGTGATTGATATACATATTGGTACCAAATTTCAGCTTTCTAGCGCTTACGGTCACAGAGATTAAGCGAGGACGGACGGACGGACGGACGGACGGACGGACAGACAGACATGGCGAAACTATAAGGGTTCCTAGTTGACTACGGAACCCTAAAAAGGGGTGTTTAAAAATAGGTCCCGTAGTAACGTGTTCTCCGAGACACGGAGGAAACTCTTTTAATCGTAATGAAGAATGTTAACTAATTTTGATTATTAGCAGTTCATAATCTCTGTCAAAAATAAAAAATACTAGTGAAAGAATTACTTATAAATGTCAATTAGTTTCCGATTTAGAAGTAAAACAAGACGCGGGCTGCCGGTTACGATATGACGTCATCACACAACATGCTCAGTCTGGCTCATTCAGTCCGCTCGTGGTCGTGCGCCCTTACCGTTGAAATTATAACTAAATACTGTTAAAAAAATCCAATCTAAATACTAGGAAATCATGTGTTGTGCCTAAATGTGTGTTGTGAAATGACGTCACAAGCGGTCACGTGACTGTTAGCGGGCTCGATATTCTATAAATCTATATACTTTGAATGCCGATAAAATCAAAACTACTTAGTTTTTTTTTACTACAAGAAAAACTAGTGTTTGTATACAAACAGGCTTTACTGAACATTTCAAGCGATTTGGCATACCCAGTAACATTCTCCATTGTCTTTTCCCAGACTCATTCCCTGTGCGGTAACTTCGAGTGCAGTCACACGACGGCCGATGACCCGACTAGCATCAACACGAGTATGGCCGAAGTGCCTTTTCTAACCAAGGAGGCGGACTAACATTTTAGTATTAATATAAGTAAAGACGAATTATGAAAGAAAGAAACAAAAAGTATTTATTAGTCGCCATTAGGACGAGTACACAAAAAAAAGTGTGTGTGTCAGCTCCGACGCACGACTGGAGTTTACTCCTTATGTACGAGTATCTAACCATACGCAAAAAGAGTTTAGTCAACTGAAAAAAGATATAGCATTAATATCATATGAAAGGGTAAATTCACAAATTAATGAAAACAAATTGTAATATAAATACATCGACACTGATAGAAACAAACAAGCCCAATAACATATAGTATATAGGTATAGTCGCCTATACAGCATACCATATGTACGTCTTAATACACTCACAGCCAAATTAGAAAGTTGCGCACTAAAAACGTGACACATTTTCGTTACTTTAGTAGGTTTTACCCCTCGGATTTTTCTCATACCGGGCGCCTTATATATGAAAATCAATTCTTAAGGAGTAAACTCCAAAAAATATTGAACATACAAAGTATCACGAACATTTATAAATACATATGAGGAACACCACTGTGGTACTAGTGTTCAGAGTGGAAGGGATAGCGACGTTTAAACGGTTACTGCGTATTCAGAACATTAAAGAAGGAAATAAAATCCTTACTAATATTATAAAAGCGAAAGTGATTTTGTTTGTTTGTTACGTCTTCACGCCTAAATGGCTAAACCGATTTTGATTAATTTTACACAGAGGTACAGAGATAGTTGGAACCCTGGAGACGCACATAGGCTAGGCAGTGGATCCTCTCTTTTCAATGGAGTATACAGTTTAATATTACAGTTCTAAACCATAAAAGCCTCAATAATTATTATATTAGTAGTAACGGCCAATGGCATGAAGGTCAAGAGCCTCGACGATCATCTCTCGAAAGTCTCCAAAGACGGTTGGATTAAGGCCTTATTCAGAAGGCAGTACCTACTACTGCCCGCATTGTGAGGAGGTTTTTGTCTCTGGAGCCCTAACCATCGGTACCTTGGACCCTGTTCTCGATACCTGCGGACCACTATTTTTAAATGTATTTTTAAAGAAATATAAAAAAAAGAAAATAAGCACTAAATAATTATAAAGGTTATAGTAGGGGAGCCCACGATGCTAAATGGGGATTTACTCGAGCGTCGTAGAGACCTATTGGGATGCAAAGCTTAGATGATAAGAAGAAAAAAATGTTATATGATATATACCGTTACATCGGTGGGGGAAGCGGCTATAGATTTTTAAATATGTAAAAAAAAACTGTTGCATGGACATCCTCGAGCGCGTCAGATATTGATAACATCAATGCCCTATGTATTTTTAATAATGTACGTATGTTAATCTGATCGTTTGCATGATGGGGGTGGTTGTATTTAAGGGTTGAAAATGAAAAAAAAAAAATTTAGTCGAGCGCGTTAGATTTTCTAAGGGAGTGTTAAGTGCACCAAAAAAAAGCTCTCATTCACTAATCTGGCGATTTCGATGGGACGCAAACTCGCGGCCAGTTTCATAATGTGCAAAAAAAAATCGCCATTTTGAAATACTCAAGCGCGTCAGATTAAGATATATGTGGTTAATATTTATGTTCTAAACGTACTGTCTCATAATCTGACGATTATGTAGAGGGATTCGCCTAATCTGACAAAAAAAAAATTGAAAAACGGTTCACCTTAAAGGCCATCCCTGCAACTTCTCGCTAATTCCATTCCTGGGCGCTTAAAATTGTACTTATGACATTTTTGAATTAAATTAAATGTTTATAAACTTTAATTCACTCAAATAATATTAAAATAGAAAAAAAACCAAAACGTTGGAAACACGTTGTAAACAGTATGCCACGAACGAGTCTTTATGATCAGCTGTGATGGCGTCATGGCAACAGAAACCAGAGTGGGGACGGAGTGAGAGAGTAATAGATAGAGAAAGAGTGAGAGAGGAATAGAAACGCGGAGAAGGAAATGTAGGCATCACGCAGCTGCACGCATTTAACTTTATCGACGAATTTTTGTTATTTCGGCTTGTGGAAATCGTCAGATTATATATTTTTCATTATTCTTGAATTATTTCCTTTAAAATAAAAAAAAATTTAGCTACGCTCGAGAATGTCGAGATGACGTTTTTTTTTACAACTTTGTTGCCCTCTCCTTTTTTTACGTCACTCTCAAATTGTCAGATTAGTGGAATATACAATTTTTAGGGTGTAATTAACTCACCCTACCTTAATCTGACGCGCTCGAGAATTTCTGATGGTCAATTTTTTTTTACTAATCTGATCCTGTATCCTTCACGGGCGGCCTTATATATGGGCCTCATGTTCTGTGGAGGTACTTAACTGGGTACAAGGTATCCCCCTGTATATTAATCTGCCGCGCTTTAGTAAATCCCGAAATCCCCGCTTGGGCTCCCCTACTATTAAGTCGATTTTGTATATCTACGAGTCACAACCCAGTGAAATTTTCAAAAAAAAAACAAAACAACTATAATATCCATAAATAATAATTAAAAAATACTGTGATTTTAACATAATATTTATAATCATATATTTTATTATACATCAAAGTATAATATTGTGTTGCGGGTTGTTCGAAAGAGATACCGCGGCCTCGAAATGTAAAGGGCAATAGAAACATAACATTAAAAAAAACAATGAATGTTAGTACAAAAAAAAATTAAAACAATTGGCGAAATCGGGATGTACCATGAGGTACACCTCTGGCTAACTCTTAAGTGATAGACGTAACGTGACGTAGTTTAATCAGTTTCACATATATTTTTGATACTGCTTGCTTTACCCGACTAGACTGCAATAATTATAGGCAATCATTATTGCAATGCGAAAAAGAGAGCGGTATACGTCTTCTATAACTACCTCTCTTTTTCACAAATTTTTGATGATATTGACTTCCTTAAGGGATATAATTGAACAGGTTGGTCTTTTCTCAAAGTTGCAATTAATATTCCGCAAAACGAAAACAAGCTTTTCAATTTTGCAGAAATGTAATGTATATTGTGAATGACTGTGCCTACGGCAGTTGCGCGGGCTGCGGGTTGTTCTAGGGAGATACCGCGGTCCTGCAACATAAAGTGCAATAGACGAATCATGGGTGGCTCTTAGTCAGTAAAAACCTGACACACTTTCCCCCGCTCCTCTTAGAGTGGAGGAGTGGGGGAGTTAGTAAGTTATTTGATAATTTCCCATCCGTAAAAAAAGATAGTTGCGCGGGGCCAGAGGGCTGAGGGTGTATCTTAATCATTCGCGGCTTTGGGGCGTCAACATCTCTCCCGCATCGCATAGGCTATCTAAGGCACCTATTATTATTATCATTGGTTAAAGCTAAACGGTAGGCTTCTAGTTTAATTATTTTTAACAAGAATTTTCTGGTATTATTTTGTGATCATAAAACTTGGTTTTCAGAGATTATTAAGTGTGATAAATACATGAAATGTATTTTGTGGGTACGAATATTTATTTAGATTTAGGAAAACATGTTGCTTGATTGTGAACATTTAGAGCTTTGTCTACACGTAGAGTACATTTTATACCGTCACAGCATCGCTCATTTTCATTCTATGTATCTACGCATTAAGTCTTAAAGGGTGAGATGTACAAACGTAACTTAACACGTGAGTAAGCGTTATTGCTGTCATTGTTGTATAACTCTAAAACTGCTAGCGCAAGGTCGAAGCAAATGCTAAGTAACGTTTATAAATCTCAGCTCACGATGATATTCGATATAAATTTATAAATGGAACTAACTAAAACTAGCAATAAGATTTTACTTACAGTCAATTTTTTTTGTAATTGTTTCTCGTCACTAATAATAAAATTGTTTTAAGGTAATCTTAACCACGGTTAACATTGAACTTGATTAATTAACGTAAAACATTGTCGTATTTGAATAAGTGTACCAATTTACGCCAAATAGTACATTCAATAATAAGTAAGAGAATTGCTGTAACCATTATTTTGTATAAGATTTAATAATTTATTTTTTATCATGTGTGTATTAAAAGTGGTATTTATTTGTAATATATGTGTTTTTTTAAGCTCTTATGTCCCAAAAACAACAAAAAACAAAAAAAAACAACAACAACCAAACAAAAACAACCAACCAACGGTATATCGTTTTAATTTATTTTAGTGCTTCTTAACAGAGTAGTCGAGTAAGAAACCATTGATACGATGTAGTTTTAAAATATTTAAATTGACATGTAAAAATGTTTGTATAAATAGAACAACTTAAATAAATAAATATACATTATTTACCAAAGTTTGACAAATGTCTTAAACACTAAAATGCTTTCGCAACTAAGCTACTTAAACGACATTCACAAACACTCATAAATTACTAATTATACGTTTATCAAGTTTCAAAACTAGAAAAGCAGCATTTAATTTCGTAAACGGTAGATAATTACAGCTCTATAATGCTCAGTGACTCCCTGAAATATAATTATACGGTTTAACAACGAATAATTACTGCAATTATGAACGATTTCGAATCTAAAGCGAACATTTGTTCGAAATTTAATTTAAAATGTATGTACCGGGCAGTCCGACTTGACCAAAGCGTTTGACACTGTTGACATAAGTACTTTCCCTTCATAACTGTTTAAAGATCACTTAGAAACAGTCTTATGTAATTCTTTCTTTATATTTAAAAAAAATCCAACATGAAATCATTTATTCGGGCATTGTTTTTTGTTATATTGGTATTTGAAAAGGAGGTGTACGCCAAGGATCCATCTTGGGTTGGCTTTATTAAAAGTTATGTTGAGAATGAAAGTAAACCTACAATTTTGATATTAAGCGACCTTTGCTGGGATAAAAGTAAGTAGCATTGCAATCTTTACCCGACTGCCGAAAAGAGGAGGGTTATTTTGTATTTTGGACTTAAACTAAATAAATGCTACACTTTGTTGTTTTTTTTTTAATATCAATCTTTGTGATTTTTGCTTATTGATTCGATATCTCTCATGTTTAATTCACAGATATTATTATCAGTTTAGCAAATGAAATTTCCAAGATTGGAAGCAGATCTTCAACATCACTGGATGTTGATTCCAAATATTATTATCATGATTTACTGTATCTTGTTGATCTTGACTGTCCAAGAGCTAAAGAAATAATTGATTTGGTAATTATTTTTGACATTAACTTATTATTTGTTAGCAAGCTTGCATTCACTTCGACGTCGGTAATCCATTTCGTAGATGAAACCAAATTGGTACCTACGCGTACATAGCTAATGATTTGGAGTGATCAATATCGACCGCATCTCATCTTTATGGAGATGACATTTAATTGAAAACCTGTGCACAACACTTCATTTATCTAGTTCAAGACTTCAAGCAAAATCAGCATATCGTAGTCCCAAACAGAATTCGATTAAAGGTTTCCAATCAACTCATCCGATTGCAATTCACAAGTCATTTTAAGTCATTTATTTCATAACAATATATATTGTGTAGAAAATATAAAAAATAAATGAACATTTATTAAAATACATTTAAATGAGATTACTGCATACAGTTCTCCAGTCTAGGATTCTGCTCCATGACCAATCAAGTTTAAACTTATCATTATTTTCAAGGCAATAAAACGTAACTTGTTTCGTTCACCTCACCGCTGGCTGGTCCTGACAGCTTGGTCTAAGCACGCAAACATGGCTGCTTTATGGAATAGCCCTATATTGACTGACAGCGACTTGGTGCTGGCTGCGAGGACTGACAGCTTTATCAAACTAATGGAACGTGAGTAGATGGTCAAAAACGCCGAAGCAGTTTGTTAAGGAGCTCATCAAGGGAAGTAGTGCCGCAATTTTATATCCAACTGTCAAGCAGTCTTGCTGTATTGCCAGTTCAAAATTGTTTTTAGTCTGTAATCTTCATTTTTGTCTATAGACGTATAGATGCGTTCTTGTGTAACTGGGATGTTAACAATCTGATGGCCCATCTGATCGTAAGCCGTCAGTGCCTCCAATGCTAGGTAACGCATCTAGCTTCTAGGCTGAAGCTGGAATCGTATGATGAGACATTTCAGCTTTGTTTCTTTGACTAACTATTCGTATTTGTCAAAGTGTGTGGTGATACTCATTTACAAATACGAATAGTTCATCCGCTGCTTAGATGATGAAGTAGGTATGCTTGCATTGCTACCTCAGACGACCTCCTTCCTAAAGAAGTCATCTACCTACACAATATAAGTGCTGTTCCTTTATTCCTAAAGTCCACAAGCCTTCGCCCAACGGGTCCATGATATCCACCGTTCGTGGCTACTACAACGGCAGCTTGGTCGACGTGCGGCGCCATCGGGAGCTGTTCCGGAGACGCCGTGATGTCATGGGACACACCATCATTATGTCCAACGTCATACAGGATAGCAACACCACGTTGTACCATCTGCTGGAGGAGGATAGAAAGTGAGTGGGAGACTGGTCTTTCATACTAAGGTGAAGGTGGATATGGTGGAGAAGATTGGCGTGGTGCTATCTGTTATTATGAATAAGCAGCAGAATAGCATCAGGGCACTCCGATTATCTCAGGTGCCTTATTGTTAATAGTCGAATAATATTTGCATTCCATATTATATTCAAATGAGCTTATCCAAAACAATGGGATATAGAATCTATAATCCCAGACCCCATATTTACAATAGCTTCGATTTTATATTGATTCCACAAGTCGTATGTGTATATCGCTCGCGAAAGTTATACCAAAAAACCGACCAATTGCGAATAGGACTTACGCACGAAGGGTTTCGTTATAATTAACCTGCAAATTAAAACATGATTTTTTTGTGTCTTTAAAAACGGCAAAAAAGAACTTTTTTTTTTGCCCCCTTCTACATTTATTATATTCTGTTTTTAGTATTTGTTGTCATAGCGGCAACAGAAATACATTATCTGTGATCATTTCAACTATTTTACTATTACGGTTCATGATATTCAGCCTAGTGACGGACGGACGGACAGCAGTGTCTTAGTAATAGGGTCTCGTTTTAACCTTTGGCTACGGATTGCCTTGCAAATGACTTTATCGAAATATATTGTGATTACCTTTTCTGGTACATCAGCTAATATTAAGGTGCTTAAGAAGACGGAATACTAACATTTAGCTTACTGTTTTTTTTTTTGGAAACCCAGGGAACCCCAATACGACTCCATAGCGAAGATCTGCTGGATGAACGTTAAGCTAGCTTTTCAGATGTTGAACGCTACGCCTGGGCATGTGTTTAGTTACCGCTGGGGCTACAAAGTCAATGGTCAGTGGTCGGGCATGATTGATGACCTGTATACTGGAAGAGCAGATTTGGGTGAGTAGGTCATCTCTCTCCTTTTTAATCTATCCGCCCAATGCTCAGTGAAAATAGGTATAAGATCGAAAACCATTTCACATTAAAAGTTTGTTTGTTTGTTCCCTTCACGCCTTAATGGCTAAATCGATTTTGATGAATTTTGGTACAGAGATAGATAGGAACCAGGAGACGGACATAGGCTATTTTTTTTAAAGTGTGATCGGAGGGAGAACGAGGGAAGAAAAGGGAAAACTTAGCGTTGCTATTACAAATCAATCAGGCGCAAGAGCTAAAACTGCAGGTCTGCTTGGTGTGTTATACCGAATTTAACGCGAGCGCGGGCGAAAGCTAGTTTGTAATAAATCAATTTTATGAAAAAGCTTCAATAACTAAATCTTTTCAGGCACAAACTGCGTTTTATCAGACTTGGAACGTCTGGACGTAGTTTCCTACACAGACAGACTAGCGCCCTTCAGGGTGCGCTTCGTATTCCGCCAGCCCCCGCTACCGTACGTGGCTAATATATTCTCCATGCCTTTCTCCACAAATGTGTGGATAGCCATGTCTGTGTGTGCTGTGCTTTCTACGGCTACTGTATATCTGACTGCGAAGTGGGAGGCTAAGGAAGGCAAGGTAAGATACACTCGTAGAAATCCTTACTAAAATTATAAAAGCGAAAGTAAGTTTGTTTGTTTATTACGTCTTCACGCCTAAATGGGCCAAACGATTTTGATGAATTTTGGTACAGGGATAGTTGGGAGTGTTGGGACCCTGGAGATGGACATAGGCTAAAAAAAGTGAGAAAAGGGGAAGTAAAAGGGAAGAAAAAAGGTGAGAAAGATATTTTTGATTGATCATCACGCTGGTTAAAGTTAGCCTTAGCCCAAAATAACTATGCCACGTGGACGAAGTCGCGGGCGGAAGTTAGTATATAAATAAATATGTGCCGTACCTACTTATAAAAGAATATCCATGGACATATTGGGCATAGATATATTCTGTGTACCTATGCCAAAAACGCATGTGTCTAAAAGAGTAATTAGATATGAATGTTGACGAATGGAAAGGGAGTGAAGGTAAAAAAAGATGGATAGAGGAATTATATGAAAGAGAAAGGAGTAATTGATACCCGTGTCGTGTGACAAGGGAGAATGGAAGAAGAAAACGTGTTGCGCAGTCCCAAATATAATGGGACAAGGTCAGGAAGATGTTGATGACCTATAGAAGGCGATCATATGTCATATTACGCGGATAGCTGGTTCATCTACCCTTTGACCGAAATCACCCAATGACTTCCTCCGCTCTGGGCGGAGCGGGGGGGGGGGGGCATGTCAGACTTGTACTGACTAAAACAACCACCCATGTTCCTTCTGTTGCCCTTTACGTTCCGGGGCCGCGGTATCTCTTTCGAACAACCCGCAACCCCGGCAGGCGGAGGCTCTGGCAAGCCCCTCTGCTTTGCTGACATCTCTTTGAGTCGCGCGTAAAACACGAACGCGCCGTCGACACCGCCTGTCGCCAATCGTCGGACGGACGGTGAGCTACCCATTGCTCACCGTCCACAGGCCTGCATCTACGGTGGTCGGGAGTCGTCTCGCGGCGCCCGGCGCCCGGGGCGTCTCCAGCGGCGGCTGGGTTTGGCAGATGTTCTCTCCCTCAAACGCCCGGCCACCTCCTTTGCTACATGCATTACTGCTTCGCAGAAGGTGGTGACCGCTTCCCATTCCCTCTCGCTGCGGACCATGGCCTGAACCAGGGCCGGACGCGAGAGATCGCCACCGCCAATCGCCTCCACGAGGGCACGGCGGTGCTCCGCCCAAGCTGGGCAGATCGCCACTGTGTGCTCCACCGTGTCCTCCGGGCGATCGTCACAATGGTGACACCCGGGCGGAAACCTGTGCAGGAACCTCCCGAAACTTCCGTGTCCGGTGAGGACGTGCGTCAGGCGGTAGGTGAGGACGCCATGACGCCTTTCCAGCCACTCCTCAAAGAGGGGACTTACCGCCACTATTGTGGCGTGCCCTGCACGGGGTTGCGACAGTCGCTCTCTCCATGCCACCATGAGATCGCACCGGAGGTCTGTCCGCGGAGCACAACTTGCCGCGGCAGCGGGTTTTCCCCTCGGTGTAGTGCCTCCGCGCGCCACTCAAACAGGCGTGCGAGGACTATCGCCTTCAGATCCCACGGTGGCAGTCCGGCAAGGAGGGTTGTTCATCTACCCTTCCGGTCAGTTGTATTGCTGAAGAGTTTGTTCCACTACTTTTTCTTCGCAACTGAAACACTAAGAAGCGGCGAAGGGTGGGCGTTTTGGGGGACCCTGTTTTCTGTAATTGACGTTTATTCAGCACATGAAAAATTTAAATAGATAAGTACCTAGCTTTTCACATAGTAGGTATACTTTTAATTCCGTTACTACGATCCTGTGGTGTACCTCTACCCAAGCGAAACCGCGGGCACAAGCTAATGCCTACTAATTACATAAGAAGTAAGATTGTATATTGACAATATACAAGATAATAATATATAATATGGAGGTTAACTTCGAATCATATCTTATTTTAATGTTAAACAAAATATATTAAAAGACGTATTAAATATTGTATCTACACCTTAAAGGTATGTTACAATTTGCGAGCTAATTTTTAATAATAAGAACTATTTTTTTTTTCACCTGTAACAAACAATAAATGAATTTGAATTGAATTTAATACATAAATGATTTGCAATAGGCTACTACAATACTTTCACAAGTTGTTTTGTCTTGTGACTGAGACTGTAGCAGCATCACTTTTGTTTTTATGACATTCAAAAGTGCCTGTTACGGTCTAATTTAAATAAATGGTTTACGTAATAGATTTCTAAATTTCTCTGTTTTCAAATGTATTATTTAATAAAGTCAGTATTACTGAACAGTATTATCTGACATTTCAAAAATTACCGGGACACCAATCCGGACCCTGTTTAGTTTAAATCAATCGACGCTTTTAAAGATACATTGGGAACGAAACCATAGCGCGATTCAGCGGGTCGGGACAACGCCATCTAGCGAGCTTTGACATACTAAAAGGTCTTTCCTAAGTTCCAGGCGCTTAGCTCATTAAGTATATTTTTCCTGTCCATATTTTAACGGCACGGTTGGCGCAGTGGCTGAGCGATCGATCTGCTGCGCTGCGTGTCGTGGATTGGATCCCCGCACGATACTACAACTCAAAGCATTTCTTTCCCGGGGTTGCGGGTTGTTCGAAAGAGTTACCGCGAGCCCGGAACATAAAGGGCAAATGAAGGAACATGGGTAGGTTTTAGTCAGTACAAGTCTGACACTCCCGCACCGCCCAGAGCGGGGGAACTTATTTGATGACTTCCAAATTCAAAAAACATTTTTTTTTTATTCATCAACATGAAACAAAAGAATGAAATTACAGTTCCAGTAACAAGGCATAATAACTTGTGAAAGTGGAAATTAAGTACCTACTGTAAGTACTTGCCCATTCATAAGCGTTGAACTCTATGGAGAAAAATGGGCATGAAACTCCATGGATACTGTTTTAAATCATAATAATTTGACAAGATCATGGTTACATCATTTATGTTGATATTAGGTACACAAATAATTATGTGAGAACGATGTAAAAGCAAAATATCTATTTCAAAATAATAATTAAATTTATTAAAATAAACCGTTGCAGCTAAGAGATGACCAATCTCAATTGTCAGCGCCCGTCAACGGCGCCCTTTCACGAACATGACGCATGGATCCGCCGCATTCATCTCAACCATTTTGAATGGAAATACCACATTCTCTCAACCACCAGGGCATAGTCGAGTCAATGATAGTGCGTAGTTCTCACAGAAACAAGTGTTTTTATAGCTTACAAGTAATTGTTCCGGGTCAGGTTGTTTGTGTATGTGAATTTAAATGTTTGTAAAGGCATCTGCGATACAAAAAATATCCTAGTACAACGGAATTTGACTTTTTTTTTAATTGTATGAAGTGCAAATTGTAAACAGCTAACGATGTTACTTCATTATAATATGTATATCTATACTAATATTATAAAGCTGAAGAGTTTGTTTGTGTGTTTGAACGCGCTAATCTCAGGGACTACCGGTTGGAATTGGATAATCCTTTTAGTGTTGGATAGTCCATTTCCTGAGGAAGGCTATAGGCTATATAACATCACGCTACGACCAACTGGTGCTGAGCAGCGTGGGTGAAACCGCGGAGAACAGCTAGTTATTAATAATAATATATACCCCCCTTTAACATAACATCACGCTTGTAATCTCGGCAGGGATAGGCAAAGGTGTGCCTTAAAGTACACACACAATTCAAAGTTTGCTTTTTTTTAGAATTTCCTACCCCTAAGAGAAAAATCACAACCCATACAGGATCACTTTGTTGTCTGTCTGTCTGCCAAGGCCGTTCATCTCAGAAACGCGTGGAGGTATCAAGTTGAAATTAAAACTATATAATCAAGACTGAAGGGCTACTATGACTAGTTCACCGTCCGTCCGTCGATTGACGACAGGCCGTGTCGACGGCGCGTTCGTGTTTCACGCGCGCCTCAAAGAGAGTCAGCAAAGCAGAGGGGCTTGCCAGAGCCTCTGCCTGCCGGGGTTGCGGGTTGTTCGAAAGAGATACCGCGGCCTCGGAACGTAAAGGGCAAAAGAAGAAACATGGGTGGGTTTTAGTCCGTACAAGTTTGACATGCCCTCCCGCTCCGCCCAGAGCGGGGGAAGTCATTGGATGATTTCCCACCCGAAAAAAAAAAAAAAAAAAAAAAAAGGGCTACTATGACATCTTATAGCAATTCTTATTCCACTGAGTGAAAGAGATGGTGCTAGACACCCTGTATAGCTCTGTCTCTTTCCCTCAGCGGAATAAGAATTGCTTTAAGAGGTCATAGTAGGGCTACTGATCCTTTGGAGCTGTGAACAAAACTTCTAAGTGTAAGCAGTCAAGAGATATGACCGTTTTTGTCGCAAGTTTGTACGAAAACCTCGGTGCTATTTCTGGACCGTTTCTAGTAAAATGATAATGAAACTGTTTGCTTGCAGGGTCCAACACAGCTCGACAGCTTAGGAGACGCAATGCTGCTGACGTTCAGCGCTATTGGCCAGCAGGGTTGTGTCATGGAACCAAGGAGGCTGTCAGGTCAGTTTCACAGCTTGAACTGATATAGAAAGGAAGAAAACAAGATTTTTTGGTTCATGCCACAAAAGTGCACACAACATTAAAAAAAGAAAGAAAAATAAGCATAGAACTTATTCAGTTGAAGAAAAAAATAATGTGAGCCGTCATGGAACGCCTGGTAGATGTGAAACATCGACATTATTTTGTTAAAGTAATATGCAGAAAAGAACAGATTGTGATAGGAACTAAATATACTACTCAAAACAAAATAAGGGCCACGAGGTATTTTGTCTGTACCATGAAAATAATAATTTTTGTCTCCATAACGCAAACTAATGTTGTTTTTACCATGTAGACCAAAAAATTTATTCAAATAATAACTATTAAAAAGTGTAAGTATTTACTTTTGAAAGAAAAAACACAGGTTACGTTAGAATTAAAAACAATGTAAAGTTACTGAAAACAAAAGAAAATACTCCATGCTCATCTTTTAGTAACGGCTATGCCCCCCTCGTTTAGCTACGTACTCCTGAAGCCTGGAGTGCATGTTCTCAATCAAATGCCTGACATTTTCCTTTGGAATCTCTTCCTAGGCCCCTTTAACAGCGTTGATGAGTTGCCGTTCGTTGTGGATTTCCCGATCACCGTTTCTAACTCTTCGTTTCAACTGATCCGACATGTGCTCTATTGGATTTAAGTCGGGACTGTTCGCCGGCCACGGCAAGATTTGAGAGGCTTCCAGTACAAACCGAGTCGCTTGAGCCGTGAGTGCACGAGCATTGTCTTGCATCAAGATGAATCCAGGACCCGCTCGCTGTGCAAATGGGATCACATGTGGTCTGACAACTTCCTCAATATACCGCTGAGCAGTAACAGTACCCTCATTTAAAATAGCGTGGTCAGTTTTGCCGTGTAAGCTTATCCCGCCCCAAATCATTACATTTGGACCACCAAAACGATCGACTTCATGGATGCAGGCTTCTGAAAATCTATCGGCACGTCTTCTCCATACTCTAATACGCCGATAGGCGAGGGTTGCTTAACCTGGCTCCCTTTGGTAACCCATCCATTTCCAAACCTTGGTAAGGGTTGCTTAACCTGGCCCCGTGTGGTAACCCATCCATTTCCAAACCTTGGCAAGGGTTGCTTAACCTGGCCCCGTGTGGTAACCCATCCATTTCTAAACCTTGGCAAGGGTTGCTTAACCTGCCCCCCTGTGGTAACCCATCCATTTCCAAACCTTGGCAAGGGATGCTTAACCTGGCTCCGTGTGGTAACCCATCCATTTCCAAACCTCGGCAAGGGTTGCTTAAACTGTCCCCGTGTGGTAACCCATCCATTTCCAAACCCTGGCAAAGGTTGCTTAACCTAGCCCTCGTGTGGTGAATAAAAATCTAATATGCGAGAGAGATGGCTTAAAGCCGGATCGAGTGGGAGAGAAACGCACAGTCGATACTGCATAAATATAGACTGTAGGAAATACGATCATATAGCGTGGCGACGCATCGCCACGCCAGAAATCTTTTTTACGTGCGGCTGTTGATGAGATGTTTCACATCAAAAACTTAAATCTTAACACAAAAACCGGCCAAGAGCGTGTCGGGCCACGCTCAGTGTAGGGTTCCGTAGTTTCCTGTCCGTCACAATAAATGTAAATGTTTCCACTTATGAGTTTAAAGGTGGAAAGCACGGAAAATCTTAACATCGACTTTTAAAAAAATGACGTCATTACACAACGCCATCTATCGAACCATTTATGAACTGGTTTTTACCTTAACATTTTGATGGTGTTAAAAAAATGATTTTTAGTTTTGTTCTAAATTGCCTTAGCATTTCTTAATAGAAATTTAATGTAGTTATAAGATACCGCCAATGTCAAGGAGAGACCAACGGAACAATTCGGTAATACCCGATCCAATGTGATAAGTACCTACAGCGCCATCTCTCGGGGAATTGGGTTACTAATAATAATACTTTTTTAATAATTTTGGATTGCGAGAACCGATTTCAATAATTCTTTATTGTTTGAAAAAAGATACGTTCAGGATAATAAAATGTAAACGAAGTTAAAAAAAATGCTTGCATATACGATTATACTACAAACTTAGTCCAGAAATTATTTTGTAAAACTTTTTGTCTTTTTTGTACAAAAACTGTTGTGTCAATCAAGTTCAAAATAATTTTCATAGAAAGTCCTTATAAAGTTCTACTTTTCAGATTTTTTTCATATTTTATAAACTTATGGTTCAAAAGTTAGAGGGGGGGGGACACATTGTTTTTTACTTTTGGAGCGATTATTTCCGAAATTATTGACATTATCAAAAAATGATCTTTGTAAACCCCTATTCATTTTTAAATACCTTTCCAACAATATATCACACGTTAAGGTTGAAATTAAAAAAAAATCACATCCCACTTTACATATAGGGTGGCTACCCTAATAAAACATTTTTTTCCAATTTTTATTTTACCACTTTGTCGGCGTGATTGATATACATATTGGTACCAAATTTCAGCTTTCTAGTGCTAACGGTCACAGAGATTAAGCGAGGACGGACGGACGGACGGACGGACGGACGGACGGACAGACAGACATGGCGAAACTATAAGGGTTCCTAGTTGACTACGGAACCCTAAAAAGAGATAATTATTGTGTGTCTCACGGCTGCGCCAGATACCTAGTGTCGGACGCTGGTTTTCAACTGGACCTGTGATGGTGTGATGTGACGGACGTAAAACAGTCTTATACGAATGTTGAGCTGTGAGAATTATATACGCTGTTTAGCTCAGTAATTAATGAACCACATGCTCACAAATGAATTACATAATAATACCGAAATATGTAAAATAAAAAAAAAAAATAGGTAAATATAAAATTCCCACTTATATTATTAAACTTAAAAATACATCGGCTGTGTACGCATCATTGTCGACATCAATATAGTACCAACTCAGGTTATCGTATATTGTCCACATCAATCCTTTGTATTGATGTTCATAATGTGCAGGTTGCATGCTGGTGTTCGTGCTGTTCACGGCGCTGATGGCGTTGTACGCGGCGTACTATGTTGATGTAGCACAATGTGCAGGTCACATGATGGTGTTCGTGCTGTTCACGGCCCCTGATGGCGTTGTACGCGGCGTCCTATGTTGATGTGGCACAATGTGCAGGTCGCATGATGGTGTTCGTGCTGTTCACGGCGCTGATGGCGTTGTACGCGGCGTACTCGGCTAACATCGTGGTGCTGCTGCAGGCGCCCTCCGACTCCATCCGCAGCCTGCCGCAGCTCGCCGGTGCCAAGATCACGCTTGCAGCCAACGATGTTGATTATAACCATTTTGTTTTTAAAGTGAGTGAAGATTTTTCTGCGACCTTTGTCGCAGTAGTCAGCTCACCTTGTATGCACTGACCTAAGGTAAAACCTACTTACTACCGTAATACGCCTATTTATTTGTGGTCACCATTTGAATCTTCTTTGCAGTATTAAGTCAGAAGATAGTTTTGTTTGTTTAAGATATTAAAACTAAAAAACCGGCCAAGAGCGTGTCGGGCCACGCTCAGTGTAGGGTTCCGTAGTTTTGGTGGTAATTTTGGATTGCGAGAACCGATTTTAATAATTCTTTTTTAATTTGAAAAAAGATACGTTCAGGATAATAAAATATGTAAACGAAGTTAAAAAAATGCTCGCATAAACGATTATACTACAAACTTAGTCCACAAATTATTTTGTACAACTTTTTTTTTTGTACAAAAACTGTTATGTCAATCAAGTTCAAAATAATTTTCATAGAAAGTCCTTATAAAGTTCTACTTTTCAGAATTTTTTCATATTTTCTAAACTTATGGTTCAAAAGTTAGAGGGGGGGGGACACATTGTTTTTTACTTTTGGAGCGATTATTTCCGAAATTATTGACATTATCAAAAAATGATTTTAGTAAACCCCTATTAATTTTTAAATACCTTTCCAACAATATATCACACATTAGGGTTGAAATTAAAAAAAAAATCACTTCCCACTTCACATATAGGGTGGCTACCCTAATAAAACATATTATTCAAATTTTTATTTTACCACTTTGTCGGCGTGATTGATATACATATTGGTACCAAATTTCAGCTTTCTAGTGCTAACGGTTACAGAGATTAAGCGAGGACGGACGGACGGACGGACGGACGGACGGACGGACGGACGGACAGACAGACATGGCGAAACTATAAGGGTTCCTAGTTGACTACGGAACCCTAAAAATGGAAAATTGAAAAAGAAACACTTTTGCAAAAAAAAATGACCGTAGTCTAACGAGACTAGATTTGTTGAGATAGTCTGTGGTGGTAAAATGGCGTCGTTTTTCTTACGAGTTTTTTATCTGTTCAATTAAGTTGTTCAAAGACCCAGTCCGTGAGGTGGTGTACAAGAGAATCGATCCGGAAAAGGGGAAGAAACACTTCTATGACCTCAATGAAGGAGTGGAAAGGATCAGACAGGTACGTTTTAGACGTGGTCGTGTACAATACAATTACCTACGGGTTCCTACAGGTTTTTACTTTCTTATTTATAACTAGCTGTTCCTCGCGGTTTCACCCACGCTGCTCAGCACCTGTTGGTCGTAGCGTGATGTTATATAGCCTATAGCCTTCCTCAAGAAATAGACTATCCAACACTAAAAGAATTTTCCAATTCCAACCAGTAGTCCCTGAGATTAGCGCGTTCAAACAAACAAACAAACTCTTCAGCTTTATAATACTAGTATACATAAAGTATAGATTAGTATAGATTGTTTTATAACTAAAAAATGAGTGATCATAATATTATGTTCATGATTTGCAAATGTTCCTTGTAAGACCCGTATGCCATAGCAACGCCAACCATAAAATTTTTGATTGGCCTTATAAGGAACCACCGGCTTTCCTACACCATAGGTATGTTAATCTTCGTCTCATCACCCAGGGTCTCTTCGCCTTCCACTCAATCGTGGAGCCAGTCTACCTGCGCATCGAGCAAACGTTCCTGGAGACGGAAAAATGTGATCTTATGGAGGTGGACTTCCTCAACAGTTTCGATGCGTTCGTGCCTGTGAGAAAGGGATCGCCTTACTTGGAGCTTCTAAGAGTTGTGTGAGTCTGTTATTAACCGACTACAGAAAAAGGAAGTTATTAATAATTCGATGGTACTGTATGTATGTTTTATTATTGTCAGAAATGCAAAATTATGTGTAGGATATATGTCACAGGCATATGATAAAAACAGGGATTTGATCAAATCACGGAGGATGTTAAAATAACAACACGATTTTATTATTTCCTTAAGCAAATCTGGTGATTCGACAAAACCCACTAAATAAATCTAGTGATTTGAACAAATCCCATCCCACTGGTAAGTACCTATACCAATACCAGTTTCTAAACATGCATGTCAAATTTTCATTCCTCGATTGTAATTAATGTTTCATCGCTTGAATTACTTAGTATTTTATTTATCTATTGACTAGATGTCCCAACTACTACTAAGTGAACCGTGTCTTTTGGCTCTATGCGATTGTATTTTAAAAATGCCTTGCTTTTCAGTGGTGTCGTGTATTCAGCGACGGGTTTGCGGGCGCTCATTTAACGCAGTTTAAGCTTTTAGATCTTAATACCTCACAAACCGGGACAGGTTTTATAAACATACTAGCTTTCGCCCGCGTTAAATTTGGGGTGAAACAGTTCCCCTTGCGCCTTATTGATTTGTAATAGCAACGCTACGTTTTCCTTTTTATTCTCTCATTCTCCCTCACATCCCACTTTAAAAAATAAATTGCCTATGTCCGTCTCCTGGTTCCCAACTATATCTGTACCAAAATTTATCAAAATCGGTTTAGCCATTAAAGCGTGAAGAGGTAACAAACAAACAAACAAACTCACTTTCGCTTTTATAATATTAGTAAGGATTATTAATATAGAATCTGTTTTTTCCACAGTTTTAAACAAATCCGCGAGTCAGGTCTCCAAGCAGCGCTATCAAAGCGCTTACAAGTCCCGAAGCCACACTGCACTTCCAAGGTGTCCTCATTCAGCAGCGTTGGTCTGATAGACATGAAACCGGTTCTGATCTTCATGCTTTACGGTGTCTGCTTATCAGTTGCCATCGCGGTGGCGGAGATCGTTGTTTTCAAATTGTAAGTCTAATGAGAATTAGTGAATTGTCGTGAAGAACATTTTGAGTATGAATGTGAATAGCAGTACCTAAGGGAACTTACACTACCAGTATAACATGAGCTCGCTTTATACTGGAACTGTTTTCTATCGCCAATATGTTTTAGCAGGGGCCGATATAGATCCGCCCCTGCTAAAACAGATTACAGGTCAAGGGGCCCTGGGGTATGTACCCCAGGGCCCCTTGACCTGTAATCTGTCAATCCCAAAAGAAGCCCTTATATAGATAAGGGCTCCTTTTGGGATGTATAAAATGGTAGCCCAGGGCACCTTGAAGGTGAAGCCCCGCCCCCATCAAAGGTCAAGGGGCCCTGGGCTACCATTTAAGACAATAGACAATAAGGTTGTTTCCAGGGTCAAAGTAATAATTACATTCTATTTAGTCCGTCGTTTAGATTATTCAAAAATAAGGGACACGTATTTTTTTATTCGTAAATTAGACCAAAAGTGACACAGAATATAAGACCATTCAAGTTACGTGTGACGTCACTTGTTTCCCTTATTTTTGAATAATCTAAAAGACGGACTAATATTTTTGTTTTTGGAAACTAGCCTATTGGTAATAAAAAAAAGCAAACACGGCACGGTTGGCGCAGTGGCTAAGCGCTCGATTGCTGCGCAGCTTGTCTCGGGTTCAATTCCCGCACGGAACAAATATTTGTATGACCTGCAGATAGTTGTTTCGGGTCTGGCTGTTTGTGTATGTGAGTTTAAATGTTTGTAAACGCACCCACGATACCAGAGAAATTCCTAGTGTGGGGCAACGTTTTTTTTAAAAGAAGAAGAAGAAACACATATCTTCTAAAAAACTGGAAATGCGCTTGATGTGTCGTAGTATGTACCTAATATATCATCCTCGAAAACAGTTTTTTGACATAAGGGTAATTACTTGGGTAATTAAGCAGGCTCCGAAATAGTATTAGGCCCCACAAACTCACGGTCCGCCTCTGTATATTAGCGATACGATACGGTTCTGTATAGCTTGATTGGTCGCTGTGCGTACTAAAGCCATTAATACTTATCATTTTGTTTTGACAGGAACGCGCATAGAAAGCTCTACAAAGTTCAGAATCCGGATGATAGTCCAAACTTAGCCTGAAGGACAAAGAAATGGAACACATTTTAAAAAAAGTTTTTTTTTGTAGCAATTTACTGGGTCCATAAATAACGATCTACTACTATCTTATTGCAATAGAAAGGCAACTCACGAGGTCTGAGAGTTCAACAGCTATTTTCAAATTTAGAATAATAAATAAATAAGTAAATAATATATAAATAAATAAATATCTTGGGACAACTCACACACGGCTATCTGATCCCAAGCTAAGCAGAGCTTGTGTTATGGTAACCAGACAACTGATATACATACTTATATAATTTATAAATACATACATATTATAGATAAATCACACCCAGACACAGAATAAACAATCATGCTCATCACACAAAGTTTGTCCTGGGTGGGAATCGAACCCACTACCTCCGGCTCAGCAGTCAGGGCCACTAACCACTGGCGCAACAGGCCCGTCCAATAGTGGATATTTCTTTTTTTTTCAACCAGTACTTATCGTACCCAGTTGTTGAATGGGTTCTGGAGGTCAGATAGACAGTCGCTCCATGTAAAACACTGGTAATCAGCTGAATCCAATAAGACCAGAAGCCGACCTTAACAAGTTGGGATAAGGCTAGGCAGGACGGTGAGCAATGGGTAGCTCACCGTCCGTCAGTCTGTTGACGACAGACTGTGTCGATGTCAGCAAAGCAGAGGGCCACCGCCGCCGGGGTGAAGGGTTGTTCGAAAGAGATACCAAAAAAAGGACAGACAAAAGATGATGCTGACACGACAGAAACTCTAATTTAGCTGGTCCTGGCTTCGGCACTATGAATTAATTGGGGAAAAACTAAATAATTTGTAATTTTAAAATTGCTGTATTTTTGTGTACGCTAGTACGCCACGCAGTGTGTACGTTATGCCTAAGTTATGCCTACGTCATGTTGTTTGTTGCAAAGACGCACCTAATTTTAAATGGCTTTAACTCCGCCCCTAAGATGACCCACTGACCGGGTCAATTAAACTTAGAACAGAAAACTATGTGTGATTAATAAAACAAAAAAATGCAGTGAAAGAGTTTTTTTTATTTGTACATCGCTAGGTTTCAAAACATTTTAAATGCTTATTCATAATCCATAAACGTACATACACAAGCGAAGTGCACACCGAAAGTATGACCACCAGTGCTTTGCTAGAGCCAGTCCGCCATGGTGACACCCAAAAATAATCACTGGAACATAAAGACTGAAGAGCGAAATTCGCGTATACCGATGTGCCGATTGTCGTATTTTTAGATTTCGGCATTTACATGGTTTAAATATAATACTAGTCAAGGTATTTTTTTTTATTTCCAATCATATATTTATTCATAACTGTTTCATGTAGTTTCGGTGTGCATAATATTAAAACTGTTGAAGTTGACAAGCTTAAGTTTACTACTCAAAAATAAGTTACTATGTGATGGAAAGATTCTGAAAGTTTATTCTTCAATTTTTTTTGTTATAATATCCCAAAGGTATAACGTCTAGCTTAGAATCCAGAACAAAACATCACTCATAATATAAAATTCTTAACCTAAAAACACTGCTTGGCAAAAGGCCCTAAAAATTGGTTGAAAACTGGTAACTACTTTTTTTCTACTAATCTGGTAGAAAATAAATAGTTACTTTTTTCTACCATATTGGTAGGTAAGCTTGTTATGGATCAACTTTAAAATGGAAATTGTTAAATGCATTTTTAAAAGAAATTTTCTATAGTAGCATTTGCTTTAGTTTAAGAGGTTTCTTTGCCCAGCAGTGGACGTCAAATGCCAACATTAAACTGAAATTCGGTGACTTACATCCTATTTAAAACTAACGTAGATCCACATAAGAATCTAGCGTTCTAAATAAATAATTGAAAATAATTCAGATAAGTGTACACCAATGTTGGAACAATACTTTACTCTTCCCATTAATTTATGTTCTACAATTAAAGTACCATTTTTGAATCATCCATAAGTCAGGAACAACCAAGGTCATTTAAAATTTTATTTAAGTATCTAATACATAGGCCTTCAGATTTAGAGCATCAATTATAATATCTTTTCATTATTATAACCTACACAATATTTTAAAATAAAATAAATATTAATACAATTTTCTCAAGTTTTCTTGAAGACCAATTTTCTAGAGCTCAATGGGTAAACCCTCAAAAACCTTAGTGTTATTACTAAAAAGCCTGTTTCTCCACATATTTTTATCAGGTTTTATTATATCAGCATCAGCGTCTTGTCAGGTTTGTACACAAATCTCCGAAACGGTGCGATACAAATTCGCAAGGCAGAAAACTGCGACACGGATTATGAGTTGCGATTCCGTGCGGCAACGTCCTCCGTTTCCGTTTCCACGATTCGGGTGACCATTCCTTCGACGGCCGTCAACCGCATTGAACGTATTTTGTAAACAAAAGTGTAAAAGGAAGTGTGCACTTCTTCTTCCGAAATTAATGCTAAAAGATATCTGTGTACAAGTCCTTAATAGTGCGCCGCATCTTTCTAGAACAATCAAAATGTCCATATACAAGAAGTTGGAACGTTTTTTAATCATATAGACTGAAGTGCGGGTCATTTGTGTCGCGCCAGTAGTGGAGACAAGCAATTTTTGCTAAACTGTGACATTACAGACGATTCAAAAACTTTCGCTTTTTCAACTATCTACTTGAGTAGTTCACTGTCTTCGGACAACGTCTTGTCGTTGACGAGCGTGTTGAGATGCTCGATGAGCGCCGGCACGGACATCTCGCCGTGCACCTTGTTGTCGCGCGTGCGCACGTTCACTGTGCCGGACGATTTCTCGCGATCGCCGACCACTACGGATTAAATATGAAGGTTTTGAAGTGTGTCTCTCGGACCATAAAACTGAAGAACTTTTGTCCTACGATTTTTTGAAATTCGCATCACCAGGAAGGAAAACATCGTGAAGAAGGGTGATCTTTTAATCTTATATATTAAATTCTCGTGTCAGTTTTAGTTGGCATACTCCTAAGAAACAGCTTGACCAATTTTATAGGTAGGTCTGAGAATTGGTCGTAATTTTTTTTTAATATCTCTAAGTGACAAGAGTGGCACTCTTGAGAAGGAAGGCTTCTGAACAGCGGTTGAAACCGCTGGGCACAGCTAGTAATTAAGACAAGCCTGAAATCGCCAATCCGTCTTGAGCAAGTGTAGTGATCAATGATTGTGGCCTCTATGTATGAGAAGAGGCCTTTGCCCAGTAATGTGTCAGTTATAGGCTGGTCACAATATCTTACCTAAGATATAGTTGAACTGCGCGAGTTGCGCATTCCGCACTTTCTTGTTGAGCGTGTCGCCGGCGTCAGTGTCCACTTCCGACATGAAACCTGCCGCGAACAGCTTCTCGTTCACCTAAAATAATAGTCGAACTTTTTAGAAACTAGTTTAGATTTTTCTAGTCCATCCATGCATCGAATTTTGTTTACCTACATTTTTCGTTCATTTATTGTTTTATCAACATATAACTACATTTTTAAATATTTCTTAAAAAAAACATTTAAAATAGTAGCCCACCGGTATCGGGAACAGGGTTCAAGCTACCGGCGGTCAGGGCTCCAGAGAAAGGTACCTCCTAACAATACGAGCCGTGTCCAGGAGTACCGCGCACTGTATCAAGCCCTTGATCCAGCTGCCTAACGAAAGCCTCCTTAGAGGTGTTGGTCGAGGCTCTTGGCAATTAAGCCATTGGCAGATACCTACATTATTTTTATGATTTTATTACTGTGCCAAGTTTTGGATCTTTGAATAAATATATTCTATTGTATTTACCTGCTTGGCATAGTCGTCGAAGTGCGGACCGACGGGTACGACGCAGACCTGCCGCGGACTGAGCCAGAAGGGCCACTTGCCGGCGTACGACTCGCTGAGGATAGCGATCATACGCTCCACGGAGCCCAGGATGGCGCGGTGGATTATCACTGGACGCTTCTTGTCGCCGCTCTCACTGGAAATAAATTAACAATGCCGTTGAAATAAATGTAGGAGTTTTAGTATTAAAAGAGTAACATCTTAAATTTACTTTATTTGCGTTTATATTGTAGCCCAAAATAAATGGTTACTTCCGTTTCTCGTACCCAAAATCGGTTTCTGGAATTTTCATTTTTCATTTAGTAGAATACTTTGCCCCACACTAGGAATTCCTCCTATCGTAGGTGCGTTTATAAACATTTAAACACACATACACAAACAGCGAGACCCGGAAAAATTACCTGTACTGTACGGCCAACGAGAAGCGATACGAAAGGTCATTAACCTAAAGAATAACTGTGGCGTTGACAATCTAATATTTAGGTCTTTCCATCTTGTGCCTTTGTCGTAATGTCTCGTTCTCCCGGCAAAAACATGACAACGTTAAGACGGGTTCGCCAACATTCGGGCGGCCATTTTAGATGGGGTTTTAGCATGGGTTTTGTTTACATTTGGTATCGCTTCTCGTTGGCCGTACTGTAGGTCATACAAATATTTGTTCAGTGCGGAGTTCGGACCCCAACACGTTACGCAGCAGTTAAACACTTAGCCACTTGTTTCGTTATTGGTGAAATTGAATAGGAATTGGTTGGAGTCGTCTTGTTATTGGTAGCAACTGTTGTTAACATAACCGGCGAAATTGAGGTATGAGAGTCAGGGCATTTAATAACTGGGTGGTTTTTGGGGCGCTATTGTAATCATGCGGAATGACTACGTGCGCGATGAAGGATATTGTGAGAGCTACGAATGCAACAACTCATAGTTCGCATATGGCTCTGTAGATAGCGCCACTGGATAAACTCAGCTAACTACTTTCTGGAATACCTATACGCTACACGTTTTGAACGCAAACGACACAAATATATGACAAAAATGCAGGCAAAATTTATTTCTCGGCGTTTGACATGCGCGTGCGATTATGGTCTGGCATTCAAAAGGTTTTTTTTGGGATAGGAAATCATCAAATATTGGCTAGGTAGCAGGTTTTAGGGGTATAAAGAACCTGCCAGGGTTGCGGGTTGTTCGAAAGAGATATCGTGGCCCCGGAACGTAAAAGAAGCTCCGCCCATAGCAGGGGGGGAGTGTCTGACTTGTACTAACTATAACCCACCATGTTCTTTCTGAATAATGTAATGTTTTCTATTCACATCTCACCTGACATAAGTGAGGTTGAATCTCTCGGGTAGCTGGAAGTCCAGCTGTATCGTGGCACACTGGTGTGACCTTCGCAGCGCGTCCTGTATGGTAATATCTATCTTGGGGCCGTAGAAGGCGCCGTCACCAGGGTTTAGTTGCCAGGGCTGGCCGAACTTGTCGAGGGAGTCGGCTAAGGCCTGGAAAGTAAACGTTTATTTTACGGACAGGTATTTTTAGGTTATAAGTTGTATACTAGTTTATTTTACGGACAGGTATTTTTAGGTTATAAGTTGTATACTATTATTCTTGTCATTTGTATGGTGTACATAATGAAGAATACTCTATCTATCTATTTTTTAACATGTTGCCCCTCTCTCGCAATTTCTCCTGCATTGTTGGTGCGTTTACAAACATTTCAACTCACATACACAAACAGCCAGACCTGGAACATCTACCTGTAGGATATACATACCTAGTGACCTGTACTACAGGTGTTATAGGTGCTACCTATTACAGGCACCAGTGATCCACAGCCAAAAATTTTTAGCTAATAGGTCTTTGTGTAAATATTGTCTGTATTTTTTGGCTTGTGGTGAGAAACAAACATATTATGCTGACGTCCGCGTGATATCGGAAAAAAGCAAGTGTTATTCCAGACTATAATCTACTTCTGTGCTCAATTTCATTCAGATCCGTTCAGCCGTTTTGACGTGAAAGAGTAACAAACATCCATACATCCATCCTCACAAACATTCGCATCTACAATATTAGCAGGATATTATATTATAAATAGAGAGCCTAACGACTTTTAGATATTCAGGCACACATAGACTAAAAGCCATTTCAAATAAAATCTAGTACATCTTAAGTGTTTAGTTTACCTTCTCAGCTTGGTCCCATGTGGCGAGGTCTCCGAGGTACTTCTCCGGCCGTGTGGATAGCTTCAGCTGGAACGTGAAGCCGAACGTCGTGTAGACGCAGTTCAGGAACTCCAAGCAAGCCAACTGAGGACAAACAGGATTATATTATGACTGTGTGTGTTTACATAAGGGGGCGTTCATAAATTACGTAAGGTGTTTTTTAAAATGTTCTGTCCCTCCCTCGCCCTTTGGTGAGATGCCGTGAGATTTTATTCAACCCCCTCCCCCAATCTCACGTGAGATTTTTCAAAATGTGGATTTCTTACGTAAATGCGTTGGATTATTATTGTAAAAAGAAAAAAAAAATAAGATATAAACGATTACGGTTAAGATTAAATCTTAAGCATGTACAATCTGGATTCAATAGACCAAAATAGTATATATTTTTTGTGTTTTATTCAGAAAAAAATTGCGTGATATTTGCCGAGACCCCCCCTCTTTCCAACGTAAGATTAGATGAGATTTGGCTCGACCCCTCCCCCCCTTAAATATTTCACGTATTTTATGAACGCCCCCTAATTAACATGCTGAAGTGGTAAATGGTCTAAAAAATGAAGTGTCTGCTGATTTTCTCACTTTATTGGGTTCAGTACCTAAAAATGAAAATCGGAACCTTTATAGGATCACTTCGTTTTCTGTCTGCCAAGACCCTTTAGAGGTATCAAGTTGAAATTTAAACGACATACTAATGTTTATGATCACTTGGAAAAAATCAACCTTCAAAGTCTACACAGTCAAAAGATATGGCTGTTTATGTGGAACTCTGTGCGCGAATTTGACTCGCACTTGGCTGGTTATAATATCATTTCTATAACTTAATCAAATAAAATATTATATAGCGAAAAATACGATGTATAGATTGTTTAGCTGACAAATCTGAACTAAAGTAGGCTTATTTGTTAACGTAATGTAGTAGCGTTTAGATAAGGAATGATGGGGCCTGTAGGCTAGGTGGTGTGAAAGATATTCTATCGTGGCAGTTACTGCTGGAGATCCAGGTCCCGTTAAAGCTAATGCTGATGTAGAACATACCATTTCTTGCTCGATATGCTGCGGCGTGCAGAAGATGTGCGCGTCGTCCTGCTGGAAGCGGCGCACGCGCGTGAGGCCGGTGAGCGCGCCGCTGAGCTCGTTGCGGTGCAGCACGCCGAAGTCCGCCAGACGCAGCGGCAGCTCGCGCCACGAACGGATGCGGTTGTCGAATAGTAGACTGGAAGTTATGGCAAATTTAATACAAGAATATTTTGAGGAACACAAGGAAATAATAGCAGCCGTTCGGGTCGATCTTTAGGTTAAGCCGCGCTTGCCTAGGTTGGTCTGTGGATGGGTGACCACCCGTTACATACCGAGTTTCCTCCGTGCCTCGGAAAGCACTTTAAGCCGTTGGTCCCGGCTGTCATTTATAGATCTTTGACAGTTGTTACAGGTAGTCAGTGTCCCGAAAGTCTGACAACCAGTCTTACCAAGGGGTATCGTAATACCCAATACTAACTGGGTTGTGGAGGTCAGATAGGCAGTCGGTCCATGTAAAATACTGATATTCATTTGCATCCGGTTAGACTGGAAGCCGAAACCCAACATAGCTGTGAAAATGCTAGGTAGATGATGATGATGGAATATTCTAGACTCACCAGTGACCAGGGCAGTTCATGGGTTTGAGCGCGAAGGTCTCCTTCTCGACGTCGAAAGAGAACATGTTCTCGGCGTAGTGCGCCCAGTGACCCGACGTCTGCCACAGTTTGGCGTTGTACATGTTCGGGGTTACCACCTCTTGGAAGCCGCGTAGTCTGGGTAAAAGACAGTTAAGAAATAATAAACGTAGAAAAGTTATTTTAACATTAGCTGATGCCCGCGGCTCCGTCCGAATCCTTTGATCGTACTTCCGGGATAAAAACTATCCTATGTGTTAATCCAGGTTCTAATGTGTGTGCCAAATTTTATCCAAATCCAATCAGTACTTTTTACAAAGTGTCAAACTTTCAATAACTAGGTAACCCTTTGTTTACAAATGGTTAATCATCAAATAATTTCCCCCACTCTGGGCAGAGCGGGGGGAAACTATTACTGACTAAAACCCATCCATGTTCCTTTTTTTGTCCTTAATGTTCTGTGGCCAAGGTTTCTCCTTCGAACAACCCTTCACTCTGGCAGTCGATGTCCCTGGCAGGCCCCTCTGCTTTGCTGACATCTCTATGAGGCGCGCGTGGAACACTAACGCGCCGTCGACACGGCCTTACTAAGTAACCCTGCCTTAAACTTACGATAGCTTGTATTTTAAGAGAGAAAATACAAATAGCAAAAAGAAAACACCATGTAGGAGAATTTCCAACTCTCTATTATACTAATTGAAATAAACGCCTGGAGTTTGAGTTCTGTACAAAAAAGAAAGAGAGAAGGGATTGTCCATACCTATATTGATCTCTAATAAAGTTGACAAGTGTGTTGTAAATGTGAGCGCCGCGCGGCTGGAAGAAACATGACCCAGGGGATAGCTCGTGGAAGAAGAATAGCTCTTGTTCCTGTAACAATAGAGTTCAAATTACTATTTTCCGCCTCTCTGGTCTGTTCAGTTAATTTAATACAAACAACAGAAGTTTATTATTGCTTGCTCTGTACACATTTACACCTGATTAAACACATACAGCTCCAAATCCTAAGCTGACCCTGAGTTACCCATCAGCAACAACTATATTTAAAATGGCGGAAATATCGAAATTCAGTATCTAAACCAGTTGCATACATACCCTGCCGATTTTCCTGTGGTCCCTCTTGGCGGCTTCCTCCTGTATGTGTTCCCACTCCTTCAGTTGTTTTGGTTCTGGGAACGAGACGCCGTAAACGCGCTGAAGACTCTCTGCATCAGCCTTACCTTCCCAGTACGTGGATGAGTTCTGAGGGAAAAAAACTTTCTTGTAAAAAAAAAAAACACTTCCAAAAAAAATCTATGTAATAAAATGTGGAAAAAAATTTAGAAGAGTCAAGGGACACCCGGATGGAACGAAGTTCCTATAAAAATTAAAATATCTGGCTTGCTTTTTATAAGAGGGAGAGAGACAGACAGACAGACAGAGAAACATGCGACGCCGCACAGCTTACAATAGCTTATAGCAAAAAGTGTCGTGACAACTTTTCGTAAGAATTCTTTCCGTCTAGCCCCCTTTCACAACGCGCGATAAGGAACTTCGTTCCAAGAAGAGCATTTTTAGTTTTGGTATAATTAATTAATTTCATTTCCTATTGTTATTACTAGAAGATAAGCACATCATCCATATACATACACATAAAGAAAAAATATGTACTATAGACGATAACTCATAAACTACTTAAGCAATATAAAAAAAAAAAATTGGGTGGTCCCATATCATTTTTGTAAAGTATTACCAACCTGGGAAGTAAACCTAACAAAAAAAAAATTGCAATTCAGTCCAGACGTCTTTGAAGTAATAACAAACATAACAAAAGAAGCCGAATAGAGAACCTCCTCCTTTTTTTGTAACACCTTTGCTTAACTATTGAGGAGCTAAGGCGTGATGTTATGTTGAAAAATAATGATAAAAGAACATACCTTAGTAACTTTCAGTGCCTTGACCTTCCCCGTATGCCTAACATGGGGTCCCCTACACAAATCAATAAGTGGTCCACATCTATACACCGTTGTCTTCGGAGTGTTGACCTTCTCGTTCAGAATGCGCACTTTGAACGGGTTGTAGTCGAACATCTCGAATAATTGCTCCTTGGTAAGTTCTAGGCGTTCAAACGGCTGTTTTTCTTTAGCTATTTTCTTAACTAAGCTTTCTAGGACGTGGAAATCGGTTGATGAGATCTGTTGAAGAAAATGGGTCATATATAAGGTGTAACAAAAAACGGACTTCCAATAACTTTTTTCGTCGTATCGCTGACTTTTGTTAGCTATGTTGACTTTTTTGCCACCGAGTTCCGGAAGTAAAGTTATTTTTAATTTTTGTTTTTTTTTTTAATTTGTTTATTTTTTTACAAAAAAGATTTTTATTTCAGCATTTTTAGTTATGGTATAATGATACACATATTTCGTCCAACATCATTAGATGAAAAAATATGTATTTATAGAAGGTAACTTATAAAACAGCCAAGCATAGGTATAGAAAAAAATAATATGGGACCCCTTGTAACGTTGCTCAGAAATTCGTCGAGTTTGGGAGCATTTTCGCGCGTTTTGGGACATTTAACAAGTTAAATGACTTTACTTATGAAGCTGGCAGATTCGGGTTCAAATTAAATGGTTATTAGTGTTTCCCCATGTATTTATAACTCTCTTTACTTTATTTTGTTTGTATGCATGTATTTAAGTATTTGTCGTTATATTTGTAAATGTTTTCTCGAAACACTCTCTGTTATGCACCCTGCACCTACTATATTAGGTCACCTGCTACATCACCCTAATGTAGACTGGTAGAAAATTCCCAAGACATTAAGTCCGCTTTTGTACAGTGTTTTTTTATACATGTGCATAAAGTTTTAATAAATACATAAATAAATAAATACTTGACTTATTTATTTAATGGCGTTTGTGGAAGGAGACACCACAATTTTGCCATAAATAAATAAATGAGCACAATAATTTGATAAACCAATCATTGACTAGACAATATAAGTACAGTAAAAAGGATGGCCGTAATCTTGTCACTCACATGTCAATGTTGTTTTGCTTAATAGCAATTAAATGGCATTGATCACCACAGATAATAGTTACATGCTGATAATATAATGATAGATAAGTATTTAAGTAATGCAAACTTTTTTATGTCAGGTATTATTTCAGCATAATGTGGGTTATCGATTTTGAGCTCACTAGATGGTATAATTGAAGAGTATGGTCCTGTCATGAGTTCTACAGTACGGCCAACGAGAAGCGATACCAAATGTAAACAAAACCCATGCTAAAACCCCATCTAAAATGGCCGCCCGAATGTTGGCGAACCCGTCTTAACGTTGTCATGTTTTTGCCGGGAGAACGAGACATTACGACAAAGGCACAAGATGGAAAGGGCTAAATATTAGATTGTCAACGCCACAGTTGTTCTTTAGGTTAATGACCTTTCGTATCGCTTCTCATTGGCCGTACTGTATGTAGTACCAAGAACCTAATAAAAAGTTTATTTTTCTACATAATATTTCAACTACAGATAGGTACATATCTTAATATTGTCTCAACAATTAGTTAACACGAAACGTTTAAAAACATTTTTTTTTCGAACTTATTACACAAAATCTTCATGTCATAATTAATTAGGGTCAGTGGGTAGCCTTAGGAGCGGATTTTTAGGAGTTGGAGTATATCCTTAGGGGCGCTATGAGAATCAAAGAAAACGAAAAAAAAATTTTTTTGGTTAAAAAAATTTTTGGTACTTAGAAAATTTTTGGGACTTGGAAAATTTTTCGTTTTTTTTTTTTCAAATTGGTACCATACGCTGATAGGCACCATGAGCCGTGCAGAAAACAAAAAAAAAATTGAGGTTGAAAAATTTTTGGGACTTTTTTTTTCAAATTGCTACCAGTACCGGATCGCCCGAGTATTGAGAATTCCCAATAATTCGCGTATTTCTAGCATAGTTGAGGTAGGGTCGAAACTTTACCGTAACGAGAGCCACCTGTTATGGAGAAATTTTTTAAGTCCCAAAAATTTTTCAACCTAAATTTTTTTTTTGTTTTCTGCACGGCTCATGGTGCCTATCAGCGTATGGTACCAATTTGAAAAAAAAAACGAAAAATTTTCTAAGTCCCGCGCCATAGCGCCCCTAAGGCTACACTCCAACCTTAATTAGGTAGTCTTGAGTTCTTGACCACAATCGTGAATATTTTAAATAGCGCTTATAGATAACAGATTCTTACCCCCTTTTCAGGATAAAACATGTCATAGTAGAATCCTTCTTCGATTGGCGGACCGTAGCAGAGACAACCACCATAGACCTGATAAAAAAAGGAATATACATTAGGAGATATTAAAAAAGGTGGTTAAAAGAGTACTTGAATAGCTTTTATTTTGAACTAGCTGGCGCCCGCGGCTTCCCCCGAGAAGTAATATCGAAAAAAAATATCCTATATGTTAATCTCGGCTATAATCTACCTCTGTGCCAAATTTCATCAAGATCAGTTCATTTGTCATCCATATTCAGTAATAATGGTGGCCCTTATGAGAGAGGTACCTGAACAGCGGGTGAAACCGCTGGGCACAGCTAGTTTGTATACATACGTATGTTTCATATAAGTTATTATTTCATAAAAAAATCTTTGTGTTGTTAGTGCGGCTACAAAAACAACGCAGCCAAGCGATACCCAGAATTACCATCAATATGCAATAATGCCGGCAGATAGAATAGACACCTGATAAATAAAGATCTTGATTATTTTATTGATAGCTGATATTAATTACTACAAATAAACAAAATTCTGAGAATCTTTGTAGAGTAATTTAATGTTTATTTTTATAACTATAAAAATATGATATGGAAAGATATGGTTTCCCAGTTGGGAAAAGGCCACTTCTATATCTTTCTAGGTACTTTTTTCGTGCACCTCGAACAAAAGAGCTTTTAAGGCGCGGGCCCACCGCGGTGCACGGAGAGGCTACGCACGTGTATTAAGCTTCGCTTTGTAAGAAAATGTATGTGGTTGTGTCCACTGCAACCCACGGAGAGGTTACGCATGAATTGACGGCATTAATACATACGTGGCTTGCTCGAATAGGCGGTTACATAGCTCAACGCTGTCAACGTGGGTCTACGTTTCCACTAAAGTACACGAATATGACCCATGACTATGTACAATTCGCTTACCGCAGAGCGATTTTCCTCCGTGGATTGCAGTGCCACGTGTGTAGCCTCAACATGCGCCGTGCCACGTTATACATAGTCGTGGGGTTTCGTGTAGGTACTCCAGTGGAAACGTAGACCCACGTTGTCAAACAAATTTATACACGCAGCTAAAATGTGCCGCGTGCCCGTGCTCAGCATGCGCCCGGGGTGGGCCCGCGCCTTTACATTGGCCAAAAAATATTTTCTATCATAGTACTACTACGGGCCAAGACTCTCGCACCAAGGATTCCGTACGATCCTGCGACATAAAAACGGCCATATCTTTTGACTGCTTAGACTTAGAGGGTTGATTTCACAGCACAAAGGGAACACAGACTTGAGGATATAATTATGGTTTTAATTTCAACTTGATACTTCCACGGTTTCCTGAGATCTTGACAGACAGACAGGTCGTATAAGGCCCGGCGCCCATTATCGGCATCGGCACGACTGTGGATTTTAGGTGGCAAATAGCAATATACATTAACATAATGGCAATAAAGTAGATATTTCCATTATATATGGTCGTAATAACAAAAATACCGCTTCGGTATGATTGAGGCTGATGTATCAGCAGCCTTGAGAATGCTTCGGCATCCTTCGGTACGCCGCCGGGGCCGAGACAACACTCGGGGATAGTTTGCCCTGCGGGGCGAACGGAGGCATCCGACATTTGAATCATTTGACTCACACAACACAATCGAGGTAATACGATAGAGACGCTTCGGCAAGCTACAGGACGGTGCGGCATGCTTAAGGACGCCCCGTCATCCCTAAGAACGTTGCAGCATGCCAAAGCATAATTTCCGACAGTGTGCGCTTGCATGTAGGATGCCGAAGGATCCTTTTCCTTGCCGATACCGATAATGGGCGCCGGTCCTAAGAGTTCCGTTTTTTCCTTTTTAGGTATGGAACCCTAAAAAATAACCTCATCACTCACCCTTTCCATAGCTTCACCCAGCATATGTGCAGAAGAATGCCAGAAGACAGCCTGAGCATCCGTGTTGTCCCACCTCAGGAGTTCCAGCTTGCAGTCACCTTCCAGCGGCCTTTCTAGGTCCCAGAGCTCATTGTTCACCCGTGCGATGATGGTTGCATCAGCCAGGCCCTGGCTGCGATGGAGGACAGTCATCATGAGGGTCGGATGTGGAAAAGCAGGGTGGAACTGGAGTGGCATTTTACTGGGGTCTTTTCCAAGCTGGCTGTGCGTCAGCCAAAAGCTATGTATCATTCTAAGAGTTTTTGCTTATGCAATGGTTTTATAGAATTATTATGACTAGGGTAGTTAAAATGCTAATGATTATACATTGGTTATGTCCACCAAAATTCCAGTCAACAAGCATTTTGAATATATGTTAAGGCAGTACATCATTGGGAGTATTCGCCTTTAATGTACGCACAGTGACCGATCAAGCTATTAAAAACCAGTTTGTGTGGATCTCTCATTGTACTGGAAAGCTTTACAAAGCGAGGCCATATTACACTGGAAATGTATAGTTTGATCGGACACTGTGTTTGCTAATCCAGATTAATTGTATCTGTACAAAATTGAATCTAGCATAATTACATTACAGATGAATGTTCCTTGGAAGGAACGCTTTAAAACCAGTAAAGCACAGAATATATTGAAAATACATGCTGCACATTGTGCACATTTAGCCAATACATGGATTTAAGCATGCTTTAAATTATCATTTATAACACAGTCTTTAAAAAACTTTCTTGCAGGTTGTTCCAAACACTGTAACTAATATCCCATCATTTGAAACGTCAAATTCTGAACATAGACCATGCTTTAAGTTTAGGCAATATAGACATAAACCAGTTAAAGCCATCGGCAGTCCACCCTTAATTAAAGTACTTACTATTCTCTCCACCACTCGCTTGTGTGCAGATAAATAATTAATTAATTATTATACATCGATCTAGCGTTCTTACATAGTAATACATAATCAGTTTATTCGATGCGTTTCCAACAGGGATGGATCTGTAATGACAGATGTGTGCGAAACTAACCAATCATATAACTAACTTAGCTCATAATTTGAAAGAGAAGCTAAACTATAGGTGAGTTTCACACACATCCCTTGCTATGCATCCTCGCTCATCTCTAGTGGAAACGCAGGATTTTTTCCTATTGCTCTGGCAAAGGCCTCTTCTCTGTGTGAGGGATTTGGCAATAACCAGCCATGGAGGTCCATTGCGGTTGATGCAAAGCTTAATTAGAATAGTGATAATAGAATGTCACGGAAAGATCTTTATGGCCAAATATCTCGGTGCTATCATTGCGAGACAATACCAAAAAATCACATGGGAGAAAGTATGATGGCTTATGTATTATTTATTATAAATTCTCATTTGCCATTTTAATGGCAAATGTGAATTTGGTTGTGATCGTCATGCGTACTAACGCATGACAATTGAGTTATGCAAAACCAGAATACACTATTTTCTCTGTCTCCCAAAGCTTATACTAAATGAGGTCACGTTATACTTGATATGTAAAGTTTGAAGTGGGTAGTTGACACCATTAACCAACAATTTAAAAACACATTTTTTCTGTCTTGACAACTTAGTGACGTCATTGGTTGCGAGTCTCATACAAAATCATGAGGAAGCGCGTTTTGACAGCTCATCCAAAGTATATCAATTGATTGGTGGTGTCAACTACCCTATTGTTGCTGTCTGTACTTTCAGTTGTCACAACACAGTGATAATAATGCTTACAAAAACAAAATATTAATCTGTTCCTAATATTTTTAGAATACTATCTCTATGCAATTGCCACCAAGTTAATAATATTCATGGCTAAGTAGCTGTGGCCAATCTTCGTTTGTGTGAAAAATACATATTTTGTTACATTTTAAAATTAAATATGAAATTAAGTGTGAAATTATTATTTAAAAAAATTACTTCCATAGCTGAATTAGATTTAGCTAACAGTTTCATGGGTTTTAATATTTTTGCATGGTTACACATGTAATAACCTTAGCCACTAACCAGTGGTTTCTGAAATTAGCCGCAACAAACAAACGGAACTAAATTCATGGGTTTTAATATTTTTGCATGGTTACACATGTAATAACCTTAGCCACTAACCAGTGGTTTCTGAAATTAGCCGCAACAAACAAACGGAACTAAATTGTTGTAAGAACCTATTAACTTTTGTTATTATGCATTTAGTAAACAGCTGTTTTTTTTTTCTAAAACTCACACAGACACTTGCAATTTAAGTACTTGTATTCATGATCTTCATGACTGTCTTAACTATGAAATTTTATTTAGAGGCTGTTTTTCTGTTTTTACCAAATAAATAAATATCAGTGTTTGCAAGAATTCAATAATAATCTGTTAAGGAATTGATTGAAATCAGCAATTAATTAACTGTTATAATATCTTAAGGAAAACACTATACAATGTAGTATTCTGCATGACTCACTTCGTATAAGTTGAGTTTGAATGATGACATAGTGCTGCACTATTGCAATAGAAAACTTAGGATGGTAAAGTATTTGAAATAGTGTACACAATGCACTGTTATAGTAACAACTAGTATGCTAGTAGGTACTCAAGATATAAAGTTTCTTATAATCTTTTACTCTTAAGTATAACTGATGTCCTGGTAAGTTTTTTTCTATTTAAAAGAAAAAATAGTTGCCCCAACCTAAGAATTTTTCTTGTATTGTGCTTTTACAAACATTTAAAAAAACATACGCAAACAGCCAGATCCAAAACAATTATCTATAGGTCATACAAATATTTTTGTTCTTTGCGGGGATCGAACCCAGGAAACGCAGCAACAACCGTTCCGTCAGCTGCTAGAAACTGGTTCCTACCAGCTACTACCATTCATTCTAGTGTTGGCATAGGCTTAGAGTCCATTAGGCAAAAAAATGTTTTCTTACTCTCTGCTTCGTAGTGCTTCTAAGCCTGTGATTCAACCAATATGCCAGCTACCAGTGTGTTTTAATTATAATCCTAATTTGACCTACTGCTGGTCAATTGCCTGTAATCCCTCTTTGTTCACAATTTGTGAGAATATTTTTATTCATTAATTAATGTCTCATAATGTACACAAACTGACACCTTTTTCTAATGGCGTAGCCAGAAACTACCAAAAGCAACCAAAAGTTTAATTATATTCATTGTAAAAAATACAAAATATTGTTGAACTTACCTAATTCCCTTAGCTACATCATATGGACTAGTTTTCCAGGCCTTAGCTTCTACTGTCTTGCCATCAGGTAGGGTAACCACTATACTCATATCCGGTTTGCTTGCCAATTCTTCATTGTACTGTATTTTGAACTTATCCCAGAGATCAATGCGCTTTTGAATGAATTCAGGCCATGGATTCAGCTCAGCGGTCCCTCCGGAACTTTCATCTGGTTTTTTCTTTTTTTCCTTCATTGCTTTGGTCTTTGACTGGAAAGAGAATTTTTATGTTAGGTCCAAATATTAAGGGCCTGGCTTTAATGCCCCCAAATTTAAGTTTAAGTAGCATTTGTGAATATACCCCTAAATATGTATCTTCATAAAAATAGTAACCATAGATAATTTTGTTTTAGTCTACTAACAATATACTGCAATCTCAAGTATGGTGGTTATGTATGAGTGATTTTGACAATAATACTTCACAATTGGTATATATGAAGAGGTTAGTAAATAATAACAGGGAGATAAGATGTTTATGATAGTAGGGTTTATTAGTTACATGACACATTGAACCACATTCAGGCAAAATAATGATTGAATTCAGATTTAATACAAGGACAAGTCAATATTGTAACTTTAATCATATAAAATTGCATTCATAGCACAGGTGCGTGAGACAATGCAGTTTCGCCTAATAACCTATTGAATAATTTCTACAACGATTTGAATGGCTTAAGTCATACAGAAATATAAATACATATAATTAAAATAGGTTACAAGTCCTTACAGACAAATATATTAACTAATATGAATGGCTAGGATACAGAAAAAAAGATATGTAGGCAAACGAAACTGCATGATAACATTCCAGCAAAAAACGCTGATGAAAGTCCTACAGACCCATGTGGCATATGCGTAGTCCTTGCAGCGGACCACACAGCCTCCACGGATGCCAATAAACTTTATCATGACTTACATAACGTACAAATATACGTTCTCAAACTAAATTATAATGTATAAAACCCTGCCTTTGAGTCAATGTTTAGTTTTTGGATTTCTTCAGCCGCAGTGTCACCCATTGCAGAACGTGTATCTTTCGAATTTGACAGCCGAACTAACGATGTTGCCAGCGTGGAATTATTAAAGTTTAAATATTCCGTTCTACGTATAATATAATGCTACAAAGTATAAACTGTTTTATAATTAATTTATTGTTTTCATGTTGTTTTTAAAAGATGCTACATAGAGTTTTAGTTTCCAAACACAAAAACTAAAAATCACAATTAAAGGCCCACATTGTTTTCATACCACTGTTTTCTAATTCTGTCAACACAAAACTTGTTTCTTACCGATATTTGTAATGATGTTAGATTACGAAAATTGTTGTAAGACTGGTTTTTATAAATTTTTCGTATTCCTTACATATAGGTTCCTACATTAATTAGTTAAGCATAATTGAATAGAATTATTATATTGAATCGGACGAATAACATTTTATCCATTTAATTATAACATAAACTGATAAAATATACTGCGCACTGCGCCTAAAATCTATGTTCTCGAAAAATAAAGGAAGTTTGTTTATCGTTTGAGTGCTATTTTTTTTATAACAGGCGCCTGTTAAAAACAATTATCTTTTTACTACTCGTTGGTTCCTTCCTATCAACCGTCGAAATATTTTATTTAAATGAAGAAATACCTACTTTTAATACTATACTTTCAATGACTATTTATACACACTAAGCGATTCGCTTAAACGTATCATGTATTTAGAGTTTTAGACATGTCGCTCTATAATATGGGACCGTCGTGCTACTACGATGGTATTTTTAAAAGCATCATAAATGCATTTAAAAATTATACCAGAAGCTTAGAAGCTTCACATCGAATCACAAACAGTAAGCAAATATTCAGGCTGCCACTGGCCTTTCTGTGAAGTACCCACCCTTCTCTTCCTACTCGTTGATAAATCTAAGGAGTTTATAGCAAAGAGGTATTTTAATGATAGGATTAATCAACAACTCTGAGCACAGAACACAATAAGACGGGTAACTGCTTGTCTGTGATCATCTGTGATTGTGTCACAAAATGACAAGTATAAAACAAAATTCAAAAATTATAAAGTAAAGTATAAAATATAGTTTTCTAGTTTAAGCAATTTAGAATTCAAATCTAAAATGTATGCACAAAAAGTTCGTCCAATAGACGGTTTTCAGCGTGTTATAAATTCCTTCAAGCAGTTTGAAAACAAACTAGACAAGTTACAGGAAGATGTGAATAGTCATGGAAAGACCCTAACAGAACTTCGTGCTATGGTTACAAACCTCTCAGGATCGGCAGTAATTTCTGCTGACGAAAAAGGTCCAAATCATAGGCGTTATGTAAACAAGACAACAAATATTCAATACGAGGACAAGGTATATTTAGGAGCTCCGAAAGTAAAACGCACGACCTCTGGATCTCCAAAACTACAAGTGAAGAGTTACCAAAGTCAGAAGAATAAAGTCAGTCCACAAAGTTCACCTTTTCAAGTGCGTCGTCGTAAAATGGACTCAGGTGCCAAAGGCATAAGTCAAAAACATGCACAGAGACATAAAAAAACGGACGCTCAACGAAAAATAAGGCCTAATCAGAAAAATATAGAAAAGAAACGAGTAAGGCCGGCAAAGTAGAGTTTATACTAGAAAATTTATTTCTCCTCATTGGATAAGATTTGTATGGTACTAAAAAAAAGGTACGTTTATAAGTAATAAAAAAATATGCGTGTTTTAAAAATCGTTTATTCAATTTCTAAGGTTCAATATAACTACGAGTAAGTACTTAGTCTACAAAAATCTGGTGGTAAGCTATTATAAATAAGCAGAGGGGCCCGTGAAGGCCACTGCCTACCGGGGTCGTGGGTTGTTCGAAAGGGATACCGCGCCCCCGGAACATAAAGGGCAAAAGAAGGAACATGCACAAAATAACTTCTCCTGCTCCGCCTAGACCTAGAGCGTAGTTTCTAAAATTGAGCGTAGTTTTTGAAATAAAAATACTTTTTAAATCTTTGGATACGAGTTAATAAGGGCAAAAATAGGATTGCCTAAATTATGACCTACCAATGTAAAAATATTTTAATCCAATACCGATATTGGTCAGTATAAGTTTAAACTCTGTAGTTTTTTTTAGTTGTAATAAGTTTGCAGAGCGCTGTACTACTGGGACAACAAGACAGCGCCGGGCCAGACCCATTGGGGTTCGCATCACCGTCGCCATCAGTTACGACTCACTGAGAACAATAGGTACGGCAATAAGCATCCACTGGCTCGGGAACATGCAGACTCTTCCGATTATCGATCTCGGTCTTCCGGGGACAGTGATGTTGATACACTCCAAACTACGGCAAAAATTACCTACTGCAGCGCCATTAATAAGCTTAAGAATAATCGTGCGGCAAAATCGACCGACAAAATATATCGGTTAGTAGCTCATTAAACAACACCTGGGGATGAAGAGCTTCACAACCTGTTCTTTAATACCCTCTTTTTTGCGGATAGGAAATCATCAAATACCTTTCCCCGCTCTGGGCGGAGCGGAGGGGAAGTGTCGGGCTTGTACTGACTAAAACCCACCCATGTTCCTTCTTTTGCTGTTTATGTTCCGGGCCACGGTATGTTTTTTGAACAACCCGCAATCCTGGCAGGTTCTTCATTCCCCTAATATGCTACCTAGCCAATTCCGACCATAGCTACTGCTTTCGATGGCTTTCTAGGGTGGTTGTCAAGCTTTAGTGTGCATCCCTACCATGTGCTCGATACTGAATACGGGGTGACCATAGATATCAGAAAGAAGTATCTGTTTTTAATATTTCGACGCTGGTAATCATTTTCGCGTGTGTATGTGCGTGCCAAATGAAAACAGCACCATTAACGTAAGGTCTTTATCATTTGGACTTTTGAAACCTTCTTGTGTCGATTCATTCTGAAACAAAGAAAAATCTTATAAGGTTAGCAAGAAGTTTTGTTACCATAGGTTTTATAGTTCCGGGCCAGGACCTTGCAGGCTCCAGGTTGTCCAGGGTCAAGTTTGTATATATCTACTTTAGACAGAGCATTCTCGGCATCGCAATGAGTAGGTATTCGTGAGCGTAACATGCAAATATGTATTGTAGCTACGCGATGTCGGGACTTCGGATAGTTTTTGTAATTGTTGCCCATGATTGAAATGTAAAGACGTTGCTCAAGTAGAAATAACTCCTTGATATATCTTTTATTATCACACAGTCTTGGAGTGGAATTCCCTGCCTTTTTTCCGGATGGGAAATCATCTAATAACTTTCCCCGCTCTGGGCGGAGCGGAGGGGCATGTCAGACTTGTACTGACTAAAACCCACCCGTTCCTTCTATTGCCCTTTACGTTCCGGGGCCGCGGTATCCCTTTGAACAACCCGCAACCCCGACAGGCGGAGGCTCTGGCAAGCCCCTCTGCTTTGCTGACATCTCTTTAAGGCGCGCGTGAAACACGAACGCGCCGTCGACACGGCCTGTCGTCAATCGACGGACGGACGGTGAGCTACCCATTGCTCACAGTCCACAGGCCCGCATCTACAGAAGCCAGGAGTAGTCTCGCAGCGCCGAGATTGGCGGATGTTCTCTCCCTCAAACGCCCGGCCACCTCCTTTGCTAGCATTAATACTGCTTCGCAGAAGGAGGTGACCGCTTCCCATTCCCTCTCGCTCCGGACCATGGACTGAATTCCCTGCCTGCGTTGGTGTTCCCGAAATCTTAAAACTTGCATCGATTTAAGTTGCGAGCAATAGGCTTCTTTTGAAGATGGAGCATCATGTCAACGATGAAACGCCATTGTCGACCTGATGCTCCATCTTCAGGGCAATAGGTTGAAGTCAAGAGTAGGCCCATTTAAAATAATAATTAATTAAAAATAACGATGATACTCAAGTCCCGACAAACCTCAAACACGTTACCAATCTTCAGAATTATTTCTAGGTAGGTACAGACTCACAGTTTATGCACAACGATCTCCCCGATTATTATAGTCACGGAGACGGCAACCCCGTACAGCATGAGGATCAGAACCGGTCGCATGTCCATCAGACCGACACTGCTGAATGAGGACATCTTGGTGATGCAGTGCGGTTTTGAGACGAGGTAGCGTTTGCGAATCGCTGACTGGATTCCGGACTCTCGGATTTGCTTGTGGCTGTGAAGTATGAATGGTAGATATTTTGGATCTATAATACACTATTAATTAGGTTATAGTAAAACAATAACAACTGCAAAGTTGGAAAATGCATTTTCGTATTTTTTTCAGCAAACCCTTTCATTTCTGATTCTGTCTACCTACCATATTCCAATATGGCGAACACGAGTCCGCCATATTGGAATTAAAATGACGTCACTAAGTTAACAGTCTAAAAACGAGAAGTGAGTCAAAATGAACTTCTAAGATTTGTTTAGGTACATAGTTAGTTACAGCCCAATAAAGCGTTTCAAAATCTATACTATTGCGTGTAAAAATAAAGGTTACATTAAAATTGATTAAATACAGCAGCGAACAGCTTCATATAAAAGCCTGTTATTCGTTAGTTTATTTGGCTCCATTTCTCTATGGTAGGAGCTTTCTATCTATCTTTTTACATAAAAATTAATTGTTTTTGTTTGTTTCGCTAAAACTCGAGAATGCCTGAACCGATTTGGGTCATTTTGATCTTGAAATATTAGCGGAAGTTTAGGAAATGTTTTAACGGTTAATATATAGGTAGATAAAGAAGGTAGGTAGATCTAGTTTAAAAGGGAAAAAAAAACTTTTCGAAATACACAGAACGCCACACAATTACCTACCTTTGCTTGAAAGATAAAGCGTGCGTGAAACATTTTAAGCAGTATTTACCGACAAAGTTCTACGGAAATGTTCTCTTAAACATACAAAGCAAAAACTAACACGACTCTAATCAGCTCCAAATATGGCGAACCCCTCCTGACAGGAGTGAACGAGTCGAAGGTCACGAGGTAGTCCACTGTTGCGATGTCACATTTCTCACTCTCCAAGAACGTGGCTTCAATCTGACGATAGACTGGTTCTGCTACCGAATGAAGAGCGAATAGACCCTGGAAGTAACATTGTTTAGGTTTAATTATCAAACTAATATAAAGACAAAAGGTTTTATGTATGTTACTTTTACCCGCTCAAAAGGCTAAACGGGTTTACGACTTAAACCATGTTTTTTTTTTTTTTATGAATGGCATCTCGCAGTTCAACCAAGGAGGTTGTCGTCCGCTTAACCGGGCGAATCCTGTGGGTGCCTTATAAATTAAGACCTCCAGCCAGGGTAAAAACTTACAAACTAAGCGACTACACGCTAAGGGCACCCCCTGTGGGGTACGAGCCTCGGCTTAGGGCGTCGCTGAGGGACAGCAAGGGACAGGCTGGATCTGAGTGATATTATTTAGGGACTATTTTAACTTACTGGCTCAGCAGCGCGGGGTGGTTCTTGCAAGGGACGGGTAGGGAAAACCATGGATAGGATTTTTTTTAGCGAAATTAGCCATCGGGGCACGGGAGATATTATAGCAACGGGTACAGCAGGTGCACTCGGTTCCTTTACTCGTATTGTCTAATGGAACAGTAATCTGAGAGGGTTGGTGGGTAGCTGATCCCCCCCGGATTTGAACCTTGGAGCTTAACTTGTTTTCTATGGCACGGGGGTCTTAAACCGTCAAATTCCAAATTCCGGGCTGCTTGACAAACGTCTTATAGAAAAAACCCAATAAAAATTTTTGCTCGACACGGGAGTCGAAACCTGGATCCCACGCTCAGCAGTCGATCTTGCGACCGCGACACCAACGGGATAGTCAAATTTTTACTGGAATATGGGCAATTCCATTCCACACAGAAATCGAAGTTAAGCTTGGAAAATTGTAGTATTCCGCTTGCGTTGGTTACTGTTTGCTCCGAGATTTCAGGAGGAGTTGGGGCGTTAACCTCCTTCTGTTTACGGCCCCAAGAGGAGTCGGGGTTTTAACCTCTTTCTGTCTACGGCCCCAGGAGGGGTTGGGGGGTTAACCTCCTTCTGTCTAGGGCCCTGAAATGGCCTGCTAGGATCATTTTAAAAACAAGTAGTTCGTACCTTTCGGATTCTCTCAACGCCGGCTGCGAGACTGTAAAGTTTTGCTTTTCCATTTACCGGGAAGACTCTGTCACGTATTGAAGTGTGAAGAGGTTCGATGCTTTGATTCTGGGAACAAAGAAATAGGATGGTCGCCTCAAATGCCTTTTAAGCGATTTAAAAAAGGAGGATGTTTTTAGTTGGGCTGTATTTACTTGTATGTTTATAACTTGTTTTCTCCGTCGATTATGGGAAAAATTCATTTGGGACCTAAAGGAATTTTATTTATATCTTCTATAATACATAGTTTTTTCCTCTAATGTAGATACATAGATGGGCGATATGCAATGAAAAATTAATACTCAATAAGATTTCTTTAACGAAACGATAGATTGTAAGAGCCACATACAAACACGAAATGGTTATAATCGACATCGTTGGCTGCGAGCGTGATCTTAGCACCGGCGAGCTGCGGCAAGCTGCGGATGGAGTCAGAGGGCGCCTGCAGCAGCACCACGATGTTGGCCGAGTACGCCGCGTACAACGCCATCAGCGCCGTGAACAGCACGAACACCATCATGCGACCTGCACATTGTGACACATCAACATAGTACGCCGCGTACAACGCCATCAGCGCCGTGAACAGCACGAACACCATCATGCGACCTGCACATTGTGACACATCAACATAGTACGCCGCGTACAACGCCATCAGCGCCGTGAACAGCACGAACACCATCATGCGACCTGCACATTGTGACACATCAACATAGTACGCCGCGTACAACGCCATCAGCGCCGTGAACAGCACGAACACCATCATGCGACCTGCACATTGTGACACATCAACATAGTACGCCGCGTACAACGCCATCAGCGCCGTGAACAGCACGAACACCAATTATGCAATATAGAAGGTGGAACCTAGGGTCTACCTGGTGCTCTTCTGGGTTCTATGTAACACCCTTGCTGTGTCACAGCACTCATCGTCAGCAGCAGTGCGTCACATATGCCACCATCCAGCTGCTGTTGTGTGCTAGCCTATAAATAAGCTTTTATATTAGTACATCAAGAAAAATCAGCCTAGTGAGATAATAATTATAATTAACTAGCTTTTGCCCGAAGCTTCGCTCGCATTAAATTCGGGGTGTAGTTTTTGCCAATACGCCTTATTTATTGTAATAGCAAAATAGGTTTAACCATTTAGGCGTGAAGACGTAACAAACAAACAAAAAACTCACTTTCGTTTTTATAATATTAGTAAGTTAATTCAGGCTTTAAATTTCCAAGTTTTCTTTAAAAAACCACTTACCTTTGTCAGCACACGTTCCACCTTGCTTGCTAAGAACAAGGTAACGGTCGCAATTGCGGTGCATACGGCTATCGTGACCCACACCCGGGTGGAGAACGGCAGGTAGAACACGTTGGCCACGTAGGCCAGGGGAGGCTGTCGGAAGATGAAGAGCATCCGCATGGGAGCCACCAGGTCAGTGTACGTCACCACATCGAAACGGTCTCGGAATATCACGCAGTTTGTGCCTGGAGAGAAACAATAAGTTACAGAATTAATATGTCTCCCGAAGTTATTAAGCAAAGTTTTTGTGGGGAAATTGTAGATGCTTTTTTTTTGGGGTGGGAAATCATCAAATAACTTCGGGAGACATATTCATTCTGTGGAGAGGGTCAGACTTTTATTGGCTAAAACCCACCCATGTTTCTTCTATTGCCCTTTACGTTCCGGGGCCGCGGTATCTCTTTCGAACAGTCCGCAACCCCGGTAAAATGTAGATGCTTGATAGTCGTTATAGGTAGACAGTGTCTTAGAAGTTTAACAACCGCTCCTATCAAGGAGTTTCCTATTTCCCAGTACTAACTGGGTAGGTGGGTTCAGATAAGTATTCAGTAGGTACGACTCGACTTCAACATTGTTCAGAAAAGGCTGGGCAGATGAAAAGTAAATGAGTAAATAAAATTTCTTTCTTTATTTAGGTTTTCCATAGATATCAGAAAGGAGTTTTATAATAATATTTCTGCGAGGTTTTACTATTTTTGGTAGGTCTAGGAAAACCTCTTGGAATAGGTAAACCTGAGATATAAGAGTTGAAGATAATGACGTTCTAGTATTGTGTTTTCAATGATTAGAGACCGTTAAAAAAATAAGTGTTCTCATTTAACTTACCCACATCAGCTTTGTTATTGTACAAATCAGCGACCATACCAGACCACTGCCCGTTCACTTTGTACCCGTATCTATAACTGAAGATATACCGAGCCGTGGCGTTTATCATCTCGAAGCCAATCTTAGCGGCTGACCAGCAGGCTTTCGTGATCGAATCGTATTGGAGCTCACTGAAAAAGATGGAGTACTGTCTAAATGGAAGTCTGTTACGGTTGTGTATAAAAAAAAAACTTGACACTAAGGGTGCGATTTCGCAGAAAACGTTTCGCTTCCAAATTTGAATGTCTGGCACAAATAGACAGGCATTTATGGTAATGATGCCAGTCTTAAATTTTTTTGGGCGAATTGGCGCTAAACAAACGCCTATTTTTTTAAAAAAAAACAGAACCTTATTTTTTAAAATGAAATTTAACCCTTTCTTTTAGACTGTCTACAAATATTTTCAAGAACCTTACCCCCGAATACTGAAACGTCACTCAAAATGTGAGGGCTGCTTAACATTTGAGCAGCTCTTAAACTTTAGATTTTGTATGGTCAAACGTCACTTCTGAGTCTCTGTTAAACTTAAGTGGGACTTAAATTTTGAGTGACGTTTCAGTATTCGGGGGTTAGAATAGATAAAAGAAAGTGGAACTGAAATCTTACAGCCGATCCTCTCTGGGTAGATGCAGTCGTGTGGTATTACTGTCCTGGATGACGTTGGACATGACGATGGGGTGGCCCATCATGTTCTTTCGTCTTCGATACAGCTCCCGATGAGGCCGTACATCCACCAGGCTACCGTTGTAGTAGCCACGAAGAGTTGATATCATAGAACCGTTGAGACCTGGCCTGTGCACTTGGAAAAATGAGACAGTTTTTTTTTTTGTACTCAAAATAAATTCTTATTGAAGTATTTCTCACGCAAAATAGCAAACAGCAATAATATAAAGACTTGCCCTCTAACATAATAAATACTATGACATCGGAGCATATTTTTAAAACAACTTCTTTTTTTTGACAATTGTTGTATTTTGTTGATGTATTCTGACATGACAAATAATCTTACGGAACGAATCTGAATCAATATAACTGAATTAAAGTAAACTAAACAACATGACACAATTTCAATAATTAATTATGTGACAATGTTATGTGATTGAATGTGATTTTTGCATGTACTTAGCTTATTTAATATTTCTACACCAGCAAACGTAGTATGTGTTGATTCAATGTTTAATGTAAGATCTAAATGTAACTTAAAGTTAGAAATAAAATATATTGTTGTGATTAAAATAGAAGAATCACAACAATTGACGGGCCTGTTGGTCTAGTGGTTAGTGGCCCTGACTGCTGAGCCGGAGGTCGTGGGTTCGATTCCCACCCAGGACGAGTGTGATGAGCATGATTGTTTGTTCTGTGTCTGGGTGTGATTTATCTATAATATGTATGTATTTATAAATTACTAGCTGTGCCCAGCGGTTTCACCCGCTGCTCACTTAGGGGTCAGCTTGGGATCAGATAGCCGTGTGTGAGTTGTCCTAATATATTTATTTATTTATTTAATTTAAAAATCGAATCCGGTATATTAAGCGAGCGCTCCTTACGGTGCTCGTTTGTAGCGGCTGCTATAATTTTCTTCAGTCAAAGTGTGCATCTCATGTGGTTTTGCTTGATTTATTAAATTAATGCTGTAGTTTTAGGGTATTTGTTTTTAAAAATGTAACATGCCTTCTACTTTGCAAGATTTTTTTATCTTATCACATAAAACTTAAACATAACTTTCGAAATGTGTGTACTTGTAAGGTAAATTTCTACCTAACTCTTTCTGGATCACAGTAAATACACAGTATGTGTAGTCCTCTTAATTCAATCTACAAGTGACGGAAAGTCTTACGAGTAACTCCTTATGCAACTTACTTTCTACCATCTTGAACTGGTTACCGACCCTCTCAGCGAGTACCAGGTCACTGTCAACTAACACTGGACCCTTATTCATCAGAGACAGCGTGTACTCCTGGAGTTGGGGAGAGGTGGTCAGGATCAGCCAGCGATACGTGAACTGAAAAAGTTCCTTGGACAAAGCCTGGTTTAAAAAAAAGGAAGGTCAGTCCTGATGTCACACCTAAATGATAAATACTTATGTATTTCTGGAAGCTGGTTTTGTGATACTTATTCTTTTTCACGTTACAGCTGCAGCAGCCAGTAAAATAAGCATTGATGGACGAACGTGTTAATACGCATGCCCATTAATGCCTATATAGTTATGGCTTGTACAGAACTTTTCTCAAATAATGCGCGGAAAAAACTAAGTAGAAACTTTTTATTGAAATGTTTTATTGCAACTCACAACAATATTTTTGTCACGCGCCGCGTGTTCATTTGTTTTTTTTTCCATAAACAGTTTTCTATTTGCAAGCCAGTTCGAAATTTAAATAAAACTTTTGTCATTTCACATCCTTGGTTGCCATGTTTTGGAATAAAGGATCGTTCCATTTTTAAATTACACGACAGATATTGTGTTTACATAGTCATTTATTCGGTCGCTCAAACGAGGCAGATATTGATTTTCATATAACTTTGGCCGCTGCTCGCAAGTATTTGGTCAGAACCTACAATAAAGAAATACCGAAAAAATCTCGAGAGCTAATCGAATATGTTTGGATTCGAAAAGAGGCCTCTTTACATGTCCATACATCTTCTTGGTCAGATCATGTGAAAACTATGCAATAGTGTAGCTTTTTTCGGCATGTTTTTACAGTTGGCTTTCACTATCAGCATACACAGGAACCTCAAAGATCTTTAGGTATACATCCAGTGGCGCTTATAATTAAACTACTTCTGTTGGGTATAATATCATGGATTCTACATGGTTTTCATCAGGATCATCTGTAGCAGACACGAGATCTAGACTTGTGTAAATACTTACATAAGAAATAACAGCTCTCGACTTGTCACAGTCCAAATCTGTAAGATACATTATAGCATGATCTTGATACTTGGACTTCGGTTTGAAAGACGCAGATGTTCTCACGCCAATGGTTGACATTTCCATTACAAACTTGTTTATTACGTCTGTAATGAAAAGAATAGGTACTTTAAATGTTTTCACTAACTGGTTATAGCAGCATTGAGATTCTAACTTTCAGCGTGGCAAAGACAAGAGTACCTATCTTTTAATTTGAAGCATTCATTTTGGTGTCATCGAGTGTTTGTGATAATTATTGGGCATATCGAGATAAATCCTTTACTGCTGCACTGAGGGAAAGAGACAGAGCTATACAGGGTGTCTAGCCATCTCTTTCTCACACAGGAATAAGAACTGCTATAAGATGTCATGGTAACCCTATAAATTGAGCGTTGAAAATCCAAGAGTATTTTTTTTTCATTCTTAAGCAAGGTGCTCCACCCTGGGCCGCATAATCTCTTCTTAAACACAAGCCTATTTAAAAAAAAAACAGCCAATAACGAGTCAGACTCGCGCACCGAGAGTTCCGTACAAACTTGCGACATAAACAGCCATATCTTTTGACTGCTTAAACTTTAAAATATGATTTTTCCACAACTCCAAAATTCCATAGACTTCAGTATATGGTTTAAATTTCAACTCGATACCTTCACGCGTGCCCGAGATAAAGAGTCTTGACAGTCTGATAGACGGACAGACGGATAACAATGTGATCCAATAAGGATTCTGTTGTTGCCTTTAAAATAGGCCCAGGTTATCGCGGCGCAGTGTTGCCAATGATAAGGCGAGGAACAGCTCTCTACTCCTCGTCATCTGAGAAGGGTTTTGTGAAACCCCGCGACCCAGCCAGAACTGACGAGGAGCAACAGTTAATCAGTAAGAGCCTGATAGATCCCTCCAAAACCACGGTGGCCTCCAAAACTCGGAACCTTTTTTGTTAATCAGTAAGAGCCTGATAGATCCCTCCAAAACCACGGCGGCGTCCTAAACCCAGAACCTTTTTTTAAAATAAGGTCAGTAAGTACGTACTCTTTTTCCAGCACAGTCCACCATATATCAAATGTGTAGGTTTCTGGTCATTCTGGATGAACAACTTAATAAAATCGAAGGTGGTCTCATCCTTTGCATGAACCAAACTTTGAACCAACAGCAAAAATATTAACGAAGCTCTATTCATATTGCTTTAGGGGAGGCCTATATATGCTAGTCTGCACTAGCAAAACAATCTTTGCAAAACTGGTGTCAATTTTAAAAATTTAGTATGTAAGAAATATTATTATTACTTTTCATTTGCTTCAATGATGATCAAGACAATAGTGAAATGAAGAAACAGAATTGTCTAACTTCGGTTGAAAAATATTAAAGGTATTTTTTTTCTACGTAAAGTCAATAAGGTTTGTTAAGTTAAACTAAATGTGATGTCAGATGTAATTGAGACCAATTGAGGCTGACAAGTCTTCAAACATTAGTAAAGACAATTTTAGATAATAATGTTGTGACGCTACGTTTGGGAAAATTGTTTTGTTTGTCTGTAGCAAAAAGTTTCTATTAACTTGTTTATGATTAACATCAGTTTTTCTAGTTTCCATGGCTTTCTTTCGGATGGGAAACCATGAAATGGAGGGTCCACCTCTCTGGGCGAAGTAAAAGGGAGTGTCAGACTTCTGTTGTGTTGCGGGATGTTCCGAAGACATACATAAAGATGTTCCGGGGTCGCGAGGAACATGGGTGGGTTTTAGTTAGTAAAAATCTGACACTCTAGCTCCGCTCAGAGCGACGTTAGTTATTTGATGATTTCCCATCCACAAAAAAAAAACACCAATAATTTTCATAAAATCGTCAGAAAAGTCAACCAAACCCAGAGCACTTTACCTAGTCTAGAAGCTCAAGCTTGAGGTTTTCACAAAACATAATTGGGCATATTTACTTAACATTTTCAACTGAATATTACATGCCATACGTCGTTCTGTTTGACGAACCGTGGGTAATGGTGACATCATAAGAAACGTCTCATTATATAGTATAAGTGTACAAAGAAATCGTAAGTTAACTTATGAATAAAACAAAGGATTTATATCGTGTCTTTATTGTGAATATCGTTAGTCCTAATTTACATTGACTGACTATTAAGTGATAGAATAGAATAAGTAATAATCATTTGTGAAAGAAAGAAAGAAAAAAATACTAAAATGTCGCAAAAAGAAAAAAAACATGCAAAGGATCACAAACATTTACAAATACATGTATGCGACCAAATAAAAAAAAAATGCTTGCACGTCGTGACTGCGACAGGTAGGTCACCACTCAACATGATGTTGTGCCATGGGAGTCCACAGCACAGCGCTGGTTTTCAGTGGTCAACTCGTGAGTAAAACGTACGGGAGTCCAAACAGCAAACAAAATATTTTAAATATATACTTAAATAAATAAAAAATAAATTAAATTTGTGTGAAATAATGGTACATAAGGTCTAAAATTAGAGTTATAAACTTACATGTTTGAACATATAATGGAGCATCTTAAAAGGTAACAATTTAATATGAAACATTTATACTAAATCTTTACAGTAATAGGTGCGTATGACTAATAAAAAACAACACAAAATAATTTGAAAACCTTAGTTATCAATGATATATTTTTACAATAATTTAAGTGAAATCAGGGTGTGCTGATTTAGGTTTTTCTATACTAAGCCTTTCTTCTATTCCTGGGTGAGGTGCGTAACATCTCTAGTAAAACGTATGAATAAGTTCTTCGAGAAATATATCGTAATTCTCGTGGTGTAGCATCACGAGTTGACGATTAAGATCTTTCCAGAAATCTTAGTCAGTGCCGGAACGGAATGTGTTCATCAACCGCATATAAGCCCCTTTTCAACTGTCGGATCGTCATCCTGAAATGAAAAAGTTGTTTGTATGAAATGTGTCTAAATACAAATCTACTAAGGTCCAAGTTTAGTTGGTAAGTTCCATTTGACTAATTTATTGATTAGGGTTTTTGACAAAATCACGCTGGACTGGGCTACAGAGAAGTCTGCGCAGAGACGCTCTTAATGTGCTCGTTTTTCTACATCGTTCTCACATTTATAATCTCATCATCAATATGTATCCATGATTTTGTAAAAATATTATGAAGTTTCTTGCCTATTCTTCTCCCTAGAGATCTACGCTTTGGAATGGGCAAATAACGACATTACTCACAAGTTATTATGTCTTGTGACTGGGACTGTAGAAGTGTCTTTTTTTGTTTTCATGACATTCAAACATGCCTGTAATGGTCTAATAAATAAATGCCTTGAGTTTGAGTTGCGAATGCGATTGTCTCTAAATTGAGTAAATAAACTATAATTAATGCGTAAGTAAATTATCTAATATATAAAATTCTCGTGTCACAGTTTTCATTCCCATACTCCTCCGAAACGGCTGGACCGATTTAAACGAAACTTTGTGTACATATCGGGTAGGTCTGAGAATCGGCCAAAATCTATTTTTCAGACCCCTAAATGAGCAGCGGGTGAAACCGCTGGGCACAGCTAGTAAATTATAATATAGTGAACTTGACACTTTAATTAATTTCAGAACAGGAAACGTCGTTTGACAGGAATAAATAAAATTTTTGTGATTTTTAAAGTACATTTAGTTTGTTTTATGACAAGAGAGTCGACACCTATATCAGATACTGGTGGAGATTAGCCCACAGTACTACTTACAATCGTTTATAAAGGATTTCAAGCACCAGTACAGCCGGAGCCAGCAGCATGCCGTAGAGCGTCATCAGCATTGCAGGGTACATGTCCGTGATACCGACGCTGCTGAAGGTGGACACGTGCCCGGAACACCGCGGACGAGCCACTGTCAAGCGCTGGTGGATGTTTGCTTGGACGCCTGATTCACGAATCTTGAGGAAACTAAGAATAAAAACATATGAAATTAACAAAGATATTTTTTTATTTGAATTAGTTAAGGACAAAAACAGCTTTACTATTGAAATTTAGTTTAAGTACAATGGAAGAAAAGAAATTAAAAAAATATATGTCCCACACTAAAGGTAAACACAAACCAATTCTGGAAAGCAGTCATGAGTTCAGTAAGTCATTCTATAGCCAGTTTTTATTTTATTTGATTAATAAGCGCGAAAATATCTACATTTATAAAATTACATAATGAACAAGTAGTAGAGCAATATTGTTTTTTAAAGGTGTGGACAACAATGAGCTGTTTTGTCTTTATGATTGCAGTGCATCTGGTAAAACTCTGGCAAAGTAGTTTATATGTCTTTAAGTCAAAATCAGCCGAAAATTAAAAAAGGAGTGAATGGAATATTGATTGGAATGGAGATGATGTACTGTATTAATCCTACTAATATTATAAATACGAATGAGAACAGAGGTAGATTATAAGTCTGGAATAATCGATGATCACGAGGGCGAAGCCGCGGGCGCTAGCTAGTACTTTATACAAGCTAACTCTTGCCGTACATAAAACCTTTGTCGAATTGGCATGTGCAATGTGCATGCGCCCCTATTATCCCTTGTCATTTGCTTTTTTTTTACGTGTGGAATTTCCCGATGGATGTCAAAGAGTGATGAGGGGTCTGTCAGACTCCTACTGATTAAAACCACACGGTGTTTCTTCTCGTCACTTCTGCTTGGGGTGCGGGGACGCAATCGCCTCATCAGTGGTCATTGGATTAGCTATTTTAACCTTTCAAAAAACTAACTTGATTTTAAATAAATCCTTGAACGGTGACCGTTTCTGTCCAGGCACCCAAGGATCGATCTCGTTGATGTAGTCGATCTCCACCAGGTCACACTTCTCGTCTTCTTGGTAAGTCTCCTGGATCAGACGGTAGCCTGGGTTTAACTCCATGTGAAACGCGAACAGACCCTGGATTAGAGAAAATATTGTTAAATAGCCTTTTTTTCATCACAGTCAGCATCGCACTTTCGTGATGTATTTTAGTTGCAAAAAGTACCATATTTTGGTCAATCTATACTAATATTATAAAGCTGAAGAGTTTGTTTGTTTGAACGCGCTAATCTCAGGGACTACTGGTTGGAATTGGAAAATTCTTTTAGTGTTGGATAGTCCATTTCTTGAGGAAGGCTTTTGGCTATATAACATCACGCTACGACCAACAGGTGCTGAGCAGCGTGGGTGAAACCGCGAGGAACAGCTAGTTACATTATATATCGGTCTAAAAAAGTGACTACCTTTACTTTGATTTCGAATGGGAAATCATTAAGTAACTTTCCCCGCTCTGGGCTGAGCGGAAAGGTTTGTCACTTTAACTGAATAAAACCCATCTAAGTACCTTCTTTAGTACTTTTTTTACTTCTTTTTTTCTTTTGTGCTGAGTGGTGACCGATCTGTCGCAGTCACGACGTGCAAGCTATTTTTATTTTTATTTTGTCCCATACCTATATGTAGGTATTTGTAAATGTTTGTGATACTTTGCATGTTGAATGTTTATTTTATTTTTCTTTGTTATTTTGTTGCTCGTCGTAATTTGCGACTAATAAATGATTTTTCTTTCTTTCTTTCTTCTTCTTTCTTTATGTTTCATGGTCGCGGTATCTCTTTCGAACAATCCATCCAAGATATTTGACCACTTGTGTAATGAAATTTGACAATAGAATCTAAAAACTTTATTAAGTAAATGTCAGGGTTAATTTTGAAGATATATAAGGCACGTTCAGCTGTTGTCTCGGGTCGTTACAGCTGGTCAGTAGCTCTACAGCCTGATAACCAGTCTTACCAAGTGCTTAGTATATTACCCAGTTGTCAACTGGGTTGTGGAGGTCAGAAAGGCAGTTACTCCATGTAAAACACTGGTATTCAGCTGAATCCGGTAAGACTCGAAACCAACTCCAACAATGGTGAGAAAAGGCTAAGGTAATGATTTTGATGAGGTGGTTTAATAAATAAGTAACTGATAAAGAAGTAAGTTTAAGTTACTCAAAACTAAAAATACTAAGCCATTCCAATCTGAACCACTATCTATCTTTGAAAATATTCTAAAACTAATGACAACAAATCCGAACAAAGTAATTATTGAAAACGATAAGATAAAATTACAGTGTTGTCAGTTTTATAATGGTATCTTTTAATGGTTATTCTTGAGTTTTATCATAAAAAGTGTCCGACGAGGATGGGATTCGAACCCACGCGTGCAGAGCACATTGGATTAGCAGTCCAACGCCTTAACCTCTCGGCCACCTCGTCTTGTGGCAACCAAGGCCAATTAAGGGTGTGGTATATAAGCACCTACTTACCTATTATATACCTGTATAATCTGCATAAGCGGTGAGTTAGTACATCAGTTCTGTTTGTTATGTTTATTGATATACTAGCTGTTCCCCACGGTTTCACCCGCGCTGCTCAGCACCTGTTGGTCGTAGCGTGATGTTATATAGCCTATGTTACTCGGGGATAATGTAGCTTTCCAAAGGTGAAAGAATTTTTGAAATCCGTCCAGTAGTTTCGGAGCCTATTCATTACAAACAAACAAACAAACAAACAAATCTTTCCTCTTTATAATATTAGTATAGATTTGTAGTTTTTAGGGATCCGTTCCTCAAATGGAAGAAAACGGAACCCTTATAGGATCACTTTATTTTCCGTTTGTCTGTCTGTCTGTCTGTCAAAATCTTTTATCTCGGGAGTGCATGAAGGCATCGAGTTAAATGAAATCTGTGTGAAGCTGTAATTAAATTAAACCGTAAGTTTGTACGGAACCCTCGGCGTGGGAGTCCGACTCGCACTTGGCTGGTTTTTTTTTTGTGGAAAAGGATCTTAAAAGCGAAGGTGTGGGGCTTAGGTCTTGATTAATTAATAATTTATATCAACTGATATCGTCAGTCGGTCGGCGATGTCATCGCTGTCGTGGTGTGTTGTATGTGTTTTGTTTTTAACCGACTTCAAAAAGGTTAAGGTTCCAATTCGACTGTATTTTTTTGTATGTTTGTCACGCGATTTCTCCGTCGATTGTAGGCCGATTTTGAGAATTCTTTTTAATCCCAAATGCGTCCCAAATGAATTTTATCTCTTATTGTTGCTTGGTTAATTTATGAGTTGTCTTCTATCTATACTAATATTATAAAGCTGAAGAGATTGTTTGTTTGTTTGAACGCGCTAATCTCGGGAACTACTGGTTGGAATTGGAAAATTCTTTTAGTGTTGGATAGTCCATTTCTTGAGGAAGGCTATAGGCTATATAACATCACGCTACGACCAACAGGTGCTGAGCAGCGTGGGTGAAACCGCGGGGAACAGCTAGTTATACATAATATTCTTATTTTTTATAATAATATGCGAATAGCTGGCACATGCGGCTTCACCCAAGTCATATTTAAAAAAGTATCTTATGTGTTAATCCAGACCGTAATCTACCTCTGTGTCAAATTTCATCAAGATCCGTTCAGCCGTTTTGACGTGAAAGCGTAACAAACATCCATACATCCATCCATCCATCCTCACAAAAAAACGCATTTATAATATTAGTAGAATATGCTAATATCTCTTATTAACATGAAAAATGAATAGTAAGAAGGTGTAAGAGATAATTATCATCATACTAAAAAGCCTGAAAAAAAAATTGGCTTAAAAACAGACGGCAAATAAATTTATGAATCAAAAAAGACACCGACTTTTTGAAATTTTCTATTAATTGGTTTTGTTTTATCTTGTATGCATGCTATGTTCCTTAGACAAATAAATATTGTTTATGTAATAATATTATGTACTAACCTTCCTAATTCTTTCAACCCCATCCTTCATCGAGTAGTAGTTCGGTTTCTTTCCTTTCGGGGCTATTTTCTTCTCATAAATCGACTTGCGTATTGGATCGTTGAGTTTCTGAAAAGCATAGAAATTCCTGATTTTAAAGAGATTAGAATTATTTTTGGGTTTGTGGGGTTCCGTACATCAAAAGGAAAAAAAAAAACAGAATCCTTAAAGGATCACTTTGTTGACTGTCGGTCTGTCTGTCAAGACCCATTATCTCGAAAATGTATGGAGGTTTCGAATTGAAATTAAAACCGTTTACTCAAATTTGTGGTCTGTTAGGCACGTCGCCCACTCGATTAACAGTCGAGGTGCAGTCGAGGCGCGGGCACGTTAGGCGCGTCGCCCACACGACATTTGTAAAGAAAATCTCGTTGCGGCGTGCCTCTTATGTGTCTGCGCCTCAACTGTGTACCTCGACTGTTGATCTTGTGGGCGACGCGCCTAATGCGCCCGCGCCTCGACTGCGCCTCGACTGTTGGTCGTGTAAACCACGCGCCTTAGAGTAGAGAAAATATCAACCCTCTAAGTCTACGCAGTCAATAGATATGGCCTGTTTATGTGGCAAGTTTGTACGGAATTCTCGGTGCGCGAGTCCGACTCGTACTTGCCTGGTTTTTTAATGTTTATGTTTTTATTTTGAATGGCGGTTACGTATGAGGTGCTACGTGCTAGAACAACTAGGTTGCAAAATCATTTTGTGTCGAGGCTACCCAAACATTGAGGGAGCGTCGTGCTTGGCACGCGTCGGTCTACATAATTGACAATATGAACATTATCTTCTCCATAGAGATTACTGCTTTGGAATGGGCAATTACAGTACTTTCACAAGTTAGTATGCCTTGTGATTGTGACTGTAGCTTCATTAGTTTGTTTCGACATTCAATAGTACCGTTTTTTTGGGGTGGGATATCACCAAATAACTTCCCCCGCTCTGGGCGCAGCGGGGAGGCATGTCAGACTTTTACTGACTAAAACCCACCCATGTTCCTTTTATTGCCCTTTACGTTCCGGGGCCGCGGTATCTCTTTCGAACAACCCGCAACGGTTTAATGGTCTAATTAAAATAAATGCTTTTTGTATGAATTATCTCATAGTTTTCTGTTGCGTTCATGACGTAATAATAACAAGCTTACCTTAAAGAAGTACCTATTGTATTCAAAATCACTGGCTCCCAACTTAAGGGGCGAGTTGAGCAGATCCGGTAAACTCCTGACTGAAGAGCTGGGAGCTCGGAGTAGAACCACGATATTTGCTGAATACGCTGCATAGAGGATCGTTAGAGCCACGAAGAGGATCAGGGTTACGCAGCGACCTGGTGGAAGAATGGTAGAAGGTTAGTCTTCGTGTCTTGGGTGGGGAAGAATTGGAGCAGTTTCTACGAAGACATTGACAAAAAGCCAATTCATGACTAATTTTACATTAATGTTTTTGTCAAAACAGTGTGTATCAGAAGGGGTCCATGAAACCACAATATATATTTTTTTTTGCAAAAAACCGACTTCCAAAATAAAACACTTAAAGTGGAATAGTAGAATTAGTCTAGTATTTTCATGGTAAATATTTACTCGACCTACATTGTGAGGAAAAGCTGTTTTTTTTTAAATCCAACAAAGTAGCGGCCATTTTGTAAATGGCGTTCTGTAAGAGGTTTTATACCTTATCCAAAGCCAATGCTGGCTGGTTGGCCACCACGTTTCAATACTCAGGTTGTTTAATTAAATAATTAGAAAAAAGAAGACTAGGGAATGGCGTAGGAAGTGTGAGATGTATCTTTCAAATTTAATTCCATCAAAGTGGTTAAATGTTGGTACAAACCTGCAGCATATCTTGGTTCTAAAGTGCATCCTTGCTGTAAGACAGCTCCGATGATCAAGATCAACACATCTGCCCAGGAACCATCAAGTTGCAGTGGATGTGGCTATTTTTGCAAAGAAAAAAAATATAAATATTTGTTGTGTCTATTTCCTTGTTTAAGGAACAACGACGCTAAAGAAAGTTTTTAATTCATCGTTTGACAAAATTAGTCTGTTAACTAATTAAGACCTTTAAGGACTACTTTACCACCAAAATAAAACCAGAGAAAGGAGCCTACGAAAGATTTTTGAATGAAAGAAGTATTAATGTTATGTGCAACGCTTGACACGAAGCATCATCTGTATCTTTTTCGCGAAATTTTAATAAGTGACCTGATTTTAATTTTTGGAATGCAAATACTCTTTAGTATATTTATTGAAATTATTATATTATGTATGCTGTCTTGACTTCCGTACATTTTATTCTCGGGTTGACCATATAAAAAACAGCGCTGTGCTGTGGGCTTCCATAACACAGCTTCATCATGAGTTCTGATTTTTATTGTTCCACATGTTTTTATAATTGTTTATGATGCGTTTTATGTTATTTTTTTTTGTTTGCTGTTCGTAATTAGGAGTAATCAATATTTTATCTTATGATAAGTTATACAAACAGGTAAAATAATTATTACTTATGCTACGTTTTACAATCACGTTAAACAAGCAGATTCCTTTTTAAGTCTTACCATTCCCATACTAGCTTCCCACTTCGAAGCGATATACAAGAAGATGGAACATCCCAGCACACAAATGAAGATGGCCAGCCACACCGCGCCGGAAAACGGTAACGCGAAGATATTGGAAATGTACGACAGAGGAGGCTCTCTGAAGACGAACCGAACAGCCGTGGAACCCACCATGGCGATGTAATCCACTACCATCATGCGCTCTTGAGTGAAGATTGTTAAAGTACCTAGAATTTAAAACAAAAGCGTTGAAGGTGGCGGAAATCAGCTGGGTGAGGGGACAGTAGAATGTGAACACCTTCTTTTTATGCATGGGAAATCATCAGTAGTGGCGGGTGTGTCGGGTCATTTAGCTCCCTTCAAAATGGTCGAGCTGAATAGGGCTGGTCCATGCGTCTTGTTCGTGAACGGGCGCTGTCAGCTGGGACTGGTCATTTTTTAACTACCACGGTCATTTTTAATTTATTTAGATTTAAATTGAATTTAGCTTTTTATTTACTCTGAACGCTCTTACTGTGCACGTCTTTCTACATCGTTCTCACATATTTGTATAATATCAACACGAATGATGTAAATACTATTTTGTAAAAATATTAGAATTTAAAAGAGTGTCCATGGAGTTTCTTGCCCATTCTTCTCCATAGAGATCAACGCTTTGGAATGGGCAACTGAAGTACTTTCACAAGTTATAATGCCTTGTGACCGGGACTGTAGATTCAGTTTTAGATTCATTCTTGACATTCAAAAGTGCCTGTAATGGTCTAATTGAAATAAATGATTTGATTTGATTTGATCAAATAACTTCCCCCGCTCTGGGAGGAGAGGGGAGTGTCCGACTTTCAGTGACTAAAATCCACCTATGTTCCTTCTTCTACCCTTTATGCTCCCGGGTTGCAGTATCTCTTTACTTTCCGCCTTGGGCGGAGCGGAGGAAAGTGTCAGACTTGTACTGACTAAAACCCTTCTTTAGCCCTTTATGTTTTGCGGGTTGTTCGAGAGAGATACCGCGGCCTCGGAACATAAAGGACAATAGAAGGAACATGGGTGGGTTTTAGTCAGTACAAGCCCTCCCGCTCCGCCCAGAGCGGGGGAAGTCATTGGATGATTTCTCACCCGAATAAAAAAGAAGCCCTTTATGTTCTGGGGCCGCGGTATCTCTTTCGAACAATACTTCGACCCTGGATCATATTTTTTTCTCAAGTTTTTATATTGCCAGTTCTTTAACTTGTATAGCCGAAACCCCGACAGGCGGTGGGCCTGGCAGGCCCCTTTGCTTTGCTGACGTCTCCGGAGCGGACGGTGAGCCACCCATTGCACACCGTCCACAGACCCGCATCTACGGAGACCGGGGGTCGTCTCGCAATGTGGACACCTTGCATTACATAAACAAAGATGGCAGCCACACAAATGTCATAATACAGATATTGGAGATGTGGAGCTGATTATAATCCACCGATGTACACTTTGAATTATGTAAATTATTCCTTGTATATTTCTATGTGAGAGAGAAAATAAACTTTTTTGTATTTTTTTTCATGTATTTTTTGATTGAGCTCTCTGAAATCGAGGTAAACGGCCATGGAACCCACTCATGTCATGTACCTATAGTTTTAACGGCACACAAAATTGACTAGGAACCAGTTCTATAACTGTTCTTTTTCTAATCAACCAGAAAAACTAGTCTCTGAATACTAGTCCTGTAGGCCTACCATGACGCCTTAAAGCAGAACTTATTCCACTGAGGGAAAGAGATGCTGCTAGACACCCTGTATAGCTCTGTCTCTTTCCTTTAGCGGAATAAGTTCTGCTTTAAGACGTCATGGTAGGGTAGCAGGTTAAAGTATTGATGAGTACAGTTATTTTAATTATTCCATCTGTCACGTAGTTGGTATTAATCAGCTTAAAAAAAAAACAGAAAAGATCATTGAACGACTGTGAATTTAGTGCTAAATGCATCAGGTATTTAGCTTGCAAAATTATCAGCATCTATAAACAAAAAAGTTAATACGATTAGAACAGTTTTTTGCAAATGATGTAAGATTTTGACGTGATACTAATTTTTGGTTGACTTTGTTCATTATGTTGTTGAATGTACCTAATCTATGAAGTGTGAGAAATGATGTGAAGGTGAAAAAAACAGTTTTTGAAAATATGTGATATGATATACATAATCTAAACGTTGAATCTGTTGTATTTAAATTCAGGTTTATATATGTATATTTTATTGCTTTCACAACACCATAATAATCATAATTCAAGACAATTTGTATTTTTCGAGATTTAATCTTAATTCATTCTTGAAAAAAATTTATTAAAAAACGACTGTTTGGTAGATATATATAATTGTCCGTCCTGCTCATTAAAACAGTTCGAAATAAATCATCATTTAGTAAAGACGTGTGTGTTTTTCTACAAAGTCCTGCAACCAATACTGAACCTTAATCACTTCAACATATGGTCCAAACGAGCCGCATCATTAGAAAAATAGATAAGGACGACCCGGCGATCGGAGAACAAAAGGCCACATTCCTGAGCCGTTTTTTGTGCACCTTTTTTTTTGCAAGTAATTAGTGCTACGTGTTATGAAGATAAAAAACAAGTTATAGACTGATTTTACAAGGTGACTTATTATTGTGGGTGCGTTAAAACTATCGTATCAAGAAGAACAGTGCAATAACTATCTATAACAATGAGTGTTACGTTAACTAGTGAACAACAACAGTTAGTTAACTCATTAGAAGATATATTTTTGCTTTTACAAAAGACACAGAGTAATTTAAAGAAATGTCCAAAACAAAGATTAACAAGAGGTTATATTGAAACTAAGTTACAAAGTATCGAAGGATATTGGAGAACGTTTAATGCGACACATCAAGACCTAGTGAAGTGTACGCCGAAGTGTAAACGAAATGATGTTCCATATTTTGTGAACGAAGATTACTTTGTGGTAGAAGATACATATTCTTGTTTATTGGGCGATTTGAAGGATATGTTGTTGATGCCTTCGAAGTCTACAGATAATCAGGCATATGACGCCTCGTCGCCGCCACGAGTTAACTTACCACGCATCGAGTTACCTACTTTCAACGGGAGCTATGATGACTGGCCAATGTTTCGAGACATGTTCACGACGCTGGTACACAACAACACGTCTTTATGTAACGTCGAACGGTTACATTACCTGAAGCTGAGCCTGGTTGGTGAACCTAAGGAATTGTTAAAGCATGTCAATATTACGGAGATTAATTATGAACAGGCATGGAATACACTTAAACAACGGTATGGAAATAAACGTTTAATAGTTCATTCGCTACTCCAGAAGTTATTTAATCAAAAGAAAATTACCACTCCGTCAGCTGTCCAAATAAAGAATTTATTAGATACAACCTCTCAGTGCTTAAATAACTTGAAAAATCAAGACATACCTGTTGACTCCTGGGATCAGCTGATTATATACATAGTTGTCCAAAGGTTAGATGTTGACACACACACAGCCTGGGAAGAGGTGTCTTACAAAGAAAGGACTGACAAACTACCGTCGTGGGAAGAATTAAAAACTTTCCTGGAAACAAAATATCGGACACTCGAGATGGTTAACCCTACTACTAAAAAGGAGCAGACAAATGTTAAGGCGAAGTCATTCCATTCCACGTCACCCGAAGAGAAGACAGTTACATCACCGACCAATCCGTGCAGTATGTGTAACGCAGATCACCCCTTGTGTCACTGCAAAGAATTTTGCAAGTTACAACCGAATGAACGCAATGATTTTATCAAGAAAAACAATTTATGCTTCAATTGTCTGACATCAGGACATTCTGTCAGGAGATGCCGCAATCGAATGTCCTGCCGAAGATGCAACCGCCGCCATCATACATTGTTACATCAATCCAGCAGCGGTCAGTCAGAACATGCGAAAGCACATCATAGCAAAATTGAGGAAGAACACCAGAACGCAGAACAAAGTGACAAACCTGAGCTAGCGTTATCTACGCACGTTGTGTCTGAACAGTCAACAGCGTTGCTTGCCACAGCATTAGTGCAAGTCAGAGATGAAGATGGACACAGTACAATGTTGCGAGCTCTGGTAGACCAGGGCTCGCAAGCCAACTTTATTAGTGAACGAGCAGCGCAACTATTGAAGGTCAAGAGATCCCGAGTAAAGGGAACCATCACTGGTGTTGGATCAACCCAGACTAGAGTCAATCACGTGATACAAGTCGAGCTTCATTCGAGATATGATAATGATGTCAATATTACTATAAGTGCCTATATAATGCCAACACGGTTGACATCACACCTACCTTCTGAAACAATTACTGGTATGCACACCTGGCCGCACTTAAAAGGACTCACCCTGGCAGACCCGAGCTTCCATTCACCAGGGCGAGTAGACATGCTGTTGGGCGTAGAAGTTTGTGCTCAAATTTTAAAGGCTGAGATAATCAAAGGTCCACCTGGCTCCCCATGTGCCCAAAATACAAGCTTGGGTTGGATCTTATTTGGAAAGATACAAGCACAAACCTCAGAACCAAGAGTACTGGTAATGCATCATAAGGTTGATCTAGATGACCTTTTGAAATCTATGTGGGAGGTTGAAACAGACACACAAGGAACACTTACCAAAGAAGAAGAAGAATGTGAGAAAATATATAAAGAAACTTACACACGAAATAGTGAAGGGCGTTACATCGTCAAGCTGCCATTTAAAACAGAAAATCCACAATCACCGCATGGTAATACGAAACAAGGGGCTACAAATAGATTATTACACTTAGAAAGACGTTTTATGAAGAATAATGATCTGAAAAGAGATTATACTAAGGCAATTAATGAGTACAGCGACATGAAACAAATGGAGGAAGTCCCATGTGAAGAAAGAAATAAGCCAGCTGTATACCTACCCCACCATGCAGTGGTAAAAGAAGAAAGTGAGACTACGAAAGTCAGACCAGTGTTTGACGCCTCTCACAGGGGCTCAAATAATATATCACTCAACGAGGAGCTACTGGTTGGTCCTCAAATTCAGGAAGATATGAGATCACTCGTCATGAGATGGCGCCTGAAAAAGATAGCATTCGTAGCCGACATCCAGAAAATGTATCGACAAATACTTGTTACGAAAGAGGATGCAGATTATCAAAGAATTGTCTGGCGGAACAGGCACAATGAACCTGTGAAGGAATACCGGCTTCTGCGAGTTACTTTCGGCACGGCATGTGCACCTTACCTTGCCGTCAAGACTCTGCACCAGGTGGCTCACGATGAGGGCGGAAATTATCCTGAAGCAGCAAACACTATTACACAAGATTTTTATATGGACGATCTGATGTCAGGCCAAGATACGGTATCTAAAGCAGTCAGTGTAGCTAAGGAAGTAAAGGCAATTCTTGAAAGAGGTGGTTTCATCCTGCAAAAATGGGCGTCGAATAAGTCAGATTTCCTTAAAGAATTTCATCCAGCTGAGCTCAGCTCTCATGTAACCATTGATATCAAGTTAGACGGCTTGATAAAAACACTGGGCTTATCCTGGAATATGGGAGAAGATGTACTTAAATATAATCTGAAGCTACCACCTTTATCAGAAACAGTCACCAAGAGGAAAATATTGGGCGAGGTTCAACGACTTTTTGATCCTCTTGGATGGTTAGCTCCGGCACTGGTACCTGCAAAGATAATGATTCAGAAATTATGGCTTCAACGGGTCCATTGGGATGAAGAGCTCTCACCTGAAACAAAAAAGGAATGGTTAAATATTAGACACAGTTTTGAAGATATAAAATACATGAAGTTAAAGAGATGGCTAAATACTACCCAAGAAACGATGAAGGATATTACCATTCACGGGTATTGTGACGCTTCAACTAAGGCGTATGGAGCTGTTGCTTACCTGCGGGTTCGAGAAGCCAACGGAGAGTATCAGACAGGAATTATCGCTGCCAAGACAAAGGTCGCTCCTGTCAAGGCATTATCCCTTCCTCGACTGGAATTATGCGGAGCAGTTCTCCTGTCAAAGTTACTAAAACATATAAGCGAGGCGACACGCATCCCAAAGAGTCAGATAATCTGTTGGACTGATTCCACGATAGTGTTATCATGGCTGCAAGGAGATCCCAACAGATGGCAGACATTCGTAAGAAACCGAGTAATAACAATACTTGACAACATTGGAAACAAATGGTACCACATACAGTCACAACAAAATCCAGCTGATGTCGCATCGAGAGGAATGTTGGCTCCTGAATTGAGAAAATACGCACTCTGGTGGCACGGCCCGGAACATCTGAAACAAGAACAAATACACATGGAAACATTAAAAAATGAAGAAAGTGACTTAGAAAAAAGAAAAACCCTTAATACTTACCTCACAAGAGAATGTGATGATAATTCCTTGTACAGAAAAATGGAAAACTTTGAAAACTTACCGGAATTACTGAAGACTGTTGCGTATGTTAGAAGATTCTTAAGATTAAAACCGAATCAATCTGTACAATCGCAGATCACTACTGAAGAACTCGAAGACTCGCTACAGACCTGCATAAAAATCACACAAGATGTTATATTTCAAGAAGACATTAGAGACCTATTAGAGAGGAAACATGTAAGAACTACAAGCCGTTTGAAGACCCTTAATCCATATCTGGATGCTAAAATGATACTCAGGGTGGGCGGAAGACTACAAAATGCTTATTATTAAGAACACGACCGTCTCCATCCTATAGTCTTAGACCACAAAAATTCACTTACCTCCTTACTCGTTGCTGATGCTCACAAACAGACGTTGCACGGAGGAGTGCAACTGATGCTAAATTACCTAAGGTCGAGATACTGGATTCTGAAAGTTAAGGGTTTAGTAAAGACATACATTCATAAATGTTATGTTTGTGCAAGGTTGAATGCGAGATCTCGAACGCAATTAATGGGCGAGTTACCGAAGGTGCGAGTAACCCCTGCACGGCCATTCCTCCACAGTGGCGTTGATTTTGCAGGCCCTTATGATGTCCTTATGTCCAAAGGCAGAGGTGCAAAAACCAACAAATCCTACATCGCTGTCTTCATATGCATGTCGACGAAGGCAATACATTTAGAGCTTGTGGGAGATTTGACGTCAGAAGCCTTTATCGCAGCTTTTCGGCGCTTTGTATCACGTCGAGGCAGATGTAGTGATTTGTGGAGCGATCAAGGACGAAACTTCGTGGGAGCAAACAAGTTACTCGCAGAGGCGTTCAAGGCTGCAAACTTTGAATTTGGCGATCACATGTCCAATCTACTGGCAATGGACGGCACTCAGTGGCACTTCATACCTGCATATAGCCCAAATTTTGGAGGTCTCTGGGAAGCCGGAGTGAAATCTATGAAGTTTCACCTGAAACGGATCATGAATACGAATTTAACGTACGAAGAGATGACCACCGTATTATGTCAAGTTGAAGCATGTCTAAATTCCCGTCCACTTTGCCCAATTATTGAGTCAGATTTGAACAATTTGGACGTACTTACACCTGGCCACTTCCTCATAGGAGAGTCTCCAATTACTGTACCCTCACCGAGCCTGAAGGACACCTCCCAATCAAGCTTAACACGGTGGCAACACTGTCAACGGGTACTGTCGAACTTTTGGAAGCGCTGGCAGTGCGAGTATCTCTCCAGACTACAGCAGAGACCAAAGTGGCAAAGGACACAAGAAGAGTGTGACATAGGCCAGATTGTTCTTATCAAAACCGAAGGATGTCCACCTGGAAAGTGGCCTTTAGGCCGGATTGTGGATAAACACCCAGGAGCTGATGGAATCACTAGGGTTTACAGCGTCAAGATTGGTACTAATACTGTAAGAAGATCAATCTCAAAACTCTGCTTGCTACCAATCGATAATCAATAAATATAATAATGTGTTATGTGTAATTATTGTGTTAAACTTATGTCGTTAACTTTCAGATCTATTATATTGTTTTGATTAATGCAATGTTGATACGAATTGTTAAAAGACTCTCAATTTGTTTTCTAATATAAAACTTATGTTGTAGTCAATCTGGAGCGTCATATTGTTTTTTCTGATAGTTATACATAAATAATTATATTTGATGAACATAATGTCTGCATGATTTGTTTTTTAAATGTATTTAATTTTCTTATAATTTTAATAACTAATTGTAAAAGGCATAGGTAATCCCTTTTGGTGGGCGGTATGTTTGGTAGATATATATAATTGTCCGTCCTGCTCATTAAAACAGTTCGAAATAAATCATCATTTAGTAAAGACGTGTGTGTTTTTCTACAAAGTCCTGCAACCAATACTGAACCTTAATCACTTCAACAACGACACAACATAAAAAAAACTTAAGTGACTAACATCTCTTCGTTCTTGGTACCCACAGAACATATTTAACTAATTTATGATTACAGACTGTGTAGTCAAGAACCATTCTTGTCAAGTAAACTTACTTGACAAGAATGGACTCAACATAGAAGAATCAACATAAGCAAAAAACTGCATTCCAAATTCCTTTTTCGATGAGTTCAAAAAAATAGAAAAGTCGCAGCGTTACCTAAATCGGCCTCCTTTTTGAGCAGCTGGTCAACGATCCCCTGCCACTGGCCATGCTTGTCCTTATATCCCCACGTGTGCGTGAACATCAGCCTCTCCGTCGCGTTGAGCATATGGAAGCAGATGCTCACCACGGCGTACGACATCTTTGTTATGGAGTCCTGGTGAAGGTACCTGAGTGAAGGAACAAGATGGGACCTGTAATACTGTTTTTTGGTGCGGGTGATATTAGATGAAAAGACATGTTTTCTGGTGTTTTTGCTATGATGATAAATGAGTGAGATTGTTGAGTAACTCAATCTGTGTGGTGCTTTCATAAAAGGACCATTTCAGACACTCATCTGCGTAGTCCTCATGTAAGTTGACTTTAAAATATATAAGTAACTCATAGCTTTTACCCGCGGCTTCGCTCTCGTTAAATTCGAGGTAACACAGTTCCCCTTTCCTGATTTGCAGGTACCTACCACCTGTAGTTCAAAAACTACATGTAGCAGGTGCCAAGGGCAAACCCTTGCGCCTTATTTATTGTAATAGCAGTTCTTGATCCCTCTTTCGACCACATTCCTCACTTTAACCCTTAACTTGGCAGAAAGGTTGATGTAATTTTTTTATTATTTTTTTCATATAATTGGGTTGCTAACTGGTAAATAGAAGCTTAAAAATTAAAAAATAAATTCTTAGAATATTAGTTTAATTTTTATACGTTGTATCTAATTATGCACACTGCCAAGTAATCATACATGTACCTTTGGCAATTTATGTGCACTGTAGGATAAACCGCTTGATGAGTGACAAAATGAAATTTCTGTTTTATTTTATAAAAAATTTTATTTTTGTAAAATAAAAAATGTCTTCTATACATAAAAAACCTTAATTAAAATATGTAAAATCACAGTCGTACGAATTATAGCGTTACGCGAGAATAATAATTATAATCTATGAGATTAATCAATCGGTACTACACATACAAAAGGTAAACAAAATTATGAAAAGATGTTTATTAACACATAGCTACTTGTATGAAGAAGTAGTAAGGCTATTCTGCCCATACTACTTATTGTGATAAATATTAAAACAGTTTCGAGCTGTAAATTTGGTTTGACCCTTTCTACAAAACCTACATCGTCCTTTGGATGTAAAAGATGGCATGTGACCCACTTGTTCATAACGTGTGTCCGACTGATTTTGGGGAGTCACGAATTTTTTAACTTCTGTTTTCATATCATCAACAGTTCGGTCCACAGTCATAAGACTACGAGCACATCTAAAATCTTTCAGTTTCAGAGGTTTCGGACAGTTGCTTTCTCGCCGATATATTAGGCTTGACTTGAGGTAACATTTGTAGGATTTCTGGCTGCCACCACTACTTCTCTGTACTCGTCTTCAGTTCCGATAATATGTGGAGTTTTTTCTATAGATGATGGCAACGATGGTGCACACGAACTATCATCGCCGTCTGAAAAAGGTCTTATTACTCTATCATCAGAAGAGTCGCAGCTATCAACATCTGAGCTTGCTCCTGGTTTTGGAACCAAAGCCAATATTTTTTGCGCTCGTGTACCAGCCTAAAAGTAAACAATTAAATTGTACGAGGATTTATTTTCAATATAGTGAAAATATATTTATATGCATTAATAATTGTATTGCATTGGCAATGTATCTCAAAATGCACACTGCAAAATTCAGGTCATAACATGGTCACTTGGCAGTGTGTATTTGTAGATACATTAATATTGACAGTCATGTTTTAGATGTAAAACCTTATTGTTAGTTCAAAATTCTTTACGTAAACCAAAGAATGCACATTCAATAAAATAGTTATTATGTTTATTTATCGTAGTATAGTGATTTAGTTAGGATTATAATCAATTCTTACCTTGTAACTCGTAGACGCACGCGCACACTCCGGCATCGTGCGATCTACTGACATTCTAAGTTACTAGATGCAATAAATATATTTTTTTTTATCAACTGCAAGGGTCTTTTATAACAGATAAAAAAAATAAAAACACAAATATAAGATAAATGTTCTCAAATATTTTTTTTTAGAATGTGTGCATTATTAGATACAGTACCAAGTTAAGGGTTAAAAAAATTGCCTATGTCCGTCTCCAGGGTCCCAACTATCTCTATACTAAAATTCATTAAAAATCAGTTTAGCCTTCAATCGTGCAGAAGTAACAAACAAACAAACAAACTCACTTTCGCTTTTATAATATTAGTAAGGATGACCTCTGAGTTTGTTTCGGCTGTTTCTTTTCAGCGTAGTCGGGTACGAACGAAACGCAGGCTACATCCAGATTTTTTTTAAAAAAAAAAACGTGTTTAAGTGTTTGTAAAAGCCTTCTTGCAAAATAAACATCATTTATCAATGCTTTGCCAGGGTAAAGCCATCCTGCCGGGGTTACGGGTTGTTCGAAAGAGATACCGCGGCCCCGGGACGTAAAGGGCAATAGAAGGAACATGGGTGGGTTTTAGTCAGTAAAAGTCTGACACACGCGTATTTGATGATTTCCCACCCCAAAAAAAGGGTAAAGCCATGATCAGAAATGGAGGTTACGTTCCAGATTGAAGAGGAATGAATGGTACATTTGACTAATGTCACCAGCACCATGTTACAGGGAAAACAGTATAGGATGACTTTTAAATCAAAACTCTCGTTTTCTCTGTTTGTTTTCTCACGTTATTTTCCTTTCTACAAGTGATAATTTTGCAATACCTACACACATGAATCCCGAAAATCAGAAGTGCGTGCGTTAGGTTCGAACTCGTTATCTATGACTTCGCAGTCTGACAGTCACACCACTAGGCTAACACTGATTTTGACAGTTCATCACATTTCTGGGCTCTATGACTACTTAAGTAAGGATGTAAATCCATTTAATAAAAACAAAGATCGGAAATAAAATAATTATGAACGACGGATATTTAGTCCCAAGTCACGTCGCGCGTCGTAGCAGATGACAATGAAACTTTGTCAGATAAAAGTTTATGAAACGACGTTATCAGAAGTAGGCCGAATCTTTTTCCGACCAGTCTAAAACATACATACATGAAATAGAAATCCTTACTAATATTATAAAAGCGAAAGTGAGTTTGTTTGTTTGTTTGTTACCTCTTCAGGCTTTAATGGCTAAACCGATTTTGATGAATTTTGGTACAGAGATAGTTGGGAACCAGGAGACGGACATAGGCTAATTTTTATATAAAAAAGTGGGATGTGAGGGAAGAAAAGGGAAAACTTAGCGTTGCTATTACAAAACAATAAGGCGCATGGGGAACTCTGTTACCCCAAATATAACGCGGGCGAAGCCGCGGGCGAAAGCTAGTAAGAGATAAAAATAAGAGAGTTCATCTGGATAGGACTCAAGCGCAGTAAGAAGGCAAAATGTGTATACTTTTGATCAAACTAGGAGAACGTGATCAGCCAGAACTAGAGAGTCAACACAGAAATTAATGTTATTGAAAGCGTTAACGATAGGTAATTGGTGTTTACAAATGCTTTTTTCGCAAAATATTTCATTTGAGAGTTAGAATGTCGCTTTCTGTGACCCAAGAGCTGGATTTCACCTTTATTATTATTTTTGACGGCCTTGTTGGTCCAGTGGTTAGTGGCCCTGACTGCTAAGCCGGAGGTCGTGGGTTCGATTCCCAACCAGGACAAACTTTGTGTGATGAGCATGATTGTTTGTTCCGTGTTTGGGTGTGATTTATTTATTATGTATGTTTATCTGTAATTTGTTATAAATTATATAAGTATGTATATCAGTTGTCTGGTTACCATAACACAAGCTCTGCTTAGCTTGGGATCAGATAGCCGTGTGTAAGTAGTCCCAAGATATTAATTTATTTTATTTATTTATTATTATTTTATTTTTTCGTGTGGAACTTTTAGGAGGATATCCTCCGCTCTGGGGCGGCGAGGGGATCTGTTAGATTCTTATTAACTAAAACCACACGATGTTCCTTCTCGTTAGGATAGGCTGGGTTGCGGGGACACAATTGCATTCTTCAAAATCATCACAGCGGAGCTAGATTCTACCAAGTCTAAGCACATTTGATAGCTTTGAGGAGAAGCTTATTGAATGATGCCCTTAATAATTTGCTTATAGTTTAGTTTATTAAATTGTTTGCTATATATTAGATGTTCCAGAGACAAAATCGTCTAGTGTTCAATCATCTTTGGTTCTAGAATGACGAGATCAGTAGGCCTACTATGACATCTTAAAGCACAACTTATTCCAACGAGTGAAAGAGATGGTGCTAGACACCCTGTATAGCTCTGTCTCTTTCCCTCAGTGGAATAAGTTCTGCTGCAGGAAAAGCTGCAGGAAAAGTTTAGTGTAAAAAGAACTACCTCATCGCTTTAAACAGAAATACTATTACGACATAACGTTCTAAGGAATCTTAAAGGATGTTGGCAAAACTTGAAATGCAAGTAGGTTGCGATGCAGGTGAAGGCTAGATATAAATAAAACAAATATTATTTTATATCTCTACTAGCTTTTGCCTGCGGCTTCGCTCGTGTTAAATTCCGGGTAACAAAGTTTCCCTTTCCTGATTTGCAGGTACCTGTTCCTGTAGTTTTTGCCCTTGCGCCTTATTTATTGATAGCAAAGCTAAGCTTTTCTTCCCTTTCTCCCTCATTTCACAGTTTTTTTTTTAAATTAGCTGTGTCTATGTCCGTGTACAGGGTTCCAACTATCTCTGTACCGAAATTCATCAAAATCGGTTTAGCCATTTAGGCGTGAAGACGTAACTAACAAACTCACTCTTGCTTTTATAATATTAGTAAGGATGTTTTAAGTGTGGTTTTAGCATATTTATGTGCTAATGAAGAATATTCGACCGCTGATGGTAAATTTGTTTGACATTAAAATATGTTTTTGTAGAATAGAATGATGCAACTAAGTTTTGTTTTAAATACCTATTCCTACCTAAGGGTCGGATGAAATAGGTAAAGCCTGTACAGTTGTTAGTATTACGATCATCACCCTATTTTTCGCATGGAAAATCATCAAATAACTTCCCCCGCCCTGGGCGGAGCGAACTTTTACTGACTGAAACCCATCCATGATATTTTTTTTTACCTTTTGTTACTCGGGGCCGCGGTATCACTTTCGAACAACCCGTAACCCCGCCAAGCAGTGGCCCTGGCAGGCCACTCTCCTTTTCTGACATTTGAGGCGCGCGTGGAATACGAACGCCGCCGTCGACATGGCTCGTAGTCACTAGACCGATGGACGATGAGCTACCCGTTGCTCACCATCCACAGACTCGACGCCTTTTATTCAATTACTCTTTTCTCAACATACAGCGTGTAGAAACAGTAGTAATATTTCAGGGTGTGATTTAGGCCAACGCTTAACCTCTTTCGTCATGGGAATAATTGGCTGCCCCAGCTATAATGTAGTTTCCTTACTTATATGAAACTAACTTCCGCCCGCGACTTCGTCCGCGTGACATAGTTACTTTGGGCTAACGCGAACTTTAGCCGCGTGATGATCGAAAAATAAATATCGTTCTCTCCCTTTTTCTTCTCTTTTACTCACTTAATTTAGAGAAAAATAGCCTATGTCCGTCTCCAGGGTCCCAACTATCTCTGTACCAAAATTCTTCAAAATCGGTTCGGCCATTTTAGGCGTGAAGACGTAAAAAAAACAAACAAACAAACTCACTTTCGTCTCAGTCACAGCTTTCGCTTTAATAATAATAGTAAGGATTTATCATTGAGCACCAGTGAAGGGAAAAACCGTAAATTTGTGGATGCATCACAAAACAAATGTGATTACATGCTTAATTCCAGTTGAGAAACTAACCGCGACCTATCTCGATGTATCGAGACAACAGTTTTCCAACGGCAAAGTTAAGTTGTACTGAACCTTCAACGTCCGTTTTTTTTAATGAAAAGTGTATGTACAGACGCCAGCAGGTCAAGCTACCCGAAACTATCAATTTTTCCCAATGAACCTTGAACCTAACGGCGTCTGTACATCTATGTATATATTCTGTGGTCTTCCTCATAAGTTCATAAACAAATGTAATGTGCTATAATCTATGCATCACTGCTACTTCATACATGACACAAATGCATAGGTACGGCTTCTACAAATCGTGCTGATCGGCACGAAAGATATAAGATACTTGTCATGTTCTCGTCTAAATATTACAAAACTTTATGATAAAATATTGCAACATTTTTTATTGTTTTTATGTATTAAGAATTGTTTAAAAAAAAATACGAAGCAAAGATCGGCTCGGAAATAAATTGTTCTTAGAGTGAAATCTGACTTTCTTCTTTATTTATAAGCAACATTATTTTATCAAAAATAAATTAATTTATAAAATAGCACATGTTACACGTGAATTTATTGTCGACAAATAAAATAAGTTGAGCAAATTATTAGTTGTGTAGGTAACGAAAACTTGAAAATCTACTTTTGTGTACGAACTTATGTTATTACGATAAATCAGCATAATAATGGATGAACTTATACTTACTTAGTAATAAAAATATTGTGATCATATAACAGGTTCTCAAGACAATTATATAAATTCCGTTCTATCCTCTAAAAAACCAGATAACAAACTGGCTGATATTTTAATGACAATAAAATGAACTGAAATCTTTATTTTCTAGATTTAAATACACATAAATACATTCACACACCATCAATAAAACGTAAAACACGTTGAAATTTCAAACACCGGGTGTGTTTGAAATTTCAACGTGTTTTACGTTTTATAAAAAAAGTCGCTCTCCGCTGTCCTGTCTGTCCCTGTGTATGCTAAGATATTTAAAACTCCACAACGGATTTCGATGCGATTTTTTAAAAGATGAAGTGATTCTTGAGAATATTTTATAAGTTAGTATAATATTGGTATATTAGTATTTACACTGTACGCGTGCGAAACGGGGGCGGGGCGCTAGTGTTCTATAGAGTGTAAAACAAAATGTAGATATTTATTATTTTTGTTACTAAATAAATTATTCTTAACCAGCTTTTGCCCGCGACTTCGCTCGCGTTAAATTCCGAGTAACACAGTTCCCCTTTCCTGATTTGCAGGTACCTGCTACATGTTTTTTTGCCCTTGCGTCTTATTTATTGTAATAGTAAAGCTAAGTTTTCCCTTTTCTTCCCTCTTTCTCCCTCATTTCTCACTTTTTTAGCCTATGTCCGTCTCGAAATTAGTTAACACCTCGTTCCAATAAACAAAAAACGATTCGTTTTGGTTACGGATAGTAGTATTTTGACATAAGTTCTATGAGACGTATGTCAAAATCTTACTATCCGTAAGCAAAACGACTCGTTTTTGTTTATTGGAACCAGGCGTTAGCCATTTAGGCGTAAATACATAACAAACAAACTCACTTTCTCATTTATAACATTAGTAAGGAAGTAAGAATTGAACTTGCATAGATAAAATACTTACAATCTATCACCCATATGCTGCCTTGTGTCATTGCTGTCAGTAATAACATTCGTCATCGTCAGTGTATGTCCTCTTAAATCATTTCTTCTAGACGTCAGCACATTAGAACTTCTGTGGTCTTCCATCCACCCGTACTTAGTAACTGTTATTTTTGGCAATACCTTCCCTTCCTCAGGTAAAACCACACTAGTATTTACTTCATCAAGTATTTGGTCCTTAATTACGGTACTAGTATTTTGAGTAGTGTTAACATGGTTTTTGTTTACAAGATTGGTATTTGCAGTAAAGGAATGCTGGTGTATTTTAGCGGTTTTCCATATTGCTCTTTTTGTGTAAATAACATCGGAGGTTTCTGATACTTTGTATGCTGGAACAAAAACAAGGAACTGTTTAGGTAACTTTTGTAGGGATCATTAAGGAAATCTATATATACACGCCAAGTTATTTTTTAATTATAAATCTGTATTGTCCAACTCATAGAAGTATTAAATATAGTAAAATTGCCACTGGAGCTTGTCTGCGATTGTCGCCTCACCAGCGTTGCGATCATTACCTACGCTTACGGCCGACCGCGGGAGGTAGTGTGCTTTTGACTGTTATCGTAATTTTTTTACAAATAGCCGAGTTATTTAGTAGTTTTCTGTAAAAATCGAGATCTTCGATATATCTATCCAACTGCTGAGCAAAGGCGTGGAAGCAGAGACAGGAGGCTTTCATTCCCCCCTTTTTTTGTCTAATCATTTAAAAAAGAATCCAGCTCATCCCGTAATCTCCTTCTGGGTCTACCGCGTTGTCGTTACTTAAGTACTTCTCCAACAGTGGCAGATATGACCAGTCCAGTTTCCAATGAAGTGATTTAAAAAAAATATAATGGGCATTTAATTTTAAACGATAACAATTTATAAAGAAGTTATTTGGTAATAATTTAGGGAACTGGTTTTTTTATGGTATTTTAGTGCGTGTGTGGGAGATGTTAAAGCCTCTATGGTTTCCGCAATGTTAGTTTAATAAGAACACCATTAATTTGTTGTTCGTGACTTTAAATGGTCACGCACGTCGTTAATTGAGAGTATAAAGGCAAAAAATAATACTCATTTAGATATAGGAAAACTATCTGACTAATACTTTGTCATGAATCATGGTTTAATTATCTCTATCTACACACCAAATTTCATCCAAATCGTTCCAGAGTGTTATCCAAATCGTTTGAGCGTGAAGGAGTGACAAACACAAACAACATTACGCCTAATATAATTGTGATTCTAGAAGAATCAATCATTGCGAATTTTAGAATATAGATAAAGGTGACATCAAATTGACATTCAAATATCGAAATAAACAGTGGACAAAAAGTATTTAATTAGGTGTGTATGACATGGTCAAATAATTTCAACTCAATACCTCGACGCGTTTTCGAGATAAAGGAAAGACAGACAGGCGGGCAACATAATCCTAACAAATCGTATAATTTACTACTATCCTTACTATAGTATAGAAGCGAAAGTGAGTTTGTTTGTTTGTTTGTTACCTCTTCTCGCTTTAATGGCTGAACCGATTTTGATGAATTTTGGTGCAGAGATAGTTGGAAACCAGGAGACGGACATAGGCTAATTTTGTATTAAAAAAAAGTGGAATATGAGGGAGAACGAGGGAAGAAAAGGGCAAACTTAGCGTTGCTATTACAAATCAATCAGGCGCAAGAGGTAAAACTGCAGGTCTGCTTGGTGTGTTATACCGAATTTACCGCGACTGAAGCCGCGGGCAAAAGCTAGTGATCTTATAAGGTTGCCTTTTTTTCCTTTTGTGGTAAGGAACCCTAAAAAGAGACGGCAAAAGCTAGTGATCTTATAAGGGTTCCCTTTGTTTCCTTTTGTGGTAAGAAACATTAAAAAGAGACTAAACTTAAATAAAGTACATGAAAACTGCTGCTACTGTTTATTTTAAGATGTCCTTTGAATGTCCTAACTGACATGAGTGATCGCTTGTTAGTGCAATTTCAAGGTGATTTTTTTGTGTGCACTGGGAAATTTAGTTTTTATGAATACGCCGATCACGTAGTATTCTAATTTGTTGTTTAAAAAAACGTTGCCCCACACTAGGAATTTCTCCTGTATCGTGGGTGGGTTTACAAACATTTAAACTCATATACACAAACAACCAGACCCGAAACAACTATCTGCAGGTCATACAAATATTTGTTCCGTGCGGGAATCGAACCCACGACACGCAGCGCAGCAGTAGATCGCTTAGCTATTGCGCCAACCGTGTATTACAATTCCTTTGTTTAGATTATTAACTGTTGATACTAGGATGATACAAATTCTTCGAAAAACATGTAAAAATCACTACTTTTGTGGGGCTGTCGTGTCGTGATAATGAGTCTTTGTTTGCAAATCTTGAGTGGGATGCAAATAAGGGATTTTCCAACTATTTCTACAATTGTTTTAAGTGTGTATTGTTTTATCGAAGGGTTTTCCTATATTAGTTTGCAATACCTAATCATATTAATCATTGATTATGAATGTTATGTTCTCCTTGGATTGGTACGACGATCAAACAAGCTATTTAACCAGTTTAAGCAGATCTATTATGGTACGGGAAATCTATATAAAACGAAGCCATGTTATTCTGGAAATGTATGTTGATGTGAGAAACGCTAAGAATTTGCGTAGGATAAAGGGTATAAAGACAATTCCATGACAGATGGCGATATTGAATAAAAAAATATGTGAGAAAACTTTATTTGATGGACAATGCTGACTTCTTATGGTTTAATTAGTGATCAATGAACATTTTAGAAATTCGCAGAATAACTATGCAGTTCAAAGAATGACGGTACTTAATACGCAAAAGATTACTAACAAAAACCTTATTGGGATAAGCCCGTTTATTGCAAAGACAGTTGCCTTTTTTTTTGGAGTTTACTCCTTAAGAATCGATTTTCATAGAAGGCGCCCGGTATGAGAAAAATCCTAGGGGTAAAACCTACTAAAGTAACGAAAATGTGTCACGTTTTTGGTGCGCACCTTTAGTGCGCAACTTTCTAATTTGGCTGTGAGTGTATTAAGACGTACATATGGTATGCTGTATAGGCGACTATACCTATATACTATATGTTATTGGGCTTGTTTGTTCCTATCAGTGTCGATGTATTTATATTGCTATTTTTTTTCATTAATTTGTGAATTTACCCTTTTACATGATATTAATCTTTTTTCAGTTGAATAAACTCTTTTTGCGTATGGTTAGATACTCGTACTTAAGGAGTAAACTCCAGTCGTGCGTCGGAGCTGACACACACACTTTTTTTTTCGGCTGGGAAATCACTGACTAAAACCCATCCATTTTTGCTTTTGCCCTTTACGTTCCGGGGCCGTAGTATCTCTTTCGAACAACCCGCAACCCCAGCAGGGAGTGACCCTTCTAGGCCACTCTGCTTTTCGTTTGATGGTCGGTTTATTGTTGTTTTTAGCTTAAAAGGAGGGTTATGCAACACAGCAAGCGTTTTTGGCATGTGGCGTGACATAAAATGACGTGTTGGCGCAGTGGATGAGCGATTTACTACTGCGTTGCATGTTGCGGATTCGATCCCCGCACGGTACAAATATTTGTATGGCTTACAGATAGTTATTTCGGGTCTGGCTGTTTGTGTATTTGAGTTTAAATGTTTGTAAACGCACCTAAAATACAGATGAAAATCCTAGTGTGAGGCAAGGATTAAAAAACAAGCTCTCCCAGCCTTCTGGGTGTGACCATCGTCGACAGCCCGACTTGTCCTACTGCTAGGTCTATCGTCTGCTGCGCCCCCTTACCTTCCATAAACAAGTACTCCTCGTCGCTAATCTTCTTTACCACTACGAGATCGCTGTCGACCAGGGCATCAACATTTTTTAGAGCTGGCCAATCTTTTTCATGGTTCAGCAAAAGCCAACGGTACGGTGCCTTGAAGTATCCTTCATTACTTGCCTAAAAAAAATATTAGTCAAAATAAACACGTCTTTAGTCAACATTCATCATATCCTAACTAATATTATAAAGGCAAAAGTTAGTTTGTTTATTTGTTTGTTTGTAACCTCTTCACCCTTTAATTCTGATGAATTTTGGTACTGATATAGTTCGGAACCAGGAGACGGAAATGGACTATTTTTTTAAAGTGGGATTTGGGGGAGAAAGAGGGAAGAAAGGGGAAAGCTTTGCGTTGGTATTACAAATCAATAAGGCGCAAGGGGAACTGTGTTACCCCGAATGAATATAACGCGAGCGAAGCCGCGGGCAAAATCTAGTATCTTAAATCTCGTATTTTTCTCAGCAGGCCCTTTCATGTGATAAATATGTCATAGGAATACATATACAACTAGTCCGCCATCTTGGGGAATTAGCTATATTGGATTTGTAATTACACTATTTAACTAACCACGCATTGTCATCTTAACTAAACATGTAGCGCGGGGGAAACCGCGGGCGCCAGCTAGTCCATTATAAATACCCTAAAGTCCGTGGTCTAGGTGTAGTACTTACTTTGGCCAAAAATCTTTCCGTTCCAGGACAAGCCAAATCAGCGAGAATTAAGAAATACTGCAGTTTATACTCGGTTCTGTTGTACTGCAGTGATGTGGCAGTGGTGAAACCAGTACTGCTCATACTCCTTGCCAAGGACTTGAGAGCATCTGAAAGGGAAAAGAAAAAGAATCTTATACATTTACAACACCAACTGCCAACCTTGTAAATCTTTTCGTTCTCAATAATTTCCGGGGTCGCGGGTTGTTCGAAAGAGATACTGCGGCCCCAAAAAATATAAAGGGTAAAGGAAGGAACATGGGTGGGGATTAGTCAGCAGAGCAGCCGCATGTTACATGATCATGATTGGTAGATGTTAGCTCAGTTTACCAAGATTGATTAACTTTTCAGCTTAATCAGAATATCGAGACTAGAAACATTAGAAGCACTACATGAAAGATAATGTGGCTAGAAAAGTGGGACATTCGTAAAGACGAATAATGGAGTACCCACCTTATAAATAGAATAAGTAATGTAAAAACAAACAGGTTGCGTCGACCACAAATAAATTGGGACTCTGGCTGGAGAATGCTGATGGTGATTCACGGTTTCTGACATTAGTTTACGATGAGGGGGGGGTCTACGAGTTTAGTGTGCACACAAACAGCCAGACCGCGGGGATCGAACCAGCGACACGCAGCGCAGCAGTCGATCGCTCAGCCACTGCACCAACCGTGTCGTCATTGGCAAGTCGATGATATGAAATTTCAAAGCTGAGGTGACTAATGTCTTCTTCTTCTTCTTCATATGGACCCCGCCTGTGTATGGGCCACCTGGTGGCTGCTACTCTAGCCAGCCCACCTCCTTCCAGAAGCAGACGACTCTTTTAGGGTTCTTGAGGGCGTCCGCAAGTGACTCTGGTGTACCCAGTGTCACTTTCCGGATTTCAGTGATTCCTGTACATTCAAGGAGAACATGTGTGACTGTTTCTTCCGCCTCCATGCAAGCTCTGCACAGAGGGCTATCTGCGATACCTATTGTGTGGAAATGTTTGTTTAACGCACAGTGTCCGGTGTTGGTCCCCGTCACCAAGCGCAGGCTTTTCCTGTCCAGCTGCAGAAGGCGGTGACTAATGTTATGAAGGGCTTAATATTTAAGGGTGATAGTTACTTACGCTGATTCCAGCAAAAATACGGCATTAGCAGCGATGTCGGCCTATTATCCAAAGTAACAAATGACATAATCATATCAATTCTATGATCATCAAAACATGTTACTATTAAAACAAATGAAGATAAACTTAACAGAAGTAATGTTTTCACGTTCATTTTTCATCGAGTTTTGGTGAAATAATAAAATGGAAGAATATAAGGAGAGCGTATTATATTGGCATTAGCATTTAATATGCAAGTAGGCTTCTTGTGTCTAATGTGGTGGAAGTACAGTCGCGGTCAACAGTGATATCATTTTTTTGTAATGTTTTTTTTAAAGAACAGCTAAAAGTAACTATGGTGGAAAAATTTGGAATATGAAGGAGCAAAACTTTATAGTGAAATTCCTGATAATATTTGTAAAAGTAACAGCTGGTAAACATACAAAAAATGGCCAAGAGCGAGTCAAACTCGCGCACCGCGGGTTCCGTACAAACATGCGATATAAACAGCCATATCTTTTGACCGCGTAGACTTATACGGTTGTTTTTTTCATAGCACAAAGAAACTACAGAGTTGAGTATGTGGTTTTAATTTTAACTTGATACCTCCAAGCGTTCCCGATACTAAGAGTCTTGTCAGCCAGACAGACGGACAACAAAATGATCCTAAAAGAATTCGGTTTATTTCTTCTTTTAAGATACGGAACTCTAAAAATGCTGTATTCAGATGCATATCTTTTGATTAGATCTGCAGTCCCTTGGAGCTGTGAAAACAAAACAACCCACTAAATCTACGCAGTTGCACGAAATGGCCGTTGAAGTCGCAAGTTTGTACGGAACCCTCAGTGCGCGAGACCGACGAGTAAAGTAATTGCTTATCAGCTACCCTACCATGACGTCTTAAAGCTTCAGAACTTATTCCACTGAGGGAAAGAGACAGAGCTATACAGGGTGTCAAGCACCGTCTCGATCTCACACAGGAATAAGTACTGCTATAAGATGTCATGGTAACCCTACAGATCTCGGCCATTCGGTAATACAATATTCTTTTCGGTTGGACTGGTTGTCAGACTTTCGAGCTTCTTACAGTTACTGTAACTACTATCAAATATGTACAAATGACAGGTGGGATCAGCGGTTTAGCCTGCTTTCCGAAGCAGGGTGAAAATTCAGTATGTAAAGCCCTATCTGCCCATGGAACAAACACAGTCTTTAAGGATCTATCTACTCGTATCAACGGACCAATATCGACAAACACTGTTTGACCTAAAAGATTGATCTCTGAGGGTATTCGTTATCAAAGAGATGAGAGACCAACTAGGGCCACTGCCTGCTGGGGTTGCGGGTTAGTCGAACACAAAGAGCAAAAAAGGAACATGGATGAGTTTTTCAGACAGTAAAAGTATGTGATTCCCCCCCCGCCCCGCCTAGAGCGGGGAAAATTATTTGATTATTTTCCATCCGGAAAAAAAGGCAAATTTTTATAAAAAATATATATTCTAGACTTAAAACATTTCCATTTCCAATATTATTTTAAAACTATATTATGCTCTCTATGTTCACATAATATATTGATCACCAAGCTTGCTCAAAACGGGTTTATGTTGGTTGGTAAGGTTACTTTGATTTTTATTTTTGTAATAAATAAAATATATATACATATGCTGTTTATGCCTTTTGGCTTATAGTTTAGACAACGAAATATTGTAAGTATTAAACTTTTGTCTATGACTGTACCCAGCTCTGGGATATCAAATTATACGCTGGTCCTAATGATACGCTACGGTCTATGATTTCCATAATATTTCACTTTGTCGTTACACATTCATACAGTTAACTTGTAAGTACAGGTATCAAAGATAAATTGATTTCCATGCTTATTTATTAATCATCATTGGTTGTTGTTAAAAACTCTTTTAGAAGATATTATTTTTAATACATAAGTACCAAAACCCGTTAAAGTTTTAACGGGTAGCTATTTGTATGTAGTTTACAGAACAAATTTTTATATGGTCTACAGATAGTTATCTGTAGACCATATAAAAATTTGTTCTGTGCGGGGATTGACACATGTTTAAAGAATTTATTCTCATAAGAACATTACATAAGTTCACTTACAATGAGATACAAATTATCTTAATAAATACGTTTTGCCTCCGATGCGTGTTTGTGATCAGCGGTATGACTACATTTCAGATACATGATTTCTTAGTTTTACTTTGAATGTGTTTATAATCGTCATTTATAGGGAAATACCATATTAAGCAGCACCTAAATATCTTGCAGAATCTTAAGATATTACAAATATGTAGTTTCCTACAGAACTGGATACATTTCCACTCCTAGTTGAGTGATTAGTAGATTCTTGAGCATTAATCTCAGAAAAGTATTTATTCTGCTATCAAAGTAATGCGCCATCATGGAGTCTATGGGTAATGGCTTTATAATTATGGGTATGGAACCTATTACGTGCTTGTTTTTTGTAAACTAGCTGCTGCATGCGGCTTCGCCCCGTGTGGGTAGTACTGGAATAGTGGACTAGGAAACATATTACCGGAATTAATAGTAGCTTATGTTTTGATCCAGGTTATTTCCATTATTAGTGTAAAAGATTTTATCCAAATCGGTTACTTATACTTTTTGAACGTGAAAGAGTACTAAATATACACACACTTTTACAACTTTCAACTGTTTTTGGTGTGGTTTATTTGTTACTAGCTTTTACCCGCGGCTTCGCTCGCGTTAAATTCGGTGTAGTTCCCCTTTCCTGATTTATAGGTACCTGCTACCTGTAGTTTTTGGCCTTGCGCCTTATTTATTGTAATATGAATGCAAAGTTTTCCCTTTCTTCCCTCTTTCTCACCCAATTCCCACTTTTTTAAATAAATTAGCCTATGTCCGTCTACAGGGTCCCAACTATCTCTGTACCAAAATTCATAAAAATCGGTTACGAGACGTAAAAACAAGCTCGCTTTCGCTTTTATAAAATTAGTAAGGATGTGTACCGACGAGAAATTCTTTCTTATTCCGTATTTACATCATGTTTCTCCACCAATATAGGGTTTTTCTATATACAGCGTGTACATTCATAATTTTCCGGCTTACCTACGGGGTTTTTTAGCCACAGCCCCGGAACATAAAGGGCCAAAGAAGGAACACGGGTGTGTTTTAAACAGTATAAGTGAGACACTCCTCCCCGCTACATCCAGAGCAAAGGGGAGTTATTTGATGAATTTCTATCCGCAAAAAAGGTAGGTTAGGTTAGGGCAACACACGACGGCTGGTCAACTTATTCTAAACTATTATAACTCTCTCTCTCTCTCTACTCTCTCATAATCATCTGCTTAGCCTTTTCCCAACTATGTTGGGGTCGGCTTCCAGCCTTACCGAATGCAGTTGAATACCAGTATTTTATCCTATTGCTATCTGACCTCCATAATCCAGTTAGGGTAATACGATACCTCTTGGTAAGACTGGTTGTCAGACTTTCGGGACACCGACTATCTGTAACGACTGTCAAAGATCTACAAATGACAGCCGAGACCAACAGCTTAAAATGCTTTCCGAGGCACGGAAGAAACTCGGTATGTAACGGGGGTCACCCATCCATACACCCACCTAGGCTAGCGCGGCTTAACCTAAAAATCGACCTGAGCGGCTGATCTCTCTACTCTCTACTAGGTTAAAATGTTTTTGTGTACGTTGATGTGCCGTCGTGTGTCCATCAATAGGTACAGACGCCTGCACATCAAGCTACTACAATCTGTCAGATTTCTTTGATAGATTTCGACTTTATTTCTAAAATATAAGGTTCAAGATTCATTGGGAAAAATTGACAGTTTCGGGTAGCTTGACCTGCAGGCGTCTGTACATCAACTTCCAAGCAATTTAAAAAAAAAAACTTTCCTTTAACTATACCAAGAAAGAATGAGGAAAAAATAACTTAATTCATAAAACTTCCATCATTCATTAACAATAATTGTTTTTAAAAGAAGTCGACCACGGTAACCATGACCCAAAACCCTTCGAGGATAAATAACGAAGAGTTGACGCGCCAAAAATGAATCAGACATCTTAAATTCTCCGAACCCGACTCACTACGTTTGTTTTGTAGTACTACATGGTTTGTATTGCATTTTATACTTTGTTTCGAAGCATTTAGGGTTTCTAATTGAATAGTAGATATTTTGTGGGTATGTCTTGACTACAATGTTTGGTCACAGAGTAGTCTTACTCTTAGGAGCGTTGCTATAGCATTTTGAACTTTGTTCACAACACATAGTGTTGTAAATTGTGCGTCTTGTGTTTATTTGCTACATATTGGTTGTATTCCTAAGCGTCAGTTTTGTTATAGTTTATTTCGGAGTTCAAGACAATTGTTTGTTTTATGTTTGTCTTAATTTTAGCTCGACTTTGTGTGGTTGCTTATTCTTGAGGGTTCCGTACCTCAAAAGGAAAAAGCAGAACCCTTCTCATAGGATTACTTTTATTTCGGAAACGCGTGAAGTCGATCGAGATGACATTTAAATCATATATACATGTACTGAAATTTATAGTCCCTTAGAGCTGTGAAAAAAATCAACTACCTTTAGTCTCCTCAGTCAAAAGAAATAGCCATTTATGTCACAATTTTGTACGGTTTCCTTTTTTTTTGGGGTGGGAAATCATCAAATAATTTCCTAATAATAGTTATTTGGTGTGTCAGACTTGTACTGACTAAAACCCACACATGTTCCTTCCATTGCCCTTTACGTTCCGGGGCCGTGGCATCTCTTTGGAACAACCCGCAAGGAGACCCTGGCAGGCCCCTCTGCTTTGCTGACATCTCTTTGAGGTGTGCGTGAAGCACTAACGGCCTGTCGTCAATAGACGGCCGGACGGTGAGCTACCCATTGTTCACCGTCCAAAGGCTCGCATCTACGGTGGCCGGGAGCCGTCTCGCAGCCTCGGTGCTCGAGTTCGACACGCATTTGTTCGGTTGTTTTTCCTATATTACGGTAGCTTTGGAGACAACAATACTTTTTGTCAAATGAATCATTGATTTCGTAACTTAATATTCAACTCACTTCAACTACAGTGGCCACTTTTGGAAGTTATTCCATGTTAACGTCATGATATCGACCTCTGATTAAAAACTCTGTGAGTTTTTTAAGCAGAAAAAATGAATGAATCATTACATTCATTCATTACGTAATGGAGCCCATACAACGCGTGTACAAGATAAAAAATAAACAAAAGAGTGTCGATCTATTCGTAACGTTAAAAACACATCCACGCGCCCCCGTGGTAAAAAAATTACCTAGAATGTAATAAAAGCTACAACAAAAACGACTTAAAAAAAACTAGAAAAGTGATTGAGAGATTTTTAATTTTATTTTTCTTTTGCAAAACGGTTTTTTTTTCAGTCTTTTTAATTACGGTATGGGGGTCACACACATTCTTATCGAGTATTCATTTTCCATTGTTTTAAAAGATATTAAGTAGCAGATTTTCCATACAGAAATAGAACAAAAAATACGTATAAAAGAAGTTCGTAGTAATCGGCCTTTTTTAAACTTCCTCCATTTTTTAAAATCAGAAACAATAATTCTATTTAGATAATCCCGCTTTTGTCTTCACAAACTATGGTACTTCTACTGACATCAGTTGCACAATATACCCCTTGAATGCCCATGATTGCATTCACAAATGTGTGTCAAGAACACGCATCCTGTCCATTGGGCCATAAGTCATATTCCTCTGTAATAAGCGTACAAGGGTTTTCTCGGAAAGGCCGCGTATGAATGACTTACTGACTTATTGCTCTTAATTATAGAGTTCTATGTTTATTGGTAACGAGTGTGATGTATTATGATTCCTGTTAGATAGTACAGTCATATCTTATCTTGATGGAAGATAAAGAGGGAGTTTTCGTCCTTACTAATATTATAAAAGCGAAAGTGAGTTTGTTTGTTACGTCTTCACGATTAAATGACCGAACCGATTTTTGATGAATTTTGGTACAGAGATAGTTGGGACCCTGGAGACGGACAAAAGCTATTAAAAAAAATGGGTTGGTATATGAGGGAGAAAGAGGGAAGTCAAGGGAAAACTTAGCATTGCTATTACAATCAATAAGGCGCAAGGGCAAAAACTACAGGTAGCAGGTACCTGCAAATCAGGAAATGGCAGTATCCCGAATTTAGCGCGAGCTAAGCCGCGGGCAAAACCTAGTATTTTTTTTTTAACTGCTGCAATAGAAAACGACTCGACACAAGATAACATAACATCACACTTAATCTCCGAAGGGTTCGGCAGAGTTGAACCTAATAGTACACCCACATTCCGCCAGTGTTAAAGTCACATGTAATAGGACAAACCTATTGCCAACAACCGGCCACAAATGAAAAACCCAATGACACATTAAAAGATCCGGAAATTGAACCAAGGACCTCATGGTCTTGCCGGGGTTGTGAGTAGTTCGAAAGAGATACTGCGTCCCCGGAACGTAAAGGGCAATAGAAGGAACATGGGTGGGTTTTAGTCAGTACAAGTCTGAAACACCACCCCGCCCCTTCAGAGTAGATTCTTAGACCCTTGTTAACTTTGGTTATTTATTATTTTATTTTCTGTAAAGTAAGCATTGACATATTGTCGGGCCTACGCTGTCCTCTCATACTTAAGTACTAACGCTGTAACAACAACATTGTAAAACTAAATGATTTTAAAAGAGTAACCAGAGGTTTCTTGCCGGTTCTTCTCCATAGGAAACGACCAACCCGAACCGTGCATATTTTCTCGACGTTTTGTAAGTGCCCATGTAGGCCTATGTGAAATAACAATATTTTGATTTTGATTTAGAGCGGGGGAGGTTATTTGATGATTCCCAACCCAAAAAAAGGACCGTATGGTCAGAAGTCGGGCTTACAACAACTAGACCAACGATGCAGACAGATAAATAGGTTTCAATAAAGACTAATAGATATATTTTATAAAATAAATGCCTTTTTGGCATCGCTATAAACTATACGTGTCATTATGACAGTGTCCATTTATCAGGATTTGTCTTAAATAACACTTTATTGGTTATTTATTGAAAATCGATGTTGTGTTTCTGATGGTCATATTTTCATATGTTTTTTCGATATAAAAGGTCTATTCGATGATAAGTATGTTGAGACCCGAAACAACTGCCGACCAAACAACTGATGAGTTAGACTCTGGTTAAAAAACTGGAAGAACTTGACAGACAGACAGACAACAAAGTGATCCAGTAAGGGTTCCATTCTTCCTTTTTAAGGTAGGGAACCCTAAAAAAGATTATTAATAATAGACTTGCAATTCTGAATTGGTTCTCTGTTACATTTTAATTAGTTATAAAATGCCCCTAATTCAGCGTGCCTCTTGGCAAAGGCCTCCTCTAGCTGCTTCCACTGAACTCTATCGCGAGCCACTCTTCTCCAGTTGGGGCCTGCCGACAGTTTTAGCTCGTCCTCCCATCTCATTGTTTGTTAACTCTACTCCTTTTCCCGGGATACCAATCTGTCAATATTTTGCTCCACTTTTCCTGGTTCTCTCTCCTCATGTGACCTGCCTATCTCCATTTTCTGGTCAATATGTCCGTAACCTTAGTTTTAAGTCTGAGATGTTCGTTTCTTATGTGATCTCTTTTTGATATGCCGGTCATACTTCGTTCCATTGATCTTTGACAGTATTGCATTTTATTTATGTGATGTTTTGTGAGTGCCCTAAAAAAGATAGGTTCTAACAATTTCAAAATACAATGTCAAAACCATAATCATATACTTACTGCAGGTGAACGCTAGAAACAGCTATTACTTATCAGTAGACATTAACTTTATTAAATTACAATAACAACAGCTTTTAAACGCACAATTGAACACCGGCGTGGCCGACACACCATATAATTGACACAGAATCACATAATTATATAATTCTAAATATATACACCGCAAAAGCAATCATTTATATTGCAAATGGAACCAAATTGAGTGGGCAGTAGAGATCATTATAGCTTGAGTGTTTACAGCTATGGATATGAAGTTGTGTTGGCTTTTCGTGCAGGGAAAACCACGGTGTTTTAAGATTAAGGATAGTTATTCGAGTTTATGTTAATTTCGTGACATGGTTTACAAGTATCGCTGCTGCGGACATTTTGAAGAAACATAACTCCTATAATCCCCTATTGGAGTTTACTCCTTAAGAATCGATTTTCATATATAAGGCGCCCGGTATGAGAAAAATCCGAGGGGTAAAACCTACTAAAGTAACGAAAATGTGTCACGTTTTTGGTGCGCACCTTTAGTGCGTGTTTTTTATTAATTTGTGAATTTACCCTTTCGTAAGATATAAATCTTTTTTCAGTTGAATAAACTCTTTTTGCGTATGGTTAGATACTCGTACTTAAGGAGTAAACTCCAGTCGTGCGTCGGAGCTGACACACACACTTTTTTTTTATGTCATCAAAAACCTATCCCGCTCTGGGCGGAGCGGAAGGGAGTGTAAGACTTTTACTGATTTAAACCCGTCCATGAACCCAACCCGCAATCCCGGGAGTCAGTAATAAATAAATAATAATTTAAATTTTTGTATTTTCATTCTTACACATTGTCGTTTACATTTCTTTCTCATTTATCTGTTCTCATGCCTGGTGGCAGAAATTTAAAATACAAAAAAGGGGCGAAAGGGAGTGTCAGACTTGTAGTGATTAAAACCCACCCGTGTCCCTTTTTTGCCCTTTCTGTTCCGGGGCCACAGTATCTCTTTTGAACAACCGGCAACCCCAGCAACAAGTTTTAATCAATAAGTAGTTTTTTAGAGGAAAAATAAACAAATATACATACATAATATAAACATATTTGCTTTTAAGGTAGGTCAGTGAATCCCCACCATTTGATCACGTAGATCATACGTATAATTTCTAAGAAGTCTGTATTACTGTGTCGAAAATCTGACACTGCGCAGGTAGTCTCACCCTAAGGGACGATTAAGTCATCACTGACGTTTCTGAATGACTGATGATCATTACGCTGGCGGATCTAATGCGTACGGATGACTAACGCTGCGCAAGAGTTGATAACATTAGTAATAAGGTAACAAAGAATTTGGCCGAACATGGTGTTGCTATTTATATTGTTAATGAATCATGTTTTGTATGGGAACGTCTGTGGATGACTGTGTAAAAGATAACTGTGGCGCTAGTGTAGGATGGATGCTGGTCATTATGGGTTTATACATACCTAGTAAGTATACATACCCATCAAGCTATTTATTTTCTGCAGTAAATGCAATGTTGACCACCTGATCGCGTCCTAAAGAAAATCCAATATTGTTCTTTGTGAATTTTAGGAACTCGAATCATAGGTCAAAAGTTGATCCTTAACATTTAGGTTCGAGAGACCACACGACACGTCTTGCGTTTTGTTATGTAACACCTTGTATACACATGGACGAAACAAAAACTTTTTTTTTGTAAAAATAAAACTGACTTCCACAAATAAAAAGGGGAACTAAAAGTGGAAAATAACTTTACTTTTCAGAAAGTCGGCGGCTTTTGTTAGTTTCGTTAATTCTTTTGTCACCGTATTTTCTTTTAGCATTTTTAGTATAATGATATATCATATATTTTTTATCGAGTATTAATTTTCCATTGTTACTAAAAGATCAACAGATCATCCATATACACGTATTATAGACGATAGCTCATAAACTGGGCAGTATAAGAAAAAAAGAATTGTGCCCTATTTGCACAGTTCTTTTTTTCTTATACTACCCAGTGTCCAGGCGTCTTTGAGTAATCGGTGAACATAAATAAAAAAACCGATGAATTGAGAACCTCCTCCTTTATTTAAAGTCGGTTAAAAAGGAGTATGTAAGGATAGCACGTGAGGTGAATTTCTGGTACTCAAATGGGAACGACGCGTTCGTTACATGTTCATACATAATATGCATTTGTGATAATTAACACTTAAAACGGGACATTTACGCCATGACCACGGACAGTTCATCCGTAATCATGTTTGCACCATCGGCATCGCCGAAATATTGGAAACTCCGAATAAATAACAAACATGGTAAATATCCCGGTTTAAATGTTAGTAACCATGTCAGTTTAAAGACTCATATGTATGTGTTTTGTCCTCTTTCGTACTATTCTCATGACGTCCACGTATCGTCATTAAAGGAGGCCTCTCAACTCGGATCCTCCCAACGTTATAACAGGCACACAAGTACTTACTTTAAACAATACGTCTCATATTCTGGTGCTCACCAATCATGACAAAAAAGTATTTCTTGGTACTCGTACCACACGAAACGAGTCGTAATGATTCACCTTAGTATGTACATTATATTTTTTTTTTCGTGTCGGAATATTGTAGTATCAAAGCATAGCTACTGGCGATATGGCGGTAAATTTTGGCATACCTACATAGACCAATAAGTCGATACGTCGAATTCGTCGAAATTAAAAAAAGAGTTTCATATCTAATATTTTCCGGTTTTAAGAATTTATTCATATCTTTGGGTTGTACTGATAGTGCTTCTTGGAAACAACTTAACTAAAATTAAGTTTACATTTTAATAATTAAAAAATTCTTTTTGTAGATAACAACTTTTGTTGGTTTCTTTGACCTCATTGCCACACAAAAGTCGTCGTTTTAAGTCGGTTAATAAACTAACAACCAACTGTATAAGGGCATCACAAAACTCGTCCCCAATGCTGTCAGCTGTTAATGCAGCTCGTTAACCTAAGAAACTAACTGCGTTGCCACGTTGTATAGGGAGCGACACTTACCCTATGATCAAGGCAAAAGCCAACACTTGGGGCACAGGAAATGAAAACGCTACCTATACGATACGATAATTGTATTTTCGACTCATACTTTTTTTTTTAAAGCGATGCCCGACTCTAGGAATTTCTCCTGTATCGTGGGTGCGTTTACAATCAATTAAACTAACAAACAGCCAGACCTGAAACAACTATTTGTAGGCCAATATTTGTGCCGTGCGGGAATCGCACCCGCGACACGCAGCGCTGCAGTCGATCGTGCAGCCACTGCGCCAACCGTGCCGTCAATAATCGACGTTTTAAATTTACGTTATAAGTCCCGTCACGTAAAAAAGCAGCTGGCTATATTCCCCGCCACTGCCGCTCAGCGGCCATTTTACGTTACGGAACTTGTAACACCGTGAGCTCGTGCTAGGCCCTATACCTGCCGTGGTTGCGGGTTGTTCGAAAGAGATACCGCGGCCCCGTAACGTAAAGGGCAAAAGGAGGAACATGAGTGGGTTTTAGTCAGTACAAGTCTGACATTCCCAAGGAAGTTATTTGATGATTTCGCATCCACAAAAAGTCCCAAAAGTGGTGACCTACCTGTCGCTGTCACGACGTGCAAGATATTTTTATTTTGTCCCATATTTGTATTTGTAAATGTTTGTGTTACTTTGCATGTTGAATGTTTTTTTTTTGTTATTTTGTTGCTCGTCGTAATTTGGGAGTAATAAATGTTTCTTTTCTTTCTTTCTTTCTTAAGGGGCAGCTAATAAAACCATAGAAATGATTTTGGAAAATTCAACCGCCGGTTAAACGTTTGTATGTAAATCCGTCACCAAGCAAAGCCGGTGTGTGTCGACTAGTTGGATACATAGTACATTGTAGAGTGTGATGTGATTATCATATTCATTTGGCAAGGGATTGCCTTTGTAGACTTGTGGGGAAGTCAATCTTCCGTATGCGTGTCTGTCAATGTACTGATATAAATTATGACTTAGTAATGATGTTACGTCGGTTATGCTTCGTTTACTACTAGGTACATACTAACATATTATTATGTATGCTTTGTATTGTTATTATTGCAGATAGAATAATTACATAGAATGTACTCATTTTTTTTTGGGTGGGAAATCATCGAATAACTTCCCCCGCTCTGGGCGGAGCGGGGGGGGCGTGTCAGACTTTTACTGACTAAAACCCACCCATGTTCCTTCTATAGCCCTTTACGTTCAGGGGCCGCGGTATCTCTTTCAAACAACCCGCAACCCTGGCAGGCGGAGGCCCTGGCAAGCCCCTCTGCTTTGCTGACATCTCTTTGAGGCGCGCGTGAAACACGAGCGCGCCGTCGACACGGCCTGTCGTCAACAGACGAACAGACGGTGAGCTACCCATTGTTCACCGTCTACAGGCCCGCATCTATCGTGGCCGGGAGTCGTCTCGCGGCGCCCATCGAACGGATCGAACCTAGTCTTCATATTACGTTTAATTTGAAGATTGTTAAATTATTTTAATAAGTGTTTTATTTAACTACTGCTACATGGCTGTTAGTACTTGATTGCAATTTGTGTGTATCGAAACAGATATCAATGACCCATTTATTGCAAAATTAATTCAATCATCATCGCAAAAATCAGTTGCCAAACCACTTTTTAAGACTATAAGGTCTTGATTTCTCGAAAACAGCTTGATGTGTCTTGATCCAGTTCGATACCTATTTATTTTTTTAAGAAAATTGGACTTTATCAAAGATTGAGTTAAAATTGCGCACACACTTTTGATTCTGGTTTGATTCTTCACTTATTATTTCGACAACTTGATCCTACGGTCTGGATGCTTTTTTAGAGGGTTTGAATATATACTTCTTTTAATTTTAAAAAGGTTTTTTTGTTATCAGAATGACTTTCTAAAAGTGGTCATCACCCCTACATTAAAAATACTTTCATTCAACGAAAACGATGATAGAAACGTCAAAAATACACGAAACCAACGAAAAGCTTATGTCAAAGCTGGCGAAGGCGATTGACACTTGTTTATGCCATAGATAGGTAGGTTACAGATAAGGCTTGACGCCCTTTTGAATAATTAATTAGTGTTACGAAGTTGGTAAAACACCAGACAGTACACACCCACGATTCTTAAGAGTCGATGGTAATGACCGATTTCGCCATGACCATCTTCGGCAAAAACCAGTTCACAATACATCGATAATGGTTTCCTCTTACGTAAGTTCTTAATGTTTTTTCTCATTAATCATTGACCTGTTTATTGTATAAGTTTTGTATGTATAATTGTTTTTTGTAACACAGTGTGTAAGGAATTATATGAAGAAGAAAGGAGTAAATGATGCCATGACATCTGATACCCAGAATGGAAGAAAAAAACGTGTTGCGCCGACCTCAAGCCTATTCCCGACAATGTTGGCGCCAGCATCCAGTCTAACCGAATGACTGAATACCAGTAATTTACAAGTAGCGACGGCCAGTTTGACCTCGACAACCCAGTTACTATATCCCTTGGTCGGACTGGTTGTCAGACTTTTGGGACACTTGAGTTTCATTCCTAATTTTAAGCTTAACCCTTTATATACAACATACCGTACAAAAAACAACATAACTTAAAATTATTCAGTTCATACCGTTATCGCGTATGGTAGCTTGTAATCGACTTTCGAAGTAACGAACTAGTACCAAAAAATACAACTCTCGACCTCAGCGTCGTCTAAAATTTCCGTAATTTTGTTTTGTTCGTAAAAAGTATTACCCCCGAATACTGAAACGTCACTCAATTTAAGTCCCACTTAAATTTAACAGAGACTCAGAAGTGACGTTTGACCATACAAAATCTAAAGTTTAAGAGCTGCTCAAATGTTAAGCAGCCCTCACATTTTGAGTGACGTTTCAGTATTCGGGGGTTAGTCCCTCAGAGAGAGTATCAACATGCAAAAAAACAAAAGAATTCAGTTTATGAGTGACTAGCTGTCTTACGCGATTTCCCGCGTCTTCAATTGCTGCCCCGCTCCCGTGAGTAGTAGCGTGATGTTGTACTTATAGCCTAAGTTACTTCCTGATAAAGTAGTTTCCTATTGGTGAAAACATGATTAAAATCGGCCCATTTGTTTTGGAGCACATTCGATACAAACAAATCTTTCCTCTTTATAATATTATTATTCAATGTGTCCGGTCACGAACTAGCGACATTTTAAATACTTTTATAACAAACATTCTAGTACTCAAATTTATTGATTTTCAAAAGAACGTGAAAGAGCAACAAACAAACTTTCGTACATCTGTCCATCCATCCATCCTCACAAACATTCACATTTAATCTATACTAATATTATAAAGCTAAAGAGTTTGTTTGTTTGTTTGTTTGAACGCGCTAATCTCAGGAACTACTGGTTGGAATTGGAAAATTCTTTTATTGTTGGATAGTCCATTTCTTGAAGCTCGAGGAGGAGCTCGTGGCTAAATAATAGCAGCTGCTCGGGTCGATCTTAAGGTCAAGCTGCGCTTGCCTAGGTTGGTCTGTGGATGGGTGACCACCCATTACATACCGAGTTTCCTCCGTGCCTCGGAAAGCACGTTAAGCCGTTGGTCCCGGCTGTCATTTGTAGATCTTTGACAGTCGTTACAGGTAGTCAGTGTTCCGAAAGTCTGACAACCAGTCTTACCAAGGGGTATCGTATTACCCAGTATTAACTGGGTTGTGGAGGTTAGATAGGCAGTCGCTCCATGTAAAATACTGATATTCAGCTGCATCCGGTTAGACTGGAAGCCGACCCCAACATAGTTGGGAAAAGGCTAGGCAGATGATGAGTCCATTTCTTGAAGAAGTCTATAGATAGGCTATATAACATCACGCTACGACCAACAAGTGCTGAGGAGCGTGGGTGAAACCACGTGGAACAGCTAGTTTATAATAATAGTAGGATTGTAAATCCACGATGCATTGTCTTAAAATAGCAATGATCATTATAACAGTAAGCAGAAACCGAACTTATGCAGTTAAACACACGACTGATTGTGTTTTAATTTGTCCTGCGATGTTTCCTGAGTATTTAATTACCTTATGGGTTTATTATTCTTTATTTTTTATAGAATTAACTAGTAGATTGTCTAGCCACGTGCATGACTTGACTTTGTTGTTTTCCTAAGGTATAAAAAATAAATGCTTAAACACAAAATTAAATCGTCACTGCCCATGCTCAGTTTAATGATGTACAGATGCCTGCAGGTCAATTTACCCGAAACTGCCAACTTTTCCCAATGAACCTTGCTTTAGAAATAAAATACCTTTACTTTAGAAATAAAGTCGAAAATCTATCAAAGAAATCAGACAGATTGTAGTAGCTTGATGTGCAGGCGTCTGAACAACATAAAATTGATTAAAAATAAATGTCATAATGATCATATATTATGCATTTTAAAAAAAAAACCAGTCAAGTGCGATTCGGACTCGGGTACCGACATAATCTTTTGACTGCGTAGACTTAGAAGTTTGGTTTTTTCAGAGTTCCAAGGGACTACAGTTTTGAGTATATAGTTTTAATTTCAACTTGATACCTCCACGCGTTCCCGTCATAAAGGGTCTTGACAGACAAACAGACGGAAAGCAAAGTTTTCCCATAAGGTTTTATTTTATTCTTTTGTGGTACGGAACCCTAAAAATACTTAATGTAACACCGACCAACATACGTACTCGTGGTCATGATAGGAGTCTTGGACTGTGGGACAATGCTCTCTAACGATAATCACTGACTGGCTAATCTTCTCACGATTTGCTTTATACGACGAGTTAGGTCTTGCGCAGTTTTACCCGCGTCTTTAGTTGCTGCCCCGCTCCTGTGGGTAGTCGCGTAATGTTGTATAGCCTATGTTGCTTTTTGATGATATAGCTTCCTATTAGTGAAAAAATGGTTAAAATCGGTCCAGTAGTTTTGAAGCACTTTCAGTACATACAAACAAACAAATCTTTCCCCATTATCTTTCCTTTTCTTTATATTAGTATAGATTGATAGTAACTCGATTACCACAATGAAAAGAGTATTTATTTTAACTTCGCGGCTGGCATAAGATAAGCAATTGGCTGCTGCGTCGCGTGTCGCGGGTTCGATGCTCGCACGGAACAAATATTTGTGTGACCAATAGGTAGTTGTTCCGGGTCTGGCAGTTTGTGTGAGTTAAAATGTTTGTAAACGCAACGACGATATAGGAGCAATACCAAGAGCGGGGCAACGTTTTTTTAAAAAAAACTTCCAATAAAGGTACCACCCAAACTCACTGTCACGTTTCTCATCCTTCATCAATAGGAAGAACGATATGCTTATTAAGAAGCTTGTATGCTTTATCGTTAATTTCTCAAACCTTTATCTGTTCATACCAAATAAGGTTTTCATAACTTAAAATAGAGTGTGTTTTGAACCTGCATATTATTTCATCAACATAGTAAAATTTCGTCTTTCGTAACCTAGTTTTTAGCATACGGGTAGGGTGATTGCGCCGGTTAGCGACCAGTTAGCTGGGTTGCCCACTTAAGATGAAGAAAAAAAAATGTTGTTTACACGCAAAATAGAAAATATTAATGTGAATTGGTCCCAAATATAATGTAGTTTGTATACAAAACATAAAATAAAATACATCAATACAAAAATATTTATAAAATGCTGAAAAAGTGAAAATATAGCGAAAACGTCGGTTTACGACCATTTTTATCAGTTTACGACCACCAGTGAGCTGGTTAGCGACCGCCCCATTATAATTTAAAAATATGTCAATAAAACAATTATAATAGCTTTAAAATTATTTTATTTTTTTGCCTTTTCATAAAAATAAAAATGGTAATCATTTGGTGTAATGTTTGTAATAACAATCTTACATTTTGTAGAGACATTCAACAACATCATTAGTTGTAATAGAAAACAAGCGCGTATATGGCTTCTTCAGTTACTCTCGCTCTGGCTTTAATAATTCTTTCGGCAGTACGGCATGATCGGGATGGCGTTTTAGGAAATTTGAGTACCAGGTTTGCCCCGGACGATCATCCATAAAAGGATTCTTTTTTCCGTTATCTTTAACTATTTTCTGTACTGTGTCCAACAGCTCCTGTTTCTTGACCGGTAATCCACATTTAGCTATGTTCAAAAGCCACTCTTTAATTTGTTTCTCGCCTTCTATACCCAATACAGGATCTGGTCCCCTTGTCTCGATTGTATCACTCCTCTTCCCACTAAGGCGATCTTGTATCGTGGTCCTTGGGCTCTGATACAGTCTACATGTTTCTCTTATTCCCTTCCCTTGTTTTCGGATATTATCAAGAGCTTTTTCAGTGCTTCTTCTGTGTATTAGGACAGTCTTTTTCTTTTTTTTGTTGACTCCAAATTATTTGGGAGCTCCATCTAAAAAAATAAAAATAAAAGTAGTTTGCTTTTTATGACAAAATTTTGTTTTAAACTGAAAAATAGTAATATTTAGTTTTTGTCGGATTAGGTACCTACCTGCAACAAATAATTATGAAACGGACATTTCAATAACTAACGAAATTTAAAAAAATATCAGACGTGGTCGCAAACTCAATGAACTTTCTCACTTATTTCTGTTAGCGGCCGTTATTTCTCTCATACTAAATTATGTTGGCCGGAAACCGATGTCTTTATTTCGCCTACTTTGGTTTACGACCAGCTGTTTAGCGCCAAATTTTGTAGGTAAATTAAACAAACTTCTTACAAAGAAACAGGTGGTCGCTTTCTAAAGAACTACAAGAAAAACCTTTTACAATACTACATTCAAAATTGTAACAGTCCTTTTTGAACCACTAGGATCATATTAATCAAAACAAAATAATGTTGATCGCGTCGGTTTGCGACCATGTGGTCGCTATCTAACGTTTTTCACAAATAACCATTTCGGTTACCGACCACTTGATTTTATCTTAATAATAAGTTTAAATAAAGCACAATACAACTACATTATAACCCATACTTATCGATTGTACAATTTAACATGTAACTATTGTGTAAAACATGAAATAAGTATCAAAACTTACCTTTGAGCGCCGCGCGCTGAGTTATTTTTTTTTCAAACTCGCGGTACTTCCACTCACCACGGATCAAGACGCGCACTGAGCAATATTTTTACGGCTCTGGGTTAACCCATTTGTTTCAAACTTAGCAAATTCTTATTTCATAATCATTTATAAAGCACGTTAGATTTATTTTTTATGTATGTTACGTCTACAAATACTATTATCTTGATTTAAAGAAACTTAGTCCGTCAAATGGTCGCCTACTGAAGGTGGTCGCGAAACCGGCGAAACGACCCTACTATGGTGTCATTCGGATCATGGAGTAACGCAATACAAAAAACAAAAGTAGGTAGGTTGATCCAAGGTTGTGAAATCTAATACTACAGTACGACCAACGAGAAGCGATACGAAAGGTCATTAACATAAAGAACAACTGTGGCGTTGACAATCTAATATTTAGCTCTTTCCATCTTGTGCCTTTGTCGTAATGTCTCGTTCTCCCGGCAAAAACATGACAACGTTAAGACGGGTTCGCCAACATTCGGGCGGCCATTTTAGATGGGGTTTTATCATGGGTTTTGTTTACATTTGGTATCGCTTCTCGTTGGCCGTACTTAATGTTTGCCTGGAAAGTTTCAAGTCAATCCGGCCAAAGAATCGCGATTACCCATACAAATTGACACTCCGTTTCACTCCTTTAGAAGGACCTTTTTTAAGTGGATCTCCAGTGCAAAAATTGACTAGTACCACTTGTAGTTTCTAAGATTCTCTTTTAAAAATAAATAGTCTGTTTCCAAAGCGGTAAAAAAACTTTAATAGACAATGCGCATTATTTTAACGGCCTATTTTTGCGGTCTGTGATTCCAGACTAGCCATTTTATTGGCCGATACGTCCAGATTAGATGTTTCCATGCTAGACTACGCAGGATACAACAAAAAGTTTTGATCTCTTGCCAACGACCTGTTCAGATTTATGTTCTAGCATTTTTTTCTGCTGGAGAATTTTTATAACTAGTTTCCATTTGATTTGACTAGTTATATTATTGCTATATTTTTGATTGAATCAGAATTTGATTCTGCATTCTTTTTTGATTCGATATCATCATTTATCAATTTTTATTTTAAGCTATTGCATAGCTTTTATATTTATGCAGCGCCCGAATCAAGAAACTTCACTTAACCTAACGCTTTCATTACGAATGAGCAGTTATTTCAATTTACGACTCCAATGTTCGAACAGCGTGTTTGGTAGGGAATTGGAAGGTCTTATTTTTGTTTTTGCGACATCTTTTTATAAAAAGTTACTTTTAAAATATTATGTTTCGTTTTTTTTTTTAATTTATTGCATAAGTTGATAAAACATCCTATGCAATAGCTTTACCGCGGCAGTCCCCGAGTGCTACACGTTTTTCTTTTATTAAGAAGGCCCAGAGATACTACCCAGGTAATGGCTGCTCTATTGAAATGTCTCAGGAAATGCAGATACAACCCATGTTTGTTAGATAAAACCAGGCTAAATATTCGCCGTGGTTGAACATGGCATACTCTCCCCGAGGTCCATAACTCAACATTTGGTTGGTGATAGTAGTAACTAATATTATTAAAACGATAAATTTTATTGGGTTGCTCTTTTTTCCCCATTTACGTAACCATTGGGTAGGTATAGGTAGGAAGTTTGTTTTCCTTAAACGTGCCTAAATAGTGATAAAAGAGTCAACGAACTCTTATATCGGCATTTTATTATTATTCTCAGAAATATCCAGTTGGTATAAGTTGATTTGTTGGTAAAAACATAATCTCTTCAGGAATATTTGAGTAATTCCTAACAAGAATGACAACCTGAGAATTGAAGCCAGATCCTCAGGCTGAGCAGTAAAAATCCAAGTTACTCTGGAGTTATCCCAACTTTTTTCTTTAATCCTTTTTCTTTCTTTTAAAAGCCTATTTTGTCCCACAGCTGGGCAAAAACCTTCCCCATTCCTCTCCAACTCTCTCAGTCTTCAGCTTCCTCTGACCGAACCGGCAGGAACGAGTCCAAATCGTCACGTCAACGGTTTTTGGGCCTACCTCGGTGACGACGACCGTTTTCAGGCACCCACTGTGTGACAATAGTGGCCCATCTGTCCTGACCCAACCTAGAAGTGTAACCCACCCAGTCCCATCCCACAGGCGATGCCTGTCTTGGAGCGGAGTTTGAAATTGGAAATGCTACGCTCTATCACTCTTTGGCAAACCTTGAGCTTGAAATTCTGAGCTTCCTACCTTAAAATACGGTAAATCATAAGTGCAAGAGTTGAGTAATCCGGGGTCGCGGGTTGTTCCGGGAAAGACCAACCGAGGCCCCGGAACAAAAAGGGCAAAAGAAGGAACATGGGTGGGTTTTAGTCAGTCTGACACTCCCCTCCGCTCCGCTTAGAGCGGGGGAAGTTATTAGATGACTTTCGTCCGCAAAAAAACGGCTTGAGTAATCGTAATCATCGTGATTGCTGCTGACGTCAGAATTGTCACGATGCGTTCGTTTGTTAGTCATAAACGCATCATGCTTTAGACCTTAGGAGTAAGGATGTACAAAGTCCAATGCTGGTCTAAGAGAATGTTCTCCGTCTGTGATCATCGGGGTAAAGTGCATGTAGGTTTTATGCAAAGCGTGAATTACGAAACTCATCAGCATTCTGTCAGTTTATTAGCTCTAAGTGGCGGTTATAGGAAACTGGGTACATCTTAGTGCTTAAGTATTCTGGGGCCGTCGTCGGGTCCGAGTACCATCATAGCCTTTTATAGAACTTATCAAATCGCTTAGTTTTTAATTTTTTTTAAAGAAAAAAAAACGTCACCCACACTAGGAATTTCTCCTGTATCGTGGGTGCGTTTACAATCATTTAAACTCACCTCCACATACAGCCAGACCCGAAACAACTATCAGGTCATACAAATATTTGTTCAGTGCAGGATTCAAACAAACAACACGCAGCGCAGCAGTCGATCTCTCAACCACTGCGCCAACCGTGTCGTCATGATGAGTTGATGCTGCCTTCAGATGAGGAACAGTGTGAGAGTGACGCGCTAGTATGCAGATAATGTTGATTGCCATGTACCCTTACTCACCACGAGGAATTCCCTATTTACGTTACAAGAACAAAGTCACGTATGTTGATAACTATTTCAAATTAATGAATTACAAGAAATTATATGATGGCCATTTTGGCATTGACATAAATAATAAAAGGTAAACATTTATCAATAATTAAATTGACGTACAACTAATATCTATTAATGACAGAATAGATGGGTTTATTTATTTACTCATTGTGATTGAAATAGTTTTTTTTGTTAATCACTCTATTTGTTTTTATTTACATACACTCTATTTGACGGCCCTGTTGGTCTAGTAGTTAGTGGCCCTGACTGCTGAGCCGGAGGTCGTGGGTTCGATTCCCACCCAGGACAAACTTTGTGTGATGAGCATAATTGTTTGTTCTGTGTCTGGGTGTGATTTATCTATCATATGTATGTATTTATAAATTATATACATAAGTATGTATATCAGTTGTCTGGTTACCATAACACAGGCTCTGCTTAGCTTGGGATCAGATAGCCGTGTGTGAGTTGTCCCAAGATATTTATTTATTTATTTCTAAGATCTGCCAATTTTATTATTACAACAATTGCAAGTGGGAAAAAGGCAGACGTGTACCTAGTTTTTACTCCACTAACACCACTATTCTAACCATCATTAGTTACTACAGAACACAGACACTTCCTTAACCCGAGACTGTTTGAGCTCACCCTTTTTTAGTGATGGGACATCAAAACCCATCCATGTTACTTCTTTTGGCCTTCGTGTTCCGGGGCCGCGGTATCTCTTTCTAACAATCCGCAATGGCGGGCCCTCTGAGGTATGAGGTGCCCGTGGCACATGATCGTGCCGTTGACACCAAAGCCCGACACCCGGAGCCTTTCCCCGCGGTAGCTGGGGTGGTTTGAGGTTCTCTCCCTCAAACGTCCGGCCACCTCCATCGCTTTCCTCTCGCTCAGGACCATGGACTGAACCAGGGCTGGACGCGAAAGGTTGCCGCATGCGATTGCCTAGCCGAGAACACAGCGGTGCACCGCCCAAGCGGGCCAGACCGCCAGAGTGTGCTCTGTGTGTGGTGACACCAGGGTGTGTCCTCCCGCCCGATTTAATTTCTCCCGTATCTTGAAGTTCTTGTTTGCATAGTTTCTACATCAAATGATCAACCTATACAAAACCAGTATATGCTGCTCTCTCAACAACGGATCGTACACCATAAATTTCAAGTACAATGAGAGATCCGCATAAACTGGTTTTGTATAGGTTGATCTGTCGCCGTGTGTACATAGTATATAGAATTTCAGGGAATTCTATCTATTTTGTTTGCGTTAACAAAAAAATCCCATGTAACAAAATTTACCTTAACATTATAATTATAGTCAAAATGATATACCTAGTATTATTGTTCACATTACCGATTTGGTTTATCTTTTTGGTCTGAAAAACCAAATCGGTAATGTATCGGTAATGTAAACAATATTACTATAATCATTTTGACTAAACTGGCACTAATTAGCACCAATATGACTTGCATGAATAGTGCGTCATTGTAGTTTTGGCGGTTGAAAGACAGAGGGTATTATTGGTAAACATTTCGGAAATTTTCTCTGGAAATACGAATGCCGCCATTTTTTTTTTCAGTATTGAATAAAATATACCGTTTTCACTTTTATACGTAGTGTCTGGTTATGAACTAGCGATATTCTAGATAATTATCTAAAAACTACCTATTTAAATACACTACATACCTACTTGGGCCCAATCCACTGCCACGCTAATTAATACAATGAAAAACATGATTATTTCTCGAAGTTTTTGTTGCAAACTTTAAAAAAACTCCGAAAAAAATACAATAAATTACTTAGATGAGTAATTTTTTTTACCAAACTTTTTTTCAACTGAACATTTTTTCCAAATCAATTATTTCTTGTAATGTAACTGTTGTATGAGTATCAAGTAAGAAGAAAACCATTAGTCCATGACCGTATACACTAAATACGACCACACGCCAAAACAAGCATGTAGCACTGTACAGCGTAAAGGCAGAGTCATATTTAATGACCATACCCTTAATTATGACCCCACTTTCTACACACCTTTGAACACAACAACAACAACACTACAACAAAACGTTTTGAATGGGAACAACATTGTAAAAATAATTAGTTGCCCCATACAAAATATCGATACAATCTCCTCAACCCAAGTGTATGGATGGCACCTTTCCTGATACTGTATAATCTGCAATAATGGCACGTATAATCGTTGTGACCTCTGTAAGATTGGCCTTTGGGAAACTCTAGCGGTAGACATTGATACGTAACATTATAATAGTTCGTATTAATAGCTATGCTGTGAATTCGGTGATAAATATAACGTCAGAGTACGGTGTGTATAATTTTGGTGATAATCGGGACTGTCCAATATTTTCCGATTTAATTTTGGTGATTTATTGAGTAGCCTATTTTTTTGAAAATCAATTGATTTTTAAATAAATTTAGGGAAATATTGTAACTAAGGTTTTGGAGACACCGTAGTAGATAATAAAACTTTAATAGTAGTTCATAGTCTTACGTTATTTGCAGTCTTATGTTATTTTATCTGTAGTGGTGAAAACCAACTAATTAAGTTCTTCATAAAATCCATTATTTTATGAAGAACTTAATTAGTTGGTTAATTAAGTAACAAAACATAATGCCTGTAATCCTTAAAGGGTTAGGCAGGGGTGTGTCTAATCTACACTCACATTTTTCTAGTAACATTTAAGCCCCGTGTAATAGAGAGCGAGTCTATTATTATCAACCCGAAAAGAAATCTAGACTCCAAGGCTGACTGAGAAATTCCTTATGGAAAAAACTCATTAACTAATTGCTTGACCCGCCAATCGAACCTTGGATCTCATGTCCAGCAGTCACAATTTCGACCACTAGCCCAACGGTGAAGTCTGATAATTATAAAAGTTGAGTCTAGACTTAATACTAGTTCTAGTAGAGCAATACACAACTGAGCTCTACTTAGAGCTTTGACGTCTAAATCCTAGATCATAGTAATCAACGGTTTTCCCAAGACTTATTAATACTATTCCTCGAATAGCGACTAGACTTTTAGTCACAGTTTTCCGAAATCGTGGTACCCCTATCGTCGCCGGCGCCGGCCGTCAACCGTGGTCATATACATACTCGAGCGTTGGACATTTCACGCCAGTCGATCGACGCTTGCGCATCTTACGGGTTCATTTGATATTTTATTTAATTTTAATATTTTATTAACGTGTGCGTCACGAAATTATTGTAAGTGTGTGTTGTGGTTTAGTGTTGTGATATTGTTTTATTGAAGTCATTAATTTTGAAGGTACGTTTTATGTTGCAATTTATTAATTTTATAGTTATTTTATTTGTATACTATTTATATTATGATTCAGGATGCAGTTAATTGAAAACCATCGTTAATTAAAAGAAACAAAATATCACTTCTGTCCAGATTTTTACAGCCGCTAATAAGTGCAACCTAGTTTATTTCATTATTGTCAACTCTATCCGAGCAAAACGATATATTTTTGTAAGAGATATAAATAAACATGAGTTGATGAACTTTCGTAGACAAACACATAGGTATAGGTAAATTATTTGACTATCAAAAATACTAGACAGGAGGTATTAATTTATTGACTACTTATTTATACGAAATAACATTTTAAAATAAAAACTAGTATTTAAATAAATATTATGAGATGTAAAAATATAATAATAACTCATAAAAAATAGTTTTTTTATTGTTATCTCAAAAATAAATTTGTGCAAATTATTCTAATAAGTACTTTCATCATATGATAAAAGGGTAGATAATGTGCAATTACGCTGTAACAGCTGTTTTTATACATTGTTTGTTTTAGGTGTCACGGTTAAAAATACTTTCTTTGCACATAGCGATTACCGATTGTAAAATGAATGATAGCGTCATTTTAAACTATTTCATAGTAAACATGTTGTAATAATTTGATAATGCCAGTACATTTTAGCTGAATTAAATTGCAGTTTTAAGCAATTTATCCTATCTAACTAATTTTATTTTTGCAAAAGACACTGAGCATACTCTTTCACTCAAAAATTATTCATAAGATTTTTATGAAATTTTGCACACACTTTTATAACTGGATTAACAGATAGGATATTTTTTATCCTAGTAATGTGTTCTCTAGGGATCAATTTTAACGCACACGCGGCGAAGCCACAGGCAACAGCTAGATATTATAAAAAAAAAACATAAATACATATTTAACGAATTTAGTCTGCGGATTTTATTTTTCAGTCTTGGTATTATCACTATGCAAGATATGGTAGTTTTTGAAGACGGATTTAAATCGAAAAGTCGTGACCTCTTGAATGTTCAACTTTTTGGTAATTATCTCTATCGTTATCTTAAATGGGTTTTTTTATAAATGCAGTGTATGTGGTAGGCAAGCTTTTTTTTAAGAATTTGTACTTGTATTGTACTTGAAGATTAATTAACAAGACTCGGGTTTTTATTTCAATTACCTACTGCTATAAATGGAAATCGTTAAATTTTATTAAAAATATCGTGTTGTTTAATTGGGTTCTCAACAGTTATACGTTTAATTAAGCACGTTATAACTATTCTCAATTATCTTTTTGCTAGTTTTAAGGAAAACAGTTCATGAAAAACAATTCTAAGTTGGTAAAACACATTTGAAATAGGTTAATATTCGGTTATCGTATTTTTAAGTTGGGTTATGTCACCCTACATGTTTATTTATCAGTATGCCTGTATACCTACTTAATAGTAATATGGTAAAAGTACCAGGTTGGCACAGGATTTTTTTTGGTGGTATTGTATTGTGCAAATCCTCATCGGCTAGGTATGTTAATTAACGTATGAATTTCGACCGTTTAAATTAAAATATGGGTTTACTGAATTACAGCCATTTAAATCATCAGTCAAGTGCCTTTTTTATGAAATGGTCATTTATTGGGGTGAAATGTAACAATAAGTAATGTAGTCAATGATCACTTTGTAAAACCATACTTGTTACGTTCGCAATTAATATTTTGATCAACATACAACCTAATAATTGCCTGCAAATTGCAAAAAAATCAAGAAATTTTGTGTTTGGCGTCCTAATCTGGCGTTTTTACTTTAAAATGAAAACGTAACTAATAAAAAAGTGAATGTACATACCAAATAAATCTCGATTATTTAAATATTTGGTGAATAATATTTAACTTTCACTATATTTCAACATTTCATTTAGCACAATTAAGAAAAAGGTTTTTCTGTATTCGGTTTTATACAGTTCCACTGCTTACAATTAATATAAACAAAATACAAAAATATGTTGAAAAATGCTTTCCTTAAATATTTGAGTAATAAGAAAAGCTTTGACGAAGCTTGATTGACATAGGTAAGTCATAAAACTGAGATTTATTCCGAAACTAACGTTTGGTTTCGGTTCAAAAGATTGATGAATAAAATTTTATGTGCCCATCTAATAGTTATAAAATTACAAATAGAACTACACACCATTAATTTGAGTTTTAACTATGTCTGCCCATGCCTTTTTTATTTGCAAGCAAACAAAAAACAGAACAAAAGATGATAAAACATTTCCAAGACTCTTACTTTTTGTAAGTAGATACCTTTGTTCATTAGTTTATAAAAAGCACTACAGTGGACTATTCGTAGTTCGTTAACCCATATAGGTATTTTGAGTGAACCCATAGGTACAAGAGTTTTAAATGGTAAACCTTTTTAACCCGGTTAAAGTCACTGTTAAAATCACATCTCTTAATTTTTCGCTGTAGTCGGGTAAAAACGATGCCTTTTTGTTTGCTAAAAAAATTAAAGGCATTCATGTCAATAGCAACTAACCTTGCCTTTAGTAAGTATATACGTGTACGTATGAAGTTCAAGGTTAAAATACTCGTAAAAATATTCATTCATTTACATAATTTATTGTCCAACAGAAAAGATAAATAAAGTATACAAAAGGCAAATAAATAATAACTGTCAAAAATATTGAGACTTGTCCTGCAATCGATAGATGGAGTTCCTACAATTATTTCGACATGTTATTTTTATTCAATTAAATAATACATATCTTATTATTTTAATTGTTTTGCCAAAATAAAAGGTTATCAATATGAGAGTAAGATAAGTAAGTATTTATTAAGTACACTGTGAAAGTAATCAAGCACAATTTAGCCAAAATTTATCAAGTAAATATGAATAAATTAATTAACTCCGCTAGCTTCGCCCGGCGTAGATCGGGATAAAAAGTAAAGCCTAATGTGTTAATCCAGGGTTATATCACCCTGCTGGGGTGGCGGGTTATTCGAAAGCGATAACACGGCCACAGAAAATAAAAGGCAAAGGAAGGAACATGGGTGGGTTTTAGTGAGTACAAGTCTGACACTCATCAAATAACTCCCCCCGCTCCGCCCAGAGCGGGGGAAGTTATTTGATGATTTTCCATTCGCAAACAAAAGGCACCTATTATAGCACACACACATACAAACTTTCGCGGTTATATGTAACTAGCTTTTACCCGCGGCTTCGCTCGGCTAATAGCAAAGCTACGTTTTCCCTTTTCTTTCCTCTTTCTCTCTCATAACTCACTTTAAATATATATAATACCCTATGCCCGTCTCCTGGGTCCCAACTATCTCTGTACCAAAAAATCATCAAAATCGGTTTAGCCGTGTAGTCGGTCGTGTGAAGAGGTAGCAAACAAACAAACGAACTTTCACTTTTATTTTTATAATAATATTAGGACGGATAGTATAGGTCATATATCATATATATATATATATATATATGTCAGCTGCTTTTAGAATAGGTCTTCATAATTACACCCATATTGTGTGATTATGTCGACCTATTCTAAAAGCAGCTGACACACAGTTGATCAATCGCCTGACATCATAGCTTCCTCGTTAGTCGCCCACCAACTATGCATTGCACACAATATCTAGAATTCTTCAACTAGCTCAATCAAATCATATCCTATTGCAGTCGAAGGTGAGAATCTAGTACAATAATAGCGAATGATCACAATTGCATCACAGCAACAAATAGTGACTGCAATCACGAACACATGCAAATATAGACAAGCATGGTAGACCGGTTAAGCTGTGCTTGCCTAGGTTGGTTTGTGGATGGGTGACCACCCATTACATAGGTACGTGAAGCAGTTGGACCCCAGCTGTCATTTGCAGGTCTTTGACAGTTATCACAGGCAAGTATTGAATTACCCTTTAGTAACTGAGTTAATTGGGATGAGGAGGTCAGCCTTAGGGATAAAGAGAATCATACATACCTACCTTTCTTGTCACTCTCATGACCTATGCTTTTAGTGTTAGAATAATTATGTTGACTTGACTTATTTATTTAATGGCGTTTGTGGAAGGAGACACCACAATTTTGCCAATATCACGTAGGTACTATGGTAGACAATCAAACGCAGGAGACTATATCAGTAATTATTATTAATGAATAGAACACAACAAAGAGTTTAAATGATTTTAAATATTTTAACAAACAAATAATGAACTATTTTCTGCACAGACATTTCAGACACAGTGTTCAAAGACAGAAAAAAAAGAAGAAGTTAATAGTTGTTTTAAATTACAAGTATTACAACTTTATTTTATTAACTTCAACAAACTTACACAGTTTATATACAAAACGAGAGAACACAAGGGAGAGGAGACATTTAACGGATGTGGGACGAGGGATATGAGGGGGAATAATTTCGTAATAATTATGTTAAAAATGTACCTACTTATTTCACAAAATGTCACCGATCAAGTTATGATCGTTCTGAAAACGTCCTGAAAAATGCGATGAGAAATAAAACATAAAAATCGTTTTACTGTCAAAAATATAAGTAGTTTTCTTATTCACCATTGATAGTTTTTTTATACAGGAAGTTTTGGAGATCATACTATTATGGAAAAAGCCTCATCTAAAAGTTCAGAGAGATTCAAGAGAGATTTGATTTTGCTTAGTGTTTATTTTTAGTTGTGACTAAGTATATCTAGATTAAAATGATTCGTTTCATCGGTATGTCGTGTAACTGATATTATTTAAGCAGGTCCTAGATTCAGTTTCATTCGGTTGATTGGGAACAGTTGTGTCTGGAATTTGATAAATAAGTACCTATATTGTCAATAATTATTACGTAAATTTAACCTTTCGTGTGTCTATGATACAGACACAATTAATTACGCATTGTGTCTCGCGTGGATCCACGTCATAGACACACGAAAGGTTAATCTGATCTTCATAATTATAGTATAATAATTATCTGTATACCAGTCAGGCGGTTGGAGGGTTGGGTTGTGGGTTGTCCGAAAGAGATACTAGGGCTTCGGAACATAAATCGCAAAAGAAGGAACATGGGTGGGTTTTAGTCAGTAAAAGCTCCACTTCGTCCCACTTCGCCCAGAGCGGGAGATGTCATATGATTCCTATCCCTAAAATACAAAGCAGTAGTATTTCACTAATCAGCATCAGTCACATTATAGGTCTCGTTTTCGAATTTAAGACACACACAACACTGATTTTTCAAATGTGTGTATTGTATAATTTTCATTTTGTTATATTCGGTAAAGAAATAAAAAAAGATCGCTCGTGCTTAATAATAGCAGCCGCTCGAATCGATCTTTAGTAGTAGTCGATAATTTATAATCAGTGTCCCGAATGATGGAAGAAATTCGTTACGATTCATGAATGATCGTGGATTCACTATGCCATGTATGAAAACATGAATATTGTAGCTGGGTTTACAATCTATACTAATCTATACTAATATTATAAAGCTGAAGAGTTTGTTTGTTTGTTTGTTTGTTTGAACGCGCTAATCTCAGGAAGTACTGGTTCGAATTGAAAATTTCTTTTAGTGTTGGATAGTCCATTTCTTGAGGAAGGCTATAGGCTATACAAATAACATCATGCTACGACCAACAGGTGCTGAGCAGCGCGGGTGAAACCGTGGGGAACAGCTAGTTACATATAAAATGCGGCACTGTTGGCGCAGTGGCTGAGCGATCGACTGCTGAGTTGCGTGTCGCGGTTTCGATCCCGACACGGAACAAATATTTCCATGACCTACAAGTAGTTGTTTCAGGTCTGCCTGTTGGCGTATGTGAGGTAAAATGTTTGTAAACGCACGATACGGAAGAAATTCCTAATGAGGAGCAACTATTTTTAAAGAAAATGTACCTAGTCATATCAAAATGATTTGTCGTATTGACTTTTTACATAAACTATATTCGTCCAAAACTATTTACAACAAAATGGGTCCCGGAATAAATGTTTTGCTGACCATAAATCATATTAATAAAATTTTATTGACGTTACGTGCAATAACATGAAGTTTACGACGTTTACAAAACAGACCGTAACTATGTGTTGTAGTCACTATGTGTTTTGTGGCTATTTCAAGAACTACTGACATTGTTGATAAACTGCTCCAGTATGGCTGACGTGCATAGGTCTTGAAACAAAACCTAGTTGAAACTTAAAAAAAAAATCATTTACTACAATTAGACCATTACAGGCACTTAGGAATGTTAAAAAAAAAAAAAAATGTTAGCTACAGGCCCGGTCACAAGACATAATAACTTGTAAAAATACTGTAGTTGCCCAATCCAAACCGTTGATCTCTATGGAGAAGAATGGGCAAGAAACTCATGGACACTCCTAAATTAATTGTTAGTAAAGCTAAGCTATCAATCAGATTTATCAAAGCCACAGTCGATTTATAGATTTCCTATTTAAATGTAATAATTGTTAATGGTATGCTACTTTAAGTATTCTTAACTCAAGTGACGAGTCAACAACCTGTGAGTATTTAACTTAAGCGTCAACTTAACCTTTGGAGCGTTATAACTCGTTTAATTATTATACCAATAAGCCTATGTCTTGGTACTTTAGAAAAAAAAAACACAAATTTCAAAGTGTGTTGTTTAAAATTTCATTCAGAAGTAAAATACCTTATAGAAAACATCATTTATCATAAACCTCAGTTAATCCAAGAATGCATCTGTTGCATCTCAAAACTCATTGCGTTTCGACTTAGCCAGGTTATGTAACCGTTTAGCTATTCCTAGACACGGTATGCGAATGCATTCGACATGTTTCCGACTCCAATCAAATATAGCTATACTATTTAGTTCATGACTAAAATATTAAATCAGGTCCAGTTGAATACCAGCCAGTGGCGTAGCGTGCCTTGTCGAGGCCCCGTATAAAAAAATTGTTTGGAGACTTGTGAAAAGAAATATTTATTTATCATTACACAATTTGACCATTTTACAAATAAAAATCAAGTTTTAAATATTCTCTCTCCTTGCCTTTTTTCGGCAAACTGATTTATTAAATCATTTATAGCTGAATTGGCTGATGATGATTTTAGTTTTTCTAAAATTTCTGCCTCTATGGACAATAGTGAGGGGGTAGGGGCCCCCGTGGCCCGGGGGCCCCGTATAATTGATACGGCAGATACGGCGGTAGCTACGCCCCTGATACCAGCGTCGGGTACTAGATGCTCGGCAGTTTGGTGAACACACGGCTGCGCTAAATAAGCCCAGTCTGTGGCCTAGACAGACTGAGCTTATTTATCGCAGCCGTGAGACACAATTTTGGCTATGTTTTTTGGGTTCCATACCCAAAGGCCAAACCCCTATTAATAAGGCTGTCCGTCCGTCAGCTCGTCTGTCACCACCGCTATAACAATAAATAAAAAAATAGGATAGAATGAATATTGAAGCGGGCTCCCCACACAACAAACATGATTTTTTGCCGTCTTTTATCGTAGTGTTAAGATTGTGTGATATGTTTCAATTATGGCATGCGCTAAATAAACATGTTTTCTGTGGCCGAAAATGGTCAAGAGGACAATACAATGCATGATATTTATATTAAGCTTTCTAAAAATATTTTTTTTAATTAAGAAAACATCCAATCAAATAAAATTTATTTCTGAGCCAAAGATTTTCCTGCCGGGGTTGCGGGTTGTTTGAAAGAGATTCCTTCCCCGGAACAAAAAGGGCAATAGAAGGAACATGGGTGGGCTTTAGTCAGTACAAGTCTGATACTCCCCCTCCACTCCGCCCAAAGCCTGGGCAGTTATTAGATGATTTCCCATCCGCAAAAAAAGCCAAAGATGTCTTGGAAACTAAACTGCTTTATTGACTGTACTTTCTGTAAAATCATTGTTACTTCATATTATATACCTAGTAGTACTTACTAATATATTCTGAGTATTTACTAAAATAATCTGTAACAGTCAAACATTCATATACATATACCTTCACGCTTATTTTCATAACAGCATAAGTGTGCGCAACTTCAAATGGTTCGAGAAATAATTGCTCGAACGATTTATTTTAAATCGGCTTTTTGTTGGTAGGAAATCGTTTGAAACCCATTACGGTTACGTTGTAATATTAGGTTCACGAAGTAACCAAGGGGTATCGTATTACCCAGTACTAACTGGGTTGTGAAGGTCAGATAGGGAATAGCTCCTTTCAAAATACTGGCATTCATCTGCATCAGATTAGATTGTATTCTATATTTTAATATTCATTCAACATTTTTCAAATTGGATTCTATTGTTTTTAATTAATAATTGAATTCAATTTTGATCACATTTGTTTTTCCTTTTGTTACCAATTTCTTTTTTTTGTCTTATGTTGTCTTCTGTTATACCAAAAAGAAATTGTATTTTTTGTAGTAGTTTTTCTTTAATTTTAAAACAAATATTATTGTTACTTATTACTCATTATGTAAAAATGTTGGTTAACCTGTAATTGGCAACTTTATAAGTCCAATACTGTGTAATTTTTTTTTTAATATTCTTATACAGAAGCTGTTCGTGACCTTTTTTAATAACTAAATTTAAAAAGTATTATATAAGGTTGGCAGTTAGCCCTCTAATTAGGTACACCTCTGATTATCTCTCTCATCGGAGGTTACGGGTGTCATGTTACGTAAAATAAAATATTGATAAAATAAAAGTTATTTAAGTTTTAATCTAAAATTATCACTTTCAAGCCACCAAAAATAACTAAAAACCATAACAGTCTGCGGTTAGATAAATTGTTATTATATTATCCATTATTTACATATTTTTTATCAGTTTATATGATGTATTTTACCACAATATCCTTTTAACACCGTTTATAGATTATTATGACACTAGCAACCTGTCTCGGCTTTGCCTGGCTACAATGTAGATACTAATATTATAGGTAGTATTAATAACCTTCCACTTATTTTTTTGTTTTTTTTGGTAAGATTGTTTTTCAACAATAGATAGAGTGGTTCTATCTATTGTTGAAAAACAATCTTACCAAAAAAAACAAAAAAATGAAAAAAAATATTATAAAAGAATTTTGAAGATGATCGACAATCGACAGAAAAATCGCAGAAAAAAACAAAGAAAAACAAAAGCAGTCGAATTGAAAACCTTCTCCTTTTTTAAGTTGGTTATTATTGCATTAAAATCCTTTGAGTGGAGTGCTTTAAAAGATCTAAGCAAAGAGACAGCGGAAGCCACTTCATTGTGAACTATGTAAAGATAAACTATATCCGGGGTTGCCGGTTGTTAAAGGGCAATAGAAGGAACATGGATAGGATGGGTGGGCTTTAGTCTGTACAAGTCTTACACCCCCGCCAATTACCTATCAAACAGCTCGGCTCACAAAGTGCAAAAGAAAGAACATGGGTGGGTTTTAGTCGGTACACGTCTTACACTCCCCCCCGCTACGCCCAGAGCGAGGAAAGTTTACAAAAAAAGATGAACCTTATTTTTTTTTTTCATTTGTTCTAGATTGTAATAAAAGATGGAGCCACTACAAGTAGATGTCGTACATTTCTATCCGAGGGAAAATGCACAGCCACATAATACTGTCAAGTAAGTGAAAATATTAAAATAAATATATTTTTTGGGCTTCATATCTCAAAAGCCTTTATGAGAGTCAGCCTGAGAGTAATTCAATTCAGTCAATTTTTATTTACGGACATCTTGATCCAACATTGTTAGTACTTATAATAAATACAAATTTAAAAACTATTGTTAGAAACACAAATAAAATTACACGAATACAAAAGGCACTGGTTCTAATATTTCGCATTAGCGCAGGAAAACAGAACTTCCCCTTGCACTCATAAAGGCCCCTGCATTGAGACCACCCACACTCATCCAGATAACCGATAGAAAGATAGCTCTAATCAATCATCGGATGAACGAAATGCCTCAACATGGGCACGCACATCTACAGCTATAGTCTTCAGGGTAACAACTTCATATCAACTTGTACGATAAGTTTAACCTTTGTGTTTTTCCACAGATTCGAAGTAGTGAACGATGAGACCCCAACGACCACGATAGTCCGACGTGGTCAGCCTTTCAGTGGTGTGGTGAGGTTCACAAGACCTTACGATGAAGCCAACGATATTGTGCAGCTAGTGTTCTCTATTGGTGAGATTTTATTATTATTATCTCGAAACAACGGCACGGTTGGCGCAGTGACTGAGCGATCGACTGCTGCGCTGCGTGTCGCTAGTTCAATCCCCGCACTAAACAAATATTTGTATCTACAGGTAGTTGTTTCGGGTGTGGCTGTTAACTTATTACTAACTTAATTTAAACAGCTTCTATCGACTGATCTTCTAAATTAAATAGTCCAGCCAGTGTTTACAACTAATCCAGCTGCCAGCCATAATAGACAGAATAGTAAGAAGATCAGTTTTTTAGCACATGCAAAAGTATAAAAAAATGTAATATAGATATATACCTTGTTCATTTGTAAATAAGTTTAACTAAATCCTACATGGGTTTTAGGCAGTTTTAGCAATCAAATCTTGTGACTCCCCCCTGCTCCGCCCAGAACGGGAGAAGTCATTTGATGATCACCCATCCTCCATCTTTATAACTTAAGTATTTTTATCAACAGGAGATAAACCATCAATGGAGACCGTAGGAAAGATGTTCATTAGACGTGACGCAGTGACAGACAAACATTCATGGAGCGCCAATCTGTTGGACGTGCAAGACGAAAACACACTCTCTTTTAAGGTATGAAAACCTTATTTAGTTTGAACAAATAAAGGCTTGAGAAATTAATGATAGAGCTGGCATATTTTTAAGAAGCATATCTTACTTATATTTCATTTGTTATGTAATTGCAAGGTGAATTCCTATTTTTGGAAGATAATTAAACGTTGCTTCACACCAGGAATTTCTCCTGTATCGTGGGCGCGTTTATCATTTAAACTCACATACAGCGGAACAAATATTTGTATGACCAATTGGTAGTAGTTTCGGGTCTGGATGTTTGTGTATGTGAGTTTAAATGTTTGTAAACGCACCTTCGATACAGGAGAAATTCTTAGCGTAACGATTTTTTAAAGAAAAAAGAGGGCAACAATAGCAACATTGGTGGGTTTTAGTGAGTAGTAGTCTGACCATCCCCTCTGCTTCGCCCAGAGCGGGGGATGTTAATCGGTGATTTCTGATCCGAAAAAAAGCAGTCGCACTTACGACAATTCTCGGCTAACCTCAAAAACATGCTTTTATAAATAAACTAGCTGTGCCCAGCGGTTTCACCCGCTGCTCACTTAGGGGTATGAAAAATAGATGTTGGCCGATTCTCAGACCTACCCGATATGTACACAAAATTTCGTTTAAATCGGTCCAGCCGTTTCGGAGGAGTATGGGAACGAAAACTGTGACACGAGAATTTTATATATTAGAAAATCTTTAATAAAAGCACTATTACATAATAAAGTTATGTAATATATTCTAGCTGCATGTAGTTTAGAAATCAGCAATCTAGCCACGAAATTATTGGCCATTTTAGAACTTGTTTTTACTTAAATTGGTATGCGAATTTAAGCACGTCTGAAATTGCATCGGCACGAAATATAAGAATATTTGCACGTTTCATATCAAGTAATCGAATTATACAGAGTTACTTTTAGTGAATCTAAAGTGTAATATTAGTATAATAAGTTATTTTCGACTTATTAAAATTCTTCAGATATTTTCTTGAAAGTTCAGTTTAGTAGTCGCAAGCGCGATTATTCAGCATTGAGTTCGATTCCCTGGTCGTTTGTCTTGGTATGGATATGTAATGAGGAGGGATGAAGGACATGTGACTAAAAGAGTAATGGATCTGAGAGAGGAAGGCCGAAGAAAAGATGGATGGAATGTGTAAGGAATGATATGAAGGAGAAAGGAGTAAATGATGCCGTGACGTCTGATAGGGGAGAATGGAAGAAGAAAACGTGTTGCGCCGACCCCAAATAGAATGGGACAAGGGCAGGAAAATGATGATAATTTCGATTCCCTGGTAGGGCAAAGTGCTCTTGGATTTTACCATCAGGAAATTCTTATTAGCAGATATGGAGTCATCAGAGGCGAGGCTTAACCTCTGGGCCCTTACATTTATAATTATCCTCCTTATAAATTCCTTACTTATATTATAAGAGAGAAAGTGAGTTTGTTTGTTACGTCTTCACACGTAAATTTCTAAACCGATTTTGATGAAATTTGGTACAGATATAGTTGAGACCCTGGAGACGGAAACAGTAGTAAACCTCTAATTTTTTTTTTCATGAGATATGAGGGATAAAAAGGGAAAACTTTGCTTTGCTATTACAAAAACTATGACAAAAACTACAGGTAAGCCAAGCCGTGGGCAAATGTTAGTTTCTTATAAAACAATGAAGCGCGACAATTTGATAAACATAATGTTATTCAATATAACATAATCTAGGATTCAAATAACCTAATTTATACCCAATTTAGAGCCCATATTTCTTTTTATAGACTGCAAAAATTTGACCCTTCATTTCAAATTACTGCTAGTTACTTTTATAATAATATATTTAATTTGAAACAATAGAATATTATTACTATTATTAGCCAATTTCGTATAATACGCGATGGTACTTGAATACTTAATGCTTGATTTAAACTGGTTATTTAAGAAATAATTCGATAGATACCCGCATACTAATAAAATGTTATATTTATTGCTATTGTTTGATTATTCAAGGTTTCAGTTTAAATGTTACTAGCTGTTCCTCGCGGTTTCACCCACGCTGCTCAGCACCTGTTGGTCGTAGCGTGATGTTATATAGCCTATATCGAATTGAAAAATTCTTTTAGTGTTGGATAGTCCATTTCTTGAGGAAAAGAAATGGACTATCCAACACTAAAAAAATTTTTCATTTCGAACCAGTTCTTCCTGAGATTAGCGCGTTCAAACAAACAAAAAACCTCTTCAGCTTTAGGTATAATATTAAAAGATTTGTTTTATTTATTTAAACTTTATGTACAATAGTGGTATATAGGCGGACTTAATGCCATAAGGCATTCTCTACCAGTCAACCTTTGGGTAAAATACGACAACATTGTGATAGTGTACAAAAAATATTAAAAAAAAACTGATACTAATAAACATATTACTACATATGAAATAAACTAATAAATACATTTAAAAAATATATAAAAACATGAAATATAACAGTAATTACTATGACTTTTAATTGGTAGAAGTACCTACCTAAATAGTGGTTACGAAATTTTCTTTTAAAAGTAAATGTTTGTGAGTGTCTTGTTGGTCTAGTCGCGACTACAGAGAATGAGGTCCTAATTTCGATTTCCGGGCCGGGCAACGTGTTATTGGGTTTTTCCATTAGGAATTTGTCAGAAGCAGTTACGGAGTCTGAATTTTTGCCCGGTTGATGGCATTAGGCTCGCCCCCTTTTACGTGAGATTTAACATAACTGGGAAAATGTCGTGTTGGTTTGTTTACTAGTTTCCATTTCATTCACTTTGAACTGAATTTTCAAATACTTTATAGAAAACAGAAATTTATAGAAAAACACCTTTGACATCGTAAGTTAGTGTCACATTCATGTTTTTTTAACTTGTTTAGATCATGTTTTGATTATCACACAGTTTTTGGTCGGGTTCCCTCTATCTGGCAGAATCTTGATGCTCCGAAATTTATTTGGCATAACACACTTAGCATAATTTTCTTTAAACGAACATTTTAAAGGCATAAAAATTATTTGGTATAATTATCGTTTGGAATAATGTTAAAAACTTCGAATTAACAATGGCATACTTTTAGATGGCAGAATTACATTTAGTATAATTACGATTCGCAGAGTTCAAATTTCGCATAATATATTATTTGGTATAATTTCACTTGGCATACTATGCAGAAGGCAGTTATGGCTAGGTTAGGTTAGGTTAAAACTGTGACCTCCAGAAACGACTTGCGTTAATAGTAAAAAGAGATTGTTTTAAGTAGGTTACCCGGAACTGAACTATTTAGATTAGGATACCTAATTACGTATTGAATTCAATGACATTATCTCAAATTCAATTAAACAATAACTAAAATAAAAATGACATTATTTTAAAGAAATAATTATTAAAAAGTTGCCTTTTACAACTTATAATGACAAAGATGACCCTAACTATAAACTTTCTACGATATGACAATTCTGCCGTTTAATGATCATCGATATAAAATATATTATGCCAAAAGACGATTCTGACTGTAAAATTTCTGCGATATGATGTTTCTACTTTTTAAATATTATGCATATGAAGTTTATGCTTAGATATGATTCTGACTTATAAAATTATGAGTTTTGAATGTATGATAAATGAGTGTCTGCTAAACTATTTTCTGCGAAGTGAAGTTTATGCCATCCGTTGTTATGCAAAATAAAATTATGACATAAAAAGTTCTGCTATAAAGGGTGGACCCTTTTTGGTCATATGTTTAACTTGAATTAAATTATTTTTCATGATGTTTTTTGTAATAATTTTTCGGATTTTCATCGTTTCAAAATTTACGTAATTGATAAAACTTTGCAGAGTTTGCGTTGGAAAATCTTCCTCTAAATAAAAATACGTGAAATAGTAGATGCTTATAATATTATACACAATAACTATAAATAATAGATATACATGTAGAAACATTATATTATAATAACGCTTAAAATATAATAACAATTTATGTTCATTCCAGTGTTGGTCAAGACCAGTTTGTCCAAGCAGTGATGCTCAAACTGCGCGAAGTTTTATCTTACAAATATACAAAAAAAAAAGATAATTATTTTTAGATAGATAGATAGAATATTCTTAATATTATGTGCACCTTTCAAATCACAAGAATTACAGTATACAACTTATAAATAGGGTGACACTAGTCGGTCTTATCGCTATAAGCGAAATTTTATTTATTTATTATGTGCCTGAAATCTGTCCTGCTACCCTACCATAACGTCTTAAAGCAGAATTTATTCCGCCGAGGGAAAGAGACAGAGCTATACAGGGTGTCTAGCACCATCTCTTTTTCACACAGGAATAAGAACTGCTATAAGATGTCATGGTAACTCTGTTGTTATTCTAATGGAGGTTCAAAGCCGACCGAATAGTTGATGCAAATGGCGATCGCAAATTGAGAACCGTTTGCTTGAAGACTAACAATAATAAAGATGATGTTCATGCAAACACATTACGTTAGGTACAGGTTTTATACGCAAATCTAGGATTGGTAATTTATTACGATGTTGCAAACTATTAATTTTACTTTGAAAACGTGATGAAAATGTGCAATTAAACATGGATTCTAGTATTTTAATAATCTTGCGACTAAATTGATATTATCTTTGATTTATTTGAAACATGATATTTTGTTCCAACATCGTACTTAGTATTGTTCTAGAGACTTTCGTTAAAATGCAATTTACCTAAACTATGGAGCCAATTCTGATAAACTACCAGATTAAACTAGACTAAGATTAAAAGGATAATACGTCATTTCATCTCATTTTATTCCACACTATTTGAGTCGCGATTAAAACAAGTCTGATTAAGCTTGACAACCATATTTTTTGGTTAAAAACGTCAGTCGTTCCGAACAGCGAGATAAAATGGTGTGAGACGTGAATGCCACTATAGAAAAAAAAATGGTGTGAATAAAATTACATGTGATTAGGTATGTCATTCTATTAATAGCCTAGTTTAATCCGTTGGTTCATCGGAATCGGCATCATTTTCTATAATTGAGTAACTAAATTATCATTAATGCCTGCAGTGTTACCAACCCTACCGTTTTAAAAGTAGACTTGCTGTTTTCACATTGATGTCCATGTTTTCTGTTTCATTCCTAATTGTTATCTTTATTCAACTAGCGTTCAGCGCCACCTATGAAATCCCAGTTTAAGAATGACAGCTACAGACCATTGTATTGTGTACTAAAAAATTGTTTGAAAATACTGAAGATGAGGCAATTGACAATGAAACTGAAAAATAATTTTACTTTAATTTTAGTTTTTTTGTTGTTGCCATTATTAATATAACAATGTATGTGCGTTCTGGTAACTAAGAAAACTGTTTAATTATATAAGCAAAAGTATGAAATCTGCCTTTTATACTTTACCTACTGTTTTTTTTTTCTGGCGAGTAATTAATTGTTTTTTCAGTTTTTTGGGGTTGGCAACACTGATGCACGTTTACAAAGCGCACTTATGCTAAGGCCTCAGCAGATGACCTTAATTCCCTCTGCATTCAAACACAACTCATCATTAACTGACTTCTTTCCCACAGGTGTCAACTCCAGTGACCGCCCCTGTTGGAGCCTGGGTCCTCAGAGTGATTACCTGGACAAGAGGCGCCCCTGAACGGGCGTACTATGACTTCGATCAAGACATCTACATCCTCTTCAACCCATGGAACCCAGGTAGGTTTTATTGATACCCTGAATTAAGTGGACAGGGGTCTAACGTGGCCGGTTCAGCAGAAACATAATCCTTACTAATGTTAAAGCGAAAGTGAGTTTGTTTGTTTGTTACGTCTTCACGTCTAAATGGCTAAACCGGTTATGATAAATTTTGGTACGGAGATAGTTGGGACCCTGGAGACGGACATAGGTTTTTTTTTAAAAAAAGGAGAGGGAAGAAAAGAGAAAATTTAGTTTTGCTATTACAATACATAAGGCGCATGGCAAAAACTACAGGTAGCAGGTACATGCAAATCAGGAAATAGGAACTGGGATACCCCGAATTTAACGCAAACGCAAAAATGCTCAGCATTTTCATTAAAAGTGCGTTTAACAATTTATTTGAATTGTTTAATGCGATTTAAATTCTTCAAGTTTCGCCGCCAACTAAACCCAGGTACTAAACCCATTCAGCTTTCAAAAGCGAAAGAAAAATAAATGAAACGAGATGCTAGCCAATCTCCATTTCTTTGTATTACAATACAATCTTCTCAATTTAAACTTTGCAGAACAATATAGTTATAAAAACATTGCTAGTCTAATTTATTTATGGTTTTGGACTTTCTTTGAATGCAATTGAGGCAAAGATTTTTAAGAGTTTTAAGCTTTGAATGGCTGTATCTGTGGATTGTCTCGATAGGGTTGTGATTGTGAGTGTGGCTGATGAGCCAATAGTCCTAAGTTCAATTCCTAGATCGGCAAATTGATATTAAGTTTTAGTTTTTGCTACACGGTATTTTTAGTTTAAAGCCTTGCTTATCTAAGTTAGTCCTTGGATGGGTGAACAACTGTAACATATATTTATAGAATACTAGCTTTTGCCCGCGGCTTCGCTCGCGTTAAATTCGGGGTAACATAGTTTCCCTTGCACCTTATTGATCTCCCCCATATCCCCGTTTTTTTTTTAAAAAAAAATAGCCTATGTCCGTCTCCTGGTTCCTAACTATCTCTGTAGGTACCAAAATTATTCAAAATTGTTTTAGCCATTAAAGCGTGAAGAGGTAACAAAACAAACAAACTCACTTTCGGTTTATTTACTTTATATTAGTAAGGATTAGCTGGCGTCGGCGGCTTCGTCCGCGTGATCAAATAAAAGTATCCTTTGTGTTATTCCAGACTATAATCTACATCTGTGCCAAATTTTATCAAGATGCGTTTAGCGGTTGACGTGAAAGAGTAACAAACATTCATACATCCATCCATCCTTACAAACATTAGTATTTATAATATTAGTAAGATTCTTTAGTATGTGCACCATACAAATTACAAGAATTGCAGTATATACAACTTATAAATAGAGTGACACAATGGGCGGTCTTATCGCTAAAAGCAATCTTTTCAAGACAATCTTTGGATTCAATACTCACCCAATTGCTTCTTCCAGATGACCAGACCTTCATGGAGGACGAGCCTCTACTCCAGGAGTACGTGCTGAACGACGTGGGCAAGGTATGGGTGGGACCTATCAAGACCACGCGTGGGAAACCTTGGCTCTATGGCCAGTTTGATGCAGTAGTGCTGCCAGCTTGCATGTTCATGCTGGATAGAGCTGAAGTACCTTTTAACCAGTAAGTCAAATCATGTTTTCATAATGTGTGTTTCTTCTACTTAGGTTTCCTGATATTAGGCACTTGGAGGGACATTAAAACACAAACGTTTTAAAGAAAAAATAATTGATCTTAAAGCTTTAATTTGACTTGGCTTGATAGTTAGTCTGTACCTAAACCAAGGGTAAGCAGAGGTGTCTGCCAGGGCTACAGCCTGCCGGGGTTGCAGGTTGTTCGAAAGAGATACCGCGGCCCTGGAACATAAAGAAGGAACATGGGTGGGTTTTAGTCAGTAAAAATCTCTGACACTCGTTCCTTCCCCCCCAGTCATCAAGTTATTTGATAATTTCCCATCCGCAAGAAGCCCCATGGGCCACACCAGGTTGTGCACTAACAGCACTGAAGTGAAAAGTATGTAAGTATTGGTATACTCTAGCTTCTAAATTCAGTTCTCCAAACCAGTACCTACAGCTGAAATTCTATTCGACTCCTCAACGGTTAATAGCACGAACACAAAACATTGTATACGCGTTCAATGTAGATAGATGAACGTAAATTTATATTTTTCTTTTCTGAAAAGAAGAGATTTAGGCTTAGCCACAACTGGCTTGAGCGCAGAACGCGACACACACAGCGCGCGATTTTGCCCCGGCTAGAGACCTTACTCTCGAGGCATCCACAGGATCCTTACTATATATATATATATAATATTATAAAAGCGAAAGTGAGTTTGTTTGTTTGTTACCTCTTCACGCTTTAATGGCTTGACTGATTTTGATGAATTTTGGTACAGAGATAGTTGGGAACCAGGAGACGGACATTTTTTTTTTTTGAAAAGTGTGATGTGAGGAAGAAAGAGGGAAGAAAAGGGAAAACTTAGCGTTGCTATTACAAATTTATAAGGCGCTACCGAATTTAACGCGAGCGAAGCCGCGGGCACAAGCTAGTTTATCATATTTATCATCAAGTAACCGAGACTCATACATTAAACATAAGTAGTAAGTTATCCTTACGATTATGTTAGTAAACATTGGCACAAATACAATGCAAAAATATAAAAAAAAGTTTTTTTTGAACTAAAAAACCTACAAGATGCCGTTCATAAAAAAGGCGCGCTATTTTAGGCCGGCTTTCATTTTTTTTTTTCATTCAAAAAAGAAAATAATGTTACTGGCAAGAAAGGAATGATGAATTTATTCTAAACTATAGATAGGACTAAACGATTTATAATCCAAAAATAGAATCTACATTGAAAACCAGCAACGATCCGGATAATTTATCGAGTTGGCAAACCTTCAGTGTGTTGTATTTAATTTAAGAGTAATAGTCCTGGTTTAACCTGACATAATATGTAACTAAACTAGACAAGAATTGGCAAACAAGACGAGCATAAATACAGTTTAAGGAACATAAATTCTACAATAAACAAATGTGCAAATCGATCTCCATTCTGTTTCCTTGTCGCCTTCAACTTATGTCTGGAAAATTAGATGTATTTCTGAAGACTGGTCTTAGATTCTTTCGTAAAGTTACGTGACCAGATCTTCAATTAAAGACGTTGTTTGAATACGGAGGTGAAAGGAAGATGGCAAGAGGCGTTTGAAATATCGGTCTGTTGTTGAGCATCTTGCGTCGTAAGGATTTTAAGATTTTATTAGAATTACATAATGGTAAAGCATTAAATGTATTACCTACATCCCTTTTTTATGAAGTTAAGTCTCCTGACTAGCGGTCTTCCAGGGACTTTTAGAAAATCTACAAACGATTTTTCCTTACCCATCACTAAAACTTGAATTATGGATATAGAAATTCAGATTACGTAAGGAATAAATTTCTTAGAAGTTCCACTAATTTGTCATAATAAATGACAGCATGGTCTTGGAAAATGTTGCATCATACGCTATCTACTGCCTTTTACTCAAATTTCGTAGTTATCTCATTGATTGCACGTTTGATAAAACATCATTGGTCGTTTTTGAAATCGTAGTTTTTTAAATTATTTTAATTTACTCTGGTTGAAACTATAACACCGTGGGGTCCTTGTGCTCATAGCGTTTTTGCGGATATGTCAAAACGTTTAGTTCACCTTTGACCCAAGGGCTGGCTTTTGCTTTGGCCAGAGGCTAAGCGTTGCCATACAACGTGGCAACGCGGCCAGTATCCTGGGGACATTACCAACTGACAGCGTTGGGCCGAATATTTTGACGCAATATATTGTTTATTTGTAAGATACTAGCTTTTGGCGACTTCGCTCGCGTAAAATTTGCAGGTACCTGTAGTTTTGCTGTTGCGCCTTATTTATTGTTATAGCAAAGCCAAGTTTTCCCTTTTCTTCCTTTTTTTTCTCTCTCATTTCTCACTTAACAAAAGAAAATGACCGTATGTCCTTCTTCAGTATCTCATTTATCTCTTTACCAAAATTCATCAAAATCGGTTTAGCCATTTAGGCGTGAAGACGTAACAAACAAAAAAACTCACTTTCGCTTTTATAATATTAGTAAGGATTTAAATTTATTAGTTCCTTAACTGCATAATATGACCATATCACATAAAAATTACCATAATTATGTAAATACACCGTTTTTAAAAAAAATCCCTTTTCCATTATTCCAGCCGTGGGGACCCCGTAAAGGTAACCCGTGCTATATCCCGCATTGTGAACTCCAACGACGACGGTGGTGTCCTAGTGGGACGCTGGGATGGAGTCTATGATGATGGAACAGCCCCCTCAGAGTGGACCGGCTCTGTGGACATCTTGGCGCAGTTCCTCGAGACACAGGAGTCCGTGTCCTATGGACAGTGCTGGGTGTTCGCTGGAGTAGTTACTGCTGGTGAGTAGTTATTGTCTTTGAAGGACAAGATTAGGAATTTCTTTAACGCAAATACAGGGACTGGAATTTGAGAGCTGTCTGTAGATAAAGAAAAATACAAAGTGTTAAGTTGATGGTATTTTCTGATGTTGACTGACAAACGGACAAGTCTTGGTCCCCGTTCTCTTGAAAACTTCACGGATCAAGAAATTCTTCATAATTAATTATCATTCTCAAAATCGAAGGCGAAAAAAGTATAAGAAAGGTAATTCCACGTACCCAATCTTAAAAATAAGAGAGTATGTATTATAAGAGGGGCTGTTTTGAAGATTGGGCGGACGAAATGGTCAGCTACCCCACCATGACGTGTTAAAGCAGAACTTATTCCGCTGAGGGAAAGGGACAGAGCTATACAGGGTGTCTAGCACCATCTCTTTCACTCAGTGGAATAAGTTCTGCTTTAAGATGTCATAGCAGGCCTACAGAAAAGGATTATTTCAATCAGTGCCAAAAGAGTCTTTGAAAGATTTCTAGAGTAGAGGGGATAAAGAAAATAAGTTCAAAAAGGGTTTACCCAGTTGATTTATATGTTCCTAATTATGCGAGACGTCGATAACAATTTACTTTTTTATATAATAAATAATATAAATAAATATCTTGGGACAACTCACACACGGCTATCTGATCCAAAGCTAAGCAGAACTTGTGTTATGGTAACCAGACAACTGATATACATACTTATATAATTTATAAATATATACATATTATAGATAAATCACACCAAGACACAGAACAAACAATCACGCTCATCACACAAAGTTTCTCCTGGGTGGGAATCGAACCCACGACCTCCGGCTCAGCAGTCAGGGCCACTAACCACTAGACCCACAGGCCCGTCAGAACATATAGTAGAACATTCTGCAATGCCGAGGTCTTAATTTGATTAAAAGGTTATTGTTTTGATTTTTGTTAAAAATGGCAAAGTGAGAGGAATTCTGGCATCAGGCCAACCAGCAACGAGATAAGGTTTGCCAAGGACGATGCAGTTGCAAACGTAGCTATTACTTTCGCGTTTAGTTATTTATCTAGGAGAATCACACCGTTCATCACCATTAAACTGTGCGTTTAGTTTAAAGTCTATAAATCATTTTGAACTTTCTTGACTTTAATAAGTCTACGTTGGATCGTGGTAAGAAAATGTTAATTGTACAGATAAATTAATATTTGGACAGCTCATTAAGATTTCGAGGGTTATCTATGAGTTCCGTTGGTTTGATAAAACGTTTTAAAATAACTTTGTTCCTTGAACTGATTATTAATCTTTCGTAATCATGAGTTTCTTGGGATTTATTACAAAAAAAACGTGTTTTAAAAAAATATCATTCTTAACATGCAGTTGATTTTTTTTAAGTCAGCATTTTTAGTTATGTTATAATTTATTTTATATCAAGAATTTTTATTGAGTTTTCATTTTCCATTGTTACTGAAAGATTAGCAGATACCTATGCTTTATAGACGACTAGCTTTCGCCCGCGGCTTCGCCCGCGTTAAATTTGGGGTAACACAGTTCCCCTTGCGCCTTATTGTTTTGTAATAGCAACGCTAAGTTTTCTCTTTTCTTCCCTCTTTCTCCCTCACATCCCACTTTTTTTAGCCTATGTCCGTCTCCCGGTTCCCAACTATCTCTGTACCAAAATTCATCAAAATCGGTTTAGCCATTAAAGCGTGAAGAGGTAACAAACAAACAAAATCACTTTCGCTTTTATAATATTAGTAAGGATAACTCATAAACTACTTCAGCAAAAATTAATATGGGACCACCTGGAAAGTCTCACTCTATCAAACAATAAAATAGTTTTGCTAATCGGTCCAAATGTCATTGAATTATCGGTGGAAATACATTAAAAAAATATTCCGGAAAATTGAGAACCTCCTATATAGATACAATTTCCATACTCTTCTCTCTTTCCAGTCTGCCGTGCTCTGGGCATCCCATCCCGCGTGGTATCGAACCTGGTATCCGCCCACGACGCCAACAGCACCCTGACCGTTGACAAGTACTATTCAGAGACCATGGAGGAGCTGGGTTATGATCCTACCAACGCCGAGCCTGCGCAGACTGACTCTATCTGGAACTACCATGTGTGGAATGATGTTTGGATGGCCAGGCCTGACTTGACTGCTGGTGAGTTAAAAATTTATTTATTTATTTTATTTAGAATAATTGTTTGTCTTTTTATATATATTTTTCTATGCTTTGATATATATTTCTAGTATTTTCGCGCGTGATATCGAAAAAAAGTATTTTACTTTACACATTTAAATAATAGCTGGCGCCGAGATAAAGTCCTGTGTTATTCCAGACTATAATTTACTTATGTGCCTAATTTCATCAAGATCCTTTCAGCCGTTTTGACGTGAAAGAGTAACAAACATCTCTACATCCATCCACCTAGATCCGTACAAACATTCGTATTTAAAATATTAGTAGGATAAGATAAGAGAAAATCAGTCTTACTCATCACGAAATGTCAGAAACTATAAGTGTTAAGAGTTTACAATTTGTATGGGGGATCTTTTTATAGTGTGTCTATGCAAAATTAAGGGAGTGAAACAGGCTGATAAGATTTGTATGGAAGAACGCAGTTCCTCGGCCGGATAGACTTAAAATTTTGCATACGTATTCTTTCACGAATTTACTTTTATGTAACATCACGATACGTTACTCAGGAGCTAAACAGCGGGTAAAACCGCTGGGCACAGCTAGTAGTATAAAAATTCTGTCTGAAAAGAATCAATCATCACCTATTTTTCCACTCTTAAGGAACCAACTTTGAAATGTACTCTCTCCAATTTTTTTTTTATATCCTACGTCTTAGTAAAAAGTCATACATAAAAAAATATACATGTCGAATTGAGAACCTCCTTTTTTCGTCGGTTAAAAAGCCAAGGAACACCATAATGCTAATTACTCATTTTTCTCAGGATACGGAGGCTGGCAAGCCATCGACGCTACACCCCAAGAGACATCCAGGGGCATGTACCAATGCGGTCCAGCGCCTTTAGAAGCCATCAAGCAAGGAGTCATCGGAATGAACTACGACGTGGAGTTCATGCTGGCTTCAGTCAACGCTGATCTGATGAGGTGGAGGATCGACTCGAATGAGGAGACTGGTTATGCTATGGTGGACAGCAATATGTACCAGTAAGTTTTATCTTAGGCATTCATGACTAAAATATATTGTCTAAAACGTAATGAACAGCACTTGAAATGGGTAGTTGACACCATTAACCAATAATTAAAAAACACATTTTTTTCTGAAAGTACACCTTATTCTAGACCTGAGAACTCCATTCAGTTCAAAATAAATTTAAAATTCGATTTTTAGTTGCTTTCAAATCAATAAATAGTTGCATCATTGACTTGACAACTTAGTGACGTCATCGGTTGCGAGTCTCATACAAAATCTATGGGGGAAGCGCGTTTTGACAGCTCATAAAAAGTATATCAATTGATTGGTGGTGTCAACTACCCTAATCTAGCATTGTCCATTATTTAGTAGTACAAGATTCGTCCTTTGTAGGAAACCGTATAAAAACAAATCATTTCATGCTTTTCGGATTGCATTTTGTGATTATTTTAATATTATACCTACCTAAGTATAAGTACCTATTTAAAATTTCATAAAGGGCCCTTTTTTAATCTAGCATGAATCCAAGCTTCTTATTGTTAGGATTCTTACCCCCGAATACTAAAACGTCACTCAAAGTTAAGGTACCACTTAAATTTAACAGATACTCAGAAGTGACGTTTGCCAATACAAAATCTGAAGTTTAAGAGCTGCTCAAATGTTAAGCAGCCCTCTAATTTTGAGTGACGTTTCAGTATTCGGGGGTTAGTTAAATAAACCTGGTGTCGACATGGGAATCTAGATATGCATTTTTCTAAGAAAAAAACTTATTTTTAACTGACGATAGTTCCTTACAAAAATTTATTTTTCTACCAGTATCGGCCGTATGGTCCTCACGAAGAAACCATACGTGTTCGACCCCAACGGTGACGAAGACCGGGAAGATATCACAGAGCAGTACAAGTTTAGAGAGGGAACTGCATCCGAGCGCCTTGCCCTCATGAACGGAGTGAGGTTCTCTGAGAGGGCGAAGAGATATTACTCTGTGGCCAGCAACTTACAGAATGATATCCAGTTTGCGCTCCGTGATGTGGATACGGTACCGATTGGCAAGGACTTCAGGGTCACTGTTGATATAGAGAATACTTCCAGTGAGGTAAGAGGTTTATTTGTATAATCTTTCTATTTGGTGTAATACGTTTTAATTTTATATAGGTACTAGCGTTTACCCGCGGATTTACTCGTTTTAAATTCGGGGTAACACAGTTCCCCTTTACCTTACCTGATTTGCAGGTCCCTGCTACCTATAGTTTTTGCCCCTGCGCCTTCTTTATTGTAATATCAATGCTAAATTTTCCCTTTTCTTTCCTCTTTCTTCCTCATATCCCGCTTTTTTTTTAATATAGCCTATGTCCGTCTCCTCAAAATTTGTTTAGCTATTAAGGCGTGCAGACGTAACAAACTCACCCCCGAATACTGAAACGTCACTCAAAATGTGAGGGCTGCTTAACATTTGAGCAGCTCTTAAACTTTAGATTTTATATGGTCAAACGTCACTTCTGAGTCTCTGTTAAATTTAAGTGGGACTTAAATTTTGAGTGACGTTTCAGTATCCGGGGGTTACTTTCGCTTTTGTAATATTAGTAAGGATTCTTTATTTTGGCGTAATCCGTTTTAATTTTATATAGATATGTTTCATATTGTTCTTGCTTTTTAATAGATAAGTAGTGATATGATACCAGAAGACCCACCAGATCCACTTTAGTGATTAACCTAACGTTGATAGATGGTCCTTCAATAGCTAGTACTTTGGTAGATTCGTTAAGATAAATGTCATCTCTATCTTGCACTGTTTTACAATTGTGTACTGGGGTCTAAATAAACGGTGAAAACCGCTTTAGTTTGCATGTCTAAACTTAAAGCACTTAAGTTATCTACGTGTCGCCTAAACATATGATTTTTTGCGGATGTGAAATCATATAATAAGTGCCCCTACTCTGGGCGGAGCGTAGGGTGAGGAGTATCAGACTTTACTGACTAAAACCCACCCATTTTCTTTCTTTTACCCTTCATGTTACGAGGCCGCGGTATCTCTTTCGAACAACCCGCAACCCCGGCAGGCGGTGACTCTGGCAGGCCCCTCTGTTTTGCTGACATCTCTTTGAGGCGCGTTTGGAACACTAACGCGCTTTCCTACAATCTGTTATCTAGCCAAAAATTCAACCGACACAGTTAAACTAACCGATACATTAATTTCAGGGTCGTAACATCAAGGCTTCATTGTCAACCAACAGCGTGTTTTACAACGGAGTGAGAGCTGGCGTCGTCAAGAAGGTGGAAGGGAAGATGTTCGTAGGACCTGGCAAAAGTACGTTCAAGTTTGCATTTGTTCAAATAACAATTCAGTGTGTTTTTTGTTACGACGTATTTTTGTGGCCAACACCAGTTTTAATTTTTTTATCGCGAAGTTCCACTCCCAAAGTGCGTCATGGAAAAAATCCCTTCATCTTCACTCAAGATGAATCTAAATCAAGCCAGCACTTTGGACTACCATTACCATAGTTTTTTACAAGTCCACCAAAGTCAATAAAAAATACCCCTGGTGTTATGTTTTCCAAAATCAACTGGTTGGACCGTTGGATTCCTGACAATGAATTTAGAATTTTCAAAAATCCAATGATGCAGTTTAAGTTTTTATTAAAATCGAACTAGAGACTCCTTTGAGCATTTTTTGCTATTCGTCATGGATTCTTTTCAAACCACACGAGAAGTCTTGCCTTTATAATGTTATAGGTGTAACTTGTAGTCTATTAAAAAAAATACTAATACTAACAGTATTGATAAAAAACAAACTATAGCGAATAAGTCTTATCTCAAAGTAGAAACTTTTTACATGAAAATTGCTTTTTATATTCGGCAAGTGTATACATGATATTTCTCGTTACTGTACAAGTACTTACTAGTTCTTTTAGTACTGGATTGATGACTCAACATTAATATTGACCATTTCAAAGGCAACAAGGTGCGAAAGACTTTTGTTTTTATGTATACGACTCACCTCCTTTGTTACTCCATGTTTTTATGCGTATCGTTTTTTTCATTCAATCTTAAAATAAGATTCTTAATACCGTCTTTTTTACAGAGGAACAAATCAGTATCTTAGTGAAATCTGATGACTACCTACCCAAACTAGTAGAGTACTGCAACATGAAGATATCAGCTATGGCTATCGTGGATGAGACCAAGCAGTCCTGGGCTGATGACGACGACTTCCAAATTATCAAGCCTAATATTAACATTAAGGTAAGATAGAAACAAAAATGTACATATAATGCAACTGCAGGACTTAATGGAACTATGACGGATTAAAGAAGACCAGTAGAGTTACCATGACATCTTATAGCAATTCTTATTCCTGTGTGAGAAAGAGATGGCGCTAGACACTCTGTATAGCTCTGTCTCTTTCCCTCAGTGGAATAAGTTCTGCTTTAAGACGTCATGGTAGGGTAGCATTGCGGTTACAATGACGTCTTTGCACCCCACTTGATGTGACCAACAAAAGCGAGGTGGCGTCAATCTTTGGCTGAAATCATGATGGGTTATAAATTAACTCGAATCCAGATAGATCAAATTAAGATTAAACACCAACAGGAACATAATTATCTCTTTAGTTGTTATTTTCGTTCCCAAAATAGAACAAGGCTGATACATAATATTCTATGTTCTAGGAATAACTTCTTCGTTCATAAAAATACTAGTACTAATACTACTAGTAGTACTAAGTATCTACTAATACTATCAGGTTTAGTCTAGTCTAATATTTCTGATTTCGATTTCCAAGTCAGGCTTCTCCATTAGGCAACTGTAGCTACCCGAAATCAGATTTTTGGTGAGTATTTTTTTGGTGAAAGGTGAGTGCGCGCAATTCATGTACAAATAATTGTGGCGGGCGTTATTAAGTTGACAAGATGTTAAACACGGTTGACGCAGTGGCTGAGCGATCGACTGCAAGCACTGCGTGTCGCGGGCTCGATTCCCACACGGAACAAATATTTGTATGGCCTACAGATAGTAGCGGGCCTGGCTGTTTGTGTATGTGCGTTTAAATGTTTGTAAACGCACCCACGATACAGGAGAAATTCATAGTGCGGGGCAACAGAAAAAAAAAACAGAAAAACCTTAGTATTCGTCTGTTTTATATGATACCTTTACACCCTTTCTCTTCATACATCAAAATAATAAAATAACTCACGTTTTATCTGCTCCATCCAGTTCAATGACGACCTGATCCTCAACCAGCCGACTACAGCATTCCTGTCGTTCACGAACCCTCTGGACCGCGTCCTGACTGGCTGCGAGTTCCGAGTGACGTCATCAGGCATAGCTGGCCGCACGCTCAAGCTGCAGGGCACTGATGCGAACCCATTGGAACCTGTCACTATTGAGCTGCCGATATATCCTAATGTAAGTGTATTTTAAACCTGCCGGGGTTGCGGGTTGTTCGAAAGAGATACCGCGGCCCTGGAACATAAAGGGCGAAAGAAGGAACATGGGTGAGTTTTAGTTAGTACAAGTCTGACACTCCCACGCTCCGCCCAGAGCGGGGGAAGTTATTTGATGTTATAAGACCAAAAACAAATGATTTTTAAAACACTACTGACAGTAATCACGATTAGTAGGATTGGAGCAAAGGTTTTGAGCCGGTAACCATATGATCATCAAGTTTATGGCCATCATTTTACCCAGTTATTGGACTAAATAGACCAGAAAAGCCGTCGCTACATTGAAGCACAAAAGGGAGGGTCCATGTCAAAATACCGGCTAATGTAAGCACATGAAACATTAAATGGACGTAATAAGTATTACTTTCATGCAATGTCTATCAAGTCTACATTAAAGAGCTTTCTTAATAGTAACAGTCCCTCGAGTCGATATTCAGGTTTAGACGGAGTTGCCTAAGTTGGCTGCATCTGGCAATACTTACCAGTATTGCCAGATGCAGCCGACCCTAACATATATTAGAAAAGGTTTTGGGAACATTAGCGGGGGAAATAATTAAGCTCTAAACGTATATCTACGCGTAATTACGTGACATCGAAAGTTACGTTGTTAGTTTAAAAAATATTTTTGAAATATTAACACGGACACAGCGCCTGCGGTGCGCATTGTCGCCGTCCTCATCATACGAAGGGTTAAATTGAAGAATAATTAATGGATTTTCCAACACTAAAAAAAAATAGCAGACCGTCACTCGTTAAAATATGATGTATGGAAACGGTAAAACCCACTTCTTAAAACTTTTTCTATTATTTCTTTGCAGAAAATCGGCAAGATAAACTTCGTGGCGACATTCAAATCGAATGAATTGAAGGATATCAACGGCGCAGCGTCTGCTGAAGTTTTCGAAGCATAAACTAACTTGTTTTTTAATTCATATTTTCTGTTGTACTATTGTAAAATGTTTGCGAGTATATTAGTCAGGTATTTTAAGATCTTTTCTTGTATTGGCTAGTCCATTTATTTTTTATAATATAAGATACAAAAATACGTAATTGTTTTAAGATTTTTTTGCATTTTTTCAGATACATTTTATTTTTTTACGGATAAGCCAGTAGATATAAAAGATTATATATTTTTTTAACTATTTTAGAAACGATGTGAGTTGTAAGTGCCAATGATACTGTAGGATTTATAATCCTAAAATAATTATACAAATATAATGATTCAAAATAATAATATTGAACCAGGCAGCGCCGTGAAACGGTACATAACGTAGATTGTAAGTTTTAAAAATCAAATTGTAAGCCATATTTTTTATATTTAAATGTAGCATATTCATGTGTAAAGCATTTTATAGTAAGTAGTGACATATTATATTTTTTACGAATTTTATTTTGCAATCTCCGAAAAAAAATATTTTTGTGAGTTTTATTTTAGAGCAATTGTGTCAAAAAGTATTTTGCAGTTGTAAATCTATTTTGTAAGAGTTATGTTTCTACTATTTATATTTTAAGAAATTGCTTAATATAAAAAATAAAATTATACTTTGGTTGTTATTGATACCTATATAAAATAGATACTTAACCGCATCCGGTTAGACTGATCCCAATATAGATGAGCAAGGTCATTTAAGTGTTTTGTATATGTATAGTTACAGAGCAAAAACAAGTGAAGGAAGTATAAAGGAAAAAAAAACAAAAAATTTAAAACAAAATTTTATTCAATTCCATGCAGCGTCCACCATTTTCGCTTACAAACACAAACATCTTGACATTTTGTTCAGAACTATCCACTTAAATTGAAATAAGACACAGACTAGACAAACTTACATTCATTTCAGTTCATTAAACAATGAATTCTGCTGTTAAATACCACAATTACCCAAAATTATAGGACACTGGTAACATTGTATGGAAAGTGGTTTTTGACCTATTCTGACTGCCATAATAATCAATTCTGCACTTTCCAGAGAGAATAAATTTAATTGGGTAGCGATATCATTAACAACCGGTTCAGAAAAAAAATACATAATAAGGATTACCGCTTGGACCACCAGTCATTAAACGCTTTTAGCATTATAGGCTGACTGCTCAACTGAAACCGTGCCTTAGGAAGCTCTGTGGTGTGCGGGAGAGGTGTGGTTATACGATGCGAAAGCTCAGTCACTCTTTCGCTACCCAGAACTCAGCGTATGAGTCCAAAATGTATGGTATAATTCGGACTGGGCAGCGAAAGGGTTGACCGACTGGCGGGAGGTAACACCCCTCTTGCACTGCGCAGCTACTTCAGACGTGGTCTGAGTTTAGCGGGAAACCTATAGACTTATTAACCAGTTGAACGCCAGTGTCGCATATATGTGACAATCAAGCGCGTGCACTGGACGCCAACGACACCAATATCTAACAAAAGTTGAGGTAAAATAAAAAGGCTTGGCGTGGAGGGCACGCGCCTGCGTTTATGCGCTGGCGTACAAAAGGTTAAATACTATCTGTCCTGCGCGGTTTCACCCACTTTTTTGGTTACAGCCCCGTTCCAGTGAGTACTACCGTTATGTTATACAGTGTATGTTACTCAGTAATAATGTAGTTTTCTACTGGTGTTTTATTTTTAAATCGGTTGAGTAGTTTTTGAGTTAAATCGTCGCAAACAAACTAATTTCACCTTTTATATTAGTTTGGATCATTCCATGTTTGTTATCTCCAAATAAACGACGGAAACAAAGAAATGTTGCAAGAGTCAAATAATTGAAACTCATTGATTAGAAATACCCTGAAATTGTTTTAAGTTTGCCTAGTCGTACCCTTGAGAACCATCAATTGAGATGCACCCAAAACCATAGGATATTAAACCTTAACCTATTTGATTAAACTAAATGGAAAACACAACATCGCCATACATAAATAAAACAATTTATTTATCACATAATATTCGGTTTAACTTGGTGCCCACTTCGTTTTTAATAATTTAAAGTTTACAATAATCTGCCATTTATTTTAAATTTGGAATAAGCCATTGTATGTCTATGTGTCGGTAAAATGTGAAGATATTTATTTAAAAAAATGTCATATATATAAAATATCTACGTATATATGATTTTAATAAATAGTCCCTAATTATTTTGTAACATTATTCATGGAAATTGATTTCCATTTTAGAAATAATTGAACAGAAATTGGATATAAAAAGCTTTGCAGCCGAAGTAAGAGGTCATAGTCATTTCAATCTTTTAATATTATGCCAGCACGAATGAAGGGTAAGCAGATTGCCTTGAAATGGTAACAAATTAAGACTTCTCTGTCCGCTGCTATTAATAAAGGTTCTGATGGACAAACACAATAACAGACAATCTTGTTTCGTCTAATTTGCTTTTTGATTGTATAAAGTGGACACCAAGCAATAGGAAATAATTTGAAAGGAAATTATGTAGCACAAATGCATCTGTACAAGGAACTTCAAGCTTAAAGGACGGCCAACAAAACCACTGTATATTTATAAACATATCTGTATTTATATTAACACTATTCTTTGAAAAAACAAAGTTTGCACAAAAGTAATAAAAAAAAACTTTTTCTACTGACCACACTGACGATGGCGTAACAGGTAAATTATATTAACGACAAAATTGATATTTTTATTACTATTTTTGTTTAAAACAAACTTTTCATACCCAATAAATAAAAAAAAACTGGATTTATTAGTTTAAAAAATTCATTGTCGTTTCGAAAACCAAATGCGACTAAAATTAACCTAAAAAAAAAACCGTTTGCATAATTTAGAAAAAAAAAACAAACTAAATAAATAATTTGGCATGATGGACTTCTTCAAAATGATCAGATAATACTTAGCTTGAGATATAAGCACTTCATTTTTAATAAATTACCTTTCAAGATATTATTTATTCTTATTTTTAAACTTGGAAATATTGCTTTCAATCTTATACTACATAAATGATAATAAACTTCTTGATAAACTGCTGTTTCTTTAAAAATAAAGAATCCCCGCCATATAGGATGCCAGAACTAAATATTAAGACGATTTTTTGTGCACAAAGTAAACTTACATAAAAAGTATTGCTATCTCATCTTGGCAGGTAAAACCAGAAAGAGATGTAAGATCATTTGAACTGTAACAGATAATTTCGTACATAAAAGTCAAATAACTAATGCATTGACATTTCTTTCGTTCACTACCTGCTAGTAAGAGTCTGCGATATTTTCGTGTACTTTTAGCTGACGACAAATTAACCGTCGACATTGTCAGTTAAAATCATGCTTACTATTAAGAAACCAGTCAAAACACGTCATTCTATGTGTTGATTTGTATTGCCATATCTTGTAATGATATTACTGGTAACTATATAACTTGTTATGTCATAACTTGTAATGATATAACTTGTAATGTCATAACTTGTAATGATTTTACTTGCAATACCATAACTTGTAATTATATAACTTGTAATCCCAAAACTTTTTGATAAGATTCGACTTGTTAGTCATAAAATGAAGTGGTTTTTTTCCTAGTTCGATTCTACTGACAATCATTTAGTTCTGCATCAAGTAACATTATAGACTGCTGTATAAGTAAACAATATTATTGAAAATTATTTCTTCTCTCATAAATTATTTGTGAAAACTTACGCCTTAAGATGTACAGAGTATTTTTTCTTACATGGCTCATTTGGTGAACAAACATGGCGCGAAAAGAGTTAAGAAAGTCCTTTTTAACTACACCTGTAGCTATGTAAATAAGTTTAATTTGAACCACTTTCCCATTAAATTATGCATACATATTTCGTTAGGAAGACAGTGCATGATTTGTGACGTCATACGAAATCCAATATGGCGCCTATGGCGGACTAGTTATTTTTTATGAATACCCATGATATGGGTATCAAATGAACCCGTTGTAAATGTGACCGCGATAAATTCCATTATATTAAATATTCTTTAAACAGAACTTTGCTCACCATGTTTGTTTACAAAATTGAATAAGTAAGGAGAAAAACACTTTAAATGAAATTGTTCAACACTTACACACTAAGATTGACTTCTCCGTGGTGTGGGGAATGCGGTAACAAAGTTTCTGAGTTTTTTTCGCCGGGTATAATATCAATGTAGTATGTACTAAGTGCTACTATATCATTGAACATCACGCCTGTAATTTTTTGGGGGTTTGGCTGTAGTTTAATAAAATTATCCTCATTGCGCCAGTTATGTATAAGAGTCAGCAGTACTATTCAATATTTCACAGCTACTGCACACCCAGTTTCCTACATACTGTAATTTTTAGGTCACTGACAGTTGTTACAAGTAGTCTTACCAAGTTACCAAGGGGTATTACCTAGTACTAACTGGATTGTGGAGTGGAGGTCAGATAGGCAGTCGCTCCATGTTAAATCTATGTGTGTGTGTGTGTGTGCGTATTCAGATACATCCAGTTAAACTGGGAGCCGACCCCAAGACACTTGAGAAATGACTAGGCGGATGATGAGTACTATTCTGGGAGTAGTCCACTACTTAAAGTAGTGTTCATGAAAGACAACAGCTAATTACAATAGGACTTCTTGGCAATAACCTGATAGAGGATTCCAGGGCTTCATGTACTGAGATATTGATAAAAAAAAGATATTGAGGAAAAAACCAATATGTACTGTTTTTCCTGAGAATCTTATTTATACAATTCTAGTGTCACAGTTTTGGTTGCCATACTCCAAAGCGATTTGACCGATTTTTATGAAATTTTATGTGTATTCGGTAGGTCTCTCTTCCGAAGATATGAAAGAAACCGCCGGGCACAGCAAGTAGAATAAAAACACGCCAGATGTTTCAGATATTTCAAATATAGTACACACTACAATGACATTGACATTCAATTGCATGACTTTATACGTCGTGTAACGATTTGCACTAACAATAAGTCTCCACGACTGGCTATGTTAATGAAATGTACAGATATTTTAGAAATAATCCGATATAAATGCATTTCAAGACTGTAACAACATTTTATTTAAACTTCTTTGATTGTTCAACCAATCTATTTGTAGGTATCGATTTAAATCGTTACAGATCGTTCATTCTTAGCTTACTAAGCAAACAAATTTATGGAAGTCATTTAAGAAAACGTTACTCATAGTAACACATGAATGTTGATCGCATTAGTACCTACAGAAAGTCCATTTTTCTTTAGCGAATTTCAAGAACTTGTAAAACAAAAGCGGTTTAGTTAGTTTCATGGTCTGATAGACCACTCGAGTCTTCTGTTGTTTATGATAAGGCGCTTACTGTTGAACTCAATTATCAACGCCTGCGCAGTAACGATCCAAATCGACCCTAACAAATATATTTATTCCCATCTTTTTCTACCAAAAACAAATACCACTTCTAGCAAATGTCACCTATACATTTCACTAACACAGCAACTAATAAAGGTAGGAACACACTCGTCACACCACAGCTGACTAAGCTAGTGTACTTTGGCTTTACCCGTGACGATCTTGGCGTACTCCTCGTAGAAACGCGGGAACAGTTGGATGGCGAAGTACACCACGGATAGATAGGCGATGATCGCTAGAGTCAGTATTAGGTCAAATACTGCTGGTTTTACGCTGTTGAAGAAAGAGAATGAACTTATTATTTGGTTTGAGTTTCTTTTTAATCTGTGGTCATTTTTGCTGTCAATGTCATGTTAATCTGACATAAACCTTATGACTTCGAGAATATAGGTTTCTGGCACTGCAAAATCAGAGGTAGAATAATATTGACGAGAACCGTGCAAGTCGCCAGACGTGAACCGTGTGGCCTAGGATGAAGAACGCTTATCTAGAAGAAACTTTTTAGCTTAAGATGTTTAAGACGTACCTGTAGACATATAAGGCAGCCGTCGTGGCGCCATACAGCGTGTACTCCGGCTCCCTCTTGTCGACGGCGTGCGTGCTCACCGTCACGTCCATGTAGCGCGACAACGCCCGCTCTAGCGCGCCTGTCACTCCTGCGGGCAAAATGGGAACTAATTTTAATAATGGATTTATAGTTTAAAAAATACTGGCTTACTAGAAAACACTTCAGAAACAGAAAATAATTTTATTTCCGGAGTAAAAATGGTGCAAAAGTAAATTTATATTCCAATTTATTAGTGTTCTTGTGTAAGTCAGTTTTTTTTTGCAAAAATGTTTTTTTTTTCAGCCTTTTCAGTTGTAGTATGATAGTATTTCACACAAATTCCAATCGCATATTCAGTTTACATTGCTACTAATTGATATTAGCATGTCGTCCATATATATTTGATGAAGAAAAAGTATGTATTATAAAAGATAACTCATAAACTACCAAAGCAATATAGATAAAAATTTATCCATTTCGATTACAAAAGGAATTTTAAAAGTCGGCACAAGAACGTCGGAGAAATCGAGACGCAAACATACAAAAAAAAACACTATGGAATTGAGTAAGTACCTCCTCCTTTATTAGAAGTCAGTTAAAAAACGGAATTCGGATAAGATTGGTTATCTAAAAAATAGGCCATTTAATTTTTTTTATTTTCATGATAAATATATCTTATACTTACTCAAATGATCACTAAACATATACAGAGAATACTTAAAAAATTGGAGGTAAGAGGCACTTGTAATCACTACTTTATGTTGGTATAGGCCCCCAGTCTAACCATAATGCAGCTGAATACCACTATTTTAAATAAACCTATCTGACCTCTCTTGTGTCGTATTATACAAGAGACCAGCCATCAAGAGACCACCCAATCTCTTGTGGCCTAAATAAAAGCAAAATAGATTTATGAGCAATTTGAAATTTGAAAGTAGAACATGAAACTCACCTGCACTAGGGAGTGTGGTGGTGATTATCTGTGGTGCTCTCGCTTGCGACGACAAATATTTGTACCAGTGTCTTATTGATGCTTCGTCTACGCCCTGTGAAAAAATATAACCGTAAAAGATCGACGTCTTTGCATTTTGCGAGTCCATTTTAGTTTATTAAGTTTTTATCCTTACTTTATATTATAAAAGCGAAAGTGAGTTTGTTTGTTACCTCTTCACGCTTTAATGGCTAAACCGATTTTGATGAATTTTGGTACAGAGATAGTTGGGAACCAGGAGACGAACATAGACTATTTTTTTTTAAGTTTGAGATAAGGGGTAAAAATAGCATTGCTATAAATAAGGCGCAAGGGCAAAAACTACAGATAGCAAGTATCTGTAAATCAGGAAACGGGAACTGTGTTACCCCGAATTTAACGCGGGCGAAGCCGCGGGCAAAAGCTGGTTTATTATATTTTAGTTTTTAATCTCGATGCTCACTGTGCACGCTTCTACCTTAAGTATAAAAGTTTAGCTTTGAAGGATTCATTTACACAGAAGTAAACTGCAGAATGGATTTGTACCCTATTGGGGGGAATAAGCCAGCCCCCTATTGAATAGAACTTGTGATAAGGAAATGCTATTATTTAGCCACGAGCTCCTCAACGGAAGAAAATGCCAAAATAAATGTTTTTTGTCTCTTTCTTACCAATGCATCATTATACAACGCCGCGTCTTCATCATTGATTTCGTCTGTCAAGTTGTAGATATGAGAAGCGAGCGCCCTCGCAGTCACCGCGATGTTTTCGACAAGATTCTTGACGGCTGTCTCCGATGGCTGGTCCAGGACTGTGCTACGGGATGGGTCCTTGTGGCTCTGGAATAATTGAAATTATTTTTTACTGTCCTAATATAATATGCCTTTCCCAACTATGTTGAGGTTGGCTTCCATCATAACCTGATGATAGATAGATAGATAAATCATTTATTTGATGCAACAAAAGACACAATACAAGGATTAAAAAAAAAACATCACACGGTAAAACAATTGGTACACATTAAAAAAAAAAGTAAGGTAGATTGAGTAAAATCGACCCATAGGCATTTAGACACAACACATATATTTATTAAGGTCGCCCACTAATGGGCGGTGTGTGTCTCAAAATTGCACCAAAAAGGAGTCCAGCTCAGCATAATGATGCAGTATTGTGTATATGGAGCGACTGCCTGTCTGAACTCCATAACCCAGTACGTACTGGGTAATACGATACCTCTTGTTAAGACTGGTTATCAGACTTTTCGGACGCTGTTTAAATGTACTGTATTTTAATTAATAAGATAGATTTATTCAGAACTAGCTGAAGCCCGCGGTTTCCGAGTGATAGCGGAAAAAAATCCTCCTATATGTTATTCCAGACTATAATCTACCTCTGTGCCAAATTTCATCAAGATCCGTTCAGCCGTTTTGACGTGAAAGAGTAACAAACAGCCATACATCCTCACAAACATTTGCATTTATAATATTATTTAGTAGGATTATGACATTTTAGTGCTAGTAATATTAATGGACTGATATTATTTCGAATGTTATTGCATTTTTGATAAATTATGTATTTTATATTGGGATTTAATGCCTATTTTAATGAATTAATAAAGCCCTATTCATACCTGCAGAGAACTCAAAGTAAAGGCCGTCATCCTCCTAATACTGAACCGCTCATGCTGCCAGGCGAGCAGTTCATCCGCCAGGTTGATCTTCTTGTGGTTGATGGTGACGCCCAGCCGGGACTTGATACTGTGGGCCGCGCCGCCAGGCTTGGGCGGCTTCGACACGTGCATCGTCATCGTGGGAGACGACGAAATCGAGTCCACACACATTACGAAGGAGACGTCCTGGAGAGGTAGCAATGGATTAAACATATATTACTATGCAGTGCTATACTTATCAACAGGCTCTGAGCCTGCATAATGAACTACCCACTTTCCCTCAAAGAGAGGAGCATTTTGTATAACTTGTGTGAGCATAATCACTTCTGGTAATCCCTGAAAGCTTCAGCGAGATGTACTTTTTTACAGTTGAGAAATCATCAAATAACTTCCAGGAGTCAGTTTTTTCCTGACTAAAACCCACCCTTCTCTTCTTTTGCCCTTTATGTTTTGTGTTCCGGAGCCAAGGTATCTCTTTCGAAAAACGCGCAACCCTGGATAGGTGTACCTAACACCTACATTCCGCCAATTATTTTAAAGTCCCAAGTAGCGAGCCTATTGCCATCAATCGGGTACTAGGACCTCATGTTCAACAGTTGCGCTTGCGACTAGACCAACGAGGCAGTGGGAAGATTGGAGGCCTATTAAAGTTACCCAACAACGTCAATAGGGAAGGATATAAATTACATCATCATTGGACCCACAATGTTTATGTAGGTAACCGGTTTTAAAGAATTCTGTAAGACGTCGGTGACTAATCTCAAGAAGTCTGAGTAAAAAAATATGAATTCTTGTGTTGAAGAGATTGTGAACAAAATCCGTAGACTTTAGAGATTTAGTCATTAGTGGGTATAATTTTTAAATGGACATAACATAACAGTCACACAAAAAATGCAAAGGTATTTTGGACTCAAACACAAAGAATTAACATCTAAAACGCCATAATAATTAACCTCCCGATACCGGCGGAGACTTATTTTTATATTTTAAGATGTTTTTCTATATATTTTTTTAAGATATATTTCGACGGTTCCTACGTATGTACATAAGGTTAAGTCAAGTTATAGGAAACATAATTTGTGTTCAACACGCCCTAGAAATAATTCTATGAGCAACAATAAATATTTTATTTCTACAAAATTTTAGGAGTTTTAAGAGCTTTATGATACCATTTAAATATAAATATTTTATTTTTTCACGTTTTCTTAGAAAAACTGAGAGATGACCGTTTCTACGACACTTATTCGTTGTATTTATAAGACTTGTTCTCTTATACGATTTCTAAGACAAGGTAAATAAATTAAATCAAAATCAAAATCGTAAGTCAGCATGTGCGCATAGATTATCTAAAGCCAATCAGACAATAAAAAAAAATACATTTTCGAAATGTCTTTATGTACGTAAGGACCGTCGATTTAAAAATGTTTTGATATGTGGGAACCATTATAAATTGATTGGACAACGGGGTTGCGCAGCTACATCGCCTGGTGGCAAATTTAAGGCGGCGGATGTAAAAATACCTCTGTTCATATCAAATGTGAGTGTAGAAACAAGTGAGCAGGATATTATTAGTTATATTAAAGAAAAAACAAACGAAGTAGTATCGTTAAAAATGATAAATATGAAAAAGTCTAGGAGATACAATGCATTTAAGTTGTTTGTTTCGAAGAATAAACTAGAACTTTTTTTTTTTTTTTTTTTTTTTTTTTTTTTTTTTTTTTTTTTTTAAATGACCGTTTGTGGCCTGACGGCATAACATTTAGGCGCTTTGTGAGGTTTATGTATCGTAACAAGCAGGAACCAGCTGTTACAGAATGACAATGATTTTTGTGGTTAAGTATAGATTGAAGACGTCTCCACCCAGACCTCCAGCGCGCCGGTCCTACAGGCCCCGAGTGGTCCGCGTTGGGCGCTGAAACAGCTGGACCGGGAGCTCCTCCTGGAAGCCTCGATCGTGCAGGCCTGGGTGTCATCACCGGACAGGCCTGCCAACACTAACCACGAGGCGGACTGGTTCCAGGAGGCCATGTCTGAGATCTGTGACGTGGCAATGCCCCGAGTCCGGCCTGGAAGCGCCCGGCGTCAGGTGTACTGGTGGTCGCGCGAGCTGACGGCACTGCGAGAGGCATGCGTCGCTGCGCGACACCGGTACGCCAGGCACCGCAGGCTCCGCATCAGAACACCAGATGCGGCAGCCATCGAGGCGGAGCTGTATGAGGGGTACAGAGCGGCGAAGACCGCCCTCCTAGAAGGTGTCTTGCGGGCCAAGGATCTGGCCCGCGAGGAGATGCTGGAGTCTCTGGACGGGGATCCGTGGGGGCGCCCATACAAGATGGTGCGGGATAAACTCCGCACCAGGGCCCCCCCGCTGACGCAGAGTCTCCGGCCCCAACTAGTTGAGGATGTGGTGAGCGCTCTGTTCCCTTCGCGAGGGGAGCATGCTCCTCCGCCCATGGCTCCGCCGCTTGCGGTGCCACAAGCGGACCACGAGGACAACGACGACGACGACGTTCCGGAGGTGACTGGGGTGGATCTGAGAGCGGCGGTGGGCAGGCTGAAAGCCAAAAACACCGCCCCGGGACCCGACGGCTTGCATGGCAAAGCCTGGGTCCTGGCCCTGGAGGCTCTCGGGCCCCGACTACTAGGGCTCCTAAGCGCATGCTTGGAGAGAGGCCAGTTCCCACTTCGTTGGAAGACGGGGAAGCTGGTCCTCATTCAGAAGCCGGGGCGCCCTGCGGACTCTCCGTCCGCATTCCGGCCCATTGTGCTGCTCGACGAGGTGGGCAAGCTCTTTGAAAGAGTAATTGCAAACCGCCTCGTCGGGCACCTTGTGGGGACGGGGCCGGATCTTGCGGAGCACCAGTATGGTTTCCGCAAGGGGCGCTCGAGGGTGGACGCCATCATGCGCGTGAGAGCCCTCACGACGGGGGCTGCAGTGTCCAGGGGTGGGGTTGTCGTGGCGGTGTCTCTCGACATCGCTAACGCGTTTAACACCATGCCCTGGGGCTGCATCAGGGAGGCACTCCAATACCACCGGATGCCGACCTATCTTCGTCGTGTGGTCGGGGCATATCTGACGGACAGGGCCGTCATATACCCCGGTCGCTCTGGAGAGTGGAACCGGCGAGAGATGTCGTGCGGTGTCCCACAGGGATCGGTCTTGGGGCCGCTCCTGTGGGACATCGGCTACGACTGGGTGCTGCGCGCCGACCTCCCCAGCGGCGTCAGTGTAGTTTGTTACGCTGACGACACGCTCGTCCTGGCTCAGGGGGGGTCGCACCAGGCGGCGGCCGACAATGTGACACGCGGGGTTGCGATAGTCGCGGAGAGGATCCGGCTACTGGGTCTCGAGGTGGCCTTGCACAAATCCGAGGCCATGGTTTTTCATGGCCGCGGAAACACGCCACCGTCGGGATCCCAGTTGACGGTAGGAGGGGTTCGCATCGGCGTCGGGTCGACGATGAAGTACCTGGGAATCGTCCTCGACAGCCGGTGGAACTTCGTCGAACACTTCCGACGTTTGGCTCCCAAGCTCGAGCGGACGGGGGCTGCTTTCAAGCGGCTCCTGCCCAACCTCAAGGGGCCAAACGCCTCCTGCCCTAGGCTCTATGCCGGAGTCGTGCGGTCCATGGCCCTTTACGGGGCCCCAGTATGGGCGCGTTCTTTAGGGCGGCGCGCCGCCCACTATCTGAACGCGCCCCAAAGGGTGGTGGCCATACGGCTTGTCCGGGGCTACCGCACGATCTCCGGCGAGGCAGCAAGCCTCCTTGCCGGACTGCCACCGTGGGATCTGGAGGCGATAGTCCTCGCGCGCCTGTTTGAGTGGCGCGCGGAGGCACTACACCGGGGGGAAAACCCACTGCCGCGGCAAGTTGCCGCTCGGCGGGCAGACCTCCGGTGCGATCTCATGGTGGCATGGAGAGAGCGACTGTCGCAACCCCGTGCAGGGCACGCTACAATAGTGGCGGTAAGTCCCCTCTTTGAGGAGTGGCTGGAGAGGCGTCATGGCGTCCTCACCTACCGCCTGACGCAGGTCCTCACCGGACACGGAAGTTTCGGGAGGTTCCTGCACATCATCGGGCGGGAGGAAGCGCCCGGGTGTCACCATTGTGACGATCGCCCGGAGGACACGGTGGAGCACACAGTGGCGATCTGCCCGGCTTGGGCGGAGCACCGCCGTGCCCTCGTAGAGGCGATCGGCGGCGGCGATCTCTCGCGTCCGGCCCTGGTTCAGGCCATGGTCCGGAGCGAGAGGGAATGGGAAGCGGTCACCACCTTCTGCGAAGCAGTAATGTTAGCGAAGGAGGTGGCCGGGCGTTTGAGGGAAAGAACATCTGCCCAACCCAGCCGCCGCGGGAGACGCCCATGGCGCCGGGCGCCGCGAGACGACTTCCGGCCACCGTAGATGCGGGCCTGTGGGCGGTGAGCAATGGGTAGTTCACCGTCCGTCCGTCGATTGACGACAGGCCGTGTCGACGGCGCGTTCGTGTTTCACGCGCGCCTCAAAGAGAGTCAGCAAAGCAGAGGGGCTTGCCAGAGCCTCTGCCTGCCGGGGTTGCGGGTTGTTCGAAAGAGATACCGCGGCCTCGGAACGTAAAGGGCAATAGAAGAAACATGGGTGGGTTTTAGTCAGTACAAGTCTGACATGCCCCTCCGCTCCACCCAGAGCGGGGGAAGTCATTGGATGATTTCCCACCCGAAAAAAAAAAAAAAAAAAAAAAGTATAGATTGAAAGTTAGTTATAGTTTTTAAGATATTATTGTTATGAACAAACACCAAAACAAGTATTCCAAATTTTTTAGTTTTAACTGTAAATGTATAAAGCGCTCAATTGATAGTGTAAGGGACATTTGTGAGATGTCAGATATAGTGGCCCTTCAGGAGACATGGCTTCTCCCGCATGACATACCTTTATTAGGAACTATAAGCGACGATTTTGAGTATACCGGTAAATCGTCAGTGGATACATCCGCGGGTCTGCTTGTAGGTAGACCATATGGGGGAGTGGCCATTCTTTGGAGGAGGGGTCTTTTTGAAACCGTTTCCGTGCTGGAGTGTGCTAGTTCTCGCTTGGCTGCTATCAGAGCTACTGTCGGTGGTCGATCGATTATTGTTATGTCAGTTTATATGCCAACGGATTCGCCTGACAACTTACCTGCTTTTACAGACGTGTTGGGTGAGATTAGTGCGATTGCCGCTAGCGGAGATGTTGAAAGCCTATATATTATGGGTGATTTTAATGCGCACCCTCAAGAGCTATTTTGTAGGGAATTGTTAAGTTTTTGTGCTGACCAATCGTGGATTTGTGCCGATATAAAAAAGCTGGGCAGTGCGGCAGATAATTACACTTTTATGAGCGAAGCCCATGGGTGTAAAAGATGGCTTGATCACTGTGTTGTGTCACTACCGGCGTGGCAAACCATTGTTGAAGTAGGTATAAAAGAGGACGTATATATGTCAGATCATCTACCGTTATACGTTGAGTGTGATCTTAGCATGGTAAGGTCAAAATTTACATCACTGAACAGTCCGCGCTCTGGAGTAATCTGGGGGGACAGGGATGAATCTCAAGTTTTAGAATATTGTAGGCTGTGTACTGATAAATTGCGTGACATCGACTTTCCTCAAGAGTTCTGCAGGTGTGCGTATGGGTCATGTAATTTAGTAGAACACAAAGCTATTGTGGATGGTTTATATAGCAAAGTTGTTAACATATTAACCACCGCTGCAGAACAAACGAATCAAACGGGTAGGCATAGGTCAAAGAGAGGGAAAGTGCTATGCGGTTGGAATAAACACGTGCACGATTCTTACCGAGAGGCCAGGCTTAAGTTTGACATATGGGTACTCAATAACCGTCCAATACCTGGACAAATTTATGAACAGATGAATGAGGCACGCAAACTGTTTAAGGGACGCCTTAAGTGGTGCCAGAAAAATCAAGATCAGATTAAAATGGACATAATAGCCAAACAGAGAGCAACGAAAAATTTCGGGAAATTTTGGAAATCCACAAATAAGTTAGATACTAGGCCTGGCCTACCGGTAAGCGTTGGGGGCGAGGGAGATCCACAGGGTATTGCCAACATGTTTAGGAAATTGTTTGAAGTGCAGTCTCCCCTTGGTCCCTCTGGTCAGATATCCGGGGCTGCGTCCGCCAGTTCGGGAGTGCAACCATTAATTTATGTTTCAGCTGAACAAGTTAGAAATGTAATTAGTAATATGAGTAGAGGTAAATCTCCCGGGCATGACGGACTCAGCATCGAGCATTTCAAATATGCGGGTGTTCATTTACCGAGGCTCCTGTCTCTGCTGTACACAATGTGTATTAGTCATGCCTACCTGCCAGCTGATCTTATGAGGACAATAGTAGTGCCTATAATTAAAAACCGAACAGGTGACATCTCCGATAAAGGTAACTATCGTCCTATCTCTCTCGCAACTACAATTGCCAAAATATTGGACAGTATTCTTGACTCATGCTTAAAGGAGTATCTGCATATGCATGATGCACAGTTTGGTTTTCAGTCCAAATTATCGACAGAGAGTGCTATTTTGAGTCTGAAGAATACTGTCCAATACTATACTGATCGCGGAACTACGGTGTATGCGTGTTTCCTGGATCTCTCCAGAGCCTTCGACCTCGTGTCGTATGATGTGCTGTGGAGAAAGCTGGAGGACAGGAATATTCCGGTAGGAGTGCTTAATGTTCTGCAGTATTGGTATGCAAACCAAACTAACAGTGTGAAATGGTCAACAGCACTCTCTGATCCATATAGGTTGGAGTGTGGTGTGAGACAGGGAGGTCTGACCTCTCCTAGGCTCTTCAACCTATATGTGAATGATCTTCTGGCCGGGCTCAGTAGCATGCGTGTTGGATGTAGCGTGGGTGGTGTTACCATTAATAATATCAGCTACGCGGACGACATGGTGCTGTTGGGCCCGACTGCGGGATCTATTAGGGAGATGTTGAGAGTATGCGAGAACTATGCAGCTACACACGGGCTCGTTTATAATGTTAAAAAGTGTGAACACATGGTTTTTAAGGCCGCTGGTAGGGTTACCGACTATGTACCAAGTTTCACTTTAAATGGCTTGGTTATAAGGCGAGTACATAGTTTTAAGTATCTGGGGCACATACTTACCGACGACCTTAAGGACAATGTGGACATAGAGAGGGAGCGCAGGGCACTGGCGGTCAGAGGGAATATGTTGGCGCGCAGGTTTTACCGTTGTACTAACCAGGTTAAAATAACCCTTTTCAAAGCCTATTGTCAGGGTATGTACATGGGAAGTCTGTGGGTCAACTTTACCAAAAGATCGCTGGAGGTCCTGCGCATCCAATATAATAATGTTTTCAGAATGCTGTTGGGGTTGCCCCGTTATTGTAGCGCATCTGAGATGTTTGCGCTGAATCGGACTGACGACTTTTATGCGGTTATTCGGAAAAAAATATCGTCCTTGATAACGAGATTGCGGGACAGTGACAACAGTATTCTGAGGACAGTGGCGGAGAATATTTACTCTCCTATTCTGGTACGTTTTGTGGGGGTGATGAATGAGTGAGTTTCCTTTTGCTTGTTCATCGTCCACATGAAGCGAACTAGGGGTGGGTATAGATATTAATTATGTAAGAGAGATACTTAACTAATTTGTTACTAACACTAATTATAAGATTTTTTACTAACATGTTGGATCTTGTTGTCTGATAATAAAGAATTTATTATTATTATTATTATTAATAAAGGATAATTAACTTGTACTTACTTGCAACAAAGACGCATCAGCAGAGTCCAACTGCTCCTCCAGCCACTTCTTAGCCGAGAAGTAGTTGAGGGAGTGCCCCAATGAGGTCAGCACGAACAGGAGAGAGGGAGCACCGCGGACGGATGAGCTCGAGTACAGGCGAGAGAAGATCCGGGCCAGCTCCAGGACTGCTACCGCGCCTGATGCGTTTGAGTCTGCGCCATGGGAGAGTTCCTGGTGAATAAATTATTGTGATTATCTCAATTCAATTCTTTATTGTATCTTCTTTGTGTTTTATAAGATCTTAAGTAGTGCCCGCAACCCAGTGGGGCCAGATTTTATGATCTATATGATATGTTCGATTATTTTACATTTCATATTTCGTGTGAAGTATTTCACAATGAATAAAACATTGGTGGGTAAAGCCACTTTACTTACAGGAACGATAGCAGAGGAGTCATAGTGAGCTGCAATAACAATGGTCTGCGCTGACCCTGAGCGACCAACCAGTTTGCCGTGAAGAGTCACCGGCTTGGAGTCCAGTTTCTGAGGAGCTGAGGCTGACACCACTGTGGAAGAGAGTGCTATTAGTTAAGTCTGTGTGGTATCATCATCTGTCTAGCATTTTCCCGACTATGTAGGGGTAGTTTTACTGGATTCAGCTGAATACCAGTATTGTACATGGCGGGACTACCTATCTGATCTCCACAACACAGTAAGTACTGGGTAAGACTGGTTGTCAGACTTTCGGGTCACTAGCTACTTGCAACGACTGTCAAAGATGTAAAAATGTTGTTGACGTGTGTTGACGACACGGTTAGTGCAGCAGTCGATCGCTCGATCGACTGCTGCGCTGTGTGTCGTGCGGGTTCGATTACCGCACGCAAAAAAAAATTGTATGGCCTACAGATAGTTGTTTCGGGTCTGGCTGTTTGTGTATGTGAGTTTAAATGTTTGTAAACGTACCCACGATACAGGAGAAATTCCTAGTGTGGAGCAACGTTTGTTTGTGTGTAGCGTAATAGGTGGATACGCGGGACTGTGTGCGTGTGTGTCAAGTGCGTGTATGATGGGTTTGTGTGTATGTCTTTCTTTGAATGTGTGTTTAACTACCTATAGGTAATTTCTACTGTATATATAGTTATATAGTACTGTATATATTGTATATATAGTTTATTTTAGGTTAGTATGAAATGGATTTGAGAAATATTTTCAAAGGTGTTTTTAAATAGTCTTTGTTAGCATCATCTCATTATCTCTTAAAACCCTACACAAATAATAATGTTCAGTAGACTTGTTCAATTGTGATAGTCAGTTATCTTTGCTTCATTTATGATCTAGGTCAAGATATGAATGGTACAGACGCCTGCACATCAAGCTACTACAATCTGTCAGATTTCTTTGATAGATTTTCGACTTTATTTCTAAAGTATTAGGTTCAAGGTTCATTGGGAAAAATTTACAGTTTTGGGTAGCTTGACCTGCTGGCGTCTGTACTAAAAATCTTAAAAGATCACACCATTTTTATGCTTTGTAAAAATTACTAAATAAATAAAGATTTATTTATTTGTGCTACTTTGTTTTTTCTTAACAAGTGTGTGTGTGTGCGCGAATCAGACTCGCACTTGGCTTGGCCCGGTTCGATTTTTTTATTTATTGATAGAATTTAAACATAATAACAATATCCTGTGAAAATCAAGATGTTTAAATTCCTTTCGCAATCTTACTTTCACACATTATACAGTAACCCAAGAATTTGATTTTTCTCCTGTAATTTTACAGCAGTCATTTTTCTGTAAAGTTACTCAATTTCATGTGAAGAATGCTTGGTTGGCGGCATCATTCGTTTACACCCTATAACCTTCACTGCACTATCTATAAAACTATCCTCTGAATAAAACAAAACCTTACCAATCTGATAACCATTGGAAGAAACAGAGTTCATCATAGCTTCGAGGGCCGTTCCAGACTTGTCATCAGTTATGAAGCTGTGCTGAAGGTCTCGCAGGATATCCTCGAAGTCTGGAGTCCAGCGGGCAAAGTAGACTGGAGCGTTCACTTCCTGCTGGATCATGGCCATCTCCAGGAGTTGGATGTGCTGAGGAAAATACATATATTAATAATTATAAGTAAGCAAGTTATGATTTAAAATGTACATGTATATTAAGCTATGGAGTATATTGTCGGGCCTACACTGTCCTCTCATACTTAAGTACTAACGCTGTAACAACAACATTGTAAAACCAAATGATTTTAAAAGAGTAACCATGGAGTTTCTCGCTGGTTCTTTTCCATAGGAAACAACCAACCCTAATATTGCATCTTTTCTCGACTTTTTATAAGTGCCCATGTAGGCTTATGTGAAATAAAAATATTTTGATTTGATTCGATTGCTCATGACTATACGCATACATTTTGTTTTATGCGGACTGGAAATCAAATAACATCGTCAGACTTATACTGATTAAAAACCCACCCTTGTTTGTTCTATGGCCCTTTACGTACCGGGGCCGAACTATGGCTTTCTTAAAACCCGCAACCCTGGCGGGACTTTAAACCTCCGCCTTACCCATTGAGGATTATAAGCATGATGTTAAGTTATGTAATGTAATTGAATTAAGGTCTCTGCACACAGCCGGCGTGGCGTGACGGGGCGCGACGGGACGGGGCGGCGACGCGGCGCTGGCACGACGGCATCGGTCACACTGCGGGCGCGATAACGTCCCGTCCCGTCGCGCCCATTCACGCCGAACGTATACTGTTTTTATACTGCCTATGACGCTCGCGTCCCGCCGCGCCCGTCCCCGCCGCTTCTGACTTGTATTCCCGCTCGGCGCGGCGGCGGCGTGACGCGACGGTTACCGTCGCGTCGAGCGGGACGGCTCTGTGTGGCGTCGTCCGTAATATCTAGTACATTACAACTGCTCAGCGTCGCGTCGCCGTCCCGTCCCGCCGCGTCGCGTCCGCTGTGTGCAGCGACCTTTATGTAACCAAATTATGGAAAAGAAAAATGGCACTGGGTCATTTTAAGGACAGATAAAGATAAAACAATTTGATAGTACTTCTTTCTCTTCAGGCGTCAAAACAGTATCATTTTTGGGCAGCACCAACAGCAAGGCTCCAGCTTTACTCCGGATCTCCATGAACTGCTCAATGGTGATGTCCTGTACCCTTGCAACGACACAGTGGCGGGAAGTGCTCCATGATGTCAGAGAACGACCTTCCAGATTGAAGCTAGCACTGCGGCATCCTGGATAAAAAAAAAGATTATTTTTAAACTGATAACTGGATTTTGTTTTGACAGTGTAACTTATACTGAATTAATTCCTCTCATGAAATTCTATTACACAATGGATTTAATAAAATTTTACAATTAAGATGAACGGTAAATATGGTATTTAGAAAACGAAACGGGTACAAAAGTGTCCTGTGATTTTATTGACCTCAAGAAAAACACAAAAATACATTTCAAAAGATTGTCTAAATAAAATTTGATAAAAGTCTTACAATATTTAAATCTAGTCAGTAATTTTGACTTCTTCAAATTAAAATTTATGGTGCTATCTCACTGCGTCTTGAAGAATTGTTTGAGAACTTGGGAGGATACAGAAACATTTATTGGTTCTGAACAAGATTTATTAAATAAGGAAAACATACTAGAACTTGCAAATGAAATTGACATTAAATGTTTGCTAGTACATAATGTCTAATTCTACAGATATGTGTGTTGCAGTGCAAAAATAAAATGCTACTCATACTGAAGTTATTACTTTATGTACACCTGTATCAAAGCCAAAGAAGAAACTCATTCATGAGTACAAGAAATACCTCTTCGAAAACTTATAAATAATTTAGTAGAACGCCATTTGCAAAATTAATCAAGAGCATAATTTTACTTAATTTAATTGCCGCTGATAATGTGAAAATCATAAAATAAACAGACTATGGTGGAGTAGTAGTAGCAATATAACCTCAAAAGATTTACTAATCGATTTTTCATTTTATAAATTATAACTTCACTAAAGTTACAAACTCACCATGGGGTACTGTATGCAGGTCATAGTGTTGCATTCTATACACGGAAAACTCATGAGAAGCGGCAACCGGGTTCACAGGGGACATTATTATAAAAATAGGAAGAGCCACAAGCAAATAGTAGGGCAAGTAGCCCTTAAAAATCTCGGCAAAGCCGTCCGCCTCGTCTAGCCACATCTTGGTGACTAATTGTATTTTCAGTTAACAAAATTAACACAATTTACGATTTTTAGTAATAACCATAATCCAATTAGAAACCCTACGTGTGATAAGTCGGTCAATGACATTCCATTTGCGTGACACTAGTGTTGTTGACAGTTCATGTTTTAGTGTTACTAAACTGGAACAGTCGAGTTGGTCTAGCTATGACTAGCTATGACTATTGACAATGTGAATGATCTTTTAAAACACATTACCCAAAATGATATTACACTAATAAAACATAATGTTTTGGGTTATATCCTTTATATATTTGTTACAGTTTTACAAATTTCAATATTGCTTCAGTCATTATTCGAATTGGATTATTGCTAAAGCCTACTCAGAAAAGTTAATCACTAGTCAAGACGAGAACTTTACGTTTTGTTATTATGTTGAACGCTATTTGCTGCAGTAAATCGATATTTATTTTAAATCTTGAGTCTTAGTCTGAAAGTAAATGTATATAACATTTACTCAAACTAAGACTCAAACAGCGGATTTAGATAAAGCTTCGTTTTGTAAAAGTTTAAAGTCCAGTTAATAGTACAACAATTTACCGTGAATAGTTCCTTATTTGTCCGCTACATGATAGTCCATACCCATTAATTTGAATCGCATTGTTAACCTAAAGTCAATCATTTGACCTGAAAATACCCAATTTCTCATTCCGTACCGTTTGCTATGTATATAGGTACTGCAGACTCAACGCTAGGAAGAACTGAAGGATTAAAGGACTGTGGTCATACTCATCTCTGGCCAGCCTAATTGACTCCGGGCGATTCATTGAAATGGAAACAACTATTATTTTTATAATTTTGCCTATCTCACCACTAACTTCCACTTCGAAAAAAAGCGTTTTCTAAGATGACGTATTATTTTGTTTTATGTGAACCATAGCCAATTCGAAAGGTTTCGATTCGATCTAAATGTGCTTTCAGTTACAGGAATCTGATACCGCTATTCGATCGTAACAGAACTATCTTGGACTAACTCGACCTGTTTAGATGCTTTCCTATTATTCAGATACAAAATACCGGACATAAGAGGCGAGTGTAACAACCAGTTTTAGTTTACCAAAAGATATCGTGTAACTCATAAGAGAGTTGTGTAGGTCAGATACTTAGGTAGTTATCGGCCAACCTTTTCCCAACTTTGTTGGGTTCGGCTTCCAGTCTAACTGGATCCCGCTGAATACCTACCAGTTTCTTAGATGGAGTGATGGTGTGTGCTTATCTATTCTCCCCAAGTAAATGGCATGAGGTATGAGGCATTCCGTTCGTCTGATGATCGATTAAAGAGGTACCTATCTCTTTATCGATTATCTGGATGGGGCGGGTTGTTTCAGTGCACGGGTCTATATGAGTGTCAGGGGAAGTTATGTTTTCTTGCCCTGAGGCAAAATATTAGAACCTATTGCCTTTTGTATTCCTGTAAGTTCATTTGTGTTTCTAACAATAGGTTGTAATTCTGTATGTAAACTAACTATTGGATCAAGATGTCCGTAAATAGAATATTGAATTGAATTGAATATAGGTTTGACGGCACGGTTGGCGCAATGGTTAATCGATCTACCGTTGTGCTGCGTGTCGTGGGTTAGATCCCTGCACGGAACAAATATTTGTATGACGTATAGGGCCTGACTGTTTGTCTTTGTGACTTTAAAATTTAAAGAAGCACGTTCACAAACATTTAAAGTTTATATGTTTGTAAATTTGCCCACAACACAGGAGAAAATTTTAGTGTGAGGCAACCTTTAAAAAACTACCCGAATGAGTGTTATTTTTAGCCATGAGTTATTATCGTAGCCCCTTACCTAAAAATATTGGTATTCACCTCCATCCAAATAGAACTATAAACAGATACCAATATTATTGTTGGGAAGTGAATAGGGTATAGGAATGATGGAATCTGTAAATCAGTGTAATTTTTAGGGTTCCGTACCTCAAAAAGATAAAACAGAACCCTAATTCGATCTTTGTTGTCCGTCTGTCTGCCTGTCTGTCAGTCTCTCTGTAAATAAACCTTTACCTCGTGAACATATACTCAACTCTGAGGTCTCTATGTGCTGTAAAGTAATACTCTATGTCTATACAGTCTGACTCGCTCTTGGTTGGTTTTTGTTACTACTAATTAAAATACATCGTTTCAGTTAGCGTCATTCGTAGGTAAATCAATTACACTAATGCCCAAAAACAATGCAAGACATTGCATTTGGCTCCGCCATTTGTAAGTGCCTTTGATAGCTACGCGAGACGCTTTCGTAGGCGGTTGCTACGAGTCTACGAGCTACGCGAGACGGTAATTTACGAAGTCCTACGAGTACATTTTGACTATGTTTTAATAGTGAGCTTTATTCAACTACAAGGAAATTCTCTACAGCACATCTTTGGAAAAATATAAAGTGTTACAGAAATGGTAAGAGAAAATTATGTTTCTACTAAATTATTATTTTGACGACACGGTTGGCGCAGTGGCTGAGCGTTTTGACTGCTGCGCTACGTGTCGCGGGTTTGATCACCGCACGGAACAAATATTTGTATGACCTGCAGATACAAATATTTGTTCTGGCTCTGGCTGTTTGTGTATGTGAGTTAAAATAATAAAACACACACACGATAATGCGCCTTGTTGGTCGAGTGGCCGCAAGCGCTACTACTGAGCATAAGATCCAGGATTTGATTCCTGGGTCCTCTAAAGTGTTATTGGGGTTTTTCATTAGGAGTTCCTCAATACAAGCTACGGATTTTGCTCTTGATTGATGACATAGGGTTGCCCCTTTTTACATTAGACTTAAACATAACTGTTGATCAACTGTTTTTTTTATTTTAGAGGCTTTATTTTATATTTCAAATGAAAAGGGTGTATAAAATGAGCGTTGGCATTTATAGATCACTTGGCAGAATATGGACCACTTCCTACAAAGTTTAGAGAAACCTATATTCCAGGAGTGAGAACGTTAGCTTTAGACGCACATAATTAATCCTTACTTAATATTAAAAAACCGAAAGTGAGTTTGTTTGCTACGTCTTCACGCCTAAATGACCAAACCGATTTTGATGAATTTTGGTACAGAGATAGTTGGGACCCTAGAGATGGACAAAGACTAAAAAAAGTGAGAAACGGGGTAAAAAGAGGGAAGGTATTTTTTTCGATTCGGGTTAAAGTTAGCGTTAGCCCAAAGTACCTAACTATGCAACGCGGACGAAGTCGCAGGCGGAAGTTAGTTATGATATAAAAAGACTCAACGTCAAGAACTGATGATTTTAATCAAGATTTTTGCACTAAGAAACAGAACAACGAAAAAATACAACAAAATACCCGCACATTGCTCGTAGCTGCAAATAGCTACGAAATGCTACGAGCCTCTACGCGGTGTCTACGTTAGAGTGTATATACTACGACACAAATTGCACCGAGAGTGTATTACACCGACCGCAATTTATGTCGCCAGCAGACAGTTAGTGTCCGACACTAATGGGGAACAGTGGAACAGTGGCTGGTATTTGTTACACGTTACTTTCTTTGAGAAATGGAAGATTTATTTGGAAACTAGCTATTGCCCGCAGCTTCGCTAGTGTTAAATTCGGGGTAATACAGTTCCACTTACCTGATTTGCAGGTACCTGCTACCTGTAGTTTTTGCCCCTGCGCCTTATTTACCTTTTTCTTCCATCTTTTTACCTGAAATCTCACTTAAAAAATAGAAAATTTCCGTTTCCAGGGTTCCAACTATCTCTGTACCTAATTTTTTTTTTAAATCGGTTTAGCCATTTGGGCTTGAAGACGTAACAAACAAATAAACTCACATTCGCTTTTATAATATTAGTAAGGATTAATCGCGTAAGTAGTGATAATAAGTAAGTCGATAGTAGGTAAGTAAAAATCATTTATTCAAATTAGGCTTATACATCAGCACTTTTGCAGCGTTAAAGTCTTCAATAGACAGTCACCGAAAACTCCCATCCTTCGCCAAGTGGCACTGTTTGAGCTGGAAAGAAGAAGTGGCGGAACAAACTAACCAGCAACACATCTGCCTGTCAGGTCAGAAGAACTAGCTTTATGACATATCCGAATTTAAAGATATATTTAAGGTTAAATATCAAATTTATTTAAACAACTATTATTTAAAATACAAATAGACATACTTAACTAATAATAAAAATATATACAAGTATTAAAATTTGAAAAATAATGAAAATAATAGGGACTGGATAAACTAATAAACCACAAAATAAAATACCGTCACACATGTCAGCTAGCACACACCAATATTAAAAAGTATAGATACCTACTACTTTATTGACTTGACTCGCGAGATTCTCGACATGTGGATTGTGGACTCAGCGATCATTGTGCCGATACTCGTTACGGCCAATGGCTTACTTGCCAAGAGCCTCGACTAACACGGAGACTCTCGTCAGATGGCTGGATCAAGGGTTTGAAACAGAAAGCGGTACTCATGAACATGGCTCACTGCATGGTATATTTAGGAGGTTGCTCTCTCTGGAGCCCTGACTGCGTCCGCCTAGACGACTAGCTTGGACCCTGTTCCCGATACTGGTGGGCTACTATTTTTTTTTATTAAGTATTTTAAATGAATAAACGAATGTTAAACTTATACCTACTTAAAAAAAAAAAACTAGTACCAAATTAATTCCAGATTCGCCAGCGAAGCTTACCTATATAGTGTAGTGTGTACCACTATCAACCACATCGCTATCTTTCATTACGTGCTATGTTGGACAAACGCAAGCCAAAGCCTTTAAAGCATTAGTTTCGTTTACAAATAAACCTACTTGCTGGTCCCGGCGGTTTTACCCGTTACCAAAGTGTCTTAGCGTGATAATTATATAGCCAAACAAACAAACCAATTCTTTAGCTTTATAATATTAGTAGGTACAGATATGTAGGTATCTAGACAAAACTTGCTCTTTACACAAAACTTCACTCTTATAATTTAATACATATTTTATCAGCTTTTGCAGCCTGCATTAAAAAGCCAAAAACAACCAAATTGCAATTTTCCTACGAGAACTTCGCTTTTATTTTATTTCCTCTAAAATTCGTTTCGCCATTACCTCCTGAATTTTATCTTTGCATCAAGATAGGAACACAAAAAATGGGTCGCAATTACTCCGAAAAATCACGTACAGTGTCGAAACTGAAATGGGGTGGGTGATGAACGGGCAATGTTTTGTTCTGACTTTGCCTTCCTTACTCGTTGTACTAGGTTGTGGGCGCAAGCATTATAATAATAATGAATCATAGCATTGTATGTTTACATTACACGGATCAAAGGCCGTGATTAGGTTAGGCAGATTTAAAACTACTTTTTTCAGCGGATGGTGTGTAGTTTTTTAAACTGAAGTTTCCTCCAGACTTGGTCTCCAAAGCAGATCGATAACATTTCGACAGTTTAACGTATTTACGGAACAAATTTTGTGTAGTTTACGTTAAATGATAATTTGATGTAATAAGGCTTTGGAGGTGTATAGTAGGAGCGGTTGTCGCGAGTCCCGGGGCGACGGGAGCCGGGGATGCGTCGTGGAGTACGCGAAACCACAAAGACGGTGGACACAGAAGTTCAGTTTCTAAACTGGAGTTAACAGAAGCATAAGAAGGAAAAGTCTCTGCAGTGAAGATTTTAAAAGGAGTTTTGGGTAACTGAAGCAGCATTTCAAGTACGTGCCTTGGGAAATATGGAAGGCGAGGCTTTTGTAATAGGTGCTGTGTTGAATGAAGATTCTTTACTTTTCTGTTCATTGGAAGCGGTGTGGTGTGCGAGGCGCGAGGCGGCGCGGCGCAGTGCGGCGCTATCGAGCGGGTCCGCGGGACGCGCGGGGCGCGGGGGCGGGGCAGGGCGCGGGATGGCGCGCGGGGTGGGCCGGTGCACGCGGCAGTGTGCGCTGAGCCCCCGGGAGCGCGGCATGGGTGGCGCGCTGCTGCTAGCGCTGCTGGCGGCGGCGCGGGCCAGCGAGCCTAATGCCACCGAAATCAGCCCCTCGCCGCCACCAGAAGATGAGAAGACCCCGCTGTTTCCCATCGACCTGTTCAGCGAGGAGCAGCGTCGGTCCGGCGCCGTGCTGCTGCACGTCGTGGGCATGGGCTACATGTTCGTGGCACTCGCCATCGTGTGCGATGAGTTCTTCGTGCCGGCGCTGGACGTCATCATCGAGAGGCTGGCCATCCGGGATGACGTGGCCGGCGCCACCTTCATGGCGGCGGGGGGCTCGGCGCCGGAGCTGTTCACCTCCATCATCGGCGTGTTCGTGTCGTTCGACGACGTCGGGATCGGGACGATCGTGGGCTCGGCCGTCTTCAACATTTTGTTCGTGATCGGTGCGTGCGCGCTGTTCTCTAGAACGACTTTGACACTTACTTGGTGGCCCCTGTTCCGCGATTGCTCCTTTTACTCAGTGAGCCTTCTCGTGTTGATATACTGTTTCCGGGACAGCGAGATATACTGGCAGGAGGCGTTGGTGCTGTTCTCGCTGTATGGCGCGTACGTGATGTTCATGAGGTGGAACCAGCCGGTGGAGCGAGCGCTGAAGAAGCTCATCTACAAGAACAAGGTGACGCGAGTGCGGAGTACTGATCAGCTGATGCCAACGGTGAGCTCGCCCGCACACACCCAAGCATGCATGTTGCAGTTTGGCGCAGATTTGGCATCCGTTCAATTTTTCTTCTACGCCAAATTCCTCTAATCTTTTCGTAAAGAAACAAAAGACCGCGATCCTGACAGAATGAGCCTTATAAAGTTACACCTTTCATTCAGAAATATGAAGCAAATGAGAGAAGTATAAATTACGTTAACAACAAATCTGCGCCAAAATTTAGAGTATCGACTTTCAATAGAGCCTGCGATGTGTTGAACCTTCTTTAACCGTTAGATGAAAGACCTACCCATCCCCAATGTCTAAATAGTGCATTACTTAATTTAGAAAAAAACGGCGTATTAAGAATCATCTCTCTTCAGAAAAAGAAGTAAATTTACCAGTATATAGGGAAAAGTAGTGGCAATTAGGGAAATTTCTCCAACATTTGACCTCAATTTTAACTAATCGTTCTTTTGTATCGTTAACAACTACATTGTGTTTGCTTATTAGACTGTTATCGTGATCGCGATAGCTTTTATGTTACACAGCGCGGCATACTTTGTTATAGGTTTTGGTCCTAGCTTGTTTTCATACGAAAAGTCCTTTAAACATATAATATCTTCTTATTTCAAACTAGAATTAAAAAAAGAACTTAAAAAAAAATTAAATTCATCGTAAATACTTAAAGCCGCTTACCCGCCACTATCCGAAGTGTTCTAAACCGATTTAAATATTTGAAAACTTGAATTCCATTCGTCCATTGATTTGGCGGATTTAGAAACTTACTACGAATTGCGCAACGTAAAACGGCACGACCCTTTGAAGTATTTCTATTTACATAATATAGGTATTAGGTAGGTATAAAGAAAATCAAAGCGCCTGCGGAAAATCTCAATAAAATTCTTAACATACATATCGAGAGCGTCGGAATTTTAATTTCGTTTTGTACCTATCTCGCTCTTGTTCTTAGCGAAACAAAATTCAATTTAGGAACGAATGAGATTATTTTGACTGGAGTATCGATATCCATGGCGAGTTTTATTTCATTTTAAAATATAACCATAGACAAATTGTTATAGAGTTTCAGAGGTCGTTTTGCGATAACGTTTATCGCTATTGTAACGTTATTTATTAGTACCTAAAAGTTAATTAGTTATTAACGTTTTTGTAATCAACTAGATTGTTATTATCCATCGATTTTTTACTAGTAATTGCCTACTAAACCTAATATAAAGTTTTCTTCGCGTAGGTACATAAAAGTTACATTACCATAAAGAAGTTAGGTACTCTGTTACACGAAACAGACAAAACACGCATATAGGTAATTTCCTCCAAGTAATAAAGCATGAAAATGTATGAGGCTGAAAACAGGAACATCAGTGCCATTTTTGGGTACGAAAATCATCCTAAGCAAAATCAAAAGTCAAATAAGACAGTTTTATTTTTTAAAAGATATTCTTTCAAAACTTTAGCTAGTGTTTTAACTGGGAAGAAGTGGTAAAACAACTCCCCAGCAATAAAAAGAACTTTGAAGGATGCTAAAGACATAGAGTAAATAATAACACTGAAAAGCTTGAATGGAGTTACGATATTTTATTGTGACAACTAATCCACCAGGGGGCCTTAATAATAATATGAATTACGTTACAATTCGTGAATTGGTCACAAAGTGACAATTCACAATATTATCTACTTACGTCTTTCCCTTTTTTTTGTAAAGATTTCTTGGACCCTGTTCCCGATACCGGTGGGTACTATTTTTAAATGTTTTTGGAGTTTACTCCTTAAGAATCGATTTTCATATATAAGGCGCTCGGATGAGAAAAATCCGAGGGGTAAAACCTACTAAAGTAACGAAAATGTGTCACGTTTTTGGTGCGCACCTTTAGTGCGCAACTTTCTAATTTGGCTGTGAGTGTATTAAGACGTACATATGGTATACTGAAAAGGCGACTATACCTATATACTATATGTTATTGGGCTTGTTTGTTTCTATCAGTGTCGATGTATTTATATTGCTATTTTTTTTCATTCATTTGTGAATTTACCCTTTCATATGATATTAATCTTTTTTCAGTTGAATAAACTCTTTTTGCGTATGGTTAGATACTCGTACTTAACGAGTAAACTCCATTCGTGCGTCGGAGCTGACACACACACTTTTTTTATGTTTAAGAAATATTTAAAAATGGTTAGTTAAACAATTAATGATCCATATTAATATCCCATTATGATTCTATAAAACCGGCCATCCTAGACACCCAGCTTGCACTTGAGTTATTTGCTTCGTCAATAGCATGCAACATTGCAATGAATATTATCTAAACTACCTATATATTCTCCGACATTTATAGTTTATACAGTAACGAGCAATATTGGCATTGAATAGCTAATAATAAAAAAGTTACCGATTTATGTCAGTCCCGTTAATGTTTCCAATTATCGTTTTGTTACAATAAGTTAAGATTATTCTTAGGATTTCATTTTTTAAACTTAACATTGTACTCTCCCACTGCTGGGCAAATGCCCACCCAAATTCCTTCCATGTTCTCTTTTCCCGGGCCACCTCAAACCAGCTAATTAACGATGAAATCGCAGCAGAATTAAAAATAGACAGAACAGAAAACTTAGCTGAAAAGACACAATTGAAGCATTTTAAAAGTACTTGAGAGAAACTATAACCGTTTGGGATTCGGTTATGAAGACACTTTGACTTTATACCTACTTTAAAATATTTCTAATTTGCAGTCAACACTTTAAAAAAAAGGACTTGTCTAAAACCATAGAGGTTTTAAAACCTAAGGAGCCTTTACGTTATTCGTTTCGTTTCGGACGAAGCATAGAACAATATATCATCACTTTACATCTAAAATTGCTTTACAAATTATGTTATCATAGTTTAACAATTGGTTTGAAATTCCACCGAGTGAAATGAAATATGGAAATGAATACAGTTATTTTAATTGAGGTGCATCTTGATTTAAAAAGTATTTTATCTGGTTTTTAATGGATGTTCCTCCTTTATTACATTTTTTAAAAAGCGTGTATCTTATCTTACTAATATCTTACTATATAATGTTTTAAATGCGAATGTTTGTGAGGATGGATGGATATATGGATGTTTGTTACTCATTCATGTCAAAACGGCTGAACGAAACTTGATGAAATTTGGCGCAGAGGTAGATTATGGTCTGGAATAACACAGGATTTTTTTCGATATCACGCGGGTGAAGAGCGCCTAGAGGTTGTAATCGTGACTGCTGATTAATGAGGTCCTGGGTTCGATGGCAGTCGATTTGTTACTGTGGTATTCCATCTGGAATTTCTCAGTGGCAGGTATAGAGTCTGGATTTGTATGCGATTGATGGCATAGGCTCGCCCCTATTATAATGGGACTTAAACATTACTGGCGAAATGTGGGTGGGATATTAGGTAGGTACACCTCTGCCAGAAAAAAATACAGTCAGTCTACATCTCTGTGTTCACGACAAAATGTGAACTTTTTAGATATAAGTATTTATCTTTGGTTTGGATTTTATTTTTATTGTCTATTTTTGCTACTTTGCTGTTTTTTTTTCACCTTTTGGCTGTCATTATAATTTTCTAGACCGAATGGCTGTTTTTCTTATACCTGAAATATGACTTTTAGCCTAGGAGTCGGTTATAGTGAACTTGTAGCCTAGGAATCGGTTATACTCTGTCTCTCAGAAAAAATAGACATAGGTACATGAAATAAATAAGCCAAGCATGAGTCAAAGAGGTCCCTATCATAGCATGATGCTCTACGAATTAATAAACAAAAATACAACGCTGGTATGCTAATAGGGACCAAACTAGTGATGCCACGTTCAGGCAAATATATAAAAAAAAATTGAAACACACTGTACAAAATGCATTAATGAAATAATACATCGCTGTGATTGCTTGAATTAATTAATATTGTTAATTGATGCATTACGACAATTTTCAATGAGAATTGTAAACAATTTAATATACGAACACAGTGGACGATTGGTTGCGTCTATTATGACGTAATTAGGTATAAAGCGTTAACTGATTTCAGACTGAATTTGATAGATAGGTTTATACTTAAACTAGATTTTGAACGCGGCTTCGCTCGCGTTAAATTCGGGGTAACAAAGTTCCCCTTTCTTAATTTGCAGGTACCTGCTACCTGTAGTTTTTGCCCTTGTGCCTTATTTATTGTAATAGCAAAGCTAAGCTTTCCCTTTTCTTCCCTCTTTCTCCCTCATTTCTCATTGTTGTTTAATAAAAGCCTATGTCCGTGTCCAGGGTCCCAGCTAGCTCTGTGCCAAAATTCATCAAAATCGCTTTAGCCATTTAGGCGTAACAAACAAACAAACTAACTTTCGCTTTTATAATATTATATATAAATATTGTAAGGAAGTAAGGATTATGCTTTAAATTGTTCACAATAATAGGCTGGAAACTATATACCCTCTGTCTCATTTGTGACAGTTGTTACAGGTAGTCAATAATCCAAAAGTCTGATAACTAAGTACCTAGTCAAACCAATACGAGAACGTATTACACAGTACTAACTAGATTGTGAAGGTCAGATAGGCAGCCACTGGTAGACTGGAAGCTGAACCCGGTATATGTAGGTACCCTTTTTATGGTTGGAAATCAAGTAACTTCCCCCGCTTTGGGCTGAGCGGGGGGAGTGGCAGACTTACTGCCTGATATCCACCCATGTTCCTTCTTTTGCCCTTTATGTTCCGGGGCCACCGTATCTCTTTCGAAAAATTCCGGCAGGCAGTGGCCTTGGCAAACCCCTCTGCTTTGCTGACATCTTTTTAAGGCGCGTGTAGAACACAAATGACTTGTTTAATGTATCCTTCAAATAACATCCTTACTAATATTATAAAAGCGAAAGTGAGTTTGTTTGTTTGTTACCTCTTCACGATTTAATGGCTACACCGATTTTGATGAATTTTGGTACAGAGATAGTTGGGAACTAGGAGACGGACATAGGCGGGCGCTTTAATGGCTACACCGATTTTGATGAATTTTGGTACAGAGATAGTTGGGAACCAGGAGACGGACATAGGCTAATATTTTTTTGAAAAAAGTGGGATGTGAGGGAGAAAGAGGGAAGAAAAGGGAAAACTTAGCGTTGCTATTACTAATCAATAAGGCGCAAGGAGAACTGTGTTAACGCGAGCGAAGCCGCGTGCAAAAGCTAGTAACATATATAATTAGAAAATCTGGTATGTGAGATCAAAACCTAGAAAACAATGTACACACGAGGGGCACGTCAACCTTTTTTAAGGTTTGGTGTATGTTGATGTGCCGTCGTATGTACTTCGTGAATACAGACATTTGCTTGAGACACAAATATTCTGCTTTACCGACTTTAACACAGCCAGTTGAATAACCACGCCGAAACCAAATACTTACAAACACGAAACCATTAATGTCGAATAAAAATAACCCTTCACTCATCTACAAAAAAGCAATAGACAATATTTATATCAGTACTAGCTTTTGCCCGCGGCTTCGCTCGCGTTAAATTCGGGGTAACACAGTTCCCCTAGCGCCTTATTGATTTGTAATAGCAACGCTCAGTTTTCCTTTTTCTTCCGTCTTTCAAAAAAAAATACTATTTAAATGCCTATGTCCGTCTCCTGGTTTCCAACTATCTCTGTACCAAAATTCATCTAAATCGGTTTAGCCATTAAAGCGTGAAGAGGTAACAGACAAACAAACTCACTTTCGCTTTTATAATATTGGTAAGGATTTTAACGAATACATTTGCCAAGTTAAATACTGTCCACCAAGAACTTAAAAAAAAAAACAAAAGCTAGAGAAAGCACGCGAAATGAACAGGATTTTATGAAAATTGTTCTTTTGACTTCGGCTCCACCATCTACGGAACTAAGCTCAAATATTTTCTCATAAAATACTTCCAAGGCACGAACGTGGAGAGATTTATATTTATTTTGAAACTCTTTTACTTAAAGAACAGCCAGTCGATAAAGGCATCAAGTTTATGGCTTGAGAGGGCAAGCTTTGCTTTCTACAGACGGTCTTTCGTTTTCTTTGAGCGGCAAGCTATCTTTTTTTATTCTAGTTCATTTTTTAACTGACATATAAAGTCCATTGTTAGGCATGGGCGGGATAAACTGGGTTTTACAAAAAAATAAACCACTCTATTTTTGAAACGTAGAAAATTTCAAACATAGTTTCCAGACGAAATCTTTATATTACTTATAGACGACAAACTGCTACCCTACCATGACGTCTTAAAGCAGAACTTATTTCACTGAGGGAAAGAGACAGAGCTATACAGGGTGTCTAGCACCATCTCTTTCCCTCAGTGGAATAAGAACTGCTATATGATGTCATGGTAACCCTTCTGATCGTTTATAGTTACCGTAATAATATTTCGAGCTAAATCCAATTTACGTCTATTAAATACTTTTTTACTATGCTTAAGTTTGTGATCTAAAATATATTTGCCCTAAAATAATACCGGCCATGTGCGAGTCGGACTCTCGCACCGAGGGTTTCGAACAAACTTGCGACATAAACGGTCATATCTTTTGACTGTGTAAACTTAGAGGGTTTATTTTTATAGTACAAAGGGCCCACATAGTTAAGAACATGGTTTTGGCCTGTGGACGGTGAGCAATGGGTAGCTCACCGTCCGTCCGTCTATTGACGACAGGCCGTGTCGACGGCGTGTTCGTGTTTCACGTGCGCATCAAAGAGATGTCAGCAAAGCAGAGGGGCTTGCCAGAGCCTCTGCTTACCAGGGTTGCGGGTTGTTCGAAAGAGATACCGCGGAACGTAAAGGGCAATAGAAGGAACATGGGTGGGTTTTTCTCAATAAAAGTCTGACATCCTCCGACTTCTCCGACGTCTGACAGGCTCCGCTCAGAGCGGGGGAAGTCATTTCCCACCTGAAAAAAACAATGGTTTTAATTTCAACTTGATACCTCCACGCGTATCGGCGGCGGCGATCTCTCGCGTCCGTCCATGGTTGAGTCCATGGTCTGGAGCGAGAGGGAATGGGAAGCGGTCACCTCCTTCTGCGAAACAGTCATAGCATAACGGCCGGCCACCTTCTTAGCTAGCTAAGGAGGTGGCCGGGCGTTTGAGGGAGAGAACCTCAAACCAACCCAGCCGCCGCGAGACCACTCCCGGCCACCGTAGATACGGGCTTGTGGACGGTGAGCAACGGGTAGCTCGAGATACCTAAAGGGTGTTGAAAGACAGACAGACGGACAACAAAGTGATCCAATAAGGGTTCCGTTTTTTTTCCTTTTGAGGTACGGAACCCTAAAACCGCCATAAATCTTGGCAACACTAGCATTACGCAAGTTGGTATAGCGTGTTTAGTTCACGTGTGTAGTCGATTTGATTTCAAACGATTACGTATACTTTTATGTTAACGTTTGCGTTTTGACGGCCAACCCGCCTTTATGCGTTATGATGACACGCGAATTAGGTTACAGGGTTATAAGTTTGCGCAGTACACTCCTTTCACAATTATTGTTACGCGATAGTGGTCCTTATTTACGTTGCTTTAAGGTTGGTGTCCGGGTTAAAATAATTTTGAAAGGTCTGTAGTGAGGGGAAATTATTCGTTTTTTTTTACTTGACATTTGTGGTGCAACGGAAATTAGGGTTGTTTGAGGTGTGTTCTCGTTTTAATATGGAGTATTTTATTATTTAATTGGAAAGTGAGACTTTAAGGAAAATTGTTTTATAAATTGTTGTTATTTCAATGATCCCGTTTGTTTTTTTTTAAACTTTGCCCCACACTGCGTCTTTCACCTGCATTTAAACACACATACACAAATAGCTAGACCGGGAACAACTATCTGTAGGCCATATAAATATTTGTTCCGTGCGGGAATCGAACCCATCACACGCAGCGCAGCAGTCGATCGCTCAGCCATTGCACCAACCGTGTCGTCAAAATGTTATGCAAAACGGTTTTTTTAATATTTTTTATCAGATATTGTGAATAACTACCCCCAAACGAAAAGTATATAATATAGTGCATAAATACTGTCAGCTCATTATAATCCATGTTAGAATCCAGAAAGCTGAAAATCTAACCCTTTAATCCTCAAAAAACAAAAGTTCGTCAGAAAGCACAAACATTATTTTTCCCAAAGAGCTCCTACTTTCAAAAGCTCCCTTATTCTTGCATCGTAAGTGGAAAACTGTGTAAAAGTCGGAGCGTATAATAACTAGTTTTGCCTGCATCCACGTATTTCCTGAACGAACTGCTTAAAATAAAGTGGAAATGAAAAATTCTTACAGTCTGTGTTCAGCTACCCTACCATGACGTGATAAAGCAGAACTTATTCCGCTGAGAGAAAGGGACAGAGCTATACAGGGTGTCTAGCACCATCTCTTTCACTCAGTGGAATAAGTTCTGCTTTAAGATGTCATAGTAGGCCTACAGCTGATAAGACGACAATTGTCTGTTTCTTTATTCGGACGAAATTCTTGGGAAAAAAATTTAGAAATAAATACGGTGTGCAGTGTTAAAAGTTAATTTAACTAACATTTTTGTTTATAAATTGTGGTTTTAGATTCATGAAATACTATTCAATATCAAAAAGACCCTTTTTAATATTCAAAAGTATTTAATTTATTAAATGTATTATTTTAACATTTTTACAGTTTCATCTTTCTGAATATTTCACATTTCAACTCGAATGGAATTTGTAAAAAATGCAGTTCATATAAAAGTATGTTCATTAACTAACAAAATAAAAAACAAAGTTTAAAATAACCAAACAGAAGAATACACTTCTGTATAAAATCTATTCAACCCTAAATACGGTCTACACACATACACACACTGCTACGAACCTTCCCAGTTACATCAATACCGCTACGGGCCTACGCTCGTAGCACTCGTAGATAGGTCTACGATAATAGCTACGCTGGCGTAGCTGCTATTAAAAATGATGCATTGTATTGTCGGCTACCAAATGGATGAAGGTTTTCAGGTTCCGTACCTTTTGTTTTATTTGTTTGAGGCTTTTATTCTTTGTTTTTGGGGATGTTTGAGATTTAGTGAGGGTGAAGGCGTTGTGAGGTATCGGCAATGCGGTGTAGGGAAAAGAACTTTTGGTTATTTATATTTTAGTTTTTCGATGGCAACTGGGAAACTGGTACGGTCTGAAATCAATATTGGGTTTAATAAATAAATTAATACGCAATGTCCTTTAAAAGTAACTGTGCCCTATTTTAATAGCAATGATTTTTTGCACTATAAATGTGACTGTTTTTTTAAGTAAACTTTTTAAAATCTTTTTAATAAATGCATTAAAATTGGACACACAAAAAGAGAGATCTTTGCCTTGCAGTGGGACAACATACAGTTTGTAGGTGCTGTAGGCGTGTCTCTTTTCCTCAGTGAAATAAGTTCTGCTTTAAGGCGTCATGGTAGGAGATGAACGCTTTTGGCGCACACGAAAATCGCGTTTACGAGCTGTCAATGTCAATATTCCATAGCAATGTTGACATTGCTGGCAGTGCAGTTTCATTAGGTAAATGTGGCTATACAACAGAAAATAATAAAAAGTTTTAAAAGAATAATAAAACTGCATCAAAAACGAATTATTTAGAGCGGTCCTCACCACTTGAGAGTCGTTTACTTAATCCGGCCCAGAATATGTTTCAGACTACAGACAGAGTTCTAAAACTCCGTGTAATTTTGTAATTAAATATGTTTTCAAGAACAAACTGAAATGAGAATGAATTTAAATGAATAGGTTTTTTGACGGGCCTGTTGGTCTAGTGGTTAGTGGCCCTGACTGCTGAGCCGGAGGTCGTGGGTTCGATTCCCACCCAGGACAAACTTTGTGTGATGAGCATGATTGTTTGTTCTGTGTCTGGGTGTGATTTATCTATAATATGTATGTATTTATAAATTATATAGGTATGTATATCAGTTGTCTGGTTACCATAACACAAGCTCTGCTTAGCTTGGGATCAGATAGCCGTGTGTGAGCTGTCCCAAGATATTTATTATTTTACATTAAGGGTTTTTTAGAAACTATGGATGTTCGAAAATAGTAAAAAAGGGTAAAAGCAGGAATATGAATGGGTTTTCAAAGACTTACCACGCGAAAAGAAAAAAACTTGACAGGTGTCAAGGTACACCCGGATGGAACGAAGTTATTATTTATTATGTACAAACAACCTGTATACACTCAACAAAAATAATCGTCGCGACACCACATTGTTTAATGCGAAATAGAAACACGAAACGAAAATAACTGGCTTGCTTTCTATGAGAGAGAGGGAAAGAGAGAGAGACAGAGAAACACGCGTACGCTGCAGGGCTTACAACTATAACAAAAATAGTCGTTACAACTTTTGGTCTTAATTTTTTCCGTCTAGCTCCCTTCCGCAACGCGCGATCAGGAATTTCGTTCCAACTGTACCACTCCAAGTCATCAAACCTCTTCAGTGTAGCCACCTCCAAAATTAATTACCCTCTTTTGCCTAACATGCAGTAATGTTACCATAAAACACATAACGTGGACTATTGAAACTGCAGCATCCAAACACTTTGGCACTTCGCCAGTCGCCTGCCGTACTAACGTCTAGTGGCTGAGCGGGCAGCGGACAGTCCGCGCTTTGTGAACGACGCTAAGATTGCTTTTATAGTATTGTTTGAGGTGTTCAAGTGTGTTGGTCTGTTTGAGAGTAATTAAGTTTGTTAAGGGGGATGTGCCAGGTAGTGCACGATATTCAACGTAATTCTCAGGTCAGTATTAGGTGATAAATAGTATAATACCAGCTTATTATTGTCCCGTTGCTGGAAAAAGGTCTCTTCTCATTCAGAGAAAGCACGAGCATTGATCACCAGGGCCCTGCCAGGGCCATCGCCCGTCGGGGTTGCGGGTGGTTCGAAAGAGATACCACGGCCCCGCAAATATTGGGCAAAAGAAGGAACATGAGTGGGTTTTAGCCAGTAAAAGTCTGACACCGTCTGCTCCGTCCGTCGGGAAGTTAGTTGATAATTTTCCATCCGCAAAAAAAAGCATTGATCACCACGCTTTCTCAAGATGGGTTGGTAATTTCTGACTTAAATCCATGATGTTTTTTTTCCCCGATGTCTGTACAGATAAAAGTAGAAAACTACAAATGAATTCAAAAAGTCGCATTCGTATTTGCCCGGATTTGAACCCACAACCTCGTGCATGGTGAGGTGAAACCTTAACATCTGGACCATTACGACACGGTCAGGTGGTACGTCAATTAAAATATGATTTTCAATCGTAACAAATATAGTTTTACAGAATTATCATCATGAAAATCAGACATAGCTAGTTTAACATAAAAAACTTTACTGTCATCCCTGAAGAGATTAATTTTTTTACAAAAACATTACCCCACACTAATTCTACTCCACTAATTCTAATTCTACCCCACACTACATTTAAATTCCATGTGAAAACGCCAAAAATAGGCCACTATTCCATCCGAAACTAGACTACATCTAGTACCTAAAGAAAGAATTTCTCGATACAATAATTCTAGTGAGCCCTAAGCGCCCGAAGCTCATCTAAGTATCCCCACCGCTAACCAATAAAGTTGTATAAATAATAAATGTATGTATTTACGAGTGCGTGTGTGTGTGTGAACGAAAATGAGACCACCTGTCCGATTGACCATGAACCAGTAATACATTATAGAGTGATGACTATTATAATGATGTTAGCGTCCAATGCTCCGTGTGTGCGGTAAAGGTCAGTAGTGTAGTTAGTGAGCAATCAATGAATGTTGGAGTAGGTTATCAGCGACTATTACTCACTATGCCCTTGTCCCTGCCCTGAGTACCTGTAGAATGGATAAATTCTTATTCCGTAAAATATTGTGTCAAAATTTTTCGTAGTTCGTGCTCCACGCTTCCACGGGTTGGAAATCATCAAATGACTTCCCCCGCTCTGGGCGGAGCGGGGGGCATGTGAGACTTTTACTGACTAAAACCCACTCATGTTCCTTCTATTGCCCTTTACGTTCTGGGGCCGCGGTATCTCTTTCGAACAACCCGCAACCCCGGCAGGCGGAGGCTCTGGCAAGCCTCTCTGCTTTGCTGACATCTCTTTGAGGCGCCCGTGAAACACGAACGCGCCGTCGACACGGCCTGTTGTCAATAGACGGACGGACGGTGACCTACCCATTGCTCACCGTCCACAGGCTCGCATCTACGGTGGCCGGGAGTCGTCTCGCGGCGCCCGGGGCGTCTCCCGCGGCGGCTGGGTTGGCTAGATATTCTCTCCCTCAAACGCCCGGCCACCTCCTTTGCTAGCATTACTGCTTCGCGGAAGGAGGTGACCGTTTCCCATTCCCTGACTACCGGGGTTGCAGGCCTTGGAACACAAAGGGCAAAACACCTGTATAGGATTTAGTCAGTAAAAGTCAGACACTCCCTCCCGCTCTGCCCAAAGTGGGACAAAATATTTGATGATGTCCCATTAAAAAAAAGGGTTTGTCACGACATTACAACAATATATTAAGCTGCATATACCTCGTGCCGTTCCTAGGCTGCACTCATTTTTTGTTGTTTTTCATTCGATTGAATATATCTAGTATTTTACTCACAGGTTATTTTTAATTTTAAGAAATTTTTCCATTATGTAGATGACTCGCTATTCTTACCTTTTATTTTTTTATCTTTACTATATAAGGTCTTTAATTTTTGTCCAGATACGAATTAGGGAAAATTATACCTAAGAGTAGTCACCCAATGACAAATGGCGCTCTATTTCGTTAACAGTTTTCTACTATTTAAATCATTTCTTTGAAATAATAGCACCGGTGTTTTCATTAAACGTTTTGCGGTCACATCCACCTTGTATAATTAACTAAACTTGAAAAAAGTGGGATGTGAGGGAGAAAGAGAGAAGAAAAGGGAAAACTTGGCGTTGCTATTACAAATCAATAAGGCGCAAGGGGAAATATGTTACCCCGAATTTAACGCGAGCGAAACCGCGGGCAAAAGCTAGTATTAGATAAATCTAACCGTGGTACACAAAATACCTAAACTTTGAAGTTAACTAACATAATTTATCCGACCATCCCTCATAAACGACTGTAGAACTAGTAAGTGAAATCTCTCGCCAAGTTTCAAGCACTTCCCGACCCTTGTGCGCGACGAGGCGAGGTGTGAACCGTCATCTAAGGAGCTCGTCAGCTCGCGTCAGTTCGAAACGGCGGCTTTAGAACGGTAGTTAGTTATAGCTGTGCATATTAATGTTCAGGTAAGTAAGTAATGCATGGGTATATTAAAAGCGGTATGTAGAAGTCGTGATAGAATCCGCTGTCAGTTTTCTTTTTTTAAATAAATAAAATCGCGCTATATCCTTATCCTTACTATCCTTACTAATATTATAGAAGCGAAAGTGAGGTTGTTTGTTTGTTTGTTACCTCTTCACGCTTTAATGGCTGAACCGATTTGGATGAATTTTGGTACAGAGATAGTAGGGAACCAGGAGACGGACATAGGCAATTTTTTTTAAAGAGTGGAATATGAGGAAGAAAGAGGGAAGAAACGGGAAAACTTCGCGTTGCTATTACAAATCAATAAGGCGGTACCGAATTTAACATGAGCGAAGCCGCGGGCAAAAGCTAGTCAAAAATAAAAACAAGTTCGATGAGAACATAGGTAGGTACTGAATAGTTTTTTTTTGGATGAGAATTCATCATATAACTTGTCCCACTTTGGGTGAAGCGGGAGGGAGAGTCAGTCTTACTGACTAAAACCTATCCATGTACACACGACGGCAGTTCAATTTATTCTAAACTATTATAACCTGATCTCTCTACTACGGATCGCCGTCTGTAGTAGAGAGATCAGGTAAAAATGGTTTTGTGTAGGTTGATGTGCCGTCGTGTGTCTTCTTTTGCGCCATGTGTTCCTGGGTCACGGTAACTCTCTCGAATAACCCGCAACCCGGCTGGTTACTAAATAGTGTATTATTTGATGTTCAAGTGTATCTATAAATTAAGAAAGTAAGGATATGTCGAAATACACAGAAGAACTGACTCGGAAAAGAAATAATGGCGAAACAAAGAAACTTACAAACATAATGTACAGACGCCTGCAGGTCAAGCTACCCGAAACTGTCAATTTTTCCCAATGAACCTTGAACCTTAATACTTTGGAAATAAAGTCGAAAATCTATCAAAGAAATCTGACAGATTTTAGTAGCTTGATGTGCAGGCGTCTGTTCATAGGTACATCAAACCTGAAAACATAACACTCCTTTTTTGCGCAGTCATGTAAAAGGCGTAACTTTGTGTATTTGTATTAAATTCCAGTAAGGATAAAGTTGTTATGATTCTATTGTATACTAGCTTTTGCCCGCGGCTTCGCTCGCGTTAAATTCGGGGTAACACAGTTCCCCTTGCGCCTTATTGATTTGTAGTGGCAACGCTCAGTTTTCCCTTTTCTTCCCTCTTTCTCCCTCACATGCCAATTTAAAAAACTAAATTGCCTATGTCCGTCTCCTGGTTCCCAAATATCTCTGTACCAAAATTAATTAAAATCGGTTTAGCCATTAAAGCGTGAAGAGGTAACAAACAAACAAACTCACTTTCGCTTTGGAACGAAAACTGTGACACGAGAATCATATATATTAGAAAGATAGTAAAGACTTATCGTTCGATTCACCACAGAGGACAAACTAGCGTCTATTCCCGGGAGAAGACCCACTTCTTAGACAAACAGTAGGTCGGCACTTATTTGGATATTTTTGACACTGATTTATAGCTAGTTTTCGCGTTGTCACAAATGTCTTATGTATAACGGAACACCTGGACATTAGGTAAGGGTTAGAAAGGATATGATGTCAGCAATCATTTGTAGATTATCTAGAATTCTAGACTAAAAGCGTAAGGAAATGTTTCGTTAATGATTGAGATATGTATTTATAACTAGATTGATGTGAAATGAATGATCGTAGAGTTTTATGTTAAGAGATATCAAGTCGACATCAAATAATCTTAATAGTATTTAAACCTTGTATCCCTAGCGTACCTAACACGTTCCCTGTGCCAACATTTTCAAAGAACTTGCAGCTGGTGCTTTGGAGGCCTAAAAGAGCTCGAAACTAACCTACCCTTTGGTGCGTTTGATACCTAATGACTTTCATAAAGATACAGTTTTCTGAGAGTACGACTAAACGCCGACAGACTGCACACCGACAAGACTTTACTTCGACGGGACTCTTCGCCGACAAGACTCTTCGCCGACAGGGCTCATCAGCGACGCAATTTATCTTCGATAATCAGATACTTACTTTGTAAATAATCTCGCTCCGCTCGCTCGGCTCGTGCGTAGGAGGTCACAGATTTAACCTAACCTACCCATTTGGCGATGAGTCCCGTCGAAGTAAAGTCTTGTCGGTGTTCAGTCTGTCGGCGTAGTGTCTGTCGGCGTTTAGTCGTACACTTCAGTTTTCTCATACTTACAGAACTTTACACGTTAGATCCTCCCACAAGGAGTGAAAGAACATAATTATATTCAACGCACAATATAAAAGTCCTGCAAGAGATCTGATAGATCTCCTAATGCAACAAACGTGTTCAATACATAAGTAGTATAAATGGAACGCAGCTTAAATCAGCGGCTGATCGTTAGACATACCGTGGCACCGGAACACAAAAGTAAAAAAAAATATATGGATGGGTTTTAGTCAGTAAAAGTCTAATACTCCTTTTCGCTCCGCCCAGAGTGGAAGGTGTCATTTGTTGGTCGTCGTAATTTGCGACCAATAAATGTATTTTCTCTTCTTGTTTCTTCTTTCCATCCAAAAAAAAGTTCATAATTAAGAATCAAAACCACGATCAGTAGGTAAAAACGGAATACCTACCCTACCGAATTTAAGTAAAAAAAAACTGGTCAAATGCAAGTTGTACTGGCGCACCGAGGATTCCGTACAAACTTGCGATATAAAAGGCCATATCCTTTGAATGCGTAAATTCAGAGAGTTTCACGGATCAAATAGATCACAGATTTGAGTATATGGTTTAAATTTCAACTTAATGCCTTCAGGCGTTCCGGAGATACAGGATCTTGGCAGACATTTTACTATTTTTACCCTAAAAATAGTAAAGTTCCTTGAAAATAACAAGTCACACACACACAACACCGGATGTTTGTCGCTACGTCCATAAACTCACAACACTCTATAGAGCTCCATAGAGCTAATATTGAAGAGAAATTGCTAGCGGAAGTACGTACATGGGAAATAATAAACTAGCTATTGTCTAGACACGGGTCTAGACTAGACAAATATAGTATTACTAGCTTTCGCCCGCGGCTTCGCCCGCGTTAAATTTGGGGTAACACAGTTCCCCTTGCGCCTTTTTAATTTGTAATAGCAACGCTAAGTTTTCCTTTTTTCCCTCTTTTCCCTCACATCCCAATTTTTTTAAATAAAAATTAGCCTATGTCCGTCTCCTGGTTCCCAACTATATCTGTACCAAAATTCATCACAATCGGTTTAGCCATTAAAGCGAGAAGAGGTAACAAACAAACTCACTTTCGCTTTTATAATATTAGTAAGGAAGTAAGGATGGGTAGTTGGTGATTTTAATAAACACAGAACGATTTGAAATAAGAATATTACATAGAAGCTGGCGCCCGCGGCTACGCCCGCGTGATAACGGAAAAAAGTATCCTATTTATGTTACATGTATTATTTCAGACCAAGATCTACTGCTGTGCCAAATTTTATCAAGATCCGTTCAGCCGTTTTGACGTGAAGTAGCAAACATCCATACATCCATCCGTCCTCATAAACATTCCCATTTATAATAATAAGTAGAAAGTAGGATAGTAGGATAATACTTCGACTGCCTCGTTAATCCAGTGGTTGTAAGCAGGACTGCAAAGAAGTTCTGCCTTTGATTCCCGGGTTAAGCAAAGTTTTATAAAGTTTTTCCATTAAGAAACTCCTAGCAGCCAAGAAATCTCAATCTCAATTTCCCATTATACCCATACATTTATTATTTTTACCCGACTGCCAAAGAAGGAGGGTGTGAGTATGTATGTATGTCTTTTCCTTTGTGACCACCTGTAGCCTAAACGGCTTGATGGATTTTGATGTATGAGGTATCGTTAGATTTGTCTTGATTACGGGAGTGTCATAGGATACATTTTATCCTAAAAGTCCCACGGGATAAAGACATAATAATATTTTTTCTAAATTTCCCTTTAAAAAAATATGTATGCGGTATCATTAGATTCATTTCAATCACGGGAGTAATTAATATAGGATACGTTTTTTCTCAAAATTCCCACGGGAACATGTTAATTCTGCGTCAACGCAAAGCAACTCATGCGTTAGCAAGCAAAAAGATAGGGCGTGGCCTGGCATGCGGCGCGCGGCGCGGTGCGGAGGGGGATATGCTCGAGTCAATGACCATACAGCCCGTAGACACCTAATAACAGGCGACCGATGTCTGTCAACACATCTGACTAATAAATCATATACAAGTCGCCACTCAACTGACTCAACAATTTCGAATCAGTTTCGACCACTTCTGTGATCCGTAAACACTTCCGTGTTACCGTATAAAAAAATCGGAAACAAAATATTACAATGGCCCCTTGTACAATACGTCGGTGTGTTAAAAACGGTCAAAATTCGAGTTTCCGAAAAACGGTATAACATTTCATCGGTTAGTTAATAATTACATAATCATAATGAAACAAAATTTTTGATATTATTTATCGGAGTTCATCATAAACTGGCTAGCTACAGGTGAAATTGTATGTACCACCGACCCGCGTTGATGTCTTTTGAGACAGGTCTCTTTCTTATGATAGTACTTAGAAAGTGACAGCAATAGTGGGCGTGTACTTAGGCAAAAAGTTAAAGATGTACCAAATCTACTATCGAAATTCGTTATCGATAAAGCATAAAACCTACATTATGTTAATTTAAAAAATCGTTACTTTGTAAACGTTAAACAAAATAAGGAATGTTTAGTAGTAATGTGATAGATGAAGTAGGCTGCCTATGTAAGACTATTAAAATACTACGTATGTATATTTTTTTTTTACATTTAGTTGGATGTGAAATGATGACGTTCTAGATTCCCACAAAGGAGAGAACTGGTGTCCTTTAACATATAGTACTAAACTAGCTTTTTCCCGCGGCTTCGCTCGCGTTAACACAGTTCTCCTTGCGCCTTATTGATTTGTAATAGCAACGCTAAGTTTTCCCTTTTCTCCCTCACATCCCACTGTTTCCTAAAAAAAACAGCCTATGTCCGTCTCCTGGTTCCCATCTATCTCTGTACCAAAATTCATCAAAATCGATGTAGCCATTTAAGCGTGAAGAGGTAACAAACAAACAAACTCACTTTCGCTTTTATAATATTAGTAAGGATGTTCATAGCATTTTACAGAAGTTGTTTTCATCATCTGCCTAGCCTTTTCCCAACTATGTTGGGGTCGGCTTCCAGTCGAACCGGATGCAGCTGAATATCAGTATTTTACATGGAGCGACTGCCTATCTGACCTCCACAACCCAGTTAATACTGGGTAATACGATACCCAGAAAGACAGAACACAGAAGGCACAGAACAGAAGTTGTTTTATCCCTTTGAAAAACCGTCACCGTTTCAAAAACGATTTGGTAGGTGTTTGTACGTTGTACATTTTCTTTACCAGTTTTTTTTACAATGGTCAAATTCGTAGTGGTTACATAGTACCTTTTATAATAGGTTACTAGAACAACTTTATTGTACTTGAAATGATTTCTGAAAGTACCTTCGAATGGTCTCACCGAGGTTCTCTAAATGTGAAGATTAATTGGATTCATAAAAATTTTTTTTTTTTCAAAAATATAAAATCTGTCAAAATATTGTTCATATGTTTTTTTTTCGATTTGATTCGGTTTGAAATCGGAATGTGAAATAAAATTATAAACATTTTGATTATAGGTATGGAAAGCTATCGATATCTTCGTATTTTTTGTAACCTGTCCCATCCCTAATTCTACCCTATGACCTTGGTCGGGCCAATCAGAATGCAGTACCCCGCTTCCTCATACCTCGGCTAGTTGACAGAATTGGTTTGGAACAATATATCAAACATTAGGCGTCTACGGGCTGTATGGTCGTTGGCTCGAGTATACAGCCCGATTGCGGGCACACGCATGAGGGCACACGTCGTTGACGGTCGTCTCTAAATAGCGATTTATGTAATTTAAATTTATGTTGCGGAGTAACATCACTCGTAATCTAAAGCCAAATGTCGTCGAAATAATTTAAAATGGTACTTACATATACATAGTCTTCTACATCTACAACATTTTCGTTAAATAAAAACAGCTAAAAAGTTATAAATAAAAAAATTATTATTAAAAAAACAAAATACCCGACTGCACACTAAAAAAAGAGTAAAACAAGCCCCACAATAATATTGATCAATCAAATGCTAAAAACTAATTATGTAATACCGTTTAAACAACAACATGGCAATAGACTCGCCCCCTATTCATAACCATGGATGTTTCTGATTGGCTTGTTGCATACAATCAACTAACATACTTTAGATTACACCGCAAGCTTGTGCCCCTAGGGTTGTGGGTTGTTTAAAAGAGGAACCACGGCCCTGGAACACAAAAGGCAAAAGGAGGAACATGGGTGGGTTTTAGTTAGTAAAAGACTCACTTTCCCCCCGCTCCACCCAGAACGGAGAAGTTACTAGATGATTTAACATACTACAAGAAAAAATGTATATCAATATTTTTTTCTAGGATCTAGGATTTTTTCATCATTTTTTCATCTAGGATTTGTAGATACAAATCCTAGCTTTCGCCCGCGGCTTCACTCGCGTTATATTCAGGGTAACACAGTTCCCTTTTCTGATTTGCAGGTATATTTCATTGGTAACAAAGAGTGTGTGTACCGATTTTTAGCTACCTACCTTGAAAACTGCGAAAAGTCCCATATAAAATTTCATGTACTCTTCTAAGGGATTGGGGACTGATTTCCAAAAAAAAATATGCTCGATGGTTTTGTTAGTGACAAATAATCAGCATAGGAACCAATTTTTAGCTTCCTACCTTGAACATTGCGGAATGCTCCATACAAACTTCCACCCCCTATTTTATACCAACTTGCATCGCGAGTTACTTTAAAATATTGATTTCAATATCCCAGGAGAGATTCAAGAGAGATTTTACTGTCGACAGAAAATTCCGTAAGAGGCAACTTCACTGCATATTTTACGCCCAATTCGTACAGTTGGGCTGCTCCGATATTGATAACATTGTAGCACCAAAGAGTTTTAGAATAACAGTATCTTCGATATCCAACATAAAACCGAAGGGGTAAGCATATACAAATACATTATGTGTATAGTAGGTGCAACTAAGCTACTAAAAAATAGACTATCCTTACTAATATTATAAAAGTGAAAGTGAGTTTGTTTATTACCTCTTCACGCTTTAATGGCTACACCGATTTTGATGAATTTTGGTACAGAGATAGTTGAGAACCATGAGACGGACATAGACTAATTTTTATTTCAAAAAAGTGGGATGTGAGGGAGAAAGAGGGAAGAAAAGGGAAAACTTAGCGTTGCTATTACAAATCGATAAGGCGCAAGGAGAACTGTGTTACCCCGAATTTAACGCGAGCGAAGCCGCAGGCAAAAGCTAGTGTTTAAATAAAAACTTTTAATTCTAACAAAGTTAACCAAAAATAAAATTAAAATAACTTAGAGAATCTAACTTATAAAATACAAAAACGACGTCCTGAGCACTGTCAGTTGGTAATGTCCCCAAGAAACACTAGGAATTTCTCCTGTATCGTAGGTGGGTTTACAAACAATTAAACTCACATACACAAACAGCCAAACTCGAAACAACTATTTGTAGGCCACACAAATATTTGTTCGGTGCGGGAATGGAACCCGCGACACGCAGCGCAGCAGTCGATCGTTCAGACACTGCGCCAATCGTGTCGTCAAATTTAAAATAGTAAAACTCACAAGTTTGGACATGTATACAAATATAACAAAAACAATGAACAGGATTTGAAGTAAACATTAAAGAGTTTCTGGATACAAAATGAAAAGAAAAAATGGTATTGAAAAAAAAAAACATAGGATGCATGTTTGGCGTCTCATTGTCGTTCAATGAGACGCCAAATATTGATAACCATTTGTGCCAAGTGTAGTGGACAGTCCTCATATTAAAATCATTTGTTGGCATAAACTTTATATTATACTTAATATTTTCTGGCTTTGTGCCAAAATTTAAACTGGCAGGCTGTATGAGGCTTACCGTTGTCTAGCGTGGCATGTGACGGGCACAAAACAGACCTTGAATTGAATGATATATGAATAAGGTTTTAGAGATGTGCCTAAAATATTTTTCATAAAAATATTTATACGTTCATCAAGCCAAAGCTTTTTACGACTGGCTACACTTTTGCTTTGTGGATTTATTTATGAATATTTTGTACGGGTTTTTGTAAAAGTTGAAGCGTAGTATGGAACGCGTCTCTAGGTGACCTTAGTCAGTACGTGTCTGTTAGACTCCTCTGCTCTTCCCAGGTGTAGGTGTCCGCCACCCTAGGGACCTAGGGTGGCAAAACACCTATTAAGGGCTTTTGTCGCGAGAAAATGGATAGGTTGGGATAAACTAAACCTAACCTAACCCACCCCTTTTCGAGATATAGAGGATCGAGTACAGATGCGTAGCGATGACAGATGACATTAAAAGGGCCCTAGGTCAGACTGGACGCACTCCGTCACAGCTTTGATGACGCTTACGTCCATGAACTGGCTATGTTTATTGTTTTAAATCGTATCGGTTTTTAGGGTTCCGTACCTCAAAAAGAAAAAAACAGAACCCTCATATGATGGTTCTGTTGTCGGTCTGTCTGCCTGTCAAGACCCTTTACCTCGCAAAGAGCTATCAAATTGAAGTTAAAACCAAATACTCAAGACTGTGGTCTCTTGACGTTGTGGAAAAATCATATTTCTAAGTCTACGCAATCAAAAAATATGACCATTTATGTCACAAATTTGTACGGAACCGTCCGTGCGGGAGTCCGACTCGCACTTAGCCGGTTTTTGTATTTTTGGTTCCATAAGTTTTTGCAAAAAAAATAAGCTCTGTATGTTCATTATTTTATCTTAGCTTATGCCCGCGGCTACGCCTGCGTAGAGTTAAAAAATATCGCTTGGGATCTTACTACTGGATGTCAGTTTCCAAGCAAAAGAAAATTCAGTAGTTATTGCGTGAAATAGTGACAAACACCTGCACATTCTCACATACTCAGATATCCTCACTAAAGATTTAAACTGAAATTATTCACCATGCCACATACATAGACCTAGTTAGTTCAAGGCTTAGTTAGAGGCCTATAAAGCCATATTTTGACAGTGACAGCGCCTATTAAGGCCCTTGTTCCGTGCAAACCTATCTGCATTGATTGGTCGCAGTTTCAGGCATTTACGGCAGCAATAGCCGTTTGGTAGGTTGTGATAACCTAATAGTGGGCAAAAGTGTTGCTGATATGATTATCACTGGCTGTTTTGAAGCTATTAAGGACGACTGGGAATTTGAGTACTCATGCTCGTTCAATAGCTTTCAGTTGAGTTGCGTTTTAGGTCGTCGAGTTGAAGCAGTTTTAACTGATGAGATAATGTGGATTTAAAAAGTGTTTTCATTTTATAGAAAAATAGCATTGCCCCACATTAAGACATTTCTACTGTATCGCGGGTACATTTATAAACATTTAAACACATAAAAGTCAGACACGGAACAAGTCATAAAAATAGAAATTTCTAGTCTGGGCCAACCACACTAGGAATTTCTCCTGTATCGTGGGTGCATTTATAAACATTTAAGCTCTTAGAAGGTCAGACACGGAACAGATACTTATATGTAGGTCATAAGAATAATTGTTCCGTTCGGGGATCGAAGCCGCGACACGTAGCGCAGCATTCAAATGCTTAGCCGGTGTGCCAACCGTGTCGTGTGTTTTTGTTTTGTAACAACTCTGTTTTTTGGTTATTTTAAAAACTTCAAATTACTTCATTTTATCTACAGAGTGGTTGACGGGTTTTCGACGGACCGTTAACACCTTGTATATATAATTATGTTTGTTATGTTGTAGTTCAAAACACAAGGTACCTCATGCCCCTTCCTTGATTGCCCATGGCCACAGATGGTGTTTTCACCGGCAGAAAGCCAAATGAACTTGGGTTTATATCGCTCAGCTGCGTTCCAAGGATGCAATTTTGAAAAGAGTAGGCTGTCAGAATAAGGTGGACCTTTAATTAGAGCAAGTCGGTAAAGATCTCGTTTTTGGCCTTTCTTAGAAGGAAAATGGTGTGATTAGAAAATAACGTCTGTGGGGTATTAAAGTGCATTACACCGGGAAAGAACTGCTACCCTACCATGACGTTTAAAACAGAACTTATTCCGCTGAGGGAAAGGGACAGAGCTATACAGGGTGTCTAGCACCATCTCTTTCACTCAGTGGAATAAGTTCTGCTTTAAGATGTCATAGTAGGCCTACTGGTCAAGGAGGCTACAAGGAGTCCGTACAAAGTTGCGTCGTTCACTACGTTACGTTCACTTATCAGGCAACTTGAAAGCAAACTGAAAATAAATCCCTAATAATATTATAAAAGCGAAAGTGAGTTTGTTTGTTTGTTACCTCTTCACGCTTTAATGGCTAAACCGATTTTAATGAATTTTGGTACGGAGATAGTTGGGAACCAGGAGACGGACATAGGCTATTTTTTTTTAAATAGTAGGATGTGAGGGAGAAAGAGGGAAGAAAAGAGAAAACTTAGCGTTGCTATTACAAATCAATAATGTGTAAGGGGAATTGTGTTACCCCGAATTTAACGCGAGCGAAGACGCGGGCAAAAGCTAGTAACGAAATAAAAGAAGCTACTTTTAAATAAAGAACACGACAAAAAAGGTTTAGTCTCAGTTACACAAAAAAAAAACCAAAACATTGTTTCAAACTAAACGTTTTTTTAAGTGTGGCAACATAATTGTTTGACTGTGGGACTGGAGTGCGTCACTTGAGAAGGATCTCCACAAAATGTTGCAAAACGAAGCCATTGTTAGTTTCCCTTTCAATAAAATTAATGAATTAGTTCAGCAAATTAATAATTAGGTTTATTTTATGAACCGCAGATATCTTTCTAATAAGCGAAAAGTGAAAGTTTTCGACAAAAGAATTAATGGTAATTATAATGCCGAAAAACGTATTTGGGTACTAAGAGAGCTTCTGTAAAATCTTTGAAAAATATGAGATCATCTCATCATCAACATTACTGACATCTCTGTTTGACACTTAGGAGAGTACATGCGTGATGTTAATGGCGATTTGTAGGTCTTTTACAGTTGTCATTAGTAATCAAAAGGCTTGAGATCTGACTACCAATCATTAATTGTCACAACAGCTACCCTACCGTGACGTCTTAAAGCAGAACTTATTCCGCTGAGGGAAAGAGATAGAGCTATACAGGGTGTCTTGCACCATCTTTTTCTCATACAGGAATAAGAACTGCTATTAGATGTCATAGTAACCCTACAGTATCCTGAAGACTATAGCTGAAGATGTGCGTGCTCCTGTGTTGACGCATTTCGTTCGTCTGATGATTGAATAGAAAATTACCTATCTCTCTATCGGTTATCTGGATGGGGCGGGTTTTCTCAGCGCAGGGGTCTTTATGGGTGTCAGGAGAAGTTCTGATTTCCTGCCTTTTTTTGTGCGGTGCGGAGCAGGGGGGGGCATGTCAGACTTTTACTGCCCTTTACGTTCCGGTTCCGCGGTATCTCTTTCGAACAACCCGCAACCCCGGTAGGCGGTGGCCCTGGCAAGCCCCTCTGCTTTGCTGACATCTCTTCGAGGCGCGCGTGAAACACGAACGCGCCGTCGACACGGCCTGTCGTCAATAGACGGTAGGACGGTGAGCTACCCATTGCTCACCGTCCACAGGCCAGCATCTACGGTGGCCGGGAGTCGTCCCGCGGCAGCTGGTGCTTTCCTGCCTGAGGCGAAATATTAGAACCAGTGCCTTTTGTATTCGTGTGAGTTTATTTGTATTACTGATAATAATTTTGAAGTCTGTATTTATACTAACCATGTTGGATCAAGATATCCGTAAATAAAAATTGAATTGAATTGAATTAATTGGGACTTAGATATACCTGGCGAAATGTGGGACTACTTATTAGGTACATACACCTCTGCTTGACCTTTTGGCTATTACAAGCGTGATGTTATGTGAATTGGTCATAGCCTATACATATCATTAGCTATACTGCTTTTCCTTTCTTTTTTTGGTGAGTGGGAAATCATCAAATAACTTCGCCCGCTCTCGGCGGAGCGCGGGGAGTGTCAAAGTTGTACTGACTAAAACCTACCCATGTTCCTTCCATTGCCCTTTATGTTCCGGGGCTGCGGTATCTCTTTCGAACAACTCGCAACCCCGGCAGACTTTGGCCCTGGCAAGCCCCTCTGCTTTGCTGACATCTCTTGGAACACTAACGCGTCGTCGACAAGGCCTGTCGTCAATAGACGGACGGCGGTAAACTACCTATTGCTCACCGTCCACAGGCCCGTATCAACGGTGGCCGGGAGTCGTCTCGTCTTCTTCTCTACATAAACTCTTCAACCGGCTATAAAATTACACTAGATTGGTATATTCATTTGCCATGCAAAATTGAATCAAACCCTTTGAAAAATTCAGTCCATAATTGAATTTGTGTCTGATAAATGGCAACGGACAGGCCTATCGCGTTGGAATCTAATAAGGATCACGTTATTAACAGAGGTAGACACTGTGGGTCTGGGTATGATGTAAAGGATATTTTATATCAGCTAACGTTTACTACGGAACGAGGGGAGTGTTGGTTTACTAATTAAAACCCACCCATGATACTTATTTTGCCCTTCATGTTCCGGGGCTGTGGTACCCCTTTCTAACAACCCCGCTACTTGACAATGTCTTCCAAAATTACGTACATCACGTACAGACGCCAGCAGGTCAAGCTACCCGAAACTGTCAATTTTTCCCAATGAACCTTGAACCTAATACTTTAGAAATAAAGTCGAAAATCTATCAAAGAAATCTGACAAATTGTAGTAGCTTGATGTGCAGGCGTCTGTACATAAAGAGGATAAACTTGTTAGGTGTATCTAAAGTCGACCTTGAATAAGTGGTATATTTCAACCAACTTATAGGTATGTACAGACCGATTAACATAGAACTAGCTTGATCTGCACACTCTTTAGGAAATTTCAAATGGTTATAACCCATCCACGTTCCTTCTTTTGCCTCTTGTGCTCCGGGGCCGTAATATCTCTTTCGAACAGCCCACAACCTTGGCAGGCAATCGCCCTGACGATCCCTACTGCGTTGCTGACATCTCTTTGAAGTTGCGCCGTCATACGCATGTAAATTCCTTATTTGAATTGGACTTTATTAACATCTAGCTTCCGCCCGCGCCTTCGTCCGCGTGGCATAGTTACTTTGGGCTAACGTTAACTTTAAACCACGTACTGATAGAAAAAAAAATATCTTGCTCTCCCCTTTTCTTCTCTCTTTCTCCCCCTTTTCTTTTAAATTAGCTTATGTCCGTCTCTAGGGTCCAAACTATCTCTGTACCAAAATTCATCAACATCAGTTTGGCCATTTATGCGTGAAAACATAACAAACAAACTCTATTTCACTTTTATAATATTACTAACTTTTGCCCGCGGCTTCACTTAAATTCGGGGTAACACAGTTCCCCTCGCGCCTTATTGATTTGTAATAGCAGCGCTATGTTTTCCCTTTTGTCCCCTCTTTCTCCTTCACATCACAATTTAATTTAATTTAATTTAATGTCCGCCTCCTGGTTTCCAATTATCTCTGTACCAAAATTCATCAAAATCGGTGTAGCCATTGAAGCGTGAAGAGGTAACAAACAAACAAACTCACTTTCGCTTTTATAATATTAGTAAGGAATAAGGATTTCATGGGCTGTATTTTTTTTACACGGAACTTTAATCTTTATTCTAAAATAAAAGAAGCATAATCCACTTCGTATAACAGCTATCTGTTAGTAAAGTCAAGTCAAAATCTTTAAAACCGAAGATTAGCCGGAACAGACAGACAGACACAAATATTATTAAAAAATAAACATAATATCTCGCCAGCAATCCGGAAATGTTGGGCAGAGGTACACCTCCTAGTTTAATAGTATCGAACAGAAACACGTTTAACATATTATTATGTTCACCTCAAAAAATTATGTTAAAACAACTGCGATCCCTGAGGTATGCCCAGTAATATCTGATTCCGAGGCTGCGCAGAAAATGGCCCAAATCGTTCACAAATAATTTAATTGCTCAGAAGAATATCCGAACATGCCCTCCATAGCTAACGTACGGTCAGCACCTACAATTCCTACATACTAGGAACCCTGGCCAGTTGCCAACACAAGCAATTTATCGAGCAGACCGATACGGGTTGACAATGGCTCGAATATTTGGTGCTGTTTGCTCATATCGGGTTGTTATCGACGCTCTGCTACCCTACCATGACGTCTTAAAGCAGAACTAATTCCACTCCATTTGTCTAGCGCCATCTCTTTCCCTTAGTGGAATAGGTTCTGCTTTAAGATGTCATAGTAGGCCTACTTATGTTTGTATTTCTCTGTGGCATTTCTTCTTTCGAAGACTGTTTTGGCAGATTTTTGACTGGACATCACCTATGTACTACTATATGCTTGGTATTTATTTATCTTCTAATATTTATATAAAATTCTCGTGTCACAGTTTTCGTTGCCATACTCCTCCGAAACGGCTGGACCGATTCAAACGAAACTTTGTGTACATAACGAGTAGGTCTGAGAATCGGCCAACATCTATTTTTCATACCCCTAAGTGAGCAGCGGGTGAAACCGCTGGGCACTGCTAGTTTATTCTAAAGGTATCAAACCCAATACAAAAACACAAATACAAATTAAAATAATTATAAATATAAGTATTACACTCTCATCATCTGCCTAGCCTTTTCCCAATTATGTTGGGGTCAGCTTCCAGTCTAACCGGATGCAACTGAATATCAGTATATTACATGGAGCGACTGCCTATCCCTTGGTAAGACTGGTTGTCAGACTTTCGGAACACTGACTACCTGTAATGACTGTCAAAGATCTACAAATGACAGCCGGGACCAACAGCTTAACGTGCTTTCCGAGGCGCGGATGAAACTCATACCGAGTTTCCTCCGTGCCGTAATGGGTGGTCACCCATCCACAGCCAACCCAGGCAAGCGCGGCTTAACCTAAAGATCGACCCGACTGTTTAACCTAAAGATGCACCCAACCGGCTGCTATTATTTAGCCACGAGCTCCTCGCTTGGTATTACTCTCTAAATTACAAAAAAAATAATGCCTAGATTTAAAGCGCTCCAATGAATTTTAAATGAAAACTTAAAAGTCAACAGCGTGCAATTTTTTTACATGTTGCCTAATACATGTGAAAACGGATAAAAACACACTAAAATTTAAATATTGAAAACCAAGAATTTCATAGACAAACATAATGTTATCTTGTTGCTGGGCAAAGGTCTCCCCATACTCTTCCAATGATCCAGTCCAGTCGTGTCAAAACCAAAGCAGAAACAAAAACAAAAAAAAACCACTACATTCATAATAAAAATCGCAGGAAACGTAAACACTTCAAGCAATTAACCCTTCATTCGGAACAAAATGCATCACAGGCCGCACACAATCGGGCCGTAAGCCAACAGCCATTCAGAAGCGGCCTGCATTTGACAGCCGTTGATCGAAAACCGCAAATAATCTCCACACGTATCCATGTCCCGCTTGGAAGCAGTAAAGAGTTAATCATATTTCTGTGTCCGATGGATTCATTTTCTTTTCCGATTCCTGTGGGATAGTATGGTTTTTGATTGTTGTGCTGGTGACTGAAAAGTTGTGTTGGAATCGGCTGACTTGGTGCAATGGGCACGTGATGTGGACGATTGAGGAACATGTCGTGAGGAAAGGGTTTATAAATGTGGATGGATAAGAGTAGGGGAAGATCAAAACAACTTCAACAACGAGACTTCTTTGTTTAAGCAAAAAAAAAATAAGCGACTTCCAAAAAGAAAAACTTAAAAGTGGAAATTAACTTTACTTCCGGAAGTCGACGGCAAAACAGGTAACGAAACAAACAAAGTCACTGAATTAACACTTTTTAGTTTGTTTTGCAGCAACATAATTTGCTAATGTATGAGAAAACTCATTAATAACAGCCAACACAACACAAATGAGAAAAGCAACAATATTAAACCCCAACCTTTATCCACAGACATTAACTATTAACAGAGCTAGAACTGCTAGATCTCAATGAAAAACATTGAATATTCCTCCGGAGTGTAATATCTCTGGATTGCAATTTGCAAGACTTGGCCCCTCGAAGGCGTTCCACCGGCTTCGCTAACGACCAGGAGTATTCATGCAGAATCGCTAGAAATATTATTCTGGCAGTGTAACCGTTTGCGCGAATTAAGCTTTCTGATGTAGAATGGAAAATGGAATAGTTTCAACTATTTAGTAACATTCTTAGTCTTCAAGAAGTCAAAAATGTTTTGTTGTTTTGACTACTTATGCTTTAAATTATGAGTTATCGTTCTGGGTTTATCTAAATATTTAATAAGAATTAATGAAAATCTAGTTGTTTTTCACTGTACTGAAATTTTCAACGTGAAAGAAGTAAACAAGATCTTGCAAAAAAATGTGTCCCTGATATACCTACGATGGTCAACTAAATTTCTTTACCAAGTTATTGTGTCTTGTGACTGGGACTGCAGCTTCATCCTTTTGACATTTAAAAGCGTCTGTAATGGTGTAATTGAAATAAATGCCTTGACTTTAAGATCTTACTTTGTAATGATTTCCAGTAGGCCTACTATGACATCTTAAAGCAGAACTTATTCCACTGAGTGAAAGAGATGGTGCTAGACACCCTGTATAGCTCTGTCCCTTTCCCTCAGCGGAATAAGTTCTGCTTTAACACGTCATGGTAGGGTAGCAGAACTGTTTTCTTTGACTAACGCGAGGTTACACTTAAATTGAAACCAAATAACTCCAACCAGCCAGCACTTAACTTTCCATTCCAAATGTGAAAGAATGCCAAAGCCTCCTTTCTACAAAGCAGTTTTGCTAGCGAAGGAGGTAGCCTGGCGTTTGAGATAGAGAACCTCCTAATCAACCTAGCCGCCGCGGGAGTCGCTCCGGGCGGCGGGTGCCGAAGGACGACTCCCGGCCGCCGTATATGCGGGTCTGCGGACGGTGAGCAACGGGTAACTTACCGTCTGTCCGTCCAGTGAAGACAGGCTGTGTCGACGGCGCATTAGTGTTCCATGCGCGCCTTAAAGAGATGTCAGCAAAGTAGAGGGGCCTGCCAGGGCTACTGCCTGCCGGGGTTGCATGTTCGAATTAGGTCATTTCCCATCCTAAAAAAAGCCAGGCATATATCGACACCTCTGGGCTCAAAGGTCGTAAAGGACATTTTGGCGAAACTGACTTTTTGATACAGTTTTACTAATTTTTTAATTCTCTATCGATCTGTATATTCCGTTTTACGAAATTCGCAAAAAAAATGCCTTTACGACCCTCATAATTTAAGACGTTAAACAAAATGTACCGTAAAAATATGGACGTAAATAACACTTAGTAACCAGAGCGAACTCATTTTGGTAGTAAAGCAAAATAAAAAAACAACTTTTGGGGTTAAAATACATTAAAAATGTCAATTGTCCTTTACCTCCTTTGGTGGTTAATATAAGTCATTTTAAAAATTTTGATGTAAAGGGCATCTTCTTTGCAAATTGCCCTTTACACCCTTACAAGTTAAAATAAAGGAACATGAAGTGTCCTTTACTACCTAGTTTCTTTTCAATTATGTGTTTCCACTAAGGGCGTATAATCAACTTAAGTGAGAAATTGTCCCATAAATCCTAGAATATTCCAAATTTAATCTCAACCTACCAACCTAAAATTAAACAAAACTATTAACTCACGATCTCGTAAAACGTAGGTAGGTAATAATAAACCGATTATCATCAAAATTACAAGGATTTTTAAAGTTTTGGTATCTTGTTCAACCCCTACCTTATTAAAATGACTCTTAAACATGTGTTTTCAACATACAATAAATAATAATAATAACACATACATGGCTCATGAGGGTGCTAGAGTCGTATAAAGTTAATGCAACTCTACGCACATTCCTGATCTCGTGTATGAGGCAATGGAATACAGTCCTTCGCTATCCAGGATGTCGGCAGATTCAGAGAAATAGTGAACCGATAAGGATAGAGCGAGGTATATTCTAGGGCGATAGTTTGAGTCCACTTTGGTTCTGCTTAGCCTTGAATCCTCTAAGCACGCTGCTGGAGAATTCAGGTCTGGACTATTGATTGAGGTGAAGTGGTCATTTTATATCTTACCTTCTTTACATGGATGACCAGAAACTCTTTGCCCCCAACAATTTGCAGCTGATGGAGCTACTGAAGGTAACTGAAACTTTCAGTAGCGCCATCAGGATGGAATTTGGTGTAGACAAATGTGCGGTCATGCATGTAAAGCGACGGGAAATTGTGGAATCTGTGGGAATCCAGCTCTCAGATTCCATAAACCTTAGACCCCTCTCAGCAACCGAAACCTACAAGTACTTGGGGATGTCGGAAGCGCTGGGCATCAATGTTGCTAGCGCAACGTTGCTGAAGCAATCGTTGAAGGAGCGATTCTTTGGCCGCCAGAGAAAAGTATTTAATAGTCTTTTATCAGGCGGAAACAAGGTGCGTGCTTTCAACGGTTGGGTCATGCCGGTTTTGAAGTACTCTTTCAGCCAACTTAAATGGACTCAAACAGAACTGGACGCCTTGGATAGGAAGGTCCGTACATTATTAACGGCATTTCGTATGCATCACCCACGTTCTTCGGTTATGAGACTGTATATCCCGCGGAGCTGTGGAGGTCGAGGCTTTTTAAATACCAAGACTCCATAATCGCGAGATATGCAGTCTCAGGCAATATTTCCTAGAAACCGACGTGGGAATGCATCGGGATGTGGTTGCAGTGGCAAAGGCCTCCGCTACGCTCTCCTTGGCTAACAGACGCAAATCTGTAGTGCTTGACACTAATGACCGCAAGGAGGTATGGCACAGTAAGGAGCTTCACGGACGGTTTTTCCGGGCCCTACATGAACCCGATGTAGATCAATTAGCGTCTGTAGCCTGCCAACGTTCCGGGGACCTCTTTGGAGAAACCGAAGGTTTTATCTGTGCAATTATGGATGAAGTTATGATAACAAATAACTACCGGAGATTTATTGTGAAGGACGGCACGGTTGACAAATGTCGGGCATGCCACCGTCCGGGTGTATCAATTCGACACATTATCTCCGGTTGTTCTCGTCTAGCTAACGGAGAGCACTTACATAGACACAACCTTGTAGCCAGGATTATCCATCAGCAACTTGCTTTAAAATATAACCTTGTGGAATCGGAAGTGCCGTACTACAGGTATGAGCCCGACCCAGTTCTCGAATATTGCAATATCCCATTGTACTGGGATCGATCCAATATCACTGACAGGACTATTGTTACCAACAAGCCTGATATAGTGGTGGTGGATCGATCAGCGCGGCGCGCAATGATTGTTGACACATAACAGTCCCGCATGATGAGAACCTCGTGAAAGCCGAGAAAGATAAGTAAATCAAGTATATTGACTTGGCTCGCGAGGTTGTCGACATGTGGGATGTTGACTCAGGGATCATTGTGCCGATAGTCATATCTGCCAATGGCTTAATTGCTAAGAGCCTCGACTAATACCTGAGGAGGCTCTCGTTAGGCAGCTGGATCAAGGGTTTGATACAGAACGCGGTACTACTTGGCACGGCTCGTATTGTTAGGAGGTTCCTTTCTCTGGAACCCTGACCGCCGGTAGCTTGGATCCTGTCCCCGATACCGGTGGTCTACAATTTTTCTTTATGTTTTTTTTTTATTAAGAAATATTTAATAATGTAATTGTATGTTAAAAAATGAACATAAAAAATATAATAAATACATAAAATTACGTGATCCATTTAATTATTAAGCTTAATTATCAATTAATCCTTTTAGAATACCTTAGCAGGTGATCCTTTAGAACCTAAAAAATATTGCACTTGTCCATTATTTCCTTATTTTGATTAATTTTGCACAGTAAAGTAGATTTACGCCCTAAACTAAAATCATAAGATGAAAATTTTAGGGGGGTAAAGGACATTTATTTTTAAATTTGTGGTCGTAAAGGAAATCTATCTCGACAAATAAAGCATTAGGGTAAAATTGTAATACTGCCCAAGAAAGTACTATGAATTCTAAGCACTTTCCCAAAGTTTCATTTAAATAGCTCAAGAAACAAAAAAGTTAGAGTAAAAATACGATTTTTTTTTCAGTTTTTTGCTTCTCCTGAAAAGTTGCATTTTGTCCTTTACGACCTTTGACCCCAGAGGTGTCGATATCTTTGTTGCCAGTTTAATAGATAAATGTACAACACAAAGGAGATTTCACACAAGTCTACCGCAGCTGGTTAATTCCGGCGGCCGATTCGTAAATAACAAATGAGGCCGATTAACCTATCGGTTAATTGAACATCTGGGTAGCATTCGAGGGGTTAGTTACATTTCGATACAGTTGTGCAAGCCGTAATGTCGGTAATTAATGATTCTCCTTTAATCACTGGACGGTCCGTTGACCGCAAGAAAATTACTTGACCGTTCTACTAAAGTATTCCATAGTTTGAACAAAATTATGTAACTTTGTTGGATTCCTTACTAATATTATAGAAGCGAAAGTGAGTTTGTTTGTTCCGTCTTCACGCCTAAATGGCTTAACCGATTTTGATGAATTTTGGTATAAAGATAGTTGGGACCCTGGAGACGGACAAGGGCTATTTTTTAAAAAAAAGATTGAGATATGAGAGAAAATGAGGGAAGGAAAAGGAAAACTTAGCTTTGCTATTACAAACCAATAAGACAGAAGAGCAAAAACTGCAGGTAGCCGGTACCTGCAAATCAGGAAAAGGGAACTGTGTTACTCCAAATTTAAAAGCTAGTAATGTTATAAATGAACGAGTCTATTGCCATCAACCGAGCTGATAATGAGAAAGATAAAGAGATATTTATCGATGGCATGCTTAGCTAAGTCAGGATCACTGACTGACTCTCTGACTCTGGGCCGCATCAAAACTGGCACCAGAATAGACCCCTAACTACACGATAAAGAAAGAGGACTGAGACTGATGGACTTAGGATGTGACACATAACACTAGCTTTTTTTTCCAGATGGGTACTAGGACCGCCATTATAACCATAGAATTAGCAATTTCTGTAAAACAGTTATGTTTAAATTTTCGTGTGTAATAAAGTATATTCTACTAGCTGGCGCCCGAGGCTACGCCCGCGTCATATAAGAAAATAACCTATGTGTTATTCCAGACTATAATCCACCTCTGTGCCAATTTTCATCAAGCTCAGCCGTTTTGACGTGAAAGAGTACCTAACAAACATCCATACATTCATATATCCTCACAAACATTCGCATTCGCATTAAATTATTTAATAAGTAGGATGGTGTCAGACTTCTTCTGACTAAAACCCATTCATGTTCCTTTTGTCCTTTATGTTCCGCGGTATCTCTTTTGAACAACCCGCAACCCTGGCAGGAAGTATCCATGACAGGACCCTCGATAATAATACTAAAGACTATTATGTTGAACAAAATCTAGAATGTAAATCTAATATATAAAATTCTCGTGTCACAGTTTTCGTTGCCATACTCCTCCAAAACGGCTGGACCGATTTGAACGAAATTTTGTGTACATATCGGGTAGGTCTGAGAATCGGCTAACATCTATTTTTCATGCCCCTAACTGAGCAGCGGGTGAAACCGCTGGGCACAGGTAGTAATAAATATAACATTTTAACGTTAATTTAAGTCTAGCAAATACTAGTCTTTGTTTTGTTATGTTGAACATTTATATTTTCACAATAAAAAACATTACAGCAGAATACATGTAGTTTACTTGACAAACATTTATTGTTTAAGATTCTTAATTATGACGTAATCACTCATTAAAGCGGGTTTTATTTCAATTCTTATATCTACTTATAAATAAAACTACTTTCATCTGCAATTATAGGTCAACATATTTTCACAATTCTATAGGGAAAATTGCTTTTCTAACACACAAATCATGCTCTAGAACATTTCACAATTCATAAAAACAGTACAGTCGAACTCTAAACATGTGTATATCTTTTACATTATTAAATTAACACCTTTCTAAACACGTCGCAGGCAATTGTCTGACCATTACACAGATTGAGATTATGGAACGACTTCAGCAGGCCTACCATGTCGTCTTAATGCAGAACTTATTCCACTGAGGGAAAGAGATGGTGTTAGACACCCTGTAAAGCTCTGTCTCTTTCCCTCAGTGGAATTAGTTCTGCTTTAAGACGTCATGGTAGGGTAGCTGATCACGTGGCGTTTTCTGTTCTCTTAGCCGATCTACCGCAGTTTGAACAATCACTCGCCGACTCCCCTAAATACTCTAATTCTTGTCACTCTGCTTTATTCTAAAATGACTCTTCTTTTACTGGCTTAACTGACTGAAGCCTGTTTTTACAGCACCAGACTGCTGCTCAAACTTTGGTGAGTGATTGCCTGATACAGCACTTCTTTTTTTTCCTTTATACTGCACTGTTCAAACTGCGGGTGAATTTGGAATTTGACCACTACACAAATCATGAATAATGCTGACAGTTTAACTGTGCAAACTGTTGCTATTGATCCATCGGTGGTCAAATGAGGAATCTCTGTTGAATAACTCATCTAAACTTTCAATGGAATTCTAACAAATCGTTTGCACAGTTAAAACGATACGATGCGAAGTGTGTGTCGAGTTTCAAATAAATGAAATAGCGCGGTTACGCCCAACACATTCGCTAAAGCGTTCCCTCGCCCGCATTTTGAACAATTTCAAATTATTTCTTCATATTTTGCTTTTATTCAACTTGTTTAATATTCGCTTTACACTGACATACATTTATTTTTAACACTATTTTACTCAAATACTTTTTACATTTATGCTTTTACGAAACAAACATTTAGGTAAGGCAATTTTGTAACGTTTTTGCTTGTTTTTCCCTGCGAGAACTAACTTTGACACCACTGAACATGACTTCCGAGTGTCGCAGCACATCTTTTATGTAGAGAAGGCAGAGTATGGATGGATTCCGGGCTAAAAAGTTTCAGCTGCTCCACAATTTCAGCCTTTTGAACGTGCTTTTGAGCGTGACTGTTTCTCTTTTCGTCGAATCCTGATGTAATATTATTACTGTAAATCTTTTAGCATGGCTTTTTACTTTATAACCCAAAATCTGTTATGTCCACAAAATATTCAAACATTGCCTTCTAGTAGAGATAATACTACAAAAAGCATCATCTCTTCAATGAACAGAATATCTATGATACTTAATAGTAAGACAACATTGAGCTTTAGAATATGACACTCATGTCGGTCTGAGTCAACGTTCGATAATCCCGAACTTACGCAGGATCGAACGAAACGCATGACCTCTCGTGTAGTAACCATACCGAACCACTTTTGTCCTATGACTTTTGAAAAATCATAACAATTTTTAGGGTTCAAGGCAATTTTAAGGCTCAAAAGGAAAAACCTTAACCTAATATAGGATCAATTTGTTTCAATTAGACCATTAAAGGCACTTTGGATTGCAAAAAAATACAAAATGTTAAAGCTACAGTCCCGGTCACAAGACATTAACTTGTGAAAGTACTGTAGTTGTCCATTTCAAAGCGTTGACCTCTATAGAGAAGAATGGGCAAGAAACTCCATGGACACTCTTTTATATTAGAATACTAGCTTTCGCCCGCGGCTTCGCTCGCGTTAAATTCGTATAACACACCAAGCAGACCTGCAGTTTTTGCTCTTGCGCCTGATTGATTTGTAATAGCAACGCTAAATTTTTCCTTTCCTTCCCTCGTTCTCCCTCAAATCCCACTTTTTTTAAATAAAAATTAGCCCATGTCCGTCTCCTGGTTCCCAACTATCTCTCATCAAAATCGGTTTAGCCATTAAAGCGTGAAGAGGTAACAAACAAACAAACTCACTTCCGCTTTTATAATATTAGTAAAGATTTTTACAAAATCGTATTTACATCATACTGACCGACATGAGTGTCTTGTTCTGTTTTTAAAACCAAAAGGGCTACTATGACATCTTAAAGCAGAACTTATTCCACTGAGTGAAAGAAATGGTGCTAGACACCCTGTATAGCTCTGTCCCTTTCCCTCAGCGGAATAAGTTCTGCTTTAACACGTCATGGTAGGGCAGCAGGTACTATAAAATCTCTGAACACATTATTCCAATATGAACGTTACATCCAATATTTTAAGTACTTAATTAAAATGAGGCGTGCATGACAGATTAATGGGCTTTATTATCAGATTATATTTGACCTACTAAACCTTACGGCCGATTTGACAGATGTTGGCACTCCGCCGAGCATGTTTGGCGGATGGTACGCTATGATAATTTTACGGTTTAAATTTTGTTTTATCTGAATTGTGTTTCAGGAAGGACAGTAAGTTGAGGATATTATTTTTAAGCGACTTTTAAGACGAGGAAGTTCTGTGTTCGATCGTATTTTCTTTAATGGATGATCTGCTAATAGTTTTTTGTAACAATGGAAACTGAATACTCGATAACTATTATTGTTTTTATTTGAACTGTATTTTTGTTGTCTTATTTTATTGTTTTGTTGGTCTAGTGGTGCAAGCATGACTGCTGTGTATGAAGTGCTGGGTTCGAATCCCGGGTCGGGCGAAGCGTTATTGGGTATTTTCCTTTAGGATTTTCTTTGTAGCAGCCAGAAGGAGTCTAGATTTGTGCCCGTTTGGTGGCAAAAGGGTCGCCCCCTATTACAATGCGTCGAATTTTAAATTTAATATAATCGTTCCGCATATTATTTTTTTCATAATTTAAGAATTTATTTATTCATCCTTACTAATATTATAAAAGCGAAAGTGATTTTGTCTGTTTGTTACCTCTTCACGCTTTAATGGCTAAACCGATTTTGATGAATTTTGGTACAGAGATAGTTGGGAATCAGGAGACGGACATGAGCTATTTAAAAAAAAGTGAGATGTGAGGGAGAAAGAGAGAAGATAAGGGAAATCTTAGCGTTACTATTACAAATCAATAAGGCGCAAGGGGAACTGTGTTACCCCGAATTTAACGCGAGCGAAGCCGCGGGCAAAAGCTAGTATATTAATAATTTATCAATGATTGATTGATTGCACTCTTGGCAAAAAAATAAATAAACTGTTATAGGATAGTTAGATTTTTGATACTTTCAGCGGTGTACTGGGTCCTCTGCTTACACGCTAACCCCCGAATACTGAAACGTCACTCAAAATGTGAGGGCTGCTTAACATTTCAGCAGCTCTTAAACTTTAGATTTTGTATGGTCAAACGTCACTTCTGAGTCTCTGTTAAACTTAAGTGGGACTTAAATTTTGAGTGACGTTTCAGTATTCGGGGGTAAATGTTATAAAACCTTTTTAATTTTCGTATTAAAAAAAAACCACTGTCTGAGTCAAAGCCTCCAAGGGCTGCGAGTTGTTTGAAAAAAATACCGCGGCCCCGGAACACAAAGGGCAAAAAGAAAGATGGGTTTTAGTCAGTTCACGTCTGACGCTCCCTCCCGCTCTACCCAGAGCCCCACTCCGTGCGGAGGCATTTGATTATTTCCGATAAAAAAAACACCGGGCAAGCGCTAGTCAAACTCGAACACCAAGGTTTCCGTACAAACTTGCGACATAAATGGCCATATCTTTTGGCTGCGTGGACATAGAGGGTTGATTTATATGGTTTTAATTTCAACTCGATACCTTCTAAAAGGGTCTTGATAGACAGACAGATATACAGACAGACGAATAACAAAGATCCAATAAGGGATCTGTTTTTGGAGTCTACTCCTTAAGAATCGATTTTCATATATAAGGCGCTCGGTATGAGAAAAATCCGAGGGGTAAAACCTGCTAAAGTAACGAAAATGTGTCACGTTTTTGGTGCGCACCTTTAGTGCGCAACTTTCTAATTTGGCTGTGAGTGTATTAAGACGTACATAATATGGTATGCTGTATAGGCGACTATACCGATATACTATATGTTATTTTATTCCTTTTGAGGTTTACTGTACCTACAAAAGCAGAAAAGCGCTGACACGCATCAACTATAAATAAATAATGCTTTCTAAGGTACCTGCTGGGTTATTCATTAGGAAGCAGTACCCAACCTCCGCTGTCATTTATTCGGAGAACTGAAGTGGTTACCATGACATCTTATAGCAGTATTTATTCCTGTGTGAGAGAGAGATAGTGCTAGGCAGCCTGTATAGCTCTGTCTCTTTCACACAGTGGAATATGTTCTGTTTCAAGACGTCATAGTAGGGTAGCTGTAACAGGAAAAGTCTATAAGCACAAGTTCACGACGAGCTCTATGTCAAAGTAGGGACTACGATAGTCGCGGGTTGATGAAAAAAAGTTTCTCACTAGTTATCTTGTACTAGCTGTTGCCCGCGGCTTTGCTCGGAAATATAGAACTGGGATAAAAAGTATACTTTTATTTATTTATTTAATACTAGCTGCGCCCCGCGGTTTCACTCGCGTTGTGATGGAATATACAATATATATATTTACGAATTGTAGCCTACGTGTTATTCTAATGAAGCTATATTATAGTACAGTTTCATTAAAATCCATTCTGTAGTTTTTGCGTGAAAGAGTATCTATCAGTCATCCATACATCAAAATCATACAAACTTTCACATTTATAATATTAATAGCTAGCGTCCGCGGCTTCGCCCGTGTCATATCGAAAAAAAAGTATCCTATGTTTTATATATATAGTATATATATATTCCAGACCATAATCTTCCTCTGTGCCAAATTTCGTAAAGATCCGTTCAGCCGTTAGGTTGCGAGTAGCGGATTCGATTCCCACACGAAGCAAATATTTGTACGACCTACAGGTAGTTGTTCCGGGTGTGGTTATTTGTGTATGTGAGTTTAAATGTTTGTAAACGGACCCATGGTACATAGAAATTCATGGGGTGGGGGAAAGATAAAAAAGAATATACAGGGTTCAAAGATAAAATAGCGTGTTATTTAACTTTTTCCATTTCCTCACGCTCCGAACAATTGAGTGCTGAAAAATCCGAACGAACACAGAATAGTACTCAAAAATGGAGTACGCAAAAGTTGAATACTATACAATGGCCTAAAAAAGTTTTTTAGATACCTAAACGGATTATCGAGACTGAAACTAACGACAAAAACAGTTTATTTATACACTCAACCAAAAAACCGTAAGTCGGGCACCGAAGGTTTCGTACAAACTTGCAACATAAACGGCCATATCTATTGATTGCGTAGACTTTGAAGATTGATTTTTTCACAGCTCCAAGGGATTACAGATTTGAGTATATGGTTTTAATTTCAACTCGTATATGGGCGGAGCGGAATGGGTGTCAGACTTGTACTGACTAAACCCCACCCATGTTTCTTCTATTGCCCTTTATGTTCCGGGGCCGAGGTATTTCTTTCGAACAACCCGCAACCCCGGCAGGCGGTGGCCCTGACAGGCCCCTCTGCTTTGCTGACATCTCTTTCTCAAACACCCGATTGAAATACTGCATTTACGTTAAGCACGGCGTTATACGAGATATCTAGCATAGTCTCTGTCGTTTACTGAAGTAAAATTCATCAAATAGAAGTGCTAGGAATTGTTGAGTGCTATAAAACTTGCATAACAATTGACCCGACTTTGCTTAAAATGTCTGACTGTTACTGGGTGCGATTGTGTTGAGATTCAAAGACTGAATTCTATTCAAAACTTAAAGCGTTTTTCAGATATGAAAGGTGGGCCTAGATTTTCTTACTCATGTGAAATATGAATGTTTTAAATAGATCGAACTCTTGCGCTTTAATACCTAATAGTTTTGAAAATGTCAACTAGGCAATATATCAGGAATGATAAATGATGTTTATTTTACGAGTAGGTTTCATAAACATCTTTTTTTAAAAACTAGATGAGACCGGTGTTTCGTACCCGACTACTCTGAGAAGAATCATAAACACAGTCATAGGCTCTTTTAAGGTCCACACAAAAATCTTGGTGAACTAACATAAGAAGTGAGCACTGTGCATACTAATATGCACAGTCCAGTCTGATATGTTTTTTTTTTAAGAAGGCTCTAATCAGATTGAATGGACCTGTGTGTGGTCCAGTCAGTGCAACCATTTGTCAGTTATCGTGTAGCTCGACTCATAACCCAAGGAGCTCAACGACACGACGAACAATACCAAAAAAGGACGTATGTGTAGGTCGCTTATAGTTCTCAAACTGTCAGACAATCGTTGAAAACAAACAAAATAAATCTTGTGATACTTAGAAGCTTGTGGCTAAATAACAGCTTCCCTGGTTGTATAAGTTGGTCTGTGGATGGGTGACCACCCGTTACATACCGACTTTCCTATTGTTGGTCCCGGCTGTCTTTTCTAGATCTTTGACAGTCAGTTTCCCGAAAGTCTGACAATCAAGCATACCAAGAAGCATCGTTTTACAGATAGGCAGTCGCTCCATGTAAAATACTGGTATTCAAATAGGCAGATGATGTTCAAGGGTCACTCGGACTTAAAATATTAGAAATGCGGGTTCAGTATCTCAAAAGGAAAAACGGGACCCTTATAGAATCGCTTCGGAAAGTACATACCACTGTTTTACCTGCGCTTTTCTTTTTTTTTTTGGGGTAGAAAATCATCCAATGACTTCCCCCGCTCTGGGCGGAGCGAGGGGGCATGTCAGAAGGAACATGGGTGGGTTTTGGTCAGTACAACTGACCAAAACCCACCCATGTTCCTTCTATTGCCTTTAACGTTCCGGGGCCGCGGTATCTCTTTCGAACAACCCGCAACCCCGTTTGTTCCTACCCTTGATCTGTCTCCGTTCGAGTCGGATTACCGGATTATGAGGGAACAGAGAGTGCACCTGTGCCTGCACACTTACGCCTGCACTATAATATATCCCGCGCAGATGGATCTTCACTGAAAATGGCCATGGCTGAAAACGGTCAGGAGGACTATACTCACTCAGAGTCATTACAAAAGATGGTAAAAAATAAGGTAAAGCCAAGCTTTGAGACTCGCAAAGGCGCTTGTTATGGCAACTGCCTGCCGGTGTTGGGTTATTCGACAGATATACCGCGGCCCTGGAACATAAAGGAAAATATAAAGAAATATAGAACTTAGAACTTAGAACTTAGAACTGGTAGGTTTGAGTCAATAAAAGTTTGACTCTTCCCCAGCTCCGCCCAGAGCAGCGGAAGTTATTTGATGGTTTCATATTCGCAAAAAATAATGTACCGCCACTGACTGTACCTATAGTACGGCCAACGAGAAGCGATACCAAATGTAAACAAATGCGAACCCGTCTTAACGTTGTCATGTTTTTGCCGGGAGAACGAGACATTACGACAAAGGCACATATGATGGAAAGAGCTAAATATTAGATTGTCAACGCCACAGTTGTTCTTTAGGTTAATGACCTTTCGTATCGCTTCTCGTTGGCCGTACTATAGATATAAGAATTCCAAAACATTAGCGCTCCTTCAATCACCTGCCACAGCACAATGACAGCTAAGAACAACGTTTTCACATCAACAGCTGTTTAAAATCAGACTGTTGCAAGTCACGCACTTCCTGTTCTAAACATGATTAATTTGACCTTCACTTGTACTAATGGAAGAGCTTGTTGCTAAATAGTGGCAGCCCCACGGGTCGTTATTTAGGTTAAGCCGCGCTTGCCTAGGCTGGTCTGTGGATGGGTGATCACCCGTTACATATCCAGTTTCTTTCGAGCCTCGGAAAGCACGTTAAGTTGAAAAAAGGGAGAAAAGAAAAAGAGAAAAAAGGGAGAAAAGAAAAAGAGAAAAAAGGGAGAAGAGGGAAAGAGGGAAGAAAAAGATATATTTTTTTATCATCACTATTATTGAAGTTAGCGTTAGTCTAAAGTAACTATGCAACGCGGACGAAGTCGGGGGCGGAAGTTAGTTTAATATAAAAGAGAAATCGGGTACATTTCAGCTTCTACGAAACTACCTCATATGATATTTCTGTAAAACGTACCGTACGTAGCTATTCGTTCCACCAATAGTTGCTTGTAAGCCGTAACTTTCGGTGACTCATTTTGGAATGCTGAAACTTTGCTCGGCTTGGTTTTAACGCTATATGAGGGAAGTTCCTGCTGGGGATTTCATGTTACAGAGTAACTGGGTTGTAGGGGTCAAATTCAAAGCATTTTTTTTCAATCAGACTACCACGGGCACTTCAAATGTCAAGAAACAAAAGAATGAAGTTAGAGTCCCAGACACAATAATTACTAATATTATAAAAACGAAAGTGAGTTTGTTTGTTACGTCTTCACTCCTAAATGGCTGAACCGATTTTAATGAACTTTGGTACAGAGATAGTTGGACCCTGGAGACGGACATAGGCAATTTTTTTTAAAAAGAGTGAGAAATTATGGAGAAAGAGTGAAGAAAAGGAAAAGCTTAGCATTGCTATTACAATAAATAAGGCACAAGGGCAAAAACTACAGGTAGCAAATCACGAAATGGGAACTGTGTTACCCCAAATTTAACGCGAGCGAAACCGCGGGCTAAAGCTAGTATACAAAAAGCAAAATTCAAAAGCGATTTCCTCGTGAAAAAAAAGTACAATATTAGCCCGAGCGAAGCAGGGGCGGGTCGCTAGTAGTCAATAAATTTACAATTTTCCAGGATAATTGAAACCCAAGTGTCACTAATCATGTTAAAATATTCCCATGAATAGGAAACTCGCAGATTCACTCAAAGGAAACGTTGGGAGGACATCACTTAATGTCTTTTGTTCCCAGTATAATTACCCTGCATTTTGATAAGGGGTAGACAGTCGTTACAATCGCTTTAGTAGCCAAGTTTCTACCTGAACTTGCTTAGATATAATATTTTTAAACTTTTGGTGAATGAGTTATGAATTATGAGAAGGAAAACTGAGTTCAAAGTTCCAAAAATGGGTATACTGCTCTGCAAAAAAAAATTAACATTCAAGGAATTTTATGTTCTAAGGTCGATTTTAATTAATTAAATTGAATTTAATCCTTTTAATCACGTAAGTTAATGTGCATCAAATAATTTTAAATTTATTTTCGATGAATTCCATAAAAGGAAGTGGTTAGCAAATGACGACACGGTTGGCACAGTGTCTGAGCGATCGACTGCTGCGCTGCGTGTCGCGCGTTCGATCCCCGCATGCAAATATTTTTATGACCTACAGGTAGTTGTTCCGGGTTCTGTTTGTGAGTTTAAATGTTTGTAAACGCACCCACGATACAGGAGAAATTTTAGTGTGGGGCAAAGTTTAAAAAAAACAAATGTAAAAACCTGATAACGCGTGTGACCTCTGCCCAACATCACAGCTTACATCCTTGTAGACCTTTCACAGCATTTTAAATAAAGTTTACTGGAATTATAAGTTCCCATTCTTCTGCAATGCCCATTTTCTCGACATCCGTGTGTCACTAGCAGGATTCAGAAGAATATCAGCGTCAGGTAATCTACCTGGTATTATGCTGAGCTGGACTCCTATTTGGTGCAATCTTGAGATACACACCGCCCAATGGGCAACCTTTATAAATCTACTAGCGGTTCCCCGCGGTTTCACCCACGCTGCTCAGCACCTGTTGGTCGTAGCGTGATGTTATATAGCCTATAGCCTTCCTCAAGAAATGGACTATCCAACACTAAAAGAATTTTCCAATTCTAACCAGTAGTCCCTGAGATTAGCGCGTTCAAACAAACAAACTCTTCAGCTTTATAATATTAGTATAGAAGTATAGATGTAAGTGTGTCTAAATACCTATGGGTCAATCTAATTTTTTTTTGTATTAATTTCTGTATTGTGTCCTTTGCTTTTATCTATCTATCAATGACTCTTTTGAGCTCCTAATACTGATGATTCCAGTGTCTTTATAATATCTCAGACACGCTCAATTGAACTGAGGTCAAGAATGCAAACACCGGATCCGAAATCATCTATATAGGATTCTTCGTCACCAGAACAGTAACTAAACAACGTCAAATTAATAAAACCTCTTTCGTAATTTGTATGAAGTAGAGGAAAAAAATCTGACTTGACCGTTTCGTTTTTGCATTTGAAAAACACTGCAAGAATATAAATTGAATAGCTGCACAACAACTTAGAAATAAACCTAAATGACAAAAACATGCAATGTTCAATGTTGCAGACTAGTTGAAGCCAAACAAAAAAAAAAAAGAAAGCCAATGAGACAAAGCATCGTATAGAAAGAAAAAGACGAACAGAATTGTTTTGAAACGAACGCTAAATAGAAGCACAGTGGGACAAGCCCGTTCATGTATGAAATGTATTTATTCTATTGTAACAACCAGTCCAAACCTTTTGAGAATCATTGAAATGTAGCCATACCACAGAATAAGAGCGATCAGAAGGATAGGCCCATATAAAGAGGTAAAACAGGTGTACGTAATCATCATGTGCTGAGCCTTCATCCAACTCTGCTTGGGTCAGCTACCAGAGTCACTGGTTGCGGCTGAATATCAGAATATACATTGAGCGACTGTTACAGGCGTGCATTAACCATAATAAAGTCAACATACCTACAACAACAAAAAGAACTACTCGGTTTCTATGATGAGACATCTTAAAGAAGAATTGTTATAATGTCATTCCAGTGTGTGAAAGAGACACAGCTATATAGGATGTCTAGCGCCATCTCTTTCTCACACTTTAAGACGTCATTTCCAAACGACTGCTCATGATCATGATGATCATGATGTCGGCCCGCCGTGAGCAGTGCGTCAACCTGACGATAATGATATCCTATCCAGTTCCGCTATTTCATTAGGTGATCATCTGGATGACAACGAGTCAGTTTGATACTGATGTCGTTAATGAAACCTCAAACAAATGCCAGTCGGTGACTGTGCCTGACTTGTGTCAATGTGTATGTGTGTGCATTCGCGCTCGTTTTGAGGAGGTAAACTTCTGCATCTTTATCTATTCTGCGTCAATACGTAGGTCGAATAGCTCCGAATCGTCACTCGAATAACAAAATCGATTGTGGTTGATTCATGGACGGAAAGCACGCGACGGAATCGCGGATGTTTTGAATAGTGTCGATTTATATCGATTAATTTCTGCTTTGTAATCATTTCATATTAGGGAAGTATAGTAAGGCTGATTTGTGAATAATGTGCATTAAAGGAATAATTTAAATGATGTTAGTTAGATTTGTTAAAATTTCATTACAGAATGTGCTGTACGAGCATTATGAATGAATGAAAAATTGGTAATAATAATTACATTATGTGAATGTATCATAGACATGATTAAACTTGACATGTAGCTCTTGATTTGTCTGATATTAGTATGAAACATTTTACAAATGCTATAGATTACAAAACTATAAATATAAACGTACCAGCTACTAACCAGCACGGTAATGTTAAAGAAAGATTCGCAAATTCAATAAAACTTTCTAATAGAACTAGATAACGATACAACTTTCATAAAATATAAGAACAAAATTAACAATAAGAACGATCAATATCACTTCCTTGCGGCGTCAGTCCAACAGAATCTAGCAGGGATCCTGTTGAGACGGTCAGGTTTTACACCGACTGAGGAATCTTTTAAACCCCCAGTGGCTTCCCCACACCCTGAACTCGGTGGCCTTCTGTCTAACTTCTCTTCTGACACTAACTCTGTGACTGCACTCTTACTTCTCCTGTACAACGATTCCTGATGTAGTTCTTCTTCTGAACTATAATCTTTACTCTCTGTCATATCTTCTTCTAATTCTTCTAACGCTGATGCTTTTACGTCTTTCATCTGCACACATGGCACTTTAGGTAAAGTTTTCTTTACCAAAACATTTGTATCCGAATTATTCTCTAGTGTAAGCAATTCCATTTTCTTTTCTGATGCAGGAATTTCAGTTTTTTTCTCTATTGCATGTAAATCCAATTTCTTTTCAATGCATACTATCCTTTCTAGAATCGTATCTAGTTTGCTAGTATTGTTCTTTAAGATTTTTTGTACTCCCAATAAATCAGAATTATTATTACAGTTGCTTATTTCTGAAATACACTCTCTGAGAGCGCTCAAAATTGGTGCTTTAATACTGTCGCTAAGAAAATGCTTATCCTTTTCGTTCATTAGGTGTATTTTTATCTTTGACTCCCCTTGGTTTTCGGTCGCTAAAGCTTCGAAAGATTCTGAAACAACCAACTTTGCACCATCATTTACTCTTTTATGGTGACTTCTTTCCTTTTTATGACATTTCTTTTCCGACACTTCAGAAAATGTGCAGCATAATGATTGATTGATGTTTAAATCATCTAAAGTGTTGCTTGAACCTTGGCTAAGGGACTCTATAACGCTATAACTTTCTTTTCGTACCTTTCTGTAAGTTTCAAATACTTTCTTAGCGTCTCCCTTTTCGTCATGCCTGGTACCGTGAGGATCAAAGCTGGCTTCATGCGGTTTTTTTTCTTTCTTCCTATGTTTCCGTGAAGACTTAATGGTATAAAACACGGGTATTTTTTCATCACTCTGTGGTATGACTAAAGGCACTAGATTTTTAGCAAATCGGATAGTCTGATCTAACACGCCTTGATCATGATTACTGCTAACTTTATACGTTTTATTAGTAGCTGTGTCTGTATATTTGTCACAATTAAACTGTTGTCCTTTATCTTGATATTTGTATCTTTTTTCTTTTTTCGATTTAAGTTTTTCCTTGCTTTCGGAGTTTTTATAGTCGTCTAAATATCTCTTGTGAATGAGTACGACAGAGTTGCATGAACGTTGATGAGGGAAGTAATTGGCTAAGTTCACGCCGTTGATTTCTTTGAGAGGTGGTTTCCATTCTGTGGGTGAAAGGGTAAGGTCAATTTTGACGTGGAAAATGTTCAGTTTATTGCCACTATAGGGGCTAGTTTTATGAACACTTTGGTCGGATCCGTATTTGCATCGATGAGTGATCCGACTGGTCGGTAGTAATCCTAATGGATTTGATATTGGGCAAATTTAAGCCTAGTATTGTTTAGTGTACCTAGTATATAATAGATAATCGATTAAACTCACGTTCGACCTAATTATGTACGAATAAAATGTTCCGAGATTCCAAGTTTTTATGTAGCACAAAAATACTCTTTTATTTTTAAACTAGCTGTTCCCCACGGTTTCAACCGCGCTGCTCAGCACCTGTTGGTCGTAGCGTGATGTTATATAGCCTTCCTCAAGAAATGGACTATCCAAAACTAAAAGAATTTTCCAATTCCAACCAGTAGTCCCTGAGATTAGCGCGTTCAAACAAACAAACAAACAAACAAACTAACAAACAAACTCTTCAGCTTTATAATATTAGTATAGATAAATCAATTATATTTTCTTAAAGTCTTACCTGAAGCCATCCAGTAATATAATATACGATAAACAATATTCTCTAAGTAGATAGTAAATTAAAATTAATTATTTAAAATTCGCAAAGTAAATATTGAAGAGTCGACATTGACACAAAGGATTTTTTATGACTCAGTGTCAAAAAAACGTTTTTAATCGAGTTTAAATTTTTGTAACAAAAAAGTTTTATAAGCACTTAATTGTAATGAATCGTTTTTCCCCTGTTCGATAATCCTTAGTAACATTATAAAAGCAAAAGTGAATTTATTTGTTTGTTTGTTTGTTACGTCTAAACGCCTAAATTGAAATCGATTATAGCTGTTTGGCGTTCAGCTGAGGCTTGACTGAGGCAGCTGAGGCTGAGGCGTGAGGATGGATGTATGGAAGTTTGTTACACTTTCACGTCAAAACGGCTGAACGGGTCTTGATGAAATTAAACACAAAGGTAGATTATAGTCTGGAATATTACATAAGATACTGCTTTTTTCGATATCGCACGGGCAAAGCCGCGGGTGCCATCTAGTTTATAATATTAGTAGGATTAATTATAGGCTACTTATGATCCCGAAAAATCCAGTGCTCCAGATGATCATACTTATCGCGGCGCGGCGTGGGTAATACCGCGGGGCGCAACTATTTGATTTATATTTTGAGTGCGCTTGACGGCCGTAAATTATTCTAGGGGGTCGTACAACCCACCGAGTTTTAAAAGTCGCCGTTTGCATGTATGGGGCAGCTGTTTTTTAGTGATTTCTAAGTTGGTCACATTATAACATTTCTTTTGATCTGTACTGTTTTAAAACTAGACGAGGTCGTTAATTCTTACTTAAATAATCCGAAAAAATCGAACAGTAAGGAGTTGATATTCTTTTGGTATAGGTTTTTTATTCTTTGGTCACTATAATTTATCTTAACAAATTCATCAATTGAGGACCATGCAGGATTCGGAGATGGACTTTTAAGGAGTGTGTGTGATTTGTCAGTTGAAGACCATGCAGATTGGATTCCGACATGGAGTTTTGAGGAGAGTCTGAATGACTCGTCAATTATGGACCATGCAGATTGGATTGTGAGATGGCGTTTTGAGAAAACATTTTTGTGTCTCACACTTGTCTAATACGTAGGTACAAGTCAACACGTAAACAAATCGTAATACGAAAGGATTTTATTCAGAAATTTGGATAGCATATTTGAGTAGTTTTATTCCCTAAACCTTGTAGAGAACAGAAGGTTACATAAAAGCATGTTCTATCGTGAGACCACGATGGGCCATTGTGTAAAGGCAACGTTCCAATTCACATTTTCTGTAACTCACAAATCTTCCTAGAGATAAATATGTGATGAGCTTTAAGACAGGTCGGAGTTTATTTAGTCAAGTTATGTATGAGCGAAGCAATAACTAGAAGTGCACTATTGTAATCTGAATACAGATGGCATATATTGTATGCGTTTTTTTTTTCGGGTGATTAATCATCAAATGCCCCCGCTCTAAGCGGAGCGGGGGGGCACGTCAGACTTTTACTGACTAAAACTCACCCATGTTCCTTCTGTTGCCCTTTACGTTTCGGGGCCGCGGTATCTCTTTCGAACAACCCGCAACCCCGACAGGATATATTGTATGCCTTGTATTCGTTTTTTGAAAGGTTACGAACAAACTGGTGACATACGGAGGTCTACCATAACTGAGGGAAAGAGACAGAGCTATACAGGGTGTCTAGCACCATCTCTTTCCCTCAGCGGAATAAGTTCTGCTTTAATACGTCATGGTAGGGTAGCTGATCTTTTGACTGCGTAGAGTTAAGGGTTGCTTTTTTCACATTCCACATCCAAGGGAATACAAACTTGAGTATATGGTTTTAAATTCAACACGATACTTTCCAGCGCTTTCGAGAAAAGAAAATCGACAGAGAGACAGACGGACAACAAAGTCATCCAATAAGGGTTCCGTTTCTTCCTTTTGAGTTACGGAACCCTAAAATCCAGTCGCTCCATATTAAATACTGATATTCAGCTGCATCTGGTTAGACTGGAAGGCGACCCCAACGTAGTTGGGAAAAGGCTAGGCAGATGATGAAATCCGAGACCCATTTCAATTACACCCCCTTAAAAGGGGTGAACCCGGTATAAATTTGTCTGCAATTCTCCTCCGTTATAAACTAACTAATTAATATTGGTACAACCTAGGTAGAAACGAACTGAAAATCAAACAACAAGACTGCAACGCATTGCATTTTCATCCCTATACTGAGAGCTTAAATTCTTTTTTTGCTATGGCAGCCCCGATAGCGGTACACAGAGAAATACCAACCATATTCTCTAGCATTTACGGTAAAATTTTATATGGCAGACAAGTTCTCTTTGTAACTGGGGTTGCAAGCAATTCCGGGCATAGCTCATATTTTAGCTCGCTGGAGCCTCGATTGATTTGTATTGGGTCAGTTCATCCCAGGACGAGCAAGCGATATGACGCTTTTGTCATATTGGTCTGACACTGTTATTCAGAATGGACATTTTAGAGGTATTATAGAGCTTTCGAATCGAACTTTGTCGGTGTATATGGTGTTTTGAGGTATCCTGTAGACAGTCGAGCTGAAATTAAGGTAGGCGGAGTTTTGCTATTATATTATGTTTACGTTAGTTTTTTTTTGTTTATATTTATTACACACTAGCTGTTTCCCACGGTTTCACCCGCGCTGCTCAGCACCTGTTGGTCGTAGCGTGATGTTATATAGCCTATAGCCTTCCTCAAGAAATGGACTATCCAACACTAAAAGAATTTTCCAATTCCAACCAGTAGTTCCTGAGATTAGCGCGTTCAAACAAACACACTCTTCAGCTTTATAATATTACTAGCTTTCGCCCGCGGCTTCGCCCGCGTTAAATTTGGGGTAACACAGTTCCCATTGCGCCTTATTGATTTGTAATAGCAACGCTAAGATTTCCCTTCTCTTCCCTCTTTCTCCCTCACATCCCACTTTTTTCAAAAAAATATTAGCCTATGTCCGTCTCCTGGTTCCCTACTATCTCCGTACCAAAATTCATCCAAATCGGTTCAGCCATTGAAGCGTGAAGAGGTAACAAACAAACAAACTCACTTTCGCTTTTATAATATTAGTAAGGATAGTATAGATCATTTGCCTAACCTTTTTCCTATATTGGGGTCGGCGTCCACTCTTACCGGATGCAGCTGAATAGCAGTATATTACATGGAGTGACTGCCTAGCTGACCTCTATAACCTAATTAGTACTGTTCAAAACCCCTTGGTAAGACTGGTTGTCAGACTTTTGGGACACTGACTAGCTGTAACGACTGTCAAAGATCTACAAATGACAGCTGGGACCAACAGCTTATCCTACAACGGCTACAACTACCAACAACAACATAACTATGTTCCTTCTTTTGTCGTTTATGTTCCGGGGCCACGGTATTTTAGGCCTTAATCGCTAATCGAACATTTGTGGAATAATCTAAATAATCTAGCTAATCATATAAATTCTCATTGCCAATAAATCTTTAATAAATCGTAATCCTTTTTACTGCAATTTAAACAACATTAAACCCATTCGTATCAACAATGAATGCACGACCATGTTTAATGACGTAATCACTAGCTGAATCAATTAACACCGTTTGTTTTAATAATTAAAAATATTAACCGTAATTACTGTCATGTGCATTCGAAAAATTGTATACAGTTTTAACATACCTGCGCTCTTGAATATACAAGATATAGACAGAGATAGACATAACATTTGTTTTACGGATGGGAAATCTTTAAATAACTTATTAAATAAAATGTGTTTCCATGGAGTTTTTTGCCCATACTTCTCCATAGAGTTACGTTATGTTTTTCCACACTTTGAATTTCGAACGCTTGGCAGTCATTAAAAATTTGACAGAACACTTTTGAATGGACGGCCTCTGTTCGATTTTCAACACTTCGTTCAATGCCAAAAGTTAAAAATCCAATATACGTGTTAAAAAAGCACCCGTACAAACGCAGCCTAAATCTTCGCTCAACCTGGTGACTAAGAATTTCTTTTTCGGGGTAGGAAATCATTAAATAACTTACCCCGCTCTGGGCGGAGCGGGGAGGAATGTCAGACTTTTACTGACTAAAACCCACCGATGTTCCTTCTATTGCCCTTTACGTTCAGGGGCTTCGGTATCTCTTTCGAACAACCCGCAACCCCGGCAGGTGGTGACTGAGCCTAGGAGGCTAGGACCACATACGGAGCAATCGCGTTTCAACAATGAACCAATTACAGTCAGGTATTACAGTTACAAGGCAATACGGAACATCTAAATTAGAAACAGTGACTTACTAAGCTAGCTGAACACGCAATCGCAAATCGGAATTTTCAGCGTTTCAGCGACCTTGCTCGAATCACGCGATGTCTAAGCATTGAATCCTTTGCAAGAGAATTAGGTTACTCGCGGCTTTCATTCCGCCTATTTGTCAAGGCAAAAATCACACTAATATTATAAAAGCGAAAGTTTGTATGTATGTGTGTATGTTTGTTACTACTTCACGCTCACACGTCTAGATTTCAAGACCGATTCGGCTGAAACTTGGTATGTAGATAGCTTATACCCTAGATTAACACAGGTTTATCCTAGACATTGTATGTCTCAAATTGTAGATGGCGCCACCATAGCTAAGTCCCAATCTGTCAATTAGAGGCAGTTGATTATAAAAAGCAAATGAGCAACCGGATTTTCAAATTGAGCCCTGGCTCGGCCTTAATTTATTGAGGACACCACCGGATAGTCCGGTTAAGCAGTAAACAACTCGAGCGAGTTAAACAGTGGCCCAACCTAAAAAAAACAAAAATACGGATTTTCAACCATCATCTGCCTAGCCTTTTCCCAACTACGTTGGGGTCGGCTTCCAGTCTAACCGGATGTAGCTGAATATCAATATTTTACATGGAGCGACTGCCTATCTGAACTGACCGATTTTCAACCAATGCCAACGAAACAAAATTTAGAGTAGCCATCCCCATTGATGGCATTAGTTTTGAAAGTGGCCACGTCCTAAAAAACCCAAGCCGCACTGTATTACTGTATTCCAAAAACGTTACATAATTTCAAACCGTAAAGTATAGTAGACAACGTCCTAATTCCAACCAGCTGCATATCAAGTCTTTGGCTCGTGTCTCTATTAGCGAGAGTGGATGCTTATCCCTTTTCAAGACAAAACCCCTTTATGCAGACGAGGGTATCAAGTCTAAAACAAAAGGATGACCCGATTTTGTTTATTGTCAATTTTATTTTTAATGAAAAGTGTTACGATTACAATTTCATGCAAGAATGGTTAAAATCGTGGCAAATACAAAAATTTTTGAGCGTTGAAACACGTGTACAAATAAAATTTAGGTAATACTAGCTGGCGTACCCGGCTTCGCCCGCGTCATATCGAATGAAACACGTGTACTAATAAAATTTAGGTAATACTAAACAAATCATCAAAATCTGTTCAGCCGTTTTGACGTGAATGAGTAACATAATATTAGTAAGATAGCTGGCCCTGCGGCTAAAACCGCGTGAAATTGAAAAAAAAAGTATCCTATGTGTTATTTCAGACCATAATCTACTTCTGTGCCAAATTTCATCGAGATCTGTTCAGCTGTTTTGACGTGAAAGAGTAACAAACAACCATACATCGATCCATCCAACCATGCATCCTCATAAACATTCGCATTTATAATATTAGTAGGATATACCTACATTGTTTCATTTCTATCTAATTACAATTTTTGTTTAACCTGATATAGTAATGGTAGATTAATCAGAGCAGCGCGCAATGATTGTTGACATTACAGTCCCGCATGACGAGAACCTCGTGAAAGCTGAGAAAGATAAGCAAATTAAGTATATTGACTTGGCTCACGAGGTTGTCGACATTACGTGTCCCTTATTTTTGAATAATCTAAAGGCGGGTCTAAGCTAGACGAACCGAGCACAAACGGACTCGTTCGCGACGTCAAGTGTGGACGTACAACGAACCTACAACGATCACTGTCCTCGAACGTAGTCAAATCCCTTTGTGTTCGTCAAAATGTGTTTAAACGTTAAATTGTAAATTATTTAAAATCCAACTACACAAATGGCTCAATAATAATAATTTCTATAGCTTTAATGATTTTTAAAATGAATTTCAATGTTATCTATTTTATCTCAATGCCTTAATGTATGTCTAGTTTGCATGCTTTAGTTTAAGCAAAACATGCTTGATCTAATATTTTAATAACATGTTTTATGCAAATAAATATATCTTATCTTATCTTATAAAAAACCGACAACAGGCGGAACAGACAATCACGGACGAAATGCTCGCAGCGCGCTCGTTCGAGGCTTTTAAGTCGGTCCACACTAGACGAATTGTGTTCGGCTCGTGCTCCGCTCGTGCTCGGCTCTCCTAGCGTAGACGCAGCTTTAAAGACGGACTAAATAGAATGTATTAACATTGACCCTGGAAACTCCACTATTTGAAGAACAAGAATAATTATTCAAATTGAAAGTGGGTACGGTTTAATAAAGAATAAAGAATCGTTTTAAAAAAAAATGTGAACGACAACAAAACTTTACCGCCATACAAAAAAGCAATAATGAAATACCAGCCAGCAGACCAGACATCTGACACACAAACAGACGACAACCCTTTATCGAATTGATTCCCCATCTGCATACACAGACGGATAATTGCCGACTCCCCCTAGCCAGACATACACCCCCTTACGTGTCTGTCACGGGAGACTGAACCTCCCCCCCCCCCCCGTTTCGCCCCCCCTCCAGTTTCACCTAGGGGATCAATTTTGTTTTGGACTTCCTGTGATGGACAGTGATTCTTGTGTGTCTTTTAATTTCGCTTTGGACATGTTTTTAGACAGCTACGTCTGTTTTTAAAAACATGCAGATGATTTGAATCGTGTATTACTTTTAATATATAAAACTAGCTTTTGCCCGTGGCTGCGCTCGCGTTAAATTCGGCATAACACAGTACCTGCAGTTTTTGCCCTTGTGTCTTATTGATTTGTAATAGCAACGCTAAGTTTTCCCTTTTCTTCCTTCGTTCTCCCTCATATCACACAATTTTTTATAAAAAAAAACCCTATGTCCGTCTCCTGGTCGCCAACTCTCTCTGTACCAAAGTTCATCAAAATCGGTTAAGCTATTAAAGCGTAAAGAGGTAACAAACAAACAAACTCACTTTCGTTTTTATAATATTAGTAAGGAATTCTCGTGTCGCGGTGTTGTTGTCCTGTTGGTGTTTCCAAATTTTTTATGGAAGTTAGTTTTAGTTTTTAATTTCTATGAAATTTTGTGTGCATATCGAGTAGGTCTGAGAATCGGCCAACATCTATAAAGTCATTGTGGAGGATTCGTAGTAGTTTTATACATCTCTGGTGCCGCAACTCTAAGCAGCTTCAAAACTCGTTGGAAGTAATGGCTTGTCGAGCAAACGTTATGTTCTTTTGATGGTGAAGCTGTGACGTATAAATTAATTTGCCCATTATTGATTCACAATCAATAATTGTAAGTATGTGCATTTCTATGCATTATTGGGATGGCTTTTGTTTTCTTTTATTTGTTTCTTGCTTTTGCCCGCAGCTTCGCTCTCGTTAAATTCGGGGTAACAAAGTTCGCCTTGCACCTTATTGATTTGTAATAGCAACGCTAAATTTTCCCTTTTCTTCCCTCTTTCTCCCTCACATCCCACTTTTTCCAAAAAAAAATATTAGCCCATGTCCGTCTCCTGGTTCCCAACTATCTCTGTACCAAAATTCATCAAAATCGGTTTACCCATTAAAGCGTGAAGAGGTAACAAACAAACTCACTTTCACTTTTATAATATTATTAGTAAGGAGTAAGGATGTTGGACCTCTTATTTTTATTTATTTCACTTGTTATTTTCTGACAAATTTAACAAATCTGTATTCTATATGACAATGTATTTAATGAATTCATATAATGCACGTATATCTTTGTGACTTGTAAGAATCCCTTTACAATAAAACTATGACAAAGACATCAACGAATTACAAAGCAATGACACTTTTTTTTTGGGGCTGGGAAATCATCAAATCTGTTCCGCCGCTCTTTGCGGAGCGGGGGGGAGTGTCAGACTTTTACTGACTAAAACCCAGCCATGTTCCTTCTATTGCCCTATACGTTCCGAGGCCGCGGTTTCTCTTTGGAACAACCCGCAACCCCGGCAGGCGACACATAGGCGCGTCGCCCACACGACCAAGAGTTGAGGCGCAGTCGCGGCGCGGGCGCGTTAGGCGCGTCGCCCACACGACATTTGTAAAGAAAATCTCACATCAGAGTCACGCCGCAACGAGATTTTCTTTACAAAATGCCGTCTGCGCCTCGACTCTTGGTCGTGTGGGCGACGCGCCAAAGACATCTCTATGAGGCGTGCGTGGAACACTCACGCGCTGTCGACACGGCCTGTCATCAATAGACGGACGGACGATGAGCTACCCATTGCTCACCGTCCACAGGCCCGAAGTAATGACACTTGAGATTCGCTTCAACACCAACAGTTTCCTGTCTCGTTGCGCGGTTCCCTGTGAGAATCACCTGCGGAATTATATAGTAGTTGTTCCTTTAGAAGACACAAACCACGACTTCTCTGCTCCTATCGACAACTTTATCTCTTTCTTCTTTTTAATAACGTTACCCCACAGTACTTTAATTTTGTTATACGGTAGAGGATATTTTTCGACTATGCCTAATCTTGCTTCATCCTTCTGACAACAAGTTTATAATCAAGAGTATGTTATGTGTACCTACCTACTAAACTCATTGCAAACCAATTTTAAAACACCAACGCTAAAAAGTTAAAAGCTCTGCATAAACTCACATCTTTCTTCCATGGTGAACCAGAACATACAAAACGCTAACAAATATTTGTGCTTCAACCACGTTCAAAAACGTCCCGAATTAAAACATTTCTCCAAAAAACCACCTTCCGCACACCCCAGAGGTTCCTCATGACCAAACCCACAAAAAGTTTTTCCACAGAAAAATAATTTTCCCAACCAAAACGCGATTTTAAATGAAATTTCTCACTGGCATAAAGGAAAACGCGGTAAGCCAGCATTTAATAATAAATAAGCTAGGTGTTAAGCTCTGCGACGGTGGCGCCACCTGTCGACAGTTGTCAAGCACTCCCTCATCATTAAAGAGTTCTCACGGGTGTTTAGTATCTACTTAAGTTGTTATAAGCGTGTGGTTAGTTAAGTAGAACATAGTTAAGCTCTTTACGTTCGATAGGCTTGAGTGATAGTTTGATGTCCGAGAAAAGTATTTGGCAGGGTGATTCTGGAGCCTTTAATGTTTACTGTATGTGTATAAGCACATGTGTAAGAGTAATGGATCTGAATGTTGATGGACGGAGAGCGAGAGGAAGGCCATAGAAAAGATGGATGGATTGTGTAAGGAATGAAATGAAGGAGAAAGAAGTAAATGATGCCGTGACGTCTGATAGGGGAGGATGGAAGAAGAAAACGTGTTGCGCCGACCCAATTAGAATGGGATAAGGGCAGGAAAATGATGATGAAAATCACTTTCTTGATTTAATAAATTGATAAAGATAAACTTGAGATTGAAACTTTAGTTTGGATTTTTAAAAGGCCAAATGCAGGATCCATAGTGAAACTGCCGTATGCTGAAAATTCTATGGGCCAAAATAAACACCATGTGGAGATTATTGACCTTAAGAAACGTAGGAGATGACAGGACGAGCTGGACAAAAAGAATTTGACGACACGACTGGCGCAGTGGCTGTGTGATCGACTGCTGCGCTGCGTGTCACGGGTTCGATTCTCGCACGGAACAGATATTTGTATGACCTACAGATAGTTTTTCCTGGTCTGGCTGTTTGTGTATGTGAGTTTAAATGTTTGTAAACGCACCATACAAGAGAAATTACAAGTGTGGGCCAACATGTTTATATGTATGCATGTATAAATATAGTATATCCAGAGGTCCTAATAAGCCCTAGATCGAGCAATCGAGCCTGCCCCCAATGTTGCGGATGAAAAAAAAAACTGAAAAAAAATTGTTGACTGGTGTTCGTAACCATGATATGAAGTAAAAGTAAAATTAAATGTCTTACTTAGTTAGGTGAGCCCGACCTAAGCCCTAAGTTTAATAATAAATGAGCAGCGTGTCGCGACACGACAGTGCTGCCACCTGTCGACGCCACCTGTAAGCTACTCCGCCCCTGAGGCGGCGCCTGTTAGTTACTACATCCGTGAGAGTTCACACACTCATTTATGTACTAGCTTTTGCCCGCGGCTTCGCTCGCGTTAAATTCGAGGTAACACAGTACTCCTTGCGCCTTATTGATTTGTAAAAGCAACGCTAAGTTTTCCATTTTCTTCCCTCTTTCTCTCTCAAATCCACTTAAACAAAAAAAAGTAGCCTATATAACCTAAAAAAATAGTCCGTCTCCTGGTTCCCAACTACCTCTGTACCAAAATTCATAAAAATCGGTTTAGCTATTAAAGCGTGAAGAGGTAACAAACAAACAAACTCACTTTCGCTGTTATAATATTAGTAAGAAGTGGATGTATCGCAGAGTAATTGAAAAAAAAAACGTCTTTAAAAAAACATCTAGGGTATTGAGATAATTTTTAGGGTTCTGTACCTATCAAGGAAAAAAACGGATCCCTTATGGAATCACTTTGCTGTCCGTCCGTCCGTGTGCAGGTCTGTCAAGACCCTTTGTCTTGGGAACGCGTAAAGGTATCGAGTTGAAATTAAATTATTACAAATATTATAAAAGCGAAATTGAGTTAGTTTGTTTATTACGTCTTCACGCCGAAATGGCCAAACCGATTTTGATAAATTTTGGTACAGAGATAATTGGAGTCCTGGAGACAGACATAAGCTAATAAAAAAGTGAGAAAAGGGGGAGTAAAAGGGAAGAAAAGGGAGAGAGAAAGATATAGTTTTTATCCGGTCATCACGCGGTTTAAAGTTAGCGTTATTCCAAAGTAACTACGCCACGCGGACGAAGTGGTAGGCGGAAGCTAGTACTACTATAGACTCAAGTCTATAGTCACTTTGTGTTGTAAAAAAGTCAACCCTCTAAGTCAAAATTCATGGCCGTTTATGTCTCAAGTTTATACGGAACGCTCGGTGCGTGAGTCTGACTCGCTCTTGGCCGGTTTTTGAATTTTAACAACGTTATTTGTGATCCATCTGTCAAACCTTTTCCCAGTACATTTGGTGTCGTTTACCAGTCTTACCGAATATTTTACATGAGCGACTGCGTTTCTGACCAAAACCCAGGCAATTAGGTAATACAATGATACCCTAGAAAGACTGTCAAACTCTCGGGCCACTGATTACCTGTAACAACTGATCGTGATGCACGTGCGCGGCAAATAGATGTCAGCAAAGTAGAGTCGCCTGCCAGGGCCACCGCCTGCCCCAGTTGCTGGTTAACATAAAGTCAGTAAAAGTCTGAAACTCCCCCCCTGGTCCGCCCAGAGCAGGGGAAGTTATTTGATTTCCCATTCGCAAAAAAAGGATTTGTTATCGCGCAAGCGACGACAGAGTTATTTTAATAAGTAGAATTATTTATATGAACATGCATCTTCAACTGCTTATTTCCAAGGCGTCAGTCTAACCAGACACTCCTTCTTAAAGAATATCAGAAGCACTCCGGGGATAACAAGATATCCTGATTACATTACCATCAAAATTCTTTAACCAAACTCATATAAAAGTAGGTCCATTTTAATAAAAACATGCCGTAAATACTTAAATATGTTACAAAACTCGGTATTTCGTATCAAATCCGAGTCAAATTACCGAATAATTCCCTTGGTGGTAGTCAGCAAAGGAATAAATTAACTTTCATGGCATATACATACGTACTTGTGTATATATGTACGTAAATACGTTACGTTGGGCAATTAATCACTTCTTGGCAGTTCTGTAAGGCTTTCGTGTACTGTCAACGCGAAAAGTGACTTATTCATTGTAGAAAATAGGTTTGACAATTAAGTGTTTGGTGTTTTATGAATGTGAAAATTGCTGTAAATATTAATGTTTGTTAGCAATCTTCAAAATTATAGTTAAATTTAAGAAAACGGTGTATCTAGTATTTAATAACTTTTATTTTTATTATCCTGACAGATAGATGTATTGCTGCGGACTTTGTTCCGCCACTTCTTCCCAGCTAAAACACTAGGAAGTGGCGAAGGGTGGGGCGTTTTTGTGGGACTGTCTCTTGTAATGTGACATTCAAAAAGTGCTGATTATAACCCTAATTAAAAAAAAAGACTTTTGATTTTGTTTTTTTTTTTAATAATGAAAAAATCTCATTGAGTGCTTTTCAATAACCAAAACCTAGATAATATAGAAGGTCTAATAACATTAATCAAACCTTAAAAAGTGCAGGCAGGTTTACCGTGACAATGACGTTCAAATACTCAAGTTTTAAAAATAGAGAATAAAAAATGGACAGAAGAGAATATATTTAAAACAATAATGTGACATGTATGGGTAAAATGATGAACTAAAAATATAGTGTAAAGTGTTTTATGCTTCTTTTATTACGAATACACGCCCCTCACGACCGAAAGTCATGATAGTATCTGATGGAGGTTGTATATCTACATGACAGTGATTTAATATTCGAGTAAAAACTAATTATAATATGTCACTTGATCCTGTTCCGTCAAGGAGCAAAAGTCGTGGATTATTCTATTAAGTTTGCTGTTAATAAATGTGTTCGATCCAAATAGCCTCTTGATTTCAACAGTATCAAGAATTTGTAACGTTTTTGTGTAGGTCTTAAGGTACACATAAAAGATACATCCCTTAATATTAATTTACTTGGTTGCTCTAGTGGTTGCTGGCAGGATTATCGGCCTTAAGGTCTGGGTTCGATTCTCAGGTGGGGCAAAGTGCTATTGGGTTTTTTCCTGCAGGAATTTCTCTGGTAAACCTTTAACTTTGCGTTTTTAAATGTTTTTTTATAATGATGTATTTGGATTTATATTTTTTTTGTTTTATTAATATTAGGTTAGATGCCTTTTAGAATAAATAAATTTATCGGGAGATTCCGACCGTGATTTGGTCAATATTAATTTACAGGACAATTCAACAAAAAATAATAACTACAAAGCTTGAAATTGTCATAACACTCCCGTTACCGAGTGTACCGCTATGTTATACAAAGGCGAGAAATTTAGCCCTTTCGTGTTCAAACCCTTTTGTAGTGATTTTATTTTTTAGGGTTAAGCATATGGAAGTAAAACGGAAACGTTGTGACTTGTCAGAATGTTATTTAAGTTATTAATGTTTGAGTAAATCTTTTTTCGAGATTGTTCTGTAATTCACTTTGAGTTTTGTATTAAGGTATAGTATATATTTTGTATAGGGTCTTGACACACAGACAGCTGGAGAACAAAGTGATCTAATAAGGGTTCTGTTTTGCCTTTTGGGGTACCGGTTACGGAACCCCCAGATGCGTTAGAGCGCGTTCATTCTGGATGAAATACGTTTAAAGTCTGTCTTAAACACATTGGGAGGGATGCGACTATCAAGAGTCATTTTTTTTTCGGGTGGGAAATCATCCAACGACTTCCCCCGCTCTGGGCGGAGCGAGGCATGTCAGACTTGTACTGACTAAAACCCACCCATGTTCCTTCTATTGCCCTTTACGTTCCGGGGCCGCGGTCTCTCTTTCGAACAACCCGCAACCCCGGCAGGCGGAGGCTCTGGCAAGCCCGTCTGCTTTGCTGACTCTCTTTGAGGCGCGCGTGAAACACGAACGCGCCGTCGACACGGCCTGTCGTCAATCGACGGACGGTCGGTGAGCTACCCATTGCTCACCGTCCACAGGCCCGACTATCTTACCTGTTAACGCAGTGTGATTAGCCTCCTTTATCTTACATCATATATCACCAACCTTTTTTTATTTTACTGGTTTACCTTCAAAATACAACATGCTAAACTTTTATTTACAAAACCAAACACGACATGTAGATACTAAAACCGACAAAACCTTTTGTTTTTCATGTCCCATATCAGAAAACACAGAAAATCCCATATTTAGCGACAAAACCCTACCAGTTGTCTCTTTAACAGTGGGATATAAAAATGGCAGTCGCTCTGAGATAAGAACGGGAAGTACCGCCATCCGTAAGGATTTTACGAGGCTTCTCTGACCCCTGTGTTGGGAGCCGCAAATGATGCAATAAATAACGGTTCCTTGCCTACTTTTTAGTGCGGTTTTGGTTTTTCGCAGGGAAATTTTGCTATTGATTATTTTTAGGGTTTCGTTCCTATAAAAGTAAAGACGGATCCCTTATAAAACACAATTTTTTAAAAAAGAAACGCACCCACGTTACTGGAGAAATTTTTAGTGGGGGGCAACGTTTTATAAAAAAAATAACCCAAAATATTAACACTATAAAAAGACCTTTATCTTCACCGACCTTGGCACGAGCAGCTTCAGCTTCGAACGAGTCGCGCGCCTGTTATTACTTAACCATAACCCACGTAGGACCCATCCCCTAAGATTACGGTCTCACACAATAATTACAGCTCCCAAATTGGATGTCAATTCGGGTGACAAATGGCTTGCCTATAAGTACGATTCCGTGTTCCGTCAATTAATTTATTCGTTCAATTAATTGCTATGGAGGCTGTAACGCTATTAGGCGCTGATCTTGACATATTATTATTACAGAAAGATCCTATAACTAGCTGTGTCTGTAGTTTTAACTAGAAATTGAGTTTTCTTTATTTTTTCTTGGGGTATGCAAAACATATATTTTGTTTTATATAGTTGTGAATAAAGAAAAGCTTATTATTTCCGAGTGACTAATAACTTAAAAGTCGACTAAATGTTTGCAACAAATAAAATAACTTGCCAGCGATTAATTAAATATTTTCGCGACTATTATATTATGTAAGGTTCAAAATTAAGGGTGTTATAAAAACTAAAAACAGCTGCGTTTAGGTAGCAAATAAACTATAGGTACCAGTCAATTGAAATATTAGGCGAGGAGAGAAAATATTAAAAAAAACTAGCTTCCGCCCGCGACTTTGCCTGCGTGGCAGAGTTACTTTATGATTGAAAAAAAATATCTTTCTTTACCCTATTCTTATCTCAGGATCATCCTACTTCGGATACCCGCTAGTTTGTGATGTAAACCAGCGCAGCGCCTGTTATTATTAATGTTATGATTACGATTAAAGTACATTGCTTTGCGCCCATACATTGTTAGCCCTGCAGCCAAGAGCATCGGAAGATGATATTGTGTTCTCTATTATTAATAAACTCCTTTATGATCTTAATTTAATAGCGGACTAGCTGCAGAATAGATATATTTAAAAAAAAATAACTAGATTTTGAGGTTATAATCGAACCATAACAACGTTTATTAGGTATGATTATTCCTAGCTCCGACTGAGTTTCAAGAAGCTGAAAATGATATGATAATACATTTAGCTACTTTTTTATATTCTTACTAGCTGTGCCCAGCGGTTTCACCTGCTACTCACTTAGAGGTATGAAAAATAGATGTTGGCCGATTCTCAGACCTACCCGATATGTACACAAAGTTTCGTTTGAATCGGTCCAGCCGTTTCGGAGGAGTATGGCAACGAAAACAGTGACACGAGAATTTTATATATTAGATTATATATATAGTTTATTACCAATTTACACGTGATATTGGCAAAACTGTGGTATATCTCGTCCACAAAAACCAACTTACATTACAAAAAAGACAATTAATTATCGTGTATTCCGAAACCTACTCTTTACTGCACAGAGCCTTTTTGGTCCTTTGGCTTTGAAAATTACACATCGTTGGGATTTTGTCGACACTTTCGCATTTTGGATTCCCTGAACACCTCTTCTTCGATTTTTGCACAAAGCACCTTAAGGTTCACGCTTGGATAGCCACACACAATCTTGAATCACGTTAAAAACTGCATTTTTGGCACTCTTGTTTTATATGGCACTAATATTTTATATAAATTTTATTGTGTTTAATAACTTTACATGTAATATATACAATGATTTTTTAAAAACTGTGTTTTGTATGTTGATAGTTTGGTGTATGACTACACTAAGCCTTTTAGTTCTTCCCTGGCAATGACATTACAATATATTAATATTAGGGTGATAGACGAGGCTTATTGGACGATTCGCACGAATTTAATTCGCACAAAACGTGCGAATCGACTCCTTTAAAACATATTATTTTTTCTGTGAATCGATCGCACGAATTTCATTTATTGGCGTGCGAATCGACACCCACACAAATATGTAGTAGACTATTCGCACACATTTCATTTTAAGGTATAAAAAAATTAAAGTACAGTCGTATTCAGCCATCACTGAAATAAAAACAAAAAATAATCGAAGTTTAAACAGCAGATATTTACTTGAAAGTAAGAAAGATCTGTATGGAATAAGTGATAATAATAATTACTTAAAACGTGGCATATCTACATTTTTAATAATACAAAACAATATAAACATAACCGCAAAATTCGCCTATTACAGATAAAAATGAAAGAGAAAGCTATATATGTATATGCTATCACGCTCACTCGGGTTGGTCATGGGTCTACATTTGATATTGTTGATTATAGATTGTGATTTTATTTTCTATCTATTACGAGTAAAACATATTTCACCTTACTACTTCTGTGCTCAAGTGTACTTTATCATAACTGCATTTCATAAAAAAACAATATGTGTGTGAATAGCCTAGTACATATTTGTGAGGGTGTCGATTCGCACGCCAATTAATGAAATTCGTGCGAATCGACTACAGAAAAAATAATATGTTTTAAAGGAGTCGATTCGCACGTCTTGTGCGAGTTAAATTCGTGCGAATCGTCCAATAAGCCATAGACGAGATAAGATGAGGGAAATCGTTATTCAATACAACAAGTATTACAAGTACTACTTGGTAACAAATCTGTCTAGTGCCAGGAAGCATTCGTGTGTCAATATCCAAACTGTTTGGGATTATATACAACATTATTTATATGAAAATATTATAACATAATATCATATCTATAAAACTTTTTGTTTTTTCGACATTGTTAGATCATTTACACTTATAAATAAAACTCTGAGATCGTGGGATCCTTGTGCTCACAACCCAAGGTATTGCCAAACGTTTAGTTACCACTTCCCGTGACCACCAAGGGCTGGCTTTTACTTTGGTCAGAGGCTTAGCGTTGCCATACAACGTGGCAACATGGCCAGTGTTTTGAGGACGAATTTTTGACGTTATTTTTTTAGTTAGTTAAGTTATTTTATTTTGATATTAGTAAAATCATTTAAATACAAACACTTATAAATTGAAGAGGTAAAGTTTTTATTTTTTATATATGGCAGATAAAATCTGAAACTAAAAACCGATTTTAAAAAGTTTTACCTGGTTCAAACTAAGCATACATACATAACGTAACGCCTGTAATCCCAGACGGGTAAGCAGAGGTGTACTATTACACCCACATTATCTCAAAAGACTGAAAAAGCGCGTCTATTGATTATGAACCCGCGTACGAAGGCTCCATTATGATAAGCATGACTGATAAGAGAGTTTAAATGTAACCCAAAACCTCTTATTACAACCCCAAAAACACTCAAAAACAAATATACAAACGTGAAAGCGACAAAGTAAAACACTTCGCCTCGCAACTCGATAACCAGCTCTCTGCGAAGACCATCAGCTCACGAACTTAACACTCCAGCTATCCCAATTTGAATTTTCCAACCTCACAGCTAAGGGTCAATTTACTTTGTCACAATCGTGCCCTACTATACGGAATGAGAATTGAAGTGTCCAAAGTTTCGGAATTGGGTTGCGAGGGCGGTTTAAAAATCGGCACGAGAGAATTGAAGTGAATTTTGGATAACTCTATGTATATAAATCGGATTTTCTCGAGGCTTACTTGGACGAATGTTTTATTTTTTTATAGTTCTGTGCCCTTTTCTTTTTTTTTTGTCGCTTCGGGAATGTCTTTGGTGTCAAAGAATTGAAATAACTTCAAGTATTACGCGCGCGCATCCGACTGCTGAAAAGAGGTGGGTTTTTTTTACATGATTTTATTTGTATTGTTAATACTAGACATATTATTAATTTTAGTAATATATTTGGATAAAAAGTTTCTTTTAATCTAATCCAAGTAACAGTCTATCCGTTTAATCGTTAATGACTGAAAGAGCAACGGGCAGGCTGATAGTTTTTTTTCTTTTTTCGTTCGGTAGTGTCTAACTAACCCGATGTCAGAGGTTGTGTGCCACACATTGGCACAATGTCTTGGCCCAGACTTGGCCTTATATGGCGTAGAGAAATATCTTATATGCATATTGGTTTGGTTTCCTTTCGAAGTTTTTAGGGTTTCGTCCCATAAAAGAAAAAGTTTTTTTTCGCCCGTCCCTTAAGTCTGTCTCTCTCTGTCAAGTCCTTTTATCTCAAAAACGCTTAGAGCTATCGAGTTGAAATTAAAATGAAATACTTAAATGTATGGTCTCTTGGAGCTGTGAAAAAACCAAACCTTTAAGTGTACCTAAGTATAAGGTATGGCCGTTTATGTCGCAAGTTTGTACGGAACTCGGCCAGTTTCTATTTCATCGAGCCAATTGATAATTACGCAATCCGGAAAATAAGAGACTCGAACATGAGACCTTTGACACTCCGAAACGACGGTCACACCACTAGGCCATCACTTCTGTACTATTAATAGTTGGCGCCCGCGGCTTAATCCACGTGATGATAAAAAAAAGTATCATATGTGTTTTAACGTGAAAGAGTACATCCATCCTCACAAACATTCACATTTATAATATTATATAAAGTAGGTTTATGTAGTTTCGAAAAGGCTAGACAGACAATGATGTTAAAATAAAACATAGGTAGTATTTGTCGGGTTATGATCTATCTGTCAAACATTAGTTTCACAAATTAATGATTGACAGATCGATCATAAAGAACAAGGAAAACAGACAGACACCGGTATTCATGAACATTACTATGAGGTCTCACAGGGCGCGCGGACGCATAGGGTCACAAAAACCTATTCATAAACGATACTTGAGGGACGAACGACACTATGCGCTTACTATAATGAACGCACAGCTAAAGTAGCTCCCTAGCTACTTTACGCTGCGCATAGTGCGACAGTCAACACAGATGTCAAACTGGCATCGGGTATTAGGTTATGTTTGTAGTGATTTGTAAATTGTGATACGCTGATTTGTTTTGTTTAATTGCGATGGATTACAGCAGCGAAGATGATTTTGTTTGATGATCTTGAGAGGATAATAAACACAAAGAACAATCAGCACAAGAAAAGTGATACGTGACTTTCAAAATTCTTTCGATTATTACAGTGCTGATGAATTTACAAGACGCTATAGATTTTCGATATTTGTAGATGTCATGGCATTGTTGAAGAAATAGAGGATATTGGGTTTACCACGACTAAGTACTCGACAAAACATTAGAAATACACAATCATCCAACAGAGAAGGACTGCTTTTTAGGAGATTTATAACACGCTATTTTTAATGTATAAATAAAATAAAACAAATGTATTTTAATATTGAAGTTGTTTTTTTAATAGTTCAATTTCCATTTTTATTTTTGTTAATTGTAAATCATGGAGTTGATTTTCGAAGTCAATTAAGCCAGCCGGTCCCGCACTAAAGCCACAATTAGTTCTCTTTCCGAAAAAGTAAATGGTAACTTCTATAAGCTGAAAGAAAATAACACGTGTTATTATTTTCATAACTTTGACTTCGAAACAAACAGAAATAATACAATTTAATACTTACTATGTTTTGGGTGCTTTCGTACTCAATAAAGGCAAGCAACTAGTATTCATTTTGAAAAGTTTATTATAAATTATGTAACACATAAGACAGCTCACAAAACTTGTAAATAAAACAGTGGTCTACGTTTATTCTGTCAGTCAGTCAACCCGAGTGAAGTCGCATCACAACGTTAACCAATCCACCGGTATTCAAGGAGTTCTTTCCACATTTACAATTTCGATGTCATTATAATTCTAATCAAACAAGATTTCCTTCATCATTAATACACTGCGCTGTCTACAAGTAAGCTGTGGCTTATCAAGACCGCTTATCATGACTCACTCAGGTCCTTTATCCCTCGCCTGATATCGGTGCCCGCTTGTTAAGCCCTCTGACGTTGAACCAAGTACCTTAGGGACTTGACACGCGACTCTTCAACAGAAAAGAAGATTTTTTTTTGAAGGAGGTTTCAATGTGTAGATTTCCTTTTGTGTTTTGAACGAATATATCGAACTTCTTAAAAGGCCTACCTCTTTGGTATTGTGATCGCAAGCATCGATACTTTTTTTCGATTGCGGATGCGAACTTATTTCTTCCCCCGCTTTGGGCGAAATGGAGGGAGTGTCTGTCTTTTACTGACTAAAAGCCACCTTTATCCGGCCCCCAAGATACAGGCGCAGCCTAATTTGAGGACCATTGATTTTTAATTCTGTCAGTACTAAACTTGTTATCGAAATTCGTAATTATGTTAGATATAAGAATAACAATGTAACTACGGTTTAATAAATGTATTCTGACTTATTCTTATGTTCCTTCTTTTGCGCTGTACGTTCCGGGGCCCCGGTATCTCGAAGCATCGATGCTTGAGGGTCTAGTTTTGATTCCCGAGTCAGTCACTGTTATTAGTTTTTCCACTAGGAATTTTAGGCTAGAAGCCCGTAAACTTGACCTGGATTTTTCGGCCGGATGGTTTTTCTTATTACCCAGCACTAACTAAGTTATAGAGGTCAGATAGGCAGTCGCTCCATGCAAAAGTCTTCAGCTGCATTTGGTTAGATTGAAAACCAACCCCAACGTTTTTGGATAAAGATGAGACGAATGGCATAAGGCTCACTTAATTTACTTCACAAGGTACTATTGCATTACTCTTTTTGAATTAGCTGTTTTAGATCTTGGCCCTTCCAAATTAAGTTAAACTTTTGCGCACAAACAACTTTTAACAAAGAGACCTACATAGGCTCTATTTTTATGTTGACTACGAAAAAAACTAGTCCAAAAACTAAGACAAAAATCAGATTAAAACCTACAAAGTAAGTCTGCAACTCGATCCATCTAGCCAGTCTCGACACAACCCACTTAGGGTGGCCCTCAAGAGACCTGCAAACTTCAGACGTGAGCAACTAATAATACAGGTTGACAACTCACTCTGCAGCTTAATTGAAGGGTTTTAACCGAGAACTAACGCGGTTTAGCTGTTAGCTTGTCCACTTTTAGTAGAGATAACTGTGGTAGTTTTGTGAGGGGTTTATTAAAATGTTTGTGTTTTTACATTGTTTGCGGTTTTAAGCCAATCCTTACTAATATCATAAAAGCGATAGTGAATTTGTTTGTTGGTACGTTTTCATGCCTAAATGGCTAAACCGATTTTAGTGAATTTTGGTACAGAGATAATTGAGACCCTGGAGAAGGACATAGGCAAAATATATTTTCAAAAAAAGTGAGAAATGATGGACTTAGTTTTGTTATATGAAGCGCTAAATAAAGCGCAAGGGCATACACTACAGGTAGTAGGTATCCAAAAATCAGGAAAAGGGAACTGTGTTACCCCATATTTAACGCGAGCGAAGCCGCGGGCAAAAGCTAGTATAATTTATATTAACAAAATGTTCATTTTAAGTTAAGATTTGGTTTATTTCCTAATACCAACCAAATAGTCGTAGGTTCAATCCTCCGTTGCTTATCATACCACATTTAAACATACCTAGACCCTCTATATCTCTCCCTCTATGTCCCTCTATATCTATATCCCTCCTCTGCCCACAATCTAGGACAAAGACTTCACAATTACCACGGTATACCGCATAAATTATCCAATTAGTTCGTGGAAAAGAGGACATTTAATGAAGCCACAAGTGGTACATTTAAATTATATTTGAGGGTTTGCCAGAACCGGGCAAAAGAGCTGAAGATAAGCTTGTTATGAAACCCGGTTACTGATGTGCCCGGTTACTGATGTACCGGAGTTAGCCACATTAGCGTAACGAGCCACAAAGTGGTCTAATTAAAACGTATGTGCTTTTTGTTTATTGTGTTTATTATTAGGGTCATACAGATATTAAATGGTTACGGTTTTTTTTTGGGAAGTAGAAGATTTGTTTGCACAGATCTGAAGTGTTTGTGCCGGTTGACAACACAATCTTAAATAAGTGAGTGTTATTCAGGACAGGCTCAAAAAGTTACAAGTACAAATCTAAACGTAACTATACACAAAGCACGCTCTAACTTATTACATACTAGATTTTGTCCGCAGCTTTGCTCGCGTTAAATTCGCGGTAATACACTTCCCCTTTCCTGATTTACATGCTACCTGTTATTATTATATAGCAATGCTAAGTTTTCCCTTTTCTTCCCTCTTTCTCCCTCATATCCCAATTCTTCAATTCTTTTAAAAAAAATAGTTTATATCCGTTTCCAGGGTCCCATCTATGTCTGTACCAAAATTTATCAAAATCAGTTTAGCCATTTAGGCGTGAAGACGTAACAAACAAACTCACTTTCGCTTTTATAATATTAGTAAGGATGGATTAAGTACAAAGGACCGACAAACTTCATTAGTATCTTGACACACTAGTCCTTCCCTGTCATCACAGGAAAGGACTAGGATGTCCTTTGCTGTTTTTTTTTTGTAATGGCATCTCGCTATTCAGCCTATGAGGTAGTTGTCAGGGGAATCTCTTTTGCTGATTGCACGTTGTGTTTATATCGCACACTTGTGTTAATTGCACAGATTTATTGCAGCCTGTTAAGTAGATTACTACTGGTGAGGGTTAATTTAACCAAATCTAACCTAGATTATTCACCGACGTAATAAAACATCAAAGATAACCAATAAACCACCATAAAGGCACAGATTACTCCTCAAGGCACCTGAAATATACCTTAAGTGGTTGATATAAAATGTATATCTCGATTTGTGGCGGTGTTCCCCTTACCTACAGTTACCTCATGAGTCCCAAGGGAGCCCGAACTAAGGCCTCGGTCCTACCGCACGCGAATAGCGTTTAGACAGTTAAGCTAGTGGTATCAACATTGTAGTAGCAGCTTCAACTTATAATTAAGTCGTTGTTTTAAACCTAAACAGGCGCTTTTATTAATGCGACAGCTTCAAAAAATCACAGCGCTTAGTATATGGGTTTTAAATTCATTTCTACTCGATAACTTCACGCGTTTTCGATATAATGGGTCTTGACAGACAGACAGACAACAAACTGATCCAATAAGGGTTCCGCTTTTCCTTTTGAGGTACGTTTTTCTTACCTATTTCTGCCTCTAACACTTAAAAAAAAACTGACTGTCTCCAGGGTTCCAACTATCTCCATACCAAAATTCATCAATATCGGTTAAGCCATTTAGACGTGAAGACGTAACAAAGAAACAAACAAACTCATTTTCGCTTTAAAATATGTATTAGTAAGGATATAATAAATAAATACAACCCTAAATAAGTAAATACCTACAATCTTGTGCACGTTTCTAGCTAGTCGCTTACTCGAGTTACTCGCTAGCAATGGGACTTGTGCCTTATACAGGGATTCACATTAATACGTGTCGAGGTGAAAAGCAAGATTTAGCTTTAATATGAATAGTACTTCTTTGAATGTCTTTGTAGTTGTGATAAAGAGTTCTGTAAGAACGTTTCGTCTGTTAAGTTTTTGAGTTGTGCTATTTTTCGTCTACGAAGTTTTCAGTCCTCCCCTTTTTTGTCATTATTAGGGAGAATGTTTTATAGAAATAGCTTATTAAGGACGAGCCTAACCTACTTTTTTTGTTTATCGGAAATCATCAAATAACTTCCTAAAGAGGAGTATTTATTTATTTATTTAATAAAACTTTATGCATAAGTAAAACTGTACAAAGGCGGACTTAATGCCTTAGGCATTTTCTACCAGTCTACCTTAGGGTGATGCAGAGATAAAACACAGAGAACAGAGTATCTGACTTGTACTGACTAAAAGACACCGATGTTTCTTCTTTTGCTCATTGTGTTCAGCAGGCTCCTCTGCTTTCACCTTGAGCCTAATAAAAACTAAGACTGAAACAACCCTTAGCCCCGGGTATGTTCCCCTTACAGACAAAAGTCTCTATGATAAATCAAAAGATCATCATTTTCCTGTCCTTGTCCCATTCTAATTGGATCGGCACAACCCGTTTTTTTCTTCCATTCTCCCCTATCAGACGTCACGGCATCATTTACTCCTTTCTCCTTCATATCACACAACCTATCCATCTTTTCTTTGGTCTTCCTCTCGCTCTCCGTCCATCAGCATTCAGATCCATCTTTCTTTTAGTCACATGTCCTTCATTAATGATATTAAAATTTAATTAGATTATACTTTAAATTGGTGCATGTTGGTTTTTACTTTTAAAATAAGTTACAGTAATAATGTTATTTATATATAAAGCATTTAATAAAGCGCTGACTATTTTATGATTATTAAAGCAATAAAAACAAATAGTTTCATTGCAGTTAGCTTTATATGAAAATGAAATATTTCTCTGAATGGCGCATTTAACGACATTATTTTACTGATAATTAATTCGATAACGCATTTCGCTCGCTAGCCGTAACTAAAGTATGAAATTGTTCGAAATAATGCTTTTCGATATTCATGTTAAGCTTTTTCATGGTTATGATTTTATTTGTTTGTTTTTACGACTAAATATTTTACTGAAGAAACCAGTTTGATAAATGAAAGGTCAACAAAATGCAAGGTTTAGCCTTTTTAAGGTTTTGGTACTATCATCAGTCTAGCCAATTTCTAACTCACTTGAAATCTGAGTCTAAGCTCCCTGCCTTTTAAATAGAAATTTACTTCAAGAATTAGCAGTACTTATTCAAGTTTCTAAATTCGTTCCATACATATCTAATGTTCTTTAATATTTCCTTTTTACTAAATTTCATCGAAGCCATTAGAGTTTTTTTCGGTAAGACTGGAATCCGACCAAAACATAGTTGGGAAACGGCTCGACAGATGATGATATTTGCGAGTATAGATTAACTAACTACTACTGACACAAATATCCCCACATTCTAACAACTATCAATAGACAGTCCAACTCAAATTGTGAGTATATTCTATCAACTGAGGTATACCAAGTCAGTGTTCAATATAACTCCTGGTCTCTAGAGAACCCACACAAACTTTTGACAACTAAACTATATGTTCAGTACTATCACAGTTATTTTAACACTAACATTAAACCTTATGACTACGAGAATAAAGACCGTTATATGCTTGAAGTTCTACGGACAAAGCGTTACGCTTCTACTTTTATTGTGCGCACTGCTATTCGTGGAATTCACTGGCGTATTCTCTATTGTCCGATTATTATAATGTGGATGTCTTCAAGGTTCGATTGGAATGGTTTCTTCTAGGCAAGTAAACAGAATGCCTTTACGGGCTAGGTTGCACCACCAGCCTAGGTAGTATCATATCTTCAGGCAAGTTGCATCAAAACCGTAAACGTTCTAAAAAGATATTGTACTGTCTTTAAAATGATCAGTAGGCCTACTATGACATCTTAAAGCAGAACTTATTCCACTGAGTGAAAGAGATGGTGCTAGACACCCTGTCCCTTTCCCTCAGCGGAATAAGTTCTGCTTTAACATGTCATGGTAGGGTAGCAGGTGCATATAGTGTATTTGATAATAACACTATAATTGTCTGCATGTATAGAGTACCAAAAACTGATAAACTAAGCATCTTTTTTGAACAATTTGAGAAATTGTTACTCACTTTGAGTAAAAAGAATGTAAAAAGAAATGTTGTAATAGCAGGCGACTTTAATATTGATACTCTTAAGCGCAATAACACTTTTCGAGAACTAGATTGCTTGCTTTTAAACTTTAATCTTAAATTAGAATTAAATCAGCCAACACGACTTATAAGCGGATCGTGCATAGATAACTTTGCACATAACTTTAGACAGAAATGTAAATCTGAAGTTATTGATTTTGGTTTATCAGATCATACAGCACAGATACTTAAATTACCGATTAAAACATTTTTGATAAACAAGTGGAAAGTCAAAAGACGTGATTTTAGTAAAGAAAATATGCAGAAATTTAAGGAATATATACAAAGTGTTTCATTCTCCGAGATATACAAAACGGAAAATCCAAATACAGCCTACAATGAGTTTATTGAACAATTTCTACTGTTATATAATCTTTGCTTTCCATTTAAAGAAATAACAATTACCAACAAAAGAAAACCAAAATGGATGTCGCACGGAATTAGAATCTGTAGTAAAAAAAAAAGACAGCTTATGTGGAACTATAGGCAAAATCGAAATTATCAAAACAAAATAGAATTTAAAACATATACTAAGCGTTATAAACATATCATTAATTTAACACAACGAGCTCAAAACATCCATAACATAAAAACAGCACCTAATAAATCTAAAGCCACGTGGGCAATAATTAACAGAACAAAATTGAACAAGCCGAAGGATAACATTTCTTCCCTTAAAATAGGAGATAAAACAGTAACTCATCCACAGGAAATAACAAATGCCTTCAATAATTTTTTCATAGATAAAATTAAACCTTTATCTGATTCAGGTGTAAAAGTAAATTTAAATATTAACAAACCTAAACAATCCATGTTTATGGCACCAAGTACACCATACGACATACTTCAAATAATACGATCGTTGAAAAACACTTCAAGTGTAGGATATGATGGAATATCCACAAAAATTATAAAATATGTCGCTTATAATATTTGTGATCACCTAAGCCATATTGTAAACATTTGTATCAGCACAGGAATATACCCAGATAATCTAAAAACAGCAATAGTAAAACCATTATTTAAAAAGGACAATAAAGAAAACATGAACTCTTATAGACCAATAGCCCTCATTCCTATATTATCTAAAGTATTTGAAAAATATTTATATATACAAATTTACAATTACTTAGAAAAACAAAATATTCTTACAGATGATCAAAAAGGTTTTCGCAAAAATAAAACGATTAATATGGCTATTTTTGATTTCATTCATAATGTCATGACTGACGTAGATAAAAGGAAGCCAGTCTGTGCGATTTACTGCGACATGACTCAAGCTTTCGACTACGTTAATCATGACATTCTCATTAGTAAACTAGAAGCTTATGGCATCAGAGGAAATATACAAGAACTCATTAAAACATACCTAGAAAATCGTAAACAGTACACCGTGATTTCCAAAATAAACATCTTAACCAAAAAAGAAGAAATATATAAATCAGAAGAACGAACAGTGAAATACGGAGTCCCACAAGGAAGTGTATTGGGTCCTCTGCTATTTATTATTTATATTAACGATTTACCTACAATAACAAATTATCCAATATCACTTTTTGCTGATGTTAGAGTTTATGGTGACCGTACGTCACCATAAACTCTAACAATAAAGATAATTACGAGAGCGAAATTAATGACACGATATCTTCAATAGTTAAATGGTTAAATAACAATAATTTGAAAATTAACCTAGACAAAACTAAAATTATGTTCTTCTGTCAACGTTTAGCATCACCAAACCTCAATATCAACTATCAAGGATCAGTTCTAAAAAATGTAGACTCTACAAAATTCCTAGGTTTAACAATTGATAAAAGTCTTAATTGGAAAGAACACACAGAACTTCTAAATAAAAGAATCAATTCCTCGGCATACGCGCTCTATAAACTTGCACCCATTATAAGCACTGATGCGCTTCTTACTGCCTACCATGGTATTGTTGGCTCCATATTAAGATTTGGCATTATATTTTGGGGAAATTCTGTAAATAAGGATATGATTTTTAAGTCCCAAAAAAGGTGCATGAGGGCTATGTTTGGGCTAAAAATTACAGATAGCTGTAAACCCTATTTTATTAAACATAATGTCTTTAGTTTACCTTCCCTATTTATATATGAAGTAGCTAATTTTGTCCAAACTAATCCCAAATTATTTAAAAAAATGACAGAAGTAACGATTCGCAGTCGGCGTGATAATAACAGGCTAGAAATAGTAAGGCCAAACACGGCACTGATGCATAAAAGCATATTTTATTTGGCGCCAATTATTTATAATAAAATCCCCAAACTTATTAAAGAACTACCAAATAGAGTCTTTAAAATACAACTCAAAAAATTCCTTTTAACCAAATGTTACTACAGCCTATCAGAATTTTTAAATGATTGAAAACAAATAAATGCAATTACGACATTTCTTGTAAATTTAAGCTACGTTTTATATCTTTGTTTATTTTTATGTTTTTGTTTTTTATAAATTTTATGTCTAATTTTAACTTCAACGCATGGCTTAAGCCAAAAAATTTTGTACGCCATTCCTAGATGGCAAAACATGTAGCAACTTTACAAATTTTATCATCTTTATACACACTCATGTTTTACAAAATAAATATATCTTTATCTTTATCTTAACCGCCGTACGTGTATGACCAGTTGTATGAAAGTGGACGACGCAAAATATGTATGTGACGATCGCAAGCAGGAGTTCTGTATTTCTTTTCCATAATTAAATTTTTATATGTGTGTGTGTTTGTGTTTCACACTATAAAATGACTAAGATCTTTTATTTACTTTTACACATTTTTAACAGTCCTTGATTTACAGAAAAATAAATCCAAAATGGTCTAAAAGCCTTCTCCGATTGCCGGTGTCCTCAGATTTAAGATATAAGTTTTTATGTATTTTTTCGAAGACATAGGCATTTACTTTACTATTCATAATATTCATTATTAAATTAGAAAAACCATATTCTTATTTAGCGTATAATTTTCAATTTCAGTACTTAAAAATAGTGTTTCTTAAATCCTAATTTATTCACCATATATAATTTCAATTTCATTCGTATTGTGCATCCTAACCTAACCAATCTATCATGTCTAGATTTCTAGATAATTACGACCCCGTACACAGTGGTGATAGATGGCCATGGGCACTGGGCCATTGTGTACAGGGCTCATTAGAGCATGGTCTAGAGTCTAACCTAGTGTTAACATTTGACATTAGTTTGTTAGATTATCCCTATATGAAAGCGGGCGAGCTCACTATTTAACTATTATAGTATAATTAGATACATAATACTAATTAATTTATTGTGTGTATCTCTTTTTATGCTCGTCAACAGATGTCGCTACGGTGTGGCGGCGTTTTTTAAACTTTATATGCGAAAAGAAGCATTTTTTCTAGATCATGAAATGGATTGTTTTTATAGCGATTGGTTTAGTATATATTCAAGAGCACCACATTCAATACACAACACACTACTGCACCCCGAGACGAATAAAGACGTAAGTACACTTGCGTCATTTATTAATTTAACAGATAAGAGATCATTGGGTTTATTTTTAACTATCTTGCTTGCGCGGATTCACTCGGGTCTTTAGTTGCTGCTCCGCTCCCGTGGGCAGTAGCGTGATGTTTTATAGCCTATGTTACTTCCTGATTCCTACAAACGTCTACAAGATGTGAGGCTCCTATTGACTCGATGATCCAAACTCAGGGATAGTTTTGGAACCAAAATCATGATGATGCCATCTAGCCGATTTCGGCCACAGCGAGCGACTACATTCAATGGCTTTCTAGAATCGTTGTTAGAGCCTTTGCTGTGATGCTCTTTCATGTACTCTTAAGGCTAGCATGTTCAACTTTGGAAAGCGAACATATCAGAACGCCATTGATGACATTATAGTACTTAGCTGGGGGTGTTCTAACTTTAAAATCATAATGTCTTCAATCTAATTGCGACCTTCTCTCTTCAAAGGCGTAAAATAATAATAATATATCTAAGTTGAACTTACTTTGTGATCTCTTACAAAGTTAGATTTCGTTGCATCTACGTAAAGACATCATCATTTTCCTGCCCTTGTCCCATTCTATCTGGGACCAGTGCAACACGTATTGGAATGAAGTTCCTTATCGCGCTTTGTGAAAGGGGGCTAGACGGAAAAAAATCTTACGAAAAGTTGTCACGACACTTTTTGCTATAGTAAGCTATTGTAAGCTGTGCGGCGTCACATGTTTCTCTGTCTGTCTGTCTGTCTCTCTCTCTCTTATAGAAAGCAAGCCAGATATTTTCATTTCTATTTCGCATTGAACAGTGTGCTGTTAATAAATAATTAAAAAATAATAATAAAAAGGAACTTCGTTCCATCCGGGTGTCCCTTGACACCTCTAATTTTTTCTTCTTCCATTTTTCCCTGTCAGACGTCACGGCATCATTTACTCCTTTCTCCTTCAAATCATTCCTTACACAATCCATCCGTTCTTTCTTTGATGTTCCTCTACCTCTCCATTAACAATTCATATCTATCACTCTTTTAGTCACATGCACTTCGTTCCTTTGTCTTTACGGAAAGAAAGATATTTGCTTATAAATCCAATCCGTGGTCTTATAAAACGTACCGTAGAGAGATACAAAGTCTGAAAAAATCTTTAAAAAAACACTTCACAATGCTTGCGCCCACTAGAAATCAAATGATATCTCAATCATAACGATGCTGCAAGAGAATCCTTACTTCCTTACTATCCTTACTAATATTATAAAAGCGAAAGTGAGTTTGTTTGTTTGTTACCTCTGCACGCTTTAATGACTAAACCGATTTGGATGAATTTTTGTACAGAGATAGTTGGGAACCAGGACAAAAATAAAATAAAATAATAAAAAAGTGGGATGTGAGGGAGAAAGAGGGAAGAAAAGGGAAAACTTAGCCTTGCTATTACAAATCAATAAGGCAAGGGGAACTGTGTTACCCCGAATTTAACGCGAGCGAAGCCGCGGGCAAAAACTAGTCTCAATATAAAGCGAGAATACCGAAAAAAATAAAACGATAAAAAGAAATCACGTATGTGACTCCAGACACCAAATACTTACAGATATTGTACTGAAGTATCAATGTGTGTGTCCTGAAATATAGGATTATTTAATTATTTGAAACCGGTACAGACATGGTTGCGGACCGGTCTTTGGCAGATAAAGTAATGAACCATGTAAATATAGCTAGAATCTTCTTCTCTTTCTTCCCGATCTACATTTTGGAATGGGCTACATAGAGCCTTTTTTCGGATAATAAATCACCAAATAAGTTCCCTCGCTCTGGGCCGAGTGGGGGAGTAATGTAACGGTAGTATTTTACTGACTTAAACCACATTCATGTTCCATCTTTTGCCTTTTGTGTTCTGTGGACACGGTTTCTCTTCTTACGCACAGAGGCACTTACAACCTGTAACCCGGGGTTGCAGGTTGTACGGAAGTGGCCCTGGCAAGCTCCTCTGTTACACCTTGAGCCAGGCTAATACTGACTGAATATTATTAAATTCTTAGTCTAATTAGTTTACAAAACTGCCTCAGCTACAACGTTCTAGCAAAAAAAAACGATTTGTACAGTAAATATCTTCATTAAAAAAGGAAAACTACATAAATCCATAGTCCAATTTCTGAAAAGAGTCCCATGGGACCCTGAAACACTACGACCATTGAATTAAAAAATCGTAAACGAATTTTTATCGTTCGCTTAATGGCCGATTAATGCGGCGATTAGGCCTGCAGGGCGGGTAAAGTGGCCACACCAGCTATATCGGCCACGGTTACAGAAGTTTTTAGGGTTGCCAGATATAAAATATCTTGCGGGATTCACTAAATGCCTGATTTTAAACGCCTTCGTTTAAGTTGAGAGCACTAGGGTCTTCGAAATTCAAATTTGATTTGCGAATTTATAGAATAAATAAACAGCAGCCTTGTGCTTTTAAAAAAAAAATAGTTCCTTTTTAAATTTTTTTTTTCATCTTTTTATTTAAAGTCACTTTCAAATAGTTTCTGAGACATTATTTCATAGAACGCGTTTGAAATCGTAAGTTAGTGCGCCAATCGTGTTCTTTTTTTTAATAACGCGGTATCTCTTACTCAAAGTCACAATTCTTGTGGCACCAGTATTAAGGGACACCCCTAAATAGAGTGAACCATAATCAGTAGGATTACACAGAATGTCAGCAGACATAAACTGGGGATAAATCAGTGGCCGGAAAATATTACTTCTTATCTTTAAGAAATGCTTACACTGTTAGGCAAAGCTATAAAAGACGTAAGTCGACTTACAACGTTTTCGGAGTACATTAACTAAATAGTTTAGAAAGGTCAGCATACTGAACACTGTTGGCTCAATGTACTAAGGCCATAAGACGACTCCCGGCCACCGTAGACGCGGTTCTGTGAATGGTGAGCAATGGGTAGCTCACCGTTCATAGAACCGCGTCTAGTGACGACAAGCCGTGTCGACGGCGAGTTCTAGTTGCACGCGCGCCTGTGATGAAGTGATGTCAGCACATCAGAAGAGCCTGCTAGGGCTACGGTCTGCCGAGGTTGTGGGTAGTTCGAAAGAGATACCGTTACCCCGGAACACAAAGGACACACATAAATAGTATTTTGTATAATATAAATATTTGTTTATATATTGTTCTTTAGCCGGAGCCAAGTTTCTAGGGGGGAGTTTAAATGGAGAATGTTGATGATACTGTAGAAGAAAAGGATTTTTTTTTATATTGAGCGCGAAAGACATGTCTCCCTCTTAAAAGCTTTTATTTATCGTATCTAATTTGTTGTCTATGCCTATTAGCTGGGAACCTGGCTGTAACGTTAGTTTATTATATTAATGACTTGTTCTGCCTAGTTGAGCGACTGAGGATGAGGTCTTGGGTTCGATTCCCAAGTCAGGCAAAGAGTTATTGAGCTTTTCCATAAAAAAGTAACAGTATTTATTTATGCTCAACCGTTTCCACTTAAGCTAAGGTGGAGACTAGAAGTGTAAAAAACGAAATACAATTAGAAGTTTACAAAACAACTCCACTTCTCAAGCCCGTCTCCATTTCGGTGGACTCCGGGCTTAAATCCAACCACACACATCATCATCTGCCTAGCCTTTTCCCAACTATGTTGGGTCGGCTTCCAGTCTAACCGGATGCAGCTGAATATCAGTATTTTACATGGAGCGACTGCCTATCTGACCTCCACAACCCAGTTAATACTGGGTAATACGATACCCCTTGGCAAGACTGGTTGTCAGACTTTCGGAACACTGACTACCTGTTACGACTGTCAAAGATCTACAAATGACAGCCGGGACCAACGGTTTAACGTGCTTTCCGAGGCACGGAGGAAACTCGGTATGTAACGGGTGGTCACCCATCCACAGACCAACCTAGGAAAGCGCAGCTTAACCTTAAGATCGACCCGAGCGGCTGCTATTATTTAGCCACCAGCTCCTCCTCCACAAAATCCAACCACACACGTCAGTAAATATTATTATCATTAGTCCAAATTGTCCCACTGCAAGGCAAAAGCTTCTCCTCCTTCCACTTTTCGCTGTTTAGTGCGATTGTAGGCCAATCCTTTAAGATAGACTTCAGTTCATCCGGCCATCTATTTTTGGGTCTACTGCGTTGTTGTTTTTTGCTTGATGTCCACTGAGTGGTTATTTTTGCCCATTGCTCCTCTGACATGCGTCAAATGTTACCAATAGAACTAGAGTATTAAGTATTCCGGCAAAAAAATAAAAAAAATAACATTAAAGATCTCTTTCCGCAACACAAAAAGATCGATATCGTATCGTAAAACAATTTGCTTTTAAAACGATATACCGATTAAAGAGGTGTTGAAATATCGGCTTCGGATTGGCGATACACGACCGGTGCCATGATTGCTTTCAGAATAGGGTTACCAGATGTGTGATTATTTTACAGAAGAAAATTCGGATATTTGATGAAAATTTCGGACTTTTCTTTTCAGTGAATAATTATTGTTTTATTATCTGGCAACACAAAAAATAGTAAAGTGACACATTAAACAAACTATATTTTTTCGTGTGGTAATGACTAAATGAGTGTCACAGTTTTTTATTCGCCCATGGACCTCTATAACTCTTTCTTATTCAATTCTATTACAAATTATACATAATATAAAATCGGCCAAGTACGTCGAACGGCGCCGAGGGTTCCGTACAGACTTAATATTGTTCTTCGTTGCACAAAAAAATAATAAATAGAGACAAAAATATAGATTATGCATTCGCTTATGTAGGGTAGGTAGGGTAAGGCTACTTAGGTAGGTAAAAATTGCATTAAAACGCGTGCCATCGCCAACCCGTCTTGAGCTAGCTTAGTGATCAATGCTGTTTGTCTATGTGAGTTCAAATGTTTGTAAACGCACCCATGAGACCGGAGAAATTCCGAGTGGGGCAACGTTTACAAATAAAATAAAAAAGCAAAGTGCTCGTACCTTCTCTGTATGAAAAGAGTCCGTTGCTTAGCAGTACGATAGTCATAGACTGATTATTTTAGTCAGGCCAAATAATCCCGAAGTCGAAGCAAATAGGCCGAATAATCATAAAGAGATACCGCGGCCCCGGAATGTAAACGGCAATAGAAGGAACATGGGTTTTAGTCAGCACAAGTCTGACTCTCCCCCCCTGCCCTGGGCAGGGCGGGGGAAGTTATTTGATGGCTACCCAACTAATAAAAAAGGCCAAATAATTCAAAAGCCAAAGAACTAAACACAAAAGGTCATCATGTATGTGACCTTTTGTGTTTAGTTCTGTTTTCTTTGTTTGATGTTGGGTGCACTTGTGGCATGTGCCAAATAAACCTATTTTCTTTAATTTCCTTATTTGTGGAAATTATATAGGATACAAAGTTGAAATTATGATCCGGGACTTAATCGGAAAAATCTGGACGTTTGACAACCTTATTTCTGAACCAATTTACAGATACACCACCACTGTGATTGTGTTCTATGTCTCGAACCAACGGATTTTTAATTACAGAGCCACTGTAGACTCAGCATTAAATTATTTTTCGGCGATTAATTAAGGCAATTATCCCTTGTGTGTGAAAGCTCATCTGAGGTAGCAAATTACCTGGGTGAAAGGATTTCTGTGGTAAGGGATGTGCACATTTTGTTTACAAAAGAGTGACTGAATAAGGGTGTTTAAGCACGGGCCTGTGGACGGTGAGCAATGGGTAGCTCGCCGTCCGTCCGTCGATTGACGATAGGCCGTGTCGACGGCGCGTTCGTGTTTCACGCGCGGCTCAAAGAGATGTCAGCAAAGCAGAGGGGCTTGCCAGAGCCTCTGCCTGCCGGGATTGCGGGTTGTTCGAAAGAGATACCGCGGCCCCGGAACGTAAAGGGCAATAGAAGAAACAAGGGTGGGTTTTAGTCAATAAAAGTCTGACACTCCCCCCGCTCCGCCCAGAGCGGGGGAAGTTATTTGATGATTTCCCACCCCAAAAAAATGCTGGTTATTCTAACCTGACAGACTGATGTGTTGCTGGGGAGTTTGTTCCGCCACTTCTTCCCAGCTATAACACTACGACGCGACGTGGCAAAGGGCAGGGCGTTTTTGTGGGACTGTCTCTTGCAATGTGACGTTTAAAAAGTGCTGATTATCAGCCTAATTTGAATAAATGACTTTTGATTTTGATTTTAAAATTTTAAGTCTCGTTTGTTCAGTGGTCGCAATTGTGATGTTGGAGCTTGAGGTTCTGGGTTTGATTCCCGCGTCGGGCAAAGTGTTATTGAGTTTTTTCATCAACCATTTTGTCGATTTGGGATCGGTTGATGGCAATAGGCTCGTCTCTTACTACATTGAACTTACACTGTACAATTTATGCTATGGTCAAAGACACACACTAACACATACACTCACACATCCACACGACAGCGCATCTTATTTTCTTTTTGTTTTATTTGATGTTTTCTTTTCTCGGCTTCGCTCGCGTTAAATTCAGTGTAAAACGGTTCCCCTTCCCTGATTTGCAGGTACCTGCTACCTGTAGTTTTGGCCCTTGCGCCTGTTTTATTGTAATAGCAATGTTAAGTTTTCCCTTTCTTCCCTCTATCTCCCTCATATCTCAATCTTTTTTTGAAAAAAATGCTTATGTCCGTCTTCAGGGTCTCAACTATCTCTGTATTAAAAAACATCAAAATCGGTTTAGCCATTTTGGCGTGAAGAAGTAACAAACAAACAAACAAACTCACTTTCGCTTTTAAAACAGTAAGGATATTAAAGTTATTTAACTATGGAAAGTTATTGATGAACATTTTTTTTATTATTTATTTAATTTAAACATACTGCACACGTTCTAGGTTAAAAAAAACGGTTCATCTAAGCCAGGGGTCGGCAACACACGGCCCGCGGGCCGCATGCGGCCCGTGGATGTTATGCAAATAAGGTTAATTATTACCAAAATCAACGCATAAAGTAAGCGCGCCTTTTAACCCCTCTGCTTGGCAACACTTTGAAATATGTCATACTAGCTGATAATATCAGAGCTCCTTCTATGAATCCAATGATCTTGTTAAATGCCATCTGATATTGACGAGTTGAAAAAGTTTGCTAAGCAGTTCATTACAATTTTTTAATTGTCAATAATAGAAAAAATAAATATGCTTCTCGTCTTACAGATGAGTATTTGAACACTATTCTACTGCCAAAAATACCACCCCGGGTCCCATAACGGCTTGCACGGCAAAGCCTGGGTCCTGGCCTTGGAGGCTCTCGGGCCCTTACTACTAGGACTCCTAAGATGCTTGCATGCTTGGAGAGGGGCCAGTTCCCACTTCGTTGGAAGACGGGGAAGCTGGTCCTCATACCTAAGCCGGGGCGCCTTGCGGACTCTCCGTCCGCATTCCGGCTCATAGTGGTCGACGAGATGGGCAAGCTCTTTGAAAGAGTAATTGCAACCGCCTCGTCGGGCACCTTGTGGGGACGGGGCCGGATCTTGCGGAGCACCAGTATGGTTTCTGCGGGAGGCGCTCGACGCCATCATGCATCTACCCCGGTCGCTCTGAAGAGTGGAACCGGCGAGACATGTCGTGCGGTGTCGCACAGAAATCGGCCTTGAGTCCGTTCCTCCTCTCCGCCTCACTCCTCGAAACAATAACACGCGGGGTTGCGATAGTCGCGAAGAGGATCCGGCTACTGGGTCCTGAGGTGGCATTGCACAAATCCGAGGACATGGTCTTTTATGGCCGCAGGAATACGCCACCGTCGGGATCCCAGCTGATGGCATGAGGGGTTCGCATCGGTGTCGGGTCGACGATGAAGTTCCTGGGAATCGTCCTCGACAGCCGGTGGAATTTCGTGGAGCACTTCCGGCGGCGGCGATCTCTCGCGTCCGGCCCTGGTTTATTCCATAGTCCGGAGTGAGAGGGATAGGAAGCGGTCACCTCCTTCTGCGAAGCAGTAATGCTAGCAAAGGAGTTGGCCGGGCGTTTGAGGGAGAGAACCTCAAACCAACCCAGACGCCGCGGGAGTCGCCCCGGGCGCCGGGCGCCGTGAGACGACTCCTGGCCACCGTAGATGCCTGCGGACGCAATGCTCACCATTCGTCCGTCTATTGAGGACCGGCCGTGTCGAGGGCGCGCTTGTTTCACGTGCGCTTCAAAGAGATGTCAGCAAAGCAGAGGGTCCTGCCGGGTTTTCGGGTTGTTCGAAAGAGATACCGCGATGGCCGCGGAACACAAAGGGCAATAGAAGGAACATGGGTCGGTTTTAGTCAGTACAAGTCTGACACACCCCCGCTCCGCCCAGAGCGGCGGAAGTTATTTGATGATTTCCTACCCCAAAAACAAAAAAAAAGGATTACGTGTACGAATTACATTCTCTGTTTTAACAATTTTCAATGGCATTTTTTTTTTATGGAATATGACCAATTATAATGAGCAGGTATATTGGGCTTCTTGGGTTAATGCGAGTAAAATGACTGCGGCCCGTCTTTAGTTTAATTTGTCACCTTGCGGCCCTTGCTTGCCAAGAGGTTGCCGACCGCTGATCTAAGCTAATGACACCCGCACCATGCTGCAGCGAAACTGTATAATATAACAGAACTTTAAGCATGCACATCCCATTATTACTAGCTTTTGCCCGCGGCTTCGCTCGCGTTATATTCGGTAGCGCCTGATTGATTTGTAATAGCAACGCAAACTTTTCCCGTTTCGTCCCTCTTTATATCTCATATCCCACTCTTCAAAAACAAACCCTATAGCCTATGTCCGACTCCTGGTTCCCAACTATCTCTGTACCAAAACTCATCAAAATCGGTTCAGCCATTAAAGCATGAAGAGGTAACAAACAAACAAACCCACTTTCGCTTTTATAATATCAGTAAGGATTATCATTAAATATCATCTGCCTAGCTTTTTCCCAACCATGGTACTTGGCTTCCAGTCTTACGGGATACAACTGAATACCAGTATTTTACATGAAACGACTGCCTATCTGACCTTCACAACCCAGTTAGTACCTACTGGGTTTTAACGATACCACTTGGTAAGACTGGTTGTCAGAATTTCGGGACACTGACTACTTGTAACGACTGTCAAAGATATACAAATGACAACCGGGACCAACAGCCTAACGTGCTTTCCGAGGCACGGAGTAAACTCGGTGGGCGCCCATCTACAGACCAACCTAGGCAAGCGTATTTAGCCACGAGCTTCTCCACACTCACAAAAATCTCTTGCCTCATTAAACCATCATACTTCAACAAAACAAATGAAGATCTAATTAATTTACATGATTCGAACTTTAAATGCACAAACACACTTAGCCCAGTCATTAGAGCGCAATCTCTCCCATAACTCTCGCCGGTCATTGTGTGAAACAAACACTTGTAATGAATGAGCTGTATCGCGGGAAGAGAAATGGAAAGAAAATGTAATTAAATGTTTGATGAGACGTAGTGTATTAAGTGTCTTTGAATTTTAAGTGGAGATTTAATTTTGCTATGACATTTCTTGGAGGCTTAGTGGTAATGATCCGAATTGGCGAATAAGTAGGTCAATTTTAACCCAGGCACTTTATGTTGTGCATTCTATTTCTTGTAACGATGAAGTAAAATCAAATTTCCTAGTAAAAAATGTGGCCGGGAGTCCTTTATAAAAATAAATAAAAATAAAAATCTTTTATTTACAGACTACATTGGCCCACATTGTGTTAGTATTATCATTAAAACCTATGTTAGTACTTATAGAAAAAAAAAGAAATAAAATACCTAGTGAAATAAAAATAGTGTGGCCAAACTCAGCCCCGGGTAGATTTATCAAGATATGTAGTTTGACAAACCTACCCAGGGTAGGCCCATCCAGCCTTTCGGTAAACACCCTCAAAATTTTCTCTTATTCATGGTCAAAATTTGTATTACAAACTAAATGCGAGGACCATGTGACAACTTTTATTTACTTTGTTTGTTTTTGACGATTGTCCGGCAGTTGAGTAGGTACTATTAGGGACCTCTTTTGGTATTGTTCGTCGTGTCATTGAGCTCCTTGGGTTATGAGTCGAGCTACAAGATAACTAACAAATGCTTGCACTGACTGGACAGGTCCACTCAATCTGTGTGGTGCTTTCTTAAAAAGACCATTTCAGACACTAATCTGCATAGTCCTCATGTAAGTTTACCAAGATTTTTTGTCTGGACTTTAAAAGAGACTATGACATCTGAGTTTGTTTCGGCTGTTTCTTCTCAGAGTAGTCGGATACGAAACACCGGCCTCATCTAGTTTTTAAAAAAGACGTGTTAAAGTGTTTGTGAAAACCTACTTGCAAAATAAACATCATTTATCATTATCATTTATCAGATTTTAAGATCATTGTCATTTTGACAGACTTGATTAATTTAAGGGAGAAGTAAGTCAGAAAATAATGGAAATTAGGTAAGGTGATTCTAATTTTGGGGAGCATGAAATACAAGTCAAAAGACTGGGAATATTAAGAACAAGAGAGAAAAATATGATCTGGGGTCAAAGTGTCCGGGGTAGCGAGTTGTTTGAAAGAGATACCGCGGCCAGAACATAAAGGGTGGAAGAAGCAACGTGGGTGGGTTTTAGCCAGTAAAAATCTGACACCCTCCCCCCCCAACCGCTCCCCCTAGAGCAGGGAACTTATTTGATCTTTACCATCCTCAAAAAAAAAACGAAAGAAAAGGTCAAAGTATGCTTTATTGTCGTTGGAATAAAATAGCTCGTGGTATTAGTCAGAGGTAAAAGCACTTTAAAAGGACTGTACTTTTTAGCCATTGTTCGTTGTTCTTAAAAAAAAAAAAACAATGGCGCGTCGTCCATAAAGGCTATTGTGTGTTGTGTGTCGGGAAATGTGCAACGACATTATGTTCGAGATCTACATGTGGTAAGGAATGTTTGGTCAATAATAACAGGCGCTCGAAACCATCGTCAGATTAAGTCTTGGTTTCCTAAGCTGATCTATCCATGGTTGTCCACTCAATACATACCAAGTTTGCTCCGTTTTTTGGAAAGCACGTGAAGTTGGTTTTGGCTGTCATTTCTAGATATTTTTCATGGTCGTTACAGGTAATCAGTGCCCCGAAAGTCGGACACAGTCTTACCAAAGGGCATTGTATTTCCCAGTACTATCTTTGTGAGGTCAGATAGGCAGCCGTTCCATGTAAAATAGGAATTTCAGCTAAATCCAGTTTGACTGGAAGTCGACCCCAACATAGTTGCGAATAGGCTAGCCAGTGCAGCTGTGATTGGGCACATATTAATTTGTGAACTAAAATTTATCTCCGGCGTCAATTGATGATATCCGCTTTGTATTTTCATAGAAACCAGTATTTTATTGCATAACATAACAATATTAATCCGTTGTTTAAAATTTAGACTTATTTTATATAGTAGAAACACAATAAGCCCAAATACATTTAAATGGATAAATAATAACAGATTATTACATTACACATGTATTTGACACATAATTATGCTTCATTATATGATCTTCATTTTAATGAAAAACGACATTTATGAGTGTTGTTTTAAATGAAACCCTTGATTTTTAATTACCAAGGTATTATATATATATATTAGCATAGCCATTAGAACAACAATTCATTCAGCCTGCCACTTTTAAACACACCGCACCACAGATAATAAAATTAAAAAGCTGGACCATATTAAGTTTTAAAACTTTTTGAAACATTGAACAAAGATTCTGAAAAGAATGAGGCGCTGGGTTCAACTTCCGAGTCGGGCAAAGCGCTGTTGGGTTTATCTTTTAGGAGTTTCTTAGTAGCAGCCGCGCGTTCTAGATTTGTGTCCGGCTGATGGCAATAGGCTCGCCCCCTTTTACATTTGACAGAAAAATACATAGATAGATAGAATATTCTTTACTAGCTTTCGCTCGCGGCTTCGCTCGCGTTAAATTCGGTATAACACACCAAGCAGACCTGCAGTTTTTGTTCTTGCGCCTGATTGATTTGTAATAGCAACGCTAAGTCAAAATTAGCCTATGTCCGTCTCCTGGTTCCCAACTATCTTTGTACCAAAATTCATCAAAATCGGTTTAGCCATTAAAGCGTGAAGAGGTAACACAAACAAACAAACTCACTTTCGCTTTTATAATATTAGTAAGGATTATGTACACCATACAAATTACAAGAATAACAGTATACAACTTATAAATAGGGTGATACAATTGGCGGTCTTATCGCTAAAAGCGTCGACTTACTGTGTCAAATTTGGAAGTATTATTAAGAACACCTCTACTTAACCTTTCTAGGATTATAGTCGTAATGTTATGTGATACATCAATTATTTAGTTTTCATTGCCAGATTGAGAATTACTACTATACCACTTACAAACTAACAAAATTTTTAAAATTGTTTCATAACTTCATTTGGTAAGTAGTGAAATGAACTCTGGTACCCAAGGTAAGATTTAATTTGTGTTATGGGTACCAGTGCTCTCTCATGTTTTACTGACAGAGTTCCTTTACAATTTAAAAATTCCTCTAACTTTTCTCCATTGCCCACAGCACGGCAACGCGACGACTTCGAGCGAGACGTCGGTGGGGACGAACACGGCAACAGCCGCGCCGTCCGCCGGCGGCAGCAAGGGCCCGCCGCCAGCCGCCAAGTTCCGCCACGGTCTGCTGCAGCTCATGATACACACGATCGATCCCATGCATGACGGTGAGTTAGGTACGCACGCTGCTTTGCTTCACTTTACACCTGTGCTAAGTTCGAGTTTGGGTGGTTGATGTCGTGGACTTATTTGTAAGGGTTCTGTAGCTCCTGCCGGGGTTGCGGGTTGTTCGAAAGAGATAACAACTCCGGGGAGAAGGTTAAAAGCCAAACATATTATAATATGTATTTGATATGTCAGTCAAAAGATCATTATAAAAAATATCTCATTTATAAACTCTATCCCCTCTTAAAGTTTCATTTGAACAATCAAAACCAAATTCACGGATTCCTTACAAGTTCCCTCACCCAATTAGTCCACAGTATTGTATTAAAAACCCAATTCATCATCAACCACCCAAAGTTAACCTCATAACAACTAACTGCCTTACGTGAGCAAGTCTCGCCACGCAACCATAACAATTACAACAACAATCAATTAATTACAACAAAAAAAACATTTTTCATTCGTGTGTCGCTTGCATTACTCACATAAGTCAGGAAAATTGTTCAACCAATATTTTACTAATGGTACAAAAACGGATCTTGACTGCTAATGGTAAAGAAACAGATCCTAATTAGGTCAGGAAAGAACGCACGTACCTAATGTCACGGGGAGGTACGCACTGCGCTTTGCAATCACTAACGCTACGGCTATATTTTTGGAGCTCCTAAAAGCTGGGCCCCAACTTAAATCTACGCATCTTTCAACAACGGCTTTGGACAAAATGACAGTAGCAATGCGATTTGCTCTACAGACACGCGAAAGCAGTCGCTCCCTATCGTCTGACGACGCAAATCGCACTGTTTGGGGCCGTGAACGGTTCAATGGAGCTCTGAAATCTCCAAAAACGGATTCCAACATTGTCGTTTAGGACGAATATGGAGCTTGTATCGATGCAAATAGAATCCCGCTTGATTCGAGTGCCGTTAGAGGCACAAGCATCGATCATACATGACATTGCAATAATGTAATATACAACTTTTATAATGTAATTGTGTCCATTTTCAGGAACTGTTTTTTGTACTTTTGTTTGATTGTTCCCCCGTGAATATTAGTGGTTATTTTGTATTTTAATTAGTGCTGTTTTTTCAATAGTCAGATAACTTTTCGACGGCATGATTGGCGCAGTGGCTGAGCGATTGGCTAAACGCATTTAGCAGTATGTGGTGGAAGTGGGCCAAAACAACCTATACTTCAAATAATAAACGATTGACCTATAACATCACTTGCTATTTTAGTCTCTATTGCTTATGATTAACCTCTAAAGAACCGCCATTTTACGTCAACTATCCGTCAAGTACCGCCGGGCGGGCTCTTATCGTAAGCGTAATCTGATTTTAAGACTTATCTTTACTAAAAATACAGTATTAAGTCGATCGGGGTTTGGTGGCACAAATTTGTGCTAGCGGGGCTCAACGGTGATACTTGTTTACTGGCACGTTTTTGTGCCGCTGGGGCTCTAGAGGTTAAGATCGGATCGTAAAGCTATTGTAAATTGCAACAACTCCACTACCGTCTATCACATTGATGGATGAGCCCAAGTATTCCATGTTTACTTAGGGGTGCCTTACGAACCACCCGTTAAGTTTGCGTGAGACACTTAATTTATTACACACTTACTATAGACTAACTAGCGAACACACACGTAAATCTAGACCAGCTGTAAAATGATAATTAAGTGTACTTTGTTACACTGTTTTATTAGCCTTGGGTTCTATTCCTGGATAGGGTAAGGTGTTCTTGGAGTTTATAAACGGGAATTACTTAGTAGCAACCATTGAGTGATTCATATTATTGTCTTACTAGCTTTTGCCAGCGGCTTCGCTCCCGTTAAATTCGGGGTAACACAGTTTCTCTTGCGCCTTATTGATGTGTAATAGCAACGCTAAGTTTCCCTTTTCTCCCTCACATCCCACTTTTTTTAAATTAGCCTATGTCCGTCTCCTGGTTCCCAACTATCTCTGTACCTACAAAAATTCATCAAAATCGGTTTAGCCATTAAAGCGTGAAGAGGTTACAAACAAACAAACAAACTCACTTTCGCTTTTATAATATTAGTAAGGATTAGTAAGGATTATGATTTTTCTAAGCGGCCATTTTAGGTCCCTTGATCAGATGGGAAACCATCGAAAGGCTCCTCACACTCTGGGTGGAGTGGAAGAGAGTGTCAGACTTGTTCTGACTAAAACCTTTACATGTTCCTTCTTTAAGGGTTCCTCAAAATGAAAAATGGACCCCTTATTGGATCACTGTCTGTCTGTCAAGATCCTTTATTTCGGGAACACGTAAAGGTATCGAGTTGAAAGTAAATCTATATCCTCAACTCTCGAGGTTTCTGATTATTTTTATGCTGTGAACCACAATCAGAATCCTTTAAGTCTATGCAGTCAAAAGATATGGCCGTTTAAAGAAAGAAAGAAAGAAAACAAGTTTATTTTTTTGACGGGCCTGTTGGTGTAGTGGTTAGTGGCCCTGACTGCTGAGCCGGAGGTCGTGGGTTCGATTCCCACCCAGGACAAACTTTGTGTGATGAGCATGATTGCTTGTTCTGTGTCTGGGTGTGATTTTATCTATAATATGTATGTATTTATAAATTATAATATAAGTATGTATATCAGTTGTCTGGTTACCATAACACAAGCTCTGCTTAGCTTGGTATCAGATAGCCGTGTGTGAGTTGTCAGGATATTTATTTATTATTTATTATTATTTATTTGGCACAAGCCATAAATGCACACAGTAATAAAAAATTATGAAACTTAATCCTAAACACAAATAAAATAATGTGTGTCTCACGGCTGCGCCAAATAGGCCCAGTTCAGCAAACTGCCGAGCAGCTAGTGCCCCACGCTGGTTTTCAACTGGCCCTTACATGTTGCAAGGTAGTACGAAAACAACGGTGTGCGAGTCGGACTCGCGCTTGGCCGTATTTTTTTGCCTTTATTCAAGAATTATCTTCCGCCCGCGACTTCGTCCGCGTGGCATAGTAACTTTGGGCTAACGCTAACTTTAACCCGCGTGATGATCGAAATTATTTTTCTCTCCCCTTTTCTTCCCTCTTTCTCCTCCTTCTTTTTTTTTTAAATTAGCTCATGTCCGTCTCCAGGGCCCCAACTATCTCTGTACCAAAATTCATCAAAATCTGGTCTGGTCATTTAGGCGTGAAGACGTAACAAACGAAACAAACTCACTTTCGCTTTTATAATATTAGTTTAGGATTCCGGAGCCGCGGTACCTCTTTCAAACCGCACCCCTGGATTGATCGCTTGGTCACCGCAACATGTACAGTCACGCACAGTCGTACCAGCGGAACTAATTACAAATAGCGAATATGCCAGCGTATCTGCGCCCATCAGTAGACAAGATTGCTCATCAGTAAGCAGGATTGCCTATCAGTAGGCCTACCATGACTTCTTAAAGCAGAACTTATTCCACTGAGATGGTGCTAGACACCCTGTATAGCTCTGTCTCTTTCCCTCAGTGGAATAAGTTCTGCTTTAAGACGTCATGGTAGGGTAGCTGTTCATCACTAGGCAAGATTGCCTGTCTGGCACGCAATCTGAGCACCACAGTAGGTACCTAGACCAATGTATGTGGCAGTTAATCTAGTCTGAAAGATGACTACGAAAGAAGCGCGCAATGCTCGTGTTGTTTACTAGAATATAATTCTTACTCATATTATAAAAGCGAAAGTGAGTTTGTTTGTTACGTCTTCATGCCTTAACAGCTTAGCCGATTTTGAAGAATTTTGATACAAAGATAGTTGGGACCCTGGAAACGGACATAGGCTATTTTTTAAAAAAGATTTAGATATGACGGCGCAAGAGGGAAGAAAAGGGAAAACTTAGCGTTGCCATTACAATCAATAAGGTGCAAGGGCAAAAACTACAGGTAGCAGGTACCTGCACATCAGGAAAGAGGAACTGTGTTACACCGAATTTAACGCGAACGAAGCCGCGGGCAAAAGCTAGTAAGTATGTACATATATAAATATTTCAAAAATTACATAAAATACCAACTACTGGGGTTTACTACGCGACGAGCCTCGGTGGCGAGGTTGGAAAACGGATCGGGGTCAAACGGATAGCCATTTAGGAGTGAAAACGTAACAAACAAACAAACTCACTTTTGCTTTTATAATATTAGTAAGGATATGTGAAGCGGCCTCCTCCTCTTTATTTTATTTATTATTTATATAAGTGAAGCGGTTATTTTTAATTTTAAAATCGCCTTATGTTACCCCACGCACTCGTGCTGGGGCCCTTATCCTGTTGTTACCGTTATAGCATACACCTACACACATTTGTTACTCATAGTATAAGGTAGGGTCGTCGCCGCCGGTCTAATTTTACTCGCGAAGTTATTTCGGAATGTTTTACCTGAATGAGTGGTGCAGGCTTTGATGCCAGAAATATATTTCACATCTACGGACTTAAGTATTTGTTTGTTGAAAAGTTTTACTTTGAAATAGAGTTTCTTCCATCTTTTGTACTTTATGCCCTCTCTCTGGGTGAAGCCCCCGCTTTATGTGGAGCAGGGGAAGGGAAAGTGTCAGACTTTTACGTACTAAAACCCACCCATGTTCCTTTTCTTGCTCTTTATATTCCGGGGCAGCGGTCTCTTTTTCAAACAACCCGCAACTCTAGCAAGACACCAACAACCTTCCACAATATTAAATAATCTCAAAATGCACGCCCAATGTTACCAATGCAAAATATTGGTTTCAATAATATAAGCAATACGATCCTCATTATACAGGGTGTATCGAAACAGAAGCCGAAATCGCTCGGCACACACGTCGGCGTTGTTGACCCCACCTTGACCGAAAAGGAGCTAAGGTATCGATTCGACTGTTTTCGTACCGCACACAAACAGTCGGTGTTAGTAACACTTTGGTGGTTTAGGGTCATTCTGCAAGCCGATGTGATTGTTACGAAGTTAAATAAATACTACATTTTACACCAAAATTGTAACACAACGGTAATAGTGTTCTAACTTGTTAACTATTTGTCACGTGCATATTAAATTGCGTTATCGATTATTTAAATATAATGTCAGTCTTGAGTCAACTACTATCTATGTTTGTATGGTTTTGAAAACCTATTTATATATCAAAATTGATGTTTAAAAAATCAAGGCAATTATTACTATATTTTAGAAACACTGGCCTTGATTTTAAATTTAATTAATTTTACCAGCTTTGGGACACACTTCCACCGTGAACGCTCTTTTTGGGTAGGTATCTCATGTTTAACCATTTGGAAAATCCAGGGAAGACACTTATAGGTAATTTTTAAATTAAGCAGCTTAATAAATTTTCGTATAGAAGAAATCACTATTAAAAGCAAAACGAAACTACTTTTAAATCAGAAATAACAAAATGTTTGCTGAAATTGCAGAATCACCCATCTAATACTCCAATATGTTTACTTACAGCCTCTAAAACGTATTTATTATTGTTCCCTGCACAACATCTTCTTATTAAACTGATGGGAGAGAAATAAAATAAAAACGCTGTTTCGCTGAAAGTAATATCAGGACCACAGAGCTAGGAATCGTATTTCTAAGATCTTCGGATAGAAAGCTGCTAGATCGCGATCGCCACTGGTAGCTGTCTGTCTGCCTGTCTGTTACCAAGGGATATCTTACTTATTATTACGTAATTGGGGTTTGGGGGCCAGAGACAAATGTGCTATTTAATACATTTTGCAAAAAAATTGTGTTCCAAAAATCACTAAAAGTGAATAATAAGTTTCAGTAAGTCAGTGACTTTTGTTTGATTCACTGTTTTTTGCCACAAACTTCCGGAAATAAAGTTCCATTTTATTGGAGGGGGGTACTTTTTTTTTGCATAAAAGTTTTTTATTTCAGCCTTTTTAGTTGTATCATGGTTTATCACACAAATTCTTATCTAGTATTCATGTTTCATTGCTACTAAACGATTTTAAAATATATCCTCCATATACATTAAAAGAAAAACATGTATTTAGAAGATAACTCATAAACTAACCAAGCAATATAGATACAATTGATATAGGACCCCGTTTAGGAGTATACCCATTCGATTATCAAAATAATTTTGCATATCAGCCCACAGCTGTCAGATAATTCGCATAACAAACATAATAGTCTAATCGAGAACGTACTCTTATTTATGAAGTTAGTTAAAAATACTGATAATAAATAAAATCAAATCAAATAGCCTTTATTAACAATCTTTTATCTAGTTACACAAAAAATACTTAAAATACTGATATTCAGCTTTATATGGTTTTACCTGGCAACCGACCCTAACATAATTAAAAAGCAAGGTAGATGAAGAGAGCACGTTCTAAAAAAAATGCAATTACATGAACGTGCGTAGGTACTGAGGCTTTAAAAACGAGCGCGCGGTGTAAGCGAAAACGTAATTACGTCGATTTCAAAATTTAAATATACTCGATTCACATAATAATATAATGTTACCATAATTTCATGAATTTACTTAGATCTGTGGATAATAGTGATTTTGCTAAAATTCTATAGGTTTTATTACCTGCTGTGCCCAGCGGTGTCACCCGCTGCTCAGGTCTCCTTCTGAAGAGGGCCATTTGTATCACTAAGGGGTATGAAAAATAGATTACGACCGATTCTCAGAATTATCGATATACATATAAAAATTTCATAAAAATCAGTCAAGCCGTTTCGGAAGAGTATGGCAACTAAAACTTAAGATGTAAGATTGTATTTTCGATTCATAACGCGACGTTTTTACGTTACGTTAATGCCTCCGTCTCTATCATAGACCGCTTTCAAAGTCGTCGGGTACTTTTAAGCATGTGTGCTGAAAGTGCTGTACGTAGTACGAATAAACTATGCCACAATATGCCGCCTCTAACAGCAACTGCGGCTTCTATGCTCTGTGGTCAGTATTTCTAAAATTATACGAGAATAGAATATCTGTTTTTGTTTTGTATCACTTAAGTTTGTTAATTTGTTAGAAATGCAGTTGGCACTGTGTTGTGTTAAGTTTATTAAATTAAGTTAATAATAAAAGAGCGGGTGTGCATCAGACTAACTGTAGAACTGCAGTTTCTAACCTGGTAATGCTGTTGGATTTACAAATATGCAAACAGCGAGATCCGGTTTAACTACGTGTCAGACATTCAAATAATTGTTCTGTGTCGTGATCGAACCCGCGACACCCGGCTCCGCAACCACTCGGCTCAGCCACTGCGGCTACCGTGCCAACCATAACCATCTTAACTTTTTTGCTATTCCAAACGTTAAAGCTGATAAAATATCCCAAACTACAAACATATACCAATTTCGTCAGAGCTAATTGAGAAAGAAAAGATAGCATAATTTATATTTATTAGTAACTTGACTTGACAATGCTGTTGTTACAGCGTTAATTAATAAGTATGAGAGGACAGCGTAGGCCCGAAAAATTCATTACTTACTTTAAAAAACGTAAATTAAGATAAAAAGTTAACAAGCGTTTAGCAATCTACAAGGCCCACAATATCCACTCATTCAAAAATAATCTTCACAAGAAATAGGAAAAATTACAAAGAAATACTTACCTACTTCCTTACTATTTATTTAATATTATAAAAGCGAAAGTGAGTTTGTTTGTTTATTACCTCTTCACGCTTTAATGGCTAAACCGATTTTGATAATTTTTTTGTACGAAGATAGTTGGGAACCAGGAGACGGACATAGGCTAACTTAAAAAAAAAAGTGGGATGTGAGGGAGAAAAGGGAAAACTTAGCGTTGCTATTACAAATCAATACGGCGCAAGGGGAACTGTGTTACCCCGAATTTAACGCGAGCGAAGCCGCGGGCAAAAGCTAGTAATTATATAAAACAAGTGACACAGATGTTGCCATCAGTACTTTAACTATTCAGAACCAAGTTGTTGGTGCCGGGAGGTCTTGCGCTTATCATCTATACTTAATATTATAAAGCTGAAGAGTTTGTTTGTTTGTTTGAACGCGCTAATCTCAGGAACTACTGGTTGGAATTGGAAAATTCTTTTAGTGTTGGATAGTCCATTTCTTGAGGAAGGCTATAGGCTATATAACATCACGCTACGACCAACAGGTGCTGAGTAGCGCGGGTGAAACCGTGGGGAACAGCTAGTGTTAGATAGATAGAATATTCTCACCATAGATAAAATAATCGAAAAGCTGTACCATATTAAGCTTTATAACGTAGAACAAAGATTCTGAAACCATTCTTACCATGAGGTCCTGGGTTTGTTACTCGGGTAGGACAAAGCGCTATTGGATTTTTCTTTCAGATATTTTTCAGTAGCAGCAACGCGATTTGGGTTTGTCCCCGAATGATGGAATAGGCTCGCCCCTATTACATTTGACAAAAAAACTTACATAGATAGATAGAATATTCTTTATTTATTATGTACACCATACAAATTACAAGAATAACAGTATACAACTTATAAATAGGGTGACACAATGGGCGGTCTTATCGCTAAAAGTGATCTTTTACAGACAACCTTTGGATGGTGCTACACCTTGTCTAGTACAGATATCTCTATTGCTTAAATATTTATTTTGGATATTTTTTTTTTATTTGCTTTGGACGGACCTGTTGGTCTAGTGGTTAGTGGCCCTGACTGCTGAGCCGGAGGTCGTGGGTTCGATTCCCACCCAGGACAAACTTTGTGTGATGAGCATGATTGTTTGTTCTGTGTCTGGGTGTGATTTATCTATACTTTACTAATATTATAAAGCTGAAGAGTTTGTTTGTTTGTTTGTTTGAACGCGCTAATCTCAGGGACTACTGGTTGGAATTGAAAAATTCTTTTAGTGTTGCATAGTCCATTTCTTGAGGAAGGCTATAGGCTATATAACATCACGCTACGACCAACAGGTGCTGAGCAGCGTGGGTGAAACCGCGTGGAACAGCTAGTCTATCATATGTATGTATTTACAAATTATATAAGTATGTATATCAATTGTCTGGTTACCATAACACAAGCTCTGCTTAGCTTGGGATCAGATAGCCGTGTGTGAGTTGTCCCAAGATATTTATTTATTACTAGCTTTTGTCCGCGGCTTCGCTCGCGTTAAATTCGGTAGCGCCTTATTGATTTGTAATAGCAACGCTAAGTTTTCCCATTTCTTCCCTCTTTCTCCCTCATATCCCACTGTTTAAAAAAAAGCCTATGTCCGTCTCCTGGTTCCCAACTATCTCTGTACCAAAATTCATCAAAATCGGTTGAGACATTAAAGCGTGAAGAGGTAACAAACAAACAAACAAACTCACTTTCGCTTTTATAATATTAGTAAGGATTTATTTATATTTATTTATTAAATTCCTCTCTTATATCGAACCACACCTAATTTCCCAGTTCCACGTAATTCTAAGCTGGGCCCATTCCCACCAGTTCCAAGATTACATCGTGGCCCAATCCACAGCTGTGTTCGTACGCGATAAGCTAACGACCTATAAATACTAACTGCACTATTTGTGCTCATTTGTGGTCTTAGACCCTTAAGATAGGCCATATAACATCACGCTACGACCAACGGGTGCTGAGCAGCGTCGGTGAAACCGCGTGGAACAGCTAGTAAACCATATAATGAGAAGGTTGTGCAACTTATTTTGAAATCTAAACTAATATTGTAAAGAGGTAAAATTGGTTTGTTTATTAGTTTTTTATGACTTAACTAAAAAAACAAACCAACCGATTTAAAAAAAAATCTTTCTTTAATCCTTACTAATATTATAAAAGCGAAGCGGATAAATTTTGGTACAGAGATAGTTGGAAACCAGGAGACGGACATATATGTCTGAAGGAATAATTTTTATTTGAAAAAAGTGGAATATGAGGAAGAACGAGGGAAAACTTAGCGTTGCTATTACAAATCAATAAGCCGCAAGGGCAAAAACTGCAGGTAGCATTTACTGTGCTATACTAAATTTAACGCGAGCGAAGCCGCGGGCAAAAGCTAGTAAATAATAATGTTCAGTATCTAACTATAATTATTTTATTAAGATACAATACCAAAGACTTCTGCAACTTTTCCGAAGCCCTAAAGTTCTCTGGGTACTTTAAAATTCCACTGACGATGTGCCGATAAGCCAGCCAAAGAAGTGTCTTTCCCCTTTTGACAGGGGATGATAAAGGTTAAAAAATATACGCATAAGTAAGCAGATCTGGTAAATTTAGCTTGGGATGTGGTAATAAAGTCGCGTTGCATGACACATAAATCGTTGTGGGAACGCCCAGATAACCGCTACTGGTTCCCGAATGTTGGACATTTTGTTTGTATTCGAGTTTACTTAATGTGGCTGTAGACACGCAGTGCGCGGGGGGGGGGAGGGGAAACATCAAATTAGTTCTCCCTAATTATCCTGACTAATATTTTAAAAGCGAAAGTGACTTTGTTTGTAGGCTTGTTTGTTACATTTTCACGCCTAAATGGCTAATCCGATTTTGATGAATTTTGGTACAGAGTTAGTTGGGACCCTGGAGACGGACATAGGCTATATAAATATAGGAAGAAAAGGGAAAACTTAGCTTTGCTAATATAATAAGTAAGGTGCAAGGGCAAAAACTACAGGTAGCAGGTCCCTGCAAATCAGGAAAGGGGAACTTTTTTATCCTGAATTTAACAACGCAAGCCAAACCGCGGGCAAAAGCTAGTACTATATAATAATAAGTTAGAGTCAAATTTCTCATTAGCCTGTTTAGGCTAGATTGTAATCAAGAACTTTAGTTATTATTAAGACAGAAAAAAAAACATCTACCGGTCTGAGTGGGGCGAAATGGATTGTCAGACATGTACAAAATAAAACCCATCCGTATTCTTTCTTTTGCCTTTTGTGTTCTGGGGCCGCGGTATCTCTTTAGAACAACCCCCAGCCCCAAGGTGCGCGAAGGTGTCAAGTGCAATCCGATTAATTGCTATTTCAATGTGACGTCACTCGCCGTAGTGATGGGACATTGACATAAAACATTGATTCTGAATTCGATATTTTTTTTAAAGAGAATGGCAAATTCATGTTTACTTTTTAGGATTTTGACCTATGAATATTATAGACTAGCTGTTCCACGCCGTTTCACCCACGATGCTCAGCACCTGTTGGTCGTAGCGTGATGTTATATAGCCTATAGCCTTCCTCAAGAAATGGACTATCCAAAACTAAAAGAATTTTCCAATTCCAACCAGTAGTCCCTGAGATTAGCGCGTTCAAACAAACAAACTCTTCAGCTTTATAATATTAAGTATAGATTCGTCCTGTCTATCTGTCAAAGCCATTTATCTCCGTGACTATTGGATTTACACACAATTGAAATTTGGAGAGTATGTGCCTTCTAAAAACTCCTACACGAAAAATGAGCGTCAAAAATATTATTATTATTTTGGTTGGTGCTACCTTTGTGTGCGAGGCCAAGTTTTTTTTTAAACTCTGCAATTTTCAGACACGTTGTATACATTTTACTTTAAAACCAAACCGCCTACTTCTCTTAATATCAAAATGCAGCTATTAAACTCTTAAAAGCACTCCAACTAGGTTGAAACTGCAACACACATTGTGCTTGTTGATGAATATAGGTCAAACTGAAATACATTGTGCACTAGTTGTGTTCCTAGACTAGTTAGGACGTTCTACAGATGGAATGAGATTATTCCGTGAACTGTTGCTAACTTTATTAAACTCGGGCGTAAATGTTTTGTATGAAGATGCCATCGCGGCCTATTGTTGGGGTTTCAAGATGAGAAATAGTTTTGGTGTGTTAATGTTATTGAATTTTGTTCTTGGTCTACGATTTTCGTTATGTAATGTGTTGTTCAATTGAGGAGCTCTATAAGTACGGCCAACGAGAAGCGATACGAAAGGTCATTAACCTAAAGAACAACTGTGGCGTTGACAATCTAATATGTAGCTCTTTCCATCTTGTGCCTTTGTCGTAATGTCTTGTTCTCCCGGCAAAAACATGACAACGTTAAGACGGGTTCGCCAACATTCGGGCGGCCATTTTAGATGGGGTTTTAGCATGGGTTTTGTTTAAATTTGGTATCGCTTCTCGTTGGCCGTACTAAAGGCTAAATATTAGCAGCCGCTTGGGTCAATCTTTAGGTTAAGCGGCACTTTCTTTGCTTAGTCTGTGGATGTGTGACCACCCTTTACGTCCCAAGTTTCTTCTGTACGTCAAAAAGCACGTTAAACTTTTAGTCTCAGTTATCATTTATAGATCTTTGACAGTCGATACAGGTAGTCAGTGTCCCGAAAGTCTGACAACCAGTCTTGCCAAGGCGTATCATATTACCTAGTACTAACTGGGTTGTGGAGATCAGATAGACAGTGGCTCCATGTTAAATACTGGTATTCAGTAAGCGATCCTAACGTAGTCGGGAAAAGGCTAGACTGATGACGATGAATGTGTTAACCCATTCCAGGTAATATCATTGTAATATGTACTGTATGTTCGATTGTTCATAAACCATAATTAATAACAACATTACATCTTAATATTTGAATACGTTCTAGAAGTTACGATATTCTAAATTCAATTATTAAAAAACCCACTTTTTCTTTTTAATTTGGTTTTATGTACCGACTACAAAACACCAAATAAAAAAGAAAAAAAAGATATCTATACTAATATTATAAAGAGGAAAGATTTGTTTGTTTGTTTGTAATGAATAGGCTCCGAAACTACTGGACCGATTTCAAAAATTCTTTCACCTTTGGAAAGCTACATTATCCCCGAGTAACATAGGCTATATAACATCACGCTACGACCAACAGGTGCTGAGCAGCACGGGTGAAACCGTGGGGAACAGCTAGTTAATAATAAAGCGTATTGGAGATAGCATATTATGAACGCACTGGCCAGTGAGAATTCTCATATTTACACATGACTGCCACGGATTTGAATTTAGCATAGTTACGACTTTGTTCGGATGCCGAAACTAAAAAGGAAAAAACGGAACCCTTACAGAATTACTTTGTTGTCCGCCTGTCTGTGAAGACAGTTTATCTCAGAAACGCGTGGAGGTATCGAGTTGAAATTAAAACCATATACTCATTCTGTGAACCCTTTAAGCTGTGAAAAAATCAATTCGCTAAGTCTACGCAGTCAAAAGATATGGTCGTTTATGTTGCAAGATTTTACCTCTTAAACCCTTGGTGCCCGAGTCCGACTCGCACTTGGCTGGTACTTTATACATTACTAGCATTTACCCGCGGCTTCGCTCGCATTAAATTGGGGGTAACACACTTCCCCTTTCCTGATTTACAGGTACCTACTACCTGTAGTTTAATGCCCTTGCGGCTTATTTATTGTAACAGCAATGCTTAGTTTTCCCTTTTCTTCTCTCTTTCCCCTCATATCTCCATCTTTTTTTTTAACCAAAATTCGTCATAATTGGTTTAGCACTTTAGACGTGAAAACGTAACAAACAAACTCACTTGTGCTTTTAAAATACATATAATAGTAAGGATAAGTATAATATAATAATCACTTGTGTGTAAATAAAGTCACCATCAAACCACTGCTGCTTTTATTATTGTCCCTGATGCAACACTTAAAACCTTTTACCTCAAAATCACTACGATCCCCTCACCCCTATTTTTGAGTGTGTAAAATCCTCAATGCTCTCCGGAGCGAGCGGAGGGTTGTCGAAGTCTACCCGACTAAAAAGCCACTGTATCTACTACTATCATATATGTTTTTTTATGGCATCTCGCAGTTCGACCTATGAGGTCGTTCTCTGCTTAACCGGACAGTCCTGTGGATGCCTTGCAGTTAAGGCCTCCAGCCAGGGGCAAAAGACTTATAAACTAAGCGACTGCACGTTAAGGGCAGCCCCTGCGGGTTACAGGCCTCGGCTTAGGTCGTCGCTGGGAGAAAACAGTAAAGGGACTGAGTTCCATTATTTGGGAAATTTAGAGTAACTGGCTTTTAATTATACGTCGCGACGGTCCTTGTCGGCGAGGATGGTAATACCATGTGTGAAGGAGGGAGGGGAGATACAAGTACATTTGCCCGCACCCCCACCCCCCGCCCCCAAAACAAGCTGCAGTAACAACCACCGTAATTCAATCCTCTCTTTTTTGTCCCCAGGCAAGGTAGATGAGAAAGCTACGCAGTTGCATGCGATAGCGTCACTCAAAGTCTTGCTGGAGGCGACGAGGCCGACAGCGGGGGGAGCTGGCGCTGCTGCTGCCAGGCATTCGGCTGCTGCTGCAGCGGCCAAGGAGACGCCCCTAGACCTGCCCAATGGTGGGATTGGGGATGTCCAGTTAGATGCTATAGAAGAGGTGAGCGTTCTCATTTTGTTTTTTTTTTATGATGATGACTCTATGCCGTTCTTACGTCTAAAATAGTTTTGTTAGTTTAGTTAGAGAGTTTGATTTTTTTAATTAGACAAAAAGATATACCTACATTTTTTTTTTTTTTATTTTGATTTGATTTAATGTGTTTTTAATTGGCACTGTATGGATTTAGGTTTCTGAAATAAATTAATATAATTTAAAAGGTTCGTCAAATATACTAGTAGTTGATTTTTTCTTAAAATGCGATGAACGCTTTCAACCCAAATTTAATTTATTTAATGAACATTTTGTAATTTGTGTACGTATATATTTTCTTTGCGATTTAAAAACGAATCAGACAGAAATTGCCGTCGCCAACAAGCGGGTATTTTCTTAAACTAATACTGAAAACATTTGTAATTACTATTTCTCTCTCTAATAATTACCAAAGACATACAGTTCTTAAACCCAGACAGAAAACTAGCAAAATCATGCCCAAAATCCCGTCATATCAAGATAAACGCTACCATTGTTCGATCCAAGAGATTTATAGACCTGAGTCCGTCTCTCATTGTGCAAAACGCGGTAAATGATTAATTGACTCAACGGCCTGAATCATGGTCCCAGTAATATGCTTCGCTGGCTCTGGAGTTTTTGTGGCGGGTAAATCCAATTTTTTGGTCACCTAACAGATTTCTGTTGTTGACCGTGAAAATGTTATGTGCGAACGTGATAGATGGCTGAATGAGAATTATTTGGGCCGATAGTGTTGTTTTTTTGTTATTATAACAATTAATATATTATAGCCATATTGCCTAGAGCATAAGTAAGTACTCAAATATCTTATCTTTTTGTTATATTAGCCTCCTAAAAGTACACACTTTTATTAGTTTTTTTTTTTTTATGAAAATGCGGCTTTAGAATTAAATTGAATGTAGTTAAAAAAATTAAATGCCTTATGCTAAGGGGTACCTGAATTACGCCTATGTATGTTCCGCGATTTTTTGTAGTTTAGGAGCTAGACATTTTTTATGTAATATTTTAAACAAAATCACCTAACATTGGTTTTAATTTTTTATCTCTTTATTCCTACCGTTTTTATATTTTTTTTTCTGTGGAATCTATTAGCGATAACAATAGCTACCATGCAAAAAAAACCGTTTGCCTAGGTATTGTAGAACTTATCACAAAATTTGTCCAAAGTTCAAAATTACCGTTAGAGTTCGATAATCAAAAATTTTCAGAGCTTAAAAAAAAATAAGTGAGGGGTGCCAGAGGTTTCTAAATAATCTTAAAAACTTCTATGGACCTTCAACAGACAAAATCGTTAAAAAATATAGTGCTTGATCGGGGTTTATTTCCTGTAATTAGCTTTGATAGCAATAAAGGTATTTTTACAGTTATTGTTATAATTTGTGATTTCGTTATTTTTTTCACTGTTATGACAAAAAAATACAGTAGATAGTTTACAAATTTCATTAAAACACCCTAGAAAAAGTTTTCAAAACACTACCACAGAAATGCACAGTCTACATCTACGGAGGAAATTGTCTTTTAGTCGTAAACCGTGTCTCATCTCAGTGCCAAGTTTACGTCTGACAGCAAAATCGGTAATTGGTTCTCCAAGAACTCCTTCTAGGTGGCTCCATCGAGCCTAAACGGCAGCCTGGCTAGATTTTCGATAGCTCGCTGTCGAGAATCCTCATTCCGTAAGACCATCAAATTTTCAACACAACTTTTGAGCTGCCGTCCCGGCTCGATGGTACGCACGGGAAACTAACAATGAAGAAGAGCTAAGACGGAAAATTGAAGAAGCGGGAAATGTTGTAAGGAGTAACAGGGAAGCCTTTAAACAACTAAAAGACAATTTCCTCCGTAGATGTAGATTGTGCATTTCTGTGGTAGGGCGGCATTTTGAAAACCTTTTGTAGGGTGTTTTAATAAAATTAAAAATACAATTAAATTACAAAAAATCGCGGAACATACATGGGGGTAATTAAGGTACCCCTTGGCATAAGGCATCTAAATGTTTTCTTTGGACGCCTATCAACTGGCCACCCTGTATATAAACATACATGTTCAATTAAGAACCCTATTGACCACATTTGTTTTTGTCGCCGTCGCTGGTCGATATAAAATCAATATGAAACCCAACACATTCGTAATCTCTTTTGATATTTTAACCGACTTCAAAAAAGGAGGAGGTTCTTAATTCGTCTGTATTTTTTAACATAAATCAATGTTTATGGCATCTGTTAATATTATAGCTGGGATTATATTTAAACAGCCAATCATTTTGAAGTCAAAACAATTGAGTAGGATATATTCCTGATCCAAGCGCCATGTTCGTAATCGTGTGCTGTCAATTATGACTGGTCATCTCTAAACGGTCATTCATGCATTCATGGCTTTGCTTTTATTATTTCGTTTATTCATTTTTATAGATATTTTTATTTTATATTAAAAAAATATTAACAACATGACCTGTTTTGTAGTAAATTCATTTTTAAAACAGTATTCATTCTTCTCTTTAGAGATTAAAATTTTGGAAACCGTCAACTTCAATATGAGAAAAAATCCATATTTTATCGTTTTTTTATCATCAATGGTATTTTAAGACATTTAAACTTTGAAAATTTTTATGCAATTTGGAATGCCATGTTATTTATAGCGCTATATTTAACTGACAGCAGTTTTTCATGACGTAACAAAGTTGGTCATTTATCAAATTAGGCTGACAATCATCAGCACTTTTTGAACGTCAACATTACAAGAGACAGTCCCGTGTCCTTTGCGTCTTCCAAGTGTTTTATTTGAGAAGAAAAACTATCCAGCGGGAGGGAAAGAAAAAAAGAACATATATTTTTTAATCACAATTACGACAAGCACACAAAATAACAAAAAAAAAACATTAAAAATACAAAGCAACACAAACATCTAGAGGCTCTCTAGACTAGGTGTAATAATAGATCCTCTATTATTATCTATGGGACTGTACACCCTCCGTTCAATTCATTCAATAAAACACCTCTTTCTCTAGCTAAAACTTTTCCTTTTAACTGTCCGCCTAACTATCTAAAGGTTTATGAGTGGGTCTCCATAATAGAATGCCAAATTTGGGTCCCCATGATGTTTCCAACCCTTTGTTGTTCAATTTATTGTGTTCTAACCTTGGTTTGGGCTGTTTCACGCCTACCGCGTCACTTTAGAATAGTTTTCTTTCATTAAGACAGAATTATTAGGTACTAGCTGGCGCCCGCGATTTTGCCCGCGTGATATCGAAAAAAAAAGTATCCTATGTGTTATCAAGATCCGTTCAGCCGGTTTGACGTGAAAGAGTAAATAACATCCTGACAAACATTCGCATTTATAATATTAGTAGGAAGTCGGATATTAATAGGATTAGGATTTTACTCGTGACAATTCACTTCTGTAAGGGTTATTTTTTTAATGATGCATATGTTCATCTTCTTCTCTTCATCTTTTTAGGATTTCGTACCTCAAAAGGAAAAACGTAACGTTTCTAGGATAACTTTGTTGTCCGTCTGTCTGTCGGAAACGCGAGGAGGTATCGAATTGAAATTAAAACCAAATACCCAACTCTGTGGCACCTTGAAGCTATGAAAATCTACACAGTCAAACGATAGAGCCGTTTATGTTGCAAGGTTTTATTAAAACCTCGGCGCGCGAGTCTAACTCGCGTTTGGCCGTTTTTTGTAACTTCGTACACTTTTATCCTGGTATAAAATTATACTCGTAACTATGACATGTGTGATATGCTACAACAGGTCCTCATGCCACCCCTCTTGTTCCAGATTGGAGACCTGGACGAGGACACGACTCCGCTGGACATGTCCTGGCCGTCAGGTTTCCGCAAGCGAATAACGTACTTGTTAGTCGCACCAATTGTCTTCCCGCTCTGGATGACCCTGCCAGACACAAGAACTCGGAAGGGTAAATATTATATTATCATATTTTTCTGGCGGGGTTGCGGGTTCTTCGAAAGAGGTACCGCGGCCCCGGACCATAAAGGGCAGTAGAAAGAACATCAACAAGTTATTTGATGATTTCCCACCCAAAAACAAAAACGGTAAACATTTCGTTGACGAGTAGAACATCATCATCTTTCAATTGATAGGTTGTCTTACCTTGACTTCCATTATCATCTGCCTAGCCTTATTCCAACTATATATCTGAATCGGTATTCAGTCACGCGGATACAACTGAATTCCAGTATCTTACCAGATTGCCGATCTGACCTCCACCATCCAGTTTGTACTGGGTAATACTATTCCCTTTGGTAAGACTATTTTACCAACTTTCGGCCCATTGGCTACCCGCAACAGCTGTCTAAGATCTACAAATGACAGCCGGGATTAACATGCTTTCTGAGCGGAATCTCGGTATGTAATGGATGGTCACACATTCACAGACCAAGGCAAGCGAAATATAATCTAATGATCGAGCCGGCTAATATTTAACCATGAGCTCTTCACTTGCACTATGCCTGCCATTAACATATTTCTTTTGATCACCATCAAGAATATTATCCTCCAATTAATGCATTTCTTCTATTATCATACATTTCCGTCAACCGGTCGTCGTCACCATTATCAGCATTCAGTTCTCTTGGGCTTGAAGGACTTGATCTAGATCATCGATACATATTTATTAGTTCCCTATCAGTATCTTCATCCCATTCTGTTTTGGCAGCGTGTCTCCCTTTTTGATGCATCTGGATCAGTCATCATCTTAATACTAACTCTAATTCAAAGGTAGTCATGTTTCATTCAAGATTCCGTGAAACTGTGCACGTCTTTCTACATCGTTCTCATTATGGTATTATCTTAAAATGAATGATAATAATAAATAAGATCTTGTAATAATATTATAGTTTAAAAGAGTGTCCATGGACTTTATTTTTTATTTATTCCTATTCTTTTCCATAGAAATCAACGCTTTGGTATGATTAACTACAGTACTTTCACAAGTTATTATGCATTGTGACCAGGACTGTAGCTTCATCATTTTATTTCTTTACATTCAAAAGTAAAAATAATGGTCTAATTGAAATAAACGCTTTGACATTAAAAAAAATACAATAATCTTCGAGATTTCTCTAGTGTCTGCATCACTATTTAAAACTGCATGTAATGGCTTCAAAATTGTCTATTGCTAAAAAGAGATGATGCTATTCGTTCTATAGAACTCCATCTCCCTCTTGCATTGGAACAATCACGACTACACGTTAACCTTTCCTAATTTATTTAACTACTAAATTTTCTTTTTCAGGAAAAAGATTTTTCCCAGTAACATTTATAGGGTCAATAGTTTGGATAGCTTTCTTCTCATACTTGATGGTGTGGTGGGCAAATGTGGCGGGGGCGACGGCCCAAGTGCCTCCCGAGGTCATGGGGCTGACGCTCCTGGCTGCGGGGACTTCGGTACCTGACCTCATCACGTCCGTGATCGTCGCCAGGAAAGGGTTCGGAGACATGGCGGTGTCCAGCTCAGTCGGCAGCAATATTTTTGATGTTACTGTTGGGTGAGTATTTTTTTAAATATTATTTCACTGTGTTGGATGTTTTTTGGTATATGATGGACATTAGCAGGGCATTTTAAACTATCTGTGGAAAGACAGATGATTTTATAGATTTAGATGAAATATGGAATATATATATAGCTTATACCCTGAATTAATACATGATACAACAGTCACACGTCGATGAAATTAATTTATTTATTTAAACTTCATGTGCAATAGTGGTACATAGGCGGACTTAATGCCATAAGGCATTCTCTACTTTTTGGTAAAATACGACAACATTGTGATAAGATAAAAACTATTTGTTTTCAAAAACGTATATTCGTATACAGATACTAATACACATACACATAATGAAATAAACTATTAAATAGATTTAAAAAATAAATGAAAAGAGAAATTTAAAAGTAATCACTATGACTGAAATGGGGCGCAAATTGTATACTATCATAAAGGTTTGGATGGGTGTTTGTACCATCATTTCAGAACAGCTGTACCAATCTAAATGAAATTTAACACAGAGATAGCTCGAACTACGATCCCATAGGCAATTACCGACCTTCACGCAAGCGAAGACGCGGTCGTAACGTTAGTCAATCACAAATTTCATTCGACTTAAGACTTATAAACTAACATAGTTTCTAAGGAAAGTTTTAAAAGTAGGTCAATACAACACCACACCAAGAACAATGATACATAGGATAAAATATCTAATAAATAAATAATAAATAATAATATCTTGGGACAACTCACACACGGCTATCTGATCCCAAGCTAAGCAGAGCTTATGTTATGGTAACCAGACAACTGATATACATACTTATATAATTTATAAATACATACATATTATAGATAAATCACACCCAGACACAGAACAAACAATCATGCTCATCACACAAAGTTTGTCCTGGGTGGGAATCGAACCCATGACCTCCGGCTCAGCAGTCAGGATAGGATAAAACTTAATTTAACAAAGCATTGCGCCAAAAACTTTCAATTCCCAAGTTTTGAGCACTGCAGTTCTTCGGCCCGAGAGAAACAAGTATGCGATAAATGCTATCTAAGCTATTGCAGTCGAAACTAATAGTTTAGCGGGCAGCTGCCGAATATTTTACTGGCAACATTCTTCAGGAAAACTCCAGCAATTTCGGGTCGTTCCACATTTTGGAAATGCTGAAAGTTATGATGTTTTTGTCCGCGAAAATAAATATCTACTTACTGTTTTATTTAATAAGCATTCCTTATTTTATATTTGCACTAGCTGTGCCCCGTGGCTTTGCTCTCGTTGCTGTGTTCGTAACATCTGTACTTGATAAGATTTTTTATTTGTATGACTTTTAATGTCGTGAGGGCCCAGAGGTTAAGCGCCTCACCTGTCATGAGGTTGCGAGTTCAAATCCGGACAAATACTAATGTGAATTTTTCAATTCATATGTACTTTCTAAAAAGTTTATCTAAGACAACACAGACAATGGTCAATGAAAACATCGTTTTGAAACCTGGACTTACAATTGACTAGCATTTGCCTGCAGCTTCGCTCGCGTTAAATTCGGGCTAACACAGTTCCCCTTTCCTGATTTGCAGGTACCAAAATTCATCAAATTCGGTTTAGCCATTTAGGCGTAAAGACCTAACAAACAAACAAACACACTTTCGCTTTAATAATATTAGTAAGGATATAAGTCTGAAATCACCAACCCGTCTTGAGCAAGCCTGTGTAGCATTATAAAGCTCTTAAAACTGTTAAAATATTGTAGAAAGAAAATATTTATTATTGTTCATAGAATTATTTCTAGGGCGTTGACCACATTACGGTCTCCTGTAAACCTCGGTTTTTGACTTAACCTTATGTACGTAGGAACCGTCGGTTTGAGAACCGTTAAAGTTAGTTCAGAAGTTTCTGTTTACCCCCTTTTTTTTCGGGTGGAAAATCATCCAATGACTTCCCCCGCTCTGGGTGGAGCGGGAGGGCATGTCAGACTTGTACTGACTAAAACCCACCCATGTTCCTTCTATTGCCCTTTACGTTCCGGGGCCGCGGTGTCTCTTTTGGAACAACCCGCAACCCCGGCAGGCGGAGGCTCTGGCAAGCCCCTCTGCTCTGTTTACCCCCTTGGGGCAGAAGTGTGAGTTCATATAATTGTTGTAAGCATTTCTGCTGCTGCATTTTTAAATTTCCGCATTTTGTGGCTGCATTTCCTTAGCGGGTTTATTTTAATTTTATGTTAGTGTTCATAAACTTTATTACTTAATTTTTCAGAAGTGTGTCACAAATTCTGCAAAGGCTAAGGTTTTATTTTCACGTTTCTACGTTTATGAGGCCTAAATGCAACAGCTTATTTATAGGCTAAAGGAGTAAGCCATCTCTAAAAACCATACAACCAACCAATCCATCGAAAAGCCATCCATCAGGACATGTTGAGCCATTAATATCGCATATCACTAATATTCAAACGTCTGGACAAAAATCGCTCAATTTGACGACTGTAGTCTTAAAGCAGAACTTATTCCGCTGAGGGAAAGAGACAGAGCTTTATAGGGTGTCTAGCACCATCTCTTCTCTCAGCGGAATAAGTTCTGCTTTAAGACGTCATGGTAGCTGTTTCCTAAACTAGGGAATAAAAGATAGAGATCATGACAGAAGTCGCAAAAAGACTCAAGCGTCCAAAGCATCCAGAGGTACTGGAAAACTTGACATTCTATCAGTTTGAACTATAGTAAACGTCAAGAATGTATGCAGCTTTTTTGTAGTTTGAAATCATCAAATAACTTCTCCCACTCTGGGCAGAGCGGGGGGGAGTGTCAGATTTGTACTGACTAAAACCCACCTTTGTTCCTTCTACTGCCCTTTATGTTCCGGGGCCGCGGTACATCTTTCGAACAACCCGCAACCCCGCATATACATGCGGGTTGCGGGTTGTTCGAAATTAACATAAGCTTCAAATTCCTCAAAAAACGTTAAAAGGCCATTGACAGTCCTTTAAGACAAACAAAACGGTTTGAAAGTGATTGCCAATTCTCTAGGCTAAAAATATGACTGTTAAGTCTTTACACCACGGCCCCATCTGTTTTAAGTACCTGACAAAATTGATACCGACCCAAAATAAAGAAATAATAATAATAATAAATATCTTGGGACAACTTACACACGGCTATCTGATCCCAAGCTAAGCAGAGCTTGTGTTATGGTAACCAGACAACTGATATACATAATTATATAATTTATAAATACATACATATTTTAGATAAATCACACCCAGACACAGAACAAACAATCAAGCTCATCACACAAAGTTTGTACTGGGGGGGGAATCGAACCCACGACCTCCGGCTCAGCAGTCAGGGCCACTAACCACTGGACCAACAGGCCCGTCGAACGAAAATAAATACGTTGATTGGAAAATTCATACTGACCAGTATTAAATTAAAAGAACGAGCTTATAGTTCGTTAATAGGTTTTTATTTCGCGACGGCCTTGGCGTGATTATATTCCTTAATTGGTTAAGGGAATAGTCAGGATGTTTCAACGAAATCTCATTAATATTCTGGTATTAAAAACCACTTATTTTTGTGAAAACTTAGTTTTTATATTCCTACTAGCTTTTGCCCGCGGCTCCGGTCGCATTAAATTCGGGGTAACACAGTTCGACTTTGCGCCTTATTAATTGTAATAGCAAAGCTAAGTTTTCCCTTTTCTTCCCTTTTTCTTTCTCATTTCTCACTTTAAAAAAACAGCCTATGTCCGTTTCCAAGGTCTGATCTCTGTACCAAAATTCATCAAAATCGGTTTAGCCATTAAGGCGTGAAGACGTAACAAACCTGTTTAAAACCTGTCTTCAAAATACCTGTTAAAAATCCCAGTAAAGAAAGTGTTTAAAAAAAGGCCAAAAGCGAGTCCGACTCACGCACCGAGGATTCCGTACAAACTTGCGACTTAAAAGCCATATCTTTTGACTGCGTAGACTTACAGAGTTAATTTTCATAGCACAAAGGAATCACAGAGTTGAGTATGTAGTTTTAATTTCAACTCGATACCTTCACACGTTCCTGAGATAAAGGGTCTTAACACAGAGACAGACAGACGGACAACAAAGTGCTACAAGTGTACGGAACCCCAAAAACACAAATTAAAATAAACTCCAATTTAAAAAAAAAAACTGTTTCCTTAAACTAGTTCTAATCATTTTGCAACATCTGCTCACCAAAAAGCATAAATAACATTATCAAATTAACTTCTCCAAACTGCGTTCTAAGATAAGAAAATTCTTAGCTATGTACCCCTTAAATAACAGTACCTACACGGTACGCCATCTTAAGTGCTTACCGACTCAGCTTGGAGCCGAGCCAAAAATGAGGGTAGATGTGAAACTGCGCGCTTTTTTTTCTGCATACGTATAGCAGATGGCGGGGAATTGCGGATGTATTTTAAAAGAAGTGCTGCAAAATGTTCTTTGTAGAGTATTCGGTGTTAAGGCGGTCATAAGGTTGTAGGTACTTCCTTAATAGGATGATGTATTAAGGGGAATGAGCCGAGCTACCGGCGAAATTTAAAAAAAAAACTATCGTTTTTTACAGTTGGCAGTGTCAAGTTGTATCTTGTAAATTATTAAATTAATACTAATATGGATATTATGTGAATATTATATGAATATTATATGACTATTATACGTGATAACCCTATCACGTATATATCGATTTAAAATGAAAAAACACCCGTTTATTTTTCATTTTAAATCGATGTATTTACAACGCAACAATAAAACTGATTAGGTTTAGGGTTTGATCCCCGCATAGAACAAATATTTGTTTGACCTACAGGTAGTTGTTTCGGGTCTGGCTGTTTGTAAACACACCCACGATACAGAAGACATAGTTCATGGCAACGATTAAAATAAAAATAAAAATAAATGCGTCTGGACGCATTGTGTACAAAACGATCAAACGAACAAACGACATTGTAGTGCTGACACTACAATGTACCTTATGCAGATCGCTTTTAGAGCTAAAATGGTTACCTGCCAGTCTTCTGTGTCGTATATCTATGTAAATAGAGTTACAAATACGAACAACGAAGCGGTAGTAAGTAGGTCCCTACGTATAGTAGGTATTTCCCGAACAATACCGATTGCCCTCTCGGCCTTGACTAAACACGTACTCTTGAACTTTGTCGGCTCGTACCTACCTGACACCATCGGCCTTGTAACACTAATTTTATATCAATACTCTTTACTGAAGCTAGTTAGATGCGTATCTTTGTAAGGTATGTTATTGGGTAAAAAAATTATAGAACTCTATAAAAATGCAAAAAAATAGCTCTGCCGGTATAATGATTATACTTTTTTTTGTTGCCGATGAGGAAATCCTCATGGATGTCCCCCGTCCTGGGGGGGACGAGGAGGTCTGTCACACTCTACTGACTAAAACCACATCGGTGTACCTTATCACCCTTGTGTCAGAGGGCAGCGGGAACAAGTGTGACTTCCGCCGCCTCGGACTAGTGGCCCGCTGGACCTGTGCGGACCTCATCTCGAGAGAGGGGAGTCAGGAGTCAGACTACCCCCGCTACATTTGGCAGGCACGCGTAGGACACATCGCGCCGCCGTCTTCGGTCCGCAAAGTGTGATGGGGGGAGACGGATGTACCCATCCGCCGCTGGACCCATTTAAGGAAGCTGGAAGAGAGCGTTGTCCCGACGCCCAGTGCGTCTGATGCGGGATGAGCAAGAGCTGGTCATCTCCCTCTCCCTTTCCGCAGCTTCCTTCTACAACATGACGGTTTTGCAGAAGGACACCATTCCAGGACTCTGCACTGCCAACCATCGATCGATCGACAGTCGGCAGCGACAGGTCTCCTCCGACTTCAGTCATGAGAGCACGGCGCGGCTCATCCCATGATAATGATTATTCTAGTCCATCTAAGATCTAACTGTGTGTCTCATCGAAATCTCACCACCTGACAGACAGACAGACGAATAGACCGATGGAACAGGCAGTTAATTTTGCATTACTCATCACAGTATTAGTGTTTTTTAAATGTGGGGTAAGCCTGTCTTTTTTTTGCCGATGGGAAATCATCAAATAACTTCCCCCGCTCTGATTGGAGCGGGGAGGAGTGTTAGACTTGTACTGACTAAAACCCACCCATGTTCACTCTATTGCCCTTTACGTTCCGCAGCCGCGGTATCTCTTTCCAACAACCCGCAACCCCGGTGGCCCTGGTAGGCCCCTCTGCTTTGTTGACATCTCTTTGAGGCGCGCGTAGAACACTAACGCACCATCTTCAAATAGTAATGTTTTAAGCTTATCCCAGTGTGTGAAAGAGATGACGCTAGACAGCATGTATAGCTCTGTCTCTTTCCCACACTTGAATTAAATTTAAACATTACTCTACGAGTTAATCTTCAGTTCACCCAATCTTTGCCACTTATGTTTAACCGTGGGTGGGCATTTATTCCAAGTCTCTACTACGCAACTCTTTTGCATAAAACCTTTTTGAAAAGAAATAAAAAATTGAGTTACGTTACCATAATATTGGAGGCCAACCTCCGTGCTTACGAAACACCATCGAAACGAGGTCGAAGGATACGATCTCTGACCTATTTCAGTAACCTGCAGTTGAAGAACGGATCACCCTTGAGACGCGAAACAATACAATCGCTTTTAACAGCCCTTATTTGAACATAAATGGAAATAACCAGATGATTTTCCCTTTTTATCGAATTATATCTAACTGCGAATAAGCATAGGAATTGCCTTTTTGCCATGTTTGGAAGATAAAACATTGTACAGTCGCGAGTAGAAATGCTTTTTTTTATATCCTTATCCTTACTAATGTTATAAAAACGAAAGTGAGTTTGTATGTTACGTCATCACGCCTTACCGCTAAACCGATTTTAATAAATTTTGGTATAGAGATAGTTGGGACCCTGGAGACGAACATAGGCTATTTTTTTTCAAAGTGGGTAATGAGGGAGAAAGTGGTAAGAAAAGGGAAAACGTATTTTGTTGCTGTTTACCTATCAACTTTCATACTTACTCTACGTTCCCAATTAAATTAATTATGCACAAGAGTGCTCGATTGTTGCATTCCAAGCGTTACAATCCCCTGTTCGGGCAAGTCATTTGCGTTTTATTTTTTTTATTTAAAGGAAATCTTCATATTAAAAAGAATAATACTGATTGTGCTTGTTGCAAACAATGTAACAAATATGCTGTAGGATAATACAGTAATAAAGTATTTTCAATTGAAAATCAAAGTTTTTACGTCATTATTTATTTGCATCGCTCGTGCCTAAGAATTTTACGCAGATTATTTTCAGCTATTTATTTTATCAAAAGAGATACCGTGGCCCCGGAGCGCAAAGGGCAATAGAAGGAACATAGGTGCGCTTTGGTCAGTAAAAGTCTGACACTCTCCCCCGCTCCGCCCAGAGCGGGGGAAGTCATTGGATGATTTCCCACCCGAAAAAAAAAAAAGCTAAGCAAGCTATGTGGTTAATCGTGTGTGAGCTTTTTTTTTGGATGGGAAATCATCAAATAACTTGCTCTGGGCGGAGCGGGGGAGAGTGTCAGACTTTTACTGACCAAAGCCCACCTAATACCTATGTTCCTTCTATTGCCCTTTGCGTTCCGGGGCCACGGTATCTCTTTCGAACAACCCGCAACCCCGGGAACACACGACAAACCACATAGCTTGCTTAGCTCAAGCTGTGTAAAAGATGTTTCAGACACATCCCTCGCTACGCAAACTTGCTCATCTCGAGTGGAAATCAAGCCTATGACAATGATTTTTCCTCTTGTTTTTTGGGAAATTAGCAGCCTTACTCAGCATTTGAGCGGGAGAGCAGAGAATTACGTCCGTTTCGTAATTAATGAAACCTCACTGGTGTGATTCCCGTTGGTGGCCGAAATAAGGAAATACTAGAAATTGAATCTTGTATTGTATTGTATAACGGGCTGGTGTCCGCAACTCCACGTCTGAGGCGCGTATTTTGCGTATGGAATTTGAATTTTAAATCTATATCCTTACTAATATTATAAAAGCGAAAGTGAGTTTGTTTGTTTATTACCTCTTCACGCTTTAATGGCTAATAAACCGATTTTGATGAATTTTGGTACAGAGATAGTTTGGAACCAGGACACGGCCTTTTTTTTAAAGTGGGATTTGTGGGAGAAAGTGGGAAAACTTAGCGATGCTATTACAAATCGATAAGGCGCAAGGGGAACTGTGTTACCCCGAATTTAGCGCGAGCGAAGCCGGTGGCAAAAGCTATAATCTATAAACTAGCTGTTCTCCGCGGTTTCACCCACGCTGCTTAGCACCTGTTAGTCGTAGCGTGATGTTATATAGCCTTCCTCAAGAAATGGACTATCCAACACTAAAAGAATTATCCAATTCCAACCAGTAGTCCCTGAGATTAGCGCGTTCAAACAAACAAACAAACTCTTCAGCTTTATAATATTAGTATAGATATGTATAAAAGAAAGTCATGTTAGTTACACTATTTGTAACTCAAGAACGGCTGAACCGATTTAGCTAAAAATTGCTGGGGAGCTTAAAACCAGAAGACGAACATAGAATATTAATAACTTGCAACCCGCGAAAAAGGGGGTAAAGATGGGAAAGTTTATAATGGGAGATCGCAATTCCTTTGCCGCCTTGTTTATGATAAAACTACTAGGCTTGCATAAATTCACGGTGGTATTAATTCGAACAGTTTGGTCTGTATGTGCATACAAGTTCTGGATAGAACCTACTAACTTCTTTCCCAGTCTTCAGGACATAAAACCACGCCTTACTGAAATGCTTGGTAGAGGTGTGTTCGAAGAACACCCACAAATATCTTATGAATATATGAGGTACTAGCTGGCGCAGCCCGCAGCTTCGCCCGCGTCATATCGAAAAAAAGTATCCTGTGTTATTCCAGACTAAACTCTATCTCTGTGCCTAATTTCATCAAGATCCGTCCAGCCGTTTTGACGTGAAAGAGTAACAAACATCCATACATCCATCCTCACAAACATTCACATTTATAATATTAGTTGGATTTGTATTCATTTCAACTCGTTACCTCCAAGCGTTCACGAGATAAAGGGTCTTGACAGACAGACGGACAAAAAGTAATCCTTTAAGGGTTCCGTTTACTTCATTTTGAGGTACGGAACCCTAAAAATAAGTGGGTTAGAGTGTTATATTGTGTCACGCACAGGGGACTACATGAAACGTTTGAAATATAATATTACTAGCGGCCCGGTACGTGCTTCGCTACGTATAAAGTGAAATAAAATAAACAAATCGGAACATCAAATTCATTTATTTAATCAAAAAAATATTTTATTTAAAATCGAAATCAATTGCTAGCTATTTACAACACACTTAATCCAAAACATTTGGATAAACAATATTTTTTGTTTTTCCATTTTGAGCATAAATAAACAAACGGCTGGGGGTACCGACTCTGGAACAGGCAACATATAACTGGCCATGTGAAAAACAATGTTCCTCCAAATTCACACCACAAACGTGAAGTGTTTGACCTTGGGCCTTGTTGATGGACATCGCAAATGATAAACGCACAGGATATTGTAGCGAGGCGCATTTCTGAAAGAACATAACTTGGATTATAACTTTGGAATGTTTTCCAATAAAATTAACATTGCACAAGACCACTTGCGTGTTGAGTTCCAAGCGTTACTACTGGTAGTCCTGAGTTCGAATCCCCTATTCGGTCAAGTCATCAGGTTTTTTTTTTATAATAATTTTAAGTAAGTTTCCATATTTTTTAATTATACTAATTGTGTTGACAAATATGATGAACATTTCATTTAATATAGGTATGTGGGGACATTGCCAACTGACAGCGTTGAGGACGAATTTTTTGACGCTATTTTTTAATTTATTTATAAGTTAGGTAGGTAGTATGTTTAATAATTTTAGTTTATTAATGTTATAAATTTACATTTAATTTGGCTAGGAAAATTGTAGTTTCGTTTGAAAAAATTACGTTTTAACGTCATTATTTGCGTCGCGCTCTCGTGTTAGAGCCTAAGAATTTTACTCTAATTATTTTCACCCATCTAATTACAATTCTAAAAATAATAATAAAGCCATCTAAAACCTTACCGCAACACACAAACGAGCAACAATGAATAATAACACCACAAATCACTCTCTCTGGCAGTTTGGCATTTGGCAAAACACATCATAATGCATTTGGCACTAGGTTTATTTGCCTTTGCCAAGCGGTAAAATAACAAAACTGTAACAGTTGTGGGCTAGGCTTTGTAGTTTTGTTTCTGGATGGTGTATTGTGAAGTTCTCTTTCTAGTTTATCGAGGAAGTACGACAACAACTTTGTTTCTCGGATGGGAAATCACCAAATAACTTCCACCGCTCTGGGCGGAGCGGGGGGACGTGTCATACTTGTGTACTGACTAAAACCCACCCATGTTCCTTCTATCGCCTTTTATGTTCCGGGGCCGCGTTATCTCTTTCGAACAACCCGCAACCTCGACTGGCGGTGGCCCTAGCAGGCCCTCTGCTTTGCTGACATCTCTTTGAGGTGCCCGTAGATCGATACGGCCTTACCAATAGATGGACAGACGGTGTGTTACCCATTGCTCACCGTCCACAGGCCTGATCAAAACACCTTGCCCCTTAAACAAAATCAAAGCCAGGCACATACACGATTTATCAAAATAAACTCCATCTAATCCCCAATAGTTATAAACAGTTAATCTGCCTTATTCCGTCCGTACGAACCGCAGCCTCCAGCAATTGTAGATCAAGAAACCGCAGCATAAATCCCCAGAGCAAACGTGTTTCGGATACCAAACCATCTCAAATAACAATAAAGCTTACCTCTACAGACATAAAGTCGTAATTTCCACACCATTTTGGGCTATATATCAGGAAAATAAAAGTTATGTCGTAAACAGAGTGAACTTATAGGAGTCCTCTAGTCTCGAGGGGGTGTGGGGGGGGAGGATATCGCAATGCAGTTTGGTACAATTTGTAATTTATCTTCCCAACGTATTCGGTATTAGGGTACCTACATGCTTGTAAATGCTCGAGTTTAAAACGTATTGACCCCTTTTTAATTGTCAAATGAAGTGTTACATTTAATTGTTTGTGTAATATTAGCAGTAGGTACACCATTGACTACCCCCCGTTATATTTTTACTAGCTGGCACCCTCGACTTCGCCCGAGTGATATCGAAAAATTGTATCCCATGTGTTATTCCAAACCTTAATCTACCTCTGTGCCTTTCATCAAGATCCGTTCATCCGTTTTGACGTGAAATTGTAGCATTATATTAGTAAGATAGCTGGGGCCCGCGGCTTCACCCGCGTGATATCGAAAGAAAAGTATTCTTTGTTTTATTCCAAACCATAATCTACCTCTGCGCCTCTTGCCAAATTTCATTAAGATCCGTTCAGCCGTTTTGACGTGAAAGAGTATAAAACATCCATGCATCCATCCATCCTCACAAACATTCGCATTTATAATATTAGTAAGATATTCGTACAGTCCATCCAAAGGTTGTCTGGAAGATATCGTTATCAGTGATAAGACCGTCATTGTAACCATAGACTTAGCTATTTCTATAAAACAGTTATGTTGAACTTTTAGTGTGCAATAAAGTACCTATATTCTATTCTATTCTACATTTGTATTGTTTATAGAGTCTCCGGAATTTATAATAGACTAGCTGTTCCCCACGGTTTCACCCGCGTTGCTCAGCACCTGTTGGTCGTAGCGTGATGCCTATAGCCTTCCTCAAGAAATGGACTATCCAACACTAAAAGAATTTTCCAATTCCAACCAGTAGTCCCTGAGATTAGCGCGTTCAAACAAACAAACAAACTCTTCAGCTTTATAATATTAGTATAGATTCAGAGCCAAAAAGCGTTTTAGATTTTATTATCATGTCGAACTTTCTATATTTCTTTAGCTTGTATATTTTTGTCTTTCTTTCGAAATATAACGTCTGAAAACAAGACGAAACATGGGAGAAAATATAGTTTAAACAAAAATGAACAACGAACAAACTGTTTAATTTAATTGTTATATTGTAATTTATTATCGAATCAAGTGTCTAACAAACTATAAAATCGGCAATAAAATGACAAATATTCCGCCATTTTGTAAACTCAATCGAGGCTATAAAACATGGAAACGGCTCTTCCGTAAAAGTATCCCGAACAGCATTTTATATGGATTCTCAAATGTTATCTGTAGCTATACTTATTACTTATTTACACTATAATATTATAAAGAGGAAGGATTTGTATTTTTTAGTAACGAATAAACTGAAAAACTACAGGACTGATTTCAAAAATTATTTTGCCATTAAAAAGGTACATTATCACTGAGTAACATAGGCTAATAATAAAAAAAATCTTGCCCCACACTAGGATTTCTCCTGTATCGTGGGTACGTTTACAAACATTTAAACTCACATACACAAACAGCCAGACTCGGAAAAACTATCTGTAGGCCATACAAATGTTTGTTCCGTGCGGGGATCGAAACCGCGACATGCAGCGCAGCAGTCGATCGCGCAGCCTCTACGCCAACCGTGTCTTCAAAGAATATATAACATCAACAATTGGCCTGCCCTGGGAATCGAACACCTCTCGGACCTCACGCTCAGCATCTGTTCTTGCGAATTAACCACAAACAACCAACAAAGCAGTAAAATATCTAAATTTAACATAACTTATTTTATAATACTAATTGTTCATCAAAAATAACAATTCCGCCATAAAAGAAAGTCGGCCATTTTAAATACGATTTAAAATATAACCATTCGTGTCGTTCCCCATTTTATTAAAAGATTTGTGTCATAACGCGAACATTTGTTTACTTAATAGTGACATAGTGTTTTACCTCTAAACTTGTGTTATTACATTTTCACATGCTTGTATTCGTCTGTGTTTGGCTAACTGACGTCGACCTGTTAATAAAATTATACAAAGTGACGACGAGATTGCCATATTAACGAAAAAACTTCTCCTTGGACTTGCGCACCAAAAAGTTTCGAAAAAACATGCGACATTAACTGCCATATCTTTTGACTGCGCATACTTAAGTAAGCCATACACGCTACGGTCTACCTGAGAGGGCATCTGTGCAAGTATACCTGTGCAGGTCGACCGAACATAGGTAACATGTATGGGAACGTTCCGGTATACCGGAGCTGCCTCCAGTTCCTTTTCCGATGTCATCGAATGAGGACGACGACGCGCTCGCATTACTAGGCCTTGCTTTAATTTACAACTGCTGTCGCGTCCTGCGCAGGCGACCGGAGTACACGCACACACGCACAGGTACACCGTACTGTGTTACTCGAAAGAATTGATTTTCGATCTTGCGCCGGTCGCCTGCGCAGGCTCAAAAGACTGCACAGGTCTATTCCCACACACATTCCGGTCAACCTGCATAGGTACGCCTGTACAGGTAGACCTTGCCGGTAAACCGTAGCGTGTATGGCCGGCAGTTGAGAATTAACATTTCACAGCTTCAAGGGACCTTAGACACGAGTACAAATTTTGTTATTTTTCTTAAGTGTATGGTTATTTCGACTCGATACCTCCACGCGTTCTTGAGATCTTATCAGACAGACAAGTGGACAACAAAGTGTTGCTGTAAGGGTTCCGTTGTCCCTTAAAGGTACAATACCCTAAAAGTATAAAATCAAAAGTCATTTATTCTACGTCGGCTGAAGATCAGCACTTTTTGAATGTCATTAAACAAGACTGTATCCCAAAACGGCCATCATTCGGAGGCTTGGTAATTTTAACTGACTAAAACCCACCCATACCCCTTTTGTCCTTTGTGTTCCGTGGCCACGGTATTTGTCCTCTCATACTTAAGTACTAACGCTGTAACAACATTGTAAAACCAAATGATTTTGAAAGAGTAATCATGGAGTTTCTTACCGGTTCTTCTCCATAGGAAATGACCAACACGAACCGTGCACCTTTTTTCGACGTTTTAAAAGTGCCTATGTAGGTTTATGTGAAATAAAAATATTTTGATTTGATTTGAACAACCCGCAACATTCCACTAGTTTTAAGCGTACGTAAAATGCGGGCCTGTGGACGGTGAGGAATGGGTAGCTCACCGTCCGTCCGTCTATTGACGACAGGCTGTGTTGACGGCGCGTTCGTGTTTCACGCGCGCCGCAAAGAAATGTCAGCAAAGCAGAGGGGATTGCCAGGGCCTCCGCCTGCCGGGGTTGCGGGTTGTTCGAAAGAGATACCGCGGTCCCCGGAACATAAAGGGCAATAGAAGGAACCTGGGTGGGTTTTAGTCCGTAAAAGTCTGACGTTCCCATCTCTCCGCCCAGAGCGGGGGAAGTTATTTGATGATTTCCCACGCCCCATAAAAAATGGGGGTACATAAAATCGGATTTAACATTATGACCTCACCTTAACAACCCCTGTTACCGAAAAATATAAAACACCATGATATTTATCAATGTAATTCAGTTCGACCTTGCTCCAAATATCGGCGAAACAAATGCCAACTACAGTTACAAGTAGTGGTGCACGATACGATTACAGTATCGATATTTTGGATCGATATAAAAGTATCGAATGTAATGAATCGTATTGTACTTTCTTGCATTTTCCGAATCAGCGTGATCAGTCGATCAAAAAAAAACAAAATATTAAACACCTATCAAGAAAATATTGCCTCTCAGGGAATTATGAATACGACACGCATCTGCAAAAAAGGACAGTGCTGACTAAGACAGAATTATTCAAATAAGGGGGTGAAACAGGGTGGCAAAGCTTGTATGAGAGAACGTGACTCCATGGCGGAATTGACTGAAAAATTCGCAGAGGATCTGCTACCCTACTATGACCTCTTAAAGCAATTCTTATTCCGCTGAGGGAAAGAGACAGAGCTATACAGGGTGTCTAGCACCATCTCTTTCACTCAGTGGAATAAGAATTGCTATAAGATGTCATAGTAGCCCTTCTGAGCAGGCAGCGGTCGAAACCGCTGGGCACAACTAATAATTTATAATCTAGATTAAGAGATAAGATTCTTCTTTCGATCTTCAAGCGAGTAAAATCGGGCTTATTCGTCAACTACTAACAAAATCTGACGTACAGTCATCTACAAAAGACAAAACACCTTTGTAGATGACTGCAAATACGTCAGATTTTCACTCGGTCGCGAGTTGACTACAAGAAAAAGGGAAAATCAGAATGTGCTAACTCACGCGCAGTCACGAGTTTATGAGGCGCGAGTTGACAAATAAGCCCATTATCGCGAGCATGAGCTAGTTTGAAATTGCTTAAATCTATTACACAATCAAGGACCTGGCCCTATGGTGTAACTATAATAGGCCAGTATCAATAATTGCGTATAATTAATAGTTTGGCCTTATTATGGCAAGTATAATGAATGAGCCGCCATGTTTGTGCTGATAAAATCAATTTTCGTTGCTTACAGAAAAACATTTAGCACGAAACCGGTACGCCATATTGAAATTTAATTCAATATTTTTGCTTTAATATAAGCGTTTAAATTTCGAACTTCTTTTCTAGTCTATATTGCCAGGATAATAATTTATTTGTGGAATGTGAGCTTAGCTATCATTGTGCCGATTGTCGTAATGGCCAATGGCCTGATAGCCAAGAGTTTCGACGACCGTCTGTCGAAGCTCTGCTTAAGCGGTTGGGTCAAGGGCCTGATTCAGAAGGCAGTACTCCTCGATATGGCCCGCAATGTGAGGAGGTTTCTGTCTCTGGTAGCTTGGAGCCTGCTCCCGATACCAGCGGACCACTATTTTTATATATAACTAGGTTTTGCCCGCGGCATCGATCGCGTTAAATTCGGGGTAACACAGCTTCCCTCGCGCCTTATTCATTTGTAATAGCACCGCTAAGTTTTCCTTTTTCTTCCCTCTTTCTCCCTCACATCCCACTTTTTTCAAATATTAGCCTATGTCCCTCTCCTGGTTCCCAACTATCTCTGTACCAAAATTCATCTAAATCGGTTTAGCCATTAAAGCGTGAAGAGGTAACAAACAAACAAACTCACTTTCGCTTTCATAATATTTGTAAGGATACTAGCTGGTACCCGCGGCTTCGCCTGCGTGATGATCGAAAAAAAAAGTATCCATGTGTTATTCCAGACTATAATCCATCTCTGTGCCAAATTTCATTAAGATCCGTTCAGCCGTTTTGACGTAAAAGAGTAACAAACATCCATACATACATCCATCCATCCGTTCTCACAAACATTCGCATAAAATTTATAATTAAAAAGTAGGATTTTTAGAAGTTTTTTTTAACAAATATTTTAAAATGAAAGAGAAAGTAAATAAAGGAAATTGTATTTGTAATATTTACATACTCAAGAATTTCTTAGTATTACTTATTTCAGTTGTTGGTAATAGGCTCGCCCCTATTAGATGGGATATAAACAAAACCGGCAAAATGGGGGACGAGGTATTATTAGTTACCTACACCTCTGCCTAACGCTTTGAGGATAACAGGTGTGATGTTATATGGCCATGATATATCTATGCAAAAGCGATCGTGTTAACAAGCAGTTTTACTTCCAAAAGTTCACTTCTCCCTGTTAAAAATAAGAAATTACGATCGCAAAACAATAAAAAATCTAAATTATACCAAATCCGTTTTTATGGTTACTCAACCCTAACCTGCAGTAACCTACTTGTGAGAGTTATAAAACTTTCAAAGAACTAATATTTTTACTACTGACATGACCCACTTTCGAACCATACTTGGTACTACGGACAACAATAAGTAAAACTTAGTGTCGTGCCCACAGTTCGCCCGCATGAAAAGTTTTTAATTTTCCTGAATGTCCATTTTCTAGTAGTGAAATACTACAAGCGGTCAAATAGCAGTAAAACATATAGGGAGGCTGAGAGATGGACAAATTGGACCTCAACACAATTCTTTATACAATACTAGCTTTTGCCCGCGGCTTCGGGGTAACACAGTTTCTCTTGCGCCTTATTGATTTGTAATAGCAACGCTAAGTTTTCCCTTTTCTTTCCTCTTTCTCCCTCACATCCCAGTTTTCAAAAAAAATATTAGCCTATGTCCGTCTCCTGGTTCCCAACTATCTCTGTACCAAAATTCATCGAAATCGGTTTAGCCATTAAAGCGTGAAGAGGTAACAAACAAACAAACTCACTTTCGCTTTTATAATATTATTAGTAAGGATACCTTGTACTTATGTTTCACAAATAAATAACTTTGACTTTGACTCAATACTTACTTTTATGCCCAATGACCGCTGGGCAAAAGCCCCCGCTTAAGGGGTGCCTACACCGAGTTCGGGTTTTTCGAAAGAGATACCGCGTTCCCGGAAAGTAAAGGGCAATCGAAGAAATATGGGTAGTTTATTCAGTACAAGTCTGACACTCCCACCCGCTCTGCCCAGAGTGGAGGAAGTTGTTTGATAATTTCCCATCCGCAAAAAGAGTACTTACTTAATTAGTTTTCTGGAAAATTAATGGACGCTTTTAATTTATTATTTTTACTCAACTGGCCGAGGGTATTGTGTTTAAACACGTGTGGGATACACGTTTACATACTCTTCAAAATGTTTTGTAGTCATACTTACTTGGCCCAGAGCGTGGGAAGTAATTTGATGATTTCCCAACAGCAAAGGGGTGCCTACAGATTGATGGTGGCGCGGAGACATGGTGTGACGACCTGGTCGCTTACCGCGAGGGTTGAATTAAAGTGGCGCTGGACAAGAATTCATGGAAAAGGCCCCCGGCTTTTTTCAGCGGCGGGAATAAAAATCGGTTGTAAATTTCGTCCGAAACTACACAATGTAGGATAGTCCGTTATCTTCTGACAAAAACTTGCACTGACTCTGTGGTTCTTCCTTAAAAATATCGTCTCTGACATTAATCTGCATTCTCCTCATGTAAACTGACCAAGATTTTTATCTGGACCTTAAAAGAAACTATGACCTCTGAGTTTGTTTCGGCTGTTTGTTCTCAGAGTAGTCGGCTACGAAACATCATCTAGTTTTAAAAAAACGATGTGTAAAAGTGTTTTTTAAAAACATACTTGTCAAATAAACATCATGTACTATCAGGACGCTGCGGTTTCACCAACGTAAACTGGGACTTATAAATCTTCCCTTTGAATCAGTCTTCTATTATTGCAAACTGAATTAAAATCTGTTAAGTAGGATTAAAGATCTAAGCAAACAGACGGCGCAAACGACTTTAGTTCCATGTAAAGATTGTAAAATCCTAACATCAAGTTAGGATTTTACAATCTTTACATTTCTCTGTTCTGCAGCTGCATAATGAATTACATTTCTCTGTTCCAGGTTACCGCTGCCATGGCTCCTGTACGGAATAATATACGGTGAGCCAGTCCAGGTGAACTCCAAGGGCATGGTCTGCAGCATAGTGCTGCTCTTTGCCATGCTGATCTTCGTCATCATTAGCATTGCCTGCTTCAGGTGGAAGATGAACAGAGGACTCGGGTTCACCATGTTCCTCTTGTATTTCGTCTTCGTAGGAGTCAGCTTGGGGCTAGAGTACGGGTACCTCCACTGTCCGAGCGAATAGACTGGTCTTTTCGTCTGTTGGTCTTCTATTATTGATTAAGGGATTCGTGAAAAAGATTTTCAATGTTTGATAGTGACTATTCGTTTTAGGCACGATCGGGTTTTAAAGAGAGTAATAGAAACGCTGATGAAAAGTTTTTGTTGTAGAATCTTTTAGAAGAAAGAGGAAAGCAGAATTTAAAATAGTTTATGGTAAATAGTGGAGAGCGCTAGATTGCAGAATTGTTTACCTAAAACAAATAGTCGGCAGTCAAATAGTAGCGAGTTGGTACTTCCAGCAATATTGCGACTCGATTGCAGCAAACTACAACGGACAACCTAGCAGAGGTTTAAATGTAAATTCGACGTCAATTTGTATAAATGCGACTTTAAACAATTTACTTTCTTTGACTTTGACGTCAACGTCAAAATGCGTCGTATTTTATACAACGTGACGTCCAGGATTATTCGTTTAATTATTTTTTAAGAATAATTAAATCTAATAGTCTATTTTCTACATGTAACAATTAAACATAGTTTTGCTGCAACCGAAGCCAAATTCTATAAAATATTTGAAGACAATGTAAGTATTATAAGACACTTACCTTAGCGTTGTGAATTATTTAGTTTTGTATTTTTATTTAGTTGTATAGTTGCCATAGCACACGCAGTAAGATATTGCTCAAAGAATCTCTTTTACTTTATTATTGCTTTGCTATCTAGATTCGTTTAGGTGTTTTTAAATGGACGCTTGTAATAGATAATATTGATCGAAATGACGAGAGATTACGTGCACCAATATACATTTAAGAAAACTTAAGACAGTAGAACGTTAATGAAAATACAATTCCTATGAAATGCAATAATGAAAGCTTCAGTGGTTCTGATCATAATAATAAGGGTTTTGCATTGTAAATTATAATGAGGTACAACGTTTTTGTACCCGAAGTAAATATTTAGCCATGATAGAGACTGTAGTTATTTATATGAATGTTAGTTGTTTAACTCGATGGCGCTTTTACGAAGTTTTAAGACTAAGTTCTTAATCTATAATTAATCGTACGTGTGGGTTGTTTTTGTAAATATTCAACGCGTTGTGTTGGAATTTTCGTTTCTACTTTAGTTTATCTGTTCGGTCACAGACCGTCTGTCCATGTGGATGATTAAAATTTTAATGTGTCGTTATAGTAAAAACGATTTGATGCAAGTGTGTGTGGCGCACAAACAGCCAAGTTGTACATACACACGTAGGCGATGGAAGAGCGGGGCAAATGTAAAAGTTTTTAATTAAAATCTCATTCCATAAAATGTGCCTAAGAGTTTTACGAACTCAGTAACATTTAGCTTCGATTTTTATAAATTAACAGTAAAAAAATAAAATGTGAAAAAGTCATTTTGTCACCTGTTAGCGGACTATGCTTACATTATAGTGTTATATAATATCCGAGGGCGCATCTGTCCCGCTCTACGATATAATATGATAGTTAGAGTTAACACTTTCTCTATGAAGTCTATCTATAATTATAATGAACCTCCAAACTCTTTGTTTCATCTATTGACTCAACAGAAATGATTAGAAGTGGTGTCTGGAAAGTCAATTCTTAATATTACGGCTATGTCTTCAAATATCTCTTCTTCCTTAATATTTAAAAGGCACGGTTCAGTATCAGAATCAAATAAAAAACATCTTGTTAACCGTCCATAGTTTCTGTTTGACAATTACTTTCTGCTTCAGCACGAGATATTACTCTGTTATCTATGTCTCATGAGAAACTTTAATAAAAATGATGGTAAGTTCAATTGTTGATACCCAAAAAGTTTTATATTAATAACCCGCCTATTTGACATAGCAATAAATAGACTAGAATAGATAGTTAAATATTTATATTGTTAAGCTTTAACACTTCAGACCTTAGTGTCGCTCAAAATGATGGAGAAAGCATGAACTTCAAAGATAGTCTGGCGAGGAGAAGTGCCGTGAAAGGGCTCCTTTGAGATAGGACAGTACAAGTCCATAGGTACTTCTCTAGCCACAATATAATATTCTACTTAATATACGCACAAGTAACCGACAATTCTTCAAGTTCGCTTCATACATCAACAATAAACATGTTGTTTGAATAGACTTCTACATTTCATAGAGTTTATACTATATCTAAAGTTAATAAACTTAAAACTATTTAAGTGAATATCTTTGGAACATTTGTTAGAAGGTGAAAATAACTTTATATTGAATTCAAAAGTCACATTGTAGAATGTCATGAATGGACAAATTCAATCATTTCCACAATCTGACGTAGACATCTAGTTTCTGGAAGCCATTAGATGGTTTGTTGTGATTTTATGGGCTACTAATTTTTTATTAACCGATCACAAAACCTGGTGCCTGCGACCTCTTACAGCCCCATTGTTTTAATCTAACTTCACTATCAGTGTGGTTGCTGTTTATGCCGGGGTTGCGGGTCCTGCCGAAGTAGAGGGTTGTGCCAGGATTTCGGTTGTTTGAAAGTGACCGCGGCCCTGGAAAATAAAGGGCAAAAGAAGGATCATGAATGGATTTTAGTAAGTAAAAAATAAATAAATATAAAATCTGACACTCCCTTCCGCTCCACCCAGGGCGGGGAAAGATATTTGATGATTTCCGGTTAAAAGTACCTACAACTTTTCAATGTCAGTATTTTGATTCGTTTAACAAATATTCCAAGATTATTTACGCTGTTCTAACTTTTATCAAAATATGTTATGACTATAGCTGCGTTATACAGAGTTAAAACGTGTGAAGTGAGCATTAAAAACTACGGGTTTAATAGGGCAATTCTTTTATGAGGCTCATGCCAAACAAATAGAGAGGTGAATTCACAAAAAACTTTAATTCTGAATAACGCATCTCAATTCAAAATAAACGACATTGCTATACTCAATTATAAAACAAATAGATGTTGCAAAAAGTAATGACATATCGGTAGCCACCGGACATTGTTGAAGTCATAATCTGTGATAAGGACATGCTTATGACGTATTTACTAATTATATATGGACATCATCTCTCTTCAAATTTTCACATAGTATTATGTATATATAAGCTTGGATTTGATAGCCTTCTGTAGTTCGCTTAGCGACGCCACTACTAGACAGGGATATAGTATTTACACAATTAAAAAAAAAGGAATATTTGTTTATTTAAACTTCATGGACAATATTGGTACATAGGCGGACTTAATACCATAAGGCATTGTGTGGTTTGCATGAAACCACGGTAAAAGTGAAACGTTTTTTCACATTTTAAACATTTAGACGTCCCTACACCGCGGCCGACCGTCACGCGACATGCAACACACAGAAGAAAAAGTTTGAGACGATGTAATAAAACTTTCACTTTCAAAAAATACGTTAAAACACCTATAAAAACTATGCAGGTATGCTGCTGAACATTGGGTCTTAAATCCTAAGAAGATGTAGATCATAGAACACCTTACCGGCTCACTTTACATCCTTGAAAAAAAAAATCTATATTTTTGAGTAGTAAATTAAATACAAAGTAAACATATTATAAAACATCTGAGACATCTAAAAATTACTTTCATGAATGAATGGATTGGATACGAAGTAAATTAATAAGATAATGAATTGGTCCTGGAGTTTAATGCTTCGACGCCTAGCAACCATTCCAACATTTACATCGTCATTAATTATATCAGGTGTTTTGCTAACATCAGTATTAAAGCTAAATTAAATTTCAAAAAATACTCTACCGAAAAATAACTGCTTGAAGCAATAATTACTTACAGGCCCAGTTTTTATTTTATTGATACATTTCGACTTTAAAGTCGGTATGTTTTTTTACCAACACACGGAAACCTAAAAAATAAACTACACCCAGGTATCCAGAGTCTCGTTGAAACTCTGGAAAATTTATTATTATCATTTAACAAAAAAACTGTTCGTAGTAGTGGCCAATCTATAAAAAATTAAGAATTTGACTCTATAAAGTAACTTAATTCAATTTGAATAAACTTTTTCTTTACAAAGATACTCGACAAGCTAGTTTGTAGTTATCGAAAATATCCTTAAAATATTAACTGTCGCACCAAGTACCAAGAGTACGTTATGCCTATGCTGAGGAGTCCTAAAACTGAACTGCTGTGGGTTATTTCAAATTATTACTGCATTTGCTCTGCCCTACCAGCAGCATTGCTCTACAAGCATTTTTGTAAAGTTCGTATAGGCTTCCATTGCAATCACTAAACATTTTTTTGTATATGTCATTTCGCAGTTCAACCTAGAAGGTTGTTGTCTGCTTAACCGAGCAATTCTTGTGGATGCCTCGAGAATAAGGCCTTCGGTAAAGACATTTAAAAAAAAATAGCGACTACACGCTAAGGGTGCTCCCTGTGGGGTACAAGCCTCGGGTAGGAACGACAGCAATGTCACTAGGAACGACAGCAATGGGACAGGCTGGATCTGAGCGGTATTATATATAGCGGCGACTGGTTTGGTACTACTGGCTCAGCATCGCAGGCTGGCTCTAGCAAGATGCGTGTGGGGTTACCAAATACAATTGATAACCAGTATTTTATATGAAACGACTGCGTATCTTATCACCTCAATCCAGGTTTGAGGGAGTACTATACCCCTAGGCTAAGTAATTCCAAAAATTAATTACTCCAGCAGTTCAATTTTGAGGTTCTCAGAAATATTCTATATGCTATTAAATTATATAACTATATACATTAGATTTCTATCTATCTATCTATCTCTTGTATAATGTACTTAATTAGGCTTTGTAAATTAACCATCCTTCCATTTGTTTAAAGCGGTTAATTATTGAACTGATAAAGAATATTTATAATCATATCACGAGGTTCTATTTTCTGGCGTCAGAATGTAGAAAAAGTTTTCCTCTGCGACGTCAGAATGTATAATTGACGTCAAACGTTTTCTACATTTTGAAATCAGAATGTCATAGTTAAAACTCGCCTTTATGCATGTCAAATCACGTAGTTACATTAAAATTGCATTTGTTCAGTACCAAATAGCACAAGCCGAGCTAGAACTCATTAACTTCCAAATTCGTTATAAATACTAGTCTCTGTAAGAGTTACAATTTATAAATATTAATCAATATCGACTACTGATGCCGATTGAACACATAAAAATATCCTTTATAACTTCTTCGTAGATTAAGATCTAGGCTTAAACGCTATCATTAATATTAAAAAAAAATGTTTATTAATAAAAAAATTGAAATATGATATCCAGGTAGAGATTGTTACTAGAAATGATGGTTTTTATATAAAAATTATAAAGTAAATTAATGCAGATAATAAAAAAATATTTTTCATTCCACTTTTTTGTTACGACAAGAAATGATTGTAACAATAATATTTGACATGAACACCATTAATATTTAGTGAAAATAAGTGATTATTCTTTCTCTTACTGTTTCAGCTTTAAAATTAATCGTAAATGAAAAAGTGGAGTGATTTTTAATAGTCATCGATTTCGTTTATAGCTGATGAGTCTCGATTTTGAATGGCAACAAATAAAATGTATAATTCTATTAGTTTGCACTTGTTATGTCAATTTCTTTCACAGCTTTAAAATTAAAAAATGGGATTGTAAACTTAATTGGCTATACATTGAGTTACAATATAAAAAATAACTACGAAGACCTCAATGCAAAATTTACGTCAAACGATCCCAATGTAATATTGACGTCAATTGATCTCGATGTAAAATTGACGTCAGTTGATATCGACGTGAAATTGACGTCAAATTATTATTGTAACTGGAAAACTGATAACGTCTAAGTACAAAATAATTAAAAAGTAAAGTAAAATAACGTGAAGTCGTCAAAATCGAGATGACAGCGTAGGTTGTTAATAGTGATATTACAAATTAGGTAAAAGTAAAAAAAAATGTTATTAATTTTAAAAAACTGTAGATAAGTTTTAGGAATTTTCATCATGTTGTAACGAGTAAAATGGGAGGAGAAAAGCTCTTGTTGGATTTATTATTTCCATTCAATGATAAGTGATTGTGGTTTTTATAAAATTTTAAGCAGTATTATGACTTCCGTAGTTCATTTGAGCTAGTTAATTAATTTGACATTTGTGAATTTTGCTGTGAATCTCGGTCGGAAAATTATCAAAGAAAATAAATAGATATTAGATATTGTTAGAATATCATAATATATACCATAGATCACGTATTTACATATATTTTTCGATAGATCTGAATATTTTACGCTGCGTTCAAAATGGTGATTTAAAATAATGTTATTTGAACGTAGGACTCCTCATTTTCAAGATAATAGTAGCAAATAAATAAGTGAAGCACACAAATATATGTTGATATATTAAATATTAAGTAATAATAAATATATTATATTCCGATCGAGTGGTTGTTGTTCTATTAAATGCTTTTATCGATTGTTGACAATTAAAAGATTGTGATAGTTTTAATAATTCACTAGTTTATTGAGTATATTGTGAGATCATTTGGTATGTATCAGTGTTGTTTATAATTTGACGTACAAAGAGCGTGGCGTGCCCAAGCGTCGGCTGTCGACGGTATTATGAAAAATTACAATAAAAATAATAAAATAGTGAGTGAAATAATAATTGGGCTTTTTATTACTTGCTTACCTTCTTCTTCCTCTTTTCAGCTCCTATTCCAATTTTGAATCAAGAGCTGCAAGATATTTGTATGAATCAGAAATATCATTATAATTAGTGTCCATCCCCGCTTTCCATCGAATGCTTATTGCTAATTGCTTCACCTATAGAGTCCACAACTATTTCAAGAGTTATTTATTAACCAGAGGAGCCTGCCGGGATTATGGGTTGTTCGAAAGAGAGACCGCGGCCTCGGAACATAAATGGCAATAGAAGGAACAGGGGTGGCCAGAGCGGGGGAAGTTATTTGATATTTCCCAAGCGCAAAAAAGAAGCCTTATTTATTCACAAAATAGTTTTAAGTTTTGTACTGGACACCCGATTTGCGATTTCGGTAGTTGTCCAAAGGGTTTTTGTTTGATCGTCTGATGGCTTAAAGGCTAAGCGCAAAAATTCTAATATTCTCCAACTGTATTGATGAACATTTTATGGTTTCACGAACTTAGTATTTTGGAAGCCATCGTAATAGTTTACGAAATAAGTCTTATCTTAAAACAGAAACCGTTTTTGGGGTTCGTTACCTCAGAAAGAAAAACGGCACCATTATTGGATCACTTTTTTGTCCGTCTGTCTATTAAGATCACTTATCTCAGAAACGCATGAAGATTTATAGTTGAAATTAAACCATATACCTACTCAAGTCTGTGGTGTCTTTGGGGTATAGCAAAATCATGTCTTTAAATCTACGCAGTCAAAAGATATCCCTGTTTAAGTCCCGAGTTTATATGAGTTTATATGGAAACCTTGCCGTTGCACTTAGCCGTTTTTTTTTTCAAAAAATCTTCTTTAGAGATGAATTTAGACTTGTCATTCAGAAGACGACGAATGGGCAAACTGAGCAAGGAAACCATCAGGTAGGCTAGGTATGTAGAAGAATTATCTTTGCCGTGGATCACAACATCTTGGTGAAAGTAGTGAATGGAAAAACAAAATTCAACTTTGCCCCACACTAAGAATTACTACTGTATCGTGGGTGCGTTTACAAAAATTTAAACGCACATACACAAAACCAGACCCGAAACAACTATCTGTAGGCCATACAAATATTTGTTCCGTACGGGGATCGAACCCGCGACACGCAGCGCATCAGCACTCAGCCACTCATGAATTACCTGTGGCGAAAGGGTCGACGTCCTTCGATGGAGCTGTTGAAATACAGAAGCAATTGAAATAGACTTATTAGGTCCAAGAATTAACTTACTAGGCCGTCTTTCTTCTCAATAAACACACTATTATGTAATGTATATATTTTAATAAATAATCTCAAAGTGTTAGAAAAGTAAAACAAACCACGATTTAAAACTAAAGTATAAATTTAGCTTTTAGCTAATTTGTGGCACACAACTCTTTAAATATTTATTTTTTAAATTAAAATCATAAAACTTTATAAATAGGAATCACGATCACATTTACATAATTTGGACATCGATAACTAATTACTAAGAAAACTAACATTCAAGTGTTAAAATAACGCTGTTACTCATCAAGGATAGCGCACTTGTAATACATTGTTTATAACCCCTTGTATGTCGGAACGTAGATCTACGCGAGACACAATGCGTTTTAATTGTTTCTGTAATTCCGACACACAAGCAGTTAATCCATTTACATTTTATCTTTTATCTTCAATAATTGCTTGCAAACTGTGTAGGTACACGATCACATACATATTTCATTGAACTTTATGAAATCACCGGCAAAAACCGGTAACACGGTTTTTACAAAAAAAAGGTTAAACGAAAAAAACAATCTTTAGAGTCGACGCAAAAAAGTACAGTCCTAAGTAGTCTTAAAAAATCTAACCCTTAAAGGTGTTTACAAAAACAATAATAAATTGTGCCGAAAACTCCTAAACATCACATTTAGACTTAATTATCAATATTTTAATAATATACGCACTAGGTACGTTACATGTATAACTGTCAAATACAATCTTTCTGAGACATTTCATATAATAGACCACTTCTCCATACTCTGGCCTTGAAGAAATCAGACCACGGAGTATTTTCATGGTTATTCTGAACCACCATCAGACCAACTCACAAGTTAAGTCGGTTTCCAGTCTAACCAGAACCAGCAGAATACTGATATTCCAGCAAATACAAAGACATGTTAACGATGGTTGTAATTCAGCCGCTTAAAGCGCTTCAACTGATCCCGTGTGCGGCGAGGGTAGTTTTACAAAAGCGCAGAGCGCATGCGCGCGCGACAGAATAGCAAGAAAGCCAGTAGAGCCGCGAGCGCCGCGCCGGCCAGCAGTGTGGTCTCATCGCGGCGGGCACCGCCTGCACGCTCTACTACTGTGCTCTGAAAACACAAGTAATTATGATAATTAAAAGATTCATAAAAGAAGACTGGTATCAAAAACGTAATGTAAATTTATTTTTTGATTTTCTCAGGAAAACTTACAGCTGAACGAAATAGACTGAACTGTGAAACTGACAGCATCTCAAACTCATCTAAACTGCGTTCAATAGCTGACAGTGTCAATATGACAATGATGGTACCGGCACCCCTTGACAACTCAATTTATGGTGAAACTACACCTTTGAGGTTTGAACGATTCCCACACAATTTAATAGCTAAGTAGCAGTAAAAAAACTGTGAAGGGACTATAAGGTTTTTGGTTTCCTTACCCATCCGCCATGCCTGATGGCCCACGGTGTGGCACATTGGGCTACGTGCTTGGCAGCCCAATCCACTGCCCTGCACCATCCCCCCACTCTGACGGCGCGTGCGCAGACCTCACAGAGAAACGCCAGCACTACCAGCGCCCTTTGTTCTGTGTGAACACATGCCTGGAAATAGTAAGAGAGATTTTGCAGAGTATTTTTTGGGTGTATTTAGCTTTATGTACTTCGATTAGAAGACCTATAGCAGCATTAAGAAAGCCCCTTTTGGTGTATTACATTGATCAAGACAGGTACAAGACCGTGAATTGGCAAGATTAAGATACACAACATTGCCAAAATCAGACAAAAGCCGAATTTACCGCTGAAGCAGAATGAAACACGCCACATACATTAAGGCATCATACCTCCAAAAATATTACATGGGACAACAGATTAAAATAATTATGTCGTCGGAAAGTAGCCCACCAGACACAACATCTATCTGGATGGAAGGTCTTCATTTTGCAATGAAAGATGACCTTCTTCCTACCCCGTTGTGAAAACATGGAATGCAATTCCACTTAGAGTAAAATAGTTGAGCATTCTGTTTTATCGTAACTTAATAAGATCAATGTTCAAGTTAGTTTCTGAGGGTTTCGTACCTCAAAAGGAAAAAGCAGAACACTTATAGGATCACTTTATTGTACGTCGTCTGTCAAGACTCTTTATCTTGGAGGTATAGAGTTGAAATTAAAATCATATACTCAAATCTGCCTCAAATAAAAATATCAACCCTCTAAGTCAAAAGATATAGCCATTTATATCGCAAGTTTGTACGGAACCGTCGGTGCGCTAGTTTGACTAGGTCTTGGCTTTTGGGATTTTTATGTTTGTTTCGACTTCTGTCATAAATACCTGAAATAATGTCAAAGGCTGACCACGGTCTGATTTAAAACATTAGACTTTTAAAACCGTTAAAATATTCCCGTGAGTGAAACCACGGACTCTATTAGACCAGTACATAGTGTTTTAGTTTCGCGTTCTACCGGGAACGCTGTTGATTAAGTTGCCTATAAATAACAGGCTAAGAGATGTTAAAAATGGATGGTCTCACAGGATGCTGGGAACCAGTAGATCACCACACGTGTAACTAGCAGTTGTATTTCATGGTATTTTAGTGGTTTTTCACAACACGCGGGGTATTTTACAGCCGGCCAGTATGCTGTTGATTCGAACTCACGTTGCTTCATTTTACCGTCAGGTGGCGAGAGCGATGCGTGGTTTTGATTGGTTGCAATCAGCGATGACGCGAGTGTCAAAATGGCGGTGTAGGTATTTAAAATAGGTGGGAACGGAAAGGATTAGGGAACACATCCCAAAACCTGTTCAGATAGTATACCTGGCACAACTCTTGCATAATATCTTCAAACTCCACCTCGTCGAGGCATAACAGGGATATATGTTCAGCCTCGGCTGCCAGTCGAGCTCTTGCTTTCGTCTCTCTGAACCTCCGAGCTGCCCGCTCCAGGGACCTCCAATCGCGCCAGTACATCCACCATCCTCTGAAACGTGAAGTGGGAGAGCTGTAAATCTTTGGAAGCCTTTCAACACGAGTCTCCTTCATCTTCTTTATTTATGTTCTCAGCAGAGAATCTTGACGTATTTTGTGTTTTTTTGCACTATATATTAATTAAATACTAGGTAAATCAAGTGAGGAAACTTCGTTTCAGAAATAATTTTAAATCTGTATCCAACGAGAAGATTCGAAAAAAAAAAAACTGACATCTGATCTGTTCAGAGCTGATAAAGTTCCTACCGAAAATAAATTTTACGTTATAGTCAATCTATACCAAATCTCGAAAATAATTTGTAGAAGATCAAAACATAAAGGAAGCTTACCTCTGGTCAGGTTTCGCCGGCGCAACAAAACAAGGAGGCGGCCTCAGCTGTTCCAGCCTCAAATGCTGCAGCAGCAGTGCCCGGAACAGCCTCACCCCCCTCTCTTCCTCTTCCCCCTGCAGATCAGGACCTCGCCAGTGTCCCTGGCACTCGTCCCGTCTCTCCTCATCTAGCGAGACCTGGCGGAGGAGCGGGGCGCGGGGAGTGTCGTAGTCCTCGAGACCTTGGACGCTGCGTGCTGGGGAAAACGTGTTGATGATGAAGACAGAGCTTGTGTTTTGAAAGAAAGTAAAATACAACAAAATAAATACACTTTAACAAAATATATACAGTACAATCCTTTCATCCTTACTCCTTACTCACTATACTTACTTTACTTACTTTTACTTACTATTTACTTACTATTTACTTACTATTACTTATTACTTACTTTACTTACTAATATTATAAAAGCGAAAGTGAGTTTGTTTGTTTGTTTGTTACCTCTTCAAGCTTTAATGGCTAAACCGGTTGTGATGAATTTTGGTACATAGATATTTGGGAACCAGGAGACGGGCATAGGCTAATATTTTTTTGAAAAAAGTGGGATGTGAGGGAGAAAGAGGGAAGAAAAGGGAAAACTTAGCGTTGCTATTACAAATCAATAAGGCGCAAGGGGAACTGTGTTACCCCAAATTTAACGCGGGCGAAGCCGCGGGCGAAAGCTAGTATATTATAAAAGCGAAAGTGAGTTTGTTTGTTTGTTACGTCTTCACGCCTAAATGGCCAAACAGATTTTGTTGAATTTTGGTACAGAGATAGTTGGGACCCTGGAGACGGACATAGGCTTTTTTTCGGAACACTAACTACCTGTAACGAGTGTCAAAGATCTACAAATGATAGCCGGGCCCAGAAGCTTAACGTGCTTTAAGAGGTACGGAGGAAACTCGGTATGTAACGGGTGGTCACCCATCAACAGACCAACCTAGGCAAGCGCGGCTTAACCTAAAGATCGACCCGAGTGGCTACTATTATTTAGAAACGGGCTCCTCAAAATATAAATTAGCCCTGTATGAGTCCAAAGCGGTCTCTATCGTAGCAGCTGTAAAACTATCATGGACATCATTTTTAAATGAAACTTCCTGTACCATTAACACACTTTCTATCGATTGATGTGTAAAAATACTTATAATGTAGGCCACCCTGCCAATGGCTAAAAGCCCAACGCAGCACCTGCCTATAAAATCGTGTATGTCACCTTGACATAGTGTATAACAACAATAGGTACCAACATTATTACACACGTGTTAATTAAGCCGCTTTGTGAAGCAATCAAGATTATTATTTTACACAGTTTTACACGCACACTTTACACCACGCGAGTTGGTTTACAACGTTGTTGTAATTAAATATTTGTTTAGAAATCATTCCCACATTTTTGTGAAATGTGCCTATCTGGCAGTCTTTAAATATATATGTGGTCCGTAAATCTGAAAACTTTTAACCCTGAAAATTCCTTTGAAAAACTTATAATGGCAATAGCTTTTGCCAGTGGTTTTACCTGCTTTGAAATTTGGAAATTATCCCAATGTAGTACTAGAACTAAAGTATGCAAGATAGTTATGTATGTGTATATGTTAGTCCAGGTTACAAACTAATGTGTGCCAAATTTCATCAAAATCCGTTAAAGAAGAACGGTCTAAATAATCGGTGACATCTAGTCTTAATAAACAGCAATTAGAAAAAGATTTCAGTCAAGAGTTATTTTGCTTTTTTGGGCTCCATTATCATGCTTTTATTAGCTTTACATGTACTTAACTAACTATGCAACCAAAACTTTGAAATCAAACTTAACCCACTTCCCGGTTTTTTGATTGAGCTAAAATTTTGCATATATTTGCGTTCAGTTTAGATGACATTGTATGCTCAGTCAAGTCACGTTTCTGTAATCATTAAATTTTGATAATGTTCACCAGCGAAAAATAATAAGGCCGCTAAAAATACATTCAAATTATAACAACATACGTTTATGTCAATCAAATTGACATTGACGACGAAATAACGTTACCAACATAATAAAATTCTAAACCCTTACTTAGGCCTGTTTTTTTATGATAAACTATAACATTTATTTTATAGTTGCGTCTAAACAACGAACGAACGGTTTGAATTCTAATTTTTTTATTATTTCTAAGTATCTAGAAACTTCTACGAATCATACAAATACCCAACAATTATTCTAACATTTTAACAATCCTGAACTCGTTAACAACGTCAATCAAAAAGTTGTAAATTAATTTGATCCAATAAAAACAAATTGAAACTTACGATAGATAACGGTTGCGTAATTTATTTGACAGGCATTACTTCAGATATATTATTAACAATATTTTTTAAACTACTATACCTTTCGAGCTAAACAATTTTTTTAAACTATTACTGCTCTATGATTTTGTTTATATCACATTTTTTTAGAAATACAAGAGATGCATAAAAATCAGTTATATATATTAACAAAAAAAAAAATTGCCCCAGCGAGAACGCAACACTTCTGTTAACTGTTTGTTTTAATTGTTTATTCTAAAAGCATCGAAATCCAAGTACCTAACGAATAATGTATTTGTTACTGTAAAAGCTCGAACTACGGAAAATCTTAAGATTTGCCAGTAAAACCTAAGATTTGCCGACATGACTTGGTAAATGTAAGTATTTATTATAAAGGGACGATTTTTTCGGACTTTTGCCATTCCAATTCAGTACATGCTAGGTTTTTCCAATGTGGACTGGTAAATGTTGGTTTTAGTTTAATACATCTCTAATATTTACAACTGATTACCACCTGCCCTAAGATAGGTCGACGGAGCCCCGTTACGCGGGCCTCCTATTTCTGGGTGGTTTTAAAAAAAGAAACCACGAAAGCTAAGGCATCCTGACTTATCCGAGTCGAGGTACTCTGAGTCGTGAGTGAGAGAAAGTGATGATGATTTTTTTCGACATCTACCGTTCCTTGAATGCATATCCTAACATTTACCAAGTCAATGATGGTAAAAGTTCAAATCCCAAACTTTTATGGACATTTACCATTCATAGTCGGTAAATCTTAGGTTTTACTGGAAAATCTTAAGATTTAGGTCATACAAATATTTGTTCCGTGATTCCGAGCGTTAAGCCGTTGGTCCTGGCTGTCATTAGTAGGTCTTTGACAGTAGTTATTGTTATTCAGTGGCCCTAAGTGACAACCAGTCTTACCAAGTATCATATAGTTGGGAAGAGGCTAAGCAGATGATTATGATCATGGTATAAATGGGTTATTTAATACTTCTAAGTGTACTTACCCCTCAAAAACGCAGACTGCGACCGACTGTTCATTTTTAATGAAACACTGAAAAAAAAAACAATCAAATTGTTATTATCGTTGTGGTTAATTGTTAGTACGGGTTCTGATCAAAGCAGTATGGTCGGGATTTATCTTACATTAATGAAATACCGGGATAGAAAGACTAAACCAATTTTGTAACCCAGTTAAACCACCAAGACGTACATAGTCTGCTCTTGTCCCAAATTCAATCGAAATTCGCTCAGCCGGTAACGTGTGACAATGTAACAGACAGACAGACTTAAAAAAGGAGGAGGTTCTCAATTCGACTGATTATTTTTTTGTACGTTCGTCACGCGATTTCTTTGTTGATTATGGGCCAATTTTCAACTTTTTTTTCTATAATCGAAAGGTTATTTTTCCAAAGGGCCCATATGAATATTATCTATTTTGATTTGGTAATTTATGAGTTATCTTTAATAAAACAAATTTTTTCTTCTAATGTAAATGGATGATATGCCAATATCTCTTAAAAGCAATGAAAACTTGATAAACAATTGTGTGAGATTCCGCAACTAAACATATTGAAATTAAAAATAATTTTCCGTGCATAGCGTTTGTGGAAGTAAATTTCTTGGATGTTTCCCTAAAGAAGTAGTCGATCTTTGTTAATTACATTTTGTATTATAAATTAAAGGTTATTTTATACTACTGATATAAATAGCAGATTTTAAATACTGTACTTCTGTACCTATGTGTACAAATTTATAAATACAATATTGATACTGGCAAACGCATATTCATTTCACTATAGCACCGGTCTGGCATAGCTACTCCAATTACAATCACGTCTAGACAACTACCAATTTATAAGTCTCCGAGACAATAGTGGCGAACTCGAACCGGCGAAAACCACACTCCAGAAGGGTTACCATGACATCTTATAGCAGTTCTTATTCCTGTGTGAGAAAGAGATGTGCTAGATACCCTGTATAGCTCTGTCTCTTTCCCTCAGTGGAATAAGTTCCGCTTTAAGACGTCATGGTAGGGTAGCTGCTCCGCGTGTCCTCTGACACGATCAAAGACCTTTTGGACTAATCCTTTGCCTTTTCTTGCGGATGGGAAATCATCAAATAACTTCCCCCGCCCTGGGTGGAGCGGGGGGGAGTGTCAGACTTGTACTGAAACGAAAACCCACCCAAATTCCTTCTATTGTCTTTTACGTTCCGGGGCCGTGGTATCTCTTTCGAACAACCTGCAACCCCGGCAGGCGGTGGCCCTGGCAAGCCCCTCTACTTTGCATCTCTTTGAAGCTCGCGTGGAAAACTAACGCGCCGTCGACACGGCCTGTCGTCAATAGACGGCAGGACGGTGAGCTACCCATTTCGCACCGTCCACAGGCCCGCATCTACGGTGACCGGGAGTCGTATCGACTAAAGACGCCCGGGTAATCTTTTGCCTTGTTTAGCAACTAATTAGGAGGGAAGAGGCCTAGCTCTGTGTAAACGGCTCCGGAACGGCTGGACCGATTTGTACGAAAATTTTGTATGCATATCGGATAGGTGTGAGAATCAGCCAACATCTATTTTTCATACCCCTAAGTGATGAGAGAGACCTGAGCAGCGGGTGAAACCGCAGGGCACAGCTAGTAATACTAAGTATAGTACCTACTCTTTAACTTTTTTTTACTTCTTATTTATTAGGTACACACGGCGACAGATCAACCTATACAAAACCAGTTTACGCTGCTCTCTCAACAACGGATCGTACACCATAAATTTCAAGTACAATGAGAGATCCGCATAAACTGGTTTTGTATATGTTGATGTGTCGCCGTGTGTACGCTGTTTTTTTTTATTATTAACTATTTAAAAAAAAAATATATAATTATAATTTTCAAATATATTATACTATTTAACGCGTGTTTATCTATCATTTGCTTTTCTGATTATCCTACTTATATTATAAATGCGAATGTTTGTGAGGATGGATGGATGTTTGTTACTGTTTCACGTCTGAACGGATCTTGATGAAATTTGGAAAACAGAGTTTTTTTTCGATCGTCACGCGGGCGAAACCGCGGGCGCCAGCATTGCCCTATAAAATTTCATGAAGTTCGATTCCCCTGCGTGCAACAATGACAGTGTTTTCTTTGTTGACATTATCTTTCTATGTAAGTTGCACCCGAGGCCTGTCGCTAGTATTATTTAACTACTAAGTAGGTTAGTAGGTGACATCAAAAAACCCAACTAGCAAAGGGAGAATAAAAATAGTACATACGACGACACATCAACCTATCCAAAACCAGTTTATGCGGATCTCTCATCGTACGACAAATCCGCGGTGTACGATCTGTTGTTAAGAGATCATTATAAACTGGGTTTTGTACAGGATGATATGTCTTCGTGTGTACATAGTTAAGCATATAGATAGCCTAGTAACCTAGTAGATCATTTACTTATGCCCCCAGTAGTACATAAGTAAATGATCTACTTCACACATAATTAAATTCCGGGTAATAGGATTAACTCGTAGAATTTTATACGTAACCACATAATACCGCTTTGTTTGTTTAGTTTTACACTGTATCGCGGTTAACCTATAAATTAATAAAAACAAAACATCATGCCTGTAAGCTCTGAACACGAAATAATAATTAGGAAATAACACTCGTATCTACAGGCAGAATAGAGTGCAAAATCTAGTTTTAAAACCTCGTTAATCAACAGAGTTAGTTGTGTTCTTGAACTGAGCATAATAAAGCAAACTATCTAAGTTTCGTATGAAAATTAGATAATACCCTTATGAATTTATCTAGAAAGTAATATTATTATTTTTCTTCACCATTTGTCTGCATAGAAGTCTATTCCTTTCGAAAAAAAGAAAAGCAAAGACTTGCTTGGCACTATAAAGCCAAATCCGCTTAAATATTTATAACTCTACACTCACATAAAATGAGCCAAAGACAAACACTATTTCAAAATAAGAACGCATTTAACAACAAAAAAACAAAACCTCACACCACTAACCTCTTTTTAAACAATGCACCAGCGCTTAGCAACAGCCTAAATTTGAAAAAAGAACAACACAGGTCGTCTCAAATTGTCAGCACGGCCATATTGGAAAGCAGTTCCTACTGTCAAATGAACTGAATAAACGTACCTTGGACCACTTTAGAAGTCTGGGAATCCATTCTAAGGAACCTGATTCCACCAGCGTTCGTTTCCAAGAATGTCTGCGGACTGACAGTGAGTTAAACAGTAGCGACCTTGCAGCACGGGTCATGACCCTGACACACATTTGTACGCATGCGCGTGGCACTAGGGGGTGTTGTTCGGGGGTGGTGGGAACTTTGAAGGAGCTGCTTTCCAAGTATTTCGCTCGGCTATCGTACTACGCTTCATTTCACTGTCATGTTATTGTGATTGATGTTGTATGAGGATTATTATGTAAACAGTTTACATCAATTTTGTTTTATAAGTTAAATTACTGGCATTTTATTTTTCTGGTTTTGTGTAAAGTAACTACAAGATCAAGCGAAAACTTCGCCATTAAAAAGTTGGAATAGTATATTTCGAAGTGAGGAAAGTTTGTCATTGCAGCCGAGCTGAGAACAGAATGGCAAATCCTAACGTGAATTAAACGACATTTTTCAATACACTCCGGAGAAGTTAAATAACACAATGAAAAGTACCTTTGTCATTAATCAATATGAAACTATGATTTGATTTTTCGCATTTTTCTTCTCATACTGAGGGAAAAACAAAGACTATCGCTAAACAGCCTAATATTAAAATTCGAGGTAACACAGCCTCCCTTTCCTGATTTGCAGGTACCTGCTACCTGTAGTTTTTGCCCTTGCGCCTTATTTATTGTAACAGCAAAACTGACTTTTCCCTCCCTAGCCTATGTCCGTCTCCAGGGTCTCAACTATCTATGTACCAAAATTCATCAAAATCGATTTTGACATTTAGGCGTGAAGACGTAAAAAACAACTCACTTCCGCTTTTATAATATTACTAAGGATTATAGTTAGGATAAATGCATATGTTTGTGAGGATGTATTATGGATGTTTGTTACTCTTTCACGTCAAAACGGCAGAACAGATCTTGATGAAATATGGCACAGTTTTTCGATATCACGCGGGCGAAGCCGCGGGCGCCAGCTAATCCACGATAATTCAACATGCGGACGAATGTCACATTTATAATATTAGTAGGATATAGTGTTCTCACAGGGAGGAGCCATTTGTCACAGTTATCGGAACTTTGAAATTAATTATTATGTATGTTGTTACAGCTCTACCTTGTTGTCAGGTATATTGCAAAGTTTTACTTTGTACCTCAAGGCTAATAAAATACTTAAATTCGCGTGTCAGAACTAATTAAGGATAAACTTCGTCTGGAAAGTCTTTATAAACAAATAAAACACTGACATTTATTTGGTCTTGAATTATGGTTATTGTATTGTTAACTTTATCAGTAAAAGAAAACGAGAAGTTTTCGATCTTGGCACCGCTGTTACTATTTATTTTGGGCCAACTACTGCCAATTAATTTAGGCCACGAAACAAATATTATCGGAAATCTAATTATGAACCAAACTAAATTACTCCACGATTGCGAAATTATATCAACCAGAATTGTTTGTTTTAATTAAAAATTGTGCTGTAAATATTGATATTGGTTAATTTTCAGTTTCAACCCCACCTATTGAAGTGGACAGTCCAGAGTGTCCTTTAGTGGTCCTAAAAAGTACCGATCCCTCGATTAACGTTGTATTGATTCTGAATAATCCAGTAGATTTTTTAAAGATGTGAGTCCAAATCATAACGTACCTGGTTCCTACCTCATTTTCCAAAACAAGTACCTTCTTTCCTTCCATAAAATATTAGAATCACCCACATTCAAAGCCAACACTGCTCTGCCTGTCGATGTCTGATTAAGTTAGTTCATTGGTTTAATAGTCCGGGACACAATTGGTTATCGGCGGGCGTTGTGCAACTACTCGTATCGGACCGGAAGATCCACATTGGTTAGGATTACGTCCAGATATCTCGCTCGGTGTACACGCGTGTCACTCCCAAAATCGTTCGCGAAAAAGGACTTTGTGCGTCCAAAAATGATCGCGAATTGAGTCAAACATATTTTCTGAAGATAGAAAAGTGTTTTTGGGGTTTACTTTTGTGTTCAAAAATATGTTTAATCAAACAAAATGACGAACAGTTCAAAGAGAAAAGTGGAAACAGACTCACAACCGTTCTGCTGCAAGAAACTCTCAGTGATCGCTTGTGCTTTTGCCACAGTGTCTTTAGTAGTACAAACATACAATTATGTAGATAGCAGTGAAATGAACTTTGATTTAGAAGCTAGGAAACTAATGAGGAATGTTCTAGATGAAAGGATAGAAGAGAAAATTGACGCCTACTTGTTGGAGATCAGTGGAAGTACGTCTCATAGGCTAAAAAGAGAAGCAATGCTGGTAAGTGGAATGTTTTGAAAGTATGGGAAACGGAAGTGAATGTTGAATGTTAAGGTTGTCGATCAGTTAAAGGAATAATGATTAAAGAGGTTTTATTTAAACTTTGAACCAAAAATCACAGCCGTTTGCAAGGATACAATCAAATGTTTTATATTATCTAAATTTAGTCTTGCGGTTGTAGTACGCAAAAAGCGCCCACGAGTTTCACTTCCTCAATCAATTTAACGACATAGTAAATACGATGTTCATACAAACTAAATGCTTTGGTCCTATGGCCCAAAGTAATCTTAATTCAGCTTATCTGAATAGATATGAACGTTAGACAAATCATACTACGATTGTGAGATTTGCAAAAAAGGACTTAAAGTTCACAAACAGTACATTTTAAAAAACGTAAATTGATAAATTTAAACTAAACTAGCTGTGCCCAGTGGTTTCACCCGTTGCTCAGGTCCCCTGCTGAAGAGGGCCACGATTATCAGATAGGGGTATGAAAAATATGCCGATTCTCAGACCTTCCCGATGTGCACACAAAATTTTATAAATATCGGTTCAGCCGTTTCAGAGGAGTTTATAATATTAGATTAATGTTTAATAAGCACGAAATATATCCTATTTCCTACGAATATCATAAATTAATGCTAAAGTTTGTGAAGATATGTATGCATGTTTGTTACTCTTTCATGCAAAAACTGCTGAATGGTTTTCTTCTGGGTAAAAGCTAGTGTATTTATAAAGGAAAGACAATCATTTTAATCAATTTAAAAGAATGAATTTAATATTTGTCTTCGTCATCTTTAGAAACAATCAGTTAATCAAGAAGACAACACTGTTACTCCTCATGTGGAGTTCTTTAACCCAAAAATGCGGTCAGAACTGGAAGAGAAGGATGCTGCAGAGATGAGAAAGACTGGTGCCAAGGGTCCCGCGCCTGGTGGAGATACATGGGTCTGGTTAACCAGCTATTCTAGAGTACCAGTAAGTCTTTCGAAGATACTCGTAATTTTCCTTCAACGATATATTTTCATTTATGTGATCATTAGGCCTACCATAACGTCTTAAAGCAGAACTTATTCCCCTGAGGGAAAGAGATGGTGCTAGACACCCTGTATAGCTCTGTCTCTTTCCCTCAGTGCAATAACTTCTGCTTTAAGACGTCATGGTAGGGTAACAGTATTTGGGAACAGAGCCGCATGTCTATTGTTTTAAGTGACTTCAAAAAAGTAGGAAATTCTCAATTTAACTTTATTTTTAGGGTTCCGTATATAAAAAAACAGAACCCTTTTAGGATCACTTTGTTGTCCGTCTATCTATCTGTCTGTCAAATCCATATACTCAAGTCTATGGTCCATTTTTGCTGTGAAAAACCCAATTTTCTAAGTCTATGCATTCAAAAGTAGATGCTTTAGTAATTTATAAGTTATCGTCTATAATACATTTTTTTTCTTCGAATTTTCGTTGGTATATGTTTATATCTTTTAGCAGCAATGGAACTCGAAAAGAATTTGTGTAACACACAATCAAATAAAAAACAGAAGTAAAAAACCTTTTTGGACACAAAAAAAATACTTCCATAAAAACCCTAAGAGGTGGAAAAAGCTTTTACTTCCGAAGTCGGTTGCAAAAAATCGGTGAATCAAACAAAAGTCAACGAATTCGGAAGAACTTCAACTTCTGTTAGTTGTCATCTTAATAGTCACCAGCTCATTCTACACACAATCTATCCATTATTTCATTGTTCTTTCTCTACTTATATATGCAATTACTTATATATAAAATTAAAGTCCAAAAAATATGCAAATCAACAAAAGTTTTGTAAACTTAAAAAGAAAATGGTAGTTTTTATTTTAAATCAATCAATTTGAGTTCTAGGATATTTGTTATATAAGTAAGTATAAGTACAGACGCCAGCAGGTCAAGCTACCCGAAACTGTCAATTTTTCCCAATGAACCTTGAACCTAATACTTTAGAAATAAAGTCGAAAATCTATCAAAGAAATCTGACAGATTGTAGTAGCTTGATGTGCAGGCGTCTGTACTTAAGAATATCGCTAGTCCGTGACCGTATATATTGTATATCTACTCAAATCATCCCGCTCGTGTTCCTCATTCATCCACATCACATAACTAAACTGACAACCGGGTCCCACACAAATTTCCATCCACGGATGCTACTTTTAGAGTTTCTTATTGTATGCATTTCATCTTTAACTAGCTCAATATACCTATGACTAGTGCCTCAAGAGACACTGGCATTCATTATTTTTACAAAAAGATCAATATTTTTTACGATGTTTCGCCGTCGACGGTTTTATTAAATGTGAACGCTACAATATTCAAAAAGCGAAAGATGAAATTATATGATTCTAATTTTAGAGGTTTGGTAAATTTATCATGACATCACACACACTAACAAGCTTTGGTTCAGTAACACTTGATGACTGATCTTATTAATTATAGTGTCAGCAGATTGATTAGGAGTAGTTATTCAATGTTATATATTACTTTATCTGTCTTTGAAGGAGATGGAAGAGGAGGCACTGGGGAGGGGTCATGCTATAAGCAATGCACTCACTACATGCAAGAAGCTAAGGGCTATGTTTGCCCTTTTTTGCGGATGGGAAATCATCAAATAACTTCCCTCGCTCTGGGCGGGGGGGAGGGTCAGACTTGTGCTGACTAAAAACCATTCATATTCCCTCTATTGTCCTTTACGTTCCGAGGCCGCGGTATCTCTTTCTAACAACCCGCAACCCCTGAATTCTTTGTTGGCCTTAACATTGCATTTAACATTTCGTTTCGTTGAACGTTATAATACATCAAAATTTTCTTTAACCATTACGTTTAACATTTCATTAAACTCAACAAAATAACATTACATTTCATTTCCTTAAACGTCTATTCAACAATTTCATTTTATTCAACAATATAAAAATGTATTTGTAATGACAATAAAGGCTACTTACCAAACACAACTTTTAAACCATTGCAATAACTTCCAGTACAAAGTAGTACAAGGCTTCTGCAAAGCCACTCAGGATTACTGCCCCCCTGGAGTGCAAGGGCCCAAAGGACCAACAGGCTTGCCAGGACCCAAAGGAGACAGGGGAGACTCAGGCGCTCCTGGAACACCTGGACATTCTGGAGGCAGAGGACCAGTGGGTCCACCTGGGCCGAAAGGTAAACATTGTTTTGATGATAACATTAAGTGTTACCGAGACGGAAATTGTTGAAAAGGATTTAATATCAAAGTACCTATGTCTTAGCTATTCTAGAATGTAAAAAGAAGAAAGAAAAATACGTGTGGCACTCGGGGACTGCCGCGGTAAAGCTATTGCATAGCATTTTTTATCAACATATGCAATAAATAAAAAAAAGATGCAATTATAAATAAAAAATCTATATATAATATTTAAAAAGTACTTACATAAAGAAAAAACAAGACCTTGGGTTTGATCCAGAGTAATGTCGTTTAACTATCCGATTCTCTACCAAACACGCTTATAGAACATTGGAATCGTGATTGAAATAACTGATCGTATTCGTAATGAAATTTCTTGTTAGGCTTTTTCTTTACGAAATTTATTGATTCGGTCTCCAAGCTCAAGGCCCGCGTTAGAAGCTATGCAATATATATAGCTTAAAAATATTTATCTATCGCAAATTACGACGAGCATACAAAATATCAATAAACATTCAACATGCAAAACATCACAAACATTTACAAAAAATTTAAAAAAAAACATTGACAAAATAAAATGGCTTGCACATCATGACTCCGACAGGTAGGTCACCACTCAGCATGTTGCTGTGCTATTAGAGTTTTCAGTAGTCAACCCGTGACTAAAACGCACATACTCAATGGCCGTCCCAAAAATAGATTTGTAACCAATGAACCTCAATAGGTCTTGAGCTGAGACGGCAAATTTAGGCCAGTGTAACAGTAACAGCATTCATTATTTATCTTTACCCATTACGTACATAATAATGTATTTTCTAACGCACATAGTTAGCTTACAGCATAATATTTTGGAGTCCATCGTAGATACTGAAGAAAAAATGTATTGTAATAAAACTTCTGAGGCCTGGTGGAATGTAAAAAACCAGAAAGAAAACATTTTGAACAAAAAGCAAGGAATGTTCTAACGTCCGCCACTAATGGCCGTTGGGGCACAAAATAATGCACTGATCTAACGGCCACCACTGGTCCATGTTTTAGTGGTGGCCGTTGGGAGTAAAGCGAAATTAATACCATTTCCCTAAATTCCAACGAACTTTTACTTTAACTTTTTTAACGAAAATGCGACAAACCACGGCATTAGTATATTCGATCGTCAATAGTTTGTACACGACGCCACTACCCAAGAAGTCTAAGGTCTCCGACCGCCTCTCTGTGTTGTTTATACACGTTAACAAATCTTGGAACCTTTTAACAAATGTTTATCCAAAAGGGATTACAATGATATGTAGAATCCAACTCCACGATGAACTAACAAATGCTTGCTATGACTGGACAGGTCCACTTAGTATGTTTTCTTAAAAATACCATTTCAGACACTAATCTGCATAGTCCACATGTAAGGTGATGAAGATTTTTGTCTGGACCTTAAAACACACTATGACCTCTGAGTTTATTTAGGCTGTTTCTTCTCAGAGTAATCGGGTACGAAAGACCGGTCACATCTAGTTTTAAAAAAAACGACTTGTAAAAGTGTTTGTAAAAACCTACTCTCAAATTTATCCCCTCTCGCATCGGACAGGGTTTTTCGTAACATGCAGTAGATATTGGCCATCTTAATTAGTTTAAATAATTTTATGACGTGCTTGTTTTGGCTTCACCAGGAGAACGAGGTTTTCCCGGTAACGCAGGTCTAGATGGCCGGGATGGAGTACCAGGAGAACCGGGTCTGGACGGCATGTCAGGACGAAACGGTGCCGACGGAGCTCCGGGGAAAGACGGGCGCGATGGTGTGCCCGGCAGAGATGGCAGTCCCGGGAAGAATGGAAAGGACGGGAAAGATGGTATGGTTGATTAATGAGTTTGAGAAGCTTCAATTTAAACACAATTATAATGGAAACCTATCCGCGATTCGATATGCAAAGAAAAAATTAAACCCATCCTGATTCTAAAACCATTTTGAGATTTAATACTGAGCTTTATTTTGCTATAAAAGTTCTTAAATATACAGGTAGTCTAGCTTTAAAGTTAAAGCAATATGTTTGAGAGTCGTGCAGTTAGAGTCGCACCATGACGTTAATTTTAAGTCGTTTGTGGTGTTGTGCCGACTAATCAATTGGAGACCTTCCTCAAAGGAGAATTATGATTAATTTACATATTGTTCACATTTTTATATACATCTTAATAAAAAAAAAAAACATAAAAATATATAGAAATAGTACCCCACCGGTATCGTGTACAAGATCTAAGTTACCGGTCAGCTCCAAGCGGTCAGGGCTCCAGAGAAAGGAACTTCCTAACAATATGAGCCGTGTCCAGGAGTACCGCTTTCTGTATCAAACCCTTGATCCAGCTGCTTAACGAGAGCCTCCTCAGGTATTGGTCGAGGCTTTTAGCAGTTAAGCCATTGGCAAAAACGACTATCGGCATAATGATCGCTGAGTCCACATCCCACATGTCGCTAACCGCACGAGCCAAGTCAATATACTTGATTAGCTTATCTTACTCGGCTTTCACGAGGTTCTCATCATGCGGGACTGTTATGTCAACAATCATTGCGCGCCGCTCTGATCGATCCTCCACCACTATATCACGTAAATTGATTTATTATTAGTATGTCCGATCGTCAATTATTTGTTCATGACGTCACTACCCGAGAAGTGAACGGAATGTCACTGCCATCACCACAGTTATAACTTTCGGATATATCAGACTTGCTGATTGCAAAAAACGAACTCATTATTATAACCTTGTGTCTATAACACAGGTAGAGCAGGAGCCCCAGGTCCGCCGGGTATGCGAGGGCTGAAGGGCGACAAAGGACCAATGGGGTTGAAGGGCCAGAGAGGCAACGACGGCCACGATGGAGCCCCGGGCAGGCCAGGCCTCTCCATTTACAACTATACCTTGGAGAAAGAGCTGTTTATACCGCCTACTTTTGCACGTAAGTCATCATCATCATTTTTCTGCCCTTGTCCCATTCTATTTAGGGTCGGCGCTACACGTTTTTTTCGACGTGCCTGTTGGTCTAGTGGTTAGTGGCCCTGACTGCTGAGCCAGAGGTCGTGGGTTCGATTCCCACCCAGGACAAACTTTGTGTGATGAGCATGATTGTTTGTTCTGTGTCTGGGTGTGATTTATCTATAATATGTATGTATGTATTTATAAATTATATAATTATGTATATCAGTTGTCTGGTTACCATAACACAAGCTCTGCTTAGCTTGGGATCAGATAGCCGTGTGTGAGTTGTCCCAAGATATTTATTATTTATTCATTATTTATTCTTCCATTCTCCCATTTACTTTTGCACGTCAGTACTAAAATTAATTAAGAATACTGAATTATAATTAGTTAAGCGACACGTCCCTGCTTTTAGCGGTTTTTTCGACTTGATAAAATATGTAGATATGTTTCTCTGTCATCCGCGTTTTTTTTAAACGTTGCTCCAGACTTGGAATTTCTCCTGTATCGTGAGTGCGTTTACAAACATTTAAATACACATACACAAACAGCCAGACCCAAAACAACTATGTGTAAGTCATACAAATATTTGTTCCGTGCGGAATCGAACTCGCGACACCCAGGATAGTCGTTTTGGGTCTGGCTTGGTTCGGTTTGTGTGTGTTAACGTATATGTTTAAACATTTGTGACGCACCCACGATACAGGAGAAATTCTACTGTACCTACTAGCCTCCTACTAAAGAAATAAAAACTATTTAATACCATAAAAGTCATTATGCGACTCCTTTGCCCAGTAAACTTTAACACAGACTAAAATTAATCAAATCAAAAGTCATTTACTCAAACAAGACTGATGATCAGCAGTTTTTGTACGTTATCACACACAATACGGTCTCCCAAAACGCCATCCTTCGTCACTTTGTAGTGTTTTGATGGTCAGATTATTGTATACGTTTGTTTATAAAAGTACTAGCTTTTGCCCGTGGTTTCGCTGGCGTTAAATTCGGAGTAACACAGTTCCTCTTTCCTGATTTGCAGGTACCTGCTACCTGTAGTGCCTATATCCGCCTCCAGGGTCTCAACCGTACCAAAATTCATCAAAATCGGTTTAGCCATTAAGGCGTCAAGACGTAACAAACAAACACTCACTTTAACTTTTATAATATTAGTAAGGATGATCCTAACCCTCTACCCCTCCTCAGAGGACCAAACACGCGTGATAGTTCGCGAGGGAGACACCATGCGCATCACTTGCAATCCCATGGGACGCCCAGAGCCTACCGTGGAGTGGAGGAGGTACGATGGCACTGCTGTGATTCAGGTGAGCTTTATTCCAATAGCTTACAATTGAATTATAGATCAGTAATGAATGAACGCGTGAACGGGCGCTGTCAGTTGGGACTGGTCATTTTTTAGCTACCACGGTTCATTTTTAATTTATTTAGATTTTAAATTAAATTTTGATTTTTATATTTACTCTGGACGCTCTTACTGTGCACGTCTTTCTACATCGTTCTCACATATTTGTATAATCTCAACATGCATGATGTAAATACGATTTTGTAATAATATTATAATTTGAAAGTTCATGGAGTTTCTTACCCATTCTTCTCCATAGAGATCAACGCTTTGGAATGGGCAACTAGGTACAGTACTTTCACAAGTTATTATGCATTGTGACCGGGACTGTAGATTTTTTGTTTCTTGTCATTCTAAAGTGCTTGTAATGGTCTAATTGAAATAAATGATTTGATTTGAATGAATTGTGATGTTATTTATTCATTTGATGCACAATGTACAAATAGTTGCACGCTATGCTTACTACTAGTGAGTACATTAGGGCGCAGCAAAAGGTCTTAAAACGATTAAAATAATATTGCATTGAATATCTATTATCCAATAGTACTTACGTTACGAACTTTCACGTGAAATTATAGTAATTAAACTTATATCTAACCATAAACATTTAGCACATACATAATGTGGATGAAACAAATGGAGTATGTTAGTGTGACACTCGCTCGTTGGCCTCCGAGCGAGGCCGCAGTTTTCAGATGTAAATTGAGGCAGGTGAGCAAATAATAGACACTACAGGTTTTGATTTCTTTATTTCCTAAGGGTACAATTAACAATTAAAATAACAAAAATGAAAAAATATAACACAAAATGTCGTTCATCAAGACCCTGGAGAACTAATAACCTTTTAATAGGGGTGTTTACAATAACATTTCACAACCTATTAATTATATTATTCGACTTTTACTCTGGCCAGAGGCTTAGCGTTGCTATACAACGTGGCAACGCCGCCAGTCTCTTAGGGACATTGCCAACTGACAGCGTTGAGGACGAGTTTTTTGACGCTATTTTTTAATTTATTTATAAGTTAGGTGAGGCTAAAGTTTTAAGATAAATAGGGCATATAACTAATGCCCTAAACGACTCGTTTTGCTTACGGGTAGTTGTATTTTGACATAAGTTCAATGAGACTTATGTGAAAATACAACTATCCGTAAGCAAAACGAGTCGTTTTTGTTTATTGGAACGGGGCATAAATTTAACTAAAATTATTAGATAAACATACTATGTTTAATCATTTTAGTTTAATTTAGTTTCTTACCTATTAATGATCTAAGATAAATTTAATGTTCAATCTACGAGCCACTTTTTAAATTTTCAACTTTATTTTGACTTTGGCTAAGGTTTTTTCTTGTCTGTTCAGGGTTCATGGCGCGACGCTTCAGTCAGTGGGCACGTTCTGAACATCCCCAACGTTTCTCGCTGGCACACCGGCAAATATGTCTGCTTGGCCAATAACGGGATGCTGCCTTCTGCCAATCAGACTACAGATGTTGAAGTTCATTGTTAGTACAAAATACTTCATATTCTTTGTGTATCGACTGCAAAGAGTTCATATGCAGCTGAGCGAATTCCGCACAAGAACTGTAGGAGTTAGAGAATGCGGTTCAAACTGTTTGGTGGTCTATAATTTGTAGGAGAACACCGCATATGCATTTGAGATCTAAACCGTGCTTGAAAACAATCTGCGGATCTGTTATTTACGGAGCTTGTTTTTGCTCTGGCCGACTTGTAGAGTTTGTTATGGGATTTTCACTGTATTTTAGACTCATTTGTGCTGAGAATGATGCTAAAACACTGAATCTTGTTCGAAAATGTTTTTTATTAAAAAAAAATGGTAAATAGCCTTCGCAATATTACAGAATAATGGTGTTAAGAAAGAAACAGTAGTTTAATACACCCTACAAAATTAAAAATAGGGGCTAAAATTAAAATTAACTAACTGGTACCCGCGGCTTCGCCCGCGTGATATCGAAAAGAAAGTATTCTATGTGTTATTCCAGACTATAATCAACCTCTGTGCCAAATTTCAACAATATCCGTTCAACATTTTTGACGTGAAAGAGTAACAAACATCCATACCTTTATAAACATTCGCATTAATTTATAATATCAGTAGGAAGTAAGATAAAATATTTTGCACTTCCTTGTTTCAGTCAGTCCTTACATACGAGTACCGAACAACGTCGTCTATGCAACTAACAAGACTGTCAAGATTGAATGTGAGGTAAGTCCGCTAACACTTGACCAGGCGTGTCTCTGTATAACAAAGAATCCGGCTCGAAGGACCATTTCAAAGATTTATACACAGGTTTGTGCACTGCGTGCCAACAACTCAATATATTTCTTTTCTCCAGATCCAAGCCTGGCCTGAGCCAGTACTAGCTTGGGAAGTAAACGGAGTCACTCTTGAAAATCTACGGTACAGAACTGAAGTGGCGCCCACGAGAGACCCCTGGCGCTGGATCATGAGGCTTCACATCCCAGGAGTCAGGGACTCCGACTATAACAAGTACAGCTGCGTAGCTAAGAATGAACTTAATAACCAGACTGTTAAAGGATACATTTCTTTGCAGAGTGAGTGACTTTAAGCATTATTATGCGACGACAAAAATATATTATATGCTCATTTAGATCACCAAATGGACATAGATATTTTTTGCGTAGTCTTTGAATTTCGTAATACCAAAGTAAAAGGTTTATCTATAATTTATAGTTGTTTCGGGTCTAGCTGTTTGTGTATGTGAGTTTAAATGTTTGTTAACGCACCTACGATACAGGAGAAATACGTCGGGCAACGGTTTAAAAAAAATAGGCACGAGCTTACCTAATCCACTACATATAACAATCTATATTTATTCAGATCAGTGTTCAACAAATCAGAGCCTAAGATGTTAGGAGGCTCTTTACGGCCAAGCTTTTTTAGCTCGTACTACAGAATCCTTAACCGTCTTACAGCTGCACCAGCTGGCGAAACGCAGAAACAAACGCCGGTGGAATACGGCTCGCGGCCTCCGACCCTCACCTCGTACGAGGAGCTGTGCGAGGTGCAGCGCTGCCCCACGTGTCCCCGGTGCGACCGAGCTCAGCTGCTTATTACTCCTATGAATGGAACTGCTGGACTGAAGCCTAGGAGGAATACTAGTTAGTCTTACGTATAATGTACTTTTGCATACAAAGTGATTCTTACAAGTCGGGCAATGTTATTTATTGAGAGTGAATGTGAAATGACGATTTTTCAAAATTAAATTATGTTTATTTTGTAAATTTACAAACACGTTCATGTCAATCACGAGACCGGTGTTTCGTACCCGACTACTCTGAGAAAAAAGAACAAACTCAGAGGTCATAGACTCTTTTAAGATCTAGACAAAAATCTTCGTCAACGTACATGAGGAATATGCAGATTAGTGTCTGAAATGGTCTTTTTAAGAAAGCACCACACAGTTTGAGTGGACTTGTCTAGTCAGTGCAAGCATTTGTCAGTTATCTTGTAGCTCGACGCATAAGTCAAGGGCATTTGTGTAGGTCGTTTATAAGTTAGTACTCAAACTGCCAGATAATCAAATACCAAATCAATAATCAAAAACAAACAATCGTCAAATAATAATGGTAAATTCGTGTTAAATTATAATAGTTTACCTTGTAAGTTTTTCTACCACAATAAGATAAAATCCGAATCCATGACGATGACGGTGGTTCCGTGTAGAAAACTTAAATGAAACCATACAATTCCATACAAACGCCATATTTGAAAGAAAATATAGAAAATAGGCTCGCTGCCTATTTTATTGAACATAAAGAAAACTGACGAAGCATGGGTGTACCATAAGTATTACACCTCATTACAGTTACACCTCTGCACAATACTTCGGGGTTTTAAGGCTTGATGATATGTTGTGCTATATTTAAATGTCTTTGGTTTGACTAATCTATTAAAATGGCGACGTTCACAGATTGCCAGCTGTACGCGATTGGTAAGCCAGTTTACCATCGCTACAAAGAAGAATTGTTTGGAGCTTGGCTGAGAGACTCGAATGGATCCGATGCTCAGGTAAAACTAGCTATGTTTACATTATAACCTAACCACATAGAAATTATTCTTCTCCTATTTAAAAAAAAAGGTTTTTTATAGATTTTGACCGTGTAGATAATGCAGCTGTTTTTTTTAATAGATAATCGACAAAAAATACTCAATGTAGCCTTTCGATCGCGGTCGAAAGCGATCAATGTGCTGTATGCGTGGTCATCTGTGTTCAACGTTTTAGATCGTCGTTGACTTTTTAAGGTTCCGTACATTAAAAGAAAAAAATCGGAACCGTGACACCCTTTATCTCGGGAACGCGTCAGACCTTACTCAAGTTTATGATCCTTTAGAGAAAAACATAAACCCCTTAAGTCTACGCAGTCAAAAGATATGGCTGTTTATGTCGCAAGTTTGTTCGTGAACCTCAGTGCGCGAGTCCGACTCGCACTTGGCCGGTTTCTTTTTGTGCAGTCCTAGTTACACTTTTATTCGTTTCTTCTTTTCAGAGGGAGAAATTATGGACCACTCAAGAAACAGACGTGGAGAGACTCCGGGAGTACAGAACTAAGGCGAGCTTTAAGGCAGATCACGTGGACGAGTATCACAAATTGCAGAAACCATTCTTTGTACGTTTTACTATCCAAGCAATTAACCTTTTACGAAAACCTAACCTACCCCGTTACCCTACACGCATTCTCCTAACCTACCCTATATGTTATCCTTTTTTTTAATCAATCAGGGATATTCATTTGAACCAGGTGGATTTTGTTGTAGAGGTAGATGTGGTACATTTGGCCAGAGCGATTTATTCTATAATAGCTGATGCTGTGATGAGGAGCTCGTGGCTAAATAATAGCAGCCGCTCGGGTCGATTTTGATGCGTAGGTTGGTCTGTGGATGGGTGACCACCCGTTACATACCGATCTTTGACAGTCATTACAGGTAGTCAGTGTTCCGAAAGTCTGACAACCAGTCTTACCAAGGGGTATCGTATTACCCAGTATTAACTGGGTTGTGGAGGTCAGATAGGCAGTCGCTCTATGTAAAATCCTGATATTCAGCTGCATCCGGTTAGACTGGAAGCCGACCCCAACATAGTTGGGAAAAGGCTAGGTAGATGATGAGCTGATGCTGTGATGAAAATGCTTGTTTAATTTGAAGTGTTAGTAGCAACTCAGTAAACAGCATTGGTTAATCGTTGATGACGCCAGCATTTTATATTATAATTAACTGATTTATAAAATGTTATTACACAATTGGCGAATTTCTTAACGATAGGGATTTGAATTGATAATATGACATCACTGTATTCCTCATGTACTAAATTGTTTATATTTTATAACTTAACTTGGTTATACTCCCATTTTAGTAAAATTTACATTGTGTATTGTATTTCCCATTTCAAATTATTTACTAAAAATCATCTTAACCGCTTGTATGTCGGAATTACAGACACAATTAAAAACGCATTGTTTCTCGCGTAGATCTAGGTTCCGGCATACAAGGGGTTAATACGGTAAACTTATTGAATGACTAATGACTAATGAATATTAATAACTTATACTGTGTTGATATTACATAAAATGAGTCTTTATTAAGTCTTTATATTTTAGTTAAGGTAGTTAGTTAGGATCATTCTTAAACATTTTGCATTCTATGAAAAAGCATTCAAATTACATTCAATTGAAGCAGTAACTGCTTTAATTACATGTTATTTAAGTTATTTTTACAACCAAATACTTTCCACATTCCACAGGGTAACGGCCACATCGTATACAGTGGTTCATTCTTCTACCAGGCCAATGAGTCCGGCAATCCGGGCGATATCATCCGCTATGACCTTACGCAGAGCCGCATCAAGTCTGTCAAGCTGCCCAACGCTGATGGTAGACTGTATGCTGCTCAGCATAACCAGGTAATTTTGAAAATTCGGAACGTCACAACATTTTTAAAACCTCTACCTGGCTCCCATTGACTTACGTGACGTTTATGAATAAAATGTTGCCAGTAGTTGGATGTAAAAAATAAAACTATGTTTTACTTTTTTTAAATGATAAATAACTTATATATATAATTATACTTTATGACTTATTGTCAAATTCAAAATTACACAAGCAGATTCAGGAAAAACAACTAGTCTAGGCATTTAAACAAATCGTATTGGATTGTAACTGTTTTACCACCACTGTAATATTTTACAAGTTGTTAATGGCTAATGGTAAGATATTTACCACCCAAAAAACCCCCTTTCTCTCCACTTTAATTTTTTTTCCATGTAGTTGAAATCAGCAGTCCCTGATTGCCCAGAAACAAACCTTGCTTTTTCAAAATATCTACAGGGGCTCTTGTTTTTTTAAGGGTTTAGTTCCCAAACATTGAAGCTAAGTCGACACGGATGGCGCAGCGGCCGAGCGATTGACTGCTGCGCTGCGTGTCGCGGGTTCGATCCCCGCACGGAACAAATATATATGTATGGCCTACAGATAGTTGTTCCGGGTCTGACTGTTTGTATACAGACACAAATTAATTTTTGTTGTTTAAATGTTTGTAAACGCACCCACGATACAGGAGAAATCCTAGAGTGGGGCAACGTTTTATAAAAAAAATCCTAAACTGACATCTTTCACATTAAGGTTTTATAAAAATGTTTCAGGTAGATTTCAATGCTGACGACAACGGTCTCTGGGTGATCTACTCGATAGAGTCATCCAATAACACCGCGGTCGCTAAGGTAGCTATTTAAAAGACTCATTTATTTTTGAAATGCTTAATAAGACAACATCTTACCTTAACTGTACATTTGTGTCTCTTCTATTCTCAAGCAATGTCCTGTTAAGTAATTTATTATGTTCAATTGCTTCCACCCGAGACTTCGTCCGCGTGGCATAGTTACTTTGGGCTAACGCTAACTTTAACCCACGCGATGATCGAAAAGAAAAATATCTTTCTCCCTCCTTTTTTTCACTCTCTCTCTTCCCGTTTTCCCATTAGCCCATGTCCGTCTCCAGGGTCCCAACTATGTCTGTACCAAAATTCATCAAAGTCGGTTTAGCCATTAGCGTGAAGACGTAACAAACAAACTTACTTTCGCTTTTATAATATTTAGTAAGGATTCGTGGTCAGTAAAAATAACTTTACACGAATATTTAAAAATTTAAATCGAGTAAATTGCACTGATGATAAGGACAGCAGCAAGGCAGTCAAACGATTGTTTAACATATAATAATTAGACAATAATTTTATTGAGTTGAATGTTTGGTTTCAGCTCAGTTTCGATCCCAGCAAGGAAGGCTTGAGTATTGACTACGTATGGAATATTTCATTGAACCACAAACAAGTAAGTAATGTTGAGTTTTCAATATTTTTAACTAATTTACTTTTCCTGCACTATAACCCGCTAGTTCATATTATGTCATCTGCAGGCCATATTTTACTTTGACTTGAAAATATATTTAGCACATATTGTTATTTTTTATGAATCAAAATTTACTTGATGCCTGCCCGTAATACCACTCTTAAAAAACCCCAAATGTTGCATATCGACTGTCATTTTTTTTTTCCCCAGATGGGAGAAATGTTCATAGTCTGTGGGGTCCTCTACGCCCTGGACTCAGCGACGGAACGCGAGAGCAAGGTGTCGGTCGCGATAGATTTGTACCTGAACAAGCAGGTCGAGGTAGCTCTGCAGTTCACCAACCCGTTCCGGAAGACCACGCAGCTTGGATATGATCATATGCATAAGGTAATCTCTTTTTTTTTCTTTTACTAACTGGTCCTTCGAGCCGGATTGTAAAGTAAAGAAGTAAAGTAATGCGGTTTATTAGACAACAACGGCAACTAGTTTTGTGATTTTTAAAATTATTGTATCTTGATGGAAAATTCTAGTTAAAATGTTTAGAGACCTTTTTGTTTCCAGAAGCTCGCTGATCAGCTAGGTTTAACTTGACGTCTTAAAGCAGAACTTATTCCACTGAGGGAAAGAGACAGAGCTATACAGGGTGTCTAGCACCATCTCTTTTTTGTCACACAGGAATAAGAACTGAAGATGTCATGGTAACCCTACAGTAGTTATTTGTCTTAAATTAAGCATATGCTTATTTAAAAAACTTGTGATTTCAGGAGCTGTATTCTTGGGACCGCGGGAACCAACTAACATACCCTGTAAGATACAACGAACTGCCTTGATTTAGTACCTATAACATAATATTAATTAAGAGCAATGTGAAAATATTTTTATACCAACATTTTTGCAAATACATAATCTATTAATCTTTCTTGTGTTTTTATTGCTGAGCTGTTTGTTTAAGTTGTTTTGTTGTTTGTTTGTAGATGAGAGGAACCCAAATTTTTGCTGATGATTATTTTTTATACACTAATTCTATAGGTATTATATATAAGGTGTCCCATATAAAATATAAATACATTTTAACAGGACACAAATGATGTGAGACAGCTGGTTTATTACTGTTAAAACTGTGGTTGATATTGGTCTGATCATTATTTGGTGGTTTATTTTGATGGTCTAATACACACTGCCACTGCCTAAAAAAACCACGTGACCACAAGTCTATGCTGTAAAGGAACAGCTAAGAATAATTAATAATATTTTGTCCAAGATCTGCTCTACCTCCAAATTCCGAAACCCTCTATCGGCAAATGTCAGAACTAATTTGCACCTCTAGAGCACTTCTCAGTACACAGTTACACCACTGTTTCACTACTCCAACAGATGGCGTTGCTTTCAAACTATACAACTTTTATAATAGATGGCGCCACAGATTATTGTCATGAAAAATACATTACGATCGACCCATGCTTTATTGAAAATTATCAGAAATTCTCCAACTTAATTATGAATAACATGTCTAGTAGGCTACCCATATTACAAAATGTATGTTTAAGTAGTGATTGACGGAATAGGGAAGGGTAATATGGTAACTCTGTGAACTTTCGTGATGAACCCATTGCCCGTTCAAGCATTATTTAATTAGAAGGGTAAACAGGAATATGGGTTACACATACGAACATAAGGATACCTGCTTTGATCGTATGGAACGAGCGTTTCTTAAAACTTGGATGAGTAGGTATAATGTTAGGGTTGAAAGTCTCGAAATAAGTAGGTAGGCTTTCTATTACTTTAAGTAATTCCATGAGGTCTGAATAGGTAATAAATGAGGAGCTAGGTGACGTTAAATTTTAAAAATAAATAGGTAGGTTAAGTGAATATTTACAACAAAGTAAATCTGATTTTGTTGTCTTAGATCAGTATAAGACGAATAGTACACACGGCGACATATCAACCTATACTATTCCAGTATTACATGGCCTCGCTCTGTCTATGTTTTATTATGAGTTATGAGGGATCCGCATAAACTTCTTTTGTATAGCTTGATTATTCGCCATGAGTAAGTACCTACTTAATAAAAACTTTGGTCTGGTCTATTTTATTTATTAATTAAAACTTTATGCACAAGTAATCATGTTTTATGTTGTTCATAACTAAAAATAAATATACCAATGAGTACCAAGTAAAGAGGTGGATTCGTTATTTATGGTGTACAGACGCCAGCAGGTCAAGCTACCCGAAACTGTAAATTTTTCCCAGTGAACCTTGAACCTAATACTTTAGAAATAAAGTCGAAAATCTATCAAAGAAATCTGACAGATTGTAGTAGCTTGATGTGCAGGCGTCTGTACAAATCCCCAGAAAACTTTATGAAACACGGTCGAAATCCAAAAAACGTTTTTTTTTTTTGCGGTCAATTCACCGTTAATAATCGAAGTATAAATACTATTTTATTTTACTGATACTTTTACATACCAATGAAATCATCGAATTTAAGTGCTTTTTGTTATTTCGGGACATTACCATAACCACATTTCAGGCGTCTGCTCCCAGCTAAACAAGGAAACTTGTTCCGTTTAATTTTAATGATTGATCAATTTAAATTTTTGAACCATGGGAACGGTTTTTAACCTGCGTACTTGTTTTTACCTATGTGTGTGTGCTGTGACGATTTTTTCCTGTGATTTTGCCAGAACGGATAAAATAACAAACATAATTGGAACGAAGATCCTTATCACGCATTGCGAAAGGGGGCTAGATGGAAAAAATTAAGACCAAAAGTTGTAACGACACTTTTTGCTTAAGACCTAAAGTTGTAACGACACAAAGCAAGCCAGTTATTTTCGTTTCGTCTTTCTATTTCGCACTGAACAGTGTTGTGTCGCGACGATTATTGTTGTTGACTGTATAACTTCGTTCCATCCGGGTGTGCCTTTACACCTCTCCAGTTTTTTTAATTGTCAATCGCAATAAGCAGGTATAGTGCAACGCCACATTCAAGAAAAAAAAAACAAGGTCATTGAGTTTGAATTAGGAATCACCAGATTTTAACCAGCCAGGTCAAACTAGTTAGTGATGCTATCTAACGATTGATATTTAACAATTTCGGTCCCAAACACTAGTTGTAGTATATTCACGACAAATTGACTTAAGCTATGAAATTGTAGATGGTAGGTAGGTAGGTACCGACATGAAATATCACAACGCATAGGTACATAGTAGTTTCCACCATAGTTTATTGAACAGTAACAAGGTAAATCCTCCTTCAATATTCTATTGGTAAAATATTCACATACTGTAATTGCCACTCTACCCTCATTTCGGAAATACCAGGCTTTATCCATATTTCAGTGCCTTTGTAATTATGTATTAGAAAGTAGCGTGATGTAAGGAAACTACCCCCACTTTATGAAAATACTAGGATTTTATGTGTTTGAGTTTATGTAAGCGTTTCAGATGATTTATTTTTATTGCTGTGTGATAAAAGTAGATAGGTACGGTAGGTCTGGTTACTTTTAGATAATATGAAACTTAAAATTTTATTTTCTTGCTTTTTGTACTAAAGGACCATTTTTTCTCAATGATATCTTACATACTTAGTTGGCAGGTTAGCATAGATAAAAGTGTGTTTTACTTACCAAAATACATGGATAAAACCATTTTATACAAGTGCTACAAAACACCTGAGCACTCATCAAAACTAAAGAGGAGCAGAGAGCAAACAAAAAGCATAGCTCACGCACATTGGCGGCGCGGCTCACATAAATCGTCCACCTCACACGAGGTGCGCCCTAAGCGCGGGCAGGCATTCCACGCTCATCTCAACCCCCCATTTTTCGCCACAATAGCTAGCAATACATTCCGTGACTTGGCAGAACCCGATGTCGAGATATTTGGCCCCCATCGCGCGATCAATACGTGCGCACAGCGCCATCTAACAGCCATCGCGCATCCAAATTGCAGTTTAATAGTTCATTAGATCCGGCAAAAATGGCGGGGACACGACATTTTAAATTCGGAACGCGGTATCGATTCGCGGGAGCGCCATTACGGTATACAGGTTATACAATTTTAAGTAAAAACTGTTTTTAGTAACCGCTGGCTGAAAGCCGGTTCGATTCCGGGTCAGAACTGGATACCGAGAGTTGGTGTTGGTACTTTAGTAAAGTCGAGATATCGGGGTTCTAAAATGGTGTTCGAAACGAATTCCGTATTTTTTTTTATTAATCAATAAGAGAACTCAGTGAGTTTGAACACACATAGGCTGTTAATTACTCATGTTTTTGCCACAAAACGTTCCAGAAACTATTTCACCAAACGTTGGGCCGAAGCACGGAAAATATTTTTTTCAGTTTCCAAACGTACGTATACGATACGGCCTATATGCAGAACTGCTTTGCAGTCTCCATTTATAGTCTGTGGTGGTTTTGCGTCACCCGCCTCCTTCCCCCCTCCCCACCCTCACGGCTGTCGTAATGAATGAATCATTCGAATTCAATTGATCACCGTTGTTAATACGTAATACTAATCAGACAGATTACCGTTTATTTGTTTACTGAACACATCAAGATTTTAAATGGTTTAATTGTGTTAATCATGTAATTTGTAGAGAGTTTGTGTTCGAAAGGCTGATTGATTGGTGTTTTGATTTATTTATGAAAGTGCCGCCATTACCTACACACATCTGCAGTTTTCCCGCGCGATTTAAAAGTCGAATGTGATGAATGAATTATTGTCAATGGCCGCAAGTTCTAGGGGGAGTTTATATTAAAGTTTTATGTTCATGCTATTTTATATGCAGGCTTATTGCTATGAGCATACACAAACTTGCTTATTTATTTGTTTCTTAAAATCAATACAACTTGCTATAATGTTTGAAGTGAAATGATGAACCAAAATATTTAAGTCGAAAACTCAAATTTTCAGCCTTCGCCAGCACCAAAAAAGTCTCACTGCGAATTTTGACAAAGTTTTGTTTTTTCTTTGAACTTGTACTGTAAGGAAACTTCGATTGCGTAAAAAGAAATATGGTTATGTGTATCTATCGACGGCTCATCACGATCTTCCTTTTTTTCGTGTGGTTAGTAACTGGTTTCAAATGTATTTTTGCCCCCATGGCTGGTTTCAAATGTACTTTTGCCGCCCAAATATCTCTCAGACATGCTGGTTTCCCCACGACGTTCTCCTTTACCAAAGCATGCGATAATATTATAAATATAGATACAATTCGGAAAATGAGAGGTGGTAGTGCAACGACACGTCACTAGGCTATAACAGTAGGTAACTACCCTTACTGCTTTTTGCGATTTCAGGGTAAGAAACAAAGTCAGACTGCCCCAAGCTAGAATGAATGCTCAGTCGCTGCTGTTGCTCGTTGGGTGAAAAGGTTTTGGCCTTATCTCGATATGAGCTCCAGCAAAATATAAGAAACATGGTGGTATCAGCTGGTTAATAGCACGACATTATTCTTGAATAGCCTTTTTCACCAGGAGGTTGCTGGAAGAGCTAAGGGCTAAAATAACTTTGTGTGAGGAGTCCACGAGGAGACAATGAAATAGACTCGATTCTTGCACAAAGATTGACCACAAACAACAATAGACAAGCAGAAGAAAGGCCCTGTCCTTGCGGTTGGAACAACACGCACGAGTCAAAGCGATTAAATTCACCGAATCTTTTCACAGCAGTCCTCGAAGACATCAAGGGAAGCCAAGATTGGGACAATTGTGGTGTTAACTTGAATGGTGTTTATTAATCACAGTTACGATTTGTAGATGAGCTCCTGCTTTTTGCCAAATACGTCGATGATCACCGCAATATGCTTGTTTCAAAGTAGGACTCAGGATAAAAATGACCAAGAAAACAAAGACTTCTGCCAAAGTCGGAATGAACCACTATTTCTAAAGAAGTCACGTTGACCGTTATATTTCCTTAGTAAAACACACCAACGAACGAATATATTGAGAAGAATACAGTTTGGGTGGGCAGCAATAAGAAAATAGACATTTTGAAATCAGCAAATATTTCACACTGCTTGAAGACCCGCTTCAATAGCCACTATATCCCACCCATAACACTAAGGCCATGCGCTGCGTTAGGCGTGCGCACGGCGCGGGCGCCCGCGTGGCGTGCTGTTATAGGCCTCTTTTTGCTTGTACCAAGGTGAAATTCAACTGTGGACGACGAATATGACGAAGTCTGAATTCATCAATCCTCCTTGAAAAAAAGGGATGTGTGTACTTATGTACACGCGTTAGAAGTTATACTTCTTTGGTGTAAAGAAAAAAAACTTTGGTAACCAATCCATTTCCAAACCTTGGTGAGAGTTGCCTAACCAGGCTCCGTGTGCTAACCCATCCATTTCCAAACCTCGGCAAGGGTTGCTTAACCTGGCCCCCTGTGGTAACCCATCCATTTCCAAACCTTGAAAAGGGTTGCTTAACCTGGCCTGCTGTGGTAGCCCATCCATTTCCAAACCTTGGCAAGGGTTGCTTAACCTAGCCCCCTGTGGTAACCCATCCATTTCCAAACCTTGGCACGGGTTGCTTAACCTGGCCCCCTGTGGTAACCCATCCATTTCCAAACTTCGGCAAGGGTTGCTTAACCTGGCCCCCTGTGGTAACCCATCCATTTCCAAACCTTGGCAAGGGTTGCTTAACCTGGTCCCCTGTGGTAACCCATCCATTTCCAAACCTCGGCAAGAATTGCTTAACCTGGCCCCCTGTGGTAACCCATCCATTTCCAAAGCTTGGCAAGGGTTGTTTAACCTGCCCCCGTGTGGTAACCCATCCATTTCCAAACCTTGGCAAGGTTTGCTTAACCTGCCCCCCTGTGGTAACCCATCCATTTCCAAACGTTGGTGAGGGTTGCTTAACCTGGCCCACTGTGATAACCCATCCATTTCCAAACCTCGGCAAGGGTTGTTTAACCTGCCCCCGTGTGGTAACCCATCCATTTCCAAACCTCGGCTATGCAATAGCTTAATAAAAACACCAAAAGAATATTTATTTATTATGAAACACGTATTCTAAATATAAAAATACTAGAATATACAATAGTTACTAGAACACCTATAACTAACTTCACGATGTCGCTGTGCGCGCGCAAATCACTCTCATCATTTTTCTCCATCGCGCCAAAAGAAGTATAACTTCAAAAACTTGGTGAGTAATGCTTGTACCTTCTCTGAATTACAAATAGCCTTTATTCGGCAATAGGAATAGAACAGCGCCAGACTGTCATTCCGAATTAAAAATTCAGTAGTGGTATTCTCTAAGAATACAGCGTCAAGCTTAGCGCTGCTGCGAAGTTAAGTTTCGTAGGGAGTATTCTTAGACAGCCAGCTAGCTACTGAGCGAGAGGAGTCATTTGTTATCCATAAGAAAAATAATGCTGGCCCACCAGACAGGACCGGAGAAGCAGGAATAGATGCATTAGGTATTACTGTGTGGGCTTATAAGTCTAAGGGCTTTTCATTCGTTGCGGGTTGTTCGAAAGAGATACCGCGGCCCCGGAACGTAAAGGGCAATAGAAGGAACATGGGTAGGTTTAGTCAGTACAAGTCTGTCATGCCCCCCCGCACCGCCCAGAGCGGGGGAAGTCATTGGATGATTGATTTCCCACCGGAAAAAAGGGCTTTTAATTTTTGGGCTTTGTGTTAGTGAAGTGAAATGAGTTGTGTAGGTTATATAGATAGGTTGTCGCTCCATGTGAAACACACACATTACATTCTGGTAGGTAGCTGAATCCGGTAAGACTGGAAGCCGACCCCAACATAGCTGGGAAAAGGCTAGGCAGATGATAGGTAAAGTTAGTATGTACCTGTACTTATGGTTTTTTTATATAGATACCCAAAAAGGCTTAAGGTCAAGGTTTTTTTTTGTGGTGGAAAATCAGACTTGTACTGACTAATACCCACCCATGTTTCTTCCATTGCCCTTTATGTTCCGGGGCCGCGGTATCTCTTTCGAACAACCCGCGACATGTCCTAACCTTGAGTATGAAATCCCAAAATGACCTAAAACCTAATCACAAGTACCTACCACAACAAAAAGAGTTATTTCACTTTCAATGGCGATCAGCTGACTGCTTACATATAAATCGACATAATAGCATTATGTATAAACAGTAGGTATGTACTATATACATAGGTATGTTCGTTCAGTCGGGATTTCCTCGTTGTCGTCCGAGACATGATAGCGAGCGCTTTCAGCGGAAAAAGCGCTGTACATCGTAATTCTATTGTTTTTGTTCGAGTTTTTTGAAGCGATTATTTTGTTCGCGCTAAAATTTGATTAGATGAGAGACATTTTTGGGTGTTGAATTTTTTTGCTGTTTCTTGTACAGCGTGTTTGTTTTTTTATATTGAATAATTTTTATATTTTTTTATAATCCTGTACCTAAGGAGTGTTTACATTGGATTGTTTTAAAAACAGTCGTTAAGTTTTAAAATTATGATTGCTCTCAATAAAAAGAAAAAAAAATAACACTAGTAAAACTCATAAAATAGTTAATAGGCTTTACTTTTATCACCGGACTCTCGTTTTCCAATACGGGTTTACAACAGGCCATCCTACCGCAGTTGCTAAGACAATAGGAACATTCTAAACCCATACTTTGTTTCCTTCGCGCGGCCGACTGAGTAATGTTTACAAAAAAATGATAAACAAAAAGGTCAATGTACATGCGTTGCAAGTAAGCGGCTGAAGCGCTGAGCGCCGCGCTCAATCACAGCTGAGCCAGCAGGTCGGACACCTGACGTCGGCGGCCCCGCCCCCCGCCCGCCCGCGCCCCCCTGCCATCAGCTGTTAATGTACCCCCGCCCCCTCCTCCCCCCGCCTCACCGCACCAGCCTTTCCCCTTCGTTTGTGTAATGCGAGGAGCGTCGGCTATCAACGACACGCACAAACATTATATTTTTATGGGTATTGTTCTTATTTATTTCTGTACCAAGTTTTTGATGTTCAGTATTATGTTTCGAATTTCATAATGGCTGAATGTAAATCTACAATTTCCACGGCATCATTTTCAACAAAAAAATACAACGTGCCTAACTCATTATTATTAATCGCATACTACAAAACTAGGCACTTTCGATGCAATTAATAATTAACAAATGCTAACCACAGCAATTCCGAATAGTTATGGATTCTATTTGAGGCCACAGAGAACAACAAAAATGCCAACTTTTAATAATATATCGCACATTATGCCTGCCAAATGAATAATTTATCGCAGTGTGTCGATTCGGGGCTCGCATCCCCGGGGTTCGCGGGACGTCCCCCCTCGGACGCGCGCGGCGGGAGGGGCGCACTAGCCGTCAGTCCGCGCCGAGCGGCCGAGCGAGCGCCATGACCGCGTGTGCGCCGCGCGCTTGCTGCCGGCCGCGCGCCCCGCCGACGCTACTCGACATCACAGCGAAAATAGTCGCCGCCGCGATCCCGTTCCAACGTATCGAGGAGCGCTATGAACGCATCCCGGAGCCGGTGCAGCGCCGCGTCGTGTACTGGTCGTTCCCGCGGGATGAGCGGGACATCTGCATGTACTCGTCGCTGGCGCGGGCGCCGCCCGACGACCACCGCAACATCGCCTTCTGCCGCGGCTTGAAGCTGCTGGAGGCTGGCTGCGTGGAGAACGTGCTACAAGTCGGTGAGTGTCGCTGACGCGCCTGCGCCTGTTTACTAATATGCGCCTCGCCCACCCGTGCCGTATAAATAAAAACCTCGACGTGTGCGATCGATAGCTGCTCCTCTCGGGAATTATTCATGCGTCGGCTCGTAAAAGTTTCAGGAGATTAGGGCCTGTCGGGAACAGTGATGGTGACCCCACAACCTCCGCTGATCATAGAGGTCGGCCGGTCGCAGCTCACTATCCGTGTGACGCAACTAAAAGGCTTATCTCGCTGCGATATCGATAACCCGGTAGTTGCATTGACGTTTAATCGATCCAAAGTTAAACATATTCACGATTTTCCAACGGACACTGGCCCGATAATGTCTCCCTGAGGCACACCGGTCGACCGATAGAAAATCAGAGCGCCCGTAATTAATTGGGACTCATTACTATGCATCGATTCTGTTCCGCATCCATAATCCATAAGCCACTTCAATAGCTTTATTTTACTCGTCACAATAACGACATAATATCGTGTGGTTCAATTAATCGAACACTTAATGAAGATCTACTTTCGAAACTATGCAGATGCATCGTGAAATTCGGCTGAGATTTACATAACTGGAAGTCCCGTTACATAGGGAATTACTCAACCGGCTCGTGGTGGCGGTCGCGGCATCGGTGTCGCGGCTCGCGGCCTGTGCTCCGGTGCTCCGCAGTCCGCCAGAGACGCGCGAGGCTCCGATGGCATTAATCCATGCAGACGTCGTTTGTTACTGTCGCCGCTCTGAATAACGGACGCGAATAAACAATATTAATTGCCTGTTTTTATTTTTATAGGGTCAGACCCGGTTTTATTGTGCTCGGTCGTGGGAGGACGGGCGTTACATATTCATTTGTGCTTATCTGCCATCAGAACGGCGATTACTGGTCATTTCGGGCCGTTTCGGGTCGCACTGCGGTCGCATATGCCTCATTTGGTGGGCCCGTGTCGTTCATAATGCTGTCACGTCTCAGGAGAACTTCAGACGCATTCATGTAATAAAAGATATGGAGCACAACACGAATTCATAGTTGAATCATGTCCGCAGTACGATTTTAGGCACTGGCTTACGTCCAACTTTAGGGCGGTGGAAGAGCCGCTTCGGCGAGATAGCGCTTCCGATATGAATCGTGTACTTATGTTACAGATAAACGCGTTAGTGGTCGGCATGCTTCTCGTGTCTAAACTCATATAAGTTCCCACACCCATATCATCTGAGTCACACAATCTACGATCAGGAGGAACCGCCCACTTTAAGTAAAAACAGACTGAAATATGTTCCGAGAATTTAGTCGTCGCCGACAAAGGTTGAAGTCAAGAAAGGATTAAATTGTCTGCTATGTAAATTTGTAGGTCAAACGAAGTCTGCAAAAGAAACAGGAGCTCTGTTCAAATTCCTATTGAAAGACACTCGATTTCTATGAAGCCTGCTCGTGCAATCAGCATCGGAACTTTTAATGGAGTATGAATAACTAATGGACGCTTTTACATTTTTAATGCATGCATATCGAGTTCCATTGGTGACAGCGTACAGACAGCACGAAATGTCATGTGAAGGAAAAAATATCTGGTTGGCACCATTCGAACAACTTACCAAACGAGAATAGCCAGATTCGTGTGTATGAATAAAAGAACGCTGCGCCCTCAAGGTAATGCAAATGATCGAAAATGAACCCCACGTTTTAAATGTATTGGAGTCGCATGTACATATTTAATTGTCATGCAAAAATAAACGAGCGCACCCGGCACAGCTCTGTAAATATTTTAATTCAATGTTAATAACTTTATATCAATTCAGTTCGGTTGAATCTCGGTGCGCTCTCCAACCGGTTCCGTTCCCTGGCTGATCGAGAGCGCTGCTGTAGGGGTGTGTTTGATCAAACCATCGATACCACTCTTTGTTTGGATTTCATTTCCCATAAAACGCAGTGCAGCACGTTTCTAACACTGCAGTTCAATTATAATTTGTAATTCCAAGGAAAAAAGCATTTTTCCGTACTGTGTCGACAGCGATCGTTGATTATTCAATAGAATCGATTTTCATTGGCTAGCATAATGGATGCATTAAATTTTTACGTGCTACATCAACGTTCTCCTTATTAAATATTATATTGCTTGGTTGTTATACAATTCGCAAGGCATTTCTTAAGGTGTATTTAATTCGAAACGGCACTGGAAAACGTGTATTAACTAAAATATATGGTGTCCTGTCAGTCGTAGCCACGGTCATAAAGATTCATCTTTGCCAAGCGTACATATTTCTACCAAAATTGCTACATACATCACAAACAAAATATGAAATACTGCTAACAAATATTTTTACAGTCTGTAAGCAATCACCCTTGCGCGTTCGACTGACAAACGCGAGGCGTCCATCATGCCAAAAAAAGGATACATACATATTCAAATTGTGAATTTGAACTGAATGCAGATGAAGGTATAATTAAAACAATTTTGGCGCAAAATCTGAATAACTAAATACAAAGTAAAGATGATACGAATATGAACGTCCTCATGTCGGTCTCACGATGTTTCGTCACCAATTTAAGAGTTCACGGTATGAGTGCAGTTCTCGGAAGGTCTCTAATGCCGCTATTATTCATAAGATGTTCGTATGATATCCATTCTTGTACATAACAAGTTTCGTCTGCGGTTTTTGTCGGGTCTTTTTAGATTTTTGGAGCACCGTCTCTTGTAATATGACCAGTTTTATTTGTAACCCAGCAATCATTTTGGATTTTTACTTTGTCAAGATGGAGGTCAAAGTGGGCTGCGATTTGAAAAAAAAAGTCAAAATATCGTTCCGACGCGCGACGGCTGAATCCCAACCCGAACTGTCCATGATAAAGTAAAAAAGATGTATCTTAGTTACAAGATAAGTAAGTGGTCTTAAGTTCCGAATATAGACATTGCTATAGTTTATCAACACCATGAAGTTTAGCGAAAACAGGAAAATCCAATTAAAGCTTGACGTTCTTATCTCAGTTTTCGGAAATGACAGGAAATGTATTTACCGCTCTGGAAATGAATAACTTCCTTAGATATGTTAATTAGCAAGGAAAATAACAAATTATCATTCAGTCGAAGGTCTTACCTTCCTCAAATTCAAGTTCAGTCCCAAACTGGAAACAATAGAGAAGAAAACAGTCGCTGATATAACAATTAAAATAAAGTAAGCTATTCGTATGGCCGTTAATTTTTGGGCCCTATCAATACAACTGGGAACCATCCTGCAATAGGTAGCAAAAGAAGCTTTACCAAATCATTGTATTAAAGATCCAGGCTTTCTCGGTAAGACAAATATTATGTCCCCATGTCGTCTACAAGAAAAGCTATTAAAGACCAAGACATTGGTTGCGGGTTATTCGAAAGAGATGATACCACGGCCCCAGAAAATAAAGGACAAAAGAAGGAACATGGGTGACTTTCCGCCCCCGCCCCCCCCCATTCCCCTGCAGATAATTGATGATTTGAATGTCTGCTGTCGCATTTTGGCAAGTCTTGACACACATTAACTTCACTGTTTTTTTACACTTTTTGAAAATTTAGTACATTGAACTTATGTAGTCCTGACGATGTATCTTTCTTTTGATGACTGTAACTTATTATCTCCCAAATATTTCCAAGGATACAGAACTCAAACAAACATCAGTCTAATCACAATCAGGTAAGAATTTATGCAAACTTCCTAAACTGTTTAAAAACATATATTACACATTGTGTGTACGACAATGGTTTTTACAAAACCATCAAAATGGAATATGTCATTGTAATTACTTCTTATCGTGGTTTAAATAACTATAATCGTGATGTGTGTAATTGTAAAACAATCTGTGGGCCATTATGTCTGGTAGTAATCTCGTGTTTGTCCGCAGACGTAATTGCTTTAGATTTAGTATAGAAACATTTTTGGTGACACACTGTTGCATAATTTTGTTTAGAATCAGCTTTCGTTTGCATCCCTTGAAGACATTAGCCCTGACTACAACAACTGTCTTAAATGGTCCTAACAATATTGACCTATTCTCAATCTTATGCGTGAATCCTTAAAAACCCGTTAGATTAGTGAAGATCTATCTATAATCCTAAGGATGTTGTTTCACAAGGAGATGACAAGAAGCGAATACTTCAACAGAATTCCACATATAAGCTGACTCCTCCGATTTAAGAGACAACGAGGCTATTGATATTTGGCTAGTCTCAGTTTCCCTTCACATTATTTGCAATACTACAATGACTCACTTTACTAAACCATATCCGTTAGTATTTCAACAACTAAAGCATCTATTCACGAACACACCATCACGTCCGTAAAAAAAACCACCAACCACATGTCAATACAAACGCGATTCATAGCAACAAAGAAATTACAGAGCAAACTGACAAACAGACAAACTGAATGCTCCACTGTCCAATAACAGTGTTTCATAGTATCCACACAAGAACAGTTCTGTCGCGCGACCTCGCACCAAAACCTAGCATAACACGCCCCCCATATGCTAAACTTCACCCCCTCTAACACCTATCGCAACAAGCAATGGGAACGACAAGGTAGCTCTCGAAATACTGGTCGCGCTCACAAAGACCTGCTTGTGAGTACCAAAAGCACCTCCGCATTTTAGAATCCAATTGCAAGTTTACGCTTGCAATTCGGGAGGTCCTTAATGTTCAGGGAATAGAGGATGTTTTGCAATAAATAGAGGCATTGTTGGTGATCGCATACAGTGAATCTTTGAAGGCAAGCTTGTGAAGAGTATTGAATGCTTGATTTGATGGTGTAAAGATAAACTTGCGAGTACCTGAGAAATTCGGTACTGTTGGGAAGTTTCGTCGAATACATTACAGAAATATTTCGTTCGAGCATGTTTTAAATTGAATTCCATACAACAATGTGTTTTGTAAATATGTGTATTATTAGTTTCCTACTTTATTTGCTTTGGTTATTACCGAGTATGTGTTAACGTGTCGATATAATCTAGTATAGAATTGGCTTTGTGATACGGCAACGTTCACGTGAATACCGGTTTGGATTGTTCCATCGATATCCATCGAAGTGGCTATAATCAATTAGATGTTAACGAGTAATGGATTTATGACATTTGTAATGATGGAGCACTCCAAAGCTATTTACAAGGTTTGGTTGAAGTACATGACGTTTGATCACAGATTGTAAAAACGGAGATTGTTAAATTAGTGCTTTATTGAACACTAGTAGGATTTAATTTCGGAAAAATTAGAAAGTCAATTGAAAAACTCAATGATGTTTCGCTCGACCACTATTTGAAAAGCGGAAATTCTCTATTGAAATTGATAAATTATTCAAAAATGAAACAGTCTCCTCATAAGGATTAAAATCTCAGACGCAATCTAAATCTTGATACTACTGCAAATCCAAGGTCTAACCAGATTCATATTAATGAACACAGAACCAATTACATGATGACTAAACTAAATAAGTAAATAATGATTCAATTTAACGTGGGAACACTTGGAACTACTAGGTACGATACATTAGGCGTTAATTGGTTTAGAGTTCAGGGCCAAATATAGTCAATTGCAAAGCTTTTGACCTTCGTGATCAATGAGGCTCAAATTGCTTCTTCATACCCATAGCTATAGTTACAGAATTATGATCGATGATCTTGTCAAAGACAAGAAATGCGTCAGCAAGCAAATCTGCGGCTTTTATATCGACGCCTGTGACTTGTCGTGCGATTTTTTTGATGCGGCGATTGATCGTGTCTTTTATGTAACGATGGCTAGTTTTTCGATTGCAACTAGAAATGATTACAAGTTGATAGCAGAGATGGTGGTATTGATGAACCCTAAAGTGGCGTATCTAATAATTATAAATCGTATTCGGAAGTTGCCTGATCGGTTTTACAAACAAGTTTTCATATTGTGCGTGTTTTAAAATTTATTTAGGCCGTGTTCTGAAGTCGTTTTTGAGCAACACGTACATAAACATATAGAGTCAGCTGCATATATGTATGTATAAAAATATTTAGTGTCTTCAATAATCGTAAAGCAGTAAAATCGATGGGTAATCAACGACCTAGTTCTAAAACATTGCTAACTGACCGACTTCCGACCGCGGCTTCGCCCGCAAATTTTCTTTTATTTTACAAAATTTCTTCAAAAATCTATGTTATTGTAGTGTAAAAGTTTTATTACTGTAAATTAAATAATATTATAATTATAAAATACGGCTTAGAGTGACGTCATTAGTTTTTTAGTATTCCTATAAGTCACCTTTTTCATTTGCCGCCAGTTTGGATATAGAATAACATCACTTAGATAAACACTAAATATTAATGGAAAAATTTAGCTTAATCGGAAGTGGGTCAAATTTAACTTCGAAGATTTATTTACATAGTTACAGGTCAAGCTAAATGCGTAGCCGGGCTAACGGGTTGGTCGAAAGAGATAAAGCGGAACATAAAGGCAAAAGAAAGAACATCGACGGGTTTTTAATCATTAAGAGTCTGACAATCCCCCTGGTCCTCCCAGAGTAGGGAAGTTATTTGGTATTGAAGACATCAAAATGAATGGAGTCGTTTTTGTATGAAAGAATTACAAACTTGACATACATCTACACAAACTTCCGCGTTAGTAGTAAGATTTCAACAGCCATCCAATTTCTGATGACTATTCCGATGATATGAATGCTGTATCTACTTACTGTGACTCACTTATATGTATACATACTCACTTTGTAATAATGTAATAAACAGTTGTACAATTTAAATGCAATGCCTTTATTTTATGTGAGGTCATTGTTTACAATCTAGATATCGTGTCGTTTTGATTCAGATTATTATTTGTTGCAGTTTCTTGGTTGTCAGGAACTGTTTATTGTACTTGTAGGTAAATTGTAGAAGTTATCATTAACGTTGGATAGTTTAGTAGTGAGGGAAAGAGATGGTGCTAGACACCCTGTATAGCTCTGTCTCTTTCCCTCAGTGGAATAAGTTCTGCTTTAAGATGTTATGGTAGGGTAACTGATCATTACTATCTAGATCTATTCAAAGTTTATCGGTTTCTTCTAAGTCAGCGTCCTCCAGCATAAACTGCATCATCGCTTCACATCAGGCGAGTTTACAATGCTCAAGACTAATGAATTCTCAGGACTTCATCGTTAAATTGACGGATAGAAGAATAGTGACAGATTTCCAGACTTTAATTCAAAACAACTCATGAAACTATTCAAACTTTTAGATTCATTGCTAACGCGAGTTGTCACAGCATTTTCATTATTAGTTTTTTTTATCTGTACACCCGGACCATAGACGCCAAAAATTTATACATATATTTAGTCATTTTAGCACTTTCCTTGAACATTTTGTTCTTTGGACTACCGCAAGGTTGTATCTGTACCATAGCTACCGAAACCAAGTAAATATTACCATTACTATAGCCAAATTCTTTGAATCAGTCTGTATGTTATTCGCGGACAATGAGCATTTTATTATTTAGTAAATAAACCGGGACAGCCATGACACTACCGAGAAGCCTGACAAAGAAAATGTTGCAATTCATGAGTATGTTCTTAAGAAATCATATGTTTGTTTTACCGTTACGAAATCATGCTTTTCTTGTATATTTTTAAGGAGAATTTAATATTGTAATTATGCAGTTAAGGTATAAGATGAAGAATAACCAACGCCTAAGGCGTGATTCGTCATCTTGGAGCATTGATTTTTTTTGTTCTTTTCTGCATCATGGCAATCTGTACTAGAACAAGAACCCACCGGATTCTTCGACTTTTAGACCGCTTGTGTTTATATTATCATGAGAGTATTTTCAGGGTAGCTCTCATTTCCTTATACGAATCTGGTGCTTAGACTATAAGGGACGTCACATCTCTTAGTGCATTGATTGGTGGGTTTTCAATATAAACCTCAACGAACATTGCACCAGTAAAAGATGATAAACATGCCATTACAAATAAACCTATTGAACTTATTATTCACAGCCTAAAATAAGAACCAGGATAAGGAAAACCAACACAACATTGAAACAAAAGAGTAACTAGCTAAAATACCAAACAAGCCTTGCTAAATGAACTCGAAATAGTCCAAGCCAAGAATAGGATTCCGTTAAATACTTTTAGCACCACGCTTGGGTCAAATACAGTCAGGTCAGATCCAATTACGGGCACAAAGGGGCGAAAGGTTGGAGGTCACGCAATTAGCTTCAATCAGACGTCAGGAAGTCAGAATTAAGTTATTAGGGAGCAGGCTTTGGCACTGACCCGGGGAAATGTGTGTATTGTGTGACATTTACAGTGTCGTTACTCTGTAAACTGTTACTGTCATAATGTTACTCTAGCAAGTCTTATTGTAAACAATTGGAATGAGGTTCAGCACAAAGGAAGACAGATCCAGCAGTGGATAAAATGTGGCTGTACTATATTTACAGAGTAACCGGGTTGTGGAAGTCAGATATGCAGTAGCTCCATGTAAGATACTGGTTGAATCCGGCCAATTCTACCTGCTCATTTGGAACAGACACACTTAGCAATTGGAGTTGCCTCTTTTTTTGGGAATGGGAAATCATCAAATAACTGTCAGACTTGTACTGACTAAAACCCACCCATGTTCCTTCTATTGCCCTTTACGTTCCGGGGCTGCGGTATCTCTTTCGAACAACCCGCAACCCCGGCAGGATTAGAGTTGTCTTACAGATCGTTTCGATTGCCATTATATATAAAATGCAATACATAAAATAATTTTTAAAAATTGACGGACATAATTCTTATAAAAATCACGCAATTAATATAATAGAATAGAAAGTTAAACATATTTAATAATTATAATAATTAGTAATAATCACATAAATTAAAGACATGCTTAAATACACTTATAATATAGGAATCCAATAATAATTAATAAAACAACAACAATAAATGACATCGACGAAATTAATAGATAATTATATTTAAATAATATAACACTAATAATTCATAAATGATACCACTGATAAATAAAGCAACTACAAATAATCAATAAACTAATATTTTAATAAATATTGAATTTAAAATCTTATTAAAATGCAAAAAAAAAAAAATTACACACCACCACAGTAACACCTACACATACAAATCAGCAGAATTATAATAAAATAAAGATGAAAATATATAAGAAAACACATTTCTATAAATAATTGTAAAAAATAGCAACTATATTATTATAAAACAGAGCTTCCTCTCCTCTACCCTTTTGCTGTGCCCTACAGGGTCCATAATGATCTCATTATTATAAACTACCACCTAAGTACACATTATGGTAAAGCAATAAAGATATTGAGTATTGAGTATTGAGTATTTATAGATACAGTCATCATTTATATGAAAGAAACAATTTTATCCTATTATTAATTGGTTTGATTTTAAACTTCATTTTTAAGCTCAGACAACATAATGATGAAATCTAGAGACAGACAAATTAAACTATTGTAAATCGATAATATTTTCAAAACGAGTTTGGTCAATTTATATATCCTCTAACAATGTCGTGTCGTTTCTACCGTTTTAGGCACCAACCGAATATTATAATAAATTGTTGGTAATGATTCAAGTTTACTGACTGTTTCTATTAATAAAAAAACTGCTTTTAATGTTACATTTAATCATTCAAACACAGAACTAAAATAAATATACCAAGTTCGACATATCGATACATTTTTCTTGACAAGCAGCGTCACCTTGCAAACTTAAAAGTGGCCGAACTGTATTACCACTTCATAGATCCACTGTTATTTATACGTCACGTCACAATAGGCTCCAATATCCATCAAAATGTAGACAAGAAGGTTTTGTAATGTAGATGTGTATCATTTGTTATTGTCAATTATAATGATACAAGCTTGCTCGAAGGCTGGTTGGTCTTGTACATTTATATCGGCGAACATAAACGGCTTGTGACAACCATTTACTTCGTGGGTCGTTGCCTGGTCGTTTTTTGTTTGCTCTGAATTAAGATCTTGTTTCTATTGTCTGTTTGGAGTATTAGGATACAGATGATTTCGAAACATTCAATCTGTGTGCATTATTGCATCGTCTTTATTAATTTACATATAGTTCCTACCATATCCACATCCATGAAGATTATCGTAATTACCTTCAGCTATTTGTTCCTTTAATAGACTAATATCTTCTTTAAATTATTTTGAGCTTACATCAATAGCATTACTGCTGTCATCTCTAGTGGGGCGTCAACCTAGGCTCCGTTATTCAGTTGACAGAAAGCTCTATCAGTTGTCAACAACTCCACATTTGTTGACAAACCTTTCACCCACATATCACACACTCTTAAAGAACACAAATAAGGTCGATACTCTTGAAAAACTAACAATTTTATCTAGTTTCGCAATTCCGGTCACTATCGACCGATAGGCTCGCATGGTTGACCCAATATTCAATCTCAGATAGTGTAAGTGTGTCAAAACATTTTGACAAGCACTTCTACTAATAATGTTGCATGTACTATTTAATTTGTTTTCTGTTAATTGGTTGGAGGTGCTGTCGTATGTTTATTGCAAAATAGATCTAGACAAGTGGTAATAGGTTTCAAAGTTTCATGTAAATCTCAAAAGTTTTTGAATTATCCATCTTTGTTATCGTCAAAGCTAGCAGCTCTGTCTAGAAGCTTTTTAGATGTAAAATATTATAAATATTTAAGACTGATGGATATATTAGAAGGTAAAGTAGTTGTTGAAGTTTTTTTTTCGTTAATCTTACGGTCTTCAGAGCAGTCTTCAAAGACTACTTACTACTATATTAGATTTAAGACCTGCTTGCAATTTAATAAGGTTCAAAAACGTATTTCTTGCTATCTCTTGTTCACTCATCAACACATTAATTTTTATACTTTACTCAAAATTTAATTTTAGATCAATTGAAATGGATACCTTTCAACCGAGTCTCACTCAAGTACCCGAAGCAAGTATACCATCATTCAAACTACTGAACCCAAGTCCTTCACCCATGGAAGCCGGAACCTAACATCCAACTCATTTGTCTTTACATGAAAAACCTTGTTCTGCGAAACAATAAACAATTACTCTAACATTACTAACACTTCGCAGTAGTTCTATCAACCTTAGGTCAGTGGTATCATTAACACTGTTCTAAGGTTCCTTCTCACTGAACTAGAACATTCGTACAAGTTGATAGTGGACTTAACGCTTCATAATCTGCACTTCAACCAAATTATCTAAGCGGGTGGAAAAACACAACTAAAATAAATGCACCTAGTTTCACATACCTATCGATGCAAATTTTCTTGCACACTTGAAATGGTCGCGCTATACACGCTGTAGCAACACGTGACATATGACAGCTGCGTCGGAAACAAATTAAAGAAATTTCTTGGAGTACAGCATGTCATAAGTCACCGCAATTCGATGATACTTATGCAAAAGAAATAAGTCACACGAGCGTGACCCTCTTTGATAGATTCCTGTGGGTTGCTCCCATCCAACATACCTCCCATCTTCTGCTGTTAGGACTATATTATATTCATTTCAGCAACGGATGTATCGTCTTTGTGCACTTTATGATTACCATTATAACATTATTTCATACACAACATCCGTACCTCGAAAAGCACGTCATATTTAAGCCATTGGTGCCAGCTGTCGTCAAAAGATTTTTCAAGTCAAAGTTTACTAACTAGTCTTATCAAGAGGAATTTTATGAAGGTCAGATAGATAGTTACAAACTGGTATTTAAATGCATACGGCTAAATTGTAAGCGAAAAGGCTAGCCGGATGATGACTACTACTGCTCTTAATTAAATCGGTAAAGAAAAGATCTCGAGGATACCGACATGACTTGAAACCACCGCCTCTTAAAGAAAGCAGGCCTGTATCCTAGCTATTGCAACATCACAGAGGCTGTTCACCGTTACACATCAGTTTTCTAGCACCTTAACCGTGGTCTTGTACTCAGATCACACCGGAAGCGAGTAGTTGAGAATAGCACTTTATATTGTGTGATAGAGTACATATCTACCCTGTGATTACGTATTCAACGAGTTTTTTGTATCTTTCCTTCATTATCTTTCGGAAAAACTTTAAAAAGGCTCTGAATTCGGTAAGAACAATGTAGGTTGGAGATCTTGGGAGTTTGGTTTTAAATGATTTTTGCTCAATCTTGTCTGGCTGTTACATGACTTGTGAAGAGGTCAGGGGTAATGTTCAGAATTCTCAGGGGTTCAATTGTGGTTTCATAACCAAATGCATCTGTTGGCATCCATGGGAAATGATCAACTACCTTCCCCCGCTTTGGGCGGACTTGTACTGAGTATAACCCACCCATGTTCCTTCTATTACACTTTATGTTCCGGGGTCAGGGTATCTCTTTCGAACGACCCGCACCCCCTGGCAGGCGGTGGCCCTGGTAGGCCCCTCTGCTTCGCTGACATCTCTTTGAGGCGCGCGTGGAACAGTCACAGCTAGCCTGCGTCTTCCAGTTTTGGGCATAACCTGTGTTATATCCGGCGGTCTGCCTCGACGCGAAGCCATACAAAAGTGCTTTAAACAGTTAATGGATCCTCAATCTACCTTTTCTTAGACCCAATCGAAAAATCAGAAAACAAGGGAATATCGATTTAGTAAATTCGACATAAAAACCAATCGGAACTATAAATAAGCTCGAGGCGACGGGGGCTCATGGCTAATCGTGGCAAAGCTCACGTACGGACCAATCATGTGTAATTTGGTACCACTTTGTACCAATAATAAAACAAATTACTATTGTGGGCCCTTTGGACCTATGGTATGCCACTCAGGTTATTATAGCAAATAAAAATAATGTTTTCTTATTAAATTTATTTAGTGACTACACAGATTGGGAAACAGAATGTGGAGAAACGTGATTTTAGAGATTTAAGGCAAAAAAAATTTAAGACCCAATGAATTATGGTCTTAATGTACTGAATTTCGAGTAACAGTCAGTCGATTCTTGTTTATTTAAAAACTATAAATAAAACCTTATGTACAGTAAAAGAGACAAATGCTCACATAACTCACAATACCTAATATAGACCACGCAGCGTCAGTTAAAATTTATTATCCAACTTTTGGCCATTCCACCATCAGCTTAATATGCAAAAACAGAAAAATATCCGTAAATCAATCAAGCGCAACATCGCCGTCGGTCGTAAACGCGATCGGTTTAGTGTTGCCATAAACAACAAAGTATGAATGTACTAATTTAACAATAACCCTATAACGCGGCCCGGGGCGGGAGGACCAAATTGCCTGCGGGGGTACTCCCGACCCAACTTGGTCCGGTGTGCTTTAAAACTTGATGCCCCCCAAGTGGGAGGGCTGTAAGCTGTAACTCTTTAGAATTCAACTGATTTTTAATAGATGCGCCGGTTTAGGGTTCTTCTACTGTTATTGCTGTCGTTGTGCATCGCTGATATTGTTTTGTTTTTGTGTATTATTTTTTATGCGTCATAGTCTGGGATGTGGCATTAAAATTTTACGTGAGTAAAGATTTCGATCTCGAAAATTACTTGACTGTGGCATGGAGCAAAATAACTATAAATCTTATACAGAAACATCATTATTGCTATCTATAGAGTCGAAAGGCAACTAACAACTTTGCTGCCTCGCTCTCAGGTAAATGTGGATGACTAATGGTTATCATGACACATCCGTGCACAAAGAAACTAACACAGGTATCGTATAGATAGAGCATATATTATCATGACCAAAGGGGAAGATTCACAAAGGAGAAACATAAATAATTAATAAGGTGAAAGTCCCGGCTGCCTATCCGCATTAATAATCTCCTTTTAATAATGATAGGTACAGAATCTTATTTGGCGAAATTGGCTCCCTGCCCGCACTGAGAGCCTAGAATGGGAACTTTACATAATTTACTTTTGGCAAAAAATCTACAAAATTATTCATTCTCCGTTCGAAAACCAATATCGGGGCGGCCATGTTGGCTGACTCCGAAATAGGCTTCACAAATTTGTGTTGTGAAAAAAGCAGAGAGATTTGGCAGGGTACCTGGGCACAGTGGCCGGTCGTCGGCACTTGGCAGCGCCCTTAACGCGCCTGCCAACGTGCACTGGCCGGCCGAGAGATTTGGCAAGCTAACATATTTCGACACCTTGTAGGAAAGGATTTAGCGTTGTTTCCTTTGGCATGGCGTGGCACCATCAAAGTGTAGCGTCGGCCACGGACTTACGAAGCCGTTGCTCACGCACAAATACTTTTGCGGTGTAATTTTGTTAGTCTGTTGTTGAGTTCAAGGTTTTAACAAACACATCCTTGAAGCATATTTTGTATTTCGCAATAACATTTTACACTTAAAAAACTACAAAAGGGATATTCTCGTGAAGAAAACCGGCCAAGAGTGAGTAAGACTTGCGTACCGAGAGTTCCGTACAAAGTTGCGACATAAATAGCCATATCTTTTGACTGTATAGACTTAGACTTTAGTGGGTTGATATTATTAGTTGATTTCTCATCATAAAGGAACTACAGAGTTGAGTATACGGTTTTAATTTAAACTCGATACATCCACGCGTTTACGAGATAAAGGGTATTAGCAGACAGACATACAGAATTTACTACGAGATAACAATAAATTGTAATAGTTTGGTTTCCAAAATACTATGACAGTGTTACCGTAAAACTTAAATCAATACAATAGGAGGTAAATGCTTTTAAATTTTGAAAGGTTAATGCATACAATGCTATTGCCCGTCGTCCCCTGTCCCTGGGTTTTGAGACCGCAAGCGGGACCCGGTTCATAACCCCACGGCCTCCAGGCGCCGCACAAAACGATCTCAACTACAACCAATTAAAATAGAATTAGTGAAAACACAAAAAAGCCAAGAATTTCAACTCTAATTAACTGAAATTTTACAAAAAAAATATCATATAAAAACGTCTCGCGTGTCATTAGACCCCTGCGTCCCTGTGGTGTTATATTACAGACATTATTAACCATGACTCGACCTTATACACTCGGGTCATAAGGTTCAATTTCGCCTTGTGTGTTCGTAGAAGTAAATATGCTTTTACCCCCTCGGAGAGTGGACCTTTTTTTTTCTAAAATTTTTTCGTCGTTCCGTACCTGCTCAACAAAAAGTGTTGCCGGGTGTTGCCAGATGCCTGCACTTGTATCAACACATGCATGCATGTCCCATTGTGCAAAACGCACAGAAATGGGTTGAATTTCTTTAAAAACTACGTTTTGTACAATAAGTTTCATATTACTGGACGCCTGTATTGAAATGTCAGTTCTTATAAATAATGCTTGCTACATGTGTTTGAAATTTTGGCGACGGCACGCCTATAAATTTTGGTAAGAATGTACAAACTGTGAGAAATGATTTTGTTCGGAGCGCTACGCCACGCCAGTACACAAATAAGTCTTTGATCAAAGAGGTTATTTATCTACAAGATTTATTCTTAGGAGGTTATGTTTTTCCGTTTTTGCAAACAAATTTATTCAACAAATTCTTTTAATAAGATTGCTTGTTTAAAAACTCCTTTTTCTCTTCCGGATGTTGTTCTGAGAACAGTGAAACTTACAGAAACGGTAAAACAACACGTAAAATCCGTATGGAGACCCTTTCTGATTCTTTCCTCAATACTTTTACCTTTAAAATTAATCAAAAAATATATCCCTCAAAGGAACATTTCAACCGCAAGCCGAATCTGACATTCTGACCACAATACGACCTCGCAAACTTATCACAACGCCAGCACAAAGAAAATTGACTTTAAAGCCTACGTCTTAAGGTTTACACGACATGCACGTGTAAGTTAGTTCTCTTAACCCGTTGAACGAGTTCAGGCTATTGTTTTGAACAGTTTTTTTACTTCGTTTTACTTCCCAGCCCACCCGGATGCCTGCAATCGATAGATTAGATTTAATCTTAGATTATCGCGTGGCAGGATGCGTAGTCAACCACCTTGTAATAACAGCCTTAGATGCCACAAACATGGAAATGATTTTAGAGTAGAAATCAAGCTTCAATTGAGGTGTATCAGGTGTATGAACGATTGAGAAAGATACACATTTTTATCACCTTACTTTAGAAAGAAACGACGACACGGTTGGCGCAGTGGCTGAGCGTTCGACTGCTGCGCTGGGTGTCGCGGGTTCGATTCCCGCACGGAACAAATATTTGTATGACCTACAGTAGTTGTTCCGGGTCTGGCTGTTTGTGTATATGTGAGTTTAAATGACTGTAAACGCACCCACGATACAGGAGAAATTCCTAATGTGGGGCAACGTTTTTTTATAAAGCAACGTTTTTTAAAGGAAAAAAAATAAAGCTTCAATTGAGGTGTAGTATGGAACGAGGTACATTTTATCATCTTATTTTGGAACGAAACCGAATATGGAGGTCGTGGCCAAATAATGACACCCATATGGGTCAATCTCCAGTTGAAGCTACGCTTGCTTAACTTAGTTCGAGAATGGTTTTTGTTTTCGGGGTGGGAAATCATCAAATAACTTCCCCCGCTCTGAGCGGGGGGGAGTGTCAGACTTGTACTGACTAAAACCCACCCATGTTCCTTCAAGTTGTTCCCTCTACGTTCCGGGACCGCGGTATCTCTTTCGAACAACTCGCAACCTCGGCAGTGAGGCTGGGTAACGTTTGTTTTGCTTTTCCTTCATTCTTCCAATAATATGACACGAAGGTGACATGCGTTGGTATCTTTTATTTTATATACACGTTTAACTTCTGACCCTGATCTATGTATTTATACATATTTATTTATCACACGAACCAATAATCAAGCCTCTTATAATAAACACTGATTACTGTGTTATTAAAACCCACACAAATTATAAACAAATTGCCTAGTTGGGAAGACATAGGGGTGTAATGTTACAATATATTTGTTTTTATTTTTAAATAGTAGTTAGTTCTGATTAATCTGGCTGGAATCAATGCCGGCCAATGTTGGGCCTAAGAAACAAACAATGTTCGAAAGCGTGTTAGGTTCACAATATTGCCAAAATGACTGGAACACATGGACGCACAGAACAACAAAGAATGACAGAAGAATGTCCTTGTGTGAGTCCTATACCCAACACCGAGAAATGATGATGAAGGCTAGTTAGGTTAGGGTTCTTTGTCTAATTTTGTTAAAGGTAGAGAAAGACCAAAGACGATGGTTGGTGTGGAGGAGAATATGTCAAGAAAAGAGGTGTCTCATGAGATGAGCAATAATAGAGGAGTATAGAAGAGGGCAACATGTTGCGCCGACTTCAAATAAATTAGGATAGGGGCAGGAAAATGATGATGATTTCTCTGATATCCCGAACAAGAACTTAAAGTCTAGAAGTCTGTGCAATTACATCTGGCAACCTGTACTGAGCTTGCATGGTGGCTAAATTGTATTAACGGATTTACAGCGCACCCTCTTTAATTAAGAGGAGACCTACGGCCCAGCAGTGGGACTTATGTCCATTAGGCTTAGTATTGGGTATCCTCTATACACATTTATATTTTTTTAGAGTACGTAAGCTAGAAAATCTACTTACATCAGGATCTCCAATTACTAATGAACAAAATTTTAAATTCTATGCAAAATTCGTAATCGTACTCACACGAAAAAATGCTAAATTAACAAGTCCGAAAGAGTACTTATTCAAATGGTCCATTAGCAGTGCATTGACCTTTATTTTGAGTCATTGTTACGAGTCTTGTAATTGGTGCTCGCAATTTTTGTCTCACCTTAATCCTTAAGTTTGTAAGAGGTATTTTAACATAATTTTGATGATGGCAACATCAATTTTAAGCCTTCCTTTGATGGTGTTACCAAAAGTGACCATAGACGAGGTAGGGTTATTCCTTCATCTATGGTTATTAGTATTATTTACAACAATGCATGTATGTAAAGGAGATGAGACTTTTAATATGGATGTATAGATTGTCAAAAAAGTATAAAGTAAGGAATAAAGTATATTAGAGGTAGTTTGAAAAATGCGCCTGTTATAGAACATAATAAAGGAAGTCGTTTGTTTTGGTATGTAATGACGAGGGACGAAGCGCATGTGACTAAAAGACTGATAGATCTGAATGTTGATGGAGAGGGAGAGAAAGGCCAAAGAAAAGATGGATGGATTGTATAAAGAATGATATGAAGGAGAAAGGAGTAAATCATACCATGACGTCTGACAGAGGAGAATGGAAGATGAAAACGTGTTACGTTGACCCCAAATAGAATGGGACAGTGGCAGGTAAATGATAATAGTTGTAGTAAAAACTTTGATAGTTTTCAAAACTAAATGTTTTTTGTAAACGTATTGCTACGTGCGCTACAAAAAGTACTAGGCTTACATAAACTCTCATTGCAATTTAAACGAATAATCTGGGATTCTGCTTATGGATACAGGATAACCCGTGCGTAGGCGGAAATGCGAACTGAATTATATTTCAAGTAAATTACTTCCTTCACAAAGAGTCAGTAAACACGAAAACAATAAGTAAACCAGTTTATTTTAATACTAGTAAACGTGCGTGATTATTAAATCATGGTCATTTGTAAATACCTATTTAATGTGCTTATAGGAAATACTATTTCTGCATCATTTAAGTCGGTATACACACACTATTTTATACGTACGCACGGCGAGGAAGCAAGCTAAACAAAACTAATGCGGATCTCATATTGTGTGCGTTTTAACCAAAGCGAAATGTTATAATACTGGAAGTGTAAAACTTCATGTGACACAATGCATAAACTAACGTGGGTTAGTTAATGCATTCCTTTTAAGGAAAAAACGGAACTCTTACAGGATCAGTGATTGCGAACGCCTGAACGTATCGAGTTGAAATTAAAACAATATACTCAAATTCGTGGTCCTTTGGAGCAGTCAATCAATCCTCTAAATTTACGCAGTCAAAAGATATGGCCGTTTATTTGGTATGTTTGTACGGAGCTCTCGGTGCAATAGTCTGGTCGGTTTTTTAATCAATGCAATTTTATGAAACCTCACAAATGTTACGTTTCAAGCACTAAAAATACATATTCAGAACTTTTTAGTAAAAAAATTATCTATGCGTACTAGTACCTACAGTAAAACGTTTTGGTAGTCGGTTATAGAAACAAGTCTCACGCTCTCGATTTTCAAATTTGACAGCAAACGTCAAAGCAGGCGATCCACCCCAACTCGTATGTTTTGCATTTGAAAGCGTTTGAGGTCCAAATGTAAACAGGCCCAACCCTCGCACTGTCGCTGACACGCTAATCTAACGTTCTAGTGATGTGACATCACACACTCACAGCTCATACTGTCTGTACACACGGCGACAAAACTTGCTATACCTATATTTCCACAACATGACATCGCTTTCTTTAGTTTTAATAAACAACATTTGGATAGCTTGATGTCGCCTTGTGTACTATCACGTCAGAACAAATCTCAGACGGCGGAATTGGTTCTGACTATTTTTGGGGTCAACTATTTTGGAAATTTCATTTAATATTTAGGTGCTGATACTGCGCTATAAGTAATGCACGAGACTTGCCAAGACTAGAGCTGAGAAATGTGCAATTTTAGAGACCTATGTCAATATAATGTACATAGGTACTAGCTTATATCCGCAGATTCCGTTGTTTTAAATCCTATTTTCGTGGCCTATGTTATTCGAGATGTATCTATCTGATTCGTGTATTACATTTTATTCAAACTTGTACAGCCGTTTCAGCGTCGAGGAGGAACATATCATCTTCATTATCCTGCCCTTGTCCCATTCTAATTTGGGGTCGGCGCAACACGTTTTCTTCTTCTATCCTCCCCTGCCAGACGTCACAGCATCATTTTCCTTCTTTACACAATCTTTTCTTTTCTTTGGCCCTTCTCTCTCTTCTCCATCCATCAAAATTCATTTCAATCACTATTTTAATACGCCATAGGAGAAACAAATACACCAAATATTTTTTATAACTTTATAATGGTACAGTTATTTTATGCACTTCTTCCGATACTTAAGTTTCAACTCATTGTAAAAGTAAAACCAGGCTGCAATAAAAACGTAATCGTAAAAAACCGTTAACCATTCATTTTTGTATTTAATCCCTCGCTTTCACAATAGCAACAAATACTAACCTTATATTAAACACTTAAAAACCTTCAATCCTAAAACCAAAACCCACAGTTGTTGTCAAATAGAACTATCATTTGTCATGCTGACAACAATTAAATCATAAAAATGACAATAAAACAAGACAATCTTAGAACAATTGACGGAACCGTTACTCAAATTAAAAAAATCAATTTTGACGTTTGAAACGTCAATTAGTTGTCATCGATGACAAGTCAAACAGGGATGTCACTAGCTGAATTTAATTAATCGATAAATGATACTGTGTGATGTTTTTACCTACAGCCGCGAACTTTGAATAAAATTTAAAGCTACAGAATTTGAAACTTAACTGACAATGGTAGTGCTTTAATTATTAATAACAGACTTAACCCTATCTTAGGTGAACTTCTCAATAGTCGTAAACTATTAAGTAGTAAAGCAGATTAAACTAAATCTTCTGCTCAAATAATTCCCAAAGGAACTAACAACATACTTACTGGAAGGTACATAATTATGTACAGTCAGCAAAAGAGATCTAACCAAGCTAGTTAGACACAGTTAAAATTTCCCAAAAATCTATGATTGTTCTCCAATAAAAGTAAATTGAATTTGAAAACATCCATCGGTTTCCAAGAAAAAATAAAACAGTATGTGACGAGCCTGATTAATAATTACTTTTGTTAACTGTACACTGTACATATGTACATACTCTAGTAAGCAATAACAGAAAACGGTTAGAAATTAAATTAGACCAAGTTTGGGCCCTCTGAGCTTTAGATTAAGGTAGATTAATAGGGCGTGCCCCTTTCATGGGATTATAGGAGACGTATGGGGAATTGACTTATTCTACGGCTTCTGGATATTTGATTAAAGCGGAAGATCTAAGTTTAATGCAATGATTATGTTGGATATTGGATAAATGTAGTTTACGATTATATGTAGCTATGGTTCTGTAGGAAAAGGCTACAACAGAATAACCATAGAGTTACCTATAATTTTCCCTCGTTTATCTATAAAGGTAGGTATTGTTTATTTTTGTTCTGGAATTTGACAGCTATTAGAATGTTGCCATTGAAAAAAATGTTTTTTTTTTCTTTTCTAATCAGTAACCACAATATGATCGTATATGTATTCTACAACATTTTTTTTTATAATCGCATTAGCAATCTTGTCCAAAGCGGCTACAACAAAAACTGCAGCTTGATGCGACCGGGGACCGAACAGGCTGCGGTCCGGAAATGCCAGTGACATGCCGCCATCGACACAGACTCGGGTCGATGACAGACCGATGCATTGTATTAACTGACGTACATCTACCTAGATACGGTTAGTAAAGAAGGTCTCACATAACTCGGTCAATGTTGGGTTTGGCTGCTCTAATAAACTTCTTTTTGGAAAATTGATAAAAAACAAATGTAAAATTAAGGAGTATACGCTAAAGCAGCTGGCATTTTTTTTTTTACTACACGGCATGCCAATTTGCAGGTCGATGTCAGGCTATGGGAATTTGAACTTTTTCTTGTTTTTTTTTTATACTAGCTAGGCTTACCTTTGGCCGCAACTTGCCTGATGTAAAGCAAAGATGCGGCCGTGCATGGAGTACTACACTTGCCTATAAAAAAATCGGTTTATTCGAACTTAGAAGTGATCCAGATTGTAATATTTAGGCAACAGAGAAGCCGGCTGTGAATTCCATAGACTGGCAGTAGAAATTACGAGACGGTTGGCGCAGTGGCAGAGCGATCGACTGCTGCGCTGCGTGTCGCAAGTTCGATCCCCGCACGGAACAAATATTTGTATGGCCTACAGATTCCGGGTCTGGCTGTTTAAGTATGATACAGGAGAAATCCTAGTGTGGGGAAACAGCAAAAAAATAAAAATAAAATTCAGATTCGGAAAGGACCCTTTGCCGTGTGTCAGCTCGTCCGATGATAGAATGGCGACGGGGGAGTTAGATCGTGCAGTTCCAGAGCACACTCCTCGAAATATATCCGATAGAAAACCGATCAATTTTGCGATCGAATTTAATCCTAATTATTATAATTCTGTAAAAACACACGTGTTACGATCGCTACTCATAATTTTCAACATCTGTATGTTGAACAAAATGACCTGAAGGGCTACTATGACATCTTATAGCAATTCTTATTCCACTGAGTGAAAGAGATTGTGCTAGACACCCTGTATAGCTCTGTCTCTTTCCCTCAGTGGAATAAGAATTGCTTTAAGAGGTCATAGTAGGATAGCTGAACTGGTAAAACACCAAAAAATACGTAAGAGAAAATCTCTTAGCTGTCATAATCTAAGAAAGCTGTGTAAAGAATAATTCAATGTCAACGTGAAATAATATGATGTAGTGTTTTTTTTTAAATAAAGTTGCCCCACACTAGTATTTCAGTTGTATCGTGGATGCGTTAACCAACATTTAAACTCACATGCACAAACAGCCAGTCTCGGAAAAACTATCTGTAGGCCATACAAATATTTGTTCAGTGCGGGGATCGAACCCGCGCCACGCAGCGCAGCAGTCGATCGCTCAGCCACTGCACTAACCGTGTCGTCAAATGAATGAAAGATAATCTTGTTCAACTGCTAATGCTGACCGTTTCTAAGGCACGGTGATTCCATCACCGAGACAGGGAGAATTATTAGATTTTTCCGTTAATTTAAGCCAATTATTCTCCGATGGGGTAAGCAGGGGTGTACCTAAATACAGTACACCAAAGTTTTGTCCGTTTTAGTAATGTTGTATTAGAGCCAAATGCCATCAACAGGGCCCAAAATCAATTCTGGATAAAACCATTAGAAATCATCAAATAACTTCTCCGGTCTGGGCGGAGCGGGGGGGAGTGTCAGACTTGCGCTGGCTAAAACCCACCGATGTTCCTTCTATGGCCCTATATGTTCCGGGGCTGCGGTATTTCTTTCGAACAACCCGCAATTCCAGCAGGTATAATACTCACTTCAGTATTAAAGCCAGACTCGGAATCTCATAACATAGTCTTCATTTAACCCATCCATTTTTCCGGAATATTTACGTCCAACATCCAAATTTTGCTGGCGACATTCAGAATCTTGTAGATTTTGTATTTTTAACAAACTTTTATTAATTTGCTGTTTTTAGATTTTGCGTATGTTATGAAACTAGACCTCCTTTGTTTCTGCAAACAAATCTTATTTACAGGCGTCGCCTGCTCCTTCAGCCAGGATCGTCTCCTCCTCTTCTCAAAGATTAATCAAGCATGACTATTTCTTCTTTTAGTGCACCATAATACAAGCTGGTTTTACTAAAGTTAATTCGACGCTACTATTTGGACTGAGGGAGGCCGTACGTAAGCAGTGCATAAGTAGACCGAGGGTGCAACACCCTCGTTCCCCAACGCCTGTCACTGCAACCCGTTACCCTCAATTAATTCAAGCTTGCACCGAATGATAAGCGGTTGATAACACCTAGAATTTCGTAGGCAATCAGTATCTATTCATAATAATATATTAAACTAGCTGTTCCACGCGGTTTCACCCACGCTGCTCAGCACCTGTTGGTCGTAGCGTGATGTTATATAGCCTATAGCCTTTCTCAAGAAATGGACTATCCGATACTAAAAGAATTTTTCAATTCCAACCAGTAGTCCCTGAGATTAGCGCGTTCAAACAAACAAACAAACTCTTCAGCTTTATAATATTAGTATAGATTTCATAATTCTTACAATTGGAAGAGCAGTTATTGTTTAGTTGTAAAATGCTTGGACTGGCAAGTCATAGGTGTCGAATTTGAACCCCAGACTCGCACGTCAAGCAGAGGGGCCTGCCAGGGCCACCGCCTGTTGGGTATGCAGGTTGCCATAAAGAGCTACGTCAGCCCCCCAACATAAAGGGGAAGTGTAAGAAAATGGGTTGGTTTCAGTAAAAGTCAGAAACTTCCCCGCCCAGAGCGGAGGAACTGATTTGATGATTTTTCTGATTCATGTGCGTATTGGATAGTTATCACTTGCTTCCGTGAAAGAAAACATCAAAGAAGAATCATCTGAGAAAGAATAAAGAGATTTACCCTAATAGTAGCCAACCAGCATTAAGAATAACTCAACAATATTATTATCGACAGCGCAGATTCTCAAACCTTAGTTTTGATTTCATAATCTATTTGAGGCATCGGCGGCCTATCCTTACTAATATTATAAAAGCGAAATTGAGTTTGTTTGCTTGTTTAGGTATTTGTTTGTTTGTTACCTCTTCACGCTATTAAAGCGTGAAGAGGTAACAAACCGCTTTTGATGAATTTTGGTTGTTTGGTAGTTGGGAACCAGGAGCCGGACATAGGCTATTTTTTTTTTTTAAAGGAGTGGGATATGACGGAGAAAGAGGGAAGAAACGGAAAAACTTAGCGTTGCTATTACAAATCAATAAGGCGCAAGGAAAATTTGGGGTAACACAGTTCACCCCAAATTTAACGCGGACGAAGCCGCGGGCAAAAGCTAGTCTTATATAAAAAACAACTACAGCGCCCTAGTCTAAAGACACAATAACCTTACCAAACTATCGCTAAATTCCTCAAGATACACGCGAGTGGAGCCACACCTTAGCACCAGCTAATATCCCAGTGGGGTTCGTGGGGGTGGGGGGTGGTGTACACCCCATACGACATATTGGAATGCCCACAGCTGACTACAAGTTTGCCTGATTAAAATTACTTTTCTTACACATTTATCTGCGAAGTTGGAGCTTTGGGGTTTTGGGGGAAATTAAGTCGGATTTCTAGGCTTGGGATTTTGGGGTAATTCTAGGTTCTAGTAGTTTCTGAAAGACACCTAACTTGATCCCTAAAAAAAATATTGGTAGCGGTTGAGTGGTAGAAGGGACAAGACGAAGAAAATCGTAATCCAATATTTGTTACTACTTGGTGACAAATCGTTCTCAATATTATCACACGCTCGCTTGTCAGGTAGCATTCGTTTGTTAAAATCGAAAATTTTCTGAAATGAAATGCTCCCATTGTCCGCTCTAAAAATCTTTTAAATCTCTTTGATCTCTAATTACCAAATTATATTCAATTACCTGCTATTGTAAATTGGCAGAATATAAGGCATTTCGTGAAGTTTTTTCAGTAAAAATTGAAAATTAGGGTCATTCCCTACTTTTTACGTAAAAGTTCACTACGATTTTTTTTATCACACTAATATTATGAAGGCGAAAGTTTGTATGTGTGTTTATGTTTGTTGCTTCTTCATGCTCAAACGGATTTAACATATTTGGACGAAATTTGATATGTAGATTGCGTATAAGTTGGATTATCAAGTTCAAGTTTGGCTATTTAAAAGTTCTATCCTGTAATTTGTATGGTGAACATATTAAAGAATATTCTAATTTAAGTGACACATAGGCTACTGTTTATCCTTGTCTACGAGGGTGAACCTGCGGGTCGCAGCTAGTACCTAATGTATATGAAATATATAAAAATCCTTTTTTTATTGAAAACTCATATAGTTGTCCTTTAAATATCCGCAGTAAGAGTTTTTCCCGACCAATGCCGATTAGAGAAAGATGCGACGACGTCCCCTATAAATATTAGGTTAGGCAAAACCGAATGATCTTAAAGTCCCCTTTTAGTTCATTAGTCTCCCCTTGACCCTTGCTTTTTGATAAATAATAAATTATACAGCGTCGTTGCAATAATTCCTCGTAAAATACGCATTTTTGTTATTTTGCATGGTTTTTTTTCTATGTTGCTGTATTTTGGAGACACATTAATTTATTCTTGGAAATATTTTATTCATTATCAGTTAATGCATATAGCAGAAATTTCAAAATTAAGGAAAACGGATGAATACAGATATTTTTAAACAATCTAAATTTTATCCTCGAAAATCACTGAACTGCACCGTTCCAAATTCGTTAAAACATTTTTATTAGTTTTTTTTTTGTTTAAATCCCAGTAAATAAATATATTTTTTATCCTTTGTTAGTATTTTTTAGCCCATATTAGGTAGGTAAAATTTAAGTCTCATCAAAACTATTTGGGCGATTCCAATTTATTTTATCAACGTACTTGTTCAGTCGGTAATTTTATAAGCATCCGGGAGATAAGTCCAAATCCTCATCCTTGCAGCATCCATCTTCAATCTCCATGAGTGTATTAATCTTAGGGCCGTGGTTAAGTGGCTCACTTCCCATAGAAACTCGAGTGGTTCAGGGACTACTGGGCTATTATGCCCACATGTGGGGTACCATTCGGATGTGAAGATTGAAAAAGTTTTATGTTAAAAATGTTGGCTCAGTAGACTCTTATATTTGGCAGTCGCACAATTTTCTGGTTAGACAAGGTTTTTGGCAAAGTATATTTAACCAGCTTCCAAAAAAGGGAGGTTATCAATTCGCCTGAATGTTATTACATTTGCTTATAATAAATATTATTTCTGATAATATACAGGATGTATAAGCAAAGTGGTTCTTCCATAAGCTGAGTTTTCAAATGTTACAGAATTACGAATCAACTATCTTAACCAAATAACGCTACAATTTGTTCCTAAAATGAACCCCATCTCAAAATAACATAAATTCTAAATTTAAACCCACAGTCCCCACGCTCGCGTCCATTGTTTTTTAAATTTCATATTTTATGCAACAGAACAGATGCGTCACGATCTTACACCATAAATGGAACGCACCCCAGTGATAGCCGACATAAATTGAGCCCCCACTTCCCCCACGCGTCTTTATAACTAAACGCCACAGGGGAATCGGTGTAGAATGTCAGAGGTCTGGCTTTAATGGCGCTTCTAGGCCGAGGGGGCCACACATTGGCGCCATTGGCACTTGATATCGATCTTTGTTCGGGCTCCCCCGCGTCTTAAGCCCTGCTCTCTGAATTAGGGCTAGAAATTTATGTTACTGGCTTACAGCAGAGGGATTGATACAGTTTGTAACTGTAAACCGGCTTAAACTTTGACGGAGACTAATTTTCTGAATTGCTAAAATTGTATTTTATGGCGCGTTCCGCAAAACGGGTTATTCTGCAAACTATTGTTTTGATCGAGGTCGAATGGATGTGAAGTTTGTAGCTGCTTTTAATTTTGGAGTTAAATAAAGGGATTTTTATTTTTGACCGCTTAAATAAAATGACCTAGTTGGGTGGGTAATTAATTTGTATGTCACTAGGTCATTGCAGCAGGCGCAGGAATTTGTCAGTGATAGCAAATGTCGAGCAGAAACTTTAAAACACATTTATGGTAAAGTAGGAGCACGAGTTAAATGAGTACAATCTTATCTCCCATTTATTTATCTAAGTACTGAACATAAGGCACGCCGCACGTTCATCTCTGGTCCGCCCCCTCACGTTCGTTCGTGATGATACATAAAACCAGTCTGCGACATTACGGCTAAAGGCGTTTCTAACAAAGCAAAGAAATAAAACGGTCCCAATAACAATGCAGATTAATGAAAACAATGTTAGACACGAACAAATTTTTCCGTCGATCCTGCAGCCGACCCCCGCAGACAATACGAACTTATCGCTCCGACTAAACAAGTTTTCGAGTGGGGATGCCGCCGCTTATCTGTTCGGGCACATGTGAGCCCGTGCCTTGGGGCCTTTAAACTAATACCACCATAAAAAGGCCCCCTCGCCTCCCGCCAGGCATCATAAAAGAGGCCATAGAAGGAAATGGGCGTGTAAACTGGAAGGTCAGGCCAGGCTGGTCGTTCGTATAAAAGCTTTTGCCCGATTACTTGGTTGGCTGGCTCGCGTGCGTTCTATTTTCAAACGTGATAATGATAACCGGATAGTTGGGACGTTGCGAGTGTACGCAGTTCGGTGTTTGAAAGTGGAACAAAAAGTAGTCGTAAGTATTCTTTGTTCTGATTTTCTGAGGCAAAGGCACACCATACAACCCGTTCAGACTTTTATTTTTTTCCATGATGTTTTGAACTTAATTTCATGCAATTTATCAATTAATTGCGGAACATTTTTTTCAAATCCGCGAACCCAGTCAGGTGAAAAAGCTCGCCGAACTGGATTACAAATCGTTTACACCAAAAACTCGTTTCTTCACAAGTACTTCATGCAACCAATTTTTGTACGTGGTCAATATACCAACAAAATTTACATTATGAAAATAACTAGAAACCACTATTTCTACAGAGATCCAATTCTCTATTTTGTATTTCCAATGTTGGCTGTCAGTGTGCGTGCCTGTGCCACAAAAACGAATCGAATTAAAGCGCGCACCCTTGTTTGTTGTGCAGATTATTGAGCTTAGCACGCGGGTGACCACGCTCCGCGGTGTTGCCAATACTTAGAATAATAAAGAAAAATTATAATGATTAAATGTAATTAAAAGAAAAGATTTGAAAGTGTTGATAACTCCTTCTTTTTTATGAAATATGTGTGGATTATTTGTTTTTAACTGGATCACCCATTTTCAAAACCACGAATGATGCAATTTTGAATAAAAATATAATCATGTATCAAACTTTCAAGAACACATATAACACTAATAACATAATATCCTTACCGCATTGCACCGGTTCAAACCAGTACCTACACCCCAACAAAAGGCTCAAAGAGCAAAAACACCTAGGCGTGGTCTGCCAGACCATAAGTCCTGATTAAGTCTAATGGTGGAAATGGTCATGCTGCCCGAGAGTGGGGTTATAGCGCCCAGGGGACGGGGGCGGGGTACCATTAGATGGTCATCACCGGCCCAGGTAAACCTCGGTACCACGAAAACTCGCTTTTGTATCCCGAAACACGTTGTATTATTGTTGTAAAATTGGGTGTCATTATGAAAGGTCGTTTTGCTGATGATGTAATCATTTGTTTTGAGGTTTTGAGAATTTTAATAATTGAAAAATAAAAACCATTGCGAAATTTTGCTCTGTTATTTCAGAATATATTATTTTTTTCATTCTTTCTCTGTCCACATATTATCTAAATATTTGAATGCTTCAATACTTGAATATCTAACTAACGAAGATCAAGCCATAGAACTCCGTTTTTAATTAAACGATAATACTCGTTCGTTCCTCAGGTAGAGACCAAATTTTTTTGCCCATCATCGTCGGTACAAATTCTGGCCGCGTTGCAACGGACATACGAACGTACGGGCAGACAATTTATGTTTGCAACGTAAAATTTTCGTTGTATTTTACGGAATCCCTACGTAGGATTTATGCGCGTCTGTGGCGTATAAAATATGAGCACGTTTTTACGATGCAGCGTTATTGATTGAACGCGTTTTAGTTACTCTTTTTTTGGCTTGTCTTTTTTTCCTGGATTAATGCCAGTTCTGAATTTGTGAGAAGTTTCAGTCTGGTTTTGGGTAATTTTTCTTATTTGTCGCGTCGAAATGTAGATATGAAACAAAAAAAATCTTTTAATAGATGTAGTTATTATATTCACAGCCAAAATAACATTCTCACAATAACCTAACTAACACCAGTACAATAAATATCGTCCTCAATAAAGAGCCAGAAATCCAAAATTAAATCAGCACAAACGGGTTAAAAACCCTGCAGAAACCCAATTAGTGCTCAAATTCAATCTATCTCCACCATCTAGTTGAATATAAACCCTGGGGCTCCGTGTCAGAGCATAATGGTCTGTCCGTGGCTCAGCATAACGCTAATCCTCCAACGGGTTCGATTCTCGAGCACGTACGGCGGTGGTATTTAGTTAGAAACCGTCCTTCACCGGTCACGTCTCACTGTTTGTTCTACGGATTCTATTAATTGTACGTTTTTATCTTCTCTCTGTATCGCCTCGCTTACTTAGGTGTGCTCACGTTTTATGACTGTAACGAAAGAGGCTGGTTCTTGAAGCCTTTGAAGTTTTTCTACTAAATTGTTGACTTTTTACAGAATGACCCATTAGCTGTTTAACGTGCATCGCTCCGTCTATCATATAAAAGATAATTCCGTGTAAGTAGGTATTGATCTATATCGGGCTAATAGTTTTAGAAACAAAACATATTTTGTTAACATTGTCAATCCACTGCCGTCATCTGCACTGATCCAAATTCACAGATTAAAAAACACCCTTCTTTACATCTGTTATAATTTAAAATAAACTGCGCGAATCGAATCGCCCATCTAGACGTACCCTCGCAAGCGCTGCAGTTACGAAACGCAGATTTCAATGTTTTACGACGCAGCCAATTTTTCGTGAGCCCCCCTGCCTCTCTGAGCTCATACTCTAGAGGGCCATTGAGGGGGAGTGGTGGGTGATGTCTGGGATCATAGCATAATGGTCATGTTTTATAACGCGCCCCCCCGCATTAAGGCGCGGGCCGCGTATAAAACGCGTAATAGAATTTCAGTGACGACTGCCACCCTTGATAGCGCTTCACTTTACTGCCCATGTAACGATGTTAGCGCCGCGCATGCGCCTACCAGCCGCCGCGAGTTATGTCAAAACCCAAGACGTGACAATGGCAACATTGTGACAAGGATTATAATTTTGTCGCGTTTCTAAGGAATACTTCGTGTGAACATATTGCTGAGAATTTCCGGCGGCAATTTGCTTGAGCGAATTAATTTTGTCAGATTAATGATCAAATTAAACTTTACTCCTTTTTAGTCTTAATCAAAATTTTGCAGAATCACGCTATACAATTTTACAACCAGTATAATCGTACAATGCCACGTTACAGAAAATAAGGGTGGTGTGAACTGGTGTGTAGACTAGGAATTCTATTCTAATGTTTATCTAAACAAACAGCCAAACTTCGCACCCCTATTCGATTAAACCTTACTACCCGCACATTTCCCAAGAAACATCACACAAACAACTGTCTACACAAGATGACCGTTCCCGCCAATCAGCGCGTCCAAACTTTTCCCAGCAGAGGCGTTATGTCCAAACCACCAATGGGGGAGGTTGGCGCCCTCATTGTTATCCAATTACGGCCTCCCGCCTGATAATACGCCGCGAATTCAAATTAGGACCGGGGAGAGCGGTCGCCGACCCCGCTCTGATCAATCGGTGACCGCGCCCGGCATCGATATGTGAACTCGATCGTCGCACGCGATACTTAATCGGTTCCCGCGAGCGATTTTGTAAATCGAACTCGTTTTGATTGGGATGTGATTTGTGAGTGTCGGAGCTGTTAAAAATGGCGGAGATTTTTTATCTTAAAAAGGATTTGGAACGGAAAACCGATTCCGGTTTTTGACAAAGTTTCTTAGAGTCAAGAAATTATCCCAGAATACTCGAGAATCCTTGTCTTCTTCAGTTTTCAAGGGATCAATATCATTATATTTTCAGAAATCCTCTTCCATTCACATCACATCATTAGAACATCACTAAACCCGTTCATATACGAACTCTCTATAAACGAACATCCCTACGTATAATTAAGCAATAATTTCGATACCTCGTGTGGGAGCCTGCAATGAAGGAACAAGTTTATATATGACAATGTAAACGAGAAAGGCCTACCTCCTCTGTTATTTGGACAGACGTCATAACGTCACGCCTTTTTTGGCTGACACTGAGAAGTTGAAAAGATTTTATATTTTTAAATCAAAATCTATAATAATCTCTGATCTTTACCGTGATTGGTCAAATCCTCATGACTCCTTTGGCATTTATGGTGGAAATGAGGGAGTCAAACTATTTGCTGACTAATTGTCAAAGTCCTAAAAATTGATTTGATTGTACATTTGGCCGTAATTGGCCTTTTTGACACTTGTTTTCTATAACTTCTACATATACCACGAACAAGAAGTCACAGCCAACGATACCCGACCACAATATTGAAACAGTGATATGTCCGGAGTCCGGGAACGCATAACGGGACATTACGCAACCCGGGAACTCATCTCACGGCGACCCGCCATGCTGGATTACTGCGGTTTTTGCCGCCGCGCGCTTTTATTATTTTTAATTTCACCCGTATTGCTGCCAGTTGCATCATTATTGGGAATGGAATCGGTTCGAATTTATATTTCGAACGTAATCGTTAATTTGTGGATGTTGAATTTATTCTGGTAATTATCTCTGTATTCGATAAACGAACTTAAGTCATTTGTTTTTTTTTATTTGGCACTGGCAATATAGCTTATGACTTGATTTAACGTCATTGTTATTCTTACCACCAGCATTTACATCAATCCCGAAACACTTAGAAAGTTAATTGACATTTATCTACGATCTTTAGAGGTTTAACTTGCAAATTCTTGCAAACCAACCTTCCACCTAAGCAACTGGCTGTTAGTCTGTCTGCCCTCGTCTTCCGTCACGTGTGTCTCTATCTTCTACTGGCGTCTCTTACCTAGTTTTTAGTTAAACCCTGATTATACTTCTTTATTGTAGTTCCAGAAGTTTTTCTAAATCTTATTGCAACCACAAACGTTTCATTCATTTAAACTTCTGGCTGAAATGCGTAAAAAATTAATACGCACATCAAAATGTGTGGTATTATTGTTAGTGCTGCCAGAATTCCTAAACAGTCAGGTGGCGCCACCTACCGGCATTCACACACGTGTTCCATTTATTATTAAACTTGCGGCATCCCGGCACTTTCCATCACTGTTAGCGGTTATTCGACTAATGATAGATTTATAGCAATGAGATTGAAACAGGAATGTATCAAATGAATAATTTCGCTTTCAAGGCATCATACATTTTCACATTAGGTAGATGTGGCGGCCAATGGAAACAAAAGCGGGATAACTTTTTTTATAAATACAAAAACGAATGCCTTTTTCGCTTAGGGAAACAGAACGAAACATATTAACTAACTCCCAAAATAGTCGTGGTTTTTAACGTCCTTAAAAAACACTGTTGTGTCCGTCTCTCAAGACCATTATTTATCTCGGGAACGCGAGCAGGTTACGAATTGAAATTGAAACTCTATGGTCGCTTGGAACTGGGAAAAAACCCTCAAAATATGGCCGTTTATATCGCAAGTTTGTACGGAACCCTCGGTGCGCGAGTCTGACTCGCACGGTCTTTTTTCTTTTCAGAGGTCCAGAGAGAAGACAATTGAAAATCTTTTTGTCTTTCTCTAAGAAGAAGTTAGCCAATGGCCACCATGCGGGCCCAATGAGTGCGTGTGAATGTCAAATATTATTAAGCCTTGGACTCTTCTGTTTGTCTTGGTATGGACATGTAATGAGGGATGAAGGACATGTGACTAAAAGAGTGATTGATCTGAATGTTGATGGGCGGAGAGCGAAAGGCCAAAGAAAAGATGGATGGATTGTGTAAGGAATGATATGAAGGAGAAAGGATTAAATAATGCCGTGACGTCTGATAGGGGAGACTGGAAGAAGAAAACGTGTTGCGCCGACCCCAAAAATAGAATGGGACAAGGGCAGGAAAATGATAATGATGATAGACTCTTCTGTTGTTGGATACACTGGGTTTGTGTATATGTTTTCCCTTACCGATTTAGAACGGGACCTAACATTATAAAACATCTATTTTTTTATTCTTTTGTTTAAATATCTATCTAATTAAGTGTTTTGTTATTTGTTTCAGGTAAGTCTGGGATTGCCAGTGAGATCATAAACTAAAGTTACCATAGGCTTGTCCTTCCTGTTGCTAAATCTGTCAGTGCTGGTAAGTGTAGAATTAAACACGTGGTTTGTGGTAAAACCTTCGTAGAAAGAGATACTTTTAAGTTGTAGAGAAGGATTGGATAAATTACGAAAACTTTACTAGGAAAATCGATTGATACTTCAGTGTTTTTAAGTCATTGTAGCATTGTTTTTGTCGCCAGGACCTTAGTACAAACTCAGAGAGTGCATTTGTGCCGGTACATGTCAATCGAAACTTTTACTTTACTTTTATTTTACTTTTACTTAATATTGGTATACTTATCATTGTACAGAAGAACGAATTGTTTTTGTACTACTCTCCGGGACTCATAGGCGTGGAAACATATTCCATTTTTTAAACCTTAATTAATATCGGACTATAAGAAATAGATACTAAGACATACAATACATCGAAATATTTGGAGCTATTTCATATAAAAAATTGTGTACTGTAGGCCTACCATGACATCTTAAAGCAGAACTTACTCCACTGAGGGAAAGAGATGGTGCTAGACACCCTATATAGCTCTGTGTCTCTGTGTCTTTCCCTCAGTGGAATAAGTTCTGCTTTAAGACGTCATGATAGGGTAGCTGTTTTGCGAAGTTCTGAAAACCTCAATTTTGTTTTAATCTTTCTCATGTCACATAATGAATCTCAATTTTTATGTCGAGAAATTTATTGGAAATCAAAGATAATAATAACTCGCGTTTTTTTTAATTTTTTTGTCTGCAATTTGATGGTTATTTAAATAAACAGTAATGTTGATTATTAACTCAGATCTAGGTACTGGGAAGGTAGTTCATATCACTTAGCTTTCGATAGTTCCTGCTTACCCCTATCAGCAAAACCAAACTAGGCGACAAAGTATAAATGACAAGTGAATGAAACAGTTAATATTCTATTCTCTTTTTATTATTTAAAAAGCTTGCTTACGCAAACGATAATAATAAATACACACCTAAAATGCGTCGCAATTTCAGTGTTGCCAGCATTCATACAGTCTGGTGGCGCCACCTACTATTCACACGTACTGTTCAATTATTATAAAAAAAAACAAACATCAATTTCCAAAACATTAGGGAATTCCTATTAAGGTACAGGATAACTGAATAAAAGGACAAATTTGAATAAATCTAGGCAACAATTAATTAGTAGACTTATTCTCCTACGTACCTATTGACAAATCCTCACTAATATTATAAAAGCGAAAGTAAGTTTGTTTGTTACGTCTTCACGCATAAATGGCTAAACCGATTTTGGCATACGACGACATAGGCTTTTTTCTTTAAGTGTAAAAATGAGGGAGAAAGAGGCAGGAAAAGGGATAACTTAGCTTTGCTATTACAATAAATAAGGCGCTAGGGCAAAAACTACAGGTAGCAGGTACCTGCAATTCAGGAAAAGGTAACTGTTATCCCGAATTTAACGCGAGCGAAGCCATCGGCAAAAGCTAGTTATAATAATACATAAATAAATAAATAAATATCTTGGGACAACTCACACACGGATATCTGATCCCAAGCTAAGCAGAGCTTGTGTTATGGTAACCAGACAACTGATATACATACTTATATAATTTATAAATACATGTAACATATTATAGATAAATCACACCCAGACACAGAACAAACAATTATGCTCATCACACAAAGTTTGTCCTGGGTGGGAATCGAACCCACGACCTCCGGCTCAGCAGTCAGGGCCACTAACCACTGGACCAGCAGGCCCGTCAATGGCCCGTCATGGTACCTATTTGTATTAAATGAAAGGTTCCGTCCGCCTACTCATAGATTTGACGGGCCTGTTGGTCCAGTGGTTAGTGGCCCTGACTGCTGAGCCGGAGGTCGTGGGTTCGATTCCCACCCAGGACAAACTTTGTGTGATGAGCATGATTGTTTGTTCTGTGTCTGGGTGTGATTTATCTATAATATGTATGTATTTATAAATTATATAAGTATGTATATCAGTTGTCTGGTTACCATAACACAAGCTCTGCTTAGCTTGGGATCAGATAGCCGTGTGTGAGTTGTCCCAAGATATTTATTTATTTTATTTATTTAGATCTTAGTAGGTATCATCATGAACATTTCAACATCATTTTCCCAACTGCGCTGGTTTCGTTTACCATCGAACTAACCGAATGTACAAAATACCAGTATTTTGCACCGCAAAAACCGCTAAGTCCTGGTTAGCAATGTATCGTATCGTTTAAAAAAAGTTTTTTTCGTTAATTTATAAAGCACATAGGTAATTCTAAGCTAGCTTGATTGAAACAATAATCCTACATGATTATTAAAGTTTTCAGACAGCTCTTTAACCAAAAGCTTCCATAACTCATTTTCTATTTGAAAGCTCTTTGTCAACAATCTCAGCATTGTAAAACCAAATGATTTTAAAAGAGTAAGTAACCATGGAGTTTCTTGCCGGTTTTTCTGCATAGGAAACGATCAAAACGAAACGTGAACCGTGCCCATGTAGGACGTGAAATAAATAATTTTGATTTTCAAGACAGATTAAAAATGTTGTTTTTAAAACTGAACCCTAATACACATTACACATTAATTTACGCGCAAATGTAATAAATAGGTAGTATACAGCGAGTTCATTGTCTCCTAAGTAAATAATGTGAACGTAGCCATTGCCTGCGCAAAAAATTCTATGGTTATTTACACAACTGGCAACACTTTTTATCGAAACTTGATTGTTCGCACGTATTGTAAACCTATCGATAGATTTAGACATACAATGATAAAAATTTAACAGTTAGGATGGTTTATGAATTCGGGCATCCCACACATTACGTAGCTATTATTCTTTTTTACATGGCAACCAATTATGTATTCTATTGTTAGGTTTTGTTCTTATAATGTGCTAGTGTGCAAAAAGTCTATGACCCCTGAGGACTCTATTGGATAGAATCCCCCATGTCGTTATAATCTAAGGTTGAACTATCCGGCCTAACATTGAAAAGTCATATTTGACAACTATTCTTATCATTTTGACAGTTCTACGAAATCGAATGCGTTGGATTTCGTAAACCTTTGATTTTAGAATCAAGGTTCACGCAACTACAGCGCGACATAGTAAATGTTTCTAAAAACGAAAATAATAAAAAAAAAGAGACGCGATATTCGATTTATGAAAAAAAATGTCAAAACTCCAGAGGGGCTAAACATGGCAGTTAATTATAAATTAGCAGTTCCTTTCTACAATTTGTCTTCGATAACCGGCAGTTCGACGTCAGCTGCGCTAATTTAGCGGCCTAGCCCTTTATCCAGCAAATAATGACGTAATAAGATACTATCGTTAGTATAATGAGTTATTATGACACAACGGACGATTGCTATACGTCGTATAAAGAGACGTCGCGCGACCGCTGGACTCGGCACATCTGGCCCGCATTCGTACTGCCAGCGTTTTTAAATACTTCTTTCTTCCTTAAGTATCCAGGGCCGTACTTTACATTGAAAATTAGATTTTTTTCTGAACCAAGCGCCCAATTGACCGAAACAGGCTCTTATTAACCTATTTGGTGAATCTAGCTACCGCTGTAACCAAACAATAGCCTCGTTTTAACCATAGATTGACCTAAAAATAACAAGTTATTCAGATCAATAAATTTCAAACTTCCAGTTTTTCTTATCTTATTTCTGTGTAGGTCAAGATTATATTGTAATATCTGAAGAATTAAGAATGTAAAACGCAGCGATACCATGCTTTGTTTTACTTTTGATTTCTCGGTTTTAATTCGATAGCCTAGCTAACCACTTATCTTATATCTTCTTTACTATATTATCTTTAAAAAAAAAAATTGTGTTGTTGGTTCTATAAGCATTCCTAATACTAAATGTGATGAACCTTTGCTGGTTCCTTCTGTGTTCGCCTGCAAAGGTCCCTGGAAAATCTATACATAGGTATATCTATGTCCACGCATGACGCATGCCAGGTACAGTAGTCTACTCAACAAACTTCCCGAGATATGTCAACATTTCTGGCGACATTCGTTTGCACGATCTGTGTAACAAGCGAAGCATGATTTAGAAACGACCTCACTCACTAACCATGAAGCCACAAAAAACGAGCCTTGGAATCTAACACTAAAAAGACCATTATAAAAAGAAAGAAAGCTGAACTTTGAAAAACAGTTACCAAATTGAATAAAAAATCTTGCTCTCCAAACGCACTATTGTGTGTAGATACTTCATTATTTATGTAGGACGTTAGGTAATAACTCTAATGACTAAACTGTGTGGCAAATACGAGGAATAATTTCGTCACGGGTCATTAACGAGTGCAGAACTCTTTCCGCCCTTGTCCCCAACTACGTCCCTTGACCGGCCGTTACGTCGTAAAAAGCATTTGCAAGCAATAAATTTGTACATCCGGGAAATTATTTAGCATGCGGCTAGCGTGTGCCTGTCGCGTTTTGTCGCGCTAAACCACCATTTAATGGAAACGAGTGTCACTGGAAGAAAAAATGACAGCTGTCATGCGGGCACCCGCCATGTTTGAAACGTCTTGGCGCGCCATAAAAACATATGAGTGACTCGTCAACCACTGTCACTTGATTACCTGATTACACAAAGTTATTAAGAAGTCGTTAAGCACAGAACATGTTTAGAACGAAGTAAAGCAGTTAATGCTAATCATAAACAACATTAGTAAATTATTTATTTTACTGCGTAGTTTTGTTTTATGCACTCGTAAATCCGAGTTTTGATTGGCTCATAAGTGCAGTTTAACATAAATGTGGAGGGTTATTGTGCCATAACACGGTTTCTATCGATGAATATTGCGTTTCGTACATCAATTCCACTTCGATGGCTCATAGCTGCTAACATTTTAAAGCCACACAGGTTTAACGAGTTTCCTTCGAAACTCGACATTCAAGTAAAGACAATATCGGAAAGCAAACATGGCGCCTTTATGGATGCGTTCAAACGTCGTCGCGTAGGAACAAAGGGCACGTTCAGAATACGTGTTAAGTGCTAATAGATTTCCGGCACCTGTAAGGCAGGTGCGTTAACGATTGCGATTCGGAACGCAACCGACACGCCTACACGAGATATTGGATTTATTGTGCGTAGGACGCCTTTGATGTGTGTTTAGGGCACGATACGGCGATAGTATAGTTGAGTTGTAGAATGTTTTCAAAGGCGTTGTCCGTAAGTCATTTTCAATCAAGTTTTTTCTGCGTCATGGCCGAAAATGTAGTGTTTGCGAATAAAATCACATTCATGAGACAAAACTATCTACGTTATTCACTTTATCTACACTCAAAAATTACTGACGAAACGAAACGATACTGTACGACGAATACGAATCAATTTCAAAAATGCTTTTGCCATTAGACAGCGACATTATCACTGAGTAACATATGCTATTTAACATCACGGTAATACCCACGAGAGCAGGGCAGTAACCAAAGACACGGGTGAAACAGGACTAATTTCAAATAAGAAGACATTGGTGAAAAAACATAAGTTATTCTAAGATCATTCTCTTTTATCAGCCAGTGCAATAATATCAGATGCGTGGCAGTATCCTTAACTGCAAAGCAACTTTCCAACTGCGACAAAGTCATCCAAAACGATCGTGCAGTTTTCGAGATCTGACACCCAAATTAACTTTCATTTTAATCTTATGCGTTAATTATACCAGTATTTCTGTTATTTAAGTAATTAATGTGGAACCGAACGAAGTGGCAAACCGGGAACATCTGTAGCTATTTTTAAATACAATGGAAGTACCTAAGTACATCAGGAATTATTGCCCCTTTGTATCGAAATAAGGGTTCCTATTCAGTGGAGCAGGAACTTTAATACATTGCAAAAAAAAAACTATACAAGTTCAAAAAGACACTTCAAAGTGAAAAATAACTTTCAGAAGCCGGTGACTTTGTCTGCTTCATTGACTTAATTGCATCCGAGCATCCGACTTCCGAAAGTACACAGAGTCAAAAAAGTCGAAAGTAGACATATACTTAGACGTGTCTCAGAGATATCGGTGCCCTTTGGAATACTTAAAAAATATGCTTGAATAATACATACATAACCTCTTTTTTAGAGCTGCAACATCGTCTTTTACATAGGTACACGTTTGCAGTTTTCAGGAGAGCATGACGGTCTTCACATTAAAAGTTTCTTAATCCAAAGCAAGCAAATCCCGATCAATATTCCAGAAAATCCATCTCCTTTGTTATATACCTCTGTGCCCATTTTCAACACCTACAGGAATCAAGAACACGCTTGGTCTAGCTTACGACCGTAGAGTGTTGTAAACTTGTTTTATCAACATGCTTGCATGCAAATCTGGTATGATTGAGAACTAGCATGACTGCTGATAATTCTAGGAATATTCGCTGTGGAAGGACTGGGATCGGTACGTCACTGCTATCTGAAGTTTCTGTGGCATTGAGGCAAGGTTGGTGGAAATTTCGACGCCATTATAATGGTCTTATATCGTAGCGTACCAGTAAGACAGTCAGACAATTCCAGTTTTCAGTACACTTCTTGCTAAATAATTTATTCGGCGTCTTTTTTTCTTTCATTCACAAAATTCGTTAAGTGAAATTCTACCAAACCTTGAAAGTAACGTATTTTGCCAACTGATCCGACATTGATTACATGTTGCAACAGCGACATCGCAACAAGTTCCGCCAATTTTATCCTTACACTTACGAAACTATTTCTTTCATAACCCTCGGAGCTGTTTGAAGGGAATAAGGGTTAGAATCGCGTGAGGGCCTAGTTGTGGGTCGGTAAAGATAACTTTGTAGGGAAGTACCCCTCCCCAAGGGTCGGTCCCCGCTGTCGCAGATGTTTAAACGTTTACAAACACTTGTTACTTACAAATACAATAGGACGTGTTCCAATATCCAACGTTGGTGCCGATGTGTTGGACAAGGTTTTGGGCAAATGTTGGAATTATTTTGAAAGGATCATATCAATATTATTTTGAGATTAGGCCTAGGCTTTGCAAAAAAATAAAGATATACTTTTCTATTGCGCTTTTCCTGTCCTGAGTAAATATATTCGGAGTCCGAAGAACTTCAGATATTGCAAAAATTACTGCAACCCACTTCTTAAACAGAAGGAGGAATGTACTTACATGGCTTCTATTTTTTATGTAAGTATTTACATCGGTTTCATATGTGTGATCACTAGTCCGATTTTCGTGTTCTTTTTTTCATTTGGCAGGATTTTTTTAATGATTTATGTAGGTTTTTAAAGAAATCTCTTCCAGCATACCCGCGAAAGGAGTGTAAATAAAAAGAGATGTACATGGTGATCTTCAATAAAAAAAAATATATTGCATCTATAAGATATAAGTTCAAAGTTGACTAATAAGTGTCACACCACAATGTACTACTTAATCTATGTATACTTCAGAAGCAACCGACGTCAGATTTCTACAAAAAAGCCGCACTAAATCCCTACTACCTATTCCTGGAACTTGCACATCCCAAAATGCCACAAAAACGTAATTAACATTCATCCTTGGGTACTCTATATTTTTACACACCCTTAAGACAATAAACTGCCTATTAAAAACTTGTGACTCCTCAGAAATTAAGACTGCGAACGTCAAAAAAAGAGATGGCGCTATACAAAGCGTATAGCACCATCTCTTTTTCGCACTGTCACAATGATCCTTAAGGACACTTCAGAAGCAATAAGTTTTATGAAGTATTGTAAAAAACGAGGTTTATTGCCAACCATAATGCGCGCAGAGCCTTCGTTATTTGGCTTTTATCGAATAGATAAAAGAAGACTTAGGAAGACTCAAGAATATTCAGGTATTTATGAGCATCTTGAATATCAGAACTTAAGCTAAGCCAGCTCAGCCTTAAGAAGAGCAGAAGACTTGAAAGCAAGTGACGTGATTTTAACCATAATCAACTCTAATGCAAAAACATCTTTAAACTGCTGTCTCTAGATTTAAAAATGGGTTTGTGTTTCGTGGGACTCAGGCCTTTTTGTGTCCCAGTCACCGCCTATTATAGACTGATTGAGCAATATACCCGAAAATCTTCCAAGCCACAACAGTATCGCTGTAAACCAAATGTTTATCTAAAAAGTAGTACCCATAGAAGAATAGATATTTGCCAGGTTTTATCACGATTCTACAATCTAGAATTCAATATTTTACTCAGTAATCTGCCTCTTCATCCCTTTAATGTGGTTAGTTCCAGAGTTTTGTATGCCGCCCTAAGGCTTCTGACTTAGCTTTACATAAAATGAAGTCTCCTTGACATGTTAGTTAAAGCAGTTGGGCCACTACCTGCCAGGGTTGCGGGTTGTTCGAAGAAGATACCGCGGCTTCGGAACACAAACGGCAACTGAATGACCATAGATGGGTTCTAGTTAGTAAAAGTCTGACTCTACCCCATTATATTATAAGAATTGGAACCCTTGTTCAACCCACTGCAGAGTATAGGCCTCGATACCGGCCGCCATCTTGAAGTAGTAGTTGCAACCTAAAATCGCTTTTTGCGAAATGTCGCGTTTAAATCCGTGTGGTCTGTTAGGTCCCTTACTCTTAGATGGACCCAAATCTGTCGTATCACAGGTTCTGGTGGTATTGTTTCTCTCTCCAGCGAGGAAAAAGGATGGCTGAACGTCCTGTATAGCTGCATCTCTCTCTATCCCACAATGATGTGACAGTTTAGTTTATTTATTAATGATGATCGAAATTACATGTTATATTAGTGAAAATTTGAATATTATCATAAAAAATAGAATACTACACGAATTATCATCCATTAAATAATAATCGAAAAATTTATATAAAAAGAATTAATTTGTCATCCAACCATATTATTGTAAATCAGTTGCCTAAAACCATTATTTTAGGTTTGCGTCGGCCAGCTTTAAAAGCATTGTGTCGCACTATAATGTCATCCGGCAGCCGAAATTCTAACTAAATCCGCCATCTTGTTTTATCTGTCAAAATGAGTAAAGTCAAACATTTTGTCCAACGTATTTTTTTTGTGCCAAGTACAGACTACAGCTAATTAATAATTATCTCTTATCAACTCATTCGACCTTGTCATTGTCGCCGAACGCTGTAATTGGATGCATTATCAGCTTGTCAATTGACACACATACTCGTCGGCAACTCGTCGATAATTTGACTAGATACGCGATGTTTAAACGATGTTTTTGTTGTCGTATGTCGTATGACGTATAGGGATGATCTTCTACCCAAAAACGTAATAACACAATAGGATTTTAAATATCCTAAGTTAAAACTAAATTTGTTTGTTTTTTGCTTATCACGGTTTTTAGATTTAATGGATGAAATTTTGTTCACAGATAGACCATCAAATGAGTTAAGAAGTATAATTTAGGGCTCTGCTTGCTCATCCATTTTTGATAAATAAATCGCCATTTTCTTCGGATGGGACATCATCAAAAAACTTCTAAAAGTTAGAAGAAGGGAGAAGGAGTGTCAGTCTTTTACGGACTAAACCTATCCATTATTTTGCCCATTATGTTCCGGGGCCGCGGTATCTCTTTCGATCAACCTGCAATCCGGCGGCAGGTCTCTCAGCTTTGCTGACATCTCTTATGAAGGGCGCATGGAACACAAGCTCGCCGTGGACACACTGCCGCCTGTCGTCACTATACGACGCGGACGGTGAGCTACCCATTACACTACAGACGAATATCCAGCCTAAAAAGCTATTGTGAGACAAACGCGGTTATAAAATACTTAGTAGCGTTACCTTAATTCAAGCAGCAATTATAATCTACTCTTCATGATGTCGTGTACAGTGTGTCTCGCACGTTCAGAACACACTACATTGAAAATACTTATACATATGCGCATATAATTATAGTTATTATGTTAAAAAGAGGAAAGGCTTTTGTTTGTTTGTTTGTACCTAATAGGTTCCAAAACTAATGTAGCGATTTTAACCACTCTTTCGTCTATAGAAAGTTTATAACAACACGCTGCGACACAGTTGGAAATAAAAAGGCTACGTTCAGCAACTTCTGAAATAAGACCACAGCACACACCACAGTTGCAGGATATTCGAAAGAGATACCGTAGCCCCGGAACACAAAGGGCAAAACAAGGAACATGGATGGGTTTTAGTCAGTAAAAGTCTGAACTAACTTGATGATTTCCCCTTCCGAATAAAAAAAGTCTACATCACAAATTCAGTATTGAGAGTGGGTTTTGTCGTGTGTCGACTGGCTGTTCGGAGAAGGTCGTTTAAGTTATTAAATGAATAGAACGTGATTTAAGTAGTTTATTTATTATATTAGTAAACTAATCTTTACAAAAAGCGTAGATCATACAGTGAATGACAAGTTTATGGTATACGTTTCAAGAAAACTTACAACCACAACACAACCATCATAGGTTTTTACAGCTGCAATTGTTCTGTTTGCGAGATACCTATGTGATTTAATTCAATATGGGAGGTACTGTTATAATACAAGTAGTATTTCTTTCATTTTATTGATTGACTTACATAATATCACATTTTTTAAATTTCTTAATAAAAAATAATAAAAAAATAACATTTAAAAATATAAAAAATTGTAACACACCAGTATCGGGAACAGGATCCAAACTTAAGTAGTTTAATTATTACGTAATTGAAAGAAAATAAAATACTTTTAAGACTAAGTACCTATACAATTCCTAGGTACTCCAATCCATTCTTTTGTTGAGTAGGTAAGTATTCGAACGTCATGTCAAACCAGCCTGGATTCGAGTTTGAATAATAGTAAACAGCTTCTACAGAAGCTACTCCATATAGCTAAAAAACACTCAAAAACTATTTCCTTAGACACTAATTATGCAAAGGACAAAGATTCCCAACATATTTGACGGTTAAGGTCACAAAAATGTAACATTGACTTGACGGTTGACACGCCCGCTCGCACACAAGCTTACCGTGTACAATCACGGTCGCACACTACGGCACGCGTGACGAAACGACATGACGTCAGCCGCGGCACGCGAACACACCCACACTCGCGAGCTCCGCTGTGACGTGTCCACGCACATTACGAAATGCGCTACGGTCACACAGACGCACACTTACGTCGATGTAAACAAAGTGACGTAGCGACATGACTCACACAGCGAAGACTGCGCACACTAGTCGCGCGTTTGTGATTAATGTAAACAAACGAGTCCGTTCAGCGTTCATAGCGCTTCCTACGCACACAAGCAAGCGGTACAAAAGTGGGCCATCTGGATACTATACCGTCTGTGTCTCCATACCTACCTACACGTAATACATATTTTATTGATAAACAAACAGAAATAGACGCTTGGAGATTATTAAAATACCGTTCTATTTCTGCTTATTTATTTATTTGTGTATGCGTAATGAACTCGGCTAAATTCTTTTAAAATGTTGGTAGACTGAAAGTTTTTTGTCCTTTATAATTCAGCATTAAACCAGGCTTAATATAATTTTTTAAAAAGCTGAAAGCTTCCAATTTCCACAACAAAGAACAATAAAAACCAACGGAATACAGATAGCGTTATAAAAAAATTAAAATAAAAATCACAATACAGTCGCGCACAAAAGTTATAACCGGCTGAATGTGAAACAAGTACAGTCGTAAATAAAAACGAATAGCGCGCGGGCCGACGCGTACTGTTATTACTCGAAAATTTATGGCATTTACCCAAAAATTACCAGTTCCAGCCACTTTATGACGCACTGAATTCCGGCAATAACCGTCCTTTTCTATATAATATTCCAAGTTACTACGTAGTTATTAACTAAAACATGTTTTTTTCTTAATACCGAACTTTTTACATCAATTTCTTCAAGCCATAATCATAATCCAGATATAAAAATAAAGAAACATTAGGTTTTTTCCGTCCTGTTTTGTGGAGTCTCAAGATATAACTATAAACATACCGAAATATGAAGTCGTTATGCCGAATATAAAATCGTGAAAGCCGTCGTTATTTGTAATTCTATACCTAACAACTTTCTAAAACATCGGACATCCTCTAAATGAGTTCGAACATTAATAAATTCGTTAAAAATGTTTTCACACAGTTTAGCCACGTGACTAGTCAATAAAAATCACATTTGAATGTGGAAACAATGTTTAAAAATAATGCAGGTTGCTCTTCAAGTTATATTTATCGTTTTTCTAAAACCAACCAAACTAAATAGAACACAGCTTTGTTATTTAAACGCTCTCATTGTCAAATACTATACCAAATTAAAATGATTCATGAATGCCTAATAATGACTTTGTTTGTAAAATTATGGTTTCATAATTAATTTATATTACGGGCTTACAAGTAAAAAGATACAAAGATAAAATACATACATTAGAAAAACTAGCTGTACTACAACAAATAAAGTGATAGATTACGACCGATTCTCAGACCTACTGAATATACGTATAAAATTTCATAATAACCGGTCAAGCTTTTTGGAGGAGTATGTCAACAAAATCTATGATATAAAACACTCGTGGTGTTTTATAGAAAAAAAGAAGATATCTCAATCACACACACACAGCACACACAGCGGTCAAATCCAGTAAAAACTTTGACAAAAAAGGAATAAAAAAAACGCCAATTTAACCGACTTCAAAAAAGGAGCAGTTTCTCAATTCGACTGTACTTTTTTGGCACGTTTGTTACGCGATGCCTCCGCCAATTTTGGGCTGTTTTTTTGTAATCAAAAGGGACCCCGAATGGTACCCTTCGGGAATATACCACCACATATCAATTTTATCTGTATCGCTTCAATAGTTTATGAGTTATTCTCAATAATACATATTTTTTTCTTCTAATGTATAGCTGATATGCTTTTTTTTGCATTGTTTTTAGTAGCAATGAAAAATGTAAGTACATTCGATAAGAATTGTAATATACCATCATACCCCAAAATAAAAAGAGATAAATTACAAACTATTTTGCAAAATGTAATCGACTTCCAAAAAAAACCACAGAACAACTGAAAATTAGCAAAAAACACAGTTAAGTGCGAGTCGGTCTCGCACACCGAGGGCTCCTTAAAAACTTGCAACATAATTGACTACGAAGAATCAGACATGATTTTTCAACAAATCTAAGATAAAGAGTCAGAGTTCACCCGAGATAAAGAGTCTTGACAGACAGACAGACATACGAACGGACAACAAAATGATCCAAAAAGGGCTCCGCTTTTTCCTTTTGTGGTACGGAACCCTAAAAATCAATGAGTCTTCCGTAAGTGAACTTATTTTCAATCTTTATAGTGTTCTATTGGAAGTCGTTTATTTTTGCGCTCTCTTCTAAATTTTGCAATATTTTATCCCATCAGAAAAAAACTTCGTCAGTAAATGATTCGCTAATACAAACACACAGTACCAGCCAATGCTATCCAATCCTACACACAATTTAATAACTAATTGCGTTTACTCAAATATTCTGGACGTAACACCTCCGTACTCGAGCGTACAGCTGTAATTTGACCTGGATAAATGTATCTAGGTCAATAGCGGGGTCAAGGCGTCCGCCATTGTTAGCTCGGCAATCAGCTGTAATTACACGTAATTGTATTATTACCAGCCATGCTGATCTGCTGATGATAACAGAATTTCAGCCGCTTTTCAAGTCGTCATCTCACTTAAGACTTTAAGAGGCACTGCAAAAGAGCTATATTAGTTTGGTCATCAATTCATCATCCACAGGAGCCATCGTTAATCTATGGTTGGCTACAGTCATTTGTAAATCTTTGTAGACAGTTTTCTTTCTGAAACCGTGGCCTGTAAACCAGTCTTACCAAAGGGTATCGTATTGCCCACTTGCCCAGTACTAACCAAATTGTCAACATCGTTGGCACAGTGGCTGAGCGATCGACTGCTGCGCTGCGTGTCGCGGGTTACATCCCCGCACGGCATAAAAATTTGTATGACCTACAGATAGTTGTTCCGGGTCTAGCTGTTTGTGTATGTGAGTTTAAATGTTTGTAAACGAACCCACAATACAGGAGAAAATCCTAGTGTGGGGTAAAGTTTATTTTAAAAAAAAATTGTGGAGGTCAGACGGGCAATCGCTCCATGTAGAATACTGGTAATCAGCAGCTTTCGCATTAATAATATAAATAGGACAGTAGGATTAGTAAGTTGTTTAATATTTACAAAGCCTACTAGATTATCACGGTATAGGTACCAAATATGTATAAGGTACGAGGTCCAATCTACCTTCGTTTTGGGTATCAGTAGGCCTACCATGACTTCTTAAAGCAGAATTTATTCCACTGAGGGAAAGAGTGGTGCTAGACACCATGTATAGGCTCTGTCTCTTTCCCTCAGTGGAATAAGTTCTGGTTCAAGACGTCTTGGTAGGGTAGCTGGTCTTCTCTATTGACGTTTATTTGCCTACAATATTCTCCATTTACAGTAGCTTGTCATAAAACATTTTTTTTAAATATCTCTATGAATAACATTTTAAGCTTCTTTCTTCAGACGTAAGCTTTACAAAAACATGAGCCCATTACATACTTTTTAACAACTTTTATATTTCCACAGCCTTTTTAACTTTGAAATGTAAAATCTGTAGGTGTGTGTGTTATTTATGTGCTAGCCAAGGGCCATCAATAAACTTGAATATTTCGATGCTGATTCCGCCTTTTATGTAGATAAATTCATTGGTATGTCGCAAGTTATATATGAATTTAGCTGGACTTAGCGAAGCCTTCAAAAAAAGATTTTACGTGGTACTGTTTCCCATTTGTAAGTAATTTATATTTTTGCAATCCTTACTTCCTTACTAATAATATAAAAGCGAAACTAACTTTGTTTGTTTGTTACCTCTTCACGCTTTAATGGCTAACCCGATTTTAATGAATTTTAGTTCAAAGATAGTTGGAACCAGGAGACGGACATAGAGGAGCATTTTTTTTTAAAGTGGGAAGCGAGGGAGAAAGAGGGAAGAAAAGAGAAAACTTAGCGTTACTATTACAAATCAATAAGGCGCAAGGGGAATTGTAGTTGGTACTCCGAATTTACTGCAAGCGAAGCCACGGGCAAAAGCTAGTATTTAATAAAAACAGGCAAGTCCCATATAAAATAAAAAATAGTATATGTATTTTGGATGACCATAAACATATTGAAACTGCCACTTACGGGATATTTTCCGTGATTTTCAGGGTTCCGTACCTCAAAAAGAAAAAACAAAATCAATTTGTTGTCCGTTTGTCTATCTGTCTTTTCAGAAGGATGTATCATTTTGACAATAATATAATCAGTTCTGTGGTCTCTTAGAGCTGTAAAAAAATCTACCCTCTAACTCTGCGCCACGCAGTCAAAAGATATGGCTGTTTATGTCGTCCTCGATCTGCAAGACTCGCACTTGACCGGTTTTTATATAAACCGGGAAAGCTTAAAACAATGTTTGACATAAGCGTATTTGATGACTCAATATCATAAACGAATAAAAGACAATGGCTTCTAGCCGCCAATTCATGAGAACTAAATTCTACGTCACTCAGCAATCAATTTAGCAGAACTTATTCCACTCAGGGAAAGCGACAGAGCTATACAGGGTGTCTAGCACCATCTCTTTCTTACACAGGAATAAGAACTGCTATAAGATGCCATGGTAACCCTACAGTAGTTTCAAAGATAACCAGCTATATCCAAAACAAACTTTACCCATATACACAGCAATAGCACAAAGTGTCCCAACCTCGATTATCGCATATAGGAAGTACTCTTGCAAAGGGAAACATTATACCATAAAGTACAAATCCTTGCTAATATTATAAAATCGAAAGTGAGTTTGTTACCTCTTCACGCTTTAATGGCTAAATCGATTTAAATGAATTTTGGTACAGAGATAGTTGGAAACCAGGAGACAGCAATAGGCTATTTGTTTTCAAAGTGGTAATGAAAGAGAACGAGGGAAGAAAAGGGAAAACTTAGCATTGCTATTACAATAAATAAGGCGCTAGGGCAAAAACTACAGGTGGCAGGTACCTGAAAATCAGGAAAGGGGAACTGTCTTATTCCGAATTTAAAATAGGTGATGCTGCGGGCAAAAGCTAGTGAAATATAAAGTTGTATGACGAGTACTAGTACGATAGTTTAACGGACCCGCAGGGCCATTCAACAAGTAACAGCGGCCCAGTCAGTCAGGTTTGCGCTGAGGCCAACAAGGCTCTAGCCATTTCCTGATGCTTAGAATTGAGATGTATGCATCTTTGTTCTAATATAACGGTATAGATGGCGTTGTTTCTTCAAGAAATCGTGAAATTTAGTATTCTGTGTCTTCTAGGTGATCATGGTCTCCTAAGCCGCATCTTCGCTTCACATCATCGAGTAACAGCCAAACGCAAGACTATTTAGTATTAAAAAAGAAAAAATACAGAGATAGTTGGGACCTTGGAAAGAAGTGAGATAAGGAGGAGAAAAGGGGAGAGAAAGATGATCGAAAAAAATGTATCTTACTCTCCTCTTTTCTTACCTCTTTCTCCCCTTTTTCCAGGGTCCCCACCCTGTGGAGACGAGCATAAGCTAAAAAAGTCTATCTACACACACAGAAATAGACTTAGGTAGGACCTAGATTAGGCGCGAAGACGTAACAAACTCACTTTCGCTTTTATAATATTAGTAAGGATAGTACGGAATCGTTTCTTTTCTATATTTTTGTACCTACACTGCTGACTTTACTCTGATTGCGCGCCACTTCCTCCATTACACAGAGGGATCGTCCTCTAATAACGAACGTGACCGAATACGCGGCCATCGCATCAGGACCGACCACGTTCCAAATTTGAATGTCATTTGCAAATACCCTCATAACGCTAGATGAGATTTTTTTACACGGGTAGAAATTTAATTTTTCGGTTTTTAATTTTACCTTTTTCCCAGCTGTGGAACTTTATCGTATAATAGGATGATGTAGACTAACATAAAGGATAAGCGTGTATAAATATTATAATTTAAGTTTAAATCTAAAACATAACTAAAAAAAAAGAACGTTGAAATCTTTTGTTTATTATTGTTATTTATGAAGCCTGCCTGTGCCACAGATTAATTAATACAAACACGTAAAAACATATAAACCTTCCTCTTGAATCACTATCCATTACTAGAAACTGCTACCCTACCATGACAGAGAGACAGAGCTATACAAGGTGTCTTCCCCCTTCCTTCAGTGGAATAAGTTCTGCTTTAAGACGTCATGGTAGGCCTACTGCACTAAAACCCGTTGAGTAAGTACTTTAAAAAATTAACTGAACAGATTTCGGAAGGGACTTCATTTTGTACTATGTAAAGATATAACATAGAAAGAATAAATAAAAGACTTTAAATTTGAAACAACTGCATAATGTACAGACGCCTGCACATCAAGCTACTACAATCTGTCAGATTTCTTTGATAGATTTTCGACCTTATTTCTAAAGGATTAGGTTCAAAGTTCATTTCGGGTAGCTTGACCTGCTGGCGTCTGTAGTTCTGTACATTCTGGTGAATGTATCGTTTCACAGATTAATTTGTTACTGAACTGACTGACTGACTTTTATAAAAACAACTGTTTTTGTTTATGCTGTGAAAGTTGCAATTTGAACATTGCTGAAATTAGAATAGTACATTAACAAACAAATTAGTTAATATTTAATAAGTCATTTACAATGTTTTGAAAAAGTTGTATAATCTTCTTCCCCACGCCTTGCGGGATAGCCCTTCATTAGACGTGTTCAAGAAAAGAATAAGGGAACATTTTTAGACAATGTATTTTATAGGATTTTTAAGATAAGAATAATTTAAGTAAACTAGCCATGTTAATACAACAAAACGTGGTAGGCAAGTCAAAAGTTCGGTCTTGTCAGAAATAATCCTGAATGATGCGCAACGACGCGATCTAAAGCGATAAATTACCGCGCAATAAAACCGCCCGCCAACGCAGCTGTGCTAACACTTTTTTTTTAAGTTTTTCGCCCAACAAAAACCTTTCATTTCCAGAGACTCCTATCTCCAACCTTAATTTGAAGCCGAAGAAGAAACACGCGAAACTAAACCTTATCGATCAACACGATTCTGTGGTTTCACTATTGTTCGTCGAACCGCTTTCAACTAGTTTTTTTCTTTACCAACAAAATCGCCATTTTGTAGTTTCGATCGATTTCGCATCGATCCATTGCGTTGCGATTTATCGCACCGAATACTCGAGTAATTGATTGTTTAGAAAAAAAAAATACACAATTCGTTCTCGAAGCTGATAATCGATAATTGGTTTGGTAGTCTTGGTACATTCTACGCAAACTGGTTGTTTTCAATTACACTTTTAAGATATAAATAAATTGACTCGAAATTATTGTTGTGTTCGCATTAGACACGCGTATTGTTACGACATTAAGCATAAAACCAGTTGAATGAAATACTTTGATTTTTCTAAAATGATTCGTAGTTACTTCACTCGTTTTGTAACAGTTCCATTATCTGTTCGTAATAGGGTACGTAGGTAATTGACAAATGCTAACCAAAATAACATTATGCGTGTAAAACAGAAAGTGGGCAACGGTGTGATACGATATTTAATTAAATGGTTTTGGTTAGAAATATGAAATACTAGCTGCGCTCCGCGACGTACGTTGAAAAACCATATTTGAGTTATTTGATCATCCTACGGAAATGCCACATTTTCCAGGCTCAAAAGTAGCTATGCTTATGTGCTAATCCAGAATATAAGCTATGTTTTTTATCAAATTACATACGAATCCGTTTAGCTGTTTGAGAGTAAAGGAAAGAACAAACATGATATTCATAATATCAGTGTGATTTACACTCTAAATTAAAAACAATAGAAAACATAGTATAAGGAAGAGTTAATAAGGTAGGTTAGGTAGGTAAGTAGGTATGCCCTAAACATTAATTCGATTCATCTCCAACAGAAATAATAACACGCATTTTAGTGTAAAAAAAACCGCTTTGATTCTACGTTCAAAAACGAAAAAAAAAAGTTGCACAAAGCAAAAGGAGTTCGAATTTCAAAGCCTGACGAATCGTAATCGATTTGCTTTAGAACTTGACGCTATGATTACTCGAGTCGAACAATTTGGTACCGAATCTATTCAGGCCAGTAACTAGGGTGCCACTATATTGTGATTGAATGCACTTGAATTCAGAGTCTTTCTTCCGTGTTCGTGAGAACTCCAAATTAGTTTGGAAATCAGAGTATTATATAATTTGGTCGTGGAGCTATTTAAAATATCGTTTACAATGCTAACTCACGGATTTAATTCTCTTTTTTGAGTAATTGAATCGGACATTGGACCTGAAATTGACTGCAGTCATCACGCACAATTTCGCTAGTGCAACTAAAATAAAAACCAGCAAAAAATCGTGTCGTGTGTTGTATGGGAGCTCAATGAGCTCATACAACAAACTTGAGTTTTGGCCATTAAATATTTATTATCTCCTGCTTTTTAGATTTTGTAGTGATAGCGGCAAAACAAAATATACATGGGTTTTTTTTTTAGCACTAGCTGTGCCCAGTGGTTTCACCCGGCGTGATGTTATATAGCCTAGTTAAATTTCTCTACAAATTGGCTAGGCAATACAAAAAAATCTTAAGACAGACATGAGCGAACCCATGAAAAATAATAGCTATACGATGTGCAGTACGAGTATGCGAGACAAAACTAATCTAATATTTAATTAATTATTGACAGACCACCGTCAATTTTTTTTTTATATAAAAACGTTACCCCACACTAGGAATTTCTCCTGTGTCGTGGGTGCGTTTACAAACATTTAAACTCACATACAGCCAGACCCGAAACAACTACTGTTATATAGAAATATTTGTTCCGTGTGGGAATCGAGCCCGCGACACGCAGCGCAGCAGTCGATCGCTCAGCCACTGCGCAACCGTTAATATTTAATAGTTCGACTTGCTATAAGTGGTGTCATTTCTCTCACACATACCCAGAAGTTTCATTTGGTAATCCAAACATCATTTAATTGGGTCACCACCAAATTAGGCACCATGTTATTCGTTTTCACAGGTTTATTTCAAAAATATCCACAGGATATGAACACTTAAGTTCGTTACGTTCAAATTTAACAGCAAACCAACAGTTAAATTATTAATGGCAGTCGGTTATTTTGTAAACTGTTGCCGCTCTAATGGGCTATTTACAAAATATTAAACTGTTTTGGAGTCGTAAAGTTGATGCAAATATACTTTCTAATATGTTTACCATACAAAAGTCGAAGGGTCTTGCTCTATGGTATTTTGGAACGAGTCTTTATCGATGTTCCATTAAAGTTAATATTTTAAATAAATAATACTCGTAGAAATGTTTTGCTTTCGTGTTAATGATTTCTGCGCAGGTTTTGTATGTGATCGTGTGTAGGTAGGTTCAACCTTTGCCAAGTAGTGTTCTTGGGCACTACCCCATCATCATTTCATGCCCTACCACCCAGTTACAAATTTTCCGACCTTGGATTTGAATCTACAATCTCTTCTTCTTTTTACGGTTCCGGACCACAAAAGGCAAAACGGAAACCTTATTAGATCAATTTCTTGTCTGACAGACAGACGTCTGTCTGACTAGACCCTTTATTTCGGGAACGGGTGAAGAAATCTAGTTGAAATCAAAACCATATACTCAAGTCTCTGGTCCCTTTGTGCTGTGAAAAACCAATCGTCTAAGTATACGGAGTTAAAAGAAATGGTCGTTTATGTCGCAAGTTTTTACGGAACCTTTGGTGCGAGAGTCTGAATCGCTCTTGGCCGTTGTTTTTTCTCTTCTTCCTTTGAAAATATACCTAAAGTACGGCCAACGAGAAGCGATACCAAATGTAAACAAAACCCATGCTAAAACCCCATCTAAAATGGCCGCCCGAATGTTGGCGAACCCGTCTTAACGTTGTCATGGTTTTGCCGGGAGAACGAGACATTACGACAAAGGCACAAGATGGAAAGAGCTAAATATTAGATTGTCAACGCCACAGTTGTTCTTTAGGTTAATGACCTTTCGTATCGCTGCTAGTTGGCCTTAGTATAGGTACCCAGTAAATAGTAACAGACTCAATGTATCGGTCGGTATAAGTCGTCTATTTTCCAGTGACTAAACATTGTATTCTGTTGTTTCCAGGTTTCCATTTGAGCGGTGTGGTGCGTGCTCCTGCTGCAGTACCTCCCTGCTCGGATCCGGAACGCCTATACAGGGTCACGGTCTCGTTTGACAGGTAAGCTACACATTGTATCCTGTTTTCGATCTAGCATGGTACGGGTGACATTAGCTAGAATTTTATGATTCCTCTTCAATTTGGAACGTTAGCACGTGATTATAATTATTATACAGGAGGATATATTAGATTATTATTATGTTACTATAGGCTTTACCCTGAATATACTCGTATATCAGTAATAAGTAATCGTACAGGAGTACGATTATGATATTATACCGTTACATGGTAGACATCCCACCCACACGCACTAAACGGTTTGGGAATACCTTCATTGTGCGTACTGCTAAGGAGTGGAATTCCCTGCCGGAGTCTGTATTTCCTGACAGCTATAACCTGGGGGTCTTCAAGTCAAGAGTGAATAGGTTATTTCTAGGTAAGCGTGCTTCATCGTCGACCACATTATCACCTACCATCAGGTGAGATAGTGGTCAAACGCGAGCCTATCAATAATAATAAAAAAAAAATACGAGTTTTCATCTCATGCCACCCGCATCATGCTATAGCGAAAATGTTATTAAAGAATAAGTATCATCAGGGATGGAAAGTCACAGCAATCAAACAACCATGCAAGTGTAAATGAGGACGGAGGCAGGAGAAAAAAGGGCCTAGAACTCACTTGCTTAAGGTTCAAACTTAATCAAACGGTCATACATACAAGGGATTCATGGCTAAATGAGATCTTCTTGAAGCTAAGCAACACTTGGTTGCAACTAGGTTGCTCCATGAATTGGTTACCCATTACAGACTTTGTTTCCCCCGTGCCTTAGGCCCAGACTCCACCAAAGCGGAGAGCAGCGGAGCGAAGAGGAGATGGGCGGAAACCGACCAATCACATTGCTTTAAATCTACATCGCGTCTCTCATCTTTCCTATGATTGGTTGACTCTTGCACATCTCCTCTCCGCTCCGCTGCTCTCCGCTTTGGTGGAGACCGGGCCTTAGTTAGCTGTTGGTCCCGGCTGTCATTTAAAGATCTTTTACACTCTTTACAGGTAGTCAGTGGCTTGAAAGCCTGACAACTAGTTTTTCTAAGAAGTAAAATAGAAGATTACTACATTAATTAAAAATACCCAGTTATTAACTGGGTTGTGGTGGGCAAATGGGCAGTCGCTCTACGTAAAATACAGGTAGTCAGATGAATTCGGTTTCTTTTCTTAAATCTAGAGTGTAAAGACTAAGAAGGTTATAAAACAAAAACTTCAAAGTCTTAAAAATCAACCATAGTCCACGCAAGCGAAATAAATAGTTCCTTCAACCATCAGCTTACAAGAAAAACAAAGAAGTTTTAATAGAAAGGGTCACAAAGGCTCTACTATTGTTTATTCTAAAAGGGCACTTTTTACCAAAAGGCCGATGTGCCCGCATAATAGCTATTGTGCAGAAAACTTTGTCACTTCCAATAATGGCGATTGTCGTTTACTTTACGTCAGTATTCTCTAGAGCTAAGTTGTGAGACTTTTAGAAAATATGTCATGGATAAATAATCTTTAACGATTTTTGAGATTTGGAAGGATTTAGAATCGTAATTCTGCGGAATAAGATTGTTTTTGTTGCGCTTTACGTGTCTTTTAAGTTCAGCTTGTTTCTGATCTTTTAGTTTATTCAGATATTCTTCTCGATAAATCAATGAAGCTTATCTACGTGGCTGTCATGACTTCGATTAATATTAAGTCTGGACTTCAAAATAGACTATGCCCTAAAACTATGCTTAGGAAAAGTAAAAAAGCCCCATTCACGTCGGTGCTCAGAGAAAAACCTCACCTAGTCTATTTAAAAAAAGCAAATTGATAATTTTATTTTTAAAACCGATTTTCGTAATAAGCATATATTTTGTATTTTTTTTTAAGTTTGCCCCACACTAGGAATTTATCCTGTCAAATACAGTAACAGCCAGACCCGAAACAACTACCTGTAGGTCATACAAATATTTGTTCCGCGCGGGTTCGAACCCGTGACACGCAGTGCAAGCGCGAATATCATTTATCTTTATCACATCGCGATTCTAATCCAAGCTTCTCCACAGATGCAAGATCACGGGGGTGACGTGCAGCTGCGAAGCTCGCGACATCTTCTGGTGCCAGCATGTGGTGGCGCTGGCGCTGTACCGCATCCGAAACGCAGACTCCGTCAGGCTGAGGGTGCCCATCTCAGGTAACACTTAAAAGCTTTACCACGACTTTTACATTTCTGTTATTACTAAATAATAAATATCTAGGGACAACTCACACACGGCTATCTGATCCCAAGCTAAGCAGAGCTTGTGTTATGGTAACCAGACAACTGATATAAATACTTATATAATTTATAAATACATACATATTATAGATAAATCACACCCAGACACAGAACAAACAATCGTGCTCATCACACAAAGTTTGTCCTGGGTGGGAATCGAACCCACGACCTCCGGCTCAGCCGTCAGGGCCACTAACCACTAGACCAAGAGGCCCGTCTTATTTACTGATAGTAAACACATCGCACAATTAGATCTCAAGTGACTGGACTCTATAATCATGTTTCTTAGAGATCCGTACCGCAAAAGGACAAACTGGTTAAGACCGAGTCATACTCCCGCGCCGATGGTTCCGTATAAACTTGCGACATATACAGCCATATCTTTTGAATGCGTAGACTTAAAGGGTTGAGTTTTCACAGCTCCAAGGGACCACAGACTTCATCAGTACCTATATGGTGTTAATTTCAAATAGATCCGTTCTCGCGTTCCTGAGATAAAAGGTAACAGACAGGCAGACAGGTGGACAGCAAAGTGATCTTATAAGGGTTCTGTTTTTAGGGTTCCGTACCTCACAAGGTAAAAACGGAACATTAAATGTTGACAGGTAGAGAATGCCTTATGGCATTAAGTCCGCCTATGTACCACTATTGTACATGAAGTTTAAATAAATAAATAAATCAATCCCAAATGGCCGTTTGTATGTTTGTCGGTGCGTTTATCCGACTCGCACTTAGCTGGCTTTTTTTAGTTATATGTATTCGAATTCTCTTTCACAAAAAGTTATAATTACTTATTTTTTCATCTCTTTCTAAAATAGGCTAATATCCAAAAAAAAAATTAGTTCGTCTTTTAGATTTTCAAACGTAACGTCATGCATTACTGCATTTTTTCGCAACAAGTGACGTCTCACATAACTTTAATGGGCCATATCTTTGTCATTATTGGTCTATTTTACAAATAAAATGTCCCTTATTTTTTAATAATCTGAAAGACGGACTACATAGAATGTAATTACATTGATTCTGGAAACTCCCGTAGTGCCGTTTTTGAGGTTACCCTGGTGCTAAGAAAAATAGGCCACGTTTCTACTGTGATATCACTGCGACAGAGATGCAGCTATACAGGACGTATAGCTCCATCTCTATCATACAAAACAATAAGGTTATATCTAGGAAAACTGTAACTGCATGCGCAGTGGTGATTGGCTGACTTCCAAAGCGCCCTGTCAAAGTGGCATGCTATTAGCAATAAGGATGTTGGAAAATCACAAAGTATTGAATTGATGATGGAAACGGCCAAATCCTGTTGAAAGTCGTTGAAAAATACGGAAGGTTTTTCAACAAAAAGCGGTCTTATTCTTAAGTAATTACGTTAGCTTTTTATATCTAAGTTCGGTCCGATTTTTGTCTAACTCGATGCAGTGGAACACCCGTATTTAAATGGAGTGACTGTGTACATGACCTAGTAAAGTTCTAGAACTAAAGCTGTTTAATCTTCTTCCAGAAACCCTACTGCAGATGGACAGGCAACAGCTCCAGAAGTTCGTGCAGTACTTAATAGCAGAACATCACACCGAAGTGCTTCCGACGGCGCAAAAGTTGGCTGACGAGGTCTTGCAAGCCAGATCGGCTATCAACCGAATTTGCGGGGCGCCCGACCCGACAGCTGGACCGCCGCCTGATGCACACCATGCCTGGCACTTGGATGAGCAGCAGGTTTGTGACAAACTGGAATAGAACCTTTTTCCTCATTAGGGGGAGGTGGTAGTATAACCAAACCTTTCACCAGTTAAGTAGTAAGGGTTGCAGCATATTGCTATCAACTGAGCAATAATTAAGACTCGTGAGAGGCGTGCTGCCAATAACACTTTACCCTACCTAGAAATCGAACCTAAAACTTCATACATAGCAGTAGCTAAGCATGAAAAGTGATTCATTGGTTGCTTTTAATAATCTACAACTCACTTCTACTTTTTCCTCTATTTTGAAGGTTTTATGCAATAAATCTTTTTGCCAAAAATAACGTTAATAAATTTACTTTCGGAAGTTGGTAGCGAAAAATCTATTTTCATTGCTACTTAGAGGTATTAACAAATCGTCTATACGCAAAAAAAGTGATATAGAAGGTAACTCCTAAATTACTCAAGCAATAGATTAAATTCATATTCATACCCTTTTGTTTAAAAAAAGAATTTTGTAAATCCGCCTATAATTGACCGAGAAACCGCGGAACAAACATTCTAAAAAAACACATTTGAATTGAGAACCTCCTCTCTCCTCCTTTGTTTGAAGTTTTTTTTTTTTGGTGTGGCACTAGTTGCGCTTGTTTGAAGTTTGTTAAAAATAATTACCTAATACGTGAAAAAAATGAAAAAAGGTTGTTGGCTATGATATATTATATTAAATATATTAATTGTTGTGTTTTGGGTTCCAGGTCTGCGAACAAGTGCGTGCGTACTTATTGCAGGGGACATATTACAATGCAAATAAACAACTTAACTCATTATTTTCTAAGGTGAGTTCAGTTATATACATTAATACTTTATTTTTACTTGTCGACTGGGAAAACTTGTCAAATTACTTATACCATTGGTCACTCGTTTAAGAAAGATAGCCTACTTACTTTTTTAAATTGGTGAGATTCTATCAAACATATTTAAAGATTTAAGAGTGATGACGGTACAAGACGAAGAAAATCGTAATCCAATACTTGTTAATACTTGGTTCTGTATACTGTAAAACGACCGCTTGTCAGGTAACATTCGTGTGTCTAAATCTCAAATGTTCGGGATCAATTTTTTATGACAAAATTTCTAATGTCCGCTCCATGTCTTTTAAACCTCTTTGGTCTGGAGACCCAGTACACTGGCAGAAATTTTATGAATTCGTTTTTAGGGTTCCGTAGTCAACTAGGAACCCTTATAGTTTCGCCATGTCTGTCTGTCCGTCCGTCCGTCCGTCCGTCCGTCCGTCCTTCCTCGCTTAATCCACAGAGATTACCGTTAGCACTAGAAAGCTGAAATTTGGTACCAATATGTATATCAATCACGCCGACAAAGTGGTAAAATAATTTAAAAAAAACGTTTTTTTAGGGTAGCCACCCTATATGTAAAGTGGGAAGTGATTTTTTTTTTAATTTCAACCTTAACGTGTGATATATTGTTGGAAAGATATAAGATAAAAATGAATAGGGGTTTACTAAAACCATTTTTTGATAATGTCAATAATTTCGGAAATAATCGCTCTAAAAGTAAAAAACAATGTGTCCCCCCCCCCTCTAACTTTTGAACCATAAGTTTAGAAAATATGAAAAAAATCTGGAAAGTTGAACTTTATAAGGACTTTCTATGAAAATTATTTTGAACTTGATTGACACAACAGTTTTTGTACAAAAAAGACAAAAAGTTTTACAAAATAATTTCTGGACTAAGTTTGTAGTATAATCGTATATGCAAGCATTTTTTGTAACTTTGTTTACATATTTTATTATCCTGAACGTATCTTTTTTCAAACAAAAAAGAATTATTGAAATCGGTTCTCGCAATCCAAAATTACCACCGAAATTGCACGTCTTTGTATTAATTAGTAACCCAATTCCCCGAGAGATGGCGCTGTAAGTACTTAATACATTGGATCGGGTATTACCGAATTGTTCGGTTGGCTTCATAACTGGGAACACTTATTGTGACGGACGGGAAACTACGGAACCCTACACTGAGCGTGGCCCGACACGCTCTTGGCCGGTTTTTTATTTAATATATAAAATTCTCGTGTCACAGTTTTCGTTTCCATACTCCTCCGAAACGGTTGGACCGATTTAAACGAAATTATATATGTTGAATATAGGTTTTGAAATTTGGTTTTGTTTCCTTTGTTTTATTTTCGTTCAATTCAATCAATGCTCTTTTGGTCTTTCTTGTACAATATCTCTGTGTTCGTTGTCGCATGCGCATTTAATCCTAGCCGGTTAGACCAAACATTTACGGTGTACAGATAATCTAGAAAGAAAGTTAAATTAAGAAATAAAAACTACTTTGAATGTTTAATGAACCTGTCCCCTTAGTCAGCCACCCAATTGGCCTTAGTTTTCAAAGACAATTTAATCGAAGCTTTTTTCTACATGCACATCATTAAATCTTCATAATCCTTATTCCACCTTCCAGGTAAGAGAAATGCTCCGCGCCCAAGACTCCAACGGTCCACGAATGCTGATGTTGATGACAGAACAGTTCCTATCAGACCCTCGACTGCTACTGTGGAGGAACCAGAACACACCCATGACGGAGAAGTGCCGACAGCTGTGGGAACAGCTCGGGGCCCTATGGGTCAGCATAGTCCTGGATCCAGGCAGCAATAAACACCATAGAATACAATGGAGACATTTGTTAGAGAAATGGTCTGCTGTTGAAGTTTGTCCTACGGAGGATCCGGACTATCGGTCTTTTCCTTTGGTATGTATATTTGTATAAGTGATTTTAAGATCTGACTGTCCTTTGATTCACATTTTTTGTGCCATCCTCTCCCCGTTAGACACAATACTAGAGCGAATGAAACTAGACCTTTAGTATCGTTAACATTTTAATATCTGCCCCATTAACGCGATAGTGGCGCCACCGCCGGGGTGGATGGGAGCAGGAACTTGGATGGTGCAACCATTTTCATTTTTCAATGCAATTCTTATAGAATTTTTACAAAAGTTTACTAAAAACTACTTCCTAGCAATATCATTAAAGCGCCCAATAATCTTTGAATAACTAAAATGAAATATTTCTATCCTTTTTCAACAGTATGCGAGAGAAAGGGAAAGAAACGAGAGGGATCGAGACAGAGACCACCGAGACAGGGACAGAGAGAGGCATCGCGACCGCGAGGAGAGGGACAGAGAGAGACTGCGCGAAAGAGAGGAGAGAGATAGGTGAGATTCAATCCTGTTTTGATGTTATTTTTAAACAAATATCAACTTTATACTTACGTACATTGGGTTGCGTTCAGATTGACAGTACTACCTATAGATTCTGAAAAGAGAATCGTATTAATAATTCTAGTTTATTTATTATAGCTAGCCCATTTTCTCCACACTGGTGGCCAGAACATCCCATTCCTTCTAAGGATCATGATTTTGTGCCACTTCTATCCAAATAGTTTCTCATAATGAACTATTTGTATGGACTTATTTTTTTTTCTATTATAAGCATTGTTGTTTATTTCAGAGAAAGACATAGAGAGAGACAGAGAAGAGAAATGCATTCCCATTCCGAAAGTTCCGACGAAGAATCTAGGCCTAATAAGTAAGTCGTTTCACTCTTATGGCCAAAAATATTTTTGTTTGGAGATATAATATTTTCAAAAGACAATTTAGCTGTGTGCAGTGCTTTTTTTTTCCGAAGTGAATTCATCAAATTCTTTCCCTCGCTCTAATCGGAGCAGGGCGGGGGGTTGTCAGACTTTTACTGACCAAAAACCATCGATATTCCATCTTTTGCTTTTTGTGTTCTGGGGCCGCAGTATCTCTTTCAAAAAATCCCGAAAAAGATTTTATCGTAAAGAAAAGCGAGGATTTTTTTTGTTGACCTTTTAACTTACCACATAGTATATTATGTATGCAAAGTTTATTTATTTATGTGATGCAATTATTTTATTCACAGTTATGAACGTGAATACAGGAGAGCTAGCAAGAGACTAAGACTAAACAACCAAAGATCCGCACCGCAGTTGACGCCACGGACTGTTTTTCATAAGTAAGTTAAGATAATTTTAGCTCAGAAAAGAATTCACAATAAGCCGATAAATAGCCACGCTGCGATCTGTAGACAAAAACATATTTATGGTCTCAGTATCAACTGTTAAGGAGTTCCATCATAAAGAGCCGATCCTAGCTGCAGGATTAAGTCATTTCTGCCATAAAAATGTATTGTCACCAGAATCAAAGATGTGCGCTAAATTTCGGCTTAACCGGTTGGAGGGAACTGATTTGAAATACAATTGCAAGATACAGCCAATAAGTACATACATACACACACACAGCCATGTTAGGTTAAATAAAAACTTATAAAATATCGTCGCTTCTCCAAAAGTAGTGGCCAATACTTCGTCATTGGTTATGTGTGTAAAACTCATATTTCACTGCAAGAAGAAATTCAATTTTTTTCGTTTAAAAGTAAATACTCTAAGATCTTCCAACATTAATACGTACTTCATTTATCCATCGGTTTGTCAAACTGAAGAATCATATAAGATGCGGTGGTAGGTCACCAAGTTCATCCTCTAGACTTACCCCTCCCTCCTCTCCAGGGCGCTGGACGCGGTAGACATATCCTGGGAGAACGAGCACTTGAAGAACATCCTGGGCAGCGACGAGTACTCCGACCCTGACAAGCCGGAGAAGCCAGGCAGTTCTACCACCACCACCCTGCTGCCTTACCCCAAGTTCAATGAAGATGGACAGCCTCTTTGGCATGGTAAGACAGAACACTGTTTTGAAGAATTTATATACACATCTATAGGTTTTTTGTTTTCTAGACCTCAACCATCGTGAAAACAATCTACAAGATACATTTATGAGCTACTTAATCCTTTGAAAGTCTGAATTTAAAATGGATTATAACTCTTTTGACAAAGAAAAGTTTTGTTGATGTTCCTTTTGCTGTTTCTACACTTTGTTATTGTTACAATTTATCCTAATTTAGATCTAAATTGTCTCATCAGTGTCAACAAATTTCAGGGGTGGAGCGAGACAACCCCGACACATGTGTTAATAACCACTTTCTGGGGCTGTTTCATTCACATTTTTGTTATTAATTTATGAGACTAAATAAACAGTTTTTTTTTACACTACCTTGGACTGTACTGTTATTTCTTCGCAGAGCACTTGCCAGTGGTGGGCGCCCGCATCGAGGCGCTGCGAGCGCACGGCCGCGCGCCCGCCGCGCTGCGCCTCGCCGTCAGCGCCGCACGCGCCATGCGCCACCGACAGGTAACGTGCTCCCCATAGCTCGCAAAAACAAAATTGTGCCTTTCCGTACCTATTATTTCTTAGCATTATTCTGAACACCATTCTAAACCTTCCCTTACATAAAATGTTCGTCGGTAATTTAAACAAGATAAGCCTTTCCTTTTTTTTTTAAAGAAAAAAAAATAAAACTTATTTATTTATTAAGCCTTTCCATTAAATATGACCGTGTAGGCAATTTGTATTTTTTTTAATAGCCAGCGAGACTTGATCTTTTTGGACGGATATGAAATATAAAACATACAAAGTATCATACGCGTTAATTGAGGATAAAACATATCTGGTTTATATCCTGGATGAAAACAGATACTTTACATGGCACACTTACTGTGCCATGTGACATATTATCTAATACTTGCTTTAAAAATTGTATAAGTACATATCTACTGTGTAACTGGGTTAAAATTAATTTAATTTTTTTTCTTTTTAAAGGAGGTATCAGCCCAACGCTGGCAGGCTGCAGGCGGCGGCGAGGCGGGCTCCAGCGGCGTGAGCGCAGGCGCGGGCGCGTGCAACGGCACGGGCGCGTGCGCGGGCGCGTGCGGCGAGCGCGCCAAGCTCAGCGCTGTGTGCGCGCACATGGACTTCGGCTCATGCCTCACTAGCGCCGCCACGTGCGCGCTGTCGCACTCGCAGCGGTGTATTGGGAGAGGTGAGAGCATTTACTGATTTACAAATGTCTCGTGGTCTAAAAATTACAAACTGGAAATCTCGAACTGTGCGTTTCCACTGGCTTAGTTCACGTCTGAGCCTATAAAGAGGTGATTCTCACACGTTGGAGGCGGTGAATACATCGTGCGTTGCGTGGCGAGATTTCATACAAGCCAATGCGACGTGAAATCCGCTTCACCGCCTATCTGCGCGGACGAGCGCGAGTGTCGTGTGGTAACTGCCTTACTGTCTATACTACGATTCTGGTCTCGATTAAGCTGCTATTGATAAATACAAAAACTTTTCGGCCGACTTGAGAATCGAATATCAATTCTATGGCACCAGTCTCAATAACTGCAAAACCTAAATATTAATGTTTTTGCATTAACGGACCGAAAAATCACAGGAGAGAAGAGAGTCGCGATGTAGATATCAACCAACGAGATTGGTCGATTCCTGTTCGCTGGTCCTTTTGTCTCTACTTTGATTCAAACTAGGCATCAGGGTTTAGAATAACCTAGACTAGATAAATAAGTCAAACTTAAAACCACCCTTATTTCTGCCCACAGACAGTAGATGTTGGACTGGCTGGACGTTAGAAGCCATTTGGTGCGTGTATGAGTGTCTGGCGGATGCTTGCTTGGCACCAGACGACCAACGCGCGTCTCCTAGACTACACACTGCGTATCTAGACGAGGAGCCCAACACTGGTCTTCCACCTCGGTAAGCAAGAGTCATTTGTAGGCAAGGTCCAGCTGAATTAGCGAGGTCAATAACCGCAGTTACCGCAGTCGGTACTTGAAAAATATTTTTGGTTCCTCTTGACATGCCATTATGCGACACATTACGTCCGTGGACTTTCACTAATTAAACATTCCTTTACTATGGCGTGTGTGCAAAATACAAAGCACTCGTATTAAATGCAGTGTTGCATTGTGCACTTTAAAACGATGCCATAGAACCCAATTTTTTAAGCCAAGGCGTCTTAAGTCAACTTGGTCAAAGGCTGATTACATTTATTCTAATGTACTACGTAATAATTTAATTTACAACTGCTCCGTTGGTCTCGCAAGCGTGACTACGGACCACGGGATCCTGGGTCCGACTCCCGGGTCGGGCAAAAAGTGTTATTGGGTTTTTCCAATAGGAATCTCACAGTAGCAGACCGGAGTTTAGAAGTTGGCGGTAAGATACCTACCCCCGGGCCTCGGGAAACACGGTAAGTCGTTGATCCTGCGCCTGATCTTTCTCCTGTCGTGTCGGATTGCTGTTCCATCAGACTATGAGAGTGAGGGAACAGAGAGTGCACCTGCACTGAGAAAAAAATCATTTTGGCAAAATCTTAAAATATCGTGACGTTGACGACGATCGAATCAATTCGATTCCATCTTAACATATTTCAGTTTATCAACATATTTTAGGACAACGCATCTGTTTTAAACCAACGTCACGATATTTTAAGATTATGCCAAAATGACAGTTTTCTCAGTGTGTGCCTGCGCACACGAACCTGCACTATAATATCTCCCGCGCAGACGGCAAATCTCCGCTGAGATTAGCCGCTGTGGCGGTAAACGGTGGACGACTTTAAATATATAATTTAATTTAATTCCATGACAGATACCAACACGTCCCCGTGGCGGGTAGCAAGAACCCTGACGAGACGTACCTAGCGCTCGCGCTGGAAGCGGCTCTGCTAGGCCTGGGGGTGCAGCGCATGCTCCCCATGGGGTTGTACGCACAGGAGCGGCATTGCAAACAGGTAAGTCTATCGCAAATATTTAGTGATTTTTATCGGGTACTTCAGCTTTTAATTGGGTACTTTAGTGGCACGATCACGATCTGTCCGATTAAGTTAAGTGCAGAAAGTGCTAAAATTATTAAAACCTAGATAAATAATTATTATGGAGAGGTAAAGTTTGTAAGACTGAATTTAGGGACTTAAGAAGTCATCTCCAAGTTCTTAGTAAAAGATTTTTTTGAAATCAGAACACTAATCTTCTGATTGTCCATTACCGAGTGTTATAGAGAATTGTTTCGTTGCGCACGAAGTCGCAGGCAGAAATTGGTAGAATGTTTTTTATTATAAACTAGCTGTGACCAGCGGTTTCACCCGCTGCTCACTTAGGGGTATGAAAAATAGAAGTTGGCCGATTCTCAGACCTACCCGATATATGTACACAAAATTTCGTTCAAATCGGTCCAGCCGTTTTGGAGGAGTATGGGAACGAAAATTGTGACACGAGAATTTTATATATTAGATAAAATATTGAACAATGGATTTTGTTACCATAACGAGTCCCGCATACCCTACCTTTGTAGGGTACACGGTTGCGGTAGATTTATTCGCCGCAAAAATTAATAAATAAACGTTGCAATTAAAATTAATGAACGTTGAAATTAGCACAAACAAAGAGACGGGACAGTCTGGGTGAAGTTGGGCTGTGGATGACGATGTATTGACGACCGTTTGTAAACAGGAGGAGCGACTGATCGCGCAGCTGCAGCGCGTGGAGGGCGAGGCGGCGGGCGGCGTGTGCGCGCGCGTGGCGGCCGCGCTGCTGGCGGGCGGCCCGGCCTCGTGCCTGGGCGCGCGAGTACACCCACGCGCTGCGCCCGCGCACACCTTCGCGCGCTTCTTGTTCCTAGCGCTGCTGCCGCAGCATGCCGACCTTGCCTACAGAGTCGGCCTTAGAGCTATGAGGTAACTATGCTCATTTTATTCGACGAAATCCCTGGTTTCCACATTTCTCTGTGACGTATTGAAATCATCATTAAATCACTTTGTCTATACATATTACACACTCTATGCCATCTCAATCATAATACATGGTGATACGTTTGATGCAGGTTGCCGATGGTGGAGGAAGCGTACGCACTGGACGGCACGGCCACGGCCGGCGCAGGCGCAGCGGCCGGCGCGTGGCACACGCTGCAACATGCTGAGCAACAGCAAGCCGCGCTCGCCAGCGCGCTGCTAGGTAACACAAACCGCCAATCAAACATTGTGTCCATTAACGAAGTAAAGTAAAAAAAAATCAATGATCGCATTGAATCTTGACTTCGATGTGAGTGTTTTTACACCCATTATAATTCATTTCATTGTGATTATTTGTTTCTAGTGACGAAAACTCATACAAAATATTCAAAAACAATAACTTTTTTTAAGACATGATTTAAATTGTGACCATTATCTAAGTGGTACGTTACGAATACGCGTCATGGCTGTTTTGAAGGAGTCAAAATAGGTTAACAGAACCATAACCTTTTTTCGGCCTTTGACCTCGAAACAAAAAAAAACAAAAGTGATACCTAATTTAAAAATGTGAGTTTCGAAGTTTATATTGCAGTTCGCGCCTATCAATTTTTTTTTTGTTTCATGTTAATATTTTTACTAATTTAAATACACTGGTAAAATACAACCTTCGGAAGACAATGTTAACTCTTCCCGTCCATGCGCAGGCGCAGCCCGCGGCAACCCAGGGCGCCTGCGCGCGGCGCTGGGCGCGGCACAGCGCCACGTGCGCTCGGCGGCGCAGCTGTTCCGCCTGGCGCAGGACGCACTGCGCCACGCGGCGCCACCCGCCGCGCCGCACCACCACCGAGACCTGCTGGCCGCTGCCTTCGAGTTGGGCCTGCAGGTACCCACACTTGGCGAAAAATCCTCATCTGCTTAACTTTTTCTCTATGTTAAGGTCAGCTTTTTGAAAAGAAGGCTTTTGTCCGGATGCACCAGAATAAAAGTATTGTATGCCTGTACAAGCGACTTTGTAACCTCTTTGTAACAGCTCACCGTGTAATAATATATGATAACCCTTTGTTAGACTGCTTGCCAGACCTGACGTTAAGACTGTCATAGGTCTACATATGATAGCTGACTTAACCTGCTTTCGACACAGAAGGAACTCGTTATGTAATGGTTGATCACGTATCTACAAACGGGCCCCGACAAGTGCTGCTTATCCATAAAGATAAAGTGACACAAACAACTCGTAATTTTGCAAGTAATTATATGTTATGCGCCCCTCAAGACCTTACGACGCGGTTCTTCCACATCTAATAGTTGGTGTTGACCCTGCAGGTGCTACGGATGACGCTGTCGTCAGTGAACTGGCGTCGGCGCGAGATGGTGCGCTGGCTGGTCACGTGCGCCACCGAACTGGGGCTCGATGCGCTGCTGTCCATCATGCAGAACTGGTCAGTATGCTTTGATGGCAGAAACAAGGATCTCGACGTCAACCAACGCTGGGTGTTTGCATCTCTTTGCTTGGGTCAATGTCCACGCCTTTGGGTCGGTCCTTTCCAGTTTATATCAGCGATTGCAACAATGCCGTTTGCACGTTTCTCACTAAAACAATTACCAACTTAATAAAATTCATTAACAGACACATTAAGAGGCATACCATTTGCACGTGTTTTTGATAAAAATTGAACACTTCGAAAAGATTTTTCAAATAAACTTATTGACTAAATCAAGAAGAATTACGGCTGTAGCGCAGTTTCTCCAGAGTCATAATGAAGAAAAAGAAAAAAATACTCCAAGACCATTTGTAAAAATAAATTGCTGACAACAGAGACAGACAACAGACTAACAGAGCAACAACCTTAGTTTTTGTTTCAATAAACAACATCCGTACTAATATTATAAAAAGCGAAAGTGAGTTTGTTTGTTTGTTACGTCTTCACGCCTAAATGACCAAACAATTTTTGATGAATTTTGGTACAGAGATAGTTGGTACCCTGGAGATGGACATAGACATTTTTTTTAAGTCAGATAAGGGAGACAGACAGGGAAGAAAAGGGGAGAGAAAGATATATTTTTTCGATCATTACGCGGGTTAAAGTTAGCGTTAGCCCAAAGTAACTATCCCACGCGGACTAAGTCGCGGGCGGAAGCTAGTATTACATATATACTTACCTAATCTAATTCCTCCTTCAGGTACGAACTGTTCACGCCAACGGAAGCAACGGGCCCCGTAGCCGCAGCGGCAATGTCGCACCAGACGGCACTGCGGCTCGGCCTGACCTTCGAGCAGCAGGAGAAGCTGAGCGCCTGCGCGAGGACGCTTGCCTTGCAGTGCGCTGCTAAGGTACGACGTGTTCTTGTAACTCGTCTTGAAGTTCACCTTATTCTTCTCACCGTGGCTTAATAACCTTCGAATAGGGGTTCGGTTGAGCTATTAGTTAACACTCAGTAGATGCTAAGAAGTTTAATTAGAGCGATCGATACTTATATGTTATTTATAAGTAATTAGCTAAACGTGTAGGTGCTAGCGGTACACCTATGCCCTCTTTTTTGCGGTTGGGAAACCATTAAATAACTTCATCGGCTCTGGGCGGGGCGGGGGAGAGTGTCAGACTTTTACTGACTAAAGCCCACCCATGTTTCTTCTTTTTCCTTTATGTTATGGGGCTACGGTATCTCTTTCGAACAACCTGCAACCCCGGCAGGTGGTGGCTCTGACAGGCCCCTCTGCTTTGCTGATATCTCTTTGAGGCGCGCGTGGATAACTAACGCAATGTCCACACCCCTTTGTAGTAAATAGGCGTGCTGTTATGTTTTAGTTTATAACTGGCGGAGTTTATTTATACCTATGCAGTTTTATCATTATTTAAACACACGTATATGTGTTTGTCATCTAACTCCTCCTAAACGGCTAGACTGATTTGAAAGAAATGCTGTGTGTGTGTTTTAAAGGGTTCGTAGATGGTTTGGAAAGACAATTAAACCAATTAAAGACAATACGCAATACCGCGGCTCCGACCAGCCATTTGCGCGGGATTCTGTTACACACAGCAGAGCTATTTCTAAAAGTGATATTGATTTGTTTGTTATGGAGGACATCTTTGGTCCTTGTTATGTTGTGTTTGTGGCTCTGCTGTCAGTATGGGGACTTTCTTTCTTTCGATTGTCGGTTCCGCTAGTATGAAATAAAATCTGTTGGAATGCTAATTCAAAATAAGCAACCGTCCCCGTCCCCAGGACCCGCCAGGCTGCGCGCTGAGTGCGCTGTCGGTGTGCGAGGGCTCGGCGGGCGCGTTCGAGGCGGCGTGCGCGGCCGTGGGCGGCGCGGCGGCGCGCGGCGCGCTGGCGTCCAGTCAGCTGTTCGCCGTGGCGCGCTACATGGAGCAGCGCGGCCAGCCCGCGCGCGCCATGCGCCTCGCCACGCTCGCCATGCGGAACCTGCACTTACATTACAACCAGGTACGGAACTATTACGTCTCTTGTAGCATTGTATGCAAAAACAAAATGACTGTGTTGACAATTTGGTCGATGCCGGAATGAACTACTAGATGTGGCAGAAGTGAGGGGAGGTACGGTATAGGTATTATGCCCTTAAATATGTAATGGGTTATTCTAGACAGCAACATTGTATTCAAAGGATCTAGAAATGACAATCACCAACTGTTCACTCGCAGTAAGGGTGTAAATAAAAAATGTATCCAGAACGAAGACATTTAATGAGAAATTGTCGCTATCGCTTATACTTGCACGGCGACACAACGATAGTTCGAATTTAAACAGGCCATCGCCATGAGGTTATTATTTTGATCGCCATCTATCGAGAAATGGGGTAAGCTTTTAGCACAAAGTGAATGACTGTAACTATATTAAATACTACGACGTTAACACCAACTTCGTCGAACCAACATAGTAATCACGAAAAACATACAAGTCTGTTTGTCCGATTTCAATACAACTTTTATTTATTATTTATTTATTAAAACTTTATGCACAAGTAAAAAAATCTGTACAAAGGCGGACTTGTTTAATGCCTTAGGCATTTTCTACCAGTCTACCTTAGGGTGATGCAGAGACAAAATACAGTAGGTGCGATAGCAGAGAGAAAAAAAAAGGATATTAGAAAATAAATATTAAAAAAATAAATATACATATATACTACTTATAATCAGAACTAAAATAACTTAAATTCCGCTACAGGATAGTCACCCAGCCATCGCAGACATCCATTGGGCAGTGGCGTTGGCGCACTCGCTGGGCCGCGCAGAGCTGCAGGCGATGTTGCCGCTCTTGGTGAAGAACGTGCAGTGCGCGCCTGTACTGGTGAGTTTTCATGAGTATTTATTTCTGAAAAAAACTACTTTTATACCCACGTTTTAAATTGTTTTGTATTACAACTTTAAAAAATATATAAATTTACCATAATACTTGTCTTTTTAAACTCAGTTCTGTACTCGGAATGATTCATAAAATGTTTAGGCTTTACACCCTATTTAAATGAATTTGAAAAAAAAATTGCCGTTGTCGCAAAACTTTTTTCAAATTCATTTAAATATTTATATTAAAATAGAAGTAGAATAAAATAAACGGTCAGCTTTTTTTCGAATGGTAAATCATCAAATATTTTTTCCCACTCTGGGTGGAGCGGAGAGGCTTATTAGACTTGTACTGGCTAATACCCATCCATGGTTCTTCTTTTGCCCATGTTTTCCGGGGCCGTGGTATCTCTTTCTAACAACCCGCTGGCCCGGCAGGCAGTGGTCCCTTCGAATGTGAAAGGGATGAAGCTATACAGGACTTAATTATAGGTCCATCTTTCTCCCTCGCACTATACTAACGCGCTCCCCCACAGTCGGACGTGCTGCGTCGCTGCTGCGTGGCGGCGGCGGGCTGCTCGCGGTCGCGCGGCGCGCCGCCCCGGCCGCCCACGCCGCTGCGGCCGCTGCTGGAGGCCGCGCTGCGCGCCTACGCCTCTACCACGCACGCGCGTCTTGCACACATCTCGCCCAGACATTATGCCGACTTTGTCGAGTTCCTTGGTATGTATAAACATGCTCTTCTACGTGCCGCTTGTAATGTAAATTGTGTCGACCTAGAACGTGACTAAGAGCGCCCTCCAGTATTGTCTGTCAATTACTGTTATGAACATACAACACGCTTAATTATATACGTATATAAAATATTTATAAGGTATTTGTTTTTTGTGTGTGTAAAATACTTTTATTTCCTGCAGGCAAAGCCCGTGATACGTTTGCGCTAGCTCCGGACGGGCCCCACCAGTTCGCCGCACTACTCCAGGAGATCAAACTCAAATACAAAGGGAAGAAGAAACTCATGTTCCTCGTCAAGGAAAGATTCGGATGATCCAACAATGAAACTCGTTACAAAGCCCACCGAATAACAACGGTATTTGTAGATACGGCATTCCATATTAAAAGTAAAAAAGCATTTTTGTTATGATGCGGGAAAATTTTGTTGAAAACTTTCGGGAGCATCGTTTTAGTGCTTTTGTTAATCTCATAATGCTACTATAACTATGGTCAAAGGTTTCAGGATGTTATAGATGGTTGATTATGCTGCTATAACATTGCATGCGTGGTTCTAATCGAACTATGGCAGCCATCTTGATTTTCTATACAATTTCCACAGACAATTATTTCTCAATTTTTACCAAGAGCTTGCTCCTGTCAATGTCATTCAAGCCAAAAAAACACAACCATGTAGCTTTATTCCAAACATTTATGTAATAAATAAAATACAGGCTGAGGCTGATAAGAACAAAAAAAGGAAATTTCTTGCGTACACGCCAGTGCACCTAAGCGCATATTACAGTGTAAGGAAACATAGCCAATAGTCAACCTTTATAATTACAAATTTAATAAATGTCTGTGCGGCCTTTGAACATAGTTGTAACAGGATAATGTGAAACTCGTGGCATGCTATATAATTGTTTAATTCGTGCAATCATTGTTTTCATTTCAAGTTTTTTGTTTTTATTTGTTATTATCGTGCAATAAGCTGCCATGATGAAAAGACCAATTTATTAGCATACGTTATATGAAAATTTATTATCATATGATCTTGTCATAACGCATAATAATTGTCGGAGAACATGTGGAAAATAATATGTTGATTAATGTTTTCCGCACTTTTTGTTAAGAATTAGGTAGGTCAACAATGAAATGCCCATGACTTGTCAAGCACTAGTGTGACAAAGTTTCTAGCATAAAAACGAGGACATGAATCGTTACGTTCCACGGTAATTTAGGCTCGAAATAATTTTACCGTTGCGGTAAAAATCATTACCTCATGCAAGGTACACATAATCTCGTGTACTCGCCGTGTACCAAACCAGTCTATTCTAAAGTATTATTTTTTATTTAATAATTATAAATAAATACGGCTGACCTCGTAATTTTCATTTTTTTATAATCGTAAGAAATGATCTCAATAATTCCATTTGTGTAAATAGAAACGAGTTTGTAAATATAGAACGAAGACAAGTTTAGTATTGGAAAATATTAGTTAATTAATGTAATAATTAGTTATGTGATCTGTGCGAGGATTGCGTGTTGTACAAATTGTGTAAATGTCGGTGTGTTGTGAGAAGTCGGAGTAGCGATGGTGTGGAGCGGTATTCGCACAAATCGCAAGTTGTAAGTAGGATTAGTGCCACTCGTATAGCGTCCAATAGCAATGGGATAATTCATAAAATATGACACAACACCAAAGAACTATATCATAAGTCCAAGTGTGAGATAAGCAACGCCATCATTTTTTCAGTATTCTTGAGTATTCTGTATCTGTAGATATTTGTTTATTTTAGCTTCCCGTTTTATTTCTATCATGAACGCCACACCTCGAATGGTAAACAAGGGATGCATAGTTTTTAACAAAAAATATTGTTACAATCGGCGCTGCAATAAACTTCTGTGAACCACTTAATAAATATGAATTAAAAAGACGTTATTTAACTAATCACGCCGTATATCTTGTCTGTTTTCCATCTCGTTACACAAATATTATTTAAGAGTTAATTACTTTTGAATATAAATAATTTAACTTCAATAATTATTATTTCTAAAACTCAGCCTTTTTTCTTGTTTAGAGTAGAATATAAAGTTTTAACAAGAAGTGCATTTATAAAGATAGAAATGATTAATATTTAAATAGAGATGATGTATGGATAGTGTTGAGAGAATAGTATGAATTGAATAGTATATAGACGTAATGAAGGACTTTTGTACTTTTTGTGGTGTGTATGAGGGTTGCGCAAAACATATTTTGACACTGTACAAAGGAACATACAAAAAAGTGTATCCGTTATATCAAAATTTTGGCAACCCTATAATGTGTCAAATAAAAAAAAACAGGACATTAGTACTCATTATAATATTGATATAAATGTAAATATAAAAATATGATTTTTAGTTAGAGCGCTGATAATAGACACACCGAATATCTTCCTTATGTCGACTTTTACACGAACAAGTAAATAATATCAGGTAGGAAAATGATCAATAGTAACAATTATGTATGTTGTTTATAATACCGCTTTTTACATGTAACATACATAGATCGGCGTAACGTAGCTAAGTTTAGGCTTATTTTAGCAGAAGCATATTTAGCTTGAGATATATCTCATAAGCTGTTGTACCAACTTATACGGCAATAAAACATTTACCTTTTTTATTTACTAAAGGCAGAAGTGTCATGAAATTCTGTGATCTCAAAATAAATATGTTGCCTGCAAAAAAAAATGCAAGTTACAAAATATCAGAAAAGGATTGTTACTGTGTAAATGTAGTAAAGCATTTCAGTCTGAACGCAGCATGGCGTAAGTGGTGTTTATAAAATTATTTTTTGTATGGAAAGAGAAATTAATTTCATAAGCAAATAACTTTTAAATGTCGAGCAATAATTTAGAAGCCTTCGGCCGGTCTGTCGTGATTTTGTGTACAACTTTATTGGTTGTCGAGAACATGCGTTTGTGTAGCTTATTTAGTCAGTATGCATGATCATTGGCCAATGGAGTCAATCAAGATGCGATAAAGATATTTTTATTAATGAAAATTATAATAAAATTTCATTTGAAGATTCTGTGTCTGTAAAAGCATTTTTTGTTCTTCAATCCTAATTTCTGTTTTTATCTCATTGTTTTCTTTTTTTGTAACTTTACTGACACCTTTATTAAATAAGTAAGTAGGTTTTTCAAACATCGACTTGCCAACTTGTAACTCCAAGCAAATATTTGACCTCAAGTGCCTTCAGGCGAGTCCAAATAAGCCAGACCGGCTCTTACTTGGTTTTGTTGTATTTTTATTTTGTACTCTGTCAGTGGTTATATTGTAATTGTGTTGTACGTCAAACGTGGACACCCTTCAGTGCTGGTATTATGAAGGTGATAATTTCAATATAAATAATTGAAAAAAATACGTTTTGTTTTATTAATGAAAGAAGAATGTCCTTCCGTCAGCCATTACAGTAATCGTAAGGGTCCTACCTATTCATTTTCAATTTTCTACCCTTGTTCTTCCTTTTTCCCCTATCAATCCTTCTTTTCGGGTGGGAAATCATCCAATGACTTCCCCCGCTCTGGGCGGAGCGAGGGGGCATGTCAGACTTGTACTGACTAAAACCCTCCCATATTCCTTCTATTGCTCTTTACGTCCCGGGGCCGCGGTATCTCTTTCGAACAACCCGCAACCCCGGCAGGCGGAGGCTCTGGCAAGCCCCTCTGCCCCTATCAATCCTCAAGCGATGATTTACTGATCTGGCCTTCATACCATTCCTTACACAACCATCCATCTTTTCTAGTCATCTTCTCCCTTCCCATCATCCAACAACATTTATATTCATCACTCTTTAAGTCAAATGTGCAGATTGCAGCACGTTGACTAACTAGACGAAGGACGCCTTCTTATCACATGTTCCTATCAAGACAGATGATTGCTACTCCATTTTCAAATAGCATATTAGACGCTATCTTTTATTATCTTACTGGCTTTTGCACGTAAATTCGCTCGCGTGAAAATCCAGGTAGGTAACACAGTTCCCCTTTCCTGATTTACAGGTAACTGCTACCTGTAGTTTTTGCCCTTGCGCCTTATTTATTGTAATAGCAATGCTAAGTTTTTCCTTTTCTTCCCTCTTTCTCCCTTATATCTCAATCTGTTTTAAAAAAAAATCTATGTCCGTCTCCGGGGCCCCAACTATCTCTGTACCAAAATTCATCAAAATCGGTTTAGCCATTTAGACGTGAAGACGTAACAAACAAACTCACTTTCGCTTTTATAATAATACTACCTTTGGCCGCGGCTTCGCTCGCGTTAAATTCGGTATCGCTTTATTGATTTGTAGTAGCAACGCTAAGTTTTCCCGTTTCTTCCCTCTTTCTCCCTCATATCCCACTCTTTTAAAAAAAATAATAGCCTATGTCCGTCTCCTGGTTCCCAACCATCTCTGTACCAAAATTCATCAAAATCGGTTTAGCCATTAAAGCGTGAAGAGATAACAAACAAACTCACTTTCGCTTTTATAATCTTAGTAAGGATATATAAATACTAGCTGTGCCCAGCGGTTTCACCCGCTGAGGTTTAGGGGTATTAAAAATAGATGTTAGCCGATTCTCAGACCTACCCAATATGTACCCAAAATTACATAAGAATCGGTCGAGCCGTTTCGAAGGAGTACGGTAACTAACATTGTGACACGGAAATCCTTACTAATATTATAAAAGCGAAAGTGAGTTTGTTTGTTACCTCTTTACGCTTTAATGGCTAAACCGATTGTGATGAATTTTGGTACATAGATAGTTGGGAACTAGGAGACGGACATAGGCAAATTTTTATTTAAAAAAAGTGGGATGTGGAAGCCGCGGGCGAAAGCTAGTTTTATATAAGTAAGGAAAGTAAGGATAATAGTATTAGTATAGTCATGATTCTGATCTCTGCTATCCGTCTTCAGTTTTTCACAAACTTGCATATTTTTCTTTTTTTTCCGTATAACTTGAAGGGCATATAAAAATGCACTTTTTATAGTTTCGGTAACATTATAAATTGTCATTTTGTAGCTATAGTCACCAGCTATTTTGTGACTAAAATCACCAACTTCGATAGCAGTGATTGTCTAGTGCTAAGGACCCTACGTTTTGTGGCCATCGTAACCCAGGTTCAAATCCGTGTCACGGCAGTGGTTGCAGTGTCGCGGCGGAGCACAGTATTCCCATCCCATTGAAATGGCCGCGTGATCGCGTGACCCTTAACATGGAACTGCTAGGTTTATAAATGAGCCATCTTCACCATTGTTTGTGGATTGCAGGAACAGACAGACGTACTGAAACCGCTAAGCTCGGGGCTGAGCTCTAAGCTGACACATTTTTTTTAAACGTTGTTCCACGCTAGGAATTTCTCCTGTATCGTGGGTGCGTTTACAAACATATAAACTCACATACACTAACAGCCAGACCCGAAACGACTATCTGTAGGCCATACAAATATTTGTTTCGTACGGGAATCGAACCCACAACACGCAGCGCAGCAGTCGATCGCTCAGCCACTGCGCCAACCGTGACGTCTTTAGATTTAGCTTAGAAGAAGCTCGTTTAATCGGCACAGTTTGTGCTGAGTTTTGTGAACAAAATAACAGAGACTCTTACGTGCACTGTGTAAAATGCAGTATGCAGATAAAACTAGGTAATATTGCCACTTTTTTCATTCACATTCTCTGGTAAAAAGATTTTCCTCACATGTCAAGCCAAAACGCCTGATAAGGCCGCGTAGCAACACGTACGAATTAGTGTTTTTCTCAAAATTAGGTAGGTACAGAATGTGAATGTCATATTTCCGTTTTTATACGGACCATAAATGATCCGTTATTGTGTACCTACTCTTGCTTGGCAGAGGACATCAGTCCATAGTCGAACAATAGAATTTTGCCAACCATTTTAGCTGGAGAACAACAAGACACATTTTATTTAGTTTATTCCGCCAATACCTGACTATTTAATGATTTCTAGAGAAAACAGTTGCACGCTCGCGAAATGGCTAGCTATTTAAGTGAAACTAAAAGCCATACCTATTAAAACCATGCGGTGCGCGTATAGTCGTAGCTCGTCGTTTGTGCGTGACTGCGAGGGAGCGATGCCCGTATGCGGACCCGCGTCGTCCAATCAGAGCGCCGCCCGGCACTTGCGGCTAACCGCAACGTGTAGTAAACCCCCTCGGGCCCCTCAACTGCCTGCGTCCTCAGTTATCGTTTACTAGTCAACGGTTGATCACGTACACCAACTTATTATAATGAGTGTTCATTTCTCAGAGTCTGAAATGGTTCAACTTGTAGAACTCTACAAGGAATACGATTGTTTGTGGGATATGAAGCACGAATTCTATAGAGACAAAGGAGCGAGGCAAGCCGCATACAAGGAAATAACAGCAAAATTAAACATTCCTAACCTAAGAGACAAAGATATCCCAAATAAAATAAAAAATTTAAGGTCATCATACTACCAGGAAATCAAAAAGATTAGAAGAAGTATTCGTATGGATGGTGAAGTTTATAAACCGAAAGTGATATGGTTTTCAACTGTAGATGGTTTTTTAAAACCTTACAGGTATGAACGGAAATTTATTTCGAAGGTAAGAAACATTTTTTTTGTTAAAAAAGCTACAATCATTTTTATGTGTTGTCACACAATGACAGCATAAAGTTGAAACTACATATTTTTTCGGAACCCGGAACTATTATAAATTAGACCTGCCTGTCTGTCTGTCCGTATGTCACAGACATTTTACTGCGAGTCTATTGGCACCACATGGTTGAAATGAAATAAAATGAAGATAAAATGCCTTAAACCGCTACACAAATATGATGCAAAATTTTATTGGATGTTTTTTGTTTCGCGACAATAAGGATGTATTTTACAGATGACGATTCATGCTTATTCCATGAAGGGTTAGGCGAGTATCAATAGAAATGTGTATTTGTGTTTTACTCGCCTGCACAGGCCCGCAACTTATAAAATGACCTTAATCAACCAATGGCAACTTTTGGAACTAACAGAACGAATAGATTTAACTGTTACTTTTCCCATTATGTTCCAATCACCAAGTTTTTTTTTACAGAGACCATTGAAAGGAATGAAAGGAACAGATGTAGACAGACATTCTTTACCTTCAAAAGGTGATGGTAACAAAACACAAAAAGAAATTAAACAAATTGACAGAACGGTGGACAGGATTACTCCTTCAAATTCAAGCAATAAAAGTCAAGACGAATTTGACAGTTTTGGGAAATATATCGCTGCCTCTTTGCGCTTAATGCCTCAAGAAGATGCAATAATTGCAAAAACCGAATTACAAAAGACAATATCAGACATTCAATTAAAAATTGTACGACAAAAAATGAACGCTGCGAATAATCAAGTCCAGTCTCCTTGTGACAGCTCTACAACTTCGAGTGACGACGAAAATCAACAAAGTGAATCCTCGTCGCCTAGCCCTACTTCTGATTCTTGCATTTCTGCAATAAAGATTGAATACGATAACGAAAATATGGAATAGAACACCGCCCGCCACCTTGATGAAGTTTTTATAACAACTAAGTACTTACTGTTATTTTACCCTGTAGATACTTTTTTATCTGTATCAGAGGCGACAAATTTTCATGATAAAAACTCTTTGTTATGCTTCGGGCCGAATCACCGGGCCTACAAATTGTTATTAAAATGGATTTACCTACTATTTAAGGGTTTTTTTCTAGCCTTCTTTGTTCCACTCCTTGGCAAAGACCTCCTTCTACTCCTTTCTTCTTTATTTTTTAGCCAAGAAGAAACAAATCGTTTCAAAGGGAGCTAACTCATAAACTATTTTTCATCCCACCATCTCGGAAAGAGTATTTTTAATCTTCAATATCTGAGTGGAAAAGCCGTTTTTATTCTCTAGAGGATAGAGTAAATTGAATTTAGAACATCGTGTGCACTAAGTTTGTGAATTAAAAAAAAACATTAAACCTCTTTACTGCTACCTCTATGGTGCCGAATATATCATACAACTTTTTTTTTATTTGTTAGAAACTCAGACTCGGAACCTTCTTGGTGTTTTTTTCAATTTGCTTTGTACGCGGTTCTTTACGCGGCATTTTTTCACGTCATTGTTAAACCTTATATTAAAAACAAGAAACTTGAAAACAAGTGAAAAAACTAAAATGAGTGATTCTAACGAGGAAGTTTGTTTGACGCCAACAGAATTGACTGAAACTGTTAATAATGCGCAAATGAGCTTTCTCCCTCAACAATCACGCGAGAAGTATTTAAAACAGTCCGATATGTTCAACACGTGGCGACTAGCAAAAGGAGCCAAAACTTTCTCAGAATACGTTTTGCTGGCATATTTAATTTTAATTAATTTGGAATTATCCGAGAACAAGAAAGCAAGCACTCTATGGAGTACGTATTCGATGCTAAAAGCAACAATAAAGATGAAAAAAGACATACATATCGATACCTATCCTAAATTAGTGGCATTTTTAAAAAGCTGTTATGAAACACACCTAACCATCTCCCTCTCTCTCCAACATTCACGCCAAGGGAATCCGATGAATCGGTACAACTATTAAGTATGACAGATAGTTTACCGAAAAACAGTACACAAGTGACTAACACCAATATTACAGTACCAAACAAAAATATTACACTCAATTTAAATAACTGTAGCCACGTTACTTTAAAATTTTCTTAATTATACCTTACTATTATTTTGTTATAATTTAAAGATTATTCTGTAATACTTACCTGTCATAATGTAGTAATTAATACCTAAACTGAAATAAAAGTGTACCTATCTTGTGATTGTAAACTTTTTTTTTTGCATTTAGTCCATTTCCTCGCTGAGGTGGAATGAAAAGTTACGTGTTGCACTCGAGTGCAAAGATTTTTCACCTCGTGCTCTTTTGATTCCCTCGCTAACGCTCAGGATTCTAATTTTGAATTACTCGCTGCGCTCGTGATTCAATTTTAGAATCCTTCGCTTGCTCGGTCATCAAAATTGAACACGCGGTTAAAAAGCAACTTTGCACTCTTGTATAACAAATAACTATTTTATGCACGCACCGCGCCAGTTTCCTCTACCAAATCAAAAATATCTTTTAAATCAGCTCTCACTCTCAATCACAAGTAGTCAGTAGACCTGGATACATACATAAAAAAAAAAACTTTGGTGGAATACATAACCTCCTTCTTTTAAGACGTCGGCTAAAAATCGTTTGTCTCATACATAGGGTTTTCATAAAACTAACCTTTCTCTCTCACCAGATGCGACTGAATACCAACATTTTATCTGACCTCAGTCCAAACCCAGTTAATACTGGGGAATTCGATACCACTTGGTAAGATTGGTTCTGTTAAACACGGAGGTAACTCGGAATGTTATGAATGGTCAACCATCTACGGCGTAAACGTGTGGGTTCGCGCAGCGGAATGTTGCTGAATTTAAAGATTTTAATAAGGCAGATATTTAGTGTATGACGTCGAATAATTGTGTATGGTAAAAAAAAAATTGTGCACGCAGCCATTGTGGAGATATTCACCAAAAACGGATTCCGCTGGGCGAACATTGTCCTGGCGGAACTTTTTTTAATTTATAGACTTTAAGTTTCTTTTTAAGTCTCACGTAAGAGATAATTTGAGAAATGCCGCTTTTGAAGCATGGCCATAATCTGAACACAATTTGAGAAACAATATTGACATCACCTTTTCAAAATAACCAAGTCAAAAATGTTTCCAGCGCCTTATGAACATGTTGCATTGGTTTTTATAAGGCTGCTTACAATGCTACCAACTTGACTTTCAATGTCAATGTCATTTTGAAAGTCGTCCAACTTGACGACTTTCAAAATGACATTGACAAACAGCTGTAACGTTTGTTTACAATCTCTAATAGTGGTTAAAATAAAATATTCTTTAATTTTTAATTCAAGATATTTTTTTTTATCTTTATTTAAGGGGACTCGGTCAACAATGACGGTATCGCCCCGTAAATTCAATATTCATATCGGAATATTATTTGGATGATTTACGAAGTCAACCGAAATCCTTTTGAATAGTGCAGGTTGAAAGCTTTTTAAATAAATTGTATTATAATCTTGAAAGTTTCATTCATATGCACTGTCTTAAATTTTTTGAAAGAAACCGGGAAAAGTGTAATCTGTTCCACGCTAGTAACCCAAGCGTCAACAAAAAATTAATATATTTTGTTCTCCGTTTTTAACGAGTTGCGCATTATGTTACAAATAGTATTTATAATATTCAATAATATACTAATACACTTTCACTCAGATCTTTCTCTTCTTTCTTTTTTTAATATTTGTTGTTGCGAGCACGGTTGTCACTGCTACAGCAATTTTTTGAAGTTTCGATACTGACGACGGCATAATGTAAAATGCGACAATACGTTTATATCTCTAGACATTCGCGTATAAACTGAGTTAGGGCCCAATTCGCAGAGTAGTGTAATAAGCGCCGCACTAACTAGGGTACACGCCCACCCTGGATGGCAGGGCCCTTCATATCGGGTTGTGTAATAAGCGTTTTACCTAAGTTTCTCTTTATGAATTTGTCTTTATCTTTGCGCCTTTTGCTTAATGTATTTTGTCGCTTTTCATCGAACAATAGTAGATAAGTCATAGAGAACTATTTAAATAAACGATGATCAATATAGTTTTACCTATTTTTTTTGGCGTAGCTAGATTTTGTAAAAAGAAGGTACTTAGTTGTCTATTACATTTGCGCGCCCTCTACTGCGTTTTGTGCATTGATGTAAAATGTGAATCCAATTTCAGAGACTCAGAATTATAGGTCCAGTAGCGTCGGATCTGTTGAAACGATCCTGTAAAACAGACTGTTCTCTGATAGTATAAAGGCGCGGACCCACCGCGGCGCGGCGGCGCATGCTGAGCACGAACACACGACGCATTTTAGCTGCGTGTATAAATTTGTTTGACAACGTGGGTCTACGTTTCCACTGGAATACGTACATGAAAACCCACGACTATGTATAGCGTGGCACGGCGCACGGAGAGGCTACACGTGCCACTGCAATCCACGGAGGTAAACTGCTCTGCGATAAGCGAACTGTAAATAGTCATATTCGTGTACTCCAGTGGAAACGTAGACCCACATTGACAGCGTTGAGCTATGTTACCGCCTATCCGAGCAAGCCACGCATGTATTAATGACGTCAATTCATGTGTACTCCGTGGGTTGCAGTGGACACAACCACATACATTTTCATACAAAGCAAAGCTTTATACACGTGCGTATCCTCTCCGTGCAACGCGGTGGGCCCGCGCCTTAAGGATAAACCGATTGCGCCAGACACCGGACTTTGACAGGTTATGTACCTATAGGGTCTGAAAGTCCGGTTCATAACCATTTCAGAGTCCGTTGTGGTTGCTTTAAGATGTACCTCAGTCAGTGGCGTAGCGCGCCTTGTCGGGGCCCCGTATAAAAAAATTGTTTGGAGGCCCTTATATGGGGGTAAAGATTTTTCACAAAAGAAAAAAAATATTGTGAAAAGAAATATTTATTTATCATAACATAATTTAACCATTTTACAAATAAAAATCAAGTTTTAAATATTCTCTCTCCTTGCCTTTTTTCGGCATACTGATTTATTAAATCATTTATAGCTGAATTGGCTGATGATGATTTTAGTTTTTCTTAAATTTCTGCCTCTATGGACAATAGTGGTAGGGGCCCCCGTGGCCCGGGGACCCCGTATAATTGATACGGCAGATGCAGCGGTAGCTACGCCAATGACCTCAGTGAGTGTTGCCATTTTATGTTAGTAACAGTGATCTGATCAATGAATTTATTTTTCCAGGTCTATATTTACCTTCGGATTCGGTAACTAATAATGTTAGTGATCATTCTACATTAAAACCTGCAACGCGGACATCATCGGGATCTCAACCATTTTACTTCGCAGTAGTTTACCAAGACACGCCTATTTTTTACGGAGATTTTAAAAGGCGAATAGATGCACATAATAACATTATGTAACGTCACGCCACGTGTACATACCTAACCCACATTTCGTCAGTTATGTATAGGTATGATACAGGGAGTGAACCTAATCCTACTAATATTATAAAAGCGAAAGTAAGTTTGTTTGTTTGTTACGTCTTCACGCCTAAATGGCTTGTACGGTCTCATCGCCGTACATTTTTATTGCTTACTCGTCAACCTACTTTCGGCCAACGATGCGCCTCATACTGTCGCATAATAAAATAACATGACGGACGAATTCCAATGTAGTGAACTTATAACTCGGTAGCTATCAACAACTAAGAGAAATAATCGCCTTCCACCGTTGTAACTTACATTAACTTAAATATACTCAACTTGTGTATTTTAGTGGAAAAGTGTTTCTCTATACTAACTCAACTTAAAAATCTTCACGACAAATCAGTGTACGGAGTTAACTACTTACAACCCGTACATTTATGGTCCTTCGAGCCTTTGTGTATTTTGTGTGTTTGTGTCTTTGATACGGTAGCGAATCGGTTCAATTGGTCTCCCACAAGCGGGTCGCCCCAGTTGGATTGAGAAGGCGCATATACCTGATCAGAGTACAGGCATATTGAATACTGGAAGAAACTTAAATAACTAGAAGAATCTTCAACTACTGGAAGAACTTTCAACTAACTACTAGAAGAACTTCAACAACTAGAAGCTCTTCAACCACTGGAACCAACTACACCAACACAGCATTCGTCAACTGGAAGAACCTTCCGTAATCAAGATGAATAAGCTGTCACTACAATCAGCTTGTTTTGAAAACATCAAAACATTATGCAACAACTATAACAAGGATAGCAAAACAAGAAAAACAAAGGAATATTTGAGCAAGCGGCTGTCGTCTTTAGAAGCTCAATGGGTGGATTTTAACTCACGACATGCACTACTGTCGCAAGAAATCGAAGATAAAAACATTAACTATTTTATGGACGATGTCTACGGTAAGACAAAAATCATGTACGAAACAACTAAAGCCGACATGGTAAAACTCTTGCAAGCTACTGAGGAGAATGTGAAATTTGACCTATCAGACTTGTCGGCGGGAGAATCTGATGAGAAGACAAAGACTTTACTGACTCAACAGGAATGTAACTTTAAGGCCCTTGATCGAGCTATGGGTAAAATTGATTTTGACAACTTAAGTGAAAAATGGGAACTTGACGATTACTTGTCAATCTTGAAGTCGAAGTGGGAGCGTATTGACAGCACTCATTGGGAACTAGAAGCCTTACTAAAAGGCTCGAAAAACACGTACCATGAAATGTTCAACAGCATGGAAGCCAAATATGATGAAGCGAGGAAACGACTGAAAAGCAAGATGTGGTCCACCGCTCATCATCAACAATCAGCACCAAGAATCGAGATTCCAGAGTTTTCGGGCCACTACAACAAATGGATATCTTTTAAAGATCTTTTCCTTGAAACGATTCATAAAAACCCGACATTAAATAAGGCTCAAAAAATGCAACATCTAAAAACCAAGCTGAAAGGTGAAGCAGAAAGACTGGTGCAACACTTGAGCATCAGCGCCGACAATTACTCTTCATGTTGGGCGATACTGACTCAACGTTACGACAACCGTCGACTACAGTTCTCATCCTTTATGAACACAATGCTGCAGTTGCCTGTAATACATAAGCCAGACGCTTATAACTTGAAGAAGCTGCATGACGTAACAACGGAATGTCTGAACGGCCTAACAAACATTGGCTTTGACATAACTAGTTGGGACCCCATGATTGTGCACTTGATGGCACAAAAACTAGACTGTGGGACCTACAATGAGTACATAAAGAGTTTGCATGATAATAGAGAAGTGCCAACACTGCAAGAATTTCTGGTGTTCTTGGAAAATCAGTTCACGGCGTTTGAAACCATGAAGAGTTCCAAGAAAGACTCACAGAGCTCAGAGAAGGCAGCTGGGACTGAAAAACATGTTTCTCGAAATTACGAGCATAAGAAATGGCATCCGAAAACTTACCACACTTCATACGGGCAATGCCCTCTTTGCAAAAACAATCATGTTTTGATGCAATGTCCGCAGTTTATTGACTCGGATACAAAGCAACGAAACAGCACAGTTGCGAAATTGCGTCTATGCAAAAACTGTCTGTTTCGACACGAAAACGAAACTTGCAATTCTGCGAAAACTTGTAAAGAATGCAATATGAAGCATCATACGCTATTGCATTATAGGAAATCTAATAACAAAACAACAAACTCAACGAGTACTGAAAACCAACGTTCAGGTCAACGACCATCGAAAGAAGCTGAAACACCGAGTTCCAATCATCTATCTGCCAACGAGATGGAAGTTTTACTCACAACTGTCCAAGTTAAGGTCATGACAATAGATGGGACTTACATAAACCTTCGTGCGCTTGTAGATCAGGGCTCACAAGTCAACCTGATTACTGAAAATGCAGCACAACTTCTGAGACTACCAAGGAACAAACTAACTGCGAAGATATCAGGAGTTGGATCTGTCTCAGGCGACTGTAAGGGACGACTAAGCGTAACATGCAAATCAATCCATTCGGAGTATACTTTCAACGCTGAAGCTTTGATTATGAAGAAATTAATCAACAAACTGCCGAACAACACATTTGAACGACCAGATTGGTCCTATTTGAAAAACTTAAAACTAGCAGACCCTGAATTTAATATTTCAAGGTCTGTTGACATTCTATTTGGAGCTGACGTTTATGCCGAAATTATCCAGGACGGAATACTAAAAGGCACCCCAAGGTCACCCGTTGCGCAACAGACACAACTGGGATGGATTTTGTGTGGAAAACTAGAAACTTTTAATTGTAACGTCACCCTCTTAGAATTGACTGAAATAACAAAATTTTGGGAGAGTGAAGATGTCACTATAAAAAACGCTGATCGAGCACAAGAGGATCAGTGTGAAACTTACTATAAGGAAACGACTCGCCGTGATTCAGATGGAAGATACATTGTGAAGATGCCCTTACGTCCGGATTTTCAAAATAAGATCGGAACATCGAAAACTATCGCAGTATCACAATTGCTACAGCTGGAAAGAAAGTTTCAAAGAAATGGTAGACTTGAGCTGTTATACAAAAACTTCCTTAAGGAATATCTAGAGTTGGGCCATATGAAACTAGCAAATCCTATTCCTTCTTCAACTACTGAATGTTTCTTACCACACCACGGAGTACTTCGAGAAGAGTCTACTACTACAAAACTCAGAGTCGTCTTCAATGCATCTCAGAAAACTAAAACGGGATACAGCCTGAACAGCCTACAAGAAAAAGGCCCCAACCTACAAAAAGATATCCAAGAACTTATCATAAAATGGAGAACTTACAAATACGTGTTTACAGCTGACATCGAAAAAATGTACCGATGCATTTGGCTGTCTGAGGAACAACAACAATTGCAAAAAATTGTTTGGCGACCTACTACGTTAGATAAATTGCAAGAGTATCAACTTTGTACTGTTACTTACGGCACTAAGTCCGCACCGTGGTTAGCCATGAGAACGATCAAACAACTTGCCTATGATGATGGTTACAAATACCCCATGGCTGCCAAAGTACTACTAAACGAAGCATACGTCGATGACGTCATCAGCGGCCACAACTCACTGAATGCGGCCCAAGAACTCCAAACATCGCTTATCGAAATGTTAAAAGGAGCCGGGATGAACTTACGCAAGTGGTCCAGTAACGAACCAACATTGTTAAAAAACTTAAGGGATGACCAGATTTCAAGCAAAATTACTTTTGATTTCAAGCAGGAAGAATCAATGAAAACTCTCGGACTTGGTTGGAATCCGCAGGCCGACACATTTGTGTTTAACTGGAAATTTGAAGAAAAGTATCGACCGGAAATAACCAAACGGCGGCTGCTTTCTGAAATTTCACAACTTTACGACCCACTGGGTTGGCTATCGCCAATAACTATCGCAGCGAAAATTATATTTCAAGAAGTGTGGGTCAACAAACTTGATTGGGATGATCAGTTACCATCGCATATAGCAGATAAATGGCTGAAACTGAGAGCTGACATACCCAACGTAAAATACATAAATATCAAGCGCTGGGTCGGTTCAAAGGAGCAGAAGATCGAACTATATGGATTCTGCGACGCCAGTGAGAAAGCTTACTCCTGCGTGGTTTACAGCTGCGTCAGAGACGAACAAGACAAGGCAAAGATAACATTACTTGCTGCTAAAACAAGAGTAGCGCCGTTATCAACAATCACATTACCAAAACTTGAACTATGCGGCGCACTTTTACTTTCGCAACTCATCGTAAAAATCAAAGAAGCGCTGAATGAGTTCGAAATCACTACGACTGTTTGGTGTGATTCTCAAGTGGTCTTGGCATGGATACAGGGGGACACATCTAAGAGAGAAAAATACGTTGCCAATCGAGTTGCAAAAATTCGACAATGCATACCAACAGAGCAATGGCACTATGTGAAGTCTCAAGATAACCCCGCAGACTGTGCATCAAGAGGATTGCTACCAACAAAACTAAAAACATTCAACTTGTGGTGGCAAGGCCCTACATTCCTGACTACACTCCAAGAACAAAGTCGTGAAGAAAACTTATCATGCACATTTACGACTAACTTAGGCAGCGAATGCCAAGCGAAAATGAACGCTAAAAACAATTCAACTTATAATTGTATTCATAACTTATTAACTAATTGCAGTTCGTTGACCAAAGCAATCAGAATTGTAGCATGGATACAACGATTTATCGGAAACGCACGTAACAGCAAAAAACGTGACACCGGATGCCTGAGTTTATGCGAATTAAACAATTCTGAGGAACAAATAATAAAATATGTTCAACAAACGGAACTTACGCAAGAATATAAACAACTAATGAAGAAAGAAAATATTTCATCAAAATTCAATATTTATAAACTTAGACCATATTTGGACAACAACGGCATAATCCGAGTTGGGGGTCGATTGAACTACTCCAGTTTGCCTTTTGAAATGAAGAATCCAATTATTCTACCTAAGAGTGGACGACTTACTGACCTTGTGATACAAAAAGCTCACCTCACGACTTTACACGGAGGAGCCAGACTAACTTTAGCGTATATTCGTCAACGATACTGGATCGTTGGCGGCAATAGAGCTGTGAAAGCTGAACTACGGCGCTGTGTGCGCTGTCACCGCCACAGGCCATCGGATTTCAATCAACTAATGGGAGAACTTCCACCACAACGAGTAACACCTTCGCGACCGTTCACCCACACCGGAGTTGACTTCACAGGACACGTCGAAGTCAAGCTCAACAAAGGAAGAGGAGTGCGTACTTCTAAGGGATACATATGCATATTCGTTTGCATGGTAACAAAGGCTGTGCACATCGAACTTGCATCGGACTTAAGTACTGAAACTTTCATAGCAGCCTTCCAGAGAATGTGCTCCAGGCGTGGTACACCAAGTCACGTCTACTCAGACTGTGGGACGAACTTCATCGGCGCATCAAGGTTGCTGCAGAAAGAATTTGAAGACTTCAAGCAAATCTTGTCACCTGACTTCTTCAACAACATCGCAGACATGGGAGTGCAATGGCATTTTAATGCGCCAGCCTGGCCGACTGCTGGTGGACTATGGGAAGCAGCGGTCAAATCGATGAAGTATCACCTTCGTCGAGTACTAGGAGACCAAAAACTGACGTATGAAGAATTCACTACTCTTCTTGCGAAGATAGAGGCGTGCATGAACTCCAGGCCGCTCTGCCAACTCACTGAAGACCCCGAAGAATTTTATAATTACCTGACACCAGGCCACTTTCTAACGGGGGGGCCAACAATGTCTTTACCACGTGCTGACTATACTGACGAAAACAAAATAAATCTAAGAAAACGATGGCAATTAACGGAACACATGCACCAACAGTTTTGGAAGACTTGGTCAAGCGAATATCTTTCTCAACTACAAACACGCAGTAAATGGAATAACCCAAGGAAAAACCTAAACGAGGGGGACATCGTATTAATCCGGGATAACAATTTGCCCCCAGGAAAATGGGCTATGGGACGGGTGCTAAAACTTCACCCTGGAGCGGACGGATATGTCCGAGTGACAACCCTAAAAACTCAAACTGGTGTCATCAAACGACCCATTGTAAAACTATCAATTCTTCCCATCGATACTACGAGCAACAAAGGTGATGAAGAATGCAAAACAGATTTACAAAATGCTGAGACATCGGTAAAACTTTCCACAACAAAACTAACTACGAAAAAATGTCTTACAAACATTTTAATGTCTCTTTTCACAATGTTAATACTTGTGAACGGATCATACGGTTCACAACAAAGGTCAGGCACTCAAATTACTAACTTGGAACCTGAGAGACCGATTTACTACGACACCGTTGGCAAGGTTGAACTGATTCACGATGAATGGACTTTGCTTACCTACTACAACTTAACTAACTACTGGCACGGCATTCAACATATTGAAAATTACATCAACGGAGTATATGGCCTTTGCGAGAATATTCACCAAAGCTACTGCAAACCAACAATCGATCAACTTTCCCACGAGATGGAATTACTCAACTTCTACAATACAATCCTGCTGGCTCCTCACAAGCAGTTATCTTCGCGCAAGAAGCGCGGTTTGATTGACGGAGTGGGCATGATAGCAAACAGCTTATTCGGCGTTCTAGACCAAAAATTTGCTGAAAAATACCATAAAGACATTGAAGCGATACAACAAAACGAAAACTATTTACGTGAACTTGCAAAAAATCAGACGTCGATTATGCAACTGCAAAATGACGTATTGAAGAAAAATGACGCTAACATCGAGCTTCAGTGTAAAATGATAGAAAAATTCATGGAAGAAACTAAGACGAACCTAGCCAGTATAGAAACAGAAATACAGATATCGATGGCAACAAGTTACTTCAACTCTGCTGCGCTCACAGCATCTCTACTGCTACACAATCTCAAAGAAATTCAAACCATGCTCCTGAATACTCTCACTAATGTATACAGTGGGCATATGGACGTGCACTTGATATCACCAGTCAATCTTGTAAAACAACTGGAAGACATAGCTGGCAGATTACCGAGAACACTGTCATTGCCGACAGAAAATATCAAAGAAGATATCAAGGAACTTTACAAGTTGTTGTACGTGAAAGCGCGAATAACAATGAACTACTTTATGTTCGAAGTTCACATTCCTTTAATTTCGGATGTGGAGTTCACCTACTATCGGGCCATCGCTATACCATTCAAGAGAGACTCGAATTACAAACAGATGCAGTTAGCTTCGCAATACATTGCCGTAAACTTTGAGAAGAATTCTTATATCTCACTAAAAGATGAAGATGTCAAGTTATGTATCAAAAGACAAAAACATAACTTCATTTGTAACGCAAACATGCCAGTCTTCAACTTACATAACAAAAATGCGCCGTGCGAAGCAAAACTCCTGGGTCACCGTATTACGACGAGCACGTCACCGTGTGACGTACACAGCGTGTCATGCGAGGAGGAATGGATAAAGTTACAAGGATCAAACAGCTGGCTGGTTGTTTGTTGCGGAAGGTGCGAATTACGTACAGTTTGTAATAACGACGTAATATCGCAAACAATCACATCGACGGCTATAGTTACTTTGTGTCAAGAATGCGTACTGCGATCAAAAGATCTCACCATCACTTCATACAATCAGTACAACAGCAACCTCAACGTGAACTATGACATGCACGTACCGAACCTGAATTCGCCGATAAACAACATTGTTAACGTGACACTACATAACACGCCACATGAACTGTTCCGCCTCAAGAAAAACGACTTCGCGGAAATTGACAAAAAGCTGCGGTTCCAAGAAGAGCACGAGCCTAAACTACCATCCACTATCACAGACCATGACGTACATCAATATGTAATTTGTTATCTTTTACTAACAATTGCTGTCATCACTTTCCTGTGGATAATAATAAGGAAATACTGCAGAGTGCTCAGAACCCAACTTCCAAGGAAGAAAAATAAAAAGCCTACGCATGAAGATATCGAGCTTCAACCAATGGGATCTCGACAACAGACTGCCAGAGAAGACAACCAACGGTCGCCCATAGACGGCTGCGATGTTCAACGTCAAGGACATCACGACAACATTGCTTTTACTTTTAATTAATTCATTTGACTTATATTGTACATTTATCTTTACTACTTTACTTTATTCTTTGACTTTGTAAAGGCGTTTCTTTCTCTCTCTCTCTACTCATCTTTGCTTCTTTAAGGGGTTGCCAATATGTACGGTCTCATCGCCGTACATTTTTATTGCTTACTCGTCAACCTACTTTCGGCCAACGATGCGCCTCATACTGTCGCATAATAAAATAACATGACGGACGAATTCCAATGTAGTGAACTTATAACTCGGTAGCTATCAACAACTAAGAGAAATAATCGCCTTCCACCGTTGTAACTTACATTAACTTAAATATACTCAACTTGTGTATTTTAGTGGAAAAGTGTTTCTCTATACTAACTCAACTTAAAAATCTTCACGACAAATCAGTGTACGGAGTTAACTACTTACAACCCGTACATGGCTAAACCAATTTTGATGAATTTTGGTACAGAGATAGTTGGGAACCTGGAGACGGATGTATAGACTTTTTTTAAACAGATTGAAATATGAGGGAGAAAGGGGGAAGAAAAGGGAAAACTGACCATTGCTATTACAATAAATAAGGCGTAGGGGCAAAGTCCCCTCTTTGAGGAGTGGCTGGAGAGGCGTCATGGCGTCCTCACCTACCGCCTGACGCAGGTCCTCACCGGACACGGAAGTTTCGGGAGGTTCCTGCACATCATCGGGCGGGAGGAAGCGCCCGGGTGTCACCATTGTGACGATCGCCCGGAGGACACGGTGGAGCACACAGTGGCGATCTGCCCAGCGTGGGCGGAGCACCGCCGTGCCCTCGTAGAGGCGATCGGCGGCGGCGATCTCTCGCGTCCGGCCCTGGTTCAGGCCATGGTCCGGAGCGAGAGGGAATGGGAAGCGGTCACCACCTTCTGCGAAGCAGTAATGTTAGCGAAGGAGGTAGCCGGGCGTTTGAGGGAGAGAACATCTGCCCAACCCAGCCGCCGCGGGAGACGCCCATGGCGCCGGGCGCCGCGAGACGACTTCCGGCCACCGTAGATGCGGGCCTGTGGGCGGTGAGCAATGGGTAGTTCACCGTCCGTCCGTCGATTGACGACAGGCCGTGTCGACGGCGCGTTCGTGTTTCACGCGCGCCTCAAAGAGAGTCAGCAAAGCAGAGGGGCTTGCCAGAGCCTCTGCCTGCCGGGGTTGCGGGTTGTTCGAAAGAGATACCGCGGCCTCGGAACGTAAAGGGCAACAGAAGGAACATGGGTGGGTTTTAGTCAGTACAAGTCTGACATGCCCCCCCGCTCCACCCAGAGCGGGGGAAGTCATTGGATGATTTCCCACCCGAAAAAAAAAAAAAAAAGGCGTAGGGGCAAAAACTACAGATAGCAGTTTCCTACCTGTAAATCTGTGTTGCCCCGAATATAACGCGAGCGAAGCCGCGGGCAAAAGCTAGTGTGTGAATAAAAATTAACGTTATTTTGTAACAGACAGTAACGGTACATGCAATGAGCGCAAAAATAAAGGCATAACATGAAATGTTTTAATTATTTTTATTTGTATAAAAAGTGGGATTTTGTGTTTTTCCACAATGACATCAAACTTTGTTGAGGTTACTCTAAATGAGTTAAATATCTATCGAGTTGAAGTATAACCTTTTTTTTCTGATGGGAAATCATCAAATAACTTCCCCCATTGGGCGGACCGGGGTTAGTGACTTTTACTGGCTTAAACCCACCCATATTCCTTCTTTTGCCCTTTGTGTACCGAGGCCGTGGTTATCTCATTGAACCCGAAAAAGAGGAAATCCTTATAATAAATAAATAAGTCTTATTGACACACAAATCATACCTTTCCGTTCACAGACCTATCAATATTGATATCGAAACAATTGACATGTTGTGCATTTGTTCTTTTTCTTCATTTTTGCTTTCAATAAACTTCTATAATTCCTTCTGAAATTTCGTCTACCTTTTGTGTCTATTATTATTTGTCTTAAAGTGCGTCGTGATTTTTTTTTTGACTTGTCTTTATTCTTGCTTTTTGCTGGTTGTTTCTTCTTGTCTATTTTTTTCGCTGGTTTTCGATCGTTCTTTTTTGGATCTTTCTTCTTTTTAGCTTTTGGGTCTTTCTTATTTGATGGAACTTTCTTGTTTTTTGGATCTTTCTTGTTTTTTGGATCTTTCTTTTTCTTTGGATCATTCTTTTTCTTTTGATCTTTCTTTTTCTTTGGATCTTTCTTTTTCTTTGGATCGTACTTTTTCTTTGGATCATTCTTTTTCTTTGGATCTTTTTTCTTTTTTGGTTCTTGCTTATTTTTGGGAACGTCATTTTTCTTTGGTTCTTCCTTTTCTATTGGATCTGTTTTCTCTTTTGGATCTTGTTTTTCGTTTGGAACTTTCTTTTTGTTTTGATCTGGTGTTACAGGTGGCGCAGGAGTTTCATTCTTTTTAGGTGGATCAGTCCTCATCCTTCTTTTCGGTGTATATTTTGCCTCGTCTTCGTTGGAGTCCCGGTAAAGCTCATCATAACCTAGCACCAGAGGTGGCAGCACGACCAGACTCGCTACTCGCTCCTTTGTTTCACCCTGTAATGATTTGTCACAATCATATCAGCTCAGGCGAATATATCAGGACGAACTAGACACATAGAGGCAGAAAAGGGTCCACACTAGCCCAAAATATAATGACGAAACTGAAGCCTCTGCCCCACAGTAGAATAGAGAGGGATATCCAAAAAAGTCTAGTCTCGCTTTTCGTTAAATATGTTACAGCTAACCTTAACTTGTTTGAGATACATCTTCTCTCGGGCTTTTTGGCTTTAAACTTTTATGATACGTACCTACAAGCTAATTTATTACGGGATTGTTCGAAACAGATACCGCGGCTCCGTAACACAAAGGACAATAGAAGGAACATGAATGAAGTCTGACACCCCCCCCCCCCATCCGTCCAGAGCAGGGGAAGTTTTTTATGATTTCTCATCAATAATTACTAATTGGCAACATTAGTAGGTATTTAATCAGCTCCTTTCTATATTGAAGACAGGTTTTTAAGTCTATACCACATCTCATCGTGAATAGTTTAAGTATCCTTTTCTCTAGAAAGATTATTAGGGTCAGGATTCAGTTAAATGTCAATATTTTAGACAGAATGATTGAATAATAACTGCCGCTCGGGTCGATCTTGAGATTATGTCGCGCTTGCCTGGGTTGGCCTGTGGATGGGTGACCACTTATTACATACTGAGTTATCTCGGTATCGCAGAAAGCACGTTAAGAAGCTGGTCCCGGTTCATTTTCTAAAATACTGTAACAAGGATTAACAAAATCGTTCCAGGCGTTTGCTTGTTAGAGTAGGTACTGTCCACAAAAGAACAAACATACGTATTATTATATAGACCTACTGACGTTAAGCCGTTGGTTCAGGCTGTCATTTTAGTCCAGGCTGTCATTTGTAGATCATTGAGCTGTTACAGGTAGTCAGTGACTCGAAAGTCTGACAGCAAACCCTACCAATTAACTGGGTTGTGGACTTCAGATAAACAGTCGCTTCATGAAAAATACTGTTATTCCGCTGAATCCGGCAACACTGAAAACTTACATCAGAAAACCTATTCAAATATGATCATAGAGAAGAAGAATCAATCTTCGCACTCACCACAGTGAAACAAATGGTAACAGCAATGAAAACCAGCAACAAGAACATTGTAACATTATCACTAATAAATCTTTATGGTCTACATTATATGACGAGCTGTAAACTTTCAATTTTTATTTCAAATGTGATTCGCGATTAACTTTTGGCGAACATTTTACGCTTTATTTCTTTACTAGCTTTTGCCCGCGACTTCGTACGCGTGGATATAATAGTTACTTATGTGTAATAGTTCCCGTTCCAGGGGGATTTCCGGGATGAAAACTATCCTATGTCCTTTCTCGGGTCCCAGACTATATCTGTACCAAATTTCATTAAAATCGGTTCAGTGGTTTAGGCGTGAAGAAGAGACAGACAGACAGAGTTACTTTCGCATTTATAATATTAGTTTAGATTATATGTGTAGTGGTAAAATTTGTTGGTAACTGAAGTTGTTGGATTCTGAAATGTTGTCGTTTTTCATGTAATGCAGTTTCTTTATCAACTAAAAATAGTTTTCGCTTCAACAGCTCAAACGTGTAAGTTTTGCTACGTAAAAACAGTGAGCAATATCGCAGTTTGCTCACTGCGTGAGACTAGGTCACTGAGAGCCGCGTTTTATAATTGACACGTTCGGAAACGCGTAATACCTAATCTTAAATTGAATGACTTTTTTCATAAAATAGATTGAAATTGTATTTACTTAATGCAAATTACTGAATTAAAAAAAAATCACCTGTGAATAATTATATTTATTTTCAACAATCTTATATTTGAAAAATAAAACATCGTTTTTTTATCGGCACACGAAAAAGAAAGAACATGGAATTAAAACTTTAGCTTACGAACATAATTACATGGTATAACATCATCTGTTGTGTGTTTCTTCAGTAGATTTTGTTCATTGTAGAACATGCAATACACTGTTGCTTGTTGAGATGCCAGTAATGTGTTCTCGCTGCTGAAGTTCATCTCGCGCGTTTGAATCCCGAATAAGCAAAGGGTTCTATAGAAGAAACCTAAGCGCGGCGAGGGATCTGTTCAGAGGAAAATCAACAGTCACCATAAAGAAATACTTTGCTCTCTTCTCACGAATAACTATTGTGTCACATAGGCCTTCATAAGCTTCATAGGCTTATAAAACATCGATCCGAAGGTGCTCGGTTCCAGTTAATCGTTTCCTATGAAGAAGAACTGGCAAGAAAGTAGGAGTCATAGGAAGTCGACATTGTATAATTTATCGGCCTCTATTTAAGCCCACTCTGACCCATCAGCCATCTCATAAAGGGATCATTTTCCACTAGGTATTTAGATAATCCGTAAGAATGGTCTTCTTCAGATCAGTCTTCTTAAAAGATACTTAAAGATTGACAAACTAACTTATATTCTTACTTCAAAACACCGTCTAAACTTCGTCAGGTGCGAACTGTTGTTCCTCTGTCGCAGCCTCGGCTGGTATTGGGACTTCATCTTCAGAAAGAGGTGGACGGTTCAGCCCAGCCTCATTCAGTAGCTCTAGTAGTGATACCATCGCACTGGCAAGCTGGAGACAGATGGTATCAGAACATGATTTAAAAAAACATAGTTTATATCAAGGGGAAGGCGAATATGAAATTTTAACCACCTCTGCTGCTCCAATTTTTTATTCCGGTTTATGATATTATTATTTAACTAGCTTTGCCTAGCGATTTCATCCGCTAATCTTGCTCCATGTCGTACCTGGCTGTTATTTATTTCGTCAAAATTAAAACTTGACACTTGTAGTTTTCGAGTTTCGTAATGAGTCAGTCAGTGATTTTCTCTTTTATGTATAGGTATACAGGGTGTTTGGCGCATAGACCGACAATTTTTTTTGGGGTCATGTGAAGGTCAAAAAGCTTTTGGTTTCTTTTACAATTTTTTATGAATTTGATATTTTTCATAGTTTTTTTTTCATTGTTGTGAGTTTGGATACTCTACAAGTATTTTTATAACATCTTATGCTGTACATTTATGATTTATTTAGAATAACAACACATTAGAGAATGTAATAAAAGTTGTTTGGTCAAAATACGACAACAAACTGAAAAGTTATAACGTTCTTAAGAAGATAATTCAAGTATTTTTTTTTTAAACAATAAAGATATTCGTACATACAATAAAGATAATCGTATCTGGCTTATAGTGAAAGTTAGGACATGGGGTCTAGGTCTGAAAACTAGCACATGACACCCTCAAACTTCCAAAAATTTTTGTCGGTCCATGCGCCAAACATCCTGTATGTAGTTAAAAGCGGTTGAAAGGAATAAAAAATGGTTAACTTTAGTTATTTACATGGACAACAATACCTGTGCATCCGCTCTTTCCTCCTTCGCCAACAGCTCAGAAGTGATCACGGCCTCCTTGGCGGCCTCATGAAGCCGCCCAGCCCTGGCGTGTCTCCCGGCCACATTGATCCTGATGAGAGGATCGTCACTGGCCAGAGTTAGCGCGCGGGAGTACGCCGCATCTGCGCGGCTATCTCCCAGACGTTCTAAGCAAATGCCTATTAGCAGCACCTGGATGAAAACTTAGGTTGAAACGTAGTCTAGAGACTGAGTGGAAAAGAAGAAGTTATTGCCTGACCAGCATCAACAGCAGTAGTCACCAGCGGTGACGAGCTCGACTGTCGGACTAGGGACTTAACTTTCAAACAGCTTCACACTTTTAGTGTCTCTGAACATTCTGCTTGCCTTATGAGCAACACAATCGTTCTAACGTTCTCAACGCAATCTGGGGCCGGAGTTATGAATCACAGCCCAGCTCTGGTCAAAAAAGTTATGTGTATGTGTAAGTTATGTGTCAAAAACAGCTGGCTATTAATATAGGTACACTAGCCCTGCTTGAAGTAAATAGTTACATTATATACTTACAAAAACTGGTGCACACTGTTAATTCTGCCAATTCTTATTTGGCACATTCTACGTATATGGAATAAATCTATAATCGGCAAAGCTGTTCGTCGTCCCTACCGTGTAAGGTTGAAAGGGCTGCAATGCCGCTGCTGTGGCCAGCCGGCAGAATGCCGAGGCAGGTCTCTTGCACACGAGCAGCGCCACGCCGAGGTTGTGAGCAGCGCGGGCGCTCAAGGGAGCCGCCCACGATGCGCGTTGTAAACACGTCAGAGCCTGTATTGTATAACAACCTGTTGTGTATCGATATACTAAGCATAGTTATAAGACGTATTGTTATGTATCAGTGTACGAGACCAACGCCAGTCTGGCATTAAACGCCTTACACACCGCACACGCCTTTGATTCAACAGTAGAAACCGGGTTATTTTCTATATTTTTAAACGTTAACAAGAGAGGACCTTCCAAAACGAATTGTTTCATCTTTTGCTTCTGTGGGTACTCAAAAAATACTGGTTAACCCAGAGAGCATTTGGAGAGCTAAAGCATATTGTTTACCTCAACCTCAAAACTATGTACCCATATACATATAATAATATGTGACAGAATGATACTTAAATAAATAATAAAAGTACTTCAACTCCCATAAACTTACAGCAATATATTTCTTCTTCGCCAACAATGCCATTCCAAGATTGGCATGAGCCGCCACGCAGGTCGGATGCGCCGTTAAAGCGGTTTTAAGCCTGGACAACGCGGCGTCCAGATCTTTATGCTGCAGCATCATGGCTGCGAGGGCCAGGGCGGCTGCGTGCTGCGTCGGCTGTTGTGCCAGAGCTGCCCCCAAGAGTTGAAAAGCACGTCGAGGGTCGCCAGCGCGGAGACGTAGCGCCCCTGCTGCCGCTAATGTGTCTGCCCCGCATGCGTGCGTGCTGCGAATAAGGAGATAACTTTGATTTATTGACCGTCTGCAACAATTAAATCCCAGTTTCTTATTAACCTGGCTACAGAAAATCCAAAAGAAAATGTTATAATTTTAAATTTTAAAGACTTTTGCTGTTTAACAATGCAAATCGCATAAACTAATGCAAACGTGATTGGTCATTCATTATACTTCACTTATACCTTAGTAACACGCTAATTGCGCAATCTTGAAGCATTTATGTGTCAACTGTGAAATAAATACCTAAATGAACCAATTCTTCTGCATTACTGCGAATTTCCAAAATTGTTCAAAACGACAAATAGGCAATACTTACGTCAAAGCCTGGTCATATGCCACTAGCGCTCCGTTCACATCGTCACAGGCCAGGAGTAGCTTCGCCAAAAGAGCGCCGGCTCGTTCCCCGCCATCCGCCTGCACTGCAGACCTGGCCCATTCCACACCATTTTCCAGCTCGCCTAAGTTCCACGAACATTCCGCTGGAATATTTTATAGGCTGATGAATTCTATATCATGGCAACCATCACCAAATCAATCAACATAATCTATTGCAGTTTTCTACTAGAAGTATACATTAGTCTATCTCCCATGTTGTAACATGGGATGTCTTATGTATTCAGTATATATTAGTCTCTCCGCTAGTATGGTATCTAGGTATACAGTTTGTTCTCATCACTGGTGTGTATAGGTCATCACGCATCTACATTAATATAAAATAGCGGCTGTAATGTAAGACAGGGTGGGTGCCGGAGGCGGATCACAGGTGTTGTGACTGTTAGTAACTAGAGAGACTAGCATGCTGGCAAATTGAGTTTACCTAAAGCGCAGTATATATCGGGATCAGGATGTTTTGACAACTTGTCAGCTTCTAGGTAGGCCTCAAGAGATAACTGGAAACGATGCTGCCGAGACCTGCAACGCCATTTAAGATTTATTTAAATACAAAAAAATGGTTGCTACGCAGATGAGATCGGCTTCAAATCTAACCGAATGCACCTTAATACACGTACTTCTCATGCGACATGCCTATCTAACATCCACATCCCAGATGTACAGGGTTAACAATACCCATTTTTTAGACTTTAGTTTTCGGTTTCAGTTTGTCAAAGATCTGCAAATGACAGCGAGAGTCGACCAGAGCCGGATTATTCCTATTTTATAGTAGGAACGTGCCTAGAGGCGCGAGTTTACAAAATGCGATTTTTCTCTGTCGAGGCCAAAGAGTTATTTTCTAAGAATACAGCCTTGAGCGCAGTCACGACTTCAGACGATTTTCAATGCAACTAAACGCTACGGTCGGTGGCGCAAAGCTCAACGCTGTACGACTACCCTAAATCCGCCAATGATACGTACAAACACCTGGCAACTTGTTTTAAAGGCTCCGGATCCTGAGGTAGGAGTCGGATACAGCTGTGGTACCTCTCTAGGGCTTCCTGCAATCTACCAGCATCAGCCAGCACGGAACCCTGGTAGGAATAAATACAAAAATGTGTGAACTGATTGCATTAGAATATAGGATTTCAAGGTCAAAGAAGACTTAAGATTTGTTAGGAGCACTCCATGGACAGAATTATTTTTATTTTACTAAGAGTCATGACTAGCCGGTAGTTTATTTTACTCTAGGTAGTGATTAGTGTGTCTATTAATACTACTCCAATTCTGTATTAGTTCATGAAGTAAGAAATTACAAGCCTTTGCGTAGGTATTTTCGTTTGAAGATACTTTCATTTGAAAGCTTTTCATATCCTGCCGGGGTTGCGGGTTGTTCCAAAGTAATACCGCGGCCCCGGAACGTAAAGGGCAATAGAAGGAACGTGGGTGGGTTTTAGTCAGTTAAAGTCTGACACGCCCCCTCGCTCCGCCCAGAGCGGGGGGGAAGTTATTTGATGATTTCCGACACCACAAAAAAAGGCCTTTCATATACCTTAATGTAATGCGCATATCTATGTTTATTGTCGTATTGTTTCTGCAGCTCATCGGCGAGGTCTAGACATAGGGAATGCTCCCCTCTTACGTAGCGCGCATGTAGCAACCAGTTGCGGGAGCCGGTGTCGAAGCCTAGAAACATGGAAAAATAATACTACAACGATTAAATTACTTACAATACTTAATCGTTTCAACACATCGTTCTGGGCCACCTTTACAATGACTACAAGAACAAAAGCAAGACAGAATATGGCTTGGAATGGCTTGGAAATAATGGTATTTAGTGTAGTTAAGATAAAGTAAACAATGATTGTCAAACCGTCCGCAATGCTTTCTAAGGAAAATCGGCGTTTCTTCATTATCCTCTAACACAAAATTGTATTTAGGTTTACTATTTGTTTGTATCGGTACCGCCATGGTAACAGCACTAATACCTAAATGCGGAATTTAGACATTTATCACAACGCGGCAAGGTACATAAGTACTTACAATTGTATTGTGTTAAAGTTCTTACCATTACGTTTTTTAAACAAATTACTATAAATTGCTTACTTAATTAAAAAAAAAAACTATAGGGTAGTTAACTCCGGTTTCATTTGTTTTGTTAGGAAATTATTTGATTTAAGAAGTACCTTTATTAAAAACCTAAAATTACTTTGGGGAATCATCAATGATCTATAACAATCAAACGATAAACAAATCAAGTTTAGCCATAAAAAAGGATTCATTAAAATGTTTAATGCATTCGAAAGAATCGAATAATCAAATCCACGTTTCCGAACGAAAATGACAAATCAAAATTTGACAAGTGTACTGTTGCAATGAATTTCGTAGATTCGTAAATACCCCGATAAAAACCATTTTCCTAAGTTTTCAGCTTTACACATTTAAAAATAACTTAGAAAATTAAAAAATGGAGGATATGGCGAGACTTGCTGTGGTAGAACAAAGTTTGAGAGATGTGAATAAATTTCATAAAATACTGTATGAACTTTTGCGGCATATAAATCATATTTTAGAAAATCCTCATGAAAATGAGTTGAGGACGATAAAAAGCGAAATTCTTAAAGATTTTTTAAAGTGTGAGGCTTTCAACGAATACTTGGAATATGTCGGCTTCCGACCGGTAAGTACAGAAAATAACTAAAGAGTGGATACTGTTCACATTAACTTTAAATTGTGAAGGAGATAAAATCAAAATCTATTGGGACATGCGAAGGAACCATATTTAGTCTCAAAAAGACACTCTTAATCACTTTTCAATAAAAGTTTTCTATGAACATCTTAAATGTAAATAAAGATATGAAAATGAATGTGTAATATTTGGTCATTACTTTCTTATAGAACTCACCCGTTATCTACATAAATTTTTATCTAACTCTATCACTATTGTGTAATTTGGAATATGATTTCATTGATTACTTCAACAAAATTATTAAAAACCGGATCTAGTTAAACTGATTGCAACTGATAAAGATACATGTCACTGTTTGGCTGATTTCTAAAACCCTGTTATTGGTAAACAATCTTCTTAATACTTCTTTGAGACAAAGGTAAGGGATGTTATGGGATCTGAATAGGCAACAATATAAACTCATGATAGAATAGATTACAAAAAGTTGCTTGATACCTATATAAAAAATATGCTCCTCTATTTAAACCCATCTGTGTCACAGGAATGGTGGACATCAATAAGTTAGAACTTAGGCATAATTGTGCTATGTTGCTATTAAATAATAAAATTGATGTCATTACTACTCTAGCTAGCTCGTTGTTAGCTACAGTGGTTGCAAGCCTATGCCTCACTAGGCCTTTTCATACCCAAACTGCTCGACTTACCCTCTACCTAGGCAATGTATGCTAAACAACCTGATTGCTCAGGCACCAGATCTTAATACATTTATAGAGTATAAGCAGTAAAGTCATGCTTTATTATTGAATAAAGACCTTTACTTAATTTAAATTTGTTGATATCCTGCATGTTTCACACAAACTGTAAATTCAAAATATTTTATTGTGATAGGGTACAAAAACTATAACTAGCTATTTGTTTCTTTTCCCTTTTTAAACTTAAGACTTAATTAAAATTTACAATGACATTCCAGTACCAGTGACAATCTACCGTACATAGTAGAGCAATGACGTAATTACAAAATCATTCATGTATACATATTACATTACAGGATGGTACTGAAGTCAGTTACCCAAAAGAACAAACTCTGAACAACTTGAGAATGGCACAAGCAGCGATTGAGAGAAAGATATGTTTTTGTTACGGTTCCTTGAGTAAACAGACTACTGAAAAAAGCAGTCGCAGTCTTCGGATAAAAGCGTTCACACCTGCTAAGATACTGGTAATGTATGTTATTGTCTTAGCTTTTTGTCATGTTGTTCCTGCTAAATGCATAGTTGATACATGAGCTTAAACTAAATATTTGTCAAGCATTCATAACGGTAGAAGTGATCTCAACATTCCCCAACACCCAGTAATGATTTCGACCTTCATCATCCATACTAAAATAAAGCATAGGACTTTGTTTTGCATAATCTGATCTCTGATCTCTTTTTTAGCCATGTCATCCTTCACACAGCCTATCCATTGTTCCGTTTGGCTTTTTCTACTCCTTCAACCAATCACATTCATAATCAAAAGTTTCTTCATTCCTCCCTAAAAGATCACTATAGCATGACAAACGATTACCACCTAAAAAGTCACTATTATCGCTACTATTTGACTCAGCTACCCTACCATGACGTGTTAAAGCAGAACTTATTCCGCTGAGGGAAAGAGACAGAGCTATACAGGGTGTCTAGCACCATCTCTTTCACTCAGTGGAATAAGTTCTGCTTTAAGATGTCATAGTAGGCCTACAGGTCCCTTTCTGAAAAGGGCCTTATTACTAAGAGCCATGAAAAATTGATTACGACCGTTTCTCATACCTACCGAATATACATTTAAAAAATCCGTCAAACCGATTCAACTAAAACTGTGTTCAAATAAAGAAAGCAGTGTTCCGCGCGCTTATAGGTGAAGGTCTTTGGTGATGGATTATATCTGGCCGTTCTTGCCGACAATAGGGTAGTTTCCACGGTCATGTCCATTAGTCCGTCTTTTAGATTTTTCAAAAATAAGGGATACGTATTTTTTTTTTAATTAGACCAAAAACGACAAAGATATAGCCCATTAAAGTTACGTGTGACGTCACTCCTTGCGAAAAAATGTGAATGTAAATAAAAGACGGACAATTTTTTTTTTTAAACTGGCCTATTGTTTTTACAAATTCTGCCGCCACGGTTAACGCAATTGCTGGAGCGATTGACTGCTGCGCTGCGTGTCGCGAGTTCGATCCCCGAACAAATATTGATCTAGCTGTTTGTATTATTTAAAATATTTAAATAGTTGTAAATGCAGCCACAATACAACAGAAATTACTAGTGTGGGTTGCCTCAGAAACGTTTTGAAAAAAAGAGGGCAGTTTAGACAACCATTTTATATTGGTATATAAATAAATATGTATATAATATTAAATTAAAACGTTGCCCCACGCTAGGAATTATTCCTGTATCGTGAGTGCGTTTATAAACATTTAAGCTCACATACACAAACAGCCAGACCCGGAACAACTACCTGTGGCTATACAAATATTTGTTCCGTGTGGGAATCAAACCCGCGACACACAGCGCGGCAGTCGATCGCTCAGCCACTGCACCAACCGTGACGTCCCAAGATATATATTTTATAAACACTGTGTTCAAAGTCCCGTAATCTTGGTTTGCAGACAACACACAACCAACTTCTGTTAAAAATCGAGAAGTTGTTTAATGATGTCCTGGTATATGAGGACGAAGAGTTGTTGGAGCTTGCCCGGGAGCAAATACCTATCGTCACGCTGCAGCTCATGGCGCTCGACAGGGTTCGCGAAGTCCAGAAGTTGATAAAAGCTGGTGAGGTTCTAGCATTTATTCAATTAAACCGTTTACTGCATAAATATGTCACCTTACTTTGGTCGCTCGAAATACTGGAAATACAATGGGCAACTACAGTACTTTCACAAGTTATTATGCCTTGTTTGTGACCAAGGGCCTTAATCTGCTATTACAATAGTGTCAGAATGGTCGATCACTGATCGCATAATGGTTAGACTAAGACCCCGACAGACTAAGGCCTCGGGACTGTAGATTCATTTTGTTTCTTGACATTCAAAAGTGCCTGTAATGGTCTAATTGAAATAAATGATTTGATTTGATTTGAATACTGAGATGGGCGTTGTCTCACATTCAGCATGAAACCATATATCGACGGTTCCTACAGTACATAAGTTTAAGTCAAAAGCGGAGGTTTACAGGAGAGTGTAATTTGTGTTCAGCACGCCCTAGAAATAATTCTATGAGTAATAATATTTTTTTTCTTTCTACAATATTTTAACACTACTTTTACGACACTTATTTGTTGTATTTATAACACTTGTTCTCTTATACGATTTCTAAAACAAGGTAAATAAATTAAATAAAAATCTTATGTCAGCATGTGCGGCATAGACAATCTAAAGCCAAAGGAACAATAAAAAAAATGACATTTTCGACATGTCTTTATGTACATCCCTATGTACATAAAGACATGTCGAAAATGTCATTTTTTGACGGTCCCTACCGTCGAGAGGCAGTTTAAGAAAGCGAGACATAACTATTCTAATATAATTTTCAACGAAATAAAAAGTTAATATTTGAAGCTGGAAGAATATTGGACAGTAGCTGAGTCGCCAAAAAAATATTTTTGGGGTTCCGTACCTCAAAAGGAAAAAAACGGAACCCTTTTAGGGTCACTTTGTTGTCAATACGCTATATCTTGGGAACGCGTAGAATTTGGAATATCAAATTAAAACAGACTTGCACACTAAGGGTTTAATACAAACTTTCTACATAAACGGCCATATTTTTGACTACGTGGACTGCTCCAAGGGACCAAGGGACTTGAGTATATGGTATTTGTCACGCGTTCCCGAGATAAAGGGTCTTGAAAGATAGACAGACAGACGGTCAACAGAGTGATAAGGGTTCCGATTATTCCTTTTGAGCTACGGAACCCAAAGAGGTACTAAATCTAAGTTTATGCTGTTTATGTTCATCTTTCCGTATTATTCTCCACATTACAGGTCAAACGGATACCCTGGACCTCCCGTTCGATATAGCACTCTTAATGGAACTGCTTGGCTGGTTCAAGCATAAGTTCTTCAAGTGGGTTGACCAGCCTGAGTGCGAAGGATGTGGTGGTCACACAACATTCAGCGCGAACTATACCATCAACACGGATAGAGAGACCTGTAGAGTGGAGGTGAGTACGAATGATATTGACGTCGTACGACGATCATACGACGACGTTCATCATCATGTACACGATTCATGACTTCCTTAATGATAAAAATGAATGAAAATGAAATCGATCTAACATTGACATTTATTATTATATTTTTCTGACATCTTTTATTTACTTTATCTTTATTATATTATTTTTTCCTGATTGACATTTTTATTCATTCTATTTGACATTAGTACTTAATTAAATATTTTTGTGCTCTTTATTAGTTTGACATTTTTGTTTTGCAACTGTAAAATTTATTTGAATCAATTTATTATATTTAATTTTAAATAACTTGTTTTTTTTTTTTAAATTTGGAAATTAATATTATTTGCATGCCCATAAGACGGTAGAATATGGAGAACCTATTAATACGAAAAGATCTACAGTACGGCCAACGAGAAGCGAAACCAAATGTAAACAAAATCCATGCTAAAACCCCATCTTAATTGGCCGACCGAATGTTGGCGAACCCGTCTTAACGTTGTCATGCTTTTGCCGGGACAACGAGACATTACGACAAAGGCACAAGATGGAAAGAGCTAAATATTAGATTGTCAACGCCACAGTTGTTCTTTAGGTTAATGACCTTTCGTATCGCTTCTCGTTGGCCGTGCTATAGGTAAAAATTACCCATGTTTGCAAAAATAAATAATTTGATTTGACGTCTCTCTTTGGTAAGGGAGATAACAAGGCAAAAATGCATAGTACCTACCTAATTATCTAGGTGCTAAATGTATTATGATATCGGTAATTTTTCAGTATCTTAACACTTTCGCTGTCCAGAACTCAGCGTATGAGTTTAAAATAAATTGTATAATTTGGACTGGGCAGCGAAAGGGTTAATAATCACTCGGAGCTATGAAAAATCATACCTCGATCAGATCATCGATTATAACCTCAAAATCTAGTTTTGTTTTTATTTATTTATTTTATCCAGCTAGTCCGCTATAAAAATAAGATCATAAAGGAGTTTACTAATGATATAAAATACAATACATCATCTTCAGATGCTCTCTCTTGGCTGCAGGGCCAACAATGTATGGGCGCAGAGCAATGTCCTTTTATTAATTAATTTTATATTATAAAACTTACTTCCTTATTTATTATTTATTTAGTACAAAGTACAGAGGCGGACTTAATGCCATAGGCCAGAGATGGCGAACCAATGGCACGCGTGCCAAAGACGGCACGCGACAAAACGAATTGGGCACGCAAACAATTTTAATCATATTTTTATCTTACTATCATTTTACCAGTTTTTTTTAAAAAAAGTTTCGAATTGATAGTAATTATTTTCCTAATACAATCACTTAGTCAAAATTATTTGATGGCACGTCTGTGGCGTCATTCAACATTTATTTAGGAAAAATGGCACGTTGGTTCATCAAGGTTCGCCACCCCTGCCATAGGCATTTTCTACCAGTCAACCTTTGGGTGATGCAGAGACAAACAGTGGTTCCTTAATTTCAATTTGACAGCGATACTGACAGGAGTCTACAATGCAGTGATTACAGTAAACAGTGATACCCTACCCTGGTAAATTACTGGCGCTTTCAACTCAATCACAAAGTTTGTTACTGTCTCTGTGTAGGCGTACACATGCGCGTCATGCGGCGTGGGCGCACAGTTCCCGCGCTACAACTGCCCGCGCACGTTGCTGCGCTCGCGCCGCGGCCGCTGCGGCGAGTGGGCGAATTGCTTTGCGCTGCTGTGTCGCGCGCTCGGGTACGACACGCGCTTCGTGTATGACACTACCGACCATGTGTGGTGCGAGGTAAGCACTGACCATTGTATTTATTTTATTTTTATTGGTTTACTAGCTTTTGCCCGCGGCTTGGCTCGCTTTTAATTCGGGTTAACACAGTTCCCCTTTCCCGATTTGCAGGTACCTGCTACCTGTAGTTTTTGCCTTAGCGCCTTATTTATTGTAATAGCAAAGCTAAGCTTTTCCTTTTCTTCCCTCTTTCTGACATAGGCTATCTTTTTTTTTTAAAGTGAGATATGAGGGATCTCACTTTAAAAAAAAAAGATAGCCTATGTCCGTCTCCAGGGTCCCAACTATCTCTTGTTGACCTGCGAGTGCCATTAAAAAAAACCTGACTGTCAATGAATTATTTCGTTATTTCTCCAGATTTTCGACTACGATTCGAATTCGTGGTTGCACGCGGACCCATGCGAAGCCAAGCTGAACGCGCCGCTGTTGTACTCTCACGGCTGGGGCAAGAAGCTGTCCTACGTCATCGCAGTGTCTCGAGATGATGTACAAGACGTTACCTGGAGATACACCATGGACCACAAAGAGGTGAGGTTATTGGCACACATGGGCAGAGAAGATATAAGTCAATCTTTTAGTATAATAAGATGCCTAGGCAAATTACAGTACTTAATTAAAAACATATACGACTTTAAAAAGGCTTTCCTGAAAATACTATTTTATTTTTCATTTTTATTTTAATTTATGAAGTTTATCGAATTTAAAAAATATTATAATAATAATACGATTTCATTTAGAATTAAGTATTGAAATTTTGTGATAATAATATTAGTTTTGTTTCTTGTTTATAACGAAATCTTAATTTTATACTATGTAAAAATTGGTTATAATCAGCAGTATTTGTACTTACTTCATTAACGGTTGGTATTACATTAGTTGCTGAAGCGTCGCACGGAGTGTTCCGAGCAGGAGCTGATCGCCTGCATCCTGGCGCTGCGCGAACATCGCCAGCGCCAGGTGTCGGAGGCGCGGAGACGGTACCTCGCCAAGCGGACCCTGCACGAGCTCGTCAGCCTCTTGGTCGAGAAGTATGATTATTCCCTTTATTTATTAACTTTTGTATTATTTTCAATTTTAAATATTTTAAACAATCCTTTCATAATATAAAGGCGAAAGTGAGTTTGTTTGTTTTGTTAAGACTTCACGCCAAAATCGGTTTAACTATTCACGGTTAAACCGATTTTAATGAATTTTGGTAAAGAGATAGTTGGGACCCTGGAGACGGACATAGGCTTTTTGAAGCTAACTTGTTAAAAAAAAAAAGGGAAAAATGCAGGAGAAAGAGGGAAGAAAAAGGAGAACTTAGGCGCAAGGACAAAAACTACAGATAGCTGCAAATCAGGAAAGAGGAACTGTGTTACCCCGAATTTAACGCGATCGAAGCCGCTGGCAAAAGCTAATTTTGAATAATAAAGACGGACTAAATAAAATGTAATTATTTTGAACCTGGAAATTACTCTATTCCACAGAAAACCAACAGACTATGAGAATCACGGCCGAATATCAGGGTCTGAGCAGTGGCGAACCGAACGAGGGGAGATCGGCACCCAAGCTTCGAGAACATTCGAGCTGAACAAGCCCGGCCACTACACCATCAGCTACTTCTCGGCCGCGGACCTGTATCGCGTGCAGTATCAGAACGAGGAGGTGGAGACCATACCCACCTGGGCTGCAGGGGTCTACCAAGCTGAGAATGTGTTCAGAAAAGTCGAACACGATTGGAAGCAAGTTTATCTAGCCAGAAAAGGTAGGCTGTTATTTTTTTTATTAAAACTAATATATTATATATACCTACTTTATTTTAATTATAAATAGTAGGTACCTACTATTTGTTTATGCCCGCGGCTACGCCCGCATAGAGTTCAAAAAGTATCCTGGGATACTTTACTTCTATACCAGGATATTATAAAATAAAAGGTTTTACAACATTTGCATTTATAATACTATCTGCGCCCCGTGGTTTTAACCGCGTAGATCAGGATAATAAAAAACCTGAAGGTTATAAATTAGTGTTTAATACATGACGTTTTATTAGAAAAGCAATTCCAAATAAGTTGAATTTCTCTTAGTGATTGTTTTCACCAACATTAAGTGCCTCCCAACTGAATGCCTAGTGCACGAAGTGACACTTAAATGAATTCCCAGCGCCCGTATTCACCAACACTAAGTGAGTCGTTACTGAATGTTCCGTGTCAGAGGGCGCTGCGCTGGGCGCGCTGTCGTGGCGCGTGCGCGCGGGCGCGGGGCTGGCGCTGCGGCGCGTGCGCGTGCGCGTGGCGGCGCAGCTGTACGGCAGCGGCGCGCTGGCGTGGAGCGTGCAGCGGGACGCGCAGCCGCCGCAGCCCGCGCACTTCGACACGCAAGACTTACGTATGTACCACTCATTTATTTTCCGTTTATTCACTTTTTCACATATTAATATTCTTTATATTTTTACATCTTTCTTGTTGATGATTTTAATGCTAGTTTTTTTTAGTTGACACTGAAATTACAAAGTTATTTTGAATTTCGCGGGCTAAACTTGCGCTTCCATCTTAAGCCGAAAGTCGAGATCCATTGATCCTTGCGCTTTTCTGATGGTCGCCATTGTTGCTTCTGGCGCCCAGAAGTTGCAATGAAGGAAATAGTATGACTGATTTGTCCCAAATAAAAACAAAAGCGAAAACACATTGTAATTGTAATACTGATTGTGCAGAGAACGGCGTGACCCTGGATCTATCGTGCAGCTCCCTGTTGATCCGCGTGGAGCTGTCGGGCGGCTCGGGCAGCGTGGCGTGGCAGCACGCGCAGCTGTGTCGCGCGCCGCTCGGCTCCAGCGCGCCCACGCTCGCGCTCAGCGTGCAGCTCACGCCGGCGTAGTGCACTCGACGGGGACGCGCCGCTCGGCTCCAGCGCGCCCACGCTCGCGCTCAGCGTGCAGCTCACGCCGGCGTAGTGCACTCGACGGGGACGCGCCGCTCGGCTCCAGCGCGCCCACGCTCGCGCTCAGCGTGCAGCTCACGCCGGCGTAGTGCACTCGACGGGGACGCTACTCATTGGACTAGCCTTCATCGACCGAGAGTGGAACAGGTAGATTGATTTACGGCCAGTGATCCGAGATATACAGGGTGTAAATGGACCTTTCATGATTCCCCTACCAAACATTCTGAACATCAATGTAAATACTGTGCAAAAAAATTACTGGGAATCTTTTCAGTATCACACAAATCATGAAGTTAATTAAAATAAAGTTATAACATTTTAAACTCACTTCCCAGGTATGGTCTAGAACAAAAATAAAAGAGTTCTTTTCAATTTCATTAAAGATGTTTCTACACCCTTTATAATAGTAATATGAACATACCTCCTTGATTTAAAAAGTTATAAGATTTTTGCCTCCATGACTTCAAAAGATCTTTAATATGATTCTAGTCGTTGGAATAGGTGGCCGGACCAGACTTATGTTTTTCCCGTATTGTTATAATTACTAACCAGTAGTAATATGCATAATATATATATATAACTCAGCAAAGAGAGTCCTTTAAATTTTCTTCTTAGATTAAGATAATTTTTGAATTTAGAAGGTATGTCCATGTTATGATAGCGTATTGCCAGTACCAAAAATCAATCTTCCTATTCCAATTCTTGGTTCACCGTGCAACGCGTAATGCTAATGTCAATCCAGAGATAATTAGATTTCATAAAATTTGATAATTATTAATCATAATTGCCTTTCTTGCTTAGTGTTTTAAACCCATTGGTTGCCTGGGGATCTAAAATGGCCGTTTAAGCAGAATCATAATAGGTCAATAATAGTTTATCAAAATCAAATCAAATCATTTATTTCAATTACCATTACTGGCACTTTTGAATGTCAAGAAACAAAATGAATCTACAGTCCCAGTCACAAGGCATAATAACTTGTGAAAGTACTGTAGTTGCCCATTCCAAAGCGTTGATCTCTATGGAGAAGAATGGGCAAGAAACTCCATGGACACTCTTTTAAATTATAATATTTTTACAAAAACGAATTTACATCATTCATGTTGAGATTATACAAATATGTGAGAACGATGTAGAAAGACGTGCACAGTAAGAGCGTCCAGAGTAAATAATGTGAAATACGTTATCATTCGTAAAATGGTCACCAAGTGACAATTCACAATATTAACTGGGGCTGACCATTTCAAGATTATAACGTATTTCATTCATTTATTGTTTTTTTTACATACAATTACATTTTTAAATATTTCTTAATAAAAAAAATAAACATTTAGAAATATAAAAAATAGTAGCCCTCCGGTATCGGGAACAGGATCCAAGCTACCGGCGGTCAGGGCTCCAGAGAAAGGAACCTCCTAAAAATACGAGCCGTATCCAGGAGTACTTTCTGTATCAAGCCCTTGATCCAGCTGCCTAACGAGAGCCTCCTCAGGTGTTGGTCGAGGCTGGCAATTAAGCCATTGGCAGATACGACAATCGGCATAATTATTGCTGAGTCCACATCCCACATGTCGACAACCTCGCGAGCCAAGTCAATATACTTGATTTGTTTATCTTTCTCGGCTTTCATAACGTATTTAATATTATTATCCTATTATAATACTGCTAAAGGGCCATTTGTGACCCTCTGATCTGGTTTATTGATAGCAAATTCTAACACAATGAAGTATGTATCTTTTTCTTCATTAGTAAAGATTTTTAGAGACATCACATACTATGTGGCCACGACCTCGAGTTGTAGTACGACCAGCCGACATCTTAAATAAAACTGGAAGAAAATTTAAAAAAAATCTTCCTAGTCGGAGCCTCGAAGCCACGCACCTGTATTAAGCTTCGCTTTGTAAGAAAATGTATGTGGTTGTGTCCACTGCAACCCACGGAGAGGCTACGCATGAATTGACGTCATTAATACATGGCGATAGGCGGTTACATAGCTCAACGCTGTCAACGTGGGTCTACGTTACCACTAGAGTAGTACACGAATATGACCATTTACAGTTCGCTTATCGCAGAGCAGTTTTCTAGGCTCTCCGTGCGCCGTGCCACGCTATACAAAGTCGTGGGTCTTCGTGTAGGGACTCCAGTGAAAACGTAGACCCACGTTGTCAGACAAATTAATACACGCAGCTAAAATGGGCCCGCGCCTTCTCTAAGAATCACGTTAGATGTAAAGACTTTCTTTCCGCTTTTAAAATGAAGAACGACAATAAATGCCTTTTATTGTTATGCTTATATGCAAGGTGTAGACGGACGGGTAAGATTCAATGTAACGCATACAATGTATTGTGCTAATGGACGCATTGATTGATAGACTGGGTCCATCGAGATAATAAAGCAAAACTAATACTTAGAATTAAAAAATCATTGACGGGGTAAGTGCCTTTCGGCTTCTTTAAGAGTTTTTTCCACCCATTATACACATAATTGGACCAATTTATGCAAATAGGAGAGATAAAAATTATCTGTGAATTTTGACAGACAAACATTTAATTGACAGATCTTTTTGATCTCTATGCGGTTGCTTGAAAGTGCATTTTTGAAGCTTTCTGTATTTCTATCTCAACTCACGCGTGTAGATTGGTTCCTGTTTACATAAATAGGTACAATTATAAAAATTAACTTTCAATAATAAAGCTTTGTTGTTTGTTTACTATTACTATTTTTAATTAAGTTAAAGACATTTTTCATTCCATGATTATTTGTATATTATGTAAATTATTTTAAATTTAAGCTTTCAATTTCTTTTTGGGCTAGCCCTGTAACAGGGGTGGCGAACCTTTTTGGATCAGTGCCATTTTTTCTAAGGATATGTTTTAACGGCGCCATTGACGTGACTAAATAGTAGCCACTCAAAACTAAATATTTTCTCAAAAAAAAAAATACATAAGGCTCAATTGAAATCATTCGTACTTACTGCATTTTGTTATTTTGTCATAGTCTTGTCGCGTGCCATTAGTACGCCATCCCTGCCCTATAATGTACGTAGTTAATGGTTGCTTTTACATGGTTGATCCACTTATGTACTAAATTCAAACTTATTATAACCACACGTAGCTGTACAAATATCTTCTGGCGCCTAACCGAGATAAGACGTAACTGCAGCCATTTTGTTTTCAATGCATGTGGGTCACCGGAATTATTTTAATGTTATTCCATTGTGGAAAATAGATAGAGATGTAGAGTATGTCTAACGCTATCTCGTTCCCACACTGGAATAAGATTAAAAAAATACTTCTCTAATGCCCCGTTCCAATAAACAATACGAAACACTAAAAACGACTCGTTTTGCTTACGGATAGTTGTATTTTGACATAAGTTCTATGAGACTTTTGTTTATTGGAACGGGTCATAAGACGTTATGGTAAACCCACAGTTCAATTCCAATAATATTTATAGTGCAGCAATGGACCATGCTTGAATACATAAGAGTGCGCAGCAGGTAAATAAAAACTGAAATTGTCAATATCGAATCATACAGCCAGTGCTCTCAAACTCAACGCATTTATTTCAATTAGACCATTACAGGCACTTTTGAATGTCATGAAAACAAAAAAACGATACTGCTACAGTCCCAGTCACAAGATATAATAACTTGTGAAAGTACTGTAATTGCCCATTCCGAAGCATAGATCTCTATAGAGAAGAATGGCCAAAAAACTCCATGGACACTCTTTTAAGGCCTGCCGTGCTAATTGCAGAAGCAGTTTCTCAAAGAAAACCGGTTTCGAGAAAATTTCGGTTTTGTAAATATAGTTTGATTTTAGTTATTATGTTTTTTAATGTTTTAAATACATTTCTACTGCTATTTGGCTAAGTTCATTATTTTCGTATTTATTTCAGCAACCCAATGCCATCCCGGCGGTGCTTGACGGATAGTTGACGTAAATAATGGCGGTCCTTAAGAGATGAACATTTATTTTGAGTTACTGCTGTTTGAGCTTAGGTAGTGCTGCATACACACAGTGATTCCCATGCCATAGACAATGAGTGCTAAAATATATTTGTAGATCTGCTACCCTACCATGACGTCTTAAAGCAGAACTTATTCCGCTGAGGGAAAGAGACAGCTATACAGGGTGTCTAGCACCATCTCTTTCTCACACAGGAATAAGAATTGCTATAAGATGTCATGGTAACCCTGGTAATTGGTTGTTCCATCGATTGTGTTTTCAAGACATACCTAACTATTGATAAGCAATCAAAGAATGTAAGTAGAAAACATTTATGGTTAAATTTATTTATGTCCTGTAATTTTTAATATGTGCAATAAATGCTGATGCAAAACTACATGCGGTACAATAACTATTTTTTTATGCTTGGTGATGTTAAAAAGAATATTATTATATTAGTGCAATATTAAAATGTCATACATTATTTTGTTACCTATTTAATTAAACTCCAAATAATAAATTGTTTTTTTTTTTATAAATTGTCTACTGAAGAACTTTTTTGTGTGCTGGCAAAATGCATAGAATCTAGGATTTTGGCAGCACACATCAAAAAAGTATAAGCAACACATAGGATTACTATTACACATGGCGTGGTCAGATCCTTGAATTGTGTAGTTGACACCATTAACCAATAATATAAAAACACATTTTTTCTGAAAGAACACCTTATTCTAGACCTGAGAACTCCATTCATTTCAAAATAACTTTAAAATTCGATTTTTAGTTGCTTTCAAATCAATAAATAGTTGCATCATTGACTTGACAACTTAGTGACGTCATCGGTTGCGAGTCATACAAAATCTATGAGGGAAGCGCGTTTTGACAGCTCTTAGAAAGTATGTAAATTGATTGGTGGTGTCAACTACCCTATTGATCATTGTATATTTTTGACCATTTCATAAAATGGTGGTATTTAATGATACAGTACCGAGGACACGGGAGGTTCTAAATTGGCTATTTTAGCAAAATCATCATAGGATAATAATATGAATTATGTTAAAAGTCCTAAAATGGTCACACAGATTGGTACCATTTTACGAATGGCAACGCAATTCATATTATTATTAACCTATTATGATTCTACATAAGCGGCCATTTTAGATCCCCAAAACAGTACCGACGGTTCACATTTTTTTTTTCAAAACAAGCATGCCTGCACACACCCGCAACGTAAAATTTCCCTAAATGTTCTGGTAAAAATAAAACAGCGATGTTATTATGAAACCTTAAATAAGTTTTTAATAATATTCAGTTTTCGTATAATAATAATAAGTTTTGGAGAGGTCTTAGAACTTGTTCAAGACAAATTTAATCATACAATTCTGGAAGGCATAACTTGGAATACTAGCTTTTTATGGAAAGCGAGCAATGCCTTCTAAATTGTGTAAAACAAAACAAAAATTAAAATCTTTATCCGACGAAGCAAAAGACAATTTTTTTTACACATTACTGTTTTTGGCTTGCGCTCTGTCGAAATTTAACACAGTGGGGCTTTTTTGCCAAACAGGGTAGCAATGGGTGCAATTGCCTTGGCGTTTATAGAGGTAGCAATGGATGCAATTGCCCCCCCCCCCCCTTTCATCAGACTAAATACGACCATCTTCAAACTTAAATTAAAACTAAATACTCTAAGCTTATTTCAAGTTACGCCTGGTTGCATTATTAGGTACAAAAAGTTTTTTTTTGAGTAAAATTAATTTACTGGAAGATAAGTGAAATCACACAACAATTAAAAAAACATAATTTGAACATCTGTTTCACAGTGCCTCCATAGGTAATGTGACAAAGATAAATAAGAATTCGTAGCTGGCAGAAAATCACAAATCACCAGGGGCATGAGAAACAGGTTCGTTAACCTACGTACAAAAATATCCTTACTAATATTATAAAAGCGAAAGTGAGTTTGTTTGTTTGTTTGTTTGTTTGTTTGTTACCTCTTCACGCTTTAATGGCTGAACCGATTTGGATGAATTTTGGTACAGCGATAGTAGGGAACCAGGAGACGGACATAGGCTAATATTTTTTTGAAAAAAGTGGGATGTGAGGGAGAAAGAGGGAAGAGAAGGGAATACTTAGCGTTGCTATTACAAATCAATAAGGCGCAAGGGGAACTGTGTTACCCCAAATTTAACGCGGGCGAAGCCGCGGGCGAAAGCTAGTAGAATATAATATTATAATATCACGTAATAATATAAGACTTTAGCGTTACTTTTATAGAATTAATTCACATAGAAAGACGTACATAATTATACGCTGCCGATTACTAATTATAAGGTACAGTTCCGCGATTTTACTTGCAATTTTCAACGGGATAAATTATTACGTTAGCCGGGCATTAAAAAGACAGATAGTCTAAAAAGACCTAACTTTTGCAGAAACTCATCATGCTTTTGTAAACTCGCCTCATTTTGCAGCCACTTTGCCCCTGAGATGGTTAGTGAGAGTGCCCTTAGTCCCGGTAGCCACCAAAGCGGAGAGGAGATTTGCTAACTAGCGGCCTTGCGGGCATGTTGCTTAGCACTAATGTAGAACAGGATTATTTGCGAAACATCTCCCCACTTTGCTGGTAACCGAGACTAGGGTATGTGGCCGCTTTGTTCCATCGTGGCCATCGAGATCAGTTGCAACTGTACCCAAAAGTCTTATATCTCTATTCGTTTGTAGTTGCGTAGCGGTACGGTATAGAAGTGTTTGAGAATGCCGATTGCTACTGCTGCTCGCTCTTAGCGAGATAGTCGCGCATCTCTGTGATGCTGATGGCTCCGTTCTGCACGCACTCGAGGATGGCGAGCAGTAAGCGCTTAATGTTGTTCTTGGCCGCAAACTCGATGAGGTCGCAGGCGTTCCGCGCATTCGCGCTGCGCACCAGCCGGTCCACGCAGCGCCGCTCTAGCTCTGGCATCATGTAGTATGAGGACAGCAACAGCAGCTGCTCCAAGCCCACCTCGGGCAGCGTGTGCAGGTACATATAATTCTTCAAATGCTCCAGAGTGGCCTGGGAGGTGCCAGTGACGTCGACGTGCCCTTCGGCCGTCTCGCGCCACGCACCGCCCAGCATGCGGCGCAGCACGGGGCTCGCGGCCGCAAGCACTGCGCGGTGCATACGCACCGTGCCGTCCTCTCCGCGAAGCTCGAAGTCCGTCAGCTCGGTGTCGCAGTGTAGGCTCGCGAACGAACAGGCGCTCGGCATCAGCTGCATCTCCACAGCAACGTCGAAAGAGAACTGCTGCTTCTTGTTCTCGAGTATCAGGTGCCACGTGCCATCATCGCTGGTGAACGTCTTGCCGACTATGTTTAGTTCCGCGCTAGTGAACTGCATCACGTAGGTGAGGTCATCGGTGACACGGCGCTTGCTGAACCGCACGAAAAGCAAATTATTGTATACGTTGTTGACGAGCGCGGCGACCAGGCGCAGCTGGAACACCGCCGCACCGTTGATCACGAACTCGGGGCTCGTTTTTGTAGCAAAAGGCGTGTTGTAGTTGGAAACGATGACCTGGGCCTTTAGTGAATTGCCCTTTTGTGTTACTTCTCTCGTTTGCATTCTGCAAAGAAGGAAAAAAAAACATTTTATCCTTGTGAGATAAAACTATCATAAGTATTCTCTGCATTACAATTTCTTAGCCAAAAATTAAATTAAACGACATTAGGAGTTTGAATATTGTTATTATTTGCAATAACTTCATGGGGTTTTTGGAGCACCATGCAGTTCAATTAGGAATCATTCTTTATATAACAAACTAGCGGCCCGTCCCGGCTTCGCACGGGGGGACTTAAGATTTTTTACATAGTTTTACGTTTTATTTATATTTATTCTCAGTTTTTTTTTTTTATTTAGGAAGTATTTACCTTTTGAAAACATTTTTCCGGACTTCATTTACTTATTTCATTTATTTAATTAATTATTTTCTTCTTAAATAGGAACCTACCTATTTTGTTGTTGTTTGTTTTGGTTGAGGTAAAAGTTTGTTTTTAAATTGTTATTTTACATTTATTGAAAAATATTTACATCTTTTCATTTTTTTGTTGTTTTTCTTTATTGTTTTAAGGTTTTTTTTTGTTGTTTTAAGGTTTTTTTTGTTAAAGTTTTTTGTTTTTTTTTGTTGTTTTAAGGTTTTTTTTGTTAAAGATTTTTGTTTTTTTTTTTGTTAAAGTTCTTTGTTTTATGTGTTTGATCAAATTATCGTAATATTTACATTTTACTTTAAGGCTTCACTGTAAACTATGTTTGCAGTGGTATTTGTAGGTGCTAACAAAACATATTGATTTTTAGGAGATCCTACTCGAGAAAGGGCTACATATAACTGCCCATGAGAAAAGCACTCTTTTCTTAGGTCGACGCCAACAATCGAAAAAGTTTGCCCCTGTGATTTATTTATCGTAAGGGCAAACGATGTCTTCACAGGAAACTGTAACCTTTTAAAGGATATAGGTAAATCCGTCGGAATCATCGGGATTCGCGGTATGTGAGCGAGCTGTCCGGCCGCGAGCCCAGTGATGATTGTTGCTACAATCACATTGTCTCGTAATTCCCTTATCAAAAGTCTTGTGCCATTGCACATATTGGGAGGGCTTAAATTTCTCAAAAGCATGATAGGAGTACCTCCTTTTAATTTTAGTTCGTGGGGTGCCTTAAAGGTGGGCATAAAATTTCCCTCTCTAATTTCTTTTGCCCCAAACGAAGTCATCTGAAAAAGACTATTGTATCTACGCGCATTGTTCAAAAAATGCGCAGAAAGTGTGTGATTATTAGTCAATAGGCTTTTTATTGGTTCTGGTGGCTCTGTTATATTAGGAAGAATAACTTTTCCAGACGCGCAACACATACCGTTCGCTTCATCATTCCATTTTTTTGCACAACATCGCGGGCAAACCTTATTCATTGCTCCGATTTGGATGCTGTTTTGATGAGCATAATCAATTTGTGGATCGTAACTGAATGCCGATCTATTGCTATGAGCTAAAACTCTATAACGCGTCCTAATTGTTAAAGAATGTTGTCTTTCTCTCTGTGCAATAAGTCGCTGCGAGCGTTCGGCGCTAGATTCCCTGGCACGTGTTTGCGAGTTCCTAACTCTATTTTCTGCAAGACGCTGCGAGCGTTCAGCACTCGATTGTCGTTCGTGTAGTTGTGATGATCGGGTATTTTGTGCAATTAGTCGCTGCGAGCGTTCGGCGCTAGATTCCCTGGCACGCGTTTGCGAGTTCCTAACCCTATTTTCTGCAAGGCGTTGCGAACGTTCAGCACTCGATTGTCGTTCGTGTAGTTGTGATGATCGGGTATTTTGTGCTGAAAGACGAAGCGCATGTTCGGCGCTTGATTCCCTTCCACGTGATTGTGACATTCTGTCACTATTTTGAGCAAGGCGGTGCAAGCGTTCGGCGCTAGATTCGCTTGCACGTGATTGCGACGCATACGCTCTCTGATTTGCGAGACGATCAAAATTTTCAGAAACTGATTCTTCATCACGTCGTATTTTTGCTAATCTCGCTTGAGAGCAATTTTTAGATAGTTGAGACCTTTTTTTTCTTGGCATATTGATGAATTTTTTTTTATTAGATAAAAATAAGAATAGAAATTAGGATAGAGAATAAGAATAGAATTTAGGATAAATACTTACTATGGAAAATAAGGGTATAAGTAAGAATATAATTTAGGATATTATAGCAGTAAAGCCTGAATGAACAATTTATAATTAGTTCTGAAAAGAACTTTTTTACTCGAACAAAAAATGCAAAAGAACTTTTTTATGTATTTTTGAAATAGCAGGTAAGTACTTACCTAATAGGTATCTTTTGGATGAATTAATAGTCATAAGGTAACCGATTGAACAATTCAAAAGTTATCTAGAGCAAACTTTTATAAGGATTGAACCATTCATTAAAACGATTGTTATGGGTAAACTATAAAAGGTAGACATATGCTCTCGCAGACTTTTTTAAAAAGAATGTTAAGATGAACAATTCATCCATAGAGCATTTTTGTATAACTTTAACTATATGCCCAGCGCACGCCACGGAAGGCCTCAGAAACGACACTTTTCCTCCGTTTTTAAAACATTTTTGGTTACTGCTCCACAACTATAGGACCTAGCGTGATATTATATAGCCTATGTTACTTCTGAATAATGCAGCTTTCTAATGGTGAAAAAATTATTGGAATCGGTCCAGTACTTTTTGAGTTTATTCATTACAAACATACAAAAATACAAAAATACAAATCTTTCCTCTTTATAATATTAGTATAGAAAACACTTAAATGCAATGACAAATTTGCTGTACCGGGTACGGGACCCGAATAATAGTGTCTTGCTAGAATGCAGGACCCTATTACAAAGGCTCTACTGTCTGTCCGTCTGTAACATGGACTATATCTTTAGAACCGTAACAGGAAGACACTTTTCAAAGGAGTGTACGACTAAACGCCGACAGACACTACGCCGACAGACTGAACACCGACAAGACTTTACTTCGACAGGACTCTTCGCCGACATGGCTCTCTCTATTAATGCAAGTCGTTTCTGGCACTCGCCGGCCGCTGCCGCGGCACCGCTCGCTTCGCTCGCTCGGCTCGTGCGTAGGAGGTCACAGTTTTAACCTAACCTAACCTACCCATTGCGTCGCTGATGAGCCGTGTCGGCGAAGAGTCCTGTCGGCGAAGAGTCCCGTCGAAGTAAAGTCTTGTCGGTGTTCAGTCTGTCGGCGTAGTGTCTGTCGGCGTTTAGTCGTACACTTTTTTCAAAGAGCGCTTCTCGTCGGCTGATTATCTCGTTGGTTTAGTCGCGACTGCTGAGCATTACGTCCTGGGTCTGACAAACTGATTTTGTGTTTTAACAATCTGGATGTCGCAGTAACAGCCACAGCATCTGGGTTTGTGGCTGGCTGATGAAGTGATGTCAGAAGGCTCGCCCAGTATTACGATAATATGACTTAGGGCCGATTTTTCAATCCTCAGTTAAGTCGTCGAATAGGTATCTGGTCAGTAAAATTATCTGGCTATTTATCAGGCGAATAAATATATTACATTTTTCAATCGTGTATTAACTGCAGAATAGTTATCTGAGGTTTATGCTCGCAAACTTCACACTATTGATGTGCAAGCAAGACGCACTGATATAGTATTCAACGTGTTGAAAAAGAACGAAACATGTATTCGAGATTTGACGTTTATTGCAATACAGCAGATGCTTGACACGTGCATAACACAATGCAGCAAAAACGTTTGCTTCGTTTCCACGAAGCAAACGTTTTTGCTGCATTGTGTTTTTGCTGCATTGGGTTTTGTTATTGTAGATTTTTATTATTCCAAAGATTCTTAATAAATTGCAATAGACAAATCTGATTAATTTATGTGTTTCGTGTTTTATTTTAACCTCCATGAAAGCAACTTAGATACGGTCTTTTTCAAATTTGTTTTCAAATTAAATCTTCTCCAAAATTCGTTGTCTTGCCATGTATTCAAACAGGTCGTTTTCGTAAATCTATTTTTTTTTTCTCTCGAGATAGTTTAAATAATTTAAAATTTCATCTTTTTCAATTGCTTCGTCATTACCTACTTGTTTCAAACTCGTCCATAATAATTACAAATCATTACATTACTTACCTATCCATATCGTAATAATACCAAAACGCACAAAACGAATGTAACGGTCAAAAACAACCTAAAACTTCACACATAACGGAGAGATAAAACCCTATCCGGCCCTTAAAGTAGCAGGTAACTACACTCACAGGCACAATTAACCGCCCACCTTTATTCTTTGTCACCCTGTTTGTTTACGTTAACTATGACTTATGCACTTTTTTATTTCTTGTCAAGTGGGTACTTCAGCAATAAACTAAACACTTATACCCTTATTTTGTTGCATAAAATTGTGTCACTGCGAAGCGTTTTTGGGATTTAGTCGTTGTTCGACATTGTCGCCGTTGCGTTACCGAATAAACATTTCCTGTTCCTTTTTGTCATAGTGTGTCAATATTGTTTAATTTGAGTTTGTAGTGTTTGTTTATTGTTTGCAACTCTAAAAAATGCCACTGGATGCGACTGGTGCAGCTAGGGCAGTGGCTTTAGCCGATGCTGGGTACAGCCAACGTCGCATCGCTCGTACACTCGGTGTACCTCGAACCACGGTACGGGATGCCATCAGACGATTTCGGGAGACTGGTTCATACAACCGGAGACCAGGCCAAGGCAGACATCGATGCACTTCAGCCCGAGATGACAGCTTCGTTGTCAACAACGTCTTGAGAAATCGCTTTTGCACTGCTACTGAAGCTCGTACGCGGCTTTTTGAGGTGAGAAATGTCAGTGTGAGTGAACGAACCATAAGAAGAAGACTGGCAGAAAGAAATCTGAGAGCTTTTCGTCCAGCTCGTGTGCCACAACTGCTCCCACAGCACCGTAGAGCTAGACTTGGATTTGCGCGAGAATATGCTGACTGGACTATGGAGGAATGGAAGGATGTACTGTTTTCAGACGAGAGTAGAATAGCCTTAAGAGGTCCAGATGGACGTCAGCGTGTATACAGGCGCCAAAATGAAAGGTTTGCTCCATGCGCTATAACCACAACAGTGGGTTACCAGGGAGGGTCCATAATGGTTTGGGGAGGTATCTCTTACGAGGCTCGTACCGATCTCGTTGTGTTCGATAGAGGCAGTGTGAACGCTCAAAGATACGTGGAGGAGGTTCTACAAGATCATTTCATGCCTTTCGCGCCATTTATTAGAGATAACTTCAAATTAATGCATGACAATGCACGTTGCCATACCGCAAGATTGGTCACTGAGTACCTTAATGAGGTCGGGATTCAAGTTTTACCATGGCCGGCACGCAGTCCCGATCTTAATCCAATTGAGCACATTTGGGACAACCTCAAAAGACGAATCCGAGCGAGAGTACCTGTCCCTACGACCCTAGAAGAGCTCAAGACGGCTGCGGTAGAGGAGTGGCACAATATCCCCCAGTCGTATATCCAGGATATAATGGATGGATTGCCAAACCGGCTTCAAGAAGTCATCAGAGCCCGAGGCGGCAACAATCATTATTAATAATTAAATTTAAAAAAAATTAGACCCCTTTTATCAAAATTTAAAATTAAAATTTTTTGACGAAGTTTTTCACAAAATCGATTTTTCAGTGATGCCTTTAATAAACAGGTTTTTATTAAGTCCTCTATGCCTTTTTTTTACCTTTTCAAGTACCCTATCATCAAAAATTGTCTAAATCAGTCAATTTCTGCAAATTCAAAGAAAAACAAGGTGGGCGGTTAATTGTGCCTGTGAGTGTATATTCCTCCGTTAGGGACATTATTGCACAGTTAACTACTAACTGACCATTGAAAAATTAAAAATGTTGCTATCCATCGAATAAAGGCTATCTAGTTGTTTATCTGAGGATTGAAAAATCGGCCCTTAAGAGAGTAGAATACGGAATGTCGACGCACAAAATATCGATAAACGCTAATACGATGCTACAAAATTGCGATGCACGTAACGGCGAAAGACCGTCTCTGCGAAGCCAATTACACTTCGATGCACGTTACCGCGACAGATCTTCACTGCGATACTACTTGACTTCTATGCACGATAAACTACGGAGCAACTTGGCTTTATTAATCTATTGCGAAACATCGTATACTGAGAAACATTTAACCTTCGACATCCCTGCTCGTCTTTCGTTAAGCTTGTCATATTAGCTAGCTATCTACATTTTATTTATTATATTATCACCTATCAGAACGAAAATATGTTTTGAATGAGCCTAAAAAATATATAAACCAAACGCATAGTGAATACGGAATGTCGAACTTTTCTGAAACGTTTTTAATAGCTTTGTGTGCCCCAATGCTGGGCAAAGCCCTCCCGCTTATCCTTCCAGGCACTCGACTACTCGATTTGTTATAGCAATGCTAAGTTTTCCCTCTTTCTCCCTCACATCCCACTTTAAAAAAAAAAATTTGCCTATGTCCGTCTCCTGGTTTCCAACTATCGCTGTACCAAAATTCATCAAAATCGGTTTAGCCATTAAAGCGTGAAGAGGTAACAAACAAACAAACTCACTTTCGCTTTTATATTATTAGTAAGGATAATAGTAAGGACTAGCGATCTATCCCTGCTTTACACGATTTTCGTGGCTTAATAAAACATCAAGATTCATATAATATGCGAGTATGGTATTAATTATACAAGGTGGATGTGACCGCAAAACGATTAATGAAAACACCAGTGCTACCATTTCAAAGAAATGTTTAAAATAGCAGAAAACTGTTAACGAAATAGAGCGCCATTTGTCATTGGGTGACTACTCTTAGGTATCATTTTCCCTAATTCGTATCTGGACAAAAAATAAAGACCTTATATAGTAAAGATAAGAAATAGAAGGTAAGAATAGCGAGACATCTACGTCATGTAAAAGGATTTGTATTATATGAATACAATACAAAAACAGTTTGCAAGACTGTGGTATCCATATCTTAGAATCGTAGGAAATATACAATCATTAATTGTTTTTTAACGATCAACGTAGAATATTCTCAAACGAAAGAGAAAAAAATACATTTGTCAAGCACGAAGTATTATTTTGGGCCAATGAGCTAAGCTTCTGTACCCCTGGCCCTCCTGACAGCCAGGAGGCGTCGCGGCAATCATCGTAGAACAGGTTTGGCGAACCTTTTTAATAATTAAAACGAAACTTTTGTTGGACCACTATATATTATTGTCAGTCTGTCTGTCAAGACTCTTTATCTCGGGAACGCGTAAAGATATCAAAGTGACGGCAATGGTTGAGCGATCGACCACTGCGCTGCGTGTCGCGGGTTCGAGCCCAAGGAACAAATATTTGTATGACCTACAGATAGCTGTTCCGGGTCTGGCTGTTTGTGTATGTGAGTTTAAATGTTTGTAAACGCACCCACAAACAGGAGAAATCCCTAGTGTGGAGCAGTTAGAAAAAAAAAATGAATTTAAAACCGTAAACTCAAAAGTTGTGGTTCCTTTTTGTGCTAAAATCAACCCTCTATGTCAACGCAGTGAAAGATATGGCCGTTTATGTCGCAAGTTCTGACTTTTAAAAGTTAAATTTAGTCGTGGAAAATTCATTCAAACATTCATGTGATTGGACACCAACAGAACTTGATCACGTTTTCATATAATTTGCCTAGCTAGCCTTTTTAACCAACTTCAAAAAAGGAGGAGGTTTTATGTTCGACGTATTTTTAATGTAAGTCAACCGATTACTCCGCCAACTACGGACTGATTTTCATAATTCTTTTTTGTTCGAAAGGTTTATACATACTAATGAGGCAAGCAATATAAATAAAATTAATATGGGAACACCCATATCAATTTTATTTATACTGCATGGGTAGTTTATAGAGTTATCGTCTATAATACATATTTTTCTTCTATGTCTAGGTATATGGAATTTTTTATTATTGACCTCCGAGCAATAAGTCGCGAATATTTGCGAAAAACTGATTCGTGACTGTTTGACCTTTGTAACTTTTATAACCAGTACGATATCGATGTGTGTATGTGATTTTCCCCAGATTTGGGTTAAAAATACCTAAAATGACTGGACTAAGATACAGACCGCGATCTGTTTTCCGACCTCGCCACCGAGGACTGTCGCGAAACCCACTAACGTACAAAGTGTCCTTTGTTCAGCGAGCCAGCCCGTGATGCTGAGCCAGTAATGATAAAAGTCCCTAAATAACCGACCCAGCCACCCTCGTTGCCCTCCCTCAATGACGCCCTAAGCCGAGGTCATTTAGTTTTTTACTTAGCTTTTAAGCCCTAGCTGGGGGCCTTAATTTATTGAGGTCACTACAGAATACTCCGGTTAAGCAGTAAAACAACTCGAGCGAGTTGAACTACGAGACTTTCTTTTTAGGTAGGGTCATTACCTAAAAAAAACGTATCTGACCTCCACAACCCAGTTAGTAAGTACTAGATTAATGGATATTTTGTCTTGAAGACTTTCTGGACACTGACTATAGCACGGCCAACGAGAAGCGATAGGTACCAAATGTAAACAAAACCCATGCTATCTAAAATGGCCGCCCGAATGTTGGCGAACCCGTCTTAACGTCATGTTTTTGCCGGGAGAACGAGACATTACGACAAAGGCACAAGATGGAAAGAGCTAAATATTAGATTGTCAACGCCACAGTTGTTCTTTAGGTTAATGACCTTTCGTATCGCTTCTCGTTGGCCGTACTATACCTGTAACAACTGTCAAAGACCTGATGCACGGAGGGAGGAAACTCGGTATGTAACGGGTATCCATAGACCGAACTAGACAAACGCGACTTTACCTAAAGATCGACCCTCGCTGCTATTATTTAGCCACGAGCTCCTAACTGATCACGTTGTTATCTACCGTTATTAATATATTTTTGCCTACCATCTTTTAACCTTCAATAAAAGTAGGAACACAATCGGTAAGATAACTATTGAACTTACAGATAATAGTGTTGCTTATAAGCTTCGAAATACATGATGTTATCTCTATTGACTATTTTTATTTCTTAATGATGTTGAACATATTAGGATTCTGTTATTTCGTAGATAATTCAATGTTATAATATCCGTTATTAAATCAAAAATCATTGATTCAAATAAGGCAGAAATATCATGAGGCTTGATTGTCCTTCCCCCCTTTGCCACTTCCTAGTAATTGTTCACGATTGCAAAATTTCAAACGTCATGACCTGGCTGACTTTCCGCAAAGTTGTGATCAGCTTCCAGTCTGTCTATCCGGATGCAGCTGAATACCAGTATTTAACTGTTTAAACTCCAAAGTTATTAGTCTATGGTCCATCCATTACACTATAGTCTTAACTCTAGTTAGGCCACAGATTCATATAGGACGGAGGAAGTGGCGAAACAAACTCCGCAAGGTACCTGTTTACTACTTAAATCTATCTTTCTATCTACAAGGACCCCATTTATAAATCGGGTTATAACAAAACAACAAAAAAACCGTGTACGAGGAGACAAATCTGACTTGCGTAACCAGGGTTCCGTACCAATCATACCATCTAACCATCATCGTTTTCTGTCCTTATTGCAAATTATTCGGGGGCCAGCGCAGCTTGTCTTCTTCAACCATACTTCTCTAATACTTGTCATCTCATCAGAAACTTGCTTTCTTGACATATCATCCTTCAAGAAAGGAAAAATCGGAACCCTTGTTGTATATTTATGACTAGCTGCCTCGCGGTTTCACCCACGCTGCTCAGCACTTGTTGGTTGTAGCGTGATGTTATATAGCCTATAGCCTTCCTCAGGAAATGGACTATCCAACACTAAAAGAATTTCCCAATTCCAACCTAGTAGTCCCTGAGATTAGTGCGTTCAAACAAACAAACAAACAAACTCGTCAGCTTTATAATATTAATATGAAATTTAATATGAAAAAATCTATATACAAATTACCCATGTTTGCAAAGAATAAATGATTTGATTTAATCACTTTGTTGTCAATCTGTCAAGATCCTTTATGTCGGGACCGCGTTGAGGTATCGAGTTGAAATTAAAACCATATGCTCAACTTTTTGGGCCCTTTGTGATGTGAAGTTTGTCTCGACTCGCTCTTGGCAGGTTTTTTCGATCTTCCTCTACTCGTATACCCATGCACTTTCATTTTCCAATCTTTCCTCATTCCTCCGAATCACATACCCATAGCAAGCCCACCACACAACATCACCACACTTTTCAGTCACCGGTACCACTTTCTCTTATGTACTCATTTCTTACTTTGTCCATTCGCGTAACACCATAACCCTTAGCATTTTCATTCTCTTTCAGTCATGCTTTTTGTGGCCCAACATTCTGATCCATACATGACGCTGCGGCTTGCGGGTTGTTCGAAAGAGATACCGCGGGCTCGGAACGCAAAGAGCAAAAGTAGGAACATGTAGTGAGAAAAAACAGGTCTCAGGTAAACAGAGCTTTATAAATCTACCTACTTATTTCCACCGCAACTTAAGAATGTCAACGTCCTAAGTGTCATCGCAATAAAATAAAATTAGCAACCAATTGTAACTGCAATGAAATAAAATTAGCAAGCAGTTCTTTTGCTTATAATATCGATTGACAAGTTTCTATGTGGATGCCCCTTTTAGCAACCCAACCATCGCCGTTGTAAGCCTTAGTTTGTAGAATATATTTGTTTAAGCTTGTAGAAATAGACGAGCAAACAGATTCAATGTCTGCCTAAGATAAAATGGATTTCCACCCATCTTAGTCGTAGTTTAGAAGATTAGCTCGTAACAGGGAAGAAGCAAGGGGAGGCCTATGTCGAAAGACAACCTGATAAACAAACTAGACCTTTCGGGTTTGCGGGTTGTTCGAAAGAGATACCATGGCCCCGGAACATAAGGGCAACAGAAGGAACCTGGGTGCGTTTTTATCAGTACAATTCTGACATTCCGCCCGCTAAGCCCAGAGCGGGGGAAGTTATTTGATGATTTCCAATCCTTAAAAAAAAACAGCAACAAACTGGTTGCTGAAGATTTTTCTTTACTTACTATCAGTAAGTTCCTTGTACTAAGTTTTTTTTCTTTATTTACTAGTTTAAAATTACATATATACAAGCTTGAAAAGTTTTGCATTTTGGTCAGCGCTAAAGGTTGTTTTATTTATATATTGATGTATTATCTATTGCAGAACATTAAGCTATTTTTTTGCTAGACTCTCAAATGCCCCATTGCTGCGCAAACGCATTTAAACCTCTATTTTATTGTAAGTACCTTAAAAAAAAAAGAAAATTGAAATAATTCTAAAGAAGAACCTTTGATAGTTTTGCACAAACTTGATACGGAATCCTAAACTGAAGCAGACGTGGATAGGTACGTCATCAAACGAAATAAAACAATCAGGTTTAGATAGTCACTATACTTATATATATGAAGTGTAGGTTGCTATCCAGAGGTCAGTGTTGTGCGACGATCCGAACTAACAACATGGCGAAGTTTCTCTTTTTACTAGGTGCGTAATCTTATTGTTTTGATAATATCCACACTTCTCATTTTGCCTTTTTTCACTTATATTTAAAATTAATATCTACTTTAACCGCTTGTATGCCGGAATTACAGACACAATTAATTACGCATTGTGTCTCGCGTAGATCTACGTTCCGGCATACAAGGGGTTAATATTATTCTTAGAATTTGAACTGTCAATGGTGAGCCAATCAAATAGTGTGAAAACGGGATATAATTTAACGCCGGTATTAATTTTATTAGTCTTGTAATTTTGTTCGTTATTCTATTATATATATAAATAAGTATATCCTACTTATAGTATAAATGCGAATGTTTGTGAGGATGGATGGATGTTTGTTACTCTTTCACGTCCAAACGGCTGAACGGATCTTGATGACATTTGACGCAGAGGTAGATTATAGTCTGGAATAACACAAATGATACTTTTTTGTGATCATAACGCGGGCGAAGCCGCGGGCGCCCGCTAGGTATTATATAGAATATAATTATGTATAATATATTTCGCATGCTTGTTCACTTGTTTTCTGAAAATAAAACATAATGTAGGTACTTTGTAGTATTGTACAAGAAGATAATTAGCTTGTCTAGGTGCTAATTATTATGCGGAGGATTGAGGAAAGTTTTGAGTATCAAAGTAGATGAATATATACATATAGGTATTAATTGAGGAAAAATACTGAAACAATTGATGGACTGTGTGATGGATAATATTGCAAGAAAGAAGATGTCCGATGAGATGACGTGAGGACTAGTAGAGAAGTATAAATGGAGAAGAAATGCTGCGCAGACCACATTTCATTCCGTCCTCGCCGACGAGGCCCGTCGCGACGTCCCGGTAACTGCCCCACCCGTCCCTTGCAAGAGCCAACCCGCGCTGCTGAGCCAGTAAGTTAAAATAGTCCCTAATTAATATCACTCAGATCCAGCCTGTCCCTTGCTGTCCCTCAGCGACGCCCTAAGCCGAGGCTCGTACCCCACAGGGGGTGCCCTTAGCGTGTAGTCGCTTAGTTTGTAAGTTTTTATCCTGGCTGGAGGTCTTAATTTTTAAGGCACCCACAGGATTCGCCTGGTTAAGCAGACGACAACCTCCTTGGTTGAACTGCGAGATGCCATTCATAAAAAAAAAAAAGCGCAGACCACATTTTTTTTTCTCACCAGATACATCAATTATTATTTGTTTTACATTGTTCAAATTCGACATTAATACACAATTCAACTCGTTAAATAGAGATAAGGGGGAGAGAATGAAGAGTTCGACAACTTAAATCTAATATATATAAAATTCTCGTGTCACAGTTTTCGTTCCCATACTCCTCCGAAACGGCTGGACCGATTTAAACGAAATTTTGTGTGCATATCGGGTAGGTCTGAGAATCGGCTAACATCTATTTTGAGCTGAGGAGTGTCAGTGTAAGGCTTTTACTGACCAAAACCCACACATGTACCTTATTTTGTCCTTTATGTTCCGGGGCCGCAGTATCGATTTCGAAAAACCCGCAACCCCGCACACCCTATAGACCTAGTAGTTCAGAAAATTATTTGATATCCACCAAAAACAGCAATTAAAAAGTATAAATACCCAGTTCTTGACTATAAATTTTGACTATTAAGTGGTATCATATTTTTTGTAAGGCTACCTACATGTAAAATGTATTAATAATGATTGTTTCAAATTAAAAGATAGCTCGTGATTGGTGAAGAAATTTTGGTGATACTTACTGTAGGCCTACTATGACATCTTAAAGCAGAACTTATTCCATTGAGTGAAAGAGATGGTGCTAGACACCCTGTATAGCTCTGTCCCTTTCCCTCAGCGGAATAAGTTCTGCTTTAATACGTCATGGTAGGGTAGCAGATCTTGTTACGGATATTTATGAGTAGGCATACATTTTGGAAATAAAGACAGATTGGCACATAAATATGTGTATCCAAAAATACCGTAGGTATACCGACGCCGCGACGCCTGGAAGTCGGTGACTTCCGGGCGTTGGTCTACCGAAGCAATATAGGTAGATATTTTTTTTTGTGTTTTTTTTTTAAATCGTTGCCCTTCTCTTGGATTTCTTCTGTATCGTGGCTGCGTTTACCAACATTTAAACTCATATACACAAACAGCAAATTGATATGGGTCCGCTTCGGGAATAAAGGTACCCTTACGATACGATTAAACAATATTTTGACAATTATTGACGAAGAAATCGCAAAAATTCAGTCGAATTGAAAACCTCCACCCTTTTTTAAAAATCGGTTAATAAATATTAATCGAAGATTCATATAAAGCTATCAGAAAATTATTGATTAGCGTCCAAAGATGCGCAAACAAAAATATTTGATGACCTTTTTTTTCTAAACATTGAACCATTTCTGAACTTAACTTGATACCAAAATTCTAGTTCACTTATAATAGACAAAGCTAACATCTATGTACCAATGACCTATGTATGTAAATAAATTAATCATTTTATTTGATTGAGAACTCGTTTTTATTGACTTATAACGATGGAGGAACCTGTATAAAAAGCCATTATTATCAAATTTAAATTATTTGAGTGATTAAAGGCGCGATTCATTTGATAAATATAGTTTTTGTTGAAAAACTTCAATAGATTTTATAGTGATGAGCTCAAACTCATAATATAAATGAAGTAGGATTTTTTTGTTGATTTATCAATATTTTAAAACTAACTTTTGCCCACGGCTTCGCTCGCGTTAAATTCGGGGTAACACAGTTCCCCTTTCCTGATTTACAGGTACCTGCTACCTGTAGTTTTTGCCCTTGCGCCTTATTTATTGTAACAGCAAAGCTAAATTTTCTTTTTCTTGTAAACGTATGATTTTACTAGGTCGAACTTAGACGATAACCCTCATTAAGAGGACAGGAGGACCAGAGGGACGGTATCTCAAAGTGATAAAAATATGATAACAATTCGAATAAAAATATTTTCTTATAAAATAACTTCATGTGAATACCTACTCAGATTGATGTTCGTTTAGGTTTTTAGAAAACAAAACATCTTTATCATGAATTAGGGAGTGACTTTTAACCTTTTAAGTATTTTATTTAACAGAAATTAATGATGTAACCACAGAACAGATAATTATTTATTTTACTTTTGTTTTAAGGGTTCCGTATCTCAAAAGGAAATAACGGAACTCTTATAGGATCATTTTGTTTTCCGTCTGTCTGTCTCTCAAGACCAACGACCATACAGCCCGTAGACACCTAATAACAGGCGACCGATGTCTGTCAACACATCTGACTAATAAATCATATACAAGTCGCCACTCAACAATTTCGAATCAGTTTCGACCACTTCTGTGATCCGTAAACACTTCCGTGTTACCGTATAAACAAATCGGAAACAAAATATTACAATGGCCCCTTGTACAATACGTTGGTGTGTTAAAAACGGTCAAAATTCGAGTTTCCGAAAAACGGTATAACATTTCATCGGTTAGTTAATAATTACATAATCATAATGAAACAAAATTTTTGATATTATTTATCGGAGTTCATCATAAACTGGCTAGCTACAGGTGAAATTGTATGTACCACCGACCCGCGTTGATGTCTTTTGAGACAGGTCTCTTTCTTATGATAGTACTTAGAAAGTGACAGCAATAGTGGGCGTGTACTTAGGCAAAAAGTTAAAGATGTACCAAATCTACTATCGAAATTCGTTATCGATAAAGCATAAAACCTACATTATGTTAATTTAAAAAATCGTTACTTTGTAAACGTTTAACCAAATAAGGAATGTTTAGTAGTAATGTGATAGATGAAGTAGGCTGCCTATTTAAGACTATTAAAATACTACGTATGTATATTTTTTTTTTACATTTAATTGGATGTGAAATGATGATGTTCTAGATTCCCACAAACGAGAGAACTGGTTTCCTTTAACATATAGTACTAAACTAGCTTTTTCCCGCGGCTTCGCTCGCGTTAAATTCGGGGTAACACAGTTCTCCTTGCGCCTTATTGATTTGTAATAGCAATGCTAAGTTTTCCCTTTTCTCCCTCACATCCCACTTTTTCCTAAAAAAAACAGCCTATGTCCGTCTTCTGGTTCCCACCTATCTCTGTACCAAAATTCATCAAAATCGATGTAGCCATTTGAGCGTGAAGAGGTAACAAACAAACAAACTCACTTTCGCTTTTATAATATTAGTAAGGATGTTCATAGCATTTTACAGAAGTTGTTTTCATCATCTGCCTAGCCTTTTCCCAACTATGTTGGGGTCGGCTTCCAGTCGAACCGGATGCAGATGAATATCAGTATTTTACATGGAGCGACTGCCTATCTGACCTCCACAACCCAGTTAATACCGGGTAATACGATGCCCAGAAAGACAGAACACAGAAGACACAGAACAGAAGTTGTTTTATCCCTTTGAAAAACCGTCACCGTTTTAAAAACGATTTGGTAGGTGTTTGTACGTTGTACATTTTCTTTACCAGTTTAGTACCTTTTATAATAGGTTACTAGAACAACTTTATTGTACTTGAAATGATTTCTGAAAGTACCTTCGAATGGTCTCACCGAGGTTCTCTAAATGTGAAGATTAAAAAATTTTTTTTTTTTTTCAATAATATAAAATCTGTCAAAATATTGTTCATATATGTTTTTTTTTCGATTTGATTCGGTTTGAAATCGGAATGTGAAATAAAATTATTATAAACATTTTGATTATAGGTATGGAAAGCTATCGATATCTTCGTATTTTTTGTAAGCTGTCCCATCCCTAATTCTACCCTATGACCTTGGTCGGGCCAATCAGAATGCAGTACCCCGCTTCCTCATACCTCGGCTAGTTGACAGAATTGGTTTTGAACAATTTATCAAACATTAGGCGTCTACGGGCTGTATGGTCGTTGCTCAAGACCGTATAGCACCATCGCCTAGTGGCTTGGGCGTTAAATCCGCTTCGGCCGTAATGACAAAATATCTTCGCTTGAATCAAAATGTAATATTTTTATTTATTATAGCAGAAAGTACCTATATAAGGCACTTGTAACAAAAACCCCTTTTAAATTCAAGTGTCTGTTTTTATTAATCTCCGAAACGGCTGAACCGATTTCGAGGGTCTTTTACTTGCAGATAGCTAATGCTACATACAGGGAGTAACTTGATTTAGAAAAAGGATTAGGTTTCCTTGAAAAAATAAAACTCTTCCTTCTCTTCTTCTTCCGAAAATGTTCAATGAACAAAATCAGATTAAAAAACCGGCCAAGAGCGTGTCGGGCCACGCTCAGTGTAGGGTTCCGTAGTTTCCCGTCCGTCACAATAAGTGTTCCCAGTTATGAGGCCAACCGAACAATTCGGTAATACCCGATCCAATGTAATAAGTACCTACAGCGCCATCTCTCGGGGAATTGGGTTACTAATTAATACAAAGACGTGCAATTTCGGTGGTAATTTTGGATTGCGAGAACCGATTTCAATAATTCTTTTTTTGTTTGAAAAAAGATACGTTCAGGATAATAAAATATGTAAACAAAGTTACAAAAAATGCTTGCATATACGATTATACTACAAACTTAGTCCAGAAATTATTTTGTACAACTTTTTGTCTTTTTTGTACAAAAACTGTTGTGTCAATCAAGTTCAAAATGATTTTCATAGAAAGTCCTTATAAAGTTCTACCTACTTTTCAGATTTTTTTTCATAAAAAATGATCTTAGTAAACCCCTATTCATTTTTAAATACCTTTCCAACAATATAACACACGTTAGGGATGAAATTAAAAAAAAAAACACTTCCCACTTTACATATAGGGTGGCTACCCTAATAAAACATTTTTTTCAAATTTTTATTTTACCACTTTGTCGGCGTGATTGATATACATATTGGTACCAAAGTTCAGCTTTCTAGTGCTAACGGTCCAAGAGATTAAGCGAGGACGGACGGACGGACGGACAGACAGACATGGCGAAACTATAAGGGTTCCTAGTTGACTACGGAACCCTAAAAAGGAACTTACATTACCACATACAAATGACATAACTTTTTAGCGACTTCTGGTGTTGGTTGAGATAAAATTTATTGAATTAATCCGACACTAATTTTATTAAAACTTAGTTCCCTCAACAGTAACTCCTCATGCCTGTTCCGGACACAATCCATTTTGTGCACATCCTCAATCTGATTAGTCTCTGCAATTGGACGAATCAGCTTTCTTCATAAGGAATGCAAATTTTGCTGATGGATATAAAATCTTATACAAAAAAATATTCTCACTGGGGCCTTAGTCTGCTATTACAATAGTGTCAGAATGGTCGATCACTGATCGCATAATGGTTAATTTTGACAAGTTTAATATGTAGCAGATTACCAAACTTGTCAAAATCAACCATTATGCGATCAGTGATCGACCATTCTGACACTATTGTAATAGCAGACTAAGGCCCCAGTTTACGTGTTTTACTTCAGCAGTTCCCTGATAACTACATAATTACAGAGTCATTATGATGATAATGTCTTCAGTTATCTAGATAGGCATGCAAAGATGGCTGTATATCTACGCCAATATTATAAAGAGAAGAGATCTCTATTTAGAAACGAATAAACTCAAAACTACAGGGCCGATTTCAAAAATTCTTATGCCATTAGAAAGCTACATAATCAGTGAGTAACATAGGCTTTATAACATCACGCTACTACCCACGGGACCGGGGTAGTAAGCAAAGACGCGGGTGAAACCGCGCAGGACAGCTAGTCATTATTTTCTTTTTTCTAAAGTAACTGAAATACTTGCTTCTAGTCCGTAACCAGCCCACCCTGCCCCCGCCCCTCTAATTTGTAAAGTTTTAAGTACGTATTAAAAACTTCAATGGAAATTGAAATGGAAGGTTTGACATTCAGTTTTTGAGATATGGGGCTTTTTAGTTAAACTGCAGCCATTACTTTGCTTTTCGTTAAGATCCTTACTAACTAATATTATAAAAGCGAAAGTGAGTTTGTTTGTTACCTCTTCACGCTTTAATGGCTAAACCGATTTTAACGAATTTTGGTACAGGGCTAATTTTTATTTAAAAAAAGTGGGATATGGGGGAGAACGAGGGAAGAAAAGGGAAAACTTAGCGTTGCTATTACAAATCCATCAGGCGCAAGAGCAAAAACTGCAGGTCTGCTTGGTGTGTTATACTGAATTTAACGCGAGCGAAGCTGCGGGCGAAAGCTAGTAATATTATAAGAACAAGTTTAGTTTTGCGGTTAAGTAAATTATGACCGTTTGATGCTACTAACTACGATGTCCGACTCGCACTTGGCCTGTTTATTAAACTTTTAGGGGTAACTACACCAATTAAAGACAGCGAGAAGAATCTGTGGGGGTCATCAATCAATTTTGTGGAATGACACTTGTTGTATGGTTGATATCGAAGTTTTTACGAAGCCAATGGGTTTAAATCATGTCATTCATAGATGCCCCCTAACGACATCTACGAATGACAGTCCTGGACCAACAGACCTCACGACATAGAAAGAAAACTTAACCTTGCTGGATCAAACTCACATATTAAATGGAAACAATTAGTGTGAAATGAAGTACGTACTCTAAACTAGGCTTGGATCCTAGTAATCTCTGGTCTCTGTATTCACTCAGCGATATTAAGTTTGGTGCTTCATATCCTCTATGACCGGGAAACATGTTGGTCCAATGAATAACTTTATCGATATTATTGTAACGCGACGATTTGTTTCAAGTATTATCTCGCTACTGCTTGCAAACTATGATAGCAATAATTGGCCACAGATTAAGCGGTTATCTCATACCTACTTACGTAAATACATTTGTAGTGTACACTAGACTAACATTTGTTAATAACCTACTATAAGACAAATTTAGTTTTGTTGCGTTAAAAATATTTTTATTGATTGGTTATCCGGAAACTTGTATATGCGACTTATGCGAGTACTCGCTCTTGTTTCCGAATTAATGATTGCAAAATTCAAATTATCGATAAATATTGTAGGAAAATCTAAATTCTTTTATGTACTTTTTTGGCAATAAAACATATCAAACAGTCTACGATTTAACAGCTATGAATGCCATATACATGGCGCGGTCTCAGTCCCATTCTCATTTGAAACGCGTTTTAGTCTTTTATGTAGGCGTGCTGAACACATTTAGCTTTGTCAAAGCGGTCAAAGGTTGAGCTGCAATTTCACACATAACAGAAGGGCTACTATGACATCTTATAGCAATTCTTATTCCACTGAGTGAAAGAGATGGTGCTAGACACCCTGTATAGCTCTGTCTCTTTCCCTCAGCGGAATAAGAATTGCTTTAAGAGGTCATAGTAGGGCTACAGTGCTTAGTTTTGATTGGTGACCTGTGACCTTTGTTAGGTGCTTTTAACATTTATTTTGCTTTTTTTCAGGTCTGGTGACCATAGCCATGGCGTCGCCTTTGGATCCTAATGACTCCTTCGATTTCTTCCCGCCTTCCTATGTAAAGACACCGCTTGGTGAGAGCATAGACAAATCCACCTTCAAACTACTTAAGGTAATTAATTACACACATTAAATTCAACCCTTTTTGCAAATGGGGTAGTGAGAATCTTAAAAAAGTCTGCTACATACAGGGTGTAAATGAAAACTGACATATTTTTACTTGTAGGTACGAAATTAAATTTACTTTTATTTTCATGAAATTTGAATCGTATGACATTTAATCTAATTATAATTTATTGCATTTCATTTTAATATTAATAATTTAGATTTGTATGTAATTTTATTTTATTTTTCCGACATTATTCTATTTAATTGAAATTGGAATGCTTGTTTTGTGTTTGATGTTACCTAAAATAAGTCTTTGTGTTTCTTGAAATAAATAAATAAAAAAAATACGAACTAAGGAGGTTAAATAAAAACTTAACAAAAAGGAATGACTTTCGCAGGTGGCCTACGATTTAGCAGAGGACAAGAACGTGGTATCGTCCCCTCTCAGTCTCATGATCCTGCTGTCTTTGTTCAACGCGGGCGCCGGTCCTAACACCAAGCAAGAGATCACCCAATTCTTGGGTGGCACAGACTACAAAAAGGTTAGTAATAAAGTTTTTTTTTTCAGAATTGGCCGTGTGTCCATGTCTGTCTAAATACTTGATACTATAGATTTTTATTATTTATATTTCATTCTGATTTCTTCGGGTACCCTACGAGTATGTATATACCCTGCGAGCTGATCTTAACGTTAATTGGATAGTTGACACCATTAACCAATAATTAAAAAACACAATTTTTCTGAAAGAACACCTTATTCTAGACCTGAGAACTCCATTCATTTCAAAATAACTTTAAAATTCGATTTTTAGTTGCTTTTAAATCAAGAAATAGTTGCATCATTGACTTGACAAAATAGTGACGTCATCGTTGCGAGTCTCATACAAAATCTATGGGGAAGCGCGTTTTGACAGCTCATAAAAAGTATATCAATTGATTGGTGGTGTCATCTACCCTATTCTTACTAATAGTTTCAAAACTTTCTACTGGCGAGAATTCTGATAACATAAAGACGTGTAAAAGTGTTCGTCAAAATAAAAGCCACTTTTAGAAATTAAACAATAGCTATTAAATATTAATTATTTTTAAATCAATTTACCTATCGTGGTAATATAACGATGAGAACTATCGACGATATTGAGCACTATTTCATTAAAACTTCCAATAAGTAAAAACGATTATAATTAGCGATATAATGACAAGAGTCATTACTTACAATGACGTGCGATCAAAATGATAGATAACACAATATTATTTACAGGTAAACCAAACTAACTATAATGTAATCTTTAAGGGGAATACCCTAATCATTAACTCATTTTTATATCTTTCTAGAAATGTTATAACAATGAATTTGGGTCAAAACCGAGAGAGAATATTTTGAAATATGCTTTGTAAAATTAAAGTTTAAAATTGTTTAACCAGTTAAGACTGTATTTAGAAAAAAATCTCGCTTCTGAAACCCGGTCGGTAATTAATAAACAAATATTGAGACACGGTTTGCGACTTGTTTTCCAAGTGTAGTTTCAAATATAGAACTGATGAAAGTCACAGTAATAAGAACTGTCACGTAAAGAACAGGAGTAAAGACGAAAAGGTCTACAAAACTGAGCCAAATTGCTAAAGCACAATGCTATACGAAATTTTGATTGAACGACTTACGAATCCACGGGGTTTTTACTGATTAAAGCTTTGATCTAGGTACTTACATCTTTCAAGAGATAATCCACACATTCAAAGTCACCCACGATAAAGATACAATTAACTGCTTCAAATTGTTATTATTTTCGCGCATTTACCACCAATTTTTAATTAGTTAATCTGATTAAGTGCCAACTGTGTCGAAGGTCTAGCGATGTGAAGTTGTGGACTGAACAACCGACAATTTAGCAATGAAACTATACTTTCATTTTAGTTAAGAAAGTGAAGAGCATAGTAGTTCCCCGTAGTCGTAGGGACTTTTCGCCAGGGACTCCCCGGCCCTACCGACTCGCCAAATGGATATATTTGAACTCTATTCTGTACATCTTAGAATTATTTTTTGCAAGATTTAACAAACGATAAAATAAGCTGCGGGGAATCCCCTGTTTGTATAGTTTTGATGTAGATGTATGGTATAGTGTTGCCACATTATAAATGGTACGTAGTAGATTGCTTTTTTATTGGTTGACTATTTTGATTGATTTATGATACCAACAATTACGTAAGTACGGAATTGACATCTTCAGTTACGGAATTTAAAATACTTTAAAATGAGTTCGTAATTATGTAATTACGTAATGGAAGCCCTACTTACGATTGAACTCTCGGTCAGCTGAGCAACCAAGCTCCCGCTGTAGCCTGAAGTTTCTTTATTCCCTTTTCGCTAACTAACTTCTCATTTTTTTCAGACTTCAGACTCTTACAGGGAGTTGAGCGAGAGATTTTCTCAAATGAACCCTGAGGCTCTGACCGTCGCCAACAAGGTGTACGTCTCCAACAAGTTCCGTCTGCAAGACTCCTTTAGTTTTGCTGCCCAGTCCTACCGCAGTGAAGTCGACACCCTGGACTTCGGCAAAGCGCAACAAGCTGCTGATATCATCAACCAGTGGGTAAGTCAATGACAAAGAACGAGGAGATCCGACAGAGAAACAAATTTACATTAACTACCTCACAGATCAGACAAGTAGAACTGGCCATATTACCCGTAGAACCCATGACCATTGAGGTAGGCGTGTCCTTGAGTTGACATCGCGAATTGGCAAACGTGAAGTTTCGCCCTTTCGCTGGTGGAGTGCCAAACTCCGTATGGTTGGCTGGTATGAGAGTTGCCGAGAAGCTCAGCAACATCGTGATCAGAATACACAACATCATAATAAAAATGAACGCTTGTCTATGCCTGAATTAAGTAAAGAGCTCTGCCATTCCTGGATTCTGATAACCAGATACAACCATATTGATTAAGGCAGAAGCATAGCATTTTAAATGATTTTTTCTCTAGTGAATCACCTTGATGTTTTAAATTTGATAGGCTGACGAGAAGACCCACGGAAACATCAAGAAACCTGTCGATCCAGACATGCTTGGCGAAGACGTAGCTGCTGCTCTCTTCAACGTTATATTCTTCAAGGTATAGTAATTCATATTGCTTCTCTTACACTTAAACCTCTCTTTATTTGAAGCTCCTTTTTGGTGAGGTTGTTTTATCAGTTTCATCACTAACTTGTATTATTATAATTAAAAGTAATAAATGATTGATGAAAATAACTGCTACTACGTTAAATGGCAATGTTGATTTTTTGGCCAGAAAATAAATAACCCTTAGGACCATCTAAAGAGTCGACCAACCGATTGGTGATATCCCAAAAGACCCTAAAAGGTTGAAACGTATAACTACCAATTAGATGCTTGTGTTTGCGCCGTTTGTAGTTTTAAACTCCTAAAGCAGCAGCCCCAGCAGAGACAGCCATTCTAAGAAGATGGGGTGGCGTAAGGGTATCTCTGTCGACACAAGTTGCATTCTATACCAAAGATAAATATGTTCACTAATTAATATTTAACTTTCAGGGACACTGGCACGTACCTTTCAAAGCCGAGGAGACAAAAGACAAAGATTTCCATCTCACCAAAGACTCTGTAGTTCAGAAACCAACGATGCACTTGTTGCAATCTCTTTATTACACGGAAAGCCCTGAACTTGGTGCTCGGGTAAGCGATCCCTAAAGGACATTCATAATAGTCTTTGGAAATTTCTAATCAAGAAAGGCGTTTGCAATCATTAAATTGATTTATATTTACTAGATGGTTGAGCTGCCTTACAAAGAAAGGGGCTTCCGCATGGTGGTGGTGCTCCCCAACGAGATAGACGGTCTACCATCAGTGCTCCAGAAAGCATCGGAGAAAGGCCTTCTGAATGACGTGTTCAAACTTAGCCCTGCTGGGTCTGACGTGATTCTAGACATCCCGAAGTTCGATATCAAGAGCAAACTGGACTTCAATAAAATCTTACCAAAGGTACCTGTAATAGGTTTAATTTCTGCATTTATTAGAATATTCTCTTATCCACTATAGTTATGTACTACGCACGTGCATAACTCTCATATAATTGTGTATGCTCATATAAATCTAAAGAAGGCTCTTTTAAGATAGAAAATATATTATTCTTTTTCCACAAGATTTTAATCAACTCTTTGTCTTTACAGTGTGGAGTATCCAAATTATTCGACGAGGCAGCGACCGGTATAGTGAAGGATCAATCAGTGGTAGTATCCAAGGCGTTCCAAGAAGCCTTTATTAAGGTCGATGAGGAGGGAGCCACTGCTGGCGCATTCACAGGTTTGTAGCATGAAAAGCTTGGGATAACTATTATTAGATTGTTCGAAACTACACGAATTACCTTTTTGTTTACAATGAGGATACTTAGTCTTAAAAAAAGTGTGGCTTGGTTTTCTTTCGCAGGTTCATTTCCAGTAGGATATCTGCAATTTACCGACCAACACTTAATATTAAGTTTTACAGTTGACTGTCCATTCTTATTTCTCATTATCTTTGAAGACTTAGTTCTTTTTGCAGGCACATACTTGCACTAATGAGGTAACATATAGGCAAATGCCATGGTCGCTTTAATGGTGTTCGCAATATTCGCATCGCAGGCTATTCGTTTTGCTTTTCCAATTGAAAAGCTTTATTAACACCTTGGCTGCAGCAAATACACCTAGATGTTACTGGTTCTATGTATAAGTTGCATTTTGCGCTTTACAATTTTTTTTTACTTTGTTATTTTTTTTTTACATGTCGTGTTGTCTTTTCTCGGATGCTTAATTTCCCGATTTTTAGTATCAGTCTCCGAACTCAGAATCGCACTGCCAAACTCACACGAAATAAATCCCACCCCTCCCTGCCCTCCAACCCCGGTGTCAGACTTGTACTAGCCAAAACCTATCTTGCTTTTGAACTTTGTGTTCCGAGGCGCCGAATCTGACTGACTGCTATTAAGAGCATAGATGCATATTTTTTTGCCTGATTTCATCGACTGTGAAAATAATGGTTGATCGACCCTAAGTAATAGATATACGTTTCAGAGATAGTGTACAGCCCGTCAATAGGATATGACTATTGACTGGCTGTAAACTAATACTTTACCACTGTGTTCTGGATGTCTTTTGCAGGATTGATTTTAGTATCAATATCTGCATTATCCACACCACCACCTCCTAAGGAGTTTACAGTTGATCGCCCATTCCTATATGTAATCCTCTTCGAAGACAAAATGTTGTTCGCTGGCACTTACACAAACTAATGAGGTAAAATACACATAATTCGACAGGGTTGCTTTTTGTGGTGATCGCAACGTATTTTTTGCTTCGCAGGCTTTTTGCTTTTATTATCTAGATGCTTAAGTCCGATTTTCGGTATCAGTTTCTGAACTCAGTACCGCTCTGCCAAAATGCCCCCAAAGGAACAGGTACACTCAATAAATAAATTTCATCCCTTTTTTCGGATGGGAAATCCCCAAGTAACTTCTCCCGAAATTGACAGAGCGGGAGGAAGTGTCAGGCTTGTTCCGATCAAAACCGATCCATATCCTTTCTTTAGACCCTTGGGTTCCGGGGCCGTCGTATCTCTTTCGAACAAATCGTAGAAATCCTATCTCTATGACCGTGCTATTTAAAGCATAGATGCATATTTTCATTATTTCTGATTTCATCTACTATGAAAATAACTGTTGACCAACACTTATAGTCTTATACATTCCAGAGATAGTTTACAGTCCGTCAATAGTGATATCTTTTACAAAAAACGTGTTCTGGATGTCTTTCGCAGGATTTATTTTAGTACCAGTTTCTTCAATATCCAGACCACCACCTCCTAAGAAGTTTACAGTTGATCGACCATTCCTATATGTAATCCTCTTCGAAGACAAAATTTTGTTCGCTGGCACTTACACAAACTAATGAGGTAAAATACACATAATTCGACAGGGTTGCTTTTTGTGGTGATCACAACGTTTTTTTGCTTCGCAGGGTATTTGCTTTTATTATCTAGATATAACTGGTTACATTCAACTAAGTTGCATTAAGCGCTTTACACTTACAATTTCTTCTCTTCTTTTCTTCTTCTCCATTTTTTGTTTTACATGTCGTACTGGATTCTTTATATGCTAAAAGCCGAATTTAAAATGTCTTCGCAGATGATAGTCTCGACTTCAAATTCAGAACTATCGGCAGATCTGCATCACAATTAATAGGTGCACCGTCCACGAAACCAATTCCTTAGCTACAAAAAGCGCAGTTGCTGAACTTTAGATTACAGCAATTGATTTTATTACCATCATCAATGTTACTTTCCCAGCTGCCATTAGCAGTTGAAAGATTACAGTTGACCGTCCATTCTTATATATAATCCTCTTCGAAATCAAGAATCTTTTTGCATCTACATCAACTAATACAAGAACCTGAGGTCTGGGTAAAATTGGTTATCTACATTTTTCGTATCAAACTCCAGTCTTCTCTGCCTCACTATAGGTATTTATATAACCTTTGCCTTGTCTTATACCTCACCTGAATTTATTGACCTCTGACTCTACGCAAGTTATTCCTTGGTAATAATTGGCGGGAAATGTTTTTGTGCTTATGCCATGTCCAATTAAAAACGAGTACCTATGCTACAATTAATTCTACATTGATTTATTATTCACAGGAATGGTTTTCATGTATACGTCGGCATTATCTGAACCACCAAAGCCAGTCGTGTTTAATGTTGACCGTCCATTTTTGTATACGATTCTCTTCGAAGACAAAATTCTGTTTGCTGGCACCTACACCAACTAATGCAAAATATTAATAACAAAAAGTAGGTAAAACCGTCTTAATAGCATGGGATATGACTTTTGCATGTTTATCAAAATCAAAAGCTGGTTAGTTTCCATTTTCATATTTTCATTCGACAGGAGTACCAAATTTCTTTATTTTATGCTCTACGTGTAAGTTAACTGATTGTTATGATGTGTGTATCTATTTTATACGATTCTGGAAGCATAATGAGGTACAATTACTTTATTTTTGAGGAAGTACACAGAGTTTTTTGGGGAGAATTGATAGACTGAATTGATCAATACGAATACCTAGTTATAAAATAACTAATCCCTTTGCGTCACTGACAATTTTGATTAATGTAGGTATGTGGTTATTGACAGACACAACTATTATTAGATTTTTGGAAAGTACACGAGTTAACCTTGTTCTTTATAGCAAAGTTCTGGCCTTTAAGTGGTCCTTTATTTAAAAGATAGGGCAGTGTAATTTTAAAAAATGTGGCTTGGTTCTCTTTCACAAGTTCGTTTCCACCGACACCGACACCTCCTATGCAGTTTACAGATGACCGTCCAATTTTTATCTCATCATCTTAGAAAACGTAGTTATTTTTGTAGGCACATACTCGCACTAATGAGGTAACATTTAGATAAATAACATGGTCGCTTTGATGGTGTTTGCAATATTCGCATCGCAGACTATTTGTTTTGCTTTTATAATTGAAAACCTTTATTAACACCGTGGCTGCAGCAAATACACCTGGATGTTACTGGTTATATACAAGTTGCAATTTGAGCTTTATTTTTTGCGGATGGAAAATCATCAAATAAGTTTCCCCGCTCTGGGCGGAACGAAGGGTAGTGTCAGACTTTTACTGACTAATACCCACCCATTTTCTTTCTTTTGGGGCCGCGGTATCTCTCTCTCACCACCTCCTAAGGAGTTTACAGTTGATCGACCACTTTTGTATATGTAATCCTCTTCGAAGACAAAATGTTGTTCGCTGGCACTTACACAAACTAATGAGGTAAAATACAGATAATTCGACAGGTGCTTCTGCGGTGATTGTTTCGCAGGGCTTTCGCATTCAAAAATCCACTAATCGCTTTTATTGTCTAGATATAACTGGACATTCAACTAAGTTGCATTAAGCGCTTTACACTTTCAATTTCGTCTCCTTTCTGCTTTTCTATTTCTATTTAACATGTCCGCCTTAACTCTTTGTATGCTAAAAACTGAATTTATAATGTTTCTCCAAACGGCTGTCTGACTTCAGAACTATCGTTTATGTATCTTCTCAGCCGCCTTTAGCAGTTGTAAGTTTTTTTTCATCCTCTTCGAAGCCAAGAATCTGTTTTCATCGATACCAAGGAATACAAGAACCAAGAGGTCTAGGTAAAATTGGATATCTACGCATGTTGCTTTCCTTATCAAACTCACGTCTTCTCTGATTCACTATATTTGTATAACCTTTGCCATGTCTTATACCTCAACTGAACTTAATGACCTCTGACTTTACGCAAGTTATTCCTTGATAATAATTGGCGGAAAGTGTTTTAGTTCTGATGTCGAATTAAAAACGAGTACTTATGCTACAATTAATTTAACAATGACTGTTATTCACAGGAATGATTTTCATGCATACGTCGTCATTATCTGAACCACCAAAGCCAGTCGAGTTTACCGTTGACCGTCCATTTTTGTATACGATTCTCTTCGAGGACAAAATTCTGTTTGCTGGTACCTACACCAACTAATGCAAAAATGTAAAAACAAAAAAAGTAGGTACAACCGTCTCAATAGAAAGGGTTATGACTTTTGCATGCTTATCAAGATCAAAAGCTGGATAGTCTGCATTTCCATATTTTCATTCGACATTGACCTTCAATTTGCCTCAGCACAGAAGTAGAAGACCTAAATTTAGTTGGGTATCAATTCTTTTTTCTATATCTGTTTGCCTCTATATCTTTATTTTATGCTCTCTACGTTTAACGCCCGATTCCAAGAAACAAAAACGAGTCGTTTTGCTTACGGATAGTAAGATTTTGACATACGTCTCATAGAACTTATGTCAAAATACTACTATCCATAACCAAAACGAACCGCTTTTTGTTTATTGGAACGGGGGGTAGGTCTATATTTATTTATTAGTTTTTTTTTTCAATATAGTCGTTTTCTCACAGCCTGCCGGGGTTACGGGTTGTTCGAAAGAGATACGGCGCGGCGGCCCCGGAACATAAAAGGCAATAGAAGGAACATGGGTGGATTTTAGTCAGTAAGAGTCTGACACTTCCCCAGAGCGGGGCAAGTTATTTGTTGATTTCCCATCCACAACATAAAAAAGCGTCCGTTTTTGTAATAATAAGCCACACTTCACTACTACTGACCCTTGGGTATTGCGTTTAGTCAGGATTAAGTTGTTGCTTTAGTTTCTTACTCTGTCATTTTCTCAGTCAACTACTAAGGAATCTTGTTAGTATTAACTTCACTTTCATTGAACTGTTTTCTTAATTTTTATTTTGTCCTTTATTTCATTTTAATACCTTTCTTCTGATTTTTGATTACCTACTCAAAGTTGTTTTTGATTTTGCCCTTATGTTGGCAACGTCTGAATTAAGTCAGTGCTGGCAAGTTCTTCGGTCGTTATTTGGTTTTCTTTAACATTTTTTAAATGCACCCTAGAGTTTCTCCAGGATTATGTTTTTAAGCTTGTGGTTTTAGCGTCATTATGTTTTTAGAATTTATATCCATGATGTACATTTTTTTATCCATGAAAATATTATGTAGTGCTAGACAACCTATACCACTCCTTGTAACCTCGTTTAATTCAGATACTATGTCAGTCTTTTAAAAAATAACCATTTATAAGAACCGTTTGTCAATTCCAGCTTTCATAATAGCAGAATCTTTACCACCGCCAGAGCCAGTGAAGTTTACCGTGGATCGTCCATTTTTATATTTGATCCTCTTCGAAGATAAAATTATTTTTGCTGGCACCTATGTAAAATAAGGTTATATTAAAACTATAAGATCAAAATAAGAATAGGTTTAGCCTGGATTAATTACTTTAAAGAGCTTACGAAGAGCTTGAAAATAATGTACCTTAGACAACAAAAAAATCCCAGCAATACTAAAACCTGAGCCATTTCAGTTTTATAATTTGGAGTTATTCTGAAACTTAAAATTGCAACTATCTCAAAGAAAATGTATTGATACTAAACAAGGATTTCGCCAAAAAATATAATTATTAAATTTTCTAATAAGTATAAATATCTAAAAAGCATACATTTCATGTTTAACGGACACGTTAAGAACTTGAATCACAACTTCCGCAATAATTGTCATTTTTAATATCGTCTGTATTTATTTCATTTTAATGAAGAGCATGAATCAAAGTATTGCATATATTTATTTTGGGATTTTTTTTATTCTTGTAAGGTACTTACTAAATAACATTTGAAAAGATATTTTCAAACTTTTTGTGTAGGGAGCCCAATAAATTCCCCACTAAAGTTTGCCATAGCTGAACCATCAGAATCATGTGTAAGGTTAAACCCTCTTCTTATTTCGATCGCCTGATGCTCTTTATTCTTTGAATGTTTTTGATTTAAGCTATCATTTAATTTTTTTAGCTTTACTGTAACATGCATCCCTCATCTCCTCATAAAATCTAAAGTTCATGTTTCACTGGAACGAACCGTGCGCCCGATAGACCCGAACAAAGCGCTAAAATCTCACGTCTACGTGTATTGTGCGAACTCCCAGTCTGTGGGACTTACCACCAGCTTCTCTGTTTCCGAATTTTTATCTCTTCAAAGTTCCAGTAAATTCGTTTCTTCTTGGCAAGCAAGCGTGCACAATTCTAAAGCGCGTTGCGGCAAGAATCCAATTAGCATGACAAAGATGTTTCCAAGCCCGTAGTTGAAGTTGTGCTTTATCTGTCTGTCAGCGAGGGATTTAATTTTTGTAAATGGAATATTGCCAATAAAAAGCATTTTTCCACTCATCGAACGAATTTAATTTTTATTTCCGCTTGTGACTGTGGTGCTAAGCGGATATTTTAAAATTTCAAGATATCGGATCATCACCAAATTGGTTGGTTCATCGACTACGCCTTTTTCAGGTCTTTGGATTTGGTTAACGAGTACGTATAAGAATGTATTGGTATTGTTTATTATTTTTTCAGGAGCAATTATAGTACTACAATCATTAAATTCCCAGCCACCGGAGCCCGTGAAGTTCATCGTGGATCGTCCATTTTTGTATGTGATCCTCTTCGAAGACAAAATTCTTTTTGCTGGCACCTACACACAATGAGGTGACAATAAATTGAATAAAACATCATTATGTCTTATTCGGGTTGTGGAAACTTATCATTTTAATTTTTCTTACTTTCCATCCTTTCCGTTATAATGTATGTGTATTCTATTTTAAACTTCGGGGTAGGCTCAAGTCTCGGTCTCGCAGCAACTGTCGAACAATGGTCTTTTTAGGATGTACTCTGCAAGTTGCATAATGATAAGTCGCCAAGTATCGCTTCGTATTTTCTTTGAAACACTTCGTTATTTTAGTCCCTGTTCATTCACGTTTTATGACATCACTGACAATAAACCGATTGTGATCCACAGGATTCTTTGCCGTGCCTCCATCCGCGGATTACAGACCACCACCAACAAAGAAGTTTACAGTTGATCATCCCTTCCTATATTTGATCCTCTTCGAAGACAAAATACTTTTCGCTGGCACCTTCACAAAATAAGGTGATTAATTATGTTTCTAATTGTTAAGCATATTGTTGGGTTATGTATTTATTTCTCATCTTTTTCGTATCAATACACCCTTAATTTGACAAACTGTCAAATTAACAAAATCTCATTAACGATGGTCGATATTATAATCAGCACTGATTTTCTTTTTCCGTTGAAACTCTTCATGGATATGTTTCGTGCGGAATTGTTCTTGGATGTTGTAGGTACCGTGTTCTAGGTTTTCTGACGTGATTTTTTAGTCTTAGAATAATTATTAATCGGCAGTAGGTACTTTCTAGATATTGTTTTTAAAATCTTCAAGAGCGGTAAGAAAGCCGCTATTTAATCTTTTTTCGGTATGGGAAACAAAGCTCCCCAACACCTAGCCTGGGCTTGGCAGTCCCAAGCCTGGGACCTTTATCAGAACATTAGCGCTGTACCATTTTTTTAATATTACAGCACCATGCTGAGATTTCAAACTAATTTTATTCTTTAACAACTGCGTCCAAACAGGTGCACCAATCCTTTTCGCAACTGAATAGTAGGAAAATCAAAAATGGCGATACACTTCATAGGTGAGATGATCCCATGAATCAAAATAATATGAAAAATCTGGAAATTTGTCTGGATGTTTGTTAAATCATCCCAGCCACTCCACGCAAGAAAGGTATAACGGAACGCAGAAACTGTTTCATAAAATTATCTTATATGGATGATTTTCATCAACAGGAGCAAGTTTCATGCCACTGGCACCAGCGCTGCCAGCACCGCCTGAGAAGTTCACAGTTGACCATCCATTCTTATATGTGATATTGTTTGAAGACAAAATTCTTTTTGCTGGCACCTACACAAATTGAGGTGAAACTTCTGCAGTACCTAATATACTCTGTTTCCTTCTTTTTTTGTAACTTTGTTTACTCTTCTAGCCCTAAAAACTATAAAAATCTGTCTTTTAAATCTTATTGCACTTGAATGAACTAAACCGTCTACTTAATAAGATCAAGGTGGATGTAGGCTTAGGTTTCTTCACAGAATACGCTTGGTTAAATCAGCTAGCCAAACTTTTCATGTTGAGACATTATTACCCACATCTGTGGTGTTTTGGTAGCTCTGTTTTTTTCTTTTGTTGTACCATAAAACTCGTTGGGCTTTATCCATGTCTTATGTTCTATTTATTTGTTTTTCTTACATACATTTACATTTTTAAACATTTCTTTTTTCTTTTATAATTTTACATTTAAAAATATAAAATTTAGAGGTGTCAAGGGACACCCGGATGGAACGAAGTTCTCGTCGCGACACCACTCTGTTCAATGCGAAATAGAAATGAAAATATCTGGCTTGCTTTCTATAAGAGAGAGAGAGACAGACAGACAGACAAAGAAACATGCGACGCCGCACAGCGTACAATAGCTTACTATAGCAAAAAGTGTCGTGACAAATTTTCGTAAGAATTTTTTCCGTCTAGCCCCCTTACACAACGCGCGATAAGGAACTTCGTTCCAAAAATAACAATTGGTCTTATTATTAACTGAAAAGAGGTCATGTTATATCAACGATATTATTTTATGTTTCAATTCTAAAAGGGAACTCGTGTCTAAATAGTAGCAGTCGATCAGGTCAATCTTTGGGGTATGCCGCGCTTGCCTAGGTTGGTCTTTGGATGGGTGACCACCAGTTACATACAGAGTTTCCTCCGTGCCTCGGAAAGCACGGTAAGCTGTTGGTCCCGGCTGTCATTCAAAGATATTTGACAGTCATTACCTATTGATATTAAGTGTCCCGAAAGTCTGACACTTGAGGAGATCAGATAGGCACTCGCTCCATGTAAAATACTGTTATTCAGATGCACAGGTTAGACTGGAAGCCGACCCCAACTTAGTTGGGAAAAGGCCGGGCGCACTAGACACAAATTTGTATAGTATTACTAAATTGATCCTAATTCTCACAGCTGTAAAGGAGAATGACCAGGACAATATGGACCACGGTTCAGAGTTGCATCAATTCCAAAGTAGTTTAAGATGGTTTATAAATTAACCAAATAACCATCTACAATTGCTTTTTTGGAATCAAAACCCGCATTTCCAAGTTTTTTTAGAAAACGTAACTTATCCTCAAAATAGAAATATCCGTCGTGTATAGAGGTAAGTTTATAGGTCGTAGTTTGGAGAGCAGATTAATTAGCATATCTGATGGGATAGAGACTTAAATAAATCAGTACTTTGCCTCGATCAAAACAAAAAAAAATGTAATAGTTAAATCGCAATGAACAAACTTAGCATGCACCACGCTCAATTGTCATTGGACTTTTTGACAATGACAAATTCAATTTGAGACACCAACACTAATGTTGCCACTTTAGATTTTAAATAAAAATCGATTACTCGAATTACACTCGAACACTCGACACATAATTATTGCAAATGATTGATGTAGTTCTATAATCATTAATTTATTAAAAAGTTTCGATTTATATCAAACCGAAGCAAGATAATAAAAAAAAATCTATGCAATCATTCATTTGTATCGTTAGCCAACAAAGTGAAATTGGTTTTGAAAGCAAAATATTAATACGACTACTGTGTGATACTATTGTGGTGTATGGGTACATATTGTAGGTGTATGGGTCGCCTTATGCTGCCCCCACTTGTAATTTGGAAATTGTTATAATCAATGCGTGAGAGTACCCCCCCCGCTTATTACACTTGTGGGCGAAATAAGACTCACCCTTTGCTAGTTTTTTTTTTTCTACAGCACTAAGTAGTTCTTTCTACCGCAACGTAAAACGTGGATCGCACTGCATACTTGAAAATAATTAGAAAATTTCAGCAAAAAAACAAAACATCGATAATGCCGATTCTGATAAACCACCAAAAACTATTAAAAAAATAACAATAAGTACTTACATCTGGTAAGGATCTCTGGCGGAGACGGGCGGCATTTTGACCTTGTACGTACTTCTCAAAGAACTAAATATTCTTAAAAGTATTAGGTATTCTTAACAGCGTTAAAATATGAATTATATTTATTTATTTACAGGGCTGGTTTTGGAGGCACTTTCTTTGGATTCAAAAACGCCACAACCACTGACGTTTACAGTTGACCATCCATTTTTATATTTGATTCTCTTCGAAGACAAAATTCTTTTTGCTGGCACTTACAAACAATGAGGTGATACATTTAAGGTTGCATTATGGTTTTAAAACTTTTTTTGCTTATTTTTGAGTTGCTAAAAAGAGCTTGAGTAAGATCGCGTCGTTTTCAATTTCACTGTATGTATCTTCGTGCAGGTGACATTAGGTAAACCGTTCCCTTTCAATCTTGAACGTTACGATTTGAAATCATGGCTGAATATTTTAGCTGCTTCATGAATTTCGTAGTCGTAAAATATGGAAACTTTAAAAATAAAAATGAATGAAACCGTAATGCATGTAACAATTTGGCACTTTAGCGATATTGCAAAAACATAATTCAAATTGTGCAGCATATTTAAAAAAATTAAAATATCATGTTACAATACTTAAAAAAGGAGATCTCTTAGTAACCATTTTACAAATTGCAACGCAATTCATAATTATTATAATCCTTTAAAAGAGCCTGCTAAAGCGGCCATTTTAGGCCCCCATATGTTGAAAATAAGTCGTTAAACAAGGGTTAGAACTAGCGGTAGTCTAACTCCAACGTAATGGATTAACGCAATGTTTTTGGGTACCCACCCAAAAACATTGCAAAATATGGGTCGCTTAGTGGGTACTAAGCGACCCAATATTTTGCAATTTTCTCCTCATCGACGTCCTCGACGTGAGCGCCCTTGTTTACGCGCTAGGACCAAACGTCGTATTTTGAAGACCCCCGGAATGGGTACGTAGTATAGGTAGTAGTTTCGATTGTTTCGATACGTTAGGCATTTATTAAATACCAAGTTTTTGCATCCTTAACTCACTCACTTACTCATACTATGGCAAGTTCAAAAGTGCACGGTATAGACAGTAACACCATTAATTTAACGATAGCATAGTCATAGTCGGACACCAGTGATGCCAAGGGATAACTTGGTACTCAGGAGATGTGTGGCGGTCGGATAGGCTATCGCTGTTAAGGTAAAAGCGCCAGGGCCATGACGTGCAAATTGCAAAATCCATAAGATAGTTTTGAATTTTGCGGGCTTACCTTCTTCCAGGTTAAGAAAAAGCTACGCGGAAGACGCGGTATTGAAAATTAGGTACTTCATGTTGTTTTCGTTTGCTCTCTTTATCGTGTGGTTATTGCGTAACCTGGTGTCAGAGTTTCTATGCCGTCCAAGGGCCTCCGACTTGGCTTAACGCGTCGAGAAATATCATTCAGAAGAGGTTGCTAGTTGTGGATATGTTCAATTGATGGTCTATCTAAATATTATATTTGTTCCGCAGGACTTATTCTGCAGAATTATTCTTCTAGTAGCGTACCGCCGCCCGCTGTGCAGTTCAGGGTGGATCATCCCTTCTTGTTTTTAATACTTTTCGAGGATAAAATCCTCTTCGCTGGCACCTATGTTTGAGGTGATGATACATTGCTTAATTTCTTCGTTCATCAGCCATCATCATCAGCAACTGTTGTTACGTTTATATCGTATTTACGTAATTTCTTTATTTTTTTGTTTTATTTTTACTCATTTATATAATCAAAAATTCTCTCTTCGGTTTAGGTAATTTTATTTAATTATTAATTATGTAAATACTTTTACTACTACTGGCATGATGGTCTTGCACCCGGTATTCCTCGCATTAATAAACCACTATCAATAGAAAATAAAGCTTCTCCTTTAAGCCACCAGAGGCAGTACGAAATGTAACGTAAATACGTTGATTTGAAAACTAAAATTACACGTTTCATATAATTTTACTAGCGACCCGCACCGGCTTCACACGGGTGCAATTTAAATACTAGTTTTATATGTATACACCTTCCTCTTAAATCACTCTATCTATCAAAAAACTGCATCAAAAGCCGTTGCGTAGTTTTAAAGGTCTAAGCATAGATACGAACAGACAGCGGGAAAAGACTTTGTTTTATACTTTGTAGTAAAGAATGAATTCGTAATCTATGGATGGTACTTTTTGCAAATTATTGGACTGAAATACTTTAGGATAATTGAATTTTCGATTCAAAAGTCGATGTAAGATTTACAATACGTTTATACCATGCACTCCTCTGCACGCCAGGACCTCTGTTATATTTTTATCACGAAATGTGCTGACGTTGACAGGGGGTCTAAATTGGCCGCTTTAGCCGAATCATAATAGTATGATAATATGAGTTACCTACCTACATTAAAATTCTTATAATAGTCACAGCCGCAGTTAGTATTGTGAATTGTCACTGTTACTATTTTACGATTGATAATAACGTAATTCAAATTATTAACCTATTATGATTCTGCTTACGCGACCATTTTAGACCCCCAGTTAACTGCACTCCCTAGCAGAAAGCGATGTTTGTAGTTAATGGTACTATTGACGTGCATTGACCATACCCTACCTTGCAATTTACATTGCCGGGGATGGCAAGGAATCGATTTATTGTAACGAAAACCTACAAGGCATTATAAACCTTATATCGATAAGGTGACAGGTTGTAACTAAAGCTGTTTAAACTAAATGAGAACTGGGGGAATGCCTGAGAATGCGAGACGACTTGCTTTTGCCTCGTACCTATCTAGTCAAAAATACCATAAAGTTCATTTAAATACATTTATTAGATTTCGTTAATAAAAATTCGCTGCCATTAGTTTCTGCTGTAAATTGAAGCTAAGCGACAATGGTACTACTATTTGATTGGTTTATTAATGCGGACATTAATCCAAGGAGCTGTACGCTTTGCATGGAAAACTAAATGTAAAATACTTCCTCTGAATGTGTGTTGGCTTGCATGAATTGGCTGCTTTGCGATATTCATCTGGATATTACTATCATAGCTTAGAAATAAAGCAGTTTTTAACAGAAACTTTGTTACATAAAGTTTTGTTCTATGTATAGTCTGTATGAGTCCTTCAAAAGCTCAATAAGTCTTTTCCCGCTGTCTGTTCGTAACAGCGGGAAAAGACTTTGTTTTATACTTTGTAGTAAAGAATGAATTCGTAATCTATGGATGGTACTTTTTGCAAATTATTGGACTGAAATACTTTAGGATAATTGAATTTTCGATTCAAAAGTCGATGTAAGATTTACAATACGTTTATACCATGCACTCCTCTGCACGCCAGGACCTCTGTTATATTTTTATCACGAAATGTGCTGACGTTGACAGGGGGTCTAAATTGGCCGCTTTAGCCGAATCATAATAGTATGATAATATGAGTTACCTACCTACATTAAAATTCTTATAATAGTCACAGCCGCAGTTAGTATTGTGAATTGTCACTGTTACTATTTTACGATTGATAATAACGTAATTCAAATTATTAACCTATTATGATTCTGCTTACGCGACCATTTTAGACCCCCAGTTAACTGCACTCCCTAGCAGAAAGCGATGTTTGTAGTTAATGGTACTATTGACGTGTATTGACCATACCCTACCTTGCAATTTACATTGCCGCGGATGGAAAGGAATCGATTTATTGTAACGAAATCCTACAAGGCATTATAAACCTTATATCGATAAGGTGACAGGTTGTAACTAAAGCTGTTTAAACTAAATGAGAACTGGGGGAATCCCTGAGAATGCGAGACGACTTGCTTTTGCCTCGTACCTATCTAGTCACAAATACCATAAAGTTCATGTAAATGTATTTATTAGATTTCGTTATTAAAAATTCGCTGCCATTAGTTTATGCTGTAAATTGAAGCTAAGCGACAATGGTACTACGTAGTTATCCAATGAGATTGCATTGGTTTATTAATGCGGACATTAATCCAAGGAGCTGTACGCTTTGCATGGAAAACTAAATGTAAAATACTTCCTCTGAATGTGTGTTGGCTTGCATGAATTGGCTGTTTTGCGATATTCATCTGGATATTACAATCATAGCTTAGAAATAAAGCAGTTTTCAACAGAAACTTTGTTACATAAAGTTTTGTTCTATGTATAGTCTGTATGAGTCCTTCAAAAGCTCAATAAGTCACATAAACGCCTGGAGATTGCTTTCACAAGTTATTTTATCTCTGGCATCAACCCAAAAAGAAGTTTATTACAATCTGAATTAAGATTAATTGGACATCAACAGAAAATCAATATCTATATAATAATCAAAATCAATATAATCAAAATCTTTTCTCTATTCCTAGCGGGAGATGCATGCTTAACGCACTTTTAAGTTTTAAACCGTATATCAGAACTAATATAGCTTTTCAATTTCACAGGTCTTATAGCCGTTCCTATGTCATCATTTTCAAGACCACCACCGCCAATGAAATTCACCGTGGATCACCCTTTCCTATACTTAATACTTTTTGAAGATAAGATTCTTTTTGCAGGCACCTATGCATTGTGAAAATAATGTGGAAATAAGACTGAAAGTTTTTAAAATTGTACAATCTACACATAATATGCATTATTATCAATGATCACCTTAAATTTTGTATTGTTATTCTGTCAGTTTAATAAAGAAGTATATTTGTAAAAAAAAAACAAATGAAATATTTTATTTTTAGTCAGTTTTTATTCAACCCAGTAAGATGATAGTTATCATTTTATCCCATAAAAGGTTTGAGCAGCCTGTTGGTCTTGCTTGTGCTGATCTTTTGGTTAAGCCAAGCTTACCTGTGTTGGTCGGTGTATGGGTGATACCCGTTACATTCAGAGTTTTCTCTGTGCCTCTAAAAACATATTAAATTGTTGATTGTGGCTGTTGTTTATCTTTGTCATTGATCAGTAGATCATTTGCAGTTGTTAACAATAGTTATAAAAGTTGGAAGACCAGTCTTGTTAAGGTATATCAAATTACTTAGTAGCACTAACTGGGTTGTGAAGGTCAGATATGCTGTCCCTCCATGTAAAATACTGGTTTTAGGCTGCATTTGTTTAGACACGAATCAAACCCCAAAATTATTGGGAAAAAGCTAGGCAGATGATGAGGCTTGTGGTGGTCAAATAAGCAGTTAGTCTATATGAAATACTGGTATAAAGCTTCATCTAGTTAAACCAGCAGTTGCCAACATTTTCTGGACCATGAGCTACTGATTACTTTGTTGTTAGCAGGAACTTGTAATAGTAGTCTATATAGTTTTTGAGCTTCTGTACAAATGAGAACATGAATAAAACTATGAAATTTAGAGCTTTCAAGTACCATAATTTTATATCTTACAGATAACTGGTAACCTGCAGACCATCAATTGGGAATCAAGACTTATTGCTTAATTGAAATAATTTTATACTATTTACACTAGTTTTATGACAACCACATTGTGATATTTTATAAAACTTTTATTCATTACTAGCTGTGCCCAGTGGCTTCACCTGCTGATCAGGTCATGTGTTGTAGCATGATGATATATTATTGTTATTATTTAGCCTATACACTCACAGATAATGTGGTTTGCTTTTGAAAAAAAAAATTTTTAATCAGTTCCAAGGATTACCCCCTACAACCTCACCAACTTTACCTCCTTATAATATTATTAACACAGTTAATATAGACAGATACTTCTTGGTTGTCAATTTTGTTAACTCCCAAAAATCCGTTATTAGATAGGTACATGACTGCCTCATTGGTTGAGTAATTTTATAACAAAGAAAAGATAAGACCCTTTGTCCAGAATATATTATTCTTTGTGCGCGACAACGCAATTATTTTTTCAGAAAAATCTAAGACGTATTTTTAACTATTGTTCGTAAAAACCCGCACTTCAAATCCGTGCACTGTCAGAATTGCGGCCTTGGCTTTCACAAATTACTTGTGCTCAGGAAATCGCTTTGTTTAAACTTGTAAAACAATGAACGTAATCAATCACTTACTCGGTTGTGCTCACATTTTGATGCCAATATCTGTCCGAAAATGACATAGGTACTTAAATAATTTCTTGATTCACATAAACTTTTCACTAATAAAACAAATACAGAAAAAATTATCGACTTAAATGTTTTGTTATCGATCACAAAAACTTTGAAACTTTGTAAACTATTGCTTTGTTTTGGTTTGATGTTTTGACACGTTGACATTAACATGTAGATTTTTCAAGTTAGCTTCAGTTTATTTTAAAGTAGTTTGTAAAACTGTATGAAGAATAAAATTATAATCCAGAATATTGACTTGGTCATGTAGGACTGCGATGTGAGATGAGGATTTAGCAATCATGGTACATACCCGATAAAATTGAATAAACGAACTATGAATAAATGAATAAAATAACTAGCTTACTCAAATAATGAATAAACGAAACTAGACTAATAAATAAAACTAAACTGAATACTTTTATCATAATAATACTAACAGGGTTGTGGAAGGTTAACTGGCTGGAAGCCGACCACAAAACAATTTTATTGAGAAAAGCCTAGGTAGTAGAAGATGACTTGTTGTAATTTAACTGGCAAAATGATGTAAAAGTATTTTTATCTTGCTGTCTATGCAGGACCCATTAATTATTAAGATGGAAAAATCATTAAAAAGGACCGCTATCTCGTTGCGCCGTGTGGACCATTTTTTTCCAGCTTTAAGGTGCTCCGTGCTGAAGGCTTTAAAAAAAGCTGTAGATCCAAAGATCCAATCCATAGATTATACAGTATAATACTGCTGATCCAATCCTATCTCGTCTGTGGTCTATGGATCTAACCTAAAAAGATATTGTTGAATGTTACCTGTTTACTATCAAGTTATAATAATATTAACTGCGTTGAAACGATCCTAAAACTGCCCCAAATCAAACCTCTAACAGCCCCAAAAGGATCCTCTAACCGCGCTATTTTCCATGAAAAGAATGACTACGATACGGAGATATATTGGTAATTTAACTATCAAACGTTTTTAGTGAAATATATGTTTTTCATATTATATTTTATTTACCTACATCCGGAAATCCAAAAGGCTATCAAAATGTAATTTTCTCTTATTTACAGACATTGGGGCAAACCTTACGGATGAAATGTACCAGGGCCTATACCACGGTTCAAAGAAACACGATCCTGATTTAGATATAGTATTGGCACGTAGCTGGGCTGCGGGGCTGGATAAGATGATCATTACTGGGGGCTCCTTGACAGATAGTTTAAAAGCTATTGAATTGGCAAAGTCGGATTGTAAGTTTTCGTTGACTCAGAGGCTGACTATATCAATAGTAAATATCAAGAATTATGGAACGTGTGGTTTACTAATGTAAATTAATTATCCCTTCAGTGTACAGATAATTTTGCTGGGTTTGACGGTCACCAAAAGCACCAATAGTAAAGTCAATCTCACAAAGAAGGGGCCCAGACCCTGTAAAACTATAAGCTATGTGATAATACTGTAAACAAATGTCTTGCTAATAATATGATAATTTTCATTGCTGTTTGTAATGAAACACAGCATTTCTTTTTGTAAAATGGAAGAAGAAAACATGTTGCACCAACCCAAAAAGAATCGGAGAAGGGCAGGAAAATGACACCTTTTTACTTACATACAATAATTATGGATATATATACATGAGTATTAAGAGGTAGCATAGCGAATCAAATAAATAATTATTTGATTCGCTATGCTACCTACTGTCATACAATATTCTTCTTACTTATTCAAACCACGACACAGTGGCACAGGACTTCTCTTGAAAGACAAGAAAATGTGTAATTTATTTTTTGTTTTTTGCTTCTGTTATGCATAATATAGTAAGTTTTGTTCTGATTTCAGCTAGATTATTTACAACAGTTGGGTGTCATCCAACCAGGTGTAAAGACTTCTTACCTGATGCTGAAGCCTATCTTCAGAGCCTCCGAGACCTAATAACAGAGAATACAGAAAAAGTAGTGGCTATTGGAGAGTGTGGACTTGACTATGACAGACTAAACTTCTGCGATAAAGATGTACAGCTAAAGTAAGTAAATAAAAAAGAACTGACCTTATATGAAATAGAGCGGCAAGCACGCAGAGAGAAAAAAACAATTATTTTTGTAAATGTATGTGTGGAGATTGCTGTAAATATAACTTGGTAAAAAATAAATAAAATGAAAAGAATATGACAGGGTTGTGTAATGTGGATGTGATCACATGTTACAGTTGACTGGGTTGCTTGAATAGAGATGCAGGCAGTACAAGTCTGACACTCCTCCCCGCTCCACCCAGAGCAGGAAAAATTATTTGATGATTTCTCACCCGAAAAAAGAAAGGCTAACTATATTTTGTGTTGTTCTACATAGATCTGAAATACTGAACACCCTATGAAATTCATTCTTTCACGAAATCTAGTTAGTACCTTAAAACATAAACATTCTGTTTGAAATCTAACTCAACAATTTATTCTAGGTATTTCGAATACCAGTTGCAACTAAGTCGTGAATTCAGTCTGCCGTTGTTCCTGCATTGTCGCGCGGCTGCCGATGACTTGGTCGCAATTCTGGAGAGGAACCGCGATTCTGTCGTTGGCGGTGTCGTTCATTCGTTCGACGGAACCGAAGATGCTCTGCAAAAGATACTCGACTTGGGAATGTACATAGGTATTAATGGATGGTCAGTTGACTAGTATGTATAATGGGCTCTAGTCTACAGTCAGTGGCATGTCAGGCTCAACGCGTACATCCGATACTTCACGCTATTCATTTCCATTGTAACTTAGCCTTGCTTTGTGTAAGTTTCCCATTGAGTCACAAGCAATAACATCTAAGTTAGCTAGCTTGGTTGGTCGCCATGTGTAATAATAGACGGTTTTGGTGTGTCGATTCCAAAAATCTAGATAAAAAAAACGTACATTTACCTAAAGCTTGACTTGCTTGATGGAAAATCTGTAACCGCCTGCTCTTGTACTGTGTTGCCTGGGAAGTGTCAGTAGATCTGAGGGGGTCTAAAATAGCCGCTTTAGCAGAATCTTAATAGGATAATAATGTGAATTAGGTACGTTAAAATTATTAAAATGGTTGCAGTTAATATTTTAAATAAATATCTTGGGACAACTCACACACGGCTATCTGATCCCAAGCTAAGCAGAGCTTGTGTTATGGTAACCAGACAACTGATATACATACTTTTATAATTTATAAATACATACATATTATAGATAAATCACACCCAGACACAGAACAAACAATCATGCTCATCACACAAAGTTTGTCCTGGGTGGGAATCGAACCCACGACCTCCGGCTCAGCAGTCAGGGCCACTAACCACTGGACCAACAGGCCCGTTGAATTATGTTACGATTCGTAAAATGTCACTGCGACTATTTTACGAATCGTAACATAATTCAAGTCATATTATTATGTCGTTCATATTATTATCTATTACTAGCTGTGCCCAGCGGTTTCACCCGCTGCTCAGTTAGGGGCATGAAAAATAGATGTTAGCCGATTCTCAGACCTACCCGATATGCACACAAAATTTCGTTCAAATCGGTCCAGCCGTTTTAGAGGAGTATGGGAACGAAAATTGTGACACGAGAATTTTATATATTAGATGATTTTGCCAAAGCGTCTATTTTAGACCCCCAGTACTAGTTTCTGTTCGCTTTCAAAATCAACGATCACGATATCTATTATTAATTTATTTAAGTTTATTAATCAAATATTGATTTTCAGCTCCTTGAGAACAAAAGAAAATTTAGAAGTTGCATCAAAAATACCACAAGACAAGCTTATGATCGAGACTGATTGTCCATGGTGCGAAGTTAAGCCGACACACCCTGGTTACACCTATGTGGTGACGAAGCACCCTACAGTAAAGAAAGAGAAGTACTCTCTTGGTTCTGACAATCAAGTGAAAGGCAGGAATGAACCAGTCAATATTGTGTAAGTTAAAAATTCCATAACTTTTTTTTATCTTGTTTGTAAAGAATATTTTGTGTAACTTTTTATCAGTGGAAAGTCAAATGTGTTTAGTTTCAATTAGCTGTTAGATTTCTTAGCCGAAAATAAAAAGTATTCAAGTGACACTATTACTTTTCAGGCAAGTTCTGGAGATATTAGCAGCGATACGAAAAGAAAATCCAGATGAGTTAGCAGCAGCCATTTACGCAAATACTAATAAATTATTTTTTAATAAATAAATATTGTACAGTCGCCTGCACATCAAGCTACCACAATCTGTCAGATTTCTTTGATAGATTTTCGACTTTATTTCTAAAGTATTAGGTTCAAGGTTCATTGGGAAAAATTTACAGTTTCGGGTAGCTTGACCTGCAGGCGTACATACCTATATTTTATACATAAATTATTATTAAATAAGCGAAGTGTTGTTACAAAGTGTGGTTGTCTTTTCTTTCTAAAAAATCTAAACTAGATACTGGTTTTGATTTTGAAAATGTATAAAGCGTTTGTTGACCCCAAAATAACCAGTTTGAAACAAGTTTTGGTAAGACTGGTTTAATTAATAGCTCTGTGAACACACTGGCCGTTTTTGTTACCATGTGGTATTAGTATTTCAAAAATACCTATTTCTAAATATTAGTGGTGGGCGAAAGTGCTCTCACTTTTTCCTACCCTAGCAAGTTACGACGGAAAAAAGATAGAAGCATGGGGAAAAATAAGATTACGAGCTGGTAGATTAGGGATGTAGGAGTTGCTTAGACCCCTTGTAACATCTTGTAGGGGAGGCCTGAACCCCACGAATCTCCTTTATATGGTTCCGTAGGTACCTCAAAATAAAAAAAAACGGAAATCTAACAAGGATCATATTCTTGACCGTCAAGATCCTTTGTTTCGGAGAGGCGTGGAGGTATCTAGTTGAAATTGAAACCACGTACTCAAGCCTGTGGTCCCTTAAGAGCTGTGAAAAAATCAATCTCCAAATCCACACAGTCAAACGATTTGGCCGTTTTCGCATTTTGTCTCCTTGGTGGGCGAATTGACTCGCACTTGTCGGTTTTTCAATGTTTCTTTTCTATCGCTCCGAAGCCATTTGGTGGAAGCGGGAATGCTATCGCACGCGACAAGAGCGGCTCGTTCTCAGTGCCATTCCGTGCTTATAGATAAAGTTTGAACCTCAACATATTGTGAAGAGTTAATCTGTAAAGGTCGGGTGCGGAGTACCCCCGCAACCGGCGTGCATGAATAACCAGATGTATGAACGTGAACTAAGAGAAGCGCCTGTAAGCTTCGTGGGAGCTGATATCTCTTTTTCCTTTTTATGTCAAAAAGGCGTCAGTTAGTGTAGGTATATATCTAAAATGCAATTACAAACTAAAAATGGTCGCGAGTGTAAATTAAACTCATAATAAATCACTAACAATATTTAATTGTGATTTCTTACAATTATTTCGTACAACACAACATTTATCATCTTATTCAGAGGAACAATATCTAAATAATATTCTGATGTCCACCGGATCCATATTTCATTCACTCAAGTAAATAACTTACAGACAGGGTTTGTGTGAATATACTTTTTCTTACATTTATTTCCATCAAAATAAGATAGAATAGCAAGAAAATTAAGTTGTATTTTTGTGACTGATAGATAGGTGATGGATGCTTTGCGCTACATAAATATTTGCATCATACTATGTAATGAGCTAACGTTAACCGCAGAGCAAAAAATTATTGCTATGAGAAATGTTGCTCTGGCGGTCAATTACAGATAAAATCTACACAATGCAATTTTATGTTGTTCCTCTATCATTTCTTTTAAAACACGATCTCTCAACACAAAATAAATATACTACAAAAAGCTTATACCCCTATTATATCATTTGTTAAAGATTCAATAATATGAACAATGAAGTTATTTGGATGACAATAAGAGGTAACTTAATGATTCAAGTGATACCAGTCTGTTAGGTATTTAAATGCATCTTCGGGAATGTATTCAAATACTGGATTTTGATTTAAAATAAATAACTACAAATTTCATAGATGGTTGTCATGGATTAAATATTTGTAAAAATATATTCTTCAATGATATGATTTAATTATTGCATGACTTAATAAATTGCGTGAATTATCGCAAGACATTGAAACTAGCTATTTTTGGCACATAATGCTTAGATGTGTAATTAATTAAGTAATAGTTATTTATTGATAGTAGTTGTTGGCACTAGTAGTAAGATCTATGTGGGATGGCAACAAAACGGCCAATCTTATAATTAGATGACTGTACTGTTAGACACTTTTTGTATAAAAGTGTCTTTTGTAATAGATATGTGCCAAGAATAGTTTGTCTCATATTAAAAAGGGTCTGTTTGATGTTACAGTCACTAGCTGTGTATTGTACTCGAATTAAATTTTTCATTATAAAGGAAACAGATAAATAAAAATAAAACAGATTTGATAAGGACACATTCAGGCAGAGGATTGTGTTTGTGTTGTATCATGTGTGAAACTTTAGATAAATTAGGAAGTAAACCGGAAATGTAAAAAATAATGCTTACTATTATTTGATGTTTTGCTTTCATACAGAAGTATAAACATCTTCATGCAAAATTCGTCAAATTAAATATATTTAGGGTCTTCTTGAACATTCTATTATTAAATAAATCGACCGAACTTTCCTATCTGACCATAGATACGGATGTTAAAGACAGAAGTACTTTCCTGTGCCTACATTTACTTATCGATACATTGATATTAGGTTTATAAAGTATGGGACACTCATTGTTAGTTGGATTTCAAACTTTCAGAGCTGATCCTAATGTAAGAAACTAATATATATTCAATTCCCCTTAATACATTTGAAAATAAAGCCGTCAATGTATATGAGTAGAAAAAGCTCAAATTCGATCAATGAACACATAGAAGACAGTTATTGAAGACTGTCACAAGAATTGTAGAAAATTAACACAAATAAACACGATAAACTCAGTCCTCTGCCTGTGTAGCACAGTTATCACTAAAGTGGAGAGTTACTCTTCAGGGTATCTTGGAGTAGATGTGAACCTGTTCCCGGAACCAGTGGAAGTATGACGTCACGTGAGAACGGGTGACGTTGAGAGCGGTCTCTGTCTTGTTCTGCAGGATCTCTGGCGCCCATTCACCTCTGAAAACGTGACGGTTTAGTTAGTAATTTGTATGGTTTCGTATACAGTGCTTTGAAGCACCCTCTTTTTTGACAGATCGGATAAATGCCGTTCTGTTTTCCATTAGGATTTTGTCAGTAGCGACCACTATGGGTGGGTGGCTCGGTTGATAATATTTTTTTTTACAGTTGGCGCTGCACGTGTTCTACTTCCATAATTAGATGATATTATTACTAATATCATAAAATCGGAAGTGAGTTTGTTTGTTACGTCTTCCCAACTAAATAACCTAGCACAGAGATGGCGAACCAATGGCACGCGTGCCGCTAACGGCACGCGACATAACGATTTAGGCACACAAACAATTTTAATCATCTTCCTTTAAATTTTTAACTCGGCAGAGAGATTTATTATTTTCAAAGATGAATAAAATTAATTCGCTTAGAAACTGTTTAGCGATGACTCTACTAGTCAGTAAAAAAAGTTTCGAATTGATAGTAATTATTTTCTTAATACAATCACTTAGTCAAAATTATTAGATGGCACGTCTGTGGCCTCATTCAACATTTATTTAGGAAAAATGGCACGTTGGTTCATCAAGGTTCGCCACCCCTGACCTAGCACATTGTGATGTATTTTGGTGCAGAGATAATTGGAACCCTGGAGACGGACATAGGATAAAAAAATCTAAGAAAAGGTTGAAAAAAGAGGGAAGAAACGGGGAGAGAAAGATATTTTTCTTTCGATCATCAAGCGGGTTAAAGATTGCTTTAGCCCAAAGTAACTACAAAATTAATTTACAAAAACTTGACGTAATCATAATCACAAAAGCGCGGTGAAAACTAAGATGAAAAATAAATTCAGTGCTGATGTTTTTGAAATAAGTGAGCAATTTATGTTTCAAATGACCTCGGGATTTACATGAACACAATAGAATACATGTAGACGGAAAACGGCATTCTTTATCTAATGTCCTACAAGATTGTCCGCAAAATAAATATTGAATTGTCGCGTTAAAATCACCTGATAACAAGTTTCACGAAACGACAGTTAAAATGTGTTATAACAGACACTTTTCTACGATTTCTGAGCATGTTTTATAAATTTTAATTTACTAAATCGAAGACGGAAGTCGCTTTCTCTAACTCATCGTCATCAGCTGCTTAGCCTTTTCACAACTATGTCCGGACTCATCGTCATCAGCTTCCAGTGCTGAAACGGGACTTTACAAGGAGTGACTGCCTATCTGACCTCCACTACCCAGTTAGTACTGGGTAATATGATATCACTTGTTAAGTCTGGTTGTCAGACTGTCGAGCCACAGACTACCTGTAACGATTGTGAAAGATCTACAATACAACAAACCCAACGAAACTAACACCCATCATTATCATTTTCCTCCCTTGTCGCATTCTATTTGGGGTCGGCGCAACACGTTTTCTTCTTCCATTCTCCCCTATCAGACGTCACGGTATCATTTACTCCTTTCTCTTTCATATCATTCCTTACACAATCCATCCATATTTTCTTTGGCTTTCCTCTCGTTCTTCGTCCATCAACATTCAGATCCATTACTCTTTAACACCCCGTTCTTGTTGTTATTGGAAAAGGGCGTTAGTCACAACAAGACTTAAATATACTTTTGGACGCGGAGGTGAGCGTTGATAATCACAGCTTGTATTTTTGCATTCATTTCGTTATCATCTAGCTAGAGTTTGTTAAAACAGTTGAATGCCTAACCTGGTGATCAGATTTTTTATATCGCACATAGGCATCTGACTTGGCTATATTTATTGTTTTTATATTTTTTAAATTCACTATTTGTTGTTTTTTAGCTGTTACAATTAATGTAGGACTAATTCAAACACAATACAAATTGTTATATGAATAAATAAATACATGCTTTCTAGAAATATGTCTCAAGTTTGCTGGCTTTCAATTATAATACGCACATGAATATTAATAAATTATTTACGATATTATCTGTGCGTAATGTAGTGCATGCTGTGCTTTTCTATAAGTAATGAGGCGTTTAGACATAAGTTAACAATTTACAAATTATAATGTAATAGCGTACTCATAATTGAGAAGCCTATAAACAAATAAATCCGAAAAATCAAACGTGCAAGTCTTGGGTTCGAACTTGAGACCAGTCACGACGGTCACACCACTAAGCTATCACTGCTTATTATCTTAAAATAGTATCTTATCATCATGCTCGTTAAAGCCAAGCAATGTTAGTATAGTTGCAAATCGACATAGTTGGCAATGACGACTTTTCACAACCTTGCATTCGTAGATTTTTTGCCATGTTCGTAATTCTACTTACTGTGTCAGACTCAATCGTAAAACTGCTTTCATTAATTTCCTAGCATCGTGTTTGACCCAATTAAAGATAAACAACTTTTATCACAATGTCACACGAATAAATGGCTTGACTTTTGACTTCTTACTGATGTTTGCTTGATTGCTTACACATGTCAATAATTTTCTGATTACAAAATAGTAATCTAAACGAAAATTTCACCTCTTTTTATTGTCCACTGTCCCTATACCTGCAGATGGCTTATAAAACCTTATATCTATGGAGTCAAGTAATTTAACGAGACGTAACATAGACAACAAAGAAAAATTGCTTACTTACTCAAAGGCGATTGGCAAGAACCCATGTATTTTTAGTATCACATACAGGCCTACCGTTTCATGGAATGAATATATGGATTTGAATGCTACAATAGAGTATAACAAAATATGTAATGGTAAGATATACATTAGACTTGGGGATATTAGATTGATTTATTTACATAACCTCAAAATGGACTATCAAAAATAGAGTACGGTAGGTACCTACTACCTACATACTTATGTAACTCAAGGCAGACCCTCAAGGCGTCGTCCTATTTGGCTAATCACCGTACGATTGAACGATGCGATTTCGTCGCACGACGAGATGAAACTCTGTGCTCGCACGATGATTTGCAAGCTTTAATTAGTACACTCTAAAAAATGTGGGTTTTTCGTCGTGCGACGAAATCGCATCGTTCAATCGTACAATGATTAGCTAAATAGGACGCCTACATCATACATTTCAATCGGATAAAGTGGATGGATTGTACTTTTAACTATAGAAGGATTTTTGTGATAGGTGCTAGTAAGACTTTAAAGTAGGGTGTTCTCAGTTGTGATATGAAAACAATACCTATTACTTGCCTATTATAAATAATTTGATTTAGATTAATTATTATAGACCATCCAACTGCTATGACGTTAGTAAAAATAATAATTAACCTCCTTTCCGTTCCTTTTGCGGGATTCGAATCCGCATCCAAGATGATCCATGATCTATCTATATGGTGGTCGTCAACAGGATAAAAGTTAATTAAGTAATAAAAACAGTATAGGTAAAAAACAAAACCACAGTATTTATAATAACTTTTTATTCTAATGATAACAATATATTGTCAAGAAATACCGCAGGGGGGATTGTTCCTTCGTGTCGAGCGTAAGCTAAATACCAAACCACACTCATGACATGTGAACAGCAGCCCACGGTTCTGAGTCCTACTATACAGTTACAACAGTAGTCGATGATGGCACTCCGACCTTGCTGTTCCCTTTCAACGGCTATGAAAACAAAATATGTGTTCCGTGCCACATGACGGGACTTTATTTTAGCTCTTAACAAAAAAGTATTTTCTCCCCTTAAACTGGTCAATTCCAGCTGGTCGCGACCTATTTCGAGTTTGTAAAGTCCGTGAAAACGGAAATGTTCTCCAACGTATGATCTAGCTTGACGGATCTGGTATGTGCCACACGCAAACAACACCAATTCTTCTATGGAGAGCCGTGGGAATGATATATCTGAGGCGTGATAAGCGCACATCACAGTTTATACACCGAAGATCAACTGCCGACATTGTTATAGCATGAACAACATTCACAGAACACCAAAACAATGTAAAAAAATAATAAGAGTCCTTTCTCAGTACTGCGCAGGATTATACACTGAACGCAAATTGTAATGCGATGCACAAAATAAGAGTTCACACTTCAGTTGTAGATGCAGTCACGATTACAAAATAATATCACAAACGATGAATTATGTGCAGGTTCAAACATATAAAACACAATCATGACCGCAGAATAATCATGAACATGACGGTTCATATATTTTTTTGTATTTGGCATAAGTGACAGCTGTGTTGCCAAATATTGATTAACTAATCGGATCGATTAAAATCATCTAATCGATACAAAAACTAATTTAGAAAAAGCAATGCTATTTAATCTTAAATGTTGTTTGAAATGAGCATCTATTTCAGAATTAAATCGATCTACATTCTTTTTATTTGATGAAAAATATTTGCACGAAAGATACTTTCCAAAACATACATAATACTTGTGGGTTTTATTTATTTAATTGAATATTATTTATGTACAAGAAAAAAAAAACTAATACTAATATTACTAATAATAGTGCAAATGTTTAGGCCGTCTATTTAATATCCCTTTTCATATTTTTAAGTGATTAATTATTGATTAGGTACCTTTCAACATACATTCTGTAACATTTTTAACACACTTCATCACCCGTGAAATACTTATCATTCAAGAGTCACTACATCAAATCTGATTTAAGTAGTTTATATATTTATTTTGTATTGCACATATTTTATTGAATAAACGATTTTTTTTCCTCTTCAGTAAAGAACCCAAATCGATAAGGATAATTAAATTAATTATCCTCATCGATAAGGGTTTATTGTAGTGCAACACTGACGTAATACGTCTATTTTATGCGTTTCGTTTTGCATAATTGCGTTTTGTTTCCGTAACGGGACTGCACCCCAAAATACATACGTTTTTTAATTACTCCCAACAGCTAAAAAACCATTTTACCTTTTAAAATAACTACGGGTATAGGACCTATAATTTGCATATAACTAGATTTTGAAACGTGTGGATTTGATCGGATACCCCATTCGTCAAACTTCTTTGGAACTGAATCTAAATCTTAATCCATAAACAAAGTTGGGTTTGTCCGAATATTTTTAAATTGAGAACGGCGGGACCGACTTTCATGGTGTTTGATTTTTTGGATTCGTCTCCGTGCCGAATATCAGAATAATTTTCAACATTCGAAAAAGTAGAGGTGAGTTTAATTCAACCTTTGATGACGCCCGTTTTATTTTTTAATAAGACAGGTAGATGGGTAGAGTAGTACAGTGCTTGGCAACACATGGCACAGGTAGTAAAAAAAAAAACTTACACAAAAACTTTAGTCGTCAAGTACTCTGTCGTCAGCTGATAATAGTCTCTGGAATACTTCTTGACCGCTTCCAGACCGCTCGCTGTGTAGCTCTGTACGTTCTCGACTAGGCCAGGTGCATACTGTTCTATAGTAGCTAACACTACCGGGGTTTTATCAGCCACATAGTCCTTCGTGTTGGTATACAACACGCCTGCCTTCTTCATCCCTAAGTAGGCAAACTCTCTCGAGAGGAGCACGTAAGGTGTGCATGTTTCGACAGTCTGCGTGTAGTACACGGGCGCGTTGGTCTCAAGCCAGAGGTATGCGCGGGCTGATGTGGACAAGGTCTTCTGCCAAGCGAGCTGACTGTGCTCCAAGACTCCGAGGTCGTTTAGTAAACGGCCTGTTGAACTTTCTGTGGACAAGAGATTAGTGTTACGAATTTGTCCAGATTTACTTTAGTTGGGATCCTTTCATTTGTTGTTCTATGTCAGGGGTGGCCAACTTCAATACACCCAAGATCTACATTTTACGGAAAAAAATCGGTGCGATCTACTACAATATTTATGACATTATGTGGTATTTTTTTTAAATAAAAATCACACAATACAATACGCGCAGACTTTTGGTGATTACGTTGTGCATCTGTTAGACGTACTTATTTATTTTGTTTGCCTTGCTGCGATCGGCTGGAGTAATACCCGCGATCGACCGGTCGATCGCGATCGACTGGTTGGCCATCCCTGTTCTATATGGTATTGTTTAACGCAGAGTGTCTGATTTGAATAAATTGAGTACATAATATTGGGACTACTCCACTCTGCTCTGGTCTGTATAGCATACAATTGAATTCTGTTAAACGCGCCACTAGTACACACATCAGTCCTAGTGAAATTTTACTATTTAAAGCGATTAATGGTACAAAATAAGCCACACGAGAGGGACGTTTTGGTCTTGGGATAATCCAAGTATTGAGTAAAACTTCCATCATACATTATTTTAAGGAGACCGGTGATTGGATGTGGCGTCATCGTCATTATATTACTAGTACTACATGATTTCACCTACGTATATAGGATATCCTACTAATATTATAAATGCGAATGTTTGTGTGGATGGATGGATGTTTGTTACTCTTTGCTGCCGCTGAACGGATCTTGATGAAATTTGGGACAAAGGTAGATAGATTATAGTCTGTAATAACACATAGGATACTATTTTTTCGATACCACGCAGGCGAAACTGCGATCGCCAGTTAGTTATACATATAAACCGTCCTCTTGAATCATTCTAGCTATTGCTGAGAACTACATTAAAATCCGTTGTGTAGTTTAAAAGATTTAAGCGAACAGACAGCGGAAGCGACTTCATGTTATGCTATGTAATAACTAATATTATAAACAGGAAAGATTTGTGTTCTTGTATGTAACGAATAAACTCAAAAACCATTGGACCGATTTCAAACATTATTTTGCCATTAATAGGCTACTTTAATCACCGAGTAACATAGGCTATATAACACTACGCTACTATCAAAGGGAGCTAGACAGTAACCACAAACGTGGATGAAATCGCGAAGGACAGCAAGTACTATGTAAAGACCGTTGTAATTTTCCGTAGTACAATCGCCATGGATCGACAAGGTCATCGTATAACACTAGTTAAGTATAACAGTTTCCTTCTTAATTGAATAGATACAAACTAGTAATTATAGCATCCGATAGGTTTTAATTAAACTTGGAATGAATTTTGCCGAGAGGAAAGATTTTTGTGTTTGTAGGCTCAAAAGCTACTGGATTTTAACCAATTTTTTTACTAATAGAAAGCAATATTATCAGGAAGTAACATAGGCTACAACATCACGCTACTACACTCGGGAGTGGGGTCGCAACTAAACATAAGGATGAAACCGCGCCGGACCGCTAGTTACTAACTAATAAGATGCCTACTAAGAAACAGGAAAAATAAATCACTCGATTTATATTCTATGTAGGTATACGGACATTTAGCTATTAATGTAATCGACATCTCGACGGTCCCACGTACATAAAGACACGTCGAAAATGGCATTTTTTTATTGATATCTATGCGCACATGCTGACATACGATTTTTATTTTATAGTTTTTACGTTTATTTACGTGAAAATCCTTACTAATATTATAAAAGCGAAAGTGAGTTGGTTTGTTACCTCTTCACGCTTTAATGCCTAAACCGATTTTGATGAACTTTGGTACGGAGATAATTCGGAACCAGGAGACGGACATAGTAATTTTTATTTAAAAAAAGTGGGATGTGAGGGAGAAAGAGGGAAGAAAAGAGAAAACTTAGAGTTGTTATTACAAATCAATAAGGCGCAAGGGGAACTGTATTACCCCAAATTTAAGCCGGAAATGTGGGTGTACTTGGAAGTTACGCCACTGTCTAACCCATTGGGGATTATAAGGCGTGAAGTTTTGTAATGTAATGTCAATCAACATCCACTGTTAATGTCTACCATAAACTATATTTTTTTTTCCAATATCAAGTTGAAGGTTACAAAGTTAAATGGACTATATCAAAACCTGTTTTCTTTATTTATTCTGAGATTATAAGTTATAGAACAGGCCGTAGGTTATTTGTTTTATAACACCGTCTTATCACTGGCAACAATGTTACATTTAAAAACATGGCCTTATCTAGCACGATAATGCAGTCATTACTGTATGTGACAGACCATGCTATGGTCGTTAAGAATGCATTTTGTCTTTTATTGAATTGTTTCATTCTCGCTCATTGTTGTATAAAGTGTATAAACAACTTTAAATGCTGACTCGACGTCTCACAAACGTCTGCGGAAAAGACAATTCAATTAGAAATGAGGCATAACTCGGCGCGTTTTTCGACTTAAAAAATATTTATTTTATTCTACCAAAAGAAATGTATTCAATTTCAACTGTTTATCTATCACGGTTTATGAGATACAGCCTGGTGACAGACGGACGGACAGTTTTAGTAAATAGGTTTTGCCGTTTTGCCCATTGGGTACGGAACTCTATGATCAACTGTAGTAGTCCGTATAAGTCTGAATATTAATAGTTTCAAGTTGAAATTGTGCGGTTTTCTAAATAGAAAGACATTATGAATAGTTCTAAAAGTTTTCGTTCTCGGCGGTGACAAGAGTGTGGGCAGGCACAGGTGGACTCTCTGTTCAATCATTATCATAGTCCGATAGGACGCCAATCCGACACGACGAGCGAAGAGAGATCGAGTGCAGGTGTTTTCCGAGGCATGAGGGTATCATACCGCCAACTTCCTCCGGGCTGTTATTGAGAAATTCCTAATGGAAATCCTAACAACACTTTTTGCCCTTCCCGGGAATCAACCTCGTGCTTGGCGGTTCTTGCGACCGCGAGACCAACGGGGTCGTCAACGTCGTATGACGGACTAGCAAGTCGACTAGTCAAAATTAAGTTTCCTATCTATACTATTATAAAGCTGAAGAGTTTGTTTGTTTGTTTGAACGCGCTAATCTCAGGGACTACTGGTTGGAATTGAAAAATTCTTTTAGTGTTGGATAGTCCATTTCTTGAGGAAGGCTATAGGCTATATAACATCCCGCTACGACCAACAGGTGCTGAGCAGCGTGGGTGAAACCGCGTGGAACAGCTAGTTAAGGATATTAAGACCGATATTTACCGTTAGTTTTCTATTTATTAATGTTTTTGCTGTTGTGTAGTTTTTAACAGTAGATTTTACACAAATTTATTCTATATACGTTTACATATTCATAGATTAGTAAACACAAAATACAAAACTGTCTTACGTTCTCTTCACATCACATCCCATGGCAAGTTGTAAAACTGATGAACTATGTCGTGTGTACTTGTGGCATGTTCTAAATAAATTGTTTTCTTTATAAATTTAAACATGACTGCTTCGTTAGTCTTACTTATGACCGCAAGTGCGACTGCTGATAATGAGTAGATAGACAAATAGAATCCACAGAGTCTACATTTGGGTCAGGATGGTTTTATTTTTTAATCTTTGTCCCACACTAGGAATTTCTGAAATTGTGGGTAGGATTATTAACATTTAAACTCACATACACAAACAGCCAGACATGGAACAATCTTCCTATCGTAGGTCATACAAATATTTATCACAATAGATTTCTATCTATTGCAATACAATTTAGAACTAACACATAACTAACTGGTGATATGTATAATGAGGTACAGCTTTGCCTAACCCTGCAGGTGGCTGTCCACACCTCAGATGTGGAATTGGGGACACCAGCTCATTTAACAATACGATACAACCCTGCATGCATGATATTGCTATTCTACACAATTATTTCTTACCTGAAGCAAATACCATATTTGAGTTTCTAGAGACCATTTCATTTGATACTATAATTTTTATGAAATTTTAATTTTTACAAGTGCTGGTTTATCATTACAATAACAAATAAAACTTAAAGCATGATGAAAACATTATTTAAAAATATTGAACTGGCAGAATCTGACAGCTTGGGTCATAGTTGTTATGTTTGACAGATCAAGTAAAAGAACACCATAAGCACTAGCATTTGTTTTTTCTTTTCCATAAATTGTAATGGCCTTCATTGTTTCTGATTATGAGTAAGGAGTACTTATATGCTCCTTGATAGCAATCGAGATTATTAAAACTTGGTTCTGAATAAATATACAGGGATGTTTTGTAGTCCTTTGTTTGTTTTTGGCATTTATATAGAAAGACTTCCCAACAATCCTGGAAATTAGCCTGTCAACCTACCAAAATACACTGGGGAATTTTGGGTGAAAGCATAAAATTCTCTTCTTATTCTAAACAGTTTGACTAATCTCGTCAATAAACGAACAGACAGTAATCTACACATTGCTTATCGTCCACAGGCCCGCATTTAGATGGTAGGTCCGATATCAGTTGTAATCTATCTTTCATATCCCAAAGTCACAAGGGTGACCCTGTCCAGAAAAGCAGCTAACCAGCAGGCACAGCTAGTTTTATTATTAAAATAGGAATTTATTAACATTCATATCACTTTATCAAACAAGATTGAAGTAAGAAACGGGGCCTATCCAATAAATGTACACTTACTTGGGAAGTTGCCACCTGCTCTGGAGACATCATACGAGACCAGCCCAGCTATGCCAACCAGCAGGAAGAAACTGGCCCAGATCCAAGGGAACCTTCTAGAGCTTGTCATTCTGTCTAGAATATCCTGATATAAAAAAAAAAAAAACTATTATAATAACTTGACACTGGGTATAAACAAAAGCTTGGAGTCAACGGTTTTATACTTATTAAAAGCTTATCATGAATATGGTTGCTTTCACCGAGGTTTGTTTCACCTCTTCTGGGGTGTTCTGGAAGAGTTGTTATTTTTTGTTAGCCTCTCAATTGTCCCACTACACGTCAAATGGGTAGACAAACAGATTCTGGCTTTAATCTATATTTGGTTATTTATATTTTATACAAATGATCACAGCAGCTAATGTGTGAGTGTGAAGTTTTCTGGTAACCAGATTACACATTAATTAAATACACTCAAATTGGGCAAGAGAAAACAAGTTTTACCATAAAAAAAACTCTCCAAAATGGTGACACAGAAAACTCAGTAGAATTCATTCATGGAGGAATATCACTGAAATAATATAAAACTGAAGCTGAAATGTAAAATGGTTGTGTCAAGTACTTGCTGGCTACCTACTGAGGCAAATAAAATAGGACAATAATCAAAGGCACATTTTAAATTTGGATCACTTTTTCGGTAGTTTCTTGTGTATTAACTTTCCATTTTTTTTCTATATTTCCTGTTCAGTTAATACACTATGTAACACAATCACAGACAATATTCCTGTACGGTAAGGTTTCAAGAAAACTTATTAAATGGAATTAACAGCGTTGTACATTTAATTAAACCCGATTGGAACAGCACTCTAAAAAGAATTTCGAAAATGCACGTAAATGATGTTGATTTTACCTGGATTTTTTATACAAACACATAAATGAAACAGCTTGCGTTATTGCCTCCCGCAGAGTAACGGATGTACCACATCAACATTTACTGTTAGCACTACGCCCGCGTACACTACACAACGCTTATAGCAGTTTTTCAACTTCCATTCACAAGCTAACTGCGCGATTCTTTAAATTGATTCACTATTTGCGCACGGATAGGTACCACACAACCATTTACAAATCACGGACACCTGGTTAACGTTCTTTAGATTTTTGGAGATATATTATGTATCATATTAAGTTTTTATATTATAATTACCTTCAACGAATGATGAATACGCTACGAAAATTAAAATAGATTCGACAGTGAAAAAATATGTCGCCCTCCAAACTCGTTTTTTTTCTACTGCCAAACTTAGGGTGGCCACAATTTAAGATAAGTAAATTACTAGTTTGATAAAAAAAAAACACCACAAAGATAACCTAACAGTTATACTCTATAGTCCGTTTTAGATTGATTGGCAATATAACGTATCATCATTATTCATCATACAATAAAACACGATGATCATACCCTGTATACTTACCATCTGACAAACCATTATTATTATATTTTTGTGAAGAGGTTGAATAGAAGCAATGGTTTTATTGCTTTAGAAACGTATTCTTTCTTTCCAAAATAGATACACATAAACAAAAAGAGTTTTTCCCAAAAAATATATTATTGAATAAGTCAATTTACTCAAAAAAAACTACTACTTTAAACAAAATAAGTGTGTTGGCAACATTTGAAGAAGACAAGGACGTGACATGACATTTGACCTCAATAGTGACGTACTTACATAGAGGTACCTATGACATCGAAGTTACGGTTATTTTTAGTCGATTTCTTTATTTGAGTGCGCTTTTTCTAAAATTTATTTTTGGATTTAAATATTTTTTCATAATAATTGACATTCGTCTCGACTATATTTTAAAGCAGAATACAACAACACTGCTTACCTGGCATATTTTATTCGTTCTTACAACAGTCTCATCCTTCTTCTTGCCTTTCAATGCTTCGCCACATACTTCTTTGTATTGCAGGACAGTCATTTTTAACGACTTTTGCCTCAACTTCTTACTGACTTCAGCCCAGTTACTGTCTGTTAGGAAAAAAAACAAACCAATATTAATATGCATGTTTATAATAAACAAAGACTGTTTTATTAAGGTTTAAGTGTTGATTATTCTACTAATCCTACTATAACATTATAAATGAGAAAGTTTGTAAGGATGTGTGGATATCTAGATCACTCATTACTCTTTTACGCAAAAATTTGGATGAAATTTGGCACAGAGATAGTTTATAACCTGGATTAATACGGATTTTAATGCCGGTAGTACGACCTGTGCCTCCTGTGGGAAATTTACCGATCTCCGTCTAGGCGAAGCCGCGGGTTTAAGCTAGTGAATTATATAAGTAAATACAGATAAAAAAGAAACAAAGACTATTAAGTTGAAGAACCTTCTTGTGTGCAGATGCAGTTTTTAATTTTATCAGCTATACTAATATTATTGAGTTATTAATCTACTAACTGCGTCCCGCGGTTGAAACCGCACATTTATATCAGAATAAAAAACAGAAATGTGTTTATCCAGGGTTTAAGTTGTTGCGGATTGTTCGAAAGAGATACCGTGGCCCCGGAAAATAAAGGGCAAAAAAAGGAACATGGGTGGGTTTAATTCAGTTAAAGACTGACACACTCCAGGGTCCCAACTATCTCTGTACCAAAATTCATCAAAATCGGTTTAGCCATTTAGGCGCGAAGACTGATATCATGCGACAATCTTTAGAAACCAGTCAAAAAGAAGAAACATCTAAAATCTCACGTGTTTGTATAAGCTCAACATGAATGATGTATCCATGATTTTGTAAAAATATATATATTGATTGAAATGAGTATCCATGGATTTTATTGCACATACTTCTCCATAGAGATCTACACTTGGAATGGGCATCTACAGTACTTTCGCAAGTTGTTACATCTTTTGACTGGGACTGTAGCAGCATCTTTTTTTATGACATTCAAAAGTGCCTGTAAAGGTCTAATTGAAATAAATACTTTGAATTTGACTTTGAATGGCTGGTGGAATCCAGCGGTTTCACAGCCCAACATTTTTCTTCTTTTGTCACATTTTACTGGTGAAGCCGCGAGTCCGCCCCACCTGTGCTAAAACGTAATAAATAAAGTGAAACTTACCAATATAATCAACTAAAGTAGCAGACTGTTTGCTGCACCGATGGAACAGCTGCCTCCACGTAGCATTGCAAGAGTCATCTCTCACGAGGCAGTCCACCAGACAGTCCACGAGGACCCTATGATATGGGTCCAAGGACGGACCACTGAGGTATTGATTGGGCAACTTCTTCATTAGCTGATTGAAGGTCACTTGGAGCTTATTATTGCTTTTATTGAAATAAATATCCTGTAAAAGACGATACTATTAGTGTATTTGAAAATGAAATGTACACTTGTTGTAACTCTGACTTCGTCCGGGGGAAATGTAACAAAAAAGTTATTGTTTGAGTTTACAATCAATTTCATTGAAAGTTCATTTTTGTTTGTAGAACCCTATTTTTTGTTCCAAAATAAAAGTAGCCTAAGTAACTCCTTATTACATCAACTACCTAATAGTGAAAATCCCGTCAAAAACGACAATTTTTTTTTTTATGTTGTTTTGGCATATGTACCGTGTTTACATCTTATATCTCATTTTAATATTACAAACATACACTCCCATTTTTTTTTGTTTTATGGATTGACTTTTTCTTATTGATGACACAACAGAAAGAGTATGAGTTTTCTAAGGCTGCATTTTAGTTTTATAGTTTATGTATGAGTGAGGGTATCCCAATTAAAGCAGACTTTTTTTCCTCACCAAATGACTTGTCAGACTTTTACTGACTATTACCCCAGGGTGGGTATTTATATTCCTATTATTATATTATATTAATATTCATTCTTTATCCTTTTATGGTCCGAGGCCGTAGTATCCCTTTCGAACAACCCGCAACCCCGGCAAGAATAAAGCGGGCTTACAAATATATTTATGAACTTACTAAAACATACCTTATATTTACTTAATTGCTTGATAAGGTCACTTGACAGGTCCTTGGGCAGAGCACTTCTCTTATTGTTTACCATATCAATCATGGCAAATAGCTGATCTTGACTAACTTTAGTGTTGTCCATGGCTCCGTGTTCGTCTAGAAGGTTCGACAAGTACCCTACTACGTATTTAGAGTAGTTCTTCAACTCGATGATAGGAAGGAAGAGGTCTTGCCAAGCTAGAAACAGAACGCCAGTTAATCCAAATTCGAAATTCAAATACTGTAAAATGAGTAATGTGTGTGCTAATGTGTTTTTAATGACAATAGTTTATGTGTCGTTATTTGACCTGATTATTTAGGTAATTACTCGTGAACTGATTTATAATAACCATGTAAATATCGTACCATCATCATTCTCCTGCCCTTATAGCATTTTAATTAGGATCGGTGCAGTATGTCTTAATCTCCCATACTTCTCTTTTTTTTTGTTAATCCGGTTCCCACAATAAGAATTTCTCTTGTATTGTGGGTGCGATTACAAACATTTAATCTCTCATACACAAAAAGCTAGACTCGGAACAACTATCTGTGGGCCATACAAATATTTGTTCCGAGCAGGGATGGCACCCGCGACACTCGGCGCAGGAGTCGATCGCTCAGCCACTGTGCCACCCGTGTCGTCAAAACTCGCCACTATCGTATTACTCGTCATCTCATCATCACCCTTTACCTACCACATGATCTTTCACACAGTCCATCCAACTTCCTCTACTCTTATTATACATACTATTAACATACGTACTCAAAACATTCCTTAGGACATTTTCCTCATTCCTCTATAGTACGGCCAACGAGAAGCGATACGAAAGGTCATTAACCTAAAGAACAACTGTGGCGTTGACAATCTAATATTTAGCTCTTTCCATCTTGTGCCTTTGTCGTAATGGCTCGTTCTCCCGGCAAAAACATGACAACGTTAAGACGGGTTTGCCAACATTCGGGCGGCCATTTTAGATGGGGTTTTAGCATGGGTTTTGTTTACATTTGGTATAGCTTCTCGTTGGCCGTACTATACATCACATGCTAATAGCAAGTCAACCGATTACCATATCAATTAAAAGGAAATTCAGGTATGAAGAACAGGCCCTTAAATAAAAACTCCTTACACGAAACCAAAAATCTGAACACAGATCACAAAAAAGCTTCTATAGACTAAATGAACACATATCTTCCTACACTGTATACCGATATATCTAGACTTATCTCATCTTTACCTTGCGACGTCTCAAAATGACACCAGATAACATTATCTGGTGTCTTTTTAAGGCGTCAGATTATGTAATCTTAACAAGATTTGACCCAAAACAGCATCTTGGCCTATGCCTCAAGTAATTTCACTCTTTATCTTTTTCTTTATGTAACTCAAATTGTTGATGTTGAATGTTTAAAATAACATGTTTTTTTGTTTAAACAAATATCAAGATTTTAAAATAATCACCGTTTAAAATGTAAAATAATCATTATGATTCTGAACTGACTGAGAAGATTTTTTTTTAATGTTTCCCCATAGTAGGAACTTTTCCTTACCTTTAAGACCAACAGCAAAATCACTGCTGCCGCCCTGACCAAAAGCCCATAACAAGGAGAGTCCAATAGGAGGCCTGTTCTGGTAGGAGTTGCGGAGACTAGCACTCTTCTGGATGGACGTGATGCAGAACTCTGGGTAGTCTTGGGCTAACATTTGCAGCAGTAATCTGTGACCATTCACAGATTGCCCTGGAAAAAAGACTTTTGTATAATATATATCTTCTTATGTTGAATTGTTGATAGATGAAGGGGATCGGATTGTTTATACGAAAAACAAGAAGTGAATAATAGCGTGATAGCTGACAGAAAAAACTAGTCAAGCGTGGGTCGGACTCGCGCACGAATGGTTCCGTACTATTATCTATAAAAAAGGCAAAAAACATGTGTTAAGTGTTATAAAAGCAACAGAAATATATCATCTGTGAAGATTTTAACTGTAACTCAGGATGATGACTCATGGTTGATGAGATACAGCCTGGTGATAGACAGACTGACAGTCTTAGTAATAGGGTTTTGGGAACCTATTGGGTATGGATCTCTACAAAAGTGTTCTGCTGACCCCAACCAATATGGCATAAGGGCAGTAAGATGACAATGATGTGTCTTGTCTAGTACTAAAAATCACAGTACAAAAAGATAGCATAGTTGATCTCGGACAGGTAAACAAGTCCGGTGATAACATTACAAATCTTTTTAGAACTACAAAAAACATTCCAATACACAAACCACTTTTTACTTAACACTTTTTTGCCTGCATGCTGATTTTGTTAACCATTATATTATTGTTACATCACAAACCAGCAACCGTGAAATTCAGATAAAAGTGAAAGTAAATATAAAAGAACTCATACTAAAAAAACACAAACCTCTGCTCATATCATTAGCAAGTGACGTAAGAGTGACATCAAAGAACAACTGCGCGTTTGCTTTCCCAGCGTCCTGCAGCACCTCAGCCAGAGATCCCTTGATCTCGTCTGGGACGGAAGACAGCGGATACAGGGGAGGGTATGAGGAAAATGTTGGATCATCTACATCTATCTGAGTCTTGGAGTTGAGGAAAGCCGCTACTTCTTTCAGCCATACAAGAGGAGCGTTTGAGAAACGGATCTTATTTGTTGTTATTATGTTAGCTAGTTCCGCAGCATCAATCTGGAACATGAAGAATGATTTAAATGGATGTGTTAGAGTAAACTAAAGTTATGAGTTAATAGCTTGTTGCTGACAGTAATTCCTATTTAACACTTTGTCTCGGCTGGGCAGGACAACTTAAAAGTATGTCATCAAAGGATATTATAACATAACAAGTAGCCACCATTTTCGGCTTATGAATTGCACCTATTGTTAACATAAGGACAACTATTGCGTGTACTTATTCATAATATAAAGAGTGTTATTATATCTTTATCAAAACTATACTAAATCTGCTGTATATTTACAAAAATATATATAGTATTCTTTTGCAACATGTTGGTCATCATTTATACCAGAATACAAAGTCTTACTACTAATATTGCAATTACAAATAAATAAATTCCAATGCCGGTGAAACAACAGCAGATATTTTTTTAAATATATCTTGTACACATGCATATTTGAGTAGGTTTGTGATTGAGGCAAAAGGGGTGTGTTTACGATCTATGCAGATTGTATTCTGTAGACTTTTTTGCCTGAAATTTATAATAATAATAATAATAAAAATTTATAATAATACTTACAGCCTCAAGAGCTCCCTCAATGGTCTTAGGGGGCTTCGGTTTGGGAGGCTCTATATTTTTCTTGTCTTGTTTCTTTTTCTTGTCACCTTCTTTCTTTTTATCTTTTGGAGGTTTCCTCTCATCATCAATCTCCATGCCAGAATAGAATGACTTTATTTGGGAGTGGGGAACTGAAAAATTAAGATTTGTTTATTTATTTTTATTTAACAACCCAGTCACAGTACCTATGAATAGCTGGCTGACATGGCCAGAGAGACAAGATAAATAGGTTTGGAAGGAATAAAGGGATTGCCTATAAATGAGCCACAACCAGGACTCACAAAAAAAACTATATTTTTATTTGAAAGGGTAGGTAGTTGATTAGCGATATATTTTAAAGTTTTGACTCAATGCATTTTAGTCATAAGTAAATTAACTATGTCTACTTAGATCATGAGGTAACAATGTTACTGTAACACTGCTGTGAGTACCTATGTATATCGTCAAATACTTTCAGACATATCACAGCATTGTATAAAATAATTAGGTACTGTAATATTAAATCAACTGTTACTATTTTTTCTTAGAAAATACAGTAACTCATGAACTAAAAACTCCATATTGGTCGGCTTGTGTGGTTGACCCGGCTTGTTTTGACGATTTGATGAAAAGTAAAATTCTGCTATAAAATTTACGGAAACTTTGTTTTAAACCCAGGTTTATTAGAATTCTGTGAGTAATGAATAAAAAAAATCACATGAGTTCCCTAAAATAATTACAACTGTTACAAGAACGACGGTAATTTATTGAATTGACTGAACAAGTATAAATCTCGTTGTAAGCAAAATTAAAGTTACCCACCGACATCCTCAAGTTTCGGCCCATTTTTCACAGCCTTCTTTTCGTCTTCCTTAGTTTTAATTTTACCATTCTGCGACTTCTTATTCTTCCCAACAACTTCCCATTGACCACTCGACATTATTAGAGAGATTCTAAACAGATTTTTAGTCAATTCTTTGTAAATAAAGGGAAAGCATCAAAGTAATAGGTTACACGTCAAAACCAAACAAATACCAAAAAAAACTAGTCCTTCCGTAGGACTATCTGATATCTTTAGCATAAACACTGCTTCACACTTGTTTATATAAGCATGCAGAAAAAAATATCTATGCTCTGAATACTGTAATATGCGCACATTGGAATACACAAAAGAAACTAAACTTCTTTCTGATTGGTCTAGAAACTCCACCTTGGACAAAACGTGGCAGTACTTGCAGTTTTATCAGGCAGCTAGGCAATAATGCATTTTTGAAACATTAGATGTTTTGTAATTTTATTGATTCACTTAGTTAGTTATTTTTCAAGTTAGATGGACAATAAGTAGAAAGCCTACTAAAAAAGTTTTATTTTTAACGCAATACTTTGTGCAAAAATTTACGGTTTTCTGTATCTGTTGAGTGTAGGGTTGCACCCAATCAGACTACAAATACAACCATAGTCGATATTTATTAATCTTTACACTGGTCACTTCATTGATTAGTTGATTTTTGCGCACTAAAACGTCCACAATTATACAACGCTCATCACTATTCGTCAGTTTTTCATTTGTGAAAAAAGTTGACTTGATATTTTGCTGCTGAGTTGTTTTATAAATTTATCAATAAATAGACATACGTGCCCGTGTTGTGTTGATGAAATAAGACTGTGAGTTACAAAGAATAGTGGCTAGATAATGGAAGACAAATTAATGTTACAAGATGTGACTAGCTCCTTGCGAGAACGGGTGTTTTTCGCTGCCAGAGATGGAATGTCTTTAACCCTTTACGCTTTATTATACGAGAAAAACACAGATGAAATTGACGACGTATTGAATAGCGTAAGTACTGATATCCACGTTTAATTCATCATCTATCTGAATTAGTATCAGGACATGGTCAATGTCATTTAATATTTCTGATGAGAATGATGATATTCTATTTTTATCGTACAAATTGACGGCACGTTACCTTTTGCGTGTTACATACGGTGTGTGTGAGTTATTAATTCACTTTTTATGCGTCGTGGAATGCGATTTTGCGTCGTAACGCACAAATCTTCTTCGTAACCTTGGTACCACTTGCCAGTTTCATTTCCTTGAGTCCGCTAGGTGGTTGTTGCGAAAGACTCCGGTGCGCGGGGTCGCTGGCTCGTCTATTTAATTAAAAATCGCAATTTCTACACATATTGCCTTGCCTTGATTGTTATCATGATGATGTTGCAAAAATATGTTTACCTTTTTTAAGCAGTTTAGGTAAATTCCTTGGCACTGTGTTATTGTGTGCAAGAGTTAAACTAGGTATTTTGGGTTCATGACGAAAATCGGCTTACATTAATTTTGTTTGATATTTCATCATTATCATCAGGTTGTTAATGAATCAGCTGTGCTCTGCAACATGTGACTTGAAGTCATGTTAAAACAATCCTTGATAGAGTTTTGGAGTTTAAAAAAAAGAGTCACTAGTTAGTAGTTAGTCCTTGTGATGAGTGAAAAAAAAATGTCATATCTAGGAAACTGATCCTTTCCAAGGGGTATTGTATTGCCCTGTACTAACTGCGTTATGAAGGTCAGATGGCAGTCGCTCCATGTAAAATACTGGTATTCAGCTGCATCCGGTAAGACTGGAAGCCGACTCCAACTTAGTTGGGAAAAGGCTAGGCAGATGATGATCTAGGAAACTGATCAAAACAGCACTTCTGTAATTCTATATTCTCCACAGGTTCCTTAATGCAATATCCTACCATTCAGGGTATTCATAAGTTAGAAATAATGGCTATGAAATGTTTTCAGATAACAAAAAAGTATATCATAGGCAAAAACTGTTGTTTAATGGTATTGTATTTAAAAAAAAAAAACATTGTCCCACTTAGGATTTCTCCTGTAAAGTGGGTGCATTTACAAACATTTAAACTGACTTACACAAACAGCTAGACCCAAGACAACTATCTGCAGGTTACACAAATATTTGTTCCATGCGGGAAGCGAACCCACGACACACGTGCACAGCAGTCGTTTAGTTGATGTTAGAAATATCTTTTACAAATCCAGATAACTTACTAATTATAAGACAAAATGTACTCAATGTCACAAAGAAGTTGTCAATTACATTTTTATCAGAAAAAGCTTCTAGACAAAATATATAAGTATGTTATATAAACAATATTATATTCCCTTTGTTTTTCACATACAAAGATGTGGGTTAATGACATGTCAATGAACTTGGAAAAGTCACGTTTTTGTGAACAAAAAATAAACAGAAGACATATGTTACAATACAAACATTTCTTTAAGGTTCATTTATGTCCCAATTTGTAAAACAATAAATACAATCTTTTTTAAGGTTTTTAATTAGTTAAAACTATGTCTTTTAAGCAGTGTTGCAGAAATAGATTTACACAGAGAAATAGATTTACACAACTCTTTATATTTATTTTATTTCATAACTTACTTATGGTTACGTAATTGTATGAGGAGAGTTCATTTCTGACCCTTCATTAAGGTAGGTATCCAATCAAAATCCAATGCACTAATCAGAAAAAATATTGCAGTTCCATTTTTGTCATTCTAGGCTCAAATGCATTAAACATGTTAACACAGGACCACTATCTGTGTGCCGAAATTCATTCTGATACCTTCAGCTGTTTACATTTATTTTTAAACTAGCTGTGCCCAGCGGTTTCACCCGCTGCTCAGTTAGGGGCATAAAAAATAGATGTTAGCCGATTCTCAGACCTACCCAATATGCACACAAAATTTCATTCAAATCGGTCCAGCCGTTTTGGAGGAGTATGGGAACGAAAATTGTGACACAATAATTTTATATATTAGATTGAATAAAACTATCGTATAGCATCAAATTCTTTGACCACAGGATGTATGCTGCGATGGAGTCAAATGTACAGCTTTAATAGCAGCAGCACGACACGGCCGTGAAGCTGCAGTCAGAATTCTTGTAGAGAAGTTCAGACCGCCGGTCAGACTTGAGACGGAAGGCACTGTTAAATTCGACGAGTATGTAATTGAAGGTAAGTTATAGGCGAATGTTCCCGATAAGAGAGCCCCTGTAAAGGCAGGTTGATATAAAGGGTTTGAGGCCAGCGTCAGTACTGAATCGAATAGATCGTCCATCTATTTTTCCCGCCAAAAAAAAATTTAAGATTCGGCCTGCCTAATATGCGCTTGCGAATGCATCATTCATAATTTTCCTGCCCTTGCCCCATTCTATTTGGGATCGGCACAACACGTTTTCTTCTTGCATTTTCCCCTCTCATACGTCACGGCATCATTCACTGCTTTCTCCTTCATATCATACCTTACACAATCCACCCATACATGAATAGCCAAATAGACTAGTAATTCGCTTTGTTTCGGCTCGGACAACATGTGCAGCCGCTCCCTGCAACCTACATCTTCATGGTTTACGCGTAGTTCCGCTGCAAAGAAGCATCACACATCTTCTACGGTATTATGGAAGTTACTCGAAATTTCCAGCCGCGAGCTGAAATGCAGCGCTCCTAATCTTAAACTGATTCTTCAGTAATATTTCAATAATGTCTAGTTCAAGCAGTCTCTTGAGTCGATAACCGAAGCATGTGTTTTCAGAATAAACTGTAAACATTCACTGAAATTCATAATTTTCTAACAAATTTATAGAATAATCATCGCTACATTCAGATGATTTGTTCGTTGAAAGCAACCTTTGTGTGAGTCTAATTTACTGTCTTGATTCGTGTGTTATATTTCCTTCGCCGATGTTCCACACAAAGCAGTGATTAATCCATCGGAAGCATTTCAGAAATTTTTAAAAATTCTGTCGTCGCCCACGATTCCTGCGTGTTCTCAGAACACAGATTTAATTCCATACAACATAATTTAATGCCAATGTCAAATGTTATTTCCCAAATAAAGCATCGGGTACGTCACGGGTGCACGACACACAAAGCGCCTTGCAACGGCCAACGTGCTCCTCAGTCGCACAGCGCATTGACTCTTATTTTTTGTCTAAGTCGGGAACCCGCGGGTTTAAATATAGAACTGTGTGAAAGTTTACACACAAAGAGACTGAAAATCGTCTCTCGGAACGTTTTGGTACGTATCTGGCCGACATCCAAACCTCTTTGTTTCCCCGTATTTATGATTTACCAGCATTATAAAGGATTTGCACGTTTGGCATCGCTCGCGGTGACTGTATGCAGTTCCTACATCGTAATAGTGATAAAGAATTAGACCAGCTTTTGTTTATGATATTAATTTTCTAAGAAATTCTTATTCATATTTTATTCTGGATTGTTGCACCATTCCGTAGGTCCGAATGATTGGTTCTATCTTTCAATGCGTGACATTGAAATGTATTTTTGTAAGATATTATTAGCAATAGTGATTAATAACAGCCAGTCATCGTTGAATCGTGGGTGTACGAAATTTGCCTAACCAATCAGGAATGTCTCTCGAAGTTTCAACAAAACATACAATATTCGGAGAACTGGCTTCTTTCTTTCTTCTCCTCTTCCGATTTTCGTATGATGCTATTCGGCTTGTCCGAGGTCGTTAAACACCATCATCCTGCAGAACGATGGTCTCTGTCAACATAGCTTACCTTTTCCCATGCCTCAAGATGTATGGAAGAAGGAAACGGGTTGCGCAGATCCCAAGCAATACTGCAGACTTGACTGATAAGAATTCGAGGGCAAAACTTGAGTTCTTATCCGTTGTATGTCAAAATAGTCTTAATTATAAAGAAATGTAGCATTTCAGGCTATAAGAAACGCACAAATGTTTGGTAGAAACCGTTATACTATTAACGAGTTTTACGTAAGCGCTAATGTAAATATTTATGGGCAAACATTTGGCCTGTGTTGTTTATATGTAATTGTGTATTGCTAACGTCTTTACTCGTTCGTGTTCGGGTCTTGGAAAGCACGTTAAGTCGGTGGTCCTGTGCCTGATCTCTCTTCGGTCGTGTCCCTATCCTATCAGACTATAAGAGTGAGGGAACAGAGAGCACCTGTGCCTGCGCACACACGCCTACACTATATTATCTTCCGCTAGATTGGCCACCGTGACCATTCGTGTGCTCTTACATTTTTGGTGAACGAATTGTCGACAGCGAAAGTAAAAATAGTATCCTTACTGATTATAAAAGAGAAAGTGAGTTTGTTTATTTGTTTGTTACGTCTTCACGTCTAAATGGCTAAACCGATTTTGATGATTTTGGCACAGAGATAGTTGGGACCCTGGAGACGGACATAGGCAATGTAAAAAAAAAAACATTGAGATATGAGGGAGACAAGGGAAAACTTAGTATTGCTAGGCGCTAGGGCAAAAACTACAGGTAGCAGGTACCTGTAAATCAGGAAAGCGGAAACTGTGTTACCCCGATTTTAACGCTAGCGAAGCCGCGGGCAAAAGCTAGTTATTAATATTCACCATCTTCTCTTGAATCGCTAGGTCTTCTACCACGCATTCTGTACATCACCATCAACTAAGTTATTCTACGCAAAAATTATGGCGATAGCAATGACGATAAAAAATGTGCCTTCCAGCTTCGTTGTTGGTGTATCAAGGGTTTTTCTTCACATCCATTATAAGGACGGCTCTTGTCAAAATACTTCTTCCGATTCAGCCTGATGTCTCTTGCTGTCCTCCCCCAGCTACGCCCTATGTCGAGACTGGTTCCCTATAGGACGTCCCATAGCGTGCTTAGTTTTTATGCCCTTGATGGAAGGTTTACATTCAAGGTTTACCCACTGGATAACCCAGTTAACGTAAACTTGGTTTTTTTTTATTATTTTTTTTGGAAGTCATTCATGTTTTTAACCGTCTTAACAAAACTGCTGCCCTACCATGACGTCTTAAAGCAGAACTTATTCCACTGAGGGAAAGAGAGAGAGCTATACAGGGTGTCTAGCACCATCTCTTTCTCACACAGGAATAAGAACTGCTATAAGATGTCATGGTAACCCGGCAGGAGTTTATATTCGATCAGCAGAGAGTTTATGTATTTTTAGGGTTCAGTACCTCAAAGGAAAAATCGTATTTCTTTTATTTACTTTGTTTTTTGTCGATAGTCTGTCGGTTTGAGTACTATAAAGCCTCATTTAGACGATGCAATTTTCTTGAACATTCAAGTGCCATTATTGAATGCAATAAATGAAGTGCAATAATTGCCCTACAAGAATTGTACGCAACTGTTTACACGAGGATACAAGTAAAAAAATTGAACGCAATTATTGAATGCAAGTCTTGACAAGAAATAGTTGCAAATGTCTTTTGTTTAGACCAATACAATTATGTTATGGCGATTATTGCTTTCAAGTTTTGACTTGTCTAAACAGAGAGTTGTATGTGCTTGTACAATTCATTGGCGGGTTGCTTCAAGTATTGCACGTATTTGCGATGTCAAATTTTTCATTCAAGTTTTGGAAGGTAATGACCTTTTATAAATATTTTATTTTCTGGTTAAAAAATAATATGGGTGTGCAGTCATTAAGATAGTAGAATAAAAAATCTCATATGTAAACGTCATTAGAAGTTCTTCAATTATTGAGCAAGTTTCTTAATTAATTCTTATAAAATCCAAATGCGTAAATTACGATCATCGCTATTTTGATGGCAGGGTAGGTCGACGCTAAAAATCAGAAACAAAGTGGTTTTCGGACATATTATAAACTGCACATTATTGGGCATGATTAACGGGTCTTTTTATTACGTGAAGAAATCATTTGAAATTGAACTTAAATTAGCAGTGGAAATGATACATTTTGAAATATGAAATCGAAGTTTTGCGCACCTGGCCACCGTAGAGGACAAGAGGGTCGGTGAGCAATGGGTAGCTCACCGTCCATCCGTCTGGTGACGACATGCCTATGCGATGGCACGTTCGTGTTCCACGCGCGTCTCAAGGAGATGTCAGCAAAGTAAAAAGGTTTTTCTTAAAAGATTGGACACACCCGCTCCGCCCAGACCGGAGCGAATATTTGATGATTTCCCATCCAAGTGCTGCAAGACCGATATAAATGGCGGAATTTAAAGGAGGCCTACACTAAATCTGTTGAGGAAAAGAGAGATAACTACTTAAAATACTTTTTAGGGTTCCGTACCTCATAATAAATAACAACCCAAATATTTAATCAACCCTCTAAGTCTACGTAGAGAAAAGATATGACCGTTTATGACGTCAGTTTGTGCGTGAGTCCGACTCGCATTTGGCCGCTCTGTTTTTAATAGGCAGACAGCTTACTGCTACGCAAAAGGTCTCCCCTACTACCTTTTCTATTTGTAATTCTACACAAAGGTTGTTAGACGCTCCGAGAACTCCTCTTCTTGCTATCGATTTTCTGATCCAACACCTCTTTTCACGACGATTCTTAATATTTCTTGTCTCAGAAGAGCAGCAACGATTAACATACCTTCACTTACTGCACTCATGTTGGCAAATGAAGTGAAAACCAATTGAATGCAAGAATTGCCTAAGAAATTATTGTATGTGCTGTTTACACTAAGAAAGTTTTGTCAAGCAAAACTTGCGCAATAGATCAAAATCGTACGTTCTGTTTAGACAATGCAAGTAATTTATTGCTTCAATTTTATTGTATGCAACAGGCAACAAACTTGCATCATGTAAATGGCGCTTAAGCCACCTACACAAACAAATGTCCTTTTTTTGGTATTGTTCGTCGTGTCGTTGAGCTCCTTGGGTTATGAGTTGAGCTACACGATAACTGACAAATGCTTGCACTGACTGGACAGGTCCACTCAATCTGTGTGGTGCTTTCTTAAAAAGACCATTTCAGACACTATCTGCATAGTCTTCATGTAAGTTGACCAAGATTTTTTTTGTCTGGACCTTAAAAGAAACTCTTCTAAGTTTGTATCGGCTGTTTCTTCTCAGAGTAGTCGGGTACAAAACACCGGCCTCATCTAGTTTAAAAAAAAATAGGTACATGTAAAAGTGTTTGTGAAAACATACTTGCAAAATAAACATCATCATCATCAAATCAACCCTTATTGGATCACTTTGTTGTCCGTCTGTCTGTCAAGACCCTTTATCTTGTGAATGCGTTGACGTATCGAGTTGAAATAAAAAGCATATACTCAAGTCTGTAGTCCCTTTGCGATGTGAAAATCCATCCAAAAATCCATGCAGACTTACGATATAAATATGGCTGTTTATTTCGCAACTTTGTACGGAACTCTCGGAACATGGAATTTTTGGACTTCTCAAAAGTTTGAGTTTTGCAATCTTATAATTAATCTATCTTTTATTTTATTTTTTTCTTTGGACAACTCACACACGGCTATCTGATCCCAAGCTAAGCAGAGCTTGTGTTATGGTAACCAGACAACTGATATACATACTTATATAATTTATAAATACATACATGTTATAGATAAATCACACCCAGACACAAAACAAACAATCATGCTCATCACACAAAGTTTGTCCTGGGTGGGAATCGAACCCACGACCTCCGGCTCAGCAGTCAGGGCCACTAACCATTAGACCAACAGGCCCGTCAATATTATAATATATTATATTAATAAAATTCTTTCAGGAGCCACGGCGTTATGGTGCGCTGCAGGGGCTGGTCACCTAGGTATCGTGAAGCGCCTAGTGCGGGCTGGAGCCAACGTGAACCACGCGACTAAGACACTTAGCACCCCGCTCAGAGCCGCCTGCTTCGACGGTCGGCTGGACATAGTCAAGTACCTGGTCAGGCATGGCGCCGACATACACAAAGCCAACAAGTATAATAACACTTGTTTGATGATAGCGGCGTATAAGGGACATTTAGATGTTGTACGTACCCCTTTTTATTTATTTTTAATACGCTTTTTAAGTACACCTCATGTAAATAATAATTATTTTATGGACTTTATCTGCCTGGTCTGAAATAAATATTATGCAATTTCAAATATGTCAAAAGTCTACGTCAAAAGTCACGACTAGATCTAGACTGAGACAACTCACAAAATGTAAATTTTCAGGAGAAGAAAAGAACGTATTACTATTTGTAAGGGAAGTTATGAACACTTTATTTTTTTTATATCATAAGTAGGTTTTAAAATATCACTGTATGTGAATTGTGATACGTTAGGTAGTGTTAAGTTTGTGTTTGTTTACCGACCATTCGAATTCAAGGATAACTAAAAATTCACTTTGATTTTTGAGTTGTCACAGTTTGTATCTAGGTGTGCGACATGTCCAGTTTGGAAGATAATGCACGGTTAGCTATGTCACTTTATTCTAATCTTCTAATTATTAAGTAATAGTAGGTTTAAAATCTCTGCATATCTGCCTTAAAATTGCTGATTGCGAAATTATTTTGAACATTATGCTTCCCTATTTGAGTCGTATTGAACACGATTGCTATATTTATGTTATCGGTCTAAATAACTAAACGTTTTTTGTTGCCTAATATGTGAGGGCGATGCCCTTTTTCAGTGACATAAAGGGTATAAGAGTACCCTTAAAAGCCGAAACGCACAAAAGTGTTCTCCTCGTCATTGCGATAATTTTTTTTAACGTTGCCCTACACTAGGAATTTCTCCTGTATCGTGGGTGCGTATACAAACGTTTAAACTCACATACACAAACAGTCAGACCCGGAACAACTATCTGTATGCCGTTTGAGCGTGAAGGAGTAACAAATAAACACACACACTAATACAAACTTTCGCTTTTATAATATTAGTGGGATGATGTAAAACATACCGTAATTACAAGACTTACTTTCGCACCAAATGCTTATAGAGATCTGTGGTCGAGGTCTATTACAGTACTTTCGAAGCGTTACTCTTGATTTTGTTTCACTTTCCAAATCACAGTAGTCTTTATTCAATTCAAAATAAGGTTGCTATTTCATCGCTGCCACTGACCAGTCTACTAAACTCACAGTGAACTTTATTCTCATTACGGTAAGGTTGTAAGCATGCTGCAGGCAAACTTTATAGACGACGACACGTTTGGCGCAGTGGCTAAGCCTTTGACATCAGCGCTACGTGTCGTGGATTCGATCCCCGCACGTAATTAATATTTTTATGACCTACAGATAGTTGTTTCGGGTCTGGCTGTTTGTGTATGTGAGTTTAAATGTTTGTAAACGCACCCACGATACAGGAGTATTTCCTAGTGTGGGGCAACGCATATAAATGTATATCTTTCTGTGAAAGGCTGTGGAAGATTTATGCTCGTTGACAAAGACAAAAGTAAATAATCTATTTTTATAATTGACGTATTCATTAAATGAAAATTAAACTACGTTCATGATTGTCTATCAAGGGTTATGTGCTTGGGTCATTTACTTCGCACTTATCACTTACTTTACTTCATAAATTACTACTTACAAGTTCAGAATATTATCGTGTAGTGTAATTTATTTGTGATAGGTATTTTGTTGGGAACCATTCATCGTTCCCCCTTTTCTAAATTTTGTTGGCGTCGGCGTAACATGTCTACTTCTTTCATAATTATCTCGTTTACCACAGTTATCTTATCATACAGTCCAACCATCGTTTCTTTAGGCTCTACTTTAATGCGATTGAAAGATGTATAGTCCGTCCACATTTATTTTACCTCTTAATATCCAACACTGTTATAACCCCACCCGTCTCGCCAGCCGGCAATGCTGAGCCAGTAAGTTGAAAACTGTTATAATGACGTTGATCTTTGTGATAGTGGTCATGATAATTAAACTAATCTGGAAGCTTTAAAAGTGTTCAAACTCAACTCAAACTCAAATCATTTATTTCAATTAGACCATTACAGGCACTTTTGAATGTCATAAAAACAAGAACAAAAAAAATGATGCTGCTACAGTCCCAGTCACAAGACATAATAACTTGTGAAAGTACTGTAGTTGCCCATGTTCGTCTTTCTACACAGTTCACATATAGGGTGTAAACCAACTCTTCACGAACCTCATTCCGTCCTTGCCAACGAGGCTCGTCGCGACGTCCTGGTACCTTCCCCACCCGTCCCTTGCTAGAGCCTACCCGCGATGCTGGGCCAAGAAGTCCAAATCAGTCCCCAAATAACTTCACACAGATCCAGACTGTCCTTTTGCTGTACTCCCCCAGCGACGCCCTAACCCAAGGCTCGTACCCCACAGGTTTGTAAGTTTTGGCCCTGGCCGGAATCCTTATTTTCAAGACATCCACAAGAATAGCCTGGTTAAGCAGACGACAACCTACTAGGTTGAACTGCGAGATGCCATAAAAATGTAAAAAAGAATGACAATGATCTGTATGTAATGGTCACGATAATGACACTAATCTGGAAGCTTTTAACGTGTTCGTCTTTCTAAATCGTTCTCACATAAAAAGGCGTACCAACTTTTCCCGAACCTGTCGACCGAGCCTTCTGTGTACCAAACGAACTCGACGCAAAAAATACTGCTGAGCAACGACTTTTTCTTTTGGGGTTTTAGGTTAGAACTTTTATTTTATTTTTTATTTAAGAAAAAACGTTAGCAGTTAAACTCACATATACAAACATCCAGACCCGAAACAACTATCTGCAGGTCATTGAAATATTTGTTCCGTGCGGGAATCGAACCCGCGCGCGGCACGCAGCGCAGCAGTCGATCGCTCAGCCACTGCGCCAACCGTTCCGTCTAAAAAACTTCCAGGGTTGCGGGTTTATATGTTCCCGTGTTCCTTCTTTTGCCCTTTGTGTTCGGAGGCCACGGTATTCCTTTCGAACAACCCGCAACCGCGGCAGGCAGAGGCCTGGCTGTTTAATCACAAAAAAAATGATTTCCCATTTTTCTCCATAGATATCGTACGCCGTGGAATGATTTATTTTTTGTTTTAAACATTATAAAAGTGCCTTTTAGTGCTTTAAGTTTGAAACCGTTGTTTTTAGGTACAGTTTCTATTGGACAGCGGCGCGCGCGTCGACGAGCGTGCGTTATGCGGTGCGACGGCGCTACACTTTGCAGCCGAGTGCGGTCATGCGGCCGTCGTCTGTGCACTCATAGACCATCAGGCTAAGATCCTTACCAATGAGAATGGTAAGTATCGTCAGTAAAAGAGATAAGTTGTAATACTACGCACAGTCAGCGCGACATAATAATATTATGTATGTGGGAGTCTAGGCATGCAGTGCACCAACTGTACAAATATTGTTTGGGTTATTTCTGAAAAGTAGCCAAAATTTTTTTTTACCAAATACCATTTTTTTATACTAAACTTCGAGATGGAAATGTGATGCACCTAATAACAATTCTCTCTCATCGACGTCTTCTTTTCATTCACGACCATCCCATTCAGGTTTGACTAAGGGAGGGACAGCGACAGGGAACTGACTTTATTTTAAATGAACTTATTTTATTAGCATCATCTCATCTTTTACAGGCATGACTCCCTTACAATGCGCAGCCGAGCGTGCGCGCGCTTCCGTAGTAGAAATGTTGGCGTCGAGACCCGAAGTGTCCCGAGCGCAAGCCATCGAGGCGTACGAACTGCTCGGGGCTTCCTTCGCGAATGACAAGGAGTACTACTGTCTCAGGGTAAGTGAGTGTGTATGTTAGGGACGGGGTGTCCGAAGTCTCACGAAGTCTTCCGAGCGCAAACCAAGGCGTAAGAACTGTTCGAAGCCACCTTCACGTATAATAAAGGGTTGGGGATCCGATGTTTCCCGAAGTGTTCCGAGTACAAGCAATCGAGGCTTACGAACTCTACATGTTTTGTTAGCTAATTTGATTTGCCCCTGTACAATATCTGCCGTTGTCCACAGATGGCGTACCAGTACCTTCACAGAGCGATGGCAATGCGGTACGACACCCGCTACGGGCTGCTGTTGAAGAAACCCGCGGACCCTATACCAGCGTATGATAATTGGAAAGAAAGCACTACGATAGAGGTAAGAATTTTAAGCCAACTGAGATAAAGGGTCTTGACAGAATGACAGATGGACAACAAAATGATCCAATAAGGATTCCGTTTTCCTTTTGAGTTACGGAACCCTAAAAATAAAACGAAAAAGAGATAAACCAGCAACAACAGATAGCTTTTTTTGCCTTTGTCCTTCTAAAACTTTCTTTATTGATATTGATCTCCGCCCATAAAACATAATATAAGACATTGTTGGTTTTCAAACTTAAAAGTAAAAAGGGAACCGGGGACGTTCCGCAACCCCGGTATTGCTCAAGACTGGTCTTGATATAAAATGTCATAAAAATAGATTCTCAACCAATGACATTGCTAGCGGACTATGTTAACAGACTAGCCCCGAATACTGAAACGTCACTCAAAATTTAAGTACCACTTAAATTTTACAGATACTCAGAAGTGACGTTTGACAATACAAAATCTAAAGTTTAAGAGCTGCTCAAATGTTAAGCAGCCCTCAAATTTTAAGTGACGTTTCAGCATTCGGGGGTATGTTAGCCTGCCGGTGTTGCGGATCCTGCCGGGATATAAAGGGTTAACAAAGAAAGGAACATGGGTGGATTTTAGTCAGTAAAAGTATGCCCCCCCCCCCCCCCCCCCGCCGCTCCGCCCAGAGCGAAGGAAGGAACTTTCCCATCCGTAAATAAAAGTTATGCTAGCGCCATTACTTTCACGATCCCCATAGACTAAATGATTTATTTATCACTTTGTTTCAGGATGTGGAGCAGCTAGTCGGCAACGCTCACGCTCTGCACATGGAAGGGCTGGCAGTACGCGAGCGAGTCCTGGGAGCTCGTTGTCCCGACCTGCCGCACCCCATAGTGTTCCGCGGCGCTGTGTTCGCGGACGAGGCGCGCTTCGACCGCTGCCTCGCGCTGTGGAGGCACGCGCTAGCGCTGCGGCAACACAACGAGGTGACCTCACGTCTACTTACACACGGCCGCACTCCTACGTGTCCAGTCATCTTACTAATATTATATGTAAATGCGAATGTTTGTGAGGTTGGATGGATGTATGGATGTTTGTTACTCTTTCATGTCAAAACGGCTGAACGGCTCTTCATGAAATTTGGCACAGAGGTAGATTATGGTCTGGAATAATACATAGGGTACTTTTTTTTTCGATATCACGCGGGCGAAGTCGCGGATGCCAGCTGGATATTTTTTTTCTAGAATTTCTGAAGATTTTCGCTTATAACTTTTTTATTTATAGTTCTACGACAAAAAGGTACTGAACTAAAGTTGTAGAGAATTTAATTTGCAACAATAAATGTTCACAATTTTTTTTATCAAATAAATAGTTTAAGATCTTATCGTAAAAACCATTTCAACCCCTATTTTCAAGATGGCGGCCGTGGGTCAAGGGTGGCGACCCCACAAACTTGGTTTTAGCTTTACACTGACCCCTCCTACACATCAAAAAAATAAAAGTGCGTTCTCTAAAAAATGCAAGGTTAGGCCTAAAAAATATAACATTTCAATGGACTACATTCGTATTTATAATATTAGTAGGATGGTTCCGGTAAATCAAAACAATGAGTTGAAACACAGCGTGGCGAAGGAACGCGTGCGCAACCTCTGAGAACACAGAGAGACGAAGACGGAGAGGGAGGGGAGGGGGGGTGTGTTCCGGGTGCGAAGCGGCAACGCAACGCAGTGTTGTTCATAATATTGATAAATTCTGTACGCTGCGAAGTAGTAGCATTGTTGTTGCGCTTCGAACCCACTACATTTTTTACGTGTTTTATATTTATAATAAGTGCTTGTATATTTTTAATTTCAGGTTTCAGTGACAAAGGATCTGCTCAGATTTGCTCAAGTGTTCTCACAAATGATACACATAGGAATTGAATTGCCTCTTGCTCAGGTAAATATTATTAATTCCAAATTTAATTTATCAGTGTCCCGCTTCTCTATTTATTTCCATACAATTTTTTTATATTTTAAATATTTCATAAAAAAAAATCTCGTCCGCCGGTATCGGGGGAAGCGCCAAAAAGATACCGGTGGTAATTTCTCGTCCTCAATATATATCTTTTACAATAGAAATTGAACTTTGTTTTCTATGAAATTGTGTTCTTTTTCTTGAAAACCTGATTACTATCTCAGATACTGTATTAAAAAACAATTTTCTATTGTCTCAGGTGTGTTTCGTGCTGGAAGCGTGCGCCGAAGAGCTCCGAAGAGGCACGAAGCGGCTGGAGAAGCCCCAGGCGAACCACGACCCGGAGTCACTAGTAGTATGTAGCTACTCTGTAAGCTCTGTCACTTTGCTTCTCATGTCATATTGATCTTTATTTCTTTAGCATTAAGGTTTCTGTTAAATTGCTTTCACTGACAAATTTGTCAAAATGACATTGATCTTTAAAATCGTAAAAATAAGACTGATTTTGGATTATACACTCAACTTTTAATGGTGAAGGGAAGTGTAATATCCGGTTTATTACAAACACTGAAACAGTGTCATAAACATGAAAGACCAATAAGGAAGTTGCTTATTGTAAGTATGAAATTACATTCACACGCATAGATGAACATTTTTTGGATTGCATCATTGGTCTCGTGGTCGCAAACACAGCTGGTCAGCATGAGGTCTTAGGTTCAGTACCCAGTTCGGGCGTTCAGGAAATTCTCAGTAGCTGCTATGAAGTCTGGATTTGTGTCAAGGAGATCACAACAAACTCGCCTTCTATGACATGGAGCTTAAACATAAATGGCGAAATGAGGGTGTACTATTACGTACAGACGCCTGCAGGTCAAGCTACCCGAAACTGACAATTTTTCCCAATAAACCTTGAACCTTAATACTTTAGAAATAAAGTCGAAAATCTATCAAAGAAATCTGACAGATTGTAGTAGCTTGATGTGCAGGCGTCTGTACAGTGCTCTTCGGTGATACCAGGATTGATGTTACGAGTTATGTAGATAAACATTTTCTTGTATCTTTTATCCTGTCACTTAGACTTGCAACACACCAAAATGAGAAGTATAATCAGCACTTTTTGAACGTCAAATTACAAGAGAAAGTCCCACAAAAATGCCCACCCTTCATCATTACCTAGTGTTTTAGCTGGAAAGAAGAAGTGGAGGAATAAACTCCCCAGCAACACCTCTGTCTGTCAGATTGGAAGAACAAAATTTTATACAATTTAAAAAATATATACAGAGCCAACAAATACAGAAGAAGAAAGAAAAATATTGATTAATCGCAAAGACAACGAGCATACAAAATACAAAAAAAAGCATTAAACATATGAAGCATTACAAATATTTATAAATACATACTGAAGAAAAAAAAGAATCGCTTGCGCGCCGTGACTAGCTTAGTGAGGGTAGAAATAGAGCTTTACTGTCATACAATACAGGTTCAAATTCAATTAACTAGCGAAATTCGATAACCGGGAGGATATACGATGTCTAAAAACTGCAAAATAAGTTGATTCTCTAGAATCTCATTATATATTAAAAAAAAGTGTGTTCGTCAGCTCCGACGCACGACTGAGTTTACTCCTTAAGTACGAATATCTAACCATACGCAAAAAGAGTTTATTCAACTGAAAAAAGATTAATATCATATGAAAGGGTAAATTCACAAATTAATGAAAAAAAATAGCAATATAAATACATCGACACTGATAGAAACAAACAAGCCCAATAACATATAGTATATAGGTATAGTCGCCTATACAGCATACCATATGTACGTATTAATACACTCACAGCCAAATTAGAAAGTTGCGCACTAAAGGTGCGCACCAAAAACGTGACACATTTTCGTTACTTTAGTAGGTTTTACCCCTCGGATTTTTCTCATACCGGGCGCCTTATATATGAAAATCGATTCTTAAGGAGTAAACTCCAAAAATATTTTTTTAATGTTTTAAAGAACACTATGAATGGGGATTCAAAATCAAAATATTTTTGTTTCACATAGTCCTATATGGGCACTTGGTCGTTTCCTGTCAAGACGAACCGGCAAGAAAATCCATGGTTACTCTTTAAAATCATTCGATTTACATTATTGTTGTTACGACTGTTAATAATGACAAACAGTTTTTAAACAATTCTGCCATATGCAAAACCATCTGGAGGAATAAAGTTCCTAAACAAATAAATAAATTTTAATTTTCTCCGTGCCGGAATCGAACCCGAATTATTATTACAGATTATTTTATTTGACCTTCAATGACGTCATCAAGGAGCGATATTGTAAGAACTTGTTAATCAGTTGTTGAATAGACAAAGAACTACATTCCAGCGATGTTCACATCAGTAGCCCTAAAACCTCAAAATTGATTATAAATAAAACTCAATTCAAAAATATCAAAAAATATTTCAAATAAATAAAATATATTATGCTAGATTTTTAGACATTGTCCTTTACTGAATAATCAAATTGAATGAGTTTCGCTAGCTGATTAAATTGAATCTTGTACATATCACTCACAATCCACAATCATGGCTATCTGTTCCGTGTAACGTAGCGAGTATTGACGCGTAGAGTTTGGTGCGCACCTTCATGTTGCAGGACGAGTACGAGGGCAACGTGCGCACTGCGCTGTACCTTGTGGCCGTCGCCGCCAGACTGCTGGAGAATGCGGGCAATAGTGAGGTCAGTATATACTGTAAATCTTAAGGGTGTAGTGTTACTAGTTTAGACCATACCACAGTTCTAAATAAAATAAAATTCATTAATATCAGGTACACAATACACCCATAATTACGATTATAAATGACAAAATGCAATAGAAAGTATGTAAGTCTAAGACAGCACAGATACGTTATTATTTTTATTTAACATTCATCTATACTTAATATTATAAAGCTGAAGAGTTTGTTTGTTTGTTTGTTTGTTTGAACGCGCTAATCTCAGGGACTACTGGTTGGAATTGGGAAATTCTTTTAGTGTTGGATAGTCCATTTCTTGAGGAAGGCTATAATAGGCTATATAACATCACGCTACGACCAACAGGTGCTGAGCAGCGCGGGTGAAACCGTGGGGAACAGCTAGTCTGTAATATACATTAATTAAAGTAACAGTCATAGCCTTGACAATTACATTTTAGTAGCTCTTATTCGGACCATGAAGGAGACGGCCCCTTTCCTTCGTTTCGAAATACTGGGGGTCAAATTTCCAACTTTACACATGTTTAAATCCATTTTTTTAATGTTATAACTTTACTTTTAATATCTTTGGACCCTGGAAGAAAATTTTAACTGTATTCGACGAGCCTGCCATGGTATCTCTTTTGTTGACTGTACATTGATGTTTGAAACCGGGGAAGGTTTCAAACATTACATCGAATTGCAGTCTTCGGGTTCCCGTCAAAAAAATCCCGAAATTAAATGAAAGGCTTATTGATTTGTACACCTACTATACCTACATTTATTTGTTTCGGTTTCCCAGTATTTTTATGAATAAGTTTTTTTTTAAAGGTAAATCGGGAATCAAACCAGCGGCAGCGTAACAGCCGATCATTCAGCCACTACGCCAAACATGCTGTCAAATATGAAATGACTATGCAATTGGGTAGTTGACACCATTAACCAATATTGTAAAAACACATTTTTTCTGAAAGAACACCTTATTCTAGACCTGAGAACTCCATTCATTTCAAAATAATCATTCAAATCTCATTTCAATAAATAGTTGCATCATTGACTTGACAACTTAGTGACGTCATCGGTTGCGAGCGATACAAAATCTATGGGGGAAGCGCGTTTTGACAGCTCATAAAAAATATATCAATTGATTGGTGATGTCAACTACCCTATTAAATGTGCTATGAAATTGGAACCATAATTAATCAACATGTTTTTTTTTAAATGACAGGAAACGACAAGTTTAGTTCGGCGCGCAATCTTCAGGCTTCGGAACGTACGTTTACGGAGCGGACAGACCCTGCTACACCTCGCGGCGGACAGACGGACGCCCGTCGACGACTTCCATACTAGTGATGTGTGCCAGTGAGTCTTGCAAAATATTAAGAATCTAGTTTTGACTTCAAAATAATGACTGAACTCCACGCGGAAGCCACGGCCATAAGCTAGTGATACATGAATCCTACTAATCCTATCCTACTAATATTATAAATGCGAAAGTTTGTGAGTATGGATGTATGTTTGATCCTCACGACAAAACTACTAAACGGATCTTGATGAAATTTGGACAGAGGTGAGGTATTAGTCTAGAATAACACCTAGGATACTTTTTTATCATCACGCGGGTGGAGCCGCAGGGTGCAGCTAGTAGTATCAATCCGAAATTTTGTGTGGATGGACGGATGGATGGATGGATGGATGGATGGATGAAAGGATGGATGGATGGATGGATGGGTGGATGGATGGATGTTTTTTACTCCTCGCAAAATGACTGAGTAGATTTGGTTAAAATTTGTCACCCAAATAGTTTATAACCTGAATTAACACTTTAGATACTTTAATCCCGGTACTATATATTCCCCTGGGGAAAACTCCGACGTCCACGCGGGTGAAGCCGCGGGCAACAGCTACACTTTATTATAGTCACACCAAATTCCCACTGGCATGTGAAAAACTACACTTACTTTTGTTGTTGTACGTCACTTGCTAACGTGTGTCTTGTTCGTAGGTTTCCATGCTGTAGAACAACGCGGTTGCTTCTAGAATGTGGCGCGGAAGTAGACGCATCCGACGACTCTAGGCGGACGGCTCTACACGTCGCACTCATATCGTACCAACTTATACCTGGTCAGTTGATACTATTTGTCTATTGAATTTTATGCAACAACTTTACCAACTACTGGCTTCTGTATACAAATCAAGCTACTCACCAGAAAAAAAAAAATAGACAATGAGCCTTAATTTTCCACTCTATGTGAAAATGAGACGAAAAATCACCCCTAGTTAATAATACAACATTCTGTATTGCAAGGTATTATAAATTAAATATCATCTATGTATACATACTCTAAATATAACTTCAGAATTCAGATTTTCTGTGAACATATTTTTGGAAATGGTATGTCCTCCGTCCTGCGGTATGTGTCACACTTCTTCCAGCTAAAACCACATAGTGTTCTCTGACTGTTGATTGTGTGTCGGTATCCGGAGATTTTGCGCTAACATAAGGCTGTTCACAGACGAGCGGGAGCAGTGGAGCGAGTCTCTTTGCGCGGTGGTGTGCGAGCTGATCGTGAGCGGAGCGCACGTGGACGCTATGGACGCGGACGGGATCACGCCGCTAGTCGCGTCTATTGGCGGTGAGTACACCTGGGAAATGAGTGAGAGCAGAGTTGTAACGAATACAGCTACCCTACCATGAGGTCTTAAAGCAGAACTTATTCCACTGAGGGAAAGAGACAGAGCTATACAGGGTGTCTAGCACCATCTCTTTCTTACTCAGGAATAAGAACTGCTATAAGGTGTGATGGTAACACTTCTGAGGTCGTGTTCCAGGGCCGGCGGAGGGCGTGGTGCGCGGCGCGCTGCGGCCGCGGCTGTCGTGCCTGGCGGCGGGCGCGCTGGCGGGCGCGGGCGCGCGCTACCGGCCCGACCACGTGCCGCGCGACCTGCACGCCTTCCTCGCCATGCACGGCGTGCGCCCCATGCACTAACACCCGTCCTGTACTGCGCGCCGGCTACTCTGCCCGTCATTAGCCTAGTCTGTTCCCGGTCGAGGTCGACCCGCGGTAGGACTGGTCGTCAGCCACCGTAACTACTATACATTTTCGGACAGCGCATTTTATTATGCTGTAAAAGTCAGTCATCCAGCTGTTACTGTCTAGGTCGTGGCGAGTCGAACCGAATATTCACGATAAGCCAAAACATAATGCTAGGCGTCCTAATCATATTAAAAAGACTCCCAGTATGTGGGGTAAGTCTCACTCAGAATAAGCCTTAAGGAAATCGATATACAACGAAAATGCTGAACAACACTTCTCGATTCTACTGTTTATTTCCACCATTATTTGGAAATAATGAAAACTTTTCTAGAAGCATATCGGTGTGCAACGGCTACAAGACTCGCATTATAGTCTGCATATGATTTAGATGCGTTGATGACGTCATACGCATAATAAGTACCAACAAATCGTCACTATAACCTTTCAGTCAACCGGGATGATATCTTGCTATCCACCTAGGGAGCCGAACGCTGAAAGCCGATAACAGGAGTTTTGACTAAGGTCCAATTTCCAAATCTAATCCACGTACAAAACACGTCAGTGTCGTCATTGTTTATTGAATCTTGCTTGATACTAACAATTTTTAACGCGGTTCAAATGTTCGAAAAAAAATTAGGTCCTTTGTTAAAATACTTCTCGGGATACAGATATTAGTACTAAAGTACACAATGTTTAGTCGGGCGACTGATCGTACGACCGGTCGTACGACTAGTCGGTCCGGTACAGTGAGCAATACAATGGTTCTATAGTTTACCCTGGAGCGGCTACTGGCTTTAGGCGCGTAGTATACAACTTCCCTTAATCGAGACTCACGTTCTTCTTTAGTATGTTGAAAGTTGTTTAATTTACTCACTATCGCCACATTGGCGCTGTCATGGAAGCCATAATATCGTATCTACGATCTACGCTCCAATAATGTCATATTTTTTTGTTGCCAATGTGACTTGAGGGTTTATTTATAAACACTGCATAAAGCTGACCTAGTTAACTATGAGTAACGTGTTATTAAAACCATACGGCGTTTAAACGTAGCGTTTGTGAATTTACCCCTTCGTTATGACTTTCGTTTTTATCAACCAGCTAAACGACAATAAGTGGAGCTAAGTTACATCACTTCCATTATTTAAAAATATACTAAGCTACATGCCAAAACACTTAAAACTAGGATTTCTCCGTCTGTAAATACTATCTTCGAAAAATATTAAGCTAGTTGTTTTTTTTTTTTCTAAAAACTCAGCCAAAATATAATGAACGCATGATATTATCGATATATTTCTTCAATATTATGATGAAAAAAGTAATAATAGAAAAGACTAAATAATTACAAGCTATGTTAGAAAATGAACTGCAGTTAAATATTTTTGTTTAACTATAATACTATTACTATCCTACGAAATACTTGAGAAACAAACGCTTCCATTCAGCCTGAGCAATTAAATGAAACTCAAAAAATATATTAAAATAAAAGTATGTAGTTCAAAAGAACACAGGGCTTTAATGTGTTCAGACGATATTGTCCAAAGCGTGGCTCAAACTCTAGAATAGTGAAGAAACGATTAATTGAAATAAAATCGATTATAAAAATCGACTAATAATGTTCCGTCATTATAATCGAATCGTAGGGAACGACGTATTGTGATAATAAAATAGAATATTAGTTTTAAGAATAGAACGAACACTGCTAGTTATGCCTTGTTGAGGCAGATTATATTGGCATGTTAACTTGTCTATAATGTTAGAGAGAGAGACAGATATAGAAACGACGCGTTTATTTACAGACTTTGTATATAGTTATTTGTTAATATGAACGCACATAATCGATAATAAATTGACGAGAGAAGTTTTTTTTTTAATAATTTTGACTGATTGTTGACAGCGGCGGAACTTCCACAATAAAAGTTCCTTCTTTTTTATTTTCGTTTTGTTTTCTAGTTTTCTTTGTAAATAAAATTGTTTTGAGGAATTTTCTTTATATAAATATGTTTTTGAATATTTGTTACTTTTTGTTATAGTTTTCGCCATTATCAACTTTACCATAAACTTCTTAACCGCTGAATTAACCACCACTGAATATCAGAAAGATTGCTTTAAAATGTTATAGGCAAAGCCATTAAAAATAATTATACCTGACAAAGTTAAATCAACCGGTCTACACGATTGGTGTTTTAACGCCTTTGTATCGCACAAATGATCACTTAGTATATTATGGCCTATAGGACAATTCGTTAGACTTGTAATGTTCCTTAATGTACGAGTAGTATGACGGTATAGGTCATTGTATAATGTATAGTGGTTCATTAAATTCTAGTCAAAAATATACTTGTTAGCATTTCTGAAACATTCTATGGAATAGAAAACTATAATGCTAAACTTCAACTGCAGTTGCGGTCATATAACGGGAGAGCGAGACGGCACGATTTACTGTCCTGCTCGCACGTTTAAGGATCGCGCCTGCCATGACTCTTTGCGTTTATTTTAAATGTAGCTACAAAAATATTGATGTTTTATTGAAAATAAACTCATTAAAAGTTTGGAGTTGCATTTTTAGGCCAATATTCTTAAACATGTTTCAGTTTTGGCCGTTTTTACAATATGACAATTGAAATTAGGTGTTTAGTTTTCATTGCGGTTTTTATATTGCTTGCTTAGCAATCCTGCGATAAGCATATCTTAGAAATAACGCAATGAATAGAGAAATAGTGTTTCGGTTAGAAGCTGAATATTAATATTATATTCACTACCTCTAAAGGAATTGTCTCTCAGTGGAATCAATAATTATAAAAATAATAGCTATCATTGATAGTAACAAAAGTCAATATCTAAATGTTCGTAATAAATTCATTTATTTCGGTAATTCAAAATAACTGTTATTTTCAATTAGACATGAATCAATAGATATTTGCTTTTCGTGACATTTTATCAAATTTTAATTTGAACAATATTTTCTTAATCTTTTTAAATATGATACGAGGTCACAAAAAATATTAACAATACCTCTAAATGAATGATTTATTTTTTGTATCAACCAAAATATATTTATGATGGTAACTATGTATAATGTGTATAGTATATTATTTTTCTATAAATTCAGCTATTTTCTTAGTCAATGCCATGAATATGTACTTACCCTGATGTACCTGGTTTGTGTGTACAATCTAAAGCAATAGTTTGAAGAGATATTATTATGAAATACCGTGGCGAGCAAAAACTGAACCTGTTTTGCAGAATTTACAAAGCAATATTTTTGACACAGTAGGTGAGTTTTTTGCTCGCCACTGTAAAGGTAAACAGATACAACTGACTAATATGTAATTTGTACAGCTTATTATAAGGTAGCTAAGATATTATGTTATGCTAATTTGTTCTTTGACTCAAAACACAAATTAACAATATACCACAGCGTGCCAAATGATATTCACTTTATCATAATTAACCAAAACATTGATATTATTGCCATAGACTTAAAAATCATCCATTTATATTTTTTAAAGTTATTTGGTTCCGAAAACGGACTTGAATAACAGAATTACTGTGTAACATGCATATCTTTCATTTTGTGTTCAATTTTCTTCTATAAGATAAAACTGAAAGTAAAAGTTATTATAAAAACGAGTGGTGTAATAAAAAATTGAAACGAATGTTTCGCATTTACAGTAGAATGAATACCGTAGCGTAGATGGAAGTTTGTGAGATTTAACGAAAACTACAATGCGGTCAGAATAAGAACTGAGGCTCTAAGCACCCGGGGTGGCGGGTTGTTCGAAAGGGAAACCGTGGCACCGGAACACAAGGGACAAGTTGGAACATGGATGGGATTTAGTCAGTAAAATCTGACCCTACCCCCGTTTCGCCCACAGTTTTCACGTACGTAAGTTTTTGAATCGAAAATAGAACTGTCGAATTTAAGTTATAATATCTGTAACCAGCAAAATCAGTAATTCATAAATCCATAATAACTTATAGTTCATTTTGAAAATATTATACACTAGCTGTTCCTCGCGGTTTCACCCACGCTGCTCAGCACCTGTTGGTCGTAGCGTGATGTTATATAGCCTATAGCCTTCCTCAAGAAATGGACTATCCAACACTAAAAGAATTTTTCAATTCGAACCAGTACTTCCTGAGATTAGCGCGTTCAAACAAACAAACAAACTCTTCAGCTTTATAATATTAGTATAGATATGTGACACGCGTATTTTTAATTTTTAATTCGTACTTTTTTTGAGAAATCTTCAAATAATTTCTCCTGCTCTGGGCGAAGCGGGGAAAGAGTCAGTTACTGACCGAAAACTTACCTTCCTTCTTTTGCGCTTTGTGTTCCGGGGCTGCGGTATGTCTTTCGAATAATGTTACGTTGGTAGAGTATTGGGAGTCGTATAGCGATGTGTCAAAACCCTTTTTGTTTTAGGGCGTGAAAGAGAAGGAGTTGTACATATAGAACGTCCACTTATTCAGTACGGCCCTTAATCAAAAAGCTTGATAAAATAAATATACACATCCTAGTGAATGAAGTTCTTATTTTTGTCGCATTGTATAATAATAACATTTTGGATAGTAAAATGTGAGATAAATTTCAATCTAGATAGACCAACTTTATTACATGCCTAAAATTGATTATAAAAAAAACTAAGTGTGTGCTTGGAAAGCTTACAAACTAAGCAGGCTTGGATTCCAATATACGCTTTACCCTTACAATAAAATTAAAATACATTTACAATGCGTTTATACTGAGAATGTGACTGAGCCCGCGCCATATTGATCCTTTATCTGTCAACTGTCACTTGAATATTGGCAAATTCTCAATATTTACGCGCAGTCGTCTGCATCCTGAGGCCAATCTAAATCCTTTTATGTATTTGTTCTGGCTATAAAAAAGTATCTAACAACCAACGTTTTCGATGAAACAGCTATGACGTAATCAACATGGCGCGAGGACAGTCACTTTCTCATTTTAAACGCATTATGCCAGTTTTCACTAACGCTAGGCGCTACCTAAATGCCTTGTAAGTTGTAACAGTCACTAGGCCCAACGCTGAAACTTAAAAATCTAATAGCGCAAGATATTTAGGCAATGCCTAGAATTAGTAAAACAGTCATAAGAAACAATAGCTCTTAAAATATATAGAAAATACTCGACAGTTATGTTTGTATATTGGATAACATCCGTTATTGTTGTTGAAAGACTATTTTCGAGAAGAACCTTTTTGTAAGAAGAAAAAAAATATAAGTTGGTTAAATACACGTCCTTTGACGGAACATACTAATTGATTTTGCATCACTGCCAAAATCACATTTAATCCCGTTCAATAAAGTTGCTATTGGGTTGATGTTGTCAGTGGTAAAAATAACTTTGAAAGGCATGAAGACAATCTACACCCATTCAGCTTTACCAGCGGTGGTCAATTTCTCAATTATTTAAATTAAACTTGTCCGTGCATAGTGAGAGCCTAGAGACCAGCTTATGTTTTTTTTTTAAAGTAGAAGTGTTTGGAAATATTTCGAAGCTATGGTGGGGGGGGGGGTCTATCTATAGTGGTCATTCTACGCTAAGTATACAAGGTGTAAGAGACATTAACGCACTAACAGTTCTTTCGTATTCAGTACTTTATTTCAAATACATTGTTTAATAAAATTTAAAAATAAATTGTTGCTCCATACAATTTGACTGTGTATGTATGGAATTAGTAAGGAACTAAAGTTTTTTTAGGAGTTCGGAATAATGTACTCAAGAAATGGTAACCGTTTTTGTATTGATGTCTTTTACATCATGTAAATGAATTTAGACTATTATTAATGCAAATTATCTTGATAATTAATCGAAGCAAGCAAAGTCGCGTGCTAAAGCTAGTCACAAACGCAATGTGATGGATGTGGGTGTTCCATCTAAAAGCCCGTTATGTATATTATTGTAAATAAGATTATTTATCTGGAGTTTAATATAGTGATATTTTTTGTCAAGACAATTCGACAAATAAAAGGTTATATTGACAGTTTTTGTTTTATTTTGATTCCATGCGTACTTCTAGGCCATGGACACTATACCCTGGTACCTGAAACTTGGAACGTTTCAGGTACCATTTAAATAACGTGTAAACGAACTCTTCACGAAGACAACCACGTTTTACGGGAAGAATTAATGTAACTTAAAGCATTGTGCTTATAGGTGCATAGTACCGTACCGTAGTAATAGAATATTGAATAGTACCCTACATGAAGGTATTCAAAGTTAACTTTAAAACTTGTGATGAAGAAAAACTTTGAAAAGAGTTTGAGCCTTACGATGAAATAAATAAATAAAGTTAGACCTCCAACATCTTAATTAGACGGTTTCTAGCCGGGTATAGTCCAGGAAAAGTGTCGTTCGTCTTTGTTAAGTATTTACACCTTTTATAGTGCGGGAGGTACTGGACGGTGTAAGGTACGTCTTTATACCAGCTGAAAATCATACCTTATAATTTGTTTTACGATAGCACAGCGGAGGTTTGTGCGCTATCTTCAGAAGTGGAGGAATCCAGAGAACTCCGAAGGCTTATAATCAGCAGAATCGGTAACTACCAGATTTACAGATTATCAAACTCCCAAAATACCCTTATAGGTACAAGATAGGCGAATTACCAGAAACGCAAATACAGCTTGATATGTTTCGTATTAAGATGTAAACATACTAACAACGGCTGGTTATCCGACCAAAATCGAATGACTACAAAAAAGCGACAGATCCATAAAAGAGATACACGATTCTGCAAAACGTTACTCTCTAGAAGGAAACGTAATATATCGGAAACCTGAAGGCGCATTAGTTTTATTTCGGGGCACATTCATGCAGAAATATAAGCTCTGCTTATGTACAATTTTTCTTCCTTCGATCATTCGCTTAGATTTTTTCTGCTGGATCGCGTTAGGTACTCCAGAAAGCACCAAAATTAAGTTTTTCTCTGCACAAACTCTCTCGGCACAGCAATTTTTTTTTATTTGGCGCCAATTCACACCACATTGATGTCTTCAAATCTGAGGGGCCTGTTAGGGTCTGCTGGGGCCGCGGGTTGGTTCGAAATACATACCGCGGCCCCAGAACACAAAGGGCAAAAAAGAAAAATGAATGGGTGGGAACAGTACAAGTCTTTGGTTGTGACGACATGTTTGGCGCAGTGGCTGTGCGATCGACTGCTGCGCTGCGTGTCTTGGGTTCGATTCCCGCACGGAACAGATATTTGTTTGCCTTCAGATAGTTGTTCCGGTCTGGCTGTTTGTGTATGTGAGTTTAAAAGTTTGTAAACTCACCCACGATTCAGGAAATTTTTTTAGTGTGGGGCAACGTTTTAATAAAGAAAAAGAAAAAAAACCGACACCGCCCAAGCGCAAGTCGTTTGATGATTTTCCATCAGAGAAAAAAAGCACTTGGCAGCTGACGTAGGTAGGTTAGGTATATCTCTATTCCCGCACGTTTATGCAGTTTTTTTTTGGGGTCTAAGGTAAAACAAATAATCTACTTTGGATCGCCATGAATGAGGCAGCTCACTTTTATTTGAATGATCAGTGCTATTAAACAAACTCTTCAAAATTGCGCTCAACCTCCCCTTGGTGAGCGTCAGGAGACGTTCCCCGGTAGGAAAACCGCTTCAAGAAATTGGAATGAACTCAGATACAAATTTCTCAGGGGTAGCCCGGCTAAGGATATTTTAGTATTTATCTATTAGATTTTCTAATCGGATGCAACTAAATACTAGTGATTACGTGGATCGATGCCAATCAGTCTTTCACGGCCCAGTTGCCGTTTAATATCTGCGATACCGCTTAGTCAGACTGGTTGCTGGTAAAACTATAGATATCACTGTTTCATCATTAGGTATCATCTTCATTTCAGCCCAGAATCACCCACTGGTATAGGTCTTCCTTTTCACTTGGCCAACTTGGTCAAACAACAAACGAGGTAGGTCGTTATTTATACAATGTATATATGTATAATTAGTATTTATGTATGTTTGTAACGACAGGTGGGAATGATCACAATAGCCGTGTAAACCACGACAAATTGACAATGAGCCACATCCGTGTGAATCTCTTAGACTTAGGACAATGTTGCAATTGACAAGGTGAATAATATATAAGGTACAAAAAGTTTGTTATGGCTATGATGACAAACAGGATGCCAGGTAGGTATGTGGCAATCGGAACCATAGATTTAAGATTTTATTTCGGTCTCGGAACTCCAGTAGCCCTACTATGACCTCTTAAAGCAATTCTTATCCACTGAGGCACCATCTCTTTCACTCAGTGGAATAAGAATTGCTATAAGATGTCATAGTAGCCCTGCTGATCATGTCTGTTTTAAAACTGAGCTAAGAACCTACACACGAAGAATTCGATTATAAAGCTTTTTGAATTTGGATGTTCAACAGGATTGAAAGGTAAGAGCTTTTCAGTGCATACCTAAATTATGTTATTTACTAATACAATTTTTTGGTGATCTTGAATTAATTGTCAGTACCCATATTTAATTTAAACATGATGACAAAAGACTTAAGCTTAGTCAACCAGTAGATAGTAGTAGATACAATGTCTATTTATTGGAAGGATCTAGGCCCATTTTTGACACTCTGCTGTGCACAGGTTAGAATGATTACCTACGATCCTTTATGCAAGACTTACTTGGTCGACTTACAAACAAAGGCAAGATATAAGAGGAAGTGGGTTGTAAGATCGAGCTGGTTGACTTTTAGACAAAGCAAAGAATCAAGCAAGAGTAGGCTACAAAGGCCGGCCGAAGCGAGCTTGAAAAATTTAACACCTTGCCTAGAATTTTGGATGTGAAAATGCACGCATGCTCTATATAATATAATCATGAATGAGTCTCGTCATAGTAGTTTTTCCCAGTACAGTAACAGTATCCTACGATCTATTACTACTAAGTACTTAATTTAAAAAATAAATAATCCTTTAATGGGGGGGGACCACTGATGGTGGTTACATATATTTGGATTCACATAGGTAGTAACTCTCGTCTAGCTAAACTATAAAAATTTGGGAGAAATAGTAGGATTTTTTCAGGATTCCTCCTAAAGTAAAAGTTTTAAAACACTACACTGTTCTTTCTTATCTTTGAGAGTCAAAGGTAGCGGTACACAACGACTAGACTCTGGTTATAAAACATAGAAAATGACAAAACAATAGATTGCAGAACTCGAACCGCAACACCGGCATTGTCAACAAAGCATCGGTTATTATCATTAACAAAAACATCGGATGTAGCTCCTATGGAAATGGGATTAAATGGAAATAACTCCGTGTTACCTAACCACACCGAAGCTATCGGGGGTTTTATAGTGATGTAGCGAATGCTGATTTATTCGGATTTTGTGGGATATTTAAAAAAAATGCTGGTTTTTTTTCTGTAAACATTCCAAGGTTGTGATTGTTCGATTTCCATTAATTGTGTAGGGGTCAACAAGAGGGTGGCTTCACAACCATAGACAACCGTTATTTTTATATTTTGTATTGAAGTGTAGTGTAGTGTAGTCTCCTTACACTTTTCAAGTGTTTATTGGGTAGCTAAGTAATCTAATTTATTAGGTCAATCACATTTTATTTCAAGCAAAAGATTTAGTGCTAATATAAAGTTTGCTCAGTACATATCTAAGATGTCATTATGTCTTTAGCTCCTGCATTGCGTGTTATGCAATAGCGCATTTTATAGCAACTAACTTGCTGTCAAAACTCTCGTTAAAGTCAAACAAAAGAGCAACAAGTACGCGGTAAGATATTTAAAATTATGCGGATGCCTCGCCAGTCGCGGATTACCGCACATCCCTTGCAGCAAGACGTTCGTCTGGAGCCCACTTCCACTTTCAGTTTCTACAAGTTGGCCGAACAGCAAACACGCATAGCGCCTTACGCAACTTACCGCGCCCGCATGCGTCTGGCTGGCACACTTAAAAAAAACATTTACAAAATTCGAACGCAGATAATGAAGTATTTGCTTATCTGTTTGCGCAAATCGTGTCAAATTTTCGCTACAGATTAACAAATTTTTCGCGGTATTTTGTATTTTGTAAGTTTGTTTGCGCGGGAATTATTTATGTTTCGGTTTCTTTCCGAAATTATTTAGTAATGTGCGCGAGGATTAAGTGTTTTGTTGTTGTGATAAACTGTGATGTGTTTGTTTCGTGAAGTGGACCATAAAAAGGCACCATCTGTCGAAAAGTAAATATTTTAAATTATTTCTCATTCTTAAGCCATAATCATATTTCTTTCAGATGCACCACTATGTAGGTTGATCTGCAAAATGTAAAAAAGCGCCCTGTAAATAGGCAAAACTAATTATTTCCTGATAGAAATGGGTATAAAGTGGAACTAGATAGTAACTGCATTTTTAACGAATGAGAACCATTTGTAGGACAAAGATAAGTATATAAGTGGAATACTCACGATCCGATTCGATTTCCGTCTTTGCAGTATAATTCGGGCTAATAATACGTCTGACCAATTAGGGCATCATTATTTTCTCTGTAAACCCTTTGTTTACACTTTGACCTGAGTAAAACCTGATACTATAGGTCAACTATGACCCTGTGACCTATTGCACAATGCTGTTGCTTCTACTTAGTACAATATCGACATAGTATTCATAATTATAAAGTTGATTATTTCTTTTTGAAATAATTTATGGTAGCCGCGTGAAATGTTTTTTGGGTTAGTACAGTCGTCTATTCATAAAAATAAGTTGGTAAATGGAAGTAAACAGGTGGCAAACTATGTGGCAAAGCAGCATAAAAAAAAATTGCCAACGATGGCTAAACAGCCTTTTGTAAAATTAAAGAAATTATTCAATAGGTCACGACAAACGCAAGTCACACCTTGCGAAAATCTTGGTCAAGTCTTTGAACCTTTTAGTTTACATTTATGAATGTATGTTTAAGCCAAAGACTTCAAAAACAAAAAGCCCGTTTTTTCTAGGCTAGGCAGATTTGTTCCTACTTTTTAGTACCTACAAAGAAAAAAATACAGAGCAAGACGTAACAAAGAAAATAAGGACAGGAGAATGATAAGTACTCACACAAAAATTTTGTCAGTCTCATCAAAACACAGTCTTTTTCGTTGTGTCGACGATTCCTTTAGTGTTAAAAGAAGCACTGTAACATAAAGTATGCATAGCTACCCTGGTACCTATGTACCTACCTACTTTTTTTGCGGTGTTCAAAACATCATTTAACTTCTCCCGCGGGTAGAGAGGGGGGGGGGGGGGGGGCTGCATGCAGGGCAACATGGCAGGGTCCTCTGCTTTTATAGGTACCCTTATATTAATTTCATCATCTAGATCTAAAAATCCAATCAAACAAGGTCAATCGATTTAGTAAAATTACGTACTCTACCATAAGTTAATTGTTTATTTGAATTTATTATCTGTTTTTAAACCCGTATAGTCCTATATAAAATAGAATAGATTTTTTCTATTTGTAAGTTTCTTTTTATTTCACTGGGTCTTGAAAAACAGAAAATTTACAGATCACTGTAGGTACCGTTTTTATATGATGTGGCATTGGGGGTCTAGATTTAACCCTACAGTTGTTGTAAAATAAAGGCGAGGTGTGAGTAAAACTCATACATATTATTATGTATTTTTATTTCTTAGTTTTTTTTATTCTCGATAGAATGCCTCTCGTGGAGATTTTAAGTACTCCTCATTTGTAATAATGGTACAGTCTTTAAGCGTCCAACAATACGTTCCACTTTGGTACTTTTACTTATAAGGAACCCATAACCATTTCTAAACAAAAGACAAGCCACAGTATAGATCCCTGGAGAACTCCTCTATTGTTACTAAGCTGTGTTCTAAATTCCGGTGCCGTTTTTATCTATGTACGCTGTAAAAGGGAGGAATGCCTTGCCCACCTACATACACACCCACATTTCGTGTGTCCAGTCAAGTTTAGGACCTCGGTTTTGGCAGTGATCGTTATTTTATAATAGATTATTAAGGCGCCTGCCTAAATCTGTCTAGGTCCACCCACTTGGTATTTATGTTAGACGCATGTTACATCGATAGTGTTATGTTTAAATCTTCGCAATTGTTTTTTTATTATTGGAAAGTAAACTTAACAATATTGATTTGTGCAAAAACATATTAACATATTTAGTAAGAAGATGTTATAAAGAGGTGATGGATGTTAAAAAGTTGTAAGAACATGTTTTAAAAAAAATGTACCCAATCACAATTAATATATATTGTAAATTTTTAAACTTTATCCTACATTAGGTTTTCCCCTGTATCGTGGGTTCGTTCACGAATATTTAAACTCACATACACAAGCAGCCAGAGCCGGAAGAACTACCCGTAGTTCATATCAATATTTGTTCCATGCGGGAATAGAATCCATGACACGCAGCGCAGCAGTCAATCGCTCAGCTAACGCGCCAACCGTGCCGTCTTTAACCCAAAGGTTGACTGGTAGAAAATGACTTGCGGCATTAAGTCCGCCTATGTGTACCTACTGTACATAAAGTTTAAATAAATAAATGGTGTGAAAATCGGTAGGAACAATATTACGACTGATACAGTTTTGATAGAAAAAGGTTAAAATACTGAATCTACATTACGTTGACGACTATATTTTGGAAAGTCGAGTAAAGTGGTCAGCAAAGAGGTTAGGTAGAAAAGAATAGAAATATGGTCGTACTTACTCCTTAATGAATATAAATGAAGTCCGATCAATATTCACAAGCTATCCACAGTTATTCCTGAAATACTACAGCTGATAAAATCACTGTTAACAAGTCCAAAAACATTAAAACATTTGCGTAATAATGAAAATAATAATTGTTCAATTAAATTCGGCCTAACTTTCCTCCATTATGCTCGGGTAATGGTATTTCGTAACGAATTTGACGCACAATTTGGCTCGGGAGATGGTTCGCTTCGCACACCGTGCTAGCATCCGTGTCTTCCATTAATAGGGCTGACAGAATCAGTAGACAGATAGCAGTAACCTAACATTAACCTTATTTTAGCGAGAATAAAGTTAACTTTAATTCTGGTCTTGAAAATAAATTTATAACACCACTCTTTTTGCGTCTGGTGTTCATAAATATCAGAGAGATTTTGGTGTGACCATGCACCTTTTATCGACATTTTATAAGAGCCCATATAGGCCTATGTGAAATAAAATAATTTGATTTGATTGAATTATAGCAGAAGTATAGATGCATAATGTTCCTGTGATACATCCTACTAATATTATAAATGCGAAAGTTTGTGAGTATGGATGTATGTTTGATCCTCTTTCACGAAAAAACTACTGAACAGATCTTGATGAAATTTGGCACAGAGGTAGATTATAGTCTGGAATAACACAGGATACTTTTTTATCATTACGCCGGTGAAGCCGCGGGCGCCAACTAGTTTTCTCTATAAATATCTTTTGTATTTGCTTGCAATTTTCTATGGTCGTCTAACGCGGAGGTAACAACAAGAGAACAGATTTTCCCCATCATACTTTACTCACTAAAGAAAACAACATGAATAACAATAATAATCGTGGCTCAATAATAATTAACGTTCTCAGGCATTGTTTAAAAAGTCAATAATAAGTCAGGGATCAACTTTTTTTTCTCATAGATGAACCTACTGAGTTTCCTTTAAATAATAAATTAATCTTTTCAATACAATTTATAAAACATTGGACACCTGACAGCCCTAGTGGCAGTGAAATTATTCACGAGATAGTAACTCAGTATTTGAATGATCATTAAAATGAATTCTTAAACTCACATCTACTATAATAAAGTAATAAAAGTACCGTCTATTTGTTTGTATAACGACTGGCTTCCAAGTAAAAGGTTTTATTGAATAAAAAATAATTGTCATGAGAATGCAAGATAGAAAGGCAATGCAATAGTAACCACGTGATAAAGATGTTAACGTTGAAAGTGTATTCCAAAGACATTCAAATATTTATAAGTGATAGACGGGAGAAGACGAAGAAAATCATAATCCAATACTTGTTACTACTTGGTAACAAATCGCCCGCTTGTCAGGGAGCACCCCTATGAAATAATCAAAAATGTTCGGGATCAAAATTTTTGCTTCATCAATGTCCGCTCTATAGTTTTTAAATCTCTTGCGTGTAACCTTATTTTCTAGGACTAATTTAAACTGTCACCTGTTTTAAGCGACCATCCGGAGAAGGTCACGAATATGATAACTCGGCAAACATTAAATATATCACAACTACGGAACTAGATAAGGCACGGACTTCAAACAGGTGTTGATATGGAAAGAAGCAACACACATTCCGCACACACACTCACACTGCTTCTTTTAAATTGAGATAGATGGATGAGGTCGTTAGGAAATACAGGGCAAAAGTGCAGTTATAGTTGATCCCAAAATATGACCTTGAGCGACGCCTCATGATGAAGCAAAAACGTGTTCCGTACCTGCTCATTTCCCTGATTCATCAGTAATTTATGTTTTAATCTAATAGTTTACATTTGTAGCGCTTAGCTTTTTCCTACACGCATTGCATCTGATTTGATTGCTTCATCAGTTTCGATATAAATAAGTAGTTTACTAGAGCAAGTATCTACTTATTTAAATACAAATTGGTGGAAAGCTTTCAAACGCCACATGGTGAATAAAGTATTCTCTATTTTATGCGAGTTTGCTTCGAAGTATATTTAGACTTTATTCTTTGTTCCGCCATCATTGACCAAGGCTTGTCTTTTCTTCTTAATTTAATAGGTTTAGGCTTATAAAATGCTCGTTAGCGTCCGTGACGAAAAGTCGTGAAGTTTCCAAAGGCTCGCTTGCGGTTGCATTACTCAACGGCGTCAGTGGTAACTGACAGTTTTTGATAGGTTTCCGTCTAAATTGAACAATCATAGTCTCTTGTTAAAAGATTTAGCTTCAAAGGTCAGGATTAAGCAATAGATCGGTATCATGTATACTTTGCATTTGACGAGTGTTCTTATTGATACTGCTTCCGTGTATTTTGGACTTTCTTTTTGTTTTTGATGACGTTGTATGTCTTCTTTTATTGTGTGATTTAGATGTGCTGCAAGCACAACTGCCACTTCAAAAGTATCATCTGAGACTTCGGACAGTTCCCTGAAAATGCTGCCTAGAAATTCACAAAGAGCACGATGGTAGTTAGGAGTTCGTCTGTGATACTCCTAAGTCACACTTAGGTCATATTCTGAGTTAGGGTATATAACATTGATTGGAAGTGCCGTTACCTTATTCAACACATTGTTTTATTCCGAAACTTAATATTCCTATGAATCAAATCACGTAAGTGACCTGAATATACTTATGGTACCAAGCAGAATTTTTCGCTACATCTCGCCTAATAAAAATGTACGATTGCTAATCGCAAAACAGAAGACGTTGTAATCATGCATGATATAATACATCATTAAACGCGTCATTACATTAAATATTTAATTATTTAAAACTGCAATTTCAACACAACTTTGTCAATTTAATGAGGTCGAGTGTTGTTTTGTATTAAGATGTGACGGAAAACTTAATTCAAATTAATCATAATGACTGGGATTTAAGAGGCAAACATTCACCTAGCTTGCTATATGTATATTTTGTTTCTTTGTACAGTCTTCTCTATTATCAACGTGTTTTTTTTCAAACTCCTCTTGATGTCGCCTACGTACTTCGTTTGCGTATCTACAACCGTATTTTAACTGATATTTTTTTTAATTTGCGCGTAGTTGATTTCAGCAGCTAATGCTTACAAGCATTAGCTGCTGAAATCAACTTCACCAAACGTATTGAATTGATATTTATTATCTACCATGCAATACATGTAAAACTAGATCCACGTCTTAAAGGCTTATTCTTAAACCTGCTTATCCCCCATTAAAACGTCGTGTAGAAAGGATTATCTTTGGCAATAATACCCTATTAACATTATCATAGCATCCCAAAATGGTAGCGACTGTGAAACTTGTACACTTTTGAAATGAGGAGATAGGCTTGGAATGTGTGAAGGTTAAATTGTAACAATGCAATTATCATAAACTGTTTAATTATTTTTTTATTTATCTCTGGTCCTGTTTATTTTGCCGGTGAATTGTAACATTGGCCTGTCAAAGCCATTCTACCGCACAATGAGTTCTAGAAGCAGCTCCAATTTGAAAAAGTTTTGCTGAACTTGTGCCGTATTGCCCTGTATTTAATTTCTAAATTAATAAAGGTGCGAAACCTGTCTGAAACTGAAAATTCACACGCCGCAAACAATTTTGTTATGCATATCAGTCTCCATGTTATTTCCACGGGTATTATCGGATTTCAAGATATGTTTTGGTCCTATACAGTTTCGTTGATATTTGAGATGTGTGTAATGTAATGGATCCCTTTGCCTTGATTTATTTGAGTGTTGGCCATCGATTAGTGTTAAGCATCAGTTTGCATTGGTGTTCGGTTAACCTACTTATTAAAAAAACAGGTGTTTTTATTTTTGTGTATCCGAACGGCTGGGTCTAGAAGCAAGATGTTTGCAATAGCGAGTATATTGAAAGCATATTGAAAGATTTTTGAAAATTTGGGATCAAAGATAAGGTAGTAAAAGTTCGCAATTTTTGGCGAGCAGAAATTTTATCAGGTTTAAGCAATCACACAAGTATTGGAAGAAAAGTTAAACATACATTTCCACAATTTAAAATTAAATCCGCGTTATCACATTCAAAATCTAACTTGCTGTACCCGACAGAGTTCATAATTGTTTCTCTTTAATTTATCTACCAGCCTTGTATTCATTATGGGATGCAATAAAGTATTGAGATTGAATTGAGTATCTTTGTTTATGACATCTAATGTACACTATTTCATTGTATAAGTTTATCTGAGACCACCAAAATCAACAGACTATCATTTTGGCGAAAACGATAAATTGTTTCTGGTTAACTACTCATTTTCCTAGGCTAGTTATCAAAACATTGACCATTTGGCGTTATGTTTGGGAAACTCGATAGATGAGGTGGAAACAGTAAACCTGTATTTATATCAAAGAAGACCTATGTTTTCAAATGTGAGTCATGTTTGTGTCAAGCTAACTTACATGTCGTTTAAAATCACAATGTTCAATATTATTGTTATGGTGCTACCTGCCTATTTTATCTCATAGGTTAAACATGACGAATTTTTTACTGACATTTGAACATTGATTTGATATCGCCGCATGGAGTATCAATTACTAAATTATCTTCACCATAACTTCTTTCACATTTTGTTGAAGGGTTTCTCACACGATGCCTAGGTAAATGTCAAAATGATTTGAAAGTTCCAAAATATTTATCGAGTTTTAAAAGTAACATTCTACGGAAGAACAAGGAACAAATAAAGTTCTGTATTTTAATTGTTTTAGATATGTCTGTAGCCTATAAAATTTCCTTTGTTATAGATATATATAAAAAATACGATGGTTGTTACTGAAAAAATTGAAGAAAAAATTTTTTTTGTTGTATTTTTAAACATGTTTTTGGTAGTACTAGACCACTTTTGAAAACTGTTTTTGATTTAAAGTCTTTTCTTCATGTATTTGACTATACACCGTATTTTTTTTGACTTGTGGTATGTACAGATTCGGCTAACTTTGCGACGAAAATCTAAACGTTTTACAAATTGTTTGCTATGTAAAGCGCCTTAAGCTTTTTGGGTTACAAATCTTCACCAACTTTTGCAAAACCAGAACCCAAAATTCAACATATACAAAGATCGCAAGATGGTGCCTTTTGAAAGATATTCGATCGCGCTCGTTCGACAGATGCAACGGCATGCGCGGACGCCGAAATTAATCGCAAGGCCGGAATGTCGCAACCTCTTATACATTTCACCTAGATTATGTTTGTTTCTCGGCCGACTGTCAACATCGTCTGTACGGAATCCGGTCGCGAATCCAGATCAATAATATTGCTAGATCTCTTTCACATGTAATGAGAGTTTTGGAATGACATTGTAAAGAAAGTATTGTATCAGACATCAAAGTTGGGTGGCGGCCTTGCGGGTTGTTCAAAAGAGATACCATGGTCTCGAAACACAAAGGGCAAAAGAAAAACATGGATGGGTTTTAGTCGGTACAAGTCTGAAACTCTCCCCCCCCCCCTCAACCCAGAGCGGGGGGAGTTTTTTGATGATTTCCCATCCGTGAAAAAAGCCATGCCATGCCGGTTGATCTTCAAAGTTAGGCAACGGTTGTCACTCCTTGACATATCCCCCTCTGTAAAGTACGTAAAGCTGGTCTTCTTTCTTTTCGTGTGGTTAGTATTAACTTTGTGTTAGCAATTGGCTTAGCATTTGGTCCCAGCTGTCGTTAGGGGTACCCATAATTTTAACAATCAGTCTTGCCATATTCTACCTTGTTAGTAGGTTTCTGGTAGACTGCCGCTCCATGTAAAATACTAGTATTCAGCTGCATCTAGTTGGAGTGTACACTCAACGCGAAATTACCTAGTTGAACAAAAGGTAAAAACCGGCCAAGAGCGAGTCTGACTCGCGCACTGAGTATTCATAAAAACTTGCGACATTAGGCCATACCTTTTGACTACAGAGCCTTAGAGGTTGTTGTTCTTTTTACAGCACAAAGGCACCACAGATTTTAGTTAAGTACATATGGTTTTAATTTCAACTCGATACCTCCACGCGTTCCCGAGATAGAGGATCTTGACAGACAGACATACATACGGACAACAAAGTGATCCAATAAGGGTTCCGTATTTTCCTTTTGAGGTAGGTACAGAACCATAAAAATGATGCAAGATTTAATAAAAAGTAGCTGTTAGTTGCAAGCCAGCTCCAGCGCTAAAGGCTTGCTCAATATTACACTAAGTCTACAAGATCTGACCCTTCCTTGTACCACATTACAGTGCGTTAGTTTACTACTGTTATGAAACGTGACCTGGTTACTGTACAGTTTTAAACGTGGGTCACTGCATGTCACTTATTACTTTTGGTATGGCCATGTTTGTTAGAGTAAATGTTACAGAAGGGATTCAGAGAGCCGTTACCTGTTTGTACAGATATTGCTTCAATGATCAATATCATCTTCAACTGTGCATTAGCTTAGCCGTGTCTCTATTAGCATTTTACATGAAGCTTACTTTTTTTCTTTATTGATAAAAGAAGTAGTAGTAGACACATCATCAGAAAATAAAAACCATATCTTAGGCAGTTTTTTTAGTAATACTGAAGTACTTTGAAGGCGCATACCGATTTGAAAACTACTTCCTAATAACTCGGTACCTTAGTCATAAATATATCGTTGACATTTTGACTTGATCAAAACTGAATATTTACTCATAGCTTTTAAAGTTTGGCTCTAGTGCCGCATGTCTTTCTTCTTTATGCTATACCTCTATCATAGGAGATTGTCTAGCAATTTGAAGTAACATAATAATTACTGTGTCCAATTTATGACTAACCACAAACCACTGTTTTTAATCTATTTAAATAAAAGCGAAAATTACTGACTCACTCGTTATAAAATTACAGGTGTTAAGAGTATAAAATTTTACTAAAACGGGATTCTGAAAAATTCCACCTCTAACAGGGTGAAACCGTTTGCTAATAATTTCTGATATTTCGCGTAAAAATTCTTTCATAATAGAGTATATAACATCACGCTACGACACTATGGAGCTGAGCAGCCTGTGAAACCACTGGGCACAGCTAGTTAGATATATGTTTATGTGATAAATTGATGATGCTGCTCCTTATTTCTAAGAAACCTATATTCTGTTTAATTTATCAAATAACGACGCTTAAAAGTTTAAAATCAAGGTGTCTATGCTCAAGTAACTTTAACAACAAATACTTTGAAAACATTAAATTATTTATCGATCATCAATCAAATGAGCTTCTTGAGATGTATCAAAACCCCACTTAAGAGGCAGCTGTCAAAATCATCATGTCAGTCATAGATTCCTTTTATATGAAATTTAATCTTATAAACAATGAGCTCATCAAATTCCTCACATTTCAAAAAGGAACATAACCAGGCTTTGATAGACAGGTAGACACAAAAACAAGGCAACACAACATACAAAGTGAGTGTGGTGCTGTCCAGAACATGACCCCACTTTTTTTTTCTTTTTTTTTGGTTTGGGTAATCATCAAATAACTTCCCCCGCTCCGGGCGGAGCGGGGGGGAGTTTTAGGATTTGACTGACTAAAGCCCACCCATGTTCCTTTTATTGTCATTGACGTTCCGGGGCCGCGGTATCACTTTCGAACAACCCGCAACCCCGACAGGCGGAGGCCCTGGCGGCCCCTCTGCTTTGCTGACATCTCTTGGAAGCGCGCGTGAAACACAAACGCGCTGTCGACATGGCCTGTCGTCAATAGACGGACGGACGGTGAGCTAAACATGACCCACTTACTTAACATTGTTTAGGGTTCAAATGATTGCTACTGCACTTTTGAGAATTTAGTGAACGCCAATGACATTATTGTTGCGTGGTTTATTATTGAGCCCATCATATCATCTGCCTAGCCTTTTACCAACTATGTTGGGGTCAGCTTCCAGACTTAGCAGATGCAGCTGAATACCAGTATTTTAAAAGGAGCGGCTGCCTACCTGACCTCCATAACCTAGTTAGTACTGGGTAATACGATATCCCTTAGTAAGACTAGTTGACGGACTTTCGGGACTAACTAGCTGTAACGACTGTCAAAGATTTATAAATGACAGCCTGGACCAACAGCTTAACGTGCTTTCCGAGGCACGGAGGAAACTCGGTATGTAACGGGTGGTCACCCATCCACAGAGCAACCTAAGCAAGTGCGACTTAATCTAAAGATCGACCTGAGCGGCTGCTATTATTTAGCTACGAGCTCCACATTATTGAGCCCAACCGATTACAAAAAAAAATCGATACGAAAAATCTTATCATATCATTTTCCGGCCCTAATCCCAATTAATTTGGGGTCGGCGCAGTATGTCTTTTTCTTCCATACTTCTCTTTTACTCAGCATCTCAGCAGTTACCTCCTTTTTAGCCATATTATCCTTCACACAGTAATTTCCAACGAATTTCGAATTTTTTGCCCTGTTATTTACCATTTTTTACTTGTACATATTTTTATTATTAGTTTATGTCTATATTTTAAATCACACAGTTCATCCATAGTTTCTTTGACTTTGATTCGACACGAAAACATAAACAAGTAAAGTTTAAAACAAATTCTTATAATTAAGACTAGGTAACACAGTTCCCCTTTAATTATTTTCAGAACATGTAGTTTTTGTCCTTGTGCCTTATTTGTTGTAATAGCAAAGGTTTCCCTTTTCTTCCCTCTTTCTCTCTCATTTCTTACTTAGAAAAAGATAGCCTGTGTCTAAAATTCATCAAAATCAGTTTAGCCATTAGGCGTGAAGACGTAACAAACTAGAAAACAAAAAAAAAACATTTTCGTTTTTATAATATTATAGTAAGGATAATCCCATATCGTTATCGAGTAGAGTACTCGTACCATAAGAACGCGGTCAGTCGGTCTCAATGTCGTTTGTATAATATGCTGTAATCCAGTGAAAAGTGTTGTCGGGACGTTGCGTCAGCGTGGGACGTGTTCATGCGAGATGCTGCCATGTGCAAGTCAATAAATATCAAATAATATCTTCAAATAAGTTTCCATTGAACTTTAGATGATTTATTCGAAATATCGTTGGCAGCGTGGATTCATCTTTCATTTAATTTACCTAGACAATGAATAATTCAATAAATTGTTTGTACACAAGAACCAAAAAGTTTGACGATATGTTTCAAAGCTAAACGCGCTAATTATTAAAAGAATTAAGATATCATGCAGCGACTGTCAGTTTATTTAATTCGTCAGTTTCGTCAACTCCACATTTTCCACAATTCGCGTGTTTCCTCTATTCTTCAGTTTATTTATCGAATGTTTTGGTAAAGATCAAACATTTTAAAAATGTTTGAATTTTTTTTAATTTTTGTGTGTAGGTATTAGTACTTACATACAGAATACATTATATTAAGAAAGAAGAGAACAAATGTACTGCTTATTTCATAAGAAATTTCTTCCGGCAGACCTGTGCCAGGAAAGTTTGATGGGATATGTAGGACACAATGTGTAGAAAAGACAAAAAGGTAAACATTTTGCTCACTTTCTAGACATCAATCAGGAATTTAATGAAGCAAAACCGTGTGAGGAAACGTTAATTACTACGGACGTTAGAGCTAATGATGATTGGCAGAATACATAATTATGTACAATACTTTCTGACAAAACTTGATTACGTAACTATCTCAGTATCAAGGTTTTATAGCGTTTGAATAGTATTTTCAGCGCATTGGAAAGAGGTGTTTGAAGCATTTGTGAAATTGTCTGTGGTAATTATATTGAAAAAACAAGATGGCTTTGTTAGTTTAAGCGTTAAAACGGCCAGACTGTGCTGTGCCCAAGCGTACTAAGACACAATTATTGTAGTGGTAGGGTCTGACATGTTATCTTAATGGTAGAAACGGCGCAATGCAAAGCTGAACTACACTTTTTTAAAACAACACCGAACTTAACCTCTCAAAAACCATTATTTACGTCAACTATCCGTCAAGCACCAGCGGGCGGGCTCTTATCGTAAGCGTAATCTGGTTTTGAGACTTATCTTTACTACAAATACAGTTTTAAATCGGTCGGGGTTTGGGCCACCAAGCCGCAGTAATATTTATTTACTGGCACGTTTTTGTGCCGCTGGGGCTCTAAAGGTTAAACATAACTGGCGGTAGGTTAGACTACTAACTTGCTAACTTGTAGGTACTTTTTCCCGAACCACCAGATCTGATTTAGTCGACCTTCCTTACTGTATTATTTGCTCCTTTCATCTTTCTGCGTTAACCCGTATTACTTGATAAGTTTTTTTTCCATTTCCCCTATCTGTTATCACTACCAGTCATACCTTTTTTGGTCAAATCATATTTCTGTCTATATTTAATTAAGAAATTGTTTCCTAATTGACATCTTTGTTCACTCTCGTTTAAAACCATCCCGTCCGGAGTTGCGGTCGCCATGCGTGCGCGTAGCTTTCTCCTCTTTGTTTGACGCGTACCGAAATTACGCTCAAATGATTTATTGACGTTCTTAATTCCTATTTTAGAGCTATACGTCATAATGACAGACGTTAGAGCGCTTTGAGAAGACATATTGATTAAATTACATGTTTAGTTAAATACTGAGCAGGTATTCATTGAACTGGTGACCCCATTTTGTGGTGATTCGATCAACATAAGAAACTTTTGCATTTTCTTATTTATCTCTTAACTTAACTCAAGTTATCTTCGTTGTGGCTTGGAAACTCATACTTAGATTGTTGTTGTACAAATAACTTATTTGTTTCATTTCTAAGATTCCTATTTAGAAATTAATTAAGAAAATGTTTGGCTCATAAAGAATGGAAGTATCCATTCAGCTTTATGAGACAAACATTTTCTAAGAAGTTAAGTTCGCCGAAAACAAATACATAAATTCTGACGAGGGCAAGAGCATTATTATGGCTTTAGCATAGCTTCAACAAGTCGGTCAACTATATCTTTTTAGATGCGTTATTGTATAAAATTAACATGCATTAATGTGTATAAAATTACTGTGTACGTAATTTACGTAATCATACATTTCAATAGCACCCGCTAGCATTGTATTCTCAAAACCTTGTACAAATAATATTCGTTCCTCAGTTCTAATATAACTCTATGACTATAATTGTCGGATTTGAGATAAATGCTATGAGAAAACGGATGCTGGCTTCATTCAAATGTCGTTTTGATAGCGTGATGTTAGTCGAATGTAGCTACAATGCGTTTTTATCGGGCCATCTCGTGATTTAAAGCTATTCCGAATGAATGTTCGTGCTTAAGCCCATTTAGAATTATTGGGGATGAAGCAAAATAAGTGGCAATTATGTGATGTAAGATTTGATTCTTATAGTATCGTGATGATGGTCTTCCTCTTGTTCTACATTTTGTGGCATTTTTTAAACCGCTAAGCAGACTATGGACTATAAGTCTGCCGGACAGAAACAAAACGTTGTCTATTACTTTAAGAGGTTTGAAGATGAGAGAATAGGTGAGAAAATAGATCAAATAAAGTGACCAATCGGAAAAGTGGCAATACTGGATGAAGAAGTATACTTACTACTACTCTTCCAGTGTTGCCACTTTTAGGAGCTCGTCGATAAATAATAACAGTCGCTTGAATTGTTCGTTTAGGTTGCTCCGTTTATTTGTCGTATACCGAGATTCCTCCGTGCTTCGGAAAGCACCTTGACCCGTTGGTTTCGATTGCCATATAAAAATCTTTGCCGATCGTTACAGGGATTCAGTAACCCGAAAGTCTGACAACCAGACTTACCAAAGGGTATCGTATTACACAGTATGATAATAAACCTTTTCATAACAATGTTAATCCTATCAATTGTAAACAAAAGCAGATGCTTTTCTTCACTATTGATATTCTTCATTATTGACCAACCGCCAAGTTTACTGAACACGTATAAATCACAAGAAGGTATGTACCTAATAGTACATTCCTATTTGGCCTGTTATATTTAAGTCCCATGTTATAAAGGGTGTGCTATAAAGGAGAAAGGAGTAAATGTTGCCGTGACGTCTGATAGGGGAGAATAGAAGAAGAAAACGTGTTGCGCCGACCCCAAATAGCATGGGACAAGGGCATGAAAATGATGATGTTATAGAGGGCGTGCCTATTGCCATCAAGTAGGCAAAAATCCAAGTTTGTCTTGTTTTGCTACTACTGAGTAGTTGAACGTTAATCCTTACTCCTTACTAATATTATAAAAAGTGTGTTTGTCAGTTTGTTTGTTACGTCTTCACGCCAAAAAATGGCCAAACCGATTTTGATGAATTTTGGCACAGAGATAGTTGGAACTCTTTAGACGGACATAGGCTAATTTAAAAAAAAATTGAGAAGAGTGAGAAAGGGGAAGAAAAGGGGAGAGATATTTTATTTCGATCTTTTTTTCGGATGGGAAGTCATCCAATATCTTCTCCCGCTCTGAGCGGAGCGGAAGTGTGTGTCAGACTTTTACTGACTAAAATCCACCCGATATGTTCTGTTCTTTTGCCCTTTGTGTTCTGGGGCTGCGGTATCTCTTTTGAACAACTCGCAAGGCCGCCACCCAACTTTGATGCCTGATACAATATTTTCTTTACAATGTCGATCCAAAACTCTCATTACATGTAAAAGAGATCTAGCAATATTATTATCTGATTTTTTTATTTTAAATCGATCGTACTACCCGACGGCCTATAAGTACTTACTATAAGGCTTACTTATGTAAGTAAGCCAAAAATACAGCCATATATCACAGCAACTGTTGCAAAACTTTTTAACATTGATACCCTTCAAAAATGATAAATTACAAATAAATAACATGATTAAAGAAATATGACTTAAAATAATTAATTACGTTTCTCTAAATGTCAATTAGTGATTGTTAACAATTTATATTCGTCTATTATTTAGTAATATTCAAGGTTTTCTTCTAAAAACTGAATAGTTGTAAATATTTAGGTCAGCGTATATATGAATAAAGTATAAAGTATTGTAGTAACATCAATTTGTAGTATAATTGGAATCTTAATCGATGCGATGAGAATGTTCGGGTACGGTAAAATTTATAAGCATCTAGCGATTGTGACATTTTGAAATTCACTTCTATTGACGTTCTTTGGGTATTTTTCACTTTTTTGTACAAGTAAGTATTTAGTGCATGAATTTAGTATTGTTTGGTCTTAAGCGGCATTCTAGTGTTACCCAATAAAGTTGGGCTAAGTATCTCACACAAACTTTTGCAAAGAAGAAGTAGGAATGACTAGGTGTTTCTAAGCTAGCGATAAGCTGAAGTAAAACATGAAAGCATAAGATATTAATTTCCGTACGTAAAATATGCGCCTTAGACGTAGAGTTGTGGACACCAGCCCGTTATACATTATCCTTACTAATATTATAAAATCGAAAGTGAGCTTGTTTGTTTGTTTGTTACCTCTTCACGCTTAAATGGCTGAACCGATTTTGATGAATTTTGGTACAGAGATAGTTGGGAACCAGGAGACGGACATAGGCTAATTTTTATTTAAATAAAGTGGGATATGAGGGAGAACGAGGGAAGAAAAGGAAAAACTTAGCGTTGCTATTACAAATCGATCAAGCGCATGAGCAAAACCTGCAGGTCTGCTTGGTGTGTTATACCGAATTTAACGCGAGCGAAGCTGCGAGCGAAAGCTAGTTATACAATACAAGATATTAATTTAAAATGCATTATCAAAATAATAAATTATAACTAATAGGTACCTAGTAATAAGTATTTAACACGTTTATTATTTGTACTGAGTTCCCAATATTCTAGCACTGCTTTATTGCGGGAAGCATAAGCAGATAAACCACACAACTCTGCGCTCGATGCCCATACATACCCCTGTCACTCCAAACTTAAACCTTTTGAAAATTGATAAATGTCCCATGAAAAAGTATAACATTCATCGTAAGTATCATGGAAAATGTGTATAAGTATTTTACTTGTCTTTAGCAAATTATATACAGTCGGTTGACGTGAGATTAGCTTCAAACGGCAGAATACCTTTCACTTAAAATGTGAATCCGCTGCCAGCTTACGTCTTAACACCAAACAAATAAGTGTTAAAGTCGTTTCTAACTGCAGCGTCGGAAGTCGGGGTCAGAAGTCGAATGACATCATACCGGACAAAGGCACACATTTTTGTGTTAAAAAGTACATTGTTTCAATGCTTTTAAGTCGAAAATTGAACGATTATAAACATTGTTATAGGTTAATTGACCCGAATTACGGTAAATTGTAGATTGTTTTAAAATTTTGCTAACTTTCAGTATAATATGAGAGTGAGAGGGACGGTAATTTTCGTATAGATAATATTTAGTTTAATCGATCGAATATTGACGTGTGTAGTGTCGCGGATTCGATTCTCGCACGGAACAAATATTTGTATGAATTGCAGATAGTTGTTTCGGGTCTGGCTGTTTGTGTATGTCAGTTTAAATGTTTGTAAACGCACCCACGATTCAGGATAAATTCCTAGTGTAGGGCAAAGTTTTATAAAAAAAAACATAACAAAAGAGACTAAATAGGCTGTGGAGGTCAGATAGGCAGTTGCTTTGAGACGGTGGTTAGACTGGAAGCCGATCACATCATAGTTGTGAAAAGGCTGGGCAGATGATGAATGCTAAAATTACAGAGAATCTCCTTATACGGTAGCCTCTATATAGGTCGTGATAGTCAGTTGTTTCGACAAGTCACTTTAGTTATCTCTAATACATGTAATTGAATGTGTTACTAATGCCCTAATGAATGTGTTATTAATGAGTAATTATGAACGCGTGTGAAAAACCATGAACAATTGAACACACAACAGTGAAGAATGCACTACCTGTTGTTAATCATTTTAAATCTGTTAACAAACAGGCTCTTTATATTCGCTCACATTATCTGATAAGATACAAAAATGAATAAACAATTGTTTGTTACTTTGTAAGACTGACTGTCAAGCTTTCGTGACAATGATCACAAACAAACTACCTGTAACGACTGTCAAACATCCACAAATGATAGCCGGGAGCACAGCTTTACGTGCTTTCCTAGGCACGGAGGAAACTCGGTATGTAACGGGGGGCCACCCATCCAAAGACCAACCAAGGCGGGCGCGGCTTAACCTATAGAACAAATTGAGTGGCTGCTATTATTTTGCCACGAGTTCCTCACCTCTGTAAAGTTAACAGTGTTTGTGATGCATAAATATTGTAACCGCGTGGTCGGACTACAGATTTGAGTATATAGTATATTAATTCAATACCTTTACGCGTTCCCGAAGAAAGTTCTTTTGACAGACAGACAGACGGACAACAAAGTAATCCAATAATGGAATTGTTTTTTTCCTTTTGAGGTACGGAGCGATGATCTCCCATTCGAAAAAAAAAAGAGTCCTATAGACCAAGATACAAAGGAATGCTCCATTACAAGCAAAGATTGTTCTGAAAATTACAAAAATCTTTCATAACTACAAAAAGAGATTGTGGCTCATAAGGAGATCGAACCCGCGACCTTCGCGTTATTAGCACGACGCTCTCACCATAGGATTTCGGGTTTTAAGTATTCAAATCAGGTGATAAAGCACTAAAGTTACCTATAACTTCAGTGCTGTGTAAATTATGAAATTCCAAACCTTACTCAGCTACCCATTTGGTTACGTTTTCATCAAATGCTTTTGGAACAGTAGATAGATAAATCTTTCTGGTGCTTGTACGGCAATTGAATAGATCTATTAGTTTCGAAGTAAATGAGAGCCCTTAATCAATTGGTACTATAGCCACTACATCGTTAAATCTACTGCTGTACCTTGTAGCTTGCACAATAGTTCACTAGGCTAAGGCACTCACGATCAAACACCGATTTTATAAGCCTTAGGCCCATAATATTTACGTCTAAATACCGAGTTTCTATGAACGGGAAATTGCATCTTATGATTTATTTATAAAGTTGTATTTAAAATACCTGATAGCTGACCTTTGACCCTTATTGCATCAACTTCGTCTACAAACTAGTATTCGTGTCTGTTTAGAACAAGCGGTATTCACGAAGCCGTCAACCATGCATTCTGTATTTCAAAGTATGTAACTGATAGATAAAATATTTCTTTAAAAAATGGGGTTAAAATCACGTAGAACTCGATGTAACGCATTAAAAACATAGTGCAGTAGTCTTTAAGAATACAGTCTTGTACGCAGCGACGACCCGAGACGACTCTCTAATAAACTTAACGCTACGACAGCGCTAAATTCGACGCTGTATTCTTATAGGATAGACAATGATCTGCAAAAATTCATGGTTAGAACAGACATAAAATCGTGTGAAGCGAGAAACACGATCTAGTTCATTTTCGAAGACTAAGCGCTGAAAAACTTAGCGCTTAAAATAGACACTAAGGCATCCATGCACCTGCCGGGGTTGCGGGTTGTTCGACAGAGATACTGCGGCCCCGGAACGTAAAGGGCAACAGAAGGAACATGGGTGAGTTTTAGTCAGTACAAGTCTGACTTGCCCTCCCACTCCGCCCAGAGCGGGGGAAGTCATTAGATGATTTCCTGTCCACAGATAATAGGTATTAACAAGATACCTATTATCTTGCCCAGATATAATGAGTGAACAATCTTAATGTTTTTGCCTCCCGTGACGTTTATGATGCGATATGATCTGACAGTACCTAATAGTAGACAAATGTCACCCTGTATGATAATCTTCCTACATTCCTGCAAGCATAGGATAGAAAACATTTAAAATTTGAGTACAAAGCTAATAATTAATGTTATTATTAAATTATAAAACAGCATAAAGCATGAAGTGCCTCTGACATCGTCATTTATTTTAAGAGATCGGTGCAATATGTAAATGATAAGCTGCTCACTGAAAACATGTGACAATGTGACCGCCATCTTGAATTCCTTTTTGACAGGACAGTTCACCTCTACATCTTAAATTCATTTAAAAAATAAAGTACAAGTTGCAGACTGAAGTTAATTTATCAAGTCTTACATTGTATTTTCGTCTTGATTGGTTATCGTAAATATAAAGTGATTGTGACCTTAAATTTGACATGAAAGTACCTACATGTACTGCGCATGTGTTATGCAAAACAATAAGAAAAAAACCGTGAGGAAAGTTCCCAGCATGAATATGGACGACAAAAGATAGATAAACTATACAGGGTGTTTGGAAGATCGATGCAAAGCCGTGAAGCAGACCTAGTATAGACTATTTAGAACCATTTGAACCTAACTTGTCTTCGGCGAAGTGTGACTATTTTTTTTAAATCAAATTTTAATGATTTTTGATGATAATCCTAAAATTTTGCAGTTATTTGCAAATAATTAGTCAGTTTGAAAGATAAATCATTTATTTTTTTAATTTATTTTATTAAAGTAATGTCTGAACAATCAAACGAAACATGATTAAGGCATCTGTGTCATGAGAATTTTTTTTTTTAGACAGTTGAAGTTAATACTTCTGTTTTTAGATTAAGAAAACAGATTTTTGACAGTTTAAAAAAAAATCACGGATCGTGCTTTTTCTGTTCAAACATTTTTAAAGACATGCCTAGTTATTAGACTTTCTTTTGAGGTATCAATTACGCAGATAGCTTACAAATTATTGAAATTAGGATCTACAAACTAAAGTGAGGGAGAAAATTAAACATTTTAAATAGGGTGATAAAACGAGACTAGTGCTTTAAAATAATAACATTTATTATTATACTTATTAAAAAATAGATTTTATGTTAAAAAAAATAAGAAGATAACTTTAATTTTGGACATTCGAAATAAAATTTAGGGGAGACTCTCTAACACTGCCGACGCGTGACGCGAGCGATAAGATGGCGATAACTTTGACAATTTCAGGTAGCGCCCGCGCACCCCTAGTTACGTGAACACATTTCACAGCAAAAACGACTTTATTGGTAAGACAATAGGGTCGTGTTTCTTTAGATAGGGTCAGTAACTACCTGTTTTTTTGAAGGGACGCCAGTTTACTCAGTCGAGTAACAACTGCGCTTGTGACTAGACGTTATCTCCTTTTTCGTGACAATTCATCGTGTTCAGTTGTAGCCCTTTGCGCTCCTGCACGTGACTCTTGAACTTTTATTTTAAGTTGAACTTTTAGTGCGTTACCAGCCGTTTTTGTGAGAACTGACTATGGCTACTTTCTCGAACGAGGAATATGCTGACATCGTTTTTATGTATGGCAGAGCAGACGGCAATGGATCTTTAGCACGACGGATGTACCAAGAACGCTATCCTAATCGGAGAGTACCGAACGTAAGAGTGTTTTACAACACATTTCGTCGGCTTGCTGCAGATGGGATACACCGTGTGGAACCTGGAGTCAATCCAGGTAGACATGGTACTGACATCGAACAAGATAATATCTTAGCGGCATTTCAAGCTGATCCACATACCAGCACTAGAAAAGTAGCTCGAAATTTAAACATCTCCCATTGGAAAGTGTGGAATACAATGCACCAAAATAACAGGTATGCGTATCATGGCACGGGCGTTCAAGGTCTTGAAGAGCGAGATCCTCAGAGAAGGATACAGTTTTGTCGTTTTCTTCTTAACTCTGACATTGAAAATGCATGGTTTCTGAAGTCAATCTTGTGGACAGACGAAAGTAAATTTTCTAGGGAAGGCATAACTAATTTCCACAATCTTCATCAATGGGCTGAAAAACACAACAATCCACATTGGAAAAAGCAGAAGTCATTTCAAAGGAAATTCTCGGTCAACGTGTGGGCCGGAGTGATCGGCAGAACACTGGTTGGGCCCCATTTCTTACCGGATAATTTGAATGGCAATAGTTATTTGGAATTCTTACAAAATGATTTTCCAGAGCTTGTAGAGGAATCCGGGGCCCTAATATTCACAGGAGACCGAGAAATTATTTTCCAACAAGATGGTTGTCCAGCGCATTGGACATTGAATGTACGCGAGCACTTAAACAATTGCTTCCCTGACAGCTGGATCGGCAGAGACGGACCAATCCCTTGGCCCGCCCGGTCACCCGATCTAACGCCGCTTGACTTTTTCGTGTGGGGTCGGGCCAAGGAACTAGTTTATACAAACGTAGAGATAAATACTAAAGAAGAACTGATTGCGAGAATAAATTCAGCATTTGAAACAATGAAACTAGAGATGAAGTTGAAAATTACAACAACGGAAGTGAGAAGACGGGCCCGTGCTTGTGTTAGGAACCGCGGCGGACATTTTGAACATGAAAAATAAATGATTTGTATTAAAATTTTGTTTTAATTATTTCACCGATACATTTTAATTTTCTCCCTCACTTTAGTTTGTAGATCCTAATTTCAATAATTTGTAAGCTATCTGCGTTATTGATACCTCAAAAGAAAGTCTAATAACTAGGCATGTCTTTAAAAATGTTTGAACAGAAAAAGCACGATCCGTGATTTTTTTTTAAACTGTCAAAAATCTGTTTTCTTAATCTAAAAACAGAAGTATTAACTTCAACTGTCTAAAAAAAAAAATTCTCATGACACAGATGCCTTAATCATGTTTCGTTTGATTGTTCAGACATTACTTTAATAAAATAAATTAAAAAAATAAATGATTTATCTTTCAAACTGACTAATTATTTGCAAATAACTGCAAAATTTTAGGATTATCATCAAAAATCATTAAAATTTGATTTAAAAAAAATAGTCACACTTCGCCGAAGACAAGTTAGGTTCAAATGGTTCTAAATAGTCTATACTAGGTCTGCTTCACGGCTTTGCATCGATCTTCCAAACACCCTGTATATGAAAGATGATAATTATGGTGGTTGATGAGATGACGATTAATAAAGAAATATGGGAAGAAGACATGCTGTTGCGTACTCAATTCGAAGTAAGAGCAGCAGAATGAAAATGATGTCCTCAACTTCAGAATAATTTTAGTATTATTCAAATTATATAAAGACTAGCTTTTGCCCGCGGTGTCGCTCGCTTCAAATTCTAGGTAACACAGTTTTCCTTTCCTGATTTGCAGGTACCTGATACCTGTAGTTTTTGCCCTTGCGCCTTATTTATTGTAATAACAAAGCTAAGTTTTTCCCTTTTCTTCCCTCTTTCTCCCTTACGTACTTTAGAAAAAAATGCCTTTGTACGTCTCCAGGGTCCTAACTAAATCTGTACCAAAATTCATCAAAATTGGTTTAACCATTTAGGCGTGAAGACGTAACAAACAAACAAACTCACTTTCGTTTTTATAATATTAGTAGGGAAGTAAAGATTTGATTCAACGGAATATTTCGTTTGGTACTGAAGAGTAAATTTTGCATTTAACTCCAATTCGTTTTCAGTTGGTATGCATGTAAGAGCTTACGAACAATTACTTACCTTGACTAATCTTGAACATATTATTTTAAAATACTTAAATATATGATTTTCGCATTCAAAGCCGCGGGTCAAGGCATTCTCATTATGTCGTTATCATCGCCTTGATGTCAATTTTCAAATATTTCAAGTTTTTATCGATTTAAAGAGTAATGTATTATCGATTACCATTTCGATTTAATATCGAGTCACGATTTAGACATCTGTATTATTGTTTGCTGTTAAGGTCTTGCACATTAAATATTTGTAGCATTGCCATCGACAATGCTTAGACCTTTTATTTTTTTTTCGAATTTAATTTGTAATAACTTTGCTGTCATAGAACGCTAAAATGAAATGAATGCAAGCTGTTTCCCGCGACTTCGTTGACGTGAATTTTGAGAGTGGATTTTTTTCTTACTAAGAGATTCACTTCAGTGAAAAAAAAAGTATTGTATGCTATTCCAGACTATTATATATCTCTGTGCCAAATTTCAAACAGAATCTCTATTCAGCCATTCTGGCGTGATTCCATAACTTACAAACATTTTTCGCACTAATAATATAACGTAGTTTCTAAATTAAAAGCATCAGAATTGAACCAATCAAGTTTTTTGTTCAAACAATAAAACAGCCTGCATTCTATTTATAAAGAAATCGTGTTGCTTTTTGAAATAAGTACTTTTCATAGTATTTCTAAATAAACTTTTTTTTAAACTAATTCATTATGCACAACTCAGAGCTTGAACTACTCGGTCTAGAAGCAGATTTTTGGTCAAATAACTGGTGATATTATTTTAGCTGACCAGTAGGCCTAGGTTATTCCACTGAGGGAAAGAGATGGTGCTAGACCACCTGTATAGCTCTGTCTCTTTCCCTCAGTGGAATAAGTTCTGCTTTAAGACGTCATGGTAGGGTAGCTGATGATTCAGAAGAAAAGCAGTTCCTTGGACTTTCTCCGTAGACATCTGTGGTTTGAAATGGACAACTAACTTTTTAAAAATATATTTTTGCAGTTGCCTTGTGGCTGGATGTATCTCACTCAATGTCGTTTTAATTAAAAATGTATTGTCAACAAACCTTAATTTAACATTATTACCGAACGCATAATGTAGATATTGTGCAAGATTCTTAATGGCTTGTTTAAAAAGATATATTGTGCATTCTTTTTTTTATCTACAATCGTTAATGTTCATAAATATATAATAATAGGAGGTAAGATGGCGGCGATGTCCTTACTTAGCACATTAATATGAATTATGATGTGCGCAAATTGAACTGATTATATCGCGAGCTTTACTGTTCAATTGTTAGAATAAATGATTAAATATGTTCAATGTTCGTGTCTGCGTGTGTGTATGTCTGTTGAGGAATGGGTTTCTTTTTTGTACCATAAAAAGAAAAGACGGAACCCTTATTGAATCACTTTGTTGTCTGACAGCCAAAACCAGAATTATATTTGGTCCCTTTGTGCTGTGAAAAAAATCAACTCCCAAAAGCAATGGCTGTTTATGTACGGAACCTCTTGGCCGGTATATTTCTGGTTGAGAATCAAGGCGAGAAGTATTTTTCGTAGCAGAAGTTCTACACGCAATTCACGCATAACTAAGGGTACCTTCTGTGTAGGACCTCAGGCTTTGTGCTTGATTTACATATTACTATAACTTTTTCGCGAAAATCTATGCTTTCATCCTTACTAGGTATTATTATAAAAGCGAAAGTGAGTTTGTTACCTCTTCACGCTTTAATGGCTAAACCGATTTCGATGAATTTTGGTACAGAGATAATTGGGACCCTGGAGACGGACATAGACAATTTTTTTAAAGTGAGAAATGAGGGAGAAAGAGGGAAGAACTTTGCTATTACAATAAATAAGGCACAAAAGCAAACACTGCAGGTAGCAGGTACAAATCAGGAAAGGGGAACTGTGTTACCCCGAATTTAAGGCGAGCGAAGCCGTGGGCAAAAGCTATTTAATTATAAAAGATTACCGTAAACGTCTTCGTGTTTTAAGATAAACTGCCGGAAAAACAATTGAACATGTAATGTGAAACAATCTTGTCATCTGACATGAGACAGTAAAGTTGAATTTAATTCGATACTGCAACTAAAATACTATGTAATACACACATTGCCCAATTGTATTAGATTTCATAATGTACAGTCACGCACTAATTGTGTTAGTCCGATCACGAATCGATTTATAAATCGAATAACACCTCTCGACTAACGGATAATATTTACGAAAATGGTACATCTCAATTATTCGAGTAGGTAATATTTTATTTGATTCATTATTGTGTAACATGCAATTCTATTACAAAACATTGCTTTGTGCTCTCGTATTGTAATATTATTTTTTAAATTAGTTAGTTTTCCAATAGATTTGTTACTGTAATTACTATTAAATGATGACCTTCACTTTTGTACAAAATAAAAATTACGTACAACTTATGAAATATCGATATGCATTCTGCATTGTGAATTTGTGATTAATTAATGATGTTAGAAAATCTATTTTGAAATAGTTACAAATAGTTATAGCAAGCTTCTTGAAGAATATTTTCGTCAAGTAATTTTATTACTTAAATATGTATAGAGCAACTAATTATCCAGTTAGGATTATTAATTAGTTGCTCTGTGGATATTTAGAGTCTTATTTATAGTATTTATTTAGAATTTAAGTAATTTTAAAATATTTAGATTGTATTTTTTTCGTGGAGGAAATCGTCAAGTAACTTCTCCCGCTCTGGGTGGAGTTGAAGGGAGTGCCAGAATAAAATACAAATAAAATTTAATGACTAAAATCCCTCCATCTTCCTTCTTTTACCCTTTGTCTTTCGGAACTCTCTTTCGAACAACAAGCAACTCCAGCAGGCAGACTTCTCTGCTTTGTTGATACCTCTTTGAGGCGCACGTAGAACACGAACAGGTCGACAGGGCTTGCCATTATAACCCCAAACGTCCAGCCACCTCCTTTAGCAGCATAGGATGTTCGTTAGTTAGAACCATGGACTGAACCAAGGCTGGACGCGAGAGGTCCCCTCCGACGATCGTCTCTACGAGGATACAGCGGAGCTCTGCTCAAACGGAGCGGACCGCCACGGTGTGCTCCACCATGTCCTCCGGGCCAAACAGTATCTTAATTTAATCAAGTTAGTACAAACACGGCACTGCAGGTTGTCGTGGAAACAAACTGCAAGTATTGCCATGTCAAATAATTTTATGTTTTGACATTAGATGTACCTAATTAATGTGTATTAGATGATTATAATAAACTACCAATTTCGTCTAATTATACGTATCCTACGTGAAAGCCAAGTTCATTACCTACGTAAAAACCAAATTTGAGTCATATGTCCATCGTCAGGATAACATACCACGAGACGAAACGAACCAGTAAACTACTTTAATTAGATAAGCAAATAAGCCATCAATTGAACCAAATAAATACATCAAACAATGATTAATGTTTGGATTAGTTCCAGGCAATTAACCGATCAAATAATTAAATGGATTATGAACAATATTGACTAGTGATCTAATCACGGAGGCGACTACTAACTTCAATCTACTTCGCGTCCTGATTGATTGACTATGAAATATACGAGCTTCTATGAAAAAAAAACAAGCAGACATTAGTGAAATCGATTTTTGTTTATTCAATAATCTCTAATCGTTTTTTTTGTTTGACGATTACATTGCATCACTTAATTCCGTATGTGGCCTTTGTTTGGGCCTTATATAACATAAATGCCATTAGTATTGATAATTGATTGCAGTAATCAAATAAGTCAGTCAATAACATTACTTTTCCTTATGAATAAGGTAATTAAACATTACATTATTATTATGTACATAACAAAAAACCAAACAAATACTTTTCGTGCACATGAAAACAATCCAGACACAATTCTTAAACACGTACCATGTGGTATGCAATGTAAACACAGACAATAAGTTATTTCTTAACAGTATATATTAAATGTTACTTAATACTGTATTTCCACGGTACAGACAAGTGGAACGAGGGCGATCTGGCTAGTTGATCTCGCAAATTAACATCCGTTATAAGCGACAATAATTGTATAATTGTTGTGTATCTTGTGATTAAACTCTTTTCTAGTTGACTGTCCCATTTTTCGGTCGAGAGGAGACAAGCGGAGGGGGGGGGGGATCGTTTGACCCAGTGGCAGATGAGTTTATAAGCTTTGTTCATTCAATGTCTGATGTGTTTTGCACTTTGCACGTGCACTTTTGTTCGACATGTGCATTTGAAGCCAGAAATGGACTGGGTCTGACCAGTCTGCTTGGTTACTATCAATTCTCATATCCATAAAACAATGAATGGTTTCTAGAAATATTAGATGGTATTCACTTTATTTTCTACAAAATCTTATAAGATATTATGCCTAAGTAAGTTTTCTACACAATAGCCAACTGTACAATGACCTCATGGCAAAAGTCTCCACACAATGGGTGGAGAATTTGGAACTTCTTGGAAAGAATTAAAAGAGAGTCTGTCCAAGAGTGGGAAGGCTAAGAAGTTCTATAACTAAGTGATAAATCATACAAGATCTCGATATCCAGGCATACATTCTTGTTAATGTTTCTGCAGCAAGTTAAAAACCAACAACCATATCTACAACAAAAACAAAATATTAACAGGCGTTCCTTGATTCAATAAAATTCAAAGTATTGTGAAAAAAAAAAACAATACACAACACACTTCCGAGATTCTTCATGAATTATTCAAAGATTCAAGTATAATGCGATATGTGAACAGATAACAGAGTATAAGCGGATGAAACAGATGGCACACTTGATAAAACGTCAACAGAATTTTCTTGCCAAAAAATTATTAGGTTAGCCGTTCGAGTTCCACTCGCGTCTCAAAGAGATATCAGCAAAGCAGAGAGGTATCAAGGTCCACCGGTTGCGTGTTTTTCCACAGAGATACCGCGGCCCTGGAATATAAAGGGCATAAGGAACATGAGTTGGTTTTAATCAGTAAAAGTCTGACACTCCCCTCCGCTCCGGGCGGAGCCGGGGAAGTTATGTGGTTGAAAGAGTTGACTTCTTCATTCGTATCGATAGTACGACTTTTTTTAAAATGTTGTCTGTGACGTTTTCGGGTCCCATAGAGCGAAAGTATAGAGACAACTGTCGAATTATCGAATGAATCTAAAATGATATTAAGAATAGAATTTAGGCAATTGAGAATGCCAATGGTGTTTTTAAGATGGTCACGAAGAAAGTCATAAATATGTAGTGTAACCTTCTTGCTGCTACCTATGAGTATAACTAAACTTAAAAAGATTTGACCACTCTGAACCACGCAACATTTTATAATCTATGCTTAGAGATTTTATCAAGAAGGTGCACTATGAAACAATGAGTGTATTTCTTTGTTTGGCATTATGTAAGTTAAACTAATTGACTGTGTACCCGCTGCCTAGAGCCTTGTAGGCATCATTACGATCGTGTAGATATGCATTTATAGACTTGTGTGAGATAGCTTTTGTTTTATTTTAATGTGAAGTATATTGGTATCTGACTTGTAAATAGATTTGCGTGTACAATTTTTTTTTTTATGATTTGGTTTTTGGTGTTGTTGGGTGCAAAAAGATATTGATAAGACATTAGAGAGTATATTTTATTCTATTATATCACGCTAAGAAACCCTGAAAGATCGGCAGAGGTGTACGTACATATAGTACCTACATTTAATCAGTTTTTATACTTTTACCTTAAGTACGGAGCATTCAGTAAGACTGGAAACCGACCCAAACGTAGTTGGGAAAAGGCTAGGCAGATGATGATGACCCCAAGTAAGGAGCAAGACGTCAACCAACCACTAATTCGTACTCCGTGGTTGCTACTGAGAAATTACTGACGGAAACACTCAAGACTCTTGTCCCCTACATAAGAATCGAACCGAGAACCTTATGATCCGCGGTCGCGCTGGCGACCAATGAACCAGCGGGGTAATCGAGGAAGTTTTGATGCTAGAAAATATACCACGTATTGAGTACATCATTTAGAACGTTAAGAAAATCACGGAAATAGTAATTAAAGACAAGAGATTTCTGCTGTTTCCTACACGTTCAAAAGGCATGGAACAGCTGTTTTATTTTTAAACTATTTTTGAGCATTAACATGATCATAATAACTTTGAATATTGGTAAGTGCAAACATTTTTGCTTGAGATTGTACTGAAAACGTGATAAAAATGACCTGAAGGGTTACCATGACATCTTATAGCAGTTCTTATTCCTGTGTGAGAAAGAGATGGTGTAAGGCACCCTGTATAGCTCTGTCTCTTTCCCTCAGTGGAATAAGTTCTGCTGTAAGAATTCATGGTAGGGTAGCTGTTCTTACTCCAAATTGGTGCAATGATGTTTCAGAATATCTAGTTCTTGGTCAGAAGCTCAAAAGCCAGTCTATAAGAGGTCTGGTGTGAGCCAGAATCCATATTATTCTTTAAAGAACTGCCTTTTTTCTAAGCAGCTTTCACAAGTATCATTACATTACCCTATAACTATCCATTTGTCTTTCCTCCGATTAGTCACACGAGTACGATGCAAGATTATCAGGACATCAATCGATATTGAGGAAGCTTACATTACAGTACGGGAAGTAACAATAGCAAGGCAAAGTTTTACTGCTAATCAGGCAGCATTATGCTTGGATATCGCTTAGTTTTTTATTTCTAGTATTTTTATTTAGTTAGAACTATATACCTAGTTGCTTCTATCTTAAAACCGACTTCAGTTCATTTTTCATTGCTACTGAGAGATATGCATATCGTCCAAGTACATCAGAAATATATATATATATATATCTTCTTAATATATAAAAATCTCGTGTCATGTTGTTTGTCCGCGATGAACTCCTAAACTACTTAACCGATATAAATGAAATTTGCACACCGTGTTCAGTTTGATCCAACTTGAAAGATAGGGTAGGTAGAAAGGTAGAAAATTGTATTGCAACGCATGCCGGGGCACAGCTAGTATACAGGGTGGCCAGTTGATAGGCGTCCAAAGAAAAAAATTAGATGCCTTATGTTAAGGGGTACCCGAATTACCCCCATGTATGTTCCGCGATTATTTGTAGTTTAGGAGCTAGAATTTTTTTAAGTACTTTTTTCAAAATTTTCACCTAACATTGGTTTTTATTTTTTTTTGTCTTTATTCCTATCATTTTTAGATATTCTTTTTTGTGGAATCTATTAGCGATAACAATAGCTACCATGCAAAAAAAATCCGTTTGCCTAGGCATTGTAGAACTTACCACAAAATTAGTCCAAAGTTCAAAATTACCATTAGAGTTCAATAATCAAAAATGTTCAGAGCTTAAAAAAAAATAAGTTAGGGGTGCCAGAGGTTTCTAAATGATCTTAAAAACTTCTATGGACCTTCAACAGACAAAATCGGTAAAAAAATATAGAGCTTGATCGGGGATTATTTCCTGTAATTAGCGTTGATAGCAATAAAAGTATTTTTACAGTTATTGTTATAATTTGGGATTCCTTTATTTTTGCCACTTTTATGATAAAAAAATACGGTAGATAGTTTACAAATTTTATTAAAACACGTTAAAAAAGGTTTTCAAAGTGCCACCTAACCACAGAAATGCACAATCTACATCTACGGAGGAAATTGTCTTTTAGTTGTAAACCATGTCTCGTCTCAGTGTTAAGTTAACGTCTGACAGCAAAATTGGTAATTCTTCAAGAACTCTTTGTAGGTGGCTCCATCGAGCTTGGACAGCGGTCTGGCTATGGATTCTCCATAGTCCGCTATCGAGAATCCTCATTTCGTAAGACTATCAAATTTTCAACACCGCTTCAGTGTGAAAATGTGGTCCGGCGTTCTCAACGGTGAACTACCAATTAGTGCACCACCACCATTCGAGCTGCCGTCCAGGCTCGTGATGGTACGCACGGGACACTAACAATGAGGAAGAGCTAAAACGGAAAATTGAAGAAGCGGGAAATGTTGTAAGAAGTAACAGAGAAGCCTTTAGACAACTAAAAGACAATTTCCTCCGTAGATGTAGATTGTGCATTTCTGTGGTAAGGCGGCACTTTGAAAACCTTTTGTAACGTGTTTTAATAAAATTTGTAAACTATCTACCGTATTTTTTTATCATAAAAGTGACAAAAATAAAGAAATCCCAAATTATAACAATCACTGTAAAAAATACTTTTATTGCTATCAACGCTAATTACAGGAAATAATCCCCGATCAAGCTCTATATTTTTTTACCGATTTTGTCTGTTGAAGATCCATAGAAGTTTTTAAGATCATTTACAAACCTCTGGCACCCCTAACTTATTTTTTTTTTAAGCTCTGAACATTTTTGATTATTGAACTCTAATGGTAATTTTGAACTTTGGACTAATTTTGTGGTAAGTTCTACAATGCCTAGGCAAACGGATTTTTTTTGCATGGTAGCTATTGTTATCGCTAATAGATTCCACAAAAAAGAATATCTAAAAATGATAGGAATAAAGACAAAAAAAATAAAAACCAATGTTAGGTGAAAATTTTGAAAAAAGTACTTAAAAAAATTCTAGCTCCTAAACTACAAATAATCGCGGAACATACATGGGGGTAATTCGGGTACCCCTTAGCATAAGGCATCTAATTTTTTTCTTTGGACGCCTATCAACTGGCCACCCTGTATATATATATATTATAAAAAACGTTAACCCACATTAGGAATTTCTCCCGTATCGTGGGTGCGTTTGCACATTTAAACTCACTTACACAAACAACCAGACCCGGAACAAATACTTCTGTCCGGAACAAATATCTGTAGGCTATACAAATATTTGTTCCGTGCGGGGATTAAACCCGCGACACGCAGCGGAGCAGTCGATCGCTCAGCCACTCCGCCAACCGATGCCCAAACAATATAGATAAAAATTTAAGAGCCCGAGAATTTTGATTTTGGATCATTTGGATTTTTCACATTGGATCAAGTAAAAAGTCTGGTTGAAGTAATTTGAACATAATAATGTTCAAATTACTTCAACCAGACTTTTTACTTTCCATCAAAATCTGTCAAGCCTTTTCCCAACTATTTTTGGGTCGACTCCCTGTCTAACCAGATGACAAGTATCTCATTTGTTTTTTCTGTCTGATTTCCACAACCAAGGTACTTGATATTATGATACGCCTTGGTACTGGTTTTCAGATTTCGGAGATAACAAATGTCAAAAACGCAAAACAAATGCTAGCTGAGACTAGCGGCTTAGCGTGCTTCTACTTTTATGGATGGAACTCCGCCACCCATCTTCGGATCGACCTTGGCAGGAGATAACCAAGACGATTGTGAGGCTATAGTTATGTGTCCGTTAATTTATGTTTTATTGTTTGTCTTCAGGGTGGAGGGCGACGCGAGTGCGAGGAGGCGGCAGGGTGCGCGTGCGGCGGCCGGCGCGCACCGCCCGTGCCTCCCGCGCCGCTTGTGCACCACCCCTTGCACGCGCTTGACCAAATGCCGCCGCCTCTACTCAGGTACACTGCTATAAAGAACCATTTTAATATCTTGAATATATCAGGTTGCAGCTAAACGCCAGTATTTTATATGTAGCGGATGCCTATATGACCTCCACAATCCAGTAAGTACTGGGGAAATGTTGGTAAAAACTATTTGATTTTTAAAAATCAATGTCATTAATGGATCCGATCCAGCCTGCACCTAACCTACCCTCTCCCAGCGACTCTCTGAGCACAGGCACATACCTTGCAGGTTGCCTTTAGCGTGTAGTCCTTAGTTTATATGTATTTTGCCTCTGGCCGGTCGCTTTTCACACAAGATACTTGAACTGCGAGAAGCCATTATAAAAAAAAACCCTGGTGTCATTCACAATTCTATGGAAAAAAGGAACGCATCGCTAAAATTCCAAATTGTACAGTCACTAAGTCCGAACAATACGTAACCACAAATAATTGAACATTTCCAAACAATGCCTTTGCCGTCCGGAGATAACCAGGAAATTCTGACTCATGGCAAACCCTAAATAAGCCAATACTCTACAGCCTTATTAAAAAGACGGAAAGTCGATGTTTGCTTGTCGTTATTTCTATGAAAAGGTCGACGACTTGAAGTAACTTTACATTCATAAAGGGTATCTAGATTGTGTTCGTGTTTAAACTTAATTTTTCCGCTATTGGCGCGTATATGTCCATGTGACGGTCAAGGATACAGATAATTAAATATTAGTCATAATTTGCTCAGCTTTCTCTGTTGTAATTCGACTGCCTATCTGACTTCCATAACCAAGTTAGTACTGGGTAATACGATATCCTTTGGTAAGACTGGTTGTCAAACTTTTGGGCCACAATACCTGAAACGACTGTCAAAAATGTACAAATGGCAGCCGGGCCTAGCGGATTGCCGTGCCTCTCCTCAATGCTGTGATTATGCTTACCCAAGAAGTTACGTGGATCCGGGGTTGCGAGTTTTTCGAAAGAAATACCGCGGCCCCTGAACATAAAGGGCAAACATTCCCCCCGCTCCGCCCAGAGCGGGGGAAGTTATTTGGTGAGTTCCCATCCGCAAAAATAAGAAGAACTTGGATAGGTGGCCATATTGACCATTTATTTCATACTAGCTTTTGCCCGCGGCTTCGCTCGCGTTAAATTCGGTGTAACACAGTACTTGCTACCTGCAGTTTTTGCGCCTTATTGATTTGTAATAGCAACGCTAAGTTTTCCCTTTTCTTCCCTTGTTCTCCCTCATATCCCTTTTTTTTAATAAATATATATAGCCTATGTCCGTCTCCTGGTTCCCAACTATCTCTGTACCAAAATTCATCAAAAACGGTTCAGTCATTTGGGCGTAAAGAGGTAACAAACAAACAAACTCACTTTCGCTTTTATAATATTAGTAAGGAAGTAAGGATTGAGACAACTCAGAACCTTTGGAGGTTCTCCGTGGCTCTTCGAGAGCTCTTACATTTACTGCGCCGAAAGTCTTACCGAAGGATATCGTACGTTTAACCAGTACGCCCCATCTATTTGAACTAGAAGCCGATCCCAAGAGTAGTTGGGAAAGATGATGATGAGTTACTTCTCATCATCATCATTCTCCTGTCATTATCCCAAGTTATTTGCATTTGCAAGAAAATCTTATTTATGTACCTACTGAGTGGGGGAGATCATTTTGTAGCTCTGGTGCATTCACTAGCTATTTAAGGATATTTCTACCTAAACAGGTTTTATTGAACTTTAAAATGGTCTGCAATTTTGTATCTCTATGAGGAACTGGATGTGTACGAATCGTGTGTCGGCAAAAGGTACATTGAACCGCTTATGTACTACTTGTTTTAACTTTGATCCTCTTATCAAGAGATAATAGAGGACATTTACAATTTTATTGTATGAACATTTCTAAATAACCTGAAATCGTCGCCTATTTCTGGGCCAATTTAGTTTATTATTAATGATTTACACTATGAATATACATACGTTGTTAAAACTATTGCCGAAATGATGTAGCGTGACAAACTAGATGCTCTTGCGGTGTACATCGAGTATTCGAACTGGAGTCGGGCACCAACCTGACTCCAGTTCATAGATAGACTTAAGGCTTTTGCCCAGCAGGGCTAGACAAAAAAATGCCATCCGAATATAGTATTAGGGATGATCAATGAACAATTAAATTATTTTATGATGATGTTTTTATTATTTTGGCAGGTCGAATCCCTTGTACACAGAAGAGGAGGAGCAAGAGGTAGTGATCATTGTGGACTCGCTGGACGAAGTGCCAGAGGGCGAAGCCCCGGAGCCGCCGCGGACGCCGCGCCGGGCGCCCTCTACGTCCTCAGGTCGGCAACCGAGTATACAGCAACTGTCTTTAACTGCCCCTTGATAGTCACGACTATCTGAGCGTAAGGTTCCTTGGTTGGATTCTCGAATCGAGAAAAATCTCAGCAGTGCAAGCTATTAAAACTATCATCATCAAATAAAAAACCTTTTTTCAAAGTGGTTTTGTCTAAATCAATTTAGATTGTCATTGACACGCTAAGAAGAAGGCTATAAATGAAAATGAAAATGATGAATATTATAAATGAAAATGCAGAAATTAGCATTTTCATTTATAATATGTTGATTGTTAGTATCTCACACAAATTATTCTCTTTTCTTTTAAAGTTATTTACAGGCCATCCAAATAGATATCAAATAAAGGAATTATAGAACATAACTCATAAACTACCCAACCAAAATTAAAGTCTGATATGGAATCACGTCGGACGTATACTCTTTCGATTTATAAAAACAATTTTAAAAATCGGCACAAATACAAACAATAGAAAATCAGTCGAATAGATTACTTTCCAAAGAATGAGTCACTCTTCTCAATTTAACTAATAAATAAATAAAAATATCATATTATCTTAAAGGACAACCCAGAAAGCGAAGAAGGCCATATTCAAGTCAACATAACCACCCATCTAATGCACCATGCTACATCCTACAGGCTACGGCAGCGGCGGCGGCAGTCACGGGCGTGTGTCTCCCAACTTACCAAAGAGCGAACAGTTCGAGCCGCCAGCCCGTCGGCTATCCTCGGACAAGAACGATGGATCTCACACCACCTCGGACTCCGATGTCAGTCCGATTTGCACGCTTAGCAGGAGCCTTAAGGAAGATATCAGGTCCTGTTTAGGAGTTTGTAGGTACGTGATTACCACTGAATCTTCTAATTGAGACACTTTTGTGTGAATTATGTCCGTTTGATTTGTCAAATGATCGCAGGCAGTTACTGCGCTGCATACGGCTACGGTATAAACATTACACCGCTCTCTCTAGTCGGTATCGTACACAACGACTAATGAAATATATCAACTGACAGTTGCTTCCACTTTTCACATTTCAAGTAGTCTAGTTCGGACGTTGATCCCATCTTGGGAATGACAAGTCGTTTACTGATAATTTTAAGCTCTGTTCACTGATCGATCATTCATTTCTCTTCTGTATCTTAACCTTATTCTATTAATAAGCCTTAGATTAGAGAGTATGTTGTTTGTGGACACAGTTTCTTCTTCAAGCATCTGATTACGATTTTTTCTATTCATCCAAAACCCGACCCTGGGTTGCAGACTGGACAGTTGAATGTTTATTAATCTTCTTTTAACACTGCAGATAAAAGGCGTTTAATTTTTATACCGGGAATCATATGGCATCATATATATTTATAACTCTTTCTATTAAGTTTTTTCCACACCAGATGGGAGAAAGACGTAAACGATGTGGTGGAAGCCGCAGTGCGGGGTGCAGGCGGCATCAGCGCGGCGCGGGCTCGTCTCCACGCGGCTCTGCTGGCCCTGCACGAGCCCCCGCCGCGTCTACCCAATAGAGGCCCCTCGCTGCCCTACTGCGGGCCTGGAGTCAGGCCCGGAGACGTCACAATGATGCCGAAGAACACTGAGATGTCGTTGCTGGTAAGTGCAAAGTGGTAATTTATATTAATAATACGGCTGAATAATGGTCCTTTATGAAATTAGTCATATGAGATAGTTCTTACTTTTGAGAAAATTCTATTTGCATTTATAGAGACGAGAGCAGACTAATGACACGTCTTGAAAAAAATCAATGAGCAAATCATCATCTCCCCTGCCCTTGCCCCGTATTATTTGGGCTCGGCACAACACATCTTTTTCTTCCTTCCATTCTCCCCTGTGAATAGTCACGTCACTGACACGCAGAATAACGTGGCAAGAGATTGCAACTTTTTATTTTTATTACACATGTAACTGAGAGATTATAATTATGATCGTAATTAGGCTCTACTATCATAAACTCTCTGTAGTAGGACTATATATTAAATTAAATTCTGGAATGTCTTGGTGCGTTACTGTCATAGGTAATTGCTCTATTTTCTTTTGAATAGTAATAACATGCACAAATAAGCCAGTTACAAATGCTTAAGCTTATAGTTTTTTTTTTTAAATAAACGTTACTCCACTCTAGGAATTTCTCGTGTATCGTGAGTGCATTTACGAACATTTAAACTCCCATACAAAAACTGCCAGACCCGGAACAACAACCTGTCATACACGCAGCGCAGCAGTCGATCCCTCAGCCACTGTGCCAACCGTGCCGTCAAATATATTTATACTCGCTTTTGCTCGCGACTTCGTTCGCGTGGAATAGTGACTTCCGGCAGCACGGAACATATTAACAGCTCGACATTTATAGTACTGAATTTATGCCGACTTTTGACCAATAGACGGCGCTGTATGTCCGGAATAAATTTTATTTTTATTTTTTGTAATAAAAACTATCCTATGTCCTTTCTCAAGTTCCAAACTATGTCTGTACCAAATTTCACACAAATCGGTTCAGTAGATTATGCGTGAAGAAAAGACAGACAGACAGACATACAGAAAGACAGACAGACAGAGTTACTTTCGCATTTATAATATTATCCAAAATCCAAAAATTATCCAAATATTATCCAAATATATCTAAATATCCAAACTAATATTGATAAATATTAACAAAACCATTAAAATAAAATTATATTGATTTTAATGGTTTTGTTATTTCGGACTAGGTCTCGGAACCAGCAAGCATAGCAAGCCAGTTTTTAAATCCAGCATTTCTTTATATCATCTTCTCTAGTATGGCAACCTTGTATAGGCGCTGAGGTGAAAAGATTGCGATCACAACTTTGTAGTAAATTGCAGTAAGGAAGCAAATTACTTGTTAGTTTATTGCGTAAAACTAGCGTGTGCGTCCGTTTATGTTTGCTCAGAATTTGAATCTTTTGTAAGATCTTTCTGGAAGATATCGATATCAGCGATAATTATTTGAATATTATAGTGTTGTTTTATTTATAAACTTTTTGTTGTCACTATGGCGAATGCTACGTATACCTGTAGGTAATACATACCAGCACTTTTTTAGTATTACATAGTTCCTTGCCTTGTAAGTTTTAGTATGTATTGCTGTTGGTGTACCAAATAAATTAATCCGTACTAATATTATAAAAGCGAAAGTGAGTTTGTCTGTTTGTTGCGTCTTCACGCCTAAATAGCTCAAATGATTTTGATGAATTTTGGTACAGAGATAGTTGAGACCGTGGAGACGGACATAGGTTATTTTTTTATAAGTGAGAAATGAGGGGAGAAAGAGGTAAGAAAAGGAAAAACTTAGCTTTGCTATGGCAATAAATAAGACGCAGGGGCAAAAACTACAGGTAGCAGGCACCTGCAAATCACTAACGGGGAACTGTGTTACCCCGAATTTAGCGCGAGCGAAGCCGCGGGTAAAAGCTAGTAAATAAATAAATAAGACCGCCATTGTAACCATAGAACTAGCAGTATTGTAATACAGTTGTGTTTCAATTTTTAGTGTACAATACAATATGTATATTCTATTTTATTGGCACATTTATAGTTATGTTTGCCAGCTTAGTTGGCAAGACGTACTTTTCATCGCTTTCGATTCGCTAGTATTAATGTCTGTAGTAATCAATTTGATTAGTTGATAGTTACCACTATTGAACGTCTTTGCTAAACAATTAACTTAAATAACTACAGATATTCGGCTTTTGTTCAGCTGATGACGACCGTCAAATTCACTTCAGCAAAAGAAGCCTACCGGTATCGGGAATAGGGTCCAAGATACCGGCGGTTAGGTGTTTAGAGAGAAGAACCTTCTAGCAATAAAAGCCGTGACGTAAGCCTCCTCAGGTGAGGCTTTTAGGCAATTAAGCCATAGACTAAGCGACCATCGAGATAATTATAACTGAGTTCACATCTCGTCAAGAAAAGATACTAGATTTGCTTATCTTTCTGGACTTCTCTTACTCAATCATATTTCTATTTGTTCGGTTTTACGAACGAAGCGCACTCCTTGGACACAATTTTTTGACGGCACCGTTGGCGCAGTGGCTGAGCGATCGACTGCTGCGCTGCGTGTCGCGGGTTCGATTCCCGCACGGATCAAATATTTGTATGACCTGCAGATAGTTGTTTCGGGTATGGCCGTTTGTGTATGTGACTTAAAATGTTTGCAAACGCACCACATACAGGAGAAATTCCAAGTGTGGGACAACGTTTTTAAAAAAAGAAAGGAAAGAAAAGAATTGACTCTAAGGAAGTAGGTTTTCGATGGCAAAAAAATCACGTCTGGCTTAATAATATTTTTCCTTCTCCGCCTGCTACTCCTAAAAACTCCGGGCTGACCACAAGACAAAATTCCAATACCCATAATTTTAAAAGCATAAATTGACTGATTGAATGGTACATTGCTATTCATCTTGTTAGTCGAGGAGCTGTCATGTAAACGTGGGCGTGATGTGTCAGGGGCTCATTAGACAAGGAGCTAGCGATGTTTTGTAAAAAGATATCAACAAAATAATTATATTTATTTTTGAAATGTTATGTTTTGATTATAGGTACTGATGAATTGTGATTTCTCTGACGTTTATCTTCAATTATTTTCAATGTTCTTTAAACACTTGTTTAGAGCTGCTTGTCAATCAAATAAATTGCTTGTAAATCATACTTTGACGGATGTTTCATAGTTTCGTTGTTTCTAACTTGTTTTTTTTGTTGTTACGTTTTTGTTGTACGGCCTTAGAGATTTTTTATTTAATAGTCTAGGTATTTAGTATTTCGATGTACCGTGATTATTGAGTAACAAACTGTGTTCTAGATGGAACATTTCGATAGGTATAATAATGAATGAACTTTCGCTCAAATATTTTTTCTTCACTTCTAGGGGTGAATTATCATAGATCATTAAATCCTTCCATAATAAAAAAATGGTTAAATCTGCGCTACAGAATAAAAAGAAGGCTGTGCGTTGTGTACCAGCAAATGAATGAATATAATATAGTTTTGTTAAACAGAAGATATCGTCATTCAATGATTTGAACATGGTTGAAGTGAAGTTGAACATGCACCAATAATTTAAATTACAACGTGTGTGGCCGTGTCAAAGAATCGTATAATTACTTGACTTTTTGCGTGAACGGTGTAAAATGGACGCAGAGCGGAGCCAAGATTATGTTTTTTTAAGTCCCGTAATTCCATTCTTTATTAGACATAGATCGTAAAATTATAATGTACTTAAACACTTCTATTTCGTTTGAAAATCTTTGATATCTAAATCATCAAGAAAAAGCAGCTCATGTCTTAGAAAAAAAATCCTGCAAACTATGCATTAATACCTTTAATTAAAGTTCGGAACTTAATTTTAATGTAAGTGCTGATTCTTATTCTTAATTAGGTTAGGTTAATGATTGCTAAGTATTGTTAATATTTTTATCTTATATTGACCATCTTATGCTCATGTCTTAAAACTAATAATTATATACGTCGTGTAAAGGTGTCGTAAGAATAAAAGAGGGGCCTGCCAGGGCAGTCCGCCTGCCGGGGTTGCGGGTTGTTCGAAAGAGATACCGCGGCCCCCTGGAACATAAAGGTCAATCGAAGGAAGATGGGTGGGTTTTAGTTAGTACAAGTCTGACGCCTGCGCTCCGCCCAGAGCGAGGTAAGTTATTCGATGATTTTCCCATTAGCAAAAAAAGGTGTCATACCTAATCTGGCTGATCCTTGACTATTTTCATACCTCCTTACAAAAGAACGCTGTAGGTCTGGTGGTCTAAGAAACACTGAAACTGAAATTTGTGAGAATCAGAACGAAAATTCACAGTGGTGATTTAGTAGCAGACCAGATTAATCAAAGAGGTTTTCGGCCATCCAGAAATTACGTGAAATTAATTCAGTCGTTGTGTAGGTATAATGTAATAGCAAGGTCATGCAACACCCCTTTTTAGCGTATCGATAATAATTTAAGCTCAGTTCATTCGGCGACGAGATTGATATTTTCAATAGCGTTCTTCAGCTCCTGTAAAGTGCAAACACCAGGACAGGCCAGACACTGATTTCATAGTTTCTAGCATAACAAAAGATTTACCTTCTAAGGCAGAGTCATATAACTTTACTCATACAGAACAAAGCATCGGTAGTAAGTATTTCAAAGCGCCTCGTTTAAAGTATGCACTGACATACGAGCCGTATTTCAGAAACTGGAGGAATATTGATGAGCGGTGCAGTCGGAATACCAAATAGAATGCAAGCAACGCGGTCATTGGTACTCTGTGACGTGATAATAATGTGTAATAGTTATGTCGGCGGGGTCAGATGGAGTTAGGGACTGATTTTAACCATGGTTTTGCTTTTTTTCAAGCAGTACTAGACTAGTGGTACCTAGTCATAGGTCCCGAGGTCAAACCCAAGACCTCTGATTTTTCGGATTTCTGTGCGTATTCTATTTTATTTTGACGACACGGTTGGCGTAGTGGCTGTACGATCGACTGCTACGCTGCGTGTTGCGGGTTCGATCCCCGCACGGAACAGTATTTTTTATTTGTATGGCCTACAGATAGTTGTTCCGGGTCTGGCTGTTTGTGTATGTAAGTTAACAGTTTGTAAACGCACCCACAATACAGGAGAAATTCCTAGTGTGGGGCAACGTTTTATTCTAAAGAATAAAAAACATATAGTTATCACTTCGTAAGGAAACCCTAGCATTTCTGAAATATGTTTCTCGACAGTTGCTATATTTTAGTCAACTGGGCGTGCTTTTGTGCATGCCTTTGAGTTGGCACATCTCTGTGCTGTCTCCTCATACATGATCTGATGATAAGTTTCTTCAGGATTTTACTTTTATGGTTTTAGCCACTTTTAATTTTGACTTCAAATTATCATGAATCTGTTCTTTCTTTTAGCCTTTGAAGCAAAGACTATTCATTGAGGATCTCTTAAGTCTTAAGATAATAATCAAAGGGTATCTGTTATACTTATACTACGTTATAATTATCCATTGTTTTAATTAATATTCCATATTAAAGAGGATGTAATTGGTGTTTAGATATGTTTTTTGGTGAAGATTAATGGGCTGTAGAAAGGCCACAGATGTTTTAATGTTATGCACTTATTTATAGGGTTTAGGAAAAAATCGGTTTTGTTGTGTGTGTTTCTAGCAACTTTTCTTCTCTTTCTATGATTGTCTTCCGTTCATTTATTATGAGCTTGTTCAAATCCAAGGCAAAGCAAAGGCCTCCATATTTGCGCTCATCCTGGTTTTCGGCTGAATAATTAAAAAGAAACCCATCTCATCCTCAAATCTCTGTAAAGACTTACTGTTACCACATTTGTGATTGTTCACGTTTCCATAATCTTCATCATTTGTCTACTTAGGGTCTACTTATGGCTCAGTTGCCCATTAGTGTTGTTACAATTTTATCATATCATTTGTCACATTTGATATTTATGAATTTTATCATTGAATTTTATCTCAAAGTTTTCATCGTTATTTTCAACAGTTGCATAGTTAGGAAATAATTTATGTTTATTCATATTTATTAGATTAGATAATTTTAGCGTTTACAGCCTTGATATTTTACTGGCATATTTGTAAACGCTTGTAACATCTTGAATACTAATGTAAGTATTACTTGGTCGATCTTAATCTTAAGTCATGTCGATTATAATGCTTTACGAAAAAAAAATGATTAAGTGTTAAATGGACGTCAATATTTTGGTATTTTCGAATAACATTGGTATTTTCGAATAATATTTCCAATAACATTAACAGCTCGTTTCAACTCCGAATGTGTGTTTCGGAATGTTTTTTAAAGGTGTTTTTTTTCACCTCCGTGACCAGATCCGCTGAAGGTATTCTTTCTTTATTAAGTGGCAAATGGCGTTTTTTCTTTTTGCGTATGGGAAATCATCAAATAACTTCTCCTGCTCTCGGCAGAGCGGGGGGAGTGTCAGTCTTGTACTGACTAAAACCCACCCATGTTCCTTCTATTGCCCTTTATGTTCCAGGGCCGCGGTATCTCTTTCGAATTACCCGGAACTCCGGCGTTTTCTCTACTTGGACTGAGTTTTGTGTTGGCTGTCTCTTTCCTTTTTATGAAATTTGAGTACTGTACGACCTTCTTCTAAAAATCTAAATAAAGGCAATCTTACAGTGGAAAACTTATAACACAATAGTCTATCAACAGAATTCTTCTTCATATGTCGCCTACGATGGAGACGATGTCTATAAAATTTCTTCGATCATTCTTAGCGAGGGAAACTATACAGCGAACATTTACACCAGGCAATGAACATAAACCAAACTCACATCTAATTATCTTAAATAACCATCGAGATGTTATCTCTTTAACTGATGACTATCAGTAACATTTACAGTTAATTCATGGTTAAGACCAGTTAAAAATATGACCACAATAAATCAATATCTATTAATTTCAATTGGAGAATGTTCAAATATTTTAGCGCCATTTATTATCGAGTTACGAAGTATTCGGTCCGAGGAATCGATGACCGATTATCACCAGCGAGATCACTATCACGAACTGTGGCATTCAAACTGGTTTCACATGTTACTTGCAACATATCTTTCGGAATAGGCTGCGTCCAAAATACTTCGCATGTTTTCTTAGTGAAATTGCTCAATTACTGTTTAGGGAAAATTGGTCCTTATTGAGCTTTGTCATCACATAGCTAAGTTTCTGTTTACCTATAAGAGCTTTCTGTTTGTGAAATTCAATCATTACTCCATTACGTGGTAACGTTGACTTCTTGATCTTGACATCATCTTTATCCTCTTTTTTATTTTTCTTAGCAATCGGAAATCATCAAATAACTTTCACTGCTCTGGGCGGAGTGGGAGGGAGTGTCAGACTTTTACAGACTAAACCCATCCATGTTCTTTCCTTTGCCTGTTGTTTCGGGGCCGGAATCTCTTTCCTCAGCAACGGTAGATCACCATGCTCCTTGTTCCATGTCCCATCGACAAGCTGTCTGTGTGTGGCTGTGCTGTGGGCTCCCATGGCACAGCATCATGCTGAATGGTGACCTACCTGTCGCAGTCACGACGTGCAAGCTATTTTTATTTTGTCCCATAATGTATTTGTAAATGTTTGTGATGCTTTGCATTTAATTTTTTTTGTTATTTTGTTGCTCGTCGTAATTTGCGACTAATAAATGTTTTTTTTCTTTCTTTCCTTTTTTACCTGTTATCATTCCCCATACAAGACAGACATTTATGAACTATCGAGTGATTTCTTGTTTCTACATTCTATGTATTTATAGTGTCATTTATTTTATTATTTCTTTCATCCTCTACTTCGTTAATAAACTTCTCATTTACTTCCATGTCGTTAATCGCATCTTTCCCAAACCACAAATCTTCTTTATGATAGATTCCATTTAAAATTTTTGCCATGTGGTTTACGCAACATAATGTATGTATTTTTCTAATTTGCACACGTCTACAGTATTTCAGAATCTTGGGTAATGCATGCTTGCCAACTCAGCCTCCCGGCATTGCGGGTCGTTCGAAAGAGATACCGCGGCCCTGGAACAAGAAGGGCAATAGAAGGAATAGGGATGAGTTTCAGTCAGTAAAAGTCCGACACTTTCCTTTGCTTCGATTGAAAGAAGTTATTTGATGAAATCCCATCCGAATGTTTATTACAATTTAGTTATTTTGAAACACTTGACGAATCCCTTTATTTGATCTATATTGGAAAATTATTAACTAAAATCATCGGTGCAATACAAATCGCCTTGTGGTCAAGTTTTAATATTTTATATGTATTTTTATGAGTGCATAATTGAAACATCATTCGCTATTTGCATAGCTATTGGTAACATTTACAGTGATAGAGGATCGCAGTGAGTGCTACTAGTTGCTCAATTCTCGCCACCAACTTTATTTCCACTACATTTGCGAGTGAACGTATATAGTTCAAGATCGCTGTGGCAACACTGGCTTGTATTTTGCATATAACACGACCAACTAAGTTCTACCATCCATTTCAACCTTATTTCAAAGAATTAAAATTCATTTTCAGATGACCGCGAACTTTCGTCTCGCGTGTCGTGGTGTCAATTCGCAAAATCTTTTTTTTTGGCTTCTTGAATCTTAGTTATATGGTATTAGTGTGCATAATTGATTGTGATTGATTATTTTCGCCACTGTTGGTAATAGTCGTTGGTTTTTTATTTTATTTTTTCAACACGTTATAGTGTGCGCATGATCGGTTGCTATCTGAAAAAGGTTAATAGGAACTCGACTCTGGTTTTTGTGTGTGGCATTCTTGAATCTCAGGTTCTGTGCTATCGGCATCACTATATGTAATATTCAAGTTTATTACGTTTCATAGATGGATCTTCATCGTATCCTTTTCATTTATTATTATTGTCCCCCTTACCGCTTTCCGTAACGGCCTCCTTATACAGCTATTTCCTTGCGTGTGCCTGGCCCAATTTATGACTGGACAATATGACTGGTCAGACCGAATTTATTCTTAAAAACCTGGTCACAGCTAAACCAGTAGAGTTGGCATGTATTTAATAGTACGTCATACAGCATTTAGTAGTTTCTCCCAAAGAAGTACAAGAAAGGTTTTCATAGACAATTTCATAAAAAAAGGTTGAAAGGTTTTCATCACCATTGTAGGTGATGATTAGAAATTGTCTATGAAAACCTTTCTTGTACTTCTTTGGGTCAACACTATTTAAGATCCACGAATGTTATTGCAGCAAGAAGGTTTACAATATAAATGACCAGCTTTTGCCCGCGGCTTCGCTCGCGTTAAATTCGGGTTAACATTGTTCCCCTTTCCTGATTTGCAGGTTTAAATTTACCAACTTTCTGTACCAAAATTCATCAAAATTGGTTTAGCCATTTAGGCGTGAAGTCGTAACAAACAAACATACAAACTCACTTTCGCTTTTATAATATTACAGTAAGGATACCAGCAGTTGGTCTACAATCATTATTCTCATGACCTTATAACAAAATGTATTTGGGGTCAGTATTACTCCTCATCTTAGCAATCAAAACCTTTCTAGTTATTTCGTATATCAGTAGCGATTGGTCAACAATAACTAGATACTATTAAGACTCGCGCACCGAGGGTTCAGTACAAATTTTGCGACATAAACGGCCATATATATTTTTTGACAGCGTAAATTTACTGGGTTGGTTTTTACAGCTCCAAGGAAGGAACGCCTGAAGGTATCGATTTGAAATTATATTATAACTAGCTTTTGCCCGCGGCTTCGCTCGCGTTAAATTCGGGTAACACAGTTCTTCTTGCGCCATAATGATTTGTAATAGCAACGCTAAGTTTTCCCTTTTCTTTCCTCTTTCTCCCTCACTTCCCACTTTTTTATAAAAAAATATTAGTCCGTCTGGTTCCCAACAATCTTTGTACCAAAATTCATCAAAATCGGTTTAGCCATTAAAGCATGAAGAGGTAACAATCAAACAAACAAACTCACTTTCGCTTTTATAATATTAGTAAGGAAGTAAGGGTTTCAACTCAATACCTTCAAGCGTTTCTCAGTTAAATGGTCGTGACAGACAGACAACAAAGTGATCCGCTTTTTCCTTTTGTAGTTCCGTACCCCACCCAAAAAAGTACAAACTAAATCATTAAGCTGTTCAAATGACATATTGATCGCGATTAAAATCGGTATTGTTATTGGCATACGATTGACGATTATCGATTACAATCGAATAGATGTCAGTAATGTTTCGTGACATTATAGTATCGATAAAGTCATGATTGATGTTTTGATTTGGCAATACATTTGTATTATTATTGAAAGTTATCGCGATTAATATTGACTTGAAGAACTTACTTTGTATTCTGTAATCGTTTTTGTTATCCGTATCTCAGAAGGAAAAAAAACTTTTTTTTTTATAGGATCACTTATCGTGTTATCCGTGACTGTCTTTCATGAACCTTTATCAGCAGAGATATGGAATTAAAACCACAACATATACATTAACATGTGTCTATGGTTCCTTGGAGCTGTGCAAAAATCAAACCACTGTCAAAACATTCAAAAGATATGGCCGTTTATGTCGCAAGTTCGTACAGAACCCTGTGTGCGAGTACGACTCCCACTTACCCGGTTTTTTTCCTAGTTTGTCTAAATGTAGTAGCATGTCTTTTCAGGTCTTGGATGACATGAGGCTCTTCTATTATTTAATCTTTTATAAGTTAAATATTTTCTCATATTTCGAAATTCTTTTTAATGCTATTGCATATACTTCAGGGTATATTGTACTAACTTTTGCCCGCGGTTTCGTTCGCGCTAAATTCGGGGTAACACAGTTCCCCTTTCCTGATTTGCAGGTACCTGCTACCTGTAGTTTTTGCCCTTGCGCCTTATGTATACCTATTGTAAAACTTTCTCCTTCAATTCTCACTTAAAAAAATATAGCCTATGTTCGACTCTAGGGTCCCAACTATCTCTGTACCAAAATTCATCAAAATCGGATCGGAATAAATAGTAGTATTATATACAAATATTTATTTATATTTAATTTGTATGTGATAGTGCTTTTGGTGTGCTTATAATATAAAATTAAGATTAGGCCATCTTACACTTGCTAAATAACCCTAGAGCAAATTCATGGCTAAAATGCCAATCAATCTGTATATATACCGTTGAGCAATTTATTGTATAAGCCGTAGTTATGTGTTATGTACGAGTGACGTATGTACTTGTACGATATTACACGACTTACATATTGTTACATAAACGTTACCAATACTATTGTGTAAGTGATCCGATATGTAATATAATTGTCTTAGATTAAGGAAACTAGTATTTTTTTTGCGGATGGGAAACCATTAAATAACTTCACCCGCTCTGGGCTCTGAACGTAGGGGAGTGTCAGATTTTTATTGACTAAAACTCACCCATGTTCTTTCTTTTGCCTTTTAAGTTCCGGGGCAGCGGTATCGCTTTCGAAAAGGGAACTGGTACTGGGGTACTGTTTATTTTTCTTATTTCTTATTATTTGCTAGATTTTGCCTGTGGCTTTGTTTGTGCGATAAAGTTTTGAATTGGAATTGGGTTAGTAGTTCCCGAGATTTTTTCATTCTGGGGGTCCAATTCCAACTATTTTACAAGTTTTTTTCTGTTAATATTAATAACTTTACTTTAAATACCTCCCCGACCTCTGTAATATTCAATGCATCTATCGGCACAATATTTTGCGTTATATTATAAAGAATTTCACCTGTATCGTGGGTGCACAAACAGAAACAGCCAGACCCGGAACAACCATCTCTAGGTCATACAAATATTTTTTCCGTGCGGGGATCGAAACCGCTACACGCAGCCCAGCAGTCGATCGCTCAGCCACTGCGCCAACCGTGTCGTCAAATGTTATTTTTAACCCCAGATAAAAGTCGTTACCCAGCACAAAAATATATAAAAAAATGCATAGTTGATGGCTTTGTGAACGGTTCATAGTCATAGTCATATATTCATGTACAACAAATTGTATCAGAAATTACATTTAAGTATAGAACAAGTTAACTTATAACTTCAACAATTAATAAATAAAACCTTAATACATCAGAGGAATTCTATAGATCTTTAATAGCATAAAGACTTATTCAATAGAAAACTCTTGAGTGAATCTTTAAAAGAGATGGAGTAGATAGCCCTTTTTAAGAGAGGCAACTTATTGAATACTATAACCGTTTACGCCCTGTATTGTTTAACCTATTATTAAACTTTGGCTTTTACTTTTACTTACGATTGTAAAATTGGGTTACTGTTGCGGACCTTCTCTCCTTACGCCATGGAACTAGTTTGTTGCCTACCTAATTTGCTACTACTTGCAAGTAGAAACCAACAAAACTATCTGAAAATAATACAACTAGTACATTTCGATTCAAGTCAGAAAACTTTATCATTGCCACCGATGCGGATTTAACGCCCAAAACGCTAGACGAGGATATTATAGAGCCGAGAACAGCAGTGACAAACTCTAACGTAAATCGAACGAGGTTTTTCACTAAAATCCCTTGTTGATGAGAAAAAAGCACGCGTGTGAAATACATTGCATGTTGAACCTAATCGTATTGCAATAAGGGCCAGTTTTCGAGGAAGTATATTGAAAGATTTTTATCCACTCAATTTTGCTCTCCTTAAGAGTAGTAGATATTCGTAAAACCACTGTCTTCTGTATGATCTTTTGCATATTCCTGTAATATTTATAAAAAAAAAATCACACAACAAAAAACAAATGTCCTGTAATACCCACCAAATACAAGTATACTTCTTATAAGTAAACCCATCTGCACAGCGTATAGTAAAGTCATATGATCACTGACCGGCAAGCTGCCTTGCCGCGGGCGAGGCCGGTTGCGCTTGCGACAGCTCACAGCGACCACGGCACTGCGCGTGCGCATCGCCACGGGGTAATGTTGTATTTGCTCTTTCATAGTACTCTAGGTTGAATTGGTGTAACTGTACAAGGAAAACGGTGTTGTATGTAAAGTATGTTGCAAGGAATAGTTAGTAAGTCTGAAAATGGCGCCAGTGACTGAAAAAATATGTGGTAATCGGTTGATATGGCATGTGATGCGGTGGAATTAGGAAATTTTCGTGAGGAAAGCTTATAATATAAATGGACGAGCTTTTGCTCGCGGTTTCGCTCGCGTTAAATTTCGAGGTAACACAGTTCCCTTTTCCTGGTTTGCAGGTACCTGCTACCTTTAGTTTATACCCTTGCGCCTTATTAATTATTGCAATACCGAAGCTAAGTTTTCCCTTTTTCCCCTTGCCTATGTCCGTCTCCAGGGTCTCAACTACCTCTCTACCAAATTTCATCAAAATCGGTTTAGCCATTTAGGCGTGAAGATGTAACAAACAAATTCACTTTTATAATATTAGTAAGGATATTGCAGTGAGTCCATACTATCTAATATCACGTGCATTAGAAGCTACACAACGATATTATATTAATTTAAGTTAATAATTAAAATATAAAATATTGTATTTAGCACATAGGTACATAATTATATTTTAACTTTTAATCTTCCATAAATTCATGGGTACTATAATTGTGTGTACTTGTATGAAGTAGCTATTACACTTATATTTATTTCGATTATAATGTCGCAATAAATTCCACATGTAAGTATGCATATCAATAATTTCATAAATAACTGCCTACATAAATACGTAGTTATGTAATTACCGGCAGACAGTTAATTAACTTATGGAATTGTAATCGAATATGCATATTTAAAACTGCTAAGGCATACAGTGCGAGGAAATTTACATGGACTTCCAGCGTTTTAACACAAAATCTTTAAAATATTAAAAAAAAATACAAACTAACTGTGCCCAACGGTTCCAACTACTGCTAAGCTCCTTTTCTGGAGATGACTACCTTTATCACTTAGAGAACTACCAAATAAACATACAAAACTACATAAATATCGGTCAAGCTGTTTCGGAGGAGAATGGCAACTAAAACTGACAAGACTGTGACTGTAAGAATTTTATGTAAAAGATAGTGGTTCGTCGGTGTCCGGAGCAGGGTCCAAGCTACCGGCACTTAGGGCTCCAGTGACAGGAACCTCCTCACAAAGCAGGCTGTATCAAGGAGTACGCCTTCAGCCTTAGGTATTTGATCCAAATGCGTAGCGAGAGCCACGTTCACACAGTATGTTCTTCGAGGCTCTAATTTACCATGGAGATTAAATGATACTATGTAACACCTAAATGAATCAGTTGCTTGTTATCCTCATTTTATTTTCCCAAATTTAATCCTAAATATGCGTTTCCTAAGCCAACTTTTCCGAATCTCTCAATGTTTTATTATAGAAAACAAATTCTCGTATAAAAGCTAACCTACTTACAATAAAATAATTGTGATTTGAAATGATGTTGTAATGAAACGTCTGCTTGTGGTAAGCTACTATATAGGTCCATGATATTACTTGAATAATAAATTCAAATACGCATATTTTAGAAAATATGGTAAAGGGTGGTAAACCTAAGACTGTAATTCGAATGTAAAACTTATTAACATATTACGATCCTTTGGAGTATTAAACGTTGCGCACTCACAATGAAATTTAAACAAATTAATAAAACTTCAGTGTCTGCTTGTAATATCAAAATAACATTTTTTTTTTGTAATAAATGCATTATTGTAAAGCTGTTATGCATATGTCTGTCTGTCTGTTTATTTCGGCTAATCTCCGAAACGTGTGGTCCAATTATACACACACACGACATTTTGACATCTGCTATTATACGGAGTAACTTGGCAACATTTATTTTAGAAAAAGGTTTAGAGTTCCATGCAAAACAAACCCACGAAATTGCCGATTTAAGTAGCGAAGTAACATTTTTGTAAAAAAAACATTCGAACGCAGAGGTCACAGGCAACAGCTAGTCTCACATAAAATAACAGTACATAGCCACGTTAATTACATTCCAATAATAATAAACATTTAACGTACAATTTACGACCAAAATTAATATCGAATTTAAACCTGCAACAAAATCGGTAGCCATTAAACGTATTTGTGGTCATCATTACCTAAGATTTAATGTCCCTAAGTTATTAGATTTCAAAACATCTTTGTACGCTTCGAAGCAAATTACTAGACAATCGAGGTCTGGAGAACGGATGGATGTGACAAAATGAATGAAGGCTAAGCGCGGAGCGGGTGATCGGTGTACTGCAGGGTTGCCTAAGTTTCTTTGTAGCTATGCAGACTAAGAGCCAAGGTAATTTAGTTTAGCTTATTTTTTTATTATTTGGTTCGCCAAAAATTGTATACACTGGTAAAAATAAACTTAACAAGCAAAATAACAGGACAAAGTGTAACAATCACTTGTAGTTAATAAACGTAAGTACGTCTACGTAAGTACGTATCTTTTTAAATAATAAGGTAATGAATGTGAGTATCAATAAAATCCATTTGGTTTATTGGTGCAAAATCAATTTGGCACAACACAGTTGGCGCAGTGGCTGAGCGATCGACTGCTGCGCTGCGTGTCGCCGGCGCACGGAACAAATTGTTCCGGGTCTGATACGTACTTACGTGTACTACGTAGAAAGAGAACGGACGAAGGAAGGAAGAAGAGTACGGACTAACAGATAAATTAAACTAAATGTAAACAAAAGTCAAGACAAACAGATACAGAAAATTGAAAAATAAATAAAAAAAAAACGAAATTAATAACAAAAACAATCCAACCCAATAGGACTCGATGGTACTTACCAGCTTGGGTATGGAGCTAAGCTCGCATAACCAACGCAGGTTTTCATACTTGTTTACAAAGTTTGCAGTCAGAACACAAGTATGACAAACTGAGTAAGCTATGTGAGCTAAACTATTTTAGCTTAGCTCTAAGTCTGCAACCCGTTTAAAGTACTGATACTGGCACATGAATACTAAGACGTGTAAAAGTCAATCAATCAGCAATGCTGATGCAGCAAACGCCGAAATATTATTTGGACATTTGGGAAAACCTATAGAGGCGGTTTCTAAATATTATTTTTCAACTCACATTATTGCTTAATGTCAAATTACTTACGCAGAAAGAGGCGAGAAAAAGTGCACGTACGGTTCGAGTTGATCGTTTCCTAAAACCGACAAGAAATTCCAATGCGACCATTACAGGAAGATTTGCGTAATTCTAAAGACATATTTTTTTCTAAAACATTCAAGTATTTAATTTCGGTTTCGGCGTTTTCGAACGACTAAGCCCCGTCGACAGCCCTAGATAGAAAGAAGTCCAAGATGCACACACAATAGGAAAATATGTACTTCTGTGTTGCAATATTTGTTTGTTCATTGTTAATGCATTATATCGTCTGTGCTATGTCATAACGTGGTGTAGCAACGTGAGATGGGCCTTGTGGTCTCAGTACTGCGGTCGTCTCGATCAGCTACCCTACCATGACGTCTTAAAGCAGAACTTATTCCACTGAGGGAAAGAGACAGAGCTATACAGGGTGTCTAGCAGTCAGTTCTTATTCCTGTGTGAGAAAGAGATAGTCTCTTTCTCACACAGGAATAAGAACTGCTATAAGATGTCATGGTAACACTACTGGTCTGTGTTGACTTTGGTACCACCACGTCTTTTCGTAAGATTTACTTCTAAAATATTGTTGTGTTTGGACTACTAAACACGGGATTTGACTGCTGTTGCGTTTTTATCACGATTTATTGTATCGCAGATTGATATCAATATATTTTTGCTTGGTATCATCAACGTAGTTTAAAAATTCTTCACTACAGTAGAAACTGAGATATACTATACTAGTATTTTCATGATGAAATGTGCAGCGTTTGTGTATGACCTTTGACACGATAAAAGAACATAGTATTGGAAAGCTTTTTTGTTTTAGAAACAACATCTTTGGTACGATTAAAGCCTTTATATATTCTAATATTTAACGTATAAATACTCACTATCCAAAGCCGAAAAGCCTACAGCTTAGTAGATACCACGTTCTGCATTTCTGGAACTTTCTTTGTTACCAATGCTGTCTTATCTACAGATAACACTACAGTGTTAGAAATCTGATTTCAATCTTTGGTTAACATAAGCACTTATTTCGTCCAGTCTCTTTTTAGGATTCCGTACCTAAAGTGTAAAACGGGACCCTATTCCTTAGACTTCGCTGTCCGTCCGTTTGCCCGTCTGTCACCAGGCTCTATCTCGTAACCTGTTTCTATTCCCGCTATAACAACAAATACCAAAAAAAAAACATTAAGGGGGCTCCAAAGAAAACCTCAAACCATCCCAGCCGCCGCGGAAGACGCTGCGGGCATCGGGCGCCGCGAGTCGACTCCCGGCCACCGTAGATACGGGCCTGCGGACGGTGAGCAATGGGTAACTAACCGTCCGTCCGTCTATCCGTCCGTTGATCACCGACTGCCGGGGTTACGGGTTGTTCGAAAGAGATACCGCGTCTCCTGAACGTAAAGGGCAATAGAAGGAACATAATTATGTGGGTTTTACTCTGTACAAGTCTGACACTCTCCCCACTCCGAAGTTATTTGATGAATTCCCATCCGCAAAAAGGGGGCCCTTATTCAACAAACACGATAAACAAATGTACGTTGTTTATGTCGTGATGAGTACACACTTATAATAAAGTCATAACAATAGTTATGTTTTAAACCCTTAAACATCATAAAACAATAACTACAATCCGTGACTTAGATCAGTCTTATAAATTGTTTTCGTAATGATCATGTTTCATTTGAACGCGTACAATAATAATAATGACATACACTGCAATCTGCTCGTAAACTTAACTACTAGTATACGTTTTAGTTTATATTTTAATGACTTTAGTACTGTAATAAGGTTTATCCAAGAGTTTGATTCAATGAAGTTGATTGCTTGCATAAATAACTGCGTATGGATTATGGATGGAATTGATTTCTGTATCAAATCCTAAAATAATGGTTCTAGAAGCTATGATTAGCGCAAAACTTTACATAAATTAATTTATTTAACTTCATATGCAATAGTGGTACATATGCGCCACCAGTCCACCAGTCAACCTTTGGATTAAAAACGACAACATTGTGATAGAGTACAAAATTATATAAAGATATTTAAATATATAAAATATTTGTTTTCAAAAACGTATACATAATATACTTACTGATACTAATACACATTTACATATGAAATAAAGTAATACATACATTTTAAAAATAAACCATAACGATTAATCTTGGTTTTTAGTTTTTCTGTACTAACTTCAAAAGGAAAAAAAACCGAAAACGTTATTGGATTACTTTGTTGGCTATCTGTCAAGACCCTTTATCTCGGGAATGCTTTGAAATTATATATATATTATAGAACGAGTTGAAATTAAAACCAAATACTCGGCTCTGTAGTCCTTTTGTGCTGTGAAAATAACAACCCTCTATGTCTATGCAGTTAAAAGATATGGCTTTTTATGTCGCAAAATTGTGCGGAACCTCGGTGCGCGAGTCTGAGTCGCTCTTGGCCGGTTTTAAGTATTTCATTGAATTTCAATCAAAATAGTTCTGACTAAATTGAAATTGAATACTCTAGATATGCATTAAACTAGCTGGCGCCAGCGGCTTCGCCCGTGTGATATCGAAAAAATAATCTTATGTGTTATTGCAGACTATATATACCTAATCTACCTCTGTGGCAAATTTCATTAAGGCGCGGCAACAAGCTAATCTTTAGGTATTCGCGGAAGTGAGGCTAGCTGCATACTAGGCATGGTCTGACACAAGTACACGACAGTATTGCATCGAAAGAATAGAAATAAGGTCGAAAATATTTCGGTGTTTGATTTTATTTGAATATCATGTCCGCCAAAATGTAATACATTTTACAGTTTTTATTGAATACAAAAAAAAACAGCTCCGTGTTTGAAAAATTTTAGATATCTCTTTAGTCAATAGATATTAAAAATATGATGGTTGTCGCTGAAATAATTGGCTAACTTTGCGACGAAAATCTAGACGTTTTACAAAGTGTTTGCTTTGTACAGCGCCTTAAGATCTATTCAGCCGTTTCGACATGAAAGAGTAACAAACATCCATACATTCTTACAAACATTCGTATTTATAATATTATTAGTTTTGCCCGCGGCTTGGCTCGATTTAAATTCGGTATAACACAGTACCTGCTACCTGCAGTTTTTGCCCTTGCGCCTTATTGATTGTAATAGCAAAGCTAAGTTTTCCCTTTTCTTCCCTCGTTCTCCTTGAAATGAGGGAGAAAGAGGGAAGAAAAGGGAAAACTACAGGTAGCAGGTACTTGCAAATCTGGAAAGGGGAACTGTTTTAACCCGAATTTAACGCGAGCGAAACCGCGGGCAAAAGCTAGTAATTTATATGAATATACATATACATAACACCGTTTAAGTCGGCATCGTCAGCTCTCAGACAGTTTTCTCGAGGTAGTTATTCGTCTTATAGCCGTAAAGCTCGGTATGTCAGTGATGTAACTACACAGTACTCCTACTTCCGTAGTCTAGGTAACACTTATAACCTGGTGGTTTGGCGCTATGCCATGATGTATTGATTGAATTATTTAGCTTTGGAGTAATATAGACATCAGATTTTGTAAAGAGGTTATGTCGCTAGGCCTTACTAATATTTTTAAAAGCGAAAGTGAGTTGTTTGTTTGTTACGTCTTCACGCCTAAATGGCCAAACCGATTTTGATGATTTTTGGTACAGATATAGTTGACACCCTGGAGACGGACATAGACTAAAAAAAGTTTTTCTTTATCGAGCATCAGGCGGGTTAGTTAGTAACTATTGCCACGCGGACTAAGTCGCGGGTGGAAGATAGCATCTAATATTATTTCAAAACGTCTAGTTGACACTTCTTGTGACCCAAGGGCTGGCTGTTACTTTGGCCAGAGCTAGGCTGGTTGGGCTTTCTTTAAGTTATTTCTGTACAGGATTTTGTTAAGTAATAAAATTGTTACAATTGGGAATATAGTATAATAGTTCATACATGTTATAAACCCGACAGTAACTCTGTCTATTTGTCAGTTGGTCTGCAAAAGCTAGTAAAAAAATATATTTTTCCTGCCAGTGACTAGCATTAACCGCTAGTCACGGGATCCTAGGATTAAGATTCTTTAACTATCTTCCGATTTTGTATCTTGCACAAATTAAATAGCTTACCTACAGTACGGCCAACGAGAAGCGATACGAAAGGTCATTAACCTGAAGAACAACTGTGGCGTTGACAATCTTATATTTAGCTCTTTCCATCTTGTGCCTTTGTCGTAATGTCTCGTTCTCCCGGCAAAAACATGACAACGTTAAGACGGGTTCGCCAACATTCGGGCAGCCATTTTAGATGGGGTTTTAGCATGGGTTTTGTTTACATTTGGTATCGCTTCTCGTTGGCCGTGCTATACCCATCAAAATCTAAGCCAAAAGCAGTTTGGATTAGGATGAGACACGTCTGATTTCGAATGTTTTGCTGAAAAAATTATTTTTTTATACAATTATATTCTATCCACACAACGACCAAATGTTATCAAACAAATATTCGTGCATACAAACGCTAAATACCTACATCTTTATTTATTAATTTGTTGCGGCACAAAATTTACTTTAATACCTGGTTTCAAAAATCGATCCGAACGGAGTGATGTGGAGACGTGCTAGATTAGACCAATCACAGACGACATTACATACCTACGCAATTTAGTTTTCACCTAATGTGATCAGGCGATGTCCGTATGTCTCATCTCCGCATAGCTCACCCCAGGTTTGGTGGGAACCGGGCTTAATTGCAATAAATCTTGCTCCTTCCTAATACAGTGTTTACTACATAGAACTACATATGTAGTTTACGTCGCATGTACCAACGATGATCATACGCATGAGAAAGTGGCATGAGTTTTAATTATAGAGGATTTTATATGTATGTACCATAATTACATGTTTTGTAACCAGTAATTATAATAGTAAACATTGTCGTGAGGAAAGTTTTAAGTAGGATGTGGGTGGGTATGAAGGAGTAGACTAAAGAAAACATGATTATGATATTGTTGATATCGCTATCAGCGATAAGACCGCGATCGTAACGATAGAAGTAGCAATAGTGTTAAACAGTCGTGTTAACATTTTGGTGTACAAAAAAGTATTTTAAAGAGATTGGAAAGAAGATTACCTATTGAAATCAAAGAAGACGGCTTACGGAATTGTAAAACTTGTTTTTGAGGACATAATCTAAGAAGATATAAAACTACCGTCAACGTATTTTTTACAAATAAAGAATAAACAATATACAAGTACTAGCTGACGCCCGTGGCTTCGCCCGCGTGATATCGAAAAGAAAGTTGCAGCCGTTTTGACGTGAAAGAGTAACAAACATCTATACATCTTCACAAACATTCGCATTTATAAAATTAGTAGGATTAAGCGTAAGGAAGAAGAGGAATCATTGACCGCAAATAAACCTAGAAAAGAGCAAAAGGATGATGGCCATTTAGAAACAGCTACTAATCAACATATTATTTCCTAAATTAAAACTTGATACAGTACTAATCACCATCATAACTCGGGAACAATCAATTCGACATAACGATTTGTTTCTCAAATACTCCTTAAAAGTGAAGTAACAGATTAAAATTATAATTTAAATGAAATATTTACAAACAACTTGGCATCTGAATTGAAGCATCCTTGGCCTTAAATCGAGCATAGATAAACACACAGAAACTCGTTATTTCCTAAATGTGGCATCAAAGTATAGAGTAAATATAAACAGGCCAAAAAATCACAAAATTGTGTTAAATTGTTGAATAAATAGACTGACTCCTTGTTCAAAATTTTAATAGTTTTGGAATATTTGTAGTTAGGCAACAGGCCGGTAGTCATTTATGGATAAAACACTCTGCTAGATTAAACAGTAGCAACCGTAGATGCAGCTTGAAATATATCATCAAGCAAGCAACATGACCCTAAAATTTAAACGTACCAACACAATGAAAAACAACACGCAGTCAATGTTTATCAAACCTCACAAGTATCCATTTATTAATAAATTGCTTTAAACTTGACTTTAGAATAATTCTTTCAAATGGAACTTCATACTGCCTTACTGCCGCTGCTAAGTAGGAGGGGCAGGAGCCCATCCTGGATTCTATGCCCGGGCCAGGCAAAGGTTTAATTTTCATAGAAAATTCTCAATAGCAACCCGGAGATTGAGTTTATGCTCGGTTGATGGGTATAAGCTCGACATGGGACTTGAATATAACTTGCTAAATGTGGGTGTACCTCTAGGGACACCTATGATGATCGTATAACAGAATAACCATGGCAAATGGAATTCCTAACGCGGTATCAAAGTAAACATACTATGGTTACGCCATATTATTTACTAGTGATCTTGACACGGCGTTTGGTCTTGGACATTTTCGCAATTATTTAATTAGTTATCGCATTCTCGAATGTGACGACGACACAAGCTTAGGGCGTGCTCTTGGTAATTACAGAAACCAACGAATCATTCGCCTTTTCAATTAGTTTTGCGGTTTTTTTAAGTGATTTTTTGTTCATGGAATTAATAAGAGTTTATTTAGATTGCATTGTTCATTTATCTGATGTTAACAAGGAAACGATGTGAATTTCGTCTTTTCAAAGACATATTTCATAACTTCGGACTAAAATGATAAACTTGCGGTTTTGGCTGATGAAAGAAGAGGCTACGTCTAATTAGTCACATAATTAAATTATACTACGCTAAACAGACGCCAATTTTCGTCACTACGCATCGTCATTTTCTTGTCATGAACATGCTTTTCGTATCATGAACGCACGTCAAGCTACTTTTGATGAATGTGCGTCAAAAGTCACGTCATTTCAACTACACGTGTTACGTCAAAAACGTCAAATCGCAGTTAATTGAACGCCTGTGCTCATCTAGTGAAAGCTGATTGGCTAATATTGTCCGTTGACTTGTGACATAAATATTGCGTTGGTTCTGATGATGCGTGCTTTATTAGGCTAGGGCGATTGATTTATTTGGGAGTGTTGTAAAGTTGATTAATTTATTTGTTTAGTAGGGTCAGATGGGTTAAGTTACATTCTTTTTTATCTCTATCTTTTAAATTATTAACAGTATAATGAACCCAATCAAAAGAAGTGTCGCACACTGCACGACTTGGCCGCAGAAACTCCGATCAGGATAACTCCGATAGTTTGGTCGTACGACTGGTCGTCCGATTGCAATAGCGTCCGACTCCGATCATGCCAGAAGTCGTGGAAGTCCCTAACTTGAGTGTACAAAAGACACGCGAAATGTTGCAATAGATGACAAACTAACTGAACAGGCCCATCACAGTTTTAAATGTTGCGTTATTAAACCCTTTTCATTGTTTAAAGTCAATGCAACTCCTTTAGTAAGTCTCTTTTGTGCTATTCAGCAATTCAGCCATACAAAACAAGTTTATTTGAATATCTCATTGTACGGGAAATCTACACTGAGCGAGGCCATTTTATACTGGAAAAGTATAGCTTGATTTGTCGCCGTGTGTACAAGGCAGGCAAGGTAGCATGACATGAACATGCAGAACACCTGGTAGGCTAATAATTTAATAAAATAATTCACAAATGATGCCGTTACTTTTCTATTAGTTTAATACGTTAATGTAAGAAGCGGATTATGATAATTCAGTAATGCGTGACTTTACACACTGTACTTAAAATGGTTTTTACTGTTAATCCAAGTATGACGACGCTTGATGAGCCTATGCAAAGGCATATTGGTAGATATCAATCATTTCAATAGAATTTTGTTTAATATTCCATCATCAAAAATCATTAACCTCCTTTTGGGATACTAAACACTCGGATAAATAAAATCTAAAGAGATTAGTACACAAAAGGCACCAAGGTCTTTAAAATTGAGGTAAATAAAGGGCAAAAGAAGCGACATGGGTGGCTTTAAGTCAGTAAAAGTCTGACACTCCCGCCCCCTCGCATCTGCCCAGAGCGGGGGAAGTTATTTGATTTCCTATCTGCAAAAAAAGGCTTAATCCACACCGAAATGCCTCTTCGGTCTAAGCTGACACTTAAAAGCCAAAAATAAGACATGCAAGCTCTCATTGTACGGATCTATACAAAACGAGGCCTCATTAAACTGGAAATATATACCTACCTTGATATGTCGTCGAGTAAACATTTTGACGTTTGTTCTATTCTTAAAAGAGTCTGTTTTTTTGTGTAATAAACTGATATAATTAATGTTTATAAGTCGTATAATAAATGTTTATAAGTCGAACTGCGTCCAAAAGCCATTGTCTTAAGTTCTTTTCTTGTCTTCTGATTTATTCTTCTCAGCTTCTTCGTCTTCGTTGTCGTGATCTTTGTGCCACTTTGTTAAATAAATCTTCTTAGATTAAATAATCTACAATCCTAGTAAATTACGAATGGGCGAATTAGAAATCAGTAATCTATTCTACACTTAATTTCAACATTCATTTAGACAGTTAAAAGTAGACTTTGCAGGTACAATTCATTTGCTACCTCAATTACAGAGCCGTCAATTAAGTTCTCAAGACAAGCTTTTGTATAATTCTTCATCTTTCATAAAGAATATCCACGCAACCAAGGTGTGTCGACATTTAAGACAACTGGCCCATACCCGCATTCCTTACAACATAAGAAAGGGTACAAGAAAAATGTTCATGTTGACCATCAACTATATAGTCTAGCAATTTGCTAAAACCCACACTTGGAACGTAGATTAGCTATTACACTGACATATTACCTCATTAGTTCGCAAATTGTTTTGCATAACTGCAGACCTTAAATGATTTATTATGTAATAAATAAGGTTTATCTGTCGAGAGTCGCTTTGGGCGCTCGTTGGCGGCATTGTTCTTTTGACCTGTGCCTTTGCCGTGGTCTTCATGAGGCAATAGTTCAATTCTTTGATCTATGGTGTTGGTATAGCAGTTACTGGACGTTTCTTTGAACTATACAGCCAATACTCATCTTTTTGTTGGATATTTTGGTGATGTTCGACGCAAATGAAGACTTTTAAAATAAAAATCTCCCTGTTTGTCAATAACCTATTTAAGGCGACATTAACTGCGTCTAACCGTGACAGTAGTCAGCCATACATTGCCGCCCGTCGCCCGCCAGAGACCCGCTTCAACGCGCACCAAGATTATTCGAAAAAACAACCCACCTTGATTTATCAAACACAATACAAATAAAAGCCGTATACTAAAATATGGATCATTAAATTGTCTTTTATATGATTAAAGTTTCATGTAAATACGCCCCATAGTTTTTGCGTGATTATCGTTTTTTTGTCCGCGTTAGACAATACTTTACAAATTAATTACACTATGTTATTATTAAACAGGAATTAATAGAGGTTGCCATTACAAATCTACAAAAGGAACTGGGCTCCATAGATATTATATGCTTAACTGAAACTTTCCTAAAAAGTGGTTGTGAACAAAACCTTAGGCTAAATAACTATAATCTGGTATCTTTCTTCTCGCGAACTAACCAACGAAGGGGAGGCTCGTGTATATTATTAAAAAATAACCTACAATTCAGAGAAATAAAAAATCTACCCCTCTCCATTACTTTTCAATTTGAATGTTGTGCCATTGAAATCATTAAATTTAATTTGATTATAGTGTGCATATATAGAACACCTACATATGATGCCACAATATTTTTAAAGAATCTGGAACTTCTCACCAATAAATTGTGTAAAAAAGGTAATAAACAAATCATCATCTGTGGCGATTGGAATATTGATGTATTGAAAACAAATAAAACTTCAAATGACTTACAGTCAATACTTAGTAATAACAACTTAATAAACCACATAAAACTGTCCACGAGACAGAACGCGTGTTTGGACTTAATAGTAAGTAACATACACGACGCTAAGCCTGCAACTCATTATCTAGCGCTTTCAGACCACGAAACGGCACAATCAATTACGGTTAACTTACAAACTGACTCTCAAGTTAAAGACTTCCAAAGCTTTTGTTTTAAAAAAGTAAGAGAGCTCAGTGACGACAATATAATTAAATTTTATAACTGCATCTCGAGTCTATCATTTTCCGAAGTTTACGAAGCTCAAACAACTAACGACGCCTTCGATAAACTACACGACTTAATAACCCTTTTCTACAGTCTATGCTTCCCTATTATAAAAATAAAAAATACTTTGAAACAGGTGAAAAATAGAGGTCTTACCAAAGGTATAAAAAGATGCTGCATAAAAAAACGAACTCTATATTTAAAATACCATCTCAGCAAACATAATAAAAAACAAAATAAAAAATTATATGACAACTATAATCGAATTCTGAAAAAATGCATACTTAAAGCTCAGCAGATCAATAGCTTAGGCTATATTAATAAAGCCAAAAACAAAAGTAAAGCAGCCTGGAACATGATTAAAACAAACACAATTAATATGACGAATAACTCTGAAGTTGACGCAGTTATTACTAACGGTAAAATTTATAACAATGCAAACGAAATATGTGACTTATTTAATGACTTTTATATATCCCAAACAAATACAACCAATTCCGCTCAAAATAACAGGAAAAATTATATAAAAATAACGACCTCTCAAAATCCTAAAAGCATTTTCCTCACACCAGTGGATGAATCAGATGTTCATAAAATAATTCTTAGTCTAAAAAACACTAGCTCGACTGGATATGATGACTTGAACACCAAAGTGTTAAAAATATGTGCAAGAACTTTAGTGTCTCCCTTAACATACGTTTTAAACTTGTCTTTAACGGAGGGAGTATTCCCAACACGCCTAAAAAGGTCAATTGTCAAACCTCTTTATAAGAAAGGTGTAAAAACTGAGATGAGCAAGTATCGCCCAATAACTTTAATTCCAATTCTAGCTAAAATATTTGAGAAAGTCATGTGTGTGAAAATAGAGAACTTTTTAACAGCATGTAATATTCTTAAAAAAGAACAATTTGGTTTTAGGAAGGGCAGTTCTACCGCTTTAGCATGTTTCACGTTAGTAAAATACATAACTGAAAGCCTGAATAAAAAATCTAAGATAAGTTGCGTGTTCCTCGACATGACAAAAGCGTTTGACTTTGTTTGCCATAAAACACTACTCTCAAAGCTTGAACATTATGGAATACGGGGTAAAGCCAACGATTGGATCAAAAGTTACCTATCAGAAAGAGTACAATGCGTTGAAGTAACAAAAACCTGTAAAAATGAAAAAAATACCTATAGGTCGGAATATAAACAAAATAATTATGGCACACCACAGTAATCTTATCCCCACCACTTTTTCTAATTTATATCAACGATATTCTAGAGGCGATAGGTAAAGATTGCATATTATTTGCGGATGACACAACAATAATGCTTAAAAGTGACACCGACAAAAATTTAGAAAAGGAAATCATCCAGGCGTTAGACAATGCTATCAATTGGCTCGAAAAAAATAATTTGAAAGTAAATATGACTAAAACAAATATTATACAATTTCAGACATTCAATTCAAACATAAATAAACTCGATATTAATTATAAAGACTCTCACTTGACAACTGTCGACAATTGTGTATTTTTAGGTATAACGATAGACAAAAATTGCAACTGGAAGGCACATATAGATAAAATTGTTACAAAAATATATCGTTTTATATATGTCTTGAAAAGAATCAGGCAAACGGTAAACTATGACACTGCAAAACTGGCTTACCATGGTTATGTATCATCCATACTTAGATACGGTATTATAATATGGGGTAACTCAGTAGATTTTGACAGAGCTTTTAAAGCCCAAAAAAAATGTATTCGAGCTATTTGTGGAGCTCACTTTTTAGACAGCTGTAAGCCATTATTTCAAAAACTTAAAGTTATGCCTTTGCCATGTTTATATATTTTCGAAATATGTATTTTTGTTAAGAAAAACTACAGTTTATTTGAACCTAACATTGACAGGCCTAATAGCCGAACACGCCACAAAGACAGACTTCGGCTGCCACCAGTAAAATTGCAACTATTTAAGAAAAATGTTTACTGTATGTCAATTATCATTTACAACCATTTGCCAAATAATTTACAGGAGCTACCACTGAGAATTTTTAAAAAAATGCTTTTCAATATGTTACTAATAAAGAGATATTATACCGTTAAGGACTATTTAGAAGATAAGTCAATACCAGATGTAATTTGCAATATAGACTGATTTAATTGACATACCGACTGTAAAGACATAAATTTGCACGTCATATTATGGCAGGATATGCTGAATCCAATTTAATGTAACACCTTATGTACCATATTCTAGCAAATAAATACTTTTGATTTGATTTGATTTATTAAAATATAATTTCACATTTTCACATATCAAATTATGAATAAAATTGTCTAGTATAACATATATTTTTTTCAAAGAAATAAGACTACAAGTTTAGACGTGATGTTCAATATAAAATCATTAAAAGTCGTATATCTGCGCCTTAAGTTACTCTCGTGGCATCCATTGCGTTCCAGTCCATTCTTGACTCAAAACTAATTACTATGTACACACGACGGCACATCAGTTTATGCAAAAAAAAAATAACCTGATCTCTGCTACGGTGTGTGATTCGTAGTAGAGAGATCAGGTTATAATAGTTTAGACTGGGTTGACCTGCCGTCGTGTGTACAATTAGGGCAACCACAGTATTTTTAAGCTATTGCATGGCTTCTATCGGGGGCCTTGAGCGTGGAGACCGAATCCAGAAATTTCGTAACGAAATAACCTAACACTTTCATTACGAATACGGTCAATTATTTCAATCACGAGTCCAATGTTCGATTAGCGTGTTTGGTAGAGAATCGGATAGTCTATCGACATTACGCTGCATCAAACCCAAGGTGTTGTTTTTCTTTTTGCGATTTCTTTTCATTATATTATGTTTATTTTTTGCATAAGTTTTTTTTTATTTATTGCATAAGTTGATAAAAAATGCCATGCAATAGCTTTACCGCGGCAGTCCCCGAGTGCCACACGATTTTTTTTTATTATTATATATTTATCTGCCTAGTCTTTTCCAAACTATATTGGGGTTAGTTACATTTATTTTATAAGTTAAATTGACCGATTACCTATATATCTTACCTCCACAACTCACTTAGTACTAGGTAAGAATAGATGTCAGATTTTCAAGCTACTACCAGTAACGACTCTCAAAGACCTACAAATATCAGCCGCGACATAAGACTTATCGTGTTTTTTGTACGGTGCAAATTCGCTATGTATTAGGTGGTCACCCATCCATGGACCTGTCAACTAACCAAATAATTTAGCAAACAATACAATCAATTTGCTCTAAGCTTTCTGAAAGGTCAAAAGTGTCTTTACTCATTGTCTGTTTTTCAACGCCTCAGGTAAGCCAGGAGATTAGCTAATGACTTTCAATATGTCAGCAGTCTGTCTAGAGAAATAGTTACATGGCCACGATGTTGGTAGGAAATGAAATAAACTTGTGCTATTGATTTGTAATGTACCGTAAAACGGAATGAATAGAAATGTAGGGGGACTTTGGAATGTTTAATTAATATGGTAGCTAGCTGGCGCCCGAGGCACCGCCCGCGTGATATCAAAAAAAATATCCTATGTGTTATACCAGACTATAGTCTACCTCTGTGCCAAATTTCATCAAGATCCAATCAGCCGTCTTGACGTGAAAGAGTAACAAACATCCATATATCCTCTCAAACGTTCGCATTTATAATATTACTAGCTTTTGCCCGCGGCTTCGCTCGCGTTAAATTTGGGGTAACCAAGTTCCCCTTTCCTGATTTACAGGAACCTGCTATCTGTAGTTTTTGTCCTAGCACCTTATTTATTGTAACAGCAATAGTTTTTTTTATAAAGAAAAGTTTTTTATTAAAAAAAAAAGCCTATGTCCATCTCCAGGGTCCCAACTATCTCTGTACCAAAATTCATTAAAATCAGTTTAGCCATTAAGGCGTGAAGACGAAACAAACTCACTTTTGCTATTAAAATATTAGTAGGGATTGACAACAATGATCAAATAAATAAAATAGATTACATATTGGTAACATTTAATATTACTTGTACACTAAAAACTTTAAAGTTTTGTATCCACTAACCCGGCCTGATAGCTGCGTTTTTATTCATACCTTTTGACCCGGTACTGAATATCGTTAATTGTGTGCCAACTCACTGTGTGGAGGATTATATGGCAAGAGAGGAAGTGTCTGATGAGGTGATGACTATGGAAAGAAGATACCGAGCGCCGATTTTATACATTTTGGCAAAAGTACAGGAGAATGATGGTGACGTACGCGAGGTCTCTCTTCTCAATTAAAACCTTTTGTGCGCGACGCAAAAAAAGCAAACTTCATCTGCAAAACATTTTCCTATCTATGTGTGGATTAGTGTCTAGTCTAGGGATGGCCGATCGCGCCTAATAGTCCAGTCGATAGCGGAAAGGTAAACAAAATAAATACGACCAACAAATGCGCAACGTAATCTATCATATTCAGTGATTTTTAATTAAAATAAAAAAAATAAGGTAGTTACAGAACTATATTATAAGTAGTCATATAATGTAACATTTAAAAATTTGAAAAGTATGTCATAAGTAGATAGGACAGGGTAAAATGTAGATCTTGGGTCTATTCAAGTTGGCCACTCCTGGTCTAGTGCAACTAGTTGCAGCTGAAGTACAGTCACATGGTGATTGATACCTTACTCACTTTAATCTGAATTAATGATCACCGATTACGATTCAGTGACTGTCTAGTCAATCATCATCGTCTAGCCAAATCATTGGAGCAATCAATGCTATTCATAGTCTGTCAATACTGTAATCAAAATTAATACAACTTAGCTACTCTATGATCCTTTCAGTTACAAATCCAAGGTTGGAAATAAATAATTCAGTGAGCTATAAATTTAAATAGTATCTGTTAATGCAGTCGTGACGAGCCGTAAAAGCAGATGTAACAATGACGATTGGATCCAAACGATTATATTCAATATAATATATTTTATTGGACGACGGCTGATTTGATCTTAACGCAAAACTAGCCTTTATTTGCGACTTTGTCTGCTTGTAAAATATTTGATTATATCAAGGGCACTTAAGACAAACGGTTTATCTTATACACAAATAAATAATATAGCAAACAGGACACGGCTATGTATTGTCTTCTTCATTTCTCGGTTATTCTATAGTTATTCGGTGGTCTGATTATTTTCATGTTACTTTACTTAAAAATAGTGCTAAATAGTCTCTTAAAGAAATAGCTGCGTGACATACAAACGACCGCTTTTTCTGCATCTTGCAGATCATCCTATGAGGTTGATTTGTGGTATGAGGATGGGTACCTTACATAGACCTCGAGCCAGCGGCAAACATACGTATAAAGTAAGCACCAACACGCTAAGGTTACGAGTCTCAGCTTAGGGCGTCGTTGGGGGACAGCAAATCGACAGGCTGGATCGTAGGAGTATCATTGATTAGGGGCTGGTTTAAACCGAGAGGCTCAGCATCGCGGGCTGGCTCAATCTGGACAAGGGCTGGACAGCAGACAGCCATTCAGTTATTACCATGCGTAGGCTACGGAGTTCTTAAAACGGCTATCTATGAAGGGTGTCAGTGACTATAATTTGAACTAAAACACACTATCTAACTGTGAACTGTACATTTCTAAGTATATTTATGTTCAGACACGGAGTAATATTAAACTGACAAAGATTTATAATATTAATAAGATTGATTTAGAATTGACGTGCATGACAATGGAAGGAATCCTGCTTAGCTACCGTGTAGATCAATCTGCGAGGTTAAGTCACTCTTGCCATGGTCAAATCCTGGATGACGGACCTGCCTTGAAGTCTTTTTTTGGTCATGTAGTGTAGCTCCAGTTTTGATTAAATGGTAATATAGTTTAGATAGTTCAATATGTGTGTTTTTGCTTTTATTTGTTTATTTATCTTTTATGCACAAGTAAGAACTTTTTAAATGTGGATTTAATGCCTCGGGCATTTTATATCCGTCTAACTTTTTTTTGCAGATGGGAAATCATTATATAACTTCCCTCTGGGTGGAGTGGCAGGGGAATGTCAATTTTTTACTGTTTTTTCTAAAACCCACCCATGTTCATGACCGCGGTATTCTTTTTAACAACCCGCAACTCTGGTATCATTCTACCTTAAGGGGACTTTTATATTAGGGACTTTTCGATTCTCCCTTTGTTGTCTCAACTCTGATCCTACATTGTCTTCGGGTCGGTTTGAACTTATTCGTTTTTGTCTAGACTTGACCCTATTTTTTATCTCGTCGTTTTTCCAAGAGATCCCACAGAACGGCGCTAGCTATGATACGCCTTTTGGCTTCGTATCTGCACGAAGTTATAATTAAAGCTTTGTGCTAACTATGAAACCTTTAAAAGGATTTGGAGAATGGAGTCTACTATAATTGCTAAAGATTGCTAAGACTGTATAGGAAAATTGCCTAATTTAGTTGTAATTTTAGACATCGATAATTTACGGACTTGGCCTATGATGACGAGAACGTAGCCTTTGAAATAAATGAGTTCGTTTTCTTCGGAATTTAGTAAATTGCACAGACACTTTAAAGTAGGTACGATGTATCTACCAGTAGCACCTTTTAACTTTTCCATTGTTTTCTGGTTTTTTTCTTAGATAGCAAAGCAATAATTTACGCTATTTTCTATAGAAATTATGTATTTACTTTTTTGAACCGATTTAAGTACAGGTCTGGTTTGACCTTCATGTCGGGTACTCCTGTCTTACCTTTGAGTGTGAAAACTGCATTATTAAGATCCTTTATCATACTTTCAATGGCCTTACTCGAAACCTTGGCTCCCGAGACATCCGGTATACTTTTACAATCAAATTGAATTATGTCGTAATCACTCAACAAGTACCACATTGACACCTTTGCCTGCTTCTCAACACATTGTTCGAATAACTCTCAAAATTACCCATTTTTATGAGATTGTTTAAAAAAACAACCACCAATTTATTTCGTTTAATTATTGTTTTTCGTGACATACGGTTGGGTTGTTCAGCGAATAATATTTAGTTTTGCCGCAGTTTTTAAAGTTTAGATTTGTGAAAGTAAAGAACAATTAACGAAGATTATTTGTATCGAATAGTCTTCAGTTACTACTTTTATACCAACAGTAACACCAATTCAATAAATCAAAAGTATGCGCTCTTGTACAATAAATAATAGAGAACGTTTGTTGCATTCCGTTTTACATAACAATAGCATATAATAACAATATATTTATTTAAAAACAGGATGTTATAGGATTCCTATATCACTCAATCGACTCGACAGTCTACATATAACACAGACCGATGTAAACATGACCTAATATCGGTAAACTCGTAAATCGCATTAGGCGCCTACCATGCTTTCTGAACATTAAACCCGTGTGTCACACACAGCTTAAAGCATACACATAACTTTTTTACGACATTAGTTAACTCTTATTAATTAAGACTTATTATTTTGCAAGAACTATTAAATTTTAAGTAAGTTTGATTGACCCACTGACTCAAATTGATCGTCATATAAAAGATTTTGACGAAATTATCGGTATTAATTAATTTAAAAGGTGATAAATAAGATAATGTACTGATCAACTTAAAAGCAACATTGACATTGATTGGTGCTGATTCTGATTAACCACCATTAAGCTACATTAAGACTACAATGACATACCTAATAACAACTCATTTTATTTTACACCATTTTAGTCGCGATTAAAGATGGTCCAATTTAGCTTGACAAACGGTTGTTGGTGAAAAACGAGATTGATGAAGAAAAGAGGGAGATTGAACTATCTTACAGTCTTACAGACTAAACTATCATCAATGCTGTCAAACAATGATATAGTTAAATTTTGTAACTTTATTCAATTTTTGAAAAGGAAACGTTGTTTTAATAGAAATGTTTTTTTTTGTGATTTTTAGAAAAAGATTTAGTTTAGTTTGTTACAACAGAATCGACAAAATTATCCTACTAAATTTAATATTATAAATGCGAAATTTTCTGTTTGTCTGGAAGTATGTTGCTTTACTTACCAAATTTAAATCTTGTATTAAACGCACACTATGTAGGCAAGCATATTATAAGTTGGGGGATTATATTGATGATAAAAATGCTTGGCTCAATGCTGGTCCTGCTCCTCAAGCATAGGGGTAAACTCATTGATCAGTATCCGAAGCTATAGTGGAAGCTGCAGAAGATTGTAAAACTATCTTTGCATTGTATAGAATCAATTCTCTAGTATTGTATAATTATTAAGCCCATATGTGAGTGCTATGTATTATCATTGACTTGACGAAGCCCTGGTTAATAGTGTCATGCTCACTTAAATGTCTCGCTGATAGTGGCGGGTGTGTCGGGTCATTTAGCTCCCTTCAAAATGGTCGAGCTGAATGGGGCTGATCTATACGTCTTGTTCGTGAACGGGCGCCGTCAGTTGGGACTGGTCATTTTTTAACTACCACGGTCATTTTTAATTTATTTAGATTTAAATTGAATTTTGCTTTTTATTTACTCTGGACGCTCTTACTGTGCACGTCTTTCTATATCGTTCTCACATATTTGTATAATCTCAACACGAATGATGTAAATTACTATTTTGTAAAAATATTAGAATTTAAAAGAGTGTCCATGGAGTTTCTTGCCCATTCTTCTCCATAGAGATCAACGCTTTGGAATGGGCAACTGCAGTAGGTACTTTCACAAGTTATTATGCCTTGTGACCGGGACTGTAGATTCATTTTGTTTCTTGACATTCAAAGTGCCTGTAATGGTCTAATTGAAATAAATGATTTGATTTGATTACTCTGGTACTCAACAAAAACATAGATCATATTTTGGAGTCATCATTTCTTAATCAATAAGTATTCTGGGAATATTGTAGTTTTTCATAAGTTCTGACTATTGAATCTACACATATAACAAAGAAAATCACTAACTCACACATTACGATCATCTCACAAACTATAAGTGTTAGGAGATCATTTTAGGACGTACGACGGACGGACGACTTACTAATATGGAATTCTGTAAAATTCAAATCCTAAGGGGGAAAGTGGGGTGGCAAAATATGTATGGGAGAATGTGATTCCTTGGAATTAACTTTAAATTTTGCATAAGCAATCTTTCACAAAACCATCACGCTACGACACTGTGGCGGGCGATACCGCTAGGCGCAGCTAGTCTCTTATGTAACCCCTTTTCTTTGTTCATAGGCAGCCAGCGCCCTCTTCACCCTCGACGGAGCGCGAGGCGAAGCCCTATCCCGACGTCTGGCCCGCAGTGAGCGTCGACGGCGCCGGTGCAGAGCTGCCCTAGCCATCATAGCCCTGCTCCTACTTCTGGCAGCAGTTGGAGCTGTGGAGCTCCTCATGTCGAGGGGGCAGAGAGTCTTTGGGGCTGTTCTGCGATGAAAAACATTGAGTGAATGGTGGTCACGGTGATGGATAAATTGATAGAAGGACAAGATTCTAGACTTTTCATGCCCGCTTTCTTTTGTCTTTTTCGATAGCGCTATTGTTTAATTCCTGAAAATGTTTTGTTCAAAGATAGTTTTGGTAACTTTGAATAAATACTTTGCGGCGTCACAGTCGGTTTATATTGGCCAAATGATCATATTTACTCCTAATATGCTTGTAGCAGCTGTTCAATCATTTGTAAACGAATGGTATAGAACCTAATTGTATTATAAGAATAGTACCTACCCAGTACCCAGTTGAATATACCAACATACCGTTATTTAATACAAAATTCGAATTCTAACTTCTCGACTGTTTTATTCTGCTACAATACCATGACTTTTAAAGCAGAACTTATTCTACTAAGGGAAAGAGACACAGAGCTATACAGGGTGTCTCGCACCATCTCATTCCCTTAGTGGAATAAGTTCTGCTTTAACATGTCATGGTAGGCCTACTGTTCTTATAATATATCTAGAATTCCTGGCAAAACGTTGGCACTAGTGCAAGTTATCTGGAATGTTGGCACTCGTGTCTAGTCTTTAATATTCAGGTAGGTACAGGAAATGGAGGTCTGAGGCGTGGGATCCTTTGAGACCTTCGTTTTAGAGCTTGTCCAAATGTTTTTACTAAAGGTAAGGTTCCTCACCGCGACGATCGACAACAACCGTCCGGCTAATATACCCACCAGACCAAAACCCCGTCTAACTTTAGCTGGAGGATCCTTCTTTTTCTATGGAGAATAAGGGAGAATACACCTTCTTCCTCATACCTATTCTAATAAAGACTACGTATCTCCACTTTGCTGTTTAAAGCAACCTAGATGACCTGATATTTGTTGTCCCGTCTCAATGGAATTCCGGAGCTCGGAACTTAGGACAACAGGAGGTCTAAAATGGCCACGTTACCAGAGTCTTAATATGATAATAATATGAATTACGTTAAAATTCTTAAAATGGTCACAGACGCAGTTATATATTGTGAATTGTCACTTTGTGACCATTTTAGACCCCTAGATCTATCAAGTTGCCATCACTTAACGCATCCCGTAAACAATTGGTTATGTTCAACTGGTGTTGCTTTGAAGACAGTGAAGAAGCTAGTTTTTTAGCTTCTTCTTCTAAGCGTATCAATGGCAAAAAGTTTAAATGTGTTTAGCTCAAAACTCATTCATACATACATACACCGCTGACTATTGCAAGACATAGATTATCAAGTGCGCAGGTGTGGGGCATGCAGTTCAAGATGGAAGGTCTGCTATTATCTGTAGGAAGACGCCAGAAACGCACTTCAAAATCAAAATACTTTTATTTTATTTTTTTAAACGTCGAGAAAATGTGCACGGTTCAGGTTGGTCTATGGAGAAGAACCGGCAAGAAACTCCGTGGTTACTCTTTTATTTTTACCTGAGATCTGAACCGTTAATGCACCCCCATTCTGACGAAATTGTCTTTGCTCCGAATGCTTGGTTTCGAAGTATGTTTCGAGATTTCCACAATTCCATATGTCTTAAAACATGATTGGCGATATGTGGGTGTAAAATTAGGAACACCTCAACCTAAATTTTCGTGGCTTTCTGGCGTCATGTTGGTGTTAATTTTAAGTAACTTAGACAATAAGAGTGGTAAGGTACCAATTCTTGTTTTGAAAAAATAGATTTGTTTGAAAATTCCATGCTTAAAAGGCAAACGACTTGGATTCCACTATCGAAAATAGTATTAAGTTACTGTTAAGTAGTTAATTTTTTGTAAATATGTTTTTCAATTTGGACCATTCGATATTAAAATAAAAGTATTTATATATCTATGATAAGTTAAGTGCCTTCCTATTTAGCTCTAGGGTAAAATACGTGCATACAGAGGTTTCCAAAATCACATGTAGGTAGGTTCGCGTAAAAATAAAGGTACTATTTGCTCATATTTAAACTAATATAAGGAGATCCCGTGATGAAAATGTTTTAAATTTGTAACTTCTCTTTTCTTCTTCCTTTGACTCAAGGATTCAAGAGAGAGAGAGAAAGTAGCTAAAATCCTAAAGACTTGTGGCTTAGACTCCATTCTGATTTAAGATATTGGTTGCCTATTAAGAGGAAGTTTGAAAGTGGCGCCTGTTACAGGAAATATGAAAGGGAGTTGTCCGTCTTGGGATGGAGATGTAATGAGGAGGATTTTGTTGTTATTTCTTTACTTAAATAAAACATTGTCCCACACTAGAAATTTCTCCTTTGTCGTGTGATAAAACACATGTGACAAAAAGAGTGATGAATATATATTGATTTACGAAAAATAATAATATTGATTGACGAAGACAGATGAAAGAAGTGAATGATAGCGAAACGATTGACAGGGGAGAATAGCAGCGATCACGAAAACGCATTGGAATGACATAAGCTACCGAAAAACTACAGAAGTCTCTGTAGAAATACCTACGCGTCTTCTTTTACCAACTGGAGGCAGTGAGCACTTTATAATAATGGGCCCAACCCAGACGCGATAGCGAGCGAGCGAAGCGAGCTCGAATTTATTTGTTGAAAGTGCAAGATAGTAGAATTTAATCGCCACATTTTTTAAGGGCTAAAGATGACAAACCAGTCGATTGTCGTTAAGTTACATAGTGTATTTTCAAATACATATCGACAAGCAACAAGTTAAAGGCACGTTGGGAATCTCTGTTTCTTTGCTCACGATAGTAAATATTTTAAAAATTAATTTAGTATCTAGATAACGCCTTTTGCTGTAGTAAGTTCTATTTATAATTATTTTATTATCGTTTCATAGATTTAGTTTGTATTGCTTAAAACGAACTTTGATAGTGGGATACAATCTTTTTGACTATTTTAGATATTAATTTTAGGCATTTTTAATGTATGTTCTTACTTAAAACGAGTAAAGTTTGCATTAATATTAATTTTAATTGGAGTAGTTATATTAAAGTGTAATAAAACTGTGGTTTGTTTGAAATAATAATTTGACTTTAAATCTTTCTATTTTGTAAATATTATGAAATCATTATTGCAAGGCACACCACTTTGACGGCTACAAGTAAGTAAGTATCTAGATAATTATATGCCTAATGTATAAAAGAAAGCATATAGGTACATAACGTTAGTTGAAATGTACTAGTAATGTGAAAACATACAAATTAAATAAAAAGAAAGAAAAACCTGACTGTATATTAAAGAACGATGAACGAAAATTTTGTAAAAACTTCTATACCAATTGGTATTTTTTCTGTTGGTGCCATAAAACAAAATGAAAGCTACCCTACAAAACGTCTAACAGTTTATGTAATTTAGGTATTTACTTGTGTTTTCTTTTTTTAAATATAAAAACCATTAATAGTTGTAAATAGTTTTTAAGACAATAATATGGCCACTTGCAATAAAAATAAATGCATAAAACAGACACTTTTAAAACATTGAAGAGCTCGTGGCTGTATAAAAATAGCTACCTGGGTCGATCTTCGAACAAGCCGACCCCAATATATGTAGTTGGTAAAGGCTAGGCTGATTATGACCCCCATTTAAATATTTTATTTTAAAGTTGAAGGTGATAATTACCACGGCCATTGCTTAGATTTTTCCTCTGGCTAATATGTTTTTTAAACTAAGTGTTACCATTATATCAAATAATAATAGAGTCAGCAGACAACACTATTGCCATGTAAAAAAAAATATAGTATCTACTGTGGCCTTATTAAAATTAAACTTTTGTGATCGGAATAAATGTGATTATACGTACCTTTTAGTATTTTTTTTAAGTATTCGACTTTCTTAATTTGTATTAGTGACCATTGTAAATGTCTGCACAAAGTGCGATTTGATTGTATTTTTTTCAATTTAAATTAAATAAATAATGTGTAATTTCTTTGGCTTTTTATTTGATCTAAAACAAGGTAACAGTTAAATATAAATACTTTTTAAAAATATCATTTGGCACAAACAATTGTAAATACGAAGAACTATAAAAAAAAAACAGGAGAAACATTGAGCAAATATCGCAAGAGTCGACTAATGGGAATAAGTAACTCCTGGAAGTCTAACGTCGTTCTGTGATATAAGTGAAACCTAATTAAATAAAAAGGTAAGTAAATGTTTATTCGGCGAAGATGACAGCATCTACTTTCTGGTCCTGTTCGTTGGTTGGTACATCGTCAACCACTTGACAAGAGAATGCTACTGCAACCACCTGTAAAATAAAATTTTTAAATTTGATATCTAGTGAACACAAGATGTCTAAAATAACACTATTTTAGGTCTTAAGGCCAGATTAATTTGCAATACACTAAAAGCAGATTTCTTGTTGCTCTGAAATTAAGTTATTGGTTTAGGAAATTGCTACTGTCCTTTCAAAATCGAGTATTTAATAGAGTGGTCTTCAACTAATTTACAGTAAACACTTGCATATCGTTCCTCGCAGTTCAATCAAACCGAGTGGATAAATAGATAGATAGATAGAATATTCTTTATTATGTACACCATACAAGTAACAAGAATAACACTAGACAATTTATAAATAGGGTGACACTGGGCAATGGGCGGTCTTATCGCTAAAAGCGATCTTTTCAAGACAACCTTTGGATGGATTTAAAAAGAGGAGAAACAGTACTGTAGATAGTCTGTGGCGTAACATTTTTCAAAATTAATTTACAACACATGTGGAGAACATTCTATGGTAATAATATGCTGTATTTATGTGTTTGTCAGACTATAATTGTGTCTGTTCGATGCCAAAAGGTTTTGTGGGCAAGACTTATGTTACTGGTGAAATGAAGGTGTAGGTACTATCAACCGGAGATGCGGGTTGTTCGATAGGAATACTACGGCCCCGGAACATAAAGGGCAGAAGATGGAAACCTCTACCAATATGTCTTCTTCATATGTGCATGCATTTTTTTTAGGATGGAAAATCAACAAATAGTAGGCAGAACGGGGGGAGTGTCAGACTTTTATTGATTCAAACCCACCTATCTCGTTTTGCCTTTTATGTTCCAAGACCGCGGTATCTCTTTCGGGCAACCCGCAACCCAGGTTATGTGCATACCTTAGGTGCAGTTTCGGGGTTACTCCTAAGTTTGGCTAGGAACTTGTCGTAGTAGCCGCCTCCGTGGCCGCATCTATCACCAGACTTGGAAAACGCAACACCTGGGGCTATAACCAGATCTAGACCTCCTGTGAAATAGAGTATTTTTAATTAGCAGAAATCTCAATCTAGCTCAACCTAGTTCAGAAACAAGAACACTATTGATCTTGCCATAGTATTCCGTGCTCATAGAATTGTTTTTTTTTAAATGTGCATTCGGAATGCCATAGTATATTTGTGCCACGTGACAAGGTTTGTTTGTTTAGAATAGACTAATTGACCTTATCAATTTCTAAACATGTTCGATAATAGGTATTCAGAGATAAAGTTCAGTTTGTACTACAATTTTCATCTGTTATGCCTTACTAGAAGTGAAAACATGAATTTTAATAGGATGCCTACTTTAGAATTCTGTATTCTGTTCTTAAACAAACCTGACTCAATAGCATTTTCTCTCTTCTGATCTTTAGAATGCTGTGCTATGCCATGCCTAGTTATGAACATATTCTTCTCATCATCCTGCTCCAGGAGAAGCATATTCATCACGCCGCCAGCATACTGCGGGACGAAGGCAGAGGCTCCTCGCGCCTTGATGTGGCTGATGATGGGACCCGTGTTGATCTCCTGGTCTGTGCTCATGTAGAGGGCTATGCGTTGCGCTGACTTGTACCAGGGGTGGTTGATGACCTGGAAGATTATGGTATTTTTGTTAAGTAAGATTCACTTAGTTGTGTCGGGGCAGAAGTTAAGGCTGCGCCTCTATGCACGTAATGCTGGGTTTTAATCTGGCCGATTGTGCATTGTGAGTTTTTCAATTAATTTGTACTTTCTATCTTGGACATTACTGATAGTGATGATAATCGTGAGTAAACCTGGTCATTTATTAATGTCCGCCAACCCGTTTTGAACAAGCGTGTAGATCAATGCTCGCGCCTTGTCTATGTGAGAAGAGACTGGCACAGCAGTGGAACAGTAACAAATTGTATGCCTACCATGACGTCTTAAAGCAGAACTTATTCCATTGAGGGAAAGACTGAGACACCCTGTACAGCCGTACAGGGTGTCTAGCACCATCGCTTTCCCTTAAAACTTATTCCACTTAAAACTTATTATTTTCCATTAGAACTTATTCCACTGAGGGAAAGAGACAGAGCTTTGTCTCTTTCCCGCAGTGGAATAAGTTCAGCCTGCAGCTGGTATTATAAAAAATACATACTGCTGTAAAATTTAAAAAAATATATGTTTAGCCAAAAATTCAGCTACGCGATCTCCGCTTACTGGTGCGCTCCAAAAGTAACAGGTATCAGAGCATGCAGCCATTAAATTGTTACATGATATTGAGTACGTATACAATTTCAATTTTTTTTTTAAAGTTTATGTGACACCAAGCGAATGTTTCTTAAACACTTTCAATTGTTATTCGAAGTGTTTTGCGATGGTGACACTGTACAGGGTCGCACGTACTAAAACGCTTCATACGAATGTTTGGACTGCGGAATATCGATAACCTGAGGGACGTCTGGACTTCCGATGGATGAAGGGAGATGAGCTCGTGGAGCTCTCATCGAAGAAAAGTCTGTAGAAGACCGACGCCTGCAATTTTGTGGGTCCCGATTAGAATAAGTCTTACCTTGTCATACACGATCTCTGACTGACGCTTCTTCTCCTCAGTGGAGAGTGCGGCGATACTGTCTGCTATCTCCGTCCTCAGCAGCGCTTTAGCTGGGTTTGGAGTTACTTTCGACATGTTGCGGTTCTAGAAGATTAATTGGAATTATAATTTTTTAGAGGATTACTTCGTCAGATGTCAGACGCAGTTTAGTCTTCTTAAAAAGCCTTAAAGTGTTGTATTAATATAATTGTTCAACCCTTAACGAAACCGAAAAGCGCTTTTTGTCTCCGTCATTGGTATAGTTTTTGTTCTATGCTAATCTGGGACCTTTAGTTTCAGAGATATTTGAGGTTGAAATTGGGTAGGTAGATGATACCATTAACCAATAATTAAAAAACACAATTTTTCTGAAAGAACACCTTATTCTAGACCTGAAAAATCCATTCATTTGAAAATAACTTTAAAATTCGATTTTTAGTTGCTTTTAAATCAATAAATAGTTGCATCATTGACTTGACAACTTAGTGACGTCATCGTTGCGAGTCTCATACAAAATCTATGCGGGAAGCGCGTTTTGACAGCTCATAGAAAGTATATCAATTGATTGGTGGTGTCATATACCCTATTATAAATAAAAATAATATTCCAACTTTGTTTTTTTTTTGTGTTATAATATAGCTGAAATGATCCCCATACCATTCAATTAATCATTATGTAGAGCTAAGAATACAGCGTCGAGCTAAGCGCTGCCGCAACGTCATGCATAGAGAGTCAGTCGTCTTTGTTCGGCGTTGACCTCGACGACGTAAAACCTGATGATTAATATTCTTTAAAAGAGTAACCATAGAGTTTCTTGCTGGTTCTTCTGCATAGGAAACTAAAACCAACCCGAACTGTGCAATTTTGTAGGTATGATGATTTTGATATTAAACCTTAAAAAAAGTGGTATCCAGCAAGAAATTTTGTATAGAGTTACATAAAGGGACAGAATTATTGGCTGATGGTTTCGGGAAGGGTCTGTTTACAACTTGTATACTTTAATGCACTTAGCTGCTGCCTGCTTAGCTATGTTTAAGGTCTTGAACTGGCCTAGCATAGTACTAAGTCATTACAATACGCGCCCAGCTTAAACTGACGCGATCTTCGAACGTCACTGAAAAAATTATAGGAGTTTGATAAGAATGAGAGGAGAACTATTTTTGGTATAATGGACATTTGCCACACAAGAAGGTTATTTTTTTTTGTTAATTTGCTCGTCCTCATTGCAAGTCAAGATTGTCAACCGGAAGAAGGTCTGCACCCATGCAGCTAAAAAAGGGGCTAAGAAGATAAAGAGCCAACCAACTATTACTGAATATCTTCGTCAAATGCTCAATACTGCAAAAAGGAGCTTTATTACAGCCTCATAAAGCTGATTTTCATTAATTCCTAAAGTCGACACTGTAGTGTACCCTAACATAAGATGACAAAAACTTTTTGGACACTCAAGTGTCTCCTGACGTTCAAGTGGTTATGGGATGCAATAAAGTATTGAGTATTGAGCATTTGACGAAGATATTCTGTAATAGTCGGTTTCTAAGGATTAGCATTGTTGTTATGTTAATTAGTGTATTTATAAACGATTAAGTAACTAGGTAATTAAGCAGTAAGTTTTCTATTTTAAAGTTCTATTGTAAAAAAATAATATTTTAAATATTTCTAAAAGGTTTCGTAATGAAAACGAGCTATGTAAGAAAATAGCTTACTCTAGGATGAAGCACGAGAGAATCACGAGTGATGGAGTCATTTGATTAAAACCCGTTTCAAGAACGAAATTCAAAGACAAATTAAGCTACTATTAATAGTAGCTTAATTTGTCTGTCCTTTTTGTGAAATTCGGTTAACCGACTTTCACAAAAAGGACAGACAGTTTAAAGAGTGAAAATTATTTTACGTCCGGAAGTCGGAAGTCGGTGGCAAAAAAGTTAACAACAGGCAAAACTTCACTATTTTATTTTTTTGTTGTCTGTGGTGCCTTGAAGCTGTGAAAAAATCAACCCGCAAACGCCCGATTCCAAAAAAAACAGACTTACGTTACGGATAGTAGTATTTTCTACGAGACGTACCTATGTATGCCAAAATACTAATATCCGTAAGATAAACTAATCGTTTTTTGTTTCTTGGAACCGGGCGTAAGTTTACGTGTACGTTACTCCAGCAAGAAAGTATCTCCTAGAGATATATGAGTAGAACGTATAGTTTGTGCCTTATCTGCTGTAAATGTGCCCCCACATAAAAAATGTGTGCCCGCTGTCGTTTTGAAAAAAAAATCGAAAAACGATTCCTGCTGGGGTAACGTTTTTCTAGCAGGAAAATTCTAAACGAGTGATCGGAGAGAGAAAAATTGTGCATGGCCAGAGAGCTTATATGTGTGCCAAAATGTGCCCCAAAAAATAAAATCTGTGCCCCTTCAGGCATTCGAGTTATTGCGTTTCCTGCTGGAGTAACGTTTTGATGAATCGTATATCTCTAAAACCATTGCATGTGCCCCTGTAGAATAAACATACACGAGTAGCTCTTGATATGTGCCCCTTTGTGCTCCAATTAGATTTAAGGAATAATTTATAGTTTTCAAGTTATCGCGGTTTTATCAAAACCCGAAAAAACATCGCAGCGCCTAAATGAGGCAAGGCATAAGTTCACTGAAAACTGTATTCAATCCTTCTTGGCGCTAATAATAACCATAGAAAGTTTCAAAACTGTGCATGCATGCGTTTTTGAATAATCTTGCAAAAAGTCAAATTACAGCATTTACAGCAGATAAGGCACAAACTATACGTTTTACTCATATAACTCTAGGAGATACTTTCTTGCTGGAGTAACGTACACTAAGTATACGCAGTCAAAAGATATGACCGTTTAAATCGCAAGTTTGTACGGAACCCTTGGTGCGCGAGTTCGACTCGCCCTTGACCAGTTTTATTGTGTTAATCATCGTTCCAGAAACCAGTATAGAATGTCGGTCATCAAGTTCCGAAGATTGTTCCAAATTCCCCTAGGTCCGTTGTGGGCACAGCTTTTAATTGGACATTAATCTATCAATAATGATGATAGATGCAGTTACTTTTGAAATATGGCCCAAAAATTAGGTCTATAGGTCAAATCAAAATGTGTGATGGGAATTGGGTAAATTGCCAATGATTTTATTACTTTTTAATCACTAGCTTGATTAATTTATAGAGCATAGTTTTATAAGAAACTCTAATAGGTACTCTAACCATGGAGTTTCTTGCCGGTTCTTCTCCATAGGAAACGACCAACCCGAAGCGTGCATCTTTTCTCAACGTTTTATAAGTGCCCATGTAGGCCTATGTGAAATAAAAATATTTTGAATTTTATTTTGGTGTTCTAGCAGAGGGGCCTGCCAGGGTCAGTGGCTGCCTGGGTTGCGGGTTGTTCGAAAGAAACAGGCCTCGGAACATAAAGGGCAAAAGAAGGTTTTAGTCAGTAAAAGTCTAGTCTGGAGCAGGAGGGAGCTCCCGATCCATATGATGATAATTTCCCATCCCTAAAACAAAAACTTAATCACCTACACTACATCTTTTGCAGATCGGTTTTAATCAGACGAAGACAAGTGGTACTTCATTTATTCACCCATCAAGACCTTCTAATATACTTACTATAATGTCAGTAAGTATCTACTTATCTTACGTTAGTCACTAACCTTTTACGGAAGCCGTGCAACGTGCAATCAATCAAATATGTACTTAGTTTTTTTGCCGAATCACAAATTACCAAACAACCCGAACCGTGCACCTTTTCTCGACGTTTTACAAGAGAATTTTAAAGACTTATGCCCATGTTTATTTTTACTATCCTTTAGTAAGGATAAACATGGGCATAACTCGTTACTAATATTATAAAAGCGAAAGTGAGTTTGTTTGTTTGTTACCTCTTCACACCTAAATGGCTAAACTGATTTTGATGAATTTTAGTACAGAGATAGTTGGAACCCTGGGGACGGACTTAGGCTATTATTTTTTAAATAAAAGTGAGAAATGAGGGAGAAAGAGGGTAGAAAAGGGAAAATTTAGCTTTGCTATTACAATACTTAAATCAGGCGCAAGGGTAAAACCTACAGGCAGCAGGTACCAGCAAATCAGGAAAGGGGACCCATGGTAACCCGAATTTAACGCGAGTGAAGCCGCGGGCAAAAGCTAGTAATATATATACGCTTTATATCAACTCATTATAACTCTCTTCACCACCAAAGCGACGATGCGTGCCCATGTGAAATAAAAGATTTTGATTTCAAAAATAGAACTAAGGATTAATTAAGGAACCCTTATTACCAAAGCCGGTATTATAAATAGCAGACCGTGCAACAATCCAAATATGTAGTTTTTGCTGTATCAGGAATTAAGAAACAAACAAACCTACCTATGACAATTTAGCAAACAGTATTACACCATTTAGAATTTAGTTTCTTAAGGGAAAGAACTCGGAAATACAATAACAACGAGGTCAAAAGCCAACAGATTAGGTAGAGTCACGAGTTGTTAGTTAAGAACTAAAATTAATAAATGATAATGCAAGTTTTACTTACCGAGTGACACGACAAATTACACAAAGCGTAAGTGGCAGACTGATATGAAATCAAACGATATGAAATGATAATAAAACATGAAACGGGTGCAAAACAAAACAAACTCGTCATTATTTTTACACGTGGTCTTACTAGTAACGCCATCTGTTGGTATATCGATGTACTACGTGGGAAGCTAGCTAGGCGTGGAGTGGTTGTCATTTCGTTTTTCGTCATTGAACACAGATGTCGCTGTAAACCTATTTTCACATCTTGCGTAGGTAAGTCCCAAAAAAGGTAGGTAGGCGAGGTATGAACGGGTTCACTTCCGTACGTATTTGACCAGTTACGTCTAAATGCTATTTTACATGGAACAAACTACAATCAACCGAGCACACAAACTCAGACCGGTGAGTTAACTAAGAACCTCCTAAAGAAAACACTTTGCCCGACATAAGTATACTTTTAAATAACGGGTAGTTAAGAAACATGAGTGGGTTTTAGTCAGCAAAAGCCTGACTTTCCCTGCCTGACTTAGCCTGAAAGTCAGGCTTTTGCTGACTAAGTTAACTTGAAGTTATTTGACGGTTTTCCATGCGCAAAAAAACTTTCCACGGCCCCAAACAAACAGTCTTCGTGGTCGCAAGCGGAGCTGCTTAGTTTAGGGTACTAGATCGAATAGCTAGTCCAAATAAGTAAGTAGATAGAAAGATAGTAAGGTGAAAGTGATGAAGAAAAAGTTAGCAAACTTAGTAAAAGTAGTAGTATGGGGAGTATCTTTATTAATAACAATATAATCGTGTGGAACACAAATTGGTATAAGTATAGATTACTAGCTTTCGCCCGCGATTTCGCCCGCGTTAAATTTGGGGTAACACAGTTCCCCTTGCGCCTTATTGATTTGTAGTAGCAACGCTAAGTTTTCCCTTCTCTTCCCTCTTTCTCCCTCACATCCCACTTTTTAAATAAAAATTAGCCTATGTCCGTCTCCTGGTTCCCAACTGTCTATGTACCAAAATTCATCACAATCGGTTTAACCATTAAAGCGTGAAGAGGTAACAAACAAACAAACTCACTTTCGCTTTTATAATATTAATATATATATATATATATATATATATATATATATATATATATATATTAGTAAGGATTCTTAAAACTAGGTTTAATTAAAACCTAGTTTTAAAAATCCTTACTAATAATATTATTATTAGTAAGTTAAAACCTAGTTTTAAGAATCCTTAAATGAATCAAATCATACAATGCTAAAGTTACTAATACAATAATAATTTAAAATACTCCAAAATTAATCAGTTAATAAACAGGAATTCCCCTATCAGCCATCACCATCATCATTTTATTATCATTCAGTACCCAATGCAAATACCTGTTTTAAAAAAACATCCTACAGTTTAAGAGTTCATCGACTTCGTAAGTTGATAATTACGAAGACACATTACTTCAGAGTAACGCCAATTTAGTACAAGCTACGTCCCTTATACAGCATTTGTCAATTGAGGAAGAACTCTAGCTAACGATTCACTAGGGCATGCATTCTAACCCCATCAGGAAACAACCAGAAACAAGTTCAACAACTTAAAGTGATCTATTTGTTTGATAAACGGTTTAAAAGACAAGTAGACAGTACTCAGACAATTAAATCAAGATTAACTCACCAATAAGAAAAGATAGCAACATGACATTAATCGCGACAAGATTGTAATATTGAGATTGATTACAATACGATAAAGCAACTTAGATTAAATACATTCGATGTATAAATTGTTTACAGAAAACCCGTCAACGTTTGGACAGTTCCAAAATAGAAACGGTCATGGTGGCTCCAGAGATGAGAAGAAGGTCTTCCTCAAGTCCTCACTTTAAATCGACGTGTATACATTGATACAATGTGTCCGGTCACGGGCTAGCGATATTCCATGTACTTATATAACAAACATTCTAGTACTCAGTTGAAATAAAAAAAAAAAAAAAAAACTATCATTTGTTTTTCACAAAAATGTTTACAAAACTTTCGTTGATTTGCATATATCTTTTGGCCTTTTATTTTGTTTTCTAAAGTTTTGAAAATGTAAGTTCGTCATTTCTTGATTTAAACGATACTAACACAATATAATACAATATTGTTGCCCTCTGAATAAAACTATTGTCGTCTCAGTAAGACCAACACGTTGAGAGATATGGTTATTTTTTGTACACGCATAGAAAATTTCTCAAAATGGCTGCCAAAAAGCGGGGAAGTGAATTAGACCCAAGTGTGTAGCGTAGTAGTATATTAAGACACTCGTTACATAAGTATCTAGAATATCGCTGGTATAGACCAGCATAGGATCCGGTCATAGGACCGGACACATTGTATATGTTTACTAATGACTATCCAGCAGGCGCTGCCTCACAGCAGCCCAAGGCAGAGCTATGCAGTTGTAATTAGCTTTGCTTGGTATAAAAATATAGGCGCCAATGTCTACCCTGTCCCACGACACCTACGCACGTCTTGAAAACAATTGAACTTCAGCTACTACACATGAAGACACCTTGCAGATTTTCACGTAGATGAATGATAGGCTTCAATCGTTGACCGGGCCTAGAAAACTGGCAATAGCATTCAAAGCGTTTCGCGATTTTACAGTCATGTACTTTGAATGCAAAATGAATTCAAATACTTTTATAATGGTGGTTCCATAGAGCATCATTTGCCGGCCATTTCTAAACTATGTTGGAGTTGGCTTCCAGTCTAACCAGATGGAGCTGATTTGCAGCTTGTTACATGTAGCTACTGCCTATCTGACTTCCAAAGTTCCAAACTCAGTTTACGGGCAGTACGGTTCCCATTTGGTAACATCGGTTGTTAGACATTCAGAACATTTTTTTCAGGATGGGAATCATCAAATAACTTCCTCTGTTCTGAGCGGGGCAGAAGTGGGGAGGGGGTGTCAGAGTTTTATTGATTAAAATCCATATATGTTCCTTCTTATGCCCTTTGTGTTCCGCGACCGGAGTATCTCTTTCAAACAATCGATAGCATATATATTTTTCTAATCCTATCTGGATGACAGATCGTGCCACCCAACATCCATCCGTCCTTCGTGGATGACGGATGTGGATGAACTTAAGCCTCCATTGATTGAAGCGTCACGCAACACAGCTGACAGCCCCATTACCTTATCATGGTGTTTCGATGAAACGGGACCGTAGAATGGGGGCAGCGATAACGAATTGATATCAGGGTTTGGATTAAATCTCTTGAAGTTTCCATGGTTTATGAATAAATGTAGAAGCATTGATTGTAATGGATGGGAATTCTTATGGTTGTGTTCATGAGCTATGTGATGCGTAGGATGAATGGAAATGTGGAATGAAAGGCTTTGGAAAATGAACACTTGAACAGTATTGGCTAAAATGGAAATCTGTAAAGTCTCAAGGCTCAAGTGGGTCCCTGCAATCCAATCTGGTTAGATGGGGTATAATGGACACTCCACATGTCATGGCTGCTCTTCTGTAAGCATAATTACTTTCACTCTCCACGATTGAAACTAAGAAAATAATATTTTGACGACACGGTTGGCGCAGTGTCATCCCCGCAAGAAATTAATATTTGTATGACCTACAGAGTTGTTCCGGGTCTGGCTGTTTGTATGTGAGTTTAAATGTTTGTAAACGCACTCACGATACAGGAGGAATTACTAGTGTGGGACAACGTTTTTCATTTTAAGAAATAATAGTATATAGGTTGCTCCGGTGGTAAGGTTAGGTGTACCTAATAGTACGATTACTTTCCCCCAGTAATGTTGATGTTCCACATAATATTGGGTGAGCTTATTTCCACCAATCAGCCACAAATACGGACGTTGCAGCTGCTGCGCAATTCCTGAAGGAAAATGCCAGTAACTGTATCGCCGACCTGGTAATCGAAACCAGGACCTCACTCAGCAGTCACAGTTACGACCACTACACCAATTAGGCAGTCACCTAATTTGCTAACCCCTAGGGGGTTCAAATACTTCTTTCTGCCCACTAAGTTCTTGTTCCTCTCAACTGACAAGTATTTATTTTTGGATGCGGTCTTATCATTTAGATATGCGACCAAATTACATGCCTGTCTCGATATGAAGGCTCAGTAAAGGCTCCTTTGACAAATGCTTGTAATAAGCGAAATACATGTCGGATACTGAAACCAGATATGATTGATACGCTACAAGAACGTGAGAGCGGTCCTCATCTTACAATCACATTATAATATTATTTGTTTCATTTAATTGTCATCCGTTTGTTGCCATGAAGATACGTTCTTGAATATTTCATATTTTCATTGAGGGCCTTTAAAACAAACAGTAGAATGCTTATCATCATCATTTTCCTGCCCTTGTCCCATTTTATTTAGGGTCGACGCAACACGTTTTCTTCTTACATTCTCCCCTATCAGACGTCATGGCATCATTTACTCCTTTCTCCTTCATATCAACAGTAGAATGCTTATATCACCTTAAAAAGCAGTTGTTGATCTCAGCTGAGCACTTTTTTTTAGACTAGGAATTTCTCCTGCATTTTGGGTGCGTTTACAAACATTTAAACTCACATACACAAACAGCCCGACCCGGAACAACTACCTGTAGGCCATACAAACACTTGCTTAGTCCGGTAATCGAAACCGCGACACAATGCGGTAACCAATCGCTCAACCACTGCGCCAATCGTACTCAAGATTGCACCAAATAGGAATCCCGCTAAGTATAATGCCAGTAGGCCTACCATGACGTCTTAAAGCAGAACATATTCCACTGAGGGAAAGAGATGTTGCTAGACACCCTGTATAGCTCTGTCTCTTTCCCTCAGCGGAATAAGTTCTGCTTTGAGACGTCGTGGTAGGGTAGCTGGTAGGCTACCTGACGCTGGTATTCTGCTGAATCCTGCTAGTAATCCTGCTAAGTAGGTAAATAAATGGTATTCTGATACTTCTTCTTTCATGATTAACACACGCAATAAGCATAAGTAAACTAGGCTGTGTTTGTTTATTCCCCGGGTCTTAAAGTGCAAACATGGACTTTCCTTTATTAGACACACCAACTTGTTGCCTGTTGGTGTGGACATAACTGTTTTACTTGTACGTATGCATAGTCGTTTGTTTTTAAAGGTCCGTACTTTAATAAGATAAAACCGAACCCTTATAGGAACATTATTTTATTCGTCTGTCTGTCTTTCAACCTTTATCATAGGAACGCTACGCACTACGCCAACCGTACTTTCATTTGTTTATTTAAAAATATTAAATACTAGCTTTCGCCCGCGGCTTCGCCCGCGTTAAATTTGGGGTAACACAGTTCCCCTTGCGCCTTATTGATTTGTAATAGCAACGCTAAGTTTTCCCTTCTCTTCCCTCTTTCTCCTTCACATCCCACTTTTTACAAAAAAATATTAGGCTATGTCCGTTTCCTGGTTCCCTACTATCTCTGTACCAAAATTCATCCAAATCGGTTCAGCTATTAAAGCGTGAAGAGGTAACAAACAAACAAACAAACTCACTTTCGCTTTTATAATATTAGTAACGATAAGGATTGCATTTTTTCATTTGGAGTTTCTCATTAGTAGTCACGCAGTTTATATTTGAATGTAACTCTACAGTAGTTTTTGAGTGAGAGAGTTACATACATACACACATCTTGAAATCTTGCTAGGTAGATATGTATATACCTAATAATGTAATGTTCTGTAGATAAGCCGGGTGATCATCGACATCTCTTTTGCATGCAAATTAGTTTACTCTCGACAATGTAGAGACACGGTCGCTATGTAAACAAACATATAAGTATGTAATGCTTATATACATTGAATATACAAAGTAGGTTACACTCAAAGATGCCTGAAAAATTTCTTTAAGATTAGTCGCTCAAATATGTACATGTTTTAAACGTGTATTCGTGGAGTTAGGTAGCCTTTTTAATGTACGAAAACTGTCTGGGAACTTGTCTGAATTGTGCCTGAAATTATTATCTACATATATGCCCAACAACTTCTCTAGTAAAAGTAAATATGGTTTATGGCGAGATCTAAATTATTGCTTTGTACTAATAGCTCAGTTGTAAATACTCCGGGGTTGCGGGTTCTTCGAAAGAGATACCGCGGCCCCGTAACATAAAAGGCAAAAGATGGAACATGGATGGGTTTTAACCAGTAAAAGTCTGACACTCCTCCCGCTCCGCCTTCAGCGGGGAAGTTATTTGATGATTTCCCATCCGTTTGATGATTTCCCGACCGGCGGAGGCTCTGGCAAGCCCCTCTGCTTTGCTGACTATCTTTAAGGCGCGCGTGGACACGGCCTGTCGTCAATCGACGGACAGACGGTGAGCTACCCATTGCTCACCGTCCACAGGTGGCCATCTACGGTGGCCGGGAGTCGTCTCGCGGCGCCCGGCGGCCGGGGTTAAAAAGGGCTGGGCAATACTTTTCGTGTTGAGTTTTATAATGCGTTTAGGGTTTTGTAATGACTGCCACGCTTTTGCCATTGGGGATGTTTGCTGGCAAAAATGGTAAAATACACACTTATTATCTGCCTAGCCTTTTCCCAACTATGTTGGGGTCGGATTCTAGTCTAACCCGATGCAGCTGAATATTAGTATTTTACATGGAGCGACTGCCTATTTGACCTTCTTCTTTTCTCTTCAGTCTGACAACCAAGGGGTATCGTATTACCCAGTATTAATCGGGACAACCCAGTTCGGAACACTGACTACATGTAACGACTGCCAAAGATCTACAAATGACAGCCGGGACTAACGGCTTAACGTGCTTTCCGAGGCACGGAGGATACTCGGTATGTAACGGGTGGTCACCAATCCACAGACCAACCTAGACAAGCCTAACCTAAGCTTAACCTAAAGATCATCCCTTGCGCCTACTGTTATTTACCGACGAAAATACACACATACAAACATAATACAGGGCGTCACAAAATTTGTCCGTATGGCAATCAACAGAAAAAGTGCCCAGAAGGCTGGCAATGCCAATTCTTTGCGCAAAAAACAGGCCAGCCCTCTGGTCACGAGAAGAGTCAACCAACCGCAAATTCAAATTTTCCTACGGTTTTCTTTTTAGTAAATATTATGTAGAAATTGTTATAAGTAAAGAGTAAGCCAAAAGAAACTATGGATTTCTATACAAAATCTTCTGACTTACATGGAACCCAAGTTTTCTATATTAATCAGACAATTGTTTATGGAAATTCGTTCGTCGGTTCAGAAACGTTAATAATGTAATGAATACCATCAGCAACTTGCCTTGAAATATAATCTTGTTGAATCTGAGGTACCGTACTACAAGTATGTGCCCGACCCAGTTCTCGAGAAAGACCATGTCACGCTGTACTGGGATCGGTCTATCATTACTGACAGGACTATTGTCGCCAATAAGCCTGACATAGTGGTGATAGACCGATCAGCGCGCCGCGTAATGATAATCGATGTTACCAACCCACATGACGAAAACCTCGTGAAAGCTGAGAAAGAAAAACAATTAAAATATCTTGACTTGTCACACGAGGTTGTTGACATGTGGAATGTAAACTCGGCTACCATTGTGCCGATTGTCATAACGGCCAATGGCTTAATTGCCAAGAGCTTCGACGAACATCTGTCGAAGCTCTCCTTAGGTGGTTGGATCAAGGGCCTGATTCAGAAGGCAGTACTCCTCGATACGGCTCGCATTGTGAGGAGGTTCCTGTCTCTGGAGCCCTAACCACCGGTAGCTTGGACCCTGCTCCCGTTACCGGCGGAAACCTATTTTTATATTTTTAAATGTTTTTTATTTATTTTTTTATTTTCTAAGAAATATTTAAAAATATAATTGTAAGATGGATTGTGAATAAAGGAAATAATGAATACTGTGGATTTGTACAACTTAATAGCTTTGGGAATGGGAGTGTATTACACAATACCCCCGCAGGACTTGTTTCGAGAATATGATTGATGATCAAGCTATGATTTAAAACAACGTTCGGTATGTACAGACGACGGCACATCAACCTATACAAAATCATTTCAACCTGATCTCTCTACTACGGTTCGCGATAGTAGAGAGATCAGCTACCCTACCATGACGTTTTAAAGCAGAACTTATTCCACTGAGGGAAAGAGACAGAGCTATACAGGGTGTCTAGCACCATCTCTTCACTCAGTCGAATAAGTTCTGTTTTAAAACGTCATGGTAGGCCTATATTATAATATAATAGTTTAGAATAGGTTGACCTGCCGTCGTGTGTTAAACTTTTTGTTACCAACAATTTTTTTGAGCGTATCAATATCAACAGATTAATGTGCTATTTTATCCTTATAACAAGCTTTACTGTCTCGTTAGTAGAGTGGTCGCATGAGCTCCTAAGTTCGATACCCGGTTCAAACAAACTTTTATTGGAATACCAGCTTTCGTCCGCGACTTCGTCCGCGTGGCATAGTTACTTTGGGCTAACGCTAACTTTAACCCGCGAAATAATAAAAAAAAAATCTTTCTCTGCCCTTTTCTTCCCTTTGTCTCCAAGTTTTCTCACTTTTTTAGGCTATATCCGTCTCCAGGGTCCCAATTGACGGGCCTGTTGGTCTAGTGGTTAGTGGCCCTGACCGCTGAGCCGCAGGTCGTGGGTTCGATTCCCACCCAGGACAAACTTTGTGTGATGAGCATAATTGTTTGTTCTGTGTCTGGGTGTGATTTATCTATAATATGTATGTATTTATAAATTATATAAGTATGTATATCAGTTGTCTGGTTACCATAACACAAGCTCTGCTTAGGTTGGGATCAGATAGCCTTGTGTGAGTTGTCCCAAGATATTTATTTATTTGATTATCTCTGTACCAAAATTCATCAAAAGTGGCTATTTCATATACTAACTGTGCCCAGTCATTGTAGCGTGACGTTATACAGCCGATAGCTGTGTATACAGACCAAACTGTTATAAATAATACCACTGTGAATTTCATACAATCCTAGTAGTTTTATCTGAACGCAGTTGGTTCTACCAAGAACTTGCATCCACAGATCAAACTGTTGGAATTAATTAATACCTACCGTGAATTCATGCAACCTACTACTTAATCTACTTTTAAACTATTATAGGTACAGACGCCTGCACATCAAGCTACTACAATCTGTCAGATTTCTTTGATAGATTATCGACTTTATTTCTAAAGTATTAGGTTCAAGGTTCATTGGGAAAAATTGACAGTTTCGGGTAGCTTGACCTGCTGGCGTCTGTACGTTAACCATAGTTCATTCAAATCGATTCAGCCGTTTAGTTGCAGTATAGAGAAATAACCTAGATACCAAATACAGTGCCATCTGCAGGGCTGATTTGTGAATCTAAACCATCCAAACGCATACAAAAATATTTATTCAAATCGGTCCAGCCGTTTAGGAGGAGTTCAGTGACATTCACACAGCAGAATTTTGAAAAAAAAATTGATATCTAATCTATATCACTCCCACAACTGAGTCAAATTCCGTTAAAGGAAGCTGTGGAGAGTACATACATACGCTGGAAAAACATAACTCAGCTTTTGGACGTCGGATAAAAAAAAAACAGAAAAACATCTTAAACATAAGGATGTAATGAAAATGTAAATGAGTAGGTACGAGTCTGCAGTCATTTCAAAATACGTATGCTTTTTTTTGTTTCTAGTTTCAGGTAGTTGTTTTGTGTTGGTTTAGTGTAGGTTCTCATCTAGATTCTAATCTATATACTAAAATTATAAATAAGTAAAATTTGTTTGTATGTTGGGGGTAATCGTCGGAACAACTGATCCGATTTCGAAAATTCTTTTACTAACGGGGTATTAGATTATATCTGAGCCAACCCTTAGTCAAGGTGCTGTTGAGGCGCAGGCGTTGCGGCGTGCCTCGTATGTGCCTGCGCCTCAACTGCTCCTCGACTTTTGATCTTGTGGGCGACGCGCCTTAGGATCCCAGTGGTGGGTGAATCCGTCGGACACAGCTACTGTTACTTAATATTACAGTTTTAAATTATATCTACTACGACAGAAGGTTATAATTATCTGAATTGAGGTTTGTCGCTGTTACCGTTTTAGTACAGTCAATATATTTTCGCAACTTGGTGATTTTGGTGTCCCAAAAATCTTTATATTTTCTGTAAAAAAAAAAAAAAAAATTAAAGACAAATTAGCTTTATTTTGCAAGCTTTTATTCGATTCTTGCGAAACTAAAACTAAAGAACGTATGTACACATAGGTACACAAACACACGCAACTGTAAGGGAAAACATAACACAAAAAACATATTTTTGAAAAAACGCTTGCCACACAATAATGGTACTAAGTACTTGTGGTTTACTCTGTGTGCGCAGTTCCTTCGCTGTTTTGTTTTTTTTTTTTATCCAATGTAAGAGTATATTAACCACATAATGTTAAACCATATCTACTCGTCAACATTTCAATTTTTTACTAAGTTTAACCGCAATTATACATCCAAAACAAGATTTGATGAATGTCTATCAATAGATCTTTCGCGGTTTTAGGGTACTGTAATAGCAAAAGGATGGTATTTAAAAGTACTTCAATTTATTCCCATTTCGTTTACCTAATTTTGCCTGTGTTGCACCAAATATACTGAATGTGCACCAAAATATGTCATAACGAGCATCAGGAAAAAGACAGCACTACAATAAAAAAGTGTTATATCTTTATCCATTTTCTATTAATGCAAGTCGTTACTGGCACTCGCCGGCCGCTGCCGCAGCACCGCTCGCTCCGCTCGATCGGCTCGTGCGTAGGGGGTCGCAGTTTTAACCTAACCTACGCATTTTTTTAGCATTCAGGAAAGAATATTTGGTGCACGATCAGTATTTTTGGTGAACACAAAATTTTTTCCCATAGCAAAATGGCCGAAGTTGGGTTGGATTTCGCCACTTGTAGATAGCGACAGGTTCAATCACGTTTGTTAGTTTTTTTTTAACCATTTCTCCTACAGCACATGTGAAGCACACGTGACTAAAAGAGTGATGGATCTGAATGTTGATATACGGAGAGCGAGAGGAAGAAAGCCAAAGAAAAGATGGATTGATTGTGTAGGAAATTATGTGACCAGGGTTGCGGGTTCTTCGAAAGAGATACCGCGGCCCCGGAACGTAAAGGCCATAAGAAGGAACATGGGTGGGTTTTAGTCAGTAAAAGTCTGACTGATGATGAAATCTGATGATTTCCCACCCGAAAAAAAGGGAATTATATGAAGGAGACAGAAGTAAATGGTGCTGTGACGTCTGATAGGGAAGAATGGAAGAAGAAAACTTGTTGCGCCGACCCCAAATAGAATGGGACGAGGGCAGGAAAATGATGATGATAATGTCTACCACCGCTGTTGCTGTTCAACTACATCAGGAAGGTTCCTATTTACCTTCGACATCACACAGCTGTAATTCACATGCGAAAACAACAAATTCTAAGCAGAAAATTCTAAAACACTGCATTATAAGAAAATTATCAATTAATTTAAGAGCCAAAGAAGTATTTTTGTGGTTCTTAAGTCTGAAATGATTGCATTAACTAGCAGTGAGTTCAGTCTGTCTTAGCCTTATTACTACATGCTTGTTCAACCGAATGTTAGTTACGTGGACCGAATAATCGGTAATAATGGATACCGATTATTGTCGCCAATATATCTCTCCAATTATCATTATATCCATAGACTAGCTGTTCTCCGCGGTTTCACCCCCGCTGCTCAGCACCTGTTGGTCGTAGCGTGATGTTATATAGCCTATAGCCTTCCTCAAGAAATGGACTATCCAACACTAAAAGAATTATTCAATTCCAACCAGTAGTACTTGAGATTAGCGCGTTCAAACAAACAAACATACTCTTCAGCTTTATAATATTATAATATATAGTATAGATTAGTATTTATTCAAGCAATATTATAATTATATATTAATTGTATAACTATAATATTACTTTTTTTTAAATTAATTATTTTCGGCAATTCGAAGCATTATGACACCCTCCATAAAATCATTCATTACTTACTTAGTGCTCTTCCTATACTTTATTGGTGGCTTCTTATTCGGATGCAGTCAGCATTCAAAATATCATGTTCAAAAACAGTTCAAGAAATTAAAAAAATCTTATTTTAACGGTTGGTGGAATCAAGAGAATCCTTACTAAATAATAAAAGCGAAAGTGAGTTTGTTTGTAATGTCATCACGCCTAAATTGATAAACCGATTTTTGGTGAATTTTAGTAAAGAGATAGTTGAAACCCTGGAGACGGACATAGGCATATTTTTTGAAGTGAGAAATGAGTTAGAAAGAGGGAAGAAAAGGGAAAACTTAGCTTTGCCACTACAATAAATAAGGCGCAAGGGCAAAAACTACAGATAGCAGGTACCTGCAAATCAAGAAAGTGGAACATTGTTACCCCGAATTTAACGCTAGTGGTAAATATTCTGTCTGACTACGGAACCCGCGAGGTCCGACTCGGTCTTAGCTAGTTTTATTATGTTTTTGCGATAATTTTAGCTACGAGTTCCTTTGACCTTGACAATGTAACTTATATAAGCGTCCATCAGACCGAATCCCGCATACTTCTTCTGGAGCCGGTAACTAAACTCAACATGAAATTGGTAAGTCAATTTGCATACTGCATTCTTTATTTTTCTGTGTAAAACATAATGTTTGAAAAGCATAGATGTTGGTTTAAAAGCAGATACCTGATTTGATATTATTATGTTTTAGCATGGAATTTTCCAATCGACATTTCGACGGTATATGACGAATTTCCAATGAACTTTTGTTTATGTAGTTTACTAGCTGTCTTGCGCGGTTTCACCCGCGTCTTTAGTAGCTGCCCCGCTTCCGTGGGTAGTAGCGTGAAGTTGTTAGTTTATGATACTTAATGATAATGTAGCTTCATATCTGCCAATGGCTTAATTGCCAAGAGCCTCGACCAACACCTGAGGAGGCTCTCGTTAGGCAGCTGGATCAAGGGCTTGATACAGAAAGCGGTACTCCTGGACACGGCTCGTATTGTTAGGAGGTTCCTTTCTCTGGAGCCCTGACCGCCGGTAGCTTGGACCCTGTTCCCGATACCGGTGGGCTACTATTTTTATATTTTTAAATGTTTTTTTGAAAGAAAGATTTAAAAATATAGTGATATGTTAATAAAACAATAAATGAACGAAATATGTAGCTTCCTATTAGAGTAGAAATGATTAAATATGGTCCAGTGGTTTTGGAGCCTATTCGATACAAACAAACAAATAATATAAGTACAGATGCATTGTAGTGATTACGTACAATAAGGTGGTAAATGCCACAAACAAGGTATTCTCTACTAGTTTTGTTTCAATTTTTTTTTTCTTTTTTGGGAATATTAAAAACTGTTACATTAAACTTCCTCCTAGGGTAAGGCTGCAAAAATGCCTGAAACATGACCAGGACATAATAGAAGTAGAGCAAACTATAGACGATGATGTGCAAATCAAATCAAATCATTTATTTATTTGCAACAAATGTGGGTTACATTAAGATACAGATGGAGAAATAGGAGTGAGCCATGCACATTCTGCCTGAAAATAGGCATGCAAATATTTTAAATTATAGGTAACTATTAAAAAATTACAAATTAAGTGTCACAGTTTCTAAAATTTTAATTGAAAAATTACAAATTATACTTAAATTAATTAATGTACAAATTAAAAATAGATAGAATATACAAATTAAAAATAGATAGAATATACAAATTAAAAATAGATAGCAATCGATAGATATATATTTTTTGAGGGATTCTGAGAAGATTAAGGGTTTATAAAAAGATTTTAAATAGATTAAGTATACAGCCACATTTTCAATTGACGCTGATATTTCTTTGTAGCAATCTCTGAATTGTTCGAATGAATCAGACCAGTAACGTTCGACCAACTCAGACTCTCAATTTCATAAACTAAAGATTCTAATTTTTACATTTAAATTTCTCGAAATTTTTTGAACCGTTTCCCATTTGATCAAGATCTGTCTCGCTTATGTCCATGTGCCTACCCATGCCACGGCTACTTCTAGCGTAGTACTTGTACTTACTCAGTTGGTTTCGCGGTCTTGAGCACGACTGCTGAGTACCGGGTCCTGAATTTGATTCCCGGGACGGGCAAAAAGTGTTATTGGGTTTTTTCATGATTAATTTCGTAGTAGCAGCCCGGAGTTTCTAAGATACCCTTGTGCTTAGGAAAGCACGTTAAGGCGTTGGTCCTGCACCTGATCTCGCTCCGGTCGTGTCAGATTGCCGTCCCATCGGACTATGAGAGTGAGGGAAAATATGTGCCCCTGTGCTTACAAATGTACACTATAATTAGTTCTGCGCAGATGGCTAATCTACGCTGAGATTGGCGGCAGTTGCTGAAAATGACACCCGCTAATAAGGCTGCTTGACAAACCTTTTAGCTCACCGAGCTTAGCTCTCCGAGGCACGAAATCTTAAAATTTGTAATAAATAGTCACCCATCTACGAACACACCTCGACAAGAGTGGCTTAACCACAGCCAGCTTTAATTCCCTTGTTGTTCATTAGATCAATCAACTTAAAGATATTTCTTTCCAGTTCGCAATCTTCGCTCTGCTGATATGCGCCGTGCTGGCTGTAACCGGCGCGAGCCCCGTCGCTGAGGTCGACAGCTTGCAGGCAGCGCTGGCCGAGCCCGGCAGCGCACCGGCTGTGCTGAGGGAGGCTCGCAGCCCCAAGAAGAAGAGCAAGGGCTATGGAGGCGGCGGCGGCGGTGGCGGCGGTGGGTATGGATACGGATATCGTGGATGAACGTACCTTGTATTGACGACGTGAAGATTTTGACAACCATAGTGTACTAACTTACCTACATATTTTGAATGAACATCATATATTTTGAAGTTAGATTCTGTGATAAAATGTTTTGGAATTAAAGTTTTATTTCATAGAACTGTATTTCATTTGTTTTGTCAATGTGAAGACATGCCACAGGTGCAAAACAATAAACAAAAAGTGTTTAGCAGATGTTTTGCGGGCCGTGTCTCATTTCAGACAATATAACAACTGGCTTAGTTAATTTCTAGTAAGAGACCTTGTTTTCAATTATTATATTTATCATTATTGCTAGAGAAATGTACATATCGCGACTGCAGGGTAGGGTCAACTCCTGCCGGGGTTGCGGCTTGTTCGAAAGAGATACCGCGGCCCCGGAACATAAAGGACAAAAAAAGGAACATAGGTGGGTTTTAGTCGGTAAAAAACTGCCAGTTCCGCCCAAAGTGGCTAAGGCTTTTTGATGATATCAATCCGGGATAAAAGAATAGGCTTAACTGTTAACCCTCACGCGAAAACCCGCCGAACGATCACAATTAGGTCGCCCTGATGCGTGGCTCATTTTGTTTTATTAGTGCTCTGTAGTAAACCTACTCAAAAGTTGATCCTTACGAAGATATAAGCTGTTTTGGCTGTACATGCAACAATTTGAAAGACACATTCCAGTTTTCTGCACCAGCAACAAAGTTTGTGAATAAAGAATAGATTTTTGAAGATACGTCCAATATTTCAATGCGAAAGTTTGTGTGCAGAGATAGATGCGATGTTTGTTACTCTTTCACGCAAAAACTACTGGCCGGATTTAAATGTAATTCGGCATATAGATAAAACCGCAGGACACAGTTCGTCTGTCATAAAAATAAGTATCAACTGATCAAAAGCGACCCCTTAAATAATAAAACACAAAAAAGAAAATAAAATCAAATTAAAAACAACTAGCTAATTAGATGCAGAAGACAATGTTTATACATAATATTCCGTGCAACAGTGTAATTTAACCGTATCCAAAGTGTGAAGTCAACAACTTGACAGCCGAGGAACATTAGTGACAAAAATAGCACATGAAAAACTATAATTAAATCTTCTGGATACAGCAATCAGTCTTGGGAGCGCCATGTTTGTGTTTGTTTAGTTTATACAGTTCATACATGGTTTATTAGAGTACTATAATGGTAACATATACAGACCCTTATGGGTTCCCTCTATCTGGCAGAATCTTGATGTTCCGAAATTTATTTGGCATAACACACTTAGCATAATTTTCTTTAACCGAACATTTTAAAGGCATAAAAAATATTTGGTATAATTATCATTTGGCATAATGTTTAAAACTTCGAATTAACAATGGCATACTTTTAAGATGGCAGAATTAAATTTAGTATAATTACGATTCGCAGAGTTCAAATTTCGCATAATATATTATTTGGTATAATTTCACTTGGCATACTATGCAGGCGGCAGTAACGGCTAGGTTAGGTTAGGTTAAAACTGTGACCTCCCACGCACGAGCCGAGCGAGCGAAGCGAGCGGTGCCGCGGCAGCGGCCGGCGAGTGCCAGAAACGACTTGCGCTAATAGAAAAAAGAGATTGTTTTAAGTAGGTTACCCGGAACTGAACTATTTAGATTAGGATACTTAAATAGTTATTGAATTCAATGACATAATCTCAAATCCAATTAAACAATAACTAAAATAAATGACATTATTTTAAAGAAATAATTAATCAAAATAAATGAAAATTATAATGACAAAGATGACCCTAACTATAAACTTTCTACGATATGACAATTTTGCCGTTTAATGATCATCGATATAAAATTAATATATTATGCCAAAAGACGATTCTGACTATGAACTTTCTGCGATATGATGTTTCTACTTTTAAAATATTATGCATATGAAGTTTATGCCTAGAGATGATTCTGACTTACAAAATTATGAGTTTAGAATGTATGATAAATGAGTGTCTGCTAAACTATTTTCTGCGAAGTGAAGTTTATGCTATCCGTTGTTATGCAAAATAAAATTATGACATAAAAAGTTCTGCTATAAAGGGTGGACCCGACCCTTATAGGTTACCATTGCTAAAAGTATTTGGTGAAAGGGTGAAAAAATGGATTAAAAAACGTACGATTTGTTTATTTACTTATGAACATGTGTGTTCATAAGTAAATAAACAAATCGTACGTTTTTAACATAATATTATAGAAAACAAAAATACATGTATACAAAAGAGCACAAAGGTACTGCTTATTTTACTTATAGTACTTGCTATAGGACAGTTGTTTTGTCAATCAGAAACATTTTACATTTAAAATCCACCATACTTAAAAAATTTAAGCCCTCGTTAGCATCATCTGTTGAGAGCGTTACCCCAACATAATTATAAAAGTCGGTTCTAACAACAGCCTAGCTCTGTAAGTAGGTACCACTATAGACGTGGTTTTGTGGATGGTGAGCAATGGGTAGCTCACAGTCCATCCTTCTAGTGACCACAGAGCCACGCGCGCCTCGAAGAGGTGTCAGCAAAGCGGCTTTTAGTAGGTCGGCCGGGTTGCAGGTTGTTTGAAAGCGATACCTCGGCCCTGGAACACAAATGACAAAAGAAGGAACATGTATGGTTTTTAGTCAGTAATAGTCTGGCAATCCCTCCCACTCCGCCCGGAGCCGGAGAAGTTATTTGATGATTTCCCATTCGCAGTGTAGTTTACTTGGTTCTTACGTTACTTCTTTCTTTTGTTTCAGAAGTTTAAGGCCTCTGTCTTTACTTAACATGCCATTGTAGATAATAATTTATTACCAGCACACCAATAGCTTTCATCATAATTGTAGGTTTGAATATTGTTATGTAATAACAAAACCGCAAGCCTCTGGTTTTTGTATTTACAATTTTTTTTTGCGGGTTTTTCTTATCATATATTACGTAATAGATTGTTTTAACTTGTACACACACGCTCGGGACTTAACCGTTTTAGTTTTTGCTTTAACTAACAATTGAAAAAGTTCTCATTATTCAAACATACTGTTTGCAGTGCACCGTGGGAAGTCCGAGGGTAAAATATTATTATCATTATAATATTTAAACTCCGGACTGCAGCAAAAGTTGTACATTTTAATGACGACGTTTATTCTCTCCCGGAAACTGCTAACGTTTCAGGGTGCATTGCAGAATTCGTTTGGACACTTAAAAAATAAACAGAACTGAAACTCCAGAAAAAGTTTAGTAACAAAGGAATTGTGCTACTGTTGGTTTACTGTCCGGTATAAAAGGATTAACTGTAACGTCACCTTGTTATCAGTTTAACGTCGTAACGCGTCCAATCGGAAACATAACCCACATTGTGTCCACGTCACATGGACTAAGTACTATGACGTCACAATGTTTGCACAATTGCAGTTTAAACATCAGTTCAAGTTCAATGATTTGTGTGTAGTTTTTTATAGGTGTGGCTGCATTCGGCCTTTGTCTCGTTGTGACCGGGCGCCAGGGGGCGCTGCGACGCGCCAGCTGTGTTCACGTCGGTCCGCAGTCTCGGTCCGTCGACGGGCGAAGTACCACGTGGTTACTCCACGTCCCGTAAATCAAAAACTTTCTTACGTCAAATCAATGGATATAACCTAACACGCGCGTTTCGTATATTATGAATAAGATGTGATTTATTTGTGTTTACGTCGCGATGGCCTGTTAATCACTTATTATTGTGTGCAACAGTGACGTGCTGTGCTGTGCCAATGATGTGAATATTTTTTCTGTGTTGTGTTGCATAAAAAAAGGAGTTATGAGTATCCAAAAGTGTTTGCTGGATAACTCCAGCAGGATGATTAAGGCGATGTCGACTGCTAAGTCGAGTACCAGCGAAGTAAAGATGGTATGTACACTTTAACACAGTTTAGCATTATTAGCGACCTTGTAATGAAAGGAAACCTAAGTTTTTAGGTTATTATTCAAGAAAACAATAGTTTGCGTTTCACTAACTTCTTTATCGTACTGTCAGAGTTTGTTGTGAAGTGAATTCGACATAGTTTTGCGTTGTTTCGGTGCAAATGAGATGTTTTAATTTAGTTGACGTTTGTAACAAACCTATATAGGAACCTATACTCGGAGTGTGTTTATATGTAAAATAATTACGTCACAACGAGAAACGTTTCCGTTGTGAGTGCAATATGGCATTTATAACACAATTAAAAATGTAACATTCAGTGGAAAATATACCAGAATTAAAGGTAAATAGATATTAACTCTCTCTGTACTCATTCCAGTCTTATAAAGGGAGTCTTATTAGACTTATAAAGCATCTGTCCTTGTTAGAGTCAACGGTGTCGGTTGATAATCAGCTGGCGGCCTATGTATAATAGTAATATATAATTATCCACAGTACATAGTTGTTGACCACAATATGTGAGCTATAGGTATTATAGTTACAATTGGTTTTATAACGGTGTTAAAAGAGAATTTAGGAAAGGTTGGCTAATGGCTAGAAAAGGAAACAAGAATTCGTTACTTGTTGAAAATTTTTATTTTTCATGGTTAGAATAAAATAAGTTTGACTTAAAAGATTCAGTTTTTTTTTATATTTTTCAGCTTTTTGTGGTTGTTCGTTTATTGCGAGTGACAACGGAAATCTATAAGAAATATGTTCTGTCCTTCAAAATGATCAGCGAAGCGTGGAACGAAAAGTCGTGATGTCTTTAAATGTGAGGCCTCTGTTAGCTCTTCTAAAATGATTTTCATTTAATATCGTAAATCTCCTGATCTGACGATGCCCGTCATCAGCGTAACTCGTTATCTTCTTCCATCTTCCCCTGTCAGACGTCACGGTATCATTTACTCCTTTCTCTTTGATATCAATCCGAACTAGGACTTGTACACAAAACTGCGATACTTCGCTGCATCGCAGGAACCCTGCAATAAATGCCTCATGATGCGTCGTGCGAGCTCGTTGATTTTAACGATACGATGTCGCATCGCAGTTTTGTGTACAGACGACGGCAGGTCAATCTATACTTAACTATTACAAACTGATCTCTCTACTACGAATCACACACCGTAGTAGAGACAGCTTAAAATGGTTTTGTGTAGGTTGATGTGGAGTCGTCTGTACAAGTCCCTAATGATGCTTCTACCGACATTATTTCAGAGGCGACAGTCAAACTCATGGAACGATATATCGAAAGTCATCTGCCCTTTTTTAAATTATGTTAGGATTGATCCCTTTCGTAACAACTTTTGTTTAGGCATGGGAAATCGTCAAACGACTTCCTCCGCTGTGGACGGAGCTACTGACTAAAACCCATCCATGTTACTTATTTTGTCCTATGTGTTCTAGCACTGCGTTAACTTTTCCTTATAACCCACAACCCCGCCTAACTGGATGTAGCTAAATACTAGTATTCTACATGAAGCGACTGCCAATCTGACCTCCACAACCCATTTACTGGGTGTGGGTGATACGGTACCCTTTGGTAAGACTGGTTGTCGAGACAAACGTCGAAAGTCATTCTTGAAACGTAAATAAATATCAGGGACTGTGTCATCGTCATCAGGCTATCCTTTTCCCAACGATGCTGGGGTCGGCTTCCAGTCTAACCGGATTCAGCTGAATATCAGTATTTTACATAGAGCGACTGCCTATTTGACCTCCACAACCCCGTTAATACTGGGTAATACGATACCTCTTGGTAAGACTAGTTGTCAGACTTTCGGAACGCTGACTACCTGTAACGACTGTCAAAGATCTACAAATGATAGCCGGGACCAACGGTTTAACGTGCTTTCCGAGGCACGGAGGAAACTCGGTATGTAACGGGTGGTCACCCATCCACAGACCAACCTAGGCAAGCGCAGCTTAACCTAAAGATCGACCCGAGGGGCTACTATTTATTTAGCCACGGGACTGTGTCAGCCTTAATATTTACGTTTCAAGAATGAATTTTGAAGTTTGTTTCGTTATAAAACTTGCCAGTGATGATTCACTGAAAAGTGTATAGCGAGTCTTTAGTTATCTATGCACATATTGTGATCTCTTCTTTTTTATCGTGCGGTTTGTGCTTAGCCTGATGTCAGAGTTTTTATACCGTATATAGACTCCTGACTTGGCTTAACATGTCGTTGACAAATACCTCTCAGCATTGTCTCATGACGTTTTTTCTTCACAAACATCCTTACTTCTTTACTATATATAATATTATAAAAGCGAAAGTGACTTTGTTTGTTTGTTACCTCTTCACGCTTTAATGGCTGAACCGATTTGGATGAATTTGAATTGGTACAGAGATAGTAGGGAACCAAGAGACCACATAGGCTATTCTTTTTTTTAAAAGAGTGGAATATGAGGTAGAAAGAGGGAAGAAACGGGAAAACTTAGCGTTGCTATTACAAATCAATAAGGCGCTACCGAATTTAACGCGAGCAAAGCCGTGGGCAAAAGCTAGTAATTAATATAATCCATTATGACATGTATGCGTAAAATTGTGGTGGACCGGTAGAAACTAGTGGTCAGACCGTCGAACTGTCATAGGTCTCATCTATCACTACTAGCCTATCACTGCTCCATCCATTTACTCTCGAGTCTAGCAAGAAGTTCTAGCATAATTTTTATAAAACAATGATTCGAGAAGATTCTTTGGTTTAACAGATTAATCGCCTGTACGTGATCTTTTCTATTGAGATAACGGTAATTAAGTCGCAATTATCTTAGTTGTGCACTAAATACTTGAAATGCTGATGCAAACACCTACATATCTAGGTAGTAATATTTTTAATTAAAATGGCATTGTGAAAACAACAAAGCGTCTAACACGTTGTATTTATTCGTAGCAGACACGGAGTCTGGTTTTCGATGTTGTTATAGGTAGTCAGTGTTCCGAAAGTCTGACAACCAGTCTTTTGGTAAGTCTTGGGGTACCGCATTATCCAGTACTAACTGGGTTTTGGAGGTCAGATAGGCAGTCGCACCATGTAAAATGCTGATATTCAGCTGCATCCAGTTAGACTGGAAGCCGACCCTAACATAGTTGGGAAAAGGCTAGGCAGTTATTGCGGGGATCGAACCCGCTACACGCAGCGCAGCAGTTGATCGCTCAACCACTGCGCCAACCGTGTCGTCATAGTGTCAAACGTGTCGTAAGTCAAAAGACAATGCATCAAAACCAAGAAAAAGCACGAGTCAGAGGGAATCGACATGGCGGGTATGATTCCCTTTATCAATCCAGTTCTATTTGCCTTGTGATCAAAAACTACAACTAAAAAGCACACAAGCCTGTATGCGACACATGTATATTTACCCTTCGTTTAATTCCGTGTGTAACCCTCTATTAAATACATAGTTGTAATCTAAAAATAGATTGTAATCATTGAAGTGCCGCCAACATTCAGTTAAAACACGTTCTGTATTTTTTCAAAGACAAAAGAGTACCTTTGCTATTATATACACATTTCGCTGGTTCATTTGATCATTTTTAGGGTTCCGTAGTCAACTAGGAACCCTTATAGTTTCGCCATGTCTGTCTGTCCGTCCGTCCGTCCGTCCGTCCTCGCTTAATCTTTGTGACCGTTAGCACTAGAAAGCTGAAATTTGGTACCAATATGTATATCAATCACGCCGACAAAGTGGTAAAATAAAAATTTAAAAAAATTGTTTTATCAGGGTAGCCACCCTATATGTAAAGTGGGAAGTGATTTTTTTTTTAATTTCAACCCTTATGTGTGATATATTGTTGGAAAGGTATTTACAAATGAATAGGGGTTTACTAAAATCATTTTTTGATAATGTCGATAATTTCGGAAATAATCGCTCCAAAAGTAAAAAACAATGTGTCCCCCCCCCTCTAACTTTTGAACCACAAGTTTAGAAAATATGAAAAAAATCTGAAAAGTAGAACTTTATAAGGACTTTCTATGAAAATTATTTTGAACTTGATTGACACAACAGTTTTTGTACAAAAAAGACAAAAAGTTTTACAAAATAATTTCTGGACTAAGTTTGTAGTATAATCGTATATGCAAGCATTTTTTTTAACTTCGTTTACATATTTTATTATCCTGAACGTATCTTTTTTCAAACAAAAAAAGAATTATTGAAATCGGAAATATAACATCACGCTACGACCAACAGGTGCTGAGCAGCGTGGGTGAAACCGCGAGGAACAGCTAGTAAATTATACATATATGGCGGAGAGAGAAGTCGGGTTTGTGGGGCATTGGTTTTGCATTTATTACATCAATGGAATATTACGGGTCTATGATAGTTTATATAATAGTTTAAGTCATTCGCAGCACGTTTACGTTAACGCACTATTCCCATACTTGGATAATAATAAAATACAATTCTCTAGTGTTCAACGTCAAACAAATAATAAACTCATAAGTGGGAACACTTATTGTGACGGACGGGAAACTACGGAACCCTACACTGAGCGTGGCCCGACACGCTCTTGTTTGAGTATAATATTATAATTGCGAATGTTTGTGAGGATGGATGTATGTATGTAACTGAAACGAACGGATCTTGATGAAATTCGACACAGAGGTAGATTATAGTCTGGAATAACACATAGAATACTTTAATTTCGATATCACGAGGGCGGAGCAGCGGGCGCCAGCTAGTTTTATATTATAGGGATTATATTCGGGACTGCGTCGTCGAACTAGTGGACTCAGGCACGAATACTGAGTATGAAGCTCTACGTTCGATATCCGCGTCGGGCAAAATGTTGTTGGATTTTTCAATCAGGAATTTGTAAATAGCAGTCACAAGCACATTGAAAATATGCTCGCTCCCTATTACATGAGCAGGAATGAACATGGGTTTTAGTCAGAAAGTCCAACACTCCCCCCGCTCAGAGTGGGGGAAGTTATTTAATGATTTCCAATACTCAAATAATACAAACAGACGTTACATCGCTTTCAGGACGATCAATGATTGAAACACAGCGTCACATTCTGTTGTGAGCAAAGAAGCACGAGAGTGTCCATGGAGTTTCTTGCCCATTCTTCTCCATAGAGATCAACGCTTTGGAATGGGCAACTACAGTACTTTCACAAGTTATTATGTCTTGTGACCGGGACTGTAGCTTCATTTTGTTTCTTGACATTCAAAAGTGCCTGTAATGGTCTAATTGAAATAAATGCGTCGAGTTTGAGTTTGAAGGTAAGTAAATGTAACTTTCCTTGCTATACCTTACCGAACAACTGAAAAAGAGAAGTAAAATCTACCCTGTAAGGTACATTTAAAAATTTTAACAGAAACATAGCAATAAGCGTTTATGGCGCCAATTCTAGTACGTAACGAGTCACCGACTGCCTCATGAGGAAAACTAGTTTGAAATCTATTCTTTATGCACGTATTCAGCAATTATATTTTAGGTACATCTATTATTGTATGACACGTTAGTTTTTCCTCATAATGTCATTCTCCCCTTCCTTAAAACATTACTTTGAGGATGTTAGCTTGTTATATTTCATATTACATACATACACACACACACTAACTCACTGACACACACTCTAACTTAATGACACTCTCTAACTCACTCATAAACACACTGTTACTAAAAAGTACTCAGTTTCTATCCACAATTTCGTCAAGTAAAATTCAGCTTTCGTTCATCCTCTTACGTATACTCAAACATCAATCAATGCAAATAAATCCAGTCGGTAGAGCTTTCAGCATTGTTAAGGCGTGAATCAAGGGAGAGGGAGAAAAAAAGGGAGAGTTAGAATGATGAACACCGGCCAAGTTTGATTTGATTCAGATCTTTTAATTATAAATAGACATAGAGGGTTTTTTTTTAAATAGTCTACATATTATATATCAGGAACATCAAAGACTGAGAATTCTTACTTCCTTACTAATATTATAAAAGCGAAAGTGAGTTTGTTTGTTACTTCTTCACGCCTAAATGGCTAAACCGATTTGATGAATTTTGAACGGATTAAGACGGATATAGGCTACTTTTTTTTGAAGTGAGAAATGACGGAGAAAGCGGGAAGAAAAGGGAAAACTTAGATTTGCTCTTACAACAAATAAGGCGCAAGGGCAAAAATTACAGGTAACAGGTACTTGCAAATCCGGAAAGGGGAACTGTATTACCCGTAATAAACGCGAGCAAAGCCGCGGGCAAAAGCTAGTTTATGATTAAACGAAAATGGACTTAGGTACTACCTTACCATTCATTTGTAATAGACCTTCTATTATTCACAAGAAAACCTGATCTCTTCACAAGAAGATATTAAATATAGGTAGACGAAAATATTTCCCTTTAATATTAATTTTGAAATACCACATGCTTCTTAATACATAAAAATCATTGCACCATGAAATTGATGTACTATCTTAGGTCTCGTTCTAACCAAAGCGATCTTCTTGCGAACACGCAAATCAAAGTATCTTGCTATCATCTATCGTTTTTTCGAACGAATAAGTGCTATGATGGGTGTGAAATTCTGATTTCTGATTTCTGATTTCTGAAAAGAGCCTTAACGAAACGTCATACCTTGGAACCTTTTAGTTAAGCAGATAGTATAGGAAGACAAAGGTTTATTTTTTTACTAGTTTCCGCTCCCGAATTCGTCCTCGTGGCATAGTTATTTCGGGCTAACGCTAACTTAAACCCGCGTGATGATCCAAAAAATATATCTTTCTATCCTCTTTTTTTCACCTCTTTCTCCCCCTTTTCTCACTTTTTTTAGCCTACGTTTCTAGGGTCCCAACTATCTCTGTACCGAAATTCATCAAAAATCGGTTTAGCCATTTAGGCGTGAAGACGTAACAAACAAACACTCACTTTCGCTTTCATAATACTAGTAAGGATGCCTTGCCACTGCTGAGCTGAGGTCACCCCGCCCATATCCTTCCTAATATTCTTCTCCTGCGCCACCTCGAACAGGCTTTCAGGATGCGCCTCGCTTCCATTCTCAGGCACTCATCTCGTTGAGAATTTTTACATACAAGTTTTAAATGTTGTGGCAATTTAATTAAATACATCGAACAGCTCAATGTGTTGAGTGAGTTGTTATAAGTAAAAAAAAAAGTTTTAATACAATTACATAGTACTTTAACATACATGTTTTGGAGAATACTCTCTAAGTAAGGATGTGCTTGTGTTAGGTGACTCCACTCTTCCACTTCACATTAAGCAGTGTATGCAATTGAAAACAAATGAAAGATAAAGAAAAAAATAAAAACAAAATTAAAACACAATAAGTAGCACACTTGTGTGACGTATGCGAGTGTGATTATGAGTGTGGGTGATTGCGTGAGTGTGTGTTCGTGAGTGTGTAGGGTTGTTTATACAGTTTATTTAAATAGCCCTCGTGGACCAAAGAATCACACTAAAAATAAGTCGTTATACAGCAACAATTTTTGCTCAGTGATACTTAATTTGATGCTCTGAATACTTGGTTGACGGCTTAGTAAAGGGTCTGTTGACACTTTGTATTAGGACGAGGCAGGCTCAGGAACGTGGATCAGTCAAAAACAAACAGAGGCCTTAACTAGCAGTGGGTGGAATCGGCCTGTGGCAGCCGGTAATGAGAAGATGATAATCAATTGTAATGATGATAACTTTTTTCTATATTTTTTAGTAACGATTTTTTGACATTAATTAAATAATATATTTTAGTAAAAATATTTGCTGTTATAAAACTTTATTTAGGATTGTAATAGTTTGGCTGCCAACGTAATGGCACAATATGGACGACTGTTATTTATTTAAATACTTTATGACAACATCTATGTACGAATACCCATGAATGCAAAAAGAAATCATTATGATTGATAATCACCGAGAATTCGCGCGACCGATCGCATTGATTAGGACGCAAGACACGTCATGCAGTACATATTTATTTTTATGATTAAATATAGATTGTGGTTTTATGTTTGTTTTACTACTTGATGTATGTTTTATGTATCGCTGTCAAAAATATTGTAAATGTTCCGTTTGGACTGAGGGCCAAAGAATTGAAGGCTTTTTTAAATATAGACAGTTTTCGTAAAGCACGTAGATAGATAGATAGAATATTCTTTATTATGTACACCATGCAAATAACTAGAATAACATTAAACAACTTATAAATAGGGTGACACAATGGGCGGTCTTATCGCCAAAAGCGATCTTTTCAAGACAACCTACACACACACACACGTACTTACTTTTTGCCCAGCTTTGTTTCTATGCTTAATACAACCTGACAATCTCATGTTAAAAAAATCTTCACATATGTTCTTACCGGCAATTAAAAAAACTATTTCAAATCTGTGGTCTTCAGGAGTTATACATAATGCAGAAGTAAGTTTAAAGCAAGCACAAAAATAGACCGTACGGTGATAAAGTTGAAGTTGAATTTCCAAAAGTCATAGAACAAAAATCGTTCAATTTCATGGTCTGAGACGAGAGGTATTTTTTGCGGATGGGAAATCATCAAATAACTTCCCCACTCTGGCCGGAAAGGGGGGAGTGTCAGAATTGTACTGACTAAAACCCACCCATGTTCCTCCTTTTACCTTTTATGTTCCCGCAACCTCGGCAGCGCACAAGAGTCCTTGTGTGTCTTTCGTTACACTAATATCCATTTCTGTCCGAAAATGACTTTATGTGACAAAATTGACATTAAATTCACAACTTGTATGTCCCGACAATTTTCCCACGATTTCTGAACGTTAGGTACCTAAATATATTGATACCTATTCAAATTTGTTTGTATACTATCTTGAAATATGATCGACGAGTGAAACTAGAAACTAAGGTGTCTTACGATTTTACTTTAGAAATTATGTTTCACTGTTCTGCAGAATTGGATTTAGGTTACTGACACGAAATCTAGGTAATACAATTTTTTTTGATGATTTAGTTTGGCCGTTTGACGTCACTTAGTAGTTACATCACTAGAAAACAGGATTTAAAGATAACTTAAATTGTTTTTGATCATGTATATGGTGTCCTAGTTAACAGTTTCAACAATCGGATCATCTGCTTAGCCTTTTCCCAGATAAGATGGTGTTGGCTTCTACTCTAACCAAATTCAACTGAATAGTAGTGTCTATCTATTTATCTATCTATCTATATGAAAAGACTGCCAATCTGACCTCTTAAACCGAGTTAGAGCAATCCACGTTGCTTATGGGTTTGGGGACAGACTTTGGGGGTTTTGACTGTGACCACCAGTAAGGTTATCTCTCACAGATGGTAATATACGTGTCTCTCGCAACAGCACATATCCTCGCAATAAACGGTCGTGAGAAAACATTTAAATCGCTGCGAAAATGAACAAAATTTGGCGTATGTCCAAACGAGTTGGTAACTAATTACCGTTTGAATGAAGCTGCTGCTCATGTTATTGACGTAATGCATTGTGTGTTATGATATTGATACTTGAATGAACTGTAATTATTGTGTACTAGCTTTTACCCGCGGTTTCGCCCCCGGTCAATTCGGGGTAACACAGTTTCTTTTCCTGATTTGCAGATACCCGCTACTTGTAGTTTTTGCCCTAGCGCCTTATTTATTGTAATAGCAATGCTAAATTTCCCTTTTCTTTCCTCTTTCTCGCTCATATCTCAATCTATTTAAATGTCTCTCCGTCTCCAGGATCCCAACTATCTCTGTACCAAAATTCAACAAAATCGGTTCACCATGTAGGCGTGAAGATGTAACAAACAAACAAACTCACTTTCGCTTTTATAATATTAAGTAAGGATTTTATCTGTGATGTCATTGGGACAAATATCTGCAGGACAGATGCGTAACTTACATAGAAGCGTAGTGTAGGAGTGGCTATGGTTATATTCCACGAAAGCCAGTCTTGTATTGTGCTTCTATGTCTCATGCAGCGGAATCCTAAGATTTTTAGCAGGTTGTTTAAAAAAACAGTAAAAGAAACAATCTAATTGAGATAGAGGCTTTTTGGCCACTTATAGAACCAAATTAATTAATTGTTATTTTTTATATTGTATTCTTATAAAAAACTAGCTGTGCCCAGCGGTTTCACCCGCTGCTCACTTAGGGGTATGAAAAATAGATGTTGGCCGATTCTTAGACTTACCCGATATGTACACAAAATTTCGTTTAAATCGGTCCAGCCGTAGCAGGAGTATGGGAACGAAAACTGTGCACGAGAATTTTATATATTAGATGATATTGTTGATGTTCTTTTTTTTTAAATTAAGTAATTTTGCTTAATTTTCTTTTCCTGTGAGTGAAATTTTAACAACATCAACACAACAAACGTAATTTACATATTTACGAGTCTTTCCAAAACAAATAATGACATTGTAATCGCTGTATGCGAACGCCTGATCAATAACAATAGCAACAAGACACGTTCGATCATAAGTGCTATTCAATCTTACCTCTTATCTTTTAATGTCGTATTCATTTCACAGGGGAGAAAGAGAATTTTAATATAATATAACGTAATACTCTTTTGTTTAACCTCATTATTAAGCCTTGAGGCTATCTTGTTCAAAGAAGAAAGAAGTATTTCTTTAGGAGTACGTTTGACACAGACAGACGAAACGCTGGCTTAGATATTTCATTACTTTTTTCCTTCGCACACTTCAAACGGTTTCATATTCTTTGGCTTGAAAATTTGAAGGAAATATCCTTTCTTTTATTTAACTATTAGGTTTAAACCGAACAGCATTTTACTAAACGCATAGCATACCAATTACTGAAAGTCTATCTTACTGAAAATCTAAAAAACCGGCCTTTTATGCAAACGGTTTTATTTTCTATGTTTCAAAACTTTGGAGGAAGTATTTCTTCTTCATTGAAAGGTAACCTTAAGGCATTTGACTATATGTCAAACATACGAATTACTTGGAGCTTGAGAATGATTAGAAATAAGTAGCATTTTTCCAGAGCAATATATTTGTGATATTACGATAGCAATAAGAAATCGTACTTTATTAAACATTTATTTGTTCTCTTATCACGGGGAAGCTTTATTTAAGTACAGTTCCGAGTGTGACGCTTTTCTTAAATTGCTTATAGTTCTATAGGGACTTCCCAATACAGCCTTTATAGAATAATAAGTATTGAGTTTTATGGGCGTACAGCCTACTCTTTAGGGCGAAACACCCGTGATGTAACGTTAGAGACAAGAAATCGTACAATTAAAAACATTTATTTTCCGATCTGAGTTCTAATTATTTTCTTAAATTGCTTACAGTTCTATAGGCACTTCGCAATACAGCCTTTATAGAGCTTTAAAAATCTCTTGGGAAAATAAAACAAGCTTTAAGTATTGAGTTTTATAGGTTTAGTTTTCATTGGTTTAATTTTTTATTGTTATTGCTTTTCCTGGGTTCTAGTGTTGTGTTAATAGATAATTAGTTGAGTCTAAATTATTACTAAGATACTATTTGTTTCTGTAACGATAAATGTAATGAGGATTTTAAAGTATGAAATTAAATGAGGATAAGACTAGGGAAGACTGATATGGCTAGTAAAGTAACCACGGCGACGATGGATTTATGGAAAAGTATATACGTTGCCCCTATAACAAATGAATTACGATTTTGACGGGCCTGTTGGTCTAGTGGTTAGTGGCCCGGACTGCTGAGCCGGAGGTCGTGGGTTCGATTCCCACCCAAGACAAACTTTGTGTGATGAGCACGATTGTTTGTTCTGTGTCTGGGTGTGATTTATCTATAAAATGTGTGTATTTATAAATTATATAAGTATGTATATCAGTTGTCTGGTTACCATAACATAAGCTCTGCTTAGCTTGGGATCAGATAGCCGTGTGTGAGTTGCCCAAGATATTTATTTATTAAAATAATTGATGATACTGGTTTGTTTTTGTGATGGCAACACATCTGTGATTACTTCTGCATTTGAGATACATACAAAACGAAGATTAACATCTAATGTATTTATATCACACTTAGCCAAGATTTGTATAATTAGATGGGATTGGGTGTCGCATAGTATTCACACTGGTAACCGTGATTAGGGCGCCAAAAGTGACAAGATAGCGATACCATTAAAATGTCAGCAAAACAGAAACGTAAGCATATTTTGACCCGGAGTATTGAATTAATCTGGAAGAAAGTTTAGTCAGACTGGATGCGGAAGGCAGAAGTCTAGGTGTTGAGCCGCAACTTGAAAAAGGCGTGGGTCCAGCAGTGGACTGCGACAGTCTAACTTGTAGGAAAAGTTAAATACTTCAATCTTTGTTCTAGGCAAAGTCCTTTATTATTTGACAGTAAAGTAAACTTTATTCCCGTCATCATAAGGTTTATATCAGCTGTATAATGACTGTAAATACAGGTATCATGTGTTAGTAAGTTCAGAAGGGATGTAACTCACAGTTAAACTATTCATTAAGCCGACTACTCAGTGCGCCTGTAATCAAGTCACCAGCTAAAATAATTAATTAATAATTCACGCAAGCCCTGCATGGTGACACGAGATCTCTCGTGTCGGGGAAAATATACGTAAGAACAGTACGGTCGGGGACGCTGAATGTGGGAACAAGACGCTGTTTCGTAACAATCGACTGAAATTACGGCACGGTTGGTGCAGTGACTGAGCGATCGACTGCTGCGTGCGTGACGCGAGTTCGATTCGCACCGAACAAAAATATTTCTTTGGCCTACAGATAGTTGTTCCAGGTCTGGCTGTAATTCTTAGTAAGAACAACGTTTAAAATTTTATTTTGATTAAAGTGGCTTGTGTTAGCTGCTATAAACCCACTTTTATAATATTGACGCCTTTAATTAATAATACTAATAAACAAAAACGATATTTCTATCACCTCTTAAGAATACTCAATATGGCGGCTCGCGAAAATGTCTTCAATATCTAAAAAAATAAAACAAAATGGCTGCATTAGAATTTATTTTAAACACAACAGTTACAACAACAGGTTCCAGTATTAGTATTTATTCGTTTTACCTATGTTTAAATTTTAATATCTTGCGACATGCGTCCACAATATAAGGTATGAAGAATAAAAAAATATTAGACATAGATTCGCCCATTCAACGTCAGCTCTCTCTTCTCCATTCTAAAATAATTAACAAGAAATTATATAACAAACAAAGGTTTGTAACATAAATCTCGTTGTATGTTACACGCGAAATCAAGTTGACAACCTTAATTAAAATTAAATATGAATAATTAACTTAAGCCGTGCGCGACCGCGCCTCTAGTGTCATGAAAACAGACGAATGGATAAACTTGACGTCAACGTCACGTCACGTCGAGTTTGACAAAAGTCTAGCATCTGTTAGAATAGGTAATTACTAGTGTGAACGTAGTGGATTAGGCCCATAGCACACGGCGTATTTTAAACGCGCAGACAACGCGCCGATTACGCGCGTATACGCGATTCAAACGAGATTCGATCGCAGCTTTGTAACTTAAGCATACGGGGCGATCATGAAACGCGGCCCTACTGCGCGTATACGCGCAGATACAGCGATACAGACGCGCTGTAGTCGCAGCACACAATAAACTATTATTGCAACTGAAGCGCGGGCGGTGCGGTGGTGGCGTGAGCGCACCCCCTGCCCGTACTTCGCTCCTTAGTACGCGCGTTTGTAGCATCAAAGCTAATGCAACAATCAGCGTCTACGGCACCGAAGACGCGCGTTTCAGGAACGCGCGCGTTACTGCTGCTGCTAGTAGAACTGTTTAACCAAATGTAAATAATAAATATCTTGGGACAACTCACACACGGCTATCTGATCCCAAGCTAAGCAGAGCTTGTGTTATGGTAAACAGACAACTGATATACATACTTATATAATTTATAAATACATACATATTATAGATAAACCACACCCAGACACAGAACAAACAATCATGCTCATCACACAAAGTTTGTCCTGGGTGGGAATCGAACCCACGACCTCCGGCTCAGCAGTCAGGGCCACTAACCACTAGACCAACAGGCCCGTCAAACAGAACTATATGTATCTAAATGCTTGCTCTTTATCGCTCGTTTTGTGTATTTACTAACATCCTTGATACTTTAAATGTATTCAGCATTTTCATGTCCAACTAAACTTGTTTGAACTGCTCTTAATATGGACCAGATAATCAGATATGGCTAAATATCAGTATTACATTTACAAAGGGACCGACGCCTAACCCTTGCAAACTTAATTAGTGACAAACGTGATTACTTTGTGTTATTTGGGCCATTGATATCAGTTTCATATGTTGTATGTATGTGAAATAATAATGATTCAGGGGATGTCCAGGGGTTTTCCTGATTTTTTTGCAATTAGCGGATCAGTGATAGGTGGTGTGTTCACTAAAATATTAACCGTGACTGTAATAAATATGGTTTTACAAAATTATCCTTACTAATATTATAAAAGCGAAAGTAAGTTTGTTTGTAACGTCTTCACGCCTAAATGGCCCAACCGATTTTCATGAATTTTGGTACAGAGATAGTTGGGACCTATTAATATTATAAAAGCGAAAGTTTGTGAGGATGTGTGTAAGTACTAGCTGCGCCCGCGGTTTCACTTGCGTGGTGATAGAACATACAATAATCTTTATGAATTGTAGCTTATGTGCTATTCTGATATGTAAGCTATAATTATTGTGAAGTTTCTTTAAATACCAGTAATGATTGCGTGAAAGAGCAACGAACATACTTACACACATTCTCAAAAACTTTTGCTTTTATAGTATTAGTTGGATGTTTGTTTTGAATGCATACCTAGCTCAACAGCCCAAGACTGTCGATGTAATATTTTTTTTTACGATTTTCTTTTACTTGGGTACTCGACCTTAAGAGAACAAAGAGACCTTAATTTGAAGCTACGCAATAAACTTTTTATTAAAAAATAAGCAGCTTCCATTTTTAAATTTTCATTTAGTCCACTGTCCAGACATGCAAATTGGTCGTGAAAAACTTATTTACGCCAGTAATGTATGTTTTAGTCCAAGCGCATTGTAAAGAGATTGGGGATTTATGGTCAAAGATGAACAAAGCACTTTATTTGATATTGATGTATTTTATCTACAGATAGTATAAATTATAACCTATATATTTACCTGTAAATAGAAGTTTCCAAGGTATGTTCTCGAACAATAAAATAATCCCAACCATCCCACAATGCGGACCGTATTCTATTAATTAATTTATTTATTAAGGATCTCTAACAAAGCATGTATAGCAAGCACCCTTTATAATAATATAACATACGACAAGCATCATCCTCATTGCAGAAGAGCACAAATGCAACAAATTTTACAATTTCTACTTCGTCGAACAGCGCCACGCGCGCTGTCCATCACACTGCTATCTACCCCCACACGAAACTATAAACTTCAACTTATACGAATACTAGCTTTTGCCCGCGGCTTCGCTCGAATTAAATTCGGGGTAACACAGTTCCCCTTGCGTCTTATTGATTTGTAATAGCAACGCTAAGTTTTCCCTTTTCTTCCCTCTTTCTCCCTCACATCCCACTTTTTTTCAAAAAAATGTTAGCCTATGTCCGTCTCCTGGTTTCAACTATCTCTGTACCAAAATTCATCAAAATCGGTTTAGCCATTAAAGCGTGAAGAGGTAACAAACAAACACACTTTCGCTTTTATAATATTAGTAAGGATTCAATCCTCAAGATCTGTGTGATCTCAAATCTCAAAGGATCCAGAACTTGCAGCACAAGAAACTGACATGCGGGTAAATGCTGTTCGTACAAATTTGAACTGGATGAAGTAGGAGCTCCCTTGTGTACGAGCTTGAGTCACAGTGAAAATCTTAGTTGAAACTTGGACAAGTTAAATAAAATCTTAAGCCGTGTTTTGTTAAACTTGTTCAAGTTTCGAGGACACACGTCTCAACTTGATATTTTAGAAGGAAGTTTTAGAAATTTAAGTTTATACGCGTAGTTGAGTAACAAACAATAATTGTCGTGAGTAAGACTGAAAGTTAATTTGAAGTCATACATTATAGAATTTTCATGTTTGGGTTGGATCGTTTTTTTATGTATTTAATGTAATTTAAATTGTCTATTGCGATCGATTATGGTGTTTTTTATATCACTTACTAGTCCTTAGGGGTCTTAAATTACTGCTTTCGCAGAATCAAAATAGGATAACTCATTTATGAATTACGTAAAAATTCTTAAAATTATCACAGACGTTGTTAAAACTGTGAATGTCACTTTGTGTGTCAATTCATTATTCTAAACTCATTATGATTCTGCTTAAGTTGCCATTATAGAGGGGCTCTAAAATGGCAACTTACTACTTTTAAACGACTAAGAACTACTTTTACGAATTTATACGATTTAATACTAGGTACACTTAAGACGCAAAAATGATCACGACTTATTCAGTAAATCATTTAATTATTTATGCTTACACAAAATACATGACAGGACATTATATTAAGACAAAAGAGCACAAAGGTACAGACGCCAGCAGGTCAAGCTACCCGAAACTGTCAATTTTTCCCAATGAACCTTGAACCTAATACTTTAGATATAAAGTCGAAAATCTATCAAAGAAATCTGACAGATTGTAGTAGCTTGATGTGCAGGCGTCTGTACATCATTTAACACCGCCTTTGTTTTTTTTTTCGAATGGGGGATCATCAATTAATTTATTATGCCGCTGCAGCATAATTTTTCATAGGTAATTTAAAAATATTTTCCTTCATTTTTGTCCAATCTGCCTTTTAATTAGTTTTCATAAAAAGCAAAGCTTTCATGAATTTTGCGATCCTCTGTTATATTTTTGTTTTATTGCCTACTTATTTGAATAGTTTATAACTATTTGGTCGGTTTGTGTTGTTGAATTAATTTTGCATTTACGACTGACAAAAATATTTTTTCCTGTTACTGTCAGTCATGTAACATCTAGATACATCTAGATCTTGCGCCAACTGTCGGCTACAGGTGCGCACGCGTCCCTATCGCAATGTTTACACAGCGCGCATGCGTTTCATAAACATTGCCGCTGGTGGTCGACGGATTTATAGGTAACGTAATTAATATGATAGCTAGCTATGCGCTGGGACGTTGTCTGTTATTTAAGCTATCAATTAATGGAAGACAATGCTTTGTTAATTAAGAGTTTTCTGAAAATACGTGGTCAATGTCTTGTGACTGGGATTGTAGCATATTTTTTTTAGTTTTTACTACAATTAAAAGTGTCTGTAATGGTAGAGTTTGAGTTTTCTTTTGTTGTTCGATTTTGTTTGTCAATCTAGTTGCGCCTGTTACAGAAAAGATGAAAGGGAGTCGTTTGTCTTGGTATGGACATGTAATGAGGAGGGATGAAGGACATGTGACTAAAAGAGTAATGGATCTGAATGTTGATGGACGGAGAGCGAGAGGAAGGCCAAAGAAAAGATGGATGGATTGTGTAAGGAATGATATGAAGGAGAAAGGAGTAAATGATGCCATGACGTCTGATAGGGGAGAATGGAAGAAGAAAACGTGTTGCGCCGACCCCAAATAGAATGGGACAAGGGCAGGAAAATGATGATGATGAATCTATTGCTTATTAAATAGCAGTTGAATAAGTATCTCGATAATATTGATATTTTAGAATAACATGTAAGGCTTTCTAGGGTTGTAGTTGTTATATTGCTTAACCAATTAACTTAGGTGGTAATTTATAATTGCGATCATAATGGTGAGATATTAATTTATTTAGGTTCTCCAACAAAATAACAACAGATATACAGCTGACAAAATTTAAATAAAAAAAAAAAATGTGAATTTGTAACGAATCTTTACCCAGAAAAATGCTCCATATTTCCATAAAACAAGATGTAGTATCAAATTTAAAAACGAAAATGCTTAAACAACTGTCTATTGAAGCTTATTGAATAAAATTTAAAACAAGCTCATAAGTCTTGACTTGTTTAGACAACTACGGAAGAATAGCAGACGCATTCAGGCGCAAGCGCAAGTGATGAATTTAATGAGGGTTAGATAAGCGATCAACAAATAATTCGTTGTTAAACAAACATGTTGTCAAAAGATGATGATTTGAAGAATGAAGATTGAGTTATGATGATTATCGTGTTATTTTGAAAGAAGTTTTTTTAAGGCGTTGCCCCTCACTAAGAATTTCTCCTGTTTCGTGGGTGCGTTTACAAACATTTAAATTCACATACACAAACAACCAGACCCGAAACAACTATCTGTAGGCCATACAAATATTTGTTCCGTGCGAGAATCGTACCTGCGACACACAGCGCTGCAGTCGATCGCTCAGCCACTGCGCCAACCGTGTCGTCAATCAGTTTGGAACATGTTCCCGATATGGTGACATTGCAAGCGGCAGTATACGTCAGGCAATATTGGAGACGGACATGGCTATTTTTTTGGAGAAAGAGGGAAAAGAGGGAAAACTTAGCATTGCTATTACAATAAATAAGGCGCTAGAGCAAAATCGACAGGTTGTAGGTACCTGCAAATCAGGAAAAGGGAACTGTCTTATCCAGAATTTAACCCGGGCGAAGCCACGGGCAAAAGCTAGTCTATTATATACTTACGCTTAAAAAACTTAAATACATATGCCTTTCCTCATGGGGAGAGAGTGCGAGTACCTATATATTTATGCTTTAGCATGTTTAATTAGTTATTTGTAATTTACTCCTATTTCTATCCAACAGGGCGTCCATAGTGGGCTGAAAAGAGTTGGTCTAGCTGTGCTGTCACTATCCGTTCCAGTGCTTGAGAAAAATAAAGTCAGTACGGTTTAAGCATGACCAGGATCATCATGGGTTTATTAACAGCTTGACTTACATAAAGAATTTACGTACATTATCATTGAAAAATACTTATTCAGAAACTTTAACACCATTTGTTTGGAAGCATGTAGTTTGGGGTGCGTTGATGAGGTCTTAGCATGTTTGCATCGGTTTTGGTTTTGCAGTTTTGTGGCAAATGGACGCAAAATTATCGACGGATTTATTAATTTAGAGGCTAAATTAAGGGGCGATTTAAAAACATTTTGCAGATATTCAAGGGAGCCTATTCTTTTTTTAAAGAAACGCTTTATGATATTGAATTTGTGAAAAGTTACATAACGATATTTTTTTTTAATGTATTTTTAATAGAAAATATGTAAAAATACAAAAAATATGTGTCAAAATTAATACACGAAAATGATTGATAAGAATAATACGTGTTTTCTTTTTGAGTGAATTTGTTTTCATTAACATATATTACAGTGTTTTTAGGATTCCGTACCCAAACGGTAAAACGGAACCCTATTACTAAGACTCCGCACCGCCCGTGCCCTTGTAGAGGCGATCACTTTCGTCCGGTCTTGGTTCAGTCCATGGTCCGGAGCAAGAGGGAATGGGAAGCGGTCACTTCCCTCTGAGCAATGGGTAGCTCACCGTCTGTCCGTCTACTGACGACAGGCCCTGTCGACGGCGCGTTAGTGTTTCACGCGCGCCTCAAAGAGATGTCAGCAAAGCAAAGGGGCCTACCAGGGCTTCCGCCTGCCTGGTTGTGGGTTGTTCGAAAGAGATACCGCGGCCCCGGAACATAAAGGGAATAGAAGGCACATGGGAGGGTTTTAGTTAGTACAAGTCTGACACTCCCCACACACATGGGTCCCTGAAGGTAACAAATCAAACTACCATTTTAAATTTAATGAAGATGTGGGTCACAGAACACGTGCCAAAGGGAAGCCCAGAGACATGACGATCGTGAACAGATAATAAAATCATAGTAGATGCGCAAGGTTGATTGCGTGGTTGACATAAGGACTCGCTCACGACCTCGCCATCGAAGCGGCAATACGTTGCATTGGCTCGCATGAAATCCGTTGCTGCTTAAAACACGTACACTTCAAGAACGCGCGGACGAGCGGCGAACACTGCACCTCTATTTAACTATTCGCTGCTCTCGCTTAAACATACGTAAGGTCGTGTGTGTCGTGTGGGAATCGCGTCATAATGCGACTTTGGCCAGCGTACTTGCCTCACTTGATTCTTCTGCGTAAGTACAAAATTTGTGATGACCTTGGGAAGATCCCAGCTTACATTTATTCGTTTGTCGCAACACGCGTGAGGCTTGCGCGTGTAGCTTGTGGCCGAGAGGTTAGAGTTAACATGTACGTGTGACAAAATGGCCGTACTATAGGTGAATTAAATTCAATTGGCATTTGTTTGCAAGCGTTCTCGTTAGCGATGTCCAATGTCAATTTATTGTGTTATGTACAATTTTATTGTTTCAATAAGATAGGAAACAATTTCATCCTACTGATATTATAAATGCGAATGTTTGTGAGATGTATTGATGTTTGTTAGTCTTTCACGTCAAAACGGCTGAACGGATCTTCATGAAATTTGGCACAGAGGTAGATTATGGTCTAATATATAACACCTAGGAGACTTTTTATCCATATTATTGGGGCGAAACCACGGGCGCCAGCTAGTGCAATACAAAAACATTTGTTAAGGTACCTCTGGATATTATTTGGGGGTTTTGCTCTGTTTCTTGAGTTGTCAACTCTGAGTTTGTCCAACTAATATACGTACGGACAGCTCTGTGGCTACCTTGTTCAAGACCTGGAGAGGATTAGTTGTGCACAACGCGACGAGTAGGACACAAAGTCTGTTTGCGTAGGTGTGCAGTGTTGAGCAAAAAGTTGTTACTTATGGAATCCCTATTAATTCTCCCATAAGTACCTAAGTATTTATATATTTCACCAGTGATGTTCTCAGATGAATATATTACGTTGACCAAATCAAATTGATTTAGTTTTGATCGTTATAGATGCTCATTCTTCTCCATAGATATATATCCTTTGGAATGGGCAAATACATGACTGAAGCATCATCTTTTGAGTTTTTCGATACACTTTTTTATCTATCGTCTGAAGGCTAGCGCAAAATATCCATGTTCTTTAAAATTTGATTCAATTATGAGGAATTCAATCGAATATATACAATTCTCGTGTCTCTGTGTTTGTTACCAAACGGTTGGCCTGATTTGTATTTTAATTTTTATATCTGAAAATCGGCCAACATCTGTCCTACTATATCCTACTAATATTATAAATGCGAATGTTTGTGAGGTTGGATGGATGTATGGATGTATGTAACTCTTTCACGCAAAACGGTTGAACGGATCTTGATGAAATTTGGCACAGAGGTAGATCATAGTCTGGAATAACACATAGGATACTTTTTGCGGGCCCCAGCTAGTTATTCATATCCCTAAGTGAGAGAGGAACCTGCGCAGCGCGTGAAACATCTGGGCACAGCTAATTAACATTATATTATAATAATTGCATTTCTTAATAAACATATTTTCTAGCTTATTTTTCACTTGATGTTAGTGTTTTCTCAAAGTCAAAGTTATTTTGTGAAACATAGGTACAGACGCCTGCACATCAAGCTACTACAACCTGTCAGATTTCTTTGATAGATTTTCGACTTTATTTCTAAAGTATAGGGTTCAAGGTTCATTGGAAAAAATTGACAGTTTCGGGTAGCTTGACCTGCAGGCGTCTGTACATGGTTTCAGTTTGTTTTGCCTTGCAAGGCGTACAAAGATAAAACAGTAAACATACATCACTCACTCTCTGGCAGTGTTTGTGGAGGACCGGCATTATAATATGAACGATCGCTAGTTACCACATCCATGCGACGTGTGAGTGATAAAACGCATATAAATAGACCGAGAAATGTGCAATTTCTGAGATAAAACACGAGAAATGTAAACGCAAAGTAAATCTATATTTTATTAAAGAAAGTCGTGTTAGTAACTAACACGACTTTCTTTAATAAAATATATATATATATATATATAACTATAATAGTTATATATATAATATATATATAACTTTTTGAATGTCACATTACAAGAGACAGTCCCACAAAAACGCCCTGCTCTTCGTCACTTCCTAGTGTTTTAACTGGGTAGAAGAAGTGGGAAGTGAAGTCGAATTGAGAACCTCCTTTTGAGGTTGGTTGATGAATTAGAAACTCAATTAACTTTTTTGAAGGAAAACTATAAAACCAAGAAAGTACGTTCGTAGAGTATGAGGTTGCACAATTCTTACCGTTAACTCTACCCACAGTTTCTATGTTTTTGTAATATAGGTCTTTAAATATACGCAGATATTGTGTTACCATGTCGACGCAAGAATAACATGCGATAAGGAAGTCAAAGCGAACGCCCATTTACTGGCTCCGCTCATGTTGTAGCCAGGTAAGTAATCCTCACGAGAATGTCTCATGCATCGACGGTGACGGGGCCACGAGAGCAGCAAGATACAAAATATCAACTAAACTAGCAACACTTTGGATAATAAAGTTATCGGCGCGGTTATAATCAGTATAAAATAGGTTAGGCAATCTTTAAGTAAAATATAAGAACATTACGTCTATGGTTCACATATCTCATAGAACACCGGGAGGGCCTCAGCAGAGGCAGTTCGAAGCAGAGGGGGCTGCCAGGGCCACCGATTGCCGGGTTTGCAGGTTGTTTGAAACAGATACCGTGGCCCCGGAACATAAAGGGCAAAAGAAGGAACATGGGTGGGTTTTAGTCAGTACAAGTCTGACACTAAGAGCGGGGGGATATATTCAATGATTTCCCAACTTCAAAAAAGGCGCTTAGGTTGACCTACGAGATGCCACAAAAAAAAAAACAACACTCGGGGTCCACCAGACAACAATCGCCTGGTTGGAGAATCTGTCGGAGATGTAGCAGACAAATATTTAACATAAAACGCCTGCTTAACTGACCTCCAAAAGTCAGTTAAAAGGTACCTCAATGCTTTAAGAATTGTCATCAGACTTACGTGCTTTTGATTATACGAAAGAAAGTGAAAAGGCATAAAGATATAACATAAGATACATCTTATAGAAGACCAGCTCGTGCAATATTTACAGCCCAATAAAATTTATTGAACAATCAACACTTAAATGCTAGAATAAACACTAAACATACTAATTCACTATTCGATGAGAAAACATTTAATTCACCATTCTTGATTACTTTATGATCTGCAGAAGCTGCCAATTCATGGTAATTAAATAAGATATACGCTTGTTACAAAAGTTTCTGTCGGCCATAGTGTAGTCGGTAATTTTTAAACAGTTTTATAGCTTCTAATAATTATGTCTTATTCTGCCACAGTGCCAAACAAACACATGATTTAACTTTCAATAAAATACAACGAATTTGTTGGAAAGTTTGTTTGTAGTTTTCGCATAGGCAATATCTCGGGATATTCAATTGGTGTTGGGTTCCGTACCGCAAAGGAGATACGGAACTATTATTGGATCATTTTGTTGTCCGTCTGTGTGCCTGTCTGTCCGTCTGTTTGCCGTCACGTAAATAGAACAAGAAGAGATGGGCCATTGTTTGTGACGAAACTCCGCAGATATAGTTTTTTCCATCAGAGTATTCCCAATGACTCGAGTTATACCTACCTAATTATTGACATTATTAATATGTTACATACAGGAGGATTCATATATTGTACGAGGTACGAAGCACATGTGACTAAAGAGTGATGGATCTGAATAATGATGGATGGAGAGGGAGAGGAAGGCCAAATAAAATATGGATGGATTGATATGAAGGAGAAAGGAGTAAATTATGTCGTGAAGTCTGACAGGGGAGAATGGAAGAAGAAAACGTGATGCGCCGATCCCAAATAAAATGAGACAAGGGCAGAAAAGTGATGATTAATATGTTGTATGCCTTCGCAATTGAGATCAACTGGATGACCAGAAGAGACCTTTTGTGTGCTATAAATATCTGGTTACCAAATTGTTTACCAAACTGTAGATAAATAAAGTCGAAATGAAGTTAAATCTTCGTAATGATTAATCCCCGTTCGCGTGGCCCCATCGCTCGACTTAGCAACAGCGTCGGCTTACAAGATGAGAGCGTTAGACGCACAGGTAGACACCAGACTCCTTTGTATAAACTTTGAACGATTATCGTGTTATCTGTGCCCGTGCGTGTTCGGATAAGCGCGAACTCGTGTGATGTCGTGTGATCGTTTAGCTCACTCGCGGGGTTCTAAAATGGCCACTTAAAAAGAATCACAGACGCTGTTAATATTGTGGATTGTCACTTTGTGATTATGTTATTTAAGTACCTATTATGATTTTGCTTAAGCGGCGACTCCAGCACTCCAATATAAGACTGAGTAACTCACACAGTTAACAATCCTTATGGTGGTTTTATTCTCTCACTGTGATACTTCAAGACAGTGTGAGTGCAAGACTGTATAGAGGGTCTAAGGGACATCGACGGTTAAAGCATTCAGGACATGAATGCTTTGACCGACGATGCGTCAAGATAATTCGTAAGATCTTTAAAACCTGCTAGGGCCACTGACTGCTGGGGTTGCGGGTTGTTTGAAAGAGATACCGCGGCCCCGGAACGTAAAGGGTAATAGAAGGAACATGGGTAGGTTTTAGACCTTTAAAATAAAATTAACTGTTTTGTAGGAACACTGTTTTTTATTAGTTTCTCTGATTGTAATAATGTAAGTAAACATTAGACGTTAATTAATATGACCCACTTCCCGATTTCCGAAACATTTGCAGTCATGTTTGATTTGGATGACAATGCATGATTAATTCGGTCACGCCATTCGTATGTTCCAATTAAAAAAAAAATTGCATATATTCTCTTTGCGTAAACAAAAAGTTTAGACATGACTGGCCGAAAACAAATCACACTCAAATTATTATAATGAGCCTACATGTATGCTGAATTTAAGGTAAGTGTTTGCCCGCCTTTGTGTATTCACCTTGTATACTAGCGCTTGTGTAACCTGGAAACCGCCTTTTGGTTCGTCCCGTGTCGGGTTTCTGCGAGCCGCCTCGGGACTGAAAGGGGAAAATACTAGTGGAGCTTTCAGTCGAGATTGCTCAACCATTTATAAACTTTGTCTACTATATTAGATTAAATTGTGATGAGGAATAAACATTTTAATTATTAATTTATCGATTTTCAAAGCTTTGTATGTCAAGTCAACAATGTAAAAAATGATAAGAATGTTATTGAACTGGCAATAAAATGTAAGCCAGACGCAAAAGTCGAAGAACGATTTATTTTATTGTAAGAAGTTTCTGTTTTTGAAATTATAGTGTTTTATTTTTAAATGGATTCAGTGCCTGCCAGTTAGGAGTTCGAATGAATGCGTTGATCTTTTTCGTAGATTTTATATTATAGACGCTGATGCTTACGATAGAACTATTATTTACTCTATGGATATGTCGGCATCATTTTTTAAAAGGAGGAATTAATCCTATCTTTCTTGAGGTCACAGGAGTTTCACATACTAATAGGTATAGATTGCCGAAATTTTATTCAGATCAGGTTAGCCAGGCTTTTCTTTATTATATCGGAGCCTAACGTCGAGTGGGAGGCGGGAAATATCTAGAAAAAAAAATGTGGGTTGTGGAATATTCTAAGTTATTCAGCCTGCTAAATCGTTTCGGGCGAATGTCAACGGCCGGTTGTAAATCTCAATAGGCTTATCGAATGGAATCGCGAAATGAGTTTTTTATCCGTTTATTTGGTACACTGATCCGAATATTTTATCAAGATCTGATGTTTGCCTCAATTTATTTAGCATTTCGTATTTGGAGCTGTAATACATATTTGGGGTGTTTTTTAAAATATGGCAGGTTAATTCTGATTGGCAAATTAAAATTGGTTGTTTGTATAATCGGCCTGTCTGTCGAGTCAGGCTGTCAGTCAAAAGACATTGTCGTTTAAGTCGTCAGTTTGTACAAAACCTTCGGTCCACGAGTCCGACTCACATTTCGCCAGTTTTTTTGTCTTGCTCTACTGTTGAATTTTACTTTTTCTTTTCAGAGTCGTGAGAAAGAACTCTAAATATAAACTAGGCATATAATAAAACAGGTGCTTATAAGGTTTATCAAGCAGATGTAAGGTAATTGCTATCGACAATCCGGTGACTTAGGTTGCTAGGTCAAACGACGATTCTAGATGATATTGATAAACTAACGATTTGTGATAAATTACATTAGCAGGATCTTTGACCTGCTCTCTAACTCTAGTGATAGGAGTTTCACATAATTATCCTACTATAATATTATAAATGCGAATGTTTGTGAGGAAGTATGGATGTAGTTGTTTGTTACTCTTTCACGTCAAAACGGCTGATCGAATTTTGATGAGATTTGGCACAGAGGCTTTTTTTCGATATCACGAAGGCGAAGTCGCGGGAGTTAGCTAGTGTTTTCATATAATTATGTGTTGCGCTGGCGGCATATCTGAAGCGCCATCTGTGGACGATAGCGAGGAAACCGATATCAGTGAAAGCAGTTTTATATTGCTGAGGTTTCTGCTGTGGGGGCAACAGAGGCTTTATAGCAGCAAAGCATAACCGGAGAGGTGCTATTGATTGATTAGATATCATTGATTGATTTTCTTTTACCTTTTTTATTGTTAAAGTAGCTGCGCCTCGCGGTTTTACCCGCATATAACGGGATCAACAGTAGACATAGGTTTATAGTCGGTTGATTAAAATTGTCTCTTTTCCACCCATTGGCGGAGCGAGGGAGAGTCAGACATTTACTGACTAACTCCCACCTATGTTCTTTCTTTTACCTTTTATGTTCCGGGGTTCGCGGTATATTTTTCGAACAACCCGCAACCTCGGTAAGTAGTGGTCCTGGCAGGCCCTTCTGCTTTGCTCACATATGAATTGGAACACGAACGCGTCGTCGACACGGCCTGTCGTCACCAGACGGGTGAACGATACAGTGTAAAAATCTCTAAAAATCGTAAAAATCTTCGGAGTGATAAAATAACAGGAGTTACTTACCTTCTTGGAGTATGGTAAAAGTCCTCGTTTTTAAACAGTCGATGTAGCTAAAGTCTTGAAGAACAAACACTGCAAAAATTCGGGATTATTTCGCGAGAGTAGGACACTGATTTCTGACCTCATTTTCTCGAATAAACCCGGTGATATTTATATACGAGTAGAACAAAACTTTCCTTCTACAATTACCACTATCAGTGATCTAGCTGTCTCCACGTCTACCTGTACCTACCTACCTGTATGTACTTATACAGTAGCAGCTCTGATTACACAAAATTGTTTGATTGTGGTACCCTTATTTACATTCGCTTGATAAGTTAAGTCGGCGGCTGAATGAAGTATGCTTGTAGCGGCGGCGACGAATATTTTTTGATGGGTTATTTAAGTTTTCAATTTAGCATTTAGTAAGATAGTATGAGGTTTATGTGTACGTATAAGAAACGAGCGCATCTCGCCATCAAACGGAAATTTTCACGAGTAAATATTGTATAAAAACATAAAAACTGTTCGACAAAAAACCCGACCTAGAGCTAGTCAGACTCGCGCACCGAGGGTTCCGTCCCGACGACGATACGTTCCCGAGATAAATAGTCTTGACAGCCAGTCCGTTTTTTCCTTTTGAGGTACGGAACTCTAAAAGAAGAAGCGAATGGGTTAAGAAAAACTGCAATAAATCCTTTCCTTTCTAAATTTCGGATTTTGTGACCCATAGCTTGATTGTATTTTTCCGAGCAGGCTAGAAATTGCCATTAAAATAAATGAGAATGAGGCCAAGCAATTACTTACCTATTTTTAATTATTTTCTCGAATGATGCAGATGATATTAAATGATTGCATTAAGTAGCAATTATTCCTAAATGCATAATTTGGTTGAAACATGTTTGATCCGGGATTGTATTTAAAAACAGTTTGATAGAGTTAACACAAAAATATGTTGTCAATTTTCAAGAAACTCTTTACTGAAAGCGGAGATTGGACATAAATTTATGATTATAAAAAATATTTACCAAAATGATGGACAAATTTATATTGTTACGCTATGATTTTAAAAATATGCAAAATTACTCTCGGAGATTGAGTTTGTTCTAGTTAACGTCGAAACGTAAAATTTTATGTTTACGTTAGTACGGAATATCCGTTCCTGAAGAAATTAACTTTCTTCCGCTTTTCTTCCGGGTATCGTAAAAATGTGATATTAAAATCGCTTCTACAAACACTTTTTTTATTAATTTAAGTGTATTGGAAATATTCCGAAGTCAGTCTCAGTTGTTTATTTTGCTTTGCTGTTAAGCTGTAAAGGGACTTCATACCGGCTGTTTAAGTTGTTCATTCTTTCATACAGACGCATATTCCATACTCTTCTATTTATGGTTGTATTCAAGAAAAAAAAAAGATTTTACAAATTGGTTATTAGCTACGCCTGTATGGAGCCAGAATTTTGAAAATATTGTAACTCATGTACATACCTCTAATTCAGCCAGCGCAAAGTCAGCCGGCTGGCATACTTACCATTTCAACTGCGCTCACCACTGGTTCGCCTTTTTCGGCAGAGGCTCTTTTAAGGCTCTTAGTTGCCCTTGATTAACAGCAGTATCATCATCTTTCTAGTCTTTTCCCAATTAAGTTGAGGTCGGCTTCCAGTCCATCTGAATGCATCTGAATATCTGACTTCCAAAGTCCACCTCCTACAACGGCCTGGACTAATGGCTTGGCGAAATTTCCGAGGCACGGAGAAGACTAACACCATTTCATGTTAACTTCAACCAAAATGTTTATCAATATTTCATTTTAAAACCTTTACAACATTATTTTTTCATATAGCTTTAAGTAAATTATGCTTTTAAGTGATTTAGCATCATTAATCTTGTCGCGGCGCCTATTCACGTCGTTTTCGTTGTTAATACTGTACCACGTACAGTCTGGCGAGAGATTTTTGTGGGTAGAATACGCTTTACCTTTGATATTTTTAGGGGTCATAGAACTAAGATCAGCTAGATTTACGCCTTGTTCACGGCCTCGGCAGATGCCCTTTAAGACATACGTCATGTCTGCTGTTTTCGGTAGTCACTCCTTAAGTGACGTCGATGTGGCTAGTGACATGCATTTCTTTCGTTTGGTTTTCCTCAGTTAGTGTAGCAAGACACACGTACAGCTTCTGGTCAAGTTATGTCAGTCCCTCCATTGTCACCTCAATGACCTGCAGAACTTGCGAATAATTCATCTAAATTTTCTCTGTGTTCATATTTTCCAGAAAAATATTTCTGATTATTCTGGTATTTTAGTTAGAGGCTAATTGAACTTTATGCTCAAGCACAATATAAAATGTGTTATCAACACATACATTTTTAGTATCATTTTTATTAGTATTAATTTGAGTTTTCTGAAAATTTTAGGCACCGACCAATTACATATTGGTTTACATAGGAAAACATATTTATATCACCCGCTGAGCCTCTAAACTTGAATAAATCCTGTAAATGTTTTTCTATAAAATTTGTATTATGGAAGAACAGAATATCGTTTGAGTAACCATCATGTTTCTTTGACAGCTAAAAGGAAGCTCTCGGCTTTCATTGCTTTTGCGGAAAAAATATATTAGTATACAATGTACTCACTCGCATGTTTTCTTTTATCCGACGAGTTTGAATTTTTTTCTGATAAAATGGGTAGATATTTTACATGAAAGGAAGGTTGCGTTTTGTACCTTTAACGTGTAGGTAAGTGGATTTTCAAAGATCTATTTTTGCATCATAAAAGTGTATGTTGTTTGTGGTTTCGTTTATGTATTTAAAAAATAAATGTGCTGTTTAAGGCCCAAGACCGTTTCTTGGATGGAAAATCATCATTTAACTTTTTCCACTCTGTGTGGAGCGGAATAGAGGCTCAGACATTTACTGACAAAAACCTATCCAAGTTCTTTCTTTATCCTTTGTATTCCGGGTCCGGTTTCTTTGTATTTTGAACATCCCGCAACTCTGGCAGACTTTTGCAAGACCTTCAGTTATCTTGTCACTATAGGTTCGGGGAAAGTTTTAGACGGTATGAAGTGGAAACTTAATTGAACAGGAAAGTTAGAGTCCTCCTAATTTGTTCATTTGATTTAATATTTGCACAGTAACTGTGAATATTCGCCATAACTACTACTGCTAACTCGCCATCAATATTTATTTGCTAAAGATAAAACACTACATAATAAGAAGCAATATTACTTCTAAGTGCATTTGTACCTTTACCATAATCGGGCAGCAAAAGACTCATTTTAGTTTAAAAGAAAATTTTATTTTTATTTTTCCTCTTCTACGCTACGATAAGCATCGAAACGAAGGCAAAAATGTTGAAGGAATATAAGCTTAGAATTAATTAAGCTTTATACATGAACAGTGAACATTAATTACTTGTTTGTGGCAACAATAAGTGAGGTAATGAACCTAGAATAGGTGCACTAATTGACCTAAATGAAAATACATGTGGAAATATAATAATAATAATTTAACACATTGAAAACGATGGTGTCTAAAACAAAACTCCAATCACAATCTTAAATTACAGCTCCCATAAAAGCGCCTAAAAGTTCCCCAAAAGGGGTCAACACTATTGTCACTGAAAACCAATTTTGGCATGATGTCCCAACTTTTTGGGGTCCCATGACCTTTTGTTGGTGAGGTACTTTGCAAGGCCTTTAGAGCTCCCTTTTCGGGACTGTATTTTTACGTAATATCTAAAGGATGAGTTAAGTCCCTAACGGACATTGTCATTTTTAGCTTATGAGGAAGTTGGGCCATGAAATAGGCGAACTAATTTATGTGCTTTGCGAGTTCTGGCAAGAAAGAGTTTACAAAAAAAAAGGTTTTTGTATTGTGTTGGTAAGCTAGGGGTTTTCATTAGATAGATGGGGTTGGTTTTTAATCTAATGACAAATATTGTTTAATGGTTAATCCACGTTATGAAGAACATTTAACTTATTATGCGGTTAAGAATCGTTGAATTTTAAGATCCTCCTTCCCTCCTGTATTCTTTATAATAATAACATGCCAGTTAAGAGAAAATGTGTAGAAATAATTAGAGCTGCTTTAAATACTTACTACGGTACTTTTTAAGACATCTATGTTTCTTTTTTTGGCCGTTGTGTTCCCGGGCCGCGGTATCTATTTCGAATAACCTCGGTACTTACATTTAAGTCTCATTTCAACCATTATTTTGTGATTTAGTCTGTAATTTACATAAAATTAGCTTGAGTAATCATATGATTCTGTGCAGTCAAGTGCTCTTAATACTCGTGGATATTCTAAACATCTGCAGCTGTAGGATTGAATCGACTATACGCTACGGATTAAGCAGCGTAATACTACTAACTATTGGTGGCTACGTCCCTGCCCAGGCGCTTTTACAATGATGACTTGTCCCAGATATCGAAACGTAAAAGGCAGTTGTCAAATAACATTATATTTAAAAAAAATAGGTATAATTTAAAAAATATTTCGTTGCGCAAGCAGGACTTAATAAAAAAGGCTTTATTTCTGACTAGCAGTCCGAGATTATCCAATAAAATTTTTAGTCAAGCGATTATTTTATTTTTAACGGCGGGAAATTTGATTTCTGGGGAGCATGGTTTACGTATATATAAATAAATCATCGCCTTTAAATAAAGAACAACAAAAATCAAACCAGTAAGAAAGGTTTCAGCGGTGACGTTTGACCTTCTTTAACCTGTAGACCTACCATGACTTCTTAAAGCAGAACTTATTCCACTGAGGGAAAGAGATGGCTAGACACCTTGTATAGCTCTGTCTCTTTCCTTCAGTGGAATAAGTTCTGCCTTAAGACGTCATGGTAGGGTAGCTGAAGTTTATTTTGAGTTGTATCGTGAGTTCGTGACCCATTGTATCCTTCAGCCCTTTGTGGGACAAGCTTTGGAGTAGAGTGGTCACTTTATAAATAATTACACGATATGAAAGCTTTTTGTTTTAGATTTCGTTTGAAATATTGTAGTAGGTTTGTGCTTTTATTTTTGATGTTTTGAAGTAATTTTCTTAGCGGTATCTTTTTTTTTTCCGGTTGGGAAATCATTTTGCGCGTTCAGGTAGTGGGCGGCGGTATCTTAGTTTTGCAAAAATTTGGGTTACCGTGAGTCTCCATATTTTATTTTTTTCGTTCGTTCTAGGAATCGTTTTATAGTTAATTTTGAATGCTTTATTTTTCACCACACCAGAGGAGACATACATATTGTGCTTAATTTTGCTTGAATTACTTTGGGTTTATAATATGAGAAATAGGAAGTCAAAGTAATAAAACAAAATTTTTAGAAGAGATGAGTAGTAAACAATTTTTTTTTCGTTCATAAACAGTATTCTAGAGAAATTCTGTTGTAAAGAAATATAATTTACTTTATATGGGTACAAACGTCTCGTTTAAGAAACAGTTTCAGCAACTAAGTCTTAGTCTCCGTTTTTGTTAGAGATGGTTTTTTTTAGTCATGAAAAGACTGCTCACATTTTTAAAACCCATGAACAACTCTTCTATGTGATTTATTGATTCAAAAGTTTTAGAATCATATTCATTCCCAACTCAGAGGACCTCGAAAGTTTTCTGTACTGATTAAAAACAGTTTTTAACTAGGTCACTATCCTTGACAACTTGTAATTTGACCGTCTTACATCAATGAATAGACACGCAATGATACTTTTTTCATTGATAATTTATCAATCACCATTGAATGGGACACGTAAATAATTCATTGATCAGACAAGGTAATTAAATAAAGCAATTGTCACTTCACACTATAGTATTCACGCCACAATCTTTAACGTAAATAATTTTACGTAGCATGTTTAATCCACATGACAAGGTTACGCCGTTGCGTCAGTTAGAAGGATGCGTTTATTTAAATTGTAGTTAGTCTGATTAGTTGCGTCTGAGAATTTCCAGTTTTGAATTTGTTCTTAATTCGAATGTTCGGTGGTGTTCTTTTTGTGGTAATTATTTATTTTTTTAGGTAAATTGTGACGTTTGTGAAATGTGTGCTGAAAAAAGACTTATAAGTGTGTTTAGTTTAATTTGGATATAAAGGAACGAATTATTCTATTTTGCAATTTGTTTATTCTAGCTCTATAGTAGTAGTATTAATACTGTAGTTTCACAGATAGTTAACCCTTACAGATTAATGAGGTTTTTATTTAAAAAAACACACACAAGTGGGAATCATTCAAACAAACTTGTAAAGTATGGTTTAGTTTCATTTTGTGTAAAATAAAGTATTCTACATAAAATTTAAAAGTACCTGGTCTATATATAAAAGTAATTACGTAGGTTTTTTTAATAGATAGTTGGTTTTATCGGTCTTCTGTGATTAGCATAAACCTTTGTTTAATATTCGTTTGAAGTGGGCACGTCCATTTGCAATTCAATACAAATTAATGTTTAGAGTAACTAGTCGTTAATTGCTTGAGGCTGGCTGGTTAATACAACATTGTAATGAATTAGTTTTATTTGTTGGAGTTCTAAAAGATTGATTGTTTCATTTAAATTGTTTTTAATTACCACTTTTTACTTTACGCTTTAATATATTATAAGCTAATTGTTTCTGATAACTAGGCAGTGTAAGACCCACGTTCAAATATTGCCCTGGCTGGAGGCCTTAATGGCATCCACAGGAATTGCCCAGTTAAGCAGACAACAACCTACTAGGTTGTAAACTGCGAGATACTTTTCTTTAAAAATAATCACGTTCAAATTCGAAGAGACCGTTTCCAAACGTTTGGGAACCATAATCGCGGGAAAACTGACAAATATTAAAATCACACTTTGACCGTTTGTTATTTCATAGAGTACTATTTTGTTTTTTTTTAATTAAAAAAAAAACTTGCAATGTTAACAGATTCAGTAAGTAACCAAGAATTATATCATTCTACTGATCCTAGCCATCTGTTGAAGAACATAAGCCACTAAATCAGTGCTGTAATTACATAACACAACGACAATGGTTTTGATTTTAAAAGTTCATCATTTTAATTTGCATTTTGAGCAGAGTATACTATTTACCTATCAAGCAATTTTTTAAGACAAGTTCCACCAATAAAGCTGACCGCGATCAAGATCGCAATTAAACTGCGTTTAAGACCTGTCAGTGTCAAAATTGCTTTGACTTATTGTTACTCTTGAACGCAGTTTTGCCTCATTGGTGTCAATCTATTAGTAGGTTATTTCTTTTTCTGATTGAAACTACATTATGGAGTGAGTGTTTTAGTAGTGAATTAACATTAAAATAGTGACAGTGTATTAAACTGGATGCGTGGTTGAGTGAGATATGTGAGGATGACGTCTTTGGGGATCCCCACCGAGGCTCCTGTCCACACTATACTGTTCACGTCTGCGTATACGCAGAAAACTGTCAAAGTTGTGGTGAAGAAGGTAAGAAATATGTTATTAATCACAAAAATAAAAAGGTCTTCTTAAGCGGTTGGATCAAGGGCCCTGATTCAGAAGGCAGTACTCCTCGATACGGCCCGCAATGTGAGGAGTTGTTTTCTCTGGAGCTCAAACCACCGGCAGATTAGACTTTGTCCCGGATGACGGCGGAAACCTTTCTTAATTAATTATATTTTTTAAGAAATATTTCAAATTGTAATTACTTGTCAATTGAATGAAAATTTAACAACAAGTACAATAATAACTTTGTATTACAAAATATAAATCTATAAATTACGTCAGGTTAGAGTTGAAGCCGACTGATGGCAAGGTGGTACTCGACCACAGCGATTAACATAGGATTCACTTGATTTTCTGAATATATAAGCTATGATCAGGATTCAAAAATAGAATGGAAGGTTTTCCAAAATAGACCAAGAACCATAATAACGAGGAACAATAAAAATAAATAATACCAGCCTATAATAACTGTCCCACTGCTGGGCAAAGGCCTGTTCTCATACAGCGAAAGCACGAAAATTGATCACCACGCTTGTTCAAGAAGGGTTGGTTATGTTAATTATAAATAACAATCATTTTCCTAAAATAAACATCAAGCTTTATTTAAACTGTTTTCCGCCAAAAATCAGGAACCCGATACAAAAAATCCTTGAAATAATTAAAAAAAAAAATGATTAAAATCGTTTCCGAACAAAATGATTTCGATTGACACTCCATTTGAAAAGAGAACAAGCTTTATTTAGTTTTGTTGCGGTTCTATCACCAACGTTACGGGCTGGTCATAAAAATAATAATCAACGAATACAAAAATAAAAAGAACCTCTAACTAGTTGACTACTTGTGTAGCTACCATCAGATAGTCATGAATAGGTCATTAAAAACCCATTGTTTTATAAAAATACACCTTTACTATAAACACCTACGACACCATTTTAAGTAAACCCTTATTTGGTTCAACCAGCCGACGATTGGTTTTCATTGATTTATAGATATAAGGAAGCTAAAAGAGTTGTTTTTTTTTGGAAATGTAGAGAATTAATGAGTATTTGGGTGGCTATCTGTTAAAAAAAACCAGCTAATAGTGAGTCAGACTCGCGCACCGAGGGTCCCGTATAAACTTGTGACATCAAACAGCCACATCTTTTGACCTCTGTTTTTGGAGTTTATTAGAGTTTACTCCTTAAGAATCGATTTTCATATATAAGGCGCCCGGTTAGAGAAAAATCCGAGAGGTAAAACCTACTAAAGTAACGAAAATGTGTCACGTTTCTGGTGCGCACCTTTAGTGCGCAACTTTCTATTTGGCTGTGAGTGTATTAAGACGTACATATGGTATGCTGTATAGGCGACTATACCTATATACTATATGTTATTGGGCTTGTTTGTTTCTATCAGTGTCGATGTATTTATATTGCTATTTTTTTCATTAATTTGTGAATTTACCCTTTCATATGATATAAATCTTTTTTCAGTTGAGAAAACTCTTTTTTCGTATGGTTAGATACTCGTACTTAAGGAGTAAACTCCAGTCGTGCGTTGTAGCTGACACACACATTTTTTTTTAATTTCACTTGATACCTACACGTGTTTCAGGGATAAAATTGAATGGTCTTGATAGACAGTCATACAGACGGACAACAAAGTGATCCTATAAGAGTTCCGTTTTTTCCTTTTGAGGTAAGAACCCACAAAACAAAGAAACCGAACCCAAATCATTTTGATGAATGATTTGATGACAAATGCTTGGTTGTCAAGATAAATAGTTTCTTTGTTTATGTTTCTCCAAAAATCAGTATTCAGAAAGCAACCATCCATTCCTTTTTTTTTTTTCAAAATTTTGTCTGAAATATTTTTTACCTTCGTATTTTATTTCAAAATTTTGTAGCAATCCTTAACAATACTTGTTAATTGTGGATCCTATCCTACATGAATGAAAGGTTATAATTACGAGAATTTCTAGTTCAAAATGTCGGAGCTCGTTAACGTCGTTTGTGATTTCAATTTTAGTTTAAAAAAGGAATTAACAAAAAAGGTCTGTTGTGTCATAGACAAAGAACTCTTAACCGTATCTCAATCTTTCTCTTCGTCTTCTCTTTAGCTATTTGAACCCGTTCCTTTAAGTAGGAATCCAGCTTATTACGCTCTATTTCCATTCGGGTCTACCGGATCACCGGTTTCTACTATAGGAAACCCAATCTGTAGCCACTTTCACTAAGTCTCATGCGACAAGTGACAGATATGGCCTGTCCAGTTCCATTTTCATTTTGCGGCTGTTTTATGCTCTACTAGCTTTCGCCCGCGGCTTCGCCCGCGTTAAATTTGGGATAACACAGTTCCCCTTGCGCCTTATTGATTTGTAATAGCAACGCTAAGTTTTCCCTGTTCTTCCCTCTTTCTCCCTCACATCCCACTTTTTTCAAATAAAAATTAGCTTATGTCCGTCTCCTGGTTCCCAACTATCTCTGTACCAAAATTCATCAAAATCGGTTTAGCCATCAAAGCGTGAAGAGGTAACAAACAAACAAACAAACTCACTTTCGCTTTTATAATATTAGTAAGGATTTGCATTGGTGCCTACCGGATCACCAGTTACTGCTGTTGGAAACCTAATCTGTAGCCACTTCCACTAAGTCAAATGCAACAAGTGACAGATGTGCCTGTTCCATTTTATTTTAGGGGGTGTCTTTCTTTCTTAGTAGGTAACTGTTTGTCTCTGCGTCACCCTAGGATTGACTGGTAGAAAATGCTTATGGTATTAAGTCCGCCTTCGTACTTTGTGCTTGAAGTGTTAAATAAATAAATAACTTCTGGAATTTATGATATGAAAGCATACTCCATGCTTTTTAACTTTCTACCTTTGTCCCATTAAATTTGAGTTCGGTGCAACATGTTTTCTTCTTTCATTCTCCCTTGTCATTCGTCTCGGCATCATTTACTCCTTTCTCTTTCACAACATTCCTAGCGCAATCCATCCTTTTTTTCTCTTCTTCTCCCTCTGCATCCATGCACATTCATATCCATCACTATTTTAGTTAAATGCGTTTCATCCCTCAGTCAAAAATACTGAAATAACTTATAAAGACCCAAATAACGCATGAAGCGTAAATTTTTGTCGGTAAACGATTATTTAGGTCACGCAACCCCAAATAGACGTCATTGTCGCGTCGAGGAATTAAAAAGTTATTATTCAAAGTCCAGTGTTTGACAAGAGATTCGTCCTTAATTCTTTGTTTATTCTGATTTCATTGATAACAGATAATATAAATAAAATGTTCTTTCTATGACGTACGGGAATATTGATAACATAAAATAACATCACGTATATTATGTTTCTCGAAAGGAGAGTCGTGTTACTAAACCCACATTTAAAAGTAATGGCTCCTATCACCATCAACTGGGCATTCTGCTTGATACCAATTCAGCTACTGAAAACTCCTAGTGAAAACCCCTAATAACATTATGCTCGACCCGGGAATTTAACCCAAAACCTATTTTATTTTTCTATTTTGATGTCCGAACTATTTAATATTTTGATTGGTTTATTAAAACGGCTCTTTCATTTGATTTGACACAACATGGAATTATAGAAAAGAATGTTCAACACTTCATGCCATGTAGCAGGCGCCATATTTAATTTAATGTGACGTCACACAGCCTTTAACCAGCGATCGGTCAAGACGCTTCCATCAATATCCTAAAATGACAAATCATGGTTAGCCGTTATGAAGGAACAGATGAATATACACACATAAATATACCGGTCAACATTATAACCCTGATTTAATTACATTAACAGATCTTCAACCTATTCATCACCGACATTGATTATGCATTTTCTAGACCCATCTATACTAATATTATAAAGCTGAAGAGTTTGTTTGTTTGAACGCGCTAATCTCAGGGGCTACTGGTTGGAATTGAAATAATAGTCTATTTCTTGAGGAAGGTTATAGGCTATATAACACCACGCTACGACCAACAGGTGCTGAGCAGCGTGGGTGAAACCGCGAGGAACAGCTAGTATGTTATATGATTGGAAATATTATCTTCCATATTTTTATTAACAAGGCATTTCATATTGTTATTTTTCCCACTTATTCTTCATAGATTTCAAGCAGAAACTTGGTATAACAAGCCTTAAACATTAAAAACGGACTAAATGAATCCACAAATCTGCAAAATTCCATTCTAAAGAAGAATTTAATCTAACAAATAACTGGCCACATGCAACGGAATACCGCACAATTTAATCTGTGGTCGAGGAGATTGTTGAAACGTCTTTCTATAATGTACTCGGTCTCCGGTTAGTGGTCAAAGCCGGGATTTGTACTGATTGTTACTTATTCTTGCGTTTAGTAAAATTTCACGAGGAACTGCTTTTTCTGTTACTTCATGGTCGACCATTTTGTTTCTTACCCGACTACAATCTAAAAAGAAGAAAACATGCTTTTGTCGATGAGGGTTTTAGACAAGATACGAAAAAGCATCACCCAAAATTATTTCAAAGGACGTATTATATTTTATTTCTTCGTGTTTGTATTTAAGTGTAATCATAAACTTATTATTTTTCAATAGTCCGGTTGACCAGCTAGCCACTTCATAGGTTCACCTGAGATATGCCATTAAACAAAAAAAAAGAATTATGTCAGTTTTTCACTAGCCTTTTACATCACACTGCTCTTTTGCCGCGTCACCTCAAACCTCAGCCTTAGAGCCTTCTTTGTTATATTTTTATTTATTAATAACCAACTTATGATAACAATAAACACCACATTGACACGTTATCGCTCATACATAAGACATAAAAACCAAGATAATTAAATATTGTCACAATTAGAATTAGCAAAAACAACATATATAATAGTTAAAAAAAAATATTTTACCAGCTTCTGCCCGCGGCTTCACTCGCGTTTAATTCGGGGTGACACAATTCCCCTTTCCTGATTTACATGTAATTACCTGTTACTTGTATTTTTTGCCTTAGCGCCTTATTTATTCTAATAGCAAAGCTATGTTTTCCCTTTCCTTCGCTCTTTCTCCCTCATGTCCCATTTTTTTTAAAGGTTAGATTCCCAACTATCTCTACCCCAAGTACCAAAATTCATCAAAATCGGTTTAGCCATTAAGGCGTGAAGACGTAACAAACACACAAACTCACTTTCGCTTTTATAATATTAGTAAGGATTTTGCTTTCGGATTTATTATATTATTTATTGACTGACAGACTGCGCCATTGAGGTCGAACGCGCCGAATGTGGCGAGATGATCTGAAGGGCTACTATGACATCTTATAGCAATTCTTATTCCACTGAGTGAAAGAGATGGTGCTAGACACCCTGTATAGCTCTGTCTCTTTCCCTCAGCGGAATAAGAATTGCTTTAAGAGGTCATAGTAGGGCTACTGATCAATGTTTGCGGGGTTTACATGGCCAGAGATTGTCAACAGAGAGGTGTGGAAGGAGAAAGGCGAAAGGAGAAAGGGCCTGGGTATCCTACTGCTGCAGTAGGATACGACATAGGCTTGTAAACAAAACCACTGTTTCTCTTTCGCGTAGAGTGTGCCGCGCTCTCTCATGGGACCTATTGTAAAAGTACTTTGTGGACATGATACTTTTGTGTTTTTAAGATATTGCATAGCTTCTATCGCGGGTCTTGAGCGTGGAGACCGAATCCAGAAATTTCGCAACGAAAAAGCCTAACAAGAAATTTCATTACGAATACGGGTAGTTATTTCAATAATGTTCTATTGGCGTGTTTGTTAGCGAATCAGATAGTCATACGATACTACTCTGGATCAAACCCAAGGACTTGTTTTTTTTAAATATTTTATTTAGATTTTTTTTATTTATTGCATAAATTGATCAAAAATGCTATGCAATAGCTTTACCGCGGCAGTCCCCGAGTGCCACACGTATTTTTTATTAGCCTAGGTAAATAGAGACCACTAATAATCCCCGCCTTGTCATATAAACGTCTAAGGCCTATAGGTAGAAAATGGGAAAATACGCAAGAGGCTTACATCCAAACGAATGGTTTTATCATTGACAACTTGAAACTTTTATTACAAGTTGTTTCTTTATAGAAAAGTATTGAGATTGTATTTTCCTGAATGTGTTCATTTTCTTGCTTCCATAAAAATACTTCAGTCTGTATTTAGAAGTTTAGATTTACTGTTTTATTTTTTAAATCTAAGGACTTTAATAAAACTCAGTGCAATGGCTAAGTGTCTGACAGCGGTGCTACGTTTCATGGGTTCGATCCCCGCACGGAAGAAATATAAGTATGACTTACAAATAGTTGTTCCGGGTCTGGCTGTTTGTGTATGTGAGTTTAAATATTTATCAAATCTCCCACGATATAGGAGAAAACTAGTGTGGGGCAAAGTTTTTTTAAGAAAAGAAAATAAATAATGGCGAGGCAACACACTGCATTTAATTTTCTAGACAAACTGCGGCGTTGTGTGATATTGTGAATTTGTTGAAAGAAGACGAAATCAAATCAAACCTAAAGATTGTAGCCACAAAGTTAAAAATAAATGCCTACCTACATTTTTCAAAGACTATTTCATGCATGCAGGTGAAAGCACCAGAGCAGCGTGCGAAACTCAATATGCCTTAAGTCTTTAGCAATATGCAGACCAGTAATAGGTTGCATGTTGATATTTTAATAATTCCTTCTTCCTACTAAGGAGTAGAAAGAAATAATGAATGAAGGAAGGAGAAGTTTGTTAGAATGGATGGATGTTTGTTACTCATTCACGTCAAAACGGGTGAACGGATCTTGATGCAATTTGGCACCGAGGTAGATTATAGTGTGAAATAACACATAGGATATTTATTCATTTTATATTTTTTTTCGATATCACCCGGGAGAAACTGCGGGATATTAATAATTTTACTAGCTGGCTATTAAAATTATTAATATATGATTATGATTATATTATGCAACCCTGTACGTTTATCAAACCCTAATGAATGACCATTTAAAATCCACCACACTATCAAAGGGTGAGTTCAGGACACATGCAATTGTTTCTCATTCTCTTTAATTACAAAAGAGTCTCTATTCACACTGTGATAACTCAATAAGAATAGAGACTCTTTCTTTAGGTATCTACCTAGGCACAATATTGTTATCAGCACAGATATAATGTGATGTTCTATTTGCCTATGTGAATGATCATCAAGTATTTATGGAAAATGTGCGCCATTTTAATAGAGTTGTTTGTCTATGAATAATTATAAAGTTAGTTAGGTGTCGTGGTGGTCCAAATGCTTGACGTTGTGAGTTCAAATCTGGGTAAGTACCAATGTGACATTTTCAATTCAAATGTATTTTCTAAAGTTTACCTATGACATTATCATCATCTTGAAAAAACCTGGACTTACAAATAGTATAAGTCTGAAATTGCCAACCCGTCTTGAGCAAGCGCACAGTGTTTTATTTGAAAAACTGATAGGCTAAATCATTTGAATTCAAGAATTAGTATTCCCACTTAACTAACTAATTATTTGTTTAGTCTTTAAGAATTTATTTCAGAATTTATTTCATTTTTGAAAATCCTCATTTGGTACCGGATATTTAGGAAAACAAATAATTCTCTAAAACTAAGTCTTGTACGCAATTATGGTCTTACAAACATCGATGACGTCTATTATGCTGCACATATTAGAGCATAAATTAACTTCGTTTGTTAGTTTTTTTTTTAATTTTAGATTTTTTTTTTCTTCAAAAATTCCACCGTATTGGGATAAGTTATTTATACTATAATAATACTCTTTCTTTCTTCTACATAATACATTAATTTCAAACCCTAAAGAGATAACAAACTCAAATAAAAATACAGTCGAAGAGAACCTTTTCCTATTTTTTGAAGTCGGTTAAAAAATAAGTTATGAATTTCTAAAATTCAAAGAGAAAGTTTGCTTAAAGAGCAAAGTCTGTGAAATAATCAAATCAAATAAAGCATTTATTTAAAATGGCCTGTTACAGGCACTTTGGAAACAATGACAACAATAAAATGAAGCTACAGTCCCAGTCACAAGGTAAAGTAACTGTGAAAGTGCTGGAGTCGTTTTAACCTTGCCTTTTTTTTGCGGATGAGACATCATCAAATAACTTCCCCCGCTTTGGGCGAAGTGAGTCGGGAGTTTCAGACTTGTATTGACTAAAACTCACCCATGTTCCTTCCATTACCATCAGTATCTCTTTCGAACAACCCGCAACCCCCCGGTTTACTTTGCCTTAGTAAACTTTTCATAATCTTAGATTTTTTATAACCTCCTTGGTTATTCAGTGCGTACTATCTACCGATAAATTACAAGGATGATTTTAACGATTTGATGGCAACTCTACTGGCAGTATATAAAAATATATTTATTCCCACCACTTGGGTCCAACCATGGCTTTTTTATGAGGGTTTTACGACGCCATAGAACTGATCGTGTTTTTCCTGTGGTATCAACATTCGGCAGTCTAGTCATTTATTAAGGCGAGATTTTTTGGTAGACCTGTGTCGTTTATCCAAACTTTTGAAGCTGGTTCAAGGTCGCGGGAGAAAAGTGTTCGTGGAAGGAATTGGGAGAGGTCTTTGCCCATAGGTGGGACAGCATAAGCTATCGCAGTCTCCAGCTTGAATGCCCTTTTTTTTGGGGTGGGAAATCATCAAATAAATTCCCTCACTCTGGGTGGAGCGGGGGCGAGTGTCAGACTTGTACTGACTAAAACCCACCCATGTTCATTATACCACCCTTTATGTTCCGGGGCCGCGGTATCCCTTTGGAACAACCCTTCACCCCGGCAGGTGGTGGCCCTGGCAGGCCCTTCTGCTTTGAGGACATCTCTTTGAGGCGCGCGTGGAACACTAACGCGCCGTCGACACGGCCTGTCGTCAATAGACGGAGGGACGGTGAGCTACCCAGCTGAAAAGACCTGACACCCTGTTCTTCGCCATTCGTTCCTTTGTGAGGTCATGATGTTTCGTCCAGCTGTCATCCCAGAAACATCATTAACTTAGTTTTAAATTAATTGGAATATAGTATTTTATCATGAAATCTTTTTCGTTTATTAAACGTTGAGCAAACAGCCCAATAGAACCCAACCTCGTGGGTTCGAAGGATCCTCTTTCTAAAATCCGCTACACGCATATTTTAATGTTCCTCTCCAAACGGGTGAATCCGCCGCGATTATCATCTTGAAATGCTCGTCTACGATGGACTTATAATAAGTAAACTAAATACCAGCTGTGCCTAGCAGTTACTGCTGAAACTGCCGAAGGGTACCTCCCTTCTGAAGAGGGCAACCCTTATTTAATGAATGAATTTAATAAAATTTGGTCAATCCGTTTCGGAAGAGTATGGCAACTAAAACTGTGAGACGTAATTTTTATATAAAGAAAAAAAAATGGATATAGCCTAAACTCTCCTGATGAATTCTCCTCTTGAAACGATAAAGCGGCTTATGGCACTCACTGGCCGATCCACTCGAACTTTAAAGAGATAAATTTCAATTATCTGGAAGATTTAGCCCACACTGCGTGTATAGTTCTGCTTCTTTATAGAAAAACAGCTTTTTTCCCAGTGTCTGTAGTAGGATTTCGTCCTGTACTAGCTTTTAAAACAGGGTTGACATCAATAGGTAATACGCGTAAGAAGCTAAAAAAACTCCTCTCAAGTATTCTAATTAAAATCACATCAAGTTCAAACGCAATCTCAGATTTAAATCAACTTAAATCTCGTATTCGCGTAGCGGAAACACGCCTTTAATGTCATCTTAATCTAAAAGCAATATGCACAACTCCATATTCTAAATATCTAGTCTTAAACCATGATGATAGGGTCTATAATCGCCTGGTGTGTGGACGTACTAAGGTCGTTATGGATTTGGAGGTTGGTATTCGAGGTAATGCCATGCAATTTGTATGTGATCAATGGAGCTTTGACGTACATGTCTGATTGCCCTGAGAAGTGTTGAACGAACGAATGTCTGGAATGAATTAATAACTAAATATGATATTATAACTATGTATCTACGGTAAAGATATTTATTTCAAAATAAAAACATTTATTTTAAAATAAATGTTTTTTTGAAATGATGGTCGATAGTTAATTTGTGAGATTTACAAATGCTGGGAAAATACGTTCCATAAACCAATTCTAAACTACTATAACCTGATATCTCTACTACGGATCGCACACCGTAGTGGAGAGATCAGGTTAAAATGGTTTTGTCTAGGTGATGTGCCGTCGTGTGTACCTAGTTTATATCATTATATAAACTTATAAACTAGTTATACACTGACATTTAATGATTTGACATTAATATTTACTTTGTTTTATACCTATTTTATTATTATTTTTTATTTGATTTTACTTTTTTTTTTTATTGTGACATGTTATGATTTCATTATGATCTCATTAATTTAATTTTGTAAATATTTTCTAGTCTCTAAGTAGTTGTTTATTGTGAATGTGAGGACCATGTGGATCATAACTTTTATTTACTTTTTTTTTGCTTTTGACGATTCTGGCAGTTGAGTATTTAGTGACCTACGCTAATGTCCTTTTTTTGGTATTGTTCGTCGTTTCGTTGAGCTCCTTGGGTTATGAGTCGAGCTACACGATAACTGACAAATGCTTGCACTGACTGGACAGGTCCACTCAATCTGTGTGGTGCTTTCTTAAAAAGACCACTTCAGACACTAATCTGCATAGTCCTCATGTAAGTTGACCAAGATTTTTTTTGTCTGGACTTTAAAAGAGACTATGACCTCTGAGTTTGTTTCGGCTGTTTCTTCTCAGAGTAGTCGGGTACGAAACACCGGCCTCATCTAGTTTTTAAAAAAAGACGTGTAAAAGTGTTTGTGAAAACCTACTTGCAAAATAAACATCATTTATCATTTATAATTAAGGCCCCCAAATAGTATTAGTCCAGCTACCCTACCATGACGTCTTAAAGCAGAACTTATTCCACTGAGGGAAAGAGACAGAGCTATACAGGGTGTCTAGCACCATCTCTTTCTCACACGGGAATAAGAACTGGGATGTCATGGTAACCATTCAGGGCCCCACAAACTCACGGTCCACCTCTCTGGCTATAAATGTTTAATTCAAACATGAAAATGAATGTAATTAACATCATTTCTAAGTTTGTTTTGTAACACTTACTACACACCTACTACAGCTATTAATAAACATTTTGCAGGTCATCAAACTCCGTTCAAGGAAAAACAGACTGAAAAATAAAATTCAATAATATCAATACCGATTCACGTATCAATCAAATATCTATGTTGTTTGCAATAAAATGTTTATTCGGAACAAGCGTAATGAATGGAAAAAAACAATATTTGTTTATATCAAAGTTGGCCATGGTTATTGATTAAATGGGAATCCTTACTAATATTATAAAAACGAAAGTGAGTTTGTTTGTTTGTTTATTTGTTTGTTTGTTACCTCTTCACGCTTTAATGGCTTAACCGATTTTGATGAATTTTGGTACAGATATGACAGTTGGAAACCAGGAGACGGACATAGGCCAATATTTTTTTGGAAAAAATTGGGATGTGAGGGAGAAAGAGGGAAGAAAAGGGAAAACAAAGCGTTGCTATTACAAATCAATAAGGCGCAAGGGGAACTGTTTTACCCCGAAATTAACGCGAGCGAAGCCGCGGGCAAAAGCTAGTATGTTATATTTGACGGCACAGTTGGTGTAGTGGCTCAGCGATCGACTGCTGGCTGCGTGCCGTGGGTTCGAGCCCCGCACGGAAGAAATTTTTGTATGACCAAGAATTAGTTTGTATCAAAGTGCGCCATGGTTATTGATTAGATGGGAACATGTTATATTTGACGGCACAATTGGTGTAGTGGCTCAAAGATCGTCTACTTCGCTGCGTGCCGTGGGTTCGAGCCCCGCAAGGAAGAAATTTTTGTATGTCCGACAGGCAGTTGTTTCGGGTCTGGCTGTTTGTTTATGTGAGTTTAAATGTTTGTAAACGCACCCACGGTTTAAATAAACCCGCCAAGAGCGAGTTTGCCTTAGCGTGTAGTCGCTTAGTCTACAAGTTTTTTGCCCCTGGCTGGAAGCCTTATTCTCAAGACACCCACAAAATAGTCCGGTTCCAGCAGCTAACAACCTCATTGGGTTGACCGGCGAGATGCCATTAAAAAAATAAAAAAAGTGAAGCCCAGCTGTGGGTGAAGTCAGGCTGCTGATGATCTTGAGAAACCACTGCATAATAAACAGCATTTATGTACCAGCTGATCCCATGTCTGTCTCAATAACATCATCCAAAGCATATATTTAGGATTCCGTACCTCAAAAAGGGAACCCTTATAGGACTAGTTAATTGTCTCTCTGTCTGTCAAGACCCTTAATCTCGGGAACGGCTGGAGGTATCGTATATGTCGCAAGCTTGTACAAAACCCTCGGTTTTTAATTTTGAAATAATCACGCAAGGACCAATACTATTGTAATAACCACGTACCAACGCAATCCATCAAAGCAACACGAATAATAAAGCTGATTTTACAGAAAATAATAATAGTATAGAAGCATTACAATAATGTAGTATCAAGGTTGAACTATGGTGCTACTGGAAAAAGTATTCAGAAGGCTTTTCACTTCGCGAGATACGGGCCTGTGGACGGTAAGCAATGGGTAGCTCACCTTCCGTCCGTCTATTGACGACAGGCCGTGTCGACGGCGGCGCGTTAGTGTTCCACGCGCCTCAAAGAGATGTCAGCAAAGCAGAGCCAAGTTAGTCACGCCTACACGCCTTAATGGCTAAACCGATTTTGATGAATTTTGGTACCGAGATAGTTGGGGCCTTGGAGATGGAGATGGGCTGATAAATGAAAGAGGAAAGAAAAGGGAAAACTTAGCATTGCTATTACAATAAATAAGGCGCAAGGGCAAAAACTACAGATAGCATGTACCTGCAAATCAGGAAAGGGGAACTGTGTTACCCCGAATTTAACGTGAGTGAAGCCGCAAAAACTAGTATACTATAATTTTGAATACCTATCTAGACATTAGGTAGGTACCTATGCATTTTTTTCTGAGGCTTATGTGGATGTAAGTGCAACATTAAAATGCATAGGAACTATTCATTCACTTAACATTAGTCGTAGATGGCGACTGACAGATGTCATTGGTCACATAAAATATCTACTATAAAATGTACATTTTGGCGTACAGCTAATCCGTGTTACAGAAATATTTACAACTTAGATAGATAGAATATTCTTTACTATGTACACCATACAAGTAACAAGAATAACACTAGACAAACTTATAAATAGGGACACAATGGGCGGTCTTATCGCTAAAAGTGATCTTTTCAATACAACCTTTGGATGTATTTAAGAAGAGGAGAAACAGTACTGTAGGTAATCTCTGCCGTAACATTTTCAAAATTAATTTTCATAACTACTTACATACTAAAAAGACAATTAATTATCTCGTATTCCGATACTCTTTATTGCACAGGGCCATTTTGGAAATTGTCTTTTCAATTGTTTGTTTTAAAGTTTTGCGTAAAACAGAACTTCTGTTGCTAACATTTCTATCGTATGAATTAGTTTCAGAAACCTTTTTATTATGTTTCAATTTTATGTGTTGCGTATTTCGATAAAAAAGTAGGGCGCAGAACGTAAAGTTAATAGATAAGCACACGGTTCAATGGGAAATGTTGTAAGGAGCTTTTAAATTGCGGTTTCACAGAAACATGACGTGTGTTTGATAGGCAAGGAGTGACGTCAGAATGAAAAAGTCAAATTTGTTTTTTTGCTTTAATTTTGAACTCTGTGTCTAATAACTCATGGCTTGGGTTGTATGTTTATTAAAGTACTTACTAGCTTTTGCCCGCGACTTCGCTAGCGGTTAATTTTGCTTCGCTAGCGCCTTATTTATTGTAATAGCAAAGCTAAGTTTCAGTAAGGAGAACTTCGAAATTTGCATTTATGCTTATTATTAGACTATTTTACTGACATATCAAACAGATGTCAGCAAAGCAGAGGAGCCTGCCGGGCCCACTCCCTACCAGGGTTGCGGGTTGTTTGAAAGAGATGCCTATGTCCGTCTCCAGGGTCCCAACTATCTCTGTAGCAAAATTCATCAAAATCGGTTTAGCCATGTAGGCGTGAAGACGTAACAAACAAACTCACTTTCGCTTTTATAATACTAAAGTAAGGATGATTTGCAAGCGTAACAAATATGCCTTTACAGAGTTTCAATTATTGAAAACACAATCAACATTTAAATAGTTATTATTCTGAAAAATTATAAATTCTCCGGTCAGGAATCGTATTTTGGTCAATACAGCTTGGTACTGAACTGTAAATTGCAAAAAAAAGTAAGACTAAGATATTTTGAGGGCTACTCTCGAGCTATTCTCGCGTTTTCATCTTAACTTATTGAATGTCACAAACGCGCGAAAGTTCGACGAATTTATGAATAACGTTTTAGCAAGGTAGTCCTTCAGAAAAACGAAGATTTTACCGTCAAACCGATAGTTACATTGTTTAAAATTCCCCCGTAAGAACTTAACGACATTCAATGGGCTAACCCTTTGAACATGCACGTATGTGCACATAAATACATGCATGCATGCATTTATGACGGGAAATGTATTTAGACGGGCCTGTTGGTCTAGTAGTTAGTGGCCCTGACTGCTGAGCCGGAGGTCGTGGGTTCGATTCCCACCCAGGACAAACTTTGTGTGATGAGCATGATTGTTTGTTCTGTGCCTGGGTGTGATTTATCTTAAATATGTATGTATTTATAATTATATGTATGTATTAAGTATGTATATCAGTTGTCTGGTTACCATAACACAAGCTCTGCTTAGCTTGGGATCAGATAGCCTTGTGTGAGTTGTCCCAAGATATTTATTATTATTTATTTATGGTTTAACATTTTATCAATAAAGATATTAAATTTTGTAAAAAAAAAACAATAACATTATTTCAAAATAATAGCAATTCATTCATTAGACATAGGTAAATGTTTATGAAAAACATTTCCACTAGTGATGGGACAATCCTGGACGTTTATGATCCGGGGCCGCGGTATCTCTTTCGAACTACCCGCAACCCTGGCAGTCGGTGGCCCTGGCAGGCCACTCTGCTTTGCTGACATCTGTTTGATAAGTTAGTGAGTAAGATGATGATGATTGGACTGTATAAAGGATAATACATCTAAGCTAAGCAGGAGGTGACTGCTTGGTGGACGAGTAATAGACACGTGTAGACATACACAAGGGGGATAGCGACATAAACATGACGGATATTGACGGGCCTGTTGGTCTAGTGGTTAGTGGCCCTGACTGCTGAGCCGGAGGTCGTGGGTTCGATTCCCACCCACGACAAACTTTGTGTGATGAGCATGATTGTTTGTTCTGTGTCTGGGTGTGATTTATCTATAATATGTATGTATTTATAAATTATATAAGTATGTATATCAGTTATCTGGTTACCATAACACAAGCTCTGCTTAGCTTGGGATCAGATAGCCGTGTGTGAGCTGTCCCAAGATATTTATTTATATAAGTCCCGTTTAAGACAAAAGCATCATCGGCCCATAATGTGCCCACTACTGACAGACTCCTTTTGTTTTTTTTTTAAAGGAAAACGTTGCCCCACTCCAGGAATTTCTCCTGTATCGTGGGTGATAAACTCACATACACAAACAGCCAAACCCGAAACAACTATCTGCAGGTCATACAAATATTTGTTCCGTGCGGGAATGCCAATACCACGACACGCAGCGCAGCAGTCGATCCCTCAGCCACCGCGCCAACCGTACCGTCAAATGCAAACAGAAGACACTGAGAAAAATGACATTTTGGCATAATCTTAAAATATCGTGACGTTGGTTTAAAATAGATGCGTTGTCCTAAAATATGTTGACAATAAGTAAATATTACGCTAGAACTGAAAAGTGTTAATATGGAATCGAATTGATTCGATTCCAAGATTTTTAGATTATGCCAAAATGTCATTTTTCACAGTCGAATGCCGAATGCATACAGAAAAACCGGCCAAGAGCGTGTCGGGCCACGCTCAGTGTAGGGTTCCGTAGTTTCCCGTCCGTCACAATAAGTGTTCTCCCACTTATGAGTTTATTATTTGTTTGACGTTGAACACTAGAGAATTGTATTTCCTAATTAATACTTTTTTTAATAATTTTGGATTGCGAGAACCGATTTCAATAATTCTTCAAAAAAGATACGTTCAGGATAATAAAATATGTAAACGAAGTTAAAAAAAATGCTTGCATATACGATTATACTACAAACTTAGTCCAGAAATTATTTTGTAAAACTTTTTGTCTTTTTTGTACAAAAACTGTTGTGTCAATCAAGTTCAAAATAATTTTCATAGAAAGTCCTTATAAAGTTCTACTTTTCAGATTTTTTTCATATTTCTAAACTTATGGTTCAAAACTTAGAGGGGGGGGGGACACATTGTTTTTTACTTTTGGAGCGATTATTTCCGAAATTATTGACAATATCAAAAAATGATTTTAGTAAACCCCTATTCATTTTTAAATACCTACCTTTCCAACAATATATCACACGTTAGGGTTGAAATAAAAAAAAAATCACTCCCCACTTTACATATAGGGTGGCTACCCTAATAAAACATTTTTTTTTAATTTTTATTTTACCAATTTGTTGGCGTGATTGATATACATATTGGTACCAAATTTCAGCTTTCTAGTGCTAACGGTCACAGAGATTAAGCGAGGACGGACGGACGGACGGACGGACGGACGGACGGACGGACAGACAGACATGGCGAAACTATAAGGGTTCCTAGTTGACTACGGAACCCTAAAAAAGATAAACAACCAGTAGCTTCTCTGATGAAAACATGTGATCTCATTTCAGCGAGCGTTTTTGCATTTGTATTGTGGATCATACAAGTAATCAGCGGGAGCGGATGACTTTATAGTTCACTAGCTTATGCCCGCGGTTTTACCCGATTTTGGTATTGTTCCACAGGATCCTTAGTGTTAATCCAAGTTTTTTTTAAACTGTGAGGCAAATTTCATTAAAGTACGTTCAGGGGTTTTTGCGTGCAAGAGTTACAGACATCCGTATGGATATATATTATGTTTCACATTTTTATTAGTAAGTAAACTAAATACCTTTGTCATTGTTTTCTTGTTAAGTTAATCTTTGTTCGTCCAACCACTTAATTTTGCTGTGTTATTAAGTAGGTAGTACTTTTTTTCAAAGGAAAAGCAATTTTAAGCCCATTTCTTTGTATCCAATTCTGTATTTCATGCGAAAGCCAAGGCCAAGATAAATTTACGAAAGAGATATATACGGCAGCACAAATTGTTCGTCAACCTAACCTTTCCCGAAATCTAGAAAGGGGTTGGTTTTTTTTAAAGCTTGTGAGGATGTTTGTTACTCTTCCACGTCCAAACGGCTGAACGGATTTTGATGACATTTGGCACAGAGGTAGATTATAGTTTGGAATATCACATAGAATACTTTTTTTGATATCACGAGGGTGAAACCGCGGGCGCCAGCTAGTATTTATTTTATTATATTAAATATGTATATATATATATTTTATCAAGTAGGCACATATGTCAAAACGATTTTAAAATAAACTAAACACAACATAAAAAGCAAAATTAAAATTTATACCAGAATCAAAAGATCAGAAAAATATTGGGGTCAGCTTCTAGTCTAGTCTGCCAAGATTTTATATGAAGCGACTTAGTACTGTGAAATACGATAAACCGAAAATATAATGTGTTTGACCGCACAGGTAGCGCAGTAGTTAAGCGAGCGGCTGCTGCGCCGATTGTCGCGGGTTCGATTCTCGTACAGAACAAATATTTATGTAACCGGCAAACGTTTGTAAAAGCACCTACGATATAGGAGAAATTCCTAGTGTAGGGCAACGTTTTATAAAAATAAAACAACCCTGCTACTATATTTTTATGGCCTTGTCCATTGATAAGAATTTATACACAGGCTGTGACAGTAAATCTATAATTTATAGAGGCTAAGATAGTGGTGGTGGCCTGAAGAATAATTTATTACTGCTTAATAGGACATTTTGCGGGATTACAACCTTTGGCTATGAAAAGGTCACATCTGTAAAGGCGTGGGTGGGAATTATTAGTTATGCCGACTGAATAGTTGACTGTGTTTGTTTCTAGGTCACGTTTATTGGTTACTAGCTTTTGCCCGCGGCTTCCCTCGCGTTAAATTTGGGGTACTACAGTTCCCCTTTCCCGATTTGCAGGTACCTGCTTCTTGTAGATTTAGCAATTGCGCCTTATTTATTGTAATAGCAATACTACGTTTTCCCTTTTTCCCTCTTTCTCCCTCATATCTAAATCGTTTTTTTTTAAATAGTCTATGTCCGTCTCCAGGGTCTCAACTATCTCTGTACCAAAATTCATCAAATTCAGTTTTTCATTTAGGCGTGAAGACGTAACAAACTCTCTTTCGATTTTATAATATTAAGTAAGGCTGTATAGTTAAAAATAGGACGGCAGGAAATAAATGGCTTCTTTAATTTAATTTTTTTATTAACGCTACCATACACACGCAAACACACCTCAAACTTATTACATTCGTTGCGCGCGTTGTTATTTCGCCCATCGTCCACTGCATGCTTATTTTAGATTACCTTTGTTTATCTCACAGCATTTGTACTTAGTTATTGCAAACTGGAAGAGCGGAACCACCTAACACAAGCATATCATTGCTTAAAAGGTGCTTCCACACACATATTATGTAAAACGTATAAGTTGATGAAATAAACATTTTTATTTTATTTTTAGCATACTAAATAATGTTGAAAAATCGCTTGAATCTTATAACTTGCACCGGCGATATATTCATACGTACTCAAGTACAAGGTTGACTCTATTTTGAGAATATATTGGTACAGTCGAGTTTATATTTTTATTACCATAAAATTGAATGGCCTGCCAAAACGATGCTTGCTCTGACTATGTAAAGGATAATAAAACATTTTTTTTCTGTATACCTTTCTTGTTTCGAGAGTTATTGCGAACTGGCCTTTGTTTTTAATATTGATATTTAAGACTCTCATAATACAGTCTGTTATGACTTATTCACCAATGAATAAATGAAGTTTCGAAATGTTGTATCGAGTTTCTCATTCAATCGCTTTGATTGAACTGAACTGAATTATTAATTTCTCCTGCGCGTGTACTTATTAAAGGTCGCTGCACACAGCGGGCGCGGCGCGGCGGGACGGTACGGCGACGCGACACTGAGCAGTTGTAATGTACTAGATATTACGGACGACGCCACACAGAGCCGTCCCGCTCGACGCGACGGTAACCGTCGCGCCACGCCGCCGCCGCGCCGAGTGGGAATACAAGTCAGAAGCGGCGGGGACGGGCGCGGCGGGACGCGAGCGGCATAGGCAGTATAAAAACAGTATACGTTCGGCGTGAATGGGCGCGACGGGACGGGACGTTATCGCCCCGCAGTGTGACCGATGCAGCCGCGCCAGCGCCGCGTCGCCGCCCCGCCACGCCGCGCCCCGTCACGCCACGCCGGCTGTGTGCAGAGACCTTTAGAGGGTCTTAAATTGAGTGATAGAACTTGTATCAGCGACTACTAAGGAGCTATTATTTATTCTGTGTCTATAGTTGTGGAGAATTAACATTATGCATTTTTTTTTAATAATATTATACTAGCTTCGCCCGCGTTTTCGTCCACGTGGCATAATTACTTTGGGCTAATACTAATTTTAACCCGCGGTTTTAACGAAAAAAATGTATCTTTCTCTCCCCTTTTCTTCCCACCTTCTACCCCATTTCTCAATTAAAAAAAATGCCTATGTCTGTCTCCAGAGCCCCAACTATCTCTGTATCAAAATTCATCAAAAACGGTTTTGGCCATTTAGGCGTGAAGACGCAAAAAACTCACTTTCGCTTTTTTAATATTAGTAAGGATTCTCATCATTTTCCTGCCTTTTTTCCAATTTGTGTGTATGTAAGTTTAAATGTTTGTAAACGCACTCACGGTACAGGAGAAATGTGTGGTGTGGTCAAACGTTTTTACAAAAAAAAGTTGCCCCAAACCGGTTTAATTAGAAAGGCAATAATGCTAAAATGGTTTTTCACTACTAACATCACGCTCCTCCACCAAGGAGCTGAGCAGCAGGCGAAACTGCTGGGCACAGCTAGTTTTTGAAAATATATGACATTAATAAAAATGAAACCTTGTAAGCCAACACTACAATTCACGATACTATTCATTCATTAAAATACATTCATAAAGAATTCACTAGTTCACCTAAAATATCTCTATCGCAGTATACCTTGAACAAAAGTAAATATTTAGGAAGTTTGCTCACCTTTTTACCGATTCAACGGGAATTTCTTACTGGATTTTAAAATAGGTTAAATTCCCCCATTTTAGTGAGAGCGCGGCGCTTGCGCAGATTGCCGTGTTTCAATAAAGAAAGAAATATAATGAAGTCTTAGTGTTAAGAAATGTGAGAATTCTAATGATTTATTTTTTGAAGTTGTGTGTTGTAACGTTTTCTAAAATGCTGCAGTATGTGTTGGACCCTATTTTGATGCAACCGGTAAACTTGAGCCATGTGTATTGTAAGGTAAGAGCAGCCAGTTTTCCATTCTATTCTATTCAAGTTTTGGATTTGTTCTAGATTTGATTTAAAGCCTAGCAGTTAACTAGCCAGCCCGCGGTGCTGAACCAGTACTGATAAAAGTCCATAAAGAATCGACCCAGCCACCTTTGCTGCCCTCCCCCAATAAAGCCCTAAGCCGAGGTCTGTACCCCACAGGGGGTGCCCTTAGAGAGCGGTCATTTAGTCTGTAAGCCCTGGCTGGGGGCCTTAATTTATTGAGATCACCACAGGATAGACCGGTTAAGCAGTAGAACAACTCCAGTGATTAGAGCTGCGAGTGGCCCAACCTAAAAAATAAAAAACAAATTACGGGTGGAAATTTATCGAATAACTACACCCTCTCGGGGCGTAGCGCGAAGAAGTGTAAGACTTTTAGTGACTAAAAAAACACCCATGTCCTTTCTTTTCTTTTGCTTTTTGTGTTCCCGGTATCTCTTTCGAACAGCTTACCAAAGACAGTCTAGTGATGTGACCGTAGAATTGCCAAATGAAAGGCCTCAAGTTCGGCCCCGTGGCAAGCACCTCGCCTTTGGACGGCGAGCAATAGGTTCACAGTTCGTCCGTCTATTAACGACAGGAAGTGTCGACGGCGCGTTGGTATTCCACGCGCGCCTCAAAGAGATGTCAGCAAAGCAGAGGGGCCAGCCAGGGCCACCACCTGCCGGGGTCGCGGGTTGTTTGAAAGAGATACCGCGGCCCCGGGACATAAAAGACAATCAATAGCAGGAACATGGGTGGGTTTTAGCCAGTGCAAGTGTGACACTCTTCTCCGCTCCAATTGACACCGAAATGCAATAACAATGTCAAACAATTTTCAAAGAATCACCTCGCTTGACTGCATGCAGTGCCACCTGCCGCTGCGCTTCCGACCCGACTCTTTCAAGCAATACTATGCATTTTCTTTCAGGAGATAAAGCTTAAAATTATTTGACATTGTTATTGCCGGCCGTGTAGTTGCCTTTTCGGTTTGACCGGACCCTAAAGAAGATTAAATACAGTGCGAACAAATAATCGTTAAGCTTACAACGGTTAATCCTTTTCAAACAAAAAATAACGTTTTCATTGCTCTTTTCCGGTTATACCCCGATTACCAGAAAAATGCAAATACGCTTTTTTCTCAATTTAATTGTTCCTTTGGAAATATTAAACAGGTTTTATTAAGCTGACTTGAATTTCATTTAAAACGAAAACATTTTTTTTCTGATAACTGCCTTTTTTTAACTGACTTAAAAAAGAGGTGGTTCTCGATTCGCTGGAATCTTTTATTTTATGGATGTTCATCGATTACACAGAGACGCCTGGAAAGATTTGCAAAATTAATTTTTTGTTTGATTGGGTATACTTTCCAGGTATATATCAATTTTATTTATATTGCTTCGGTAGGTTGGGGTTGCGGGTTGTTCAAAAGAGATACCGCGGCTAAAGAAGGATTGGTTATAGTCAGTAAAAGTCTGACACTCCCGCTCTTGGCGGTGCGGGGACTAGCCCTCCGAAGTTGTCAGACTTTTGGTTATTTGAAAATTTCCTATTTGTACCGTTAAATTGACATGTCACACTAAGTGCCAAAGTGACTTATGACTGACTACAAGGGATCGGCTTTTTCCTATTGAGGTACGAAATCCTACAAAAAGGTGCATAGTTACTTAATCTGGTAAGACATGGATGCTAACTGGTGGAATATTAATGTACTAAAATTACACTAACTTAGTTAGGTAGGTAGGTTGTTGCACCTCTGTCTAACCATTCGAGGACTAAGCGAGAGGATATGTTGCATCCTAACATCCTGTTATTTAGCATCTAACTCCTTTGCCTAGTTTCGTATATTCAAATACTATCCGTAAACATAGTTTAAATAGAATAGATTCTGATGCTTATTCTATGCGATACATCATTGGAATTGTTTACATTTATTTGATTTATGGTGTACTTCGATTTTGGCTGCCGTTAACCCGACCGATTCGTTACAGACGTCAGATATTTATTTATCTTATATTGTAATAAAATAATACGATGCATTCCTCACCGTTTTGGTGTTTGCAAAGGAAACTTGCAACCTGAAATGTACCTATACAACGTGTCCGGTCACGGATTAGCGATATTCTATGTACTTATATAATAAACATTCTAGTTCTGAAATTAATTGATTTAAAAATAAACTACCATTTATTTTTCACAAAAATGTTTACAATACTTTTGTTGATTTGCATATTTTTTTGGATTTTTATTTTGTTTTGGAAAGTTTCGAAAATGTAAGCTCATCATTTCTTAATTTAAACGATATACAATATTGTTGCCCTCTGAATCTATTGTCGTATCAGTAAGACCAACACTTTGAGCGATATGATTATTTTTTGTACACGCATAGAGAATATCTCAAAATGGTTGCCAAAAAGCGGGGAAGAAAATTAGACCCAAGAGTGTAGCGTAATAGTACCTATATTAAAACACTCGTTACATAGGTATCTAGAATATCGCTAGTCCATGAACGGACCCATTGTATAATTGTTGTGATTATTAAATTCAAAAATCGATGGTAGAAATCTAAACATATGCCGCCATTTTGAGTTTTCAATACATTTTAGAATTTCCAAAATTTTCAAATCTATTTTTTCAATTTAAATTCCATTTTTTTTTATTTCGTTTTAAGATCATAATTATTACTTAGGAAGTGTACATTCTGACGAAAAACTTAATATTTAATCTTTCAAAAAATGAAATATTTTCATAATTTTGAGTATTTATTTTAATATCCATGAATGATAATGATTTTGCTTGCAGCTAAATAAGAAACTAAATAAAATATTACAGGATTACTGTATTAGCGATTTACAAATCGACGTGTAAGAGCCTCTAAAATTTTGAGGTTTAGTACCTTACCATTCATTACCTTTGTAAACGTACTGATCTTCAAACTAACCAACTAGGTAATTGTTGCAGTAAGAGAACTTGCAACTGGTGGCAGTACCGAGTTGTATTTGTTTGTAAGTAGCACCAGAAAGTCTGTAGACAGTGCAAATGTGATTGCAAATGGTTAGAGAAACGCTAGAATAACGTTCTGGAAACGCGAGGCAGGGGTGGCAAATCAACTCATGACACAAGTCTCTTGGCACGGCAACTTCGGAAACTATTTATTTATGTTTTTCTTGAGGAATGTGATTAGGACACCATAATTATTCCTAGGAAAGGATTTTAATGTGAGTCTTCCTCTCCTCATGTTTATGAATATATTTTATCCAAACGAACAGCAAATACACTCGATTTTTGTCTGGATCTTAAAAGAGACTATGGCCGCTGAGTTTGTTTCGGCTGTTTCTTCTCAGAGTAGTTGGGTACGGAACATCGGTCTCATTTAGTTTTTTTTTTTTTAAATGTGCAAAATAAACATCAATTATAATTTATACAAAAAAAAATGCAACATGACATTAACAGAAGGCTGAGTCCGGAGATTGGCTGTAGAGGGCGCTATACCGCACATGGGGGCGCCGTGCATCCGACTCATTTGCTGGTAGCGATAGCATCAACAGATTATCATTAAACTGTTATTTTAACCTGATTAGGATTTAACAAAAGCCTGACAACAACCTTGGGTCAGTAGCCAGGGTTGCGGGTTGTTCGAAAGAGATACCGCGGCCCCGGAACAAAAAGGGCAATAGAAGGAACTTGGGTGGGTTTTAGTAAGTACAAGTCTGACACTCCCCCCGCTCCGCCCAGAGCAGGGAAGTTATTTGATGATTTCCCATCCGCAAAAGTCTACCAAACACAATACTTGCCTGGCGCGAGGATCCTCCCTTTCCACCTTGTTCGTCATATTTATAATTTATATTATAGTAGCAACTACATTTAATATATTTATCATTTCCTACATGTTTCTTAGGGTTCCGTACCTTAAAAAGAAAACAACGGAACCCTTATAGGACCAGTTTGTTGTCCATCTGTCTGCCATGACATCTCGGAAACGCGTAGAGGTATCAAGTTGAAATTAAAACCATATACTACAGTCAAGACAAAAAAGCAAAGTTTCAAAAAGGAAAGTTTGTATGTCTGTATGTTTTTTACTTCTTCACGCTCAAACGGTTTAACGGATGTTGATAAAATTTGGTACGTAGATAGCTTATTCCCTGGATTAAAACATTAGCTACTTTTTATCCCGAAAAAATCAGTGTTCCTGTGATCAAATAACTCAAATATGGTTTTTCAGGTCTGGTAACACCGCAGGAGCAACTTTTTTTGAAATTTTAAAACAAGCTTTTACCTTTCGCTTCGCTCATGTGTAGTCAGTACACAATCCCTAAGTTCAAATTTATGTTAATGTTCACAGCCCCCTCTCCTTCAAATAAAATTTAATCGGAATATTCAACGGTAAGTAATAGTTGTTTAAAGTCGAGTTCTCGATTGTGTATTGATCCTTACAAGTTTACTGAACCAGATAACTAGTTTCGTATTTGGAGAACAATAGCTGTCCCAAGTGTCAACTTATTCGGTATACGAATAATCAAAATGGCGCTTGTTTAGGTAGTTTAAATAATTTTGACGACACGTTTGGCGCAGTGGCTGAGTGATCGACTGCTGCGCTGCGTGTCGCGGGTCCGATATACGCACGGAACAAATATTTGTATGGCCTACAGATGTTCAGGGTCTGGCTGTTTGTGTATGTGAGTTTAAATGTTTGTAAACGCACCCACGATACGGGAGAAATACCAAGCGCGGGGCAACGTTTAAAAAAAAATGATTTATTTACCTCGCTTCTTGATTTGCCTGTTAACTTTTTGACTCTGCGAATTAGCGATACATAAAGCACGAGGAACCGTTGGTCCCGGCTGTCATTTGACACTTTGACAGTCGGAACGAGTATTCAGTGTCCCGAAAGTCTGACAGCCAGTCTTATCAATGCATATCGTAGTCTGCAATATTCTCCCTCTGCGTTCCTGTTATCAATTGTCATGAAACGATTGCTCTTAACGATGAGAACGCCATTGTGCCTATGTGAAATGTTTTCTGTATTTATGTTATTTGTATGATGTACACATGACGGCAGGTAAACCTAATCTAAACTACTATAAGCTGATCTCTCTACTACAGATCGCACACCCTAGTAGACAGATCAGGTTAAAATGGTTTTGTATAGGTTGATGTGCCGTCGTGTGTGCATAATAAAGAATATACTATTCTATTCTATCGTACTAGTTTTGCCCGCAGTTTCGCTTGCTTAAAATTCTGGGTAACACAGTTCCCCTTTCCTGATTTGCAGGTACCTGCTACTTGTAGTTTTTGCCCTTGAGCCTTATTGATTGTAATAGCAAAGCTAAGTTTTCCGTTTTTTTTCCTCTTTCTCTCTAATTTCCCTTTTTTTTTTTAAATTAGCCTATGTCCGTCTCCAGGGTATCAACTTTCTTTGTACCAAAATTTATCAAAATCGGTTTAGCCATATAAGCGTGAAGACGTAACAAACGAACAAACTCACTTTCGCTTTTATAATATTAGTAAGGATTACCTAGTAACTGGGTTGTAGAGGTAAGATAGGCAGTCGCTCCATGTACAACACAAGTATTTAGTTACATCCGGTTAGCCGTTAGACTGGAAGCCGACCCGAATGATGAGGACACAAACAAATGATAACATAAATAATACTGATATTGATTTGTGGTTGCTGTCGGTACATCCGAGATTGCTTCTGAGCGTCTCTGGAGATTACAGAACGCTGCACGTAATGCGTCTTCAACACTCAGCTATTTGTGCTTCAGACAGATTTCATCTATCTCAGTTTATGTAAGGTTTCATATTATTAGAACGAAGTTCCTTATCGCGCGTTGTGAAAGGGGGCTAGACGGAAAAAATAGACACTTTTTGCTAAAGTAAGCTATTGTAAGCTGTGCGGCGTCGCATGTTTCTCTGTCTGTCTCTCTCTCTCTCTTATAGAAAGCAAGCCAGATATTTTCATTTCTATAGGAACTTCGTTCAATCCGGGTGTCCCTTGACACCTCTAAATTTTTTTATTTATTTTAGTGTTAAACTGTTATAAAGGTGATTAATCAAGCAAGTAAGGCTTTGGCAAAGTGTCAATTTATCATAGACGACTTTGAATCAAAAGCATGTTTAAAAATATTATTATGTTATAATATATGTTAAGTTTAGACAAATCATGGTTATACAAGTGACGTCATTCGAAATACAATATGGCGAACTCCCCAAAAATGACGGATTACTTGTTTTTATGAAAATCTTCGTTATGGGTATCAAATGAAGGCTTGTTTAGAAGAATACGACACAGAATGAATGTTTTTGAATAAGTGTTTTATAAAAGTTAAGAATTTTAGTATGGATGACATATAAAATATTTGTTTAAAGCCTTTATAGTTATACTAGCTGTTCCCCACGGTTTCACCCACGATGCTCAGCACCTGTTGGTCGTAGCGTGATGTTATATAGCCTATAGCCTTCCTCAAGAAATGGACTATCCAACACTAAAAGAATTTTCCAATTCCAACCAGTAGTCCCTGAGATTAGCGCGTTCAAACAAACAACCAAACTTTTCAGCTTTATAATATTAATATATATACATATATTAGTATAGATAAAACACTGTGAAGGCAGTTTCCTATTGAATACGCACCTAGCTTTGGTATCAAAAAATTGTTTAAACAATCCAGTTGATATGTAGTTACACTGACGTAGAAACATCTCTGCTTGACCCTTTGGGAACATACAAGCGTGTATCTTAACTTTGAAGTTAGAGTCCCCGAATATCAGGAGAAATAAAATATGAAAGAAAGCCTAAGTAATACAACGTGCAGATAGGCATAGACGGTTTCTTAAAAACAAAAACATTTCCGGTAATTTTAATTAACTTTGTCATTCGTGTTACTAACAACAATTGACAATTTGTTGATAATTAAGTACTAATCAAAGAAAGGGACTTCCCTAGCTAAAGTCAAAACCTACTTTTAAACACAACAAAGTATCACATTATTTTCGTCTACTGTTCGATTATCGATAAAGAACTTCAATCCATCGGTATCCGGTTCGAAGGACAAAGCAAATTGTATCGTTTGTGAGTCACAATAGAGCTGGTTTCAGAGAAATTGTGAGTAATGGACGAACACAAACAAGTTGGATTTGATTTATTGACTATTTATACCAGGAGCGTTTACAAGTAGGTCGTACAGGATATTTCTACAAAGTAGTTTTGTACTACGAGTTAACACCTCCTTGATGTAAAGGTATGTATGGAGATTCGTACTGTAGAGGTTTAATAACAATGATCAAACCTTCAACGTGCAGGCTGGTTTGCAAAGAAGTTCGAATACTCAGGTTTTTAAATGAAGAATTAATAAAAAATGGTCAGAAGCTAGTTGAATTCGCGCACCGAGGGTTCCATAGAGTTGCGGGTTGTTCGAATGAAACACCGCGGCCCCGGAACGTAAAGGGCAATAGAAGGAACATGGGTGGGTTTTAGTCAGTAAAAGTCTGACACTCCTCCTCGCTCTGCCCAGAGCGGGGGAAGTTATTTGATGATTTCCCACCCGAAAAAAAGGGTTCCATAGAAATTTGCGACTTAAATGGCCATCTTTTGACTGCGTAGACTAGAGATATAATTTTACCACAATTCCACCAAGGGAATACAGACAGTAAATAGTTTTAATTTCAACTAGATTCTATTGTCAATTCAATGCGTTTTTAAGAGTAAAGTGGTTCAGAGGTTTAGACCTCGTTTCTCATACATGACTCACAACCTGTGAGTTCAAATATCGGCCCAAAGTGGCTTTTCAACTCGGGTGACGCGTCGAAGAACAAACAACTAACTGCTTATTAATATTTACGAAGAAAACCAAAGCATTTTTATGCACAATTAAACCGTTTTTTTTAATTAAAACTGACATTTTAACCAGCGTGCTTTCGTGAAATGTACATCTTCTGGAAAGTTCTAGAATTTAAATTATGACGCGAAGAATTCACAGCATTATGAGGTTCGTAATTAAAATGTTCAGGTATGAGGTAAGACAAGCAATTTCTCCAAGAATACCTTTGTGACAGCCTCGTAGACCATTTCTGGCTGTAAGTGAGAAATTTATCTTTCTACTATCATTTTCTTTGTAGGAAATACGAACATTTCTTCCTTTATAAATAAAGGTGTGGATTTATGAAGGTTTTTTTGACTTGCTCATTGGAAACAGTGTGTTTGGACGTAAAGGTTTTTGATTGGCGTAGATTTATTACAGCTCTAAAGGGGCAGACTTGGGTTTACGGTTTTTAACTTGATACCTCCACGTGTTTCCGAGATAAAAGGTCTTGACAAACAGACAGATGGACAACAAAGTTGACGACACGGTTGGCGCCGTGGTTGAGCGATCAACTGCTGCGCTGAATGTCGCGGTTCGATCCCCGCACGGAACAAATATTTGTATGACCTACAGATAGTTGTTCCGGGTCTGGCTGCCTGTGTATGTGAGTTTAAATGTTTGTAAACGTACCCACGATACGAGAGAAATTCCTAGAGTGGGGACAACGTTTCATTAAAAAAAAGTGTTCCTATAAGGTTCCGATTTTTAAGCTTCTGATCCTCTCCAACGGTCAAGTAAAAAAAAGTACTCACAAGTAAACAAAACAATCCCTACTTTTAAGTTACAGCGCCGGTTAGACTGGAGCCAACCTACTTTGCTCATCTATTTTACGCTAATAGTGTTACAAATACTCGGTTGTTTGTTGGCTAGCATTATTATTAAAATAATTGGCGTAATAACAGAGCAATAAAGGGGATAATGGTCCAATAACGAGTTATGAACATCAACATTGGCAACGCTTTTACGATATGTCTTGATTGATGGAAACTTCTTGGTATTTGTAAGTGGTTATTTAGTTATTTTCTGACCAGACGATGGTTCACTTGTTGAAGAGATAATATACATAGTTATATAATTTATAAATACATACATATTATAGATAAATCCCAGACACAGAACAAACAATCATGCTCATCACACAAAGTTTATCCTGGGTGGGAATCGAACCCACGACCTCCGGCTCAGCAGTCAGGGCCACTAACCACTAGACCAACAGGCTCGTCTAATTATTTGATTATAAGATTAGCAACTAAACCGAAATAGACGAACTAAGATAGTTAAGACACTTACCTATGCAAATTCTGCTTGAGCTGATCAGCTTTAAGTCAAAAGGTGCGATAACTTTCTGAAACATTTTGGTTTTACGGAAGTTTGTTAAAATAAAGCTTCACAAAATGGATATGGATTTATTTAAAGTTTATGTATAGTGTGGTATATAGGCGGACTTAATGCCATAAATAAGGCATTCTCTACCAGTCAATCTTTGGGTAAATAAGACAACATTGTGATGGCTACAAAAACTATATAAAACTATTTGTTTTCCAATACTTATACAGATACTAATACACATATGAAATAAATAAAGAATACCTTTACAAAGTAGAAACGAAGAAACTTAACAGAAACTACTATGACTTTTATGTGGTAGACGGATCTAAATACCTACCTAGTGGTTTTGAACTTTTCTTTTAAAGTAAATTTGCTTTCAGCTTTTTAATACCAAAACGTAGCGCGTTCCAGAGCAGTGTGCAGTTGACTGTTTTATAACATGCACATGTTTCACGCCATATCATTTAAACTGAGCTTTTGCAATAAGTAATTCAATCAATCGATCAATTAATTAATATCCAATCGGAAAAGGCTACTGAATTAATCTGCTGTCAAAGCTTATATGGCCGACCAATTAGGTACTGTATTACTTAGTAGGTACTTGTTGGTGATTGATTGACTAACTTTATATTTCGGGTTTGTTTTTTGCAGATGGGTTATCATCAAATAACTTCCTTCGCCTTGTAGTAGTAGAGTATTAGACTTGTAATGACCAAAACCTAACCAGGTTATTACTCTCTCTTCTTTCTTCTTCTACTCTCTCTTTTTCTTTTTGAATAACCTGCAACCCCGGCAGGCGTTGGCCCTGGCAGGCTTCTCTGCTTTGCTGACATCTACCGCGACCCCAGAACACAGAGAGGTTGCTGGCTATTCGGAAGAGATACCGCAGCCTTGGAACCCAAAGTTATTTAATGAAATCCGATATGCTTAAAAGTAATGTATGGTCTATGGGTGGCCATAGAGGTGGTGACTGATGAGATGTTAAGTAACTGAGAAGTAAATAAAAAGAAAATAATGATACCCGCCATAAAAATAAATTAAAACACAGTCTAATAATAAAATATTAAAAAGAAAACGAATTAAAAAATATAAGCATTCAAAAAAAATCTTAATACTGGTAAAATAAAACATAATTAGTTATCTAGGTGCTCAAAAGGCTGGATCTCAGTATTGCCCTTCTATATTTAAAAATACAGCGGACGCAGCGCTGGTATTCTCATACCCCTAGTGATAAAACATAATTCTTAAAACTGATGAATAAATATGCAGCAGATTTATTTACAAGAGTCGTTCTTTGTATAATTCAAGCGGAGATTCTCTTTCCTTTTACTCCGAATCCCGGGTTTAAATCGCAAGGGACCCGTTACTAAAGTTTTGAGTTGAGTCTAATCTTACTCTGCAGAAGTTTTTGTTTACATTTTGAGGAAAACTTCCATGTTGGACTATTTGTTGGGAAATGTTTGATTTTTATATGTTGGATTTTGAAGGAATAACATACTTTATTGTACCGGTTGCATAATTCTTCTTTAGCTTTTGCCCGCGGCTTCGCTCTCGTTCCCCTGTCCTGATTTGCGGATACCTTCACCTGCTACCTGTAGTTTTTGCCCTTGCGCCTTTTTTATTGTAATAGCAACGCTAAATTTTCCCTTTTCTTCCCTCTTTCTCCCTCACATAATCATAAAAAAAAAATAGAAAATGAGACATACATGTTATAAATTAGGTTCTTATCTCAGCGTGGATTTTGACGTAAAAAATCGCCAAGAGCTTTTATTTAATCCACGTATTTTAGTCTAATTTTCTCATTTGTCAAGATATTAAACTATAATCAAGCCTTAAAGTGTCGTTCCTCTATCCAACAGGTAAAACAAAAGCTTTACGTGAACGACAAAACCTGCCTTCCATCAGTGCAGTTAATTGAACACATCCGATTGCCACCGTACTGTTTAGAGCCATTTCACACTGGCGAAATACGAGCGTGTTTTATTATTTACTACCAAACCGCCGCGCCGGCTTCACACAGGTGCAATGTAGGTACCAATATACTAATAGGTGTTACGTATGAACATATTATCTCTTGAATCACTCTATCTATTTAAAAAAACCGGCCAAGAGCAAGTCAGCCTCGAGGGTTCCGCACAAACTTGCGACATAAACTGTCATATCTTTTGAATGCGTTCACACTTTCGCTTTTATAATATTAGTATGGATGAGCGGTTGATTATACACGAAGAGCGCGTTGTCAAAATCAAAATCAAAAGTCATTTATTTAAATTAGGCTGATAATCAGCACTTTTTGAACGTCAGACTACAAGAGACAGTCCCACAAAAACGCCCTGCCCTTCGCCACTTCCTAGGGTTTTAGCTGGGAAGAAGAAGTGGCGGAACAAACTCCCCAGCAACACATCTGTCTGTCAGGTTAGAAGAACCAGATTTTGTGAACACGTTTCCAAATCGCCTCGTTGGAACGGCATCACTCGCTACAGTGTGGCAATGCTCTTAGATGTAACAAACTGTTTTTCCTAATCGGGTTAGGTACAAGGCAACTGCAAATGGTATTCTGACTAAATCCTCTTGATATGTTGCTGAGATTGTTCGTAATAAAATGGATGGGATTCATGCTTTTCTGATGTTACACATGTTTTTTTCAAACGTTGCTCCTCCACACTAGGCATTTCTCCGGTTACGTGGGTGCGTTTACAAAAATTTAAAGTCATCTACACAAGCAGCCAGACCCGAAACAACTATTTGTAGGCCATACAAATATCTGTTCCGTGCGGGGATCGAACCCGCGACACGCAGCGCAGCAGCCGATCACACAGCCACTGCGCCAACCGTGTCGTCATTCGTAGTTTGCTAGGCACTATAGACCCCTGATATTTTTTTTTAAATATAACCCTTCACGAACATGTCTGAAGTAAGCTTTAGATGAAAGACCCAGAGCATGTGGAATTGAGGGCACATGTCATACAAAGACTAGGACATACCAACCTTCCTGGTGATGCTCTTTAAAAATCTGTTGCGTAAGAAGTTGTCCTAAAGTGTATGACCAGATGCATAACCGAATGTTGATTAAACAAAACGTAGGTTAGGATCGTTGCAGGCTGCTTTTTGGAGTTGATAATTGTAACGATGTGACTCTTACCAACTTGAAGTTACTGCAGTCCACGGTATTTTTTAGGGAGCCGTACTTCAAAAGGCAAAAATGGAACCCTTATAGGATCAATCTGTCCGTCTGTCTGTCAAGACCCTTTATCTTGGGAACGCGTGGAAGTATCGGTTTGAAACCAAAACCATATACTCTGTAGTCCCTTAGAACTGAGACCATATAATCAAGCCCTCTAAGTCTACTCAGTCAAAAGATATGGCTGTTTATGTCGCAAGTTTCTACGGATCTGTAGGTGCGGGAGACCCTTTTTTTTCGGGTGGGAAATCATCAAATGACTTCCCCCGCTCTGGGCGGAGCGGGGGCATGTCAGACTTGTACTGACTAAAACCCACCCATGTTTCTTCTTATACCCTTTACGTTCCGGGGCCGCGGTATCTCTTTCGAACAACCCGCAACCCGGGGTGCGGGAGACCCCTATAGGATCAATCTTTGTTGTCCGTCTGTCTGTCTGTCAATACCCTTTATCTTGGGGACGCGTGGAGGTATCGGTTTGAAGCCAAAACCATATACTCTGTAGTCCCTTAGACCTGTGACCATATAATCAATCCCTCTAAGTCTACTCAGTCAAAAGATATGGCCGTTTATGTCGTAAATTTGTACGGAATCGTTGGTGTAGGAGTCCGACTAGCACTTGGCCGGTCTATTTGTCTTTACGAACAAAAAATGTCCTGAGTGTTGACATCGTATTTATGGCCTTGACAAATCTTTTATTTTATTCCTTGATAGATGCAATCTGTGGTCGATTTGCGGTTTAGTTACGGACGCTGTATTACAATTGCAAATGATGGTCGTTATGCCATTGTTTCTGCTCAATAAAACAATCATTTACATCTGTGTTATCTTTAAACATTCCCATTATAACTGAGGCTACCGTGTTAACAAGAACGATTTTTAACATGCTTTTATATTAACTTTATCTGTAATTTTCTGAAATCTAAAATTGTGGACTAGTTATTTTTATGTATTACCATGTTAGGGGTTTTATATGAAAGGGTTTGCTTTTATTAGTTTCACTTTTTTTTTTCGGGTGGGAAATCATCAAATGACTTCCTCCACTCTGGGCGGACCGCAGGGGTATGTCGGACTAAAACCCATCCATGTTCCTTCCGTTGCTCTTTACGTTCTGGGGCCGCGGTATCTCTTTCGAACAACCCGCAACCCCGGCAGGCGGAGGCCCTGGCAAGCCCCTCTGCTTTGCTGACTCTCTTTGAGGCGCGCGTGAAACACGAACGCGCCGTGGACATTTTAGACTAAAAAGCCAACTTGTACTGGCTGTCATAATCGCTGCCTAGCTGTAAAATTACGTCAAATCTGCAGAACTGTTATTATAGTGTCCACGGTGAAACGGTTGTATTGTGGACCGTGTTTACTTTTAATAATGTTGACTTTGAACTGATCACGTGGAGCCTGAAATTGGAAACAATGGTTGTTTCTTTAATTGTGGAGCTACTACGATTTAACGTTGGTTTTAGTCTGGTATCAAATCAATGGCTCACCGTTCGTCCGTCTATTGACGACAGGACAGGTCGACGGCGCGATCGTGCTCCACGCGCGCCTCAGAGAGATGTCGGCTAAGCAGAAGGGCCAGCCAGGTTCAATACTTGCCATGGTTGTGGGTTGTTCGAAAGAAATACCGCAGCCCCGGAACTTAAATAGCAAAAGAAGGAACATGAATTAATTTTAGTTATTAATAGCTTGATATTCCCTTCAGGGGAAATTTATTTGATGACCCGAAAAAAAAACCTTGTACCTTGTACCTAAACAATATACAGCCTCCGTTTTCGGTTCGAACTTCAACATAGTCTGACTTCACCCAATGCAGAATACTCGCCTCTTTGCTTGTGTCAAGTTCCATGTTATTTTGCCGAGATCTAAGACGTTCCCGCGGTGGCAATAATCTCGTGTGCCCTTGTGACTGCTGTTACAAATGCATTTAGGAGTTTTTAAGGTTGTAGATAGAATGCAAATTACTGGTTAGCTCTACTTAAGGCTGTGCGGTTCTACCCTTAAAATAGATACCTACTATTTAATTGGTTTTCATGTGACTTACATTTCCAAAAAAAAAAAATTACATAAATTGGACATAGTATTTTTATGCCATTGATTATGTACTTAATAGGTTTTATCACAAAGTTTACTTAAACATACCAACAAACTGAAACTCGCCCTACAAAAATCACAAAGTCTATCTCAGCCTGCAGTTCAAAAAGCAGTGCCTAATATTTAACAACAAAAAGGCTACCATTAGACGGAAAGCAGGCGTCACAACAGCCCGGTTTAGATAACAATCTAGGCCCATTTTAAAAATTCTTTTGTGTCATGCTGTTCTTTCTTTTAAGGTTTAACATTTTGAATTTAGGATTGAAAGTTTAAAGTACAGACGCCAGCAGGTCAAGCTACCCGAAACTGTAAATTTTTCCTAATGTACCTTGAACCTAATACTTTAGAAATAAGTCGAAAATCTATCAAAGAAATCTGACAGATTGTAGTAGCTTGATGTGCAGGCGTCTGTACCATGACAAAAGGAGGCTCAAGTCGTCAAAAACGTTAACCCGTCGCACGTCCGCAAACATTGCTTGAAAATGCCTCAAATGTCGAAGCAGTTATTAGGTATAAAATTATTTTGGGTAGACGTTCACAAAAATTAAGATTTCGTCATTATACAGATAATAACACAATACAAATTATACCTTCTTGGATTCGTTATGAGTTTACCTGTTTATTGGTATATATATCTAATAAATTAAAACTAACCTGACTTCACAGCGACGTGAAATGTTTTTATTTTGATATTTTTTTTCACATAACCTTGAAACTTGATCACAATACACCGAATTCACACACATATTCACCTAAATAACACTATATTACGATAACACATATGTTCAGGCATTCATATTACACCGTATTTTACTTCCAAACATATTATTTGCAAACAAAAAAAAATAATTCCGAACAGAGCCGCACACGCACGACTTTGCGGTATTCATGGTATTTATGGTACCAAATTAGGTTTTGATCAAATAAATGTTACTCAAGGACTGTATTACTTACTAAAAACCATATTGTGTTGCTAAATGCGAAAAAACGCCAAAAAATTACATCCAATCGCAACCGATTCCTTATGAGCCAACGGGTGCACACGCGACATTTGAAGCATTTTTCCTTATGAGCACCCGGGTGCTCATAAGGACGCTCGAGGGGTTAAATATCCCGTTTCAAACGTGTAATAAATAATAAACTTTGTAATTGATCTTTGAAATTAATGAATGCAGATATTATTTTGAGTATGTTACTAATATTATAAATGCGAATGTTTGTGAGGATGGATGGATGTTTGAATGTTTGTTACTGTTTCACGTCAAAACTGCTGAACGAATCTTGATGAAATTTGGCACAGAGGTAGATTATGGTCTGGAATAACATATAGGATACTTTTTTTTCGATATCACGCGGGCGAAGCCGCGGGCGCCATCTAGTTTATGTATGTTTTACACTTGTCAGTGCAAAACATTGCGTCTTCACTCAATATCTGATGCATAAATAATCCTACATATCAGCAACTAAGCTATTTTACCCTACTTACTGAAACTTGAGAATCGCACGGTAGGAGATTTTCAAGCCATATAAGATAGTGTAAAAGCCTGTCGCTATTTATCGAAAAAAATGTCAACCGGCTATTTATTGCTCAGAGATTTTCTCACTTATGTATAACACTATCGTGCAGTGCTTCTTTGTAGGCGCTGAAAGTAAAAAATAAAACTTATTTCTTAACTTGGTATAAATAAATAAATATCTTGGGACAACTCACACACGGCTATCTGATCCAAAGCTAAGCAGAGCTTGTGTTATGGTAACCAGACAACTGATATACATACTTATATACTTTATAGATACATACATATTATAGATAAATCACACCCAGACACAGAACAAACAATCATGGTCATCACACAAAGTTTGTTCTGGGTGGGAATCGAACCCACGACGCTCAGCAATCAGGGCCACTAACCACTAGACCAACAGGCCTGTATACAAGATGGTGGAAACAGATTTAGAACATACTTGTTTTGCTTTTTAGGTATAAGCATGCAAATTTAACAGTACCTACAAAACTTTCATCATCCGATTTTATGCTCTAAGGAACTCCCTAAAACTGTAAAAACTTTTTTTTTAAACACTAGGAATTTCTTTTGTATCGTGGGTGCGTTTACAAACATTTAAATTCACATACACAAACATCCAGACCCGGAACAACTAACTGTAGGCTATACAAAAATTTGTTCCGTGCGGGAATCAAACCCGCGACACGCAGTGCAGCAGTCGATCGCTCAGCCACTGCGCTAACCGTGTCGTCTGTGTGTCGTATCGTTTTCCTCATAGGCCAATTGACACTATATTTTTTTTTTATCATGCTTGAATTAGCTTTACCTGTAAATGCGTCCAAAAATCTTCAAAGTTTAAGTCCCGGTATCCGTTTTAGCTGAAATTTTCAACATGTTTAGTTTGGATGACAATGCTTGGTTAGCTTTGTGACAACATGCTTGATTCAAAATGGCAGATTCCCAAAAATTACCGATTATTTTTTTCTATAAATTCCCAAATTCCCATGTTATATATTAACTACAGAAAGGGTTTGCTGATAAAATGACAGATTTTAGTTTGTTTTTTTTTACTATAATATTATATTCTTAAGGTCAGCCAATACAATTGAGTAACTGCTACCCTACCATGACGTCTTAAAGCAGAACTTATTCCACTGAGGGAAAGAGACAAAACTATACAGGGTGTCTAGCACCTTCTTTTTCCCTCAGTGGAATAAGTTCTGCTTTAAGACGTCATGGTAGGCCTACTGTACTTAGAAAACGGCAGTTAGAGAGTATCACCAGCCTAAAGTAAGAGCTAGTCTGACCTACCTCGCCGCTGATAAACCGCCAGGTCGATATGATCTAACTGGGGTTGTAAATCAACTAACTTGGTTCACCAGTCCAGTCACTGGACGATTCAATTTCCTGAAACTAACCTATCGGGAATTTATGCCTTCGTTCGTTGAATATTTCGTTTTTCTGTGAAAACACTGATATGAAATAATGGGTGGTATGGTAACCGATGCTGCCAAAAGAAAATGTTCTTAGTAGACCATTGATCTTCTTGGCATAGAGAGATCAACTGTCGGAACCCCGTGCAAGTCTCTTCTTAGACAAAAATTTAAAAGTGTATTTTAAGAATATTTCCTGTACCTACCTGAAACGTTTAAGCTCCTCCACCTCTTGTATTTCAGTCTAGACTATAAACAAGACCGTTTCGACCCATTACCCCTCACTTGGTCTCGCTAAGACAAAACAATTTACTTCTAAAAGGGATAAAAGGGTATTTGGGAGTAAGCGAAGTAGGTAAATCTTAAAAGCTGAAGAGTTTGTCTGGTTGAAGGAGTTAATCTCAGGAAATACTGGTTCGAAATGAAAAAAATATTTTAGGGTTGATAGCCCATTTATCCGTACCCATACATTTACCGATATTATAATAGTCACTGCACTTAATGAACACAGTTTAGATTAAAACCACATCACCTTGATTATAAGTCGCATTTCTGTTTAAAGCATTGCGTTTTGTGTGTGTGGAATTTGAACATGGAAAAATAATAAGTTTGTCTTTGGAAAAAAGATGAAGACTACAAGCTTTTAGAAACATGGCACGGTCAATGAAAGTAGTGAATACCATTGCAAAACTAGGTGTAGCATTGATTGATGAATGTAATAAATATATTACTACAGACGAAGCAACATTTTCTGCTGTTGGCGCTGATAAATTTTAAGACTTAAAATACTCGAATACTAAGAAAACTACGTTGCTAGCATAGAATAGTTATTGTATCCTAATAACAGAACTTTTTTTTGAAATTGTATATATTTTATATATCTACTTAATAAAAAAAATGTTTATAAATGCGAAAATATAACATATTATTTTTAAAACTTAAATTAGAATAAAAGGGTAAAACACTTGTATTTGCCCATATATTGAGTATCCTAGAAGTCGCGTATGTATTACAACTTCCCTTTTATTGTGTTCATTTTAAATTACGATGTGTATAACTCTTTTATTATTTACGTTGTATATATCGTATGTTATTATTAAATGTTTAATAAACCTATTTTTTTTTCTTTTCAGGTAAGTCAAATGAAACTTTCTCGTCTAATGTTTACTGTGAAAAGTACTTTTGGTGCTAGAAGTATGTCTGTGAGTACCTACTTAGCCTTTTTTAACATACCATTGCAGGGCAACCCGGGGAGGGTTGCCATTCCGCTCTTCCATTTGGTTTATCTATAGTTGATATTCGCTGCCTGTCGCAGATTCGAACCTCATACGCTACAAATATTTGTATGACCTTCAGGTAGTTGTTTAGGGTCTGGCTGTTTGTGTATGTAAATTTAAATGATTGTAAACGCACTCACGATACAGGAGAAAATTCCAGTGTTAGAGGGTTTAAAAAATAATTAATTAATAAGGATCCTATGTTATTCCAGACTATAATCTACCTCTGTGCCAAATTTCCTCAAGATCCGTTCAGCCGTTTTGACGTAAAAGAGTAACAAACATCCATACATCCATCATCTTCACAAACATTCGCATTTATAATATTAGTAGGATTCTTTGACAGAGGTGTAACGTTTAATTTTATGTACTGACACAATATTACAACCTACATCACATGAAATAAGATTGAAAATCCTTTTTCTTGTATTTCAATGGTATTATTTATTCAAGCGTATATTCTGTTTGGACCGTGTGGGTCCCCATGACATCTGTCATCTTATAAAATCGATAGTATTATCTTTGACGTGAAATACAATATTTTTCCGTTCTTTTTTGTGGGACAATGAAAAGAAAACATTTGTTACAAACACTCTTCCGTATTTGTTGATTTATTTTTATATATTAAGTATATAAAATAATAATACACAATTTGGTAATACGTTATTCTTTTATTCATACTTAAAATAAACAATCAATTGACATCGCTTCGTTTGAAGTTAATTATTATCTTTTTTCTATTTTAATGTGTGATGTGCTTCAAAAATATGCAGTGAAAATGTAAAATAAATTTATTCTGACATGTTCAAAAACTCAACAAAAGCAATTAACTATTTTTAATTAATTTATTAGTTTAGTAATTGTTTGTTCATTAAAATTATATTATTTAAAAAAAATATTAACTTGAATCAAAACTTAATAAAGAGGTTTCTACGTCAAGCCTACAACCACTTATGTTTTTTTTAATAAAAAAACATTATTCAATTCTAATTGAACAAATCTTCGATAGTCCAGTCATTATAGTAAGCTCACCTCGGAAATCGAGATACCCAGCTGTAATTCTGTAAATACTTGTATATTGACACCCTAATTATACACACCGATATTTCGCCAGTTATATATTTTTAAGCCTCATGTAAAAGGGGCGACCCTTTTGCCAACAATCTAGCACAAATCCAGTAGGAATTTCTCTGCAGCTGAGAAATTCGTAATGAAAACACCCAATAATACTTTGAGAATCGAATCTAGGGCCACGTTCCCAGAAGTTGCGCTTGCGACCATTAAACTAACAAAGCAGTCCACATAATTTCTAGAGAAGTTCAATTTATAGTTTAGTCCTACCTAATCCTTACTAATATTATAAAAGCGAAAGTGAGTACTAAAATCTGTTTAGCCATCTAAACAGATTTTGATGACTTTTGGTACAGAGATAGTTGGGACCCTGGAGACGGACATAGGCTAAATCTACAAGTAGCAAGTACCTGCAAATCAGGAAAGAAAGAATATTATAAATGCGAATGTTTGTGAGGATGGATATATAGTGTTTGTATGGATGTTTGTTTCTCTTTTACGTCAAAACGGCTGTACGGATGTTGATGAAATTTGGCACAGAGGTAGATTATACTTTTTTCGATCGCTAGTATTTGAATAATCCAATCAACGCTCTCAATTTGTAAGTAAGAAGCCCCCACAAATTCGTAGTCACAAGATTCACAGGTACGTTTTCTAATAGGTACATTTGTTTAGATTTTCATTTATCAGTCCGTTTTTCGGAGTTAAGGAATAAATCAATGTAGTTAACGCACATCGATTTAGTTTTTTAGATTATTTATTTTCCATGTTGCCATCCAACGTGGCTATGTTGCCAGTCTTCAGGGCATTTATTCTTTTGACAGCGATTTGGATAATATTTTTGACGTACTGTAATTGTTTTTCTTTTTTGGGACTTTTGCATGTTTTTATTTTATTACTTTATAGTCTGGGGTTGCGGATTGTTCGGCCTCGGAACACAAAGGGCAAAAACCCATCCATGTCCCTTCTAGGGGGTTTTAGTCAGTGAAACTGTGTAACACTCTCCCCCCGCTCCGCCCAGGGCGGGGGCAATTATTTGAAGACTTCTCGCCAGAAAACATAAAAAAAATATATAGTTAAACTAAATGATTAGAGATTGTAAATAAATAATTATAACAGATTTTATGTATTAGTAAGAAATGTGTGCTAGTTTACTACTAACAAATGTCAAAACTATATACCTAGTTAGTGCAGGTAGTTTGTTAGTTCTTCTATATTTTATCTCAACCTAGGAAAAAACTTATTTCAAAATCTGATCAGAAACGCAATCAGAATTAAGATTTATTTCAAAGTTTTACTGTAAGCTACTTAAGCAATAGCTTCAAACTTTCTTAGAAATTGGCAGTACTCACAGCTTATCTTGTTAGTTTTATATAAAACTAGTGCGCCCCGCGGTTTTACAAGACCAAGAAAGGCCAATAAGATCCAGAGTATAAGTTATCTATATACAAATTTTCATCCAAATCGGTCCAGACGTTTGAGCGTAAAGGAAAAACAAACATATGCTAACAAACTTTCACCTGTAAAATATTAGCGTGATTCAGTTACACAGTTTACAGTAAAAAAAATGTCAGAGCATTATTATAATTAATAAAATAACGGAACAGTGAATGTTTCTTAATAACAATTTAATGTGTTAAACGATAAAATTACTCTAAATTGTTTTAATACTCAAAATGGTAGATACAACTAGATAAGCGACTATATTGAGTCATTATCACAACGCTATAATATCTTTAAAATTACTATCATAAAGTTTTTATCTTAACTTACGTAAAATGCATTTAAGTCTTGTAAAATATTTAGTCGAAAGATCTTCATTTAATTTTTATTCGAAATGTACGAGCAAGAAATAACATGTATGTATGTCATTTATCAAAATTTAAAACCGACTTTCTCACGATACACAATGTCTGTTTTATAAGACTATTAAACAAATATATAATCTATGATGGCTAATAATTTAGTGTAACTAATTAACATTGAAATCTGGTTCTTTTAACCTGGCAGACAGATGTGTTGCTGGGGAGTTTGTTCCGCCACTTCTTCCCAGCTAAAACACTAGGAAATGGCGAAGGGCAGAGCGTTTTTAAGGGACTATCTCTTGTAATGTGACGTTCAAAAAGTGCTGATTATCAGCCTAATTTGAATAAATAACCTTTGATTTTGATTTGTTTTGACAAAAATATGTAAAAGTCCCCAAAAGGGAGAGCATTTTTAGGGTTAGGGTGTCAAAAAATCTTCTAAATCGCTATCAATAGAAAAAAGTGCCCAGGCTCGCAGCAGTGCCACTTTGGATGGGACTGCTGATTCTTTGGCCAAAATACAGGCCAGCCTTCTAGTCACGTGAAGAGTCATCCAATTGCTTTGCCATTTACCAATAAAAAAAATAAAAACTAGATAAGTCCTTGGACCTAAAGGCCTGTAAGTCTACTATGATATCTTAAAGCAGAACTTATTCCACTGAGTGAAAGAGATGGTGCTAGACACCCTGTATAGCTCTGTCTCTTTCCCTCAGCGGAATAAGTTCTGCTTTAAGACGTCATGGTAGGGTAGCTGGTCTTTCAACTAAACTGCTGAAACACATAACTACCAATTAAGTTATTATATTTTTGCCAATAAGATAAGATTAATATCTTAATATAATGACTTCTAAATTACTAAGTTCGTGGAACCGATTTTAATTAATATGGTAGGAGAAAATCGCTTTTGAATTTTGGTGAGTATTAACATACATGTTATCGCCTGTGACTTTACTTGCCAAAGTTTTATTCATATCGAAATAACTAACTCATAACTGTGAACATTTATAATATTTACAATTAATAACCTTGTGTGCAGTTAGGATTTTATTTATTGTCTTTTTTTACATGTTCTGAAGTTAAATTTGAAGTCCACAATTTTATGCTTCCATGATGAAAGGTAACGGAATATATGATTCAGAATTCAGATCATCACACTTATCATTTTTTTTCATGGGACCACCATCGTAATCGCGAATCGGCCGGGTCGGGTTCAAAATGGTGTACCGAATACGGGGTAAGCGGTCTTGTATTTCATCCTGTATTAGCAATTCTTGTATGAAAAAAAATAGTAGTTGCAATCGTATACAATGTTCAGCATAAAAATAAGTATCTACTTGAAAACCTATTAAAATAATTATCTTTGGGAGGGTTCCACCATTAGAAATGCAATCAGCACCTGAACTGCGTTCAAGAGCTGTCACTGTCAATATTCTACAAAAAGAATAATGGCACTGGCTGCTCTCAAACTCGGTTTTGATTTGCTGATTAATTCAGTTTAAATAGCGAAGTTTATCCCCGAACGTAACATTTTCCAAAGTCTATATTTACTGATATATTTACCTAAAACAAACGAACAATCAATTGACATAGCATAACAAAGAAAATACTACTAAAAGTGGCACTTGAAGAACACGGTGCCCCAGGAGCAATATAATACTTGGAGTAGATAGTACCCCAGAAAGAAGTCCTCTGGACGTGTGGGTTAAATCTGGGTTCTTCGACGTAGATCAGGGCGTTGTTGATAGTAGGACCGCCGTTGCCACCATAGTAGAGGTAGTTAGTGGTGGTTTTATTAACTGCAGCCCATGGTGCTGTGCTGTTGACGTTGCCGGTGCCATTGGCCCTGGAATGGTTAGAGAAAATCTTATTATAGAATGAGCAGTAATGAGTAATGTTGCCAGAAATGATTTTTTATTGTACATAATATAGTATATCGCCTGTTTTCTTCAGTGGGTAAAGCAGAGATGTTAAGTACACATTTCATTAATTACGTTTCAATCCCATGTAATTGGGGTGAGCCTAATGCTATCAAATATTAGTTTTTTTTTTTAAATTAAATTCACAACATTTTGAAGTCTATGTATTAATAATATGGTTTTTTGTTTTTTTTTAACCAATATTTAGACAAAAGGAAGTAAATCTTACCAGTTATTAGCAAACGCGCTGAACCGTCCAACAATCGATTTGCTGACAGCTTCATCTTCAGGCCGCAGATCGTCATCAAACAAATAGTTCAGAAAGGCTCCATGTGATGCTCCACTCAGAGGAATCTGGTTGTGAACCCAGCGAGAGTTCTTTGTTCCCAAATAGGCAAACTCCAATAATCTGACCTCGCTCGTTGATGTCGCGGCTCGTTCTTTAGCCGTTTTGATAGTCGAGAGTAGTACAAGAGTATCTCCTTCGTAATCCAAGTAGTCTTCAATAAGCGCCATACTAACCGTCCCATTGCTAAAATAGTAATCACGAATAGATGCTGCTACAGCGGTCTTATTTATACCCAAGTCCAAATCAACCGGGAGGAAAAAGGTAAAGTTTGTATTCATGAGGCTCAGCCAGTTTCCAAAATCAGCCTGTTCTGCCCTCATTGTGCCTTCTCTGTTCGTATAGCCATATATGACCGGAATCTGTACGTATTTGCTTGATCTTAGAACATTGATTGGAGCTTCGCGAAGGACTGTGTGATTGGTGCTTATTTTAGGATCCTCAAGGCATGGTGCGAATAGAGGCGTATTGTTGTAAAACTGGAATTCATTCAACGAAGCCTGCAAAACGTAAATATCAGTATCGAGTAAATGTTTGGCTAGTTTCTCTGGATTTTTGCCTTCGTATCCAAGTTTTTTTGCCAAACGTTCTGCATATCCAATAGGATCGTATGCCACAGCCCACGGAGCTAAAGCAGACCCACTTAGAGCAATAGCTTTGTGCGCTAGGTTCTCTATTTCAGGCGACAAAGTCAGCAAGTCGACCATAGCTGCTCCGGACCCATGTCCCATCAGAACAATGTTTTTGGCGTCGCCCCCAAACTGACCGATATTCTCTTTCATCCATTTCAGTCCTTGGATGACGTCTTTTAAACCAGCATTGCCTGGTGCATCCTGAACGCGTAGGCATAGAAATCCGAAAACGGAGAGCCTGAAGTTCAATTTGACAAAAACAACATTTTGTTCAAGTAATCTTCGGACGGAGATAATTTGAGTATTGGAGTTTGTGTATTCATCTGCGTTAAGCCACACGACGACTGGTCTGAGGACGGTGATGTTTCTGGTGAAGATACTCAGGGTGAGGCAGTCCTCAACGCCAACGAGACCTCGGGATGTAGGCTGGGCGCAGATGATGTTGCTGTTATTAGCTACAAATGCATTGTAGCGTGACGGTGGAACCGGCGCCTGGAAAATATTTCAAGCATAATTTAAACTTTGAACAAGATAATGTTCAGGCGTGCCCGCCATTTTATAGATAAGGGACGCAAACAACTTTCTTATAGCCGTGATAAAGTACGGCCGTGCCTAAAGAAGTTTTATCAATTTCTAAATGTCTACTTTACTATTTAATGTGGTCACACGGTCGCAAGCTGGTCCTGGTTTCGGTTCCCAGGTCGGACAAAAAGTGATATTTGACAGAATGAGAACATTTCATTACAAACAATCAGATACTGCTAGTTTTTAGGAAGTTCACCAAGCACCTGTAAGTGTAAGTAAACTGCGGATCGATTTTCATCGCATTTGTAGCAGTGTTTGTAAATTCTACCTCACTATACGGCATTGTTTTTCAGTTTTCCGTACGGACCCAGTTATTGACTATAAATGCAATATGTATAAGCATTCACAGGAAAAAATATGTTTGTATTGGTGTTGTTGCAAATTGTTGTTGTTTGTTGTTGGATTGTCACTAACATAGTTTTTTGTATTATTTACTAACACGAATGTAATGTATACATTTTTTGGGAAGGGAATTCATCAAATAACTTCACTAAGCGATCGACTGCTACGTTGCGTGTTGTGGGTTCGATCCTCGCACGAAACAAATATTTGTATCCTACAGGCCTACAGGCAGTTGTTTCGGGTCTCGCTGCTTGTATAGATTTAAACCATATTTATAATTGTTACATTATCTAATCTAAAGTTACAAAGATATTGTTGCCGATGTCTTCAACAGTCCTATATACTGCTAAAACATATTATTTATTTCCCAAAGCATGATAAAATTTCTGTTAACGTAAATAATGTTGACAAACATAAAATTGACTAGTACACACGGTAACCAATCCAGCTATACAAACCAGTTTATTCTGATCTCTCATTGCACGGCAAATCAATACAAAGGGAGGCGAAGTTGTACTGGAAATATAGATATAGCTTGATGTGTTGTAGTGAGTACGCCTTATCTGTCAGATAAAACAGTGGTACTGATAGAAGATATAATAGGGAGCTAGCTATACATATATTACTTTATAATATTATAAACGCGAAAGTTTGTATGGATGTATGGATGCTTGTTACTCTTTCACGCAAAAATGTTTTATTTTGTTTATTTTGCAAGTAGGTTTTCACAAACACTTTTACACGTATTTTTATTTAAACTAGATGAGGCCGGTGTTTCGTACCTGACTACTCTGAGAAGAAACAGCCTTAATAAACTCAAAGGTCATATTAAGGTCCAGACAAAGAAAAAAACTTGGTCAAGTTACACGAGGACTATGCAGATAGTGTCTGAAATGGTCTTTTTAAGAAAGCACCACACAGATTGAGTGGACCTGTCCACTCAATCTCAATCCGTTTACCCAATTTATTGACTAGCTGCGCCCCGTGGTTTCACCAGCATAAACCGAGATTAAAGTAGCCTGTATCATCCAAATCGGTTGAGCCGTTTGAGCGTGAAGGAGTAACAAACATACACGCATAATCTTAGTGTGACTACTACCGATTATGAAATGAGTCATTTATAAATCTGGTATTGACTCAAATTCGCACAAATGTGATGTTGACAATTATTGAAATAGGAGTTTTAAATCCAGCATCATACAATCAGAGCCAAAAACATTCGTCGCCTTTAAATATGTTTTTCATCTATACTAATATTATAAAACTGAAGAGTTTGTTTGTTTGTTTGAACGCGCTAATCTCAGGAAGTACTGGTTCAAATTAGAAAATTCTTTTAGTGTTGGATAGTCCATTTCTTGAGGAAGGCTATAGGCTATATAACATCAAGCTATCGACCAACAGGTGCTGAGCAGCGTGGGTGAAACCGCGTGGAACAGCTAGTTTTCTTATAAACCAGTTTCTATCTTGGTACTCTATGATAGTAGAATCTGGGTTACATTAGTGTCAATACTGTAAAATTGAACCATTAGAAGACACAAGCTACCCTACCATGACGTCTTAAAGCAGAACTAATTCCGCTGAGGGAAAGAGACAGAGCTATACAGGGTGTCTAGCACCATCTCTTTCTCACGCAGGAATAAGTACTGCTATAAGATGTCATGGTAACCCTACTGCTTTCCAAATGTGATCCTCTCTCAGGACTGACTCTCTGACATAGATTCAAAACACTGCACAGAGGAACGAGGGTTTAAATATCTTTTGTATATTCCCACTTCTGATAAAATTATCAGTTCTGAAAAACCATTAAATTAGAAGATTATTAAAGTTATTTTGTCCATTTATATAATTAAACATTTAACTATGAGTTTAATTGAAAGAATTGACTGATAAACAAAGACCTCATTAGTTTATCTAAGCGTTTTTTTATTACATTTAAGTCATTTACGTTAATGGAGTTGTCGATCTAGACAACGTGCAACGGAACGTGGTGACTTTTGATATTTTGACTCAGCATTTTGTTTAGCTCTTTCTAATTTAATAAATATTTTATTTCACTGTCATATTATGAGATTTTACGAAATAAAAGAAGTTTGATGTATCTAATATATAAAATTTTCGTGTCACAGTTTTCGTTCCCATACTCCTCCGAAACGGCTGCACCGATTTAAACGAAATTTTGTGTACATATTGGGTAGGTCTGAGAATCGGCCAACATCTATTTTTCATACCATTAAGTGAACAGTTTTTAGTTACTTGGCACAACTCCCCAGCAAGACTAAATTGAATAATGAATTAATGTAGTAGTATTTAAATTTTCTGCTAAATTAGAAGAATCAGGATTGATTATAGGAATATTTTTAAAAGAAGAATACAAATTCTTCTCAATTTAACACAAAGAAAGCGATCATATTTGACGGGCCTGTTGGTCTAGTGGTTAGTGGCCCTGACTGCTGAGGACAAACTTTGTGTGATGAGCATGATTGTTTGTTCTGTGTCTGGGTGTGATTTATTTATCTATAATATGTATGTATTTATAAATTATATAAGTATGTAGGTATATCAGTTGTCTGGTTACCATAACACAAGCTCTGCTTAGCTTGGGATCAGATAGCCGAGTGTGAGTTGTCCCAAGATATTTTTATTTATTACTAGCTTTCGCCCGCGGCTTCGCCCGCGTTGAATTTGGGGTAATACAGTTTCTACTTGCGCCTTATTGATTTGTAATAGCAACGCTAAGTTTACCCTTTTCTTCCCTCTTTCTCCCTCACATTTTTTTAAAATAAAAATTAGCCTATGTCCGTCTCCTAGTTCCCAACTATCTCTGTACCAAAATTCATCAATCGGTTTAGCCATTACAGCGTGAAGATGTAACAAACAAACAAACTCACTTTCGCTTTTATAATATTAAGTAAGGATTAGCTTAGGTGGTGATATTCAAGCTTGAATTAGACTAATGCAAAATCTACACCAATCAGAATACGCACTGCTCTCACAAATACAGGTATTTTGATCAAATATGAAGCTCTTCACGCTTGTTATACCTTTTCATATGCAGCAGAACGTTAAGCTATCCCAACCGTAATTGCGTTGACACAAATCAAAGCTAGGGACATTAATTAACGGCAACTAGGCTAGAAACAAACACCTATACTCCTAACAACTTCGTATGGATTTAAACCTTATTTCTAGTGGCATACAGTGTAAAATGTTACAGACGTTTAGTGTTCAATTATTGGAAATGGTGTCGAACTAACGATTTGGTGCATCGGTGCATAGTACACACATACAAACGTATAGTTAGCAAAAGAGATACGTAACCAGGCTACGTCAGATATAGTTATTTTTTTCATAGAAATCTATGGAACCGAAAATTTAATTTATTAAATGAACTGTTTGTTTTCTATGAAATAAAATTTAACTTTATTCGAAAACGAAGAGTTTAAAGTTTGTTTTTTTTTTTTGCTGACTGTGAATAGTGTTTTTGAGATAGTTGTGGAAGTTTACTTGGTCTTGTATTTGAATGAATTTATTAAATCTTATCACTTAATATTTCTCCGAACATCGTCATATTTTTATATCTTTTTAGCTGTGCGGTTTCCCCCACTGTTAAAAGAAGAAAGATGTGAAAAATAGATGTTTTCCGATTCTCAGATCTACCAGTTATGCATACAAATTTTTGTTCAAATCGGTCCAGCCGTTTCGGAGGAGTATGGTAGCTAGCACTGTGATACAAGAATTTTATAAATTAGATAATAGTTTTCCACCATCCTCATATGCCTAGCCTTTTCTTAACTATGTTGCGGTCGGCTTCTAGTCTTACCAGATGCAACTGAATACCAGTATTTCACAAAGAAGCAACTGCCTATCTGACAACCACATCCCAGATAGTACTGGGTAATACGATACACCTTAAGACTGGATGTCAGACTTTCGGGACACTAACTACATGTAACGAATGTCAAAAATGTACAAATGACAACCGGGACCAACGGCTTAACGTGCTTTCCGAAACACGGAGGGAACTCGGAATGAAACGGTTGGTCACCCATCCGCAGAACAACCAAATAAAGATCGACCTGAGTGGCTGATATTATTTAGCCACGAGCTCTTTATAATAGTTTTTCACCAATACCCTTATTAACGTTATCGTGAAAAGCCATTACAAGTACTTAGGTACTTTATGCCATTGGTATGATTACCTATGGCTCGTAAAAACACAAGTTTTGTTTTTGGTGTTTTTGTCGTGCCGTTGAGCTCCTTGACTTATGAGTCGAGCTTCACGATAACTGACTGGAAAGGTCCACTCAATCTGTGTGGTCTTAAAAAGCACATTTCAGATACTAATCTGCATAGTGCTCATGTAAGTTGACAAAAATTTTTGCTTGGACCTTAAAAGAGACTATGACTTCTGGGCTTGTTTCGGCTGTTTCTTCTCAGCATCATCTAGTTTTTGTTTTTTTTTAAACGACATGTAAAAGTGTTTGTGAAAATCTGCTTGCAAAGTAAATATCATTTAAGACAAGTATAGTACCATTTTTCTTTGTGAAACAACTGTAGGCAAGTACGTTTTGGAAAAACGTGTACGTTGCTGTTTAGAATACTGGTGTTAATTATTAGTTCAACTCATAAAATTAACGCAGAGTGCTTATAAATATAAAATGGTTATACATCATCTGCCTAGCCTTTTCCCAACTATGTTGGGGTCGGCTTCCAGTCTAACCGGGTGCAGCTGAATATCAGTATTTTACATGGAGCGACTGCCTATCTGACCTCCACAACCCATTTAGTACTGGGTAATACGATGCCCCTTGGTAACACTGGTTATCAGACTTTCGGAACACTGACTATCTGTTACGACTGTCAAAGATCTTTAAATGACAGCCGGGACCAACAGCTTAACGTGTTTTCCGAGGCACGGAGGAAACTCGGTATGTAACGGGTGGTCACCCATCCACAGACCAACCTAGGCAAGCGCGGTTTAACCTAAAGATCGACCCGAGCGGCTGCTATTATTTAGCAAATGGTTATACATGGGAATTAAACTCTCCCGGAATTGTGGGTTGTTCGAAAGAGATACACAAAGGGCAAAAGAAGGAATTTAGTCAGTAGAAGTCTGACATCGGGGAACCGAGTGGGGGAAGTTATTTAATGATTTCCCATCCGAAAACAAACAAATGGGCTTACAAAATTGAAGAACATGTGGGTAGTATAAGGTATGGTACAGACGCCTGCAGGTCAAGCTACCCGAAACTGTAAATTTTTCCCAATGAACCTTGAACCTAATACTTTAGAAATAAAGTCGAAAATCTATCAAAGAAATCTGACAGATTGTAGTAGCTTGATGTGCAGGCGTCTGTACATTACATCTTTTGTTTAAGCTTGTGATAGTAGAAGTTATATAATGTGTTTTTTTTTTGAGTGAAAAGATAGAATTAATAAAAAAAACTAACGAATTCTATCAGGAACTATATGAATGAGAGAGAAGTGAAAGGTAAACATGGCTGACAGCGGAGAATGAGAGAAAAAAAACTTGGCTCTAAGCCAATTTGTACTAAAGCCGGCAAAAGAAAAATCATTTACCATCAAAATGATTCATACGGTTAAAAAAAGTGTTGACAAAGGAAAAACAAGCAGTTTATTATCAGAAATAAACAACACATTAATATGAAGCAAATGCATAATGTTCCAATGAAATTATTATCTGTTTTGAATCACCTAAAAACATGCAAGAGAAGATTCCACCGATTGGGGGCACTAAAACTGGACGCTGACTAATTATATTTTATAAAAAAAAAAAACCTTTATGTTATCTGTGCGGGACTTAACCTGACATATCCTTACCAACATGCAACAACATCGTACCATTAACACCGTCATTACGTTCTCTAAATAGTATGTAAACAAACATCGACAATCGTGTTTAAATTTGTAATTTGCCAAAACACTTTATTTTAAGACATACACAAGCATCAAAACTCAACCTTATTCTCATACAAATTTTAAGGTACTTAAACGATTAAAAGGTGTCGTTTTTGCTCACCTTATACCGGTTCACTCCCGAAGTTGGTCCTGCGTAAGGTATGCCATGGAAAGCAAAATAATCTCCATCAGTTGCCTTGAAACCTTCCACAATACCCTCTGTAGTTCCCACTTTTAAACCATGCGCGTACGCAAGCGAAACCACAAACAATGCGTACACTAACATGGCTACACACACAAAGCAAATGATTTATTAAAAAAAAAATGCGCGCGTGCGCCTGCCCCGATCGACTGTGCACGAATGACAGATGATACGTATTTTTATCTACGCTTGCCTGTATTGGTATTATCAGTGGCTGCTTTTATCAATGAGGTCATCGAAAAGATTATAATATAATTTACTTAGGACTGGAGACAGTTCAAATAAATGGAATTGGTATTTTTTTTTTCCTTTTTTTGCAAGACTAGTAGCTATGTCTTTACATAACGCACACCTACATCAAAACTGAGACAACTCAGAAATCTTAATGTTTTTAGTTACCCTTTTGTTTAAAGACTCGGTGATCATACGCAACTATCTAACAAAATAAAATTAACCCACAGTAACTTTACAATCTAAACGACATAAAATAAATTTTAAGTTCATAACTTCTCACACAAATCGCCGTTGTTTTAGATCTAAATGTAAATAAATAAATATCTTGGGACAACTCACACATGGCTATCTGATCCCAAGCTAAGCAGAGCTTGTGTTATGGTAACCAGACAACTGATATACAATTATACATATACTTGTATAATTTATAAATACATACATATTATAGATAAATCACACCCAGACACAGAACAAACAATCATGCTCATCACACAAAGTTTGTCCTGGGTGGGAATCGAACCCACGAATGTGCAATAATACTTTGCAGTTTATGGTAGGAATTACATTTAATTGGGTTTAAATAATAACAAACCCATTGGCCCATCATGAAGGTTAAGTAATAAGTATTGCTTGCTGTGGGCAGCCCGAGGTTGGGTGCCCAGCGATGAGAGGTAACTCAAAATGTATAACATACCGAGTTTACTTTCCTGGTGTGTTTTCCATCAGGAATTTCTTTGGCCGACCCCGAGATAGTTGGGTAAAGACTTGGCAGAGGATGAGAGTGTAATGTTATGAAAAAAAAAAACTTTCAAGAAAGTGTTTCATTGGTTAATATTTTCAATCTCTGCCAATTCACCTTCGCAGGAAGGTTATTAAGATTCAAATACATTTTTACAGTTAATGTATTCTTGTATATTTGCAATTTACAAATGTTTTCTTTGTGATAATTATACAATACACCGCACCACACAATGTGAAACCGAAAAAACCTTTCAAGTGCGAGTTGGCCTCGCGCACCGAGGGTTCCATATTAAGGGGGGCCGGTTGATAGGCGTCCAAAGGAATAAAGGGACTACAGGAAATAAACCCGATTAAGCTCTATATTTTTTTAACGATTTTGTCTGTTGAAGGTCCATAGAAGTTTTTAAGATCATTTAGAAACCTCTGGCACCCCTAAGTTATTTATTTTTAAGCTCTGAACATTTTTGATTATCGAACTTTAATGGTAATTTTGAACTTTGGACTAGTTTTGTGGTAAGTTCTACAATGCCTAGGCAAACGTATTCTTTTTGCATGGTAGCTATTGCGGTTTAGTCTAAGAATGACTGATTCGCGAAATGACTACATGGTCTATAATTGACCAATTCTTGAAATGTACAATTCTTTAAATGACTGATTCTACAAATGACTGATTCTATAAAAGACCGATTCTATAAATGACCGATTCTTCAAATGTTGACTGATTTTTCAATTCTATGAATGTGTGTGAATATCGTAAATAAAATGCTATGTAAGGGTTTGCAAATCATATATCTCAACTAGTTTAAAAAAATAACTGTAAAATGCCACGAATGGCATTATACAAGTTATTAATATTCAACTGCTACTTACTCAAAAATGTTTAAAAACACCTGCAAGGTAGCTAAAGCCTTATTCATAAGCAACAAGATTAAATCCGCTGATAATAAAATTAAGACGGTTTGGAAAATAATCAATAGCGAAACTAATAGAAATAGAAAATATAATAATGATATTACACTAGAGTCTTCACGTGGTCTTCTAACCACTAAAAACGAAGTTGCTCAAGAATTTGTGGATTTCTTTACTAGTATCCCAATTAAAACTACAGAAACGTTAAATTCCTCACCCTTGCTTTCTGTTGAGTTATTAAGAGCAAACGTTTTACCATGCTCGGTTGAGTTTCAGTTTAAGCATATTAACCCCACTGTAGTCATTAAAGCTTTTAAACAAATAAAAATCAAATTAACCGAAGACCTTTGGGGATTGTCAATTAAAGTTTGTCAAGCTATCATTGAGACTATAGCACCGTACTTAGCCTTAATATTTAATTTGTGTGTGGACCAAGGAATCTTCCCGGACCTTATGAAATACAGCAAGGTAATACCGCTTTTCAAATCTGGGGACAGTAAAGACACCAATAATTATAGACCCGTATCCGTTTTGCCGGTTTTCAGCAAGGTGTTTGAAAAGGTAATGCTTAACCAAATGCTCAACCACTTTAACACCAATAAAATATTACATGAAAAGCAGTATGGTTTCACCAAAGGACGTTGTACCACTGACGCCGGTGTCACCCTATTAAAACACATATTTACTGCGTGGTAAGAGGCACAGGATGCCATAGGGATCTTTTGTGACCTCTCAAAAGCATTTGATTGCGTGAACCACGAAACCCTTCTCTTAAAACTTGAACATTACGGCCTAGGGAAACTTGCCCTTAGTTTAGTAAAATCGTATTTAAATGATAGACAGCAGCAAGTACAAATAAATGGTGTCAATTGAATGGGTTTAAATGTAAAGATGGGTGTACCACAAGGATCGATATTAGGTCCCTTCCTCTTTTTAGTATATATTAATGATCTACCCCATTTATTTAAAAACCAACCACAAATGGTGTTGTTTGCTGACGATACCTCTTTAATATTTAAGATAAACAGACGTGCCACAAATCCTGACGACGTAAATAATGCCCTAATGCAGGTACATAATTGGTTTACTGCTAATAATTTAGTATTAAATGGGAAAAAAACGAAGTGTATAAGATTTGCTCTACCAAATGTCAAAAACAGTGAGTGTGACATAGTATTGAATCAGGAGAAACTAGAATTTGTCGAAAAAACTGTTTTCTTGGGAATAACACTCGATTCAAAGCTACAATGGGGTCCGCATATAACATCTCTTGCAGGACGCCTTAGTTCAGCAGCATATGCTGTTAGAAAAATCCGTCAGTTTACTGATGTAGATACCGCGAGACTAGTCTATTTTAGTTATTTTCATAGTATAATGTCATACGGTATTTTACTTTGGGGACGGGCTGCAGACATCGAGTCTATATTTATTCTGCAGAAAAGAGCCATTAGAGCCATATATAACCTACGTAGGCGAGATTCTTTAAGGGAACAGTTTAAGGATATTAACATCATGACAGTACCTTGTCAATATATTTATGAAAACATCATGTATGTCAGGAAAAACTCGCATCTTTTTAGTAAAAGAGGTGACAGACACAATTATAATACTAGAAATAGGGACCAATTAGTTCAACCAGGTTTCAGGTTAGCTAAAGTAGACTCATCTTTCATGGGGTACTGTTTGAAATGCTACAATAAAATACCTCCCCACATTCTTCAACTGAATGAAACGAAATTTAAATCTTGTATTAAACGCACACTATGTAGGCAAGCATATTATAAGTTGGGGGATTATATTGATGATAAAAATGCTTGGCTCAATGCTGGTCCTGCTCCTCAAGCATAGGGGTAAACTTATTAATAAGTATCCGAAGCTATAGTGGAAGCTGCAGAAGATTGTAAGACTATCTTTGCAATGTATAGAATCAATTCTCTAGTATTGTATAATTATTAAGCCCATATGTGAGTGCTATGTATTATCATTGACTTGACGAAGCCCTGGTGGTTAATAGTGTCATGCTCACTTAAATGTCTCGCTGATGGTGGCGGGTGTGTCGGGTCATTTAGCTCCCTTCAAAATGGTCGAGCTGAATGGGGCTGATCCATACGTCATGTTCGTGAACGGGCGCTGTCAGTTGGGACTGGTCATTTTTTAACTACCACGGTCATTTTTAATTTATTTAGATTTAAATTGAATTTTGTTTTTTATTTACTCTGGACGCTCTTACTGTGCACGTCTTTCTACATCGTTCTCACATATTTGTATAATCTCAACACGAATGATGTAAATACTATTTTGTAAAAATATTAGAATTTAAAAGAGTGTCCATGGAGTTTCTTGCCCATTCTTCTCCATAGAGATCAACGCTTTGGAATGGGCAACTGCAGTACTTTCACAAGTTATTATGCCTTGTGACAGGGACTGTAGATTCATTTTGTTTCTTGACATTCAAAAGTGCCTGTAATGGTCTAATTGAAATAAATGATTTGATTTGATTTGATTTGAATAATAAAAAAAAACAATGTTATTATTATCATACAAGTTATTAATATTCAAATAGGAATGATTTAAATTCAACTACATATACTTAAGTGATTTATTTCTTATTTTTTGTAATTGTTGATTTTTTGATAATTGTTTTTATGACTTTTTGATAACTGTTGATTTATTTAAAATAAAAAGAATAAATGTTTACTTTTGGACTACAAAATGTAGTACGAGACATTATAACCACATATTCCTCAGTGATTTTGTTTCTTATTTTTTGATAATGATAGTCTTTTTTTTAAATATTTATATTCAACTTCATATTCATAAGTGATTTACTTCTTAATTTTTATAATTGTTGATTTTTTGATAATTGTTTTCATGACTTTTTGATAACTGTTGATTTTTTGAAAAGAAACCGAATAAATGTTTACTTTTGCGCTACAAAATGTAGTACGTGGCATTATACAAGTTATTTTTTGAAACTAGTTGTAATATATGATTTGCAAACCCTTTCATAGCATTTTATTTACGATATTCACACTCATTCATAGAATTGAAAAATCAGTCATTTGAAGAATCGGTCATTTATAGAATCGGTCTTTAAAAGAATCGGTCTTTTATAGAATCAGTCATTTAAAGAATTGTACATTTCAAGAATTGGTCAATTATAGACCATGTAGTCATTTCGCGAATCAGTCATTCTTAGACTAAACCGCTATTGCTATCGCTAATAGATTCCATAAAAATAATATCTAAAAATGATAGGAATAAAGATATAAAAAATAAAAACCAATGTTAGGTGAAAATTTTGAAAATAGTACTTAAAAAAATTCTAGCTCCTAAACTACAAATAATCGCGGAACATACATGGGGGTCATTCGGGTACCCCTTAGCATAAGGCATCAATTTTTTTTCTTTGGACGCCTATCAACTGGCAACCCTGTATAATGTTGCGATATAAACGGCCATATCTTTTGACTGCGTAAACTTAGATGGTTGATTTGTCACAGCTACAAAACACCACATACTTGTGTATAATATGGTTTCAATTTCAACTTGATACCTCTACGTGTTTTCGGGATAATAAGTCTTTATTTTGTTTTTTTTTTGCTCGGATGGGAGATCGTCAAATAACTTCCCCAGCACAGAGCTCCCGTGGGCAGAGCGGGGGGGAGTGTCAGCCTTGTACAAACTAACTAAAACCCACCCATGTTCCATCTATTGCCCTTTACGTTCCGAGGCCGCGATATCTCTTTTGAACAACCCGCGACCTAGGCAGGCGGAGGCCATGGCAGGCCCCTCTGCTTTTGCTGACATCAATTTGAGGCGCGCGAGGAACGCCAACGCGTCGTCGACACTGCCTGTCATCTGGGGAGATGTTGGGTCTTGACAGACAGACAGAAAAATGGAGAACAAAGTGATCCTGTGAGGTTTTTTTTTATGAATGGCATCTTGCAGTTTAATCTATGAGATGCTACTTAAGCGGGCAATTCCTGTGTGTGAAATTAAAGCCTCTAGCCAGGGCAAAAACTTTAAAACTAAGCGACTACGCGCTAAGCACCGCCTGTGGGTTACGAGCCTCTTTGAAGCCGTTTTTTTTCTTTTGAACTACGGAACCCTTACAGACTTGGGTTGAAACCTATGATTTGGCAGTCATGGCGGGGTCATACTACTAAGCTACTAAGCTTACTCAACAGCTATGATGCAGGGTGGAATCTTGAGAAGGGACAATAAGGGCTGTTTTAAGACATATTTAGTGGGATGATGTCTTTGGGTTTTTCTTGAAAAGAAAGTGTGGTTTTGCCATTGTTTTAAGTATTATTTTGAGTTGTCAATAAATGAATGACCCTTTGTCTAGTTATGAATCGATGAAACGAATGCTTTACTAGCTGACTCATCTTTTGCAGTGTTGTGAATTTTTGGAGTTAGACTATAACAGAATTGAAAGAAAGAAAAAGGTTGTATTTGAAGAAAAAAGATAAATAAAATTAAAAAAAACTTAAGAAATAAAACAAAAGGAAATATATTTTAATTTAATAATATTTTTTTTACATCTTCGACATTTAGAACTGAGAGGTCCCTTAGCTCCGAAACTACTTACATGAAATAAACTAGCCCTGTTCGAGGATAAAGTGGTCTTTATCTCATCAGCCAGCAGAATTGATAGCCACATACTTTATGGAGTTTATTGGAGTTTACTCCTTAAGAATCGATTTTCATATATAAGGCGCCCGGTATTAGAAAAATCCGAGGGGTAAAACCTACTAAAAATAAAACCTAGTAAAGAAAATGTGTAACGTTTTTGGTGCGCACCTTTAGTGCGCAGTTTTCTAATTTGGTTGTGAGTGTATTAAGACGTACATATGGTATGCTGTATAGGCGACTATACCTATATACTATATGTTATTGGGCTTGTTTGTTTCTATCTGTATCGATGTATTTATATTGCTATTTTTTTTCATTAATTTGTGAATTTACCCTTTCATAATATGATAATAATCTTTTTTTCAGTTGAATAAACTCTTTTTGCGTATGGTTAGATACTCGTACTTACACGCTACGACCAACAGGTGCTGAGCAGCGTGGGTGAAACCGCGGAGAACAGCTAGCCTATACTAATATTATAAAGCTGAAGAGTTTGTTTGTTTGTTTGAACGCGCTAATATCAGGGACTACTGGTTGGAATTGGAAAATTCTTTTAGCGTTGGATAGTCCGTTTCTTGAGGAAGGCTATAGGCTATATAACATCACGCTACAACCAACAGGTGCTCAGCAGCGCGGGTGAAACCGTGGGGAACAGCTAGTATTTTATAAAATTAAAAACTATTGCACACGACCTTTACGACTATGATTTTCAGGGTAAAGCCGTCAATATCGTAAATCGCGGTAAAAAGATTGAAGACAAACGATTCAGCTAACTAACGTCACCTGCAACTTGCTACAGTGAAAAAAAATATAGGCCATTAATTTTGCTGGTTGCTGAGATAGGAACCTGTTTATCCTCCATAATTATGGATCCAAGCATGTATTTTATGCCACCGCCGCTGCGGTAGACGCCCTGGGCGCCGTAGATGCGGGCCTGTGGACCATGCCATGGCAATGGGTAGCTCACCGTCCGTTCGTCTATTGACAACAGGCCGTGTCGATGGCGCGTTAGTGTTCCACGCGAGCCTCAAAGAGTTATCAGCAAAGTAGAGGGGCCTGCCGGGTTTGCGGGCTGTTCGAAAGAGATACCGCACCCCAAAAAAAAAGCATATTAACTTGTGACTTGTGATACCCAGTGTTTTCACTTACTTAATAACTGCCGCTTCATCATTTTGTTCATTGTCTAGAGCTGGTCCACTGCGTCACACATCTGTATCTAAGAAAACTTCAGACGTTCGAAGGTTTTCCCATAAACGCAATGACAAATTAATAATACAATTAAAGGTAACGTCAAGTTCCAGAACTTTAATATGTTTTTAATGAATATCGGTACAATTTAAAAGAAATTAAGACTACCTATTACGTTATTAAGGCAGACACCGATAGCAACAGCAGAAAGACATTAAATCATGTGACGTTACTTTCACAGGCCCTATAGCCAAACAGCAGACGACAATTGTTATCGCTCAGCAGTCACTAATACATTCTCAACTTTATACCCTAGCGCATATGGTTGAAAATCTATTAAAGACTGCTGAGCGATAACGAACGAAACAAACAAAAACGATATGTAAACGTCAATAGATTTTCAACTATATGCGCTAGGGTATAAAGTTGAAAATGTATTAGTGACTGTTGAGCGATAATGATTGTCGTCTGCTGCCGACTGCTGTTTGGCTAAAGGGCCAGCTACCCTACCATGACGTGTTAAAGCAGAACTTTTTCCGCTGAGGGAAAGGGACAGAGCTATACAGGGTGTCTAGCACCATCTCTTTTACTCAATGGAATAAGTTCTGCTTTAAGATGTCATAGTAGGCCTACAGTTCGTTTTTCTGGCCCATTTTTTGGTACATGTTTTTATTTGGGGATGATGCATGTAGTTGTATGACCAAGTTTCCTCATACTTAAGTAATCAGTTTATTTATTTACTTAAAAGAATACAAGTTAACAGTGTAACCAAAACACTTAATATTCTAAAATTTTACACTTAAATACAAAACAAAATTACGAACTATTACTTAAAATTGAATATATACATTATTATCTATGTGCTGAGCGAGCAAAGAGTTGAGCAGTGTGATAGCTCGAGCAGTGGGCGCCGTGCCGGTGGGGGCGCGGCGAACGTTTTTTCCGACGACGAGGACCCTCCACACCTTCACCTCCCACAAGAAAACGACTCGGCACACCCGCTAGACCTACCCGCTCCAACGTAGTTGGGATATCAACTTTGTTGAGACGCTGTAACAATAAATATCTAAATAAATAAATATCTTGGGACAACTCACACACGGCTATCTGATCCCAAGCTAAGCAGAGCTTGTGTTATGGTAACCAGACAACTGATATACATACTTATATAATTTATAAATACATTCATATTATAGATAAATCACACCCAGACACAGAACAAACCATCATGCTCATCACACAAAGTTTGTCCTGGTGGGAATCGAACCCACGACCTCCGGCTCAGCAGTCAGGGCCACTAACCACTAGACCAACAGGCCCGTCACAATAACATTGCATAACCAAATAGTTTTAAAAGAGTAACCATAGAGTTTCTTGCCGGTTCTTCTCCATAGGAAACGATCACAACGAACCACGCACCTTTTCTCGATGTTTCTTAAGTATGTAGGCCTATGTGAAATAAAAATAAATGATTTTGATTTTACACACTTGACTCTGAAGAAATGTATATGTTTGAACTCATCATGCGGCGAGAACGAACCGACGACACCTTATACTATAACCACATACAGGATATAACGGTTAAGCAGAAAACAACCTCATAAGTTTAGCTCTTAAGGTCCCTTTTTCGTTTTTAACCTTGGAATTTCTAATCATATTTACTAGCATCAGCCTGCAGCCTAACCCTTAAGATTGTAGACACATGAAATGGATATTTGACGAGCTCTTCGTCTAATTCCTGAGAGCCTGATAAATATTTGAAGAGCTCTTCGATATGCTGGTCAAGGGCTTGATGGAGAGAGCCGTACTACATCAAAATAGATATAGGCGCTTACCTATTAATGTCGGTAAAAAAAGGAGTATAGAATTTTAAATCTAACGACACGGTTGGCGCAGTGGCTGAACTATCAACTGCTGCGCTGTGTGTTGCGGGTTCTGTATTCTATATCAGATATTTGTTCCGGATCTAGCTGTTTGTGTGTGTGAGTTTAAATGTTTGTAAACGCACCCCGATACAGGAGAAATTCCTAGTGTGGAGCAACATTTAAAAAAACCTTGCTTAGAAGTCCTAATACTTGAGAAGCTATAGAACGTCCTTGTTGGTCCTGCCATTTAAAATGCTGCTGAGAACGAGGTCCTGGGCTCAATTCCCGAGTAGAGAAAAGCTTTATTGGGTTTGACGTGATGTAAATGCATGTTCATGTAAATAATCTTACTTAAGTTCCGTACAAACTTGTGACATCAACAACAACAACCATATCTTTCGACTGCATAGACTTAGAAGGTGGTGGTGAAACTTGTTCACGGTACCAAGAGACCAGACTCGACTATCTAAACGGTTTTGATTTCAACTTGTAGCGACACTAAGATGTAATTGGCAAAAAGAACTACAGCGCCATCTATCCAGCCACTGAAGAACTAACGGCAAGATTTCTACATCGCGCAAGCGAATTTGTACGCGAAGTGAGCATATATACGAGCACCCGACAATTAACTGTCGCGCAGTGGCCCACCAGACACGACACCCGTTTGTCCGAAGGATCCTCCCTGTGCCATAGAGGATGGAGAACTTTACACCCTATTCTTCATTCGTCTAAAAACTCAAAAATTCCACGCGTTGCCGAGACAAACCGTCATGACAGACTGATGAACAAAGTGGTCCTATAAGAAATCCGTTTTTTTCATTCGAGCTAGGGACCCCTAAAAATCTAAATAAATTATTAAAAAAAGCAGTACTTTTAGTCTCTAAATAAAATATTATTATATAACCATAATAATCCCGATTTATAACCATTATAAACGCCGACAGAAATCGATTAAACCCGACCTTGGATGTAAAATGCGCCTTCGTGGTTGCACGTAGCAGTAAATCGCTGCAAATCCAACAGTAATAACTTTTAACTAGGTGCTTGGTAAGTAGGAGCAATAGCAATTTAAAAATACACATTTGATAGAAACGTCACTTCTTGTTTGTTTTTTTTTGGTTTCAGACTTTTACTGACTAAAACCCACCCATGTTCCTTCTATTGCCCTTAGCGTTCCTGGGCCACGGTATCTCTTTCGAACAACCCGCAACCCCGGCAGGCGGAGGCCCTCAAGCTCCTGTGCTTTGCTGACATTTCTTTAAGGCACGCGTAAAACACTAACGCGCCGTCGACACGGCCTGTCGTCAATAGACGAGGGACGGTGAGCTAACCATTGCTCACCATCCACAGGCCCGCATCTACGGTGGCTGGGAGTCGTCTCGCGGCACTTCTATACTCTCTAGTACCTACCCAAACTCCATTTCACTATGACCTATCTATATCATGGGGGGCGATTTAGCTACTTGAACCAGCCAGTACCAATTTTTTAATGGAAAAATTCCAGTAACGCTTTACTCAAACTAGGAATGAGTATTGCAGTATCTCTGTTCTGCATCCAGCAGGAAGAAGGCTATATTCCTCGATTTCGTATCGAAAATAGATACTATTTTTTGGTCACACAAAAAAACACCGCAATTTAAATGATAAATTCCAAACTAAGGAAACTTACATGGCAACACAAAGGCGCGGGTGGCAACACTCTGGTCGCAATCCGAGAAGCGACTGGAGTGTTACTGCTAATAAACAACTAATTGACGAAACCACTTTCGATGCCATTTAGGTAGTGTTAAAGAGGTTTCTATTACCTATATAAACTTCGCAGTAGCCGGTTAGACTCTGAATTTGTGCCTGATTAATTATGAAAATAAAATTACTTTCAATATCGAATCGAACCACGTTTTCACGCCTAAATGGCCGAACCGATTTTATGAATTTTGGTACAGAGAGTTGGGTCCCTGGAGCCAGACATTATGCTAAGAAAAGTGAGGAAAGGGGGAAGAAAAAGGGAGAGAAAGATATTTTTTTTCGATCATCACGCAGGTCCAATTTAGCGTTAGCCCAAAGTAAATATGCCACGCGAACGAAGTCGCGGGCGGAAGCTAGTAATACCATAAAGGGTCATATCGTCAATTACTGATAAACAACTTAAATCGGGGTAACTTGCGCTGGTAACTATTTAAATACAAGACAGCTATCAATGTTTACTTATTATGAGTAGTAACTCAAAAAAAATAATTGTTTGTAGACAAGTCTCCCATCTTATTCCAGCGGTATCGAATCACGACGTCACGACTGATACGAATCGAATGACGGTAATTTCGGTTTTATTCTCTGTAAATAAGGTTCACATCAACTCTCATAGATAAGGGCGGCTTCTCGCTAAGTTAAATCAAAATATTTTGATTTACATAGGCCTACATGGCCACTTATAAAACGTCGAGAAAATGCACGGTTCGGGTTGGTCGTTTCGTTTCCTATGGAGAAGAACCGGCAAGAAACTCCATGATTACTCTTTAAAACTCGGTTAGTCTACCATACGAAGAGACTATTTTAAACACTATTTAAAGAAAGCTCCATTTATTATTCAGTGGTAAGTTTCGCGGTATTTTGATGACAGGTAGTACAGTCACGCAAACAAGTGACCCCTTTTTAAATTATTTATTTATGCACATACAAAAGTTGGTATGTGCGTGTCGCCGTATCAGGGTTGTGAGGTGAACTAATTTTTGTACATTGTATAGAATTTGTAACTAAAAAATTTCTTTGTTACGCTGACTGGCCGTTTTTAAAACATATTTGCAGTGTAGCGTTATATATTTCTTTTTAACCGATTTCAAAAAAAGATGACGGATGGATGGATGGATTATTTAACTATTTACTTGTTGGTACGGACTGTAATACACAGTGGAAAGGACACCGACACGAAAACGTTTACCTCGAATTCAGTACATCATTCTGACCTCGTTTACTTAAAAGACAAAGTCGGTAATTATTAAAATAAAACTGCAATAATTAATAATAATAAATATAAATATCTTGGGACAACTCACACACGGCTATCTGATCCCAAGCTAAGCAGGGCTTGTGTTAAGGTAACCAGACAACTGATATACATACTTATATAATTTATAAATACATACATATTATAGATAAATCACACCCAGACACGAACAAACAATCATGCTCATCACACAAAGTTTGTCCTGGGTGGGAATCGAACCCACGACCTCCGGCTCAGCAGTCAGGGCCACTAACCACTAGACCAACAGGCCCGTCAAATGGCAATGGCCAATGGCAAGTCGGACAAGCACACTGAGGGTTCTGTACAAAATTGCGACATGAACGGCCACATCTTTTGACTGCGTTGACTTCGAGGGTTGATTTTTCACAGCACAAGAGAACCCCAGAGTTGAGTATATCGTTTAATTCAGGTTGATATCTCCATGCGTTCCCGAGATGGTGTCTTGACAGACAGACAGTCGGACAAAAAAGTGTTCTGTATTTTAGGTATTGCAATTTTATAAGAAACAGCTGTTTTTTGTATACCTAGCTTTGCTTAGGATCCTTACTAATATTATAAAAGCGAAAGTGAGTTTGTTTGTTTGTTACCTCTTCACGCTTTATTGGCTAAACTGATTTTGATGAATTTTGGTACAGAGATAGTTGGGAACCAGGAGACGGACGTAGGCAAATATTTTTTTGAAATAAGTGAGATGTGAGGAAGAAAGAGGGAAGAAAAGGGAAAACTTAGCGTTGCTATTACAAATCAATAAGGCGCAAGGGGAACTGTGTTACCCCGAATTTAACGCGAGCGAAGCCGCGGGCAAAAGCTAGTATAATAATATAACTAAATGTTATTTTTTTTAAACGTTAATTAATAACGTTAACGCTAATAATAATCTATCAATCAATGCCGCTTATCTAAACACCAATTAAAACCATTTACCAAACATTCACATTTCTCTTTTTCGCCCTTTTCGTCATTCCCTTCTCATTGTTTAAGTCTAATTTAGCCAAAAAGGATTGAAGTACCTTAAAAACAGAAATATGCTTAACCAACCAGTTTAGAAAACAAACTGTCAAGTTCAGGTACTTTAACAAGTAGTTAAACATTCAAAATTACGTCCTCGCCCCAGTTGGCAAAATTCCAAAGTAAGCCAAGTCATTTGTTACTTATGCCAAATTTGCCAGATGTTTCATCCACATAGGCTTATCATTTGCTAAATTTAAAATAAAATTTCCACGGCCTTCAAAATGAACTCTCTCGCTAACTATGTTCTTTGTTGCCTTCAAAATGTACATAGTTGGTAAAAAAACCTTTAAGAACTACTAAATCAAGCAGTTTGCAGAGATACCGTTTAGCACGAAGAGTACGTATATTTCCGCCAGAAATTACTCATTAGCAGTCTGATTAAGCGATGGTTTGATAGCAATATATTTATTTTGCTGATGGTTAGTCATTAAATAACAATTAGTGACGACAGGCCGTGTTCCACGCGCGGCTCAAAGAGATGTTAGCAAAGCTGAGAGGCCTGCCAGAGCCATTGCCTACTGGGATTGCGGGTTGTTCGAAAAAGATACCGCGGCCTCAGAACATAAAGGGCAATAGAAGGAATATGAGTGGGTTTTAGTCAGCACAAGATTGACATTCCCAGACCTATTCGCAAAAAAGGCATATATGACGTATTGATGAGTTTCTTTTGAAGCGAAGCAGGCAATCGCTCAGCCAAGTTTGAGTCAACCATGCCAGCTATTTCAGAATATTGCTCTGTCTAACCTTTTGAGAAATTCAAACGTGGTGTATAATTTGTTCGTACATTTCTTGCCAATCACTACATTACCGTAACGATACCGTACTGTATTATCCGGCCGCTTACATCCGGGCTCTTGTTGGGAATTCCGGATCGGATTTCCGGTGTTATATCCGGGATTTCATGAATTTATTTCCTCTTCGGAAGCGTTAGTTTTGTGACACACTACAGCGGGTGTAAAAGTATCCTTAGTTTAACCAAATGGCACGTGTTCGCTCTTTTTTTTTACAAATAACTTTCCCCCGCTCTGGGCGAAGCGGGAGGTGCGAATGGATAATCAACAAATAAGTTCCTCCGCTCTGAGCGGAGCGGGAGGGAGTGTCAGACTTGTACTGACTAAAACCCTGGGTGGGTTTTAGTTCTTTCTATTATCCTTTATGTTCCGGGGCTGCGGTTTTTTTCGAAGGACGCACGGTGAGCTACTCATTGCTCACCATCACAGGCCCGCATCTACGGTGGCCGGGAGTCGTCTCGCGGCGCCTGACACCCGGAGCGTCTCCCGTAGCGGCTCGGTTGGTTTGAGGTTGTCTCGCATCTATCCACACTTCATTCCTTCCTTAGAAGATACACCACAAAATATAAATAATTGCCTTAGACACTTGGCACCTGGCTAGGTTTACAAGTTGGCGATTATGATACCTGGATCGTTTAAGAAGGTGAACCTATACGGTATATATTCAACAATTTTTCAAAGGAACTTATACCCGATTCATGAAAAATCAAGGAATATTTATTATTTAGTGAAAAACTCCTGACAATATAACTCCATATTCAAGAAAATATATCGATGGCAGATCAACCTGTTCTAAACTATTATAACCTGATCTCTACTACGGATCGCACATCGTAGTAGAGAAATCAGGTTAAAAATGGTTTAGAATAGGTTGATGTACCGTCGTGTATACCTTGAAAACCAATAACTAACTAAATCATATACCAATATACCTCAGTGTTGAATAGAAACAATAGCCCCTACAATACCCAACGGTTCACCACTGATCGAACAGAGAATTATAGATTTATTACTTGGTACAGAATCTGAAGGTATATAGAACTGGTTAGACCGTAGGTGGGGATACTAAATCTTGCATTGTTCACGTAGAGTAGCACGTAATAGCGTTTTAACACAATTCTAATAACGAATGTTGTGGTTTTATACAGGGTGGCCAGTTGATAGGCGTCCAAAGAAAAAAATTAGATGCCTTATGCTAAGGGGTACCCTAATTACCCCCATGTATGTTCCGCGATTATTTGTAGTTTAGGAGCTAGAATTTTTTTAAGTAATATTTTCAAAATTTTCACCTAACATTGGTTTTTATTTTTTATGTCTTTATTCCTATCATTTTTAGATATTCTTTTTTGTGGAATCTATTAGCGATAAAAATAACTACCATGCAAAAAAAATCCGTTTGCCTAGGCATTGTAGAACTTACCACAAAATTAGTCCAAAGTTCAAAATTACCATTAGAGTTCGATAATCAAAAATGTTCAGAGCTTTAAAAAAAGTAAGTTAGGGGTGCCAGAGGTTTCTAAATGATCTTAAAAACTTCTATGGACCTTCAACAGACAAAATCGGTAAAAAAATATAGAGCTTGATCGGGGATTATTTCCTGTAATTAGCGTTGATAGCAAAAAAGGTATTTTTACAGTTATTGTTATAATTTGGGATTTCTTTATTTTTGCCACTTTTATGATAAAAAAATACGGTAGATAGTTTACAAATTTGATTAAAACACGTTACAAAAGGTTTTCAGAGTGCCGCCTTACCACAGAAATGCACAATCTACATCTCCGGAGGAAATTCTTTTGTTGTCTAAAGGACGTTCTAAAGGCTTCTCTGTTACTTCTTACAACATTTCCCGCTTCTTCAATTTTCCGTTTTAGCTCTTCCTCATTGTTAGTGTCCCGTGCGTACCATCACGAGCCTGGACGGCAGCTCGAATGGTGGTGGTAAACTAATTGGTAGTTCACCGTTGAGAACGCAGGACCACATGTTCACGCTGAAGCGGTGTTGAAAATTTGATGGTCTTACGGAATGAGGAAGCACGTTAAGCCGTTGGTCCCGGCTGTCATTCGTAGATCTTTGACAGTCGTTACAGGTAGTCAGTGTCCCGAAAGTCTGATAACCAGTCTTACCAAGGGGTATCGTATTACCCAGTACTAACTGGGTTGTGGAGGTCAGATCGGCAGTCGCTTCATGTAAAATACTGATATTTAGCTGCATCCGGTTAGACTGGAAGTCGACCCCAACATAATTGGGAAAAGGCTAAGCAGATGATGATGACGGAATGAGGATTCTCGATAACGGACTATGGAGAATCCATAGCCAGACCGCTGTCCAAGCTCGATGGAGCCACCTACAAAGAGTTCTTGAAGAATTACCAATTTTGCTGTCAGACGTTAACTTAACACTGAGACGAGACATGGTTTACAACTAAAAGACAATTTCCTCCGTAGATGTAGATTGTGCATTTCTGTGGTAAGGCGGCACTTTGAAAACCTTTTGTAACGTGTTTTAATCAAATTTGTAAACTATCTACCGTATTTTTTATCACAAAAGTGGCAAAAATAAAAAAATCCCAAATTATAACAATAACTGTAAAAATACCTTTTTTGCTATCAACGCTAATTACAGGAAATAATCCCCGATCAAGCTCTATATTTTTTTACCGATTTTGTCTGTTGAAGGTCCATAGAAGTTTTTAAGATCATTTAGAAACCTCTGGCACCCCTAACTTATTTTTTTTTATGCTCTGTACATTTTTGATTATCGAACTCTAATGGTAATTTTGAACTTTGGACTAATTTTGTGGTAAGTTCTACAATGCCTAGGCAAACGGATTTTTTTTGCATGGTAGTTATTTTTATCGCCAATAGATTCCACAAAAAAGAATATCTAAAAATGATAGGAATAAAGACATAAAAAATAAAAACCAATGTTAGGTGAAAATTTTGAAAATAGTACTTAAAAAAATTCTAGCTCCTAAACTACAAATAATCGCGGAACATACATGGGGGTAATTCGGGTACCCCTTAGCATAAGGCATCTAATTTTTTTCTTTGGACGCCTATCAACTGGCCACCCTGTATATAAGAAACTTACTTACTTTTATAGAAACTGTTACTAAACAAATACCAACAACATGGCCATAGTTGACGGGCCTGTTGGTCTAGTGGTTAGTGGCCCTGACTGCTGAGCCGGAGGTCGTGGGTTCGATTCCCACCCAGGACAAACTTTGTGTGATGAGCATAATAGTTTGTTCTGTGTCTGGGTGTGATTTATCTATAATATGTATGTATTTATAAATTATATAAGTATGTTTATCAGTTGTCTGGTTACCATAACACAAGCTCTGCTTAGCTTGGGATCAGATAGCCGTGTGTGAGCTGTCCCAAGATATTTATTTTTATTTATTTTTATAAAATATATCGACTGTATACTAAACCGCAGTGATACATCTAACTATCTCACTAATATTATAAATGCGAAATTTTGTGATGATGGATGGATGAATATTTATTACTCTTTCACGCAAACACTACTGATAAGTGGAATTTTGCCTACAGACAATTTATAACCTAAATTAACACATAGGCTACTTTATCCCGGTCCACTCGGGAGAAACTGCAGGGCGCAGCTAGTCCTTAATAATCGTGCATTAAGTCTTCTGCATTTTATCATGTTCGTAATATGCCACCTTCATGGTGTGTCCTTCACTGCAGTAACGAAGGTCAGCACGCGAGTCCAGCGTTTGCGGAAGTCAACTAATTACAGCTGGATTTATACTGCGTCGACTGCACGATACCAAGTGTTTTATATGAACTAAGTACTCTAGGTATGCCTTGATAATAGGCAAATAAAAATTTGTTGTTTAAACCTTGAGATTTAAAAAATGCACCATTAATTTTGTCATCCTTACTATTAATATTATAAAAGCGAAAGTGAGTTTGTTTGTTACCTCTTCACGCTTTAATGGCTAAACCGATTTTGATGAATTTTGGTACAGAGATAGTTGGAAACCAGGAGACGGACATAGGCTAATTTTTATTTAAAAAAAGTGGGATATGAGGGAGAAAGAGGGAAGAAAAGAGGAAAACTGTATTACCCCAAATTTTACGCGGGCGAAGCCGCGGGCGAAAGCTAGTTAGTACTATATAATTAAAATAATTGCAATTTTTTTTTAGCTATAACCCGCGACTTCGTATAGGTTCGCAATTTGTCTTGCCTTGAAGCCGATATAATCTAATGTGTCGTGACAGAGATGTCAGTTGTCAAACACGACAATATCTGCCAGGTCCGCTAGTTATCATCATCTTCCTAGCTATTTCTCAAATATGCTGGGGCCAGCTCACCGGATATCCAGTCTTACCGGATGTAATTGAATACCAGTATTTTACATGGAGCAACAGGCGAGTCCTCTAGTCTTAGTTCATAATTAATTAATTATTAAAGTAGGTTGAAGGTGCAGATCACGATAAAGGTTAATGTTGCTGAACAAACTTGAAGATTAATATTAATATTTATTCGTATCTTATCAATCTCTCCTATATCAGATCTGCTGGAAAAGATTTTTCTTTATGAAATAAGCAGTACCTTTATGTTCTTTATCTTTTTTTTTATTGACTTTTTTTTATTGAGAATGAACTCACTCTTGACCTCGATCTCGCCTGATGGTAAGCGGAAGATGAGGTCTACGATGGAGCGAGCGAGCCCAGAAGATGCCTATTGACTCTTGTTCTGATGACGTGATATTTTAAGTGGAGATAGTTGAAGAGATGGAGAGTGAAATAGGCTACTTTTTGTCTCTTTGTAACTCTCCACTTCTCTAAAATGAGGGGTGGAGGCGAGCAAAGCCGCGGGCTAAAGCTAGTACACTATAATTACAATCTTTACACAAGGTAATGCGACTAATTAGACCGCAGGTTATGTACATTGCTAATAGTTGCATTCGTTGTACATTTATTAAGTAACTAGCTGTTCCACGCGGTTTTACTCACGCTGCTCAGCACCTGTTGGTCGTAGCGTGATGTTATATAGCCTATAGCCTTCCTCAAGAAATGGACTATCCAACACTAAAAGAATTTTCCAATTCCAACCAGTAGTCCCTGAGATTAGCGCGTTCAAACAAACAAACAAACTCTTCAGCTTTATAATATTTTAAGTATAGATAGGTATTAATATGAGATTATAAAAGTCTTGAATTGTGTTGTTAACCGCCATCTTTTGAACGTTTATTGGTAAAACCCTAGTTAGCTAAACTACCAATAATTACCATTATGATAATATTCTGTTCTCTTTTTTCAGGTAAGCCATATAAAAACAATACTAGAACATCAATGCCTTCATCCGTAAGTAAGCATTTACATTCACACAAGAAGTGGTTTTACCAGCGTCCCTCTTTCTATTCAACGGTCCGGTACGTCTATGGTTCATCAGAATCAATAAGGTTGCGCTCTTGTCCTATCTGATGTAAGGGTTGCTACTATATCAGATTTGAAAACGATAACAAACAAATAATTGTATGGATTTTTATTTTTATAAGGACGTTTTTGTATGTTTAAAAATTTAGTGACAGGATAAAAAGGATCCTGTGTGGTGATCCAGGCTATAAACTATCTGTTTGCCAAATTTCTTCTAAATCCGATCAGCAATTTTTGCGTGAAAATGTAACGAACATCCATCCATCCTTACTAATATTATTAAAGCGAAAGTGAGTTTGTTTGTTACCTCTTCACGCTTTAATGGCTAAACCGATTGTGATGAATTTTGGTACATAGATAGTTGGGAACCAGGAGACGGACATAGGCTAATTTTTATTTTAATAATTGTATTAAAAAAAAAGTGGGATGTGAGGGAGAACTAGGGAAGAAAAGGGAAAACTTAGCGTTGCTATTACAAATCAATAAGGCGCAAGGGGAACTGTGTTACCCCAAATTTGACGCGGGCGAAGCCGCGGGCGAAAGCTAGTACATCCATAAATCCAAACAGCCTCACAAAGTTTCACATTCATAATATTAGTAGGATTATCTAACTCTTAACGCCGCCATTGGTTCGGTTACTCTATGTCAATGCAATTGCCACGCTCGCAACTTAGCAAACAGAATGTTACAACCATTGAGTTGCAAATCTTATTAAAGTGTACTGAATACGGACTGTATTTGTCAATAAATTCAATTTGTAAAAGACTTTAGAAAAGCGAACTAGTATTTTTAAAGCACTTCGTCGGTGCAATGTTGATTGCTTTAAAAGAAAATATGATGTCGATCAAAAAAAAAGTTGCGAGGTGTCAAGGGACACCCGGATGGGACGAAGTTAGTATTTATTGTGTACAAAAAACCTGTATACACTCAACAAAAATAATCGACGCGACACCACACTTTTCAATGCGAAATAGAATGACGAAACGAAAATAACTGGTTTGCTTTCTATGAGAGAGAGAGAGAGAAACACGCATACGCCGCACGGCTTACACCTATAGCGAAAAGTGTCGTTACAACTTTTGGTCTTAACTCTTTCCGTCTAACCTTCCTTCCCAATTTCACAACGTGCGATAAGAAATTTCGTTCCAAAAAATCGTACTTTTGTTTGTAAATCTTGATCGAAAACCCCAATAATATCACGGGCTAAAAGCCCGACTTGCGAATCGAACCCAGGACTCCGTGCTCCGCAGTTGTGTTTGCGATCATGAGACCAACAGTAGTTTCCCTATACATATCCTACGTGGCAGCCCTGTTTGCTCAGGAAAAGGACAGCCCTTTGATCTAAATACAGCAGCGGTCAACAAACACGTCCAATTAACTCGTGAATGGATGTTTGCATGATCGGTTCTGCTTCACGTCATTCTAGAACATTCATTCGTTCAATAAGATCCTTTTGTTGAAAGATTGGCTTGTAAAGTAAATTTAGTTCTTCATAAAATTAAGAAACAGTGCATTTAATGTTTTAATCTGACTGTGCAATAACAAAGGTAGGTTTATTTTGCTACGGTTTTTAATATTCCGCTGATTTGGGTGTACAGGATGGAAAAAAAGTCGGGCCATGGTAGGGAACTACCTTAAATCCTTAAATTGGCTTATTATAGTAATCGATAAATTATTATTCAGGATAGAAATATCTTTAACAACGATTTGACCTTACTTTTGTTTTAGTTCTTCATAAAATTAAGAAACAGTGCATTTAATGTTTTAATCTGACTGTGCAACAACAAAGAAAGATATATTTTGCATTTTTTTTAATATTCCGCTGATTTGGGTGTACAGGGTGGAAAAATAAGTCGGGCCATGGAAGGGAACTACCTTAAATCTTTAAGTTGGCTTATTAGTAATCGATAAATTATTATTCAGGATAGAAATATCTTTAACAACGATTTGACCTTACTTTTGTTTGTCTACAAGATATCCATGAAGATTTTCATGAACCCAGTTTGCCCTTGTTGAAATGTTCGATAAGAAAATCGATTAATGGTAATAGTACCTCTATGCAGATTTCCTTCTTACATGATACGAGGCGTTCTGTGGAAAAGTTTAAAAATGGAACGTTTGACTTTGTTTGCAATGCGGGACAGCAATTTTAAAATTCGAACGAATATTTGGAACATTTTTATTGTCAATTTTTTTTTCGTATTGCTTCCCTTACTTAATAATAATTTCGTCTTAAGAAAAAAAAACAATTTATAAGAAGCATACTTTGCTTGCAACAGGAACTACGATACAAATATCATCTAGAAAAGTTTTGTCGTGTAACGAGGGGGCCCATTTCGAACAATTATTTATCAGTTAAATAATTTTGTTAGATTTTACGATCATTTTTATTTTAAGACCAAATACTTTTTAGAGATATTTTATCCTGAATATTAATACTATCGATTAGTATAGTTAAAAGGTTTTTGGAGTTTACTCCTTAAGAATCGATTTTCATATATAAGGCGCCCGGTATGAGAAAAATCCGAGGGGTAAAACCTTCTAAAGTAACGAAAATGTGTCACGTTTTTAGTATTGTTATTTTATATCAGTGTCGATGTATTTATATTGCTATTTTTTTTTCATAAATTTGTGAATTTACCCTTTAATATGATATTAATCTTTTTTCAGTCGAATAAACTCTTTTTGCGTATGGTTAGATACTCGTACTTAAGGATTAACTCCAGTCGTGCGTCGGAGCTGACACACACACTTTTTTTTTTAAAAGGTCTCATCACTCCAAATCATTTTAAGAACACACAAAACCGGCCAGCTTCTCCAAACTAATCATCGAAGTGGCCACAGATAATTACAAGACCTTTCACTAGATTAAGCTCGTGAAGACGACCGCATTTTAAATAGAGCATACAAATTACCAGCGATTTGTTGAACGACCTCCAACCTTCGAGTAAGTAACTATTTATACACCAAGGTTCTAGTTAAGTGGCATTAAGTTTGCGTGGGTTTAAAAGGCCTACTTAAGGTGTTATTTTATTTGTTTACTGGCTGTGCCCAGTGTGCTGGCACTGCTCAGGTCCCACATATCACTTAGGGGGGTATGAAAAATGATGATGTTGGAAATTCTACCTGATATGCACACAAAATTTTATACAAACCTTTCAACCGTTTTGGAGAACTTTGGTAACAAACAGCGCAACTCGAGAATTTTATATATGTAGTAAGCGTGGTGATTCGTATGGATACGGTAAGACTTATTTAATTTTCTCTGGTCTAAATTCCGGGCCAGGCATGATGCTTAGCCTATTTCCCATTGCCGGGGTTGCGGGTAGTACGAAAGAGATACCGCGGCCCAGGAATATAAAAGGCAAAAGAAGAAACATGGGTCGGTTTTAGTTATTATACGTTCGAAACGTCGTCTCTCCCTGTTCCGCCTAAAACGGGGAAGTTATTTGATGATTTCTCATCCGCGAAAGTCTTTTCTCATCCATGTTAAGGCTGGCTTCCAACCAAACCAGATGCAGCTGAATATCAGTTATTTACATAAAGTGACTGCCTGACCTCCACAACTAAGTTAGGAGTAATACGGATATCCTTTGGCTGGTTTTCTGCCCAGTATGTGGCGCAGCGTATGTACAGGTGCAAGCAATGAAATGTCCAAAATTAACTGAACTGCCCGAAATTCAAATTTTCTCGTGCAAAAATAACGGTTTCTACTTTAAGATAAGATTTCTTTCGTAATAGTGTGGCTTCAGAAATACTATGTTCGTGTAACCGTAAAACTTTAAGAAAACCAGTAGGAAGATATCGCTTGCGAATTTTTGTATGTCATCATATTCTGCTTAGCCTTTTTCCATCTATGTTGGAGTCGGCTTCCAGTCCTACCGGGTGAAGCTAAATACCAGTATTTTTTTTCATATGAATACGTTACCCCACACTAGGAATGTAAGTAAGATTAACTACATTAACATGCATTTACATCACGTCAAATCCAATAAAGCTTTTCTCTACTCGGGAATTGAGCCCAGGACCTCGTTCTCAGCAGCATTTTAGATGGCAGGACCAACAAGTCCTTTTATAGTTTCAAAAATATTAGGACTTCTACGCAAAAGGTCTTTTCTAAACGTTGCCCCACACTAGGAATTTCTCCTGTATCGTGGGTTCATTTAAAAACATTTAAAATCACATATACAAACAGCCAGACCCGGAACAAATATCTATAGGCCTTTCAAATATTTTTTTGTGCGGGGATCGAATCCGCGACACGCAGTGCAGCAGTCGATCTCTGCGCCAACAACAACAACAGCTCAGCCACTGCGCCAACCGTGTTTGTTGTCAATTTTTTATAGAGCGAATGACTAGCTGACCCAGTTAGTTACATCCCTTGATAGGGCTGGTTGTCAGACTTTCGGGACACTGACTATCCGTAACGACTGTCAAATATCTACAAATGACAACAGAGACCAACAGTTTAACATGCTTTCCGATACACAAAGGAAACTCGGTATGCAACGTGTGGGCACCCATCCACAGACCAACCTAGGCAAGCGTGGCTTAACCTAAAGATCGGCCCGAGCGGCTGCAATTTTTTAGCCAAGAGCTTCCCTTTTGAATATTGGTATGTAGTTATTTCTGTACGTTTTAATCGTGGCCCCTTATTTTATCAGGTAGCGTTGTAACAAAGATATTACGACACCATTCGTTTTCTTTGTTCACCATCTTTTAATTCAATAAACCCCCTACCCTTGGTCCGATCGTCGCGGAGACTCTTCTAACAAAAAAAAAACAATAATTCAAGGCCCCTTGTTGCATCAGCTCAGTATCAACAAATGTGTCTAAATATATTGGGCATTTGTGAGAAAGGGACAATAGTATATACTGTGGGGTGTTGAAACGACGAGGGATATGTTCGTATTTATATTTATTATCAACAGAGAAGCATGCGTACGCGCCGGTTGTATGAACGAACAGTCTTTAAAAATAAACAAAAATATTAATTTAAAAGTTATGTGGACAAACATTAACTAATATTTTTGGTAAATTAAGTACAAATCAGTTATATTTTGTGTGAAGTGTTAATAAATGTGTTAAAAGTGACAATGAAGTGATTTTAAAAGAATTTCTTTCTGTGATGTGTTGATAAGAGTTTTTGGACACAATGTGTGAGCGTGTCATCAAGTATATAAAGGTCAGAGGTTATATTGTAATTAATTACATGTTATATATTACTAGCTGCGCCCCGCAGTTTCACTCGCGTAATGATAGAATATACAATATTTCTTTATGCTATGATTATAAGCTACATATAAATATATAGGCTACAATTCATAAAGAAATTTAATATTCTGATGTGTATTGTAAAGTTTCATTAAAATCCATTCAGTAGTGTTTGCGTGAAAGAGTGACAAACATATAATAACATAATGACAAACATATATAACCTTTCGCGTATATAATATTAGGTTAGATTATTTTATCATGGCTTGGGGCCTCACAATTAACTTCGAGGTCACTCTATGAGAGTCCGGTTTATTAGTAAACAACCTTCTGAATTATCATTTTAAAAAAATGTTGTCAGAAAGCTGTCAGATGTTAAATACATATCAATGGACTTTAATACAACAGCCACATTACTTTTCAGAAAAAAAATCTCGCACCAAGGGTTCCGTACAAACTTGTGATTTATATGGAATATCTTAACACAGCGTAGATATAGAGGATTGATTGTTTCACAGCTCCCAGGGACCATAAGTCGAGTATGCTGTTTACTTGCTTCCGCACGCGACTTCGTCCGCGTGGCTTAGTTAATTTGGACTAAAAATTTACCTTTCTCTCTCCTTTTCTTTTCGTCTTTCTCCCCTTTATCTATTTTTTTTATAAATTCACAATATCCGCTCCCAGGATCCCAACTATCTTTGCGCAAAAATTAATCAAAATCGGTTCAGCCATTTAGGCGTTAAGACGTAACAAACAAACTCACTTTTTATAATAAATTAGTAAGGATGTAAAGGGTTTTTACAGACAGACGAACAACAAAGTGCCGGTTTTTCCTTTTGTGGTACGAAACCCTAAAAACAAGCGACTTCAAGCCGTTAATATCTCTCGCTCTTAGAAGATACAGCTCTTAAATATGAGACCACAGTATACGTCCATTTTGTGTCCCATAGATAGGCTTGCTAGCTTGGCGAGCCTCCAACGTTGCTATCTATATGTTACCCTAGTATGTAGTGGCGAAGAGTTATAATCCTTACTAATATTATAAAAGCGAAAGTTACCTCTTCACGCTTTAATGGCTAAACCGATTGTGATGAATTTTGGTACATAGATAGCTGGGAACCAGGAGACGGACATAGGCATAATTTTTATTTAAAAAAAGTGGGATATGAGGGAGAAAGAGGGAAGAAAAGGGAAAAGTTAGCGTTGCTATTACAAATCAATAAGGCGCAAGGTGAACTGTGTTACCCCAAATTTAACGCGGGCGAAAGCTAGTGAAAAATAAGCAATCTTGTTTATTTCTTTGGTATTTTCCGTTGTCGTTGAGCTCTTTTAGGCGAGGTTTTATCAATACTGAACATTTTTGAACGTACGTATAATCTAAAAAAATCATGAAAAAATATTTTATAATAGTTCAACATTATGACCAAAGGTTGTCTGAAAATCAAAACATGATATACATACTTAAATTAGTTTTCTTGTTTAGGCATACCTTTGCCTAAACCTTTCGAGATTACAAGCGTGATGCGCGATGAAATCACGCCATATTTATATATACCGGCATGAATTATATATAATACTAGCTGTGCCCAGCGGTTTCACCCGCTGCTCACTTAGGGGGTATGAAAAAAAGATGTTAACCGATTCTCAGACCTACCCGATATGTAAACAAAATTTCGTTTAAATTGGTCCAGTCGTTTCGGAGGAGTATGGGAACGAAAATTGTGACACGAGAATTTTATATATTAGATGCAAAACTGTAAATCCTTATTGGAAAACATTAAAGCTGAACCAATAAGTTTCCTTCGACTCAACATACCAAAGAAAAACTTTAACTTTTGAAAAGCTCCTCATTCGCGCATTTTATTTTCTTAAAGCTCAGGTAAAAGTAATGTATTTATCTTGTTCAAAACTTTTAATGGGGTCGCGAAACGAGATCAACTGGAAGTCTCGTCGGAAGACATTTAAAGATATTTTTGCTTCGTCTGAAGACTTTTTTTCTAGTAGACAATAGTGTTTTTCAGCAAGAAATAGGAACCAACTAATTGGAAAAACTGTCATTGTAACAACTTAGTAAGAAAAACTAGAGATTTTGTTTTTTCATTGTATCTACTTTGTTGTTGAAAACTAATAGTCAATCAAGAATCTTGTTGGAAAACTTCGGTAACATGGCCTGACTTAACGGAATAATTTCTTTCTTTTTGTTTCCCCAAAGAGAAGCTTTTTTCTGCTTATAAGTGTGTGCTTAAATAATATATGTAGAAGTCACTTCAAAAGTACTTTTTGCGTAGACTTACAAAAGAAACATGGGGTTTGGACAAACTGCCCAGTCTCACGCCCCGCGACTGGGCAGATTGACCAATCCCTTTCTTGCAAAGAATGTCTTATAAACATTGGAAGTGATGTCAATTCATTTACTTACTTAGGAGTTCTACAACAACATTTTGAAGCAATTAATCTGTTTAAAAAGTTTAGTCAGTTCTAGAAATCTATTCCTTTCTAAGTTTTAAAACCAGTATTAAGTGATTAAGTCCAGCTTACAGCCACTCCGATAGCCGTTGTTGAAATCTTACAAGATTAGGGTTCAATATACTATGTACTTAGTGATGTAACTTTGAGATAGATGCAATATTATAATATTGGCTTTAAGGTAGGTATACCTATATAGGAAGGCGCAGCGATTGAACGATTGGTTTGGTTCTTATATTTAGGTATTATGTGACCTTTTTAAAACTAACTACTAAAGTCCGTTAAGATTAATTATTCCCAAAATCTTTAAAATACAAAGTTTACATTTTTTTTTAAAACGTTGCCCCGCTCTAGGAATTTCGTGGGTGCGTTTACAAACATTTAAAGTGACATACACAATACAACTACTTGTAGGTCATACAAATACTTATTCCGTGCGGGGATCGAACCCGCAACATGCAGCGCAGCAGTCGATCGCTCAGCCACTTCACCAACCGTGTCGTCATATATCGTCGTCATTTATCTCTACATCGGTGACAGATATCGTTACACTGCATTATGATTATTCTATGTAAATCGACATAAAGTTCACTCTAGTCTAGCGAAAATTCATTCTTCTTCTCACTAATTTATAAGAGCATTTTTGAAATAATTTTCCGTCTCTCAAAATGTATTCAGCTCCGCTACGGTATTCCCCTGTTATAATCCACTTTGGCTATATCCATAACCATGTTTACATCTCGTTGTATGCATAAGCGTCAGCGCCACATGAAATCTTCACCGCACGACGGTAAATGTAACACAAACATGAAGGAGTCGTAAACATTTGGTTGGTTCATGCACAGAATTCAACGACGCGGCCATCTTCCATTTAAATTACGTATAGTTCCAAATTTAAAAGGTTAGGAACCTAATTTGCTTCTTTTATTTTTAATAGGATTTGTGTGAAGGACGGAATAGCAAGAAAGAAGGTGTCTGATGAAATTACGAGTGAAAGAGGAGGAGGAGTATGGAAGAAGAAGATATGCTGCGCTGACTCCAAATTATTTGGTACTAGCTTTTGTCCGCGGCTTCGCTCGCGTTTAATTCGGAGTAACACAGTTCCTCTTTCCTGATTTGCAGGTACCTGCTACTTTTAGTTTTTGCCCTAGCGCCTAAATTATTGTAATAGCAATGCTAAGTTTCCCTTTTCTTCCCTCTTTCTCCCTCATTTCTCACTTTTTTAAAATAAAGTTAGCCTATGTCCGTCTCCAGGGTCCCAACTATGTCTGTACCAAAATTCATCAAAATCAGTTCAGTCATGTAAGCGTGATTGATTTGTAATAGCAACGCTAAGTTTTCCCCTATCTTCCCTCGTTCTTCCTCATATCCCACTTTTTTTAAATAAAAATTAACCTATGTCCGTCTCCAGTTCCAACTATTTCTGTACCAAAATTCATCAAAATCGGTTTAGCCATTTAGGCGTGAAGACGTAACAAACAAACAAACTCGCTTTCGCTTTTATAATATTAGTAAGGATAAGGGCAAGAGTATGATAAATTTTAACATGATTTGTATTTGGCTATAACCTACATACATAAACTCACGCCTGATCCCAAGGGGGTAGACAGAAACCATAGTTCGCCAACTGCTAAGGTTCTTGCACACTTATTTTCCTTAGTCCTCGTTAATACATCAGCATTTGACTTTTCTGAAGAATCTCACGAATAAGGTCGGCAGGAGCATAAAACATTTTTGGGGTTAAATGTAACTGTTTATCTTTCGCACTAGACATGCGAAATGTAGCTCACTGAAAAGAAAAGAGAGATACAGCTCTTTTGATCAAAAGAGCTATATCGCTCTTTTAGCTCTTTAGCTCACCGAATAACTCTTTTAACTCTTCAGTTCAATTGATTAGTTGCGAGCTACAGATCAAATTGAGCTGAATTACTTAACGCAAGTCAAACGATACAACTAGCTCAGTGGCTCTTTATAATCTTTAAAGTTCTGTAGTTCATTTATCTCAGTTGCGAGCTATAGTCAAATTGGTTCATTGGGTTGTTTTTTTTTTATTATAAAATAAATAAATGATTGATTTTCCTTCATACTTGAACAGGCTAAGGACTGTCAATCTAGATAAATAATATTTGAAAAGCTAACTAATTGAGAGTATAATGTAATGAATAGACGTTATCATTTAGATAAGCGTATTTAAAAATCATCATATTTTACAATGCTGTATTGAATTGAGCCGAAGAGTTGGTTAGTGAGCGACATGCGAAATCGTTCACCTGTTCGTCGGGGCAGTTCGGACATTGTCGGGCCGCTGGCGGCACCACTCGTTACTCGCAAAGCCACAGACTATAGAGTCAATGAGCCGTTGAGCTAAAAGAGCTAGTGAGCTATTTAGTGAACGACTGAGCGACTGAGAGCTAGATTGTAATTAAAGAGCTAGTTCAATTTTATCTCTCATTCGCGAGCTACCCATGTCTATTTCGCACAGACTCTAAATCGTCACAAGATAAAGATGAATTTATTTGCATAAACATGTGTAACATGATGCATAGCATATGCACATATGGATGGAAAAAGTTTAAAATTACTGGTTCAACATGTTTTATCATTTTCGGCGTAAAAATAGTTCTCCTTAATTAAAAATTAGAAAAAGAATACTACAAAATTCAACTTTAGTCATTACTGTGACGATGTCAAGATTTTTGCCATGTTTGGATAAGCGATAGAAATACTATAAAACCTGGTTCTCTGAAAAACCATTTTTAAATTATAAATATCCAATAGTTTTGTTTTTATCTTTACTTCCGTATAGCATTTGTTTGGTTAACTGCTGCCTGAAGCCCACGGCAAAAAGGAAAATATATCAAAAACTCCTTTCCTAAGACTAGATAGGGACGTCTTACTGAGAAGTTCGTTTTACCACTTGCAACCTTTTTTAGGGATTTATTTTTATTTTGCTCAAGAAATAATCGGAGAATTTAAAACCGGAACAGATTTGAACCAAAAAAAAAGCACAGGTAGGCACCGATAGTAAACCCTTTTCAAAACGTACAGGAAATGAAACAAAATGGCGTTTATATTTCCATTCCAATTTTGGTCACTCGATAACTGACTGAAATGCTTGCACTGACTGGACAGGTCCACTCAAATCTGTGTGGAGCTTTCTTAAAAAGACCATTTCAGACACTAATCTGCATAGTTCTCATGTAAGTTGAGTAAGATTTATGTATGGATCTTAAAAAAGACTAACCGTTGAGTTTACTTCGGCAGTTTCTTCTCAGAGTAGTAGGGTACAAAAAACTGGCCACATCCAATAAAAAAAAGTTTTCGTAAAATCTTAGTTAAACAAAATAAACATCATTTATCACGCCAAAAAACCCTTGTACAGTCATTGTTTTAAGTTTTCGCAATTCATAACTGAGATATGTTCTTAAAGCGAATTTCTTTTTCATGAGCTCTCGATATTCAGAAAATAATTAGGTATTCGGGAAATCACGGACGATATCCTGTAAGTGACAGTGTACATTTACCCTACCTTACCTAACCTATTGTACCTACAGTTATAATTCTAGTAACATAGTACACTAGCTTTTGCCAGCGGCTTCGCTCGCGTTAAATTCGGGGTAACACAGTTCCTCTTGCGCCTTATTGATTTGTAATAGCAACGCTAAGTTTTCCCTTTTCTTCCCTCTTTCTCCCACATACCAATTTTTAAAAATAAAAATTGCCTATTTCCGTCTCCTGGTTCCCAACTATCTCTGTACCAAAATTCTAATTCTAAGGTGTAGCCATTAAAGCGTGAAGAGGTAACAAACAAACACACTTTCGCTTTTATAATATTAGTAAGGATGTCAACCATCTAAATACAGCCTTTGATAGAAGTATATAAGCGATGTCAAGAGGATCATATCGTAATCCGATTAGTGAACAATCCTTTTGGGATTACTGATTGATATTGCGTTTAATCTATCGTATTATGTAATTGAGTTTAATAGAGTGGTATAAGTGGCTGCCTTATAAGTGTCATATTATAAAACAAGTAAAGTTTGAAGGCATGGTAGGCGCAGCGGCTGAGCGACTCACTGCTGCGCTGCGTGTCACAGGTTCGATTCCCGCACGGATCAAATATTTGGTTGCCTACAAATAGTTGTTTCGGATCTGAGTGTTTGTGTATGTGAGTTGAAATGTTTGTAAACGCACCCACGATACAGGAGAAATTCCTAGTGTGGGAAAACCTGGTAGCCCCCACACTAGGATTCCCTTTATCGTGGAGACCAGCCTTCTTCGTCTTATAACAAAAATAGGTACAGGATATAGATACAATGACATCGAAGGTATGTAAATACAAGTAAGATTTCTTAAGCGACAATAAACATATGCAAACTCATTATCATCATTTTCCTGCCCTTGTCCCATTCTATTTGGGGTTGGCGCAACACGTTTTCTTCTTCCATTCTCCCCTATCAGACGTCACGGCATCGTTAACTCCTTTCTCCTTCATAACATTCCTTACACAATCCATCCAAAAATATGCAAACTCATCATCTGCCTAGCTTTCCCAACTATGTTGGGGTCGGCTTCCAGTCTAACCGGATGCAGGGAATATCGGTATTTTACATGGAGCGACTGGCTACCTGACCTCCACAACCCAGTTAGTACTGGGTAATGCGATACCCCTTGGTAAGACTTCGGAACACTGACTACCTGTAGCGAATGTCAAAGATGACAGCCGGGACCAAAGGCTTAACGCGCTTTCCGAGGCACGGAGAAAACTCGGTATGTAAAGGGTGGTCACCCATCCACAGACCAACCTAGGCAAGCGCGGCTTATTGTAAAGATCGAGCCGAGCGGCTGCTATTATTTAGCCACGAGCTCCTCCAAACAAACATAAAACACTCCTTCGAACTCTCCTTCAAACATATGCAAACTAGTAAAATAAAATAAAGTCATGAAGAATTTCTTTACCGCATCGTCAAATTCATGAATATCATTACTAATATTATAAAAGCGAAAGCGAGTTTGTTTGTTACGTATCACGCCTACATGGTTAAACCGATTTTTAAGAAATTTTGATACGGAAATCGTTGGGACCCTGGAGACGGACATATGTTTTTTTTTAAATAAGAGTTTGAAATGAGGGAGAAAGAGGAAATAAAAGGGTAAACGTAGCTTTGCTACTACAATAAATAAGGCGCTAGGGAAAAAACTACAGGTAGCAAGTACAGTGCTAATCAGGAAAGGGGAACTGTATTACCCCGAATTAAACGCGAGCGAAGCTGCGTGCAAAAGCTAGTAACATATAAAACACATATTATCCCGAAGGGATTATGTAGAGATTTGTGTAGTGTACCTAAATTACACCGCAGATATGTTTAAGTCCCACATAATAGGGGTGAGCCTATTGCCATCACCCGGGCACAGCCGGGAATCGAACCCAAGACTTTATGCTCAGCAATCGCGCTTGCAACCACCAGACCACAAAGCAGTCACTGGCCGACTAAAATTTTCCATCAATGACCACTGAAAATTTTTATTTTTGTGTGAAACGGCTACAATATAGCAATTTTATTATGAACACAGGTGTGATCGGCAGTTACTGGAAAGACTGTTGTTTGAAAACCTAAAATGCATGAACTGTAGCTGTTCATGCATTTAACGGGTTTGATGAAATTACTACATAGGTACAGACCTCCGTAGTAATTTCATCAAACCGCGTTATTGTGTAGATTCCCACCGTCACATGGGACATATTTTTGGCACACTAAACAGAGCAGTAAATTCAAACATTCACTGATAACATACTATCATGAACGCCATCCGTTTTACATACCCCATCGATCATACAAAACTGCAGTATTATCTGTCAGAAGCGCGCAACACGTCATTTAACAATACCAATTACTTCTGAATTTGTAAAATGGCCGCGGCACGTTCGTGTATCATCGTGAATTGTCGGCTATCGTCGGCTCTGCTGAAATGACACCTCCATTATTAATTTTGATGCATGACAGGAGGATTTTCGGGTCGAAAATAAAAGAAAAAATTGTGTAGCTTGCAATATTTTTGCATAGAAAATGAGACGGGTTGAAAAGATGAGTTTTTTGAACCAAGTTCCAAATGGATTGGCGCTAAAAATTTCAAGAGCTTACGAATGGCCAGCCTCGTTTAAACCCACCTGTGATTCTTACATTACTTTTGCACTTTTATAAAAATGAAATGTACCTACGTCGAATTTCATACGAATGGTAAAGTATTATTTATGTCTCAAAGCAAAATATAAAAGAAATCTATGGATATTTGAATAAGAATACAAATTAATAGAGCTTTCTGATTTCTTTTTTAGGGTTCCGTACTTCAAAAGGAAAAAACGGAACCCTTATTGGATCATTTTGTTGTCTGTCTGTTGTCCGTTCTTTCCACTTAATTTAGAGATAGTCGCGGATAGAGAAAAAGGTTTTGAGCCCCGAACAGCCACAACAATGAGACAAATTATTAAAGCTACCGTAAAACTGGATCAAAGCATAAAAACAACCGCTGCTACAGAATACCACAGACCCATTAATTCGCGATAATTTTAAACTCCATTTAATTTACCACGTCGACGTTTTTTGATGTACAGTCAACACAAACAGTAACTTCAACTACAATTTTTTTTAAAGGTTGCGAAGGAGAAGAGTGTATCTCTAAGGACATAGAATGGGCTTTTGCTTAGCTGTGCGATACTTAGGGTTAGCAAAAAGTGATACAGTGAATAGTAAGTATAAGAATCTAGCTAAAGAAGTAATCACAACACTTTCATATTTTTGTAGGGTTTCGCAGCGAAATGGCTAAAACGAAGCCCTTATAAATTCGCTTTATCCATTTCTCTTTGTTTGTCCGTATGCCACAGCAATTTTACTTCGAAACTATTGGTACCACATGTCTGAGAGACGTATAGTAGGTGTCTTCTATGAACCACTTCACAAAAGTGATGAAAAAATAGAGATAGCTCTCCGTACAGGTAATTAATGGTTGAAAAAAAATATTTATTTAATTTCACCACAGCATTTTCCTGCTAACTGTACCCATATGGCAAACTCCCGTTAGGGTTGACACATTAGGTACGTACCTCGCACAATTTTACTCGGTATAAATTCAAGGTTGGTTATCTTCCATCGGTGACCAGCACGTGACGCAGGATTATACGATTACGTGGTCCAGTGGTTTACAAAAGGGTGCAATTCGAATTTTACGTGGGATTTGTGGCGTCCCTAATATTTTGTGTGAACAAATTGTGAGTTTACTGTGTTTTTATTATTGTGGGTTTGTTTTTAATGAAATGTGAATGTGGATTGGTGGTAATATTTTTGCTTTGATGGATCAATTCAAAATGTAGTTTCTGGAGCCGCAGGCTGCTTTGCTTGCGGATGGGAAAACATCAAATAACTTCCCCTGCTCCACCCAGACACGGGAGGAAGAGAGTAGACAGTTTAATCTGCTTAAAGACCTGCAATAATTTCAGTTTATCCGTGATCAAAAATAAATCGTAAACATAGTAAATCCCCTGTTTCAAATATGTATTACGTTCTACATACGTATGAAATTCAGCTTATAATACGAAATAATAAAAAAACTAACCATAATAACTTATTTTCACCTTGCCACGAAAGTATTCAGCAAAATTTCTCAAGTAGGTAATTACTTGAGAAATTTTAAAACTAGTTAAGAGTAGAGTCCTGACAAATTCAAATGTAATCTTGTTTCAATAAGGTTGTTTTTTGTTATTAGAGTAGGTACTCTGCTGACACAGGTAAAATATAAAAACAGGTAAAAGGTTAAAAGGGCTGTACAAACAATTCACTCAAATCGTACCGTCATTTCCTCTTCATACAAAGTCATCCAACTTCATTTGTTTTTGCTGTACTCAAATGATGACGTCAGAATATCCCGGAGACATCCCGAAGTAGACCCGAAGTATTAATCATGTTCGAAATACTCATTAATGTTGGGACAAGTTTTTGTTCAAACAGTGATTATATACTTGTGGACTGTCGCCAAGTTTTTTGATTAGGATTCCGAATATAGAACATAGATTATTATGGTAACGATGGAAATTCGTATCTGATTTTGGGCATTGCTTTTCGTTTTTTATTTTTTTTAAATATAATTATTTTGAAATCTGAATAGTTACAAAATGGCGTTGGCGTTGTATTTTACAACGACTTACAAAAGGGGTTTTTTGGAGCGGAGGGGAGGGGAGTGCTAGACTTGTAATTACTAAAACCCATCCATGTTCTTTCTTTTGCCTTTTTATTCCGGGACCGCGGTATGTCTTTTGAATAACCCGCAACTCCGGCAGGCAGTGTTCCTGGCAGGCTCTATATAGGCTGCTTTGCTGACATCTCTTTGAGACGCGCGTGGAACACGAACGAACGCTGACATGGCCTTTAATCACTACGCAGACGGACGGTGAGCTACCCATTGCTCACCGTACTGTATGTATCTGTATGGAGTGGCCATTTCTTTTTACTTTTTTATTTTGTTTTTTTGGTTTTGTCTATTTTCAATACATAATAAAATGATTGAAACATTTATTTAAAGCTTAAAAATACTACCGAATTTTCATTCGATCATTTTAATTAAATAAACGATAATTGGTAACTGAAGCGCAGCTTTTATGAATTTAAATGATAAAATTGAATTTCGAATACGCTACTCGCCATTAAACCCTACGATACCGGCGACAGTTTTGCAAAATTGCCGCGCAATGCAAAACGGCATTTTGCGTTCTGACACTTTTTGTTGAGAGCAATAAATAAATTCTCTAAAACGAGGAAACAAGGTCGCTGGAATGAGAAATTAGTTTCAATAGAAAATACTTAGGAAACAGTAGCAGCATATTTTGTTAGTTTTTCAAAGTATTTTGAGTTAAGTACATCTACTTTTACTTAATTCAAAATATAAGTATGGAAGTATGTTTGATCCTCTTTCACGAAAAAAACACTGAACGGATCTTAATGATATTTGGCTCAAATATGTAGTTTGGAATAATATTATTGTCAAAACGCGGTCGAAGCCGCGGGCGCCAGCTAGTACAAAATAAATATGTCTGGAATATTAAGTTCCACACTAGACAGTCACTAAAAGTTAACAGAAATCGCGGTCGTTCTTTATTTGAAAGTTTGTTTCGCAACTGGAATGTGCAGCTTTTCACGAATTTTCTCGCAGACTGTGTTAAACTCCTTGTTCACTTTTATAAAAAGTAAAACAGTTTTTGTTAAGTTTTATTTTCTTTGTCTGTCTGTCTTTATTCGTGTGGACATCATATTTATTTTTCTAAAAATAAGAAACAAATCTTTAAATAACTTTGAATTGTGAATAGCGCATTCACAATTCAAATTTATTTCCGCGAGGTGTACCAGAGGCGCCACTGGTCTAAATTGGTGAGTTACTATACCCAAAATGTAGTTCCCTCTCAAGTTTCACTTCACTTTCAACCTTATGAACCATTAAATTACATAAAATAGCATTTATTATTCGGCAAAAACACATTCATTTAATATGGAAGTGGACCGAAAAAACATATCTCGATTCACATTTCAATCGGATACACACGTTCTGTAGCCCTACTATGACCTCTTAAAGCAATTCATATTCCACTGAGGGAAAGAGATGGTGCTAGACACCCTGTATAGCTCTGTCTCTTTCCCTCAGCGGAATAAGAATTGCTTTAAGAGGTCATAGTAGGGCTACTGAACGAACAAATGGATATTACGATGTTTTCATTTCCTTTATGCGAAATTTTAAAGGCTCATTATTTTATGCAGATAATAATATCACGGTTCTTTTTGGTTAAACGGCTGATTGTTTAACGAGCACACGCTGATTTAAATTAACTATGTTTCGTTTTGTTTGGTTATTGTGGCCTTAATTGGAACTTATGCCGCCATCTTTTTTTATCAATACAATGTTTACCAACAATACTGACAGTCTCTAACAACTGCCAAATTAACTATGCTGCACTAGAACCTTGTAATTTTTTTTACAGATACCATATTTTTTTCATAATTTTAACCATAGATGTCTGACAGAGGTCTTTCTAACAGAAAACGTTAAAAAAAGTTTATCTATAAAAAAGCCAAGCAGCTGGTACGCCCCTATTCTTTATTCAATCTTTTAAACCACATTCACGTCTGAATTTTCACTCAAATTTTCGTGGCGCTGTTTTGCTAAAATATTCGAGGTTAGTTTAGCTTGTTCTACTAAGCTATGTTCTTGCTTGAATTATTTTGCAGGTTGGATAGACACTGAAGTTTCACTATGATGATTTTAGAAGATTGTGATTTTTGTGTTCCATAAAAGAAACGATTAAGCAAAGGAGTATCTATAGTACATCCACATTTCAGGCAATAATTCTTATTAATTCCTCGCCAGATAAATCGAATTAACTAAACTTCTTCTCGTAAAATTCAAGTTTACCTTGGTTCTGTGTAATTATCAATTTACCCATGAATAGCTAAGAAGTACTGACGCATGTGAAAGCTATTTACATATTAATTTAGATACTTATATAATTTAGTTAGTCTTGGACACGTTTTCAACTGTAAAGTCAAAGGAATTAAATTTGTCGTTATTTTGAGTTAACTAAAATTGAGTTCCACAGATTAAGAGTTCAACTTTCGGCTCAGTTGTCAAAGAAGAAAAAAAAACAGGTTTCCACTTATTTTTGGTAGTTATTTCTTAGTACGATCTTCTTTCATGAATCGGTATATTGTGCAAAACCTCTTTGGGAGATTCGATCGCAATATTGTAAGCGTTTTGGTCTTTTTGTGGCTTATTGACTTATTCGTTTCTACTAAACTAAACTAATACCAGTATTTTACATGGAGCGCATATCCTGTCCGCCTATCTGTCAGACTTTAAATCAAGATTTTGGTAAAAGAATCAGCTTTGCCATCCAAATGCTGCCAGCTTTCTGGGCACTTTTCCTATTGACAGCGATGTATATATTTTTTTAACATGCTGTAATTTGTACCTACATATTTAAGTAGATATATTAAATTTAATTTAATTGACGGCCTCTCACTATAGAGTATATAGAATAGTTTATTTCAATCAACAAAGAATCAAATTTTAAACCACAATAATATAACACTAATTACTTCGATTGCTCAGTAAATAAACCATAAAACAATGGTTGAGGTACTGGATATCAAACCTGTACTCGAATACCTTCCTTAGGATTCCGCTGGAGCTGGCCCAAACTCTGCAGACCAGAGATGTGTACCGTTTTTGCATAGTCGTATAGAAACAGTCTACTTGCGACTAGGCGAACATCGTAATCGGGCAGCCTTATCTGATGATAAGCGCTAAACGCAATTTAGGCAAGTTGTGCTTTAATAACCTCTGAATAAAGTACTACCAATGAAATGAGAAGATCTTCAAATGATAGCCAGGACCAACTACTTAACGTGATTTCCATTACGCTAGGATCCGCGGTATGTAATAAATGGTCATACATCCTACGACTGACCTACACAAACATTGCTACTCAACAAAGCAGTGAAGCAGAGGCGCCACCGCCACCGCCTCCGCCTGCCGGGGTTGCTGGTCGTTCGAAAAAGATACCGCGGCCCCGGTACACAAAGGGTAAAAGAAGGAACATGGATAGGTTTTAATCAGTAAAAGTCTGATACTCCCAGAACTTATTTGATGACTAGCTGTTCCCCGCGGTTTCACCCACGCTGCTCAGCACCTGTTGGTCGTAGCGTGATGTTATATAGCCTATAGCCTTCCTCAAGAAATGGACTATCCAACACAAAAAGAATTTTCCAATTCCAACCAGTAGTCCCTCAGATTAGCGCGTTCAAACAAACAAACAAACTCTTCAGCTTTATAATATTAGTATAGATTTCCCATTCCTAAAAAAAAACATTACTACGGAACTTTGAAGATTGATTAACGCGCCTTTTATTCAGGCATCAGCCATCTTGACATTTACCTTTTACCATAGAGTAAATTATAGTATGCCGTAACATCAATTTAAACAAACGGACATACATTAATTAATTCCGTACGTGTTCTGAACTAACCGTGTGATATCTCAGTAACTTGTGTGATCCATCAACTGTTTAATTATGTTTACGTATGCCGAGTCGATAGCATCTCGAAATCTAGTGTTGGGAGTTCACGGGATTTGTGGTCCGGGAAAAGTATGTGTTATTTACTTGCATGCAAGAATAGGATGTGTTTTTTTAGATATATGGTTGACCCACATCACATTATGCGTAAGTAAAGATTTGACAGCACGGTTGGCGCAGTGGCTGTGCGATCCACTGCTGCGCTGCGTGTCGTAGGTTCGATCCCCGCACAGAACAGATGTTTGTATGGCCTACAGGTACTTAGTTGTTTCGGGTCTGGCTGTTTTGTGTATGTGAGTTTAAATGATGGTAAACGCACCTACGATACAGGAGAAAAAAAGAGTGGGGAAAAGTAAAAAAAAACGGTTCTGTAGGTTATGAACATTAAAAAAAAACATATTTAAAGTAGTAAAAAAACGTTATACATTAAAGTAGTAATTACTGCTGAATTATCACAATGAAACACGTTGTGTGTGTATGGATACACTTCCTCCCGCTCTGCCCAAAGCTGGAGAAGTTATTTGATGAATTGCTATCCAATAAAAAAAATGTTGTGACTGAGTATTGCGAAATAAAGCTGCTGGTTTTAGCTGCGTGTTTAAGGATTGGTAATTGCCGGGGTTGCAGGTTGTTCGAAAGAGATACCACAGCTCCGGATCGTAAAGGGCAATAGAAGGACCATGGGTCGGTTTTAGTCAGTACAAGTCTGACACACCCCCCCGCTCCCCCCAAGGCAGGGAAAGTTATTTGATGATTTCCCAACCGCAAAAATGGTTACTAATTTACTTTATGACATTCTAAAAGCTTTTAACTTAAACTGACCATAAGAGTGTTATTGATAGCCCAAGATTTCCTCAAATAAAAACCATTTCAAATATATTATAGTTTCCAATCCATCGCCCACGCAATAGTCCTTTGAGATTTCAGCAAATTGGGGTCATTTGAAACGTGGGCTTAAAGGCCCAGCTATCGAGACGTCTCGAGAGATCTCAGAGCCAAATACCACTATTAAATAGCATCTAGGCAAATATCAGTTTGAATTCCTAAACGTTTTTGTCGAGCACTTTCTTATTTATTTTATTACTAGCTTTCGCCCGCGGCTTCGCCCGCGTTAAATTTGGGGTAACACAGTTCCCCTTGCGCCTTATTGATTTGTAATAGCAACGCTAAGTTTTCCCTTTTCTTCCCTCTTTCTCCCTCACATCCCACTTTTTTCAAAAAAATATTAGCCTATGTCCGTCTCCTGGTTCCCAACTATGTCTGTACCAAAATTCATCAAAATCGGTTTAGCCATTAAAGCGTGAAGAGGTAACAAACAAACAAACAAATAAACAAACAAACAAACTCACTTTCGCTTTTATAATATTAATAAAGTAAAGTATAGTAAGGATTTATTTATTTCTAAAACACTTATTGATTTACTTGCTACTATATTGCCATACACGCAAACTTGAATTTGTGGTTTAAAACTACCTGTGGTAGGTGCGTAGTTATTGCTGTAACTGTTAGAGATGAGTATAAAATTAAATAAGGAAATTCAATAAATCCTTACATACCAGCATAGTCAAAAGTTAAAAAAGAAATTAAATATTTAAAAAAAAAACCTCAGAAACAAACTGGTTTAGGATGTTATATTTAACTTAATAAATTATTCTGAAGTCAATTCAAGTCTTATTGTTTTTGTTTTGAGAGACGAAACATAAATTTAAAATAAAACTTTTTTTTTGCATAAAAAATCTAAAGAAAATCCTTTACAATCAATTTATAAAATTCTTTAAACATTCCTGGTACCCAGTAAACATCATAAAAAACGGAATAAGCATACAAATATTATTCCTAAGAATGGTTGTCAAGTGTTATTCCCGAATCCCGCGGGATACTTCCAAAGTCCTAGAAGAACAGCACTAAGGCAGTGACGTAGATGTAAGGCGGGTCTCAGACAAGCGGTTAATTTGGGTGTAGTGTACTGCGACGCAGGGTGCTTGCATACAAGCCAATGGGATTGTCTAATACAACTGTCTACCCGTAACGTATTGATATAAAGGAGGCTAAAGACAAAAGGGCCGAAATAGCCAGCAAAATTCTAATTTTAAATTTTCATATACATGTATTCACAGAAATCATAGTCATTATCCGGGTTGCGGGTTGTTCGAAAAAGATACCGAGGCCCCGGTACTTAGAGGAAACCCACCCATGTTCCTTATTTTTAAATAAGGAACATGGATGGGTTTTAGGCAATAAAATCTGAGTGAGGGAAGTTAAATGATAAATGATGTTTATTTCGCAAGAAGGTTTTCACAAACACTTTAACACGTCTTTTTTAAAAACTAGATGACTCCCGTGTTTTGTTACCGACTACTCTGAGAAGAAACATCCGAAACAAACTAAGAGGTCTTTCAAGTCCAGACAAAAAAAGTGTGTGTGTCAGCTTCGACGCACGACTAGTACGAGTATCTAACCATACGCAAAAAGAGTTTATTCAACTGAAAAAAGATTAATATCATATGAAAGGGTAAATTCACAAATTAATGAAATAACAAATATGTATAGTCGCCTATACAGCATACCATATGTACGTCTTAATACACTCACAGCCAAATTAGAAAGTTGCGCACTAAAGGTCGCACCTTTAGTGCGCAACTTTCTAATTTTAAACCAAAAACGTGACACATTTTCGTTACTTTAGTAGTTTAGTAGGTTTTACCCCTCGGATTTTTCTCATACCGGGCGCCTTATATATGAAAATCGATGCTTAAAGAGTAAACTCCAAAAATCTTGGTCAACTTACATGAAGACTATGCAGATAGTGTCTGAAATTGTCTTTTTAAGAAAGCACCACACAGATTGAGTGATGATTGGGTTACTTGATCATTTCAAATTCGTACAAAAAATCTGAGTGAACCAGTGTGTACCTACTTCAATAGTTCTGCTCCATATATGAAGTGAAAACATAAAGGTACAAATTACATGGGTCAATAAATCTGTGCAGTACTGGAACCAATTTCCGTTGATATTTACTGTTGAACGGGGACGTTTGTTTGTGTTCAGGATTTCTTTTAGTTGGTCAGACTCGTAAGAGCTCTGAGCAGGAGTCAGGGTTTTCGGGCAGTTTGTATGTATAGCACAGTGATTTATACAAGTTAGTTAGAACAGTTATTTATTTACAGAAAACTTTAAATCCCAAAAAAAAACATGTTTAAATTATAAGCTTTATGACTTTCTGAAAAGACTTAAAGGAAAATAATTATTCCTATAATGTAGGTAGAACTTTTTTGTTCAGGACAGAGATGAGATCAACAAATACCTATAATCTATTTTTCATTTTTGTACATATTTTTATATATGCTTAAAAAAAAAACGAAAATAATTTTAAATACAAAAAACAGCATATCGCTATCGGGAACGGGGCCCAAGCTACGCGGTCAGGGCCCCAGAGAAAAGAGTACCGCTTTCTGTATCAAGCACAAGTACTGGATCAAGATCCAGCTGCCTAACGAGTTAGGCAGCTAGATTGAGCCTTATTAGGTTTTGGCCGAAGCTCTTGGCAAACTAAACTAATTAAATATTATTAATTGGTTTTCTTATCAGGAATTGCTCAGTAGCATCCACGAAGTTTAAATATGGATTGTGTAAGGAATGATATGAAGGAGAAAGGAGTAAATGATGCCGTGACGTCTGATAAGGGAGAATGGAAGAAGAAAACGTGTTGCGCCGACCCCAAATAGAATGTGACAAGAGCAGGAAAATAATGATCCACGAAGTCTGGATTTGAGCTCAGTTGATGGCAATAGGCTCGACCCCTATTAAATTAGGACCTCTGCCTAACTCGTCGGGGTTATGTTATGTAATTATTATTATAACTGAGTTTTAAATTTTAAATGCAGCATGCATCAAAGAAAATAAAACAACTACAAAAAATCAGTAACTTTAGTATAAAGCAGTTAATTTGCATAGTTCACTAACAAAAAGAAAAGGCTACGCTCGCTACGGTCCCGTCTACGCTTTGCTACGTTCGAAGCTACGGCGTAGCTCGCACCCGTTGACCCTTTTGAAATGCTCTTTGATATTGTAAAAAAAACTTATAATGAACTTATGTCTGTATTTCGAGTGCAATGGTATAAAAATCTCTCTTCCATTGCTCAGAATTGGTCAGAATGTTCATAATACAGCTTATAAAACTGCTAATCTTGTCTTATTCCCAAATGAAATTAAGAAAATTCTAGCGTATTTTCTCCATTAAATATCTTTTACTCTAAACGTTTAATTTCAACTGCGTGACTAATTCCTTCATTGCGGAAATTCATTTCCTAAGGGAAAGTCAAGTAGTACGCTCATCCCAATAGACGGGGGGATGTGGCCTAAATATTTAATTTCTAATTCCATGCCAACAGTGCCGCGGGCAGTAGTTAGTAATTTATTCAGCCATACCTGTAGAATGCGGTGTTCCTACGAATGTGGGGATTTAATTTGGCAAGGCTTGTTTTGTTATATTGTTGTTAGCGTTGCTACTAATATTTTATGTGGTCTTACTAGGCTGGATACATTCAGATTACAAAACTTGTCAGAGATTTTCTTAGGAGTAGATTTTTTAACCCTGCTATCTTCAAGGCGCTCTTCTAGGAAGGTGATAGACTTAGTTAGTGACTTAGTAATTCAAAAACCATTTATTTATGAACTAGTTGTGTATGGATTGGAAATTATATCCGTTCTCTTTGTTCTGTTATTTTTTTTATTGTTGCGGGATCCAAGAAGGCAAAGAATCAGATCACTTTTTCAAGGTCTCTTCAAGATGCAATTGCCGGTTGTTTGCCAGAGATACTGCAGCCCCAGAACACAAAAGGCAAAAGAAGGAACATGGATGGGTTTCAATCAGTAAAAATCTGACACTGTATTCAGCTCCGCCCAGAGCGGGAGAAGTTTTTTGATGATTTATGATCCGAGCTCAAGGAAAGGAACTCTTCCAGCTTCATTGACGGGTCGTTCTTCTAGCGGCCGCCACTATTGGTTTTGGCGTTTCGAAGTTCCAGTTGTTATTTATACAGGAACGAACTTGTTGGAGCATCTTCATCATCAGCCTACGTCACTGCTGGATACGGGTCGCTCTCAAGGCGCCCTATTTATATTCAAACGCCTGACCAAAATGTCATAGCTGCTAGTAGGCTAATTAGCCCAAGTTGTAATTATTTATTATAATATGTGTCTCTCTTGTTGACAGCTTCACTTGCCCTTTAGAGTTGTTTACGCTAAATTAAAATTATATTTGTATCTGGATGCTCAATGCAGAGAATTAAAATCCCCGTACAGAACTTACTTGAATCCCTAAAATTCCCGAACGGAACTTACTTGAATCTCTAAAATTCCCGAACGGAACTTACTTGAATCCCTAAAATTCCCGAACGGAACTTACTTGAATCCCTAAAATTCCCAAACGGAACTTACTTGAATCCCTAAAATTCCCAAACGGAACTTACTTGAATCCCTAAAATTCCCAAACGAAACTTACTTGAATCCCTAAAATTCCCGCACTGAACTTACTTGAATCCCTAAAATTCCCGAACGGAACTTACTTGAATCCCTAAAATTCCCGCACTGAACTTACTTGAATCCCTAAAATTCCCGAACGGAACTTACTTGAATCCCTAAAATTCCCGAACGGAACTTGACCCACAAAATGAACTACTTATATTCATGAACACGTATCGAAGATGGTGAGGAGTTTAATTTTGATTCCTTATCATCAGATTTGTCTGTTCTCTGTCTAACAAGATAAATTGTCATTTAACAGAGCGGCTTAACTCCGTTCTCGGGTTAGTTTGTAATTAACACAACATTGTTCGTAAATTGCTCTATTGACGAGATCCCAGTCTAGTAACAGCATGCCATTGTTTGTCTAAGTTGAATATATTTAGGGAAATACTTAGGTTTCATGGTATATAATGTACGGCGTATATTAGTGAAAAGTTTGCGTAGCTTACACCTAAGCTACGCAAACTTTTCATCATATTAAGATACTAGCTGTTCCACGCGGTTTCACCCACGCTGCTCAGCACCTGTTGGTCGTAGCGTGATGTTATATAGCCTATAGCCTTCCTCAAGAAATGGACTATCCAACACTAAAAGAATTTTCCAATTCCAACCAGTAGTCCCTGAGATTAGCGCGTTCAAACAAACAAACAAACTCTTCAGCTTTATAATATTAGTAAATATATAGATTTTTGTATAATTTTCCTGCCTTGGTTGTTTGATTGTTCGAAAGAGATACCACAGAACACAAAAGCAGAAGAGGAACATGAGTGGGTCTTAAAAAGTCTGTCACTCCCCCTTTACTTAGCCCAGATCGGGGCAGTTCTTTGATGATTTCCTATCCGCAAGAAAAAATATAAAAAAGTGTATAATTCGCTTCTAAACTTAAATTAATCTCATGAAACTATCTGTTTATAGATAGGTATATTCATATATTATTATAAGTCGTACCTTTGCATGCCTGTTTTGTAAGAGAGTTTGAAAATCTTTTTACATGCTTTAGTGAAAATTTTAATCATTCGTACATTCATCAAACTCCAACTCCACATGAAATGCTATTAATTAGCTGCGCCCTGCAGCTGCTGAAAGTTGGGAGATGACAGCAGAATGATGTACATCATCTCAATTTATTAAAAAATCAAATTATCATTCGATAAAACCCGCAATAACCAAAACAGAAAAAAAAACTCCAGGCATTTAATTATAATTTCCAAAAGATCACAATTAAAAAAAAAACAACTTTCCTTTTAGCGCCTTCCAATTTCAATTTTAAAACCAATCTTGAATGTTCAAGACAAGATAATCGAATAATTCTTTTAATATCTTGGAATTAGTAGCAAATGAATCGTGGTCCTTCGATCCGGATGATTGGATTGATTCGCATCGAATCAGCCGTGCGCGTCTAATCGTTGCGGTCCGTCTCACGGCAATTTGGCCCGGATTGACGGCTTATTCACGGTTTTTGAAGATTAAGGGTGAGGTTATGTGGAGTGCTCACGTGCCGGATTACTCGTAGGCTGAATGTTGATGTGATCTTTATTTAACACAGGGAAAACGGTGGCGTCTTTTGTTTGGATCCATCGGTAAAAAATCCCATGCCAGATCTCTGCTTTAAAAACTTTTCTACATTTTGGAAACGATTCTTAAATATATCGGTTAACTTTCCTTCCGCGATTAAATAACTTGAATACATAAAAAAAGAATAGAATAATTCAAAATTTTAAGATCAAAAATTGGCACAATATAAATCCTAAAAATAATGTAGGTATATCAAAGTTTGATACCTTTACTAGGTTAAATAAAACCTGTATCACAGGCGGCATTTTCTAATTATTAGATAACATTATTTACTCACCACAAATAATAAAAAAAAATCAAGTCTCCAAATGCAAAAAGAATTTTCGGGCGTTCAAAATTCGTCTACCTACTCACTTTTATCTTTCGTGTTGGTAAAACTATATTTTATAGGTTTGTGACATGATGCTTTCCATCCAAGTCTTTGAAGGATCTTCAGCTGAAAACACTCACGCGACTATCCACTGTGACCTAAGCAGAGCGTGTTAAAAGTACTTAGCCTCACGAGACAAGTCTTCGACTATGACGGTAAGTCTTGGTCCTTTAAACGGTCCATGCCGTTTAAAGTACCAAGACTTACCGCCACTTAACCAAGTGGTCTTCAACTTAATTGAAGAGGTAAACTGTTTAACTATTAGCTTTAATTGGTATTCGTTTAGAGCCTAGGTTGATCTAAAGAGGCTTAGAAATTTTATTGTAGTGCCTGGATTTGAGGCCGGTTGTTGGCAATAAGCTTGCGCCCTATGATATAGGACTTCAAACAACAGGCAAAATTTGTGTGTACTATATTGGTATCACCTCCGTCTAAATCTTTTGGTATAACGGCCTTTTTTCTGGGGTGGGAATCCATCCTTCATTATTTTATAAAATCCTTCCACCGCTCTGAGCGGAGCGGGGGGGAGTGTCAGACTCGTACTGACTAAAACCCACCCATATTCCTTCTACTGCCCTTTATGTTCCGGGGCCGCGGTACTTCTTTCGAATAACCCGCAACCCCGGCAGGCAGTGGCCCTGGCAGACCCCTCTGCTTTGCTGACCTTTGAGGCGCGCGTGGAACACTAACGCGTCGTCGGTATTACGGGCTTCATGGTGTGAATATGAGTATGTTTTTTGTTGGATGTAGGAGAAGTGTTCACAAAAATAAATTAAATAATTTAACTAATTCATTTGAATAATTTTACAGTACGATTGGCGCAGATGCTGAGCGATCGACTGCTGGGCTGCGTGTCGCGGGTTCGATTCCCGCACGAAACAAATATTTGTTTGATCTGCAGGTAGTTGTTTTGGGTCAGGCTCTTTGTGTACGTGAGTTTAAATGTTTGTAAACGTATCCACGATACAGGAGAAATGTCTAGTGTGGGGCAACATTTGATAAACATACATATTATGTGTGTAATTTCCAGCTACCAACCTTTTACCATTATATTACGAGGTAGAAAGCTAATCTCTGGGCAATTGGGCGCTATTTATGCCACGTTCGTGATCCTACAAATACGCACGCGAAATACTATTTAACCCTAAAACGCTACGTGATATCTACGTCCCCGATAAAAAAAGCTTTGAGCAAAATTATTTAGGATTATTCACATAAAAAGTATGCCTTTGTTGTACGTGAATATGTACTGCCGAAAATTACGTTAAAAGCTTGTACCATTTTAGTAGGATTACAATGTAAGCCTCTAATAAATGTCGAAATTATTTTAAGAAAAATACATTAATTGAAAAAAAGGGTTCACCTTGCTTTATTCAAAAGAAAGATAGTAAAATATAGGTAGATAGATAATCTTCATTATATACACCATACAAGTAATAACACTAAACAAACTTATAAATAGGGTGACACAAAGGGTGGTCTTATCGTTAAAAGCGATCTTTTCAAGACAACCTTTGGATGGATTAAAAAAAAGGAGAAATATTTTAGTAAATAACTTCCATTTCGCGAGGTGGGCTTAGTGAGAGGGTTAAAATATCTATTATTTCGTTGAGTTGCGTTGCGAAGGCCAGACTGATAAAATCAGAGAATACTGTGATAATATAAAACGATATGATTAGTGATCGGCCGGTGAGTATCAGCAAATTTTTGGAACATCATTCTTACGTCTAAATTGATTCATCGGAAAATCGTGAATTTGATATTTTATCCCATAGATGTACCCTTTATTTTGGGAGTGCATATTTATTTGTAACAAGTTTAATTAATGAATAACGTTAATTATATCCTTATTATTTAACTAGCTTTTGCCCGCGGCTTCGCTCGCGTTAAGTTCGGAGTAACACAGTTCCCCTTTCCTTATTTGCTACCTGTAGTTTTTGCCCTTGTGCCTTATAATATTGTAATAGCAAAGCTAAGTTTTCCTTTTGCTTCCTTCTTTCTCCCACATTTCTCAATTTAAAAAAAAAACCTATTTCCGTATCCAGGGGCCAACTATCTCTGTACCAAAATTGATCAAAATCATTACCTTTTAGGGGTGAAGACGTAACAAACAAACTTTCGATATTATAATATTAGTAAACATTAAAACAAAGTTATTATTAATAATAATAAATGAATATTTTTAACTTTGAGTTTTGTTACCTAGTAAAATATTTATTAATAATAGATTTCGGTACAAACAACTTGCGACATAAACGGCCGTATCTTAACGGCGTAGATTTAAAGGGGTTAATATTTTAATAGCTCCAAGAGACTCGAGGAGACTAAGTACATGGTTTTAATTTTAAGCGTAGCCATGACAGACAGACGACAAAGAGATCCAATAAGGGTTCCGTTTTTTCCTGTTGAGGTAAAGAACCCTAAAAAAAGTATGAATTTTCAAAAGTCATAAACAAAAGTTGATTTAGTTTAACGGTCTGACAGACCACACGAGACATTTTACGATTATAATGTTACACACTGAATAAAAAAAAACGCAATAACCACGTGTGTAAAATATAAAACTACTTTATAAAACAAGGCGTACCTTACAAAACGCGGGTACCTAAACACAATGTGTAGTTAAAAACACAGGTTTTTCATACCTTTTACAAATAAAACCCGGTGCTATTTGCTTCTGTTTCCGTTTAAATTTATTACGGCTGTAATACAACTCGGCTGCGGAAATTTAAAAAGTTCTGAAGGTTCAATTTCAGAGACAATGGGCGCTTTTTCTATTGTGTTTTTGGAGTATTGTTTTGTTCATTTCGTTGTTTAACTTTTACCACAGCTGAGAAAATCTAATCAGGCGGACAACACAGTTGTAGTCTGCCTATAATGTTCCCTTTTTGGGGCACAAGCTGTCTATGAAGGCGTCTTAATAAAGCAGAATTGTTCTAATCTTTTTACAGTGTGCGAAAGAGATGGTGCAAGATGTCCTATACAGGGTCATTGAAAAAATACCCGAAACCACTTAATCCTGCCTTCATATCATGACCCTGAACAACATTTGTTCTACGACTTTGACCTCAACTAAACAACGTAGCCAAAAACAATTTGTTTTCATTTATTTGACGTCTGTAAAATTTGCGTATACTACACGCGTACCCACTTTGATAGCCGCGCCGCGCGCATGTTAAATTGGACCTTGTCGACTTGCGTTTAACAAGGTAGGTACCGTACCTACAGAAGATTTGCTCAATTATTGGCGATTATTAAGTGCAAGCAACCAAAATCGAGTAAAATAATAAATGTAGGCAACATACAAGTAGTACATTGACCCCTGAATATTTCATCGCATTACAAGTATGCACCTACATAACACATTCTTCAATATCAACAGATGGATGAAGTAAATTGAATTCAAAATATGAAACCGCTAATATGTAGTTAATTTACTAATACGCGCGAATTTCGATAGCGGTATACGCGCACGCGTGTTCTTACGAGTAAGGCACTCATGCGACTGTCACCCCGAAGTGCCCCGAACCCCGCGCTGTGCGCCCGCTCGCTTCCTTGAGCACGGCGCGCTGTTTGATCTAGCCGCGCCGGCGCGGCCGGGCGGCTCCCTTTCGTCGGTCACCGCACTCACCGCATAAATGATATATGCAAAATTTTGACTAAGTTTATTTTTTTGTATGGAAAAAAAATGCTTCGAAATTTGAAAAGTCGTAGAACAAATGTTGTTCAGGGTCATGATATGAAGGCAGGATTAAGAGGTTTCGGGTATTTTTTCAATGACCCTGTATAGCTCTGTCTCTTTCCCACACATGAATGTCATTAGAGCAATACTGGTTTATGACGTCATGCCAACTTGGTCATGGGTCCTCGCTAACATCGGGAGCATGAGGTGACTACTTTGAATGTGCAGTTTAAGGTGGCGTTGCTTGTCAAGAAAATTTTGCATTGATAGGGCAATGTTTTGTTAAAAAACCCTTAAATTGAATTCTGTGTTTCTTACACGCGCACAGATAAGTTTGTTTAAGTAAAAATACTTTCTGTCAGGGTTGCGGGTTGTTCGAAAGAAATACCGCAGCCCAGAATGTAAAGGGCAATAGAAGAAACATGGGTGGGTTTTAGTCAGTACATTTCTGACACTCTTCCCCGCTCCGACCAGAACGGGGGAAGTTATTTGGTGATTTCCTAACCCAAAAAAAAACAGTATAAATACTCTGCAACACTTGTGTCTAGTGTCTTGTGTGGCGTGATAACATTTAGTCTTTTTTTGTAGACGAAAAATCTTCAAAGAACTGGCCCCGCTCTGGGCAAAGCAGGGGGAAGTGTCAGACTTTCACTTACTAAAACCCACCTGTATTCCTTCTTTTGCCCTTTATGTTCTGGGGCCGCGGTGATTTTTTGAACAACCCGTAACCCCAGCAGGCGGTGGCCCAGGCAATCAGAGGGGATTGCCAGGGCACCAGTTGTTGTATAACCAGCTAACAAACCGATGAAGGTTTCTTCACAAGGGTTTTTAGGTAATTAAAATGTCTATATTTTTACGTTAAATTCAAGATATTCATGCTTTCATAATGTATTATATTATAAAAGGGCTAAGAACACATGATTTTAGTTTGCACTGTGTTGTATTTCTTTTTAAAGAAAGAAAGAAAAAACAAACATTTATTTGGTCCATGCCACACACACAAAATGAGATAAAGACTTAAAACTAAACGATAATAACAAATATGTACTTAATTGTGTGTCTCACGGCTGCGCCAAATAGGTCCAGTTCAGCAAATTGCCGAGCAGCACCTTGAACTGTGTTCTTTAGGAGAATAAATTACTTTGAACAAATTTTGGTATTATATGACACTAGCTTTTGCCCGGGGCTTCGCTCGCATTGAATTCGGGGTAGCACAGTTCCATTTTTCTGATTTGTAGGTGCCTACTGCCTGCAAACTGCAAACAAATAGTAGAGCTAAGTTTTCCCTCTTTCACCCAAATATCACACTTCAAAAAAATAATATTAGCCTATGTTCGTCTCCTAGGTCCCCACTATCTCTGTACCAAAATTCATCAAAATAGGTTTAGCCATTAAGGCGTGAAGAGGTAACAAACTCATTTTTGCTTTTATAATATTAGTGAGGATATACAATCTCTTTCTTGAAAGGTTCAGGTAACTATGTAATTCGCCACCCTGTATAATAACAAGGTGTGTCGTGTTTTTTTTTAAAGACAGAAATAATGATTGCCTATTTCCAGTCCTAATTATAATAATGGAAATCACATGTAAGTACTAGCTGTTGGTCAAATAATATTAATGGAACACGCGATTTTACGTGAAACTCGAGTATATTTTACATGAAATTCAGGCGTATTTTTTTGCTTATTTAATTTGTAGGAAGTGGAGCGTTTTGATGACACTGCTCGTGTTTGTCACATTTTAATGACTTGTTTTAAATAATGTGAGAATGTCAAGCACCAATATGTTCTACTGGATTTTGAAGATTAGACACGCATCATCATTTTCCTGCCCTTGTCTCATTCTATTTGGGGTTGGCGAAACACGTTTTCTTCTTCCATTCTCCCCTGTTAGATGTTACGGCATCATTTATTCTTTTCTTCTTAATATTATTATATGTTGAAGTTTGGGAGTTAGTCGTGTAATTTCCAGCAATGACTAGAATGTTGATAAATTGAGAGGGAGAGGAAGATCAAAGAAAGTATGGATAGATTGTGTAAGGCTACTTTACGATTGACAGTGGAGAAAAAGCCAGCCAGTAGGAGTTAGACTCGCGCACGAAGGGTTCCGTACGTTTTACATAATAAAAACGGCAATAAAATATGTTTGTTGTACGAAGGTTGTATGGGATATATAGTTACTTTGGCCTAACGCTAACTTTAACCCGCGTGATGATAGAAAAAAAAATCTTTTTCCCGTTTTCTTTTCTCTTTCTCCCTCTTTTTTTAGTCTATGTCCGTCTCCAGGGTTCCAACTATCTCTGTACCAAAATTTCTCAAAATCGGTTTTGCCATATAGGCTACAAGACGTAACAAACAAACTCACTTTCGCTTTTATAATATTAGTGAGAATATTCTGTTTTTTATTTGTTTTTTGTTATAGCAGCAACAGAACTGCGTTATTTGAGAAATTTCCAACTTTCTTACTATCATGGTTCATGAGATACAGCCTAGTGGCAGAAGGACAGCACAGACTAAAAAGTAATAATAGAATACTATAAACCATGTTGCGCTGACACCCAAATAACAAAAGAAGAAAGAGGACAGAAGGACAAATGGCAAGAAGATGATGACCTACTTAAAAAAGTACTCTTCCACTAGAAGATGACATTAACCGCAGCAGCAAACCCGTTCAATTGCTTACTGAGAGTAGTCATTGATTTGATTTAGAAGTACCATAAAGTTTATAAAAAATGGCAACAAGCGGCAGTACCATTTTTTTGCGTATGAGAAATCATTAAATGACTTCATTATACAGTTCTCACTCCAGGGAGCGGGGGGGGGAGTGTCAGACTTTTACTCACTAAAACCCAACTACATATTTTTCGAATAACCCGCGACCCCGGCAGAATCCGCAGTACCGCTTTTGTACAGAAGCGTTTTCTTTAAGTTAGGCGCATAGAAAACACTGATGTGTGTGCACCTTTACTTGATAAAGCGACATTGGTTTTTCGGTGTAAGTTAATTTCGAAGCTATTTTTAATGACTAAATAAGGTCACACACGTTGGCTGTCGCTTTCCGCACCTATCATGCTTAGCAGTTTTAATTTATTTAACAAAATACTGCTCCGTATAATGTTTTTCCGGTATAAATTTGACTAAGCAAAACACGCCAACGTATTAAAATAAATAAACTGGAAATTACTAGTCTCGTAACACTAAATTTTACCGTTAATTACATTGAAATTTATTTAGTTAAACAATTATATACCCTATCCTCAAAAAATAAAGATTTAAATCCTTTATAAGTTGATGGAAGTAAGACATTTTCGAACGCTTTTAAATTGCCCTCGAAATGTCAAAAGTTCAAAGATCCTTTATAGAACAAACTTTTTGTTAATAGAAACCTATTAAAATTGGCGTGAAAAGTATTTAAAAGGCTACATTTGTAAACAGATTGGGCATTAAAAACTTTTTGATGTTGTTTAGCGGGAAATCGTAATAATTTAAGAATTAGGAACAAAACATTGCTTTCACTTGCTGGTAATAAAATTGTTTGCATCTTTCTTTTAAACTGCATTGCTTTTAAAATCACCAGTATTAAATTCTAAATAATATAAAATAGGCCAACTTCTAAATCCTAAAATACAAAATCGGAGAACTTTATAAATTTAACTTGGAATATAAAATTAAAAAATAATAATTGATGTCTGCATAATAAAAATAACTTTTTTTTTCAAACGCTTTTTTACTGTCACTAAGTTAACAAGAAATAAATTGAGACAGGTAGTATTAAATAAACACAAACATAAAACAAAAATAATTAAAAAATACACTTTTGTAAAAAATATTCATTATAAATATCTTACAATAAAAGATTTTTTAGTTAATTAAGCGACAATAACGAGACTCTTAAATACTCAAAAAGAAAAATCACATAAATATTTTTTTGTGGTTTTATAAAAAAAATATTAAGGGACAAAAAAGACAGCTTAAATTAAAAGGTTGTAATAAATATGACCGTAAGCATTCAATAAATAAACCAAAGATATCTAGATCAGGTAATAAAACTGAGATTAACAACTATTAATTACGAAAATGTCGGAATACCATAAATTATTATCTTACATGCTAATTGCGTAATCGGGATAGTCATAAACTTGGGCTAATTGCAACAGTTATTCAATTTGAACGGTTTTCCTCTTCAGCATAAGTAATAGACTATCGAATTAACGAAACTTCGAACGTACTTTTATGTTTTTACTAATTATATATTTTAAAATAAGAAACTTGTATAGTAATTTTGGAAACAAAAAGACCCCTTAAATCTCACTCACGTTTTCATTAATTATTTTATAAGTTAAGTTTCACTCAAACCCGGTTTGAAAAAAAACTTCAGAAAAGGCACCTGACACCACATAATATACCCAAAGACGTTTAAATATTTACGAGTGCCAGACGGGACAAGACGAATAAAATCGTAAACCAATATTAATTCTTACTTGATAACAAATCCTTACGTCTAGTGTCAGACGCCCGCTCATTAGGTAGCATTCGCAAAATCAAAAACAATCAACCAATGTCCGCTATATAAGTTTTTAAATGTCTTTGACTATACCGGAGTATCTGATCTTGCAAAGTTTCATTCATTCACTCATAAATAACTTTGTAGTATATAAATATATTTGTATTAAAATCTTTTGCCATTCCACTTTATTCACATAAATAAATAAATTCACTACCATTCTCTTTTCAAACTGAAACTGTCATAATCGCCGCCATCTTGTTCTGTATTCAAAATATTTAATGCCAAGAGTACACTTCTTTTTCATACTTCTTGGTGTAGGTCTTCTGAGGGTCGTACTTGGCGACTGCTTGCTTCCAGTATTCAGGTTCATATTTGATTAAGTGCTTCATTACTTTTTTGATGCCATTGCGTTGGCGGCCAGTACACTTGGAGCAACCAGTCTTGAGGCCGTCGGAAATGTAATCTGGGGTGAAAAACAGGATAAAGTTACCAATGCTGTAATTTGATCAATTATAAAATGAAGGTGAGAATATAAATGAAGGAGAGGTTTGATTAGAAAGATTCTTCAGTGAACCAGGTTCTTGTTTACGTTTAACAGTTTTGTATTATTTTTCTGAATGATTTTAATAAGCACCCGGGTTAAATACTGTGCCAAGAAACTCAAAGCACAAGGGTGAAAAATGTTCAGCCGTCAGTGTCTACGGTTTTACGTTGACTTAAAACTTGATGTAAAATAGTCTGAGTATAAACATAATAAAATAAGTCAAGTAAATGATAATGGTATGGTAAAGAAAAATCAGTAGACCCCAAAATATAATTCTATCTAAAAAATGACATCATAATCGAAGTCTCTATAAATATGGATTAATGTACTTATTACCCAAGTTTGCAAAGAAAAAAAAATTATTCAGTTGATATGATGATTCAAAACAAAATATATGACCAGTCTTAAAATGTTGACAGTGTACTGTAGATGTTTGATAACATTAAAACAAAACAAAAAAGAATTAACAAGAATAGAAGGACATAGCCTTGGAATCTTTGTGTGACGTGTATTACTGAAATTATTAACTAAAATATAGCCTTAATTAAAGTATTTTACGTTCTTTTAATATACGTGTTTCCTCCCCCCCCCCCCCCGCAGTACTCACATTTGAGCTCCTTCCCCTCAGCAGTGCAAGGTCCCTGATCGAGAGTGCACTTCATGTATCCGTTTAACAGTCTCTTGTTACCCAAAACGTCATCCAATTTAATGTTGTCATATTTGCTGGAATACTCTTCGGCTTGCACATAGGCCAGGACAAAGGCAGTGGCTACGAGGATAAGTTTCATCCTATAACAAAGAGAGAAAAGTTTTTGATTAGAATAACCTCGTTAAGTTGATGTTTTGATTTTTCTGTCAATTGTATGAAGACGGCGTCGTATCGACGGCGGCGGTTCCGAGTTCCAAGCGCGCTTCAAAGAGATATCACCAAAGAGGCGGGTCTGCTAGGGTCTTGCCGGGGTTGCGGGCTGTAAGAAAGAGATACCGCGGCCCCTGAATATAAAGGGCAATCGAAGGAACATGGGTAGGTCTTAGTCAATAAAAGTCTGTCACTCAAGTTAATTGACGATTTCCGATCTGCAAAAACAAGCCTTGAACTACACATTGATTTGTCTGTCTGTTTTCTTTTATTTAAAAATGATATACTCCTACTGTACTAATCAAAATGTCGTATATATGCGAACATATAATTTTAGAATTTTATCTGACTCAAAGTTACAGTCGTTATTTTATGCGCAAAATGACTTTCAAATTTAGGAAAGTGTGATCGCAACTGTACTATATAGTAAAAATATGTACTGTTTTCAAGATAATACTGAGTCTAATAAAGAATTGTATAACAAAATTAAACTGTGAAAGTTTCAGTTACCTTTTAGAGTGGCCCATAACCGCCATCTGGTGTTAGATTTGACGAAGTTTATGTTGAGTGAACAAATTCATTTCGAGATTTTTTGTGTAAATTATGTTTTCGTCTAGTCTAGCAGAAAATATCTATAAAAACAGCTGTTCTTGATAACTTTAATAAAACTATAATATATTTGATTCTCAGATATGATCAGGCATATTTTTCAAGTTTTTTTTTGGTACATTACAAAATATTGTTTAATAACATGTTTTCTTTTATTTTCAGGTAAGCCTGCCCAACAAATGGAAAAGTCGTTAAGATATTAAAATGGGTATTTTGATACGTAAGTAAATTTTCAGTTTTCAGCGAAAAAAGCGGGATAAAAGCATAACGCAAATGTTTTGCGCAAACCTCTACAAAACCGGAAAAGTTTTAAGTACCAAACAGTAAATACTAAACATGAAAAAACATTTAACTCTTTAATGTAAACTGAGCCAAATGTTTATGACCCCCGGCGGTGCAGCGTTGTGATATGAAATATTGTATCTAACTTTTTCATTTCATAAAATAAAATATAAATGTATGGAAAGTTTTAATGGTCTCTCTCTCTTTATCAGTTAAATGTCAGAATATCACTTTTTGTGCCTGTTTTTTTTTTTAAACATTGCACCACACTAGGAATTTCTCCATCGTGGGTGCGTTTTAAAACATTTAAATTCACTTATACAAACAGCCAAATAAAATTTTATATTATATTATTTTATATTTCTACTAGCTGTGCCCAGCGGTTTCACCCGCTGAGGTTTAGGGGTGTAAAAAATAGATGTTAGCCGATTCTCAGACCTACCCAATATGTACCCAAAGTTTCATAAGAATCGGTCGAGCCTTTTCGGAAGAGTACGGTAACTAACATTGAGACACGGAAAATTTATATATTAGACTAGCTGTGCCCAGCGGTTTCACCCGTTGCTCACTTAGGGCTATGAAAAATAGATGTTGGCCGATTCTCAGACCTACCCAATATGTACCCAAAATTTCATAAGAATCGGTCGAGCCGTTTCGGATGAGTATGGGAACGAAAACTGTGACACGAGAATTTTATATATTAGATTTTATAAGATAAAAGAGATTTCGGCTATTATTTGAACTAAGAATAAATCGGGATCTTATTCTGTAAAGTTTACTTCGACTATAATAATACTGGAACGGACACAACGATTTAAAAAAAAGACTGTGTCGGTTGCTTGATGACTACTATTTTATAATATTAGTAATACTATCATTTTGAAATTCGAATGTCGAATGCTGTACCAATTACAGTAGCTGCTCAGCTCTTTATTGTCTGTAGCGTCATGTTATTACACAGTTTTTTCAGTAAATGGGCTATCCAACATAGTTATACCTGAGATTAGCGCGTTCATATAAACAAACAAACTCTTCAGCTTTAAAATATTCGTTTAGATATTTCTACTACTCGCCTTCTCAGTTTTCACATTCTGTAAATTTACTGAACTACCCATTATTATTATTTACTAGCTGTTCCTCGCGGTTTCACCCACGCTGCTCAGCACCTGTTGATCGTAGCGTGATGTTATATAGCCTATAGCCTTCCTCAAGAAATGGACTATCCAGCACTAAAAGAATTTTTCAAATCGAACCAGTACTTCCTGAGATTAGCGCGTTCAAACAAACAAACAAACTCTTCAGCTTTATAATATTAGTATAGATTACTTACTTGACTAAGACAATGTTTCCAATATTCTCTATAAACACTTCAATCCAAAGAAGAAGCTTAACTGTGCCAGATAGATCGTCCACTATCATTTTATACTGATCATTTATCCTTTAACCATCTCCTTGTAATATATTCATAATGAACGCGATCACTTTAATTGCCTGTTCATTGTCAGGTAGTAAATTGTTTTTAGTATTGTTTGATTATAATTTCTTTGAACGTGGTCAGTATTGTGGGCGATCGAATGTTCTAGCTTTTCACATTATGCTGCCGAAAAAAATTGAAAAAATTGTTTTTCTTGTACAGATGGAGAAATACAAACAGAGTCTTAACTTTATATCTACATCAATATTATATAAAAGTCACCGACAGAATCTAGGTACAACGTAGTAGCAAGAAGGAAGGATGAACTAGAAGAACCAATAATTTAAAACAAATTAAACTGGCTGGTCCTTCGAGTCGGATCCTTATATTATGAAATAGTAACTATGATCACGTTGTCATTAGTCCTAATCCGGCTCGAAGCAACTCCGTCCACAAGTTTAAAAAGTTCTGCGAAGTTTCTATACTATACAAGCTTATCCAACGGTGCCACCTCCTGGGTCCGATTGTAAAATTAAATCATCCAGGGTCAAACAGACACACACGAAAAACCATCAAAATCAGTTAAATGTTACGTCATTTATTTCATCATTTTTAATTCTATTAACAAAAAATATAATTTTAATCGCATCTTGCTACAAAAAGTGGCCTGAAACAATTATCACGGATTTAATAATTACCTTCAAACCTCATCGCATGTAGCCTTCTTTCGACCCTGTGGTAAACATGACCACAATGGTTCATTACCATTTTACCGTGATTAACGATTTGTGGTAATGACTAAGTTCTATTGTCTTTTCTATGTCGCAATTTTGAATTTTATTCCTTGTTCAAAGTTAATGGCGTCTATCGTTTTTATCGTTGATTATTTCCAGCCTTAAAAAAAATACTAGATATTTAAATTTACACAAAAAAAAGTATTGTGGACTATTGTTTTTGTGTGCTTGTGCCTCATTGAACAGACAAATCTGAATGTGTGTTTATTGGAATTTATTTGGTAGTTTAATACTTGGATTGATTTGGTTCTTGTGAATATCAAGTTTATTTTACATAATCGTCAAATCCTGCAAATCGACATGGGTTGAAGACTGGAAAATGATCTGGTTTACTGTAAGTCTACATTAAATTATTTTCATCATCTAAGACATAATTTAACAGAAGTTTTGTTTTTGCAATACTATTAAGTGTCAAAGATCAATGGCATCACTAAGCCCCTTACACAACCAATCACGTTGCTAGAATCTAGTTTCATTCAAGTAATGCTTGTGAATTAAGTGACGTTCCGTTATACGGGCCTAAGACAGGATTATAGTTTATCCAAGGCTTTTCTCTAATAGCCGCTCTATAATTACAAAATATAACTCCTTGACATGACATTACCATAATTCTTATAGGAAAAACTCCTACTTTATGCGCTTTTAAAGAAACGTTCATTTTTAGTGTTTCGTACCTCAATAAGAATAAACGGAACCCTTATTCTATCACTTTGTTGTCTACCTGTGTGTCTGTCTCTCAGGACCCTTTATCTCGGGAATGCGTGAATGTATCGAGTTGAAATTAAAACCATATGTTCAAGTCTGTGGTCTCTTGGAGTTGTGGATATCTCGAAGTCAAAAGATATGGCCATTTATGTCGCAAGTTTGTACGGAACCCCCGGTGTGCGAGGTCGACTCGCACTTGTCTCGTTTTTTTTTTTTCAAAATTACCTCTGGAAATGAATCTTCAAAAAGTCACCATGAAATACTCGCGACGCCAACGACCTTGTCCTCACTCCCCTCCTCTCACAGATACATCTTCATTAATTTCCCCTTTTTCGACTATTTTCGGTGCGTGAACTATGAGATGACATTTCTTGCGATGGGAATGACTCCCGTTGACTTCTGTGTACCAACAGACACAGTTATGGTAAACGATTGATTGATGACAGTAAAGATTCGGCAAAACCCTTTCTATTATATATGTACTGTATTTATACTGTACTTAGATCAAAATAACCGGTTTAAAATGGTAAAATACTGAATTTAAATAAAATCTATACTAATATTATAAAGTTGAAGAGTCAAAATCAAAAATCAAATCAATCAAAATTGTTTGTTTGTTTGTTTGAACGCGATAATCTCAGGGACTACTGGTTGGAATTGGAAAATTCTTTTAGTGTTGGATAGTCCATTTCTTGAGGAAGGCTATAGGCTATATAACATCACGCTACGACCAACAGGTGCTGAGCAGCGTGGGTGAAACCGCGTGGAACAGCTATAAAAAATATAACTTTTGTTGTAGTTCTGCATTTTTACCGTTTAAACGGTTTAGCGGTTTATTTTAGGAGATAGAGTATAATAAATCTGGTCCGAAATTTCTTGCTGCTTGTTGTGTATCAGGAAAATAATTAAAGTTTTTTTTTTTAATTTCTATGTATATTTTAAACTTATTTAGTTCTTATCAAACTCATATTTATGAAATTTGATAGGTTTATTGATTACACTTACTACACTTTATTTATTGATTAAGGTGAAAACTGAAAAAAAAATAAAAGTATACTGCAACTTCACTTGCACATACTCTTATTATTCCATTTTTATTTATTCTCTCTATTTTGCCGTGTGTTCAGTCAATACGAGCAACTAAGGAGGTGACTGCTCACCCCAGGGTGGCGAACACTCCCGAACTTCCCCGAATAAATTCCGAACGGTATTTTAATAATTTATATTCGGAGTGTGGCACCCCTGCTGCGATGTGTCACTTGTTTCAACAGAAAGAGGTAGTTTAAAATTCCTTTCGTGATAAATTTACTTATGCTTTCTGTCTTAACATCGCTGAATCTTCAGCTTGTAAATCATCAAATAACTTCTCCCGCTCTGGGCAGAGCGGAAGGAAGTGTCATGTACTGACTAAACCCCATCTATGTTCCTTCTTTTGCCCTTTGTGTTCCAGGGCCGCGGTATCTCTTTAAAACAACCCGCAGCCTCGGCAGATAGTGACCCTAAAAAGTTCCTCAGATTTGCTGACATCTCTTTAAGGTACACGTGAAACCCGAAGATGCTGTTGACACAGTTACCTTAGTACCTATAGCTAACATTTCCACATATTATACGAAGTAATCCTATTACCGTCAACGGCACACATATTCAGTCACCAGGATGCTTTGAATCAGAGGGGCCTGCCTATCAGAGGGGCCATCGCTTGCCGGGGTTGCGGGTTGTTCGAAAGAGATACCGCGGCCAAGTACATGGGTGGGTTTTAGTCAGTATAAGACTTAAAACACAACACTCCCCCGGCTCCGCCCAGAGCGGGGGAAGTTAGTTGATGATTTCCCATCCGCTTAAAAAAGGGTACTTTAGAGAAAGTTCCGATTAAAAATACAATGTGTGGAATTTAAAATCGACTCGCATACTTGGCTTTACTATGAGGAACGTTATCCTTGGTCACATTTTACGACTAAAGTAAAGGGCGAGAAAATGTAGGCGTTGGTGGTCTTGGCCTTTTAAAGATCGATCTAAAATAATCCATGGAAAGGAAAAATAGTAGTTGTACGTTCGTGGAGTTCTAGGCACTTTTTCTACAATAAAAACGGTGTCCACACATTATGATTTACTAGCTTCCGCCCGCGACTTCGTCCGCGTGGCATACATTACTAATGCTAACTTTAACCCTCGTGGTGACAAAAAAAATATCTTTCGCCACCCTTTTTTCCCTATTTCTTCCCCTTTTCTCACTTTTTTTAGCCTATGTCCGTCTCCAGGGTCCCAACTATCTCTGTACCAAAATTCATCAAAATAAGTTTGAAGACGTAACAAACAAACTCACTTTCGCTTTTATAATATTAGTACGGATTGTAGTTTTGTATTTTATACTGTGGCAGCTTTAAGAGCTATTAACGAACCTTTCTGTAATCAAAGACTTCAGTTTTCATTTTCCATTTGTAAAAAGGTTCTAAAGTATACAATTCACAATATTAACAATGTATGTTTTCATTTTAAGAATTTATCAAATCAAATCATTTATTTCTTTGCAAACATTGGTATAGTGTCTATACACTATACCAATGTTTGCAAAGAAATACTACTAAAATAGAAATAGTACTATAGGTCCTATTATGATTTTGCTAAATGGCACTGATAAAACGTCGAGTAAAGGTGCACGGTTTGGGATGGTGGTTTCCTATGGAGAAGAACCGGCAATTTTTGACCCTTCTGCTCTGTCCCACTCCTGGACAAACCCTCGCTCCAGTGCTTCTTCCACTTTTCACGAACGCGCGTCCTTCTTCCAGCCCTAATCGAACCACTAATTCTTCCTACGTTTAAGCTGAGTTTATTCCAACGCATTCTAGAGCATTCGCGATAATTCTATAGTACGGCCAACGAGAAGCGATACGAAAGGTCATTAACCTAAAGAACAACTGTGGCGTCGACAATCTAATATTTAGCTCTTTCCATAGGCAAAGGCACAAGCTTTGTCGTAATGTCTCGTTCTCCCGGCAAAAACATGACAACGTTAAGACGGGTTCGCCAACATTCGGGCGACCATTTTAGATGGGGTTTTAGCATGGGTTTTGTTTACATTTGGTATCGCTTCTCGTTGGCCGTACTATAGAAGGGTAAATGATAAATGATGTTTATTTTGAAAGTAGGTTTTCACAAACACTTTTACTCGTCTTTTTTTTAACTAAATGAGGCCGGTGTTTCGTCTCCGACTACTCTGAGAAGAAACAGCCGAAACAAACTCAGGGGTCATAGTCTCTTTTAAGGTCCAGACAAAAAATCTTGGTCAACGTACATGAAGAGTATGCAGACTAGTGTCTGAAATGGTCTTTTAGATAAAGCACCACACAGATTGAGTGGACCTGTCCCGTCAGTGCAAGCATTTGTCCGTTATCGTGTAGCTCGACTCAAAACCCAAGGAGCTCAACGAATCGACGAACAATACCAAAAAAAGGTAATTTAATGTATTTAAATTCTAAAAGTCGTGCAGAATACGAAACAAAATAGCCAAGTCATCATCTACTACGCAGAGCAGAGCGAGTATAAGAGTACAATAAGTTATGATTGATGTGGTTTCAAAAAACCTTCACGTACAGCTTGGCGGTCGTAACCAACACCCGTTAATTGCAAGTAAGTACGTCATAATTACGTAAACAACCCTTTATGTTGGCTGTAAACATTCTGTGCTTAATTTTAGAAAACTGTTGAGTAATTGCTGCAGGTTTTCTGGCAAAATGCGGTTCTGTTGTTGGCTCATTATGTTGTTTTTAGAGTTATTTGTTTAGCAATAGGTTTTGCTAGTGGTTTTGCCTGTTTGGAGGGCGATAATATAAGGTAACGTTCTTACTGTAATGATAAAAAGCATCCTGTATCTTGAAGTAAATTACATAGAAATACGTTCAGCTGTACCGTGAAAATGTTACTGACAGACAGATTGCGGGCTCACAAATAATTAATATCCTAATTTTGGCATATGCGGATTTTTTTTATATTTTTGGGAGAAATTATTAGTTTTTTTTTGGAAACACTACAGGTGGTTCCAGATTAATCCATCACATAGCAAACTTAAATAATAGAAGACAAGAATAAAAGCAATTTCAAAGATTGGAATTAGAGAAAGCTTTCCGATACCACAAACTGAACAAATCCAGACACATCCCCGTCAAGACAAAGCTAATACCAACACCAACTACAAACATTTACAATAAAAATGGATGCAATAAAAGTGTACGGCAAATAGTTTGCAGAGTTACCGGCCAACAGATGTCCACAAAGTTTGTAGAACAACTTGACGTTGGCCCAACATTTGTCCTGTATTTTATGTCCTAGATATGTTTCAGATTTTGCTGCGAATGACGTCACATAAATTGGATTTGTTTCTCACTATTTTGGGGATGTTGTAACTTCGTGTACAAAATATTTGGCCTCTGAGTTTTTCCTAAGAATATTTTTCTTGAAATATATTGTGGCTTCTTAGCATATTACAATGACAGTGTAATGGATGTGGCTAATAAATTAAAATGTAATAGTTAGGACACTGAAAACAAATCGTAATCTTTTTGCTAGACCAAATTCGGTGATGTCATCGGTACATGAAGACTGAAATATCTCGTATTTCTATGCCAGTTTACGTCTCGATATTTGTCATAATTCTGCAATTAAATTTTGATATTTATGAAAATTTGTTCTAATAGTAAAAAGGATTAAGTATTTAACCATTTTAAACACACAAGTGTGATGTGAGGTAGAAAGTGGGAAGAAAAGGGAAAACTTAGCGTTGCTATTACAAATCAATAAGGCGCAAGGTGAACTGTGTTACCCCGAATTTAACGCGAGCGAAGCCGCGGGCAAAAGCTAGTTTATTATAACTCGCAGAACAAGGGCCAAACTTGACAAAAAACGAAGAAATCATAATGAATCAAATTTTAAAAGCGATAAAAAAATCCAATCTGAATCATCATCTCTAATTTGCAGTCAAAAATAATAGAACAAAGAATTTCAATTACCATTCTAGGTTCAGAACATTCTCTAAGATCTTCTGCTTAATGAAACCTAATCTTGCTACCTACGCGGTACCATAAAGACAGCCACTCATTGCCTGTTTTAAGAGTTAATTAAACTTTTAGAAAAGGTCAAGAGTCTGTATATACTTCGGTAATTGATCTGTCTTAAAATAGCCACTCGTTTTAAATAGAACCTTACCTACCTTACTTTATAGAGCCTTTTCAATGTCTAGCTGAAGATGATCTCAAAGGCTTTATGTCGAAGGGTTTAGGAAGGTCAAAAATGTGGCTTAACTGGGGTTTTTGCAAGAAAAGAAGGGTTCTTCATTGTCTTGTGTTTGGTTTGCGAGTTTTTTTTTAATCTTGACGGTTTAAATTACATAATATTTCATCACTCAGATCCAGCCTGTCTTTTGGCTGTCTTCCCCCAGCGCCGCCCTAAGCCAAGGCTCATACACCACATGCGGTGCCCTTAGCGTGTAGTCGCTTAGTTTGTACGTTTTTTGCCCTGGCTAGAAGCCTTAATTTCAAGCATCCACAGGAATTGCTTGGCAGACGACAACCTTCTAGGTTGAACTGCGAGATGCCATTCATATTTTAAAAAATCCACTCATCTTTTCTTTGGCCTTCTTCTTTTCATACATCCATATTTATAAAATAATTATGTTAAATGAAAATGTATACACGTGCTTAAATGAGAATCGAAAATGATTCAGGTTTAAATTCCCACGTCAATACAATTAAAATACTTCATGGGATGTTTAGATTAACTTGTTTTACCTTTTGAACGTTACTTTTTTTTTATTTGGATAAGTGGTCTTTGGGGTCGCATTTTAGGTTTATAACAACACAGAAGAATTTCTTCACAATAAAGGTTGAATTTCCCAATGGATTTCATTTAGCGACACGATCAATCCAATAACCGTCTTGTAGGTTTGTATATATATATGTATATATTTGCAGAACATAGATCATGGGATTAGTGAAGAAAGTTTTGGGAATAAAATGTGGATGGCTATAGTAGACGAAGAAGACCAAAAAAACAATGGATGGATTGTGTGAACAATGAACTGGCAAAAAGGGAGGTGTCCGATTAAATCCTACTAATATTATAAATAGGAATGTTTGTGAGGATGGATGGATAGATGGATGAATGGATGGATGGATGGATGGATCGATAGATTGATGGATGGGTGGATAGATGGAGGGTTAGATGGATGGATAGATAGATGGATGTATGGATTTTTGTTACTCTTTCACATCTAAACAGCTTAATGGATCTTGATGAGACTTGGCACAAAGGTAGATTATAGTCTGGAATAACACCTAAAATACATATTTTTTAATCAATACGCGGGCGAAGCTGCGGTTGCCAGCTAGTGGCGAATAAAGAGGAGTATGAAGAAGTAAACATGCTGGGCCGACAAATAACTTGGAATAGGTCAGAAGAATGATATCAAATCACAAGTTTTTTTTGGGGTAGGAAGTCATCAAATAACTTCCCCCGCTCTGGGCGGAGCGGGGAGGAGTGTCAGACTTTTACTAACTAAAACCCACCCATATTCTAATGCCTTTTGCGTTCCGGGCCGCGGTATCTCTTTCGAACAACCCGCAACATCAAATCAAAAGATTAAGGAGTTTCTTCATCCAAAATAAGATATGGTCAAGGTTCAACAAAAATATCAAATTTCTGATATATTTTTCTAAACTTCGCTTGACTTTCTCTAACTCAATAAAAAAGTTAAAGTTCTCTTCCAGACTAATAATATTTAGCAGTGCCTGCGACAGCTTGTTGCAAACATTTCTGATTAACTTCATAACATTGTAGTATTATGTTTTTGTTGGCAACACCAAACTGCTCACTGATTCAATTTAGTGGTAATTTTGTTTCGACGGTCGACGAACCGTGAGGGTTGATTCAATTTGCCTCAACTTGAGTATATGCAAGCATTTGTTTGTGTATTAAGGGTAAATATTATTTCGAGTGTTGTTTTCATGTTTGTCCAGACGTGTTGACGTTGTAGCTAAGCTATCGATGATGGAATGGTACCTACTAGAAAAACACCCTGGTAAAAAAACATAAGTTTATAGTTCAGCGACTTTAATATGCTTTTTTTATTTTAATGTGAAAATCATGGAATAACTTCCCCCACTCTGGGCGGAGAATGAGGTAGTGTGAGACTTTTAATGACTAAAACCTATCCATGTTCTTTCTTTTGCCCTTTGTGTTCCGGGGCCGAAACCCCAGGAGGCAGTAGACTTGCCAGGCCCCTCTGCTTTGCTGACATGGCCTATTTTAAAATGTTCTAGGTTTTAGAGACATTTAGCCGTACTGGATTGGATTGAATTACTGTAAACTTGTAGTTTTTGTTGACTTTATTTTTTGTAGTAACCTTGAAAAAACTTTTTCTTTTTACAACGAAAGATAGAATTAATTATTTCTCATAGATATGATAATTTCTCATAGAGGAATATCGATATGTAATTGTGGTCACCTATCCACAGAGCGACCTTGGCTAGCACGGGTTAATCTTGAAGATCGACCAGAGTAGCGTTATTATTCTGAACCAGCTCCACAATTATGTTGTAGTAGCTGGCGCCCGCGGCTTCGCCCGCGTGATAATCGAAAAAATCTCCTATGTGTTATTCCAGACTTTCAAAGTCAATGTCAAAGTTATTTATTTGTGAAACATAGGTAATATAATAGTATATGGTATAAAAAAATTAAGTTGTTTTACTATGTTTTGCCTTGAAAGGCGTACAAATTAATTACAAAAAATAACATGCTAGGTAGTAGTAGGGTAAAACCGTTTCAAATACAAAATAGAATAACACACAAATCGACCAGTTTTATTTTATGTAACTCTTTGCCAATTGATCAAGATCCGTTCAGCCGTTTAGAAGTGTTACTCTTTGTAACAAACATCCATACATCCATCCATACAAACATTCGCATTTGTAATATTATAAAGTAGGATATTTTTTATTAAACCCGAATGTTTTATATGATATAAGAAAACTGAAAAACTGCTAATGATCGAATTTATTTTTTACAGACTATTAAAAGAAACTAGCTTTTATACATCTATCTATAATCGATATCAATTTCAGCCCAATTGTATTGTCCAGAGTCTACAAAGAAAAAAGTTCTTGAAAATAATTTGTCTCCGAAGTTATCCGAAGTCGTTGCATCTTTCTCAACTTCAGAACGTTCTTTCACAAAATCTTTTGTTAAAGTTAAGTTAGTAAAGAAGTTTAAACATAAAAAAATCCATAGAGATCAACGCTTTGAAATAGGCAACTACAGTACTATCACAATTTGTTATGCATTGTGTCTGGGACTGTGGCTTAATTCTTTTGTTTCTTGACATTCGAAAGTGCCTGTAATGGTCTAATTGAAATAAATGGTTGATGAATGAAGAGATTGAAAACGAGTACTGGTGAAAAAAAAGTCTAAGTGACAAACAAATTAATAGACCATATTCTTTTTATTTTAGTCGTTTGTCTTGGTATGGACATCTAATAAACCAAGAAACAGATAATATTCCACAAAATAACTTACAAGTGGTACAGACTGAGATATGTGAAAGTTGTGAATGTTCTCACTCAGTAATGTTCTCAGATAGTATTGGAAGGGGTGTAGGTAAATTATTAAGTAATAACCTGAGCTTTCCCAGTCAAAATAATTGTATGCCAGGGTTAACTTATAAGCAGATAATGGCATTAGTAACTGGAAATGTTTATAGCAAAAATACTGATCTAACCATATTTATAGGAAATAGTTCAAAAATTAAGAAGGAAGACATCACAGATAGTGTAACTGAGTTGTTAAAGTTGAACTGTCGTAAAATAATATTGTGTGCTTTTCCATACTTATATAAAAAGTCAAACAAACAGAACAATTACATTCACATGCTGAATAAGCATATGCATTTCTTGGTAGGTCACTATTGTGACAAGCTTGTATATCTTGATGTCAACACTGTTGTTGATAAGCTTAGGTCGACACGGGGTAGTGTGTTTCTACCTACTAGTTGTAGACACAAAATAGCTAGGCTATTAGCTTATAATATTCACTCGGACATAAATATTATGTCTATGTTTTCTTATATTATTAACACGGCGAATATTAGTACTTATACTAACATACCTTTTTACAAGGAAGGCGGGGGAGTATTGTCGCTCACTCCGGCTCATTTAAACTAGCTAGTAAGACAACAGACACCAAGGTACCTTCTGGCTCTCAAATAGTTAAATTTAAAAAAGGGGCTAAGCAGAATTCCTTGAAATTATTTCATCAAAATATTCAAGGTTTCTCTTCAAAACAACTAGAGATTGAATTGTTTTTAGAAAAAACCAAGTTTGATATTGTATGTTTCACCGAACATTGGCTAAAAGATCATGAAATGTTAATTAATTATGAAAATTACAGTGTAGGCAGTTGCTTTAACCGTAAATCTAAGATGCGTGGGGGTTCACTAATCTTAGTCAAAAATAGAATTAAATTTAGAAGTCGTATTGATATAGTTGATCTATCGGTTGAACATAATATTGAATTGTCTTGTGTTGAGCTGGATAAGCATGTCATAGTGTGTGTTTACAGGCCCCCAAATTATCAAAACTACTCGATATTTGAGTCAGTAATGGAAGATGCTTTGGCAAAACTTGCAACAGGTAATAAATCGCTAGTCATCTGTGGTGACTTTAACATCAATATTTTAGATGAAAATTCAAATAGCAGTAGATTCTTAAATCTTTTTAAATCATTTAATTTGTTGAATGTGTTTTCGGAGCCAACCCGAATTACTACAAATACCGCTACATGTATTGATAATGTTTTCTGTTGCTGCGACTTCTTAGATAAATCCATTGTAAATTACCTTCCCTCTGATCACAGCGGTCAAACCGTCGTTTTCGAGTCCTACACATCATCACAAAAAATTCAGATACAGTCTAGACCCATCCAGTATCCCAATTAAAACTACAGAAACGTTAAATTCCTCACCCTTGCTTTCTGTTGAGTTATTAAGAGCAAATGTTTTACCATGCTCGGTTGAGTTTCAGTTTAAGCATATCGATGGTTCCGGCAACAAATGTCGTAAACGCCATTTTGGCGAAAATGAGTTAAGAATGCAGCCCTACTTAATTTTTGGCGCTGCGTCGATCTAAAAATGTGAAAAAAATATTCGCCTAAAAAAAATACTTTTACACCCAAAATTTTTACTAGTATAATCAAGATTTTTTAGAAAAGAGGGTATGTATAACTCATATTGCTTAGAACCGAATAACCGTGCAGGTCGTATAATACAACGGTCAAACAGCTGTCGGTCGTAAAAACATGAATACATATATAATTGTAATTACACCCCACAATCATTTTTAAAACGTAAGCTCTGCTGAGAAACAATTGTCGTAATGTCACTTGGTCTTGGAGAATTCCAATCCAATGACAGAAGATTATTAATCAGGAAGACCTGATTTTCTATAACTCGTCGTCGTATTATGTTTTGCATCTACTTTTTTATTATCTTGCCGATAACACTTTCCCATTTTCACCAACGACACTAAAAGTTAGGTAGACCATAGTACAGAAGCTTTCCGAACAAACAAGATTTAGAAAGATGAACTACCAAAATTTTTAAGGGCGTTGGTGAAAATGGGCATTGTTTATTAAAATTATTAGAGCAGTAAGCTTGGTAGAATGTTTACTTATATTTTTTTGTAATTCATTATCAATACGTCTTAAAAAATGTCGTGATTATAAAATCTTCTTGAAATCAATGAAACAAAATGATTACTTAGCATTTCGAATTATGTCTGGCTGGTTAGGTACGCCGTTGGAAGTAGAACACTATAGGCATCTTGTAACAAACGCTTGATTAAATTATAAGGGACGATGCCTATAATATACTTACTTAAGTGTATTTCTATACCTTTAGGACCTGGCAGGTCCTAAAGGTGTAGGGTAAGGTCCCTTGTACTGACTAGAACCCACCCATGTTCCTTCTATTGCCCTTTACGTTCCGGGGCCGCGGTATCTCTTTCGAACAACCCACAACCCCGGAAGGCGGAGGCTCTGGCAAGCCCCTCTGCTTTGCTGACTCTCTTTGAGGCGCGCGTGAAACACGAACGCGCCGTCTACACGGCCTGTCGTCAATCGACGGACGGACGGTGAACTACCCATTGCTCACCGTGCACAGGCTTGTATCTACGGTGGCCGGGAGTCGTCTCGCGGCGTCCGGCGCCCGGGGCGTCTCCCGCGGCTTCTGGGTTGGGCAGATGTTCTTTCCCTCAAACGCCCGGCCACCTCCTTTACTAGCATTACTGCTTCGCAGAAAGTGGTGACCGCTTCCCATTCCCTCTCGCTCCGGACCATGGCCTGAACCAGGGCCGGACGCGAGAGATCGCCGCCGCCGATCGCCTCTAGCTCGGGCACGGCGGTGCTCCGCCCACGCTGGACAGACCGCCACTGTGTGCTCCACCGTGTCCTCCGGGCGATCGTCACAATGGTGACACCCGGGCTGTATTAGTGCCTTGCTTAACCATTATTTTGATTAAACGATGACGGTCAATGAATCAAAAACCTTTTTTAATTATGTCAATTTGTGTTCTATTTTATTGTTTTTATTACAAGTAATGAAAACTCAACTTACAGTCTTATTAAATTCATTGATTTGCTTCAGATATTTCCATGTTTGTTACATACCATCACATCAGATCGTGGTGTTTACACTAATTTTTATTGCAGTATATGGTTTTTAAAACCAAACCCAGAACTATTGTATTTAAAAACTGGTGCATACTTCTAACTTCCGTTAGACAAATCGTTTTCCATTGATTTATTAGTGGTCGTAAATACCAACTTCTTGAATTTTCTGGGGTGTATGTCCAAGCTAACTTTTAAAATAAGGCTTTGACATAAATAGCAATAATATATTGTGAAACACCATCGTATTTTACGTATTTCTTGTATAGAACACAATTTTACAACTTTTAAAGTTAAAAAGATATAAGCCAAAAACGAAATTATTTTTTGTTTTTCGTTGATTACCAAAAGTGCTATTTTGGTGTTTACGACCTTTGTTGTCGGAAGCATCGATATTAACCCCACTGTAGTCATTAAAGCTTTTAAACAAATTAAAATCAAATTAACCGAAGACCTTTGGGGATTGTCAATTAAAGTTTGTCAAGCTATCATTGAGACTATAGCACCGTACTTAGCCTTTATATTTAATTTGTGTGTGGACCAAGGAGTCTTCCCGGACCTTATGAAATACAGCAAGGTAATACCGCTTTTCAAATCTGGGGACAGTAAAGACACCAATAATTATAGACCCGTATCCGTTTTGCCGGTTTTCAGCAAGGTGTTTGAAAAGGTAATGCTTAACCAAATGCTCAACCACTTTAACACCAATAAAATATTACATGAAAAGCAGTATGGTTTCACCAAAGGACGTTGTACCACTGACGCCGGTGTCACCCTATTAAAACACATATTTACTGCGTGGGAAGAGGCACAGGATGCCATAGGGATCTTTTGTGACCTCTCAAAAGCATTTGATTGCGTGAACCACGAAACCCTTCTCTTAAAACTTGAACATTACGGCCTAGGGAAACTTGCCCTTAGTTTAGTAAAATCGTATTTAAATGATAGACAGCAGCAAGTACAAATAAATGGTGTCAATTCAATGGGTTTAAATGTAAAGATGGGTGTACCACAAGGATCGATATTAGGTCCCTTCCTCTTTTTAGTATATATTAATGATCTACCCCATTTATTTAAAAACCAACCACAAATGGTGTTGTTTGCCGACGATACCTCTTTAATATTTAAGATAAACAGACGTGCCACAAATCCTGACGACGTAAATAATGCCCTAATGCAGGTACATAATTGGTTTACCGCTAATAATTTAGTATTAAATGGGAAAAAAACGAAGTGTATAAGATTTGCTCTACCAAATGTCAAAAACAGTGAGTGTGACATAGTATTGAATCAAGAGAAACTAGAATTCGTCGAAAAAACTGTTTTCTTGGGAATAACACTCGATTCAAAGCTACAATGGGGTCCGCATATAACATCTCTTGCAGGACGCCTTAGTTCAGCAGCATACGCTGTTAGAAAAATCCGTCAGTTTACTGATGTAGATACCGCGAGACTAGTCTATTTTAGTTATTTTCATAGTATAATGTCATACGGTATTTTACTTTGGGGACGGGCTGCAGACATCGAGTCTATATTTATTCTGCAGAAAAGAGCCATTAGAGCCATATATAACCTACGTAGGCGAGATTCTTTAAGGGAACAGTTTAAGGATATTAACATCATGACAGTACCTTGTCAATATATTTATGAAAACATCATGTATGTCAGGAAAAACTCGCATCTTTTTAGTAAAAGAGGTGACAGACACAATTATAATACTAGAAATAGGGACCAATTAGTTCAACCAGGTTTCAGGTTAGCTAAAGTAGACTCATCTTTCATGGGGTACTGTTTGAAATGCTACAATAAAATACCTCCCCACATTCTTCAACTGAATGAAACGAAATTTAAATCTTGTATTAAACGCACACTATGTAGGCAAGCATATTATAAGTTGGGGGATTATATTGATGATAAAAATGCTTGGCTCAATGCTGGTCCTGCTCCTCAAGCATAGGGGTAAAGTCATTAATAAGTATCCGAAGCTATAGTGGAAGCTGCAGAAGATTGTAAGACTATCTTTGCAATGTATAGAATCAATTCTCTAGTATTGTATAATTATTAAGCCCATATGTGAGTGCTATGTATTACCATTGACTTGACGAAGCCCTGGTGGTTAATAGTGTCATGCTCACTTAAATGTCTCGCTGATGGTGGCGGGTGTGTCGGGTCATTTAGCTCCCTTCAAAATGGTCGAGCTGAATGGGGCTGATCCATACGTCATGTTCGTGAACGGGCGCTGTCAGTTGGGACTGGTCATTTTTTAACTACCACGGTCATTTTTAATTTATTTAGATTTAAATTGAATTTTGTTTTTTATTTACTCTGGACGCTCTTACTGTGCACGTCTTTTTACATCGTTCTCACATATTTGTATAATCTCAACACGAATGATGTAAATACTATTTTGTAAAAATATTATAATTTAAAAGAGTGTCCATGGAGTTTCTTGCCCATTCTTCTCCATAGAGATCAACGCTTTGGAATGGGCAACTGCAGTACTTTCACAAGTTATTATGCCTTGTGACCGGGACTGTAGATTCATTTTGTTTCTTGACATTCAAAAGTGCCTGTAATGGTCTAATTGAAATAAATGATTTGATTTGATTTGATTGATTTGACATGTAATGAGGAGGGATGAAGGACACGTGAATGAAAAAAAGTAATGGATCTGAATGTTGATGGACGGAGAGCGAGAGGAAGGCCATAGAAAAGATGGATGGATTGTGTAAGGAATGATATGAAGGAGAAAGGAGTAAATGATGCCGTGACGTCTGATAGGGGAGAATGGAAGAAGAAAACGTGTTGCGCCGACCCCAAATATAATGGGACAAGAGCAGGAAAATGATGATGATGATTCTTTGATATTTTACAAAAAAAAAAAAGAATTTTCGTATATAGATAGAATTTAGATATGGGATACTGTCTTATCGCTTAAAGCGTTTTTTCCAGGACAACCAAAACAAGATTTTATCAACGCCCTAAAATTTTATGAGGAACCAGATTTATTGACTAAAATAGATACTTCAATAATAAGAATATTGACTCTTCTATATTGGTTTTCTTGATAAGTTATCTATACTAATATTATAAAGCTGAAGAGTTTGTTTGTTTGTTTGAACGCGCTTATCTCAGGAAGTTCTGGTTCGAATTGAATAATTCTTTTAGTGTTGGATAGTCCATTTCTTGAGGAAGGCTATAGGCTATATAACATCACGCTACGACCAACAGGTGCTGAGCAGCGTGGGTGAAACCGCGAGGATCAGCTAGTACTTAATAATCTTCCTTCATACATTTTCTGATTTCAATAAGTTTTTATTGCTGATTTCAATTTAAAATTATATTTTTTTTACATATTTTTACACGAATTTGGTCACATCACTTGTAAAGAATTTAAAAAAGAAACTTCTTGATCTATTTTCCTATAATTGATTGAGCTGGTTAGCTAGATCTAATGATTTTAATCTCGTTTTGTTTTGAAAAAAAGTACAAAGGATTTTTTTCAAACGTGTTCCACACTAGGAATTTCTCTTGTATCGTATGTGCGTTTACAACCATTAAAACTCAGATACATAAACAACCAGACAAAAATTTGTTCAGTGCGGGAATCGAACCCGCGACACGTAGCGCAGCAGTCGATCGCTCAGCCACTGCATCATTTGCAAAAGTACATTAGAAGGAAAATGATGTATTATAGAGAATAACTCATAAATTACACAAGCAATATAGATAAAATTTATATGGGAGTTATCACCCTTTCAATTATACAAAAAAAAAAAATCGGCTCATAACAAACATCCAAAACAAAAAAAAAACAGTCGTAATGAGAACTTCCTCCTTTTATTTGAAGTCAATTAAACATAATATTTAATCTAGCTCACTGTCAATACGAACTTTAATTTTCAAAGAAAACGCTTTTCAATGTCCTTGCCCTCGCGATGGTAACTTACTTAAACTTATTAAAATGGTCCTTCGCTATCAAAATATTAATTTATTTTATGAAAAGCATTTTATGGGGTTTCTTTATGATTGGTTCTTTATCATCAGAAGCTTTTAATTCTGTCTTAATTGAAAATTATGAAGGTTTGTTTACTGAAACGAGATTTTATGTAATTACGTTTAAAAGACATCTTTTTTTACATGAAAGGTTCTTTGATAATAATTATTTTTTTAGGGTGTGTACCTCAAAAGGAAAATGTAGAACCTTTTAGGATCACAGGTCAGTATGACAATCCCGGGAACACGTAAAAGTATCAAGAAATTAAAACCACTCAAGATAATGGTCCCTTGCAGCTGTAAAAAAATAGCCGTGTTAGTCTATGCACCCAAAACATAATTATGACCGTTTATGTCGCAAGTTTGTACAGGATAACTTGGTGAACGAGTCCATCTCGCACATGCTGATTATTTTATTCTTATTTTCTATAGTATTATTTGTCCTTACTAATATTATAAAAGCGAAAGTGAGTTTGTTTGTTTGTTGCGTCTTCATGCCTGAATGGTTAAACCGATTTTGATGAATTGTGGTACAGAGATAGTTGGGACTCGGAGCCGGACATAGGCTAACTGTTTTAAAACATGTGAGAAATGAGGGAGAAAGAGGGAATAGAAGGGAAATCTTAGCTTTGGTATTATAATAAGTAAAGCGCAAGAGCAAAAATTACTGTGTTACCCCGAATTTAAAGGGAGTAAACGCGGGCAAATTCTTTATAATATATTTTTTTTAATTTTCTTTTTTACTAACAAGCGTTTGTAGGCATCTCCTTATTCACAAATAAATCTCGGATGGTCGTAAAACAATATACGTACCAACTCCGACCCCTCCTTACAACCGTGGTGACACAAAGATGCATTCGAAACAAAAGAATATTTTTCAAGGCGGATTCCGGAGCCCGAAGCGATCCTTATTTTACAAAACCGTTTTTCTTCGCTAGGGTCGTATGTTTCTGGATTTTCACGGCACACTCCATTTGCTGCCCACTCGTGAAGATTTCCTTCTCCTTGAGAGAATTTCCAGCAAAATTGAAGTGATTTGTGAGTTTGTCGGGACAAACAAGTTTTTTTAGTTGATTTGTGTTGTGTGTAAGACAGAAAATTTATGGGAGCTTTGTGTGTAGCCTACCAGAAAATAGAATTTTCTTGTATATTTTTATAAGAATAACAATCATTTCTGGCGACATAAATAGGTATGTATTTATTTATGCTCCTTTGTTGCCAGACAGACAAATATATATAAATCGGATTAGTTAATTAATCTTTTACAACTAAGTTGGTTGCAGTCCACTGCACGTTGTCACTAAAATAATTCGCATATACATTCAAAAGGTATGCTTAGAAAGATTTATAAAGAAATAAGAGTATAATCCTTACAATGACTTTGGAAAATGAAAAAAAAACTGTGGGATTGTATAGGCTTTAGAAATATAAAGCTCGTTAATTAAGGAAAGTATCCATGTATTTTTCTAACATATTGTCAGAAAAATGCCCCTAAAGCGATGTGCTGGCCTACAAAATGTATAACCACCGTAAACAAGCTCGGGGATCTAATTTTGGACCTCATCAAGGTACAACGAGAGCTTGGCCACACACCGATTAATATTTCAAGCTTAGGGAACAGCCCTTTAACACGAAACAAAATACGCTCAAACATCAACCCTTCAAACACAATCCATTGCTTGTATAAAAAAGTACAGAAAACAAATATTTCGAACAAAACATGCAATGGTTTCGCAAACTTCAGGAAAGTCGTTGTTTACACACGAAAGGCAAATGTCACAATTAACCACTATGTTAAACGTGGGTGCTCGTTTGATTCAATATTCAGTGTAATGTAATTAAACAAAATTGTGAATGTGTAACTTTGTGAGCGGGATGAATGTTTAGACGGTAAACTAGATTGTGGTCTGATGAAATCTTTTGACTTTTCTCGCCGCCATTTTGGATTTTCTTTTGAAATGACTACTGCAAATCTGTTTTATAGGCAAGATGAGCGCACTTTATAAGCAAAGCACCAGTCTCCATTAATATATTTGAATACGTTTGAATTAACAATCAATGGCAATTTTTTTTAAAGTGAGAAATGAGGTAGAAAGAGAAGAGAGTTGGGAAGAAAAGGGCAAACTTAGTTTTGCTATTAAAATAAATAAGGCGCACGGGCAAAAACTACAGGTAGCAGGTCCAAAATAATTGGAAAAAAGGTTAGTCAGTTGATGAAAATGACTAAAATATTTTTTCATTTTAGTATTGCAATGACCAGAGACTATTTTCATTGGATTTTCTCGCAAGAAATTTTCTACACTTTCTACAAAAATGAATGTTTATAAACATGTAAGAAAGGCAAACTTAATAAATCCTTATTCCTATCCTTGTCATCAAATATTGTTAATAAATTATCGCCTAAAATAGAATTTATTCATCTACAGAAAAAAGCACTTGTACTTAACCAAGTTGACGCCTGGAAGCTGTATTTCTGTCGGGTGAGCCATAAACCTTGAATCTATGAATATAAAGTCTGCAAAGGACATCAATCGTGTGTTTTACCCTACTTTTGTTGAGAAGATGAATTGACTCAGAGGTATCTTTTATGCGTATTTTGGGAATCAGAGAAATAAAAGTCTACTATGTTTTATTTTGTTTCAAGTAAGTAATTGAACGTTCATGGTGCTTAGATAATCCGGCTTGAAGGACCACATTACAAGAAGCTGAAAACCGAATGCTATATGTAATTAATGAAAAGTTTCTTAAAAGAAACGAGTATGTTATGTCGATTCAAAGTGTAAAAAAATAGAACAATAAAAAAGTAAAAACTAGTTGACCAAAGAGAATAATGGCCAGTAACATATACCTATTCAAATAGTTTGTTTTCAACAATGTGTCTTAAAATGCCATACCTCGGGCTTTTTCTCGAAGAAAATGGTCGTCAGGCCATTTTAAGGCACACCAAAAACTCATTTAAAGTCCTGAACTTCATATAAAATTCATAGGAAAGAGAATAATGAATTATTCCAGAGATAATTAAGTAACAGAACACATGGGAACAACTTTAATGAATACTTTATGCAACAGGTACAAGTAGTAGTTATGTTCCATACTCAACTGTTTCGAGAGCTCTTAGGAACTTTGTGAGGTATTTTGTTCTCCGTTAGAACTTTCTAGGCTCGAGAACTTAGGAGTACCTACTAAATTCTTTTCTTGGTAGTTGTCTATTTCATTGTTCTTACATGAAAAAATGTTGTTGTAGGGAATGTATATCTACCTTGTAATTTTTGTAAAGGACATTGACATGAGACCTGGGGTCTAAAAAAGTCGCTTTGGCAGAATCTTATTAAAGGATAATAATATCTATGAATCACGTTAAAATTCTTAAAATGGTCATAGACGCAGTTAATATTGTGAATAGTTACTTTGTGTCCATTTTACATACATCAATAAAAATCGTGGCACAGCAGATTCCTTTTGCTAATGCTGATTGTTTTTTTTTTATAAGTTTATTCTGTAATTTTGAAAAGAACACAGTCACTGAAATACTGAGGTACTATACAATATTCCGTTGTTTAGTCTCAAGAGTTTTTTGTTAATAGAGTAATGTCGTTATTAGGGTGCTGTACCGCCGTGTCGACGGCGCGTTCGTGTTTCACGCGCGCCTCAAAGAGATATCAGCAAAGCAGAGAGGCTTGCCAGAGCCTCCGCCTGCCGGGGTTGCGGGTTGTTCGAAAGAGATACCGCGGCCCCGGAACGTAAAGGGCAATAGAAGGAACATGGGTGGGTTTTAGTCAGTAAAAGTCTGACACGCCCCCCCGCTCCGCCCAGAGCGGGGGAAGTTATTTGGTGATTTGCCACACCAAAAAAAGGGTTCCGTACCTCAAAATAAAAAAAACGGAACCCTTATTGGATCACTTTGTTGTTTGTCTTTCAGTCAAGACCCTTTATCTCGGGAACTCGTGAAGGTATCGAGTTGAAATTAAAACTACATACTCAAGTTTTGCGGTCCCTTGGTGCTGTGATAAAAATCAACCCTCTACATCTACGTGTCTAACCCCCGAATACTGAAACGTCACTAAAAATTTGAGGGTTGCTTAACATTTGAGCAGCTCTTAAACTTTAGATTTTGTATTGTCAAACGTCACTTTTGAGTATCTGTTAATTTAAAGTGGTACTTAAATTTTGTATTCGTTTCAGTATTCGGGGGTTAGTCTACGCAGTCAAAAGATTTGGCCGATGTTTTTTCAAATTTATTACATGGAATACTTGTATCAATGAGATCAAGTTAGAAGTACACGTTGAAACGTACGTGCAAAAAACTAGTTCAAGTATATTTTCTACTTAGTTTCTTCTCCGTCTACAAAACTATTAGATAGTGATCTAGCAGTTTTTCTAGACTAAAGTTTCTTAAGAAGTTTTTGATAACAAAGCATTGTGTCACGCTGTCGTGTCTAGAAAGTTTCTGGTAACTCATAGTTTTGGTATCATCAGTGTCTGGAGAAAAATGACAAGGTTTCTTTAGAATTTGTTGGTAACTACTACATTTGATAAAAACTTTTTAGTACCTAATATAAGTCTTTAAACTGACATGGTTACTAATATTATAATTTACACTTGAAACAGGATATTTACCATGTTTTGTCTGCTTGTAAACATCCAACCGCAATAACTTCAGTTCAACCGTGATCATGGCGTTTGCAAGTTTTGCAACATCGCCAAAATATCGGAAACTCAATATAAATAATAAACATGGTAAATATCCCGTTTCAAGTGTTAATTATAACTTTCAGTACCTACTCGTACGTAATAAATAGAACTACGTGTCAGACTGTTTCGTTAGTCTCGCTGTCGCAAACACGACTGCTGAGTACCGAGTTCTGCGTTCGATTCCCGATCCGGCGCAAATTGTTATTAGGTTGGTAGCAGCTCGGAGTTTGAAAGTTGACGGTAACCTACCTCCGTGCATCTTTAAGCCGTTGGTCCTGCGTCTGCTCCCTCTCCGGTCGTGTCGGATTGCCGTCCCATCGGACTATGACAGTAAGGAATCAGAGAGTACACCCTCATAGTTTACGTAGTTAAAAGATATGGCTGTTTATGTCGCAAGTTTGTACGGACCCCTCGGTGCGCTGGTCCAACTCGTATTTGGCCGGTTTTTTCTGTTAATCCCCAAATTTTGCGGATTACTAATTGTTGGCAACGCCTATTATTAGTAGTTTCTTCTATTAAGACGTAGATGTAAGGTAGGTACATATCCTGTGGACGGTGAGCAATGGGTAGCTCACCGTCCGGCCGTCTATTGACGACAGGCCGTGTCGACGGCGCGTTTGTGTTTCACGCGCGCCTTAAAGAGATGTCTACTTTGCCCTACACTAGGATTTCTCCTACTATCTGTAAGCCATACAAATATTTGTTCCGTGCGGGGATCGAACCCGCAACACGCAGCACAGCACTCGATCGTCAGCCACTGCGCTAACCGTGTCGTCAAATTCAACGTCGCGACGTTGTTTGAATTATTCAGAAACATTTCAGCTAGCAGCACTTACCCACAGAAAATATATTTCATGTTTAAAATTCCACGTTCCTTATACGCTCGTGCGATACTCATAGTAAAATTAACATTCAAATAAATAAATAAATATCTTGGGACAACTCACACATGGCTATCTGATCCCAAGCTAAGCAGAGCTTGTGTTATGGTAACCAGACAACTGATATACATACTTATGTAATTTATAAATACATACATATTATAGATAAATCACACCCAGAAACAGAACAAACAATCATGCTCATCACGCAAAGTTTGTCCTGGGTGGGAATCGAACCCACGACCTACGGCTCAGCAGTCAAATCATACCTACAAAACTTCGCGTCTGTAAGCTGCGGAGGGAACAGAAGGCTTCCTTCTAGCAGACCCTAATTTCGCCAGTTATGTTTTACTAGCTTTCGCCCGCGGCTTCGCTCGCGTTAAATTCGGTATAACACACCAACAAGACCTGCAGGTTTTGGTCTTCCGCCTGATGGATTTGTAATAGCAACGTTAAGTTTTCCCTTTTCTTCCCTCCTTCTCCATCACATCCCACTTTTTAAAAAAAACGTTAGCCTATGTCCGTCTCCTGGTTCCCAACCATCTCTGCACCAAAATTCATCAAAATCACTTTCGCTTTTATAATATTAGTAAGGATACCAGGTATATTAGTTAGTATAAAGGTCGAGCCTATGTAGACAATCCTGTCAAAATACATTATGTGAACGTTTCCATGTATTAGTATCATATTTTGTACTTCATTATGTAATATAATGTTCATAAAAGTGTAATAAAGATGATAGATAAATCATGCATTTGACGCAAAACAAGTCTCAGAAAAACAAATCGGCCAAGAACGAATCAACCTCGCGCACCGCGAGTTCCGTACAAACTTACGACATAAACAGCTACATCTTTTGACAGCATAGACTAAGAGGGTTGATTTTTTTACCGCACAAAGGGACCATAGTGTGGAGTATAAATTCAACTCGATAACTACATGCGTTTCCGAGATAAAGGGTCTTGACAGACAGACGGACAACAAAGTGTTCCAATAAAGTTATCCAATAAGGGTTCTGAGTTTTTATTATAAGGTACGGAACCCTAAAAGCCAAAGATAAAAAAAGATAGGAGTTACAAAGACAATTAGAAACATCAAATACTCATTTACTTAATATACAATCAACACAGTCATTCAAATCAATAAATTTACTATGTCAATACTGTTAGTTAAAACGGAAAGTGGTATACAGTTGTAAGATGTAATGCGGTAAACATGGCTGGACTGCGGCATGTACACACGACGGCAGGGCAACCTATTCTAAACTTTCATAACCTGATCTCTCGACTACAGATCGCACACCCTAGTAGAGATCAGGTTAAAATGGAATGGAAACTCGTAGAGCCTGCGATAACACACCTGCATGCTTTATTGATTTAGTGGTACTAGAAGCGGTAGAAAATGTTTTTTTATAAATATACTAGCTGTGCCCAGCGGATTTACCCGCTGCTCAGGTCCCCTTCGCACTTAGGGGTTTGAAAGATAGATAGATAGTAGCCAATTCTCAGACTTACTGAATTTGCATAAAAAAAAAAACATAAGAATCGGTCGAGCCGTTTCGGAGGAGTATAAGAACGAAAATTGTGACACGGGAGTTTTTTAATTATTCATTTATTTCAAATAAAAAAAATGACTCATTTTAGGTAACATCAAGAAACAAGCATTCCAAATTCAATTTAATAGAACAATGACAGAAAAATACAATAAAATGACATCAAACAAATGAATTAAATTACATACAAATTTTTATTATTAATATTAAATGCTTATGCAATAGATATAATATGATTAGCAGCATTTCAAATCAGCAAATTCCAATTTAATAAAAGTCAATTAAATTTCGTACGAGTAATAATAAATAAATTACATAATCAGTCATACCAACTCACAAACAATTGAAATTTTCTCACTGGAATTGGTATGTCTGGCACAGCCATGTCAGATATAAGGACAATCTAACCTGTCGGCGATCACTGCCAGAATGGCGTTTATGTACAACCAACTTTATACCAACAGTTTATAGTATATACATACAAGGTTTGTTGATTTACATATTTTTATGGGCTTTAATTTTGTTTTCTAAAGTTACGAAAATGTAAACTCTTATTTTCGTCTCAGTAACACTTTGAGAGATGATTATTTTTTGTACACGCATAGAGAAAATTTCAAAATGGCTGCCAAAAAGCGGGGAAGTGAATTAGAGTGAAGTGAATTTAAGTGTGTATCATAATAGTATATTAAAACACTCGCTCTATAAGTATCTAGAATATCGCTAGTCCATGACCGGCATTGTAGAACTGCTGATGACGTTTCGTTGTATTGTTGAGATCTGTTCCAAATTCTGAAAAATAAACCGAAGATAAGGAGTTACATGGAACAAAGGACTTGATGCGCACCTGTCATTCGATTGATCAAAGTCAATAAAAAAAGTTTATATGAACGAGCAGAGGTAATGAAAAAATGAACGAGGAGCAGGCGATCGTAACAAAAATAAAAAGGTCACACGTGTCTTTACCTTTACAGATGAATGGACAGTTCTGTAAAGAGATTTTTATTATATGGAAAAGCACGGATAATAGTATACTCAATTAAGCAGCAGCAGCGGCCTGGAATATTCCACGCGTAAAGATCTAGGCAAAAAGAGGCAGATTAGATTCAGTATGCACAAAATAATCTGCTGCACACTCTCTAGAAGCAGCTAAAATATTCTGCTAAAAGTCCTAATCAGAACTACAAGTTGGGTTCAATGTCGCGGCAAATCACCGCCAAGCGGTCAGACCTCCACTGCGAACATGTGCATTATAGCATGGACAGAGCGTCTGTCGCAGTCCCATATAGAGCACACTCTCTCTTTGAAGAGCGGCTGAAGTGGAGCCCAGGTATCTTCACCTGCCGCCTGACGCAGTTCTCCACCGAACACGGAAGTTTCGGGAGGTTTCTGTACGTAATCAGGCGTGAGGAAACCCTTTTTTTTTTTTTTCGGGTGGGAAATCATCCAATGACTTCCCCCGCTCTGGGCGGAGCGGGAGGGCATGTCAGACTTGTACTGACTAAAACCCACCCATGTTTCTTCTTTTGCCCTTTACGTTCCGAGGCCGCGGTTTATTATGACTATGGTAAATGCCTGTGTGTTAATCCAGGCTATCTACTAACAAAATTTCATTCAAATCTGTGTACCCGATTGAGCGTGAAAGAGTAACAATCACACTCACATACACACAAACTTTCACCTCACTTATGATATTAAATGTGATGTAAATAGATTGTGGGACAAGTTTGGGGTATTTAACTGAACTATAGTACGGCCAACGAGAAGTGATACGAAAGGTCGTTAACCTAAAGAACAACTGTGGCGTTGACAATCTAATATTTAGCTCTTTCCATCTTGTGCCTTTGTCGTAATGTCTCGTTCTCCCGGCAAAAACATGACAACGTTAAGACGGGTTCGCCAACATTCGGGAAGTGTTCCATTGAAATAGTGCCTCATCTAGAAACAGCTATATCAATGACACTGACCTACTTCACGTGGCCAGGACGGCTCATTTGTCATGCTAACGCAAATGGTTGTACCGGGATGAACCGACTTAAAACAAAATACTAGCTTTTGCCCGCGGCTTCGCTCGCGTTAAATTCGGGGTAACACAGTTCCCATTTCCTGATTTAGATGTACCCGCTACCTGTAGTTTTTGCCCTTGCGTCTTATTTATTATAATAGCAATGCTAAGTATTCCCTTTTCCTTCCTCTTTCTCCCCCTTAAGTCGAACTTTAAAAAAATATAGCCTATGTCCGTCTCCACGGTCCCAACTAGCTCTGTACCAAAATTCATCAAAAATAGTTTAGCCATTTAGGCGTGAAGACGAAACAAACAACATCACTTTCCCTTTTATAATATGAGTAGGATTAACAGACGGCAAAGCATTAGCAGCCATGACACCGTAAGGTGGTAGACTATGGGAAACAAAGGGGAAGGAGATGAGTCAGCATTCTTCTGTATTGTGTGCTTATTCGGGATAATGAAATGTCTCTTTGGGTGTTCATGACGGTGTTGATATGGCTTGAACATACGTGGTAGAGACGTATGAACTTAGTAATAAGGTTTATAATGGTCTTAGTTGTGTGGTATTTGATATGCCTAAAAATCAGACGATTTTTTTTAATAATCCACTGTTTATTATAATTTACTTATTTGAAATTAAAATAACTATAAACATTATAACAATCAAATACCACAGACACACTCACACGCACTCACATAAACTCACACCAGACACAGTCACACACATACTATACACACGTATTAATAAGTTCTTAATCATTTCTTATTATTCAAAATTGTTCTCAACTGAAATTTTGCATCGGCATTCTTTCAAAAAATAATAAACTTACAGCATCATACAGCATCACGCTATGACACTAAAGAGCTGAGCGGTGGGTGAAACAGCTGGGCACAGCTAGTATAAAATATAGTGTATCGTGCATCCGTGTTCAACCGTTGCATATTTTTGGTTTTAAAAGCTTCATATCATAAATAGTTCAGTTTTGGAGAGAACTTTATGCGGAGTTAACTAAACGACCACCGCCCGCTGAACTCCAAACGGTAGTTTAAGCACGTAGACCTGACGCCATTTTCCTTTTCAAACTAAAAGCAGGCCTTTTGGACTTATATTTTTATTTCTAAGGCAAGGTTTTTGCGGATGGGAAATCATCAAATAAGGGAGTGTCATTGTACTGACTATGTAGGCGATTTGCAGCACAAAGAGACTACAGAGTTTAGGAAATGGTTTTACTTTCAAGTCGATACCTCCACGCGTTCCCGAGATAAACCTCCGAATACGGAAACGTCACTCAAAATTTAAATCCCACTTAAATTTAACAGAGACTCAGAAGTGACGTTTGACCATACAAAATCTAAAGTTTAAGAGCTGCTCAAATGTTAAGCAGCCCTTCACATTTTGAGTGACGTTTCAGTATTCGGGGGAAAGAGTCTTGACAGAGATGGAAAAATAAAGTGATCCAATAAGGTTTCGTTTTTTCCTCGTGAGGTACGAAACCCCAAAAACAATATCAACACTCTCTACACTGTTTGCGTACTTATTAACTTTTAAAACTTAATTTTCTCTTCCAGCCTCTAATATACAAAGTCTTCATTAAGACAGGAAATGTTGATTAAAATAACAAAACATTTCTTTGCGAACAGTTTGGCCTAACATCACTTTAGGGATAAAAAGATTCAAGCTACTAAATTAGTTGGGGTTGCCAGCGCTAATAAATTTTAATTAGAGCCTGAACAGAATAAATATGAATGAGGAACCTGGGAATTGAAGTGAAACATAAATTAGGTAGTGAATAACTTCGCATGAAGAGTTACTTAGTTTATTTTCCGTGATAAATTGCGATACGTGCTTTAGGAAGAATGCTTTGGAAATGTGGTGCTTTTCTTCTTCTTCACCTTCTCTCGCTCTGGGCGGAGCGAAAGGAAGCGGTGGAAGGGGTGGTGACTTGTGGTGTTTTTTTTTTTTATATCTTGAGACAACTCACACACGGCTATCTGATCCCAAGCTAAGCAGAGCTTGTGTTATGGTAACCAGACAACTGATATACTTACTTATATAATTTATAAATACATACATATTATAGATAAATCACACCCAGACACAGAACAAACAATCATGCTCATCACACAACGTTTGTCCTGGGTGGGAATCGAACCCACGACCTCCGGCTCAGCAGTCAGGGCCACTAACCACTAGGCCAACAGGCCCACCAATTATTAAAACTCTTTCTTGTTTCTTTTGGGGAAATCATCAAATAACTTCCCCCGCTCTAGGCGCAGCGGGGGTGAGTGTCAGACTTGTACTGACTAAAACTCACTGATGTTTATTCCATTGCCCTTTACGTTCCGGGGCCGCGGTATGTCTTTCGAACAACCCGCAAACCCGGCAGGCAGTGGCCCTGGCTGCCCCCCCCTGTCACCAGTCATGCTAAAGTCCCATATAGTAAGGGGCGAGCCTATTTCATCAGCTGGTTAATATTCCATATGGATATCATTTTACTTAAATAAGTAACCAAATGCGTTCCACATCCCAGGAGCAAAAATATCCTAACCAACACTAGATTAGTAAGTTAAAAGTACTAACCCAACCGAAATGTAATAATAAGATGTTGAATAAAAAGGCTAAAAATATTTAAAAAAATAAGTAACCAAACTAAGACAAACAATATAATTAACGTCACTTATAAAAGAAATGTCACGACCAGTCGACTAATATTATAAAAGCGAAAGTGAGTTTGTTTGTTACCTCTACACGCTTTAATGGCTAAACCTGATTTTGATGAATTTTGGTACAGAGATAGTTGGGAAACAGGAGACGGACATAGGCTTTTTTTAGGCAACTTTTTTTAAAAAGTGGCATGTGAGTGAGAAAGAGGTAAGAAAAGGGAAAACTTAGCGTTGCTATTACAAATCAATAAGGCGCAAGAGGAACTGTGTTACCCCGAATTTAACGCGAGCGAAGCCGCAAGCAAAAGCTAGTAGATAATAATCTTGAATCTAGACAAAAATAATTATTTTTGCGCTAGATTCAAAGGTTTTATCAAAAGAATAAAATATATCTTTCTGAAACAGTCCGTGCCACCACCGACGCGTCTGGGCGAAATTAATGATCCTGCATTGTGAAACAAATCTATATATTTATATATTCAACCTGTTGGAGTTTCATGTATTTTTTATTCTGTTTTGTTGGAGATTTCGTCAAAGGATAATCATTATGATATACGAGTATAAGGGCGTATGGAAATTGAGTTATGAAAATTGAAATGTTTTTGGTCAGTGCAATTTTCATGTTTATACCCTGACTTTGTTACTGTTTTTATCAAACTTTAAAACAAGGAGTAGGTTCTTAATTCGTTTTATTTAAACCTAGCTTCCACCTGCGACTTCGTCCGCGTGGCTTAGTTACTTTGGGCTAACGCTAACTTAAACCAGCGTAATGATCGAAAAAAATATTACTTTCTCTCCCCTTTTCTTCCACTTTTCTCCCCGTTTTAACACTTTTTTAAGAAAATATTATCCCATGTCCGTCTCCAGAGTCCCAACCATATCTGCACCAAAATTCATCAAAATCGGTTCAGCCATTTAGGCGTGAAGACGTAACAAACAAACAAACTCACTTTCGCTTTTATAATATTAAGTAAGGATTTATGAATACACTGAATACAGTAAAGGAACAGAAATTGGTTAACTAGTTAATGTGTGTAGGATAGTAAGAATTAAATTAAAAACTGAAAAGACAACTATATATAGATATACACATTATTGCTTCCATTTTCCACAATCTAGTTCAAAGGTTACGTAGTGTAAACGCAACGTAAACGCATCAACCACGCTCGTGACCACACGTAAAAGCATTTGGTACGCGCGTGAATATTTGATGGCAACATCAAACAGGCCTGCTTACCATCACTCATTGTTAATTCAAGCTTGTTTAATCATTAGGTTTTGTGTTAACCGCTGTTGAAAACACAAACATACACATTTGGGGGACTTTTGTGTTGTTTATTCACCTTTTAGTCATTTACTTTTGACAGAGTGGTATGATGGGGTCCCTCATAACTGCGGTTGCTTTTTTTGCGGATGGGAAATCATCAAATAACTTGCCCTGTAGGCCTACTATGACATCTTAAAGCAGAACTTTTTCCACTGAGTGAAAGAGATGGTGCTAGACACCCTGTATAGCTCTGTCCCTTTCCCTCAGCGGAATAAGTTCTGCTTTAACACGTCATAGTAGGGTAGCTGGTCTTAGTATCAGACTTGTACTGACTAAAACTCACCCATATTAAATTATGTTGCCCTTTATTTTCCGGGGACGCGGTATCTCTTTCGAAAAACACGAAACCCCAGTAGGCGGTGGCCCTGGCAGGTCCCGCTGCTTTGCTGACATCTGTTTGAGGCGCGCGTGGAACACTAACGCGCCGTCGTCTCTGGACTTCGGTGTTGTCTCCGGAATTATCTTCCACCCGTCTCTATTGGCTCTATTTACATTCCGCTACAGGGAAATTGGTGGCAGGTTTGATGGAGTCCATCCATCGTTCCTGATTGGCTACGCGGTCTCGTATTGATAGTGTGTTATAGTATTTTTTGATAACCTAGTGAACACATAGGATACTTCTTTTTTTGACGGGCCTGTTGGTCTATTGGTTAGTGCCCATGACTGCTGAGCCGGAGGTCGTGGGTTCGATTCCCACCCAGGACAAACTTTGTGTGATGAGCATGATTGTTTGTTCTGTGTCTGGGTGTGATTTATCTATAATATGTGTGTATTTATAAATTATATAAGTATGTATATCAGTTGTCTGGTTACCATAACACAAGCTCTGCTTAGCTTGGGAACAGATAGCCATTTGTGAGTTGTCCCAAGATATTTATTTATTTATTTTGAATACACGCGGGCGGAGAAGCGGTCTGCAGCTAGTTAAGTAAGGAAACCAAAAATTCTTCTTTATTGATTAAATGAACTTACAGCAATTACTTTCATTATTTTTTAACTGACTTGTACCATATGGAAGATATTCTCAGGGTCCGATTTGATTGATTATTTCTGTATTTGTTATAGAAGAAACTCGCGGTGTGTCCTCATTTAAATTGTGTTTTTATTCCCTGGGTAGTTAACGAGTTATCTTCTATCATACATTTTGTTTATTTTATGTCTGTATGGATTATTTGCTCAGAACTTTAAGTAAACAAAAATAAAATTAACCGACTTTCAAAAAACATTCTAAAAAGAGGAAACTCCGTTATTCCTTTTGCAAAATTACTTTTTTACATAGGCGAAAACCTTTTTTTATTAATCCTATAAAAGAATATCATTTAAAAAAAAACAAAAGAGAAAGAAAAACAAAATTAAATATTTCATGGTAATTTAAAAAAATATTAAACAAATGAAAGGTGGAGTTGGTCAAAGGCTTATCGGGTCCCGAAACAATGAATTAAAGTGATAAATGGAACCGGGGAATGGGAACATAAAGCTCCCATCCCACTGACTCGTAACTTTCGTATCACGTGATTAATACCGGCCATGTTCTAGTGTCACATTCTCAGGTCACGATCTAGATAGCCTGGCTTTAATTACGATAGTTAGATTGGGGCATGGCAGTGCTTGAAACTTGGTGTATGTTATGGTTACGTGAATAATTCTGGAACTCTTGTACGAAAATCATTTGTTTTTTTTTAATAAAAACGAAAGTTAGCTTGTTTGTTTGATTCACGCCTAAATGGCTAAACCGATTTTGATGAACTTTGGTACAGAGATAGTTTGGACTCTGAAGACTGACAAAGGCTATTTTAAAAAAAAAGAGAGTAAGAGGGAAGGTCAGAGAAAACGTAACTTTGCTATTACAATAAATAAGGCGCAAGGGCAAAAACTACCGGTAGCTACAGGTACCTGCAAATCAGAAAAGTGGATCTGTGCTACCTCGAATTTAACGCTAGCGAAGCCGTGGGCAAAAGCTAGTCATACAATATTTGTATGAGCTACAGGTTTTTGTTCTAGTTCTGACAGTTTGTGTATGTGACTTCAAATGTTTGTAAACGCAACCACGATACAGGAGAAAATCCCTAGTGTGGGGCAAAGTTTTATTACAAAAAAAAATAACAACGCGAAAACCCTCAGCCTGTTGATTGTTACATTCTAGTGTGCGTGAACTTTTGACTCCTGCTTCCCTACTATGACCTCTTAAAGCAATTCTTATTCCGCTGAGGGAAAGAGACAGAGCTATACAGGGTGTCTAGCACCATCTCTTTCACTCAGTGGAATAAGAATTGCTATAAGATGTCATAGTAGCCCTTCTGTAGAGTAAATACTAAATGTTTTTGTTTTTTTTTTTCACATATTAGATGCGGTCAAACGCAAGCCTATTTATGTTAACATGCGGTGTTTGGTTTTCACCAAAGCGGACATGACCAAAGCGGTGCGAAGATGTATAAAATGCGACTTAGCTTTTGCCCGCGGCTTCGCTCGCGTTAAATTCGGGGTAACACAGTTCTCCTTTCCTGATTTGCAGGTACCTGGTACTAGTAGTTTTTGCCCTTGCGCTTTAATGATTGTAATAGCAATGCTAAGTTTTCCCTTTCCTTCCCTCTTTCTTCCTCGTTTCCCACTTTTTTTTTAAGTCCAGTTTCCCAAATATCTCTGTACCAAAATTCATCAACATCGGTTTAGTCATTAAGGCGTGAAAACGTAACAAACAAGCAAACTCACTTTCGCTTTTATAATATTAGTAAGGATTTATGAATACACTGAATACAGTAAAGGAGACAGGAACAGAAAATCTAAATCTAAAATATCTAAATCTAAACTATCTAAACTAATATTCTAAATGCGAAAGTAACTCTGTCTGTCTGTCTCTTCTTCACGTCTAATCCACTGAAACGATTTTAATGAAATTTGGTACAGATAAAGTCTGGGACCCGAGAAAGGACATAGGATAGTTTTCATCCCGGAAATCCCCCGGGAATGGGAACTATTAATCCACGCGTACGAAGTCGCGGGCAAAAGCTAGTGGTTAATAAATGTGTGAAGTCGTTTGCAAGCGTCTTTCTTGTTCTTGATTTAGTACAGGCATAGTGGCATTGCACCAGACGCAGCTAATTGAGAATTTATAAGAACAGTCTAGAACATTCACCCTTATAATGTATTTGCAAAACAACTTTGTTGTTTCAGAATATTTTGCTTTAATTAATTTCACTTAGAATGTTTGCACAGAACTTTTGATTCATCTAGATGAATAATTAAAACTGCTATCCCCAAAAGTAGGTGCTATAAAAGGACTCTCCAAAATAATTATAACGAGGTTTTTTTTTTATTTTTAAGTGTAGGTACCTACCTTAAAACGAAAAATCAGAACCTTCATTTTGTTGTCCCTCTGTCTGTCTGTCAAGACCATTTATATCGAGAACACGTAAATAATAATAATTTATTTATTTCAGGAATTTTTCCAATACAAATTTGAGCAATGACTTTTACAATCTATTTACATAAATACATTACAAAGGTATTTTTTTTTTAATTTTGCTTTAAAATATAAATGTAAAGGTATTGAGTTGAAATTAAAACTATTTACTCAACACTGTGGTCTCTTTGTGCTGTGAAATATCAACCCTCTAAGGCGCGTCTCCAACACGACCACAAATCGAGGCGCAGCCAGGGTGCAGGCGCGTTAGGCGCGTCGTCGCCCACACGACATTTGTAAAGAAAATCTCGTTGCGGCGTGCCTCTTATGTGCCTGCGCTTCAACTGCACCTTGACTGTTGATCTTGTGGCAACGCGTCATATGCGCCTGCGCCTCATCTAAGGCGACGCGCCTAAGTCTATGGCCGCTTATGTCGCAAGCTTGTACGGAACCCTCGGTGCTCGAGTCTGACTCGCTCTTGGTCAGTTTGCTATATGTTTAATAAAAAATATTTAAAAACGTAAAATTATATGTGCTAAAATGAATAAACGATATTACATTTTCTTCCAATTGCTTGGTTATCTATTATATTGGTAATTACCTAACAAGTAATTTCTATAATGGCATAAAGTCTAATTAATATCCTAATCAATTAGCAATATTGTAGAAGATATTAGATACACATCTTGCTAATTATTAATTTATGATACAGTATGATGTTATATGTATTTATTATATAAGGTGTAACATAATAAACGCAAGATCACTGACGTGTTTTATCAGACCACGAAACTGAACAACTTTTGTTCCACGACGTTTAAAGTTTAAAAAAAAATGAACTTTGAATAGAAACTGACGTGGTCAATTGATCTACATAACACAGAAAACTAAAAAAAAAATTGTGTTCGAGTCCCAGGTCGTGCAAATACTGTTATTGTGATTTTTTACTAGGAATTTCACAGTAGAAAGAAAATTGCGTTTATTCAGCATTATTATAAATAAAAAACACAAAGACACGTTAACATTAAACTAAATAAAACAAATAATGCCAAAGGGTCTCAGCTCAGCATAATGCCAGGTGGCAACACAAGGCTGTCACCTGACGCTGATTTTCAGCTGCTGCCCACGAGTGCCATACGCAGTAGCAGCCCGGAGTTTGAAAATCGGTGGTAGGATACCCCCGTTCCTCGGACGAACCATGAGAGTGAGGGAACAAAGAGTGCACCTGTACCTGCGCACACACACGTCTGTTCTATATAATTTCAAAAAAAATATAATGATAGCTAATCTCAAAAGCGGTCAGGACGACTATATCCTATCCTACTTCCTAATATCCTACTGATGTTTGTTACTCTTTAACGCAAAAACTACAGAATAGATTTTTATGAAACTTCACTATAATATAGCTTACATATCAGAATAACACATTCTTAACTAAAGATATAATATTGTATACTACCTTTCGCCCGCGACTTTGTCCGCGTGGCATAGTTACTTTGGGCTAACGCTAACTTTAACTGCGTGATGATCGAAAAAAAAAATATCTTTCTCTCCTCTTTTCTTCCCTCCTTTTTCTCACTTTTTTAGCCAATACCCGTCTCCAGGGTCTCAACTATCTCTGTACCAAAATTCATCAAAATCGATTTAGCCATGTAGGCGTGAAGACGTGACAAACAAACAAACTCATTTTGGCTTTTATAATATTAGTAAGGATTCTATCACCACGTTAATGAAACCCGGGGCGCAGTTAGTATTACCTATTATATTGCAAATACAATTCTGCCAACATACTTTAAATAGTTGAAAAGAGCCCGGGTTACATTTATTGGTACAAAAACTTTCTAAAACTCCGCATTCAAAAGGGATTTATTTCATAAAAACATCAAAGTATGCAGCTTCGTTATATGCCAATCTCTACTGCTCTCAGCGTACCTGGCGCTGATTGATGCTGCTTTAACGACAGACATCAGTCCACGATTGGACTTGCAGATTCAAATACTCCAAGCCAGATTGGTCTTTGTATACTGCAATATATTTCATGAATGATCTTATTTTTTATGAAGATGATTTTTTTTATTATGTCGTAGAGAAAATATTAACTTTTTAAGAGCGAATATTAAGAGAAAATATTAGCGAAATTAACGTGCTAGGCAAATATTTTAGATTTTAAAATTTATTTTCGAATAAAACACATTTTGTTTTAATCGTTGCCCCACTCTAGAAATTTCTCCTGTATCGTGGGTGCGTGTACAAACATTTAAATTGACATACACAAACAGATTGCACAATGCTTGAAGTTTAAGAATTTAATTTAGGCACTGTCTTGGTACATGTAAGTAAATTATAATAGCTTATTTTTACGCAAGCATGTAAAGGACGTCATTGCACTTTCGGCTTTATAACACTCACACTGTCAGCTCTGCATTACAAGCTGAAAGTGTAAGTGTAATAAAATTGAAAGTACAATGACGTCCTTCGTACCTGACTATAATAATAAACTTTTCACACTTTCATCAAAATGTGCTTTTATGCACAGTCTGGTCCGAAATATTTGAGAATCGCTGTTCCAGACACTGTTGGTTTAATAAACATACAAATTAATTTCGTTCAGATATTACTAAGAACAAAATTAATTTATTAATATTTCAGAAGCATTCTACGAAATCTTAATAAGTTCAAATTTAAATCCTTAGTAATATTATAAAAGCGAAAGTGAGTTTGTTTGTTTGTTTGTTACTTCTTCACGCTTTAATGGCTAAACCGATTTTGATGAATTTTGGTACAAAGATAGTTGGGAACCAGGAGACGGACATAGGCTTTTTTTTAAAGAGTGGGATATGAGGGAGAAAGAGGGAAGAAACGGGAAAACGTCGCGTTAAGTTTGGTAGCGCCTTATTGATTTGCAATAAATCAATAAGGCGCTACCAAACTTAACGCGAGCGAAACCGCGGGCAAAAGCTAGTAACAACATAAGAAAACAAAATGTTTATAGTGTGTCTGTGTTTGATGTGTTGTTTAGAATTGTAATTGTTGTTTACTTCGTTTTGTGTGTCTTAATTAGGGTAGAACCAGACTAATTACATAATTAAGCTTCAATTTTCAGTAAACAAACATCTGTTTGTTTGCCTGACGAAATGCAAATAAAGTAACCAGCCCCTAAAGTTTTCTTTAAGGCTTTCACTAGGAACGTCGTAATTAGTATTGGAAAGTGAATTATATACATAAGCTAAATTTTCCCTTTTCTTCCATCTCCCTCCCTCAACGCTCACTATTTAAAACAAAAAAATAGTTCATGTCCGTCTCCACAGTCTTAACTATCTCTGTACCAAAATTAATCAAAATCGGTTTAGCCATTTAGGCGTGAAGACGTAACAAACGAACTCACTTTCGCTTTTATAATATTAGTAGGTATTAAATAATATTACTGCTCCTAGTCTGTCTGTGACTGATGAGTACCAGTATCATTAGATTATAGAACCGATTTGAATTTTTGGTAGACATTATTAATTTATTAATGTACGAAGAGCGCAAAGGTACTGCGTATTTTATCAGAAACTAGCTGTTCCACGCGGTTTCACCCACGCTGCTCAGCACCTGTTGGTCGTAGCGTGATGTTATATAGCCTATAGCCTTCCTCAAGAAATGGACTATCCAACACTAAAAGAATTTTCCAATTCCAACCAGTAGTCCCTGAGATTAGCGCGTTCAAACAAACAAACAAACTCTTCAGCTTTATAATATTAGTATAGATTTCTTCCAGCAGACCTGCGAGAGGAAAGTTGGGTAAGATAATTATGTAGACGCAAACAAGAAAATGTAACATATATGCAAAAGCCTAGAATGATTTTGAAAATAAAGAAATTCGAATGCTAAAACCAATAGAAGTGCCTAAGTGTCCGTCTAAAAGGTTCCATTTAAGACTTTTATCGATAAAACTGCGAAAAATAGATAGAACAAATGGTTGAGTGGAGGTATTGGCGTAGCGACGCGGACGGTGTTCAATTTTCACTCACTTACCGGAACTGCTACCCTACCATGACTTCCTAAAGCAGAACTTATTCCACTGAGGGAAAGAGATGGTGCTAGACACCCTGTATAGCTCTGTCTCAATCCCTCAGTGGAATAAGTTCTGTTTTAAGACGTCATGGTAGGATAGCTGAGCTATTTTAAAGCCTAGAGTACCTGTAGAGACATACTCCAAGAGTTTACGAATATGATAATAACATCGGAATAAAATTGTTTAAAAAAAACTTTTTTTTTTTAAGTTTTCCCCACACTAGGAAAATAAAGGAGTAATTACTCCTTTATCGTGGGTGCATTTACACACATTTAAACTCACATACACAAACAGCCAGAACAACGACTACCGAAACAACGATTTGCAGGCCATACAAAATTTGTTCCGTGCGAGAATCGAACCCGCGACAATGTTGACTTGACTGTTATTTAGCTTAGTCATTTAGCTGTTCGTAGATTGTCAGAAGTTTTAATCAAAACAATTCATCAAGAAAATTTGATGTAACTTTTATAAATCTGTATATATTCATCCAGGCGACAAAACCATATTCGTAGCTATATAGTTTCTGCAAAAGATAATAAAAATAAAATTAATCTAACCTCAGCGATCCATCATCGCTTAGTAGAAGATGCAATCTAAAGCGCTTTGTGTTGCTTGCCGTATTAAAGTGAATAAAGCGCTAAGGAAGTGGAACTGGAAGTACGTAGTCTTTGTTTGTGCACGCTTTCGAATGTTATTTTGTAAATAGAATTGTTGGTTTCTATTTGTAAGATGTTACCGTTGTCTTTTGGCTAAGTTTTTCTCTAGCACTTTGTTTTGCCCCCTCTTAAAGCAGAATTGTTCTATTCACTTTTCACGTTCTTACCCCAGTCATCATCATCATCTGCCTAGCCTTTTCCCAACTATGTTGGGGTCGGCTTCCAGTCTAACCGGATGCAGCTGAATATCAGTATTTTACATGGAGCGACTGCCTATCTGACCTCCACAACCTAGGTAATGCGATACCCCTTGGTAGGACTGGTAGTCAGACTTTCGGAACACTGACTGTGACTTACTCCAGTTTGTGAAAGAAATGGCGGTAGACACCCTGTATAGAATAGTTTTTTTTTTTATTTCAGACACAACCAAATTCATAAAGTGTTAGTAACTTCATAAAAATAACTTGTTGCTTGGTATAAGTACCAATTACCCTTATCACAAGAAATTTTGTCTATCACTCTGAGCAACGAGAGCATTTTTTTTTAAACTTTACCCCACACTAGAAAATTTTCCGGTATCGTGGGTGCGTTTACAAACATTTAAACTCACATACACAAACAGCCAGACCCGAAACAAAAAAAAGTATCCTAGGTGTTATTCCAAATTATAATCTGCCTCTGTACCAAATTTCATTAATATCCGTTTCAGTCGTTTTGACGTGAAAGTAACAAACATCCATACATCCATCCATCCACCCTCACAAACATTCGCATTTTTAATATTAAGGAGGATAACTGTCACCAACATAAACTTATTAATATCCCTCTTACTAAAGTTATAAAGCCTTCCGACTACGTTATGAAAACACCAATTTCGCAGTAATACAAGAGAAACTATTTACTTATACAAATCCGTCAGCCAACCTATATAAAGCTGCCTCACACTTACCCAAACAAGTCAAAATTCACCGAAAGCCTATACATCACGTCAGTTCCGTCTGAAACCCTCTTACACCTCCAAACTGTTGCGCTAAGTCGCCCCCCTCCCACCTCGCCGGGGGGCGGGTTCACCCCCTCACTCAACCCTGTACAAATTACCATACGAAACTCTGCTGTAAGTACTTTACATATTTTCTTTGCACAAGGGTCAAAAGAGACGTGTGTTTTAGGAGCGAGTTTTGAAAGAAAATCTTGAGTGAGCGTTCTACTCGTGTTGATAATGGACTTGTTAAAGATATTATACTATTTTCGCTGAAGCACGGTGACTGATCTATACTATATACTATCTATACTAATATTATAAAGCTAAAGAGTTTGTTTGTTTGTTTGAACGCGCTAATCTCAGAGACTACTGGATGGAATTGGAAAATTCTTTTAGTGTTGGATAGTCCATTTCTTGAGGAAGGCTATAGGCTATAGAACATCACGCTACGATCAACAGGTGCTGAGCAGCGTGGGTGAAACCGCGTGGAACAGCTAGTGAAAATATATATGTCTAGCGATTCATAGTACATCCCACCACTAAACATGTCTGTGGGAAGTCCTATTTGGGTATGATAATTCAGGGTAAAGTTGTATGTTGATTAAAATGTGATACGCGACAAATATGGCGAAGGTGTGAGTTTTCCCAACGCTTTCACTTTAAACCTTATTAAACACGAAATTTCCTTTGATATGTTAATAATTTAAAGAACACCAGTCAAATTAGATGCACTCTGGACGCCGAGTCATCGTTATTTCTGTCACTCTCGTACAATTGTCATACTGCAAGAGTGAGACAGAGACGGGGAGATAAGCCAAATTACAGGCCAAATTACGTTTAGAGATGTCTCTTCGTTATCTACCGTTGCCATGAATTGAGGCCTTGTAGTCACGAAATTAAATTACTTTTAATTTGAACCTTAAAAACATTGAGTTTTATATATTTAACGCTTTTAATTGACTAGCTTGCCTTTCGCCTTTGGGATCGGATTTGGCAAAAGTTAAATTGGATTTTCAGTTAGCAAAATGTTAACTTGTCACTCAGTGTTTAAACTGTTTCTCGAAGTTGAAATTAAAAGTGTGAAGCTTTGCGATTGTTTAACGGTTTGTTTATTTAACTAGCATGTAACTTTAATTTCGTAAGTTGAATGATAGCAATCGTTCAAATTTATAGTAGGTAATTTTATTTTCAAGATCTTGTTTCGCCAAAAAATGATTCTGAAATCTTTGCTAATATTTTAAAGAGAAAGAAAATTGGACATGCCCTCCAAACTATCCGAAACCTCGTCACAAACAACAGCTAATTAATCAAAAAAAAATATTTTCCTTTAAAAAACGTTACCCTGCACTACAAATTTCTCCTGTAGCGTGGATGCGTTTAGAAACAGTTAAACTCATATACACAAACAGCCAGACCCGAAACAACTACATATACATACAATTATTTATTCCGTGCGGGGATAGAACCCGCGACACCCAGCGCAGCAGTCGATCGCTCAGCCACTACGCCAACCGTGCCGTCAATGTAAGAGGTAATCTTTCACAAATGGAAAACGACACTATTACCACATGCCATAGGGTATGTTTCTTAGACTCAGACGACGCCACGGGCCAAAATCAGTATCTCGTAAATCGTATTCAAAAAACAGCGTATGATCACAGATACTGTATGCGTATACAGTATCTGTGATCATACAGTATATTTCTCGCTTCAAACTCAATAATGTCCGTTGTGGATAGCAACACCGAGTTATGATCCCAATAAATTCCAATTGCTCTAAAAGCTTTTAAATCCGTCAATGAAATTTTATAAAAACGAATTTATTCCTGTTTATTTTTACCCTGTTTTTGCCCGGGTTTTAATCAAGTTAATACCGTAATGGGATTTCACGTCCTTTAAAAAAAATACTCAATTCACTGCAATTTGATTATTTTATCACCGAAAAAGGCCTTGTTCTGGGAGAAGCAGGAGGAGTGTCAGACTTTTACAGACTAAGACCCATCCATGTTCCTTCTTTTGCCCTTTATGTTCCGGGTTCGTACTATATCTTTCTAACAACCCGCAGCTCCGACAGGCAGTGGTCCTGGCAGGCCCCTCTGCTTTGCTGACATCTCTTTAAGGCGCGCGTTGATCACGATCACGCCGTCGACACGACCCGTCGTCATATTTAGTTCTAAGTTACTCATCCAGGGGTGTATTGTATGTTGTTGTGTGTTTTCTCCGACCAATCTGTTTCGAAGGTCTCTAAGTCGCACGCCACAATGTTGAAGCCTACCGTCTTCAGGCACTGACTTGTTTGACAACTTGTTGTTTATTTAATTAGTTTAATCTACTAATATTATAAATGCGAATGTTTGTATGCATGTATGGATGTTTCTTACTCTTTCACGTCAAAACAGCTGAACGGATCTTGATGAAATTTTTCATAGAGGTAGATTATAGTCTGGAATAACGCATAAGATATCGATATCACGTACTATATTAATAAGTTATAATTATTCTTTAGCCTAGATGTTTAATATATTAAAAGCATTTCTTTCATCTAAACTTAATAGATTTTCTCATTAGTCCTTTATAAATTTGAGCCTGATGTTTGAAACTACACATAATAAAGCTGACCCTAATTCTGAGCGGACTAACCCCAAAAAACATGTTCACAAACAACACAATCCGTCCGAAAATAAGGTCCCACACAATTTATTAAAACGCTGAATAAGCAGCTACACAAAATTCACTAGGCGTTAATTTTAGGGGTGAAATAATTCATACCTTGACCCGAGAGCTTGCGAGATTTGAGTGGGAGGGATGCTGACTACCAGCAAAGGGTGACTGATCATCGTGGATACGGGAGATAAACCCGCTGTATAAATGGGAAAGGGGCCTTTGAAGGCGAGGAAGATTTTTTTGAGTTATTTACGTAAATATATATTCTTGTTTCTTTTTTGTGGTTTTCACGACACGGTTGGCGCAGTGGCTAAACGTTTTACTGCTGCGGTACGTGTCGCGAGTTCGATCCCCGATACAAATATTTGTATAGCCTACAGATAGTTGTTCCGGGTCTGGCTGTTTGTGTAAGTGAGTTTAAATGTTTGTAAATGCACCCACGATACAGGAGAAATTCCTAGTGTGGGGTAAAGTTTAACGAAAAAAAAAAAGAAAGAAAGTTGTTTATGTTAAGTGGCGTGCTTTTATGGAAATATTGTGACGTGTGAAATATGTGCGTATGCGCTGCCCAATCAAAAGGGAATAAACTGCATGTTATGTTCTGTATGCTCATTGTTATAATGATACTGTGGTTTAATCAAAGTTGTTAAGTTTTTTACCAATAAAAATTGCAAAACGATATCAATAGGTCGCTATTTGAGAAATGGAAATAACTGGTGGACTTTTAGTGGCTAAAACCCTAAAGTGGGTTGTTTTATTATTTGTCATTTATTTCCCGGGACCGCAGTATCTCTTTCGAACTACCCGCGATCCCGGCAGTTGGTGGCCAATATTAATATTTTTCCCGGCAAGGACCATAGGACGCTTAGGCGTTAAATACTCCGTAGTAAAAATTAGTTATGAATTCGCAAAGTCCACTTAAATTCTTCCTTAACCCAATTAAAAATGGACATTACAATTAAATGGTATATTATTCATTAAAAGAGACAATCTGCCATGACATAAACCCATTGGAACAATAGCTGAATATGGGATAGGGATACGCTCACAGATAAAATTGAAAAGCGCGCGCTTTTCGTACAGAACAGAAATGGCCGACAGATAATTAAGGAATTAATACCATTCAGCCAGCACAATGGCTCGCTTCAATTATTTGCCTGAATTGTTTGTATTGAACTATTTTGGTCGTATGGCGGGAAACGATGTGAATGGCGCGCAAAAGTAGCTCTGTCACTCCTCTGTCAAATTGGCAATTTATTAAATGTTTTCCCTTTTTTGGTAAGTAAGCGAAGTAATTCAAACAGAAATAAAACTATTTTGACTTTGCATCTTTATTGTACTTTACAATTTGTGTTATTAATCTTTATTTTCCCGAAAACCATAGTTTTAGACTTCGTCGAGCTTTATTGTTTTGGCACTTTTCTGGTAAAGTACGGACGCGAAGCAGAAAGAATTTCGAACGTTGACCTGTCTCTGTCACTCCCGCGTAAATATAGGTAATGCGTCTCGCTCGCACAGTTGCAATGGCGGCCGTTCTCAAGGATTGTAAACCTTTTACCTGTGACTGTTAGGTTTGTAAGAACCAACCTTAGAGTCAGTCTAAAACAAGAGTTTGCATGTGGTTTTTTGGTTGGCCTTGAGTGACTACAAAAAGTCCTTACTTGATATAATTTTTAAATAACGAACAAATGACATTCCATCTTGGGATGCGTTAGTGATAGCTCAGTTTTCGGATACAGTTATCTATTCCTAGTTTGTTGTTAAGTAAAAAGGCTCAGTCCCTTGAGTTTCGTTATAAAGAGTTTACACTGTACATAATTTATTTAATAACTTGGTTATTTGTTTTGCTTCAAATATTTCCTGTAAACCACACGTAATACAAAAATGTTTGTAACCACTGGTAGTAGGTAAAGAGGTCATTGTACGAAATTCTTCCTGCTCCACGACTGTATTTTAGTCGCCATTTTTGGTTATATCTAGCGTTCAGAAATTGGGACTTCCCTGAGGGACTTTTTCCAAAAGTATTAACTCATTGACTGTCGTTTTTTCCAAAAAAGTTTGTAAGAAACGGCTAGGCAACTCACTTGGTTATTATAGAAAATGTTGTCACCTCTAGCAGCTATCGCCAAAACTTACCTGTGCTCTTTGACAAACTGGAATATTCCACAGATAATATTCCGTGCGGCAACATTTGTAGTTGATCTCCTTTGAAAGATGAGATCGCTGTACCTTTGATAATAATTAAAGCCGTATTAGTGAGGCTTAGTACTTGAGCTTGCCATTTCAGAGGTATGTCATGTTACTAATGGGACTTGTTAGGCTTTATTCCTTTGCCTTCATTTTTTTAATTGCATTATGGCACAATAAGTTTCATAATTATGAAACTAATTGTGCCGATTGTCGTAACGGCCAATGGCCTGAGAGCCTCGACGACCATCTGTCGAAGTTCTCGGTTGGATCAAGGGCCTGATTTAGAAGGCAGCTCTTTGATACGTCCTGCTTTGTGAGGAGTTTCCTGTCTCTAGAGCCTTAACCACCGACTGAACCATAGACTGAACCACAAATTTTTGTGTTTTTGAAATATTTAAAAATGAAAAAATTGCGTATTAATAAATTAAGGAAAAACTAATTGTGCTTGTTGCATAAAATTTAACTAACTAATCGTATTTTCTATTCAGAAATCGGGTCTCAGGTGATTTCTCCGTTAATTAAATACTCCATTTCTGCAACAACTGTACGATTGCCCGTATTTTTATTAGCGACTGCCGTTGCAATGCAATTTTTCTACCCTTTCGAACTTATATACTCACTAGCTGTTCCACGCGGTTTCACCCACGCTGCTCAGCACCTGTTGGTCGTAGCGTGATGTTATATAGCCTTCCTCAAGAAATGGACTATCCAACACTAAAAGAATTATCCAATTCCAACCAGTAGTCCCTGAGATTAGCGCGTTCAAACAAACAAACAAACTCTTCAGCTTTATAATATTATAGTATATAGTATACTAGCTGTTCCACGCGGTTTCACCCACGCTGCTCAGCACCTGTTGGTCGTAGCGTGATGTTATATAGCCTATAGCCTTCCTCAAGAAATGGACTATCCAACACTAAAAGAATTTTCCAATTCCAACCAGTAGTCCCTGAGATTAGCGCGTTCAAACAAACAAACAAACAAACTCTTCAGCTTTATAATATTAGTATAGATATAGTATAGATTTCTATCGACAAATACACACATACAGTTAAACCTAGAAATATATAAACAAAACAGCTGCAATTTGAACACCTCCCGTTTTAGTGTAATACCCAAATTTTTGCATATCCAAGTACCCACATTTTTGCTTAACAGACTTGTCAGCGGGCTGGGTGGTGGAGGCTTTACGTCCCAGCTGGTTTCCGGTTCCGTTTCCTCATTTCCGGTGTTTCCGTGACGGAGCGGTTAATTTTCGAAGTTAGGAGGGTAGTCAGAGTTGTGCGATGACGCGGGATATTGTGAAGTAAATTAGTTTAGTTTGTTGAATTGGAGTTTAGAGGGGGCATTATTTAAGGGGAAATAAGTGAAAATGGTTTCGATGTTTTGTTTATTATATTAATTGAAAATCGTTTTAATATGGAAGTTCTCACACGAAAGAGAGCAGCCCTTTTGTCCAAAGAATTTTGCATTACCATTCAACGAAGAATTGCTGCTAGTTTTCTGAGCACGTTTCCGGATAACAGCGATGTGGAGGAGTACTTAGAGGCCTATAAGCCTTTGTTTATATTTTGTTAGTTAATATTATATTTAGTAAATAAGTTCTAATTATTTTAAAAGTAGCCTATATGAGTTTTCTTACATAATTAAATATGTATTTGTGTAACCTGAAAACCATTAAGTAGGTACGTGAAAATTGGAAAATACGACTGGAATACTAACTAAATATAACTAACCCTCTCAATAACTTATTTCTCTCTATTGCGTCACAAAAGCTTTAAAAACCTCCTAAAAAATAAACAGAATTGCTCACTTAAAAAAGCGACCAACATTTGGTCATAAAATAGGTTATTTTAACACTAGGAGATATGACCTGGCAGATACTATCACTCCCGATATACTCGTAAAAATATGTCCAGGGATTGGAAACCTTTTTTGCACACTTTTGTTAGAAACCCCTTATCCAGGATCAGCACTAATCCGGATACATAATTTATAAGATTCTGTATCTTCTGATAAAACATCGGTCGGGGTAGCAGTAAAAACGGTTTGATTTTATTTTCAATTGTAACAAAACGGGCGCTTAGAAGTTCGTAATCACCATAAAAAAATACGGTAAAATGATCAAAACTCAAAATCGTATCTTAATATCAATCTACTAGCGACCCGCTAATATTTTACAATTTCTGTAATTTTCTGTATATATTTTTTTATTATTAGTTTGTGTATATTTATAGGTTGTATATATTTAGTATTTAAATACCTGAATAAAATTTTCTATTTCTGATAACATCCTTCCCCTTGAATTAGTCTATCTATTAAAAAACCGCAATAAAATTCGTTGCATAGTTTTAACAATCGAAGCATAGATAGGAACAGACAGACAGCAGGAAGCGACTTTGTTTTATACTATGTTTTGATGAAATCTGTAAAAAAATTTAGCTTATTTAATTTAACGTTATTTAACTTCATTTTGAATTGAGGTTTCATTTATCAAGAGCCTGGAATCCAGTGGTTCAATTGTGTAAAAACCCAAAAAGTAGGGAAAAAAGATCGCAAATCGATACAGTGAGTTTTGTGTGTCGAGAGCAAAATCGAGTTGTGAGTGACAGTGTTAGTGGTAACGAATGCAAAAAACGAATAAGAAAGAGGGTAGATCGTTTTGTCTGCTCGTAAACATCCACCCGCAATAACTTCAGTTCATCCGTGATCATGGCGTTTGCAACATTGCCGAAATATCGGAAACTCAATATAAATAATAAACATGGTAAATATCCCATTTAAAGTGTTAATTATAATGTTAGTAACCATGTCAGTAAGTACATAATTGATTTCCCCCCGTTATATTTTTATATTCCTATAGGCCATCCAAAAGTTGTCTGGAAGATATCACAATCAGCGATAAGACCACCATTGTAACCATAGAGTAGAATCAGCAATTTCTGTAAAAGCTTTTTGTGCACTAAAGTATATTCTATTCTATCATCGACGTTTTCACATAACCTTTTTAATGAGAAAGGTATAATAGACCAACTTCAGTAGGTCTATTTTTTACGTTTAGTACCTATTCGTGAACGTACATTTTGGAATAACCAAAGTTAGTACTGTAGAGGTTTAATAACATTGATCAAACCTTCAATAGTGCAGGCTGGTTAGCAAAGAGGTTTGAATACTCATGTTATTTAAATATAGAATTGGAAAGCTATTGAATGACGTGACATGTATTAGTGAAATGAAACCATAAAGTATGTTATGCTTTTTCAAATTACGAATATCCACTAAATCCCTACAGTACCTAATCTATTATTATCACCCAATGAACATAATCGGGTTCGGTTTGTGCCGGAGACTAAACTCCGGAACAGAAGCAACCGATAGATCCCAAATGATCCCGAAACTGTGAAAGATTAATGTAATGGATTTAGGGAAACCGATACAGAGGTGGAAGCTTAAGGAACTGTAATAGTTGGGACCAAAGAGAACACTGATCAGGGAGGTGTAAAATTTGTATTCGGCTTTCCAATTTCGTCCAGCGGGTGCTTACATTAACTGTAAACTGAGAAGTGTAACTCGGCATAATATAGTTTCCTAATTGCGGTTAAGTAGGTTTAGATGCCTCCAGAGGATAGATGCCCCGATTGTAACTACTTGATTCATTGCTTTTTTTTGCGGATGGGAAATCAGCTCTGGGCGGAGTGGGGTATGTTAGACTAAAACCCACCCACCCTTGTTTTGCTCTTAATGTCCTGGGACCGCAGTTTCTCTTTTGAACAACCCGCAGCCCCGCAGGCGACGGCCCTAGAAGGCCCATCTGTTATGCTGACATCTTTTTGAGGCGCGCGTGGAACACTAACGCATCGCCGACCACGACTTAATTCATCGCTTGAATCGTTTGCTATTTTATTTATCTTTCTTCTTCTTATATGATTTTCCAACTACTACCGTGTCTTTTGGCTCTTGCAATTGCATGGGAACGCAAGTTTGGATAAAAAAAAAATTGTGAGGATATATGCCTTGCTTTTCGATGGATCGTCTATCTTAAACGTAATTTATATGGACTAAGCACCCCAAAGAGTAAGGTTCGCAAACATCGCTACTACTCCAGAAATATCAAAGATAATGTTTTTTTTTTAACTTTTCATGAATCTGTAGATAATGAACCAAAATACCTACAAGTTTAACAAATAAAAAAATGCAATTTTTGTAGTGTTATCTATCCCGATTCTACCCTAATTTAAGGAGTCACCGTCCCTAAAAACTCGATAACCACACAAAAGTACTTCCTTATACAAAACAGTTAAAATATTTACCCGATCACACCCTTAACTGGCTACCCATTATATATGGGGGTCAGTCTCGGACCTTTGGGGGGCGATAGAGTTGTATAGAGCAATTTGGGTCCAAAGTGATCCTTAACGAAGGTACACAATATAATTGGCAAGTTTATGAAACAGTTGAAACGGTTTGACAGTTATGATGGCTGCCTTAATAGAGGTTTGTGATAAGGCTTTTATGTTGTCAGTGAAATAAGGAGTATTTTAGGTATATCTGTCTATAACAATTGCTTTGGTGTTTCCTTGAACAGGGTTAATATTAATGAGAAGAGGAAGATGGCCGACGTTCTACTGACTGCTCGAAAGTAAAGTAAAATTTATTTGCATAGATAGCGTAGATAAAATAAAGTGTAACAATGATTGGGTGAGCCTTGTACAAACTTATCAACCTTAAATTAGGCATGCAATTTTGTTTTTATATTTATGTTTGAGTCTGTCGTAACAAACACCCTGAATAGTACAAATTCCTCAAACCAAAACTATCTAGGTAGAAGTATAGTTTTGCCACGAGCTCACGGTGGAAGCGCCAAACTTTGTTCAACTATTACATGCGACTTAGCTAGATACTAGGCAGGTGTCTAAAATAGTGCTTTAAGGATGCTATGCATCTACTGCGTTATTTGTTAAACAATCTACTGCAACGAAATTGCGTGACGATGGAAAATGTTTTCAAGGCTGGCAAGACAATTATCGTGAAAAAAACGTTGTGGAAAACACTGAAAGACGGAAATTCCTAAAACTGCGGTTCTAAAAGTTTTCACAGCGTCAAGCCCCAGGTACTACAACTTGCCCGAACTCTGTAAATCTCTTGCATCTGTTAAGAGCTAATTTAACTAAACGCCTTAAACTTTTCTCCGATTGAAAAGATAAAAGCTATTAAGATTCAATTTGAGTAAGACTTCCAAAAGTTAGGAACCGCAAAAACTTGGAAAAACTACCTACAGAAATTTGTCTTACGCTTAGAAGTTTGATATATAAACGAATACCTACTCTTTCGTCCTTATAAATTTTGTCTCATTGATTTTTAGCTTTCGTAACAATTTGTACTGAAGCTGCTCTAGCGCCCGTGGCAAAAATAATGCAGCAATATAATGTTTATTTTGAGTCGGCCCTCAAGATTAATACGCAGAGTAGTCAGCACAAATCTGCCCCACAAGTTTCAGTCGGCACAAGTCTGCCCCTTTCCCCCACTCCACCCAGAGCGGGAGAAGTTATTTGATAATTTAGCATCCGCAAAAAAAATACACAGCTAGTTTGTAGGGAGACAAGCTGTGTCTTTTGTTACTTATTCAAGACATTTCGGACTGATAAATATACATGTATACTAGCTGTGCCCAGCGGTTTCACCCGCTGCTAGAGGTATGAAAAATAGATGTTGGCCGATTCTCTGACCTACCCGATATGTACACAAAATTTCGTTTAAATCAGTCCAGCCGTTTCGGAGGAGTATGGGAACGAAAACGGTGACACGAGAATTTTATATATTAGATATATCAAAGTAGATAGATAGATAGAATATTCTTTATTATGTACACAATACAAATTACAAGAATAACAGTATACAACTTATAAATAGGGTGACATAATGGACGGTCTTATCGCTAAAACCGATATTTTCAAGAAAACCTTTTTTGGATTTAAAGGACGAGAGTCTGTACTGTCGGTAGTCTGTGGTGTCATTATTCAAAACGAATAGCTACAAGTAAGTAGGTACGATATACCCCGTTATCAAACCACGTAGTAAAAATAAAGCCAGACACCCGCCAGTTTTATCTGCATCATTATTTCTAAGATGCTAACAACTTAGCCACTAACCCAGAAGTCATAACACTTTGAGAAACAAGGCCTGGAATATGAATTTACGACCCCCACGCAGACCGGGGGGTGCTATTGGCGGCAATTCATTGTCGACGTCAGGGGACATCACAGCTTCGTGCCAATAGCCTTTATATGGCCTCTAGTGACGACATAGAATATAGTTGCGTCCATACTGTTACGTATGTGTATAGAAACTGCCTTTTGCCCACAGCGAGAAAATAATTTGAGATTTTTCTGTGAAGGTTTGTTTTTTCTGGTGTTCTTCACATATGACGAATAATATATCTTTACGCTGCATAGTTTAATATTTTCTAATTTATTGGTAATTTTACATATGTTCAAGAAACGAGCAAGAATATAATCAACGAACTTGATTCGCAACCTTTCACTAAATTTATAAAAATACTAGTTGCGCCATGCGGTTTTAACCGCGTAGATTGAGATGAAAAACTTATTTCTTAATCCCGATTATAAGCTATCTATATACCAAATTTCAGCCAAATCCGTTATATGATGTTTATTTTGCAAGTAGGTTTTCACAAACACTTTTACACGTAATTTTTTTTTAAACTAGATGAGGCCGGTGTTTCGTAACCGACTACTCTGAGAGGAAACAGCCGAAACAAACTCAGAGGTCAAAATCTCTTTTAAAGTCCAGACAAAATAATCTTGGCCAACTTATTCTTATTATTTATTGCACACAAAACAATAATAAACACACCAATTACAATATACAGCTTATGTACAACGGCGAGCTTAACCCAGAATTGGGTTTTCTCAGCAAACCTTACTTAATGATTAAAATATTTGCATAATAGGATAGGTACATAATGTGCATAGAAGAACATTGAAAAGCTTAAAATAACTTACATAACGGATCAGTTGTTAATTCACTTACATTAAATAAAAATTGCTTACAAATAATAAATAAATAGATAAAAAAAAACAAATATAAGATACATACATACTTGATTATATTGACAGGAAATGTTCCCTGATTCCTCTCCGGAACACGTCTAACTTACATGAGGACTATGCAGATAGTGTCTCAAATGGTCTTTTTAAGAAAGCACCACACAGATTGAGTGGACCTGTCCAGTCAGTGCAAGCATTTGTCAGTTATCGTGTAGCTCAACTCATAACCCAAGGAGCTCAAACGTTGAGTCCTTTAAGCGAGAAGGAGTAACAAATATAGATACCTACAAACATCCGCCTTTATAATATTAGTTTGTTTTATTTGAGTACGTTATTCCACAACCAAATTCCACGTAAAGACATAAAGCAACAAAAAAATATAATCTAACCAGTTGTTGAACAAATGCCTGTTCGTGAATACAGGATAGTCGCAATCAACAGGGACTTGTAAAAACATGTCAATTCAAACGAAACACGAGATACAAAGGTATGAGGGTACTGTAGGCCTACTATGACGTCTTAAAGCAGAACTAATTCCACTGAGGGAAAGAGACAGAGCTATACAGGGTGTCTAGCACCATCTCTTTCCCTCAGTGGAATCAGTTCTGCTTTAAGACGTCATAGTAGGGTAGCTGTTCATACCAGCTGCGTAATTGGTACGAGTTTTTTAGACCTGGGTTTTTTTGCGCATGGGAAATCATCAAATAACTTCCCCCGCTCTGGGCGGAGTGGGAGATAGTGTCAGACTTTTACTGAAAAACTCACCCATGTTCCTTCTTTTGCTCTTTATATTCCGGGACCGCGGTATCTTTTTGAACAACCCGCAACTCCGGCGGGGGACCTATCTTAATGGATACTTAAAATTTTGCGATGGTGGAACAACGCAAGTTGAAAGTACTCAAAATTTTCAACCACATCGTGATCGTCACTTTCCTCTGCCCGAAACCCAATTAATTTGGCGTCGGCGCAGCATGTCTGATTTTTCCATACTTCAATCAAGCCATATTATTATCTTCCTTTACTTCTAATCTGTGAGCCAGGGGGTCTAAAATGCTGCTTAAGCAGATTCATAATAGGTCAATAGTATGAATTGCGTTACCATTTTTAAAATGGTGACAAAGACATTTCACAATATTAAATGCGACTATTATAAGAATTTTACAAAACACTTACCTACATCATCAGCCAACAGCATTCAACCGCTGGAACAAACCACTTTACTTCTCCAAAATGGTAGATACCACGCCAGTAATATAGATTCCACACGAGCAAAATGCTCCCCACTATTTAAACATACCCTCAATTTTCATTGCCCGCATTTCCTTCAGTTTTCAAAGCACCACTGAAACGCTAGTACCGTTATGCAACGTTTGCGGTGCAGACAATAGTTTCCGGACACATATCCGGACGGATGCCGCTGAGTTTCGCGCCCCTGGGATTACACTTCTCTAATTTTAGCTTAATAACGGCAGAGTTTCAAAGTGTTTACTTTGATGACATTCGACTAGAGGGCAGTTTGTATTCAGTTATTAGATGTGGGTATTTCGATTTTATAGGTATGCCTTTTCTATTCGATTGTATGGATTGACATACATACATGTTGGAGTCGCGCCATTCCACTAACTTTAAGTCGTTTGTGGTGCGGGTGCCGATTCAATTGGATCGACCTTCCTCAAAGGAGAGTTTTGGTCGAAGGGTTTCGTGTATCGCAGAGGCACTACACCGGGGGGACGCGGAGGCACTACACAGGGGGGAAACTCCGCTGCCGCGGCAAATTGCCGCTCAGCGGACAGACGGAGCGACAGAGCGGTTAAAAAGGCCATCAGTCCTATCTGCTACGGTCATCAAGAGACTGTTGGCGCTGCCACGCACCCGCCACATCAGGGATGCGATGCGATATTCTTCCGAATTATGGCATAAAAAAATTGCAAAAATTGTCAGCACGGAAAAAATACATAACTCTCAAGTAAATTGAAACCCAATATCTCCACCAATAGAATTACTTCATTCCGCTTCAGCATATAACCTTATTACCCTGTTTATCCATCAATAAAATATGAAGGGATCTGTCCGCAAGGGGTCGTATATTGTTATATTTTACACCCTGTATCCTTCGACAGGTATTTATCACTTGTATTGATCCCTTGTGAGGCAGAAATTTGTATTTTTGTTTTCTCTAAACACGAAAGAGGTCGACATATTTTTTTTTCGGTAAGACCAAGGGTAACCTTGTTAGACAAGCTGCGTGGGCAGCGTTTTCTTGTTCCGTGCGCACCTTAAAGAAATGTCAGCTAATCGGAAGGGCCTGTTGGTTCGAAAGAAATGCCGAATCTCCGGAACACAAAGAACAGAAGAAGGAACATTAATGGGTTTTAGTCAGTACGAGTTTGACACTCTCTTTTTCCACTCCGCCCAGGGAGAGAAGAGACATTTGATGATGTACCCGCTCCAAAAAAAATATAATTAAAAGGGTTGTCGATACAAGAACGAATAGGTAGTCTCTAGAACCCTAAAAAGTGAAACATAAAATCACACCAGTGGGGATTACAGGCGTTAAGAGTTAGACAGAGAAAACTGAAACCCTTAATAAAATAAGCTATTACTTAAAACAGACACATAAATCCTTAATATTATTATAAAAGCCAAAGTGAGTTTGTTTGTTTGTTTGTCACGTCTTCACGCCTAAATGTATGAACCGATTTTGATGAATTTTGGTACAGATATAGTGAGAACCCTGGACACGGACATAGGCTATTTTTATGCGGGTTACAGTTAGCGTTACCCCAAAGTAACTATGTCACGCGGACGAAGTCGCGGGCGGAAGCTAGTCTTACATAAGTACTTCACTCGGTATCACTTACTCCGCACGATAACTTCAAGCAAATAAAGCACTTGAGATAACTGCTATAAAGTTTACGTTTGATTGAAAAGTTTCAGCATACTTTGCAAAGTCGCGTAGCAGTGAAATAAAGGATGTTGGTGTGTTTAAGTTGAATATATTTACTGAGTTGATTGAGAAGTAAAGATAAGTTGACACTGGGATGTTTGATGGAGTTAATTGGTCTCCTGGCGTGTTAAAAACAAAAGAAAGATTATATACTGGTGTTAATTATTTGTTTGTTTAAATTCAGGTGAAAAGTGTTGATAATAAATTCGTTAGTAACTATTGACAAAAGAATTGTACTCGCATAATCCTTACTAATCCTTACTAATATTATAAAAGTGAAAGTGAGTTTGTTTATTTGTTTGTTACCTCTTCACGCTTTAATGGCTAAACCGATTTTGATGAATTTTGGTACAGAGATAGTTGGGAACCAGGAGACGGACATAGGCTAGGCTAATATTTTTTTGAAAAAAGTGGTATGTGAGGGAGAAAGAGGGAAAAAAAGGGAAAACTTAGCGTTGCTATTACAAATCAATAAGGCAATCAAGAGGAACTGTGTTACCCCGAATTGAACGCGAGCGAAGCCGCGGGCAAAAGCTAGTTATTATTACAGTTGGCCAAAATGTTACATTAAAACAGAAGAACACAAAGATACTCCTTATTCCATAAGAAACTTCCAGCAGTTCTGCGAGAGGAAAGTTGGACGACATAATGTAGAAAAGACAAAACAAGAAAATTTAAAATTATCAATCATAAAATAAATATACATACAAATTATCTTCTTATATATAATATTCTCGTGTCACAGTGTTCGTTCCCAAACTCCTCCGAAACGGCTCGACTGATTCTTATGGTTTTTTTTATGCATATTCAGTGACTCTGTGAATCGGTTACTATAATTATATTTCAAACCCCTAAGTGAAATGAGTAGTACACATATAAAAACTAATACTTATATATATAGATTATATAGTAAATATTATATACCTAAAATATATAATTATTCAGAATGTTACAGTAAAGAGGAAAGGTTAGGTAAAGTTCTTTGACTTGCATTTTGAAGATAAATAAAGTTTAAGAGTCTCGTGTGTTAGTTTCGTCATTTTTTAATAAATTTCAGAATAGGAAACGTTGTTTGACAGGAAAAAAAATAGTTTTAGTTAAATTTGTGCCAAGAGCATCGACATCAATTTTTAATTATCTGACAATACTACGAGGGAGAAAAAAAAGAAACAAAAATCAAAACGACTTATTTCAGCAGCATAAAAATGCAGAATAAAATTCGGTTCGAAATCCCAATTGGAGTTCTATCGAGTAAATAACAAGATAAGCGTACAAATCCACTATGCATACTTACACTTTTCTTGTCTTCACAAAAAGGAATACTGCCTACAAAAGAAACTCCTTCGAGGCTTCCGTTAACCTGTCGTTCAGAAATTCTTTCACAAAACGATCGCTTGAAATGGTAACGAAGGGACTATCCACGTAATTTATATTTATAACACTGTTTTTCTTTATTTTTAAATAAATAACTATATAATCCTACTTTTTAATATTACTAGCTGGCGCCCGCGGCTTCGCTCGCGTGATATCGTAAAAAACGTATCCTATGTGTTATTCCAGACCATAATCTACCTCTGTGCCAAATATCATCAAGATCCGTTCAGCCGCTCTGACGTGAAAGAGTAACAAATAACCACACATCCATACATTCATCCTTCCTCACAAACATTCGCATTTATAAAATTATTAGGATAAAATGTGAATGGATAGAAAAATAAAGGTGGCAAAAAAGTCAACGAGAACAAAAAAAGTCACCGACTTACGGAAGTAAAATAGTTTTAAATTTTTTTTTTGGTAGTCAGTTTTTAATTTTTGGGGATGGAAAATCATCAAATAATTGTGTCAGACTTGTACTGACTAAAACCCACCCATGTTCCTTTTTTTGTCCTGTATGTTCCGGGGCCGCCGTATCTCTTTCAAAAAACCCAACTAATTAACTGATTTTAATACAAATTCATCAATAAACAGAGTGATTCAAGCGAAATGTTGGTTTATATGTATATAGCTTCCGCCCGCGACTTCGTCCGAGTTACTTTCGACTAACGCTAACTTTAATCCGCATGATGATAGAAAAAAAATATTATTCTCTCCCCTTTTCTTTCCTCTTTTTCCTCGCTTTTTTAGCCTCTGTCCGTCTCCCTGGGTCCCAACTATCTCTGTACCAAAATTCATTAAAAATCGGTTCGGCCATTTCGGCGTGAAGACGTAACAAACAAACCAACTCACTTTCGCTTTTATAGAATTTGTATGGATTAGTTACTACATGGCACCCGTACAAAGCTGGGGTGGGTCGTTAGATATTAAAGGTCAGCCGAGTAAATTACGACCGCTCTTTCGAAGCATCAATTAGTAGCACAAATAATCATGTTTTAGTGTTTTCACTGCTAATTTAAAGTCTGACTACTGTGAGGCCTTTGTGATGGGCAGTGACCTCAACGCTGGTTTAGTGTAAGTTAATGCCTGCCGGGGTTGAGGGTTGTTCGAAAGAGATACTGCAGCCGCGGAACATAAAAAACAAAAGAAGAAACATGGGTGGGTTTTAGTTTAGCTGACACTCTCCCCCGCTCCACCCAAAGCGGTTGAAGTTACTTGATGATTTCAAATTCGCAAAAAAGGGATAAAAAACATACAAACGTTCGTCTTTATAATATTAGCGGGTACGATACCTATTTTTATACTCTTTCCGAAACAAACTGTTTTACATAATACACTGTGCTGGAACCGCGATTCTTTAACCAAACTTCGGCGAAACTCCGGAATATGTAAATGAAGAAACATTTGCGATAAGCTCTGCTCTTCCTGAATTTCATTTCTCGATATCTATTCCCTACATTTTGAAATGTGAAAATTAGGTTTAGCGAAATATTTACAACCAAATTCAAATGATACATTTAAGATATTTTGCAGATATCTGAAATAGCTAGCTATGTAGAAGGAAAGCTATTTATATGTACGAACTCTATTTCATAGCATTTTTGATTACACAGTACTATAAAAATAAAAACATTCTAGGGTATTCGTATATCGATTCTGTTTGCCGTTTTATGGTCCGTTTACACGTTTTAGTTATAACTTTGCATTACTGCCAAAATCATAATGATATTTACATAAGGTTAATAATAAACTAAGCTACTATGAGTATTTCTGGATACAGTCCGTATTGTTAGGAGGTTCCTCTCTCAAGAGCCCTGACCACCGGTAGCTCGGACCCTGTCCCCGATGCTGGTGGACTACTACTTTTTATATTTTTAAATGTTTTTGCTTTTTTAATAAGAATATCTATACTAATATTATATCTATAATATATACTATAATATTATAAAGCTGAAGAGTTTGTTTGTTTGTTTGAACGCGCTAATCTCAGGAAGTACTAGTTCGAATTAAAAAAATATTTTAGTGTTGGATAGTCCATTTCTTGAGGAAGGCTATAGGCTATATAACATCACGCTACGACCAACAGGTGCTGAGCAGCGTGGGTGAAACCGCGTGGAACAGCTAGTGTTAAGAATTTTCCAATTCCAACCAGTAGTTTGAACGCGCTAATCTCAGGGGAGATTAGCGCGTTCAAACAAACAAACAAACAAACTCTTCAGCTTTATAATATTAGTATAGATATGTATGGAAATTAATAAACGAAATAACCAAGCTACACAATTTAGATAATAAATAGTAATCAATTTGTTTATTTCTCTTTAACAAATAAATAAAAATTAGTACTTAAGATGTAACATAGCTACAGGAATAATGTATTTTATTTGTGGAGAACTGGCGCCTAAAATAAGCCAGGGTATGTGTTTTAGGTCATAAGGGCCCCACTAACACATTTATTAGTAAAAGATAACCAAAGTGGTGCATAAAAAGCAATATATTTAAAGAATCAGTTTATAAAACAAAAAGGCAGATAATTTTTATAAAATCTAGTACTTATAGAGTGCGTGATTTTTGTGTGTTTGAGCATGTGTTCGTGTAAGAGTGTAGCGTGTGTATGTTGTCTGATGTGATCGATCTATGACTAACACATACTACAAAACCTGATAGTGATAAAATTAAAAGCATGCTCCTATAGATTCCTATCTCGACGCTCATTTTATACTACATGTTACTTGTGCCTTCATTTACATAGGTATCATTTAATTGTCAACTTGTATTCATAAAACGTGCAATACCTTCCGTAACTCAGTGCCACTTACACCGAGCGTCGAAAGTCAAGCGACAATCTCCGATCAATCCTCAAGTACAAAGGATTCCAAAATGCTCCCCGCGAGCGTATTGTAGGAGCGATATTTAAAATTGAGTTATACTCCTGAAAGTTTTCAAAGGCAAACATCAAGACGGCAACTTGCCAAGTTGTAAGGAAATGGTGCGGACATTGCTGCAAAGTACTTTATCTTTGAACCTTATTTTTAGTAAGATACAGCTTCAAGTTGACTAAATAGGGCAGTGTAAGGTAGTGAAAGGTCTTTTAACCATATTAAGAGGGGTGGAGTTCTTGCTTATCAGAACCAGATGCTTTGAACACAAGTGTATACGGAAAAACTTGTATAATTAATTACTATGTGTCAAACTAATGGTGTCAGGAATTGCTCATCACTAGATTTGAGAATCTTAACCTGGGTTGGTCCATAGTCTAATAAACAGTTAGACAAGACAGAGTACGGAAAAAATGGTCATAGTTGGCGACAACCTAACCTTTCTGACAACCCTAAGCAGTGTAAGTGAACAAGTATTTCAGGCCTATGAAATGCATGGGCATGGGCACTTATTAAACGTCGTGAAAAGGTGCACGGTGCAAAAACTCCATGGTTACTCTTATAAATTTCTGATAAGATAAATAGTCTTAAACACTTATTTAATTTCAAAATAATATCGCTCTGTCACTTGGCGCAGCATCAAATAAATAACAATTTTGAAGAAGCCATAAACAAAACTCTCTTAAGATAAAGCGGGCAACAGACAGACGGGTAATTTCATACACCAGCGTAATATATTGTTGACTCAATCTCGGGGGCGTCATAAACGTGCGGGTGTTGATCATCTTATCTTTTTTACTACTGTTAATAAATGCGAAAGTTTGTGAGACTTTATGGATGTTTGTTAATGTTTCACCCAAAATGTGATAAACGTATTTAGTTGGGCATACAGCTAGTTTATAACCTGTATTAAATACTGCTTAGGATCACGTCGAGATACATTTAAACGTGATTAGGAGGCTTTCACACGTATCCCGATCGACCGCGCGGATGATTAAGCGGTTCGCATAGCATGCCTAACTCACGTACACCACTCAACCGCGGAAGTGCGGCACAATCCGCTTTCCCGCGCCACTCATCCGCGCGGACGGACAACCGATGTCGTGTAAAAACCACCTTAATAGTGCCTTCTATACCCAAGCTCTGCTACTAGAAATAAACTACAGAATACTGAAGCCAAAGCCAAATATTCAGTATTCTCATTAATTTACATAAAACATTCTCACTTCTCAATTCATAAGACTTGTTGCCTTATTATTCCATCAATCATGTCATCAATATCGCTTTACCAAGTGATTATACAAAAGGTAGTAAGGGGAACGGTCCGATAGAGGTCGCCATTTGTCAGGGGGTGCAAATTACGGGCCTTGGTATGATTCATCGCGCTCCAATCATCCATCAGGAGTCATAACGGGTGGGAGAAAGGTTAGGGATATTAATCTAAAAATTATGATGATAAGGTACCTTTTTTAAATCATTTTTGTGATATGTCATGTATTACTATGAAGCTTATTTTTGTAAGTTATAGCGTTCAAATTAATCTTGGCAATAACTTTAAAAAATTGGTCGAAAACGCAGGAAAAAAATTACTATTGAACCGACTTCCACAAGGAGGAAGGTGTACTCCACCAGTATTATACAGATTCAAACTGAGATTACTATCTGAAATAAGCTGTTTAACAAGAAAGGGGTTTGCTCCTATAGTATAACTTATTTTTGTAATAACGTAGAACAAGATAGATTTCAAAAATCATTTAAAGGCACATTTGTGATAATAAATCTATACTAATATTATAAAGCTGAAGAGTTTGTTTGTTTGTTTGAACGCGCTAATCTCAGGGACTACTGGTTGGAATTGGAAAATTCTTTTAGTGTTGGATAGTCCATTTCTTGAGGAAGGCTATAGGCCAATAAAATTATATATCTATCTATATATAACATCACGCTACGACCAAAAGGTGCTGAGCAGCGTGGGTGAAACCGCGAGGAACAGCTAGTCTGAAATAAAATGAAGGTCCTTGCATTAGTCAACTTGGAATCGTTATCACACTACTACTGTCCTCGCAATAAAATACGTCGTAAACGGTTCTGAAATGCCGGAAGAATGACTCCGGGCTAGCAATGGATAGCTCACCGTCCGCCCATTTAGTGAGGACAGGCCGCGTCGATGGCGCATTCATGTTCCACGTGCGCCTCAAAGAAATGTCAGCAAAGCAGAAATGTCTGCCATAGCCACTGCCTGCTGGGGTTGCGGGTTGAACACAAGCGCAAAAGAAGGAACATGGATGAATTTTAGTCAGTAAAAATCTAGCACTTCCTTCCAATCCGTTAAGAGTGGAAAAGTTTTTGTATGACTACTAGATGCACCCCGCGGTTTCACTAGCGTGGTGATAGAGTATACAATATAACTTTACAAATTGTAGCCTGTGTTTTTTTTTTTTTTTTTTTTTTTTTTCGGGTGGGAAATCATCCAATGACTTCCCCCGCTCTGGGTGGAGCGGGGGGGCATGTCAGACTTGTACTGACTAAAACCCACCCATGTTCCTTCTGTTGCCCTTTACGTTCCGAGGCCGCGGTATCTCTTTCGAACAACCCGCAACCCCGGCAGGCAGAGGCTCTGGCAAGCCCCTCTGCTTTGCTGACTCTCTTTGAGGCGCGCGTGAAACACGAACGCGCCGTCGACACGGCCTGTCGTCAATCGACGGACGGACGGTGAACTACCCATTGCTCACCGCCCACAGGCCCGCATCTACGGTGGCCGGAAGTCGTCTCGCGGCGCCCGGCGCCATGGGCGTCTCCCGCGGCGGCTGGGTTGGGCAGATGTTCTTTCCCTCAAACGCCCGGCCACCTCCTTCGCTAACATTACTGCTTCGCAGAAGGTGGTGACCGCTTCCCATTCCCTCTCGCTCCGGACCATGGCCTGAACCAGGGCCGGACGCGAGAGATCGCCGCCGCCGATCGCCTCTACGAGGGCACGGCGGTGCTCCGCCCAAGCCGGGCAGATCGCCACTGTGTGCTCCACCGTGTCCTCCGGGCGATCGTCACAATGGTGACACCCGGGCGCTTCCTCCCGCCCGATGATGTGCAGGAACCTCCCGAAACTTCCGTGTCCGGTGAGGACCTGCGTCAGGCGGTAGGTGAGGACGCCATGACGCCTCTCCAGCCACTCCTCAAAGAGGGGACTTACCGCCACTATTGTAGCGTGCCCTGCACGGGGTTGCGACAGTCGCTCTCTCCATGCCACCATGAGATCGCACCGGAGGTCTGCCCGCCGAGCGGCAACTTGCCGCGGCAGTGGGTTTTCCCCCCGGTGTAGTGCCTCCGCGCGCCACTCAAACAGGCGCGCGAGGACTATCGCCTCCAGATCCCACGGTGGCAGTCCGGCAAGGAGGCTTGCTGCCTCGCCGGAGATCGTGCGGTAGCCCCGGACAAGCCGTATGGCCACCACCCTTTGGGGCGCGTTCAGATAGTGGGCGGCGCGCCGCCCTAAAGAACGCGCCCATACTGGGGCCCCGTAAAGGGCCATGGACCGCACGACTCCGGCATAGAGCCTACGGCAGGAGGCGTTTGGCCCCTTGAGGTTGGGCAGGAGCCGCTTGAAAGCAGCCCCCGTCCGCTCGAGCTTGGGAGCCAAACGTCGGAAGTGTTCGACGAAGTTCCACCGGCTGTCGAGGACGATTCCCAGGTACTTCATCGTCGACCCGACGCCGATGCGAACCCCTCCTACCGTCAACTGGGATCCCGACGGTGGCGTGTTTCCGCGGCCATGAAAAACCATGGCCTCGGATTTGTGCAAGGCCACCTCGAGACCCAGTAGCCGGATCCTCTCCGCGACTATCGCAACCCCGCGTGTCACATTGTCGGCCGCCGCCTGGTGCGACCCCCCCTGAGCCAGGACGAGCGTGTCGTCAGCGTAACAAACTACACTGACGCCGCTGGGGAGGTCGGCGCGCAGCACCCAGTCGTAGCCGATGTCCCACAGGAGCGGCCCCAAGACCGATCCCTGTGGGACACCGCACGACATCTCTCGCCGGTTCCACTCTCCAGAGCGACCGGGGTATATGACGGCCCTGTCCGTCAGATATGCCCCGACCACACGACGAAGATAGGTCGGCATCCGGTGGTATTGGAGTGCCTCCCTGATGCAGCCCCAGGGCATGGTGTTAAACGCGTTAGCGATGTCGAGAGACACCGCCACGACAACCCCACCCCTGGACACTGCAGCCCCCGTCGTGAGGGCCCTCACGCGCATGATGGCGTCCACCGTCGAGCGCCCCTTGCGGAAACCATACTGGTGCTCCGCAAGATCCGGCCCCGTCCCCACAAGGTGCCCGACGAGGCGGTTTGCAATTACTCTTTCAAAGAGCTTGCCCACCTCGTCGAGCAGCACAATGGGCCGGAATGCGGACGGAGAGTCCGCAGGGCGCCCCGGCTTCTGTATGAGGACCAGCTTCCCCGTCTTCCAACGAAGTGGGAACTGGCCTCTCTCCAAGCATGCGCTTAGGAGCCCTAGTAGTCGGGGCCCGAGAGCTTCCAGGGCCAGGACCCAGGCTTTGCCATGCAAGCCGTCGGGTCCCGGGGCGGTGTTTTTGGCTTTCAGCCTGCCCACCGCCGCTCTCAGATCCACCCCAGTCACCTCCGGAACGTCGTCGTCGTCGTTGTCCTCGTGGTCCGCTTGTGGCACCGCAAGCGGCGGAGCCATGGGCGGAGGAGCATGCTCCCCTCGCGTAATCTATGTATAGCCTATTGTCGTAGCCTATGTGTTATTCTGATGTATAAGCTATATTATTGTAAAGTTTCATTAAAATCCTATCCTCTAATCTAATCCTATAATAAGTGATGCTTTAGTGAGTAAATCGTTACTTCCTTACTAATATTATAAAAGCGAAAGTGAGTTTGTTTGTTTGTTACCTCTTCACGCTTTAATGGCTAAACCGATTTTAATGAATTTTGGTACAGAGATAGTTGGGAACCAGGAGACGGACATAGGCTATTTTTTTAAAAAGAGTGGGATATGAGGGAGAAAGAGGGATGAAACGGGAAAACTTAGCGTTGCTATTACAAATCCATAAGGCGCTACCGAATTTAGCGCGAGCGAAGCCGCGGGCGAAAGCTAGTAAATAATATAAGCTAAAAGAAGTTGACTTCGTAGTTTTACCCAAGTACTTATAATTCAACTGAAACTCGATCCCAAAATAGTCCATCAAAGGAACCTAAAACTTGTGAAAGTAATGGACCAGTTTTTTCTCAGCCAAAGTGAAGAATTGAAGAATGAACTCTCTTCTAACTTTTTATTAAAATAACGAATCTCAATTCGATCTTAATGGGCAACATAATAGGCTATTATCAGTCTGTCGGGAAACTCCCCGAATTGGGTAATTTTGCAGATTACTTTCGCAATCTTTTTTTTCGTTTCCGCGTACGCTGTTCCACGCGATGCGATGTTGTTTTTTTTTAATGTCAAGAAGAGTTTGTTTTATTTATAGATAATTAATCGTGTTTTACGTCTGTGATGTTTAAATCTGTGGTGTTTTGAATCTGTGGTGTTATGTATCTATGGAGTTTTGTGTCTGTGTGTCACACCCACACATTTCTGCTTTTATTTATTTATTCATTTATTTGAAGTAACAAAACGACTCATTTTAGGTGACATCAAACACAAGCATTCCATTTTTAAATAAATATGTAGCATAATGTCTGAAAACTACAATAAAATTACAGATTTGTTTCCTACTAATGTTACTAGTCCTACTATCCTTACTATAGGTATGTGTGTGTGTATCCTACTAATATTATAAATGCGAATGTGTGTGTGGATGTTTGTTACTCTTTCACGTCAAAGCGGCTGCACGGATCTTGATGAAATTTGGCACAGAGTTAGGTTATAGTCCGGAATAACGCATAGGATACTTTTTTTAATCATTATGCAGGCGAAGCCGCGGGAACCAGTTTGTTTGTAATATTAGTGTGAAGTGTTATTATCAAAATAATGATGTACTAACATACTTCAGATTGGAAATTATAAGGAACCAGATTAAAAAAAAACGACGCAAACGTTAATAAACCAATTCAAAACTGTTTAATATCCAATCCAGCTGCCGTACACAGTACGTGCCGAGAGACAGAGCTATACAGGGTGTCTAGCACCATCTCTTTCCCTCAGTGGAATAAGTTCTGCTTTAAGATGTCATGGTAGGGTAGCTGGTTGTCCTCACACACTGTCGATTACATTTAAATCTACAATATTTATGGACCAAATATTCCACACTGTATGCAGAACGCGCTACAATATTGCTATGTAAAGTATTCATTGTCTTTCATATTGAATCCGTGAAATAGGGTCTGTTTTATGGGCTGGCAATGTATTGCGTTTTTTTATTGTCAAGAAGATATTCTCGCTTTCTGTGTGAACGGGTGTCGATGAGTTGTATGGGTACTAAAGACAGTGTGCGAAAACGTTCATTTATTCAACTGATTATTTTGGAGCATTTTCTTGAAGGTTCCGCCTTTGCCTAATAAACGAATGAAGGACTGCATTCAATTGTCAGAATATTGTTCAATTGTTGTTATGTTTAAGAATAACTCGTTCTGTATGGCGAGTCGTATTTAAAATAAACTAGCTTTAGAAATCGGTTTAGCCATTAAAGCGTGAAGAGGTAACAAACAAACAAACTCACTTTCGCTTTTATAATATTAAATATTAAAAGTAAGGAAGCGAGGATTACCGAATGATCTGAAATGCCTTAATTTAAACTCATTCAAGCAAAACATATTCAAATTATTACTAATTATTGCTATTATTCTACGATGGAGTACCTCAATGAAAAATAAATGTAATTTATGAAATAAAATAATAGCAATCATTTTTAAAATTGTATTTTTTTTGATGTTTTAATTATAATTACTCTCTGATGTTTTAATTATAATTAAATTAGCTTCCGCCCACGACTTCGTCCGCGTGTCACAGTAACTTTCGGCTAACGCTATATTTAACCCGCGTGATGATCGAAAAAAATCTTTCTCTCCCGTTTTCTTCCCTCTTTCTACAACTTTTCTCACCTAAAAAAATAGCTTATGTCCGTCTCCGGGGTTCCAACTGTCTCTATACCAAAATTCATTAAAATTTGTTTGGCCATTTAGGCGTGACGATGTAACAAATAAACAAACGAACTCACTTTCGCTTTTATAATATTAAGTAAGTATTTAGATATAAACAAATATTTGTACACCAGAAATGGTAAAATACAGGGTGTTTGGAAGATCGATGCAAAGCCGTGAAGCAGACCTAGTATAGACTATTTAGAACCATTTGAACCTAACTTGTCTTCGGCGAAGTGTGACTATTTTTTTTAAATCAAATTTTAATGATTTTTGATGATAATCCTAAAATTTTGCAGTTATTTGCAAATAATTAGTCAGTTTGAAAGATAAATCATTTATTTTTTTAATTTATTTTATTAAAGTAATGTCTGAACAATCAAACGAAACATGATTAAGGCATCTGTGTCATGAGAATTTTTTTTTTTAGACAGTTGAAGTTAATACTTCTGTTTTTAGATTAAGAAAACAGATTTTTGACAGTTTAAAAAAAAATCACGGATCGTGCTTTTTCTGTTCAAACATTTTTAAAGACATGCCTAGTTATTAGACTTTCTTTTGAGGTATCAATTACGCAGATAGCTTACAAATTATTGAAATTAGGATCTACAAACTAAAGTGAGGGAGAAAATTAAAATGTATCGGTGAAATAATTAAAACAAAATTTTAATACAAATCATTTATTTTTCATGTTCAAAATGTCCGCCGCGGTTCCTAACACAAGCACGGGCCCGTCTTCTCACTTCCGTTGTTGTAATTTTCAACTTCATCTCTAGTTTCATTGTTTCAAATGCTGAATTTATTCTCGCAATCAGTTCTTCTTTAGTATTTATCTATACGTTTGTATAAACTAGTTCCTTGGCCCGACCCCACACGAAAAAGTCAAGCGGCGTTAGATCGGGTGACCGGGCGGGCCAAGGGATTGGTCCGTCTCTGCCGATCCAGCTGTCAGGGAAGCAATTGTTTAAGTGCTCGCGTACATTCAATGTCCAATGCGCTGGACAACCATCTTGTTGGAAAATAATTTCTCGGTCTCCTGTGAATATTAGGGCCCCGGATTCCTCTACAAGCTCTGGAAAATCATTTTGTAAGAATTCCAAATAACTATTGCCATTCAAATTATCCGGTAAGAAATGGGGCCCAACCAGTGTTCTGCCGATCACTCCGGCCCACACGTTGACCGAGAATTTCCTTTGAAATGACTTCTGCTTTTTCCAATGTGGATTGTTGTGTTTTTCAGCCCATTGATGAAGATTGTGGAAATTAGTTATGCCTTCCCTAGAAAATTTACTTTCGTCTGTCCACAAGATTGACTTCAGAAACCATGCATTTTCAATGTCAGAGTTAAGAAGAAAACGACAAAACTGTATCCTTCTCTGAGGATCTCGCTCTTCAAGACCTTGAACGCCCGTGCCATGATACGCATACCTGTTATTTTGGTGCATTGTATTCCACACTTTCCAATGGGAGATGTTTAAATTTCGAGCTACTTTTCTAGTGCTGGTATGTGGATCAGCTTGAAATGCCGCTAAGATATCTTGTTCGATGTCAGTACCATGTCTACCTGGATTGACTCCAGGTTCCACACGGTGTATCCCATCTGCAGCAAGCCGACGAAATGTGTTGTAAAACACTCTTACGTTCGGTACTCTCCGATTAGGATAGCGTTCTTGGTACATCCGTCGTGCTAAAGATCCATTGCCGTCTGCTCTGCCATACATAAAAACGATGTCAGCATATTCCTCGTTCGAGAAAGTAGCCATAGTCAGTTCTCACAAAAACGGCTGGTAACGCACTAAAAGTTCAACTTAAAATAAAAGTTCAAGAGTCACGTGCAGGAGCGCAAAGGGCTACAACTGAACACGATGAATTGTCACGAAAAAGGAGATAACGTCTAGTCACAAGCGCAGTTGTTACTCGACTGAGTAAACTGGCGTCCCTTCAAAAAAACAGGTAGTTACTGACCCTATCTAAAGAAACACGACCCTATTGTCTTACCAATAAAGTCGTTTTTGCTGTGAAATGTGTTCACGTAACTAGGGGTGCGCGGGCGCTACCTGAAATTGTCAAAGTTATCGCCATCTTATCGCTCGCGTCACGCGTCGGCAGTGTTAGAGAGTCTCCCCTAAATTTTATTTCGAATGTCCAAAATTAAAGTTATCTTCTTATTTTTTTTTAACATAAAATCTATTTTTTAATAAGTATAATAATAAATGTTATTATTTTAAAGCACTAGTCTCGTTTTATCACCCTATTTAAAATGTTTAATTTTCTCCCTCACTTTAGTTTGTAGATCCTAATTTCAATAATTTGTAAGCTATCTGCGTAATTGATACCTCAAAAGAAAGTCTAATAACTAGGCATGTCTTTAAAAATGTTTGAACAGAAAAAGCACGATCCGTGATTTTTTTTTAAACTGTCAAAAATCTGTTTTCCTAATCTAAAAACAGAAGTATTAACTTCAACTGTCTAAAAAAAAAAATTCTCATGACACAGATGCCTTAATCATGTTTCGTTTGATTGTTCAGACATTACTTTAATAAAATAAATTAAAAAAATAAATGATTTATCTTTCAAACTGACTAATTATTTGCAAATAACTGCAAAATTTTAGGATTATCATCAAAAATCATTAAAATTTGATTTAAAAAAAATAGTCACACTTCGCCGAAGACAAGTTAGGTTCAAATGGTTCTAAATAGTCTATACTAGGTCTGCTTCACGGCTTTGCATCGATCTTCCAAACACCCTGTATATCAGTATGTAATAAATGTAACATCTTTTGTAAGTACATCTTTTATTCTGACAAATAAAATATGGTCTAGTTATCGTAAGTGCGAATGCTGAGCATTAGGCACTGTGTTCAATTTCCAGGTCGAGTTATTGGATTTTCGCATCAGAAATTTCTTAATCCGCAAAGTCTAGATTCGTGCCCGATTTTTTTGCCCTAGTATCGTGGGTACGTTTACAAACATTTAAAATCATACACAAACAGCCAGATCCCAGAACAAATATCTGTATATACAACCTGACTATACAAATATTTGTACCGTGCGGTGATCGAACCCGCGACGTGCAGCGCAGCAGTCGATCGCTCAGCCACTGCGCCAACCGTGTTGTATCTTGGTCATCGTCCTTTACATATTTCTGTTACTTTTAAACCGCGCTCTCTGCCAGGGCGTCAGTACACCAAATGGATGACCTCAGCAATTTTAGAAATTTGACCCCAGTTTGACAACAGGATTTAATGACCCGTGACAAAGAGGTAAAGCGACGAAGGTCAACCTTGATGACCTTTGGCCTTCAACAAATGATGTTGTTTGTTATAAGAAAGGTTTGAACCTACCTGTGGAGTTAACAACATCATTAGCAACATAATTGTGTTTGAAATGTTCATGTTCCTACTACGCTTCCAAGCAGGGCTAATGATTTTTAGGGTTCCGTACCACATAAGGAAAATGGAACCCTTATAGGATCTTGACAACAGGATTTAATGACCCGTGACAAAGAGGTAAAGCGACGAAGGTCAACCTTGATGACCTTTGACCTTCAACTAATGATGTTGTTTGTTATAAGAAAGGTTTGAACCTACCTGTGGAGTTAACAACATCATTAGCAACATAATTGTGTTTGAAATGTTCATGTTCCTACTACGTTTCTAAGCAGGGCTAATGATTTTTAGGGTTCCGTACCACATAAGGAAAATGGAACTCTTATAGGATCACGTTGTCGTCCGTCTGTTTGTCTGACAATAGCCTTTATCTCGGGAACGCGTAAAGTTATAGAGTTAAAATTATTCAAGTCTGAGGTACAGACGCCAGCAGGTCAAGCTACCCGAAACTGTAAATTTTTCCCAATGAACCTTAAACCTAATACTTTAGTAATAAAGTCGAAAATCTATCAAAGAAATCTGACGGATTGTAGTAGCTTGATGTTCAGGCGTCTGTACATCAAAATTGAGAGAAAAGCGCGATTCCGACTCACACTAGGCCGCATTGTTATCATGTCTCATATCATATCATATTGTAAGTATATCATAACATTATACATATATCTGATTTTTAGATCATATCCTACTAATATTATAATTTCGAAAGTTTATATGGATGGTTAAAAACTACTGAATAGATTTTAATAAAACTTTACAATAGTATTCTTACTCCTTGCTAATATTATAAAAGCGAAAGTGAGTTTGTTTGTTACGTCTTCACGCCTACATGGCTAAACCGATTTTGATGAATTTTAGTACAGAGTTAGTTTGGACCCTGGAGACGGACATAGACTAACTATTTTTTTTTAAATTGGAAATGAGGGAGAAAGTGGAAAAAAAGGTAAAACTTAGCTTGCTATTACAACAAATAAGGCGCTAGGGCAAAAACTACAGGTAGCAGGTACCTGCAAATCAGGAAAGGAGCACTGTGTTACCACGGACAAAAACTAGTAGCTTATAAAGCAGAATAACACATAAGCTACAATTCATAAACAAATATTGTATACTAGCTTTTGCCCGCGGCTTCGCTCGCGTTAAATTCGGGGTAACACAGTTCCCCTTGCGCCTTATTGATTTGTAATAGCAACGCTAAGTTTTTCCTTTTCTTCCCTCTTTCTCCCTCACATACCATTTGTAAAAAAAATATCCTATGTCCGTCTCCTGGTTCCCAACTATCTCTGTACCAAAATTCATCAAAATCGGCGCAGCCATTAAAGCGTGAAGAGGTAACAAACAAATAAACAAACAAACAAACTCACTTTCGCTTTTATAATATTAAGTAAGGATTCTAAAAGCACGCGTGTGAAACCGCGGGGCGCAGCTAGTAGTTTAATAAAGGTAAAAGTCAAACAAAAGCAAGTCAATACAATGGATAAGCTAACAAGTCCTGTTTACTAAATAACCCAATGTTTTAGCTAAATAAATAAGCAATATTAAATAACTATAGATTGCCTATTTTCAGATACCGCTGTTCACGTCAATCACTTAGTTCGATGGCTGGGTTCGATCGACCAAAACGTGCAAATAAATACTTGACTGATTGATTGCTTGACCTCTTGCCCCTTAGCCATTAAGGGGAAGTGGTAAACCGCGAAATGCAACTTTTCTTACGTTTTCAGGGTTACCTACCTCAAAAGGAAAAAACGGAACCCTTATACTAGGATCACTTTATTGTCTGTCTGTCAAGACCCTTTATATCAGGAACGCGTGGAGGTATCGAGTTGAAATTAAAACCAAATACTCAAGTCTGTTGTTCTTGGATTGTGTCCTGTGTAAAAATCAACCCTCTAGGTCTACGCAGTCAAAAGATATGGCTGTTTAGGCCCGGCGACCATTATCGGCATCGGCACGACTGAGGATTTTAGGTGGCAAATAGCAATATACATTAACATAATGGCAATAAAGTAGAAATTTCCATTTATATGGTCGTAATAACAAAAATACGGCTTCGGTATGCTTGAGGCTGCTGTATCGGCAGCCTTCGGGATGCTTCGGCATCCTTCGGTACGCCGCCGGCGCCGAGGCAACACTCGGGGATAGCTTGCTTAAGGAAACCTCGTCATTCCTAAGAACGTTGCAGCATGCCAAAGCATAGTTTCCGACAGTGTGCGCTTGCATGTAGGCTGCCGAAGAATCCTGTTCCTTGCCGATGCCGATAATGGGCGCCGGGCCTAACAATGTAAATTTGTACGGACCACTCGGTGTGTAAGTCTGACTCACTCTTGGCCGGTTTTACAATTTGGGTGTCATTGACAACTATGTTGATTAAAATGTGTTTTTTTTTACAAACACTACTTCAGAGAGGAGTATGAGGAAAGTTTCACGGTTTTTTTTTTAATTTTAAGAACTTATAAAAAAAACCGTGAAACATAACTAACACATTAAACTAACATTTTAAATTCTTTTGTACCAATTATTTGTGAATGAGTGGGGCTTGTAGATTTCTAGATGCTTATTAACCTTTTTTTGGGGTGGGAAATCATCAAATGACTTCCCTCGCTTCCCCGGACCGGGGGAGAGTGTCAGACTTGTACTGACTAAAACCCACCCATGTTCCTTCTATTGCCTTTTACGTTCCGGGGCCGCGGTATCTCTTTCGAACAACCCGCAACCCCGACAGGCGGAAGCCTTGACCAGGCCCTCTGCTTTACTGACATCTCTTTGAGGCGCGCGTGAAACACTAACGCGCCGTCGATACGGCCTGTCGTCAATAGACGGACGGACGGTGAGCTACCCTTAGCTCACCGTGCACAGGCCCGCATCTATAGCCCGGCCTACGCTGTCCTCTCATACTAATGTGCTAACGCAGTAACAACAAAATGATTATAAAAGAGCAACCATGGAGTTTCTTCTCGGCCTGTCTCCAAAGAAAACGACCAACCCGAACATACGGTTAGGGTTGGTCGTTTAGCCGTAAGCCAATGTGAAATAAATAATTTGAATTTTAAAAGAATTTTCATTTAGTATTTCCATAGTTTTTGTTTGACCCTGATATTATAGTTTGGATAACGTCCAGCTTTCATTATTTAGGGTTGCTATCTCTAGAGATTAGTTGTGTCGGGTATAATGGCGGACAAAAACGAGTAGTAAAACTATTTACACTCCAGCGGTTGTAGTACGAAATTGTGGTTATAGTTTACCAAGCTCCTGCGGGAGGAATGTTGTGGGTGTGTACTAAGTTTTGGTCACCGAAAATTGTAAATTAGGACAAGATTGTCTGTATTATTTTGGTGCGTCTAAAGAGGATACTTGTGGCATGAAAACCTAAAATAATCCTTACTAATTTTACTAAAATAATAAAAGCGAAAGCGAGTTTGTGTTGTATGTTTGTTTGTTACGTCTTCACGCCTAAATGGCTAAACCGATTTTGATAAATTTTGGTACAGAGATAGTTGGGATCCTGGAGACGGACATAGGCTATTTTTTAATAAAAGAGTGAGAAACGAGGTAGAAAGGGGGAAGAAAAGGGAAAAGTTAGCATTGCTATTACAATAAATAAGGCGCCAGGGCAAAAACTAAAGGTAGCAGGTAGGACGGATAAGGAGGACTGTTTTACCTCGAATTTAAAAAAAGCCGAAAGCCGAGGGCAAAAGCTAGTTAATTAATAAATGCTAGTCGTCTTATTTATTTATACAATATTCTAAAACGTGTATTTTAGAAATATCAATTTTCAAGCTTTGATATGCGAGAGGTAAAATATCATTGGTTTGAACTATTCCAAACATGAATTAAGAGCAAATAATAGCTGCTAGCTAAACATATAAGCTTGCTTTTGAATTTTCAACTCTCAATTCAGCTCCAAGAGTCAATAATCCATCAGCAAGTAATAACGGGCACAAACTCTCCCCTTATTTAATGTACCATTCTTGAAGTGTAATCTTTAAAGCCACAAAACCCTCACATAGCCACTTGATCGCCAATCCAGTCAATATTTACTTACTCTAAAACCACTCGCAACTAAGTAATCAAAATGTTTGTTTGTTACAGAAAACAACACGCAGTTGGATTGAGAGCACGTTTCAGAAGCGGGACTGCAAATACTTCGTGCCTAGCGCTAAAGATGAGCATGTGTGAGTATCGAATTATTTGAGAATGGTTCCGTGGACGAAATGGCAATGGAAGTTTATTTTTTTTTTGGGGGGGGATATCATCAAATGGGATATCTTCGCGACAGATATGACTCAGAGCGGGCGAGCAGGGGAAGTCCCCCGGTCTGGGTCATGTCTGTCGCAAGTGCCCCTTTAACGCAGTTTCAGGCCTTAGAGTGAAATGTGATTCTGATTACAATCATAGATTGTATTCGTGGCACCAGTTTACGAACTGTACGAAACCGGGGTTGCGGGTTGTTCGAAAGAGATACCGCGGCCTCGGACGTAAAGGGCAAGGGCAATAGAAGGAACACGGGTGGGTTTTGGTCAGTATAAGTCCGACACTCCCCTCGGTCCGTCCAGAGCAGGGGAAGTTATTTGATGATCCCCCAACACATCCCAATACGCGGCAACCCGTGTTTATATTTAAAAAAAATATTTGAAACTAACAACGTAACTTTTCGATGTCACATAATAACGCGTAGATGTATATTATCTACGACGCGTTTTTTTTTAGAAACTTGCCCCAAAGACAAGGAATATCTCCTATATCATGGGTGCGTTTACAAACATACACAAACAGCCAGTACGAATAGAATTATGTGACATCGAAAAGTTACGTTGGTAAAATGACGCCCGGCAGACTAACACTGACTTAATTTAAGCGTACATCTACGTACGGCCCACGAGAGTTATACTTCCTTACTAATATTATAAAAGCGAAAGTGAATTTGTTTGTTTGTTACCTCTTCACGTTTTAATGGCTAAACCGATTTTGATGAATTTTGGTACAGAGATAGTTGGGAACCAGGAGACGGACATAGGATATTTTTTTACAAGTGGGATGTGAGGGAGAAAGAGGGAAGAAAAGGGAAAACTTAGCGTTGCTATTACAAATTAATAAGGCGCAAGGGGAACTGTGTTACCCCGAATTTAACGCGAGCGAAGCCGCGGGCAAAAGCTAGTACAGATATAAAAATAATATTCATCATTTTCTTCTAGTATTTTTCACATTTTCTTTAAACAAGAGAGAATTTAATACGAACCCCTAATGTATTTTAAACGACGCGACGGTACGTCGAGATAGAGTTGGCATCGACGAGAAGAAGCTCGTACACTTGATTAAGAAACGAGAAGTGTGCCAATGAATATGAAGACGTGTCTTTGAATTATGGAAAGGGTTCTTTATAATGCAAATAGGCCGTTAACGAAGTACGAACCGACTGTGTGTGACAAATAAATATTATAAGACTCGGCGAGACGCTGCTTAGTTCCTTATTGTCATAGCGTAATCTTTTCTAATATTATAAAAACGAAAGTGAGTTTATTTGTTTGTTACGGCTTTACGCCTAAATGAAACCGATTTTGATTTATTTTGGTACAGAGATAGTTAAGACCCTGGAAACGGACATAGGCTAGTGAGGCAGTGAATGAGGGAGAAAGAGGAAAGAAAAGGGAAAACCACAATCCCCATCCGTAAAGGCACAATAATTGGCTGTTTGTGTATGGGAATTTAAATGTTTGTAAACGCATCCACGATACAGGAAAAAATCCTAGTAAGGGGCAAAGTTTTATAAAAAAAAATGGTATTATGAATCTTTTCGAACTTTGTCTTGGATTATATATATTATTATTAAATAAACTGCTTTCAAAATGAAGAAACTGTAACCCAACCCCATAACCGTTAATCAAGCTACAATGAATATTAATTATCTCTTAAACAACTCGACGTAAATATTAATTACCAACATTCAGAAATGTCGCAAGCGGGAACTTCGGCACAAAACAATTGTTTGAGACAAAGAAGGAAATCTGTTTAATTAAAATTCAAACGCATTAAGGATTTGTGTACAATATATGAACATTTATTTTGAACAAGAAACAATAAGACATTTATATATAACTAGCTTTCGCCCGCGGCTTCGCCCGCGTTAAATTTGGGGTAACACAGTTCCCCTTGCGCCTTATTAATTTGTAATAGCAACGCTAAGTTTTCCCTTTTCTTCCCTCTTTCTCTCTCACATCCCACTTTTTTTAAAAAAATATTAGCCTATGTCCGTCTCCTGGTTCCCAACTATCTCTGTACCAAAATTCATCAAATCGGTTCAGCCATTAAAGCGTGAAGAGGTAACAAACAAACAAACAAACAAACTCACTTTCGCTTTTATAATATAAAAAAAGTAAGAATAACTTTCTAAAACCCATGTATACGTGAATAAAGAGAGAGACTATTATTTTAAACAAGCTTTTGTCCGCGGCTTCGCCCACGTTAAATTCGGGATGAGACAGTTCTCTTTTCCTGATTTGCAGGTACCTACCTGCTACCTTTAGTTTTTGCCCTAGCACCTTATTTGTTGTAATAGCAATGCTAAATTCTCCCTTTATTTCCCCTCTTTCTCCCTCATTTTTCACTCTTTTTAAAAAAAATAGCCTATGTCTGGCTCCAGGTAGACCCTGTACCAAAATTCATCAAATTCGGTTTAGCCATTTAGGCGTGAAGATGTTACAAACAAATAAACAAACTCACTTTCGCTTTTATAAAATCCTAAGGATTATCTTGACACGCAATCTCTATAAGCTACGCGTAGTACCTTATAAGCTACGGCATAGCTCACTACGTTTGGAGTGCCCCAAACAAAGCTCTGCGCGTAGCACTCACTGAGCTTCAGCGTAATACTTATTGATCTGTGGACGTAATGTGGTATGGCGTAGCATGTACTAAGCTTCATCATAGCATTCGCTACGGCGTAGTACACGCTAAGCTTGGGCGTAGCATGCAACGAGCTACGCATAGGTGATGAAGCTACGGCGTAGCACACGTTCACCTATAGCGTAGCACTTATTATTCTACGATAACAGGGTCATACGGGTTGGTTCGAAAGATGTCGCGGCCCCGGAACAAAAAGGGCAAAATATGGAACATGGGTGGATTGTAGCCACAAGATAGATACTCTCTTCCACTCCACCCAGAGCGGGTGATGTCATTTGATGATTTCCCATCCGAAAATAAACCAGGGTCATAAAGACTGTGATGGGTTTTGCCAAAAATGAATTCGATGTACATATAATTAAGCACAGCTAACAAAAGTCTTACCACAACTTGCTAAATTGAGTCAAATTGTAACCCATCAAAGTATATAATGCCGTGTCTGTACAATGTTCAGCGCAGTCTAATAAATCGCAGCATGTAGTGCAATAGCAGTGAGCGCCACCTGGTGGCTCGACATGAAATACTCACGAAACGTGAGCGCGGATGCTGCCAAATGTTAAATTAAATAAGTTCTCGAAACATTTATTGAATTTCATTTTTAACTTATTACGTATTAAAATTGAGTCCGTTTGTGTTTCGCTTAATCTGTTTAACTATAACTTCGACATGAATGATTGAAACCATGATCTTTTTAAAATATTATGATTCAAAAGACTGTTCATGGAGTTTCTTGCCCATTCTTCTCCAAAGAGATCAGCACTTTGGAATGGGCAACTACAGTACTTTCACAAGTTATTATGCATTGTGTCTGCGACTATAGCTTCATTCTTTTGTTTCTTGGCATTCAAAAGTGCCTGTAATGGTCTATTTTTTTTTCTTTAAGAAAACGGTGCGTTTACAAACATTTAAATTCACATACAAAAACAGCCAGACCCGAAACAACTACCTGTAGGCCATACAAATATTTGTTCCGTGCGGGAATCGAACCCGCGACACGCAGCGCAGCAGTCGTTTGCTCGGCTACTGCGCCAACCGTGTCATCAGATTGAAATTACAATTGAAATTAATGCTATGAGTTTGAGTTTGCCGACGCTTGCAATCAACATTTCTTATTGTCACATATCGTAACATCGCGCTTGTTAACCGATAGGGGTAGGGCAGAAACTTAACAGTAAGTTAACTTATATTATTATTTCGACAGTCAAGTAAGGCCAACGTTAACGGCGAAGAGCTGTAGCTGCTAATGATAAACTTGTGATGACAAAATGAATGAGCAGCTTTCTTTCAACTACCACGGTCATTTTTATTTTATTTGGATTTAAATTGAATTTTGTTTTTTATTTACTCTGGACGCTCTTACTGTGCACGTCTTTCTACATCGTTCTCACATATTTGTATAATCTCAACACGAATGATGTAAATACTATTTTGTAAAAATATTAGAATTTAAAAGAGTGTCCATGGAGTTTCTTGCCCATTCTTCTCCATAGAGATCAACGCTTTGGAATGGGCAACTGCAGTACTTTCACAAGTTATTATGCCTTGTGACCGGGACTGTAGATTCATTTTGTTTCTTGACATTCAAAAGTGCCTGTAATGGTCTAATTGAAATAAATGATTTGATTTGATTTGATTCTTAAAATTCATAGATTTCAATATTATAAATGTAAGATCTGGGGAGCCACGATCGTCCTTAACCTTTCGACTTAAAAAAAACCCTTAATATCATGGATACGTACAGTTCTACCTATGTCAGGACATATGAATCTCTTGAACCGGTTATAAATTCTACTGTTAGTATTTCCAACCTTAAGGAAAGAATTAAGAAAGAAAACAAGTTTATAAAGTGTACATTTTTTGTTCTAAAACAAGCTATGAATGTGGTATTCCAGAAATACAGAAGGATTACGTCAGCTTAATATTGAAACTGTTAATAAATCAAAATACTATTGTTTATTGAACTTGTATCCAGGAACGGTTACATAAATCTCACTACCAGTTATTAATTATCACAATGTACATTCAGCAAAAGAGATAACCAGGTAACCAGTCTCTTCAAATATAGTTGATTTTTTTTCTTAAACATCGATAGATGTTTACAACTCTTATTCAATTAAGTGAGTAAATTAACTGTCAATTTTTAACTGACTTCAAAAAAGGAGGACATTCTATGTTAGTATTTTTTCGCCCATTTCTCGAATTGTGAACTAATTTTCATAATTCTTTTGTTCGAAAAGATATACTTCCAAGGTAGTCCCATAGTAATTTTATTTATATTGCTTGGGTAGATTATTAGTATTCGTCTATAGTATCTATTTTTTCTTCTAAGTCTACATGGATGACGTACTAATATTTTTAAGTAACAATGGAAAATGAATAATCGATAAAAGCAGTTTGTGTCAGATATCGTCATACCATGACTAAGAATGCAGAAATAAAAATATGCAAAAGAAATAACCGACTTCCAAAAAGAAAAATAAATAAATTTACTTCCGATAACGGATCGAAATTAACAAGAAATCAATTATTTCAAGCATATTTCATCTAATTTATTCGAAAACATAATGTATTTTAAATAACATTTAAACTGTATTTGACGACCCTGGTTGCTTATCTCCTAAGTTGACTGTACAACAAATGCAAATAATTGAATGTAGCTCTAATAATAATTGTCACATGAATATTTAAGCGAGCGTTTAGCCAATTCCCTGTTGCTACAATATTAATATGAAGTTCAAACTGATACGAGATTATGATATTACCGGAATAAATTACATTATTTACTCCAATAATGTCAATGCCATACTTAATCCTATTTTATTTATAACATTTGAAACGGGATATTTACCATGTTTATTGTTGGTTTTGAGTTTTCAATATTCCGGCGCATTTGCACGCGCCGTGATCACGAACAAACTGACGTTATTGCGAGTGGATGTTTATAAGCAGACAAAAAATCAGTAAATAACTTCCCCCGCTCTGGGCGGAGCGGGAGGAGTATCAGACTTATACTGACTACAATCCACCCATGTTCCTTCTATTGCCCTTTATGTTCCCGGGCTGCGGTATCTCTTTCTCGACGGGGTTGCGGATTGTTAAACGTAAAGGGCAATAGAAGGAACATGGGTGGGATGTTCCTTCTATTGCCTTTTACGTTTCGGGGCCACGGTATCTCTTTCGAACAACCCGCAACCCTGGCAGGCCCCTCTGCTTTGCTGCCATATCTAGGAGGCGCGCGTGGAACACTAACGAGCCTTCGACACGCCTGTCGTCAATGACGGACGGACGGTGTGCTACCCATTGCTTACCGTCCACAGGCCCGCCATCGCCACCACTGGCACTTACAACCCGTTTCTGTTCTCGACATACGAAACTTACTGTAGTCAAACACGAACTTTTCTCTGCATATTTTTCTTGCTTTTTGGTGACAAAATAACAAACTTAACTTTATCTTAACTTTATAATTTTTATTGATGTTTTTTTTATGAATTACTGTGTATTTTATGTTGCTGTGCCCTTACAGGGTCCATAATTTGTACCTTAGTCTTAAGACTTATTTAACACCTTTCCACATTATGGTATGCAAATAAATATGAATATGAATATAACTGTCAAAATTAACAGTTATCATCATATCACAACTTATTTGTCTTCTTCCATACTCCTCTATTATTCGTCATTTTATCGGACACTTCCTTTCTTAAACAGTTAACGTGGTAATATCCCGTTTCAAATGTTTTAGATAATGTTAGTGACCACATCAGTTTAAAACCTCGATCCTATCTCATAGGCGTATTTGCTAATTTACTCATAATCAGTTATTTAGCTCTTATATTTTTAAAACATAAGTAATGCGCGGTCTTGATAAGTCTTGCCATACTGACCTGCAAATAAATCTATTAAAATAAAAAGCCAAATAGAATTACAAAAATAAAAAGCGTTAAACAAAAAAAAATTATCTCACACCAAAAGTTCCGTACAAACTTGTGACATAAACGGCCATATCTTTAGACTGGGTAGACTAACGCCCGGTTCAAACGATTCGTTTTTCTACGGATTGTAGTATTTTGACATACGTCTCGTAGAAAATACTACTGTCCGTAAGCAAAACAAATCGTTTTTTATTTATTGGAACCGGGCGTTACAAGGTCGAGGGTTTTTGAGACCGAGAGACTCCACGCGTTCCCGAGATAAAGGGTCTTTACAGACAGACAACAAAGTGATCCAATAAGGGTGCGTTTTTTCAGTTTGAGGTACGGAATCCTAAAAAATCCTTGGTATTTTTACCAAGTGTCAATTCACATTTAAAGTACTAGATGACAATAAAAATAAAAATTACCTTGATAAAATATCGGCTCTCTTTTTTAAATATTCGTCATTTTCTATCATCATCTGCCTAGCATTTTCTGAGCTATGTAGGGTTGGCTTCCAGTCTAACTAGATGCAACTGAATAACAGTATTTCATATTAGGAGTAACATCGTCCGCTTACACCCTGTATTGACTTCGTGGTCGTCTATCTTCAAGAAGACCGTCAAATTAACTAAAGTATGCCCACTACAAAAGAGTCCAAAGCACCTGGCATTTTCACTCCCCCTCATCACAGGAATTAACTCCAACAGGAACTATTACTCCAGAATATAACAAGACTATAATTTCCTAACTAGTTTACAGTATATGGCTGAGTGAGTTAGTCGACAACTTGTTACTGAGTTATGCTGAATATCGTGGCAGCGTTAACGGTAACTAACAAGTTTAAATGCAACCGTTTTCGTATAGTTTTCAACAATTTGTGAAGGAGTTGTTAATGAAATTGAAAGTTGGATTAACTGTGTAAACCATGTTTGTGTGGGAATAAAGACGTCGAGTGACTGTACTTTTGCAAAGAGCTATTTAGAGTTTTCTATAGATCAAATATAAAAATGTTTATTTTAATTACATACCTAGAACTTTAACATACATGTTTTGGGGTTCTCTTTTTAAGCAGGAGATAGATGGACTCCGCATTTTCACTTCACATTCACTCGCTGCGCAGTCCAAATTATCCTTACTAATATCATAAAAGCGAAAGTGAGTTTGTTATCTCTTCACGCTTTAATGGCTAAACCGATCATGATGAATTTTGGTACAAAGATAGTTGGGAACCAGAAGACGGACATAGGCTAACTTTAAAAAAAAGTGAGAATTGAGGGAGAAAAAGGGAAGAAAAGGGAAAACTTAGGTTTGCTATTACAATAAATAAGGCGCTAGGGCAAAAACTGCAGGTAGCAGGTACTTGCAAATCATTAAAGGGGAACTGTGCTACCCCGAATTTATTGTGAGCAAAACCGCGGGCAAAAGGTAGTACTGTAATAACGGTGAGTGTAGCAGCTTCCCCGACATAGTTGGGATAAAGCCGGGTAAATGATGCGATGATGTGCAATCGACGTTTTCTAAACAACTTTAGTAACTACAAACACTTTACAATACTTCACAACCACTGTTGTTTTAGTGCAATTTCCAAAGCCTATTACCGAGCAGCTTAGCAACAACTTGGCAACAAAGTTGCACAGCTGCTTACATTCTCACATTTACTACAATACTGAAGGAGAATACATAAGCGGAAACTCTTGACATCTATCAATAAATTGCAGATATTATTAATATTTCAATGAAAATATGTAGTTACAGGCAAAAGGTTTGTTAAAAGATAAAGTAGTTTCGCTCGCATTAAATTCGGGGTTCCCCTTTCCTGATTTGCAGTCTACGCAGTGAAAAGATATGGTTGTTTATGTCGTAAGTTTGTACGGAACTTGAATGCGAAGGTCTTGACTCACTCTTGACCGATTTTTTTAAATTATAAATGGGATCACACTTGACCTCAATCTTGTTTAAAGACAATGATGAGCAACATTCCACTAGTTTTAAGCGTACGTAAAATGCGGGCCTGTAGGCGGTGAGCAATGGGTAGTTCACCGTCCGTCCGTCGATTGACGACAGGCCGTGTCGACGGCGCGTTCGTTTTTCACGCGCGCCTCAAAGCGAGTCAGCAAAGCAGAGGGGCTTGCCAGAGCCTCCGCCTGCCGGGGTTGCGGGTTGTTCGAAAGAGATACCGCGGCCTCGGAACGTAAAGGGCAATAGAAGGAATATGGGTGGGTTTTAGTCAGTACAAGTCTGACATGCTCCACCCGAACGGGGGAAGTCATTGGATGATTTCCCACCCGAAAAAAAAAAGTCAATGATGAGAACAAAGTTTTAAAAGGTTGAAGTAAGACTTCTGAAGTAAAAACATAAATGCGGTCCATAGCAAAAAATTCACCACTTATTTAGTAGGACTAGGATCGACAAAAAAAACTCTTTTCTTCAAGAATAGAGTAAAAGTGCCATTACTGAGTATGTTGGCGTAAGGCCGACTCTAAATGAGACTATAAACCTCTGGTATTTAGAGTTTATTTGCTACAAACGGCCAGGTTGGAGACGGAAAGTTGTCTCGTTACGCGTTTATATACATCTTTACTATGCTATTGTGTTTGAAACTACTTAATATAGGATGGTATTTAAACGTACTTCAATTTAATCCCATTTCGTTTACCTAATTTTGCCTGTGTTGCACCAAATTTACTGAATGAGCACCAAAATATGTTAATTAAAATATGTCATAACGAGCATCAGGAAAAAGACAGCACTACAATAAAAAAGTGTTATATCTTTATCCATTTTCTATTAATGCAAGTCGTTACTGGCACTCGCCGGCCGCTGCCGCGGCACCGCTCGCTCCGCTCGCTCGGCTCGTGCGTAGGGGGTCGCAGTTTTAACCTAACCTAACCTACGCATTTTTTTTGCATTCAGGAAAGAATATTTGGTGCACGATCAGTATTTTTGATGAACACAAAAGTTTTTCCCCTTAATATATATAAAATTTCGTGTCGCGGTGTATATTACCAATCTTCGTAACTAGAAGATTCTCAAGTCTATTCTTGGAAATCTTGTAGTAACGACGATATTCGTTATTGGACTATTCCAGAACAACAAAAAGATGGCGATGACAGGGAAACAAGATTTTTTAAATATATTTTATTACCTTTGTATTTAAAAATAGAAGTAGTTATGTAACCAAAAATATCTACTTAACACCAGAAAGATAATGTCTAAAATTACAATAGTACTAGCTATTTTAGACACGACTGGAATTTAAATTGTATTCGACCACCAAATGATCACCAAATCTTGCTGACTGAACGTCATTTAGCATTGTCGTTGAATGGGATATAGCCGACTTTGTAATGGCGTATTAATAGGTATTTAATTCACAATATTTTATTAGGAATAAGTGGTGTATTTTTTTCAACCACCCAGAAATTAAAACTTTGGTTTTAATTTTACTTTAAAATGCTGGTTTAATTTTGGTGGTCATTTACTATTTTTGGGTCAACCACGATTTATTTGGAATCATTTTGCTGAAATAGGATAGCAGTGTTAAAACTTTGGTTATAATTTTACAATTTTGGTTTCATTTTATAATTTTGGTTTCATTTTGGTGATCATTTATTATTTTTGTCTGCTATTTGTTACTATACTGGTGGTAAGTTAAACATAAGCCGAATAGTATTAACAACCACCTTAAACAAGGGACTTCGTAAATATTCGTCCATCTTCGTACTACTTCGTTGATGGCACGTCGTAAAGACGACGAACCATTTCGGAACTTATCGTTGATGAGATAAGATGGCGTACTTCACGATGCCTTGCCAAGAAGGTTTCTTATGAAAATGTTTTGTCTTACGTAGTGTTATATTTGCTCTGAAAGTGTTATATAAAGAAGTTAATGAACTGTAAATACTATGGAACTGAGACACTGCCTATAAAAAGGAAAACAAAAAAAGTAGCGTTTTTATTTTGGCAGATAATGTGGGTAGAATGTGGAAAACACATAAAATAATAGATTATACGGCTTTTGTTATGTAACCTACACTAGTAATCGTTTTTTCAAAAGTGTCAGTAAGCGATACAATTTATATGCGCAATATTTAATATTTTATAGCCCTTTTTGTTGGAGACTCAGCCGAATGTCTTGAATGTCTGAAAAGACTATCCGATAACAATGTCTTGGAAAAAAAGGAATTCGCTCGACTTGATTAGAGCACGGTCTTAAAGTGTGTGTTCGAATGTTATTGTACTTACATTTAAATACAAATATATTTATAACCTGTTTGCAAACTGTATGGTGATTCGAGATCAAAAAATAACATATTTTAGATCTTTTCCTAGGATTAGTTCTGGACGAACGGTCTTTAAATTTTATTTCATTTCAATTGCAAATATTTCAATTGAAATGAAATCTCCGCTCCGCCTAGAGAGAAGGAAGAGAATGATTGACCCGAAAAAAAAAGAAAAATATAAAAAAGGGTATGTTTCTTTTTCTTTTGAGTTTTTAAATCGCTTAGACAACATGGGACAGGGGTTGAAAGATGATGGTGATGATGTCTTACCGTATTCTTAATCATATCCAGCTAATCACGCGCAGCTCTCATGAAAATATGGTCGTATAAAACTCAGATTAGAATAATAAATGCATAAAAGACATTGTAACGAACCTCCAGGCTCGATAACAAACCATTGGCACCAGCAAATTAAAGTCACGATCCATAAATTAATTGCAACATAAAGCTTGCGTATATTTGAGCAGAAAGGTAATTAAAAGCATACGTTTGATTTGCTGTCGAACTGTAAGGAGACAATGTACAGATTAGTAGAAGTAAAAGCAAAACCAAGAGTAAATTAAAGTACATAAACCGTGGCAGCTAACGACGAGTCCAAACGTAGTCAAAACATAGTCCAAACGTTGGCAAAACATTGTTAAAACATAGTCAAAACGTTGGCAAAACGTAGACAAAACATAGTCAAAACATATAGTCAAAACAAAGCCAAAACATACTCAAAACGTAGTCAAAACATAGTCAAAACGTTGGCAAAACGTAGTCAAAACAAAGCCAAAACATAGTCAAAACGTAGTCAAAATATAGTCAAAACGTCGTCAAACAAAACGTTTGCAAAACGTAGAAAAAACATAAACATAGTTATAGTCATACTCAAAACGTAGTCAAAACATAGTCAAAACATAGTCAAAGCGTAGTCAAGATATAGTAAAAACATAGGCAAAACGTTGGCAAAAAATAGTCAAGACTTAGTCAAAACACAGTTAAAACATAGTCAAAACATAATCAAAAACGTAGTCAAAACATAATCAAAACGTTGCCAAAGCGTAGACAAAACATAGTCAAAACATATAGTCAAAACAAAGCCAAAACATAATCAAAACGTAGTCAAAACATGGTCATCAAAACATAGTTCAAACATAGTCAAAACATGGGCAAAACGTTGGCAAAAAATAGTCAAGACATAGTCAAAACATGGTCAAAACATAGTCTAAACGTAGTCAAAACATATTCAAAACGTAGACAAAACATAGTCAAAAAGTTGGCAAAACATAGTTAAAATATAGTCAAAACGTTGGCAAAACAAAGTCAAAACATAGTATAAACATAGTCAAAACATATTCAAAACATAGTCAAAACATAGTCAAAAGATAGTCAAAACGTTGGCAAAACAAAGTCAAAACATAGTTAAAACATAGGCAAAACTTATAGGTAAAACAAAGTCAAAACGTTAACAAAAAAAAGTCAAAACGTAGCCAAAAAACAGTCAAAACATATAGTCAAAACAAAGCCAAAACTTACTATAAACGTATTCAAAACATAGTCAAGACATAGTCAAAACATAAGCAAAACGTAGTCAAAACCCAGCCAAAACATATTCAAGACATAGTCAAAACATAGGCAAAACGTTGGCAAAAAATAGTCAAGACATAGTCGAAACATAGTTAAAACATAATAAAAACGTTGGCAAAACATATAGTCAAAACAAAGTCAAAATATAGTGAAAACGTAGTCAAAACGTAGTCGCAACGTAGTCAAAACATAGTCAAAACGTAGACAAAACGTAGTAAAAAAATAGTCAAGACATAGACAAAACATAGTCAAAACATAGTCAAAACATAGTCTATACCGTCCTGCAAGCAAAGCTTTAATAAACTATGAATTCTTGCCATCGACCTCACAATATTACTCTTGTAGTTGTAGAATTCCTTTGGGATTGTGAAGTACGTGGGTTTGAATCCCTCGGTGGATTTCTACGTCAAATAGACTGATACAGTGAGAATTTATCCTTTGAAACTTGACGCATGATAGATTTTGTTGGAAAAGGGGCCTGAGTTTAGGTAATTAAACATACATACATATTATGTAGGTTTTGTGGATACTTACAATCAGCTAAAGAGTTAACCAAACTCATAAGATTTAGATGACTTTTTGATGATGTCTTTAACTCAAAATGTAATAATTCAATAAACTGTTTATTTTCTATCAAATAAATTTAACTTTTTGGATTTCCAAGAAAATGTAAACTACATCTGACGAACCTGATTATTTTATCTCAGCTTACAAAAAAGTATTTACTGCGGGCTCTACACACTCAGTCTGGTCTGGCAATTCCGAGTTTAGTAGTCATTGCAGCAGCCGTTATTGACTTCACATCATCACCATTTCCCATTCTATTTGGGGTCGACGGAACAGGCTTTCTTCTTCCATTCTCCCCTATCAGACGTCACGGCATCATTTACTCCTTTCTCCTTCATATCATTCCTTACACAATCCATCTATTGACTTTACATACAGTACAAAAATATTAGGAGGCTAGCTCATCTATATCAGATCGGTTTCTAACATAATTATGTTTACAAGACCACGAACACAAAACAACTTCACAGTTGTGTGTTCTGTAGACACAACTTCACAACACAACACACACAGCTTCTAAATTGCTCGCCCTTGTTTCTCCGTTTCAATTTCTCATTGACTTTTTTATCCATAATATGTTATGATCACAATGGACAGTTGATTACTTAAAGGCAAATAATCAACTAACCTGATTAAAAATATCAAAAAATACACAAGTTCAACTCCCAAACGTAATTATATTAATATGGTAAAAATGAAAATTGAAGCTATCCTGATTTTTGCAGACTGACAGTAATTTCCATTAAGTCAGAATATCAGCTACCCAATACTACCCGTGTCAAAAATGGCAAATCTCTGGAGACGAGGGTGTCGAACGCGAAACAGAATAATTTATTACTGAGTGTAAAATGAAAATTATCCAGTATTGATATTTCCGCGTGACTTTTTACGCTCATTTTCGGCAAGGAAATCATTAAGTAACTTCTTCATGGTTAGTACTGTTATGTGCTTCTATTTTGTTATTTTTTTCGGATGGGAAATCAATTACAGGGTATTTAGTCAGTTAAAAACTAACAAAAATTTACTCTCTCGCGGTCCACTCAGAGCAGGAAAGAGTCAATTTTTAACTGACTCATCCATGTTTCTTCTTTTTCCCTTTGTGTTCTAGACCCCTATGTTTCTATAGAACAACTTCCAACCCCGGCAGTCCACTACTCTGAGTCCCCTCTGCTGTGCTGACATCTCTATGAGACGCGTGTGGAACACTAACGCGCCGATGACACGGCACTTTTTCAATCTTGGAACAAATTTTAAACATAAAAACCATTTTTCATTGCTCCATGTACTGACATGCCGGATCCCGCACTGAAGCCCGGATCCCGCAGGATTGTGTTCTATAAATATATATTTTAAAGAAGCTGTGGGGGATTGCAACCTTTAATATCAACTTGATGGTCATGTCAATGTTAATTTTGTTTTTAAAAACAATTTAGGGCTTAACCACCTTTTGTAAATTGAATTTTATTTAATGTTTGTACGCCGCTGAGGGCAAAACATGGAGATACCTTAGCTATATTAACACTTTTTACACCTATGTTTAACAAATAAGAATCATTGATTTGGTTTGTTCTTGCGCCTAAATGTTAACTAATACTAATAATATAAATCGGCAAGGCAATCGGCACATTTTCAAATACTTGCTGTATTTATTTTTGGACCATAATTTATATGAGCGTCATGAAATTCTAAACAGACATTATCTGTTCGAATAACATAACTGGGTACAGATGCTTGAAATTTAAAGCTTTTAACCCCCTTTCTCGTCTCCAGTTACTCTATATTGTAGGATAATTGAGGATTTATCGCAAAAGGAAAAGTTTCCGGTTGTAAAATGAAAATGACTGTTGTGTCTAGTGTTTAAGGAGCATTTCACAACGTAACAACCATTGGAACAATGTTGATTTATAGCACGACAATTATTTTTCTAAGAAACTTTGCCCCACATTTGGAAGTTCCCCTGTATTGTGGGTGCGTTTACAAACATTTAAACTCACATACACAAACAGCCAAACCCGTAACAACTACTTATTAGTCTATCAACAGTTAATCTAGATTTAAAAAATAATGAACACTTTATTTTTTGAGTTCTTTAGAAATTTTACTAAATTCATTTTTTTTATGAATATCAAGTTAACAGAAGCAGCTTAATACAATATTTGCACCATTTAACTAACGACGTTTTTATACAAGACTTGAGTAGTAAGTATTTATTATTTTTGTTACCAGCTAAAGCAAAAATAGTGAATGTTTCTAAATAAAGCTATCTCCCCAGTCAGTCGCTCTTGTTGTGTTTTTTTGGAATGCTGATCTCCCTTTTTGAGGATTCTGTAAAGAAAACAATGTATAAGTTATTATTTATGCAAACAGTTTTTACCAAGCCTTTCGTTGTTATTCGTGTAAGAACGTAAATGTTATAAGAAGAAGAAGAGACCTTATTTTAGAAGGGCCTGTCAGGGCCAATACCTACTAGGCTTGCGGGTTGTACGAAAGATATACATTTATTATTTAAAAACAATAGATAGAAGAGCAGAACCCTGGAACACAAAGGCCAAAAGAAGGAACATGAATAGATTTTAGTCAGTAGAAGTCTGACATTCCTTTCCGCTCCGTTCAGAACGGGAGAAGTTATTTGATGATTAACTATCCCTTAAATAAAACCTTCTTATTTTAGGCTGTCACAAATCTACAAACGCTACTGTGCTAAATTTGAAAGCATTTACGAAATCACGAAAAATGTAAGTACATGGGTCGTATGCTCAACAATCGGACGTGAAAAAGCGGTTGCCTACAAAGTCGATGGTCCGATGTTACGTAGGAAGCCATGAGATGGATCTCTGGATGTCTAAGAGTAAATGATCTTGCTTACAAAGTCAAGCTTACTCAAACTAAAAGCATTTATTTCAATTAGACTACTACAGGAACTTTTGAATGACAACAAAAAAAGATAAAACTACAGTCCCAGTCACAAGGCAAAATAACTTGTGAAAGTTCCCTTTTTGCTCATTCCAAAGCGTTGATCTCTATGGAAACCAATGGGCAAAAAACTCCATGGAACTCTTTTTATCATAATATTACGGTTAAACTATAAAAGATTTTCGCTTTGGTAATGTTCTGAATAAACACAAACCTATATAGATAGAATATTATTTATTATGTACACCATACAAATATAACAAGAATAAAATTAAACAACTTATAAATAGGGTGACACAATGGGCGGTCTTATCGCTAAAAGCGATCTTTTCAAGACAACCTTGGATGGATTTAAAGGAGGAGAAACAGAAACCTACCTCCTCCCTCTTGGATATCGGGCTAAGCGTGTCGGAGTAAGCTTGCCAGAAGAGCGTCACGTGGTTGGCCGTCAGCCGGCGTTGTTCCAACTCGCCGGCCACGGACCAGGCGTCCTCGCTTGTCTGAGTCACGATGCCTTCGCAAAGAAGAAAACTTTACTAATATTATAAAAGCGAAAGTGAGTTAGTTTGTTTTTTACGTCTTCACGCCTAAATGGCCAAACCGATTTTGATGAACTTTGGTACAGAATTAGTTATAGCTAAAAAAAAAGTGGGATACGGGATAAAAGTGGGAAAGAGGGATGAAAAGGTGGGAAAGATATATATTTTTTAATCATCATGCGGGTTAAAGTTAGTGTTAGCCCAAATTAACTATGCCACGCGGACGAAGTCGCGGGCGAAAGCTAGTAATTAATAATGATGACTAAGATAAATTTTAGTTTAGGACAGAATGTGGCACACGGATATTTAAATATGTTTACACCGACTTTCCTAATTACGGACAGACAAACATTGAAAGTTGCGGTTAGTTACTGTACACTTCCCTGTTTTTTTTTAATATGCGTAGTTTTGTTTTGGATATTATTTTTTTACCCTTACTTAAGTGTGTTTTTTTATAAACCTAAATATTTTTTTTAAATACAAAAATTGCACCTAGAGTTTGAGCACAAAGCAGCAGTAGCCCTACTATGACATCTTAAAGCAGAACTTATTCCACTGAGTGAAAGAGATGGTGCTAGACACCCTGTCTAGCTCTGTCCTTTTCCCTCAGCGGAATAAGTTCTGCTTTAACACGTCATGGTAGGGTAGCAGGTGTGTGGGCCACAAGCGTGCAAAGTATTTACTTATGAGCATTTTATTATGTATTCTTAGGAACGACCATTACTGTACGCACATCTACATTTTATTTATGTACTTGCTACCCATCCAACTCGCAAGGGCGCAATGGAAATCGAAACACCGAGATTTATGTGCTACAGTATAAGATGCGTTCAGTAAATAGTCATGAATTTTTAACCTTCCATGTCTAAACTACCTCAAAGTCTATTGTGTAGTCTAAAAAGCGACTTTATTTTCAAGTGAAATAGTCAACACAAATGAAGAAACATCTTTTATTTTATGAAACACACGTCCAGAACCAAACTCCAGAGAATGGCTTTGAACAAGTTATCTGCTAAAGAACCTCAAAAATGCGGAATTTCAAAAAGAGCTGACTCCAAATATTTGTGGAATTGCGTTACTGTGAATTTCAGCCACGTCTGTCCGAATGCAATCATGTTCGTTACCACATCGCGGGACTGTGGTCAATTTGGGTTATTTGGTTATACAAGAGACATAATTCTGGTTACCGTAATTTGGTGAGATCAGTACCTACGATATTTAACTGCATAATTATGGACTATATATATAAACATCGAAAAGGACAGTGCCGTGTTTTTTTTTGTATATAATTTGTAATAGCTTTTTTTTTAAAACGTTGCCCCACACTAGGAATTACTCCTGTATCGTGGGTGCGTTTACAAACATTTAAACTCACATACACAAACGGCCAGACCCGAAACAACTATCTGTAGGCCATACAAATGTTTGTTCCGTGCGGGAATCGAACCCGCGACACGCTGCGTAGCTGCCGATCGCTCAGGCACTGCGCCAACCGTGTCTTCATATAGACTAGATAAGCTGTTTTGCGGCTTCATACCTTTGCTTCTCCTTTAAGCAAGTGAAGGCAAAGCGCGAGATAAAAAGCAAATTAATTCACTGTTTTATAGTGGTTAGTGATGAATATTATTTTCGTTTTGTTACGTTAATTCCTCGTATGTGTTTTGATAAACGTCGTTTGATTCACGCGGGTATTTTTCAGTGCAGTTCTCGGCTCCATAACACCCTTGTCTAAGGGTCGGGTGTGAATTCCGTTTTGTGCAACGACGGAAGTAATTTGTTACATTTAAAACTAAAAATAAATAAGAAGCTTTTCTTTACTACAGCAAATTGCAGTTAATTTGCAGAATAATCCTTTTTTCCGTATTATTTTTTTTGGCAGATGCGTCTTTATTGATATTCCCTCTTCCCGATAAGTAGGCGGTATAAAGATAAATTAACCAGAAAAAGTCGGGATATCAACAGGTTAAGGAATTAGGTAGGGAGATGAGTTCTCCCCCTCCGTGGTTGTCATGGAGTTCCCTTGAGAACCTCTTAATCTGAAAAGTTGTATAAACACCACCGGGGATCTCAAATAATTGGTCTCAAGTTCTCTCTCAGCCACTCCAATGCTTGAAAAGAATCGATTTTATAAGAATATTGTATTTTTAGATTTTTTGCACAGGTACTGATTTTGAATAATTACTTTTATCTTTCACATTTGTTATAGCAAACTAGCTTTTGCCCGCGGCTTCGCTCGCGTTTAATTCGGGGAAACACGGTTCCCCTTTCTTAATTTGCAGGTACCTTCTACCTGCCCTGCCTACCTTCTTTTTGGACTTGCGCCTGATTTATTGTAATAGCAAAGCTAAGTTTTCCCTTTTCTTCCCTCTTTCTCATTTAATTTTACACTTTTATTTTAAAAAAGTAGTATATCCATAGTAGTATATAGCCTATCTCCAGGGTTCCAACTATCTCTATACCAAAATTCATCAAAATCGGTTTAGCCATTTAGGCATGAAGACGTAACAAACAAACTCACTTTCGCTTTTATAATATTAGTAACGATTGTATTTTTATTTTTTTTGCATTACTGATTTAAAATAGTTACGCAGTTAGTTTAGTAGTGTACGTTAGTTGAGCAGGTATCTGCAAATCAGGAAAGGGGATCCGTGTTACCCCGAATTAAACGCGAGTGAAGCCTAAAGGGCTAAAGCAATAATATTCTAAACTACAAATCTTACCAACAATGGAAGCTATTGTAAGTTTTTCCCTTAATTCGGCGAACAGCTCACTCTCTTCAGTATTCACTGGGTAGTTTCTCTGAAACAAGCAAATATAAATAAATCTTGGGACAACTCACACACGGCTATCTGATCCCAAGCTAAGCAGAGCTTGTGTTATGGTAACCTGACAACTGATATACATACTTATATAATTTATAAATACATACATATTATAGATAAATCACACCCAGACACAGAACAAACAATCATGCTCATCACACAAAGTTTGTCCTGGGTGGGAATCGAATCCACGACCTCCAGCTCAGCAGTCAGGGCCACTTACCACTAGACCAACAGGCCCGTCATATAAAACAATATGTCTTTAAATATTGCCAATTACCATAAAGCTGCCAGAAAAATCTAATATATTAAATTCTCGTGACATCACTTAACTAGTCATGGTTTCTCTGAACATACAATATATCTTTATGAAATATAGCCTATGTGTTTTGCTAACATGTAAGCTATATTATTTTGAAATCAAAATCTATTCAGTAGTTTTTGCGTGAAAGAGCATCAAACATACTCACATGTACATTCTCATTTTAATATTAATAGGATAGATTTGTATTTGGTTTATGCATTATTATAGATATGTAGTTGGATTAGAACTATCTGTCCATCTTGCTGTATTTCATCCAAGGTTGTCTGGAAAAGATCCGCCGAGCTATGTGAAATGTTTTTCAGTAATTATGTCATTTGTATGGGGTACACAATAAAGAATATTTTCGTGTAGCAGTATTTGTTACCAAATTCCTCCGAAATAACTAACTGGAAATAAATAACTAACTGACTGGACTGATTTGTATGAAATTTTGTGTGCATATCGGGTAGATTTGAGAATCGGCCAACATATATTTTTCATACCCCTAAGTGATAAGGTTGGTAATCGTGAATATTTGTAGTAGGTACAACAATTTCTTCTAAACAAATATTATTTCACATAACCCTCAATTTCCGGATAGATCTATTTATCAAACAAGGAAGAAGATGCGATCAAACAGTAAATACAAATACGCCTAAAATGGCCGAACTTTCTGTTTACGGCGCGCGAACTCTCTGAAAATACGAGCTTGGCACTCAAGAGGCTCTATGTAGCACCTCTGTGTATTCTGTTCCCTTGAACCAACGGGTGTTATTTCACCCCTTCCGAGGCACAGAATATACAGGTAGGTACTCAGTAGGTCGACTACGTACAACAAGGGAAAATCATGCACACGTTTTACGTACAGTAAGAGTGCAAGTGTACGACTGGCATTTGTTTTCTTTTTTTTTTTTAAACGTTGCCCCACACTAAGAATTTGTCCTGTATCGTGGGTGCTTTTACATACATTTAAACTCACATACACAAACAGCCAGACCCGGAACAACTATCTGTAGGTCATACAAATATTTGTTCCGTGCGGGGATTGAACCCGCGATACGCAGCGCAGAAGTCAATCGCTTAGCCATTTGTGTGCGATTACCATACGTACAAATCTTTTTCATGATGGAAAATCTTCAAATTAGTTCATGACGAATATACGCTTTTTTTTTCGGGTTAGAAATTATCAAATAACTTCCCCCGCTCTAGGCGGAGCGGGGAGGCATGTCAGACTTTTACTGACTGAAACCCACGCATGTTCCTTCTATTGCCCTTTATGTTCCGGGGCCGCGGTATCTCTTTCGAACAACCCGCAACACGAATATACGCTCAGAGCGTACATTCGACTTTTACTGCCTAACACCCATCCATGTCCCTTCTTTTGCCCTTTGTGTTCCTCGACGGCGGTATCTCTTTTCAGTCACTTGACCGCCAAAATATCTCTATAGCTATATTTAACAAACACATAACAGGACTAACTCTGGTGATACAAATAACTGTTATATTTATTCCATTTCAAATACAATTTTAAAATGCCAGGATAGTAAAATATTCAGCCGACGTTTGACCCATATTAGATTCGTGCAGCATATTCGCTACACGATAACAATACAGCTACATATTGCAGTCAGATATGATGGCAGTGCAGGCTCTATTTGAACACGTACCCATTGTACCTGTTCCAATACAGTAACGTGTTCCTTTTATAGTAACGTTCTGATATTAAAAGTTCCAATCATGCATAGAAAACCAGGCTACTACTTGCATCTGAAATGTATTCAGAGTTCGGGATTGATGTACCCGTAGGTCGATATCAAAAGGCTCGAAATTAGGGATAGAGAATGCTTTGTGCAGGTACAATTTTAAAACTACTGCACTAGGTTAGTTTTCAAAAAAATTATAATATTAGTCCGTCTTTTAGATTATTAGAAACTAGCTATCGCCCGCGGCTTCGCCCGCGTTAAATTTGGGGTAACACAGTTCTCCTTGCGCCTTATTGATTTGTAATAGCAACGCGAAGTTTTCCCTTTTCTTCCCTCTTTCTCCCTCACATCCCACTTTTTTAAATAAAAATTAGCCTATGTCCGTCTCCTGGTTCCCAACTATCTATGTACCAAAATTCATCACAATCGGTTTAGCCATTAAAGCGTGAAGAGGTAACAAACAAACTCACTTTCGCTTTTATTATTAGTAAGGATAAGGAAGTAAGGATTAGTAAGGATAAGGGACACGTAACTTTAATGGGCTATATATCTCTGTCATTTTTATTCTAATGTATAATGTACATATAAAAAAATACGTGTCTCTTATTTTATAATATTCTAAAGGAGTTAATATACTTAGGACTTAATATAATGTATTTAACCCTAGAAACTACCCAATTGCAAATTTAAGAGGCAAAGTCATCTCATAGCAATCTATACTATATATATATATATATATATATATATAGTATATTTATATACATATATAATATTATAAAGCTGAAGAGTTTGTTTGTTTGTTTGAACGCGCTAATCTCAGGAACTACTGGTTGGAATTGGAAAATTCTTTTAGTGTTGGATAGTCCATTTTTTGAGGAAGGCTATATAACATCACGCTACGACCAACAGGTGCTGAGCAGCGCAGGTGAAACCGTGGGGAACAGCTAGTGCTAGATAAAATGATGTTTAATTACGTGTGTTGTAAATAACCACTCATCAACTCTTTGTTATACTGTAATAATAACACTCTAATGATGATGTTTTTCATTATTTTTATAGACTTTACTACCTGTGCCCAGCGGTTTCACCCGCTGCTCACTTAGGGGTATAAAAAATAGATGTTGGCCGATTCTCAGACCTACCCAAAATGTACACAAAATTTCGTTTAAATCGGTCCAGCCGTTTCGGAGGAGTATGGGAACGAAAACTGTGACACGAGAATTTAAATATTAGATGTACTATATGTATTTCATTCGTATGGTATTGACATAATGTATTGGATTATCATTGTATTCGACCTAATATTTTTATTGATGTACCTGCGACATTGATGCTTATAATGATCTCAATAATCGCTAATTATTAAGAATTAATTAATTTATATTTACAATAATTATTTTAAATTCTACTTTTCTTCTTATTTAAAAAAAAAATGTGCCCGATTTGCCCCATGTGAACTGTATTCTTATTTAAGACCTTGTAAAACACATGTGAGACCCAATAAATAATTCAATTGAATTAATAACAACATTTTAATCTTTTTCACAAAACTTCTCAAATCCTATAATTTTGTCCGCTTTAAAGATCTTATAAATCTCAATCGAATTGCCTCCAATTAGCAGAAGCTCAAACTTCCCTGTATCGCGCGGATTATTAATTAGTACTTCAGAAGTATTCCTCGAATATCAAACAGTTAGAGCCTTACCACACGCATCGACGATTTGCAAGCGTGTTTTCAGAGAAGCGATTCTTTAACACGCTGGCCACGTGCGTGCAATTTCTTCACAACATTCATGTGTGTCGTGAGCGATTGACGAGTAATTAAGAGAGCGAGGCAAGCTAGTTAACAACATCGTCTGCTTGGCCTTTTCCCAACTATATTGGAGACACGTTCCAATATAACCGAATGCAGCTGAATAATAGTATCTTATATGGAGCGATTGCCTATCGGCCGATATCTATTTTTTTGTACCCTTTTCTAGTAAAGGAGCTGAGCAGTGGGTGAAACCGCTGGGCACAGCTAATATTTTTCGTCGAGCAGCCGAAGCTAGCGCAGTATTTCACCCGCGGAGATTACGTCCACAAATCGCGTCTCTAGTAAGACGCTGGTAAATCGATAGTGTGATCACGCTCTTAGGGAGTTTATTCTAAAACCGTTTATTTTAATAACAACTGTTCAATGCTGGCTTGATTTGTAATCGGCTTTCTGTTTCCTTTGAAGGATAAATAAGTATTATTTCATGAGCCAAATGTGAAATCGAGTCTCAAAGAGTTGTCTGAATATTATTATATGGATTTTGATGTACCTAATTAATATAACATCTTAAGGTATAAAATTGGTAGAAATAATGAACTGGGCCTTGTTGGCGTAGCCGTGAAACACACATTATTAGCTTTGTTATTTTTTTTCTTTGTAGTGTTAAGATTTAAAAATAGTTTTTTTTTTTTTAATTATAAAGTATATATTTTTTTAATGTGTGTACTTGTAACAAGAGCCAAATAAATCCTTATTTATTTATGCCGTACATTCTTACATACTAATTTCAGTTTAAAAATATTATATGTATATATATATAAGGTACTCTAGGTACACCTCTGACTAATGTTTCGGGAATAAAACCCGTGATTATATGTTGTTGTTGCCAAAAAACATCCTAGACAGAATCAGCTATAAATATCTCTAACAAATAAATGTGTCGGTTCCCTAACATAACTTCTAAGTGAAACTTCTAGGTTACAACTGTAACAACACATACATATTTCACCCTTTACGACGTTGTTTGTTCCCTAACTAAGAACATTTAGTAACCAGGCTACCTACCAACATCTGAAACATCCAACTAATATTATAAACTAGCTACCCGCCCCGGCGTCGTCTGGTTGCAATGTAGATACTAAAATAATACATAAAACCTAACGTCTTGAATCACTCTATCTATTTAAAAAATTTCATCATAATACATTGCGTAGTTTTAAAGATATAAGCACACATAGGGACAAACATACAGGGAGAAGAGACTTTATTTTGTACTATTATAGTGATGGGAAAAATTTACACGATATAAACACAAAAACTACCGAACGGATTTTAACGGAAATTTGGCACAAAGACAGTTTATAGCCTGCATTAGCACATAAGTTATTTTTATCCCGACACAAAGATACCGTGGATAATTAACAAACTCCACGCAGGCAAAGTCGCGGGCATGAGGTAAGTAGTCTTACACAAATACAAGTAGTGCGATTTGTAACAGATCGCCTGATCTCAGGCAATCAAAGCAAAGAGTTGCATTTTGCTTTAAAAATAGTATTCGTTCAGAAATCTTGCATTGTTAGATACGAGTGCGGAACACTCAAACCTAATTGATACTACAAACATCGTTGTTTGAAATCCAGCTCTCTCTCCGTTTAAACAAAACGTAGTTTTATTTGAGAGGTTGTTTTTGTTTCAAGTGTTGAGATTCATTTGTTGGTTCTTTAGGTTTCCAGTCAATTAGCATGCGATTGGAAGAGTAGCATCAAAAGCTGGAGTTTATGTTTCATTTTTAATTAATTGTTGACTTTGTTTGATAGTGTGATTAGCTTACTACAGTTTATTAGTCGACATTTTCAATCCTTACTATCCTTACTTATTATAAAAGTGAAAGTGAGTTTATTTGTTTGTTTGTTACCGCTTCCGCATTAACGGCTAAACCGATTTTGATGAATATTAGGACAGAGATAGTTGGAAACCAGAAGACGGACATAGGCTATTTTTTTTAAAAAAAAAAGAGGGATATGTGAGAAAGAGGGAAGAAAAAAATCAATAAGGCGCAAATGCAAAAACTGCAGGTAGCAGGTACCTGCAAATTAGGAAAGGGGAGCTGTGTTATACCGAATTTAACGCAATCGAAGCCGCTGGCAAAAGCTAGTCTTGATATAAATGCTGAAAGTTTAGTTAATTGTTCGTTCTGACTAAGTAATTTGCGTGCGTGTTTGCGTGACTTTGATCAGTTAAGAACACTATTGTTCAATCAAAATTCTTGATAAAATAATTTAAAAAACAAACTAGACGTAAAAGGGGAAGCACATTTAAAAACATACCTTCAAACTAGCTTTTCAAATGAGCGTAGACAGACCTGCTACAAACCTTACAAATTAACCTTTTCAGCGCCAGAGCTTAGATGCACGGCCACAGCCAAAGACAAAACACTTTTGTAGATGACTGTTAATGTACTGTAGATGACGTATTTACAGTCATCTACAAAAGTGTTTTGTCTCTTGTAAATACGTCGGATTTTCACTCAGTCGCGAGTTGACTACAACCAAAATAGGTAAAATCGCAAAGTACTAACTCGTGCGCAGTCGCGAGTTTATGAGGCGTGAGTTGACGAATAGCCAGATGCACACACCTGCCTTCCACGCCAAGAAAGTCCAGTTACTTCAAAATTTGTCACATATTTGCATTATGACGTCCGAGGCACGCACTTGCTAGTCACATAAATGTGACAATCGCATTTCGAATGGTTAACTTCGTTTACGTTCGTTTAGCTGATGAAAAAAATCTAAAATTGGCGGTTTTGTATGAATAAGGTCAACTTACCTTCATATATTCCAAGATCAGAGCACTCTGGACTTCTTGCCTCCATAAGTTGAGGACACAGAGGGATTCGAAGATCATCTCCGGTGTCACCTAAGAGCAGAATAGATATAAAAAAAAACTGTAGAAATAATATAATGAATTTAAGTTCGCTTAGAACTTTTGAACTACTCAACGGATTTCCATGCAGTTTTCAGCAATAGATAGAATGAGGAAGAGAGTCAAGAGGGTTTTTTAACATATTGTCACGTGTTTCTAAAAACTATATAAATAATAGTATACTCTTCCGGCTACAATTTTTTTTTTTAAAACAGCCCATAATTGACTGACTGGATAAATCGAGTAACAAACCATCGAAAAATATATAGTCGAATTGAAAACCTCCTTCTTTTTGTAGAAGTCGGTTAAAAATCCTCTTTAAACTTACCTCACAATACGTTTGAGATGGCAACATCTGTGCCTCAGGAGTTGAGTTCGTGTTTATGAACAGAGGTGACAACATTTGGCTCCGGGAGCCGGTCTGGACCTCCTTGGAAAAAGCTGTAAATATTGTAAAACAAAAACTATTGTGTGGTTTTATGAAACCACGGTAATAGTGAAACTTTTTTTACACATTATAGACATTTAGACGTCCCTACTCCGCGGCCGACCGTCACGCGACATGCAACACACAGACAAAAAAGTTTGAGACGATGTAATAAAAGTTTCACTTTAAAAATATGTTTTCATTTGAATTATAATGTACTTAACAAGCCTGTTTTCTCGAAGTATCAGAAAGAGATTCTTTAGCCACATTTTACTAGTTATGTTTGAATTAAGTTTTAATTTAATTGACGGCACGGTTGGCGCAGTGGCTGAACGCTTGACTGCTGCGCTGCGTGTCGCGAGTTCGATTCCCACACGGAACAAATATTTGTATGGCCTACAAATAGTTGTTTCGGGTATGGCTGTTTGTGTATGTGAGTTTAATTGTTTGTAAACTCACCCACGATACAGGAGAAATTCCTAGTGTGGTGCAAAGTTCTTTTTTTGCAATCTTTTTCGAAGGGGACTAGAATCATACTGCTGCATGTGATGTGGAGGAATGAGGAAAATGTCATGAGGCAAGTCTTGGGTATGAATGTATATAAAAGTAGAGGAAACCAAAGAATCGATAGATGGACTGTATGAAAAATGAGATAGATAGAAAGAAATGTTCGATGAGATGATGAAAACACACGCGTGTGTCCTCTACGCCAAACCACTCATTTTACGTCAAATTTTGTCACATATTTGTGTCGTTACCATTCAGGGCACGCGCTTACTTGTCACATATATGTCACAATGGCGTTCAAAAGGTTATCAATTTAGTATAAAAGCAGGAGAATCCCAGAGTAGCAAGTTATGTGACGATTTCCTATCAGCAAAAAAAAGTGCTGAATAATGTTATAGGAAGCGATACTTTACATAAGGGAACTCAAATTTTAAGCAGCCTGTACACGATTTGTAGCCCGACCGATCACGATCTCGAACATAACGACAGGTCGTCCGTCTGGCGGTCGACCAGGCTGACCAGCCGTGAGACCAAACTGTCTACCTGGTCGAAGCTGCGTCAGATCTCTAAATCGGCTTTAAATATAAACTGCCATAAGGTTTATCTGCCATTCGAAGCCCACACCTATTTCTATAATTAGGACTACCTGTGCGCTTTGATTCATCCCCGATTGGCTCCTAAACGACGCAGCGTGATGTTATATAGCTTATAGTGTTTCTCGATAAATGGGTTATCTAACATGAAAACAGTTATTCAAACAAACCAAACTGTTCTGGTTTATAATACTAATATAGATGAATATCAATACCAATATTAGAAAGAGGAAAGATTTTTTGTCTGTTTGTTAATTCGTTTGTATTCAATAAGCTCCACCGATCCTCCTACTCAACCGATTTTAACCATTTTTAAGGTTCTGTCATCATAAGGAAAAAACGGATCACCTTATTGGATCACTTGGTCTTTCTTCTGGCTATCTGTCAAGACCCTTTATCTCAAGAACGAGTGAAGGTTTAAAGGTAGTTGAGTTTTAAAAAACCGTATACTTAACTCAGGTCCCATTGTGCTGTGAAATATTCAACCCTCTAAATCTATATAGTCAAAAGATATAAATAAAATAAATAAATAAATATCTTGGGACAACTCACACACAGCTATCTGATCCCAAGCTAAGCAGAGCTTGTGTTATGGTAACCAGACAACTGATATACATACTTATATAATTTATAAATACATACATATTATACATAAATCACACCCAGACACAGAACAAACAATCATGCTTATCATACAAAGTTTGTCCTGGGTGGGAATCGAACCCACGACCTCCGGCTCAGCAGTCAGGGCCACTAAACACTAGACCAACAGGCCCGTCATGCTATTTTTAATTTAAAACTAAATAAAACAAAAAACATTTAAAAATATACAAATAATAGTAGCCCATCGGTACCCGCAACAATTTCTTTAAAAAAAAAAACGTTGCCCCACACTAGGGCAGACCAGGCAGACACGGAACAACTATCTGTGGGCCATACAAATATTTGTTCGGTGCGTGGATCGAACCCGTGACACGCAGCGCGGCAGTTAATCGCCCAGCCACTACGTCAACCGTGTCGTCGTATTCTATTTATTGTTATTAGGTATTTCTATGTGAAATTTAGAACTTGTGTTCTGTTGATTGGACCTAAAAAAACATATAAGTAGCGTAATGTAATAATCTGCATCGAGGATTAATATATAAATTTTGAGTTTTGAGTTCGCATAAACACAGTAATGGAATTATATATTTTTTGAGAATTAAGGCTTTACTTATTAATTTCTAGCTTTTGCCCGCGGTTTTGCTCGCGTTCACCCCCCGTTTCAGGGAAGTGGGGTATTAGAAAATGACAAAAAGCAGCCTATGTCACTCTCCATCCCTTCAACTATCTCCACTTGAAAAATCACGTCGATTCGTCGCTCCGTTTTGCCGTGAAAGGCGGACAAACAAACAGACACACAAACACTTTCCCATTTATAATATTACTAGCCTCCGCCCGCAATTTCGTCCGCGTGGTAAAATTACTTTGGGCTAACGCTAACCCGCGTGATGATCGAAAAAAAAAATATCTTTCCCTCCCCTTTTCTCACTATTTTGTTTGTTAGCCTATGTCCGTCCCCAGGGTCCCAACTATCTCTGTACTAAAATTTATCAAAATCGGTTTGGCCATTTAGGCGTGAAGACGTAACAAACAAATAAACTCACTTTCGCTTTTATAATATTAGTTTGGATTATTGTGGGGTACTTCCTCAGAGGAATAACGCTTCCTCAGGGGATACTAAACTGAGTTCAGCAACCTACCGGGGACCTCCTACTTGAACTGTGTTTTACAAATAATAGCCACATTACAGCAATTACCATCAACGAATTCGTTTGTTGGTACTACTTCATACACGAAGGAGAGTGAGCGTTGCCAATATGTCTTTAACACCCTCTCTTAGTATAAATGTTTTAGGCTTGCATGTTTAGAGTTAGCTCTTAGTCATTTTTGGATCCTAACCTGTAAAGCGACGTGTAAAATATTTCAGAACCGGCTTGTTCTTCAATTTTTTACCCACCACCATCTTCTTTTTTGGAATTCTTCTGTATCTGTATCTTCTGCACGTACATCTTCTCCTCGTGTACTCGTATCTGAAGACTTCGTATTCGTATCTGACGACAAAGCGCTTCGCTCTATCTCAGGAATTTTAAATCAAACAAAAAAAGTTACACAAATAAATAAGTTTATTGCGAATCAATCGAAAATCCACTTTACATTTCAAAACGCAAATTTGTCTACCTTCTGCGGCAGCAGCGGTGTCCACAATGAACGCAGCCAGGTGTCCTCGAACCGCTTCGAGAAGACAGCCGGGAGAATATTGTTGAAATTGAATGATCGCGGAGTCTTCTCTCCTCTACTCTGGGATGACGTATAGGTCCTTGCTTCCTCCTCATAGGGGCCCTTCTAATCTGGCGCCGATATGATCGTCGTCTCTTTTCCACTCTACCATTTCTTTTACCTCCTCTCTTTTTCTTCTCAGGAACCTTGGTTTCTCTTTTGCCAAGACCCGATGGTTTGGGAGGCTCTGGCCGGGCTTCTACCATTTCTACTCGACTCCTGCCGGAGTACGTGGCAGTCACGGATGATTCACTGTTCGATGCACCCTCATCGTGTCCCCTGTCATTGTATAAGTCATTTCCGGAATTCGTCCTCTGACTGTCTTTCTTACTTGTAGAAGGCTGTATATCTTCATTCGTAGGTTCGTCCTCCATTGCCAATAGCTTCCAGATATAACTGGTAATTTTGTATTTTAAATAAAAACCTCACATAAAAAAAAATCGAAATTCTCAAAAAGTCACAGCCAAATTGTCACTTGTTTCATATTTCATATTCTTTTTAATTGTGTCAGAAAGAAGAAAATTATTATGACAGAAATAAGTTTGAATGCCAAAAAGTTTTGTAATCAGAAAATTAAACCTCAAACATGTCACTTCAGAAAACATGTCGTTTTTGTAGGCTCTGGTGCGTAGTATTCAGTGGAACCGCATCACACTATACATTATACAAATAGCTTAAGTATCTTGCTTCTCTGTACGAATACTTAAATGTTCCTTTCCTTGCAGATGCTGGTGCGGGCTTAGCAAGACAGCGCATGGTTCCAACACTCAGACTGCTAACCCAGGGGAAGCATGGGTACCAGCACGGCATACGCAGTCAGCTCCAACAGATGCCTATGGAACCGTCGAGTTCCAGGGCGGACCGCATCCAACTAAAGCTCAGGTAAGGATTCATCATAGAGAAGTTTAAATTTAGAAGTATGTAAGGATCAGAAAAGGTGCCATTCTGTTGTTTTGAAATTGGCGTGAGTTTATGTATGCGTAAGTATGTTAGTTTAACTGTTTAAGTTAACCACATAATGAGGCTATCAGAGAAGAAGAAAATGATGGATGGACTGTGTCAAGTATAATATGGCAAGAGAGGAACTTACCGCTACCTGATGCTGGTACTTTGTCAGCAATGTCAGTAAACTTGACCCTTATAAGTTCCACTGAACATATTAATGCCAGCTTACATCAGACAGTCTATTGACATCAATGACAACTTTTATCAATATCAAAATGACAAGAATTGAACAAGAATCTTTTTACTGCACCTCTTTATTATTATTATTTATTTATTACGGTTATTGAAGTTGCCATAAGGTTAATCAGAGGTAAAAAAAAAACTGTGGCCATGGTCGGAACTGGAGCCACCATCTTGCTTTTTGTAAATTCCACAGACAATTTCACAATTGTCGCCAACAACGCTCGCCTGTCAATGTCATTTTAGCGCCAAAATAAACATAACTATGCTAATTGATAACCCAAAGAAATACTTTTATTGTTTCTATATTTAAATAACTGTTATTACTTGCTAAATATTGTCTAGCGTTTAATAGTTTATTACAAGATTAAACGTGATATTGGTAAATTGAAATATCTCTCGTTCACAAAAGCCATTAATGAAGAATTGAACATAACTATGCTACACCACAGTTTGAAGGACAACTCAATAAGCATTACATTTCTTTCCGCAGTATGTTCGTCTGTCCCACGACACACGCCCCGAACTAATAGTCCAGCTGTTAACAAGAGAATGGGCCCTCGATCGACCAAAATTGCTCATCACCATCCAGGGCGGGAAGGCTAACTTCGACCTTCAGCCAAAGCTTAAGAAGGTGCTCAGAAAAGGACTACTGAAAGCTGCGAAGACCACTGGAGCGTGGATATTTACTGGAGGCACTAACACAGGTAAATGTTTAAAATACAAGGTGTAAACGGAGTCACAAATTCAATATTCTGTTGATCAAAATGTCTCAACGCGTTTTTTTGTTGCTGGGAAACGAATTGGGGTGAAAATCACGTTGCACGGTAGGGCTCAAAGCAACGCACTGAGAATATTGTGTTTACGCATTCATTGAATACTACGAGAGGAGGTACTATAGGAAGGAGCTTTACTTATTGTATTATGGAAAATAACTCATAAACCCAAACAATTTCTTTTGAAAATTAGCCCATAATTGATGGAAAATCGCGTACCAATCATATAAAAAAAACAAACACACACAGTGGAATTTAGAACCTCCTCCACCTTTTTTAAGTCGGTTAGAAAATGATCGCAATGACGATGACAGTGAGAACTGCCTTTTGGCTTTGTTATATACATTTTTACATCCATTATAAGTGTAATTTATCCTAGAACTTCTACTTCCAGAACTCTGTTCATCCCCAAAAGTTCCATTACCTCTTAGTGCTTGCAACTTGAGAACTAAGCGCCACCGTAGGAAAATTTCATTAGGTATAGGAGCATGCTGTAATAAAATTAGCTACCTACATCGCCTTGCACTTAGACACCTATGCTGCGGGTAGCGTATTGCATTCCATGTATTATTATGTGACCAAATTCTAGCTTTAGGATAATTTATAGACTGAATTTAGTCACCTGGAATTGTTGAAGGGGGTGATTATTCATTGGTGTTAGGTAACTGGGATGATGGTTATTTAATTATAAAGTCTAATCAAAAGAAGTATGATGACCCTACCATGACGTCTTAAAGTAGAACTTATTCCACTGAGAGAAAGAGACAGAGCTATACAGGGTATCTAGCACCATCTCTTTCCCTCAGAAATAAGTTTTGGTATGCCTACAGGGGGTCTAAAATGGCCGCTTTAGCGGAATCATTCAAATCATCAGGATTTCCGCAATAAACGCCTGATTTTATAACTTTTTATTAAACATATGTCTTTAATCAAGCCATTGGTCTTTAGTCGCTCTTAAAAGTTCACCTTAAGGTGCTGCACAGACGTGACTATTTTTGTGTCTTGTGTCAAATATAAGCTACTTAAGAATATTTGATTTAAATCTGGTTTAACTTTGATGGTGTGCCGTATCAGTAGGAAAAAGTGTCTACGTTTGTGCAGCCCCATAGTTCCACACACAAAAAATTACATTGACAGCATAGTAAGAAGAGTATTTATTTTCTCGTACACAAATCTCTTTTAAACAATCTTCGTCAAATGCCATCTGCAAAAGAGATCTAACAAACGTTATTAATAACCAGTTATTAGTTATATGTTAGGTACTATATCAAATAATACTAATATTATAAAACTGAAGAGTTCGTTTGTTTGTTTGTTTGAACGCGCTAATCTCAGGGACTACTGGTTGGAATTGAAAAATTCTTTTAGTGTTGGATAGTCCATTTCTTAAGGAATGCTATAGGCTATATAACATCACGCTACGGCCAACAGGTGCTGAGCAGCGCGGGTGAAACCGTGGGGAACAGCTAGTATCAAATATAGTTGACAAATCGGCTAGGTGGCGTCAACAAATGCGACATCAGATTTCCTGTCAAAGCAAACAAACAATTTGATGCAAGACCATCCAGTTATCGGTCCCCTAACTAAGTTAACATCTCCATTGTAAATGGAAACACAGTGTATATGGCCACAGGCACATGTGCAGACTAAATTGCTATACAATCTAACTTGTACTACGGCCTCCTTGTACTAATTGTCTATTGTACTATGGACTATGCAATTACTGGCCCAACTGTGCCTTGGGAGTATGGAAATGTTAATGTTGCCATTGCATAATTGAATGACCTTATTGCCACCGGGCTCTGCGTACTCTCATGGAAAAAAGGTGTCAGTAATGCATGTATGTATTTTTAAAGGGTCTACGCGTTGACCTCTGTATCTGTGTCCTAAGCTGGGGGTTTAAAAATCATAAATTAAAAGTCATTGATTCAAATTAGTCTGATAATAAGCAGTTTTTCAAAAACTGCTTATTGTACTGTACTATACTTATACTGCTTATTGTACTGTACTTATTGTACTATAGTACAAGAGACAGTTCCCCAATACGCTCACACTTCGCAACTTCCTAGTGTTAGTGTTGTAGTTTGGAAAAAATGGCGGCATAAATTTCCCAGCAACACATAATACAATGTCTGTTTAACTGTAAACTGTAGAATATGAACTAAAAACCCTTAATTATGTTTTTAAAGCGTGGCCTCTTACCTGGAGTTACTCCTGTGTTTACGAACATTTAAACTCACATACATAAACAGCTAGACCCGGAACAACTATCTGTAGGCCATACAAATATTTGTTCAGTGCGGGGATCGAACCCACGACACGCAGCGCTGCAGGCGATCCTTCAACCACTGCGCCAACCGTGTCGTCAAATTATTGTGACAAACTTGCGACATAAACAACCATATCTTTTGACTGCTTTGACTTAAGAGGGTTGATTTTATCTCAGCTTTAAGGGACCACAGACTTGAGTATACGGTTTTAATTTCATTCGATATCTCCACGTGTTCACGAGATGAAGACAGGAAAGACAAACAAACAGACGGTCAGACAGACGGATAACACAGTAATCCTATATGGGTCCAGTTTTCCCCTATTAAGGTACAGAACCCTAAAAATCCTTATCCTTTCCTTACTATAATATTATAAAAGCGAAAGTGATTTGTTTGATTTGTTTGTTACCTCTTCACGCTTTAATGGCTACACCGATTTTGATGGATTTTGTTACAGAGATAGTAGGGAACCAGGAGACGGACAAAGGCTAATTTTTTTTTTAAGAAAAAGTAGGATGTCAGGGAGAAAAAGGGGAAGAAAAGAGAAAACTTAGCGTTGCTATTACAAATCAATAAGACGCAAGGAGAACTGTGTTACCCCGAATTTAACGCGAGCGAAGCCGCGGGCAAAAGCTAGTAAATATATATAAGCATAAATAAAACCTTGAGGTATAAGCCCCCTGGCCGGAAGCGTTAACTGCAAGGCATCCACAGGACTGTCCGGTTAAGCAGACAACGACCTCATCGGTCGAACTGCGAGATGCCATACAAAAAAAAATCGAGGTATAAGAAGCACGCCCGTTTATACGTGCGGTGGTTGTGGGGGATCAAACATTACCTATAACAAATTGATGCAGAATCGGTTGTTGTTTTTTAATGGAGTCTTTTATTCACCAGAGATCTTCTGTTTGGCTAAGAAGAGATAATAGGTCTTACAGAAGGGTCTTACGTCTCCACAGTAGAAACATTTTGTTAATTAAAACAAGTTTATACCATCATAAAAATGATCTTAGTCTTCTCTCGTTGAAACACAAGGGTGGAAAGTGAAGCGATTTTCAAACACCCTGTTGAATCGTTTATCATGAGTATAACAATAATGATTCGTTTGAAAGTTTCCTTTTAGTATGAAAATATTCCCTCAAAACAAAAGAGTTGAAACTCTGAGCATTTAACTCACATTGTTGGACCCAACAGACGAAGCGAAACTACTTTATAATTTATCCAGAACTTTTACTTGCAGTGCCCTGTTTTCAATGCAATTGTATGAAAATGTTTTGTTTTTTTCGTAGCTATTGATTTCATTTCACCATCGTTTGAATTTAAAAACCATTTTGGTTCAAATTAGTTTTCAGAAAATCATTTTCGCGAATTGAAAATAATGTTAAAGCGGCAATAAGAATAATCATATTATCTGAACAACATAATTCTGAGTAAAGTGAGTCACCTCATTAGGCTTAAGCTTTCTAGATGTCCCAGATCTGAATCTACTGTAACTGTATACGAACATCTTCACTTTTTAACCGACCTTAAAAAAAGGAGGAGGTTCTCTTTTCGTTCCTTCGTTCGGAATTATATTTAATATTTTTTATGTATGTTCACTGATTACTCAAATACGCCTGAACTGATTTACAATTTTTTTTTGTATAAGTATACAAAAAAACAAAATTCCCAGGTTATCAGCCTCATATCAATTTTATTTATAACTAGCTGCGCCCAGCGGTTTCACCCGCTGCTCACTTAGGGGTATGAAAAATAGATGTTAGCCGATTCTCAGACCTACCCGATATGTAAACAAAATTTCGTTTAAATCGGTCCAGCCGTTTCGGAGGAGTAAGGGAACGAAAACTGTGACACGAAAATTTTATATATTAGATATTGCTTTGGTAGTTTATGATTTATCGTCTATTTTTTTCCATGCCTATATGGATGATTTGCTAATCTTTTAGTAAGAATGGAAAATGAATACTTGAAAAAAAAACGTCATATATCAATCATCAATCCTTACTAATATTATAAAATCGAAAGTGAGTTTGTTTGTTTGTTACCTCTTCACGCTTTAATGGCTAAACCGATTCCGATTAATTTTGGTACAGAGATAACTAGGTTGGGAACTAGGAGACGGAAATTGCCTAATATTTTTTTGAAAAAAGTGGGATGTGAGAGAGAAAGAGGGAAGAAAAAGGAAAACTTAGCGTTGCTATTACAAATCAATAAGGCGCAAGGGGAACTGCTTTACCCCGAATTTAACGCGAGGGAAGCTGCGAGCAACAGCTAGTTCATCATAAAACTTTTTTTTTGTATTTTTTTTTTACAATTTCTTTATTTGTTCTATCCTGGTCTGCGTAGTACATAATTTCTTCTCCTTTATTCTCCACCAGGTGTCACCCGGCAAGTAGGAGACGCGTTACAACTAGAGCGGTCACAGCGAGCCGGTAGGGTAGTCAGCATCGGCATAGCTCCCTGGGGTATCGTCGAGGGCGCCAACGAACTCATCGGCAGAGGGAGAGATGTACCGTACCACGCCATAGCTTCACCAAGGTAAGGATAACAAGCTGTTTAAACTTGGTTTGTAACCGAGAAACATCCTACTAATAAATTTCAATTGACCTTAGAACGTTTATTCTTAAAAACTTATATTATTGATTTTAGTTGACCACGGCTTTTTTTGGTCTAAAATCTATTTGGAAAGATTGTACCCAAATACAGCATCTTTTTTATCCCGAAGAAAAAATAAGGCTGTTGTAAGCTCTGTGTAGTCTACTCTAACTTTTTACAAGAGTAAAAACATTTAGGACACGATTGTAATGATCCTATGGTAATTACCTAATTAATGTCTGTCTACTAATGGACACAGGATAAATTGGTATAAAAACTAAACTTGTTAGTATCCTAGTACAACAATGAAAATGAATTGTTTGTACTAAACCCAAGACTTCATAACGTTAACAACAAAACCTAAAACAGCCACCCAGTGCTGGATTTAACAGGTAGCAGTTGCTACGGGCCCCGTAGCAAGAGAATTAATTACTACGGGCCCCCACGAAAATTTGGCCCTTTTAGCAAGAGAAGCAATTGTTACGTGCCTCGCAAAAAATTGGGCTCCGTAGCAAGAGAAGCCATTACAGGCCGGCAGGAATTACAGGCCCCCTCGTGACCAAACCAGCTCACTTCCATTTGAGCGTAATTTTTTGGGTGAACCTAATAATAAAAGTTTTTTTTTATATAACAAACCCACAATAACTACAATTTTAGAACGAAGTTCCTTATCGCGCGTTGTGAAAGGGGGCTAGACGGAAAAAATTCTTAGGAAAAGTTGTCACGACACTTTTTGCTATAGTAAGCTATTGTAAGCTGTGCGGCGTCGCATGTTTCTCTGTCTGTCTGTCTCTCTCTTATAGAAAGCAAGCCAGATATTTTCATTTCTATAGGAACTTGGTTCCATCCGGGTGTCCCTTGACACCTCTATTTTTTTTTTTAATATATGTATGTTTTTGTCTATTGATACAGTTGTTTATTTAGGTTTTTTTATTATATATATAGTTTAAACAGGTATTTTACGCACTGTGTCCTCGTGTCTTATCAATCTCTTCTATCGCAGGTCTGCTGGAAGATTATTTAAAAATGAAAAAAGCAGTACCTTTGTGCTCTTTTGTCTGTATTTTATATACACCATGTATAGAAATGAATAAACGAAAATAGAACAGGAATCAAACATAAATCTAAATTCTAAAAGTTATCTCCGTTAGATCCTCTCCGGTCGCTCTCTGGTAAATCAAGGGCCCTTCGATAAAGTTTGCTACGGGCCCCATGCTTGCTTAATCCGGCACTGCAGCCACCTAGTCTAGAAACAAACGGGGCTAGGCGGGCAGGTATTGTAAACATTTGGTCTGGCCGAACCACACGGGCGCTGTTCGCTCCACTACCTCATATTTGCATAGGTATACTGTTAACAAGGCTGTATATATGTGCTTAGTATGTACTAGTAGGTATTGTCCCTTTTTGTTTGTTCAGTTTCAAGATCTTAGGTACTGTACTTTGTTGGGGTCGGCTTCCAGTCTAACCGGATGCAGCTGAATATCAGTATTTTACATGGAGCGACTGCCTATCTGACCACCAAAACCCAGTTAGTACTAGGTAATGCGATACCCCTTGGTAAGACTGGTTGTCAGACATTCAGAACACTGACTTACCTGTAACGACTGTCAAAGATCTACAAATGACAGCCGGGACTAACGGCTTAACGTGCTTTCCGAGGCACGGAGAAAACTCGGTATGTAACGGGTGGTCACGCATCCACAGACCAACCTAGGCAAGCGCTGCTTAACCTAAAGATCGACCCGAGCGGCTGCTATTATTTAGCCACGAGCTCCTAAATTGTAATGCATATATTCATTTCTAGGATATGTTCGCCTGGTTTCTAATAAGGCCATCATTTCGAAAAGTCCGCTCCCCATATTCGATTTAAATCTAATCTCGTACCGATAAAGCTTCTTTTTGAACACTCGTTGAAAAGCATTGAAAAAAGATTGAGATATGAGGGAGATAAAAGAAAGAAAAGGGAAAACTTAGAATTGCTATTACAAATCAATAACGCGCAAGGGCAAAAACTACAGGTAGCAGGTACCTGCAAATCAGGAGAGGAGAACTGTTACCCCGAATTTAACGCGAGCGAAGCCGCGGGCAAAAGCCAGTTTTCTATATTTTTTCCAAATAAAACTTTTCTCATTTCGTAAATGTAAGTGCAAAGCACTATTCACTTTTGAATAAAAATCCGTTTGAACTGAACTCAGGTAGCTCGAGTGACGTTAATAAATGTTTCACTTTAAATGCACAAGGGAGCAATCTCGAGATGAATGGTGAAAGATTTCTTTGTCTACGTTGATATCATTTGGCCGTCACCCCGCTAAGTTTTTCAGATTGAATTATTATTAGCAGCGGGAAGAAGTCATCTTCTAAGACATTTATTAATTTAATTTCTTATTTTTTTATAAGGTAAATTAATATAAAATTAATAAAATTTGTAATGTATGTTTAAAAAAATATATAAAAACCAGCTGACCCGGCTGAAGTTGTCACAGTGTTAGACAGCAAATCAAATTTCGTGACATACCGACAGTAGCGCCACTTACTGAGTTCAATTGTGTTTCCAAATAATCTAGGAACCGATTTAAATAAACACACAAAACAATACGTGACGGGCCTGTTGGTCTAGTGGTTAGTGGCCCTGACTGCTGAGCCGGAGGTCGTGGGTTCGATTCCCACCCACTTTGTGTGATGAGCATGAATGTTTGTTCTGTGTCTGGGTATGATTTATCTATAATATGTATGTATTTATAAATTATATAAAGTATGTATATCAGTTGTCTGGTTACCATAACACAAGCTCTGCTTAGCTTGGGATCAGATAGCCGTGTGTGAGTTGTCCTAAGATATTTATTTATTTTATTTATTATTTTAAATACATAATATATGACGGCACGGTTGGCACAGCGGCTGAGGGATCGACTGCTGCGCCGCGTGTCGAGAGTTCGATTCCCGAAGAGAACAAAATATTTGTATGACCTGCAGATAGTTGTTTCGGGTGTGGCTGTTTGTGTATGTGAGTTTATATGTTTGTAAGCGCACCCACGATACAGGAGAAATTCCTAATGTGGGGCAACGTTTTCAATCATTTAAAAAAAAAAAAAATTATCTTTTAAGTACAAAACGGCTGTACATCTACAGAGCGTTATTTCGTATTTTTTTTTAGCAAGGCTTTAATTTAAAAAAAAATTAGGCACCCACTACAAGATCCTTTCCATTAGTATATTCGCAAAAACAGTCTAGATACTTTTAGTATTTTTATCACGATAGCAATTTCTGCAAAATAATTTACACATACTGTGTAGCGAGGGCGGCGACAGAACAGTTTCGTCCACGTTTTCTCTTTATTTTCTCTATGTGTTCATATTTAGGATAGCGGACAGTTTATATGTTAGTATATTACAAGTGTGGAATGGGAATGGGCTAGTTACTTCTCCATTTGCGGAGGAAGGTGACGAAAGCAACTGTGTTGTGTTTGATAGCATTAGATACGCTTTTGACTTCGACATTATATCCTACAACTGAGCAATGGCTTCCCCATATCAAAATCAAAAGTCAACTTCAACTCTTCAATAATGGCTTTTGTGGACGAGAGATACCACAATTTTGCCAATAACACGTGTTCTGGAAATAAACTATTAAACGCTGGAGAATATTTAGCAAGTAATCACAGTAATTAAAAAATATAAAAACAATAAAAGTAATTCTTTGCAGATTTGGATTATCATTTATTTAAATTAAGGCTGATAATCAGCACTTTTTGAACGTCACATTACAAGATACAGTCCCACAAAAACGCCCCGCCCTTCGCCATTTGCTAGTGTTTTAGCTGGGAAGAAGAAGTGGCGGAACAAACTCCCCAGCAACACATTTGTCTGTCAGGTTAGAAGAACCAGATTTTTTATACAATTCCGTTTTTCACGAGGTACATTTAAGAAATAATTCGTTAATTGTCACATGACCTAGCTATCAAACACCATTTTGTATATTTTTTTCATTTTGTATATAAAAATATACCCAAGTTTAAATAAATCCTCCAGTGTAACGGGTGTGCCCGCTTGCTGTCGTTCCGCATATAATATTTACTAAACGATTATTTTTTTGTTTCGTTACAAGTTACAACAATAAATGCATTTCTATTGCTACTCAAGCAATAGAAATGCATTTATTTTTGACAATTAAGTTGCAGTATTTGCATTGATTAATAAAATAAATGGATTAGGATTAGTAGCCTCTAAAATCCTTCAGTATGTAATATGCAATCAGAGTGCTATTTGTTCACTTCCAAGTTTGTACAAACCTGCTGTAATTTTAAAAGAAACACATTTAGTTTTTTAAAGATTTTTATTAGATAAGTAGACAACAATTCAAAGACTAAACAATATTCAGTATACAATACAAGTAAAATATAGAACCTTCTGTTCTTTACCAAGAAGAATATTGGACTTAACCCCAGATGTCCACGTTCACTTGGATGTTTAAATGCAGATTAATTATTTTCGGTATAACTCACTGACATTCAGACCTTTAAAAAAAAACATTGATTTCAGGTACCTCAAAGAAAGAATTCAGAGTTATAATGGCACGCACTCAAAACATTGTGCTGATACGTTGAATAGTACGGGAGTCGGGACCGATTTAAAAAAAAAGTAAAGATACCATAAACACTTATATTAAAAAAAAAAAAACTTTTTGGAAAAACCTTGCCCCATACTAGGAATTTCTTCTGTATCGTGGGTGATCACGACCAGACCGAGGGAAGAGGGTATGGAGAATATATGGTTTCCCACCCGAAAAAAAAGAAAATCATAATGTCTTCAATCAAAATGTATCCAACAGCTGTTTTTAAGGTATTCTTTAACCTTATAAGATCACTTTGTTGTCCGTTTGTCAGGACCCTGTACGGGAACGCTTGGACGTACTGAGTTGAAATTTATAATCACATTGAAAACCATGTGAAAAATCAACCCTCTGGCCAACGTAGTCAAAAGAAATTTGACGACACGGTTGGCGCAATTGTTCAGCGATGGACTGCCGCGCTGCGTGTCGCGGGTTCGATCCCCGCACGAAACAAATATTTGTATGGCCTACAGATATTTGTTCCGGGTCTGGCTGTTTGCGAATATGAGTTTATATGTTTGTAAAAGCACCCACGGTACAGGAGAAATTTCAGGGTAGGGCAATGTTTTTAAAAAGAAAATATGGCCAAAAAATAAAGTCCGACTCACACATGGATTTTTTTTTAATTAATGAGGTGTGTGAGTGAAATTTCAACAGCCCCGCCCTCATACAGAAATACTTCATCGGTAGTTCAGGAAGCTAACTTTAACGAGGTTTCAGTTAGCTTCCAGAAACAATTAAGTACGCCTTTTGCATCGGTTATTGCGCTTATATTGACGCTTGTTTGACGGGCCTGTTGGTCTAGTGGTTAGTGGCCCTGACTGCTGAGCCGGAGGTCATGGGTTCGATTCCCACCCAGGACAAACGTTGTGTGATGAGCATGATTGTGTGTTCTGTGTCTGGGTGTGATTTATCTATATTATGTATGAATTTATAAATTATATAAGTATGTATATCAGTTGTCTGGTTACCATAACACAAGCTCTGCTTAGCTTGGGATCAGATAGCCGTGTGTGAGTTGTCCCAAGATATTTATTTATTTATAGATATTTATATTATGCCCTGTTTATGTAACTTAGCTGAACTAAAAATGTACTCATTTGATCTAGTTCCTTCACCTTCAAAGATTCTTACTTGAACGGATCAGGCGTAGTGATAAAAGTAGCGTTGGACAGTCCGTTTGTCTGAGCTTGGTACAGCACATCGTTGATCAGCTTCTCCGCCAGAATCCGCATATTTCCAGGGAGGTTGCGCAGTTTTGCAGCTACGTTGACACCTGGAACGCAAAAACAAATGATTTTTACAACCTTGAAGTTGCTCGTTTGAAAAACTTATCCAGCTGCCCTACCATGACGTCTTAAAACAGAACTTATTCCACTGAGGGAAAGAGACAGAGCTATACAGGTTGTGTAGCACCATCTCTTTCTCACACAGGAATATGAACTGGTATAAGATGTCATGGTAACCTTTCAGGTCGTGAAAATTGTTATTGTATTTTTTTTGTTAATAACCTGTGTTAATGATATATTATCGATCTCATTATATCTTACTAATATTATAAATGCGAATGTTTTCGTGGATGTATGGATGTTTGTTAATCTTTCATGTCAAAACGTCTGAACGGATCTTGATCAAATTTGGCACAAAGGTAGATTATAGTCTGGAATAACACATAGGATACTTTTTTGTTCGATTACACACGGGCGAAGCCGCGGGCGCCAGCTAGTAAAATTTAAATAGTATAATATAGTCTTCTGACTGTTTTTCGAGATATTATAGTACACAAGTGAGTGCGTAGACATGAGAGATGCAGTCTTTGGTAAATTCTCTCTATCTCTCTCTCTCTCTCTCTCTCTCTCTCTGTTAATGATAAAACAAGGGATCAAAGCACTTTAAATGTATTATTTCCTTCAATGCACAAGCTATTTCGTGTAGAACTAATTTATCCGTGTATGAATGAGTTCTGTTGATTATGTCTCTGGGTAACCTACTGTTGTTTTAGGTCCGGGTTCGGGTCCAGTCTCTCTTATAGTTCATTGAACCGAGTCGGCTGACTCCTATTAATTACGAGTCAATTGATGTGCGTAATTTTAGTCTTGTTTATGTGAGATTTTGGTCAGTGTATTGATAATTCTTATATCTAGAATGATTAATTAAAAAAAGTAAACTGTGTAGTTGGAAAAGGATTGTTTTTGGAGTAATTTTGACATACAAAATGTAGGTACTGATTCAGCAACAGGATATTGAAAGCCTAATTTCAATTAGGCTTTTAATATTAAAAATCTCAATACTACGTCTTCCCCGCGCGCCTCAAAGAGATGTCAGGCAAGCAGAGGGACTGCCAGAACCACCGCCTGCCGGGGTTGTTTTAAATACCGCGGTCACGGAACATAAAGGGGAAAAGAAGTAACATCAGTACTCTAAGTCTGACACTTCCCTCCCATCCGCCCAGAGGGGGAGGGGGAGTTATTTGATGATTTCCACTCCGCAAAAAAAACAAACAAACGGTAGATATGTTTTTTACATAAGAGTTTCCTACGATTTTTTTAAGTACCACTTGATATCGTGCCCTGCCTATACCTGCCTACAAACTACAGGTATTGATCAATATTCTAGCTATGTTATAGGCCTACCCTATTATCATCAAGACGGGCCTGTTGGTCTAGTGGTTAGTGGCCCTGACTGCTGAGCCGGAGGTCGTGGCCTCGTGGGTTCGATTCCCACCCAGGACAAGCTTTGTGTGATGAGCTGTTGTTTGTTCTGTGTCTGGGTGTGATTTATCTATAATATGTATGTATTCATAAATTATATTAGTATGTATATCAGTTGTCTGGTTACTATAACACAAGCTCTGCTTAGCTTGGGATCAGATAGCCGTGTGTGAGTTGTCCCAAGATATTATTATTATCTACACGCCAATAAGACGTGCATAAAAACTTACCAATAGCATCATATTCATCATCCACTTCAGTGCAATGCCGTTTATTCTTATCTTCATCCAAGAACCTCTTAGTAGCGGTGAGGGCAGGACCGCAGGTGCTCTCAGGCACCTCCACGATGTTGCTGGCGATGCTGAACGGGGCTGGTGAGTGACTGTTGTCGTCGGTAGAAGTGTCCACTGATACGTCATCGTTGTCTAAGGGTTCTTCCTCGGGTTCTGATTCCTGGGACAAAGGGAAGGTTTTTTTTTTTTAATAAAACGTTGCCCCACATTAGGAATCTCTTCTGTATCGTGGGTGCGTTTACAAACATTGAAAATCACATACACAAACAGCCAGACCCGAAACAACTATCTGCAGGTCATACAAATATTTGTTCCGTGCGGGAATCTAACCCGCGACACGCAGCGCAGCAGTCGATCGCTCAGCCACTGCGCCAACCGTGCCGTCAAAAGTCTAAGAGAGTTGTAGTTTTTTAACAGCTCTATTGACCGCTGATATTAGTATTCGGTAGGTACTAATTTCAACTTGATACCTCCACGCGTAAAGGGCCTTGACGACCCGATAAACGGACAGCAAAATAATCCTATATGGCATATGGGGCTGCCGCGCCACTGCAGCGCATCAGCAATGCTCGCGGCAGCTAACACAAACGGCTTTGCGGCCATCATGCGCAAACGGTGCGCTTCTATCATGCGCCGTACGCGCAAAAGTCCCAACACCATCCTGCGCACGCTGGCTGCCTGGTGGGACTCTCCGATGGCTCGCTGGATACGGCTGCACACAGTCGTATAGTAATTTGCCACCATCATCGAGAAGCCCACCCGGGCCTGCCACTTACTGCGTATTCATTAATTATTATTGCTAACACTAGTCTGTTATAAATTATTTATTTGTTTATTTATAAGGGTTCCATTTTGTCCCCGTTGAGGTACGGAACCCTAAATAGAGCAATTATTTTGAAATATCCCACGGGCAAGTGGCCATTTTATTTGTTAAAATGTACAGTACGTTTGTACAGCAGATGTCAACTCGATTAGCTGATTGGTCCACAGTACTGCGACATGTTTGTGCTGGTGTCCGTGTCGGGGTTTTAATCGATTTTATTGTGAATAAATAGTTGGATACGTTTTATTAGTAAGTAATAGTATCAGATTTATTGGTTATGGAGAGAGATCTACGAGTTTAGCCGTTTTGATGTTAAAGAGTAACAAGCATTCATAATATTAGTAGGACAGAAGAACTGAAGGGAACAAGATGTTTCTATATCAATCACTAGCTGTTCCACGCGGTTTCACCCACGCTGCTCAGCACCCGTTGGTCGTAGCCTGATGTTATATAGCCTAGCCTTCCTCAAGAAATGGACTATCCAACACTAAAAGAATTTTCCAATTCCAACCAGCAGTCCCTGAGATTAGCGCGTTCAAACAAACAAACAAACTCTTCAGCTTTATAATATTAGAATAGATTTTTAAAATCGAATATGACTTAACGCTTAAGCTTAAAAGTCAATTAATCGAAGTGTCCTTTCCACACAAATAAACCTAATTGCCTTAAATGTAGATACTTGATTTACGTTCAAAGTCGCACTATTTAATTGCAACTTTCCAATACCACCCGAAACATAAACGTAGTTAAGGTTAACCATTGTACCAACAGTTTAATTTATTGTCTACAGCCACCAAGAGTCGTTAATTGTAATTAATCAGGGAATACTAAGAACATAAGGCCATTATGACTTGCCCTTTGTAATTGTTACTAAGCTTTGTCTTAAGACGTCTATACACCGGAGGATGATATGCTTTTGTTTTCGTTCTTGTACTACTTTCATATTATATCGTAAACTAGCTTTTGCCCGCGGCTTCACTCGTAAATTCGGGGTAACACAGTTCCCCTTTCCTGACTTGCAGGTACCTGCTAACTGTAGTTTTTTGCCTTTGCACTTTATTTATTGTAATAGTGAAGCTATGTTTTCGCTTTTCTTCCCTCTTTCTTCCTCCATAACTCACTTCAAAAAAAAATTAACCTATGTCCGTCTCAAGGGTTCCAACTGTCTCTGTACCAAAACTCATCAACATCGGCTTAGCCATTTAGGCGTGAAGATGTAACAAACAAACAAACTCACTTTCGTTTTTATAATATAAGTAAAGATTTGGTGATATTCCATCAGTAAAATAAAGTGTTGCCGACTCCAAAGTAAGATGGAACGAAGGCTTGAAGATAATGACAACGACGTTAAGACACTTAAGTTCACTAACATAAAATGGTGTCTTCGGATAACGTAAACTTTGACAACCCACACTTTCGCACGGAGCGCTTTGATTATATCCTTCGATCTAACCAAGGACTCCAATTCCCTGGCTGCTGCTGTTTCCGAGTTCGTGTTAGTCTTCTTCCCATCTCCGACGTGATCTGTCCTTTTCTTTTTGGGGTGGGTAATCATCAAATAACTTCCCCCGATCTAGGCGGAGCGGGGGGGCATGTCAGACTTTTACTGACAAAAACCCACCCATGTTCCTTCTATTGTCCTTTACGTTCCGGGGCCGTGGTATCTCTTTCGAACAACCCCCACCCCGGCAGGCGGAGGCTCTGGCTTTGAATACATCCTTTGATCTAACCAAGGACTCGAATTCCCTGGCAAATGCTGTTTCCGAGTTCGTTCCCAACTCCGACGTGATCTCTGTTCTCAAGATAAGATCAAGGTCAAGAGAAAGCCTATTTAATACAACAAAATCTTCATAGTAGCCTCCTCCTTGTAAAGAATTTAAATCTTAAGGGATTTTAGTGTTCTACAAAAGCAGTTTTGATTTAGAACTCCACTAATTCGCCATGTTAAGACAAACTTCCTAAGTATGTGGTTTTGGATCTTCGGAAACTTGTCTGCCAATATGTTCGGGCTAATCTCAAAACTTTGGAATTTTCAAACCGGGTTCCACAACTTTTGGTCGGAAATGTGGTCTGATTTATGGTAACTTATAGCTTTATATTTAAACCAGTAGCTTTATGGTTCAGCTTAAGACTTATAGTCACATTTTTTTAGTCCAACACTGTTTGTTTTTGTTACCTGGATTGCAAGTAAGCTTACAATCACAAACAATGCTACAGTTGTACAAGTGGCTATGGTATGACTGATCGACAGCACATGGTTATAGCTGCACCAGCAGTGAAAATCAAAAGAGAAAAAATATTTCACACGGTCCATCCATCGTTGCCTTGACCCTTCTCTAGTCATATAGTCATTCATATTCATTTTTATAACTCTCTTCACGACAGTTTGCTCACTCCTTCACATCACATTTGTTACGTCTTCATGCCTAAATGGCCAAACCGATTTTGATGAATTTTGGTACAGAAACAGTTGGGACCCTGGAGACAGACATCCTTACTAATATTATACAAGCGACAGTGATTTTGTTTGTTTGTTTGTTACCTCTTCACGCTTTAATGGCTAAATCGATTTAGATGAATTTTGGTACAGAGATAGTTGAGAACCAGGAGACGGACATAGGTTATTTTTTTTTTTAAAAAGAGTGGAATATGAGAGATAAAACAGGAAAACATAGCGTTGCTATTTCAAATCAATTAAGGCGCTATCGATTTTAGCGAAGCTCATCGATGTTCCTCCTTTTACCCTTGATGTTCCGAGGCCGCGGTATCTCTTTCGAACAACCCACCATCCCGATAGGCGATGACTGGCAGCCCCCTTTGCTTTGCTGACAAGTCTTTGAGGCGCACGTAGAACAAGAACGTGCTGTCGATATGGCACACATGGCATTGCCATGGCAATAGATCACCATACTTTAAACCTTAGTAACCTCAATTTTGCATATTATTTTGTTTGTTTCAGATCAAAACTAGCAGTTCTAAACAACAGGCACGCTTACTTCCTTCTCGTAGACAACGGCTCAGTTGGTCGGTACGGAGCAGAGATCGTACTGAGGCGGAAACTGGAAAAATACATCGCGGCGCAGAAACTACATCCATGTAAGTACTGTAATATGTAAGCGGTGATGAATAGCGAACAATAACTAACGATAGAGCTGTGTAGAAGATCTAGACAAAGTGAGACTTATATTGTCAGCAATAAGGATGATGGGTTAGTCAAAAAATGTATCGGATTGATATTAAGAATACTTGTCAACACCATGGAAAGTCGTTGCAGAATTATGAAATGTTTTTAGAGAAATACTACTTTTCTAAGCTATCAGGTAGCTATATAATGATTGAACATTCCAACTCAAATTTACAGCTAATGAATGAAAAAGAGGACGCTTGAGCTTTATGGGAAGTCCTTTAGCGATTCGAAAAATCAGAGGTCTAGCTTGAATTCAAGACCTTTAACTTAGCAGTCATAGAACCATGCTATCTACCCGAAATTGGCACAAAGACGCAATTAGTGCCACACCAAAAAAAAAAACTATGCTATCAGTGTCAAGTGTCACACTAACATACTGGCTGATGATAAAGAATTAAAAAAAAATACAGAAGCCATTGACTTAGCGTTGTATTTTGAAGTAGGGTGCCTAAAAACAGTTGGAAGTAAAATAGGTGCGACTTGCAACAATATTTAGCAGAGCTAGTGCACTGCATAAACGAACATAGGTATCTCCATTCTTCTTTTTTAAAAGATGAGTCAACTCAGTAGGGAATAGACTACACTACTGAAAAATATTGTTAGTCTTTGTTTTAACTTCTTCAACGGTAGGTTGCTGTTTTAGCCATTAACTTGACTCTAAAATGTCAAGACAATTATGCAAGCAAGTAACGTCTTAATTACAAAATGTTGATCAAAGTAAAAAGTTTTCAAGGAAAACGCTATCCAATTACGATTGGACATCGTTTCAGACTCGCCCAGTTTAAACCATTAACAGTTTCAAACTAGGTCAGGCAAATTACCAATCAGTGGTAAAAAACATCGACCAAAAGCATCTACTTTTAAAGTTCTGCAAACTTTACTTTTAGTTAAAAATAAATTTCCCCAAAAAAAGACCAACTCTGTGTCCATAACTTCGTCCATTTTAGATTTTTATTCGACTTCAAAAAAAGAAGGAGGTTCAATCTCAATTCGACAGTTTGTTTTTTTTTGTATAAGTATTTGTTTTTGTTCCATTTTAAAAATTCCTTTTACTGTTTTATTTTTCTTTTTTATCGAAAGGGCGTATGTACTCCCGAAGTGGTGTCTTATCAATTTTATCTTTATTATTTGGGTAATTTATGAGTTATCTTCTATAAGTACATATTTTTCTTTTACTTTATGTGGATGATATACTTATCTTTTAGTAACAATGGAATATAAATACTCGATAAGAGTTTGTGTGGAGTACTATCATACTAAATCTAAAAAGGCTGAAATAAAAACTAAAACCACTCAAAATGAAAAATAAGTTTACTTGCGAAAGTCGGTGACTTTTGTTTGTTTCATTGCTTTGTTTGGCACCTGCTTGATTGTTACCTTAAGTCAACATAGATACTGATACTACATTTATTAGTACTAACTGTGTTGTGGAGATCATTATATGGAGTCGCTCCAAATAAGATACTATAATAATTAGCAATACTATGAAACAGTTATGTTTAAATTTCGGTAACCACCACAGCTTATTCTATTCCAGTCTATTCTAATACTGGTATTCAGCCGCAACCGGTTAGACTGAAATCTGACCCTAGAATCATTAAAAAAGGCTAGGCAAATAATAAAAAAAATAAAGTTAATTTAAATTGTACTAAATTATCTGTATTTAAGTTCAAAACACCTGCACATCAACAGAGTGATATCTCGTATGTTTTATTAGCACAACGTAATATTTGACATTTAGTTGCGACTAAATGTTAGCTTAAGCAGCTTCCAACTTTCATCAGGTTGACATATCTTGATCGTCTAAATGAATTTCAACTTTGTTTTAACCTCAAAGTTGGGCAGGACCTTTCAAAATTAATGGCCCTGCACACCTGGCTATGAGTCCATAAGACTCCTAAGTTAACAAAACTTTAGGGATCATGTTTAGTGATGTGTTCAATTGCAATAGTCCAGGAACGTGCCTTTCATACGGCATCAACCAATGACGACATGTTCGTCGGTTAATGCCTACTCCCATGGGGAAACGTGAGGAAATGTATGTGTGTACAGCTAAGGATTTTTCAGTGATAATTTAATTAAAGCAAAACTTATCTTTGAAATTCTTTGATGATGCAATACCAGGTCATCCTATTTAATTCAATGTAGGTTAAGTACTGAAAAAACAAGTAACATCCGTCAGACTATCCCTTTTTTCCTTTTACACCGGTGTCCCATCTCTAAACAAGTGTCGTCGCCAAATATACTGCAAGTCGTCCCAACCTCCTTTCACGAACTCCGGTGTCGGTTTCCAGCCCAACCAGATGCGGGTAATCAGCCGTGTCACTGATTACCCGTAACCCTGCTTAACCTCTGAAACCGAGATAGTTTCCTACCCTTAGTTTGAAGGCAAAGTTAGATTACTCTAATGTTAACTCGCTTTTATTAATCATTTTTTATTAACTATGCAAAAAAGTACTTTCCCAAGACCGATTTCTTAGCCATTATTCTTCTCCATAGAGATCTACGCTTTGGAATGGGCAACTACAGTACTTTCACAAGTTATTATGCCTTGACATTCAAAAGTGCCTGTAATGGTCAGATTGAAATAAATGCTTTGAATTTGATTGAGCTGAAATTTTGCAGACATGTTAGGTTTGGAATATGTGCAATGCGGTTGGTTACGTCACCCCATCCTAATATTATAAAAAGTAGTTCCTTTCAAAAGTAGGTTTTAAATCTCTTTGCGTACACAAAAAGTCCTGGCACAAAACAAAACATTCGAATTATTACTGTTGCTTTTGAAACATTTATGTATCAATCAAATTGACATTTACTACGAAATAGCATTATAAAATCTTACTTAAGGTTGTTTTTTTTTTTCAATTACTATGATTGAGAGCACACAAATTATGAGACATACCTATTGTACAGACGCCAATCAAGCTACCCGAAACTGTCATTTTTTCCCAATGAACCTTCAACCTAATACTTTAGAAATAAATATCACAGAAATCTGACAGATTGTAGTAGCTTGATGTGCAGGCGTCTGTACCTACTTAGACTAATCATAATTCGACACTCGGAAAGACGACGTCTCAATTGACGAATATCATGTTATCAGTACCGTTTGTTGTACTCAGATACCTTGTCTAGGTACAATTAAGTTCACCAAAAACAAATATTTGAATGGCCTACGGGTAGTTGTTGTTCCCGGTCCGGCTGTTTAAGTATGTGAGTTTAAATGTTTGTGAACGCACCCACGATACAGGTGACATTCCTAGTGTGAGGCCACTGTGGAGTCCTGTAAGCAAATAAGTACACCTATGTGATAATACTATCGTCCATAATTTATTCCTTAATATAAACTACAACAAAAATAATGGTTTCATGTTTATAAGGCCAGTGACCTTTTTAGAAAACCTGTAACGTTTCTCGAGTTTCGCAAGCTATTCTTGTGTTACCTTGTAGATTTTAATACCTAGGTATGTTTTCATAACTGAACTAACATCATTAATTATTGAGTACCTACCTACCTAGCCAACCTGTTAACCGAAACGTTAATCGGTCCAGTCGTTTTGGAGCCTATCCCATACAAACAAACAAAAAATAATCTTTTCTTTTTAAAATATTGGAAAAAAAAGTAACACTTATACATATATATAAGTATAGTTATAGGATTCTTCCACAACTTACTATACCGTGACCGCGCAAAGAACGTGTCATCACACAACATCACGCCAGGAACTTAAACAGGTTAGGCAGACTTACCAATACCAATAACATACCGGTAGAATAATCAGCCGACCACGCACGAGTTCACTTACCTCGCGATCGTCATCCTCGGCCTGAGGCGAGGAAGGGTTTCCTTTCAATTTATCGTAACTCTGATTCATCTCATCAGTCTGGAACATGAACGTGAATAAATCGTAATACCATAGATGTGGAGTGTAGATTTCTTCTTCGTTCGTCGCAATCGTCTTACTGTGCAGCACTCTTTTATGTTCCCTCCTCACACAAGCCCTCAGACTTTCAATCTTCCTCAAAACATGCACTCTGGTCGCACTCGGATCGTATTCCTGAACAAGCTGCGTCAATTTCGTGATTGCTTCGTGTCTTCTGTGCTTCATTTTGTATGAAATGCAGTGTCTGTCCCACAAGCAGGGTAGATTCTGGTATAAGGTAATGAATTCCTTGACTAATTTGCGCGGAAAGACAACGTTTACCGCGTCGGCCATTTTGTTGGCGGGAACGCGTTCGTCAAGCGGCGCGGCGCGCAGGTCACTGAGCGTGTTGGGTGGGGCAATGCGCGGTTGCCCCCCGCGCTCCGCTTGAGTCGCGTCCCCGCTGTGGCCTGTCTGACTGATATTATAGGCTGCGTGTAGTCGTATACACACTTACACAGTATATTTAATTTGAGTGCGCCAACATGTCTGTATGCGCGGTCGATACGCGTGCTCGGCTCACTGGTTAGCCGAGAATGTTATTGTACGGAAGCGAATTTTGGTGTGATTCGTGAATGAACTAGCAGCTTTAATCCATATCGGTTGGTATACTTGTGTGTCTATAAATCCTACTAATATTATAAATGCGAATGTTTGTAAGGATGTTATTCCAGACCATAATATCAATTATAAAATAATAAAAATAAATACTCCAATTCTCAAAATACCAAAACTCCATAAACGCAAACTTAAAAAAAAAAAAAACAAAAGTAGGTAAGGAGGTCGGCCATAAATATTTACATCATTATGAGCCTGTCCTCGGGTACAAAGCATGCAATTTGCAAGCATTTTAACGAAGGATCCCTTGCTCCTGACATTTGCCGGAAGCTCGCATAATTTAAAAAAAGTAATGGTTTGTTCCGCGGCAAGGTATTTTTAATAAGTTTATTTATAAAGCCTATATAATTCATATAAGCGACCCGGGGTTGCAGGTAGTTCGAAAGAAATACCGTGGCCTCGGAACATAAAGGGCAATAGTAGGAACAAGGGTGGGTTTTAGTCTGTACAAATCTGACATTCCACCCCGCTCCGCCCAGAGTGGTGGAAGTTATTTGATGATTTCCCATCCGCAAAAAAGCCATATAAGTGATTAAAATAATAACTTGTATTAGATTTTGCTCTTCATTATTGTCGTTAATAAATAAATTTTCATAAAAACCGGTCAAGCCGTTTCTAAGTATGTCAACTAAAACTGTGTCACTAGAATCACTACTTACATAATATAAAACAAAGTCGCTTCCCGCTGTGTGTCTGTCCATGTGTCTGTCTATGTATGCTTGCAGATCTTTAAAACTACGCAACAGATTTTGATGCGGTTTTTTTATTCGATAGAGTGATTCAATACATCTATGAAATTTGTATATTAGTATCTACTTTGCACCCGTGCAAAGTCAGGTCGGGTTGCTAGTTTTTTTATATGAAAATTCAATGATTTAAAAACAAATAAGTATTAGTAATATTGACGAAGCTAGTGATAAAGATACATCAGAGAAGTGATTATGAAAAATAACAACATGTTTCAAATAAAACCATCCAACATGACCACACAGATAAAAAAACTTAAGAGGTGTCAAGGAACACCCGGATGGAAAGGAGCTTTATTAGTTATTATGTACAAAAAACCTGTATACACTGAACAAAAATAATCGTCGCGACACCACACTGTTGAATGCAAAATAGAAAGACGAAACGAAAATAACTGGCTTGCTTTCTATGAGAACGAGACAGAGAGACAGACAGAGAAACACGCGCACGCCGCATGGCATACAACTAAAGCAAAAAGTGTCGTTACAACTTTTGGTCTTAATTTTTTCCGTCTTTATAACGCGCGATAACTACGCATGTAAAACTAGAAGGGTTAAGCAGAGGTAACAGTAAACCCACATTTTGTAAGTTACGTTTAAGTTCTGTTGTAATAAAGGCTACATGATTAGGTACGTATTATTAACTGACGAAATGAAAACATCAGCAAAGCATTATGAGCCCAATAACAGTAGGTTCCAAGATTCTCTTTACAAAAACAAACAAACCGCATCTTATAATATCCAAAAAACAAACGAGAGAAAACAAAAGTTGCCACATTATTGCTTTCCATCTTCCATTATACGCGAGCCATTCATATTCAGTACGAAATCCATGGGAATGAGCCCCTTACATTGCCGTATTATAAGATATGGGCTTTTATTAACCTGCGCTTTCTGATGGTATCGTAAGATGTGGATGTAGTGAAACGATAAATTATTTACTCTTGTGCCATAAATTGACTTTTGTAACGATTTAGGATGATATGAAAATCACAAATTATTTTAGTAAAAATTCAGTCAGTAAAACTCTTATTAATAAAGTACTAGCTGGCGACCGCGGCTTCGACAGCGTCATATCGAAAAAAAAAAGAATCCTATGTGTTATTCCAGACCATAATCTACCTCTGTGCCAAATTTCATCAAGATCCGTTCTGCCGTTTTGACGTGAAACAGTAAGAAACATCCATCCATACATTCATCCATCCTCACAAACATTCCCATTTATAATATTAGTAGGATAAATATATCCAACAAGGCAGTCTCAAGCTTAAAGTCTTATCTAGAATTGAGAGAGATTGAGAATTATCTAGAGTCGAGGCACTTTTTTGCGGTTGTGAAAACTTCATATATATAATAACACCCAGTCAGTCAGACTTGTACTGACTAAAGCCTACCCATGTTCTTTCTATTGCCCTTTCTGTTCCGGAGCCGCGGTATCTCTTTCGAGCAACCCGCAACCCCGGCAGGGAGTCTAGGTACTCAGGTGGTTTCATATTGGAAAAAACACTAGTGTGAAAAAATAACAATAATTTGCTTCGACTCAGAACTGGTCCACAGTAATATTTGTCTTTTGTCTTTAGTTGCTGCTCCATTCTTCCTGATAATGTAGTTTTCTATGAGTGAAATAATTAAAATCGGTCCAGTAGTTTTGGAGCCTATTCGATACAAAGAAACGAACAAATCTTTATAATATTAAGTATAGAAGAAAAAACACGTCCATTCAAGCATGATTCCTTTTGCAAGATACAACGCACATTCTGACCTTTGACAAATAATCTTGGAGCATATAACCCCTTAAAAAAATGTCATTATTTTAAACATTGAACGTGAAAAATATTTCAAACCAATTTAAACTTAATCCATCAGTTTTAAGAACAGCAATCTGAACATCTTTTATGAACTCAACGGAACGATAAGTCCTATAAAATCTGTTATTCAAAGAGATTACGATTTCATTTAGTTTTTTCATTTTCCAATTCCACTGGAAAGAAGGCTCTAAGCTCTGGGTTAGGTTTTGCTCTATTGGGAATAAACATGGAAGACATGTTTTCTTGTGGACAATAGATTATTAAATCACTTTGTTGTTCGTCTGTCTGTATGTCTGTCTGACAAGACCTTTCATCTCGGGAACGCGTGAAGATATCAAGTTGAAATTAAAACCATGTACTCACGTTTGAGGTTGTCCTGCAAAAAATCTAACCCTCTTAATCTACACAGCCAAAAGATATGGCTGTTTATGGCGCAAGTTTGTACGGAACCCTCGGTGAGCGAGTCTGACTTGCACTTGGCTGGTTTATTTGGTTTTCCTCTACTCATATACTCATCCACATTCATACTCAAAGAGTAAACGTCGCTGTATATCTGTCTGGTCAGATAAATACCAGTAGCCCTTTCAAAAAAAGAATGAAAAATACGCAGACAACAATGCAAGCAAACCCTTACCCTTTCATAGGCTTATGATTTAAAGATTCAATTTCAGATATAAGCGAACTCGTAATAGTCAATTCTTTATCTTTCAAATAGAATATCATACTAATATTAAAAGTTTGTGAGTATGGATGTATGTTTAATCGTCTTTCACAAAAAAACTACTGAACAGATCTTGATGAAATTTGGCACAGAGGTAGATTATAGTCTGGAATAACACATAGAATACTTTTTATCAACACGCGGGTGAAGCCGCAGGCTCGAGCTAGTTGTAGTATAATTGTCCAAGTGACTCCTGAATATTATTACGTTTGCGAGTATTCTCATAAAATAGTGTAATCAAAAGACCAACAACAAAGTGGTCTAATAAGGGTTTCGTTTTTATTTCCTTTTGAGGCACAGAACCCTAAAACTACATCAAAGTCACTTCAGAGTCGAATTTTGATGTTAACAATAGAAAGGTTCTTAGAACTTACATGCCTTTTCAAGCATTGCAACTTAAATAATTAGGTATAGATAAGAAAGAAAAAATAACATACAAAATTTTACTGTTAGACTGTTTACATTATATTAATTAATATTATTCATACATTTTATGTCATATCATACTATTCTTATAATTTTATATCATACTAGCTGTTCCACGCGGTATCACCCACGCTGCTCAGCACCTGTTGGTCGTAGCGTGATGTTATATAGCCTATAGCCTTCCTCAAGAAATGGACTATCCAACACTAAAAGAATTTTCCAATTCCAACCAGTACTCCCTGAGATTAGCGCGTTCAAACAAACAAACAGACAAACTCTTTAGCTTTATAATATTAGTAGTTTTATTTTCCTTTTAAAAATACCACTTGAATACAGCAGTAAATTACTTCACCGTAAGTTTATAAGTGCATATGTCATGTGCTAGTAAATATTCCCTATATATTTAGTAGAGTATAAAGCAACGGTACCACCGCTGGCGATTTACAATTCATTTGCCAGAGACGAAGCAGCTAAAAATGAGTGCTAAGTTTTATAGAGGTCTTGCAAGTGTGTAAAAATATTATTATGATTTAAAAGAGTGTCCATGGAGTTTCTTGCCCATTCTTCTCCATAAAGATCAACGCTTTGGAATAGGCATACGATATACTTTTGCAAGTTATTATGTCTAGTGAATGGGACTGTAGCAGCATGTTTTTTGTTTTTGTGACATTCAAAAGTGTCTGTAATGGGCTAATTGAAATAAATGCTTTGAGTTTAAGTTTGAGTTATGAGTTTGTGGTCTGTACTCTGTACATAGGCACGGTCAGCGCAGTGACAGAGCGATTAACTGCTGTGCTGCGTGTTGCGGGTTCGATACCCACACGGAACAAATATTTGAATAGCCTACGAATAGTTTTTCTGGGTCTGGGTACTTCTGTATATGAGTTTTTATGTTTGTAAACGCATCCACAGTCTAGGAGAAAATCCTTGTGTGTTGTTTTAAAAAATTAACAATATCATCAAATCAAAACAAATCTTTTGTACGTTTCTTCAGCCAGAAATTTGTAGTTATTTAATCGCTTCTCGTCGACGGTGAGACATGTGCCTAAAGTAAGTGCTCCCGTAAATCCGCCATAACGGCCATGAAGGTAGATTTAAGGTGAATTTCTTTGTGTGCCAAAATTGATAAAATTCCGAACAGGATTGAACGTGTGGTTGGCTTTGATAAAAACTTTCTTTGATGTGAGAATATACTGTGCACTGTTGTTTATTAGGATTTAAGTACTTCGTTATTTAGTTTGTATCGAAAACTAAACAATATCTTTATGCACAAGTAGAAACTGTACAAAGGTGGACTATTTTCAATAATGCCTTAGGCATTTATTATATATAGGCAACATTATTCTTTTTTTGGAAAATTAGCACGCGAACTGTTACCTAAATTCAACAGTTTATTCTAGACCACCCAAAGAAGAATATTTCGATAGGTTCATAGGTATTTTAAAAAAAACTGATGTTTGCAATGCAATTTTTTATGAAAAGTTTCATTCATCTATTAACAAAATTCACATTAGTACAAACATACCTGTTTGCCTATATATTAAAGGAAAGCTCTTATTACACTTTTTAGCCTTGCAAAAAATTAAATTGAACTCTTTTCCTATTCCTGGCAAAGTCTTAAATAGCACATCAAACTAAAACCAAAGTAAAAAAACTTAGATGGCTGAAGTTCTGACTTTGATTCAAAACCTTTGAAATGACTACCTCTACCTTGTCGTAGACGCCGAACTTTTATTTATGTTAACTGGTATCTTAGTACAGCGATATTTTTTAACAAAAAGGCCCAACTTTTCAATCGCGAGTTAAGTTTTATCCGACGACTAATGCTAGGACGGATATTTGTATTTTGACATAAGTCTCATAGAACTTAGGTCAAAATACAACTATCCGTAAGCAAAACGAGTCGTTTTTGTTTATTGGAACGGGGCATTAGTCTGTCATTTTGACAGTTTTTGTATGAACACTCTGCCAAAACGTCACATTTACTCTTTAGATAAAAGTTATCTAACGATTGAAAAATCGGCCCTTAGTTTAGAACTTTCAAAGATTGAAATAAACCTAACACCAGCATTTAAAACTCCTGCAAATTTAAACTTTGTCAATGATTCCATAGAAAATAAACTGTATTCTTGTGACCAGGATACCTAGCTACTGGCGGGTTCAAAAGTAATTTAACTTTAGGATCCCTCTAGAGTGAGACGTACAGTCAACAAAATAGATGAGTGACCGGGATCATCAGAGACAGTTGAAATTTTCTTCGAATTTAACTAATGTGTACGAATAAAGTTAAATTGATTAGATAGTAAAGAGACTTTTCATTAAATAAATTAAATTTGAGTTGAAGAAGTAATTAAATTTATATAAATAACAAAGATATTCTGATAAAATAGATATAATTGATACCGGATAAAAATAATTTCTCAACGATTTCTAAAAAAAAACAACTTTTTCTGGCTAGCCTGGTTACTAATCTCGTTTGTTGAACGTACGTAAGAAATATCTATTCACAGGCATCTGTGTCCGTTTTCAATAACTGTATTAAAATTTTCTCAGTCTCTCATTTACTATGTCCTTTTCAATACATAAGTATTTAAAACAGTTGTTAACCATACATATGATTAGTTAGCTACCAGCTGCCCTACTATGACGTCTTAAAGCAGAACTTATTACGCTGAGAGAAAGAGACAGAGCTATACAGGGTGTGTAGCACCATCTCTTTCCCTCAGTGGAATAAGTTCTGCTTTAAGACGTCATAGTAGGCCTGCAGGTCAGGCTCTCGCGACATAAGCCTTTTCTATTTCCCTCCACTTATTTCTGCCCAAAGCAATTCATCTTGTTTTTAAAAGAAAAATGTTGCCCCACACTATGAATTTCTCTTGTACCGTGAGTGCGTTTACAAACATTTAAATTCACATACATAAACAGCCAGACACAGAACAACTATCTGTCGGCCTTACATTTAACTTTGTGAACCTTTTGGCAGATCGTACTTCTAGCTTTTATTAAAAAAAAAATAAAGAATGGTTCCCAAGATACGAAAAATACAGTAGACTGTAAAACTTTATCGTTTATAAAACACGATGTCAAAGAACCACACTATTATTTTTACTGCGTAACGGTGTTGCTACGCGACGTGCTACGGCGTAGCTCGTACTTGTGCTATGAGCTCTTAGGTTTACGGGCTTTTACACAAAACAGCGATGCGACGTCGCATCGTAAGAACTTGTGAATTGATTCGCATCACACTAGTAGACGTCATTTTAGTCCGCTCTAAGACAGCAATAGAAGAAATGGAGAAAATAAACTTAATAGCTAATCGAATATTCATTCTAAAAAATATAAAATAAAATCGCATCGGCCTTCATAATAGTAATTAATGGATGAACCAAATTGCTTCTTCCTTTCTTTTTTCCTATATCTTTTTAGCAATAACAGAAGCTTGCACTTCTATTTATTTATAGTTCCCAAAACACGTTCAGTAAGGCTGACCGTCATCAAAGGAATGGTCACCTTAATCTTGGGAGACGCCTTTTTTTTTCGGGTGGGAAATCATCCAATGTCTTCCCCCGCTCTGGGTGGAGCGGGGGGGCATGTCAGACTTGTACTGACTAAAACCCACCCATGTTTCTTCTATTGCCCTTTACGTTCCGAGGCCGCGGTATCTCTTTCGAACAACCCGCAACCCCGGCATGCGGAGGCTCTGGCAAGCCCCTCTGCTTTGCTGACTCTCTTTGAGGCGCGCGTGAAAACACGAACGCGCCGTCGACACGGCCTGTCGTCAATCGACGGACGGGCGGTGAACTACCCATTGCTCACCGCCCACAGGCCCGCATCTACGGTGGCCGGAAGTCGTCTCGCGGCGCCCGGCGCCATGGGCGTCTCCCGCGGCGGCTGGGTTGGGCAGATGTTCTCTCCCTCAAACGCCCGGCCCCCTCCTTCGCTAGCATTACTGCTTCGCAGAAGGTGGTGACCGCTTCCCATTCCCTCTCGCTCCGGACCATGGCCTGAACCAGGGCCGGACGCGAGAGATCGCCGCCGCCGATCGCCTCTACGAGGGCACGGCGGTGCTCCGCCCACGCTGGGCAGATCGCCACTGTGTGCTCCACCGTGTCCTCCGGGCGATCATCACAATGGTGACACCCGGGCGCTTCCTCCCGCCCGATGATGTGCAGGAACCTCCCGAAACTTCCGTGTCCGGTGAGGACCTGCGTCAGGCGGTAGGTGAGGATTGGGAGACGCCTTGCCGCACGAAATCGCATCGCAGCAATTTGTGTCGCAGTTTTCTGCGATGCGAATTCGCATCGCGCTGATTTGCAATTTTGTATACGATGCGAAATATTAATGCACAAATGCGAATATACAAATGCATTGATATTTTTTATACACTTTGAATAACAATTATAATACGACACAGAAAGAAAGAATAAATATCAATTCGTCGCAATGACAACAAGCACACAAAATTACAATAAACACACAAGGCATCACAAATATTTATAAAAACATCAGGATGGAACAAAAAGCTTGCTCGCCGTGACTGCGACAAACAGGTCACCACTCAGCGTTGTGCTATGGGGAGCTCACAGCACAGCTCTGGAAGAACCTGTGCAAATTGTTCATAACACTGATTTCTCGCTACCAAACCGTGTTAATCCCGGTTTCCTTTCGGCCTTACATGCACAGCTACCTACAGGCGTCTCCCCACAACGTGTCACCGTAATGACCGCGGTCTACCGCAACACGAATGCACAAATTACGCCCTATAAGCCCCGAATGCGAAAGACATGGTATTACCTAGTATGATTGTAAACTGTGGTCAAGTTTTGAAAATTTGGATTACCTACATGACAGAAAATCACGCGTTTCATCTCAAAAGGGCTAGACAGACGTGTACTTAATAGTACACCTACATTCGTTGATTTTATCATTTGCCTATTGCAATCAGCCGGGCACATTTTCGGATACGTGATTGCTACTGAGAAATTCTTAATATAAAAAAAACTTGGGAGGTGTCAAGGGACACCCCGATGGAACGAAGTTATTATTTACTAGCTTTCGCCCGCGGCTTCGCTCGCGTTAAATTCGGTATAACACACCAAGCAGACCTGCAGTTTGCTCTTGCGCCTGATTGATTTGTAATAGCAACGCTAAGTTTTCCCTTTTCTTCCCTCGTTCTCCCTCATATCCCATTTTTTTGAGTAAAAATTGCCTATGTCTGTCTTCTGGTTCCCAACTATCTCTGTACCAAAATTCATCAAAATCGGTTTAGCCATTAAAGCGTGAAGAGGTAACAAACAAACAAACTCACTTTCGCTTTTATAATATTAGTATTTAAGTATTTATTATGTACCAAAAACCTGTATACAGTCAACAAAAATAATCTTCTGTTCAATGCGAAATGGAAGGACGAAACGAAAATAACTGGATTGCTTTCCATGAGAGAGAGAGACAGATAGAGAAACACGCGCATGCCACATGGCTTACAACTATAACAAAAAGTGTCGTTAGATCTTTTGTTCTTAATTTGTTCCGTTTAGCCCCCTTTCGTAACGCGCGATAAGGAACTTCGTTTCAAAAACAATAGCACATTGACAAAATCGGGAATCGAAACCAGGACCTCACATTCAGCAGTCGCACTTGCGACCACTCAATCATCAAAGTAATCAATCTGTACTAATTGACTGCATTTTTGGGCTTTCCTTTATGTATCATCTAGTATTTGTGAAAACTGGCATAATTACGCAAGCGTGCCGTAACATTTCACTGGACGCCCGCGGTCTACCGCAACACGAATGTACAAATTTCGCCGCCCCTATATTAGACCACTGATTGTGATTAGTGGACCGTTAACCTGGAGCTCTAAAATGACCGGTTTAGCTGAATTGTAATAGGATACTTCAATCACGTTAAATGGTCACAGACGCCGTTAACATTTGCCACATGATTGGTTAAGCGTTCGATCCCCGGACGGAAAAAAATCATCAACAACAGCTGTCCTTGTCCCATTCTATTTGGACTCGGCGTAATACGTTTTCTTAGCCCATTCTCCTCTGTCAGATGTCACGGCATCAGATGTCATTTACTCTCATTCACTCTCTCAATTTATCCATCTTTTCTTTGGCCTTTCTCTCTCTATCCATCCATCAACATTCATACCTATCACTCTTTTAGTGCAAGCTAAATTAAAGTATGTAAAAAAAAAACGTTATGTTCATGATAAATTTACTGCGTAGCCCTTTTCGGGAACAAGACATGTCCCAGAAGCTACTAAATTAAGGACATAAATCTTGTCACAGTTTTTGTTATAAAGCTCACAATCAAGAAAGATTAGTTAATTACCGTGACTAAACTAATCAATCTTTACCAGCCACCTTTTTCTATTCTTCAATATCAAACCATTAAGTTCGGGTTGGTCGTTTCCTATGGAAAAGAACCGGCAAGAATATCCATGGTTACTCTTTTGAAATTATTTGATTTTTCAGTGCCATAATAATATACCTACATCGCGGCAGTGTTAGTACTGCATGGCATGCGTACTTTACAAAAACAAAATAAAAGTTAAAGAAGTGAACAAGTATCTAGGATTCTACAAGACATACAATGTTCTCACATTCACAAAGAAACGGTGGAAAAAAATGTATACAAAAAAATAAAAATATTATGAAAAGCTAAAAAAAAAATCATTCAAATCAGTTATCTCTGTAAAAAGTTATGTGCGGCCATGCACAAAAAAAATACTTTTCGAATTTAGAATTTTTGATTTTGGTGGTTAAAAAAAAACAATAAATTCACAATGACATGTGCAAGTCTCTCCGAAGACACTTCAAGAAAATACCTATTCATCCGAAAGCTGTAAAAATTACATAAACAGGCTTTACGGCTTCAAATAAAAGCTCCTTTTTGACATAAACCCTAGTTCAGGTGTTGTCGTTGAAACTTTTATTGGATTACTGTAAGCAGTTTATAGCAGTACGATCTTAGATATTGTCAGAATTTAGAGACTTTAGTGCGTCGTGAATAGCTTACCTTATATGTTTACGTATTTGGCTATTTGCATATTTAAAAGGATTTGTGTTGCCATTATTTAGAATGATCTTAATGTACTATTGGGTATATCAGATTTTTTTTGTTTAGGTAAGGCTTTGTTTTAAACAATTATGCTTGGGTATTTTCTGGAGCGACATCGCTATCGCTAAGTGTTCCCTATGAGGTTAACAGAAGGGTATATACAGTACACCCAAATTTCACCCATACACTAGCCAAGAATAGGCCCTGTAAGTAATACCATATTATTATACTCTTTACGTTATGGACTTTTCGAACCTACATCATAATATATTGTGACATTTTCGACCGGTGGCGCATCCATTGTGTGACCAGATGTGGGAACGTGGACTAGGTACTATCAGTTTGTAAGGTTGGCATACTGTAATTTCTACTTGCTCTATAATAATAATAATTCATTTATTTCCCACCACAATATTAAAAAGATTACATGGAGATATTGTTTAGTTACTAATTTAATAAGAACATACTATAATATTGTGGGAGACTGGTGCCTAAGCTAGGCTTATGCCCTATGTGAAATATATGTATGTGATCGTCGTTAAGTGCACGCATAGGTAAATATATTTTGTAGGACTTAGATATCACAATAACTCTCATGTTAGAACGTCTTGAGCTAATGCAATTTAGACCCTATTAAACATAACTAAGTATAAGCATTGTTAGAAGGTCGTATTTACACTTGTAAGAACATTAACACACGACACGTCAGTCGCAGACACATTGTTTTCTTTGCCCCTCCCTTAGTGGCTGAATGGCCATTTCCCTTTGCCTGACCGTAACGACTTCGCTTTGATGTATACTGCGAATTTCGCGCCATTCTTTTTATGGCACTTGATTGTGTGGTTTTCTTTTAACACAAATCAAGTGAATTGTTGCACTTTTCTGAATCTTCTCTTATATTTAAAACAGTTTTTAAAAACACGGTTGGCGCAGTGGTTAATCGTTTGACTGCTCCGCTTTATGTCGCGGGTTCGATTACCGCACTAAGACCACAGAGTTGAGTTTTAATTTCAATATCTATACCTCCACGTGTTCACGAGATAAAGGGTCTTGACAGACGGACAGACAGACAGACGGACAATAAAGTGATCTAATATTTTTTCCGTGTTTTGTTTTTGATCTACAGAACCCTAAAAATAAGATTATTGCTCTATACGTTTGTTCTTAATGGGATTACGACCTAATATTTTTTCTTACTTTGTGCAAAAATAAGTTTAACAGATTCCAGGTCTAAGCCGCCATGGCGTCTTTTTTATTCCACATCACGTGATATTGAGGAGCTCGTGGCTAAATAACAGCAGCCGCTCGAGTTGTTCTTTAGGTTAAGCCGCGCTTGTCTAGGTTGGTCTGTGGATGGGTGACCACCCGTTACATACCGTGTTTCCTCCGTGCCTCTGAAAGCACGTTAAGCCGTTGGTCTTGGCTGTCATTTGTAGATCTTTGACAGTCGTTACAGGTAGTCAGTGTTCCGAAAGTCTGACAAACAATCTTACCAAGGGGTATCATATTCTCCAGTCGCTCCATGTAAAATACTAATATTCAGCTGCATCCGGTTAGACTGGGAGCCGACTCTAACATAGTTGGGAAAAGGCTAGGCAGATAGCACGTGATATTGATCACCGTGTCATTGTTACAGACACACACTCCTCCACCCCCGTGGTCTGCCTGGTGATAGAAGGCGGCACAAACACCGTGCGCGCCGTGCTGGAATACGTCACCGACACGCCTCCAGTACCTGTCGTCGTCTGTGATGGCAGTGGACGCGCGGCGGATCTCATCGCTTTTGTTCACAAGTAAGTATTAAGATACAAGCCTATTACTGTCCTGCTGAACCTGGCTAGGCGTTTTCTTAAACAGAGGAGGCTCAAGCATTGATTACCATGCTAGCTCAGTACAGGTTAGCGATTTTAGACTTAAATCCTTACTTAACATTATAACAGTGAATGAGAGTTTGTTTGTTACGTCTGCACGCCTAAATAGCTAAACCGATTTTGATGAATTTTGGTACGGAAATAGTTGAGACCCTGTAGACGGACATAGGCTAATATTTATTTTTTAAGTGAGAAATGAGGGAGAAAGAAGGAAGAAAAGGGAAAACTTAGCATTGCTATTACAATAAATAAGGCGCAAAGGCAAAAACTACAGGTAGCAGGTACCTGTACATCAGGAAAGGGGAACTGTGTTACCCCGAATTTAACGCGAGCAAAGTCGCGGGTAAAAGCTATTATAATTTGTACTATCATTCCTCTCCACATCTTTTTAATCATCTAACTTCGCCAATTCCGAAACCACATAGCCTTCTACTACCCACGTTTCAAGAAATATAAACAGCTCAAGTAAGTACTGCCGAGATATTTGTCAAAGGAAATCCGATTCTGTATTTCAGTTTAATATCGGCCTAGACTTTACGACGGTAACTTTGTAGACGGTAATTATTTGGTTATTGGAAACGTATTTGCGAAATGATTTTAACCGACTCCTAGAAATGAGTCAAGCGGCTGTTATTATAAAGCAACGTACTCCTTTTTCAAAGAGTATCAAACTAATCTAATTGCTTATTGATTGAAAAACAAGTAACAAATTGGTCTGACAAGTTCGAAAGCAAACATTTGGATTTACATTTATTTTCGGATACCAAAACTCGTTTCGAAAGAGTTGTACTGAAAAGATTGTAATCTAGTTTTCAGAAATTCAATTCCGATCTTATCGAGAACCTGGTTCCATGTCAATCATGTCGTGCAAATATTTTATAACTGGGAAAAGCTGAAATTAAATTGTATGATGTTGAAGTAAGATGGAAAAATCACAATCGATAAAAATAGATGTTTCAGCTCTCGGACTAATTTGTATTTACGGTCAATACAATAGATAAGTTACCAATCGTTTTGCCGAAATGACCTTTTCTTAACAATCCATTTATGTTTTCGTTTACAGATAATTTTATTCGAGTATAACAAATCTACTGTTAACTGACAAATTCGACAAAATACAAATCAAATCAAAAGTCATTTATTCAAAAACGCCCTGCCCTTCGCCACTTCCTAGTGTTTTAACTGGGAAGAAGAAGTGGTGGAATAAACTCCCCAGAAAAAATACTTTTTCTTTTTAAAAAAAAACGGCCAAAAGCGAGAATACGGTCGCGGTAGACTCGCGCATCGAGGTTTCCCTACAAACTTGCGACATAAACAGCCATATCTTTTGACTACGTAAACTTGGAGGGATTTTTTCTCAGCAAAAGGGGACCACAGACTTGAGAATATGGTTTTGATTTCAACTCGATACCTCCACGCGTTCTTGAGATAAAGGGTCTTGTAAGACAGACAGACGGAAAACAAAGTGATCCTATAAGGGTACTGTTTTTCCTTTTGAGGTACGGATCCCTAAAAACCCAAAAATATATCGCACACATTACGTAAAACCTCTTAAAGAGAATTCGAAATATTTCGGGTATTCTATTGTGCCAGTACTTACGACATATGCACTTACGACTTTTGCTGCTTAATGGCGCCTCCTGTCAAATGTTGACATTTTGGGTTGGTTAGACGGTTGGTTTTGACAGTTAACCGTCGAAATTAAATTTAAATCGAACACAGCATCAATTTCTACGATATCTTCCAAGTATATATATTGTTCAATCTGTATCGTTGTTTTTTTTTTCTATCAATCCACACACTAAAACTTTGTACATAACAGTGCGGGTGGATGAAAAACGATTGCATTTAGCGGAGATGAGAATGTTGAGGTGGATGTGTGGAGTGACAAGAATGGATAAAGTAAGGAATGAATATATTCGAGGAAGTTAAAGTAAAGGGAGTCGTTTGTCTTGGTATGGACATGTAATGAGGAGGGATGAAGGACATGTGACTAAAAGAGTAATGGATCTGAATGTTGATGGACGGAGAGCGAGAGGAAGGCCAAAGAAAAGATGGATGGATTGTGTAAGGAATGATATGAAGGAGAAAGGAGTAAATGATGCCATGACGTCTGATAGGGGAGAATGGAAGAAGAAAACGTGTTGCGCCGACCCCAAATAGAATGGGACAAGGGCAGGAAAATGATGAATGATGAGTGCGTTTCTGGCTACTAACATGCAGCCAGATACGCACCGTTACGCACATAAAACTTTTTGTTTAATTATATGTCAACTAAGAGAAAAAATACTTCATGCTTTCGCCACACGGAATGCACATTAAGGTGGAAGCGCCAGAGTAGCCCGCGACTATTTAATGAATAAATCATTCAGTAGGATTCCATAAACCGAGTGGGATTTATTGCTGACTAGCTTCCGCCCGCGACTTCGTCCGCGTGGCATAGTTATTTTGGCTTAACGCTAACTTTAACCCGCGTGATGATCGAAAAAAAATATCTTTATCTCCCCTTTTCCCACTTTTTTAGCCTTTGTCCGTCTCCAGGTTCCCAACTATCTCTGTACCAAAATTCATCAAAGTCGGTTTGGCCATTTAGGCGTGAAGACGTAACAAATAAAATCACTTTTGCCTATATAATATTAGTAAGGATTTTAACGCTTTTGGTGGCGGTGGCACAAATTTGTACCAGCGGGGCTCAACGGTAATATTTGTTTTTGCCGCTGGGGCTCTAGAGGTTAATATGATTATTTCATTTTATCTTCATAAATCGCAGGTATATAGAGGAAATCATTTTCGTTTCCTATATTACTAAGTAGAGATACGTATAGGTACGTCCCTAAGACGTACTCAAAGTAAATGTCAAGTTATACTTAACTGTGAGTGTACACACACTTGAAGTTAAGTACTTGTTGTCGTTTACTCACACAGTCAAGTTCTAGAACAAATATTTTCTTTCATGTTATTAGTTAAGTAAATATTAAACTAAGAAAGCTTATGGTATATTACTTACATCCTAGATACACATTATATTAATTTACATTACGTATAAAGCTTATTTGCTGAAACTAATATTAGGCGTTTCATTTCGCCATAGCAGTGAGCACCAGTCCATTTAAATGACACAAATCCTTACTAATATTTAAAAATTGAAAGTGAGCTGGTTTGTTTGTTACGTCTTCTCGCCTAAATGGATAAATCGATATTGATGAATTTTGGTACAGAGATAGTTGAGACCCTGGAGACGGACATAGGCGTCGGCCTGCATTCGCGTGTCCAAATGACCTTATTCGATGCATTATTTTACCTTGGTCATTGCAATGGAATATGAGCTACTACTACGAGTAGTTTGAATCAAGTTGAGTTCCCGAAACGAGGTTGTATAGCGACTGTGTTTGTCAGCCTACAACTTGATGCTTTTAAAAGTTGGTATGCCTGTGATGCCGTGCTTTAAAATAAACTCTTTATCATCCCAGATATGCATCAGAAACCGGAGAGCAGACGGTTCTGGAATCCATGCGGGATTACCTGATCAGCACCATCCAGAAGACCTTCGAAGTCGGCTTACAGCAGGCAGAGCTGTTGTACGGCGAGCTGCTGCAGTGCACCAGAAAGAAGAACCTGGTGAGTACAAACTCTTTGATGTAATAGGTTAGAGGAAGGAGAGGTAGAGGATTAGGTAAAGGCAAGCTGGGAACTTTTGTCTGTCAATTCTTGTAACCTTCTGCGCTTGTTGGTCCGTTGTAACCATGGAGTTTCTTGTCGGTTCTTCTCCATAGGAAACGACCAACCCGAACCGTGCATCTTTTCTCGACGTTTTATAAGTGCCCATGTAAGCCTATGTGAAATAAAAATATTTTGATTTTGATTTTGTTGCTAATTTTATTAATAGTCCGTTCAATATAGACATTCAAAATAACATATATTCCCGGTAAGCTAAATATTGGTGGAGAGTTAGTGTTTACCATTACAAATAAACTTTTAAAAGGTCCCCATCGATCCTATGTGTGCTTCAAAAGTTATTCGGGTTCTAAGGTCAAAATTTGAGGTTTCGTTTACATAGTTACAGGTAGGTGAAGCTAATGCGAGTGTCAAAAAATATTTACAATATAAAACTAGACAATTCAAGCAGAACTTGTAAACCTTTTTTTTTTTCTTAAGCTCGATTCGTAAACATGGCTGACAAGATATCAAAGACGAACAATAATCCCAAATACTTATACCAACATTTACCTTCTTATTACAAACAAATCTTTCCGTATTACGATTTACTTATACCTTTTAGCTTTGAGAAAACACGTGAACCCTCGCATAACAAAATGGAGATGGTACGTATATAATATGATTACGTTATTTCGTTCGCTTTTAGGTGTATTTATATTATGAGTTTATGGGTCTACTTGACTCGTAGATACTGAGCTGGATAAAATTCGGTGAATTAACTGTGTAAACGTATGAGAATTTGTTTCAGAGTTTATTTCTTTATGGATTTGTAATCTGTTGTCCTAAAACCGATTATTAGAAAATGCCGCCTGTGATTAATTGTAGTAATTTGTAATTTAATCTAACTGGCATCGAACTTCGTTATACCTTTATCATTTCTAGAATTTAAATCGTTATTTATTTTGTATTTTTTTTTAATTTGAATGTTTATTCTACTCTATTATATCACTATCATCGAACGAACTTCAATTCTCCTTCATCTTTTCAGGATCTTATGTCAATATGTTATTACCTCAACTGGACAAAGTTGGGTAAAACACTCTTACGGCGTAGTTTTTAGCAAATTTAAACATTTTAAACTTGTGCGAATCCACTAATATAACAAAGAAAACGATGATTATTTTATTAAAAAGGTTGTGCGAAAATCAAAATATGATATCCTTAAATTAGTTTGCTCGATAAAAAAATACGAATGCGGCCCTTTTTTTTACAAATCAGATCTCATCAAATAACTTCCCCCGCTCTGGCTGGAGCGGGGAGGTGTGTCAGAGTATTACTGAGTAATATCCATTTATGTTCCTTCTTGTGCCCTTTATGTTCCGCGGCTGCGATATCTCTTTCGAACAACCTGCACCCCTACGAATGTAACACTAACTAACCGATTTCAAACGTGTTTGTCTATGAAAGTATGTCTTGAAAAAGAGCTTGAAAGTTTCATAAAATAATATAGCATGCTCTTTTTATATGTACTCTTTTTTCAAATACAAAACTGACATTTCGGGACTGCAAACTCGATATACACCCGACCAATCGACCATTGAGCTCTGAAAAGAAACATGGCGTCAGTCTTATAATCGAGCTTAATCAAAACATGTAAACTTATTCCAAATAAACAAGTTTACCTGTTCAAATTAATCATCCCATGACATAAGGTTTTATTTATGGCTGTAATTTACGGAGCCATTTACTTTCGTGGTTCCGTATCCGGGTATGCGAGCTACACAAATATTTGGCAAAGGACGAAAACAGGAATATTTCAGCGTAGGTACTTAACCTTATAAATTAAACGACCTTCCGTTTGAGACGGCCGGGTTTGAACTGCTTTGCCAATAATATGAGATTCTAATAATAAACATTAATTTGAGTTTCATCCCAGTCAAGAATAGGCAACCTTTTCTGTGTAGGCATTACACTATCATAAGAAATAAGTTTTCTTATAATCTTGTCGTGTTGTAGGTAAATATAAAAAACTAGCTGGCACCCGCAGCTTCACCCGCGTGATATCGAAAAATAAGTTCCTATGTGTTATTCCAGACTATAATCTACCTCTGTGCCAAGTTTCATCAAGATCCGTTCAGCTGTTTTCACGTGAAAGAGTAACAAACATCCATACATTCATATAATTTTCACAAACATTCACATTTATGTATAAAGCGAAAGCTATATATATATATATAGCTTTCGCCCGCGGCTTCGCTCGCGTTAAATTCGGTATAACACACCAAGCAGACCTGCAGTTTTTGCTATTGCGCCTGATTGATTTGTAATACGCTAAGTTTTCCCCTTTCTTCCCTCGTTCTCCCTCATATCCCACTTTTTTAAATAAAAATTACCAAATTCCTTAAAAGCATTAAGCTGTAGGCTGACAGACAAACTTGTCATGCATCCTACTTTCGGGAACTCAACTTGATTCAAACTACTCGTCTCGTATTCCATTGCAATGACCAAGGTAAAATAATGCATCGAATAAGGTCATTCGAACAGGCGAATGCAAGCCGGTGACTGGCCTCTGTCCGTCTCCTGGTTCCTAACTATCTCTGTACCAAAATTCATCAAAATCGGTTTAGCCATTAAAGCGTGAAGAGGTAACAAACAAACAAACTCACTTTCGCTTTTATAATATTAGTAAGGATGTAGGACTTATCAAAGTGCCTACTAGTGATCCTTTAAAATTTCACTTAATAATAATAGTCTTTGCTCTCTTTCACAATTATTATTTAAGTGATTTAGTAAATGTAAAAATGCTACAAACTAGATATAACTGCGCGATTTTTACTCCTGAAACGTTAAAATGAGTACGAGAATTTCCACTCTAACTTTATGCATCCTTAATTTTATTTTTATGCGTCTTTGTTCTACGAGTAATTTTTTTTTGTGACTGGAAACTAATTGAATACCCGGTCAATTTGGTGAAGATGACAATGTGTTGTAAATTAGTATAATTTAAAACACTGGCGGGCGCCAGTTAGGTACACTAACTGGCGCCCGCGGCTTCACCCGCGTGATGATAAAAAGCATCCTATGTGTTATTCCAGACCATAATCTACCTCTCTGCCAAGTTTCATCAAGCCGTTTTGACGTGAAAGAGTAACAAACATCCATACTCACAAACATTCGCATTTATAATATTAAAGTAAGATAACATCACGTTTGTAATCCCCGGAGGGTTGGGTAGATATGTGCCTCATAGTACCACCCACATTTAGCCTATTATGTTTTTAAGTCCCATAAATATGGGGTGAGCCTCTTGCTATCAATCAGGCACAAATCTAGACTCCGTACAGCAAAGCTAGGCTGCTATTGAAGCTGACGAAAAAAACCAGCAACACTTTGCCCGGCCCGGTTGTCCCTGCAGTCGCGCTTGCGCCCATAAAGGAATAATTCACTATTTAAGCACGCCGAGGCTTTTTAGTTCACACTTATTATATACCTCAGGCTTCTAGAAACAAAATATTCAAAAGGTACAGTAAAAGGAGAATACATATTCAATTCTTCAGTTCTTTTTGAACTCAAATGAAATGGAAAATGAGAAAAGATATACATGTCGACAAGTTTAAGTACCGGAAACTTTCTTACAGTACAAAAACCCAACTATAACGAGGACCTTCCTTTATCCTTTTTTTTTAAACGAAGTATTTATTGTATGAATTTGCATTGAGTGATTCTTCTGACGATGACGATTCGATCTATACGATTAATTCATTTTAAGTTTCTATTATAACAAGGCTAGACAAAGCCTTTTTTGTTTCTTAGTTTTTCTCTGAACTGCACTACATTTATTTATTAATTCGTTTAACTTTAATTCGAGTTCCAACAAAGGACATACGCAAAACATTATATCGTGAACAACATACATTATTGTATTGGGGTACTCCTTCGCTATTGACCATAGACTACATATGTCACAAACTATACGAAAGTGTACCAAAAATCGTTTTTTTTTTTCATTTTCTGTTCCTTTTGATACATATCTTACCATCAGACTTCATTAAAGAATATCCGACGGTTGTAAGTTAAAACTACTATGTCATCTTATCTAGATAAAACATTGCCCCACACAAGTAATTTCTCCTGTATCGTGATTGCGTTTACAAACATTTAAACATGAAAGCGTAAGTCATCAAATCTAAATAGCACCTTAATGTACACAGGTATGTAATAAATTTATCTTTACCTTCATATAGGAAATATTCATTCCTATTACTGTTTATATTACATAGTTTAACGAACTTAACGTCTCAAGGACCACCATTATTTACGTCAACTATCCGTCAAGCACCGCCGGGCGGGCTCTTATCGTAAGCTTAATCTGGTTTTAAGACTTATGTTTACTACAAATACAGTTTTAAATTGGTCGGGGTTTGGTGGTACAAATTTCTGCCAGCGGGGCTCAACGGTAATACTTGTTTACTGGCACGTTTTTGTGCCGCTGGGGCTCTAGAGGTTAAGGGTTCTATATTTATTATCAGCAATACCATCCTGATAGGCATTTCTCTAATAACTTATTAATTATTCATAAAGGATCATTATTTTCTATTTCATCAGGGTAACTATCAATCATCGCTCATTTCCGCCTGTCTGCATTCGATACTAACAACCACTATTCATGAATATTATATCGTATAGAGCCAACGAGTATACTTATCTACTTTGTAACGCAACGATTTTGATGAATTTTGGTACAGAGATAGTTGGGACCCTGGAAACGGACAAAGGCAATTTTTTTTTTTAAAGTGAGAAATGAGGGAGAAAGATGGAAGAAAAGGGAAAACATAGCTTTGCTATTACAATCAATAAGGCGCAAGGGTAAAAACTGCAGGAAGAAGGTACCTGCAAATCAGGAAAGGGGAACTGTGTTACCCCGAATTTAATGCGAGCGAAACCGCGGGCAAAAGCTAGTTTACCATAAAAAAAACTTTTCTCGTACACCTTTCTGCACCAGTTTATTTTTGTTATTAAACGGAAATACCGAATGCAAAATACGCTATAGACGTGGAGTTTACCATGTACTCAAATGTGGTCCAATAGTGGTTAAGTCTTCGCGGTCAAAAGATATGACTATTTATGTCGCAAGTTTGTACGGAATCTTCAGTGTGTGAGTCCGCCTCGCACTCATCCGGTTTTATAATACGCTTTTGGTTCCGTACAATTTCATGGTTGGGTTGAAAGGTTGAGTTAAAACCTGAAAAATGTCGAGCAAAACTACAGCAATATGAACGTCAAATGCATCTGGGCATAATAAATAACAGAGGATTACCACCGTGCTCCTTCATAAGTTAACCTTTTTCAAGGCTTGACATTTCAATTTCTTTTGACCCAGATCCTACTTTGCACTGTTTTAGTGTTGTACTAGAATGTGCTCTATAATTAAGTATGCTTGTTTCGAAATGTCAATTTCTTCGTTTGAAACTTTCATATGCATTCTTTGACCCTAGTATAATTATGTAATAAAAATGATGATTCCACTTTTAGCACTGAAAAATAATAAAAAATAATCACGCATAAATTAAGTATAGTTTAATATAATTTGCATGCTACTGAATTATGTCCGAATGCATCCTATACTAAAAACAGCCGAGAAATCAGTTGTATTTAACACAACAGTGATTGCAGAAACCGTGTAGTTCATTCAGAAAATATCAATACTATAGACCCTATCAAAACAATAAACATTCCTTCAAACGGCATTTCTATTGAACGCAAGTTAGACAACACTACAAAGCTTGTCTAAAGATAATCATCACCATTATAGCGGTTTACTGCAATTCTGGAATATTTTCATGATGCCCTCGTTATGAATTAAAATATAATTAGGATAAAACACCCCGTCATTATTTGTGTGGACACGAAATTCTTATTTTATTTAATACTAGCTTTTGCCCGCGGCTTTGCTCGCGTTAACTTTGGGGTAACACAGTTCTCCTTTCCTGTTTTTAAGGTAACTGCTGCTTGCAGATTTCACCCTTGCGCCTTATTGATTTGTTATAGCAAAGCTAAGTTTTCCCTGGTCCCGATTACCTCTGTACTAAAATCAGTTTAGCCATTAAGGCGTGAAGAGGTAACAAACTAACAAACTCACTTTCGCTATTATAATATTAGTAAGGATACGGATTAATTATGTTCTACCGTATAAATATAGCTTTCAATTATTTTTTATCAAATATATAAATGCTCTTTTGGTCTATTGCGTTCATTAATTAACTAAAAACTAAAATGAAACCAGTATTTTGATCTCCGTGGTTTTGTTTTAATAAAAATATAAATAATTATAATATATTTATAAAGTAGGTATTGTTTAATAAAAGTAAATATTCCATTAACAGTGTGTCACTACTTAATAATAAACCTCGGCCAAAACTAAATAAACTCTAAGCTCTTTTACTTTAAAAACCAAGAGAAGCCAAGGCACTACTGAAATTAAAACGACTTGCAACCAGAATAAAAATGTGAGTTCTTGCAAAAGCAGTCGAGTCTATTAATCATAGTAGTAATGAAGAGTTCCGTTTTAAAAATACCATTTTCTTTATCAAAGATAGTTTGCTGTATAATGAAAAAGCTCAATTAATGGACGTGGCTCGTTAGTTTGTTTAATGGAAGACCCGAGGCGGCGGCAAACGAAGGCGTTCCACCGGGTGACATTCTTGGCCCTGCACTTTTTATTGCTACACTTGTTAAATTTTACGTCCTTTCAAAATGCCTCACCGTTATTACACGTACACTTTACATAACTATGTATTAATTTTGTAAAGCAAGTTGTATTTTAAATATATATATATATATATATATATATACAAAGCAAATTTGTGGGGTTCCTTTGTGGTGACAAACAGTATTTTGAAAACCCATTACCCACGGCTAAAATTCAATAAGGTTTCCTAACCTTTTTAGCTACTTTCATTTGATTACTGAGCCGGTATAACAATAGTAGTGGGTTTTCTATTATTTACCCAATCATAGTTGGAAATTGGAACCGTGTCCGAATTATAAGGATAGGGATACCCGTATCAAATTAACACCTTTTCAGCTTAGAGAGTTTATGAAAGTCCCTTTAACAACGTTTTCCAATATGACATCCGGAGGATTTTCAAGTATGATATTTACTGCTACTACCCTTTTCGCTATAGATATTTTAATTTCAAAACGCATTTTGCACGAAAATAAAATAGCTTTAAAAGTAATTTAAGCGCTTTGTACAGTTTTACAGTATCATTTTGCTGCTAAATAACTTCAAAAATAACTGATCATAGAAAGGTTTTATGGACGCTGCTACCAATTAAACCTTTAGAATTAAATTGGATGAGTTTTATCGACACGATTATTTTATTTAGCAAATTACATTGTGGTTATTTAATTGTACCGTTCCACTAAAAGCTGTATAGTTTTATTCTCGTAAAAACAAGCTTGTTTTCAGATAATTGGTAACCATATTTATCATGTAACAAACAAACACAGCATATTAATGCTTACTAATGAAAAAAGACGCGCTTTTTTTTTCGGGTGGGAAATCATCCAATGTCTTCCCCCGCTCTGGGCGGAGCGGGGGGGGCATGTCAGACTTGTACTGACTAAAACCCACCCATGTTCCTTCTATTGCCCGTTACGTTCCGAGGCCGCGGTATCTCTTTCGAACAACCCACAACCCCGGCAAAAGACGCGCTTTGGACGGGAATTTGCGAATACCAGTTATACAACCTTTACTAATGTACAATTAGGTAAAGTTTTAATACAAAAACAATACACTAAGAAGTATCATTACAAAAATTCATACTTTTATTCTGTTCACACACACTAACACTAACATTAGGAATTGGGTAGTTGACACCATTAACCAATAATTTAAAAACACATTTTTTCTGAAAGAACACCTTATCTAGACCTGAGAACTCCATTCATTTGAAAATAACTTTAAAATTCGATTTTTAGTTGCTTTTTAATCAATAAATAGTTGCATCATTGACTTCACAACTTAGTGATGTCATCGGTTGCGAGTCTCATACAAAACCTATGGGAAAAGCGTGTTTTGACAGCTCATAAAAAGTATATCAATTGATTGGTGGTGTCAACTACCCTATTTAGAAATTATTGTTGTAACACTAGGAAGTGGCGAAGGGCAGGACAGGTTTTTGTGGGACTGTCTCTTATAATGTGACTTTCAAAAAGTGCTACTTATTAGACTAATTTGAGTAAATTACTTATGATTTTGATTTTTCAGACGCATTACATTTGCGGATAAAAATTGTACATGAGTGTACCCATGTAATTGAATTTTAAATAACCCACAAGATAAGCACTAATAGAGTTGTTTTATTATTTAACTGTGTTTATTTTGTAGCCTGATAAAGTAGAAGTTAAGTGAAACAAAGTTTTCACTGCGTTCTGAACACGTACCTGCAATAAATACTTGGCTCTTACCTGCTTGTAGTTAAGTTAGCTTGTGTCTTCGACTTTGTCTGTGGAATATATTTTTTTTCTTGCCTTTAGATGTCTTTGCTCTAATTATGTGTAGCTTTAAACTTGGCTGCTTACTATATTTCCAATGGCAGTCGTAGTGATTATTTTTTTAAAGAAAGAAAAAAAATAAGTTCATTGCCATGCCACAAGTGCACACAGCATTAAACAAAGAGAGACTAAAAAAAACTAAACACAAAAAGAAGATTACTTTACTATAGTGCATATGAGCAGATGTATGAATGTGGATGAGGCAAAAGGAATAGGATATTTCTGCCTACCCATATGTAAAAAACGCGTGAGTTTATGTTACGTTATGTTATGAATTTGCTCCAAGTGTCTAGTTTTTGGATGAATTATTTTTTGATCCTTTAATTTTTTGCAGTAGTGTATTCGAACATAAGAAAAATGTACAAGGAAAAGTTTGATGGCGGAGATGATCTCGAAAAAGTGATGCTGAAAATCTGTTTTAATCGATACTAAAGATTTAGGACATACATGTTGTATTTCGTAGTAGGTTAAAAGGAGATTAGACTCGACTAAATACTTTGTCTGACATGATATTTGCAGTTCCAAACAGTTAACAATATAGTCACCTAAAATGTTTAAAAACTACTAAATCTTTTTTGTTAATTTTGAAATTGTTTCGGAGTTTTTTAAATGGATAAGTAACGATATTTATTAAACTAGTGCTTTATTGAGCTGTGCATTGTAAGATGTGATAGTGGAACGAATAATTAAAAATGTTAAAATATTTGTTACTTGGTGATCGTTCTGTTCTTTCCCATTAAACTAGAAAAAAAATTAATGTATCTTCGGTGTGTGATTGTATGCGCGTTTCCGAAAATTTGTCACGCACAAGTAAAACGAAAATACAGTGAGACCTACGGGGGGGTACGGAGTACCACACTGTGGCGGTCTACCCAGCTTGGGCGGAGTACCGCTGTGCCCTCGTAGACGCGATCGGCGGCAGCGATCTCTCGTGTTCGACTCTGGTTCAGTCCATGGTCTGGAACGAGAGGAAATGGTAAGCGATCAGTTTCTTCTACGAAGCAGTCATGCTAACGAAGTTGGTGGTCGATGTTTGAGGAAACCTTAAATCAACCCGGCCGTAGGGCTCCGCGAGATGACTCCCGGACACCGTAGTTGCGGGTTTTGTGGACGGTCAGTAATGGGTAGCTAACTGTCCGCCCTAGCGACGACAAGCCATGGCGACCGACGGGGCGTTCGTCTTCGCCTCGCGCCTCATAGAGATATCAGCAAAGCAGATTGACCTACCAGGCCCACCGCCTGTAGGTTGGTTGTTCGAAAGAGATACTGCGGCCCCGGATCATAATGAGCAAAATAAGGAACATTAGTGGGTTTTATCAGTAAAAGTCTGACACTCCCCTTCATTCAGCTAGCTATTATTCAGTTAGTTAATGATTTCCCATCCGCAAAAAAAGTCCAACGGGGGTGCGCTATCGTTTTATCAGATATTGTCTGGCTTTTATATACCTACTAGCTTTCGCCCGCGGCTTCGCCTACGTTAAAGTTGGGGTAACACAGTTCCTCTTGCGCCTTATTGATTTGTAATAGCAACGCTAAGTTTTCCCTTTTCTTCCCTCTTTCTCCCTCACATCCCATATAAATTAAAATTACCCTATGTTCGTCTCCTGGTTCCCAACTATCTATGTACCAAAATGCATCACAATCGGTTTAGCCATTAAAGCGTGAAGAGGTAACAAACAAACAAAGCTTTTATAATATTAGTAAGGTACCTATAAATAACAATATGTAAACAGCTAACAACAAGCCTTTCCTTTTAGTTACCTCACAAAATGATTCGTTTAGACACCCACGCTAAAACACTCAATGACATTACAGAGGCAACTGAAGCCTCTTTTATCTTTTCAAGTACTTCATCGCAGAAACCTTTTCAGGGTGACATCAAAAGGACAATACCTAAATTTATCCCGTAGATATATCTAGGAGAGAGGTTTACAAAATTAAATTATGTCTAGACGCCGACGATGGGAGTTGTATCCACACTATTGAACAACAAGTATCTGTGGATCGCCCTTTGCGAATTGAAACTCTTTGGACTAAAGGATTTGTAGGATCAAAATTCGTGTAGGGGAACGAGGGGAACGCTGAGATTGACAAAGATGGGATATTTTGATTATTAGAACTCTATTTGCAGTACTGGTATATAGACGGATTGATTTCACAACACGCGCAGAATAGATTACTTTAATAACAAACTAGTTTAGCCAAATCCAGTATGGCTGAGGTCCACTTAGAAAGAAAAGAGATAAATTATGTCATTTGAGATTTAAACCAAAAATTGCACTAACGGCAACAAAACTAACTATCAAAGACCAATGTGCCTACTTATAGCATGATTCTTCGCCTCACCACAAAGCGTCCGTTGTCAATTATTTCTCCAATTACAGACATGATCGATTTTTTCCAAGTCCACATCTGGGTCACGACAAAAGGTACACTGTGCCTTGATTCAACGCAATCCTTATTAATATTATTAAAGCGAAAGTGAGTTTGTTTGTTTATTACGTCTTCACGCCTAAATGAAAAAACCGATTTTGATGAATTTTGGTACAGAGATGGTTGAGATCCTGGAAACGGACATAGGCTACTTTTTGTCTCATTCTAACCCCCCACTTCAATAAAATAGAGGGTGGAAGTTTGTATGGAGCATTCCGCAATTTTTAATTTCTTTTTTGGAAATCTGACCCCATCCTCTGAAAAGAAAGGATGAAATTTTAAATTGCTACACACACTTTTTGTAACCAAGGAAAAATACCTATAAATGAGGAAAGGGGAACTGTGTTACACTGAATTTAGCGCGAGCGAAGCCACGGGCAAAAACTAGTTAACAATAAACCTATTTGTTCATGGACCTGAAGCAAATAGTGACTTACTACTATGGAATACCGCTAGCACTATTTAACTAAGTAGTCACGAAAGTTTTGAAATGTCATTAGAAAATTAATCTTACTTATCTCCGTGTTTCTAGTTTTCTTGAAAGGAAAAAATAGGACAGTCAAGAAACAAAATACGCAGCAATATCATGACAAAAATTACTTAGCCAAACATTGAACTTGATTAAATAGACGAAGTAATTCTACCCAAAAAGTTGGTGGAAGCTCCGCTAACTTAATTAACCCAAACATTTTTATTAAAAAGAATGTTTTCTTTGAATAAATTTTCTTTTAGCATCAATTTTCTTTTTACGAAAAATAGGTATTAGGCATAGATTATATCAAAAAAAATGTTTAAAATGTTTGCTAGCAACAATTATTTCCAAAGAAATAAAATTTTAATATAAATAATTTAATGTAATTCAATCCTTTTATCATATCATAACATTCTTATAAATACATTTGGATAAGTAATATGAGTCGTCCTCATTCGCCTTACCTCTTTACTCTATGGTGTTTACTAAAACAAATTAAAACCACCATTAAAATTTACAACCAAACAAAATTTAATAGACATAAAAAAGGAAAGCATTCTATTTTAGTAAACTCACAGTAACTTCTTTGTGGCCGTCTGAAACATTTCCGTTGCGCTATACACAGAAATTCGTTAAAAACTAATTTTCCAATTCGCGCGCCAATTTTCTACAATCATATTACTTGGCCGCAAAATAAGTTTGTTGCTCGAAACCATTTAGTGGCTTTTATTCAAAGTTTCCAATTTGAATTTTTGATTAATGCATGTTCCATTTTCAAATTAACAAAAAAAAAAATAACTTATCGAAATTCGAACGAGGTACGACATTGTATTTGGCTCCATTTCAGAATACTTACTTATAAAAAAAAAACTCAATATCCAGTGTAGAGCACTCAGTTATTCCGTAAAAATCGACCAGGGTTACAGCGTATTTTTTGTTTAGTTTTAGTTCGTTGCACGGCTTACCTTTTAAACCTTTTTGTTTGAAACTTTTTTCATGTTTTTGGCTTTGTGATTAGTTTTCCGTGTCAATATTTTCGTAAACAACAGTTTATTGGTTGTATGGGCCGTGAATACGTGATAGTTTGTGCTTGTATTATGTGGCTGACATATTTGGTAACATGACCTTTTGTTTCTGTTTAATACTCGCTAAGTTTTGTTCACATTTATGTTGCAGTTGAAATGTTATGCGTTCGGAATTATGATAAGTTATTCGATTTATTTGAACGTTATTTTTGACTGACTTCCAGAAATAGTTGATTTAAATTTTCACTAAATGACATCCCTGCCTCCTTATACAAAATCAGTAATCAAAGTAAACACCTACCGATACCTCAACAAATATTTTTAATATATTTCATTACCCATAGGCCTACAATCTTTACTAATATTAAAAAAGAAAAAGTGAGTTTGTTTGTTTGTTACGTCTTTACGCCTGAATTGCAAAACCGATTTTGATGAATTTTGGTACAGAGATAGTTGAGACCCTGGAGACGGACATAGGCTACTTTTTAAAAGTGAGAAGTGAGGGAGAATGAGGGAAGAAAAGGACAAACTTAGCTTTGCTATTACAATAAATAAGGCGAAAATTACAGGTACCTGCAAAGCAGGAAAAGGGAACTGTGTTACACCGAATTTAACGCGATCGAAGCCGCGGGCAAAAGCTAGGGTAGGCCATAAATTAACCCGTGCAGACCCTACACGGGTTTGGATTGGACGTTTCCTATGGAGAGAACAACAGGCAAGAAACTATGGATTTCTCATTCTTTCACTGCAGTAACCTTTTTCAATAATATTTTAGTCATAAAATAATAAGGGTATATATTTTTCATTTACTGTGAAGGAACCTAATAAATTAAAACCAGCAGACGAACATATGGGTCACCTTGCGTGTCCTTACTTATCTTTGAATTGCTACTTTCGACCTTTTGTCTATGCTCCATCATTGCTAGGCAAGACCTCATCAATAAAAATCTATTAGACTAATAAAAGTAAGGGTCAGCCCAATTTGTGTCAATTTCTTAAAGATGTCAACCGACTTCTTAGTAGGAGGGTATTTTCTTAAGGTCAATAGCCGACAAGCAAGACCTTTATAAAATAATTAAATGGAGTTCATGTCAAATTCTTTGCGTTTCACGAGTTTATTAGAATAAACCATTAAAATTCCGAGGTGATTACGAAGTAAAATTATATTGAGGTTAGGTTGTTGACCTTTTTACTTTTTATTTGTACGAAAAGCAAGTTTAATAATACTTGGTTTAGTTTAAATATCTAGCGAACATGAACGACCGGCCTTGATTCCTTTCAAGCGCTTATTGAAATGAAAAGCTTTTTTCATTGAAATGTAACTGAATAATTTGAAACCTAAAAAGCCAAATCTTCCTTTTAAAAGCCTTTTATAAGTAAGTACCGATTTAATGAAAGACGGTGAAAATAAGATTAGATGTTCTACGAAAGATAATATTTATGCTAACGCTCCGAAAAGGAACGGTTTTGTATTTTTATCCTTTCCTCGTTTTTATTGGTTGTTTATACGAATATCGTGAGAGGATAACGAGTTTGTCAATAATACAGGGACCCATCATGACTATTAACTACTAAAGCTGTGCTGAGTATAGAAACACAGTAGGTACCTAAACGCTTTCTAATAAAAAAAAAAAAAAAACGTTGCGTTGGGCGCGTTTACAAGTGAGTTTAAATGTTTGTAAACGCGTGTAAAAGTGTGGGGGTAACGTTTTTTTATAAAAAAAAAAAAGAGTTTGAGTACTGAATACTCGGCGAGTTAAACTTATGTGAGTTTAAATGTTTGTAAACGCACCCAATCAATAAAAATTAACCCCAAAAAGATGATGATGAGAATACACAAACAGCCAGACCCGGAACAACTATCTGTAGACCATACAAATATATGTTCCGTGCGAGAATCGAACACAATCGATTGCATAGAAACTGCACCAACCGTGTCGTCACCCTTGTAAAACTTAGAATATCTAAAGATTCCCCTTTGTTTCTTAATTCGTGTCATCTTCTTCCCCAGATCACGGTGTTCCGAATCCAGGAGCGTGCAGAAGGCGGCGAGGTCCAAGAGCTCGACCAGGTCATCCTAACAGCACTATTCAGAGCACAGCATCTATCTCCAAGTGAACAGCTTTCTTTGGCCCTGACATGGAACCGAGTGGATATCGCCAGGTCCGAGATCTTCGTTTATGGACAAGAATGGCCGCCAGGTATGTGGAAATTTAATATTGTAATAGTAGGTACTAAGAACCGGTCAAGTGCGAGTCGGACTCGTGCTCCGAGGTTTCTGTACAAACTGGCGACATACATATATGGTTATATCTTTCACAGGATTTGTTTCTTTTTGTTGTAGGGAACCATAAAAAACAGGCTTAATTTTAATTGCCTTCAAAATTTCGCCAAGACCAGCACTAGTTATTTATATATATATATATAAATTATATATAGGTAAGTATATTTTATATTTTCAAATTCTTACGTAGCGAGCTACGAAAATTTAAAATATACGTTTTTGAAATGGTACCTCTAGACCTTAGTAGTTTTTACGAGGAAAAAATTGTGTTGAGTAAAAAAGGCAAAAGAATAAAACCCTACCTTAAACATACCGAGTTTTGTTGCCTTTTAAAGGTCACTTTGAAAAACGTTTTTATTTGAACAATTTTTGTTGGGAGTCCCTTAAGTTTTATTTATTAGTTAGTCTTGGTTTTTCCTCTGCTGGGGACATTAAATCCTTCCACCTTTCCCTATAAAATAACTTTTCGTAGAACACTTAAACAGAAACGAGACTACTGTTTAATAAGTTTCATAATTAATTTTGTAATAACGTCTTAACAAGAGAGTTGCCAAAACCGTTTAGCGAAGTACTTAGACCTACTTAGTGCTTCAACCCATTTAGGTAACAAATTAGTTACGCCATAATTACCTGAAGTTGAAGTGGCATTAGCATATTTCGAAGTGAGTACAGGTGAATGGAATCTTCTCTAGGCGCATATGTCTATAGGACGGCCAACGAGAAGCGATACCAAATGTAAACAAAACCCATGCTAAAACCCCATCTAATGTGGCCGCCCGAATGTTGGCGAACCCGTCTTAACGTTGTCATGTTTTTGCCGGGAGAACGAGACATTACGACAAAGGCACAAGATGGAAAGAGCTAAATATTAGATTGTCACTGCCACAGTTGTTCTTTAGGTTAATGACCTTTCGTATCGCTTCTCGTTGGCCGTACTATAGCTGTAGATTGTCATGTTTTTGCCGGGAGAACGAGACATTACGACAAAGGCACAAGATGGAAAGAGCTAAATATTAGATTGTCACCGCCACAGTTGTTCTTTAAGTTAATGACCTTTCGTATCGCTTCTCGTTGGCCGTACTATAGCTGTAGATTGTTCAATTATTCTCTAATTCCCTGCAAACCCACTACACAAAGTCACTTCTTATGAGAAGTGAGTACTTTTGAAGTTTACGTAGCTTGTTTATGTTTGTTGGGTATGTAGGGTTTGCAGAGAATTAGAGAATAATTGAGAGTAATTGTAGAAAAGCAATCTAATTTTTAATCGATAATTTTATACCCTTTGTGTTCCGGGGCTGCGGTAACTCGTTCGAACAACGGTAGACGTTCATGCTGGGGTTGCGGCCCAGTAGGAACCGCCACCCTGGCAGGGCCTATTAACAACTGTAAAACAATGTTCAATGTGGAGATGTAAAATATTGTCTCGTATGGTCGTTAACACATTTTTTATGGATGGAAAGGCACTGTAGAAAAGTTAAACTTACTTCTTTATTTGAAAAGATATTGGGATGGATAGATGGATAAAAGATTTCAGCACACGTGGGACATAAAAATCTATTAAATTACATTAATAGAATCAAGCAATCTATCAAATTACATTAATTATTGCTGCCCACTGCTGTAAGATAGACCTTTTTAGGGTTCTGTACCACAAAAGATAAAAACGAAAGCCTTAAACGATCACTTTGTTGTCTGCGTGTCTGTCTCGAGAACGCGTGGAGGTACCGAGTTGAAATGAAAACTGTGCAAAAATCGTCTTTCTAAGTCTATTTATTTCAAAGGTTGTTTATGTCACAAGTTTGTACAGAACCATAGGTGTGCGAATCCAACTCCCACTTCACCGGCTTTTTTTTGGAAGGAAGCACACCGGCCCAGTCGTGGGATGCAAGAAGGACATTCCAATTTCTTTACGTTGTTCATGTTTTCCACTAACGTTTGTTAAAACAAAAGAGTTTAATTTTAAAAAAAAACATTCCCAATGTCAAAACACCTACATATGTACAGACTTCGGCAAAATCTCATTAGTAAAGCCAACAATTAAACAACATTACAAAAGTCTACAATCTAAATACTGCAAATAGAGAGACCCCTCACCAAATTAATACATAGCAAAGTAATAAACTTAAATTAGTCTACAGTTTAAACAGTGGAATCAAACTTTAACGGGTATATTCATTAAGAGACCCTCACCAACTTGGCCCGTTCAGAAATAAATTACATTTGGACCGTACAGAATAAATTCATGGATTCTGGACCCTTATTGGGTTTTGGGCGAGTAAAATGATTTACCGTCATATTGCCATTTCAGTTGGATGTTGGCAATTCGCACAAATATTTTATTTAGATTTACCTTATACGAATATGGGTCGTATTATAATGTGTAGTGAATTTTGTTTGATATTTATAAACAAATAGGTGAAGTTTTTTATGTTTATTAGCTTCATTTAATTTAGTTTATTGCCATGTGTTTTTTTTTTCTAGACCAAAATATAACATAGTGACTCTTGTGTCTAGAATAACCCACGGTTTAACTAACTAATCCTACCATGCTAATGTAATAGCATAAATAACTATAAGCCCCTTTGAGTGAAAACTGTGTCCCAGTTATGTTTATCACATTGCTTTTACCATATATTTGAAGATCCGATCTGCCAAGCTCTAGTTACTTTACCATAAAAAAGCTAATCTACCAAAAATCAACTTTGACAGAATTGAAAATGGTATTCCGAAATATTTGATGTAAACCAGTGTTTGTAGTGTGGTAACTTGGAGATATGTGTAGAGTTTATTCGTAACTAAGTGGCGTCCGCGGCTTTGCCCGTGTGATAACGAAAAGAAAAATATCCTATGTGTTATTCCATACTTCTGTGACAAATTTAATTAAGATCTGTTCAGCCGTTTTAAAGTGAAAGAGTAACAAACATCCAGTCCTCCTTCCATCTATTCTCACAAACATTCGCATTTATAATATTTGTACGATAGTAGGATTAAAAGAAGCATAAAATATTTCAGACTATATTTTTAGTTCATCAAATTTCCGTCATTGCAAAACTATAACTTTATTTTTTTTCTATTCTCTATTTAAATAACCGGAGCACTCGAACGTCATTCTAACCAGCCTTCACTCTATTAAGTTTTATTCATGGTATAGAACCTTCACAGTAGACACATTAGAAAAAATATAAACACAAACATCAAGGCACGGTGCCAGAAATATTGACACAAAAATAATAAATCAGTCCTGACCATGTCGCCACGAAAAATAACATTGTTCGATTGACATTGTATATGATTTACGACACGGAGGTTATGTTCAATTCTTTACTAAGACTTTATTCTATAAATTTTATGTCTCAGAACTGATTTTGCGGATTATGAGTGTCTGATGAAGATTTTGATATTAAAGCTATTCATAGTGTAAAAATTACAGTACTAAATAATATATAATATATATATATAATATAAAGGTTCAAAGACAAAAGAGTAAGTAACAAATTTCAACAGCACTTTATTTCGTCAACTTTTTTGCCATCGAAGTAAAGTTATTTTCCACGTTTTTTTTTTGTAAACTTAATTGTTGCGGTTTGTTCAAAAGAGAAACTGCGGCCTTGAAACACAAAATAAAGAACATGGGTGGGGTTAGCCTGCTAAAGTCTGACACTCCCCTCTGCTCTCTTCTCCCGCTCTGGGCGGAGCGGAGGGGGGAAGTTATTTGATGATTTCCCAAGCGTAAAAAAACGATATTACTCACACTGCTGTATATATAACAACTACATTTCCATTTTTGCTGACTATTTTCATATTACCCCGGTGGTATAAGATATTAAATATTTTACACGTGGCGAAGTGTTATCGGGAAAACGAAATAGCTTTTGTTGTGGAATCCCTGGAGTTGCTTTCTATTTTCCGGGATAGAAACTTTTCTGATTTTCTATCACCTTGTGACTATGGAAACTAAATAATGAGTTGTGGAGTTTTATTATGGGGTCATACTTAGTTCTATTATTTATGTAATCTCGAGTGGAGGAGGCTCAGGCTTTTACTCACACAAAACCCATCCATGTTCTTTCCTTTGCCGATTATGTTCAGGGACCCCGTACCTCTTTCGAACAGACAGTGTTAGAACTTTAGTATGAGAAGACAGCATAGGCCCAACAATAACTCATTGCCTACTTTAAAACGTAAAATAAGAATTTAAGAAAAGTCAACAAGTATCTAGGAATCTACAAAGCCTACAATGTCCAACAAAGAATTGAAAGAAAATCTATGGGAAACGGGAATTCTTAGGGTTCCACCATTTTATTTACAAAAAGAAACTGTTAACGCATAACGTTATGTTAATACTGGCTTTTGCTCGCGGCTTCGCTCGCGTTAAAATCTGGGTAACACAGTTCCCCTTTCCTGAATTACAGGTACCTGCTACCTGTAGTTTTTGCCCTTGCGCCTTGTTGATTGTAATAGCAAAGCCAAGCTTTCCCTTTAATTCCTTCTTTCTCAAAAAAAAAAACATTAGCCTATGTCCGTCTCCAGGGTCTCAACTATCTTTGTACCAAAATTCATAAAAATCGGTTTAGCTATTTAAGCGTGAAGACGTAACAAACAAACTGACTTTCGCTTTTATAATATTATTAAGGTTTGAAATACAAACAATAAGACCATTTTTTGTTGGTTGAAAAAGGTCAAATTCTGTATCGTTTTTTTTGTTGAACTCGTTGATAAATAAATTTATGTCTAGGCTGTGTTATTCCCACGAAAGAAAGGCCAACCCTTTTACAACCGTAGGTGTGAATACAAATTCAATCAGTTATAAAATGAACTAAGTTATGTACATAATATATCTTAGGTACAATATCGAATCAAACCACTAAAATATCTCTACAGAATGAACAGAATCCTTACTAACATTATAAAAGCGAAAGTGTGTTTGTTTGTTTGTTACCTCTTCACGCCTAAATGGCTAAACCGATGTTGATGATTGGTTGATTGATTTTGGTACAGTGATAGTTGGGACCCTAGAGACGCACATAGGCTATAATTTTTTAAAAGAAGAAGATGGAAGAAAAGGGAAATCTTAGCATTGCTATTACAATAAATAAGGCACAAAGGCAAAAACTACAGGTAGCGGGTACCTGTAAATCGGGAAAGGGGAACTGTGTTACTCCGAATTTAACGCGAGCGAAGCCGTGGGCAAAAGATAGTTTATTTAATAAAACAGAAAGCAATCACAATTTTCATGAGTTGTAAATGTTTGCCATTTTCTGCTTATGACTAAAAACAGTGTGCTAATAGAAAAAGTGATGCCAAGTGCTCAAAGCGCACACGTTTGGTAGATACGAATGCTGTACGAAGTTTACATAACTGCACTATGCATTGCGATTGTTGGACATGTAATGAGGAGGGACGAAGCACATGTGACTAACGCCCTTTTCTAATAAACAAAAAACGATTCGTTTTGCTTACGGATAGTAGTATTTTGACATAAATTCTATGAGACGTATGTCAAAATAAAACTATCCGTAAGCAAAACGAGTCGTTTTTAGGGTTCCGTAGTCAACTAGGAACCCTTATAGTTTCGCCATGTCTGTCTGTCCGTCCGTCCGTCCGTCCGTCCTCGCTTAATCTCTGTGACCGTTAGCGCTAGAAAGCTGAAATTTGGTACCAATATGTATATCAATTACGCCGACAAAGTGGTAAAATAAAAATTAAAAAAAAATGTTTTATTAGGGTAGCCACCCTATATGTAAAGTGGGAAGTGATTTTTTTTTTAATTTCAACCCTAACGTGTGAAATATTGTTGGAAAGGTATTTAAAAATGAATAGGGGTTTACTAAAATCATTTTTTGATTATGTCAATAATTTCGGAAATAATCGCTCCAAAAGTAAAAAACAATGTGTCCCCCCCCCTCTAACTTTTGAACCATAAGTCTAAAAAATATGAAAAAAATCTGAAAAGTAGAACTCTATAAGGACTTTCTATGAAAATTATTTTGAACTTGATTGACATAACAGTTTTTGTACAAATAAGACAAAAGTTGTAGAAAATAATTTCTGGACTAAGTTTGTAGTATAATCGTAATGCAAGCTTTTTTTGTAACTTTGTTTACATATTTTATTATCCTGAACGTATCTTTTTTCAAACAAAAAAAGAATTATTGAAATCGGTTCTCGCAATCCAAAATTACCACCGAAATTGCACGTCTTTGTATTAATTAGTAACCCAATTCCACGAGAGATGGCGCTGTAGGTACTTATTTTATTACATTGGATTGGGTATTACCGATTGTTCGGTTGGCCTCATAACTGGGAACACTTATTGTGACGGACGGGAAACTACGGAACCCTACACTGAGCGTGTCCCGACACGCTCTTGGCCGGTTTTTTTTGTTTATTAGAACCGGACGTTAGTCACATGTGCTTCGTCGTAAAAGAGTGATGGATCTGAATGTTGTTGGACGGCGAACGAGACGAAGGTCAAAAAAGAGATGAATGGATTGTGTAAGGAATGATATAAAAGAGAAGGGAAGAAAGAAGTAAATGATGCCGTGACGTCTGACAGTGGAGAATGGAAGAAGGCCAAGGGCAGGAAAGTGATGATGATTGCGATTGTTTGTATGTGAGTAAAGTCCCATATTAACAAACTTCATAAAAAAGAAGGATGTTCTCAATTCGATTGTATGTTTTTTTGGTATGTTACTCGATTTATATGTAAATTATGGGCCGATTAACAATGGAAAATGAATAATCGATAAGAACTAGGAATTCCTGCTCTATTTTGAGTTCATTTTCAAACATTTAACCTAATATACACAAACAGGCAGTGCCGGTACAACTACGTGTCGGTCACACAAATATTTGTTCGTTGTGGGTTCGAAATCGCGACACACGGCGCAGCAGTCAATCGCTTAATCACTGCGCCAACCGTACAGTAAAAAACAAATATTAAATAAACAACGTAACATTTTAGTAGCTCTTAAACCTAAAAACTTGAGAAGTGTCAAGGGACACGCGGATAGAACGAAGTTATTATTTATTATGTTCAAAAAACCTGTATACACTCAACAAAAATAATCGTCGCGACACCACACTATTCAATGCGAAATAGAAAGACGAAGTGATAGTAACTGGCTCGCTTTCTATGAGAGAGAGAAAGAGAGACAGAGAAACACGCGGACGCCGCACCGCTTACAATAATAGGAAAAAGTGTCGTTACAACTTTTGGTCTTAAGCAAAAAGTGTCGTTACTACTAAATTTCGTCTTATTTTTTTCCGTAGCCCCCTTTGGCAACGCGCGATAAGGTACTTCGTTCCAATAACTGGCTTGTTTTCTTTGAGAGAGAGAAACAGGCAGACAGACAGAGAAACACGCGCACGCCGCACTGCTTACAACTATAGCAAAAAGTGTCGTTTCAACTTTTGGTCTTCATTTTTTCCGTCTAGCCCCTTTTCGCAAAGCTTTTTTCGCTTTTCCTTCCAACAATATCCTTTTATTTTCTTCTAAGCTGTGGCCCATTCAAGCCAACACTTAAAAGACTTACATCAGAATCTCTTTTTTACCTTTTAAACGACATACCTCAACGTTGTAGAATAAGTGCAAAAACTACTTTGTTACAAGAGCAAGTGTCACAGGAAAACTTTTTACTTCACAAACTCTGGTTACTGCTCGTTAACTTTTAGCTTAAGTGCCGAACACGGCATGATTGCCTTGTCATTAAGGAAAATGCGGAAATACCTTTTGCGCGTTTACGCTGCGTTTCAGTACATTACCGCATCTGGCTTGGCTTTTCCTTAGTATGTTGCTTACTTACTTATAATTTATGTACAATAGAGATTATAAATAAGTCCTCATTCTACTTTTGTGCCGGGGTTGCGGGTTGTTCGAAAGAGATACCGTGGCCGGAACGTAAAGGGCAATAGAAGGAACATGGGTGGGTTTAAATCAGTAAAAGTCTGACCCTCCCTTCCGCTCCGTTCAGAGCAGGAAATGTTATTTGATAATTTCCCATCAGTAAAAAAAAACTACTACTTTTACTATTGATAGACCTTATCTTAAACTTTACTTTTCCATGTAAGGCGGATATTTGTCTCTCAGAAAAATCAGTCCACGTTTTTTGCTTAACCATCAAACCGCATAGCAATCTCCTTTCCGCAAATCCTGTGCTATAAACACGTGAAGGATACAACCCGTTTCTACTAAATCCATAAAATAGTCTTCGAGAACACCCTTGTTGAAAATATGAATACAAAACATTTTACTATTCAACTACCAAATTCATATCTAGTAGGCATTTTCGCAAAAGTGCCAGAGATACCCTCAAAATGACTCCATTCTCGGCACGAAACTATTCCATTTTATTACGTCTATATTTTACGACGTTCATAAACACAATATCGGACCGTATGTGGTGCGTTCGTGGATAGGCATCAGGTGTCCTGTAAATAGATTCAAAGAAGCCGTTACCCTCCGTACTGAGATCAGTGGAATAAATATTACAAAAGACTCAGTTTATATAAAAAAAAAATATGGATGAAAAATGATTGCACTTGGCGGAGATGAGAATGTTAGGATGAATGTGTGGGGTGACAAGAATGGGTAAAGTTAGGAATGAGTATATTAGAGGAAGTTTAAATGTTGCGCCTGTTACAGAAAAAATGAAAGGAAGTCCTTTGGCTTGGTATGGCCATGTATTGAGGAGGGGTGAAGCGCATGTGACAAAAAGAGTGATAGATATGAATGTTGACGGATGGAGAGTTAGAGGAAGACCAAAGAAAAGATGGATGGATTGTGAAGGGATGATATGAAGGAGAAAGGAGTGAATGATGCCAGGGGAGAATAGAAGAGGAAAAAGCCGTTGCTTCGACCCCAAATAGAATGGGACAAGGGCGGAAAAATGATGGTGATTTAGTTTATACAAGACAAAAATAATAATTGTTGTACTAGATTTTAATAAACATATTTTTAAAGCATTAATATTTTAAATCTATGTACTAAAATGAATCACCGCAACCAACGCAAAGGTCAGGACTTAAGAAATCTTTAAGTATAGGCAGTTATATGGCAAGATCATGTGATCCTGATAACTTATTTATAATCCAGTACTAACTGGATTCTGAAGGTTTTCAGCTGCATCGGGTTAGACTAAAAGCCGACTCTAACATAGTTGTGAAAAGATTCGGCAGATAATGATCATGTATACGTTTTAAGCTTAAAATGTCGCATTCAATAAGACTTTGTGTCCAAATCTGTCAATGAATGCCTACAACTTGTTCTGTGGTAAATTTGACTCTGATCACTAGGTCAAATGTTAAAAATCCAACAGTGGGCTTTGCGGTGCTGGATGCGTAGTTCGCTGTGCGGCCAATTTAATGCCGGAATGCATTAAGATGACCACCAGAAGGAGCATTAGTAGGCTATTTCCAGTTTCTAATCTGGATTGGAGGCATCGACGGCCGAATGTCGATTTTGATCAGATTGATACCGGATTAGCCATACTTAGATATACACAAAGTGCACAATATACATATTATAGCTCATATACATTGGCGAGCTTAGTCCAGAAATGGGTCTTTTTACAGCAAACCTTTCTTCAGTTGAAAAATATGCAAACGAGGATATACCTTTTGCATAGAATAGTATAATTAAAATCTTAAAATTGACTAATAACATGCCTAAACAAAACTAATCTATGATTAACACACAAAACATTCACAAATAATATACTTATTACATGCAATCTACAATATATAGATCAAATATATACATGTATATATTATTAGGAAATGTTATTTTAATCCTTTTGTACTAAAAGGATTAAAATAACATTTCCTTCTTCGAAATAACATATTCGGAAGGTTGACCCTCCGATTTTGGCTCTGTTTCTGTATTTAGTGATTCGAAACAGGTACAAATTAAATTAACTTATGATTATGAATTTTTGAAGAAAAGAAATTTAATTATTTTGCGGATGGTTTTTTTTTGCAAATAACTTTCTTTGGGCGTGGCAGGGTGTGTTGGATTGTCAGACTTTTACTGACTAAAACCCACCCATGTTCCTTTTTATTGCCCTTTGGTTCCAGGACCGCGGTATCTCTTTCGAATAAACCGCAACACTGACAGGATCTTTGGTATTTTTTTCTTTTGATTTTACCCGGGACAATTTCACCTGCTGTTTTTGTAACATTCCCCCACGCCATTACACTTTCCGCCACTTGTCAGTTCCTAAGACTCTGTCGTAAAGAGAATATGATTAACTAGCTTCCGCCCGCGACATCGTCCGCGTCGCATATTTACTATGGCTTTTAACTTTAACTCGCGTGATGATAGAAAAATATATATTTTTCTCTCCCCCTTTTCACACTTTATAATAAAATTTGTCATGTCCGTCTCCAACGTCCCAACCAATTTTGCCATTTACGCGTGAAGACGTAACAAACAAACAAGCAAACTCACTTTCGCTTTTATAATATTAGTAAGGATTAAAAATAAATCGCTTGTCTGGACTGACCTTCTGTCTCCTCCCATAGAGTGGCACAGGAACAAGCCACCTTTGGGGAATAAGGATGTTGCCTCGCAACACAAACAAGGGTTGTCTCTCTCGCACAATGGCTTGAAGCTCTCAGTGGAATCCATTGTTGGCGGATTATGGTAAAACTAACCGAAATTTATCTTTGTTTATTTGTATGAGTATGGTATGAAACACGAAATGGAAAATTAGATTCTGAAAAAAAAAATTAAGCAATTTTAGAAAAGTTTGCGTAAATCAGATAAAATGATCGTTTAGAAAATATTAGGACGCCAAATATTTTTGTCTAAAAATGGCAACCCTATTTAAATATTAATGTTCCAACGAAACTTGCCGGCTTAGAAGGTCTTTATTAAAATGTAGTGCTATCTTGGCAACACTGAATTAATTTTTCAACTCCCAAGTCTTACTTTACGATAATACTTGGTCCAGGAACTGGCAACGAAGTGACGACAGCCTAAGATGGCGACGCAAACTTTTAAATTGCCTTCAGATTCGTCTTTTTTTCTTTCCAAAGAACTCCGAGATCGTTCACTTCATTACGTTCATGTTAATTGGAAAACGACGACCAGTAGCCCAGTGGTGATGGCTCCAGCTTAATCATTTTAGGTCCTAAGTTCAAACTCAACATCACAACTTTATTCCCCTAAGAGTTAGGCAAAGCACACCAAATACAACACCCATATTTTTTCAGTTACGTTTAAATCACACGTAATACGCGAAATAATAAAGTCAGATTTTGGGGCTGCTAATGAGAAAAACCTGGTAATCCTTTCCCAGAACCAGGAATCGAATCATGGACCCCATGATCAGCAGTCGCGTTCGCGACCAAGGTACCAGGCTTATACTATACAGAGAAAATAGCTTTAGATGAAAAATCAAGCTATATTTGTAGGTCAATTATGTACAGTTGGTTAGTGTGTTATTCTCGTTAAAATTGTTGGGCGTGTGTAAGTAATATAAATGTCAGGAGCGGCAAAATTATTGTTGCAGCCAACTGTGATGTTAATTACCGCCAAATGTTTTGTTTTAGGATATAAATGTTGTTTGTTTCATTGGATTTATGAGTACCTATGTTTCTAGTTTAAAATATGATGCTGTATAGTACATTACGATATTAGTGCGTTAAGATGGTTATAACATGCGAGTCGGAATTTCAGCCCGAGCCGCAGGCGAGGGCGTAATTGAGACGAGCATGTTATAACCAATACGCACGTATATCGTACGACGTTTTTTAACACTTTTGCGAGGAAACAGAAAAAAAAAAATTAAAAAACTCAATCTGTGAATGCACTCTGTTGCTTTCTCCGCCATTTTAACAGCGAGCTAGCGCTGCCTACTTTCGAATTAGTTCGAAATTTGAATAGTAACAGCGCTAAGCGAGAAAACCCTTTAAATAAATAAATAAAAAAAAGAATAGTAACAGCGTGCTGCTCACTAGCAGCCTGGAGTCGTGCGGCGGCGATCAGTTCCAAATTTGAAATGGCAAATAATGCTGTTATGGAATTTGTATGGACTATAACTTAACTATTTGCTTTGATAACACACGCGTTTTTTATGACCCTCTTTACATATTTAAAACCGGTGGAATTACATCAGCTTTACGAGCAAGGGTGTTAAAAAATATATAACCTCATATGTTTGTCTTTCTAGATCATTGAGATCAGTTATAACAACATTATTATTTGGTACGATATTTTTCGATGTTGCCCCACACTAGGAATTTCTTCTGTATCGTGGGTGCGTTAACAAACATTTAAACTCACACACACAAACAGCCAGACCCGAAACAACTATCTGCAGGTCATACAAATATTTGTTCTGTGAGGGAATCGAATCCGCGACACGCAGTGGAGCAGTCGATCGCTCAGCCACCGCGCTGCCGTCGTTTTATTTATTAAATTTAAACACAAAGTGGATATATGATACAAAAATATATGACAAAAAAAAAACATCAGGGTGAAAATAACCGACCAAGACAGACGCGCGCACCGATATTACGGTACAAACTTGCGAAATAAACAGCCATATTATCTTTTGACTGCGTAGGCTCACCCCCGAATACTGAAACGCCACTCAAAATTTGAGGGCTGCTTAACATTTGAGCAGCTCTTAAACTTTAGATTTTGTATTGTCAAACGTCACTTTTGAGCATCTGTTAAATTTAAGTGGTACTTATATTTTGAGTGACTTTTCAGTATTCGGGGGATAGAGGGTTAATTTTCACAGTGCTAGGAACCACAGAGTTGAGTATATGGTTTTAATTTCAACTCGATACCTCCGCGCGTTACCGAGATAAAGGTTCTTTGCAGACAGACAGACAGACGGACAACTAGTCCTTAGTAATATTATAAAAGCGAAAGTGAGTTTGTTTGTTACCTCTTCACGCTTTAAAGGTTAAACCGATTTTGATGAATTTTGGTACAATACAAATATTTTTTTGAAAAAAGTGGGATGTGAGGGAGAATGAGGGAAGAAAAGGGAAAACTTAGCGTTGCTATTACAAATCAATAAGGCGCTAGCGGAACTGTGTTACCCCGAATTTAACGCGAGCAAAGCCGCGGGCAAAAACTAGTATACAATAAGCTTTTTGTGGTATGGAACTCTAAAAAAGATAAAGATTAAAAGGAGGGATATAAGATTAAAACAAATGTGGCAATACTGAGAGAGAAATGTAGCGCAATGAGTACTATCTAGTACTACCATTACAGAAATAAACTCCAGTATATTTTGCGGAACAAACCCTACGTAGATAAAGATAGTGTTTTTCTCTGTGAAATAATGCGGTTGCTGGTTCTTCTGTGAATGCTTGAAAGAAAGTAGTGGGTTCCGCATTGTAAAGGATGGGTACAAGGTATGAATGCGCGGAGTAACTGCAACCTAACATCAAACGATTTTGAGAAGGGAATTCTATTTATCGTATTGATTTTGTTTTTAGTAGGTATTATAAATGCGAATATTTGTTAGGATGAATGTTTGTTACTCCTTAACGGAAAAACTACAGAATAGATTTTAGTGAAACTTTACAGGAATATAGCTTACATATCAGAATAACATAGGCTAAAATTCATAAAGATATACTGTAGGTATATTCTATCACCACGCGAGTGCAACCGCGGGGCGCAGCTAGTCCTCAATAATGCATGGTGTCCTTTTAACCAAATTGTCCGACCAAACTGGGTGGTATGTCCAGTTATAATGTTCGGCGACCTGGCATCACTTTTTTTTGCGAATGGGAAATCATCAAATAACTTCCCCCAATCTGGGCGGAGCGGGGAGGAGTATCAGACTTGTATTGACTAAAAGCCACCCATGCTCTTTCTATTACCCTTTACGTTCTGGAGCCGCGGTATCTCTTTAGAACAAGCTGCATCCCCGGCAGGTGGTGGCCCTGGCAGGACCCTCTGCTTTGCTTACATATCTTTGAGGAGCGCGTAGAACACCAACGTGCCGTCGACACGAGCTGTCGACAATAGACGGACGGACGGTGAGCTACCCATATGTGTGTCCATATGTGAGCTCACTGTCCACAGAGTCCCATCTACGATGGCTGGGAGTCGTCTCGCGGCGCCCGACGCCCGGGGTGTCTCCCGCAGCGGCTGTGTTAGTCTGAGGAATAGCTGTATAATAGCCGTTGACACGGCTTGACCTGGCACCCTTACATTGCTGACTGTACAAGTGTACATATTCATATCTCAAACTCCACTATTCCCCGTATTTGTTTTCAAATATTTGAACTAACAAACAACAGAATATTTAATACGACAGTTAGTAAAAGTAACAAATTCAACGCTTTTCCAAACAATAGCCGTTGAGTTATGTCAACAAATACCGATAGTTGAACCACATTTAAAGTACCCGCTTTAACTTTGTACCGGTATTACCAAGTTTTAATTGCAGCTTTCATTGTTACTGCAGTATATGGGGCGGGTGGTACTAAAATATTCATGGACGTTGTACAGGTGACCGTATTGTTACCTACTTTGCTTTTATAAATAAATTTCAGTAAAGGGGACAACAATCATTTTTGACGCAGTAAAATGTCAATAGAGATTGACTGATAAAACTGCAAGGTTTTAAACTAGTTTCTGGTTATCTGTCTGGAAGATTTTTTGTCTACGTAACTTCCCCTATTATATTTAACATTAAAATTGACATTAAAATAAAACTCTAATTAAGCCTGTCCCTTTGCTGTCCTAACGAAGCTCTACCACCTTACCTACCAGTCTAAGCCGAGGATCGTACCCCGCAGGGGATGCCCGTAATATGCAGACGCTTAGTTTATAATTATTTTCCCTGGCTGGAAGCCTTAACTTCAAGACACCCACAGGATAATCTAGTTTAGCAGCTAACAATCTCATGGCAGACTTGCTAGATGGCGAGAGGCCATACCAAAAAAAAATAAAAATCCAAAGTAGCTACATATAAAAAGTACGTAGATCAATAGCTGGATACAAACAAGGTGTGTATTAGACTACATTTTCTAAATCTTCACGTTTTCGAGATATAAGGTAACAACCACTTCCTGGACGTTTTCTTTTGGAAATACTTGGGGTATTGCTAATACCCGTCGTATATACAATACCCTGCATCTCAGCCAGTGTGGCCAATTCGCAATGAAATGTCGTCATCTAAAATTGTAGACACTTCCGCTTTGTTTATCTAACCATTATTTCAATTTTGTTGTTTTATTATAAGCTGTAAGTCCTTCATGCTGTAATAAAAGAAAAACAACGCAACATAAACTGAGATAATTTTACAAAGAACAAGATCTCACAAATATGCCTCTCAATCAATATTTAAAACAGAATTTATTCCTGCCTCACAGATAAATGGATCCGATATTCGATTGCAAAGTTGCAATCGCTACGATTGATGAGATTTTCTGCAACTTTGGGATTACGTTGAACTGCGCAGCGAAGCATTCTTGCTTTGATGATTTGTTGTTCGGCTTCAGTTTCTAAAGCCGTGGCAAATTGGTGAGAGAGTTCTACCAGCTCACAAGATCTAATATTGTAGATTTCAGTTTTATCCATGTTATTATTATCAATGGTTCTAATCTTAGACGATGGCATGGTTGGCGCAGTGGCTGAGCGATCGACTGCTGCGCTGCAGGTCGCGAATTCGATCCCCACTCGGAACAAATATTTGCATGTCCCACACCACCACCACCACCACGATACAGGAGAAATTCCTAGTGCGGAGCAATTTATTTTGAAAAAAAAAGATATATATCGGATTGAGTACTTTAAAAAGGTGATAGCGTGACTTTAAATATGTGTTAATGGTAGCTTAGTTTGGTGTTGGTTGTGGTTGTTTTGATTCAGTATGCCGTTAATTTAGTAATTTACCTTCATAAACTATATTTCTTCTTCATTCTATTTGATTTTAGAAATTCATCATTTCTCTGCCGTTTTCTTCTTCCATTCTCCCCTATCAGACGTCACGGCATCATTTACTCCTTTCTCCTTCATATTATTCCTTACACATTCCATTCATCTTTTCTTTGGCCTTTCTCTCGCTCTCCGTCCATCAACATTCAGATCCAATCACTCTTTTATTTTGTTCAGTTTCATCACTAATTTTAGTAATTTATTTACGATATTAAACTCAAAAAAATGCTCTTTTAATTTCCTTCCCTTTTAGAACTCATAAATTGAAGAACAAAACTAACGTCTAAACAAATATAACTTGGCTGTAATATTTCCATTCCTGTGAATTTGTAAAACCTCGGTTAATTGCATAGTTCCAAGCGAAGTAAACTATCTTGACCATCGCTATTTACATTGCGTAGAGCAATTTTATAGTCTTGCAAATTGAAGAAATAAAATTACACCGATTTCATTTTTTTTTAGTTTCTTTTTTTCCTCTGTTTTAGAGCCTTATGAATTTTAATAATTTAAACCTTTAAACAAATATTTTGTAACATGCAGTTTTGGTATATTTAAAAGTGTATACACATTGACACTTTCATAGAAATCCACCTAATATTTCAAGTAATAATTACGCAGCAGTATTTTGACTACTTAAATCTTCACAAAAATAATCTCAGTTAGAAATATGCGATATAACAAGCACTCTACTCCATCTCAGTTTGCCAGGTGCATCTCTAACTAGTTTCTCTGTAACTGTAGATGACTGTAGACGATTTAATAGCAGGTTTCCTATACCTAGCTTTCTTGGGAATGTAGAATCTAATAAGGACAATTTTATTCCTATTAACGTTAAATTCCTGCACATAAACGCTTGTGATTTATACCGTCATTGCTAGTTCAATTACCACAAACATAAATACCACTTAACATATTGCAAATTCTAAAACAATTTGTGATCTTGCGATCACAAATTGTTTCACGAGAAATGACATATTTGTGAAGATTTTAATACTTTGTTTATAGCGCCATAAAATTATCAATACTATTATGAAATTCGCTTACGGAACTAACTTGTAAGGGATAGTTAATGTCCGTAAAAAAACGTATGTAAAAGCTTCCACGTAGGTCTTCAGGCGCGGTAACAAGCTAATCTTTAGGTATGCTTGGAAGTGAGGCTAGCTGCCTACTGGGCATGGTCTGACACAAGTACACGACAGTACTGCATCGAAAGAATATTTCGGTGTTTGTTTTTATTTGAATATCATGTCCGCCAAAATGTAGGTTATTTTGTAGTTTTAATTAAATATTTAAAAAAAAACTGTTCCATGTTCGAAAAATTTTAGATATCTCTTTAGTCTATAAAATTTCCTTTGTTATAGATATAAAAAATATGATGGTAGTCGCTGAAAAAATTGAGAATTTCGAGACGAAAAATTTTTTTCGTGGTCTTTTAAATATTTTTTATTCGTATACTAGACCACTTTTATAAACTGAATTTGTTTAAGTCTTTACTTTATGTATTTAACTATACACGGTAATTTAGGCTAGTGGCATGTACAGATACGGCTAACTTTGTGACGCAAATCTAGACGTTTTACTAAGTGTTTGCTTTGTACAGCGCCTTAAAAGTACTCAATACATACGTTTAATAAATGTAAAATCTTTATGGCAATTTCTTTTTAGGAAAAAATATTATAGAACAAATTCGAACCAACACATTCATGTTATGAACGAATATGTTTTTGTAAATATTTTTTTTCCAGGTGCTCTCGACGAGGCTATGATGCAGGCTCTAGAACACGATCGTATAGACTTCGTCAAACTTCTTCTAGAAAATGGTGTCTCCATGCGCAAATTCTTAACAATACCTAGACTGGAAGAACTGTATAACACCAAAAGCGGTCCCAGTAACACATTGAGGTATATCCTCAGGGATGTCAGACCACACTTGCCGAGAGGATATGTGTATACCCTACACGATATTGGGCTGGTTATCAATAAGCTTATGGGTGGTGCATATAGGTAAGTTACAGAATATTATACTTTAAGTAAAACAAAATAAAGATGGAATTTAAAGGACAAGACAACAAAGTCATCGAGATAAACCTGAACTAAGCATTTAAATATTTTGTCGTCATTTATTGTTATAAACGAAATAACTTTTCCCCTAGTACTTTTAAAATCAGTTTTAGCTTAGCTTCGAGTTCTACAAAGAATAGAAGCACAAGCTCAGTATTATAAGTTTGAAACGTTACTATCATAACTTGGTAAAATTCCTTGACAGTGGCAATGTAAATTCTCATAAAATATGCATATTTTTATACTTTAATCTATGCGAGGATTTATGCAAAATTTACATTTGGAAATTCGCATTACTTTTTGCTACTGTCATTACTGCTTTTAAACTTAGTTCATTTCATCTCATAAGTTTATTGAACACATTTAAAGCGTGTATTATCATTTTCCCTTTGTCTAGGTGCTACTACACTAGACGCAAGTTCCGTCCGATCTACGCGAAGGTGATGAACAAGAGCGTGAACGTCCATCGGAACAGCGCTTCCTTCACGAGACACAACGCCGGTGGACTGTCCCTCATCACTGGCTTCATGCCAGTCACCACCGAGATGGCGCTCTTCGACTATCCTTTTAATGAACTTCTTGTAAGATTTCTTTATTTTCACTTTTATATTCTAACTTGCATTTGCCCGCGGCTGCGCTCGCGTTAAATTCGGAGTTACACTTCCCGTTCCGTCCCCTGATATTCAGGTACCTGCTACCTGTAGTTTTTGCCCTTGCGCCTTATTAAAGGGAAGAAAAGGAAAAATTACAATAAAACTTTTCCTTTTCTTCCCTCTGTCATGTTCCCTCATTTCTCACTTTTTTTAAATAAAATTATATGTCCTTATATGGCCTATGTCCATCTCCAGGATCTCAACTATCTCTGTACCAAATTTCATCAAAATCGGTTTGGCCATTTAGGCGTGAAGACGAAAACCAAACTCACTTTCGCTTTTATAATATTTAAGGATTCAACTAGATTTTATCCGACTTTTGTTTTGGCCCGCAAAAATGTTTTTTGTTTACACGTGAATCGTAACAACAACTTCGAGTTGTAAAAAAAAAATATCAACGACGACAATTTCCTAAAAGCACCAAAGTCACGATAGTTAACGGTACTTTCTTATCTAATCATTTTTGTCTGTCTGTTAGTTCTATCAGAATTTGCCCATCTAAAAATATAATCTAGTACTTCTTCAATTAAAAATTTTATTGTTATTTTAATTTAATTAAACTTCGTTCTGCTGTAGTGTGATGTGACATTCTAGATTTCCTAAATTAGTTCCTTTTCCCCCAGATGTGGGCAGTATTAACAAAACGGCATCAAATGGCGTTACTGATGTGGACGCACGGTGAGGAGGCATTGGCTAAGTCTCTGGTGGCTTGCAAGCTGTACAAAGCGATGGCACATGAAGCTGCTGAAGACGATATGGAGACTGAGGTCTATGAGGAGCTAAGACACTACGGCAAGGAGTTTGAAAACAAAGGTGAGAGTTTTGTTCTTGACGTGATCTTGACTATTTTTGGAATTATATTTCTCAACTTTTTTCTATCTTTAGTTTTTAATCTTATGTTGTCGGCGACACGGTTGGTGCAGTGGCTAAGCGTTTGACTGCTGCGCTACTTGTCGCGGGTTCGATCCCCGCACTGAACAAAAATTTGTATGACTTACAGATACTCTGGCCGTTTGTATATGTGAGTTTAAATGTTTGTAAATGCATCCACTATTCAAGAGAAATTCCTGGAGTGGGACACGTTATTTTAAAAAAAGAAATATTATTTTTGCTGTACAGGCTTTTTACAGGTCACCCATTGATAAATGATTCCCCAATATTGTAACTTCTTTGAACCCACATAAAACTGTTATAGAAGGGTTTAAAACTTGAAAATTTAGAAAATGTTCTAATAAATCATTTCTCAGTCACCCTTCTAAGCCGAGGAATTAAATACATTTTGTCAAAATTAAGTAAACATCATAAAATAATCGATAAAGTTTCCACAATCACCAAAGTTTCGATCACGTTTTATTTTATGACCAATTTTATATTTTAACTTTGTGAATCATAGATTGCTTGAATATGACGAACTCATTTCACTAAGTTCATAAGTAATGTTTACACACAAAGTAATCTAAAGTTGTTTCAAGAAATATTCTTGATTCGCAATCTAAAAAGAAAAAGATTTGTAGAAATTACGAACTTTTACCGCATATAAATAAGGCCTCTTTCTTTAAGAACCGCGTCTAATTAATGGCAAGTTTAAACCTCACTTAAACATTAATTGACAAATGTTAACCTGTTAATATTGAAAGCTATTATAAACTTAATAGCGCTATAAAACTAGAAACGTGAGAGCTAGACACCTAACATGTTAGAACATAAACTTAAATTAACGACTTTTGTACAAGACTCATTTTAAATTTCATCTTCTTTAGCCTTGGAGCTTCTAGATTACTGCTACCGTCAGGATGATGATCAAGCCCAACAGCTGCTGACTTGTGAGCTCCAGAACTGGTCAGGTCAAACCTGTCTCAGCTTAGCCGTGGCAGCCAATCACCGCGCGTTACTCGCACACCCTTGCTCACAAATAATTCTAGCTGATCTTTGGATGGGAGGTCTCAGAACAAGAAAAAACACAAACCTAAAGGTAATTGCCGTTTATATATATTTTTTATCTCTTTTCTTTTAGTCATTCATCTTATTAACGCACAGACTTGTCATTCGCACATTTCAGAATACGAAAATAAAGGAGACGTGTTTTGGTAGCTAGGGGAAGTAGTGGTAGAAATATAGTCATCGACAGTTTTCCGCGTATTTCACGAATACTTCCAATTAGAGGGCTTCACTCTACGAGTGGGTGTGACATAAATATAACACGTCTCCGTTGTTAGTAGTAAAGGGCACGATCAGTAGATTTCGATGTTAGACTTTTAACTTAGACATAACAGAGGAACTCGACTGTAAAGATATATAATTTGATGTCTGTGTGTCGATGAGTCGCTTTATATATTATAATCATTTGGAAATTCGCATGCACTTTGTTTATGACGCCGATTTATGCAAGTCCAATTTGATTTTTCAGAATTTCATGTTTTGTATTGAAGAATGTGTGTCAAATTAATGACAGATTAAAATCTTTAATTCGACTCATAGACATGCACACAAGATTTTAATATAAAAAATATATTGCTATCTCACTTGCACATAATCGGCGTCGAAACCCCGTTTCAATTAGAAACATAGCATGTACCGCTTAAGTCAAAGTGAGTTAGCATCGACGAGCGTTTCCTTTGCCACATCGGCTTTGTCGTGATGTGTGAAGGTAATTCTGAGCCTGCTGTGTCCGCTGTACATTCTCCAACTGGAGTTCAAGTCGAAGGAAGAACTGCAGCTGATGCCGCAGACGGAAGAGGAACACCTCGAGAACGAGAGCATCGAAGATGATAGGAGTACCAAGGACCCCACCGACGCTGAGGTAAGAGTTCGTGTTCTGTTGCTCACCATCTTAGTTTTACATTCTCATGGGAAGTATGACGTCACGTTGGCCATTTTTTGTAGTCACCTTTTATTACAAATATAATACACATTTCTCAACGGGGATTATATTAAATATTATAGTCTCTTTGCTGTGTTTTGAACAACCAGATCTACAGAAAGTCACCTTTACCTGAAAGTCCATCAAAGAAACTTGCTGTAGAGGAAATCCTATTTAAATTTAACTGAAAATACTTAATATCATATCTTCCAAGTTTGAGTAAAGAGACTAATCCATATAACTATCGGTGAAGGAATTATCTGTGTTCACACAACCACATTCCACATTCACTCATATAGAAGAATATAATATTATGTTTATGTATCTCTATTTTTCAGAGCTTAGATATAGTATTAGAATAAACTATGTGATTGTTGCGTATGTAGGTTGGAGTAACGAAAAGGCGTACGCTATCTATCAAGAAGATTATACCGCCTGGACAGCCGAGTAAAGTAACGAAGGTAGACGAGACTTTGGGACTTGAGTGTTCTACTGTGATACGAACACAAATCGCACAAAACTACTACACATTAGTAGAAACGTAGATTCTAAACATTCAATAGTCTAATGTTGAACACAATCTCTCAAGAGGGTCTGAAATGACCGCTTTAGCAGAATCATAAAACTGAGCAGCTACCCTACCATGACGTGTTAAAAGAACTTATTCCGCTAAGGGAAAGGGACAGAGCTATGCAGGGTGTCTAGCACCATCTCTTTCACTCAGTGGAATAAGTTCTGCTTTAAGATGTCATAGTAGGCCTACTGAGCGAGACTGAGCTACCGTCTGTTGCGCTACGTGTCGCGGGTTCGATCCCCGCACGGAACAAATATTTGTGTTGGCTTACAGATAATTGTTTCAGGTCTGGTTGTTTGTGTATGTGAGTTTGAATGTCTGTTAACGCACCCACGATATAGGAGAAATTCCAAGTGTGGGGCAACGTTTTTTTTTAAAAAAAAACATTTATATTCTTAAAATGCAAACAGACGCAGTCAATGGCATTGTCAATTATCACTTGGTGACCATATTACGAATTTTAACGTAATTCATATTATGATTCTGCGAAACCGGCCACGCATTTTAGGCCCCAGGTCTGCAAATATATACGAGTTTAGTTGAAAGAAAACCTATTTATGTATAGCATCATAACTGGCACAGTACTTTATCTGTACGTCTCTTCCTCATGAAGTCTTTACACTCCACACAAAAACCTTCTTGTGTTCGTATTACATCAAAGTGCACACACAAAACAATATATTTGTTGCGCGGTACGTTCGGTGGCTTTGAGCGTGATATTAGGCTTCCGTGGCGCTCCGCATACTTCCAGCCTCTCAGTTCACCCCTCCTCCTGTCGTTCCGCCCGTCTTTATGGGCAACGTCATTCGTTTATAGCTCACCTTGAATTTTAGCACTCCGAGAACATTTTCGTGCAAGACGACCCTCTAAAGAAGCTCAATTTACGACGTCTTTCTAATTTACCCGAGACATCGATATTAAAATTTGTAACGAGACATTTTTCTAAAGAAACTCTGGTTGCTTTGTAAATACTAAACATTCAAAGTTTATTACTGTCGTAAAATATAATAACGACACTAATTGCAATGGTTTTTAATTAAAATAAATCCGAGGTGAAGCTTAAACGGTGACATTAAAGCTCTCTGTTCTTCAATTTGTGTCAATGTGTACCGTAGTTAGATTTTGTAATTATTTCCAATCCTTGACTCAAGCTGTCGTCTAAATATTTCAAAGATATTTTCGCTATATCGTTCGATTCTTATACGTTTAACATTATTTTATGAAAGTCTTTATTCTCAAAATATGGATGATTTTATTAAGATTCAGCTTGTAAACGTCGACTCTTACACTTGATGTGGTGTCGTGAGCTTATATTATTTCGATATTGTATGCGTTGTTAATCAATATTCTGCTTTATTGTCATGCTTGCGTCTTGAGTATTGAACTAACGTACTGTTATCATACTCCGTGTCATCTCGACCTGGTCTTTGGAGAATGATGCCGCAACCGTTTAAATCTAGTCACTATTTACTGTTAAATTCAAGCTTACTATGAATGTTTATAATATTACCAAGTCTCATTTTATTTTGTGGTGTGAACATATTGTTGTAACATTTAAAAACGATTTTGTCTGGACTCAAGCAGGCGTTGATTGGCTCAGGGGCCGAATGCGAAACTCGTGTCGATCAGAACGGGAAAGTTGGTAAAATAGGGTGGGAACCCTCATATAGAGAGCTGCCTGAGCCTCACTCGCCCGAGGACAAGATGATGAGGCCACTGAGACTCAAGAAGAAGATTTACGAGTTCTTTACAGCGCCTATCACCAAGTTCTGGGCCGATTCGGTGAGTAACTTCAAGTTTTATTATGCTCTTTATAATGCACATGAGGGTATTGATTTACAAATATCTGTGACAAGCAGGATGGTCACCCATCCACAGACCAACTATGGCTAGCGCAGTTCAACCTAAAGTTCAAAACTGTGATTATTTAACCATGAGCTCCTACGATGCCATAAATATACATACAATTACAAACCATACGTATCTTAGATAAATTTCTTCCAAATCGTTATTAAGACATTATAATAGGCAGAAATAGCTAATTTTGAAAAAAATACAAAGATGTAAAACCTCTTATCCATTTTTGAGTATAAATTTTCAAAATCGGAAATCCCTTATTTTTACGAAAACCCCGTACTATTCATGCATTGTATTATATTACAAAAAGAATCTCATATTATCCCATAACCGACATAATTACTGCCGGAAAATTGCGGACCCTTGCTTTATAAATTTGTAAGATTAGCATAATTTTGTCTTCGTTATTTTGATTTTCTCCCATTACTCTTAAATTCCTTTTGTTATGTTTTTTTCTTGCTCATGCTTTTCCAGCATTGCTTTCGGAAACGGTTCTTTTGTAATATTTTTTTTGTTTGATAATAAAGTCGTTCAGGGTTCCGTACCTCAATAAAAAAAGGAACTTTTGTAAGATCATGTTGTTGTCCGTATGTATGTCAAGACCCTTGATCCACCCACATCTCTGAAACGCGAGGAAGTATCGAATTAAAAGTATATATTAAGTCTAATAAGTCTTTTCCTTGGAGCTGTGAAAAAATCAACCCTGTTCCAAGTTTCTACTGAACTTTTGGTGCCAGAGTCCAACTCGCACTTGTCCGATCTTTTGTAAAATTTGATTTAGATCCTCATTTTATTTACGTTCTAACGTTTTTTAAACACGTAAACTTACTTACATTTAAATTTGTCAAAATGCTACAGAATTTCGTAATTTTGTTCATCAGCAACTTGAATTCAGTTGAAAGACTTCTTAGCGTACTTACATGAAGAGAATTCGTAATTGCGAAACGGTTTTAACTCAGCAATTGCACTAACTCAAAAGGCATACAAAATTGCTTTTCTCAAAAGTGTAGTTACGTTTTAAGTGATCAATGCTACAATTGCATCTGTCAACCTACGTATTATTACGTCAAGCACCGCCGGGCGGGCTTTATCGTAAGCGTAATCTGATTTTAAGACTTATCTTTACTACAAATACAGTTTTAAATAGGTTGGTGGCACAAATTTATGTCAGCGGGGCTCAACGGTAATACTTGTTTACTGGCACGTTTTTGTGCCGCTGAGGCTCTAGAGGTTAAACTGTAGGTATTAGTACCTCCGAAACGTCCGGAATTTTCGAGCTAATTACAAGAAATTTCGATTAAATTGCGATGCCAATCAAATGATACAGGTCTCAAAAATAAGCTACAAAGAAAACTTTGGAAACTAGGAACCCTATTGTTACAAACATTCTTTCAATCCATTGGAAACTCTAGACCTATAATTATCAATACAATATGTATAGATGCACGGTAATTGTCACAGTGCATGATAATGATCCTGTGCATTACGACAAAGTATCTATGGATTCAATCTATATGCAATCACTTCGATTGTATTACAATTCCCTTCTGCATCACTTTATCTATACTAATATTATAAAGCTGAAGAGTGTGTTTGTTTGTTTGAACGCGCTAATCTCAGGGACTACTGGTTGGAATTGGAAAATTCTTTTAGTGTTGGATAGTCCATTTCTTGAGGAAGGCTATAGGCTATATAACATCACGCTACGACCAACAGGTGCTGAGCAGCGCGGGTGAAACCGCGTGGAACAGCTAGTATGAAATAATTGGCTACATTTCATGCTATCGCCATATAAAAAATTTAAACTACCAACCATTGTCTGACAGTAAAGATCAATGACAGTAATGGTCAATGCATATTGTGTGTGTTTTTTTTCTGGAAAGTTACTATCTAATTTGTATTAGGCACCTTAAGCAAACTGTATTTTATTCACAAATTATTGTAAAGGGGTGCGTCCCCGACGCGAAAAAGGTTACCACGCATTCAATAGGTACATCATTTTGAACCAGAAGGGCTACTATGACATCTTATAGCAATTCTTATTCCACTGAGTGAAAGAGATGGTACTAGACACCCTGTATAGCTCTGTCTCTTTCCCTCAGCGGAATAAGAATTGCTTTAAGAGGTCATAGTAGGGTAGCTGTTTGCTACGAAACTGCACCACTAAAATTTCTATTGTTACCGTTTTCGCGTCTTTGATTCCAAGCTGTATAAGAATTAGCGCTTTCGTGTTCCACGCGCGCTTCAAAAGGGCCGTTTTGGGGCAGCAAAGCAGGGCCACGGCCACTGCCCGCCCGGGTTGTTAGAGATATCGCGGCCCCGGAACAGAAAGAGCAAAAGAAGTAACATAAACAGGTTTTAGTCAGTAAAAGTCTGAACTCCCCTCTGTTTCTCCCAGACGTTTTATTTTTTCGGATGGTGATGGTGGAATAATTTATGTCGCCGTGCTTAATATAATGTAACTAATTCATGTATTCTTGTTTCCAGATAGCCTACATATTGTTCCTATTGATGTTTACATATACAGTATTAGTCAAGATGGACCCGACGCCGTCTTGGCCCGAGATATATTCTATATGTTATATATTAACGTTCTTATGTGAGAAGATAAGGGAAATCATTACGTCCGAACCTGTTGCTATTAGGTAAGTGATTAGTTTTTCGTTTATATAACGTAACCTTTTGATAAAGAAATGGCATTAAGTATACAGGGTGGAATTTTGTAATGCCATCTGAAGGGGAAGTACTCTTAATAATTTATGTTTTAAAAGAAAGGAAACGGAATTCAAAGATTTTGTGGGGATATGTAAAAAATCTATTTTACATTAAATCTTATGAGAATGTTAACGAGTTGAGAGTTGAAGTTCAGAATACGATTTATAATATTCACCACAACACGTTATTAAAGGTTACTGGAAATAAATTCGTTAGAAGAATAAATTTGTGTATCCAAGAACATGGAGTCCATTTCGAACAATTAATTAGTTAGTTTACCATTTTTAGTAAGTAATTCAATTAATTTAAGATTTCATTGTTTTCCTTTTATTTAATTCATTAAGTTTGCTAGAGATTTCATCCTTATTGACCCTAACGATCAATGCAATAAAAGTACAGAGTTCAACTTTTACAGATTTTAGTCGGTTCGATTACCGTGTGCGGCAAGCGAATTTTTAAAATTCTTTAATGCTGTTTTCTTTCTTTTCAAAAATAAAGGAATGTTTTCTTGGAGTAAAAATTTCTATCTAAAGTATTAAGAGAACTTCCCCTTCAGGTAGCATTACAAAATTCCACCCTGTATGATGATGTCATTTTTTGTTGTCACAAACTAAACTAAAACTACTCTAAAACCAAACCGGCCATTTTAGGCTTGCTATTGTTATTGCGTCAACGGGGAATGCTCGGTTAGTGAGGGAGTGCCATAATATCGAGCGCTATCAAATCAAAAACTTTCATGACCCCCATCTCTTCGACCCCCGTCCTTAGTTTATGTTGAAGTTGCCTTCATCTCAATTAAGATGATAGATCCATTAATCATTCTATTAATTTGCGGATCGTTGGCGAGACCATCAATAATAATATAATCTTCATTATTGTTTGAGAACGATCTCTGAATTTAAACTTCTAATTCGGTCTTTTTTTTGACTGCTCTGTTGTTCTCGAGTTCGCAAGCGCGACGCGGGTTTTGGGCTCGATTTCCGAGTCAGACAATTTTTTTTATTGCGTTTTTCCATAAGGTATTTCTCAGTAACCGCCCGGAGTTTTTAAGTTGACTGTATGGTACCCCCGTGCCTCAGAAAGCACGTTAAGCTGTTGGTCCTGCGCCTGATCTCTCTCCGGTCTTGACAGATTGCCGTCTTATTGGACTAGGAGAGTGAGAGAACAGAGAGTGCATCTGTACCTGCGCACACACTTGTGCACTATAATACCTCCCGCGGAGATGACAAATTTCCGCTGAGATTGGCCGCTGTGACCTTCGGTCAGAAGGACTATGTTATACTTACATAGATTTTTTCGCTTCTGGAAGGAGAACGGTGTTTTTTATTTAAATCTACGACATTGTAGTTTAATGATATTCTTAATTACTGTCTACATCATCCCAAAGCTAGGCAAAAGCGTATAATTAGTAAAAATATAAATATTTAGGATAATCACATTCAAAATTAATAATATGATAATCATTTTAATGTACACGCAACAGTGCGATCAGTCGCTAAGCCGAACAATAACAAATATGTATTCTATTTGCAAATTAGTTGTTCTCGCTAATCTGTGGTATGTGGCATACATTCCGGTAATTAAACTGCATAGTAATTAAGTTTCAGTCATTATATGGCTGACTGGAACAATATATTTTGCTTCCGAATTAATTATTGGGAATATGAATACCTAAATTAAAAGAAAGGTTGAAATGGCTTTTAATCACAGATATGTTGTGTTTACATGGAAATTTATAGTCTGTATGTATCATTTTAGTTATATATTTCGGCTTTCAAAAGCAAAATCAAAATATTTTTATTTCATATAGGCCTACATAGGCACTTCTAAAACGTCGAGAAAAAGTGCACGGTTCGTGTTGGTCGTTTCCTATGGAGAAGAACCGGCATTAAACTCCATGGTTACTCTTTTAGCATCATTTGGTTTTACAATGTTGTTGTTACAGCGTTAGTACTTAAGTATGAGCACAGACACGCATGTATGCGGACAGCGTAGGCCCGACAATAAGTCATTGCAAAAAATAAAAATATGCAAACTGAACTGATTCCATCAATTTATACTTTTTCAAGTTAAAAGTTAAGATACAAATTGTAAACAACCACTTCGCGTAATTCATACATTTATTTATGTGTATTTTGTAGAGGCATATACTCCAGCTACGTTAATACTTGTTCCAGACATAAGTTCAGCGTATGGGCGTGGAATCTATGGAACACGTACGACGCGGGTTTCATCATATTCTTTCTGGTGGGCTTGACCTTGAGGCTGCGATCCGTGTCTATGGATGTAGGCCGGGTCATCTACTGCGTGGATATTATTTATTGGTACTTAAGGATATTGAATATATTGGGTGTTAATAAGTACTTAGGTAAGAATTGTATCATGTGCCATATTTTTATATGTTTATACTCCAGTTTTTATAATTGTAGTACAGTTAATTTCAGCTAATAAATACTTTTTTCTGTGCTAAAGTAGTTACCGATTATATGTAGAATCGGTAACAATAACAACGTAGTCTTCGTAGGAAGACTGCATTTTAAATAAAGAATGTTATCTAATTTTGATTATTAATATTCTCTGTCAAAAATAAAAAATACTATTGAAAGAATTACTTCGAAAGGTCAACTAGTTTCCGATTTACGACTTGATACTAAGCGAGTCGTGGTCTGCGCGGCGCGTTGTGAAATGACGTCACAAGCGGTCACGTGACTGTGACTATAAAATCAAAACTACTAGGTTTTTTTGACAACAACAAAAACTAGTGTGTTTGTATACGTACAGGCTTTACTGATACAACATTTCAAGCGATTTGGCATACCTTGTAACATTCCTCTTTAGCAAGACCTTAAATCCTTCATCGTATCAGTCTATAGACAATCTGTCAACTGCTTTTCTTTTATCCAAGTATTCTACCCTTTTCTTTTTCGTCTACAGGTCCCCTAGTCACAATGATGGGTAAGATGGTAAAAAACATGATTTATTTTGTGGTGCTATTACTGGTGGTGCTAATGTCTTTCGGCGTGGCGCGGCAGGCAATCTTATATCCAGACGAGGAAGCAAGCTGGCATCTCATCAGAGAAGTAAGTCTGATATATTAGCTGATGATCTTATTGTACTTACAGATTTTAAAAATAATAAAGACGATAGTTGAGAATTAGACGTTACAGAACATAGCAAATATTTTAGTGAAAGCATGTCTGCATTTGCTGAACCTATTCAACAAGTAGATACTGTTTTGTTTAAATAGTATGAATTAGTGATGGCAGTATTTTGTTTTCAAGAAAATCATAATGAACTAAAGCCTACATATTATCTACCACACTATAATAGAGTTAATATACTACAACATCTTTAATTAAGAACTAACTAAATCACAAACCATAATCAACTGTACCATCAAAATCTACTAACATTTGCAGGTATTCTTCCAACCATACTTCATGCTATACGGAGAGGTGTTCGCTGAGCAAATGGCGCCCCCTTGCGGGCTGCCCGGGCTCGAAGAGTGCCGCGTGGGCCACTGGGTCCCCCCCGTGGTCATGAGCGTGTACTTACTCATCGCCAACATTTTGCTAGTCAACCTTCTCATAGCCGTCTTCAATAACATCTTCATTGAAGTCAACGGTGTGTCGCATCAGGTTTGCGGCGAACTCGATAACTGTCGTAGCTTCGATGTTGTTATAGTGCCTGTTGCGAGATTTGATTACGTTACGGTTGGAGTCAGAGGATTTTATTTTGTAGACGGTAGATTTTCACTCTGTATTTAGAAAGGTTATTTTCAAATTTGGGAATATAAAGAGGTCCACAATATTTGGATGATTTTTTTTTTGTCCATTTGGGTTTATTCAAATAAAAGGTAAAGTCTGGTAAATGTACAAGAAATAATTCTGTAGTACAAAGTGAAATGGTCGACTGTAGTCGTAATTCGTCTATCATCTTGAGTAGATTAGCACCTGGGTAGTTTTAGTTTATTAAGTTGATTAGTACTTAGTTTCCCAGTATATTGAGTTTGATTAAATATTATTTGACTGAAAACTTAATATTATTGTTATATTTTTAACTTTTCCTTTTTTATTATTGCCAATTTTATTTTACCGCCATTTTAGTTTGAGCTCCCGTTGTCCGTAGATATTCTTCCAACCGTACTTCATGTTGTATGGCGAGGTGTTCGCTCCTGAGATCGACCCCAAGTGCGGGAAGAACCCCGGAGAGCCAAAGTGTGTGACCGGCAGGTGGATCACGCCCGTCGTCATGACCGTATACTTGCTCGTCGCGAACATTTTACTCATAAACCTACTTATTGCCGTCTTCAACAATATATTTAATGAAGTCAATGAAGTCTCGCATCAGGTTTTTTATTTTATTTTTTCTTTATTTGCTTTTAGTTGTCCGTACCAGAGTTGGAAAACTTTGCTTTTAAAGAAGTGAAATAGTTCATTCTGTATTTTCATATTGAAATTATAGATTTGTCCTAATGAATTGAACCTGTATTTACAGAATCGAAATTATGATTTAAAATCACAATATTTTATGTCTGTACAGAGTTCTGTTTACTACAACACTATCCCCTTGCTTAAAGTTTATTTTAATTCTTAACATTAAAAATAACGTTATGACGTTGACTTTGACTTTAACTGATGGTACGGAAAACTAATGTCACAAGAATGATTGCATTTTGCTTTTTTCGTATTTTGTTAGAATCATGCCTCGTTTCTCCAGGTATTTATGATTCTAACAAAATTGCACGGTAGACGTTATTGATTACTTAAAGTTCTTGTTTATTTTTACCATTTCCTTTTAGTTGATCAGCTATCCCATAATCAAATACGTCTGCATTAGTTAACTTTGATGTTATTACTTATTTTGTAACACTTTTTGTTTAAAAGAGATTTTTAAGATACCTATTAATAAGTTTTTTTTACAAAGTCCCCTTTGAAAGTTTCGAAAAAATATATAGGTATGAAAGATTAAAATTGGATTAATAACAACGATTGCTGCATTTCCCTATCTTAAATCAACCAACCAACCTTTCAGGTATGGATGTTCCAAAGATTCACCGTGGTGATGGAATACGAACGAAAGCCAGTGTTGCCTCCTCCATTGATAACGTTATGCCACATATACGCGATAGGCAAGTGGGTGACAAGGAACGTATCGCACAAACGGTTCCAGTACGACAATGGGCTCAAGCTATTTTTAGAGAAGGAGGATATGGAAAGACTTTACGATTTTGAAGAGGAATGCGTTGAAGGGTATTTTAGGGAACAAGTAAGTAATACACGAAATAAATCGAAAATTGACTAATGTAAATATAGCCTTTATAAATGCATCCGATAAATGTTTTCAGGAAGTTAAACTGTCGAATTCTATTGAAGAGAGAGTGAGAAATACAACTGATAGGGTAGAACATATCACGACCAAAATGGAAGACTTGAATCAAAAAGCTAATTGCCAAATACAATCAGTGCAGGTACGAGTAAAACTATTACGATATACTTTATACATAGAAACTAACCTATCATTACAAACAATATAAAAAAATAACAATCTTTACAGAGTGTAGAATTTAGGTTAAGAAAGTTAGAAGATGTGGCAGAACAGACTATGAATCACTTGGCGGTGATCCATCGATTCATGGCGACTCACCCGTCGCTGGTAAACCGAGGGTCCACCGACACCCTGGGACCTCCACCACCCACCTTCCAGGCTGGAGCTTCGAGATTAAGAACTGCTAGTGATCGTTCCGAGGTAAGTAAATTATAAGATTTGTAAAGATATCAGGAAAAAGGAGTTGTGTTAATTTGGTGGAAGATTAATCCATCCTGTCTTAACTATAAAGAAATTGTGTGTAATTCTTGTGTACCTTCATTGTTTTGTAAAAAAAAAGATATTTTCTGCGTTGGTTCGACCCCAACAAAAAAAAACTATATAAGATCGTCAAAATTGACATCTTATGAAATGTTTAACCCAAATCCACAATGAAAGCTTCATCAACCTTTGTTTTTGATGTTTCTTTTAATTCCATTATATGTTTGATGTCGACCTCAACAAGAATGCTTGAGAACACTAATTGCAACGTTTTATGTTAATCATTTAATTAGCATGTGAATTATGTCGATGTTTGCATTAATGCTAATTTTAAACCTTTGTCTTTCATTCAATGTTTGTGAACCCCACTTAACCTGCAGATTGTCAGAAATTCGATAACTTATCATATAAATTCTAGATTCGGTAGTCGTTACACATAATATCATAACTTGTATAAGTGAAAATAACGATAATGATCTGACAATCTGTACTCGCTTTAGTGTATTTGATTCAGCGTCATTCGGAGATTTACACCGTATCAATATGCAATGTAGCTATACTCAACATTAGTATGCAACATGCAATATTAAGTTATTCTCATACAGTCCAAGTTGGAGCCAATAGAACTCTCTCGATCCTCTCTTACACTAACTACTCAAAACTATGGCTAACTTCCACAAATTGTATGGTATTGTATTAAACATCTGTGTTATTTTATAACTTCTTGTGCCTATCTTCAGAATTGTGGCTGTAATTTTGAAATGGAAACTGAAGATATTTTATGTAATTTTAAAGATTTTTTTTCGGTTGCTGTTGTTTATTAAAAAGGGATCAAATATAATTTCCATGATTTTACAGTATTAGTCTATTCAAATATCTCAAACGACGATGTCACAATAAGACGCTGAAGGACAATTTGTATTCCAAATCAACTTAAACTTACTGACAGCGCTAGAACTGAACTAGTTGTTTGCCATATTATATTCAGCAAATGATCGGAGTATTACCAAAGTCTGAAACTGTGAAATGTATGAGATAAGTTAATGCTTTATAAATAACTACATATTTCACAAAGTTGAAACAATCGCTTTCATTGCCTTTCATAAATAGATTCATATAGATTTTCATAGATAGTTTAACAGTATCCGATAAAATTGTATCATTTTAAACGGGACCAGAATTTGTATGGAATCTATCAATCTGCTACATTGCCGATACTGGTTCAAAGATCGTAAATTAGGGTTTGAAAGAAGTTCTTGGTCAACCAAATCTCCGTGACGTTGTCCCAAATACTAGTTAGGTAGCTATGTATGACGTCACGACAGGTGCTGTCGGACAGCGACACTGGCGTGGCGAGGTTCGCCGTGCGCCCGGTGCAGGAGGAAGACGAGCGCTCGCGACCCTCCGATGTAAGCACCCCTCTCGGCCCTCTCTGCCGCATAGCCGCCCGCACAAGCTGCACTGGTTTCATAGGCCTTGACAAAGAACCAATGATTACTGTAGATGAAAGTGTAAGCTATATAAATGAACATTAACCTGTCATTACATCCGCGCCTGAAGAGGCTATAGGACTGTTTGGTGGAACTGCCTTTAATAGATTTGTTTTGAAATTTATAATATCCTTCAAATTTCTAATTTGACCAAAAATTTATAAACTATCATTGGCTGTTTTGTTATCTTTTTCTAAAAATCTTTCTTTTATAAATTATTTTGATGAAAATTATTTGTTTCGATCTTAGGACGACGGTGAAGTATCGGTTGTACATCAGGCAAGTTCAAACCATTTGGTTGACGTACTTTGAGCACTAAGGTGGAGCTCCTTTCTGCTTAGAGCTCCATCTGAAACGTAAACAGGATTATCTCCTTAGTGCACAAATGCAATTTTGTATCAAAGCTTTTTAATTAACAAAACTGGAATAGCCTCTGTACACTTAGCATTTGCTACGATTCATATTATTTGTTGGTCCACAAACTTCTAGGTACTAATGTGTCGCACATTTGTTTGGGCAGCCAGTGAACTAGTTGTAGGTTATTATTTGTCTAATAAAATTAGAAGCCAGTTATTAAAATTAAACTTAATTCGAGTAAATGCAGAAGTAGGTACTGCTTTAGTGTCATGTGGGACAGCACCGTGAACCGTTTTTGTTTTTTATTCTTGTTGATTTGGTTCAATGCAGATTTACGATTATAAAAAAAAAAATCATAAATCAGCATTGAAATATTAAATAATAACGTTGTATTCAGCTCTGCAGTTTCATAATCTTGTAGTTTTTATATTTTACTGTGATGTGGGTTCGTAAGTACTCTATTTTTATGACTCACATACTATGCAAATTATGCAAATTAGTTTTTATAACTGTATAGCACTGAAGCTTTTCAAAATTGTTGAATCACGCGTGTACTATATACGCACTTTCGGCTTTCTAATTTGGCTTATCGGCGCAGTTCACTTAGCTTCTTCATTTCCACCTATAAACTTAATTTTAACTTCGATTAACAATAATACCTTGAAGTTACATCCTTTATTAATAATTACATTATTTCAAAAGTCATAATCAACTCCAAATTTTAAACTCGCCACTTGAAATTCAAGGTTTTATTGACTTCATATTATTTATACGCTTTAGAAACTCTTTAGTCTTCCTCTTACATTTTCACCACTTATTACCAGGATGAGATGCCTCAGTCTGGACCCGAGGCTCCTGTGGAGAAGGAACCGGAAGCGGACTCAATATCAACGTCCTCTGGAGAAGGTCACGCAGGACCTAACATAACGGTGGTGAAGGTACAGCCACCCATAACACCAGCCAGGCAGAGATCCTCCGATAGCAACAGGACGGAGCCTAGTGACGAGAAAAAAGGTAAACAAAAAGGTTACTAAAGGAAACAGAAACAGAATTCAATTTAATTAAAACAGTATTCCAAAATTCGTGTACGTTTATACCAAACAAGTACTTTTTCTATGTATGGCTCAAAAATATATTATTTGTAGATATCTACCCTCATCCTCGTCTAATAGCATCATCGAACGACGATGCTTTCTTGCCGGAAGTGCGTGAGGTACCAACTGATCTACAGAGCTTGCGCCCGCGCACCACATCTGCTGGAACAAGACGCACTGCAAACACAAGACGGTAAGTTTCGGAAACATTCTCCTTTTTTAGGATTATTCTGTATTTCGCATTTTGATGGTATAGATAAAGCAGAATACTGAGTTACAAATTTACGTAAACTGTTCATTACAGTTCGTGAAATAAAACCATCTGAAACCAATTCGAAATTAATTCCAGTTTCAGTCATATTGCCGTACTTTGGATTAATGAACCCGTGAATTGCAATAATATACGTAATTGAGTAGGTGTATGTAATAATATGTAAATAAGCCCATCCGAAAGAATAACATTAACTAAATATCACTAAACATGTTTACTCAGTATATAGTCTGGGCACCAATTCCATGTCAGTGAAGGTAAGCAAGAAAACAATAGAATCATCAAATTCACGCAAAGAATTTAAAGGAGCATGTGCATTCATTATCACCGAAGACTAAATTACGACCAAGACAATATTATGAGTTTCCCAATACATAGGAACAGTCTACTATGGAAGTGCCGTCAGAACCAGATGGTTCCATTTCGTATCGTCAAGCATGACCGCGTTACCTTTTGTTCTTGATTGCCATATTCATAAACCATTACTTCATTTATTTTGGAAAAACTATACTTGATAGAGTTTTGGCTGCTCTGGACCCAAACTTTTTAATGGTCTCCAAAAATGTTTACAACTAATTTTAGTTAGAAGTTATTATACTATAAGGTATTGGAATCAGTTGTATAATGAAAAAAATAAACAGAAAGGTTGGTTTTCTACAAAAATCTCGAGAATCTAAACAAAAGAAGTTGTCGATTTTCGTGAATGCAATCGATCATTTGCATTATCCACAGCCACCAAAATCTCACTCGTTTCTTTATCCTTCATTCACAAAATCGGCAAATACTGTGTTTATTTGTATAAAACCAAAATTATCATCGCCATAATTGTTTTTAATTTTATTTTTTGTTACCTTCTTGCATCTGTTAGGAGACGGTTGTGGAAACAGTAAGTCAAATAGAGTCATTGGCGATTGGCTTAGCTTCTTAGCGAATGTAGTTTTAGACGTAGTTGCCTTACTGTATAATAAACATTCACTTATCTAGCTTGTGTACACGCTCGATATCGATATGTTTAGCATTAACAAGCACTATCTTCAACAGTCACACACAACACGGTTTTAATGTGGCGCAATTTTGTTTGAGCATCTGACTATGTATTTTCTGTACATTTCTAGTACTACACAAATCAAAATCTTACTTCAATCATATCAACATTTGATCTATCTATTTGGCTATTAATTTACATTAATCAGCTATAACGTTTCCATAGTATGCCAACTTGGAAAGTATTTACTGTAATATTGTGGCTATCATTTTCAACATTTTTATTTTCTATTGTTATAACAATGGTTGCTATAAGGTAAGCTTCGTCAGAATTCAAAATTTCTTCAATTACAAACTTTACACTATTAAAATTATTTAATCTTCTAACGTCACTGTTGCTCTCTGTTGTATTTTCGATTGTCTTGTCTTCACATTACTAACTAATCTCAAGAATTATAACCACTTTATTTATTTTTCAACAAAGACTTCTACATACTTCAACTAAACTGCCACTGCACACATATTTCTGCCACATTCTTGTGGAAACATTATTATTTGACTTTTCTTTGGAGATGCGCTGACTTTGTCGTTTCATAGCTCTTTAGCAAATTCTGACACTGATTGAGTAAAACCAATCAAAATGCAGACAGAATTAAATCAAGAAAAGAAGAAACAAAACCTTTATCAACAAGTCCAAGTCAACACATCTTCCAACGTAAGAGACTTGCTATCAAAATAGTCGAAGTTTTAAAACGATCATGGCATTACCAGGCGCTCGGAGGGCGGCAACGACTGTGGCATGGGCGGGCACTACTCGGCGCAGCACCTGGCGCCGCGCAGGCAGCACAGCCAGACGCACTCTGAGCCTGACAACTCGGCCGTCGACGCTGGCTCCGTGCACAACTCCGTCACTGGGACAAGTATGTGACTCGCCATATAAAACCCTACCTGTATGAACATCTGCTATTTTAAGTGCAGACACAAGTCTCTCACAAACTATAATTACACATTTTTTAAGGTTGTTGTAAGCTGCGATTATGGCGCATAGAATTTTTAATAAAGTTCGACATTACAGTTTCACCATTTACCGAAAAATATTTTCTTTAGCCGCGTAGGTAGCTTCAGTAAATTCACAATTCATTTGATGATACCAGTTCTAAAACCATGAAAACAGATATACATTTGCAACTTGTGTTATGAGAGTACATTGACTTCTGATCATAATTATCAATATTCGCATTTAGGTCGTCAATCCGGTTGGGAAGCGACGGGTGGTGCTACCGGCATCCCTTCAGGCCAAAGGCGAGTAGGTGGAGCGCCGCGATCCCTGCTGCTGGCCATGCACGAGTACACCAGCATCACTGATGAACTGGAGACCGTATATGGACTATTCTCACCACCGCATACGCCGAGGTAAGAAAACCAGTAGGAACAACTACTTTGACTAGCTATTTCTTAAAAATCTTGTCAGGATGGTTATCGTATTATAATATCTAAGAATTAAAAGAAACATTCGCTAAATCAGTTACAGAAAGATTAAAATAAAATAGAAATAGAAACGGTCATGCTGCTCTTGCTGATGCGATAGAGAGTACTCCAAACCGCGAGCCTGTACTTAAACTAAAACTGAACACAGCTATTGACTTTATTTATAATGCTCGTAAGTCGACTATCGCAAGTCATAGTACATTTAACTCTTGCCCACAGAACACCAATAACATCACGCCTCCTCTCACCGGCCCGTGCAGCCTCCCCTTCTGTCCGTCGTCGCCACGCAAGCGAGATGTCCAACCCTGAGTTCGCGCTGTTCATGGAAAAAGAACACCTTCGAGGCGCCGAAGAAGACGACTACATTATCATGGAGAACCTTATCCAGAGGCGGTGAGTGGTCCTATAGGAGACGGAGTGGAATTGTGCGTTGCTTGCGAAGGAAGGTCACACGGATCATGAAACCATGGTGGAGGGAATGCGTTTACTTGTATTGCTGTAAATCTATCATTATGTTCTAACAGGGCAGTACGTTGTTGCGCAGTTTTGAAAAGATAAGACTGCTAAGGCAAGCAAAGCTATACTAATGAGGTTTTCATTTTCTAAATATATCCGTACTGTTCCGTTAGAACATGGCCTACATTGTATATATATTTTTTTTTATAAAAAGCGCTTTATAATATTAGAACTACTGAAGACAGCTTGAAACTTTGGAAGAAGTTATACGAAGAAGACTTGATATTCTAAACTTATACAAAATATTCTTGGAATAAGGTTGAATCGTATAAGAATCTTTCTGGACAAAGTTTTTCTACAGTCAATATACGGATTTAGGTGTCTTGAGTTCAAGATTCAAATCATCATTAAATACTATTTCATCACCATAAGAAACTTCAGAGATTAGTGTCAATAATAACGGCCCGACAAATTCCAAACTCCTCGAACTGTTGCCCGCGCGCTGATATTAATTCTCATTGATCAAACCCCGCCGAGTTTCCTGAAGTGGAAGACTATTTTGTGAGACTGTAAACACAAAGGAGACAAGGCATTCCAATGCGAGGATAAATAAATACATTATATATGGAATCGTTTATGCTCGTTTCAGTGATTTTATCTTGTAGACTTTTTTATCAGTCATTTTGAATCTGTTTGAAGATTAAGTAAAATACGACATTCGGTTTCGCAAAAGTATCCAAAAAATCTTAAACATGCTTAACCAGTACATTCAGAATGACATCAAGCTATACATTTCCAGTATAAGGTGACTTCGTTTTGTATAGATTTCTCGTACAATGAGAAATCCTCAGAAACTGGTATTGTAAAACTATGTGTCGCCGTGTGTACCAATAAAAAAGGATGGCTCAATGTCCGTTTTCCAAAAAAGTATCTTAGCAGGCGGACAAATATGGCTAAATCGGAAAGTTCGGACTCATTCAGCTGCGGTACCAAAAAGTCAAAAGGGAATTGCACCGCACCAGCCAGGCATGACACGGAGAGCTGAGCTTGCTTCGGCTTATAGCTTTTGTGAGCGTCCTGAACTCAATCCTTACTCACCAGCCGTTTGTACTGTAGCCTAGAAATGGGTGGGCTTGGCAGATACGAGGAGGAGGAGGGCGATGGGGGGGACGCGGGGGAGGGGGGCGTCAGTGGCATCAGCATCAGCGTGTGCGTCAACACCAGCGGTGCCGGGGAGCCCGCCGCTGTACCGCCGCAGACCAGCTCGCACCTCACCGTGGGAGACGGGAGGCGCTTGCCGCATCAGAGGTATGAACACGTAGACTCTTTTATACAAGATGCAAACAATTGTTATTATGATGCTTGACACATCAGCGTAGAATTTTTCGTTGATTAATAGTACAGCAATGTGTGCAGTTTCTATGAAACGGGTGATTGTTTTGTAAATCACTGACGCAAATGTTCATACATATAATCCTTATACTTACTTACTTACTAATATTATAAAAGCGAAAGTGAGTTTGTTTGTTTGTTTGTTTGTTTGTTACCTCTTCACGCTTTAATGGCTAAACCGATTTTGATGAATTTTGGTACAGAGATAGTTGGGAACCAGGAGACGGACATAGGCTATTTTTTATTAAAAAAAAGTGGGATGTGCGGGAGAAAGACTGAAGAAAAGGGAAAACTTAGCGTTGCTAATACAAATCAATAAGGCGCAAGGGGAACTGCATTACCCCAAATTTAACGCGGGCGAAGCCGCGGGCGAAAGCTAGTATACATATAAATGTTCAACAGTTCTTTACGCATCGATGTCTCTAACAATGTCACATTTAATTGTATGTTTGGTCAATTAAACAAAAAACTTTTCAGGATTTTTCATTGTAAGTGTCCATAATAATTCTTAACTATTTCCTATGTCTCTGTATCCAATATATTTCTTTTAAATTCTTTCTTACTCTACCTAATATAACTTAAGGTCTTAATATTTACCTTCTTTTCACAAAATATTTCCAATTTTTTTACCATTTTACGCTTCTCTTGCTATGTCTTCCTCTACTAAAACGTTGCCTTCGTCAACACAATAGGCACTCACTGAGAAGGTCGTCAGCTATCGACACTCGAGACCTGCCGTCGCCGCTGCAGCCGTTGTTAGACGACGATGCCTGCGGGGAAGTGCTGCTACCTGTGCCAAGGCAACCTTCTGGTATGTGCTATTTACTACAATATCTTTAGAAATCCTTGTCATTTACAATATTAGTAGTAAGCTTGTAGACACGCCTTTAGAAGATAAAGAAACGCTTAGCAATTTACTCCCTAAAGAAAGTGTTTATATTGAGAGGAATTTTGCTCCTTAATTCGACCTAGTTCAGTTTGCATGACTTTTAAACATCTTTTTTATGCAAATTATGAGTCATTCCATTTATAATGATCGATTAAATATGGAACCTTTCAAATCACCGCTAAAACCAGATGCTTTTCTTCTTCTCCTTACACTATTTCATCGCACAGGTGACACAAACGCGTCCAGCGAGCTGTCCCTGTCGCACATGGTGAGCGAGAATCTCCCACCGCGGCCCTCCATCGTGCTGGACTCATCGCAGCTGCCGCGCCAACGCTCCGCCGACCAGCCGACCTCGCAGCCGCCCACACCCGCACGCCCAGAGACCATGTGCTAGGATCTGGTAATTAGAACTTTACAACACTTTCATAACTTTAACAGCGAACCACCATCACTGGGACTTACTAATTTAAGTGTGGCTGAATATATCTTCTGAAAACCCTACCCTACAAGTAGGAAACAATTCATGTTGATTTATGATGGACATTATGTTGAACACGCCGCCGTAGTATTGCTATTTTGGTGCTATCTCAAATTCGGTGACGTTCTAGTGACGGTGGCTCTGGACAAACACCTTACGACCTCGATTCATGTTATTGTTCAAAACACGTAAGACAGGAATAGTTCTCATGAATAAATTCTCTTGCAGATAACAATAACGATCACACCTCCAAAGAAATCCAGCTCTTCAAGGTGACAACCAAATAAATTAGTAAATTACAGAAAAGCAGTGAAGGACTGACCTAGTGAAGTATTAGCCATAATAATTGTTAACACCAAATACTTAACGTTAGAGTTTCGACGACTTGTAGAGCCCTTTGTAGGCCTTTTGGGACCCTTTTCAATGTTACCTAGTTGATACTTGATACTCTCGTCTCCTGCGTGATGCTGACAGACTGAATTGAACACAATTCTAAAACTATCATATCGAATCTTTTAAATTTCTTTATTTTCTATACCTTTAGAGTTTAGTTCAGTGTTGTTTTGTAAGGTAACTACGAATTCGTTTATATTTTTTCAACTTAGAGAAACACCTGAGTCGGTCATGGAACTTATGTTTTATATCCATGAGCAATATTCACAGTTAAGTAAGTATAAGCATTAGTTGCTCAAAAATTACGCATTATTGAATATTGTTCATTATTTGATAGTTCACACATTAGGTCTTTAGTAAAACATTCATCAGGAACGCTTCAATGACGAAAACTTTGAAAAGCATCTATTTATTTTTAATTATACAAAAATGGGCCTTGTGCTTAATATGTAAAATTCAAAATCACTTCAAAACGTTATATCTTTCTTCTTTGTTAGCGGGAGTAATATTTAGCTGTAAATACGCCAAGTGTCGCTATTTAATATATCGTCTGTAGATACATGGTCCAATGCATGTCATTTCGTACTCTTTTCACTTAGATCGAATCTAAGGAGTAGGATAATTTTATACTTACCTACTTTCTTACTTAAATTAAGGAGCGTATTGAAGATTTAGCATAATGTTAAAGTGCCGAGGGGACAAAGTACTTCAATACAAGTTGTCCTACTCTCAAGATTTGTACATAGATTTATAAAATATTGTACAGAATATAAACGGTTCAGAAATAAGAACTAAGGGAAAGACAAACGACAATACTAGTGCTCACGTTGTACATACTGTTGTCAGAGTTAAAGGATTTATAAAAGGTACTGAGGTTTATAAATTAGGACTTAGTAGTTATAACAATTCGGAATCATATTATATGAACGAAAATGTTGAAACTTAAGAGTTTACGCTTCTTCAAAGCTTAACTAATCAGTGAGCACTAACAAGCGCATCTCAATTGTTTTAAGTACCACTTTCTACCATTTTGAACATATCAGAGACAATTACTAAAATAAGGATTTTATGTTCTGAAACGTAACAATATGTACGTAGATTGTAAATGTTTTATACTTGACTTGCGTATTTCAATTTGAATACCTTCATTTTATTTGACTACTGTTGACCAATTTATATGAATGTACAACGCATTTTATTAATTATACACTTGAAATTCAATCATATAAGTAAAATTGTTAGAATAATTCCGAAAGAGGGACGTCTCTGGTTAAAAATGTAGTAAAACTATAAATAGTTTATAATTTAATTATTTCCAGTCCCTCAATAAATAACGGTCATCACAATGTGTTCAATTATACCAAATATTTTGTGCAAATTTTACCATTTTTATTATATTTGCAGTACAATGAAATAAAATACATCTTTGTATATAATTGTAGAAACATGAAATAATATGAAGGTGATTATTGTATATTTAATAGGAGGTTAATAATATACTGATTATTATAATATCATTAAGCATCGGTGTATTGTTAGGGTGAACAGATGCAATAAATTATTTTACTTTTTAGTAGACATTGAATAGGGGTTTGATCATATCTTGATATCGTATTTGGTCGCTCGATATCAATAAAGCAATAATTTTTGTACGTACAACATTTATTTCTATATTCCTACAGTTTTGTATGTGCAGAAAAAGTTACAATAATTTAGTATTATTAGATATTCAGTCAAGGGAAGCAAGAAGAGAATTCGACGTTTATTTGGACGACTCTTTGGTAAAACGAACGAAATAGAATCACGGTATCCGAAATATTGTTCGTTCAGTGAGTCGGGAAAACTTTGGGGATATAATATGTAGTTTGAACCATAAAAACACAGTAAACGGCCAGGATGCTCACACAGGCTATTTCTGCGAAGTCTACTTTTCCAATAGCAATTCAAATTGCCCGTTGTAAATGGCTTTGAGACCAGGGAGTGCTATAGAAACAAAGTGCGCATTATATAAAAGTAATACAAAAAGGCGTTTTAGCCCTTAATTCTAAATCTGAATTTTTTTGAAAAATATCTCAAAATGTTGAAAACGTGTATATTAAATTTCTTGAATAATTGTTTCCATTGCAATCTCCTGGTCTTCATATAACTGTACAATAGAAGTAAATGTCACCAATTATGTATTGAGTTTGAGATTCATACAGCCGAGGAATTGAAACGGCAAGTTATATGTTCCGAATAGTCCAGTTATATTCCATATAGTTTATTAATAAGAAATATTTTACGGAGAATAGCGAATAATATAATTGTACATAAAGTGTAAATGTAAAAGTTGTTATTTTTTACCAAAATGAAATGATGTGAGAAAGCGAGCCGAGCGCTTCTAACATCCGGATGCTTTATCAGCACAATCTTTTTAATCATAATTTTTAAATCTTTAAATCATCTTTATCTTTAGCACAACGTTTTGATTATTCAAGAGAAACGACTTGTCCTTATTGGGATATTTTATTCTAGAATCGATTCATTAATATTTTTCAGAGTGATTAAAAAAACTACTTCATCTGAGTTATATAAAGTATGTACAATGGTAAAATAAATATTATATTTGTGATATTACAGCATGTTTGTTTCATTATTGTCTTTTGCTATACCTAATCGCTTTATTATCTTTCAGTACATTACCTCAACTTCTGGGATCCAATAAACAATACGATACAAGGGTAACATCGTGATATTTGCTGATCGTCTATAAACTGTTGTGTCGTATTAATCGGCAGTATATCGGTTCTCATAATAGCCGCTCGATTTCACTGCGTAATTACAAAGGTAATTACAAATAATTGAAAGGTTTCAATTATTTATTGGATGACTCTGTCAATATCTGCATCACATTGTCGATGCAGAACATAATTATTTGTTAATTATGCGAAGAGACTCACTGAATTATCTACCATCAATAATGATAGGTTACAGAACTTTCAATATTCACAGTTAATTAATTAAACAACAACGTTTAATTGGACGTAAACAGCTACCCTGTTATATAAATGTCGATCAATTAACTTCTACAAAGATGAAACTATTCGCATATCATTAACGTATGATTTAATAGTCCTTATCGTTAACAATAGTCGAGTGCAATTGAACTTTTTCATAATATAGTACAAGAAAACAATTACAAAGATACATTACATAATGCATACAACAAACCTTCTAGCTGAGACCATTAACAAGGCTGCTGTATTTTCTATACACATGGTATTAAAATAATATTTATGTAATTTTATGAAATGTATTTTGTATCAAAATGTTAAAAATATATGAAAATACTTTTCTTCTTTTAACACGCAGCTATGAAAACAATACAGTGAATCTCTACCGCATAAGCCCGCAACTAAGTCGATCGCACAAACACTGCGACTGCAGATATACAGAATGAAATTACCATTTCCAATAAACGTAATGAAAAGCTAATATTGGATCCAAGTCTTGACGGAAAATAATTTGAGTAACTCACAGAAAATTACGAAGAATTTGCACACTGGTGCTTCTTCACGATTTTAGAAATGATAAACAAATTAATATACTGAATAGTTTTCTATTAGGAGTATTTGGGAGCAAAATGTTAAATTAAAATTAAAGTATATATTCTAATAAAAACATTAGTAGTAGTAGTAGTAGTTTAGGTATACATAATTGATAAAAAAATCATTCAATTCGTGCGTATAATTATATATACATACAATGTGTCCGGTCACGGACTAGCGACATTCTAGATACTTATGTAATATTTGAAAATGAATTGAGAACCTCCTCCTTTTTTTATTTCCTCGGTTAAAAGCAGATTATTAGTAGGAATTGAAAATTACACACATGTGCACAAACCAACACTACTATAACAAAACCGCGCCTGAGAACTTTACAAGGGAGACTGCTGTAGATCCACGGTCTCGCAATATAATACGCCACTGCAATGGAAATATAATCCTGTATAGGTACGTAAGTAATGTTACTATACTAAGCTACAAGTGTATACGCCAAATGGGAGCTATTGTATATTAACTCGCCGCTAGAGGCGTTCGTGTTTAGATATAGTGAGGTTTTAAAAAAAAAACTTGTTTCCGCTACGCTTTGGTTTTCATACTGAAAAACGTTCTGGGGTCTAAAAACACACTCTTGTTATACCAAACATTTCGTAAAGAAGTCGCAAAAAGAAAAACAAGACCTTGGGTTTGTTCGAACGATTACTCGTTTCCCAGTACTAAAGATTGTCAACCCTGTCATTTACCAAGCCACGACGCGCCGGGCAGCACGTCCTTAAATACAAACTTAGGACAATTTATGAGTGTTTGCTTGCAGCGTTGCTTGAAGATGCCAACGTAGCGTCTTTAGCTAACAAATTTGCTTGTCGCTGGACACAAAAATCCCTGACGCGCTTCACGCAAGGATAGGCACGGCACGTATATCAAAACAAATTGAATGTTTGTGTGGATGTTAATCGTGAGGATCACGACCACATGAACAGGCTACGAGAAAAAACGTTATCAGATAATGGAATGCTCAACAGAGACACTTTTGCGTATTCAAAGTATAATAATCATTTATTAAAAATAATTAAATTACTAAAAAACAATCATAGTAAATTCATAATAACGCACACGATATTTTTACTGGAAATTTAGTCTTCAGAGGTCCGCATGTTCAATCCAGGCTCAACTGTGCAAATATCAAAATCGAAAGTATTTCGAAAATCAACATTTAGCAATTCTAGAACAGAAGTAACCGCAGTGAGGACATGACGTGTTGGATCGACAGGAATCAGACGAACTGTATAAACTGCGATCGTTCCTTCGCACAATGCTTAGAGATTTTGTCAGTTTCTTCAACTGTCGAGTATTCTGCTTACGTATTGACCGCCTTTTCGATTTCTTTTTTCTGATTCTTTGCTGGAATGAGCTCTTAATCACGGCTCCTTTAGCTATGTTCTGTAGTATTTCGTAAGCGTGGCTCTTTGCTTTCCTCGGGAGGTGTGGGCGGAGGATCCTGATGAACTCTTGTACTTTTTTCTTCTCAATGTCGATGCTCGCATTGTTGTATTTAGATTTGCTTGAAGTTGCAGATGGAGCATATATAGGGAAATCTAATATTGAAAATGGTGTCACAACTTCCTTGCTATGAGTCTTTTCAGTAGCCATATCTGTGGCCGTGACTCCTATAGGAGGATGTATGGGTTGAATTTTCTCAGAAGACGTTTCAATATTTATTTCTTCTGCATTCAAGTTGGGTAGTTCATCGACTTCCATTTCGTTGAAAACAATTATCTTTGTAAAACTTAAATTATAAAGTAAATAAATAAAATTATTAATAGTTTTACAAATTCGCTGTCAAAATATGAAGAAATCAAACGAAACAAGTGACAGTAATAGCTAACAAGCTTGGCAGCTACTTTTTAAAACGTATTTTATGTTTTAATTATGGAAATGAGGTAGGTTCACAAAGTCAGCTCGCAGAGATGGCAAACCTCTTTGTGAACAGACTCGCTGTTTCCACCTCGCAGGAATTTCGCATTCATTTTATGTTTTTGTACATCGTTCTCGTTCCTCTATAGGTAACAGCACAATTGGAAATATAATTAGAGCATAAGAGGAAAACGTAATCTTCGTAACTGCTTATAATCCGATTCCGTAAAGACTTTCACTAATGGGAAGCTACATTATTCCAAGTGTCATAGTCCTACCTATTTGAAGGGTCCCCGTGGCATAGTTTCAAATCATAACGCAAGCGAAGCCGCGGACGACTCCCGGCCACCGTAGATGCGGGACTGTGGACGGTGAGCAATCGGTAGCTCACCGTCCGTCCGTCTATTGACGACGGGCCGTGTCGACGGCGCGTTCGTGTTTCATGCGCGCCTCAAAGAGAGGTCAGCAAAGCAGAGGGGCGCCAGGGCCACTGCCTGCCGGGGTTGCGGGTTGTTCGAAAGAGACACCGCGGCCCCGGAACGTAAAGGGCAATAGAAGGAACATGGGTGGGTTTTAGTCAGTAAAAGTCTGACACGCCCCCCCCCCCCGCTCCGCCCGGAGAGCGGGAAAGTTATTTGATGATTTACCACCCCAAAAAAAAAGCGAAGCTGAGGGAAAGGCTAGTAAGCACATTCAAGAATCTCATACGAAAATAAACGAAGAACAAAAATAAACTGCAGTGGTTGGTGGCGTCAGTTTCGGACACCAACCACTCGTTTATTTCCGTTCTGCGACGTCTTGAGAGTATCTAATTACCTTCATATTATTAAGTAAGATTATTTTGAAAAATAAACGAACACAAACTTTTAAGTGTCAATTTTATTGCATTATTGTTAAACCTTAAATCTAAAATGAAACTTATAGCAATTCACACCATTGGAATACAATCAACATTGTACACAAAGGCAAATACAATTCAATTATTGGAACAACAAACAGAATTTGATGCATGAAAGCTTTGACGAAACATACATCCGACATTTTAAAGGTATTTTATTAGTACAAAACGGTACTCGATGTAAATACGACAATTTAATTTATTCTACGTTATATTGGGTTTGTTTTGTACAAATTTTTGTATTAATTATTCTGTTTTTTTTTTATTAAACATATACGAAATCGTGGTCTATTTCAAAGTTGTTCCTCGTTGATAGCTCTGTTGCTATGTTCGATGGTATTTTATCTGTGAATAGAAATAGTTTTTTTTTAATCCAAGGAATAGTTACTTTTCCATATAAGTAGATGACATTTCCTGCTCTAGCCTGCTAGCTTTGCAAGACACGGGAATGATCAATATTTATCAATAGTTTTAAGACTAGTTTTAACAAATATCAAAACAAAAAGAGAACATCGATAATCTGCTGATAACAAACAGCACTGATAAGAAAAGGGCAGACTTATTCTTATGGAAAAAATAGAGGAAATTAATCAATATAATTATATACATAACTTATAATTACAGATGAGATAATCGGTTCCATATTTACCTATAGTTAAGTTTTGGCCAACAAAGTGCAGAGGCGCCTTGTTTGGACATTTTTTATTAAAAATAAAATCCCTTGATTTCGGGATTGCATAACTAATCTTAAGTATGTATAATTACTTAACTTCCCTATTTACTTTTATTTCCTGAGGTTTAATAGGCCCGAATTAACGTTTGTTACAAATCTCGTCAAAAATCACTGAAACGCAACCATTTTCCGTAGTAACACAGCAACAGTAATTAGTGTCGACATTCAAATTGGATTACCCGGGATCGCGGGATTTTTTCTGTAAAAAGTGCTTTCAATAACAACCAACATATCAAATTTTGGTAAATATGCATCCGAATATCCCACTCTACCTATAACACATCGATGGCGACTACAAACCAAATATATGGAACTTCTAAAAAAACAAAAATATAAAGCTGTACAACTTACCATTACACCTGTAGACGAGATTGGACCAGATGATCATCTCCTGCGAGAAGCAGAACACGCCGAGCCGGCCGCCCTTCAGCGTGAAGTCGTACACGTTGCCCGAGTCCGCCACTAGGCGGTTATTCTCGTAAACCTAATGACATTTATTTGAGTGTTCTAAATTCATATTTTGTCTATTGCTAATAATAGGAGACCAATACAGATATGGCAGTTCAAGAAATTCGTGCCTGAAAAAAAGTTCAATATTCAACTCAAAATAAAATTTTAGTGCTGAACACAATCCTACTAATATTTTAAATGCGAATCTTGGTGAGGATGTATGTATGGATGTTTGTTACTCTTTCACGTCAAAACGGCTGAACGGATCTTCATGAAATTTGGCACAGAGGTAGATTATGGTCTGGAATAACACAAAGAAGACTTTTCTTCGATATCACGCGGGTGCAGCCGCGGGCGCCAGCTAGTACAATTTATAACATACATTTCTGAATGTTATGTGAATGGCTAGTTCACCGTGTTCTACCAAATAAACCATGCAAAATTAAAATTCGAAAACAAAAAGTACCAATGTCAGAGATTAATAATCAAATTATAATGATAATACGTAAAATAATAACAAAATAAAAAAGCAATATAGATAAAGTAAGGCAAGGTACATAAGTCGGTCGGTAAGGTTGTTGATGGATCTTTGAGTTTGATTTTGATTTTGAGTGAGCGATCTGTTTGGTTTCCCAAACTTAAAAAGCTCCATTAAAATGTTAAAATGCAACCCTTATACAATTTTGAGGACAGATCAACACAAATCTGTAAGGTTCTATCCTCAAAAAGTGCCAACTTGACGTAAATGATTCAGAAATTGTTCCCCATTAGTAAATTTATATCAGAACTTTTATTGGATCTTTGAGTTACTTCGATGCTTGTATTCGCTCTCTTACTGCCAAAAAAATATTATCTACCTTCAATCTGATGAGGCCGAGCTTGGGTCGGTGCAGCAGACGCCAGCGGTAGGCCGTCTTCTCACGCCAGCCTACATTGCGAGGGTCTTTCCAAAGGAGTGTCACCTGTGTGGAAGGAGGAAATAAGAATTTTAATGTGGTAACAGATCGAAGTATCCAGATATGCTCCTGAAAAAATATCGCAATTCCATAAAGAACAATTTTAGTGCCATGTGATTTCGTTAGGGGTCGGTGAGCAATGCACGCGCCTCAAAGCAGAGGGGCCTGCCAGAGCCACCGCCTGCCGGAGAAGCGCGCCTCGGAACGTAAAGGGCAATAGAAGGAACATGGGTGGGTTTTAGTCAGTACAAATCTGACACTCCCCCCGCTCCGCCCAGAGCGAAGGAAGGAAGTTATTTAGTGATTTCCCATCCGCAAAAAAGGGTTATTTTTACTACCATTACTAAACTACGAACTAATCAAGAGATGATATATTTCTCTCTCTATAATATATACTATATCTTTCGGGTGGCAAAATTAACAATATGAACAAGACCTTTTTAATGAAACTTGATTTACAGGACCAAGTCCTTGTACATACACACATCACACATGTCTGCCTACAGTCAGATGCAGTATGTTTCTATACACTAATTATTATACTAAATAACTTGCTTGATGCAAGCTTACGTGACGTACGGAAGGGGCTTGTAAATTGAATACAGTGTAAATTGCATTGTGTGTGCGTGAGTCCTCGAATCGTGACGAGCTTATGTTTGATTGCTTGCTATGCTTTGAATGTGTATTCGGAAGTCAACAAATAGGTTATATGGTGCTGGATTATCAACAACTGGAATATTGTTGTGTTCATTTAATTGTTTGTCATGTTTTTAAACTGGTCAGTGACCAAGTGTTTAATGTATAATGTGATTTTGTTTCTAGAAAATCTGATCAATCATAATCCAACTTATATTTTACTAGCTGTGCCCAGCGGTTTCACCCGCTGCTCACTTAGGGGTATGCAAAATAGATGTTGGCCGATTCTCAGACCTACCCGATATGTACACAAAATTTCGTTTAAATCGGTCCAGCCATTTCGGAGGAGTATGGGAACGAAAACTGTGACACGAGAATTTTATATATTAGATTACGAATACTATCAGCGATTGGCTTTCCAATCTTAGATTTTGACTAGTAGAAAAGTACGAAAATCTTTATTTTCTTTTAGTAGGACTAAATCTCAAAACAACCCAGACGCCGTAAGAGACGCTACGGGTGTCGGGCGCTGCGAGACGTTTCCCGGCCACCGTAGATGCGGGTCTGTGGACGGTGAGCAATGGGTAGCTCACCATCCGTCCGTCGAAGTGACGACACGCCGTGTCGATGACCCGTTTGTGTTCCACGCTCACCTCAAAGAGATGATAGCAAAGCACAGGGGCCTATCAGGGCCAACGCCTGCCGGAGTTCTGAGTTCTTCGGAAGAAATATCGCGGCCCCGGAACACAAAGGGCAATAGTAGGAACATGTATTGGTTTAAGTCAGTAAAAATCTGACACTCTCTTTTGCTACGACCAGCGTGGGGGTAATTATTTGATGATAATCATCCTTAAAAAAGAGAACTGAGTCTAAATCTTAAAAACAAATAATATTAAATCTACGTTAACCATGCATTACCATAACACTTTTATTGAAACTTAATTTTCTTTGAAATCAAAAATAAGTTACATGTTTGTAGATTACAGTTGAGATAACTTTTGTATTAATAAAATAACTTCACAAAAAAACTTAGGTTTTTCTTTACAACTAAGTACGGAGTTTATTCATGAAATTAGCTTCTCAGGCCTTACTAAACGTTGAATTTCAAGAAAATTAGTTTCTAGGGTAAACTTAATCAAGTTTTAGACTTTGGTTAAATTTAACATAAATATTTTACAAACATTTCGTACACATGTTCATTTTATCTACGTAAGAAATACTTAAGTATAAAACAAAGGCAAAGTTCAATTTATTAAGGTTCTTAATCTACCCTCATCACTTAATAGTTTTAAAAAGGGCACGCTTACTTAATTATTATTAAAAAAAAAACTAGATTTTTTATTTCCAAGACTTTGTTGTTTGTGTGTGTGTTTAAATGTTAGTAAACGCACCCAAGATACAGCATGGAGAAATCATATAAAAAGAAAATCTTAAAACATTATTTAGAAGATTCTTCTTCATGACATGTAGAAACCTATAAAGCGTATGCAATAAAACAACATAAACACTGAAAAATTATAAAGGCGATTAGAAATAAGGCAGTGACCACACTTAACGACGCGAAATCCATTTTGCCTGGATAAGTTTTCTGCCATTCAAAGTCATTCGTCTCGTTTCAGTTTTTACGACACCATTTGACGTTGCGGAACTAAATACGTGATACCGTTCCTGCAGATTAAGCAGCGATAGGTTTTGTTAGCTAACAGTAACAAATTTGACATCGTATCCTTTATTTATTTAAGAATTAATCTTTATATTAACCACTATTATTTATAAAATACAAATAGACATAAACTAATAATAAAAATATGTCCAAACCCTGTTCCCGATACCGGTGAGCTACAATTTTTTGGTTTTTTTTTGTGTTATGTATATTTTAAAAAGGAATTTGTAAAAATTCAAAGAATATGTGTAAAAATAATTAAACGAAAATATGTCCAAGTATATAAAATGGCAAAACAGACACACACAAAACAGGTGGAGCTCGTGGCTAAATAATAGCAGTCGCTCGAGTCGATCTTTAGGTTAAGCCGCGTTTGCCTAGGTTGGTCTGTGGATGGGTGACCACCCGTTACATATCCAGTTTCCTCCGTGCCTCGGAAAGCACGTTAAGCTGTTGGTCCCGGCTGTCATTTGTCAGATAGGCAGTCGCTCCATGTAAAATACTGGTATTCAGCTGCATCTGGTATGACTGGAAGCCGACCCCAACATAGTTGGGAAAATGGCTAGGCAGATGACGATATAAAAATGGCAAAACAATAACAGGGCGTCAAAAAATTCATCCGCATTGCTGTCAACAGGAAGAGTACATCTTATGCTTACGAAACACTTACCTGATCAGGAGTAGTATCAGTGTTCCACAAGGCGTTCCTCAGCGTCTTGCCAGGTCCAGTCTTAGAGTTGACCAGTTTCAGTTGTATGCCGGGCTCAGCGACTGCCCTGAACGGAGTGGTCTGCCAGTACGTCTGGGTGTTCTTCTTCCACATGACGACGTAAAAGCGTTTGTTGTTTTGGTAGCTATGAAAAATAAAAAAAAATATTACCAACCAGCTTCCGCCCGCGACTTCATCCGCCTGGCATAGTTACTTTGGGGTAACGCTAACTTTAACCCGCGTGATGATCGAATGAATTATCTGTTTCTCCCCTTTTCTTCCCCCCTTTTCCTCACTTTTTAGCCTATGTCCATCTCCAGGGACTACCTATCTCTGTACCAAAATTCATCAAAATCGATTCGACCATTTAGGCGTAAAGACGTAACAAACAAACTCACTTTCGCTTTTATAATATTAGTAAGTATGTAATAAACAGTATAACTATTATGGTTTTCAATAAAAAATAATAAATTCATATTCACGACACGAGCATTTACCCTCTAGAAGGACGCCAATGAAATCAAAGTCACCCGTACTATCTATCATTTTAAATCAATTAATTTGTAATCATGTTGGTATTGTTGAGATTTTCTAGCAAAACGAGGGACGTGATTAGGCTTCTAAGGGTACGAAGAAAAAGCAATCCTTACTAATATTATAAACGCGAAAATGAGTTTGTTACTTCTTCACACTTAAATGACCAAACCTATTTTGATGAATTTTGGTACAGAGATAGTTGGGACCCTGGAGTTGAACATAAGTTAATTAAAAAAAAATTGTGAAAATGGGGAGAAAGAGGGAAGAAAAGGGGAGAGAAAGTTTTTTTTTTCGATCATCATGCGGTTTAAAGTAACTATGCCACGCGGACGAAGCCGCGGGCGCCCGCTAGTTCTATATATTATGACGCATCCAGACTGCGTCTAGTCTAGTCTCAGCAGATAACAGGATTAGTTTGCGGTCCATGTGACGACTTGAGTCAAATTGGCTAGCCTGGTACAACTATATCATGTAGATGAATAATATGTTTGTAGAGCGTTAATTAATAATCCTCTTTTCTTAAGTTAAATTCTAAATTAATCATCTAATATAAATTCAGCCAGCATTTAAATATACGCGCTTTTGAACCCATTCTACAATAAAATTAGATAATGAAACAATAACATCGTCTAAATACACAAAACTAAAAACTACGAGTAAAATTGTCTGAATTTAAATTCAAATAGGATTAAAACAACTTTGCGCATCACGTATGGAATTCATTTTCATTGAAATGGTGTAACTTTTTGAAAGTTAAACCGTTTATGCAGTTTAAAAGCAGACCCTCGTCAAGTTTTATTTGATAAAAACGTTTTGGCATGTCGATGTCGTGCTGATTAAATGATATTACATTTTAGTTTTTAATAAGTTTTCGTGTTTCTTTTGTTAAAACGCGAGTCAGACTAGCGCACCGAGGGTTCCGTACAAGCTTGCGATTTAAACAGCCATATCTTTTGACTGCGACGACACAAAGGGACCACAAGGTTGACTGTAATTGATGTTTTTATTTCAAGTCGATAGCTTTACGCGTTTCCAAGATAAAGGGTCTCGACACAGTCAGACAGACCAATAAGGATGGTCTAATAAGGGTTCCATTTTTCCTTTTGAGGTACGGATTCCTAAAAAGGTTTCTACACAAGTCTCAAAGATTCTTAACAATAACTGAATGTTTTAATTATGTGCCATGGTACCCTAAATGACATTAATTATTATCTTGTGAAAGTCAGATTATTATAATAAATGTAAATTTAAAAAAAATGTTTTTGACTCATGTATTTAGTTAGTACTTAATTTAATAAAACTCACCCAAATATAAATCCAACATAATCATCATCAATCTGTGTGTCCACAAACAGCGTCCCTTCGAAGTCGACTCCGCTAAAGCTTTCGAAGCCCACAGCTAGCCCGGGGTCGGAGTTCAGGGTCTGGAGGATCTCCGCGCCTTGGTTCGCTATCTCCCAGTTCGGATCCTGTTGGGATTCGCCTTCAGGGTCAAGGCGGATTGTCATGTAGTTTCTAAAACGAAATAAATAATGCCTTAGTTTTAAGTCACAGGTGCTAGGCAAGTCATAGTCACTGCCAAAATAGAGTACCACATATTTACAAAAAATGTGTATCGTAGAATAGTGCAAGGTTTTATTAAGTCCATAATGTTCCTGATGTTCCATGAGCGACTGAGCGTCGAAGTGCACAAATTAATAAAATAATTTCGTTTGGATTATGCTAGTCCCATCCCATCTATTATGTAGTAACGCACTTACTTATTTATTTATTTGTTTTGTCTTGAAGTTTTCTGGTTCTTATTTCCTTTGCTTATTCCTATACCATATTTTCCGAACACTTTTTTTTATGTAAGTAGTTTATTTTATTTATTTTTATGATTTTTACACAAAGTTATGCTATATCGATACCTCCCACGTAAGTTGTTGTAAGCCACAAAAATGCTATTTTGCTTTTTTGCTGAAAAATATCCTAATATGGCTCATTATATCCATTCAAAGTAAAAAAACAACAAAAACACTATTTTTAAAGGATTTGTCAGACGTATAATGTTGTAAGTTTCAAACGCGAACGGATTACACCGTTGTATATGCCTATACATTTGTGTACGCGGGGCGCGGGGCGGGTAGAACCACGCGCTCGCGCCGCGTATTGGTTACATATAACAGACTACGCCGGACTTTCAACCGGCCGCACGCACGTTGCAATCGCATATATTATTTGCTAATTCATTGACATAATTAGTTTACTTCATATTTGTTTTAATGAAACGTGCAAGTATTATAGTATCAAGAGGGCGTCGAATATGTGACTTGCTCAATAATGCGAATATACAAAGCAACAACTCCGATACACCCATTGAAAAGGACAATATTTTTTAAAATTAAATAGAATTTAACAGTTTTTCTAATTCAAACCTACAAAATATTAATGGTAAGTTTCTTTTTGAATTATTTTAGTCGATAAATTTGAGTACTAACTCTTTACATGGTGGCACCAACCTAAACTATTGTATAGATTACTTACAACAATATACGCCGGTGAGCGTTCATCGAAAATGTTGTATGTAATACATACAATATTTTACGTCTTCGTTGAAGTTTAAAATTTTGTTGTATCTAATAAATACATCGTTTTACTTCGGAAATCGTTCATTAAAATGTAGTTGTATAGTGAAATGCTATATTTTACGTTGGATTTACTTTTTTTTTTACTTAAAATTTACGTTGTAAGTCAAGTCTTTAGTTCAAAAGTCAATCTTTAAATGGTAAGTACGACTGCCTCAATAGCCAGATGCATACCTAGTGCATTGTATTAGCACGCCGAGGTCTCAGGTTCGATTGCCTAAATCTGCTGATCATTTATTATACAAAACATTATTATTGTTTCAGAGTCTCCTTTACCGATAAGCTTTAATGAGTCAGATATTATTGAGCTAGCAAACATAATTGATGCAGATAGTAACCTAGAAGTTGCTTCAGATTCTGATACGGCAAATCTCGAAACACCGCACCCTTCACCTTCTTGTGGTACCAACCACTTGGACTACGACTGTGATAATGCTTACAGCCATTATTATATACAAAAGGAAAACTTATCAACTTTTGCCCGTACCCTCACCAAGTTATCTGTCTAGCTGCTCAACGTATACAACAATAAACAAGTCCGCTGTCAGATATTTCGAATAATAGTCCCAGCACAAGCGATCGCCGTCGTCAACCAAGGAAAGATAAAGGTAATATAGTAAAAAAAAACATTTTAATGAATGGATAGACACTAAGGGAAAGAATTTACGTAATTTGGAAAAAGAGTACATGTCAAGAAATGTTAAAATAAAAACAATTGGTTAATTGTCAACCTAACAAACATACAATTAGCTTTTATGGGAGCCTTAAAACAATATAAAACAAATGAATATTATTTTTATGAGCTCAATATTAAAACCTGAGATGTTTAATAAAAAGCAATATACAAAAAAGAAAAACAAACGGCATATTTGGAAAAAGACTAATGTCTATTCTGAATCAGAAAATTCAGCGTCATTATTAACGCGAGCAACGAAAGATAAATGCCTGAAAAAGTCGTGATACGTAACTGGAATAATTTTAGTATGACTCTGGTTCATTAAGTCTTCATATTTACCTTAGTTATAGGAAGACGGTTGGATAACAAGGGGCATAGCTCAGCCATACTATTCCTTTGGCGTCTACGGGTATTGGTATTAATTAAGGGCAATTGTCATAGCATTATTGTCTGCCAAATCTTACCGATACATAATTTTAAAAGGATCTTCTGCACATATACTTACTTCTTTATTTTATTCCATCTAACTACGTTCCCATTTACATTTTTAGACCAATGACGTCCAATCAAAAGTGTTTTATAGTTTAAAAATCTGTATGCTTCATTTCTATGACGTTAAATGGTTTGCCCACCTGTTTCGCCCATCTAACAAAGCTAAACCATTCAAAGGGTGTATAAATAAGTTTGGCAATTGTACCGGTCAGAATCGCAATTGTATCGTGTTTGCGTTTTATGTTTATATTGCTCATAAGCTTAATATACTAACTATTAACTATCAAACATACATTTCTTGAAAAAGGTCACACCCAGGCAGAAGGTGATAGCGTACATGCTCTAATAGAACGTTTGTCCAAAAATAAACTTATTTATACACACTTTGAATGGTTTAGCTTGGTTAGATGGGCGAAACAGGTGGGCAAACCATCCTTCGTTGCTGGCGTTAATAATGACGCTGAATTTTCTGATTCAGAATAGACATTAGTCTTTTTCAAATATTCCGTCTATTTTTCTTTTTTCTATATTGCTTTTGATTAAGCATCTCAGGTTTTAATATTGATCTCATAAAAATAATATTTTTTTTGTTTTAAGCTCCCATAAAAGCTAATTTTAGGTTTCTTAGGTTGACATTAACCAATTGTTTTTATTTTAACATTTCTTTTTCATTATTATAAACCAATAAGTATATGCCAAAAATTTTAAATGGTTACCAAATTACTACTTTGATTTTAAGCTGATCTCATATAATTAAGTAAGTTCATATTTATATTTTTTATAGTGATGTTGATTTTTGCAATTCTATTAAAATTTGATTAGTTCTGTTGTTACGTTACCTATCCTATTCTATAACTTTGTATAATTTTTAAAAAGTCTTTCGTATGATTGTTATAATAATGAAACGTTCTTGATTATTCAGCAACAGAAGAAGTCATTTAATTAAGTTTTGAAAGCTCATTATTTTATTTTCAAAGATTTTCTGTTCACTAATGTTGTTTCTAATAAAAAAATAACCTTAATAACATTTATTTTTTATTTATTAACCTAAAAAATTAACCACCTTCAAATTGGAAATTGAATTCTGTAACTAATATAAATATTATTACCACAAACAACATAGTAAGACTTCTGTTTTTCAACGTATACAGTTGTAACTATCATATACCACAAGTGATGCTATCTGGGCGCCGCGGTATAATGTTGTTAGTATCAGATGCAACAACTGACATAACTTCTACTCCGGAGTAAAATGTTGTATGAACAATATCTCCGAAAATAGACATATTACTTAAAATATCTTTTAACGGATTTAAGAAGACTATTATATTACATTTAAATACGAAATTTTAAAAAGATGCAACAATAAATGCAGATTTTGGTTCAATTTGAATCTTTGAAACGCTCTACTGTAAAGTTGCAGTTTTGGAGATACAACAACTTACGTGGGAGGTATCGATATATATACCTATTTATACACAGAAACACAAATAAATATAAAACTGTTTTATGTCCGTGACATCAGGTCTAAGGTCCAGTTGAAAACCAGCGTCGGGCACTAGCTGCTCGGCAGTTTGCTGAACTGGGCCTATTTGGCGCAGCCGTGAGACACACAATTACGTATTTGTTATTATCGTTTAGTTTTAAGTTTTTATCTCATTTTGTGTGCACTTGTGGTATGGGCCAAATAAATGTTTTTCTTTCTTTCTTCTTTTCTTTTCCTATTGTTGAAGCCTCCTGTGTGAATGTTTAATAGTTTCCCTACACTAGGACACGCGTCTAAGGTGGCCAGGAGCCGTCTCGCGGCGCCCGACGGCTGGGGCGTCTCCCGCGGCGGCTGGGATGGTTTGAGGTTCTCTCCCTCAAACGCCCGGTCACCTCCTTCGCCAGCTGTGCAATCCCTGTCGCCCCAGACCATGTTCTGGACCAGGGCCGGACGCGCCAGATCCCTACCGCCGATCGCCTCCACGTGGACACAGCGGTGCTCCGGCCGCGCGGGGCAGCCCGCCAGCGTGTCGTCCGGCCGAGCGTCACCGGGGTTAGATGAGATGACGACCCAATGAGGACCTGCGTCAGGCGGTAGGTGAGGACGCCGTAGTACCTCTTTAACTACTTCTCAAAGAGGGACTTATCGCTATTTTTGTGGCGTGCCCTGCACGGGGTTGCGACAGTCGCTCTTTCACCAGAGTTGTACGCTGAACGGCGCTTTGCCGCACGCGCGCCTCAAAGGAGATCTCAGCAAAGCAAAGGTGAAGGGTTGTTCAAAAGAGATACCACGACCCCAGAACATAGTCAAAAGAAGGAACATGGATATTGGATTGCTTTAGTCAGTAAATGGCAGACACTGCCTCCCGCTCTTGGTACGCGAGAACGAGATTTGATGATTCCATTCGTGAAAAAAAGAACAAAATCTCGACGAGAAATTAAATAAAATTTACGCTAACTATACATTACACTTTTGTTAAAACTAAATAACAGGGAAAAGGAAAGTTATTTGATGATTTCCCATCCGAAGAAAACTAGGCCAAAATTCACATTACTATACCACTTAATTCAAATAAGAAATCTAAGTACAAATTCTAACAGTATAAGAACTTGAAAAACCTGATCAGGCGTACACAATCTTGTTCTCACGCTGTAATTAAACTTTAATCCTTTCCCTGAGAGCTAAACTTCTAGAACTCAAAATCAAAATCAAAATCAAAATATTTTTATTTCACATAGGCCTACATGGGCACTTATAAAACGTCGAGAAAAGATGCACGGTTCGGGTTGGTCGTTTCCTATGGAGAAGAACCGGCAAGAAACTCCATGGTAACTGCATTAGTTCATCAGTTAAGTTCTAGTGATTTGTTGCAAAGATTTTCTGCTTATCTGGATCTTTGCCGTTAAGTTTGTGGAAGACTTGATTCAACTGCGTTACATGTTGTAAGAGTTTAAGTTTTGATTAGAAAAACATCTTGTCATCGTTTTATAGATATCTAACAGTTTTGTGAGATTATTTCCTACTTTATTATAATTATCATTAGCCTACCCTTTTTTTTTTTTTTTCGGGTGGGAAATCATCCAATGACTTCCCCCGCTCTGGGCGGAGCGGGAGGGCATGTCAGACTTGTACTGACTAAAACCCACCCATGTTTCTTCTTTTGCCCTTTACGTTCCGAAGCCGCGGTATCTCTTTCGAACAACCCGCAACCCCGGCAGGCAGAGGCTCTGGCAAGCCCCTCTGCTTTGCTGACTCATTAGCCTACCCTTAACCTAAATTATTTGGAGTCAGCGCGGCATATCATCATTTTCCAACATTATTAATCTATAATAGAAAAATGAATCTCTGTTTTTTTTACTACACGGTTTGCGCAGTGGCTGAACGATCGACTGCCGCGCTGCGTGTCGCGGGTTCGATCCCCGCAAGGAACAAATATTTGTATGGACTAGATAATATTGTTGTTCCGGGTCTGGCTGTTTGTGTATATTTAAATGTTTGTATACGCACCCACGATATAGGATTTCTCCTGTCCTCTCTGTTCCAAGTGTGGGGCAACGTTAATATAAAAAAAAATTGTTGCTAAGCGCAAATTTCGAGAACAGGCTAAACCGATTTCTCTAATCCTTTTTTGTTGTGTTGTTTAATGTCAAAAGAGGGATCTCATAGAGTAGGGTAGGTAGGTCGAAAAATTACATGGCAACGCATCATATAATTTTAAAACTGTTATTGAAGCTCGTTCTTAACTAGTCAGCCGTATAAGAGAAAATATAAAGTAGCTTTGAAACGGATAGGCCCCTGTCCCCCCGCATTTCCCCAGCAGCGGAACAAATCAACAGCCTTAGTGCACAAAAACATATATATGTTTACCTGAAGTCCGTGCGGTAAATCTTGGAGTTGTTGGGACAGTTGTCGAGCTCGTTCACTACATGGTCACCGTCATTATCATTGTCGCACTGGTCGCCTACGCCATCATCTAGATTTAGAAAAAAAAATGATTAAGAAACGAATAATACTGCAAGGTATTGAAAGGTTTTTCAAATATTAAAATATTTCTTTCTTTCTGATAACTCCTCGAATACTAAATAGGTTATAGCTGTCATAAGAAAATAAATCTTGTTTTGTTTAGACTGGACATATAATAAGTTGTACCTTTTCAAATAATAGTACCTTACTAAAGCGGCCAGAAAACGTATTTATGGACGAACGAGTTAACACTTATACGTAATTCTATACATGCCTAATTGTGGCCAAGGATTATATTGTACTTTTCTCAAATAATGCACGGATATTAAAATTAGGAGTACCTATGGACAACAATTTATTTGAAATGTAATATCAACGAACAACAATATTTTTTACAAGCGCCAAAATGTTCATTTGTTTTTTCTGTTCTATTTGCAAGTCAGTTCGAAATTTAAATAAAATGCCATGTTAGAGGGTTAAAGATGGTTCCATTTTTAAATAACACGACAGAAATGAGTTTAGATTAAATTATTTGGCCGCTAAAACAACATAGATAATTATGGATTTTCACAACTTTTGGCGGCCACTGCTGGCATTTATTTGGCCAGTACAGCAATTTCGATTTAATTCGAAGAAGATAACCAAAATAAACTTCTTCACAAGCATATTTGGGAAAATTGACAATAGAAGTATCCTTATGAATACATTAGCTGAAAATAACAATCCTTACTAATATTATAAAAGCGAAAGTGAGTTGGTTTGTTTGTTTGTTACCTCTTTACGCTTCAATGGCTACACTGATTATGATGAATTTTGATACAGAGATAGTCGGGAACCAGGAGACGGACATAGGCTATTTTTTTTTTAAATTGGGATGTGAGGGAGAAAGAGGGAACATAAGGGAAAACTTAGCGTTGCTATTACAAATCAATAAGACGCAAGGGGAACTGTATTACCCCGAATTTAACGCGAGCGTAGCCGCGGGCAAAAGCTAGTTTAAAATAATGATGAAAAAATTTATCGTACTTACTATTAGAGTCTTTCTGATCAGGATTCTTGATATAAGGACAGTTGTCCTCTACGTCAGGCACACCGTCTCCGTCGTCATCATCGTCGCACGCGTCTCCTATACCATCCTCGTCCACGTCCAGCTGGTCACTGTTGGCCACTGTCACGCAGTTGTCTCTACTGTCTTGGATGCCGTCTCTGGAACATGACAAGTTTAAGCATGATACTATTAAGATGATTGAAGTAGAAGACACTGAGAGCTACATCCTGATGCAGCAGATATTTACTTTATCATTATCTACTATAGTACGGCCAACGAGAAGCGATACGAAAGGTCATTAACCTAAAGAACAACTGTGGCGTTGACAATCTAATATTTAGCTCTTTCCATCTTGTGCCTTTGTCGTAATGTCTCGTTCACCCGGCAAAAACATGACAACGTTAAGACGGGTTCGCCAACATTCGGGCGGCCATTTTAGATGGGGTTTTAGCATGGGTTTTGTTTACATTTGATATCGCTTCTCGTTGGCCGTACTATAGTAAAATACATCCCAATTTAATGTTTTCTTTCAGCTCATTCATCTCACGGTGATTAAACACTTAAACGTGGTTTTGACGTTACTATGACGTCTTAAAGGATTGCTTTAATGTCATTCCAGAGTGGGAGAGAGACAGAGCTATATAAGTTGTCTAGTGCCATCTCTTTCCCACCCACCTGAACTGAGTTTATTTGTTAAAATTCGTTGTTTTATATGAGACTTTAAGGTAACGTTTTGGATTAACAAGATTTACTCACTGATCTCTATCTATATCGCTATCACAGGCATCGCCCACGCCGTCTCTGTCGGCGTCCTCTTGCGCGGGGTTCCGTATCCGAGGGCAGTTGTCGCAAGCGTCTCCTGCGCTGTCGTTGTCCATGTCCTCTTGAGCTGGGTTGTAGCGGCGAGGACAGTTGTCCATCTCGTTTGGTATACCTGGAGGCATAGGTAGTATTGAATTTTGATAATGATTAAGTGAAAGTAACCTAAATCAAAGGAATGTGTTTCTGCTTCTCCCTATAGGTGTGTAAGTAATTATTTAAAGCATCCAAATCGACACCTACTACCATGGTGGGTGTCTTTTGGAATTATTGGAATTGAACACTGTTGTACTGCTTTCGCTGTAGCATGGCGCGGCTGATATTAGTTAGATGGACCGTTCCTGTTTAATCTGGAGCGTTAACGCCATTTAGTATCATGACAATATTTAGGTTTTACCCAAAATATTATAGTCGTAAAGGACTACCCATCATAGCAATTCATCCCGTCACATAGACATGTCCCCACATCTAATGACACCCACACCAGTATTACCTACTAGTGCAAATTTAGTTTTAACTAGCTTCTGTGCGGTTTCAACCGTGACTTTAGTTGCTACCCCGTTCTCGAGGGTAGTAGCGTAATGTTCTATGGCTTATATTACTTCCTGATAATGTAGCTTCCTATCAGTGAAAAAATTGTGTAGTCGTGTCAGTAGTTTTAAAGACTATTAGATACAAACAATCACAAAAATCTTTTCTCTTTGTAATATTGGGTATTTTTTTTGCGGATAGGATGTCATCAAAACCCACCCATGTTCCTTTTATTGTCCTTTATTTTCCATGGCCGCGGTATCTCTTTCAAAAATATTGGTATCTTTATATACATATATAATTCTTCTGTGAGTGTGTATGTCACTGAACTTCTCTCAAACGACTGGACCGATTTTGATGAAATTTTTTGTGTGTGTTCAAGGGGATCTGGGAATGGTTTAGATTCACAATTTTGTCCGGCAGATGGCGCTGCATCACATTTTTTTGTAAATACGTAGCGAAGCACGTACCGGGCCGCTAGTAGATCAATAAAGTTGCTGTAATTAACACCTTTTATTTTAGACTTTCTAATCACTTTTGCAAAGTCTTTATTGCTGTGAATACTTGACGTTCCAATTCGTTTAACGTTAACAAACAAATTCGTTTACAGGCTTCAGGGCGTGAAAACCAATTTGTAAGCAAAACGTTTTATAAATTCGATTTTAATGTTACCGAAGTCTCATTTTTGTAAAATCTACGGTCATAATAATCATTTACATTATGGTATTGTAATGATTATTAGACATCCTAGTGATTATAGTATATTCGGAATCGATGATGATTTGGAGTCATTTGCAAGAGTTGACTTGACTTAAAAATTAATCAAGGTATTATGGTACGGGCCTGTGGATGGTGAGCAATGGGTAGATCCGTCCGTCTATTGACGACAGGTGTCGACGGCGCGTTCGTGTTTCACGCGCGCCTCAAAGAGATGTCAGCAAAGCAAAGGGGCCTGCCAGGGCCTCAGCCTGCCGGGGTTGCGGGTTGTTCGAAAGAGATACCGCAGCCCCGGAACGTAAAGGGTAATAGAAGGAACATGGGTTTTAGTCAGTACAAGTCTGACACTCCCCCCCGCTCAGTCCAAAGCGGGGGAAGTTATTTGATGATTTCCCACCCAAAATAAAGGTATTATGGTAAGAGAAATTGTTATATTTTAATCATTTAGTGATAGAAAGGGGATATTTAGGATTCTCTAGCAAGTGGGCCAAGGTTTAAACAAGAAACTAGGCCAAAAGACAGAGTCCGTGGAATTTATTTCCACACTTCTTCTGGGAAAGCCCTTCGTTAGACGTGTTCAAAAAAGGGATAACAACATTTTCAGTCAACATTTGAAATGTGTATTTTACCGGATTTCATAGTTATGTATATATTTAATTAATAGTTATATTTTATGTGTTTATGTAAATTAGTTTAACCAAATTTATTATTTGTAAGAAGTTATTACTGTAGGAACACCTAATTTTGGGTTAAACTCTCCGCTAAAACTTATAGTTTTAGTATTGCAATTTGTTTGTTTATATTTATTTCAAAACTAGCTGTGCCCAGCGGTTTCACCCACTGCCCACTTAGGGGTATGAAAAATAGATGTTGGCCGATTCTCAGACCTACCCGATATGTACACAAAATTTCGTTTAAATCGGTCTAGCCGTTTGGGAGGAGTATGGGAACGAAAACTGTGACACGAGAATTTTATATATTAGACAAGATTTGTGTGCAATAAAGAATAAGTGATTGCAATTTCCTCACCATCATTATCCATATCAGGATCACAGACATCACCAAGCCCGTCTCCATCAGTATCCTCTTGTCCAGGGTTGTACCTTCGGGGACAGTTGTCACAGGCGTCACCTCGCTTGTCGCTGCGGTCCTCATCCCGGTCTAGTTGGTCAGGGTTGGGAGTCAATGGGCAGTTGTCCTGAGAAAGAGTTTTGTGTTAAATTCAAACCATTGTGTTTTTAAGTCTTAGAAGTATCGAAGAACATCCCAGGCACGATTGGCGCAGTGGCTGAGTGATTGACAGCTGGGTTCGATCCCCTACAAGTTGTTGTTCCGGGTCTGGCTGTTTGTGTATGTGACTTCATATGTTTGTAAACGCACCCACGATACAAGAGAAATTCCAAGTGAGGAATAATGTTTTTAACAAAAAAAAAGGACTCCTCACACAGTAGCTAACCAAGCATTCTGAACATCAATAAAAAATTGTGCTGATGGATGCATTTAATTATACAGGGTTATGGAAGTTTTTAATACAAAGTAATAGCAAAATAATCTGTGTTTTAAAAAAAACGGTTCATAGATATAGTTAAGAACATCGCAAAGAATCGCAGTGACAGGGATAGCAAATGCTTTTCGTCTTCGTTATGGGTCTTTTTTTTACAACTCTTGTTATAGAATCCCTTTTGGAAACAGTTTAAATAAGAAATAAAATGATCTCTAAATCTCCGTAGAAAAAAGCTATTCGAATACCCTATGTTTTTTTTTCGGGTGGGAAATCATCAAAGGCCTTTTTTTTTTCTTTTTTTTTTTCGGCTGGGAAATCATCCAATGACTTCCCCCGCTCTGGGTGGAGCGGGGGGGCATGTCAGACTTGTACTGACTAAAACCCACCCATGTTTCTTCTATTGCCCTTTACGTTCCGAGGCCGCGGTATCTCTTTCGAACAACCCGCAACCCCGGCAGGCAGAGGCTCTGGCAAGCCCCTGTGCTTTGCTGACTCTCTTTGAGGCGCGCGTGAAACACGAACGCGCCGTCGACACGGCCTGTCGTCAATCGACGGACGGACGGTGAACTACCCATTGCTCACCGCCCACAGGCCCGCATCTACGGTGGCCGCCATGGGCGTCTCCCGCGGCGGCTGGGTTGGGCAGATGTTCTCTCCCTCAAACGCCCGGCCACCTCCTTCGCTAGCATTACTGCTTCGTAGAAGGTGGTGACCGCTTCCCATTCCCTCTCGCTCCGGACCATGGCCTGAACCAGGGCCGGACGCGAGAGATCGCCGCCGCCGATCGCCTCTACGAGGGCACGGCGGTGCTCCGCCCACGCTGGGCAGATCGCCACTGTGTGCTCCACCGTGTCCTCCGGGCGATCCTCACAATGGTGACACCCGGGTGCTTCCTCCCGCCCGATGATGTGCAGGAACCTCCCGAAACTTCCGTGTCCGGTGAGGACCTGCGTCAGGCGGTAGGTGAGGACGCCATGACGCCTCTCCAGCCACTCCTCAAAGAGGGGACTTACCGCCATCATCAAAGGCCTTGGGAAATCATCACACACCCCTCTGTCAGACTTTTACTGACTGACTGAAAACCCACCCATGTTCCTTCTCTTGCCCTTTACGTCACGGGGCCGCGGTATCTCTTTCGAACAACCCGCAACCCCGGCAGGAATACCTTATGCTTGAATAGGTGAACCGTTAAAAAAATATGCATGTCGCGAAAATACGGTCTCTACTTTTTTTAGGCATTTGCTTCATACAAAGCGTTTTAAAAAAACTGTTAAAACTTCTCTGAATCGTTAACGAGTTGGTTGAACTATTTCTACTCAACAGAATCGGTCCTACGTGACTGTTACAAACAAAAATTGCTCATTAAAATATTCTCGTTATGAATAAGTAAGATGCCGGTTATTGTCTCTCCTTAATTAAATTACCGTAATTACAATTCTTTTATCCCCGAACTTCGGTTAAATGAGAATAATTTAGCTCTGAAATATTCTAATGTATTGTAAGCCAGGGGCTTTGAGATAGAAGTCTCAAATCCTTACTAATATTATTAAAGCGAAAGTGAGTTTGTTTGTTACGTCTTCACGCTTAAATGGCCAAAACGATTTTGATGAATTGTGACAGATAGTTGAGACCCTGGACGGACATAGGCTATTTCTTTAAAGTGAGCAATGAGCGAGAAAAGAAGGGAAAACTTAGCTTTGCTATTACAATAAATAAGGCGCAAGGGCAAAAGTACAGGTAGCAGGTACCTGCAAATCAGGAAAAGGGAACTGTGCTACCCTGAACTTAACGCAAGTGAAGCCACGGGTAAAAGCTAGTATTAATATATAGTGAACACTGTGAACGGCCTTATTTACATGAGAACTTTTATAAAAACAGATAAGATCAAAGGCGTCGAGTCGTCTAGCCATCTACCTAGACCAATAAATAAAAGACGAAACCCTAACAAACATGTTTGTGAAACAGTTCCATAATTATTTTGCTGGAAGAAAAAGCTTTTGGACCTACTAGTGTCTTATTTGTTTTATAAGGATTACTGGAGCAGTATCTGCTTAGACAGCATAATCTCGAGAAATGGCATTTTAAGTCACACTCGTTTGTTTTGTACAACACAACTTACTTTTCCTAATAAATCAAAGAGTTTAAGGGATCGCATATTTCATCACCATATGCGTCTTTTCACCACAGATTGGACACTTTTTTTTGGGTGGGAAATCATCTAATAACTTCCCCCGCTCTGGGTGGAGCGGGTGGGGGGGCGTGTCAGACTTTTAATGACTAAAACCCACCCATGTTCCTTCTATTGCCCTTTTTGTTCCGGGGCCGTGGTATCTCTTTTCAACAACCCGCAACCCCGGACAAATTGGACACTTTAGGACAATTGTCAGCTTTGCAGCGACTGGTGTCTTACCGAAGAGGATTTGGTAAGAAACACAGTGAAACTATTCTCCTGTCTTGTCTGCATACGTCTGAATAGTTGTCAGCCCTGCAAGGACTAGGTTGACTACCTGGCTCTCTGAACCCTTCTTCAAAGTTTGAGTAAATTGGTTTCTTCTAAGCAAGCATGCTACACTCAAGGCCGCGTCATCGCTTTATCAGGCGATTTGTGGACAAACACGAGCCTATGTAGTAGTAAAATAAAACTGGTTTCCTCTATTTTCGCTAAGCTTTCAAAGTCACTTACCGGTAGATTAGCAATACCATCACCATCAGCATCAGGATCACAAGAGTCTCCAATACCGTCGCCATCAGCGTCTTCTTGTCCAGAGTTGGACACGTCAGGACAGTTGTCAGCCTTGCAGCGGGGCTCGGAACAGCCTAGCTGGTGGTCTGGGTACCCATCTAGGTCCTTGTCGGGACCACAAACAGTGCCGTTTCCTGCCCAGCCGGTCTGAAAAAGAGGAATCTTGTGAAAAGTGGAAAATTTTTCTTTATGAATGACCTTGTCAGGATTGCCTTTTTCATGAGGGATTTCTTAGTAGCCACCATGAAATTTTGCTTGTAAATACCTTCTTGCCTACTGATAACTCGAACGTCGAAAAAACAAAGAAGTTGTAGATATTTTATGAAGGAACTCGTCAAGGGAACATATAAGCTTACACGTGCCGCCAATCAGAGTTGTTATGCTAACGTCTGCAAAGTTTTACCAATTATTATTGTAACGTAGAGTTTACGTAGTTTTCAGATGGTGCTCACGGAATGCTCACTTAGTTTGTACATTTATAGACCACGTAGTGCTTGCGTAATGCCCTCGTAGTATTAGCCTCGTAGTCCAGTTATGGCTCACGTATTGCTCACGTAGTAGTCACGTAGAGCTCACGTAGAGCTCACGTATTGCTCACGTAGTAGTCACGTAAAGCTCACGTAGGGCTCACTTAGTACTCACGTAGAGCTCACGTGGACCACACGTAGTGCTCACTTAAGGCTCAGGTAGCACTAACGTAATGCCCAAGTAGTGACTACGTAGATCCCACATTGTTTTCACGTAGAGCTCACGTATCCCACAACATACGTACCGCACAGACACACTTGTACCCGTAGCCGCACACCGCGTTGTACCGGCGACAGCGCGCGGGGTCGCAGCGCTGCACGAGCTCGCCCGGCCCGTAGCACGGCCGCGTCGTGTTCACGTAGTAGCTGCCTCCGCATGGCACGCAGCTATACGATCCCTAGGGTAAGAGTAAACGAACATAAGCCATAATCCTTACTAATATTATAAAAGCGAAAGTGAGTTTGTTTGATACGTCTTCACGCCTTTAAACCGATTATGATGAATTTTGGTACAGAGATAGTTAAGACCCTTGGGACGGACATAAGCAATTTTTTTTATGTGGGAAATGAGGTAGAAAGAGGAAAGAAAAGGGAAAACTTTGCTTTGCTATTACAATCAATAATGCGCAAGGGCATAAACTACAGGTAGCAGCTGTACCTGCAAATCAGGAAAGAGGAACTGTGACACTCCGAATATAACGCGAGCAAAGCCGCGGGCAAAAGCTAGTGTATAATATAATAAGCAATTAATAATTTAAAAGAAAAAACGATTTTATGGACACTGCAGCCAGGGTCGTTACCGTCATCCTTACTATCCTTACTATCCTTACTTCCTTACTAATATTATAAAAGCGAAAGTGAGTTTGTTTGTTTGTTTGTTACCTCTTCACGCTTTAATGGCTGAACCGATTTGGATGAATTTTGGTACAGAGATAGTAGGGAACCAGGAGACGGACATAGGCTAATATTTTTTTCAAAAAAAGTGGGTTGTGAGGGAGAAAGAGGGAAGAGAAGGGAAAACTTAGCGTTGCTATTACAAATCAATAAGGCGCAAGGGGAACTGTGTTACCCCAAATTTAACGCGGGCGAAGCCGCGGGCGTAAGCTAGTAATATTATAAAAGCGAAAGTGAGTTTGTTTGTTTTTTTGTTTGTTACCTCTTCACGCTTTAATGGCTTAACCGATTTTGATGAATTTTGGTACAGAGATAGTTGGGAACCTGGAGACGGACATAGGCAATTTTTTTTTTAAAACTGTAGGATGTGAGGGAGAAAGAGGGAAGATAAGGGAAAACTTAGCGTTGCTATTTCAAATCAATAAGGCGCAAGAGGAACTGTGTTACCCCAAATTCAACGCGGGCGAAGCCGCGGGCGATAGCTAGTTTTATAATAATCTTACCGGTATATTTAAACACAGCCTGCCTCGGGGACAATTCGCCCGTCCATCGCTACATTCGTCCACATCGACGCACTGCTCCCTTCGCCGCTCGTTGCCGGATCCTCTCCATCCGGAGCTGCCCTCGTATCCAGCCGGACAGGCTCCGCAAGTGAACCCGCCTTCTTCGTTCCGACAAGACACGACCTCGTCACAAGGACGGATGAGGTCGCATTCATCTATGTCAACGCATGTAAATCCTAGAAGCGAAAAATGGAAGTTTGAAATTATTGCAATTTTTTGGAATCTTACCCCCGAATACTGAAACGTCACTCAAAATTTAAGTCCCACTTAAGTTTAACAGAGACTCAGAAGTGACGTTTGACCATACAAAATCTAAATTTTAAGAGCTGCTCAAATGTTAAGCAGCCCTCACATTTTGAGTGAAGTTTCAGTATTCGGGGGTAAGTCTTCTTTTCACCTAGCGTTACTTCCTCAGAAAAGGAACATAAAAGTATTTAGAAATAGTTTCAGTTCAATTTTGTAACCGTTGTAACCGGATTTACCTTACAGTGAAATCAGTAGCACTTTTTTATCCTTTTTCTGCATATTGTTTTTGCATATAAAAGCTTCTACACACTAATTTAGTATTTTCACAAAGCCACGTTAGTAGTTCTCAATTGTAATCAAATCCGTTAGCGCATCGTTCTCGTTAATAGAACGAACTGTTGGACTTAGAAATGCATCGTTTAGTCCCACAGAGTCTTCTTTTACTCACCGTTCCAGTCAAATCCTTTGGGGCATCCCTCGCATTCATAGTAAGGACTTTCGGACTTCGGAGCGCACCGTCTGGATGCGCACGGCCGACGAGTGTCACAGATGTGCTGGCACTGTTGTCGCTCACTGTCCCAGTCGTACCCTTTGGGGCATCCTTCACAGTCGTAGTAGGGCGAGCTGGACTTGGGGCTACAGCGTCTGTTCCCGCAGGGCCTGTGGCTGTCACAGATGTGCTGACACTGTTGTCCATTGCCGTTGTAGCCAGCTGGACAGGAGCCACAACGGGGTCCTGCAGCTGTCTCCGTGCATTCTACTCCTGTGGTTTGTTACAAATACTTGATTAATACACAAGGTCACTAACGCCCGGTTCCAACAAACAAAAAACGACTCGTTTTGCTTACGGATAGTTTTATTTTGACATACGTCCCATAGAACTTACGTCAAAATTCTACTATCCATTAGCAAAACGAATCGTTTTCTGTTTATTGGAACCGGGCGTAAGACTTGAATCTCATTATTTTATAACATTGATCAGAATTTGTGTGAACTTCTTACCTTGGTAGCAAGAATTCTGACGACATGAAATTCTGTAGCACTGCTCTCCGTTGCCATGGAAACCTTCAGGACAAGATGCACATCGGTAGCTTCCATCTGGCAAATCCGTGCATTGTACACCTGGCAACAGACGTACATTCTGTACACTCACAAATAAAATTTAAGGAGTTGAAAAAAAACAAGTAGAAACATGTTTCCCGCCCCAGCAATAGATGATTCTGAGTGATGGAAAAGGAAAGAAGCAAGATAAAATGTATGTGCTGATACACCCTAAAACTCTCCAGTTGAGAAGGAAAATATTTCTCAAAGTACTCACGGCCACCAAAGCAAGGATTGGCGCTGCAGGCGGTGCGACAAGTTTGCCCATCGCTGGTCAGTCGTCCCGGACATCTCTCACAACGGTATCCCTGTTCTGTGTCCACGCATCTCTCCGCTGGAGAACAGGGGAATAAATCATAGCGTCAGGTAAGTATTACGACACAAAACGTTACGAGAACCAGAACTGTAGGCCTACTGAGCTAGCTGAGGGAAAGAGAAAGAGCTATACAGGGTGTCTAGCACCATCTCTTTCTGACACAGGAATAAGAACTGCTATAAATGTCATGGTAACCCTTCTGTTCCCATTTCCTTAAAAAATATGTCATACTACAGCAATACTAATTTAATCTACCTTTTCTTTATGACTTACTTTGTGAGCAGGGTCGTCTGTTACATGTGATGGGTCTACACCGCTTGCCGTCGCCCTCCATGCCTTGAGGACAGGAACCGCACTCAAACCCAGTCGCTATGTTCCGGCATTCCACACCTGTATCACAATTCACACAAGTGTAATAATAAAAGACAATTTACTAATGACGGTAGATTGCAGCTCGTAGCGTTCCGTATTGTCTAACTACCCACATTAATTTTTCAAATATTACTTTGTTGGTTGTATAGAATTTGTTATTCAGGAAATCTGTTATATTTTTTGATTAATTGGTCTTTTAAGCTGATTTATTTTCTTTTAATTATAAACGTTGTAATTGCAATATAACTCCCTATTTTGTTTTTCAATTTAAACTAGATCATTATCAGAAAATGTGATAATAGAGCGACGTATTTCTTTTATAACCAAAAGTTTCCAAACAAATAATTTCAGATACAAAAAGTTATAAATAGCTCAAAGAAAATTTCGTTCACGAATATAACTTTGGACAAGGAACATCATTACACTATCGCCTACAGAGCCACGGGCCACCAATCATCCCGACATCATTATAATTGACAAATCTAGTTATTCATTCACAAATATGAATAAGGTTAATCAAGCAACTTGATATTAGGTGGGCGAGACTCGCGACTCTGCTGGCAGACAATGTTCTGATATATAAGGACGAGTATACGACGACATAGCAACTAGTAAATACCCAGTATAAGCTAACCTTGTACTGTATAAGCATTCTGTACAATAAAAGATCAGGTTATACTGGAGATATAGCTGTTTATGTCGCTGTGCGAACTATTTGAAATAAAACGCGATTTCAAAAGAACACTTTTAATAAAAACCCACACTTTGAATATAAAAGTTGCTTGATACACCGTAAGTTAGAAGATGATATGATATAGCAAGAACTAGGTAATTTTACTACTAAAGTTTATAAAGCTTACAATGTTGACGATTATAAAATTAATGAAAATATAATGTTAGTTAATGCTCAAGTACAAAATATTAATGCTAAAAAGGACGATTAATGAGATTCTACAAGTTACTACTACATAGTAAATTAATAAAATATTCAAGGCGAAAGATCCTAAAATACATCTCTTTTGTATTCTACTGTTAACAAACTTTACACAAACACAGTATTCAAAATTAGTGAACTTTTTGATACTACCTTCACACGCCAAAACCTAAATCGATAAATGCAAATTATTAATCTCTTGAATATATTCAATAGCTTCGTTGTAAGAGCTAAAACTGGCAAGACCATTATATACTAGAATAATACAGATTTTCATAGTAATTTTTAATTATTATAACCAGGATAGCAAGAAGATCCAGTGCATCTGTCGACAGGAGGCGGAGTGGGCACCCGGTTGCAGCACTGGCGTAGCTGTGTGCGCAAGTTGTCGATGATACCCTTTTGTTCACCGACCTCGCGACGAAGAAGCTCGATTGTTTGACGAAGGAGAGTCAGCTGACGGATCACTTCGTCTGAAAGATGAAGAGGCAGAAAGAATCAGAAAAAAGTAGGTTAATAAAGTTCTCAAAATTCTGTTTAACGAAGTTAAAATCATATAAAATTATTTGTATTTAATCTTCAACTACAAAGTTTAGTTTACCAAAACAGTTTTTTTTTATAGCAATAAGCAAATACTAAAGTATAACTAGGTCTTTGAAACTTTACTCTTAAGACCAAAAATATCCTTACCATCACAAGACTCAATGGCGTTTGAAGGTATATCTCCTCTATTCGGAGCTGGTGGCTGCGGCAGATTGATATTAGGATCAATGTAGTTTCCTCTGTAGTCATCCCCTTGCATCTGTTCTTCTCGCTTCCTCCTCGCGTCTTTTGCCATAAAGTCTCGTACTTCTTCAAAGTCAGTTTCCTCAACTGTCGTGAGAGCTGGTGGCCTCATAGTATCTTCGTGGTGGTCACAGTTAAGAGAGTCCAAAACTGCCTTTTGGCTGTTATATACTTCTACAGGTGCATTTTCTTCGTGATACTGTAAAATTAAAAGTCAAATTTCACCAACTCCCAAACAAGTTAAGACAGGCGTCGTTTTTTAAGAACACGAAATAATTGCCTAAATGTTTTCCAATTCAAATAGAAGGATAGGATTAAATAAGTTTCAAGTCTTAGAAATTTTCAAGCACACTCAGCAGTATCGTTAGATTGGGCCTTGCTCAATGGTGCTTGAAAATAAAACGCTGGCCACTCAAGTGTTTAATACTCGTTTATTGGAACCCTAGATTTTATTATACAGGTGAGTTATAATAAAATCTTACTACTATTATAAATGCGAAAGTTTGTGAGGATGGATCGATGTTTGTTACCCTTTTATTCAATAGATTTGGATATGATACTTTTTATCTAGTATCCGATAGTGCGATCACGTCGAACAATTAACTCTACGCGGGTAAAAGTTACTATTGTTTTTTTTGTACTGCCAAAATCAAACATTGAAGTTTTGATTAAAATAGTCGCAAACATTTTATCTAGAACTAGCTTTTGCCCGCGGCTTCGCTCGCGTTTAATTCGGGGTAAAATAGTTCCTCTTTCCTGCTACCTGCTACTTGTAGTTTTTGCCCTAGAGCCAGATTTATTGTAATAGCAATGCTAAGTTTTCCCATTTTTCCCTCATTTCTAACTTTTTAAAAATAAAGTTAGCCTATTGTCGTCTCCTGGTTTCCAACTATCTCTGTACCAAAATTCATCAAAATCGGTTTAACCATGTAAACATGAAGAGGTAACAAACAAACTCACTTTCGCTTTTTTTAATATTAGTAAGGATTTCGAATTTAAAAGGAAGATGATGTATTACCCCGAATTTAACGCGAGCAAAGCCGCGGGCAAAAGCTAGTTATACTTCAGTTTTAGTATTACAATTTGTTTGTATATTTATATGCAATAAAGAATAAGAATGAATAGAAACTTTTGCTTGTATTTATTTATTTTTTGTGTAATTTGTGTCATCATCACGGTAGGACAATTGAATTGCTTTCACTTACCAATTTCATTTTCTGACTGGACAGCATGGCCAGCAAATCGTGTCTGCCGGACATAGTGTGCCAGTGGAGGGGTTTACAGCCCACGACCAGCTTCACTCTGCTAGGAGTGATGATCAGGGCTAGGGTCCCTCGTGGCTGGTCGCCTAAGCCCCAAGATACGGACTTTATGTGACCTCCGTGGAGACTCTCCAATGATACTTCAAAAGATAAAAGGAAAGAGATTATTTTCAAAATGCATATCTGTTTTTTCGTGCACTATTGGCTACCAAATAATACGAGGTGTTAGGTATGGTGGCTTTCCGTAATTACTCTCTACTGATCTATACTGTAGTTGTTGAATTGCTGTTCCATTCTTAATTCCACCAATTAATATTGATTATTGAAATAAAAACAAACTGCGTTATGAAGAAAATAGTATTAAACTGATGACTGGGCTCTAAAATATTGTTTTATTTTTCAAAAAAAAAAACCTTGCCCAACAATAGAATTTTTTACTGTATCGTGGGTGCGTTTACAAGCATTTACACTCACAAACAGCCGAAATAGGCCATTTGGCTCATTTTATCATTAAATTACTTTACTAAAACTTAGCCATATGACAACCGAGTTGTTATTTATAGCCGATCGCGTCTTCAATCATATTATTTTCAACACAACATTTTCCTTAAAGCGGATATTATAAATGCATTTCATTTTTCAGATCTTCTATGAATTCAAAGATATCAAATGACATTCTCACAAGACTACAAAATGGTATTGGATCATCCATTTTCTCCGATTATTTAAATCTCTTTTGTAGCTTCTTCGCTTACCCAATGAACGAGTACAAAAGTAGCTGTGGGTAATATAGCTGAGTGGTTTTATTCGTTAGGCACATATGTTCTGGAAGTTTTAGCACAAAATGTGGTCGTTTAGCACATTATGTGGTCGCTCTAACATTAATGCTTTTAGGCGTTACTACTGCATATATTGTACGTTTTTATTTTTGTGTTATTACCTTTTTTTTCTCCCAAGCGGTACTTTAGGCTGAAATTGACTTTATTCTTCTATTTGATCTTATTTACTGGCACACAAGCATAGTACGTGCCTACTTACGTAAATAAGATGCCGTTTACTGTAGAAGGATGAATACATTGTTATACAAATTGGAAATGGCTTACGGGCTCATTCGGAGGTAGAATGTATCCTGTTTCCTTTGCTTAAAAGCAAATTCATATCGTTTGGAGGATGTGGTTAAGTTACCATTTCCTCCCCATAAAACTTTTTAAACAGAACTTCATTTTTACGCTTTCTCTCAATGCTACATGTTTAATATTAAAATCAGTTCGTATTATTATTGCCTGATTTTCAGCCAAAGCTCTTTCTAAGCCAAGTGAGCTTGATGTTACTGTACGTCTACCCATATCCACCTATTGATAGCTTGCTTCTATCTCTATCTTACTCACCCTTATTACTCTTCCCGTTGTAATAAAGTGAGACAGCAACATCCTCAGCTCCCTTCGCGTGAAGCAGCTCCTCTCGCCTTGCACTGCTGCCATGGAGTCCTCGGACTAGGATGGCGAGTTCTCCACCGTCGCGAGCGTTTGCAGCTGCTGCTATTACGCTGCCTGTTGCGTCTGAAAAGATGTTTGGAATCATTGTATTTATATTTACACAGTTTTATATTACACTAGCTTCTGCCCGCGACTGCGTCTGCTTGGTGTAGTTACTTTGGACTAACGCTAACTTTAACTCGCGTGATAATCGAAAAAAAATATCTTTCTCTCCCCTTTTCTTCCCTCTTTTCTCACTTTTTTAGCCTATGTCCGTCTCCAGGGTCCCAACTATATCTGTACTAAAATTCATCAAAATCTTCGGCCATTTAGGCGTAAAGACGTAACAAACAAACTCTGGATAACTGAACTGCTGGATATAGGTGTCTCAAGTCTGACCATGAACCCAGCCAACCTATTCACGGTCGATCAAGCTGAAGGACGCCAACGCAACTTGTTCATATAAGTTTACTAAAAAATGAAGGCCGGATTTCAATAAATATTGTTGTTTAGACAATTTTTTCTTTAAAGTGTAGTCTATTTTAAGCTTCAATGAATTATGTATGTACGCAAACGCAATGTGTTACATTAACATAAGCTCTCAGTAAGCTGTGGAAGACTTTAAATTTCGCATTTACAAATCGTATCATTTATTTACGCAAGGTTGAGGAGAATTCTCAAAGGTCAATGGACTTCTAATCTCTAAAGTCAAGCTTCAAACGAACTTCTTAAAAATAATGGCACTCGTACTTATTGTTCTTATTGAAAACATCTTAAGAAATCGTTCGAAACGTTTACTTAAGTCAGCAGATTTGGCTCCTAATGGGAATTCGTGCCACGAATCACTGACTGCGCGTAATTGGATTATTATTATTGGAGGATTAATTCACGCTACTCAATTTAATTAGTGATTTGTATTATTGTTTCTTTTTCAGCCTATAATTTTGTTTTATTTCCTTTTAGAGTTAATGGAATATGAAGTTGTCGTCACTGGTCATTCTCTGTTTGTTTCAGTTACACATTATCTCGATGCTGTAATAACTCGATACCTACTAGCAAACGCCAATGATTCCAAAAGGTACCTACCTCTTGTTGAAACCAGTGTCATAAAAGCCTAGTGATATGAAAAGCAAAAAAATATGACTAACGAATAACCTAAGTAAGGTTATTCGTTTTAATAACAACATAACATTTTGTACCTTCCAGTGCTATTCTACCATTTATTTTATTAATCTGTGTCTATATTATATAGCGTCAAACAATCCAAGTCAATGTTTTATTGGTGAACACAATACAGTATCCTACTTCTATTATAAATGCGAATAATTGTGAGGATGGATGGATGTATGGATGTTTTTAACTCTTTCACGTCGAAACGGCTGAACGGATCTTAATGAAATTTGGCACGAGGTAGATTATGGTCTGGAATAACACATAGGTTTTCTTTTTCGATATGATACGGACGAAGCCGCGGGCGCCAGCTAGTATTAAATACATTTGTGAATATTATGCGAATGCGTAGTTTAGTTTTCTACCAGCTTAGGCATGCAAAATTTAAATACAATACCTTTTATAAATTACTAATAAAAATGAAGATATGTCAGAGATTAATACTCAAACCATAATGTCAATAAAAAAAATGTTAAAGAACTTTCACTTTTACTATAACTTTTATAATAATGGCTTCTAATAAAAATTCGGAGATTTACATAAAAACGTAAAACGTAACATAAGAAAGAAAAAAGTTTTCTGTAAAAGCAAGATAACAAATCTGAAATCTAACTTAAAACAAGCGAACAAGATTGGCAAAATAATAGACTTTTTCTCAAAAGAAACACACTAAATGATCCAAGTAGAAATTCGTTGAAATTGTAACAAAGATCACAAGTTCAGTAGATAAGGATACTAACCTATTGTATAAATTGTATTGGATTCGTGGTTGTGGACGATAAGAGCTCGTCAACCCATTGAACTGGCAGATAGACGGATATTGTTGCCAAATCGAAAAGTACTCAACGATATTTCTTAATTTGGCATCGAGACACGATAACAATGAACTTAAGAGTAGTTTAAGTACCTATACAAAGTTGGGGTTGCAGGTTGTTCGAAAAAGAGATCGCGGCTCCGGAACATAAATGGCAAAAGAAGGAACATGGGTGGGTTATGGTCAGTAAAAGTTGCACACCTCCTCGCCCCGCCCAGAGCGGGAGACATCATTTGATGATTTCCCAAATGCCAAAAGGACCTACATATTAACATGCTCTACCTACCTACCGGTAAATAGACTCAAAACAATCTAATCCTTACTAATATGATAAAAGCGAAAGTGAGTTTGTTTGTTACATCTTCACGCCTAAGACTATTTTATTTTTAAAAGATTGAGATTTGAGGGAGAAAGAGTGAAGTAAAGGGAAAACTTAGAATTGCTATTATTACAATAAATAAGGTGCAAGGGCAAAAACTGCAGGTAGCAGGTACCTGTAAATCAGGAAAGGTGAACTGTGTTACCTCGAATTTAACGCGAGCAAAACCGCAGCCAAATGCTAGTTACTTATACATATTCGGCAAATTTAATCACAAGTCACATCATGCTAGACGCCGAAAACGGAAATCAGTCCCACCTGTCATCTAGACCTGGATTAACGGTGACAGATTAATACAAACACCTGGTTCCAGACATTTCAACAACCTAGTCTAAAATACAGCCAATAAACCATGTTAACTTTGGATCTCCGCAAACAAACTTACGAGCTTTGAACATTGCTTGAATAATTCGTTTAAAATTGAATAAAATCTCAGCATTTTCTCCAGAATTTGTTTTAGAACTAAGTTGTAATTCAAGACCCTAGAGATGCGTACTTATAAATATAAAGTGGTCTTCAGTTCGTACCAGATTCGGGGTAAAAAGGATAAATATTTGAAAGGCATTAGTTTTGGATGTTTAAAACCTTGGTATTGTTAATAGAAGTAAGTTAGTCATTTCACCATCTTCAAAGCATTAAAACACATTTATTTTAAGAGCAACAAGCGCATATAGGCAGTTTCAATAAAACGCTTGTCGTCGCTCCCAGGAAAGTTATTCTGGACCGTATGACACAACCGTTGACTCACATGAGATGGATCACTAATTATACTTGTTTCTTACTTATTTACTTAAGTATCATGTACTCCAGTATTATAATAGTCTGTAACTTTACCACAAACACGGCTTTTAACATGTACATATACCTACTTAGTTTCCTAGAAAAGTGAGGTCAATGATTCGTAAGTATAAGCAAAACATACATAGTAAAAAAACCGGGCAAGTGCGAGTCGGAAATTGCTGTGAGGCCTTTTTCCCATGTTAAGATAACGGGAAATAAAATATTAATAAACCAGCATAGTACAGTAATAAGAATAATTTTGAACACAAGGACGATGCTAAGGTAAGGGTAACGTTTTAATATAACAAGCGATCCATCACAAGCTACATACATTTTGACATATCGTTTGGCAAGTAAAACAAGAACGGGCCTCACACTCGATCTTGTTGTTTATTTACGTACATACATTTTATTGTTAAGGTATTTGGTAATAAAACCAATTCTATTTCAAATGTTTGTATAGGGATTTTATTGTTTCATGTGTAGCCTCAGACCAGATATTACTTTTTTAATTCAATGGTGATATGTGATTGATGCCAATTCTGACCAATCACCGGATTAATCTTAACTATATTATATTAAACTGACACATCCAATTTTCTTCCACACCATTTTAGTCGCCATTTAAGATAATCCGATTTTACGGTTTTCACCACTATTTCTGGTGAAAACCGTATCTTTCAGAATAGTAAGTTTGCGATTTTCTGTAAATTGAGTTACTAAACCATCATTAATGCTGTCAAACTAATATATTTAAGTTGCGTCACTTCAATCAAAATTCAAAATAGGAATCGTCGTATCTCTATATAATAGGAATCGTTGTCTTTTTTTTATTTTTAGAGTGATTTTTGTTTAGTTTGTGACGGCAGAATTAACACTATTACCGGATGCAACTAACTAAACACATCGAGAAATAAATCTAATGCAAATGATCTACATCGCATTATTTGATAATATAACTAGTATAATGCTACATGAATCTTTTGGCGATACTACAGCCGAAACGAAAGCCGCCATTTTGTATTTGTTTATAGGTTCAATGATCATAGAACATTTTTAAAAAAATTGCACCAACCTGATTATTAGGGTCCCGTACATCAAAAAGCTTATTAATTATAGTATCATTTTGTTGTCCGTCTGTCTGTATGTCAAGACCTTTTATCTCCAGAACGTGTGGAGGTATTGAGTTAAAATTAAAACCTGTGAAAAAATCATCACTAAGTCTAGGCAGCCAAAAGAAATGGCCGTTTATGTCGCAAGTTTGTACGGAACCAGTCGAGTGCGCCAGTCCCACTCACTCTTGACCAGTTTTTTTAGTAACAGAATAAGTAACTTTGCTGCTTTTTTCAAAGGAGTATGAATGAGACAGTTACCTCTATACAACCCTACATGGATCACAGAATTCCCCGTTACTTTATTACAGCTGTTTGCTGATCTCCAAGCCTCGCACAGTTAGTAATACTGGCGACATGCGACATAGTGATGTCACAGAGAAGCCGATGGCGTAACGGTACGAGATAAAAAGTCAACTCGCATCGCCTTGTAGGGCCTTCCTGCTGAGCGCGTCTTGCGATCCTGACCCCGATGCGATTTCTTAGCGTTATGTTTTTTTTTCTTTTTTAAAGACGTGTTAATGGCTGTTTATGTTGTGTAGTAGACAGATTACTTTTTTTTTTAAAGTTGTCAATTTGTTTAAGAACTATTCGAAGTTTGAAGTGTTGGATTATATTGGATATATTTGCACATAGTCCTTTCGTAATTCCTAAGCTACCATCCATTATTGCTGCTATACAAGCTATGAACTGTATAATTAAGTATACTTAGATTGCTTACGGAGTAATGTGTATCAGGATTCTAATGCATAAGGAAACTTAATTGATTCAAGTGCCGTCAATCAACGTCGGCAGTGTTTATCAGTCCATCTAATAGCAAGTTAGTTTACCGACAGGTTGTTACTGTAATTATGTGAGGTATTCCCACTTCCTTACTGGCCCTACCTATAAATATCTGTATCTTGTAGTAAGGGATGGTATTACCTGCCGGGGTAGCGGGTTGTTCGAAAGAGATACCGCGGCCCCAGAACGTAAAGGGATTATTATTACAATAGAAGGAATATGGGTGGGTTTTAGTCAGTACAAGTCTGACATGCACCCCGCTCCGTCCAGAGCGGGGGAAGTCATTGGGTGATTTCCCACCCAAAAAAAAAGGGATGGTACTATCATCTATAAGTATTACTTCTTAAGGCGCAGTATTATGTCGTTGACCTTGTTCATACATTTTGACGTTGGACTTTACTGCATACGTTTGTCGTAAAAATACAAATAAATTTGTATAAAATTAAATATTAACTATTCAATCAAAAACAATCCATCATTGAACGCAGTTTGGCGTTGGAAATTTCATTGTATACTTTTGATTATAATTACGATTAATATTGAAGAGATAAACTGCTTTAAAAGAGAATTTAGAGGTGTGTTTGAATATTTTTTTACACATTCTAGTATTTTTAATTATAATTTGAATTCCATCAATGTATGCAAAAAAGCCTTAAAAATATCATATTTTCAGTTTCAGTTTTTCAGTGATTAAAATTATGTATAATTTAAGAGATACACTGCGTTAAAAAACCTGATTTTTTGCCGTTCTCAAGAAATCTTCACCTTAAATGATATAATTATGTCGTCATCTCTGATTACACTTATTAATGTGAGTAAGATAGTTTAATCGGATCTAATGAGGTAACCAAAGCAGTGTCTACCTGAAATGAGCACGTCTGATGTGTATATTAATTTGAATCCAACAATGCGGTAAAATGGAAGACATGTCAGCTATCCTATCATTAATATAAATCCTACTAATGTTATAAATACGAATGTTTGTGAGGGTGTATGGATTGATGTATGGAGGTATTTATTTATTTGGTTCACCAACAATTGCATACACTGTATAAACAAACTTAACAAGCAAAATAACAGGACAAAGTGTAACAATCACTTATAGGTAAACTCTGCATGCACACAAAACGTTGTAGTTTACAAAAAAATAAAATTAAAGACTATGGACCTAACAGATACATTAAACTAAATGTAAATAAAATTCAAGGTATGTGTGTTTGTTACTTTTTCACGTCAAAACGGATGAACGGATCTTGATGAAATTTGACACAGAGGTAGATTATGGTCTGGAATAACACAAATGATACTTTTGTTTTCAATATCATGCAGAAGCCGCTGGCGCCAGCTAGTACCAGATATGTGTGCTATGTGCGTTACTATGGTAGTCAGTGTCTATGAAAGAGGTCAAGACAAAGGCCCAAATAATTATCAATTGAGATTCCTATACACCCAAAAATAATTGCACAATAATCTGCTTACACCATCAAGGTCTTCTATTTCTGGCATACATAATTGTTTGTTGGCTGCATTTAATTAATGATATCATTTCCATTTGTTTTTTGTAACCGGAAATCTCTATGCATATCTACATAATGTTCAAAGGTATTGCTCGCATATTTGTCACAAGGCTCATGGGTAATGGAGGCGGTACAAATTAGGCTATCAAAGCGTCGTGTGGGTGGTGTTAGGGTCCGCCTTGCCTAATACAGTAACGAAGCTTGGCGGATGCATAATCAGCTGTTCATACCGGTTCTTTGGACATTTGAGCAGATTGTTAAGAGCTATGTTTAGAATCCTTAGCGATGCAGTCAAATTTGACTTTTTCAACTGGTCAGTGAACTTTGAGAATTAAAAGAGTATATATCGTATATAAAAGAAGGATTTTTCATGTTCGACCGTTTTCTTATGGATGTTTACCGATTACTTCGCCAACTGTGAACTGATTTTCATAATTCTTTTTGTTCGAAAGGGTTATACTTTCGAGGTGTTCTCATATCAATTTAATTTAAATGGCTTGTATAGTTTAATTGTGATTTTGGTAACAAATGAATACTCGATAAAAGTTTGTGTGAGATATAATCATACCATAACTAGCTTTTTTGCAAATTAAATAGGTTATTTTTGTTAACATATGAGAGAGTCGCTGTAAGTTAAATGTCCTGACGACTGCGTTCTATAGATAACCTATAATGGTTTGGATTGTACACACGACGGCATATCAACCTATACTACGGTGTGCGATCCGTGGTAGAGAGATCAGTAGGCCTACTATGACATCTTAAAGCAGAACTTATTCTACTGAGTGAAAGAGATGGTGCTAGACACCCTGTATAGCTCTGTCCCTTTCCCTCAGCGGAATAAGTTCTGCTTTAACACGTCATGGTAGGGTAGCAGGTTATAATAGTTTAGAATAAGTTGACCTGCCGTTGTGTGTACAATAGCGCAATGGTTTTAGTTTTACACCTAATCAGCTAGGTTTCAATAAAGCTGATATCTCGGACTCTAGCTATCTCTTATTTTCTTAACAGAATTTCAATTACTACTTACAATGCTGAAACAAACGGGCCAGTACATAAACCTTGACACAATGGAATTCAAATTAGCTATTTAATAAAATAGATAAGATTGTCCGAATTCTCAGCAAAGCTGGCTTAACTTGAAGCGGAAACGAGGATTCAATCAAACGACGCCCGAGATTAAAATATCTTATTAACATTATTTTCTTTAATATCTTCGGAAGCCTTCCGAATTTGAAGTTCCAAAGAAATTATAATAACAGATTGTATCGGCTGTTACGAAGTAAAAATGTATTTTTAATACAAAGATTATGGAAATTATTTGAGGGTATAAAGATGAAGAGAATACGAAAGTTATTACGCCGAAGTTACTTGTTCCATAATTAATAATAATAATAATAATTTATTTATTTTCTTGCCACAAATTACAGTTAAAAAAAATCAGATTAGTCTACAGATACAATTAACAATTAATTTGTGGAAGACTGGTGCCTAAACTAAGTTTTTTTCAAAACCTGAATGTCAGGTCACCAGGCCCCCGAAAACATGATTTCACATGAATTGGTGTACTGAAGACGATATGATACACAAATAATATTCAAATAAAAAATCATACATTTAAAGCTCATAAAAAAATCATTTAAAAATAATAATATTTTATACAATATAATTCATTTCATTTAATTTTATAATTTAAGTTATATATTAAAAGTACATGCAATAGGGTGTAGGTGGGTGTGTGTGGTGAGGGGTGAATGTGTGTTGGGTGTATGTTTGTATGTATGTGAGTTTTTGTGTTTGTGTGGATGGTTGCAAAGGGAATATTCAATTAGGATATGGTTTCAAATAGATTTTCAGTTTGGGTATAATCTAGAGTAATTAGCCAGTCAATTATTTTTCTTTTAAAAGTTTCCTTGCTAAGTGAATGAATAGCGAGCATATCATTTAGCCGGTTGTATAGAAACGGGCCAAGGAAAGAAAAGAAATTTCGAGCAAATTTAGTTTTCACCTGTATAGTTTGGCAAACATTTCTTTTCCTGGTCCTTAGGACAGAATCATTATGGCTTTTAATACAAGAAATAAGAGATCTTTGTTTCAAAGCAACATGGAGAACAAAAAGTTGACGAATTGAGAGGACTTTTGAGGACTTATAAACTTCTACGGTGGGATGCCGGTAAGGAAGGAAAAGTGCCACTTTAAGAACTGCCCTTTGGGCCCTTTCCAGTGCTAATAGATTTGTTTTAAATGTACCACCCCAAGAAGTGATGCAATAAGTCAGGAGCGATTGACACAGCGCATAGTAGACAGAAAATAGATGCTTGGTGGTCAGGATAGACCGAAGATTTTTAAATACATAGATTAATTTCCGAATTCTGCTAGTGAGACAATTTATATGTGCAGCAAAGTTCAAATTCGAGTCTAAGGTAACTCCCAGGTACTTAATATTGTCTACTTTCTGCAATTTAGTACAGGAACAATCACCGTTATGGGGGTAAGAGCAGGTATGAGCGAAAATGGAGAACTGATGAAATGACTGTGAACTGTTTCTTAAGGTAAAAGCCACATACTTGGTTTTATCGGAATTTAAAGTGAGTAAATTACTTCTCAGCCATTCATTCACAGAATTAAACCCGACTTGAGCATGGTTGTATACCTCTACCCATGAGTTTGCACTGAATATAATTGCAGTGTCATCTGCAAAAGTAATGATACGTCCATTTTGTAGATGAAGATTGCAGAGGTCGTTGATATAAACCAGAAATAGTGTGGGCCCAAGTATACTTCCCTGAGGAACTCCAAAAGTTACGGGAAGACTGTCACTATAGTTGTTATCAATTTTAACAAACTGCGAGCGATCAGTCAGATAATCTTGGAAAAGTGACAACTGATTGCCACGGATGCCAAGGTTCTCGAGCTTTTTTAGCAAGATTGGAACCGACACTGTGTCAAAGGCTTTAGCTAGATCTAAAAAGATGGCTAATGACTTCTTTTTATCATCCATGTTAGATATAATAAAGTTTGTTAGCTCATGTACAGCCATGGCCGTCGATTTTTCTGCACGAAAACCAAACTGAGATTGAGACAGCAGATGATTAGATTCGAGATATTTAACTAATCTGTTGTTCAACAGCCGTTCCAAAATTTTTGATAACGCCGGCAGAATTGCTATAGGTCTATAATTATTAACACAGTGTCGGTCACCACTCTTATGAATGGGAATGATAAGAGCTTTTTTGAATGCAAGTGGAAAGGTACCAGACTCTATGGCCAAGTTGCAGACATGTGTAATTGGTGGAACTAAAATGTCCTTATGCGCTATGAGAAGGTTTGAAGAAATATTGTCGCAACCCACGGCACAGTCACGCTTTAGAGATGAAATTATTGCAGCTACCTCGTTTTCATCCGTGGGCAAGATAACCATTGAATGGGAAACAGCAGTATTAGATGGGGGGCAAGCATAACCCTGTTGTTGGGTGGCAATTTTTGTAGCTAACGTGGAGCCAATATTAGCAAAGAACTGGTTTATTTTATTCAAAGAATGTACTGGAAGGGTATGTGGGCTTATAAGATCTGTAGGTGATGACTTGGGTCTTGATCTGTTTGAGACTTTGTTTATCACCTTCCAGAGGCGGCGGTTGTCTTTTCCCGCCCTCTCAACCTCCCCTCTTTCGAATTGTCGTTTTACCTTTTTCAAAATTTTATTGCAAAAGTTTCGATATCTTGTATATGTTGTCTTTTTTTTTTTTTTTTTTTTTCGGGTGGGAAATCATCCAATGACTTCCCCCGCTCTGGGTGGAGCGGGGGGGCATGTCAGACTTGTACTGACTAAAACCCACCCATGTTTCTTCTATTGCCCTTTACGTTCCGAGGCCGCGGTATCTCTTTCGAACAACCCGCAACCCCGGCAGGCAGAGGCTCTGGCAAGCCCCTCTGCTTTGCTGACTCTCTTTGAGGCGCGCGTGAAACACGAACGCGCCGTCGACACGGCCTGTCGTCAATCGACGGACGGACGGTGAACTACCCATTGCTCACCGCCCACAGGCCCGCATCTACGGTGGCCGGAAGTCGTCTCGCGGCGCCCGGCGCCATGGGCGTCTCCCGCGGCGGCTGGGTTGGGCAGATGTTCTTTCCCTCAAACGCCCGGCCACCTCCTTCGCTAACATTACTGCTTCGCAGAAGGTGGTGACCGCTTCCCATTCCCTCTCGCTCCGGACCATGGCCTGAACCAGGGGTATATGTTGTCTTGAGTATCAAATTGTCAGGATGTTTTTTACATTTTTTATGTAAATTGTCTCTATTTTTTATGCATCTTAAGAGACCCGGGGTTATCCAGGGTTTGATAATTGATTTCCGTTTGGAGACTATTACTATTTTAGTGTTTGACTCAACTACAGTTCTAAGAATGTGGACTAGTTTATCAGCTGCTGCGTTAGCGTTAGTTGTGTCTAGCACCGATTTAATGTTTGCTTTTTTTAGGTCAGAGAGTAATCCCAGAGAATCAATTCGTGATACCACGTTTTTTAAGTGCCTTGGAAAACATTTATTTAACGTAAAGATGACAGTATAGTGATCGGTAAGGGTTGTTTGAGCTACAAAAACGTTTGCAGGCAATTTAGTTTTAACAATAAAGTGGTCCAGACATGTTTTTCCATGTGTCGGTATAACGTGAGCCGGTAGTAAGCCGTGAAACGATGTCAAGTCGAGGTAAGAGGAAGCATTTCGATCATGATTTGAAGTACTGATATCTATATTAATGTCACCGGTGAGAATAACATTTTTATAAGAGGAATACGTTATTAAGATTTCATTAAGAGACTGTAAGAAGTTTGATATATTATTGCATGAAGGCGGCCGATAAATAGCTACGACCACAGTGTCATTATTAACTTGTATTACTAAACAATTTGCATCATGATAATCAGGTTCAAGAACATTTACTTGAATACCATTTTTAACATAAACAACGACACCCTCGTTTTGCGTTTTGTTTTTGTTAGACGAGAAACTGTTATAGCCATCCAACACCGGAAGATTAAAGGTACGAGGTAACCAGCATTCGGTGAGGACAATCAAGTCCCAAGAAATTCTTGACTGGGCCAATAGTGCATTAAAGCCTGGCATATTGCGATTGATGCTTCTTATATTTTGGGTAATAATTTTGAGACGTTTCTCGTTATTCGGGATGAGGTCAAGGCAATTTGCCAGGTCACATGTAGCAGAGTCAGCTATAGAAATATTGTCAATATTATTGTTTATTAAATTAGAGTTATCGAAGAGAACGTTTTATATGATGGGGGCAGATTAGAGTGTGCATAGTAATACATAAAACTGAGACACGACATGCTCCAATATAAGATAAAGCCAAGTGGTGTGAATAGACAACTACAGTAAAGTTTGGTTTTCTTAATTTGTACGTAGGTAGACTTTTCGCTACTTTTTTTTCTTTCAGTAGAAAATGGTGGCCATTCTTTTGTCAGAAAACTAACCTCAAACCATAGTATATGCTCAAACTACTCTGAAATTCACTAAAATTTTGTTATTTCCTGACAAACCACTTTTCCTGTTTCAAAATTGATTGAAGTGCCAAGTTAATACATTATACATATTTCGATGGTTGTAAATATTGCGTTTGAAAGCTTCTCTTTTAGTTTGTCTTAACACTTTGGAAACAACCCCCCAAACCCTCTAAATATCTTAACCCTTACAATTTTGCCAGTAGGTGCTAACCAATCATTCTAACATTTTTATGGACCTTCAAAACCGAACGACCAGTACAAATACCAATCATAATTCGCTGCCTACATAGATGATTTCATATTCCGATTTCATAACAGTTCATTGTATGCATTAATTGAGTGCTAAATTCACTAATTCAATTATGATGTCATTGTTAACAGGTATAACTTAATTTAACCTAATATGGTATTTTCATTTTCACATCATCTTCATCAGTAAATTTCTGTCACAAGTTTGCAAAGTTAACTGAGAAAATGGCTACGACACTTGCAAGTGACGTACAATCAACGTCTACGCAACTTTCTTCTACTATGTTTAACTAGCTTCCGCCCGCGACTTCGTCGGCGTGGTATAGTTACTTTGGGCTAACGCCAACTTTAACACGCGTGATGATTGAAAAATAAATATTCGTCTCTTCCTTTTTTTTCCCTCTCTCTCCCCTTTTCTTCTCTCTCTCTCCTCTATTCTCATATTTTTTAACCTATGTCCGTCTCGAGGGTCCCAACGATCTCTATACCAAAATTCATCAAAATCGGTTGGGCCATTTAGGCGTGAAGACGTAACAAACAAACTCACTTTTGCTTTTATAATATTACTAGCTTTCGCCCGCGGCTTCGCCCGCGTTAAATTTGGGGTAACACAGTTCTCCTTGCGCCTTATTGATTTGTAATAGCAACGCTAAGTTTTCCCTTTTCTTCCCTCTTTCTCCCTCACATCCCACTTTTTTTAAATAAAAATTAGACTATGTCCGTCTCCTGGTTCCCAACTATATATGTACCAAAATTCATCACAATTGGTTTAGCCATTAAAGCGTGAAGAGGTAACAAACAAACAAAATCACTTTCGCTTTTATAATATTAGTAAGGATTTATAATATTACTAGCTTTCGCCCGCGGCTTCGCCCGCGTTAAATTTGGGGTAACACAGTTCCCCTTGCGCCTTAGTGATTTGTAATAGCAACGCTAAGTTTTACCTTCTCTTCCCTCTTTCTCCCTCACATCCCACTTTTTTCAAAAAAATATTAGCCTATGTCCGTCTCCTGGTTCCCAACTATCTCTGTACCAAAATTCATCCAAATCGGTTCAGCCATTAAAGCGTGAAGAGGTAACAAACAAACAAACAAACAAACAAACAAACTCACTTTCGCTTTTATAATATTAGTTAATTAAGTTAATATTAGTAAGGATAATATAGTAAGGATTAAGTATATTATAGTAAGGATTAAGAATAAACCCTACGCCAGTCAAAAAACGATAATGGTATTAATAATAACTTCTTGTACATATTTCAGCAGTTATGTTTTTACTCCCATGTAATAGAGTGATAGCCTATTGCCATCAGCCGGGCAAAAATCCAGACTCTGTGGCTGCCACTGAGAAATTTCTGATGGCAAACCCAATAGCAATTTACCCAACCCAGAAATCGAACTCAGGACCTTATAAACAGTACCCGAGCTTGCGACCACTAGACCAACAAGATAGTCATTAATTAATCTATGGACGTAGTAAGATGGGTCGGGCGCCACGAGACGACTCCCGGCCACCGTAGATAGCCTGTGGACGGTGAGTCCATCCGTCTATTGATGACAGGTCATGTCAGTGTCAAGTCCAGTTAAAAAACAGCGTCGGGCACTAACTGCTCGGCAGTTTGCTGAACTAAGCCTATTTGGCGCAGCCGTGAGACACACAGTAATATATATACATTACTTTTATTAATGTTTAGAATTAAGTTTTATTGTTTTTATTACAGCGTGCATTTAAAACTTGTAAACTTGTTTTCTTTCTTTAGAGTTCCATGCGCGCGGCTCAAAGAGATGTGAACAAAGCAGAGGGGCCTGCCAGGGCCACCACCTGCCGGGGTTGCGGGTTGTTCGAAAGAGATACCGCGGCCCCGGGACATAAAGGGCAATAGAAAGAACATGGGTGGGTTTTAGTCAGTACAACTCTGACTCTCCACCAGAGCGGGGGAAGTGATTTGATTTCCCAACCGCAAAAAAGAGGTAAGATGGGTTCTGGTGGAATTAAACCGCATGAACCTATATCAAACCTATAAATACCCAATACCATCACAAAAACAATAAAATTACAAAACATGAATTGACGCAAATTGTACACCTTATCAATAATTCAAGGAACAATAAATCTTTGACTAGATAATTAAACTTGTAGGACCCCATTCCCGACAAGATGCGTAGGCGCACGCTCGTAACTAACCGCGCCGATGAGGTCATTGTTGCAACCTGCTCATTGCTGCATTTTATTGGCGAACCTAAATTCGTATTTGGTTAAAATAAATTAATATATATAGTATTTATCGTGAATAAGTCAATTTATGAAGATACAGCCATTTTGAATTTAGATTTTATAAGTAGTATTGATTTTGAGATCATCTTGCTTTTCACAATGGGCAAGAAAATTGGATTTCTAAGTAAGTTGGTGACTCTTGGTACTTCAGATATATTTCCTTGGATGACTGGACTAGTGACAGATTCATCAGATCATTGCATCATCACTTAATTAATCATCAATAATATTGTCCAGTGTTGACTCAAGTTTCCTAGATTCCTAGGCAAACAGCCGGTTTCTGAAAATCTTGTCAACGGTGTGCTTAGTGTTTTTAGGGTACCACACTGCGAGAGGAAAAATCGGCACCCGTATCACTTTGTTGTCGGGCTGTCTGTCTGTCTGCATGACGACTCATCTCGGAAACGCGTGGTGATAATTAAAAAGAAAATTAAAAGTATAATCTGTGATCCCTTAAAAATTACAAAAAACAACCCTTCTTTTTGTCTTAGCAGATCACAGAGTTGATTATATGGTTTTAATTTCAACTCGTTACCTCCACGCGTTTCCGAGATAAAGGTTCTTTACAGACAAACAAACAGACGGACAGCAAAGTAATCCATAAGTGATCCGGGTTTTCCTTTTGAGACTTAACTCTCAAAGAATATTTAAATAATTTTGCTGATCGTTTTTTCCTATACCGGTAGGAAATATCCTCATAATAAAAACAAGAGATGGTCTATTTTTAAACTTCGCGCGATACTGGGATTACCCTGTATCGTGGGTGTGTTTACAAACATTGAAACTCACATACACAATCAGCTAGACCCGAAACAACTACCTGTAGGTCATACAAATATTTGTTCCGTGCGGGGATCGAACCCGCGACACGCAGCGCAGCAGTCGATCCGTCAACTACTGCGCCAACAGTCCTGTTTTGATTAAAGTATGATAAAAAAAAACTGCGGTAAAGTGATGTAAGCCTAAATAAGTCTCGCGTGTCTCGTGCCCGAACATGATGTTTACATACCCCAGGATCAGCAAACAAATCTTTTTCATGTAAATAAGGTCCAAATTATGCAACATGCTGCTTACAAATTCTCTTGAAGAAAGACCTTAATACTTGGAGACGGAATTTCTCAAATATTAAACCTGTAGGAACATGGAACAGTAGGCTGTTCAATGCCTCAAATATTCGCAGAAGAATTAAATGTAAGTTCTTTTGTATCAGTTTTATAAAATACTAGCTTTTGTCCGCGGATTCGCTCGCGTTAAATTCGTGATAACACAGTAACACAGTAACACAGGTGCAAGGGCAAAAACTACAGGTAGCAGGTAACTGTAAATCAGTAAAGGGGACTGATTTACAGGTACCTGCTACCTGTAGTTTTTGCCCTTTTGCCTCATTTATTGTAATAGCAAAGCTAAGTTGTCTCTTTTCTTCCCTCTTTCTCCCTCATATCTCACTTTTTTTGTGCCCGTCTCCAGGGTGTCAAATATTTCTGTACCAAAATTTATCAAAACCTAAAGGTGGATCCAGACATTGCGAGCATGTGCTCCGCACGGCGCACAACGCATGCCTCGGCTTGAGGCGTGCGTGTTGACAAATTATACCAACATATGCTCGGGTCGAGCAATCGCGTGCGAAGCAAATGCTCGAGGCAAGTAGGCGCGCAGACTTGGCAAGGCTTTCGCTCCGCACGGCGCACAACGCACAGCGCGTGTGCGCCGCACACGCGCTGCGCGCTGTGTGCCGTGTGCCGTGTGCGTGTGGCATTATGAATGACAAAGAAATGTTAAGAAAAGCAGTTTTATTATACGAAAGTAATAGATTATTATGGGATCGCTCCTTGACAGTAATGGCATTTCGCATATACGTATCCTTTTTTATCAGTATAGGCTCCACAGCATTCAAGAAGAAATAAAAATCTTCTTCAGCTATGTGTATAAAATTGGAGTTATTTTCTTCAAATGAGAGGTCATCGAAAAGCTTATTTCCGTGTTCATAACGCAGGCGGAAGAACTTTTTAACCCACCAACGACGACGACTTTTTTCTTTTCTTTTCAATAATTGAATTAATAATTATAAAAGCAGCAGCGGATACGCGCACGCGATGCAAAGGCGCCATCTTTACTGCTGCTGTGTGGGTTGGATCGGCCGAGCATGCGCTGCGCGCTGTTTGGCCCGAGCAAACGCAGTTTCATTTTCGCAGTCGAGGCGTGCGTTGATATTGTACGCGGCGCACGCCTCGAACGTGCATGCGCGGCTACGTCCACACATAACGTAATGCTCGCACTGAGGCACTTTGATCTTGAAGCATTTGCCGACATGCGTTGGCTCGCCCTCACGCATGCGGAGCGCATGCTTCGCCACGAATATACAGGTCCACACTTGGCGAGGCATGCGTTGTGCGCCGTGCGGAGCACATGCTCGCAATGTGTGGATCCACCTTAAACCGTTAGCTATTTAGGCGTGAAGACGTAACAAACAAACAAACTCACTTTCGCTTTTATAATATTAGTAAGGATTCAGGAAAGTTGAATGTCCAAATTACATATTATCTGCTCTTGTGAACATTTTGGGTAAATGTTCTGTCGCTATAGTTCTAAACTTTCAAATTCTTTGATTGGTCAATCTTTCTCCAGATTTTTATTCCGCACACGGCCCTTAGCAACAGATTTTATATTTAATTAATTCTACAAGCTCTACGATTTTTTGTTTTAACAATCAAGTACGGCACACATCTGTGATTCTAATCAAATTCTACATAGTTCACACAGTACGTAATTGAACATTTGGTAAGTTCTATTTCATATGGCTTTATAAACAAATATGGAGCCTAATAAATTAGGGTCTAATGTACCCACCAGATGTGTTGCCATCTGAAGTGTTATGTATTCGAATTTGGGTGCTACTGACATTGGGAATCAAAATAAATCTATACAATGTGTCCTTTCATGGACTAGCGATATTCTAGATGCTTATGTAACGAGTGTATTAATATGCTATTACGATTCACACTTGGGTCTAATTCATATCCCCGCTTTTTGGCAGCCATTTTGAGATATTGTCTATGCGTGTATAAAAAATAATTATATCTCTCAAAGTTTTGGTCTTACTAAGACGAAAATAGGTTTATTTAGAGAGCAACAGTATTATCTATCGTTTTAATTAAGATATGATGAGCTTACATTTTCGTAACTTTAGGAAATTAAATTAAAGTCCAAAAAAACATGCAAATCAACGAAAGTTTTGTAAAAATGTTTGTACTGTGAGATATTCTTAAATGTAGGCTTCGTTATAAGGATTGCTTTTTAATTGATTGACCATCTACCCGATTTCACAAAATCATGACTATGAATAGGCACACAGATAGATTGTAGATTACGATAACTTAACCTTCTCTACATTAACGTTGTTTCTGAGATAAATGTTAAATAGAAAGACAAAAATACAAAGTTGTATTTTTAACATATAAACTAAATAATGATCGATAGGATAATATATTTCTCAACACGGTTGGCGCAGTGGTTGAGCAATCGACTGCTGCGCTGCGTGTCGCGGGTTCGATCCCCGCACGGAACAAATATTTGTATGGCCTACAAATACTTTTGTTTCGGGTCTGACTGTAAGTGTATGTGATTTTATAATGTTTAAAACGCACCCACGATACAGGAGAAATTCCTAGTGTAAGGCAACATTTTTAATTTAAAAAAATATCCGTAGCGTATAATAGAATAGAACATACTTTATTGTACACTAAATGCATTCAAAACTGTTTTCAATATTGCTCATTTCATAGTTACAATGGCTCTCTTATCGTAGCGACGGAGTAACGTTCATAATTTAATTATTTACAAGCAAAACTAAACATGATATACTGCAGACATAAAAGAGGGAAGATTTGATGGGACATGGAAGTTAATATCCACCGCCCGCAACGTCGCAGAATATTATATTATTTTTCATGAACGCGCCAGAGAAAATATCTAGAAAATTCCTGGTTCAACCTCCAAGCCGAGCTTATTAATATTAATTTACGATGTAAACGAGCATCAAGTGGGTATTTTGGAGAAATAAATAGGCTTCGCATCTAATTTTGAATGTACTTAGGAAACGATTTGATCTTAGTGTAAAGTCGTGTAATATCTACTTAGGGTGAAAGTACCAGAGTGGGTTACTCTGGACTGGCAAGATTATATTTTTTTTGTGTCAAATAATTATTTTTGTAGAGTTACAACCATTAATATCGGCTATACTCATGTTAGATGAACTTATAGAGCTCTATAAGTTCATATAACATGAGTTCATTAACTGAATCTTTCATGAAAAGTCATTTAATTTTGGGAGTATAATATGAACTTTATACAGAGTTGTATAATAAATACAATTATTTTAATATCTAAATGTTACGACTGCAAATCATATTTTAGTCAATATGAAGGCCGACACTGCCCTGCAAGCAGTGACAATTTTTTTTAAAGTAGGTAAGTAATTATAACCTACTCTAGCGCGTCCTCTTTTTACGCATGGGAAATCATCAAAATAAACAAGTTGGTGTCAACAGATTGAGTGTCAGACTTTCCCACCCATGTTTCTTCTTTTGCCCTTAATGTTCCGAGGCCGCGGTCTTTATTTTAAACAACCCACAATCCCGGCAGTGGGTGGCCCTGGCAGACCCTTCTGTGGCTTTTCCCCTAAGAAAAACTTTACACCTCAATAGCTATTAAGAGGTATAAAGTTTTGCAATATCTTTTCAAATTTGGAAGCTCTTTAAGTGGCCAAGGGCTACGTACAAGAATCCTTAGAAATTCATCAGAATTGCCGCCAGTTCACCTGTCAGTTACCCCTTTAAACTTAGCTACTTTTGTACATTTACTGGAATCAACCCTCCGCTTAACGAGATATTTAATGTTTTATACCAACCTTCAAATAACTTCTGATGATGATTGATTGACCAGACAGTCGTTCCAATCGTCCTCGTTTCGTCAGATGCACCTACTTAATTTAATTATGTTATGAGGTAAGCTCATTGCAGCCACGACTTATGCCAGTCAGTTCACTATTTTGGTCGACCTTAAGGTTAAGCCCCGTTCGCCCAGGTTGATCCGTGGATAGGGTACCCCCAACATACAGAGTTTCCTCCGTGCCTTGGAAAACAGGTTAGACCGTTGGTCTCGGCTTTCTTTTGTAGATCTTTGGCAGAGGTCTACCCTTTTTGGAAGAAAATCATTATCATATTTTCGCATCATTTTTGTATAGCAGTTCATAGAACGCCTGTACTATCTAAATTTAAACTACGTGGTGCAAATAGTCCCGGAGTAAAACGGCTGTGATAACGGACAGACAGACCAATCATCATTTTCCTGCCCTTGTCCCATTCTATTTGGGCTCGGCGCAAGATGTTTTCTTCATCATTTACTTCTTTCTACTTCATAAATCATTCCTTACACAATCCATCCATATTTTCTTTGGCCTTCCTCTCGCTCTCCGTCCTTCAACATTCAGATGCACTCTTTTAGTTACATGTGCTTCGTCCCTCGTCATTACATGTCCATATCAAGACAAACGACTCCCTTTCAATTTGTCTGTAACAACGCAACGTTCAAACTTCCTATAGTATACTCATTCCTTACTTAATCCATTCTTATCACTCCATACATCCATCGCAACATTCTCATCTCCGCTACATGCAATCGTTTTTCATCCACCTTTTTAACCAGCATTCTGACCCATACAGTAAAACAGGTATCACGCACTTGTATATTTTCCCCTTTAACTTGAGGGGCATAAAAGTACAGACGACGGCAGGTCAACCTAATACTAAACTATTATAACCTGATCTCTCTTCTACGAATCGCACACACCGTAGTAAAGAGATCAGGTTAAAATGGTTTTGTGTCGTCTGTACCTAGTAGTAATAACTACCGTTACCTAGATATAACGACGCAGTTTTAGTCAAGGCTCTTCACAAAGTTCTTTTTCCTTAACAGTACACAAATTCCAGTAATTTTGACTCACAGCTGGATTACGACATCAACAACAACATTGTAAACATTATGTTGTGCTTGAGCATTGTGTCGAGTCAGTATTATGCTCCCTATATGGCCAGGGCTACCATCTGTCCCTTGACCTGATTACTGTTACTGTTACTCGGACTTTAGATTTTGTGTCCCTTTGCATAAGGATTTTTTTGACAAACAAGGGCACATGAGATTTCGTTGAATGTAACAATATCATTTTGCTTTTCTATTGGGTCACGCTCACGCGGTAGAAAGTTGATAATTAAACACCTACCTAAATTTATATCGTTTGAAAATAATATGAGGCAGACAAGAAACAAGGCAGAAAGTTAACATTGAGAATGCTTTAATAGCTAGTGGAGAATAAGCGTCGTGTTTCATCTGTGGAAGGAATAAGAACCATTAACATATATGGTTTTTTTTTAATGTTGCCCAACCATAGAAATTTCTCCTGTATCCTGGTTCGATTAGCCACTGCGCTAATCCTGCGTCAATAACATTCCCTTTCTTTTACTTAAATAAGGCTACACTGTTCGTTAATAAAACTTCAGAACAACGGTTTAGACCTACAAAAAAATATCGTTACGAATTATGTCTAAAAGCCCTTTTATAAGTGCCTATGTGAAATAAAAATATTTTGAATTTGAGCCTGATGCCTAAACCATTCGCAGTATGACTCTCAAAAATATTTAATCAAATACCAAATGAATTTAAAGATTTAAACTTAACACATTTAAGCGAAAGTTAAATGGACAAAACGTATTAAACAAATTATTATGACTGTTGATTATTATGAAATTATTCTTATTGATAATTATGTAAGTATTTGTGTGATTTAAACAATTGACTAATTAACTGTTTTCTGAATTGTTATCATCATAATCGAATTGTTTCGTGTGAATTTGCATGTTATATCGATTTTAAATTATTTTATTGTTTATTGGGTACTTCTTTGAGTTACCATACTCTAACTATAAGACCTACTGTAGCACCAAAAAGCACATCATTGAATTTAACCATCGTCCGTACAAACAGCCTCTGGGCAAGAACGTACGAATCAGATCAATAAGTTTCTACCAAATTACACTAAGAAATTGACTCGACTACACAAACATTTACCTTTTATAACTAAACATAGGTCTACCGAAAAATACCTACATTTTCTAGGTATTTCTCCTACATCAGACTAATATTCGTCCATGTTAATATCATTTAATCCTGAGGTCACTCGACGCAGTCCCGACTAAGCGTGACAAATAGATTACGAGACGGTTTGTTTACCTCGCTGGGTAAATTCGTTGGCTCTGTCTATCATAATAACGTGTCGCAGGAGCTTTAGGGGTCCTTTTAGTACCTCATCATACTGATACAGAGGGAGGTGTGTTACTACACGAGGTACTTTGTTACCGGTTTTATCGTTGTGTCACAGGATAAATCATGTAGGTACCAGCTAGTGTGGTGTTCAAATTTGTCGCGATATAACGAAATCGGGGTCCCAAAATTTTCAATCCGGGAAGTATAGAACATGGAAGCAATGAACAATTTCATTGCAACATACGAAAACCCGGTTACACTGACGTAATTGCCAAATCTCTGATAAATAGTATCTATAAATCTAAACTGCAAAGGTATTGTAACCAATACGAAATCCAACATAACAAATCAGAGGAAGCAGGCTAGCCTAAACACTGAAGCTTGCAAAGTCACAACTCATAAAATCCAGTCGTTGAACTTCCAGCTCACATCCTAAGAAAATGCCTGAACTTCCGCTCCATCTAATTATGCCATTCTATGTGTGCATTCGTTCTATTTCTCTTCGCCCGCTAATGACCCCAGGAATAGTATGGCGACTGTCCTAATGGGAATTTATGTTTGCTTTGACTGATGTATTTCTGTGCGAGGGGTGAACATTTTTAATTTTAAAGTGAAAAAGTTTGTTTTAAGCGATGGGGTCTAGGAAAGTCAAAGTTGAAATGCCAAAAAACGTAAAGATGTCAAAATGGGCGTAAGTCCTCCAAATCATACGATTGCGAAAACTACCGTATTGAATATGGAGAGTTTACCTATTTGGCGCAGTCGTGAGACACAATAATATTCTTTTCTATATCTAGATTTTAAGTTTCTTTTTGTTTAATATAGTGTGCACTTGTATCATGTGCCAATTAAACTTGTCTATTGTTGTCCTTTTTTTAGATTTTATAAAACATTGACCATAGTACCTTTAAGTAATAGGGTGGGTGTTTAACTGACAAAGACTGACAGTGTTTAATAAAATCGATATTAATGTTTAGACGTCTAAATAGATGCAGCTAGGCCACCACCTACAGTAATGGAGTACGGTATAAGTAACCTAGTATAGTTTTGTAGTCACCGCTCAGATTCCTTCAACTTACTCCTACGCCTAGTGATAAGATTGTACTCGTATTGTTTATTTTTAGTACGTTTTCTATCTTAGCGACCTATAACCCTTTCAGATTGAGCAAAACTCTAACAAAAACGATTTGATTTCACTCATTATCAAATTTATGATACCTACCTAATTCTACAACGCAAAGTTTTCATTATAACTGAAAGTTAAAAAATGTTTTATTGGTTTTTGTAAACTTTTCGGCATAGAGCCTACCTACTTACATGAAAAAGTTTTTTTTTTAATTGTTTTATGTAGGTGTTATAAAACTGATTTCGTAATATTTATAATTGATACGTTACATTGATTTCGGATAATAATCGACAATTATGGACTACTTTAATTGTCGATTTTTATTATATTTGGGACAGTAGCGATAAGATATTAAAATAATAGTTGCCCTATGACATCGCTGATAGCATATTTTTTACGTATTTGGACTCACCTTCATCCATGGTGAGCGATTGAGTGACCACCACCAGCGCAAGCAGCGCCAGGGCCCGCGCGTACATGGCTGGAGTAGCCATGTCTGCTGAAACACCATGTTTTTTGGTAGATCATACAAAAATGTTAACACTATCATTAAATTAAAATTTTAAGTCATAAAATTATATAAATGTTAATAACACAATTTCGCAGCAAAATAAAATTGTAATATTTGGTATTTTATGAAAAAAAAGCCATAGAGATATTTTATTTCCGGTCAGTTTCTTTTGTATAATTAAAATTACTGATCTAATTAAAGAACAAACAAAGAATTGGTTTTTATTATTCCACAAATCCTAGAAAAAAGAATTATGATATATATTTTCAATAATGATTTACCGCGATTAAATAAGTTTTATTGAAACACTGTTTTCCCGCGTAAAGTTCCGATTGTGCGCAAGCTCGGGTAGACAAGTGCGCGTGCGCGGGCCGCTTACGCGCTTTTCAACTGCCGCGATCTTGGGACAAACGCACGTATTAGGTAGGTACAGTTTTGTATGAATGAGTTATCATATTTTTTACAACTGTACACTTAGATCAATGGCGTAAATAAGTAACTTTTTGATACTGTGATTATTCACTTCGGATTTATTATATTACAAAATCCGTTACTTGCTGGAACGTTAACAGTTTATCAGGAAAAGTCACACATAGATAATATAAATGTGTGAAAAATACATAATTATGCAATTATGTATATTTTTTATTACCAAAACTTGCTTTTATTATTTAAATTGGAACCATCGTTTTGATGATCGTCTCAGTTTAAAATCTTCCATTGTTTTGAATAGCCCGCCAGCCCGCTCGCAGCCCCGCCGTAACTATACGTCATCTTTAACTCTATGGTGTATTTTAACGATCACAGACTACGTCGATTCATGTTCTTTTTAACCTGTGGTAAAATTCAATGTTCTTTTTTTATTGTGGCAATAAGACTGTTCTGCTGTTTGTCGATGGTCAATGTTTGAGTGATTTGTCGCAATCGCAAATGTCATAGTATTTTTTGAGCTCAATAATATCAGGATGGCAGAAAACAGAGAGGAAATTCTAGCAAATTTTCAGGTAAGAGTGCCTTTATACGTTGGCATCATCTTAGTTTTCCTCTCACCACCCTTTAGTGTTTGAAAAAGGTTATGTAGCGTATAACAACAGTGACTCTTAATTCTCGTTTATCTCTTTGTGCTTTGGTCTTATCGTAGTTTTCAAAGTTTTTTCAAAATTTCTTTGCCCCTTTTGTATACCTGCATAGGTTTTTCGATTGTGAATCATACTTGGGGCACGTGTTAGATGGTACAAATTATGCCTTTATTGTTTCTTTGTGCATAGTCGTTGTTCACTTCCTTGAAGCTACTGAGCTACAAGGTAAACCTTGTGGTTGGTGTTTACTGCGTTATTCAATTGCGTATGTGTAATTAAGCCAACGTTAAACGTAGTTTAATATTAATGAAACAAATAATTCTAGGGTATAACAGCCATAGAAGATGTTGCTGAAGCTATATACCACCTAGAAGAAGTAAATTGGGACTTACTCGTAAGTACACTACATTTTCATTCTTATTTTGAACTGTAGAAACTATAAAACATGAAATAGTTGGTGTATTTGTATGCATTTCATCACTACCAAATATATTTCTATACAAAGGGTTTCTAACTTTCTGTATGTCATGTCCATAAAAGAGTTTGTTTACATTTTTAGCTGTTTCAGATGTCACTTGTGTCATTGATTTAAATATTTTGCTAATCATTTAACATCTACTCAACTCAATAAATTAATATTTTGAATCATAATAAATTCTTATAGCTACAAAAATTCCAATTTCAAATTAGTTCCATCTGCTGTAGAAAAAATTGTTGGTTGACCTTCTTAAAATCTGCATGTCATTGCAAACTTGTAATCTGCTCGGCTTATCATAGAAATTCATTGGTCAACTCTATGATTTCCATCATACTTTTAATCAACTATTTAGTTTCAACCCAAAGCTATTATGACTTTTGAAAAGTTCAAAATATTTAAAATACTCTAAATTTAAAATAATAAGAATTTGGCTAACTAGAGTATTTAATTCCTTAGAACAATTGCCATTATTAAGAAAGCAATATAAATAAGGCACAACAATAGACATTCAATACAGAATCCAAGACTCGACAGACTGCAGTTATTTGAGTGTACGTACTGTAATGCTCAATAATAAAACTGTGATTTAATACTCAACTGCCTTAAATGAATGCAACCTACTAACCAGCAATTTACTAACATTATGATTGTCTATTCAATCAATAGGTATGTTCCACCTGTATTAACAGTTAGCCTATTTTGTTTTTTAATTCTGGCACAAAATAAAAAAATATATACCCAAGTTAGGCAACATAGAAAAACAAAATACCGTTTTTTTTTAAAGAATTCAAAAGTAGGCATAGCTGATTATAACTTTTGTTGCTGAGGGCAACTACTGTTACACTGAAGTCCAATTAGCCATAATTCTTGAAGCCAATTAATATCATAACTCTCCGTTTTTCTAGGACTTCTTATAGAATCATAAGATGTAATTAAGTCTTTATTCCTTGTATTTATAACTTTCTATTATTCACTATTTTTAGTCATATAAACTTTTTTGCAAAATGTAACCAGCTTCCAGAAAAACACAAATAAGATGGACAATAATTTTACTTCCCGAAGTCAATGACTTAAGTTTTATTTATCGATTTTTGCCACTGAATTGTGGAAGTAAATTATAAAAAAATTAAATAGACAAAGAATTGGTTCACCAGGTTGAAAGTTCTGAAGTATTGTTACTTCACTTTCATAAAAAAAAACCAGTCAAATTGATAACCTCCTCCTTTTCTTGAAGTCGGTTAAAGATCAAGTTGCCTTATTTACAGTAGCTTTAACAAACAGCTAGAGGGACAGAAGTCCATATAATATGTTTCCTGGTTACAACAACATAAGTATTGCATTGGTTGACAGCATATTTCTGATAAACAATGTTAAGAAATATGGATTCATTTACAAAATTACCACTTATCTTTTTAAAAATGATCCATGTTATAGAAAAAAATACATACAGCCAGGCCCGAAACGTCTATCTGTAGGCCATACAAATATTTGTTCCGTGCGGAGTTCGAAACCCGCGACACGCAGCGCAGCAGTCGATCGCCCAGCCACTGCGTCAACCTTATCGTCGCTTATCAATACTAGCCTGAATGCTTGGAATAGTGGTAATATCTTTGCTCTTTTCGAAAGCTCCATACACAAGGTCCGGTACATGGCGCGTAGTTGTGTGAGGGTGGCTCTACTGTTCCAAATTTGAAAACGAAACTTTTTGAAAGATGCTGTCATAAGGTGATCTTTTTTTTACAACGGAACGGTTTTTTTTTGTAATGGCAATACTGTAGCGGCATGAGTGGTTTCCCATGAAACCATAAAATAGTTGAAGTTAAAAACTGTAGTGGATTCTTATTACAATCGCTTTCAGAAGTCGTCGTCTGTTGGCAGATGTTTAGACTATTCGCTCATTGTAAGGAACTTCTTTAACTGTAACTTCTTTATCTGTCTGATTTTTTCTTAAATAATTTCCAGCCTGCCTGCTATTTTTGAATGTTTATGGTTTCGTGTATTTTGTGCCCTTCGTTTATCTTTTTGTTTAAGAAAAGGCTTAGCTGTCTTTTAAATTTTTCAATCTATTTCTAAAATGAGGCTATTTTTTAAAACAAAATCCCGTGCACACTATGACCAAATACCCAATAACATAACCTTTCTTTAGCAGTCGGGTAAAAAGACAATCGTATGACACCTTTTAAAACATTATATTTTCTTTTATATTAGAAAAACAACAGCATGCTGCGTTTCTATTGGTTGAAGCGTAAATAAGCGCAGCATTATAACTAGGTTTAAAACCAATCCCTTCAGATAAGAGAAAGAAGGATCTTGTTTACACTAAACCTCAGACAAAACATGCTTTTATTACTACCAATTTTTTTTTAACCTTATAACAAGTTAAACATTTTAAGATATATAATGTGAGTTTTAATGAATGTATAATATTATTTAAATATTAAGTTAAACTTAATTACTCAGACAGAAAAACGACTAGAATAATCAATTTAACTGTATTGGTAAACCAATAGGTATTAAAGTAATTTTATTAATATAAATATAATCCTAACCCTAGTTCATATATAACATTTGTTTAAAATCTGATCACGGGCTCCGCCTACGGTGGCCGGCAGTCGTCAAGCGCTCCCGACGCCCGGAGCTTCTCCCACAGCGACAGGGACAGTTTGATTTTCGTCTAACTGCCCCATGTACCATGGTTGTTATCTCGATGGTGTCGTTAATCGTCCGAATAATTGTGATTGTGCGATACAGGATTTTTAATTAAACTATAGATGTCTCTACAAGCGGCCTTATTGAATTTTAACGTGTAATGTTTACAGGCAGCCATCAACCGAGTGATGCCACAGGACGCGAGCAGCTCGTCAGTAGTACATGATAACGACACGCATGATGTAGAGATGATAGACGATGATATATCTGTGATAACACCAAAAACTCACCCACCTGGTATGAAACTTCTTGTTTTTTTTTTTTAAAGCGTTGCACCTCTCTGGAATTTCACCTGTATCGTGGGTGCGTATCCGAACATTTAAACTGACATACACAAACGGCCAGACCCGAAAAAACTGTTTATAGGCCATACAAATATTTGATTCGTGCGAGAATCGAACCCGTGGCACGCAGCGCAGTCAATCGCTCAGACACAGCGCTAACTGTGCTGTCTACTACGACTAGTATGTTGTTATTATTGTTTGCAATTTCTATTGAATTTGTAATTTATACTTCAGAAAATATTAATAATGCTACCGCCAAATGCAGCTCCACCTGTGATGGGTCTCTTAGACCTTGTAGTATTCTTTTTCTTATGTGTTAATGTTTTGTCCGCAGACCGGGAAGACCGTCTTAATCAAGCATCAACCTCGACGCCTTTAAATTTTAACCCCATTCCTATTATAGAACTACAAGTTCACTGTAATAATAAGATACATGAAATAAAAATATCTGGAAATTCGACAGTCGGTAAGTACCTTTATGTATAAGTCTTATTTCAAAAACATGCGTCAGCGTCTGACACACTATTTTCTGAGTAGAGCTATAGCCTCGTGAGGCCGACGCGCCCTTTAAATACCCAAAATAAAGATGGTGACTCAGACCCACAGCTTTTACGGGATGAGCTGGTATCAAAGCCTACAGGCCGTTTAAATGGACATATTACTAAATCATTCATATTTTTTTTAAATTAGGCCAAAATCTTAAGATATTTCTACCAATTTCCGGACGAAAGAATGATGAACGGATTGTCATCTATTTTATAATATGGCATCTATGGCAACAAGTCTCGGGATAAAGCACTATAAAAAATTTGTCCATTTAAACTGACTATTCGGTGTTAATGCGTAGTGAACCCAAAATGTGTCTTGGTCTCACGAGGATAGGGCAGAGGGGCCTGCCAGGGTCACCGCCTACCGGGGTTGCGGGTTGTTCGAAAGAGATACCGTTGCCCCTAAACATAAAAGGCAATAGAAGAAAAATGGGTGGGTTTTTAGTTAGTACAAGTCTGATAGTCCCCCCGCTCCGCCCAAAGAGGGGAAGTTTTTTAATGATGACCCATCTGCTAATAAAAAAAAAAAGTACAGCTATAGCCCTTCCCAGTTATTCTATAAGCATACCAAAATAAATTTTATTGCGACGACAATAGATATCATAGTTATTTTAACTATGTTGCAAAACCAGAGACAAAGTAGTTTCAAAGAACCGTTCTATTTACGTTCTTAACAACCACAGAGTCAATAACTCAGATCATAACTCTGAAAGGATTTTACCAGTAATATTACATACATAAATAAACTCACGCCTTGTCCCCTCGCACACACTGTAACATCAACTTTTCTCATATATGTACTTTGTATGATGAACAGAGTAAAGAGAGATATTCTTTTTTTTATTCCCCAGGTGATTTAAAAAAGGAATTGGAGAACAAATGCGGCGTGCCAGTATGCCGGCAGCAACTGTCGGGGCTGGGCGGGTCGCGGGCTACCAACAACGCAATTCTGATGTCGCTCAATCTTCCGCAAAATGCCGTATTGCGACTTAAAGCTGCCGAAAACCTTATGGCTGATGACGAGTGAGAACTACTTTTGAATCAATTAATGACTCATGTCAGATTTTAACTGCTTTAAAATGGCCCGGTCTAGTTTTAAGAGAGTATTTTTTTTATGTTGCTCTTCACTCGATAGTTCTCCTGTATCGTGGGTGCGTTTACAAACATTCAAACTCACATACACAAACAGCCACACCCTAAACAACTACCTGTCGGTCATACAAATATTTGAACCCACGACACGCAGCGCAACAGTCGATCGCGCAGCCACTGCGCCAACTGCACATCAACGCTCGTACGAGTTGCGCGAATGGCAAACGGCACGCGAAAACGCACCTACACGTCTTTCAAAAATCGAGCTTATACCATAATTTTCGTGACTTTCTTTCATTCTCCCCTGTCAGACATCACAGCATCATTTACTCCTTCATATCATGCCTTACACAATCCATCCATGTTTTTTTTGGCCTTCCTTTCCATCTTCATCCATAAACATTCAGATCTATCACAATTTTAGTCACATGTGCTTCGAAAAATCGAACTTATTTGCTAATCTAAAACCGCCTATAACAGTGGGAAAAGGTGATCCAATTTCAGTGTATTGAACTTCAATTTTAAAAAAGCAACCCAATCATACAAATTAATCATTCAATGTCACTCACACTCTTTGTTCCTTTATTCAGCGCTTTCAAATCAATTTCATTGAAACATTCTGTGTTAGTGTTCAAGTTCTATTTGTCCTTTCCACAATAGCACCCCACGTTCGCAAATAATCCTTACTAATATTATAAAAGCAAAAGTGAGTTGGTTTGTTACCTCTTCACGCTTTAATGGTTAAACCGATTTTGATGAATTTTGGTACAGAGATAGTTGGGAACCAGGAGACGGACATAGGCTAATTTTTTTAAAGTGGGATGTGAGGGAGAAAGAGGGAAGAAAAGGGAAAACTTAGCGTTGCTATTACAAATCAAAAGGCGCAAGGGGAACTGTGTTACCCCGAATTTAACGCGAGCGAAGCTGCGGGCAAAAGCTAGTTAGTTAATAACATTACTAACTAGCTGTGCCCGGCAATTGTTCTATATACCTAGGTAGGTAGTAGGTAGGGTATGTAGGTACCTACTCCACCTACGCTACCTATTCCTCATTCCACCTACTCTACTTTTTTTTTATAAGAACCCTCTTCTGACATTAACCAACACAACAAAAAAAGAATTAGCGAAATGGATTTAGCTGATCTCGCGATTTGCGCTTAGCAACAAATTCAGATATTCATTTTTATATTATAGATACGTAATTTACATTCCCAATACCTTTTATCTTACCATCTATCTACTAGAGTCGCAGAAAGGCTGACAACAACATACGCGCTGCACGTGAAAGTGGACGACAAGGAGTACACGCTCAAGTACCCGGGCACCAAGACCGTGCAAGAGGTGAAGGGCGATGTATACTCGCTTACAGACATACCCGTCAGACATCAGGTCAGTGATCACCACCGAATACGCTATTACACGAAGTCGTTAGCCCTAAGTCGATTGGCAATGGAATTCGGACAAACGACCAAGTATTAATAAATGGGGTTGAGTAGTAGATTATTTTGCTTCGTAGTAGCATTATAAAGTTTTAACGACTGAATGGATCTGAAGGAAAGGCACAGAGATAGAATATTGTCTGGTATAGCACATAGGCTTTTAATTCCAGAAGTACGATCCTTTGGAAAATCCCCAAAAATTATGCGCGGTGCAATGTAGATACTGATATGACTGTTATGTATATATGTATAAACCACTGTATATTTCTGATAAATGCATTAAAATCCGTTGACAGCGGAAGCGACTTCATTAGAAGTTAGTCTTTTCTTACAAGTTAGTTCAGTAAGTCGCGTTGAAGTGTCTGTTTAATCCACCAGCTCAAAATAAACCATTGTCGCTTGAGCTTTTAGCTCACGACATCGGCATGGCTAAAAAGTGAAACACCAGGGTCTCTTCTGTTTTTATGATTCAAGATTAGACTATTAATTTTAAACCTCTTCTCTATATCTTTTTATCAGACGTGATCAAATTTTTCGTCTGTGTGTTACACGTCACGTGACGGGCGGCCATGGAGTAGGGACGTCTATAATGTAAAAAAAGTTTCACTTTTACCGTGGTTTCATAAAACCACACAATCCTTTACTTTTTCAGGTACAGAACCCTTGAAATTTTTCCTAACTTCATTCTTTCTTTTCTTTTTTTCTGCAGCAATGGACAGGCTGGCCCACAATAACAGGGTTGGATGAAACAGTGCTAGCAATGGCCGGCCTGGACCTTCCGCAACACGAGCTCACCGTAAGGCGCGCGCCCGGCAAGCAGAAAGAGTATAAGAGGGTAAATAGTACGGTACTGAACCCTTCACTAACCTATCTATGTTGTTTACTCGCGGAAGAAAGAGGCTAAGAAGCTTTTGGGGCGAGTTGTGAAAGAGGGAACAAGAAAGGGCAAAAGAAGGAATATGGGTGGTTTTCAGTCAGTACAAGTCTAACACTCCGCTCCGCCCAGAGCGGGGGAAGTTGTTTGATGATTTCCCGTCGGTAGAAAAATGCGATTTTATCTTCTATGCTTTTTACTAAATAATGGTTGTAAGTCATACATTCAACGATACGAATGTTTAAAAAAATGCTAAAGCTTTTCTTACCGCGAGTTTTTATTTAAACTAACAACATTTTGATCTAAAAGTGATTCTCATTGTCACGGTTTTCAATTAAGTTAGCGGCTTCACTCCAAAGATTATAAGCGTCCATATTTGGCTAAGTAGAATTAATTTATGGTAAAAAAATGCAATTTCTAATGGCTATTGTAAATGTAAAAATTCCAGATAATAGTGGAGAGTTCGGACAGTGAAAACAGTTCGGTGGAAGAGGTAGAGGATACAGCTGAAGGGTACACGGGCGAGGACGACATGTTCGTCGACCTCGTGCAGTCTGAGAGACTACAGCCGCTAAGTGAGTACATACGATCTACTTGAACAGTGCAAACAGAAAGAAAAAACCACTAATTTGTCGCAAATTCTGACGAGCACACAAAGTAAAAAAAAATTAACTTTAAACATGCAAAGCATCACAAACAAGTCAAGAGTGAATAGGTTATTTCTAGGTAAGCGTGCTTCATCGTAGACCACATCATCACTTAACATCAGGTGAGATAGTGGTCAAACGCGAGCCTATCAATAATAAAAAAAAAAAAAAAAACATTTACAAATACATATATGGGACAAAATAAAAAAAGCTTTTCTTTTTGTATGGCATCTCGCAGGTCAACCTATGTGGCTGTCATCCCAATTGTCCATTTATTCAAACAACGGCTCAAATTGAGTTCTGCAGTCTTATTAAAGAGCTACAACAATACAAATTGACTTTCTATCGAGTGTTCTTATTCGATGGTCTTTGTATAAGTATTTAAATATACACTAACCATTTTGACAGGCCTCTTGGTCTAGTGGTTAGTGGCCCTGACTGCTGAACCGGAGGTTGTGGGTTCGATTCCCACCCAGGACAAACTGTGTGATGAGCATGATTGTTTGTTCTGTGTCTGGGTGTGATTTATCTATAATATGTATGTATTTATAAACTATATAAGTATGTATATCAGTTGTCTGGTTACCATAACACAAGTTCTGCTTAGCTTGGAATCAGATAGCCGTGTGTGAGTTGTCCCAAGATATTTATTTTATTTATTAAGTTCGACGAAAATACGTAGACGATTTAACGCAGACTGAAAATCATTAACTGCACTTCCTTTATCCCTACTTATTACCTGTGTTGCAGTGTCCGACAGCGTGGAAGACGAAGCGTTGGGCTGCATCGAGTTCTCTCAGCGGTTCCGGACGCGGTACGGGCCCAACACCCCGCACTTCTTCGAGGGCACTTTGCAGGATGCCATCAAGGAGTCCTGTCTCAAACCTGCCAAAGAGGTCAGTGATCGCAGAAAAACCTGAAGATTCTACCTTTTAAAAGAAAAATGCTATTTGATGTAACGGTGGGAAAGATATCTAATTGTGAACTAACAAAGCTGGGACGCGATTAGGGGGTAACATCAAAAAATATCTGACACTACGAAGTTCATATTTTTTGTCTGGACCTTAAAAGAGAATATGACCTCTGAGTTTATTTCGGCTGTTTCTTCTCAGAGTACGAAACACCAGCCTCATGTAGTTTTAAAAAAAGTAAAAGTGTTTGTGAAAACCTATTTGCAAAATAAACATCATTTATATAATTATATATGAGCAGATATTATTCACATTATTTAATTTCTTTTTTTTCTACACTGATTAAAAATGTGCAATAACGACGTACGCTGAGTAACCGGAGACTATCGAGTATCAGCACCAGTAGGCCTACCATGACGTCTTAAAGCAAAACTTATTCCGCTGAGGGAACAAGACAGCTATACAGGGTGTCTAGCACCATCTCTTTTCCTCAGTGAAATAACTTCTGCTTTAGTAGGGTAGCAGTGAACGCAATGTTATGTCTTAATATGTGTCTTAATGTTCTTATCATTTAATTAATTTGTTACAGCGGAAACTCCTAGGCGTATACTTACACCACGAGCAGTCTGTGTTATCCAACGTATTCTGTGCACAACTGCTCGGCTGTGAGGCAGTACTGCAGACACTCGCTGCCAACTTCATAGTGTACGGCTGGGACCTCACGCACCCCGACAACAATAACATGTAAGCAATAGTAGACCCTATTAGCTACAACTTGTGAGTCATTGTCAGCTGCGAGGCTCTGCGTCAGAACCTGCAGAGCAAAAATCAAATGTGGGGAGGGATATTATTAGATATAGCTTTTGCCCGCGACTTCGCTCGCGTTAAGTTCGGGGTAACACAGTTCCCCTTTCCTGATTTACAGATACCTGCTACCTGTAGTTTTTGCCCTTGCGCCTTATGTATTGTAATAGCAATGCTAAGTTTTCCCTTTTCTTCCGTGTTTCACCCTCATATTATTATGTCAATCTTTTTTTAAAAAAATAGCGTATGTTCGTCTCCAGGGTCCCAACTATCTCAGTACCAAAATTCATAAAAATCGGTTTAGCCATTTAGGCCTGAAGACGTAACAAACAAACTCACTTTCGCTTTTATAATATTAGTAAGGATGGTAAACTACATATAAGATGCCAAAAGATACATAAGAATATATCTCAAAACTCAAATTTTAATAATAATATAATACACAAGTCAATAGCATTATTGTAGCCATGTCATGTCATGTCTTTGCAGTTTTGTCAAGAACAACTGTGAACCTACCATGACGTATTAAAGCAGAACTTATTCCGCTGAGGGAAAGGGACAGAGCTATACAGGGTGTCTAGCACCATCTCTTTCACTCAGTGGAATAAGTTCTGCTTTAAGATGTCATAGTAGGCCTACTGTTCCCGGCATGCTTTACAATGCAATATTTCTACCCTACTTACCAATTTTTTTTTTATGAACCCTCTCCTGACATTAACCAACACAACAAGAAAGAACAAGCGAAATTGGTACAGCCGTTCACTAGCTGTAATGTTTCAGAGAAATACTAAAATGGTATGCATTTGTTTTCCAGGTTATTATCATCGGTAGCCAACGCGTTAGGGCCGGTCGCAAGTATGACGATACGCAACATCCCGGTGGACCGCATGCCCGCGCTCGTTATCATCATGCGAGTGCGCTCCAACACCGAGATATACTCTGTTATCAATGGTGAGTGATAAGATCGCGCAGTGGCTGAGCGATCGGCTGCTGCGCTGCGTGTCGCGGGTTCGGTTCAGCACGGAACAAACATTTGTATGGCCTACAAATAGTTGTTTCGGGACTGGCTGTTTGTGTATGTGAGTTTAAATGTTTGTGGGGCGGTATTTAAAAAATAAAATAACAGTACAAACCTCTAACGTCGGTCCGAGGTGTACTAATAGTATGTACGTTTTACCCACGCTTCGCTACTTAAGTTTTTGTCCCACATAATAGAGGGCTAACCATAATAGACGCTTGTTAACTTCTTGTCTTATTTTACGTTTTGTAAAGCAATGCTGTCCTCTCGTGCTTAAGTACGAGTACGTAACAATCAAACACAGCCATACTATAGGCTTCCATACGCAAAATACGCGCCTCAGACGTGGAGTTGCGGACACCAGCCCGTTATACAATACAATACTATAGGCTTCTACTGATACTATATATCATTACTGCTTTATTCCTCATCGGGGCAAACCAAACCAAAAGGGGGAAATCTAGAACTTCATGCTATTAGTAATGCATGTGACCACTAGACTAATAAAGGGAAACTTACAATGCTCCATGGACTTTCTCGTAGATGAATATCAGACTAAACTTTTTTTTTAAAGTCTTTAAAAAGAAATGAAAATTAGAAAATTAGGTTTGTCTATCAAATTAAGTTGTTAAAATTTTGATAGACAAACTTTAAACAATTTTATAATACGGATTTTTTAAACAAACTTTTTTTTTACCGTTGAAGAGTTCTCTCATGAGAAGATAATCCTGACTGCAAGATCAATAAGATGTGTGCAAAATTTCGGCGCAGTCGGTAGGGAGTAATGGTTTTAGATTCAATATAAAGAAATTACTAATACATACAAAAAAACTAGACAAGTTAACAAAAAGCTCATAAAAAAATTACGGCGTTAATTCCGATTTTAGCCACCTACCAATAGATCCTTGTACTATCGAATTTAATATCAATTTTAAATTTGTTGACAGGTAACGTCGGCGTATCAGAGTTACTAGGTGGTCTAGTAGAAGCACTAGAACGGTTCAGCTCCGCGCGAGAGGACGAGGCCAAGCTCGAGAGGGAGCGAGACGCACGACAACGCGTCAAGAGGGAGCAGGACGAAGCATACCAACGCAGTTTGGAGGCCGACAGGTATGGCTATGATTCAAATAATTTGTCAGTTGACGCTTTTTAGGGATCCCTACCTCAAAAAGAAAAACGGAACCCTTATTGGATCACTTTGTTATCCGTCTGTCTATCTGTCAAGACCCTTTATCTTGGGAGGTATCAAGTTATGTTATAGTTATGATATGGCCGTTTAAATCGCAACTTTTGTACAGAACTTTCGGTGCGAGATTCGGACTCGCACTTGGCCGGTTTTGATATAATTGTCTGTCGGTATAAAAACACTTCGGTTCAGATTAACTCCTCTTGCAGTATTATCAGAATGCACATCAAATAATGTACATTCCTGTCCCTTTTCCCCAGAATCCTATACTAATAATACAAAAGCAAAGGTTTGTGAGGATGTAAGTATATAAGTATGTTTGTTGCTCATTCACGCAAAAACTACTGAATGGATTTTGATGAAACATCATAATAATATAGCTTACATTTTAGAATAATACATAGGCATATATTTATAAAGATTGACGGGCCTGTTGGTCCAGTGGTTAGTGGCCCTGACTGCTGAGCCGGAGGTCGTGGGTTCGATTCCCACCCAGGACAAACTTTGTGTGATGAGCATGATTGTTTGTTCTGTGTCTGGGTGTGATTTATCTATAATATGTATGTATTTATAAATTATATAAGTATGTATATCAGTTGTCTGGTTACCATAACACAAGCTCTGCTTAGCTTGGGATCAGATAGCCGTGTGTGAGTTGTCCCAAGATATTTATTTATTTATTTTATATTGTATATTCTACTACCACGCGATTGGAGCCGCAGCTAGTCTGTCCATAATTCGCAGTATAAGAAATGACGATATTTTTCATCTCAGGGCCAAAGAAGAAGTTAAGAAAAAGATAGAACTAGAAAGAAATCAAGAATTAGAACGAGCGGAGTCAGAAAGACAAATGGAGGAAGCTAAGAAAGAGGTAAGTTCACAAATTGACAGTGTTTTTTTTAATCATACTAAGGAAATGATAAGTAAATGCGCCGTAGCATATTTTATAATGAGTTAACGGAAATTGTAATCGTATTTTTAGGGTTCCATATCTAAATAAATAAAAAACGAAAACACGGAATTATTGATCACTTTGATGTCCGTCTCTCTGTCTGTCACAACCTTTTATCTCGGAAAGGTGTCGGTATCGAGTTGAAATTAATACCATATACTCAACTCCATGATCCCTTGGAGTTGTCGAAAAATCATACCTCTAAGTCTACACAATCAAAAGATATGCCCATTTATGTTGCAAGCTTGTACGGAGCCCTCGGTGTGCGAGTCTAACCCGCACTTGTTTTTCCCCGACTGACTTGGCCCATAGCTTATTATGACCACTTAAGTGTGCAGTTTAAGGTGGCGCTGCTTGCCAAGCAGTACAGCAATCAATACATCTATTTTAGTTTTGTGTTTTCCTCTCTGCACAATTAAGTTGGATGGAGTCTAAATAGTATTTTACGCCTAGTGAATAAAAAGGTTGGCCAAAGCTCATTGTAGAGAGTGTCCAAAGTTAAGTTCCAATCTGACCAATAACTTCACGGTATTTTGACACGTACATTAATGGATTTTCTACCAATGGCGATTTTTCGAACTAGCTACAAATGCCCCAAGTTTCACAGTTACCTTTCCCATACAAAAGGGACAAAATAATGTCCCGCGGCACGTATTTGCAGACATAATACGAAGCGTGGCGGGTGGCGTCGCGCGCGTTCAACTTTATGCCAGAATTATACCGTGACTGAAATCGTGTACTAAACGAGTATTGTAATATTGACACTAGGGGCGCTAGTGTGTTCCTAATTTGTACGGATGCAATTTTCTTAAATCATTGGCTATGCCTTGAATAAAAGTATTATATTTTGTTTTATTTTTGAAAATAGAGACCGTTTTGAAAAAAATAACTACGTTTTTTATTTTTCTGGGGTCTGTAGAAATATTTGTTTTTTTAACCTCTTGAAAAAACAAATTATGAAACCCCGACAGATTTAAAACTGTATTTTAAGTAAAGATAAGTCTTAACGGATCGAACGCCCGGCGGTGCTTAACGGATAGTTGACGTAAATAATGGCGGTCCTTGAGAGGTAAAGGCTAAATTGAGAAATGCTCTTTTTTGTCGCATTCGGCATAATAGCTGTGCTCCTTAGCCATACTGCTTGGCCGGGTTAAAACAAAATGTCAACGTCAATAATTCTAGCATGCCAAATCAATGTTTACAAATCTTATCTTCACCTGAATTTGTTTTTAATTCACCATTGCAGTATTTAGACAGGTGTGCCTCAATGATCTCAATCTAATTTAGTGCCTGCTACCAGCTAGTTTCGAATAAATTCAAAGACAAAGAGTCTTTAAAACAAATACGGTATTTTTTTCATGACTTATCTTTACGCCGTTTGATCTTAGGGTGCGTCCACATCTGGCGAATGTGCCGCGAATGTGCAGCTCGCGAGCCGATTGCGAGCTGCTCGCGAGCTGCGCGCGTGCAGTCACTGCAATGGTTTGGTGCGCCTCTTTAGCGCAACTCATACAAGGCTCGTATAGAGCGCGCGAGCGGCGCGCGATCTGCGCGCGCTCAGTTCTCGCCCCTATTTCTTTCCACGAATCATTTTTTAGATTTTTTCTATAGTAATCTTCGAAATAATCGATCTTTAGGATCCCATAATACTGGAAATCTTTTATGTTTCAATGAAGCGTAAACAATTCTCCTCCGTCCACTCCATGACAACAAGTACTTAGCCTCCAGTAATCAGAAACGAACTGAGCGAAATAACTAGCGCGCCGCCCGCGCGCTGATCGCGTACGGCGCTTAGGTCGCGCGCGAACTGCGCGCGGGCGGCGCAGAAGCGGCGCACGAACAAAAATGCACGCGCGCAGCTCGCGGGCAGGTCGCAAACGGCTCGCGAGCTGCACATTCGCGGCACATTCGCCAGATGTGGACGCACCCTTAAGTTTGTTGTTTGGTCTTCGTTCTTATTCGTCAGAGAGTAAACCTTTATTCAGAATTGTATTAAAAACAGATTATAGTTTTAATAACTTTGCATCCAGCCCAAAAATAACCATTAACATTTGACACTGACGTGCTTTTTTGATATATTTGATTCTAACCATAGATAAGTGAAGTGTCAGTAGGCGGTGTTGCCACGATCTAATTTTGATTTTCCTTGTGAAAACCTTTTTTTTCCTAATGATTAAAATAAATTATTATTAAATCAGAATCTATAACTAATCTTGAAAACAATCTATTGTTAAAAAAGTCTTAAGTGATCATTACTTTTTTTCCATTGATTACTTTGTCGAGTTCTAGGGTGACTCTAGTTAAGCTTTTGTATGTTGTATGGATATTTCTAAAACTTATAAATTCTGGAAATACTCAAACAACATGCAAATGCCCAACTTCTGAGAGTAATCTTTCTTTTCATTAAAAAATAATATTTAATTTTGGGGAATACACCTTAAAGGTGGTAACACCAACAGTTCGTCATTTGACCAAGTTTTCTTTGGAGTACACATCTAAGTTTTCACAATACTGTGTGGCCTTTTTTTTCGCTCCGACTGCGCCCCGCTACGATCCTACTGGCCCCACTTTCTTCACGCTCGTCCCATGTCCTTCCAACGCTCCGTGTGGCATATTGTTCTTGATTATATTTATGTAGAACGCCGCAGCGCCACCAAATGAAGCAAGCTAAGATACTTTTCCATGTGATCCTGCAGGCAGAACGCATGGTAGCGGCTCGGCGCGTGCCGCCCGAGCCGGCCACGAGCGCGGCGGCGGGCGACATCGCGCGCATCCGCGTGCGACTGCCGCCGCCGCACGACCACAGCCTCGAGAGACGGTTCAACGCGCACGATACGCTCGCGGTACGTATACACCTTTAGCTGTTTCGTGATTCGTCCGAAATGCAGAAGCTTCGAGAATATTAAAAAGACAGTCGACAGGTTCTTCAAAGTACAAGTGGAGCAACACTTCATAGCTTACCAATAAGCACTATGTATGCTGATCCCAAAGCGAGGCGATACCGTTATGGTGCTTCAAGTCGTAAGTGTGTTGCAATATGGAGTTAAATAGAAAGAAATTATAGAAACTTTAAAACGCACCCACAACACAGGAGAAAATCCTAGTGTGCGTTTTGTGTTTGTACAAACAGCCAAACCTAAAACAACTATCATTAGGCCATACAAATATTTGTTCCGTGCAAAGTTCGATTCCGCGACACGTATTCAGCGCGTGTCGTCGGATTGAAGCGTTACCGGTCCCGTGCAGTACTTATATATGTATAAGTTGACCTTAAAATTACTTATTTTCTTACACTACACAAAATAGAATACAAAACAACAACCCTCAAATGAAAGATAAAAATAATATGCAAATCCCAAATAAAATACGAAGTTAGTATGATGGTTTTTATATGTTTGCACTTAACCCCTCGCGCGTCAAAGTGTCACACTGGGTGCAAAGTTTTACTTGTGCCACAAATGTCGCATGTGCACACGGGTGCAAAGTTTGAAATAAATGTCTAAAATATGAAAACCACTCACAGCGGGTGAGTGGTTTTCATATTTAAGACATTTATTTTTTAAATTTATTTAAAACTCATAAGGATTCTGGAAACATATACTTCGTAGTATATAATTATCGATATAACTATGAAATCTTCGTTTTTCCGAAGGTCTAACCAAAATCATTCAAAATAGCTCGACGTTTGGGGCACTTTACCTACATTGTTAGCAATCGCGCGACGGGTTAAAAACTATTTTTTTTTTCTTTCAGGCATTACTAGACTTCCTCGCGTCGAAAGGTTATCCACAAGAACACTTTAAGGTCATCTCCAGCTGGCCTAGGAGAGATGTAAGTACTTACTATAATTTATTTTTATTATTTATAAGCTTACTAGCTGTTTCCTGATTTGCAGGTACCTGTTACCTGTAGTCATCAAAATCGGTTTAGCCATTTAGGCGTGAAGACGTAACAAACATACAAACTTACTTTCGCTTTTATAATATTATTTATAAGCCTATTCTGTACTTTTTCCTACGAATTGCTATCAGAAAATTTACCTATGTGCCCTAATCCCAATACATTTAGGGTGGGCAAAACATGGTTTTTTCATCCATTTTAACTTCGCCCCACACTAGAAAACTCACCAACAACTACCTCTGGTCATACAAATATTTGTTCCGTGCGGGGATCGAACCTGCGCCACGGAGCGCAGCAATCGAACCACTGCGCCAACCGTGCCGTTAAATTATTATTAGTCACCTCCTCTTAACCATTTTATCTTTCACACATTCCATCCATCGTTTCGTTGGTCTTGTCCCACAGTCTACCTAATATGTTATTAAAAAATAACTGTTTCAGCTCACACTAGAATCTCCAAGCAGCACACTGAAAGCTCTGAAGCTGTACCCGCAAGAGACGGTGATGTTGGAGGAGCGGTGAGTCGCGCCTCTCGCTCCGCCGCACGCAACACTCCCGCGCAACACTACACGACCGCATTCCACTCAATACTAATACAAAACAGATTATACAGTGCTCCAAAGATCTTTTGGCTCTTGAATTGACAGGACAAGACGTCGCTGTGTGAATAACTGTGGAATTGTCTGTGGAAAAAAAAAACAAATAAAAGATGGCGGCTTTACTTCCGATTTAGTCTTCGCGCCAAAAGATCCAAATATACGTATGTTGTTTGTACATAGAAGCCACCCGGTTCAGATCCTCGTTCGTATAATCCGCATTTTAGGCAGTTTTAACTCCTAATATAAATTTCATAGAAACTAAACTATTTGAGGCTTGTAAAGCGACGAGTCTTCGACCTTTTTTTGATGTTATTATTTTTTTAATAATTTACAATCTTCTTGTCAAATATCAGCTTCAATGGTAGACTTTTCAAATACTTTTAATTTTTATTTTATCATAACAACCGTTTGTAATTCGTTCTGAATCAGTATTGCTAAACGATTAAATAAGAGTTTAAAGGTCATTGTAGCGAATAACTCGATATTTGCCAACAGGGTTTTTTTTACTCTTATTTCTATACTACAACAGTATCTTAAATCATCAGACGACTTACATTAATCCCGCTTTTCAAAAACCAAGTTGATTCAATGGTGTACTCATGTGTATTAGAACTGCAATTTTCTGATCCTGTGGCTTCAATAGACATGCGACCTCATATCATTAAAAACTTATTTCAAGGCTGCCTCTTTACTTCGGTAGATTCTCTTTGATGCAGCTACTAATGCCCGACGCGTAGTGAGACAGTCTTGTAAGAAGTCTATGTAACTCACGTTACTTGTTTATGCCTTAGCGGAAATATAACGCTTACAACAATAAACATAAAGCATAAATTCGTGTAAACTTCGGTCTGAGCCCAAACTCACGATAATTTATACGTGTTGATTCATCAAACAAATTATTTAGTTGAGAGTTCTAACATTGATTGTTATTCTAGCATTCGAATTGGAATTTTATTGTGTACATTAATAGTGTTTATATTGCGTTGCGCATCCACCGCGGATAACGGAGCTCCTGCGGTTGTGAGCTTTATATTGTCAAATAAAAGGACACTTGTATACAGTGCAGCGTTTCTGAAATCCTCATTTATACCGATAAATGATCGTTAGCCTAATATTGTACATTGTTTTGCTGGGATTCAAAGGCGGGGCTGTAAATACAGAGTAATGACGTCATTTTTAATAGTAACCAACATCACAATATACGTGGTGGATGGGACAACGACATACAGACTGTAACTAGTGTATTGTATACGTGGTAAGTGTTTATCGCTTAGTGTCCCACACACCTTGTATAGCCAAAGAGCTGCCTAAATAGGTTACATGATACAATGTATTTAAACTCCCGTCTCATAATGTACAGACGCCTGCACATCAAGCTACTACAATCTGTCTGATTTCTTTGATAGATTTTCGACTTTATTTATAAAGTATAAGGTTCAAGGTTCATTGGGAAAAATTGACAGTTTCGGGTAGCTTGACCTGCAGGCGTCTGTACATGTACTGATCTTATGTGTCTTCGTTCGAGCAATGTGCCGACTTGAATGTTCCAAGTGAAGTTAGCCACAGAGTCGTGTATTATATGCATACACGATAATAGTATAAATTATTATGAACGTGGATATCCGTACAGTTTTGAATGGTGTTTGTAATTTTTTCACGATTCCACTCTGGAATGTAACTGTGTAACGCGAGGAAGTTATGTACCCAAAATAATAAACAGATGGAAGATTAGATGTGTCTTTTATTGTTGATACTTTAACCCATACATTTAATATAATCTACAACGTGTTAAAATAAAGAAGCAATATGATAAAAATCCAACTAATATTGGACCTACATAGCTTGCAAATTCTGGTAGCTGTCAATGCAACCCCTTATTGCTGACGTATGGTTGACTGTTAGAATACTACTCAGTCTCTACGCTAAATCTCAACAGTGAACTAAAACCGTCTAAACATACACTCAGCCCGGGATCTAGGGAAGGAAAGGGCAAACCGGATACCGGCGGCACTTAGTATTAAAACAGCACACCAAGCTCACTCACATACAATGATGACATTACTAACAAGAGACGGAATGATATTGTTTGCACGTTTAATGCAACCTCCAAACGCGCCTTTGTGGAGAGATTTTTCTCGTTCTTAGGCCCATTTCTGTACATAGACTAAATAGAAAACTAAGTATCTATAAGTTAAACAATTATAGCTGTAAAAAAATAATATTTGAATTGATTCAAACCTTAACTTATGCACAGACAGAAGATTTACTTTCTGTCTGCAAATAAAACGCTTACTTAATATTTTTTTGTGTAATTTTTCATTTATGATACTTTAATTTTACACTGTTAATTTATTTATTTGAAATTAGTATTAATGCTCTTTTTAGCCTGAAACACAGGTCCAACCTAGTTCAGGCAATTGAGCAACTGTGTTCTTTTGTTTGTTAAATGTTTATTTTATTGTATATGTGCCCCCTTTTTATAAATAAACGATTTATTTTTATTATTAGTTTCAGGGGCACCAAAGTCAATAATACGATTTAAAAAAGGAATTCCTCCACAAAGTGCCTAGTATAAGCTGACAATCACAGACGACTCAAAAGATAAACAAACGCCGATTTGAGTTTCACTGTATCAACAAAAACGACCAAATAAGCCAACACTTAGAAGTAATGAGGGTAATAGGGATGCCACTATCAAGAGTTTGCCCCGGTTCGAATTAATTTTAGATTCGGGGCGGCACATTAAGTCAGTTCCTAAACTCTCAGCTTCCCACTACTCCTAACCAGCCTATGAACTACAAGCTCGCACACAAATATGACCACAGAAGTAATCATCCCCAGCATTAACGCTAACAGCGGCGTGGAGAACTCCCGAATGCCGACACAAAACACGCTGGAATCCGGCGTGTGCGCACACTCAGGCATGCGCTCATCGATCTCTGACTGGATGCGGGGAGGCAGACCTACCTCGTACATTTTGCGGATGCTGAAAATTTAAAGTTATGGTTACGCTTAGCTAAAATTATAGCAAAGAGTAGGTAGTGTGCGATGGTTCAAACAAAATATATTTAAGTGATGTGGGAGAAGCGATATTGAGTTTTATGGTGCGATTCACCCGGATCTGCTACAAATAAATAGTACTGGACCGGCCAGTTATTTTGTCATGTGTGCTCTAGTTATTGCAATAATATATACCAGATTACCACGACAAGGCCACATCCGTTACAGCAACCAGTAATCATTTTAAATTGGTTGTGCAAAGAGAATCTAGTTATTTTTTAAAACATTGCCCCACGCAAGGATTTCTGATGTATCGTGGGTGCGTTTACAAACATTTAAACTCACATACACAAACAGCCAGACCCAGAACAACTATCTGTAGGCCATACAAATATTTGTTCCTTGCGGGGCTCGAAACCGCGACAGGCAGCGCATCAGTCGGTCGCTCAGCCACTGCGCCAACCGTATAGTCAAATAATGTCTGTTTTAAAAAAATAATGAGGAGGTAAGTTTATTCATTCAATACTTACGCGTAAGCAATGTGCTCTTTATACGGCGAATTCTTCCTAATAACGACACCCATACGCTGTAACGGATACATCTGAACCAAGTTCGTCTCACAGATCTCCCTTTCGGTGAACGTCTTCTTAATTAGAGGGAAGGCGAAGGTTGTCTCAACGTGGAAAGCGAAGCCGCCTTTCTTCACCAGAGCGATACCTTCTTCTGGTGTAAAGAAGTTGCAGTGGGTTGCTGTGGCAACTTTTTTGTGGTAAAGTTCTATGGCTACTGGATCGGTTGTACGCTGTAAAATGTTATCGTTAATAATGTGTGTAAAAATAATAATGAACCCTTAAGGCACTCCCCTCTAGATACTGACATATTGGGGTCAAAGTTCCAACTTTACCTTCAAAATACCGGTGTTTTTTTTATTATAATAATTATAATTATACTTAAAATATCTTTATGACCCCCTATCCATCAGCACAATGTTTTGTATACGTTATATTGTTATGTTTTTTACTATACAATAGCATTTCCCAGCAATAATCCGTAATGATACTTAGTTTCATGTATCCTTGAATGGTGGCTTTTTGAAGGATCCATTTACACCTTGTATTTGGGTTACTTGAATGTCAAATTTAACATAAAATATTAACCAACTATCAAAACCTGAAGTGAAGCTTGAGACCTATGTAACACTTTGAGCATGTTGTGACTCGGATGACGATGAAGGAATACACTGAACTAGATATATATACTCGTAAGCGTGATGATACTTTTTTTCGTATGGGAAATCATCCAATAACTTCTACCGGTATGGGTGGAGCGGGAGGTAGTGTCAGGCTTTTCTGACTAAAACCAACTAACCCATGTTCCTTGTTTTACCCCTCGTGTTCCGGAGCCGCGTACCTCTTTTGAAAATCCCGCTACCCTGGGTTATATAGGTACCCCACTTTTATTATATAATTAGCCATCCTTATTATTTCACTGCAGAGCAAATAGGCCTCTCCTTCCACTTATACAGATCTAGAGGGGTCTGCAGGCCTACCATGTCGTCTTAAAGCAGAACTTATTCCACTGAGGGAAAGAGATGGTGCTAGGAACCCTGTATAGCTCTGTCTCTTTCCCTCAGTGGAATCGACGTCATGGTAGGGTAGCTGGTTTTAAAAATACCTACTCACTTTAAAGTAATCTTTGTCATACACAATGTCATGTGAGCCGGCCTTCAAGTCGCTGTGTAACAGATCCTTCAGTGTCCTGATATTCCTGGGCGGTTCGAGCAGGAGAGACGACACTATGGTGGCGTTGTAGTACTGGTACAAGGTCACGGCATATACGAACGTGGTGAAGATCACCAGCTTCGTGGAAGTTGACTCACGTTTTATGGAGATGCCTGGAAGATAAACAGGTTTGAGGCCCGGTTTCTGCTACAGTCGAAACCAGCTGAGCAGCGGAACTGTGCTGGAGTCAACAACTGTGATTAATCAAATCTTATGTATCATACCACTCCGCTTAAGTTAAAGCTGGGACATATGTGCGCATTTCTAGCTGCTCACGCCGTGAAATTGCTTTAAATCTTAAACTTTGCACGACCTTGATTTTAGACTGACAAGAAAGAAGAAGAAGCTGAAGCGGACCAAAAGACGATTAAGTACGTGAAAACAGAAGGCGAGTAATAAGACAGAAGCAGGTAATGAATTGGTAAGCTAGCATCGAAATAAAATGAAATGCAGTTGAAAAGAACGAAACAAATATTTGTATGGCCTAAATAATTGTTCAGGGTCTGGCAGTTTGTGTATCACGTGAGTTTAATTGTTTGTAAACGCACCCACGATACATGAGTACCTAATTCTTAGTGTGGGGCAATGATTGTATTAAAAAAAAAACATTACAACACAGAGAAGCTATTAGTCTTACCTTGTTGACAAATAGCCCCCCAGATCACCAATCCCGCCATACTTAACGAGGAGTCCTCATTAACGCCCCTATTGTTCTGCACCACCAACATGGCCCACAGTGTGACGGCCGTCACCACCAGCATGGTGATGACGCAGTACCATACGACAACGCTTAAAGGTCGCGTGTAGATTGTGTAAAAGCCACCCGGGTACTTCGGGTGACGGAAGATGAAACTATGCCTACGGGACGAAAATAAAATAGTTATAATAAAAAATCACAACATCGGTTTCACTCGCGTGGTGATAGAATATACAATATATCTTTATGAATTGTAGCCTGTGTTATTCTGCTAAATAAGCTATATTTTGACGGGCCTGTTGGTGTAACGGTTAGTGGCCCCGACTGCTGAGCCGGAGGTCGTGGGTTCGATTCCCACCCAGGACAAACTTTGTGTGATGAGCATGATTGTTTGTTCCGTGTCTGGGTGTGATTTGTCTATAATATGTATGTGTTTATAAATTATATAAGTATGTATATGTTGTCTGGTTACCATAACACACTGTGGGACGGACACTCTTCGCCATCTTTTCCCTATGGGCAACACGACTCGAAACTCACGAGATCTTTATTTTGTCTTATCGGTTTATTTTAACTGGTTCAATGTCGTGGTTAAATGTGATTAAGCGTCGTAAGTGTGCTTCCCTTTCTTATAAATGGATGGTAGAAGCACTAGTGTAGCCCGCAAAATTCAAATATCCTTGTTTTTAGAGTTCCGTACCTTAGAAGGAAGAAAACGGAACCCTTATTGGATTACTTTGTTGTTCGTCTGTCAAGATCCTTTACCTCGGGAAGGCGTGAAGGTATCGAGTTGAAATTAAAACCATATACTCAACTCTGAGATCTGCTGAGACTAGAGAGTTGTTTTTTTAAGGAATCACAGATTCTAGTATATGTTTTAATTTCTTTTTTTTAATTACCTCCACGCGTTTCCGAGATAAATCGTCTTCACAGGTAGACAGACAGCCCGACACAGTCTTTATAATTTTTAGCGTTCCATATCTCAAATGGCTGTTTTTGTATCACTTTGTTGTCCGTCTGTCTGCCTGTCTGTATGTCTGTCAAGAGCCTTTATCTCGGGAAAGCGTGAAGGTATCGAGTTAAAATTAAAACCATATACTCAAGTCTGTGGCCCCTCAGTCAAAAGCAATGGCTGTTTATACCGCAAGTTTGTGCGGAACTCGTCGTCACTAAGAAAGAAAAAGAAAGTCTTACCTGGACATCCAGACCTCAGAAATATATTGCACACGCTGCCCTCTATCGATGCGGTAGAAGATAGGCGCGCCACCTATCTCCGCCATGCCAGTGTATAAGGCATTCACCATGCCATCGAAAGTGCCATTACGTTGGTACCCCCATGTACTGACTCGGTGCAAGTCGTAGCTACAAACAATTTATTTGATAAAGTTGTCGGGTAGTCACCAATTGTTGGGGTATATGGTAGAGAGATGAGGCAGACTCCAGTTCAGAAGGTTGAATGAATTTATTTTACAAAAGCTTAACTATATATCTTAGGATAACAGAATCTTATTGGCTACAACTAATCAACAAATCAAAAACCTTAACCAATGAAAACACAGAGATAAAAATACAAAAATAAAACTAACGACTCCTATTGGCTATAACTATTTTAGCATGTTATCTACAAATTACAAGTGTTGCATTCTTTTCCCATGAACTACGCGCTGTAACTTAGCTTGGTCGATTGCGTTTTTGCACACTTGACATTCTTGGGATTGGTTCTGATTTATAGGTACTTGGAAATCTCTCTTAGCCCTCACTTGACATTCTTAAAATTAGTAAAGATTTGAAAGTATCTGGGAACATCTCATATCGTTCACTTGTCATTCTTGAGATAATTTACGGTTTGTTTTGGAAATCTCCCATATCACTCCCCCTCAAGCGAAGCGTACCTTCTTCTTAACTATTCGTCCGGTACGTGTGACGTATGGGAGACTGGCGTCCGACTTTGCAAAGGGTGGACTGGTCGTACTGTTGTCAAGTTTCTGCGGTACTTGAGTTTCGGTATCCGTGTTGCTCTTTGTCCTGACATTAGCGGTATGCGTTATAGGTGTGTGCAACACTGTATCGTTCGCCTGTTCGTTAAAAACGTAAGCAGGTTTTAGTCTGTCGAGCGATATTATGGCTGTTCGACTTGGTAATTGTATCTTGAAGTGCTTCTCGTGACGTTGCAGTACTTCAAATGGGCCATCGTAAGGCGGAGTAAGCGGGGATCGTACGGAATCGTTGCGTATGAAAACGTGTTTGCATGTTGCGAGATCCTTGTACACAAACGTTCGTTGCTGCGTTTGTGTACGCTCGGTCGGTGCCAATGACGTCATTATTTGAATTAATTGTCGTACGTAGTCCGCATCTTCAATCTTTGACTGTGTAGGTACGAAGAAATCAGATGGTATCCGCAGTGTGGTTCCATAGGTCATAAGCGCAGGACTAAGGTTGTTGTCGTCCCGTATTGCGCTACGTAGGCCAAGTAATACAGTAGGCAATTCGTCTGTCCATGTAGTTGTGGCGCCGCGTGCCATGAGCGCTGCTTTCATCGTTCTGTGCCACCTTTCGATTTTTCCATTCGCTTGTGGATGGTAAGCTGCAGTGCGTATTCTCGTTATCCCGAACTTTTTTATTAAAGCGTTGAACAGCTGCGACTCGAACTGTCGTCCTTGGTCGGTTGATATGCGTAGTGGACAACCGAAACGCGCTATCCAGTGCTCGTACAGAGCTTTTGCGACGATCTCAGCGGTAATCTCTCGCACAGGGATTGCTTCGGGCCAACTCGTACACCTATCGATAATAGTTATGCAGTATCGATAGTCGTTTGATAAGCGTAACGGACCAACTATATCGATGTGTATGTGCTCAAAACGTTGCGACGGCGGGAAAGTAGATAACGGAGTGATGACGTGCCGGTTAACTTTTGCGCGCTGACAACTGATACAAGCTCGCGTCCATTCGGCGACTTGTTTATTCATATCGGGCCAAAAAAATTTCGACGACATCTGCTTGCGGGTTGTTCGCACCCCTGGGTGGCATAGTTCGTGTTGCGCTTTGAAAGCTGCGTAACGATATGCTGCAGGCAAAAAAGGTCGAGGCGGAGATAAGGATACTTCGCACGTGATTGGTCGTATCATTCCGGGTAGTGTTATGGCGCTAAACTTCAAGTTCGGTTGTAATCTGAGCTTTTCTAGTTCTTCATTATTATTTTGATCGATGGCCAGCTGATTGTAGTCTATCAAAGTGGGGCATTGTATCTCTTCTATGCGTGATAAGGCGTCGGCGACTGAGTTTTTCTCTCCTTCTAAGTATTTGATACTTGTACAGAATTGACTAATAAAGTGTAGTTGTCTCTCTCGCCGCGGTGTGTCACTGCTACTTGCTGGTTTCAATAGAGCGTGAGAGAGAGGTTTGTGGTCGGTGTAAATAGTGACGTCACAGCCTTCTATCAGTCGGCGGAAGTGTTTTATAGCCGCGTAGATCGCTAGTAGTTCGCGGTCGTACACGCTATATCGGCGTTGCGCCGCGCTCATTGTTTTGGAGAAAAATGCAAGTGGTTTCCAAACTGTGTTGATTTTCTGTTGTAGTACTGCACCGAGGCTGTTATCTGAGGCGTCTGTCATGATAACAAGTTCGCTATTACTTGACGGGTACGCTAGCGTGGTCGCGTCTAAAATGCTTTGGCGGCATTTTTTAAATGCAATCTCTGCTTCGGGTGTCCATACAATCGGTGTCTTATCATTTTTCTTCTTGTTGTGTAGGTATTTGTTGAGCTCGGTTTGTAGATCGGCTTGATGGGGTAAGCAGTCCCGGTAAAAATTTAGCATGCCTAGGAAACGTCGTAACTCGATGATGGTTTTCGGCTTTGGGTATGTAGATATGGCTTGGATGCGCTCTTCAGTAGGTTTAATTCCGTCGGCCGATACTTCGTAGCCCAAGAAGTTAATTTTCTGTTTGCCAAACTCGCACTTGTCGACATTGAGTGTTACGCCATACTTCTCTAGGCGTTGCAGAACTTGATGTAGAATATTCTTCATTGCTTCTTCATCTTCAGCGTGCAGAAGAATATCGTCGATAAAACAGAAAACTCCTTCTAGGCCATGTAATACTTGGTTCATGAATCGTTGGAAAGTTTGACTAGCGTTACGTAAGCCAAACGTCATACAATTGAATTCGAAAAGGCCAAACGGTGTTATTATAGCGGTTTTCTTGGCATCTTCACTATTTAAAGGTATCCAAAAGTAGGCCATTTTGAGATCTAATTTGGAGAATATTTTCTTGCCTTGCAGCTGGTAAGTAAAATCTTGTATGCGTGGTATCGGGTAACGGTCTGGCTGTGTCACTGCGTTAAGGCGTCTGTAATCGCCGCAAACGCGTAGTCCTCCATCTTTTTTCTTAACCACGTGAAGTGGACTAGCCCAGGGACTCATTGACGGCTTACATATGCCCATTTCTACCATGCGGTCAAATTCTTGTTTAGCGGCTTTGTACTTATCGGGCGGTAAGGGGCGCGCACGTGCGTAGAGTGGCGGGCCAGATGTTTCGATGTAATGAACGACCTCGTGTTTTGATGGCTGCTTCAGTGACATGGGTCGCAACACATCTGGATGTTTTTTTAGGATGCCATGATAGTCCTGATCGGAGGTGATAATGTAGACGGTTTCGGCAGGTGCGTTAATTTCAATGGTGCTTACGGATAACTCGGTGACTTTATCTATTAACTTCTTACTGTGTAGGTCGACGAGTATCTTGTAGTGCCGAAGGAAATCTGCTCCCAGTATGGATGTCTTTACGTCGGCGACTATAAATGTCCATTGAAAATTGCGTCGTAGCCCAAGGTTCAAGTTGATAGTTTTTTCTCCGTATGTTGCGATCGGAGAGTTATTGGCTGCGAAGAGTTGTAAGGCGTCGTCTCTCTTGCTTTTTAATCTTCTCGTTTTAGGTGTTGCTGCTAACACGGAGATATCGGCGCCTGTGTCCACGAGGAAACGTTCGTGAGTGTTGCGATCGTGGATGCATAGGCGATTACTTGTAGTGGAGACATCGACGCTCGCCACAGTCGATGTCGATTCTAGTTTAACGGTATGACGGGCGTCTTGTGTGTTTCTTCCGTACTTTTTCTTCGACTGCACGGTGACTCACACCTTATTGCTCGATCACCAAATCTAAAATGGTATTTGCATTCCCACGTTGAATCTCCTGGCTTAAGTGGGCGCACATTTCGCTTATTGGAATGCGAGCGGGAACGCGAACGTGAGTGAAAGGGATAGCGAGACCTTCGGTGTGGCCAACGACTGTAGCCACGGCGTAATTCGGCGATCTCAAGAGAGAGCTTATCAACTTGTCTTGTTAGCGTTGATAACGCGTCGTTATTGTTAACAGTTGATGACTCTGTCGGTGTGTGCGTTGATACTGCAGCGATGTTGGGTGAATCGGTGTATTCAACCATTTTGTCAGCCATTGCGGCGAGTGTGTCTAGCGACGATTCTGTGTTGATTGATAACACGACTCTGATTTGGGCTGGCATCTGATTAAGCCATTCGATTTTCAGTCCCTCTTCTGTGATCATGCCGGTACCAAGTTGTCGCATCTTTCGTAGCAGCTGTGACGGTTTCTGGTCGCCTAGTTCGAGACCGCTAATTAATTTTTGAAAGTTCTTCGCGTCTGATGTGTCATACACGGCGAGTAGGCGCTCTTTAGCTGCGTTGTATTTTTCTGTGGCCGGCGGGTTGTACAGGATGTCGGTGAGATGCTGTAGGTCGATGCTCTGGAGTTGTTGCAGCAAGTAAGTGAACTTCTGTGCGTCCGATGTGTGCAGCGGGTTGACGGTGGCTTCGAAGTGGATAAACCAGGCCTTCGGTAGTTCACGCCAGAAGGGAAGAAATCTTGATTGCACGGATACTCCAGCCAGGGCGAGCTCGACGTGGTCCTGATTTCTTTCTTTAGGCTTCTCAACAGCGATTTGAGCAGGGATTTGTCCTTCCATTGTTCAGCGTCGACGGTTCACCAATGTCGGGTAGTCACCAATTGTTGGGGTATATGGTAGAGAGATGAGGCAGACTCCAGTTCAGAAGGTTGAATGAATTTATTTTACAAAAGCTTAACTATATATCTTAGGATAACAGAATCTTATTGGCTACAACTAATCAACAAATCAAAAACCTTAACCAATGAAAACACAGAGATAAAAATACAAAAATAAAACTAACGACTCCTATTGGCTATAACTATTTTAGCATGTTATCTACAAATTACAAGTGTTGCATTCTTTTCCCATGAACTACGCGCTGTAACTTAGCTTGGTCGATTGCGTTTTTGCACACTTGACATTCTTGGGATTGGTTCTGATTTATAGGTACTTGGAAATCTCTCTTAGCCCTCACTTGACATTCTTAAAATTAGTAAAGATTTGAAAGTATCTGGGAACATCTCATATCGTTCACTTGTCATTCTTGAGATAATTTACGGTTTGTTTTGGAAATCTCCCATATCGGATATGGGAGATTTCCAAAACAAACCGTAAATTATAACAAACAAATCGTAATATCACGTCGGGGTCACCAATGTCGGGTAGTCACCAATTGTTGGGGTATATGGTAGAGAGATGAGGCAGACTCCAGTTCAGAAGGTTGAATGAATTTATTTTACAAAAGCTTAACTATATATCTTAGGATAACAGAATCTTATTGGCTACAACTAATCAACAAATCAAAAACCTTAACCAATGAAAACACAGAGATAAAAATACAAAAATAAAACTAACGACTCCTATTGGCTATAACTATTTTAGCATGTTATCTACAAATTACAAGTGTTGCATTCTTTTCCCATGAACTACGCGCTGTAACTTAGCTTGGTCGATTGCGTTTTTGCACACTTGACATTCTTGGGATTGGTTCTGATTTATAGGTACTTGGAAATCTCTCTTAGCCCTCACTTGACATTCTTAAAATTAGTAAAGATTTGAAAGTATCTGGGAACATCTCATATCGTTCACTTGTCATTCTTGAGATAATTTACGGTTTGTTTTGGAAATCTCCCATAAAGTACAATATGTAAGAACAACCTAAGGCTTCTTCAAAGCTCAAATCTTGTGTTCTTCGGTTCTTCCTATACGAACAGCATAGGATACTCAATGCAGCTAATTTATAACAGACTTTTACCAAGGAGAAAGTTATACATATATTCCAGCATTCTTTTTTTACGGGTGAGAAATCAAAACCCACCCATGTTCTTTCTATTGCCCTTTACGTCCCGGGCCTCGATATCTCTCTGCTTTACTGATATCTCATATATTTCTATAGATCGTCGCCACAGCCTGTCGTCAATAGACGGACGGACGGTGAGCTACCCATTGCTCACCGTCGACAGGTCCGCATCTGATCTATTTCAGCATCCTTTCGAGGTTTTTTTTATTTGGTAGAAAAAGCTGGCATGGTATCTACACTTTACTTTGGTAGTTGTTAGTTATGGTCTACCAACTGCACCCCACGGATTTACCCTCGTAGACCCCAGTCTACTAATATCCCAATATTATACATAAAATATATTTATTATTGTAGGTAGGTAACTTCACGTAAATTTACTGAACGTACACTACTTATCAGTACTAAAACAATCACATCTACGGCTAGAACAGTGAATAAAAACCGGCCAAGAGCGTGTCGGGCCACGCTCAGTGTAGGGTTCCGTAGTTTCCCGTCCGTCACAATAAGTGTTCCCAGTTATGAGGCCAACTGAAAAATTCGGTAATACCCGATCCAATGTAATAAGTACCTACAGCGCCATCTCTCGGGGAATTGGGTTACTAATTAATACAAAGACATGCAATTTCGGTGGTAATTTTGGATTGTGAGAACCGATTTCAATAATTCTTTTTTTGTTTGAAAAAAGATACGTTCAGGATAGTAAAATATGTAAACAAAGTTACAAAAAATGCTTGCATATACGATTATACTACAAATTTAGTCCAGAAATTATTTTGTACAACTTTTTATCTTTTTTGTACAAAAACTGTTGTGTCAATCAAGTTCAAAATAATTTTCATAGAAAGTCCTTATAAAGTTCTACTTTTCAGATTTTTTTCATATTTTCTAAACTTAAGGTTCAAAAGTTAGAGGGGGGGACACATTGATTTTTACTTTTGGAGCGATTATTTCCGAAATTAATGATATTATCAAAAAATGATCTTAGTAAACCCCTATTCATTTTTAAATACCTTTCCAACGATATATCATACGTTAGGGTTGAAATTAAAAAAAAAATCACTTCCTACTTTTCATATAGGTTGGCTACCCTAATAAAACATTTTTTTCAAATTTTTATTTTACCACTTTGTCGGTGTGATTGATATACATATTGGTACCAAATTTCAGCTTTCTAGTGCTAACGGTCACAGAGATTAAGCGAGGACGGACGGACGGACGGACAGACAGACAGACATGGCGAAACTATAAGGGTTCCTAGTTGACTACGGAACCCTAAAAAGCAAGTGGCCCAATGTAAAAAATAATCATTTCTGACAAAAAGAATGCCCATTGGAGTTGAATCGAAGACGAAGGCGTAGTGGCTGCACAGCACAACACGACAATAGGTCAGCAGTTCGTTTTTTTTGCGAATGGGTAATCGATTACATTAATTCGGCTTTGGACGGAGTGAAGGGGTGTTAGACTTATACCAATGACCATACAGCCCGACTTATACTGACTAAAACTCACCCATTGCCCTTTATGTTCCGGGGCCGCGGTATCTCTTTCGAAACCTCGGAACAGTTCTAACCTTACCTGATATTATACATATCTCGCATAAACTTCAACATTGTGAAAAATTTCATTCGATGCACCGTGTCGACGTCAATCTGGGACTTGATAGGCTTCTCCATGTACTGCTCTATAGTCTGGTTGGCCAACCTGGGCGATGGGAGTATTACTACAACTGTCTTAACGAACGCTCCTTGTAAGTCCCATCGTTTGGATTCTATGATATGTAATGAAGTATCCCAACTTCCTACCAATCTAACATTGTATTTCCCCTTGAAATTGGATCCAGTATTATAGACTTCATACAGATTGAATGTTTCATTCACCCTATGTGCGACGATAACATCCGAGTCGACTTCTGCCGGGTATTGAGATAAAGTTTTCGTAGTTACAGACAGTTTTTCCGTAATTATTATATAGGAATATCCCTGAAACGTGGTTCTTGAATCCAACACAGAGCTCCATCCTACACAAGCCGTGTCTATAACTAACCCAACTCTAGAATAAGACTCCGTGACATTATAAGTAACATTATAATCTATTTTAGCACTCGCGATTAGGAGATCGTGATCGTTGAATAGTTTATGCATAGCATTCACAATATAGTTATCGTAACAATGAAATATTACTCCGCTTTTTATATTTTTATGTTTAAGAATATCGATTATTAAAGGAACGTCTGATACAGAGAGAGTTAGTAATAAGTTGCAAAACAAATTCATGTTGAAAAAAGACTAAAGTTAAGAATATTTAGATCCTTGGTTAACTTTCATACACTCTTTGAGTCCTGTAGCCTCTCAAAGTATCTGGTATGCTTTACTAATCGGTTACTCGTGAATGCAGTTAAGCCTCTAATCTTGTGGTGATTGGACTCGATTAAATTTGAAACGCGACTGACAATAAAATGGGCGCGATTAATGTCCTATTAGGCCAGCAAGCTATTGCGGCGCTCGAGCAAGCTACAGCGCTCGGTTGTGGAGACTGGCACAAGCACAATATGCACTCAGTGCCCTGCAGCATATTTTAATGTTCATTTCAAGCCATAGGTACTGTATGATTTAACACAATACACAGGTGGTCCTGCTTTGATCTTGCAGTCAGGATCCTTAACCGTTAATAGCACAAACACAAACCTATTTTTTTTTAATTCATTTACCTACATGAATTTCATTACAGCCACGCGAGCGTAAATCCGTGCGTGTTTTAGTGTAGTCTTTAAAATACTGCGCCGCAATGAAAGGGCGCCTTTACTGTCAGCATGTCAACAGGAATTATGAATATTATATGAGTGGAGCTTCTGTTTACGTTAATAGTACCTCTATTACCGTCAACATCATGTCGACTTGATAAGAATAAATTTATTTTAATGGAAGGACTTATAGTACAGCCTTTAGCATTGACAAATTCTGCTAGTACATGCAATAGTACCTACACATTGCAGCATTCCCACAGTACATTTTGCAACATCATTGTATACAGTTGTAGTAACTAAAAAAAGTTTTTACTAGAAATATTTTAATAAATATTAAATAACTATTCTAAACAGCACAAACAAATTAGACAGTCAGACGGATTTAAAAACTGTAAGTAGAGAAAACATCTTGAAACGGGTATTCTGCCTTATCAGGAATCAGGAGGTCTGACAGGAAACAAACAGTGCCAGCAGTGCCTTCATACAGACTCTCCGGATTATCTGGTAGCCTTGCATCTCTAACAAACTCTTCGGTAAACATGAAATCAGCAAACATTTTTGCTCTATGCAGGTATTTTACATCACCAGTCAATCTATGCAGGAGCAGGAATACATAGCCATTACCACCTACTCCGTGGCAAATACCAGGGCCCTTGCGTAACAACCCCTTCTGCCACACCAGTTCACCAGCCCTGATACAAGCATCTAAATATCGCTTATCTTTGTAAACCAAGTACGCTTTAGCCATTGCATAGATAGTGCCAGGAGCACCATGGCACCAGTGCACCAGCTTGTGCTCATTCTGTCCAATTTCTTCCATACAACAAGGCCAGTTTCCTTCAACATTTTGCAATGAAACAAGGTATTCTAATGTTTCTTTAATATCTTTAGCAGCATTACCATTAAATTTAATATATCCAGGAACAGATAGAAGTATCTGTAAGATAAAGCTCATTCCATGCGCGGCTCCAAGATACTCTGTGTTATAGTAGTGATACATCAATGGGCAAGGACTGTTATTTTTCACAGCATAATCCTTTCCAGAAGCCACTATCACATCACAAATCTTGTATAACTCCTCATTTGTAAAAACTGGTGTTTTAAGTTCTCGGCTCATCCACAATGCTCCAGCCAGATAGCCAGCACGTCCAACAAAGAACTCATCTCCACCACATTTAAGGAACTTCGGGTTAAGATATTGGGTATACAGAGATCTGTATGACTTCAGCATTTCAGAATAATTTTCATCACCTTTTTCTTTGAACAGAATTGTGGCTAAAGCGTAAGTACCGGCGTCGCCCAACAGAAACGAAGTCTTATCACCCGCCGAAGTCTCCAAGGCTGGCTTTAAATATTCTATGCTCTTTTCTAAATACACAGATTTATTATCAGAAAGTAGTGGGTTTTTAGATAGATTATAAAACATGTATGAAACGCCGGTGACGCCGACATACAGACCACCATCGACATTTTTCCGTGAAGGATGCAGGCGTTTGGTAATACTATTGGTCACCTCACGTATTTGAGATGTTACCTCATCTCTCTCAATCGAAAACCGGTCTCCTGGCTTGTAATCATCGTATGGGTTAAGGAAGAATCGTACCATTTTTTCTTCAAAAGTAACAGGGGCCAATAAACTGGATGTAATTAAGCTCTTAAATGTTCGAAGTACAGTCCCAGAAATCTTTTCGAAGCTCTTACGCATCAATGCAACTTTAATTGAAATACCCTTGTAAGAAAATAAAATATAACTTTTATAGAAACCTTTCTTTCGCGAGATGCGATATTGTTTTGTTTTTGTCAACCTGTCAATTCAGTCAGTCGTTTTCATTGACATTTGTACATGTATACCAACTGAAGAAGCACAACTACAGGATACAAAAAATATTCAAGCTTTCAGGTTTTATCTTATTTTTAAAAAAATATGCAAACTTATGTTTATATAAAACAATTCTAGGAAATTATTATTTAATGGTAACATAAATGAGTACATAAAGATGCAAAGAGATAACTCCAAAACTAGAATAACGTTTTCCTTGCAGATTTCCATTTTTTAGAATAAAGAATAAGGCAGTTATAAGCGTTACTAAGCAACCTGTTTGTCTGAGTGGTAAATTAAAATGGACCAAAACTGTTTATTGCACGAATTTATTTTAATAAAATAAAATTGTATTAAATGGGGCCAATTGTTTCATAAGTCTTTTTGTACCGTTGTTGTTATAATATTATTACCATTATAGAATAATGCCTATCACGTACAACCGTGGAAATGTAAGTAACTAGGACAACGAATTCAAATTACGTAAATATGTAAATTATTATTTTTCGATCGTTGTGTACCTACTTATTTATTTATACAGGTAAGGAAGATAGCTTTCCGCACAAGGGGTCGGTCAGCTCAGTCTCTTGATGCCGGTGGGCCTCGGGTTGAGCCCGGTGCTGGAGGTGACGGCCGCTTATTTTTGCAAATAAGACCCGCGCTACCAGATTCGAGAGCTGCACTAGTTCAACGATCTAACACTACGCTTTCAGGGTAAGTAGCAAACATGTAACCACTTTGTCCCAGACAAGTATTCGTTATTTAATATTTTTAATCCTTTATTTCCCATTGTGTCTTTAAAACCCAATTGAAGCCGTCGTAGGTATTGCAAAAAGTATTTTTTTTAAATTGACGATTTGCAGCAATGATTTCGTGCTTAAAGAAGATAGCAAAGATGAAACTATCAATTTGCAAGCCGTGGGTGAAGGAAAAGTACAACTTTCTAGGACACCACAAGAAAAAGACCGACTGCCTGATCGGATTAGCCTCGATAGGTACTTAATTAAACTAACTAACACTGCTTGTCTCATATTGCTTCGCCGTTCCCCTTACAATTTAATTGAATGATTCGCCTTCACGATAATATTTCCCTCTTTTTTTATGAGGGATTATCGATCAAAGTGGGCAATACAATTTCTCAATTATTATGTTATCTATCTGTTGACGTTATAATTTGTTATCGCTAATACGTTGTAATTGGTTTCAGGAGAGGCCTTTCATCAATACCCCACATAGTCGGAGAGCCAGGCTTACGACTTTTATCCTTACAGCACAATCTAATTAACAGTTTGTCGGGATTATCTCCATTAGATTTAGGTAAACTTGTGTTTCTGGATGTGTACGACAACCAAATTGACAAAATTACTTCTTTGGAAAGACTGTTTGGCTTGCGTGTGCTTCTAATGGGGAAAAACAGGTAATGAACAAACGCCATCATGATGAAGCTTTTTTTTTAATAAAAGCTCTTCAATCCTATACCTATTAAATCTAATGTTACAGGATAAAAAGGATCGAAGGCCTCACAAACTTGATGAAGTTAGAAGTTCTAGATTTACATGGAAATAGAATAGGAAAAGTTTGCGGTTTATCCAACCTAAGTGAACTGAAAGTGCTCAATTTAGCTGGTAATCAGATCAAATGTGTCGGACAAACTGATCTTCAGGGTCTTGTTTCTCTGAGAGAACTGAATTTGAAAAGAAATCGTTTGAGGAAGTTGCTTGGATTTCAAAACACGCCAAAATTACAAAAACTTTATCTTGGAAACAATGATTTACAAAGGTATATATCCAACTACCAAACTCGTATTCACTTATTAATGTCGTGTTATTTTGCAGTTTATTTTATTTGTCATTTCCAGTGTAGAGGACATGTCGTCCCTTGCTGAAGCAGAATCTCTAGTTGATGTATCTCTAGACGGAAATCCTGTGGCTTTAGGTGGAGATTGCATTCCGTTTCTTGTGTCATATCTACCTAATTTACTGACTTTGAGCAACATGCATGTTACTGAACAGGTACGAAAACTGTAACAAATCTAAATAGGCAAATATTTTGTATCAAATATTTCTTTAAATATAAATTACATTATTTTGGTACAGGTACGTAAGGCTGCAATGGCTTGGAGAAATAATAAAGAAGCAGCACACGCAGCTTACTGCGCCCTAGGTGGAGCAGCGCAACAAGAAGCCAGACGAGATCAAATAATTAACAATGCTCGTACAAACTGGGAACTGCTCAGGTTCATATCACTTTAATATCTTACTACTATTATAGATGCGAAAGTTTATGATGATGCAGATGGATAGATGTGTGTGCCTCATTCACGCAAGTAAGTTTTGCCGAATGGATTTGGATGAAAGACGCAGAAATGAATGGGTAATCCATTCATTTCTGCGTCTTACAAACGGTATAGCAACAGTGAAGCAAACGTGAAGCATTAAGTAGTTAGTAGTAAAATGCATGAATTCAAATGTGAACAAGACGAAGGTTTCGCTATTTGAAAGTGATGTAAAAAAATGAGTTTCGAGCACGTGAATGAGTTCCTATATTTGGGAAATTTATCTATCTAGTGTACAAGAGATTGAAAGATTGAAACAGATGTGAAAAGGAGAGTAAAACCGGGACAAAGTGAATCTACTAAATACGCGGTTCCGACCGACCAGTGGATGTCATTAGGGCACGACTGCCTTCAGAACATGTGAGTGGCAAAGCCGGGAGTCGACGCCCTAAAAGTACATTATAATATACTGACCTTCTTGGTGAGGTTCTTCAGAAAGGTGAGGTGCGTAGTATTCGCAAGCAGTTTGCGTGTATGACCAGACGTATGAACGTGGACAAGGCAGGCACAAGGAGTATGTTATGATCAGGAGGAATTCTGTGGTTTTAACCTACCGCTATGGGATAAAGTCTGTGAGTTTATGTATACATCTGTGTGTGCGAAACTTTTATCTCGGTAGTACGACACTGTGTGGCAATCGCCGAACTGCAAAGCTAATAGTGAGTTATAAATTGATCTTACAACATTATAAACTACATATGAAACTCGAGCTTAATCATTTATCTTGTTTTTAGATCGGAAAATAAATGCTTCGTCCCTCCAACTGGTATAACCAAAACTGTAGACACAGAAAAAGAATTCTCAATAGAAGCGACAACAGTCATCACACCAAGTGGTGAATCGCAAATTTTGGAAGCTGCAGCACTTCCAGATGTTATTATGTCGCTGCAGCACGCAGAAACCGAAGACTCTGATTGCAAAATAAATAGTGATGCAAATGCAAAGACAAACACAGACAATGTACCAAAATCGTCGCCAATGAAAAAATTGCAAAGAAGTTCAACCGCTAGAAAACCTTCTGAGCGAAGAGTTAATTTTTCTGACAGAAGTGCCTCCCAAGACACAGACGCATCTCATTCTACATCCACTAGTAGTGATTTGAGACTACCGCCCATATTATTACCGATAATATCTTCTTTGGAAAATGTAAAACTGGCAGATAGCTCAGAGCCGATACTAAAACGCTGGGAAAGTATTTCCAGTGTCGAACCAGTAGTTGATTCTTCGTTTAGCTCGCTGCCATCATCCAGCAGTGACAGTGAAGAGGAAACGAAGAAAAGACCTGTTCGACGGATGCCAACAGCTTTGAGGCGTCGAGAAAACTTTGGTACGATGCGGTCAAAGTCAGTCTGTGACCCAGAAAGTCGCAGATCTAAATCCAAGAATTCAGATATAAGTGAAAACGCGAGCAATATTTCAAGTAGTACAAATGTTGGTTCTGTAGCCAATTCCTCGACTTCAGGAAGTGATCATAACAGTAAAGTTCTGCGCCGAGAAGGCTCCCTTAATAGCAGAACGAGTAGAAACATAAGAAGTGCAACAATATCGCGGAGGAATGAAAGGGCATCTTCAGCCAATAGAGCATCTACAGCAAGAACGAAGTCGGTAAAAAATTTGAATTTAGCTAACTTCAAATCTTCGGAGCCTGTGCCGAAGACATTGCCAGCTTCTAAAGACAGGGAACAAGGTAGAGTCTTGCGATCTTTTAAACAAAATCAAATATCTTACGTATCATATTGATTACAACCTTATTTTACAGGAGTTGATTATCTAGTTGAAGTCTGTGACGGAGTGGTAAGCGCTTGGGGAGCTGGTGCTGTCCGACGTCTTGCTCGTGACTGGGACTGGGAGCGTGCGCGCACTGTCACGCGTGCTGCCTACCACTATATACATTACAATGCAGTCGCTCAGTCACTGCCTGAGCTAAAAGCCAAGTAAGTTAAAAAAAAAAACAAGATATAAGATATATATTTTAAGTTAAACTTAATCCAATAATTTGTATTAACAGGTTTCCCAACGTCAGCCACATATCAGTTCGTGCAACGGGTTTACAATGGCTTGGACAATTGCACGCTCTAGCTGAATTGCGAGGTGTCACCGGTCTAACAGTTCTACCCGAGGGTAATCCCATTAATGCGAAAATCTGGAGAGAATATGCTATCTACAGGCTAGCTCATTGGGGTTTAAAAGAAATCAATGATGAGCCGGTAAGTAGATTTAGATGAAGTAATGGCAACTGCTGAAAATAATGGACCATACATGGGAACTTTCTAGACTAGTTACAGACATATTGGCGCTTTATTCATTTAAATTCGTACATATAACACTGTTCTAACCTAATTTTATGAAACTTTGAGAATATCTATACTAATATTATAAAGCTGAAGAGTTTGTTTGTTTGTTTGAACGCGCTAATCTCAGGGACACCTGGTTGGAATTGGAAAATTCTTTTAGTGTTGGATAGTCCATTTCTTGAGGAAGGCTATAGGCTATATAACATCACGCTACGACCAACAGGTGCTGAGCAGCGCGGGTGAAACCGTGGGGAACATCTAGTTTGTTTATAAAACAAAGAGCTACAGTAAATTAAATATGTCTCTTGACAAAACTGGAGTTATGGACGATTTTATGCAACACCGTGATAGGTACAGAACAACCAAAAGAAAATACATATACCTACTTAATAATGATAAAATTATTGTTCTAAATTATAACATTAAAAACTTACACATAAACATATTATTTACACTTTGTATTGGTTGAGGAAGTTATTAAATTGATTATCCTTTAGGTGACCGATGAAGAAATCAAGTCAGCAAATAGAACTTATGGAGGGCTTAGTGATATTGTACTCCGAGCTATACCTGACGCTCCGTTACAACCTCTTTTGTCGAGACTGGGAAGGAGTGGTAATAGTGCTGCTAGTGCTCAGGCCTGGTTAAGAGCTGCCGATCCGGCTTTAAGGGACGTCATTGCAAAAGAAGCCTTGCAATATAAAAAGGGAAATGTGTCACAGGTAAATAATACATCAATATATTCGATTCGCGAGGTTGTCAAAATGGATGTAGACTCAGCGATAATTGTGCCGATAGTCGTATCTACCAATGGTTTAATTGCCAAGACCCTCGACCTATACCTAATGAGGCTCCAATTAGGCAGCTGAATCTAGGGCTTGATACAGAAAGCGGTACTCTTGGACACGGCTCGTATTGTTAAGTTCCTTTCTCTGGAGCCCGGAATGCAGTAGCTTGGACTCTGTTTCCGATACCGGTGGGCTACTTTATAAAAACTTTATGAAATATATAAAAATATGCGTATAAACAAATAAACGAAAATCAACAATAGTACTCGTACGTTTTTAACACGATGGAATGGAGCTGTTGTACCTTGTAACATTCAGTACGTATTTGAAGATCGTGTTATTCTCATTAGTGCCAGTAACATTATTGCAACACAATGTATTCCACAGGAGGACATGAGCTGGCGAGTTCGTGGCCGCGGTCAACTATCTCACGCAATTGAATTAGCATGTGGGGCAGCACAAAGACTTAGAGCACTTGAAGTACAATGGCCAACAATATTAGTCGAAATGATAGAAGACATTCTGCGGGATTTTTCAGACATGGAAACACATGTGAAGGAACAAATGAAAATGCTAATGGACACAATGTGAATGAGTTTTTAAAAACTAGCTTTATTTAGACTAGAATTAGTGTCAAACATCGCGCCGCCAAAATCTAGATTATTAGGATATAACAATTAATTACAGTATCAAGACAAAATATTTCACAATTCGTCTTTTCACGGGCTACTTAGTTAGTTAATTTACCTTATTATAATACCACAAAATATCTTGTTAACAAAGTACCAACCCAAATATTATTTTTTTACCAATAGATTAGTGTAGATATCAATCAAAACCCAGTAAATTTGTGGACTGAACAGTATTGTAATTTGCTCAATGTAGGTAGGGAATCAAACTGATCAATTAATAGCATGTTTAATGTTTTGTAGTACCTCAAATGTTAGAACCATTTTGTAGTGTGTAAGTAATGTAGGCATAGAATAACAATAGTACTAGGTGAAATACTGCCCTGCATGTGCCTCCTTAATTTTAATAATAAACAATTTATAGATGTTTTTTGTATTTTTTTAAAACTAATATTACGTCGAGAATAAGAAAAAAATAAACCTGCTTACACGACTTCATGTTAAATTCTTCATCGTACTGCCCTTGTCCCGTTGTTCTTGTTGGAATGATGAGGAATTTTGCATGATGTTAATTTAAATAAGTAGGGTTAAGTACCTGTCCAGCAATCATTGAAACACTAATAAAGCAGGGGTTGCGAACCCTTATGGACCAAAGTGCCATTTTGCCTAAAGAACTGTCTGCTGCGGGTTGGTTCTAAAGAGATAATGTTATTAATTTCTAGTTATGAAAACCTGTAGGCATGGGTTAAAAATAAGCAGCAGAAATGTGTGTTCTATCAGTACTGGTAATGCAACTTAATGAATCAGGTGAAATGGGACGGTACTTTATCTAAACCGTATGGGTTGCCTACGCTGCCACACATGGTTTAAATTATAATGTATACAGTTTCCCCATGAATATGTTGCTTCTGAACTCAGCAAAAATTAGCAAGAGATCCTCTTTTAAATGAGGAAGAATTTAGAAACGATGTAGATATAGAGAGGAAGCGCAGGGCTTTAGCGGTCCGAAGCAATATTATCCCGTAGACTTGCACGGTATACTGAGTCTATACGCGGGAATTCTGTGTTGATTATTACAAAAGATGGCTGGATGTCCTGCTCGTTCAATATAATAATGCTTTAAGTGTTTTTGAAACTGACCGGCTTTTGCCGTGCATCGGAGATGTTTGGTCAAACCCACACAGACGTTTTTGTGCAACCATACGACTTAATCCTTACTCCTTATTAATATTACAAAAGCGAAAGTGAGTTTATTTATTTGAGATAGTTGGGAACCAAGAGACAGATATAGGCAATTTTTTTTTAAAGTGGGATATAAGGGAGAACGAAAGAAATAAGGGTAAACTTAGCGTTGCTATTACAAATCAATAAGGCGCAAGGGGAAAAACTGCAGGTAGCAGGTACTGTGTTATACCGAATTTAACGCAAGCGAAGCCGCGGGCAAAAGCTAGTTGAAAATAATTTATATTTTGAACGCAACTACAATAAAAATGGTACCAACCAACAAAAATATGCGGACTGACACTGACGGCCAAGTGAAAAATGACAATCACTTGACACATGACACGCTTGAATTGTCAGTTTTTGTGGAAAAATTAAAGCCTAAATATTTGTGATTTATCATTATTCTCCTGCGCTATTCAATCTAAAATGAAGCAGTAATAGTAAGTTTTTACGAAATGGACGACACTGAGAGTACTACAACATCGGCTGATGAGAACACCGGTAACTTGTGCGACAACCCGACAAGGGATACTTTAGCTGAGGGCTTGCTTGGGCTTTTAAAACCAACTGTGGACCAGTTAGATGACAGGGTCAGAGCTACAAGGTAAAAAAATAACATTGTGAGCGACGTTTTGGTTAATATACATTTATACGCACATGTTGCTTCATGATCCAATTATTAGACAACTACGATAAAACCTCATCTTCTTGAAACTCGTTGATGCCACAATTTTTATATATCTATCTAGTCATAGAGACTTTATTAGTTCAAGTGTATTTTAAACTAAAATAGATAAAAATGTACTTGTGTATTAAAAAGTAGGTCACAAGCACCCATCACAATGCACATTCTAAAAACCCATCAAAAAAGAATAAAAGATTCTTAACTTTGATCTTCAATTTTCAGGATATCCCAGTTAGAACTGAAACAGCAGATAGAATCATTGAATGAAGAGTTGCAGAATGTACGAGAAGCTTTGAACAATCACCCTGACTTGGACCCCTATGTGAAGAAGCTCATATCTTGCAAACACAAGGTCACTGTAGTACTGAATGTGTTACAAGCATCACAGGTTTGTTCTTACTTCATTATACTGGGATAAAATAACTGCTTTTTATTTCCTGTTGATTAATGTGCAGATATATTTTATCCTATTTGGATATACTGTTTTAACCAGAGTATGTAATAGGAAGTGATTAATTTACATTTTCCCCTCAAATTTAACAATTTACTGTGGAGTTCTCACAAGGAGACATATGAATGTGTGTGTGTGACAGGTATCTCTTGAGTTAGTTCACCCCATTGTCAATCTCATCTCTGTCCTTAGACAAGACAGAGGTCAATAGTGAGTCCATTTTGATTTTTTATAACACATCCCCATGTTACCTACTTAACCCTTAATCGGGCACAGGGAAGTATTTTCCCACCCCGACAGCCGAGTCATAAACAGTCGAATATTTTTTAAATGGCAACTCCCCAGTCTATTTTTTTCCTAAATATATTCTTGATTAGTTACTGGTTTATTTTATTGACAACCCCACTCTTTCAAATGTCAAATATCAACGTCAGAATCAAATTCAAGGTTACTTTTGAAAAAATTGTTCGTTTTTCTTGTAGTGGAGACATAATTCTGTTAAGTTTCTTCAAGAAAGATTCTGGTAAGTAGATATTTGATCCGTTATTGGCTAGTATATTATATTCTGTGTAACATTGTTATGATATTCAATATGAAAATGTTATATTTGTGTGGATTATATTCATTTGAAATATTGTCTTGCAAGTGGGAAAATAGTTGCCATTGCCCGTTCCTGAACTCCATATTGCGTCAATATATATAAAATGTAGGGATTTATTTCTGTCGACTTCTTTTTTTTGTAATTTTGTTTATTACCCGACTGCGGTAAAGCCAAAAAAGAAGGATTCTTTATTTGACCTGCCTTATGCCCGCAAGAATGTTTTAAACTATTTCATTTGGCTGAGTAAATTTTTATCACATTGTTTTTATTTTTATTGAATCCCTCGTTCACACACTGATCCTCCACCTCACTTCCAAGTAAACAACTCAGTGCACATTTATTTGAGGATTGAGGAACATAAATTCAAAAGTAAAGTCGGGGTAAGTTACTAGTCTAATAAAATTTATAGACGTAATCGGGCAAAGGGAAATAATTTCCCACTGGGGTTATCCTTATACAGGCAAAGGGAAATAATTTCCCACACGAAAAAAAGCCTTTTTTTACAGTTTCAGTATATTATATTGTTTTTTTTTTATGTACACTGATGCACTGCTATCTAACATAACAAGAACTTACACTTAAACCATGAAAAGTATTTTTTTTTGTTCGGCCCGATTAAGGGTTAAAGTGTCAATCTATTTCAGTCTGGTAATTACACACCACAAGTTAAAACTTTGTTATGGAATAAATAAAAATTCAATTCAAATCCTTGTGACTATTTCAGGATAGACTCAATGAAATAAGACGAATGGTAAGCAAAGAGAAGACTGTACGCACAACTGTACTGCCTGAACCTCCTCAAGAGCCTGAACAGAGTACCAGTGGTGTGGTCACCGACAAGGGAACCATCAACTGACAACATGGAGACCCCATATCAGAACCACATCAACAAGGCTGATTACGACCATGTGTATGAACCAGCTGAGGACAGTTTCCTACTCATAGATGCCTTAGAAAAAGACCTAGAATATCTAAAGAACAAAAACCCCACATTCTGTTTAGAAGTTGGGACGGGTAGTGGTGTAGTTATAACAGCATTTGGCATGGCATTCCCTGAAACTTTCTGTATAAGCACAGACATTAATTTTAAAGCTTGTGCAATGTCTAAGCAAACTGCTACTTATAATAATGTTAATTTAGATTCCTGCAATATGGACTTGGCTAGTTCTTTTACTGATAATGTTTTTGATGTTATCATCTTCAATCCACCATATGTGGTGACTGAAAGTGAGGAGTGTGGTGGATGTGACATTACAGCTAGTTGGGCAGGTGGGGCTAAAGGCCGAGAGGTTACCGACAAGCTACTCCACACAATACCAAAGAAACTAGCCCCTAATGGAGTCTTCTACCTTCTACTCATTGAAGAAAACATTCCTGATGAAGTTGTTCAAATCATGTCTAGTTATCACTTCAAATCTGAAACTGTCATAAAGAGGCAAGTTCGAAATGAACAACAATTAGTTTTTAAGTTTTTTAAGTAAAATTGATATTTTATGTTGCAATATTAATAAGACAGATTGATAAAACAATGTTATTCTTGATTTGCTTCAGTTTTATTGTTTATAGTTTGAGGTCAAATTAAACAATAGTCTTTTAATGTATTGCAATCACTGTTGTATATTAGTAAGTTTAACAATAATTTATAAAATGTATCAAAAATATATTTTGTAAATAAAATATTGTATTTTTTTAAGCAAGATTCTTTTTGACAGCATCTCCAAAAGCTTTAGCTCCTTCATCATTTTCTGCAACTCCTGGAAGGCTGGAGCACTGCTTCACCCATCTTTCAATGTTTGTGAAGCTTGAGATGTCCCAGCCAACAGCCTGAAATACAGATAATAAAAAAAACACTGAAAGACTTTTAATAGATTTTTATTTTGTTACTTACTTACAATATGGCAACAAAAGTGCAATAAAAAGTAAAGTAAGTACAGATCCAGTTTACCTCAAATTAAATGTAATGTGTTGGCTATTCCTCTGCTTATCCTTTTGGAGTATTTAGGGGTAATTAGTTAGTGTTATAATTCTAACCCATTTGCAATGACCCAAAATTATTTAATAAATTGCAGAGTTCTTTTCAGTAAGATATACTGCACTAAATAAAATGACACCAGACAATTCCAGCTCAATACAAAAGTATTTATATTTTTTTTTTCTTACCAGGATGCTGCTTAGAGATGCATAAATAGATGTGTCAGCAATAGTGGGATGTTCACCAGCAACCCATTTACTATTGTTGAGGAACTGGTTCAAGAAGCCAAGAGTGGTGTTCAGGTCTTCTTTCAGTGGCTTCTTTATTTCTTTCTCACCAAGGAATAAAATCGGGAACTGGAAAATAAATTGGCAGATCATCACCCATATCTTACTAAGTATAACAAGAAAAAATACTACTAACGAAAGTTTGGAAGCATAGGGCATGACAAAAGAATGTAAATAAAGATTCCGCAACTCATGCTTTACTTACGCAAATAGCCCTTATCTTCACATATAATGAGGAACTATCAAAGTACAATCTCTGATTGATCAAAGCGCGCTGTTTCAAATCTTTTGGGTAGTACTGGTCATCTTTTCCATATTTGTCGGCCAAGTAACACGCTATAGCTCGGCTCTCCCATATAACGAAACCATTATCATCCAATGTAGGTACGCAGTGCTGAGGGTTTATTTTCAAAAAACTTTCTTTCATCTGTTCCTTTTTGAATAAATTAATAATTTCGACTTCTATTGGCACTTCAACGGCTCTAGCTGCGAGTAAAGCTCCACGCGATGGGCCACTGATAGGAAAATGATAAAGTTTCACAGACATTTTATCAAAATTTTGATGTAAAATAAGTTTGAAAGGCAGACTAAATTTCACTATTTAAATATGGGAAATAATTTTGTGTTCACCAAAAATACTGATCGTGCACCAAATATTCTTTCCTGAATGCTAAAAAAATGCGAAGGTTAGGTTAGGTTAAAACTGCGACCCCCTACGCACGAGCCGAGCGAGCGGAGCGAGCGGTGCCGCGGCAGCGGCCGGCGAGTGCCAGTAACGACTTGCATTAATAGAAAATGGATAAAGATATAACACTTTTTTATTGTAGTGCTGTCTTCTAACAGTATAGTATAATTGATTTATTTGATGAGCAAATTTAGTGTGCAATTCAGTATTTTTGGTGATAATTTCGAATATTTTGATTGAAAAAAGGGGATTTACAGTTAAAGTATTAAATACCATCCTTTAAATATAAACTAAACTTTCAAAGTTTTTGACTTGAGGCACAACCTTGAAGTGACAGTCAAGTTAAAGAGGTCAGTGAACTGCTGCAACGACGAATGATCAAGTTACATAAAGGACGATTTTACTGTTATTTATTTTATCGATCTCTAAAAAAGATGGATAAAGCATGATACTCATTTGTACGGATTTTTTAACGAGCCCGGAGATCCACTAATACCAAACCTTAAAACCGTACTTTGTTATTTCTTACTATAATCAAATTATGCCTCTTCTTGTTTGGACCAACACTGTCTTGCGTCAGTCTTGTCATTCATGTCATTGTCAAAGCTAGCTCATGTCAAATTGCTAATGTTTATATTTTTCTAAAATAAACTATGAAAACGCGCTTATTCTAAGAACAAACACTAGATTTATACATTTAAGATGACGGCAAATATTTGTCGAGTCTGTTTAAATGAAGAATTATTAATAGATATATTTAAGAAGACAGGATTTTCTAAGATATCTACGAAATTAATGTCTATTGCGAAAGTACACGTAAGTATGAAAATATTATTGTTTTGTTATTTATTTTTATAAAACGACGATTAAAAAGACTACGCTTACGCTAAGAGTACGCTGGGTGTAAAAATAGCAATTGTATGAGAAGCAATGCTGCTCTGTGTATATATGTCACTATTTATCTGAGTAATAGATTAAGTTAGGCTGGAGTCATAGTTTCATTCATGCATTTAATCTCACATTTGTCGCGTAAACCTTAAAGTTAATTTGCAAACGAAAGGTCTTTATGATTTTTTCTTTATTCAATTTTTCTAGATAGCACCAGAAGATGGTCTTCCAGACGGAATATGTTCAAAATGTGTTCAAAAACTCGACGACTGTTTAGAATTTATTGAACTTTGTGAATCATCTGATGTAAAACTAAGAGCCTTACTCGAAAATAGCTGTAAGGAAAACAAGTTCATTATAGGCAATACTAATATAGAAAATGATAACTTCTTATCAGACATTGAAACTTCTTTATCTCCTAAAAGTGAAGCAGAAAAGCTATTTATAGATGAAAGTCTCGATCATAGTATAATAGACCATTCTACCTTAACTGATGACTTTATGGATAATGAAACAAATATGGACACAAAAGAAGAAATCCAGTCAAAATGTATTAATAAAAAGGACACTCGTAAACAACAATGCTTCACTTGTGGAAAAGTAATGTCATCAAGGCAAGTAAATGGGAATAAATGAACTTTATGAATTACCAAAGCATCTGCAACATTATTATCCTTACTAATATTATAAAACCAAAAGTGAGTTTGTTTACGTCTTCACACCTAAATGGCAAAGCCAATTTTGATACAGAGACAGTTGGGACGAACATAGGCTATTTTTTAAAAAAAGATTGAGATATTAGGGAGAAAGAGGGAAGAAAAAGGAAAACTTAGCATTGCTATTACAATAAATAAGGCGCAATGGTAAAAACTACAGGAAGCAGGTACCTGTAAATCAAGAACGAAAGAGAAGAGAGCGAAGCCGTGGGCAAAAGCTAGTACAGAATAATCGTAATATTTCAATTATATAGCTCCTATAAACAAATAAGCTGAGGAGTGTGTCTGGTTGAACACACTAATGTCAGAAAGTACTGGCTTTCTTTTAGTGTTGGATAGATTTATCAAGCACAGCTAGAAGTTAATAATGAAAACATTTTTTATCCATTCTCCTCTCGTCCTCTTGCAAGAAAAAGCCGAGTAACTCAATGATAGGGATGTATTTTCCATTGTGACGTGTACAAATTACTTTTAACGGGTCAGAGGCCCTAGCATGAACATGTGGTAAAAACATTCTACATTCTGCCCTTCAGATTTCGTCTCAAGACCCACATGCGGACACACACTGGAGAGCGGCCATTTTCCTGTCCACATTGCAGTAAAAACTTCTCTCTGGCGCAAAACCTGAAAGTGCATCTGAGAACACATACTGTAGGTGCTTTCCTGTCACATTGGGATACAGTTAAAAGGACTAACCCCCGAATACTGAAACGTCACTCAAAATTTAAGTCCCAATTAAGTTTAACAGAGACTCAAAAGTGATGTTTGACCATACAAAATCTAAAGTTTAAGAGCTGCTCAAATGTTAAGCAGCCCTCACATTTTGAGTGACGTTTCAGTATTCGGGGGTATGACTGGGTGACAATTTTATCTCAGTCTTAAGCAATTTTTGTTAACTCTTTAGTGTGCTACAAACTACCAAGGATTTAATACAGTGTACAGGCTGACTGACACTGGCAGGAGCACCAATGCCCATATATGTTTACCCAATATTTCGTTCATAATTCCAAACATACAAATGGTTGTTGATAGTGTTTTTGTTTTCAATTGCTGTTTCCTACCTATAAATTACCAAATAAATATTACTATGATTGCTCAATGAGTACTGAATACCTGGTAACTGTTAGTGCGTCGGTGTCCGTACTAAAATCCTGGAATCAAAAAAGGTTTTTTTACAACTTTTTATACAATAGCCATGCTACATTTCAGTGTTTTTTTTTACCAACATTTGCTTCAGCTATTCTGTAGTCCGAATTTGTCCAAAAACAACAGTTTAAATGAATATTTGTTTCAAAGTGTAAAGTACTTAACATAAACATAATAACAACACGCAATAATCTGAGAAAGGTTAGGCAGAAGCTTAGGCTAAAAAAAACCCTAATTTCATCAGTAATTGCTTTAAGGTCTATTTAGGGAAAGCCTATTACCATCAAATCAGAATCCCAATTTGTGCCTAGATGATGGGGATTACAAGCTGTTATGTTATCATTATAATTTTCAGGGTGAGAAACCTCTACAGTGTCCAATATGTGGAGATGCTTTCGCTCAGTCAGCAGGTTTAGCAGCACACAAGAGGAAGCACTCGGGAGTACTACCATATGATTGTAAGCTGTGCCCGCGCTCATTTAGGACTATAGGACACCTACAGTACCACACTCGGTAATTTTTTATATTTTTTTAAACATGTTGCAAAAAATTAGAAAGATTTAATTATACATTTTTCATAGACTCCAAAAATTACCTAACTATAAAGTACAAAACTTTCTGTCCGACCATCTAAATAAATGACGCTGTATTACCTTCCAAACGAAAGACGAAAGCGATCTTCGCGTTAAAACGCGATTGTCACGTTCATGTTTATATTTCTCTTAAAAATTTTATAATTTTGAGCAATCTGTTGGGGTGACGACGCAGGTTACCCGTACAGTAGGAACGCGACGATAATTTATAATAAAACGCGGCCTTGTACCGAGCACTTTAACATATAGTTCTACTGCTCATTGGCTGGATGTACCTATTATAAAAGTAGGATAACATTTAATAATCTAAAGAGTTGTCTATCTATTCCAGGCGACACACAGGCGAAAAGAACTTCGAGTGTGATACGTGTGGACGCGCCTTTATCACTCGCAGCGATTTAAAACAGCACTTACTTACACACACTGGCGCCCGACCTCATGTCTGCTGTATCTGTGGACTACGACTCACTCGCGCCTCACATCTCAAAAGACACATGCAACTAACACACGAAAAAACTGTATACTCATGTGATCATTGCCCAGTAGAATTTATAAAGAAAAGCGAGCTAGAAAAGCATATTAAAACTCACGAAGATTAAGAAGTTTATGAGTTTAATTTCGTTACATTATAGGTATTTTATTGATAGATTTGTATGTCTGTAAGTTAACTATTTAATAACCTGTTATCAAGCAATAATTTTAGTACTTACTTATTTATTTCCAACATCTCTAGTATTATAAAAGCGAGTAAAAACAAAATTGTATTATAATATTTCATGTTGATTAATTTCATTCCTTTCATTTCCTGTGATATAAGTCGGCAACTAATAGATGTATTTTATTATAAAATGATTGATTTATTTATTTCTTTTTTATTTACATACTCTGTGTTCATGTTTGTAGAATCGTTTTGTACCATCATAATAGCCAGATATTTTATTTTATACATAGTACTATTTAATAGAGGAGCCTGGATTCCCGTTTGATGACAATAAGCTCACCCCCTATTACTTCTGAACTTAAAACATAACTGGCAAAATGGGGGTTTATTAATAGGTACAGCTCTGCCTTACCTTTCGGGGATGGAAAGCGTGATACTATGTTATTGGTATGAAAGCGCCAGGGTAACCGGCAAAATTGAATTTGTTCGACGTTTACGTTTCGTCAAAAAGTTAAGCGGTGACAGGCACAATTATAATACCCACTAGATAATAGTTGTAATTGCGCTTGACACGGTGTCTGTCCCGCGTCTTCGGGCTAAATTGTAACATCAGAAATAAGAGGCTTGCAGCACAAATTGTTTCAAGATTACCTTAACGGCCGTTCGGCCGTAAACAATGTTTGGAAGTGGACTCCCACATGAGCACAAACCTAATTATCTCTTTGGCTGTCCCACAGCGCTCAGTGCTAGGTCATATATATTTCATAATTTACTAATAAATTACCTTTGTGGGATAACCAGAGAGAACCATATTAATATCTTACAGTTCCGCAATTGTATTGCTATTTTCTGCTGATACGTGGGATAAAACACTTGCTTTGGCGCATAATGGCATCGACATGGAAGATTGTATGTACTTACTACATACACAATCTATCTATCTTATCCTATTTATTTAATGGCGTTTGTGGAAGGAACAATCTATCTAATCGACGCCATTATTATGCGCCTACTATACACACTATGTACCTATACACATTAAATAAAAACCGGATAATATGTCAATGCTAATCATGTCATGTTTATGAGCTAGCGCGCACTAGTTACTTTTGTCAGGGTGACAAATGTTTTTGTCAGGGTGACAAATGTTTTTGTCACTGTCACGTGCCCAAATCGAAGTGCGCGCACGGAGGGAGACTGTTTTTTTTTTAATCGAAGTACCATTCGGCGACATGGTTTTCGGAGAGAATGATGGTCGTGGTCAGCAAATTTATCTCATTCATGGGAAAAATACACACTTGAGCGGCAATTTGCTTCGTGCCGAAATTAAGAAATGAACCCTAACCTAGCAAAGGCGGCACGCGAACGAGCCGCTCATGTGAGCCGCGTAGGACAAGTGGCTATCGAGAAGGACGCCTAAGTATTTGGTTTGCTTCTCCCAGGGGATAGGCTTGCCGTACATAGTGATCGGACTTGGTGCAAATGATGACTAGACGTGACACTTTTGTCATCCGTGCGCAAAAATGTCACCCAGTTGTCACGTCGTAACTTAAGCGCATCTCTATACATAGTCTTGGACTTAATCAGAGTGACGAAACAGTTACCCTGACCAAAGTAACCAGTACGCGCTAGCTCTTAATCTATTCAAATGTATGTTAACGTTGTTATTGACTTCTTTGTATCATTCTCTTAAGAAACTTATTAACCGAATATCTATCCTTCTTGGATACCGAGAATATCATCTTTTACGTTGCTTAATTTTCCGGTTTTAGATTTATTTTCTGGCAACATTCTTATTTTCGAATTTTGAAATCGTTAACGCTTCCCTGTCGTGTAATCGTGTTTGTTACTAATTCAAGAGTTTTCTTTGTGATTTTCTCGAAAACTGCACAAGGATATTATTTTGTAAACATAGTCGTTGTATCACTATTGAAAGAGCTTTTCCGAAAAGTATTGGGATTCTATTAAAAAAGCGAATAGCATCTGTTTCGGCAGTTTGGAATATTGTGACTGTCATAACCATGTCGGCGAGAGAAATTTATTACTCTGAGAAATATTACGATGAAGAACACGAATACAGGTAACGGATTTCCATTCTTACAATATTTACAATCAAAATACGTAAAGCAGTCAATTTATAACCTATTTATAATGTAAAAGTTTTCAATAGGTTCATGAGGGTTAATTTCTTAGATAAGGGTCGGTCCCTCTTAGAAACACCGGTACCGGTGCGGTAAATGTTTAACGTTTATTCTTCCATGAAAGTATGACGAATCTTAAACCTCGATAAACCCACAGAACCTAACAACTTCAAATACACTATTAAGTTTCATGGGCAATCAATCATGGGCTGATAGAAATCTGAAGTTCTCGAAGATTCGGCATTGTTTGTTTTCATGTGAACTTGTGGTCATGCTAGAGAAATGTTTGTTTACATTATTGTACGAAATCTCATTGTGATGTTATGTTTTCAGTTCCAAATGACTTAAACAAATAAATGGGTTTGAATCAGCTAGCAAATAAGCCTGTAATTGTTTATATTAAATAAAAATAAATTGATATATTTGACATTGATGTTGTTTCAAAACAATAATGTTATGTCTACTTCTCTTATTTCAAATAACACAAATATTTGTGTTTTAGGCATGTGGTGCTACCAAAAGAGATGGTGAAGTTGGTTCCGAAGAACCACTTGATGACAGAGCAGGAGTGGCGCGGCATTGGTGTGCAGCAGAGCCAGGGGTGGGTGCACTACATGACGCATCAACCTGGTGAGTAATAATTCATATTGTCATGTATAGTTAGGAGCTCGTTCTCTCTGGAGCTCTGCCATCCGAGCTTGGAACCGGTTTTGACACCCACTTGGACTACTATTTTTAAATAGTTTTTAAGTATTTTCAAGGTAGTATTTTAAAATAAGTATTGAAATATTATTTTCTATAAATTTTTTAGACTTCTATTACAAGGCATTATAGTAGTCAATTGTGAAAGTGGATTTTTTATTGTTAATGTCTTTGCCTATTTCTTTTTTTTTTCTATTCTACCAAAATTATAGTTATGTCATTTTCCCCTGTTTGTGTGATTTTTATTACCCGACTGCCAAAGAAGGAGGGTAATGTTTTTCGAGTGTATGTAAGTATGTATGTATGTCTTTTCCTTTGTGACCACCTGTAGCCTAAACGGCTTGATGGATTTTGATGTATGAGGTATCGTTAGATTTGTCTTGATTACGGGAGTGTCATAGGATACATTTTATCCTAAAAGTCCCACGGGATAAAGACATAATAATATTTTTTCTAAATTTCCCTTTAAAAAAATATGTATGCGGTATCATGGTACTTACATATACATAGTCTTCTACATCTACAACATTTTCGTTAAATAAAAACAGCTAAAAAGTTATAAATAAAAAAATTATTATTAAAAAAACAAAATACCCGACTGCACACTAAAAAAAGAGTAAAACAAGCCCCACAATAATATTGAGCAGGCGGGGACCACCTTGACCGCCACCAACGAAAATTCTGCTAAATGGTGCACAACCGAAATGACTATAAATAAGCCTCTGTTGGTCCCCGCCTGCTCAATATTATTGTGGGGCTTGTTTTACTCTTTTTTTAGTGTGCAGTCGGGTATTTTGTTTTTTTAATAATAATTTTTTTATTTAAACTTTCCAATAACAAGTTCTGAACAACTAGTTTAGCTTTTCTATTTTATTGTTTATCCTTTAAATGCTTTTTTTTTCGTTTCAGAGCCTCACATCCTGTTATTTAGGCGAAAGAAAGAAAAGAAGTGATATCAAACAATGCGAGTGGCGCAAGGTGTAAATGTATAGCTCATAACTGATATTAGGATTAATGCTAGCTTTAATTAATATTGCCCATCTCAATCAATGATGAATCTCTAGCTTCCATTAAAATGTTACTAATGAGCACAAAAATAAATTGAAATAATAGAAGATTTTTGTACAAATTTTTGAATTGTTTACTTCACAATACAATAAAAATTGAAGAAACTTACAGAATAGGTCCTATAGTAATGGTACCAAGGTTACAATCATCCTCCCAATCATAATGGAATATTTGTACAAAATTTTGCCTGAAATTATTTATATTCTATGACTTTTAAATCTTATTGACAACTTATATTTTGAACAGTTTAATGCAAATTTAAATAATAATATAATAAAAAAATCAATAATTTTTTTTTGGTCAATAGTAACTGCAGATTCACAATAGATAAAAATAAATTGTTACTTGTTGTCTGGCACAAGCAACTAACAGGACAGATACCTACTATGTTTTGTATGGGCTTTACTGATCTTCATTCCATAATTATTAAGTTTTTTTTAAAAGAAGCATTGATCCAAAGCCGATTTGCAGATTGCCGAAGACTTAATCATATAATTTAATTCAGACCAAGAACATTTTAGATCAATGCTTACTTTTATTTCTTAAATTAGTCATTAATTGTTTAAGAAAATCATAACTTTACTTGTCATGACGTGAATTGTATTTCCAGTTACAAGCTGCACTTATTTTTTTCATTTTGCTACTAGGCATTCATCCTTATTTTGTTTTAATCGTAATCTCTTGATATTTCAACAATATACATTATGTTTTAGGGTGTAAATAACAAAATAAAAGGTTCGTGTCCTAGCAATAATACATACAATTCAGTAAAATCATTTATTAACCTTTTGACCGCCAGAGTAATAACGCTTCGCCGTGCCCTCCACGCCAAGCCACAAATTCAATGAAATCAAATGTATCAATAAAACACGTTAAAGTAATGATTTAATATGTTTATTTTGTATTTTTCTATGATCTGTTTCTTGGCATCTATAGATGTCGGTGGCGCACAGGGCACGCTTGCGCATGGCATCTATACATGCCATTGGCGGTCAAAAGGTTAATAATTTTTGAATTTAATATTAGTTTTTGGATTCATGAGTAATATATTTTTAGGGATTTTTCACATAGTGCCTTAGTTTAGAATTTATGAGAATATGTGATAAATGTTTTGACTTGAGAATGTAAACTATGGCAATGAAATCAGGTTGTTTATGATGACCCTTTAAGTTTGACTACCAAGTAATTGTTTGTGTATAAACTGAGACAATAATAATTATTGCATGTTGTAAATACAGTGATGTAATTATCGGCGTTTTGGCAGCACTTATTGTTATCTAACACAGTAATTGGAATAAATTATTTGGTGCTATGTTAGAAAAGATGTTTTATTTCTATGCATATTTACTTGCTTTGCTGAAGCCTGAAAAAATATTATTTATTACTGCTTCGTCCGCGTGGCATAGTTACTTTGGGCTAACGCTAATTTTAACCCGCGTGATGATCGAAAAAAAAATCTTTTTGTCCCCTCTTTTCTCACTTTTTTTTAGCCTATGTCCGTCTCCAGGGTCCCAACTGTCTCGTTACCTAAATTATCAAAATCGGTATAGCCATTTAGGCGTGAAGACGTAACAAACAAACTCACTTTCGCTTTTATAATATTAGTAAGGATTCAGTATCAGCCTTCAGATTCAGTGGCACACTGCAGTGCAAAGGCCTACCCTGCCCTCCATCCACTGGTCTCTAATCTACTGCTGTTATTACTTTAACCATATCATAAATTTATTCATTTATAGCAATATTATGTGAGGATAGAGGATGCACAAAAGATGTATACGCTAAAAGCCTTGGGGTACATTCGTGTCTGTATGAAAGGAGTATGAGTATTATACTGCAGTGATGTGTGGAGGTGCCTCTAAGAGAACTTAGACAAGACATGCAGCACCCGCTCCGTGTGCTTAGGTCACAATTCCTGATTGGCCGTATTTTAAGAGAAATTGGCAGCAGACAAGCACCCACTTCTAATGTAGTATTATTATAACATTCTAAAGTTTTTAGTGAAGAGGGTATTCCTGGTGGGATGGCTTTCATAGGTCAACTGGTTACAAGTACTATATAGTATGTATGTCTACTAAGCATGGAGTCCTGGGGGCTTTGGTTACCAACCTGAGACAGCGCAGTATTCCCATCAAGTAATTTTCAACAGTAGCTTAGTCTTAACTTGTATAGGAATAGGCTTGCTTGTGTACTCTAGAAAACTGAGTATACACTGAGTGCTAAGTAAGCTTTGGTCTGCCTACCCCTTTGGGAATGCAGGTGAAATGTAATGTGTAGTGTGGCCACCAAAATAGATTACCATTGGACAGGAATATGAGAATTCATAAACAAGAATACAAAATTAATTTTTATCAAGAGTATTTTATTATTCTTGTATTTGCCTAAAGTACAGAATAACCTAGAACCTAAATATAAGTTACAGATACAATATTTAAATGATTTATTTTCTTTTCTTCTTAGCACTGGGTGATAATGAAGGCAGTTTTGCAGTTGTCTCTGGTTGGGACAATTCCATAGGTTCCATTTTTATATCATCTGTTGACACAGCATCAAGGAGTTCCAAGCCCTGCAGTTGTTCTTGTTCTAAGCTATGCAGCATTTGAAAGCCAGGTTCCAAAGATGGTGTAAAAGCCCCATCTAGGGCTGCAGGAAAGTGCAATTCTGGCACTTCTTCTAGTTTCAACTGTGGAGTTATATCCCTTATAGCTAGTGCTTCCACCTCTGATCTTAATTCCTCACATCTCTTTTTAATCTTTGCATGATACCTCACAACTCTGTCATCGTAAAATTCATGGAGATCACCAACATTGAGGTCTGCAAATACTTTTGAAATAGCATCAGGGTATCCTGATTTTAATCCACTTGCTTCCTTGTCAACCACTGTCCTAAGTAATTTACACATGTTGGTTAAATACTGATCTAGAGTGTCAGCTAGGGCAGTTAAAACGACATTTGTGGTGGTTGAAACTCCAACATGTCCAAGAGCTATAGCTGCACATTGTCGCAATGCTCTCTTGTGACTTTCAGGTGTAAAAGGCAGAATCATGGGACCTTTGCCTACTGAAAAGTCACAGTATTCTTTTTCGAGGAAATTGATCGGCGGTACTGTCTCGTGTTCTAATTTCAAATCTGGTTCTGGTGGCTCTATTGGTAAACTCACGGGACCCAGGCGAGCCCCTTCATAGATGGCAGCTTCAGCTTGTTCCAATATACCTGATAGTTGCCGTGCATGGGAATGAAGCTGTATCGTGTGAGTTATCAAATTCGGCTTCGGTAGTTCGATAGGGGAAGATTTCACAGTGATAGATATTTCGGGAATGTTTTGCATACCCAACTCTATTATGGGGTTAAAATTAACGTTTTGTAATAATGTCTCGTCCGTTCTTTCCTCTTCCATTTCACCCCAGAGCTTTCTTGTATTCATTTTTCTGGATTAACAATAAAACGTCTGCCACTTTACGATTTCAACTTTTAATAACAAATAAATAAACTGTCAAATTGGAAAGCTGTCAAAACTTTTTAATGTCAAAATATTAGTACTTTTAGCATACACAATCAATCTATCTCCCTCTATCTTTTCAATAATTTTTCGGGGGTACGATGCTTGGATTGGTGCCCGTTCGATGGAAATAAGAGTGTGCGTTAACATCTGCTCTTGGGGCAGTATTTAGAAATATATAAAATTCTCGTGTCACAGTTTTCGTTTCCATACTCCACCAAAACGGCTGGACCAATTTGAACGAAATTTTGTGTGCATATCGGGAAGGTCTGAGAATCGGCTAACATCTATTTTTCATGCCCCTAACCGAGCAGCGGGTGGAACCGCTGGGCACAGCTAGTTTAGAAATAAATCTCACTTCTAAAGCCCGGCCATGAGACCGCATATGAGGATTTGAGATATCGGTATAATTAATAAACAAATATTGAAAGCCGATTTGCGACGCGATTTTGAAGTGGCATCACTAATGAATTACTGATTAATTTAAAGATACCTATATAATTTTGCTCTTTATATTAATATCACGTGTAGCAGTTGGTTGACTTGTGTTGATTTGTGTACCTACGGTAGGTACGTGAAACTACTTGTAATTTGTGACGCGATGCTTGTGAACAAAATATTAAACTTAAAATAGAAATTTTCCTCGGAATAGTTTTTTGACAGATCACACCAAAAGTATGACTCAGCTGAACAGCCTAATCCTTACTATCCTTACTAATATTATAAAAGCGAAAGTGAGTTTGTTTGTTACCTCTTCACGCTTTAATGGCTAAACCGATTTGGATGAATTTTGGTACAGAGATAATTGGGAACCAGGAGACGGACATAGGCTATTTAAAAAAAAAAGAGTATGGAGGGTATGAGGGAGAAAGAGCGACTCTCCGCGACTTGGAGAAAAGATAGACAGATGATGATCATATTAACGGTGTAGGTAATCCTTTGATCTTTCTTGGCGGTTCGGCTATCAATATTGTGTCTGCCGAGAACTTGGCTAGGAGTTTGACGCTTTCAAAAATGTCCATTCAGATCTTGTAACGAGTAAAAAGGACACGCAAGACACATGGAAGGCACAGAATAGCACCACATAAACACTTCAGGGCAGAGTTACATAAAAATACATACATAAACTCACGCCATTTTCCAAAGACTGTATGCAGAAGGTCACGATTCTTGCAGACGTTTTTTGCTTAGTCCACGTTCATATGTACTGCAGCAGAGCAGATATGTCTATGGATATCCACCTAAGTGGGTTGCTTAGGCCAACCAGATTCCAAAGTTTGTTTAAAGATTGAGAGCAGGAAGACGGCAAAGCGTCACCGTTGTATGGTTAGAGTTTCACGAACCCGCTACAAAGCGCTATGCTTTCCCATATATTGTGCGAACCGTCAGTCTATGGAATAGGCTAGTTTCCATTAAAGTTACGTATAACGTCACGCGTTGCTGCATTTTTTCTGGAGTGACGTCACACGTATTTTTAATCGGCTATATCTTTGTGATATTTGGTCTAATTTACGCATAAAAAAATACATGTCCCTTATTTTAAAAAAATCTAAAAGACGGACTAAATGGAATAATAAATAAATATCTTGGGACAACTCACACACGGTTATCTGATCCCAAGCTAAGCAGAGCTTGTGTTATGGTAACCAGACAACTGATATACATACTTATATAATTTATAAATACATACATATTTTAGATAAATCACACCCAGGCACAGAACAAACAAACATGCTCATCACACAAAGTTTGTCCTGGGTGGGAATCGAACCCACGACCTCCAGCTCAACAGTCAGGGCCACTAACCACTAGACCAACAGTACCGTCAATGTATGTAATTACTTTGTCTTTCTCTGTTGCTTTCATTATAATCTGGATCTCTCCAAAGTTCCATTGAATCAATTTCTTCTATGCAAGCGTGACCTACCCTAAGCTGCATTACCGCGACCATCAGGCGACTTAAGTTGCGGTCAAACACAAGCCTATTTAGTGTCCGTGTTTGCGGGTTGTTCGCCAACCAGCCAACCAGTCTTACCAAGTGGTTATCGTATTACCCAGTACTATTTTGGTGGTGGAGGTCAGATAGGCAGTCGCTTCATGTAAAATACTGGTATTCAGCTGCATCCGGAAAGAGTCGAAGCCGACCTTAGATGATTGCGGGTTGTTCGAAAGAGATACCACGGCCCCGAAATATAAAGGGCAAAAGAAGGAACATAGGTGGTTTTAGTCAGTAAAAGTCAAACACTACCCCCGCTCCGCCCAAAACGGGGGAAGTTATTTGATGATTTCCCATCTGCAAAAAAAATAGGTTAGCTTTTGATAAAGCTTTGTCAATTTTGATAAAAGCTTCAGCTAGTAAAAACTTAATAAGCGAAGGAACACGTTAATTAATAGTCGCCAAAAATTCAGCGTTTCAGGAAACAAGCGAATAGTTTCATGAATTAGATCCGACATTGAATATAATTAAAATAAGTCGGATGTACTAATTATGGCGGTTAAGGTCGTGTAATTAGCGTTCATTATTTTTAATAGAGAAGCGACAGTGTCGGGTAAATAGGTATTTGGAGCGAGGTTGTTATATAATACTCTATTTAAATATATAATAAAAAACTTGAGAGGCCATCTTGATTTACGACTCGACAAGAAGTCTGTAGTAAATATAAAATACTTGAGAGGTGTCAAGAGACACCCGAATGGACCGAAGTTATTATTTATTACTAGCTTTCGCCCGCGGCTTCGCCCGCGTTAAATTTGGGGTAACACAATTCCCCTTGCGCCTTATGGATTTGTAATAGCAACACTAAGTTTTCCCTTCTCTTCCCTCTTTCTCCCTCACATCCCACTTTTTTCAAAAAAATATTAGCCTATGTCCGTCTCCTGGTTCCCAACTATCTCTGTACCAAAATTCATCCAAATCGGTTCAGCCATTAAAGCGTGAAGAGGTAACAAACAAACAAACAAACAAACAAACAAACAAACAAACAAACAAACAAACAAACAAACATACAAACAAACAAACTCACTTTCGCTTTTATAATATTAGTAAGGATACATACTTTTAATAGAATAGAATAGCGTTTATTTGCAAATATGAGTTAAACATAAGTAGGTGGTATTAGGTTTACATCAGTTCTGCCATAATTTCACCATTCGGCATGCAAACATTATCCTTACTATATATTATACTAGCTTTCGCCCGCGGCTTCGCCCGCGTTAAATTTGGGGTAACACAATTCCCCTTGCGCCTTATTGATTTGTAATAGCAACGCTAAGTTTTCCCTTCTCTTCCCTCTTTCTCCCTCACATCCCACTTTTTTCAAATTATTAGCCTATGTCCGTCTCCTGGTTCCCAACTATCTCTGTACCAAAATTCATCCAAATCGGTTCAGCCATTAAAGCGTGAAGGGGTAACAAACAAACAAACAAACTCACTTTCGCTTTTATAATATTATAGTAAGGATAGTAAGGATAAGGATATTATACACTTCTGTCTAAGTTGACACACTAATACTTGCTTTTTATAACATAAATGCGCATTTGTGTTATAGTCCGTTGTAATAAGGGTTGAGCCTATTGCCATCAACTCGGCACTATTCTAGTTTAGTTAGTTTGTTTGTTACGTCTTCACGCCTAAATGGCCTAAACGATTTTGATGAATTTTGTTACAGAGATAGTTGGGACCCTGATGACAGACATAGGCTAAAAAAAAACCGGCCAAGAGCGTGTCGGGCCACGCTCAGTGTAGGGTTCCGTAGTTTCCCGTCCGTCAAAATAAGTGTTCCCAGTTATGAGGCCAACCGAACAATTCGGTAATACCCTATCCAATGTAATAAGTACCTACAGCGCCATCTCTCGGGGAATTGGGTTACTAATTAATACAAAGACGTGCAATTTCGGTGGTAATTTTGGATTGCGAGAACCGATTTCAATAATTCTTTTTTTGTTTGAAAAAAAAAATACGTTCAGGATAATAAAATATGTAAACAAAGTTACAAAAAAAGCTTGCACATACGATTATACTACAAACTTAGTCCAGAAATTATTTTGTACAACTTTTTGTCTTTTTTGTACAAAAACTGTTGTGTCAATCAAGTTCAAAATTATTTTCATAGAAAGTCCTTATAAAGTTCTACTTTTCAGATTTTTTTCATATTTTTTAGACTTTTGGTTCAAAAGTTAGAGGGGGACACACATTGTTTTTTACTTTTGGAGCGATTATTTCCGAAATTACTGACATTATCAAAAAATAATCTTAGTAAACCCCTATTCATTTTTAAATACCTTTCCAACAATATATCACACGTTAGGGTTAAAATTTAAAAAAAAATCACTTCCCACTTTACATATAGGGTGACTACCCTAATAAAACATTTTTTTTCAAATTTTTATTTTACCACTTTGTCGGCGTGATTGATATACATATTGGTACCAAATTTCAGCTTTCTAGTGCTAACGGTCACAGAGATTAAGCGAGGACGGACGGACGGACGGACAGACAGACATGGCGAAACTATAAGGGTTCCTAGTTGACTACGGAACCCTAAAAAAGTGAGAATAGAGTAGGGGGAGATAGAAGGAAGAAAAGGGCAGAGAAGGATATTTTTTTTCGATCATCACAGGTGTTAAAGTTAGCGTTAGCCTAAAGTAACTATGCCACGCGGACAAAGTCGCGGGCGGAAGCTAGTTTGTTATAATTAACTGTAAGTAACCTATCTATATAGTAATTGAATTATCAATGAAGTAATTCGTAAAAATGAAGTATCTTTTTGTACGTGTAACTCCTAACCAAAAAGAAACCTGGCAATAACTAACCTTAGGCCTATATTACTTAAAGTAGGCGACCATACGTTTTTATCAAATCGCTAGTGCCTTGAAAATTCGCAAAACGGACACAACCGTCAACGACGTCTGCCCTCACGCGTCTGCCCGTGTTCGGGTCGCGCACTCAGCGATGAGCCACTTCTTCCCCACCGCACCTACCCCGCTCCCCCCACGCCCCGTTCGCCTAGCACCGCTGCCGGTATTTATCACCGAAACAGTATTTATCGCCGAAATTGCTATGACTCTGCATTTTAAATCTGTGATATCTTCGAAAATATTTATTTAATTTACATGCTGTAAAAAGCCATATTGATCTTTATTAAATGCACAATGTATTTCAGATACTTAATTGGATAAGGATTAATACTGTATTGCTTAAAATCGCTTCGTAAATAAGCCATTATTTCTCGTACAAAGTTAAGGATAAAAAATAGTTATTGTGGGTTATTCCTAAGAGATAAACATATACCATCACGGACTTTTTTGTAGACCTTTTTAAGTTGTACAATACTGTAGTACATTGTTTTGATCTATCTTGTAGGATTCAGTCAGCGTTTGCAATGTAAGCGCAAAAAATGTGTTTTTTTACGACCTCACATTAGAAACCTCAAAAATTGTAGCCTATGTGTTATTCTGATGTATAAGCTATAGCCTATGTGTTATTCTGATGTATAAGCTATATTGTGGTAAAGTTTCATTCAAATCTATTCAGTAGTTTTTACGTGAAAGAGTAACAAACATCCATACATCCATACATACAAACTTTCGCCTTTATAATAGTAGTAGGATGTACAAAAAACCTGTATACACTCAACAAAAATAATCTTCGCGACACCACACTGAACAGTGTGGTGTCGCGAACAATGCGAAATAGAAATACGAAACGAAAATAACTGGCTTGCTTTCTATGAGAGAGAGAGAGAGACAGACAGAGGAACACACGCACGCCTTACAACTATAAAAAGTGTCGTTATAACGTTTGGTCTTATTTTTTTTCCGTCTAACCCCCTTTTGCAACGCGCGATAAGGAACTTCGTTACAAAAGGGTTATGTTTTTCCGCCCCCTATAACATGGCTCTTTAAAATAACAAGCGAAATATGTGCCTCCTGTTAAAAACAACTCTGGCTAACCCTTATGTGATTACTTACTATATGTGACTATATATGTTTGTCAGATAAGGGTACTAGGTCACCCACGCGTCCCTTGCTAGAGCCAGCCCGTGCTGCTGAGCCAGTAAGTTCAAATCAGTCCCCGATTAATATCACTCAGATACAGCCTGTCCCTTTGCTGTCCTCCCCCAGTGACACCCTAAGCCGAGGCTAGTACCGCACAAGGGGTCCTTTGTACTTTGGCGTGTAGTCGCTTAGTTTGTAAGTTTAATTGCCCTGGCTGGAGGTCTTAATTTTTAAGGCATCCACAGGATACGAGCCCGGTTAAGCAGATGACAACCTCCTAGGTTGATCTGCGGGATACCATTTCGAAAATTAAAATAAAAAAGGTACTTGGGTCGTCGCATGGAGGCGGCCACAGAGTACGCAACCGCCACACTGACCACCGAGGCGTCTTTGTGTTATGATGAAAAAAAAACAAATGTCATTTTTTTTTCAAACTTCTTTACAAACAGACGGGCAACATAGTGATCCTACAAGGGTTCCAAATGGAGCCCTTGATAAATATCATAATCATACGTTTTTATTACTTTAATACTTACTATTAAAAGAATAGAATAGCGTTTATTTGCAAATATGATTTAAACATAAGTAGGTGGTAGTAGGTTTACATCAGTTCTGCCACAATTTCACCATTGCGCATGCAAACATTATCTAATATATAAAATTTCCGTGTCACAATGTTAGTTACCGTATTCCTCCGAAACGGTTCGACCGATTCTTATGAAATTTTGGGTACATATGGGGTAGGTCTGAGAATCGGCTAACATCTATTTTTCATACCCCTAAACTTCAGCGGGTGAAACCGCTGGGCACAGCTAATCATTTTATAAAATTGTTAAAATTTAAATGGTTATACATTAAATTAATAAATTAATTATATAAAAGTAATTCTCATTTAATAAAATACCGACATTAAATAAAAAAAGAAAACTGTCCCTAAAGCCGTATTATTTCTGTATCCAACTTTTCTTTGTCTACGATAATTGGGCGTAGCATATTCGTAGCTTCCGCCTACGAGATTATTACCTGTCTACGTCACTGAGATCTCGTAGCACGTCGTAGGCGTAATAAGACTTAACTTGCGAGCAAAGTTTAGCTACAACCATTTGGTGTAGCTTTGGTATTTAAATAAATTACTTTTTGATTGTTATTTTTGTTTGTTAAGTACAATGGATGTTTATTCGTTTTAACTGGGGGTAAAATAGTGCCCTACCATCATTTTCTCCTCGTAACAGTTTATTATTATTTTACCTGTCCAATATATAGTAGCATCGCAAAGATGCCTTTAACAAGTTATAATAAATTTACACTTAGATTTTTTTTTATAAATGTGAGAACTTCGATAAACTTAGCTAGGCAAAACAAAAATATGATGTTAACCGTTAAAAAGAAAAGTTATTTCAAGTGTTAAAAAATAAAAGCGTAAGCAGCGTTTGTTAAAAGGTTAGGTAAAGCTAAGAAATAAGGTTAATTATACAGCCTTAAAATGGGAAAAAAGTTTCTCAGGTTACGCCAACGAACCTTAAGTATTTATAAAATGGTTATTTAAGACGCCAATAAGGGTTTAAAAGAAGTTTAACGATGACGTAGGTGCCTGATATTCCAAGGCTTTGTAAAATAATATTAAATTTAACTGACGCCGTATCTTTATCAGAGATTAATGAAGGCATTACTTACTTCCTTGAAGTTTGGAAAAATAAAGTCTACCTTTTTCGATCTGCGCTAATTACATATCTGTTAATATTATTATTTATAAAGCGGTAGGTAATGCTACTTAGGGCTCTATTTGTGTCCGCTTCATAATTAGTGTACATATATAGGTAGTTCTTTTATTTGGTATGCATTTATGTTTTTTAGGACGAGAAGATAAATGTATGCTGAAAATCGTGTTTTAAAAGCTGATTAAAAACATGGTGTATTTTATTTTTCATTTTTATAAATCAATCTATGTCCATATGAACAATCGTTTTGTTGATCGGTGGTCCTAAAACCAGCCATACTGCAACCATTTGAAATTCGAACACAATCCATACATTTTTTCTTGTCATCGATGTCATAAATCTTCGCAAACGACACGTTACGGCTGTCGTAGGACCGCCACTGGCAATAGGGCGCTTTCCATTCCATTCAGGACATGGAAGTACAGATCAATCGTCACGTTCCCCCCTCCCTCCCCCCAACCGTGATCCCTGGCCTGGAGGATATCCAGACAGAGTGGCTTGTCAGTGAGGTCCCGACTGCCGACCGCGACGCATGTGTCGCCCACACCGCCGATCGCTCGAAATCGAAAGTGATGCGGTGTATAATTAAAACTAACTAGTGATTTGTGATAACTCCTGTATTCAGCTGTTTTTATTGTGAACGGTGAGTATTGAGTAAATATAATTTTGTATGAAATATTTATTATATTCAAATAAAACTATTATTTTTGTTAGCGTGAAATTTTCGGAGAACGACGCTCTAATGTACTTAAAATGAAAATTGCGTTTTTATCAATTAAAATGCATCGCTGATCAAATGATAGTTATAATTAAAACAAGGGACTTGAATAGTTAGTAGGTATTTTACCGAAAACATATGTTTTAAAAAACAATCGTATAGTAAAACTCGATTTGAAAAAACAAACAGATATGAAAACGCAAATATGTGTAATGCGTAGTAAGAAAAAGCTAAGTATTCACGCCAATATATTTAGTATTTTTTGTTTCATCAATTGTTATATATTTATATTTGTATATTATTAAATACAATATATGTTTTGTATTTATCATAGCTTTTCCTTAAAAGCAAACTGTAATATCCCGAGTTTGTCCGAATTAAGTTGCGCGGGAAAATCGACAACTGTTGAGTTACAGTGCCATTGTCACGCCTCCATTATCGTTGTTTATAAGAATTAAATAATTTATTAACCTTCATGGCTTGCTATATTATATGATTGATTTATAATGATATTTTGTTTTTATTCATAATATTAAATACTTTACACAAATCAAAGCATATTGTGAAAAGTATTTACTAAGCTTGATTTGATTGGATTCAAATGGTTTTAAGTACCGTAAAAATACTGATTAATAAAATAATACTATCGATTGCTATATGTTAGTGTTCAATGGCGTGTTTAGAGATCGTACTGCAATTACAACCTTATTACTGGGTGCATATGGGAGAAAGTTGTCGATCGGCGCATAATTTACGTACGTAAATACTCCTTTAATTGTTACCTTAGGGTTACTCATAGTCTGAGTATGCGTCCTTGGGAAACTCCTTTTCAGAATTATATAAGGTATTAAGATAAGTTGCCTGAAAATGTATACGTTTGTCTAGTAAGGAATTATGTTTCAACACAAATCGGTTCCCATGTAGAAGTCAGTAAATTGCTCTGTACACACGACGGCACATCAACCTACACAAAACTATTTTAACCTGATCTCTTTACTACGGTGTGCGATCCGTAGTAGGGAGATCAGGTTATAATAGTTTTGAATAGGTTGACCTGCCGACGTGTGTACAATTAAGAGTAATAATAATACCAGCTTATTACTGTACCACTGCTGGGCGAAAGCCTCTTCTCACACAGAGAATGCAGGAGTATTGCTCAACATTGCATGGATTGGCGATTTCAGGCTTATATTGATTTACTAGCTTCCGCACGCGACTTCGTCCGCGTGGCATAGTAACTTTGGGCTAACGCAGTTATGTAACCCGCAAGATGGAAAAAAAATATCTTTCTCGCCCCTTTTCTTCCTTCTTTCTCCCCCTTTTCTCACTTTTTTAGCCTATGCCCGTCTCCAGGGTCCCAACTATCTTAGGCGTGTAGACGTAACAAACAAACTCAATTTCGCTTTTATAATAGGTTAGTAAGGATAAGTCCAGGTTTCGCAAAAGCACTTTGGTTTACTCTGTTAACAATATATCACACATGAATACGTTATGTTCTTGTAATGTGTTTTGGTATACCGACTTCATATTCTCTTGTCTCAATTTTTTTTTAAAAAAAAAAGCCGTCGTTATTTTTTCCCGTTTTGTGTTTTGTAGGTACACACTGTGTCTACATACCTGATTAAATTTTCCTCTCGCAGGCCTGCTGGAAGAAATTTTTATTGAAATATATAATACCTTTGTGTTCTTCTTTCTGTCTTTATGTTCTGTCAAATAAAAAATTAAGACCAAAAGTTGTAACGACACTTTTTGCTATGGTTGTAAGCCGTGTAGCCTGCGCGTGTGTGTCTCTCTGTCGCTCATAGAAAGCAAGCCAGTTATTTTCGTTTCGTCTTTCTATTTCGCATTGAACAGTGTAGTGTCGCGACGATTTTTTTTGTTGAGTGTATACAGGTTTTTTGTACACAATAAATAATAACTTCGCTCCATCCGGGTGTCCGTTGTTTTCTTTTGGTTTGAATTGTACAGGACTTTGAAATATCTAGATCAGATTAGTTAGTATTACTTGTGCAGGAAGAGCTCAGTGCACGGAATTGGCCACTTCAGCTGCGTATATCAATAAATAAAACAAGTGGTTTCACTGCCGCTGCCGGATAGAATGACAAATTCAATCCCCCCTGTTGGTCTATTTTTATCAATCGTCAGGCAGCAGTTGGCTTGCGAGGGACCACAACTGTACCTACTTAAATATTTCATGTTCGTTTATTTCGCGCGGAAAAGTTATGACGTGTCACAATATCTTTGGGTCTATTCGGGTTTAAAGATTCTTTATTTGTTTTAGAAGAACGTACATTGTCCCCTTATCGAATAAATACGTAATTGTTCGATAAATAAACAATGTGTGTGGTATAAAGTATAGTTTAGTTAATTTCCCAGAAAAAACTAATATTTTCCAGGGTCAAAGTAATTACTATTAAGTCCGTTTTTAGATTATTAAAAAATAAAGGATACGTATTTTTTTATTTGTAAATTAGACCAAAAATTACAAAGATATAGGCCATTCAAGTTACGCGTGACGTCACACGTAACTTGAATAATCTAAAAGATAGACAAATCATTTTTTTTTGGAAACTAGCCTATTGGCTCTATTTAAAAGGTACATAACAAAGGAGCAAGTCGTAAATAACGCTGTTACATCTGTCTAGCATTTCCTTAACTGTGTTGATATCAGTTTCCATTCTATGTCTGAATATGTACCAGCTTTTACATGTAACGACTGCCAATCTAACTTCTACGAAACAGTTAGGATCAAGTAATACGATACTTAATGGTAAGTCTAGTCCGGGGTTGCGGGTTGTTCGAAAGAGATATCGCGGCCACGGAATATAGAAGGAACAAGGGTGGGTTATAGTCAGTACAAGTCTGACACTCACCCTCGCTCCGCCTAGAGCGGGTAAGTTATTTGATGATTACCCATCCGCAAAAACAAATGTTAGGACTAATTGTCGGATTTTTGAGCCACTCCAAATACTACTGCTTTTTGAAACTTTACGAAACTCGGTATGTTATGGGCACCCACACTTCCTCAGACCAACCTAGGCAAGCGCTACTTAACCTAAAGAACGACCCGAGCGTCTGTTATTATTTAGCCACCAGCTCCTCTTACGTAAAAAAGCTGTCTGCCAGTAACTAGAGATTCAAAACTTATGCGAAAGTGGAGATTCAGTTAATGATGTCTTTAACAATCACTAAATTTATTTATTTATGCATAAATGCACAATGTACAAAAAAGTTACACGCTAGGCTTATCTATACTAATATTATAAAGCTGAAGAGCTTGTTTGTTTGTTTGAACGCGCTAATCTCAGGGACTACTGGTTGGAATTGGAAAATTCTTTTAGTGTTGGATAGTCCATTTCTTGAGGAAGGCTATAGGCTATATAACATCACGCTACGACCAACGGGTGCTGAGCAGCGCGGGTGAAACCGCGTGGAACTGCTAGTAACTAATAAGTACATAGCCCTGTTAGGGCGCAGCAAAAAGTCTTAAAACTAATAAATTCTATTGCAGAATCTAATATCACGTATGGTAGGAACTTTCACAATATTTATATTTAATGGTACGCATTTAAAGTTCTCCGTATCCTCAATAATATCCTCCTTTTCTGGTCAATGATGGAACCTTTTTTGGTAACTCCTTTTGTCCCACAAATTGATGAAAGGCCTTCTCTTCTACGCCTTTTCACTCAAGAAAATTGAAAAAGGGATGGTCGCAATTGTGACAATAAAATAATTCGTTTAGAAAAGTTTAGTAAACCGTTCAAGGGTCCAAATTCAAAAATCATAATAAACTGAACAGACGCCTGCACATCAAGCTACTACAATCTGTCAGATTTGTTTGATAGATTTTCGACTTTATTGCTAAAGTATTAGGTTCAAGGTTCACTGGGAAAAATTGACAGTTTCGGGTAGCTTGACCTGCAGGCGTCTGTACATATGGCCTTGCCGGCCAAGTCATCGTTTTCTTAACAATAAGGTTCATTTTAATATAAAAATCACAATTGAAAACCCTAAGGGAAATGATATAATCTCCCCGCAAAATTATTGAGTGTCAATTGAATAAAATGGGTCACTGTGATAGTGATGCTCTGGTTCATTGTTGTGAAAAGCGATATTGGAATCAGCTATCTGACTGGGAAGGAGACGCAAGACAAGGGGGAGAAGGAAAGTGAACCCCTGTATTTTGAAAAGGGGGATTAAGTTAAAGGTAGGGATTGACCTCACCTTGCTACGGATCGTTTTAGAAAAAGTATTGATTGAGTCCATCAGATAATATTAACATTGTCATATCGTCTGACCTACATTTATTGTATTCTACATTTATTCGCGTTTTGAATTCATGATTTCTTTTGATACCTATTCCATTAGTTTATGACATTATTGTTATACTAGCTTCCGCCCGCGACTTCTTCCGCTTGGCATAGTTACTTTGGGCTAACGCTAACTTTAACCCGCGTGATGATCGAAAAAAAATATCTTCCCTTTTCTTCCCTCTTTCTCCATTTTTTCTCACTTTTATTTAGCCTATGTCCGTCTCCAGGGTGCCAACTATCTCTGTACCAAAATTCATCAAAATCGGTTTGGCCATTTAGACATGAAGATGTAAGGAAGGATTTTGGGTAAATATTACTCATTGCAATTCAATGGGTTCGAAAAATATGTTCAAATCTCTACTTAGTCCAATAACCTATCTAACGTCTTCTACAACCGTTGAGTTTCCAGCACATACATCTCCTTCAACCTTGCCCCAATCTGTCTCTCAGCCGTTGTATCTATCACCCTTGTATGTTATAGTCTAGATAAGTGAATAAATAAATTGCGCCGGTATGCAAGCGGTCAAAAGCCTCGGCCACGAGCTACGAGTGTCGCGACAACGATTGTAGAATAAACAAATGATAGAACTTACTTGGGAGTTGGGGCTCCCGCTCACAACGCAGTTGGCTGCTGCATCAGAATTATTGCGCTTACAGTTGATGAGTCAGTCGAAGGCCACATCAAATAAGTGAATACCCTGTTTTATTACAAGCAACAGTTTGGTTTCGTCCAGCTACGGCAAGTCCACGAGAAGCGACTCGCGACTTTTGCTCTGGTCGCGCTGCAATGTTTTTTTTTTTTTATTTTTTCCCACTAGGAATTTCTCCCGTATCGTGGATGCGCTTACAAACATTTAAACTTTCATACACAAACAGCCAGACCCGGAACAACTATCTGTAAGCCATACAAATATTTGGTCCACCAGTCGATCGCTCAGCCACTGCGCCAATCGTGTCGTCAACATACTCGGGTGACTGTCGCGTCGCGCAAGTCGCATTTGCTAAGGTCCTGAGCGGGCCGTTCATGTTGACACCGGCAGCTTCGCCTTGGCACTGACGGAAATGCTCGTTGGCGCAAATTGCATTTGCTATACTTCGTTACGATTAGCGCTTGACGCTTGTAAACACAGTGTGATATAAAGCTTTTATTTCCAGGTCGATGAAGATTGTAAGACCTAGTAACGGAATAAGTATTTAGAGAGTTAGTTCATGAAAGAAGCAGTATTTTTTTTTTGGGTGGAAATCATCAAATAACCTCCGCCGACGCCTTTGTGAAATATATCGACATCAGTGAACTACATATATTAACAGGGGACATAGCAAACGATGTGAAGTTTTGTGTACTTTCTGTAACAAAACTATGTTTTACACTCGAGGGCGGAGCTATCTACTATATATGACCAGAATTTATCACCAAGTTTACCCATTTAAACCAGACGTTTTTTAATGGTTGTGTCATAATCATAATCAGCCTCCTTATAATGGTCTCACTACACTACAACTCTAATACAGGTCTAGTTTTTCCTGCCAGGGTTAAAGGGCAAAAGAAGGAATATGGGTGGGTTTTAGTCGGTAAAAGTCTGACACTGGGCTGAGCGGGAGAAGTTATTAGTTGATTTCCCACCCGCAAAAAAGGGCTGTGGATTTTTTCGAAAAGAGATACAATAGGCAAAGAAGGAATATGGGTGGGTTGTCTGATACTCCTTTTTGTTCCGCCCAAAATGGAGGAGTCATTTGAATATTTCCCATCCGATTAAATAGGGCTGGTATCTGTGGGTGTAGCGGGTGGGCCCAGTGAGGTGTAGGCTGATAGATGTCAAATGAATTCGATTTTTGAAATCTTTATTCGTAACTGGGACTGTAGCATCAGTTTTTTGTTTTTGACTTTCAGGAGTGTCTATAATGGTATAATTGAAATAAATGCCTAAAGTATGTATGCTGCTGTTTTCGTCACAAATACATAGAACAAAAAAAAAACAATTTCCAAAAAACACATTATTTTATATTCAGCCTTTTTAATAGGGTATTTTACTCTATATGAAAGAAATTCTAAAAATAAACAATTCAGATAGCTTAGGCAACAAGCAATCGGAAAATGTTAAATTTAATTAATAAAATAACTGAATAAATTTTAAAATTGATTTCAAAGTTTTCACTTTTTTTAGTCTGTTGTTTTAAAGCGAAACAGTGTCCGCCATGATTATTACGTCTTATGGTCATGTAAACAAAAAACTGACAACTGTCAACTGAGCAACTATTACTATTTTTGTATTATAAAACTTTACATTTTATTTTTTATTAAAATAGTAGTAATACTACCATATAATAATACCATAAACTATAGTGAAAAATACAACTAAACAGAAAGACTAATAACAGCGCATTTGTTTACATGACCAACTGACGTCATGACCACAGAGTAACATGGCGTCAAGCGTTTTTCTGATTTTACGCGCGAAAATAGAAATTGTAAAATTTAAATGCAGTTTTATGGCACTTATCGATTGAATATTTTTTTTTGTTTGTTTTTGGTGGTTTACTCGGACCCTAGGATCAAAATGAGATACTTTTTAAAAATGGGTGTAATACCGTATTGTGGTATGATGGTTTCTAACACAAATTCTAAATAAGTATTTTTCTTTGCTAAGAGATTACCATATCGTCCACATAAATAAGAAGAAAAATATCTACTTATAAATTGCCCAAGCAATATGGATAACATTCATTTTCCCTTCGGGAGCATACCCTTTCGATTATATATATTTAAATCGGCCCACAATCGACGGAGAGATGGCGTAAAAACATACAAAAACAAACACACAGGCGAATTGAGTACCTCCTCCTCTTTTTAAGTCGATTAATAGAAATATATTAATAGAAAGACTTAATTAAACGAGACATCTGAGGCGATCTCTAACAAGGCTGCTCTATTTGCTGTCCGGGATAATCCGAGATTCGTGTAGGCCCGAGGGACCGTGATCCTGTTTCGTTAGTGGAGGCACTTTCTATTTGCTGTTCTATTGTTATTGTTAGTTTTGTTGAGTCGTATCTTGTTACTTTGCTTGATTAGATACTCAAACATCCCAGAGGGTATTTATACCGCTTTTACATGCTTTTACACGTTCAAATTGAAGTCGTAATCCTGTTTTGAGTTTTTGTCTGGTTGAGATCATCAAATAAAAATACGTACATCCCATAATAAAACAATTCAGTAAGAAATTGCTGGCAACTGAAAAATAAAGGTTTAAGGTATTTTTGTGCTTGTGGCCAGAGGTAAAACGCCTGAAAAAGAGACTGAAAAAATATAGAACCTCCATTGTTTAAATGTAGGTTATATATTTTTATAAAACGTTTAAATGTAGGTTATATATTTTTATAAAATTTGACGGGCCTGTTGGTCTAGTGGTTAGTGGCCCTGACGGCTGAGCCGGAGGTCGTGGGTTCGATTCCCACCCAGGACAAACTTTGTGTGATGAGCATAATTGTTTGTTCTGTGTCTGGGTGTGATTTATCTATAATATGTATGTATTTATAAATTATATAAGTATGTATATCAGTTGTCTGGTTACCATAACACAAGCTCTGCTTAGCTTGGGATCAGATAGCCGTGTGTGAGTTGTCCCAAGATATTTATTTATTTATTTATTTTATTTATTTATAAAAGCCAGAATTGCGTTTCAATTCAGAAACAACAACAAACACAACTTATTCCACTGAGGGAAAGAGACAGAGCTATACAGGTTGTCTAGCACCATCTCTTTCTCACACAGGAATAAGAACTGCTATAAGATATCATGGTAACCCTACTGTTCATGAAATGAGATTTTAAAGTTGTCTTTTTTATCGAATTTCAAATCTGAAACTGTAATTGCAATCTGGGTGTTACTCAAAACTTTGTCCATCACGAAGATTCTTATACATACGTTAAGAACACGACTAGCTGTAGCATGCGGTTTTGCCCGCGTGGCTTTGAAAATGTATTCAAATTACAATAAATTCAACCATTACCAACGAATAAAATTACTAAAATTTCTATCGTTTATTCTTCAAGAGTTTTCTTCATTGACTCTTACTTATATTCTGTAACCAAAGATGTTTAAATTTTTTTTTTAATTCACAAAAAAACAACCGATGTTGTTGACAATATTCATATTTATTTAACACTTTAAGCACAGAGTACAGAGGTGGCTATCTATTGGTGCCTTCTTGGGTGATGCAGAGACGAACAATGGTAGGTGTAAAATAAAGGTAGCTGATGTAATATTGTGACACTTTTTATAATTTAATCAATTCTTAAATTAAATATTTACACATCACATTTAATGGTAGAATGTAAATGGGCCACATTAATGTGAAGATTTGAATACATTCTACTTACATTCATACACTTATATTCTGGCAAATAAATTATTCTTATTCGAAACTGAAAATAAACGATTAATCTATACAAGAACAAATATTTGTTTGACCTACAGATAGTTGTTCCGGGTCTGGCTGTTTGTGTATGTGAGTTTAAATGATTGAAAACAAACCCACGATACAAGAAAAATCCTTGTGTTGGGATAAGTTTTTTTTTTAATCTGTGTCTTCTAACGTCCCACTAAACTCGTTAAACACAATACTTTTGAGTCCAGAGACTAAAGCGTGCCAATATGCAACCTTAGCCGTGAGTGCTCGGGGTTGTCGGTATTTCGATACCGCGGCCCCGGAACATAAAGGGCAATAGAAGGAACATGGGTGGGTTTTAGTTAGTTCAAGTCTGACACTCGCCCCGCTCCGCCCAGAGCGGTCAGAGTGGGGAAAGTTATTTGATGACTAGCTTTTGCCCGCGGCTTCGCTCGCGTTAAATTCGGGGTAACACAGTTCCCTTTTAATGATTTGCAGGTACATGCTATTATAATAAATAATGATATATGATATATTATATAATATAAAAAATAATATAATAGCAACGCTAAGTTTTCCCTTTTCTTCCCTCTTTCTCCCTCACATCACACTTTTTAAAAAAAAATATTAGCCTATGTCCGTCTCCTGGTTCCCAAATATCTCTGAACCAAAATTCATCAAAATCGGTTTAGCCATCAAAGCGTGAAGAGGTAACAAACAAACAAACTCACTTTCGCTTTTATAATATTAGTAAGGATTTCGAATCCGAAAAAAAACCCATAAGTGCTATGACCAATCCTACTCTTAGCTAAAGGCTCAAGATCCGGGCTCATAACAAAGCATCTTAATAAGGTACTTTATCCGTCGTAGTGGCCCTGGGAGGGTATTTCCCTCACCGCCTCCACAGGGCGGGCGGGTCGGCGGGATGGGCGGGCGGAATCAACAAGTGTCCTTCAAACCACCTGAGTTGCCTTTGTTGTGTGTGTGTGTGTGTGTGTAAATAAAGCCTTCTTTAATGATGTCCCAGCTGGTTGCTAGGTTACGATCGGATGGGAGATGATTTAAAGTACATGTTGTATCTACATAGTCTCAGTGTGTTTCTGTATTATTATTATTTATTTCAGAAATAAAGATAACTTTTTTTCAAGACTTTACCTCCACACTAGGTATATCTCTCACTATAGGTATCACATACACAAACAGCCAGACCAAAAACAACTACCTGTAGGCCATACAAATATTTGTTCCGTGCGGGGATCGAACCCGCGACACGCAGCGCAGAAGACGATCGCTCAGCCACTGCGCCAACCGTGCCGTCGTTGGTTAGTAACAATTGGAACTTAAAAACTACGTTAGTTATAGTAAAGTACGAAATATAATTACACAATACATTTACAAAATACTATACACACAAAATATCTTACTTGACCGCCCCATCCACAATCCTTAACCAGAACAAGTGCATCGGACACTGATATTTATGAGATACTAGCTGGCACCCGCGGCTTCACCCGCATGATATAAAAATAAGTATCCTATGTGTTCCCGATTTATATATTGGAGGATAATTCTCAGAATGTCGTTGCTGTTGCCGCGTATTCTGCCTTACAGAACAGTGAGTATACCCGCTTACGTCTTTTAGCATAAAAGTCGTACGCGCTTCATGAACATCGCGGACGTACCGCAGAATCTCAGCAACTGCAACAAAATTTTGAAGACATTATTGTATTGCACTCGCAGAGCACTGAACGCTTTTTGTGTATACCTACAGTGGAATCCGTTTAAAATGACATCGAAGGGAAATAACAGACACGTCATACTAAGCGGACGTCATAAAAAACATTTTGTGCGAAATAAACAATCCCTTGCTTATGTCAGTACGTATTTATTTTATTAGAGAGAGACAAAATAGAAATAAGTCAAAAATAATAATATAACACCGAACACTGTCGAAAGTGTTAGGAATAATGTCGGTCACTACATTAACTGGACACAATTTATTAAAAATGCGTCATAATAAGCGAACTGTCACTCAATGGGGAGTCATTATACCCGACTTTATTTAAAGAACTTTATATGAAAACCAAACATCGCTGTGTTCATAATAAGCGGTTGGTCAGTATAAGTGGAGTCATAATAAAAGGATTCTACTGTAAGTAACCTACAAGCTACTCGTGTAGAAAGATGGCAATAAGCTTTGAATAACGCTAACTTGACTTTAGACGAGCAACGAGCAAACCTGCGTACCAACATGTATTGATTTGGGACAAAGTGTAAACAATCAATTTTCTGCCTTACATAAGGTTACGTTATAAGGAAGTATCAATTTACATGAGAAAATTCAATAGCGTTGAAAATTGAGTGGCATTTTCGTTCAAATAACACGTACAACCAGCAAAAGAGATAAGTGACCAGCTACCCTACCATGACGTGTTAAAGCAGAACTTATTCCGCTGAGGGAAAGGGACAGAGCTATACAGGGTGTCTAGCACCATCTCTTTCACTCAGTGGAATAAGTTCTGCTTTAAGATGTCATAGTAGGCCTACAGGCTTGTCAGACATTGTTGATTTTTTTCAATACAAATTTAATTTGTTTCATGAACTGTTTGTTTCTTTTTACCAATTAAATTTAACTAAAGCTGAAAATTTAACGAGATTTAAGTTAATTTTACTTTTATTTGACGAGGCTGGTTGTTATAACTTTTATTGGTTGTACATACATTAACCTACTTATATGCGAGATGAATATTTACACATATATTATTCGGAATAAACAGACCAAAAAAATAAATTATTACACTAAGAAAAATAACAACATTAATTATTCATTTATTCGTTTAATCATTTTTGCGCATATTTTTACATATTTCTTTTAAAAACAATGAAAAACAATATAAAAAAGATTCTACAAACATTTTGTAAATACTTTTAAATCATACCATGTAATATAATATATATCATGTTTAAATAAAGATATCGTTAATTTTATCTAATGTATAAAATTCTCGTGTCACAATTTTCGTTCCTATACTCCAACGGCTGCATCAATTTAAACGAAATTTTGTGTGCTTATCGGGTAGATCTGAGAATCGGCTAACATCTATTTTTCATGCCCCTAACCGAACAGCGGGTGGAACCGCTGGGCACAGCCAGTATATTATAAAATCTTATTAATAGTTAATATTATTGTTTGATAGTGTAACAACTATTTACTTTTATATGCATTCAGTACGTCGTTATTTTTGTTTTATATTACACAACAACACTTAAATTTTATTTGTTTGAATAGATTTTAAAATCTTCTTGCTAAAATCGGTACCAGGTAACTTCACATAGACGGGGTTATTAGCTACAAATCCCGCTCAAAATACAGGTCGACATCAGCTTCTCGTGCCGAGATACGAAACGGGACAAGTGAGGATTAAACTGTACTTTGCTGAAGCAGAAATAAAAAGCGCTGGATCCGCTGTTTTGTAGTTCCGAGCATCATATTCTGTGTATTCTTGACAAAGATTTTATGAGCGGTCCCTCGGATCACTCTAACGCAAAGTGCTAACATAAGACTAGGCGTCAAAGAACTTCTCTACATTGTTGTCATCTGGGTATGCCCAGAAAAAAAACTTTTAATAAAAAAACCGAACCAGTTGCGAATCAGAATCGCGCGCAAAGGGTTCCGTACACTGTGTAAGTGTAGTACAACTTGCAACATAAACGGTCATAGATTTTGATTGCGAAGACTTAGGCCCGTTGTCAACACGACCAACAGTCGAGGCACAGTCGAGGCGCGTCGCCCACACGACATTTGTAAAGAAAATCTCGTTGCGGCGTGCCTCTTATGTGCCTGCCTCGGCTATTGATATTGTGGGCGACGCGCCTTAGAGGGTTGATTTTTACAGCTCTAAGGGCCCACAGACTTGAGTATATGGTATTAGTTTCAAATCGACACCTCCACGCTTTTCCGAGATAAAGTGTCTTGACAGACAGACAGAGATAGAAAGACAACAAAGTGGTAACGGTTCCGTTTTTTCTTTAGAGGAACAGAATCCTAAAAAAATACATGTTTCTTAAGATTATGTTCTACTTACCTACATCAAATTTGCCCAAGCAACTGGACCGTCGGATGGTATACGATCTTAGGTTAGGTATCCCTTTGAGATTCGGAGACCAATTTTAACGAGATTGGGACAAATACACGTACCTGAACGAGGGCAGGGGCGGTCGCTATTGTGTTGTCACGTATTCGATTCATGGGTCAAGTTCCAAATATTAGAATTTGATGGTAACATCCTCTAAGGAACGGTCATTAACTGCTCATTCATGATATTCCAAAACGATATTGATGGTGCGTCAGACTTCGATTTTTGTATTGACGTTTTAACACTAAAAATCTTACAAACTTGCGACATAAACGGCCATATCTTTTGACTGCGTAGATTCAGAGGGTTGATTTTTGTACAGACGCCTGCACATCAAGCTACTACAATCTGTCAGATTTCTTTTATAGATTTTCGACTTTATTTCTAAAGTATTAGGTTCAAGGTTCATTGGGAAAAATTGACAGTTTCGGGTAGCTTGACCTTCTGGCGTCTGTACAACACCAGCTCAAGTCTGTGTGTGTATTTGGTTTTTATTTCAACTTGACATTACCACGCAATTTTAAGTTTTTTATGCTTTGAACCGTTTTTGAGGTACTTAGGTAATTTGGGCACACAGCAGTAAGCCATATTATTTTACCATAATACGAGGTAAACTGTTAATCTCGGTAATTATTGCCTTGTTTAAAGTTATTAAATTATTATTAACAGTGGATCATTTGTAATATTTAATAATCAACACGTTATATTTAATAATATTTTATATAATAATATGCCAAAATCATTATTGTCTTGCCCTTATTCCAATTCATTTATGGTCAGCGCAGTATGTCTTCTTCTATTCTTCTCTATTGCTTGTCATCTCTTTAGACAACTCCTTTCTTCATCTTTATATATATAATTCTTCTGTGAGTGTGTATGTCACTGAATTTCTCTCAAACGACTGGACCGATTTTGATGATTTTTTTTGTGTGTGTTCAAGGGGATCTGGGAATGGTTTAGATTCACAATTTTGTCCGGCAGATGGCGCTGCATCACATTTTTTGTAAATACATAGCGAAGCACGTACCGGGCCGTTAGTATATTATATGCATCTTCACACAGTTCATACATAAAAATAATGTGTGTGTGTTTGTTACTCCTACACGCTCAAACTTCTGTGCTATTTTGGATGTAATTTGGTATGTAAATATAGGCTACCTTTTATCCGGGTCATATTTTAAATGCGAAAGCTTGTGAACATATTATTATTCGGATATTTGTTACTCTTTATAGCTATATAGTTGACAATAAATAAGCATTGAGTTTCAATACAACTTTTTTCTTTTAGTTTTGCCCCGCACGAGGAAGTTCTCCTGTATGTATATGGGTGCGTTTACAAACATTTAAATTCACATACACAAACAGCCAGACCTAAACAACAACCTGTAGGTCATACAGATATTTCTTCCGTGCGGGGATCGAAACCTTGGCACGCAGTGCAACAGTCGATCGCCTAGCCACTGCGCCAACCCTGTCGTCACTCTAGTAGTGATGTGTCTCAAACTAAACAAGAACCAGCGACTTTCCTCACGTCATCTTTCCAGCGCATTTGTGGTCTTCCTGGAGAGCGCTTTTCACCCCACGGCTTCCATTCCAGGATGCGTTTGCACCAGGTAATCTCATTTCGGGCCACATGTCCAGCCCATTTCCATTCGAGGTGCGCTACCCGTTTCGTTACGTCTGCAAATATGGTTACATTCATAGTTAATATTGTTAATTGTCAATCCTTACTTCCTTACTAATACTGTAAAAGCGAAAGTGAGTTTGTTTGTTTGTTACCTCTTCACGCTTTAATGAATTTTGGTACAGAGATAGTTGGGAACCAGGAGACGGACATAGGCTAACATTTTTTAAAAAAAAGTGGGATGTGAGGGAGAAAGAGGGAAAAAAGGGAAAACTTACCGTTGCTATTACAAATCAATAAGGCGCAAGGGGAAAAGTGTTACCCCGAATTTAACGTGAGCGAAGCCGCGGGCAAAAACTAGTTTGTATATAATTTACGATTAGTAACGTAATTCATATTATTAACCTATAATTATTCTGCTTAAGCAGCCATTTTAGAACCCCTATTGATATAGGTCATAGTATTAGGCGATCAGCACCTGCTGATAAGTAGATGAGGGCAGGCAGTCAGACATAGCTTGTATTATCTAGTAGGTGGATGAGGGATCAGGGCAGGCAGTTATGCGGTGCGTGTGAGCGAAGGGGGACGCGGATTGATAGCGATGCCGCTAAATAAAGATTTCCGCGACGACATCCGCGCGGGGGGTCCGCTCCCACGTGCGCCTGCGCATCGCTACGCGAAAATGGATGCTGTCATGCGATGAAAGTTTCCACACTAAAATAATTATGATTTTATAGGTCGGAGAATAAGTTCCTTGTAAATCTGACTGAGTTGAAACCGGATGTACCGGAAATGCGGTAAAATCAATGATATCTCGCTGTTTTTTACATTATAGATATGTCCATGAATGTGAATAATAATCGCATAATTTAAACAGTCTTTCTGTAATTATTTTCACCTGGTTAACTTTCCAGGTCTTTTTCAAACTATATTTTTCTGCTAATAACAGATGTGGTAAAAAAGTACTTCAGGTTTGTGAAAAACTTTTTTCATTTGATGAGTATGAATTGGCTACATCTGGCGGTCACTAAGATACGACTGTTGTATGTATGGAAAGTATACGTATAGAATATGTATACGTACGACGTTCAATCCCATCCCAGACGTGCTCGCTCTAACATGCTGGCGAAAAGCAGGTTCTTTCTGTGTATAATATTTCGGGATAAGACTTCTTGGGCCCTATCAGACTATCAGCAATAACTGCCATGATACAGATTTAAATATAAAAGAAAGCACATTTCAATAAATAATTATATTATAACACCTAAATTGTTTAATGACAAATCTACTTCACAAAAATATAAACTGTCTTATAAAACAAGGCTTCCTCTCTTCTACCCTACAGACAGTGTTACCAACCCTACTGTTTTAACAGTAGATTTGCTGTTTTCACATTGATGTCCATGTTTTCTGTTTTATTCCTGATTATTACTGTTTTTTAAATAGCGTTCAGCGCCCCCTATGAAATCCCAGTTTATGAATGACAGCTACAGGCCTATTATTGTATTGTGTAATAATAATGACTGTGAAAATACTGAAGATAAGGGAATTCACAATGAAACTGTAAAATATTTTTACTTTAAGTCTTTTAGTTGTTGTCATTATTAATATAACAATGTATGTGCGTTCTGGTAACTAAGAAAATTGTTTATTATTTAATTATACATTTAAGCAAAAGTATGAAATATGCCTTTTTTACTTTCCCTACTGTTTTATTTTTCTGGCGAGTTATTGTTTTTAAGTTGGCAACACTGCCGATCACATTATTATAAAAACTACCACCTAAGAACACATTATGGTAAAGCAATAAACTGTATAAACAAACAACAACAATAAACGGAATTGTATAAAATCTGGTTCTTCTAACCTGACAGACAGATGTGTCGCTGGGGAGTTTGTTCCACCACTTCTTCTTCCCAGCTAAAACACTAGGAGGTGGCGAAGGGCAGGGCGTTTTTGTGGGACTGTCTCTTGTAATCTGACGTTCAAAAAGTGCTGATTATCAGCCTAATTTGAATAAATGACTTTTGATTTTGATTTTAATAAAGATATTGAGTATGCAGCACCATACTGAGATATAGTCCTTTGGCTTCGCACAGGACTAATTTAATTAATTATCTTTTTATATTATTACTTCTCAGTTATCGTTTTATATTTACCTTCCAGCTTGACGAATACTGGCCACCTTTGAGCCGATTGATATATTGTTTACTAGCTTCCGCCCGCGACTTCGTCCGCGTGACATAGTTACTTTGGGCTAACGCTAACTTTAACCCCCTTTTCTCAATTTTTTTTAACCTATGTCCGTCTCCAGGTAGCTGCCTTTGTACCAAAAATCGGTTGAGCCATTTAGGCGTAAAGACGTAACAAACAAAGTTTTTTTTGTTGTTCTTTTTTTAAATGAAGTAATTTTGTTTTATTGTCATAAACAGTTTTTCTTTCTTTCTTTCAAAAGTCGTTTTGATTGCTCATCATTTGGACACTTGTGCATCAATTTATTTAGTGTTAATGTTTCGGCTGTGACTACAATAGTTCGATGTGCTCTGCCAAGAGCTACTACTAATATTAACTGAGGAACGCAGCGCGGTCACGACACGCTGACCACACTGTGTCAACAGGATACGTCCTACTTTGATTTGTTGTGATATGTAAAGAACAATATTAAAAAAAGACTATTATCCAAATTGGTCCTGCACTTGGCCAAAAGGCCTCTATCCTAAGCATGTTGCTAAAAATGGAGCAAAAAAACTGCATTTCTCAATAAATTTACGATTAATCTATAATTGTAAGTTTATTGAGAAATGCACTTTGCTTACATCTAAGGAATATTTCAAAATCAAATTATTTTTATTTTACATAGGCCTACATAGGAAATTATAAAATGTCGAGAAAAGGTGCATAGTTCGGGTTGGTCGTTTCCTATGGAGAGGAACCGGCAAGATACTTACAGGGTTAATCTTTGTTGTCATGTTCATTGTGCAATTTAATTTGTTCAACGCTTATAAACGTTATAAAGCCCAAGAGTTTATTTCGTTTAAAGAGCTAATCTCAGGAACTTCACTTGGCTGCCATATTGCAGCACCATGCTAAGATAGAGGCCTTTTTGGCCTCGGCATGGACTAATTTTTTGTTAAAGGTCTTTTTTTAAAAAAAACAAACACTTTTTTGTTGTTCTTTATATTTATTTATTCTTTTGTCGTGTGCCAGTCTAATAGACAGCTTTTATTTTTTTCTTACCTTAACGTTAAGTTAAACATTGGGACATCTCAATGTTTAAAAAAAGTCAGTTAAATAAGATGTCCCACACCAATCAAATACATAGCTCCCCTACCCGACCCGATTTCATCGGTAACGATAGACATTGTCTTGTAATCTTATCAGCGCACAATTATTATGATTTATGGCCAATTATCTTGTTGGACATTCCCAGGAATCTCTGATAGACTGGTCTAGACCATGTTTAACAACTAATTAGTGTTTTGAACTAAATAACTGCTATGCTAATGAAGCCAACCGCTCTGTGACAGTTAGCCAATTATACATATTGATGTTTGTAGCCTATCAAGTGGGTGTTTAGGTCTCTGTGCCTCAAAAGGAATAAACGCAACCCATATTGTTTAAGTTGTTTGTCTGTCTGTCAAGACTCTTTATCTCGGGAACGCGTGGAGGTATCAAGTTGAAATTAAACCATAATATACTCAAGTCAGTGGTCCCTTGAACCCGTGACAAAATTAAGTCCTTTAAGTCCTATTAAGTCCCCTTGAAGTCTACGCAGTCAAAAGATAATGGTCGTCTATTCGTATATTTGTACGGAATCGTCCGTGAGGTTTTTTTTTTATTTTGCACTGCGTTAATTAAACAATCTGTTTTGTTCGTCTCTTCATGGCCGGGGAATACAATAAGATAGATAGATAGAATATTCTTTATTATGTACACCATACAACTGACAAGAATAACAGTATACGGTATGCTTATTTACAATAAGCTTCACGAATTATATTTATCACTTAATAGCTGGCGCTCGAGGCTTCGCCCATCTGATGATCGAAATAAAAAGTACCCATGTGTTATTCCAGACTATAATCTAACTGTGCCAAATTTCATCAATGTCCGTTCAGCCGTTTTGACGTGAAAGAGTAACAAACATCCATAAATCCATACATCCATCCAACTATCCATCCCCACAAACTTTCACAAGAAGTAGGATTTATTACACCACTAACTAACTATTTTTTTCATTTATAACACCACTAACGTCGATTTCTTTTATCCACAGAAACATCAACCAGCCACCATGCCGCTCCAAATCCGAAGAAACCGTTGCTCGTCGTTCATGCGCGACAACCTCCTGACACTGCTGACCGTCATCGGCGTGGTCTCCGGCACCATCCTGGGCTGCGGCCTGCGTGCCTCGGGCCAGGAGTGGTCCCGCCGTGACGTCATGTACTTCCAGTACCCTGGGGAGCTGTTCCTCCGGATGCTGAAGTCTCTTATAGTACCACTGCTCGTGTCCAGTATTGTTTCCGCGATTGGGTCCTTGGATTTGAGCTTATCTGGCAAGTGAGTTGGTTTTTATTTGTTAAATTAGATTAAAATTCATTTATTTCGAAAACTACATGTGTGAAATTAAAAATTGGAACATTATATTAGAGGCTTTTGCCCGGGGCTTCGCTCGCGTTAAATTCGGGGAAACACAGTTCCCCTTTCCTGATTTACAGGTACCTGCTACCTGTAGTTTTTGCCCTTGCGCCTTATTTGTTGTAATAGCAATGCTAAGCTTTCCCTTTTCTTCCCTTTTTCTGGGATCATGTCTAATTTTTTTTTAAATAGCCCTTGTCCGTCTCCAAGGTCTCTGTATTAAAATTTATCAAATTGGTTTGGGCATTAAGGCGTGAAGACGTAACAAACAAACTCACTCTCGCTTTTATAATATTAGTAAGGAATTTTATAGTCAGCCTGGATTACCATTCCCCGACGAGAGAGGACGCCTTTTATGCGGGTAGCTATTTTTTCCATTCATAACTTCCTCCGCTCTGGTCAAGCCAGGGGGTAGTGTCAAACTTGTACTGACTAAAACCCACCTATCTCTCCTGAACAAACCGCTAAGAGGTGGCAGGCCCCTGTGCTAGAAGCACGCCCATGACCCATTGTTAAGTCCTGCGATAGTGATTTGGTTGACTTTGGTTAAAAGTACCTCAACACATTATCTTTACTAACTCCCCATTACTTCCAGGGTTGGACTTCGCGCGATCATATACTACATGACCACGACTGTGTGCGCCGTGATGCTGGGAATAGCCCTGGTCACCACCATCAAGCCAGGCAAGGATCCGGAGGCCTACACCCAGCCCAACGCGACAAAGCTCAACATTAAAGATACCCTGACGTCGGACACGTTGCTGGATTTGATCAGGTCAGTGTTTGTGTAGTATTTTAATAAAATGGCTGCATCCCTGTACCATTTAATCAAGAACGCAGCCTTTCACTGGCTGGTAATAAATAAGACAGCGTTATGCTGAATGGTGACTTATTTGTCGCAGTCACGGCGTGCAAGCTATATTTTTTGTTCCAAAAGTATTTATAAATACAAAAAAAAATGATGTTCAGTGTTCTTTTTTGCTATTTTATGTGCTCCTCGTAATTGAGACTTTTTTTTTAAACAAATTCATACTATAAGGCTTACCTGGAATACATTACAGTTTATTCAGTACCGATTGAGATATTGCTTTAGATCTGTTTGACATTTAAAAATCGAAGTTGTCTTCGATTTTCGAATATCGAATTGCGTTTGAAAAAGTATTCGACATTCTCCGAGAGTTAAATGTTTCGTATAATATTGCTTTCTGTGAATCTTGAGTTTAATTTTGACCTACACCTCTTTGAGCCGCAAATATAGTCTTATCCAAATGACCAAATTGGTTCATTAAAAACAACATTAACCAGAGTTGTCAGATTAAAAAATATTTAAGGAAAGTGATCGAGAGCTTATAAAAAAGCGAGAAAAAGTCTAACAATTTACTCGTAGCCAGGAAAATTAAACGACCACAACGTAAACAGGCTCCTAAGATGTCTCTAAAGTTACCATGGAGAATCAATACCCGTGGGTAACAAGGCTACGCGGTAATATTTTTCTCATATTCCCGGGAAAGGGAAATATAATATGAAACGAACATTTCTATGAAAATGCAAAGGAAAAGCTCCTTACATTACTTCAGAGAGACCTTTGAATATAAAATGGCGCGGGATTCGGGATAATCCGAAGCAATTTTGTGGCAAGCTTTTATATTAATCCCTGAATTAACTCGAATGCCGTTGATTGTTTTTCTTGTTTATTCCGAGAGGGATATTGGTTGTCTTTTGATTTTTAATGTTTTCAAACTAATTATTTGAGACATTTCTTAAGTAAACGAAAGTAAAAGGCAATAGAAGGAACTTGGGTGGTTTTTAGTCAATACAATGCTGACAATCCCCCTCGCTCCGCCGGGGAAGTTATTTGATGATTTCTCCCGTACGCAAAAAAGAAGCTCGTCGACATTGACACAGACAGCTCTTAAACGCGGTTTAGAAGTACTGTAGGCCTACTATGACGTCTTAAAGCAGAACTAATTCCACTGAGGGAAAGAGACAGAGCAATACCGGGTGTCTAGCACCATCTCTTTCCCTCAGTGGAATTAGTTCTGCTTTAAGACGTCATAGTAGGGTAGCTGAGCGCGTTCAATTGCATTCATCAAGTGCAACATTTCATGCGACATTTTCTAGAACATATTATGACTACATTAACTAGATCGTATCACACAATACAATTCGTATAATATAACGCAGGATGATTGGCTTAATACTCTTAATAGGTGTTATATAGTGTGTAATTTCGCCATCCGGCTGACCTGGAACAAATTAGGTTGATAAAATGATATGCTTGATTTAAATGTTACACGTTTGGAAGTAACTGTGTTGAGTTTTCCGGTTTCGGTTGCGAATGACGCAGATGGTGTTGGCAATTTGTCACGTGTTTTGTTTTTTTCACGTTTATCAGATTTCATTAGTATAAGTACGTTTTAATTAATTAGAACTAGCTTTCGCTCGCGGCTTTGCCCGCGTTAAATTCGGATAAGACAGTTCCCCTTTCCTGATTTGCAGGTACCTGCCACCTGTAGTTTTTGTCCTAGCGCCTTATTTATTGTAATAGCAATGCTAAGTTTTCCCTTTCTTTCCCTCTTTCTCCCTCATTTTTCAGTTTTTTTTTTAAATAGCCTATGTTCGTCTCCAGGGTCCCAACTATCTCTGTACCAAAATCGGTTAAGCCATTTAGGCGTGAAGAGGTAACAAACAAACAAACTCACTTTCGCTTTTATAATATTAGTAAGGATCTAAGATCACTTCTTGTACATTTTGAGAATTAATTTAAAGAACACTTTGTTTAGACAGAATTATTTGTATGTTCCTATGTATATAATACCTGTAATAACCGTTGGTGAACCGTAATTAAATGAATAAATTACTTAATTATTAACTATATAAAGGATAAACTGATGTTTCTTTAATTGGACCGAGGTTTAAAAAACACACTTTTTTTGATAACTTACACTTTTTTTAAAACTCAATAGTACCCTACTACTGATTTGAACATTTTGCCCTTTTTATTTCTTAACCAGGTATTATTTTTCGTAATTTTTTATACAGGCATGTTGATCTATAATGGTCAGGCGATAGCTGCGCAATGGGCGTGCAGAAATCGATGGGAATTTTCCTTTGAGACAGAGACATCTTTGGCTAACTATGAAGCGATTTCCTTCATCTTTTATTAAGCCTTCCTCTAGCTCTCCGTCCATCAACATTCAGATCCATCACTCCTTTAGTCACATGTCCTTCATCCCTTCTTATTATTGAGGTCAAGCATATACAATAAACTAGCTGTTCCACGCGGTTTCACCCACGCTGCTCAGCACCTGTTGGTCGTAGCGTGATGTTATATAGCCTATAGCCTTTCTCAAGAAATGGACTATCCAACACTAAAATAATTTTCCAATTCCAACCAGTAGTCCCTGAGATTAGCGCGTTCAAACAAACAAACAAACAAACTCTTCAGCTTTATAATATTAGTATTAGTATAGATAAAAAAAAACTTTTCCATTCAATCAATAAGTTAAATTCGATTCTAAACATTAACTTCCTGAAATAATGCTATCAAAACTAACACCATTTAGTGTCCCAATTGTTAGCACGGCCCTTCTTTGTACCGGAGAGATCGGAGGTCACAGCTGTCGGTCATAATTGCCCATCACCTGATTTATAGCTCTATGGCGCGCTGATCCACGCTGCAACAATGTGTCAATTGTTTTACAATTTTTATCTTTACGAGTATGTAGATAATTGTACTGTATGTTTAAAGCAAATGTGCGCAATTCCCCTTTAGTGTTTATTTTTTGTCTTATATACTGCTCACGACAAGGTTTAGACACTATGTCACGTATGAAAACAAATGCTGACACTCGATTTTATTGAATTTGCCCCATACTCTAAATATCTTCTTCTTTCTTTCTTCTTATATAAAATTTTTATGTAACAGTTTTAGTTGCCATACTTGACTGATTTTCATGACAGTAGCGGCGTAAGGGGGGGGCGGCGGGGGCGGTCCGCCCCGGGTGCCAAGCATCAAGGGGTGACAACCTGCTGGGGTTGCGGGTTGTTAGAAAAAGATACCTCAGCCCCGGAACGTAAAGGGCAATAAAAGGAACATGGGTGGGTTTTAGTCAGTAGTAGTAGTCAGCAAAATTCTGACGCTCCCCCACTCCGCCCAGAGCGGGGAAAGGTATTTGATGATTTCCCACCCCAACAAAAGGGGTGACAACGGAATGCCAAGCCAGTCGTGCAGATTAGTAGCCACTGGCGCATCTGCACGACAAGGTCGGCGCGGGCGCCAGGGGCAAGTTGTTGATGTGTCGATCAAAGCAATCACAGTTGACACTTGGTCAGTTAGCCAGTGTTATTGTTTCTATGATGTGATCGTTTAATCTGCACGCGAATCATTATCTGGATCAATTTTGAAGTTTATAGCACCTTCTGGTATCAAACACACCACAGCAAGGTGTTGAAAGTGACATTGAAAATTGAAACAGTATATAGTATATATATACAGGGTGGCCAGTTGATAGGCGTCCAAAGAAAAAAAATAGATGCCTTATGCTAAGGGGTACCTGAATTACCCCCATGTATGTTCCGCGATTTTTTGTAGTTTAGGAGCTAGAATTTTTTTAAGAACTATTTTCAAAATTTTCACCTAACATTTGTTTTTATTTTTTTTCTCTGTATTCCTATTATTTCCAGATATTCTATTTTGTGGAATCTATTAGCAATAGCAATAGCTAGCATGCAAAAAACAACCGTTTGCCTAGGCATTGTAGAACTTGAGTGTACGACTAAACGCCGACAGACACTACGCCGACAGACTGAACACCGACAAGACTTTACTTCGACGGGACTCTTCACCGACAGGACTGTTCGCCGACATGGCTCTCTCTATTAATGCAAGTCGTTTCTGGAGGTCACAGTTTTAACCTAACCTAACCTACCCATTGCGTCGCTGATGAGCCGTGTCGGCGAAGAGTCCCGTCGAATTAAAGCCTTGTCGGTGTTCAGTCTGTCGGCGTAGTGTCTGTCGGCGTTTAGTCGTACACTTGTAGAACTTACCACAAAATTAGTCCAAAGTTCAAAATTACCGTTAGAGTTAGGTAATCAAAAATGTTCAGAGCTTAATAAAAAATAAGTCAGGGGTGCCAGAGGTTTCTAAATGATTTCAAAAACTTTTATGGACCTTCAGAAGATAAAATCGTTAAAAAAATATAGAGCTTGATCAGGGATTATTTCGTGTGATAGCAATAAAGGTATTATTACAGTTATTGTTATAATTTGTGATTTCGTTATTTTTTCCGCTGTTATGATAAAAAATACGGTAGATACCAGTAGATAGTTTACAAATTTTATTAAAACACCCTACAAAAGGTTTTCAAAATGCCACCCATGAACATCAAAATGTTAAGAGACCAAGAGAAACAAAGTGGAGTGCCTTTTAGATGTTTTTCTCTTCCTGGTACGCCAAAATCATTTCATCAGACAATAGAGGGTTTTTTCAGAAGTAGTTTGACCTAGGAATAGGACATGCTATCTATATACAAAAAGTAAACGGGTAGTGTCCAAATATGTACATTCAAAATGAGTTCAATATTATTTTCGATAGTACTGAAGTACTATCATCGAGTGTTACCATCTTTTTTTTAAGCATTTGTGTGGCTTCAGTGATTTCTTGTAAAAGAAGTTTCTCAAATGTTTAGTTAGGTAATAATAATTATCTTACTTAAAATTTACCCAAACGCGACCTACCAGTCTTTCCATATTGCCCATTGTAAAGGATCGAAACGTAAATTTTGATATTAAAGAATATTTAAGCAAAATAAAGTCACGCAATCGCGTTTAGTATTTTGAGGGTGCTCAATAGAAAGTCGCCCCGGGTGCCAACCCATGCTACGCCGCCACTGTTTCATGAAATTAAGTACATAAAAGTCGACAAGAGAAGGTTTAGACACCCCGTGGCGAGATGGGCAGACGACATTGCTGCTATCGGGTATATCCTGGATAAGAATATCAGAAGAACGTGGAGCTTGGCACAAGCAAAAAGAAGCCGAGAGACTCCCGGCCTCCGTAGACGCGGGTCTGTGGACAGTGAGCAATAGGTACCTCACCGTTCGTCTGTGTAGTGATGATAGGCCGTGTCGATAGCGTGTTCTTTTTCCACGCGCTCCTGAAAGAGGTTTCAGAAAAGCAGTGGGGATAAGCAAGGGGCACTGCCTATCGGGGTTGTGAGTTGTTCGAAAGAGATACCGCAGCAGCTTTAGTCAGTAAAAATCTGACACTTACCCCCGCTTCGCCCAGAACGGAGGAAGTTATTCGATGGTTTCCATCCGTAAAAAAAATGTTGTGTCTCGACGTTATTTTGAAAAGATTATAGGTATAGGTATTACATGAAGTAGAGCAACTGATATCGGTTTTAAGAAATAAACTAATTAATTGCTCACTACTCCAAAAGCAATGGAAACATAACGTTCTTACTAAACAATGTTTACGTCCTGAGTTTACTCCAGTGAGCTTCACAAGTTCATGAATATTGATGTGACATCTAAAGTCATTACAAAAACAGAACAACAAGTTATTTCAGTAAATACTACATTCACAATAACTTCCTACTAAAGCTTAAGTTCAATAGATGATGTTTATTTATTTATTGCGTTATAAAACTATGAATGTGAATGAAAATGGCCGCTTGAGCATATTCATATTAGGATAGTAATATGAATTTTTACTTTGTCCATTTTACGAATGGTTACGTAATTCTCATTGTTAACCTACTAGCTTCCGCCCGCGACTTTGTCCGCGTAACATAGTAACTTTGGCCTAACTTTAACTCCCGTTATGATCGAAAAAAATATATCTTTCTCTCTCCTTTTCATCCCTCTTCCTCCCCCTTTTCTCACTTTTATTAGCCTATGTCCGGCTCCAGGGTCCCTATATATCTATCTCTATACGAAAAATTTATCAAAATCGGTTGGGCCATTTAGGCGTGAAGACGTAACAAACAATTCTGATTCTGCTTAAACAGCCATTTTAGACCCCCAGTGTGGACGACGTAAAAGGAGTATGTAAGGATCGTAGAAGATGGCATTCTTGCGCGAGTTTATGATATTATGTTACCTTTTTTTTTGGCGTGTGAAATCATCAAATAACTTGCCCCGCTCAGGCGGAGCGTGTCAGATTTTTACTGACTAAAACCCACCCATGTTCCTTCTGTTGCCCTTTACGTTCCGGGGCCGCGGTATCTCTTTTGAACAACCCGCAGCCCCGGCAGGAGATAACCAACCTTTGATTTACACCCGCTATGAATGTTATGATTCATGTTAGAGTAGCGTGTCTGACTCGACATGCTATGCTATTCTATGCGTGACAATGTGTACGACACGCTATGCGTGTTCTATGTGAGCATGGCGATATAGGTAGGCACCTAATTTGTCAATTGCAGCCGGTGGCGGTGTGAGAAGAGCAATGTGCCGCAATTCACGCTTGCCGCTTCACTCGCTTGCTTTACTGCGCCCTACATTTAGGTGCGTAGGGCTGATACATTCATAATTTGAGAGATTTTAGGTAGAGATGACACATTTTTATTATTCTTGATTAACTTTATAGATACCTTTACTAAAGTGCGGTGCGCCCGATAATCGAAAAAAGTATCTTATGTGTTATTCCAGACTATAATCTTACGCTGTGCTAAATTTCATTAAGATCCGTTCAGCTGTTTTGACGTGAATGACAAACAAACATTCGCATCTTATCTTGGACCCTGTTCCCGATAGCTAAGAATACTATTGTTAATGTTTTTAAATTATTTAATTGCTAAACGATATTTTTGTTAGTGACAAATAGTTCGCATACCATTTTTTTGCTTTCTACCTTAAAAATTGCGAAATGCTCCATACAAACTTTAACTAAAAATTTTAGGAAAGTGGCAAAAAGTCTAGGGTCCCAACTATGTCTGTACCATAATCCATCAACATTTTACTTATTACACAACATTCTACACAGAAATCACAAACAATGAGTTATTTTTTATTGCACCTTCTCTTTCGCAGTCCCTTGACCGAACAGTTCCTCATGATTACAATAAATTCTCAAATCTTTTCACATTCCAAGAAACTCGATTCGAAACTAACAAGGTGTTAAATACCGTATTGGTATTTGAGTATTATTGTAAGTAGGTACATTAGCGGATATTTCGTAATAAAACCACTGTATTGATCTTAATTAATAGCTCATTTAAAACGTATATTTTTTTTTCTGAACGGCATCTCGCAGTTCAACCTAGGAGGTTGTCGTCTGCTTAACCGGGTGATTCCTATGGATGCCTTAAAAATTAAGACCTCCAGCAAGGGCAAAAAGTTTACAAACTAAGTGACCACACGCCAAGGGCACCCCGTGTGGGGTACGAGCCTCGCCTTTGGGCGACGCTGGGGAAGGCAGCAAAGGGACAGGCTGGAACTGAGTGAACTGATCTTAAATAATAGCTCATTCAATAATATAAAACAAACTTTTCTTATGTACTAATCACGGTAGCGAAACCATATCGATTTCTAATTTGAGTACAACGCCATCTATCGAGAACGCCGGAAGCTTTACAATAATTAAGTCGTAAACACAAGGTCCCTTCCGAACAACTCAATACTCAATTAGTTAACAGCTCAGTCCCAAGAGAATCGTGTTGTTAATTAATGGTATTTCATTGTGCTTCCCGCTAGGAGACAGACCTTTGGCGAGCTTCGTTTATAATGTACATAGGTTAAGTAGTTTAGTTACCGAATACTTTTTGTACTATTACGTAGCTCTTAGAACGACTTATTTATTATGTACAAAGCTTGAGAAGATATTGATGAAACCGCTTTTATATGGGAGAAACAAAAAAAACCCGACTTTCAAAAATAACCAAAAAGTTGAAGATTTATTTACTTCCGCAAGTCGGTGACTTTTGTTTGGTTCGTTCAAAATCACTACCCGAAGTCTCCGGTATTGAACTTATCTTTTTAGTTTTATTGGTAAGTGGGTTTTCGTCAAAAAAGTTTTTATTTCGGCCTTTTTAGTTGTGCTATGATAATATCTGACGCAATTTCATATCGAGTATTCGATCATTTTCTATTGCTACTAAAATATATGAGTAAGTATATCGTCGGTATACATTAGAAGAAAAATTATGAATCATAGAAGATAGCTTATAAACTATAGTACGGTGCTTGTATATGAACTTTTGAGCGTGTTTATATACGCTCAAAAATTCACAGTTCCTTTTGATTATGAAAAGAATTTTGAAAATCCGCCCGGAAAATCGACTGTAGACAGCCCTATGCATGAATCAAAATAAGACAATGGTAGTCACGCGATTGATGTCCTGCTATCAGGTGTTGTGACGTCACTGGATCCAGATCCTTGGCTTTGGCAGACCAATTAACTGTGGAGCGTGAAAACATACTCAGCTTTAGGCCAGACTGCACTGCCAAAAAAGTACCTAGAAAGGAATTCTAAGAAAATTTGCAGAAACATTCAAATATTTACAAGCAATTAGAACTCTGGCCTTTTGGCTTAGTACAGGACCAATTTGTTAAATTGTCATAAAAAGCTTAATGCTTTTTTTTCTGTGCGAGGCAAATAAACAGTTCTTCTTTCTTTAACAACAAGACAAAGAGGTAGAAATCGGAAATCAATGCTATATAACAAATTGGTCTAATAGTGTCATACATGCTTGTCAGATGGCATTCGTGGGCTAAAATTGACAATGTTCGGGATTAAAACGTTTGTATGAAAATATTCCCAATGACCGCTCTAGGTATCCTTACTAATATTATAAAAGCGAAAGTGAGTTTTTTGTTTGTTTGTTACCTCTTCACGCTTTAATTGCTAAGCCGATTTTGATGAATTTTGGTACAAAGATAGTTGGGAACCAGGAGACGGACATAGGCCCTCACATCCCACATTTTTTATTTCAAAAAAGTGGGATGTGAGGGAAAAAAGGGAAAACTTAGCGTTGCTAATACAAATAAATAAGGCGCAAGGGGAACTGTATTACCCCAAATTTAACGCGAGCGAAACCGCGGGTGAAAGCTAGTACTTTATAAAATCTCTTTGGAATTGTTTTTTATGGTTTCCTATTCATCCGAAGCTTTTATTTGTAAATTGCGTTACTGTAAACTGCAGAGATAAATTAATACAACCACACTAATATTATAAAGGCTAAATTTGTATGTACAGTTGTACGTACACACATACAAACTTTTATATGTGTTCGTTTGTTGCTCCGTTACGGGAAAACGGTTAAACGGATTTCAATGAAGTTTGGTATCAAGATAGCTTATATACCATGCATTGACACAAGCTACTTTTTATACTGGTCTGCCCGGATGAAACCGCGGTGCACAGCTGGTATTCACATAAGTCGTCGAGTAAAAATTGAAAAGCGTCCGGCCGCAGTTTACTCCCAACATAATTTAGACAGTATTCGCCTCCAGGCCACTGGTATTTTATTTTCGGGCCGTTAATGGAATGATTCGATTTGCTTCATATTCTGTTAGCCCTCATAATTTTTACGTAGAATTTTTTATTTTCGTCTCCGCTTCCATTTTTTGGTGTCAATATTTTTCCTGTTTTATGTAGTTCTAACATCTTGTTTTTGGGCTGAAAGTGTTGCACACATGGATTTTGTTTGCCTTTATTCCTAGGGAGTACGCAGGAACTACAAATCTGCTAGGATCTTTTCAAACTCAATATGCGCTTCGGGTCTCACGGTCAACCGTCACCTAGGTTATTGTTATTTATTATTTATTGCATGAATAGTTTTTGGAACAAAGTTTTGGAACGAAGTTCCTTATCGCGCGTTGAGAAAGGGGGCTAGACGGAAAAAATAATAAGACCAAAAGTTGTGCGTGTTTCTCTGTCTGTCTCTCTCTCTCATAGAAAGCAAGCCAGTTATTTTTGTTTCGTCTTTTTATTTCGCATTGAACAGTGTGGTGTCGCGGCGATTATTTTTGTTGAGTGTATACAGGTTTTTTTACATAATAAACAATAACTTCGTACCATGCAGGTGTCCCTTGACACCACTCATTTTTTTTTAATAATTATTCGTGTGTACTTCATACAAATATTAACTTAATTAAATGTTGAGTATTAATGTCAATATCACCAGGATATAATATTATTGATTTGCATTGTCAATCATATTGTTATTCCTCATATTACGTAAATACTAATTTTCCTGGTAGTAACTAGGTAATAAGTTTACTATATGCCGTGATTAAATATTAATGTAATCCTTACTAATAATATTATAAAAGCGAAAGTGAGTTTGTTTGTTTGTTACATCTTCACGCCTAAAATTCATCAAAATCGGTTTGGCCAAAACCGATTTTGATGAATTTTGGATTCCCTATCCAAAATTCATCAAAATCGGTTGTAAGATTCAAGATTCAAGATTCATTTATTTGCAAAAACATGTGTAGATGTACACGTGTATGCGTTGACTGTCCTTGAACCGGGAACGATAACACACCCAGATTGCAAAAGTGCATAAGTGGACAATAGCCACTGGCCCAGCGCCAGCGGCCTAGCGGGCAACCACGAATGATTATTAACCTATTTTCTTACGACGTGCGTGTCTTCAGAAGTTAACGAGAGATTTTTACGTTTGTTTGGTTTTTTAAAGGGAAGAATGCCACTGTTTCCCTCAAAGGTATCTTTACTAATACATTATAAAAGCGAAGTTGAGTTTGTTTGTAACGTGTTCACGCCTAAATAGCTATACCGATTTTGATGAATTTTGGTACAGAGAAACAAAAATACCCCGAAGAAACTCAGGGAAGTGTGACAATAATACAACCTCATTCTAGCGAGACGTTTTTCTTTTTTTTCGGATGGGAAATCATCAGAAACTCCCCCCGCTTTGGCGGAACGGAAAGCAGTGTCAGACTTTTACTGACTAAAATACATCCATGTTCCTTCTTTTGGTCTTTATGTTGTTCACAAGACAGTTGCACTTCAATAGTACGTGAACCAACACAATGACGGCGGAAGTGACGATGTCTTGCCATTCAAGACACATTTGACCACTGTGCACCTTTTAATAAGTTTAAAAGATTCGGCCTTCATTCTATTTATAAAACTATTCTTATTTTAAATTCACCTTTTTTGCTAAATATTAAGTTAATAGTCCTGATGTCAGTGATGATGGTTCGATAACAGTACAATATAATATTGCCATGTTTGAGAATTGGCTCGAGCACATACCTGTAGTACGGAACTTCCAATTCTACAAGGCTGTATTTTAGAGCAAGTTGCTGATGGATAATCCTGGCTACAAGATTGTATCTATGGCAGTACTCTCCGTTAGCTAGACGAGAACAACTGGAGATAATGTGACGAATTGATTCACTCGGACGGTGGCATGTCCGACATAATGTCAACCGTGCCGTCCGTCACAATAAATCTCCGGTACCTAGTTATTCGTCATCATAACTTCATCCATGTATAATATCTGAATTATTGTTGTTTTTAACCGACTTCAAAAAAAGGAGGAGGTTCTCAATTCGACTGTATGTTTTTTTTTTTATTTTTTTTTTTGTGTTTGTTACCTCATAACTCAGGTCTGAGTGAACCGATTTTGATGATTCTTTTTTTATTCGAATGCTGGTGGTTGTCGTTTGGTCCCATAAAAAAAATATCAAGATCCGACAAGTAGTTTTTGAGTTATCTTTAATAATACGTATTAGATTGACTTCGTGTACGTTGATGATATACTCATTCGTCGATTATATTTTAGAAGGGGAAAAAATTTTGTGCTCACCAAAAATACTGATCGTGCACCAAATATTCTTTCCTGAATGCTAAAAAAATGCGTAGGTTAGGTTAGGTTAAAACTGCGACCCCCTACGCACGAGCCGAGCGAGCGGAGCGAGCGGTGCCGCGGCAGCGGCCGGCGAGTGCCAGTAACGACTTGCATTAATAGAAAATGGATAAAGATATAACACTTTTTTATTGTAGTGCTGTCTTCTAACAGTATAGTATAATTGATTTATTTGATGAGCAAATTTAGTGTGCAATTCAGTATTTTTGGTGATAATTTCGAATATTTTGATTGAAAAAAGGGGATTTACAGTTAAAGTATTAAATACCATCCTTTTAGAAGTTGTCGAAGACAAATGATCTAAAAATGGTATGTACTACTATGGTTTGGAAGGTCATCGCAGTAATTTGGTGATAGATCTTCAGTGATATACAACGGCACTCTTTAATAAATGACAGCAAATCTGCCGTGATTGCTGCAATTACATGTATAAGTATGGGTTTCGCCAGGGTAGGCAGGCGAGTGGGAGCAGGGTGAGCGTATAAAAATTTTATTGACCCCTCCCTACTCCCTCACCTAGTCATTAAGAAACATAAACATCTGATCAAGTATCAGCTGTATCCCCCAGGGGATGATGCATATGATTTCTGAATTGGTTTAATACTAAAGCATAATATAGATACTTAGTATTTAATCTATAGCTTGATGTGGAACTAAAAATTGTATCTAAGACGGGACTAAAGCTAAAAATAAAAACTTTTTAACCATGTTTGCGTATTATATAATAATACTATAACTAAAAATGTTGAAATAAAAACTTTTTAGTAAAAAAAAAAACGACTTCTAAAAAAAACTAAAAACTGGAAAATAACTTTATTTCCGGAAGTCGGTGGCCAATAAAGTCAACGAAACCAACAAAAGCCACCGACTTCCGGAAATAAAGTTATTTTCCAGTTTTTAGTTTTTTTTAGAAGTCGGTTTTTTTTTTTATTAAATTATGATTGAATAGTGAAGAGTAAGAGAATCAGTGTGATTCTGAAATAAAATTTGATTTGATATACCAATATTTCCCACGTGATATAGGTATATAATAGTGTATTATGATTCTTTTGTTTCAGGAACGTGTTCCCGGAGAACCTCGCCCAGGCCACGATCGCGTCCTACCGCACGAGGCTCATTTTCGACAAGAACGACACCAAAAGTCGACTAGGTACATTCTTTATTTACCTTTTATGACCGATAAATCTGAAATAATAATCTAAACTAAACGTTGTCTTAAGCGCAATACACCTTGAACCCGCCGGGCCGCCAACATATGTTGGTAACGTTTTGTCGGCGGTCTAGTTGGCGGCTTCACTTAATACCTACAAATCGAAAAATTTGGTCGGCGGCATGTCGGCGGCTTGAGATGAGAAAATTATTTGGCAGCCAGCACTACAGGTCGAGCGTTGCCGGGAAACTGAGCGCAGGCGTACCCAAGCCGCCAACATGTCGGCGGGCAAGACGCGCGGGCGTATATTGCCGACAATATTCTTTTTATAGGCCGACGGGTTGTGTCGCCGCCGGGCTTTGTCGGAGGCCCGGCGGGCTCAGTGTGTATTGCGCTTTACAGTGCTGTTGTGGGTGCGTTGACAAACATTTAAACTCACATACACAAACATCCAGACTTGAAACAACAAACTGTAGGTCATGCAAATATTTTTTCCGTGCGGGAATCATACGAGTGTCATGCAGCGCAGCAGTCTATCGTTCAGCTACTGCGCCAACCGTGGCTCAAATCGTGTGGTCGTCATTGTGTACACACGACGGCAGGTCAACCTATTCTAAACTATTATAACCTGATCTCTCTACTACAGATCGCACACCGTAGTAGAGAGATCAGGTTAAAATAGTTTTGTGTAGGTTGATGTGCCGTCGTGTGTACATGCATTCTTCGACAAACAACGAAATAGACGGATTTATTTTCAGTACACACAAAATATGAAGGTGCTAGAGCATTCATTTAAACAATGGAACCGTCCATTCCTTAATTGAATTAAACGAGGCTGTCATGGGAAAATGTTTGTTTCCTATTCTGAAATACCAATTTTTATTTTAGAGCCACAATATGGTAATCAACTTAAGCTTTTCTAATTCTATGCGATGTCCTCTTAAATAATGCTAGAGGTTTGCAGGTTACATACTAGTCTAATATAAATTCAGTTTTATCAACACGAAAAAAAAGGAATAGGTACCGCGGGAAATACTACACTGAGTCATGGGCCACCTTAAAAGTGTAATCAGTAGGTACCTAACAGTAGACAACCGCGTGCGCAGACAATTGGTGAACAGCTAACTGAACAAAGAGTTTTATTGCAAAATGATGATGAATGAGTTTTTAATTCGAGAAGAAAAGAGCTTGGAGACTTGTTATTGTTCGCATGTGAAATAACTAGCTTTTACCCGCAGCTTCACTCGCGTTTAATTCGGGGTAACACAGCTCCCCTTTCCTGATTTACAGGTACCTGGTACCTGTAGTTTTTGCCCTTGCGCTTTATTTATTGTGATTTCAAAGACCATTTTTCTTTTCGAGAAATGGTCACAAAGTAACAATCTATATTAATATTATAAAGCTGAAGAGATTGTTTGTTTGAACGAGCTAATCTCAGGAACTTCTGGTTGGAATTGGAAAATTCTTTTAGTGTTGGATAGTCCATTTCTTGAGGAAGGCTATAAGCTATATAACATCACGCTACGACCAACAGGTGCTGAGCAGCGCGGGTGAAACCGTGGGGAACAGCTAGTTCATAATAATACCTTCGTCTGTGGCCATTTTAAAAATTCTTACGTAATTCATATTATTATCCTATTAGGATTCTGATAAAGTTAGGCGCGTCGCCCACACGATCAACAGCCGAGGCGCACTCGAGGCGTAGGCACATAAGAGGCACGCCGCAACGAGATTTTCTTTACAAATGTCGTGTGGGCGACGCCCCTAATGCGCCCGTGCCTCGACTGTTGCTCGTGTGGGCGACGCGCCTTAGACCCCTTGGTAATATCTGTCGTCATTTAATCCTTTTTTATGCGTTTTTCAGGGGAATTGGAGACATATCAGATCACAGGCGAGTACCAGAGCGGCAGCAATGTGTTGGGGTTGGTTTGCTTCAGTATCGTGTTGGGCATCACTCTGGGCAAGATGGGCGACCAGAGTAAACCACTGCAGGAGTTCTTCCACGCTTTGTCCGAAGCCATGATGATCATCACTGGATGGGTTATTTGGTAATTATGTCATAACATTGCTATGAATTGGGGGAATGTTGGTGCAGTTGAAAAAAAAACGACCCCTAATTTTTCCGTGGAGGGTGAAATAGCATCAAACAGTGAAATATGCAAGACTGAAATCATCAGTATCTTCTTGATCGTTAAATAAACCTGAAGTACAGTCAGTAAGGTATCCTGTAGGGGTTGCGGGTTATTCGAAAGAGATACCGCGGCCCTGGAACATAAAGGGCAATAGTAGAAACATGGGTGGGTTTTAGTCAGTAAAAGTGTGACACGCAACCCAGCTCCGCCCAGTGCGGGGGAAGTTATTTGATGATTTCCCACCCCAAAAAAAAGGTTGTAAGGTATACAGATTCGAGGGATACCTTATGTTGAAGTTTTCTTAGAAACCGTTGTCTTTTGAAATTTAATAATTCGATAAATGTTTTCGTTCGTTTTTGGTTTGTTTCCATCTTTTAATTTAATTTAAAAGCATCTATGGTATTTAGATCCGATAGATGCTTCATTAGTGAAGCATCACATTGAGAAGTCAGTCTATGTATGTGTCTATGGTATCCTTGTAAATATTTTCTTACCTTTTACTTTTCCAGGTTATCACCACTTGGTGTGTTCTTCCTGGTGACAGCGAAGATCATGGAGATCGATTCATTTGCGGAGCTGGTGGGCCGGTTGGGTTTGTACTTCATGACGGTACTGCTGGGGCTGTTCTTGCACGGTTTCGGAACCCTGAGCATCCTGTTCATACTGGCCACTAAGAAGCTCCCGTGCCGATACATCGCGAAGATGGGGCAGGTCATGGCTACTGCTTTTGGTACTGCTTCTAGGTTAGTTAAACCACTAATAATACTATTTTAGCCTTTATAATTGTAGGTGTCTACTTTATGACCATAAAGAGGTTTGCTATCTAGAATTCTAGAACACTGTTTGCCTATTTTGTTTCTAATTGCGAAGATATTGACATTTTAATTCGTGCATGACTAATGCCTCTGTTGCCCTTCATTTTGCAAAGTAAAACCATGTTCCTGAAGTGTAATAAATAATGAAATAACTACACACTACAGCAGCCCTAATGCAAACTCGTTTTGAAAATTGAATAACGCAAAAATAAACTAGATTGATATTTTTTCTTGCTATTGACAAGTGGATCTCTCTCACTAAAGTTCTATTTCACCTTCCAGTTCAGCGACCATGCCCATAACGATCGGCTGTTGCGATGACATGGGCCTCGACCCGCGCATCACGCGCTTCGTCATCCCCATCGGCGCCACCATCAACATGGACGGCACCGCCTTGTATGAAGCCGTCGCCGCCATCTTTATCGCCCAGCTGAGGAAGGTTGAGATGTCTTTCGGCAAGATTATCGCTGTCAGGTGAGATAAAGTGATAACGCAACGAGGTTCGTCTTCCTCGTTGGTGGGTACCACCATCAGTATGGCTGGCTCAGCTCCGTTTGAGGTCGTCGCCACGAGTTAGGCTCAATTCAGAAGGGATCTTATAGCAGTTCTTATTCCTGTGTGAGAAAGAGATGGTGCTAGACACCCTGTATAGATCTGTCTCTTTCCCTTAGTGGAATAAGTTTTGTTTTAAGACGTCATGGTAGGGCAGCAGGAAGGTCAAAATGTGTTTTGGCAAGATAGAGTTGCCAAACATGGAATGGGAATTATACTTCTTCCAAACTCTTTCTTTGCGACTTTCAATTTTACAAATTAAAAGAAACTTCAAATACTTTTATTGGGATATTTAAAATGATTTACCTAATGTTACCCATATTTAAGTTCAATAAAGTGATGTAGGTAGTAGCTATTATTACAAGCTGGAAAATTCTAAGCTCTTCCTTTCAAATCGCTCAATTAGCCAGGCAAGTCTTCCCATTTACATGTATCTTTCCTCATCATGTTTAACTACTTCAAAATACATCATCGTCTGCCCGGATTTCTCCCCCGACTCATATAAACGGGCTTCAGTTCGTGGTACTAGTAAGTGTGTGTGTAGCGTGACGGCGACGGCGGCGAGTATCGGCGCGGCGGGCATCCCGCAGGCGGGGCTGGTGACCATGGTGATGGTGCTGGACACCGTGAACCTGCCCGCCGAGGACGTCTCCATCATCCTCGCTGTAGATTGGCTGCTGTAAGTCTGCATTCTTTACTGTCCAATCAGGTGTCTTAACGTTAGGAACTATAATTTGTAATGACCGTGAATGTTTTTACCAATCCTTACTAATATTATAAAAGCGAAAGTGAGTTTGTTTGTTTGTTACCTCTTCACGCTTTAATGGCTAAACCGATTTTGATGAATTTTGGTACAGAGATAGTTGGGAACCAGGAGACGGACATAGGCTATTTTTTTTAAAAAAGAGTGTGATATGAGGTAGTAAAAGGGAAAAAACGGGAAAACTTAACGTTGCTTAATTTAGATCTCCGTTTATCTTCTTTAGTATCGCATTCGTATTCAATTTCTAGAGCCAGTAGGTGGCCACGCGTTTTGAGTTTCTCTAAGATAGGGTCACACGGTTAGTTTTGTAAAGATTGTGACTTCTAAAAGACCTTCTAGAGTTCTATTACTCTTAGGTTTTCTTTGCCTTGAAGTGGTTCTTTGAAGGTACTTTGTGGGGCATAGTGAAATTGAACATAAATGCCGCTGCACTGGAGTGAAATTTTAAAACATCATAAAAGTGAAACTATATGTTTGCCCCGTGAGTTCATACTAGGGCCTCTGGGCTATTCAATGCATCCGTTAGCAAAATGCACAATGTTTTGATTGCTTTATCTTAAGTTCCACCGAAAATCGTGATTTTTTTGCCCCATAAATAGTCATTTTCCAGCAATATATTACTTAGATCGGTCCGTTTACATCTTGTATGTTATTCTATAATTTAGGTCTGTCTTCAGTTCTTTAAATTTAACCTGTGACATCTGCAATACAAAATCAATCTTATTCTTACGTAAATAAAGACTACTGCGTTTTTATAGTTACTATGTTCGATAACTGGGAAAGGACTGTACGAAAGTTTTATGATATTTAAAAGGTTTAATTTTTTTTTAAGAATGAGGCTTAAATCTTAATGTTTGTTTCATTCCAGCGACCGCTTCCGTACAACTATCAACGTGGTTTGCGATGCTCTGGGCGCCATCATAGTGACGTCATTATCGCAGGGCGACATAGAAAAGACCCGCGCTGTCAATAACGAAAGAGATGGGGCACCCTCCCACGAGCTCACCGAGCTAGAGAAGGGAGATCATTGAATAAATAACACAAATATACGCCCTCCACTTCTTTTGTGGACAGAATACGGAATAACACCATGATCGATTGGAAGTTAGTTTATAAAAAGCCGATGAACGAGTACAAGTCAGGAGCTTTAAATTCAAATCATATCGTTTTTTAAAAATACTAGTAATCAGCCTGTTTTTCGTTCGCCAGGAATCACAATTAATAAAATAACGTTCAAAATAAATAATTCGTTATTCCGTTACGTTGCAAAAACTGTTCCGTGTTCAAATAAAATTAAAGTTACCGTTATTTTTAGGACAATAACGCTACAGCTTAAACTGTTATTTTGTGATGGAATGTTTGAGTATTTTGTGTAAAATATTGATGTTTGAATTATAAGAACTTTTGTTTTATGGCAAACCTTGATTATTACTATTTTAATTTATAGCATAAATTATTTGCAAAATGTTGATATTTTAATTTACGCACAATATTTGTTTTTAGTACGATTTATAAGGCTCTCTATTCACCGTATTATTCATGTTATAACGTATAAACATAATCATGTGTTTTCCAAATTATGGCTACCGGTTGGAAATAACGTATTTAGATATCCAGTATTTACCATTAAAGTATTGATGTAAATGTTAGAAGGAGCTTATATAATGTGTCGGTGTGTTCTATATGTGCCATTTTATGTAGCTTTAAATTAGCTGTTGTGGTGATGTTTAGAATTTTCGACTCTACACCTATTCGCGTTAAACATTCAATCCAAATTCGAGTATGAAGTGAATGTTATTCTTACATGTCATTTATGATATATGTATTCTCATTTAGAGATTAATTAAGATCTGTACTTTCATTATACGGTATTAAATTTTTAACTACATATATATGTCCAGCTATTTTGCTACTACGAAACTTTTCCCGCCTTTATGTATTTACTACTTTTGGAACAAAATTTAAAGATTAAATAAGAAAGGTTCTGTCTAGAGATGGACCGCAAAAATTCAAATAAAATTAATCTTTGGAGACATTTAAAAACCAATCTGTAGCTGAAAATTTCCATCTATTTTTGTATGAATGTACATTAGTCGAGTCGAATGTGTATGTATTGTATCTAGAATGTGTTTGTATTATAAGTAGGTACTTTAATTATATCCGCCAAACATTGATTTTACCAACAATAATGTTGTTTTTTATTGTAATACCCAATTTTTCGATATTACAATTGTATCGTTAGTACTTTTCGACAAGTTTCGTCATTGCGAAAAAGTACTTAATATAGATTCACTACATTGTTTAGTTCCATCTAAACGATTCAAAATAACATTGACCTGTTGGTAAAACCAAAAATATGTTGTAGTAGAATTTCAGAGTTGTAATATTAAAGACAGCCTGCATTCCAATTATTTCGAAGGAATACATGACACTTAGTGTTGTTCTTCTATTTATTTACATTTGTTATCGATTGTTTTTATCGTTACAAACGATATAAAAATACCATTAGTAGTTGGGAAAAATTTTTATTTTCTTCCCTGTTTCACCAATAACTGATTAGATACATTTATTTAAGAATAGGTGTGAGACGAAATCAAACGTCTCGAATCCATTATTTGTTGCAACGTGTTGTTTTTCTTCAGAATTGGTGAAACAGACTATCGTAGTGTACTAGTTACTAAGTGATTCTCTAAAGCAATTGATTTTATTAACTAGTTATTCCAATAAATTACGACAACATGAAATAAAAGAATAATTTATGTTATCGACCACAGCAGAGGGAAAGTCATTAAATTGTGGCCAAATTTTAGCTGTAAGCTATAAGGATTATAATAAGGTATTTTACGATTTAAAATATTATATAACCACATTTATGTACGTAGATGTAATGATCATAATAGTCTCTAGTCCGCACTTTAATTATTATTAGTCCGTTATTATAATTGATGTTAAAAATTAAATTCGATAGTTTTATCGTGTGACTATGAAATTTTTAACGAGAGTCTAACAACAGCTATTGGACCTTTACAAAAATATCGTTTACTTGGTAAGGAATAACTTATTTTGTTATGATTATGTATTTTATCGATATGTGTATGTATTGTCGCACTAAGTCGTATATTACCGAGTTTAAAATCATACTAAATAATGTAATGTAAGTACAAATTATTTATTGATGTCGGCTCATGATTCCCTGTTTTTATTTAAAATGGATGTTATTTTAAATAAATATTTGTGTGAAAGTCGTTTTTTACTAAGGATCATAAATGATACAAATCTTCATTTTAATTTTTTTATTTAAAAAATTAGATTTTGCATTAACTTAGGATTAAGATTTGGTACAAAAATTGCATATCTCTTTGTATGTATAGATCTGAGTCTCTATCACCTCACAGCCAAGGTACACATTTACACTACTAAACCAAAAATAAAAGAATCTTTACATTAAAACTATAGTTTAAACAAAACAACCTTCAAAGAAATAACAATTAGCGTTTGGTATCAATATACCTACTAAGGACTTCTCGTCTGTCAGTCAGTCTTATTGAATAAATATATACGTAATAACTTAAGCGTGTTCTCATTGGAATGTATCAACTTTACATGCTGGAAAGCCATGAGTATCCTAGTTGTGTCGAGGAACTAGAGAATCAATGTCGATTGCCATCTTAACGCGTAACAATATCAATTGATGACACCGCATTAAACTAGCTACGAGCTAAGAACTAACGACTATATTAATAGCTAAGTCACTTATAGGAATGTTACATATCAGTGCGTAACACTCAACGATTACAAATAACGTTAACCTACTCACAAGGCATGGCAGAAACCGCACGAACCGTAGTCTTTGTGTAACTAATCGCGACCTAGATATGTTTTCAAAACTCCACCTTAAAGCTTTCTTTTATACGGTTAGAAATTCAGTAAAGATATTCAACCTCATTTCGACGAACTATGGCGTTCAGAAATGGAACGAGAGTTGTTTGAAATAACGTTTTTGGAAAATGTCAAGAGCCGTTACTTTATGCCCAACACTGCAAAGAGCATAAACATCGGCTGTGATCTTTGGAATTTTCTTCGATTTAAGCTGAAAGCGCCAAAGTAGCCTGCGAAACCATTTTTTTTACGTTTTTTGCAAGTTACAGCTCATTATGTTGTTTAAAATATAAGTCGCGACCGTAACAAATAATTTTATAGATGATAGTCATAGAGTCATATTTGCAATCCTATATTTTTATGTAAAACCCCATTAAGTGAGTTTTTCATTTACTAGGATTGAATGGACTAAGAGTGTTGTTTTAATGATTTTAGTAGACACAATAAAAATATTTATTATGGTCGCGATTAAAATGTTGATCAACACACAGCCTGAAACTGACCGACATATTGCAAAAAACGTAAGGAAATTTTGCGGGCTACCGTGACACAAAATTAAGGTGGTATCTAAGTGCATCGACCACCATATCAGCAGCAAATTAAAAACCCTACAACGAATGTCGTTCCAACTTTGAATTTCGACTTTTCCAAGCACCTCTCACCAATTTAGTCGTAACTTTCCCACAAAGGTTTTTTCTTAACACAAATATAAGGCGAGTGAGTGAGATAGCTATACCATGCCGTTGCTAACATGGTTGTTGTTGATCGTGTTCCAGTGTTTCTGTGAGCCGTTCTGTGTGTTGTATGGGGAATCCCGTCGGCCGTTCCGCTCGCTTCCCGTAGACAAAGAGCTTCTCGCTCTAGCTAGTGTTGCTGCTGATATTTCCATAGATTCACCGTAAGGAAGTCTTGATCCACGTCTCATGCTGCCGCTTCGACATCGAACGTTCTGGAAATCATTGCGTCACATTAGTTTTTAGATCAATTTTGATTTGTTTGTTATAGAATGACTAAGCCGTCAGCTACTTCCAAGCGTAGTGATTATGAGTTAGCATATTTATTTAACCTCCGGAGTTCGGCTTTGTAGGTATGTAGCAGTTAATTTTGCTTATTATTAGCATGCTTAGATTTTTTATATATCGGAGCATATACACACCAAACCCCTAAAATATCGTCAACATGTCAATTGAACGCGTTCAAAAGTTGCCGACATAGGGGTGTAGGCTCCTATTACAAAAGATAGACCGGTAGACTGATTTTTAAGGGTACGTCATTGTATTTATTTAGTAAACAGTGGGCTCTTTAAGAAAACGCGGTCGTTAGACAAGCAAAAGTATTAAGAGAGGCTTGGTTCCACTTTATATGAGGCGGTACTGTAAAGCTTTCAATCTTGAAGGTTCACATAACACTGACAACCATAGATTTTCACGAAAATGTGGTCAAGATACCTAGATACAAGCAAAAACTTCTTTAACCTCTAGAGCCCCAGCGGCACAAAAACGTGCCAGTAAACAAGTATTACCGTTGAGCCCCGCTGTCACAAATTCTTGCCACCAAACCCCGACCGATTTAAAACTGTATTTGCAGTAAAGATAAGTCTTAAAATCACATTTAAGAGCCCGCCCGGCGGTGCTTGACGGATAGTTGACGTAAATAATGGCGGTCCTTGAGAGGTTAATATATAAATACGAGTAAATAGCCAGATGAATGAGACTTACAAAGTAACTCACCCGTCCGGCGCGCCACGTCCACCGGTTGCGGTTGAACACGCCGTACACGATTGGGTTGGCGCACGAGTTGGTGCACGAGAACAACCACATGGCCTTCTGGATAGCCGGGTCCAGGCTCTTCAGAGATTCTTTGTCGATCCAGTACCTGAGAAGCAAATAGATTTAGATTTTTAAGGTTTTTTAAGGGGCTGAGAACTGAGAAGTCATTATTGAAATAAATATTAGTTAGGAAGACTACATTATTATTTTTAAGGACACGTCCAAATTTGAATTTACATTAAAAAAAACAACGTCGTGTCGAAAAGGTGGTCTGATCGCTTAAAGTAATATTTTAAAGACAACCTTTGAAAGTACAAAGAGTAAAATAATTCTACGAAAACTGATTCATATATTGACACCAACACCCTCCGAAACGGCAGGACCGATTTTTATGATTTTTTTATGCATATTTAGTAAGTCTGAGAATCAGTTAGATCTATCTTTCTAACCCCTAAGTGAGCAGCGGGTGAAACCCGGGAGCGAGTGCTACTATGATAAAACCCAGCCGTTTTCCTTCCACAGGGGTTAGGCAGAGATTTGCCTAAGTACACCGACCATTTATGATAGGGGCGAGCTTATAGCTATCAACTAGGCACATTTCCAGATTTCGTGGTCACTACTGAGAAATTCTTGGTGGAAAAACCCAATAACATTTTGCCTGACTTGGGAATCGAACCCAGCACCTCATGCTCAGCAGTTGCGCTTGTAACCACTAGACCAAAGAGGTCGAACTATTAAATTACTACAGTTTAACAACTTACCATAAACAATAACAGTAGTAAGGAGACCAACATGTAAAAAAGACTAGAACTATAGTGACTGTCATCTTCAGCGTCCGCGCACGCGCCCGGCCCAGGATCCCGACGCCGCTTCGACGCATCTTATCTGCAATCATTATAGCAAACATATGACATAAAACTTTATAACGTCAAAACGTAACATGAGAAACGTTAAAACGTAACATGGAAAACGTTATAACGCTAAAACATAACATGAACTACGTTATAACGTAAAAAAGTTTTAACGTTATAACGATAAAAAAATAAAACGTTAAAAACAAAAATTAGAGGTGTCAAGGGACACCCGGATGGAACGAAGTTCCTATAGAAATGAAAATATCTGGCTTGCTTTCTATAAGAGAGAGAGAGACAGACAGACAAACATGCGACGCCGCACAGCTTACAATAGCTTATTATAGCAAAAAGTATCGTGACAACTTTTCGTAATATTTTTTTCCGTCTAGCCCTTTCACAACGCGCGATAAGGAACTTCGTTCCAAAAGGTTAAACGTTATAACGATAAAAAGTTAAAACGTTATAAAGAGAGAGTGTAGTGAACTTGTATTAGTTTGTTAGGTTTTTATGACTTTCCGTGTGGTATCTGGAACTATAAAAATTAAAAACAATTTTTTTATTCGAGTTCTTGAAATACTCAGCAAAATATTGGATTGTCTATAGGAACTGACGTATCCTGCTGATTATTTATGGTAGAACCAAAAATAAAAGTTGTTCTGTTTCATAGTCTGTGACGCCACCAATGATCTTGCGTTTACTATGAACTTTGTATACTTTTAACCGAAACTTAAAAGACTAGCTTTTACCCGCGGCTTTGCTCGCGTTAAATTCGGGGTAACACAGTTCCCCTTCCCTGATTTGCAGGTACCTGCTACCTGTAGTTTTTGTCCTTGCGCCTTATTGATTGTAATAGCAAAGCTAAGTTTTCCCTTTTCTTCCTCATTTCTCCCGTTTATTTAAAAAAATACAATAATAGCCTATGTCCGTCTCCAGGGTTCCAACTATCTCTGTACGAAAATTCATCAAAATCGGTTTACCCATTTATGCCGCGTTCCAATAAACAAAAACGACTCGTTTTGCTTATGAGACTTATGTCAAAATAAAATCCGTAAGCAAAACGGGACATTAGGCGTGAAGATGTAACAAACAAACAAACTCACTTTCACTTTTATCATATTAGTAAGGATTAAGACTTATTTATTATTTTTGAGATGTGTTATGCTTCTATCTATGTCTGACAACCAGTCTTACCAAGGGGTATCGTATTACCCAGTACTAACTGGGTTGTGGAGGTCAGATAATCAGCTGTATCCCGTTAGACTGGAAGCCGACCCGAACATAGTTGGGAAAAGGCAGATGATGATTATGCTTCTATGAGAACAGCATAAGACAAATCCTAAATACACACGTACCATTGGAAGTATTAGCTCTCCTGATGATCTCGAGCAGCGCGGCCATCGAGCAGTACAGCGTGGACAGCAGCGGGATGACGTACATGAGGATCATGTTCACCAGGAAGTACGCGAACTCGTGGCACTCCGTCGGCAACGAGCCGTAAGACACGCACTGGTAGTATCTGGAATTTAAAGACGGATGGTAATTAGTCTTATCGCACAAGAGATTTAGTAGGAGAAAGGGGAGATTTTTACCCAGCCTATAAATCATTCTTATAGTATATGTATAAACAATAAAATCTACTTTTTTATTTAATTTAATTTAAGTAAACTTATTCAATTAATTCAATTCGAATTTAATTTAATATGTGTAGTTTAATGTAATTCAATTTATTGTAAACAATTTAGCTTTTAATAGTTGTTTTTTAAATATCTATAGTACTTATTGCTTTTTTTTTCTAAAATCTTGTTACTTGTTTTAATAAATTCATTATCTGCGCATAATGTAGTGCATGCTGAGCTTTTCTATAAGTAATGAGGAGTTTAGACTTAAGTTAGCAATGTACAAATTATAATGTAAGAGCGTACTCATTGTTGAGTAGTCTAATTCCTACAAATTCCTATATTGTAAACTAGATGGCGCCCGCGGCTTTGCTCGCGTGATATCGAAAAAACCAGACTATAGTTAGTTATTCCAGTTATTCCAGACTATAGTCTGAGACTATAGTCTGGAATAACACAAAGGCACAACGACACGGTTGTCGCAGTGGCTGAGCGATCGACTGCTGCGCTGCTTGTGGGTAATATTTCTATGGCCTAAGTTGTTCCGGATCTGGTGAGAGGCAACGTTATTTTAAAAAACCAAACTATTGCCTCTTCCCTGATGTAAACTCGAGGTAATCTCTGAATTCTCATGACCTTTACACAATAATCCAATATTTCCGTTTCAACTCGATGGCTGACGTAACTCATAACTCACGTAACCAATAAAACACACGCACTTGTAATAATCGTATTGATATTCGATCAATCACCGAACAGTTCAACTTTTTATTACCGAACCATACTTATTATGGAACTCGAAACTTGTTATGATGTTGTACGGAGATCAAGGAGGTCGTCGCTAAATAATAATAGGTAGTAGACGCCCGGGTCGATCTTAAGATTTTCCTGGGGTGGTCTGTGGATGGGTGAACTACATACCTAATTTCCTTCGTGCCTCAAAAAGCAGGTTAAGCTGTTGGTCCCGGCTGTAAGATCTTTGACAGTAGTTACAGATAGTCAGTGTCCCAAAAGTCTAACAACCCACTACTCATTGGGTTGTAGAAGTCAGATAGGCAGTCGCTCCATGTAAAATACTGATATTAAGCTGCCTTCGGTTAGACTGAAAGCCGATCTCAACAAAGTTGGGAAAAAGCTAAGCACATGAGGAATGATGGAAAACATGTTAACTTACTAGCTGATGCCTACGGATGTCTGCAGTTCCATATACATAACAGATGTCTTTGCATCCCATAAGCTATAAGGAAGGTTTGACTGTATGAATAATCATATGGCTTGGAACGAGCAACATGCTGAGATGACTAGTAAGTAGACGACGTGCTACCCCAAACATATTGGGATCATTTGTCGACGACACGACACGACACGACACGACACGGTTGGCGCAGTGGCTGAGCGATCGACTGCTGCGCTGCGTGCCGCGGGTTCGATTCCCGCACGGAACAAATATTTGTATGACCAACAGGTAGTGGTTTCGGGTCGGGCTGTTTGTGTATGTGAGTTTAAATGATTGAAAAACCCACCCACAATACAGGAGAAATTCCTAATGTGGGACAACGGGTTTTTTGTCGATTTTAATTTCGTTAACGCTCCTTGACGGCAGAAATAAACATGGACAGAATTGAACAGCCCTGCTTTACCTGATGACTCCCTGCCTCCCTCTTTACTGTAAGAGGAGCCAAGTAATGAAGTGCACTGATAGTCCTCTTCACAAAAAGCTAAACGACTACACGATGGTTCTCTCAACGAGTTATTTTTACGAAGCAATAAATCTATTATTCATTATCAACTTAGTCCTCAGCCAGACTGGTCGCGCGGAGCGGGTGCGGAGACGCGCGCGATTTGCCTGACCGCAGTCACTATCATAAAAACGCGCGCGGTTTGCTCGAACTAGTTTGGGTCCTCCCCGCGCGAGTTGTCATTTGTTTGAACTTAAAAGAGCTATGGCGTGAGTTGCCCGCGCGCGTTCCGAGTCAAGCAGCCCGCACTCCCGTGCCCACTATGGACACACAAATGAAGTTCTGATGTTTGAGTTCGTCGCTTCGCGCCCGCGTGCGTCGCGCCCGCGTTTCGCCCGCCTTTGCAGTCTGGCTGACCCCTTATGGAGAGCCATTATGATTGAATGGTGAGATATCTGAATATTAATGAACGTAGGTATATCTACCTACTCATCAATCTTATTTGAATTTTACATTGATTGATCCAAAATAGATTCTGAATAAGTTTGGTTTTCTCTTTCAATAAATTTATTCTTCAGTATTTTTAGGTTGCTTTCAGATATTTTAATTAAATTGGAGAAACACTTTTAGATTAGATTATTATTCTTTCAAAGAATATCTGATTGTAAGGAAATTAAAAGGGCTATGAATAGAAAGTATCTAAGAAGGATTTTGAAAATGAACGACGATGATTATGCGAATATTCAAATGACATTGTAAATGAAACAAAAACTTTATAATTGAACTGAATTTTTAACAAGCTTCTATAAGCATGCAACTTCTTAATTCAAATATTTATGAGTGACTTGCTTCCGTTCGCGACTTCGTCCGCGTGGCATAGTTTTTTTTGGGCAAACGCTAACTTTAACCCGCGATGATGATAGTGACAAATAGTCCACATCCAAAATTTTTGCTTTCTACCTTGAAAATTACCCCCTAAAAAACTTCCACCCCCTATTTTAGGGAAGTGAGGGGTTAGATAGAGACAAAACACCACTATCTCTGTACCCGTCCTACATAACGACTTTCACCATGGAATTCCAAAACATTGAAATAAAAATTATAACCACAGACTAACCATGTAACTATTTCAGGAGGTACTACAATTACCACAAACTATAAATATAAAGCGGAAATTCCCTTAATACAAATAGAGTTCGTAGCCATGTTTATGTAAATAAATGTACTCTATATTATTAGTTTGTTGGCTGCAAGCTCAACAACCCTATCTCATCAATTCAATTTTACGATCATCATGTATCGACTACAGTCCCTCCACACTTAAATTGCAGTCCAACAACAACCTTATCACTACGAAAATAAGGATCACTTTGATTTTAACAGACTTGTCAGTGATGATATCATAATAAAAACCTTATTGATGGTAGCATAAAGATGATTGTGATTTTACAGCTATGTATGGGCGGAGGTAAAATATTTGTGTAAGGACTGTAGCCAAGAACGTTTCTTTTACTTAAGGAAGGCTGTGAAGTGAGTGGTTATGGTGATTGCTATCGTAAATACAGATTTTATTACTGTGTATTAGAGGGTTGGGATGACGGAATTTTACATATTACAGACTTGTTGAACAAGGGGAAAACTTTTTTTAATGGATGGGAAATCATTAAATAGCTTCTCCGACTCCAACAGCCGGCAAAAGGCTTGTGGTTAAAGTTTTAGGTTTGTGGCGTAGTAGAATCATTGAGTCATACGAGAAAACATTCTCAGCTACATTCCCTATAATACCAAACACATTATCCTCTGAAATAGTCACATCCCATTCACTAACTCTTATATTAAGAGGGCTCAGACATATTCTATCTTCGCCCGATAGATCAGCCTCATAAACGTTAACATTATGATCTAGATTACAGGCTGAAATGCAAGCGCAAATGTAGAACAATCTGCCTGAATCTTTGCCAATATTACGTCAAGATTCCTTCCCTTTGTGTGTTTATGGAATATTAGATCAAACGATATCGATATGTCTTTTAACAATCAGCGCTTTGTATTCTAGTAGAATTTCTTGGTATAATTTTCTTTTAAAAAACATCGTTGCCCCGCTCTAGGAACTTCTCCTATATTTTGGGTACGTTTACAAACATTTAAACTCACATACACAAACAGCCAGACCCGGAACAACTACCTGTTGGTCATACAAATATGTGTTCCATGCGGGGATGGAACCCGCGACATGCAGCGCAGCAGTTGATCGTTCAGCCACTGCGTCAGCCGTGACGGCTTTTTGAGCATGATTTCCTATTCGACTCTAGGGTGGGGCAAAGTGTTTTTGGGTTTTTTATGAGAAATTTCTCAGTAGCAGCTACAGAATTTGGATTTGTTCATCGGATATGGATATAACTTTCGAAATGTGGGTGTTGGATTAGGTACACCTCTGCCGTACCCTTGAGGTACCCTTGGGGGCGTGTTGTAGTGAAAACACGAGACAAGAGAAACGATAGAGGATATTGAAATGTTTAAAGTACGGCTAACGAGAAGCGATGAAGAACAACTGTGGCGTTGACAATCTAATTTAGCTCTTTCCATCTTGTGCCTTTGTCGTAATGTCTCGTTCTCCCGGCAAATACATGACAACGTTAAGACGGGTTCGCCAACATTTGGGCGGCCATTTTAGATGGGGTTTTAGCATGGGTTTTGTTTACATTTGGTATCGCTTCTCGTTGGCCGTACTGTAGTCGATTTGCACGTAGAAGTGGATATGCTATGTTGTTCCTAAATCATTTAGGATGGCGTGATAGCAGGAAAATAGTGATGATTTTGTAAACCAGCCAAGAACAAGTCAGATGCACCAATGGTTCCGTACAAACTTCCGAAATATACTTAGCCTTGACTGACTTGACTAAGACGGTAGATTTTTCTACAGTTTTAATGGACTACAGATTTCAGAGAATGGTATTAATTTCATGTCGATATCTCCACGTTTTTCCGAGATGAGACGGACAACAAAGTGATTCCATAAGGGTTCCGATATTTCCTCTTGAGGTACGGAATCTAAAAAAACAAAATTAGTATGTTCAAAACCAGATTTGATGTAAAAAATGGGAAAATATTCCGACGGAAAGTATTTGGAATCATTTGGGAATACTTTTTGATAACTTTGACATACAGACTGGCGGTTCTAGACGCGTTGGGATTTATTACATTACATCGAAGGTTCTCGAAAATAAAGATAAAGTTATAGATTAGACCCCTTGAGGTTTGGAGAAAAAATAATAAATGATGTTAAAAAGTGTATTTATTGTGGTTATTCTAACCTTACGCAAAGTGATCCAAACAAACAATTATGAATTCTATCATGTTTAAAGAAATTACTGGCAAATAAAATTGTTATTTGCTACCTTACCATGACGTCATAAAGGAGGGAATGAGATGGTGCTAGACACCCTGTATAGCTCTGTCTCTACCTACTACTGTAGCCTACAGATCTGTGTGTAATTTTGTATTAACAGCTGTTTACTGAATGCATATAAAACTTTATTTTATTACCTGTGGTTGTTGCCTAATCTGTTATTCTATTCTCTAAGTTTCATCTGAGGATAACTCTCTAATGTACCTATATTGTGTAGAGAAATAAATGTTTATTTATTACAGCTTTTCCCGCAGCTTCGCTCGCGCTAAATTCGGGGCAACACAGTTCCCCTTGCGCCTTATTGATTTGTAATAGCAACGCTAAGTTTTTCCTTTTATTCCCTGTCGCCCTCAAATCCCACTTTAAAAAAATAGCCTATGTCCGTCGCCTGGTTCCCAACTAACTCTGTACTAAAATTCATCAAAATCGGTTTAGCCATTAGAGCTTGAAGCGGTAACAAACAAACAAACTCACTCACTCACACTCACAAGTGACCAATGCGTAACAAACGATGATTCAAAAACACTCGTTCGGAAAGTATCTTTGTTGCACCGATTTAAGGTTCACTATGCAGTGTCTGCTGTGTTACACGGGTACGTTTTATTTTGTATTCCTGCATTAGAAATCTAAATATCAACTTAATAGTCAGAGTTGTACAATTTTATTAAACATTCAAAGCTTTTCTAAGAAATAAGATGTTATAAGACATTAATTGCTCCGGGGTTGCGGGTACTTTAAAGAGATACCGCGGCCCCGGAACTTAAAGGGCAAAGAACGGAACGTAAAGAGAAGGAGCATGGGTAGGTTTTAGTCAGTACTAGTCTGACACTCCCACCCGCTTCGCCCAGAGCGGGGGAAGTTATTTGATGATTTCCCACCTCAAAAAAAGACATTAATTGTTACTCTTGTGTTGAAAATACGTTCTTACCGTATAATAATAATATTACATTGTCAGGTACAATCTGTATCGCTAATGCCTACTTTACGTACTCGTCTGTAAAATTATATCTTTATGATACGAGCCCATTATATTGATGTTTTCCTGTAAGCCCGCGTTTAGGTACCCACCCTAGCACTTCTCCTTTTCATCCTTAGATATCATATTTATTGAATATTTCATTTATTTATATCATTTAGGTAAAAATGGAAACATTTTATACGAATAGCCTTGAAATAATAAATCAATATGTATGATATACATATGCTTCTTCCGTTAAAAATAAAAAATATTTTTCAATGATTTTCGAGGAAGTTTCCTCGAAAACTGGCCCTTGGTGCACTACGATTAGGTTCAAAATGCAATATGTTTAACACGCGTGCTTTTTTATCATTTGCCACAAATGAGGGCTTTCATTTTTTCTGTTTCATCACGGATAACATTAAACAACTGTTCAAATTCCTAATTACATCAGTATTTTTTTTAGAGCAAGGAGGTGTTTTATTTTAAGGCCTACATATTTTTTTTTAAATGTGATAATCAATGGAATTTCACAAATAAACTTGATCATTTATAAAATAATTTGCTTACGACAACTAATTGATATTTATTTCAGTTCTTATCTATTTTTTATTTTTAATATTAGTCTGTTTTCCCATGTCTGTTTCTCCTTCTGTATGAGAAGAAAAAACGCGGGGAAAAACAAATGAAATCATAGTTTCATATTGATTAATGACAAAAATATTATTTGTTATGTTATTTAATTTATCCGACTGTATCGAAATATAATTACCGTGGCTCCTTTCATGAGGACAAAAATAAAAAATTTTGGGCAACGTCTGGTAAAAATACAAGTCACTTGAGATGAAACTGAAAGACTTAATATGAATGTAATTCCAATAACTGCAATTCTTTTATCTATGATAGAAGTGAAACTATAAAAATTCGAGAAGGTTCGATGACCTTATGAGCTGCGTCACCAAAATCCCAAATCCCAAGGTGGACATTGACATGAGTTCCAATTTAATCCATACACGTTGTACTCATACGATTCCAATATTAAATTATCTATACTTATACTTCTTCTAATATATAAAATTCTCGTGTTACAGTTTTCGTTCCCATACTCCTCCGAAACGGCTGGACCGATTTAAACGAAATTTTGTGTACATATCGGGTAGGTCTAAGAATCGGCCAACATCTATTTTTCATAGCCCTAACCCACCAGCGGGTGAAACCGCTGGGCACAGCTAGTAGATATTATAAAGAGGAAACATTTGTTTGTTTGTTTCGAATAGGCTCTCAAAAACTACTGGACCGTTTTTAACCATTTTTCACTAACAGAAATCTACGTTATCTAGAAGTAACATACTATACAATATCACGCTACAAATATACTAAAGACGCGGGTGAAACCGCGCAAGACAGCTAGTGTAACTAATAAAGATGCTGCATCTGTTTGTCTGTGACTTATTTACGCCTTATCGGCTGCTTGACCTTCGGTGAAATTTTGTGGTACAGGTAGAACATGTCCTGGATTAGGACATAGGATACTTGTTATCCCAAAAGTATGTCTCCGTGGGACTTTCTTACATCCATGCGGGCGAAGCCGCGGTTGAGCGCTAGTTATGTTTATAAAGTGTGTTTTTGATAGGTTTCGTTAGCCCTTCACTTCATTAATAATAATTGTCGATGAATATTAATCTTGTGTCAACAAACTTGTTCGTGAGCCGATAAAAATTGATGATATTAGATGAGAAAATCCGGCCAAGTGCGAGTCGGATTGCGCACTGGATTATCACGACACTTCACGAGTTAAGATAACAAAAGGATTTAAATTTAAAAAAATATTGTCTGATTAAAATACTTTGCTGTTTAGGAAGCCTTAAAAACAGTCGAAAAACCCTTTTGCAAAGAAAAATAATCTCTAGCTAAATTGTTTTGGAAACTTTTAAAGGATCAGGTGATCGACTTGTTTTTTTACTTGTGACTTCGTTGTGGAATCCTTGAGACACACAATATTGCCTTTAAGTTTTTTCTGGATTTATGTTTGTTTTTAAAACGTTGCCCCTTGCACGCCGGGACTGTAAGAAGCAGTTCATCACTCGGCATGATGCTGGTCCACAGCACAGCGCTGAGCTTGATTCAATAGCAACAGATTGCGGATAACCTACGAAAAATCCTTTACAGTTCAAGCTGTACGGTTATGGAATGCGCTGCCCATGTCTGTAAGGAGAAACAAACTTTGTCCTGCCCAATTGCCCATGTCTATAAGGAGCGCTCAAACTCTGTCCACTTTTAAAATTCTGGTCAAAAAGCACTGCCTCTCTACTTAAACAAAAGATTAAATACTTCTTTGCTCTTGATGATTATTATTTTAAATGTATATTATATGTATTTAAATATGAGTATTTGTGTTTTTTTAAATGTAGCTATTAATTTTGAAAAATGTTACTACACAGACTACCTACAGTACTGTTTGTCCTCCTTTAAATCCATCCAAAGGTTGTCTTGAAAAGATCGCTTTTAGCGGTAAGACCGCCCATTGTGTCACCCTATTTATAAGTTGTTTAATGTTATTATTGTTATTTGTATGGTGTACATAATAAAGAATATTCTATCTATCTAAAACCATACTTATAACGCGTGTGTCTTGCTGTTCTACAAACGATAAGACACTTAATATCGTGTGTTGATGTTCGTGATTAAAGTATTTGATCGACACTTGGCTGTTCCTCCATTAGTTCTTGGTGAACTTTATTTAGAAGGCATGTTAAGAAGAAGGTACCTATGTCTCTTACCCCTTAACATCGGGATGTTCCTCGACGTGGAATATGAAGCTCTGGGTGGACATTATTTTTTATTTTTATTAAAACGTTGCCCCACTCTAGGAATTTCTCCTGTACTGTGGGTGCGTTTACAAACATGTAAACTCACATACACGAATAGCCAGACCCGGAACAACTATCTGTAGGTCATACAAATATTTGTTCCGTGAGTTCAGGAATCGAACCCGCGACACGCAGCGCAGCAGTCAATCGCTCAGCCACTGCGCCAACTGTGTCGTCAATTATTTAGAAGGCGTGTTTAGAAGAAGGTAGCCATGTCTCTTACCCCTTAACATCGGGATGTTCCTCTACGTGGAATATGAAGCTCTGCGGCAGGGAGGCAAGTCCGGCGCACACCCACGCAGTTACCAGAGCCCTGCGCACGCGCGCCTCCCATGTCACGTTCAGCGGCTTAAGTATGGCGTAGTATCTGTAAAATAAAAATGGGTAACGTTATTATTTTTGTTTGGCCTTATCATGTTGGCTTGAGGCTCGTTCGTGTTCCACGCGCGCCTCAAAAAGATGTGATCAAAGCACAGGGGTCTGCCAGGGCTACCGCCTGCTGGGGTTGCGGGGTATTTGAAGGAGATACTGCGGCCCCGGAACATAAAGGGCAAAAGAAGTAACATTGGTCGCTCTGGACGCAAACTTCCAAACTCCGGGTTGCTACTAAGAAAATTCTAAAGGATAACTTTCTGCAGGATCCAGGAATCGAACTTATAATGTTCTGCTTGTCACCACGAGCACAACGGAGCAGTTGGAACATTACATTCAATTATAAAAGATATATAATTGTATGTAATGCGTAAACGAGTAAAAACAACCTTGGCACTTGTAACTCTGACAGCTGATTGGTCGATCTCGTTCGATGACCCGCGTACCCGTCTCGACGCGCACTCACATTTGGGTACGTCATTATTTTGGCGGGGAAGTGCCGACGTGGGTAGATTGTTATCTTAGAAACGTATGTTCTTTGTTTATTTGTCTATAAGTTAGGAATAAACATGTACATATTTTTTTGCGTTATACATAGCTTAAAAGATTAACTGCAAAATATTATGATACCTTTAATAAATATTAGGTAACTTTTATTTTGTCAAGAAAAATCTTGAGATTAATCGATATAATGTTGTCTTTTTCGACGCTTTCTTTTACATAACATTTATTTAAAACTTGATTTTTCCCGCAGCATCGCTCGCGTTAAATTCGGGGTAATACAGTTCCCCTTTCCTGATTTGCAGGTTCCTGCTACGCTATCTGCAGTTTTTGCCCTTGCGCCTTATTGATTTGTAATAGCAAAGATAAGTTTTCCCTTTTCTTACCTCTTTCTCCCTCATATCGCACTTTAAAATTGCCTACGTCGTCTCCTGGGTCCCACCTATCTCTGTACCAAAATTCATCAATATCGGTTTAGCCATTAAGGCGTGAACAGGTAACAAACAAAGACACTTTCGCTTTTATAATATTAGTAGGGATGACAAATGAACTCAGAAAATTAAGTGGAAATAATTATTTTGAAAGCTCTTCAAGTTACAGTAATTTGTAAGCATTAATATTTAGTAAAGACATTCAAAAGAGTTCCATTACAGAATTAAGAAGGTACTGTAATTATTTTGTGATACTGTTTCATAATACACTATATAATAGTACACGACAATACTGTAGGGTTTCGTTGAATTTTCATCAAATAACTTCCCCCGCTCTGGGCGGAGCGGAGGGGAGTGTCAGATTTTTACTGACTGTAATCCACCCACGTTCCTTATTTTGTACTTTGTATTCCGCCAGGTCCTGCGGCCCCGGCAGGTCTCGCATTCCCGGTTCATAACTGGCGAAATGCCACCTGCCTAACTCTTCGGGGTAACAAGCGTGATGTTGTGTTATATAACAAAACAGGTTGAAACTTAAAAAATATTGGGAAAGTATTTTTTAAGTTTTAGATCAAGTAGTCTTCCCATCGGGTATAAAAAAATTCAAAGCAAATGCTCTTTGAAAGTTCAAAGGTCTTTTATAATTGTGTCGCGTTGTAGAGGGCTTTTCAAACAACTGAAGCATTCTTGTTTCACTCAACAAGTAGCTCTCAGCATAAATGTGAAGTCTGAAACACACGTTTATGCTTGTACACACGACTACATATCAATCTTTACCAAACCAGTTTTGTTTTTTAATAGTTGCCCCACTCTAGGAATTTCTCCTGTATTGTGGGTGCGTTTACAACACATGCAACTAGACCCGGAACTGAGCTACCTGTCACACAAATATTTGTTCCGTGCGGGATCGAACCCGCGACATGTGGCGCAGCAGCCAATCTCTTAACTACTGCGCCAACCGTATCGGATACCGGATCTTTCATCGTACGGGAAATCTACGGTGTACGATGCGTAATTGAAAGATCTGTATAAACGGTTTCCCAAAAGAGTCATTGGACTATTTGGATTTACGTGGTTTTTTGTAGGCTTTTTTTGTTGCCTGCTTGCTTAATTATTTCTTACTAACATACAACAGCGTGGTTTTATTTCAAGACGAAACTGAGCAACCAACAGAAATGTGAAAATCAAATCAGTAGTAAACGACCACGTTTGCGGATTTTTACCTCTTAAGGAACTAGGTATCATTTGGAAAACGTTTACCTATTTTCTTCGTATGGTATTTATTTACCTTTTTTTGGTAATACTTATTTTTATGACTGTGTCAACCAATCCTCAGTTACAAACAAGGAAAATTAAATTTGTGCGTTGAATATGATCGTGTTGTTTCACTTCACGCGGGAGGATCTAACGTTATGTATGAGTAAGGGCCTATGCACACCACGTTTTTCAAACGCGCCGTCGACGCGCGTTTTGGGAACGCGCGTCGCCGGCGCGTTTTTATCCTGCAGAGCAGTTTGTTGTCGTTTGTATCGATACAAACGCGCGTCACCGGCGCGTGTGTATCGATGCAAACGCGCGGCACCGGCGCGTGTGTATCGATACAAACGCGCGGCACCGGCGCGTCTGTATCGATACAAACGCAACGAGGGAAAGGGAAGTGTGAATCTACGCTAGTAGCAGTCGAGCCATTTGGTGCACCGCACGTCTTTGGAACAAAAAAATGGAGCCTTTCGACACAGAAAACTTCATAACTGAAATTCAAAACCGGCCAATATTGTGGAATTCACGATTGCCGGATTATTCGATTCACACGCGCGTTTGCATCGCGTCTGTATCGCTACACACGCGCGTTTGCATCGCGTCTGTATCGCTACACACGCGCGTTTGCATCGCGTCTGTATCGCTACACACGCGCGTCTGTATCGCTACACACGCGCGTCTGTATCGCTACACACGCGCGTCTGTATCGTTACACACGCGCGTCTGTATTTATACAGGTGTGCAAAGGTCTACAGGCTGCGTCTGACTTGCGTGCGTATCGCGTCTGTATCGCTACAAACGCGCGTCGACGGCGCGTTTAAAAAACGTGGTGTGCATAGGCCCTAACATGTCTTTAGGAGACTCATTATGTCTCAAACGCACCAAAAGGTAGTTTAGTTTCGAGATCTTTTAGGCCTTTAAAGCACCAGCTTAAAGTTCTTTGATGATGATGGCGCACCGAACGTATCAAAAGAGACATGCTCTGAAACCCGAGATAATCGTGACCCGCAATGTCCTAAGACTGTCAAGCACTTAATCGCTTAACGGCGAGGTCGAGGGTTCAGTACAAACTTGCTATATAAACGGCCACATCTTTGACTGTGTAGACTGAAGCGCAATACACATTGAGCCCGCCGGACCGCCGACATAGGTATGTAGGCAACTTTTTATCAGCGGTCTAGTTGGCGGCTTCACTTAAAACAAGTTCGAAAATTTGGTCGGCGGCATGTCGGCGGCTTGTGATGAAAAATTTATTTGACAGTCAGCACTACAGGTCGAGCGTCGCCGGACAACTGAGCCCAGGTATACCCAAGCCGCCAACAGCAACATGTCGGCGAGCAACACGTGCTGGCGCATGTTGCCGACATGTTCTATTCATACAGGCCGGGCTTGTGTCGCCGGGATTTGTCGGCGGCGCGGCGGGCTCAGTGTGTATTGCGTTTTAGACATATGATTTTCCTACAACTCCAAGAGGCCACAGACTTGAGTATTAGGTTTTAATTTCAACTCAATACATGAAGGTATTGAGTTGAAATGCGTGGCTTTTTTTAATTATTTTACACAATTACGCGTTCCCGAAATAAGCGGTCTTGACATACAGACAGACGGGCCACAAAGTAATCGAATAAGGGTTCCGTATTTTTTTTTTAATAAAACCTTCCCCCTTACTAGGAATTTCTCCTGTATCGTGGGTGCGTTTACAAACATTTAAACTCACATACACAAACAGCCAGACCCGAAACAACTACCTGTAGGCCATACAAATATTTGTTCCGTGTGGGAATCGAACCCGCGACACGCAGCGCAGCAGTCAATCACCCAGCCACTACGCCTACCGTGCCGTCGGTACAAAACCCAAAAAAAAAACAAATCCTCATCTCGTACTCACCGATCAACAGCGATACAAATAAGCACGAAGCTGGAGAGGTACAGGCCGAAGGTCCTTGTGAACATCATGACGCGGCACATCATGTCTCCAGCCAGCCACTGCACCGTGCCCGCCCACGCTATCTCCAGCGGCATCATCAGGAAGGTCACCTGCAACAATACTGTGCGCCGTTTCATTTGCTGCTTAGTCTAACTGGCTGTAGATGAATACCAGCAGCCGGTTAGACTGAACACTGATCCTAGCATACTTTGAGTAGGTTAAGGAGGCTAGACAGATGACGATCAAGATGCCAGTTTGTTTGAAATTCAAATCATTAATTCGAATATTATAGCTCTTTGCTTCCTAAGATACAGAAAGAAGAAGAAATTGCATTTTATTTTATATGTGCCAATTACGTGTACTCAAACATGTGTAATTTTTTTTCCTGCTAATAAACTATTATTATTATAGGTACTATATGTTGCGGGTTGTTCGAAAATATGTTGCGGGTTGTTCGAAAGAGATACCGCGGCCCCGGAACGTAAAGGATAGGATACCTATCCTATATATACTATATATTATATATATCCTATCCTTTACATTTTGTCTGACTTTTTTAGTCTGACACTCCCAAAGAAAAAAAAATGGGTACAATATAACGAATTTTTTGGATGCTACTTTTTAGTTTATGCATGAGTGTCGTACTATTTTAGAGAACTTCAAGATAAACTTTCAGAGACGCGACGCGACTTCGGTAACTTATAGCTACCACAATAAGTTTTACACGGCTCTCGACAACATAACGACATTAAAGAATTTTGCAACTGCTCCTTCTATTTATTATTGGGCCGACTATTTCCCAATTATGTAGGTTGACAGTCAAAGAGATTTAAAAGACTTTTATAGTGGATACTGAGAATATTTTCATATCAAAACTGATCCCAAACATTTTCAATGTTTATATACAAATGCTTTCTGACAAGCGCACATGTGAAACTTAACAGAATAATTTATTACCAAGTAGTAACAAGTATTGTATTACGATTTTCTTCGTCTTGTCTCGTCTATAACTATTTGAATGTATTTATTTCCATTTAACAATATGTAACATGAAAAAAAAACAATGTATCTTGGACCATCACACCGCTAAGCAGAAGAAACTCTATCTATCCTAATAAAAACAAATGTTTCTTTCATTGAACAAAACCGCGGTCATCAAACACTGCCGATCTTTTACCACAAAATACATTAAAGATGAGTTTGTTACTGATCGCCGCTATTTACTCAAAACACTTGATATTCTAATGTTATGTAAACCATCTAACAATCTGCATTAAACGCCCCGGTTGGTTGGTATGTAAATAATTGAAAGTTGAACAGAGCCGTTCGAAGTTAGTATTATTTTCGTTCATTTATTGTTTAACTAACATAATATATTTACAAATATTTCTGAAAAACATTTAAAAATATTAGCCCACCGGCATCAGGAACAGGGTCTAAGCTACCGGCGCGGCGGCGGTCAGGGCTCCAGAGAAAGGAACCTCCTAACAATACGAGCTGTGTCCAGGAGTGCCGCTTTCTGTATCAAGCCCTTGATCCAGCTGCCTAACGTGAGCCTCCTCAGGTATTGGTCGAGGCTCTTGGCAATTAATCCATTGGCAGATAAGTACTTATTTGTTTGTGTTTTAATAATGAAGGTTTGTCGGCACGGTTGGCGCAGTTGCTGAGCGATCGACTACACAGATATACACATTACTGTAGTTAAAAGCTTTCAGGATTAACCGACTTAAACAAAACAACTACACAACTAAAACACCCCTTTTAAGTATAAAAAACGTTGCCCCGCACTAGGAATTTCCCCTGTATCGTGGGTGCATTTACAAACATTTAAACTCACATACACAAACTGGCAGACCCGAAACAACTACCTGTAGATCATAAAAATATTTGTTCCGTGAGCGAACGAACCCGTTCAATCGCCACTGCACCATTTATGCCGTCAAATCACTAACCACTTACCATAAGATCAGCAACCGCTAAATGCATGAGCAGCACGTCGAGACGACTGGCCCTCCCCGCGCGCTTCCTCTTCATGAGTTGAGATAGCACCGTCAGGTTGCCAGTAGCAGATATCACCATCAGCACACTGTATACTGTCATGGACACCATATGCCCGTGGTTGAACCGCATGTCCAGAGGCAGTTCATCACTGGTGTTCAGGTGAGACCAGTTCTTCTGTGAGGCCCCACCGGGCCCCGATACTTTCTCGTCTATATCCATGGTTTGTGTGGATACTATTTATTGTGGAGACAGGTATATGGTGACATTTTTGCATTCGTTGTTGTCTGTAACAATGAAGAAGGATTTTAATTAATTATTTGTTAGCTGAAATTGTAATTACTAAGATCATTACAGAAACGTTTTTCGCAAAAACAGTGAGTAAACTTATTATTAACTTTTTACTCAATTAAAAGCAATAAGTAGGTCGATACGTTTGTTAGTTTTCATTGCACATATGTAGTGAAACTGTAGGATACATAATTACTTTTTTTTTAAATTTATTTAAAGGGTTTTTTTCGCTTAGCGACCACATCACCCAGTGCTGGAAAAGCTATTTATAATCTAGTTAACACTAACTTATGATCTACATATTACTAACTTATACAATTCTTTTGCTTTCTCGGACATTGGAAAGGCAAGAATGGAATTACAAATACCGATATTAAATACGTTGTTTTGTCCAAATACTTGAATTCTATTATGTTCGTTCCGGACACACTCCATCAGAAAAAACTACTACTTAGTATATACAATGTGTCCGGTCATGGACTAGCGATATTCTAGATACTTTTGGAACGAGTGTCCACTTCCCCGCTTTTTTGAAAACACTAGGAAGTGGCGAAGGGCAGGGCGTTTTTGTGGGACTGTCTCTTGTAATCTGACGTTCAAAAAGTGCTGATTATCAGCCTAATTTGAATAAATGACTTTTGATTTTGATTTTGATTTTGATTTTTGGCAGCCATTTTGAGATATTCTCTATGCGTGTACAAAAAATAATCATATCTCTCAAAGTTTTGGTCTTACTGAGACGACAATAGGTTTATTCAGAGGGCAACAATATTGTCTATCGTTTAAATTAAGAAATGATGAACTTACATTTTCGTAACTTTAGAAAACTAAATTAAAGTCCGAAAAATTTTGCAAATCAACGAAAGTTTTGTAAACTTTTTTGTGAAAAAACCTGGTAGTTTTTTTTAAATGAATAAATTTGAGTACTGGAATGTTTGTTATATAAGTACATAGAATATCGCTAGTCCGTGACTGGAAGCATTTTATATACTAACTCCTCTACCTACCCCACACACCGACTACCTCCATAAAACAATAGCTGAAGTGAAGAAACAACAGTTTAGAATCGACATAAATAACTTTGATATTGGAGATAAAATAATCGATAAACGTGTTATAAAAATTAATGAGTAACTGCGTCATCAGTTTACCGTGGGCGCCATTAAGCATTTCTGTCTACGCCGCGGCTACGGTACTACGCCGTAGCTGTCGTAGCCTTAACCCCGCTACGCACATTTAGCATTCATATTTTTTTATCGTATCTCTACATTCGTACTGTCCATCCAAAGGTTGTCTGGAAGATATCGCTATTAGCGATAAGACCGCCATTGTAACCATAGATTTAGCATCTTTTTGTAAAACAGTTTTGTTTTTAGATTATGGTGTGCAATAAAGTATATTCAATTCTATTTTCTTTATACGAAATTATTTCAATAAAAATGAATGGTGAATCTTCAACGGTGAATAAAGTATTGTAACTACTGTACTAATATAAAATATCTTTATAATATTTTCTCTTCATGTTCTCATTTTAAGAAGAAAATAACCGTAGTACGTATGAATAAAGTTTCTCAGTAAACATCTGAAACTGAAAATGAATTAATTCCTCCAGAAAAATGTGTTTAACTTTATTCTTATCGATTCGAGTGCTTGTTAGTTTTACGGCAAATGGAAAAGTTTTTTGTTTCTGTAATCTTAGACTGACAAAACATGGCTGTTGGTCTCCAATAAACCTTGAAGTGTCTTGTTTCCATAGTTATGTTAATATTCTTAAGAAATTCTATCTTAATTCCGGGTCTGGCATTGATAAAAAAACTTTTTCGTACCACTTGCTCAAAAAAGTGACATTCTATGCCACAAAAAGCGAACATAACAATAGTCATTTTTAATCTGTCAAAAACAGGGAAAGAAAATTGTACTGAATTTCATTCATCCCCTAGGGAGAGAATGTGATTTAAAATTGGAATACTTAATACTGAACTACATCTATGTTTACACCATTGAGTTTGTAGGTATTTATAGCATTAATCATCTTTTTTAAAAAGGAACACGCAATTAATATGCAGTTATGATTATTAAATAAAATTACCAAAACCGACGAGGTCGTATGAGCTTGATGCCTTTGCTTTTCCGACAAAACATATTAGTCTAGGAATTTGCCGCGATTTTGTTTTCTTCAAATACATAAACGTTAAGTTTATTTTTATAAACAAGTTAATGTTTTAAAAATACATTGTTAAATCAAAGCGACAGTGTATTGTCGGATTCCATCAGTGCAAATGCTGCCGCAATCATACTCATCAACAATAAATGTACCAAACAAAAGTGTAGCTCTCTTTATAAATAACTAGCTGTTCCTCGCGGTTTCACCCACGCTGCTCAGCACCTGTTGGTCGTAGCGTGATGTTATATAGCCTATAGCCTTCCTCAAGAAATGGACTATCCAACACTAAAAGAATTTTTCAATTACAACCAGTAGTCCCTGAGATTAGTGCGTTCAAACAAACAAACAAACAAACTCCTCAACTTTATAATATTAGTATAGATTGGACCAATGTTCGAATCTTAACTTTTACTTTTAATGTCATTATCTTTAATAAATGCTTATCTCATATTATTACTGTGTTAATTTTTTCGCAAATGGTACGAAAAGTAGAGTATTTTCCTCGGTGATAAAGCTGTCTTAGTCTTGGGTAAACTTAAATCTCTCGCTACACTCAGGACTCGTCTTAAATCCCTCGCTTCGCTCGTGATTTAAGTTTTTAACACCCTCGCTACGCTCGGGAGTAAACCTCGAGTCCTTCGTTACACTCGCGATTTAAATCGTCACCCGCGACAGAAGACACTGCTTTATCCCCTTGGTTAATAATCTACTATTTCAAAACACTTCCTATACAATACTATTTCAAAATACTGGCTCTTATTGCACTACCATTAGGTTTAACTTGCAATGTATTTCACACGAGCGCTTTTTTGCAATATTTTATCGTAACGAGGGTTTTTTTCTGATTTAGCACGGATAACAATGAACAACTGTACAAATCCCTGTAGTTTTTTAGAGCAAGGTTTGTTTGCCCATGTTTTTAAGGCCTTCATCCTTACTAATATTATGAGTGTGAAAGTGAGTCTGTTTGTTTGTTTGTTACGCCTTCACGCCTACGTGGCTAAGCCGATTGTGATGAATTTTGGTACAGAGATAGTTGGGACCCTGGAGACGGATATAAGCTAACTTTTTTAAAAACAAAATGTGGGAAATAAGGGGGAAAGAGGGAAATCTTAACTTTCCTATTACAATAAATAAGGCGCTAGGGCAAATACTACAAGTAGCAGGTACCTGCAAATCAGGAAAGGAGAACTGTGCTACCCCGAATCAAACGCCACCAAAGCCGCGAGCAAAAGCTAGTATTTATATTAAAAAAAAATAGTTTTTAACAGAATATCGCAAATAAACATGATTATATAAAAATAACTTTCTTACAACAAATTGACATTTCTTCTTTTCTGTTCTAAATTCAAAAATATCCGTTTTTCATTTTGAAGTACGGTATTTTTATATCCATACAGTCCATCCCAAGGTTATCTGGAAGATATCGCAATCAGCGATAAGGCCGCTATTGCATCCATAGAATTAGCAATTTCTGTAAAACAGTTATGTTTCAATGTTGGTGTGCAATAAAGTATATTCTATTCTAACCCTTAAAAGCAAATTGAACTTAAAAAAAAGTAGGTAGGTTGGGTGCAAGATTACAGTAAGAAAGAAGGTGCATTGCAACGTATCGGAAGACCACAGCTAACATAAAATAAAATACTTTTAAATAGGGTTTTTTAATTTTACATATTTTGTTGAATGGCAAAACTTGAAAACTCAAATTCAAACTCAATTTTTTTTTTTCAATTAGTGCTTTACAGGCACTTTTGAATGTCAAAAACAAAAAAAATGAGGCTGCTACAGTCCCAGTCACAAGACATAATAACTTGTGAAAGTACTGTAGTTGCCCATTCCAAAGCGTAGATCTCTATGGAGAAGAATGGGCAAGAAACTCTTCGTGGTCACTCTTTTAAATCATAATGTTTTATAAAATCATGGATACATCACTCATGTTGAGATTATTCATAATGTGAGAACGATGTAGAAAAACGAGCACATTTAGAGCGTCCAGATTCAAACATCGTTATTTATATTGATAAGAACCCGCAACAAGATCCATTTAGAAGTTCCAAGCGGTGACAAAAACAGACACGAAAAGGAAATTTGTTTTCTCATAATTACCTATAGATGCTAATTACATAATAAATTCTCATTGGCACAGTATTCAGCCCACGCAGCACTTAATAAAAGGCTGAATTTCAGTTAGTTAAACACAAAGTTGGCCAATTACACAAGATTATATCTTTAAGGCTTATTGAAAGTTAAACTAAAGGCCTTATGTAAGGATTAGGAGACAACTTAAATAACTGCGAGAATAGAATAGAATAGTACTTCAGTCAACAAAATTAAAACATTTACTTATTTCTCATAATTTGAAGAATTTATGGACGACTAACCTGGCGCCCGCGGTTTCGCGAGCGTGATTTCGAAAAAAAAGTATCTTATGTGTTATTCCAGACCATAATATACCTCTATGCCTAATTTCATCACGATCCGTTCAGCTGTTTTAACGTGAAAGTAACAAACAAGCATCCATACATTCATACATCCATCCATCCTCACAAACATTCGCATCCTTACTTAATATTATAAAAGCGAAAGTGAGTTTGTTTGTTTGTTACCTCTTCACGCTTTAATGGCTAAACCGATTTTGATGAATTTTGGTACAGAGATAGTTGGGAACCAGGAAACGGACAAAGGCTATTTTTTTTAAAAAAAGAGTGGGATATGACGGAGAAAGAGGGAAGAAACGGGAAAACTTAGCGTTGCTATTACAAACCAATAAGGCGCTACTGAATTTGACGCGAGCGAAGCCGCGGGCAACAGCTAGTTTATAATATTAGTAGGAAGTAGAATACTGATTGTGTTTGTTGTAAATAAATTAACAAAAATGCTAAGTGATGATTGTATTTTCGATTCAAAAATTGACGTACCTACTTATTTTAGGTTTACACTGTGTGCTCGTGTCACTAGGAAAGAAAGAAAGAAAAAACATTTATTAGTCGCAAATTACGACAAGCAACAAAATAACAAAGAAAAATATGTGTGACGGATGCAGCTAAGTAAATACCAGCATATAACGACAAGCGACTATCGTACCCTTTCAACCCATTTATTACACAACAATACATGTTCTAAAAACTGCTATCAAACTTTCGAGTTCCAAACTACAAACAACGAGTATCTAAAAATAACGTAAGTCAATCAAACTACTCAAAATAACCATTAATTAACCAATTGAACTCCCTCTAATTTACATTAATGATTGCGAGGGTTCACTCCAAATTAGCCCAATGACCCCTTTACTTCAGACACCATCTTGACTTACCTCTCGAAAAGAAGTCTGTAGTTGAGATAAATAACTAATGGGTCCGGTTTGAATTATTGCAAGTCAACAAAAGACTTTCGAATCATAATTTCTTGCTCAAGAATGAAGAATGTTAACTAGTTTGATTATTAGCACTCCATATTCTCTGTCAAAAATAAAGAATACTAATGAAAAAATTACTTCGATATGTCAATTAGTTTCCGATTTAGAAGAAAAACAAGTTGTGACTGTACGACGCGGGCTGCCGGGTACGGGTTTATGTAAAAATACAACTACCAATTCGACGGAAAAGATGTTTTTTTATAGTTCCAAAGGATGTTAAAAGCCCTTTTCCGAATCCTTCATCCATTTTATTAATCGAATAATTTTTACTATTATTAGAGTTCTAACATAATTCACGAACGAAAACCAACACAACAAAACACTACGCAAGCAATTACAATTACACCTACTATGACCACTGGCGACTTGATATTAAGCGAGCTGTGGCCCGCGCGGCGCGTTGTGAAATGACGTCACAAGCGGTCACGTGACTATTAGCGGGACTCGATATTTTTCGAAACTTTGAATACCTATAAAATCATAACTACTGGTTTTTTTTTACTAAAACAAAAACTAGCGTGTTTGCATACATACAGGCTTTACTAAGACTGCATTTCAAGCGATTTGGCATACCAAGTAAGATTCTTCATTGTACAAAAGTTGGCTGATCACATAACACCACGCCCGTGATTTCTGAATAATCAAGCAGAAGTGTGACTGGTAGTACACCCTTATGGGGCTAGTTATGTTTTAGCACCATGTGTTTAGAGGCGAGACTATTATATTATAAACAGAGTGATATCGGGATCACTCTGTTTTAATAGTTGATCGTTCACATCCCACAACTCACTCACATTTTGCTAGCCCTACTCACTTTTCGCTAAACTCAAGCGGTGGGACTGAAACTGAATGGATTACAGAAAGGCTAATGACGTCACAAACTAGTGACGAGCTTTTAAAACTTTAAGTGCTATTCCATGTTTTAATAACTTTTGAGTCAGTGAGGCACTGTTATTTTATTATTTTTAGTTTAACTTTTAATTTGAAACTGTGATATTGCTTCCATTTTTGTATTTGTTATTCTATAAACAATCTATATTTCTTCAGGTTCTTAGCATAATTATTCTCGTGACTAACGTCTGTTACAATCGAGGTGTTTATTTTCATAAACAAGCAATGTTTAAAAAAATATATCACCAGAATAAATTAAATACTTAAAAACGGCAAAAAGAACATGATTCCATACAAACAAAAGTAATGGAGCCATACAACAAATATGTTTTTTGCCGTTTTCATTGATAATGTTACGGAATCCTAATCCTTGCACGAGACCGACTCGCTCTTGGCTGTTCTTTTAAAGTTCTAGGAGATTTAAGGATAATTTAATTCTAAACATATTTTGTCATTACTTCAAACTTGAATCAGTAATTCTGCATTAAAATCTCATCTTACAATAAATAATTATAAGTTGTAAATTTTTCCTTACTTCCTTACTAATATTATAAAAGCGAAAGTGAGTTTGTTTGTTTGTTACCTCTTCACGCTTTAATGGCTTAACCGATTTTGATGATTTTTGGTACTGAGATTGTTGGGAACCAGGAGACCTCAACCGGACTTAGGTTAATTTTTTTTTCAAAAAAAGTGGGATGTGAGGGAGAAAGAGGGAAGAAAAGGGAAAACTTAGCGTTGCTAATACAAATCAATTAGGTGCAAGGGCAAAAACTGCAGGTACCAGGTACCTGCAAATAAAAGGGAAAAAGAGTAAAGGGGAACTGTGTTACCCCGAATTTAACGCGAGCGAAGCCGCGGGGAAAAGCCCGCGGTTTCAGCTTGTAATCACATATTGTAAGAAGTCCGTCTGCAATGTATGTCTTAATTTTAACAGCTTTTCACTTCATTAATTTCTCGAGAAAAGAGCAAAATGTTTCTTTTAAAGGAAATAAAAGATAACAAAGGCTTATGTTAAATATATACATACATAATACATTTGTATGTAAACCGCAACGAGTTCCTTCCAACCCTTACGTTAGACATTTAATTATGATGGTAAATGTTAGCCATCTTGTTTTTATTTTCTTTAGACGGAAACAAGGAAATAGGGAAAATTACTCTATGGTAATTTATGTACCTAAGTCAAGTGCGAGTCAGATTCGAGCACCGAGAGTTCCGTACAAACTCGCGACATAAACGGCCGTAACTTTTCAATGCTCCAAGGGACCACATTTTTGAGTATATGGTTTTAATTTCAACTCGATACCTTCACGCGTTCCCGAGATAAAGGGTCTTAACAGACAGACGGACAACAAAGTGATTTAGTTTTGAGGCATTGAGCCCTAAATATGACATAACTATGTACTCCAATCAAATCATTTTTTTCTTATAACAGTCTACTACACGAATCAAATCATGACACCGCGGTACCGAGTTCCTTTAGAAATAATGATAACAAGGGTAATTAATATTAAACCTATTTATTGAATACCCAAAATCCAAAACTACATGCAATAATAAATGTTCTTTTTTCCGGAAGATCATCAAATAACTTCAACTGCTCTACGCGGAGCGGGAGGGAATAACACTTTACAAAATCTACCCATGTTCCTTCTTTTGCCCTGTGTGTTCCGGCGCTGCGGTATCTCTATCGAACAACCCGCAACCCCGGCAGTAATACAATACCTTCCTACCTTCCCACAAGGCATCGTTCAATCTCAAGTTAAAGGTTGTCAAGCGATCCGTTATTTAATCCCGACACCGGATTTGGTGGGTGTTTTTAAATTAATTAGAGTAACTAGGAACCAAGACTTGGGAGGTTTAATTGTGCAGTTGGCGGGTTTCGGGGGTCTAATAGTCAAGTGATTAGCTTGTTTCCTAATTCCTGTTTTTAATGCGTGTCATCGCAAAAAGTATGAGCTATTTTTCGTCAATTGGATATGAATGTTGATGAATGAAGCGGGTGAGGAAAGCCAAATAATAGATAGATAGACCGTGTAAGGAATGATATGAAGGAGAAAAGATTAAAAGATGCCGTGACGTCTGACAGGGGAGAATGGAAGGAAAAACATGTTGCGTCGACCCCAAAAGGAATGGGACAAGGGCATGAAAATAATGATGTTGAGTTATTTTCATGAATTGGCTAGACGTTGTTGTATTTATAAAATGCCTGTTGCCCTCAGCTTCCCCCGCGTGCTAGTCAGAACGAAATTCGTTCTGTCGTTTTTGCGTGAAAAAGTAAAAAACATTCTTACATCCACCCTCACAATATCGTTTATCATTCTATGTAAAAAAACGTCGTTAAATAATATAAACTACCTCTTTTATTTAGGCTCCATTATTTAAATTAACTGTTGGATTGTAGAATTACGCAAATTAAATCTATTTTAAAAAAGGAACATTCAATTTCCTAGAACTACTTTTAAATTAATTCTAGTCAATTTTCCTAGAAAAACCAAACGAGACAGAATCACGCACTGAGGGAACTTCCGTGGTTGCGGGTTGTTCGAAAAAGAAACCGCGGCCCCGGAACGTAAAGGGAAACAGAGCGGGGAGCGTGTTCCTTCTGTTTCCCTTTCTAGTTATTTGATGATTTCCCAAGACAACAAAAAAATAAGGGTATAAACCTGCGACATAAACGGCCATATATTTTGACTGCGTAGACTCAGAGGGTTTATTCTTTCACAGTTCCAAGGCACTAGCGACTGCAATATAAATGCTTTTAATGTAACTTGATACCTCCACGCGTTCTCGAGGGTCTTGACACGGAATGACGAACGGACAACAAAGTGATCCGGTAAGAGTTCCATTTTTTTCTTTTTACGCTACCCTAAAAACAATCCTGTTAATAGGCTGACAGGCCACTATGCATACTTATTTAACCTAAACAAGTATGCACATTGGCTTGACTGTTTTCAGAGCCCCTGAAAAAGAAGCTTTCAAACAGATAGTTTTAAAGTACTTTCTTCAATGGGTTTATTTTTCAAACACCCTTTCATTTCTCCCACACGAAGATGAAACATTGCAGACCATCTATAAAACTATAATCAAACAAACAATATGGTATTGGAACGAAGTTACCTATCGCGCGTTGTGAAAGGGGGCAAGACGAAAAAAATTTTTACCAAAAGTTGTCACGACACTTTTTGCTATAGTAAGCTATTGTAAGCTGTGCGGCGTCGCATGTTTCTCTGTCTGTCTGTCTGTCTCTCTCTCTCTTATAGAAAGCAAGCCAGATATTTTCATTTCTATTTCGCATTGAACAGTGTGGTGTCGCGACGAGAAATTCGTTCCATCCGGGTGTCCCTTGACACCTCTAATTTTTTTTTAATTGCGGATGGGAAATCATCAAATAACTTTTCCTGCTCTGAGCGGAGCAAGGGAGAGTGTCAGACTTGTACTGACTGACACCCACGCATGTTATACTACCCGGACCAGTCTTATCAACAATTGAATACACTATTCTGTTTGTGAATTTTAGGAACAATAACTAAGGAGGTCTTTCTACTGGTACAACGGATTGTGTTCTACTAAAATACTTAAATCGATCAAGTGTGAAAACAGATAAAGTTATCACTGTGCTTCGTTCATTATGTAACATTGCCTGAACATTATCTTTTCGCTCTGTTTCACTTACATATTGACCAGTGTTTGCATTTTGATGCGAAAATATTGTGTTTAACTGTCAAAATATCATTTGGATTACAATGTGGGCTTATATTTATATTTGTTTTTTTTTTGACGGGGGATATGTGCAATCGATCTCGTCGTTGCTCTCCCCCTTTTTTGCGGATGTTTCGTGAAATAACTTCCCTCGTTCTGGGCGGAGCGGGAGAGGGTCAGACTTTTTTGACTAAAACCCACCCATGTTCCATGTCCAGAGCGAGAGGGAATGGGAAGCGGTTGCCTCCTTCTGCGAAGCAGTCATGCTAGCGAAGGAGGTGACGGGGTGTTTGAGGGAGAGAGCCTCAAAACCAACCCAGCCGCCGCGGGAGACGCCACTGGCGCCGGGCGCCGCGAGACGACTCCCGGTCACCGTAGATGCGGGCCTGTGGACGGTGAGCATTGCTCACCGTCCGTCCGTCTATTGACCTCAAATAGATGTGACAAAGCAGGGGGGCCTGCCAGGGCCACCTCAACCTGCCGGGGTTGCGGGTTGTTTGAAAGAGATACCGCGGCCCCGGAACGTAAAGGGCAATGGAAGGAACATGGGTGGGTTTTAGTCAGTACAAGACACTCTGACACCCCCCCCCCCCCTCTCCGCCAAGAGCGGGGGAAGTTATTTGATGATTTCCCATCCGCAAAATGAGCGTGTCGATGTGTGCGTGCGTTTTATCTTTTGTATGAAACTGACCTTCCATTCTATTTTGTGATATTAGCTTATGTTTTTCAATAAAGGAAACCATCTACGTCGCAAATATTACGCAGTGAACTGTGAAACGAAATGATACCCTTCAGCAAAATATCTAATATGAACTAGCTTTTGCCCGCGGCTTCGCTCGCGTTAAATTCGGTAGCGTCTTATAGATTTGTAATAGCAACGCTAAGTTTTCCCTTTTATTCCCTCTTTCTTCCTCACATCACACTTTTCTAAAAAAAAATCAAAGCGTGAAGAGGTAACAAACAAACAAACGCACTTTTTATAATATGTTGGACTCGTACAGTAAAACTCACTTTTAAATTCAACTAAATACTTTATTCCACTGACTTGCTAGTGCACGGTTCGGGTTGGTTGTTTCCATGGAGAAGAACCGGCAAGAAACTCCATGGTTACTCTTTTAAATCATTTGGTTTTACAATGTCGTTGTTACAGCGTTAATACTTAAGTATAACAGGCTAGCGCAGACCCGACAATATGTCCTTGCTTACTTATCGATCATAACCGACTCAATTTAAAACTAACGCGCCACACTGACAACTCGAATGTCGCGCGCCACTTTGGTTGGTACAACCGGGTAATATGAATATAAGACAAACAATTATAGATTAAGTTTTACGTATTCGATTTATCGTAATATAATATTTCAGGAATTAATTAAACATTATTATGCATATAAATTCTATTTTAAAATGAATTGATAAAATGGAAACATATCAAACAAAAGAAGCGCCATCTAGTGGTCAATGGTTTATGATGACAGTCGTACCAACTTAAAAGGCATCATCGCAACTACTTATACTATTGACCACAAATTACTAACAAAATACAAAAGTAATATTAACTTATTTTCTACATTATTCTAACATTCGGCCATCCGCATAACTTACGCGTCCTCGCGTATGTATACGAATAGCATTATATACAATAATCAATATTGCGTATCTAAATCAACTGTTCCAGTTACAATGCAACTATTGAAGCCATACTGGATATCTTAATTAATCATGACTAACACATCCAACTGTACGAAATAGTTTGTTACTCGTCGCTACTACTTTGCACCCTATTCCAACATTCGGCCATCCATGTAACTTACGCGTCCTCGCGTATTTAGGTAAATGGTTTTTTATTTGAAAATATTTCAATTGTATACAGTTATACAGGTAATATTCAAATCAACAACACAAAGCAATTACAACTGTATGTACCTAACCATAAAACACTAAGAATCAACTTTAAATATTATAAATTGGTGTAAATATATGAGTGGTGCAAGTCGCTATAACCTTAAAACCACAAAACCGTTTTATTTACTAGTGGTACAAGTCGCTACTAGTACTACCTTGAACTACCAAGCCGTCTTATTCACTAGTGGTACAAGTCGCTACTACCTTGAAACTACCAAGCCGTCTTATTTACTAGTGGTACCTACAAGTCGCTACTACCTTGAAACTACCAAGCCGTCTTATTTACTAGTGGTACCTACAAGTCGCTACTAACTTGAAACTACCAAGCCGTCTTATTTACTAGTGGTACCTACAAGTCGCTACTACCTTGAAACTACCAAGCCGTCTTATTTACTAGTGGTACCTACAAGTCGCTACTACCTTGAAACTACCAAGCCGTCTTATTTACTAGTGGTACAAGTCGCTACTACCTTGAAACTACCAATCCATTTTATTCACATGTTTTAAATTATAATTAGATCAATCAAATAAAATAATGACAATAGCTAACAGTCGGCCTTTCCTGACAAAATCACGTCTCGGGAATTTAATCCTTACTAATATTATAAAAGCGAAAGTGAGTTTGTTACGTCTTCAACATTGATAAATGTTGGTGCAGAAATAGTTGGGACCCCGGATACGGATAAAGACTATTTAAAAAAAAGATTGAAATATGAGGAAGAAAATGGAAAACTTAGCATTGCTATTACAAGGCACAAGGGCAAAAACTACAGATAACAGGCACCTGTATGTCATGAAAGGGAAACCGTGATAACCCGAATTTAACGCGAGCGAAGCCACGGGCGAAAGCTAGTATATGTAATAAGCATTTACAAGATTTAATAATTCATCATACTGAACACTGAAGCCCCTTTATGTCTTCAGTACTGCTGAGCCATTCTTCTGGAACCTCTACACATTTCCGAAGGTTTGACAACAATTACTATAAACTATCAATACTGAAGCCATTCATGTCTTCAGTACTGCTAAGTCATTTCACTGGGACCTCTACACATGTCCAGTGATTTGACAACAACTACTATAAACTGTCAATACTGAAGGTCATTCATGTCTTCAGTACTGCTAAGTCATTTCACTGGGACCTCTACACATGTCCAGTGATTTGACAACAACTACTATAAACTGTCAATACTGAAGGCCATTCATGTCTTCAGTACTGCTAAGTCATTTCACTGGGACCTCTACACATGTCCAGTGATTTGACAACAACTACTATAAACTATCAATACTGAAGTCCCTTCATGTCTTCAGTACTGCCAAGTCATTTCACTGGGACCTCTACACATGTCCAGTGGTTTGACAACAACTACAATAAACTATCAATACTGAAGGCCATTCATGTCTTCAGTACTGCTAAGTCATTTCACTGGAACCTCTACAAATGTCCAGTGATTTGACAACAACTACTATAAACGATCAATACTGAAGCTCCTTCACGTCTTCGGTACTGCTAAGTCATTTCACTGGAACCTCTACAAATGTCCAGTGAGTTGACAACAACTACTATAAACGATCAATACTGAAGCTCCTTCACGTCTTCGGTACTGCTAAGTCATTTCACTGGGACCTCTACACATGTCCAGTGATTTGACAACTACCCAAAGTTCATCTTTAAGAGGTTCATTAACTCTTTTGATCAGTTAACTTCTCAGTACTTAATCTCATTACCACATTTACAATCAAACAGGTACTTCATGAGAAGCCCCTTTATAAAACGGCGTAAGAGACTTGATAGGCCAATAAATTGCCTAAAACCTTGTTGTCCTCCTTTCTAGCAGGGCAATCGTCAACTAAATGTCCTGCTTTATTATGTAACCACAGCAAACTCAGCCAACCGCTGAGAACCAGATATTGAGAAGACAGCCATTATAACGCCATTCGGATTATTCGAATACCCTCGAATGTGTCCAGGTTACAAAAAATGCAGGACAAACTTTTCAACGGTTCATACATCGTATGCTGAGTAGATTGGATTACGTTTTCCCATTTATCGACGACGTAATCATAGAATCTGACAAAGCGAAACAGCACAAGAAAGACTTCAAGTTGTCCTACAAAGATAACATGACCATGGAATCACAACTAACCATCAAAATGTATTTTTGAAAAACCAAGCGTTAACTTTCTCGGCTATGACACACCGTCCGAAGGAATCAAACCACCGAAAGATACAAGTTAAAATCATCACTGGCTACACTAGGCCTGAAACCATTGAAGATCTTATTATATCTTATTTAGTTTCCTGGGAATGGTGAACTTGTATCGCGACAACATTCCAAACGCCGCGCATGTACAACACCTCTCAATGCATATCTACACAACTGTAAGAATCGTGACAAGACAAAGATAGCTGGACAGCGGAAGCATCAACAGCTTTTGAGTCATGTAAGGCTAGCATGCAAACCGCAACCTTACTTGTTCACCCGTCACCAACCGCAGCTATGTCACTAATGTGCGATGCGTCTAACAACTGTGCTGGAGCCGTACTACAACAGCGCATCAACAACAAGTGGGTTCCTCTTAGCTATCCCTCAAAGAAATTCTCAGAAACTCAGCTCAGTACGTTTGACAGACAATTTTGTCTATTTATAAGGCCGTCAGACGCTTCAGAAATACTTTCGAAGGAAGATAATTGATAGTGTTTATCGACCACAAGACGCTGACCTACGCAATACACAAGCCATCGTCTAAGAACCAAATCTGACAGACTCGTGAAGACGCCTGTACGCTTCGCTAGACTGGGAGCACTGTAGCTGTATACCAATACATCGTGGAACACAATACACCGCTGGACTGAAAGGCGCGCTGCCGCCACCTATATTTGTAAACTTCGTCCATTTTGTTTCTTCGTTAAGAATATTCCATTTTTATGTAAAGCTTTGTGATTGGACAAATTAATAAAACTAAGAGGCAGATCAACCACTACATGCCAGTTCTATGAAAATAGTAGAAATAAATCGAAACATATACAAGTTGCAACATAGTGTTATCATTCATTATCTTTCCCTACGATACACTACAATTACAAGCAGTACACCGTTTGATTGCTTGTTTACATTTATAATATGGGTGACTTCTTCACCACAATTATAGCATTTAGCTGTGGTTCCTGACATATTGGTTTCATTATCAATTAACCTGCTGCACCGTTTTGTCAATTTCTTTGTTAGTTTTAACCCCCTTCAAATAAACTAACTAATTTATCGAGATCAGAATACTGGACTGCTTCCGCAAAAATTCTCATAGAACGATCTTCGATACCCAAAAGTATGCAATCAATGGCATTCTTGCACGTAATTGTATATCGATTAAGTAAAACTGTTTAGTCACGAAAATATCCCTCTAATGTATCTCCTAAACGCGATTTACAAGCAAGCATGTGTAGTTTGTTTTGCCATTCAGACTAGGAGGCCTACCATGAACTGTTATTGCGATTCAATTGATGTTCTACAATAAACTGTTTTGCCATTTCATACCACAATATCCTTAATACGATCTAGTTTAAGCAACGCCAAATCAAGTCGGCAATTGGATCGCAAACTGTTTTCATTCATTCTTTTTTCATACCATAACGTGACCTAATCAACCTAAATTGGATAGCTTATGTGTCAAATTAAGCAATTCATGTAAGTTTTATTTCTTGGCGTGAAGTGAGTCGTTTTGTTAATCCTTACTTCCTTACTAATATTATAAAAGCGAAAGTGAGTTTGTTTGTTTGTTTATTTGTTTGTTTGTTTGTTTGTTACCTCTTCACGCTTTAATGGCTAAACCGATTTTGATGAATTTTGGCACAGAGATAGTTGGGAACCAGGAGACGGACATAGGCTAATATTTTTTTGAAAAAAGTGGGATGTGAGGGAGAAAGAGGGAAGAAAAGGGAAAACTTAGCGTTGCTGTTACAAATCAATAAGGCGCAAGGGGAACTGTGTTACCCCAAATTTAACGCGGGCGAAGCCGCGGGCGAAAGCTAGTAACTTTATAAAATTGTGATAATATACGTAATTCAAAGTATTTCAGTTGAATACTGCCCAATTTCCTGATTACCGTAAACTCCAAAAGAATACTTATGCCATTATTCGTAATACTAATTAATATAACTTCAAATAATACTAAAAAATTTAGTAATTAAGCAACAACAATTTCAACTTTCAAAACAGCTGTCAAATCTGACATAAGTGAAGGTGCGTTCCTAACTCGTCTTAATCAATTTATTTTAACAACAACAATAAGCAAACCTCTGATATTTCTAAATAAAATAATTATTTAAACTACTATCATTTACTACTAAAATTATACTAACTAATAAGTATATAATCTGACGCTAGAAAACGTAATTTAAAAATGTTTTTTGTAATTTTTATACAGATGAAGTCTCGAAACGCAACGCATATGGTGCGAGTAAAAAGAGACAGACTTATGTTACGACTCTACAGCGTCAGCTCTTTCTCACACCGCGGACCACAGACAAATTTCGATCTTTCATTTAGTCCGTGAGCGATTCAAACGCCTGTCAGCTAAAGGCACTTCATGGTACGCTCTGCATGATTTAGTTTAGGTACTTATACTGGATTGCATCGGAAGTGAATGGCAACTTTAAAAGTCGATGGTAGGTCTACAGGAAAACATTACTCTGGGAAGCTCTTGGTACCATTTTTGCACCGAACCTACAAGTTTTGGCAGTTTGTACTAGTTCGTAGCGACTTGTTCACCTGTCTGACATGTTGTAAATTTGTGCACACTCGTTTACTTTGCATATCCACATTGTTTGATTTCATTTTGATGGATCCAATTCTAAAATAACATTAAAAACAGGCAAGCATTCATTGCTTCCATAAGTTTACATGGTCTGAATGACGTCTCTTAACATTTGCGCCAGTAAAAACTGATTACTGACCTATTCGGCAATGTTACCTACACCTTGAGAAAGCCTCGAGTTGCCACAGCTGCGCCTCGAACAGCTCCAGCTGCGTCTCGAACAGCTCTGGCTGCGTCTTAAACAGCTCCGGCTGCGCCTCGCACCGTTCCGGCTGCGTCTCGAACCGCTCCGGCTGTGCCTCGAACCGCTCCGGCTGCGCCTCGTACCGTTTCGGCTGCGCCTCGTACCGTTCCGGCTGCGCCTCGAACCGCTCCGGCTGGGCCTCGTACCGTTCCGGCTGCGCCTCGAACCGCTCCGGCTGTGCTTCGAACCTCTGCGGCTGTGCCTCGCACCGTTCTGGCTGCGCCTCGAAACGCTCCGAAAAACAAATCATACAAGTATTCATTACAATTATGGAATAAAAATAAACACACGCACACACCCAATTATCTGTGTTTTATTTATAAAAACAAATCATACAAATATTCATTCCAAAAGTTAACCAGTGGGAAAAATATTAATTAATGCTCTGACCAACTTTTTATAAATACCCCACCTTGTTTTTTTTTTTATATATTTTCGTTTAAGTTATCACTCCATGTTATTAGCATTATTATTACCATTCCATTTATTATATCTACGTATAATAAGATATCAAGCTAGTTACACTATTTATCTAACTGCTGGTCATTTGATTGAATTTATAAACGGATAAAAGAAACTGTACCTTAATATTGTGCTTTGCTGGGCGTTCGGTAACACTGAGATACTTAATTGTTTCTAGTGCTATCCCACTTCTGATATGTTGGACTCGTACAGTAAAACTCACTTTTAAATTCAACTAAATACTTTATTCCACTGACTTGCTAGTGCACGGTTCGGGTTGGTTGTTTCCATGGAGAAGAACCGGCAAGAAACTCCATGGTTACTCTTTTAAATCATTTGGTTTTACAATGTCGTTGTTACAGCGTTAATACTTAAGTATAACAGGCTAGCGCAGACCCGACAATATGTCCTTGCTTACTTATCGATCATAACCGACTCAATTTAAAACTAACGCGCCACACTGACAACTCGAATGTCGCGCGCCACTTTGGTTGGTACAACCGGGTAATATGAATATAAGACAAACAATTATAGATTAAGTTTTACGTATTCGATTTATCGTAATATAATATTTCAGGAATTAATTAAACATTATTATGCATATAAATTCTATTTTAAAATGAATTGATAAAATGGAAACATATCAAACAAAAGAAGCGCCATCTAGTGGTCAATGGTTTATGATGACAGTCGTACCAACTTAAAAGGCATCATCGCAACTACTTATACTATTGACCACAAATTACTAACAAAATACAAAAGTAATATTAACTTATTTTCTACATTATTCTAACAAATATTAGTAAGGATTATAAAATACCATAAATTCATCGAAAATAAACGTAACCTTCACAGGCTGAACTCGTGCCAAGCTTTCCTTGGAAAAGTATGTTTTTTTTTGCATTTACCTAACATTAATTAAAATCTCTTAAGTGTTTTTTGAAGGTGATTTTTTACCTTGTTTTGAAACACGCGTTTCTTTAAATTTCCCCGTTCGTTGAAATGGTGATATTAATTTTGGATGAAAATTTAAGTTTTAAAAGTTAACAGTAACGTGCTTCGGCGTAGCAAACGCTACGACGACGCGTAGTTTTGAAAACAAAGGATGTTTTAGAAAGCTATCATATACAAAAATATATTAGATTAGCCTTTGCCCACGGCTTCGCTCGAGTTAAATTCGGGGTAACACACTTCCCCTTTACTGATTTGCGGGTACCTGCTAGGTACCTGTAGTTTTTGCCCTTGTGCCTTATTTATTGTAATAGCAATGCTAAGTTTTCCCTTTTCTTTCCTCTTTCTCACCCCTCATATCTCAATCTTTAAAAAAAAATAGCCTCTGTCCGGATCCGAACTATCTCCGCACCAAAATTCATCAAAATCGGTTTAAACATTTAGGCGTGAAGACGTAACAAACAAACTCACTTTCGCTTTTATAATATTAAGTAAGGATAATTTTTAAATGATAGTTCAGATATTATCAGAGTCAGTATTTTCTATTGATTGTGATATTTTTGATTGAATATGGAACGCGAGAACTGTTTCAGATAGTTTTTAATTTTGTGAACTGAAAATGAATATTTAGAAATTTGCATCCAAACGAAGCTGGTTAATAAGTATGAATAATTTAATGTTTTGCATTTTAAGTAGAAACTTTCACGTTTATCCCCATGTAAGCTAGTAAACAAATATAAGTAATACAACGTGGGAATTATTACTAGAGAAAAGCCTAGTTTGTGTGTGCAATAAAGAATAGAAAAAAAACTGCGGACAATAACACAGAGGAAAATTGTGTATTTTAGGAGACACCCATTCGTCCATTACTACAATTTACAAGAATTCGATGAACCAAAAGTGTAACAATTACAACAACAACAATCAATAATCATCCCATGACCTGAATAGAGCTGATCAGCTCTATTCAGGTCATGTTTGTGAACGGGCGCTGTCAGTTGGAACTGGTCATTTTTTAGCTACCACGGTAACTTATTTAGATTTAAAATAAAATTTTGCTTTTAATTTACTCTGGACGCTCTTACTGTTCACGTCTTTCTACATCGTTCTCACATGTTTGTATAATCTCAATATGAATTATGTAAATACGATTTTGTAAAAATATTATAATTTAAAAGAGTATCCATGGAGTTTCTTGCCCATTCTTCTCCATAGAGATCAACGCTTTGGAATAGGCAACTACAGTACTTTCACAAGTTATTATGCTTTGTGACCGGGACTGTAGATTCATTTTATTTCGTGGCTTTCAAAAGTATAATTGAAATAAATTATTTGAATTGATTTTCCACGACAGCAGAAGCACGCGAGCAAATGTTTAATGTGTTTCGTCGTTTTTAGTGCCCCCCAAATAACTAATAAAGGGATTGAATTTAACTGGCCCGCACAATCACGAGCAATTGACGGGCCTGTTGGTCTAGTGGTTAGTGGCCCTGACTGCTGAGCCGTAGGTCGTGGGTTCGATTCCCACCCAGGACAAACTTTGTGTGATGAGCATGATTGTTTGTTCTGTGTCTGGGTGTGATTTATCTATAATATATATGTATTTATAAATTATATAAGTATGTATATCAGTTGTCTGGTTACCATAACACAAGCTCTGCTTAGCTTGGGATCAGATAGCCGTGTGTGAGTGGTCGAAAGATATTTATTTAATAACATATACACACTTACCATAATTCAAAAGAGATTCCGCATACTGTATTGCCAGCCATACTTTTACGAAATAAATCGTATTTTAAGTATAAATCGTTTTGTTTTACCAAAAAAAACCCTTATATATTGTGGTTAGTGTTTACTTTTGATTGCACATGACTGTACAATCATTAATGAGTATAAAAACGTTATTTACGACCTAATTGCGAAAACGGTCGAGCGTTAATAAAGAAAATGTCTATGGACAGCCGTGAGCACATTCGCAGTTGTACTTGAAGTAAAACTTAGAAGTATTAAGACACTATAGCGAATAGTCGAATCAAAAAGAAGACCAGCTACCCTACCATGACGTGTTAAAGCAGAACTTATACGGCTGAGGGAAAGGGCAGAGCTATACAGGGTGTCTAGCACCATCTCTTTCCCTCAGTGGAATAAGAATTGCTATAAGATGTCATAGTAGCCCTTCTGTATGTAACTAGTTTGTAAAACTAAATCCATCAGGCTCCCAAAGTTGTGACATAGTATTCCAAGTTGCAATGCGAAGTAATAAAACTTTCCGCGATAAGTTAGTAGTTTTGATGGCACGATTGATTGCTACGCTGCGTGTCGCGGGTTCGATCCCTGCACGGAAAAAAATGTATGACTTATAGGTAGTTGTACCGGGTCTGGCTGTAAAGTATGACTTATAGGTAGTTGTACCGGGTCTGGCTGTTTGTGCATATGAGTTTAAATGTTTGTAAATGCACCCACAAAACTGGAGAAATTCCTAGTGTGGGGCATATTAAAAAAAAAAATAGTAAAGAAATGTTAATAAGGAAATAGTAGATTATTAACCAAGGGGATAAAGCAGTGTCTTCTGTCGTGGGTGACGATTTAAATCGCGAGTGTAACGAAGGACTCAAGGTTTACTCCCGAGCGTAGCGAGGGTGTTAAAATCTTAAATCACGAGCGAAGCGAGGGATTTAACACGAGTCCTGAGTGTAGCGAGAGATTTAAGTTTACCCAAGACTAAGACAGCTTTATCACCGAGGAAAATACTCTACTTTTCGTACCATTTGCGAAAAAATTAACACAGTATTAATATTAGATAAGCATTTATTAAAGATAATGACATTAAAAGTAGAAGTTAACATTCGAACATTGGTCCAATTTTTTATAAAGAGAGCTACACTTTTGTTTGGTACATTTTTATTGTTGATGAGTATGATTGCGGCAGCATTTGCACTGATGGAATCCGACAATACACTGTCACTGTCGCTTTGATTTAACAATGTATTTTTAAAACATTAACTTATTTATAAAAATAAACTTAACGTTTATGTATTTGAAGAAAACAAAATCGCGGCAAATTCCTAGACTAATATGTTTTGTCGGAAAAGCAAAGGCATCAAGCTCATACGACCTCGTCGGTTTTGGTAATTTTATTTAATAATCATAACTGCATATTAATTGCGTGTTCCTTTTAAAAAAAAGATGCTTAATGCTGTATATACCTACAAACTCAATGGTGTAAACACAGATGTAGTTCAGTATTAAGTATTCCAATTTTAAATCACATTCTCTCCCTAGGGGATGAATGAAATTCAGTACAATTTTCTTTCCCTGTTTTTGACAGATTAAAAATGACTATTGTTATGTTCGCTTTTTGTGGCATAGAATGTCACTTTTTTGAGCAAGTGGTACGAAAACACTTATTATGTGTCGAGCTGATTACGAAAACAAAGGAAACTTTGTGTTCGTTGTTCTCGGTTTATCTAGAAAAACGAAATAATTTATAGTTCCAATGGAAAATAACTTTTTAAAATTCCGTTTAGGAATAGAAACTCCTACAATAATGTGATAGGTGGCAAGGGAAGTAAACAATGAACTTTATTTCTTTCTATTATAAATAGGAAGTTTTTGAGGATGTATAGATGTTTGTTACTCTTTCACGCAAAAACTACACAATGGTTTTGGACGAAATTCATGACACACAAATCTTATATATAAAATTCTCGTGTCACAGTTTTCGTTCCCATATTCCTCCGAAACGGCTGGACCGATTTAAACGAAATTTTGTGGGCATATCGGGTAGGTCTGAGAATCGGCTAACATCTATTTTTCATGGCCCTAACTGAGCAGCTGGTGAAACCGCTGGGCACAGCTAGTACTTTATAACCTGGACTAACACATTTGTATCCCAGTATCCAGGGAGACAGATACAGAACTCAACGCCAACAAAACCGCGGGCATTAATTAGCCAACAAATAAACAACTGGCAATCATTACGTGAAATGCCGTAGTTATTAAATGGAATTGACACCCAATTTCATAGTCAACTTCATTCAATTGGTCCGCGAAATAATTATGGAAATTACTTTCTACTGAAACGTAGCGTTTAGTAAAATTTACTTGTATACTACAAATTTGGTCCTTATTTTTGTGTTACTTACATTTTATTATACCAACATTATTTCTAGGATTTAAATTGTATTTATAGTGTCAATTGTTTGAACTTTGAATAAAAAATATATATTCTATTCTATTTTTATTATGAAATAGCTTTTACCCGCGGCTTCGCTCGCGTTGAATTCGGGGTTACACAGTTCCCTTCTACTGATTTCAGGTACCTGCTACCTATTGTCCTTGCGCCTTTTTTATTGTAATAGCAATGCAAAGTCTTCCCTTTTCTTCCCTCTTTCTCCCTTATAACTATTTTTTTTTAAATAGCCATGTCCATCTCCAGGGTCCCAACTATCTCTCTACCAAATTTCATCAAAATCTGTTTAGCCACTTAGGCGTCAAGACGTATCAAACAAACAAATTCACTTTCGCTTTTATAATATTAGTAAGGATTTAGTATATATATATTTTAATCCTCAAAGTACGCGTCTCGGTACGTGGAGTTTCGTAAACCGAGGAAGAAAATACAATAATTTACAAAATATAAAATTGGCAATACTAAAAATATTCACTTATATAATTTTACCGACATCTTGTATTCTAAAGACATCTTATATTTACAATATAAGAAATTCGATTTAAAAATTCCGCTTCTCGGAATCGGTCCCTATTTCCTGCCAGCCTCGGCTTTTTGATCTTAGGGGTGACTACTAATTAACTCGCCTTGAAATCTTCAAATATATATTTGAACTTATATCGGTAATTCAGCATCCTGTAATTATGACTTCGCAGATCTGTAATTGATATTAGCACATAATTAGACTTGGCATTACTGTTGGAAGGCCGCATTGGAAAGCCTTATTAAAAACGTGTCAAGGTCCTATTCCGTCTAGTCTGGCTAGGTTCACATTAGGTCGGACCGACAGTTTGCCGTTGGCCGACCGGATCTTACTGTTCACACAAGAAGCTATAGCCGCCCTATACAAAGCAGTATTTCTATATTCTCCACTATTGTCTCGTCAGAAATCGTGGCCACCCCCTCGCCGACAGTTTTATCGGGTCGCCATATATGCCAGTACGCATCCAACACCGGTTCCGGTAAAACTGCAGTGTACGACCTAATATGAACTCGCTCTCAGTTATACTGATTTGATTCTCATACGACACCGCTCGTCCGCGCGGTGGCCGGTGAAGCGGATCTCACGTTGCTTTTAAAAAATCCACTGATGCCTGCTCTACACGCCGATACCTGCCACGGATCCGTTTGTTGCCGGTTTTGTCCGCCAGGGGTCTGTCCACACGTCTGACGACGCATCAGTATTAAGTTGCATATTTTTTTTTTATTAAGAATGTTGCCTCACACTTGGATTTCTCCTGTATCATGGGTGCGTTTAAAAACATTTAAACTCACATACACAAACAGCCAGACCCGAAACGACTATCTGCAGGTCATACAAATATTTGTTCCGTGCGGGAATCGAACCCGCGATACGCAGGGCAGCGATCGATCGCTCAGCCTCTTCGCCAACCGTGTCATCGTTATTGCACATGTGCATGCACAAAGCTTTTTTTTTTTTTTTTCATTCGCTAATACGAAACATTAGCGGCATCTACGGTCTCAATTTTTTTTTTTTCGTTTTTGGTAGGTGTGTCTATCGTGAATGAATACAGACAGAACAAACTACAGACATGTGGTCTATCTGCTGATGTTTCGTTTGTCGACGTGGCTATACAAACATTAACCGCCTCACCGAACGTACCTACGAGTGGCACTTAACGCCTCTCCGCGCGGTTCGGCGCACTGCCCATACATTCGCTTCGTCGCGTCCAGCCAACCGCGCGGACGAAGGATGTCGGGTGAGGTGAGAATTTCTTGGTTCAAACGTTCTAATATCGACTTTAGATCCAATATAAATAAAAATTAAATCTATAACAAGAAAAATGTTATTCTTAATTTTGAAAATTTTCGTGTAGTTCACATTAAACTGGTTATAAGTATACACTCGTGTTTCTTGATTAGGCACAACTATCCTAATACAATTGTTATTGTCATTTTGCCGATATAATACTGACTATTCTGTTGGTCAAATAACAAGTTTAACTAACAGATTGTTACATAATCACTGTCGCTCTTAATTAATTGGGGTCTGATAATCAACGTAACAATAAATTGTGTTCTTTTGTGATCAAATCCTAGTGTAATCAAATACAGACTCTTAATTAGTGCCTGATACTTACTTACATAATCGAGGATAATCTTACGGAAAAATATCAAATCGTAATGAAGTATCAACCCACGATGGTATTAGTTACAAATTCTTATTAATTCTCGAAGTATCTTTCAGTAACTAAATATTTGATTAAAATGTGATATTAAATATTATATTTTGTTTTGTCTAAAACAAAGAAAAAATAGTACAACTTGTAAAGTACGGCGAACGAGAACCGATACCAAATGTAAACAAAACCCATGCTAAAACCCCATCTAAAATGGCCGCCCGAATGTTGGCGAGCCCGTCTTAACGTTGTCATGTTTTTGTCGGGAGAACGAGACATTACGACAAAGGCACAAGATGGAAAGAGCTAAATATTAGATTGTCAACGCCACAGTTGTTCTTTAGGTTAATGACCTTTCGTATCGCTTCTCGTTGGCCGTACTGTAGTTGTGCCATATTAACTTAAGCCCGGTTGAAATAAGCGTTGCTAGCGAAACTTTCTCGACGTGTGAAGTGACGGGCCAGGCAGTGCCCTCCGCTAAGTCAACCATTATCTTAACATTATATAAAAAAAAATATTGATTTGATCATTTTTATTGGGGTTAATAGCCGATTTTTTGATACATTGTATTTAATATGAAGTAGAATAAATAAAGTCTCAAAATATATTTTATCGCGTTTTGATATGTCACGTCTAGAGTTTTACTACCTAATTTATTTAACGTTGTCTTGGGTAATACGTTATTTACTGAATTCAACATACACTAAGCAGTTTACGTATATGTCGTTTTGTAAAGTAACAAAACAGGGCAACCGTGGCCCGCAAAGCAATAAGGACTCCAAAGTCACTTATGGCAAGCAGGGCAAACGTGGCAGTCAGAGCAATAAGGACACTAAAGGCACCTATGGCAAACAGGGCAAACATAGCACGCAGATCAAAAGGACCCTATATGCACATATGGCAAACAAGGCAAACATGGCACTCAGAGCAAAAAGCACAGTAAAGGCACCTATGGCAACCAGGACAAACATGGCGCCCAGAGCAACATGGCGCATAAAGCAATAAGGGCCTTATGTGTACCTATGGCAAACAGGGCAAACATGGCAGCCAGATCAATAAGGACCTTTTAACCGCCTATGGCTAACCGGGCACTCGTGGCACTCAGAGCAATAAAAACACTATAAGCACCTATGGCAATGAGGGCAAACAAGGCATTCAAAGTAATAAGGACACAAAAGCCACCTCTGTGGCAAACAGGTCAAACATGGCACTTAAAGCAATAGAGACACTATAGGTACCTATGGCAAACATGGCATTCAGAGCAAAAAGGACCAAGGCACATATCGTCTCTGCGCTTTCAATAATCGCTATGTGATTTTAACACACTTTACAGGAGACGCAAAAAACTGATTTTCTCAAAAATACCCGGAGTATTTTAATAATTTATTTTTTCTTGAATGCATATAACAAACTTACCTAGTTTTTGAATACTTTAGGATAGATAACATTATTAATAATGCCATGAACATAAATAGGAAATTTGACACATAGCGTTAATTATTTGAGTAGTACATACTCGCTATGTGCACCTAGAACACATATATTATGTATCATTAAACAAATTAATTCTGAATACAAACATTTAATGTGAACGCTTTCCTTAAGCGTTTCCAATCACATTTCTAAGCAAATTCTGAACGACTAAGGTCGGATTTAGGCAAATCATTTATCGACCTTTTAAACCCGATGGAGTACATTTGTGAGAAATGGGATCGTTCGCGATACACATGCCCTTTAAATACATTGGGTTGAGGTTTTGCGTATCTAAACGTGTACCGATTTATCCGATATATTTTTAGGGTTCTGTACCCCAAAGTGAAAAAAGCCGATCCCTTTTTTTTTTCGTATGGAAAATCATCCAATGACTTCCCCCGCTCTGGGTGGAGCGGGGGGGCATGTCAGGCTTGTACTGACTTAAACCCACCCATGTTCCTTCTATTGCCCTTTACGTTTCGGGGCCACGGTATCTCTTTCGAACAACCCGCAACCCCGGAAGCGGATCCCTTATAGGATCACTTTGTTGTCCGTTTGCTGTCTGTCTGTCTGTCAAGAGCATTTACCGAGGTATCGAGTTGAAATTAAAACCTGTCTGTGGTCCCTTAGAGCTGTGCAAAAAACAGGAGAAATAGTGTGGGGCAACGATTTTATTAAATCCCAGAAAATCATTCGAATCTCCTAAATTTTACATTTATAATAGTTGCAAGATAAGATTAATTCGCTCAAATACGCTGACATACAAACAGATACCTCCTTCTATATATTTTTCAAAATGGCTGACATCGGGTCAGTCATTTTGAAGATGAGCATGAGAAAAACCTTTGTGATATGAGAGAAAACTCAATGCTTCGAAGTTAATGCTCGTTTACATACATATTCCACCTCGAATGACAGATGTTTCACCTTTCCGTTAAACATCGTCATGAAAGGCTATGTGGAGTTTTCAGATTCTAACAATTTCGTTAACATAACGAGATATTTGGAGAGAACATTTTTAGGATAATGTTGACATGTGCCCAGAACAGATACCCGCGTTTGTTTACATATTTTTTGGACAAATTAACGTGAACAGCAATAAATTAATTTATACAACGTGTAAACGAACCTTTCGTTAAGCTAAGCATTCTGGACATCGAGGTAAGTAACTATGCGTAAAAAAAAGATGAGAAAGGCCTTAATTTTTTGGGATGTAAAATCAGGTTTTTTTTTAAAGAATCGTGCACTATTCAATTTTTGGAACGAAGTTCCTTATCGCGCGTTGTGAAAGGGGGCTAGACGGAAAAAATTCTTACGAAAAGTTGTCACGACACTTTTTGCTATAGTAAGCTATTGTAAGCTGTGCGGCGTCGCATGTTTCTCTGTCTGTCTGTCTGTCTCTCTCTCTCTTATAGAAAGCAAGCCAGATATTTTCATTTCTATTTCGCATTGAACAGTGTGGTGTTAATAATAAATAATAATAAAAAGGAACTTCGTTCCATCCGGGTGTCCCTTGACACCTCTAATTTTTTTTCTGTATCTTGTTTCGTGGTTTGCGGTACCAATATATGCACCCGCATAGAATAGTAAAAAGGTTATGGTGGTTTTAACAGTAAAACTATAACTTTAAACACTTGTATTTAAATACTATCTTCTTGACCTCAACTATCTCCGTACTTGGAAGTTTTTTAGTCATAGTAATAATACTGTGAAATTTCTCGTTTTTTATTTATTTTAGTTTGGGTATTCTTTTCATATATTCGCTATTTTTTTTATTCGTGTATGTCTAAGGAGTCTGTATTTAATTCTCATTTTCATTTTTCTCAAGCATCAAGCAACACTAAGCAGAACCTTCATAGTGATTATTTTGGTAGCAGGTAACACTGCTCGACCTTCGTTATTTAAATACATAAGGACGGTACCTTCCTTAGTGATACCCACGCGACATTGTCCCTTACATTGTCACAGATATTTTGAAGTCAAACCTTACCTCAGGGAGTCACGTGACGCTGAAAATAAACACAGCTGTTTCCTTAACCCAGATGTTGTTATTTTTAGGCTTCAGCTCTTCAAATTGTTTTTGACATAACATTATGATTGTAATCTCGTTACCTAGGTTGGTCTGTGGGTGGGTGACCACCCGTTACATACCGAGTTGCCACCGTGCCTCGAAAAGCAAGTTAAGCTGTTGGTCCCAGCTGACATTTGTAAAACTTTGGCAGTCGTTACAGATAGTCTAGTGTCCCGAAAGTCTGACAACCAGTCTTGGTTTGGGTAATACTATACCTCCAAAGGGATATAGTATTACCCAGTACTAAGTGCATTATGGAGGTCAGATAGGCAGTCGCTTCATGTAAAATACTGGTATTCAGCTGCATCCGGTTAGACTGGAAGCCGACACCAACTTAGTTGGAAAGAAGGTAAGCAGATGGTGATTATAACGATTTAGATTCCCGATTTTTATCCAAGTAATAGAAAGCGAGTCATATGCCATCAATCAGACACAATTCACGTTTCCAGTTGAGAAAATCCTTGTTGAAACACTTCAGGTTCTAGGAAACAAAGCCATTGCAAATTAGGCATCTATAAAATGGTTTTTTTTGTTGTAAAATATATATATTATGACTGTTATGAAAAGCATTGTATTTTAATTCATTTGTTTTGCAATGCCCTTACAGCGGGCATGTTTCAACTCACAATTTAATTAGCATTCGCCCGCGACTTCGTCCGACAGGCATAGTTACTTTGGGCTAACGCTAACTTTACCACGCGTGATGATTGAAAAAAAAACTTTCTTTCCCCTATTTTCCCCCTTTTCTCACTTTTTTTGGCCTATGTCCGTCTCCAGGGTCCCAACTATATCTATACCAAAATTCATCAAAATTGGTTTTACCAATTAGGCGTGAAGACGTAACAAACGAACTCACTTTCACTTTTATAATATTAATAATAAGGATATTATCTAACTCTTGAAAAAAAAATTGATTTCATTGAGTTACGTCGGTTAGTTTCGCGACCGAGTGCGAGGATATAAAACAAAGAAATCCAACGACAAAGAACTATGTTGAATTTGGGGATTTACTTAAAGACCGAACAATGCGTCACCCGGACGGAATTAGGAAGAAACCCATGTCATTCGTGTGTTGCTTAAAATGTCACCAGCAGACTTTATACAAATAAACTGTACAAAACATATAATCCTTTTGGGATTTACTTATATTTCAGTTGAAAAATCATGATTTTCTTGCCCTTGTCGCATTCTATTTGAGGTCGGTGCAACGCGTTTTCTTCTTCCATTCTCCCCTATAAGACGTTACGGCATCATTTACTCCTTTCTCCTTAGTATCATTCCTTACACAATCCATCCATCTTTTATTTGACCTTCCTCTCTCTTCTGTGTATCCATAAACATTTATATCTATCACTCTTTTAGTCGCACGTGTTTCATCCCCCATTACATGTCCTTACCAAGACAAACGACACTCTTTGATTTTTCTGTAACAAGCGCAACTTTCAAACTTTCTCTATTAAACTGATTCCTTACTTTAAACAACGATGTACGAGTATATCCCGCTCGGGTCGATCTTTAGGTAAAGCCGTGCTTGCCTAGGTTGGTCTGTGGATGGGTCACCACCCGTTTCATATCGAGGTACTTCTTTGGCTGGTAAACAACGTTAAGCGGTTGCCGGCTGTCATTTAGAGATCTTTGACAGTCGTTATAGATAGTCAATGTTCCGAAAGTCTGTCAACCAGTCTTACTAAGGGGTATCGTATTACCTAGTAATAACTGGGTTGTAAATGTCTGATAGGCAGTCGTTTCATGTAAAATACTGATATTCTGATGCATCCGGTTAGACTGGAAGCCGACCCCAACATAGTTGGGAGAAAGCTAGGCAGATGATGACGTTGTTTAATGAATTCTCGGAAGCGAGAGGGAATCGTCTTCATAATTTGTGTCTTATGTACACCCGTGTGGTTACAAAAGTCGTTGAACGAAAGGTTCAAATATTTCCGGGTTTAATGACCTCTTAATTAACGAGAAAGGAGAATGTGGAGAATAAATTATTTCCCTTGAGCTTTAATATTATCTCGGGAAGTTCCTTGTCTTTCCTACTCTCATTTAATTTTTTTATTCTTTTATTTTTTTCTCTTTTTTTTTTTGCTTTTCTAAAATCGAAGTTTCAACGCTTCCACAGACGATACAGAAGGGCTACTATGACATCTTATAGCAATTCTTATTCCACTGAGTGAAAGAGATGGTGCTAGACACCCTGTATAGCTCTGTCTCTTTCCCTCAGCGGAATAAGAATTGCTTTAAGAGGTCATAGTAGGGCTACAGGTATTTTTATAAAATGGTTTTTAGTTTTTAATTGCAAGAAAGGAGGTGTCTTATGAAAAGTCGAATAATAAATGAATATGGAAGAATACATGCTGCGACAACCCCTAATCATTCGGGGTTAGTGTAGGAGAATCAAGATGATCATTTGTTTTTTAGTCTTAAACATTCATTAGTATTATTTCCACCTAAAGATTTTAACATCGTCTCTTAGTTTTTGGAAGATGGGGAACTTTCAAATTTTATTCTCTAACTTTTGCCACCGCTTCCACCCTTCATTTTAGATTAGTCGGGTGTTAGAAAGAAACAAAAAATAGCCTATGACAAGTATGACACTCGATATCCCTCCAACTATAATAAATAGACATACACTTTCCCGTCCTCTTTCTCCCCTTTCTCACTTAAAAAAAGATACCTATGTCCGTCTCCAGGGTCCCTACTATAGAGATAGTGTACCATTCATCAAAATCGGTTTTGCCATTTAAGCGTGATGAACAAACAAACAAACTCACTTTTGCTTTTATAATTTTAGTAAGAATTATATTTTGCACGATATCAGAAATTTTCAGTTTGTTGTAAATTTATGTAACTTCACTTTTATTTTTTGGTTTAATTGACCAGACTATGTTATGTTTCTCACATAATTAGGCACATACGTAGGTTAGCTATAGGGATATCGTATTTATGCAGTACTAACTGGGGTTGTGGAGGTCAGATCGCAGTCAGAGTTGCTTCAAGTTAAATACTGGTATACGACTGCATCCGGTTAGACTCTAATGCCCCGTTCCAATAAACAAAGCCGGCCAAGAGCGTGTCGGGCCACGCTCAGTGTAGGGTTCCGTAGTTTCCCGTCCGTCACAATAAGTGTTCCCAGTTATGAGGCCAACCGAACAATTCGGTAATACCCGATCCACTGTAATAAGTACCTACAGCGCCATCTCTCGGGGAATTGGGTTACTAATTAATACAAAGACGTGCAATTTCGGTGGTAATTTTGGATTGCGAGAACAGATTTCAATAATTCTTTTTTTGTTTGAAAAAAGATACGTTCAGGATAATAAAATATGTAAACAATGTTACAAAAAATGCTTGCATATACGATTATACTACAAACTTAGTCCAGAAATTATTTTGTACAACTTTTTGTCTTTTTTGTACAAAAACTGTTGTGTCAATCAAGTTCAAAATGATTTTCATAGAAAGTCCTTATAAAGTTCTACTTTTCAGACTTTTTTCATATTTTCTAAACTTATGGTTCAAAAGTTAGAGGGGGGGGGGGACACATTGTTTTTGACTTTTGGAGCGATTATTTCCGAAATTATTGACATTATCAAAAAATGATCTTAGTAAACCCCTATTCATTTTTAAATACCTTTCCAACAATATGTCACACGTTAGGGTTGAAATTTAAAAAAAAATCACTTCCCACTTTACATATATGGTGGCTACCCTAATAAAACATTTTTTTCAAATTTTTATTTTACCACTTTGTCGGCGTGATTGATATACATATTGGTACCAAATTTCAGCTTTCTAGTGCTAACGGTCACAGAGATTTAGCGAGGACGGACGGACAGACAGACATGGCGAAACTATAAGGGTTCCTAGTTGACTACGGAACCCTAAAAACGACTCGTTTTGCTTACGGCTAGTTATATTTTGACATAAATCTCATAGAACTTATGTCGAAATACAACTATCCGTAAACAAAACGAGTCGTTATTGTTTATTGGAACGGGGCATTAGACGACCTCAATATAGTTAGGCTTGCTGTAAAAGACTAGGCAGATTAATAATTAGGTATACATCATACCTGAGAAATGAATAAAAGCAAATTGATAGCTTGTATAAACAGATTATAAAATTTAGTAGTAATTTTGCTGATTAATTTCTTTATAGGGATATTTTTCATCTTTAATTTTTCTTACTAAATAACATTATTAGGAATTTCAAACGATACAAATTAAGAATTCTTGAGAAGGCTTTGAAAATTCCTCGATAACTTGACATATTTGGGAATAAAATTTTAACGTTATCGGTGATATTTTCACGATTACAATCGACGGAAAAATCGCGAAACAAAGACACAAAAAATACAGTGGAATTAAGAAACTCATTCTTTTTTGAAGTGGGTAAAAAAAATTAAAATCGGCGCACAAAAAAATACAGTCCTCCTTCTTGCGAAGTCGGTTAAAAAGGACCTTTAAAATACTCAACAGTTCCTTATGCAAACAACGCCACGAGTAAAAGTGAGTAAACATGTAATCATCGTGTCGACGAGACGCGATGCTACTTTGTGCAAAACATTTAGTTATAAACAACCTTGGACCAACCGTGGACCTTATAACCTCATCTGCATTAATTGTATGATTAAGTAAAACTATGAAGAATTACACTCAAAAAAATAAATATTCTTACGATTTTCGACCATATAGTAATGTATTTAGGTTTTTTTTTGGGCCGGGAAATAATCAAATAACTTCCCCCGTTTTGGGCGGAGCGGGGGGGATTGTCAGACTTTTACTGACTAAAATCCACCCGCGGTATCTCTTTCAAACAAGGTACGCGGAGGCTCTGGCAAGCCCCTCTGCTTTGCTGACATCTCTTTGAGGCGCGCGAGAAACACAAACGCGCCGTCGACACGGCCTGTCGTCAATAGACGGACGGACGGTGAGCTACCCATTGCTCACCGTCCACAGGCCAGCATCTACGGTGGGCGGGAATCGTCTCGCGGCACCCGGCGCCCGGAGCGTCTCCCGCGGCGGCTGGATTGGTTTGAGGTTCTCTCCCTCAAACGCACGGCCACCTCCTTCGCTAGCACGACTGCTTCGCAGAAGGAGGTGACTGCATCCCATTCCCTCTCGTTCCGGACCATGGAGTGAACCAGGGCCGGACGCGAGAGATCGCCGCCGCCGATCGACTCTACGAAGGCACGGCGCGGGCGGTGTTCCGCCCCGCGCTAGGCAGACCGCCACTGTGTGCTCCACCGTGTCCTCCGGGCAATCGTCACAATGGTGACACCCGGGCGTTTCCTCCTGCCCGATTATGTGCAGGAACCTCCCGAAACTGCCGTGTCCGGTGAGGAACTGCGTCAGGCTATAGGTGAGGACGCCTTGGCTCCTCTCCAGCCACTCAAAGAGGGGACTTACCGCCACTATTGTGGCGTGCCCTGCACGGGGTTGCGACAGTCGCTCTCTCCATGCCACCATGAGATCGCACCGGAGGTATGCCCGCTGGGCGGCAATATGCCGCGGCAGCAGGGATTGTAATACCCCCGGTGTAGTACCTCCACGCGCCATTCCTGCAGGCGCGCGTGTATTTATGTACACTATGTATTTGATGGTTAAATTTTTGTGGGAGTGTTCGTTTGGGTTTCATTTATTAAAATTATCAGACAGTAATAAAAATGAATATGCTCGATGTCAACGCGGCCATGTATGTTAAATTGTAATAAGACATTCTTATAAAATTACAAGGAATTAATTAAACACAAATTTATTGAACATGGCGGAGGATTGACCCCAATTTCTTTTAAAAGGAGCTCAAAAATGGTGGTAATTTTCCTTGATTTCTTTTGTCATAATATTGAAAAGAATGGGATAACCGTTTTTCCATTAGTCTATTCATTTCGTGAGTTAACAAATCAAACAAAGATATCGTATTCGTTTTCGTTTGAGTTTGATAATACAAGGAAATTCTTAATGTATATTGTTATCAAGCCTGTGGCGCTCTCTCAGCTCGAAGTTTGGTAGGAACATTATAATTATACTGATAGCATATTCAGTTTGTATCCTAAAACGAAACGGAACGAACGGAACCCTAAAAAGAAAGATAAAGATTCATTAATTTGTATAAACATGTGTAACATGATACATGGGATATGCACATATGGACGGAACAGGTTTAAAATGGTTGGTTCAGCATGTATTGCCATTTTCAGCGTACAAAATATTTCACAATTCATTATAAATCAATAAAGGAAAACAACGGAACCCGTATAGTATCACTTTTTTGTTCGACTGTCTGTCTGTCAAGACCCTTTATCTCACGAACGCGTGGAGCTATCAAATTATGAGTAAAACCGTATACTTAACTCTGTTGTCATTTTGTTTTGTGAAAACATGAACCTTCTAAGTCAAAAGATATGGCTGTTTATGTGGGAATTTTGCACGGAGCCCTCGATACGCGAATCTGACTCGCTCATGTCCGGTTTTTATGTCTCAAGCGCACCAAAGCACTCAAACTATGGTCAAAAAGCACTACCTCTCTCCTTAAACAACAACATGAAATTTTTCTTTGCTCTGAATGATTATTATTTTATATTATATGTATTTATGTATAAGTATTTGATTTGCATTATTTTTTTTAAATATTAGAAAATTAATTTTGAAAATGTTACGCCACAGACTACCTACAGTACTGTTTCTCTTCTTCTTAAATCCATCCAAAGCTTGTCTTGAAAAGATCGTCTAATGTTATTCTTGTTACTTGTATGGTGTACATAATAAAGAATATTCTATCTATCTATCTACCAAAGGTAGGTTAGTTTCAAGATCTTTTAGGCCTCCAAAGCACCAGCTAAAAGTACTTTGAAAATGATGGCGTAGTGAACGTGTTAAGATGAAGAATATGCAACAACCCAGTTATGGTGACATTTTTTATATGTATTTGCCATGTATTTTGCCGAGGAGTTCGTGGTTAAATAATAACAGCCGCTCAGGTCGATCTTTAGATTATGCCACGCTTGCTTAGGTTGGTCTGTGGATGGGCGACCACCCGTTACATACCAAGTTTCCTCCGTGCCACGGAAAGCACGTTAAGTTGTTGGTGAAGGCTGTCATTTGTAGATCTTTGATATTTACAGATAATCAGTAGCTCGAAAGTCTGACAATTAGTCTTACCAAAGGGTATCGTATTACCCAGTACTAACTGGGAGGTCAGATAGGTAGTCGCTCCGTGTAAAATACTGGTATTCAGCTGCATCCGGTAAGATAGGAAGCCGACCCCAACATAGTTGAAAAAGGCTAGGAAGATGATGATTTGCCGTATATCTAATTCGAATATTTTTTACTAGTTTCAAATCCTCCATACATGTTCTATTCACATTGTGACGTCACAAGTTAACACGCGCGTAAACATCAATAAATAGGCCCTTTGTCGACGTATGACTTTCGTTTACTTAGTTTCTATCTTGTTTCTGTAAATTACAGTCTGTCAAGTGTGTAAATTCAAGGTTAAAACAACTAAGTTTAACTTACAAGCTCGGTTATTTTCTATTTCGAATGGGAAGTCAACAAATAACTCCTCAGCGCTCTAGTGTCAGACTTTTACTGACTTAAACCCATACAGGGTTTTTTCTTTTGCGTTGTGTGTGATTGTGGCTGCGATTCGAATAAGCCGGGTTCGCGATTTATTCGAAAGAGATATAGAAAGAAAGTGTAATAGGTTTCGCACTATTACATGGTAATTAACCATATTGAAATATAGTTCGCTCAGCCACTCCACCTGCCTAACCCTCCGGAATTACGGGCGTGATGTTATATTATGTTTTACGACACGGATGGCGCAGTGGCTAAGCGAACGACTGCTGCAGTGCATGTTGCGGCTTCGATTCTCGCACGGAACAATTATATTATTTGTATGGCCTACAAATGGTTATTTGTGTATGGTGGTTTAAATGTTTGTAAACGCACCCACGATACAGGAGAAATCCTTGGTTTAACTTTTGTAAAACGTTTAAAAAATGTAAAGATAATATTTTTGATAATAATCTCCACCACATATCGCTACATAGTCACAATATTAAGAATTTCAAAAGCAAAAAATTCATACAGCCAAGGATTAAAATTTCACGTAAACCTTCACAAAACTCGCTTCACTACGTTCAATCCTTATCAGTCTCGTCTAGAATCTTCGCCACGTTGTTGTCCTGCACCTCGTGCGGGGTCACGGTGACCCCAAAGGTCACCAGTGACAGGTGTCAGCTCGTTAGTCCTATCGGTACATCTTAACATGCGTCTACCGGTCTGCTTACTACGACACGGTAAATAGATTTCTATCACTAATGCCTGTTTTCACTAACACTAGGTGATTTCTAAACGATTGCCTTGGCTGTTTGTGTATGTGAGTTTAAATGTTTGTAAACGCACCCACGATACAGGAGAAATCCTAGAGTGGAGCAACGATTAAAAAAAAAAGTTGGAAATTTTTTCTTCGTGTCAAGCTTAGCTTTGTAAATGGAACACTGTGTTTTTAAATTTTTGGAACGGAATATGTACACTAATTGTGTAGCATACTCGAAATTCAAAACGCGAACACAGGAGATTCTTACGATTTAGGTGTAATAATAAACAATGTTTATTATGTTGGTAGGCCTGATCTGGTTTCATAATATGCGGTGCGAATAAGGCCAGAGGACTAATATGGCAGATTTAGCAGAATCATAATAGGATAATATTATGAATTACGTTAAAATTCTTAAAATGGTTACAGATGTAGTCCATATTGTGAATTGTTCCTATCCTACTAAACCTACTAATATTACATGTGTGAAAGTTTGTGGGTATGTATGTTTGATTCTCTTTGACGAAAAGTTCCTGAACGGATCATGATGAAATTTGGCACAGAGGTAGATTATAGTCTGGAATAACACATAGGATACTTTTTTAACATCACGCGGGCGAAGCCGCGGGGCGCAGCTAGTAATTCATAATTGTTATTAACTTATTATGATTCTGTTTTAACGGCCATTTTAGACCACCTGATATCGCTTAGAAGAGGGTTTTGTAAGTCGAATTGGGAGATATGACACTTAAACGTATCTGGAGAAATGTCGAAGGTGTTTTATTTCGGAACACATCTGACAAACCTTGAAGGAGTCATATTCACAGGTGTAATGTTTTTATGTTATGTCATAAATATAAATGACCAGCTTTTGCCCGCGGCTTCGCTAGCTTTAAATTCGGGGCAATACAGTTTCCCTTTCCTGATTTGCAGGTACCTGCTACCTGTAGTTTTTTCCCTTGCGCCTTATTGATTGTAATAGCAAAGTTAAGTTTTACCTTTTCTTCCCCCATTCTCCCTCATTTCTCACTTAAAAAAAATATTCTATGTCCGTCTCCAGGATCCCAACTATGTCTGTACCGAAATTCATCAAAATCAGTTTAACCATTTAGCCTTGAAGACGAAGTAACAAACTCACTTTCGCTTTTATAATATTCTAAGTAAGGATTGTTTATCTTCAGCCTTAAACTGAATATCGGTCTTCATATTTAAATATACGGCGTGTAATTACAGAATGAGTGTTTGTCAACCTTAATCACTCAACATTTTATGAGTCCCTGAAGAGTCTTTTAATATTATTGTTTAGGGCAGGGACACAATCAGAAAAATAAATGTTTCTAACAAAAATGTTGTTGTCTTATGTAGCCTTTCTTTGGGGTGGGAATCATCAAATAATTTCCCCCGTTCTGGGCGGAGCGGGGGGGAGACTTTTAGTGACTAAAATCCACCCATGTGCTTTCTGTTGCCCTTTATGTTCCGAGGCCACGGAATCTCTTTGGAACAACCGGCAAACCCGGCAGTCGGAGGCTTTGCTGACATTTCTTTGAGGCGCGTGTGGAACACAAACGCGCCGTCGACACGGGTTGTTGTCTTATTTAGCCTTAAATAGTTATAGGGTGAGTTTACAAACATTTTTACTCACATACACAAACAGCCAGACCGGAACAAATATCTGTAGGCCATACAAATATTTGTTCTGTGCGGAGATCGAACTTGGGACACGCAGCGCAGCAGTCGATCGCTCAGCCACTGCGATTTTTTTAATACGACTATGTTACTAGGTATGCTAGGTATTTATTATTAGTCATTTATTTCTTTGAGAAATTGTAGCTGGAAAAAACACAGTGTTTATAACTTGCTGACCAACGAACTGAAAAGACGTCGATTATACGCTTCTTAAAGTGTCGATGACAAGCAAAATTGAAATAAATTACAATAAACCTACAGCTTAAATTTAAATCATTTTTACAACCTGTTTAATTATCACTTTAAAGCTTCCGTTAGTTTATAACTATAATCTCCTATAAATCCTACTATAATATTATAAATGCGAATGTTTGTGAGGCTGGATGGATGGATGTATGAGCGTTTGTTTTTGATGAAATTTGGAACAGAGGTAGATTATAAGTCTTTAATAACACATAGGATAGTTTGTTTCGATATCACGCGGGCGAAGCCTCGGAGCCAGCTAGTTATCCGGTAAAACAGGATACTTCGTACATTTATCTTCATTGGAACTCGCATGGTAACATTCTCTATTTCGTCTAGTATTTCTCGTTCAGTGTACCACCGCCCTAAAGTACTCCGACACTCGTCTTAAGAGCGAACTTGTCGCGTCGTTGACAGCCGCAGAAACGTATTAAATTGAACCTAATTTTTCTTCAATCCCTGAAATAATTACTACACAATTTCATTTAGTTATGTAAATGAAATATGGAGACAGAATTATAGGAGAAAGCTGAAACACCGACTGACACACGATAAGAAGTCACATGACGCATGACGACGTGTCGCGGTGAGATTTGCTGATTAGACAATATACGCATTTTAAAGTTCACGTTCATACACAACATATCACTCTAAATTCATCAAAACTAAGAAACGGAACCCTTTTTGTATCACTGTGTTGTATGTCTGTCTATCTATTTGTTTATCAAGACCCTTCATCTCGGGAACGCATGGAGTGTTCCAGTTGATATTATTTGTGCATGTGTGATTATATGTGCCGTCGTGTGTACATTCAGGAAAAAACATACTTGTGGAGTATATAACATTGTAAAACAATGAATTGAAGATACAAATCACATGGTTTTTTTTCGGGTGGGAAATCATCTAATGACTTCCCCCGCTCTGGGCGGAGCGGGGGGGCAGATGTCAGACTTTTACTGACTAAAACCCACCCATGTTCCTTCTGTTGCCCTTTACGTTCCGGGGCCGCGGTATCTCTTTCGAACAACCCGCTACCCCGGCAGGCGGAGGCTCTGGCATGCCCCTCTGCTCTGCTGACATCTCTTTGAGGCGCGCGTGAAACACAAACGCGCCGTCGACAATCGACGGACGGACGGTGAGCTATCCATTGCTCACCGTCCACAGGCCCGAAATCACATGGCTTAACCTCTATCATAAGATTTAATTACGTAACTTGTGGTGAACCAATCACCCCCCATGGGTACCTCAGGGAAACTAATGGTAGCGATTATATACAAAGTAGGATCATTACTGTTAATTATCAGTAACAGGGTTATTAATACGTAAGCCCTTACGACCTGCAATGACTATCAAATATGTACAAATGACAGCTGGGCCCAACGGATTTACGTGCCTATGCTTAACCAAGTAGTTACGTGTATCCGGGGTTGCGGGTTGTTCGAAAAAGATACCGCGGCCCCGGAACACAAAGGACAAAAGAAGGAACATGGATGGGTTTTAGTCAGTACAAGTCTGACACACCTTTCGATTGAGGCCAGACCGGTAGAAGTCATTTGATGATTTGCCAAACGAAAAAAAAGTGTGGAATAAATAGTTCATATGTTTTTGAAATATCACAAGAGATGCTCTTATTTACTTAAATGTTTGTACCTATAGGCGGTCTCAATGCCATAAGGCACTCTTTGCAACTCTTGTTCTATAGTAGATGTTTCAAGGCAGATTAAATGCAAAATTAAGTTCAAAAACTTAAAATGTACAGTGTGAAGACTTGGTTTTCCTGTTTACATTTGTTTTTCAAACTTATGTGTCATTCCAATGTTATGTACTCCACAGTATATATCACGCCAAACTGCGACCTATTCACGTTGACCAATCAGATAGCTGGGTCATCGCGCGACCTTCCGAATTGCGATAACGTTTCATATTCTTGTTTTTAAACATATCTCACGATTGTGCGATGTTTCTTTAGTGATGTACTCTTTGTGTCTTTTTTTTATTTGTGTGTATTAACGATTATGTAGGACAGTAATTAAGATACACAAAATCATTCGCTGATTAAAAACGCTTATGTCAATAAACAAAACCATTTATATATATTTTATTGACTGACATTAGAAGCTAATGTATTTAATCTCGTGAGCTATTCGTCTACCTGATCTCGTGCTGGTCCAGATTCTCGTGATGGCTCAGAGGTTAAAAGCCTTGCGTCTCATGCATTAGGTCGTCAAATTCAAATCCGGGCAAGTATCAATCTGACTTTTTCCAATTCATATGTACTTTTTTCTTAAGACATCACAGACATCGGTGAAGGGAAACATCGCCTCTCGCGTCCAGCCCTGGTTCAGTCCATGGTCCGGAGCTAGATTTCAATGAAATCGGTTCAGCCGTTTCGGAGGAGTATGCTAACTAACACACGAGAATTTTATAAATTAGATTAAGCTCATGAATCCTAGAAGCCAGAAGATGTCATACCAGCCAGCAATCACTGCTAATTAATTTATTACTATACTAACTTTTGCCCGCGGCTTCGCTCGCGTTAAATTCGATAACGGCTTATTGATTTTTAATAGCAACGCTAAGATTTCCCGTTTCGTCCCGCTTTCTCCCTCATATCTCACTCTTTTTTTGTTAAAAATAGCCGTCTCCTGGTACCCAGCTATCTCTGTACCATAATTCATCAAAATCGGTTTAGCCATTAAATCGTGAAGAGGTAACAAACTCACTTTCGCTTTTATAATATTAGTAAGGTAAGGTAAGGTAAGTAACCAATACATCATTGTTTGCCGAAAGGTCGTTCGGCAACACATCTAGGTTCTAAAATTAACTTAGGCTCAGTATCTATCTAAAAGAACATATTAGACTCCAAACGGGATGACAGTAAAAATATTAGATTTACGTTTTTTTTTTTCAATCTCAACTTCATACAGAAAGATAAATGGATTATGTAAATACAGTTCTTTTTTCCTAAAATCTGAACAATATTAGCATATTCATGAAGCAAGGTAAAAAGTTAGGTAAACAAAGGGACGAAGGCTTTCAGACAAATTGTTTAACGTATTCAAGTATTCAAGGCTGTCTGTTACAATACCTAATCCATACTATTAGTATTTTTAACTGTAATAGTATTATTTTTTTCTATGAGAAGATCGTGGGTCTATCTTTAGTTTAGGTGGTCCGGTGTATTTATTTTATTTTTTTATAAAACGTTGCCCAACACTACGATTACTCCTGACACGATAAAAAAATCACATACACAAACAGCCAGACCCGAAACAACTATTGCAGGTCATACAAATATTTGTTGCGTGCAAAAATCGAACTCGCGACACGCAGCGCAGCATTCGATCGCTCAGTCACTGCGTCAACCGTGCCGTCAAAATTATATTACTTTGGGTGAAAACTGAGACGAAAACCGACACATTTTTAAGAACAATTTTTATGCATAAATTGTTAACCAGTATCAGCCAGTATCTCCCATTTACACGACTACGAGTGTCGTCGGACGCTGTCAGTTGGGACTGGTCATCTCTTAGCTACCACGGTTTGTTTTAATTCATCTATTAAACTCTTGCTAATTTTTGCTTTTATTCTGGATGCTCTATGCTCGTATTTCTGCATCGTTTTCACATATATAGTATGTATAATCTCAACATGAATGATGTATCCATGATTTTATAAAATATTATGATTTAAAAGAGTGTCCATGGAGTTTCTTGCCCATTCTTCTCCATAGAGATCTACGCTTTGTAATCGGCAACTACGGTACTTTCACAAGTTATTATGTCTTGTGACTGGGACTGTAACAGCATCTTTTTTTTTTGACATTCAAAAGTGCCTGTAACGATTTAATTGAGATAAATGCATTGAGTTTGAGTTTTGAGTTCGATTCACACACGGTACAAATATTTGTGTGCCCTATAGATCAGTTTCAGGGCTGGATGTTTGTGTCTGTGAGTATAAATGTTTGTAAAAGCATCCATGTCGCAGAAGAAACATTTTAATTGTGATAACGTTGGTGGTTAGTTTATTAATCGTTAAAGAATAGACTTACCTATACAAGTCTCAACAAAATCAGTTGCAGCAAGTACAGCCTTCCCCGTCCGTGATTCTAAAACAAAAGAAATACCAAAATATTAGTTGAAAAATAGACAACCTCACGTAGTATAAATATAACCTTAGTAACCTAATTGGTATCTATGTTTTCGAGCCTTTTGGGTTTGAAACACCCTAGGTCCCCTAGGTCTTTGTGCTCAGTCTTTTTAAGATATTTCGAAATGTTTAGTTGACACTTCCCGTGACCCAGCCCTTGGGTCACGGGAATGTCAACTAAGCTATTGCCTTGGCCAAAAAGCTAAGCGTTGCCATACAACGTGGCAATACGGCCAGTCTCCTAGAGATATGTACAGACGCCTGCAGGTTAAGCTACCCGAAACTGTCAGTTTTTCCCAATGAACCTTGAACCTAAAACTTCAGAAATAAAGTCGATATCTATTAAGGTGAAGATTTCTTGAGAACGGCCAAAAATCAGGTTTTTTAACGCAGTGTATCTCTTAAACCATACATAATTTTATTCACTGAAAAAAATATGATATTTTTAAGGCTTTTTTGCATACATTGATGGAATTCAAATTATAATTAAATATACTAAAATGTGTAAAAAAAATATTCAAACACACCTCTAAATTCTCTTTTAAAGCAGTTTATCTCTTCAATATTAATCGTAATTATAATCAAAAGTATACAATTAAATTTCCAATGCCAAACTGCGTTCAATGATGGATTGTTTTTGATTGAATAGTTAATATTTAATTTTATACAAATTTATTTGTATTTTTACGACAAACGTATGCAGTAAAGTCCAACGTCAAAATGTATGAACAAGGTCAACGACATAATACTGCGCCTTAAAGAAATCTGACAGATTGTAGTAGCTTGATGTGCAGGCGTCTGTACAAACCAATTGAAGCGTAGATGAAGAATTTATTAACGCTATTTTTTTATTTTATTAATAAGTAAGTTTTTTTTTTTAATAGAAAAAGTAATATTTAATTTCTTAACAAGTGTGTTAAGAAATAAAATGTTACTTTGACATCAAAATGCTTTCTCATAATGCGCGACAAATTCATCGCTTCAATCGCTTGCTATTTTATTTATCAATCAATAAGATTTTCCATCTACTACTAGTGGACCGTGTCTTTTGGCTCTGTGGGATTGCATGGGAGCTTAATTTTCAGCAGATGACAACCCACTTATCCTTAAAATAATTTATACGTATTAATCTATCTCAAATATGAGATAGATATCCGAAAAAGTAAAAGTCCGCATGTTACATATTTTTACCCAGTACCAAAGTACATGCCAGTTTTCCAAATAAAATATTTTAATTTTTGTAGTGGAAGATAAACAAATATTCTAAAAAGTGTGGATTTTATCGTGACTTTACCTCATTGTCTAAAAGAAGAGGCCACTTTCATTCTCGGTGCATGTAAAGTAAAGTATTTTTCATCAGTATTTTCACAGTAGCAACCCAGAGTGTATATTGCCTGGTTTATGGAAATAGGTTAGTCCCCTATTATAAGTGGTTACTGGGTTTTGTGTTGGGGAGTTACGTGTTCCATCTCTTCTTATTTCCAGCTATAACACTAGGAAGTGGCGAAGGGTGGGTGTTGGGTTGGGACACACCCCCGTCTGTATTGTGTAATCGCTGTTCAAAATGCAAATTTTCAGCTTAATTTGAATAAATTACTGTTGATTTTGATTACTAGTGTGACGATATTACATGTTTGTATAATACGATCGTACAATACCGGATTACGAGTAAGACTAGAATAATAACGTCAATATTAACATTCGCTTGAATTAATTTTTGAACTAGCTTTTACCTGTGGCTTCGCTCGCGTTAAATGTTTTGCGTTAAAATTCTGGGTAACACAATTCCCCGTTCCTGATTTGCAGGTAACTGCTACCTGTAGTTTTTGCACTTGCGCCTTATTTATTGTAATAACTGAGTTTTCCCTGTTCTTCCTTCTTTGGAGAACGAGGGAAGCCTCTTTCTCTATGATTTCTCTTTTAAGATCAGTTGGGCTATTTAGGCGTGAAGACTTAGCAAACAAACAGACTCACTTTTGCTTTTATAATATTAGTAAGGATTACCTGAATTACGACCTGAAATAAAACCACCTACACGATTTTCAACTCTAGTTTGGTACACGGCAAAAAAATTATTTAAACCAACAAACTTTCGAATAACTTCATAACTTGATTTTGTATAAAACCAGTACCTACGTTTCTAAACCAGTGAAACAGCACATTCGACTACAAAATTAATTATTTGAGATAGTTTAGTAATCAATTTTCAAATCAAACATACTGTGATAAACAAAGTGTAGGTATGTACAGTTTATACGTTAACAGTTATTTAGTTACATACTTCGACGATCTTTAGACCCCTGTTCCACCGCTAGCGATCAGCGAGAAGCAACTAAAAACGAGTTGGCGAGCTACAAGCAGTATAAGCGAAAGTGATAAGACGACCCATTGTGTCACACTATTTATAAGTTACTAGCTTCCGCCCGCGACTTCGTCTGCATGGCATAGTTACTTTGGGCAAACCTTAACCCGCGTGGTGATCGAAAAAAAAATACAAACAACTTTCTCTCCCCTTTTCTTCCCTCTTTCTCCCCATAATGACACTTTAGCCACAAAAATTAGCCTCTCGGTAGGTTCCAAAATTCATCAAAATCGGTTTAGCCATTTAGGCGTGAAGACGTAACAAACAAACAAACTCACTTTCACTTTTATAATATTGACAGGACCCATTAAAATCTAGAACGGCTCACACTCCAAAAATGGGTTCCGACTGTTCTTCATAGTTCCAGATTACAATAGTTGTTTTTCTCTTTACAGTTTTATTTTTATTAGGTGTGTATGTTTTGTGTAGGTTTTTTTTTTTAATTTAAATCTTCTTCTTAAGCTTAAGAGAAATGCGGTAGACTCACTACACCTGTGACTCTTTGACCTGCCGCCATTTCATACATTAAGTATAAACCGTAAAGAAATAAAAAGTCCAGTGGCTACACCACTGGACTTTTTATTTCTTTTAAAATACGTTGCCCAACACTAGGATTTCTCCTGTATCGTGGGTGCGTTTAGAAACATTCAAACTCACATACAAAAAGCCAGACCTGAAACAACTACCTGTAGGCCATACAAATATATTTCTTTCGGCGTATCGAACCCGCTACACACGCGTGTCGTCAAATTAAATATCTATCGTAATATTAACGAATACATCCGTAATATTGTTTGTCCACAGATTGCATTGCCTCCCGGGCACTGTGATAACTTTCCTGACCCGTAGGTAACTTAATTTCGAACGAATGAACACAACAAAGTTGTAAAGATAACGTTAATTGGAATAACATCAATAGAATTGAGCTAAAATGTACACTCGCGCTTGTATTTAATTACTTTAGCAACTGATTGTGGGTCCACGTGGTGTATTTGAGTCCCACACCCTTTCAAGGGAGAACATCTGAGCCCCAACATTGACTTTTAACTATACTGGTTTTGCCCGCGGCTTCGCTCGCTTTAGATTCGGGGTATAACAGTTCCCCTTTCGTGATTTGCAGGTATCTGCTACCTGTAGTTTTTGCCCTTGTTCCTTATTTATTGTAATAGGAATAGCTTTCCCTTTTCTTCCCTCTTTCTCCCTCACATCCCACTTTTTTTTAATAAAAATTAGCCTATGTTCTCCTGGTTCCAAACTATCTCTGTACCAAAATTCATCAAAATCATTCTAGCTATTTCGCCTTTCGTGATTTGCAGGTATCTGCTACCTGTAGTTTTTGCCCTTGCGCCTTATTTATTGTAACAGCATAGCTAAGTTTTTCCCCTTTCTTCCCTCTTTCTCCCCCATATCTCCATCTTTTTTTTTTGAATAGTTTATGTCCGTCTCCAGGGTCCCAACTATCTCTGTACCAAAATTCATAAAGATGTCGTAAGACGAAACAAACAAACTCACTTTCGCTTTTATAATATTAGTAAGGATGTACTACAACCACGTTGAATGTTTTTTTCTTACCCGTAAAACGTTGGAATTTCTCCTGTATCGTGGGTGCATTTACAAACATTTAAACTCACATACACAAACACCCAGACCCGGAACAACTATCTGTAGGCCATACAAATATTTGTTCCGTGCCGCGATCAAACCCGTGACACGCAGCGCAGCAGTCGATCGCTCAGCCACTGCACCAATCATGTCGTCAGTATATGTTTAATCCAGTGTATATTTTATCTTCATACCAAACTTCATCTGTATAGTTGTTGTTAAGCGTTTTAAAAACATTAGTGTGATTTATGTATATGATTTCGAGTAGGTAATGCATTTGATAACAAAACAATATCTCATATCTTATGCTGAAAATAACATATACCTGTGTTTCATATTAAAACTTGATATACTGATCTTATCAGTGATGTCCTTCAAAAAGCTCACGTGCCCTCCACGTGCAACTCCACGTGCAAGGCGCGTGTTTTGCGTATGGGTGGGAATATTATTCCCCACCCCACCTCCTTGAGAAAAACCAGTAACGCCTTGATGTTGCTGGCCATTTCGCGGAGAAATACTGGCGGGTGCCAACCTGACTGCGTACCGGGTTCGGATGCTCTAATAGGGACAGCACCACCATAACGTATAGATCAGCACAATTCAACTCAGCCATTTTGAAAGGAACTAAATGACCCGACACACACGCCATCATCAGCGAGACATTTTTGAGCATGATATTCTCTCAACTACCAGGGTATCGTCAAGTCAATGATAGTGCATAGTACTCACACATGGGCTTTTATTTATACAAAACCTGGAAATTGAGTCAATACAATACAAAGATAGTCTTTCAATCTTTTGTAGTTTCCAAAATAACGTCAGATGCTAAACAATGAGTTTATCCCTAAGGTTTTTGAGCAGGACCGGCATTAAGTCAAGCATTTTTATTATCAACTAGCTTTTGCCCGCGGCTTCGTTCGCGTTGAATTCGGGGTAACGCAGTTCCCCTATCAGAGCATCCGAATCCAGCGTAATCGTATGTTGGATGACACCGTACTTGATCGCTTGCGAACGGAAATGCGTAGTAATGACGCCCTCCCGTCAGTAGGCCTACTATGACATCTTAAAGCAGAACTTATTCCACTGAGTGAAAGAGATGGTGCTAGGCACCCTGTATAGCTCTGTCCCTTTCCCTCAGCGGAATAAGTTCTGCTTTAACACGTCATGGTAGGGTAGCTGAACGTGGTCAAGCAAATAGTTGCAAGCAGTCTTTTAGACCAGCCCCTGCATCACACACAGCAAAGACGCATAATAATAAGGAATATTTAATTCAAATTTTAATTGTGTTTATGAATAGAATATCTCAAACACTGCCATTTATAAAAATGACTAGCTTTTGCCCGCGGTTCCGCTCGCGTTAATATTTGGGGCAACACAGTGTTACCCTTTCCTGATTTGCAGGTACCTGCTACCTGTAGTGTTTGACCTTGCGCCTCATTTATTGTAATAGGAATAGCTTTCCCTTTTCTTCCCTTTCTCCCACATTTCTCACTTTAAAAAAAAGCCTATGTCCCTGGTTCCCAACTATCTATGTACCAAAATTCATCACAATCGGTTTAGCCATTAAAGCGTGAAGAGGTAACAAACAAACAAACTCACTTTCGCTTTTATAATATTAGTAAGGATATAAGTAAACACTCATATTGTACTAAATAGACCTACTGCGTGTTACATCAGAAATGCGAACAATACATACTGTAATACTTCATCAATTTCAACGTCATCATCATCTTCCTGCCCTTGTCCCATTTTATTTGGGGTCGGCGCAACACGTTTTCTTCTTCCATTCTCCCCTATCAGACGTCATGACATCATTTACTCCTTCCTCCTTCATATCACTCCTTACACAATCCATCCATCTTTTCTTTGACCTTCCTCTCGCTCTCCGTCCATCAACATTCAGATCCATCACTCTTTTAGTCACATGTCCCACTCACCAATTTCAACGTAATTACATTAACCGCCTAATTACCATAAAAAGAAAGAAGGTAAAAGAATTATGACTGACAGAATCGTGAGGGATTTTTACACGGAATTATTATCTTACGCCCCACATCTTTACTGAATAGAAAAAACTTTTTGAAAAAGTTTTCCTGTATCTCTTTTATGCGTATAACGGGCAATAAACAGAGTTTTAGCAATCCTCAAAAGGTTTTTTTCTATTTCGTAGGAATATTTACTAGCTTTTGCCCGCGGGTACGGGGTAACACAGTTCCCTTTGCGCCTTATTGATTTGTAATAGCAACGCTAAGTTTTCCCTTTTCTTCCCTCTTTCTCCCTCACATCCCACTTTTTTCAAAAAAATATTAACCTATGTCCGTCTCCTGGTTCCCAACTGTCTCTGTACCAAAATTCATCAAAATCGGTTTAGCCATTAAAGCGTGAAGAGGTAACAAACAAACAAGCTCACTTTCACTTTTATAATATTAGTAAGGATGTCTACTTTATTACATCTATATAAATACATTATATTTGTGATTTAAACAGCTTTTTACTGAATGCTTATGAAAGTATAAAATAATACGGTGCTTATAACATTTTTTTTGTCTGTTTGTTCCGGTTAATCTCCGAAACGGCTAAACTGATTTTGACTGGACTATTACTGGCAGATAGCTGATGTTATTTTAGAAAAATAAACAGGTTCCGTGCAAAAAAATAGATAAAAAAAGTAAACAAAATCCGATGAATCAAAAAATAGTTTTTTTAAATCATATCATGCGTACAAAGGCTCGTAAACCATAAATGTAACGACAGATAAAAATGTACAATTAATTATTCGGTTCATAATATCCATTATTTTGTATCACCTACACACGTAGGTAGATAGGTCATAACGCTATTCCGAGAGTACGTCCATTCAATACGAAGGTCATAAAGGCGCCATGGTTGTGTTGTTAAAAGCACCTGTGACGTCACAATAGTGGCGTGATATTGTTCGCAGTGTATTTCATGTTAGTGCAGGTCATGATTGACGGGAGGGGGGAGGGGGGAGAGAATGACGACATAATCTTAGTCAACGTAACGTGAAACTTACGTAATTAGGATGGAAAATTTCAAAATAAGAGTGTTTTTGGAAATTTTGAGCACAGAAAACAAACCGCTGGGCACAGCTAGTTATTTTATAATTGTCGTACAATTATAAAATAACTAGCTGTGCCCAGCGGTTTCACCCGCTGAGGTTTAGGGGTATGAAAAATAGATGTTAGCCGATTCTCAGACCTACCTACCCAATATGTAACCAAAATTTCATAAGAATCGGTCGAGCCGTTTCGGAGGAGTACGGTAACTAACATTGTGGCACGGAAATTTTATATATTAGACTAGCTGTGCCCAGCGGTTTCACCCGCTGCCCCCTTAGGGGTTTGAAAAATAGATGTTGACCGATTCTCAGACCTACCCGGTATGTACACAAAATTTCGTTTAAATCGGTCCAGCCGTTTCGGAGGAGTATGGGAACGAAAACTGTGACACGAGAATTTTATATATTAGATATAATCGGTTTCTATCGATAGTTTCGATACCATTACTAGAACGTAGGGTCTACTCTCAGGGCTGCTTTCAAGCGGCTCCTGCCCGGCTCCCGGCCACCGTAGATGCGGGCCTGTGGACGGTGAGCAATGGGTAGCTTGCAGCTCACCGTCCGGCCGTATTGATGACAGGCCGTGTTGACAGCGCGTTAGTGTTCCACGTGCGCCTCAAAGAGATGTCAGCAAAGCAGAGGAGCCTGCCAGAGCCTCCGCCTGCCGGGGTGGCGGGTTGTTCGAAAGAGATTCCGCGGCCTCTCAAAGTAAAGGGCAATAGAAGGAACATGGATGGGTTTTAGTCAGAACAAGTGTGACACTTCCCCCGCTCCGTCCAGAGCGGGGGAAGTTATTTGATGATTTCCCATCCGCAAAAAAAGGGTTTACTCTCAAAGTCTGTGAACAGATATAGGGGCCCGTACGAAAGAGCTCGAAACTTAATAAACGGCCATATCTTTTGACTGCGTAGATTTAAATAATTGATTTTTTCACAGCTTCAAGAGACCACAAGCTTGAGTTTGAGATTTAGTATTGGCGGATGTGACAGGTCCTCGAATTTTTGATTGTAGGATATATCAATTCCTCTCGATATTTTCCATCACAATTTTGAGAGCAGTGAAGATGAAATGATTTGTACAAAGTACCTCCCTAGATTCGAACTCACAAATTACTAAGAAACGAAAGTAGACTGTTCTAATCCCTTTTTTGTGGATAGGAAATCAAAAAACCCAATCAATATTCCTTCTTGCCGCGGTATCTCTTTCGAACAACCTGAAACCCTAGCAGACCCTCTGCTTTGCTACCGGTCCTACTTGGTCTTACATTTACTAAGTTACAATCAATTTAGGGTTTGTTGGTTTAGTGGTTAGTGGCCCTGACTGCTGAGCCGGAGGTCGTGGGTTCGATTCCCACCCAGGACAAACTTTGTGTGATGAGCATGATTGTTTGTTCTGTGTCTGGGTGTGATTTATCTATAATATGTATGTATTTATAAATTATTATAAGTATGTATATCAGTTGTCTGGTTACCATAACACAAGCTCTGCTTAGCTTGGGATCAGGTAGCCATGTGTGAGTTGTCCCAAGATATTTATTTATTTCTAGTTGAAAAGCGTATAGCTTTTATTCAATTAGTAACAAGAATCACGGGAAGTTTCAAAACAATTTTACCAACCGTAAAAGCGTCTCATTTTAAAGTCAATTGATTCCATTTTCAAATGTAGAGTGTCTTAATAAATTAAACAGCAGATGATCAATGCTCTCATCAGAGGGCACTGTAATCCCCTGACAATGTTTGAGTTTAATCGATTTAAGGGATTTGAAAGTACAGACAGATCAACAAATGTTTTGTTGAAGATGTCGACGACTTTTGATTTTGTTTAGTCCATGTAGGTCAAAAACCGCCTGAGCTTATAATATCACGCCAGGATAACAGGCGGGTGAGGTAGAGGTGAGCCTAATAATATCCACGTTTCGCAAATTATATTTTAAATATGATGTAATTATTAACGCAGCCTACTGCTCAATCACTAGGTTGACCAACCTTCCCATCTAATACTCGTTTAAAAAGGCTATCATCAATTTTCATCAACAAAGCTAAACCATAGCACCCTATTCTCTTATTACCGCGTTATCCTAACGATGATAACCGTCAATATAGCCAATCCTTAATTGACAAAAGGCGATTCCCTGACGACAACGGTCCGCGCGGAAAAGCAGCGGTCACCGCCGCGGTGCTCCGCGCAGGGCGCACTGCCATTCACTTTGGTACCTCCTATGCGCGAACGACCATTGTCATGTGAGATTCACCATAATATTTTTTTGTTACTCTCTTTGTATTTTTAATAACCTATGTCCGTCTCCTGTTTCCCAACTATCTCTGTACCAAAATTCATCAAAATCGGTGTATCCGTTAAAGCGTGAAGAGGTAACAAACAAACAAACTCACTTTCGCTTTTATAATATTAGTAAGGATTACATGTGGTATTGACTGTAGGTACGTGTACATGTGTTAAATAATTCCAGTCTCTCACTGTCGTTGTAATTTAGCTTTAATTGTCTATGGGTACCTCCGTGTATCTGTCAAGGATACTATGACCCCGCAATTACTTAATCGAATGTTTGTCCTCCAATTACAAGGCTTTAAGGGTGAAAGATCCTGTAAACAGTGGGATTCGCCAATTTTGAAGGCGATATGTTCACCTTGCGTGTTTAAATTGGTTCACTATGCTTCACTCTTTCTCGGTTTGATGTATCCTTTAAGTCTCATCCTCGTGATAAATAAATAGACACCAGAGATAAAAAAAACATCTAAAATAAAAAAAAATAAAAAATACTTGCACTTACAACAGACCTCATTTTGAAATTAATACCATAAAAGAAGTTAAAAGAAAGCCTGGAATGTGTCTCACAGCTGAATAAAAAACTGTTTGAGTGGCATTAGTATCTACCATTCCTCTTCAATGTGGAACGTTACCTCGAATTCTAATCATGACTGCCTTAGGAGAAGGCTTTACTCAGAATATCATAGCCGTATACATAGGTATACCCACAGACATGTTTAGCGAGGGGATGTATACTATGAAGCGCTAAACATATCTTTTCATCTGATGTCACCTGCACCACGCTACAGCGAAAATATGTAGGTTCAGAAAAAAAAGACACCTAGGTATGTTTTGTTTTCTTTCTTTATTATTTTGTGCACTTGTGGCACATGTGCCAAATAAACTTATTTTCGTTTTTCAAGCTAACTAAGGAGCTTCAAACTGGGGGATACCAGTTAGAAAGTTCGTATAGTTTGTCTGTGGGGGTGGATCTTTTGGCCTAGTTTGTTTGCGAAAAACACAAGATTATTTTAAATTGTGGTGTGAGTATGAATCAATATACCTTATCTGAAACAGTAATACTGTAGTACACAGTACTGCGTGCAACTGCACGAATGCACAGTAAGTAACTACTTAAGGGATGAAATCATAATTATTTCTTTCTAATATTGTAGCATTAATAACAACTTTTAATGTTTAGTGTTAAGGCTTGCAGGTTAATTTAATTTAAATTTTAAACAATCCAATTTTTCATAATTATGCTCGGTATATGGCTTTGAAGTCATCTAACATTAAACACCTATGCTCTCAGCTTCAATCAATATTTATCTAATGCATGATGTGCTTACCTGTTAGAAATTGGTACACTAGTCTATAAGTTTATTTGATGTATTTCCTAATCTGGTACATGTGTTTTCAATTGTTGGTGATCCAAACAAAAACAAATACCTTATAACATCAAAAGTTTATTAGCTTCGTTTGACATCTGAAGTCATTGACAAGACCACGACCTGATCATCTATAAGACTGCAACTTTATCTCACGGATTAATCGTGATTACTAAATTAACATAATAAAGCAAGGCTTTACTAAGATAGAAAATCAAAAGTCATTTATTCAAATTAGGCTGATAATCAGCACTTTTTGAATGTCACATTACAAGAGAAAGTCCCACAAAAACTCCCTACCCTTCGCCATTTCCTAGTGTTTTAGCTAGGAAGAATAAGTGGCGGAACAAACTCCCCAGCAACATAACTGTCTGTCAGGTTAGAAGAACCATATTTTATACAATTCCGTTTATCACGACTATACTACAAAGACTCATTAACTTGTTGGAATTGAGAAAGAAATTGATCAAATTGCGGTGCCTGGCGTACAGGTGTCGCGCAGCGACGCATGCCTCGCGCAGTACCGTCAGCTCCCGCAACCACCAGTACACTTGACGCCAGGCATTGCCACGTCAGAGGGGCTTGCCAGAGCCTCTGCCTGCCGGGGTTGCGGGTTGTTCGAAAGAGATACCGCGGCCTCGGAACGTAAAGGGCAATAGAAGAAACATGGGTGGGTTTTAGTCAGTACAAGTCTGACATGCCCCCCCGCTCCACCCAGAGCGGGGGAAGTCATTGGATGATTTCCCACCCGAAAAAAAAAAAAAAAAAAAAAAAAGGCATTGCCACGTCGCAGATCTCGGATATGGCTTCCTGGAACCACTCCGCCTCGTGCTTTGTGTCGGCAGGTCTGTTTGGTGATGACAGCCAGGCCTGCACGATCGAGGCTTCCAGGAGGAGCTCCCGGTCCAGCTGCTTCAGCGACCACCGCGGAGGCATTAGCCCTAACAGGCCTAAACACTGAGTTACTCTAATTTATTCCATTACCACCGCTTTAAAAGCGGTAAAAGAAGACAATGAGAAAACCGACAAACCCTAAATAAAAACAGATATTAAAGACATCGAAGAATACCAAACACGGAGAGTGTTACACATCTCTCTAATATAAACGAGGTAATTATTTCAGCGATGGCAACACTGTGGGTCCATTTTCTTAAACTTTCAGTACGCATAAATAAATAAATGTAGGTACGTAATTTAAACACTCCAAAAAGTAGGTACGTAATTTAAACCCAAACCGTTTAATCTTGTGAAATACTTTGATCTTTATTCCTATTTCTATTGAATTAGCATTCAAAGTCGAACAAGAAAGAAGTTTTTATAACTTTGGCAATGCGACATAGCTACTCGAGAAAAGTTTGTCACAGTCACGTTTCCAAGTAAAGGCACAATGTACGGAAATTAGATCATATTGGCGATTGCGATGGCTATAGCTGTGTCATATTTTGATGTAGTATTACAATTGGAAAAAGCCGTGAGGATATTTATTTTCGATAAAAAATTGGAACAAATCCATCACTATATTTTATTGCACACTTTAAAAGAGTGAGTCCTCTAGTTAAGTTATGCTTTTTTGTATTTGGTGGTCGTTTCGGGTCTGACTAGAAACATTTAAACTCACATTCACTTTAGTGAATGTGAGTTTAAATGTGAGTAAATCCACAATACAAGAGTGATCCTGTTATAACAAAAAACAGTAAAGTTAAAAGTAAATAAAATGGTATCAAATCAATTCACGCAGTCACGTCATACCTAATCAGGAATAAGTTAAATGTGCAACGACCATGCATCGCAAAGGAGCCTGCCAGGGCCACAGCCTGCCAAGGTTGCGAGTTGTTCGAAAGAGATACCTAGACCCCGGAACGTCAAGGCCAATAGAAGGAACATGGATGTGTTTTAGTCAGTGCAAGCTTGACACTCACTCCGCTCTGCCCAGAGCGGGGGAAGTTAAGTTATTTGATGAACCTTGAGCACGATTTGACACACATATGCTTTAATCTATTACAGGGTCAAAAAGCCCGGTATTTGCTAAGCTTTTCCTTGTGGTAATTGGGTCAAAGGTTTTGGTACTTTTGTGCAAGAGAAGGCTGATCAGCTGTGTTAGGAAGTTATCTCTCGTAATACCGGCAAAGGAAACTTTTACAATAGTAACTCGTTTGGCTAACTCATTTTAGTTGAGCGGGTGACCACGCTCAACCCAACCATCTAATGTCATGAAAATTTATGTATACTAGATTTTGCCTGCGGTTTTGCTCGCATTAAATTCATTTTCCCTTTTCTTCCCTGTTTTTCCCTCACATCTCTTTGTTTAAAAATTCATCAAAACCGGTTTAGCCATTTAGGCGTGAAGACGTAACAAACAAACAAATAAAATATTAGTAAGGATTTAGTACTGCTATAATGGGTACGAGTATGGTATTCAGGGTAAAGCCTATGTTAAGTGATTAATGTAAATCACGGTAATTTCCAGATCGAAGAGGAACGTTTCATCTAAATAATGTCACACCATGCTAATGCAAAAATAGTATAGCTACTGGAATCGGGGCAGTTCTAGATATTAATGGTAGGGTCAGAAGGGACATCTTATAGCAGTTCTTATTCCTGTGTGAGAAAGAGATGGTGCTAGACACCCAGTATAGCTCTGTCTCTTTCCCTCAGCGGAATAAGTTCTGCTTTAAGACGTCATGGTAGGGTAGCAGGTGCTTCCTTTCATATGCTTACTCCTGTACTTCTCTTGGAACACTGGATGCGCGGCGAAGATTTATATAGAAGTGTACCGCGCGGATTGTAAACGCCACTTCTCTTCCGCGCTATCGAGTAGTGTACCGTACAGTGTGTTAGGTTAGAGTGTCATACGAGCCAATGGGACGTGAGATCCGACATCAATTACCATCCGCGCGGATGAGCTTTCTTTTGTTCTCTATTATTACCGGTACCCCAAGGTATTATATAGAGGTTTGACAGTATCGATACGGAGTCTATAGAACACAGATGTGAGAGCTATTATTTGTTGCAAGATCTTCGCTATCTGGGTCAGCTTACGTTAGTACCATACATATAGTACATTGTTTGACTATGCATGTAATCCCAACGTTATGAACAGAGTGTAGTCTCAATATATACGGACCAATTTGTTTTTAGAAATTTTGACGTAATCGCTTTCAAAAGAGCTCATGACCGCCAGCTTTACTTTATATGCTACAGGCTCTTTTTACAGCGAAAAAAGAACACGTTTTGTTTGAATATTTTGGAAAATAATCCAGGACATTTTAGAGAAATTATTTTTTTATTTAATAGTTCATTGTATACTCAATTCAATATTGTTTCATGTTAAAATATTCATATACAATGTAAATTGTTCCTGAATAAATAAAATATAAAAAAAAGATGTGATATCGATTTGTATTACATAATATAATACTACTAGCTTTTGCCCGCGGCTTCGCTCGCGTTAAATTCGGATTAACACATTTCCCTTTTCCTGATCTGCAGGTACCTGCTACCTGTAGTTTTTGCCCTTGCGCCTTATTTATTGTAATAGCAAAGCTAAGTTTTTCCTTTCCTTCCCTCTTTCTCCCTCACTTCTCAATTGAAAAAAAGGTTAGCCTATGTCCGTCTCCAAGATCTCAACTATCTCTGTACCTACCAAAATTCATCAAAATCAGTTCAGCATCAAATATAATGACTTATTAGGTCCACATTTAAAAAACTCATTAAGCGATGGGCTCCATACAACCTGATTTTTTTGGTCACAAACGCATTATTCCCCTTTGCATTTCTCTTTAAAGTGCATGCCTCTATTCTTATTCTAGTATTAAGAGTCAGACGGTAGGCTCGGCCCAATTAACAGGATGACGTCACAGGTCTGTGCCAAGTGCGGGGGCGTGACACAGCGTCACCAGCTACCGACTTGACCCGGGGCCTAAGTCTGCTATTACAATAGTGTCAGAATGGTCGATCACTGATCGCATAATGGTTGATTTTGACAAGTTCAGTATGTACACTAAGGGCAACTAGCAGCGATACGAAAGGTCATTAACCTAAAGAAAAACTGTGGCGTTGACAATCTAATATTTAGCTCTTTCCATCTTGTGCCTTTATCGTAATGTCTCGTTCTCCCGGCAAAAACATGACAACGTTAAGACGGGTTCGCCAACATTCGGGCCATTTTAGATGGGGTTTTAGCATGGGTTTTGTTTACATTAGGTATCGCTTCTCGTTGGCCGTACTTTAGGTAGATTACCAAAATTATCAAAATCAACCATTATGCGATCAGTGATCGACCATTCTGACACTATTGTAGTAGCAGACTCAGGCCCCAGGTTGATTGAAACTATTGATGGTCGGTTTGATTGCGAGACAAAAAAAAATATTATGTGAAAAATCTATAAAATGTCATTATATCGCTAAGCTCTCTAAAAATGCTGAAATAAAAATCTTTAAAAAATCATTTCGACGACCAAAAGGAAGGTTTTTCAACTTTTAGTTTATTTTTGGAAATCGATTATAAATTTAGCACAAAAGTTATTTGATTTGGACGTTCGCGTTGCTTGAAACAAATGCTTTTGAACATTCGATTTGTAATTTTATTTATAGTTAATGCAACCTAGATATGCCACGGCCATGAACATGAGCTACATCAACCAGACTTTACTAGACATTCGCGAACGTCCATCAGGTGAACAAAAACAATTTGCGTAAGTAGAGAAGCGTCGAGAAAAATTACAATTTCTCACGCGTATCTCATTAGTAAGTCACGCGATACCAACAGGTACACAAAGAATACAAGGAGCAGAAGGTTTCGACTTTATAAAGAGGTTATATGTCACGTAAGGAGAAGTGAAAAGGGGTGGTTTTATTTTTTATTACCTGCCAGTAGTTTGATTTGATTTTTAATAATGACTAGCTGTAGCTGGCTCCCGAGTGATTTCGAAAAAAAGTATCCTATGAGTTATTCCAGACCTTAATCTCTCTCTGCGCCAAATTTCATCAAGATCCCTTTAGCCGTTTTGACGTGAAAGAGTAACAAACATACATACATCCATACATCCATCCTCACAAATATTCGCATTTATAATATTAGTAGGAAAGGATACTGACAACATATTATGTGATTGACATTTTTATTTTTAAATTTAGACATTTTACATAGTACATAAAAGTGTTTTTGTTCCAAATTCTGTGACCCTTCTGACGCCACATTCTTATTCTGTGGAACATTGAAAAGAATGTTCTAGATTTTTCTGTCAATCAATAAGGATTTGGAACATCTACGACTACGTATGTAGAAAAGTTTATAACGAAATAATATTATTTGTAATTTGTAATAATATTATAAGGCTGAAGAGTTTGTTTGTTTGAACGCGCTAATCTCAGGGACCACTGGTTGGAATTGGATAATTATTTTAGTGTTGGATAGTCCATTTCTTGAGGAAGGCTATAGGCTATATAACATCACGCTACGACCAACACTGTTTCACCCACGCTGCTTCAGCTTTATAATATCAGTATAGATTTCTCAGAAGTCATAGAGTCTGATTTGATAAGCTCATTCCCTATGTAGAGATATTTTCCTATTAAGATTTAGTATGGTACATAATAATTTAAAAAGAACTTTTTGAAAATAAAATGGCAATGCTCCTAAACTTTAAAAGTTGTTGTTTACATTTTTTTTTTGGTTTTTATCAAACAACTTTCGTAACGTTTTTTAAATATTATGTCAGAAACACGCAAAACACGATAAAATCGTCGTCTCTATTCTTAGAAGTTATAAAGTAAAATCAAAGACGTACCTACTTGTTGTTTACAAAAGTTTTCAACCAACAATTATTGTGTCAACAAGTTAGAAGTTTTGGAAATGAAAAGCTATTTAAATTGCCTACTTAGGAAGAGTTACCCGTGCGTGAAATTTGACTATTTTCGATTTCTAAATGTATCGGGCTATGCGATAGTTATTTAATAACAAATCGTACTCTAAAATCTTCGACGCTTTTGTCTCGAAAGTTGCGCCCGTAGGCGTAAAACAACAAAAAGTTTTCAAACAGGAAACGCTGCGAGCTAAGCTATCCTTACTAATATTATAAAAGCGAAAGTGAGTTGGTTTGTTTGTTTGTTACGTCTTCACGCTTTAATGATGAATTTTGATACGGAGTTAGTTGGGACCCTGGAGACGGACATAGGCTATTTTTCAAGTGAGAATATATTTTTTTATCATCACGCGGGCTAAAGTTAGCGTTAGCCCAAAGTATGCCACGACGACGGACGAAGTCGCGGGCGGAAGCTAGTATATGCAATATGACTGCTCGCCGGTTTGCTCAGTGTACTACCGACATCTGAGGGGTTATTTAAGGTGGACTTGTGGGTGTCATTCACGCGACGAGCTTACATTGTCCTACGCGTCCAATTTAATAATGCCTTCAGGATGCAGGCTGCGCTGTAGCGCATCGGAAATGTTTCATCATCATCAGGCTATATTAGTCCACTGCTGGACATAGCCCTCCCCTAATGAGCGCCATAGCGCCCTGTCTTCAGCTTACCGCATCCAGCATCTGCCTACTGTCTTTCTGTTGTTCATCGAAAATGTTTGCTGAAGCTCATACAGATGGTTTCCAAGTTCCACGTTAAAAAGCAGCTTAATACAGCGTCTGCATGGTAGCATTTTGAAGATGATTGCAGCCAGACCGAACTGTCCCTCCCAGAGCTTCTAGGTGGGGACAGTCATTAGTCTAAACTAAACATTGTGAAAGAATTTTTTAATGATGACATATAAACAAAATAAATGACGATTATTATTGTTTATTAATTATGAATTTTTCATATTATTTTAATTTAGAGACACATTGACATTTAAATATATTGTATTTATTATTAATCCTATTGTTTTATTCTATTTTAATTTAAATTATTTAGTTAAATGTTGGACTTACTAATGCATTTATTTGTTTTACTGGAGTTTTAATAATATTTTTTATGTCTCTTTATCGTTATTAATTTTTATACAATATGTGTACCTACGCCATTGATGGCAAGACATAGCGTTCTATTTATGATTATTGACATCTGTACTTATGTGTACCTATGTTCTACAAATACAAATATTTGATTTGATTTGAGTAGGTTATTATTGTTAATGGTAACATTAACATTGTACCCCTGTCTTCGAGACAGGCCGCAATGCTGAGCCAGATTTAAACATCACTGGCGAAATGTGGTTATATTATTGGGTACAACTCTGCTTTACCCTCCAAGGATTCCAAGCGTGATGTTAGATACATAACATACTAGCTGGCGCCCGCGGCTTCGTCAGCGTGATTTCGAAAAAAAATATCCTATTTGTTATTCCAGACCATAATCTACCTCTGTGCCAAATTTCATCAAGATCTGTTCAGTGGTTTTGACGTGAAAGAGTAACAAACATCCATACATCCATCCATCCTCATAAACATTCGCATTTATAATATTAGTAAGATATAAGATTTAAAATATTAGTCAATTTATATAGCTATTTTAACGACAAAGCTCGAGTCATTCTCCTGCATATTTTTGGAATGTTGGCAACGCTAGCGGGGCAGACAGCTTCTATACTGATTGCTATCACCCACAATAAATGGTGACATTAATAGACATAACATCCAATCATCGCTTCGAAACATTTCACTGCATTTCAGTCGTCATACCAATTAGGTCGTTAAGTCTTTTAAGGCAGCGTTCATTGTGCTCAAAGAGTAGCGATTCGGGTATTATTGTGACAGTTAATGTATTTCCGAGAAAAAAAGGGCTGCAGGTATTTGTTTCGGGTTTGACTGTTTGTGTATGTTTAAATGTTTGTAATTGCACCCATGATACAGGAGAAATTCCTAGCGTGGGGCCCATGCTGTGTACACGGCGCGTTAGTGCTCCACGCGCGCCTCAAAGAGATGTCAGCAAAGCAGAGGGGCCTGCCAGGGCCACCGCCTGCCGGGTAAAGAGATACCGCGGCCCCGGAACAAAAAGGTCAATAGAAGTCGAAGATTTTAGTCAGTGACACTCTGACACAATAACTGCCCCCGCTCCGCCCAGAGCGGAGGCAGTTATTTGCTGATTTCCCATCCGCCAAAAAAAAGGGTGATACCCATCTACGACCAAACCGGCGACCGAAAGACTGACTCGAATGGCCATTATTATTTGGCCATGAGTTCCTTTCACCGCAGCCATACATCATATAATATAAATCATTAATAAAATAACGACTAATCTCAATGTATAATCATCAACATACTTACATGTCTCCGACTTCCACGTCACACAATTATGTTTATCTCGTTGTTATATTAATAACTAAGACGGTCCAATGCTTACAAACTACTAGCTTTTGCCCGCGACTTCGTCCGGTGGCATAGTTACTTTGGGCTAACGCTAACTATTATAACGCTATCTATTTCTCCCCCTTATCTACTTTTTTCTCAAAATTAGCATATATCCGTCTCCAGGATCCCAACTATCTCTTTACCAAAATTCATCAAAATCGGTTTGGCCATTTAGACGTGAAGACGTAACAAACAAACTTACTTTCGCTTTTATAATATTAAGTAAGGATGTCGGACTTCTCGGGGTTGCGGGTTGTTCGAAAGAGATACCGCGGCCCCGGAACGTAAAGGGCAATAGAAGGAACATGGGTGGGTTTTAGCCAGTACAAATCTGACACTCCCCCCCCCCGCTCTGCCCGGAGCGGTGGAAGTTATTTGATGATTTCCAAACCTAAACAAAAATGTTGGAAATAAATTATTTTTGGAGCCTACTTTACGTGGAGGATCCTTTACCTTGCCTTTTCAAAACAATACAATGGGATAAATTTTCACAATTTTACCCTACTTCGAATGTCTGTCTATCTTCCACAGCACATTTCTCCTTAATACAATACTTCTTGGTAAGATTAATTTCCAAACGAATTTCTATGTAATTCGTAGCGATTTTCCGCGGACATCGAATTACTGTGAAAAATGTTTCAGAAATTAAACGCCAAGCTTGATTTGTTTAAGCTATAAGGCTCTTCAAAGATCTACGCTCTGTTGATAAGCTCATCGTAGTTAGAAAGCCATTATCTAATATAATTTGGTCGTTTAAAGGCGTCAAAGGGAAGGATACGACAAAGCCTTTAACGCTACAAGATTAAATCGATAACCGCCGTCTTCAACTACTTCGAAGAATCTATCTATAGAATATTAGGGACTCAATGATAGATTGACGAAACTCACAAGACTTACCAATAAAACTTGGCGCTAGTACATAATTTGATATCAGTCTTTCGTTAAGGCTTTTTTTACTTGGGTTATGAGTCGAGCTACACGATAACTGACAAATGCTTGCACTGACTGGACAGGTCCACTCAATCTGTGTGGTGCTTTCTTAAAAAGACCATTTCAGACACTATCTGCATAGTCCTCATGTAAGTTGACCAAGATTATTTTGTCTGGACTTTAAAGAGAGAGTTGAGTGTTGTGTGTGTTGAGACCTCTGAGTTTGTTTGGGCTGTTTCTTCTTTCTTCTGAGAGTAGTCGGGTACGAAACACCGGCCTCATCTAGTTTAAAAAAAAATGACGTGTAAAAGTGTTTGTGAAAACCTACTTGCAAAATAAACATCATTTATCATTTACTCTAAGTGAAATGTTTGAACGCAGGATGAAAACTAAAATAAGTGTGGAATGAAACAAAACAGAACATCTGCTACAGTGTAGTGCTGATAAAGATTTTATAAACAATGTTTTTGGCATGTTATCATAACAACTTAAAAAAAAAAAAACTATTCGTAACAAAATTTTAATACGAAACCCATAAAGGGTTTGTAGAAAAGTGTAAACGAAAAACGCATTTGCAAAAAACTAACTGACTTCCTTAAGAAACGGTTACAAAGTAAAAAATAACTACTTTTTCGAAATTACAAAGTCACCGGCAATGAAATTACAAAGGCACCGACTTCCGAAACTAAAGTTTTCCTTAGAAGCGGTTGTGGATTTATGCTATTGACCCATTTTTTGTGACCTATTTATATATATATATATATATTTTATAAGTTATACCTACTTATTGTGTGCTTAAATATAAACATTTGATTTCGTCTCATAATATTTGTAACAATTATCTTACATCAGCAATCTCCGCTCTTAAACAAAAATTATTTTATCAGATAGTTGTCGAAAATCGAAGCCGTAGACTTTTCTTAAGAAACGCAGAACTGCTACCCTACCCTGACGTCTTAAAGCAGAACTTATTCCACTAAGGGAAAGAGACAGAACTATACAGGGTGACTAGCACCATCTCTTTCCCTCAGTGGAATAAGTTCTGCTTTAAGTCGTCATGGTAGGCCTACTGAACAAAACAGAATAAACATGCTTGACAAGGCACAGACATGTAACTTGTGAATAATACAATAACTGTGGGCTTTGCTTTTCCTGAAAATCGGGCCACGGAAGCTCACGCTCAAAGAAATCCATTAAAAGAAAAACACACGAGCCCACATGGATAAAGTTAGCCACAGTATACAGTGGTGAGATTAAACCTGTGTCTTCTAACACCAGTTCTACTAGAACTTGAGAGCTTGAGACCTTTTTTTTTCGGGTTGGAAATCATCCAATGACTTCCCCCGCTCTGGGCGGAGCATGTCAGACTTGTACTGACTAAAACCCACCCATGTTCCTTCTATTGCCCTTTACGTTCCGAGGCCGCGGTATCTCTTTCGAATAACCCGCAACCCCGGACAAAAATCACCTTAACTAATAAATCGATAAGGCACAAAATGTCACGTAGGACTATTTTTAATGGTAGATACAACTAACGTAGTATGTGTCACGGACATCACAGAAAATATTACACAAAAATATAGTAACCAGCGGGCGCCAATTATTAAATAAATGAAAATATCTAAGTATCTAAATCCTGAAGCCGAATTAGCAAAACGAGTTCAAATCGATCGCCGGAACTCGATCATTTCCTCCATAAATTCGTTCAATCTAATTTGCGTAGAAATTGATTACAAACTCGGATTCATTGGAATCTTAAACGGTTTTTTCTCGGTCCCTAATATTTACAGAACACGGTTTTAAATGGGTTTTATAGCATTTTTACGGTTTCCTTGAGTTATAATTACAAATGTAATCCTTATCCTTACTATAATATTATTATTATAAAATCGAAAGTGAGTTTATTTGTTTGTTAGGTCTTCACGCTTAAATGGCCAAACCGATTTTGATAAATTTTGGTAAAGAGATAGTTGGGACCGACATAGGTTTCTTTTTAAAGTGAGATAAGGGGTAGAAAGAAGGAAGAAAAGGAGAGAGAACGATATTTATTGTTCGATGATCGCTTAAAGATCATCGGTTTAAGTTAGCATAAGCCCAAAATAACTATGCCACGCGGACGAAGTCGCAAGCGGAAGCTAGTAGGTTATAAATTCAAAGTTTCAGCGTTGTTTAACCTCTTGAACGCTATTGTCACATATATGTCACAAACAAGCGCGTGCTTATAAAGTTTTCGCGCCGAAATCACGAGTGGACGATGTAAACGTTACGTAAATGATGTATGTATATATTTAATCGTAAATACAATTATCCTGTACCATCATCATCGTTCAAAATCATCCTGCCCTTTTTAAAAAAACCCCAGGGGAAGCAACGTATTTTTTTTAAATAACACAGACACATAAACTTTATCTACTTGTATATCATTTTGTGTAGATAAATAACCCTAGTGAGCTTTCCACGAATTTTCATCTCTTAATACAATCGTATATAAGCACGAGAACTGTTAGAACTTTACGATATGAAATGTAAGCCACACAGGCATTTTTAGGCAGACAGACAACTTCTTTGAAATGTTATTTCGATTGTAAACTGTAAAATAAACAGGAGTAGGTTGAAAAGACCGTGATCATATTACTTCGGGGGTCGCAAAAACCAAGTTTAGATTTTAGCGTAAAAATAAGTCATTATTAGATAGAAGTTAATATATATAGATGTGAACAAAACACATTATTAAGAGTGATAAGATACCTTAGGCAGGTTTACAGTTACGGGTTGTTCGAAAGAGGTAACGCGGCCCTGAGATGTAAAGGGCAAAAGAATGAACATGGGTAGGTTTAAGTTAGTAAAAGAATGCCCTTCCCCCTCCCGCTCCACCCAGAGTGGAGGAACTTGGGTAGTTGACACCATTAACCAATAATTAAAAAACACAATTTTACTAAAAGAACACCTTATTCTAGACCTGAGAACTCCATTCATTTCAAAATAACTTTAAAATTCGATTTTTAGTTGCTTTTAAATCAATAAATAGTTGCATCATTGACTTGACAACTTAGTGACATCATCGTTGCGAGTCTCATACAAAATATATGGGGGAAGCGCGTTTTGACAGCTCATAAAAAGTATATCAATTGATTGGTGGTGTCGTCTACCCTATTGTGTAAAAAATTGCCATCCACAAAAACAAAAAAAGAAATGTTGGCATATACCATCACACGTGTTATTAGTGAAAAGTTAAGCAGATTGAGGTGTCGCTTTTCGCTCCGCCCAGCGTGGGGGAAACTAATTGATGATTAGTTTTTTTTTCTATTTTTCATCAGTAAAAGTACAGACAGGTTTACCAGATAACATAATCATACAAGGTTGTAAGTTGTGATGCTTTTTGCGGATGGATAATCATTAAATAACTCGGGAGTATACATTTTTACTGACTAAAACCCACTCATGTTCCTTCTATTTACCTTTACGTTTCGAAGCCGCGGTCTCTCTTTCGAACAACTTGAAACCCCAGCAGTTGTGATATACCTTTAACATTGACTTTTTCAAAACCAGCTGACAAGGGAGAGTGGAAGAAGAAAACGTGTTCCGCCAGTCCAAATAGACAACAGAAAGATGATGATGACTGACATTTATTCCTTGCTAAAGCAAATTTGGAAGAATATATTTCATGTCAATTTCATTTGAAATACCTAATTACCGCCCGCCTCCATTATCCAAATTAAAAGTCTTAACAAAGCTTGTTTTCAATTAAATTTTATTCAGGTCCTTTAGTCGAAAACACAAAGCGATGACTCATAATTATATTCACTTTGAAATAACTCAAACAGAGTTCTCGAACGTTTTGGCTAAACAGTCTATTTTTAGTACCTACAACCACGCTACCTGCCCTTATATCAACAGAATTTATTTTAATTTAACAATACCAAAGTAACAAATTGACCTTTTTTGTACTTTTATTAAATTCCTGACAAGACAAACCAACGGGCCGAAGGGATTTCTCATCGCCAAACATTAAAACTTTTTTCTCTTTAACAAATTCTGGGGGTCTGAAATAGCCACTTTAGCAAACTCATTGCTCTTACTGTGCAAGTCTTTCTACATCGTTCTCACATATTTGTATAACCTCAACATGAATGATGTAATTACGATTTTGTAATAATATTATAATTTAAAAGAGAGTTTTATTGCCCTTTCTTCTCCATAAAGATCAACGCTTTGTTTTTCACAAGTTATTATGCCTTGTGACCGGGACTGTAGATTCATTTTGTTTCTTGTCATTCAAAAGTGCCCGTAATGGTCTTATTGAAATAAATGATTTAATTGGATTCATAATATGTTTTTAGTATGGAAATGGTCACCAATTGACAATTCACAACTGCGTCTGTGACCATTATAATAATTTTAACGTAATTCATATTAATTTTAAGCGGCCAGTTTAGAACCCTAGGATGCAAAAAAATAATAGAAATGGAACACTATGGTAAAATTACAAGCTTAGCAAATTAGATCATTTATATTAGAGTTCTCATATTTTAAAGAATGCATTGAATGACAACACTTTCAAGAACATAGAAGTCCAAAGTACATTTTGATTGAAGTAAGGAAACATTTTCATTGCGGGCGAAATGGATATAGCGCCAGAGCCGCTAGGCGAGAGTATTATAGAGCCGAGAACAGAAGTGACAAATTCTCATATGAATCAAACAAAAAAAACAAACAACATTAACAAAATTAAATAACAGAATAAAAAGTACTTTTTCAATGTGAAATAAAATATACAAACAAACAAACGCTCCTCTTTAGAGAAAGAAGATCGTTTGTTTGTTCGTTTGTATGGCTGAACGCGCTAATCTCAGGAACTCTTGCATCGAATTGAAAATCATTTCTTGTTAAATAGCTCATTTACTGAGAAAGAGCTATAAACATCACGTTACGAGCGGGTGAACCCACTGCGCCCAGCTAGTCTTTTGTAAAATCCTCTAAAAAAACAAATCTCACTGTGTTTAGCTCTTAATATAATAAGTATGTATAAGCTTTAATACTTTCAATTGAAACAAAGAATAATTGTGGTTGCACATCATTGTGTATACTCAGCGACATTCTCAATAAAGCATAGCTTTCTTCCAAAGAGATATTCGTGGAATTTGATTTCCGCCAATACCCGTCGCGTACTATGCGTTGCGTAGTTGCGTACTCGCGGCGTATTGCGTAGGTATAAAAGGGTAACACGCCTGTCGACGTAGTAGTGACGTAACCCCGATCATCTTGAACTGTTGTTGATAATGTTTTAAAACGTTAATCGTTTATGGAAATGGTGCTTTCAATGTTGGGGGTTCGAACTTGTATATTTTTAGAGTTCCGTAAGTACCTCAAAAGGAAAAAATGAAACCCATATTGAATCACTTTATAATTTCATATTCATTTCAAGTATCAACGAGTCATTCAAATTAATAATCTATATTAATATTATAAAGCTGAAGAGTTTGTTTGTTTGTGTGTTTGTTTGTTTGTTTGAACGCGCTAATCTCAGGGACTACTGGTTGGAATTGAAAAAAATTTTTAGTGTTGGATAGTCCATTTCTTGAGGAAGGCTATACGCTATATCACATCACGCTACGACCAACAGGTGCTGAGCAGCGTGGGTGAAACCGCGTGGAACAGCTAGTATTCACATAAATAGTCACAATCAATATACAGAATTATAATCAATGTCCTTTATTTAAACTTTGCTGTCCGTCTGTCTGTCTGTCTGTCTGCCTGTCCGTCAAGGCCCTTTCTTATCTTCTTATTATCTCGGGAACGCGCAGAGGTATCGAGTTAAAATTTAAACCATATAGCCGAGTATGTAATCCCTTTGTGCTGTGAAAATCAAGTCTCTAAGTCTACACAGTCAAAAGATATGGCCGTTTATATCTCAAGTTTATACAGAACCCTCGATGCGCGAGTTTGACTCGCTCTTGGCCGGTTTTTTTACGATCCCGGCACGGAACAAATATTTGTATGGCCTACAGATAGTTGTTCCGCGTCTGACTGTTTGTGAATGTGAGTTTAAATGCTTGTAAACGCACACACGATACAGGAGTAATTCTTAGTGTGGGCAATTTTTAAAAATCCTTACTAATATTATAAAAGCGAAAGTGAGTTTGTTTGTTTGTTACGTCTTTACGCTTAAATGGCTAAATTGATTTTGATGAATTTTGGTACAGAGATAGTTGGGACCCTGGAGACGGACATAGGCTATGTTAAAAAAATGAGATATGAGGGAGAAAGAGCGAACAAAAGGGAAAACTTAGCATTGCTATTACAATAAATATGGCGCATGTCCAAAAACTACAGGTAGGAGGTACCTGTAAATCAGGAAAGGGGAACTGTGTTACCCCAAATTAAATGCGAGCGAAGCCGCGCAAAAGCTAGTATATATATATATATATTGCGACGTCTGACAGGGGATAATAAAAGAAAAAGGCGTGCTACAACAGACCCCAAATAACATGGGACAAGGACGATGATATGGATAGTAATGTACTGCCATAGGAACGCGTCTACCCGGCACGTACCGTTTACAAACACACTGCGCCGACTCATCATTTTCCTGCCCTTGTCCCGTTCTATTTGGGGTCGGCGCAACACGTTTTCTTCTTCCATTTTCCCCTATCAGACGTCACGGCATCATTTACTCCTTTCTCCTTCATATCATTCCTTACACAATCCATCCATCTTTTCTTTGTCCTTCCTCTTGCTCTCCGTCCATCAACATTCAGATCCATTACTATTTTAGTCACATGTCCTTCATCCCTCCTCATTACATGTCCATACCAAGACAAACGACTCCCTTTCATTTTTTCTGAAACAGGCGCCACTTCCTCGAATATATTCATTCCTTACTTTATCCATTCTTGTCACTCCACACATCCATCTCAACATTCTCATCTCCGCTACATGCAATCGTTTTTCATCCACCTTTTTAACAGCCCAGCATTCTGACCCATATACATAGTACAACAGGTCTAATCACGGACTTATACAAACATCTAATTAGCACCTATATTTGGGATAGGCTCTGATGTAACACGGTTCTGGATTAATTAAACAAACATTCGCATGCAATTAATTATACTAGTATGACATGCAGAAGGTATGGTATGCAATACAGAAGGTATTTCGGGGTTGCGGGTTGTTCGAAAGAGATACCGCGCCCCGAAACGTAAAGGGCAATAGAAGGAACATGGGTGGGTTTTAGTCAGTACAAGTCAACAAGGAACAGCAAAACCGAGCACAGCAGTGGGTTTTAATTTCAACTCGATACTTTGACGCGTTCCTGAGAAAAAGAGTCTTGATAGACAGACGGATAACTAAATGATCCAAAAAGGGTTTCGTTTCTTCCGTTTAAGGTACGGAACCCTTAAAATGAAAGCCTTTTTGCGATATATGAGAAAAAGCACGCTTGTGAAATACATTGCATGTTGATTCTAATAGTAGTGCAATAAGAGTCAGTTTCAAAGAAATGTATTGAAAAACAAATTGCACAAGACTTGTTATTATTTGTTCACGATATGACAACAAGGAAAACTATCCAAACGAGATTGGAAGATTTCTGTCAACAACTTTTAATATTTATGAAATCATTCGGGGTAACACAGTTCCCCTTTCCTGCTTTGCAGGTACCTAGTACTTGTAGTTTTTGCCCTTGCGCCTTATTTTTTGTAATAGCAATGCTAAGTTTTGTGTTTTCTTCCCTCTTCCTCATTTCAAAATTAGCCTATGTCCCTGTCCGTCTCCAGGGTCCCAACTATCTCTGTACCAAAGTTCATCAAAATCGGTTAAGCCATTTAAGCGTGAAGACGTAACAAACAAAAAAACTCACTTTTGCTTTTATAATATTAGTAAGGATGAATCATATAGAGAGGTAAAAGTTCAGAATTGTTTATCAGTTAAGGTCCTTTTTTACTCTGAAGTTTTTTCTCAGCGCCCATTGGTCGATTGGTCGGGTGTATGTTGTTTTCACAGCCCTGTAGGCCTACTATGACATCTTAAAGCAAAACTTATTCCATTGAGTGAAAGAGATGGTGCTAGACACCCTGTATAGCTCTGTCCCTTTCCCTCAGCGGAATAAGTTCTGCTTTAACACGTCATGGTAGGGTAGCTAATTTTTCGGGTTTCGCGGCGCAATTTTGTTTTTAATTCAAAATAAAATTATTTTATGTAACTTTCAAATACATTTTCTATACATAATTTTATTTATATAATTTTATTGAAATATATTATGTTTGAAATCGTAACATCGTATTTTTTTTTATCGAGCCCACTAATTTATAACATAGTCATATTTTCAACTTTATTAAAATAATTTTTCAAGGTGTGGTTGCTATTATTGTAGATTTCCAGGGGTTTAAAGTTCAAAATTGGTAAAAGTTAATATAATTATTTTGCCAACAATTTTATGAGTTTTGTTTATTACATGGAACAATAATCCTTAAAAAAATAACTTAGTTACACTTATAACATCAGCAATAGCTGATGTTACTATTGATGAACCTAGCAGATATGCTAGGGAAAGTCCCATCAAAAACAGTCCAATCATTTCGGAGATTTGCCGGAACATACAGACGAACATGTTTTCATTTCCCATCCCTTATTCCGGTAACAATTGAAGACGTCCAATCACAACTGTCATTTACAATCTAATATATAAAATTCTCGTGTCACAGTTTTCGTTCCCATACTCTTCCGAAACGGCTGGACCGATTTAAACGAAATTTTGTGTACATATCGGGTAGGTCTGAGAATTGGCCAACATCTAATTTTAATACCCCTAAGTGGGCAGCGGGTGAAACCGCTGGGCACAGCTAGTTAATAAGTTAAAATTAACGTCCCTATTAAAGTCATTAGTCACTGACAGGTTAGACCATGCGCTCTGCCTCGTGAGACTTAAAAGATCAACATATTTATTTATGACCAGTCTCTCTCTGCTATCGGTTACATAGAATTGATTTATGAATCAACACTTAATGATTTGCTATTTACCGCCCGCTAATTAACGCCATTTTATTGATGCCGCCCGTCTGATATGGATGCTATTATATTGTACAAATTGGTTTCTTATAATGAAGGTCTTTATTCAACGCTAGCTGTTTTGGATCTTCAAATCGCGCTGGCCAATGGGATCGCGGCGTAATCATAATATTTTATTCATTTGTAAGAGGCTAATTCATTTGTAAGTGGCTGGTTACATTAATAGGACGTTCTAAGGAAAGCTCGTTCTTGCTATGTCTTGTCATACTGACATATAAACTAAAATTATAATTAAATAATCCTAATATACCAAAATAAAAAAAAAACAGATTAAAATAAAATAAAGAACGAAATATAAAAAGTCACTAAAAAACTTAAAATTAAATAGCGAGCGAAGCCCGCTAAGGTTGTTTTAAATAAACAAAGAAAAAACATTGACCAACCTTTGGAAAACCTTCGTTTTAACCCAAACAATCATAATTATAACATCATTTACCTACATAATGTATATTTAGGAATTAACAAGCAATTCAAAGAATTCGAAACCACTGAATCATAAAAAGTGTTTGAAGTTTGTCCATGTAAAATATATTCGTATTTTTTTTTAATGTTGGCATACTCGGTTTGTGTATTCGCCACTGACGGATTATAGGTATTCGTATTACGAAACCCGATGATCAAACAAAGAGTTTTTTTTTGTAATTAGGAATTTGCTTTCATGTTTGGAACTGAGTCGATTTGAAAGAATAATGGGTTTAAAATATTCATTCTACACACACCAGATTACTGAGAAACACAGGCATGACAAAGCTAAACGGCCTAATATTAAAAACAAGATATTAAAATAAATTTTGAATTTCGAACTCAAATAAATATCAATTTGTTGTTATATGCAAATCCTACTTAATTTCCTACTAATATTATAAATGCGAATGTTTGTGAGGATCGATAGATGTTTGTTACTCTTTCACGTCAAAACGGCTGAACGGATCTAGATGAAATTTGGTGAGAACATTTTTTCGACCATCATGCGGGCGAAGCCGCTGGGGCCAGCTAGTTATTTTATAAATTTTCATGTTTTCGATGACGATTTCTGCTCTACCTCGAAAATCTCCAGAACACTGCCTGTGTGTTTGTTGGTAGCTGTCCGGTACAATATTCTTGAAACATAACACAGAATAAAATATTGTTACGTAAGTAATAAGGGAGCCCATATTTTATATCCTACATGAAAATATACGCTTTCATTGATAAAATATGAATTGAGTTTTGGAGTGCGGCTAAATATAAACCCTAAAGTAAAGTTATTAGGTTTGAATATCACTCACATCTCCAATCACGCATCCATTTTTTATGAGCCAACATACGACGCGACGTAACATTAAACACGTTTTATTCTTCTACCTAAAATTGAAGGATTGCTTAAACAATAATGTATATGTTTTTTTTGTACGAAATTTAAAATACTCCCGAAATAGCTGTTGTAACATTACAATTGAAACTTTTCAAATTGTATTAAAATACTTTCTATTCTAAGAAAAAAAATGTTAAAATAACTCAGAGAAACCGACTTATAAAAAAACAGCATATTTTTTTTAAATTATACATTTATTGCACAATTTACATAAAAGGTTCTCGCTAGGCTTATAATTAATGAGTACATTACCGTGTTGGACGCAGCAAAATGTCTTAAAACTAATAAAATACTATAAATTCGTCCTCAACGCTGTCGGTTGTCGATGACCCCAAGTGTAGTATATTATTATAAGTAGTGTGACGGTATGTCAATATGATTTATGTTATGGTATGTGGGTGTTTGGAAATAAATCAGTGCTTAACCAACTTGCGTGTCATTCACTACATGGTGACAGCGGTGTGTCTTTTTAACACTTTATAATAGTTAAAACGGACTTGGACCCGTAAAATATTGTGTCTAATAAGTTTTAAGATACGGAAATCGGTAGTTTAATATTATGGAGCACGCACGTCCTCCAGCGGAGTTATCGCTCGACGGTGGTCCGACCGCGCGGTCCGACGCGTGGCAAAAATGGCGGAAGCTGTTCGAAGTATTCCTCAAAGCATCTGGAGTGAGCAAAGAGCCTAAAGAAATTCAGGCTAGTTTGTTGGTTAACCTCATTGGATCAGCTGGCTATGAAGCTTATACAACGTTCACGTTTGATGAAGGAGAAAGTGAAGACGATATTAAATGTGTATTGGAGAAATTTGATAAGTATTTTGGCACTAAACCAAATATCACGGTGAGACGGTTTAAATTCTTTACACGCAATCAAGAAGACTACGAGAACATTGACCAATACGTAACCGCATTAAGGTTATTGAGTCAACAGTGTGAGTTTAGTGAATTGCACGAAAGCTTGTTGCGGGATAAGATTGTTTGCGGTATTGTCAACAACACGGTGAGGGATCGACTTCTTCGCACTGACGATTTGTCACTAACAAAGGCGATACAAATCTGCCAGGCAGCTGAGATGTCCAAAGAAGAAAGCAAGTGCATCGACGGTGCAACAGATCAAGTACAAGTGAATGCAGTTCAAGACAGCACCAGCGCACGAGGCGAACGGCGCGCTAGAGGACGACGTTTCGGCGCCGGCGGAGCGCGAACGCGCGGCGGCCGCGACGGCGGCGCCGGCGGCGCTGGGTCGCAGGCGGCGCGTGTGCAGCGCAGCGCCTGTGAGCGGTGCGGCAGCGGGCGCTGTCGCGGTGGCGAGCGCTGCCCGGCTTGCAACGCTGAGTGTTATGTTTGTGAAAAGAAAGGTCATTTCTCGCGAGTGTGTGAACAAAAGAAAGCAATTCGAAAAGTGTTAAATCTTAGTTTAGAATCACCAGAAAGTGATAGTGACGGTAGCACCAAAGACATGTATTATGTCAATATACTCGAAGAGGACAAAAACCAATGTAAGTCGTCAATGGAATGGTTAGAAGTTGTAAAATGCAAAGGTAAAAACATTTTATTAAAAATAGATACAGGTTCAATGATTAATGTTATCTCTAAAATGACCTATTTAAACTTAGGATTATCGAAAACAGACCTTAAACCGTTTACAAAACGTGTACATTCGTTTACAGGTAATCAACTGCCAGTTGTAGGCATTGCTAATGTGCGCTTTGTATTTAACAAAACAGGTTACGTTTTATCATTTGTTGTCGCTGATTTAAACTGTCAGAATGTACTCGGTTTGGATGGCTGCATAAAATTAGGGTTAATACGGCAAATTGATGCATTGAATATAGATAAGTATCAAGAATTGTTTCAAGGACTGGGAAAATTACCTGGTAAATATAGTATCGTTGTTGATAAAAATGTACAGCCAGTTGTTTGCCCAACTAGGAAAATTCCTTTGGGGCTAAAGGATAAATTGTTGGAAGAGATTCATAGAATGGAAGAGCTGGGTGTAGTTAGAAAGGTAACACACCCAACCATTTGGGTTAATGCTATTGTTTTGGTCGCAAAAAAAGATGGCAACATTCGTGTTTGTTTAGATCCACGACCACTGAATCGCGCGGTGCGGCGCGCGCATTACTCATTGCCGACAGTGGCAGAGCTGGCAGCGCGCCTGCAGGGAGCTACAGTGTTTAGTGTGTTAGATGCTCGCTGCGGATTCTGGATGGTACAGTTAGATGACGCGAGCGCCGACTTGTGTACGTTCAGCACACCGTTCGGTCGTTACCAATTTCTTCGTCTGCCTTACGGGATAAACTGTGCGCCAGAGGTATTTCATGCAAAACTTAGGCAATACTTAGAGGACTTAGAAGGCGTAGAATCTTTCATTGATGACGTAATAGTATGGGGGCGTACCAAGGATGAGCACGATCGAAGATTAGAGTGTCTTTTGCGACGTGCTAAGGATATCGGAGTAAAATTTAATCGTGATAAATGTAGATTTGGGGTACCGGAAATTACTTATTTAGGTCACAAGTTTGATTCGAACGGTATGCGGGCAGATGACTCAAAAGTCAAAGCCATAATGGAGATGCCATTTCCAACGGATAGAAAGGCTCTGGAGAGATTTTTAGGCATGGTGAATTATCTGTCAAAATTCATACAAAACTACTCCGAGAGTGTAAATGTACTTAGGTCGTTGCTAAAAAAGGAAACCCAGTGGTCATGGGATGTGCAACATTCTGAGGCTGTGGAACGGCTAAAAGCAAAGCTAAGCAGTGCACCGGTACTCGCGCTGTATAGCAACAGTGCTCCGATAGTGCTGTCGGTGGACGCGTCTAGCGTCGCACTGGGCGCCGTGCTTCTGCAGAATGGCCGCCCAGTTGAATTCGCATCACTGACGCTCACCGACACACAAACCAGATATGCACATATAGAAAAGGAAATGTTGGCCATTGTCTTTGGGGTCGAGCGATTCAGGCAGTATATTTACGGCAGGTCTGATGTCACCGTGCACAGCGACCATAAGCCACTGGAAGCTTTATTTAGCAAACCATTAGTTTCGGTTCCAGCTCGGTTACAACGAATGATGATGAGGGTGCAAGGTTATGATTTTAAGGTTGTATACATGCCTGGCAAATATATGTATATAGCGGACACGTTATCTCGGTCGCCTCTGACCGAAATGATGCATGACCGAGTGTCTGCTGAAGTTGAGGAACAAACATGTTTTATGTTAGAGAACGTACCATTCAGCCCACCAAATATAGAAGCCATCAAAAAAGAAACTGAGCTAGATAATGACAGCAGATGGTTAATTAAGTATATAGCGAGGGGTTGGCCTCGAAATAGACGTGATGTGAACGAGAGGGTTAACGTTTTCTGGCCATATCGCGAGCAGCTACATCATGTTAACGGTATACTTTTCAAAGGGGAATGTGTATTTATTCCGCGTGCGTTACGGGAAAACATGCTGTCACGTGTCCATGAAGGACATTTAGGTATCGAAAGATGCAAGCGGCGTGCGCGCGATGTTATGTTCTGGCCAGGAATGTGCGAGGACGTGGAGCGTGTGGTGCGCTCGTGCGCAGCGTGCGCGCTGCACGCGCCCCGGCCGCGCCGACAGCCGCTGCTGCAGCACAGTGTACCGGCACTGCCCTGGCACAAACTAGCTTCAGACACGTTCGAATATAAGAAAAATAATTATATTGTTTTAGTCGATTACTTTTCTAACTATGTTGAAGTCGGGCAGTTGTCAAGTGTCAGCTCAAGGCAGGTCATTTCGTTTATGAAAGAACAGTTTGCGCGGCACGGTATACCGGCGGAGTTAGTCAGTGATAATGGACCGGCTTATAGCTCACAACAATTTAAACAGTTTATGCGCGAATGGGAAATACGGCATGAGACGTCGTCACCGAATTACCCACAGTCAAACGGTAAAAGCGAAAGGACTGTGCAGACAGTAAAAAGTTTATTAAAGAAGTGTGTAGATTCGGGACAGGATTTTAACTTGGCACTGTTAAACTTTAGGGCTACACCACGTCATGATTTAGACTCACCGGCACAGATGTTGATGGGTAGACGTCTCAAAACAAGGTTACCTATTAGTACGAAGCTGTTAACAGAAAAGGTAGATAACATCGAAAATTTTAGGAAAATTATGACAAATAGAAAACAGATTAAAAATAATTACGACAGAACGGCGAAAACGCTAAAGAGTCTATCATCAGGTGATAAGGCAACTCTAATCAGTAACGGCGAAAGAAAACCGGTAAAAATCGTAGCTCGTGCATCTCAACCACGGTCGTATATCGTTGAAGACGAACGCGGTGCCCGTTATCGACGAACACGAAGTCAGTTGATTAGGCGTATTGAGGGGTCAATAGAAAGAGTAGGGGAGTCATTGAGACAACCAACGAGCAGTGCAGGTAGTAAAAGTAAGACACTAGGTGTGGTGGTAACAGGTGTCCGTAGGCGTAGGCAAAAGCTAAAAGTTACGGGGCTGCATGGAACTTCTGTCAGTGACGTCCCTACTCAGACGCAGACAAGTCCAGATATCAAAAACCAGTCTGCACTACTCAGTGAGAGTGGTGAATTTGAAAGTCCAGTTAGTATTCGGGAGCTATCGCCTACACCGTCGCCAATAAATGTTCCTATTGAAAGGTCTAAAGAAAGAACTGCACGAATGCTGTCAAATCTGTTTTAGGTATTGAATAAGAAATAGTAATAATAACATTGTTTAGTTGGTTTAAAATATCGTAAATTTAAGCGTAGAGTATAAGGATAAAAGTTATGTATTAACACTAGTTATAGATAATAGGATAAGTACATATTGTAAACAACAGTCAGTGTAAGTTCTTTAATTTTAATTAATTTAGTTATTATAATTAGTTTATTCTTTGGCATTGTTTTCTTAGAAGGGAAGAGATGTAGTATATTATTATAAGTAGTGTGACGGTATGTCAATATGATTTATGTTATGGTATGTGGGTGTTTGGAAATAAATCAGTGCTTAACCAACTTGCGTGTCATTCACTACACCAAGAACCTAACCTAACCTAACAAGAGCTTTGCTACGTTATATAGCATCGCATAGCCTCTGGCCAAAATAAAAGCCAGCCTTTGGGTCACGGGAAGTGTCAGCTAAACGTTTTGCTATATCCTTATAAAGGCTGTGAGCAAAAGGTCCCAGAGTTTCAACCCCAAACGGCTCGAAAATATAATAATATAAGTTACCAGTAAGGTTAAATATACTCTTCAATTTGAACGATTTAAATCATTTCAGTAGTTTTGTGTTAACGAGAAAGAACCTTCTGCCCTTAACTAATTCAAAGTCCCTACATGTTAATATTCTTAACAACTATAAGACCGTAATCAAGAACATACTTCTAATTCGTTGAGCATCCGAAACATCTCGAAACAAACATGACTATACTATAAATTTCCTGAACAAGCTCATTAAGAAAAACGTAGTTTTTTTTTTACTTTTCCCACCCTTGGAATTTATCATGTATCCTGGGTGTCGATCGCTCAGCCACTGCCAACTGTGCGGTCAAATTGTTCTTGTATGACAGTTTTAGTTATAACTTGTTTTTTTTCCATCTGTCCTATCGCAGGTCTGCTGGAAGAGATTTTTTTATGAAATAAGCAGTACCTTTGTGCTCTTTTTTCCTTATATACTTTTTTATATGATGTTTTGTGCGTACATAAATAAATAAATAAATAAATAATAAATAGACAGTCCCTTTCAAAATATTTCAATGAGTCATATTAACCGAGGTACTATACCTATAACCCTTCAGCTACTCTACAAATAGAGACTGACAAACAATGTTGACATAGGACAAACTACGTTACACTTCAACCAACTTATTCGTGCGAGCGGAAAAACACAGAACTAAAATAATTCTACAAAGTTTGACATCGCGAAGTATTTTTTCTTGACAAGCAGCGCCACCTTGACATGCAAATTTAAAGTGGTAATTCTATCTTTGTACAACCGACGGCAGGTCAACCTATTCTAAACTATTATAACTTGATCTCTCTACTACGGATCGCACACCCTAGTAGAGAGATCAAGTTAAAATGGTTTTGTTTAGATTGATGTGCCGTCGTGTGTACACACCAACGTCAAACTTCAACCAACATATCTGTGTAGGCGGCAAAACAAAGAACTAAAATAAATATAAGAAACTTGACATGTTGGTGCATTTTGCTTGACAAGCAGCGCCACCTTGAAGTGCAAACTAAACTAGTCGTACTGTACGTATTAATTACGTGATCTGAACTTTACACTGACGCTAGTGTTCGCCAGCCTTCGAGATGAGTTATGGCAATAAAATTCGCGTGCGGACACTTATATTGGCACAATTATTGTGATGGACGCCTGTCGATGACATATTGACACACTGACCGCCTGTGATGAACCGTTTTATGTAATTTTATGATTTACTTTTTGTTGTTGAAGCGATAATAATTTGTCCACTGGACAGGATAGAAAGGTTTGAAGCTTTTTAAACTTTAATTTTCTTTTTTGTGCAGATGTTTGTAAAGTAATTTTAGTCATAATCCTTACTAATATTATAAAAGCGAAAGTGAGTTTGTTTGTTTATTTGTTTGTTTATTTGTTTGTTTATTTGTTTGTTTATTTGTTTGTTTATTTGTTTGTTTATTTGTTTGTTTATTTGTTTGTTTGTTTGTTACCTCTTCACGCTTTAATGGCTAAACCGATTTTGATGAATTTTGGTACAGAGATAGTTGGGAACCAGGAGACGGACATAGGCTAATATTTTTTTGAAAAAAGTGGGATGTGAGGGAGAAAGAGGGAAGAAAAGGGAAAACTTAGCGTTGCTATTACAAATCAATAAGGCGCATAGGTAACTGTGTTACCCCGAAATTAACGCGAGCGAAGCCGCGGGCAAAAGCTAGTAGGTTAATAATATTAAAATACAAAAGTATCTGAGTATGTATAAATATTGTTTACTCTTTCTAGATCTGGGTTAACACATAGAACACTTTGAATCCCGGTATAACGTCCCTTAGGACAATTACCGAAATCCATGCGGGCAAAACCACCGGCAAAAACTAGTAAAAAGTAAATATTAAACTGCTAGCTTTAGAGTACCCAGACCATGTGGACATGATCAAAGCCCCAGGTGTACTATCTAGGGAGCAATAAACTTTATCAAGAAAATCTAACTTTTTAACCGTTTTTAAAAAAGGAGGAGGTTCTCAATACACTTATTTAATTTTTATATAAAAGTATTTTAGTATGTTTGTTACGTGATATTTTCCGTCTTTTAGTGTTTCTTTGGAAGCTGAAAGTTTTTTATCCTACAGTCCGATTTACTGTCAAAAATGCCTTTAACCAATTTCGTATATAGACTGCTAGCCTTGTATACATTAGGATCTATTTACATTAGTCCGGTCAATTTAGACAATTGAAATAAAGAAAATTCCGACAGAGCCAAATCTTCGTAGAGACCTTAGGTTTACCACAAGGAATAAAGTGTCAAAAGTCCCAATCAGTCCCATGTGCGCTAAGGGACTTATTCGGGGCCCAAGGTCAAAATTGTAGGTTTTTTGGATTTTTCTCGAAAACGGTAAGTTTTATCGAAAAAGTACCTCAGAGTAAAGTTGTAGGTAGGTCTAAAAATGTTCTATTAAAATGGTCCAAAATACCTAAAATTTTGACCTTGGGCCCCGAATAAGTCCCTTAGCGCACATGGGACTGATTGGGACTTTTGACACTTCATTCCTTGTGCTAAACCTAAGGTCTTCTTAAGAATTTTCTTTATTCGATTACTATTTTTACGTCTAAATTGACCGGACTACATTCAGTCTTTAGTTGTTAAACATAAGACCTCGCTCTTCTTATCACAGTGAGCCATCACATTCATTTTTTAATAAACTTTTATGGCATCGAGTGAATATTTACATTGCGTGTTTTTTGCCCTTCTTTATTCAAGAATGTGGAGTTAGGTATGTTCTATTTACGTACAATATTTTCTAACACTAAAATAACATACTTTATTTTGACGGTTCCGTACCTCAAAAGGCAAAGGGAACAATTATTGGATCACTTTGTTGTCCGCTTGTCTGTCTAATAGATTCATATTGTCATAAGTGATTTCCTTTTTCTCACAGCTCAAAAAATTTAGGGTATTATTTTCGTGGCGAGCTAAAATTTCTGCACGTGTGCTAAAACATCACGTACTAACTAATTCTGCAATATTGACTAAATTACTTAATTTAGTTTGTTTTACAAACGTTCGAATTTTGACTGTGTTTTACAAACATGTGTATAAAATTACATTGACGTAATTGAAAACAAACTGGGAGTTTGCCTGACGCACAATATTCAACCAGAAAACTGCGTGTTTTGATTGCGGCTTATCTTATGTATATTTAGTTTACCAACTAAAAGCCCTAGTACGAACGTGCGACCGAAGAATAATTTTTGCATTGCAAAAAAAATCGGCTATCCTAAAGTATTTAATTTCGTATAAATAAATAAACAACCATTTCAGGTCAGGATCATACTTGGTAATAATGCACTTAAAAGTACCTAGGTAAGAATAGACAACAAGAAGCAACACCAATCTTTGCAGCATGGGGGACTTCCGCTAATCAGTAAAAACTCCCAGTATAGTACACTACCCATAGATATAATTAGAGTCTTTAAAACGGAGTAAATTGTGAGTAAGAAACGAGTATCCTACTATATCCTACTTGAATGTTTGTAAAGATGGATGGATGTATGTATATTTGTTACTCTTTTACGTAAAAACGACTGAACTGATAAAATTTGGCACAGAAGTAGATTATAGTCTGGAATAACACATAGGATTCTTTTTTTCGAAATCACGCGGCTGCCATCTAATATTAAATATATTTTCTTCGGCACATTTGTGCTAAGCCCACGGAAGTTTCAGTAGCCATAAATCATTATATATTTATAACCAATATTTTATGTGTTTGCTGTTTGAATCATATATGATTATGACATAATATCATGTTATCTCATGTTTTGGCGTTTTGGCCGAAGAATTAAATGACTGTATTTTTTTAACCATTCTTATCTGCTTCAATGGTGTACATGTTCCATGTGCTACTTCCGAGCTCTATACCTTAGATTCGATGTTTAATTTTTTCAAAAAAAAGGAGAAAGCACCAAATAGTTTTTTGTATATTTTTACACGATTTTTCCTTCATTTATGGGCTAACTTTGACTCTATTCTTATAATCGAAAGGTATGCCCTGTATCCGTCCCATATCAATTTTATCTGTTTTGCATCAGTAGTTTATGAGTTATTAATATTCATATCTTTATTTGCATTCCATAATGTGTGAAGATCTTAAAATGGGCTTAAGGCTAAGGTACAATTACGGACCCTGTAGGGCACAGCAAAGAGTATTATAATGTAATTGCGAAATAAAATTAAGATATTAACCAAATAATTCTTAGTATTAATTAAGCAAATTATAACATTACTAGCTGGCTGACGATCGAACAAAATCTTATGTGTTTGTCCAGACTATAATCTACCTCTGCGCTACCCATACATGCATCCATCCTCATAAACATTCGCATTTATAATATTACTAGGTTCTGCCCACGACTTCGTCCGCGTGGCATAGTTACTTTGAGGTAACGCTAACATTAACCGGCGTGATGATCGAAGAAATTTGCCTATATCCGTCTCCAGACTCCCAACTGTCTCTGTACCAAAATTCATCAAAATCTTGTTGACCATTTAGGCGTGAAGGCGTAACAAACAAACTCATTTTCGCTTTTATAAAATTTAACTTTTAGTCGAGATAGTAGGAAGTAGGATTTTTAGTGAGATCAGTCACATTAGTCAGTTTTCTTCTACTACATATTTTATCTTCTTATGTAATATGAATATACGATATGCATTTGGAGGTGGATGGTATCTACATTATTCCACAACTAAAAAGAGTGAAATAAAGGAAGTCGGTGACTTTTTTTTATTTACAAGTTTTCCAAATTACCTTTCTTTGAAAAACGTTCGCTCGGAAAACCTTTACTATGCTCCCGGAAGTCCCCGACGTCTCTATTCTATTACGTTCCGGGACTCTCATTAGCTTGTCAGAAAAAGCCTTTCTTTGTACTGCTGAACATCTTATTTATAAACAAAGTTTGGTGCTCCGTTTGATGTAAGGCATAAATTAAGAGAACAACTTAGACCCATAAATTTAACATTTATTTCTGAACTTTGAGGGCCATAGACAATTTGACATCTTATCAATTTTCGAACGATGATGGAACAGGCATTGAGTATTGCAGTTCAAGATGGCGCTGCTCGTCAAGGAAAAATGGATCTTTATGTTAATTCGGTACTTTTATTCTAGTTCTGTTATTTCCCTGCTGTCAAGTTCTTTTTCTTCTTCCTGTTAATGGCATTCTTCCAAAACACGAATTTATAGTTATATTATCTACTTTCCTCATAAGAAAAGTTCCGAACTTACCGCTACCCTATTTGCCAAGTCTCCAATATTGGAATTATTCCGCATCGTGCAACGTTCCTGAAACAACAAGGCTAAACCACTGATCTCTTTCGTCCCTTGTTTGGTTTGTTTGTGTAGTTAGACAAAGAAGCTTTGTGTAAATATTCAACCTAATTAAGGAAGTAATAAGGACTTAAATACCTACACTAATGTCAATATATTGTTAGGGTTTCTTGTTGTTCTGAAACAGACAGATTTGTTGATTGATATTGCTTATTTAGTGATACGCAAAACCTATAAACGAAACATTACTACAAAGCTATATGTTAAACACAAAGTTTGTTAAACTAAAAACAATAAAAAAACATATTTTCAATTGGAAATCTCTTGAAAAGTTTAATTTTTATTTTACTGTTATTCATAAATCCCTTCAAATATAAAATGTACTATACAAACGAAAATAAAAACCGGCCTTGCTTTATTTACCAACAAATAACACGTTGCTACTCAATATTTGTACAACTTCTATGAAGATACATCCTAATAATACAATGCCAAGGAAGAATGAACCCTATTTCGTCGTAAATCGGTAGGTACCTGTAATAAGAAGGTCATTTATTTATACTTACTCGAACTCTCTAAACAATAGCCTTTTGGCAATTACTTGACATGATTTGCATAAAATCTCCTTCCTGACTGTGAATATTTTTAGAATACAACGCAATTCAAGAACTTTCTCAGTGTTTCAACGTAACATCTGCCAAGAACTGCCTAGTTAACCTTCTTCCCACTTCCAGTTTTACCGGAAGAAGCTGTACCACTAAAAAATACCATGCCATACAGATGTAAAATCATACGATACGGTTATCTGGAGGCGATAGTCCTCGCGCGCCTGTTTGAGTGGCGCGCGGAGGCACTACACCGGGGGGAAAATCCGCTGCCTCGGCAAGTTGCCGCTCGGCGGGCATACCTCCGGTGCGATCTCATGGTGGCATGGAGAGAGCGACTGTCGCAACCCCGTGCAGGGCACGCCACAATAGTGCGTCAGGCGGTAAGTCCCCTCTTTGAGGAGTGGCTGGAGAGGCGTCATGGCGTCCTCACCTACCGCCTGACGCAGGTCCTCACCGGACACGGAAGTTTCGGGAGGTTTCTGCACATCATCGGGCGGGAGGAAGCGCCCGGGTGTCACCATTGTGACGATCGCCCGGAGGACACGGTGGAGCACACAGTGGCGATCTGCCCAGCGTGGGCGGAGCACCGCCGTGCCCTCGTAGAGGGATCAGCGGCGGCGATCTCTCGCGTCCGGCCCTGGTTCAGGCCATGGTCCGGAGCGAGAGGGAATGGGAAGCGGTCACCACCTTCTGCGAAGCAGTAATGCTAGCAAAGGAGGTGGCCGGGCGTTTGAGGGAGAGAACATCTGCCCAACCCAGCCACCGCGGGAGACGCCCATGGCGCCGGGCGCCGCGAGACGACTCCCGGCCACCGTAGATGCGGGCCTGTGGCCGGTGAGCAATGGGTAGTTCACCGTCCGTCCGTCGATTGACGACAGGCCGTGTCGACGGCGCGTTCGTGTTTCACGCGCGCCTCAAAGAGAGTCAGCAAAGCAGAGGGGCTTGCCAGAGCCTCCGCCTGCCGGGGTTGCGGGTTGTTCTAAAGAGATACCGCGGCCTCGGAACGTAAAGGGCAACAGAAGGATCATGGGTGGGTTTTAGTCAGTACAAGTCTGACATGCCCCCCCGCTCCGCCCAGAGCGGGGGAAGTCATTGGATAATTTCCCACCCGAAAAAAAAAAAAAGACGATACGGTTGGCGCAGTGGCTGAGCGATCGACTGCTGCGCTGCGTGTCGCAGTTTCAATTTCCGCACGGAACATATATTTGTATGACCTACAGATAATTAATTGTTCCGGGTCTGGCTGTTTGTGTATGTGATTTTAAATGTTTGTAAACGCACCCACGATACAGGAGAAAGTTCTTCGTTTTTTTTTTTTTAAATAAAAATAAATTATAATACCAGTATTTTACATGGGGCGACTGCCTATCCTCCACTACGTAGTTAGTACCTCAGTATTCATACTTTATTTGTTTATAAAACTGGATGACAGACTTTCAGGCACCGCCTACCCGTAACGACTGTCAAAGATCTACAAATGACCGCCGGGACCAACAGCTTAACGTGATTTTCGAGCCATGAAGGAAGCTCGGAATAAAATGAAGGTCTAAAGACTAACCTAGGAGAGCGCGGCTTAACCTAAATATCGAGCCGTGCGGCTATCATTATTTAACCTAGAACTTTAGTGTACTTAAGCAAGACAATAAAACATTTTCATTTCTCCTTTTGCAGATAAGCAGAAATAAGCAGTACCTACCTTTGTATTTTTCTAGTGTTTATCTATATTTATAGTTCTATGACACTCACTCGTTACCCTCCGAGCGAGGCAGAAGTTTTCAGATGTAAATTGGGGCAGATGTAAAAATACTAGACACTACAGGTTTTGTTTTCTTTGTTTCCCAAGAGTGGACCCTTTTAACAGGGGTGAAAATATACAATAAAACTGAACTGTTAAATTTAGGACATTCAATTTAAAGTAGGATAAGGATACAGCTTATTAAAAAAAAACAATAAACTAACACGCGTGGCTGCTAGCCGTGATCCAAAAACGTAATGAACCAAAAAAAATTTGTCGAAGATGAAATGTCAGAATGAAATTCGAAATATGAATATTTAAAAATCAATGTTGATCCAAAAGGAAAGAGGTTGAGGCAGCAGGAGGGTAAAATACCCTCTCTGTTACAGTCTTTCTGGCCGTTTTTGGCAACGGCGGCCAATCTCAGCGGAGATTAAACATCAGCGCGGGAGATATTATGGAGCATAAGTGTGTGCGTAGGCACAGGTGCCTTCTCATTGTCCGATCGCTACTGCGTTTGTCTCTAAGTTGAGCACGGGGTCCTTGGTTCAATTCCCGGGTCCGGCAAAAAGTGTTATTGGGTTTTTTCCATTAGCAACTTCACAGCAGCAGTAAGATACGCCCGTGCCTCGAAAAGCACGTTATGCCGTTGGTCCTGCTCCTGATCTCTATCAGTTTTATCTACTTTGTGTACGTAAAAAGTAAAATAAACAAAACATACTTCTGAAATTCCCTGAGACGTCATTTTGCACGTGTTTTGACTTAGACTTGGTTTGATTAAGAGACGAGAAACTTCACCCTATGAAGGTTATAGAAATCCGGATTGGCACGTGTCGGTTTATCAACTCAAAAAGTTTATTAAAATCTAATACATAATAGAAAATCCTTACTTATATATTTATACAAGTTATATATATATATTTATAGAAGTTTCTAGAAAGTACATTGACACATCCGAAATAACTTGCAACGTCCATACTTAATTCAGGCCGAAAAGAACAAACAAAGTCCGTATACTTGGCTTATCTAACATCTACTCAACTACGCTTTAGACCTAGAGTTGTGGACACCACCCCGTTATACAATACAGTATCCATCAGACCGTATGCCAACCAAAATGAAATATTCGGAATTCGAAAATATCAATGCGGAAGGATCTATCCGTCTATACAGGGTGTCAAACTAACACTTCACAAAACCGTCAACCATGCCTTTTGTACACACGACAGCAGGTCAACCTATTCTAAACTATTATAACCTGATCTATCAACTACAGATCGCACACCGTAGTAGAGAGATCAGGTTAAAATGGTTTGGTGTAGGTTGGTGTGCCGTTGTGTGTACATCAGACTAAGTAACTCCACGCAAATATTACTATTAGCTGTTATATAAAAACAAAACATAGTTGATAATTTTTGTTAACTTTTTATCGCGAAGCAAACAAGAGTGTTATGATATTGACCGGTATGTGTGTGTTCATTTGTCTTTTCTGTCTTTTAAGCTAACCCGCAACCCCCGAAAGATAAAATAATCTCATTTTTATCGTCAATTTGGTTATTTCATCCAAATTGGAATTGAAGCCAAAATATACCAGAGTATTAAAATAAAATCCGTATTAAGTACTGAGCTTATACGGAATGCTTTTAATAACGATATTAATCCATCGAGTACTAAGGATTTATGACCGGGCTATAGACTAGAGAAACTCGTGAATCATACTAAAAACTCATAGCAATTTTATTGTTGTATATTATTGCAGACTAGCTGTTGTTCGCGTAGACCGGAATAAAAAGCCATGGATTTATGAATGAATATTTTCTCTCGAAACGGCAAAGGAACCGTCTTGGAACCAATAATTCTAAGACATGAGACAGTGCACTTCGCTAGTTATATTTATTCATTTATTTAGGGGACTTCAACGACTAACCCCCGAATACTGAAACGTCACTCAAAATTTAAGTCCCACTTAAGTTTAACAGAGACTCAGAAGTGACGTTTGACCATACAAAATCTAAAGTTTAAGAGCTTCTCAAATGTTAAGCAGCCCTCACATTTTGAGTGACGTTTCAGTATTCGGGGGTTACTCACTTACACATACCAACACAAAACTCTCAAACAATGACTTATAGTGAGTGTGTCACTTATATTTCCACCACATAAGTCTCATGTAATAAAGGCGAACCTATTACACCTATCCAGGCACAAAACCAAGCCAGACTTTATGCTGCTACTGAGAAAGTCCTCATGAAAACACCCAATATCACTTTGCCCTACCTGGGAATCGACGACCCGAACTGGGCCTACATGGTGGGTTACCCCACACCCTCTCATAGAGGGCAGGTATGCGTCCCTCTTCCCACCCAGCAATGGAAATATTAGAGGTTGGTTAGACTTCGCCCGTTTAGAAATTTTAAAGTCAAAAAATAAAAGCTTTCCTAGAACATAGATCATCAAATAAGATCGTTATTTAAGTTTATTAGTAAGCAGTAGTAGAGTGTCAGACTTTCACTGACTAAAACCCACTCATGTCCGTTCTTCTGCCCTTTATGTTCCGGGGCCGCGGTATCTCTTTCGAACACCCCGCCACATAGGAATCAGTACAAGTCTGACACTTCCGTTCCACCCGAAAACAAAAAGGACTATAATTTATCATTCTCCGAGTCAAAAATTCAGATCCGTTCAGAAGTGTTTGTGTAACTAACATCCATTAAAACTTTCGTATTAAACGTAATAGTAGTAAAATGGTTATTATGCTATGCTATTAACAAGGATTTATGGTCGGAATGAAGTCCGATGGCGCTCCTGAATTATACTGAAACTCAGTAAGTGGTCGCGATAATGTTCATAACGATTTTATTGGCCTATGAATTGATTTAATTTGTCGTCCATTTCTTGGAACTGTAGGCCTACTATGGCATCTTAAAGCAGAACTTATTCCACTGAGTGAAAGAGATGGTACTAGACACCCTGTATAGCTCTGTCCGTTTCCCTCAGCGGAATAAGTTCTGCTTTAACACGTCATGGTAGGCTGACGGGCCTTTTTTGTAAGTATGGATAATCATCAAATAACTTCAAGCAAAAGAAGTGTCGCACTTTTACTGACTGAAACCCTCTATGTTCCTTATTTGGCCCTTTATGTTCCCCAGGGCCCCGGCAACTGACGGAGACTTGAGATCAACTTGAGATACACTTGAATAGGTCCTGTAACAGAATTTGAGAAAACAAATTCAAGAACGCTTGTTGAAAAGATTGAAAGTCCCGAAAAGCAAAACAAATAATCAAACTAAACAAACTCTTATTTGTATATTGTTTATAAACATACATCACCGCGGGGACCCTTGTTATGTTATCCGGGATAAACAAGTTATTTTATCCACTAGAGGCTATCTTTCAGGAATGGGTACAATCATCTTGTAGCACATGAGATAGACATTTTGCTTGTACACACAAGTCGCATTAACAGGATAAAGCTGCTTTTTGATTGCGTATCCGACCAAAATAGGCTTTTGTAAGACAGTAGGTATTTAAATTATTAAATAGGTATTTTTTTTTGCAAAAATCTTTATGGTAATTCACAGAAGATATTTGCCAATATTGATTACTAATAAAAATGGATCCAGTCACTGCAACCGACCTAGGCAATGCCTGTATTTCGGTTTTCAGTACCTTAAAAAAGCCTACAAAGCAAGTATTGCTATTTGTGCTACAAATTAATTAGAATGAAGTGGAACAAAAGTGTTTCACTTTTAATGTTGTCTAGCCTATAATATAACATATACTAAGTGTGTGGAGTGTTTATAAGCTTGTGTGGATTGGTATGTGTTTTATGTTGAGTTTGAGTCATGTATATGTGTTTGTGTTGTGTGTGAGTGTTTCTAGGTGTAGAGTAGGCGTGTGTGTTTGTAAGAGCGTGGTGCGTGTATGTAAAATTATTGTTTACTAATCTAATATATAAAATTCTCGTGTCACAATTTTCGTTCCCATACTCCTCCGAAACGGCTGGACCGATTTAAACGAAATTTTGTGTACATATCGGGTAGGTCTGAGAATCGGCTAACATCTATTTTTCATACCCCTAAGTGAGCAGTGGTTGAAACCGCTGGGCACAGCTAGTCTAATATATAAAATTTCCGTGTCACAATCTTAGTTACCGTACTCCTCCGAAACGGCTCGACCGATTCTTATGAAATTTTGTGTACATATCGGGTAGGTCTGAGAATCGGCCAACATCTATTTTTCATACCCCTAAGTGAGCAGCGGGTGAAACCGCTGAGCACAGCTAGTCCTTACTAATATTGTAAAAGCGAAAGTGAGTTTGTTTGTTTGTTACCTTTTCACGCTTAAATGGCTGAACCGATTTTGATGAATTTTAGGTACAGAGATAGTTGGGAACCAGGAGACGGACTAAAGCTACTTTTTTTAGAAAAAAATTAAGAGGGATGGAAAGGGTAAACTTAGCATTGCTATAACAAATCAATAAGGCGCAAGGGAAAAACTACAGGTAGCAGGTACCTGCAAATCAGGAAAGTCGATGTGCTACCCCAAATTTAACGCGAGCAAAGTCGCGGGCAAAAGCTAGTTATTTTAATAAATTAGAACTTAACTTTTTAATCATTGTTACAACTAGAAGCAATAACTCCGTTTCTTCATAATTAAGTTGTTTCAAATATTCACTTACTTTCTGTTTACATTTGGAATTTGTGAGAGGGTAAATATTCAGTTCTTTATTAATTTATTACTATAGAGGTATGGACCGAGAAATTTAATAAATCCTTCGTTTAATTTGGTATTACAAGTAGTCCGCTCCATCTTCTTATATATAAAATTAGCTTTTGCCCGCGGCTTCGCTCGCGTTAAATTCGGTAGCGCCTTATTGATTTGTAATAGCAACGCTAAGTTTTCCCGTTTCGTCACTCTTTCTCCCTAATATCCCACTCTTTTTTTTTAATAAATAGCCTATGTCCGTCTCCTGGTTCCCAACTATCTCTGTACCAAAAATCATCAAAATCGGTTTAGCCATTAAAGCGTGAAGAGGTAACAAACAAACAAACAAATAAACAAACAAACAAACTCACTTTCGCTTTTATAATATTAAGTAAGGATTCTCGTGTCACAGTTTTCGTTGCCATACTTGTGTGCATATCGGGTAGGTTTGAGAATCGGCTAACATCTATTTTTCATGCCACTAACTGAGCAGCGGGTGAAACCGCTGGGCACAGCTAGTATTATTATATTTCGATGTTTTTAAGCAAATGGGTCAAAGAGAAGTTTACTCAACGTTATACTGAAACAACATGTAAATGTAAATACGAATAAATTTAATTTTAATCTTAACAATATATTCCTATAACTGATTTCGATTTTTATTTTATTTTATCTTTGTTGTAATTTAGTTTTTTAATATTTTATTAGAATAAGTATAATTTAATCATTTTCTTGATTTCAATATAAATAATTTATTTATAATTTGGTAATTAATATTTGTTTGCTGTGCCCAACAGGGTCCGTAATTGTACCTTAGCTTGCAGCCTATTTTAAGATCTTAGACATTATGGAATGCAATAAAGATCTGAATATGAATAATATGAGTATGAAAAATGTTGTTTCAGTATAACGTTGAGTATAAAAAGTCGTCTGACGGTCAGAACCCCACAAATCTGATATAGAGACAGTAGGAAAAAGAATTGATTTAAAAATACAAACCTTTAGGATAGCACGCTGAGCGATTTCAATTGACTTCATAGTAGTTTGACATGTAACCTGTATTTGACTGATTAATATTTATACATTTTATTTTATTAATACTTGAGGCTGATTTTCCATTCGATTTTATTTATATTGCATTAGATTTAACAAGATTTATGGTAATAAACAAAAAACCTTCTCTGGTTCTTCTAACCTAACAGACAGATGTGTTTCTGTGGAGTTTTTTCCGCCACTTCTTCTTCCCAGCTAAAACACTAGGAAGTGGCGAAGGGCAGGGCATTTTTGTGGGACTGTATCTTGTAATCTGACGTTCAAAAAATGCTGATTATCAGCAATATCAGCCTAATTTGAATAAATGACTTTTGATTTTGATTTAGACAATAGGTTGCTTCAATATTGCATTGGGTTGTATCTGAAATAATAGTTTTAAACCAGAACTAAATTAATACATTATTTCGTTTCTCACAATTGAATGATAAAATATATAGAATAAAAGAATACGACCTCCGGGCAATTTCGAGAGTTTTCGAACACAGTTGATAGAATATTCGAGGGCGAAATTGGAACATTTTATTTATTTACAAACTGGACAAAGCCTTAATTATATAACAGTCGATAAGATTTATTCCTATTTAATATTATAAATGTGAAAGTTTGTTATTAAATATAAGTATTTAAACTGACATGGTTACTGATTTTATTATTAAATCTTGAAACGGGATATTTACGATGTTTGTTATCTGTTTTGTTATTCAATCTCGCAAAAAATGGCTGAATGTATGAGGATGAAATTGGCACACTGATAGTTTACAACCTGGGTTATCAGTTATGAAGTTACTAATCCGCCAAAATGACATTATGAAGTACTGCGTGGACAATATAGAACAAAAACTAGTTTAAATAAAGCAAACCAGCGCCTGTTAATAACTATAATTGTTATTTATAGTTCTATTAACATAGCTTGTAAATACTATTCATTTATGGCATCTCTACCATAACATAACATCAAGCCCGTAATTCTGACAGGCTAGGCAAAGTCGCAAGTATATAATAGTAGGTATACCTACATTTTGCCAATTATGGTTAAGCCCCATGTTATAGGGGACGAACCCAGAAAGGCTGCTACTGCAAAATTTCTGGATTTAGAAAAAAAGAAAAATATTTATGAGACGACATGGTTCGAGCAGTGGCTGAGCGATCGACTGCTGCTCTGCGTATAGCGGGTTCGATCCCCACACGGATCAAATATTGGTATGGCCTACAAATAGTTTTTCCGGGTCTGGGTGTTTGTGTATGTGAGTTTAAATGTTAGTAAACGCGCCCACGATACAGGAGAAATTCCTAGAGTGGAGTAACTTTTTTCATTAATAAAAAAAAAATACGACGAACAAAATAACAAAAAAAAACATCACAAATATTTATAAACACGCACAGGACAAAATAAAATAAAAAGGATGCACGCAGTGATTGCAACAAGTAGATCACCACTCAACATGATGCTGTGCTATGGGATCCCACAGCACGGCGCTGGTTTTCAGTAGTCTATATGTTAACTCAATATAATATCCCTACTAATAATATAAAAGCGAAAGTGAGTTTGTTTATTACGTCTTCAAACCTTCATGGATTAACCGATTTTGATTAATTTTGGTACAGAGATAGTTGGGACCCTGGAGACGGACATAGGGTAACTTTTTTTTTAAGTCCGAAATGAAGGGGAAAACTTAGCTTTGCCATTACAATAAATAACGGAACCGTGTTACCCCAAATTAAACGCGAGTAAAACCACGAGCAAAAGCTTCTACTAATACAGCAGATACGATTTAGGCTCTCTTCAGATGTCATCTGAAAGTGACATCGCTTTTATGAAAAAAAAAAAAGAAAATTAAAAAGACAATACAGATAAATGACAACAAAGATACAGTTGAATGTCACTTAAGTTCAGTTTTTATGCGCAAACACGTTCTAAAATGTGTACTTGCATTGGAATAAGGTTATTAGATTTAAGTAGGTGAATAGGTGGCATTGATAGTTTCAATAGCTTTTCCCCGCGGCTTCGCTCGCGTTAATTTCGAGGTAACACAGTTCCCCTTTCCTGATTTGCAGGTACCTACTTTTCGTTGGTAACAAAGAGTGTGTGTGTACCGATTTTTAGCTTCCTACCTTGAAAACTGCGAAAAGTCCCATATAAAATTTCACCCCCTCTTTTAAGGGTTTGAAAATTATGAGCGATGTTTTCGTTGGTGACAAATAGTCTGCATACCAATTTATAGTTTCCCACCTTGAAAATTGCGGATTGCTCCATACAAACTGGGGGTGGCAGTACTTTAGGGAAGTGCGGTGTTAGAAAGAGTCAGTATCCCGGGTCTCAACTATCTCTGTACCAAAATTCATCAAAATTATTTCTGCCTATAGGCGTGAAAACGTAACAAACAAACAAACTCCCTTTCGCTTTTATAATATTAGTAAGGATATAATGGGTTTTGAACTGTATGTCTTATCTTCGTTACACTAAGGTTGCATTCTTATGTAGGGTACCTTAGTATAAACAAACAAGCAATCATGACGGTTTTTTGATTGCTATCCACCAGGTATACTTTGAATAAAAACTTTTTGGATGCCATGAAAGCGCTCTATGTACCTACTTACTAAAATTATCTAACAATTACTACTATTACTCGTGTCATTGCAAAACGTTTCTTATATATAAATATTATATATTAATACCAACCCGTTACTACTGCGTTCAATTATGCGACTTTACTGACCTACCACAACTTGAATCCGAATATTTCATGTTGTTTGTAAAGAGGTTTGATTTAGAGCAAAAATACTCAATAAATAAAGCAGGCTGAAAGAGAAAAAATCTAAAGTAAGTAACTAAATTATAAGAAGAAGAAAAAGTAAATCTTAATGGCATGAAACCGGCCAGTAATGAATTCTGAATAAGTCGGTTCTTGTCGGCCAACCGCCAACAAGAATTCATTACTGGCCGGTTACTTGTTATTAGGTTTGATGTTTACGAAAAGTACATAACGTGTTTTTCTCTACAAGCTTAATAAAATTTATTTGAAACGAATAAATTATGATCATTCTGAAATATTTTCAAATTGAAAAAGTATGACAGGCCCTATAAAGCCTAAATAAGAGATATCGAAGTTAAAATTAAAAAAAAAAAACCTAGAAACAAATTAATGGAATCAATCATCAAATCAATATTTTTTTATGTGCAATGGCCAGAAGTAATTTAAAGATGCTTGATAAACCTAATAGGTTAAGGCCGGTTAAGTTTTTTACGACGGCTAAGCTTTTCATTTAAACAGTTTTCCATAGACATTCTATTCCATCTAAATGAAAGTTAAATAGATTTGGTTTTTACTGGAAATACAAGTAACTATAAAATCAGTACTTATTAGAAGTAAGAATTAAATTGAAACATTAGATTTACTAAAAAAAACCTTAAACCATTGCGCTGTCAATTCAAAGAGTTATAATATATAAGTAATACAACGATAATATGACGATTTTTTTTAAATAATATGAACCATAATCCGCTTAATATAACGACGATTGTTACAAACCAGACCGCTGAGTATTTTCAATTAATCCCATTACTTTTTATGGCATTTGTATGGAGGCCACTTAACGCAGACTGACCCAAATTGAATGAGGGGTAGTATGAACTTTTTAATAAAAAGAAAACGTTTTTACCTCAAGATCGTGTGGATCATAATGGTAGGAGTTTATTTTTAATGTTCGGTTGAGTGGATCCGGGTCTTTACCCAAGAATGGAACACCCAAAAATATTTTAATAGCCTTTAATTTCCACTTTAGCAGCACAGGTTCTTCATGAAGAGAATTTGGTGGCAAATCAATTAACGACACAAATAAGAGTCAATGACTACCGAAAATAAAGTTGTTTTTAACTTTTGTTTAGAGAGCCGCTTTATAACATTTTATTTAGCACTTGCTACATTAAAGATAAACACTACAAAGAAAATAAAATAAAATCTTTCATTTAAACGCTCTAAAAAGAAGACTATAAACTTATAACCTCATTATATACAACTTAAATGATGATATCCAGTTTAATTGGATGCATGCCTATCTGACCTCCACAACCCTAGTAAACTACGAAACCCCTTGCTAAGACTGATTGTCAGACTTTCCAGTCACTACCTGCAACGATTGTCAAAGATCTACAAATGACAGCCGGGACCAACGGCTTATATATTTAAGCATTATGTACAATTCAGGTACATAGGCGGATTTCATGCCGCATGGTATTCAACAGCTATCTTTATCGACCTATGTGAGGCATGAAGGAAACTCGTCAGATAAAAGGAGTTCACCCATCCACGGAACAACCTTGACTAGCGTTGCTTTACCTGAACTTCGATACGAGATATTACAAGTAACTTAGCGACGAGTTTCTTAAAAAAATGTTAGTGTTATTTTAATAAATCGTTTAATATTTTAGTATTGCCATAACATGTACAGACGCCAGCAGGTCAAGCTACCCGAAACTGACAATTTTTCCCAATGAACCTTGAACCTAATACTTTAGAAATAAAGTCGAAAATCTATCAAAGAAAACTGACAGATTGTAGTAGCTTGATGTGCAGGCGTCTGTACCTACCGAAATTAAACAAGATGTCCTCAAATTAGTATATTGTATATTTTTCTTAAATGCAGATAACACTCTGAACTTTGAACAGCCAATCACATGCGAATAATCTTTTGCGCAGTAAGTGCGAGTGATTAATGTCACTCTATTATTATGCACTCAAGTGTCGTTATCGATAAGTATTTCGATTGAATACTTTTAAAATTCGATATGTATTCTAATCGAATGGAATCGAAAATGTCAACGCGCCCGTCAAATTAATGCCAACGAACCTTGATCAAAGAGATACTGAATTTATGAATATTTCTACTAGCAGACCCGAAAGACTTTATGCTGCCGTGTACATCAAATCAATAACCGACCGGACAGCAGTGCTACTGCATCTAATTGTGTTTGAAAAAAAACAAGGAACAAATTACAATACATGCAGCAAGATGTAACGGTCCGCTATATCTTACCATATATATCTAATTCCATCTAATGCTCTATACCCTATATCTAATTTTTAACCGTGCGTTGAGAATCCAACAAATCACGATATCGATTTTTATTCGATCGATATCGATAAATTTTTTTGCTCGTTTGCTCACTGCATTGAATGGCCCGTGCCGAGGGAAGCTAACCCGTTCCACGCAATAGATTCTACAATTCCCTAAAATAGAACTAATTTGGAAACAATGCTCTCGTTCAATAATTCACTACCAATATCCCAGCGGTAAAGTCAGCTCATGTCTTGTGTCACAACTTAATATAATTAGAGAGGTTACAGCGCTTCGGTTCGGTATAATAGAATAATTAACTTAGTTTGTGGGAATTTATCAGTAAAATATATAAATCAAAATATAGCATGCAACCTCAGCCTAAACTTTATAATAACATGAAACGTTGAAACGATAAACTAGTTCAGGTCAGTTAGTTCTAGACCCTCTGCGCGCCCTCCCCTTTGGGGGGGGCGTAAGTGTCGGAAAGAACACCGGTGTAATTTAAGTTAGGACGAGTCTGACAGACCCCTCCGCTTTTCCCAGGACGGAGGACATCCATTGGATAAACATATATTGAGGAAAAAAAAGTTCATTATGAACCCCGGCTCATGGCAAAAGTAGGAAGGAGGGGTTTTTAGTTGCTAGTAGCTCGACATAACTTTCTCTCCAGAAAGAGCCTACCCATGAGGAACGTTTAGTTGCCCCACAGTATCAATTCATAGCTTATTAGAATGATAAGATTAGATAAACTGTAAACGAAACTAGGTTACGTTCACTAATTTCACGTGACATCTGCATTGACGTCATAGGTCCCTCAAAATGCATATCTTATTATTTTTCAATAATAGTTTTTTTTTAGACCAAAAATAGCAGACTTGTTTTTATTAAAAAAAAAAATACCTATTCAAACATATTTTTCTTTCAAGCGCTTTTTGTAAAACAAGCTTTATTATTGGATGTAGCTTTCAAATACTTTCCAATCCGACAATTTGAAATCGTAAGCTTCCACATTCGTGATTATTTTTTTTATAATATATTTTGATTTTCACAGTCTTTGGTCATATGTATGTTTAACTTTAATAAAATATTTATTCTTTGTGTTTTTTCTTATATTTGGAAATTCTCAGAGGTTTAAAATTAATACCTTGCCTTAATGCCTCTTGGAAGAGATCAAGTTCAGCATATAATGGCTACACAAGTAGAAAATAAGGCCGATATTCCAACTAGCTAATATTATTAGGAAAACGAACAATTCTTTGAATTTACGTGGAACCATTCTATTAAACGAGGAGCTCGTAGTTCAATAATAGCAGGCGCTCATGTCGATCTTAAGGTTAAGGCGCGCTTGCCTAGATTGTTCTGTAGATGGGTGACCACTCGTTACATACCGAGTTTCCTCTATGCCTCGGAAAGCACGTTAAGCTATTTGTCCTGGTTGTCATTTATAGATCTTTGACAGTCGTTACAGATAGTCAGTGTCCAGAAAGTCTGACAAGTAGTTTTACCAAGGGGTATCGTATTACCCAGCACTAACTGGGTTGTGGAGGTCAGATAGGCAGTCGTTGTATGTAAAATACTGGTATTCAGCTGAATCCGGTTAGACTGGGACCCGACCCCAACATAGTTGGGAAAAGGCTAGGCAGATGATAATGTATCCATTCTAATTATATTATTAACCAGCTCTTGCCCGCGGCTTCGCTTGAGTTAAATTCGTGGTAGGTATTTAAAAGCAGATTTCCATAAAAACAATAATGCACGATGTTTTTGTTGGTGACAAATAGTCCGCATATCAATTTTTAGCTTCCTACCTTGAAAACTGTGGAATGCTCTATACAAAGTTCCACCCACTATTTTAAGGAAGTATGGGGTCAGAAAGAGACAAAAAGTAAAATATGTTCGTCTCCAGGGTCTTATCTTTCACTGTACTAAAATTCTTCAAAATCGGTTTTGCCATTTAGTGAAGACGAAACGAACAAACAAACTCACTCTCGCTTTAATAATATTAAGTAAGGATTTGAAAATTTGTTTGTTTGTCTGCTGTCCCTTTATGCCTTAACGGCTGAAGAAATATCAATGAAAAGAGGCATAATAAGATCTGTGTTAAGACATAAGAAACTTTTGTATTGGGCTAAGATTTTTCCCCTATGAGATTATTTCGGTTTGTTGCTCACAGAAATTGTAGAAAACCCAACCAATTTCAAACAACTAGGATAACAATTTATTCTTTTATACAATCAGCTTTTGGTTACTAAATATTTTATTTGTAATTTCGCAACCCTGCTACTTTTTACTATAGGTACAGACGACAGCAGGTCAAGCTACCCGAAACTGTCAATTTTTCCCAATGAACCTTGAACCTAATATTTTATAAATAACTAGCGACCCGTCCCAGCTTCGCACGGGTGTTACAAATCTTTGAAAATCCCCACTTTTCTCTACTATAATATGTATGTATTATACATAAAAACCTTCCTCTTGAATCACTCTATCTATTAAAAAAAACCGCATCAAAATTCGTGGCAAATATTTAAGCATACAAAGGGACATAGGGACAGAGAAAGCGACTTTGTTTTATACTATGTGGTGAAGTCTAAAATCTATCAAAGTAATCTGACAGATTGTAGTAGCATCAAGCTACTACAATCTGTGCAGGCGTCTGTACATAGACGGAGAACAACCCGAACAAAAAATATAATCTCTCTCTTGTTTCATTTGAACTAATATTCTGGAATTTGTGAAGTAATTTAACCATTTCACAATGAACATTTTTATTGTTTTTTTATTATGCTTCAATGATAATATGAAAATAGGAAGGTCTAATGTAAAATAATAAAAATTAAGTACTTACCTAAAAATATTTCATGTTTTTTTAACAAGGAAAATACCAGCGTGTAAAGAGATTCCAAGTATTTCAATCAGTACGAAAATTATTTTATCAAGCTTCGTTTATCCTTCTTTCTACTAATATTATAGATGCGAATGTTTGTGAGGATGGATGTCATGTATGGATGTTTGTTACTCTTTCACATCAAGACGGCTGAACGGATCTTGATTAAAATTGGCATAGATGTAGATTATAGTCTGGAATAACACATAAGATTTTTTTTTCGAAAAATACCTGCAAATCAGGAAAGGGGAACCGTGTTACCCCGAATTTAACGCTAGCGAAGCCGCGGGTAAAAGCTAGTAGAAATAGAAAAGTGGGCAGGATATTTACTGTGTAGTAAATACGCGGCGAAAATAACTGCAGCTTGTATAAAAAGATCGGTTGATGCTGCCACTGTGTGACATGTGTTTATGATAAACCCAACAAAACATTATAGTCTTAACCAAACAAGGGAAGTGATAAAAGTTACTATCGTGAATCATGTAAGCGTTTAGTTTATTCATCACAAAAACAAAAACAAATTTTGTTTACGATCTACGAAATATTTAGATGATAACGTTTTTAATATCGGAAGATACGAAATTAAAATTTTATTAGATTATGTTTCATAAGTAATGAAACTAACATTTAGTAATATTTAGATAGGTATTACTTAATTTGTTATTTCTTTTCGGTAAAGATTTTTGTTGTTGTCAGCGTTTACTCGTGCGTGTCACAGATAATTTATATATTTAAGGGTATGTAATCAGTAGTAAATATGTACCCGAATTATCATGACCATCATCTGCCCTATGTTTTCCCAACTTTGTTAGGTTAGGTTAGTAGGGCTTTTCTTCATATTTTTCAAATCAACCGCAAACAACCGAATATCAATTTTACAACTGCCCGGGTTGCGGGTTGTTCGAAAGAGATACCGCGGCCCCGGATCATAAAAAAAGAAGGAACATGGGTGGGTTTTAGTCAGTACAAGTTTAACACTAACACCCCCCCCCTCCCACCCGCTTACATCAGAAGAAGTAATTTGATGATTTACCGTCGGCAAAAACAATACCAGTTTTACACGAAGCGCACAAGTAACTGACCTGTACCTGTACAGCCCGGTTACACGATGCTGAAAATATTATGCACAAAAATACAACGTATTAGTTTTAAACTTCGAACTGCAGCCAACATAATACCGAAGTCCATTGATTTTCTATTTAAAAAAAATACTGGCCACCAAAATACCTAAAAAACATGTAGGCTAGATAACCTACGTCTGCTCGTCTGGAATGGTTCAAATTGGACACTAATGAAATTTAATACGTCCTTGATACACCCTTTTACCGGCACTGGTATATTCTAGGTATAGTGTACGGGATTCGTACAATATTGTTATGTTGGTATTAAACTATTGGTAGACTGACAAAGTTTGGTTGATACTATCGTCGAAATCAGAAAATCATTACATTAGAATGTTAGTTCAATTTATTTCATTTTATGTTTAGTCTAATCGTAAAACTTACACATCGAATTTAAGACATAAACGGCAAATTATAACCAATATTATATGATTTCTAAATAACCACAATATTTTAGATATTTGCATTGTTTCGACGACTACTTACTTTATAAGAGTTTCGGCATCATTTACTTGGTACGCTATCAATAAGATCCTCAATGTTCCAAGTTTCTGACTATCTGTTAATTACTTAATTATCAGCGAACGACAATCGCTTAAAGTGATTTCCGAAGTACGCAAGGGCGGCGACGTAGCCCATCAACAGATAGACCTCGGCTGCCAACACTTAACCTTTAATCAACCTGTGTGACTCTTATTGATGAACAACGACTTCCCTATAACGCTCAGCCAATACTCTCAATAACCCTTCTTAAACAACAACCATCATTTTCCTGCCCTTGTCCCATTCTATTTGGGGTCGGCGCAACATGTTTTCTTCTTCCATTCTACCCTATCAGACGTCACTTACTCTTTTCTCCTTCATATCATTCCTTACACAGTCCATCCATCTTTTCTTTGGCTTTCATCCCCATTACATGTCCAAAAAGTTAAACAACCCTTTAAATTTTTCTCTCTAAAATACTCATTCCTTACTTTGTCCATTCTTGTCACTTCACACATTAATCTCAACATTCTCATCTCCGCTACATGCAATCGTTTTTACCCACCTTTTTTTTAAAGAACAACTGTTTTCAGAAATTTTTCTTAAAAACCAGCCAAGAGTGAGTACTGTCCCTGGTTCAGGCCATGGTCCGGAGCGAGAGGGAATGGGAAGCGGTCACCACCTTCTGCGAAGCAGTAATGTTAGCGAAGGAGGTGGCCGGGCGTTTGAGGGAAAGAACATCTGCCCAACCCAGCCGCCGCGGGAGACGCCCATGGCGCCGGGCGCCGCGAGACGACTTCCGGCCACCGTAGATGCGGGCCTGTGGGCGGTGAGCAATGGGTAGTTCACCGTCCGTCCGTCGATTGACGACAGGCCGTGTCGACGGCGCGTTCGTGTTTCACGCGCGCCTCAAAGAGAGTCAGCAAAGCAGAGGGGCTTGCCAGAGCCTCTGCCTGCCGGGGTTGCGGGTTGTTCGAAAGAGATACCGCGGCCTCGGAACGTAAAGGGCAATAGAAGAAACATGGGTGGGTTTTAGTCAGTACAAGTCTGACATGCCCCCCCGCTCCACCCAGAGCGGGGGAAGTCATTGGATGATTTCCCACCCGAAAAAAAAAAAAAAAAAAAAAAAGAGTGAGTACTGTAGTAAAGATATTTTACTACTAAAATAAAGCTCATATAATAGTTTAAGGAATATAATTTAAATCATTTTAATTTACATTTCACACTTTTAATAGCAAAGCCGTCATTCTATTCTCTCTTTAAAAACGACCTGAGTATTAGAACGTTATGCTATGTCAGCCAGCATTGCTTAGATAAAACCTCTTACAGTACAAACTTATGACATAAACGGCCATATCTTTAGACTACGTAGACTTGAAGGGTTGATTTTACATCTCCAAAGGACCAAAGACTTGAGTATATGGTTTTAAATCCAACTCGATACCTACTCGCGTTCTCGAGATAAAGGGTCTTGACAGACAGACGGACAACAAAGTGATCCACTTAAAACACACTGGCACAAATGAAAACGTTTATTTTATAAACGGTACGTTGAGCTGCTCGAATTAGCACTCAAAAAACAACACAAAATACTAGGAATAAGACATATATTTTACAAAACGCGGGTATCTGTTCTCGGCACACTCTAAAAATGTTTTCTCCAAATATCTCCTTAATATAGGTTGCGGGTAGTTCGAAAGAGATACCTCGGCCACCCATAAAGGGCAAAAGAAGGAACATGGGTGGGTTTTACTTAGTAAAAGAATGCCCCCCCCCCTCCCACTCCACCCAGAGTGGGGGAAATTGTGTAATGAATTGCCATCCATAAAAACAAAAAAAAATGTACCATCACACGTGTTATTCGTGAAGAGTTAAGCAGACTGAGGTTGTAAATAATAGTACTACCCATATTTCGCCAGTTCCGGGCGAACCTATTGCCATCAAGAGGGCACAATCCCAGGCCGTGGAATAAACCAACCTGCAATCAACTTGGGAATAAAACCAGGTGTAAAACAAAAACGAGTTAAGAGTCGGTTATTCATTTTGGTATTGACGTAAGGCTTTTTATGCTAGTTTGACGCAATAAGGTTGTAAAAGCGATGCGTTGTAAAAAAAAAGCAGTAATAACATGTCTCTATGACGTCGCTGTTTATATTGGACATACCTATTATTCTTAGTAGAGTAGTATTTTGAGAAAAGAAGTAAATACGTTTTTTTTTTTATAAACTTGTCTCTTTTTTTTGGGTGGGAAATCATCAAATGACTTCCCCCGCTCTGGGCGGAGTGTCAGGCTAGTACTGACTAAAACCCACCCATATTCCTTCTATTGCCCTTTACTTTCCGGGGCCACGGTATCTCTTTCGAACAACCCGCAACTAAACGTTGCCCCTCACTAGGAATTTCTCCTGTATCCTAGGTGCGTTTACAAACACTTAAACTCACATACACAAACAACCAAACCCGGAACAACTACCTACTACTAACTAGGTCTTGCAAATATTTGTTACGTGCGGGTATCGAACCCGCGACACAAAGCACAGCAGTCAATCGCTCAGCCACTGCACCAACCGTGCTGTCCATGCATTGCGAGTATTTATTTTTTTACAATTCAATTCAACTATGTCTAACTATTTCTATATTCATATTATAAATAACACCCACTACATTATTTAGTCTTAACCAAATAAAAACCGCGTGACAAACACTAAAAAGCAGACGAATGAGAACCTCCTCCTTTTTTAAGTTGGTTCAAAATATGATGAAAGTACAAAAAAATGTGGTGGTAAAATAATTCTGACAAATCTTCAATATTGTTTTGAGTTCCAAGAAATACTGTCAAAGTTGTATGGCTTTGTTACCGAGTCAGTAACATAACCTAAAAGTATCAGCCTGACCGTACAAGACCGAAAATATATGAAAGAAACAAATTTATATCGTTTTCATACATTTGAAATATTCGTATTCACTTTTAAAGATGTTCGAGCTAAAAACGACAGTCGAATTGAAAATAATTCGATTTTATTACAACCCTAATAATGCCTGATACTTTTTTTAAGAAAATAACATTCCAAATTTGAAAATTCCTACGAAAGGTAAGCCGATATTTCGTACACAGCGCCTCGCCTGAAGCGTCTCCCGCGGTGGCTGGATTGGTTTGATACTTCGTATATCTATGGATTAGTATGGATATAGACACAGATTATACTTGTTGCTAAAAAGGTAACTGATATGCTATAGAATAATAAAATTTTCTACTAGGGTCTGAATGATGGTGCTAAAGTGGAACCCGGTTAGCTAGCGCGACAAGAATTAAACAAAATAAAAACTCTTTTCCTTTCAAAAACATACGCGGCTAAAAACGTTTTAATCAAGATTATCTCAAAGTCAATACAACAAAGGAGACATCCCTTTATAAAGAAAAACTTTTATTACATCCTCATTTCCTTAATATTGCGCGGTTCATTATAAACTTGGCGTTTATAAGCGCGCTTTGCTTCCTCGTGGTTTTTGTGGTGTGGGTTTGTTTGTTCGAGCGAAGAGCGAATTAAACTTCCGAATTCTCGGTTAGTAGCAAATGCAAGCACTGCCGGGGTTGCAGGTTGTTCGAAATACCGCAGCCCCGAAACATAAAAGGCAAAAGGAACATGGGTGGGTACTATTTCATAAAAGTCTGACACTCCCGACGCCCAGAGCGGGGAAACCTATTTGATAATTTCCCATCCGCAAAATGCATGTATTTGTAAAAGTACTACAGCCACATAGTACAAAAAGTACTTCAGCGTCAACTTTGATACAAATGAAGAACTAACATCAAAATTCTAACTCGGGCAAGTAAAGTTAACTGGGACTTAGGACTATGCAACATTAGTTTTAGTTCATGATAAGAATTTAATTACAAAAGTTTCAGAACTGTATCATTCAAAACACAAAGTTATAAGCTTGTTATGTAGTTGTTTTGTACTTGTTTCATAAAACAAAATTATTTTCAATTGTTTCAAAAGTCGACATAATTGTCACAACAATCCGATACTTACGTTTTTGACTTAAGTCAAGTTTTATGAAACACGTTTATGCATGACATAAATGTCAAGATTTCACCTGTCGATTTTTGAGAAATTTGTCATTTTTATTTAACAACTAAAGCGACATAATTTTATAATTTTTTCACATAAGTATACATATGTCGAGTTGACAGTTTTATTAAACAGGGCCCTTGTCCGTACAAAAACACTGTCACCGCGCGCGTCTAGTGTCGCTGTGACCTAATTGCGTATACTTAGGTGTCCAAATAAAAACTGTTATTATTCTTTTTGGGACAAAATATAACATGATAAAAACAGTATTTGAATCGATTAAGTTACATAAATACTCTGAAAAAACTATATTTAGGTTTTTCATTTGCCAATAATTTTGTAGGTTTATAAAACCCGACAATAACGGTAGGGTTTGCCCGTCTGATCGGGAATCCTCCCTTTTCTATGGGGGCTAAAGAAAATTCCACCCTGTTCATCATATCCAAGGTTCTTTCTAGTCCATCTGATTTTGACCTAAAAAAATATGTAAGAAGCTATCTGCACGTTTCTTATATGACTTGATAAATACATAAAAAAAAACTGTCGGTAAAGAAGAGAATTGGATTGATTCCTGCGTTTCTTAAAACGATTTATTTTCTAGTTTTCAAACCATTTATTGTCACCCGTTTGTCTGTATATACGAATTTACAGCAATAAATATCGACGGCACGGTTGGCGCAGTGGCTGAAAGATCGACTGCAGCGCTGGGTGTCGTGGGTTTAAAATAAATATTTATATGACCTACAGGTAGTTGTTTCGGCTCTGGCTGGCTGTGTATGTGAATTTAAAGGTTTGTAAACACACCTACGATACAAGAGAATTTCTTACTGTGAAAATACTTTTTTTTTAAATAGTCCTACCTTTCAATTTGTAGTAGGGTACCAGCCGCTGACCAACGAGGAGTGACTGATGATTTAGTTGAAAATCAAACGTTTAAGGTTTTCCTACATTTGCACTTTTCGCTTTTAAAAACCTTTCAACAATCGCTTCGATTTATGAAGCTGACTTAATAAAAATGTTTGGGAATTTTTTGATGGTTAATGGAGCAAAAAGGTAAAATCGGAACGCTGAGGCCGTTACTAAACTAACTGTGAACGAATTTCCGATAATTTTGTCGGAAAATTCTTGCAGCAATTTGAAAATAGTTGGTGATTTTCTGTTTCGTTTAATAAAAATATAGGTGTATGCAATCAATAGTACAGTCACTTCAATAACCACTTGTGATATGGATAGCTGATAGAAATAATAAGTGCATACTTTTATTGCAATATTCGAATGTCGTTTTTGGTTCGAACACCATAAAAGCTCGTGGCTAAATAATACCAGCCGCTCGGGTCGATCTTTAGGTTAAGCTGCGCTTGCCTAGGTTGGTCTGTGGATGGGTGAGCACCCGTTACATACAGAGTTTCCTCCGTGCCTCGGAAAGCACGTTAAGCCATTGGTCCCGACTGTCATTTGTAGATCTTTGACAGTCGTTACAGGTAGTCAGTGTTCCGAAAGTCTGACAGCCAGTTTTACCAAGGGGTATCGCATTACCCAGTACTAACTGGGTTGTGGAGGTCAGATAGGCAGTCGCTCCATGTCAAATACTGATATCCAGCTGCATCCGGTAAGACTGGAAGCCGCCCCAACATAGTTGGGAAAAGGCTAAGCAGATGATGACTTTTATTGCAAACCGTTTGACAGAATCACTAAAAGAGGATATCAGTTCCATTTGGTTAATACAAGGTGTAAAAAGACAATTCATGAAACAGTCGCCAAGCATTCTGTACCTTAAACTAAGTATGTTTCAGTCCGTCTGTTTGTCAGGACTCTTTATCTCGGGAATGTGGAGGTGTCGAATTAATTAAAACCATATACTTAATTCTATGGTTACTTTGAGCTGTGAAAAAAATCAACCATCTAAATCTAAGCAGTCAAAAGATATAACCGTTTTTTACCCTTTTTTTGGGGTGGGAAATCATCAAATAACTTCCCCCGCACTGGGTGGAGCGTGGTGTCAGACTTTTACTGACTAAAACCTACCCATGTTCCTTCTATTGCCCTTTACGTTCCGGGTCCGCGGTATCTCTTTCGAACAACCTGCAACCCCGGCAGGCGGAGGCTCTGGCAAGCCCCTCTGCTTGGCTGACATCTCTTTGAGGCGCGCGTGAAACACGAACGCGCCGTCGACACGGCCTGTCGTCAATACACGGACGGACGGTGAGCTAACCGTTTTTGACCCTCAGTGCGCGATTACGAATTCAATTTGTGGAAACGCAACCTGTCTTTACCTAATATATAATAAGCGCAAGTTTACTACGAATCTATTTACGAATATTGTGGTTACATAATTTGATTAGTTTAATGTCAACAGAAGCAATAAACACGTTCACACCTTGCTTCAGCGAAATAGACTTTATGAACAGGGCAAAGAGAACAGACTAAATTACACGGGGTTCATTCATTCTGAAATTTGGTATTCTTTTTTTTATTTAAAAAAACATTATAATTTACACGTCACAATAAGTTAAGTTTCAAAACTAAGTACTGAGATGTGTTCGAAAATTAATTAATAGTACAGTTGGTAAAATATTGTGTTGATAAAATATATATTTCAACACATTTTTTCGAAAACTGGCTGTTATTGCACTACTATTATGTTCAATATGCAATGGCAGACGCGTGCTTTTTTTCATGTATTGCAACGAGAATTTTTATTTTTTCTGTTTTTGCCACAGTTAACAATAAACAACAGTTCAATTCCCAATAGTCGGCGTTTTTTACTGCAAGGAGGTGCATGTTTTTAAGGCATTATATTAAATGAAAATTTAAAATTGTGTTTATGAAAAGAAAATCATAATTAAACACAGTGGAATGCATCCTATTGATATCCAACGTTAATAATTCAAGTACATAAGTTTGTTTTTCACACCCTCTGTCTTGAAAAGCCATTGACAAAAACATTAGATTCAGGATTTCAACTAGAACTATTCTATTACTGTGGCAATGTCCTTCTGGGAAAACCCACTCTACGACCTAGAATTCTAGACACCTATTTGATTGCCTTTTATCTGGTTCTGACAATAAATTGCTCTACAACGTACTAAACAGAATTAAAGTTTATTTTCGTGTATAGGCTTACTATATTTATCGTAAAGCGTGGGCAAAATGAAACTCTTAAATAATTAATAATATTAACAGTATACCGTCAGTAATTTTTACATCAGGGATAAAAGATGAGATACCGCGGCCCCGGATCGTTAAGAGCTATAGAAAGAACATGGGTGGGTTTTAGTCAGTGCGAGTCTGAAACTTCCCCCCTGCTCCGGAAGCAATTTAATGATTTCCCATCTGCAAAAAAAAGAGATAAAAGATAGTCCAATTAAGCACAAAGCTACGGATCACCAAGATACGTTGCTGCTACCACTTGGTGCTGGTAGAATAGTTGACATCGGCTCTGTTACTGAATAAGAAAAAAATAAAGCACAAAGCTGAAGGAATCGTTTTAAATTCTCTTGGCAACAGATATTTTATATGTATACAACAAAGATATAGCCCTGATCTATTGTTATCAAACGAAATTGCCATCGCCCACGTAAAGGTGTGTCCAAATATCGAGCGGCAATCGAGCGCGGCTGCCGCGCGCGGCCCGCCGCGCTGTGTTTAGACGACTGCCGCGCGCGAACGCTTCTGGCTACCTGCCGCGCGCGAACATTCTTAGTAAACATTCGGCAGTAATTGTGTTTGGACGGCTTTCTGCGCACAAACATGGACAGCGAAACGTTTAATTGAAATGTATAAATCTTTTAAAGAGTTATGGGATCCTCGACAAAAGGAATACCATAATAAAAATAAACGTGAAGACTTGTTGAATGAAATAGCCAACAATTTTGATCATCCCAAGATGGAATTAAAGGCTAAAATGAAAAGTCTTTTAAGTTCCTATACACGAGAAAGGAATAGAGAAAAAACAAGCAATCTTCTAAAAAAATATACGTGTGGTACTCGGGGACTCCCGCGGTAAAGCTATTGCATAGCATTTTTTATCAACTTATGCATGCAAATAAATAAAAACAATCTAAATATAATATTTATAAAGTACTTCCAATGAAAAGAATTCGCAAGAAGAAAGACATGACCTTGGGATTGATCCAGCGTATTGTCGATTGACTATCCGACTCTCTACCAAACACGCTATTAAAACATTAGAATCGGGATTGAAATAACTGACCGTATTGTGTAAACGACCGCGACGTTAGACAAGCCACTACTCCGTGCCCGCCGGAGTGGGGAGCGTCAGGTTTTTTTTCGTTACGGAATTTCTGGATTCGGTCCCCGCGCTCAAGGCCCGCGATAGAAGCTATGCAATAGCTTAAAAATCTTCTTTCTTAAAAATGTGACTCAACCAGGCTATGTAAATGTTCAAACTCTTCCAAGGTTAGTCTTAAAAACTGTGGTGTCCGGTAATTAATTTCATAATTGATTGACTCAATATTCTGTAACCTCCGTAAAAATAAGCAGAGCTACTACTCATGCGACCGCTTTCATTTTAGTTCTGATGCCAACAGCAACTGAAGCGCGCGGCATATCTTGGTTGTGCCGCGCAGTACTGCCGCGCAAACATTAGTTGGTTTTGTCCAAACTAGAGCGCGGCAGAAATGTGTCCTACAAATGCCGCGTGTTGCTGCCGCGCTCTTGCTGCTCAATGTTTGGACACACCTTAAAACGTCGAATATTCAATAAACTGTCACCCAATGATATGAAAAACCCACAAACATAATAATTTTTGCTTTTAATGAAATAGCTCCAATTTGAACCTACTAGATAGGTATACAATTTAGTCGGAAAATTAATAACCTGAGTGAGATAAACGTGACATCTTTTCAACGTTGATAATAATCGATTTGAAATTTTGTCACTATGCACACATTTAATTCTAATTTTAAATGGCAAAGGGTTGCGATTTAAAATTAGAATTAAATGTGTATCGAAAATGGCGACGTAACAGGTTTAAAAATGTTTATTGGCGCCGCCATTTTTTGTAATATTTTTTTATGGAACTAAGACATTTTATGAAATTGTGTACCTACTTATAATACAAGTGTAAGTAAAAATATGAATTATTTATTAATTTAAAACTTACGTACAATAGTGGTACAAAGGCGCACTTAATGCCATTAGGCATTTTCTACCAGTCAACCTTGAGGTTAAATACAAACATACATGGTACAAAACTATATATGTATAAATATTTGTTTTACAGATGCTAATAAACATATACCTACTTTACTCAATTAATTAAACTTTACTTAATTATCAACCATTTTAAATTATAATATAACCTTACAAATGATATTTAGATTATACAATATACACAACCTTCACTAAAACTATAAAAAATACTATCTATTTCTAAATAATAAATAGATTTGAGACGCAAAGGGGAAGTATCAAGCTTCTGAAACCATTTCACATACTTACTTATATAAATCCGTCTCTCCTTATATTACGCAATGATTCCGCATCCCCGAGGTAATACGATCGCAACTAACCAGACATATGAGTTTCAATTTCGTTCGACGGACTGAATGATTACTTAACTTTGCCATATTCTAAAAATAAAAAAATATGTTAATTTTGTTTTAAAATAGAATTTATACTTTTTTTTTAGAAACGTTGCCCCACTCTAGTAATTTCTCCTGTATCGTGGGTGCGTTTACTAACATTTAAACTCACATACACAAACAGTCAGACCCGAAACAACTATCTGTAGGTCATACAAATATTTGTTGCGTGTGGGTATCGAACCCGCGACACGCAGCGCAGCAGTTGATCGCTCAACCACTGCGCCAACCGTGTCATCAAAAGACTTTTTTTTTAATTTTTAAATACATACATCTTATTATCACGAATGACATTTTAATGAACATTAACCCTGAATCTAACCCGCAAATTAGTAATAACGTAACCAAACTTGAATTTCATGGGCTACGTTTCCACCATTTTTTTTTCGTGTGGGACATCATCAAATGACTTCTCCCGCTCCGGGTGGAGCGAGGGGGCATGTCAGTTTTTTACTGATTAAAATCCACCCATGTTCCTTATTATTGCCCTTTACATTCCGGGGCCGCGGTATTTCTTTCGAACAACCCGCAACCCCGGTACGTTTCCACCTTAATGTGTTTAGCTTAGCTCAGCATGCAATCCTTTCACCTTGTATTTACCGCTAGATGTTAAGTCCAACCAATTTTACCAAGAGTTATCTTATTACCCAACTAGCTGTTCCCCACGGTTTCACCCGCGCTGCTCAGCACCTGTTGGTCGTAGCGTGATGTTATATAGCCTATAGCCTTCCTCAAGACATGGACTATCCGACACTAAAAGAATTTTCCAATTCCAACCAGTAGTCCCTGAGATTAGCACGTTCAAACAAACAAACAAACTCTTCAGCTTTATAATATTAGTATAGATACTAACTGAATTGTGGAGGTCAATTAGACAGTTACTCTATGTAAAATACTGGTGCTCAGCTGCTTCCAGTAAGATTGGAAGCCGACCCCAACAAAGTTGCCGGGATTACGGTTTGTTCGAAAGAGATACAGCGGCCCCAGAACATAAAGGGCAGTAGAAGGAACATGGGTGGGTTTTAGTCAATACAAGTCTGATACTCAGAGCGAGGGAAATTATTTGCTGATTACCCACCCGCCAAAAAAAATAAAAGGAGTACCCATGGAGATCACTCAAATCCATATATTCCATAATACAACGCAGTATGGTTTTGTAAGGTCATTTCACTCTTCAGATTAGTAATATACACACTTTGACGTCCAAAAAGACGTCATCGTGAAAGTCTACTGATTTGACAGCTCTATCGATCATTTAATAAGACAGAATACGCAACTTTGAAGGACAACTTCTAAAAACACTGAAACTTATTCATTTGAAGTTTAGGACAAAGCAGCTGCTGATTGAACGCCTTTTAAAAACGACATAAATATATCCAGATATAAGAAAATTTTTGTAGGGTCTACGAGGTTACGAACTTGCTACGAGTTCTCGTAGCGTTGCTACGAATTTTAGTAACCTGGCTACGATTTTTACAAAACTTCTCGCATTATTTTCTTATGTCACTGTTACACACTAACTTCTTTAGTTATTTAGAGAGGTGACTGTCAGACTTTTACTGACCCATCCTTCATGTGTGTTCTACCGGCCAAGTATGAGTTGGAGTCGTTGAATGTTCCATACAAACTTGTGACATAAACGGCCACATCTTCTGATTGCGTTGATTTAGAGGTTTGACAGCTCTAAGGGTTCATCGACTTGAGTATTTGGTTTTAATTTGCAGCTCGATACCTCCACGCGTCTCCGAAATAAAGAGTCTTGACATACAGACAGACGGACAACAAAGTAATTTTATAAGGGTACCCTTTTTCCTTTTGAGGTACGGAATCCTAGGAAACACAAGAAATGTTCCTTAAAAATAATCGACGAATACTCCCTGCATTAATTTTACTCAAATACTACAGTTATCTCTACAATCTGGGTCAAGGACCAGTCTCAAATATTCCTTAAATTATATTCAATTTTCTTCACGTATTTTAGCGGCGCAATGGCTGAGCAATCGACTGCTGCGCTGCTTGTCATGAGTTCGATTCCCACCCGGAACAAATATTTGTATGGCCTACAGATAGTTGTTCAGGGTCTGGCTGTTTGTGTATGTGAGTTTAAATGTTTGTAAACGCACCCACGATACAGGAAAAATTGCTAGTGTGGGGCAATACGTTCTTTTAAAAAAAAAACGATCGCGTAAAAACCAACAACATTATGCGAGCGGAATACAAAAATATTTATGTGAACACAAATGGTTTGTTTTTGTTTCGAGCGCCTGCCTGGGGGAAATAGTGTCGAATATAGTATGACATGCCTCAGTAGGCTGACACCTTCCTTTAGTTAAGATATAGTTGTTTATGTCGGCTATTTTAGGTATTTTTTTTTATTATTCGTTTCTAAATAGAAAAAGGTATTGAAAATTAAAACTGTCAAAATGTATACTGTAACACATATCTTATTACAACTGTCACAACATTTATTATGTCTTATTTTTGACAGTAAGTTCTCGTTTTGACAGTAAATATTTATTTTTAAACTAGCTGCACCCCGCAGTTCCACTCGCGTGGTGATAGAAAATACAATATATGTTTATTCATTGTAGCCTATGTGCTATTTTGATGTGTAGCTATATTATTGTAAAGTTTCATTAAAATCCATTCAGTAGTTTATGTGTGAAAGAGTAACAAACATCCATACAGCCATACATCCATCCATCCGTACAAACTTTCGCGTTTATAATATTAGTAGGATAAATATAATATAATATTTATTAAATTTATCATAACTATGCAAGCAAATCTTGGTAGTAAGATTTGACCCATTTTCCAGGTTGTAATTGGGCTAAAATTTTTCATACATGTTTAGTTTAGATAACAACGCATCGTCAGCATAGTGACGTCATTCTGAGTCCAATATGGCTAACATCCAAAGATGGTGGACTAAATATTTTGTATGAAAAAGTGTGTCTGTGTAATTTTTTTTATTATTCATTTTTTATAATTACAAAATGAAGCAGGCAAGCCCTTTTCCAACTTTTAATAAAAAAAATGAAATAAAACAGAAGCAAGCTAATGTAGTAAAACATAAATAAATCACTCCAGATTATTATGTTTTCTGATGACCCGGTAATATAAAACACAAGAGTGTATCAGTTCGTTATCTCACTCGGTGCAAGGTCGAGTGAGGGAGACGGATCATTGTGACACTTGTACCCGCTTACTCGATTGATTCACAGATACTATTGCATTTTCTAAAGTTATTACTATTTACATACTACCTGCGCGCCGCGGTTTCACTCGCGTGGTGATAGAATGTACAATACTAGCTTTTGCGTTAAATTCGGGGAAACATGGTTCCCCTTTCCTGATTTGCAGTGCTACCTGTAGTTTTGCCCTTGCGCCTGGTTGATTATAATAGCAAAGCTAAATTTTCCTTTTGCTTCCCTCTCTCTTCCTCATTTCTCCCTTTTATTTAATAATTAAATAATTTTATTTAAAAATTGCCTATGTCCGTCTCCAGGGTCTTAACTATCTCTGTACCAAAAAATATTAGCCATTTAAGCGTGAAGAGGTAACAAACAAACTAACTTTCACTTTTATAATATTAGTTAGGATTAATTTATTTGCGTACCATAATCTGTGCAGTAGCTGTTACAAAAGTCTTAAAGCTAAAGAACATAGTTAGTTAGTTAGGGCACAGCAACAATGTTAAAATCAAATTAAATCTTTAAGTTAAAATATAATAACATTTGGAACGTAACAATTTAAAAGTCTTTGTATTTTAACCTACTTAATAGTCAATGAGATCAGTTTTTTTTTGAGCAATTATTTATAGTCCAAGATAATGTGTTGGAAGATGAAATATATTACTATACTATATTATTAATATCATAAATGCTGTTTGTAAAACAGCTGAACGGATCTTGATGAAATTTGGCACAGCGTTAGATTATAGTCTGGAATAACACATAGGAATCCTGTTATTTCGATCATCATGCGGGCGAAGCTGCGGACGCCAGCTAGTAAAATATAATTCCAGTCGGCTTCCAGCCTATCGGGGTGCTCCTGATTGTTGAATATCAATATTTTACATAGAGCAACTGTCTTTCTGATCTCGACAACCCAGTACTGGGTTTCGCAAATTCATGTAAAAATAATCATAATTCCTATGCATATTTGAAAAGATTCTTTCATTACATGTAATCGTTACGTGTAATCGTTTTTTGGCAAAATATCTCCTTTACCTCATCATCTTTAGTTTCATTATCTGCCTATAGCGTTTTCTATCCACCTGGATGTAGCTGAATGCCAGTATTTTACATGGAGAGACTGCCGATCTGTAGGCCTACCATGAAATCATAAAGCAGAACTTATTCCACTGAGGAAAAGAGATGGTGCTAGACACCCTGTATAGCTCTGTCTCTTTCCTTCAGTGGAATTAATTCTGCTTTAAGATGTCATGGTAGGGTAAATGACGTCCATAACTCAGTACCTGGAGTAGACGACACCCATTTGTAGGCCCAGAGTAGTTATTTTGTTTAGCTAGTAAATTAACTACTTACTAATAGAGGTGACATTTACTCATGGCTTTATTTACTACTAGGTTTTGCCCGCGATTAGGTTTGGCTCGCATTTAATTTGGGGTAACACACTTCTGATTCCCTTTCCTGATTTGCAGGTACCTGCTAAGTGTAGTTTTTGCCCTTGCGCCTTTTTTATTGTAATAGCAATGCTAAGTTTTCTCTTTTCTTCCCTCTTTCTCACACATTTCTCACTTTAAAAAAAAAGTTATCCTATGTCCGTCTCCAGGGTCCCAACTATAACTATACCAATCATTTCATCAAAATTGGTTTAGCCATTAAGGCGTGAAGACGTAACAAACAAACTCACTTTCGCTTTTATAATATTAATAGTAAGGATGTGTTTGCAGCAAAAATCCAATGGTTACTACAAAAATAAAACCATGCAAAGCGAGACACGCCATCTAGTTTCATTTTCCAATAACTAAAACTCAAACGTTCACAGGAAAATAGACACTAAGGTATCCGTGCAACTTTGCAGGTGAGTGTACATATATCGTGTAGAAGAGTCACATTGTCAGTTAATTGAATTTAGAACGACGTAACGTAACATCACGTACTCATCCTATATTCCCCGAAGGTTTCAGCAAAGAGGTACCTACCTATGTAAAGTGACACCTACATTTCACTAGATATGTTTATGTCCCAAGGTCCCATAGGAATCTTACCCATTGTCGTCAACCGAACACGGTTACAGCCTGGTACAGCATTAAGAATGGAGAAGTTATAAAATACAGGTTTAGCCAAGTCCAGTCGGTTTCTTATCAGAGTAGTCGGGTACGAAACACCAGTCACATCTAGTTTAAAAAAAAAACGACGTTTGTAAAACCCTACTTGCAAAATTAACATAATTTACAAGTAAAGCTGATGATAGTGTATTTTTTTTAATGACATCCCGCAGTTCAACCTTTGAGGTTGTCGTCTGCTTAACCTGGCGATTCCTGTAGATGCCCTGAGTGTTGGGCCTCCAGCCAGGATAAAAACTTAAAACTAAGTTACTACACGCTATGGGCACCCCCTATGGGGTACGAGCCTTGGCTTAGGGTGTCGCTGGGGGAGGACAGCTAAGGAAAGGCTGAATCTGAGTGATCCAGTGAGGAAGGATGTGTGGATGTTTGTTACTCTTTCACGTCAAAACGGCTGAACAGATCTTGATGAAAAATTTGGCACAGAGGTTAATTATAGTCTGGAATAACACATAGGATACTTTTTTTTTTAATTATACGGGCGAAGTTGCGGGCTCCAGCAAGTATTGATATAAGTGTGTTAAAACCAGCTTGGTACCCATAAGCCCCCAAAACACGTACGTAAGTACAAGTACAGCTTTCAATTAGCAAAAGATCAAAGTGGCTTTATCGAACAGGTAATGCCATTTGCACATTATTTAATTTGACGTTCAATCTAGGTGGCCATGTGAAGGATATGGCCCTCTTAATGTTTGGTAGACTGTTGACTGTATTCGAGAAATTGTATTTAGTAAATTCTATAAGTGGGAAAGGAAAAGCGGTTTTTACATCTTTCTTTCTCTTTCTTTTTGAAAAACTTGCCCCGCACTAGGATTTCTAATGTATCGTGGGTGCGTTTACGAACATTTAAACTCGCATACACAAACAGCCATACAAATATTTGTTCTATGCGAGTATCGAACCCGCGACACGAGTCGCAGCAGTCAATCGCTCAACCACTGCGCCAACCGTGCCGTCAATATCATATACTGCATCAAGCCTGAAATCCCCAAAGGATTAGGGAGATTTGAACCTATTAAGTAGGCAATTTTTAACCAGATAAGTTTTTAAGTCGTATAAGTATAATTGGAGGCGAGTTTTAACCATCAGACAAGAACAAATCTACGGTAGCTGTTACTGGGAAATTCGTAATGGAAAACCTAATGTTAACCGTGCAGCAATTCAGTCTTTATTAAACGCTTGTATGCCGGAATTACAGACACAATTAATTACGCATTGTGTCTCGCGTAGATCTACGTTCACAAGGGGTTAATCTCAATATTCATGTTTTAATAATACTTTTGTAGAAAACTAGTGACTAGGCTGAGCACTGGCTACTAATATGAAATAGCGTCAAAAAAAGGCTAAAATTATTTCAAATTAAATCAAATCTTTTTATTTGTAGAGCATAAGTAAACATAAGTACGGATACAAAATATAAATGTCAATGTCTCTAAATTAAAATAATACGAAACATTCATAATTATTAAACAATAATAGTAAGTATTTTTTTCTTGTTTATATTTCCAAGTAAAGTTTGAAAAAACGTTTAAATTGGGAATCGCATAGTTACGAGTTTTTTTTTATTCCGGATAATAAGTTCCAAGGTTTGTCCAAAGAGGCTTACCGTAATCCCGGATTGGAACGTTTTGGTAAATACCCATTTTCCTCACGCACAAATTAAAACATTTTTCATTACCAAAATAAACCAAGAATCCTAGAGAGAGTATCCAAGAATTCTTACACGGAAACAATTATTGAATTTTCTTTTTATGGAACGCAGAAAGTTGATGATACAAAATGGCGAGGCCGGTATTTCATGTCGGCAAAATAATTTATCTGGGATGATTAGGTTGTTGTGACACCGATATTGTAGGTCGGTGTTGATAGATAATTTCCTTGGGTCAAGAGGTCCAACTAAGACTCACTGAAAACCGAGTAGAGCACAGAGCATAGGACATACAGTTAACATTGAATTATGAGCTTTATCTTCAGCATTTCGAAGTACAAACTTGAATGAATATTTTCCGAAACTTCAAACGGCTTCTCCGGTGTATTCGAGTGCGCTCGCTCGGGCTCGTTTGCACTTCAAGATGGTCACTATAAAGTTTATTATTCAATGTCGCGGAAAAGTCTTCTGTTTTTCTCTTTGCCCTACATATTTGTGGTCAAAACATTACTGCTACACTGCCTCACGATAATATTTACGTAAGTGTAACCTAACACTTACTAAACAATCACCAAAGTTGATCTGAGTTCAATGTCCAACATGACGTATACTTTCACATGAACACAGTTAATAACCATTACAAATCAATTATCAGATGAAAATCGCGTTTGACTGTATATTTGTATGCTATTTTACGTATATTTTATGTAGATTGTAGGTAGTATGTACATAAGTGGGAATTTAAAAGCCTATTAAAAGAAATTAACCATAATATAGTGACACAAACAGATAAAAATTAAGAAAAAAAAACGAATTTCGTAGCAACAATTTGGACCCATTTAAACTTAAAAATATAACAAGATAACATCAAGTCAATTTCAGATAGAGATACTGCGTAATACAAACTTAGAATAAAACTAAACGTAGTTAAAACATGGCTCTTTAAAATAATTACCAGATACGCAACGTGATTTTAAATTAATCTTGCATTAAATGTGTTAAACCGTTTGTGGTGCAAGTGGGCTAAAAATAATGCTTCTTAGTAATATAAATACATATATATATTTTAGTTCCGTCTGTGATTACACGACGATTATAATAGAAAATATATCGTTATATGTCTGTTTAAATATATTATAGCTATGTCTGTAGCGGGCTTAAGTCAGTGTTCCAATTCTGCACATTAGCACAATGATGACAATCTTGTTAATGATGAGTTATGATAGGACAATTATTACGGCGAATCGCCGAAATTGACGTAATAGGAATGTATGTCGTCGGGGTGTCGTGTGGTCGAGGAAATAATTAGATAGCATTTATTGTGATTTTGATGTAAAACAAAACACAAAAAATCCTTAGGTTTGTGTTCGCCTATGGCTTGGCCTGGTCAAGGTATAAAAGTTTCAAGACGAATTTCACCTAGTCCACAATTCCACAGAGGTTGAAAAAAGAAATCTATGCATAGATACATAGGTACGGTACACAAATGTCGTGTTACATTATTTATAATTTCTTGTTACACATTTAACTAGACACAAAAATAAGGGTTATGAAACATCACTTGCAGAACAATGAAGCTGGAAAGTTCGACTAGAAGAAGTTACTAGCCATTGAACTGTAATTAGTTTGTCTGGCCTGTAAACCTCAGCCTTTCATGTCCGTCTACACTTTACAGTTTTACCGTTAAAATGTAATCTTAGTTTAAAATACAAGTCCTCAATAAATATTTTAACAGTCACTGATTAACAAATCTGCACTAAAATTCGGTGCCAAGTTTTATGACAATTGACTTATTATCGTTTGTTTATAGAAGAGAGTATAAATATCTCCCGCCTTGCAATTAGTATTTAAATTAAATGTCAATCCAATGTAATTGCAATCATCTTCAAAACATCTCAATCAGTCAATACTTGTTATCGTTTTAAAATGAAAGATACTTAAATACTTAACTACACAAACGAAATTTAAGGGAAAGTTTAATTTTCGGACATTTACCTACTTTTACAACAAAAATATTTTATTTTGTTTCTCTTAAACAAGCTACCACTTAAAAACCAAAAATACTTTGTTTTTCATTTCGTCAACATAAATGTTAATAAAACCTAACAAAAAAATATGCACCCTAGAAATTATCTAGCCTAAATACTTACAACATTCCCAGACAAAAGCATTCCAAAACAACAAAACAAAACTACTTACAAAAAAGTTTTCACATCCAAACTTTATCTCACCAACCAGCACTTCACTTCACTTTTAATTTCAATTTTAGAATCACACCACTTTTTTTTAAATCGTCGATTGTTTTCTTAACGACGAATTTATTTAGTCGATTATTTTCACTTGTGATGATTTTGTGATAGTGATAAGAGATTATTGTGTGTACGTTAGTTTCGTACGCGCGCGGTCTTGCTACTGGTTGTGTTGTCGGGCGGGCGGCCCGCCCAGATGTTATCTCAGAAGTATCATTGTACGCGACGCAAACTATGAGCGAGAGCGAGGATTTAACTGTTCGACTTTTCTAGTTTCTTATATATTAATGATAAGCCTATTAAAAATGTGGTGGCTATGATCCATGGTAAAAAAGTAGGTTTATACAAAGAGTAAGTTTCGAAAAATCAGGCACAAAACAATACACATTCAAAATAAAATTAGATACAGAAACAGAGGATGTAGGTATTGTTCTATAAAGTTTTTATAAAAAAATATCAAAACAACATAAGGCTTTGACACAAGGTTACAAGCATTATAAACATCTATACCTAATCTAGACCTCCTTTAAATTAAAATAAAAAATCTCTTAAGGTTTGTAAAAAAATGATTTTGTTTCTTTTCTACATTAAATCGTTTTAATCCAAAAATAGAAACTGTAATAAATGGTTTTTTTTACTGTAAAATTAATTTACCTATATAAATGTGAAATGTTTATTAAAAAGAAGATTTTTGCATGAAATAGGAAAGACGCAGCTACAACCCGCTTTATGACTTTGATAATGTATATATATTGTGTTTAAAAAAATGTGAAAGCAACTTTATCCTTTAATATTGAAATTGTTTTATCGAACCCTGCCGTCTGATTTTTAGATAGGTAGACTGAAAACTTGTCTGTTTTTTTCTAGTACATAAATATTCCCCGCTTCTGCTTATGTCTTACACCAAGCCTCCCACAGGACACCCCGTTGCCGTCAATTGTTTCACTCGTTAAGCACTTCGTAAACACGTCCGTTTTAATGATGAGAGCTGCAAAGGTGTCTGCAGTTTTTATACCTATCTACCCCTTAAGTGTTTGTTTTTACGTAAACTTCTAGAACTATTTGATAAGGTGACTCAAGGGTATGATTTGATTTGTAAACAGAATAAGGGCCTGGGACAGTTGGGTTTTTTATACAACGCTAGTAATTGTATAATGTTTTACCTTTATTTTTAAATGTCCATAAAGGCTACACATGCATTCAGGGCCAGAATGTTTGTGCGGCCTGTCAGGCCATTTAAAAAATGGTGTATCGTTATTTAGGGTGCTTGTTATTTAAAGAGAGTATTTGTTTTCAAAGAAAAAATCTTCATAGAGAAACTAACGCTACAGATCAAAATTGATATTAGTCATCAATTGCGTCATTCTGTGATGCAGTTTATTTACGGCCCTGTTTATAGTAGGCCGAAATGATACATCGGTACACTGGTGGGACTTTGTTTATATCTATAACTTGAGGGCCCAGAATACTGTCAATCGATTTCAAAGCGTTTCACGTATCTTCCTAAAACGATTTTCAATAGGGTTGACACAAGCTTTTTTAATAATAATTCTCGAAAACAGGCTGCAGTGTTCAGAATGCAGTGTATTTCACAGTCGTGTTTTTTTTTCTATTAGTTTTCAATTCATGTTCCACAGATAATTATAAAATGAGTGGAACGTGGTGCAATTCCTAATGCCGGTGTTGTTTTTTTTTTTAATCTCAGCAAAGAGTTGCATGTTTTGAAGGCAGAAAAGTCTTAACAAATTAACACTTATTGGTCTCCTAAATTAAAAAAATGAGATTTTTATTATTAATTAATGCTTCCTAGTGGCATGTGACACGCGACGCGCTGTTACGCAACGTTGCCGAACTTGTTGAGCATCACGTATTGCGCGTCGAAAATTGCCTAGCTAGTGGATACGAGATAGAGAGAATAGAGATGGAGATTTTTCAGCTTCATATCTTTGTTTCTCCTGCAACCTGCGAAGATATAACTTTTAAATCAACTTTTTCTACGATCTTAAAATTATCAATCGGCAATTTTATCTAGAGGCTATCTAATAAAATCACTGAATATGTTTAGGTAATATGACTTTCACATGGTCACTATTCATGCCTAGTAGAGCGATGGACGCAGCGTATCGAACATTCCCGAACCCAGTTTCAAACAAATCGAAAGGCTTTGACATTGAATTACAAAACAACCTCCGTAACCGAACCTCACAAACCTGAAATTCCATCCGTTGAACCCAAATAAACTCGGTTTCGCTAACTTCTCTACTGTTTATATAAATTATCTTCATCATTAAACAGATAGACGCTTAACAAACAAATTTGCTTTAATGACATAGTTTTACCTTTGAGTATGTTTAAGACAAGCTATAGCACACATTTCTAGGACACATCTACGGATACTCGAGTAATAATTTGGCATGATGTATGCGCTTTAAATATTGGTAAAGCCAGGGCCGGATTTAGGGGTCCAGGGGCCTCGGGGCAACAAAGGAGTGGAGGCCCCTTTGCCCCAAATTATTTTCCAAATAAATATAAAAAAATTACCAATTAGTCAATAATAATTGATTTGTTTTTGTTTAAGAATTGAAGAACACCAATTGTTCACATACTGCAATTAATTCTAATTATGTAATCTATTCTAATTATGTATATATTATATATTTATATATTTTTTTAAATGGTCGAGACACGGAATCGAATACCCAACCTCCAAGGTTGCGGGCAAGTACCACCCCACTGAGCCATTGAGCCATTGGGGTACTCCCTCAAGATGGGTAGTAAATTGGAAGTGCTTATCAGGGCCATTTGAGATTTTGATATTTCACTGATTGCCTGATTGGAGTGAACAAATATAGATCAATGATTTCTGTTTCTGTTAATATTTAAGATTAATATAATCAAATAATCATGTATGTATAATACTTTATACATACATGATTATTTAGGCTGTAGGTAAAGGTAAAAGCGAAAAAAAATATCAAAGGAAAAGATGTTTACTAGTTGAAATTTGAAAGATTTTTTTTCCCGAAGTCTCTATTGTGGAGGCCCCCTGCTTGTGGAGGCCCCGGGGCTTTCGCCCCGATTGCCCCCCCTAAATCCGGCCCTGGGTGAAGCTAAGTATTTGATCTGTAAGTATAAAAAAAACATAAATCATTGCTATTCTAATATACCCAAGTACAAAGACTTTATGTTCACTTTTTACATAAAACATTTAAGTACGCACATACACACACACACACACACAAATAAAACAATACATGATGGGTTGTCTTTTTCATGCTCTAAATCCTGCAAATATTATAAAATATGCAAATGTCTGTGAGGATGGATGGATGTATGGATGTTTGTTACTCTTTCAAGTCAAAACGGCAGAACGGATCTTGATCAAATTTGGCACAGAGGTAGATTATAGTCTGGAATAACACATAGGATACTTTTTTATGACGTGGGCGATGCCGCGGGCGTCAGCTAGTATCCTATAATTGAAATCCCCGAAAGGGACAATCCGATAGACACTGATCACGTCACTTCCATCAAGTAGCGGTTTACTCGTCAGAGTTGTCAGTTGCACAACTAGATTATTGTTGTTTTGTGGACTGGTACTTTCGTCGCATAGAAATTTCTTGGATTTTTTTTAATGTGAAGACTAGACCAAGTTTTTTTGGATGCAAGATGAGAATACCAAATAAACGTTGATAAATGATGTTTATTTTGCAAGTAGGTTATCACAAACACATTTACACGTCTTTTAAAAACTGGACGAGACCGGTGTTTCGTACCCGACTAATCTGAGAAAAAGCAGCCGAAACAAACTCAGAGGTCATAGTCTCTTTTAAGGTCCAGACAAAAATCTTGGTCAACTTACATGAGGACTATGCAGATTAGTGTCTGAATTGGTCTTTTAAGAAAGCACCACACAGATTGAGTGGACCTGTCTAGTCAGTGCAAGCATTTTTCAGTCATCGTGTAGCTCGACTCATAACCTAAGGAGCTCAACGACACGACGAACAAACAAATGCATAAGCTGTGTGACAGATTTCATGGCTAGAAAGGAACTACTGGAGTAGTATGGAAAAAAGACATGCTGCGTCCTATATAAATTACCTACCTTAAATTCATCAACCTCTTTAAATACCAGGCCATGTTTAGATTTCTGTATGAGCATTTTTTTCTAGCAGGTAGGTATCTAGACTTATTATGTGCACAGATATCTTAGTTTATTTTTTTCAATTTCATTGTTTCAGGAAGTCATGAACACTGGCACGTAACTGTAATGGCCTGAAAAATCTTCGTAACCCAATTTTTCCACTTTGTATGGAAATGGGTTCCGGATGAATGAACTATGTAGATATCATTTGGTATTTACCTCGATATCAAAAAGCACGATTATTCTTTATTATTATCTTTATGTCAAAATGATGATTTAATTACCCAATAACTAAGTTCAGGCAATATTCAGTCTTACCCTTCTATACCTATTTAAAACATAACATTACCTACACTATAAAATTATAAGTTCGAACTTATCAAACACTAGCTGTTCCCCGCGGTTTCACCCGCGCTGCTCAGCACCTGTTGGTCGTAGCGTGATGTTATATAGCCTATAGCATTCCTCAAGAAATGGACTATCCAACGCTAAAAGAATTTTCCAATTCCAACCAGTAGTCCTTGAGATTAGCGCGTTCAAACAAACAAACTCTTCAGCTTTATAATAGTAGTATAGATTTCTGAACGGCCTAGAATATTAATAGTTTTAATTTCATCAGCCAATATCAGGCCGTGTATTTAATTATCGACGCGAGGTGTCGATTGCTGGGATGCATTCATAAACAAATTACCGAAATAGATTCACATTTCACAGATAATTAATAAGGGAAATCTAGACAAGGTGCTAACCTAAGCATAGAGAAAAAAAACTCTTTTTCATTTTCATCGGTTCGATTACAGGTGGGTAAAGAATTATCCCAAACATTTTCCTACTAGTGAGTAATTTACTTCTTCTAGGAAATGATCAAGTGTTACAAGGCTGTTTCTTACCTAATAGTTGTAGGTTTCTGTAATGTACTCGTCAAAGAAACGAAACTTTCCCTTAAAATTTCACTGTAGAAACTGCTTCTAAAGTAGGCGCTAGTTGAAGATTAAAACGCTGTTCTATGAAAAATCGATTGCTGTAGGTAAGTAGCTGCAGATACCTCAAAACTAAAGATAATATAGTTCTTAGGTAGTTTAGGCACTGTACCGTGTTAAGATAATGCAGGTATTCTATTATTTAGGGCTCTTGAACAAAATAAACTTGGTAATTAACTTGAGTATAATTTAAATTTAAATACAGATAATCAATTTACACTTGATAACTAATCAGTAATAATATGCAAATGTAAGCACAGCACAAGTGTACGCGTCGAGGTCGCTCGTTGAAAAGGGGCGATCATCACGCCATGTCCACCGGCATCAGCTCGGTCCCTCCTCCCTGACCGCCGTCCTCAGTAGCTTCACTCGGTGTTGCCAACACGGCCCTCCTGCATCGTGCATGTCCTCAGGCACGCTCCAACCCATACTTTGCACACCGGAGTCAATATCTAGAAATAAAACAAATATAAGAAAGTATTCTAGTAATATTGAACTTACGTTGCCTTTAATCCGTGAACTTTATCATTTCTTATTCTCTCCTTTATGCTTGGGAAACTTTGTGAGACCCACAGTTTCCTTATGTACTGGTTGAACCAACTAACAGCTTAGTCTTTAGGCTTAGACAAAATCTGTAAACGAGTTTTTCACTCCTTTAGTCCGAAGTAGTGCCTGTTTCAGTTTACTCCTTTAGTCTTAGGCAGTAATTGCTTCAGCACACCACTTCTACCCGGGATAGTGAATACTGTTTTAATGTCTGGCAAACCAGCACATATATACATTTATATTTTACCCTGTTGCACACAATTTTATAAAATAATAAGAACTATGTGTGAGTAAATGTCTGAACAATTTATTTACCTTGCCAACACGCGTCCTATTCTATAGACCAATTATCGATTTTGATCCATGGTTTAATATTCTCCGCAGCGGCCACTCCTTCATATTTTTTTTTTGATCTTTCGCTTCCTCTCATATCTTCTATTTGATACCGGTCTTGTCCTAAGTACTTCTTTATTTGAAATGGACCCTTAAATGTTGGCAGTAGCTTCTTGCTCCGCCCATCGTTAGTTTGACTTTGAATTTTGATTAGAACTAGTTCACCTTCATGATACGATTTTGCTTTAGTGCGGCTCTGATCAAATCGTTTTTTCTGCGATATTGCATTCTTATTTAGATTTTCAGATGCATCCCTTCGTAATTTGGTCACGTCAATCGTATGCCCATTAACGTCTCCCAGCTCAGGTCCCAAACTATCACTATCTGTACGCAGTCTATAGCCCAAGAACACTTCACAAGGGACGGCTTTTATTGTTTTGTGGTAAGTACTGTTTATAGCTTGTTGTAATGGTGGTATACATTCATCCCAATGGTCCTCATCTAAATCGGCTCCCATAGTTTTCATAGATTCTAATTTAGTCTTATTAAACCTTTCGACTTGACCGTTAGAACGAGGCATGCCCGTAGCGATTGTGTGTAACCTAATATTTTTAGAAATACAATATTCATCAAATATTTTACATGTAAAAGCCGATCCAGCATCCGTAATAAGTCTCCGAGGGTTACCAAATATTTTGGAAATATTTCCTAGTTCATTGACTACATAGCTAGACTCTGTATTAGGTACCGCCGTGATAAATACAAATTTAGTAAAAGAATCTACTATCACCAACAGATATTTATTGTTATTTTGTGTAGTGACAAAAGGTCCTAGATGGTCTACGTGTAAGGTATGGAATGGTTGTGCATATTTTGGTATCGAATATAACTCGCCTTCTTTTGGCCCGCCTTTACACTTATAATAGACACAGTACAAACAATTTTTAATGTACTTCTTTACTGTATGTCGTAAGCGTCTAAACCAATACCTACACGATATTCTTTCTACCGTCTTGTCAACTGAAAAATGACCAAGGTCATCGTGGTTGTATTTAATTATTTGCCATATACACTTTTTAGGTACAACCCAACGACGACCTTGACTGGTACGTCGGTACACTTTGTTACCTAAAAGTTCATATTTATCAAATATTTCCTTATTTTTGTACACTTCTCCAGATGCTAATATTTCTCTAATGTTTTCTATGTGAGGGTCTTGCAACTGTACAGAGAGCAACCAATCGGCTTCGGTTATGGACATAACTACCTCAGCCTCCGATTTTTCACCAGAATCCAATGGATTCCTGCTCAGAGCGTCTACATGCTGCATCCGACTACCTTCTCTATGAATAACGTCGAATGAATATTCTTGCGTAGACAAAACCCAGCGAGATATTCTGGCAATGATATCTTTTTTAGTCAATGCGTAACGTACAGCAGTACAATCGGTTACTATTCGAAAATGAGTGCCTAGAAGATAATGCCTAAACTTTTCTAAAGATTGTACTATTGCCAATAATTCTAATTCAAACGAGTGATATTTCTTTTCATCCTCTGTAGTCTGACGGCAATAAAAATGAACTGGCTTCTCACCACAATCGGTAACCTGCATCAAGATACCAGCGATTCCGTCTCTACTTGCATCCGTGTAAAGTACACTTTGTTTGTTAGGGTCATACACTATTAAAACATTGTTAGAAGTAAGAGCGCCTTTTAAGACAAGAAAGGCATTTTCTTGTTCGGAGGTCCATTTCCATGGGGTATCTTTTTTTAATAACTTAGTAAGAGGACTAGATAGCATGGCACAATTCTTAATAAATTTACGAAAATAACTTATAAGGCCAAGGAATTGACGAAGTTGGTGGACCGTTTTGGGGGTAGGGAATTCTTTTACTGCTTTTACTTTATTCTCGCTAGGTTTGAGGCCTTCAAAATTTACTCGGTATCCTAAAAAGTCTATTTCTCTTTTGAGAAAGTGACATTTCTTTAAATTAATTGTAAGACCGTTTTCTTTAAAAATGCAGAGAACCTTTTCAATAAGAATTAAGTTATCTTCTGCCGTTCTACTTACAAGCAAAGTATCATCAAGATAATTAATAATATTTCCAAATCTCATGTTACCTATTACTTTATCCATCATTTGTTGGAAGCACGAAGGGGCGTTGGCTAAACCGAACGGCATTCGCAAAAATTCGTAATGACCGTCTTCCGTTATGAAAGCTGTCTTGTGGATAGACGCCTGGGACATTTTAATTTGATAATAACCACTTTTTAAATCAAAACAAGAGAAAAATGTACAACCTTGAAGTCGGTCAATTAGATCCTCTATCCGTGGGATTGGGTATTTATCTTTTATGGTTAATTTATTTAACGCTCTGTAGTCAATACACAATCTTTTTTCACCATTCTTTTTATTTACAAATAAAACCGGGCTAGCGTAAGCTGATTTACTTTCTCGTATGATACCGTTCTCTAAAAGTTCATTTACCATCTCCCTAATAACGATTCTATCTGAATTACACGTCCTATATGGCCTAAATTGAACTGGTTTGTCATCACTCACATTAATAATCATCTCATGACCTTCTACCTTACCCAATTGTCTTATATTTGAGGCTATGCACTGCCTATATTTATTTAACAATAACATTAGTTCGTTACTATGTGAACCAGTATCCATGTGTAGAAGCGATTTGTCTACTATATTACAAACGTTCTCTGGATTAGTGATATTTTGAAATGTTAGTGTATCACCTATTCGAGTATACATCAAATCAGATCTTTCTGTTACGTTACGACCAATCAATACGTCACAACCAGATAATTCGTCGAGAACATACATCTCAATATCATTAATGCAAGCTGAATCTAATCTGATGTTCACTCGAACCTTATTTGTCACTGTCTTAATACTATCCTTTGAAAACCCTTGCAAGATAACAGGCGAGGGTAGTTGAGTTATCACAAAATTATATTTCTTAGCAAAATCAGACTTTATTATCGAACAACTACTGCCTGTATCTATGAAAGCTTCGTGTAAAAGACCACCAATACTTATTTTCTTACAAAATTTATCTTTGGCGTTTGTCTGTTGCACGAATTTTGTTTCCTGTTTATCTGTGGTGGAGTTTGATTTTTCTACCTTCGCATTTTTTTTATGGTAACAAGAACTTTCCGAATGCCCTCTTTTACCACAAAATTCACATTTAACTGTACACTGAATTCGTTTGTGATTACCGCCACAATTGTAACATTCTATCAATTTACGACCTAATGGTATATTGGTATTGTTTTGATTTGCCGAACTTGTGGGTAGTGTAACGGAAGTTACGGTTTGGGGAACATTATTTGTCGATGCCCCTTTAATATTTACCTCCCGATTACTTGAGCTACTATGGTTGACTGGTTGCCTAACTATTTTAGATTTATAAACACGACTATGCAGAAAGCCCGCCAAACTATCACATGATTTAAAATTACTAGCTTCGACAGATGCTGTAATGTTATTGTCGCCTATATTACCTAATATAATAGAAATAATATCATTTTCGGAGAAATTTAAACACAAATTATCAATTTTTGCCTTTTGTTCAAAAAAGAAATCATATAAGGACTGATTATCAATAGGTTTCCGGTCAATAATTTCTCGCAGTAATTCGAACATGTTCCTTTTTACTTTGAACGTTATAGAAATCCGTTCTTTCCAGTCTTTCCATAACCAAGACGTCCACATGTGATCGTTACGTAATATAGACTCGTACCACGTTTTAGCGGAACCTTTGAGCTTATTAAGGGCTTGATAACGAACAATACTGTCAGACCATTTGAATGTTGATGCATAAGATTCGATTACGTTCAGCCATGAGATTACATTATCACTCAAAGGGTCAAACTCAGGTATCATATTATGGAGGGTATTCAAATTTGTACTCACAGTCGTTGTTGACTTTACCCGTTTTTGAGATCGAGACGGGAGCGGCGGCGTCACTGTGCCGCTGCTGCTGCTTTCCGTGCTTGAACTGCTGCTACTCGACGTGTATCTGGCGTGTTTGGCTTTATGATTGCGCTTACTTTTGCTTTTTCGTTTACCCATTATGTGGGTTGGGAACTGGCACTAGATATTATATCCCACTTCTGATGTTAAGATAATGCAGGTATTCTATTATTTAGGGCTCTTGAACAAAATAAACTTGGTAATTAACTTGAGTATAATTTAAATTTAAATACAGATAATCAATTTACACTTGATAACTAATCAGTAATAATATGCAAATGTAAGCACAGCACAAGTGTACGCGTCGAGGTCGCTCGTTGAAAAGGGGCGATCATCACGCCATGTCCACCGGCATCAGCTCGGTCCCTCCTCCCTGACCGCCGTCCTCAGTAGCTTCACTCGGTGTTGCCAACAACCGTTTACTTTACTAGTTAAGTCTTGATTGATAAACAAAAATCCAGCCAAGTGCGAATCCGACTCACACACTAAGGTTTCGATAAAAAAAGGTTTGATAAAACACACGGCGTTTTATTTTTAACTTTATTTTGCTTTGTCATTCTTTAATCAATCAATCAATACATTTTATAAACAGGCAATGGAGGCCCATAGATAAACTACACAAAAATAACCTTAAACTAAGTACAATAAACTAATCTAGTGCTGAACAAGACTAACTTACAAGCGCAGCGTTCTAAAGTAGGTACTGTCACAAACAGCAAACAGAACATTGCTCTATAATCACAAACCTACAAAATATTGTGTGTTATGAATTTGTATGATGTATATTTGTATGATAGCTGACAAATCGAGGTTAAAAGGCGAGTGATTCCTGGAAGCTATTAGGAACCAACATACCATTAACATTTCTTAGTTAAGTGTAGTGGGTGGGTAACCCCTAAATAATGTTCCCGCTCTGGGCGGAGCGGAAGGGTGTGTCAAACTTTTACTTACTAAAACTCTAACATGTTCCTTCTTTTACTCTTTGTGTTCCGGGGCCGCGGTATCTCTTTCGATACCGCGGCCGCTGGTCCCGCGCAGATGGTGGTCCCGCCATCACGTTGAGGCGCGCGTTAAACACGAACGCGCCATCGACACGGCCTGCTCTCAGACCTTCGTCTACGGTGGTCTGGTGACGTCTCGTAACACCCGACGGACGCCCTGAGCGTTTCCCGCAACCGCTGGGTTGGTTTGAGGTTCTCTCACTTAGCATTTTTCCTCAGAATCCTCAACTGTCCTAATTATGTAAATAAATAAATATTAAATGCTTGTACCTAATTAATCGCCATGAGTCGCTAATTTGGTGAATATTGTTATCTAATTTATAAGTAGTAATAAACGTAGAAAATAATTACTTAGGTCCGCTTCACCTAACAAAGAGCAGACAGATTCATCACGACGCACATAGGGGTATTTGACCAAAAAAAGCGGACAATATTCAACAAGATCAAAGTACAGTATCTTCGCAAATTGGATGTACTTGAGGGTACCTAGATAAATTAAGAACCTAAAAATACCCACATTAAAAATTTAAAAAAATGTTTTGTATCATTATTTTGCCTATCAATTGAACGGTTGCAAACGGTCACGTAACAATCATTGAGTTTAACGATTTTTTATCGCGCAATTTTGGTTGTTATTAACTAAACAAAGTCTTGTGAACTGATATTCATGATGGATATTAATAAAGCAGGTATTCATTATTCGTTTTATTTTATTTGTTTTGATGTAGTATTAGTTTGCATAAAGATATGAACAATTCTTTAGACTGCATAAAAACGTAGTAAGATTTTGCAACAAACATTTACATAATAGTGTTTTTGTTATGTCTCAGGGCGTCTCACGGCATTTCTTGTTTTTTTTATAACAAGATTAACTATTCTACTATTGAAAACATAGAAATTTAGGTGCCTAAATCTGCCTATCATATTTTTTTCGTATTATTTTGTTAATACTATTTTTACAAAACAAAGTTATATTATTCACTTGATATTGAAAACTTGACAATACACGAGTTTTTCTTTAGCAGGTAGTTCTGGAAATAATGTTATTACGCGGGAATACTTATTTATATTGATGAAAAAAACGTACAGAAGTAGAATTTGGAAAGAAATTGGACTCTGTGGAGAAAGATATTGTAAGTAAGCCGACTTTTCCCGAGGAACAAAAACAACAGTTTCTGCACAAATTTTTTACCATTAAGTCAGAAATGAAGACCAGATGGGTTGCTGCGAGTAGGACAGAAAAGGTTTTCTTGAAAAAAAATCACCGTTGGCTTCAAGGTACCGTAGAAATACATACGGGATCAAGTAGAAATTCGGGTCGTCCATCGAAAACATTTAGTGATTTATGACTTTAATAATTTACAATCATCAAAAGAAGTGAACTTAGAAAACCTTAAATTCGGATTATCTATTTTACATGCAAGGATTCGATTTTTCGAAACTTTGCTCCATCTTTCTTACAAAATAACCATACAAAAATGGCAAATAAGAGCGCAGTCCGAAAAAGATACTGTGAAGGATAGAAAGAAAGATATCCAAGAAAAGTTTAGATCTCGGCTTGGTCTTATTGTTGACGTTCCCAAAGCCGGGTACGGCAACAGTAACGATGGCAATACAAGTCGTAGATTCTTTGAAAAACCACAAGTGTCTTCGGAAATCACTGGAATTGATGTAAGATTGATTGAGAGATTTTCTGTTATACTAGAAGTAATATCAAGTGACCTTAAAATCAATATTGAATAATTCTCATGTTTTTGTAACGAGAAAGCAAAGCTGTACGTTGAGTTATATCCTTGGCATCCGATGTCACCCACGGTGCATAAAATACTTGCACACGGACCACTTGTGGTTCAACATGCCTTATTACCTATTGGAACTCTTTCGGAAGAAGCAGCTGAAGCAAGAAATAAACACTTTCGCCAATATCGACTCAATTATGCACGAAAGTTTTCTCGAGAGCAGTGCAACCAAGACGTTCTGAATAGGTTGCTTCTTACATCTGACCCGTTTATAAGCAGTATTAGGCCAAAACGCCCAAAGAAGTCGAAACCCTTAAGTACCGCGGCTAGAGAAATGCTAATGCCAAGTGAAGTTGAAGTCTCAACTGAAGACGAAAGTTCGATGGATTCTGGCGATGAAACTGAAGCAAGTAGTAATTCTTTCAGTTAGGATTAATTGATTGATTCATCCATGTCACAACATTTGCTAATATGATGTTGATTTTTTTTCTTTTTAACTAAAATAATATCATAAAATTAGTAATAATACATTCTACATAGTGATTTTTAATCAATAAACAGGATAAGAGCATAAAATAATTTTGTCCGCTTTTTTTGGTCAAATACCCCTATGTGCGACGACAGGTCAAAAGATCACCGTGTGCACTTAAAAAATCGTTAATTAACCAATGTGTTTGTTGTGAAATCTCAAAAATTAAGTGCTCCATTATTTGCAGATGGACACATACATAATAATATGTGTTGTTTGTGTGGTGCTCAGATAACCCGCCTCGACCTCGGTTATTGAAGCAGATAGCGCGTTGAGGGTGCGCGGGAAACTGGACGATTGGAGACATGTCTGAAAATGTGGTGAAAGGAAAATATAGAGTGCAATGTACAGACGCCTGCACATCAAGCTACTACAATCTGTCAGATTTCTTTGATAGATTAGGTTCAAGGTTCACTGGGAAAAAATTACAGTTTCGGGTAGCTTGACCTGCAGGCGTCTGTACACTTGTACAGTCGCTAGGATGTTCGCTTTTTAAATTTTGTTGGCCCTATGACTTACGCCCGGTTCCAAAAAACAAAAAAAAAACGATTCGTTTTGCTTACAAATAGTTTTTTTTGTTTATTAGAACCGGCCGTTAGCCATTTTCACGGGCTTAAACTTTTACTTTTCACGGTTTTTAGACTTTAAAGGAAGTGGTTAGATTAAACGTGGTTAACGTAGCCTACCAAAAAAAATGTATTTCAGGACGGGACTTTGGAGCTATATAGAAAACATATCTGACAGAAATTGCTGCTCCAAGTTTTACGCAGTATTGATAACTTCTCTATTCCCACTAATTATAACATAGGTTTCGGGTGCCACCAGAAAGTAAGACTTATACATAGGGCAATGTAGCGAGCTATGCCCGACATAACTATATGAGACCGAGTGCGTATCTACCTAACACCAAGAACCGTCGAACTGACTAAAGTCTGCGACGTCGTGTCGCAGAAACCAGAGTCTATTCTGAAAGTCTTAATGACACAGAAGCAGGTTAAAATATAAGTAAAAATATACTTGAATTTCAGACTTATCTAGGTACTTATATAAGTGACATAATCTATTATGACTTGCACTAACCATTAAAGCTAGAGCAACCCGTCTCTTCCAAACACGAAGATTTAGTAGGTCCAGTCCACAGTTCGATGTATATGAAAGTCCCGCTCTTAACATACGGGCAGTATCTCCACGCGACATACGACCGCAGCATGGATACCAGCGCACGCGCACGTGCCCGTCACGCTTACAAACAGCGGACGATCGCACTGAGCCCCTTACGCAATGCTCCCGGAAGCACTCGCGTTATGGATTTATTTATGATGTACCTAGATTTATTTTTGAGTTAAATGGAGTGTGAATGGCGCGGACTAATTCTAGGTATACTTCTATGGGGTGAAGACGATGGGTACAGTATTATCAATAGTTTGCAAGAACACATAGGTAGCTAAGTGATTGAGCTGTTAGGGCCCAACAATGGTCATGTCCTTGACTCGAGATAGGTCATGGGGTCTGAAATATGTATACACGTAGGTAACTTTGTGTAATTTATTTTATTACTAGCTGGCGCCCACAGCTTCGCCCGCGTGATATCGGAAAAAAGTATCCTATGTGTTATTCCAGACTATAGGTAATCTACCTCTGTGCCAAATTTCATCAACATCCGTTCAGCCGTTTTGACGTGAAAGAGTAACAAACATCCATACACCCAACCGCCCGCACAAACCTTCGCATTTATGATTTTAGTAGGATTACCGCTCTGAAAAATAGTGAAAACTCGCATTTTCTAGGCCCAAAAATCGAAGTCACGTGACATAAAACAACTCGCTTTCTCGCAACGAGAAGACCAGTAAAACTGTATCAGTATCCTTGTGGCTATGCGAACCAGCTACCGCCGATAAAGCTAAGTTACTGTGCTCTAAGTTGGCCACTTACTGAGCCGAGACCAATGAGCAATAGAGCACGGCATAATAGGTGTTAGGCGAACAGTTAGCGTTAGAAACACAACTCTGTGCTCCATAACTCAAGACTGGGCAGGCCACATCGCACAGATGCAATGGCATCACACGGCGTTGTCGAGGTCGCCCGCGGCATCGAAGGAACGATCTGATCATGTTCGCAGTTTGGGGCTTACGTGGCCCGAGACCAAACACGCTAGAGAGGTTGGAAGGAGACAGGGGAGACCTTTGCCTAGCGCACAGGTATAACAAGCAAACTATTAAAAAAAAAATAGACAAAATCCTTACTAATATTATAAAAGCGAAAATGAGTTTGTTTGTTACGTCTTCACGCCCTAATGAGCGCCCTAAATTTTGGTACAGAGATAGTTGGGAACCTGGAGACGGACATAGGCTATTTTCTTTAAAAAAGATTGAGATATGAGAGAGAAAGACGGAAGAAAACGGAAAACTTAGCATTGCTATTACAATCAATAAGGCGCAAGGGCAACTGGTTACCCCAAATTCAACGCGAGCGAAACCGCGGGCAAAAGCTAGTTCTAATCTAAAACCGTTTATTCTAATCTAAAAACTTTAGTACATAACTAAAAAATAATTCATGTTGTTTTAAGAAAAAACTTCTGAGATTTTATTTGAACAATCAACAGCTGAATTTCTCAAATATTTTCTTTGATTTTTTTCTAAAATTCAAAGAAATTCAAGTAAATTTGTAAATTATTTAATAAGTCAAAATAGTTAATAAGTTTTTTAGTAAAATATTGGTTGGATAGTTTTGTTTCAGTATCCAAAGTAATGTTACATTTATTCACAGAGTATAAAACAATTTTATCCATTAAAACTGAAAGTGTCTAACAAAATAGTATTTATTTAATCTTTTAACTTAAAACCATTTACATTAGCATTTAATCCTATATTGTTTTGCTCAAACAATTTACCAAATAGAGAACTGTACAATTCATTCTTGCTGTCATCAGTCCAGGATGCTGACTTCTCAGGAGCCATAAAGTTCACCAACTGGTTATGAACTACATATTTTATCTTCCTTCCTTTGGTGGCTTTTGTATCCACTTTCCTTTTCATCTTGCTTCTCATTTGCTGTAAGGCAATCCATTGACGACTCAACTGTACAGGGTCCGAAATATCCGCAGACTTGCATTCAATTAATTCTCTAAGCAATTGATGATAGAAGTCACTGTCATCAAATATTTCTGGGATATATTCATCATTATCTTTACGGTCTCTTGTTACGGGGTTCACATCTGTTTCTTCTACGTCCTTACTATCTTCTTCTGGTATATCTTTTTTATAGCCAATAATGTCATATTCAGATCTTTTCAGCTGTGTACGCCTGACCAGCTTCTCTCTGTCAGACAAAATGTATGATATTTGTTGTAAAACTGTATTTGTTGGTGCATTTTTAATGTTAGTGGCTGTTGCCAGACGTGTTTTGTCATTCCATTTTTGTATTGAAGTGTCTCTGAATGTTTTGAATGCTTTGTGGCATTTAGAAATGTCAGTTTCATACTCTTCAAGTTTTCGTTTCTTAGCGGTTGCTGTTTTGTTTTTAATTTTAGGTGTTGAAACCTCTTTTGTAGATTCCTCTTCAGGATCAGTGTCTGATGGTATCTCCTCATTATCAGTGTCACTTGGAATTTCTTCATCACTGTCTTCTTTAGCTGTTTGCTTTGAATCTGCTTGTTGTTTGCTCAATTTCTTATTGCACAAGGTCTTTGTTTCTGGATATTTGCTTAGAAGCAAATTCTGAAGAGATAGCAACCTGAAAAGATAAAATAAAATGGATTAATAAAAAATATTTTGAAAGTATTAATTTAGACAAACATTTAATTAAAAAAAAAAAGTGAAAGTCTAGAACTTGTGACATTTATTAAGAAAACAATATAGATGAAAAACATGAGTGACTTACTTTTCCAAAACACTGGTGACATTAGCTTTAGTTGCATTAGTCTCTTCAACAAATTCCTCATTCTCGTTTAATTCACTATAAGCTTCAGGCATGGGCATTTGATTAGCAGTGTTCACACATCTTTGAAGGTGGATCCTCATCTCCAACAAACTCTCCCATAGCAACAATTGATTCCTCACACAAATACCTTTCTTAGCATCTTCAGATAAGTTCTGTTTTTTAACATGTTCAAAATTTTCTTTCATGGGTTCATCCATTTGACTGATATCATAGCCTTCTCCTTCATCATCATCATCATCATCATCATCATCGTCTTTCTCACTGCCATCCTCATCACCACTCCCTTCTTCATCGTCATCTGAATCAGCATTCAATTGTTTTTGAAACTGAGTGATACTGTAGTCTTCACTTTCAGCATCTGAATCTGAATCTTCTAAATCTGTAAATTTCTCATCACTAGTTTTTGTTCTAGAATGATCGTTTTCTGAGTCTGAGCCTTCTGAGTCGACAAAAGAGTCCTGTATAGTCTTATGAGGTTGTTTCCGGTTTGGTAATTCTTTATCTGAGCTACTACCTTCTTCATCAGATTCTTCAAGATCTTTCCGCGATACGACTTGTCCCTCATACTTTTTACTAACTTCACTCAATAAACCCACGTTTCGTTTGCGGAAATCACTGATAGCCGCCTCGACTTCGCTGTCCGATGAACCCAAATCATCACGCGTAACTATTCTCGGTTTCGTGCCGAAAACTTGGTCATCTTCAATGTCGGCACGAGGCTTTACCGTTAGAGCATCGGCAATTTTGTCAGAGAGTAGCTTCTGTGGTGTTTTCTTCTGTTTTGACTTCATTATTCAGGTATTTTCTAATTTTTAACCAACAAAATATTTCACGTGTTTATGACATTGATTTGATTGACAATAAATGACAATTTGTGTGTCTTTGTAGTTTACGAAACATGCTACATTTATTTCATGAACTTTGAAATTAATAAAAACATGCTGTTTAACAAACTATACTCTAAAGAATTAATAATTTCAGTGATAAAAAAAAAAAAATATTCTCATATCAATTATTTTCTAAAACACCCAGAAATTGAAGGTTTATGTGTAGGCCTAATGTCTTTATACCCAGCTTTGTAAACAGCACCTGTACTTTTATAAGGTTTTTATCGTAAATTTTTTTTTTGTAATTAAATAAATATTTATTTACAAAAAAAAACTGTTAAAAAGTTAGTCAGTAAAAATAAACTATAATTTCACCGTTATTTCCAATATGAATTGTTTGGTCGTCTCTGTAAATGTGTAATCGGTTTCGTTAACTTTCGTTCCGTTAAATTGGCGCGAAAATTGACATTAGACGAGATTAAACTTTTGACAAACAAAGTTAAAAGATAGCGACGAACTCCGATCGGGACATAAAAATATTTCTTCTACAGATAACAATCAAAATGCCTAGAAGAAGAGTAATGCCAAAAACTGTAACGTGGTTAAGTGAGGAAATACATGAACCACAAATTTTAACCCCGTCGTTCCATCATTATGAGTAAGTTAACCTGCAAATTCAAAACAACTTGTTTTTTTTTTACGTTTCTGGCCTCTAAAGTGGTTTTTATTTACCAGGAAGTTTCAGTTCGGGAATATAATAGCTGGAATTGGAGATTCTGTTCTTATCTCAAATGCTGATGCAGCAGAGCCGGATACGGAGGCAGGTTGTGATGCAGCTCGAATTATCTCACTGTATCAAGATGAAACCAACACTAATGATCCTTACAGAGCCAAAGTTCAATGGTACTCGAGGCCCAGTGACCTACCGAACTGGTGTTTTAGTAACATGGAACCTATTAGTTTTTATGAAAAAGAGGTTAGTTCACAAGTGTTACTATAAATTTAAGTTATTAGAAACATAGTTACACTGTCACACATGTCAACAGCATTTCTATGACTTAAATAGCAGTATTTGAATGGATGTATAATTCCAAAGGCACAAATTTTACCAGGTATGTTTTCGTGTATGAGGCCGTTCAAGTATTTCGTATGGGTTAGTTTTATAAATTGATTTCTTCTAATCTTTAATTGAATTTCGTTATCTAGGTCATAGAAGACCACCGACCCTTCAACCAAGATGTATCAATTGAAACATTCTTTAAGAAATGCTCCATCACCCTCACCATAACTAAAGACATGGATGAAATTATCAATGAGCCATATCATTACATATGCAGGTACCGTCTTATGGCCAAGGGCAGGCGCAAAGTACAAATTGAACCTGTACTAGAACAAGAACGGTTTGCCATGGCATTATTAAGTACACCTAATAAAACACCATCAAAAACTGCCACACCTAAAACACCAAGTAGTTTAGTCAAAAGAATGAGCAGAGTTTCCATCTCAGAAAAAAATTGGAGTGTCAGCAAAAATGATGGCACAAAATTATTGCTCAAGAGAGCAATATTAGCTGACAAAAATGAGAGAGATTCACCTAAAAAAGTTACACCCAAATCAACACCTAAAAAGGCAACTGAAACACCAAAGAGTTCTAAGAAGTTATCCAAAAACAATATAGAAGATGTTTTATCTATGGAGCTGAAGGAAAACTCTGATGATGAGCTTCCTACACTGATTATAAGGCAGCATGTGCCAACTACACCAAAGAGGAAACAGTCAATATCTAAAAAAACAAATGAGGAAACACCTAAAAAAGTTTTAGTGTTTGAAGATGATGAAAAGAGTACTCCCACCTCTCGAAGGGGAAGAGCAAAAGTTGCCATCAACTATCAAGAACCTGAAATTTCACCAGTGAAGAGGACTCCTAGAAGGGCAGTCCATAAAATGTCGGAGAGTGATGATGATTTCAAACCTGCTCCTCGGACTCCAAAAACTCCTAAAACACCCAGGACTAGGACACCGGCACAAACTCCAAAACGAAGTGTGACCAAAAGAATTTTGACCAGTCAGCTGACACCTACTTTACATAATCGGGCCCATTCTATCGATAAAACTGATGGTAAGAATTATTATGAATATTGTGTTAGTTTTAACAATAACTCTCTTTTTTACAAGGGTTCTTGACCTCAAACTTTAATTTGGTTCTATGGTTCCAGAGTTCCTAAAAGAAAACAAGTCCTTGCCTGGGAGAGAAGGTCAAATGGAAGAAATTCTATCATTTGTTAGGTCAAAACTTCTGGATGGTACCAGCGGGTAAGAGGTTTTTTTTCACTGAATAACAATTTTCAATTGACTTTACCAATAAATTGCAATTTAATTAAGGTTTAATTGCTTGAATGGGTCATCATTTTCATTCTCCTGCCTATATCCGGAGATATTTGGGGTCAGTCCAACATGTATTCTTCTTTTGTACTCCTCTATTATTCGTCATTTCATTGGACACCTACTTTCTTGCCATATCATCCTTCACACAGTTCATCCATTGTTTCTTTGGCCTGCATCTACTCTTATACCCATCCACATTCATACTTTAAACAATCCTCATAACATGGTCACTGGCCTAACTGGCCTAACTACACTTAACTAGAGATTAGTCACAAATCTTAATTCAGCTTCCCAGTTTTCTGCTGGGGTTACGGGTTGTTCGATCGAGATCCCGTGGTCCCGGAACATAAAGGGCAAAAGAAGGAATAGGGGTGGGGCACAGTATAAATATGTAGTTTTAGTAACTAAAAGTTTGAAATTCAACTACACTCCGCTCAGAGAGGGGAATTCATTTGATTTTATCCCATACGAAAAGAAAATAAACTATAGTACGGCCAACGAGAAGCGATACGAAAGGTCATTAACCTAAAGAACAACTGTGGCGTTGACAATCTAATATTTAGCTCTTTCCATCTTGTGCCTTTGTCGTAATGTCTCGTTCTCCCGGCAAAAACATGACAACGTTAAGACGGGTTCGCCAACATTCGGGCGGCCATTTTAGATGGGGTTTTAGCATGGGTTTTGTTTACATTGGTATCGCTTCTCGTTGGCTGTACATCATAAAATATGATTACCCTATTTTTTTACAAAAGCCTTCAGCTTTTTAAAATTCTGCTAAGTATGTCTTATTTCTTCCAGGTGTATGTACATATCTGGAGTACCAGGTACAGGAAAAACTGCCACAGTTAATTCAGCTCTAAAGTACTTGAAGGAAGAAGTAGACCTCCCAGACTTTCAGCTAGTTGAGGTCAATGGCATGAGGATAGCTGAACCCAGGCAGGCTTATGTGCAAATATATAGACAGCTTACTGGTAAGACTAACTTTGTGCAAAGTTTTAACTAATTGCCATTCATACGCAGAATAGTATGAATTAGGATAATTGTTTTTTTTTTTAAACTGCTCCACACTAGGAATTTCTCATGTATTGTGGATGCGTTTACATACATGTAAACTCACATACGCGAACAGCCAGACCCGGAACAACTACCTGTAGGTCATACAAATATTTGTTCCGTGCGGGAATCGAACCCGCGACACGCAGCGCAGCAGTCAATCGCTCAGCCACTGCGCCAACCGTGTTGTCAATATATGTATATAATGTTCATGAAATATACAAATAAATGGTGAATCTGTTCTTCTCTCATTGATTTGTTATGTTGTTACAGGTAAATCAGTAGTATGGGAACAAGCCTGCGCATTGTTAGAGAAGAGGTTCACAAATCCTGGACCAAGAAGAACACCTACAGTATTGCTTGTAGATGAGGTAACTAAACTCTTTCCTTTTTATTTCTAAAATTGATATCCAACCTAGGCAAATAATAACTGCTGACAACCCTCACAATACATATTGGATACAACAACAATTTACTGTTTAGAAAAGTGTCAAGATACGTAGACAGGCTTACCAGGGCCACTGCCCGTCGGAGTTGTTGTTCGGAAGAGATACCGCGGCCCCAGAATACAAAAGGGCAAAAGAAGGAACATAGATGGATTTTAGTCAATACAAGTCTCCCTATCGCTTCGCCTAGAGCGCGAGAATTAATTATTTATTAAATAAATAAAATAAGATTTTGAAGATTTCCCATAACAAAAAATGCAGTTTTCATTCCACCATTTAAAAACAGTAACAACCATAAACAAAGAATCCAACAGTATCTAATTTTTATTATAAATACGTCACTTTCAGTTAGACGCCCTCTGCACCCGTCGCCAAGACGTCCTCTACAGCATCATGGAGTGGGCCGCCCACAACACCGCCCTGCTTACAGTCCTAGCCGTCGCCAACACAATGGATCTGCCCGAACGAGCGCTGGCCGCAAGGGTCGCCTCCCGTCTTGGTTTGACGCGGCTCACTTTCCCGCCATACACTCATACGCAGCTACAGAATATTGTGGCTACGAAGCTTGCTGGGGCTAATGTTACTGCTGATGCTGTGCAGCTTATTGCCAGGTGCGTTATATTAATTAACTTTTTGGAAGCCCACTACACAAATATGTGACGAAAATTATGTATACTTTGGCGATCAAAAACAGAAAGTTCAAGAAAAAATTCTGAGTCTGTTTACCAAGCTGAACTAGTTAGTAATTAACTTGTTCTACTTCTAAAACTGGTACTCTACTGAGTTCTATTAAAACTATGGAAGCATGTTTTTGGACATAGCTATGGTTGAACAAAACGAGACTTATAAATTATACTTTTGTCTTTTGAATGGGAAATAATCAAGTAGCTTTCTCTACTCTGGGCAAAGCAGAGTGTCAGACTTTTACTGGCTAAAACCCATCCATGTTCCATCTTTTGCCCTCTGTGTTCCGGGGCCGCAGTATTTCTTTTGAACAACCCGCAACTCCGACAGGCAGTGTCCCTGGCAGGCCCCTCCTACTTTGATACTTTTCTCATCAGTAAACTGTTGTAGAAGATCTCAACCGATTTCAGTTGCTTCAAATGAAAGACATTCTTGCCATTGAATTTTGAAATAACTTTTCCAGAAAAGTAGCAGCTGTATCAGGCGATGCTCGGCGCGCGCTCGCGCTCTGCTCCCGCGCATTAGAGCTAGCGGGGCCTGAGGGTGCAGGTCTGAAAGAAGTACAACAAGCGCTTGGTGAAGCTGCATCAAGTGCGGCTGTGCGAGCTATCAGGAACTGTTCACCTGCTGAGAGGCTCATGTTGAGGGCTGTGGCTGCTGAGGTAAGGTTTTCATGCAATTTAACTATGCTTTCCTTGAGGAACCTTCATAGCGTAAATAAATTGCTGGATTTCAATTTAAGAAAGGCTCTTTATTTTATTTCATAGTAGTGATGGTACTTAGTACTACTGCTGGTACCCATAAACACCATCATAATGTCAATTGAAATAATGGTGGCCTAGTAGGTTCATGTTCGTCAATCGCATATGCTGCGCTACCACGAACTTAGTTACGCGAGTGCTACCGCAACGTGTAGGTAACTTAAACCAATTTTTGATCATATACTAATAGTATTTATGAATTATTTTTTTAGGTGGAAAGAACAGGCTCTGATGAGACGACCCTCTCCCGCGCACTCCAAACAGCGGCCGCGATAGTATCTCTCGACGGGCGTCCATACAAAACAGCGCCATCTATCCGGGCGCCCACACCGTCGCAAGCGCAAGCTATATGCACCCGACTGGCGGCGCTTAGACTGTTGCTGCTAGAACCCAAGCCTGCCGAGCCGAGGCTGTTGTTGAATATTAGTGCTGATGATGTGCATTATGCTACTAAGGAAATTACTGTATGATTTATTTGTCCAGGCATGAATTTGGACATACATGACTATGATACTAATGTCTATAACACGGTGCAATTGAAGTCATGGGCATTATTTTAAACTAAGGCTCTACTCACGATACTAAGTGCATTAGGGCTACTATAACGCAAATCAAAAATATTATTGTTATTGCTACTTCTAAGAAAATGCCGCGCGCGTGTCGGACGCCGCAATAACTAGTTAGCATTAATAATATTATTGATTTGCGTTACAGTAGTCCTAATGCAGTTAGTATCGTGAGTAGAGCCTTAGTTTAAAATAATGCCCATGATTTCAATTGCACCCTGTATCTGTCTTGGTTGTTCACTTGATTAAGTAATTATTCAAATTCAATAAAAAAAATAAAAACAAAAGTACAAAAATTTTCAACATAAGTATTTCTAGAAAGATAAACGTTTTATTAAGAAAAGAAAATCATGACATATTTTGTTAAATTATGAGATTTGTAAAGTACAGACATTTATAATGTTTTTTTTTTTTCAATTGACTCATTTATCTGTTATTTAGAATGACTGATAGTATAAGTTTTTAAATAATATATTACATTTTTACAATATTCTTATACAGTTATTTCATTGTGGAATCTCCAACTTGAATAATCTTGATAAGGGCTTCAATGTTGTTGTCTTGCACTGCTTTCCTACTTGCAGCCACTACTGCTTTGCCGTATTTACCAACTGTAATAGAAAAGAAACTAGGTTTATAATGGTACAATACAGTACAAAAGACAAAAATGTCTCGTCGCAAGTCAAGGTCCAACAATTTCTCGAAAACGGAAATGTACCTCGGAGTCTAACAGCCTGTTGCAAAATAGTGTGCAAGCTTTTGAGAGCTTTTACTGCCTGTTCCTGGGTAGAGCGTCTGATATAGCATCCTGTGAGAAGTTCTTCATTTAGCATCACTACTTCCTTGTACCGGTTCAACATCTCTTTTCTAGAAGGAAAAGAGAGGAGTACGTGAATTTTTGTTACAAAAAAAACTGCACTATAAAAAGAATAGAAAGTCATACAAATCATAAGCTGCTGCATCTTGAGCCGCTGGTAGTAAGGCAGTTACAAGTTGTGCTCGCTCCGCCGTCTCTGCAGCTAGCCGAGATCTCGTCTCTCCTATTTGTGATACATGCTCCATTTCCTGGCGAAGATTCTTTTCAGCTTCAGGAAACTGGGCCACTGACTGAAGTTCACATAAAGTTCTTTAAAATCCCGCTAAAAACAACTTGTCTATGGTATGGAAAGCTTTAGAATGGAGTTAGTCGATTTCACATGTGACATCACAGAGTACATTGTATATTGTGTGACATCTCTACGGTAAAATGGCGCCGCGTCAGTTTGAGCCGGCGTGGGGGAGTTGTCAAATTGTGTAAATCGTTAGAACCGGAATTGGGATATTTTTGATAATAAAAATACATGAAAATGGTTGAAAACAACGATATCGAATTGTCTGAAGCAGAGGCAGAACAATATGATCGTCAGATCCGTCTGTGGGGCTTGGAATCTCAGAAAAGGTTACGTGCATCGAAAGTTTTGATCATCGGGATAGCGGGCCTCGGTGCTGAAATTGCCAAGAATGTTATTTTATCTGGTGTTAAGAGTGTATGTTTATTAGACAATGAAAAGCTTAAGGAAATAGATCTGTATTCGCAGTTTTTAGCCCCGCCTGACAAAATTGGAGAAAACAGAGCTGAGGCTTCATTGGCTAGAGCAAGGGCTTTGAACCCAATGGTCGAGATTACTTCGGAAACGAAGTCTGTCGATAACCTCCCCGACAAGTTCTTCCAACAGTTTGATATTGTATGTGCAACAGGTCTGAAGCAAGAGCAACTTGAGCGCATAAACAATGCTTGCCGCGACAGCAACAAGAAATTCCTGTGTGGCGATGTTTGGGGCATGTACGGCTACATGTTTGCGGACCTTGTCGACCACGAGTATTCCGAAGAGATCGTACAACACAAAGCCGTGAAACGCGGATCAGACGACGCGGAGAAGAATGCTCGAGAAACTGTCAGCATTAATGTGAAACGCCGAGCAATATACGTCCCTCTACAGAACGCTCTGTCTGTGGACTGGATGAAACCAGAATACCGTTCCAGACTACGTCGCGGCGACCCCTCTTACTTTGTTATGAAGATTCTACTGCGTTTTAAAGATGAGTACAATAGGAACCCAGATCCTGCTAAGAGGAAAGAGGATACTAAAATTTTGTTAAGAATGAGAGATGAGCTTGTGAAGGAGTTGTCTCTTCCTGCTGGATTTATTGTTGATGCTTTACTTCTGGATGTGTTTGGTACAGTATCTGGTGCTGCGGCTGTTATTGGTGGTGTTATCGGCCAGGAGGTGGTTAAGGCTGTGAGCCAGAGGGAACCTCCACATAATAATATGTTCTTCTTCAACCCTGTCAAATGTGTTGGTTTCGTTGAACTGTATGGTCAGTGAGATTCCTTATTCAGTGTAGAACATAAGCAATATTGATTTAAGTTTAATAAATTATTTAAGTACATTTCTGTGATTTCATTTTCATCTTAGTAACAGAAATAAAATATGAAGTATTCTTTGGCATTTCACGAGTTACACATGTGAAACAGTGACTAATAAATTGGGCAGCCCACTCCCAATGCATTCATTTTGTAGATTCATCAATATTCTTCAATAACATTGCATAATTTATTATTTGGCAAAGTAAACAAAAAATTCTAATAAAACAATGGACTATCTCCCTTGTTTTGTTTGAATGATCTTTAAAATCTTTCAACTTAAATAACATAACATCACACCTGGAATTTTATGGGTTAAGCAGAGGTGTATCTAATACCTTGTAGTATTTGGTATTATGATAGGTAACTGCTAAAATGCAAGAGTCCATGTCAATTTGGATATGTTACAGGCATTTATAAAAAAAATGTGACTGGCAGGTTAGGGAATTGTGATTTTGAAGAAGCATTTGCCTGTAAATTATCTCAAATGCTGCTCTACATAAATGTTTTTATAAAACTTATTGAATATATGCAAAGAGCATACCTGCATATCACTCAAATTCAAATAAACAGCCAGACTCTGAATCAAATCTCCAGCCAGTCTTATATCATGGGTACTAATCTTGACTTGCCCATCAGCCCCAAAGTCCATGCACAAAAGGGACTGGTCTCTCAAACACATGAGATTAATATGAAGTTCTTTGGTCTCTTCAGTTTCTAGACCCAACTCTTCTTCCAGAAGGAAGTTCTGGTTCACCCAGATACAGATTCTTTGTACTCTCTCTGTGATTCGAAATGTGACGAAGCTATTCCCTTTGTTACGTATCTCGTTGTTGATCAGCTGGTACATCGCGAATCTTGGGAGTTGCTTAGTCAGCTCGAATATGTGGAACTGTTCGCTGTCTGGGTAGCCAATGAGAGCCTGTACCGAAAGATTTATATTTTCAGTAACAAATATAAAGAAAATCGCTACTTAAACCACAATACATTGTTGCCACCAACAATGATAGTATTACAATTCGATGCGTAGTTTAAGCATCTAATGAGATAGAGCCATTTACTTCCAAGTCTCCCAAATTCCCTACACCGAGTCAGGTGGGTACGAAACTTAGATGGCTATTGGAGAGTCATTATCTGATGGACTCTTAGAAAATAAGGATCCTACCTTGATATGAACATCAACCGGCACATCGCGCGGTGGCTTCAACGGTACATGCAGCAGAGACTTCAGTTGACTGGGCTGAGGATGCCGAATAAAGGTCTCTCCACTCTCGAAGATTCCCTCCGCTAGCACCAGGGCGGCACGGACTATTGTCTCGTTGTTCGTTGATACCGCTAGTTGTATGCTGCCCTAAAAGTAGAGGTAGAAGTACCTGAACGTTCAAGACAGTTATTATAATAGTTTGGCATAGGAGTTGCAATTTAAAATCAGTTACAGAACTGAGAATATAACGTAAATTTCAGATTCATCGACGGATGCAGCCTAACAGATTAGGAATTGCCCTTTAGGATGTCAATGTAACGACGTCCTTAAACCTGATTCTTAATAATCAGTTAGTTCAGTCTACACACTGTAGAACCTAAGCCTAGTATAAGTTGCGTCATAAAACACTGCCCTCGTGCCTTCAGCATCCAGTCTGTCCCAGCCATCTCTTTGAGATCGTTACTGCTACAGCTTGGAGGCGCCACTCCAAGATTGCTCTATCTATACCACGGACGATCCAAGATTAGGACGTACCTCATCAGGAGTATGCAGAACAGCGACCTGCAGTCTTGTGTTAGTTGGCATAGCCGATGCTGGGCGCTCCAGACTTTCCACACTCGCACTACCACTGGCAGCATTAGCTTCGTAGTGCTGCAGTTCCACCATGAGCGCTTGCTTCGTATTGAATAGCTCTGTGATTGCTAGACGGTCTTCCTCTGAATTAATGTTCTTGGAGGCGCTGTTGAAGCCAGTGTTCTCTTGGTAGGGTGGATAGCCTAGCACTGTTGGGACATAGATCGTAGCGTCACAAAATTGATTGTTACAAAAACATGGTTCTGGAATATCATAAGCTTCCCCATTTTAAAGTAAAAATGTCCTTGTTAAGTAGTAGGTGGTTCTAAAACAGCAAAATCCGCTTTACTTACCCTCACCCTTGTCTGACACGCAGACTAGATCAGGGGCGCCAACGGACCGGTAGTCTGCCAGCAACATGGCTGCTGCATTGGCGCGCATTTGCACCCGTCGTAACACTTGACCCGTAGTGCCTTCTCGCCAATCTATGCGACCATTTGACCAGCAGCACGCTAGGGTCTCGCCTGACCATTGCAGAGCCAAAGCATTTTGTTTTGACTGCGAGAAAAAGTCCAATTAATAGATGTTTGCATTTATAAACGTCTTTTCGTACCTATTCGACCGCCGGCAATTAACGAGAAGCGAGTAAGTAGAAAGCTATATGCAGCTAAAGATCGAGTTTTGTTTGATCGTTAAAGTTGGTGGCGTCGCGTGGTGTGAACAGAGACCGATCAGCTTTCACTAAAACGAGACCTACAATATTTTGACCGTTTCTTAAGCGAAAAATGATCGATGTCTACATTTCTACAGGAGGAGAGGACAGGTGGCTGTGTTACGTGCCTACCTTCACTCGCCAAAGTCGAATTCCCTCTTCATAGATGCCAATGGTACCATTGGCAAGTCCATACGCGAACCTAACTTCATTGACCGGAGAGAGGCACAGTATCGGTCCTGTTTCAGCGATTTCGGCTATGAACTGATTGTTCTTCAGAACTCTGATGAAAGAATCATCACACCCAACCAGAAGCTGAAACAAGGAAAGTTTAAATAAAAAGGTAAGAAATTCACAGCTCCTTACGAATTACTATGAAAGCCCATGAATTATATCTGTCTCTTACCTCATTCTCCCCATCCTTATCAAAGTCGAAAGTGATCATAGCACAAACTTTCCCGCTGACCACATTCCAGAACACCTCGTTCCCTTCCCAGTCGATGGCCTGCACGGAACTGTTGCCGCCTATGATGGCTAGTGTCTCCGTATACTTACCGAAGAAGCCAGCAATAATCACGTTGACACCATCGGGGGCCTCTTTGAAGAAGAGGTCTGTGTTGTCGTGGACGTCGTACGCTGCAAGGGAATTTGGTCTCATTAGAAATTTTGGAAGTCATTCCGGAACATGGTAATGGAAAGTGTGAACAATTAGGCTATTGCTTCCGATACTGTGCCAGGCTTGTGCTCTCATAGCTACCAAGACGGGAGACAAAGAGTCTTCCGTCTGTTTTTTTGTATGAAAGTATACAAAACAAACAAACTCAAAGAATTTAGCTACTGCCTTCGCACCATCCCCCAGCTTGCGAAGAAGTCATTAAAATCGATCATCCGACATACATTTGAGTAAACGATTTTAAAAGGAACTAAATTACAGTTTAGCATAGCAGTACTACAACACGGTTTGGAAAAAATAGGTATGACAAGGAACACTTCTTAAGTTCTCCCTTACCTAGTATCTGTGTAGGAGATCCAATAAGCAGCATATCTCTGCCAGAGTCAGGTCGGAGTGGTCCAGCCGCGAGAGCTATGATGGCCTGGCTGAGGTTCAGTTCTGAAACCTCGCCATGTGCCTGTGATCGTTGTGCTCGCCCGCTGACCACTCCACCATGCGGGTGATGGATTATTATCTACGAGTTTAAAATTTTGGGACAACTCACACACGGCTATCTGATCCCAAGCTAAGCAGAGCTTGTGTTATGGTAACCAGACAACTGATATACATAGGTACTTATATAATTTATAAATACATACATTTATAGATAAATCACACCCAGACACAGAACAAACAATCATGCTCATCACACAAAGTTTGTCAAATAAAAAAATATCGAAGTTGTCCATTAGTTTTCGGTTTTAACTAACAAAACCTAAGTAATAAAGGTTTTTATTGTAACGGTGCTGGATGGTGGTCCTGCGGGGAAATGAACTAGGAGACTGATTGATAAATCATTGATGTTTGGTCAGTCGTATAGTCGAAAGTCGGGGCTTAGGAGACCAACCATAAAGTGCGGTGGTCATGCACACACATATTGCTATCAACATGCAGCTCCTGCTTTTTTTCATTTGGGAACCCTTGATGAAATATCCAACAATTATAGGTATTCATTTTAATATGTGCATTAGGGATGGTAGGTTTTTATTTATGCTGAAATATTAACTTTATCGAATCCAGCAGATGCAGTGAGACAGGGGTGCGTTCCGTCATACTTCGCAATGGTCACCACTTCTGGGGTAACTTTATGATTCAACTCCAACTTGAACACAGGCTGAACTGTCGATAGTTGCATTTTGTTAACGGCCGTGTTTTGTTTTGATCAAGATAATACTTATTTATTTAGTTCTGTTTCCTTATTAGTTGCTATGGTAGCGTAGCGCGTGGAACCATTACATAGTAAAATACACTTAGCAAAGTTTAGCTTCAATATCATGAATTTATTAAATTTTCTTACATTTTGCGTAAGATTATTGTTTCTAATTGTATTTATTTTTAAATAACTGCAGTCTGCAGTTGCCTATTTGTATCAATTCAAATAATTCGAAACGCGTTCAGAAACCAACTGGCTTAAATAGCAATGTGTTCAAACTGCTGAAATGACTTAGTTATATCATGGTAAATTTCAAAACTATATTTTGCGTTTGTTATTTAGAAAATTAATAAAACTAATAATAATCGTCAAAAAAATTAATCTTTTGTTATCAAAATACCATGTTTTGAACGCAAAAATAACGTAAACGTCAAGCTGACAACAAGGTTGACAGTCAAATTCCAGTCAACTGTCAGGTGGTCAAATTTTATTTTTTTGGCATTTTGTTTTACGCATTTAGAGAAATAACATGCTTCCCTGAAACCGTGCCGATAACGATAATAGTATTATTAACGCGGAAGTGTTATGTGTTTATTGAATTAGCACAAGTGACCAAATGGGTAGTGAATTGAATCTTGAGTCAACGGAAACCAGGTACTTAGCGATATTTTAATTTTGATCTATATCTTGGAATCTCAAGTTATTTCGGCCTATCATTATTGCGCAATTGCTTTATAATTTTCGTATCGAGCCGCCTTTGCCTCTGCTTGTATTGTTTTTAATGTGATGTTTGAGGAATTCATATTTTTGTAGGTATTCATCAGTGCGCACTTGATGCCTTTCGTCTGTTATGCCAAGAATTCACATTCGTTATAATTGGACTCAATATCTCATGCCGTTCATTTATCATGTCATTATTGGCTTCATAAGGTAATTGTCACAGTCCTATCACTATTTCGTCCTTCCTCTTACATGTCTAGCAAGTACACTGCAGCATTTTTCTCTTATGCATTTAGAAACATTACACCCCTTTCGATACATATCTCCATCCGTTATTTATTTAAATAAAAAACTATTTAAAAATACTCAGAAAACCAGGTAGGTGTACATATTCTTGTTGTGAAACAATCAATTTTATATTCTGTTGTGATTCCATGTTACAAATAAAATAAGGTGTATTTAGAAATCTCTGACTGATTAACTTGGTTTTTGACTTTTTAGCAAGTATAACGCAGTAGAAAACATATTATATTTTTTATATAAATATGTAATTTTTTATCTTCTATATTGTGCAAATGAAACATATGACTATTGTTTCAAAGCATTGCATCAACAAATTTAACTATTTCCCCATGTAAGTGGTTATTGATAAGAAAACTCCTTAGTCATGCATATAAGGAGAATAGATAAATGGTATATTTTTCTTATACATTACTAAGGATTAAAAATATATATTAAAGAAACTAAAGTCAATTTTTGTTTTCTATTTACACAATTTAAATGAAATAATTTTAATATATAATTAATAATGAAATATTATATAAAAAAAAACTTTAATTTTAAAAACAAAAGATACTTTAATTTTAATTCATAATAATAAAAAAAGTTATTATAAACAGTACACATGTTTTTACTTTGTTTATTACAAAGAAAAATATCAATATAATATGTTGATATTCTTTCAGATTATAATATAACTCTGCAAGCACCAATGGTGTTCGACAATAAGCAAGTTACTTAGCTTAAGTGTTGTGTTCATTTTGTGTGATTCCTTTTTATTAACCGCTTGTATGCCGGAATTACAGACAACAATTAAAAACGCATTGTGTCTCGCGTAGATCTACGTTCCGGCATACAAGGGGTTAAATGTGAAGTCTGTGGTTTTTACAAGCTTTTTTTATGACTCCGAAACACACTGGCTGATTAAAAAAAAAAGAAAAAAAAATTATAAATAAAACAAGAATAAAGTTTTTTCAAATATAGAATCTAACTAAATAATGAAATAAATTTGCACAGTCATTGTATCTATGTGCATTATTATTTTGACACAATCCTGTTGGTAAAATAGGAAATGTTGTTTTTCTAAATATAAAATGGTTTGATTGGTTGCCAACGCAAACAGTCTATCATCATGATAGACAAAATCAATTAGAGAACTTTTTGCCAAGTCATTTACAATGATGAAATATCTAGTTCCTTTGTCGGTTCAGTATAAACCATTTAAAATTTAACCAAACTAGATTTTTATGAATGAACTTAATTATCAAAGCACTGACTTTTTTTTTTAAAGATTGGCCGTATGCTATGCAGGGACAATTTGAAATAGGGAAGTTAAGCTAGTACCCTGTAGTGGGGAACAATAAGCTAATAGCATAATAAAACCTCCTTTCAAAAGTGTGTTTCCTCATAAGCCAATTGGTTTCCAATAGTACCCATGGTGCCAAAATATGTTACCTATTTATTAAAATAGTCCAAAATACATGCCATTGTGTTTAGGAGCCAATATTTGTGTATGCATGTGTGTTGTCAGTCAGTTACTTTGCATGATAAATGCTTAGTTGACCCACATTTAATACAGCAAGCTACCATGATTCATCCCTCTTTAGTATCTGCTAGAACTGATAAGTTTGTGATAGTACAACTTGTTATACTGAAAAAAAAATTATATGTAAAAATAATAATACAAAACCCTAATCTTAAAAAAATAATAAAAGCCTATTTGTAGGCCCAAAATTTTTTTCCATGGTGGCCAATCAAGTGAAGATGGTGTAGGAGATGTATCAGTGCGCTAGACAAAAAAGCATCTTCTGCAATAATGGTTAATAACACACAAAATTTAATGATTTTCCTAAACTTGGAGCAATCTATGATTTTATAATTGGCAGGCATGATATTCCTATCTCAGTTAATTATTGTATATTAATTTTATTGTGTGTTGTTGTATTGTACTCCCTATAGCCCAGATGTTAATGTTTAATATTGTTTAAATTCAATATCGATGGTTTTTTCTTTTTAAATTTCAGTACAGTTAGCAGGACATGGATTGGAACTGTTCTGTCCATTGTATGGAAGTAAGATATATTTCCAGTTGATGTCACCATTTTAGTTGTCAATGCTTTATTTTATTTATTTTGGGCTATTTATTATTTATTTATTTTAATCAAATATAATACTAATTGTGGGGTTTTACTGTTAGAGTGAATGTAAAATTAGAATGTGACACAAATATCTCTTTTTTGCAAGTCATTTATAATGAAGAGTTTATCTATAATATTGTAACTGTTTCTAAGCTCTACTCATAAAAAATAACCTTGCTTTTGATATTGCTTATGTTCGTAATTCACACCTACTCAAAAAAAAACCTGTTGAATATATTTTTGCATTCGTAGTTAGGTCCCTGCTAAAGCAATTACTCCAAGGGTCCCGGAGCATACGCGGGCGAATCTTGCAGATAACAGGAGATACCTCGTGGGGTTTTAATCGGTACGAGTCTAAACTGACATTGTATCTATACGGGCATCGTTCACACAGACATTTTTAACCAGACGATTTTGATAGCACACTGGAATTTCAACTCTATATTGGAAATCTAAGAGAGCATAATCTTCGCGTCAAAAAAGCGAATTGATAGATTTTCTTTTTCATTGCTAAGTTTAACCATTAGGTTGAAAATCCAGTACACTAAAAACAAATCGTCGTGTTAAAAAAGTCCGTGGGAACGGGGGCTAATGCTTCGTACTCCTCAGGTGGAGGGTAAAACAAAATAAAGGCGAATGACGTATTTTAAAATGCGAACGAAGCTTGTTTATATAACCCAAACATCTAGTGGTCGCGAGCGCGACTGCTGAACATAAGATCTTGAGTTCGATTCCCAGGACGGGCAAAGTATTTGCCAAGAAGTTTGGGTTTGTGACAGGTTAATATCAATAGGCTCTCCTTTTTTATAATACGCTACCCCACACTAGGAATTCCTCCTGTATCGTGGGTGCGTTTACAAACATTTAAACTCACATACACAAAGAGCCAGACCCGGAACAACTATCTGTAGGCCATACAAATATTTGTTCCGTGCGGGGATCGAGCCGCTGAACCGCTCCGCAACTGCGCCAACCGTGCCGTCCGTGTGCGCTTCCTTCCCTTCTTCCCATTAATATGGGACTTAAAACCAACTGTCGTAATATGTGTGTATTTAGAACACTTCTACCTAACTGGATTACACGCGTGATCTTATCCTACGAATCCTATCTTATCTTACCAATTGTAGCCTATGTGTTATTGTAATGTATCCTACCAACATTATAAATGCGAAAGTTTGTATGGTTGTTTGTTACTCTTTCACGCAAAAAGTAATGAATGGATTTTAATGAAACTTTACAATAATATAGCTTACTAGCTGGCGCACGCGGTTTCAGCCGCGTGATATCGAAAAAAAAAGTATCCAATGTGTTATTCCAAACTATAATCTACTTCAGTGCCAAATTTTATCAAGATCTGTTAAGCTGTTTTGACGTGAAAGAGTAACAAACATCTTCACAAACTTTCGCATTTATATTATTAGTAAGATACATCATAATAATACATAGGCTACAATTCATAAAGATATTTGTAGAAACCGCGGGGCGCAGCTACTGATAAAAAAAACATAAAAAAGTCGTGTTTTCGAACTGGTAATATGAATACATTATAACGATATGATATAACCAGTTCTAAAACTGGTCATAGATTTGAAACTTTGCACTGTGAGTCACCGTTTACAATAGCGGCTTGTGGCCTTGGACCTAGAATTGACCTTCAATCAACTGGTCAACAAAGGAAATATTGATTAACGTTACAAAACTATCTAAAAATACACTTGGACAGTAATATAACAAATGGAACTCAAAGCATTTTATTTCAATTAGACCATTACAGAGGCTTTTGAATGTCAGAAAAAAACAAAAAAGATTCTGCTACAGTCCCAGTCACAAGACATAACAACTTGTGAAAGTACTGTAGTTGCTCATTCCAAAAATCCTTTTATAACAGGACTCTTGTCACAAATTACAAGTACACTCGCAAGCATAAATATGTAAACATTTAGCAAAACAAAAGCGGTTTTCTCGTGATTTAAGGTTTCTACTTTGGGATAAGATTTATTTCGTAATATCTTGAAAACATTTTCCTGCCCTTGCCCCATTTTATTTGGGGTCGGCGCAACACGTTTTCTTCTTCCCCTATCAGACGTCACAGCATCATCATTCGTAATATCTTGAAAACGTCAAATTTTAATAAATACAGTTGGAGAAAATCACACACTTGGAGAAAATCACTTTTAAAAGTTGCTTCGTGTATACATAATTATGATGGTGGTGAGTGTACTTGAATTAAATGATGTACTTTTGTTTTCATTGTTTACGTTGTCCGATAGACTCAGTAGCAGCTCGGAGACTCTATTGGAAGCTCGCTTAGGTACTATTACATGGGAATGAAACTACAAACTAACCGCGTGACTAAAACAGTTTTTAGCTTGACAAATTCACGAATATTGCTAAGCTATATTAAGTATAGGCTGACCGCTTAAACGACACCTCTTTTTGCGGATGTGTAACCAATAACCCACCCATGTTCTTTTGCCTTTTATGTTCCGGGGTTGCGGTAACTCTTTCGGACAACCCGCAAATCTAGGAGGCGGTTGCCCTCTGCTTTGCTGAAATCGAGGCGCGCGTGGAACACGAACATGCCGCCGCGCCGTCGACACGGCCTGTCTGTGTTCCACGCTCGCTTCAAAGAGATGTCAGCAAAGCAGACTGAGTGTGCCTGAGGTAGCAAGGTTGTTCTTTCGGTACGGGAAGACACACACTCTTCCTGAACCGCGCAGCTACCTCAAGCATGGTCTCAGTTAAGCTGTCAGCCTATAGTTAGAAATTTTTCTTGAATCTTGCAACGTTGCAACAAGCTAACCAATGTTCATTCAATGTTTATTGTAATGTTCATCAACTCTTTACACGCTAATTTATTTGTACCAATTAAACTAACATAATTGTCTAGATTTACTAACCCAGTATAATATATAATTACATTGTTTTTATTTGCAATTTCAATTGTTTTTATGTTTTGTTCTTTATTTTTTTTTTGTTTAGTTGAGTGTGTTTGGACCTGTTAAAACAAATTGTTTATTGAGCCAACTAACAATTTCGGTTTCACTAGTTAAAGACATAGATGAACAGTGTCATAATACTTAGTCATTCAGTTAGGTGTTGCTCAGTGTTCATGAAAACGGACAAGACAAACTTTTTTTTATGTAAAAAACAACATCTCGCGTTTACAATGGAATGCTCCTCATAGGAAACTGGTGACTATATTGCTCTTGAATGATATTAATCCTATCTATACCTTAGCCAATTGCCTGCACTAAACACTAGTTGGGAAAAAAAATACTTTATTCCGAGTTGAATGTGGCTCAATAAACAAAACACCTTCCATCTTCTGTCAAATTTCCTTCAATAAAAACTGTCTTTTAATGATTACTGTTTTTCTTATAGTTGGACCGGTGGGTGGTTCAGCTGGACCCGCCAGTCAGATGCAATGCTACGTAATGTCGAGAAAAAAATATTATCATGTAAGAACTTTTTGTTTTTAATATCGGTGCAGCTTCTCGTATTTATGTCCAGAGCCCCGCGAGTTTGCGGCGTTCAAATTTTAAAATACTCGCTTTTATCATAATTTATTCATTATGAATGATACTTGTGGGTTTTTTGAAAATAATTTAACTAGATGCGTCGATTTTTGAATTGAGAATACAATTATTGTTCAGTACAGTTGTACTTATTCTCAATTCAAAAATGGTCACAATTCTATTATAGAGAACAATAAAATTGTATTCTCAATTCAAAAATTGACGTATTTCGTTACGTCATTGCAGCGATCTCGTGATTCGTGATCAGCAGAAGTATGAACGTTGACTACGGAAAAGGTAGACTGTGTTCCCCTTGAGTTAAACGTATCGTAGCAAGGCTTTGCTGCTTGGTGATGAAAACATATTGTAATCGATGCACTGTTTTGTTTGCAAATGAGCGTACGTAATTTAACGACACGTTTGGCGCAGTGAGTTCCTTCTTTTTTTTAATTCATGGATGTTGTAAGTAATATAAAAAATCGAATTGGGAATCGATACTAGATTCTCGCGATATGCGGAACTCAATGCGCCAAACGTGTCGTTAAATTTCATTTGCAAACAAAACAGTGCATCGATTACAATTTGTTTTCATCGCCAAGCAGCATAGCCTTGCTCCGATATGTAAGGCGGGAAAAAGCTGAAAAAAAAAGATTACCATTCTACAAGCGCTGTAAAAATATAGGCACATAGACGTTTTAACTTTAAGCGCTCTGTGACCGTGACCACTGTAACCGTATAACACGCAGGCCAAGTTCAGTGGAGTTAATGCCGTAATAACCTAGGAATTAAAAACAAAAAACATATTTTTTCGGGGTAGTAGCTGCTACCTGTAGTTTTTGCCCTAGCGCCTTATTTATTGTAATGCTAAGTTTTCCCTTTTCATCCCTCTTTCTCCCTCATATCTCAACCTTTTTTTTAAAAAAAAAATAATCCTACTTACGCCCGTGTCCAGGGTCCTAACTGTCTCTGTAACAAAATCATCAAAATCGGTTTAGCCCTTTAGGCGTGAAGACGTAACAAACAAACAAACTCACTTTATCTTTTATAATATCAGTAAGGATGTTACTTCCTGATATTTTAACTTTCTATTTACCAAACAATGGATAAAGTCGGTCAAGTAGTTTCGAAGCCTATTCGGCACAAACAAACAAAATATCTTTCCTCTTTATAATATTAGTACTTATGGAAAACTTTTGTAAAAAGCGAAAAAAAGTCCTATCTTACACTTTTATAATAACCTGAGCAATATTCAACGTTTTTAACACCCCTCCCCTTATGACACTTGAAGGGGAAACTGGTCATTACTGAACGGTAATGTCCTTATAATTGTAGGGGACTGGGGACTACATACTGCATGCATAGAATGACGTCCAATGCATCTACGACACCCATTTTTTTTTTTTATAAAATATACCTTCACTGTTTACAGTACATAAACATTACGAAGTATACAGAAAAAAAGTACACATACATTACGCACTCAGTAACATTTATGTAGGTAAGTTTTATTTTATTAACAATAAGTAATCAGCTCCTTCCATTTACAAAAAAAACTCAATAAGACCAGGCCTTAACTAAAATGGTTTGTAAACCAAGCCCAATTTCTAAGGACTAATTGCACCAATAAAAAACTTGATCAGCTTTTTGAAAACGCATTCAGAACCAGAGCTGTCAAGTGTCAATATTCCATTTGACAGTTTCTGGACTTAGATTGAATGTGTCGCGTTCAGATTGTTTTGTTTAATACACCCAATATTTTTTTAATGTATTTATTGGTTTATTTTAAACTAGCTTTTGTCCGCGGTTTCGCTCGCGTTAATTTCTGGGTAACACGGTTCTCCCTTCCTGATTTGCAGGTACCTGTAGTTTTTGCCCTTGCGCCTGATTTATTGTAATAGCAAAGCTAAGTTTTCCCTTTTCTTCCCTCTTTCTCCCTTATTTCTCAAATTTATTTAAAAAGTAGCCTATCCCCCGAATACTGAAACGTCACTAAAAATTTGAGGGCTGCTTAACATTTGAGCAGCTCTTAAACTTTAGATTTTGTATGGTCAAACGTCACTTCTGAGTCTCTGTTAAATTTAAGTGGGACTTAAATTTTGAGTGACGTTTCAGTATTCGGGGGTAAGTCCGTCTCCAGGGTTCCAACTATCTCTGTACCAAAATTCATTGAAATCAGTTTAGCCATTTAGGCGTGAAGAGGTACTTAACAAACAAATAAACAAACTCACTTTTGCTTTTATAATATTAGTAAGGATATGTATTAGTATCTGTATAAGTTCCCGAAAAGAAATAGGTAGTTATTTACATTATTTTTGTACCCTATCACAATGTTGTCGTATTTAACCCAAAGGTTGACTGGTAGAGAATTCCCTATGGCATTAAGTCCGCCTATGTAATACTATTGTATAATGAAGTTTAAATCCTTACTAATATTATAAAAGCGAAAGTGAGTTTGTTTGTTTGTTACCTCTTCACGCTTTAATGGCTTAACCGATTTTAATGAATTTTGGCACAGAGATAGTTGGGAACTAGGAAACGGACATATTTAAAAAAAAAAGATTGGGATATGAGGGAGAAAGAGGGAAGAAACGGGAAAACTTAGCGTTGCTATTACAAATCAATAAGGCGCTACCGAATTTAATGCGAGCAAAACCGCGGGCAAAAGCTAGTAAATAAATAAAGACAGTCTTGCAAAAATCGAAAGATGCGGAAAACCGTTCCTAAACACAGTGTTTCCAAATACAATGTTATCATTTCAATTATTTACTGGGAAGTGGTCCTCGCGATAAAACGTTACATATACAATTATACATGGTGCGCAGCTGCAATAACATACAGTAGTTTAACTAGGACCAAATGTCCGAAATTTGCTCTCATCAAGTCATCGGACAAGCAAATGTGTTTACACGATTTTTGGGGTTCTGTGCCCTGAATGGCAAAAATGGAACCTTTATTGGATCACTTTGTTGTCCGCGTGTCTTCTGTTTGTCCGTCTGTCAAGACCCTTTATCTCGGGAATGCATGAAGCTTTTGAGTTGAAATTTAAACCATATACTGTAATCTAAGGTTGGCGCGTCACAATAAACGCGCGCAAATTAGACGAAATTATGAGTAAAGTTTTAGCAAGGTAGGTTTTCAGGAAAACGAAGATTTTACCGTTAAACCGATAGCTACACCTTATAAAGTTCCCCCGTGGGTACACACACTTGTGGCATTTTGTCTTATGTTCCTCCGTAGGAATTTAAAGACATTTAACAGGTTAAGAGATGGTTAGTTCTTAATTTGTGTCATAGATGTCTCTGCAGTTCTTTTTGTACTACACAGCTACAACCCTATCACCCACGTTTGCAGGGCCGGATTAACCAACTCGGGGCCCCTAGCCACAGTTCGTTCCCTCCTCCTCCCTTTTTATACCAAAACAACGCAATTTGGATTTTTTTACTGTCTACATTACAAATTTTTGATATTATTACAATAGGGGTTTACTTAGATAATTTTTTGATAATGTCAATAATTTCGGAAATAATCGCTCCAAAAGTAAAAAACAATGTGTCCCCCCCCCTCTAACTTTTGAACCATAAGTCTAAAAAATATGAAAAAAATCTGAAAAGTAGAACTTTATAAGGACTTTCTATGAAAATTATTTTGAACTTGATTGACACAACAGTTTTTGTACAAAAAAGACAAAAAGTTGTACAAAATAATTTCTGGACTAAGTTTGTAGTATAATCGTATATGCAAGCTTTTTTTGTGACTTTGTTTATATATTTTATTATCCTGAACGTATCTTTTTTCAAACAAAAAAAGAATTATTAAAATCGGTTCTCGCAATCCAAAATTACCACCAAAATTGCACGTTTTTGTATTAATTAGTAACCCAATTCCTCGAGAGATGGCGCTGTAGGTACTTATTACATTGGATCGGGTATTACCGAATTGTTCGGTTGGCCTCATAACTGGGAACACTTATTGTGACGGACGGGAAACTACGGAACCCTACACTGAGCGTGTCCCGACACGCTCTTGGCCAGTTTTTATTTTTTTATTGGGAGTGCTGGGCCCCTAGGCACTGGCCTAAAGTGCCTTATGGATAATACGGCACTGCACGTTTGTTTGGGCTTAGTTGGTTTACTGGCTATGCTGTACATTGTCACACAACTCAACCACCCCTGCGTGCTGATAACAATCAAGAGCATGACGTGTTATCTGCACAATAAGTGACACATTCTAGAGTATAATGAACTTTGAAAGTCATCTAGGTATCTATACATCGCATCCTGTTCCAAAGTCTAGCACTTCAAGTAGATTTATGCGAGTTTTTGTCCTTGTATAAAACTTGGATAAATATAATCTATTAGATTATTTTCGTAAAGGTCAAAAATGTCAAAGTCCCTTCTAATCATCTATCTTAAATTAATTGGTGCGAATTTAAGTTCTGTTCTTTTTAGGGTTCCGTATCTAAAAAGGTTAAATATTGTAGGAACACTTATAAGTTCACTTTGTTGCCCGTCTGTCTGTCTGTCAAGACCCTGTATCTCGGGAACGCGTTGAGGTATCAAGTTGAAATTAAAACCATGTACTTAAATCTACGGGCCCTTAGAGTTTTGAAACATCAGCCCTCTAAGTCTACGCAGTCAAAAGATATGGTCGTTTATGCTGCAATTTTGTACGGAACCCTCGCATTTGGCCGGATTTTTGTTTAAGAGGAGAAAAAAAAACTGAACGAATATTCGCACCCATTCCAAAGTATTGCATTTTAGAGAGATTGTTGTCCTTGTTTGCACGAAACTATGTACTTATACACTCGTATAACAATTATTCTTCATTCTATAAGGACTAAAATGCCAATCCAAAACATCTGTCAAATGCCTGATGTAATATTTATTTAGAATGACAGCGTATATTCTCAGATCGATTATATATATATAATAAGCATCTCGTTCAGATACCTAGCTTTGCGGATATTTAACCGCTTTCCCTCGCCATCCCTAGCGAGAGTTGCTTTCGACCAGATACTAACTGCAATTAGACGACTATTAAACATTCCATAATTTATATATAGAAAGGTCCACATCCTAAATCTATGCAAAAATAATCTGGATCTTCCTCTCTTCTTTTCGTATCGGTTTAAAAGGCCTAACATGAGAAACGCAAGACGTCTACAACGACCTATAAACAACTGTTGCTCTAAAAAAATGGACTAGTCTTGCGGATGTGAAATCATCAAATAATTTCTCCCGCTCGGGACAGAGTGGGGAAGAGTGTCAGACATTTACTGGCTAAAGCCCATGTTCCTTCTTTTGCCCTTTATGTATCGGGGCCGCGGTCTCTTTCGAACTACCTGTTACCTGGGCAGGCGGTGGCCTTGCAGTCCCCTCTGCTTTGCATCTTTGAGGCGTGCGTAGACAATCGCCTCTACGAGGACAAATGGAGTTCTCTTAGAAGCTGATCAACTGACGCGATCAGCTGATTAATACCAAAACTAAGAATAGTCATAGAACAGAAGTTGTTCACTTTCATAGTATAAGAAACCGCCCACACGAGAGGTCTAGCGTTTATTAAGTTACAGCCTGTATATTAAAATTTTAGGCCTTATTAAGTGGCCACTTTATCGCGGCTTCAACAGAGGCATTATTCAATAAGAATTCAGTGTAGAGCGCAGCGCCGACCACAGACGACTCTATGGAACTTGACTCTGCGGCAGCGTTAAGCTCGACGCTGTATTCTTAGAGAATATCCCTACAGATCGTGAAAAACGAAATAAAATTTTGCGAAGTATATAATATTCTGCCGATCGGGGACCCTGTACAATTGTTGGCTTCAAAAGCAATGTTCATGACCCCTTCGACCTCCCCACGTGTCGGCCTTAGTCCAATAATGTATATTATTGTTTTTTTTATCAATTTCCTACTATAAATGCATAGATAAGATTGGCATTATCATCTTATTCGTACAGTGGGTGACCTTAGCCGGTTTGGCGATTAGTAGTAATCGTCTAATACTCAACCTTGGCAAATATATTTCACGAATATAATTTACGTAGTAATAGTGCCTGTATTAATATACATAAGTTGAAAAAAAAATAGTTTTTTTTTTGTCTCAAAATAGTTAAGTACTTACATGGTTCATAAATGAGATACCTCATATTAATTAATGATTATTGATATTGCTTGTGTTTGGACTATCTCGCTCTTTCTCTTAAATAGTAACAATAGTGAGCCTATTACACTTAACTAAATTATTGTATAAAATTACAATTGAACAAAAAAAAAAAGTTTATAAAAACAAAAGTTGCCCCGCACTAGGAATTTCACCTGTATCGTGAGTGCGTTTACAAACAATTCAACTCACATACACAAACAGCCAGACCCGAAACAACTATTTGTAGGCCATAAAAATATTTGTACCGTGCGGGAATCAAACTCGCGACACGCAGCGCAGCAGTTAATATGGGTCAATCGTTCAGCCACTGCGCCAGCCGCGCTGTCAGTTAGCAGCACATGTTTACTGTGTATGTGCGTATGTGTATGTATGTGTTTGTGTGCGTATGTGTAAGTTCGATGGATTTCTTGGAAACACCATCGAACTTTTCTTGTTTTTTCCACATGCTAAGTATTTATCAGTAGATCAAAACCATCATTTTTTACAAGGTGCCCTACGATCTGGTGACGCCGAGTAGGTACCTCATTATTACCTACAAAAAAAAATACAAGACCACTTAAAAATTAGCTGTCGTAATTTTGATATCAAACAAGTTTCCTGCTTCACGATGGTGACTCAACACAAAAAAGGAGCAACTTAAAATTACATATCGAGCGAGTGAGCCTACGTGTTAAGGAATCCTAGTTCTTACGCCATATACAGATAAGGACTGCAGATTGGGGGCTCCACCCACGCTCGACATGAACATACTAATAGTAATAATGCGGAAGTTTAAATATGTCATGACATTGCGTTTTGAGGGAAATACTTATAGCGTTGTATTTGGCGTAAAGATATGATTTTAAGGTACAATTATCTCGGTTTTGGAATATAATTATTCGGTATTTATATCATCATACATCGTTTTATTTACCCGTCTCAACTCGTGACTACAAACAAATATGTATCTGAGTACATACTTTGAAATATTGCCATATTGTAAAAATATTACATATTATGCAAAAACCGATGTCCAAAAAAACACAAAAAGACGGAAAATAAATTCCGGATGTCGTCGGTGGTAAAAAAATCTATGAATAAAAAAAAAGTCACCGACCTCAATTTATTTTGAATTTATTTTTCGCCTTATATTTATTTTTATACACTGCGATTATAAAAAGAATTTTGTAAATCGATTCACAATCGACGCGACGGAGAAATCGCGTAACAAACATACAAAAGAGAAACAGTTGAATTTAGAACCGCCTCCTTATTTTGTCGGTTAAGAATTTGAAATAATGCGACTTTTTTCTATTCCAGGCTTGAAAACAGCATACAAACGCTTCTACGTGGACATAGGCAGCGTTGTAGGACAAAGCGACAAAATATGGACGATATCGCTGAACGACGAGTCCCCCAAGACCCCGCTTGTGATGCTACATGGCATGGGCGCGGGCCTAGCGCTCTGGTGCCCTAATCTAGATACGTTAGCGGCAACCAGGCCTGTGTATGCTATTGATTTGTTAGGTAAGTAAAGTACCTAAATCATTTGTTTTTTTTAACAAACTGCTGCCCTTGAAAAAAATTTCTAAAAAGTTTTTGACCTACTTCCCAGTTTTTTGATTAACCTTTAGCTGCCGACCTGGTCTAAACGTAGCACTTACGCCGACGTGACGACTGAGAGACGTCAAACTTTAAGTACTGAAATAAAATGTGTATTTGCATGCTACATTTTTTCTATTTTATATATTAAAAAGATTGGTGTTTAAGGTAACAAACCACAGAATTTTAAAAAAAATACACGCTATTTTTCAGGTAAAATCAACATTTATTCGAGAGATCACAATATTTGGCACTAAATTTTAAGGACTTACTTCAGTCTCATTTTTCTCAAAAATTAAGTAATTATCAACAAATGAACTTAAAATATGTTATCTTCTATAAACTATTATCAAAATAAAACATAAATCTTAGTTCTTAGTTAAAAAATAAAAATAATGACAGCACTCGAATATTTGGTACATTCACTACGTATGTTTGCAGTCAATGCATATTTGTAGGTATCAAGTAAGGCACATTGGTTTCTTGCATTTGCAGCAACAGTACTTCGTTTGCCTTTTTAACCGACTGGGACAGATGGCACATGTCTTTCTAACACCTGAATCTGGATTCTGATAAGATTTTGGTGGTGGAGGCTTGGGCATATCGGCGGGTCCAATAACTCGCTCGATGCTTAGCCGCAATTCTCGTAGTATACTATCATTGTAGACGCGTAATTTCATTTCCGGGCGGACTAATTCACGAGCCAGCAGAAGTAAAAATCGGCTACGACGGATGTCGCCCTTGTTTGTGCACTTGTTGTACAATACATAAGTATTAACACCGCTCATATTTAGCAACCTGTAAAACAAAGTCGAGTTCTTCGAGAGCACGAGTAATTCGAGCATTTCTTGTCCACCTCATCCACCCCTCCTTTTGTCTTGTTATAGTCAATTATCAAAATAGGCTTATTAGTTGCAGAATCAGTCTCTCTTTTTTACCACCAAAACCAGTAAAACAGCTTTTTTAGGCTTAGGCACGTAAGAGAGAATACTATTGTCTTTGGTGAATCCGTATAACGAAGAACCAACCACTCTATCCGCTTTTTCTGCTCACTAGACGTGATGTTTCTCCTTTTAGGCATTCTGCAATTAAAAGTATAATTTTAAAGCCGATGTGACGTCAATCAGACACTATAAGCCACCACACATGAATACCGAGGTGACGACCAAGAGACGTACGAAATTTAGTACATAAACACCGTACTTACGTCTGTGAGACGTCGATCGCGTCAATACGGAGATGTGTGCACTCGCCGCGGGCGCAGCGTCGACCGATGGCTTGCGACGCGGAGGGAGGAAGGTAGCGGGAAGGGTGACGCTAAAGGTGGCGTGATTTTAGAAATATTTTAAAATTAAAATTTATGACGTCTGTGAGACGTATAGGTCGGTAGTTAAAGGTTAAGCTGAAATTTTGCATAGGAACATATTTAGTTTGGGTAAAAATACATTGTTACCTAGTGACGTTATTCTCAATCGAATATGGCCGAATGTCAAAGATGGCGGACTATTTATTTCTTTCGCATTTTCACGAAATCAAATAAAAGGTTTTGCTAAGACGAGTAGGAGAAAGTGTTCTTTTTTTAAAACTATATTATGTATTGGTTTCATCAACCCGCACTGCGCGAATTTGATGGTTTATGTATGACCCTCTAATTTCCTCTTTTTACCCTACAAAGTGGCCCAGGCAAGTTTGTAGGCTGATTATTTTATTCTATAACCCGGTTGCTCTCGAGCAAATGCTATTCAAGTTATGCGCATTAGACTGCAAGCACACAAGGTCCCAGAAAACAAACAGTCACAGCAACTGTTTCACATGTCCTGGGTTTTGGTTATCAGGTCAGTCAAGTGCTATTGGGGTTCTGCATCAGGAATAACTAAACAGAAGTTTGGAGTGGTTAAGACCCAGGTTTTTTTACACAGTGAAAAATTGGGTACCTGATATATATCAGCCATATGGCTGCCAAATCTTAAAAAATAACAGGATCCAATACATATATTATGTTTCCTGAAAATATCGCCATTATACGTTGTAATTAATAGACTCCTCGTGTAAATCTGTTATGCGGAAGTGGATTGGATGTGAGCCAAGTGTCATTCACCCATGTTCTCAATAGACAAACGTTGAAGCATAGACAACCTTTTTTTTTATACACAAGTACTGGGTCAGGGCCTTCCGAACTCCGGAAAACCCTGACCTGCCCTGATATCTATTTCAGTTTTGCACAAGCCATCAGTAGTTAATGTTTTCTATGATAACATGAAATGATAAACATATACACACATTATATGAAGATAAACAGTATTTTTTCATTTTAAAGTTGGACATTTGTCTGTACGAACTTATCGAAAGATTGGCCAAAGGGTAATGCATCTGTAAGCGTGAAATTGCGGGTTTTTTGAAAAATATACTGCGGTCCCGGAACACAAAAGGCATAAGAAGGAACTTTTGGTAATAGGTATAATAGCTTTTGGTAGTAGGCTTTGAGTAATGCTGGCTTCTTTCCTCAGGTTTCGGCCGCAGTTCCCGCCCTAAGTTCGCGTCTGACGCGCAGAAGGCAGAAGCTCAATGGGTGGAATCGGTGGAGGAATGGAGGCGGGAAGTTAACATCGCGCAGTTCATTCTGCTGGGGCACAGCCTCGGGGGTTACATCGCCACGGCTTATGCTATCAAGTACCCCGAAAGGTATGATAAATTCCTTTTAATTTTTAGTTTTAATCCTGCCGGGGTTGCTGATGGTTCGAAAGAGATAGTATGGAACACAAACAGCGAAATAAAGTAATTGGATGGGTTCTAGACGATACAAGTCTGACACTCCCTACTGCTTCGCCCAGATCGGTAGGAGGCAATTGATGATGTCCTTTGATAATCCTTTACTAAAAACGGGTTCAAAATAGTTAAGATTGTTATTTCCTAGGACAACCAATTGTAAGATCCGCAGAGTAGAATGTCAAGTTCTTTGAACCCCGCCGGGGTTGCGGGTTGTTCGAAAGAGATACCGCGACCCCACAGCAAAGGGCAATAGAAGGAACATGGGTGGGTTTTAGTCAGTACAAGTCTGACAATTCCCCCCGCTCCGCCCAGAGCGGGGGAAGTTATTTGATGATTTCCCACCACAAAAAAATTGGTTCTTTGGACCTTTTAGTAGATGTCCTAGTAATTGTCCTATAACTTTCGAGGAACTGCTTAGCAGCTGTTTCAGCACCAGCGTGATGTTGATGATGATATCAACATCACGCTTTGTAATCCCCGAAAGGGTATTTTTAAGTCCCATGTCATAAGGTGCGAGCTTAATGCCATCAACGGGGCTCAAATCCAGGCTGCTATTGAGAAATACTTTATGTAAAAACCTATCAACTACCGCTTCTATATGTCAATTTAAAGTAGTAACTATTTCCTTCTAGAGTTCGTCATTTAGTCCTAGCCGACCCATGGGGCTTCTCAGAACGCCCACCAAACGCCTACGAGAAGGCCCAGCTGCCACTGTGGGTGCGGGCCATCGCCACTGCCGTCCAGCCTCTGAACCCATTGTGGGCCGTTCGCGCAGCGGGACCGGCCGGCAAGTGGCTCGTCAGCAAGACCCGCCCCGACATATCGAGGAAGTACCTCAACTTTCTGCCGGACGCGGAGAGGGTTATACCTGAGTATATTTATCAGTGTAATTCGCAGACACCTAGGTGAGTTTGATATTTGTGATTTAAATTTTATGTTTTTAAGGAATATAAATAAATAGATTTTCATATTTTGACGATACGATTGGCGAATCAGCTGAACGATCGACTGATGCGCTCGGAACAACTACACTATAGATAGTTGTTCCGGGTCTGTCTGTTGGTGTATGTGAGTTTAAATGATTGTAAACGCACCCACGATACAGGAGAAATTTCTAGAGTGGGGCAACGAAAAGGAAAAAACGGAATCCTTATTGAATCACTTTGTTGTCCGTGTCTCTGTGCCAAGACCCTTTTTTAAGAACGCGTGGAAAAATTGATTTAAAATTAAAACCATATGCACTAGTCTTTGGTCCCTTGGTGTTGTGAAAATATCTACCCTCCAAATCTACGCAGTCAAAACATATAGCCGTTTTGCGAACAGAACATTCAATGCACTACTATATTTTCAGACTCGCAAGTCAAAAATCATCAATCAGTTAATATACCCTTTTAACACAACCTACCCATCTTCGGCAGTGGTGAAGCAGCCTTTCACAGCCTGATGACAGGCTTCGGCTGGGCCAAAAACCCGATGGTCCGACGTGTGAACGAGATCGACCCAGCTCTCCCTATCACCGTGCTGTACGGCTCCCGCTCCTGGGTAGACAATACCACTGGTCAGGTGCTCGCCGAACATCGAGGACCTGCCAATACTTATGTTCAGGTAAAGACATTATTCAGTACTAGCTGCGCCCCACGCTTTCGCCCGCATAGACCGGGATAAAAAGACTATGTGGTAATCCAGGTTATAAACTATCTGTGCGCCATATTTCATCCACAGCCGATAAGCCGTTTGAGCGTGAAGGAGGAACAAACATACACATACAAACATTACCCTTTATGATATAAGTTAAATATTTTATGGCACATAAAACTACATAATTATTATAAGCACGTGGCTAAATAATAAAACATCCACCCACAGGTAATCAATGGCGCCGGCCATCACGTATACCTAGATAAGCCGGACCTCTTCAACAAGTTCGTGCTGGAAGCGTGCGCACGCGCCGACACGCACGACCCTCGCCCCGCCCTCGCTGGCGCCCCGCCCACTCCCGCGATAGAAGACGCCCCTCCCGCGCCCGCGACGTCCACATCCTCCACAGGGAAGGTGCATACCTCCACGGAAGCACAGAGCTCTTGATAATAGAATTACGTTAGTTATATTAATACAATTGTTACGCACATTCGTTTATGTATAGCTGCGACTCGTTTGTAATGTTTTGAGTTGAGCGTATGTTTATTAGGGGGTTTTATAGTCAATGGAGGATCGGGTCTCACATCGACTGGTTATGTTGACCCAGTGTGATTTATTGCAGCGAGATAACGATCATTATTCGATAGTGTTTTTAAGTGGATAACATAGAAGACTTGGCCGTGACCGTTGCTCTTTTATACAATTTGTAAAACGCCCAAGAGATTTTTTTTTAACGATCAGCGATCTACCGATTGGTTTCAATTCGTTTGTTTAAATGCGAGATTTCACTTTGTCTCGAATCTTCCATTAACTACGGCTCCCTGCTAAAACAAGAATTGTTATTGTTCTTTTTTAAGAGATATATGAGTGTGTGTATGATTTAGTCGATTTTGAATAATCGACTAAAAACGTCCAAAACTGTCGCATATGTATGTGGCAGCACTAAGTTAGGCCTAAAGTGGCTCGATTGATGCGAAAAGTAGATGGCTTAGTAATGTACGAAGTAGAGTATTAAGACCCTTTCTAAAACTATTAAATTATATGCTTCATACAGACCAATGAAACAAACTAACTACTTAAAAGTTAATTTATTTGAAAACTTTTAAATCTAGCTATTAATTCTAAAAATATCTAATTTCATTTTAGGCCTAAAATCCTATAAAACAAGCTTCAACAAAAAGGTTAAATAGAATATAGTTATGTTTAAATATGAAAAAAAAGTATAATCGTAGTGTATCTTCAGAGAATTTTATTTTTCAGATTACGGGTAAAAGCTATGATTTTGTTCAAGTTTGACTATGTAATGAAATGTTTTAATTATGTTTTTGAAAACTATTTTTATTATTAGTCAACAAAGTTTTAAAACACGACCAATATCCTACAATATAATATTAAGATGAAAACTTCCATATTCTGGTATTTTTAACTACTTAAATATCAGTGCCTTTAGTATTATAAACTAACCTCTTCAATTAGAAACAACTCGCTGTTAATTGGTATACGTAGACTTTTTCCTCTAAAACTCTTTAGAAATCTTCTTCAAAGTTCTATTATTATTGGCGTGGCCTCGTTAACAATAAGGTTTTTATACTTGGCTTGTGGAGCTACCAGTACCTACTTTGAATAGATATAATAGGGATCACAAAAGTTATGAGATTATTCTACCCATTTTTTTTACGTTGTTAAGACGTTGAAAGTATGAAACCAAAATGTTTTTTGTGTGCGACAAAGCCGGTCTACAGTTCATTCGCAAATATTTATCATTGACTTTGCAAAAATTACTGAGCAGGGATTGTTAAAATGCCTTTTAATCACATGAGATTCGAAGGGGAGGGGGAGGCAGAAAAATCTTTGATTATTATTTCGTGCGACAAAAAAAATCGAATGTGTACGAAATATTTTTAACAATGGAAGCAGGAGGTGGTATCAAACCTCACGACGTATCACCAACAGTGGAGGGAAAGGTGTAAAAATGTTCTAAATAACCTCACGTATTCAAAGGATAGCTCTTGACCTATAACTTTGAATTTAGTGCCCGACCGACGGTGAACGCGGACTACGTTCAAAAGCAGCGAGCATGGAGACAACCTTTGGATGGACTGTACGAAAATATAACGGGTAGTCAATACTGGCTTTTTCATGTGAGTCCCTCAATGAAGTATAACGTATATAATATGTCTTTGCTTGCATTTCTTTTTTGACAAGTGGGGTATAAAAATTACAAAAAAAAACTACTTACGTAAAATGTAAAATGGATAGAATGGCAACTGAAGGCGAACATAAAACATTTTGTGTGAGATTACTTACGTCATAACAAGCACAAGGGTGTTGTTTGACTATGTGTAGAGTAATGCCAGCTCGTTGAATATTGTTGTTTAGCCACAGGCTTTTTGATACACGGAATGAAATATTATGTAAATAAACGTAATTTATTGAATAGATGCTTGTTTTATTTGGAGTAGAATTCCTCGATGGATCTAGTAGACCAACTTATTTTATCAAAAGGAATTTAGCGCCAGATTGCAGAATAATGCTGGTAAACCGAAATAAGAACATTGCTGTCTTTGTCTTACAGACAGTGACAATATATTTATATTATTTACTTGCAACCTATCCCGACTTCGCTCGGGGGAAATGTACATATTAATATTTTAAAATTATAAATGCAAATGTCTGTGAGGATGGATGAATATCTGTTACTCTTTCGCGTTAAATCGGCTGAACGGATCTTGATGAAATTTGGCACAGAGGTAGATTATGGTCTGGAATAACACATAGAATTTTTTTTTCGATATCACGCGGGCGCCAGCTTGTTATACATATAATCCGTCCTCTTGAATCACTATTTCAGTAGTTTAAAAATATATAAGCAAACAGATAATGGAAGCGACTTCATTTTATACTATGTAAAGGTTTTAATTAAGCAGAGGTTTCCAGGCTTCTTTTTTATATCATAGACCGCTTTCAAAATGTAGCTGGTTCCGGCGGAATTCCTGCATTTCTAGGTTATATCCGAAACATGACAATAAAATTGTGATGATTACATTTGCTAACTATGGAAATTTGCGATGCGTCCGACTTCCACGAATTAATAGTTTTCGAAAGTGAGGATTGATTGTGATTAGATGCCAAAATAGTAAATGTGAATGGAAAAAAGTGATTCCATCCCACTTAACTTTTAAATTTAAATAAATATTATCTGCCTCTACATTGATAGGTAGGTGAGATCAAGCCAACATTTTAGTTCTTCATTATCAAAATCAGATACATTTTAGTGGAGCGGAGCTTACGAATTGTGAACCCTATTGTTTTTGTAACGCCAACGTAGACCTCTGGGGTCTACCCGGAACACTTTAGAAACTACTGGGTTAGAGCCTATTTGTACATCTACGTTCAACTACAGTCTACACCATTGAATTAAAGGACCGTACGTACTGGGTACAACTGGATGAAAACAGACAAAATTTTGAAGGGACTAATTTTTACTGAATTATGCTCATCATTTTTTAGTGTTCTCAACACCCATATCAATTCAACATATAATTCGAAGTTTTGTCGGCATAGTAAAAATCTTGCAAACCAGTTTTGTTCACAAATCCACAATCGCCCACAAGAAGTCAACAACAGAACCATTACAGTTAAGTCTATTGTTTGTTAATTCAGTTCTTGGTGCCTTATACAACAATTCAGATAAACTAAATTGATTCATTTGACGGCACGGTTGTCGTAGTGGCTGAGCAATTGACTGCTGCGCTGTGTGTCGCGGGCTCGATTCCCGCACGGAACAAATATTTGTCCTGCAGATAGTTGTTTCGGGTCTCGCTGTTTGTGTATGAGTTTAAATGTTTGTAAACGCACCCATGATATAGAAAAAAGTCCTAGTGTGGAGCAAAGTTTAAAAAAAAAAAACAAAAGTTTACATAAAACATGGTATATTGAACAGATTACAAAAATAAATCGAACATTATAATTAAAACAAGGCGGTGGTATACAATCAGATCAACATAGTCTCAGGTGGGTGTGGCTCACGATCGTCACTTTTCCTTCGTCTTGCAGATCGCGTAACGCCTCGTCTAGTTGTTCACGAGATACCGTCTGAAAATTCGAGAGAAATATTAGTTAATACATTTCATTGGGGTGTGTATTGCAAGGAGAATGGTTTACAGGTTAACTACAAATTGTTGTTTGTCCTGCTGTTCTTTACGCCTTTTTTTCTATAGTTACTGCATTTCCATTAGGTTTATTTTGCGCGAGATCTAGGTCACAGATAAATAATAGGGTATTTTACTGTATATGAAAGAAATTCTAAAAATATACAATTCAGATAGCTTAGGCAATACGCAGTCGGAAAATGTTAGATTTAGTTAATAAAATAACTTAATCATTATTAAAATTGATTTTAAAGTTTTCACTTTTTTTAGTCTGTTGTTTTACTAAGCGAAACAGTGTCCGCCATGATTATTACGTCTTACGGTCATGTAAACAAAAAGTGACAACTGTCAACTGAGCAACGTCTGTTATTTTTGTAGTAAAAAACTTTACATTTTAATTTTTATTGAAATAATAATAATACGGTTACGGTTTCGTAAAAGGAGACAGTACAAATTTACCAAGAATAAACTCTTAAATGGTCGGGAAATTCAATGTAAGTTTGCCCTTTAACTTACTTAAATATTTTATATTACAATTTGATTGCGATAAGGTAGCTTAAAAATTCATACCTTGTTTTAAATTATAACTTATTTTTAAATTATAGTGAAATACACAACTAAACAGAAAGACTAATAACACCGCATTTGTTTACATGACCAACTGACGTCATGACCACAGAGTAACATGGCGTCAACCGTTTTTGTGATTTTACGCGCGAAAATAGAAATTGTAAAATTGAAATGCAGTTTTATGGCACTTATCGATTGAATATTTTTTTTGTTTTTTTTTGGTGGTTTACTAGGACCCTAGGATCAATATGAGATACTTTTTAAAAATGAGTGTAATACCGTATTGTTGGATGGCATGCATTTAGTATACGCAATAGGCAGTCGGGCACGTAAATCCATAGATATTTAAGCACTAAACGTCACCACGCTCGTCGTTAACGTCGTTGACTCAACGAGTTGTACACACGTATCTGAACCGCATTAGAAATGATTTTATTTCAAGTTATTACGTCAAAACCACAATAAGACCTACAGCTCACACACATCATCTGTCCAGCCTTTTTTCCTGATTATATTAGCTTCTGGTCAAACCATGCAGCTGAATATAAGCCGCGCAGATAGAGAATAGATCTGAAAATGGCGTCCGCTCGCATGCGTTCTCGCTCACTCTCTATCGCTGTCTATACTCACACAGTGAAGTACGCGCTACAAAAAATAGTCAGTCAGGATTCGTTTTCCACGCTACTTGACGCACTTCGAGTTATCGTTAAATTCCGTCCGTTATTTTGTTGTTTTCGTTGATATTCATTGTTGTTTTTGTTGAGTTTGATTGTTATTTGTTTGCGTTACGTTTGATTGTTATTAATTTTCGCTAAGTTTTTGTCCATGGAGGATTGTAATGAATTGATGGAGGGAATTGAACCAATTATGAGTTCAGATGACCAGGATACTGCTGGACCAAGCGGTTTATAAAACCTTTTCTCCTTGGTCGTTTCAAAGCCATAAAGATAAATGAAATTTACTTCAAATTCTCTGTCTGATTCGTACATTTTTAAGCTAAATCCTTTTCTTTTGTCTTGTAGAGAACTAATAATCATTTAGCTTAGCAGGTACCGCCTGTCTTGTTCAAAAACCAGCGTGAAATGATTGGCGTTGGTCTAGTGTCCTACACACACGTCGGCGGCGTCTCAGACGTGTGCGTCGGTCTAATATAGTCCCGCCTTTACTTAACTGGCCTAAGGGATAAGAACGTGACTTAATGTATGTATGTGAGGTGGTATTTTTGTAATATGATTTTGATAAGTCACAATTAATAAAGACAAATTTTAAAATCCAGTGATATTAATGTACCCTTGCTCCCTATTTATTTAATTAATATTTTTGTCATTATTTCTACTATTATTAATTAATAATATTAAAAAAGAATAATATATAACAAAAAAAGTCAATAAAAATCGATGTTTGAGAACCTATTTTGCCAACCGTAGCATGCGTACCCGCCGCCATTTTCAGATCTATTCTCTATCTGCGCGGCTTATACCAGTATATAAAGCGACTCCCTATCTGACCTCCCCAACAAGGTAGACTGGGTAATACATTACCCCTTGGTAAGACTGGTTGTCAGAATTCCGGAACACTAACTATCTGTTATGACTGTCAAAGATCTATATATGACAGCCGTGACCAACAAGTTAACGTGCTTTCCGAGGCACAGTCTTCGTAGTAGCTATTTAGTAATCTGTGGCATGGTGGAAACTAGGTATTTAGCAGGTGGTCACCCATTTGCAGATCAACCTATGCAAGTTTGGCTTAACCTAAAGATTGACCTGGACGGCTGTTATTATTTAGTCCCTAGCTCCTCACACACTAATTAGACATTAAACTAAAAGTACAGACGCCTGCAGGTCAAGCTACCCGAAACTGTCAATTTTTCCCAATGAACCTTGAACCTAATACTTTAGAAATAAAATCGAAAATCTGTCAAAGATATCTGACAGATTGTAGTAGCTTGATGTGCAGGCGTCTGTACAATATAAACTACTTACAACTTGCGAATTAGTATTAATCTCTTGCAGCAGTTTGGAATGTGTGATGGTGTGCGGCTTGGAGTAGGGCTGAATGAGAGCCTTCAGTGCTGTCACCAGGTCAGCGCGACGTCTGCGGGCCGCCGCGCCCAGGCCGGTGGTCAGGATGCCCACGTCGATTCGGCCTGAAGCCGGGTCGGTTGCCGACTGCTTTAGAGCTTCGCGGTGGAGTCTGAAAAAAGAAAGATTTATTGCAGTGTGTTCACATATTTTACTGGAGCGGAATTGGCATTATTGAGTCATTTAAAAAGAATTTGGTATGTGAACTAAAAACTTGGTCTAGTGAAGTTTGCCATTTTTCAAAAAAGTTTTTCAAGTTGTTAAACAAAACAGCTTCGCTTATCTACCATCTATTTAATGGATTGCAACAAGTTTGCAACTTGTTTAAAAGGTAGGATTGGTACAAGTAGACACGCAAGACAATACGAAAGATTTAGAAGCGAAAAAAAAAAGCGGAACTACTAGTATTTGTGTAAATTACCTAGAGGCTTCATCGACATCAGATATTTCCACGACCGGTGAGAGTCGCAGTCTAGCGTGCGCCTCTGCGAGTCTGATGAGAGATTCCAACTGTCGAGGGTACGCGGAGATCTGACCGCGGCCACTGCCCACCCGCCTGGAAACAAATAATTTTTCACTCACAACAAAGGACTTACTTATACCAAATTGCCAGATCATTTTGATCTCTAAAAGGTTGATACAAAGTGCATTTTCGAAGTCTTCTGTACCCTTATCTCGAATTTGGCCAGAATGTGGGCTGGTTCCTGCAAAAGTAGGTCCTTTTATTAAGCACTAGGTTCTAAACACAGCTTCACTTACGAAGGTCGTATGTTGTCTCATGGGAAGGCATTATCGGAATAAAAAGGTTCCTATGTATAACCCTGGTCATGGGTTTAGAGTCGTGCCAAATTTCTTTTCAATCTGTTAAGTCTATCTCGTTGATCTAGTGGCAGCAAGGGCTACTGCTGTTTTCCACCAGGAATTTTTCAGTATCATCAGGAAATCTACACTTTTTGCCCTGCCTCTCCAGATCATCCACTATAACATGGGACATTTCTGGTGATGTGAGCGTTATTTTACGACCTACTTTCGAGAAATGGGGTTTAATGTTATGTTATTTTACCTCATATCAACGTAAGAGTCTATGAGCCTCTGCTGTGCGGTCTCACTGAGTGTCGGCTGTACGTGTTCCTTTGCGAACGCTATGTAGTCGCGCATCAACGCCATGTCCTGAAATAAGGGAATATTACATGTGTTATTAAACTTGTTTGTTTTTGTTAAAATAGTGGCAATCTTTAAGGAAATAGCAGAACAGACAATTCTTGAATTAACATTTAATATTATTGCACCATTGGTTTTTAACTTTGTTAGGCAATACTGATACCGACTGCGCCAACGGGTAACGTACATTTTGAAACAAATAGGTACGAAATAAAACATACTAAAGTACGGCCAACGAGAAGCGACACCAAATGTAAACAAAACCCATGCTAAAACCCCATTTAAAAGGGCCGCCCGAGTGTTGGCGAACCCGTCTTAACGTTGTCATGTTTTTGCCGGCAGAACGAGACATTACGATAAAGGCACAAGATGGAAAGTGCTAAATATTAGATTGTCAACGCCACGGTTGTTCTTTAGGTTAATGAACTTTCGTATCGCTGCTAGTTAGCCTTAGTGTATATAACTTACATGTCTTCTTGATAAATACCTAGTCAAGCATTTTCCCAGCTACATTGAGGTTTTTCTTGGGGAATTAAAATTTAAATACTCACCACAATATCTTCATCGTCCTGCGAGTTGGTAAAATCCTTGTAGTACAGCGACACGAGATGCGACGCGAGGCGTCGGTCGAAGACCTCGTCTTGTGGGTCCAGCACCAAGAATATTAGGTCGAACCTGATATAAACACGATATCATTAAATGAACTCGGGGAATATTAATATTTATAACAAATTACGTGTAAACAGACTTGTACGCAGTTACGCACTAACGTATAAAGAATGTTCAACGGCCAAGTCACACAACAAAACAATAATAATAAAGAAATCGCAGCAAAAAAACCTTAGACTTGGCCCGACTTTGTCTAGATTTTATTACTTTTGAGAGATAAACAAGCATTGCTCCATCGAGGCTTGGCTAGTTTTTACAGAATGTTTTTGGTGGTATTAATATTTATGGCATCGCTATTAATTTGGCCTCTACATGCCTTGTAAACAAGTTTAGTCAGTTTTGTCGGTGAAACTCTGACAAGTATATAGGCCTCGCGAAAGAATAAATATGACGGATGGTCGAGTGTAGAGAATTTAGTTGCGGATTGACGACACACGAACCTGGACATGAGCGTGTGGGGTAGCTGCACATTCTCCACGATAGTCTTGTTCTTGTTCCACTGCGACTCGGCCGGGTTAGCGGCCGCCAGTATCGACGTGCGTGCGTTCAGCTGGCAGATGATACCCGCCTTCGCGATCGAGAGGGTTTGCTGTTCCATTACCTGGAACATTATGAGTATATTTGTAGGGCAGTCTTCTTTTAAAGATGAGCGATTGACGTTGTCAATCTTAAATACACTCACTAACAGAATACGCGTAGCCTGTACCACTGTATACTGGGTTCAGAAGCATGATAATTTACAGACAAACTTCTCAATGAAAGTTCAGCATTTTTGTTAACAGAGAAATTAATTGGGCAAAAGGCTTGTATGCAAATAATAATTTATATTATTATTTTTATTAAATTTAATAACTTACTTCGTGCAACACACTGCGCGTAGAGTCATTCATCTTGTCAAATTCATCGATGCAGCAGATGCCATTGTCTGCAAGGACCAAAGCACCCCTGGAAACAGAAAAAAAAAATAAGCTAGTTTAAAACTCTTTGTTACTCTGAAAGATGAAATCCACAGATGAAACACAAGAAGTAAATATGCAGATAAGAAGGGTGTAGTGTTATGTATTTTAATAGACCATTTAAATCAGAAAATGTCATTCATTTTTATAACTTTTTGTTGGTACAAGGCTCAAAACTTACAGAGCCTGCCACGTCCACCGCCTGCCGGGGTTGAGGGTTGTTCGAAAGAGATACCGCGGGCCCGGAACACAAAGGGCAAAAGAAGGAACACGGGTGGGTTTTAGACAGAAAAAGTCTGACACTACGCCCAGAACGGGGGACGTTATTTGGAAATTACTTATTTGGCTCAAAACTTGTCGAATAATAAGTAATGGCCTAACTTTACATTCCACTTACTATTATTAGAGCTATCAACATCTCCCAAACTGCAGTAATGGTGGATTACGGTCTACTCTTTCGCTACCCAGAACTCAGGATATGAGTCCAAAATATATAGCATAATTTGGATTGGGCAGCGAAAGGGTTAAGACACAGAGAGATCCTCTGTGTCGTAGTAGCGGGCACATAACGCTGTACTCACGTCTGCAGCACCAACTGGCGCGTGTCGGGGTCCTTGGTGACGTAGGCGGTGAGTCCCACGGCCGAGCTGCCGCGCCCCGACGTGTACTGCGCGCGCGGCACCAGCGCGTGCACCCAGCGGAGCAGCTGCGACTTGGACGTACCCGGGTCGCCGCACAGAAGGATGTTGATCTCAGACCTGTATCACGAGGGATCGAGATGAAGTATCATACAAAGAGAGACAGGCTTACTGAAACACTGTTTTACGTTTTTGAAGTTTTTAACTAAAATCCTACTTAATATTATAAATGCGAATATTTGTGAGGATGGATGTTTGTTACTCTTTCACGTCAAAACGGCTGAACGGATCTTGATGAAATTTGGCAAAGACGTAAATTATAGTCTGTAATAACATATAGGATACGTTTTGTTTCGATATCATGTTATGAAAGTTTTGTTATGTCTTTCAATTCACCAAAACAAATAACGCGAGCAGGCTCATACCACACAGATTTCTCCCTAGTTAGAGATTTTTTTTACCCTACGACTTACCTAAAATGTGTCCGTCCAGCGGCATTAAAGTTCTTTTTAGTCCCTCCCAACAGCTGCAGAAGACATCCCTTCTTAATGTCCAGGTTCTCATAGATAGAGGGCGCGATGGCTCTCGCTAGACGCTCATAGCTATCTGGTTGGGCTGCCAACTCCTTGAAGAGTTCTATACGTTCTGGAGGGAAGCGGTGTTCTTTGCTGTGGAAAGAAAGAATGTTTATGTATTTGTTGTGTTGTCATTCTTTCATGGGAGAGATGGCTGTACAGGTTTCATATATAAGAGGTTGTTAGGTTGGCAAGTAAAATTAATTATTTAAAAAAATCACAGTAAGTATTTTGTTCGGACGTTGAACTACCGTAAATTACCTACAAAATAGGGCGGTACGCTTGGTAGTTTAGCTGGTGTGTTGTAGTGTGCCGTGCGTGAGTGTGTGCGTAGGGATCGACTTCGAGTGGCCAAACGTGTGACGCCTACTCAGGGGCAAAATCTTATTAAGAAAACCAAGTGAGATTTAACTAAATGAAATTACATATGGTATTTTAGTCTTATAAATTAATGAACTAATTGGGGTGTATGAGGTCTTGCGCTAATTCTGTTACTCCTTGTATAGTATTTTGTGTGCAGTTAGTGGCATGTGCCAAATAAATTAGTTTTGTTAAGTTTGTTACCCTTCTTCAGTCTCCAGCAGCCGGTCGCTGTGTACCTTCCGGTAGTGCAGCGCGTCGATGTGCGTCCTGTGCAGCGCCTTGAGCGTGGCCTTCCGCGGGTGCACGCTGGCGGGCGCGGCGCGGAACACGCCCGTCACGGCCACGCGCTCGCCCGCCGCCACGCGCTCCACCAGCGCGCCGTGCGACAGCACGCTCACTGTGGCGGGCGTGCGGCCCGCTGGCATGTCGTCTGGGGAAGTTTATTATGAAGATTACTTGCCGATGCCAAAAAAAAAACAATAACATAGAGACCAGGATAAAAATGTATCCTATTTATATTTTTATTTTTTACACAGATCATGGTCTACCTGCATGCGTGGAATGCTGACCTAATACTTCCCAGTGAAGTCCATCCAGCCGATAGTGCTTCCACACAGAGTGACTTTCGCACTTTGTTATTTCAAAATAACAGCATTTTACTGAATACATATAAAATCTACGGTACGACAAAAAACATAAAAAATTGTTTGTCCCTGTGTTCGGACTAATCTTCGAAATGAAAGGACCGCTTTTGATGGATTTTTTACTGGCAAATAGCTTATGTTATGGATACTTTTATTGTTTGAAAAGTATTTGGGTACCATGCAAACTGTTTACAAGTTAAAACCCTTGAAACTGTTAAACAAAATCTAATGATAAGGAAGTTACATTCTTTATTATAATTCCACCCGGGACGAAGGTTCCTCGGCTTGAAAGACACTTACCAGGTGACTCCTGCAACTTAACGAGCTGCTTATCGCTGAAGTGCGATCTGTTGTGTATGAGGTTGTAGGAATGTGCGGTGTTGCAGTGGCTGCAGTGCGCGGGCTCCGGCACCCGGCCGCGCTCCAGCTCGGCCGTGGCCGCCGCGCCGCACACCGCGCAGCGGAAGTACGCCTCGCGCATCTCCGGCACGATGGCCGACGTACGGATCACCATGCCCGACAGCGTTACGAGTTGGTCGATGTCTGTGGAAGGGAAGGGTGTTGCTTAGATAAGTTTTTTTTTAGTTGTAACAGGTATTTAATTTTTTGATTGAAATTTTATAAAATAGAGAAAAATAAAGTGACATAATTATATAAAAAAAAGTTAAAATTAAGAGCAGTTACAGTATATTTGGTCAAAATCATAGTTGTTTTTTTTTGTTGTTGTGGTGTGGACGGTTTGCGCGTGCGTTTAAGCTCCTGCGTTCAAAAGGTTAAATGTTTGTTAACACAACCAAAGAGACATACAAGAAAAAATCTAATGTGAGGTAACAATTTTTTTAAAAGGAAAAGAGAAGAAAGGCCTTCAGGGATTTTTTGAATTCTTTATTTGATTAGAGGCTTTTATCCTCAAAGGCAAGTCCGCCTCATCATAACTTGAAACTAAATGTAACACACTTCTGATATAAATTAAATATATATATATATATGACGGGCCTGTTGGTTTAGTGGTTAGTGGCCCTGACTGCTGAGCCGGAGGTCGTGGGTTCGATTCCCACCCAGGACAAACTTTGTGTGATGAGCATGATTGTTTGTTCTGTGTCTGGGTGTGATTTATCTATAATATGTTTGTATTTATAAATTATATAAGTATGTATATCAGTTGTCTGGTTACCATAACACAAGCTCTGCTTAGCTTGGGATCAGATAGCCGTGTGTGAGTTGTCCCAAGATATTTATTTATTTTATTTATTTATATATAATATATAAATATTCTACACTAAACAAAACAGCAAGGAGGATTGCTAACCTTCAGGGTTCAAGTCTCGCATATGTCGCTGCGGTGCGTTGAAGGGCCGCACTTGTATCTGATGCTCCAGCACCGCCGCCGGGTAGCGCTCGAAGAACAACTCGTTCACTGCCGCGTCGAATGCAGGCACCACCTACAACACAATGCATATTTCATTTTCCATTGAAGAAAGGTGGTATACATGGTTTTAGTCAGTAGTGTTTAAAGTCCCTTTGCATAAGGCTTGGCTTGCTTGTTTGATGGTCATTTGTTAGAAAAATTACTTAACTAGGTATTATGAGACTTGATACTAATGTTTTGTAGTTATTTTTGGAAGAGAAATATATATATATATATATATAAAATTATGAGACAAAAACTTACTGACCAAAATCCTTACTAATATTATAAAAGCGAAAGTGTGTTTGTTTCTTACGACTTCACACCTAATTGTCAAACCGATTTTGATGAATTTTGGTCCAGAGATAGTTGGTCTCTGGAGACGGACATAGGCAATTTTTTTTTAAGTGAGATATAGAGGAGAAAGGGGGTAGAAAAGGGAGAGAAAGAATATTTTTTTTCGATCATCACGCGCGTTAAAGTTAGCGTTAGCCAAGTCACTATTCCACGCGGATGAAGTCGCGGGCGGAGGCTAGTAAAAAATAAAACAGCCTCTATATATATATCAGGTTGCCCTTCGCTCTATACTCATCATCTGTAGAGCTTTTACGCTAATATGTGGTGGTCGGCTTCCAGTCTAACTAGATGCCCAAATATCGGGTATCAAAAACAAGTGACCAAAAGCATCAGACGAACTTTCTTTGTCTCTACTTCATCTCAAAGACTAGAACCTCATCTGTGTAGCCTTTTTTTTCAACTAGGTTGGGGTCAGCCTTCCAGTCTTACCGGATGCAGCTGAATACCAGTATTTTACATGGAGCGACTGCCCATTTTACCTACACAACCCACTTATTATTGAGTAATACGATATCTCTTGGTAAGTCTGGCTGTCAGACTTTCGGGACACTTACCTCTTGAGGGTAGCACACTAGTTGACGATGCAATTTGGAATCAAATGCTTTGATATGTTCACAGTCCACATCCAAGAATGGCTCTTCCAATGTGTTTATCTGTGGAATAAAATATTGTTTGTTTTAGTAGAGAAATATCAAATTCAAATTCAAATTCATTTATTAATTTTGTGAACAGAGGGTACAATATTATGATGTTATATAAAAAAAATGATCCTTACAATGTCCCGCCGAAAGGCATACAAAATGGTTAATTAATTCAATTGTTCATTCAGGTATTAAAAAAAATAAAATATTAAAAAAAAAAAAAAAAAACTAATAAAAAAATGTTATGTCTAAATTAAAATTAAATGTCAATAAGTAGTATCATAGTCAGTTTCCTGAGGCATGCAAGATTCGATTTTAATGTCATCACCTTAATATTATTATTCAATTAAATGTCAATATTAATTATTAAATTTGTCATTTAGGTATTCATTAATAGAATAATATGCCTTGTCATTCAATAATTTAAAAAGCTTACATTTAAAATGGTTCATGCTGTTGTGGGCCATATGGTTTGGTAACTTATTAAATAGTTTTGGAGCCATTGCATATATGCTTTTGTGAAGAAAATTGGTTTTAGTGTAAAGCAAATGCAACTTATTGGAGCGTCGTTGACTTTCGACAGGTCTATAAAGATGCATATTGGTCTTTACAAAGATACATGCTTCATAGATATAAAGAGATGGTACAGTCAATATTCTTAAGCTTTGGAAATGTGGCTTGCATGACTCCGTCCGTTTTATTTTACATATAGCACGAATACACTTTTTCTGCGCAATGAGTACTTGCTCGACTTTAGCAGCATTGCCCCAAAATATCAGGCCATATCGCAAAGTAGAGGCTACATAACCGTGATAAGCTGCCAAGAGAGCGGTCTTGTTTGCAATTTTACCTAGCATATACAGAGCATAGGAAAATTTACTAAGCTTCCCACACACATTATCGATTTGTGTTCTCCAAGACATATCGTTATCAATAAGTAGGCCAAGAAATTTTGTGACATTAGATTCCAGGATTTGGTTTCCTTCATAATTAATATGCAAAGGTGATTGGATTTTTTGTCTAATTTTAAATTTCATTATTATAGTTTTGGAAAGATTAATTTTAAGATTGTTAGCTTTTAACCAATCAATAATTTTAACAAGACTCGCTTTAATGTCAATTTCTATTTCATTATTACTACCCCTATTATATATAACAGTGCTGTCGTCGGCAAATAAGGACATCAATGAAGTCAACCTATTATAGTTTGTCCTGACTTTGTATTTGTTAGGGAAATACTTAGTTAAAGTTTGTAGAGTGTCGTCCGTGTAACTCAAAATAACAACACTTTGTTTTAATATTTATTTTCTAATATCCTCTATTTCTGCTATCGCACCTACTATGTTTTATCTCTGCATCACCCTAAGGTAGACTGGTAAAAAATGTCTAAGGCATTAAGTCCGCCTTTGTACTGTTTTTACATGTGCATAAAGTTTTAATAAATAAATAACCCATGTGTGACTGACTTTTTTAAAAAAAAAACCGGGTTTTGACAGACTTTTTAAAAAAAAAACAGCTTTTTTTTTAAATACACAAATTTGCTCTTGCGATGCTTGCCCTACTACTCCAAGCCTGGGTACTGTCCTAAACAGAATGACAAGTTTATCTCACCTCTTCTAGTTTCTGTTCATACAAAGGCTCATTAGTCAGAGCAGTCGGCTCCACGAACCTCTGTAGAAACTTGACGAATTTGTCGCGACACTCGGCGATAGCCACGTCTGTGCCCCACACGACTAGCTGCGGCTCGCTCGATGCTACCTCGGCACCCGTGTCGTCGATCTGATGGAAGAATGGGAATTTTTTCAAATTATTTAATGGATATAATTGCTGCTGCGATCTGCTATCCTACCATGACGTCTTAAAGCAGAACTTATTCCACTGAGGGAAAGAGACAGAGCTATACAGGGTATCTAGCGCCATCTCTTTCTGACACAGGAATAATAACTGCTATAAGATGTCATGGTAACCCTCTGAATCATGAAACCCACTGATCTTGTTTGCGGGGCGAAAATAATGCGATACAAGGTGATATTTATTGAAAAAAAAAAAAACTAAACTTAGACTGTTAGGATTTGAGCTTGTTCTCAAATGCCCATTTTCACTAACATTAGGCGACGCTTTTACCACCTGCCTAGTCTTGTTTATTGAATAACAAATATAACGCTATCGTTGAGTGTTAGAAGAAATGGTCATTACAGTGGTGAGGTGGTGAGAGGTGTCAAGGTAAACCCGGATGGAACGAAGTTATTATTTTATTATGTACAAAAAACCTGTATACACTCAACCAAAATAATCGTCGCGACACCACACTGTTCAATGCGAAATAGAAAGACGAAACGAAAATAACCGGATTGCTTTCTATGAGAGTGGGAGTGGGAGTGGGAGTGAGAGTGAGAGAGAGACAGAGACATACAGAGTAACACGCGCACGCCGCACGGCTTACAACTATAGCAAAAAAGTGTCGTTTCAACTTTTGGATTTTCCGTCTAGCCCCCTTTTGCAAGGAGCGATAAGGAATTTCGTTCGAATAAAGTTTTAAAGGGAAAATCCGATTGAAAAATCCGTTCTTCAAGTTTTCGGTGACATTCAACCTCCTTTCTATACTTACCCTATATAATAAAAACTCAACAAAACCTGACATTCCACTAAATAAAAACTATCATCTGATATGACTATGACATACATCACTCAAAAACTATGGAAAAATACAAAAAAATGTAAGGTGAGAGGTAACAAAAACAAACAAAAAACATGCGCGATTCCGGATGCGACTTGCAGATCAAACCTTCCTATCCTAGCAGCGAATTCGAGTCTGCTACGAGTTTGGACGTGAGAGCTTCGTCCATCATCAGCAGCTGCAGGATCTGTCTGTCTTCGATCTTCGACCCTGCAGCTTTGACGTGTGGTCACAGGTTTTGCGAGAAGTGCTTGACTCAGTACTGGCGTGTTCGCGAGAAGCCGGACTATATCGTGTGTCCGTTGTGCCGCGCTTGCGCATTTAACGTGGATTTTGCTAAGGTAAGTGAGATTTATGCAGCAATAGTCTGATAAGAGCGATGTGTTGCCTAAGTGAGGGCAGTTATTGCCTGTTTTGGTATGGCTGTCATGGCTGACCCAAATATCAATAAACCACACTTGATTCTGTTGAGCATAGAGCTCATTGACTGTACTTTGGTGTGAATGCCCAAGAGCATTCATTCTCCTTTTTCTTTTGGGGAATCCAGACAAGGGCAGTATATTATAGTTTTAGCAGATAGCATAGTGGAACCAAACAATTATGATAGCAGATGTTATGATGCGTGTATGAACTAGGAAATGGATCGTATTTTTTCCCCTATGGGATAAAATATTTTTTCAAATTAATTTAAACAAGAGTTGTTTTCGATAACACTTTACAGAGAGAAAAACGAGAATCAACCGAAGACTTCAGAAAAACATTCACAGAAATGAGCAACATGGATGAAACAGACATCAACTACAACTCAATGGTACTTTGTCTTAAGATTAGTGTCCTTCTACCCTCACTGTACTGGTTAGTTAAATGGCTCAAGATCCCACTAGTTGAACTTTTCACCAGCATACGTAACCATCTGGCAAATTGAAATATTGTGAATATATGTTCTGACATGATTGTTTTGTGTACAAATTAATTTAATATTTTATTAAAGAAACAAAATGTAACAACATTTGCTTTTGTTTTAACTTAGCTTGGTTTCAGGATTGTACAATTATGCCAACTGTAAAAAGAAATTTCTCGTACAAATGCGGCTAAAATTTTCGTATTTTGACTTTGAAACTTTGTACATTTAATAGGCTGTGATGTTTCAGTAACATATGAGAGATAGTGCTACTTATCAGCGTAACGAATTGAAATATTAAAATTGTATATCTTTAAAGATGTGAAATAATAATTTTTGTTAGAAATCGATAATTCTTAACTTACTTTTACTTTTGTTATTTATGGCTTTTTAAGTAAGGGAAAGTAAACATATACCTAATACAAGTTGGTATTGTAGTAGTAGGGTACTGGGAAAACTTAGTGGTTGAGTGATTCCAGAACCACATTTTAGACAAATAACATTTGAGACTGTTGGTGATGCAAAATGTTCATATAGCCATATTTTCAAAAGCTTGTACATACTTCTATGAGGTTGAAAGTATCCTCATACTTTGCATGGAAGACCACAAAGTATTTGTACTTCATATGGTTGGCAACCCTGGCTGAAATTACCTTTTCAGAACTATGTTGGGGTTGGCTTCCATTGCACAGCCACTTAAATTGGGATACACATATTTGGCTGGTAGCTCTCTAATGTTTGTTTTCCACTCTGAGCAGTTTTAAAATACAGCTCTGCTCCATGTATGTCCAGCTGGCGCCTGCAGTTACACCCGCGTGATATCGAAAAAAAGTATCCTATGTGTTATTCCAGACTATAATCTACCTCTGTGCCAAATGTCATCAAGATCTGTTCAGCCGTTTTGACGTGAAAGAGTAACAAACATCCATACATCCTCACAAACATTCACATTTATAATATTGGTAGGAACTAATTGAACTCAGGGAGAGTTCCATTATCAGATAATATAAAATGGCATCAAGCTGCAACTAAATCCTTTCTTACTACATAATGGCTTTTCTTATGTATTGATGAGTAACTGGACACAAGTCTGGCACTTCCTAACTGCCCAACCACAAAAGCTAGGTTATGTTTTGCACTTACCCTCCTAGTAGGTGTTGCACTAGGGGCAGGCACACTACGGCCATGCTGGTTGCTCTTCAGATCAGCCCGCTGTCTGGCAGGCGTCATGGCACCACGCAGGTTGGAACGAGGTGTGCTCAGAGAACTGGGCGTGCCATAGTTAAGTGGGGAGCTCATATCAATGTCAGTACCTGGGTAAAGAACAATATTTAAATTCCAAAGAATACCAAACCATATCCAAGGCCATTCATTGTTTGTATTCAGTAAAAAAAAAAGAAAACATTATTAAGAAAAATCATACCAAGTGGACTGGAGGCTATGGCACGAGCAGGTGATGTTCCAGGTGCTTCACGAGGAGTGCGCGGAGTTCCACGAGGAGTGCCCGGTGTCTGTGGGGTCCCTCGTGGAGTACCAGGAGTTCCATCTAGAAATTGTATTGAAAGTTTTGCTTATGTCAAATTGTTATGACTAATTATCTAACAGTATTGTCCACAACTCCACATCTAAAGCGTTTTTTTAATATGACCGAAAGTATTAACAACGTTAAAGAATAGCAGGCGCTAGGAGAATTATGAAGATGAAAGTTGTCTTTACTTTCAAACTTGTTTTTCAAAATTCTTCTTTTGAGTGAGCGCTAATTCTTCGCATTTGTACAAATACACCACAGAAATCTTATATTGGAATAAGTTTAACGTACTTTTAGAAGGAGTGCCGGAGGAACGCTGTGGAGTTTCTGGAACAACAAGTTGTTGCGATGACCGAGTCCTCCGAGACGGCGTGGGAGCATCTGACGACGCCTGAGATGCTGGGCGCTTAGATGGTGTAGACATTTCTTCTTTTCACACTAATCTCAGAACAAAATATAGAGTTGTTTTCAAAATTACTGTAAACAAACGCGGCGCACGCACAATAGGTTACTTTTCATTTGGCGCGAAATATTGACAGTTACTGTCAGTGTTCATACAAAATCGAGTTTTGCAATTTTGAATCGAGTTTAACCCTTAGATGGTTTTTATACTTAAATTAAACAATTCATCAATCAAATAGTATTTTAAGATAGTATTTTCTAGAATTGGTGATTTTATTTTAAGATTTTCATTCATTTCTTTAAAAAAATGATTTGTCAGAAATATTCGACTAACGTAGAAATAACATGTAAGGAAAATCTTTCCCTGTTATGGGAAACTGTATTCACTCAAATAAAAACACAAGAACTAATCGACTAAAGAAAATTGTCTCTGAATAGTGCGACAACTCTATTGTTGTCAACTTTCCATAAACAAGACAAATATCTTTTTTAAATCAATTGATCGTTCATTCACCGCTGATGTTTTTACGGTGTTATTTTATGATAATAAATAAATATAACGATAATTGCGAAATAAAGGCGATTGTAATGCTCAGCAGTATTTAAAATTAGTGCAATAAAATTATCAGAATCAATGTTTTATGCTAAAATATTGATTGGCGTTGGAAAAGCTATCTTTGTGCAATCTACCTGCATTGTAGAAAATATTTTCGTGAATAATTATCTTTGACGGGACGAATAAGATACGTTTTAAATGGACAATGTAAAGTGTGTACGCATTATTGCGTAGTACGTATGTTTACTTGTGATTCAGCGGTTCTCCCACAAGGACTGAAGATATTTTGGTAAGTATTGGTAGGTACCGCGATGATTCATTTTATCTCTGCGTGCATTTCCATTGTAAAGGTCCTGGATAAGGTGCTCGCAGTTAATATTTTAACTAGATAGGACTCCGCGTAAGAAATACACTTATCACACTGTATGAGTATAGCTTGCCGAAAATGCAAATTAGGGGGTATCTTTTTTGTCTAATAAAAATAATATTGTGGGGTAGAAGTCTAGAATTAAAGATATCTTAATTCCTTACTCTTACAAAAGCAGCCAGTGAGGTTTAAAATAAAAGAATTGTAGAACAGGTAAGGTTAATAAAGGCCAAAATAAAATAAGTGTTATTGTTTATGTATGAAACAAGAAAAAAACATTGTTTCATCATATAAACCAATCTAATTGTAAATAAGGAGTCTGAGATTATAAATTTCATTATCATGAAGATATTTTTAATGTGAAAACAATATTACTTTGGTTTTACATAGAATCAACAAAAACATGGCCTTTTCACTTTCCCTCTTCAAAGTTCAAGGTAGAGTATTGAGATATTGATCTTGAGAGTCTTGAGATTTTCTTTCATAATAAAAAAAAAAAACATGCTTGTCATTGGTTAAACAGCAACACTCTTATTTTTATTTTCAAACCACTATTCTATTTTATACCTTTTTACAATATTCTGCTATGTTATGATTTTCAATATCTAAAAATCCTAAAAAGGGTACCCAAACACATTGAAAATAAACTGGTTTCTTTCTTCTAACAATCACCCCTTCCAAATTCAAATAAAAATAATGTCACTCATTCATGTTTGCATGTTTAGCCATTGAGGTGAGAGGTCAATGACCCCTGTTGCAAGGCAATGTATAAAATTTTCAATAACTGACACATGATGAGATTTTTATAATCATCATTACAACCTTATTCATTTATTGATTTCTAAATATTTTTAGTCCCTTATCAAGCAGTTTTTATAGCCAAAGTCTAGAAGATAGCATTCTAACTGCAACATTCAGACTTTATTATTAATTTAGATCTGTGAGATCATAAATTGCTACACAAGAGAATCAATGACCTTAGTGGGTCAGTGCAAGGTCCCAGCAAACTATTGCAATGACATGTGACTCAGTCGAAGCAGTATTAAAATTAAGGTTTTATTCAATTTTAGATGTTATTATCTTGTGGATACAATTTTATAGTAAATATTTCAGGTAGGTACTGTAGTGTTGTTATAATGTTTAGCTAAGACAAAAAAAAAGTGAAATTGTGAATCCAGGAGAAATCTAAGATGCCATTCAAGCATCCAGCAGTGCTATAAATTAGTTTCAACCAATAAATGTTTGAAACTAGTTTTAAGTAAAGTACTGACATACTGTAATAAACCCTTAGTTATTAGATTGATAATGCTGAAAAATTAAATGCTGTTTTGCTATACTTCCCAACTATGTTGGAATCCGTTAACAATCTGTTATGGAGTGACAGCCTATCTGACCTCTACAAACAACTAATTGAACAACAAATTGGATTGTTTTTGCTAATTTATTGCATGTGTTATTATTGTATTTAACTTAATATAGTTGTATGAAATATTTACTACATAATTGAAAATATTTTGTTATAGGTACTCATTGCCAAATGGGAATAAAATGAATTCTAGTAAGTTTATTTTCAGTACCTACCCTATACATCTGTACCCAACCAAATAATCCTACTAATATTATAAATGCGAATGTTTGTGATGTTTGTTTGTTACTCTTTCACATCAAAACGGCTGAAATGATCTTGATGAAATTTGGCACAGAGTTAGATTATAGTCTGGAACAACACATAGGATACTTTTTTTCGATCATCACGCGGAAGTAGCCGCGGGCGCCAGCTAGTCATTTATAAGCATAAAAATAAAACGTTTGTATATTGACAAAATGTTAGTCAAACCAAAACTTGATTTCCATAATTTTTTGTCATAGCTAAAATTTCGCCCCCATGAAATCCAGTTAAAATAAAAAGGAGCTTCAGGCCCAAGTGTTGATTAAGGAAAACTATTGATTTCTGTGGCTCTGTGTAAGGGGGCATATTTCTCGTAATCTCGAGCAAGGTAATCCTGCCTACCCTTCGGGATGCGAGATCGCATGCGCCAAGCGCTGTTCACCCCTCGTGCGGACTCCGCAATTATATGTACATAACTACATATACAACGGCGTACTACGCATCTACGATATCTTCAATATTTGAAACGGCCTGTACGTATTCTATATGGCGATATTTCCGCATTAACTTACTCGTAATTTTATTATAGATTACCGTAATTCAATTTTTGAGTCAAATTATTTGTAGGACGTCAGCTGGTTTTTGTCCCACGCTTGTTATAAAAATCTATAATCTGAAAGGGTAACTATGAAACGCCATCGCCGTTTCACCCTTCTAGTATCTATGTGTAGATATGGTTGCCCATTAATTGATGAATTATATAAATGCTCCTCGTTTTTTCCCGCGATAAATATATTAAACCAAAAAACTAGTAGTTTTCCAGACCATAGAGTATAGACTAACAGATGTTTGCACTGATCAAGACGTGGATAAACTTTGCTACAACATGACCCCATCGTTTAAATGTCGAACGCATAAAAATCAATACCATAGAGGGAGCGGTACTTATTTTTTTACGATTCTGCCAACGCAAGATGCATCACTAATGTTGCTGTTGACCCTACCAATTAACTCAAAGCGCGTGCATACTTTTCATTAGCTACGCCGAGTAGTTTGACGTACAAAACGAATAAAATTGTAAAACCTTTTTGCTATCGAGAAACCTTAGTTTAACTTGGCTTTTGAGTGACGTAGGTAACAATTTGTTAAGTAAAGTTTAATTCTGGAGAAAAGGTCAAGCTGTTGGAAACTGAAAACTTTCTCAGTTTTCCTGCTTAAAAGTTTCACTTAACGACAAAGTAAAGTTGTGTAGAAGGTATGACCTTTGTCGTTAATTGTACTGACGAAAGTAAGATCGGCAAACATCACTTTTTCCCATTGGTATGATTGGTCGGTATGGTTTAAGTTTAAGGTAAAGCACGTTCGCTGTTAGCAGGACTCGGCCTGTGAAAGGAAAGATTTCAAAAGTTCAAGCAAATCCGACTTCTCATTGCATTCTAGTTTGTGGACGTGAAATCAATTTGACACAGTAAATAAGTTAGCGTTCCAGGACGAAGTAGTGTACGCGTGTGTTTAGCATTTTCGGCTTCAGTTGCAACTACCTGTAGGTCAAACAAATATTTGTTCCGTGCGGGGATCGAACCTGCGGCACGCAGCGCAGCAGTCGATCGCTCAGCCACAGCGCCAACCGTGCCGTCAAGTAATAATTAATACTAGAATCGCTTTCTTCTAAACTCCTGATTAAGTATTTAAAAGAAAGCTCAACACGTCCTTCTCAAATACATTCCTTTGTTTGATAACTACGAAAATATCGATGATATCAGTGTTTTTGATAATCGATTATGTTATGATGTCTTTATAGCTGAGTCATGGCTCGATTTCCATAGTGTTACATCAGATATTATATACGTATCAGCCTACCTTTCTAATACGTAGAATTAGGCACTTTAAAGATAATTCCAAAGGCCTATGATCTTCTTTGGTTGTCATTCTTATCATTATTATTTGTATTCATAATCTTTCAATTGGTTAACTTGCACTGACAGCTTCTTAAACTAAATCTAACGAGTCTAAGTTTAATTAAAAAGTAGGCTTTCGCGTTAACAAAGAGACTCTCAAGATTCTTTCTCGATGGAAATTTGACAATTTCCACAAATTCGTCTCTCTTAAAGCAAGGTATCTCAAAGAGGACAGTTTATCCCGATGGGATAACTTCCTTTTCCTGTTCCGTCAAACACTTCCCTACAAAGATTCGTCGCATTCCGGAAATTCTGATCTAAGCCCTTAGACGGCTTAGACAGTCCTATCATCTATATTTCCGAATACAGGCAAGACAACTTATTGTAGCGAGTTATCGTAATCTTTTCCCCCTCGAATCTCGTGTCTGAAAGGTACAATAATATCATATTATTCCGTTGAACTAAAGATCCTAATTTGATATTAGTACACAGATGATTGGCCGCTCGTGTTTTACGAAACCCGTAGGACGTGATGGGACGGTTTTTGGAGTCGGGTCCACACGGCTAGTTTATTTATTTGCGGTTTGGGTTAACTAAATTATTCGAAGAGGATATTAAGTTAAAATCTCGGCTTTATGAAGATTTGAAATAGGTAAAAAATGTTTAAAAGCCAGATACACTGGAAATCCAGTGTATCAGACTTGAAAAACCAGCCAAGTGCGAGTCGGAATGGCGCACTGAGGGTTCCGTACAAACTTGCGACATAAACGACCATATCTTCTGGCTGCGTAGACTTTGACATGATTGGCTTGATGTTTTTTGTCAGCTCTAAAGGACCACAGACTTGTGTATATGGTATAAATGTCAACTTGATACTTCCACGCGTTACCGAGATAAAGGGTTTTGACAGACAAGCAGATGAACAATAAAGTGATCCTAAAAGGGTTCCGTTTTTCTTTTTGAGGTACGGGACGGACGGAAAAAGGCGTTGATAACCCTTTCAGACCTTCAAATGTTCATGTTGCATTTTCACAAACAAGATTCAACTTGATCTGCAATTAATCTAATCAGATTAATCGATTCGCCTAATACTATTATCACTGCCGTCTAGTTCTTTTTACCAAATTGCTATCAACACTACTTTAGCGACCTATCCACTATTTTCCATCTTAGTCATCTCTAGAAAGCGTAGCAAACGGAGCAACGAGTATCATATTTCATTTAGTCTTGAGACCAATCACCTGATGGATATGATTCATAATCTTAAATATATTTCGTCTGCTAAAAACGTTACTTTAGAAATATCGGCTCTTGGCGTTTTAATTTGTTTTGGATTGATAGCTCGTGGCTAAATAATAGCAGCCGTTTAAGTCGATCTTTAGGTTAAGCTGCGCTTGCCTAGGTTGGTATGTGGATGGGTGATCACCCGTTACATACCGAGTTTCCTCCGTGTCCCGGAAAGCACGGTAAGCCGTTGGTCCCGGCTGTCATTTGTAGATCTTTGACAGTCGTTACAGGTAGTCAGTGTTCCGAAAGTCTGACAACCAGTTTTACCAAGGGGTATCGCATTACCCTGTACTAACAGGGTTGTGGAGGTCAGATAGGCAGTCGCTACATTTCCTTTCTTCTCTTTCTATCTTGTTGCCTCGTTGGTGGCTGTGGTTTTGGGTCCGATTCCCGGGCCGAGAAATGTGTTATTGGAGTCCGTCAGGAATGTCTCAGTTAAACAGTCACGGAATCTGGATTTGTGTTCGCTTGGTAGCAATAGTCTCTATTTAATGGGGCTTAATCATAACTAGCGAAATGTGGTGGATTAGATACATTTCTGTCTAAGCCTTTGGGAATGATAGGCGTGATATTATTGTTTGTTGCGATATTGACAATTCATTATCACCTGCCTAGCCTTTTTTTTCTATGTAGGGGTCGGTTTTTACTCAAACCCGCTGCAAGGTACAGCTAAGTTCAAGTATTTCACATGGAGTGATTCTTCATTACGTACTTTTTTGCCAGACTACTAAAACTTGTGGTCTTTCTTTTGCCCTTTGTGTTCCTGGGCTGCGGTATCACATCCCGTAGACCAGGCACGCAGTGACTTGGCAGGCCCCTCTGCTGAAAAAGATGTCAGCAATGACATCTCTTTGAGGCGCGAGTGGAACACGAACTCGCCGTCGACACGGCCTGTCGCCAATTTCATAACGGTCATGACACTAAGATAATGTATTTAAAACAAAGCAATTCAATGTATTATAATGTTCATTTGTTGCCATGTTAAATGGAACTTGGTTGGCAGTGTGTGCCCGCAACTGGTCGTTCATTCAGGTAGATTTCTCCGGCTCAGTCCAGCGTTGCTCAAAGTTTTAGATATAAGATTTGCTGACCTTTAATTTACCTGAAAGTCAATATTGTGTTACTTGGTGTTGTTACTATTTTAACATCAAAATATCTTCGAAATATTATTGTTTTTATTTCAGTCAAAACTTGGTTAACAGGAAATTAGAATCGATTCGGCAATTCCAAGATTTACTCCTACAAATTGTGTGTTACGGTTCAGTAGGAAAACCAAAACTAAAGACAAAATAAATAATATATTTATAGAAAAATCTTGCTGTTTTTTGGACCACCAAAGAAACTTGGGTAGTTAGTTTCTGGTACTTCTCGTTCCTAAATCCTAATAGTTTTACTTGCTTATCTGCTTACAAATAAAATAATTTAGCAATGTTAGCAACCACTGAGCTACTAAGAAGGGCGGTGGGCGCACTGGAGCACCGTCGCAACGTGCCCGATCTGTGCAAACCTATTGTTTCACTACAACTCCATACCCACAGAAAAAAAACACCAGCTTTCATTTTTTTTGTACAACTGTACTAAGAATGTTACCTGCACTTAGAAAACGGTGTATGTGCGTAATGAAAGGTTTATTGTATATATTTCTATGCATTTCTTACACCTGTATTTAATTTATTAGTGAGTTTGGAGCGTAGAAAACTTTTATTTCTGATTTATAGGCTCCACAGGTAGGACAGGACCTACATCGTTTGAGACTATTATCACTGTTCTTATGATGTTTTGAACTGATTTCTGTCATGCTCGTTCTAAAGGTCTATAGTTAGATATGTGTCCGTGAGTGACGCGTCGCTTTGAATGTTATCTTATGCGTAAAATGGCGTCAGCAGTCCATAGTCTACGGATTCCGAACAGTCTCCTTCAATCGACTCCAACAATCTGCGCAGTAATAATGAAGATCACGATATTTAAAATATTTTCTAACTTGCTGCTTCTCCTCAAGTTTGTCAACCACATTCTTGACAAGATTCTCAAAACAGAGACATAAAAAAACACTAATACCTAAACTATTTGTCATTAAAAGTGAAATAAAAATAACAATGGCATTTTCAAATTGCCCCGGCGTCTAATTAGTGTCATTTGTTTCATTTGTCACTCTCAAAGTCATTCAAGAATCTTTTCAACTGCAGCTTCTTTTATTTTTATTACAACTTCATTCTTCGCTGCATTATTGTCCGCGAAAATATCTTACCCGTTTCAGCCCCAGAGGTATGAAATGCAAATCCTTTCTTAGGTAACTAAATTTCTCCCGACAACGGATTCAATTTAATTTTAGTTAAAAATGTTTAGATTGTTTTTTACATTGAGGGTTTTAGGGACTTTTCTAAAACTGATTTTACCACAACTATATTGTTTTGAACAGTCTTTAACAAATTGATTTTAGTCTTATGGATTGCTGAAATTAAATCGAAAACTATCGGGCAAATATTTCAGAATTGGAGCAACTTATTTCCCACATTTGGTAGCACTCTCAAAGGAGTGTTTCTATCGTAATATTATTACAGCATTTTTATCCGCGGTTTCGCCCTTCATAGAAAGTAAAGGCAGCTAGGGAAGGCATCGATTTTCGGCACCCTACGCACTTCTATAAAGTTCGGGGAGCGCGGGGGCGTCAAGATGGCCGCGATAGGGTCTACCCAGACCTGCCTCACGCGCACTCGCCTCACAAGGTCACGGTGCACGCGGTGCCACCGCTGCGCCTCCCAAAATACAAAATCTCGATAATAGGAAATAGTTTCTGTCCCTTTCTTTTCTATGACAACTACGTTGGTCTCTATTCCACATCCGCCCGTTGATTTGGACTATTAGACAGTGATAGATGTTCCTACAGTTCGTTTTGGTTGCTATTCTAGTAAGTTCTGAACTTGAATCATGTTTTTGATGACTTTAAGTAATTTTCATAAGGCTGGTAATTTTCGGCCAAAGCAACTCCCACTTTCAACCATCCTTTGTTGAAACATTACCTTCATGCTAAGATTCCACATGACTAGACCACAGAGAGCATTGAATCAAATTCCAAACACTAGCGAAATTCTCTTTGACTCCCGCATCCATAGGCCTTGTCCCTAGCCAACCCTAATCATAGCAAACCTCCTTATCTAAATTATGGAAAATTTAGGAATGCGACACATAGAGGTTCTCTATCGCACCCTTGTCTATTAAGTGTTGCTATCTCACTCTCCCTCTACCTACGATATCACAAGGGGTAGTGGTAGGGCGCGCACAAAAGATTTTGGGACGGATTTTTTTTCGCAAACTGCACCATATGAAAAGATTCAGTGCAACCATCAGTTCATCGCAGAAGCATCGATAGGGTGCGCTTCTGCGCCTTTTTTATTATTAGTTAGTTCCTTCGTTTTTAGATAAAATATATCAGTTGTTGTGTATTAGTGATAGTGAAAGCAATTTGCTGAAGATTTAACAGTATTTACATTATGTTCCTAGTGTTATTTTTATAGTTGTGAGTACAACCATTACAATATTAGAATTTCCTTAGTGTGTTGGAATAGGAACCTGAAATTTTATGTAACTAACGAGCTAATTTTTTTTTGTGGACTTCAGCAGTGATATAACAGATTACAAACTTTTTCTTTAGGAAGACCATGTGGTATTTTACGTACAAATAAAAACGGTGCCGCTTTTCAATCTCCAAATCCGTCATGATTATTAATACCTCCCAGTGTTTCACGAAAATAACACCGCGTTTGTTTGTTCCAGTTCTGATGACGTAACGAAAGACGTGAAGAATGACGTCGTTTGCTAACCTGACGCAGCTAGCATCTAGCCTGCCGTCGACGTCCGCAGCCAGCGGTTCTGGTCACAGCTCCAACGAACAAGAGGACATGACGCATCTCATATGCAACCTCATCGACAACATGACCAAACCGTCGAACCTGCAGACCTCAGCTTCCGCTTCGGCGTCGTCCAGTATGCCATACGACATCTGGGCACTGCCGGCCTGCAGCTCCATGCCGAATCCACTTGGACCCATAAGTCGTGAGTACAACGTTACCTCCAATAACAACCACCAGCATCAATCCAAAGAAGACAACTCGAGCGGCTCGCCCGGCACATCGTCGTCGGTGTCTATCACCTGTTTCCGCTGCGAGGAGCGCACACCGACGACTCGCTGCCTCGAGTGCAACGATTTATTTTGTCACGAATGTTGTCACAAAGTTACATCTGACTGCCAATTGAGAGAGCACACGCTGCTTCCTATACACCAAATATCGCCCATAGGGGCTAGGCCTAACTCAGTGAATAACGAGAAAGAAGTCATGTTCTGCGACATACACGGCGATCAGGTTAGATATTACTGTGAACCTTGTATCGTATTTATATGTCAGGAGTGCACGTTGTGGGTACATAAGGACCACAACTATACGCCCATCAAAGGTGCCCTTGACATGTGTCGTATCGGTGTTTTTAGAGCGATTGAAGACACGAAGACGGGTACAAAAGCTATAAAAACAGCCATAGATCGCGCTGTTGCTATGTCCAAAGCTTATGAGAAAGAAACCGCAGAGGCTAATATGAAAATAAGGAAAGCGATGCGATGTTATGCTCAAGCTATCGAAGATCGTGAAAAGTTTTTATTGGATAAAGTAGAAAAGATGCGACAAGCTAAAATGAACGAGTTAACGGATCATATGAATACTCTTAGAGGCATACTAGCTGGATTAGCTCATACAAATGAAACTCTTGTGCGTAGCATGGACTCTGAAGGGATTGATTTGTTTATGGCGAAAGAAAAAGGAAGAGCTCAAGTTGACTATTTTTCTTGTATGTTTAAGAACATGTACGTAACAGAGGAACGAATCGTGTTTATCCCTCCTAACTACGACTTAGTGGACCAGTTGAAAAGACAGTGTGACGTGCAGTCCGCGCCATCCAGTTCATTGCACTCTCTCAGCTCCACATCCTCGATACAGTCCCGCCAGTCCTTGCTGTCGTTACAGTCAATACAGTCGGCCCAGAGCTTTCAGCATCTAAATTATAACATGTCTGGCGCTAGCAGCTTGAGATCATTACCAGACTACGGGCCACATACAAGATCGACTAATTATTATGACCACAGCATTTCATCAAGTCTAGCTCTAGACTCAAATCCCGGCCGCGGTTGTGGGCAATCGATACCCGGCTACTGGATGTCTGTGTCAGTGCGACCAACGCGAAGCCCTGTTCCTGGTGTCCCGATGTTCTCTTTCGCTCGCGAGGGACAGGACGAAGGACAAGTATCCAGACCGTGGGGTCTCTGTGTAGATAGAGAAGGAAATATCATAGTCGCTGACAGAAGAAACAACCGCATTCAAATATTTAGCAATCGAGGAGACTTCAAGACAATGTTCGGATCTAAAGGCATCGGGCCCGGAGAGTTCGATCTCCCGGCCGGCATCACCACGGACACTTATGGGCGCATCATTGTGATTGATAAGGATAATCATAGAGTTCAAATATTCACTTCTTCCGGTAACTTTATTCTCAAGTTCGGTTCATTTGGCAAAGAGTGTGGACAATTCCAATATCCTTGGGACGTAGCTGTAAATACTTTAGGAAATATAGTTGTGACTGATACGCGTAATCATCGTATTCAATTGTTTACCAGTGACGGAACTTATATAACTAAGTTCGTGTTCGAAGGCGCTAATCCAGCTAAAATGCTAAAAGGGCCTACGACTCCTAGAGGTGTGTGTTTTACGACATCGGGCAACATTATAGTGTCGGACTTTGAGAATCATCGTCTGTTAATGGTGGACCCGACGCTGTCGAAAGTGCTCCACTGTGTGGGTCGCGAAGGTTCTGGAATCGGCGAACTCAATCGCCCATCAGGGATAGTGACTGACGATGACGGACGCATCATAGTCGCCGATTCCAAGAACCACCGTGTGTTAGTGTTTACGTCAGAACTGCGTATTCTGTGGGCCGTGGACCTGAAGAGCCCCGGCCTAGACGACAAGGACCGGCCCAGCGACGTGGCGCTGACGCCCGAGGGTTGCCTCGTGGTGCTGTTCGAGACGCTACCCGACACTGCGAGAGACATCTCGTCCCATGGCAAGCAATACATCAAAGTATATTAATATTATATTACTGTACCTAATGTTAAGGCCAACTAAGTTCGTGGACCTAAGGTCCGCCGTATTTTATTTTGTTTCGTTTTATTTGTGATTTATTTGACAATGTGCCAATTTTATTATTAACGTTTGGAAAAATTCAATCGAGCATAGCTTGCGCGGAGAACTTTAGTTAGCCCATTGACCTAAACGTTGATGCGCCAACCATGTTCTCCATGAGTCCTGATGTATTTTTCGTTACCAGTACTTTGATTTTCGTTTCCGTATGGACTAGTCTCTAAGGACCAAACAATGTTTGCAGTGTAATTTACGATGTAATTTAGATGCCGCAATTATAAATAGCTGTCATTAATCTGTATAACTGTAGAACACACCAAACTCATAGTCGGTGCACTAACTATTTAATGTCGATTACATATAAATGTACTTTTTTCTCCGGTCCTTGCGATGTATCGCTTATAATCGAATAGACAAATCGTAAAGATAAACTATTATAGAGTATCACAATGTGATGTAAAAGATGTTTTTATGTGAGATAAATTAAAGGATAACTTGAAAAGTATTTTTCCACAATGTTACATTTTTGCGTTTTTTAACTTGGTTAATTAATTAATGCAGACGTTGATATGTATTTTTATGATAAGTTATTTTGCATAATGATTTAGGTGCATATAATATTTTGAATGTAGTTAGGCTAGCGCTGTGGCGGCGCTCGCTCGGCTAGAATTATGTTCGTATTAGTTATTTCTTATCGCTCGATGGCTTCTTCTGTTCTTTTCGCGGCTTGGTACGATGGGATGTGAAAATGTATGGATGAGCAAAAGAATCAATGCAATAAAACTTTAAGACTGACTTTAGAAGACTGTCTTAAAGAAGTTGAGTTGCGCCGGCGCCGGTGTCGCTCGGTCGACAGGCGCGCGTCGGCGGCGGCGGCAGTCGCTGCGGGCGGTGTCGCGCGATTAAACCAAAATTCTAAGTATTATTATTGAAACACTTGGCAAATGTACAAACGTACCTCGTTTGGAATCTAAGCTGATGATCTTATCGTCGTATTTGCTTATGAGACGTGATATTTTTATTTTCATACGTAAAATGTGAAAGTTTTTTTATTTTTTATTTCGTAATTTCCTCTATGTCGCAAAACTTTGACTGCAGGCTTGATCGGGTTTTATTAAACGTAATGTTAGAAATGAATTAGAGTTGTGTGAGGATGGGATGGCGTTCTATGAAACTGATTTATTTATTTTGATAATTAGTAATATAACAATGCCTGTTGACGGCATAAAGTCAACGCACGGTCACCCCGTACAGCATAAGATTGGATGTAGTGACTTCGTGTTCGTAAAGCGTCTCACGCACTGCAGTCTTACTAGCTAATTTAATTTATAGAAAATCTTGTCTCTAAATTAAAAATGATTTAAATTAATTTTATTCGCGTGGTCGTATACAAAATTTTTCGTTTTAGTTCAATTATTATAGTGAAATTCTTTTGAATAAAAGAAAAACTACTAAATCGATATGATATTTTTCAAAACGTATGTTAGGTGACTTTGAGATAAATCCCTATGTGTTCAGTCAGTATGTGTTCACTTAATATAATTAAATGTTAGATAAATAATTTAAATCTAAGTTTAGTTGCATGCGCGACGGTAAGTCCACACTTGAGTATCGTTGTATTAGATTGTGTGCACTGTTTGTCCCGTCATGGTTTTCAATAATTTGACACACTTATCCCCCTAGCATGAATCTGTTATATTATTATACGTATTATTATTTTGTTCTAACGTCAGGTCTCAAAAACAATGTCTGATCTAAGTTATCCTACAATTTATCGTTTGCAAACAATTTGCGCAGTTTTTGATGATATGTAGTTAGAGAATTGTTTAGTTAAGACAGATTGTATGAAAACCATGTATATTTTACGGGATTTAATCTTATGGTATAATATATCTAATGTCATTATCGGGAGCTGAGTGGGAGGAAAAGCTTTTGTTCTCAATATAATGTTGTACATTTATGCCTGTGGCTTTTATAGAGGCAGAGGCAGAAGCTTTAATTTCGCGCTGTACCTCGTGCCTTGCCTCGAGGCAGGCTTACGTTTGAGGCTGTTTACTTTCCGCGCAAGGCTTCCAAATGAGCACATTTGAATCAGACATAGCCCTAACGTTTCCATAGATTAATCCTGTTTTTTTTTTGTTGCAAAGTCTTTTCCTCCATTAAGCTTTATGGTGTACGTATTATAATATAATACTGTTACAGCTTCTTAGACCGCAAAATATGTATAAGTAAATCAAATTTATAGTGAATTGAAATTATCTTAGCTTCTATCAATTGAGAAGGCATTATGGACAAACTATGCTTGTGGGTAGTTAGTTCTTCAAAGTACCAGGCTCCTTAATAGAGATAATTGTGTAAAGCAGTTCATTTGAGCGTCACCAGCAGCAAAGATCGATTGTGTTGTAGGCAACATAGACATGTACCACTATTCGTACTGGGTAATTCCTGCGTTGTATAGTTTGTCCGGTAGGTCTTTATCCCTTCGCGGTAATTAGCTCGTGTATATTGCGTAATCAACGCTAACTTTCTCCCCATAAACTAAACTAAAGCATAATAAAATTACTGTAAGTTAATATACGTTTAGAGATACATTTTCACGTTTGTACTTAGGATAATTTTAACTTAAGTCCTTCTAAAATAATATGTGGTATTCCTAAAAATTCAATGCTTCAAACAAAAATTTTCTAGTAACGGTGTGGACAGTAGACATAAATTAAGGTACTGATAATTATAGATAACATTGACTGGAATATGAGTCTGAAATTAATTACTTAAGGTGGGAAAATTATTGTTTGAAGTCTAACTGTATGTCACAAGACGTTAGGTTTAATTTCGGGTGCGTTTTATTTATTCGTGGTGTAAGAACGCTCGCAGAGGTACGGTTTTCGCATTTATTAGCAGTCTTTCCCTTAATAGGATAAGTAAACAAATATATTACATAATAATATTCTAGTTATGCGGTGCACCATGTGTATCGTCAGCGCTTTAAGCCATATCTTACAGTACAATTATATGATGGAAAACTTGTCCGACCAGAAAGGCGTATCATAATTTGTAAATAGAATAAAACTATTTTTAAATGTAACTGCTGTCAAGATGCTTGTGACAAGTAAAATGAGCGCGGGACGCATTCAATATGGCGTCGGTTGAATGTGGCCCGCGTGGAAAACTTTTTGCATTTATTAAATTTTTAAATAATTTCCTACGCACTCAATGTTGTGCCCACTGCCTAAATCAATAGACAATGTGCAGTTTTGTCTTAAACCTAGTGTTTTCGTAATTCTCGCATATTTGTTGTAGCCTCGAAATAGCACACTTTTAAAGCTTGCATTGATATCCTATATTGTTTTTAAGCTTCTATCTCTTAATGACTACATCATACAAAGGTCCACATTGCGTCCTTCATTGGTCGGACAGGTATCTTATTAAATACTGTTCATAGGAACAAAGAGCCCAGAAACATTACAAAGTGAATAGTTCTGGTTATCTGGTACAACAATGTAGTAACTTTTTCTACTTTATGAATAATAATTGTAATCACGTTTATCCCACTTAAAGTGAATTTATTCTTATTCATCATCTCGTAGATTTGAAGCAAAGCTTCTTTTAGGCTAATTACAGTCTTTTGTAACACGTAATGCAACACTGGCTTATCGTCATGGACCCGCGCCGTCCGTTGCTGATTAGGCGACCAGTCATAATCGTGTAATGGAATGTTCGGTTTTCCAACCAATGATATTATCTGATCACTGTCATAGAATAAGTCTTTTTTTTGTTCTTTGTTCGTTGAACGTCCATGAAACATGGTACAAGACGCCATTGTTACATTACACGTTGCACAAGCATGTATTCACCATAACATGTTGCAGAAAACGCATTTGAAATGTACATAAATAGACTTACTTTATTTTCTTATACAGGAATGTAAATAAAATAGTGTGAATTGTTTACCTTAATATAATAAGATAATCACGTACCTATATAATAACACCAAGTTAGTTGAAATAGTTAAAGCGAAAACCGTGCCAAGCATAGCGTTGTAGTTAGGTTAACTATGTGCAGTGTCTTGCGTCTTAACAGTGTTGACGAATTCCGCATATGAATTAAATATTTATCTTTTCCAGTAAATAAGTCATGGAATTAACGTTTACTTTTTGTTCAGTGCCATTATTAAAGTATTACGTTATTTTTAAAATAATGTGTTGCATGAAATGCATTTTTTTATCATTATTATACTTTCAATATTTTTTCTTGATTTCGATCACAGTATGTTTTTTAGCCGACAACGAATCTCATAATTATAGTTAATACTGATTCTATTGTCGTTTGAAACTTAGGTAACGGATTTGCAAAGCAATTCCCTCCAATCTTCCGTCTGGAGCATTCGTAGAGTGCCGCCGGCATAGCGTGTCTGACCGGATCCGTGTGACGCTGTCTCAGTGCTTCCTGCACACAACGCAATACCAGGCCTTCGCCTTCGCCTTCTCATGAAGGGTATATTACGCGCTGATCTTTGACTACCACATAACTACATGTTACCTTTGTTTAAAATAGTACGCTTTATTATATTGGTGACAACTAGATGAAGTAGACCCGAGGTCGTTATTGTACAACTGAGCTGAAAGCTGCTGAAACATTACTTAATTTTATGACTGCATTTAATTTTGATATAATTTGGTTATGTTTTATTTGAAATTATTTTGTTACTCAAATGGTTCTGTGGATTCCCAAAGTATGTTTACTTGTCTTCAGATTTAAAGTGAAACTAAGAGTCGCGTTCTGATTTTTTATTGTGCCGGAATGCGAGGCATAATGTTGGATGAATGTCGAGCTCAGTAAATATACTTCGGAGATGATCACAAAATCAAAAGGTATATTTTGTCGTGAAGCGATGTGTACTTTGTGAAATCTGCTAGCTGCTAGCAGTATAATTGTGGTTTTGTGATAAATACAATAAAATTGAGAACTAAATAATATTGGAACTTAATGATAATTTTTGTACAAGTTTTTGATGTCTATCACGACATTTGTAAGAGCATTCGGAACATTTCAGCAGTTACTTGAGACACGTCACTATGTTGTGGTAAGAGTGTGGAAGCGAAGTGAGACGCAACACTAAAACTGCATAATAATAATGATACAATTATGAGATTTTAGCGAATGTAATAAGCCATTTTCGTGCTATTTTTGTAACTTTAACTAGGAGCTTGTGTTGTGTTAGTCTTAGTGTAGTTAATTATGTGCATCCATCACCCCTTTGCGTGTGTCCCTGCATACAGGCGCGCTTCTTACAATAGATAGCGCATAGACAAGCCAAGGTAATGTATGGAACATGACAGTTGACAGTTGCTGTCGAAATGTCACGTGCTCCAACTGTGACAAACACAAGCCTGGCTTTTCTATATGTTATCGATACACACCTAATGCACCATGTCTACTAGCAAGTTTTATTGCACAACTTTAGTTGCACAGTCGACTAATGACAACATTCACAGCAAGTCGACTCGCTGCGGGTTTTACTTACTAAGACTGATAAAACGTCAGCTTATGCCAAAGATATCTAAAAATTTATAGAGCGGACATTGGGAATATTTTCGCACAAAAATTTTGATTCCGAACATATTCAATTTTGACACACGAATTCTAACTGACAAGCGGGTGTGTGATACTAGACAGAACGATTTGTTACCCAGTAGTAACAAGTAATGGATTACGATTTTCTTCCAGTTGTCCCGTCTATCACTGGCAAATATTTGAATTTCTTTGGCTTGCGCAAATCGTGCCAGTAGGCACCGTGCATTAGATTGTTTGAAGCTATGCCTGCTTTGCTTTCTTAAACGCTCACCTCGAGAAGGCACGCAGAGGACCGCTATACCGTCAGCAAAGGGCAGATGAATGTTTTTGTCAATATCAATGTGTAATAAGTAGTATTTTTGTACACGTGACTCGCGGGGCGCGAGGTCCAGTCCTTGGTCCTAACGCCCCGCGAGGCGCTTAGTGGTGTTCAAAGATCAACCATAAACTACCTCTTTTTCGTAAGGTATTAAGACTGACGGGAGTAAGTAAAAGTAACCATGATTGGTGGAATGGTGGTTTGATCACCGCTTTAGAAGCCTGTTGTCTACTATTTTATTTAATTTTTAGTTTTCTGTAGAATGTAATCTTAGGCCGTCACCGTCAGGATTAGTTTGACTTGAGCAATTGCATATACATATATTCATGTAGTGTAGTCCAGCTTACAAATCGTCATAGCGAGTGGACAACAGTCTTGTTCTATTGTAAGTACCTAGCGGGAATATCTGTGGATGCTGTCAGCCTCGTCGCCCAGACAGCGGCGACTAGTGGGCGAGCAGGGATGACAGACAGTATAACAAAGGTAAGGTTCACAGATATTCTCGCTAGATCATAATTATTATCTACCTTAGCTTACGTAATTATTGTAATCATCTCTAATGTGTGTAATGAGACTGAATTTTTTTTGTAGTAGTGTTCCTATATTTTAATTTAGACTATTTTACTGCCTACCGTATTTCATTAACTTTATTTTTACCTTCGGTACATATTCATGCATCATTACATTACATTACATTCATCCTTATAATCCTATCAATTTATGTACGACGCTATATAATGTCAAATTTTTGAAATTTTTTAAAATGAATTTTGTATGAGAAATTAATCAAGTGATTGATAGAAAATGGTGTTTTATTTTTCTCCACACACTTACCCTACGCTGACTATTGTAGAAGAAGGACGCTCTCTGATTGTCGATAAATAAGTAATCATAGACACACACACAAACTTTCTTTAATCTGATCCTAATTTACATTTCGCTTCTGCTTAACTCAAAATACTCACCAATCGATTTCTTATGGAAACAGAATCAGTCGTCAATGTTCTCACCACATGTGATTATGCATCTATGTGATAGGGACTGGAATATATCCAACCTCACAAACTTTACTGCACCTGAACTCGAACCCGTCGACTTTTTTATGCTTGTCAGGCCATTTAAATTGGATTCCGGGCTTTTACTCTGTGGGCCTTTTTTACGGGTGGGAAATAATCAAATAACTTCCCCCGCTTTGGGCGGAGCTAGAGTAGTGTCAGACTTGTACTGATTAAAACCCACCCATGTTCCTTCTATTGCCCTTTACGTTCCGGGGTTTACAGTACGGCCAACGAGAAGCGATACCAAATGTAAACAAAACCCACGCTAAAACCACATCTAAAATGTCCGCCCGAATGTTGGCGAACCCGTCTTAACGTTGTCATGGTTTTTGCCGGGAGAACGAGACATTACGACAAAGGCACAAGATGGAAAGAGCTAAATATTAGATTGTCAACGCCACAGTTGTTCTTTAGGTTAATGACCTTTCGTATCGCTTCTCGTTGACCGTACTGCACAACAGGATTAAAGTGTGATATACCTAGGATTGCCTGACTTGACGCCTTGACCATAGATCTAGTTGGTTTATATTTGTCAATATGGTCTGTCATGTCAATGCCATTCAAATACGTAGCGGTATAATTTTAGAAAAATCTCATTAATCGGAGATGGGTCATCAAATCAGTGCGATGTTCTCAAGTTTGGGCAGATTCTTCGAGTACCCTGTAAAACGAAAACCGATATGTTTTTACAGACAGGAGGACTTTAGTGCAACAGGTAATGTGTTTAGGGTTCCGTACCTCCAAAGACATTCAAATATTTACAAGTAATAGACGGGAAAAAACGAACAAAATCGCAATCCATTACTTGTGAAATCGTAGAAGTAGGTATATATTACGCACTCGATTTTCAGATAGCATTCGTGTGTCAAAATCGAAAATGTTCGGGATCAACATTTTTATGAAAATTTTCCGCTTTATAAGTCGTTTAAATCTGCGTACCTCAAAAAGAAAAAACGAAAGCCGTCTGTTTGTCCAGACCCTTCATCTCGGAAACGTGTGGAGGTATCGAGTTGACATTAGAACCAAAGCAAAGTCTACGCTCCCTTTTTTTTAAATGTTTTTTTTTCACTATTACTTATACCATCAGAAAATTTAAAGTACGATTGACATCGTTACATAATGTGCACAAAAATCCCTCTTATAAGAAACTTAGCTTTTGCCTGCGACTTCGTCCGCGTGGTATAATAGTTCCCGTTCCCGGGGGATTTCCGTTATGAAAACTATCCTATGTCCTTTCTCGAGTCCCAGACTATATCTGTACTATATTTCATTGAAATCGGTTCAGTGGTTTAGGCGTGAAGAAGAGACAGACAAACAGACAGAGTTACTTTTACATTTATAATATTAGTACGGATGATCACAAGATATAGGTACGGCTTTTTTTTTCCGGGTGGGAAATCATCCAATGACTTCCCCCGCTCTGGGCGGAGCGGGGGGGGGATGTCAGACTTGTACTGACTAAAACCCACCCATGTTCTGCCCTTTACGTTCCGAGGCCGAGGTATCTCTTTCGAACAACCCGCAACCCCGGCAGGATATAGGTATGGCTGTCTTTTAATATTTGCATGCAGCAGGGTCTTTGATTGGATTCGCGGATCTGACTTAGATTTTCTGGCTAGAATTTAAGAAGCCAAGGAATGTTAGATTTGAGCTAGTAGCTTCCTACCTATGCAAACACTGCCGGCAGGATACGCCTTTTCCTACCCAGGAATAACAGCTGATATTATGTGTATAAGTAGGTACCAATGAAGAAGGAACTAATAAAAGTCTACGATTTATCCATACTGCGTCTTTGGTCGCAAACGTGACTGCTGAGTATCAGGTCCTGGGTTCGATTCCTAAGCCGGGGAAAATGTTTTTAGTAGCAGCCATAGAGTCTGGATGTTCGTTCGCCCAGTTGGTCGGTAGCGAAATGTAGGTGCAGGTAAATAAAAAGGTTTTTTATTTTCCTTATAAACTTGAAAAGTACGTAAAGTTCAAACTATGTAAAACAATAAATAAAGGTTAGTGTGTCATTAATGTAAAAAGAAAAATAAATAAGACTACTTAATTACTCTACTATTTTGTTAGTGTTGTGTGTAGGTACTTACTACTACCACAGAATAAATAATAGTACTTACGTATACCCCTCTGCTTAGCCGGTCGAGGATAATAGGCTGCGTGTTGTTAGTCAGCCTTTTACCAGGGATTGTAAGATCATCCTTGTTTATCTAAAACTCAAGCATAACCTAAGACTAGATTCAAGAGGCCAAACCAATATAAAGAAATGCAACACAGGTTATCCCAATGCTGGGAAACTATACCTCCCCTTTATCCACTCAATCCGATATTACGCCAACATAGACCAATTCACTAATGCCGTTTATCGTGTTGGCGTCGAGACGATGGTCTCGTGGATTGTCGTGGTGTTCCTAAGGGGTATGTCATAAAAAAAAAAAAATAATTGATAATAAGTATATGTTTTTCAAATGGTAACCTTAAAAGGCATAGAAACCTCCAAAAAGTACTACGTATCATTTGTTTTTTTTTTAACTCTTTTTTTAAGGAGCCCCCTAACTAAACAAATTATTCTATTAACAATAGGTGAACCTCACAGAAAAGTAGCAGATCCGCAGAGAAACATTCAAACGGACTACGACAAACTTGTTGATTTGTTCTATACGAGACTAGCGGAGCAACGGCAGTATAACCATGTAAGATTTTTTTACGAAAAAATAAATACTTTTTGGTGGGTTAGGTAAGCAAACCTCGTTGGTCAAGTGGCCAGTTTCAATTCTCGGGTCGATCAATGTTTTATTGGGTCTTTCCATTAGAAATTTCTCAGTACTAACCACGGAGGCTGGATTTGCGCCCAGTGGATGTCATTGTCAATAAGGCTCACCCCAATTACATGTGACTGTAACATCTCATCTCATCTCTGCTTAACCCTTCGGAGGTTATACAGTAGTGATATTATGTTATACTCGTTTTTCTTTTTTAATAAAACGTTGTCCTACTCTAGGAATTTCTCCTGCTTCGTAGGTGCGATTACAAATATTTAAACTCACATAGGTACACAAACAGCCTTTTTTTGTGGATGGGAATTCACCAAATAACTTAACCCGCACTGGGCGGAGCGAGGGGGTGTGTCAGACTTGTACTGACTAAAACCAACTCATGTTCTTTCTATTGCCCTTTATGTTTCGGGGCCGCGGTATCTCTTTCGAACAACCCGAATCTCCGGCAGACACAAACAACCTTAACTTAATCTTGTATAGGAAATCATACTTTAATAAGCACTCAAAAGATCTTTCATGGGACCTATGTCTCGTCTGTCAGCCTGAACAAGTATCATGGCTTCAATCTTGCAAATTTTACTCAGATCCAGCCTGTCCCTTTGCTATCTTCCCTCAGCGACGCCCTAAGCCGAGGCTCGTGCTCTTAACGTGTAGTCGCTTAGTTTGTAAGTTTTGGCCCTGGCTGGATGTCTTAATTTTTAAGGCATCCACAGGAATCACCCGGTTAAGCAGACGACAACCGCCTAGGTTGAACTACGAGATGCCGTTCAGAAAAAACTTGCAAAATAATATCAAACATCCTACACAGCAATGAACAACCGTACGTCACGTCATCACGTGGTCACGCCGCCAGTGCCGGTTTACCTACGCACTACGCGTGTTTTAAGACTTTCCAAGACTTCGGAAACACGGTGTACTTAATAATGGAGTGTTTTACTCGTCGCTACGTCACCGGACGGTTTACATAGTGTTTTGACATGATTTTGTTTTTATGCATTTTCAGTATTTTTTAAACTTGGACATATGATACTGTCCACGTTTATTCATCAAGGCAGTGTTGGTGAACCTCAGTTCTTCGTTGATTACATGTTTTCAATGGCTGATTAAATATTACCAAGGCAATCCCCAAAAAATTTTGGTAGTTATGTTTTTGAACCGTTTGGGGTTGAAACACTAGGGCCATGGGGACCGAATGCTTACCTAGTTGGCTGATTAAATATTACCAAGGCAATCCTCAAAAAAAAAATGGTAGTTATGTTATTGAACCATTTGGGGTTGAAACACAAAGGCCATCGGGTCTGAGTGCTTACCTAATTTTTCGGGATATCGCAAAGTGGTTAGTCGACTCTTGATGTTAGCAGGGGGCTGGCCTTTATTTGGCCAAAGATTCAGCATCGCCATCCAACGTGGCAAAGCTACCTTCAGAGCACTTTTCCTATTGATAGCGATGTAGTTGAATTTTTCACGCCCATTTATTGGTTTCCCCATTTTGGGACTTGTACATATTTTATTGAGTATGAACAGAATAAAGTTTCTATGTGCGTTCTGTTACGACTCAACGTCACATCAAAGTATTTAGGTGTATAATTATTGTTGATATTTAAGACCGTAGAGATAATGAGCTTAAAATCAACCCTCAGGCATACACTATTAATAACATTATATTTTAAACTTCAACAAAACGAACATAACCCTTATTAGGGTTCCGTAGTCAACTAGGAAACCTTATAGTTTCGCCATGTCTGTCTGTCCGTCCGTCCGTCCGTCCGTCCGTCCGTCCTCGCTTAATCTCTGTGACCGTTAGCACTAGAAAGCTGAAATTTGGTACCAATATGTATATCAATCACGCCGACAAAGTGGTAAAATAAAAATTGGAAAAAGTTGTTTTAATAAGGTAGCCACCCTATATGTAAAGTGGGAAGCGATTTTTTTTTTAATTTCAACCCTAACGTGTGATATATTGTTGGAAAGGTATTTAAAAATGAATAGGGGTTTACTAAAATCATTTTTTGATAATGTCAATAATTTCGGAAATAATCGCTCCAAAAGTAAAAAACAATGTGTCCCCCCCCCCTCTAACTTTTGAACCATAAGTTTAGAAAATATGAAAAAATTCTGAAAAGTAGAACTTTATAAGGACTTTCTATGAAAATTATTTTGAACTTGATTGACACAACAGTTTTTGTACAAAAAAGACAAAAAGTTTTACAAAATAATTTCTGGACTAAGTTTGTAGTACAATCATATATGCAAGCATTTTTTTTAACTTCGTTTACATACATTTTATTATCCTGAATGTATCTTTTTTCAAACAAAAAAAGAATTATTGAAATCAGTTCTCGCAATCCAAAATTATTAAAAAAGTATTAATTAGTAACCCAATTCCCCGAGAGATGGCGCTGTAGGTACTTATTACATTGGATCGGGTATTACCGAATTGTTCGGTTGGTCTCTCCTTGGCATTGGCGGTATCTTATAACTACATAAAACTTCTATTAAGAACATGCTAAGGCAATTTAGAACAAAACTAAAATTCATTTTTTTAACACCATCAAATGTTAGGGTAAAAACCAGTTCATAAATAGTTTGATAGATGGCGTTGTGTAATGACGTAATTTTTTTAAAAGTCGATGTTAAGATATTCCGTGCTTTCATGACCTACCGTGGTAAAGTAAGTTGCTCTTAAATATATTCGTAATTTTATTTATGAGTGCATAATCTAATTAGTTGTCGAGGTTTGATTTTGATTTGTCCGGTATTAAAATGTTCTCGTATATTTTGAACAGTGATAATCATGTTGAGGACGACGCTGTGCCCGCCTTTCATGATTTGTTATCCCAACAGGCCAACACACATCGTTTCGGTCTAGAGAAGTGTCTATTTTTCTTTACCCGGAACTAATAAAGCCTGAGTGTCATTTATAAATTATATATGGCGGAGAGAGAAGTCGGGTTTGTAGGGCATTGGATTTGCATTTATTACATCAATGAAATATTACGGGTCTATGATAGTTTATATAATAGTTTAAGTCATTCGCAGCACGTTTACGTTAACGCACTATTCCCATACTTGGATAATAATAAAATACAATTCTCTAGTGTTCAACGTCAAACAAATAATAAACTCATAAGTGGGAACACTTACCTATTGTGACGGACGGGAAACTACGGAACCCTACACTGAGCGTGGCCTGACACGCTCTTGGCCGTTTTTTTTTATAATTGAATAGCATATATTGGCACTGTAGGAAATGAAAGAAAAGGATCGCAGATGGAGTATGCAGAAGGTGGTTGAGCGCTTCCCCGGCTGGAACGAGGTGACCATCGCCAACCTGCATAGCCTGTTTCTACTCTTCGACAACCAGTCCAACGGCATGCTCGGATTTGATGATTTGTTGGTTTCACTATTTGGTATTTTAGGATTCTAGTGTTATATGGCCCGGATTCCACCGAAGCCGGGATGAGACGAAAGGAGGAGAGATGTGTTGCAAACCACTAATAGAATTTATATTTAAGTGGAAACACTTAAATATAAATTCACCAATACCAACTACCACACTCAGCAACAGACAGCGGAGAGGTCAGCTGTGTGATTAAGCTGTTCACACATCACTGCTCTGGTCTAGCCTGTACTGGCCTGTACACATCTTCGCACAGCTTTAGTGGATACCTAGCAACACCAATTCTCCGCCTTGCACATCTCCGCACGTCTCCGCTTTGGTTAAGTTCGGGCCTAAATGATCCAGGGAGTTTACTCCAAGTTACCATCTGTCAGCAGTAATAATGATTGAAAAGTCAAAAATATGTTGCATTGAAATAATCTACCGAAAGTCAACCCAAAATCGTCGTAGAAATATGAAACGCTTTGAAAGCGATTGTCACTTGTGAAGGCCTTCAGCCGTTATTGTTGTATTAGCGACACGCCCCAGCTTCGCGCGGGTGCAATGTAGATACATACTAATTTAATTTTATATATAAAATTCCTTCTTGAATAATCATTGCATAATCAATCACTACTTATTTAGCGGGGCAGTTCTAGAGAGTCTGGGTGATGAGAGTGGCATGGAAATACGCAAGGAGAAGTTCAATCTTGCAGACACGGACAATGACGGCTGGATCACATATGATGAGTTTCTATCGGTAAGCGTAATTAGATTCAGGATAGACTCTCTAACAATGCAACAACCGTTTCTCGATAGTTTGCAGACATCATGCAAACGTGATGTTAAACTTATTTTTAGTATTGTTTTTTTTTTTGCATTATTGGATCTTTGGAACAATATAAGAACATCTTCAAAGCACAGCTTCTGCGTAGCGGCTATAGAGGTAGCAACATTAGCTTCTGCGTAGCGGCTATAGAGGTAGTTACGTAGCGTTGTTGCGTAGCGACAGCACCTACGAGGCGTAAACGACGTCGCGCCACGAAATCTACAAACCCTCCACGCTACTAAGTCACATCGCTAACGAAAGTCTGTTTACACAATGTCATCTACGTAGTATGGGTGCTTCTACTATTCCTACAAAATACTACGCAACGTCGTCAACGGAACGCCCACGGCACTAGCATAATTTCGTACTACGACGCCTACAAAAGATCTACGCCGCTACGCAATGACGTCTACGAAACGTCTACGTCGCTACGACGCCTACGAAAGCTCTACGCAGCGGTCGCTACGCAGTCAAATATACGTAAAGTATTTAGTCTCCATTACTTTTTACTAATTAACAATTACCCAAGTTATATGCTTGCTATGCTCTTAAAAGCTGGACACGTGTCCATTGTTTCTCCTGTTTCTCAATGAGGCAGTATAATTTAGCTCAAAATCCCAATTTTTACTGCAAGACTCCTTTACTTCATTTCCAGTTGGTGTACAATTTCAATCCTGGCGAGGACGGCCGCGTCACCGGTCTGGCAGCCTTGTGCAATGACGTCGCAGAGAACATACAGTTTGTGAGCAACCTGACTGTCGGTGAACAGCTGGAGTATGGCCTATTTTAAATAAACTTCGTTATTTTCTCAAAGGTGTTTTATTGCGTGTTTACCTGCAACAGATGTTTAGTTCTCGCAACTTAAGCTTAGCTATACTAAAACCATGATCACAGAACGGTGCAGTCTCATCACCGTTACTATACCTCTGATTGTGCATCAGTGTCGAATAATAATGATCTTTAATCTTATTGCTATAAGGTTGCCCCTGGATTGTTGACATAACTAACAAAATCAGAAAAAAATAGTAACAAAAAGGTTGGCGTTTTTGGAACTGATGGCGTTTTCTTTTACTAATTATTTTTAGTCGTTTATCCTCTCTATAGGACATGGACTTGATTACAAGACTGTAGCTACAAGACATGGTGGCAATAGTATGCATGGCATGCGGCAATTGAGGTTTCTCAGATATTTCATAAAAAGGTACAATAATACTTATCACTTTATGAGCTCAAGAACGATGTGAACGTTCATCCTGCATTGCCATTTCATCGATGGTTTGTGACTTGACCAATTTAGACGTGGCCTATGTGACAAAAAGGAGCTCAGAACTGCAAGTCGTTAGTCCCTCCGAATTTTACGAAAAACGCTCACGGTCCGTTAAAATTTTGGAGAGAAATTGGATCAATAGTTTGTCGACCTATGATCACCCGACGGCACTGAAGGACATGTTACCAAGGGCAAGGCCCTCGTTGCCACTGGGGTTCAGACGTACCCCGCGTTTCTCTGATCCCTTAGAACACACCCTTTCTTTTGTACCCCTCAATACAACCGGTCAAGCTTGCTCACTGCACAGGACACCACGCCCCACGCAAAAGTACAATAGTAATTTTTATTGAAAGTTACTTTTAATAATGCGTTTGGCTATTGGTCTGCCTGATATTGAGTTGTGTGTCAAAATAACAGTTGGGTTAAATATTTATCCGACTATTTAAACCCGAAGTGCAGCTTAAAATAGTATTTTGTTAGAAGATCAACAATTGCAAATACAATGTACTACTCCACAAAGCCTACATGTTAACTGTAACTAATTAATTAAGAAAGTTCTTTAAGAAAAGTTGAAACTCGATTAAAAAATACTATTAAAAATACTAAAGTGCTTTTTGAATATGTAAGAAAAAGTTGTCTTGGGCAAGCATTTTACGCTGTCAAAAATGAGATATTTTTTTTGAGATCACTAAATAACTGCTCCCGCTCTACATGGAGCAAGAGGGAATGTATGTCAGACTTTTAATAACTAAAACTTATCTGTGTTTCTTCTTTTCTCACGTGTTTTGAGGCCGCAATATCTCTTTCGAACAGTCGGCAATTACGGCAGGCTCCTCTACTTAACTGAAATCTCTTTGAAGCGCGCGTGGAACGCAAAGGCACCATCGACACGGGCAAATTGCACCTTCATTTCATCTCTATATTCCTTCATCAATATCCACTTTACTTCTTAAAAACCAAAATAAATAAAACCCTGCAGCAATATAATACGAGAAAGAAACAGCTGATGTGTTTAATAAATATTTTAATCTTAAACAATACAAGCCGTTTGTCTTGATATGGACATGTGATGAGGAGGGATGAAGGACATGTGACGAAAAAAGTAATGGATCTGAATGTTGATGGAGGGAAAGCCAAAGAAAAGATGGATGGAGTGTGTTAGGAATGATATGAATGAGAAAGGAGTAAATGATGCCGTGACGTCTGATAGGGGAGAATGGAAGAAGAAAACATGTTGCGCAGACCCCAAATAGAATGGAACAAGGGCAGGAAAATGATGGGAAATCTTAAACAATAGTAGAATTACAGAATTCAAGACAACTAAAACTATTTTGTGATTATCTAGCAACAAGAACTTACAGAGTAAGGTCTCACAGTAACCGGACGCAAAAAAAACGCATTAAGTATTTTCATACTCATATCCAACTATTAACTATTTTTCTTTAACATTCCCATTATCGTTTAGCTGCTAGAATGTCCAATTGCTTCAATTTCTCATTTTTCAATAGCGCAGTTGATCATCTTCACTGAGCGAATCCACATCGCTCAGTTCGTTAAGACTGGGGTCACACGCCAGGCACCGCGCACCCGTCTCTTTCCAACACTCTGCACAGTACACGAACGGACACTTCGGTAGGCAGCAGCAGTGCCAACGGCTTGATGATTGTTGTCCTGAAAATGTTAATAAAATTATTTTACTACATAAAACACCGTCACCTAAATTTAACAGAGCACTGTTTGTGGACTACCAAGCATTGAACAATAGCGGAGAAGAGGTAGGCCCCTGCCAGGGCCACTGCCTGCCGGGCTTGCGGATTGTCGAAAGAGATACCGCGGCCCCGGAATATAAAAGGCAAAATAAGAAGGAACACGGTTTTTGTAGTCAGATTAACTATATAAGTGTAACACTCCCCCCCACTCCGCCCAGGGCGGGGGAAGTGATTTAACGATTATCATCCGCAAAAAAAAAGCAATGAACAATTATCGGCATTTTATTAAGATATCCTTAGTAAACGAGCATCACTTCAAGAAATGAAATACCTACTGTAAAGGAGGACGAATAACTAGGTTGCAAAGGTCAGATAGGCAATACTAATATTTAGCTCATCCGACCCCGACATGTAGTTGCAAAAAGGTTAGGGCTTAGGCCAAATCAACGGACCATCAAGCGTTGATGATGACTATGAAAATATTAGGTGCAGAATTTTTTTCTTCTAATTTTCCTTTCCCCTGGGAGGTTACGTGGTAGGTGAAAGCAGGGTAAGGAGTCCCACATGTGGGGAACTCTTCGATCCCAATCTACTGATCAGGATCAAGCAATGCCATTATACTGTTTTCCCTGTAGCATGGTGCGGGTGACATTAGTAAAATGTAGATACTACTTATACCTCTTTCATCTGGAAAGTTTTCGGTACCGGTAAAGCTTTACCCTGAATATCATAGCCGTATAGGACTACCCAAAGACATGTTTAGTAATGGGATGTATTACTATGAAGCACTAAACATATCTTTTAATCTAATGTCATTCGCATCATGTTACGGCAAAATTGGTATAAGACGTTTAGTTGTACGTTGCACTACAGAGTTTCATACAAAGCTTGATGAACGGTGCAACGTGGGGATGCTTATCGTGTGTGTCCCATTTTTTTGACGGTGCGGTGTTCATTTCCTACGCTTCCACTACCTACTCAACTTTCTCACCCTCATCGTTTCTAGGTTCCGTCTCGCCGCAAATGAGGCAGGTCATCCTGGCTGCTGGCAGGGCGTTCAACCAGCCCAACAGGTAGGGGAACTTCATTCTCAAACTGAGGAGGTTCTCACCAGAGAGATAATGTGCGCGCACGGCTTGGACTGCTTTCCTGAATAAAAAGTCATTTTGATCAAGTTATATCACTTATCCAGCATAGGGAACAGTTTTTTTAGGTTTCGTACATCAGAAAAAAAAAACGAAAACTCTTATATAATCAGTTTGTTGTCCGTCTGTTTAAATATTCGTGTTTTCCCAATCTTTACTAGTGCCAAGCTTGTTCTTTCTTATTCCCTTATCCCAAGCGAAAGTGAGTTTGTTTTTTTGTTACATCTTAACGCCTAAATGGCCAAACCGATTTTAATGAATTTTGGTACAAAGATAGTTGGGACCCTGGAGACGGACTAGGCTTTTTTTTAAAAAGAGAAAGACGGAAGAAAAGGGGGAGAGAAAAAGATATTTTTTGATCATCATGCGGGTTTAAGTTAGCGTTGGCACAAAGTAACTATGCCACGCGGACGAAGTCGCGGGCGGAAGCTAGTCTTCTATACTTTTGTATTACTCCACATCTCATCAGTCATCTCCTTTCTAGTCATATCATCCATCAAACAATCCATCCATCGATTTTTTGATCTTCCTCTACTCTTAAAGTCATTTACATTCCCACTCAAAAGTTCCCTAACTTAATTTATCTCCAAATGTACCAATAACAGTAACGTTTACAATAATTAAAATGTTAGTTTAGTAATGAGAGGAATTGCGTTAGTTAGTGCTATTCTTACCTACGCAATGTTTTGTCCATCTTCATACGCTTCTTAAGAATATCGTTGTAGAGATGTAATACGCGTTGTTTCTCACGACGCGGATAGAAGTAACTGCAGATTTGTCTGAAATGACTTCTGAACGTAACTGGTGGAACGTAAATGGTACGTAACCCTTTAGGGGTTGAAGGCATGCTGTTATGGAATTCCAGGTTGTTTTAGTTAATTTTATTATGGGAGAACTCATAACTAGAAAAAAAATTAGAAAGATCGTAAAATCAGCACCCTAATGTGAAAACTCGTTCTAAAAGTGGAAAACCAGAAAGATTTTGACCAGTCTTTTGGTCAATTTATTTTACAGCAGTTAAGATTTACCTTCTAAGCCTCATCGTATACGGGTTCAGATAAAGCAGCAACAATATCCACAGGTATCCTCCATAGATTTTAACGAAGTAGATCGGTGGCATGGCGCGAGGATGCGGCACGCATTGTTCGTTGGTAACTGCACGACGTTCCCCCTGGCTTGACGAGAGATTGGACAACAGCTTGCGGAGGAGGCTGGCTAGTACACCTGTGCCTTCCACCTGAAGATGGACATAGGAAGTAAAGAGCTGTTTAAATTGACTCATAGACGTGTTTGTGCCTTCTTAATGGAACTATCTAGATCTTGCGTGCAGTACCAAAGGTGTTCTCTTACAGATACTGCTTAGGAGAGGTTTAATCTAGCAATGGAATACGAACTAGGGTGCTCCTAGTGCTATAAAAGATCTTGTTCTTATTTAGCTTCATTGTCACCACTATTTCAGCCTAACTACAAGATCGCAGGGGCATTAAACGTTCAAAATGAACTTGGATTATCACCTCAATTTTCAAATCCTGCGTCCCCTGTTGCACGACATCACCCTGGGCATGCTGTCGCACCACATCTAGCGCCTCGTAGAACAGGCGGTCCAGCATCACGAAGGTGGTGGCTGTCACGACCTCCAGCATTACCTTCAAGATCTGCGTCACCAGTTTGCTGTGCGTCGATGGCGTGTACCACATTGAATGTATGTCTATGTATTTGTATCGTTCCATCTATGAAAACAAATTCGTTCACTGATAATTTGAGATGGACATCGTATGCTAGGGTCTTCTATTTTGATCATTCTGTCCTAATAAAAAGTATTAAAAGGCTAATGAGTTAATCAATGGTGTTTACAAGTTTAACTCATTAGTTATCGGTTTCTTTTTCTTTAGATACCCACAAACGTCAAGTTCAACTGTCAGACTTAAGACATTTGACGGGACTTACATACAAAAACAGCCTTAACCTAAACAACCACGTGTAAGCCATGCAAATACTTGTTCCGTGCAGGAATAGAACCCGTGACACGCAACGTAACAGACAATCGTTCAGCCACTATGCATACCGTATCACGACGAAAGTTTGCGAGGGAACATCGGTATGGTTTTAGTCAGTACGAATCTGATAGACCCTACCGCTCTCCCAAGGGCGGAGGATCCATTAAGGATTACGACATCAAGAAAAAGAAAGTTCGGCAGATATATTGCATAAATTGCCCTTTCCGTATTTCTCATTACCTTCTTCAACGGTAAAAGCGTGACCTGATCCTTCTTCTTCCTCTTCTTGTCCAACCTTTTGAAGTAACCAGTAATATACACGTTGTCAAAGTTAATGCTGGTCAGATACAATTCGTGGTACGTCACGGCTGCCATTACAATGCGGAGGAACAGTAAAGCCATTGCCACGTTCAGGGCCACAAAGACTACACTCATGATGATGTGCTTCTCTTCGAAGGAGTGCAGAACACGCTCGCCGGTTTCTTTAGCATCCTGTGACCGTTTTATGAAGTATTTTAGGTACTTAATTGCTTTTATTGCGAATCCTAATTCCTACTAATTTTAATAATAGTAAAAATGCAAATGTTTGTGAGGATGGATAGGTCCATGAGTCAAACTTATAACTTTCCTATTGAGTTTTGACACAGTCGGATAAAAATCAGATGTTATAGAAGGATAGGTCCGTTGGATCATCATCTGCCTAGCCTTTTCCCGACTATGTTGAGGTCGGCTTCCAGTCTAACCGGATGCAGCTGAATATCAGTATTTTACCTCCACAACAAAGTTAATACTGGGTAATACGATACCCCTTGGTAAGACTGGTTTTCAGACATCAATAGTCCGTTGGACACTTGCATAAGTCCAAAAATGGAAGCTTTAGCAGAAGACCACAATACTTAATATGAATTACGTTGTAATTCCTAAAATAGTCACATACTGACAATTCATAATATTAACTGCGGTTGTCTTCTGGGGATCTAAAATGGCGGCTTAAGCAGAAAAATAATATGAATGACATAATCATTAAAATGATCACAAAGTGACAATTAACAAAAATTAACTGCGTCTGAGACTATTTCAAGAATTTTAACGTAATACATATTATTGTCCTATTAATATTGACCCCCTGTTGTCGATAACCTGATGATATGATTCTACAACTGCCATTTTTGGGTTCCTAACTGTGACGCGCACACCGAAGCATAGACATCTGTAATCGCTGAAAAGATGATGACAACGATGTATTGGCCTTTATTAAATTACCTGAATATCATACAAGTTGTGCTCGAAGGTAACTTTGTATTTGAGAGTGACATTATTTAAATTGCCGCCTAGTTCTCGTTTGGCTTTCTCTAGAGCGACATATCCTTCGCCTAACCCATAGTCCATCTGAAAATGTTAAGATAATAAGCCCATTGCTAACCTAACCGTCGTGTGATTGATTTATTAAGATGTTTATGCTTCAAATAAAAATCAGAATCTGCAGTCTTGGGTAACCCCAAGACTGCAAATTCTGGTTTTTTATTTTATAACTGGAAGTTGATTGAAGCAGAAACGAAAACGATGGAGGCGGAGATAACCCGCGAAATACAAATCTTCTTACCTTCTTTGCGTTTAATGGGATTCAATTTATTTATATGAGAAAATAGTACAATATAGCAGAAATATTCAATCTATTGCACAGTCAAAAGAAATATTTACATTATGGAATAATAAAAAATTAGATAGATATTAAATTAAAGACGTATCTGTTACAGTGAAGAATGATGTTGATTTCATGGGCTACCACGCTTTCCGCGTGGCATAGTTACTTTGGGCTTAACGCTAACTTTAACTCGCGTGACGAAAAAAATATTTTCTCTCCCCTTCTGTTCTCTCTTTATCCCCTTTCTCTCACTATCCACCAAAATTCATCAAAATCGGTTTTGCCATTAAAGCACAAACAAACTCAATTTCGCTTTTAGAACATTAGTCAGGATTTTATGCAATAAGAATGCATCCAGTCTTACCTGTTTCCTACTATCACACGTATCATTCTTCAGAAAGCTCTGCATAAAGTTGCATATATGCTTGAGTTTTAAAGGCGAGCACAACACCAACGCCTTGGATTGAGCCATATAGCTGTAACAATCGTCGTAAGCCGAGGCAAAGGCTTTGCGGCATATTACCGTCGCTTGCGTCAGCTGATATTGACACCTGTGTTCCAGCTTCTTTCCATAAAGCTTTAAATATTGATCTTCTTCATTTACTGCTACTATTTGTCTAAAATGAATTTTAAGATCATGGATTAGGTATGGTTTTTAATTTTGTATCTTCTTGAAGTGAGCATGAGACAAAAAAACTAACGGGGTACAAATATAAAACACGGCTGGAAAATCACCACTAATGAAATAACCTAGCTACCGCGATAGCGTAGTAGGTACTAAACAAACGCCACGATAAATGTACAGAAACTTGGTGACAGATGGTGACGGATGAGGTGTGTCCTGCAGAGGAGAACAAACCTGCTTATAGTTTAAGACTGGCTTCAGATAAGGACAAAAATCTAAACAGTATGTTTAAACAACCTGAACGGATTCGCATCGGATCAGAATCATCCAGCAAGAAGAACTGAGGTGATGCCGATCTGGAGCACTTTTGGTTTTATTCTAGAACTGAACAAATATTTGTACACTCGGGGACACATCAAGCTATACATTTCCAGTTTAAGGTAGCTTCTCATAAACTGGTTTTGAATAGCTTGACGTGACGCCGTATGTACATTCTGCAGAATACTTAATCCTTATCTATCCATGTCTGAATGTAGAACGGCTCTAGACAAAGTTCTCAGACCACAGCAATTGAAAGTGATTAAAAAAATCTATGTTTACATGCATTAAAGGAAAAAAACATCGATACTTACTCATATTTTGCCTCAATGGTTCTGGACCGCGAGTCCAGTCTCAGTAAAAGGTCCAATTTGTCGCTCTGTTGTTTTTTAACTTCTACTTCTTGTGTGTCTTCTATCTCATGTTCTATAGGTGCTACTATGTCACGAATGGAGCTAAAAGCAAATCATTATTGATCTTCTTTTATCACCAGTGGCGAGCTACTAAAACTACTTGACCCTAATTTTGAAAAAGTAGTTGAATGTAACATAACTAAGGAAATATTAGTGTGCCATTAGCTACACCCCTGCCTAAGCCTTCGGGGATTCCAGGCGTGATGTTACCTAATACAGTTCAATGTGACGTTTTAGTTTCCGCCTACCTTCTAGGCGAGGTAAAATGCGAAAAGTTCTATGCGAATTAAAATCAAATGTAATAAATAAGAAAAAAAGTCATGTTTATCCGTACTAATATTATAAAAGTTAAAGTTTGTTTGTTTGTTACGTCTTGACGCCTAAATGGCTAAACCGATATTGACGAATTTTGGTATAGAGATAGTTGGGACCCTGGAGACGGATATAGGCAATTTTTTTCAAGTGAGAAATGAGAGAGAAAGAGGGAAGAAAAGGGGAACTTAGCTTTGCTATTACAATCAATAAGGCGCAAGGGCAAAAACTACAGGTAGCAGGGACTTGCTAATCAGGAAAGGGGAAATGTGTTACCCCGAATTTAACGCGAGCGAAGCTGCGGGCAAAAGCTAGTTAAATATATTTGTTCGCCTCTGGGCAAAACATAGAGGATCTTCCTTTGTTGTAGCGATAAGAAAATAAAATAATCTAAAATATGTAGATAATTTATAAATAAACGAACATTATCAGAAGTCGGTCTTTCCTCATTTTGTTTACAATATCTACGGAGTTTTCCCACGATACCAATGTTATGAGAAAAAACTTGAGTTGTCAAAGCATTATTAAGTGAGTACTTCTTATTGATCAATGTCTTTTCCCTAGCCTCTACGATAAAAAAAAATTAAGGAGTGTTTAATCATAAAATGAGTATTTTCAGTCAAATATTGGTACATATTACTCTTACAAGAAGCGGCGCTGCGCTGTGCCTATATAATTTGCAGGATGAGCAGAGCGGGGTTTAAATTTTATGCAATTCCATTGGCAAAAAATTACGCAGTTTCCCTAGTTTCCGCCACTTTGGTGAACAGGCAGCCTATGAAGTTAACTGTATACCTTTAACTGAATAATCAATTAACAAGTTTTTCAGATAGAGAAGTATTAATTCTAGTTTCTTTGTTTAAACTATTTTATTGTTCATATTATTAAAAAGAATATGCCACAAACCTATTGTAGGTTATGTACCTAAGCACTCATCGCTGGCCCCATCTGTCAACTACAGTTGTATTCAAGGGAACGTCACACGCACGGGTGGTCATATGGGTGCTGTGACGTAGGTAAGTCGAAGGCTAGTCTATTGCCTAGCTGGGTAGGTACACCATTTAAATATTTATGATGACAACTAGCGAAAGTACTACTTAAAACTTTTCAGAAATATATTTTTGCTAGAATTTACCTTTGGGTTTTCCGGAAGAGAATAGCAAGTTTAATGACATCACGCCTGTTTTAGCCGAGGGACTACATAGTTCATTGGTAGGTAACCAGCTTATTGCCATCAACAGAGCCTATATCTAGACTTCAGGTTGGAATTTATCCATAATTTTCCTAATTAAAAACCTAGTTATGGCCCAAAGCAAAACTGTCTGTCGTGAGCTCAGTGGAATTAATTCTATGGCAAAGTTAGAAGAGGCCCCAGTGTATTATTCGTGTTTAGAGTCCGATACACCCCTTCAGCTTTTCTAGGCAGTATCTATACGATATCTAGGTTGATGGAAACTATCGGCCGATTGAAAATCAGAAGTCTGCAGAGATTCTTAGTATTTTATGTCTCTAAACATAAACGTAGACTGTAAAGTCGACATTTTTTATAAGGCCACTCTCAGTGAACTATTGTAAACTCGACTGTAATAGGTAGCGCGTTCGAACGGAAGAGTTTCTGATTTATTGGATTCATGACCTAATTGTATAATTAACACTTGCTTCGGTGGTGGAGGAAAACATCTCGAGGAATTGCCTGAGAGATATTTCCCGACGGTATGATAATAAGCCAAATCAGAGGCAGATGGAGCGACATAAAAACTCGCACATCGGACAATCAGGCACTAACCAAACAATAAAGAAGAAAGATTGGAATTTAATTGGAAGTACCTTATCGCGCGTTGCGAAAGGGGGCTAGGCGAAAAAAATTAAGACCAAAACTTGTAACGACACTTTTTGCTATAAGTGTAAGACGTGCGGCGTGCGCGTTTTTTTGTCTGTCTCTCTCTGTCTTTGAAAGCAAGCCAGTTATTTTCGTTTCGTCTTTCGCATTGAATAGTGTGGTGTCGCGACGATTATTTTTGATGACTGTATACAGGTTTTTTGTACATAATAAATAATAACTTTGTTCCATCCGGGTGTCCCTTGACACCTCTCAAGTAAATTTTTTTAAAGTAGATTCTGAGTACTTATGAACACCAAAAAAACACGGTGAGATCGACCCTCTCGTCCCTAGCGTGAGTGTTATCTAATAGGTACATGACGAAGTTGCCAAACCTCAGCGTATCCTTCAAATGATCCATTTCACTTTGCAGACTGAGCGCAGTCCTCTTGAAAGGCTCGATCATCACGTCATACCTCTCCTTGGAAAGATTGAACGACAGTTGTGTGCTGCAAGCGAACACTCGCACCACTTCTCTTGCGTTTAATCCCATGTTTGTAATGGGCCCTGTGTGTTAAGTTAAGCCTAATTAATATTACAATAGAAATTGGTTGCCTGGTTTATCGTGATCTATGAATGTTCTCTAAATAGTTCTATAATAGTTTTTTTAGTTTCGTAACACAAAAACTAAAAATGGAACTTTAGCAGAATGAATGTAGAGGAATTAATTTAAAATTCTTGAAATGGTCATAGATAGACGCAGTCAATATTGTGAATTAATGTAATTAATATTATGATTCTGCTTAAGCGGCCATTTTATAACCCCCTGCAGCTAATAAGGTTTTACTATATATTAGAAATTTAAGGGATTACCCGTAAAAACACTTAATTACCAGCCACAACATAAGTCAAGATGACTGCTTTCAGAACTCCCCGCCCAGCCTTGCCACAATACATCGGGAATATGAGCAGGCATATACATCTCACTTGTATTGATATTGCATTTCCTATACCTGTAATAATAATATTGTAGGCTGGTAGTTTAGATATATGTCGTAGGCATGAGTTGCCAATAGACATTTGGCACTATATGGTTGTGTAATTTATCGTAATTAATGTACCATTGGGTTGTGGAGGCCCAGTGCGAACGACCGGGGAGAGTCATGATTTCGAACTCTAGCAGGACGTATTATCTATGTAAATTTATTGAACAATGTTTATGAACAATGTTTTCAAAACAGAGAAAAAAGTATAGTGTAGAACAAGGCAAACCCTGAAAAAAAAATAACGCCCACCGCATAGTCCGCGTTTACTTTTATGGTTGCTGTTTGAGAAACTATCCTGTACGATATTCCTCGAGGTTTCTCATCAAAACATTTGATATCAAACAGTGTTCTGTATAAAGTTTTTTTTTTCTAGGTAAGTTAAAAAGTAATTTATTATAATGAAAGCTGAAAGCGTGCTTTTCATCAAAGATATGGAATACGAGCGGGCATTTTGTAGATCCTAAAGAGTCCAGGTACTTCTTTTTCTAAATGGAATCTCGCGTTCTACCTATGAAGTCGACGTTTGCTTAACCGGAAAAATACGCTTGCTCTTTTCCATCTCCTATTTTTATAGCTAGAAGAACCGGCGGAACAAAGCCCAGCAACCTCTCTGCTGACTTAATATGATTTGCAATCACTTACCAAGCAATACACTTAAAACTAGCGACAAATAAAGTCCTAAATTATTAGGGAAGGGAATCTTCTTCAACAAATAATAATAATAAGCTTGTCCCAAAAAGAATCCCGCAAAGAAACTCGTGCATCGTAGGTCGCTACTCTGATTACAATCTGAAAAGAACAGTCTATACACAGGAGGACAGAATACACACAAACATTTGACTAGCAATTTACGTAAATAGTAGATACACCAGCACATTTATAACTGGTTAGTGAATAAATATTATTGTTGTTGTGAAATATCGTATCAACAATATTGACATGTGTTTTTATCTGTGGGTGCCGATAAGAAGTTTGTTTTTCTTTTACGCGCCAGGTTTTCCAGCGATCAAAACATGATTGAAAGAGGTTTTATAACTTCAAAAGCCGGCCTTGGTGTGGTCATTTTTTCACTCATGTCGATACTAGTTATTTTTGATGGCCTTTATTTAAATTATGTTTTTGTTTAGCTATTCATATCAAAAGAGAAGGCCTATATCACATCCATCGTCATAGTCAGTGGCCCAAAGACCCTAAAGTCTGAAAACCAGTTTTAACAAGAAGTAAAAATAATATATTTATTGAAAAACCCAGTAATAACTGGGTTGTGGAAATCAAAAAGGCAGTTACTCCACGTAAATCCGATCCAAAATACACAATATCCTAAGGAGTTTAGACTCGAAAAATGAAAACAAAAACAAAATGTATAATCAAATTTATTATCGATCATTGTTTAGTATAATTAGTCTTATAAAATTCAATACGTCTTGTATAGAGAACCTAGATATTTACTGAGATGACTTTAAACGAAAATGCCTCAAGCAATTAACAGTAGCATTCAGAATGCCAATTTACAATAAATTAACGAATCACAAATCCCGCGACTAATGTCTTAACTTCAACACAGTTTAACAAAATTTTGCTAAAGAGGTTCAATTCCAGAGGCGACTGCAACACTTATCCATAGACAATAAAATTGCCGCCGATTGACGTTTTTAAATGGCAAAATTGTGGTGTCTGCCTTCCACAAACGCCATTAAATAAAATAAGTCAAGACGTTTTTAAATTCCGAAAAAACACACCTCCTTATAGGGACCTAAACATAACTGGCGAAATGTGTGTCCCCTAACGGATTAGACAGAGATGAACCTAACAAATTGTCGACAATTATATTCAAGTCCCATGCTATTGGGGGCGAGCCCATTGCCATCAACCGGGCCCATATCCAGACTCTGTGGATGTTATTGAGAAACTCCTGATTGAAAAACACAATGACACATTCCCCAGTATTGAACTCAAGACCAATTGATAAGACGCACGAGATGAACACGGTATGAAGTTGTAGTTAACAGTTTCAGTGGCCTTTGAAATTGTCCCATAAAGTAGCTTTTTTACATTACATAAATGCTCTATTTCGTAAATAAATAATAAAATGGGTTCACTTTTGGTTGCAACATTAACATTGTATATTGCTTTTCAATTTAATTCGACACAACCGTGTTATCTTTACATACTATCTTGGTACGGTGACTTGCATTAATTTGGTAGGTACCCCATAAAAGTAAATTTTTAAACCGCCCGGCCATTAAAGGGTCAGTGAGCAATGGGTAGCTCACCGTCCGTCCGTCAATTGACGACAGGCCGTGTCGACGGCGCGTTAGTGTTGCACGCGCGCCTCAAAGAGAGGTCATCAAAGCATGGTTCCGGATTGTTCGAAAGAGATACCTCGGCGCCGGAACATAAATGGCAAAAGTAGTAACATGACAAAGTCTGACACCTCCCCCTCCGCCCAGAGCGGGGAAAGTTCTTTGATTCTTAAAAAATAGGGGTACCCAATATTGATGCAGCCCACTGTCCATATAGTTATAACTGAAACTAACGAACATGAAAACTGAAATGAAATATACCAGTCGACATTATGGACTCAGCCTACATTTACCTCAATAGATATTAAGTGAGCTACAAAATGCCGAGGTAGGACCGATTCTACATACGATATACGGCACCCGGACATAAATATGACTCAACGCGATTTAAAAAGAGAATTCTATGCGTGACGAAGCTCTATTAGGTAATGTTTCGACCGTGCCATATTTACGACGGGGTACTGCTAGGGTAATCTATAGCGCAGCTTTAAATGTATATCTATACAGCATATTACGAGCTACAGATCAATTGCTAATAACTTCAAAATCGTCTTTATTAGGTAAAAAGTTGTATGACGACACTTATGGAGCAGCATTAAAGATCGAACTGTAGTAATTAATAATCTTGTTAAGAGATCATTTTATTTACGCAATAGCTTTACCTAAACTAGCAAGCTCAAAAATATAATGCAGTTCAAAGTGAACCCCAATCTCTAGTCATACATCAGGCAGCCTGCACTACTGTGACAAGACACATGTCACGAATCTGCAGCAAAATGTCACAAATACATGACCAATGTCATGAACTCCCGACATGTCATGCACCCACAACAAAATACATAATTATAACGATACTTTGACACATATCTAGAACTGACAACTGTCTTGTCACAATAATTTCGGCTAAAGAAAGTTGTGCGAGTCGCAGTCAAGACGAGCGGGTTGGAACAAATGGGAGCTAGGTAGCAATGTGGGGGGAGGGGGGTGTTACGCGAGAGCGACTGGCGGGTCTTCGTCATCCCGTTCGGTTATCATCGGCTCTGGCTTGTCGACTACTTCGGGTAATTCCAGGATCTTGGGTCCGTAGAGGAGCAGGTAGGCGCAGTGCCAGTCTCCTGTAACAATATTTGGAAGGTTATATGCTGTACTTTAATGCTGCTCAGTCTTACCAAGGGTACTGTGATACTCTGTAACTGGGAAGTCAGTTGGTAATCGCTCTAAAATACTAGTATTCAGTTACATTGTTCATTGGTAAGACTGAAAGCCAGCACCAGATAATGCTAAGTGGTTTCTTATAAAGAATAGACCCTTTCCTACTTTCAGTGGTTAGCGGTACAAAAAAACGAGTCAAGTAAATAATATAGTTGTCTAGCTGTTGCCCGCGGCTTCGCTTGCGTTAAATTCGGGGTAACACAGTTTAAACTACAGGTAGCAGGTACCTATAAATCAGGAAAGGGGTTCCTGATTTATAGGTACCTGCTACCTGTAGTTTTTGCCCTTACGCCTTATTTATTGTAATAGCAATACTAAGTATTCCCTTTTCTCTCTCAAATCCTCTTTTTTTTTTGCAAAATATAGCTTTTGTCCATCCAGGGTCCCAACTATATCTGTACCAAAATTCATCAAAATCGGTTTAGCCATTTAGGCGTGAAAACGTAACAAACAAATAAACAAACTCACTTTCGCTTTTATAATATTAGTAAGGATAATATGACAGTAGCCAATATAACCCTTGGTTAGAGTTCAAGCCGTGATGATCAAACGCAGCAAAAATAAATAAACAAACTCACTTTCTCTTTTATAATATTAGTAAGGATAATATGACAGTAGCTAATATAACCCATGGTTATAGTTCAAGCTGTGCGGTTTAAATGCAGGAACTTGACAAAGGCGACAGTAACTCACCGCCTCCGCTGAGCTTCAGCACCTCGTCCTCAGTGACGGGCGTGACGGCGTCGTCGTCGCAGCGCAGCCAGCCGTCGGCGCGCGCCACCCACGCCACGTAGTGCCCGGACGACGACGAGCGGCCGCGGTGAGTCAGCACCGCCTGCAGACGGTAGTAGCCGCTGTTGTTGCTGCCTACGTCTGTATCAACAAAACCACAATTTTCGCCATTATCCTAAGCCAAAAATTTAGTAATTGCGAGTAGAATTCGCTTACCGAGGGTTCCGTACCACGCAAGTTGGTACGGATATAAACGGCCATATTTTTTTTGACTGCGTAGACTAAGAATGTTGATTTTTCACAGCTCCAAGGGACCACAGACTTTAGTATTAGGTTTAAGTAATTCATCTCTCGATAGCCACGCGTTCCCGAGATAAAGGGTCTTAGCACACACAACAGGATGGACAACAAAGTAATCTTATAAGGGTTTCATTTTACAATACAGGTAAAGAACCTAAAAAATAACCTTTTCTGCAAGAGAGAATCGGCCACGATGCACTACGAGGGGCTAGTGCGAAATAATAAATGTCACATATAGATCTTCAGAGTTTTTGGTTCTAAGACGTGTCAGTTTCCTTCATCATCGCTTTGCGGATGGAGCAACAAAAACGTAAGATAAACTTTAAAGTTATGCCAAACACTTCAGGATTTTTAGCTGAAAAAGTCAACATAGTAAGAAGTATGATCTGAAAAAAAAATGTAAACAAAACCCATGCTAAAACCCCATCTAAAATGGCCGCCCGAATGTTGGCGAACCCGTCTTAACGTTGTCATGTTTTTGCCGGGAGAACGAGACATTACGACAAAGGCACAAGATGGAAAGAGCTAAATATTAGATTGTCAACGCCACAGTTGTTCTTTAGGTTAATGACCTTTCGTATCGCTTCTCGTTAGCCGTACTGTAGATATGTATCTCTTCAATCATAAGCCATTTACCTCATCATCAGCTCGAAATTCTTATTCAGGTGTGACGTGACAAAGACTGAATGTTAATAATGTACAAAATAAATAGGAGAATGTTTCATACCTTCAGGGAACCAGTAAGGTACAGCCCTCGTAGGGTCTTTTTTCTTAATTTCTTTTGTACTGTCGCCGTGATTCTTCGTACTTAGCGATGACTCCACATTCGCGTCTTCGATTTCCTAAAAAAGAATCAAAAACAGCTTATAACCAACAACATCATTATTATTTTTATCAGACCGAAATTACTTCGCTCAATTTCAGCTATTGTATTTCTCCTCCCTTAACACTTTCGCTACCCGGAACTCAGCGTTAATGATCAAGGACCATGATAACTGGATATAATGCCTAAACGGATAAAGTAGCGACCTGTCAAAGTTCATAGAGGATGGCGTGACCATGGCTATAATTAATCCGACTAATGACTACAAGTTATTATGAAATAATAGCTGCAGCCCGCTGATCACCGCAATAAAAAGTAGCCTATTTGTTAATCCAGGATATAAACTATCTACATACCAATTTCGAAATTGGATCAAGGAATAACAAACACACACACACAAACATACATACACACACACACACACACACAAACATACATACACACACACACACACACCCAAACATACATACACACACACACCCAAACATACATACACACAAACATGCACATACAATTTTAATTTTCGGCTAGGAAATCATCTTTATATTTGATGATGGACACTTAAACCGAGCCATGTTATTCCTTTTGCCCTTTTTATTCCGGGGCCGCGGTATCTCTTTCGAACAACCCGCAACGCTGGCAGGCAGTGATCTAGCAGGCGAGAGGAGACTGTCAGGGCCACTTTGTTGACATCTCTTTACACATATACATACAAGCTTGACAGTTTATAATATTAATCTGATAAAATGACAAACCGCTACAAACTAACAATATAAATAAATAAATATCTTGGGACAACTCACACACGGCTATCTGATCCCAAGCTAAGCAGAGCTTGTGTTATGGTAACCAGACAACTGATATACATACTTATATAATTTATAAATACATACATATAATAGATAAATCACACCCAGACACAGAACAAACAATCATGCTCATCACACAATGTTCGTCCTGGGTGGGAATCGAACCCACGACCTCCGGCTCAGCAGTCAGGGCCACTAACCACTAGACCAACAGGCCCGTCATCGTATATTAGCACGATGATTCAAAAAATTACCTTGAACTTATTCCTCATGGGCATAAGTCTCTCTTGCAGCTCGGGCGAGCACAGGTCGTACACATCCAACTCTAAGGGGAACTTCACGTCCTTCAGGATCTTGGCGTTGATGGACTCCTTCTCCTTGTAGTAGAAGCGCACGAATTGCACCGTTAAGTACGCCGGCAGACGGCTGATTTTGCTCTAAAAGAAATATTTAATTAATGTGGGACACAGAGTAAAGAGCATTAGACAGAATATTGTCTGCCTGGTGTTTTCCCAGTTATCTTGGGGTTTTCTCTCGGACCAGATGCTGCTGAATTGATCATTGGAACCACTGAGAAACAGCTTCATTTAATAATAAACTAGCTTCCGCCCGCAACTTCGTCCGCGTGGCATAGTTATTTTAACGCTAACTTAACTTTTTTTTAAAATATCTTTCTACCCCCTTTTCTTCCCTCTTTCCCACCTTTTTTTAAATTAGCATATGTCCGTCTCCAGGGTCCCAACTATCTCTGTATCAACATTTATCAAAATCGGTTTAGCCATTTAGGTGTGAAGACAACAAACGAACGAACGAAAGGTAACAAACAAACAAACTCACTTTCGCTTCTATAATATTAGTAAGGATTCTAAACGTCAAGAAATTAAAATAACCTGAAGAAACTAACTTATAAATAAACTATAAATTCGTCCTCATCGCTGCCAACTAATAATGTCCCCAAGAGACTGGTGGCGTTTCCAAGTTGTACAGCATCGCTTAGTCTCATGCCAAGGTAAAAACCAGTCCTTGGGTCATGTAAAGAGTCAACTAAACTTTCATCAATGAGCACAAGGATCCAACGCTCCCAACCACTTAAAAGGTTTTTTTAGAGGTAAGGATTTAAATAATGTGAGACTTACTGTTTTCGTGTAGATCGCATCCCTTCCTAGCGTCTGTGACATTTTTGTGATTTGCTCTGCCATTTTCTGTAAAAACATAGCTGTAATTAAACATTAGAAAATGTATCTCTGTTGTGGTTAAGCAGTCTTTTTTAACCGACTTCAAAAAAAGAGGAGGTTCTCAATTTGAATGTTTTCTTTATTTTTTGTACGTGTGCTACGTTATTAGTCCGCTTATTGTGGGTCGATTTTTAAAAAAAGTTACCGATTTCTGGAAGTAAATTTATATTCTGTCTTTTTTGTGTTCTTTGGAAGTCGGTTTATTTTACCCAGGAAAAACAAAAGGAGGTTTTCCCAACTCGATATATTGTGAGTGACAAATCGGAAAGACACACATGATGTCAAAACAATAAACATTATGTAGAAAATAAATAAGAACATTAACATTTAAGAGATTAACCCCCGAATACTGAAACGTCACTCAAAATTTAAGTCCCACTTAAATTTAACAGAGACTCAGAAGTGACGTTTGACCATACAAAATCTAAAGTTTAAGAGCTGCTCAAATGTTAAGCAGCCCTCACATTTTGAGTGACGTTTCAGTACCAAATACTGAAACGTCACTCAGGTTAAACTTCTAAATGACAAAGATAGAAAAAAAAAAGTTGCTTAGATAGTGTGTATGATAAAACTTACAGATCTAAGCCCCGACTGCAAGTACTTGACGTCTTGCGAGATGAAGCAGGATAGCTGCAGGAAGGTCTCCTTGGTACGCGAGGGAGCTTCATCTGCCTCGGAACAGACGAGCTCCACGTCTAGAGTACCGCCGAAATACTGCTCGATGACTGATGATCTAGTGAAATAAACTGTGATGTGAGTATCTATTTCTTTATTGATCAAAGTTTAAAACATTATTTATAATACAGGTAATTCTAGGCACCTATATATTCATGGAGTTTATTGCCGGTTCTTCTCCATAGGAAACGACTAACCCGAACTGTAAACTTTTTTTGACGTTTTATTAGTGCCCACGTAGGCCTATGTGAAATAAAATATTTTGATTGGTCTGACCAAAATAATAAAAATGCGATGGTATTGTAAATGACTGGTTTAATTTAAGGCATTTATCACTAAAGTGGGCTTAAATATTTCGGACTCTTTTGCTGCGTTGCAACCATGCTTTAAAAACTGCTTATAACGAACTGAAAATCAATGCATTTATTTCAATTAGACCACTACAAGTACTTTTGAAGGTTGCGGGTTGTTCGAAAGAGATACTGCGGCCCCGGAACGTAAAGGGCAACAGAAGGAACATGGGTGGGTTTTAGTCAGTACAAGTCTGACATGCCCCCCCGCTTCGCCCAGGGCGGGGGAAGTCATTAGATTTCCCACCTGACAAAAAAAAAGGTACTTTTGGATGTCAAGAAACAAAATAATGAAGCTAGTGCCAATCACAATGCATAATAACTTGTGAAAGTACTGTAGTTGAACATTCCAGAGCATTGATTTCTATGGAGAAGAATGGGAACTCCATGGACACTTTCAAATCATAATATTATTACAATAATACAATCTCATGGTTACATAAAAACTTAAAACGAATACCATATTAGTTGTAATATGGTATGAGAAAAACTCGCGTTTTTGAAATACAGGCTACTAAATAATCCTTTCTCGATAGCGCCATAAGCAACTACAGTACTTTTGCGAGTTATTATGTGTGACTGGGGCTGTAGCAGCATCTTTTTTTTTGTTATTATGACTTTCAACAGTGCCTTAATGGTCTAATTGAAATAAATGCTTTGAGCTTGAGTTTGGTATTACTTTACTTACTATATGAACTATCTCGTACCTGTCTGGGGGAGTGTTGGGTGCAGTCGGCAGCCTCGCTTGCAACGCTCGTATGATCTCGGTCCAGCACTCGGACGCGTCCTGCTGCGCCAGCCCCCCGCCCGGGCCGCGCTCCGCGAACCGCGGCGCCGTGGCGTGCAGCGCGCGCAGCAGCTTGGCGGCGGCGCCTGCGCAGGCCCCCGCGCCGCCGCCCTCCAGGGCTGACATGGTGTCGCTCAGAGCTGACGTTAGCTCGCCAGCCGTGCCGCCGCCCGATGCTGTTCACATCAATGACGATCGTTAACAATATGTACTCTTAATCCTCATTGAGGTTGTGCAGCATGTCTTCTTTCTGAAAACTTGTCTATTACTCCATTAAAGTCTAGAAGTACAGACCAAAGACAACTAAAATCAAGCTACAGAAGGACATCATAACTAACGACGAAAATTATTATTATTAATATTATACAAGCTTATTTCCAAAGGATTTGCAATAACGTGAATATTCCTAGATCATTTAGCTGTACAACAGCTGAATAATAAATAACTTACTCTTGTCATAACTAAGTAAGGCGTTCTTAAGTTCAGGTACTGTCTTCAGGCACTGTACTGTAGCATTCATGTAGCATGTGTTGCCCAGGTTGATCAGACCTTCAGGCAAGTCCATCTGAAAAATAATTTATTTATTTATTAATTTTCTATATATTTTTGTTTATTTAGTGAAAGATGTTTGACTAACAATAACCTAGACACGACAAATAAATTAATAGTGGACTCCGTTGTCCTGCTCCGTTGGAATCGCGGTCGCAAGCGCGACTGCTGAACACGGAGTCCTGGGTTCGATTCCCGGGTTGGGCAAAAATGTTATTGGGTTTTTCTATTAGGAATGTCTCAGTAACTGCCCGGGGTTTTCCCTAGTCCCGTGTTACTATAAGAGTGAGGGAACAGAGAGTGCACCTGTGCACTATAATATCTCCCACGCCGATGGCTAATCTCAGCTGAGATTACCACCGTAGCCGAAAACGGCGAGGAGGGCTAAATATATTTGTGGACAGTTGAAGTCCATTAGTTATTAAATTATTAACGTACACCCACAATCCTTATTATACCTGCAGGATAGAGCCACACAAGAGACTCGACATTCTGTATAGTTGCTAAATAAAATTAAAAAAAAATTGCTATATTTTCAGTGTACTCACAGCAGTAGCGAGCTCCGCCTCGTTCATATCTTCGACGAAGCGCGTCTGTTCCACAGGAGCGGCCGGCACGTCTTCCTCCTTGCTACCCATTACTAGCACCAGAGCATTCTAGAATTGCCAAATTGTTATGTTATGATGAAAAGTGTCGTCTTATTCTGCCTAGCTCTTAAAATTAAGAAATGATCATGGTCATCATTTCAGTCTATGGACTTCCATTGCTGGACACAGGACTAGCCTAATTTCTGTCACAGCGTGCAGTCTTGAGCCACCTGTAAACAGAAACTCCTCCCAACCTTCACTACGTTATCTATCCATCTAGTTGGAGACCCTCCCAAGCTGCATTTCCAGGTACACAACCTTTTCTTTTTCCTCTATTGGCCATCGGGTTCTTCGGTCTATGTGTCCTGCCTACATAGCAATAAGAAATGATATAAAATAGCATTCTTCATCTTCTCTTTTATTTAATAATTTGTTTTTAAGAAACGTTGCCCCCCTACACTAGGATTTTCATCTATATAGTGGGTGCGTTTACAAACACAAATATTTAAACTCTCTTACACATACAACCAGCTCCAGAACAACTACCTATAGTTGATACAAATATTTGTTCTGTTCCGCGATCGAACCAGCGACACGCAGCGCAGCAGGCGACCACTCAGCCACTGCGCCAACCATGCCATCATCATTATACTCCACCCATTGGCAGAAGCCCATGGGTGGAGTATAATGATGTAGTATAATTTGATTTGGTTTTACATGCCATTGAAAAATATCCCTCAATCATGCTGGTCTGTTCACCAAAGCTTCACAGTTGGGGCACTGGCCGAGTAAGTGCCTACAGGTGGTTGTTCCAAGTCTGGCTGTTTGTGTATGTTAGTTTAAATGTTTGTAAACTGGGTGTGTTAACAAAAATTTTAACTCAATTAGGAGAAATTCTTAGTGTAGGGCAACATATTTTTTTAAAGATGAAGAATCCATAGCAGTTCCTTATACCTTAATTGTATTAGCAGCAGACCAGTCTCTAAATAAATATTAATTTGAACAATACTTTTTGTTTTATTTCATAAGTCTTGCCTTTAATGTTGGCCAAAGTTTTAGTTTTATAGTTTTATGATGATTAGAAAGAAAGAAACAGTTTCTATATGTAAAACTGGTAGATATGTACAGAAACTCAATGAGTCATTTACCCTTGTAACATGTTTACATTAAATATCAAGGTTACACAGGTCATCAACTTTTTCAGTAGATAGTCGGAAGGAGCTAATATAATGCTGTTCTTGAATTTTGTGTAAAATGAAAACTTTAAGAATACAGGTAGAAAAATTTTACAACATAAGGAAATTATCATATTATTAGTTGGAAATGCAAAAGTGTGTTTTTTTAGGACAACTGTCTGAATTTATTATGCAATTTCGCCTGGGCTTTGTACGGGTGTAGAAATTAATATTAATTATACATAATATGTATTTATTATAAATACTAAAAAAAACTGCATCAAAATCTGTTGCATAGTTTTCAAGATCTAAGCTCACCCTATATACTATATAGTGAAAAACAACTTTTCAACATGGAAAAATGATTACTAGTCTACACATTTGTATTTGAAGAACCTGTAAATTAATTAGATAGTTTTTTATTGACAGATGTTTTTAAGACTGCCATCAAGGCATTTATCAGACTACTCTTCTTTCATGCAGTTACAAGTATTTCGAGTTGAAAAAGAAGACAATAAAAAGAAAACTACAACTCACATTAGTTAACTTAAAGTTGGACCAAGAGTCATCCCTCAGAGTGACTCCTTTGCAGACCACCTTCTGTCTCTCGGGCTGCACACCGGTGAGGGCAAAGATCTGTGCCTTGAACACCACGGGATCATCATCTGTGTTCACTTCCACGCCTGGGTATAGCTCCTTGCCCCATTTTACCTTTACTGTAATCGCTATGATGATTAATTACTATAATGGTATTGGCAGAAATGTGTAGACTTAAATGGCATTGTTTAATTTTTTTTTCTTATTTATGGATCTTGGCCTTGCCTCTGCATTTACTATAGATAAAATTAGTAATGCAGAATGATTTTGAGAATTTTAGAATATAGTGTTGAATGTAAAACTTGTGAAGCTAATAAGAGTTGCATGATTACAAAAATGTTATCTTGTTTGTGAGTTACGTACATAATAGGTTCTTTTGTTTTCGTATTAGAGCTGGTGAGCAAAATCTTAGTATACTTATAAACACATAATTATGTATATTTATGCATTTTATACTTTATGTCGATTGCGTGTAGTATGTAATTCATTTGATAAGCATTATACGCTGCTGAGAGTAAAATAAGGTTTTCTGTACAAGAAAACATTACAAATGCCGGGTATGTTTTACGGGCGAATAGAGGCGGCAGTCATGACAATGCACTTTTCATACCAAATCTTAATGGTATTTGATTGTTGAGAGGAGTATAATAACAAGGGATTAGGACAAAATATTGGAATTTCAAAAGTAAAATAACATTAATATCAAAAGTTTTAAATGACAGTTTGGAAAAGCTATAACCTCAATATTAAAAGAATGATGTAGCATTTTCTGAAAGTAGTAAGTATTCAGCTTTAGTATTTACCTGAAACCTTAGGCATTATGGATTACGTCCACGCAACACTGAGGAATAGAAAACTAATAGATATTCACATAAACTTGCAAGAAATTGAAAGTCACGATTCGCATCCGGACTGATGACAAATTTGACAGATAGAATGAGAATGACAGCTGGGTACTTTCATAGATAAAAAATAAACTTTCTGTTTAACGCAGTAATACTTCGATAATAATGGGTCATTTTGGATGCCTTCTTTTAACCTTCTTCCATTCAACTGTTCTTTTCAGTGAACACCTAAGTATTTTTAATGATTAAAACAGAAAAGCGTAATTCCACGATAAATAAGTTGAAATATGATGGACAACGCTGTGCGTTATCATTGTTCACAAAACATTTAACGCATTAGACCCTATAATGCCCTCAAACCGTTTAGCATTTTAGGGTTTTATGTTTTTACGAAAAAGGTTTTAAAATATTCAACTAGCTAGCGAGTGTGAACGTTATATAGTACCTGCAGATGCACGTTTTATTATTTACATGCTACCTACTTAGTCCACATTCATTGCATTCGCGCATGCACACAAACCTATCTAAGAAAGCCCATTTGATTGTATAGACAGGTGAGTTAAATTTTCTCGGAGGCTTTTTCTCATGTGATCGCACGTCTCACTTCACTCGTTCGATGAACTTTCCACCGTCGAAGGCTGCGCAAACGCCTCCAGGCGCGACATGCGCACCGCGCACGCCAGTCTCTGTACATATTCTTCGCGTGTTGGACGTAACTACAATAGTTAGTCGTGATTCCGCGATTTTCACACGACATCAGTTGATGCTCTCGCTTGTACTAGTGCTACCTACATGTGAAGTGATCATAAAGTGGTTATTGTTAGTGAATATTGATATTCTATGCAATAAAATCTGAATGCGGGATGGTAATCGGACTTGTAAAGGAACATCAACTGCCGAAGCCTACTGTAAGTCTGCAAGCTTTTGTGGTTAGATTAAAGGGCAATAAGTTTATTGACGGTGGCTCTACGGGTGTGGGGAAGGTCGTGTTAACCGTTTTACGCTTATTAACCTTTAATGGTACTGATAAAAGCTTGCCAAGATATTGCGCGATCTTACCATTTAAGATATAGTACACGAATTGAGGCTGCCTTTTAGAAGCTTCATAAACAAAACTAGGTTTTGCCCCAAGTTTACAATACGAAGGAGAACTAAAAGTACCTATAAGAATTCAAACTAACTACCCAAAACTTCGTGATCCAAAGCCAAACAAAATATAACAAAAAAAAATACACATACAAAAATAATAACAGGACACGAAAATGCATCGCAAAGAAGGACGAAAATAAAATAAACCGGTGGATGTTCTTTTTTTTTTAACTCTTGATTCTATAATAACAATAAGAATGTCCTCCAAATAACTCAATAACGCCCAAAATAAAATCGAACGGAGATTAGCATAGAACAAAGTCATTTGTCCAAACCAAACAAACTAGTATCCAGTTAAACTTTACCTTCATGTTACCACGAGCACTGCTTAGAATACAAAAAAGCTTTGGGCAATCGCGAGCGGATTCCTCTTGCTGTTTTTGCCTTCGCTGGCGTGAGGAATTTATAATGCGGTGCCCAGGACTTTACGTTTCATTTACCTGACGCTAATAGCCCGGCCGCCGTCCGCGCGGGCGCAGATGCCATAATGATAACATTTCGCTTTACTACTTACTTGTTCTTGTCGTGCTTAGCTCCTCTGTACTTATGTTTTCCTAGTACTTGGTGGTTGTTGGACACAGTATCTGTACAAACAATTCAGGGTCTTAAGTATTTTGGCATCATTACCATAAGAACAGTATGAATACAGTTAGTTTCCTACCTGCCGTTATTTATTCGTTTTCAAGATTCAAGCGTGATGCGGTCAAAATACTTATAGGTAGATCCAAATTGATTACAAAATCAAATCGACAAAAATTAACATTAATATGATTACAATTTGATTACCTACATATCATGACACTGAGTTAGACGACTCAATACCATTGAAAGCCGAAACCTAACCCTGACTCAACATCTCATAATAATGAACTGATTCTCACAACTTTTGTTAGTAAATAAATCATTTCTGATGAATGAGAAGCCGAGAATAATGCGTTGAAAATATTTGGACGTAAAAAGCCGAAGAATGATTTATTACGTGCCAAGCGCACAAATCAACGTTTTTCGTAACATTTACGCACTTTCACTGTTCGTTTTTAGTAGATCTTTAATCGTTTATAGGTTTGTAAGACTTTTTTGACGCAAGTGATTAAAATTAAACGGTTGTTAAATAAAAAAAACGGCTCGATAAACACAATGTTTTTCTTTTAATTCGATAGGAAATCAAATCAAACGTTTTTACCCAATCAGTTTCAGTTTTTGTAAAACGCTCAGCAACTCCATGCTTTTTGTATCAGATCAACATTCCACAAGAATAGCAAAAGTCGGGGAACTGTTTGCAAATTCTGAGAATGTAATGAAGATGAGCAAGTTTACAATGCAGAACTGGGAACGCAAAACGGTCCTCAAGTTATGTGTAAGAAGCAAGTATACAATGTACAAGGATAAAAAAAATAATACAGGCCAAAGTTGTCCTGCTTTAGTAATCCTAGTTAGATCTAACTGTCAGAGAGAGACTGGAAAGCTTTTTCTCTCAGTGAAAATGGACTGCAAGTTTGCTCCAATACCTACCGACTTATATAAAGTGGAAGAGCTATGGAGTGGGTTGTGTTTATAAAGTTAATTATAATAATTCTGTTAATGCATAGGTACGTGTTGTGGCTTCGAATTATATTTAGCATTGCTTTTACATACAGTCTGACACTGAACTGCGAATGGCAAAAAAAGCATCAATCATCTGGTAAACAGATTCTGCTGATTAACAGGATCTGTTTCGGAGTTACCCCTTTTTTGTGAAAATCTGGCACAGATTGAGAAGCACTAGTTAATAGTAATAATTCGGTCGTGGTGGTCATTCACCATGGAGACTGGCCATTATTGAACTACGCAAGCACCCAAATTCGGCCGGTACCCGATGGGCATCCTAATGAAAAAATAAAACAATACTTAGCCCTCTGGGAATAGAATTTAGAATTTTCAACAGACTTCGCGACTGACGAGACCATTCGGTTCTTTAATTTAAGTCAGGAAGCCTTCTTTTTTAAACCAAACTAAATCGATGTTGCAAAAATAATGTGCGTAGATTTTAATTACGATAAATAAGCTTCAGTTATTATTATTAATATGTTGGCACATACCAAAATGTTAATAAAAAGCTCGTTTTGAAGGACACACTATTAATCGACCGTCAATTGTTTCCTCTTCAACCAGTTCCAGATAATAACTAGTTTTAAAACGACTTGAAACGATAATTATTATGCGCATTGAATGTCCAATACTGGCAACACTTTCCCACTTACTTAAACTTACTATATTACTGGACTTATAAGCGTCGGTAAGTTAATCACAGAATAGCCAATTAATACTTGGATTTTATTTATCGTAGGTACTAATATGGAGAGTTTATCATCATTCGCGGCGGGAAATTACATAATACATATAAGGTAATATTAAATCTTGTTTATTGGTATAAAATGTAGCTGTTCTGACTTGTTTAAATAATTGTTCTATTAGGTCAGCCATCGTTTACCGTTAAATAGGTATTTTAAGATTGTATTTTTAGCATTGTCCATTCATTAATTAAACAAGGACAAAAGAGTTTTGTTTACTTTTTACAAATCTCTTTTGTCTAATGTCAAAATAACATGACTTCATATATTATTGTACTTACCTACTCGTATTTTCCACGAACGACGAACTTTTACCGCAGAACCGAATCAAGTCGATTGAATTCCTTGAAACCAACGGGTAACTTACTTAGAATAACTTTATGTTAATGCCATAGACGCAGTTAGTATTAGGAATTGTCACTTTGTGATCATTTTACGTATTTTATTATAACATAATTCATATTATTACTCTAATAGGATTTTAATAAAGCGAAATGCCAACGAAAAAATCGATATAGAGTAACATTTCTTGTTAAGATTTTTTTTTTCGCCGTTTCAATGATTTAGGAACTCGGGCAAGACCTTTCGTTTCAGACCATGAAACTGTTCAACGACTTTATTTTTGTTTTTAGCATACGTAACATATGTTGATCAGCTGATTGCGACAGTTTTAGTTGTTGTTGAGAACTTTGTGAAATCGATGAACAAAAGTTGTTCAGTTTCATGGTCCGAGAGACCACACGGTCTTTTGTCACCTTGTCTATGACTCAAATAGAGTATCGCTATTAAGAAGGTCAACTATGCAAAGCTTTTAACTTTTTGCTGCCGATCGCTAATTTTTGTCTCACGGCTCTGATCACATTTTAATAGTCAGAGAAAATATGAATCGTAGTTTTTACCTGAGGTTCTTAGTAAAACTGCATAACACGCGGGCTTTCTCGAACTGTTTTTGTTTTCCTTGGCATAATGGCTCAGTTTTAATTAGAGGGTTGATTGTTAATTAAGAAACGCATTCTGTTTTTTGTGCAAGAGCTGTGTGTTTAAAGTTTTCATATTTTTATGCGTTATCGAACTGCTCTATCGAGATGAGTAATTCTATTTAGCAACAGTATAATTAATAGTCTGGGTTTGTGCACGATTGAAGGCAAAATACTCTCGCAAAATGTGAACGCGCATTTGGCTACATCATTGCCTTACCGCTCGGGGAGTTCAGGTGTGATCTTATCTTATGTGTCCTAAAATAAATGGTACAATAGATAAATCTTCTTTTAATTTTAATAATCTTATACTATAAGTACCTAAGACGTGATATCTGGCGGGATCAGTTCCAACACCTGAGTCCCTGATGGCTTCACCGAGCTGTCCGTAATTCACCTGGACACGGACTACTTGGTAATCTCTAAATAGACTTCGAACTCAAGTCGGCCGTACCAAAGACAATCTCTCCAGATGTTGGCGGCTTGTCATCACAGAAAATAACCCATCTTCCATCTTGCGCTGCACGGTCAGTCACCTGCGCACTTCACGATCTTTATGACAGTATACAAATTTTAATGTATTTAACGAAAATATGTCATCCGCACGCTAAAAAGGTAAAATAAGATTGTCTTAATAAGCTGCGGTCAGCGAATCATGAGACATTTGAGATTTAGCCCTAAGCGGTGAAATATGTTGTGTTATCTAGCTTAAGCCCGCAGCTTCGCGTAGACGTCGATATTTATCCCAAAGGTACTTAGATTAAAAGTAGCCTATGTGTTAATCCAGGTTATAAACTAGCACGACGGCACGATTGGCGCAGTGGCTGACTGATCGACTGCCACGCTGCGTGTCGTGGGTTCGATCCCCGCACGGAACAAATATTTGTATGACCTACAGGTAGTTGTTCTGGGTCTGGCTGTTTGTGTATGTTAGTTTAAATGTATGTAAATGCACACACGAAACAGGAGAAATTCCTAGTGTGGGGGGAAACGTTTTTTTTTTAAACTACCGAGAATTTAATCAAAAGTCGTTCAGTAGATTTTGCGTGAAAGAGTAACATTTTATTTTGTTTGTTTATAATTAGGTACTAAGAAATTAAGAAATTTGATGTAAATAGTTTTATTTTTAGCTTTATTTTTATTAGTTGATAGCTTCACTGTCGCATTAGGTTAAGGCCTGTAATGATAGTTGTAAGAAGGATAAATAACTAAATAAATAAAGATCCATAAATCCTCACAAACGTAGGATAGCTTACTACGTGTTAACGAAAATAAGTGGTCGGTAAAATAGCCACCATATAGCGTGTTTATGTGTGAAAGCGGGGAAAACCAATAAAATGTAAAGAGTTTGGCTATAATCGTAGATTTCTCAAGTGGTTTGAGATATCACAATAATACAATAGTCTTTGTAGTAAGAAATAAGCAGTAATTCTTTTATTCCAAACATGTAAACAACAACATCTATAAAATAAAAAAAATAAAAGATGTTATTTCTGGTGGTTTGACAGGCGAAAGCGCAACTGCTGAGAGTTCATTTTTTTCTGTTCATTTCGTCCTGGGTTCAGCTCCCAGGTTCTAGCTGTTCTAGCTGATAGCTATCAGCTAGAACAGCTAGAACCTAGCTAGGTTTGTCCGAACCCAATTAAGTATTTAAGTAATAATTATTGTTCTCAAGTAAGTGACATGTTATGTTTTTATTGAGAACTAGCTTTTGCCCGCGGCTTCGCTCGCGTTAAATTCGGGGTAATGCAGTCCCCTTTCTTGATTTGCAGGTACCTGCTACCTGTAGTTTTTGACCTTGCGCCTTATTTATTGTAATAGCAAAGCTAAGTTTTCCCTTTTCTTCCCTCTTTCTCCCTCATTTCTCACTTAAAAAAAAAAGAAATTAGCCTATCCGTCTCCAGGGTCCAAACTATATCCATACCAAAATTCATCAAAATCCATTTGCCTAAATGGCTAAACCGATTTTGATGAAGACGTAATAAACAAACTCACTGTCGCTTTTATAATATTAGTAAGGATATAAAGGTCTTTAAACCTAAACCTAATTTTACGAAATTAGGTTTAGGTTGAAATCCGAAAATGCCCAACCATTAACTACGGTTAATAGTTGGGCATTTTCGGATTTCAACTTTTAGAACTCGATCTGATAGTTTTATTCCAATCATGGAACGTTCTATGGCTCTCTGTGAAATTCTGAACATGTACAGACGCCTGCACATCAAAGTCAAAATCATCGTTACTACAATTTGTCAGATTTCTTCGATAGTTTTTCGACTTTATTTCTAAAGTATTAGGTTCAAGGTTCATTGGGAAAAATTGTCAGTTTCGGGTAGCTTGACCTGCTGGCGTCTGTACAAAGCCTCCTGTATCTGCGTCGTCGACGCCTCAGCAATAATATATCTATTGTTAATCACAGTACTGCCGAAACTTTCTCTCATAACCTATGACTGTGCATGATTTATCTTAAGACGTGTGGAAAATATCATGTAATAAATAATTCAGTAATGGTCGAGAGATCATAATCTATGCAAGACATATATGATAGGATTAAATAATAAATGTCATTCCATTTGTAAATGACGATGTTAGTCAGTTTTATTAATGTAATGCAACTGTATTTATCAAGTTTTCTTCACTTTAAAGTATAAACGAATGCCGCTTTACTTGTTTGCTTTTAACCACGCTGTTCTTTGACTGGTAAACGGATTTTGTTGTGGTTTTCACTACCATTTAGATTTTATACCGTGAGGTGTTTTCCGGGGTTACGGGTTGTTCGAAAGAGATACCGTTACCCCAGAACATAAAGCACAAAATAAGGAACATGGATGAGTATTACTCAGAAGATGTCTGCCCAAAGCGGGGTTTCATGTTTTTTGATGATTTCCGATCCCAGAAAGAAAGATTATGATTTAAAACATTAACATGGCGTTTATGCGATAAATAATCGAGGAATTTAAATGGGAAGATTTGATGACATGTTCCAAGCACAGTTTTTCATAACAATGTCTATGTAATTAATAGATTAGTATTGTTATTTTAATTACACACTTTAATAAAGATTGACTCAAGTCTGCTCCACGCATAGCAGTCGTCTTTGTTTAAAAACTAAGCATTTCTATATGAAAACAATATACGTAGGAGTTTTCTTATTATGAATTATAGTTTTATCAGAGTAAATGTCGAGAACAATATTACTAGCTCGTTGTTATTAAATAACAGCTACACGGGTCGATCTTCAAAGTTGACTCGCTCGACGAGGAGGGTTCATGATGGGTGACCTCCTATCTGATCTCCACAACCCAGTTAGTACTAGTACTGGGTAATACGATACCCCTTGGTAAGACTGGTTGTCAAACTTTCGGGACACTGACTATCTGTAACGGCTGTCAAAGATCTACATATGGCACCAGTTGAGCTTTTAAAAGTCCCCAAATAATAACCCGACCCGGCTTTTTTATAGTCGTTTGAATCATGACCCCTAAGCCGAGGCACAGGGGGTGCCCTTAGAGTGCGGTCATCGAATATCATTAGTAGTTTTTAGCCCTGGCCGGGGTCCTTAAATTCATTAAGGTCACCACAGGATAGTCAGGTTGAGCAGAAAACAACTCGAGAGAGTTGAGCTGCAAGTGGCCATATAAAAAAAAACTACATGTGGCAGGCGGGACCAACAGCTTAAATCCCGCTCTAAATTGTTAGAGAGGGGTTTAGCTTTCCTTTGAAGCTAACCAAATCAAATTCCCCCAAAATACTCATGTAACTCAAGAGAATGGTATAAATTCGGCGGTGGCTACTGGGTCGACGTCCAGAGGCGTCACGGTTCACGCTCCGTGCCTCCGACTCCTTAGCTAACTATATCATATTCGTTACCTATGTTTATTATTTAGTACTGTTACTTGGAACTGGAAATTAAAGATTTTTTTTTAACAAATTCTATGTCTAGAACAAAAGACATCAACGCGCTGCGTATGTAGCGTTCAAATTAATTAAATTGTTTTTTTTTTCTTTTTCATTATAACCTTGGTAATGAAATGTGATACTGAAGAAATATTTATAATAACATGTCTTATTTCATCGCCTTTTAAACAGCTCTGAAAATATTATATTGTTTTCAAATGTTTTACTAATGAAACTTGATACGGAATAAATAAACATAATTAATAGTTCTTTTTCGCTCGTCTCATAAAGTCGTAAACAGTTCTGAGACAATATTTTACATAATTACATGACATAACGTCGGCAACTTTATGATGAATAGGTCATAACATGCAGGGTCCAAGTTTTATCACATTCTGTGACATAAACAAGACAAATGACATTCGCCACGTAATCTAGCAACATGTTCACATGCCATTTACTTCTTCATTACCAGTTTATGTGACATTTTCGTTACATAAAACGTGCCTACTCATTAAATCTCTTACATCACGTACAATGGGTACACTCTATTACATCTTGACTGTCAAAAATTATAAAACATGATGTAATATTATGTAAAATACGGAAACAGAGAACGGAAGCAACCATAGACATCAATTTACTTATTTATAGCGGCTTGTTGTTGATGAACGAGTGTAGTTAAAGTAAAAGTAGGTTGCGATGATTAAATTTTATAAGTTATGGCAGTTTAGGGCCGTGGGTTAATTTAATGAGAGTAAACTTTCGATTCGCTTGAATGTTATTATTTTATTAATAGCGTTTGAAACGGAATATTTATTTTTGAAATGAGCTTCCGATATTTTTGGAAGTTTATAAGTAGACTAGCTGGCGCCCGCGACTTCGCTCGCATAATGATCGCAAAAAAGTCCTATGTGCTATTCCAGACTATAATCTACCTCTGTGCCAAATTTCATCAAGATCCGTTCAGCTATGTTGACGTGAAAGAGTAATAAACATTTACACATCCTCACAAACAACATTTGTACCATCTGTAATATTATTAATAAGTAGCATAAAACTGACTACCCTCTTGTACTTGTACGTTTTTTTTACGCTTAGTACCGCTTTTATTTTTGTTGAAAGGGAAATCATCAAATAACGCCGCTGCATTAATGGCCGCCGTTCTGGGCAGAGCGCGGGGCAGTGTCAGACTTTTACTAACTAAATAAAAAACCCATGTTCCTTCTTTCGTCCTGTGTTCCGGTACTGAAGTCCGGAACCGCAATAACTGTCAATTGCTATTCGATTCTGTTCTCGACACACGTAACTCACTATGTTTAGTTGCGAACTTTTATCCGCCCTCTTCACGGAAAAGTGAAAAAAAAATTAAAATAAAATGAGTGGATTTTTAATTAAAATTGGTGTAATTGTTAGTTCAATGTTGGTTTGTTTAATAAGCTGATCTCATTATCGCACTTGGGTGTAGAATCTCAAGTGATGCTGTCAAATTGTTAACGTTATTACGACCTACAACATCGTAACGCTTGGCATTTATGATTACTAATTTTATTAGGCCAGCATCTTTAGAGTATCTTTATATATATATAATTCTTCTGTGAGTGTGTATGTCACTGAACTTCTCTCAAACGACTGGACCGATTTTGATGAAATTTTTTGTGTGTGTTCAAGGGGATCTGGGAATGGTTTAGATTCACAAATCAGTCCGGCAGATGGCGCTGCATCACATTTTTTTGTAAATACGTAGCGATGCACGTACCGGGCCGCTAGTATAAATATAAAGTTCACATCTATAATTTATTCTATTGTTTACATCTATACAGTTTAGTTAAACGATTCTAATTGAAGTAATTAATTAATCAATTCGCCTAGTTATCTAACATATGAAGTTATATTTTCAAATCAGATATATTTATTTTTATTAGCAAATTTTGTCCCACAGCTCTGTCCAACTCTCTCGGTGTTTAGTCACCTCTGGCCAATCCGCCAAGAATTATTTAGTGAATTGATTGTTTTTTTTTTCTGAATCGATTGTTTTTTTTTCTGAATCGATTGAATTATTTAGTGAATCGATTGAATTCATTTCTTTCAAAGACACTCAACTAGAGGAAGTATTTCCACCTACAGGCTCTTTTCGATTTCTCGCCAATAAAAATGTACAACAACATGTTTACTAATTAATCTTTATTTTTCTATAAATTAGTTAGCAGTAGTAGAAAGTAAACACTGATTAATTGGCTACTTTGTTGAATTTATTATAGTCAGGTAGCTGTCACTCGCGTCAGTCAGTCACGCTTGGAAGTGTACTCGATATGACAGAAACTGCAATTCGTAATTTTTTTTGTTTCGATTTTTTATTTATTTTCGTACAGAAGGGCTACTATGACATCTTATAGCAATTCTTATTCCACTGAGTGAAAGAGATGGTGCTAGATACCCTGTATAGCTCTGTCTCTTTCCCTCAGCGGAATAAGAATTGCTTTAAGAGGTCATAGTAGAATAGCAGCTCTAGTTTCTGCGTCATCAAATTTCCGTTCTCCATTTTTTTTTACTTATGACTACGTAGTTCATGAAATAAGAATAAAAAATATTTATTTATTTATTTATAAAACATGGGAGACTTACAGCTAAAACAAACAGAATAAAGACAGTACATTAGTTGGAAAGCCATTTATATGTAATACTAGCTCATGTTCGCGGCGATGCATTTGTGAAGTTCGAAAATTGTTCCACTGTATCCGAGGCTAAAGGTGTTAATCCAGGTTATAATATAAATGTATGCCAATATAAAACCGTTTTTCTATTTTTTCGTAATAGTATAACAAGCACCCAAAATCCATACATTCTCAAAATGCTTCTCGTTTGTATTACTATTATATTAGGAAGTAGCTATTAAACTAAAAAGCAAGGAAGCTTTCAATTTATGAGAGGTTTTATCTAGCACTGTCTTTTTATATATCTAACCAAAATGCTAAGTAATACAACTCTCCGGGGTTGCGGGTTGTTCGAAAGAGTTACCGCGGCCCCGGAACATAAAGGGCAACATAAGAAACATGGATGGGTTCTAGTGAGTAAAAGTCTGACACTCGCCCCCACGCCACCCAGAGCCGGAGAAAATAATTTAATGAAAAACGATCTGTAAAAAATAAAAATACTTATCTGTGCATGATTCTCATCATCAAAGGCCAATCACGAAATAATATCAGGAATACCAAAACTCACACAAAGACCAACAATCCAGTGCACGCACGTTTATTATAACTTGTTCGAAACACAAAAACTTGTGCGGAACAGCAGATGCGCCGGCGCACCTGTCGCGTGAAGTTTGATTCCTGTTTAGAAACTAGGTAGCGAAGCCGCTTCTTTATTTGAGAAACACTACGAATTTATACCGAAGAATGTCCGAATTTAACATTGAAGATTCACGAACTCTTTATTAAAATATAAAGATTTTAATTTTAGTCCTCAAATAAAAATCTTCTTTTTCACCATTGTCGGTCGGGGAAAAAAAATTCGCATCACAAATTCGATTTTTATTAGACCTTAATCCTTACTAATATTATAAAAACGAAAGTGAGTTTGTTTGTTACGTCTTCACGCCTACATGGCTAAACCGATTTTCATGAATTTCGGTACTGAGATAGTTGGGACCCTGGAGACGGACATAGGCTAACTTTTTTTAAAGTGACAAATGAGGGAGAAAGAGGGAAAAAAAGGGAAAACTTAGCTTTGCTATTACAACAAATAAGGGGCAAGGGCAAAAACTACAAGTAGCAGGTACCCGAAAATCAGAAAGGGGAACTGTGTTACCCCAAATTAAACGCGAGCGAAGCCGCGGGCAAAAGCTAGCTTTTTTTTCAGTAATAAAAAAGATTCAAAAATAGAAGAGAAAATGGTGCTAAACTATTTACCGCAATCTAGTTAATGTAACCTGTAGATTCCGTGGATTAGGACCGATAAATAATGAGAGGAATATTAAAAGCGACTGTACACCTACGCATACGCAAGTTACGAATTTCTTAACTTTTAATTAAATTGTGTTTATGAACAAAGCGCAGGTGCGCTGATTAAATATCAAATGGCATTACACGAGCACGGCGCGCGACGACACCCACACTTTAAACCTTACTTAATAAATGATGTTTATTTTGCAAGTAGATTTTCACAAACACTTTTACACGTCTTTTTTTTTAAACTAGATGAGGCCGGTGTTTTGTACCCGACTACTCTGAAAAGAAACAGCCGAAACAAATTCAGAGGTCATAGTCTCTTTTAAAGTCCAGACAAAAAAAATCTTGGTCAACTTACATGAGGACTATGCAGATTAGGGTCTGAAGTGGTCTTTTTAAGAAAGCACCACACAGATTGAGTGGACCTGTCCAGTCAGTGCAAGCATTTGTCAGTTATCGTGTAGCTCGACTCATAACCATAGCATAAACTAGCTTAACGCCTTAAAACCTACTTTAACTAATTCAAGTTAAGTACATATTTTTACAATTGAGCACTCCCTTTTTTCGGATGTGAAGGAATCCTCGGCGCAGAGGGGCTTGCCTGACCCTCCGCCTGCCGGGGTTGCGGGTTGTTCGAAAGACATACCGCGGCCTCGGAACGTAAAGGGCAATAGAAGGAACATGGGTGGGTTTAAGTCAGTAAAAGCGTGACACTCTCCCCGGTCCGCCCAGAGCGGGGAAGTTATTTGATGATATCCGACCCAAAAAAAAAGGGAGTCTTGGTCTTTTACTGAATTTCCTTCTTTTGCCCTTTGTGTTACCGTGCCGCGGTATCTCTTTCGAACAGTCCGCAGCCCTGGTAGGAGCAATTGAGACAGTCCTGGATCCATTATTAAGATTCCAAAGGAAAAATACTATATATGCATATTTTGCTACTTCCAAATTGCACAATTTGGAAGTAGCAAAATATGCCCAGCATTTAGACTTTAAAAAGTTCCATGAGCAGACGGTCTTGCTTTCTTCAAAGTCAGATTAGATAAAAGAGTAACCATGGGAGTTTCTTGCCGGATCTTCTCCATAAGAAGCGACTTACCGAATTCTGCACCGTTTCGCGACGTTTAAAGTGTTCCCCTTCCCCGACTATGTAAACCAAAATATATTGCCATACAATGTAGAAACATGTCTCTCGGGTACATTACCAGTTGATAGCGTTGAGGACTTTATTGACGCATTTTTTTTGTTTTTTTTTTTTTAATAAAGTATCTTCAGGTTCATTTGGATGAATCACGATTTGTCAACTGCGTCGAATCTTCTATCATTTCTGTTATTATAAAAGCGAAACTGAGTTTGTTTGTAACGTCTTCACGCCTAAATGGCCAAACTGATTTTGATGAATTTTGGTACAGAGATAGTTAGGAACCTGGAGACGGACATAGGCTAAAAAAAGTGAGAAAAGGAGGAGAAAAGGGGAGAGAATGTTTTTTTTTTCGATCACCACGCTGGTTAAAGTTAGCGTTAGCCCAAAGTAACTATGCCACGCGGACGAAGTCACGGGCGGAAGCTAGTTTCTGTATTAATATTTTACGTAGAACTGTTCATTCTCGCCGCAGATAGCTTCTTAAGTAAAATTGAAAAATTATAAACAATTAAAACCCTTTGTTCTGAACCATGAGAAGTAGTCACATGATGTATGCAGGTCCGCTATGATAATATTATGATTACGCTTTGATTATCACCTTAGCGGTTACGTGGATACAATAGAAGATTTGAAAATAATGTTTATGCAGTAATGTGAATCGGAGAATTTTACTGTTGTTGTTTGTGGTATTTTTGCTTAGAAACTCTTGCCTCGATCCTGTCGGGTCGGCAAAGTGCAGTCACTCACCCCCTTTTTTGCGGAATTGAAATCATAACTTGCCCACTCTGGGCGGAGCGGGGTGGAGTGTCAGACTTGTACTGACTAAAACCCACCCATGTTTCTTCTATTGCCCTTTACGTTCCGGGGCCACGGTATCTCTTTCGAACAACCCGCCTCTGCCCAGCTCTCATCCACGCCCTCTATTACATGGGATTTAAGGCATAACTGGTGAAATGTGGATATATTCTTCTTCTATATGTGGACTCAACTTTTTTGGGGCCTACCGTTGCCTAGGGAAACGCTGTGTCCTTTAATGCATTGTAGTAATACTTTATTGCGGTTGTGTGAAGTCATACGTTCTAGTAATTATCTATGCGCTCAGCGTAAGTACGACCGGTGTCAGCGATAGCTCAAGTGATCGCACGTTTCCACCCACCGGCGCGGGCGCATGAGCTACCGCAACCATTTGCCTAATTCTACTAACAATGATCCGCATTAAAATCATCACAATTTTCTCATCAATAATCCGCCGATTTCAACTTGAACATAACCAAATCATGCTCTCATCTACGTAATTTAAAACTGCAACAGCTTCTGCAACTTAAGGTCCCACAACTTAAGCTGCAGCAGCTGCAAACAGCTATAAAAACAAAAGGAAGAGAGCGCATGACAGATGCACATGTTATTGGGTCTGTAGTCGCATGTTTACGGCAAGGGCAGTCACCTGCGCGCGCGCAAGGACGCAGGCCATTCATAAACGAGTTGGTTTCGACACAAGCGTAGGTTGTATTGAGTCGCTGGCGACCTGGGGATATTATTTGATGTTTATGGAAACATTTTAAATCTAATCTTTTAATATATAATATTCTCGTGTCACAGTGTTAGTTACCAAACTCCTCCGAAACGGCTTGACTGATTTCAACGAAATTTTGTGTGCCTATCGGGTAGGTCTGAGAATCGACCAACATCTATTTGTCATACCCTTCTCAGGAAAAGCAGCTGAGCAGCGGGTGAAACCGCTAGGCGCAGCTAGTTGATAAATGAAAGAAAGAGAACCCTAGAAGTATTAACTCAGATGACGAAACTATAGATTTTTTTTTCATTTCATTAGTGTTTCAATTGTATTGAAACACTGGGCTTTCCAACAATTATTCACTATTCTCCATGTGTGCAAATATCTAGCCAATAGTGTATACAAATAAATAAAATTGAATTGACAGTTTGTAATTTCAAAATAACAGAATGTTACTCTGAAATACATATTAAAAGTATAGGTATGCGAAAAACAAACTTTTCTGTTTTTATCCTGTCTTAGACAAACAAGCTACCTGTATGTCTGTTTGTCCATCTATCTGTCTGTTTATTGCGGCTAATCAGTGGAAGTCATCACTAAATATTCTATGTAGAAGTAGCCATAGGAATGATCTTTTGAGCAATACAGAGAATAAACTCTCCAATATATTATTACTTTATATGACGAAAATAACGCTACTATAATAATTCGTAAAAACTAGAAGATTTACAGGCGTCAAAATAATTAAAGCTCAGAACGGAACTGAACTGACCGGGCAAACAACTAACTAAATCAAGTAATGAACCATGATCCGTCACAAATTCTATAATTTAAACAGTCTTTGTAATGACATCGTTTTTATAAATTCCGTTTTTAATATTAGTACAAACTAGGCTAGAAGAAACAATGCATCAAAATGACAAATTCAGTTGCAATCCCTACCATTGCAGATAAATCTTTATTTTAAAATAAAGAGCGTGCAACAAGTGAATGGAGAATCCAAGTTTATGTGTTGCCAGTCTCCGTAATTCTATTAGACACTGCACCGTTACTGCTTTCAGTGCGCGTTCTAAAACATTAATCACTTTAAGTTATTGGCCATTTTATTAACCGTTTGCATTCCGCGTCTTTTGTCTCTGGTAGTCTATGATGAAAATGTTCTTTATGGTGTGTCCCGTTTGCGTTTTCTTTTTAGGTTATGTTTATTATCGGCAGTTGTTTTCATGTAGTTTTAGATAGACCTTCTTCTCGTCAAGATGTTTTATGGCATTGTTGTTGGCGTTTAAGCAATGGACATGCATAAAAGTTTCACAGACTTCATTTACTGCGCAAACGCAACATAATTAGGAAGTCTTGAAAATTCATTAAGGTGTTTCTTTTATAAAATGGTGGAACAGCTTACCATTTTATCGTTCGGCTTTTTCGATTATATTATTACAAGCTGGCGACCGCGGCTTCGCCCGCGTGGTGATCGAAAAAAAAGTATTAGGATACTTTTTTTCCATTCTTAACTTCTTTCATACTTCTTATGGTTTAACACATACTTAGGTGTGTTCTTCCAGACTATCTAACTCTGTGCCAAATTTCATCATGATCCGATTTGACGTGAAAGAGTAACAAACATCCATCCATACATCCTCACAAACTTTCGCATCTATAATATTAGTAGGATCCCTTTAAGGTTATACAAGAGACTGTTATTTATCCTACTAACTAATTACTCTAGTGGTCGGAAGTTAGAGTGCTAAGCGTGTCCTAGTTTCGATTCCCATGTCGGGCAAACAGTTATTGAATATTTTTGCATCCAGAATTTCCCAAAAGCCAGCCACGGAGACAGGATTTGTGCCTGATTGACGGCAACAGGATCGTTCCCTATTTACATAGGACTCAAATATGTTTTACACAGATACCTAATGTTGTTTGTGTCAAATAAATCAATACTTAAACTCAACAATCATATATTTAATAGTGCTGCGCACACGGAACGTTACCATTCGCATATTTGTTCACGTGCCAAACAAACTCCGGGTTGTTTTCACCAACGATGTGCGAATCCAGCGCATGTAATAACGACGCACCGGGTAGAAATAACTGTATTTTTACTGGGTCAGGATTACTGCAAACAAGTTTACTTATACTCGTCTTTTATACCCCACGCGTTATGTGAAATGTCAATGGAACTTTACGAGTTGGCTTTACCGATGACAGCAACGCGCGACCGGTGGTTCGTGGTTTAACCAAACATGGAGTTTTTGCTATTGTTTACAGCGTATTCGTATTTAATTAAATTTTAAAAAGACCGGCGCGGCGCTTTTACTAAATCACATTCCAAGTTGATATAACATTAAAATTTATCTCTTGGCTTAACTTCATACTTTTTAATATTCCAATTGTCGACGATTTTGACTATTTTATTAGTACAATGCATTTTACTTTTTTAGAGCTCCGTACCTCAAAAGGCAAAAACAGAACCCTTATATGACCTCTTTGTTGTCCGTCTGTCAAGACCCTTTATCTCGGGAACATGTGGACGTATCGCGTTGAAATTAACTATATAGGTAGAATAATGTGGTCCACTGAAGCTGTAAAGAAATCAACCCCCAAAACTTTTGGAATTTGGATAGATTTGGTCGTTTATGTCACAAGTTTGTCCAGGACCCTCTTCAATTCGCACTTTTTATACTAGAATAGGCAGTCAAAACACGGCGGCACATCAAGTTATAGATGTCCAGTATCACATGGCTTCGCTTAGCACAGATTTACCGTACAATGATAAATCCGTACAAACTGGTTTTGTATAGCTTGATTGGTCGTCGTACGTCCGGCGTACACCAACTTTTTCGAAATGATCCTTGTGATGTCAATGATGCCTTCAACGTGATGTTTGCATAAAAAGTGTGGAAGTGAGATTTGAACGATGCTTAATAAGTACTAGACTAGACACTAAGCAATTTTACACGATGACGAAGCGTAATTTGTTTCAGTAATAAGCATTATTCTTAAATTTTCTGTTGAAAAAAACAATAACGTCTAATTTATGGCAAGAAATCTACAATTTTACTAGTACCAAATATATCACGTGTTTTAATTAATTCTACAGATTCCTATTCAAACTTAATAACTAACAAAAAACAAAGCTTCTACGTAGATGAATTACTAATGTCCGCCTCTACGTGCTCTAATCTGAATTTGATGGATGCGCGGGCGCAAGCCGGTCAACCCACCCATTTATTTGGACAGTCCGTACTCCTCAGCTTCACCGTGCTATGTACCGTTCAAATAGTGGTCCAAAACCGCTAGCTAGCAGACTAAACGCTGCGCCTGCGCACGCTGTGGATGTGAAATTGTGAATATTCATTAACGCATTACACTACAGATGTTGAGAATTCCGACAAGTAATTTACGCCACAATTATATTTTTATGGGCTGTTCAAATGAACAAGTTACGCTTTTTAATTAAAATTCCTTAAGCTTTTGGCCTTGTGAGAGTTCCTGTCAGTCAGAATGACGAAGATCCGTATACGTTTTCATTCCCTATTTAATAATTTTGAAGAGCCAGTGTAACTAAGGTCATAAATGTTGAGTGTTGTGCAAGTATCATGCTTTTAAACTTTGCGGTATAGTCGTACTTATAATATTATAAATGCGAATGTTTGTGAAGATGTATGGATGATGGTATGAATGTATCATACGGATGTATGTTACTCTTTTAGGTTAACACGGCTGAACGGATCTTGATGAAATTTGGCACAGAGCTAGATTCTCTGTCATAACATATAGTATTCTTTTCTTTTTCGAAATCACGAGGGCGAAGCCGCGGGCGCCAGCTAGTCTGTTAATAAATTTAAGATTTTTGTTAAATAATGAGAAAAAGAAGAAAAGGGTAGTGATTTTGATACCTCTGTCCTTGAAAGAGGTGCTTAATATGACTGGTAGGCTAGGCAAAAGAGAGATGTCCTTTTCGTGCGAATAAAACTGGCCATATGCGAGACTGATCTCTTTTAGACTGCATAGAGTTCAACGATTGATTTTTCACAGCTCCAAAGAACCACGTGTTCCCGAGATAAAGGGTGTTTTTTTAAACGTTGCCCCACTTGGAATTTCTTCTGTATCGTGGGTGCATTTACAAACATTTAAACTCACATACACAAACAGCCAGACCGAATCAAATACTATAGTTCATATAAATAATTGTTCTGTGCGGGGATCGAGCCTGCGACACGCAGCGCAGCAGTCGATCGCTCAGCCGGCTCAGCCTTTGTTGATGTGTCTTACGATATTTAAACCGAAGTTCTAATATATTATTACGTGTAGTGAAGTACATATGTAAATGACGTGATTAAAAATTGCACGGGATGGAAAAGGTCCGGAAATAACGAAGCAAATAACCAAGCTCGTTAATCGTTAAAAAAACAGGATTGTTTTGCAAAATTTATTACTAACATCGTTAACATCGATAATCTTGATTAATATTGAATACTTACTCGTAATAAATTGTTACATGTAAAGCTTTCTCTGTCAAAAACATACCTATGTCAATAATTTATCTATAAATTAGCAAGAAGACTTGTCGATATTCACGATAAAATTCAAAAAAGTAGGAAGAAACAAGACCATAATATTGATAGAGTCATTTATTTAACGAAACGTTAGTAATAAAACATTTGACATAATCCAATTTGTCATTAACTTACATAATATCGTTTGATATAAAGCACTATATATCCATTAGTATGTAAATATATTCATGTGATTATCGTAAATAAATACTTTCGTTACGACTTATTAGCTTATACCCGCGGCTTCGCCCGCATCGAGTTCGGTGACTGTACTACGAAATCGTATTTTTTTACGGATACGAAATCATTAAATAACTTCCCCCGCTCCGGACGGAGCGGACTTTTACCAACTAAAACATACTCATGTTCCTTTTTTTGCCCTTTTTGTTCCGGGGCCACGGTATCTTTTTCGAACAACCTGCAACCCTGGCAGGCGAACTACCAGAATAAAAAAGGATCCCTAGGTTAAATGCATGTTATAAACTATCTTAATGACAATTTTCATCCAAATTCGGAGTAACAAACATCCAGACCTCCTCGAAACGTTCGCATTTATATTTAAGTAGCTGCGCCCCGCGGTTTCAGCCGCATAGAACTGGAAAAAAATACCTAGGGGTAACTATCTCCGGGGTTGCGGGTTGCTCGAAAGAGATACCGCGGCCCCGAAACGGCAATAGAAGGAACATGGGTGGGTTTTAGTCAGTATGAGACTGACATGGCCCCCGCTCCGCCCAGAGCGGGGGAAGTCACAAGATGATTTCCCAAATTTCGTTTAAGTCGGTCCTGTCGTTTAAACATGCATACGTAACAAACATACATACCTACAAACTTTCGCCTTAAAAATATTACTATCGTAACTTATCACGAATACATGCGTTTAGCTTGGATAGTTATGTTAATTACTTACTTAATTACGATAGTTTGTTTGACAGATTAGAGTAGAATATGTTTGAATTTAATTTGCGTTCTTGGTTATGCTTTTTATAATATTTTTGGCAATTAATTTTATAGGTGTCGATGTTCTCGCCCAGTAAACTATAAGTATATAAGTAGTATATAAGTTCAATCAAAAACTCTTTATTAATCCTCCAAGTCCTCCCATCCACTAATAACACTAAAAGCCAGCGCAAACAGAAGATGGCACGGCAAAGCTTTTTTTATTGCCAAACGTAAGTTTATACGTTCCAATAGCTTTGTGTTTTTTTATTTGTGTGTGTGTTTTCTTTTTAAATAGTTTATTTTTTTTTGTTTTGTCTATTAAACAATATTTGTTTCTTTCTATAGTCGCAACAAGTAACAAATTCCAATGGTCAATCCCGCGAAGGGAAATCCCCCTTGATCAATTAAAGTCGATCTCTAAACTTGGTTTTAGCGCCTCATTCCCATTAGCTACTTAACGTTAACGTTGGGTAAAGATAAAATACCCTGCCGTACCATGCCGTGCGTAATCGAATTCCACAGTAAAATTGATGTCGCAGGAATTTGAAGGCCTACCTAGATATGAAGTTCTCAAACAAGAACAAATTAAGATTAAAATGTGAAAAATAAAACAAGTTGGATGCGTCTCTGCAGTACAAGTCGTCTTTTTTTATTTATTTATGTCTTATTCAAGCCAGACATACCTAAGTACGTTTCTAATGATTTTCGTTTCTCGATTAACCTGAGCCACTAGGTGTAAAAGGAAATGTCCTTATTAGAAGCTGTCTATGGTAGCTACCGCCATTCACTCACGCACTCTCCCTTTGGAGGTGCGTAGCATTGCAATCACCTATTGCAGGATGTCTCTGACAGCTATTTCTATTGTTAAAACAATTATGTCAAAAAACAAAATGGCGGTTATAAAATTGAGCTCACATTGACATTATTTGAAACCGATAGTTTAATTTTCCCGCTTTTTAAATTAGAATCAAATCATACCTTCTCACTTTATACGAATAAACGTATTAGTCTTATAACACAAATCCCAAACCACCATTAATACCACACATACACACACCAACACCCCTGAAACACAAACGTACACACATGAAAACCTCCCTATACATACCTTCACATATTGTTTTATTTTTTTCTAATTGTTTTTTACTTATATTTCTCATGTGGTAACTAAACTCACTAATTTATTTAAAACTTATATTACTTGCTATTTAAATTTAAGCTGGAATTTAAATTGGAACAGGTGGGACCTGGTGACCTACTACAGGTGTTACTATCTACCACAGGCACCAGCGATCCACAACCAAAAATTTACAGCTTATGGTTCTTTGTGTTAATATTGCCTGTATTTTTTGGCTTGTGGTGAGAAATAAACATTTTATTTATTTATTATTTACTTTGCATCCAACCTGCTGAGATTATAAAGGTTCAGTAGACGTCTTCAGGCTAAATGAAAATTATTTAGATGATGAAAGAGCCACCGTCTGCCGGAATTACGGGTTGTTCTAAAGAGATACCGCGGCCTTGGAACATAAAAGGCAAAGTGCGGGCGAAGTTATTTGATAAATTGCCATCCGCAAAAAAAGTAAGTAAAGAAAGCATATTATATAAAAAGAATGCAAACTCAACTATCTCATTAATCTACATACAACCATACCTACACCCGTACAGCTACAAAGTCACCGTTCATAATTCTGCATGGAACAATAGTGCACTGATAATAAAATCACGACAATTATGTGCGATCTGCGATCAGGTGTCGGGAACAATCGCCGCATTCCGTTACAGGTTGAATGACCATCTGCGTGCCGACACCTCCACCGCATCGCGTAATCACATCCACAGATAATATAATACTAACGTACAGATACTCCATCTCATACAAAGAAACGCGACCGCCATAACTTGCTCATTTCTCCGGGCTATCCGGGCTATTTTTTTTTTACTCACAACGGCGCTAGATGGTGCTTGCAGCGATAGCTCAAGTTCAGTTTATTTTACAGAGAACCAATAGATGGCGATAAAACCAAACTATACTTTTGTACTGTAAACTAAGGTAGGTATATAGCGCTTTGACCTTGAAGCTTACGTCGTCAGTCACTCGGCAATCGCCATTAATAAATTCACGTTCTTTCATGCCTAGTATTATATTATCTGAGGCGTGGGGTATAGCTACATGTTTTTCGGTAGACTGAGGTATTTGTTAGGTTCAGCGTAAAAGTCAACGCAAATTTTGATAATTAGGTATCAAGTATCTAAGTCAATCAAAGTTATTTATAATATCGAAATAGCGAATAGAGGAGCTCGTGGCTAAAAAATAGCAACCGCTCGGGTTGTTCTTTAGGTTAAGCTGCGCTTGCCTAGGTTGGTTTGTGGATGGGTGACCACCCGTTACATAGGTACCGAGTTTTCTCCGTGCCTCGGAAAGCACGTTAAACCGTTGGTTCCGGCTGTCATTTGTAGATCTTTGACAGTCGTTACAGGTAGTCAGTGTCCCGAAAGTCTGACAACCAGTCTTACCAAGGGGTATGGTATTAGGTACCCAGTAGGTAGGTACTAACTGGGTTGTGCTCCTCCTGAAATTGTGGAGGTTAGATAGGCAGTCGCACGGCGCTCCATATAAAATAGGTACCTACTGATATTCAGCTGCATCCGGTTAGACTGGAAGCTGACCCCAACATAGTTGGGAAAAGGCTAGGCTGATGATTATAATATCGAAATAGGTAGGTAGCTCTTTAAATGATATTTGCTGCAAATTAGATGATTTTAAGCAAGGAGTTATTTTTTAACAGACTCAGGAGTGTGTAGAATATTTTTATTTTATTTTAAATACAAGTTGTTACTTAACTAAGTAGGTAGTAATATTTGTATGTTGTGTTGGTACCTACAAAAGTAGGTAAGTATACTTACCGGCTCGAATCTTGGTCGCTAGACGATAGAGTGCGGATGACCTTGCGTGTTGTACAAAAAAAGAAATGAAAATAAAGCTAAAACGCCTCTCCAATACTATCTACCTATACCAACATCACTTAAAAATTAAAACTGTGATAAAAACCTATCACTACTATGCTTAATTAATAATACCTTTAATATAATTAATAAAAGTACGTACCTACGCTTTTACCTACTTGATATAAAAAAAACTTAAATTAACCAAAACTCGGTAACTACCTATCTAAAAATCTATGCGTACCTACCTACTTTACCTAAAAAGATATTAAATGTAAACTATTAATAATTCGTAATTTGAACGATTACCTATTTAAACACTACCAAAATAACTAATAAGTACCTATTTTATTAAATAACAACAAAAGAAATCTAAAAATAAATTATTTAAAGACTAAAAGTCGCGGTGATAAGCATTGTCTGTCAATAAGGCCGAACACTCTGAACGTCTATTCGCATCAACAGTCAAATATTACGGTAACCGCGTCGAGCGCACACAAAAATAATCCTTATGGCATGATCCAGTATTCATGCGCGATGGCTTATTAGCGTATTTCATGTATAACTTTGGTGTTTCTTTACCGATATAATTATATGACTATAATAATTATAGCTGTTCCCCACGGTTTCACCCGCGCTGCTCAGCACCTGTTGGTCATAGCGTGATGTTATATAGCCTTCCTCAAGAAATGGACTATCCAACACTAAAAGAATTTTCCAATTCCAACCAGTAGTTCCTGAGATTAGCGCGTTCAAACAAACAAACGAACTCTTCAGCTTTATAAATTACCGATATGCATATATGATTATTTTTTTATTGTATAGGTAATAATGTTAACTATTTTTAATAAGAGATGAGTGAGAGTGTTATTAAACGTAAGAGTAGACAAATATAATCAGAAAGCTCCGAACTGCTTAGCTATCGGGAGTTACACGTGTTATTGTGAGTTAACCATTAAAGATAGACATATGCTGTCGTATGATTATTTTTTATATAACTTTAAGGAGAATATTTCCGTCATACATGATTTCTGTGTAGCTTTAACCATTAAGGCTACACACGCGACAGAAGCTTAAAAAATGGAGTAACTTCTCCCGTTTTCCCAACATTTCCCTTCACTGCTCTGCTCCTATTGATCGTAGCGTGATGTAAAGTATACTATAACCTGCCCAGGAGTATAAAGAATAATTTGACCAAGTTTCGTTAAAATCCGTTTTTGTTTCTATAACGATCGTACAGACAAACAGACAAAAATGTTATTGATTGCATTTTTGGCATCAGTATCGATCACTAATCACCCTCTGATAGTTATTTTGGAAATATATTTCATGTACAAAATTCACCTCTCTACAGATTTATTATAAGTAGGTATAGATAGTTTGTATTTCATAATATTTCATTCTATCAAAATAGGTATGGTAAATGGTAATATTGAGCTGTGTAGTAAAACTCAGAAAATGAAAACAACGCCATCTATTCATAGAAATAACAGTAAATGAGTTACCTAACCACAACGTAGTACAAATTGTTCTCACCAGAGCCAACACCATAATATTATTTAGAAAAATCATGGAATTTGGAACTAGGAGCCCATTATTCCTGTTTTTTGGGTTATGGGGATTTTTAAAAACAAGAACATACTTCTTCCATGGTCAAATTTAAACAGTTACACAAACTTCAAAAACAAATCGATACACATAACGCCATCTATTGATATTTTTTTGAACTACTTTTTCTTTCTTCGCAATGAGACCCCATGTCACATCCTTACTTACCAACACGATTATCGACGCTCTAGTAAAGAATTTCTAAATGTTAGGGATTTAGAGGAAAGGAAGACTAAAGAAAAGATCTGTCCTTGTGTGAGAAATGATACGAAAGAACGACGACACGGTTGGCGCAATGCGATCGACTGCTGAGCTGCGTGTCGCGGGTTCGATCCCCGCACGGAACAAATATTTGTTTAATCCAGAACAAAGGTAGTTGTCGACAAAAACAACCAGACTCGAAAGTCTGGCTGTTTGTGTATGTGAGTTTAAATGTTTGTAAACTCACCCACGATACAGGAGAAATTCCATTCCATGTGTGGAAAAAGTTTTTTTCGCTACACGTATTTTTTTTGTAATATTACAAAAAAAATACGTGTAGCGCCGATTCCAAGCAACGTGGAACAAGAAGATGCTGATGAACAAAACTGTTTAATTACATTTTAGAAAATGTCCATTTGTTTCAGAAAAATACATTGGAGAAAAATAAATATCTCTGAAAAAACCAGTTATAGTACTACCTACTTGATTTTAATTTTAAACAGCCGAGTTTTACATAATAATATTGATTTATTTTTATATTTCGAACATCATTTAAATTCCTCGCGGTTTTTTTATTACCTTGTCTATGGTCTTGTTTACTTTTACTTTTAAATTCATAGAACCAGTTGTTCCAGTGATTGATGATGTAGTTGTAAACTAGTAGCACAGAATACTAAGTAATTCCGTCATCCTTGCATAACATAATTTTACAGCTTGTGAAAAATGCTGATACTATTTATGATAAATTAATTTCTTGCTTATAAATATTTTGCACGATTTTATAAATGATTAATCACGTATCTGATCCTATATTGCGCATGATCCAATCAGTCTAAAATGAATTTATCGCCACACAATTACCTAACGGAAATTGACGCAACAAAAAGTGTTTTTCAAAAATACCTCAAATCTTGACTTACAAAAAAAAATAACAATAGAAGATGTCTCAATCAAATTCAGCTCAAATTGGTTCACAATAAAACATAAAACGTAAAGCTTCGCGGATGTCGGTATACGTGTCGAGGTCAAACCATTGTTCGTGATATTATTGTACATAGGTAGGCATTATGTGATCATACCTTAGTCTGTTCTTCTGTCAAATTTACATTCAATTTCAATATGGATCCTCGTTGAATCATTCATGTTGTATGTTAACAAGAAAAGGAAACTTAACTACATTTATACTTGTATCTGATCGTTGAAGCTTTATTTTGTGCTTTTATGATTTTTAATCAAGTTAAATAGACAATTTACTAATTAATTAAGCCATTGTAACCTCTCTACCTATGATTTAAATTGTACTACTAACTGTTACAAATTTAAGTCCCATGAAAAGGATTGCATTATATCATATTATATTTTCATGGGATTTGGCATTTAAAATGTTAGCACATCGACGCATTCGTACGCTGGTTGCGTACATACTTCATGGATATCTACTAAAATGTAGAATCAGTACTTTTTGTAGGAAATATCTAAATGTCGGGCCTGCTATTCTCATTAACACAATAATAAGAACCGAAGTCCATTTAATTCATAACTAAGTATCTAATATATAAAATTCTCGTGTCACAGTTTTCGTTCCCATACTCCTCCGAAACGGCTGGACCGATTTAAGCAAAATTTTGTGTACATATCGGGTAGGTTTGAGAATCGGCCAACATCTATATTTCATAACCCTAAGTGAGCAGCGGGTGAAACCGCTGGGCACAGCTAGTAATACATAACGTGTAAAGATTTACGTATTACCACAGCTAATAAATAATACAAGGAGCACGTTTTACGAAGTGAGATATTAGCGCGTAGGCGTACCTAGCCTACAGTTTAGATCTGGAAGTATTACGCTCGTTAAACCTAGAACATTATTGTTATGGGCAACCTTACGAAATGCCGACGATACACTTTACTGCATGCTGTTGTGATCACCTTGTATGGTAAAACGGTTTGCGTGTTTATAAATATGTGTGGAAGCAGACAGCTTTCTTCTTCCTCGTGTTTTATTGGGTTTAATTCGATTTGTATCAAGCAAATACATATATACAGGGTGGCCAGTTGATAGGCGTCCAAAGAAAAAAATTAGATGCCTTATGCTAAGGGGTACCCGAATTACCCCCATGTATGTTCCGCGATTATTTGTAGTTTAGGAGCTAGAATTTTTTTAAGTACTTTTTTCAAAATATTCACCTAGCATTGGTTTTTATTTTTTATGTCTTTATTCCTATCATTTTTAGATATTCTTTTTTGTGGAATCTATTAGCGATAGCAATAGCTACCATGCAAAAAAAATCCGTTTGCCTAGGCATTGTAGAACTTACCACAAAATTAGTCCAAAGTTCAAAATTACCATTAGAGTTCGATAATCAAAAATGTTCAGAGCTTAAAAAAAAATAAGTGAGGGGTGCCAGAGGTTTCTAAATGATCTTAAAAACTTCTATGAACCTTCAACAGAGAAAATCGGTAAAAAAATATAGAGCTTGATCGGGGATTATTTCCTGTAATTAGCGTTGATAGCAATAAAGGTATTTTTACAGTTATTGTTATAATTTGGGATTTCTTTATTTTTGCCACTTTTATGATAAAAAAACACGGTAGATAATTTACAAATTTTATTAAAACACGTTACAAAAGGTTTTTAAAGTGCCGCCTTACCACAGAAATGCACAATCTACATCTACGGAGGAAATTGTCTTTTAGTTGTAACCATGTCTCGTCTCAGTGTTAAGTTAACGTCTGACAGCAAAATTGGTAATTCTTCAAGAACTCTTTGTAGGTGGCTCCATCGAGCTTGGACAGCGGTCTGGCTATGGATTCTCCATAGTCCGCTATCGAGAATCCTCATTCCGTAAGACCATCAAATTTTCAACACCGCTTCAGTGTGATAATGTGGTCCGGCTTTCTCAACTGTGAATTACCAATTAGTTTACCACCACCATTCGAGCTGCCGTCCAGACTCGTGGTGGTACGCACGGGACACTAACAATGAGGAAGAGCTAAAACGGAAAATTGAAGAAGCGGGAAATGTTGTATGAAGTAACAGAGAAGCCTTTAGACAACTATAAGACAATTTCCTCCATAGATGTAGATTGTGCATTTCTGTGGTAAGGCGGCACTTTGAAAACCTTTTGTAACGAAGCGGTGTTGAAAATTTGATGGTCTTACGTAATGAGGATTCTCGATAGCGGACTATGGAGAATCCATAGCCAGACCGCTGTCCAAGCTCGATGGAGCCACCTACAAAGAGTTCTTGAAGAATTACCAATTTTGCTGCCAGACGTTAACTTAACACTGAGACGAGACATGGTTACAACTAAAAGACAATTTCCTCCGTAGATGTAGATTGTGCATTTCTGTGGTAAGGCGGCACTTTGAAAACCTTTTGTAACGTGTTTTAATAAAATTTGTAAACTATCTACCGTGTTTTTTTATCATAAAAGTGGCAAAAATAAAGAAATCCCAAATTATAACAATAACTGTAAAAATACCTTTATTGCTATCAACGCTAATTACAGGAAATAATCCCCGATCAAGCTCTATATTTTTTTACTGATTTTGTCTGTTGAAGGTCCATAGAAGTTTTTAAGATCATTTAGAAACCTCTGGCACCCCTCACTTATTTTTTTTTAAGCTCTGAACATTTTTGATTATCGAACTCTCATGGTAATTTTGAACTTTGGACTAATTTTGTGGTAAGTTCTACAATGCCTAGGCAAACAGATTTTTTTTGCATGGTAGCTATTGCTATCGCTAATAGATTCCACAAAAAAGAATATCTAAAAATGATAGGAATAAAGACATAAAAAATAAAAACCAATGCTAGGTGAATATTTTGAAAAAAGTACTTAAAAAAATTCTAGCTCCTAAACTACAAATAATCGCGGAACATACATGGGGGTAATTCGGGTACCCCTTAGCATAAGGCATCTAATTTTTTTCTTTGGACGCCTATCAACTGGCCACCCTGTATACATATATATACCTGGCTCGAAAGTTTGACAGCCAGTCTAATCAAAGGATATTGTATTAGCGTATACCCAGTACTCACTGGGGTTGAAGAGGTCAGATAAGCAGTCGCTGCATTTATTTAGTTTCCTTTAAATTACTTTTTTAACGTGCTTGTCAGCGACTCTAAGAATTCTACTGCTTTCTCTGAGTTTAACTCATGAGAACCTGTAATTGGCTCTGTATTTACTTATACAATTGTTTATCTGTCTGTTATAGCTGTTGGTTCTCCTATTTATAAATAAATACATACATATAAAATACTGGTACTCAGCTACATTCGGTTAGACTGGAAGATGACCCAAACATAGTTGGGGAAAGAAACAACTACCGAACCAACTCCCACAACCCATTTCTTCACAGCTGTTCTTGAACATATTTCCAACGAAATAATGGTTCAAATGTGACAAGATTACTCCACATTCCTACTTTTTAAATCTCCATAGTTATTCCATAACAACGCATACTGACATTGCACCCCACTTCCGCAGATCATTGACAAAGGTACTCGATGCATCGTAATGAACCTCGCACTCCCATAGCTGCGGTTCCAAGAACGAGACAATGCTTGTCGCGGGGGCATCGTCATTATCGTATCGACATAATTATTGTGATGCTTATGCGTCACTAAGCCGTTATTTGTGAGAGAAAGAATTACTGACTCTTGTGAATGTTTGTTGTGGACTGTTTTCTGATTTGTAACTAGATCTGAGAAAATTCTATAAAAGAGATTTATCCTGGTGTATCTTTGTATTGTCCCAATTGTGATGTTGGTACGACTGTCACATAAACAAAAGAAGTTTTACAGCAAGATTAGCAACGCGTCGTACTGGCCAGTCTACTGCCAAATCCAATGTAATAAAAATAAGACAATCAGGAGGGGTAAAATGACCACATTAGCAGAATCATAATACGTTAATATAAAGCTCAGGTTAAATTCTTAAAAATATGAATTTTCATTAGTGTATTAGTGACTAATTTACGAATTGTAACGTTACCATTGTAACAGAGTGGGTATTTTACCCTCTCTGTTGCCTCAACTTTTTTTCTTTTGGATCAGAATTGATTTTTAAATGTTTTAAATATTCATATTTCGAATTTCATTCTGTCATTTCATTTCAATTTCAACAATATTTTTTTCTCATTACGTTTTGATTATAGCGGCCATTTTTAACCTACAGGTACAGCAACAACAAATAAATTAACCACCAACCATTAAGGTTGTAGATCAAATCAACACCGCCACTACACGTCTTGCCAACATTCCAGCGACACTCTAACCGCATATTTTCGTTGCATCATTAGATACCTGTCACGACCTACATCGTCCACCTTATTGGACGTGATTTATAACATCATTTCATGGCGTATTTGCGGCGTGCCCGCTGCTTCAGGAAGTCACAATTACTTGATCGTTGCCCACCGCCGAACGGGTCTAGAAAGCCACTCACTTTGCAGTCACCGGAAAATAAGAATTAAAGTCGAGTAGTTACTTTATAAGGGATATTGAAAGCCAATCATATAAGGAATTGATTCTGTCAAACTTGAGTTTGTAACATGGGGCAAGCTTGACTATGGTTTTTTTTTTGCGGATGTGTAATCAAATCACTCAAATCAATCAATCATCAGGGAGTGTCAGAGTTGTACTGACTAAAACCTACACAATCATGTTAATTCTATTGCACTTTGTGTTGCGGGGCCGCGGTATCTCTTTCGAACAACCCGCAACGCTGGCAGGCAAGGTTTACTAGGGATGAGCACGAATTTTCATTTCAAACATCTCGCCTCTTATTACGCTTTTAACCAGTCCCATGTAATTGGTGGTTAGCCTATTGAAATCAATCGGGAAGACAGCTACTGAGAAATGGTGGAAAAACCCAGTAACGGTTTTGATCCGCCTGAGATACAACCACTATAAAAGCGAGAATCCAGTTTGGATAGTACCTTTAATTTATTTAACTCGCAACTGATCTGAGTTGGGAAGGCTTCCTAAGTTTTCCTTTTAGTATTCAAGCATGTGAATTGAAATACAACATGCAAAACAAAAAACAAATTCAATTAGACTGCATCGAGAAATGTTACATTACCGCAATAAGGGTTGTAAAAGAACCGTTGACACTAACTGAAAGCTACGCGTTCTCCTCATTATTGCGGTTTTTTTTTGTTGTAAACCTTACCTTACCTTACCTTATAGTTACGGAGATATTAAGGGCCAAAGTTCAACTTATTCACAAGTATTTATTTTTAAATTCATATTTTTAATATAGGGTACTACTTTAATTACTATTCAATGTATTTATCAGCACAAAGTTTTCAATGTGTAACATTGTGTTAAATTCTATCGCAAAACATGATTTTTCACCCTAAATAAAAAGGAATTTCCCACAGCAATATTTTTATTTATTTTTGCGTATCGTTTACACCTTGAACTTTTTCTTACTAAAGGTACAAATAACCGTTTTAATAATGAAAAGACATTCTACACACTAAAAAACCACTATAAAATAATTCCATTGCTATTAATGGCGAAAACTTGTTAGAGTCATTTCAATTTAACCTTTCCTCAATTTCCAAATGATTGTTAATTCCGTGTGCCAAGTTAATATCTATTTTATTGTCACAATCAAGACGGGAAATAATAAAAGTTGTGCCCTCTCTAGGTCATGTGGTTTATAGAAAAGCTATAAAAGAACAATAACTCTGAAGAATACCGTTTCAAAACTACCCTGGCTGGAGGTCTTAATTTTTAAGGCACCCACAGGATTCGCCCGGTTAAGCAGACGACAACCTCCTTGGTTGAACTGCGAGATGCCATTCATAAAAAAAAAGAATACCGTTTCAAAACTTGCCAGTTGTACAACCATAGAGTTTCGGCTCTTCTCCATGTATGAACGAGAAACTACCAAAGTATCCTTCTGTCATTCATAAACTGGGATATATTTGTTGTTTTGGATTGAAGATGATTAAAAAAAAAATACACGTATTTCTGGTTTTTTTTTTTACAAACAAAATAAAATTACAAAAATAAGGAGTGTTGGGAAATCATCAAATAACTTGTCGGGGGGCGTGTCAGACTAAAACCCACCCATGTTCCTTCTATTGCCCTTTACGTTCCAGGGCCGCGGTATCTCTTCCGAACAACCAGCAACCCCTGCAATTTAGGCAACACTGAAGTCGAGAGTTGGTACAAGTTCGTTAGTCCGGATTGGTAAACTACGAGCTTACAGTGCGCGATTACGGTATAAAATAAAGTATTTTGAGGCGTTTGTACAAAATTAAATAGAGGGTTAAGATTGGTATAACAAAAAGGTACCATTTTTTAACTGACTGACTCCTTGAAAGCAAAAAATTAACCACTCTGCACGACAGAATTTTGACACATGACACATCAGCTGAATCGGTGGGGTGACGCGAATTGTCATGAAATTCAAGATTTTTCATCAATTTACAGCATTCAATTTTGTTATTAAAATAAGTCACCGGGGCTGTTTCATATGAGAAGTTTGAGGTTTATATTTCCAAAAACCTCATAAGGTCGATAAAACGGCGTCAATCTATTGTAAAATGTGTGTAAAATACAAATTATTACACCCTTCCAAAAATTAGGTACTTTAAAAAAGCTGGAAATAATGCACATACACAAGACAACCCTTTGATAATAAAATCGGAAAGCCAAAATAAAAACAGTGACATTCCATCTGCATTCTTATTTTTGCCATTTTACATATAAATTCAAAATAAAACACGATACAAATCTCGACAAAAAATACTAAAAACTGTGTTGCAACATGACAGTTCTTAGTGCTGACCGTAAATCTAAGTTTCATCATTACGATTAAAAAGTTGCATTCAACCTAATCGATAATCGTAATGGAGTAAACTTTAAAAAAAAAGTTTTGGGACCATTGAGGAATTTACCTATGGAGATTGCATGTTATTCTACTATTGATATTATAGTTGCTCAAATATCTATGATATCGATAAGAAAAGAAAGACAACAACATTTTGTCACGTGCTTTTTTGTTATGCTATAATTATTTTCTTATGCGCCAAGATTTGAGGAACATTTTGCTGTCAAACGGTTTCGCGGTAAAAGATTTTGGCTGTTTTCTTGAATGACGATGAATGAAAATGGCGGCCATTTTTGTAGGAGGTCATGCTAATTCTGTTGGTAACTAGTCAGACACCCCAGCCGGCACAACCATACCGTACCGCACCTAGAAAGCCATGCCTCCGCAGTAGAGCCTTGTTTTAGACGGACAGGGACTCCGCACACATCGGGGCCCGAAAATATTGATATAGACACCCGACGCCCGACGCCCGATGCCTGTAGCGTCTCCCGCGGTGGCTGGCTTGGTTTGAGGAGCGCCTCACTTCCCCCGCTCTAAACGAAGCGGGGGGGAGTGTCAGGGTTATGCAATAGAAGGAGCATGGGTGGGTTTTAGTCAGTACTAGTCTGACACTCCCCCCAGTTCTGCCCAGAGCGGGGGAAGTTATTTGACGATTTCCCACCCAAAAAAAACCCCGGTACACGACATCAACAAAAATCCAGGTTCAAAATGGACTCATTTTGAACCAGGAGTTTTCTTGGTGTCGTGTTTCCATCTCAATAGGGTAGTTGACACCACCAATCAACTGATATACTTTTTATGAGCTGTCAAAACGCGCACCCCCATAGATTTTGTATGAGACTCGCAACGATGACGTCACTAAGTTGTCAAGTCAATGATGCAACTATTTATTTATTTAAAAGCAACTAAAAATCGAATTTTAAAGTTATTTTTAAATGAATGGAGTTCTCAGGTCTAGAATAAGGTGATCTTTCAACAAAAATGTGTTTTTAAATTATTGGTTTATGGTGTCAACTACCCAATTGTGCTCTTCCTCTATAGGCCATTTTTACCCCAAGGCTTCCACTCCAAGAACACTTTGGCCTACGAGCGATGTTTTAGGAAATAATGAATACGCTTTTCAAATAACCAATCCAACCAAACAATTTTGTCGAACAAATGTAATTTATCATAGCTGATTTTTTTAATGTGCTTACCAAGATTGGCGCGTTCTATATTCAACCTTATTTATTTCTATTTGCAATTCACATTCAAATAGTAGGTACAAAACCAAATTATTAATAAAATAGCAAATAAACATTTTAATATAAATTTGAACAGCGAGCGCATTCCTTTTTTGAATTTTTATCTGAAAATAAAATTGGCGCGAGTTTAGCCATAGATCAGTTTGTACTGTTTGTTGTTGAATCGGTTTTAGTGTCGTAAAAAATATTATAATCAATATTTTATAGTATTTTACACGTATTACAAAATTATTTTTTATTTTTATCTATCAATTTCTGATATTCCTTAATTTAATTTATCGAGTTGATTGATTTACAAGAAAATAATCGATTGAATTAATCGCATTTACACATCACGAATTTAAAAAAAAAAGAAATGGACGTCAATTTCGAAAGTGAATTTAGTAGTGGTTATGAATATTCCGTGTTATTGGTCCTATTATTGCAAATTACGATAAGATCTGGGCATTGTCATGTTATTTATAATATTTGAAATGATATTTGTGTCAGTTGTTATAGAATCTATTCGTGAATATATGATATAATGTGGAATTGAAAATGTAAACAAGCACGATTGGCGCGAAACTTCGACTTTAGATTTCAAAATGTATCATTACCACTACTAATATAAGTTCAATTACGAATGATTTCTTTACGTAACAAAAGGACACGTTAATCATGCCCAATAATGTGAAGTTTAAATGTCCGAAATCCTATTTTTTTATGATTTTTAGCATCGACCTACACTGCCATCAAAATGGCGATGATCGTAATTTACGCATTTGGATTTTAGAAGACTTAATTAAGAAACTTCCTCAATAATTAAAGAACTTCTAATGACGTTTACATATGAGTTTTTTATTCTACTATCTTAATGAATGCACACCCATATTATTTATTAACCAGAAAATAAAATAATAACAAAAATAATGAGGAGGTCATATGACTTAAATGTCCGACCCCTTTCGGGGCCAGTACCGAGCCAGCGGAGGTTTGAATGTCGAGCCCCCGAAGGGGTCCGTACCGAACTATACGGTTAACAAATAAATCATGTAGTGACCTCATAACAGCACAGTGGCTAAGCGGTAGACTGATGCGCTACATTCCCCGGGTATGATCTCTAGACGAAACAAAATATTAATATGAACTACAGGTAGTTGTTCTGCATCTGGCTGTTTCTTAATACGAGTTTGAATGCTAGTAAACGCACCTATGATACAGGAGAAAATCCTAGTGAAGTTGTGTTACAAACTAGCTGACGCCCGCGGCTTCGCACGCATGATGACCGAAAAAAAAGTATCCTAAGTACTATTCTAGACTATAACCTACATCTGTGCCAAATTTCATCAAGATCTGTTCAGCCGTTTTGACGTGAAAGAGTAACAAACATCCATACATCAATCCTCACAAACATTCGCATTTATAATATTAGTAGGATTGTAATTGTCTCGAAAATCAATTAAATATATATCAGTAATCTGTAAAGTCGTGGATAGCAAAAAGAAAATAAAACACACCCAGAATTTAATTTAAAATGAATCTCTATGAGCTACGCTTTGGAAAACTTTGGTAAACCTGCCGACTCATACGAGGAAAACTTTTTTGTTTTTTTGTCAGTCATAAACACACAGATACAAAGCAAATAAAGCATTCGAATGGTTATAATGTTAATGGTTTAAAACTTGTCGATGGCAAAACATTCTTTTTAGGGTTCCGTACCTTTAAAGGAAAAGCGGACCGTTATTGGATCATTTTATTTATTTCATTACTTTGTTATCCGTCTGCCTGTCTGTCAATACCCTTTGAAGTATCAAGTTGAAATTAAAACCATATACTTACTCAAATTTTTAATCCCTTTGTGCTGTAAGCATCAAGCCTGTAAGTCTACGCAGTCAAAACATAACTGTTGATGTGGCAAGTTTTTACGGAACCCCTGGGTGCGCGAGTTTGCCTTGGTCTTGGCGGTTTTTTTTAATCGTATCTCTCATGTCAGTCTGAGGTTGTTAGCTACTCAACCGGACACCAACACATTTAATACTCAATAGCTTTATTGCTTAACCATAATGTGTACTTAGGTGGTAGTTTTTATAATATTAAGATTATTATGGACCCTGTAGGGCACAGCAAAAGGGTACTCTACCCTTTTGCTTCAAATTGAATGTAGTATTTAATTTTACGACTCCGCTAAGTTTGCGGAGAGTCAAAGTCAAGATCGTTACTGTTTAAAGAGGCTTTATGACAACATAAAATTATCTGTGGCTATATCAGCCTGCTTTTTTGGTCTAGTAGTTGCAAATGCGACTGCTGAGCAAGAGATTCTGGGTTCGATTCTCGGGTCGGGCAAAGTATTATTGGGTTTGATAGGGTTAACTTTCCAGTCACAAAATAGATATGGGATTACCCATATCAATTTTATTTATATTGCTTAGGCAGGTAGATTATGAATTATCGTCTAAAATACATATTTTTCTCTATGTCTATGAAGATGATCTCCTAAACTTTTAGTTACAGTGGAAAATGAATATTCGATAAATAATATGTGATAAACTTTTTGTGAAAAAAAAAACTAACTTACAAAATTAAAACTAAGAAATGGAAAATAACTTTACTTATTTTTAATCAGAACAGGTGTGAGTAATTATGTATGAATCAGTCGAAACATTGCCACTGGAAAACCATAAATAATATTACAATAAAAAACTGTAAAATTACATGCCGAGGAAGAAGATACCGTTTGCCGTAAACCGCAGTGCGCACGAACATGTTTCGTCAAAAGCTAAGCATCGTCTAGACATTCGACTCTGAATACGTAACTGTATCGATCGGGTATCGGTAATCCACCACCGTATTGAATGCAGACCGTAGTTCGAAAATAAAAAATATCGTAACACTGGTTCATGTTGGCCAAGCGTCCGGTTTGTTTGGATTTTATCCCCCATTCCACAAATCGCCTGACTTTGACGTTTGTAAAACATGACCATAGGTTCTGATTGAATCTAGCGTTCTACCTTCAAGTAGAAAAAAATGGAATAATGTATCCGGATTCTTGAGAAATCATTCCAAAATTATTAAGAATATAGAAAAATTAAAGATTCATAAGTAAATAAGGACTTTTCTTGCTAGTTCTCAAGCTTCGACATGGTTACCCTAATTAGATACTGACGCACGGTAGCGATAAATCTTTCATTCTGTTTTTTGTATCATGTCTGTCAATACGTTCTCTAATGAATAGACGTATCATATTAATGCATTTAGGACTACATTTTATGTACCTACCAATCATAAAATAAGTCTTTAGATGCTTGCTTCAAAACTCTGCCTTAAAAATCTAAATTAAATGTAGATATTATTTAGTCACGGATGCGAAAGAAATATTAACCAGTCTTCGGATACTTCGTCTTTGGAACCAGATTTGGATAGTTTCAAAAGAAAACCAAACATATAAATACCATAGACTTTGAACAAGTGATAGCATGCAATGACTATTTTCAGGCAGAATGTTCATGGCTCACTCCTATTTCTCCATCTGTATTTTAATGTAACCCACATTCGTCGCAAATAAATAAATGATTCGATATAAAACTCCGTATTACTTATGTGAGCACTTCCTCCTGTCAGTATTAAACCAAGATAACTGGACTAAGGTACGTATAAACTAAATAGCCTATAAAGCAGGTTGATTTGCAAATATTGATGACTGCCATCTAGAGATCCTTACGTTAGAAATTGCTTCAGGCGGGGGGACATGCATGACTTGTTTCAAACCTATAAGTCAAAGATAAATATTAACACAGATAGCTATAAATGACGAAAGGACATAAGACACCCTAACGGTAACTCGTGTACTAATAGCGTATTTCTGGTGTTTCCAACTTAAGACTGCACGCAGTATGGAGTAGCTGGCCTTTTTGCTGATGAAAATTTTCTACCGGGAGGGGAGGGGTCTTTGTGATTTTAATGACGTTGGGACGCTTTTGGTCAGTGAAAATCGAATAAAAAACAAGATGGCGGCGGTACTTCCAATGGGGATGGCAACTGACAAACTAATGGCGATAGTATATTTTATTTCAGGTTCCATGCATCGTGTTAATATTTGAAAATAGCTTCCCTCATTGGTCGGTCACACTAAGACCTAGCTATGGTGTCGCTATCTACAATAGCTTTTAACGGTGTTCCTCATTAAGGTCACACGCTTAAAGATCCATAAACAATTTGAAGTCTATTGAATTACTCACAAATAGAACTCAAATGTTTAATTAAGTAGATACCGTTCTTAAACCAGGTAGTTGCAGAATTACTGTTTGGTATGCAGACGAAAGTTTCAGTCTTTTTATTTTCAATTTTAGGTTTTACCGAGTCATCGCTTTCAAAATATCTAATTGAAATGACTAGGTCGTTCAAGAGGTTTTGAGATCAGTTCTGTCCACCAATCATGTTCATTATTAGTCATGCATCATTATGAGTTAGGACGAGAAATATTTACTTTTAGCTAAAGTAAATATTGTCATTTCAATTTCGTACCACACAGCCAGAATTCTTGACCGCATTTTTGGAGAATCGAGTTAACAATGGTTGAGGCAAATAGTGTTTTGGTTCAGCAAGATGCCCCAGGATTTAAAGGATTATATGAGAGAGAATAAGAACAATCTTTATTTGAAACCAACACCTTTTATTTTTCTTTTCTTAGCCCAAACTCTTCTGAGGGGCCAGTCTGGGCAAAACATTTTAGAGGTTTTAGTCAAAAGAAGTTTCCCTTCGGCTCCGCGCACAGGGTGAGAGAAGTCATTTGATAATTTTCTCAAACAAAAAAAAATCCAAACCTTCTATCCCTAGGGATGTACTAATTACATAGTGCTTGACGAAATAAACTCACTAATATCATCTAGGGTAAAAAGCTAAACAAATATAATTTGTACTTTCAAAGGTAAAATATACTATCCTATCACTTACCTATGCATGTATATGGTTTTTTCAATAAATAACGTAGCACACACAAAATCAAAGATAAATGAGATTTTAAGACAGCACTATGAAATTGTTTCAAAACTTAAAGAAAAACTTTTCCATAATGAATTTGCTTTACATACCGCGCCTTACGTTAGTAGTTAGTGTAAATAAGTAGGTATCCAATGATATACCAATGAGGAAGGGATACTCGATATACAAGAACACGATTTCTAGATGCAGTTGCTATTAGGTTTCTTATACAGCTCATTATATCAAGTACGGTCTACCTCTTCGATCTTGGTATTTAATGGTAGGAGGTAAGACATTCTCAATGAAAAGGTTTCGTTAGTGAAAATAGACTACTGATACCAAATAAAAATGGATTAAACATTTTGACTAAGGTTTTTAAAAACTCAAGTATTTTTAAAGATGGTTGAAAAATGATTGCATGTGGTGGGAATAAGAATGTTGAGATGGATGTCTGAAGTGACATAAATGGATTAATTAAGGAATAAGTTTATTAGAGGAAGTTTGAAAGTTGCGCCGGTTACAGAAAAAAATAAAGGTATTCGTTATCTTGTTTTTACATGTAATGTAATGTGATAGATATGAATGTTGATTGATGGAGAGTGAAAGCCGTGAAAGGAAGGCCGAAGAAAAGATGTATGGTTTGTGTAAAGAATGATATGAAGGAGAAAGGATTAAATGATGCCGTGGTGTCTGAAAAAAACATATTGCGCCGACCGCAAATAGAATGGGACTAGGGCAGGAGAATGATATTTTTTTCCTATAAAGGTAGGCGAAAACTGTAGAACGCTATCTGCTATGATCCTCATATACTCCTTTTGCTTTGTCCATGGCCGGCTCCAGTAGAGTTATCTACGGACCTCGTATTTCTGAAGAACCTCACAAATAAGGTTAGTTTACACCCGACAAGTGGGAACGAGCTCTTAGGTTCTTCTAAGTATAAAGAAAACAAAGGTACTACTGCGGATAAACTTCAACATGTTCAACATAAATAATTGTCTAAAATATCCCCATTTGATAAAGAAGAATATTTCTTAGATAACAAGCTAAAGGGAATTACTGAACTATAGATCAATTAATAGATAGACGAATAAAGATGTAGCTAGTCTACATCCCTGAGATATTTCACCTAGCTATTACAGATACTACTTCCTACAACAACCAAAGTTATAACATCAGTGCGTCTTAATTACTTAGTATCAAGCATGATGTTGTTATAATTGCAATCAACCGCTACTTTTCAAACAAAATTAATTTATGAGAGTCATCGATCACACGCTAATAACTAAACAGAAAAACCCGATGAAAGTAGATTATAAAAGTAGAACATTTAACACTACTGAAAGTCTTTGAAAAAATCTAGAATGCAAAGAATGTAGTGATGAAAAGAAACGAATCTTTACATCCATTGTGAACGCCTCGTTAATCACATAAGTATTGTAATGCGATATGAAGTATCTCATTGAGTAAGCCGTTTTCTACTAGAGATCAGCCACACCTTTGAATTGGCTCTCAAAATCGTACACGGAACTATAAGAACATGAAAATAAAGAAAGTAAGGGACTACTGGATAATTTGACAGTGGTAACTTGAGAGAATACAACAGTTGATGGCGAAAATAATAACTTATAGATTAAAAGAAATCCGTCTGACAACCTCCTGGAAAACAAGCTTTAAAAGAAGTATTTAACCATCATTGTTTCCAAAGCAAATGACGGTTACTTAGGCCACAAGTCATTGAAACGACATTTTCCCGTCAATGGCATACTTTCTACATAAATGGTAAATATAAGTACATGTTCTGTTGAGATGGAAAGCATAGGCAGGCTTCGCAAACAGCCGGAGGCAAAACCTTGAATGATGAGTTTATTAGTGTGGAAAGTATCGCTTAGGGCGACTCTTGATGTAAAAAGTATTGACCTACTTGCTGCCATGTTCCTTTTAAGTGCGGTTAAAGCACTTGTGAAATTAACGAATATTTAGCGTGTTTAACTACTAAAGCCTAACAGACCGCAGAAAAAACAATCATTGCGATTAATTAATTCAAAACTGATGGTATGAATACACCCAACACTATAGCAAATCAAATTGCAGCTGTAGAACTTATTAAAAAAAACAAACATCGAAACGCCTGCAGTAATTAACACAAATGAACAAAAAGCATCATTTAACTCTGAATTCAAGTAAAAAAGCAACAAATTAATAGCGATCCGCTTCAGCGATCATAAATCCGCAAAGCCGTGGAAGCGGCTAATTGCAATAGATAAATGAGAGAGATAAAACGTTTGGCAATCTGTCGATGGATCAGCGCAGACGCAAATTTATCGCCAATTAAATTTGCATATTCCATTCAGGCTTTTGTGATATTACCTTATTTGGCAAACCTCTAAAGGCTTGTAAGGAAATTGCTAGATATACGATGGGCTATTGTGAAACTTCTATTCGAATTGATTTCTTACACTTTCGTGTATCTTGTGTCTAATAAATAAACCTCCGGCTTGTTTTATTTTATTACATTTTAGTGAGCTTAAATCTATCTTTCCATATATAGTTAGGTATGACTTGCGTCTTATGTTTGGTACTTTCACAATAACTAATCCTGTCTCATCTTTGATTATAACTGTGAGTTGTCTCTATATTCCAATCACATTACCTCATTCCTTGTCATTAATCTATAATCTCTGAGCTTTCATATTCCTTGTCATTTAAGTAATTTACTATCTCATCTCTATTACCTAACTTTTCCTTTCCCATCTTAAGATTAGCATAGTCATAACTCCTCGTGTGAAGATATGCTGACAGCATTATCTTCCTGCTTACACTTACATCATTCAGTATCATCGAAACGATCGATTTATCAACGATCGGATCGTTGCTCACGTGTGAAATGTGATCCACTCTTGCGCAGGTACTTGCGTGCAAGACCACTTGTCTTCGAGGTTCAAAGTGGGTCGAACACTTTCCCAGAGCTTCACTTTACTCGCACTTTGTCGCTCATTCCAATACTTTTATAATAATAACAGATAATTAACGTGTAGGATCTTTTAACGAGACGTGGCAACTAATTATGATCATGTTTTCATCTGTGAGAGCGTTGAGCTATGACTTGTATCTACTTGGAACTTGGTTGATTGTGTAGTGTAGTCGTTTTTTGTTTTACATGAATAACGTTACCATATTCATCATCATCGTCATCTCCTAGCCCTTTTCCAACTATTTTAAGGTCAATGAACTAAACTAGCGGTTGATTTAAAAAACAATTTGAAAATTAAAAATACCACCACCATTGTAAGTAAAATAATCTTTACTGTAATAGTATAGAAGCGAAAGTGAGTTTGTTTGTTTGTTACGTCTTCACGCCTAAATGGCTAAACTGATTTTGATGAATTTTAATACAGGGATAGTTGGGATCCAGAAGACGGACAAAGGCTATTTGACATGAGGGAGAAAGAGGGAAGAAAAGGGAAAACTTAGCTTTGCTATTACAATAAATAAGGCGCTAGGGCAAAAACTACAGGTAGCAAGTACCTGCAAATCAGAAAAGGGGAACTGTGTTACCCCAAATTTAACGCGAGCAAACCCGGGGCCAAAAACAAGTCTTTAATAAATGTACATTTATGAAGTTATGCGTCTTACAGTAATAACACGTCGAATTGAAGTTACAATAGTGCATAAATCTTAAGTAAATCATAGCCAAGCTGACGGCTGCCGCATTCCGGGCCAAACCGCAGGCAATGCCGTCGTAACCAATGATTTAATTGTTCTTTCTCATATCCTGTTTCCTGTTCAATGTTAAAGTCCATTTAGAACTACACTTAGTAAATTTCTCACTCAGATCCAGGTTGTCCCTTTGCTGTCCTCCCCCAGCGATGCCCTAAGCCGAGGCTCGTACCCCACAAGGGGTGCCCTTAGTGTAGTCGCTTAGTTTGTAAGCTTTTTTGCTTATTTTTAAGGCATCCACAGGAATCGCCCGGGTAAGCAGACGACAACCGCCTAGGTTAAACTGCGAGATGCCATTCAGAAAAAAAAGTAAATTTCTGCAATTTGACTCTTTCAATTCAAAGCATGGTGGTGCTTCCTCCTTCCTTGGCAAAACATTCAAAAGTGTTTAACCCACAACTCTGCTACGTGTGCTCCACTGACTGGTGCAATACCATAGATTGCAGAGCGTAGGTGATCGGGCATACGAAGCAAGACGAGGGCCATTTTCTGAAGGGAGAGGCCGCATACACCCTGGTTTTTTTTTATTATAGAAAAAAAAATTCAAGACCAAGTTTGTAGACCAAGATCTGTAAACGGATAACAGTCTAGATTACAAAAACCGGTAACAAAACTGCATTACCGAAATACTTCTTTCAATTTACCGCGTTGTAAATTTAAATGGAAATGAGTTCACAATACAAGTCAAATAAAAACGAGTTTCTGAAATAGTTTCCAGTCTCGTAAAACAATGTCAAGAATAAAATTTTTGTGAAGATCATAAAATTATTACGATGATAATGATCATTATTTTTATGACATACCGCCTTAAGTACTTCGTTGGCAACTACTTTTAAGATAAGGTAAATTGTTATTTATAAGTAGGAATGTTTTTTTTGTTATTTTAAATCATTATCTGCCTAGCCCTTCTAACTAAGCTGGGGTCGGCTTCCATTGTAACATTTTTAACAGGATTCAGCTGAACACCATTCTTTTACATTAAGTGAATATCTATCCAAACTCCTATAAAAAGTTCCTAGGGATCATAACTCCTTGAAAAGACTAAGGATTAAATAAAGGTTTACTAAATAAACATGGTTACTTATGTGACACGAAATCTATAGCGAATTAACAAAATTAGTTAGGCAGTTAGCGACTTATCATGGCATCATTCTCCTTGGGTCGGCGCATCATGTCTTCTCCTTCCATACATCTTTATTAGACACCAGACACCTCTTTTCTTACCAGATCATCCTTCATGCAGTCCATCCATCGTTTCTTTCGCCTTCCTATATTCTTATACCCATCCACATTAATACTCAGAACAATCCTTACGACATTTCCTCATTTCTCCCCTAGAAGTACATCTTGGCATCTATGAAGTCTAAATGCTCTTCAGAAGTAAACCAACGTTAAACTAGACCAAAGTGACTAGACGGTCGACAAAAACAAGTGAGCATGCAAAACGCACAAGCATGCAAGGATGCTAACTTTTTCAACACAAGTGCAAACACGGATTATAATCATAATCATACAATCAACCTCTTTAAACGCTCTGATGAGTTTAGACGATGCATGGGAAATTCATTACCGATTGTTTTTCATTTCAACACTGCATTATTAGAAATTGTTCGACACGGTTTTTGAAGATGTACGATACATGTTTTAACACCTGATTGGGCTTGATGACCCGCGAAATTCGAAATGAAGCGTTTAACCCTTCCTGCCGGGGTTGCGGGTTGTTCGAAAGAGATACTTTGGCCCCGGAACATAAAGGACAAACGAAGGAACATGGGTGAGTTTTAAGCGGGGGAAGTTAATTGGTGATTTCCCACCAGCAAAAAAAAAAAAGTCTAACCCTAGCTTTTACTCGCGGTTTCGTCTGCCTATTGCAGCCCCGGGACAATATAGTGTAACTAGATAGTTTTCCCGAATCTTGGTCTACCAGTGTGCCTAATATCGCTATCTGTTATGCCATACAACATGAAGACGACATATGGACAGACAGCTCTCAGCGCAATCAGGTTGTATCCTAGATGAAGAAGGTGACATAGCATAACTTCTTAAATATAACGTAGGTACTCGTATTTTGGCAGGAAATAAAGAAAAATAACATGAACAAAACTTTCCAATCAGTAAACATCTTAATGTCGCAATATAATTACGGAAAAATTACGGCCTTTAGGCAATAAAACATTAATTTATGCGAACTTCTCAATCAAAAAAAGAAATAAAATGGGCGGAAATGTTACACTTTTGCGCAACTCTAAGAGGTCATGAATATTTATGTAATAAGGCAGGATGCGTAAGTAGAATGACAGTATTTATGTGTTACATTATAATGACCATGGGTACATCTAATGAGGTTTCCGGCGACTGGGACCGCAATTAACTAGGACCGCGGTCCCAATCGCCGGATCTGTATAAAATAAATAATTTTCTTCCGGCGACTGGGACCACTTATATGATAACTGAAATAAAAAAATGTACAGTCAAACAAAAACATTTTAGATGTAACAATTGAAGAAAAATCCTTTTTGATTCAAAAACATCATTTATTGATAAAATAAAAACAACCACTGACTACAGTTCTGTTATTTAAAACTTTCGTTATTAAAACATAGTGTATGTTTTAGATCGTGTTAACAACAATCAACAAAAAAAAAACACATAAATCGTGCATAACAATCAACAATTTTTAAATAATTAACAATCAGAAAGTAATTGTTTATTACAAAATTAGTCTTTAACTGGTACCGTAAATATAATAAAAAAAAACACAATAAAAATAATAAACGTGGTACTATCTATGTCAATCACAATTAGTTTAAAATGGCCGTTATGGCTTCACACAAAATCAGTCAAGTAAGTAATTATCACAAAATCAGCCTTTTCTTTTTCCGGGTGGGAAATCATCCAATGACTTCCCCCGCTCTGGGCGGAGCAGACTTGTACTGACTAAAACCCACCCATGTTTTTTCTATTGCCCTTTACGTTCCGAGGCCGCGGTATCTCTTTCGAACAACCCGCAACCCCGGCAGGCGGAGGCTCTGGCAAGCCCCTCTGCTTTGCTGACTCTCTTTGAGGCGCGCGTGAAACACGAACGCGCCGTCGACACGGCCTGTCGTCAATCCACGGACGGACGGTGAACTACCCATTGCTCAACGCCCACAGGCCCGCATCTACGGGGGCCGGGAGTCGTCTCGCGGGTTGGGCAGATGTTCTCTCCCTCAAACGCCCGGCCACCTCCTTTGCTAGCATTACTGCTTCGCAGAAGGTGGTGACCGCTTCCCATTCCCTCTCGCTCCGGACCATGGCCTGAACCAGGGCCGGACGCGAGAGATCGCCGCCACCGATCGCCTCTACGAGGGCACGGCGGTGCTCCGCCCAAGCTGGGCAGATCGCCACTGTGTGCACTGTGATCGTCACAATACAAAATCAGCCTTAACTGTGTTAAAATATAAAGTTAGAGAGGGATAGTACTATTATACAATGCTATTCCCTTTGTGTGTATTTACCTGCATGCGTAAATTATGTCAAAACGGGCTAGCTTAATCTATTACTAAGCGCATAAGATTAAATCATGTCTAGAACGAGTCAATGATATTTATATAAATAATTCATTTTTTTTTTCGTTTGACTGTACTAATTTTGGCTTGAATGATAGATGTTTTTAAGTTATCTATGAGTGGTCCCAGTCGCTGGAAGAAAAATATTTTTTTTTTACGAATCCGGCGACTGGGACCGCGGTCCTAGTTAATTGCGGTCCCAGTCGCCGGAAACCTCCATCTAATGATAGCTTAGTTAAAGGCGATACGAGACTTAAATCTAGAGTAGAGAATTTTGATAATCGCATGTTGTAGGTTTTCCTGATAATAAAATAATACACGTCAACAAAAGAGACAACTAACCTCGTCAGATAAAATTGAAATTGTCTTAAAAACCATGAACGTCCATAACCAAACAAGTTTAGAGTTGAAGCCGTCCATCGGTTTCTAAGAAACTTCAATAAGTGAAACAAACTAAATAAGTGTACAGGTTCGAAAGATAGAAGTCTATCTTTACACTTATTTAGTCTACCTGTACACAGTACACTTATTTACTTTGTTGACTGTACACACGTTAAATATATATTATAATGTGTGTTAATTTGTAAAGAGTTGTCATGGAGTTTCTGTTCTATGATGAGGGCAACTACAGTTGATTCGCAGTTATTTTCCAAGGCTAGACTGTGGATAGTTTATCATTGACTATGCAAAGGTGCCTGTCACGGGTCTATTTGAAATATATGCAATTTGAATAGTATTTCGAAAGTCTCATTTGACTGTCACATGTGCCAAAAGTTATGGAAATCTAACTAAAAACTACTGTCATTTATTTACTTACGCCGCTCGCGCTGCCGCGTTGTTAAATATTGATCGTAAATCTTTCTCGTAAGGAAACTACCTATACTTACTTTCGAATTTGCCTGGACGTATCCGTCTTCTTGGCGAATCTATTAATTTCTCATTGGAAAAAAAAGAAGTAACGAAGAAATATCTGTTTCTATGTCGCTCATCCCACTTCTAATAAAATAAGTAATTTCTAATAAAATAAGCAATAGCTTTGTGCTCTTTTCTATCTTTATGTCATTTTCAATATTGGGTACTTATATGTAAATAAATAAATTTTCGGCTTTTTTGTCAGGACTTTACTTTAGAAATAGTAACCCTACTTCCGAGTCACTCCGAAACCTTGCGAGGAAAAACGAATATTCTGCAAATGTTGACATAATCGGAGAGCTCATCTGCTCGCATGACTTGGCGGAATCTGCCGCCGCAGCCGCGCCACTAGAGAAACGCGGAATGCGTCGAAAGTAAAATTAAACTCTACTCAAACAGTTGATTTCAAATTATGATATTTCTACTTACACGAATTTCAACTTTAGATCACTACGAATTAAATTCATTTCAGAATACTATTTAAAAAAAACACGAGAAATGTTTTATCAGCTCAATCTCAACTCTATATGTAGGCAGTAAAGGTTTCTTTTCCACAAATATATTCTGTTTACATGCTTAGAAACTAAATCGCGAATGTAGTACAGTGATTTAACGAATTGTGAATCGTCCGTCATGCTTAACAAGTGAACAAGTGAACGAGATCTAAGTATTGGACGACCGGATCTGCTTGCCATTTCCGGTGTAAGTTGCGATATTAGATGATTGAAGAAACTATTCCGACACTTTCAATTCTAGGTTTAATGAGGATAATACTGACGATGATTTGGCTGTTGTTTGAGTCGGTCATTGTGGTGGATCTCATATTTATTTTATGTCCGTTAGCTTGGTAAAATCATTGATTGGCTTTATACATATTTATTTTATTATGAATTCAGATTCAGCTCTTTTTAACCAACTTCTTAAATGAAGGAGGTTCTTTGTTAGACCGGTTTATAAAATTTTTCCAATGCTAAAAAATAGATTATTTCTATTCTCATCATGGGCTTAGCCTTTTCCTAACTATGTTGTTGTCTAACTTAGTTAGGAAAAGCCTTCCAGACTGTCAGGATTCAGCTGAACACCATTTTTGTTTTCTTAAAAAAAAAAACCCACACTAGGAATTACTCCTGTATCGTGGGCGCGTTTACAAACATTTAAACTCACATACACAAACAGCCAGATCCGGAACAACTACCCGGCCATTTAAATATTTGTTCCGTGCGGGAATCGAACCCGCGACACGCAGTGCAGTAGTAGATCGCTCAATCACCGCGCCAAACGTGCCGTCAAAAGTTTACATGGAGCGACTGATATCTGACCACAACCCAGTTAATAACTGGATAATACGACAATCCTTGGTAAGACTGGTTGTCCGAATTTCGGGCCACTGACTACCTGTAACCGTTTTCAAATATCTACAAATGACAGCCGGGACTAACTTAACGTAACGTCGGACGTAGATGGGTGGTCACCCATCTACGTCCAACCTAGGCAGCCGTGGCTTAACCTCAAGATCGAATCGAGCCGCAGTTATTATTTGGCCTGGAGCTCTTTCACAAAGATTCTTTCTATATCTGTGAAAAATACTCTCTTCGTTACTTTAAACAAACTAAGATACTAACCTCAAAAGCCATATAATTTCTCATTCCATATCTCTGATGAAAAAGAAACATCCAACTAAAGTGTTACCCTTATAAATAACCTGCCATAAATAACTGAGTCCATTAAAAGTACAGCTAATTAGGTGAGACCTATCACTTCTTGCTTCACGCTCGGCTGCAGGGGTCATTTTATGTTGGACATAACTTTAAAGGCGCCTGTGAGTCATTGAATATGGCGCTTATGGTCACGGACCAATTACGACCTCATTTTTCGTATTGTAAAACAAGTTTGATACAAAACCGCTGTCACTTGTATACTTTGTGGGAAATTAATGGTGGATCTGACAGTTGTTTCATAAATATTGCACTCGAGCTTGGTTTTTTTACAGTTTTCCTTTGTGGGTTAAGGAGTTGGGTGCTTGTTTATAGACTTGCAAATATACTCTTTGGTGTGAAATAAATACATACATAAACTTCCTGTAGTGTATCTATTTAATAGATATGTAAACCCTGTCTCACGACCACAAGTAGACAGTAGTCCGGGAGCTGTCACTAATGTCAACTGTCAGTCAGCATAATGGCGGGAACTTGGAAGGTAGAAGCTTGCGCTGGACTTGGGCTTGGTGGTTTGGTGAGCCTGTGATGTAGTTAGTTAATTGGGTTATCAACCTGTATCTCTGCTAGCCTACAAGCGGATACTACACTTCCTAATGTTAAAAAGGCGTGTGGCGGATACCATAGATCAGCTACGATCCTTACATACTCCTTTTGCCTCGTATACATTCATTCATCAGGTCATCAGAATCTGACCTTTCTGAAGAACCTCACCAATAAGGAAAGTAAATATCCCCACATTTTGAATTTCTCCTGTATCGTGGATTATACAAACATTTAAACTCACATACATAAACTATCTGTAAGCCATACAAAAATATTTGTTTCCTGCGGCAATCGAATCTGCGACATGCAACGCAGCAGCCAATCGCAGGACACGGCACCGACCGGACAGAAAAAAAAACGTTGTAAATATGTATCGGTTTATTCCACAAGAAACAGTTAGCGCCTTTTAAAGTTGTAATACTAATATATCTTATGCGCATTACTGCTGTTTCTTTTGTATGTTTTTCTAGAGACTACATTTATTTCGTTCCTTAAAAGAATTATGCGTTGGGCTGAGGATCTGGTGTGGATTTAAAAACCTCATATTTTAGATTTTAATTGCTTATAGTCTATCAGTTTATAGTATTCGCTAACCGCATCATGTACACACGACGGCACTTCAACTTATACAAAACTATTTTAACCTGATCTCTCTTAAACTTTTGGGACTATTTGGGTACAAAGTGTGTTGTCGTTTAATTTGTTTTTTTTTTTTAAGGATTTCTATACATAAATAGTACTCGTTGATTTTTTATGGTATACCAGTCTCATTACTTTTTTTCTTTTTTCTCAGAACCAAAGCACTGACCACTAATGTTTGGGTCGGCGGTGGCGCGATGCGCGAGGAGGACCTGGAGGTGGCTCTCAAGGTGGTGATCGTGGGCGACGGCGGCGTGGGCAAGTCCAGCATGATCCAACGCTACTGCCGCGGCACCTTCACCAGAGACTACAAGAAGACCATAGGAGTCGACTTCTTAGAAAGGCAGATTGAGTGAGTTGAACGCTTTTGCTACACTACAAATCTACACACTAAATAGAACCCACATATCTACCACAAACAACGGAACAAAATCTGTGGATGAAAACCACCCACAAATGACAGAACTCTTTACAGAATTGTAGTTGCCCATTCCAAAGCGTAGATCTCTATATATCTTTACTAATATTATAAAAGCGAAAGTGAGTTTGTTTGTTTGTTACCTCTTCACGCTTTAATGGCTAAACCGATTGTGATGAATTTTGGTACATAGATAGGTGGGAACCAGGAGACGGGCATAGGCTAATTTTTATTTAAAAAAGTGGGATGTGAGGGACAAAGAGGGAAGAAAAGGGAAAACTTAGCGTTGCTATTACAAATCAATAAGGCGCAAGGGGAACTGTGTTACCCCAAATTTAACGCGGGCGAAGCCGCGGGCGAAAGCTAGTAATTTATAATCCAGGATTATAATGCGTCTTTTCCCACTTGCTAGTCTTCCTTTAGTTGTCGTCGAAAAGTCTCAATAAACACAACCGAGCTGATGTGTGTGATTTTCAAGCAGTCATGGGACTTAAAAATAAATAAAAAAGATTTTTAAAATTTCTTTTTGGAAAATCTTCTGTTTCAAAATAGCTCACTCTGTCCCAGATGATGTACGTTGAAGTAATTGTTTTCACCCCAGCAGCTATTATTATTTTTCAACGAAAATAAATATTTATTGCAGCAGATATAAACCGAAATTTAACCTGAAAAATTGTATTTCTAGTTTCAACAATATTACATTTAAAAATAAAACGGGTGCAGTTTCAAAAAGTTTTGTCAATCTATTTCTGTTCATTGTAAAATCACGAAAAAGAATGAACATAGGATAAATCGTTAGCTTGAGAACATTCGTTGTTGAACGTAAAATACACTGTTGCGATTAGCGAATTAGAGAAGTATGAGTTCTCGCTGCAAGCGAATTAGAGAAGTATGAGTTCTCGCTGCTTAAGTAAAAAGTTACGTGTGTTACACGAAAGCAAAATAATTTGCATCTCGTGACTTTGAATCCCTCGGAACGCTTAGGATTCTATTATTACAACCCTTTTTTTGGGATGGCATATCATCAAACATATTCCCCCGCTTTGGGCGGAGCGGGGCGGAGTGTCAGACTTGTACTACCTAAAACCCACCCATGCTCCTTCCATTGCCCTTTACGTTCCGGGACTGCGGTATCTCTTTCGAACTTTACAATCCCTCGCTGTGATTCAAACATTTCGCTTGCTCGGGACTTTAAATCAATACTCGCAGCAATAAATTACTTTGCTCTTGTCGCACAAATAACTATTTCTTGACCCAATGTTCAAAGTATTATAACAACCAAAAGTATTAACAAATTACAAAAGTTTTGAATAAAAACAGCTTTTTAGCATCACAATACCGAAGCTAGATAACCCAACGACTTCTTTTCTAGAATACAAAAACAAAAATAAGACTTAGGTCATTAAGACCAACATAATCTTCAAGTTAGCCACCCAAAGCGAACCGAGATTAAAAAATAATTGACTGATCACCGAGACAGACTAATTTAAAAGTCTAGATATAATAATGATGGGCTTTAATTACATGAAGACATGCTGAGATGTCGTGTACTAGATGCAGAATATGGACTCTAATTAGGGTAATCAAGGAGTTACAGCAGGTGTGGTCTGACTGATGTAGAATTGATAACATCCTAAGAAGTCATCGAATGAAATTAATTGGCTGAAGGAAATTATGGTGATTGAATTAACTGGTTATGTCGTTAGAAAGCATTATAAAATAAAATATTTATCTTATGCGTACTAATTCTAAATGATACAATGCTCATTTATGGTTCTTCTAACAGTGTTTTCTTCAATATAAGAAGTAATTACATTATATTAATGACAATACACGACACGGTTGGCGCAGTAGCTGAGCGATCGACTGGTACGCTGCGTGTCGCGGGATTCGATTCCCGCACGGACAAATATTTGTATGGCCTAGAGATAGTTCTTCCGGGCCTGGCTGTTTGTTTATGTGAGTTTAAATGTTTGTAAACGCACCCGCGATACAGGAGTAATTCCTAGTGTAGGGAAAAGTTAAAAAAAACAAATAGCCAGATGGTCAACAGGCTCGATGACCATCTTTCGAAACTCTCCATAGGCGGACATGAGCAAGGGCCTTATACAGGAGGCAGTACTCCTCGATACGCATTGTAAGGAGAATTCCAGTCTCTGGAGCCCTTACCAACGGCAGCTTGGATCCTGCTCCCGATACCAGCGGAAAAAGTATTTTCTATATTTTATCAAGTAGAGGGAAGTCTCTAAGATAGACGGCAAGCTTCTAACAAATGACCTTTACTTCATTCCCAGGATCGACGGTGAAGAAGTCCGGCTAATGCTATGGGACACGGCGGGGCAGGAGGAGTTCGATGCCATCACGAAGGCGTACTACCGCGGCGCGCATGCCTGTGTTCTTGCATTCAGCACCACAGACCGCGATTCGTTCCTCTCGCTACACTCGTGGAAACTTAAGGTAACTAACTATAAGAACTTTGATCAACCATCAACTGCTTTTGGCACCTATCCAAAACCAGACAAAGAAACGAATATTTTATCTCTTAAGAGACGTGCAAAAGGTGGATAATTCAGTGTCAGAACAGGTAGTTGATAGGTCAATCAAGATCAAAATCAAACTATTGTTATTTCACATAGGCACTTAAAAAAAAGTCGAGAAAAGGTGCACAATTCGAGTTGGTCGATTCCTATGGAGAAGAACCGGCAAGAAACTCCAAAGTTACTCTTTAAAAATCATTTGGTTTTACAATGTTGTTGTTACAGCGCTAGTACTTAAGTATGATAGGCTGTCCTTGTTTACGGGCCTACCCTGTCGTAGGCCCGAAAACTCTGTGCTTACTTTACAAAACATAAAATAAGATAAAAAGTTAACAAAGCGTAACAAGCGTCTATGAACCTACTAGGCCCACAATGTCCAGCTGTTAACACCGTGGCCGCTACCCTACCGTACCGCTGTGACCGACAGCTCTATGAAACAAATTCTAGTTGCTAGCTCTACTCACTTCTCCTTAATCGCCGGCTGTTGCAGAGGTACCTAATATATCAAGCCCGGGCTGTTTGATCACACTACTGCTGTCCATTAGCCTCTTCAATCGATCTCCTTCTAACTCCATTCTTGGCTGTATTCAGTTGTAAGAGGATGCCCCTAACCTGCATCTATCGTCCGTTTCTAAACTTGGGGCGTCATACATTCCTTTGCCAGTCTATAATATCCTACAGCTGGGTCCCTTCTCATACAGAGAAGGCACGAGCACGTTTGCCAATACTTAACCATAAAGATTGCGCTAACCAAAATGAATGATGAGGAAAAATTTGTTCCAAAATACCAACTGAGTTCTGAATTCCGACTTCCTGATTAGTGAACTGTAAACAAATGATAACAATTTTGTTTACAATTCATTCATACTTTGATTATACTGAAACATAAGATACTGATATGCGCATTAACTTAAAATAACTGGTCATATTTTCATAGAGGGAAGAAACGACTTATAAAATTATTGCATTTACCAAAAAGGTTCGGTCGTTGTCAAGCATTCTAAAAGCTTTAAATGAAACCAAATACCCTCTATAAAGGCCTGTAGTTAAACCGCTTCGGACTGCAACTACAAGCTAATCGATTCGCAACATCTTGCATAGTTGGAAGAGATTTGATTTCGCAACAAATAAACATGTAAATACGACCGTATTACTGAGTCCGTTTGGCAAATGCAGATAATTTTATACTACTCGTAGCTTAATACTCGTACATTGATCTTTGGCCGCATTTGACCCTGTTAACGATTGAACTAACTTGTACGTACTTATACATGTTAATGTTTCTCGTTCTGGTTATTATAGAGATCACTTTTTGCGTCTTTTTTATTAAAACCAAGTCACGAGCTTAGAACATGTTCACTTTTAACTATAAACAGTATTTATCTGCATAAAAAAGCGGTCTATCGGAACATAAATCTCCAAAACATACATTTTAATGCCTAGCTCTTAAAATTCAGTTCCATGCTCCTAGGCATTTTGTTAATTGAAGCAGCACATTAAGATAGTAAGGTCGTGACTCGCTCACACAGCCGGTGCGGCGTGTTCCGACACGGCTACGCTATCTAACACAGCTATCAAGTAACGCACATCGACTGTTTACATTCCCCTAACTATATTTGGACCGGTTACATTCATCTCAGTGCTTGTAATCATTCACAAAGATGCATTGGTATCACGCGTTCGTCCTTAGCACCGCCTGTTTACTGTGTGGAGTAAATTCTATGGTATCTGTGACCAGAGAGTCGATTTGTACACATTACTACGCTTCAGAAGAAAACTATGATTTGAACGAGTTGCCGACGCAAATGTACGGAGTATACTTCTGGCCACCGAACCAGAGGCAGCGAGACAGTTGCGAGAAGATCAGCTTCAAGAAGTTGACGGAAGAGGAGAATGCAGTGGCAAGCAATGCGTGTAGCAAACTAAGCTTATCGAACGAGACTGTAATAAAAGCAACGTACATCAATAATGCGGGGAAAACAGTCAGTTTACTTTACTACGGTGATGCTGAAGTGAAGCAAATGTTTCGTGGTTGTGAGAAGAACATAGCGAAGTATATATTTAAGAAAGTGAACGATAATTATGTTTTGGGGATCAATTGTTCGGCTGGTGGTCGTGGGATACTGTACTCCAAGGTTCTGCCAAGTTCTTCGGAAGTGCAAACCATTGTGGACGGCATAGAAATAATGGCTGGACGTGAAGGGAGCCCTGATTGTAGTCTTACCAGATAACTGTACAAATATGTTATTTTTAACAACTACTTATTAAAATGACGTGAACTATAAAACGAGTTGTTATTAATTTATCCATTTATTTTCAAGGAAAAGGTAATAAAATATGATCAGTTTTGTATAATTGTGGAGTGCAGCAGAAATACATATAAGAATTTGTTTATTTCCAGGTGGAGAATGAGTGCGGGGAGATCCCCACAATCATAGTTCAAAATAAAATTGATTTAATGGACCAATGCGTAGTCGGACCGTAAGTATCTTTAATCATTGTTATAATATTATTTACTTGCTGCGCCCCGCAGGTTCAGCTGCGTGGACTGGAATAAAATCCTATATCTGGTGTATAAGCTAGATAGCTTTTACACACCAGATTGAATGTGGTATTTAGATAAATACCACATTCAAAACCGTTGAGCTGTTTGAGCGTGAATGAGTAACATACAAAATTTCGCCTTTATAATATCAGTGTGATTAGATTATATACAGTTTCTTGTAAAGAATATATGGTTATCTATCTCTGAAACTATTCCCGATGGTATTGTAATAAAAGAAACAGCAATATTCTTCTCAACAATAAAATGCGCAAGGCAAGAGTGGCGTTCATTTTTATCAAAGATATTGTCTGTCCGTCTCATTACGTTTGGTTTTAGTTGTAAGTTTATTCTTTTTAAAGATCATTTTATTTTAATCTAATCCTGATTATTGTTCAAGCGTGTCATGATGTAAAGTGCCTTCATTGTTCACAACGCATGTTTTGAAATCTTTAGATAGTCTTTGACAACCCGTTAAATTTTAACCAGTCTTATTTTCTCCGGTTTGATTAAGTACCTACAGGTTACTAAAAGAAGTGATATGATTTGGCTGATAGGCCTATAGAAACAGTGGCGCATTTTAATATTTTGCGCCTCAGGCCAATATAATTTGAAACCCCAATATTTAGCAATAAAGAACAATAAATTCGTAAGAAAATTTAGCAATGTATAAAAAAATGCTCGATTTTTTATTTGCACCTCGCCTCGACTTTCTTAGATTTCTTTTTCAACATACAGAGGAAGCCATCAGCTTTAATAATATAGTGTTTGTATCAAATAAATCATAGAAGGAATACAAGAAAAAATAAGCACAAGCAATTCTCATCTGAGAAGGTATCCAGGGCGGCAATCTTGCCGCCCTGGGCCATGGCCCTTTTGGCCTAAGGGCACATTATGCCACTGTCATGATACATGTTGCATTTGTCTGATTTTCCAGAGACGAAGCGGAGCTGGTAGCACGTGCCCTGGGCTGTCGACTGATGCGGGCGTCAGTCAAAGAAGACGTCAACGTGGGCGCTGTGTTCAGAGCGCTGGCGGCGCGCTGCCTGGCCGACATGCGGAGAGATGACGCCGATGCAATGCCGCCGTGCCAAGCACCCGTTATAGGTGAGTTCTCATAACTTGACTGATGAAGTGATGGTGCCTTTAGGCGATGTTGCAAAGACTTGGGGGGACAGATATTCCATATTTCGGTTGAAAAGATGATGATGACTTAAAGAAAAGGTTTCCTCGAGCCTTCCGACTGTTAGTTACACTACCAAAGCGTTGAACCAATTACCAAAACATAGAATAAGTAATAGTACAAGATCAAACGTAACAAATGAAATAGAAGTGGTATGTAACTTGCCTAAAAATACGGAGGGTGCGGAGACTGCTGATGAAGTATAGAGAAGAAATAAAAAAAAGCATAGAGAATTGCACTATCTTTTCTATATTCTGCAACTAGCTGGCGCCCGCGGCTTCGCCCCATTGATATCGAAAAAAAAGTATCCTGTGTTATTCCAGACTATAATATAATCTACATCTATGCCAAATTTCATCTAGATCCGTTCAGTTGTTTTGACGTGAAAGAGTAACAAATTATCAATACATCCATCGCATTTAATTTCGCATTTATAATATCATAGTAGGATAGTAGTAATTAGAATTTTGTTAAATTTGTTTCCTCGTTTAAAAAACATCTTTGATCCGTATATGCTCTTTGTACTGTCAGTACCTAACACCGAGTAGGTTTTCGTTCTTCATGAACAGTACTTAAAATCAAACCAAAATTGATTTCAGGAACATTTACAAATCACAACAGCAACGGTACGATTCTGCTACGACCGACGAAGCATCGGCCAGGCGGCAAGAAGAAAAACGTGTTAAGAAACGCTTGCAGACTACTGTGATGTTGACACAATCCTGAGAAACCGCTCAATTTTACTTAATTCAATGATCTTTAGCTGTCGATTTCTAACCTGGAATGTTCCAAAAAGGAATTTATCTAGTTTTGAAATTAATTCAACGGCCAAATACAAGCCTGTTAACTAAATAGGAAAGTCTGCAACCAATAAATATCCAATAGTATTGGGTATCAGGTTGTAGACTTATACTGAAAAAAAAAAAATTTTTTTTGATAGAAAAAAAAACAGGCGTTTCCATAGCTAAGTTCTGGGTCGACTAAACACAGATTACCATTGACAGCTAAGTAGAACAACAGAATTCCAGATAGCTGAAATATATGGAAATTGCATTATTTTTGCTGGCAAATTGTCTTATTTTTTTTTAGAAATCAAAAGACACGACCGATTTTGCCCATTTTTTTTAAATTTCTCAAGTCGCAACACTGACAACGACCCTAATTGTAGTCGATTAAGAAAGCTGTTTAGTCATATTTTAATGTTTTTTAGTTAGTTGATATTAAAATAACAAAGCTATGTAAATATTTTGTACTTATCTAACTATTCATTTTATAAAAAAATAAATTATTTGCAAATATTTTTTGTTGTTTGAATATTTACTATAAGATCGGGTCTCTGTAGAAAAGTGTCCTGAAAATTCGGGAAGATTGTTATACAATAAGTGCCCGTTATAACTAGCAAATGCTAATTTTATATTACTGAGAATTTTGTCTTGTTGAATTTTGCATTGTTAGTAAATGTCGTATATAATTTTAATATCGTAGACCTTAAAAATCTACAACGTAATTTAAAAAGGTGCTAATGTAGAAATAAATTCATTTCGCAGTTTTACTTTTGATTTTGTAATCATAGACACCAGCAGAACGTCGCCTAATCGCAATCAACGACCGCTCTTTTATGAATGGCACCTCGCAGTTTCAGTTGTTTAATCTAGGAGGTAGACGTTTGCTTAACCGGGCTAAACGAACGCAGTGGCACGACTGGTTTCCATGGAAACTGACGAAGAGATCGCGACACTGCCGTCGCCATCTAGAATCAAAGTTTAAAAAAAACCACCTTAAGAGTCCCCCCGTAGACAACAAATCTTATATTGGCCGATATAAAGTCTGTCTACGGGGAATATTAGCCACTTCACCACCAAATTTCATCAGAAATCGAAACCATCAATAATTTATTCAACTTCAAAACTTAGCCTTTGTTGCACTTAACAAGGTTGCTTTTTAAATAAAACAGCAAATAAGATGACACATTACGGTATGTATTTAAAACGTAGTCGTTATAACAATTTAAAGAACTAACTGTAAATTACTAATTCACTAAAAATGCAATGAAAAATACAATGATGCTGTTACATAAACACTTTCTCACGACATTTTATAATACAGGATAAAACCAGAGAACTAATAATGCATTTTATGCGCAAGCGAAAAAGAACCATACCAACAATATTTAAGCAGCAAAATGAATTTTAAAGTTGTAATATTAATATCCACCCTGTATTTAAAACGTCGTTTACAAACATCAGATTACGAAATCATGATTTTATTAACCTTTTGCACGCCATTGCCTTTTTACTTTACTGACGAGTGAAAAATTGATATGTGTACTAGCTTCCGCCGCGCGACTTCGTCCGCGTCGCATTGTTATTTTGGGCTAACGCTAACTTTAACTTGGGTGATGATCGAAAAAAAAAATCTTTATCTAACCTTTTCTTCCATATTTCTCCCCATTTCCTTTCTTTAAAAAAAATACCTCCAGGATTCCCACTATCTCTGTACCAAAATTCATCAAAATTGGTTTAGCCATTTAGGCGTGAAGACGTAACAAACAAACTCACTTTCGCTTTTATAATATTATAGTAAGGATTTTTAATTTTCACTAGGTAGTGATTATTATTATAATTGAGACAACTTTAGATGACGTCTCAGCAACGCGACCGATTTGCAACTTAAGTGGCCAATGGCGGTCAAAAGGTTAAAAAAAATGTATGAGCGCCTTTTGTATGATAGAGATCTTTAGAATAAGGCTATATATGTCTATTACTAGTCTATTTTATATACGGCTATAGAACATAAAATACTACTATATTTTTTTCACATTTAGTATACTTCTGATTTGGACATCACAGTCAAAGTGACATTGATCTTTATCTTCTCTACACCACGTTTGCTTTTCGCTTGCTGCCACTGACAAGTCTATCAAATTACAGTATTCTTTATTCTCATTCCGATAAGGTTACTGTTGGGTTGGCATACGTAAATTAACAGTGAAAAGATTGAGCCGTCTATTTTTGGCCAGTGGCCATGGTTGATATAACATTAATAGTGTACACACTCACCTTAAGTTGACTTAAAAAGCTATTCGTAACTAAATAAGAGCGAATTTTGCCAAAGAAACTAACATCTAAACGGCGTTTAAGTGCTACCACTCTCTTCAATATTCCATGATATTGATGACACTGACAGTTCACGGTTCGTGAACGCAGTTCAGACTTGCTGATCGCGTTTAGTTCCATTGGTGAAATTGGCCCCAAAGATATGCCGGTTGTACTTACAATCATATAGCACTACAGGTTACAGTATACTTGAATATGAAATAATAAATAAACATCGAAGTTTTGGAAAACAGTTTTCCATAAACTCTATGACCCTGGTAATGTAAAACTATGGAAAAAAACGATCTGAAGCACTCATACACATTCACATTCAACATATCAATTTATTTCTCAACTTATCAAATAATGTGATGATATCCAAATATAAAACCAATACAAAAGTAATAAAGTACAATTTTAATTAACTATGAAGATCTTGAAAGACATTACGGGATGATGATGATTCGATGTCGCTAGTGCGGTGGTAACAGAACCAGTATAAGCTGGCATATTTCATGTCACTGAAACTCCGTACTACGCTAGGCCAGCTTAAGGTCCAAGAGCTCAAATGTACTGGGTGATAATTGACGATACTATATAATAATACTTTGTTCTTTTACTCTCTAATAACAAGGGGAGCATAGATAAAACAAATGACACATATTGGGCATATTACACACTGGGTGACGGCACGATATATATTTTTTATTTTACAGCAGGAGAAAGAGATATTTTTAAATGTTAAATATGTCAGTGTATTTATTTAAAAAATATTTGCAAAAAAAAGCTTGTTCAAGACAACAATATTTACCAATTTATAATGAAAATTAGCGAGTGTTTCAAAATGTATAAACAAATTCTAATATGTGAAATACATAATTGAGCATAGATTTTATTTGGATTAAGTACAATTTGGATGCTACGATTGTAATAGATTAAAGAATATTCCTTTTTACGGGGGGGGTTAATTTTACAAATCAATATATACTTTAGTACCTAAGGGAGACAGGTGGTTTTGCGGGTTGTTCGAGATAGATGCCGCGGTCCCGGAACGCAAAGGGCGATAGAAGGAACATGGGTGGGTTTAAGTCAGTACAAGCCTGCTGCACTGCACCCCGCTCCGCCCAGAGCAGGGGAGGTTTTCTGAAGAATTCCCATCCGCAAAAAAAGGGAAATTCATTTTGCTCATAAATATATCAAAATGGTTTAAATCGGTGTTCACAAATTATTAGTCGTAGCAAATACAGCAATATCCAGTTATTGTGTCAATATCCGAACCACAATTTCAAATTCAGCCAAGTCCATCACTTTTTTCGATTTTTCTACGTTTGTAAAATAATATAATGTAATGAAACGACCAATTTCAAAAGCACAGAAGCATAACCAATAAAGTAATTCAAGAATTCACAAATTACCTATTACTGGATTATTAACGTAACGTAATCACTAGGTTTCGCGGTTTTAAAAAATGCCTACACAAAAATGAGGTGATACATACTGTTGTAATTTGACAAATAATTGACAATGCAACGTTGACAGCTTGCTGCAATCAGACGGAATAGCAAGCATCAAATATACAGTATGTTACATGGTAATTTCAAGCGTCACACGAAATAGTGTAGAACTATGCAACATCGTACAGTCAACGAAAAAGTTTGGTTTACAGGCAATAACTACCTGCCATACCTAAAGCAGTAAAAAAGGCCGCGCAAACAGCCAAACATTCTTGCTTACGGGTCAAAGTTTACAGCAGATCCTATGACAAGTTGTGGGTGTGTTGCGCGAGGCCCATTACCCCTTGGCCACCAGCTTCACGCTCAATTGACACGTTTCATGCCGCAGCGACTGCGGAGAGAACAAACGAAAGCCGTTTAAAGCCACGTCACATAGACGCGACTGTACGCAAAGTAACGAGACAAGCGCGCGCAAAGTAACGAGACAAGCGCGCGCGTGACGCTTGACGCAATGCATGAAGCTGTGAACTGGGCCTTACCTAACTTTTCAAGGGCAATTTATGTGTGATGAATGCAACTCAATTTTTTATTGTCTTATGTTTTTTATTTCATTTTAAGTCATTGATTGTTACACTGTGTAACTTTACAACACGGGAGTAGCTAAAGATTTTTGACAATAATTCGACTTGATACTAAGAATTTACAATTTTAGGACACTAAGAGTGTGTTAGCTGCTTGTAGACCTATCTCATTTGCCGACTGTACATTTAAATTTCCATTAAAGAACGAAATAATTTCCACGGTGTAAGCAATGAAATTTTAAATAACAATAAAAGAATACACATAGATTATCACATTTATCAAAGCTTTGGATCATCGCAGGACCTAAAAGGAAGAGGAGCCTACTTCAAACAGTAACATCCACTCTTTATCATTCCTTAACATAATAAATGAGATAGCAACATGCATAATTAAATTTTGGTTCACAGATACCTACATTCAACGTTGAACGCATACTGATACAAATAGAACATTGTTCTCGAAATAAGAAACAGGAACTTCGAGATTTTTTCGACGTCTCGTGCTTTTGGACATTTGCCCATTATGGTTTTTTAGAATGCAATTTTAATGGATGACTAAATCGATTCGAATCAAGCGGTATAGAAGTTCAATACTAATTTAAAATGAAACAGACCATGCCTCATTTATCATCAAGCTTAATTTTTATGAGCTGAGCAGATGACGAACTATTTGTCCGCGGGACAGAAAACACTTCTGGAATGAATTTTGTCCATCGATTCCCGCGTTGTTTTTCTCCATTGGTTAGTTACGTTAACTGGCCATCGCGATCTACTCAACACTTTTATGGTTATTAAGAGCTTATTGAATTCAATATGCTAAAATGTTGGTAGCGATGAATAAAAGAACTAGAAGTGACGTAAACAATGACTTGTTTTCTAATAAAAATGAAGTTGTTAAGAGGAGACGCGGACGAAGAATGACAAAACTTAGGAATACGGCAGTGATAGACATTGATTTCATGACAAAAAAAAATATCGTGTGACATAATGCAGGGAGGAAACGGGAATGCGTTTGTAAAAACGCCCGTACCCCAACTTAATATTACAATATTCCTGATACACCCATCTTAAGGCCGGTTGTACACACTCATTAAGATTCGCAGTATACGTGTAACTTTCGACAGTTCTAGAGATACAACATCGAATCAACCGTAGTTTTTTACGTTAAAAACCGTGTGTAACCAACCTAATATTAACAAAAAAGTACTAGCAAAAAAAAAAAGAAACCTACCCTAAATCACAAACGAACCATAAGACATACAATTTAACATTCACAGTCTTTCAGTTACAGTAACAACATATGTTCTTTGCTGACAGGCACGTCATAGCCACAGAAAATAACAACAATCGGGCGGTACAGGCGCTTAGCGAATGACAAGCTTGCTGTCAAGCCGGGCCGCTACTCACGAGCAAGTGGTGACGTTTAGCTTAGCGAAGTAATCTAGCAGGCCTTGGAGACGTTTCTTCACTCGTTTCTGGTCGTCGAGTGTGCAGCCTAAGATGGCGGTCTCAAAGTTCTTGTCGGTTCCCGAGGAGGGGTCCGGCTGGGAGGTGCACGCGTTCATGAATGTTTGACAGCGGGTGTGCGCGACGACCGCGTCGTCGTGGACCGAGATCACCAGTTGGTCTATGTACATGTTTACCTGGAAATATGAGAATTATTGTTATTTGGTGTGAAATTGCAAAAGACACTATTATTTTACTGTAGGGTTACCATGACATCTTATAGCATTTCTTATTCCTGTGTGAGAAAGAGATGGTGCTAGATACCCTGTATAGTGTATAGCACTGTCTCTTTCCGTCAGCGGAATAAGTTCTGTTTTAAGACGTCATGGTAGGGTAACTGGTCTTAAAAATGATATCAGTCGCCCAGTTTAACTTTTTATAGCACCTGCTGTAGCGTCCCTATGTGTAGTAGTGTAGTGGCTGAGCGATCGACTGCAGCTCTGCGTATCGCGATTTCGATCCCCGCACGGAATAAATACTTGTATTACCTACTAGTTGTTTCGAGTCTGGCTGTTTGTGTTTGTGACTTTAAATATTTGTAAACGCACACACGATACAGGAGAAATTCAAATTTTGGGGCAACGTTTTAAAAACAAATGTGTGAAACATGCTTCCTGCTCCCGCATGCTCCCGGTCTGTCCCTATGTTTGCTTAGATTTTTGAAGCTACACAACAGATTTTGATGCGGTTTTTTAAATAGATAGAGTGGTTCAAGAGAAAGGTCTATATGTATAATATTAGTATCTACATTGCATCCGTGCAGAGAGGGTCGCTAGTTTAAAATAAAATTAAAAGTTTTTGTTGTAAGCCTAACTGAATACCTATTGGTTTTCATTAAAATTTCGCTATTTCTGTCTGTAGTTTGTTTATAGCAGAGATTTTTCTATTAAATTCTCATAGAAAAATCTCTGCAATTACCTGCATTAAAGATCTTTACATATATAATTCTTCTGTGAGTGTGTATGTCACTTAACTGCTCTCAAACGACTGGACCGATTTTGATGAAATTTTTTGTGTGTGTTCAAGGGGATCTGGGAATGGTTTAGATTCACAATTTTGTCCGGCAGATGGCGCTGCATCACATTTTTTTTGTAAATACTTAGCGAAGCACGTACCGGGCCGCTAGTATATATCTAAATAGCTACGTGACATTCAAGTCATTCAGCCAAACTTACACCATAGCAAAAACATAGCGTCAAAAATATGTATTCAACATTGTTGAGCGTAATTAAGTCTACTTCGATAATGTAAAGAGCCTTCATAATAAAATGACTGGTTGTCATTAATTATACAAGATATTTCTAGCCGGTTATTTTTTATAAAAATATCGTAATGAAAGAACAGTAAAATGTATACATATATTAGTTATTGTGGTTAAGTTATAAATGGACCGTCGCCGTCGCGACGGAAATTAATATGTTGCCCGAGGGCCGCAATCAACAAAATTATTGTATAAAATATGTAGATAAGTAGACCTCGTAATAGGAGGAGGGCAGATAGGCAGTCGTTTCAAGTAAATACTGGTATTCAGCTGCATTCGGTAAGACTGGAAACCAATACCAACATAGTAGGGAAGACTAGACAGATAATGAGTTCAACCTCGTCAAAGCAAAAATTGCTTCCATATTTGACAGTACAGTTACTTACATTTAACCCACAAAAAGTCGATAATATGGTTTCAACGGTTTGATAGCCTTTTCCTTAAAAAAATAGCACTAAATATGTATATATTTTAAAAATATTTGATAAAAAGTATCAAACGTACCGACCCATTAATGGGGAACTTCCGTCAACTTGGGCCACCAGCCCAGAAGTCCCAACGGCTGTCGAGCACTAATCCTAAGTATTTCATGGTGGCCTCGACAGCTACTCCCCCCCCCCTCCCCCTGATATAATGTCACATGTCCAATAATAAGTGGCACGTGGCGTTTCCATCTACTCCCATAACGAAAAGGCGTGAGTATACATGTGTTATTTGTCATTATGAGTGCATTATTTGTCTTTGGACGGTGAGCAATGGGTGGCTCACCATCCGTCCGTCTATTAACGACAGGCCGTGTCGACGGCGCGTTCGTGTTTCACGCGCGCCTCAAAGAGAGTCAGCAAAGCAGAGGGGCTTGCCAGAGCCTCCGCCTGCCAGGGTTGTGGGTTGTTCGAAAGAGATACCGCAGCCCAAACGTAAAGGGCGATAGAAGGAACATGGGTGGGTTTTAGTCAGTAAAAGTGTCAGTGGAAGCTATTTGAAGATTTCCCACCCCAAAAAATGCAATGTTTATCACACTTATTTTTCCTAATATTACAGATCCAAAATTTTGTGAGCACGAAAAAACTACTGAACGTAATTGAACAAAATTTGGCACACAGGGATATAACCGACTTCATGCATACAATGCGCATGAGCTACTTACTTAAGTAGCTCATGCGCATTGTATGCATGAAGCTTGTATGCTACTTACTTAAATAAGTTATAATTCGTGTATCAATGCTTTTCTGTAACCAAAATATCTGCACGTAAACATCGATGAGCGACCATCATTACAGAAACCCAGTGCATCATCACAATATCACTTTGCAGGTCATACATATAACTTGCAAATCGTAAGTACGATCGCATGTAGCATGTAAACAATGGTGTATCGTTTGAAGAGGACATCGCCCTCATACAAATGGATTGTGTCATCGTTGTTTTTGTTATGACTGTTTCCATGTTACATAAATACGTTCAGAAGGTTCACCGTCTCCTTAGAATTGTGTGTTAAACTTAACGCGTAGATTTTTAAAAGAAATGGACTTCTAAATAAGAAGACCTTAGATACATATTTTATGGTGTTATAGAACCACTACGAATGGCAATTAAGTAAGTTGAATTTACTGTGCATTTGCACTGGCGAAACATAAGCATAAAACATGTTTTCGCTATTGTAAATGCTTTCATCCACTTCTCCTTCACTCTCCGATTATAACTAATCGGAGAGTGAAGGAGAAGTGAATATCATCATAATCGAAAGAAAGTTTTCGCCAGGGCTGACGAACGCACAATTAAATGTATGACCAGCAACGTATACACACATGCTGTCACCCCGACTGCCTAAATGTTTTGCAAAAATTAGGTCTTATCTTGTCATTCTGGTATTTCTCTCCGTCTGGAGCTTCTGTATGCCTCTTTGTAAATATCTTCCATGTTTTACAACTAATTATGAAGATTACAGTTTATTGAAGCAAACAATTTGCTAATTAACGTTCACTGCAGATACCCAGATGGCGAGATCCATTATCAATTTAACTGTTATGTAACGGAACGATGCTGATTTTAACAAGAGTCTGGGCAATGGTTACTTCGGTCCAAGGACCATAGAAGCTAAAGAACTACTATTCTACTAAGTCGCGAATTAATGGACTTTTTTTTGGGTAAGCTCGCCTCGTCGTCGACCCCATTTCTTTTCCCGAATAAGATTACGGTAGAGAGTGGGTCTATTTAAAAAAAACCGGCCAAGAGCGTGTCGGGCCACGCTCAGTGTAGGGTTCCGTAGTTTCCCGTCCGTCACAATAAGTGTTCCCAGTTATGAGGCCAACCGAACAATTCGGTAATACCCGATCCAATGTAATAAGTACCTACTGCGCCATCTCTCGGGGAATTGGGTTACTAATTAATACAAAGACGTGCAATTTCGGTGGTAATTTTGGATTGCGAGAACCGATTTCAATATTTCTTTTTTTGTTTGAAAAAAGATACGTTCAGGATAATAAAATATGTAAACAAAGTTACAAAAAATGCTTGCATATACGATTATACTACAAACTTAGTCCAGAAATTATTTTGTACAACTTTTTTTTTTGTACAAAAACTGTGGTGTCAATCAAGTTCAAAATAATTTTCATAGAAAGTCCTTATAAAGTTCTACTTTTCAGATTTTTTTCATATTTTCTAAACTTATGGTTCAAAAGTTAGAGGGGGGGGACACATTGTTTTTTACTTTTGGAGCGATTATTTCCGAAATTAATGACATTATCAAAAAATGATTTTAGTAAACCCCTATTCATTTTTAAATACCTTTCCAACAATATATCACACGTTAGGGTTGAAATTAAAAAAAAATCACTTCCCACTTTACATATAGGGTGGCTACCCTAATAAAACACTTTTTTTTTAATTTCAACCCTAACGTGTGATATATTGTTGGAAAGGTATTTAAAAATGAATAGGGGTTTACTAAAATCATTTTTTGATAATGTCACAAATTTTTATTTTACCACTTTGTCGGCGTGATTGATATACATATTGGTACCAAATTTCAGCTTTCTAGTGCTAACGGTCACAGAGATTAAGCGAGGACGGACGGACGGACGGACGGACGGACAGACAGACATGGCGAAACTATAAGGGTTCCTAGTTGACTACGGAACCCTAAAAAGCACTATTTTTTCCAGAAGACGTGATAGTTCCTCAAATCAATGCAGTCCTAACGTCCGTCCGTAAAGTGTAGCCAATTTTTTGTCAGAAACATGTAGCTCATCATGTCTTACATTTTGGTATGCAGTATAGTATTTATTTAGGTAGTTATTCCTTAACTAATAAAGTCATATTAACGCGAAGTGAGCAATATACTAGACTAGATGGCGCCCGCGGGTTCGCCCACGTAATACCGAAAAAAAAATGACACCTTATGTTTTATTCGACTATAATCTACCTCTGTGCCAAATTCCAACAAGATCCGTTCAGCCGTTTTGACGTGAAAGAGTAACATACATCCATCTATCCATCCTCACAAACATTCACATTTATAATATTAAAGTAATCTATCTCGCAGACAGAAATTAAAGTCTCATGTAACAGTTGTATTTAGAACCTGAGCTTTGTGTGTGCATACAAAACCATGTGCATACATCCTATCGCGCACGCATCTCATTATGCACTAGTAGCTACGAATTATGACGCGAAACACTTCTGTTTATCTCGTCCAGATCGCAAGTATGTGTATAAGTATTGAAAGCAATTAATTAGTGCTCTCGAGCGGACACTAAACTCTATGATTAATTGAATTGTTTTTATTGGTAGCTTTGTACTATATATGACGGCCATATTGATTGGGTAAGCGTTGTGTAACATCGTTTCATTGTTTATCAGATTATGCAGAGGTAAGAGACAATCCATTTAATTGTGTTACATTTCGATGCTAGACCTTTCATTATCGCTATGCTAAGCTACAAAAAGTACTCAAAGGTGTGTTATGTCCTTAACGTTTACCTGGGGCTTAAAATGGCCGCGGGCCTAAAAATCGTAAAATGGTCACAAAATGACAATAGGGTAATTTCAAGGGCCAAAGTAATTACATTCTATTTAGTTCGTCTTTTAGATTATTCAAAAATAAGGGACAAGTATTTTTTTATTTGTATATTAGACCAAAAATGACAAAGATAATAGCCCATTAAAGTTACGTGTGACGTCACTCGTTGCGAAAAAATGCAGTGCTTTATTTTTGAATAATCTAAAAGACGGAGTAATATTTTTTTTTGATAACTAGCCTATTCACAATATTAACATCTTAAGAAATTTTACGTAATTGATATTTTTATCCTATTGATTCTGCTAAGGCGGTCATTTTGACCCCCTGGTCAGATTGAGCATATAAACTGCGAAAAATCGAACGCCCTATTTCATGGGACTTACCAATAACTGGGGGCCTCACCTTATGGAAATAGCAAACTTGGTGGTATGTTACATAATAAACCCCGCGAAACATTAAAGACTTTTGAGCAGCACCTATTAAATTACGGTTCGATTGCCAGCAAAAAAAACGAATGACTAAGCTGAACACAAAGAAGTACCGAGAGCAACTTACTACAATTTATTTTCGTAGCACTAGCATTGACATTTTGACCCAGCTTGTAAGTCATGGTCAACAGTAACATTACATGTAAATGTAACGCAATTTAAGCCTACATTCCGTAATTTATTTAACCTTTTGCACGCCATTGCCTTTTTACGATACTTCACCCCCGACGTGAAGCCTTGTAAAAATATATATTGTGTATTTTTCATTTTCGGTAGTGATGGGACATTTTCGATTTTTATAATTAAGACAACTACCCGTTTTGCAACTTAAATGGCGTTCAAAAGGTAAATAACGGTTTTTATGAAGGTTGCTCGTGATTAAATAATAATCGCTTGGGTCGATCTTAAGGTTAAGCTCCACTTGCCCTATGTTGGTTCATGGATGGGTCACTACCCATTTCACACCGAGTTTCCTCCATGACTCGGGGAGCACATTAAGTTGGTCCCGCCTATCACTTATAGATCTTTAACAGTCGTTAGTTCGTTACAGGTAGTTGGCGGGTCGAATGTCTGACATCCAGTCTTACCAAGGAGTTTCGAATTACCCAATTATTATCTGGGTTGTGAAGGTCAGATAGGCAGTCGCTTTATAATACTGGTATTCAGTAAAGTCCGGTAAGACTAGAAGCTGACCCAAACATCGTTTGAAAATCTTAGACAGATGATGTTGAAACATTTTTATGAAAACACAACACAACGTTGAACTCAGAATTGCATACAATGCTTCATTTAAAATTGCAATTGTTTAATTAATTCCTTAACAAAAAAGAAAACGTTTATCGTAAAACGTAACATTATTTCCTGAATGGGTTTATCCATTTGTTGAGTACTTCCTTAAACCTTAATGTAGTTAGCTATCAAATTATGATTCATTCTCAAAGGCATAACAGACGTGGCTTAAAAAGTGGCCATTAATATATTTTTTTTTTATTTATTCTAAGCACTCTTATGATTCTGAATATATACGAAACCATGTACTAAAAAATCTATAAGTGTTATCAAAATATTACTATATATATATTTTTATGTTAATTATAAAGAAATTCCTGTTTTAGTTTTTAAGTGTTACATTTAATATCAAATAACTTCGGGAGGGAGTGTCAGACTTGTACTGGCTAAAATCCACCCATGTGCCATCTATTGCCCTTTATGTTTCGGGGCCGCGGTATCTCTTTCGAACAACCCGCAACCCCGGCAGACTGTACGTAGCTTATTTTTTAATACATATTCAGAAGTATCCGACAGACGAGTTGGAGTTTATACTACACTAGCTTTTGCCCGCGGTTTCGCTCGCGTTAAATTCGGGGGTTCCCCGTTCCTGGTTTGCAGGTACCTGTTACCAGTAGTTTTTGCCCTTGCGCCTTATTGATTGTAATAGCAAAGCTAAGTTCCCTTTTTTCCTCTTTCTCCCTCATTTCCCACTTAAAAAAAAAATTGCCAATATCCGTCTACAGGATCCCAATTATTTCTGTACCAAAATTGATCGAAATCGGTTTAGCCATTTAGGCGTGAAGACGTAACAAACAAACTCACTTTCGCTTTTATAATATTAGTAAGGGAGTAAGGATTTAATAGAATATACTCCATTGTACACCAAAATTGAAACACATATACATAAACTGTGTGTCCATGTACTCAAAATAAAACTTGATCTCAGTTTAATTATTCGATCCCACAGAGGCTTAACGTTACAGTTAAGAAATGCCCCACAGTTCCCACGCTACATTGATAAGTATCGCTGCCGGATCTTATGTCTCTTGGTCTGATCATTATGACGTCATCAGATACATGAAGATAGAAGTGCACACTCAAGTCTTTAGCGATACCAGACTACACAAGTGACTAGATTTTAATGACTGGCCAGCTACAGCGGAGTGTCTGCTTGCACCGACCTCAAATAATTTGGAATAGAGGTAGGTGATTAAAGTGTAGCAGAATAAACTTCTTGGTGATGATTCCGACCATCCAACTGGACAGCAACACAAAACAAAAGAAATGAGTAAGGTCTCTACGGCCTCCACAAAATTCATTCGCCAAAAAGAATAATCAGAAGCACACAGGGTCTCTGATTATGTTAGAAGGACACTAGTGGGGCAGGAGTGTGGTTTTAGCCGGTTCGGGTCCGGCTCTAGCTCGACTCGTCTCACAACCTTTGAGATAGTCAAGGTGTCCCACTCCAGCCAAAACAAAAGACAAATAAAAAACTGGACAGCTACCTCCAAGGAAAAATCCGGACAAAGAGAGATCGGACTCGCGCACCGAGTTTTCCGTAAAAACTTGCGACATAAACGGGTTTTTGACTTGTTTACCCTCTAGTCTTAGAAGGTAGATTTTTACACAGCTCCAAGGGACCACAGACATGAGTTTATGGTTTTCATTTCAACTCGATAACTCCCCGCGTTCCCGGGTCTTGGCAGACAGACGGACAACAAAGTGATCCTATAAAGGTTCTATTTTTTTGCTTTTAAAGGACGGAACCCTAAACAATGCGATATTTTTAATGGAAAGTGCTATACTGGGTCCAAAATTCTTCTAAAACCACTAGAGATATTGCGCTTTTCTAACAGCCTGTATAAGGAATTGTGGAATATTTTTAACTGTGGCGCCTAGTCAACGAATTATGGTATTACTAAGCGTGGGTGCCGCGATAGGCAACTATGATCGCCTTTGACGTGGACAATAGAGGTCATCGGAGCCGATGTTAGCCATCACATAAAAATAACAGAAAAGACGGAAAATAACTTTTTTTCGGAAGTCGGTAATTTGTTTGGTACATCGATTTTTTTACCACCGACTTCCGAAAGTCAAAATTTTTTCAATATTTTTCTGTGATTTTTGAAAGTCGGTTTTTTTTTGCGAAACATAAAATGTTTAATTCAACCCTTTTGTGTAGTGGTAGGGATGGTATTCATTTTCCATTGCTACTAAGAGACATTCGTATATCGTCCATGGTTTTCTCATGGATGCCAAAACTGGACCATTAAAATGGGACCACAAGGAAAGCACCAGCTTTTAAATAAAAAAAGAATCAAATTAATCGGTTCAGCCAGTCAAAACTTCTGAAGTATAACAGTCATGAAAACTAAGGCGAATTGAGAACCTCTTCTTTTTTTTAAATCGTTCGAAACGTTACCGCCTACGATAACTTGATCTACAAACTATAATTCATTCATTCAAGCCCCCTAATTTGGTAAACACACGAACTTTAGGCCTACTATGACATGAACTTATTCCACTGAGTGAAAGAGATGGTGATAGACACCCTGTATAGCTCTGTCCCTTTCCCTCAGCGGAATAAGTTCTGCTTTAACACGTCATGGTAGGGTATCTGTTGTCGTGCGTCATACTTTCTAGGTTTCAAAATCGATACATCCATACCTATGTTTACACTAATACATAAATGTGAACGTAACTGTTTGTTTCCGGGGTTGCGGGTTGTTCGAAAGAGATACCGCGGCCCCGGAACATAAAGGGCAATTACAGGAACATGGGTATGACACTCCCCCCCCCCCCCCCGCTCCGCCCAGAGCGAGGGACGTTATTTGATGATTTCCCATTCCCAAAAAAAAACTTTTTGTTTTGTATGTTGGTTTCGGATCGTAATTAAATTTTGCCAAGGAGTTTTATTTAGATAGATAGATAAATGTTACCTCTTCACGCTTTAATGGCTATACCGATCTTGATGAATTTTGGTACACAGATAGTTGGGAACCAGGAGACGGACATAGGCTAATATCTTTTTTAAAAAAAGTGGGATGTGAGGGAGAAAGAGGGAAGAAAATGGAAAACTTATCGTTGCTATTACAAATCAATAAGGCGCTAGGGGAAATGTGTTACCCCGAATTTAACGCGAGCGAAGCCGCGGGCGAGCTAGAGCTAGTAAGTAATAAAACTTAAAGAGACGATGATGGATATGGACAACTGAACAAAGTAACTAATTTATATGTGGGGTCAATGGCAACAAAGTATGCTATTCATTTTGAATTTGATGTCAGTATTAGTCAACAGATAGAATTATTCCTAAATCTTTAAGACGTTTAAATTCAAAATTTGATATATACTAGTGCCTAACTAGTGACTTGGCTTTAGTTTTAGTGTAATTTTAACAAAATCCTCCTTCCCAATTATCACTATAATTAGTTTATAGTAATAATTGCGAAACCTTTAAGTAAATAAAGTATAATTAAATTTACCTGGGACAACGCCTCCTCTTGTTGCGAATCTCTGTCGGTGCGGACGGCCACCTCCACTGTCATGGCACGCGCCAGGATGCGCTCTGCATACCGGCTTATGTCATCTTTGTCACCTGAACAATGCATTCATAATTTATACATAAATATAATTAAAGTGTGAACAGTCATCCACTTGCCTATAGATTCTTAGACGCTTGTTAACTTTTGTTAACGTATTTTTTTATTTAACGATTTGTAAATTAAGCAATGACTTGTCGGGCCTACACTGTCCTCTCATACTTAAGTACTAACGCTGTAACAACAACATTGTAAAACCAAATGATTTTAAAAGAGTAACCATGGAGTTTTTTGCCCGTCATTCTCCATAGGAAACAACCAACCCGAACCGTGCATCTGTTCTCGACGATGGCCTATGTGAAATAAAAATATTTTGATTGAGTTCATTGCAAAGGATGCTTGTTTTAAAATTTTGGTGATAAAACATTTTCTATTGATGTGTGAGAAAGAGGTCATAGTAAATCCAGGCATTTGCTGCATGAATCGAAAGATAACAATGTTTTGAGCAGCATAATGATTTCTACATCATCATCATTATGCTTAACCTTTTCCCAACTACATTGGGATAGGCTTCCAGTCTTACCGAATGCAGCTGTATACCAGTATTTCACATGGAGTGACTGCCTATCTGACCTCCATAACCTAGTTAGTTCATAAACACCGGGGTATCAGGGATATCATATTACCCAGTGGTAATACAATACCCCTGATACCCCTTGGTAAGACTGGATCATTATCATTTCTGCATTGACACATAATAGCAGTCTATTGCTGGACAAAACAAAAGCCATAAACTTGATCTATGGATGCTTACATCAAGCTGATACCAACCAGACCCCTGCAAATATTATTGCTGCATTTTGTGTGGCCAAAAGAAGTTGAAATAATTTAATATTAGATCAATTATGGTCCCCAAACCTCTCGTCAAAAGATGTTCAGTTAAATCTAGTCCCCTGATATCAGGGTGGTCACATTGGTCGTGGTTAAGTTTACATCGTAATATCACACACCTAAATTTAAACAGAGACAACTTAAAAACATAGTTTTACTGAAGAAAAATAAATCATTGTACTGTTTGTATGGAGAAAGAAAAATTCAAATTTTTCAAGGTTGTAAAAAGTTACTGTACGCTAATATAAAAAATCTCGATTTTTGACTTATCTCCATTCAGATCTATGTGTGTGGAATACATTAGTGCATACCAAATATTGAAATGAAGTTTTCCAAAAATTGCAGGCAGATTTATAGAATTGACAAAAATCTTACAAAAGCAGAGCTTATCAATTTTCGAAACACTACTTACATTCTGAGACATCACCCAGCAATTCGGAATGCTTGATGCTGTCAAGGGTGGACAGCAGGGAGTCACGCTCTTCCTCAATACGGACTGTGTCACGCCGCAGTCGCTCCACTCGCATCTCTACTTGATCTAGAATGGCTATCAATCTGTAGGACAACAAATACTTTTTTAACGATATTGATTATGGCAAAAAAAAAGAGAATTATGGAAGAGCACATGCTGCAAAGGTGTACTCAAATTTAAATGTGGGCAGGACAGTGATGAATAGAATAAGCAAGATTAATATTGCTGTAGCTGGGACACAGTAATTCTCTAATGGTGCCAGTAACACCATACAGTTTCAGTTCATGTTGGTAGTTGTCTTTGAATTTTTGGGTCCGAATGATGTTGACCCAAAAAATTTTAAAAAAAAAACCAAGAAGTCCATGTTGTAAAAGTGGTAATTGTTGCCTAAAACAATGGATTAATCTTTACACCATTTAAATGATTGGATAGTTAGGCTGCTCCACGACATTCACAACACCATATAGGGGTGGGTTGATCGACTGAAGTTTATATTATTTAAGAAATTTACTCATCAAATTCAGCCATGTTTATGAGTCCCAAAGCAGCAGAGCTGTATGTATAGTAACTTGTCACCCTCTATGGGTGACTGGGTACAAATACTGTTACAACAAAAATACAAAAGTAAAGTGTGTTGACCTAAAATTAATTCTATGTAATTACTCATAATACAATGACTATTTACATCAGCTTACATATTCACAGAATATTTAAAGCAGCATTATTATGGCTCTTATCTGTACTATGTGGTCTCTTAAAAAGATAACTCATACACTGTATCAATGACTTCTCATACAATATGTCAGTATCTCCACCATGCCTATAGTTACATTTTTAATTCTGCCCTTTCATGGAACCACTCAATAGTTAACAAAAAGGCCAACAAGCTCTAACATTGTCAGAAAATATCGCAATGTAATTAATTATAAGCCATAGAAACAACTGCTGCGTGGGTGAGCACATAGAAACTTTTTTTATAACTCGAAACGATTGGCGTTGGCCTTTTTTGGAGGCTCACCACGCGCTCCGTCACCTCGCACTCGTCACCCTACCGTCACTTATGGTCTTTTACATGCACTTTTTGTGGAAGGTTACCTGTCTTTCGGCGCCTGTGTTCCGAACGCCGCCGATTCATCGATGAGAGGCAGGCGTGAGTTCTCACCGGTGTATAAATCCACTGCAAATTGATCCACTTCCATAATGTCGTTATCGCTCCCTTTATATGCGGCCAGTTTTCTTTACTATAAAACCCCAGCGATTTTGCACTAATGTACAATTATTAAACAAACAGCAGGAGCAATTTTCGTCCAAGACGTCAAAATCAAACTAACCAAAACAAATTGAGTGACGTTTCTCAAATTCTCTTGAACTTTCCGAAAAAAAAACGAGAACAACTGTCAAGAACTTACTTGACATTTAAACAATCGAGATACTGTTTAAACGAATTTGACTTTGAACTTAATTTCTTTAAAAATAAGAGCTAGATTTGTTTTTCACTGAGATCCCTGTCCACTGCAAAATCCAATAACAAGGATGAATCATAGACAAAAATCTTTGTTTTTCAATAACAGATAAGATACCACTTCTGTTACCTAATGTATGAAAATGAAAACTTGTCTGAATATTTTACAATCATTATTTTGATGGCTTTTTGCCAAGATGTTTGATGAGACATAGCGAAGACAGGTCCAAATGATAGATGGACGGCAAAGTTAAGTCATCTTTACCAGTTAATTTTATTTGCATAATACTGCGACGTATGTATGACACTACGACACTGTAGTCGGTATCAACTAGGGTGTACCTTTCTATTAATTATTGGAGTTCTCTTTTTGAATAAAAAAAACGAAATTAAATACAAATACTTTATTATCTTATAATAAAAACAGAAGTAAGCTATAAAAACATAAAGTTGATTAATTTGTGTTATATTACAAGCAAATCAGACTGCTCGTATTATGGCGTAACCACACTTGCCGATTCATTACATTAACTAAAATAAAGAAACAAAATATTCCTTGTTCTCTTCTAATTGACGGATTCAATCTCAAAGTGTGGTTGAGGCATAAGGGACGGATACATACTAGTAATATAATAGGTATGGCCGCCTACCCTTAAGGGTAAGTTAAGTTTATAAGTTTAAAATATGATATTACATATTCTACCGCATTCACTGACGATCGACCATTTTTCATCCTTATGTTTTGAGTTATAAGACAAAATTATTCAACCGTCAGTGAGAGCAGTAGTACCATAATGTGTTTCTGTCTATGTAGTCACAGTGAGTAGCAATCCATATGGGTCAAACACAGTTTGCTGCAGTTTGATAGGCGCTTTAAATGTTGAGTTCCAGATATGATATTTCTACTCACAGTAACTAAACCCTTTTTTCTGATAGTTACGTTAGTGTCAACAGGCAAGTCCAAAATGTATATTACCAAAGATTTAGACGACTATCCCAAGAGGCAACACATTGAGACAAGTAGAAGGAATGTGTGGTTAAGTCAAGAAGTAGGACGAACCTAGCCAAAAAAAAAATAAAGATGATTTTCATAATCAGCTAAATTACCTAAATCAAAAAGTTTTTATTTATTTTTGATTCGGTTGACTGTGTACATAATCTCATCGTCAAGGACAAAGTTATGTTGACTCTAACGTAAATCAGGCATACATAAAAAAATCATTTATATTTAAAAATCAAGGAATCATTATATTCGCATCTATAAGTACAAAAATATAACAATAAATAAATCTCTGATTCATAATGAACTAATAACAACAATACTGACACTTGTGTTGGAAAAATAAAAAAAAATCAAATAAAATTTAAAGTTGCACATTTAGTTTTTACATTAGAATATCTTAACTATTCTTTTTTTGTAATATATTTTACATTAAGGCGCTGTACAAAGCTAACACTTCGTAAAACGTCTACATTTTCGTCGCAAAGTTAGCTGTACATGCCACTAGCCAAAAATAAATACCGTGTGTAGTTCAATACATAAAGTAAAGACTTAAACAAAATTAGTTTACAAAAGTGCTCTAGTACTACGAAAAAAAAATGTTTAAAAAGACCAGGAAAAATTTTTTTTCGTCTCGATATTCTCAATTTTTTTAGCGACAACCATCATATTTTTTATATCTATAACAAAAGAAATTTTATAGACTAAAGAGATATCTAATTTTTTTCAAACACGGAACTGTATTTTTTTTTATATTCAATTAAAACTGCATAATGACCTATATTTTGGCGGACATGATATTCAAAAAAAATATAACACCGAAAGTTTTTCGACCTTATGTATATTCTTTCGATGGAATACTGTCGTGTACTTGTGTCAGACCATGCCCAGTATGCAGCTAGCCTCACTTCCGCCAATACCTAAAGATTAGCTTGTTACCGCGCCTTAAGAGGGATTAAAATTATTATTTTGCCCATTGTGTGTAGTAATATTCTGGATGGATTCATGTAAGAGGGTACCTCTTAATCAGAGGTACTTTACTAAAATCAGTGGGTTGAAATACGCGGGGGCTACCAGCTGTTCCCAGTAGTTTCACCCGCTGCTTATCTCCTTACTTCCGTAGCGTGATGTTAGTGGTCTAAAACCACTTCGTATTCTTGCAAATTTGAATTTCCGGTTTGGGGCACATTGCTTGGATGGTTTCAAAGTATAATGGCCAGTTAGAAAATAATATAGATTATGATTCTCCTAGGCCTAAAAACGCCCCCAGATAGTTAATATTACACACTTCCAGAAAATTCTTACGATCGAAATTGTCAAAGTTAATTTTTCGCTTCGTCGTCAGGCTGTCCGATAGTGCATTAACTTTCAATAAACCGCCTCTGCTCGATATTTTACATACCTCTGACAGCAACAATCCAACAGCTATCTTATTACAAATACACTAAAGACCACTATTCTTTTGAAAGAATCGTCAATGGCAAAAACCCAAAAGCATTCTTATTGTCTCGACAATAAAGTTCAGTGACTCAGTCAGAGGTAATTTGAAATTTTAAACACAGAGTTTGACATTGGCAGGGTCTTTATGTTGTAGAAGCAAGGGCAGGTATTTGTAGTTAGAGGATTAATAACATGCAGTTTCAACCAACTTATCTATGTAGGCGGTAAAACACAGAACTAAAATAAATGTACCAAGTTTGACATATCGATGCATTTTTGCTTGACAAGCAGCGCCACCTTGAACTGCACACTTAAGGTAGTCATACTTTAAGTAGGTTTCACACCAAATTTTTCACTCTCCGTTGAATAGTGTCTGATATTATTTTTATGGAAGATTTTTTTACTCGCAAAATGGAGTTTGTATACGAGTCCTATAACTTTTTTCATTTCACATAATAAGTAAGTTATAAAATGTAATTTAACAACACAATACATTACATTACACATGCCATTGTAACTTTTCTAGCCAATTATACCATACAGACCTTTGTCTGCGGTTAAATACGTGTTAGGGGGAAGAAATTATCCCAAGGATGCATTTTAAATATAGCCTATCACCGCCTGGGATAATTTTGTTTCCTATTAGTGACTGAATTGTCGTAACTAGATCAATAGCTTGGAAGGTTCTCCTACAGCCAAACTTAGAAATCGAAGGTTAACTGCCAAGACCCCCTAACTGACATATTTTGAATAAATGCTTTTATTTATTAAAGAATCCAACAAAGTCCATCCCACACACTACGTAAACCTCCTTATACGTATTTTTTTTCTATAGTCCTAATATCTACGCGGGAGCATATTTTGGCGACAATTGCTGCTAAAATGCGCCTTTTGTAAAACTTTGACATTTTCAGTTAGGTCTTGACGGCTAACCGTCGAATATTACTTCCTTATCATATTAGCAGATTTCTTTTAATCCTTTTTAAAGAATATGGGAGATAAAACCTATTCGCACACTAAAGTTAGCCCAAATGACCGTTTCTCTATCCACAGTCAATACAACAGTTTAAAATAAGAACATTCTACATAACGTCTAGTAAAGCTCAAATCCGGAACGACAAAATATATCTCTATCGCTCTAATGGTAGATATGGCGTGTGCGAGCGAGACGGCATTCACTTGCCGGTCCACTCGCTGATGCGGCCGTTCTCGAAGGAAAGGTTCTTCCTAGGGAGAGGAACTAAAGAACCGCGTTTGACGATTCCCATGTCTTCGCCGGGGTAGTACTGAAAATATATTAGTTTTGAATATTATTGCCGAAAGAACAGAAATGCGGTAAGTTTATAAAATAGTTTCATTAACAAAATATTTGTGATCTAAGTGTACAGGGTGTTAGGAACACGTGATGGACGTGTGAATTGATGAAGTTCTGAATAAGATTCCTTGCGAAAAATTAATGGTATTAATTATTACCTGGCACTGTGAAACAAACTTCAATATATCTGAACGTATGAATTCATTGTCCTCCTTTACTTTCTCCAATCTGTAATGACGAAATATTTATTTTAAAAAACGATTTTTTTATAGTTCACTAACAGTTCTCATGGAGGTAGTTTGAAAGATAGATAGTAGCCGATTCTCAGACTTACTGAATATGCATAAAAAATTTCATAAGAATCGGTCGAGTCGTTTCGGAGGAGTATGGGAACGGACATTATGACACGAGAATTTTATATATTGGGCTAGCTGTGCCCAGCGGTTTTACCTGCTGTTCAGCTTCTTTTCTAGAGAAGGGTATATTATATACAATATTTTTTGCGTTTAGTTCCTAAGTTTGATGTATAGAATGCAATGCACCGTCACATGAGTAGATAAACGGAACAGAGGCAAAGCTTCATACAACCGCGCGAATCGGTTGCACTACTACAAGCACGCGGAGCATGTGTGCGTGACCACTGGCCGCTTGTCGCGTACGCGGCGAGACTGGAAAAAACCGGTTTACGCAGGCACAGCCAGTTGACAATCTCAGGGTTCGTGCGACGCACGTTTTTTGTTTTGTTATTTGCAAGTTTGAAGGTACTTTGTTTTGAGGTACTAAAATACTTACAGTTCAGGCTTAGCTATTCTTTCCACTATACACTTGCAAATCTTCTCACATAACGCCTCGTCAAACAGCGGGATACCAAACTGCAGATCCACTATCGTCCACCTCTGAAAATGACAAGTTTTCTTGTTAGTTCTCTGCCTACATTGTGTAGTAGTTGGATTACAGTGCCTGTCTTTTTTTGCGGAGGGGAAACCTTCAATTAACTTCCCCCGCTCTGGACGGATCGGGGGAAGTGTCAGACTGACTAAAAACCCACCCATATTTCTTCTTTTGCGTTATATGTTCACTGAGGCTGCGGTATCTCCTTTCAAACAACCCGCAACCCCGGCAGGAGCAAGCCTGTCTCAAGTTTAAGTCCGTATAGATATGGAGACGTATGTTTATGGAACTGATGAATTTTGCAAATCCAAATCGGTTTTCAACTTACGTAATTTCCACTCAATAAATACCAACTGTATACTATATTATCACTTTTTTTGTTATTGAGTATTCTTTTTCCGTTGTTACTAAAACGATTGGCAGATCATCTATATAGAAATAGAAGAAAAAGTATATGTCATAGATGATAAACCATAAACTGCTTGGGTACCAAGCAATATAAATTAAATATGGGACCACCTCGAACCCTTTCGAACAAAAAATAATTATGAATATGTGTTCACACTTAGCGGAGTAATCGGTGAACATACATAAAAAAACATACGGTCGAACATAGAACCTCTTCCTTTTTTGTTTTAGGACGTTATGGTACGCCATGGCCATGGCCTGGGTCTTTAAAAGGTTGTCTTAAAAAGATCGCTTTTAACGACAAGACCGCCATTTGTATCACCCTAGTTGTTGAGATGATTCTTGTTATTTGTATGGTGTACATAATAAAGAATATTCTATCTATCTATTTTCTATCTTACATACCTCAGGTCTACAAGTCTCATCATCGGACACATAGTGCGTCGTATCCACTCCACTATCGCCCTCAGCTGCCGACATCTCCGTCAACTTGTCGGTCAACTGCGTGAACATCGAGATGGACTCCTCAGCAGGACTCAATAAATCGTCCAACTGGTTGACCACCTTCTTGTTCAAATTCTCACTACTGACCGATGAGGAGCGTATAGGAACCAAATCGTCCGATAAAGTAATAGACTCTTTGCTGATTGAGTTCTCCTTGGAATGTTTCTTTTCTAAATCTTCGATACTGGCTGAAGATGAATGTATTGGTACTAAATCGTCGCTGGTAGCTATGGACTCTTTGCTGTGGGCGTGTTTGGTGAAGTCATCAAGTGCTAGATTGTCTAATTCATCGCATAGTAACTGGCCACATTCGACACTCGTAAAGCCGTTTGCTGGTGAACTGTTCTTGCTCTCAGTAGTAGGAGTGACGGCGAAGTGTGACTCGATGGGGGATTGTAACCTCGTCAGGGTTTTGGAGTACTCTTCATTGTACTTTTCGGTGGATTCCGTTGAAGATAAGGAGACTTCGCTGACTGGTTTCGCCATACCACAATGTTCTTTTATTTTCTTTCGTTGTGGTACTGTGAAAAAAAAAATATAAAATATAGTTTGTTATAAAATCAAATTATTTGGTTGTGCTGCTGTTTATAAGATTTGGGTTTTCATATTCATATTGAGAACAATATCATTGTGTTTTTCCTATTAGAAATTTCGCAGTAGCAGCTTCGAAGTCTGGGTTTCTGCTTGGTACATGGGAATAGGGAAATGGATGGGATAGTTTGTGAGAAATTATATGAAGGACAAAAGAAGTAAATGATAGCGTAACGATTGACAGGGTAGAATGGAAGACAAAAACGTGTTGCGCAGATCCTAAATAACGTGGTACAAAGGTACATCCTCAAACAAACCCAGCCACCACGGAGACAGGCCTCGGGCATGTAAGCTTGTGGACGGTGAGCAATGGCTCACCATCCGTCTATAGAAGACAGGCTGAGTTGACGGCGCGTTAGTGTTCCACGCCTCAGAGATGTCAATAAAGCAGAGGGACCTGCCAGGGCCACCGCCTGCAGGAGCTGCGGGTTGTTCGAAAGAGATACCGCAGCCCCGGAACGTAAAGGGCAACAGAAGGAAAATGGGTGGGTTTTAATCAGTAGAAGTCTAACACTCCTCCCCCCAGCTCCGTCCAGAGCGGAGGAAGTTATTTGATGATTACCCATCCGCAAAAAAAGGTTAGAAAGATGATTAGAAGCAAGATCTTATAATACCAGGATTCCGCAAGCAACACGCGGGATTAATCTTTGTCGTAAATTGTAGGACCGAAGAGAGATAAAAGTGCGGTTGTTCCTACTAGTGTTGATAAAACTTTGCTATGGTGTGTATTACCTAGTTGCACAGTAGCGGGTGGCCTGGCACAGCCCAGGTCGGGCACGCCGATGTCGGCTAGCGTGACGTAGCCCACGGACCGAGTTAGTCTCAGCCGCTTCAGTAACCGACGAAGGCCCGCGTGACGGGACCACATCGCTTGGGACTCTGTAAGAACAATACAAAAATATTGATAGGTAGAGAATGGCCCTTAGCATTAAGTTCGTATATGTATACCAACTGTACACGAAGTTTAAATTAATAAATAAGAATACCATAGTTTTATCTAAAGCTATGAAATATGCCCAATACGACATAAATGAAAAAAAAAATCTCGTCTCAACTGAAGCGAAGAAGAACGGAGATGATGATCTTACACTGCATACCTGATCATTGGGGCACTTGATGATCTTTATTATGCATCAACCAGCGGAGTAGGTGTGCTTTAGTTTTGGGCTAAACATATTTGGACTTTTTGCCATCGATATGCCAAGAAGAAGCATTTCAAATGGTCATAACCTGAAACCCAATTGTCTTTATTTGTGTTGTTTTCGATATAGCAGCACGGGCCCGCGCCGCAGCGCCGTGTTGGCGGCCAGATGTCAGGAGCAACGTACCAGCGCAAGTATCAGCCTCAGGCGGGAACATAAGGTGCGTGAGCGGCGCGGGCTGGCGCACGCCGAGCGCCTGCAGCAGCACGGGCCCGCGCCGCAGCGCCGTGTTGGCGGCCAGATGTCAGGAGCAACGTACCAGCGCAAGTATCAGCCTCAGGCGGGAACATAAGGTGCGTGAGCGGCGCGGGCTGGCGCACGCCGAGCGCCTGCAGCAGCACGGGCCCGCGCCGCAGCGCCGTGTTGGCGGCCAGATGTCAGGAGCAACGTACCAGCGCAAGTATCAGCCTCAGGCGGGAACATAAGGTGCGTGAGCGGCGCGGGCTGGCGCACGCCGAGCGCCTGCAGCAGCACGGGCCCGCGCCGCAGCGCCGTGTTGGCGGCCAGATGTCAGGAGCAACGTACCAGCGCAAGTATCAGCCTCAGGCGGGAACATAAGGTGCGTGAGCGGCGCGGGCTGGCGCACGCCGAGCGCCTGCAGCAGCACGGGCCCGCGCCGCAGCGCCGTGTTGGCGGCCAGATGTCAGGAGCAACGTACCAGCGCAAGTATCAGCCTCAGGCGGGAACATAAGGTGCGTGAGCGGCGCGGGCTGGCGCACGCCGAGCGCCTGCAGCAGCACGGGCCCGCGCCGCAGCGCCGTGTTGGCGGCCAGCAGCGCGGGCGCGGCCGGGAGGGCTGCCGCCGCAGCGCCCGCGCCCTCCAGCGCGGCCTCCGCCCCCCACCACGACACGGACAGGCGCGAGTAGCCCAGTAGTAGCCGAGGTACGCCGCGAAGTTGGGTTCCTAGGATAATAATGATAAAATACTACAAATGAGAAATACTACAAGTTTTTAGATAGGGAAAGGTCTTTCATCCATAATCCCACTCATTTTTCCGTTCTAATGGCCCAGTACTTGCGAATCATTTATACAAACTAACGTAATAAATTTAAGACCTATCGCGTGATCTCTCGGACCACGAAATGACGAAACTGAACAACTTTGTTCTAAGAGATCTTAAAATTTGCAAAATAAATATTATTTCTTTTCAAGGAAAGTAAAAATAGAAAAGTTATAAATTTCTAAAAGTCATAGAGCAAAAATAGTTTAAATTTCATGTTCAAAAAGTTTTATTAGATGTCCTTATTTTTTTAAATTATGAGCTTTTCAGATGAAAAAAAATGATCCTTTATTTTTTTTCAAAAATTCAATCGAGTGAAAAAAAAACAGCTGGCTGAATTAATTTGGCTCTTTGTAGGGTTTTTGTGGACATATTGAATTGTAAAAAGCACACTTAACATTAGTGGTTTCCTCAATATCTTCTAGCCAGCGGTTGACTTTCCAAAAAACCCCCAAGTCGTTTTTTTGTTGCATTTTAAAACTTATGTGAAAAACGAAAAATTTTTTTTTGCTAATACAATGGCTAGTCGCTTAAGAGAATTCATTCAAGTTGTTGAAACCTACCTTTAAGTTTCTGAGTGATCATTGGTTGCTGAGATTTTGACAGTCAAAGACAAAAAAATCCTCTTCCATTTGAAAACCGATATCTCGGCGAGAAGCGGATGTATCAAGGTGAATATCAATTGGAACAAAGTATCCGATCCTTATAGTAGTTAAGCAAACATTTTTTTCCACGACTGTAGACCAAAAAATAAACTTCAAAAAAAGTTTTTTTTATGGTGCTAGCATTTCTAATATTACCGCGGAGCCTACACAATTCTCATCCAAAAACCAGACACTTGGAGCTCCCTTTTCCTTTATTTTTAATTTCCCGTACGACCATTTCTCTCAAAGTTACGGCCTATTGAAAATTTTCCAAACAAAAACTTGGATTTTGATCCCTTAATTTTTTCCAGTAGATTTACTTGACTTAATAGATCACTTCAAACTTACAAAAGTACCCCATTTGAACACTTCAACAAAATCAACACAAGCATTACTCTACTACTACTACACTACTACTTGCATTATGTTGGATTAAATAAAAACACATAACTGTTTAAAATATATATCATCAAAATTGAAGCTGAGATGAAGCCAGCTTCCGCAAAACTCCAGGGCGAACGAATAATCATATGTTAACCAAATTATTACAGAATCTCTAATGAAAAACTTGTCTGAAAACCGTTAGTATAAACTTACCCTTTGTAAGAAGTAAAGTGGGAGGTCCATACCCTGCAACGTGATATAAATACAGCCTCATCCACGGCGTGTGAGCCTCCGGGGGGGCAGGGCCCACGTGCGGCAACGCCCCCGCCGCTGCGCCCGCGCGGGCTTCTCTGCATAATGGCGCTGTTGATATGGCGAGTCTATAACAAATAACATTAAATATATTTTAGCGCAGTGTAAAATTTAATTGCCACGTAAAACTTAACAATGGTAGCGGCAAATAGAAATTTTTTTTAATAAGCTCGCCCCGATTATTACCAAACCACTGCAGTCCCAGAGAAACAATTGAACTATTTTGGATTCCGCAACGAAATTAAATGAACTAGTGAAACTTCTCAGTCTCAATAGCGGTGGTAGCTGTGGTTTTTGTCTTCTGAAGAATCAAGCCAAAAACATTTCTCCTGTCTCTTCTATTGCATCTCCATTTCACCACTTTCCAATTTAGACCTATTGATAACGCAAAACTGTTTGATTTGCAACTTTGAGCATAGCGTTGAAAGTTGTAAATTCAATAACACATAGTCTTTTCTACCGTCGTCCTTGTATCACAGTATTACTTACTTGTACTTAGTAGACAGTAGCCTGGTCCGCGCCGCCGCCCCCAGCGCATGCAGCGCTTCGCAGCGCAGCAGATCAAGCGGCCGTAGCTTCGGTCGGAGAGTACGCAGCGCTATCCGTAAGCATGCAGCGGCTGCAAGGTACCGTCGCGCTTCGCCTTCTATCTCGGGGTCGGCTACCACCTGTTATGATGAAATACTATTTAGTGCATCCATCTACACAATATTTCTAAAACGTTACATAGACCGCTACTAACAAAAAATGTAATTCCTGGCAAAAACTTAATTTGAAGTATGGACAAGTTTTAATGTTGGTGAGTTGATATAAAATAGTACATATATTATGATTCAAGTGAGGAAACGGTGGAAATGGTTTATTTGTGATATTCTGTTGATAGACGCAATTTAATTGTTTTTTTTTTATTTATACCTTAAAAACATGCGCCTTCTTGCTCCAAAAAAAAATACTGCTGGGCGCTAGCTATATAGACATTCATTTGTTTCCATGGTGAAATCAGAAAAATGAAAAACTTCGTTGCGATAAACGAGAACTTAGAACGCGTGTGAAATACATTGCATATTGAACCTAATCCTAGGGCGATAAGAGCCAGTTTTCGATGAAGTGTATTCAAAAACCTATATCTAAACTAGCTTCAATGAAATTATATTAATAAAAAACTAGTAGCAATTGAAAAAGAAAACTTGGTTCATGGATAGATTGTCACAAAAATTAAAACACAACTTAGTTAGACTTACCTTATCTAGCTCCATAAGCAAGCTATCCAGACTTTCGTCAGGAAGCTTGCCAACTTCAAACAACGTTACTGCGTGACTTTTTAAGTCCTGAAATATTTAAAAGGAGTCTTTAGTTTCAAATTCTATAGAGCTTAAAGATCGACCCGAGCGGCTGGTATTATTTAGCCACGAGCTCCTATCCTACTAATATTATAAATACGAATGTTTGCAAGGATATAAGGATGTTTGTTACTCTTTCACGTCAAAACGGCTGCACGGATCTTGATGAAATTTGGCAGAGGTAGATACTATAAGATATTTTCGATATCACGCTGGCGAAGCCGCGGGCTCCAGATAGTTGCAAATAATTATTATGTCAAAATAATGAACACACATTTAAAACTAAATTACACAAAAATATTACTTACCTACATACTAACACACAATTCCTTATGTAAGAATATAATATAATTGAGAAACAACTTATGCTAGAAGTAATAGGTTTTTAATTATCTGTGGTAGCTTGTAATAGGGTGTTTTACTCTATATGAAAGAAATTCTAAAAATATACAATTCAGATAGCTTAGGCAACAAGCAATCAGAAAATGTTAAATTTAATTGATAAAACAACTGAATAAATTTTAAAATTGATTTCAAAGTTTTCACTTTTTTTAGTCTGTTGTTTGAAAGCGAAACAGTGTCCGCCATGATTATTACGTCATATGGTCATGGAAACAAAAATTGACAACTGTCAACTGAGCAACTATTACTATTTTTGTATTATAAAACTTTACATTTAATTTTTTATTAAAATAGTAGTAATAATACCATGAAAGAAATAAATACCACCATTATAATAATACCATAAACTATAGTGAAAAATACAACTAAACAGAAAGACTAATAACAGCGCATTTGTTTATAACCAACTGACGTCATGACCACAGAGTAACATGGCGTCAAGCGTTTTTGTGATTTTACGCGCGAAAATTGAAATTGTAAAATTGAAATGCAGTTTTATGGCACTTATCGATTGAATATTTTTTTTTTTCGTGGTTTACTAGGACTCTAGGATCAAAATGAGATACTTTTTAAAAATGGGTGTAATACCGTATTAGCAATTTAGTTATGTATTATTGTTATTATGATTTTATAAATCTTAACTATTCCTAAATTTAAAAAAAAATGTTTGTTGTTGATGATATATACCGGTGATAGGTTCCCCATCATAAGATAAGCGGCTAAGGTAGAATCGAATAGAACAGCAACTCTTCGACCAGCGTTATTTGAAGGTTCGATCCCTTCTTCTGGACTCTAAAAAATATAAAAGATTGCATCTTTACCATAGATATAATTCTTCTGTACGTGTTTGTCACCTAACTCTTCATATACGGCTTTAGTATATAATATGTTACGCTTAAAGATCAGTAACACAGTAAAACATTCACAACACGTTGTGAGCTATTTTCGATCTTTCAGCGTAACATATATATACAGTGGAATCTCACTAATCCGGCGCTATTAAAAACCAGAGGGTTATAAAATAAAGCATTTTATACAGAAAATACCATGTTTCTGGGTTTTTGTTCTACACTATTTTTATAACTGTACCCTGCTCCTTTACATGCATGCTGCTTGACGGACGACGGACCGAATGCGCGATGCTCGTCCTAGAAGAGGGGCGAGGGAGGCGCGCGGAGGGTACCGGATTAGTAAGATTCTACTGTAGTACCTTTAGACGTTTAAAGGAGGACGAGAGACAATGTCGTATATAGTCTGTGGCATACCATCATTAGAATAAATACATAGATAAATTTATAAAACCTCATGTTATCCAGGCTGTTTGGTATTGGCGCAAATGCAAGCCACAACACATTCATAATAGCACCACATGAATGAGAGGAATGAAGAAAGTTGAAGGACGCCTTTTTTTTTTTTCGTGTGGGAAATCATCCAATGACTTCCCCCGCTCTGGGCGGAGCGGGACCCACCCATGTTTCTTCTTTTGCCCTTTACGTTCCGAGGCCGCGGTATCTCTTTCGAACAACCCGCAACCCCGGCAGGCAGAGGCTCTCTCTTTCTTCATTCTCTACACCACAAAGTTGGGAACCAGGAGACGGACATAGGCAATTTTTTTTTTTAAAGTGGGATGTGAGGCAGAAAGAGGGAAGAAAAGGAAAACTTAGCTTATGGTCGAAAGAAGTACAAGAAGAAAATAACGGAATCAAAAATCTGCGGCTCATCGGTTTTAAATGACGTCTGAAATGTATGCGGCTAGTAATCGACATATATTTTTAAAGATCCGTACCTCATATGTAAAAACCGGAACCCTTATCTGGCTCACTCACACAAATAAAATTTTAATTTTTAGCCGCCAAGTTAATTAGGAAATTAGTTTTTTGATATTCCACAATGCATTACAAATGTAAATGTAGCTATAAATTTTCTAAAATGTTACACCACAGACTACCTACAGTACTGTTTCTCCTCCTTTAAATCCATCCAAAAGTTGTCTTGAAAAGATCGCTTTTAGCAATAAGACCGCCCATTGTGTCACCCTATTTAGAAGTTGTTTAATGTTATTCTTGTTATTTGTAGTGTGTACATAATAAAGAATATTCTATCTATCTATCTACAAAGCAAATTATTTACCTGTTTAGATGTAGACGGCGTATGTTTTATGAGGATCGGTTCCATTTGTATAGAGTCATCGTCCATGTTAGGATCAAACGTCAAAGGAGCTATTTGTCTGTATCTGTAAAAGAAAACAAAAAATCATAAAAAATATCTATCCGTATCTCACTTAGTTGTCCGTTTTTCTGTCTGTCTGTCAAGCCACTTTATCTAGATACGGGACAGTGGACGGTAAGCAATGGGTAGCTCACAGTCTGTCCGTCTATTGACGACAGGCCGTGTTGACGGCGCGTTAGTATTCCACTCGCGCCTTAAATAGACGTCAGTAAAGCAGAGGGTCCTGCCAGAGCCTCCGCCTGCCGGGGTTGCGGGTTTTTCGAATGATACCGCGGCCCCGGAACATAAAGAGCAATAGAAGGAACATGGGTGGGTTTTATTCAGTACAAGTCCGACAATCCCCCCCCCCCTGCTCCAGAGCAGGGAAAGTTATTTAATAATTTCCCTTCCGCAAAAAAACTACCCTTTATCTCGGGAACGCGTGGAGGTATCAATTTGAAATGGAAACCATATACTCAAGTATCTTGGAGCTCTGAAAAATCAATCCTCCAAGTCTACGCAGTCAAAAGATATGGCCGTTTATGTCAAGTTTATTAGGAATCTTCGGTGAGCCCGACTTCACTTGGGCGGTTTTGTTTAAGTACTTACTGCCACTTCTTACTTTAACGTCAATGTTAAATACTAACGGCTGATGGTTGTGCGTAGTGACAGCATGTCTCCAGGTTGGGTGCTGAGGCGCGACGGGTGGCGGCTGCAGGTTGTTGGCGAAACCCAGCCGGCAGTACAGGGAGACTGCTTGTTTCACCAGCTCACATTCCACCTGCAAGCAGTCCATTAGTTGAACAGTAGGCCTACTATGACATCTTAAAGCAGAACTTATTCCACTGAGTGAAAGAGATGGTGCTAGACACTCTGTATAGCTCTGTCCCTTTCCCTCAGCGGAATGAGTTCTGCTTTAACACGTCATGGTAGGGTAGCAGAGTTCTATTTTTCTACTGAAAGAATCCATACTAATATTATAAGCTAGCTGGCGCTCGCGGCTTATCCCGCGTGATATTGAAAAACAAAATTATCTGTGTTATTCCAGACTATAATTTACCTATGTGACAAATTTAATCAAGATCCGTTCAGCTGTTTTGACTTGAATTCAAGACTAACAAACATCCATCCTCACAAACATTCGCATTTAAAATATTACTAGGATGATCATGTTTATTTGTGATTTTTGTTGATAAACACAATTAATATTAACACGCGCCATCTTACTCTAAAAAAAATCACTGCCGGCTATAGGAATTTGTTGTAATAAATAAAATCAGAAGATTTATTCTTCTGATCATCGTTGCGATATAAGAGAAAACATTATGTTGAACCTAATTGTAGTGCAATAAGAGCCAGTTTTCAAGGAAGTGTATTGAAAATGACTTTACCGTTGGTACGCGGTGTCTTTTAAACTTTAACTAAATTGCCACCGACTTCCGAAAGTAAGGCTTCTTCGGAATATCGATTGATTCATTTGAGAGCTCAGCATTATAGAGGGGCCAGTGCTGGACACTTCGCTAAATTGCTCTCTCCATATCGATGTCACCTTACGACCTTGTTTCAGTAGTATGTCAGTGTCACATTCATTATTACAATTAATTCCGTGCGACGACCTCATTATGCCGAAATAACAAGCTAATATGAACTTTAAACCAAACTAAACAAGAGTTCAATTTGCAACTACCATTGCGTATAATAAAATAATATTCTGGTGTATTTCAATTATCATACATCCTAACTTAACATTATAACATTAATTATACGACTATTCATATTAATGTCATAATGATTGTTGTCGACAGCAAATTGTCATGCCTACTTGAGGAAATTAGTTTTTTTTACAGGATTTTTAATTCAGTATTCTTTTGTTTACTTGATTCGACACAATGACGGTTGGTTAGGTAATTAATTCGACACGATTACTTTATAACCAACAGCAATGAAAGGCAATCACAAACAAGACAAAAACTACACTGTGGGATTCATGGGATACATGATTTAGATTAGTTTTAAGGTATTTTGGTGCGCCCTAACAGGGTTATGTACTCACTAGTTATAAACCTAGTGTACATTGTGCATTAAATGTATAAATAAATAAATAAAGTAAAACTAAAACGTGTTACTGAAATGTTATTGAAAGGTAACAGTCGGCCAGGTTTTCATTATATTAGTTTTTCAAAGTGTAAAAGGACATCAAACCAAGTACTCAACGCAAAAAATGTTTTGGGAAAAGAATTTTTTGGAGCGGAAACTCGGTTTACGTTAGGATTCAAAGTAAAGTACTCAAATTTTTAAGTAGGTAGGTGTATGCAAAAATAATCATTTTTAGGGTTCCGTAGTCAACTAGGAACCCTTATAGTTTCGCCATGTCTGTCTGTCCGTCCGTCCGTCCGTCCGTCCGTCCGTCCGTCCGTCCTCGCTTAATCTCTGTGACCGTTAGCGCTAGAAAGCTGAAATTTGGTACCAATATGTATATCAAACACGCCGACATAGTGGTAAAATAAAAATTTGAAAAAAATGTTTTATTAGGGTAGCCACCCTATTGTAAAGTGGGAAGTGTTTTTTTTTTTAATTTCAACCCTAACGTGTGATATATTGTTGGAAAGGTATTTAAAAATGAATAGGGGTTTACTAAGATTATTTTTTGATAATGTCAATAATTTCGGAAATAATCGCTCCAAAAGTAAAAAACAATGTGTCCCCCCCCCTCTAACTTTTGAACCATAAGTCTAAAAAATATGAAAAAAATCTGAAAAGTAGAACTTTATAAGGACTTTCTATGAAAATTATTTTGAACTTGATTGACACAACAGTTTTTGTACAAAAAAGACAAAAAGTTGTACAAAATAATTTCTGGACTAAGTTTGTAGTATAATCGTATATGCAAGCTTTTTTTGTAACTTTGTTTACATATTTTATTATCCTGAACGTATCTTTTTTCAAACAAAAAAAGAATGATTGAAATCGGTTCTCGTAATCCAAAATTACCACCAAAATTGCACGTCTTTGTATTAATCAGTAACCTAATTCCTCGAGAGATGGCGCTGTACGTACTTATTACATTGGATCGGGTATTACCGAATTGTTCGGTTGGCCTCATAACTGGGAACACTTATTGTGACGGACGGGAAACTACGGAACCCTACACTGAGCGTGTCCCGACACGCTCTTGGCCGGTTTTTTGATTTCCAATATCTACGTAACTTGATCTTTCCCAGATCTAGACAGTATGGTAAAAAAACACAATTACGGGGAGAACAACTACAAGCCTTTTGTTTCTTTAAGGATCGTTTATACCTATAAAACTTTGAAAAATATATCTACCTCTATTTTTATCACTTCCTCACATTGATATCCTGCTGAACGCTGTCTTCAACGTGACTTTAAATAGAAAATATAGCTAATACTACAAATAGTTTCGATACACCTACAAGCGTGTTTCAATGGCAAGGAAAGTGTGAAACTTGGAAATAAAAAGCTCTCAGCTGATTTTAGGGTTGTCGCACGGACTTGGTGCAAAAAAAAGTAAAATATATATTTCTCTAAAAGTATAGTATTTGAGAACCTGGGAATATGCAAAAAGACTACTTATTAAGTTAGCTGTATGCCTCTTAAATATTATTGCTATATTTTTTTTACACGTTGTATACAACATTAGTTTTACTTTATGCGAAACCCGAAACACATGTCTAGTATGTTTATGTGAAGAATCTATGTACAAAATTTCAGAACTTTATCATGGAAAATCAGAAAGTTATAAGCTTGTTATTTTACCTGGCTGTCAGTACAAAAAAACGGTCACCGCGCGGCACAATCGGCACCGCACGTAAGTACTGTCGCTTTGACTTGCCGTGACCTTGTTGCGCGCCGTATGATTTCGTATACCTACTAAGTGTCCAACTCGTAACCTTTTATTAATATTTTTGGGACAAATATAACATTGTGTAAAAATTATTGGAATCGATTCAGTTACTTATTCTAAGCAAACTATATTCAGGTTTCGCATATACTAAAAATAATGTTGTTAAGTAAAGGTGTCCCCACACTAACCTGCAACACAGCCGCCAGATCAGCCACGCTGGTATGCTCATCAATGGACACGAACACCTTGTAGAGCAACGTCTCGAAGTAGTCGCCAGCTATTCGGTTCATGACGAACCCTTTGAGTGGAGGAACTGATACCTTGTCCGCTGCTGTTATCGGTACGTCCAGGTAGATAAGGCCGCGCCTGTTAGGATAAAATAGTGATGTAATGTAACGGTGTTAAGGTTTAAAATTGTTGGAATATTGGGCAGGTGTTATGTGGCTTTTTGAGGAAAAGTGGTGAACATGAATTTGCTGGAGTATATTTTTAATTAAGATGTTGTGTCCTGCTGTTGGGCAGATGTGTTGCACTCATCCATATCCTTACTAATATTATAAAAGCGAAAGTGAGTTTGTTTGTTAGGTCTTCACGCCTAAATGGCTAAACCGATTTTGATGAAATTTGATACAAACAAACTCACTTTCGTTTTTATAATATTAGTAAGTATTTGTCGTACTTAAGTTGTCCTGCATCTTTGCATACAATTTCTGAAGACGAACGTGTTATGAATAATGTTGTGATAATAATAAAGCATGTTAAATATTAATATCATACCTGTACAAAGTCTTGACGACATAGTAGTCGAGCGTGCCTGCGGTCTGCGATCCGCGGTCGATTAGCAAGTCTATTAGTGCCCTCTCGCTCTCGCCTAGAGGCTGTCGTGGAAACAAGCGATGGGTTAAGATTAATAGTTAGTATGAAAAGAACCTAATAACAACGGATCACGGATGGAGGAAAAAGACGATATCTATTAATAACCCCTTGTTTGCAATCGTGTCGTGAGTACAATCGAAAAAGTCCTCCAAACAAACGCTACACTCACAGATCCTTTATCGGCCAATTTTGTCAAATCCGTACAACCTAGTTACGATATTAAGAAGTCAATCAAAACGACAGAAAACATACAAACTATGAAATTAAACATATTATATTTATCACTTTAAATTTTCTACCAAAAACTATTTACTGCCATTATGTAACGTACCCTGTAAAACCTACCTTGCAATATTTAAAAAAAAACCCAACACAGATCTATGAATAGCGTTTTGCCAGTTTGTCGATTGTCGATTACGCTTACGACTGGATTGTTTGTGAATAGCTATGCAGCAGTAACTTAGTATACAACATAAGTCAAAACTTTGGCAAATTGAGTCGCCGACGAAGGCAACTGAGTCTGGGTTTGTTGTGAAATCGACCTTAGTAGAACGTAGTCTTCGATCCGAAGGGACTTAGGAGCCTTACCCTTATATCACTTAGAAATCAATATACAATGACGTGTCCGGTTACGGAATAGCGAATTTCTATGTACATAATTATTATAGTAATCATTGATTTAAAGAAAACTGACAAAGCTTTTATTGGCTTGCATATTTTTTGGACTTTCATTTTGTTTTCTAAAGTTACAAAATTGTAAGCTCATCACAGTGTAGCGGTAGTGGTATATTAAAACACTCGTTACATAAGTGTTTAGAATATCGCTAGTCTATGACTGGACACATTTTATATTCTTTTGTATTTTTATTATTCACTGTACAGATAGATATGCACTACAGAATTATTGATACGATTTGAGTATATTTATCGATGTCTGTATTTGTTTTGTTGTATATCAATTTATGATTGCCTTGTAATAGTCTTAAAGTATATTCCTAACAACTTTTTCTCCTTCATCTTTTGTGAATTATATTTATGCTTGACCATGTCAAGTATAAAAGCCAAGGCCGAAATGCATAAACCTATCTTTAGACTTAAGGCCATCTATCAATAGACGTTAATACTGCATCTCAAATAATTTAAATTAGCAAATAACATTTGCAGTGCAGATAAGATTAGATCTCGCAAGATCTAGCATTAAATGATCATCTAACATTGATTTGATTGCGCAAACCACTTGTTTATACTGCTAAGTGTATAAAACCATTTTCATGACGTAAAGCAACACTCTTTGCAAGTACAGGGACAAAATCGTAACGAATCAGGTGACCTGCCTCCTTATTCATAATCGCTTCAAATCGATTATTTTTCGGAAAGTCGTATTTCTATCTCGCTTGCTTTTACAATTCCAAAAAGGGATTCGCATACGATTTTTCGGAACAAAAGCATGAATACGGAGCTGTGGGTAACTTTCCAAATTGCTAATGGAAAATTATCAAATAACTTCCCCCGGTTTAGGCGGTGTGGGTGGGAGTGTCAGACTTTTACTGGCTAAAACCCATCCAAGTTCCTTCTCTTGCCCTTTATGAATCAGGGCCGCGGTATGTGTGTCCCTTGCATTATAATCCGTATTTTTTACTCCTAATTTTAAACTCGTAATGGCTATTGCAAATTTTCATATGTTCTATAAGTAGTTTCTTTAGTTCATATTAGTTTCAACAGATTGTTGCTAACACGAATGTGAACAAATCTCTTTAGCACACTCAACTTTATGGTAACGAAAACTCAAAACAATTTAAAGATTAAACAAACAAAACTCAAGTTAAAGTCAACATCATTCTCATACTAATAAGGTTCATATTACCTTAACATCATCTTCTAGAACATATCCAAGTTCGACTCGCCACCACGGTTGCATGGGTATGTTGAGAGGAACACGCGGGAGTATAGCACGGATTGCTTTGGAACGCCCTCGTCGTCCCAAAGAGCGGGCTTTGGCGACCAGCTCTAGGTACTCATTCCGACCGATACCTAGGAGTCTGAGGCCTATGGGAAAGAATGGTACAATACTTTAAAAAATGTGCGTGTAATTGGTGCTCATACTAGATAAGTTATTAAATATTAGGTTACTTTAGTAAATTTATGCCACTGACTATGGGACCACGAAAGTCTATACATGAATATAGTCAGCTTCAAAAAGAGGTATACACAGACTAGGAACCAATACATTGTCTACTACCACTATTCTATAATTAACCGACTTCAAAAAAAGAAGGATGATATCAATGTGATTGTTTTTTTGTCAACAATGTAAAGGTACAAAACATACTAAACAAAATGATTTAAGATATCTGGCGTGTGTAGGAGGTTTTTTGTATAAGGAATTGTTTACTATATGCTTTTACAAAACTATGAAACAATGGTTGTAATCAATATAATGGTTCCCAGTTCATGTTTACATCTTCTTGGGGCTTACTGTGCACGAAATTGATCACTAGGGAAGTTTTTTTTTTAATGTATATAACTTAAGGAGGTTTTAATAAGAGATGAAACTTTGTTAAATTTGGAAGTCTTGTTAGTCAGCTTGTTATAAAGAATAAGACAAATTTCTGAGATTTCCTACCATTTGTAGCTCTCGAAGTTGGCAGGTATCAATAGATTGAACATCAACATGTAATATTTAAAATTTGAAACTTTTTTTAAACTTTGCTCCACACTAGGATTTTTTCCTGTATTGTGGGTGCGTTTACAAACATTTAAACTCACATACGGAAATAGAACCCGCGACACGCAGCGCAGCAGTTGATCGCTCAGTCACTGCGAAAACCGCGTCGTCAATTGATTTAAATATAATTACATTTATGTAATTATAATACTTACAATCAGCAGCAGTAAAATTAGGCATAGTATCGTAGCTCTTCTCCAACTCTATGAGGAGAGCCACTACCTCCACATAGTAAATGAATGGTGTAATTCTTAAACCTAGAAAGAAAAGAAAGTATTAAACTAGACTGTACACATTTTCGTCTTCACAGATCATCATCCTACAGCAGTCTATGGCTGGGCATAAGCCTCTTCAGTTGCACACCACTTAACTCCATTCTCAGCAACTCTCATCCAGTTGCTACCAGCCACCCTGTCATGATTGTCGCTCCACCCAGTCTAAGGACGTCACACCACCCCGGTGGTCATTGATTGGCCACCACCATTACAGAATTAACCAATGGCCGTTGTGTGGTTTTCCTATAAGAATTTGTGACAGCTGCCCATGAATATTGACCATGTAAAAATGTGGAGATAAAAAGGAGTATGTAAGTAAGTATCTCAGCATGCAATGGTTTGTATGTTTGGTTACTTTTCCTTACTTTTATTGTCAGTGGTTTTTGACAAGATTTATAAGAAATGTTAAGTTGGGCCTATTAAACCTCAGGGAATATACGTAAATAGGTTCTCTATTAAGTATTAAGGCAATATACATACAACAGATTAGTATGTAATCTTGGAATTTTATTTCAATCAAAATATACTAACCAGCCACTTCCATAGTTTGTTGGTCAAAAATAAACTTAATACCCATCAGTGAACCTGAACTGTTGAGCTATTGTCATTTGTTTTAAGAAATCAGTTATTGGCTTTGATAACATGATAATTATGAGGAAATGATAAGCAGTTATTTAAATCAAAATAAATTATCAATTGATGATTCATTTAGAAGTTTACATATCAATACATAATAGAGAAAGGTAATGAATTTCATAATAACACACTCACAAAACGATTTCATAACATACAACCAAAAACATTTCAAGGTTTGATAAGTGTGGCCCTTAATTTGTTTGTTAGCACTTAGTTCTGCTATAGCAAGATAGGGTTATGTTATTAATCCTATTTATTTTTCTCACAGTGAAGCTAAAACAATAATAAGTGATGCATTTTTTACATTCTAGTCACCCAGCTGTCAGCAGGACTGATTACAATGTGAAAGGGATTTCAATGAGCATTGCTCTGCATGGAACTTCCATTTCAGATAAAAAATGTACACTGATATTTATTGCAGGGCTTTAATGTAAACAACTTACCTTTAACAATCATGTCAGCTAGGTGATAGGGGTAGAGCATGAGTCTTTGTATGCTGCTCTGAATAAGTGTCTCATAGTACTTCTTTTCATCTTTCCGAACTGTCCGGACTGTCAATGAAAAATAAGAATTCGTTTTTAAAAGAACGAGTATGAATTATGCACTATGAATTATGCAGATGAAAAAAATACCTTGTGAAAGTACAAGAAATTATAAAAACAGATAAGTAGGTCAAACAATATTAATTAATTGATTGATAATTACGAAAACTGGATTATTTTCCTTTTTAAATGATTTTCACTAGATTAATGGCACTTACCGAGACTTCCTCTGTACCTCAATTGATTTTTAATACTGAATTCGAATATGTATCTCTCATATTCTTTGGGAGAATCACCCAACAGCTGAAACAACAGTCGTGTTTGTACCCTTTCTCTTTCGACTTATTATTACTGATTATTGTGTGATATCGAAAAACATTGCTCGTGATATTAACCCCACTTATTCTGCACTCTAATTACCGAAGATAAACATTATTATCATTGATACTGGAAAACAATAACATATTAGTTTACCTTCTTCACAGGCGCAGGTAATTGCAACCACGGTGTCTTTTTCATAATACATTCCTCAATTTCGTCTTCCATGGTACTTGACCATTTAAATAACGATTTAAAATAATAACATTGATTGCGAGGAACTCATAACGGCCTTGGATAAATGGATAAACTGCACAAAATATTTTTGATAAGTAAAAGCAAGCAAATACTGGTGTGCGTTCAGAGTAATGTTCCAAACAACGTAATACTGAAGTATTCTTAACCAAACAAAATTTAAAGGATGCAAAAATCTTTAAATTTATTTTAATTTAAATCAATACGTTCAAATTTATTTTAATTTCACAGGATTATTTTGTAAAAAATCATATCGCCTTAGAGAATTAGTAAAAATGTGTGTTTTTGAACGTAACACAAAATCCACCATCCATGCTGTCATAGATTTGACATTAGGTATAAAGTTGCCATAACCTATCGATCGATTGAAAATTATTTACTTTAATTAATGATAAAAATATACAATACATAGACATCTGCATTTAAAGATTTAGTGGCCTGCCGGTATCCGGAACAGCTAAATTTCAGCAGAAAATGGAAAAAAGGATCTGCAAAATAGCTTAAAATTTGCAGAACGGAAGTAATAAATCGTATTTTTAGGGATTTAACAGTTGGCAAGCAGAGATAAGCTGTTACCCTGTGTTTTTATTTTTTCGGATAGGATATCTTCAAATACTTTGGACTTGCTTTAGCGAGTCTGAAGCCTGGCTGAACTAATTGGTCCCTATTTCTTGTATTGTAATAGTGCCTGTCACCACGTTTACTAAAAAGATTTAGGATCTTCTTACGTACATTTTGCTTTCAATGTATTGACAATGTACCGTTTCATGATGTTAATGTTCTCTGGTGTCTTTTTTTGCAGAATAAAAATATATTCGATGTCTGCAGCCCGTCTCAGTAACAAATATTTTAATTTAGCATGGACAGCTGTCCATGTCAAATTAGAACGCAGGTTAATTCCTCATCCAAGGATTTCCATCTTTTTCTATTTTTGCTGTTTGTAACGAGTTTGTTCTTGCGATCGTCTATAACTTATCCTCCCATCTCATGTAGGGTCTCCCTACAAGGCTTTTGCCTAGCGGGCCCTTGCATGTGGTTACATTTAGGGACCACCTATTGTCCGCGTATCGGGCTATATGCCTGGCCCATCAATATTTTAAAACTTGTGCATAAGACTGCGCGTCTATTGGTTTGGTGTATATTCTTATTTTCCTGTGCCGAATTTTGTGCACTTTCTGTATGATCAACATCTACGTTAAATTCCTTTTTGGGACAAACTTTTTTCGTTTTTAACCTTCTGCGTAAGTTCCACGTTTCGCAACCATACGTTAGAGAGGGTTGCAAAGAAGAAGTTTATTTTTGAGGTCAAGCATTTTTAATTCTGTGCTGTATTTCGATTTAATTCAATTCTTTTTAAAACTTATTTGTTTTCTAAGATAAGTATAATGGTCTATGTACTCTAGCAATTTTAACTATGTTGTGCTAATAGTCTTGGAGTAATATGGCTGTGACAATCGGACAGGGGGATCTCATTAGGGGAGGGCTATGTCCAGCAGTGGACTAATATAGCCTGATGATGATGATTATGATGATGATGAATCGGACAGACAGACGTCTGACTGTCTGTCTTCCCAGGGCAAATCTATAAGGGTTCACTTTTTGGCCATTTGGCAACAGAACTGTAAAAATAAAAAGCACAGTAGGAGTAGCCTTATAAACTCAATCATAGCAGAAATAATAAAAGGGTTTCATTGATATAATAGTATAACAAATATAAAATAAAAACAAAAAATAAATTTGATATATAGTTTTATTGGGTTTCGTTCGATGACATTTTTTTCTTAAACCAATGAAAAAGTTGTTTCAAAAGCTGAGTGAATTTGATTAATCATATCTGACGCCAACATTGATTGTCCATGAATAATGTTTGCCTTATAATTAGACAATCTAGTAAGTTTTGCAGCAGCGTATGAAGCGACGCTTTGGGCGAGTTGCGGATGACTTTCGTTCTTGCAAAGGTCCGCTTTTAAAGCCCAATGAAAATATGTTCCTAAAGCTCCAGACAATATGTCTCCTTGTCCTCCAACTCGCCGCCCTGATCCTCCTCCTGTTGCTACCCAACTGTAAGTAGTCTTTTTTGTATAGAAATTATCTTTTTCACCCTTTATCAAAACACCTACGCAATCTCCCCAGTAACTATACCAATTGCTATCATTTCTAGAAACAGCTTGCATTAACTTATTTGCTTCACGGCTATTTGGTGTCATGACCACTCCAGGACAAGGATAGTCTTTTACCAATGAAGTATTTTTAGCAATGGCGTACAATCCATCGGCGTCTATAACTAAAGGTTTTCCCAAGGTCTTACAGTCTTCAATAATATCAGATATCAAGTGTAATGTTTCAGTTTCTCGTCCCAAACCAGGACCAATGACGATTACATCCATTTTTGGTAGTAATGACCTTATTTTAGACGCAAATTTAGAGTTCAAATATGGGTAAACGATAAGATCAGGACTATATGTTTTAATGACATTTGCAGCACTTTCCGTTGTTACGACATAAGCTAAGTCAGCCCCAGCCTGAAAATACGATTTTGATATTAAATATTTTAAGATACACAACTTCATAACATTACGCCTGTTCTTCTGGAGGGATAGATAGGGATGGATAGGTATGTATATCTACTGCACCTTCGTTGTTTATATCAGACAATAACATCATATTTAGACATTTATAGCATAGCGTAGGTGCAGCAGCTAACGTCACGTAAGCTTGACTTTAATTAAAGAAAGTTTTATAATTAATCAGGGTACATGCCTTCATTGCTGTTATCGCCGAAAAATACGGTGCTCCTGTATATTCTACGGATCCACCAATCACTCCTATTTTACCCGCATCCCCTTTTACTTTATTTACTTGATCGGAAAGAATTGCTTTACTTAGAAGTCTATACGTATTTGGTTGATTTTTAGTATCTAAGAATTTACACATGTCTTCTATTTCATCACATTTGACTAAAAGTAATGACACATACACAAGAAAAGAAAAATACGGTTTCATTTTTTACACGCAAATCAATCACTAACAAGCAAAACAAGAGTATGATTAATTGCCGTTCGTTCTTCGGTATAACTTCGTTATCAAACAAGTTTGCTACTTTTTATGCTTTTATAGGTACGTTGACTTTTGTTTATATTACAGTTTACAAAATGTGTGAAGGTGAAGGTCAATTTTTAAGTCTTCAAAAATAATAACACGTATTTATTAAATTTCCAAGATTAATGAATAAGTTTTTTTTTCGTTTATCTTTTGTCTGATTGGTAACTGGTAATTGAATAAAAACAAGGAAATAAATGAAAAAGAAAGTATCATTGAACTCGCTTTGAATCCTGAGTCGAGAAAATTGGTTCAGTTCATTATGGCAACATTCGTTTCATCTGTCAAAGTCAATCGGCCGTCGTAGTTCTGAAATAATAACAAAAATTCCGTAGCAGCTATTTTGGTATAAAATTACATCAAAATGGATGATAAATATGAAACTGTTAAACTTGTTTATTCTATAAGCAAATATTCAAGTTATTCCGCTAACTATATACCCGAGTACGTGTATATTTCAGTGTGTTTTGTGTAATTTTTACTTCTTTTGATCTTTAAAAAATATCCCGGTGTACGCTATTTATTCTTTATTTTGCTAAATATTTGATTGGGTGATGTGTTATTTTGTTGCTTTTATGTGTGCTATAAATAAAAGCAGGAGAACTGTGCATAAATAAGGGTATGTTATGATATAAAATACGCATTTGCGTTTTCAGGAACATCATGGTAAACAGCCCAACAGACCAGCTATCCCGATGGTTCACAGACAGCAACACACCGCATCAATTCATCATATTGAAATTAAATACGCCATCCATAGTGGAATCTATAAAATTCGGGAAATACATAAAGGCACATGTCAGTGATCTCAAGAAATTTCGAATTTATGGAGGAACTGATGAGAAAAACTTATCTTTATTGCTATCTGCGTAAGTATTTATTTAATAAACACTAAGATATTAAAACATTTGTTGATTAGATTATAAAGATAAAATGTTTACCAATAAATACATATTACTTCTGTTAGTAAAATATACAACTAAATTACAAATAGTTATAATTCTAACAAATGATAGTATTCAAAGTTAAAATAAATATGCAGCAATTGAAACAAAAAAGAATAGAAAAAATATATTTGTTGTTGTTATGAATGTTTTTTGTACTTGTAACTTGTTTTCAATCATGGCCACATCACATCCCACGGGTCATTAAATTAGTAGAGAATCTTTCAAAGGACCTCTAAATTCCTATCATAAGAGTCACATTTAAACAACCTTTGGAAATTAAAGGTCACTTCATTTATTTCCACTAAAGGGCTTCTAAAATCATGTTTTTGAATTTGTTGTCATTTTGATATTATTGAAAAAAAAATACCTGTGTGTAAAACGATTATGGTTTGTTTAAATTCTCGTGCTTAAAAATACTGACTCATGATAATAATATATTTTTTTGCAAGTTTTTTTTACCTTTCATGGTTTCTAACTAAAACCAAGTAGTAGTAGATTAGTATAGAGTGTCTAAGATTTGTTTATAAACAGGCTTTTACAGCAACATAGAATAAAATAAATAGTTTAAATATTTCTACAGTGGCCTCAAAAAAGACCCAGCTGCAGAAACATTCAGGCTTCGCTACCGCACCCCAGAAGGTCTATACCTGCCCATACAGTACCTAAAAATAGTTCCGCTGCAGTCATGGGGTCCAGCATACAATTACACCATATGGTATGTGGAACTCAGCGGCAAAAACCAGGAACAAATCATCAGCAATGCCATGGAGACCATCAGTTTAGTAAGTATGCCTTAAAAATACTTATTTGTAATTTTTATAATAATACACATTTAAAATCTTCAGAGTCTCCCTACAGACTCAAAAGGAAACTAATTGTGTCCATATAAAAAGATAAAATATATTGACTAAGAATAATGAGATGACACATCATTGGATGTAAACAATCTCGAACTGCCAAGAGAAGAATTACCAAATTTGATTAAAGCTCACGACCTGATTGCAAATAGAAGAAAGCAAAAAAGAAATGTCTGCTGTATAAATTAATCCAGAGATGCAACTGAAAAGTTCTTGTAGGATAAAAAAGACATTGATTTAGTCTGACCTGGGATTTAAATAAACAATAGCTCTACTGTCCTAGTTGCCACTATTGGACTCTACATTGGGTGTTTGTATCTCTCTTTGTGTCATAGATCTTACACAGGTGAGTATGTAATATGTATGGTTTTAATGTAAATAGCAACTACAGGTGAATATTATAATAGGTGTGCCAGCAGTGTCACCTGCTGCTCCCTTCGTGTCGTAGCGTGATTTTTTATTGTCTATTATTTATAAAAGATGCCTATGCAAAATATTAAGAATTGTGTTATCCCATTTTTTTATATCTGATGCTTTGTTCCAAGTTAACTGGTTTATCCTGTACCCTGCCTTGAGAGTAAGACCCCCAACCAGGGGCGCGATATTCCATACAAACATTGTCAGCTTGTTTAACCTTAGGGGCTGAAATTTGCAATAATAGAGTTAAGAATAGATTATACTAGTTCTATAATGAACATTGTCTAATCTCCAAGATATTATAAAGGTCTAATTAAGGAAGTTCTAAATGATAAACATAATAATTCTTAATCTCTATAATGACTACTTAATGACAGTTAAAACCTTTAAGTATTAACTGTTATGGGTATAAGTACCAAACAATTTAAAATAATAACACCTTGGTAATGTTGACATAGTTTTCTAGCTAATTGTTTAGTTTATCTCAAGGACAACCACAAATTAAAAACCGTTATTTGAGGTCGAAATAGATAATATATTTTTACTTTTGAATTTTTAAGTAATAAGACCTAGGACATATCAATATCAGCTTGTTGGTAAAAGAAAAAGTACTTTCTTGTCTATACAAGTAATTTAGCCGCATATACAATGACTGTTGGGCAAGAGTCTCCTCACAATGGGTGCTTACAAATGAACGGCTTAGAAAGACGCATACCGCGAGGGTTGGTTCAAGGTGGCGCGGGACAAGAGTTGATGAAACCTATGTCCAGTAGTGGGACAGCATGGGTTAGAATAAAGTTAATTTTTAGATATTAAGAAAACTATTTTTTTTCTTATAATGTAGGTATCCTTACTAATATTATAAAAGCGAAAGTGAGTTTGTTTGTTTGTTACCTCTTCACGCTTTAATGGCTGAACCGATTTGGATGAATTTTGGTACAGAGATAGTAGGGAACCAGGAGACCGACATAGGCGTTATATCCCATATCCCACTCTCCCGGCCTCATATCCCACTCTTTTTTTTTAAAAAAAAAAGAGTGGGATATGAGGAAGAAATAGGGAAAAAATGGGAAAAGTTAGCGTTGCTATGACAAATCAATAAGGCGCTACCGAAATTAACGCGAGCGAAGCCGCGGGCAAAAGCTAGTCTTCAATAGTTAAAAACTTAACAAGGATAAATGAAATTTTGGTTCAACTTTAGCGTAAAGAAGAAGAAGCAGTACGCATGCTACTCAAGCACTTACGCCGCCGTCGTTACAAGGACGCGTTCGAGGCTTTGTCGCGGGAGAGTGGAGTACAGCTTGAGGGACCGCTGCAGTCCCGGCTTTGGAACGCGCTCGTCGAAAACGGGGACTACAAGTTGGCTGAACAGATCTTTGACGAGGCTGTCGCTGGTAAGATGTTGTGCTTATTAATTACCTCTGCGCTGCCATAGTATATACCTTAAAAATGTTGGTGAATCTGCCAATATTTTTAGGGTTTCGTATTTCAAAAAGAAAAAACGGCACCCTCATTGAATAACTTTGTTGTCTGTGTGTCTGTCCCTTTATCTTGGAAACTTAAAATCATAACATCAAACCCTCTAAGATATGGCTGTTTATGTCGAAATCTGGGTGCGCGAGTCTTACTCATTCGCCGGTTTTTTATTGTATAAACTACAAAAAGAAGATAATTTGTCGCGTTTTTTTTCTGAGATAAACGACAAGCAAGGCTTTTTGAATCTAGTGTTAAATTGAGTTCATTCTTCTGAATGATTCAAAATTCCTCTAATATATTAATTTCTTAACTTAATCCTTTTTTGTCACTCCACACATCCATCCAATATTGTCATCTCCGCTACATGCAACCGTTTTTCATCCATCTTCTTCACAGCCTAGCATTCTGACTTCATTTTCTTAGCCAATTTGGTATTCCATTCTATGTTATTGGAGTTTACTCCTTAAGAATCGATTTTCATATGTAAGGCGCCCGGTATGAGAAAAATCCGAGGGGTAAAACCTGCTAGATTAACGAAAATGTGTCACGGTTTTGGTGCGCAACTTTCTAATTTGGCTGTGAGTGTATTAAGACGTACATATGGTATGCTGTATAGTCGACTATACCTATATACTATATGTTATTGGGCTTGTTTGTTTCTATCAGTGTCGATGTATTTATATTGCAATTTTTTTTCATTAATTTGTGAATTTACCCTTTCATATTATGATATTAATCTTTTTTCAGTTGAATAAACTCTTTTTGCGTATGGTTAGATACTCGTACTTAAGGAGTAAACTCCAGTCGTGGGTCGGAGCTGACACACACTTTTTTTTTATTTATTAAATGTTTATTGTAATCAGAAGCTTGATGTTGTCTTACTAGAAGGCGAGTTAGACTGGTACATGTCATGGCAGCCCTACACGCCGGTGTGGCGACAAATGTCAGCCTGCTCCTCACAGGTTGAGGACCGGCTGTGGAGCGGCGAGGCCCCGCCCCCGCCACCCGCGCGCCAACATGACTTACTGTGCACTGACAGGGATCCGAGGCCTGATACTGCTGTGAGTCGCTGAATTCAGAATATATTTTTGACTTATTTTAATAATGAATGGGATCACATCGACATTTCCTGTCTACCTTACAACTTAGAACAAATGGCGATACGATGTCAGGAATATAAGTGTATTTACGGCCTGCTGCTACCCAAGTAACACATAAGCAAGATAACAGTACGCATAACAATATTTTACAGTTCAAAGATGAATATAGTTTGTATAAGAGCTTTGGGAATAGCCAAATGCTGAATTAGGTTGAGTTCGGAGCCTTAAAATTCTTAAAGCTTAATAAATTCTGTATTTCTGTCCTTCCCTTCTTTAGGCTTAATAACCAATCACCGTAAAATTATTATACAGACGTTATTTAGCATTACGCATTCCAGGTGGCTTAAATCTGAAAAACAGCCCCGTCGGCAGCATTTATCTGAATAACCATAATCTGTCCTGCTATTATTAAAGCAGTACTAAGCTAGTAGCGTTTGAAATAGCTATTTGCTGAATAAAGTATCACCTTCTGAATAATATTGTTACATAATTCTATTATACAGCTTGATACTGAATAATTGTCTTTATTTTATCTTTAAATTGGATAAGATTCTATGTTTTACTAATTATTCAGCTGCTGAATAAACAATATTATTTATGTTTTTTATTAAGCTTTTTTCAGCATAATAGAGAGTTTCAAACTATTTATTCAAATTATATACCATATTTGTATTGTTATAGCGTCTATAGCTTAATACCAGCTTAATTAAAGTATTATTGTACGTATTTATTTTTTGCGTTATGGAAAAAAAGTAAGAGAACCGGTAATATCAAAAGAAAATTGTTAAAAGAACATTTTTAATATCAGAAGTAGTAATTTCCAAGTGTTTCTGTTCATCAAAGGATTTGTGAAAATTGTTTGAACAAAACTGAACCCGGTCCCAGCCATCATGCGTGTTTGCCGTGCAATGATGAGGGTTCCGTCCCCCAAATAAGTCAAACAGCATTGCGATTTACGCAAGAAGAGAGTGCATCTGATGGTAGCTGTACAGATATCGAAGAAGAACAATGTACCGAACACATGAATAATTTTATATTTCGAAAAAAAATCAGAAAATGGGCTGTCGAAAAAAAACATTACACAAGTAGCACTAAAGGTTTTGGCAGAAATATTAAATCAAAGATTCCCAGACATTGTACCTAATGATCCAAGGACAATTTTAAATACACCGTGACAAGTCCACATAAAGTCTATTGAGCAAGGTGAATACTGGCACAATAGCGTCATTGAGATACTTAAAAACATATTGATTAACACAAACGTTGTGCCAGAAAAGATATCACTGAATATAAACATGGATGGTCTTCCAATTTTCAATAGTTCAATTTAGTGAAAGCCGGGCGGGAAAATTCCACATTAAAAAAGGTTTTTGTTCGTTCGATAAGAGAACCCTAAAAATCTGAATTTAGAAATGTGATCAAACTACCTATATAATTGTTATTCAGAAGTTAGTCTTCTCTTTTTAAAGTTATAGCTTAGTAACAAGACATGTGTGCACTTTTATTCAGCATTAAAGCAAAAACTATCGATCGCCATTAAAAATCTTTGTAACTTATACTTAAAAGGAATTTACGAATCACCAAAATGCTTAATCTCACAAAGTACAACATTTTCAACTCATTTATGGCTTATTTTATGGGTTAAAATTGCTAGTATTAGCTATTTCGTCACAAGTACTTTTGTCAGACCTAGTATGTTTGTATGAAAATACTATTTACTATCTGTTTTCTTGATTATTCACGCGGCGCGTCGTGTAATGAAAAATAAAAACATTATATTCACGACAAAATTACTTGCGCACTAACAATTAACATAATAGCAGACCTCTAACTTAGTCAATTTAAATTAATAAGTTTTCGATTTTATAAGTTCGCCGGCGGATGTCAAATCAACATTAGACATTAAAATCCAATATTGAATTATTTTCACAATTTGTATGAATAAAGTTTGCAAAAATGTGAACAATCTTAATAAATTCTGAATACAATAACCAATTCGAATAAACTGAATAACTCAGTTGTAAGAGCTTAATAAAAACAATGTGAGCTGTTATTCAAAAGTTATTAAGCTCCTACTCAGATGGTGCTCAGATGTTATTTAGCTGTTGCTCAGATGTTATTCAGCGTTAAGCATTCAAAATTGGGGCCCTTTTTGCTTGAATAACAGCTGAATAGACGGTACTCAGACGTTATTCAGCTTAGTATTCAGCTTAATGCTCTTGATGATTGCTCTACTCAATCATTATTCAGCACGTCTGTGTTACTTGGGTACGGACGGGCCTGTTGGTCTAGTGATTAGTAGCCCTAACTGCTGAGCCGGATGTCGTGGGTTCGATTCCCACCCAGGACAAACTTTGTGTGATGAGCATGATTGTTTGTTCTGTGTCTGGGTGTGATTTATCTATAATATGTATGTATTTATAAATTATATAAGTATGTATATCAGTTGTCTGGTTACCATAACACACTCTGCTTAGCTTGGGATCAGATAGCCGTGTGTGAGTTGTCCCAAGATAAAGAAATAAATTTAATACTAGATAAAATAAACACTTCACTACTGGACTAGATGGGTACCATTCACTTTTGAACAAAATACAAATTTGACTGACATTAGCGACACAACTGGGTCGTAGACGAAAGAGTCTTTAATTGTATTGCGGAGTCCCGCCAAACAACTACCAAACAAGCCTTAAAAGCCTAGCAACGTGCATGTGGTTTTCTTGATTTATCCCATACTCACCTATTTCATATACCCCCGAATACTGAAACGTCACTCAAAGTTTGAGGGCTGCTTAACATTTGAGCAGCCCTTAAACTTTAGATTTTGTATTGTCAAACGTCACTTCTGAGTATCTGTTTAATTTAAGTGGTACTTAAATTTTGAGTGACGTTTCAGTATTCGGGGATAGGCCTACAAGAGCACTTATAAAACGCCGAGAAAAGGTCCATGCTTATATAGCCTATTTTGTGACGGAGTTGTTGAACTCTTTCGTTGTTTTTGGGGAATTCCAAATGGAAATAGACAGGAATAATTTTGGCCTTCAATATCTTTTATCATTCAATTATTGAGTTCGTTTATTCAGTTAAATACATATTCATTAACTGAATAAACGAACTCAATAATAAAGTAATAAAAGATATTGATATTATTATCTTTGTCGGTCGATGGTCCAGGAGGCGCCAATAAACGGCGTGGATCCGAATGAGTTGTGCGAGCCGTGCGGCGCGAGCGCTTGCTGCAACAAGCCCGGACCTCGCGGCGGACATCAGCTTGTTGTAGACTCAACCACAGGTACGCTAGATAAAGGTCAAATCAAATCAAACCTTAAAACATACTACGTGGTACTAATACTATACTATACATATACTATAAGATACTATGCTTATTAAAAAAAAAACATTGCCCCACTAAGATTTTTCCTGTATCGTGGGTGCGTTTATAAACATTTTAACTCACATACACAAACAGCCAGACCCGAAACAACTATCTGTAGGTCAAACAAATATTTGTTCCGTGCGATCGAACCCGCGACACGTAGCGCGCCAGTCGATCGCTCAGCCACTGCGCCAACCGTGTCGGCATTCTATACTATACATACTATGTACTATAGCACGGCCAACGAGAAGCGATACCAAATGTAAACAAAACCCATGCTAAAACCCCATCTAAAATGGCCGCCCGAATTTTGGCGAACCCGTCTTAACGTTGTCATGTTTTTGCCGGGAGAACGAGACTTTACGACAAAGGCACAAGATGGAAAGAGCTAAATATTAAATTGTCAACGCCACAGTTGTTCTTTAGGTTAATGACCTTTCGTATCGCTTCTTTTGTTTGTCATCGTGTATAGTCTTCGTTGGCCGTACTATACACGATGTTCCGGACCATCATACCTTATTGTTTTACAAGATACTCATAATAATAGTGTAATCAAACGACTTATAACGTCCCCGCCGTTGGTACACGGCACGGTTGCCGCAGTGGCTGAGAGATTGACAGCTGGGCCGCGTGCCCCTGGATCGATTCCCCATTGAACAAACAACTCGTATATAATAGTCACCATTCAGTCTAACGGCCGTAATACAGTGACTTAATAACTTTCTCTCATCTTATTTCATAGTACTATGAGAATGAGTGAAGAGAGTGTGCACCTGTGTTTACTGACACACTTGTCCAATAAACTAACGTCTCTAGTCCCTGTTGCGATTGGCCGCCAGACGCGAATACGGTCTAGAGAAATATTTGTTAATTCAGCTAAATTTATATTAATTACATTTTTAAATATTTCTTAATAAAAACATAGATAACAAAAAAATAGAAACATTTTAAAATAAAAATAAAATAGTGGGCCACCGGTATCGGGAACTGTGCAAGCTACGGCGGTCAGGGTTCCAGAGAAAGAAATCTCCTAACAATACGAGCCGTGTCTAAGAGTACCGCTTTCTGTATCAATCCCTTTATCCAGTTACCTAACGAGCGCCTCCTAAGGTGTTGGTCGAGGCTCTTAGCAATTAAACCATTAGCTGTAACGACTATCGGCACAATGATCGTTGAGTCCACATCCCACAAGTCCACAACCTCGCGAGCCAAGTCCATATAAACACCTCAACAAAGTCTAGGGAACAAGATGACCCCAACTTTTTTTTTTCGTGTAAATCTTGTTTTGCTAATAACTGGCAGCAAATAAATAAAAATAGAATAAAGTAGATTACAGAGTTGTTCAAAATTTAAAAATAAATTTAAATAAGTAATGATTTTCGAATATAGAGGGAAAACTTTTAAAAGTGTTTGATTGTGCAGTTTCTCTGAGGCAAAATAAAAATTATTTTCTTTGATTGTAAATAACGCTTATTATCAATAATACGTCTTTCACGTATGGTTTGTGCATTTTTGTGACTGTAGTCATCATGTTACGTCGTCTAAATGACGACGTAACATGATGACTACTAGTCGCGAAGAGATGTTAAGAGCTGTTGGTATGCTGCAAGCTGGACGAACTCAATGCGACGTAGCGGTTGCTGTCAACACCCAACCAAGCGTAATTTGCAGATTATGGGCACGCTAGAGATCTACAGGGGATGTTGCCGAACGTCACAGGGGACGAAATAGGGTTTCTACCCAGTTTCTTGCTTAATTCCGCAAGGCAGCAACCCACGATTACTGCTCGTCAGTTGGTCGCAAGCCTCCAGTCTCAGCATCAAGTGGTTATTAGCGATCAAACTGTCAGGAGAAGACTACACGAAGCAAAGCAATCTTTATGCTCGCAGACCGCTTAGAGTTCCAGCTCTTCGACGTGGAAATCGAGGTCGTCGCTTATTGTGGTCTAACGCACATTTACAGTGGACCGACCATCAATTGGCACGGGTTCTGTTTTCCGACGAATCTCGCTTCGGTTTTCATCCTGATTCGAGAAGAGTGCGTATATGGCGAGTTCCTGGACGTCGGAGTCGTCTCCAGAATCCGCAAGAAGTTCATCCTTACCAAGGTGGAACAATCATGGTATGGGCTGGAATTCGCCTTGGTGGAAGGACCGACCTCGTTTGGATACGGGGCAATTTGAATGCAAACCAATACATTCAGGAGGTTATACACCCCATGGTAATCCCCCATCGACAGCAGTTCGGTCCAGATTTTATGTTACGACACAATATTACGACGTTGGAATGGCCTGCTCAGTCTGCCGACCTCAATCCCATAGAGCATGCCTGGGATTTGCTTGGGAGAAGAGCTTTCAGTGATTCTTTGGAAAATCTGAATACTGAAGAACAACTTTTTTTACACCTTCGCAGTGTATGGAGTCATATTCCACAGACGATGATTGACAATGTCATACTTAAGTATGCCACGCCGTTGTCGAGCTGTTGCTAATGCTTTAGGAGGTCCTACAGATTATTAAAAAATGTTTAAAGTAAGGTTAATTACTGTATTTCTTACTACCTCGTTATTTTTGTTTTTAATCATAGAAGGTTGTAATACTCAATATTGACACTATTCAATTCTTTCTTTAAAAAATATTTTTTTTATTATTAGAATGTTTTTATTAAAGTTAAAATTAAAAACGGTAATAAAATACCCTTCTATTGATATAAAACACTCACTATTACAAGAAAGGGTTTTTAAATAAAAACTAGAAATGTCCTTGTTCCCTAGACTTTGTTGATGTGTGTACTTGATTTGTTTATATTTTTCGGCTCTCACAAGGAGAAAAACTAAGAACTATTTTATTACTAGCTGTTCCTCGCGGTTTCACCCACGCTGCTCAGCACCTGTTGGTCGTAGCGTGATGCTATATAGCCTATAGCCTTCCTCAAGAAATGGACTATCCAACACTAAAAGAATTTTCCAATTCCAACCAGTAGTCGCTGAGATTAGCGCGTTCAATTCAAACAAACAAACAAACAAACTCTTCAGCTTTATAATATTAGTATAGATTTCAAACTGACATTATTTATATCAGGTACACTATACCTCTTTGGTGGTTGGAACGGATCGGAAGACTTGGATGACCTCTGGTCCTTCGACACGACGAATGAGCGCTGGACACTGCTGTGCCATCACAGCGGCCTGGTCGGGGGACCCACACCCAGGTCTTGCCATAAGATGGTGTTCGATCCAGTGCACCGACGGCTGTTTACTCTTGGCAGGTATGCTTTTTAGATATAGGACATTTTAAGTAGGTACCCAGAACCTGTTGCTCTTTTATATTTTAAAGTAATAAAAAACTGAATCAAACTCTGTTCATTCGTTTGGTAGCTACGATGCCACAGACAAACACGCATATACCACGTTAAACTTATAACACAAATGAGTCCGGCTTGGACTAAAAATGTATGCCCTTTACTTACAAAAATGAATGAATAATATAAAGAATAATTTCAATTACAGGTACCTCGACAATGCTCAGCGAATACCCACCAACATGAATGTAAGTCATTTTAAACAGCCGTAGTTCTGTTTAACAGTTTTTTTAAATGTAGTTATTAATTTTGAAAAATGTTACGCCACAGACTACCTACAGTACTGTTTCTCCTCCTTTAAATCCATCCAAAGGGTGTCTTTAAAAGATCGCTTTTAGCGATAAGATCGCCCATTGTGTTACCCTATTTAGAAGTTGTTTAATGTTATTCTTGTAATATCTATGGTGTACATAATAAAGAATATTCTAATTCTGAAATATACGAAATATAAAAAATAGAAACAAATTTTATGTATCTAGTCGATGGTGCCACATCTGGCCAGTATACAGCTTCAGCAAAAACGATAACCATAGAATGTTTTTTTTTTTTTGTAAAACATTTACGTTTAAATTTTGGTGTGTAACAAAGGACGTTCTATTCTATTTTTAACCGATGAAAAAAAGGAGGTTCTCAATTCGAACTGTATATATACATATTATTTAAATGATGTGTTAGAGTGACCTCTACATGTACGACGTATCTTCGAGCGAGTGGTCCCAGATCTGCAGCGACACTGCGGCTGCGGGCGGTCCGCGGCTCGTGTTCGACCACCAGATGTGCATCGACCCCGACACGCAGACCATCTATGTGTTCGGGGGAAGGGTGCTGCCTGCTAACACGTAAGTGTATTACTAATATTATAAAAGCGTAAGTGAGTTTGTTTGTTACGTCTTCACGCTTAAATGGCTAATAACCAATTTTGATGAATTTTGGTACAGATATAGTATAACCAGGTACAGGTATAACTTTCTATCTTACTATCAAGGTATGGGTTATGGGTTTGCCGTATTGTTGGCCCCTTGACACTGCAAGGAGCGACAATCTGATCTCCAGAAACCAGTTATATGGTACCTCTTAGAAATCCTGGTTTTCAGTTCTCAGTGTTCGTAATGCGACCGTACTCGTATTTTCAGTTGTTAGTGCGTAAGAATTTAAATAACAAAATATTTTGTTATGTTCTTATTAAATACGTTACACATTCTTATTTGTCAATAATGCGTAACGTAGCGTTGCGCTTTATTTGTAAATATGATTGTATCGTTGGTACTTGTTGTGAATGTAATATGAAATAATCTATTTAAAACTGTTATGCAAATCCACAACAGAAGGGCTACTATGACATCTTATAGCAATTCTTATTCCACTGAGGGAAAGAGATGGTGCTAGACACCCTGTATAGCTCTGTCTCTTTCCCTCAGTGGAATAAGAATTGCTTTAAGAGGTCATAGTAGGGTAGCAGATCACATACTACAATGCTTGAAATGATGACATAATACGATATCATTTTAGTTTGCTTCCTCATTTAAAGCAAAAACTATAGTTATTTAAACAATGTGATTTGTTCAGCACTTTAAAGATCAAGAGTATCTTTATCTTTATTACTAACTAGACTAGCTCTAGTCCGCGACCTTCGTCTTCGTGAAATTTCTTTAAAAATGTTACTTCCCTATATTTTTTCAGTTATCACAGTTAAATAACTTACCCTGCTCTAGGCGGAGCGAGGGGGGGGGGAGTGTCAGACTTGTGACTAAAACCCACCCATGTTCCTTCTATTGCCCTTTACGTTCAGGGGTCGCGGTATCTCTTACAGCCCGCAACCCCGGGTACTTGAGGCCTGACTTCGACAATTCAATTATTAATGTTTTCATTGAACACTTTTATGGTCCACAGGGAGGAAGTAGTGAGTCCGCAGTACTCCGGACTGTACGCGTACTACATCGCGACCAACACTTGGCAGCTCATACTGAGTGACCGGCATGAGCTCAACGCTCCACAGGCGCGCGTCTCACACTCCATGCTGTTTCATCCGGTGAGAATAAGTACTCATCGCCTATCGACGACACACAACATACCTGACCTACCCTAACCTCATTGTGTCTACTGACAATGTAATTGATTGGCAACCAACAGCAGAATTAAACTTCTATAAATATATTTGTGTTAACACCTAGTTATGTATGCATGCTGTGGTCTCCTATAACTGAAGGAACACACTTAAAACAAACCCTTTGTATTGTGTTTTATAATGTATCTGTGTATACTTTGTTGGAGATCCAAAATAAACCAATTTAATAAACAGTCCTGCCATTATTGAATGTGATACAACAAAACAACCATTGCCGCCTGGGTGGGGCTAGTATCTATAAGCCACGCCCAGGCTGAAGAGTTGCATTGTAACGTTATGCTTAAGACCTAAGTTTCTCGCGAAGTTGATGTGGTATAGCTTTACTAGATGTACGCCGCGAAATACCAAGTCGCATCTAAAAAGGGAATCTAGCTGATTCCCTTTGTATATGTAATACAAGACAACCTCCACGTTTAAAGAGTCTTAAAAGTTTTTTGATAAGTGTATTATGCTCATAACAATAAAGGATGTATCCACGAACCTGAGAGGCATTTATTTTTTCAGCTGCGAAATTTTGCTTTGGGAACACAAAAACCTGGGTCTATCTGGGAATGAGGATCTCGTGCTTGGCAAAATACCAATAAATAAATTTTGGAATTCCGTAAACAATTTTACAATATTCCCATTTGAAGTTTACAAAATTCACGTAATTCAGTGTGTCTTTTGGCATAGGCCGCCCCTACTGTGTTTATTGTGTTCTGTCCAGGGCCAACCTAGTCCAAAGTAGTCCCAAGGTTAGCAAAACTACCGGAGGAGTTATTGTCAGACGTTATATGACATTCCGGCTTCCCACCCCAGGTCCAGCGTCGCCTGTACATGTTCGCGGGCCAGCGCAACAAGGAGCACCTGGTGGACCTGTGGTGGTGGGACGTGGGCTCCGGCGAGTGCGGAGCCCTGTGCCGCGGGGCCGCCGCCCCCCCGCCCCCACAGGCTGGCTTCACGCAGAGGGCCACCTTGGACCCGGATACCGATGAGATGTTTGTGCTGTCCGTAAGTATTGCAATACTATGACGTATTATAGTGTAGTAACGATGGTTGCTAGCTCTACTCGCTTCATGTTAATCGCTAACGGTAGGACAGATATTTAACTATTAACTAAAGTTATGTATCAGATTAAGAGATGACTCTACGAATAATAATTGAATATTTGCCAATCGCTTATAACTTCAACCGCTCTGGGCGGAGCGGAGAGGCGGAGTGTCAGACATGAACTGACTAAAAGAAATATGGGTGCATATTCCTTCTTTTGCCCTTTATGTTCCGGGGCCGCGGTATTTCTTTCAAACAACCCGTGACCCCCAGGCGGTGGCCCTTGCAGGCCCCTCTGTCAACGCACCTATCTACTAGTTTCTGTTTAATTGCGGATTCATGTCACTTATACATAGTTGTATTTATAAATTACTGTGAATTTCCTCACAGGGCATGAGCAAAGAGAAAGATAAGCGAGTATACAACACGCTGTGGGTGTTCTCCCTGCGGCGCCTGACGTGGACGTGCGTGTACCGCAACGACAGTCTCGGGCCCAACGAGCCGCGCCCGCGGTTCGCGCACCAGCTCGTCTATGACCCTGTTAAGAAGGTATGGGAATTCGGACAAAATTATATATTATATGTACATTATTGTTTTCTGGTTATTGAAGACTAAATTGGAAAATATATGCACGATCGCAAATAATTTTAAATATTCCTACTTTTCCTCACTTCTATCAAAATTTACTATTCATTGTGGCGTTTAAGTAGCCATTAATCTAAATCCCTACAGATCCATTACCTCTTCGGCGGCAACCCCGGCAACCAGAGCAGCCCGCGCGTGCGCCTCGACGACCTGTGGGCGCTGCGCCTGCGCCGCGCGTCGCTGGCGGGCGCCGCCGCGCACGGCCGCGCACAGCTGCGCGAGGCACACTACCGCGCGCTGGCGGCCGCGCGGGACGACCCGGCCGCCGCCAGCCACGCGCTGCACTACCTCAGGAATGATCTGTACGAGGCGCTCGATCATTCTTGTCCCAAACAGGTACTAGGACAGTATGGGAGGTGATGAATGCTACTGAAAATGCAAAGTTTTATTAAGTGCCCAATCGTTTGTGAAACAACGAATTTGCACTCTACGGAATTTCTTTCAGAACACGTTTTTCCTGTATTCCAGGTGGCCCGCTTCCAGAAACTCGCTACGGTGCTGTTCGCAGGCCCCGGGCCGACAGCGCGCGCACCCGTGGCGCTGTCCCCGCGCCGCACGCGCGCGCTCGCACGCCGCCGCCACACGCAGCCCGCGCCCGCCGACCTCGCGCATGCGCTCGCACAGGTACATTCATATGTCTCTGTGGTATACTCAAATAGTCCATTGGAAGGATCAAATGCGGAAACCGGACCCCGGCATACACATCTTCTTCTACTACATGTGGACCCCAAAAAGCGGGGTCCACACAAAGTCCACAATTTTATATTCCTATTTTTCAAATGACGTTGATGCGATGTTTTCCTATAGGTCCTAGGAGCCGAAGACAGTGCCCCCGAGCCGATCCTACCGTTCGAAGAGGTATCAGAACCGACACCCGACACCTGGGATGTGGGACAAGACGATGAGCTCACAGGTAATATACAAATCATTACTGCGGCTACATCTTCACATTATATTTATAAAATTATATAAAATCATGCTTTCCATTCCTGAAGGCAAAAGTATATTTAACAATACAGTATGCATTGCACTATTATAGTTAAATCCTATGTATTGGGAGCGAACCTTTTCCCATCCGTATCATCTATTTCAATGCGACTCCGTGGCTGATATAAATCCCATTACACTTCCCCCCGGCCAAACCGAACCTAGGACCTAATAAAACACAATATACATTAAAAGAGTAACCATAGAGTGTCTAGTCTAGTCATCTCCATATCAAACAACCAAGGCGAATAGGTAACTATAGTACGGCCAACGAGAAGCGATACCAAATGTAAACAAAACCCATGCTAAAACCCCATCTAAAATGGCCGCTCGAATGTTGGCGACCCCGTCTTAACGTTGTCATGTTTTTACCGGGAGAACGAGACATTACGACAAAGGCACAAGATGGAAAGAGCTAAATATTAGATTGTCAACGCCACAGTTGTTCTTTAGGTTAATGACCTTTCGTATCGCTTCTCGTTGGCCGTACTATAGATAGGTAAAAAAAAAAACATTATTTGTTTAATTGTTATACTTTGACATTGACAGATGAACGAGACGACACTCCGGAATGGAACGCGCGCGCACAACGCATCGTACTCTATGACAGTTTATGCTCATTCTTCAGGCCGTCAACTGTACCTCCCAGAGGCGATATCACAGACTTGGTCACACTGTAATGTGATGGTGGAAGGTAGAGGTGGAGATGGTGATTGGGCATCGATTCGATGGTGTTTTTTTTTCTGGCCGGTAGGTGGCGCGATGACAGGTGATTTGTTTTCTAATGTTGGTGATTTTTGAATTGATACTTTTGTAACTATCGGTTAAAACCAAAGTGTTTCAAGAAAATGGCCGTTTTTTTATGAGATACGTATTAATGTTGAACAGTTGGTTGTCTAAGATGAAACCTTCCTTTTCATCGAGCTTTTAAAATTAACATTAAGTAATATTGTGTGATAAAATTTCGAGTAAATCGTGCTAAATAAGAGTTTTCTTATACAGTGATTAGTCCGGTCTATTTAGTGCCATATTTTCTGGTACTTTTATTTGAAGACAACTTAACCTCTCAAGGACCGCCATTATTTACGTCAACTATCCGTCAAGCACCGTCGGGCTCTTAACATTCGTTCAGAAACGATTTTAAGACTTATCTTAATTTACTACAGATACAGTTTTATATCGGTTGGGGTTAGAAATTTGTGCCAGCGGGGCTCAACGGTAATACTTGTTTACTGGCACGTTTTTGTGCCGCTGGGGCTCTAGAGGTTAACAATAATTCAGGGGTCGTGTTACTACACTACACTGAGTGATCAAAAACAATTCCAACAATGTTTCATTTCATGTAAAAATAAATGCCTAAGTTCTACTTGTCACCAAATAATTCGACATTAAGAAAAAGTTCAAAATATAATAGTCATAAAATCACAACTGCAGCGACACATCGTAATTTTCTTATTTATTACCGTGTACTATCAGCTAAGAAAATAATTAACCAGACTCCTCGGATACCGTTGAGAAAAAAAACCATTAATGTTTTCGAATAAAGTTACATTTATTTCATTTTTAACAGACAGTTCGTTAAAAATATGGAATTTTGGTTGTATACGTCCATCGGTTTCTAAGAATACTTCAACTATTACTGACGAACCTGGTTACTTATTTCTTTTGTTGACTATATTCAGGACAATTGTAATTTTATGTACTTTTCATAATTACTTAACGATTATAAAATATGGCTCCCGTAATATTAAAATGATAATTTTGTAAGGTCGCGAGTAACATGATGACTTAAATTACTGGTGTTGCTACTATAAAGTATTGCCTCTTCTTCTCTTTGGAATCCATCCAAAGTTTGTCTTGAAAGATTGCAGATCTGTCATTTGTATAGTGTAAATAATTTAATAAACTGGCCAGGTGCGAGTCGGACCCTCACACAGAAGGTTTAAACGACTTGCCATATCTTTTGACTGTGATGACTTATGCCCCGTTCCAATAAACAAAAACGACTCGTTTTACTTACGGATAGTTGTATTTTGACATAAGTCTCATAGAACTTATGTCAAAATAGAACTATTCGTAAGTAAAACGAGTCGTTTGCTTACGGATCTGTATTTTTAAGGACAGAACCCTAAAAATAATTCATCTATCTAAGTTCAGTATGCACTGCATTGTTTTCACTATTCGTCTTAAAGAAACAAAATCAAATAACGGAAGAGTCAATCGATATCAAAATTTCATTTGAATAAAGCGTAAGCTCATCTTTGTTCTCGTGGCCACACTAAGTAGATAGTAGACTTGACAGTTATAAACTTAATATTATAATTATATTACCATGTATCTCGTAACATAATAATTTGTACTCGTTTTAGTATTCTACTAAATCTATTTCTAAAGTTACAATATTTTGTATCTACAAATATGAAAGTATAATTTATTTAAATTTTTGTTTACCTTTTTTAATTATGGATATTTTACGAGCATTTTTAAGTTTAATATTTTTATCACTTAATTGCAAGAATGACATAATGACCATGTTTAAGTTCTGCGTTCCATTAAGTAAAGTAATAATATCCGGCTTATAATTTTAAATTTATTATTTTCAATGTTTATGAAAGTCAATAATACATATCTTTGACATTTCGCTCAATTGTCACCATAAGTGTTCAAAAACTATTTTTTTTAAATAATTAAGTCAATTTCTTTGTCTTAATTGCCGATAACGAAGAAGGAGGGCAAACCCAGAGCAGGTTTGACAAACTCGTGTCGATTTGTAATATATTTTATAATCGCTTTGCCCAAAAAGGAACTAATCGCCTTGACTACAGTTGAGTGAAAAGGATTTTCTTCTGACAAATTAGAACTCATAAAATTTTATCATTTTGTCAATCTTGCAAGCTTTTGTATCACTTGAAGCTAAGCTACGTTAAGTAACGAATGGCAATAAAGAGGCTTCTTACCTTCAAAAATTGTAAATAAACTAGCTCTAGTTCTTTAGAAGAATGTATCGATAAGCGTGTACGGCCGTGTTCCTTATAACAGTCTAGTCAGCATTGAACACTATGTTGTACGCTATACATTCTTAAAATGACAAATTCTCGTTCACAAAACGCTCATTTACGGTTGAAACTTTCCCTGAATCTTCTATATTTTTTGTACCTAGAGCGTTTCATAAGTAAGACATTTGCATTTCACTTTGAATAACCAAACATTTGATTGTATTCAATTATCATTTGTAAAGTCGTTTTTTTTTATATTTTTTTCAAAGTTACCTTCTATCTTTCGTTAATAAATTCACCCGTGTAAGTTTGTCGCAAAACAATGCACCTTTATATTAGTCAGCTTTTTAGAATTACGAAACAGAGGGCGCGTATGTTTACAGACTGTGATAAAATTGCTGTAATCAATAAGATATAATTCGGAGTAAGGAGTTCGGGCCTTTAAAGCTAGGGAATTGTTGCCAAATTTTTAATACTAACGCAAAGGAAAATTGTACCTATTGTATTTTATTTATCATAATCATAGTTTTACAAAAAATTGTTTTACATTATTTTAAGCTTACAATGGTCCGTGCATCGACGGTTAAACTTAAACTTGAGGTGCCTAAAATATTGCGTAATTACCAATAGAAAATGAAGCCATTTTTTTTGTGTAAGCCGTCTCACAGGTCCCTTAAGCGGGCTTTTCAGTGGGCGCCAGTGTTCTATCCTGGCTAAAAACACTAAAAACACCTGCTGTGAACACGTCTCTACATAGGGCGTCGTCGGGTAAGGGCGGGAACAGGTTGGATTGGAGAAAATAAACTCCAATACTGCTTTTTTAAACCACTGATGTGCGAGTTACTGTACAATCAAACAACCACTTATAACTATATCCAATGACAGTAAAATTATTGACTGCGCAAAGCATTTTATTTCTCTCATAAGTTTTTCAGTAACGTAGCGTTAAATTCAGTAATATTTGAATTCATATTGTATTTAAGAGTGGATCAGTGAGGGCACTTGCTTTTATAGTAGTTGTAGTATTTACATTAGTAGCAAATACCGACACCTGAATTCTGGGATGAAATTTATCAAAATAAATCGAGACGTGGAGAAAACGTATGCGACTGCGTTTGCATTCTGTTGAATGGACAGATGTAGTACTCGAAACCGGTGTTCGTGTATGACCAGATGTATGGACGTGGACGAGACAAAAGGAGTATGTGAGGATCATAGCAGAGGGCGTCTTGTAAATTCTGCCAACCCTTACGGGAAATAGTGTGAATTTATGGATATATAATACAATTGGCTGTACGCACGCTTTATTTTCGTTCTCTTTCGTGGTGTAAGCTTGTCAAACAGAATAGATGCGATGTTTTCGTTGGTAATGTATTCTAATCTTTCGTAGTTTAGTTCGAAAAGTGCAGGAATAAAGATGGATCGTTTAACGAACCATTCCATTCACTCATATACGAAAGGATTTGCAATTTCAGTGTATCCTAAAATGTTAAATTGTATTGCTTGTCGGCATTTTTTTGTACTAATATGCGTAACTTATATAATCTGTAGAGAAGCTCAATGTGACTTTTAGATCATTTTACAATGCTGCATGAATCTTTTGGAGCGTGAAGAACGTTGACAGGGAGGGGGGGGGGTGTTAGTATATATATGTAGTTATTGTTCTGTGAAATAATATTGAGAAGGAAAGATAATGGCAGCATGATTTCCAACTTTGGTCGCTAACCAAATAATACATTTGCAGCCATACTCCAAAATACTCCCGATATGTACAGTCATCAATAACATGATTGTGTAATGAACACATTTATGTTGCTAGCTGTACATAAGAATCTAAATACTCGAGTGTATGTGTAAATATTAGTATTGTATCCGTAATTAAGAGAAATTACGTAAGTACGCAGGAGACGTCTTGTAATGTAAATATGCATTTGTATTCGTGTAAGAATAAATTATTTGTTTTCAATTTGTAACTTGAAGCATTCTCAGTCTGTATGTACATAATATGCGTATTAAACTCTTAAGGTTGTTTCATTTCATTATGACCCCTGTAAACCTTATTCTATTGTCATGTTTTTCTTTGTTACTTTTTTACAATCACAAGGGTGCTATCAGTAAAAATGGTCGTAAAGTTAATCAACTGGTTCTTTTTTTTCCAAGGCATTGATTGCCTATTGTGAAAAGATTTGACTGCAACAGTTATTTGTTTATTAAGTACTACAATATGAATGACCGTGAAAAATATTGTTAATATTGTTTGGTACTACGGAACCCTGTGCCGTCCGGCTCGCTTTTGGCCGGTTTTTTATTTCTTGATGTTCCATGCAATTGGTCCTTCGAGCCGGATTGACTGAATTGCTGGTGTTAGTAAAATGATTAGGTATGCTTTTTACAAGAATTACATTTTTACAATCTGGTGTAATAGAAAAAATGGGAAGAGCTCTGTAAGGAATAAAATGGCCATCGAAAAATTGCCAGCAATACAGAATGTTACAAAAAGAAACTACACAAAATGTTTTAAATATATAATTTATTCTCATACATGATTCAAATCAGTCATTGTGACAACACGGTGTGCCTTACACAGTGAAAATAAATCCGCTCCACCATGATATGTTCCCGCGCAGGTCATTACATCTGTCGGTGAATATCTTATACAACACCGCATAATACAAGAAACAAGCTCATTAGGGTAAGAGATTCTAAAAGACTTGTAATCTGGTCGATTACTAGCAAATTAAAAGTGGCCATCTGAAATGAACGTGAGGAAAATAGAAAATATTGTTCTGCATTCAGAGTGAACCATCAAACTGTGCAATGCTATCAAAGAGCGTGGGTTCGGGGGCAAGCGCAGTGCTTCACAAGTCACATTACATCATAACATTGATTTCAAACGATTTAAAATATAATGCAGAGCTCGCAGCCGCACCCAGCTTCAAGTTAATTGACGTTTTACTCAGCTACAGATTACAATGAGACCACGACAAGTGGGAACATTCATGCCTCGAGTTGTCCAACACCTAAATCATGTCGCAATGCGATAATAAAGTAGCGGGCAATGTATAACAAAAAGTTCATCTTTAAATAATATAACTCATAATCAATAGTTACTATATAATATAACGTAATATCTATGCTTAGGCAAAATAATTATCTAAATGTTATGTAATAATGTATAAAGAAAAAATATTATTTTTGGTTAATCGCTGTGATCACCACCACTCACAAGTGGCAGCAGACATCGAGCGATGCCCACAAAGTACAAATACTGCGTAAATAATACACTGAAAAATATATTATATCTATGGAACAACCAAATTTTTAATTGCACTAATACTTTAAACTCATAATACGTAGTGGCGAAATAGTTTCAGCGCACTGAACATATAGTCGGTCATATTTAACAATCAACAATACATCTGAATCAAATAAACGATGTCGAAAACATGTCAAGGCAAACTCAACAGTGTCGTAAAATACAGACAAAATTCAAATCTTGCAATGAATATCATTTATCGAAAAACATACAGCTCTTATAACAAATAGCATATAAAAATATTATTATGTCGATGCAAACCGACTCTAGTACCGAGTTTCATTATGCGTTAAATGATATCGATGAAACAAGCACTAGGCGCGCGGAGTAATCCCTGACTAGACATAAGAATACATAAACGATGTCTGCTGCTAAGCTACATACGAACAAAATAATACTAGAAAAGAAAAATACATAGTAAAGCTAACAATTGGTAAGTCCATCGTTTAAGTACATGAAGAATGCTCTAATGAAAGCTAGTCAATATATTATATCTATAAACAATAAATGCAAGGCGATGGTCCTGCGGCGCGCGCGGCTCTGAGCCGAGCGCCCGCCGCCTTTGAGCTATGCAAACTAATTACGCCTAGACAGTTAATATTGCAAATTAATTTCACTACACGAGGAGACTGTCCTCGCTAGATTACCTACTAAGTATACTTGAAGGTTAATGTTTCTAGCTCTATCCTAAACCAGTAAAAATACCTACTAAGGGCGAGTGCCCACTACATGGAACGGTCCAACTAGCCTAAGGTCACTGAGACGCTAGGAGAGGTTTACGCCTAGGTCGCGCGCGGCCGTACCGACGCAATGCAGTACTGCCGCCGCGGGAAGCTGCCAATATCACATCCGATAACGTAAACAATAAATACGTAACACTTAATAAAATCTTTTTTAATTTTTTGTAAATTTTGTCTTATCAATAGATTCGCTGGTCGACGCCCGTGAGCAAAGTTTTGAGCAACAAGGACGAGAACTGATTTGTTACATTTGTTTTAATATCACGAGAAAATGGTTGTTTGTTTGTTTGCTGGTTCGGGTTAGAAGTAACATCAGCGGGGCGTGACCAGCTTATGGACAAGAAATGGACGCGCGTGGCGACGCCACAGGACGGCACCAACACAACCGGGGCATGGACGCACTGGAGATGGCGCTGCGAACGTTGCCATATCACATTATATGTCTTTTAATGAAGTTTACAACGCTCATCAACAAATCCCGGGTAGACTCAAACTCTAAGGAACATTTGTCCCGTTCGCAGCGGGCCGCAGTTGAGCGACAACTGCCTGTACAGTCCGACTCCGAGCCACAACAGTCTAAACGTCACTAACAAAACATACTGAAACACTACGAGTACAACTAGAACAAGATGGACGAAAGTATTTGGCAGAGGGCCACAACAACACAACAAACATATCCACTACAGAACAGATTACATAGTCTTTTTGCGCACACAATGGATGGACGTCGACGAATATGTTTTTTTCTTTTTAGAAATTTTTATTTGGACGTACTAAACATTCGTATCGAGTAGAGGATTCTATGAATATAATTAGATTCGAACAATAAATATAATGTATATTATACAAAATAATGTCGCACTGTTTCATCGAAATCCTCGTTCAACTCCCACACGTATAAGAAAATGTGCCTTCGACGCCGCAGATACGCACTAGGCAGGGAATATATACCGTAGGTACCACAGGCTATCACGCCTGGACGCCTAGTGCGTCTTCTGCGTCGCTTTGTCATCTGTGATATCGTAACAACGGTGATAAATTCATATGCGTAATAAAATACACTGATCCTATTACAAAAATACTCGATAAACATCAATTTGACGACGTGCAATAGATAGATAGATATATTGAGGAAATTCGATATCAAATCTGGATCGGTGGCGCGCGGGTGAAGTACGCGAGAGACAACACGTGAAGCTACGCGACACCACACAGTGCGGCAACAACAACAACCAGCTACGACCAGCCACGACCTGCCCGGCACGGCACGGCACGGCACGGCACAGCACGGCACGGCACGGCACAGCACGGCCCGGCACGGCGTGGCTTGCTTCACGGTAAAAATCAGTCAACTTTAATATTACAACACCAACCGTTCACCTAGCGGGGGGGCTCCGGCGATGGTCTAGTTAATATTCAATTAATTCTATGTTTCGTTCCTATCGGCTATCGGGTCGAGCGTCGCGCGCGCACGGCTGCACAGTTTGACGGTTCACAGAGTTACGGACGCCGCACGGGCGCGGAGCCCTACCGCGCGTCGCCGAGGGCCCCCTGCCGCACACCCATACGATTAATTAGATTAAAATTTTATAAAACGTATAAAGAATTTAGTCGCAGTGGACTCACAGTTATAAAAATGTCTCGGGTGCTCGTGTCCGCGACACGAGCGACACGTCGCTTGGCGGGCCCGACACTAACACTATAAATTCGTGACGCCATCGATCGCGTCGGCCGCTCGAGTCCAAGCTCACGCCGCCCGCCTAGCTGCGCGCGTGGGCGGGCGCCAGCAGCGCGCGCAGGGCGGCGGCGGCGGCCTTGAGCGCCGTGACCAGCCGCTAGAAGTCCCGGCCGCGCGCCCGCGTCGCGCCGCCGCCCGCCTTCGGGACGCGGCGCGTGCGCATCTCGCGGTCCACCTGACGATACAAAACTAAATATTAGAGAAGAGGCCAGGCCAGCTATCTTTGTTTGTTGCTTTTATTTGTATGTTTTTAGGAGCCAAACGCCCGATAGCATTTCCAATAGACAAAAAATCGAACTTCCATAAATGCTTTTATCTCCCAATTAACCTCAACAGAAGTTTTTTGTTTGCTATACTGTCTCACTGCTGGGCAAAGGCCCCCCCCATTCCTTTCCAACTGTCTCGGTGTTAAGGGTTTAATGGTCAATTGATCAGAAAGTGTCCATATCATCACGCAAGCGTTTCTGGATTTTCCTCATCGAAGACGACCATCTTCAGGCATCCAGTGGGTGAAAATTCTGGTCCGTACAATTGATGATTTTTTCCTTATATAACACGTCTGTGACATAAGGCAGTTCTACTCCCGTTCCAATAACAAGTAACAGTCGAACAGTACATTTCTAGGACAACATCATTCCATTACCTCCAACTCTTCAAGTCGTTGTGTGAGCGCCAGCTTCTGCTGCACGGCCAGTCGCAGCAGCTGGTTGAGGGTCTTCTTCTCCTCCTCGGCGCCGGCCAGCGCCTGGGTGAGCTCGTCCACTTGCGTCACGTACTCCTCGCAGCGCGCCGCGAACATTGCGCGGAGACCTACACACGGAAGGTAGTTTTAGAAAGTTCGAGAAAGAGGTTTTATAAAAAATTTCTGCCTTAACCTTGGTTGAAATATCAAATGTTTTATTTTTCTTCTTTTGATATAATGACAATGCTAAAATTTAAGATTATTAAAAAGAGATGAATGTATGCATGTATTTAATAAATGACAATGCTGTTGTTTGGTAAAAGTAAAAACTGTTTTTAAAGTCAAATCTGACGTGTGATTGGTTTGTTTTTGTTTTTCTATGATTTTTGACATACTTTTACTAATTTGAGATGAAAAAAAAAATATTATTGGTCATGACACCTAAAATATATAAATTAAATATGTATTAAAGAAGCAAAAACCAAAACATTTACCTTAAAATCCAACAGAAGCAAGAAAAACGGTATAAAAATCATATAAAAAACGCCAATATAATAATTAATACTCACTGGAGAAAGTAGCGGCATCTTCCTTCAATAATCTCAGCTCGTTCCTCAGTTTCAACATCGTCTCTGTAACGATGATCTTCTCCGTCTCGTACTTAGACTTGAGGTTAGCCAGAGCGACCTCTGCCGTGTTCTTGTTGGACTTGAGCACGGTACGCAGGGTCGCGATCTGTTCGCGTTTCGTCGATAACAAGGATTTTAGCTTGATCACCTGTTCTTGGAGTTCTACTACCTCGGCACCTCGTTCTTCGGTGTCCATTACTGTAAGTTTACAACAAAAAAAAACGTTTTGTAAAAAGAGGATGGTTTTGAGTTGATCTAAACATGAATAATGACTAGAAATATGATATATAAAACCAACAATTAAATTATTCTAATGAAACTATATACAAACATTATTGAATTAAATGAAAGCTCAGTTCTTTCTTTACATATAAAGTAAATAGGTGAAATCATAAATAAGTTACTCACAAAATTAAATGTTCTATCAGACAGACCAAGAGACTTATTAATATATTTTTTTAAATACAGGTTGTTGACGAGAATCTAAAATATTTCGGGAGCAAACCGCAATATCAGACAAATAAAAGCCGAGCTACAAAAAATAATTTATTTTGTCTGTTATGCAGTCAGGGGCCATATGTTAACTACCATCATATAAATCTCACTAAACCTTTCGAAGCACCCTGTTCCTGCATCCATCATATAATGTACTGCAGCATCATAACACACGACACCAAGCTGGTTCTAAAAGACGTCTTAATTCCCGACGATAAGGTCGCATCGCTTCTACGATACGGTTTGTTCTTGCAGTACACACTTCCTCCATTCAATACAGTATTTCTCCAGACAGCATGGAAGTTCACTGTGTTGCCAATGGTGTTATTTTTAGTCATCATGTCCCCAGGGTTTTGAAAATGAAGGGAATTTGGGAAGGGTATCATCGGATTCTTAATGTCATTGTTGTTCCATTTATGTAGACATTCTTTTATATTCGTATTGCTGTTATCTTGCGATATTTTCGAAATGTTTTCGAAGAAGTTGGTGATTTCTTTGACACTTCTTTGTGGTGAGACTTCCTTTTTGTTAGGTTCGATTTGTAAGGATTGTAAATGCAATATCAAGTTGTTTAGTTTTCGCTTTGTGTCTGCTATCTTTAGCTTGCAATTGTTTTGGTCTTTAAATTTCTTAATAGGACTGTAAATGAGGGGCTGGGATTTGGAATTGTAGTCGGGTTGAATACCTGGGTGGAAGAAGAGATGAGGATGGATTTAGTGTTTGAAAAAAATGATGAAGACATGCTGCGCCGATCCCAAATAAATTGGGATAAGGGCAGGAGAAATATGGTGATTGAAAGTAAAAGAAAAATTTTAAAAGTTTTAGAGATGGAACTGCAAAGTGTGGGGATATTCACCTTACTAAAGATACGAGCCACGCCGCGCGCAGCCCCTGCAGCGACCCCGCCGCCAGCGCCGCGGCACTCCGCGCCCGATACATACCAGGTTGGTGCCTGTTCCTGGAGTCCAGCGCGGTGTCGAGCGCGGCCCGCAGGTGCGTGAGCTGGTCCAGCAGCGTGTCGGCCGAGCGCGCCACGCCGCCCGCCGCGCGCAGCCCCTGCAGCGACCCCGCCGCCAGCGCCGCGGCACTCCGCGCCCGATACATACCAGGTTGGTGCCTGTTCCTGGAGTCCAGCGCGGTGTCGAGCGCGGCCCGCAGGTGCGTGAGCTGGTCCAGCAGCGTGTCGGCCGAGCGCGCCACGCCGCCCGCCGCGCGCAGCCCCTGCAGCGACCCCGCCGCCAGCGCCGCGGCACTCCGCGCCCGATACATACCAGGTTGGTGCCTGTTCCTGGAGTCCAGCGCGGTGTCGAGCGCGGCCCGCAGGTGCGTGAGCTGGTCCAGCAGCGTGTCGGCCGAGCGCGCCACGCCGCCCGCCGCGCGCAGCCCCTGCAGCGACCCCGCCGCCAGCGCCGCGGCACTCCGCGCCCGATACATACCAGGTTGGTGCCTGTTCCTGGAGTCCAGCGCGGTGTCGAGCGCGGCCCGCAGGTGCGTGAGCTGGTCCAGCAGCGTGTCGGCCGAGCGCGCCACGCCGCCCGCCGCGCGCAGCCCCTGCAGCGACCCCGCCGCCAGCGCCGCGGCACTCCGCGCCCGATACATACCAGGTTGGTGCCTGTTCCTGGAGTCCAGCGCGGTGTCGAGCGCGGCCCGCAGGTGCGTGAGCTGGTCCAGCAGCGTGTCGGCCGAGCGCGCCACGCCGCCCGCCGCGCGCAGCCCCTGCAGCGACCCCGCCGCCAGCGCCGCGGCACTCCGCGCCCGATACATACCAGGTTGGTGCCTGTTCCTGGAGTCCAGCGCGGTGTCGAGCGCGGCCCGCAGGTGCGTGAGCTGGTCCAGCAGCGTGTCGGCCGAGCGCGCCACGCCGCCCGCCGCGCGCAGCCCCTGCAGCGACCCCGCCGCCAGCGCCGCGGCACTCCGCGCCCGATACATACCAGGTTGGTGCCTGTTCCTGGAGTCCAGCGCGGTGTCGAGCGCGGCCCGCAGGTGCGTGAGCTGGTCCAGCAGCGTGTCGGCCGAGCGCGCCACGCCGCCCGCCGCGCGCAGCCCCTGCAGCGACCCCGCCGCCAGCGCCGCGGCACTCCGCGCCCGATACATACCAGGTTGGTGCCTGTTCCTGGAGTCCAGCGCGGTGTCGAGCGCGGCCCGCAGGTGCGTGAGCTGGTCCAGCAGCGTGTCGGCCGAGCGCGCCACGCCGCCCGCCGCGCGCAGCCCCTGCAGCGACCCCGCCGCCAGCGCCGCGGCACTCCGCGCCCGATACATACCAGGTTGGTGCCTGTTCCTGGAGTCCAGCGCGGTGTCGAGCGCGGCCCGCAGGTGCGTGAGCTGGTCCAGCAGCGTGTCGGCCGAGCGCGCCACGCCGCCCGCCGCGCGCAGCCCCTGCAGCGACCCCGCCGCCAGCGCCGCGGCACTCCGCGCCCGATACATACCAGGTTGGTGCCTGTTCCTGGAGTCCAGCGCGGTGTCGAGCGCGGCCCGCAGGTGCGTGAGCTGGTCCAGCAGCGTGTCGGCCGAGCGCGCCACGCCGCCCGCCGCGCGCAGCCCCTGCAGCGACCCCGCCGCCAGCGCCAGCGCCTCTGCCTCCGCGCCGCGGCACTCCGCGCCCGATACTGAGCGGATGTCATGGAACACATTTATTATGACTGCATCCTAACCAGCTTCCATAATGACAAAACCATGTCGACGGTGACGACATGGGCAGAGGGGGTCTTATAGACTCAAAGGACAGTGTATTCTTTTCAACAAATACAAGACAAATATGATATTATTATGTTAAAACTATGCGCCAATTGATTATTCAAATCCAGTTAAAAATTAAGTAGGTCAAATTACTTTTGCTCACCACGACTTCTATTAATTAGAAGAGTTATTTGCCCTTTAATGGAACAGAAATATACTGGTATTACTCAAATCGAGCTCAGCTCAGCTCATACAGATAGTCTACAATCAGGTAGCGCACTTACCGTCGTTCTGTCCGGCGTGTTCCAGTAGTACTCTCTCGGGCTGCGTGCCGTTGACGGCACACACGTGGTGGTATATCTGCGCGAGCGTCTCCGCAGCCGACAGCAGCGCGGGGCCTGCCGTCGATAGTGCACGGCCCGCTCCTGTGGAACAACATATTTTGTTTTAGTCAAGTACTTACCAAATATTTGTCAATTTTTATGTCATATCAAAGAGGCATTTTAAATAACATGATTGTGGATCTAGAAAAATAAGATAATTGTTGGTCCGTGAAAATACATTTTCTTTATTTAAATTTTAGATGAGTGCAAGTTCTTCTAAGATTTTTAAAGTTACCTTCAGCTAACGTTCTCAACAGATCAGCATCAGCCTCCAAGGCAGCACATCGCACCTCGGCCTCCGCCACCCTGTCGGCCAGCTGCACCAGCGCCGCCCGCTGCAGCGCCTGCGCCGACGCCGCCGTGCCGTCCGACGGCACCGCGCCGGACGACAGCTCGGACAGCAGCGCGGCCAGGCCGGATAGCTCCCCGCCGGACACCCGCCACCAGGTCAGCCATTTAGCTGCGCGAGCTGATACACCACCTGATTCTACCTTCTCTTCGTCCTGTGGAGTTTTGTTGGAGAATGTGTGTTAACAATTTGCAAATAACGACTAAATATTAAGATTTTGCAGAATTCGAAAATAATTTTCTCCTATTGTAATGAGAATCTTATTTCACGAAAAAGTTACTTTTGTTTTTTTCTAAGTGCAATACATTATTTTGCCAGTGACTATGAGATACATTATTTTGTAGGTCCTCACCCTGTTTTTGATAATTATATTGTTACATTACATGCTCCCGGGTGAGGAAACACCGTAACTGTAGGTAAGGTCACAGACCTTGCACGATGCACGTCAGCGTAATATGACCCAATTTTAATCTAACGCTGCGTTTATTACGATCTCGGACGAAACGACTTGCGTCATTTTGTTGCCTTGGTGTGAATATTGTCGCGTCGCTGCAACACGCGTGTGTGTAGCTCATAGCGAAGCGGTAAGGTCTTCCGTTGCCCAATTAGATCCTTATCTTTTGCTTTAACGCATATTTTCTGGACCAGATTTCGTTTCCTAAATATTTTCTGTATTAATCAGTTTCATAAGACAAAACGACTGACCAGAGGCGCGCAGTCGGAATGCAAGGCGTGTAGTGCAGTAACTCTGGAAGCTGCGCGCGTTAGTCCAGCGCGCAGTAGAGCGGCCGCGGCGCTCTCGCTCTCTGCTGTCACCTGGGCGCTGCGCATAGTTGCTTGTAGTTGACTCTGTGAAAGGAAAATATTTACTTTATAACTATCATTAAATTGTAGAAATATCTACCCCTTTAGTTTGATGGCAGAGTTTCCGGCCGTGTCGACGGCGCGTAAGTGTTCCACACGCGCCTCTAAGAGATGTCTGCAAAGCAGAGGGGCTTTCCACGGCCACTGCATGTCGGGCTTGCGGCTTGTTCGAAAGAGATACCGCAGCCCCGGAACATAAAGGGCAAATGAAGAAACCTGGGTGGGTTTTAGCATACCCCGCTCCGCCCAGAGCGGGGGTAGTTATTTAATTAAATCAGCAAAAGAAGGGTTCCTAGTGCAACATGAACGAGCAAAAATGGAATGTTGTGTTAACCTTAGAATTTAGGAAGTGTTAAACTAAATTATATATTTTTTGGTGATAGTCTTTTATATACGACTAGCTTTTGCCCGCGGCTTCGCTCGCGTTAAATTCGGGGTAACACAGTTTCCCTTGCGCCTTATGGATTTGTAATAACAACGGTAAGATTTCCCTTTTCTTCCCTCTTTCACCCTCACATGCCACTCTAAGAAAAAAAAATTGCAATCAAAATCAGTTTAGCCATTAAAGCGTGAAGAAGTAACAAACAAACAAACAAACTGACTTTCGCTTTTAGAATATTAGTAATGCTACGCCTTTATATTTAACACCACGTAGCTTTTTTGACTACAATACTAAATAAAAAGCGTCTCTCTTTCATCCTTACTAATATTATAAAAGCGAAAGTGAGTTTGTTTGTTTGTTACCTCTTCACGCTTTAATGGCTAAACCGATTTTGATGAATTTTGGTACAGAGATAGTTGGAAACCAGGAGAAGGACATAGGCTAATATTTTTTTGAAAAAAGTTGGATGTGAGGGGGAAAGAGGGAAGAAAAGGAAAAACTTAGCGTTGCTATTACAAATCAATAAGGCCCAAGGGGAACTGTGTTACCCCGAATTTTACGCGAGCGAAGCCGCGGGCAAAAGCTAGTTTTAAATAAAACTGATTTATCCAAACACTCTTTGCCAAGCCAACACTGCATAAAAGATGAAACGAATTTGACTCAAAATCTCCAAAAGCTAAATAGGTACATGACATCCAGTCTACAGGTAACTCGAGTTATATAATTAGTATCAATTCCCAAATCTCATGAAACATTCCAGGTAATCACGCTGAAGTTCACGAATGAGGTCAGTTTCGTTAAACGAGACTCAAATATGCATACAGAGTGAGGTGGAGCTTGCTTAAATATTCGTTGAGCGAAACAACATTTGAAGTGTCTGTCTGTAGCTGAAAATGGTACTAGTATTTTAAATTTAAAATAATAATAAAACTGACTTCCAAAAAACACTAAGTCGTTCCCATGATTTGGAGATCCCGAGATGTGTGTCAAATCTATACTAATATTATAAAGCTGAAGAGTTTGAACGCGCTAATCTCAGGGACTACTGGTTGGAATTGGAAAATTCTTTTAGTGTTGGATAGTCCATTTTTTGAGGAAGGCTATAGGCTATATAACATCACGCTACGACCAACAGGTGCCGAGCAGCGTGGGTGAAACCGCGTGGAACAGCTAGTAGTTAATAAAAGCGTTAAAAATCATCTTTATGGGAATAAAAAACTCACATTTTCATTATGTGCCTGTTCAAGTTGCTTTTCAAGTCGTGATATTTCGTGCAGGTGTACTTCGGAGAACAGGTCAGCGTGGTGGTCGCCCATCGCGCTGGCGAGCTCGGCTGATGATGATCCACCTGGCTCGCCATCGTCTTCTGTGCCATCATCTGGCATACCTGGCAAGAAAAAAACATAGTTTAATGGTAAATTTTGGAGAAATAAAAGCATGGATATCTCATTTGTTTCGTAGTTCTTTGTAGGTGGTAAATATTTGGGTGAAAGAAAAAATTAAGTTAACAACGTACGTAACACACGATTCGAACTATTTCGGATTAGCTACGATTAAGGCCGAGGCTGCATTATATTGTTCGCAACAATGAACTTAATCCAAGAATAAATAGTGGCGGCGTTAGTACGGGGTGATTTTAAAAGACAAGTAAAATTCATTGAATTCTATAAAAACTCCCAATTTACCTTTCAGATAATTTGTGTCGACCATCACGGTTTGTTTTCTCCTAAATTGAATGATTAGGTATTGAAGCACTCTAATATATTTTGAACGGAGAATATAAACGAAAACATCAGTATTTATTTACTTAATATTATACGAAGACGCTACCCTCTTCGTTTTTTTTTTAAATTTACAACAACAGACAACAAAATATTCGTTCCAAATTCAAATTGTAAAGAATTCATTTGGAAGAGGAGACGTTTACAACATTTCGTATTTATTTTTAATATTCTAATTTGAATCGCTTGAACATATTGATTAATATTAATTCGTCACGTAGGCTTGATATAGTTTTTGAACGTAACATTTTTTGACGTATCATGCGAAATCATGAAAGAAAAAAATAAACAAGTAGCATATTACCCTAACCTTAGGATGGACAGGATTTTTTTTGCTTTGACTAAACTAACCTCGTATACTATACGCCAAGTTAGTGATATTGTATGCGGCTTCCCTGCTAAGATGAGCATCCAGCTCCTTCTTGGCAGCGAACTTGGCTTCTCTCTCAGCTTGCAGCGCTTCGAGCGCTTCAGCCAGCTGTCGTTCAGCGATGCGGCGCAGCGCTGCCGTCTCTTCAGCCATGGCGCGCGCATTCTCAGCCTCTTCGCGTAGTTGTCTGACTTCATGTTTTAGACCTTCGAATTCGACCTGTTAGTTACATAAAGTAGTATTAATAAAAGTAGCCTTATAATCTTGATATTATTCTTGGTTTGATAGTAGTCTCGCCTCTATCCTGAGAGTACACATTTTTTTTTTTTATCGGAATGATGTATTACATCTTGGACTTGCCCATAATTAAGAATATAGTCTTGCAGTAGCCCTGAAGAAAAAGAGACAATGTGTCGCGTCCTGTCCTGTCGTTAATAATAGAAGCCAGATCATAAGTTTCCTGCCGGGGTTGCGGGTTGTTCGAAAGAGATACAGCGACCCCGTAACATAAAGGCCAAAACAAGGTGCATGGGTGGGTTTTAGTCAGTAAAAGTTTGACCCCTCTGCCTGATTTTCCATCCACAAAGAAAGACTATAAGTTTCCATATCGCTACAATCTAGATTTACGGACATAAGCAGTACTGCAGTCTAAACTACAGCATTATCAAACAGCTTGGAAAATTCAATAGTCCATAAGTTCCAGATTCGATTTGCATGAAGATATATGAGCCAATCAATTAGGCGGCAGGTTTCGCGACTAGCGATGGGCACGGCTCCAAAGTTGCGCGTAAAATATCAATAGCGCACTTAACAGTATCTATGGGAAATTGGGACGTGAATAGTTGAAGAGGAAGAATATTTTTTAAAACTTATGTATTAGATGTAATGTCTTCTTTTCAGCAACACAAAAGAGAATCTTTTAGCGTTAAATATAAAAAGCGCACTAAACTAAACAGTATCTATGGGAAATTTTGTTGTGAATAATTTGGAGGTAATTTAGTTCATTGTGATGGAGGGAACTGCCTATAGATATTCATAGTACGTTGTCAATGTAATTTATTTTTTACGACTAAAAAGTAATTAAAGATTCTTGACCCAAATACTTCATAATCCTGATTAAAATTGTCATCTTACTGAAGTTCTTTTATCAGTGTCGTAAATCAGAAGTTGACCGTGTAACTGGAACGGTGAAGCACAGTACCTTATTATAACCTGGCATTTGTTAAACCACCTTCCACATCTGATATCCGCAGCATTACCTGCTGTTTCCCTTAAAAATATAGAGATTATAAATAGGTAACTAACCTGTGACGATCTAAGCGCGGAAACTTGCTTCTGCAGCGATATATTCTCGTCTTCCAAGTCCCCTATGTCCACTAGCAGCCTCTGTTCTCTCTGGCGGGCCTCCCGGAGCTCCGCCCTTAGGGCTGCGCGCTCCGTCTCGCGGGACTGCTTGTCGTGGCCGAGCTCCGAGTGTTCGGCTAGCAAGCGATCTCTTTCGCTTACCACGCGGTCTAGTTCGTGACGTAGCTGTGGAAAAAATAACCAATTAAATATAAAACAAAAAACTGTCCAAGTGTGAGTCGGATTTGCACACTAAGGTATCCGAAGCAAATGATTTTAGAAGAGTAACCATGGAGTTTCTTGCCGGTTCTTCTCCTTAGGAAACGACCAACTCGAACCGCATGTTTTCTCGACGTTTTATAAGTGCCCATGAAGGCCTATATGAAATAATATTTTAATTTTGAACCAACAAGTCTTTAAGGAACCTCGATATCATATATACAAAGATCTCTCTTTGTACAATATGATATCGAGGTTCCGAGGTCGATAGAAACCCACACCGTTTATATTTATTAAACTTCACTTAAATGACATATTACTTTTGTGTAGAAGATACCTGCTCTCTAAATTTTAACTGCGATGTGGTGTCATAGGTCACGGAGTATATTGGCTGTGACATACTGACGGATAGACAGACAGACAGGTCGAATATACATAGACTTGTCCCATCCTGTCCACAGAAGGGTTCCGTTTTTGTCATTTGGCAAACGAACCTTTTGTTAAAATGTATAAAAAGTGATGAGTGTGTGTGACTAATTAAAAATTCCGACGCTGCGTGCCAGGCTGTTTAAAATATCTGTTTAGAAAAACCGCTTTTGCAACCTGAAGATCAAAGGCGCCACACTCCGTATTTGCTCTTATAGCGCAGCGCAGCGCAATATTTTTTACGATAACATTCGAATGTAGAAAACTCGTACATAAAAACATTAACAACCAATAAATCAAGCCTGTATACAATTTAAACATTATAAAGGTGTTCGAAACGCGATAAAACGCTATTGATGGAAACGGAACGTGTACATGATTTATAGTCACGGAGATTTTCATGTATGACATGAAAAACTTCGAGGTTTGAATACACGCGATGTTCAATTGTTTTGTTATTTTACTTTTGCGTTTTCAGGAAAAGATTTGCGTAATAATAACCAGTCAGATAGATAGTTTCACTCAAGCTGAATAACGAAACGACTTTAATAGTTTAGTTTCACACACATTCCCCATATCTGCTGTAAAAACAGAACCTTAAGCCCGGAATCTTCACATCTGTTTCAAGGCTGTCGAGAAAACGAAGTCGCTTTTTCTTAGGTATGTGCTTTCGATCATAGTCACTCAACGACGATAAAAAGATTGTAAGAGTCGCGTCAATAACAGAGTTGCATTTATTGATAACTAGCTTTTGCCCGCGGCTTCGTACCAAAATTCATCAAAATCGGTTTAGCCATTTAGGCGTGAAGACGTAAAAAGAAACAAACTAACTTTCGCTTTTATAATATTAGTAAGGATAAGGATTGATCGATCATCCCGAAACCCATCCTAGAACACTATCCGAAACAAAAACTTGTTGTTATTCGTTACCCGCTTCACGCTAATCGCTGACGATGACGGTGACACAGATGTCTAACTATTAACTAGAGTTAAGCATCGGATTAGTAAATGACTCTATTAAGCCTGTTTATTAATCGGATATTTGCCAATTGCTTATAAACGACAGCGCCGTTTACCTTCGAATTGGAATTTGAAGCTTAATATAAATTATTTTTACCTGATCCTATGAGAGCTTAACGGGGGTTACATCGCCTTTCAATGTTACCTGTATTTTATATGAAGCGACTGCCTTTCTCAACTAACCCTGCCAACCCCTCTAACCCTGTTAGTTCTGGGTTACAGCATGTCTTCGGTAAGAGACGTTGTCCGACTTTTAGGTTACTGATTACCTGTAACGATTGCTATAGGTCTGCAAATGACAGCCGAGACCAACGGCTAAAGGGTTATTCAAAGCACCAGCACCACAAGCTAATTTAATTTCACCTTGTGTAATTCGGAAGAAGAGAAAGGCGATAAAAAACATCAACAACGCCGTACGTAGTATCATTTTACGACTATATTCCCTCCCATTAAGTCTTCATTGTATGTAACGGCCTGTGGGGGTGGGGGTCGCTAACGTTGATTTATGGTTTGATATCATAAAGCGACGCTGAAACGCCGACGGACATTATTTTTTATTTGTAATTACTTCCACTCTTTTTGAGTGCAATTAATGGACTGCTATCTACTACACCCATCACGGTTTACATTCTTTTACATAAAATGTGGAGGCGTTAATTGTGAAACTTCATGACAATACAGAAATAAATCGACCTCCCTATTATATGTAGTTCAACTTTCAATATGTTTCATGCTGATGACCCAGTTTGGGTTGCAAGACGTCGCATATCTTCAACTTTTTAGTTCTAGAACATTCGCTTCTTCGTGATGTTTTCTTACAACGATTGAGTGGTGATACTGAAATTAATTACACGAAGAAACGCGCCCCCGAAAGTCTGGGCCGTTTCGTACTCCTTGCAGATTCTGCAGGTGCTATCAAATACGAACTAACTAAACTCATGCCTTAGGAGTCTAGGTCAAGTGGAGGGCCCTGCCAGGACCACCGCCTGCCGGGGTCGCGGGTTGTGCGAAAGAGATACCGCGGCCCCAGAACATAAAGGGCAAGAGAAGGGACATAGGTGGATTTAGTCAGTTAAAGTCTGATATTCTATCCCATCCTTCAAAAAGCCTTCTAGGCCGGTGACTTCAAAGGATATCACCATACAACCACGGCGACCGATAACCTCATACAGTACCCTGTGCAACAATATCTTTTTACAAATAGTAGTTTGTAATTCTAAGCACTCTAGTGATGAGCCCCGCCCATTTCGCAAATGGGCTCCGACAGGGAGCGGCCGATCGTAAACGTAACACGGTCAGCCCTCACTTAGGTCAATAAGCTAACATAACACTACGCCTAGGTATTGTAATGTAAATAAAGGTTGCTGTAAGCATTATGTACTAGCCTTAATTACAGGTAGGGTCTTTGGCTAAAATCTAAACAGTAGGAAGTCGTCTTGACTCCATTTAGATTGTATTTGACACCCAAAGAAGAAGTAGGAGTATAGGGGGGTGATGGCCAAAGAAGTAGTTGTATCTAATGATGCTCTATTTTGCAGATAGTACAGGTTCCCAGAAACGATCAGTTTGTTTTAAGAATTCCGTACCTCAGAAAGAAAAAAACCGGAACCTATATTTCTATAAAAGTTTACACACCGATGAAAAACAAGGTGATTCTTCACTTTGCTTTTATCTGAGTGTCTAAACCCGTTATCTCGGGAAACGGTTGATGTATCAAATAGAAATTAAAACCATTTACTATGTGTTTCTCTTTGAATCCATCCTTTTACTCTGTGTGGTTCCTTAAAGCTGTGACAGTCAACCCTCTAACGCCCGGTGCCAATAAACCATTCGTTTTGCTTTCGGATAGTAGTATTTTCTACAAGACGTATGTCAAAATACTACTATCCGTAGGCAAAACGAATTGTTTTTAGTTTATTGGATATGGATAGTAGTATTTTGACATACGTCTCGTAGAAAATACGAGAACCGGCCGTTAGTCTACACACTCAAAAGATATGGCCGTTTATGCCGCAAGTTTGTATGAAACCCTCGGTGTGCGCATCCGGCACTAAATCCGAAACTTTTTAAACATTAAGTTGACATTGTGCCCCTTTTTCAAGCAGGTCGTTAAAGTTGAAGAAGACGCAGTTAATAAAACAACGTTAAAAGGTATCATTGTCACTCTAACATTTTACGCTCCGGAATGACTCGATTGTAGAATAGTCATTATCTTTCAAGGTCGCTTGTAGTCAGGTCATTTTAATCCATGAATAGAACATGAAGAAAGGTAATCGATACACAACGCAATTCCAACCCAATCGATTTTCATAGAAACGGAATTCTTTCCAGCCAGGTGTGACTCATGCTTCGTAAACTTATACATATATGTCATTGCCATTCTTAACAAGCTTGTCGCGCAGCCGTTTGGTACTAAGCAGCTTCCGTCATCCGTCTAAATGACATTCCCCGTGAGGACACATGCTGTATAAAATCCAATTGCCTTTAAGTTAACGTCAATCGCGATTTAAATGTTTGTTGTTAAAAACTCGTAAGAATTTGTAAACCTGGCCTTCGACCCAATGACACGACATTAAAAAGAGAATCTACAAATCTGATGAGCCCGGCAGACGCCGAATGAATACGTCTGGAGTGAAGAATGACGCGGTAAACAAATCTTAAAAAGTAATCAATCTATCAACAGTAAGGTTGCACGATACAACACCAGACTTTCTCACATTTTGTCGTAAAGCAAATCCTGGCGAGCTTGTCAACACGCACCAAATAGGATGTCAAAGACGAAATGAACTTGTCATTGCCAATGGCAATAAAATTGTCACACGTCCTGTTCGTTCTAATCCAATAAAAAACAGCATAAAGCGCAATCATATCGAACATAATAAAGCTAGGTTTTCACTAAAGCGGTGACGAGCGGAACGGAGACGAGCGTAGCGGTGAGATTTTTCTAGTCCAATTTCGAAAGAAAAGAGACGCGATATGGATTTTAACCAATGTGATAAGGTCGGTATTTTAAGTTTGAATGTGGATGGCTGCTATAACAGTAGAGGAAAACCAAAGAAACCATGGATGTATGTGTGAAGTATGATATAGCTAGAAAGGAGGTAACTGCTAAGATGATGAATTACAAAGATGTTTGGAAGGAGAAGGCATTCTGCGCCGACTACAAATAAATTAGAATAACGGCAGGAGAATGGTGATGTGATCGGTCGATCACCGCCGCACGTCTCATCTCCGCTCCGCTCATTTCCGTTACGGTGTAAACCGGGCTAAGTGCACCAGCACATAGCCACGACAAGAACGATGTATTACGTTCTGACTGCTCAGCCTCTGAGTCAGGCATTATAAACAAATCTGTTACAAGTGATAAGAGAATCGACCTACAGGCCCGCGAGCACCGGCACTTACTCATACTAGTCATACTTCGTGATTCCGGCTATACGTGGTTAATTAACGAAGTCGAAGAGCTTCATAGTGAAATTAACACGATGGATAAATTATTTATTTTAATTTTTAATTCTTGAGGTAAAGTGATTTGTAAAGAACGGTTGTAGCTAGTCCACGACAGCCAAAAGTTGTGAGATATTTAAGGAATGAAGGGAGAGTTTTGCCCAACACTAGGACATTAATTGACTGATACAACAATAAAGTGATTGTAAAATAATCTTCGTGAGTGCTCCGAGTCTATTGTTGGAGAACGAGGCCGTTAAGTTCGAATTACTTCGCCACTTAGATGGACAAACAAGATATTCAGTTTCTAAGCCACAATAGCGAGATTAGAATTCCTTACAAATAACTAACCGAATAATAGTATTCAGAACAATTCCCTATCGGGACATTATCCCACAAATAGTCGCGACATAAAAGGACCCTATTGAATGAATTCATAAATTATGCATGTGCGAGACATAAAGTTCGGGCCGGGACAACTTTATGATAAACCCGTAAATGGAGATTAAATCTAGCCGTAGTTGTTCTGTTGGCGAGCTGCCAGCAACTAAAGAAGTGTCAACAGTATTCCATTATTACTGTAAACACTCCTTGACGTGAAACACGAGTAATGCCTCCCAACCTCAAACTTCGGGAAAGCCAGTTGAATAAACATGAAATAATAACACATTAATACCTCGCCTCCTTCATTCATTTTTCAGTGTCGCCAACAATCTGCGTGCACTACACTAAAACATATTTACACAAATTCACTTGGCACACGCACTAAATATTCGGCATAATTTAAAAGACACTAGTGCACAGAACTCGTGTGCATTGCTAAAAATCTACACACCATTGAGTAATGCGTGAATACGTGAATCAAGGCCGGGCAAATAAAAATGTATTTCTGGATCAGTGTTATGGATTCCCGACGGTTGCGCTTACGCCATTCGGAGAATTACATCACGGACGAGAGGTCTTATTAGTTCGCGGGTATATTAGAAGCTGCAGCGCAGATTAACCGCGGTTAGCAGTATTTGGAAATAATAAGAGGAGAACTTCAGGACAACATGTAGTGGTAGTGTGTTGTAGGGGCGTCTCGCGCGCACTGCTCCGAGGGTCCGCGCATGATTCACGCCAATTGCTCCCATTTCATTAAACCGAGCGTAGGCATGCTGTCAGATGTGTCTCGGGAAAATTGTTAAATGAGATAATGAGAAGTTCGTCATAACTTATAATTAAACTGTTTTACATCAGCGGAAGACAACGCCATGTGCAGTTAGTGAGTGTGTAGTTTGTCACCGACTTTAACTTCTCGATGGTACTTCAGTTATTTTAGATTTCCCTTATCTGTTGTAGCAATTACTCATGCTATCGGTGATAGGTATTAATTTGTACACAGTACGTGCATACCTGAAAATACAACATCTGGCATGTAAAAACCAGGTTAAAAAGGCCTCTTAATCAAGTAAAACTCCTTTCTACCCTAGGCCAGCTCGTAGTTAAAATGTTTCCAAAGACGCGTGACGTGCGGTTGCCTGAACTAGCTGCATTTAAAACTAAAGAAAGGAAATAGAACCAATTATATTGGTTCTATTTTTATAAGAAAAGCAAAAAACTCGAAAAAGTAAACCCTATCTTACTCACCTTGATTATACGCAGAAGTTTGCGGAACAAAAGCTGATAACACACGACTGTGATTCAGATTTGTATAATTTACTATAACAAATCTAGCTTGGAGAAAACCTTTTTTTTAGAATAATGTTTTTTTTTAAATTGGCAAAAGAACATGTCTTATTCATTGATAATACTCGACCCATACATCAATGCAGGTTGACAAGTTATTAAATTGGCGGCAAAATACGCTTGTACAATATACTATGGTTGTAAGCGCCAAATATTTTCAACCTTATATCAGCAGCTAAAGCTGAATTTCAATTGATATATTTCAATATCCATACCTGTTTGGATTCACTCTCTAGCTCCAGGATCTGAAGAGTGAGGGAGCTTTCCATTGCAGCAGACTCGTTGAGGAGAGCATTTTCTTGCTCTATTCCACTCCGGGTCGTTAGCTTCTGAGTTGTGTCTAGTTTCATAAGAGCCTGGTGACAAGGAAAAGTATTAAAGATAAATAAATTATTGCCCAAGTGAGGAACTTAATTTTTTTTCGTCAAAAATACTGACCAATTTCATCTACAAATTTAAAAAGAACTTCTGTATGTACGTACTATAGAAATCTTAACCTTTGTCGTCATTTAGGAAATAATACTGGCACAATTTAAATAAAACAAACCTTAAAGTTGAAATTCGAATAAAATATTAGAGAGATAGCATAGGTCAAGTATAGGTAAGATATGATAATTTGCAATTTTATTAATGCCTTTTATTTTATTACACTAAATCTCTATATTCACACAAAAAAAAATGTTAGGTATATTCTAGGTTACCTAATTCATATTATGATTTATCTATGATCTATCCGATAGTTTTGTTTTAATCGGTTCTCTTTTTTTTAGTAATGGAATTAAAAATCTTTACTAACTTTTGGATGGTTATTATTTACTTATTATGAAATTCGTTAATTTCAGTTTTTATTATCCTGTTATGCAAATCTCACAATCTCATGCTTAGGTTTGCTGTAAGAAATATCAATTCACCCAGCATTAGCTTGCATAGTATGCTATAAATGGCAATTTGTGTTTTTTTTTTCTTTTTTATGTGTGTGCCTTAAAGAATATGAATATGAAAGGAGCAACAAAGATAATAACTGTCCACTTCATATAAGTTGATAATCCTGTATTTATTATTGAGATATAGAAATTAAAAAAGAAAAATAAAAGTATAAACAAAAAGATAGAACTACGAAAATACTATACATACAACATACTATTGTAGAAAATAAGTATTATGTTTTATTAGCAGTTTAAAAACTTTTAGAATAAGATTCTGTAAGTCATTCTAATTTTCGCAGAGTCAAGGCATAAATTTCTTTTTTTTAGAAATGTATATTTTCACTTGATCATTATGGTTATTCAAGATGACCATGCAAATGATTATACTGTAATTAGTCATATTCCTAATTAGAATTTGTAATTTACTAAAAGTTTTTTGTTAATGAGTTGTAGCTGTATACATTACATTTCACATAAGACAGGTTAATTAATAGGTAGGTATTAATTATACCATACCACAATAAGTTTTCAAATAATTTTCCTGAAAGCAAAGCCATGTCAATTGGGTTAGTCCAACATGAAATAAATTGGTGTGCACTGATAAGCAGAGTATAGTAAAATTTATATTATTTAACAATGAAAATAATTAACTATGATTGAATTGGAAAGAGCTATTTGTGATTGGTCTAAGTGTGTGCCCATGTATAGTCAGAGACAAGTTTTTAATCCTTACTAATATTATAAAAGCGAAAGTGAGTTTGTTTGTTTATTTGTTTGTTTGTTTGTTACCTCTTCACGCTTTAATGGCTAAACCGATTTTGATGAATTTTGGTACATAGATAGTTGGGAACCAGGAGACGGACATAGGCTAATATTTTTCTTAAAAAAGTGGGAAATGAGGGAGAAAGTGGGAAGAAAAGGGAAAACTAAGCGTTGCTATTACAAATCAATAAGGCGCAAGGGGAACTGTATTATCCCAAATTTAACGCGGGCGAAGCCGCGGGCAAAAGCTAGTAATGAATAATTGTAAAAACTACATGTCAACTAAACATAATTGTATTATATTATATTTTAGAATAGCGGTTCCTTAATCAAAGTAAAGGAAATTGTGACTAATAATGTAATACTTAAAGTAATACAATGGCATAAAACAAACTTTCTCATTTGGAAATACCATCCTTAACTTTAACAACAAAATTTTATAGAACTTTTTTATATGATAAATAAGAAAGTAGCGGTAATCAATCTGATATGACAGTAACAATTGCACAAATGTACAATGTATGCTGAATGTAAAGAGAAGATGTAACAAACTAACTGTTCCAGTATATCTAGGTTATACTCATAATTTTCACTTGCGACTTTTGAAAGTAGTGCATAATATGAATTGTTTAAAGACGGATTAAAATGCCCGTTTCGGCACGTTTTAATGTACCCATTAATGCATGAAGAGTGAAATGAGCAGAATGTAGGCCACTAACCTCTTGTGTGATTTCCAGGTCGTGTTTGGTGTTCACGTAGAGGCTCTCCAGCTCGTCGCATCGTTGCTGCAAGGAGCTCTTTTCCTCCAGCAGCACCAGGCCCAGCTGCGCCGACTGGATCTTCTCGCTGCTGGCTTGATCGAGCTCGCGGCCAAGCCTCTCGATCTCAGCCTTCAGCTCCGCGATCGAAAAATCGCTTTGAGCCGCGGCTGCCATCGTGACAGTTAGACGGCTAGATATTCAATCTTCATAAACAAAGTAAATAATCTCAGAAAAACAACTATATAAAACGTGTAAAATCAATTGTTTCTACATTCTCTCAAAGGTAAAACGTCTTGACAGCTCATTTCAGTGTTGTCAATGCTAGTGTTTGACTCTGACACCGATGTCACGTAAATAAACTACCACAGAAAATTATTTTTAAACTAAGTAAATTATTAATTTTTAAATTTAAATGATATTATTTCAAGAATTTCCATGATTTTTTTGCACTAATAGTACTGGAAGAGATTATGTAATAATGTAACGCATGTAAAATTATTTGAAGAAATTCTTCCTTCCGAGTTGGGATTCAAATTTTACTATGGGCAACAATAGATAGAATACAGACTAAAAATAAAAAGTGCATCAAGAGGTAAACGCATTGAATCTTATGCCAGATAAAAAACTAAAAAAAAAGAGTATTACTCAACTTACTCATTCAACTTGCTACAAAAAGACATCAATGCAGACAATGTATAACTCCAGTCTTGTCTTGACTAGTTATTACCTAACTCTTTTGTTATGTACCAACTGTAGCGGAAAGAGTCAATAGCCTATTTACCTTGAACTGTAACTGCCTTGAAAGAAAAATGTTGAATAATATCACATAAAATAAGTTTCTTTCGGTTTGAATTTTGTTTGTGACGAAAAGAAACAACTGTTTGATAATACGTCACAGCATTTTTCCAGTTGGATAAGGTCAAATTGCGCTGTAACATCTAGTTGTCGTGGTCGTAAAATTCCGCGTTCAATTTGCCCCAATGTCCCTTTCTTTTATGATCATCACTTCATCTACCCATTTACTATTGGTTTCCTCTACACTCACAGAATACCTACTGAGATTTTCACTAACTTAGCAGACTACTAAACTACACTTTTCAATCGAATTGAGGATAGAAATGAAACAAAAATTAGAAAGTGTTATTAACTTTTTATTTTTTAAACACCAAATTGACAATAATTACAAATTCTGTTATCAAAATTGCAACGACGAACATACAATTCAAATGAAGTGAGGGATGATACACCGGATTATACGCCAGACTTTATTCAGCGCAATTGTGTGTTAAAACTCTTTAATGATATGGATAACTTTTACAAATAATGAAATTCCAAACATAGGTAGTAATAGCATAATTATTAAAATTAAATTGATACCGCAATTGAAAATTAATATTTGGATATAATAACACTTAAAATAGGGAATAAAATGTTTGAATGTAACAAAGACGAATACTCTGGTTCTTAAAAGGTACCTCCTTAGCAAACAGCCAAAGCTAAGAAATAGACTAATAACATTATGGATCTTCTTTTCGTTTCTGAAAATTGGTGAAGTCTGTCATTCATTCAAGCTAGTTTTGAGACACTTGGAATAGCTACCTGCCTGTTTTTGGTGTTGCCACCAACAAAAGTTGTGAAAAATAGGTTGCTATGCCACCCTCAATGTAACTGTCGATTAAAATAATGTTCCTTTCAACATCTTTGCTATGTTCAAACTCAACACTCATAAACACGAAGAAAAAAATATGTATTGGATATTAATATCGAACCAACTGTCATTTGGCCCTCTAAACTATGTTAGCACCGGTATAAATATCAGATGACATGAAAAAATAACGATGATTCCCCAGTAAATTCGCTTACACTCATTTAATAATTGACCTAATTATCATACTAATCTTACTATAAAAGGAATGATGTAATATTATTGCTACTTTATTCCCCAAACACAATTTTGGAATGATAATTTTTAATTTTGTAGAAAGTAATCTTCCAATTTTCACATTACTAACATTATGTCTAAGTGAAACACACAGCGAACGCCTATTTTTGGTTGGTGCTTGATTTACCAATATGCCAAATAAAACTGGCAGAGAGGAAATCCACCACTGAAATTATGATATCCCAAATTGGAGGTGATTTATTAATAAGTCTAAAAATATAATAAAGGCGTTAGCAATGTGTTTCCAGTTTCCATCTACATTAATTATCTAACTATATAATATCATTTGAAGAAAAAAAATAAAACTTAAAATTAAAGATGACTATGAAGATGTTATACTTATAAAATAAAAAATTGTAAATTTTTATTATGGTCACAACAAAATCAAATATTTTGTACTAATCGGCATTTTTAAACATTATTAAGTTATGAAAATAATTATAATTTATTTTGAGGGATACTATTAAGAAAAATTGGCACCGAGATGGCGGGAAACAATTTAAAGCTGAGCGACCACTGTTTGTTGCGCTATTTTATTTTTCATATTGGTTGATTTTTCTTGCTAACAACGAATTTATCCTGTGAAACTAAACGTTATCAGCATAATTTAAACTGCTGGTTTCATGGGTTAAATTCCCTCTTAGCATAAGTTTATAATGCCAGCATAAATTTGCATAGTTATATTAAAGTGTTTTTTTTAACTTTTGACTTTTTTTTGTTCCAATACAAAAATAAAGAATTTTAATTGTTACTGTATATATAGCTATTTTGACAGTGTGAAGGCTGTTATTTATTTCAATTAAATCAATTTATCACAGAAAGATCGTATCGTGTGAAAATAACCTTAGTATAATCGGTTTTGCAAAGTCACAGTAGGTATACTGTTGTGAGCAAAAATTAAAACTTTGAGATTATTAGTTGAGCAACATAAATATAAATTAGTCGCATCACTAAAATGAGCAAAATACATCACAACACTAAACCAATATGTTATTGCTGTTCTTATGGACGATTGAAATGTAAATTATAATTAAATAAGTTAAGATATTGTTAAAAGGTGTTTATTCTACATCTACTTGTACTGTTAGTAATAAAACGTTCGATCTTACGTCAGATTGGGGCATCGATTGTGAGATAGATAGCGCTACTATCGACATGGCTGAAGTATTAAAACTATCATTCTGTGTAATTATTCCTATACATATAGTGGTTTTGGTGCCTGCTCATTATTTTTCAGTGTGATTTCCACAGACAATATTGTGTAATGTTTTTAGCCGAGGCCTGTTGTGACCGTCATAAAAGGTCTAAAAGAACCACGTAGTACTGCTGTACTGTCCTTGTTTATATAGGAATAATCACTACATAAGGCCCTAGCACAAAGGCGTGATCTTACGTAAATATGTTGATTTTAACATTAAAAATCACACACACACACACCATTTCATTCATATTTACCATTTTCATAATTTAAAGAATTTATTTTGTATTAAAAAAAATCGACATCTTTAATACACGTTTACAAAGCGCGCACTCGTGCTAGGTCCGCTATCCGACAGTTTTCAATGAAACTCGAAGCCCAAATCTCATTCAGATCGAATAAGGCTGCCCCACAAAAATCTAATCTTTGTATTCAAGATTTTTACATACTAATTATAATTTATCTACCAGCAATATTGTTAATAGGAAACACATCGAATCTTATTTTTAACTACTAGCCTGTATAACTTTCAACAAATAAATTCTGTTTATTTGGCAGTGGAGCGATCTAGAAAGTGCCGTATGATGGTTTTGAGGCGTCCATAGACAAGAAAACTTCTATGTTGTAATGTTTATGGTTACAATAACTGGTATGGAGACAACCATAGACTGATTGAGACTTATAATTTAAATAAACTGAATGACGATAAAAATGTAAATGTTCAGTATAAAAATAATGATAAGATTGAAGTAAAATGCGAAAAAAATAGTATCCTATGTGTTATTCCAGACTATAATCTACCTCTGTACCAAATTTCATCAACATCCTTTCAGCCTTTTGACGTGAAAGAGTAACAAACATTCGCATTTATAATATTATAAGTAGGAAGAAACTGCATGACGATAAAAAACGTATATGTTCAGTATAAGAAATCATGAAATCGAATTGAAATGTTTTATTTTAAAGTTTTCTTGCCTTTGGAATTGGATCTAAAATATTCTACCTAATATTCACTACATATAACTCGCTACTTATACACAAAACAATGACATATCAATAAACAAAAACTTCATACTAATATCGCCCACGAAGTCTATCCCATAGACATAACATCTACAAGTACTAACTGCTTTGTAATCCAAATAAAATGAGATAATTTAATATTAACTACTAAATTACTACTAATACTTATTTATAAGTACAATAATTAATATTTAAATAGATAATAGTGAAATTAGACTAATTTTGAGTCCATGGCCTAGAGAAATATAGGATGTAGGAAGTGCAAACAAAAGAGGTGTTTTTTTAACGTTACGGAAAGCTAGCGTTGTCCATTAACAGTAAGGGTATAAAAATATGACCTCGTCCAAAAAAGAACGAGGTGTCATTTTGTAATTAAATACTTCATCCTCAACTCTAGGCCCCGGCTCCACAGCTGATTGATAGAAATATAAATAAATTATTAAACTTTACATATAGACTAGAAGTAAATAATGAATCCATTTACACAAATAAATATTGAGATGTATACATTAATCAGCACCAAAATGATCATAATATTCATCATATTTTCATAAGGTTGAAAAAGTCACTTACAATAAAGATTCATTTAATTTTACCTAATTATTTACAAAACCAGATAGAACATCGATTAGAAAAAACATCGAGACGAAGGTGAAAATCTTAAGAAAGTTTTTAGAGTACGAAAGTACGAAAATGTATTAAATTAATATTTAATTCTTAATTTTAAAAACTATCTAAAATCTCGACTTACGTCTCCTACGCTAATTCTACTATTTGTAGAAGAAATTCAGTTTTAACAGAACTTCTAATTCGTGATATAAAGTTACTTTCGAGAAGATTTGCCAGCATCAATCTTGTAAAACACACAATATAAAACCTTTCGCTTTGCCTCTCTAAAACAGCTCCATTTAAATTGACACTGACATAAGGACTTCTCACTTACATAGAGACCTTTACTAGTAGTGATAGATTAGTGGTGTGATCGTCAGACTGCCAAGTCATAGTTCTCGAGTTCGAACCCAAGGATCCTCTGATATTTCGTAATGTATAGTAACTTCGGTGGAGTAAAAATTCGTGCGGAGACAAAACCAGCACGCCTGGGACATATTTCTTGTCGGCATGTAAAGCCAAACCAGAGTTCCATTGGCGGCATCAAAAACTTTGACACCATTTTGGTTATATGATTAGTCCATACGGGAAAGAAGAAAATAGTATATTTACTTGTGAGGTAACTCAAACAGCTACTTTATTCCAACGAGAACTAGTCATTTTGAAGAAGTGCAAAATTTGTATTAAAATCTCTAAACATACTAAACACATGTAAAACATCTATCAAGATAGATATAACGCCGAGAAAAGTAACAGAATCCAATACGGTCCTACTTTAATCACAATGTAATGTGAGCTTAAGGTACAAATTCGCCTGACACGTAAAACGACATTTCACTTTTTTGACTTACTATAAGAGAATATGGTAAACGCCATACTCGACCTTAACTCCGTCTTAAAAAAAGGCTACCAAAGAAGAGTTTACATAACCATACAGCCAGTAGAAACGTCATCCCGCGCGGGCGCAGGTGGGCGGGGCGGAGACACCAGTACAGGAGGCGCAGACTCCGCCCCTCCTGACTCCTTCCTCCCCGCTTGCTTCGACACCTCAGCCTTCTGTGGTGGTGGAAGTTTGGCTTCTTGCGTCTGTGGCTTTACCTTCGTCTCCTGGCCTAGGGAACTGGTGCTGGCAGTTCTTACCCGCGACTTGGACATTGAGAGGCGACGCTCTCGAGTGTTGATGATGGAGGTTAGGAAGGGGATCTGGTTACTGATCGCCATCATAAAGGGTTTGTAGCCGAGACTGAAATTGAAAAAGCAATGTGACAGTTTATGAACAGAATTTGCTACTGAAATAAAATATTCAAAACGAGTTACTTAATTTCTTCTATATCGACCATTGATAACTATCATACGTCACCTATTGAAGCTCAATTAAAACTCCCTCGGGAATTGTAGGACCCCTTTTTCAAAAATACATAATTGATTTTCACATTTCGTAGTACTACTAGTACTTTGACGACCAGCTGCGAATATTCTACCACTAGTAACACAGTACATACCACTCGGCGTCGGTCCACGCGCATATATCCTGCAGTGTCCTGCGCAGGCGTCGCACGGCGTCCAGACTGACGTCATTGCCTCGAGCCGCGTTCGTAGTGCGCAGCACCGCGAGTGCGTCGCGCAGTACTACTGCTACAATAACTGCCCATTCTACGCAGCTTGCTTCTGTCATTAGTTGTAGGTAGTATCTGAAAGTTTTACATTAAAGAGTTTGTATTATTTAGGTAGCCACTCACTGGATACAGATCGTCACTCGTTATACCGCAGCGAAGGTGGTGTGACGATCTGATCTTGTTTGTGGGGTGAATACCGTGAATATGTCCAGATATAGCACAAGATAGCGAGGTTTGCATGGATAAAAGAGAAGTCTTTGCTTAGCAGTGAGCCACTTGTCAGGCAGGAAAACAAAAAAACATGACACAAAATAACTTGACAGGCAGGAAAACAAAAAAACTATTTAAGTTGCAGCTAACGCAGTCTCTCGCGGAAAGAAGTTATGATTGCCTAAAAATACCTGCAGAAACGAGAGATTCTTAACAAATCGTCGACCCCATAGACACAAATAAAAAAAAAGTGTGTGTGTCAGCTCTGACGCACGACTGGAGTTTACTCCTTAAGTACGAGTATCTAACCATACGCAAAAAGAGTTTATTCAACTGAAAAAAGATTAATATCATATGAAAGGGTAAATTCACAAATTAATGAAAAAAATAGCAATATAAATACATCGACACTGATAGAAACAAACAAGCCCAATAAGATATAGTATATAGGTATAGTCGCCTATACAGCATACCATATGTACGTCTTAATACACTCACAGCCAAATTAGAAAGATGCGCACCAAAAACGTGACACATTTTCGTTACTTTAGTAGGTTTTACCCCTCGGATTTTTCTCATACCGGGCGCCTTACATTATGAAAATCGATTCTTAAGGAGTAAACTCCAAAAAATTTCTTGTTTCTGTAATATTGTACACCCAGAAACATTCCCTTTAAATTACTACATAGTAATATGATATAGCTGAGATATTTTTGTATTTTTGGTCTGGACCGCGAAGATTTTTAATGGTCATGTTTTTTTTTTTGCTAATATGAAGCAGAAATTTATTTTCCGTCTCTGTTTCTCACCTGAGCTGCACATGTGAGGTATGTGAGCCTCGCTCCGCCTGGTGATGATGCAGCCTCTCCATAAGAGCGGCGTACCGTCGCTCCTCCCCCGCCCCCATCGCGTCTCCGCCCCACGCGACCCCGCCGCCCTCGGCTACACTGCCTTCTCCCGCAGAACTGGGAAGATATTGATATGCACATCACAATGAAGTTTAGACCGTGTGAGTGTTTTGGTTATTAGTAGAATTACTAGAAACAACGCACATAGACAAAATAGTACCAAGTGTTAAGCAATAACACCACACAAGTGTTTACAATAAACTTTAACAATAAAGTACCTTGGTACTTTATTGTTAAAGTATATTCTATTCTACAGTCAGTTTATAGTATGTTATCTTATCCTCTTACTACAACAATTTCACCACAATCTTTTTGTTCAGAGAATAAAGTTTATTGTGGTTTTAGTACAGTCATAGTTCTGAAAAACGTACGTAACGTACTTTTGAATGAGTCCAAAATATCGCATCTCATTAGAGTTCTGGGCAGCGAAAGTGTTAAAGCTCTATCGTCGTTCACGCATTATTATTTTATACAGTGATAACTATCATTGTGGTCATTAATCTCGTTTTATATGTGTATTTTGTTCTGTGTATCTGTTAGGAAGCTTACCTGACAGCTCCAGGAGAGACGGGCACTGCGCCAGTCATGAGCGGCAGTGCAGCGCGAAGCGGTAGGCTCATGTACCCGCTGTCACCGCACAAACTGTCTGATTCCGCTGACGGCGTATACGAACCTAAAATAATTTCGTTTTTATTAATTTTAACAGAAATATACTGTCCCGTCGCAGCGCGTTGGGAAATAAGCAATCATCATGCAATACCAAATGATACCAAACGACAACGTTCGTGGCAAGCGTGGTCATCGAGACATCATCATAATTTTCCTACCCTATCTATTTACTTCGGGTCGGCGCAACACAGGGGAGTATGGAAGAAGGGATCTTCCATACTCCCCTGTCAGACGTCACGGCATCATTTACTTCATTCTCCTTCGTATCATTCCTCACACAGTCCATCTTTTCATAATGGTGGCACTAGACTATAGCTTAGGAAAATCTCGACCGAAAAAGTTTCTACTCGCACGTTTAATAACTGCGACTCTTGACGACTTATAAGGTATACTTACTGGTAACAGTGCTGCCTTTCCTCTGCAGATACTGCTCCGCATCATTCACAACCGGATACGGCCACGCAAAGTCCTCATGCAGCCTCTTCACACATAACACTGCGCTGTCAACCCTGGCCGCGCGTTCCCTCTCCCCTGCTAGCCACGCGACTAAGTGCAAGTCTAAAGCGGCGGCCATCTTGCCTAGCGAGTGTAAACGGGCCGTGGATAGGAGGAGACGGGCGTGCCGTTGGATCATCATGTCTATGAAGAATTCTTCGGCTGTACCGCTGTAGGAGTCCCTGAGAGAAGGAATGATTTTGCAATGAGATTCAATCGTAAATCTTATTAAATGGTTTCCATCATGCGATTTCGAGCATGCCGATCAGGCAAAAATAGAATATGTTATTTTTAGGTGTCAGTCCTTTATTAGAATCTTTATCTTTACCAAATTTCCCTAGTTCCCTACCCCTATATAGAGCATAATAAACCGAAGGAAAAACAGTTGATGCAAACGATTGGCCACCCGAGAAGTATTTATCAATTAGGTTAATTAAGATGACACTGTTGTCAACACAGTTTTAGTGTGAGTGTGAGAAGTCCATAAATAAATCATTGAAGCTTTCCCCTTCATGCAAATTGGGAACAAAGTTATTTATTGAAGAATAAAACCTTGGAGAATGCATGACTGTGTGGAAGAGCTGTATGCTATGCATAAATGAGACAGATACAGTATGTTTGGGATGAACTAGGAGACATTTGAAAATATAGAATGTCAGTAGTTTTTTGAACGAAAGTATGAAAGATGAAAAGATGCCTTTTATGTTGAGGAATTTATTTGTTTTTATAAATCAGTGTTTTCACTTAACCTCAGTACTTTTCCCACACATATTTATTTATTAGCTTAACCCCAAACCTAACCATGTTCATCACATGAGACAAGGACATCAAATACCTCTTCGTTTTCACACAAACATTTGTTTCCCAATTCCTCCACCTTTCTACGTACCCCGAAGTATTTTGGTCCTTCGAGCCGGATCGCTCCTCACGTAATTTCGGTAATTCGGAGTTTCGTCGGACGAGATCTGAACTATCATAACAGAAAACTGTGAGTGTGTATGTGTGTGCGTGACACTGTCAGAAGTAATTGAACAGTAAAGAAGTTTAAGTCTCAACAGAAACAAGCCACTCTTAAAAACGAATCTATATGTTATGTCAATTTTGTGTCTGTGTGTGTGCTTAGTTCTAAGCTGTACAACAAAAAGTTTTTTTTATCATAATTTAATTCTAGATAGTTAATATTATCAACTTAGATATTGCAATTCCAGATGTTTTTACATGTCTCCACATCAGCTTTCATGCGGAGCAAAGGTACCTAATGTATGTAACTAATAATAATCATTGAGTTTTTTCAATTTGTTCAAATTGAGTTTCAGCGTCTATTTGGTATGTTATAGTCATCTTATCATACTGTTTTTTTTTTTAATATTTTTGAATAGTACTTATTCACAGACTATTTAATTTGATAGTCAATATGCTTTGTCATGGTTCCTATATTAAGTGTAGGTTCCACGTCTGCTTTTAAATTCCATTTCTTTACGTACCTATCAGCTCTGGCAGGCACCGACTTCTTCCTCTTAACGGCAGCGGTAGCTCTGGCGGGGGGCGCGTGTGGTGGAGGCGCGGGGGGAGGGGGCGCGTGCGCGGGCGGGGAGGGCTCGCGGGGAGATACTGTTGTACTGAAGCTGCGGCCGCGACCTCCTGCCAACTGATTATAGAAATTAAGATAAGCGTGATTTATTAGAAGTATAACCGTATTCTAGAATGAACATCAATTCAAAAATTTGATGTCAATTTCTAAGTCTTGATTGGTCAATCGGATGACTTGATATGCGTTTAATTTGATATGCGATCATGTTCGTTTCAGAAATCGGGTGTTAGTAAATAAGAAGATTGTGTGTGTCTATAAATGGTGTCGGAGTTAATAGGTGGTGCAAGCTTTGAAATAGCTCCGTGTTACAAAATAAATTAAACTATATTTTTTTCAGCAAGTTATAACTTAAGAAACACTAACCAAATTAAATTACTAAGGCATATAACTAATTATGGAAAAACTAAAACAATTATACAATGATCTACCAAATAATATCAAGGATAGTAAATCGCATGCTGTGTTTAAAACGAAATTTAAAAAATATTTTAACGAGTTTTCTGTATGAGAAGAGGCTTTTGCCAAGCAGTGGGATTTGTAACATTAATTTTTTTTTAAAATTAAGCCTTTTTCACTTTGAATGCTTATGTTTTAGATTTATAAATATTTATTTTTAAAAATATGTTGAAAAACATATAAAAATAGATTTCCACCGGTATCAGGAGCAGAGTCCAAGCTACCGGCAGAGCTCCAGAGAAAGGAACCTCATACATAATAATACGACCCGTGTCCAAGAGTACCGCTTTTTGTATTAAGCCCTTGATCCAGCTGCCTAACGAGAGCCTCCTCAGGTATTGGTTGAGGCTCTTGCCAATAAAGAAATTGGCAGAAATATTTAAGCTAACGCTAAAATATTTTAAAGCTAGCTAGCTATTAAGAGACCTACTTTTTTATTGTTTTTTTTTATGAGTAATAAACCTAAGTATACGTTAATACCGGCTTTTGGTAACATGTTTTCATCAAAACTCTAGTCAAATGGCACTAAAAATAATTAAATGCAAAAGCATTTAATTATTTTTGACAACAATATTTATACCATAAATTCAAAAAACATTGGTTAAAGGACTCCACACAACAAATAAAAATAAAAGATCATGCATTATTATTACCCGGCTGGTTACCTGCATGCTGCCCAGTATAACCGACAAGTCTTCAGCGTTGGGACTCACTGTCTGCGACTGTACCACTTGTCCGTACTTCGCTTGAACGTTGACCGAATTCCTCGGGGAATCGACGTCGTTTGGATCTACGTTGGGAAGACAATAAAGTTGTTATAACAGTTTTTTTTAAACATTGTCCCCATACCAGAAATTTCTCTAGTATCGTGGGTGTCATTTAAAATCACATACACAAACAGCCAGACCCAAATTGTATTTATTGTGCAAGATAAAACCTTGCAGTAATAGAAATACATCGCATTTTATTAATCGTGCCGTTGGCTGGCACGACAGTATAGAAAAAACTTTACCACATCTTTGTCGCAGAAGTCGCATAGCCTTTTTGGTGTCCCGTAACTTTAAAGGAAAAAACAGATGAAAGCAAGTTGCTGATAGATAATCCTGGCAACGAGGTTGTGTCTATGCAAGTACTCTCCGTTAGCCAGACGAGAACACCACCACCATAATTTGACGGATCGATTCTCCCGGACGGTGGAATGCCCGACATATGTCAACCATGCCATTCTTCACAATTTATTCCCGGTATTTATTCGACGACACAGAGGGCAATGGAGAGAAGTGTACTTAAAATCAGGAAAATACATCAAATTAGGTCAGAAACCATCAGACGAAAAACTAAAATAACCGACGCTGTAAAACAGGCTTTAAAATTAAAATGGCAATGGGCCGGCCATGTTTCAAGGCTCAAAGATAAGAGATGGACTATTAATGTGACACGTTGGAGAGGGCCATCAGGAAAAAGAAAGGTCGGCAGACCTTCTAAACGGTGGACTGATGATATTGTCCAAATAGCAGGGCAAAACTGGATGAGCATTGCTAAAGAAAGAGATGTGTGGAAGGAGAAAGAGGAGGCCTTTACCCATATGGGATCCACATCCCAAGAGCAAAAATAACCCTACTAACACTAGAATATTAAGTTAAAAGTACTAACTCAACTAACAATCATTTGAAATGTAATAATAAGATGTGGAAATAAAAAGGCTAAATTATAAATTAAAAAAAAATATATAAATTTATTCGACACCATTACTTCGTCCATTACTGCACAGACAAAGAACTCACCAAAGCGTAGCCAGAATACGGAGGATAAGAAATCTACATACCCAGAGATTATAATTAAAATGTAATTGCTAGGTTACCTATAGCTCTCAAGAATCTGACGAGATCCCTGGCGAGGTCCCACCTCTCCTGCTGCAACGCCGTGTCGAGGAGTTGCGTCGCCAGCTGTCGGCTAACCGCGGAACTTTCCAAGTTCTATCAACAAACATTTTAGTTTAACACAGAATATTCAGGAAAAACTATATATAGTTTCAAAGAATATTCTTTAAGGTCAACATGTTAAGTGTTATTGGTTCCTTCCAACAGGAATGTCTCAGTAGCTGCCAAGGAGTCTTAATTTGTGCCCAATTGATGGTAAAAGGCTCGCCCCCTTTTACATAACTGGCGAAACGTGGATGTACTATTAGGTATACCTCTGCCTACCCTTTTGGAACTTACAGGCGTGATGTTTTGTTATGGTTAGTCTATACCTACTTGAAACAGTCACTAATGTTACTGTAACTGATACAGTTGCAGCTTGATAGGCATGGAACAAGGCTAGACATAACGTAACATCGTACTGTTTTCACAAAGGGCTTGGCAGAGTTGTATCTAAGGCACTTAACCGGTTACAAATTCAGACTATTACTGAAAATTTCCTGAAGGAATAACTAAATAATGAAATAACGACTTAACATTATATTCACTGAAGAAATAAAAAAGAATTAACAGGTAGATAATATTATATTATATAGTTTACTATTTTATAAGAAATATATCTAAAGCTTCTGCCACATAGCAAAGGCATGGCGAACCGAAAGCGTTGCGAACGGCTTTATATGTTTGAAAGCAGTGTTTTGTATATATCAATCTTGGAATACACAGTCATGTCACACCCTTATGTAAACCTTATGGCACGCTCGGTAGTCTCGCTTGCAACTCCGAGATCGACGGAACACTTAGTTGGTGTTTGTGTGTGAAAAAAACTCGTTCCAGGTCCACAGAGTTATCATGTCACAACTCACAATGCCAATGGCATGATAGCTTGTATACTTTGACGTGTCGACGAGTGCGTTCGTGTTCCACTCGCACCTCATAAAGATGGTAGCAAATCAGAGGGGCCAGCCTGAATTGCGAGTTGTTGCCCGGAATATAAAGGGCAAAAGAAGAAACACTTTTAGTGACTTCAACCCACCCAGGGTTGAAGTCACTAAAAGTCTGACACTCCCCCCGCTCCACTGAGAACGGGGGAAGCTATTTGATGATTGACAAAAAAGCTTACACTCTTAAGTGCATGTTACTGGCATGGATATTCTAGACATCAAACAGAAAAGCGAATGCGAAAGCGGAGCGTAGCGCATTTAAAATTCGATTTAGGCACGCCACACTTTCGGTTCCTCATAATATGTGGCAAAAGCATTAAGCTACTTGTAGGCAAAAGTTTGTACACCCAAACTGTAAGTAAAGGGAGCACACACAATATATTAGGGACAGCATTTTCGGTAACATAAGCTTGCTTAATATTTAGAACCATAAAATGTAACTTAGCAAAATTAAAAGCGATTTACTCTGTGAAATAACGGTACTTTGAAGTGAGGTCTATTTCGTATGTCCTCCAAATTGCTCGTGAAAGAAGAAAACATTGGTAGAAGAAAAACACTATTGACTTTTGCTAAGTGTATACACATCATTGCCCGTGAGTGTATTTGCTTTTGTTCGACAATTAATGCGTAACCGAATATTGTGAATCTCCCCTTAAGTATAAATATTGCTACTCAACTAAATACATTTGGTTGAGTCTACGTTTAAGTAGAAAGTCGCGAAAAGAAGCGAACAGTATGGTTTTAAAGTACCTTCAACAGCTGCAAGAAGAAAACATCATTAATTCAGAATCGTTACGTTTCATAAAATAATATTTTAAAGGTACAACTTCCGAAAGCGATTGTAGACAGCAAGCGACAACGACGCATCAGTTTCAATTATAAACGCGACGGTAGCAGCGCGATGGTCATTTGTCAAATAAAAGCATAACACACAACTTTAATGTTGCAGTTCAAGTTGGCGCTGCTTGTCAAGAATAAATACATCAATATGTCAACATTTATTTTAGTTCTGTGTTTTCCCGTCTGCTCAGATAAGTTGGTCGAAGTAGTGGTACTTATCTTTGATTGGCTAGTGATGGAACGACTAGTTTGCAGCTTGTAGTCGATGCTCGACAGCAGCATCAGTGTCGCTGCAGTCTGGCACATACATGATGTTTTCTTATGCTAACACTTTTTATTTTTTATTACTAGTTCTAGTTTAATATTCTTTTTACAAATAAATTTTGTTTTATTGATTAAATAAGTGTGCATTATCTTAAATTGGATCTGTAATATTGTGTTAGAATTAGTTTAAAAAAATAGCAATTAGGGCGACTTTGTTCCCGCAGGTTGCTGTTACAATCGCTTTCGGAAGTGTACCTTAGAACAGTGCACAAATACCTGTAATATAATTAAATATGAGGCGGCTGTGTCGAGCATCTTGCGTTGTAAACATTCTTGAAACAATTCCTTTGGTTTGCCTGCCGCGGAGAATAAATACGCCCATAGCGCTATCTCTGTCTTTCTTGCGCACTGTACCACTGTCTGAAAGAGATAATATATTTGTTTGTTTAGAAGTCTAAAAGAATATTTTATTATCTAAACTGACTGTGATGTTTAAAACAGTGTACATCAGCTGTTAATGTCAGAAATCATCATTGTTACACAATATTGACACTGACAACCCTTGAACTAGATCTGGGGCCTTAGTCTGCTATTACAATAGTGTCAGAATGGTCGATCACTGATCGCATAATGGTTAATTTTGACAGATTAAGGCCCTTGATCCCGTTCAGTTAAATGGTAAAATTCCTAAGTAACACATTATCAATAACAATTGTTCAGTTTGAGAGACTAACATTCTTCAAAAAGTCCAATTATTTTGTTTTGAATACTTTTTAATTTTATTAGAAGTTTTGTTTTGGCCAGTTAAGGGCGATATTTAATTATATTTTATTGGAGGATCGGAATAGTAATTTAGCAGTTTTATAAAAAATGTGTATCACTATATTAATTTTTGCTGCGCTGCGTGTCGCGAGTTCGATTCCCGCACGAAACAAATATTTTATGGCCTACAGATAGTTGATCCGGGTCTGGCTGTTTGTGTATGTAAGTTTAAATGTTTGTAAACGCACCCACGATACAGGAGACATTCCTGGTGTGGGGCAACGTTTTTTTTAAAGAAAAAAAAAACGGGCCCGAAATTGATAAATAAACCCAATGAATTGCCATTAGCAAAAGTTTTTTTTTTCATGGTAACACTACCAATGATTTACATGCCATCCGTCCCATTTGACCAGCAGCATGTGTAATGGGTTATTTGTTCAACTGTCTGTTTAACACGCAATCTTTCATAAATTTGCATACGTTTCATAGGTATAAATGTATGAAATATGTTCTGCTTACTAGGTAAGCAATAAAATGGAAAAGATTATAAATATTTGATTTTTTAGTTATCTTTTTTAAGATATCTTGACTCACCTGCAAATAAACAGGAAACTCATGCACAAACTCAATGATTGATGGTAGCTGTGCATCAGGTATGGGTTCCTTACTAGTCGCCTCTTCTTCCAACACTTCATGGAGCAGCAGTTCTAAGGAGTGCGGGAAATACGCCAGCTGGGAGCAAGACCGCGCGATCTCCCACGCGTGATAGCCCAAGTTACGTCGAAGCAGCTGACGGAGGATTTGATGCAAGTAGACTTGGCTCTGACGGAAAATAATGGAGAAATATTTATTAGATGCTGCACAGAATAAGTAGGTATTATTTATTACTAGCTTTCGCCCGCGGCTTCACCCGCGTTAAATTTGGGGTAACACAGTTCTCCTTGCGCCTTATTGATTTGTAATAGCAACGCTAAGTTTTCCCTTTTCTTCCCCCTTTCTCCCTGACATCCCACTTTTTTTAAATAAAAAATAGCCTATGTCCGTCTCCTGGTTCCCAACTATCTATGTACCAAAATTCATCACAATCGGTTTAGCCATTAAAGCGTGAAGAGGTAACAAACAAACAAACTCACGTTCACTCAACAAACAAAATAAGTATACAAGTTCGAATAGTGAACAAGGCATTCTCTACCATTCAACCTATTAATAAAAGTACCTGATAAAAAATGCAGTTCACCAAAAATAATATGAAATTCGTTGCTTTTTAATAGTCTTTTCTGGTCCTAATTCTGCAACCTTAAAGACCTGTAGGCCTACTATGACGTCTTAAAGCAGAACTTAATCCACTGAGTAAAAGAGATGGTGCTAGACACCCTGTATAGCTCTGTCTCTTTCCCTCAGCGGAATAAGTTCTGCTTTAAAACGTCATGGTAGGGTAGCTGAACGTACCAAGGACTTCTGTCAGTCATAAGTGTGTTGACTTGTGACTGAAGTTAGATAAGCTCTGCTGGCTTGTATTCCTCGGTGGATTAAGCTGAGATGCGATCTATGTCACCCCACATTTCAGAAAAAAAATCTTTATGTTTTAACCGCGGTGGACTATTTTTTTCCTCTGCGCAAGCCTTATGGCATTGTGCGGTCGACAGCAATAGAGATAAGTAACTAGTCTTTTCAGATTTAGTTGTTTCTTTTTTCCTAAAAACCGGACGTAATTAAATTTGAGATTTTTAGAACGACGTTGGACGTCGTTGGACGTCTACAACTCAAATTTAATTTCGTCCTTTTTTGTAGTATGAATATTTAGATATGAATTGTTATTTTAGAAACATTCTAATTCGAAGAAAAAAAACACTAGTTATGCAACGTCAAAAAAAAGAGAGATCATTATAAAAAGATTGACGATAGGATGTTGTTTGTTTTTTAACAAATTCATGGATTTTAAGAAAATTTCAACTATTCCTGACGTGCCTAGTTTCTCAGTTCTTTTGTTCACTGTTTACTGATATATTATTATACAAGCTTTTGCCCGCGGCTTCGCCCGCGTTAAATTCGGTAGCGCCTTATGGATTTGAAATAGCAACGCTAAGTTTTCCCGTTGCGTCCCTCTTTCTCCTTCATAGCCCACTCACTTTTTTAAAAACCTAACTATCTCTATACCAAAATTCATCAAAATCGGTTAAGCCATTAAAGCTTGAAGAGGTAACAAACAAACAAACTCACTTTCGCTTTTATAATATTAGTAAGGAAGTAAGGATAATAATTCGTAGAAGGAGACTTGTAGCATAAAGTAACGGTCCAATTATTCTCGCTGACACTAAGTAGCGAAATATTTCATCAGTTTTCATCACTCACTCGGCACAACAGTTTCATTAAGTGCCCTAACCAACGAGGATGTTTTGTGGATGCATTCATTTCATAAGCTAAGCCAGGTTAATAACTAGGAAATCAATAGTTATTAAGGCGTAAAATTGCCAGTTAATTGGAAAACTGATTAATAAACAACTTATTATGTTTAAATGCTATAACTGTATGTGTAATGGAGGAAGGATGCAAATGAAATATATGGGTTTTTAATAAGTTCCGACGACCCCAGTGGCAGTGACGCCCAAAGTGAGTTCCGTAGAAAAGTTACACAGGTTCCGCGAAATTATATAATACCACAGTTATTGGGAAGTATCAAAACGAAATCTAAATATATAAAACTCAAAGGTTACTATGCCACGCGGACGAAGTCGCGGGCGAAAGCTAGTTTATTATAATTCTGTTTCACATCCTCGGTAACTGCATGACGCGCAGTAAGTCAACTCCCGTCCCGCACAGCGCTGTGTCAACCACCATCTCAATTAAACGGTAGACAAGTATAATAAATAATTAGTTACTACTAATATTTATTCAATTAAACTTACTGTTCTATTGACGACACAAAACGGCAGCGAGAACACTGAGTTGGAGTCTGAAGCGTACAGAGTTGTGTCATTCTCAGCACCCAGTAGGATAGCGTCGTCGAATAAAATTGCTGTGGACAAGAATGTAATATAAAATATTGCATTTAAAGATCTCAAGACTTGTATGTAGCAGACGGGCCCGCCAGAGCTACTGCCTCCCGGGGTAGCGGGTTGTTCGAAAGACATACCGCGGCCCCGGAACAATAAGGAAAAGAAGGAACATAGATGGGTTTTAGTCAGTACAAATCTGGCGCTCCCTTCTGCTCCGCCCAGAGCGGGAGAAGGGAATTCCAGTGCCCACTAACATCATCAAATCCTTCAAAATACTGCTATTAGAAGCTAAGGTGTACTTACTCAGTGGATAAATATTAAGATGGAACGGCAGCATGATCCTTTTCGCCATAAACGTGTGTCTTCCTGAATCAGGATGTCTAGTAGCATCTCTTGGCAATAGGGGGAGCCACACTCTAGCACCTAGAGCTCCACACCAGAGCCACAGAGCTCGAGACAGCTGGGTTTGTGAGCCGGTGACGCTTCCACAGGACCAGACGCTTTCAACGCAGGATGCGAGGACCGTAGCTGGGAGACAGCTGTAGGCCTGAGAACAACGGGATATGAAATATTCATCAAATCTGTCAATTATTTTTTCAGAGAAAATACGGGCATTGATGACAACAGTGGTTTTTTTTATTATCATTTTATGATGTCATTATGATCTCATTCATTTAATTTTCTTTTTTTTTAAATTGAATCAATTGGTCTTTCAACTCCATATTCTTGACTTAACGTTTTAGGATTATTAAAACTGTTTACAAGTTTGTGATAAAAGCAAATAAGGATTCTCGACTCATGGTGTATAATATGCTAATATTTCATTATAATATTCTAATGGGTTAAACTATAATAAAATAATGCATCTTAACTCATAACTCTCACGCCGCTGTGCAACGAAAACATAACCAACCTTGGCAGTCTGGTTAAAAGATAAACACTAAAATATTGTTCGACTGTAGCTATCAAGTTGTCTTTAAATCAATATCAAAATGTAGGACAACCAAGCGGATCTGATCTATCTATCTATATCTAGAATATTATTAGTAAATTAAAACCGGCCAAGAGCGAGTCCAAACTCGCGCGCCGAAGGTTCTGTACAAACTTGCGACATAAATGGGCATATCTTTTGTCTGCGTAGAATTAGAGGGTTAGTTTTTTCACAGCACACAGGGACCACAGATATGAGAAGAGGGGAACCGTTGAGGTATGACGCGTTCCCGAGACAGACAGAAGGACAATAAAGTGATCCAAAAAGGGTTCCGTTATTTTCTTTTGAGGTACGGAACCCTAAAAACACAAGAATTCACTAGTAATAAAGTTTTGGTATACCTAGTACATGGCCTATAGCGAATAGATTGATTTTATGCCATTTAATTACATGTTTCAGACCAGCTATTTACACCTTAAGTGTAAAACTAGTTTGTTTACTCCATATTAAGAATGAGTAAAATATAGAAGTTGTTGAACAATACTTTGTTCGTGTTGGTATCTGTTAATGGATTTATTGAATGATTTCAGGATTATGTAAGTCAAGCATGGTATTTCTACCTTGAAATCAATAATAACTATCAAGTTCACGAGCATATACAACAGGTGTATAAAGATCAATGCGTAATGTTATACAAGTAATATCTGATAATGATCACACTGACCGACATCCGTCAGTGGAGCGTGCAATCAACCGAGCGTTTACGACGCTCACAGCCGCACGCAGGCGCAACTGGAGCAAAACGTCGTATCATTAACGCGTTTAAACCTATTGCAGCAATACAACACGATGCGTAGAAACCTCCCAATTCCTACTTTTACAAATATTAACTTATCACGGAAATCAATCACATAAATCATCGAAGCAATTGAACAGCTTCCGATCTGAAGTTAACTGAAAATTTTCGTGCGTTGATCCGCGCGTCCTGCATACCGAGGCATCGAGCCCTCTTTACATATTAACTCACGTTTTCACTGCCCGAAGGCTGTTCTATGAAAATGAGGAAGCCTGATGCAACTCGGGGTGATTGTTGTTACAGCTAGAGCGAGTGCGCGCCAAATATTCCACATCCGCAACATAGGGCATGAAGGTCTAAACCAATCGCCTATAAATGCCTTCAAAGTGCTGATAGCTTAGCAGTGCGTTTTTGACATCACGTCAGTGCGTCTCCGGCATAATGAATATTTACGTAGCGGTCGGTGCTATTAGTTTTTGCTTTGAATTATCATGTTTTAAGGATATGTTCGTGAAGTGGTGTTTGAATTTTCCAGGTATCGTGCCTCCTGGCCTTCACGGCGTCTGTTGTGGCTGACGGTCTATTAGGAGGAGGTTCAGTATACGCACCAGGTCATGCTTCAGTAGATTATTATGTGAGTTTTGTGATACACCATCTGTTACAACCAATGATTTCTTTTATAGTTACTAATCGCGTGTTTATTGTTGTAGGCATATCCCAGATACGCCTTCGAATACTCAGTGAATGATCCACACACGGGAGACAACAAGGCGCAATGGGAAAAGCGAGACGGAGACGCAGTTAAAGGTACATATTGACCTGATAACTTTTAATATATATGTTTTTAATACAGCTGTTTAATCATCTTTTGTTTGCAGGGGCTTACTCACTAGTGGAACCGGACGGCAGCATACGTATCGTAGAATATTGGGTAAATGGCAATTCAGGATTCAACGCAGTAGTGAAACGCATTGGACCTAACTTGCACCCAGTGTCTGGCCCAACATCCATCTACAAGGCAGCATTACCAGTGTTGGGCTATGCATCGGGCCTTGCCCCGATTTCTGTAGGACCAATTGCTAAGTTAGGAGGATTAGCTGGCGCTCCCTTAATATCAGGACCAATCGTTGGTGGAGCTTATTCTAGCGCCAATCTTGTGAAACCAATATCGATAGCGCCAATCGCCCCCATAGCACCAATCATTAGGACTCCTATTGCACCAATCGCACCAATTGGATCATACGGATCAATAGCACCGATCGGCCCGATCTCGAAGCCCTACGCATCTATTGCGCCATTGGTGCCTTCGTACTCTGGACTCCCAGGTCCTATTTACAAAGCTGGGCCAATTTACTCGGCACCTATCGCTCAGCCCATCTATAAACCTGGTCCGATATACACTGCTCCTCTGCCAGGACCTATTATCAAGTCTGGACCAATATTGACGGGAGGCTATGGAGGCTATAACGCTGGACTTGGAGGAATTGGAGGATTGAAGGGCATTGGTCTGACTGGACTAGCTGGTGGATACGGAGGAATTGGTGGCGGATACGGAGGAATCGGCGGCGGTTATGGAGGATTTAAGGGCGATGGCCTAACAGGAATTGGCGGTTACGGAGTACTTAAAGGCGACGGTCTTGCAGGAATTGGAGGATACGCAGGGTTTAAAGGAGATGGTCTCCTAGCAGGCTATGGCGGTTACGGAGGTTGGAAGGGCGATGGTCTTGGATATAGTGGACTTGGCTCCGGTGTCAGTTACGTCAAAGCCCCTATTGGTGGACACAGTACATTAGCTGACCTTGGCCAAGGCTTACTGAACACGTGGGGTCCGATATCTTATGGAAAACACTGATTTACTGCAGTTCTATCTCTGAAACAATGACTAACATCTTAATGCCGCTGTCCATTACTTGCTTCTTTACTTTATCTTCACGAGTGAGTCCCTTGAAGAGAACTTAAAGGTTAAGTTCAGAAACTATTGTACATAATGTAATTAATATTTATGTTGATAATTATAAGTCAGACATAGCACTAATAAAGCATATGCCACCATGTGGTTATAGCGAGTTGTTTTCCTTTCATTAATTCTATTGAATTATGAGTTATTCAGAGTGAATTTAAATTTTACTCATGTACATACAATAGCGTCTCAAACAAATAGAAAATATTTTACATACAACATAATGAAATTAATGTTCAGATTCGGTTGAAACGTTTGATTACCGTCGCTTACAGAAATATATTCATTAATTGTATACAAGGAATATCTCCTTAAGGAACTAAACTGGTTTGCTCTTCCCTGATGTATAGATCTCAGTCAAAGAGTTTTGGCTACTATGATTCTAAAGTAATCCATCGACAATTCATGAACCTCGTAAAATTTGCCGTCGAAACAAATGACGACCTTTCATACTCTTGTTGTACAGCCTGAGTCTGATTGTGAATGAATGAATTTAAAAGTTTTATTGAATATATCTTAGAACCCAAAAAAAAACTTTGTAATTTGTAGAATTTATTTATTGTAATAATTTGTAGAGTGCGTGCATCGCGTATTCTCTACAAATTATTATCAAGGAAGAGCCCTATCAGAAATAAACTCCGAAATCACAAAAAACGTGTAATTAAGTCTAACAACCAATCTACTATCCGGCCAATTTGTAGTTTCAGCATAATTATACAGTGTCCCTGGAAGTAAGGATTAAATCGAATAGAACATGGACAAGGTCATTCCTAAACTTTTTAACCCCGAAATTGTCCACCTGTCTGCTAGCAGTTCTTCATCCTGTATTTAGCCCACCAAATCTAATCTTGCTGATAATATTTTAATGCTTGATTGATGACATCTGTTTGATTTCCGTTTGAATATTTTATCCTTACTTATATATATTATATATATATTTATATATTATATTATATAAGCGAAAGTGAGTTTGTTTGTTTGTTTGTTTGTTACCTCTTCACGCTTTAATGGCTAAACCGATTGTGATGAATTTTGGTACATAGATAGTTGGGAACGGGAGACGGACATAGGCTAATTTTTATTTCAAAAAAGTGGGATGTGAGGGAGAAAGAGGGAAGAAAAGGGAAAACTCAGCGTTGCTATTACAAATCAATAAGGCGCAAGGAGAACTGCGTTACCCCAAATTTAACGCGGGCAAAGCCGCGGGCGAAAGCTAGTTTAAAATAAAACCGGATGTGATTCTCCCACGAAATCTTATCGAATCGAAAACGTTCTGAGTAAACCTTATTATGATAATGTAGCTACACAGTAGTAAAATAATTTCCGTATCGGATTAGTGGACAGTGTGGCGATTAAATATGGGAAATGGAAGTATAAATTGCGGACTGGCCGTTTGAAAGAAACAATTATCAGCAAAAAGCAATCAGAAACCGTGCATCTGTTCCCGACGTTTTAGAAGTGCCCATGTAGGCCTATGTGAAATAAAAATATTTCGATTTTGAAACAGTTTGCTTTAAATGATAAATGATGTTTATTTTGTAATAAGGTTTTCACGAACACTTTTACACGTTTTTTTTTAAACTAGATAAGGCCTTTTTTTATGTACCCGACTACTATGCAAATTAGTGTCTGAAATTGACTTGTTAAGAAAGCACCACACAGATTGAATGGACCTGTCTAGTCAGTGCAAGCATTTGTCAGTTATCGTGTAGTTCGACTCATAACCCATGGAGTTCAACGACACGACGAATAATACCAAAAAAAGGGCATTTGTGTGCTTTAATTTTTTTTTTTGGGCAAAGACCTCTCCTAATTTCTCCCACTACTATTCTCGATCGCACCTTATTATACCAATGCAAATTGTGTTATGACAGATTGGAGACATGCAAGACTGACAGTGATCGTTAATCAAATATAATTCACTGTATAATGTATGTAGATCAATATAAACACGATTGTTGCTTGTTAGCTAATGTATAGGGGATTGGAAGGGTTCTGCCTAACCTCAAGTATTTAAAATGTTCAAATACTTTCGTACTGAATTATTGACGTTTCTTAAACTTTGCAGTTGTATGATTAGAAAGGTAGTGGCTAATGGGATGACGAGTTTCTATCTCTATCGTGTAATTACCTAACTTAGTGTCAGTTTTTTTTGGCTTAGCTTAACAAGCCGTCGAGAAATATCTCTCAGGCATGCTAGTTTACCCAGAATATTTTGTCTCCACCGAAGCAAATGACCATAAAGGGCAAAAAAGAAACATGGGTAACAATGGTAGAAAATGTTTGATAGTTACAAAGATTTAACCCGATGAATGTCGTTAAGTTCCTAAGGGGTACATAAGACAAATTTGTCGTAAGTACTCACGGGGGAACTTTATACGGTAGATATAGCTATCGGTTTAACGAAGGCCTGCCTCGCTAAAAAATTACTCATAAATTCGTCAATTTTAGGCGCGTTTGTTGTCGTCGATTTTTCGCGCGTTTGTTGCGACTTTCAACAGGTAATGATGACTAATTTGAAGAGCATATTTTTTTGCTGATTCGTGTAAATGGTTTTGAGTACGCTTTGGATTTTTGGTTAAATCTTATTCAACGGGTTACAAAATCAGAAATATATCAATATCAGGGTAAAATCCTTCAAGATTAACCCTTTCAAAGGTAACCCTAAATACTATGCCTATACTCGAGCCGCCAAGCTACAAAGAAAAAATATTTGCGAATTAACAACTTGTTTTTGCATACATTTGGTCATGTTTCATGTGAATAACAAACTAGTTCACAAAATCAATGTACCTATCTATCGAACATTGTAGAAACGGGTCACACGAGTTCTACCATCGTTGCACTTATAAAAGGACTGTGTGAATACTGCCAAATGAACATTCGACATATCACAAGCTGACAATATGCATCGGTTTTTAATGGTTGGTAATTATTTGCTAATTACTTAAAAGTTGATGTGTGAAATGATTTGGCCGACTTCTTCAGTATCGGAAATCATTTTGGGGCGGTGCTAGGAAACAAATAGTAGGATTCTAAACCAGGAATTGGAGTTAAAGAAGTTTTCAAAAGACATTAAACGTTATTTCCATAGATCTACTCTTTAGAATGGGCAACTACAGTACTTTCACAGTTATCATGCCTTGTGACCGGGACTGTATGTTTTTTTGTTGTCTTTGTTTCTGCAGTTCGAAAGTATAGTTTCATATAAATGCTTTGATTTTGAAACATACTTAATGTAAAAAAAATCAAGAATTGCGGTCGATGTCTCTAGATAGTTTATTTCAATTGTAAATGAAGTTAAGGGCATAGTAGAATAAAAATACGCGTTGTGGCGGCCCCCAAATAACATAACAACACAAGGGCAGAAAGATGATGAAGTTAAGACCAACTCACACACACGAGGCCTTACTCCAGCAGACGGAATGATATAGCTTGATTATGTTTGTGCTTATGAAGTAATAAATAACTATGTTTTAACTTGTACGCGTGTAATTTCAGATTGCGTGCACACTTGCCGTAGCGATTGCTACTGCTTCCGCTGGTGCCGTAAATGTAGTTCCAGTCGTTGACAAAATCGTAAGTATCCGAGATTTCAACATTGATACATATTTGTGAGATGATCAAATGAGATGTTTACCTCCTTGTATGAAATGAAGAAAGAGTAGACTAGCAATTGCTGTACTAGATATGAGATACTACGTTAAAAAAGCCCGTTAGCGATCCAAAAGAAATCCAGGATTATTGAATAGTAATCGTTTTATGATTTTTTATTGCAGGATTATCCCCGCTACGCGTACAACTACGCAGTCAGCGATCCAATAACAAAAGACAACAAAGCGCAATGGGAAACCAGAGATGGGGACGTCGTCAAAGGCTCCTACTCATTGGTGGAACCTGACGGAACGCTCCGCGTCGTGGACTACTCAGCCACAGACCACACCGGGTTCAACGCAGTCGTCAAGAAGATCGGTCCGGCTGTACATCCTCCAGTGTTACCAATAGCAAAAACTGTAGCTCCTTTAGCACCAATTGCTCCTCTAACGTCTATAATAGGTCCGGTAAACTATGGATTTGGTCCAGCACCCATTGTTGCCAACCTACCGAGGCTAACGAATCTGGGACAGTGGAGTCTCCCGTGGGACCCCTTCACACACTCCTACGGAGGATGGGTTCCGTTAGCAGGCCCCTTGCTACACAAACCGTACGTCACAATATTCAGTAAGAAATATATAGGCGGTAAAGTTCACAGGTCAACTACAGGACCAATACCCTTGTACGGTAGAACGCTGGTGTTGAAGACGAAACATTGAAAGTTTTGTATTGTAAGACGGTGGATTTGTTTATAGCCTTGGTATTCTTATAATTTTACCATACTGGTCAAGGAGTTACGGTCTTGTCTGAGGTGTTATTCAAGAAATTGAAGTAGCCATATTATTTTTATTACCATGTCTTCAGTGCGTTTGGGTTTTGATTTATATTTTAGTCAGAATTAAGGCTAAAATTACCTAGTCTGTAAATGCTTTAAAAATCATTTACATAATATTGTACGGCAACGATATTGTTGTAAATATGTAGAAAAAAAAAGCATTTTAACTAGCGTTTTGGAATTCTTTTTGTTGTGAACATAATAAACTTCATATGTTTTCTCAATAAGAATTATATATTTTATTTATTTTGACCCCACTTTTTTTTTATTTATGTAAGGGTGGATGGAAAAAACATGTGCAGTTTTATTTTTCTAAATGAAGAAAGTTAATTGAAAATGCACCAGTCTTATTTTATGGATTATAAAATTACAGTAGGTCAAAATCAAAAGTCATTGATTCAAATTAAGCTGATAATCAGCACTTCTTGAACGTCAGATTACAAGAGACAGTCCGACGAAAACGCCCTGCCCTTCGCCACTTCCTAGTGTTTTAGCTGAGAAGAAGAAGGGGCGGAACAAACTCCCTAGCAACACATCTGTCTGTCAGGTTAGAAGAAGGTGTTTTCGGGTTGGTATTAATACATAAGGTGTACGACAATACGCTCAAGGCCTCCGTGTGGTACTTCGGACCATGAAACTTTGACCCCAAGAGTTCTTGAAATTAAAAAACGGCCTTCTATAGGAACTGAAGCGATCACCAGCATGTATGTAAAAACTTATGGATTTTGAAAATCTATAGTACAAAAGTTTCATGATCTGACAGGTTTTACGCTTATTATGTGACACCTTGCATAACAAAAATATTATCATGCCTGTATTCTTAGTAAGCGAGGGTTTATAGTAACTACAACCATCATTACGCCAGATTGTGGTATATTCAGCGAAGACCAGGTCCAATCAATTTGAACTCTAGGTTCATACTACTGCTACTATTAAAAACACTAAATTAAATTGGAAAGGAAACAAGGTCCTGAGTTGCTCCGCAGTTGTATTTAGAACCACTTTACCAACGAATACATACTAAACAAAATTGCATCACGCCTTTTATAGTAGTACACCGTAATTTCGCCAGTTATGTTTAACCCCATCTAATAGGTGACTAACTGTTCCGTTGGTCCCGGGGTTACAAGCGAGTTGAGTGCTGCTGAGTTATATATACCCGGGTTAAGCAAAAAGGTTCGCGGTATGATAGTCCCCTGCCTCGGAAAGCACGTAAATCCGTTGGTCTTGCGCCTGATCTCTCTCGGGTTGTATCGGAATGCCGTTCCATCGTCCCGTCTCTATAGCTGCTACTGAGATATTCGTGATGGAAAAACCCAATAACTTTAACATCAGCGTGGAAATCGAAACCCATGACTTCATTCTCAGTAGTCGCGCTGGCGACTACTAGACCAACTTTGAACGTGATACAATCGAATCCATAATATTATTTATACTCCAAAAAAGGATCTAAACAGTTTATGAAACTTTATGGACGACAATAGTATAAATAATATACATATTAATAAAAATATATATTTTTAAATGCTTTTAAATAAATAATCTGTAAGAAAAGTTAATAAAGGAAGTCCTTACTAATATTATAAAAGCGAAAGTGAGTTTATTTGTTTGTTACGTCTTCACGCCTAAATGGCCAAAACGATTTTGATAAATTTTGGTATAAGTAGAGATAGTTGGGACCCTGGAGACGGACATAAGCCAAAAAAAAGTGAGAAAAGGGGGAGAAAGAGAGAAGAAAAGGGAAGAGAAAAATATATTTTTTTTTCGATCATCATGCGGGTTAAAGTTAGCGTTAGCCCAAAGTAACTATACCATGCGGACGAAGACGCGGGCGGAAGCTAGTAAATAATATAAATTAATGCGTAAGTAAGTATTTCTGTTTTACACCCTTTATCTGCTGAACAGATTAGTATGCGCAAGGACGAACTTAGGTTAGGACATAATGTATTTTATATCCTGATAATATTTTCAGTTTGCGATTTAAAATAACGAATTTTGTTATCTGACTCTCTGACTACCTATATTAAAGGAGTATGAAGAATGTGTATAGTTCTTCATCCTCCTTAAAAAGGCAGGATCATCTGACAAGACGGATTACTTTAATGCCTCAATTAAGTTTGGATGTTAATTCTTCCTCTGTGGCATAGATGGCGCTGTAGTACTTTTTGTACTATCGGCGTGTACGGCTACAATATCACAATCAAGTCAAATCTCTCTCCTTAGATCATGTTCGCTACTGTGATTGGTTGCCTATGAACCCAAAAACTGTCAAATTAGAGGACATAGTATTTTACTGAACAACCAGCAACCAGAGACTCGTCATAATACCCACAAAATTCTTAAAAAAAAAAACCTTCTACATGCGAATCGCACTCGCGCACTAAGGGTTCCGTATAACTTTGCGGCCATATCTTTTGACTGCGTAGACTTAGACGGTTCATTCTTCAGAGCTCCAAGAGACCAAAGAATTGAGTGTAATTATGGTTTTAATTTTAACTTTATACCTCCTCGCGTTCTCGTTTTAAGGCTTGACAGACAGACGGACAACAATGTGATCCTTTAAAGTATAAGGGTTTCGTTTCGTACGACCATGTCTCGTTTCTAATTGAGGAACCTCATTAAAGAATGTTCATCAACGATTCCGATAGTGATATTAACTAGTTAATAGTACAGTCTCAATAAAAAGCGTTCATCACTTTTAGGTCTATTTTTGATTGCTGCGTGCGTGAACGATATTCTTTACCGTTTCAGTATTATTTTTATGTCTAAGTCACATAAAAACAATCAGTAATGCACAATAGCCATAATTAAAAAAAAAGAGTCAATGTTATTTATGAATTTAGGTTATGTTGATGTCAAATGCACAATAATAATAATTATTTTTATTAGGTACTCATTATGTAAAAATGTTGGTTAACTTATAATTGGCATCTGTATAAGTCCAATACTTTAATTTATACTTTTTTAATATTTTAATACAGAAACTGTTCTGAACAGAGACTTTTTTTAAATAAATAAATGCACAGAATTTACTTATTTTTTGACGCTTGTTTTCAAGTCATTAAATTTAGTTTTCCATGCTTAGAGCCCAAGTTAAAAATGAACGATGATCTGTTGCGACTTGATTAAAGAACGAATTGGAGAATTGACAAAGATGGAAGCAACTCGACTGTACCTGACCCAGTTGTCGCCCGTCAAAGAACAAATGCGAACAAACAAAAAAACAATACGTCATCGTCCCACATAACAACCCCAATTAACTCATTAGTTAATCACATTGTACGAGCCTAACTACCAGTTATGTATAAACTATTTATGAATACTAAATCAGGCAAAAAGAACTGAAACCGACCGGTTGTGAACAAGATGTTTGACAGAAACCGGGGCACTGCCGGGTCGAATAATTAGTGTAGTATAAATAGGCATGTCGCAAATGACAAAATACAGTGCACTTCGTTTGCTCACTGGAATACCTTGCCAAGCAATATGAACATGTATATCACGGTAATAAATTCCTCAATTTTTTAATCTAGTTCCTGTCTTCAGACAAGTTTTCTCTGTTAAAATGCATCCTTTCCTTTTGGAAGATATAGAACAGCAGTGTTTTTAAATGGTATAACATTGTATAGAAGCGCTTCATCAAACTCATTTTATTTAGTGATATATTCGGTTTCACCTCAATGGCCTACATCTAAATAATAGGCACATCTTTACCAAGCGATAAAATTTTAAATATGAGTTTTTAGGGAAGGCGAAGGTAAGTTTCTTAATCCAACACTTTTTTTAATTTTCAGGTCACCTGCCTGTTGGCCCTGGTTGCGGCCGCTTCGGCGTTCCCGCCCGCGACGCTTTCATATGTTCCCATTAACACTATTGAAAAAATCGTAAGTTTAACACTAAATCTTATTAGGGCTCATTTATAGTCACAATCTTGAACACCATCGGTAATGGGACTGGTAGCTTTAGGGCAAAACTCAACAGTAAAATTGTCAAAAACCTTTTTAAACCGAGTTAAATGGCTGTCGGTGTCATTATCCTATAAAATTGTGACATTCATCGTAAACTCTGCTTAAATGTTGATCGGATTTCATTTCATTGGTCAAATTCCTCCTTGGTTACTATACATAGTTTTTTTTTAATGTGCCTTGTTTGGTCCTCAATCTTGTCGGACAGATGGGGCAAGCTAACCCATAATAAGTCTTTTAACTTTCGAAATACTGTTTTCTTACAAAATATACTTTTTTTTTCAGCCGAACCCAAACTACGGCTTTAACTACGCGGTAAACGACCCGTCGACGGGAGACAACAAGGCGCAGTGGGAGACGCGAAACGGTGACGTGGTCCGAGGAGCATACTCCTTGGTGGAACCCGACGGCAATATCCGCCTTGTTGAGTACACTGCGGACTCCTTGTCCGGATTCAACGCCATCGTCAAACGCACAGGACCGAACGTACACTCTGTAGCGTTGCCCATAGCGGCACCTATAGTTGCCAAGCCGATCGTTGAGACCCTTGCCCCGATCACGCCTGTATTAACCAGGGCTCACTTCGGACCGATAAACGTCGGCCCTATTGGTCACGGACCTATTGGTCATGGACCTATAGGACCCTTCGGTTTTACTGGTCATGGACCCATCGGTCCAATTGGACACGGTGCCATCCCAGTTGCTCCTATCGCCGAAATCGCACCCGTCGCCGAAGTTCATCATCAGCCAATCATAACCCCAGTGATCGATACTCCACCAATCATCGCGCCTGTGCCTACGTTCGACCTTCCCCTGATCTACCCGCTCCCCCCGGCTGGACCGTGGGTACACCTATCGGGCACATCGTACGGAGGAAAAGGTAACATCGTCCGCCGCTGGGCCGCCGGACCTATTTCACTCGATGGCAAGACGCTCTCCATTAGAACCAAGCATCATTAAGCTAAGTTAAGTTTCAAATGTAAATAATTCCTTTAACTAACTTCTCCGTGTATAGGTAACCTATTTAGTTACTCACGGCGCTAGTGTGTTCTTGCATTTGACGTCGTACATGCAAAAATACACATAGGTCATGATAGAAGTTAAGTGTGAGCGGTATAATCCAAAGCAACGAAGTGTACCTGAATAATAAATAAATATTTTACGAACGAACTTGTTTTTTGTTTTCCTAGAACAGAAACTCGAAGACATCTAGCAATGGTATTGTGACTACGTGAAACTCAGTAGGGTTTATGTCGTTACAGAACGGGATAATACTTTTAACCGACTTCCAATCCCCCTCCCCCAACTTGCCTTGGAAGCACGAATGACCCCTTACAATCCGTAGATTGTACATCCGTAGATTGAAAATTACTCTATCCACAATTGAATAAGAATAAAAAAAGTATTTATTTGACTCAAACCGGACAAAACAGTTAAGCAAAATTGCAATTGAAAGAAAACAACCGAAAAAAGACAAACATGCATCTATTTATATGTATTTCTAAAACACAGATTTGTTTGCACCTATGTCCGTTATAGAATTTGAAGCCATACAACCGATGTGCATTAAATAAACAATAATGCGAAGATGGTTTTAAATCATAATCGAGGACACTAAGGAGCTGAGCAGCGGGTGAAACCGCTGGGCCCAGCTAGTAAAATAAATTGTCAAGGAAGTCCTAGAACCAAAAATTAAAAGACATTTTCCAACCGGAGCCCGTACTGAAATGGATTGCAGCCAAAAGACTCAAACGCCAAAGTCCCAGAAGTGGGTTATACGCTACTTATAATAGTTTTTTGTTGAACGTATTAGTGGGAAGTACAGCGTAAATTAGGCGCATTTAGTTATGCGTGCCGAACATTCAACGACACGCACACTAACTGGTAATGTATGCGTTTTCAATACATAACTTTGTAAAGTGGTTAATTGGTGCATATGTATGCAATATTAAACTTTTAATTCAAGAATTAGGCTCTGTAGAATAGATGATTAACTTTTTGCACGACATTGCTTTTTTACTCAACTTCACGTCGCCAAGCCTAGTTAAAAAAATATGTGTTAGGCATTTTAACTAGTGGAAATTTTTGTTTTTTTTTATTTATTACAATTTAGACAACTTTAGTTGTCAATGACTAAATTAAAATATTTATAAATATATATCTTTGTAGTATGCTAAAATGGCGTACTCTTATTTCACTACTTGACCGGCTAAACAACGCTGAAACATTTATGCAAAAATGTTCTGTAATTTATCTGCAAAAAGTTCAAATTTCAATGTTCAAACATTCACCAGAAAGATATCGATAGTTGAAACTCACCGGATTATTGTCTTCATCAACGTCATACTCTTCTCTTTGAACCATCATCAGCTTTCCGCTAGCGTTGATCACCTGAAAATATATGACATTGAAAATCAAATATGTGTGACGCTGGGTAAAAGTCTCCACTCAATGGGTGCCTACATGCGGGCCTGTGGACGGTGAGCAATGGGTAGCTCACCGTCCGTCCGTCTATTGACGACAAGCCATCTCGACGGCGCGTTTGTGTTTCACGCGCAGGGAAAAAACACGAAACAACGCGTAGCGCAAAGAGATGTCAGCAAAGCAGAGGGGTCTGCCAGGGCCTCCGCCTGCTGGGGCTGCGGGTTGTTCGAAAGAGATACCGTGGCCCCGGAACGTAAAGGGCAGTAGAAGGAACATGGGTGGGTTTTAGTCAACACAAGTCTGACACTCCCCCCCCCCCCGCTCCGTCCAGAGCGGGAGAAGTTATTTAATGATTTCCCAAACCAAGAAAAAATGGGTGCCTACATAGATGGACGGTATCGCCGAGGCTGGCCCTCATGATACGAGCACAAAGACACGACACGACTGGCGCAGTGGCTGAGCGATCGACTGCTGCGCTGCGTGTCGCGGGTTCGATCCCCGCACGGAACAAATATTTGTATGGTCTACGGATAGTTGTTACGGGTCTCGTTGTTTGTGCATGTGAGTTTAAATGTTTGTAAACGCACTCACGATACAGGAGAAATCCCTAGGAATTTCTCCTGTATCGTGGGTGCGTTGCAACGTTTGCGTGCAACATTTTTCTAAGAAAAACAGTGATCTTTCTTCATCAGTCTTCAGTGATGTCCTCACCAGTGAGTCAGGCTGTCGCTGCACGTGCACGAACACGGCGGACGAGCGGTGCCGATGTGGCGGGTCTTGCAGCCGACACAAGGACGCCGATACCACGCAAGCTGGGTGGGATAGTGCTGATACGTCCACTGCTTGAACGCATCGCATCTCTATGTTGCCGGCTGGAAAGAGAAATGTAATTTATCTCAGTTATAGTGCATTACTGTAGCGGCTAGCAAAAGGGGCATTGAGGAACGAACACGTTTATACGTAAGTCCATCAATGCCTAGTTGTGGCCAATGCTTGTATAGTATTTTTGCGGAAATTAAAACTAGGCAGAACTTTTTATTTGAAATGTATACCATCAACAAACTACAATATTTTTTCACGGCCAAGTGTTCATTTGTTTTTTTTTTTCAATAAACAGCTTTTTGTTTGCAAGTCAGTTCGAAGTTTAAATAAAACCTTTGATAAGTTACCTCCTTGGTGACTATAATTTGGAGTAAAAAATTCGTTCCATTTTTAAATTATGCAACAGAAATGAGTTTTTTTATACTAATTTATTCAGCCGCTAAAACCAGACAGATATGGATTTTCTTACAAATGTAACCAGCCGCTGTTGTATCTGTAATGGAAATTAGTGTATTTGGCCAGTACAGTAATTTCCATTTATCTCAAAGATTGGCAAAATAATGTTCAAATATCCCATCCTGTTTGAGAAAACATAATTAAGTACACTTTTCAACAGCTTTGTGTCGAAACCACACATCTATTTTATTAATTAAGTCTAGAATCTTATTTATAAATGCACAGCTGTTTACACACACGGTACGATGGCTGTATTTTCGGTACCTACGATTAATGGACACCATTAGTTATTAGAAAAAAATCTTTTTTTATTAGCCTACTCTCCAGTGCCAGACAGACAGACTGAAAACAAAATGATCCCATAAGGGTCCCGTTTTTTTTCTTTTTCAAGCCTGAGAGCACGTTTACCGAGTAGATGCTACTCCTCTGTAATAAGCCTAGACGTAAGGCTTTAGAGTAAAACTTGAACACTATTTACACTTAATGTTCTCACCGTTGTCCACACAGTTGAGCTCGTAGATGGTGACGAGCGCATCGGCTCCGAACACGACGAGCTGATCGTCCAATATGTCCAGCACGAACACTTGAGACTGAACGCGGACGATCTTCGCGAACTTGTTGTCAAGTTTCGCTTCGCGCGGGTAGAAACGGATCTCGTCGTGACCGTCTAGGATGCTGTAGCACCCTGGGGAAGAAAAAAGAAAAATGAATCAGTAAAGTTATAGCATAGATAATGAATTACTATCTACATTCGTAGAGATGTTAAACATCCACTCTAAAAACACTCAAACATGAATGAATGCGCTTAAATGGCGTTGGTAGAACTATTGTCTATGGATTTACTGAAGACATCCTACTTATATTACAAATGCGAATGTTTGTGAGGATAGATGGATGGATGGATGGATGGATGGATGGATGGATGGATGGATGGATGGATGGGTGGATAGATGGATGGAGGGATGGATGGATGGATAGATGGATGGATGGGTGGATAGATGGATGGAGGGATGAATGAATGAATGGATGGATGGATGGATGGATGGATGGGTGGATGGATGGATGGATGGATGGATGGATGGGTGGATAGATGGATGGAGGGATGAATGAATGAATGGATGGATGGATGGATGGATGGATGGGTGGATGGTCGGATGTATGGATTCTTGTTACTCTTTCAGGTTAAAACGGCTGAACGGATCTTGATGAAATTTGGCACAGAGGTAGATAATAGTCTGGAATAACACATAGCGATATCTCGCGAGCGAAGCTGCGGGCACTAAATAGTACTACACTCATAAACTCACGACTTTTTCCCAAAGGGGTAGTTAAAAACCACAGATACACAACAACTACTATCCTTGCACACACGAACACCGTACACACATTTAACATTTGAGATAGCATTTGAAGGCTGTAGATCTTGCCGCCAGGGTTGCGGGTTGTTCAAAAGAGATACCGTGATCCCGTAACATAAAGGGCAAAAGAATGTAAATGGGTGGGTTTTAGTCAGTACAAGTATGACACTCCCCCCTGCTCCGTGAAGTTACTTGATGATTTCATGAAAGGCCACAGAACTTTACAGATAAAATTAGGCTGTCTCATGCCCGAGCGATAGGTAGAGGTGCACTCTCAGAACAGTCAAACCCTGTCCACTTTTAAAATTCTGGTCAAAAAGCACTACCTCTCTCCTTAAACAAAAAATATTAAATATTTCTTTGCTCTTCATGATTGTTATTTTATGTGTATTTATACAGGGTGGCCAGTTGATAGGCGTCCAAAGAAAAAAATTAGATGCCTTATGCTAAGGGGTACCCGAATTACCCCCATGTATGTTCCGTGATTATTTGTAGTTTAGGAGCTAGAATTTTTTTAAGTACTATTTTTAAAATTTTCACCTAACATTGGTTTTTATTTTTTATGTCTTTATTCCTATCATTTTTAGATATTCTTTTTTGTGGAAACTATTAGCGATAACAATAACTACCATGCAAAAAAAAACCGTTTGCCTAGGCATTGTAGAACTTACCACAAAATTAGTCCAAAGTTCAAAATTACCATTAGAGTTCAATAATCAAAAATGTTCAGAGCTTAAAAAAAAATAAGTTAGGGGTGCCAGAGGTTTCTAAATGATCTTAAAAACTTCTATGGACCTTCAACAGACAAAATCGGTAAAAAAATATAGAGCTTGATCGGGGATTATTTCCTGTAATTAGCGTTGATAGCAATAAAGGTATTTTTACAGTTATTGTTATAATTTGGGATTTCTTTATTTTTGCCACTTTTATGATAAAAAAATACGGTAGATAGTTTACAAATTTTATTAAAACACGTTACAAAAGGTTTTCAAAGTGCCGCCGTACCACAGAAATGCACTATCTACATCTACGGAGGAAATTGTCTTTTAGTTGTCTAAAGTCTAAAGGCTTCTCTGTTACTTCTTACAACATTAAATAAATAAAATAATAAATATCTTGGGACAACTCACACACGGCTATCTGATCCCAAGCTAAGCAGAGCTTGTGTTATGGTAACCAGACAAAGTTTGTCCTGGGTGGGAATCGAACCCACGACCTCCGGCTCAGCAGTCAGGACCACTAACCACTACACCAACAGGCCCGCCACATTTCCCGCTTCTTCAATTTTCCGTTTTAGCTCTTCCTCATTGTTAGTGTCCCGTGCGTACCATCACGAGCCTGGACGGCATCTCGAATGGTGGTGGTAAAGTAATTGGTAGTTCACCGTTGAGAACGCCGGACCACATGTTCACACTGAAGTGGTGTTGAAAATTTTATGGTCTTACGGAATGAGGATTCTCGATAGCGGACTATGGAGAATCCATAACCAGACCGCTGTCCAAGCTCGATGGAGCCACTTACAAAGAGTTCTTGAAGAATTACCAATTTTGCTGTCAGACGTTAACTTAACACTGAGACGAGACATGGTTTACAACTAAAAGACAATTTCCTCCGTAGATGTAGATAGTGCATTTCTGTGGTACGGCGGCACTTTGAAAACCTTTTGTAACGTGTTTTAATAAAATTTGTAAACTATCTACCGTATTTTTTTATCATAAGAGTGGCAAAAATAAAGAAATCCCAAATTATAACAATAACTGTAAAAATACCTTTATTGCTATCAACGCTAATTACAGGAAATAATCCCCGATCAAGCTCTATATTTTTTTACCGATTTTGTCTGTTGAAGGTCCATAGAAGTTTTTAAGATCATTTAGAAACCTCTGGCACCCCTAACTTATTTTTTTTTAAGCTCTGAACATTTTTGATTATTGAACTCTAATGGTAATTTTGAACTTTGGACTAATTTTGTGGTAAGTTCTACAATGCCTAGGCAAACGGTTTTTTTTTGCATGGTAGTTATTGTTATCGCTAATAGTTTCCACAAAAAAGAATATCTAAAAATGATAGGAATAAAGACATAAAAAATAAAAACCAATGTTAGGTGAAAATTTTGAAAATAGTACTTAAAAAAATTCTAGCTCCTAAACTACAAATAATCGCGGAACATACATGGGGGTAATTCGGGTACCCCTTAGCATAAGGCATCTAATTTTTTTCTTTGGACGTCTATCAACTGGCCACCCTGTATATAAGTATTTGTGTTTATAAGTGATTTAAAAAATTGATTGAAAATTAATTTTGAAAAATGTTACGCGTTAAATCTATCCAAAGGTTGTCTTGAAAATATCGCTTTTAGCGATAAGACCGCCCATTGTATCACCCTATTTATAAGTTGTCTAGTGTTATTCCTGTTACTTGTATGGTGTACATAATAAAGAATATTCTATCTATCTGTTAAAATTGAAGAATAGGCTAAACAGATAATGATGATGGTATTCCTACCTATAACGATGTACTCTCTCCACCACAGCATGCCGCCCGCGACCACGAAGTCCTTCTCTTGCGCTTCATTGCCGAAGAGTTTCCATCTTCTTGATAGACAGTTGTAGTGCGCTAGACCTGTGCGTCCGGCTACACAAACGTTGACACCAGCATCGTCCAGTGCACTGTACTGTACGAATAAAAAAAGGCATATTACTCGACCACGGGAGCTTAAAAGGACAGCAGGAACTTATTCCACTGAGGGAAAGAGACAGAGCTATACAGGGTGTCTAGCACCATCTCTTTCCCTCAGTGGAATTAGTTCTGCTTTAAGACGTTGTGGTAGGCCTACAGGTATTGTTGTAGTTAATTACTACAGGACTTAATTGGAGTTTCGTACCTCAAAAGGAAAAAAAACGGAACCCTTATTTATTTGTTGTCTAGGAATTCTCTAGGAATTTCTTCATTTTCGAGGGTGCGGTTACAAACATTTAAACTCACATGCAGAAACAGTAAGACCCAGAACCAACAAATCTTGAAAATATTTTGTTCCGTGTGTGATCAAAAATGCGACACGTAGGTAGCGCAGCAAGCGTTTAGCCAGTGCTACATCCCTGCATATATACACCGCACCAAGAAGTAATTTCCAGAATCATCAGAAAGGATGATGATGATCAGTTTTTGTACTGACGACCCACTTTTAAATGAAAACGTAGGTCCGTAACCGTATCCAAATACCTGAATAATTGGATGTTCAGCTCAAAAATTGCCATTAAAACTTAGGTGATCGAGAAAAATATCGTTATCTTTAAGTATTAATGCTTAACAGCTGGGAGCTACCTTGTCAGCGTTGCCTCTGTAAAGCGCTGAACAAAGCCCTTTCTAACAACGTTTTCCTGCCCCCATCGCAATTTATTTGGGGTCGGCGCAACATGTCTTCAGCCAGTTTTAACAGTAATAGAATAGAAATTCTTGGCTAAATAATAGCAGCCGCTCGGGTCGATCTTTAAGTTAAGCCGCGCTTGTCTAGGGTGGTCTGTGGATGGGTGACCACCCGTTACATACCCAGTTTCCTCCGTGTCTCAGAAAACACGTTAAGCCGTTGGTCCCGGTTGTCGTTTGTAGATCTTTGACAGTCGTTACAGGGAATCAATATTCCGAAAGTCTAACTACCAGTCTTACCAAGGGCTATCCCATTACCTAGTACTATGCTGATATTCAGCTGCATCCGGTTAGACTGGAAGCCAACCCCAACATAGTTGGATAAAGGCTAGGCAGATGATGAGAATAGAAAGGGCTTTGTTCTTAAGAAACACCACTTTATTGTGCGTCTGTCTGTCAAGACCCTTCATCTCGGGAACGCGTTAAGGTATCAAAGTGATGGCACGGTGGCAGTGGTTGAGCGATCGACTGCTAGGCTGCGTGTCGCGGGTTCGATTCCCGCACGGAACAAATATTTGAATGGCCTACAGGAGGTTGGGTCTGGCTGTTTGTGTACGTGAATTTAAATGTTTGTAAACGCACTCACGATACAGGAGAAATTCCTAGTGTGGGGCATCGTTTTTTCTAAAAAAAAACGTTGAATGGACTGAAACGTTGGTGTGAAGGATGATATGGCAAGAAAGAAGGTCTTAGATAAAACAACAAGTAATGCAGAAATTATGTCAGCAATGAAATGGGTCTAGACTTGAATACAATGAAAACTAAAATTATGACAAACAGTATCAAATCACCTATACATGTCAACAGTGTTCTACTAGAATATGTCCAAGAGTACACATATCTCGGCAAACAAATATCGTTCAAAAAAACTAGACATAATGTTGAGTTAATGAGACGTGTAAACATGGCCTGGAATAAATTTTGGAGCTTCAAAGAAATTCTAAAGTCGGATACTTCAATAAAGCTAAAGAAAATTGTATTGGATTCTTGTGTCTTGCCTTCTCTCACATATGCATCACAAACATGGATTTTCAATAAACAAACCAGAAACAAAATATTAACAACCCAAAGAGCTATGGAACGGAGTATTCTGAACCTAAAACTGAGACACAAAAAGAGGAGCACAGAAATAAGGAAAACCACGAAGTTGATTGATGCCTTAGAACATGGTAGGAAGCTAAAATGGAAATGGGCTGGCCATGTTGCTCGTATGCAAGAGAACAGATGGGCTAAAAAGATAACATCTTGGAAGGGACCTGCCGGCAAGAGGAGCAGAGGCAGACCGGCGGAGAGATGGCTAGATGAAATTTTAAAAATAGCGGGAAATGATTGGACAGATAAAGCAAAAGACAGAACTGCATGGAGAAAAATGGAGGAGGCCTTCACTCTGTAGAGAGGTCCTTAATAAATAATAATTAAAAAAAAAATGTACTTATGGGGGATATTTAAATAATTATTTGTTTTTATTTTGTTAATTATGTTAATACATTAATCGCATGCACTTTAATCTACCTATATCATATTATTGTAAATTGAATTTTATTAAGGAAATTAAAAGGCTTAATTCTAGTTCATTTATTGGTTTTTATACATATTATTACATTTTTAAATATTTCAAAAAAGCATAAAAAACATTTAAAAATATAAAAATAGTAGCCCACCGGTATCGGGAACAGGGTCCAAGCTACCGGCGGTCAGGGCTCCAGAGAAAGGAACCTCCTAACAATACGAGCCGTGTCCAGGAGTACCGCTTTCTGTATCAAGCCCTTGATCCAGCTGCCTAACGAGAGCCTTCTCAGGTGTTGGTCGAGGCTCTTAGCAATTAAGCCATTGGCTGTAACGACTATCGGCACAATGATCGCTGAGTCCACGTCCCACATGTCGACAACCTCGCGAGCCAAGTCAATATACTTGATTTGCTTATCTTTCTCGGCTTTCACGAGGTTCTCATCATGCGGGACTGTTATGTCAACAATCATTGCGCGCCGCTCTGATCGATCCACCACCACTATATCAGGCTTGTTGGCAACTATAGTCCTGTCAGTGATGATGGAGCGATCCCAGTACAATGTGATATTGCCATTTTCAAGAACTTAAGGCTTAATTATTATTATAATTATTATAATGCAGAAGTATGGAAGAAGCCATGCTGCGCCGACCCTATATAAATTTGGTTTAGAGCAGGACAATCCTTACTAATATTATAAAAGCGAAAGTGAGTCTGTTTGTTTCATCTTCACACCTAAATGGATTAATATTAATGAATTTTCGTACAGAGATAGTTCGATAGAGGCGGACACAGGCAATTTTTTTTAAAGTGAAAAGGGGCAGAAATGAGGAAGAAAGGGTGATAAAGGGGGAGAAAGGAGGAAGAAAAGGGTGATAAAGAGGGAGAAAGGAGGAAGAAAAGGAGAAAGAAAGACTTACCCTCAAAGGCCAATTCGTAGCAATATAGGTAGCAGGCAGCGGCAACACGATCCACTGTTTCCTGCACTCATTATCATCAACAAACTCCCTGTAGTTGGTACTGCTCTCGTATTCCAAGTTAGGCTGGTCGGGTAGCCCGTTCTCCGACTGATAGATCTCTGATGAGGAATCTATGATAGAGATCTTAGTTCTTTTTGTAAGGTTGTCTTCTAGATTGATGTAGAGTTTATCGTCTGCTTGTAGGTAGAGATGTCTTTGGTTGCTCTGGGGAGATTGGAAATATTATAAAAATAAATGTCATATTATCATATAAGGCTAGCTGCAAAAAAAAATTGCGAAAAAAAAAAAGAAAAGTGTTTAAGACAGCCACGGAATTCACTAACTATTATATTTATGAATGCGGTTGGATAGAGATAATCAAAATTAGTTTTATATTCTTAAACTATTGTATCTGCATATCGTGTTTTTATTTTTTATTCCTCAACACAAAATAAATTGATAAAAGACGATAGTAATACAGGATGAGTGACAAACTGTTTTTTATTCACATAGATAAAATAATCAAATTATTTTACTCACCATGCATGGGTTTACACTGAGTGGACTTTTGACAAAGTCCAGTTGTATTATATTAGTACTTGAATCTCCTTCCACTTTCACCATCCACAGCTGGTAACCTTCAGTAGCCCATTCCTGGACAAAAACAAGAGGACTTTTTGCAATGGCAGTTATAATTCTAATATTAAAGGTTTATTCAAACGTTTACAGCTAGATACAGAACAACTATCTGTAGGTTATACAAATATTTGTTCCGTACGTAACGCAGCAGTCAATCGCTTAACTATTTCTTTTTTTTTTCGTTTAGATATCCTTATGGATGCCCTCTACCATGTGGCGGGGGAGGGGTCTGTCAGACTCCTACTGACTAAAACCATACGGTGTTCACGTCACAATCTCGACACAATTTCCCCATCAGTACAAAATCACCCCAGCAGTAATCGCTTAGAAACTGCGCCAACCGTGTCCTCAAAATATATGTATTTACTGATACTTAAAACATTTTGATAAATCACAATGTTTACCTAGGTGGTAAATTTATAATTGAGAATCATTATGAACCCTTAAGGGTACAGCAAAACAGCAGGAAAGAGGAAGACGAAGAATAAATATAAAAGTATGCTTAGTATGGTTACCGAAAGTTCTCGTTACAGATTTATGTCGAGACAAAAAAACCGCTACAAGATTAATACAAGTTCTCTTGACTGCTACGTCTGTGGGTCAGTTCTACTCAATATTTCCTAAGTGTCATGTAATACTTACTAAACTAGACACCACCAGTGGGTTGGACTTGCTCAGGTCCTGGCTCAGTCCGTAGTCCCACGCCAGCGAGCACATGAGTAGGGCTCCGAACGTACTCCATACGGACACGCCCCCTCTCTCCCAACTAACGGCCACTGCACGACCGTCAGCAGTCCATCTGAAAATATTATCCAAAATACATTATGATACTAATTATGGTCTAACACGCTGTTTAGTTAGACCTAGTTATTAACTAGCTGACTGACTAGCCCAGCATTTTTATGTTCCCACCTCATTCATGTCATAAGAATAATTCAATTCAATTTTTATTTACGGACATCTTGATCCAACATTATTAGTATAAATACAGACTTAAAAACTATTGTTAGTGACACAAATAACCTTACGCGAATTCAAAAAACACTGGTTCTAATGTTTGACCTCAGGGCAGAAAAACAGAACTTCCCCTTAAGACCCCTGCTGAGACAACCCACCCCATCCAGATAAGCGATAGAGAGATAGATAATCGATCATCAGAATGTTTAATAATATTTACCCAAAGTGCATAATAAACATCGCTTCTAGATCTCGCCGTGATTTTTTTATCACGACTTAGCCTTGTCTCTTAAGTTCATTCATAAATAATGGCCTGGCCAAACTAATTCAAATTTATTTTGTTTTGAAGTAATTGTAATTGAAATCGGACTGTTTTGTTAGTTTATGAACGAAACGTTTCATGTCAATGCGCTTTGATAATCTGTGGAAACTGCATCTCGCACTCGCTCTCTCAGTCTGTGGTTAGGCTAATGACCTCAATAAATTATCCACGTTCATTATAATAATCCTTATTTTATTCCTGCTTACAACCATCGTTTATGGATCGAATAATCCGAAATAAATGAATTTTATTTATCTATTTTAAACTTTGCAAATAATAAGAATTGAAGGGGACTTACCTCATACATTTAACAGGTCCAGGATCGCCGGGGAAGTCCTTGGAACTGAGCACCATTGTGTGTGATAGTTCCAGACCACCCGTTGCTTCGTCTATCGTGAATACATCCACTTGAGAACTAAAATTTTGAGAAAAATATTATTAATGGTCGCCAACAGATATTGAGTATTCATGGTATTTTTAGTTAGTTAGTTGCAGGTCGATTAAAGTAACCTTCAGCTTTGACTGGATACGAGTTGAAGAAGATTGAAAATTAATTTAGCTATATAAAAACCGAAAAATAATGAATATTGTTGATACTCACTTTCTCCTGCCGATAGCAATTAATCTAAACTTGTGGTTGACTCTTGCGCAAGTCGCGTCATCGATGCCGGGTGCCCAAATGCCTTGTACAGCCTACAAACCAAAAAATAAAATAAGTTATACGATTCATTTATTTACATAATCGTAGAATCCCAACTTCTAAATAAATAGTAGATAAAGTAAATACGTTATTCTTTCGAAGACAATACTTTCCATCTCATAGAAGCATAAGGAACTCGTGGTTTAAGCCGCACTTGTCTAGGTTGGTCTGTGGATAGAAGACCATCCACTATATATCGAATTTCTCCATACCTTGGAAAGCACGATAAGACGTTGGTCTCGGCAGTCATTGGTAGAACTTTGACAGTCGTTACAGGTAATCAGTCGCCCCAAAAATCTGACAACTAGTTTTCCCAAGGAGTATGGTATTACCCAGTTATTAAATAGCATGTGAAAAATCCGGCAAGCAGTAGCTTCATAAATTTACTAGTATTCAGCTGCACCCGGTTGACCTAGACCCCATTTTGGAAAAGGCTTAGCAGATGATGAGGAGCACGCAAAAACATTGGCATTAGTTGTCCCATTGCCACAGTACAGCACAGCCACACAAGGGACCTGGCAAGGAAATTACTTCAAATGTGCCTATAAGGAAAACTACAGGAAATCCACACGAATTTAAAATTTTGAGGAACTCAATAACGTGCTTCAGGGTCTATATTATCACAACACACGTTTTACAATTTCTTACCATTAAATCTGTGTCCAATAATATCTGGGATTGTCAAAACATGTTTTAATAAAAATGTTATTTTTCAAATTGTTTTGTTGTTGGTTATGAAAGGAATTATTCTCGTTATATTGAAGTCGTTAATAACAAAAGTTCTTTAAATTCGCTCTGGCAATCTCGAAATAAAACGAATACATTTGAATAGCCAGTAGTTTTTTTTTTGCAAGATAAGAATGCTTAGAACTAAAGTTAACGATTGTTTCCCGATTCGTTACAGACTCAAACGGGGACCTTATCCAATTTTTTTTTTATGTGACTATACAAGGTGTAATATAAAAACGCAAGACCTCCCGTGTGTCAAATCAAAAGAAAAATCAAGTAAAATACTCACATTAGGATCAAACTTGAGATTGGGCGCTGTAAGATACGCCGCCCGTCCGTCATTGAGCGTTATTCCGAAACCGCACACAAGCGGCGAATATTCTATGTCATTGACATGCGTATTATCTTCCAATATCGGCTCAGCTGAAATTATCGGCAAAGACTTTAGCACAGCGGCAAAAACTAGAATAAGTTAGATGAAACCTATCTATCTATGTCTAAAAAATCTCCATCCTGTAAGGGACCCCCCTTACAGGATGGAGATTGGGGCAACTAACATGACTACTCCCTCTTGGCGACGCCCCTGCCTAAGCATAACATCGCCCTTATTGACAGGACCACAGATTGTTATAACCTGTCAAGGACCGCCATTATTTACGTCAGCTATCCGTCAAGCACCGCCGGGCGGGCTGTCGCGTAAGCGTAATCTGATTTTAAGAGTTATCTTTACTACAAATACAGTTATAAATCGGTCGGAGTTTGGTGGCACAAATTTTTGTCAGCAGGGCTCAACGGTAATACTTGTTTACTGGCACGTTTTTCTGCCGCTGGGGTTCTAGAAGTTAAACCAACTGACCGATAAAGTTAACAAATAATGTACTATTTTGATTAATTTGTCATAAGATGAAACATAATAAAATATTCCTCATGAAAACAGATCCAAGTAACAGTTATTCCGGCAGTGTATCAACGTCATTGGCCCAAAATAAGTCACAGATGTACAAACTGTCAGACTTCAAATATTTGAATATAAAGGCTGTACAATAATTTGTTTTTTACAGTAAGTTATTTTGCAGTCACCACTACGTAATTTACGTTTTTAACCTTTCCCCAGAATAGATTTTTTCCTGTATCGTGGGTGCGTTTACAAACATTTAAAATCACGTTCACGGGCACCCGGAACAACTATCTGTAGGCCATACAAATATTTGTTCCGTTGCAGCAAGCGATCGCTCAGCAACTGCGCCAACCGTTTCGTCAAAAGGATGCCCAAATCCCCGAGTTGCTTAGCACATTAATCATCATCTTTCTGTCCTTATCCAATTCTACTTAGGGTCGGCGCAACACGTTTTTTTCTTCTTTCATTCTCCCCTGTCAGACGTCACGGCATCATTTGCTCCTTTCTCTTCCATACCATTCCTTACAGGATCTATTTTTTTTTCTGGCATTCCTCACCCTCTCCATCCATCAACATACGAAATAATGTTTTAAATAAATAGTATATATCTTTACTAGATTTTGTTCGCGGCTTAGCTTGCGTTATTCGGATTGTACTTTGCTTCCTCTATCAATCACCATCTACTATCATAATAACGTTATTGTTGTTTTCCTAGGGAACAGTTTTTTGGGGTGAAAGGTACCTATGTCATATTCTGTACATCTGCTGACAACGTATTATGAATAATTTTGGGATGATCCGTTGAGTGGTTTAGACGTGAAAAGGTAACAAACAAATGTACTTTCGCATTTAGAGTATTATTAAAAATTATTTATACATATATCTATACTAATATTATAAAGCTGAAGAGTTTGTTTGTTTGTTTGTTTGAACGCGCTAATCTCAGGGACTACTGGTTGGAATTGGATAATTCTTTTAGTGTTGGATAGTCCATTTCTTGAGGAAGGCTATAGGCTATATAACACCACACTACGACCAACGGGTGCTGAGCAGCGTGGGTGAAACCGCGTGGAACAGCTAGTATATAATAAATAACTAACTGGCGCCCGCAGCTTCCCCCGCGTGATATTGAAAATAAAAGTATCCTGTCTTATTACAGACTATAATCTACCTCTGAGACAAATTTCATCAAGATCCCTTCAGCCATTTTGACGTGAAAGAGTAACAGACATCCATATATCCATCCATCCTCACAAACATTCGCATTTATAATTTTAGTAGGATATATTTCGGATTTCATTACCTTTAGAAACCTGTTGGTTAATAGAGAAGGGTATTCGTCCTAAGTCGAGACAGTAGTCCCGGTTCTGCGTCCCATCCCATCGGTACCTCAGCAGGTGGGCTCTAGTGGTGCATACAAGGATCTCCGTGCCTGATATACAGCACATTCTAGTGATCTGTCCGTCCCATACTAACACCTCTTTTAACTAGAAAGAAGAAATAACACTGATTTAGAGTGGCACAGTACAGTCAGCAAAAGAGACACCAGAGTAACCAGGTTCGACAAATATAGTTGAAGTTGTATATTCACAGTGCTATTAATTCCAACAGCTTGGTCCTTTTATATGCTGGCGCACGCGGGTGTAACCGCGGGGCGCAGCTATAGGCTGTATAACATCACGCTAAAAAACTTAGGAGCTGAGCATCGGGTGAAAGCAGTCAGCACAGCTCGTTACATATATAATCATTCTGTTGTTTTCACTACCTACACAAAAAAGGCATAAGTTCATGTAAGTATGTATCTATGTATAAATCTTAGTAATATCTCATGTGCGTAACCGACTATTAAAGTAAAATGAATAAATTAGCTAAAAATATATGCATATACCGTGAATAAGTAACAGTAATAAAATCAGTATTGTTATCGTTGAGTAAGTAGGCCACATTATATTTTACATATAAAATGCTTTCTGCTACCTACGGTCATGGGTTGTGAATAATTAACAGAAAACTCATATACATTTTTACTGAGACATTTTATTTTAAACCTAATTGTAATAATTTGGAAATTTCATTTATGAGGGATACATCATTTTTATTATGGATATGTTACTCCCTTTTTTACCATAATGTCTTGATGAACACACATAACTATTAATGAAAAAATACAGAGTAAATTACATTATAAAAATATTACCAGAGTAATTTTCAGTGATGGTATGACTTCTTTAACAAATAACTCAGCAGAGTCTCGTCGCAGGCTAGCGGTGGGCGGGTCATATTGTTGGTAAGCTGTCTGTTCGCTGTGGACCTCTACATTATACAGTATTAGGTGGCCTTCGGATGTCTGGAATAGAGAACAGAATGGTGTTAGAGATAAAAGCAGCAAAACATAATATAATTTCATACTGGATTTCCCCGAAGGTTTTGGCAGAGTGTTAATATTGTCATAAGTTAGTTTTATTAACTAATTTATGACAATATTCTAGAATACAGCTCAGTTTGTTTAAGCCTCATGTAATAGGGATCGCTCCCTATATGGATACATATCCAGAGCCTGTGGCCGCTACTGAGAAATTTCGAATGAAAAAAAATTAAACAATTATTTGCTGACACCAGCCCATTTCACAATACAATCAAACTACATGATTTACATATTCAATAGCTGTGTTTTATAGAGTCCGACCGAAACTGTTTTTCCGGCCGAAACCGAATATTCGGCCCTGGCTCCAGTATCGGACGAAACCGAAATTCATGTGGTCAAGTATAAAATTCTTTAAATACTGAAATTGATGCATTTTACACATTACATTAAATGTAATGTGTAAAATGCATCAAGGTTTGATTTCATGTCGTAATTAATGAATTACGACATGAAATCAAAACACAGTATATTAAGTTTGATGTAATCATTTATTTATTTATATTTTTTCAAAATAAGTTCTCAAATGTTTATCAGTTATCAATAATCAAATCACAAATTGTTACTGTTTCACTAAATACTAAGTATTAGCAATTTGAAACCTTACTAATTAACACTTTGGTTTGCATTTGTACTCAAAAGCTGAGCGTGCACGACTACTTCCGAAATCAGTTTCGGTTTCGGCAAAAGTTTCAATTTGGCTGATTTCGGCGGCAGTTTCGGTTTCGGCCTAACTCGGAAACTCGACCGAAACTGATTTCAGAACTTTCGGTCGGACACTAGTTTTTTACTTACAGAAATACATATCATGGATGAATCTGGTTTCCACTCAACCCCAACATTGACTCCAAGCCTCTGGAGAGATTCTGTACTCCTTTTATGGTACACTATGGGGACAGTTGGCTAGAACAACAAGATTAAGATTAAAACTTAAGGGATTATAGGCATTTGAAAATCTTAGAACTTATACTGTTTTCGCTGTAGCATGGTGCGGATGACATTAGTAAAATGCAGCATTCCTCTTCAATATAATGACTGAAAGCTTTAAAAGCTTTACCCTGAATGTCATAGCCGTATAGGACTACCCACTGCCATGTTTAGTGATGGGATGTATTACTATGAAGAGCTAAACACATTTTTTATTTAATGCCAACTGCACCATGCTTCAATGAAAATAGAATGAATATTAAAACAGTTCACAAAATTCAAGACTGACAATCAGTACAATCTTGATACTTTGTTACTCCTTCAAACAAAAGGTTCACTGTTGCATACAAAGACTCACACAAATATTGTTGATTATTTATTATTCAATAATGGCAAAACAAATTACTATCATAAGTAACTGACTCAAAAGTAAACTCTTGTTTATTAAACAAACGATGTGGCAGCATATAACCAAGGCAGTTATGTACAAAAATATTGGAGATGTTGTATATTGATAATAAAAAGATATGATTGCCAGATATAAACATAACAATGATTTCTAATTTTCTAATCTTATTAAATTACTAGTTACAACAGATAGTAAGAACATAACAGTGATGGGAATAATAAACATTACCACAAAATTATTATGAATATTGAGTACATTTTGGGACTAAAATGAGAACATATGCAATTTGTCAATATGACCTCAACCTCTGCTTATGCAAAATTAAACATACCTTACAAAACCACACTGCGAGGCAGTCATCGCTCAATGAAGCGAACAAGATCTTGTCTCTATTCGAAACGATTTGTTTTATAATTTGATTATCTTCACCCAGATTTTTCAGAACTTTGGGCCATCCTATTGGAAAGTACATTTTGATTGTAAAACATTTGCCACTTTTGTGATAAATATAGTTAAGCACTGGACACCTCGATGAGTATTTGTCAGAAATTTCTAGTGTAAAATAAGATGTTCTGATATCATTTGATTAAAAACGTAATGTAGTATAGCTTGAGCCCTAAGCTTCCCAAAAACGTCAACACAAATCGCCACTGAAATGTCATCGATAATGACACATTTACAGTCAGTTCAGAAAAATTGAAGTAGGAGCAATCGTTCGGTAATCAATAGATCATTACTTCATCAGTAGAAATGATTATATTGGTTTTTGATTAGTTTTCAATGTCTGGATGTAAATCAAAAGTTTTTGCTTATACTAATATATGTTAATGGAAGCTTCAACCCATAATTAATCGCATAATTAAGTAGCTGCTGGTTGTGTTAGAGCTACTGTCCTCTTTTGGTCTTAACTAGCGGTCGCAAGCACAACTGCTGAGCATGGGTTCCTAGGTTCGACTCCCAGGTCGGGCAAAAATAGAATTTTCTATTAGGAATTATTTAACTTGACATGACGGAGTTTGGAGGTTTGTGGTGTGATACACTCATGCCTCGGAAAGCATGTTAATGCACTACAATATCTCGTACGCCAATGGCTAATCTCCACTGAGGTTTGAGGTTCTGAGGGCCGCCATTATCGAAAACGGTCAGGAGGACTATTATATTGTAAAAAGCAAACAGTTTGCGTCACAAACAAAATAATTTACCATCTGTACAATACAATGCATGGTGACGTGAAGTTAATAGAAGTGAGGTTTTCATTTTTGGGCACAATTAGAGAGTAAGCATATTATATTATTATACTCTTTGGAGTAAGCTTTTTATTAAGTACCAACCTTATAAAAAGTTAATTTTATTACAAATGTCAACATAGTTTTTACTACAGATACATACATATTTAGAGTAGGTATTGTCCATAAATGAGTAATAACAAAGCGATGGTCGTTGCAATTGATCGTTGGATTCATGCGCGGTGGCGCCTATGGTAATGGGACATTATTGATATGAAATCATCATACTGTCATACCATGCATTCTTTGCATGCATTGGTAAATTAATAATATAGGAAAATGTCAACGTGTTTCGTTAAAGTTATGATACTGATGCACCGAATAAAATTATTTGTATATAAAAAAGGTTTAAACAATGTCATTTTTAAATCGATTTCACGGTTTCCCCTGCATGTGCAAGTCTAACTCACTCTTGTTTTGTTTGTCACAATGAAAAATATTGTCAAACAAACAACTTCTCTGATTTAGCAGCTTTAACGCTATAAACATGGCACGTAGTCAGTCCTATTCTCATTTGTAACGCATTGTAGCAGCTTTTATCGGGTAAAAAATACATACAGATTCAATCTACGTTTTTTTTTTAACAAATACACCACACTAGCGACTGGCCCACATCGCACAATCATTTATGTAGTTGGCTGTTTTATATCAAAATAAAAAGAAAAATACAAAATTGTAGTTGTAGTTTGGCAACCCTGGGTTTTAGCAATCCGATGCTAACAACAAAAAATCTTTCTTTTTCTTCATTATTTGGATTAACATGAAACTAATTGTGTTTTTAACGCGACATTTCTTCATTTACCGTGTAAATAAATAATATGTAACTGTTGAAGTGGTTGGCGCTATCTAATTCTAACAACATGTCGGAGAATATAGATTCGCAGGCAAACAACCTCTGTTTAACTGAGGATGCATTTAATGAGTTTCAAGCAGCTTCAATGTATGAAGAAGATAAATACATCAGTCTACCTGCAATAGTTACAGCGAAGCCCAAGGAACCAGACCCCGGCGAGTTAGGTCATCTCAATTATGATAATGAGGTAGTTATTTCTACCGACAACGAAGTAAACAGCACAGTCAATGACAACATGGAACTGATGGAACCCGAGATTGGGCAAAAGCCCTGCGATAGTGATTCTTATTTAGAACCAACTGCAAACTTAAACGACGCCAATAACCATTTAGACCACAACTATGAATCACAGAAAGTTACAAGAAGAGGCAATAAAAAGAAAAATGTAATAGAAAACGATACCTATGAAGTCTCCAATAACGTTATGATCCTCGGTTCAAAACCCAGCACTGACAATCAGGTAAATAATAAAGAAGAATCCTCCTTAATAAGTAGCACTGTACCCCGTAGAAGAGGTAGAAAACCTAAGCCTAAACCTGTTCCAACAGAATCTGTTACACCATTGGAGATTAGTCAAGATAGTTTGAACATCTCAAGCTCTCGACTTGGTTCAGACCCAGAAACTTCTGATATTGTTGCCAGTGTTAAGCGGAGGCGTGGTCGACCTCGCAAGTCACTTCAAAATGACCAAAATAATTCTAACAAAGACTTGTCAAGTGAACTGAGTGGTTCTGACAGCAGCAAAATTGATAAAGTGCATTATCCTCGCAAGCGAGGAAGACCAAGAAAAATACAACTGGAAGAAAACATTCAGAATGAGTTTCAAAATAGTACAGAACTACAATCTAGTGAACTCATAAGTTTAGAAGACTTAAATGGGACACAAACCATAAACACACAAGTAAGGAGCAAGGAGTTGGTAGAATTAGATATTTCTAAAATAGAAAATAGAGATTTAGATAAGAAAATATTTAGCGACTCGGATAATGATGGGCTTGATGATATTACTTTAAGTAAATTGAAAACACTTCCCGAGACATTGAAATCTGGTGATGAAAGTAATTTAACTGAGAATGACAAGGATGAAAACTTAACAAATAGTGTTCCTGTAGTAAAACCACTACAAAGTAAAAAAAGAAGCTCACATAAAAAAGGAAAAGGTAAGCCTAAAAAAGAAACTATAGGCATCACTGAAAAAGATCAACTGGAAACTAATGACAAATCAGATTCTATGGTACCAAGTTCAATATCCAATAACGGAGCTGATTTACTCAGCTCTCACATAGATTCTGACACAGAAGATTTGAGCCTAAGCCAATTAAAAGAAATAAACAGTGATTTAACAAAAACTGAAAATAATAATACACCTGTAGTCTCTACTACTACTGATGAGCACAATGTTGATGTGAGTGATGTACCTGTTGAAAATGTTGAAAACAGAAGTGATGTCAGAATTACTAGTGATGTACCTGTTGAAAACAGAAGTGATGTCAGAAATACTAGTGATGTACCTGTTGAAAACAGAAGTGATGTCAGATATACTCCTACAAAGCGCAATAGTAAAATGCCAATTATGTCAGACTTTGAATACAATGTTGACAGTGTTCTGGGCAAGGAAGAGACCACAAATGAAACAAATTCTGACAATGCTTTACTTATTGAAGATACTTCTAAAAGGCCTATTCGTAAAAAAGTTGCTAAATTACGTTATCATGAAGAGTCTGATGAGGATCCATTTGCTAATGTTGAGTTATCTGATGATGATGATGAACCAAGAAGGAAAGGCAAAAGATTTTACTCTGATGACGAATATGTACCCGGCAGAAGGGGAAACAAAGATATAGATTCTACCGACAGTGAAACATCAATTAAAAATGTGTTTAATGAAACACAACAAAGGAAGAAAAGGATGCGTAAAAAATCAGACAGATCTCCTAATAAAAGATCAAAAGCAGATCCATCAATAATTCAGGATGTTGAAAGTGATGATGTAGAAGAATGTATACCTCCTACAGTAGTAGAACCAACTGAGGATAGCCAATCACAAAATTCAAAAGTTTGGGGTTGCAGCAATGAGTTTGAAAACTTCCTTGCCAAAAAGATTCAAGGTACAAATTTGAAAATTAAAAAAGTTTCTGCAACTACACCCTCTGAGAACAAAACCCTTGAAATACCTGTACTAGACCCAGCAGCCAAGAAGACCTTTGAGATGTGCAGCCAAACTACTATAATTGATACTGTATCCACTGGTGTGCAAACCAGTTCACCAGCTGATATTCTTATGAAGAAAAACATTGCTTTAACAGCAGAACAATCAGAGAAAGCTTGTTATTTCCTAACTAGTATTGTGAAAACAACTTCTGAGTTAGGTACATTAATGACAGAAAAGTCAGAAGATTTTGTCAAAAAGAAAATCAACTCTGCTTTTGTCATAGACACCAAGAACTTAGATTATTGTGTAAGAAAGTCATTTTTACTATTTAAACTAGCTAAACATAATCTAATGCAGATGGAAGAGGATCTTGCAAAACAATATGATGAGTACCTAAGTACTCACAATTTGACAGAATGTCGAGAACTACCTAAACAAATAGCAGCTACAGTGAAACAAGACAGTAGTGACAGTGATTGTGAAATTGTAGAGGAACCAGTTAAAATAACTGCAATGAATAAGTCTAATGAAAAACCAAAATTTAATCCTAAAACAGTGTTTCTCAATAAAGAACTTTCTATTAAAATAGCAAAAAAACCATGTGAACAACCAACCACATCCAAAAAGCTTGACATAAAGGGGCGGCATACTGTGTGGATTAATGACACAGTGATGGTTAAAAAAGTTAATAAGCCTTCGCAGTCTTTTTTAGCCCAGGACAGCCGAAATAAAAAACCTCCTGATAATAATATTACACCAAAAATGGTAAGTGATTTTTTTAAGAATTATTACCGTCAAAAAGCAATATCAGTTTGTGCCCCTTATGTAACCACAGATTGGCTTAATGTGAGCAAAGAATGTGTGTGCAACTATTTTGTGGTTAAATCCAATCAGTATAATCATCATGAAGTAAATTATGCTTCAAATGGAGGAATTAGCACAGAAAATAATGCAAGTACCTCAGAAACAGATTGTGCTATAAAGCAAATACCTAACAAAACCAAACTAGCATGCCCAGAGACCCTTCTTAAACTATGTTTTCGGATTGTGAAAAATAAAATAAATGATGAAATATATGTCAAAGAAGTTTGTCATGAACACATACAAAATGAACTTACAGATGGGAAAATCCAGCCTATGACATTATTTCGCCAATGCCTGAGGGTCCTGACAACTGGTCAAAACGAAGGAGCCGTAAAAGTCACAGAAAGGAGCCCATCACCCTCAGAAAACTTGGCTGCTAAGGATGAATCAACTATACCACCTCTTAAAACACTCTGCCACCAAAGAATGGTGGCATTACTTTATAAATCAGACATAAAGGATTTCAGAGAAGAAAAAGAACTGTCAGAAATAGGGTGGATAGAAGAACCTAGTTTTTCAATTCCCACCTGTTCTTCAAAATATTCATCTTCTATTAAGATAAGTGAAATCAAGTCACTCTTTTCTTTATGCGTTGATTTTATACAAAGAAAACTAATTATTGAGTCCAGTTATATGACTACTATATTTATACCAAAATCATTAAAAACCTCTGCATTTGAGAATATCAAATATTTGATGTATAAAGAAATGGATAAACCCTTAATTAGAACTAGTGAGTTCAATAATCATAATGATGAAACCATGATTGAAGGTTTAACAATAAATAGTGTAAATACATTATCAGAGGAAGCTTTTCTGAATCTAGAACAGTCTCATGCAGAAAATCCAGATAGCCCTGAGTATTCCGATGACTTTGATAATGAAGACCGATATGAACCTGACTTTAATGACATTGGAGAGGATAACCCTGTTGAAACCGAAACTAGCTGGGTATCACAAGTTCAAATGAAGGAACTTAGATCATGCTTAAATACTAGCAATAAAGATATCAATGACAAGGAAATTGGTTCAGTTGTTACCCAAATTAAAATTGAACCTGAGGATGATTTGCCTGAGCAGCTAGATTCACTAGCTCATGTGAAAATTGAATCAATTCATGCACCTGACGAAATGGCAAACATACCAGAAGTCAAGCCGGAACCTATAGATGTCTTAGGTGTTATGCCACCAGATCAACTCAGGCGGGATAGTGAAAGTTACGATGTCGATGCTTTCGAACAATTTGCTGCTTCCAACAAAATTATGCAGGAATTACACAACGACGATATCTTTAGCCAAATTTCGCACAAGGTACGCAGACAACATGAACCCGATTATGAAGAAGATGATGACATGAGCATGAGCCTCCTAGTCCCACAAACATACGAACCTTTGACTATTGAAACTGCCAAAGGACGCTTAATGGAGAGCAGTAGTTCTGATAATGATAATGCTAAATCTAAAAAAGTTACAGTGAAAAAGAAACCTGATAAACGTAAAGGTAAACAGAAAAAAGCTGATCCAAAGACTACAAACAAGGAAACACCTATAGTTGCGACTAAAGATAAGCCAACTGATAACGAACTTGCTAATTTAACTAAAAAAATGAGAGACAGAATCAGACAAGAGGAGAAAAAAGACGATTCTACAGATTCCGAAACTGAAAGCTTACCTTTGCGTTTAAGAAAAAGAAAAGACCAAGAAAAGTCAAAACCGGCGCAGACTAGTAAAACCATTGAAAGTGAGATTCAATGTAATAATGTTGATTCTACAGATCAAGTCGTAGAAGACGTAGGCAACTTTACTGGCTTCACAGCTATTGATCAGAACGAGATAACTAATTATCAGAAATACATGAAATATGTGTACGACAAAATTATACCAGGCAACGAAGATGGAAAAATAAAGACTAAAGCGGTTGAAGAAAAAGAACTACATGAAGAGCCGTTAGTTTCTAACGAACCTGTAGAATTATTGGAGTGTGAACCTACATTGCCTGATTTTGATGATCCAGTACCTACAAAAAGATTTACTAGAAGAAGCAAAGGAAAAATTGAAATATCGAAGGAGGAAGAAATATCAAAGAAAGAAACTACAAAGAAAGAAATTACAAAGAAAGAAGAAATTTCAAAGGAGGTAGAAATATCAAATAAAGAAGAAGTTTCAACAAAGGAAGAAAACATCATGAATAGAATCTCTGTAAAGAAAGAAGGACTCTTGAAAGAAAAGCCAATAGAAGAAACATCTTCCTTTGTAGAGCGTCATGGTTGGCACTGCTACCCCGTTAAAGGAGAAGATGGAAAGCTATACCAAAATTCGTGTGTAGCTTTGGAAAAACTGCCCGAGTCATTTGTCCAGACATACTTTGAATATCAAGGCATTACAACTAAAAATGTCGATGACCAGGAGATTGACAGGTAAAGAAACAACAAATATTTTTCCATTTCAATTGCAGTAAAAGGATTTTTTAACGCGTGTTGTAAATAAACGCAAGCAATAAGCGCAACTTTTTTTTTTAAACAATCTCTTATTTTGTTTCTCTGCAGTTACTTGAAACATAATATTCGTGTAATAATTTACATTTTTAATATAATTTTATAAGTTAAATAATTACTTAATAAAATTTTAAAATAAATCTTGCATACCAATTAAAATTTATTTTAGCAATGGCTCCTAGTCATTGTTAATCAAGCGCAAAAAGATCTTTGAAGGTTGTGAAATAAAGTAATGGATGGTTCATCAAATCTTTAGTTTATCTTATAATATTAAATATTTTCAGGTTAACAAACTTAAACTCCTTGAACAGAACAATTCAGTTGAACTTGAATAAAAGTAAATTTAAGTCTAAGCGGGAAGCTAAGAGTGACCAAACATCTGAAACTGGCGGTAGGGCTGAAAGTCCTACCTATTCTGACCACTATGATGAGTTGGAGCCTTCAGAGGATGAAGGAACTAATGTTGATGATGAAGTTGCTCCGCCTGTTGTAAGTATTAAATAAGATACATCTTTGATATAGGACTAAGTTCTAAAATAAGACAAAGTTTTGAAATAAAACATTGAAGTTATTTTATAAGACACCATTATAATATATATTTTCTATTGTAGTAAATAAAAAAGGTTTAAAAGATTTTTCTTTCATTTTTGACCTTGAAAAATAATAACAAAGTCATATCTTCCTTCCACAGCCACTAAAACACACTGAAAACACTTTAGCAAAGGATCTCTTAATGAACGACAATGACAGTGATTCTGATTCGCCCATCAAAGTGAAAAAGGAACCTTCTGATGATACTGAAAATGTCAAATTAAATAGCAAGCCTAAGAAGAAAGGGGATGCTGTGGTCGAAGATGGCACAGATTTAATGCTGACTGCTGACAAGATGATGAATAAGGAACTGTCGCTGTTGCATGCACCCGTTATTGTCACTGATGATGTCCGGGACATGCCTACTAAGGGACCTGTTACCAGGAATAAACAGGTAATAGACAGATGTCAACGTTAGAAGCCGAGAGGCAATTGTTTTTGTCGCCATTGTGATTTTTCTTTTGTTCTGAACCTGCCATTAAACCTAGTTATACGAACTTTGCCCAGCAGTGGATTAAAACAGGGTAAATTATTGAAATATTGAAGGTCAAAAATACAAATATTTAGTTTTTTTTCTCTTAAAGTTGTACTGTACTTCAAGGTATACACGTCCATGACCCAACAGTATTTTTTACGCAGTGTTACTTAGTGGTGGTTAACAGGTGATGGTTCTTTGCTTTTCAACGAACAGACACGCTTTTATATTAAGTCCCGTCTCGTGTTGGTGAAAATGGGAATATGATTGTTGTAGTGTGACTTTTACGAGTTGTACATTCTCAACCGTGTCATTTTATTATTTATTTGCTTTGATTTTTTTATTGATTAAATAATTTATTTAAAACTGAATGGTTATCGCCTTTTTGTAGCAACGCCTAATCAAGCTCTTGTTATCAATTTCTAAGTTAATAAAAAGTTGTCCAATAAGATCGATTTGCTTGCTCACTGAAGCCGCGCCAGCTCCATCTACGCTAACGTGTTCAAATTGTGCGCAACAACAGGGACCTACATGACATTCAATTCTTTTGTCATCGCAGAATTGTGTATCCGTTAGTTGGTAACTCCCCGGTGCTAGTGTGGAAAGCGAACACCAGGGTGGTGATTCCGGGGTTGCGGGTTGTTCGGAGGAGATTACGCGGCCTCAGAACACAAAGGGCAAAAGGGAATGGAAATGGATGGGAGGATGGATGGAAAGACTGGCAGTAAAAGTCTGTCACTCCCGCCCCGTCCACAGCAAGAAGATATTCGACGATTACCCAACCGAAAAAAAAAACAAACAAATTTCGCTGGTTATCGTGACGATATCACCGATAATTTTAATATAATTGTAGATGCAATTGCTTTTCCGTAAAAAATTGAAGTTTTCAGTTTAGGGAATGTAATTTCGAGTCTATAAATAATGATCCTGCCATCATCTCTTAACATTTGGCGAGGTCAAGATCTGGAGTCCGATCGATAGACGCGATCGTTATTGACCGAAGTAACTATTTCTTTTTGTTACTTCAGAAAAGCACATCCAAGAATCCGCCGTCTACCAGCAAAACGAAAAACGAAGAAGATTCATCTTCTGAGGAAGAGAAGCAGTGGGTGAGCACCAAAGAGAAGCTTCTCAAAAGAATGAGCAAGAAGGATCAGACCAGGTATTGTAAACAATATCTTCTAAAATTTGTTCTTTGTAACATTGAAATGGATTTGTCTTTCTCATACTAGTATAAGGTGTTTAATTTTAAGTCTTATCACAATGAGGATTAAGTAATAAAGAATTAGTTAGTTCAACTATATTTTCATACTTAAATACAACTATATTTATTATTACATGCGGAGTAAAGTTAAAACCAGAATAACTTTAAGATTTATCATTTTGTCATTACTCTGTGTTTGATGATAAACAAGGATTTCATACTAAATATGAATGAGGAAGAGATAAACATTTAATAATTAAGTAAATAAGAATGAATAATAAGCATTAAGGTGATTTAATATTAGTTAATGATTGGTTAATAATAAATGTTTCTGTATTAATACTATGTTCTTGGTTTTTCATTTATCCTGAAATATTAATTCTACCACTTTGTTTAGATAAGATGACGTTAGACGCCGTAATAAATGGAAACATTGAAAATGCATTTCAGTATCTGTGGGTGTTGTATTTAGCTAAAACCAAAGTAAGTGTAGCATTAAAATGACTGGTGTAGTCGGAGGTCTAAAGGCGGTCATGAAAATATCCTGGATTCGAATAATTCAATTTATGTATATACGAAGCTAAGAAATATTACTTTTTATTACTAGCCTACTCTATTCAACTCCTAACTTCGCCGGCTTCTCGCTCGTGCCCTTTAATATTCATATCAATTGTTTTATTTTAAATAAGTATACAAAAGATCTGTTTCAATCTACACAGCTTAGACGATGCCAAACGCGCCAAGCTAGTGAGCGAGTTCATAGAGAGGCGTGGCGATCTCCCCGACTCGCACATGCGGCCGCGCAGCACTCGTACGCGCAGATCCGGCAAGAAATTCCTGGAGAGGCAGAAACAACTCGGGTATGAAGAACAATATGTGAATACCATAGAGTAACTGTTACAGTGGTTCAGTAGGGCAGGTCGGGATTTAAACTCCGCTCATTTACCCCCTCCCTCTGACCTTCCGCACAATAGGAAATATGCAAGGAACAGAAACCTTTTTTTAAATAGCTTTGTCCTGTACCATTAAACAATTCGGTAAACTTATTTTATTTTCCAATTAATTACTTATTTTACAATTTATATATTATTTTATGTTGCGTGTTTTGAAACGGAACTCAAACTCAAAACGCATCGTCTGAGACAATGCCGGTAATGTCGGCAAAGTTTAAAAAAAAAACACTTATTTGAAAAGTACTCAAAATGTTGTTTAGATTTTATTATAATATTGTAATGACATTATCATTTTTGCTTGAATAAAAGACATACAAATTAAGAAAAAATAAAATAAAAAGGCAGATTGAGTTGATGTGCGACAAGCGTTTGAACTGTGGTGAAATTTATTTGTAGAAGTTTAATATTATTTAGCAAAAAGTATTCGTTGGCAGTTACCTTTAATCCTTTCTAGGGTTATTAGTACTGTATGTCGTTGATTAAAGTGCAGAAAAACATACATGCAAATTCCCTATTACCCATGTTGAACCACTGGCAGTAGTTACACTGTGGTTATGCTCTATCGACAATTTTCAAAGATTTCCATTTTTTAATTGATGCATTGCAAAGTTAAATAATATTTATTAAACTTTTCAGAATACTATCTAGAGAGCTGTTCGGTGAATCGTCCGACGCGTACAACAGCATGTCTAAAAGATCTCAAGCTAGCTTGTTTAGAGGACGTCGTAATATTAGGAAGGTAACTCACCTTATAAATTAAGTTTAATTCAGTTATTTCTTTTGTAATATTATCACATATCGCACTTATGTTTTTTTTTTTCACGTATGATTGGGTGTAAACCCAAGTGTGACAACCAGTCATACCAAGGGGTCTCGCATTACCCAGTACTAACTGGGTTGTGGAGGTCAGATAGGCAGTCGCTCCATGTAAAATACTGATATTCAGCTGCATCCGGTTAGACTGGAAGCCGACCCCTACCTAGTTGGGAAAAGGCTAGGCAGATGAGGATTGGGTGTGAACCCTACATTTTGCCAGTTAGGGTAAGTCCCATGTAATAGAGGGGGAGCCTATTAATAGAACACCATCTCACAATCTCTTTCTTCTACTTCTTTTCGATGTATTGCGTCATCTTGTAAGCCATTTAAGAAATATAAAATCAACATTTGACTACCTCGTTAGTCTCAGTGATCGCAACTGTGACTGCTGAGCATGAACTACTGAATTCGATTTCCTGGTCGTTTTTTTTTGCGGATGGGAAATCATCAAACCATTCTGGTGATTCCCGCTCTGGGTGGAGCGGAGCCGTGGGGAACGCCAGACTTGTACTGACTAAAACTCACCCGTGTTCCTTCTATTGCCCTTTATGTTCCGGGGCCGCAGTATCTCTTTCGAACAACCCGCAACCCCGGCAATCCTGCATTCGGCATTTCCTGGTTTGGCAAAGTTTTATCGGGGTTTTTTCTATATGGAGTTCATGGGAAAGACTAGCAAAATGTGGGTGAACTATTCGGTACTCTATCTAACCCTACGTTGACTACAAGCACATTGTTATGTCAAATTCAACATTTGATTTCTTCCACAGGTTATCGATAAGAAGTCCCTAGCGCGCAGTACTGTAATAGCAAACATGGAGGAGTTCGAGAGAAAAAGAAGACTGAATGTTAGGCAGGCGAAATTGGTAATTTATAAAATCATCAACTTCATGTACAATAGTAGTACATAGGTAGATTTAATGCCACAAGGCATTATCTACTTATCAACCTTTGGGTATAATACGACAAAATTGTGACCCTATCACAACTTTACAACAATTACACATACGAAAATACACCCTATTTCACTACACAAAGTGAATTTTGTATTGACATCAAATAACTAAGTCTTGTTCGTACAGAGGGAGCTACTGGGCTGTGAGGAAGGCGTGAACGTGCTAGTCATTAACGACGAGGTGTGTCTGGAGTATGACTTCGAAGAGAACCGCCCCGTCGTCACCGTGCACCCCTTCTTCACCAAAGTTATGAAGGCTCATCAGGTATGGAGTACAAGCTTAGATAGTAGTTAGACGGTATATATTAAAAGTTAAAACTAAAATACGACGGCACGGTTGGCGCAGTGGATGAGCAATTGAATGCTGCGCTGCGTGTCGCGGGTTTTATCCCCGCACGGAACAAATATCTGTATTGCTTCCAAGTAGTTGTTTTAGGTCTGGCTGTTTGTTTGTGAGTTTAAATGTTTATAAACGCATCCACAATACAAAAGAAATTCAAATTTTTCAAAGCAACGTTTTATGTCTTAAAAAAACTGTCAGTTTATTGGAAAATTTCGGAAAATCCGGTTTATTATTTAACATAAGGGCAGGAACATTTGATTTGGAAGTATTTGTTTAACAACAAAGCCAAACCAAGGTATGTTAGCTTTCATACGGCTCATGCTGAACTAAAAAATCCGTTCGGCATCAACAATGTTTGCATATTTGGGTCGGCTAGGCAAGTGATAGGCCGGGAGATATCACATCGAAAAATATGTATCACCTCGAACTGATTTAAAATAAAGAGCCCTTTTATTGGAGGTGCTTTGTGAGCTTTGAACTAAAACAACACCATTTTTTTCTGCAGTACGAAGGCGTAAAGTTCATGTGGGATGCTTGCTTCGAGAGCTTGGCAGAAATCGCGACGGGGCGCCCGGGCGGAGGCTGTATACTGGCTCATTGTATGGGACTCGGCAAGACGCTGCAAGTGTTGGCTTTACTGCACACGGTTAGTAGGCATTTACTAGAGCTGTACGATGCTTGATAGCCGTTGGGACACGAGTTCTACTTTATAAGCGCCACTGAGATAGTCAAAACGTAAGAACAGCTGAAATAATACAACTTAAATGTAGCATTTTGTGAATGAATGAATCTGCATATTGAATTACTGTTCTTACGAATTTCTAAGTGATGTGTCGCATTAGTGTGTCCACGGTTATTTAGGTGTAATTTTCGGCTTGGACCGATCGATAAAGCTGTAAGTGTAATCAAAACCAAAGAGACTTTCGTTTCGGTTGACGCGTACAAAATCTGCGATAAGTGTGGTCACTACCTTAGTGTCTACAGAGTTTCTTTTTAACGTGGTTGCGCATACGCATACAATCATGCTAACTTGTATTCTTTCAAATAAATAAATGTTCAATGTTGGCACAGCCACACAAGAGATAATTCCATGGTACTTTAACTTTGTATTCAGGTGCTGACTCACCCTGGAGTAAAAATGCAACGCGTTCTCGTGTGCTGCCCTCTATCGACAGTACTCAACTGGGTCGACGAGATACACAAGTGGATTGGGCCAGTAACGAATCAAATTAAGGTAAGGAGTACCACAATATTGGCTTAGAATGCACAAAACTTATTGGTTCTTTCGACCACTGCAGACAAAGTTGTTTTTTGTACAGTACGAACGTTTTAGGTGCGCTAAGTGTCAGGAATATATCCATAATTTTGTCTGTTTTTTTTTCATTACTTACTTTGTGACCCTTTACTCTGTAACCAACTTGTTTTATCTCTTTTTTTCAAGCAACGTAAATTAAAGAGGAAATTACAGGTATTGTTTTCATATTTCGTTTTTACTAAGAATGTTGTCATTTGACCCGCCAGGTATAAGAAATCAGAACTATATAGATATTGCCCGTCAACTTTACTTGTGTAAGTTTTAAGCTAGATTTTAAGTTGAATATCAATCACAATGATAATTTGTTGTAAATCGTGGGTCACTCTAAACATAAAAAATGTCTTAATATCACACATCCATTTCGACAGGTCTTCGAACTATCAAAACTAAAGAAAACATACGAACGCGCCTACCAACTAGAAGACTGGTACAATGGCGGCGGTATTTTCATCATCGGATACGAACTCTTCCGAAGTTTAACGACTCTAGACCCCTTCCTAGACGATGTTCGTCCGACCATCGTCAACAAAATACGAACAGCGTTACTCGACCCCGGACCAGATATAGTAGTCTGTGATGAAGGACATTTATTGAAGAACGATTGCTCAGTACTTGCTGTAGCTATGAGTAGGGTAGTCACAAGAAGAAGGATTATTTTAACGGGGACACCAATGCAGAATAATTTGAGAGAGTATTATTGTATGGTAAACTTTGTGAAGCCTAATTTGCTCGGTACTTACGCTGAGTATTCTAATCGGTAAGTAAAAGTTATGATTTTTTTTTAGAATTGGTAGAAGGGCAGGAAAATTTTGGATTACTGTTTTAAATGCATATTTTTACTGACTCAGGCCCTACTATCACGTATTTCTATATGCGTATTGTTGTCAAATTTTGCTAAGTATCGTTCTCTTTTGGAAAAAAATGGCTGACTGAAAAAATACAAAACGTTGTTGTAAATACGCTTAGCACTAAACTCATTTACTCACAGTGATTTGTATATCAATAGACTTCTTAAATATTTCATTCAAAACTAACGTCTATCTCCATCTAATAGGTTTGAAAATCCAATAATGAACGGTCAGCACCGAGATTCAAGCGAAGAAGACATAAAACTAATGAAGGCTCGTACACACATCCTACACAAAGTACTAGAAGGCTGTCTCCAAAGGCAAGAAGCTTCAGTACTCTACCCTTACTTGCCTAAGAAACATGAGTATACACTGTTTATAACACTGACGCCATGCCAGTGGGACTTGTACAAGCACTACTTGCATAACTACGGCAAGCAGAGTAAACAGAGCATATTGAAGGACTTCCATATACTGCAGAAGATCTGGTCGCATCCTCAAGTGCTGCATAACTTTCAGACGAAGGCTAGAGATCGGGATGAGAAGAATAAGATTAAAGGTATGTTTAGTATTAAGACTTCCAGCTTTCTGAAAACTAGATTGGTTTATCATCCACGGCCTGAATTCACCCACTGCTGGGCATAGGTTTCTGTTTTTTAGGGTCAATCTCCACATGTTTTTTAAGCGGGTAATTGCCTGCTGTTTACCACATCGTCGTCTGGGTGGTTATGTGGAGCTCGCATCTAAAATCTCCGCAACCTTGGCCGACTTCCCGTTTTTTATTCTTAGAAAAGGTGGAGGCGAAAGCCACGACTGGTATGGTCTTACGCCTCCGCCTTAGTAATATCCGGGTCCGATATGACATCTCTCGACTCACATGAAGTCGTGCAATAAGTACGGTTCTTTCCCCAGTCTACCCGGCCCGCTGGTTCTCAATTTCCACATTCCTGTGCGTACCTCATACAGGTTTTTCCCAAAAAATAGGTAAATCTTTATAAATTGTGTGCTAGTTATAGACTGGGTTTAGTGAACTGCATTCGCATCTCTGGATTTTTAAACGGTTATTTACAAAATGTGAAAAATAATTTAGGTAGGTGGCATAAACGCAATGATACCAAGTCACCAGCTTCCAAAATTAAAGTTATTTTCCATTTTTTCATTATGTATATATGGATAAAAGAAGTTTGTATGACCTACTCTCAGAGTTGAAGTAAATCGTCTGTTTCACCTTATAAATCTTGGTCCTAAACCCAACTTAGTAACTTAATCCTGAACATATGGTAACTAGGCCCAGCAGGGTTACCATGACATCTTATCTTGAGAAAGAGATGGTGCTAGACACCCTGTATAGCTCTGTCTCTTTCCCCCAGCTCGGGGGTAAGTTCTGCTTTAAGACGTCATAGTAGGGTAGCAGTTAATATCTTTGTAACGCTTGGTGAATGCGTGTTGTGTTTTATTGTTGAAAAGCGTCTCTACATCATTTACATTATCATTTAGTCTTGACTTTGTCTGTGTACCAAATTATCTATTGTATTAATTTGTTGTTTCAAGCAATGGAAGTGAAAGAGGAAAGTACAGGTATCTTGCTCATTAACTCTGTTCACGCACATTGTACTATAAGCCATTTATAGATTGCCGATAGAACATTCTACATTGTTCAAATTAAGGACTTTAGAATTAGTTATGCATCATGCTTACCCATGCGGGCATTTCATCCACATCATTATCATTGTAAAAAAAGCACTAAAGCGCCCTCTATGAGACAAATGAAGGACTAACATCAATATTTTCAGTCGTGTTATTAAAGTTATCCAGACACAACACCCGTTTGGTCGGAGGATTCTCCCTTTTATATGGGGGTAGAAAAACATTACACCATGTTCTTCATACGCTTTTATCATCGTTCACAGACCGACTTTAGCGTATTTTTCTATCACCACTGCTTAAACGGTGAAGAAACATCGGTATGTTCTAGAATAAAAATATCGAGGTCATAATGACGCCCACCAACCCGTACTGGGTTGTTGTGGTTTATCTCTCTATACCCTCTTACCGAGTGTTCCAGGAAGTAGTAGAAACATTATAGGCTGTTATGATATTATGCATGTCTACCATTAGATGCATTTACGTTTTATCAACTTGTTTTCGATAACTTGAATATCGTTTTGGAACCAGAATCTCATCATCATACTTCCAATTTAAGCGCAACATGAAGAACAATATGCTTATTTAGGCAGATTCGTCCAGATTATACTTTTATAATAACAAATGATTTCTCAAACATGAACCGCAAACGCATAAACTGGTTTTGTATACTACACAAAACCAGTTTATGCGGATCCATCATTGCACGGTAAACCCATACAAAGTGAGTCCATTTTATACTGGAAATGTATAGCTTGAGTGGTCAAAATTTAACAATAGCGCATTAAAAAAAATCGCTTCAGATTCGTAGATTGAAAGCAGCCTTTTAGTTCACAATATAACTTCATCAATACTTTCACAGCGGAGAAACTGGAAGATGACTTAGCAACCGAGGATATAGAAGAAATAAAGCCGAATGCACCGGAAGACCTATGGTGGCTGGAGTACTTGGACGGCGGTAACATGCTGGAGACGCTCGACAGCTCCAATAAGTTCGTCGTGGTTTTTAAAATTCTGGAAGAGTGTATTGCGTTGGGAGATAAAGTGTAAGTAATGACATACTACATCAATGTTCTAAATGTGTCATCATCTGTCTAGCCTTTTCCCAACTAAGTTGATGTTGGCTTCCAGTCTAACCGGATGCAGCTGAATATCAGTATTTTACATGGAGCGACTACCTATCTGACGTCCACAACCCAGTTAGTACTGGGTAATACGATACCCCTTGGTAAGACTGGTTGTCAGATTTTCGGAACACTGACTACCTGTAACGACTGTCAAAGCCGTGGTTAATCACGGCTGTCATTTGTAGATCTTTGAAAAAAAATTAAAGGCTTAACGTGCTTTCCGAGGCACGGAGGAAACTCGGTATGTAACGGGTGGTCACCCATCCACAGATCAACTATTATTTAGCCACGAGTGTATCTAGAACAGTAATGGAGACAATAAGCGCCAAAAACTTTGTGATTCACGTGTCGTTTGCACGTAGAAGTAATGTGACAAGTGGATAGGATAATTGGTTTCTTGGGTTTTTTTCATTTCTCAGTAGCAGACATGAAATCGTGAACTATTGATTAAAAATAATAAACTTTTTATTGACATAAAGATATGTTACATTATAACGAGAAACTCGAACTCCTGAGCTAGGTGTTACAGAAGTCAGTGTTTTCACCCGTTTTGGAACTAACAGTTTATCCAATAAAAGAAAGAAAAATAATATAGATTGTAAAATAATAAATAAATAAATATCTTGGGACAACTCACACACGGCTATCTGATCCCAAGCTAAGCAGAGCTTATGTTATGGTAACCAGACAACTGATATACATACTTATATTATTTATAAATACATACATATTATAGATAAATCACACCCAGACACAGAAAGAACAATCATGCTCATCACACAAAGTTTGTCCTGGGTGGGAATCGAACCCACGACCTCCGGCTCAGCAGTCAGGGCCACTAACCACTAGACCAACAGGCCCGTCTAAAAGACTCGCTCCTAATGTGGGTGTTGAATCAAAGGCGTGTGCGGTGTGTAAGGCGTTTAATGCGAGACTGAAGTTGGTCTCGTACACTGATACATAACAATACGTCTTATAACTATGCTTAGTATATCGATACACAACACCTCCACTCTTATTTACTACATACAAACTACGAGTATGAATAACTAACTTACGCTAGAACTAACACAAATATAATTTTAACAAGTACTTAGGTTAATTAGCTTTAAGAGTAATAGTTTTTAATTACAAGAACTTATATACTATTTCATAATAATCTTAATCTATTTCCTCAAACCCATAACGTATAGGTGGCCTACGGTGTCTTACAGTCCTGTCAGGGTTTATGTCGATGTTAGTATTTTCCGCTAGGCCTGCTTCAATGTTCACCGACACATTGGGTAATTTAAGTTGAGGGTTACATGGTACAATTGGAGATTCATTTTGTGCTGGTATAGAATCGGAGTGCGGACTTCCCGAGGTAGGAGACTTTTCGACACTACTCTCCCCCAAGTTCCCTGTGCGATCCTGTTCCTCGCCTCTGGTTATGGGAATCGCCAACGATTTGCGTGATCGTGTTTGTATTTCTAGTTTTTTCGACATTTCTGGTACCATTATTTTGTTTGGAACGTTACCATCAACATCGTGCGTAACCCTCTGCTTGAGTTGATCGACATGCCTATGGATTTCCATGCCAGTATTGGTTCTTATGGAATAATTGGATTTACCTACACGTCTAAGTACTGTACCGGATTGCCATTTATCTGCTCCCCTATAGTTTCGGTACCAAACATGTGCTCCTGATTCGAACAGGCGCTGTGAGCCGCCAGCGTTTTGTTCGCTACTTGATTGGCGGGTTATGACGCGAGATTCTCTATCCGGTTTTAAATTGTCTAACCTCATGCGTAAGCTGCGTCCCTGTAATATGCTAGCTGGGCTATCTCCCACGGTTTCATGTTTCGTATTTCTATACGCTAGCAAAAACCTAGCCAGGGCTATCTCTACATCCATATTCTGCTTAAAGGCTTTTTTAATAGTTCGTTTACATATTTTAACAGCACTTTCGGCCGCGCCATTGGATGCGGGGTGATAAGGAGCCGTAAAAATATGTTCAATACCATTATGTCGCAAGAAGTTTTGAAATTCCTCGCTCGCGAAGGGTGGCCCGTTGTCACTAACAGTTTGTCTTGGAAGACCAAACTGCGACCATAACTTCCGTAATACAGCTATAACAGCATGTGCGGTCGTCTTATTCATTTTGATAGCTTCGATCCATTTAGAGCAAGAATCTACTACAATTAAATAAGTTAAACCACCAATAGGCCCTAAGAAATCTAAATGCAGTCTTGACCAAGGCCGTGACGGCCAAGGCCAAGAGTGTGGGACAGCATGCGGCGCAGCATCAGCCACAGCGGCACACACTGTACAAGCTCGACACGCGGTTTCCACCGCTTCATCTAATCCTGGCCACCAAACATAGCTACGTGCTAGTGATTTGGTCTTGACTATGCCCATATGTGAAACGTGAAGCTCCGACATTACTCTTTTCTGACAAGATGATGGTATGACAACCCGGTGACCCCACATAATGCATCCTAATTCGCAGTATAACTCTTGCTTCCTGTTAAAATATGGCCTTAATTCTTTAATTTCAATATCTGTCGGCCATCCGTCCATTATATAACTTAAAACACGACTTAAAATTGGGTCTCGCTTAGTTTCCTGCTTCAGGACATTGTAGTCTAATAATAAAGCGTCTGTTGCAAAATGTAAATAGCTCTGTTCTGGCAAATCGTTTTCTTCGGAAGCTACCTCCATTTTTTGAGAATCTATTAATCGTGAAAGAGTGTCAGCCGTATTTTTGTCTGTTTTTACGTATTCAATGGAAAAATCATAAGCTGATAATTTGATTGCCCATCTTTGTAAACGGCTAGCTGCTGCACAAGGAACGCCTGCATTGGGCCCGAAAATGCTAACAAGTGGTTTGTGATCTGTCCGGAGAACAAACTTCCTTCCATAAAGATATTGATGAAATTTGTCAACAGCAAATACTATCGCTAAGGCCTCTTTGTGTATTTGACTATAATGATATTCGGGTATAGTCAGTGAGCGCGAAGCGTACGCAACAACCCGCTCGTCGGCGCTTCCCGGCTCGCGCTGTGCCAGCACGGCCCCAAGCCCACGGGCGCTGGCGTCTACAGTCAACACTGTTTCTTTATTTATATTAAAATGTTCCAAAGCTCTTGTACTACACAAAAACTGTTTAACCTTCAGAAACGCATAATTTTGGTTTGGACCCCATTCCCAATGTTTTCCCTTTTTTAAAAGAGCATATAATGGTGCTAAATGTGTACTCAAATTTTTTACAAATTTGCCATAAAAGTTAACCATTCCTATAAATGATTTTACTTCTGTAACGTTACTGGGGTGCGGCATATTAACAATAGCCTTCACTTTGTTCGGGTCGACTCGTACGCCGTTTATATCGATCACAAACCCTAGATATTTTACTTCCTTAGCCAAGAAATCACATTTCTTTTTATTAATTTTTAACCCGTTTTCTTCCAATATTTGCATAACTTCCTCTACTAATTGTAAGTGCGATTGCAAATCCTTGCTTTTAATCAAAATATCATCATAAAAAACTAGCACCTCAGGCTTATTTTTAAATAAATTAACCATGAGCTTTTGAAAGATACCTGGACTTGAGGATAGACCATAAACTAAACGACCGTATTTGAATAACCCCCTATGCGTATTGATAACCGTATAGTTTCTAGAATTTTCGGACAAAATCACCTGGTTATAAGCTTGCGACAAATCTAATTTTGTAAAGTACATGTTCCCACTAAGATCGCTAAATAAATCTTCAACCCTTGGAATCGGAAATCTGTCGATCACTAAAGCACGATTGAGGGTTACCTTATAGTCGGCACATATTCGCAAACCGCCATCTGCTTTGCGTACCACAACCAGAGGCGTTGCCCAGTCGGACCGGTCAACCGGTTCAATGACGCCGGCGGTCAGCATGGCGTCCAACTCTGCATCGACGCGCTGGCGCAGCGCGTACGGCAATTGCCGCGCACGACAAAAGATGGGTACCGTTCCTTCACGCACATGTAGCTCAGCTATGCCCCCCGTGAAAGTACCCAATGTACCGTCAAACAGTGATTTATGCCTAGAAACAAGTTTATTTATTATTTCATCTTTGTTTAACGCCTTATCGGTTGCATGGCTAGTCAGTAAGTTTATTGTACGGTCGATTCTTATCGGAATATCAAGTTCGGCTAACCATTGCCGACCCAATAAATTTGTAGTACCCCTACTTAAAACATATAAGTCCAAGGTTTTAACAATGCCCTTATAGTTAACAATGGTTTCTATGTAACCCAAAGGTTGTACAGTTGAGCCGTCATAAAATTTTAAATTTAAACAACATTTGTTTAAGTGCAAGTCGCTGAATAAATCATCATATACTGCTTTGTTTATACATGATAAGGCCGATCCTGTGTCAATCTCCATTGGGAGAATACAATTATGAACCTTAAGTTTTATACGCACCGGTTTATAATTACTTAATGACATTTGGTACACGGGCTCGTCGTCGCTTTCTCTGTCATCGGAATCCATATTATGGTATCGGTTATCACCAAAGCTGCCGGCCGCTCCGCCGTCGTCGTGTTGACGTAATAAATTCATCGAAGCCCGTCCGCCTCGTTCTGAACCGCGCCGCGTTCCTCTCGTCGTGTTGCGCCCGCTATATCCGCGGTATTTCCCGCGCCCTGTAACACGACCGCGTCTAGCAGATTCCGCCGACGCTTCCTGCTCCATTTCGATGGTTTTGTTCCGCTCGTTCCGAGCTTTTCGACACATCCTTCTAAGGTGCCCTATTTCCCGGCACCAACTGCACACATAATCTTTGAATGAGCAGTCGTTAGGCTGATGTTTTCCGTCTCCGCATCTATAGCACTCGTACACTTTCAATTTGTGGATTCCCTCGGATATTCCTGTACTTCCTGTACTATTGTTTTCCACCGCATGCGCGTCGCGCTCAGCCGCCTCCAAGGACAGCGCCAGAGTTACGGCTCTGTTGTATGATAGTTCGTCTTCCGAGAACAGCTTCTGACGTATCATTTCACTACTTAGGCCGCACACTAGCTGATCCCTGAGGTTGTCATCGAGGTTTGTTTTAAAATCACAACGCTTCGCAATTTTTTTCAGTTCCGTGACGTAGTCCGCTATTGACTCGACGTTTTGTTGCCGTCGCTGTCTAAATTTATATCTTTCAGCCATGATGGATGGTTTAGGCTGCAAATGTGCTGCCAATATTTCTATTGCTCTTTTGTAAGACAGTTCCGCAGGTTTTAACGGGCTGGCCAAAGTCGATAAAAGTTCATACGCTTCTTCACCCATTAACGATATTAATGTCGGTAGTTTTAATTCTTCTTCCACTTTATTCACTAAAAAATACATATCAAGTCTTTCAATATACGCGGACCAGTTTCCCGCTTTTATGCAAAATTCACGGACTTTACCGATCGACATTTTGTCACACTTCACTTCAATAGTCACATAAACACTTTAAAACTTTTTTTTTTTATTGTTGTTGTTGTTTTATCCTCGTCGCCACTGTTGAATCAAAGGCGTGTGCGGTGTGTAAGGCGTTTAATGCGAGACTGAAGTTGGTCTCGTACACTGATACATAACAATACGTCTTATAACTATGCTTAGTATATCGATACACAACAGTGGGTTTATAATTAGGTACAACTCTATCCAACCCTTGAAGGATTACCAGCGTGATAATGTGTGATGGTATATTCCGTCGAAACAAATGAAAAAGAAGCACGGAATAGGACTGTGTAGAATTCAAAATGCTATTGCAGCATATAGTAGTTTACACAATTTTGTGTTCCATGTTAAGATCGCGTTACAAATACTGGGAGGAATTGAGTGAGTGAATCTCCATAACTTTTTCATCACGACTCGTTAACGTTTTTTTTTTAACCGTTTCGCCACGCTAGGATTTTCTCCTGTATCGTGGGTGCATTTACAAACATTTAAACTCACATAAAAAAACAGCCAAACCCAAAACAACTATTTGTAGGCCATACAAATATTTGTTCCGTGCGGGAATCGAAGCCGCGACACGCAGCGCAGCAGTCAATCGCTCAGCCGCTGCGCCAACCGATGAATGTATTTTTTCTTCCGCTGTCACATTAAATCTTACTATTCTTATTTCCAGGCTAATATTCTCCACTTCACTCTTTTGTCTGGACGCCCTTGAGTACTTCCTGAAAAAGATCAAGAAGTGGTCACTAGGAAACGAGTACTACAGACTGGACGGGTCCGTTCCGGCCGAGGTGCGGCAGAAATGGTGTCGCGAGTTCAACGCTGACAATAACTATAAGACTAAGTGAGTTTGTATCCAGTTTCATACACATGAATATGATAGTAAATTTTAACCTTTATCGATTACTAGCTTTTGCCCGCGGCTTCGCTCGCGTTAAATTCGGGGTAACACAGTTTCCCGTTCTTGATTTGCAGGTACCTGCTACCGTAGTTTTTCTCTTGCGCCTGATTTATTGTAATAGCAAAGCTAAGATTTCCCTTTTGTTCCCTCTTTCTCCCTCATATCTCAAAAGCTTTAAAAATAGCCTATGCCCGTCTCCAGGATCCCAACCAACTCTGTACCAAAATTCATCAATATCGGTTTAGCCATTAAGGCGTGAAGTGGTAACAAACAAACAAACCCACTTTCGGTTTTTTAATATTAATAAGGATGTTATTAAAGTGCTAGGTTGTAAGTACATGATACAGACATTGAACGGATTCTCAAGCATTCATGTCGTACGCGAACTCAGTTGCAATTGAAGACACTGATGATAAAGTTTTTTTTTTATTTATTATTATTATCGATCTGATGTTTGCGGGGCTAATCGCACAGGCTAGACGTCTGGAAAGAAAATAGTAAAAAAAAAACAATCCTTTGGTTAGCTAACAGATTGAAAACTCGCGCAGGAGGTCGTGGATTTATTTCCCAGTTCAGAATTTCTCAGCAGCTGCCACAGAGCCTGGATTTATGTTTGACTAGCCGTTCCCCGCGGATTCACCCACGCTGCTCAGCACCTGTTGGTCGTAGCGTGATGTTATATAGCCTATAGCCTTCCTCAAGAAATGGACTATCCAACATTAAAAGAATTTTCTAATTCCAACCAGTAGTCCCTGAGATTAGCGCGTTCAAACAAACAAACAAACAAACTCTTCAGCTTTATAATATTAGTATAGATATAGCTCCATCTCTTTATCGCACATATAATATGTAGAAAGTAAGAAAAAGCCACATTTACAGATTGTTCCTGGTATCAACTCGAGCCGGTTGCTTAGGACTGAATATGACAGCTGCCAACCGCGTCATCATCATGGACACGTCGTGGAACCCCGCTCATGATATACAGAGCATCTTCCGAGTGTACCGCTTTGGGCAGAAGAAGGACTGCTACATATACCGCCTGGTTGCTATGGTGAGTCACTATCTAGCTCACGCATCATGAAATCCTACTAATATTAATTTATTAAATTTTTGACGGGCCTGTTGGTCTAGTGGTTAGTGGCCCTGACTGCTGAGCCGGAGGTCGTGGATTCGATTCCCACCCAGGACCCACTTTGAGTGATGAGCATGATTGTTTGTTCTGTGTCTGGGTGTGATTTATCTATAACTAGCTGTTCCACGCGGTTTCACCCCCGCTGCTCAGCACCTGTTGGTCGTAGCGTGATGTTATATAGCCTATAGCCTTCCTCAAGAAATGGACTATCCAACACTAAAAGAATTTTCCAATTCCAACCAGTAGTCCCTGAGATTAGCGCGTTCAAACAAACAAACAAACTCTTCAGCTTTATAATATTAGTATAGATATGTATCATCATCTGCCTAGCCTTTTCCCAACTAAGTTGGGGTCGGCTTCCAGTCTAACCGGATGCAGCTGAATATCAGTATTTTACATGGAGCGACTGCCTGTCTGACCTCCACAACCCAGTTTGTACCGGGTAATACGATACCCCTTGGTAAGACTGGTTGTCAGACTTTCGGGACACTGACTACCTGTAACGACTGTCAAAGATCTACAAATGACAGCCGGGACCAACAGCTTAACGTGCTTTTCCGAGGCACGGAGGAAACTCGGTATGTAACGGGTGGTCACCCATCCACAGACCAACCTAGGCAAGCGCGGCTTAACCTAAAGATCGACCCGAGCGGCTGCTATTATTTATCCACGAGCTCCTCAAGTAGTATAGATATGTATGTATTTATAAATTATATAAGTATGTATATCAGTTGTCTGATTACCATAACACAAGCTCTGCTTAGCTTGGGATCAGATAGCCGTGTGTGAGTTGTCCCAAGATATTTATTTATTTATTATAAAAGCGAACGTTTTTGAGGATGTATGTAAGTATGTTTGTTGGTTTTCACGCAGAAGCTGCTGAATGGTTTTTGATAAAACTTCACAATAATATAGCTTACATATAAGAATAATACATAGGCTACATTTCATAAAGATATATTGTATATTATTCAAATTATAACTATACATATAAGTGTCAAAAAATACTATCAACTGCGAAGTATTCCAGCATTCATGTTCCATTTACTTACGTAATATAGGTAGTTGTTTTAATACGTAACTGGACAACTCATGATTTTTATTTATTAGATTTGTCTCAATCTTGCATAGGAAGATAATTTTATTTAAAATACGCTAGACAAACTTTCCACTAATTGCTACTACTTTTTTTACTTCGAGAAAGAACATTTACTTTGAGGAAATATACTTACTTTGAAAAAGAACATTCACTCTGAGGAAGAATATTAACTTTTATAGATTTTTGTTTTAGCCTAAAAAAAAATGCTTATCTTATCCAGGGTACGATGGAGCAGAAGATATACGAACGCTCTGTGACAAAGCAAGCCGTCGCCTGCCGCGTAGTTGACGAACAGCAGATCGACCGTCATTACAATATGGCTGAACTCACGGAGCTATACAAGTAAATAAAAACCTTAAAAATGAAACTTTTAAAGTTCAAAATTGTGTAATAACTTAATAAAACAAGTTCAAAACATTATGCAGATTACCAAAAGGCTTTAGTTTGCAAGTACGTTCGAAAGGGCTCGTTTGCACTTTCAGTCATTAAAATAGAGTTTATTATTGAATACTATATTGAATAACAGTGCCTTCTCTATTCTATTGTTGAGCTATATTCGCCTAAGCGAGATTTTTTTTATCGGGCGGTATATATTGAGGAGCAAATAGCGAATAAAAAGCGTTTAAAAAATACGCAAGATTTTCTGAGTTCGCATTTAGTGCACGAAGGTTAAATGGAACGTATCCCGGTCAGATTCGACGAGGCCGGGTCTTGCGTGGCAGGCGGGGTAGCCGTGGGCGTGCACGACGTGGCGCTGCTGCGCGTGGCGCGCGACGTGTTGCTGCACGCCGTGCACGAGCACGACTCGCTACTGCGCGGCTCCAGCGAGCAAGGCTTGCCGGAACACGAGCGGAATGCTGTCTGGATGCAGTTCCAGCAAGAGCAGGCGAATAAACGTAACTTCATATGGTTTTTTCTTATTCTACATAATGCAGTGGGGTAAAACATGGCGTATTGTCCCACTGTTGGGCAAGTCGGGGAGACTTGCCCAACAGTGGGACAATAATAAGTTAAATAATAGGTTTCCAGTTTTCTCTATGTAACTTTTTCTGGGCATCGCCCAGAAGCGCTTCAAGTTTTATAATTTAATACCAATAGTACTTTGCATAATAATATTAAAAGAATATTGTTTTATCATCGCAATCACTTTGTCACAAAAATGTTTTTTTTTATGACAGTTTTTATTTTCTCTTTATTTTTTTAATTGTTTGGTAATGATTTTGAGCAATATTTTTCACAGAAATGGAAAACAAACTGGTTGTGAACACTCCAAAAGTTGCGTTGAAACGTATCCACAAACAAGACGCACAAGCCTCCGCTTCACACGCCGACGTCAAAGAAGAAGATACCAGCCAAGACTACAATCCTAACGAGCCTAAGACTAAAAAGGGAAAGAAATCTTCCGTCATCAAGTGTTGCATACCCATACAGGACAAAAATAAACAAGAAACCAGTACTGGCTCAAAAAGACAACCAAATATCCTCAGACCAGGCACCAGCAAGCAAACATACGAAGAAGCATCCACTTCATCCATCGACCTGAAGCCTTTTGACCCCAACAACAAAGAAGATATCATGGTAGAAAAAATCACAGACATACTCCTTAAATATGACTTCCAAAATAAAAAAGGGACAGTTGAAATCGGTAATCTAGTCAAAAAAGTCAAAAATATGGTGCAGAAAGGATACGTCGACGAGGAAGACATGTCGGATCATTTGACGGCCAGTATAGCAAAGGTATTGCTCCCGCAGCAAATTACTCTTCCCATGGTCACGAACATTATGTGCGAGTCTATCACTAACACTGCAGACCCGAACCTAACGCCTAGGCAGGCTGACCCAGAGGTAATAACGAGTGATCCCAGCCCTAGTAGCTACCATGAAAGTCAAAGGAAATCTAACGAACCTGAACAAAGGACAAAGAGAAAAGCAGCGATAGCGGCTGAGAAAAGTATCGATTCCTTGGCACAAGAAGTAGTCATCAATGTAGATGATGACGATTTCGATGCAAGAGACACGGATTTCGTACCGGACGATGATAACTTTAAACCAAAAAAAAAGTCAAAAAACTTAACTGCCTCAAAAGTCTTCGACACAGACGAAAGCACAATGAGTGCTGATGAGTCACATAAACAAGATAACTGCAATTTTAACAGCTTGAAGACTAATGAGAAACCTATTATTGCAACCGAAGAGACAAACACACGTATTCCCAATAAACCTGGCCTGAAGAAACCGAAAGATCGAATTATTAAAACTTACTGTAGACCAGAAAGAAAAAAACCAGCCAATACGCCTAGCAAACCAATTGACGAAGTTCCAACACCACCTGTTAATAACAGCAATCTTCAAGAAAAAGACTACTCAAGCATATTACTAAGTGATGATGACGAACCAATATCAAAGCCGAAAACTTCAGAAACCGTCACAGGGATTCCCAAGAAGGAAATCCCTGAAAAATCTCTTCCACAAACTGATGATAAAGTGACTTTACCGCTGTCGTTGTTAAAAAATCAGAATTTCATCAATATAGTAGCGCATACGTATTTGGTCGGCAACCCTATGTTGGATGAAGATGCCGCTACGCTCGCTGCTCAGTATAGTACGTTAAAAGCGTTTAAAGAGGCCGAACAGACTGGCAAGGATGTGTGTAGCGGGCCGATCTATGATATTGCTGTAAAGGTGAGTCGTTTTAATGTGTTATTTATGAAGCTATCTCCAGACTAGGGGGACTCAAAAAATACTCGTAACAAATCAAATCAAATCAAATCATTTATTTCAATTAGACCATTACAGGCACTTTTGAATGTCAAGAAACAAAATGAATCTACAGTCCCGGTCACAAGGCATAATAACTTGTGAAAGTACTGCAGTTGCCCATTCCAAAGCGTTGATCTCTATGGAGAAGAATGGGCAAGAAACTCCATGGACACTCTTTTAAATTCTGATATTTTTACAAAATAGTATTTACATCATTCGTGTTGAGATTATACAAATATGTGAGAACGATGTAGAAAGACGTGCACAGTAAGAGCGTCCAGAGTAAATAAAAAACAAAATTCAATTTAAATCTGAATAAAATAAAAATGACCGTGGTAGTTAAAAAATGACCAGTCCCAACTGACAGCGCCCGTTCACGAACATGACGTATGGATCAGCCTCATTCAGCTCGACCATTTTGAAGGGAGCTAAATGACCCGACACACCCGCCACCATCAGCGAGACATTTAAGTGAGCATGACACTATTAACCACCAGAGCTTCGTCAAGTCAATGATAATACATAGCACTCACATATGGGCTTAATAATTATACAATACTAGAGAATTGATTCTATACATTGCAAAGATAGTCTTACAATCTTCTGCAGCGTCCATTATAGCTTCGGATACTTAGTAATGAGTTTACCCCTATGCTTGAGGAGCAGGACCAGCATTGAGCCAAGCATTTTTATCATCAATATAATCCCCCAACTTATAATATGCTTGCCTACATAGTGTGCGTTTAATACAAGATTTAAATTTCGTTTCATTCAGTTGAAGAATGTGGGGAGGTATTTTATTGTAGCATTTCAAACAGTACCCCATGAAAGATGAGTCTACTTTAGCTAACCTGAAACCTGGTTGAACTAATTGGTCCCTATTTCTAGTATTATAATTGTGTCTGTCACCTCTTTTACTAAAAAGATGCGAGTTTTTCCTGACATACATGATGTTTTCATAAATATATTGACAAGGTACTGTCATGATGTTAATATCCTTAAACTGTTCCCTTAAAGAATCTCGCCTACGTAGGTTATATATGGCTCTAATGGCTCTTTTCTGCAGAATAAATATAGACTCGATGTCTGCAGCCCGTCCCCAAAGTAAAATACCGTATGACATTATACTATGAAAATAACTAAAATAGACTAGTCTCGCGGTATCAACATCAGTAAACTGACGGATTTTTCTAACAGCATATGCTGCTGAACTAAGGCGTCCTGCAAGAGATGTTATATGCGGACCCCATTGTAGCTTTGAATCGAGTGTTATTCCCAAGAAAACAGTTTTTTCGACGAATTCTAGTTTCTCTTGATTCAATACTATGTCACACTCACTGTTTTTGACATTTGGTAGAGCAAATCTTATACACTTCGTTTTTTTCCCATTTAATACTACCATTTAACGTAAGATATTTAGTAACGATTCCCCCTTCACTTTTTCCTAGTATTTTGGTTGGGGAGAATTGGTGGAGTAATTTGCTTTGGTCTGTCCTTTATAACATTCATACTTAAAAATGATATGTGCTATGTTTTTTTTTCGCATCACATGTCCACACTTTCTTCAAAACACTTTACTTCCAACAGGTTATAGGCAAAGATATACTAAAGAAAATGCACAGCGCGAACCCTAGAGCTGCTGCGTCATCAGTCAACGATGCTGTCGCCAGCATACAGATGAAAGAACAGATGATTCAAACGCAGAAAACCTTTGAAGAGACGGCCAGGAACTCTAAAGCCAAGAGCGCGAAACTCCGCGAAGATATGATTGAGCAGAAGTTGGCTATGAATAAAAAAGCGGATGAGGCGAAGGCATTGGCTATGGTCATACCTCCTGCAGCCAGTGTTAATAATACTGTGGTGCCTGTTGGTTTGTAAGTATTCTTGTTCTTTTTTAGTTATCGTTCTTTTTAGATCTTTTTGAAGAAGGTTTTTAAAAGCTCCAGCTATTTTGAAATATAAAACGATATTACGAGAATTTCAGCCAATGACTATGCTTGGAAGCAGCTATGCTAGCGCCATTGAATTCATAGTTGCCAGTCCCATAGTAGGTCTTAATAAATAATAAAAAAAAGGAACTGCTAACCCCTTTTGCCTAGTGGCTGTAGAAGCAATTACTGATTGTACGTAGTTTTTTTTTATCGATTCACAGATCAATGTTATATAGGCTTTTTCCGTTACGGGAATTATAGGTTTTCTTAGTAGATCGGAATTCGTAATTGTCTTTATTCGTTGGCAATAAAGTTCCTTAATTATAAAGGACTTTAACTCTCACAATTTCAGAGAACTTGGTATAACCCTTAATGAAATGAAGACGTGACGTATGTTCTAAATCATTTTTTTTTGTTCAGTATCAAGACAACGGCGTGTCTCGGAGGTGTCACGACATCGTTCGCGCACTCGCAGCTTAAGACTGAGCGGGTGGAGCCGCGCGTGGAGTGTATCCTGCCCGACGACGATGACGTCATCATTAGCGACGTGCGCGCCACGCCCGCGCCCCCGTCCCCGCCCGCCCCCGCCCCGCCCGCGCCTCCCGTCCCCACCACCAAGCCCCTCATCCTCAACAACCTGCTCTACATGCCCAAAACACGCGGCGTAGAAGCGCGACAAGGTTTTAGAGTGACCGTCGGCAGCGGGAACGGAGCACCCGTAACAACACCTAAAATAGTATCGCCACCCAAGATTTTACTAAAACAGTACGTGCCTGTGCCGGGACAAACACCGAAGCTGAAGCTGTCTGCACCTGCGCCTGCACCTGCACCTGCACCTACAGCGGCCGTCGTTCCAGCGAGCGCGCCCACACCGGTCGTGCACGAACAGATCCTGTCGAACGACGCCACAATCTGCTTAGACAGCGATGATGAGGAGTCCACCCCAACGAAGGTCATTGCATCTATGACCACCACGCCCATTGCCGTGCATCAAGCCCCAGTGCCGGTGTCTCTCACCAGCGCCCAGAACCCAGGAGTCAAGCTGCCACTGCCACCTATGCAGAACCTTTTGCACCTCAATGCTCCGGCCACTCAAAACCAAAATAAAGGAACACAAAAATTGGTATTACGACAGGTACTCACTGCAAACGGTACACAACCCCAGTATATTCTCATACCATCCGCCAAGCTTCCGATGCCTTCGTTACACCCTATTCTTGAACAACCTAGGATATCTACCCCGCAAATAGTTTCAGTTAGTGCAGCCAACACCGCACCGGCGGAGTCTGTTGGAACTACTGTGAAACCTGAGGCCAGCAGAACCATGAAAGCAACATGCAAACCGGGCGACATACTCAGAATAACGAAAACGGGAGCAATCGAAGTGATAACCCGCAGTGACTTGCATGCACAGCCGGTTAAACCAGCTGAACCGGAACCTATAGACTCAAACAATTTTGCCATACAGAACCCTAAGACAAGTACTCCGAAACCATCCGACGCACCAAGTAAATTATTCAAAGCGAATACTAAAGTTAGAAAGATCTTGCCAAAACCCGCTGGATTTAAGTCGTCAGACTTAACCAATACAACTACCGAGGTTTCGATACCAAAGCCAACTGGATCTAAATCTTACAAGTCCGCGACCGTCGACTTGACTAACATAGCACCTGCTCCTACTAAACAGCAACGGATCGCTCCAAAACCTACTACTACTGCGACTTTTGATCTAACCAATACCAACGACGACGCTTTACCAAAGAAGACTAGTTCTGAGAAATCTGAAAAGAACGCGAAAATAGACGCACGGAAATCACGACAGATTAGCAGTTCGAGCAGCAGTAGTGACTCCCGAGCTTCGAGTCCAGACAATCCTCTCTCAATCTTAAAAGACGTCATACAAATAAAAGCTGCGGATTATCCACATAAGACCGACCGGTCTGTAACGATGCGAACACAGAGGAGTAACACCTCCAACATTTCTGTGCAACACGTGATCTCGAAAGATGTTTCGAGCAAAGACGCAGACGCAAGCAAAGACAAAAAGTTAACAAAAGTGCCAAAGGAACTTGTACCGAAACACATAGATGAAGCGGTAGAGAAGCAGATCAGGAAACAAGCTCTAATGCAGAAAATAACGCCTCTATTGAATAAAAACCAAACGAAACCTAAAGAAGAAGTGAAAAATCGCGGGAAAAATACAATAAACTTCGACAATTTTGGCAGTGCGCAGAGTAGCAAGTTGCTGAATATTAGTGGTGCTGGCAAATCGACGGACAGTAAAACCAAATCTGCTCCGAAGTCTGCTGACACTGTGGATCTTACGTAAGTATTCAGTTTGCTTTAGTAAAAAAAGGACCTGAAAACTAAAAAGCAGGCCAAGTGCTAGTCGGACTCGTGCACCGAGAGTTCCGTACAAACTTGCGACAAAAATAGCCATATCTTATGACTGCGTAGACTTAGAGCTGGGGTCACAGAGTACTATAATATAAAAGGAAAAGAGTGCCCTCTCTCGTGACTTTTGGCCATGACATGTTTGAAGCGCTATCTGCATTTCTGGACTAGGAATTACCGATCAATCACACACGCACACGTTTACCTACATCCCTTTACACACTAATGTAATTAAAATTAGATTATATTATGAACCCTGTATTTCCCAGTACCGAACTATTTCGTTCATCTTGCGGAATATTTTTTATTTAAGTACCAATATTTAGGAAATCAAATATTCACATCAAGAAAGTAAGAACAAAGTTCGGCACGGGGAGATACTGGTTAAATGCAAAAACATAGTCAAGCGTGTGCGCAGGCTATGGCGACCATTTTACGTGTGTCAATGACATTAAAATGAGATGTTGAGACAAGGGAATATTCGGGCAGTGTTGCTATTATTTCCGTAATATTAAATTAATATAAGATATTATATACATCAACATAATCAATTTATTATATGAAGAGTTGAATATATTTAAACTAACATTAAATTAGTTTAAAAATTAGAATTTCACTACAGAGACATCTATTGCTGCCGAGGTAAAACTAAACATTACGTTTCTTACCTTTAAAATATACATAGCGCTGCTTCATTTATCGCCAAGCTTGATGTAGGCAACTGCCCCCCCCTCCCCCTGGCTGGGGTTCTCTAACTTATTTATTATGCGCCCTCTTTCTAATGGACCAAAAATATCTGTGTCCTGAAAATATATTTTTCTACCCTTTTGCTGCGCCCTACAGGGTCCATAATGATCAAAATATTGTAAACTACCTCTTGAGTACACATTATGGTAAGCAATTAAGTTATTGAGTACATATATATAATAATAATTATGTGCTACTCAGAAGTACAGTATGTAAAAAAAAAAACTTGAACTCTTTTCAACCTATAATTTGTTACCACGTTTATATGAAATACGTAGGGCGTAAATGCGGGTAATGTGTAGGTACTCAGCCATACTTGTAGCCAATGCCTTTCTTTGCGGGTCCCTGCAAAGCTCTCTCCTTCTAAGGTGGCGCGCCCCCCACTTTGAAAATCCCTGACTAAGAGGGTTGATTTTTTTATAGCTAGCGACCACATACTTGTGTAATTGGTGTTAATTTTTTAACGCTCTCCTGAGACCAAGAGAGTCTGTCAGGGGACTGTCAGACAGACGAACAACAAAGTGATCCTATAAGGGTTCCGTTTTTTCCTTACGAGGTACGGAACCCTAAAAAGCACGATAAAGCAACAACGAAAAGTATTTTTGACGTCCCTCTGACTGTCTGTCAAGGCCCGTTATCTCGGGAACGCGTGGCGGTATCGAGTTGAAATTGAAACTAGATACATCAGCTACCCTACCATGACGTGTTAAAGCAGAACTTATTCCGCCGAGGGAAAGGGACAGCTATACAGGGTGTCTAGCACCATCTCTTTCACTCAGTGGAATAAGTTCTGCTTTAAGATGTCATAGTAGGCCTACAGATATACATTGAAACCGTATACTCAACTCTATAGCCCCTTTCTGCTGTGAAAAAAAGAAACCTCTAAGTCCACACAGTCAAAAGATATGTCTGTTTTGTCGCAAGTTTGTACGGAACCCTCGTTTAATTCATAGAGAACATTGCATTGAATATATTTTATTATTTACAGTAAACTGGTTTCATCCGGGACGACAATTAAGGCTAAGAATGACACTAAAAAGAGACAATCGTCTTCCACGGAGGTCACGGCGGTTAAAAAGAAGAAGCCTCCACGTAAGTATTTATGTTGATTTGCAACAAATTGCTGCTCATTTCTTGACCCTTTGACATAACATTTCATCGATTCCTTGGATAACAATACGCAACATAGGCATCGTACGGTAGCGGTAGTATCTATGGATAAATAAAATAATAAATATCTTGGGACAACTCACACACGGTTATCTGATCCCAAGCTAAGCAGAGCTTGTGTTATGGTAACCAGACAACTGATATACATACTTATATAATTTATAAATACATACATATTATAGATAAATCACACCCAGACACAACAAACAGTCATGCTCATCACAAAGTTTGTCCTGGGTGGGGATCGAACCCACGACCTCCGGCTCAGCAGTCAGGGCCACTAACCACTAGTCCAACAGGCCCGTCTAAATACACATTACATACAGGATACAGGCCTTTTGTTCCGGACGGGGTTGCGGGTTGTTTCGAAATACATAACGCGGTCCCGGATGATGAAGGCCAAAAGAAGGAACATGGATGGGTTTAAGTCTGTACAAGTCCGACACTCCCTTCCGCTCCACAGTGGAAGAGGAATCATTTGAAGTTTTCCCATTCGAAGACCTAAATTTTCCCTTCAGTAGACTCGCCGTGATTTTCGCTAGATTTAGAGCTGGCAACGTGTACAAGCAGCTTACCGGGCATTTTAAATATCGCTATATGGTTTAGTGGTTGCAAGCGCAACTGCTGAGCCTTAGGTCCTGGGTTCGACTCCCAGGCAAAGAAAATAGTTTTTGTTGTATAGTATATCCATCAATCTCAGTAACGGCCACAGAGTTGGAATAAATTACTGACTGTATTAGAAATCAACTCTCTGAAGTTGAGCTATATTTTGTTTTCTTTTTTAAAAAACGTTGTCCCACACTTGGAATTTCTCCTGTATTGTTGGTGCGTTTACAAACATTTAAACTCACACACACATCAGCCAGATCCGAAACAACTACTTGTAAACCGTACAAATATTTGTTCCGTACTGGAATCGAACCCGCGACACGCAGCGCAGCAGTCAATCGCTCAGCCACTGCGCCAATGTGCTAATACTACGTATTTTTTTTCACAGCTATGACGCTAAAAGATTTCGATCTGGACGATATCGACGATATCATCGAACTGGACTAGGATCTACTACCATGGACCATGACAAACGAAGAGCCAATGTCTCTTTCTTGCTGCGACAACGATTTTATTTGAACCTCGAATAACGTTTAATATATCTGATTCTTATTTGGAAATATGTAAGCATGTCATTATATTAATCACAAGCGTACTAGAAAAAATATTGGAAATATTATCGATAAATGTCGTTTTCAAGTTCGATTTTGTAACTCTTAGAATTGACTTTATGTGTCGTATTGTCACCATCAGCTGAGCAATAATTTAAGTAGAAACAAAAGCGCGTGAGCATTCAGTGCTGAAAAGACGGTAAAACAATATCTTTTTTTCGCACTAAAACAATTTACTGTATAGCAAGGCAGCTCTGCAATATTAATCTAATGGCAATAACGAAAAAATAATGTTACTATTTTTGAAAAAGTTTTTTAATATGCATAAAAAGTTTCACTTTGTGACCAGTGTTTCATGATTGACATCATTCATATTATTCTCGAAGCATCATTTTTTATTGAAAAATAACCTTAGAAAATAACAATTGCGCATTTCGATTATATAATTATCGGTAAAGTTGTTAGCCATAATATTGCATTGCTTATTAAAAGATTTATCATCAAGGATATCGACAAGCAATATTGTCTTCATGTTGCAAATATTATGACTTGAATGTAAAACAATGATTCTCAAAATCTCCATTCTTCTCGTTCTCATATTAAACGTTTTAGCTGTCTGTGTACATATTACTGCTTCGACTATAATCAGATATATATTTTTACATAGATCTTAGCCTTTATATGTTTAATTTCCTGACGTGATGTCTTTTCACAGAATATCAACAAGTATCAAGTAATTAATATAACCACCAGTTTTTGAAAACCGTAGGTTGAGAATCGCGTCTTTATTTTTAATGTCTTTTAAAAGTGACATGATAAACATTGTTTCAAAACAAGTATTTTTGTTGCTGAAAACACAAAACATGTTTCAGAAACACATAAACATGTTACACTGTTTTTCATTATGAATATGAAACTTGACACTTTTAACTCATGGCAGTTAAAAGTGCCAAGCAAGTGAAGGCAAACATGAACCTTTAAAGACGTTAATGGTAACATCTATAGAGGATCATGTTTGATTTCACTGAAAAAGTATGAACACTTTAGTATTTTGTCATTTTTCAATTTTCATAAAAGTGTTTGTATTTTGATTATTTTGAAATTGAACATGGGAAAAGATAGGAATAAAAATAATCATGAAAATCATAAGTTTTGTGATTTTCTACTACAAGTAAAAGTGCTGCTTGATTTTCAGTTTAAAAGTGGTTAAGTACAGGTGTGTCTACATTCTGATTGTGATAAATGAATGTGTTTTTTTTTAAACTGTGAGAATTTTGGTGTCCTAGTATATTATTAAAACTGTTTTCTAATAAATGGCAGAGTATAGGTATACATAAGTTAGATGTTAGTGTAAGTATTATTGTGTAGAATTATCTATCTCGACATTATCGGTTTTAGACTCATAACTCAACTGAGAAATTCAGTTCAGCTTTCTCAAGTTCAGTTTTATTCATTTCTGTAAATTGATTAAGAATTATATTTTTTCTTATATATTTTACTACTATGCGTATTAAAATACAAATTGTTTTAGTATTTAGTACTATCTAGTACTATGCTATTAAAATACAAATTAACCATTTTGAATTATTATTGACCTCCTTGGTCACTTTTGGCTATGGTTTTTAATTTGTGTGATAAAGCATGAAAATTATTAATGTTAAACAAGATTGTGTGTTTCATAGACCACAATTTAATTTAGTGATAATCACAATTTAATTTTTAATTTTCCAGCATAAAGATTGCAATGTTACGTTTTGTATAATTAGAAGTAAGCTTATAAATAAATAGAAAACATACACTAGTGTTTCTGTTCACTGATTCATGGAAATAAAAGCCAAATAATTATCGCAACTGTATATTTTTTTTACACTTACAACAAAATATATTAAACAGTTTTTTATCTATAATTTATGTATCTTACACTAAAACATTAAAGCTTCTACATAGATATATTCCAAAAATAATTTCATAAGAAACCAATAACATACTGTCTGACCAGTCGTATATCACGATGAAACTTAAAATTACATAAATTAATAACTTCCTATAATCATATAAAGATCTTGGATGAACTTAGAACTACATATATAATTACGTTTTCTGTGTTAATATTTTATTTGTTCGTTAAAATTTAAATATCTTAATGATACACTAATACATTGCATTGGATTTGTTTGAATCATCATTATATTGTACTAAAGAATTTAACACTTAGGTCTAGTACAGAACGAGACCGACGCTACACTACGGCCCACTGCTAGCATCGGTACGTTGTACAGTGAAGAAGTCTGGCATCGGTCTTACTCTGAATTAGGTATTAAGTTTGGTGATAGCTTCAATCCACGTTTTAGACAAATTAAATAATTTCGAGCACCATAGGTTATAAGAATAATTGCTATACAGAGTACCGACGTACAAATACCACGTATTATATACATGATTTTATCCCACATAAAAAGAATTTCACCAGGAATTAAAAAAGAACTGCTTTTCCATACATTTTGACTGTAGGTATTGCAGTTTTGTATGAAACAGCTATGCAAACTAGATAATATGTTATATGATCACGACCGATTCTCAGACCTGCAGAATAAACATATAAAATTTCATAAAAATCGGTCAAGCCGTTTCGGAGAAGTATGACAACTAAAACTGTGACACGAGAATTTTGTATTTAAGATTATACCATAATAATAATCTAATATCCAGATATTTTTCTATGCTTTTGTTGTCTCCATTAGAAAATATAGTTAGCTAATTCATGTTTCTGATACGGTTATTATCACAAACGTTCATTTTTGTTGATAAAATTGTCTCTAAAGCTACACATAACCATGGATTAAAATTACCACCTTTGTAACACAAAACAAGTTATTGTAGGCAATTTGAATAAGTTATACATCTAGAATTGTATGAAACACTGCTGAATATATCGAAAACAAATTTAAAGATCTGTCGCATAATATCCTAAGGCGCTATGTGGGGATAGAAGTATACTCCGACTGAGTAAAAATAAATTTTACACCATATTGATAAGGTTAAAAATATCATCACTGGGTTTTTCGTATTACCTCTGTCTGTGCAAATTTTTAAATATATTTTAAGATTTCAAACAATTTTAGCCCAATGAAAGCAATGATGCTTTGGGATTAAAATATACAATACACTCCTAATGACTTGTAAACGAATATGCACCTTATAAGTATAATTACAATAATATCAGATATAAAATACCAGTAATCATCTATTTTATAGAAAATCTCTTAATACTAAATTTTGAAGTCAGCAGTCAAGTAGTAGTTTGCGAAGGCTGAAAGATATTGCAAGTCTCATTTATGGAACTAAATTGAACACGTATAAAGTTGCCAATATGGCTGACTTTGGTGTGTAGGCTCCATTGCTTGTTGATTTGATCTTTCTTTTATTTTCTAAAAAAAAGTTTCAAAGGTCACTAGGAATTTCTCCTGTAGTGCGGGTGCAAACATTAAAATTACGAACAGCTAGATCCGGAACAATAAATCTGCCTTACAAATATTTGTTCCGTGCGGGGACCGAAGTCGATCGCCAACCGGCACATGGGCATACAAATTGATGTGCTGACAGTTATTAAGAATGTTTTTATGACATGATAGGTGTATGGGTGCATGCTCAGAGTTACTTTTTGTAGAGCAACATGTTACATAGAAATAAGTAACCCTTACAACTTCTACTATAACTTTTCCATATCTCCGTTTCCACTAACACGTGCAACAGCTCCAAAAAAACTTACTTCGTTAACAAATGTAAACGTCATCGAACGCAAAGCATTTCGCAAATTAAATATTTATTTTTAATATAAATACCTTAAGAACATGATAATTTGAATATTGCCAATACTGCCTTTGGAATGAGCTTTCAAAATAAATTATTTTAAATAATTGTAACATTCTGAAAAATTTACACACTTTGAAAATGTTTTTTTTTTATTGTTGCCCAAAGCTCTTATGCTAAAATTGGACTGTTCTTTATTTTCTCTTTTTAAATTATCTGTTATCAGCATTTCTTTTCTCTTTAGGCCGCGATCATAGTCATAACTTTATTTATACAATTCAACGCGGTTATCCTCCCTAATGATGATGTTTCACAAACAATTTATAAAAGGTTCTTACGTACAATACAGCAAAATTATCTAGTAATGGCACTCCTGGCAGACGTGACATACATTATTCCTTTAGTTGAATACCAAAGATCATAAATAATGTAAGAAAAATATTTAAGTATCATATTTTCAAATGTTTGTTTATATATAGGCAGCAGGCCTAATAAAAAAAACATTAAAAATAATATAAAAACTAAAACGAAGGTTTTACAACTAAATATTTTTGCGTAACATTTATTGTCACATCATGGATTTTGGTTAAAGCCAGATTTCAATTTTAATTGGGGTTTTGAACTATGTGGCATGCCTAGCTTTCGCCAACCTCTTAGTATCCTATATATAATAATGGTAAATCCTTGTACATGAATGCCATCACTAAACATCACCTGTATGAAACATAAATGCGTAGTCCCCACCGTCCGCGCTAGGTCCTCACCGCGATCCCGCGCTGGCGAGGCGCGACTTGTCGAAGGCACAGATGGCAGCCAGCAGCGACGAGCGCGCCGCGCCTGTCGCCGAGCTGGGAACTGCATTGTTGGGCTCGTGCGCTGCTGGGAATTAACAACTTCGATAAATACTACCAACAATTTAACCTCTCAAGGACCGCTATTATTTACGTCAACTATCCGTCAAGCACCGCCGGGCGGGCTCTTATCGTAAGCGTAATCTGATTTTAAGACTTATCAAATCAAAATCTTTATTTCAGACCAAGCGATCCATATAGTGTTAATATCAACTTAGCCTATGTTAGTTAAATTAAAAACAAACAAAACACATTAATTGGCTGCATGAACATGAGCACGCCCATGTCTGCCAGCCCAGAGCTTGATAAATGGTCCGTCGACCTTGTCCGCCGGTGTAGCTAAAATACTGTTAGGGCTACCCCTGAATCGCCGCAACATCGATGCCCATCGTTTGCGCATAATGGCATGAAAGTCATCTATTTGCGCGTCTGCAAACATGCTCGAAGCGCTGCAAAACCGAGGCAGCCCCAGCAACATCCTCAGCGCATTATTATACTGCACGCGCAGAACGTTGTAAGCCTTCTGCGTATACCTAACCCACAAGCTGCACGTGTAGAACGACTGACAGTAGGCTCTGAAGAGCGTCAGTTTTACCTGACCAGATCACCGCGTAAACCTGCAGGCAATTATATTGCATCGGGCTGCCAACGCCCTGCGCTCCTTGTCTATATCCTGGTCATCTGTGAGAGAATCATTGACCACATGACCGAGGTATTTAAACTGAGTGACGACTTTTAGTGGTGCTCCTTGTAACGTCACTGGTGGTACATTTGTGGGCATTTTATTGCGTGCTTTAAAAACCACCACTTCACTTTTAGTAGCATTATACCACAAGCCATGAGCCTCCGCATACCTCTCACACACGGACAACAACTTCCTCAGTCCACAGATTGATGGGCTGAGCAGCACCATGTCATCAGCATAGCTAATGTTGTTGATCATTCTGCCATCCACAGAACAACCAACCATAGTGCTACTCAGCTCACCAACCAACTGGTCTATGTATAAATTAAAAAGGGTGGGTGAAGTCTTATCTTTACTACAAATACAGTTTTAAATTGGTCGGAGTCTAGTGGCACAAATTTGTGCCAGCGGGGCTTAACGGTAATACTTCTTTACTGGCACGTTTTTGTGCCGCTGGGGCACAAGAGGTTAAACTCAATCCGAAACCGAAAAGTAGGTTAAATTAAAAAAAAAATCAACTCTAGTCACAGATAAGCTATTAACGCTCCTGCGCGTCCAACAAATCTTTCGTGCATATGTGCTGTTGAAGAAATCTTCGCAGTCCGAATGTGGCACGGCGCTTATGTACGTTTGAAAAATTTCGAGTTTTATTGTAGTCATAAAACAATTACGGTGCATGTAAATGATGTTTCACACTAGACCGTACAAGGTTAGTGGGCTATTTGGTGAGCATTTGCATAAAATTCGGTAATAGTTTAGCAGGCAATGTGTTAAAACAAAAGTATCTATCATGTGCTTCGAAACTGTGGGTCAGTTGTAAATTTTTAATGCCAACCAGTTTTGGTATTGTTCGTCGTGTCGTCGAGCTCCTTAGGTTATGAGTCGAGCTACACGATAACTGACAAATGATTGCACTGACTGGACAGGTCCACTCAATCTGTGTGGTGCTTTCTTAAAAAGACACTTAATCTGCATAGTCCTCATGTAAGTTAACCAAGATTTGGACCTTAAAAGAGACTATGAGTTTGTTTCGGCTGTTTCTTCTCAGAGTAGTCGGATACGAAACAGCGACCTCATCTAGTTTAAAAAAAAAAACGTGTAAAACTGTTTGTGAAAACCTACTTGCCAAATAAACATAATCTATCAATGCACATTTTTTTTTAAAACGTTGCCCCACACTAGGAATTTATCCTGTATCGTGGGTGCGTTTACAAACATTAAAACACACATTCACAAAAAGCCAGACCCGAAACAACTATCTGCAGGTCATACAAATATTAGTTCCGTGCGGGAATCGAACCAGCAACACGCAGCGCAGCAGTCGATCGCTCAGCCACTGCGCCAACTGTGCCATTAAATTTCACAAAAACTACTTACGTAGTGCCGGTGGCGTCGGTGATGAAGCTGTGCTTGCACTTTGCGACCGCACCGTCTCCGCTAGTGATGACGTTGACTTCCAAAGGCTGTCACGCTTTTTCTGCAAAATAAAATAGTCTAATATTGGTGTCGATTCTGCTGTCACAAACTACATTAAAACTACTCTAAAAATCACTAAAATTAAGTTTTTTAGAGTAGTTTTAGAGATTATGTGAAATAATGATAGTGTTATTCAATTTAAAGAAAATGTCAATCTCGCTATTTTGAAATTGATGTTTATCACCAAAAATTGTGGGTGTCAAGCTAAATCGGACTATCTTTAATCACGACTAAAATGGTCCGGAAAAAAATTAGATGTGATTAGTGTGTCATTTTAATATTAGTCTAGTCTAATCTGGTGGTTTATCAGAATCGGCACCTTTAGGCAACTGAGGTTTAACGAAACCGTAACTTTTACGTAAACGTAACTTTTAGTATTTTAACCAACTCCTACAAAAAGGAAGTTCTCATTCCATTTTATTTATTTTTCCACAACTAGGTTTCTAGAAGCACTTCTAGCAAATGAAAATCATCTGCTTAGCCTTTTCTCAACTACATATATTGTAGCAGAGGATCTGTTTGAATTGTTTTCTTACCGCTTTTCGTTTTTGTTTCTTTATTTCTTCTTCAGAACCAAGTATCTCTTGTATACGGACTTCTCTTTTCGCGCTTCGCACCTGAAAAACCAATTATTGACATTAATGACAATCTTCTAAATTTAAAAACACAAACCCCCACTAGTTTTAAAACAGAACTTATTTTTGAAGTGTGAAAGTGTTTTTACAACCAATTTACAGATTCACTATCGAAAACTGCTTACAATTCCAATCTTTTAAAAAAACTTTAGAGGTGTCAAGGGATACCCAGATGGAACGAAGTTATTATTTATTATGTATAAAAAACCTGTATACACTCAAAAAAAAAGTAAGCTTACAAAGACTAATAGCAAAAAGTGTCGTTACAACGTCTAGCCCCCTTTCGCAACGCGCGATAAGAAACTTCGTTCCAACAAGACTCGTTATCAATATGAAAAAAAATAATGTGTGTGTCAGCTCCGACGCACGACTGGAGTTTACTCCTTAAGTACGAGTATCTAACCATACGCAAAAAGAGTTTATTCAACTGAAAAAAGATTAATATCATCTGAAAGGGTAAATTCACAAATTAATGAAAAACATATATTATATAGGTATAGTCGCCTATACAGCATACCATACGTCACAGCACAGCATACGTCTTAATACACTCACAGCCAAATTAGAAAGTTACGCACTAAAGGTGCGAACCAAAAACGTGACACGATTTTAGTTACTTGTTAGTAGGTTTTACCCCTCGGATTTTTCTCATACCGGGCGCCTTATATATGAAAATCGATTCATAAGAAGTAAACTCCAATAAAACAACATACCAATTTCTGTTCAAAAGTCAGTCTCGCTTCCATATTCCTGACGGCAGTCTTAAGTTCTTCTTTCAACACGATCGGGAATTTCAAGTGCTTCCGTTCAAACTGCGTGCAAGTGAGCCCGTTGAAAGGCGCGCGCACGAAGAATGGATGTTGGAGCAAGTCGTCTATGGACGCGCCGCCGTGCTTGCATGACATCTTTGATAGACACATTCGGAGGACTGATTCTGGGAGAAAAAAGATAAAACTATGTTTATCTTTAAACATCCTTACTATAATATTATAAAAGCGAAAGTGAGTTTGTTTGTTTGTTTGTTACCTCTTCACGCTTTAATGCCTGAACCGATTTGGATGAATTTTGGTACAGAGATAGTAGGGAACCAGGAGACGGACATAGGCTAATATTTTTTTGAAAAAAGTGGGATGTGTGGGAGAAAGAGGGAAGAGAAGGGAAAACTTAGCGTTGCTATTACAAATCAATAAGGCGCAAGGGAAACTGTGTTTTCCCAAATTTAACGCGGGCGAAGCCGCGGGCGAAAGCTAGTAATATATAAAAAGAAAATCACTGATTTTACTCCTCACGAAATCTTAGAATCTCTTAGGAATCTCAAATTTTGCACGGGGGAGCCGTAGGACGTAGGTGCTAAGACAGGATTTTGTTGCAGCTCGCTTCTGATGCATGAGGTTGTTTGATGCAGGGTTCAAATCCGGACAAGTACCAAGTAGCAATAGGACTTTTTAAATTCATAGATATTTTCTATGTTTAATTTAGACATCACAGACATCGGTGAAGGTAAATGTGAGGAATCCTGGACTTATAATTGATATAAGTCTGAAATCGCCAACCCGTCTTGAGCCCGCGTGGTGATGAATGATTTTACTTAGCGGTGGAACAGTAAAAGGTTGAACAGGTATCTCTATTGATGATTTATCATTCAGCCACAAGATGTCCAGACTGGTTTTTGACTGCCTGCATCCAATGCATGCGAAGGGCCTACGTTGCTGTGCGTTTTTACGCACGCGATCGCTATTCTAACCATGGAGCCAATCAGTCGAAGCACTGCTACAACGAGTGAGATACGCTACAAAAAACTATGAAAGGTTACTATTTAATCGTCTTTCGTGGATTCGTATTTGGAAGGGAATTTCTTGTGTCTATTTTAGACACTGCTAGGCCACGCCCACGCGCGTCAAGGTCACTTTTCCATTTGGGCTCATATGCTTAACACGATGGTACAACTCCCGTGCTTCCATCTGTTATACGTTGCGAGATTTTTTACTTTAATTTAAATCTCAAGTTTAAGTAATCAATCATTTATTTTGTAAAAACTTAGGTGAGTTTGCATTAAGTATAATTAGAAATATGTTCATTATGTTTTGTCAAATTGTCATAATCGCATTTCTGACATACAACCTTAGTTCACTGAGAGTTCAAAGAGAGAGCACACATACCTAAATTCTCATCCTGCAACAGCGTTTCACCCTCATAATTATCACAGTAGTAGGTAGCTAACGGACATCCGACGGCCATCTCGTACAGTGTGCGTCCGAAGCAGTACACGTCTATAGCCTCAGCTGTCACCCCTCGCCTGAGCTGCAGGATGTGCGGCCGGTAGAGGCTCGGGACTCCTACTAGAACGTTCTCTATTTCCATAAGCAGGGCGCGCTGGTGTTCTATTGCTATGTTACCAGGGTGAATGTGGCCTGGAGAATGGATAATTTGATTAGTAAATTTGTTAGTTACTGCTGGGGTAAGGAAAAAGAAATGGACTTGTTTAGGAAAATTTTACAAAAGTTTCGATTTTTTTTGGCATACATCTTAATCTGCCGTTTAGAAAAATCAGTGATATTTATACGAGTTACCGAAAATTATAAAAATGTAGTTTGGGAACAACAAAGTTTTTTCAAATTTCGACTCTTAGGCGCTGCACAAACGTAGACACTTTTGTGTTTTGTGTCGGATACAAGCTACCAATAAACATTTAGTAGCTCCGCCCAGAGCGGGGGAAGTTATTTGATGATTTCCCACCCCAAAATAAAAAGGTTTATCCGTTCAACAATTATACTCGTCGTTATATGTCGCTAGTCCTCACTAATATTATAAACTAGCTTTCGCCCGCGGCTTCGCCCACGTAAAATTTGGGGTAACACAGTTCCTCTTGCGCCTTATTGATTTGTAATAGCAACGTTAAGTTTTCCCTTTTCTTCCCTCTTTATCCCTCACATTCCACTTTTTTTAAATAAAAATTAGCCTATGTCCGTCTCCTGGTTCCCAACTATTTCTGTACCAAAATTCATCAAAATTGGTGTAGCCATTAAAGCGTGAAGAGGTAACAAACAAACAAACAAACAAACAAACAAACTCACTTTCGCTTTTATAATATTAGTAAAGAAGCGAAAGTGAGTTTGTTTGTTTGTTACCTCTTCACGCTTTAATGGCTAAACCGATTTCGATGAATTTTGGTACAGAAATAGTTGGGAACCAGAAGACGGACATAGGCTAATATTTTTTTGAAAAAAGTGGGATGTGTGGGAGAAAGAGGGAAGAAAAGGGAAAACTTGCCGTTGCTATTACAAATCAATAAGGCGCAAGGGGAACTGTGTTACCCCGAATTTAACGCGAGCGAAGCCGTGGGCATAAGCTAGTTTATTATAAAGGTTCTCAGTCCTTCAAAAAGGACTCGTCGTGTGAATACATATGAGAACATTTAGAGGACACTTCAAAAATCAAACCTATTTAAGTAATACGTACCATGAGGAATGCCTTTTTCATGTAAAAACTTCAACGCTACCAATATCTGATATCCATAGTGCGCCAGCTGTCCTAACGTGAACGGTTTCCTTATCCTAGGGTTGCCATATTTCGCTAAATGGTTCTTATTATACTCCGTACCATAGAGTATGTCTCGTACACTTCCAAACTCATGTACCTTCCTAACTACAAATGCTCCCGTTAATAAATTCTGGATAGCTAATACTGGGTCTATGTGAGGGTGCTGAAAAGGAAAAGAAATGATTTAATTATTTTGTTCCTTAATCATATTTTTCCTTTATCCAATTATATATATATATATATTTATTTTAAATAAAATAAATGTTGCGCCACACGGCCACACTAGGAATTCCTCCTGTAACGTGGGTGCGTTAACAAACATTTAAACTCACATACACAAACAGCCAGATCCGGAACAACTATCTGTAGGCCATACAAATATTTGTTCCGTGCGGGGATCGAACCCGCGGTACGCAGCACAGCAGTGGCGCCGTGGCTTAGCGATAGCCACGGCGCCAATCGTGTCGTCAAAAAAAATTGGAAACTAAATAACCAGCGCAAGATAGTATGTGGTATTATTAATTAATATCAGCCTATATTGTCCCACTGCAAGGCAAAAGGCTCCCTTGCCTCTTTTAACTTTTCGCGGTCTAGTGCGATTGTAAGCCAATCCTTTGAAAAAGAAACCAGCTCATCCCGACATCTCTTTTAGGGTATGCCGCGTTGTCTTTTACTTTTTGGTGTCCACTGAGTGGTTATTTTTGCCCATTACTCCCCCGACATGCGGAAGATGTGAACGGCCCAGTTCCATTTTAACCTAGCAAGTGTGAGGCCAGCATTTAATTGGGTTTTGGAACGTAGTATGGAGTTTCTGATGCGGTTCGTAAGATTGACCCCCAATATACTTCACTCCATACCTCATCATCATTTTCCTGCCCTTGTCCCATTCTATTTGGTGTCGGCGCAACACGTTTTCTTCTTCCATTCTCCCCTATCAGACGTCACGGCATCATTCACTCCTTTCTCCTTCATATTATTCCTTACACAATCCATCCATCTTTTCTTTGGCCTTCCTCTCGCTCTCCGTCCATCAACATTCAGATCCATCACTTTTAGTCACATGTGCTTCGTCCCTCCTCATTAAATGTCCATACCAAGACAAACGACTCCCTTTATTTTTTTCTGTAACAGGCGCAACTTTCAAACTTCCTCTAATATACTCATTCCTTACTTTATGCATTCTTGTCACTCCACACATCCATCTCAACATTCTCATCTCCGCTAGATGCAACCGTTTTTTATCCACTTTTTTTACGGCCCAGCATTCTGACCCATATAGTACAATATCCATAGCATGACAGTACTTTTAGTACCATGTGGTATACTCACAGAAATATTTATGAAGCACTTGAAAGCTGTCTGTAAATCTTTATCACTGAGATACCTGTCGGCGCCATAGCGCTGATATGACAGCATACAATTTGTTCGCTTTTCCGTATCCGTAACCTGCAATTATAAAGCATTACATGCATTAATTATTTTTATCAATGATCAAAACAGCTGCTGGCTTCTTTTATTTATTTATTTCATTCTTTTATTTTATGTTGATTTGAGTAGGTAACAATTATAATGAAGAACGGGGTGGAAAGTATTCAACATCACTCATAGACAAGGGAGGATCTTCCGACCAGGCAGGGGTTGTGTCTAGCGTCCCTTTGAGCTGTGAAAAAATCAACCCTCTAAGTCCATGCAGTCAAAAAACAAGCCCGTTTATGTCCCAAGTTTGTACGGGACCCTCGGTGCGCGAGTTCGACGCGCACAAGGCTTGTTTTTCATTCCCGTCATAGATGATGCTGTAGTACTTTTTATACCATGTTGTTGTAGTTTTTTTTTTGTTATATCAGCTACAATAACAAAAACCTTTGACTTTTATAGTCAAGTTTATTGAACCTCTTCTACTCAATTATCACCACTTCATTACAAAGTTAAGGCTCCTTGAACCTAAACAAGTGCGAAGTAAAAACAAGTATTTCTAGTTTATTTTTATCTCTCGCCCGATAAGCCGAGTGTGCAGTTATGATTCATAATAACAATGGACGTCAATGGATTCCCACGACACTATCAAGTGTCAGTATAAAATATTTAAATGAATTAATCATATAATAACTAGCTGGGCCCAGCGGTTTCACCCGCTATTCAGACCATCACCCAGGTTGATAGATAGATAGTAGCCCATTCTCAGACTTACTGAATATGCATAAAAAAAGCATAAGAATCGGTCAAGCCATTTCGGAGGAGTATGGGATCGAACATTGTGACACGAGAATTTTATATTATTAGAATAACCCATCATACATTCCTCTTAGTTCATTTAATCCCATTGATGACTATAAAATGTAAACCATATGAACCAAAGACAGCCTTAGCGCTGAGGATGCTGATGATAAACCAGAATTATCTTTATGACGGGCCAAGTGGTCCAGTGGTTAGTGGCCCTGGCTGCTGAGCCGGAGGTCGTGGGTTCGATTCCCACCCAGGACAAACTTTGTGTGATGAGCATGATTGTTCGTTCTGTGTCTGGGTGTGATTTATCTATAATATGTATGTATTTATAAATTATATAAGTACGTATATCAGTTGTCTGGTTACCATAACACAAGCTCTGCTTAGCTTGGGATCAGATAGCCGTGTGTGAGTTGTCCCAAGGTATTTATTTATCTTTATAAGTAAACTCCAAATGAAATGTGTGGAAGAGAGAGAGAAAGAGAAAGTGAAGGGTGGGCGTTTTCGGGGACTGTCTTGTGCAATGATGACGCTCAAAAACTGCTGATCATCGGCCTTGTTTGAACAAATGATTTTTGATTTTATTTGAAAGTGGGTATTCTATAAAACTTTGACATAGTTGTAACAAACATTTATGCTAATAAACTTTGTATTTGTACGAAATTATTTAAACAGTTGATGTTAATTACACATCACTGCACAATGAAATGGCAATTTTTTGTGTGATTTATTCGTGTTAATTAAGACCGCTGTAAGTTACCACCGCTGTTAATTAAGGCCGGCCTGTGTAGCCTGTGTAGTCCTACACAGGCTACACAGGCTACACAGGACCGGCACGTTCATGTTCCACGCGCGTCAAAGATATGTCAGCAAAGCAGGGGGGCCTGGCCCTCAGCCTACAAGAGTTGCGGGTTGTTCGAAAGAGATACCGCGCCCCCGGAACACAAAGAGCAAAAGAAGGAACATGGATGGGTTTTAGTCAAAAAAAGTCTAACTCCCTTCTGCTCCGCCCAGAGCGGGAAAAGTTGTTTGATGATTTCCCATTAAAAAAAACAGCAGGCTGAGACAGTTCGGTTCGAACAATATTTTGAACAAAGATTTATTGGCACGTGTTTTTTTTTTAATTTTCGTCCTACATAGATACGTTTGTCTAGGATATCGCGTAAAAAAAAACCACTTTAAACATGGTCAGACAAAAATAAAATACGCATTGAGTTGAGAACCTCCTCTTTTTAGGCGAAAAAAAGAAGCGATAACTGTAGCTCACAGCGGATGTTTTTGAATGAAACGCTGACCTTTTCAATGAATGGTTCGCTTAGAGAAATCACGCGCAGGGAATTTTAGAGCCGCAGCTAAGGGACTATGGGGCCATTCAGTTATTACTTAGGACGATTAGGGGGGGGGGGGGTTGCCATTGTCTTATTTTTTTTTATTATGGGCGCCAAGTCTAGTTTTTTTTTTAATAAAAACGTTGCCCCGTCTACAAACATTTAAACTCACATACACAAACAGCCAGACCCGGAACAACTATCTGTAGGCCATACAAATATTTGTTCCGTGCGGGAATCGAACCCGCGACACGCAGCGCAGTAGTCGATCTAGCCACGCCGCAGCCACTGCGCCAACCGTGTCGTTAAATTCTAAATTACCAAAAAATTATACGCACATTTATATTTTAATCACTGCCCACCTCAGAAAGGTGCTAATCTTTAAGATACACCAAAGTATGTTAGTAGGTGAGATCGTTATTGCAATGTTCAACACAGATTATCTAGTACATTGCCCTGTTTAAAAACATTATGTAGCTAGATTTTCGTGTTCAACAGATACTTTATTGTAAGTGCTAAAATATTCCTCTACATATTTCTAGTCTTATATTTACAATTTAAAAAAGAAAAGTATTTAAAACTAGCTTTTGCCCACGGCTTCGCTCGCGTTAAATTGGGGGTAACACAGTTCCCCTTTCCTGATTTACAGGTACCTGCTACCTGTAGTTTTTGCCCTTGCGCCTTATTGATTGTAATAGCAATGCTAAAATTTTCCCTTTTCTTCCCTCTTCCTCCCTCATAACTCAATCTTTTTTTTTAATTAGCCTATGTTTCCAGGGTCTCAACTATTTCTGTACCAAAATTCATCAAAATCGGTTAGGCCATTTAGGCGTGAAGACATAACAAACAAACTCACTTTCGCTTTTATAATATTAGGAAGGACTAACTATGCCCAGCGGTTTCATCCGCTGCTCAACTGCTAAAAGATGTAGCGTGATGTTGTGTAGCTTATGTTACTCAGAGATAAAGTGTCATTCACATGGTGAAAGTTTTTTTTTAAAATCAGTCTGTGTTTATTCGTTACAAACATACGAATCTTTCTTCTTTATAATATTACTAGCTGCTCTGCGCGGTTTCACCCGCGTCTTTGGTTGCTGCCCCGCTCCCGTGGGTAGTAGCGTGACGTTATACAGCCTATGTTACTCAGTGATAATGAAGCTTTATAATGGCAAATGCTTTTTTGACATCGGTCTATAAGTTTTTGAGTTTATTAGTTACATACGAAAATAAAAATCTTTCCTCTTTATAATATTAGTGTAGATTAGGAGAGTTGATAGTGTAAATGTAGATATTATTACTACATTATATTTACGATCTACTTATTATATTTTCAGACTAAAATATTATAACATAAAGTCTCTTTTTTTCCCGTGAGACGGCAGAAACCACAGAACGTCTACTATGGTCCCTACATACTCTGTTTTCCTCATCCACATTCATACATCTGGTCATACACGCACGCACTTAAAATATTATTAATATAATTATAATTAATTTGTACGAAAAGGACGTGTATTTTAGTCGACCGATAACGATAAATACAGGATGTATTTGGAACTTTCAGAGGAAATTAGTCTTACTTGCGTGAATTTGATGGTGAAACAAAAAGTAGTGTTTTGTAAATCACCATTTTTTCTAACTTTACGTTAAACTTAAGATAATTTGTGATTTGGAGTGACTGTAATAATAAATTCAAATTCAAATAGGTCTCGAATCAGACCCAAGACAAGCAAAACACAGATTTCCTGCATTATCTATACTAATATTATAAAGCTGAAGAGTTTGTTTGATTGTTTGTTTGAACGCGCTAATCTCAGGGACTACTGGTTGGAATTGGAAAATTCTTTTAGTGTTGGATAGTCCATTTCTTGAGGAAGGCTATAGGCTATATAACATCACGCTACGACCAACATGTGCTGAGCAGCGCGGGTGAAACCGTGGGGAACAGCTAGTCTAATATAATGATATAAAATTCTCGTGTCACAATGTTCGTTCCCTTACTCCTCCGAAACTGGTCGTCCGATGCTTATGATGTTTTTATGCATATTCAGTAAGTCTGATAATCGGCTACTATCAATATTTCACACCCTCGTTTTTAACATTATTGTCATTTTTTAAGGTAGTGTTTTTATAAGACACGAAAGTAAATCAGGTGGACGCAGACATAACTCGGGTCTTAATTCTATTTTTTGTTTAACACTATTTGTGAAAAAAAAAAATGTAGCAATCAAATAAATAAATGACTTACTAAAAAATAATGTTTCTGTATCCGCCAGCCGATATCGGGCAGCGGACCTTTCAGTTCATATCTGCCGTCGCCTCTCAACGCGATCGACACCGTCTGAAGAGCTTGTTCTGCAACCAACATTTAAAACTTACAGCAAAAATACATCATCACACCTATCTCCGAATCGTGTTGATGGGAATCTAAATTCTACTTCCTAACGACTTTAATTAACTAATATTATAAATGCGAATGTATATATGGATGTTTGTTACTCTTTCACGTCAAAACGGCTAAACGGATCTTGATGAAATTTGGCACAGAGTTAGATTATAGTCTCGAATAACAAACAGATAAGATACTTTTTTTTTCGATATGACTCGGACGAAGCCGCAGGCGCCTGCTAGTGTATCAAATGACTATGATTAAACTCTTCTATTTAAAAATATTTCGCCAAAAACGAATATGTATTTCATTGGCAGCTGTTTGGAAGAAACCTGCCCAATTGATTCAACATTAATATAATGTAGGCAATTGAACAATTTTCTAGCAATAGGTACGAAATACGATTTCAAATACAGCAACCGAGCATTTTCAGCCTTGACCAAAAGTGTCAGTTTACATTGGCACGATAATGTTACTGAAGGTAAAATAAATAATACAAATATCTCTAAGTTAGTAGTACTCTATTTAGGAGTAGAATATTATAGATAGATATCAAGATTGAGTCTTGATACTCAATTTACGAATAAAATGAACGCATTTTAAATGAAAATGCCTACTTTGATGAATACATGAAAAATAAAGCTTAGTAAATACTGGATATCTACTATATACTGATAAAGTTTATACACCGGTTATTTAAATACATATGGGTATATAGAGTTCTGCATAAACGGAGTTACGATAACGTTTGTAGTTTTCTCGGCAAACATACTTCGTGAAAGTTACAGTTTGTTTTGTCGTGAAATGTACATTTTTGTAAATTACCTTTTTACGACTAAGCGGCTAATCGGATGGTAATGAAATTTGGCAAGGAGATATTTTACAAGTTGGAGACGCCTTTATATAATCACGCTAAATGGACTCAGCGATCATTGTGCCGATAGTCGTTACAGCCAATGGCTTATTGCTAAGAGCCTTGACCAACACCTGAGAAGGCTCTCGTTAGGCAGCTGGTTCAAGGGCTTGATACAGAAAGCGGTACTCCTGGACACGGCTCGTATTGTTAGGAGGTTCCTTTCTCTGGAGCCCTGACCGCCGGTAGCTTGGACCCTGTTCCCGATACCGGTGGGTTACTATTTTTATATTTTTAAATGTTTTTTTATGCTTTTTTGAAATATTTAAAAATGTAATAACATGTATAAAAACCAATAAATGAAATAAATACGGGGGTGATCAAATTATATCAATATATTTATAACTGGCTTCCGCTCGTGACTTCGTCCGCGTGGCATAGTTACTTTGGGCTAATGCTAACTTTAAACCGCGTGATAATCGAAAAAAAATATATCTTTCACCTTTTTTCTTCCCTCTTTCTCCCCCTTTTCTGTACCAAAATTCATCAATATCGGTTCGGTCATTTAGACGTGAAGACGTAACAAACAAACTCACGTTTGCTTTATAATATTAGTAAGGATGTTTGACAATTGACAAAACGGTCATAAAATTGGAATAAAAAGCTGTAAGGCAGGGCACAGACATCAGGTAACAAAATAATACAAAAAAAATTAATTAATTAACAACTTCTTGATTAAAAACTTGTTTTAAGCTAAATCGCGGGTAAGAGCTAGTTAATCAGTTTTATGCAAAGATTTCGCATATTTTTGTTATAATTTGAATATTGTTACATGTCTGAAAAGTGAGAAGAACAATAGGATGTTGGTCAAGGTTTCTTTGCTGTTTTGCCCAATTTCAACCCGAAACAACACGTTGCACCTTTATTTAACATGCAAGGTTTTACCTACACATTATTGGTTAAATAAATTAACTATAATTAAAACGATAATTTAGTAATTTACTTGAGAATATTTTTCATTAGTCTATTCACCTTTATCCTTACTAATATTATAAAAGCGAAAATGAGTTTGTTTGTTACGTCTTCACGCCTAAATGGCTAAACCGATTTTGCTGAATTTTGATACCGAGATAGTTGGGAACCTGGAGACGGACAAATGCTATTTTAAAAAAAGAGTGAATAATGAGGGAGGAAGAGGGAAGAAAAGGTAAAACTTAGCTTTACAATCAATAAGGCGCTAGGGCAAAAACTACAGGTAGCAAGTACCTGCAAATCAAGAAAGGGGAAATGTGTTACCCTGAATTTAATGCGAGCGAAGGTGCGGGCAAAAGCTAGTAGTATATAAAGGTGAATAGACTTTTTTCTTAGTAAACATGTTTTTTATAATCTTACTTGAATATTTAGTTCATCCCTAGATAGCCTAGTTCTTATCATGCTTATTATTAAGATAAATATGCTTTGTTTTAGTATTTCCTTTTTTAATTAATCTTGCCCCACTCACGAATTTCTCTTGTATCATGGGTGAAAGAACTTATGTAGGTACTTTTCTGCCTAATGCAGAAAAGTTTTCAGAAATGAGAATCAACACAATGCAACAAGCGAAGGATCACGAAAATGTTGCTAACATTTTCCTCAGATAAATTAGAATCAATTTGTTCAGTCACTCAGAACTGAGAATAGGTATAACTTGTGTCAATTCTAATTGTGAAAGCATGTCTTGAATTAGCGAACGACAAGAGCTTAGTTAATTTTAGAATTCCGACTCAGATATTTAATTCAACACAAAGCATTTATTTCATTTAGAACATTTTTTTGACGATGGGATATCATCAAACTAACTTCCCCCGCTCTGGGTGGAGTGGGGGGAGTGTCAAGATTAAAACCCAGCCATGTTCCTACTTTTGCCCTTTATATTCCGGGGCCGCGGTATCTCCTTCGAATAACCCGCAACCTAGGTTCAATTGGACCATAACAGGCAGTTCTTAATGTCTTAAATACAAGATTAAATATTTGTGAAAATACTGTAGATAGGTGAATAGATGTTTGGCCCAGATTGCAGTGTGGATTTGAAACCCAAAAGCATACACACTGAATTCACTTTTCATTGAACTTAAAATTCCTTGGTATACTGATAAAATCTCATACAAAAAAATTATGACTACTATTGCAATCTAAAAATAGCATCAGATTGGATGATAAGAATTTGACACACACAGTTTTTGTGAGAAAACTGGCATAAAAATCTTTGATATCAAGAGCCAATCATAATTTGAATGTCTGCTGCCCATTTTGATGAATAAATATAACTTAGTAAATACGGGATGATTTCAATAAACTCATGACTTCTGCCTATTTGGTACATCGTTGAAAAATAACAGAATAAAAAAAATTGCAATATCCTTACTAATATTATAAAAGCGAAAGTGAGTTTGTTTTTTTGTTACATCTTCACGCCTAAATGGCCAAACCGATTTTTATGAATTTTGGTACAAAGGTAGTTGGGACCCTGGACGGACACAAGCTAATTTTAAAAAAAAGTGAGATACGGGGGAGAAAGAGGGAAGAAAAGGGGGAGAGAAAGATATTTTTTTTTCGATCATTGCGCTGGTTAAAGTAACTATGCCACGCGGAAGAAGTCGCGGGCGGAACATGGTTTAATTATATAATTGTTCTTGGGAACTTGGTCCAAACGAAAATATCTTATACTGTTTACTTAATATTTACCTGCTATATCCAGTGGGTAGTTTCCAGGGTCCAAGAAACTTCTCACTTGTAATGATAAAGCTAATATCTCATATGACAGCACTTCATTGATATAGTTCTGGAAACAATTAGCTTTGTTAATCATTTATAATCTACTATTAATATTCAAGAATTGAATGAGACTCATGACGCACAATTTTCTCATCATTGATACAAATAAGGTTACCTGTGATGATGATTTTAACTAAATAAATCAAAGGTTTGTAATTGGAAGATTTTGTTAAACTTGAATAATTCTGTGACTGCAAATTCTACTCTTTTCCTAAAACCCTCATCAAAAAAAGGGTGAGTGTTGAGAATATTGTTAGTTAATAAGCGTCTATACAAACAAAAATAAAAAAACATCAGGGGGCCTAAAATGGCTCCTATAGCAAAATTGAGTTACACACAGTTAAAATTATGAGTTATCAACTTTGTAACCTAATTGTATAAATTTTAATGTGATTCCTATTATTATCATATGATTATCCTAAAAAAAGAAATTTTAGGCCCCCAGTTCACTTAACCGGAGTCTCTTAATCAAAATCTTCTTGACTAAAGTTACAATTAAATCATTATTAACAAAATACAGGGAATTCTACTCAGTTTTCCTTCTCTAACAACAACTTTTATGTGTTATTTGCAAGTTCGCAAATGGATTCTTATGATTATGGGTGACTTATATAAGATTTCCTGCTAATTCATAAGGTATCCTGGAGCAGAGCAGGGATTTGTGAGGTGAGAGATTTTTGCTTAAATAATGAAAATGAGCACATCTTTTGGAAATTCCTCCCCTGATAGAGTAGTTTTTCTCTTCAGATATGAGCAAAGTTAATGATTTCAAACCACCAAGGTTTGAAATCATTAACTTTTAATTGTAACAACTAATATTAATTTAATAGCCAGATAACTATATGAAATTGTTGCAAGCTATATTAATATTATAAAATTGTATTTGAATGTTAATAGATTTTGCTATTTCTGTGACAAGGCTAACAAATATGCATAATTGATTCAAATACAGTGTCTTATATCAATTGTTATAAAAATTAAAATGTAGCTAGAATGTTTAAAGAGGGATCATCTTGCATAATTTTTTACTTAGAGAAAAACATTATGAAAAATAAGACATGTGGTTTTTCAAATACATTAAGTTTTCATATTTGTCAACTTAGAAAAAGATATGTTTCAGATATGTACTTGAAAAGTTTATGAATAACTTGTGTAATAGTGACCAAATCATTAATAACAATATTATATTAAAATAAAAGACTTTACAAACCTGTAAAGCTATTTGTCTTTCAGCAATAAAGGCTGGCTGCATGTTTCCGATGAGTTTCTTTGGTGGTATTGGCAGGTCAATGTTGGCCTGAAGTAGCCCTGCGTGTAGGGCTGCGAAGTCCCTGTACCGACGGGACACATTCCATTTGTTTTCCTTTAACGGACCTCGCTGCACACGTAAAATATATTCCTGGAACATTCAACAATTTTAGAGTGTGCTATGGGTTCAATTATTGATTTTTGTAACGCTTTTCCTTTTACTTTATCTCATTACGCTGAAATCGGCCGACAAATTATAAGACACACCGCTATAAAAAATTAACGATTTCTTAAAATTAAATCCAGATGTTCACATCAAAACAATTAAGATGAATAAGTAAAAGGTTTCCGCACCAGACCGTAAGGTATTTCGAAATAAAAAATATCACTTACTGTGTGTTTGTTAATGTTTTGTGCATTTTCCACTATGCAGTTAAGCTGTTCTGTGTCGTCTATTAGGGCTTTGGTATGCGATGTTTTTTCGAATATAGCCATTGGACCAGGTATTTACAATTCATTGATCGATATTAGAACATGACAAACACCAATAAACATTTTGTTATCACTAAATATTGAAGAGAAAACTCGAGTCGTATCAATCATACAATTGAATGGGGAACGTTCCACGATATTTTTAACAGTTTGTGTAACTCTTTCTACATTCTTAAATAAATGAGCAAGAACTATGGTAATGCTAAATGTTAACAAATAAAAACTTTTGCCCTGGAATGAATGCCCTTTTAGACAGTGATGTTATGTCAATTTGAGTTTGACAGTCGCGGTCCAGCTCCATTGTTATTGTCTGGCAAAGAGATTTATTTCACCAATTTTTTTCTATATTCGGCATACTCTTAAAATGAAAATATGTTCATGATCTCAAAAGCTTTGGAGTATAAACAGGGTTTTTTTATTTGCAAATAAAATACAACGCAAGTTTACAATTAATTATTATATTATAATTTAGCCATCAGCTGTTCCACGTTGTCATTTAGTTTTTGTAAATAAAGCTGGAACGCAAGAAAACGGAAATAAGCATTCACAGATAAGCAAATATTTGCTATTTAATATATTGTTTTAATATTTTTACCACCTTTTTACGGTGTCATTGATACAATATTTCATAAATAAATTTATCTATTTTATGTTAATTTTTATATTCTAGAGGACTATTTTGTCTTTTGTATTGATTATTTCCGTTTCAATGTTTGTTCTGAAATCTACTTAATTCGATTTTATTTCATCCTACTGTAAAAACTATGTGTTAAAACATATTAAAAACGTGTATATTCAAAACACTTTATTGAAATTTAAATTTATTTAATAAATTTTGTAGTGCACCTAATTATTTTTTTTCCATTAAAATTACCCCAACCTTCTGAAGCTTTGAGTTTTAAAACGCACCTTCCATTGCGGACATAACCATAGACAGCGATCGAATAAGTCACTTCCTGTTCTACCGCAACGAGTCGCGAGCGGAGAACTTCGACTACCTTGGGCCTCTTAATTCGTCTGCCATAGTTATAAGAATTAGTGAAAAATGTCTCTCATCTCAGCCCGTATTGCCGGCTCAGTAGCCAGGCGTTTACCCAATGCCGCTTCGCAGGTAACTATCTTTTAAATCAAGAACACAGAGTGTGCTAAGTAGTAACATGAAAATTCTGCCCGGTTATCACGTCTCACGGAATGTCCACGGGATAGGAATCACTGATGATTTACTCATAATTAGTGATCTTTAGCTAGTTATGTAACTGTAAGTCTCCTTAAATGACTATTCTGCATAATATTTTCATAAAGACGACTAATTACATTATTCTGTTGTGTATGATCGGTGTTATGTAATACAGGGCGATTCGATTTTCAGATCTCCGGAAACATGAAATTAGTGAAATAAAGTAGAAAATGTTAAGTGAAAACCGGAAAGGAGTGTATCTGTGACGGTTTAGTGTGTAAATGTAATGTGAAATGTGTTGATGTTGGTTATGTGTGTCGGCAGGTATCGAAGGTCGCGGGTATTGCGGCTCCTGCCGTGACGGTTGCTGCCCGCAACTTCCATGTGTCTCCCACCCAGAAGGCCGCCGAAATCTCCACTATCTTGGAGGAAAGGATCCTGGGTGCTGCTCCCAAGGTTAGTTTTAAGTGTTACATAAACATGCTCTTATCAATTAGTATCAGTACTTAGGTAATAAGACGGCGCTGATTTATGCTATCTAATAGAATAAGATGTCGTACTACAGATGATATTGATCCATGACCTATTTCAGCTATGCAGTTCATTCACACTTGGTGCATATCCTACACAACCAATACCAATGACATAATTAATGTGAATTATTAGGGTAGTTCATTTTGAACAGATAGACTAATAGGAAACTTTGTTTATCCAATTCTTATTTGGGGAAGAATTTTTAATCTTTAGGACAACATGGAAATCTATTTTTGGTTATGGAACAATTTCTTTTTCTGGAACTGTGTTTTGCAACTCTAGGGATTATTCTAACATGTTAAACTACACTAACTAATTCTATGGTTTAGCCATTATTCAGTCATCTCTCATCATAATTTAAAAGATACAATTTTAGTAATTTTACTTAAAATTACTTGACCCCTAACCTCGAAGGCTAAATCCCATAAACACATTCCTAATTTGAAAGATTCTTACAATTCAATTTTTTTTTTGTGTTTCAAATAGGCTGACTTGGAAGAGACTGGTCGTGTATTGAGCATTGGAGATGGTATCGCCCGTGTCTATGGTCTTAAGAACATCCAGGCTGAGGAGATGGTGGAATTCTCCTCCGGTCTTAAGGTCTGTATTTTTTTTTTATGATTACTTACTTTTTATTTCCTATAGGACTGCTGGAAAACTTCATACTTGAAAGTCGTAACTTTAATAGATAATTATTACCTAAAGACCAATATTTTCTCTTTAGATAGTAATATCAAAATCCAAAAATCCAGTGTTTTTTTTTTTCAGTTATGTAATTGGCTATTTTACATGTAGTTTTTATGATGGTGGCTGTCAGAAATTCGAAAGATCTGTACTGAATATTTAAAAATTATAAATCAATTTGTAAAGAGATTAAACTGTACATTAGCATTGGAGTATACTATGCAAACTCATACTTTTTTTTATCATAATTTAAGATTTAATTCTGCTATCACATTTATAATAAAATTGAATTTCAGTCTAGAGAGATAAGTTTTTGACAAAGTTTTAATGCCATGAGAATATCTTATGATAGATAAGTTATGCTATGCTTCTAGGCTCTGGCATTTATGTGAACTCTTCAAATCAACACAGCCCAGTGTCTCTTTACATATTATTTTCACCATCTCCAATTAGAGCATTTTTGTGACATCTATTGCTAACAATTTCTATAAAGCCAAATCTATCCACATTTTCTGAAACTACACGACACTAAAAATCCATATTCAACCATCTCCACTTCCACAGGGTATGGCCCTCAACTTGGAGCCCGACAACGTGGGTGTGGTAGTATTCGGTAACGACAAGCTGATTAAGGAAGGAGACATCGTCAAGCGTACCGGCGCTATTGTGGACGTGCCCGTCGGTGAACAGCTGCTGGGTCGCGTAGTCGACGCCCTGGGTAACGCCATCGACGGCAAGGGTGCCCTCGACACCAAGAGCCGTATGCGAGTGGGTATCAAGGCTCCCGGTATCATTCCACGTGTGTCTGTGCGTGAGCCTATGCAGACTGGTGAGTGGAGCTTTTATAAAATGTTATATATAAAACCCTTATAAAATTGAGGTTTTCAGATTTGAGATCCCTCTTCAACCTTTTTCTCCAACAATCAGTTCTCAATTATGTTTTTGTTATGTTTTGATTACATAATTGACCACATGGAACTTAAACTTATTTGAAACTAATGACCACAAAACACATAAACTAGTGATAAGTGAGTGTGTACTATTAAGTACATTATCTGAAACTCAGACACATTTGAAAGTGGCTCATAACCATTTTAAAATGTGCATAATTCTCGATGTTATGTAACATTTTCACAAAAAGTTGTTATAGAATAAAACCAACATCCAAAAACTTAAATACTCCACTTTGATTCAACACAGGTATCAAGGCCGTCGACTCCCTGGTACCCATCGGTCGTGGACAGCGCGAGCTGATCATTGGAGATCGTCAGACCGGCAAGACTGCCCTGGCTATCGACACCATCATTAACCAGCAGCGTTTCAACAAGGGAGATGATGAGAAGAAGAAGCTGTACTGCATCTACGTCGCCATCGGACAGAAGAGGTCCACTGTCGCCCAGATCGTGAAGAGGTTGACTGATGCTGGTAAGAATTGATTTTCACAAGTGTTTGTAGCTGATAAACCGTAATATAATGTATGTTCTTATACTTTTGTACAACAATTTTAGAAAACACAAAAAAATCTAAAATTCATTTCACAAGTAACTATTGTTTCTACTATTTTATGTGAAGAGACTATCAATTCTGTAGCTTTGTGTAAAATAAGACAAACACAAAAAAAAAAAACTTGTTGCTTTATTTTTACATCATTTTGAGCACTGACTGCTTAGTCTTGATCTTGGTCTCTTGCGCATATCCTCCCTAATCCATACTTATTGCATCTAAGTTATATCTACCAATTATTGTACATAATAGTCACCAACGAATGTGTATAATAGTCCTTACTGCTTCCCTCAGGTGCCATCAACTACACCATCATCGTGTCTGCCACGGCCTCCGACGCCGCCCCTCTGCAGTACCTCGCCCCCTACTCGGGTTGCGCCATGGGAGAGTTCTTCCGTGACAACGGCAAGCACGCGCTCATCATCTACGACGATCTGTCCAAGCAGGCTGTTGCCTACCGTCAGGTATGGATGAAACTCATTTTAGGTAACAATAAAGAAGATCAATAAACACCCAAGTGCTTATATTCAGACAGGAAAACAATTTGAAACATGGGAAAGTACACACTATCATGATCATCAACTCTACTGATTCCAAACTCAAGCAGTGTAAACTTAGAGATGTCAGCAAATCAGAGGGGTCTAAAGGAGATAACGTGGGCCTTTAACACAAAGAGCAACTAAAAGAAACATGGATGGGTTTTAGTCAGCATATAAGTCTGGCACACCCTTTTGCTCTGCCAAAATGACACATTAAATGTGAATTTTCAACCTGCAAGTTATACCAATTAAACCTGTATTGTTTGTGTAGATGTCTCTGTTGCTGCGTCGTCCCCCGGGTCGTGAGGCCTACCCTGGTGATGTGTTCTACCTCCACTCTCGTCTGCTCGAGCGTGCGGCTAAGATGTAAGTAACTGTTAGTTAGTAAGACTAAGCCAGCCATTGAATGAGGTTTTTCATTGAAAATAAGAAGCTTGGCAAAAATACAGTTTTGACAATGAAGATGTAATAATCACTAGTAAATTAACTGAAGCAAGCTAAGATTAGATCAAAAACCTTAAATAAATGAATCTTTAGTCTAAACTTCAACTCCACCGTACCTACGCCAATTAATAGAGTCACGCAAAGATGCCAATCCTATCTAACAACAATTTTCAACCATAAGATACCTACCAATTCGTCATGTCTCCACCTCCAGGTCCGACAAGATGGGCGGTGGTTCCCTGACCGCTCTGCCCGTCATTGAGACCCAGGCCGGTGACGTGTCTGCCTACATTCCCACCAACGTGATCTCCATCACTGACGGCCAGATCTTCTTGGAGACTGAGCTCTTCTACAAGGGTATCCGTCCCGCCATCAACGTCGGTCTGTCTGTGTCCCGTGTAGGATCTGCTGCCCAGACCAAGGCTATGAAGCAGGTTTGTGACCATAATGTAACCTGATTATAGTATATGTTTCGTTAGAAGTGTTTTAGGCGCCTTTCGCAGCTGGTTTTAAGCTCCACTCTAAACGTAAAATGGAGCGTAATTTTCGTAACATATTATTGAATTAATAAAAGCCCTAAAGCGAATCGGATTCGACGAAAAAAGTCCAGCTTTTGAGTGTTCAATGTTGAAATGTCCAGTAAATTATCCATACACAAAATACGCGCTTTAGACGTAGAATTGAGAACACCAGCCTGTTATGTCATACAATACCCATAGTCGAAAACCAGATGGAAATTAAAAGTTCAACTTATCAGTTTAAAAATATTCATTTTTCACTTATTCAGTTTGTCTTAGAAAGATTTACTTAACCATCATTTTCCCTGTACTAGGTGGCCGGTTCCATGAAGCTGGAGTTGGCCCAGTACCGTGAGGTCGCCGCTTTCGCGCAGTTCGGCTCTGACTTGGATGCCGCCACCCAGCAGCTGTTGAACCGTGGTATGCGTCTGACCGAGCTGTTGAAGCAGGGACAGTACGTGCCCATGGCCATTGAGGAGCAGGTAATGTAAACTTTTAGTTATATTTCTAAAGAAAACGTAATTCGTCCCAAACTTTTTAGGACATTGTCCAATTACCAGCCTGTTTAAAAAATAAAAGACAACTTGTTTGTTTTAGTTTTTCATTTGCCAATTTCATTAGAAGTACAAATTTGAATTTGCTTTCTTTTCATCAACAGGTCGCCATCATCTACTGTGGTGTCCGTGGTCACCTCGACAAACTTGACCCCGCAAAGATCACCGCTTTCGAGAAGGAGTTCACCCAGCACATCAAGACTGGTCACCAGAGTCTGCTGGCCACCATCGCCAAGGACGGTCAGATCACGCCGGAGTCTGACGCCTCACTGAAGAAGATCGTCACCGACTTCCTTGCTACCTTCACCCAGGCTTCAGGGTCAGCTTAAAAGTCTAGCTTTTACGAACACAGGCATTGACAAGAGATGAGTCGCATTTAGGACACGCCAACTAAACCCTTCGTAGGCAGTCTCATGTCAAAAATTGCTGTATGTTAATGGCTCTCTCATGGAAGCATTCCCATCAGCTCTTGTTTCGTAAAACCTGGGTGTGCTTCCATCAGGGACCTAGTAGTTGTCATTCGTATGGACTGTATTGAATGTTGATACAATCATGGAATGTATTTATCTCGAACGTCAGGAGTGGTTATACATTATTAAATATCGTACATAAAATTAGTATTACGTTTTATTATTTTTACCCAACCTTATCACTACAACTCAAATAGAACTTTTCGAAATGGAACACAGCTGAGTGCTATCGCATGCAGCAGCGTCGGTGATGCTGTGGGTCAGCACTGTTACATGCTTTGCTATATCACGCTCAACCCTTTCTTACGAGGCCATTTTTCAACGGCGATGTAGTTAGGTACTACCTTATCTTATAGCAGAATTATTGGAAACAAAAAAATAAATAAAAAAAAAACAAAAGAAAATTGAAAAGTGGCGCCGATGACTAAAAAGTTGTGTAGTTATCGGTTGGCTTGATATTATATGGTATTGGTTGGGCATGTAATGAATGTGGATGGCATAATAAGAAACGATGGATGGACTGCGAACGATGGTATGTCAAGAAAGGACGTGTCTGATGAGAAGAGTAATAGAAGCAGGGAATAGAATAATTCGGGATAAGGGCAGGAGAATCGGGAGCCGGGCGCCGCGAGACGACTCCCGGCCACCGTAAATGCGGGCCTGTGGACGGTGAGCAATGGGTAGCTCACCGTCCGTCCGTCTATTGACGACAGGCCGTGTCGATAGCGCGTTCGTGTTTCACGCGCGCCTCAAAATGTCAGCAAAGCAGAAGGCTTGCCAGAGCCAACGCCTGCCGGGGTTGCGGGTTGTTCGAAAGAGATACCGCGGAACGTAAAGGGCAATAGAAGGAACATGGGTGGGTTTTTGTCAGTAAAAGTCTGACATGGCCTCCCGCTCCGCCCAGAGCGGGAAAAGTCATTTGATGATTTCCCACCCGAAAAAAAAGGGCAGGAGAATGATGACTGGAAACAAGAAAATAATGTCTTGCGCCTCATTTATTGTAAAGCAAAGCTAAGTTTTCCCTTTTTCTCCCTCATTTCAGCCTATGTCCGTCTCTAGGGCCTCAACTATTTTTGTACCAAAAATCATCAAAATCGGTTTAGCCATGTAGGCGTGAAGACGTAACAAACAAGGAAATAAAACCAGTTGTTGTAGTTATAGCTGACCTTACATTCTTACGACTACCCACCCTATCTACCTGTCCCACTGAACTTCATCATTATTTACCCCCTGCTAGCCTTAGCCAATTACGTTGAGTTAGACTTCCAATATAACCGGATGCAGCAGGAGAATACCAGTATTTTACATGAAGCGACTACCTATCAGAGATCCACAACCCAGTTAGTACTAGGCAATACGAAACTCTGGTAAGACTGGTTGTCAATCTTTCGGACCACTCGCCATCTATTATACTGACACTTAAAAAAAATCTCAATGACCTGTAAATGAATTGCAAAAGGTAGCCATGAGACACAAACCGCTTAACGTACTTTTCGAGGCATAGGGCACCTTGGTCACCTATCTACCGAAAAACCTCGTCGTTTCTGAACGTGTTAATCAATATATTTCGGTCTGACAATCTGACATTGACAGATATTCGCGCATGTCGCGCATGTTGTCACATTGTTTCTGTTTCTCTTCCCGGTTATTTTCCTAATTCCCGGGTGCGGGGCTAAAACTCTTTTAAATCTCTTAAGAATATAGTGAAATTTAATCTCATTGCCTATTATCCATCATTCTAGTTTTAGAATTCGATATAAATGGAGTTCTTTGAGAAAGCGCATGTTTCAAAGAAGAACACTTCCAAAAAAGAAAACAAATCAGACGATGCATTAAAGAAACACCTGAAACAAATGTTATACGGTTATAAGAAAAGTGATAATGAGCTTATCAGGCACAGTGGAAACTCTAGTAACGACATAGTTGAGGCTCACAGGCGCTTTGATGATTTTGAGTCTGCCCTAAGTCTTTCAGATGTAGAACTCACAAATTCTGAAGGTGAAGGTGACACTAGTCGGACAACAACTTCTAAATCTGTAGGATCCGCTAGTAGTTCTGATGTAAATCTATCTAATTTATCAGAAATTAACACAGACGCTGATAATAACATAGATGAAATTAATTTGGACGATTCTGACAGCCACAAATCATCAATCATATCTGAATGTAAACAAAATGATGAATCTTTATCGGATAATATTGATTTTAGTGAAGATTTAAGCATAAGTGGAGATGACAATGAGTTATATTTAGACATAGAGGATATAATATCAGAAGCAAGTTCTAATGACGGAGAATCAGACACATTCGATGCTGATGGAGCGTTAGCATCTAAGATACATGAACAACTTGTTAGGAAACAAAACAAACTAATCTTAGAGAGTAAGAAAAGAAAAGTAGAAGAAGAACCAAAGAAAAGTAAATCTAAAAAGAAAGAGAATAAAACCAAGCCATCTCTAACAAAACAAAGTATTGATGATAATGTTATTACAATGGAAACACTAACAATTAATAGTAGTGACAATGATGAAAAAAATCTTTCTGAGAGCAATAGTGAACGGGATTCTTCAGTAAACCAAGAATCATCTTCATTCATATCAATAACTGTAAAAGACGTGCCGATGCAGACACTCAGCGACCTCTTAGAGGACTACAAGCATCCAACGGTAAGACAGAAACAAGATACTGTCCCAACTCTAAGTTATACAGAATTCTCGCCAGAAACAGAAATGGTAATAGAAGATGTAGACAGTTTAGTTCCAGAATTAGGTGATGATAACAATATTGAGGACTTAGATGATAACGACAATGAAGTTGTGGAGCTAGACTACAATGACATACATGAAGGAGTTGTAGTTGATTACTTTAATAAAACTGTTGAAACAAATGATGCAAGCACAGACCAGCCTCAAGAAGAAACTACCACAGACCAAGACAACACAATACTGTCAGATTCAGAAAGAGAACCATCTACTGAGGAAGAAGTTATGAAGCCTGTTAAAGTGTATCAGGGGAAAAATTGTCACATCTTTGTACTAAAACATCCAGCAGAACTGTACCTTAATGGTAAAGTTAGAGTTAAACCTATTGCAGGCACAGTAGAAGTTTTTGGGCATATCCTCAAGGATGAAGTTAACTTGTATGCACCAAATAATAATTTTGCTCAATGTTTTAAGACTATTCAATATCCCAATAGTGACCATGGAGTGTTTCGAAAATTGTCTTTGGAAGGATTGACAGTGCGTGAAGCTGAAGAAATTGTCACTACAATTAGGGAGTTTGATGGTATTATAAGTTTGTCAAAATTGAATGATGTAAGGATGGATTTTGTTGAAGGCAATGTGTTTACAGACTTGTTCACAAAGTGTAATCAGTCTCATTGTGGTCTTAGAAAGGCATCAGCTGATCTTGGTTGCACACTTGCTTTGAAGAAACCTTGGAGGTACTTTGAAGAAAATGATTCATGGGATTACGCTGTTACCTGTGGGCTTGGTACGTTAACACAATTAATAGATAAGTCTTCAATCTTGTTTTTATAAATTGAGTTTTTTTAAACTGCTTTATATACATACTAGCTTTTGCCCACGGCTTCGCTCGCGTTAAATTCGGGGTAACACAGTTTTCCCTTTACAGATTTGCAGGTAATGCTACCTATAGTTTTTGCCCTTGCTCCTTATTTATTGTAATAGCTTAGCTAAGCTTTCCTATTTCTTCCCTCATTACTCACTTAAAAATTACCCTATGTCCATCTCCAGGGTCCCAACTATCTCTACCAAAAGTTATCAAAATCGGTTAAGCCATTTAGACACAACAAACAAACTCACTTTCGCTTTTATAATATTATACAGTAAAGATACCATAACATTATGCCTTTAGTCCCAGTAGGTTTAGACAGAAGTGTATCTAATAGTAATCCTGCATTTCACCAGAGAATATATATTCTCTTATCTGAGCTAGTATTTCAAATAATTACTTTTAATGCATCCTTTGACTATTAAATAGCCAAATAGATTCATAAATCTACTTTTAAAGCCTTTACATGAAATGTTTTGTTAATCAATCCATATTTTCTATTCCAGAAAAAAACAGCCGTGCTATAGTGTGCGGTGGCAAAGGTCTGGGCAAGTCGACATTCGTCCGATACTATGTAAACAGGCTGCTTGACAATGGACCAGTTTTAGTTATAGACTTGGACCCAGGACAAGCTGAGTTTACTGTAGCAGGCAATGTGTCCGCCACAATAGTCACTACACCACTCCTCGGCCCTAACTATACGCATTTAAAAACTCCAGAAATGTACGTAAAATTTAATCTATAAAGCTATTCAGGGTGTGACATTGATGTGTAATCTGGATACTATGAACTCCAGCTCAAAAATACCAGTAAATATTTCAACTCTCCTGGGTCACCAGAAAGATGTGCTTAATTCAAAGTAAAAGTTATGCTTATATCTTTTAAAACATAATTTTGTAAATGTCTCTTACATTGTGGGTCACCCAGAACAAATACCTGTAGGCCATATAATATGTTTCTCGCGGGAATCGAACCTGCGACACGCAGCGCAGCATCCAATCGCCACTGCGCCTCTCCTACTGATAGTGAACTATAATCTCCTCAATCGATTGATTGACGAGTTTAAGGAGGCATAAATAATAATACGAGGGTTCGTTGAAAAACACAAAACGTTCGTACACATCTACAAGTGCCAGAGAACTTTTCTTTTCTAACTAAACTGACTGTACCATATTTACGACCAGTTGCTACTGGTACTAAATGTCTACTAAAACAGAAGCTACCTAACAGTCACTAGCACATTGCCAAAAAAACAAATGCAACCAGATTCCGGCGTGTACCTTTGGCATGGCACAAGCAACTGATGCAGAAGCCTGTTAGACACTTTAATTGAGACGTTCGACTTCGACCATCAAGTCAGAGATTTCAAACACTACTTCATAGTATCAACCAAGGCTTTATAGTAGGCCTGAGGACGGTGAGCAATGGGTAGCCCACCGTCCGTCCGTCCATTGACGACAGGCCATGTCGATGGCACGTTAGTGTTCCACGCGCGCCTCAAAGAGATGTCAGCAAAGCAGTGGGGCCTGCCAGGGCCTCCGCCTGCCGGTGTTGCGGGTTGTTCGAAAGAGATACCGCGGCCCCGGATTTTAAAGGGCAATAGAAGTAATATGGGTGTGTTTTAGTCAGTACAAGACTGACACTCCCCCCCGCTCCGCCCAGAACGGGGGAAGTTATTTGATGGTGGAACTTTTTTTTTGGGGTGGGATCTGGGATCTTGCATACCTACCTACAGAAATCTAACCAACCTCCTTCTTTACAGAACATTGAACATTGGCATGATAAACACAATGGACAACTCCAACCGCTACGTCACCGCAGTTTCGGAAGTCCTCGCACACTGCCGCTCCAACCAGGCATACAGCTCAATGCCCTGGATCATTAACACCATGGGCATGTGCACGCAGATGGGCCTCAAGTTCCTCCTTCTAACCATCATACATGCACAACCAACAGTCTTGATACAGATAGACAGTGAAGTCACGAAAAGACGCTTTGAATGCCATTTTAAACCTAAAGTTGCTAAAAATAAGTATCATGATTTCAAGTACGACCGCTTCTTCAGAAATGTTAAGCTCCCCAATTTGGATTATACGTTCATTTTGACGCAGACTCCGCAAGGTTCAGAGAAACATAATACTGCTATGTCGCCGAGAGACCAGAGATATTTGAACTATTTGGCGTATTTCGGTGAACTGATGAACGTTCACAAAGGAGTTAAATTATTGGGGATTGTCCCATACGAGTGAGTATCATCTTGATATTAAAAAGTTTTATTTTTATTTGTTGTCGTTGACAACTTTCACACTGCCCTGGTTGATTTTCAACCGACTTCAAAAAAGGAGGACGTACTCCGCCATGCCTACACCATTCGGTCTCGCTTGTAAAGTCCACTGCTGTCTGCATGACACGCCTACGTATTCGATTTCCTTTTTTCTGAAATGAGGTTTCATAGAGTATTGAATTATAGTCCCTACCTTCAGCCGCTCAAGAACGATCTTCAGCAAAAGGATGCAAGATGTAAAGGTGCATAATGTGCTTATTGACTAGACAAGATTGAAAATAAAAAACAATGTGGCATCAAAACAATGATAGAACCGATTCTATTCTTACTGAGGTTCCCAAAGCTAACTAATAGTGAAGGAAATGATATAAAAAGTTGCATGTAGCGTAACGTCATTAGCGATCTTGAATAGTTAACAGTGACACAATTTGCCAAGTCTTACCAACACATGTAAGCAGACATTATGTTCTATGAGAGGACGCCTATACATTACTCGGCTGCATTACCTGCGTAGGAGTGAGCGAGAAACATAATATTTACACATTAGCCTACTCGATAAATGCCTCCATCTGTTTCGGCGATTTCACGATCCCGTGCTATTTCCGGCAACACTCGATGCTGGTTGAATCTCGGGAGTCGGGTAATGTCTGCCGAGTCACCCCGTGGCTTTATCGCGTATGATTCATTGTCCACCTTGGCCTACAAGTTGTTGGAAAATACATGCATTCATGGAATTTTTGATATAAATGCATTGTTGAAGGAAGAAGTCTTTATACTGGTCTTATTTCCGACAGGTTAAAGAACATCTAAAACATACTCCTTTTCATTAACGATACTAAGCCAAAGCTTACATAATCTGTGTAGTAAAACACAGTCATACAACATAATTATTTGTAACTGTATAGCTAACAAAATCACAAGATGGGGGACCTTGTTATCGGGTTTTTCCATTCTTATATTTTGATTATTTCAAATTGGTGAATTGTTATGAATGACATGTTCGAATGTCCGATTATCACAATAAGTGTAGTTTCAATTATTATGAGTAATAAGATAATGTTTGTCCGGGAACTGAGTGTGATTCACGCGAAGGCTAACAATGGCTCGTTAATCAATCACCGGCTCAGTTATCATTTCAGGTTCCATGAAACTCTTGAAACTTCAGAAGCAAAGACGACAAACAGAATATAGCATTGCAGATGATTGCTATACTTGCTTGGCTTTTGTTTTTATATGTCAGTTACGTGTTTCATTGCGTCTTGCGTTGTCCGTAACTAATTACTACACCGAGGTCACCACAACTAAACTTACAGCAAAATATACCCAATAGATCTAGATCAGCCTACGTTGTTTAACAACTTGTGATTACCTAACAGCTTTCGAAAACAGCTGGGGTATGCTTTCATGTTTCAACTGAAGAGCAACAGGTGGCTAACCAACTTCTCTATTATAGGTAGTTGGTACATGTTTATTGAACTTAAATAGACCTAGCAAAGCATTGGAAACTTAAATGTTTTTTTTTTGTTCTAGATTGAGCTTGTCAGATGTGAACGTTCTAACTAATGTGAAAGTAGCAAATGATGCGGTACTGAAGGTGATTAACGGAAAAATAGTAGCGCTCTGTCAACTCGCTATAGAAGATAAGGGAAAAGTGTTTACCCTGCAAGATAACGCCCTGCTATGCCACGGACACGGTAACTACTTTGTTTTAGAAAAAAATCTTTAGGCTACAAAAAACAGAGTTGACTGGGAAACAAAAAAACCTGTTTCTATTTTACAATATTGATTTACTTATGGCAAAAATTGGGTTTTCATTCTGAATACTGGTAGCCCAATTAACATAATAATAGGATCAACCATAATAAACTTATTATTATTGATATCCCAAATAAATAACTGGTATTCATGATTTCGAACTTCTGCTAAAGCAGGTGATCTACATTTTAAATTAAAAACTCGTTTTTGGAAAAGTGGATTACGATAAAATTATACTATTTTGATTATTAAAAATATGCATGTCCCAATGGCAAGATATCTCTAAAATAGGTTCAATGTTCTTGAAGCAAACAAATTCTTAACAGTTAAAAAATATGCAGTTTACTCATAATGTATTATAATGTAATTTCAAACAAATAGCATAAGAGGTATGCATAGAAATATAATTAATATCGTAAAATGTGTTATCAATAAGTGTAATAAAGTGCTGATTAAATATGATAACTAAGAACGTGACATACTCAGGCGTTTACTGGAGTTATTTATATTGTTACAGGTTTGGTCCGCGGTGTAGACTATGAGAAGTGGGTGGTGTACATAGTGACCCCACTGGCTGTGGACATGCTGGCAGCAGTGGACGCGCTAGTGTACGCGGACTGGGCACCTGAGCTGCGCGGCCCAGAGCGCTACCTGCCTGGCGACACCATGGTCCCCTACCGCAGCCCCACTAACTATAGACAGAAGCAGTTCATGCAGTCGCCCAAACGCCGCTTCAACCCGCTACAACTACTAAAAATGTCAAGGAGTGCCTAAATTGAAACTTTCAATTATTGGTTAATAAATTTGTAATTGGAATAAATCCAAAATAATAAATCTTAAATTATATAAAAGGAAATCTAATAATTATTTTGTTAATTATATTTGACGATAATTTTGTACTTACAAGACTAATGAAACATAACATAAATGATCATATTTAACTTAAATATCCCCCTTCTAAACACCTTTGCTTTATAAATGCTGCATTAAAATTTTATAAAAAGTCAAAAAGAGTCTAGTTAAGAATTGTTGACATGGGGTTCCTTTATTACTAATAAATTATATTAGGAAGTTATGATTTCACACAAACAATAGATTACAATACAACTGCCCTACAGAATCAGATTGGACGTCTCAGAGACGTGTCTAGCTGACAGGCACTTAGATGAGTGGGGCTTACGCTCCGTGTCAAATAAACATCCTACACAATTTATACACCACTATTTTATTGAAAAATTAAAATACAAAATACCGAACTAAACAAGTCTCGGTGAGATGCCACCGGTCGAGGAATAATCTATATGTAGAAGAAATGCTACTCGATTATATAACGTGATATTATAGCATAAAAATTCCAGTGGCCCTGCCGGAGACGGGAGGTCCACATGCCCCCGACTACTTTTGTTAAGGCATTTACGCTTACTCTTTATAGATAATCTATAAAATATACAAAGTACCAATTGTGAAAGAGTAGCCACACAAATACTGAGTGAGTGTGCGTGCGACGCGGGCCGCGACTTCGCGTCAGCAGTCAGTATCGGAAGGAAGCACTGTGTGGCCGACCTCGCGACTGCTGCACAGTCCGAGTCGTTTCAAACTAAGTTATCAGGCAGTATGCGTACAATTCATAAATCAGAGTTCTCCCGACAACAGCACAATTACAGCAGGGAACACCTAGTCTTCTTCTTCTTTTTGACCTGTAATGCGGCACGGGTCGCCGTCTCGAACACCTCGCGCACTCCCTCCTTACTCTTGGCGGAGCACTCCAGATACGCGAACGCGTTAATCTTTTCCGCCATGGCTCGGCCTTCTTGCGGCTTCACCGGCTCCTGCTTCATCTTGCGGAGCTCATTAATGGTGGCTGGGTCATTGCGCAGATCCTTCTTGTTGCCAACTAAGATAATGGGCACATTAGGGCAGAAGTGCTTTACCTCGGGTGTCCACTTCTCCGGGATGTTCTCGAGCGAGTCGGGCGAGTCCACCGAGAAGCACATGAGGATCACATCAGTGTCGGGGTACGACAGCGGCCGCAACCTGTCGTAGTCTTCCTGGCCGGCCGTATCCCATAAGGCGAGCTCAACCTGCTTGCCGTCCACTTCGATGTCGGCGACGTAGTTTTCGAACACAGTCGGCACGTACACTTCCGGAAACTGATCTTTGCTGAATACGATGAGCAGGCATGTTTTACCACACGCACCGTCACCGACGATCACTAATTTTTTGCGTATCGCAGCCATCGGTCCTGTGAAACAATACAACGCAAATAATTATGATGGTGTCGAGCGTCAACGCCTTTCATGACTTATAAATATGGCCGCCGTATAGGATTATGGGTAGGGAGTAGTCAGACAAGCCCTCAAATGTGAATAAGCACCTGAACTAGCGGAAGAAGTACAGCACCACCACATAGTACCCTCACATGCGAGGGTGTTATTATTATATTTTGTAGATACCTGAAGATTGTGGCTAATTTCTGCAGAATATTGGCTTATCGACACTTTTTAATCGTCTTTGCTCATCACAAGCACTTTCGTTCGTAAGTCACTGATGTTGCAATGCTAAAATATATACCATCAGTTGGAATCGTAAAACATTTTAATAATTAAAAAAAAAAGTTTATACAATGATTTAGTAACATTTGACATCTAATTCTAAAGCTTGTACTTATTTTAAGGTCACAAATAAATGTGGAATAAACGTAAGAAATGAAAATACACCTAAAATAACTCTTGCCATACTAAAATATTATTATTTTGACATTTGTTGAAATTCGGATACACGTCCAAAACATTATCAGGCGTATAGAGTAAAAATATTATGAGTTAGAGTATAAATGTGAACTCTAGTTTAAAAACCCAAATATTGTAAACTTTTGTGCTACAATCAACGTTTCATCAAAGCAGTTACAAAATCTACTTTTTGCTGATAGTACTTACCTAATAAATATAATTTGAAAATAGAAGGTAGGCTTATGTAGCTATGGCATAATCACCGCACCGTGAAAGGGATCAAAACAATTGAAAACATATAAATCATCGACCTATCCAATTTTGTTGATCTTCACGAATGGACTAAAACTGCTGGACTTTTTACGAGAACTAATTACGATACGACATTCCGCATCCCTTCCAAATGCAACAATTGGGACTGGAAGAAGTGAATTAACAACAATCTTCTACATTTATGGGGTTATTGCAATGATGTAATATTCAGTAAAGGCGTACTGCTTATTTGTAATCATTGGTGAAAATGACTGCATGGATATAAATAAACTGTTGACACCGTCAGTGCGATCTATGAGGTCATACATAATATGTAGGCACATACCTATAAGTAGTTAACGGTGTTCATGAGGTCAAAAAAACGTCATGCTAGCTAGACTGAGACCGGTATATCCTAGCTTTAGGTAGCAAAGTATTTCTATGATGTGACGTCACGTTTGTTTGACCATGAAAATTTTATCGTCAATCTTCACACTTAAAATACCAAAGTTCCCTAGTTCCTATCTATATGTAAGAACATTATAATACAGCAGTCGTCCTATCAACATAATATTGATGATAAACGTCAATAAATAAATTCAAATAAAACTTCAAATCGTTCAACAAATGAGTAGGTTAGGAAAAGACGCGCAATACACCACAAAGTAGCTCAATACTTACGGAGCACGGATTTACTACTTCGTATTTGCCGAACAGCTGATTTGCGCTTGATTGACCTGCTTCTTATCGGAAAGCTGGCTGGAAGCCGAATTATTTAGACTACAGACGTAGTGTTTAGTAGTGAATTAAATTAATGAGTCATGGTTTAATTCATGTCTCATTGATATAAGTAAACGAACTATGATGCTTCCAATCAACTCCCTTTTTAACAAACCTATATGTATGTAGGTTCTTTACCAATATCGCAGTCGGCTAGTCTGCTGTTTTAACGACATTTCACTTTCAGAGTTGTTTTTAATAATAATAATCTATATGAAGCTGAAGAGTTTGTTTGTTTGCTTGAACGCGCGAATCTCAGGAACTGCTGGTCCGATTTGAATAATTCTTTTAGTGTTAGATAGCCCATTTATCGAGGAAGGCTATAGCTATAGGTTATATATTTTCGCTAAGACCAAAAGGAGCGGAGCACTCATGACGAATGTTTCAATCCTATACTGCAACTAAACGGCTGGATCGATTCGAATGAGTTATACTAGGCTTGCAGGAATTCACGGTGGTATTAATTCCAACAGTTAGATCTGTGGATTCAAGTTTTTGGTAGAAACAACTGCGTTAAGATAAAACTACTAGGATTGCATGAAATTCACAGTGGTATTCTCTCTAACAGTTCTGTCTGCTGTATACACAGCTATCGGCTGTATAACGTCACGCTACAACAGTTGGGAGCTGATTGGTGGGTGAAACCGCTGGGCACAGCTAGTGATTAATATCCTTCTTTACTTTAGAATTTTAATATGTAAATAGTTAGTCATAGTTATTTTATAACAGTCATCTTAGATTGTTTTTTTTATACCCTTATGATGGTGACTCATACGTAAAGAGTCATTGCGAGAGCGCATTTTATTTGATTGCAATCAGGACCACAATTAAGATTTCCATACTATGGCCCCCAGTTTTTGAGCAAACTTTAGGTTGCCTTTCGTACTCATTCAAACCTAGTAGACAAAGTAGAAAGGCTGAAGCTGAAAATAAGTAGTGATCGATGATGCTATGCTTACAGAATAGGCCGATTTAGATCTTAAAAAAATAATGCGGTAAATCGAAAATCAGCCAAGGAATGTGATTCCGTCTGCGTCGTCTGTATTGCAGAGTTCATATACCTACCTAGCACAGATTTATTTAAAGTCGCGAGTTAAGTATGTAGCTGCTTTTGGGGTAAGCTCGATCCATTGTCGGCTTCATCTTAGGCCACGTAAATTAAAAAATAAAAACCATTACAATCGAAAAGATCGAGGACCTGTCGATGTGGAGAACCGGAGCCGCTTGGATTTTTTACGAGACTGCACTTTAATTAGTACTTGTTCCTACCTTACTTTTGATACTTACCTACTTTATTGAGTTATGTAGTTTCCACACTTGAAACAGAGGGCCTAAAGTTCGTGTTTCGTTTTTCTAAGACTTTCGATAAGGTTGGATTGATTGCTTTTAGGTCAATCCATAGAATGTTGACGTAAGAATTTCTATCCAGCTTAGCTATCTCTCTGTAAGAATGTAGCCTAGTCTAAGGCAGGGCTTCCCCTACTGCGCCAAGCTGCACTATAACAGGAGCGTCGTAAGGTGATCTACATAGATTCGATTGCCTTCATGTGCGAGGCGACGCGTAGCAATTTCTAAACTTGAACCCCGTTTTAAAATAGAATAGAATATTTTTTCAAACGAGAAAGAATCATCTGACGTAACATAAGTATTTAGTACAATAAATCATTCCAAAAGGATAGATTCGAGATCATTAAAAAAACAGCTGTTCTATACATTTTGGATTTTCACCGTATTGCAATAGTTTTTATTAATTGCTGACTTGACCTGTCTTGTGGGAGGGTTACGTATATAGGTACACATAGAGGTTTTTCATCGGTACCTGGAATGTGGTTAAAGTACACAGGTAGGCTAGGAAATACAAATTAAAACAACTTTTTTCTCGTGTTCCATTGTTCCCGTTTATTTACAAATACAAATATACGTAGTATCCAACAACCTTACATGTTTAATGTAATAACGAGAATAACGTTTAATTCATAATTTAAAACAACTAGAATAGTATGCCAATTGTATTTCTAGTAACATAATCTTAAATTTCAGTAAGTTCTTACTACATATTTCAATAACGTGCATTTTCTTATTGCTCTCATTAAATTAAATTGACAAAACGATAAAAATAAAACAACACCAACAATATTATTTCTTTTTTCAAAATAGGAGCATACAATATGCAGTTTTTTTAGTAGGGTTGCCAGCCTAAAATAAAACAAAAGTAAATGCAATAAAGAGTTTGGAATATATCAAGCCAACAACGGAATGCAGCAAAAAAGGAGCCAAGCATGTTTGGCAAGTGATTCAAATGTTATACATCATGCTAACATTCCCTAAATTGCATGCCAAACGCAAAAATCTTGGCTAATAAAAAGAGTATAAAAATAAATGCTTACTTCCTCGAAATATAAACTAAGACAATAATTGCCCGAGAATCCGTTAAAGTCATGGCAAATACCTTATGTAGTGTAGAGTAATAAATAAGACTAATATTGCTTTGTAAATAAATCACGTAATGAATAGCGTGTTGCAGAGTCCTACATCTAATGCGAAGGCACATTTTTACACCTTAATAAAAGTGTTGATTTTTTGTTGCTGTAAATAGTCTTTCCTGAAGACAATATTATCTGTTTTTATTATATTAATGTGATAAACACTATACCTATGTGTGATTTTATAGGACTTTTTTAAAAAAAGAACCAGGCTCGTTTGATATTAACTCTAAAACATTATCACAATAGGTTTGCAGCAATCCTGGTCGATGCCACTTCAGTCTCGCCTTTATTATTCTTCCGAAGCCATCTGAAAATAAAACGTTTTATTTTAATGTTTAGAATCTATTTTTGCTTTTCTTGAATTATTTACAGCAGAAGAGGTTTAATATGGCGATAGCACAGATACACAAATAAAATTAAAATTAGGTATAAAATTGAGGAATAAACTGAATGTCAGTTCGTGGTTTAATTGCCTCCTAGAGTAAGGCTGCCATAAATGCTAAAGCGATGGCAATGACATTTGTAATAAATAAAATTGAATATCTGAATTTGTTGCTAAGCGCAAATCTCGAGAACAGCTTCTGTTGGTCAATGTTAGAAGAGGATTCTTGTAAAAAAAAGTAGGTTATAGATGATGGGTAAAGTAGTTTGAGGTTTTTTGGGTTTATAAAGATATTTTTCGAATCTGTTCCAATGGGCCAATGAACAGAACAGGGACCACTGACTTACTCACCGGGACATGTCCCGGTGAACCTACCGGTACGTATCAAAGCCCTTTCGTAGAGTGGCGATCTTCTTTCTTAAATATGGTGGCGATATTTAAAATGCGCGTCTGATGCCACTTACTACCATATGTTTAGGAACTTAAGAAATACGGCATGACCTTTTGCCGAGAGTATTCCTGAAAATAGGAACTTGCGGTGAAGTGGGTCCAAGAGACAGCGAAAAGAGTACCTAGGTGTTGCCTATTGAAGGCATTCATTTAGGCGATGTTTAGTAATAGATTTTAGCAGATTGAGAAAGCCGGAACACGTGAGGGTCGCTCTTTATTGTAGTGGGATGCAATAGCTGCTAATAAATCCATACTAGCTGTGCCCAGCGGTTTCACACGCTGCTCAGCTCCTTTTCTGGAGAGAGCGGCCTTACTACTTAGGGGTATGAAAAATTGATTACGACCGATTCTCAGACCTACCTACCGAATATAGATATAAAATGTCATAAAAATCAGTCTAGTCGCTTCCGATGAGTATGGCAACTAAAACTGTGACGTGAGAATTTTTTAAATAAGATTTTCGGCATTGAAAGCGTAGATAGGTACACAAAGTGTCGTACCCGTGCTATTAACCGTCGAGGAGTACTCTCGTGACAAGACAATCCTGGCAGGATCAAGTCCTGTCTGCACGAAGAAGGTGTAACCTAACCATAAACTATAATAAAAAAAATACTAACAAGCTTCTATGGCCACCATAAATCATTCTTGCATGGTAGCTGCACGAATAATGGATGCGGGTTCAGGCAGACTTTCGGATAGGCGGTTACCATTACGTATCTGTGGGGGGTAGGATATCTGATTAGATAGTTGTAGGCCAATATTGAGCGTACAAGATGTAGCCTGTCTAAGTGCTTACAATACGGTAAGGCCTTATAGCAAGCAGACTGTTCAGAAACCCTGACTTCATGAAGAGTAGTAGGCTAAAAGGGCAAGCCAGCTTGTAGTCTTGTATTTTTATTACCGCCACTACCTACAGGGTTATAAAACATAGCACTATATCAAAGATATTGGTGGCTTTGTCTTCACTTTTTGCTATAATTTATACTTAAAAAGTACGTGATTTCTATTATGCCACGACTTGAAGTGATTAGATTTGTGACGCAACACGTGTGTGCGTCATTTGTTTCCTTCTCAAAATACTCAAAAGTACTACAGCATTGATTCGTGGAGTTCTAAACAATCAAATTCATTCATTTGTTTTCAACTATAAGATTAATGGCGCTAGCATAGTTGTGTCAAAGCATCGTCATTAGTAGAAAATGAAATTTAAATGTCAAAATAGACTTGACCTCACTGGTCTATGGGCACTTGGCTATGGTCGCGCAATCCAATTAACTGTCTGCCCCATTGCTGTCGGAGCGCGCGTCTCTCGAGCGTAGATGACCAAGCGGTAAGGTCAGATCGATTTATAATAATACATGTGCAATTATGTATATTCTTAATTTCATTGATGAAACTCATATTGATTTCCTACCTCGAATGTTGCCAAGGCCATTTTTTTTAAGTATATTTTGGTTCACTCGTTTAGTGTTCATTCGAAGTGAGTGACGGTTAGTCGCGTAGAAATTGTATTTTACTTTGTGTGGTGTGCTGCTGTGCTTCTCTAGGTCATTGATAGTGAAGCTGTTAAACTTAAAGGGCTGGAAGATGCCAGATCCTAAAGTAACCGAATAATGAAACCCGTGTGTAGTGAGTTCGGGTAGAACCGAGGCTGAGACGTCTTGTCTCTGGATGACCTATTTTTAATATTGAAAACGCATCTTTAGTTGAAACTACTTAGAAAACTGTAAGGGGTAGATATCAAGGGGAAATGCCAGTTTTAATGACGGCATTCAAAAAATATCTTTTGCGCGTCAAAGTTTAAAACAAAGGAAATTAAATTGATTCTACACTCATTTGTAAAGATTTTTGTATGAAGAAAAAAGGACAAGATACTCCACCGTTAGACAAGGGTATTTTACACTGTGCAGCCTAGCGAAATAGTAGAAAATCAATTCTTTATACTTGGAACACTGTATACTGTATAGAACGTATGTAATACCAAGATATTAGATAATACTAATAAACTAAATAAATAACTTGCATAAGAACTTGTGATGTGATAAAAAAAAGTAACCTCACTGCAGATTTTTCTCAACAGTTTTATTTTCTACCAGTATTGAAGCACTGGTGCAAAGTTGACTATTTTGTTTGACTAACGATCACTTCGTATATATAAGCCTATAACCGAAAAGGGGCCATGACGTTTTTTTAAAAATGTAACAAATATTTCATAGCCATAGAATTAATTTATAAGTGTTTAAAAATGTTTTTCTTTTAATGTTAATAACAAATATATATACCCCTAGTGTTTAGTTATTTAAGAACTTAAAAATGTTTTGTCATGGAAATAAAGAGGCTTTTGAATTTGAATGAAAACGATCACTTCAAAAAGGTTTGAGTGGAATTTGTTGTTTCTTAAACCTATATCAAGAATAAATAAATAAAGCTTAAGAATAAATCTATTTTCTGCTTAAGAAAACATCTTGGAGCTTGATAACTGCGCTTGCTTAACATACTCAAAGTTGAGTTCGAATTGCAATGTTTCTTTGAAACATGAAAAACTTTAAAGGTCACATGTCACAGGATTTTTTCGTCATCATGTATCTAGCTACTTTTTCTGAATGAGTGTTCAAGTAAAATAAAATAGAAATGAATTATTCATACTTTTTTTTTAAACTGGCAACTTTTTGCAATATTATGTGGTAGCATTAGAAGTTCAAGGGCATTTTTTATTAATAATAAAATTCTGATTTTTGATGAGACTTTTTTGGGAAATAAAACAAGTTCTCAAGTTTCAAGGTTTTTTATGGACCGAATATTACATTATTTTACATGTTCTTTTGCTTTTTTTACAATTTGTGCCTGTAGCATTTGTAAGCTTAAATATAATAATTACTATGTAGGTTAACTATATTTACTTATAATAATATCCATTACATTACCGATAATACCTACGCCTGTAAACAAATAAAAGGGAAAATTACTGTTTTAAGCGAAATTAAACTTTGATGGAATGTTTTAAGGCATAGTTTTACAAATTTTAACTTAGAAAAGGTGTGTTATAAAATCTTTGAGCTCTTCGATGAACAACTTTCAATCAATATAAATATTAAGGATTTGCCCTGTTTGAGATTAGATAACTGACCATCAAAAGGGCAGTTTGAAGTCATCTTTAAATATTCGAGCACATACAACATATGCTGGATGTTAAGACCCTCAGTGAAAAGACACCCAGTTCTGGAGTGATCAGTTATGCACCCCGTATGTATAATCGATCAAACGAGCCAATACGCGATCGTTACGTTTCTATGTCAGTCATTTCTACAGGTCACGAGCAGGAATTCGGTTTTGCTAAACAAAAACCATAGACAAACGTTATCGCTACTATGGCTTAAATTAAGACGCGGCCTTATATGTCATATGTCACACTAAGAAATCAGCCCTATTAGCAAAACACAATTTATAACAAACATTTTACAACACCCCCATTAAAAGTTCGGTCAAACGGGTAAGAACAGATTGTCGTCGCCAGATTCTGTTTGATAAACTGTCATAATGTTTATGAGCTGTCAAAACGCGATGACGCCATAGATATTTTATGGCAGTAACAAGTTGTGACGTCACTAATTTATCAACTCAATGACTTACCTATTTATTGATGTTTAAGCTAGTCACAATCTGATTATTGCTGTTAATTTAAAATTGATCGGATTTTCAGAATAAACAATTTTTTTTTTTAGTTTTTTCCTAGTAATATTAGTTTATGGTGTCAAATACCCAATTATCTGTCAGATCCCGGTGTCGACAATTCGCGCTTACCAATTTGACGGAACTCCTAAACATCACAGTCCACCATTACTTCTTTACCTTTTGCCAAGCGAAGATGCCGTAAGAGACGCCGGCGCCGAGCGCGAAGGCAAGCAGATAGGGCACGAACTTGAGCGACGGACCGAAGCGCTTGCGCATCAGAGTGGTGATGAAGTTCAAGTTGCCATCTGTGTAGGGAGGGTAGCGGCCACTGGAACGGGAAGATTGAACTGGTTACGAGATTGTTCACTTTTCAATGATGTTAAAGAGTCCTTCAATATCTTCATCTATTAATAATTTATTTGCTGAACCCGTAGGTCAAAAGCCGTAACTCAACAAACTTATATTTCGAAAAAAATGGAATTCGTGTAAATCGAGAACTATTTGTCAGTAACAAAAATTTATGCTGTATATTTACTTGCTTTTAGTTTTTTTTCAGATACTGCTTTTTGTTTTAAAAAAAAGTTTTTTTTGGACTGCATTTTAATATTGAAAAACACTACTTTATGTTTGCTAGATGGGTTCTTAATATTTTTCGTTTGAACCATGCTACAGGTGCACAGATAAATACAAACAAATGCTATCTATAGGCACAAAAAGGGGCCGATTTCAAAGATCTTTCACAGAGTCTTTCTCTCTCCTTTTAACAATTGCAGTGAATATAGAATTATGACACTAACAGCACGTATCGTTGCCAACATAGTATATGCAGTAAATTGATTATTCATAGGGGTGTATTTTAAACAAGAGCTGTAAATATATTTACTGTTCTTGTTTAAAATACACCCCTATGTACCATAAAATAAATGACAAAATCCACTTACGAAGCCAACTTCTCTCCAATAGGCGAGAAGTTCTTGATGAGACAGCTCTTCTTGTGAGTGAACGTGTCGAACGTCTTCTTGCCGTGGTAGGCGCCTATGCCGCTGGACCCAACGCCACCGAACGGGAGGGTCTCAACTGTTATAGGAAGCTTTATTAGTTGGGACATAAGGTTTAATATTGAGTTATGTACTGATAAGATTTTCGTTTTTTGAGGAGCTAGAAGTGATTGCCATGCTTTGATTTGAATGAAATGCCCTTTTGGCAACACTAGATTATACTTAAAGTAATTTCTGAATAAAAGTGAAAGCTTTTGAGTGAGATTTTAAACTATAAAAGTGCAACAACATTGATGTTTTTATTTAGGGCCTGTGAGCAACAGGTTTTTTTAAAACGCCGTTGACGCGCGTTTTTAAAACGTTCGGAGCAGTTTGTTGTCGTTTGTATCGATACACACACGCGTTAGCATCGCATCTGTATGGATATAAACGCGTGTTTGAATTTATATAGACGTTGAAAGGTCTACGGACTGCGTTTGGTTAGTTTGCGTATCGCATCTGTTTCGCTACAAACGGGAATCTTCACCAACGGCGCGTTTAAAAAACTTGGTGCGTACAGGCCCTTAGATGTCGTATTGAATAAAAATAGGCAAAAAAAAACTTCTATTCCTTCCGTAATATCAGAAACTTACAAAGTAATACTTACAATAAGATAAAAAAGAAGTTACGTTTAATTGAAAATCTCATCAGTACAATGTGTTTTTAGTACAAAACAAAGATGGAAGAATATTAAGGTCAACATTCTCAAATCATGCTCATCATGCTATTATTAAAAACTGGCAGATAGAAATATTTTTATAGTAGAGAAATAGTTTATAGTAAAAAGAGTTAGTCTACAAAAACATTTTATACCTACATACAGGCTTGCAACCATTACCAACTTTTTCAAAAAATGCAGTTACTCTCGAATTCTGGGTATTACAACAACAAAAAACTTAAAATCTAACATAAAATTATATTTTCTGTCCGAAAGATGCGTTTAGCTGCTTTTCCACTTAACTATTATAGCAGCATCATACACAGCAAATTATTTTTTTAATTTTGCGGATGGGGAAATCACCAAATTACTTCTTCCGCTCTGGGCGAAGCGGAAATGAGTATCAGAGTTGTTCTGACTAAAATGTTCTTTCTTTTGCGCTTAGTGTTCCGGGGCCTGTATCTGTTTCGAACCAATCCGCGTCCCAGAATTCAGAATACCAAGGTCAGCTATAATTTTTTTTGACCTTAGGTAGTTCAAAACGGGGCGAAAGCGATCATGTTTTTTTGTTGTACTTTTTAATTTGAGTTTTTAACCTAATGTGACTTTTTAATTTTAATGTACTTTCTAAAATTTTATCTAAGACATAACAGGCAACGGTGTAGGAAAACTTTGTGATGTCACCTGGACTTATAATTAATATAAGTCTGAAATCGCCGATCCGTCTTGAGCAAGCGTGGTGATGAATGCTCGTGCTTACTCTGTATGAGACGAGGCCTTTGCCCAACAATGGCACAATTATAGGCTGGTATTATAACTATATTAATCTGCGTGATTGGTGTGGCGTTTAAAGCTGCAGTGATGTGAAGCAGAACGTTTTTCTTAAGGTGAAACCGCCAGGATAATCCGCGAAATTACAATTTAATTCATTTAATCCCATTGAATAACTTTTTCGTGAAATAGTCTTTCAATAGCTAATATAGTCCTCTTGTCCGTTTTCGGCCACAGCGGCTATCTCAGTATAGATTAGCCATCGGCGCGGGAGATATTATAGTGCATAAGTGTGTGCGCAAGCGCAGGTGCACTCTCTGTTCCCGAACTATCCTAGACCGATGGTACGGCAATCTGACACGACCGGAGAGAGATCTGGCGCTGTACCAACGACTTAACGTCCTTTCTGAGGCACGAGGGTATCTTACCGCCAACTTTCAAACTCCGGGCTGCTACTGTGAAATTCCTAATGGAAACACCCAATAACACATTTTGCCCGTTCCGGGAATCGAAACCCAGAACTCCGTGCTCAGCAGTCGAGCAACCAACAGAGTTTAAAAGCATGCAGTTTTAAAAGAAAACTCTTCGTAATTTTAAAATGGCTAATAAATGTAGGTATTTCAAACGTAACTTACTAACCAGCTAAAAATGTCACAGGCAAACCTACTTACTCATTTATAATCTAATATTAAGATAGAAAAGTATCCAAACCTCCCATGTGCATCATGGTATCGTTAACGCACATCCCTCCGCTACTAGTGTTGTCCACGATATTCGCTAGGACCTTCTTACTCGTGCTGAAGACGTACAGCACTAGCGGCTTCTCTCTACATACAACAGAATACATCAGACCTCCACCGAACAGGCTTTTATTTACTACAGAAGAATAAAGAAAATTCTAGATGTTATTTTAGACGTAGTTTTGTGTCAAAGTCATGAAGTAAAAAATACTGTTTAAAAAAAATAAAAATAAATATTTTTACGTCTGGCAAGAATGACGTTGACAGAAAACTACAAGACAAATTTCTAGCCAATTTGCTGAAAATTATATATTCTGGAATTGATACATTTTAACATAGAAAATATCCACCACCGTCCTTTATACCAAAACCAACTACCATACTCTGAACAGAAATATCAAAGATGTCACCATAACCACATTTATTTTTAACATAAAAAATAAATGTTACACTTCGTTTGCCAGACCATTTTGAACCTTATGTGGAACAACTTGAATGAGTTGTAGGTGTTTCAAGAGATTACCGGATAAGTAATATCCCATAATTTTTAGCAGAGAAAAGAAGATGGCGCTATTCATCTTGAACAGGTTCATCTCTCTCGCGTATCCATGATGGATCCAAAACGTACCTAAAATGCAATATTGTAGTCCAAAGGTAAAGATAAAATGTCAAAATGGTCTAGAAAAACGAAGTATTTCTCCACCACCATTTTGTGAACCAAATCCTTGAAAGTTAAAGATCAGGCCAAAAGAATGTACCACCTTATCCTGACGACTGCTTGCATAACATACAAAACGTTTATAAATCATCAAAATTTTACTAAAAAAGTGTGTTGCCAATTAATTTGTATTGAGGAAGTTTGCGTGTGGCTGTATCTTGTCTAATATATAAAATTCTCGTGTCACAATGTTCGTTCCCATACTACTCCGTAACGGCTCGACCGATTCTTATGAATACTTATTCAGTAAGTCTGAGAATCGGCTATCTATCTTTCAAACCTCTAAGTGATAAGGGTGGAAACCGCTGGGTTGTTATCTCGTATATAAAAACATCGTGAGAAAACCCAAAAATAATATATAGGTCTGAAATCGACAACCCGTTTTGAGAAAGCATGGTGATAAATGCCCCTATATTTTTAGCTGAATATTCGTGAACTACCAAAAAAAGTATGCATCTAAGTTTACTGTACTAGTCCCAAGCAGAACTTTATGCAAGTTCTTCGACAAAGCGCTGCAACCAATCCTTAAAAAATGGTGCAGTCCCGTTGTTATATTTAAGTTACTTACGCATAATATTCTCGAGTTAATTTTGTAGGTATAACTCCATTATTATTACTATCGAGGCAGCATGAACTCTTATCGATATTTGGTGGTCTTGTAAGTCTAGAAAAATATGCAACTATTTGCAGACTCAAATTTTTGTTTTAGATGTTCGTACTAACATTTTTGTTAGCACGAATCACAGTTTTTTATTTTAAAATAAGTAATATCTATTAGGCTACATCGAAGTATTTAGATGTATCCATAAGAATACATAAGTTGAGATATTTTATTTTAAGCATGTACATGACTCCACATCATTTTTTCTAACTGTATTTTGCAGCTCACACTGGCAACACTTTTTACCCTACTGCATCAGTACAAGGTTTATTTTCAGGTTCTACATGAACATCGATAAATTTATAAATGTTTTGTATACTTTAAGAAACAGCCAATGGTAATGTATTGTCCTTACCGCCGTAAAACATGATCGTATCATTGATACTGAGACTCCCCGATCGAGTTTGTTCAGTGAACAACTTTTGTATGTTGCGTTGATTGCTGAACGCGTAAAGCACTAACGGATGGTCCCTGAAAATTGTTTATGGTTTCACACTATGGTCGCCATGGTCCTTCCCATGGATGGCTATGATGGGCCGTCGTGGCCTCCATGGTCCAATGGAATGATGGTAACTGGTAATGATGAGCCAGTCCCAACAGGCCGGTTACGATGTTCCGAATACGAATGGACTAATATTTTGAAGATAAAACATACGCAACTAGTGCCACAAAAAACAAAGATAAAACATGTAGCAATAATATTGGAATTAGCAAATTTTTTTTTCAGTTTTATGCTTTTTCAGAATTCATAATTGTTTTTCATAACTCTTTATGCGAGATAAATGCAAATATATTAAGGTTTATGTTGGCAGCACTGTCAAAATATAGTCGATTCGACGTCACCATGAAAGTATTCGACTATTTACGCTTCAAGTCGATTTTCGATTCGATTAAAGTATTTGGTAGTAATGTGTCGACATGTAGATATTAAATTTAAAAAGAAATGATATCATGTAACTGTCTCCTGTAAATTGTGCACTATATGGGGATTACATGACGAATATGTTCGATTCAGTTTTTAATTTGTTTCGTCGGATTAATGAATTTATTTCTTATCATTAAATGTATAATTATTATAGTTAAGATGGAACACAGGATAACCTTGTGGCTTAATTATGAAGATCCCACCGTAATTTAAATGATATTAAAACGTCTTATTAATGTTGCTTTGTATTCTCTAAATAACAATGGATGATATTCCCATGTTTTGAAGTATGTGTAGACAGAACACTCAAAAAACACACGGACACACAAATACATAATAATTTTCACACAATACAAAGTTTTTCTTACTGTTACAATTTATGTAGGCAAATAAATTATTAGTTTTCGTTTCAAATTCAAAGTAAGGTCGATGTTCATTTATTTTATTTGCAGAACAAATTATTAAATGCATTTAGTGCTAAACGTATGTAAAACGTCACTATTAGACTGTCAATAGTTTCACGATGTCATAGAGAGAACAAACTCTGGACTTTTGAATTTATAAATAGTCGAGAGAAATAATTAATCTGCCTAGCCTTGTTCCAGCTATATTGGCGACCCCAGAGCAGACCCACGCTGGTTTGCAGTACCTTCCGTGTATGAAGTAAAATTTTACAAAAATAATTTTAATTTCGCCATCCGTCTCAATTCTCAAGGCCTCGATATTGACCGAGTCATCGATCAATTTACTATGCGTCATTCTCGTTTGCATCGATTAGATTTAGTACAAAGTACAAGGTCCAAATTCGGCTTCAGATTATATTTAAAGATATACACAATAAACTTTGGACTTTCGAGTTGAGTCTAGAGAAATCAACAACATCTGTTTAGTCTTTTTCTAACTATTTTGGGGTTGGCTTTTAGTCTAGCCGGATGCAGCTGTGTCTAATCTGATACAAATATGGAGCGACTGCCTATTTGATCTCCACAACTTAGTTGGTACTGGGTAGTACAATACCCCTTGCTAAAACTGTTTGGATGACAGCGAAAGAGAATAGTTTTAAATACGTTTAGAGTAAAGTTCAATATATAAACGCAAACGAGTACGGACATTTTGTTAATAATTGTCTTTGTAACAGTAAAAAATTACAAATTTAAAAAATACTTGTATAGGAATAAAAAACAGCATACTGCGCCTTCGGCCCGCGACCAAGCGAATGCGTTAAATTGCCCGCTTGGACGACGCGCTTTCTAGCCTGCGCTTCGAGCGACAAAATCAAAGTAGCATAGCTAGGGTTGCCAGTAAAATTCATAAATGAGACCATAGAGATAGTTTTTGCTTTTGTGTTGGCAATCCTAGCTATTTTAATAATATTCTGTAGTACAAGATTAGTCCATAAAATGTCAAAATAAGGTTCGGTCAAACCGGTAACGACAGGTTGTTGACCCGGATACTGACAGATACTATCCGTCTTGTGTTCGGGGCCACATGTGCGAATCGGTTTGAACAAACCTCTTTTTTATTTTCTTTTTTTGGAGAAAGCAACCCTAGCCAGAATCAACGTTGAAACGCGTCTTTCAACTCAAATAACGTTACGCCAAAAAAAAGGCAAAATCAGACTTACCGCTCGTTGATGAATTGTATAGCTTCAAAAGCGTTTTCTATGGGAACGATAGGAAGGAGGGGTCCAAAGATCTCGTCTTGCATGATCTTGTCTGAAGCGACCACATTTGTAATCACTGTGGGTTCAATGTATTTGTCGTTTGCATCGTAGGATCCACCAATAGCAATCTTGTCTTTGCTTGCGTCTACTACGGCTTGGAGACGACTGGAAAGCAATAATTATTGTACTAAGTTAGTTATTTCTCGAGCCAGCATCGGGCCTGCAATTTACAAAAAAAAAAAAAATATATATATAGTCCATCTTTTAGATTATTCCCATTAAAGTTACGTGAAACGTCACACGTAACTTTAATGGGCTATATCTTTGTAATTTTTGGTCTAATTTACAAATAAAATTACGTGTTCCATTTTGAAAAATCTAAAAGACGGACTAAATATAATGTAATTACTTTGACCCTGGAAACTACCCTATTCCTGTAAACATGATTATATGACGAGTATCAGGGTTAGACAATTTGTATGTAACATTGCATTAGTTCAACAGTTTCTTTAAATAAAGATGGAATGGAATAGTGACGCAGTTTTCAACATAGTACAAGGAGGATACTTAATGTTTAAGTGTATAAATATCAACATTGCTGTGTGCATGTGTTCATACTGATTTTCCTCCAAAACCTATTATTAACTACAGTTGGAAACGTAGATGGCGCTGATGTTGACATCTAGAAAATATTGGGACAGGGCAGCAGTACCTTGTGAATCCAATATACTGTAACTACAAAAGACAAATTTTTAGTAACCGCTCTAAAACATTTTACATTGCATTTTCGGTTACCGTGTTTTGCCTTTAGTTTTAGTTAAATACAGTGTTTTTTGGATTACGATAAAGATATCTGAGAAAAATCTAAGAAGATTTTTCTCATGTATTCTTTTTATATGTACAGGCCAAAAAAAATATAATACAGGACCATGTAACGGACAAAAAGAAATCGAATGGACTTTAATTCATAACACTAACTGCAGATAAAGTGTATTGGATTCACAGGGTACCGGCTCTCGGGTAAATTAGTAGTCAAACAAATTCTTACTCACCTGAAATGCCTTCCATTAATAATCCTGCAGAAATCCGGTGACTTCTGTGGCTCATCTCCGTACCACTCCTTGAGGACCTTCCTGGCAGCAGCCACGAACTTGTCTTGCACCTCTTTGGTGCACAGGATGTAGTCTGGAGCGATGCAGGTCTGACCTGCGTTGATGTACTTGCCCCAGAGGATGCGCTTCGCTGCCACAATTATGTCTACTGTGTTGTCGATGTAAACTGGGCTGTGGGAAAGAGATAATCATATTATGAAAAAAGGTTTTATGCTTTATGCAAACCTTCTTTTGTCGCTTGTACTGCGTGTTCAAATACCCTTAGCGAAGCCGAAAGGCACTTGAGCTAATAGTCATTGCGATTATTTGTTTGTTGACTCCTGTACCATACGACGCATCTCTCTACCGCAAACCGTGTTTTCATCATCATTATTTTCCTGCCCTCATTCCATTCTATGTGGGGTCGGCGCAAGAAGTTTTTTTTCTTCCATTCTCCTCTGTCAGACGTCACGGTATTATTTAGTCCTTTCTCCTTCATATCATTCGTTACAAAATATATACATCTTTTCTTGACCTTCATCTGTCTATCTATCCATCAACATTCATTTCTATTACTCTTTTAGTCACATACGCTTCGTGCCTCCTCATTACAAGTCTAAACCAAGACAAATGGTTGCCTAGTTTTTCTGTAACAGGCGCAACTTTGAAACTTCCCCTAATATACTCATTCCTTACTTTCTACCGTAAGCCGATTAACCTAAAAAAGGCGTTTCTCGTTTCGTTTGTTTGAACTGTCACGATTTAAACTATATTTACAGGGTTCCGGGATATCATCTTATAAGTTGTTTAGTGTTATTCTTGTTACTTGCATGGTGTACATAATAAAGAATATTCTATATATCTATCTATCTTCCCTAATTTTGTTATTATTGTGAGGCCTTGATATTTCGATGCAGATGCAAGCGCCCCACGCCCCGTTACATAATCAGTTAAAGTTTAACACTCCCCTTTGCTCCTCCCAGAGGGAAGGCGAGAAACGTTATATGATAATTTCCTATCCGCAAAAAAAGACCCCAGCATGGGCAGGCTGTGTAATTGTAGACGATTCAACAGAAGAATCTTAGTCAATGTAGAATGCGTGTGAATAGTTGTCATGGCGTTGTTTTTTTTTTGAAGATTCTAGTCCCATAGTCTACGCTTAATCTCGGCATAGGTTTCAAGGCTTAAATCAAAATCTCTGCTAGAAACAACATGTTTTACCTTTATCTCTTATCAGTGTTGTGTAATCTTTGGACGTCACTGTCGTTAGTGATACAACTAGATTTTAATAACTTATCCGATTAAAACTTATCTAAAGTATTTGGCTTTTAAATGTATTATTGTTTGTTAGGTGTCTTTATGAATATTTAAAAAGGCTACTGTTCTGAATAATGTTGCAGTAGTTTGTGATATCATTTGAAAAAAAAAAGCTGTTGAAATCAGAACATTGAAAAAGACTAGCTGAATATTCAAACGTTTTAGAATTTAAAAACATAATTCAATAAAATAAAACCAGCCAAGTGCGAGTCGGTCTCGCGCACCGAGAGTTCCGTACAAACTTGCGAAATAATCGGCGATATCTTTTGATTGCGTAGACTTGGAAGGTTAATCTTTTTACACCACAAGACCACTGACTTCAGACTCCACGCGTTCCCGAGATAAAGAGTCTTGACATATAGACAAACGGATAACAAAGTGATCCAATAAAGGTTTTGTTTCTTCCTGTTGAGGTACGGAACCCTAAGAAACAGATTTCGTTGCTATGCGCAAAATAACTGACCTCCTCCATCATTGCCATTGCAAATTGGACTCTGTTTACACTTTATTGTAGTTTTTAATCCCCATACCTTTTGCCTCCAAGTTCCAACGTGACGGGAGTGAGATTCTTGACGGCGGCTTCGTAGACGATCTTCCCGATGCTGGTGCCTCCGGTGAAGAAGATATAGTCGAACTTCTGTTTCAGAAGTTCTGTGGTTTCTTGGGGGCCTCCTTCCACTACGATAATGGCATCCTAGAATGTAGAATTTTGAGGATATTAAGTCTGTTAACTTTTAATGTGCCTATATTCGATTAAATGATAAATGATGTTTATTTTGCAAGTACCTAGATTTTCACAAAAACTTTTACACGTCTTTTTTAAAAACTAGATGAGGTCGGTGTTTCGTACCCGACTACTTTAAGAAGGAACAGCCGAAACAAACTCAAAGGTCATAGTCTCTTTTACGGTCCAGATAAAAATCTTGGTCAACTTACATGAGGACTATGCAGATTAGTGTCTGAAATGGTCTTTATAAGAAAGCACCTCACAGATTGAGTGGACCTGTCCAGTCAGAGATTATTGGACTGCACAAAGTGTGATTGGGTTTTTCTACCAGAAATTTTAAGCGGCTTAAAAAAAGGAGGTTCTCAATTAGATTGGTTTTTTTTTGTATTTTTGTTGTGCGTTTTTCCGTTAGTTGTGGGCCGATTTTCATAATACTTTTATAATCGACTAGCTTTTGCTCGCGGCTTCGCTGCGTTAAATTCGGTATAACACAGTACCTGCTACCTGCAGTTTTTGCCTAAGCGCCTTATTGATTTGTAATAGCAACGCTAAGTTTTCCCGTTTCTTCCCTCTTTCTCCCTCATTTCCCACTCTTTTTAGCCTATGTCCTGGTTCTCAACTATCTCTGTACCAAAATTCATCCAAATCGGTTTAGCCATTAAAGCGGTAGTAGTGAAGAGGTAACAAACAAACAAACTCACTTTCGCTTTTATAATATTAGTAAGGATAATGTGGACGATTTGCTAATACCTCTTAGTAGCAATGAAAAATGAATACTCGTACAGAATTTGTGTGAGATACAAAGGCTAAAAAGGCTGAAATAAAAAACTGGATAGAAAAAAAATTGGGCTGGTTGGTGAAGTGTGATATTAACACTTTCGGTGCCCCAGCACCCAGCGTATGAGTCGAACAATAATACATCCGTGTATACACAACCCGCAAAGTCATGAATTTGAGTGTTTATGTTTATAAAAAATCTAGAACCGACTTGTGTACACCAAAACGGTGTTGGCATCTACATACCATACCTACATGCATTAACCATATTATTGTACAAAAATATTTTGGCAGGCGGCCAAATTCGTAACTAACGCTTGAATCCTGCATTAAAGATCCGCGTGGGACTGTATGAGTTTTGTGTATTCTTAGTATGTTACTATAGGAAGCAAAAGGTCACTAATGTTCATCCTTTTGACCTTAAACTTTTACTTTTAAATGAGAATAAGGACACAGTCAATATAAGGAAATACTTAATTATAATATTCAATAAAATGTGCTCCAAAATACGACATTAAAGTGGAGCAAAGTTTTAGTGCTTTCGACATTGTACCAAATAAAAGTCCAGTTTTGAACAAGTGAAGGGCGGTACGAGTACAATTTACGACTGTTAAAATGAGTTTAACCTTCATAGTACCCCAATGTTCAAAAAAGCTCTAAGTTAATAAGGGCCATAGTCCCGCCGATTTATATTTTTGACAATGGCATTTATTTTTGCATATTCATATCTATTTGTATTACATAATGTCCAAAGATTTTACAATTGGCTTAAAGCTAAAGTACAATTGTGGACTTTGTAGGGCACAGCAAAGTTGTTTTTAAGTAGGTAATTGTGAAATACAATTAACGCTAATTCCATTATAATTGTAAACACGTCCTTAATAATAATTAACCAAATTTTTACGGTAATTTTATTGAGATCAGACAAAAGAAAATAATGACATTAATAATTCAATGCGTAATTTACGCTGTTGACCATCAAAATCCTTCTTGGCGAGACAGAAAGTCTATTTTGCAATACGATGCAAGGTGGGTTCATTTTGATTTGTAAGGATATATGGATGTTTGTTCCTTATTCATGCAAAAACAACTGAACGGATTTGAATAAAATTAAGCAGACATATAAATTTAGAACCTAGATTAACACTTAGGATATTTTTTGCCCCGATACCGTCCAAATAGATTTTCATGTCATAATTTAGACTTTTGATTGTTGATTCTGATTGCTATTTTTTGATAAATCTACCATGACAATAAAGCCGACATTTTCTCCAAAGGCTTGCCTCATCCAGGTTATAACAAAGCTTACCGGTTCTGCCAGAACCTAGTGCTAGGAAAAAATCTAGGAATACGTAACAGTCCCGTGGGATAATTATCGAAGTCCACGTGGGCAAAGCCGCGGGGCATGTGCTAGTTAAAAATGAATACTTACATTATCCACATACTTCGGTAGCGTTTCGGCAACAAAGGCAGCGCAAGCGACTGCCAACTCACTAGGCTTCACAACCACGGTGTTGCCTCCAGCAATAGCTCCAGACACTGGCAGAAGCAGCAGCTGCAGAGGGTAGTTCCAGGCACCAATGACCAGGGTCACGCCGTATGGATCGTTGTAGATTACCACTTCATCCAGCATGTTCACGAAACCCTTTTCTGGCTGAAAAAAAAAGAAAGGTTAACTTCTAAGATAGGGCTGGACGAATGCAGGCTGTATGTGTTGGGGGTTAAATCTATACGAATACTAGCTGTGCCTAGCGGTTTCAACCGCTGCTCAGGTCTTTCAGAAGCTCCATAGCCATAGCCATCCTTATCACTTAGGGTTATGAAAAGTAGATTACAACCAATTCTTAGATCTGAATCCGGGGTTGCGAGTTGTACGAAAGATATACCGCGGCCCCGGAACATGGGTGTATTTCAGTGTTTTGTTCAGTTTTGGAGTGTTCTAGAAGATTAAATTTAGTGTGACTATGAAAAGCTAATGTCTTTCAAGATATGTGCCGCTGATGACATGCTTTAACCCACAGGGTCGCTACAGTTGAGTTATGCGTTTGTGAACTACTGTATCGTTTTATCGTGTTAATAACGCCTAACCTGTGCCTATAACTTAGCTAACTTAAAACATAAGTGTTCTAGTATTCAAATATAGGAAATTTTACATTCCTAACAGTTACTTTCAGACTTAATACAACCAATGCCGTCATTTGTCTATTTATAACCAAGGACTGAACCCACAGTACCTGAGTAGTTTCGAGTAAACAGTTCATTGTTAATCATGGTTCGAAGCAATTAATCGCAAGCGGATTTTCCATATTTGCGTGCCTATAATTACTCAGGCTTGTTATAAACTACGCGTTAAACGGAAGTGTGGAATTTATTTATTCACTTTCTCATTCCACTTATGAGCGGATTTCGTTAATGAAACTGAACGCGATCAGGGGGCCTAAAATGACCGTTTTGGTAGAACCATAATATGAATCACGTTACAGTTCTTAAATCGTCACAGACGCATTACATTATGAATTTATACTATATGAACATTTTACTAATTTAATATTATCCTAATAAGATTCTGTTAAAACAGACTTTTTGAAACTCCCAGCGCTGCGTTCAAGAGACTTCAAAATCAAAATTCTATAGCATTTATGATAGCTTATGGACGCGACTGGACTGGTCGGTCAGACTCATTAATATGTATAATTAATATCTCATTAGAAGTAGACGCCCCTAAACGCTCTTATAATTAAATATGGTTAGTATTTTTCCATGTTTTTAAAAGAGTAATAACCATGGAGTTTCTTGCCGGTTCTTCTCCATGGGAAACGACCAACCCGAACCGTGTTTTTTTTTAATGGCAATTCGCAGTTCAAACTATGAGGTCGTTATCTGCTTAACCGGACTATCATGTGCCTTGCATTTAAGGCCTCCAGCCAGGCATAATAAAACTTATAAACTAAGCGACTGCACGCCTAAAGGCACCCCCTGCGGGGTTCGGCCCTCGGCTTAAGTAGTCGCTAGGGGAAGACAGCAAAGGGACAGGCTGTACCTGAGTTCCATTAGTAGGTTGATTTTGATTTACTGGCTCAGCAACGCCGGCTGGTTCCAGCAAAGGGACTGGCCGGGACGGGGGGAAGGGGGGGCGAGGGACAAACCGCGCGCATTTTCTCGACTTTATATGAGTAAGAGCCCATGTAGGCCTAAGTGAAAAAAAAATAGTTTTTTTTTTTATTTTGAAAGTAGAAACCGTTTTTTTACGAGAAAATTGCTTTTGATATTTAGAAGGTGTATGCTGAATACATATTATATTGCAATTATAATTCTGCTAAAGCGGCTGTTTAACAGAGCTAATACTGCCATGTAACGTAACGGACGTAAGATTTTCGTCATGGTATTAGTAAGTACACACTTAACGTTATAGTTTTATTTGCAAAATCAACATTTATTTGCAGTCAGGCTAAACCATAGTAAAGTTGATTTCTACGAAGTTTAATCTAAGATGCTAATAAACAACAGTTTTACAAGGCTTTTTGATGGGCTTTAGCCAGTAGTTTAGCCAGTTTTTGCCGATTTTCTGAGCAAAGCCATTTACCAAATATTTGATCGAATATTACCTTAAAAATAAAAACCGGTCCACCAGCGTTTCTAAGTGGAAAATTGTTTTGGCTTCTGTCTGATTATTTTTTATTAATTTAAAAGGAAATGGCGACTACTTTATGATTACCAGTTGTTAATTTAAAAAAAATCTACCAAGAGTCAGTCAGACTTGCGCACCGAGGCCGAGGGTTCCGTGCAAAATTGCGACTAAACCACCATATCTTTTGACTGCATAGACTTTGAGGGTTGATTTTTTTACAGTGTTGAGTTTTTAGTTATAGTTTCAACTCGATACCTACACGCATTCTCGAGATAAATAGTCTAGACAGACGTTCAACAAAGTGTTCCTATAGGGCTCTGTTTTTTTCCTTTTGAGGTACGGAACACTTAAAACAACCATGTTTAACGAGGTATTTTAATTCTTGAATCACGAGCGGAGTTATTTCGATATAACACACCACCGATAACTCCATCATGACGGTAATTCTTCTAATACTAACAATCGCTCTCTCTCGGTAGTGAGTGTACTATTAAGTATTAAGTACACCCCCATTATATTATGTTATTTTGTTTAAAGAAAAGATGAATGGATTGTGTAAGGAATGATGTGAAGGAGAAAGGAGTCAATGATGCCGTGACGTCTGATAGGGGAGAATGGAAGAAGAAAACGTGTTGCGCCGACCCCAAATTTAATGGGACAAGGGCAGGAAAATGATGATGTTATGTTTACGTTAATTAGGGCTGAGCTTATTACGATCAAACGACAAATATAGACTTCGTGGCTGCTGACTATGAATTCCTGAAGGAAAAATCCAATAGCAAATAAACCAACCTGGGAATTGAACTTAGGACCTCATTCTACTGGACCAACGTAGCAATAAAATGGCAGGATGAAGACTAAACAAACTGATGGTAGGTATCTATTTTAAAGATGCGTAGAATTGTATAAATAAAGTTTATGGCAAAGATCAAGTTGGAGACGAGACATTGAGGTTAGCTACCTTTAAGTCTAAAGTCGATAAACCGGTTATGCGAGGCAAAACAAGGTGTTGTCGTTAGTACAATATGAGTTTTTAACAAATAAGAATTATACTAACGAGAATATAGTTGATGTAGGAATAATGGACATGCAAATACACATATCACAATCATCATTCACCTGCTCTTTTTTGCGCTTGGGAAATCATCAAATAACTTCGTATTATAAGAATACCTACGTATTATTGCTCTGGAATTTGGTCGTTGGGTATTTTATCCAGCTTTTTACAGACGAAAGACTAATAATTAACATCTGTCTGTCAAGACCCCGGGAACACGTGGAGTTGAGCGAAAGTGAGTTTGTTTGTTACGCCTTCACGCCTAAATGGCCAAACCGATTTTGGTACAGAGATAGTTGGGAACTTGGAGACGGACATAGGCCAAAAAAAGTGAGACAAGGAGGAGAAATAGAAAAGAAAAGGGGAGAGAAAGATTTTTCTTTTTCGATCATCAGGCGGGTTAAAATAGCGTTAGCCCAAAGTAACTATGCTACGCGTACGAAGTCGCGGGTGGTAGCTAGTTTAAACAATATAATCAAGTCTGTAGTCCATTCGAGTGGTGAAAAAATTAACCCTCTAAGTATACGCAGTCAAAAATAAGCCTGTTTAGCTATCGTAAATTTTTGCGGGCGCCTCGGTACGCGAGTCCGACTTGCAATTACATGATTTTATGATCCGTAAATAGTTTATAACATAACAGCGCTTGGTGTCGGTAATAAACAAGAGATAATAAATTGTACAGTATGAATAATTTATTCCAACATAATGTTGAAGTTCAAGGATTCAATACTTGTAATGGAACAATAGAGAAAATAATGCATGTGAATAAATGGAATGAGGTCGTTTACGTATAATCTGATATGCTATCATTACCTATGTTCATTTTTTATACGAGCAATATCATGCTGTTCAATGATATGTACGCGTAACTACGTGTGTATGTGTTTAGGCTACCTATTTCAAGACAACTGTGTATGACGTTAATTCTAGTCAATCGTTTACTAAGAACAAGCATGACATAAGCTAAAAGCAAACTTGCTCCTCTTTTCATTTTTGTTGACGGATGAATGTGTTAATGTGGGCCGAGGCGAAGTCGAGGCACATATACGTAAGCCCATCAATGCTAGTTATGGCCAAGGTGTCTATAGTACTTTTCGGGAATTAAAACCTTGTATCTAGGCAGAACTTTCTATTTGAAATGTACTATCAACAAACAACAATAATTTTTCATGCGCCAAAGTGCTCACTTGTTTTTTTTAAGCAGCCTCTCTATTTGCAAACCAGTTCGAAATTTAAATAAAACCTTCGTTAAAGATTTCGAAGAAAAAGATCGTTCCATTTTTAAAATGACAACAGATATGAGCTAATGTAGTCATTAATTTGGCCGCTAAAAATATTCGCATATGGATTATCATACAACTTTTGCCAGCTGTACGTATGTATTTAACCAGTACAGCAACTTGGATATATCTCGAAAAAGGTTATGGAAATTTAACTTTTTACTCAAAAATGCATGTAATGTTGTCATTATTTTGACAACCTTGTTTGAGCAAAGTCGACTTTGCCGTTCTGTTTCAAGGAGCGGCCGGCAATGTTTTGCTGGCCGCTCTAACAGGCCGGCAATGTTTTGCCGGCCGCTATTTTGACGTTTCAACGTTTTAAAAAATCAATTCCAAAAAGATTTTATTTAAAAAACACAGCTGTTTGTACGTCTAAAGGTAAAAAAAAAAGATTTAAAAGATTTTATTCGATATTAGGCTGTATAATTCCAACTACCATTGATAAAAAAAAAACAAAGAAGTAACAAAAGCGCGGTTCAGCGAAAATGTTGATTTATTTACTGACTTTTTTGCTAAAAATGAGCTCTCAAAGAGAAAATTCTTCCGATTCAATGTGTTTAACACCGCCAGACATTAAAGATGAAGCTAAATTAGTGGTTGAAAATTTGATACCGCGAAACTCAAAGGAAAAATATAAGCTTGCATATGAAAAATTTGTGCAGTGGAAAATCAGTAGGAAATCTAAATCTTTATCCGAAAATGTTTTTCTTGCGAATTTCAATGATCTTTCCAACAAAATGAAGCCTTCGTCTCTCTGGAATACCTATTCAATGTTAAAGTGCATGGTTCTGATAAAGCACAATTCGAACATTAAATATTACCACAATTTAACGAGTAACGAAAACGACAGTCAGACGGATATAAATATATTTTTTATTTAAATTATTTGCTGGTTTTATTTAGATCAGGTACTTGCATTTTTGAGTAAAGCACTATACAAACCTTGGCCCACAATGACTGCTTCGCTGGTCACGCTATGATTGCCTCGAGCTAGCCTAGCTACGCTCTAGGCCTTTCAGCTTGGCCATCATTGCAGCCCTTGCTGTCCTCACTGTAAAGGCCTCGACCTACGGTCTCGGCCTTTATCTCAGCTCGTCCATCAAGTGCTGCACGCTGACCGCGCTGTGTCGGCCTGGAGCTGCGCTACGCTGCGATGTCGGCCATCATCAGCGCGACCAGCAAAGTAGTCATTATAGACCGCGGCAGTAATGTACTATAATAAGTTAGTAAAGCTGTCATTTGTACTTTGACAGTCGTTTCAGATAGTCAGTGCACCGAAAGTTTGACAGCCAGTTTAACTAGGGGTATAACACGGTACTAACTGGGTTGTGGAGGTCAGAAAACTACTTCTGGTTAAACTGGAAGCCAGAGAACATAATTGGGAAAAGGCTAGACACAAGATGTTGTTTGCTCTCGACTATTTATCATCGACTCAACTCAAAAGTCCAAAGTTTATCGTGTATGTTTTTAAATATAATCTATAGCCGAATTTGGACCTTGTACTTTGAACTAAAGCTAATCGATGCAAACGAGAATGACGCACAGTAAATTGATCGATGACTCGGTCAATATCGCGGCCTTGAGAATCGAGACGGTTGACGAAACTAAAATTATTCTCGTAAAATTTTATAAACGGACGAACTGCAAACTAGCGCGGCTCTGCTTAAGCCCGCTGGTACCTTCCTACTTCTAGAGATAATATCCAGCAGTAGAAACTTTATAAAGGTTGTATTAGATTGGAGCAGGAGCAACACTTTTTTTTCGGATGGGAAATCGACAAATAACTTCTCCCGTTAGCAGAGCGGGAAGGGTGTCGGACTTTTACTGACTAAACCCAACCATGTTCCTTTATTTCCAAGGCCGTGGTATCTTTATATTCTCAACCCGCAACCGTTTAGGTGGCGATTCACACCAGGACAACAGGAGCCACTTTACTTTGATCGAAAAAAATGTCTGTCTTAGTACTAAGCTTCAAGATCTCACTGATCTAGCCAAAAAGATGATAGGCTGAGTTGTTGGAACGAAGTTCCTTATCGCGCGTTGTGAAAGGGGGCTAGACGGAAAAAATTCTTACGAAAAGTTGTCACGACACTTTTTGCTATAGTAAGCTATTGTAAGCTGTGCGGCGTCGCATGTTTCTCTATCTGCCTGTCTGTCTCTTTCTCTCTCTTATAGAAAGCAAGCCAGATATTTTCATTTCTATTTCGCATTGAACAGTGTGGTGTCGCTACGAGAACTTCGTTCTATCCGGGTGTCCCTTGACACCTCTAAATTTTTTTGTTAATTGTTTTGTTGTGGATAGTTGATGAGTTGGTTGACACCTTAAATAAAATCCCTTACCTTCTCAGGCTTAGCCCAGTCCTCCAAATGATGAATAGTATTCTTCAGATCATTGATCAGGTAGTCCACTTCCAACAGTACAGCCTCCATCTTGCTCCTCCTCAGATCCTTGCGTAGGGCTTCGATCATAGCGTTGCGGTTTTCCTCGTACATCCGAAGGAGGTTTTTCAACTGTTGAAGACGCCATTTTATGGGACGAGTCACGCCACGGTTGAATGTGTCTCTTGCCTTTTCGACAGACTGTGAACAAAAAATATTGTTTATATTTGTGAAATGCCAGTAGCTTTGAAAAAAAAACTAGATATACACTTATTTGTTATGTGAATGTCTCATGTATGTATGAATCAGTGCACACAAAAAGACTTAGGTATTTGTTTATAGCTATCAATTTTGCAACTATCAAATATTTAAGAAATTTCTGAAAAATACGTTACTTATGCGTTTTACGGACCAACATCGGGGCACATGATATCCTTCCCAAATTCTTTATTTATTACCTTTATTCATTCATCTGGATATTCTTGTAAAATTACGACATAGCGAACATCAAACTATTTAACGCAAGGCCAAGAACACAGAATTTCCGCAAGTAAAATTAGTTTAATCTTAGACATGCATTGAAAAAGTACCTTGCATAGGTTTCCGGTTTAAATAATGATTTTCAATGAACACATAACTTATAAGATGTTTTCAATTCTGTCATACATAAATATTTATATAAATACAAGAAATAACAACGAAGATGAACTAGTTTTCCTTGTGTAGATAATGAATGACCAAAATAAATATAATAAAATAATAATATTTATTTATAAATAATAAAGATTATTATTCTGTATAAAATTGTTATTATTAGTATATAGTATACAGATTTTAGGTTTCAGTGCAGGAATTTGTTTATTAAAAACTGAGCATTGAGAAACAATAATAATTGATGATTTCTCGAAAACAGCAGGATATTTAAATAATACGTAATTAATATGATTTGATAGTTGTTTATTTAAATGAATTATAAAACACCACAGTTGGCGGAGTAATAGGTACCTATGTAAACATACATTTAAAAAAAATACGGTGGAATACAGAACCTAGTTTTTATTAAGTCGTTTAAAAATAATACCTACCATCAGTGTTACGAAAGTAATAAATAATTACTAAGTTGTTTTTAGGGTTCCGTAGTCAACTAGGAACCCTTATAGTTTCGCCATGTCTGTCTGTCCGTCCGTCCTCGCTTAATCTCTGTGACCGTTAGCACTAGAAAGCTGAAATTTGGTACCAATATGTATATCAATCACGCCGACAAAGTGGTAAAATAAAAATTTGAAAAAAATGTTTTATTAGGGTAGGCACCCTATATGTAAAGTGGGAAGTGTTTTTTTTTTTTTTTTTTTTTTTTTTTTTTTTTTAATTTCAACCTTAACGTGTGATATATAGGCGGCGGCCGACAATGTGACACGCGGGGTTGCGATAGTCGCGGAGAGGATCCGGCTACTGGGTCTCGAGGTGGCCTTGCACAAATCCGAGGCCATGGTTTTTCATGGCCGCGGAAACACGCCACCGTCGGGATCCCAGTTGACGGTAGGAGGGGTTCGCATCGGCGTCGGGTCGACGATGAAGTACCTGGGAATCGTCCTCGACAGCCGGTGGAACTTCGTCGAACACTTCCGACGTTTGGCTCCCAAGCTCGAGCGGACGGGGGCTGCTTTCAAGCGGCTCCTGCCCAACCTCAAGGGGCCAAACGCCTCCTGCCGTAGGCTCTATGCCGGAGTCGTGCGGTCCATGGCCCTTTACGGGGCCCCAGTATGGGCGCGTTCTTTAGGCCGGCGCGCCGCCCACTATCTGAACGCGCCCCAAAGGGTGGTGGCCATACGGCTTGTCCGGGGCTACCGCACGATCTCCGGCGAGGCAGCAAGCCTCCTTGCCGGACTGCCACCGTGGGATCTGGAGGCGATAGTCCTCGCGCGCCTGTTTGAGTGGCGCGCGGAGGCACTACACCGGGGGGAAAACCCGCTGCCGCGGCAAGTTGTCGCTCGGCGGGCAGACCTTCGGTGCGATCTCATGGTGGCATGGAGAGAGCGACTGTCGCAACCCCGTGCAGGGCACGCCACAATAGTGGCGATAAGTCCCCTCTTTGAGGAGTGGCTGGAGAGGCGTCATGGCGTCCTCACCTACCGCCTGACGCAGGTCCTCACCGGACACGGAAGTTTCGGGAGGTTCCTGCACATCATCGGGCGGGAGGAAGCGCCCGGGTGTCACCATTGTGACGATCGCCCGGAGGACACGGTGGAGCACACAGTGGCGATCTGCCCGGCTTGGGCGGAGCACCGCCGTGCCCTCGTAGAGGCGATCGGCGGCGGCGATCTCTCGCGTCCGGCCCTGGTTCAGGCCATGGTCCGGAGCGAGAGGGAATGGGAAGCGGTCACCACCTTCTGCGAAGCAGTAATGCTAGCGAAGGAGGTGGCCGGGCGTTTGCGGGAGAGAACATCTGCCCAACCCAGCCGCCGCGGGAGACGCCCATGGCGCCGGGCGCCGCGAGACGACTTCCGGCCACCGTAGATGCGGGCCTGTGGGCGGTGAGCAATGGGTAGTTCACCGTCCGTCCGTCGATTGACGACAGGCCGTGTCGACGGCGCGTTCGTGTTTCACGCGCGCCTCAAAGAGAGTCAGCAAAGCAGAGGGGTTTGCCAGAGCCTCTGCCTGCCGGGGTTGCGGGTTGTTCGAAAGAGATACCGCGGCCTCGGAACGTAAAGGGCAATAGAAGAAACATGGGTGGGTTTTAGTCAGTACAAGTCTGACATGCCCCCCCGCTCCACCCAGAGCGGGGGAAGTCATTGGATGATTTCCCACCCGAAAAAAAAAAAAAAAAAAAAAAACGTGTGATATATTGTTGGATAGGTATTTAAAAATGAATAGGGGTTTACTAAGATCATTTTTTGATAATGTAAATAATTTCGGAAATAATCGCTCCAAAAGTAAAAAACAATGTGTCCCCCCCCCCCTCTAACTTTTGAACCATAAGTTTAGAAAATATGAAAAAAATCTGAAAACTAGAACTTTATAAGGACTTTCTATGAAAATTATTTTGAACTTGATTGACACAACAGTTTTTGTACAAAAAAGACAAAAAGTTGTACAAAATAATTTCTGGACTAAGTTTGTAGTATAATCGTATATGCAAGCATTTTTTGTAACTTTGTTTACATATTTTATTATCCTGAACGTATCTTTTTTCAAACAAAAAAGAATTATCGAAATCGGTTCTCGCAATCCAAAATTATCACCGAAATTGCACGTCTTTGTATTAATTAGTAACCCAATTCCCCGAGAGATGGCGCTGTAGGTACTTATTAAATTGGATCGGGTATTACCGAATTGTTCGGTTGGCCTCATAACTGGGAACACTTATTGTGACGGACGGGAAACTACGGAACCCTACACTGAGCGTGGCCCGACACGCTCTTGGCCGGTTTTTTTTATTAATAATCGATTAAGCGTAGCATCGCGAAAAATATAGTAATATAATCTAGGCTTAAATGGCTTGTTAACATAATGTTTAAAAAATGTCTAATGAATCATTTGTAATCCTTAAACATTAAAACAAATGTTGGTATAACGTTGATATCTTCATTCACTAGGTCATTACGGTCAAAATGTTAAGCTGCTTAAAATAATTTATTATAAAATGGATACTAGTGGCATTGTACTTTCAAAAACATGTGAATTGGGATAAAAAAAAAATTACTTGTAAATCCCGAATTACGAGGTCACTATAGACTTTAGTTTATGAATTAAATGACTGTCTAATAAAGAAGGAAAGAAAAACTATATGTTTTAAACTCGCACAGGACTAAATAATAAAAAGAGAACCAAATTATGTCATTTAACTAAGCTCATTAAACTATTTTGGTCTTGTACGAGGCCAAAACGTTTTTGAGCATGGTGCTGTAATATACACAAACGTTACAGTGGTAATATTTTTGTAATATAATATAAATAAATTGTGGAACGAATAAAACAATTATACAGGGTGTTTGGCGCATGGACCGACAATTTTTTTGGGGGATTCTGGGGGTCATGTGAAGGTCAAAAAAGCTTTTGGATTTTTTTTTTATAATTAATTTTTCACTTAGATATTTTTTATAGTTTATTTTATTTTTATGAGTTTGGATACTCTACAAGTATTTTTATAACATCTTATGCTGTTCATTTATGATTTACTTATAATAACAACACATTAGAGAATGTAATAAAATTTGTTTGGTCAAAATACGACAACAAACTGAAAAGTAATAACGTTCTTAAGAAGATAATTCAAGTACTTTTTAAAAAGAATAAAAAAATCGTATCTGGCTTATAGTGAAACTTAGGACATGAGGTCTAGGTCTGAAAACTAGCGCATGACCCCCTCAAACTCCCAAAAAAATTTGTCTCCCAAAAAACACTATCGACTAATATAATGAATGATGATGATGATGTTGTGATGTGGTGTAATGTTTGGTTTTCCAACCAATGTTTGTTTATGCCGTAAGATTTTGTGTATTTAAGGGTCAAATGTCAAGCTAGTCATGATATTAAAATATTTCTAAAATGTGAGCAGCTTTGACAATATTGTACACCTACTCATTGTTTTCAATGCATTTTGACTAGCGTACACTTATAATTTATTCCGATCTAAGTGAATATAATTTACGTGTAAATACCTGCTTACAGAATATTTTAAATAATGTTTACCAACTTCTAATAGATTTATTTTCATTTGGTTGTATGGAAAATTCCGGATTTTACACCTGGGTCGGATCTTGTCCGGTATTTTTTATATTTAAAGTTCTTTAAGATGAAAAATAAATGCTCGTTTATTTGTTAATTCTTTTTATATTTCGAAATGTTTACGATAGTTGTCTAATTAATGTGTCACTTATCTCAGGGCATTGGCCTCAATAATTGTTATCAGTTAAAGGTCTATTTGTTGATGTTAACGGAACTGTAGTTATATTTACCTGAAATTATTTACTACAATAATAGAAATAAACAAATATTTACTCGAACTAGACAAATCAGTCAAACAAAAGGCGATATTTTTTTTAAATATTTTTCTTTATTGTTTTGTCCTATGCAAGCCTAATAAACAGCATTTTTATTGACATAAATGAAATACATTGGATTACATTGTAAGTTGTGTGTTTACTAATATTATTTGGACTAAGGTCTGAAATAAAACATAGTATTTTTTTATTAGCCCTGTACGAGGCCAAAAAGGTCACTATCTCAGCATGGTGCTGTAACATTTGTAAAAAAAAAAATCAATGGTGGTATTTTGATAGGCCCAATAAAATAGCAAGTGTTCTAGAAGGCGACGGTGGTACAAATTATAGCAGCTTTTCTTTTTAAAAACCATATAAAAATACACCTAGATTAGACTATGAAATGTTTTAGGAAATATTTCTTTTCAAATTCAGAATTAATAATTTCACTTGAGTTTAGAAGTTTTTTTTTATACAGAGTTTTTGGCTTTCATCGTAAAAGATAATGTTTGACTTTGAAACCTACCTGGTCCGTATTTTATTTGGAAAGGGAAGTTAATATCAACCACAGATAAGTGTAACCACAGTAACACTTCACTATTTAAGTTTTTTAAGTTATAAGAATAACACAAATCCTTACTAATATTATAAAAGCGAAAGTGAGTTCGTTTGTTACCTCTTCACGCCCTAATGACTCAACCGATTTTTTTTTAATTTTAGTACAGAGATAGTTGGGACCCAGGAGACGGATATAGGCTACTTTACTTTACTTTTAAGAAAAAAGCGGGATATGAGGGAGAAAGAGGGAAGCAAAGGAAAGCTTTGCTATTACAAATCTAAAAGGCGCAAGAGAAAAACTGCAGGTAGCAGGTACCTGCAAAACAGGAAAGGGGGACGGTGTTGCCCCAAATTTTACGCGAGCGAAGCCGCGGGCAAAAGCTTGTGAGTATATAGCTCCAGTAATCTTCGCAAGATAAGGATGGCAGTAATTACCTACCTATACAATACCGCAAAAACTACTGGCCAGAACTTGATAAAAAAAAATTGGACCAAACGACAACCACCAGCTTTCGAATAAAAAAAAGAATCATCAAAATCGGTTCATCCAGACTAGAGTTATGAGAACCTCCTCCTTTTTATGAAGTCGGTTAAAAAGATAGGAGTCGTTTATAAAAAAGTCTCGATGTTCCATACAAAAGAGAGCTGATTTTTACGTGGAAATAATGTCCGTGCACCCTGTATTGTGGTCTATATTATGAATACAACTCATTCTGAACACAACCAGTAGACTTTATTATACAGCCACAATTTAGACACGGAAATTACATTCAATAATAACGGAAGTATGTTGCGGCAGTGTTCTTTTAAAGCTTGTCGATATGAAGGTTATTTAAATCTGTAGTAGATATACTTATACATGATGTAACATAATTAGCACAAGAAATCCAGTGTGGTCTCTCAGACCACGAAACTGAACAACTTTTGGTCAATGACTTTTGGAAATTTCTTTCAGTTTTCCCAAACATGTTGTTCAGCCAATTGCGTCAGTTCCTATACAAAGTTCATTCTTTATCGAGTTTCAAGGTCTTGTGGGACGAAAGTTGTCCAGTTTAATGGCCTGGGAGACCACACAGAAGACCTTGTGTATCTATAATGTAAGTAAATAAATATTTAAAATAACTCACCTCTGCGACACTGCTCGATTTGGGTTTCAAATTCGTTATTCCTGTAACAAAAGAATTGAATATGTTAATATAAATTGTCTGGATGGTAAGTGAGCTACAGAGTGAAAGCTTTTGGTGTTAATGTTTTTAAAGAAATTTCAACAGATATACTGAAGATAACACAAAGTAGTCAACAGAAGTAGTAGTAGTATTTGATTAGCTTCCAATCCCAGTATTAAAAGATTTGTAAGGAATTTGCCGAGGTGAAATACACCTTACAAATAAGGTGAAATATTTTTAGTGCCCATTAAAATCAGTTATATTTACTATTTTGTTGAAGGTGAACTTACACCTAAAGATACATAACAAGCACCTAGTTTGAACAAAAAAAACAGGTCCTTTTGCTGTTTACAAGGTTTTAAAAAACAGGTTTAAAAACAAACTGCTTTTTAATTTGCAGAAAACAACTAATTGGATTTACTCAAATTCACCTTATTATTTTTTGCCTTTTTGTTAAATATTTATGAATAAGTGTGCAGTAAGAAATATAAGTACTCAGTTATTAATATTGAATTCCAAATGATTCATGAACAAGATTGAAGCTTGGGCTAAATAATGTCAGTAGCTAAGTCAATCTTTAAGTTAAGCCACACTTGCCTAAGTTGGTCTGTGGATGGGTGACCACCTGTCACAAACCAAGTTTAATCCGTGCCTCGGAAAGTATGTTAAGCTGTTAGTCACAACTGTCATTTGTTAATTTTTGACAGTTGTTGCAGGTAGGTGGACTTGTTGTCAGACTTACTAAGTCTGACAAACAGTCTTACTAGTGCTATTGTATTACCCAGTACTAACTAGGTTGGAGAGGTCTGATAAGCAGTTATTCCACTTTGCATTGCACATTATTAATGAAATACACTCAAATAATAAAGTATTTAAGATTTATTTTATTTACATAATTATTTTTTGTTTGTTTTTGTCTTTTATAAGATGTGACAGTAACAAATTTGTCTTAGTATATTACAATTGGATTATGAAAAATTTATAGGTGTGCCATAGCTAATAAAAATTTATTACATGCTTACATAAACTGTATCCATAGAATTAGCCATTTCTATCAAAACAGTTATGTTGAAATTTTTGGTGCACACCTTACCCAAATCTTATTCAGATTTTTTAACTAACATAAAGGGTTTTAAAAGAAATGAATAACATATTTTATATTACTCTATAGAACTTAACATATTGGTCAGATGATTCTGTCAGTCATAGAAATTCTTTTTATATACACACAGGATGGGTGGGATTTTTATTATGATAAACACTATACATAAAATTAAATGTGTCTTCAAGGTAACACTATCTAACATAATAACAAATGAAACAGCAGTTTTTGTTGTTTTATAAATATTCATGCAAATGACATGTAAGTACATCTTTATTTAATTTAATATTAAGAATGAATAGTAAATATTTTTACTATTCATTTTTCTGTGAGTTTTAAATAGATAGCTAAGTTTAAAACTTTGTGTAAGTAGCTAGGTAACTTGTGCTCATAAGTTGCTCTTAGATTATTTGTATAAGCATTTGAAGAGGTATGTACACTAGTAGAAGTTGTCAAAGTAATGTTAGCTAATTGGTAAACTTTTTCGAATACGTAATCTGGACGGAAAAATGAGGCTTAAGGGGTGCCAGATGATTTATAATTACTATCAAGACAAGAAGATGCAGAATTCTTTTTATTAGAGTCTAAATATTATCGTAGAACTCTTCCACAGTCTTTGACAACAATATTAAGGAACCGGTTTTAAAATGGTTTTTAAACTAAAGCTACACGATCGCGGTACCTTATTAATAGAATAGTAATTTAAATATATTTTAAACTCACCCAGCGTCATTTTGTCAAATTATTTACACAAACACAACAGTGGATCAAGTTCAAAGTTGCAATTGAACAAGTAAATAAAAAGGTAAGATAAAAATAATTACGCGATAACGTATCTATTATCAGCGCACAAAGTCCACTAACTTATTAAGACCACGCAATCGATAATGATGATTCGAAAATTATCTTAGTAGCTCAATCCACATCAATATAGAAAAAATATTCGCTTCGGAGCAACCGACTTTCCACCAGCTGTTTGACAGCAAAGTGAATGAGCGTCTGTCATAATAACATTTTAATGGCGATCATGGCGGTGAGCTGTTGAATGAGCGATTTAATGAATGAAGCCTATAGCCACTAGCGCCGTTAACGGTCATTCATCATACTTTTTAGTCAGTCGGTTCATAGCGTGTTTCTGTAGTACCGTGCTTGTACGGTAGATGGCAGCGTACTCAATTATAACGTGACGAAATGGAAAAATTAAGGAAGGTCAAGATTATCAGAGCGAATTGGGAATTAGGGTAACTTTGCACTTACCGAGATCTGTTTGAAAATATTTAATCGTTGTCCACAAAACAACCAACATGGTGAAAACCAAATAATGGTGTGGGAGACCTAATCAGGGGTAGGGAATTAATTTAGGGCGGGATGCGTTATGCTTCACCTTACTGTAACAGACATTACTATTAGCGCCAATAATTGGCACTAAGTCTATAAACACAGCTGTCATGATTGCTATCATAATTTCAAGTTCAACATATTCTTGATTAACTTGCCAACCAATCTAGCTATATTCAGCTGCCATCTTTAAAAAAGAAGAACGTGCACGTTTTGTTTACTGCTGATAAGAGTAGGTCACTTATGTAACCAAAGGACTACCTATACCTACTGTCGAAATGAACGACAATATCAAAGCCCTGACAAGAATTAATTAAATAGATCTACCGCAGATCTAATGCGTTCGCTACGTTCAGTGCATTTAAATAGCACAATATGCATGCAAGAATTGTTTTAAAATACCATTAATGGGAATAGGTGGGTGTTATTGGTTCGTAACTTCGCAAATCGTAAATTTATAGTCAAAGAAGTATAGTATACGATAAAGGCATCTTTCAACTATTCAAATGCTCATTTGTGTGCTCAAACAGGGCCCTTACTAGGCTTGCCAGATCCATTTTTTTTAAATATCGGTACTTAAACGGAAAAAAAGCGGGAATAGTATGAAATTATAGGGACGTAAAAAAATAATTTTATATAAAAGCCTTTATTAAAAACTACAGATTACTGAGTTCAATCAAACCCTAACCTCCTTATTTTAAAACGTGAACTAAAGCTAGTCGTAGTGATGAAGTTTTTTTTTTAATTTCGTACGAATTCACAAAACGCTCTATGGCCGGAAGATGGAATAGCCAGCGTGTGTGGTAACATGGCGTAGAACTGGTGGTCTTGTAATTCCGCTTTTCAAGAAAGACTGCGAAGTTTCTTGAAAAGCAGAATTTCGGGCGTCCTGCTCAGGCGCTTGGCGGGACGCGTCCTGAGGGGGGTAAAAACGGGACGTCCCGCCAAAAGCGGGACATCTGGCAACGCTAGCTGTACTATCTGCTACCTAAGCTAAGTGTGAATCGATATGTTCATACTAATAAAACAATGTCGTCTGTTGACCTGAGTGTATATTGTTGTTTAATCAACCGGCCGATCACGGATATTACAGCCATTAGGTATAGTATATAATATTATTATTATAATGAAATAATGCTGGGCACCTGTACCATCCGACCGGAGGCCATTTTGAGGAACTTATTTGAATATTGTTGTGTAAGTACCATTTGGACAGCATAGGGCCGTAGGTAGGTGTACAGACTCACAAAAAAATTGACGACGATTAAATTATTCAATTATTTATTGGCACCGCGATTATTTTTTAGATTGGAATAATATAAAAGAATTATAATAATACTTTATTGCACACTAAAACTTAAATTCAAACAAGTTTAGCTAAATTAATAACTCTATGCCTACAATGCCGTCATGGCTAATTTCAAACGCCCTTCAAAATACTTTGATTTAAAACGCGATTATGGTTTTAAATAGAGAACAAAATGGCGATCCTATGAGCACTTACCATAGTTAAATTCTCTAACATAAACGTTAACATTTGCAGATAAGTTTGTTTGTACCCGGGGTTGCGGGTTGTTCGAAAGAGATACCGTGGCCCCAAAGTCATGTTGTGCACTCTGAATTCTTACCGGAAGGTCTAACGGTAAATAAAGAATAATATTTGAGCGTTATGCGGCGTTTAAGAGAGCAAATTCGACGAAAAAGGACAGATTTCTGGAAAGAAAATTCTTGGATTTTGCACCACGACAATGCGCCTTCGCACAAGGCTATCATTGTGAACGAATTTTTGACCAAACACTCAACAAATACCATCCAGCAACCACCATATTCACCAGATATGGCTCCTGCTGACTTTTTTCTCTTTCCCAAACTCAAATTACCACTTCGTGGCACCCGTTTTCAATCGATAGAAGACATAAAGGAGAATTCGCGGCGAGAACTGAACTCAATTCCGGAAGCAGCGTTTAAAAAATGTTTTGATGAATGGATTATTCGTTGGCGCAAGTGTATCGTTTCTAAAGGAGCATACTTTGAAGGTGATAAAATAAATTTGGATGAATAACAGACATTTTGTGTATTATGGATCTTTTCCCGGTACTTTCTTGACAGAGTAGTATTACGTCTCAACATGTGAAGATGAAACTCAATGGCATCATAATTTAAAAAATCGAATGAATCGGTTTTTTCAAGGCAAGCGTGCTCCGCCCTAGGCCGCATCATAGCTTCACATCAGGCCAGTTGAAATTAAACGCAAGTCTATTAAGTGCAAAAGAAGGGCTAACTAACTGGCTAATATGGATGTGGCTGAAAAGTTTTTGATAAAAAGTTAGAAGTATTTAAAACGAGCCTATAACTGACTCAGGGCTGGGCAGACGCCCGTGTCGTACAGAAATGCCCAAGTTTCTTTACGTTGTTTTCCTTTATCGATGTCTTTTGTTTCCTTCGTGTGTGAAATCATCAAATAACTTCTCCCGCTCTAAGCATAGCGGAAGGGAGTGTGACCTGACTAAAACTCATCTTTGTTTTGCCCTTTGTGTTCCGTAGTTGCGGTATCTCTTTCGAAAAACCCGCAACCCCGGCTGGCAGTGGCCCTGGCAGGCCCTTCTGCACTTCTCACCTTCTGTTGTGCTGACATCTCATAGATGGGTGGGAAATCATCCAATGACTTCCCCCGCTCTGGGCGGAGCGGGGGGGCATGTCAGACTTGTACTGACTAAAACCCACCCATGTTTCTTCTTTTGCCCTTTACGTTCCGAGGCCGCGGTATCTATCCCTCTGCTTTGCTGACTCTCTTTGAGGCGCGCGTGAAACACGAACGCGCCGTCGCCACGGCCTGTCGTCAATCGACGGACGGACGGTGAACTACCCATTGCTTACCGCCCACAGGCCCGCATCTACGGTGGCCGGAAGTCGTCTCGCGGCGCCCGGCGCCATGGGCGTCTCCCGCGGCGGCTGGGTTGGGCAGATGTTCTCTCCCTCAAACGCCCGGCCACCTCCTTTGCTAGCATTACTGCTTCGCAGAAGGTGGTGACCGCTTCCCATTCCCTCTCGCTCCGGACCATGGTCTGAACCAGGGCCGGATGTATGTGATGTCTTAGATTAACTTTTAACGATTAAGTTCGTACTTATGAATTGATAAAGTGACATTCCTACTTGCCCGGTAAACTACGATCCCGTGCATACAGCTTTTGGTTTCTTTATTAAATCCCCTTATGATAGGGGTGAAATCCTTACTTAATATTATAAAAGCGAAAGTGAGTTTGTTTGTTTGTTACCTCTTCACGCTTTAACGGCTGAACCGATTTTGATGAATTTTGGTACAGAGATAGTTTAGAACTAGGAGACGGACATAGGCTAATATTTTGGAAAAAAGTGGGATGTGAGGGAGTAAGGGGGAAGAAAAGGGAAAACTTAGTGTTGCTATAACAAATAAAAAAGGCGCAAGGGGAAATGTGTTACCCCGAATTTAACGCGGGCGAAGCTGCGGGCGAAAGCTAGTATCACTATAAAATGATTTTAAAACATTCAAATAAAATTTATAGATTTTTAAATACAGTTTAATAAAAAACAATAAATTAGCAAGCACTTGTGGCTACTAGCCGTGATCCAAATGTAATGAGCCAAAAACGATTGTTGAAGGTGAAATGACAGAATGAAATTCGAAATATGAATATTTAAAAATGTTGATCCAAAAGAAAAGAGGTTGAGGCAACAGGGAGGGTGAAATACCCACTCTGTTACAAGTCTTACCTGCAAGCTATAGAAGGACCACAGTTGCAGTACTTTTTAATGCCAACTTGCTGCTGTGATTTAGAATACTTATTTTCATTCGAGGAACACTAGAATTGGGAAGGGTTCAAGTTATTCCAGATTTCTAAAAGTGATTCTTGTGTCGCGAAAAGTTTCAAGTACTGTGTTTTAAGATTTTTTGGCATTGGTTAAAATAATATCATACGAAGAACATTCCACTAATAACATCCCAATAAAAATAGCTCAATATGAAAATCCCACTAAAAATATCCCAATAAGAATAACACCAAAAAAAAAGACAAAAAATGTTCCACTAAAAATATCATCATCATATTCCTGCCCTTGTCCCATTCTATTTTTGGAGGCGCAACACGTTTTCTTCTTCTATTCTCCCGGACTCCTATATCGGACGTGACGGCATCATTCACTCCTTTCTCCTTCATATCATTCCTTAAACAATCCATCCATCTTGTTTTGGCGTTCCTCCATCAAAATTCAGTTCCATCACTCTTTTAGTCACATGTGCTACATCAATCCTCATTACATGTCCATACCAAGACAAGTGACTCCTTTTATTTTTTTCTGTAACAAGAGCAAATTTCAAACTTCCTCTAATATACTCATTCCTTACTTTATCCATTCGTGTCACTCCACACATCCATCTCAACATTCTTATCTCCGCTACATGCAATCGTTTTTCATCCACCTTTTTTACGGCCTAGTATTCTGACCCATACAGTACAACAGGTCTAATCACGGACTTGTTCCACTAAGAATATCCAACTTAAAATATCCCAATAAGAATATCCTACTAAAAATAACTCACTCGGTATCACTAGAAGTTTGCACGACTTCTTTGAAGTTTCAGGGTCGCCATGAAAAAATAATACGTTTAGTAGAACCAGAATACGAAATAAATAAAGTAATTGAAACCGTCACTCAAAAGTTAACCTCTTTGAATAATTTAGTGACAGAAATCGGAACCTGAAAAGCGTTAACTTTTAAATAGATGTCTAACTTACAGCACTTTAAAGTTAGTATCGATTTAGGTAGCCTAGGTTTTTATATTGAAATATTAATTCTAGGTCTTAACGTGGGAGCTGACACGTGTTCTTCTGCATAATTATATAGAGTACTGACTCAGGAAAACTTGCAGGTTTTCCATTATTAAGCGGAAATTATACGAAAACAAGAGTTGTGACTTGTGGCTCGATACTAGTTATTTATATCAAGAATTGTAGCGAAATATGTAGGAATTGTACTGTAAGAGGTTTTATACCTTAACCAATGCTGGCTGATGGGCCATAACGTTCCAATACTCAGGTCGTTTTAAATAAGGAACTGAGAAAAACATAAGATAGGAATGAAATAAGAAGTGTCAGGTGTAACTTAAAATTTAATCTTAAAAAGGATATACATTTTTTGCGCATTTTGTTGAAATATCCAACCAAGTCCTTATAGTACCTACCTAAAAAACGCACAGACTTTTCACAAACCCTAATAAAATCTAAATTAAGTACGAATGGTTACTTAATTGAGATTCTATGATTCCGATTGAAAATAGTTTAATTTCTTCAAATATCTCATCAATGTATTCACGCAACATTTAAAACGACCAAGTGCGAATCGCACACCCAGGCTTCTGCACAAACTTGCCACATAAATGGCCATAGACATAGAGGGTTGCTTTTTTACAGCTCTAAGGGATCACAGCCTTGAGTATATGGTTTTAAATTTAACTCGATACTTCCACTTATTCCCTAGAGTGTCATAACTGACAGATAGACGGACAACGAAGTGATCCTATTAGGGTTCAGTGCATTATACGTACATACTGATAATGTGATGGCAATCATTTCATTCAATAATGTTCATTGTAGGACAATACTGTCAGGCTTTGGTCATCGAGGAATCAGTTTAGCTCGCTAGATCAGCAACTAAGTCAACGACAGACAGATTAGCAGAGGGGCTTGCCAGGCTTATCGCCTGCCTGGGTTGCTGCTTGTTCGAATGAGATACCGCGGCCCAGGAACATAAAGGGCAAAAGAAGGGACATGGGTGGGTTTTATTTAGTAAATGTCTAACACTTTCCCCTGCTCCGCCCTGGGCGGGGGAAGTTATTTGATTTCTCATTCGCAAAAAATGTCAGCGACATTTGTGGGTCATACACACTAATTCAGTCAAAACCTTATAATATTATCTGAAGTATAAGAGTAACTTCGTGATTGCATGTTTACATTTAGGTAGGAAGTAAAGTCAAGATTGTTTATGGTTAAATTGATATGTACCGTGTATTTCATTCATTCGCTATTCATTGGCCAGATGAGATAAAAAAAGAATAAACACTTATTTAAATTCCAATGCTGTTTGGTTTTCCACGGTGACTTTAACAATAGACAACGACCTCTTCCTATAATTTCATAGCGATCGTACAATACGAGCCTATGTTTAGCGGCAAATCTAATTGTTTGATACGCGTTTCTGAATGACATGTTATTTGAAAAAAGAACTAAGGTATTAAACGACGGGACGTACTATTAACAGTTCTGTGGAAAAAACTGAAACCTGAAACTGTAATTTTCTTTGGAAAAAACTTCATACCCTGAAAGTATTATTTATTTAGATATGGGTCGAACTTTTCACCGCCCTATATTCATTGGGTTGATTTATTTAATTGCAAGGTTTGGTGTTGGAAAAATGAAATATAATATAGTTAGGTTAGGTTAGGTTAGGCGCCAAAGATGAGCCATCGATTTGATCCATATTAATATTATAAATGTGAAAGTAACTGCTTATCGAATCGTTATGAAATTTGCCTAGGAAATAGATTTTAACATGGAAAAGGCCATAAGCTATATAATTAATAACTTAGGGGGGGGGGGGGGGGTCGCAATTATGTCCATATTCATCAACTTTTGGAGAACTGTCATGATACGCATACAGATACAAGAGACGTCTGGTAACGATAGGTAGATCATCGAGTATTAAGGAGACGTAACGAATGAAAACAAAAAGTGTAATTTGGAACCACCTTACTAAAAATTAGGTAGCAGGTACCTGCAAATCAGGAAAGGGGAACCGTGATACCCCCGAATTTAACGCTAACGAAGCCGCAGGAAAAAGCAAGTATTATGTAAAGTAGGATAGCAGGATGTTCCTTTTCAATGCCACCTCCGACAAACGTTTAAACTTGTAGGTATGTAATTCTCTTCATCCATGCGTATGCGCATAAACTTCGCGTGACATTGACCATTGACGCGATCTGTGAAGCGTTAATGTAAATAAAAGAGTCGTTAGTAATTAAGTTTTGTATACATGTATAGGTAAATTGTTAAAAATGTTTTTTTTTTAAACTTTGTCCCACACTAGGAATTTCTCCTGTATCGTGAGTGCGTTTACAAACGTTTAAATTCACATACACAAACAGCCAGACCTGAAACAACTACCTGTAGGCCATACAGATATTTTTTCCGTGCGGGAATCGAACTCGCGACACGCAGCGCAGCAGTCAATTGCTCAGCCACTGCGCCAACCGTGCCGTCAATTTATATGGCTGCATTTATATTTTGCTTTTGTATGTTCATTAACTACCTACTGTTTTATTAGGGGTAAGAAGATATAATTGTTCGACTATGTATTCACAAAATATTCACTTGACTCACTACTGAAAAGTATTTTTGTCATGATTATGCAATTTAAAAAAATCATGAAAAATGAAATGAAGGAGAGCAGAAGTTTAGTCAGTAAAAGTCTACACCCTTCCTTTCTGCCCAGATCGAGAGAAGTCATTTGATGATTTGCCATGTGAGAAAAAAAAACTACATAGGTATTCCTAGAATCTTAGAATCTTCACACCAATGTTATTTATTACTAGTTCCCCACGGTTTCACCCGTGCTACTCAGCACCTGTTGGTCGTAGCGTGATGTTATATAGCCTATAGCCTTCCTCAAGAAATGGACTATCCAAAGAATTTTCCAAGTCCCTGAGATTAGCGCGTTCAAACAAACAAACAAACTCTTTAGCTTTATAATATTAGTATAGATAATGTTCTTACAAAGTTTTTAAAATGAACCGACATTTTCTCACATTTTGTTATGAATAGTTTACCAAATTAATTAGGTATCTAATCTATCTAACTGCTGGTTTTTTTTTTTTAAAACGTTTCCCCACACTAGGAATTTCTCCTCCTCGTGGGTGCGTTTACAAACATATAAAGTCACATACACAAACAGCCAGACCCGAAACAACTATCTGCAGGTCATAGAAATATTTGTTATTTTTGCCCGGTAATTTTTATTTGCTTATTTTTATTAACATGTTTACCTTTTAATTTCGTATAATGTAGTTTTTAAGGGTCTTTGTGAACAGTAGGTACTTAATTATTAATTCCACTTTTTGTTACACTAAGAGTAGGATGTTATAAACTGTTTTTTATTTATTTATTTACTGACCTTGACCAAATAAAATTATAATCTTAACTTTATAAGCATTACTTGTTTGTTTAAGCGGTTACGTAAATGTGAAAAAATAAACCAGATTTAGGTACTTACATACGTACTTAATTCTCGGAATGTAACCGGTCATTAATGTTACAAATTCTGATTATAAAAGGGTTCCTCAGATTTGTAAACAAGTTTTATGAACGGACACATTTAATAAAAAACAGTTTTTTTTTCTTTAGGAATCTTTGCTGTATAATTTTATGCTACGATTTTTAAACTAAGATAATATACCCGTAGAGAGATTGATTTGTTGCAAAACATTTACTTAAATATTTGAATTATAAACGTTAAAATATTTAACATACCTCCTAAAATTGATTTTAAAGTGAAACTTTTATTACATCGTCTCAAACTTTTTCCTCTATGTGTTGCATGTCGCGTGACGGTCGACCGCGGAGTAGGGATGTCTTTAATGTGAAAAATGTTACACTTTTACCGTGATTTCATTAAACCACACTTTACTTTTTCAATACACTTCTTCGAAAATTGGATCTTATTGTATTATTAAATATTAGTATTTAGGTATATAGTATGTATATTAGGTTACGTATTATTAAGTTCAACATGTAATGTATTTCACACGCGTGTTTTTTCTCATCAACCGCTACGAGGGTTCTATTTTTTTTCCTGATTTTGCCACCTGAAAAAATATTTGCGTCCTTGCACTAACAAAAAAATACACCGCCGACTAAAGGGATTTAAACGGTTGTTTATTATATATTAAACAACCGTTTATTATACGCAAATATTTTTTCAGGTCTGCATAAAATGAAAGTTTAAATTATGTTTATTAATAGAGTACTATAAAAAAGCGTGATTATTTATTTGAAAACAACAAATTGACATTTATTTGAATTCGTTTTATCTTAAATTATATCTACTGTTTAGCGGTTTGATACATTTGCTTCTAATTTAGTTCGAAACACGGGATAAAAAGCAAATAAAATTATAGCTTCATGGTGATTAATAATAAAAATACTTTCCGTTCAGTTATTTGATTCCTCCGTAACTGTATTTAAAAAATGGCGCTTGTTTCATGTGTGAATTTATCACTGCTGCTGTCCTACCATGACGTCTTCAGAACTTATTCCACTGAGGAAAAGAGACAGACCTATACAGGGTGTATAACACCATCTCCTTTTCACACAGGAATAAGAACTGCTATAAGATGTCATGGTAACCCTGCTGCTTTTGGCTCCATAACAACCCTGTCAAAAAATGAAAGTTCTCGCGTTACATAAAACGGCTGTCGTGTTAAGTATGGTCCTCACAGTCGTTCGACTTACAACTTACAAGTTAGTGACCGCAAATTCAACTACTTAACGGCTTGTGTAAATATTTCGTCAGAGTCCGTTGACTTTGGTAGTTCAAAGTCAAGTTTGTTTATCTTATTTTACCTTCGATTAATTCGCTATACAAATCGTTTTTCATTGTGATTTGAATTTTACACTTCAAGATAGCCGTCGAAGCATTAGATTCTGTCACCAGTAGGCCTACCATGACGTCTTAAAGCAGAACTTATTCCACTGGGGAAAAGAGATGGTGCTAGACACCCTGTATAGCTCTGTCTCTTTCCCTCAGTGGAATAAGTTCCACTTTAAGACGTCATGGTAAGGTAGCTGTTCCTCCGCATTTTTAGATCTTTAGCAGTAGTTGAAGGTAGCTGGGGACTGGGTAGCACGGAAACCCAACAGTCTGACAACCAGTTTTACTAAGGGATATCGTATTATTGAGTACTAAGGATTGAAGGTCAGATAGGCAGTCGCTCCATGTAAAATACGTGTATTCAGTACGACTTTCCAGTCGATGCAGTCTATGTTGCGCTTGGCTTCTGCCAAACTCAACACCCAGGTATATTTGGAAAAAGGCTAGGCAGATGTTATTGCTGATAGGTCATTTGTACGATGTTTGTCTTTTATTCAATTTTATGCGTAAAAATAGTCACCCTTTTTTGGATGGGTTATCATCATAACTTCCCCCGCTCTGGGCGAAGTGGGGAGGTATGAATTTTAGACACTAAAACCTATCCATGTTCCTTCTTTTGCCTTGTATCTCTTTCGAATAACCCGCAACCCCGGCAGACATAGAGATCATCTAATATATAAAATTCTCGTGTCACAGTTTTCGTTCCCATACTCCTCCGAAACGGCTGGACCGATTTAAACGAAATTTTGTGTACATATCGGGTAGGTCTGAGAATCGGCCAACATCTATTTTTCAAACCCCTAAGTAGGCAGCGGGTGAAACCGCTGGGCACAGCTAGTTCATGTATATTTTAACTCATCGCGCGTTGCAAAAGGGGCTTGAATGGAGGAAGAATAGAAGTTTAAAGTTCTTCATAAAAAAAGGGAAGATCAGGCAGACGGGTGTTCTCTCCTGTGGTCTGGTGGACTACTATACATGCCAGCAATTAAAACAATCTTTTTTGTACGAGATAAGATTTGTCCACTCGTAAAAAACTGCCATGCGCGACCATTGTTTGTACTAAACTGTTCCAATATTTGTAATTGGCAGTAATTACCAGGATCTGCTAATTATAACGAGCAAACAATAAAATATAGGTAATACCGAATGTATTTTAGTGACGTTACATAAGTGTTAAGTAATAAATTATGGAGTCGTTGCTATTATAACCCCCGAATACTGAAACGTCACTCAAAATTTAAGTACCACTTAAAGGACCATGGGAAGAAACGTCCCCACCAACCAACAGATTAGAAACACGTGTCATTTGAAAGATCTACTCAAATGGAGAACTTTTTACTATGGCGACAAATGTCAAATACGTGGGGTTTAGGTTTTATGATATATTGTTTTTTCATATATTTATTTCTCTTTTACTCACACATTTCCTTAGTGTGCGATATATAGGGTTAAAACTTCGTGACAGATATATTTGCTATGAGGATCGGGACGGTAGCGTTCGTCGCAAGAAGATTATGTGCGGAGTTCCGCAGGGATCTGTTTTAGGACTTCTCTTATGGAACCTCGCTTACGATGTGGTTCTGCGTATTGATCTCCCCGTTGGCGTTAATATTAATTGCTTCGCGGATGACACCCTGGGCTTCGCTGGCGGGGACACTGCTGAAGAGACTTTTCAGCTTGCAAAGCTGGGACTATAAAAGGTTGTGGCGTCGATCCGCGAAGTGGGTCTAGAGATAGCGCCACCTAAAACTGAGGCACTTTGGTTCCATAAGCTGCCAAGGACCAGAGAGCCACCCAGCTTGTCAGTCAGAGTCGGAGAAGCGTAAGTTCAGGAGGGACGAAATAAAGTTTTTAAGTTTATTAAGTCGCTTGGCCTGACTTTGGACGTTCGGTGGGGATTTAAAGAGCACTTCGAGCGCCTAGTTACCCGAGTTGCATAGGTAGTAAGCGGTTTGCACAGACTGGTTCCCAATCTTGGGGGGCAATTAGAAGAAGTTTGCGGCCTTTACGCGGGGGTTGTGCGATCGATGGTCCTTTCCTCGCCTGTTTGGTTAAATAGGCTGTCAGACGTCCGACGCTCTAGGACTAAAATTAACAGTCTGCAGCGGAAAAGAGCATTCCGCATGGCACGAAGATACCGTATTGTGTCCTTTGAGGTAACAACTCTCCTGCCACGTTTCCCACCGCTGGATAGATCTTGGCAGATATGGACGCGAGGGTTTTCAGTCGAATTTGCGTCATCCGCCATAGTGGTGATAATGTGCAAGGATTCACAGGGAATCACGGTTGCTTCAGTGAGTACCTGAATAGGATTGGAAGAGAGGCCACGGCAAGCTGTCATCATTGTGGCGGCGGTTTGGACTCTGCGCAGTATACGTTCGACTTGGAACGAAGGGTCTTGGACGCTAGCTGCCGAACGGGATCGTGAGAGGGCAGATCACAGTAGGAGAAGAAGTCGAGGAGGCAACCGTCTCGCCGCTTAACACGCCGAAACCCCAACTGCAACACTCTAAGCAGGTAGGACTTTGGGGTCACGGGCGTTCAGAGTGGGGACTGAGCGTTCACTGAGAGACCTCACAGATGACCGGCAGCACCGTGATCACGTGTTGTCGTGCATACATGCACAGCGAGGCTCAGGGGTGACCTATGTGTAGTCGCTACATTGATGTGCCTTAACAGGCGTAGCACAGAGGGAGCTCTGGACCGGTCTATTAAGAGGAAACAGGGCCTCCTCTCATGTGCAGATGGTGATAAAAAAGGGAGCTATCATATTAACCTTTTTATTGTCTACGATCAATCGCACATTATATCCATTGTATGGTATATGGGGTTAGGGCGACATAAATATTTCGCACCAGCACAAATGCATAATAGTATTTTAAATCTGAGGGGGCCAAAAGCCTCCTGCCGTAGGCTCTATGCCTGAGTCGTGCGGTCCATGGACCTTTACGAGGCCCCTGTATGGACGCGTTCTTTAGGGCGGCGTGCCGCCCACTACCTGAACGCGCCCCAAAAGGTGGTAGCCATCAGGCTAATTCGACGCTGCTGCACGATCTCCAGCGAGGTGGCGAGCCTCCTTGGCGTATTAACCGTGGGATTTGGAGTTGATAGTCCTTGCAAGCCTGTATAAGTGGCACTACACCGGGGATAGACCTCCGGTGCGATCTCATGGTGGCATGGAGAGAGCGACTGTCGCAACCCCGTGCAGGGCACGCCACAATACTGGCGGTAAGTCCCCTCTTTGAGGAGTGGCTGGAGAGGCGCAATGGCGTCCTCACCTACCGCCTGACGCCGGTCCTCACCGGACACGGAAGTTTCAGGAGGTTGCTGCACATAATCTGGCGGGAGGAAACGCCCGGGTGTCACCATTGTGACGATCACCTGGAGGACACAGTGCCGGTCTGCCCAGCTTGGGCGGAGCGGTTCAGTCCATGGTCCAGAGCGAGAGGGAATGGGAAGCGGTCCTCCTTCTGCGAAGCAATAATGCTAGTGAAGGAGGTGGCTGGGCGTTTGAGGGAGAGAACCTCAAACCAACCCAGCCGCCGCGGGAGACGCCACGGACGTCGGGCGCCGCGAGACGACTCCTGGCCACCGTTGATGCGGGCCTGTGGACGGTGAGCAATGGATAGCTCACTGTGCATCCGTCTATTGACGACAAACCGAGTCGACAGCGCATTAGCGTTCCACGTGCGCCTCAAAGAAATGTCAGCAAAACAAAGGGGCCTGCCAGATCCACCGCCTGCCGTGGTTGCGAGTTGTTCGAAAGAGATACCGCGGCCCCGGAACGTAAAACTAAAACCCACCCAAGTTCCTTTTATTGCCCAGAAGGAACATGGGTGGGTTTTAGTCAGTACAAGTCTGACACTCCCCCCGCTCCGCCCAGAGCGGGGGAAGTTATTTGATGATTTCCCATCCGCAAATAAAAAGTTAGTAGTGTATCGTTTGACATGCTTTAGATGTACTTACTAATAAGTTAAAATGTATATTAATCAACTGAATACTGTCAATGTTTTCAAAGATTTTCCGTTTGAGAACCAAGTATTTTTTTTGTATAGAATCGTCATTTGTTTACGTGAAAATATGCTTTTTGTTTGTAGAAAATAATTATTTTTGTTTTAAAGTAAAATATTTTTTTAAAATAAACCCAATTGATTTTGAAACTAACACAGGTACTTTAGACTTTTCTGGGTCCCAGTGAACAAATCGAAACGCATCCCAAGTCTGTTGAAGGGTGGGGACGGGGTTCATACAAAATCCCCCATGGTCCTTTAACAGATACTCAGAAGTGACGTTTGACAATACAAAATCTATAGTTTAAGGGCTGCTCAAATGTTAAGCAGCCCTCAAACTTGAGTGACGTTTCAGTATTCGGGGGTAAGTCTATCAAACCATGATTATTTTTACTTTTTTGTTGTTGTTTTTTTTTATTTGAATTTATGTGATTTTTAGGTGCTCACAATGTAATTGTTTCGCAGTTATTTCAAAATTTAGTACGTCGCTGTATTTAGTTGTGAACAATTGTTGGTAAATAATGTATAATAAAATTATGATTTCATACTTGACTCATCATTTAAGTTACAGCAGTTAATGATACACCACTCCCACGGTATAAAGGTAACTAAGGTGGGAAAAATTAAAAAATAAAACTTGAGAGGCGTCAAGGGACACCCAAATGGAACGAAGTTATTATTTGCGAATACACTCAACAAAAATAATCGTCGCGACACCACACTGTTCAATGCGAAATAGAAAAACGAAACGAAAATAACTGGCTTGCTTTCTATGAGAGAGAGAGAGAGAGAGAGAGAGAGAGAGAGGGAGAGAGAGAGAGAGAGAGAGAGACAGACAGAGAAACACGCGCACGCCGCACGGCTTACAACTATAGCAAAAAAGTGTCGTTACAACTATTGGTCTTAAGCAAAAAGTGTCGTTAAAATTATTGGTCTTATTTTTTTCCCGTGGCCCCTTTCGCAACGCGCGATAAGGAACTTCGTTCCAAAAACTGATTGCTGGTAGTCGGTGCCTTATAAACCTAATAAGTTCCACTGCTGGCAAAGGCCTCTCTTTAACCCTTAATGCATTAAATGTTCACGTTTGAAAAGTTCCTCTAGCTAATTTTATGTGACCTTAGTATGAATGGTAGCTAACACCAAGGTAAAACACTAAGCAGATGATGATAATAAATCAGAATTCTGAATATATCGTTCGCAATCACTACATTCAGAAATGAGTAAAGAAAGACATTGATTATGCGTCGTCATTGTTCACGAACAAACGATTGGTAGGTACTCGTTTATATTCAAGTGCTTGAAGTTAAATTAAGAATGACACATTGCGTGTGAGTTTAACGACACATTGACACCAAACAACAATATAAAACGTGTACACACAGCCACCAATCATTCACCCTGGCTGGAGGTCTTAAATTTTATGGCAGACGACAACCTCCTTGGTTAAACTGCGAGATGCCATTCATAAAAAAAACACCAATCATTTGCTCGCCCGTCGCGTTTGCGTCTATATGATCGCGAACGCAACGGGAATGAGGATATTCGTACGCGTTCATCGCTACGCTTTCGCGCGTTTCGGGGCGCGTGTTATGATCTCGCTTTATCGAAGCACTAGCTTTTGCCCGTGGTTTCGCTCGCGTTAAATGCGCTTGCGCATTATTGATATGTAATAGCAACGCTAAGTTTTCCCTTTTCTTCCCTCTTTCTCCCTCAGATCCCACTTTTTTAAATAAAAATTAGCCTATGTCCGTCTCCTGGTTCCCAACTAGCTCTGTACCAAAATCATCAAAATCGGTTTAGCCATTAAAGCGTGAAGAGGTAACAAACAAACAAATAAACTCGCTTTCGCTTTTACATATAATATTAAAGTAAGGATTAATTTGATAAAAAGGACATGTATCATCCACTTGGAAAGAAGAAGGCATCTAGACACATGTGTCTAAGATATTCTACATCATCCAAACGATAAGTAGTTATTTTACCGAAATCTTTAACGATTAAATGTTAGAATGCATTCTGCATCCAAGACTGCATCTATGTAGTATGAATGCGGAAATAAAACTAAATATTCCTGTGATAATAATACTTGACATTTGCTCAAGCGCAGGTCGCCAGGTGTAATTTATTCAAATGCATTTATTTATTAAAAATGAATAAATTAAATACTAATAAACTAGATACCTAATTCTTAACAAAACATTGCATCAGAAATATCTCGACATCGCCGTCAAATGGTGATGTGCTGAAGGCTCAAGACATGACCTGCATGCGGATAATACTGGCTAAAATAACACCTAGTCTTTTTTTTAACTTCCCCGCACTGGGCGGAGCGGGGGGAGTGTCAGACTTGTACTGACTAAAACCCACCCATGTTCCTTCTTTTGCCCTTTACGTTCCGGGTCCGCGGTATCTATTTCGAACAACCCGTAACCCCGACAGATGGAGACCCTGGCAGGCCCCTCTGCTTTGCTGACATCTCTTTGAGGCGCGCGTGAAACACGAACGCGCCGTCGACACGGCCTTTCGTCAATAGATGGACGGACGGTGAGCTACCCATTGCTCACAGTCCACGGGCCCGCATTTACGGTGGCCGGGAGTCGTCTCGCGGCGCCCGGCGGCCAGGGCGTCGCGGCGGTTGGGTTGGTTTGCAGATAAAACCTACCAAGACTATATTTTCGCCACTTTAGGAACTCCGCAGCGCCATGCGCGCCAGGAACAACAACATGGGATGACGCAAGAGAATCGACACCGGTTGCATCTCACACTAATAACGGCCCCCGCCGTGCAGGTTACATTATGTAATGAGTGTCAAATTTAACCTGATTACCTGATAGACAATAAATTACACTCAATCCGCGAAATATTAGAGAGATTCAATGATGAAGAAACGTCCTTTAATCTGTTAATATGTAGACATTAAAATGACACTTGACACTATGTTGGTCAACCCAAATACACTAGAATTAGTTCTGGATTCATATACCAGTTTATTTGGTGACGGTAGCTGTGTAGTATGCAGGGACATATTTTCTTCTTCATCCCCCATTAGCTGCCATTTGAGTATTCTCTGCATCAACCTAAGTTTGACTGTTGGCAAATGCCTGTTGCATTCAGCCACTGTACATACATTTATATGCTTTAAGTGTTAAATAAATACACAATCTTTCACATCATCCGTCCCAAAATGAATACAAATCGGATTCGCCTTAAAATTGACTCCACCAAAGTGGAAATGAGAAGTCAAGATGTGTTGGAAACCACCAATAGAGTTTTGGTATTTACTCTTCTCTTCCCCATTTAGCTTTAGTGGAAACGGTTGATCACAGAGACGAGTAGATGTCTCATGTTTGTTTGGACCAGCCTCCGCACTTGGCAGCAGCGCACAGCAGAGTCAAGAAGAGACGTGAGCGGTGCGCGGCGGATGATAAACTAGGCACATTCGTCTCTACTCCGATCTAGCCAGTATGTATCTTCACACAGCTTGGGTGGATTACTGTAGCTAGCTTCTAAGCATCTCCTGTCCTCTCCACTTCGCACATCTTTGCAAGTCTTCGCTTTGGCGGAGTTTGAGCTGTTTTCGTTTAGGTACTGTTGACGTGCTCACTGCCGCTGGCAAAAATCGAATTGGAAACATTACCTAATTATGATGGCAATTTTAGTGTTCGTTCTATTAAAGAATCTCATAATATCTATTGACGGTGCCAACAATTATTAACAAAACGATTATGGCCTTAAGAATGGTAATAGATTTTCAATGATGGATGGTCTTAATTGGAAAATCGTGTCGTGATTATCTTATTGAAAACCAGTTTGAAAGGTTTGGACTTACCCTGACCATATTATTGGATAACACCATAAACACTATAAGAGGTCTTCGACAAATGCGTAAACGATGATGAGAAAATTAAAAAAACCGGCCAAGAGCGTGTCGGGCCACGCTCAGTGTAGGGTTCCGTAGTTTTCCGTCCGTCACAATAAGTGTTCCCACTTATGAGTTCAAAGGTGGAGGAGCGTGCAACATTGCACGCTCCGCGAGTCCGCGGCAGGCGCTTCGGCTCCGACTTGTGACGGTTTTTAGCGCGAACACAAAGGGGAGCGCTCAAACCTCGAGGACTAATTAGATTATGCACTCATACATAAATTTACGAATGTATTTAAGGTGCAAGTTACTTTACCACGGTAGGTCATGAAAGCACGGAAAATCTTAACATCGACTTTTAATAAAATTACGTCATTACACAACGCCATCTATCGAACCATTTATGAACTGGTTTTTACCTTAACATTTTGATGGTGTTAAAAAATGAATTTTAGTTTTGTTCTAAATTAGCTTAGCATGTTCTTAATAAAAGTTTTATGTATTTATAAGATACCGCCAATGCCAAGGAGAGACCAACCAAACAATTCGGTAATACCCGATCTAATGTAATAAGTACCTACAGCGCCACATCTCGGGGAATTGGGTTACTAATTAATACACAGACGTGCAAGAGGTTTTCAGTGGTAATTTTGGATTGCGAGAACCGATTTCAATCATTCTTTTTTTGTTTGAAAAAAGATACGTTCAGGATAATAAAATATATAAACGAAGTTAAAAAAATGCTTGCATATACGATTATACTACAAACTTAATCCAGAAATTATTTTGTACAACTTTTTGTCTTATTTGTACAAAAACTGTTGTGTCAATCAAGTTCAAAATAATTTTCCTAGAAAGTCCTTATAAAGTTCTACTTTTCAGATTTTTTTCATATTTTCTAAACTTATGATTCAAAAGTTAGAGGGGGGGGGACACATTTTTTTTTACTTTTGGAGCGATTATTTCCGAAATTATTGACATTATCAAAAAATGATTTTAGTAAACCCTTATTCATTTTTAAATACCTTTTCAACAATATATCACACGTTAGGGTTGAAATTTAAAAAAAAATCACTTCCCACTTTACATATAGGGTGGCTACCCTAAAAAAACATTTTTTTCCAATTTTTATTTTACCACTTTGTCGGCGTGATTGATATACATATTGGTACCAAATTTCAGCTTTTTAGTGCTAACGGTCACAGAGATTAAGCGAGGACGGACGGACGGACGGACGGACAGACAGACATGGCGAAACTATAAGGGTTCCTAGTTGACTACGGAACCCTAAAAATGGCACGCTAGTTTGACAAAGCTGCCGAAGTAACGTTTTAGAAAAACGGAACATTCTCAAAGCGTTCGCAACTTTTCTGTCTCAAAAAAGTAAGAAAAACGACGAGTTTAAATAAGATTAAGAAAAAAAAACGATAGTGACAGTATATCGTGTCAGAAGTATTCTAACAGAATACAAACGCTTCTATAATGTGACAAGGGTGTATGTCTGACTAGGAAGTTGCTGCCTTAAACAAGCTTTCGCCTAGAATATCCATAACACAAACTGGTCAGGCTAGTGCTGAAGGAAGCACTAAGCTGTATAGGAACATTCATATCGGGAAATGTCTATAATTACAATATCATGTAACACTAACACTGTACACTTAGCGAAATAATTGGATACGAAAGATATCAGCAAAGGAGATAAATATGTGATATTTATTTCCATTTTTTTTCTGAAATTTTCTTCCATTCCGTTTTGACCTCAGTCACTGTAACACTTTTTGGAACAACGACAGTCTGGCAGACGATGAAATCAAACAGAAAAATATCAGAAGAAAGATAACGAAAAAAAAAGCTAAAGTGTTCGAAAAACAAAAAAAATATTTAAACTAGGCTATAGACACATAAATGTAGATTTAAGTCATTTCAAAATGTTGATTCTAATTTTGATCTACCAAAATTAGAATCAACATTTTTAAATTGGTGTCGGTCATGGTAAAGGTTAAAGAGATTCTTATTTATTTTTAGGGTTCCGTATCTCAAAACGTAAAAATCAGAACCCTTAAACTATCTAATTGTTGTCCATCGTTTTGTTGTTTGACAAGACCCTTTATCTCTGGAACGCGTGGAGATATCGGGTTGAAATTAAAACTTTAAATCTGTTGTGGTTTGGTGTTTGGAGACAAGGCCTGTGGACGGTGAGTAGCTCACCGTCCGTCTATTCACGACAGGCCGTGTCGACGGCGTGTTCGTGTTTCACGCGCGCCTCAAAGAGATGTCAGCAAAGCAGAGGGGCTTGCCAGAGCTTTCGGCTGCCGGGGTTGCGGGTTGTTCGAAAGAGATACCGCGGCCCCGGAACGTAAAGGGCAATAGAAGGAACATGGGTGGTGGGTGAACCAGGGCGGGGGAAGTTATTTGATGATTTCCCACCCTAAAAAAGGCGCGTAAAGTTAAAGTTTGTACGGAACCTTCGATGCGCGAGTCTGACTCACATTAGGCCGGTTTTTATTGATGGCAACAAAACTTGGTATCGTTTTTAATCTGGTTCTATAAACTACCTAACATGACTCGTTGGCGAGTAAGTAGATTGACATTTACGTAGTTTATTACAGATATTAGGTTTTTTTTTTCAAACCTTTATGAACAAATAAAATAAAGAAGCCAGAAATTTGCGGTTTTTGCTCATAACTAATTAATAATTCAAAGATTTTCTTTTCAAAACAAAGATCAAGGTGCTCGCCAAATACAGTTTCAAGGGTAAGTAATTAATACAAATGCTAAATTTAGCTTTTTGGAAATCACATTTTTTTTGTAATAAACAAGATTATGAGAAGCTATGAGGACTTAATTAGGCGATTTGTGTATTCTTTATTGGGTTATTATGTAAATAAGGGGCCATACTTTATTCACGTAAAGTTTTTAGGCTACTTTTAGGCCTCATTGGTAATTCGAGGTGATCAGGCGAGGTTTTAAGCTTCCCCTCCCCTCCTCCCAGTATAACGTGTCTTAATTTTTATTTAAAGATCAGACAGTATTAGAATCGGTTTAAATAAAAAAAGCCCAAGAGCGTGACTGACTCGCACAGATGGTTCCGTACAAACTTGCGGCATAAACGGCCATATATTTTGATTGCCTAGACTTAAAGGGTTAATTTTTTCACACCAAATTTGAGTACATGGTTTTAAATTCAACTCGATATCTTCAACCGTTCTCGAGATAGAGGGTCTTGACAGACCGACAAACAGACGGACGGATTACAAAGTTACCCTACAAGGCTTGCGTTTTTTTTTCATTAGAGGCACGGGACCCGAAAAACGTTTTTTTTTTTTTAATTAATTCTTTTTATTCATTTTTACCAAAAAAGAAATGTGATTGACACAGTCATTACCTCTCTGTTAATTTGACCGCCTTGAATGCCTTACCCAGTTTTCAAAACTCTCGTGATTAAGGGGACCAGATGATCGTGAACGAAGCAATACGATCCTTTAATACTCCTAATATTGAAGAGTCTAGAATGTTACAGCGATTAATGATCTTGACTGATTATATGTATATAGGTTTTACCTTGAATATTATAATAAAAATAAAAGTTGACATAATAAATTGGGTAGCATAATGATATGAAGCCTAAAGCCAGGTAGTACCTGTAGGTATTTCAGGAGTCAGCGTCTCCACTCAATACATTTGCACTTTTTTTTAAACCATCACCACATGAGTATTTTTATGTAGATATAATAAGTATAATAAAGCTTGCATAAGGTTGTTTTTTTTTGTCTTTGCAAAAGTTATAATGTGTTATGTAAATAATATTAGTTAATTTAAAAGAATATACGATTTATAATAATAATTAGGTGTTAATAAAAATATGTACTTATAAGTAGGTAACAAAAAGGGGAAAATAATTATTATAGTGCGTCAAAGAATAAGATAATAAGTGTGAATGTTTGTGAGGATGGATGTATGTGTGTTTGTTACTATTCACGTCAAAACGGCCGAACAGACCTTGATGAAATTTGGCACAGAGGTTGATTATAGTCTGGAATAACACAAAGGATACTTTTTTTCGATATCACTCGGGCGAAGCCGCGGGCACCAGCCAGATTCAAATAAGGATATTAAATATTTTCAGTTCAAATATACTACGTGCTAATGTCGATAGAAAATAACAATAGTAAAAGTTTTAAAATCTAATAACAATGCAACGGTATTGATTGACCTCAACGCTGGAGGTGCTAATTACAATGTCAATATCGCTAGCTGACGGCACGATTTGTGTGGAGGAATTAATGTGTTTGAAAATTAAGGTTTTAATATAAAATTGATTTTAAATAGTGGCAACACTTAAAAGAAGCACATGTGACTAAAAGAGTGATGAGAATCTGAATGTCGATGGGCAGAGAGCGAGAGGAAGACCAAAGAAAAGATGGATGGATTGTGTAAGGAATGACATGAAGGAGAAAGGACTGAATGATGCCGGGACTGATAGGCGAGAATGGAAGAAGAAAACGTGATGCGGCGACCCCAAATAGAATGGGACAAAATGATGGTGCCTTAAAAGAAGCATACTCTTTTCTCTAGTCATGAAAGTGTTGAAGAACGTTTATCATAATATCATCAAGACATAATGACGATTAATTTAATAATTTGTAATTTTATGTAGAACTATGAGTAGAAGAAGAAGATCAAAATACAAATGAATTATCTGTGTAAGGAAACATATAATTGAAAAACAGGCCAAGAGCGAGTCACACTCTCGCGCCGAGGTTTGCGTACAAACTTGTGACATAAACAGCCATATATTTTGACTGAGTAGACTTAGGGGATAGATTTTTTTCACAGCAGAAAGAGACAGATACCACAGACTTGAGTTGTTGGTTTTTCACCGAATCAATAATTTCAACTCGATACCTCCACGCGTTCCCGAGATAAAGGGTCTTGACAGACAGACAGACGGACAACAAAGTGATCCAATAAGGGTTCCGGTTTTTTCCTTTTGAGGTACGGAACCCGACGATTAATATGTATGTGGGTTCATGAAAGGATGGCAGTGTGCCTACCATAAGTTTAAAATATTTTTGATAGTAACAAACCTATCAGTGGTTTTTGTTAATGCTGTTGCTAAATATATCAAGAAAAAAAAGAACAGTTAATGTCATAGAGAAAGAAATAAATTATTCGATAATGGCTCATGTGTTCACGGTTTTACGTCATTTATAATATTTATAATCTTTATAAGTACAAATAAGAGTTTTTACTTAATTAAATAAAATATGTTTTTGGAGATTTTTTGTTACACCTAAGCTTAAGATGTTAATGTTGTTTAGTTTTATTAGAATATATATTTATTTTATACTAATATGTGCAGTTTATTTTATTATCGTGTGGTTAGAGATTAAGTCCATTAGTCTATTATAATAACATTTAATAAGCTGTACTAAATATTATAAGCTGTAATATTATAAGGCTGCAGATTTTGTTTCGTTTTACGCGCTAAACTCAGGAACTACTCGTTCGAAGCGAATGAAACCGCTTGGCTCAGACTTTTCACTCCACATAGTTAGTGTTATAAGTATCACCAAATTCCTGTTTATATTTGTATGCCTCTTCTAGTGGCGAATATGTCTTGAAACATAAAATAGTTTTTTTTGAATGTGCCTACCGTATTCTAAGGTTAAATATCTTTGTCTCTGATGTTGAAATCAAAGTTATTCTTCTTTGACTTGCAGAGTTAGTATTATATTTAAGGAGACACAATAATCTATTTTTAATGTTTAGATTTAAGTTTTTTTTGTTCTTTGATTTATGTTGTATGCACTTGCGGCATGTGCGAAATAAACTACTTTCTAGGGCTCCGAACAAACTTGCGATATTAACGGCCATAAAAAGATGGCCGTGTCGAACAGGAAAGCGGACACCAGAAGCCTATGTATATTGTATTAATTATACAATACATAGGCTTCTGCTTCATTAGGCTTCTCTCTTCTTCTTTCTCTTTTAACCACATTTAATTCTAGATCGAGGTGAGAGCCTGTGGATCCGTCACACAGGGTATTCTAGTATGGACTGCAGCCTCTCAAAAAAACACATATTTTTTTGCATATTTTATTACAATGTTATTCTTATATGTGCATTTATTAGACCTATATGCCAATGTGTACCTATGTAAAGAAGAATATAAAAAAAAATATTATACTACTGTGGACTACAAAATACTGAGTTAATAAATTTGCGGGATGGGGCCACGGTAGACCAAGAATCCTTAGGAAAAAGCCATCTTCTTCATGCTTCTTCCAATTCCATCGGTTTAAATTGGAATGTAATTGGATTTAAATGCTTACAGTAGACAACCAGCAGGAAGATCTATGCACACCAGTTGACATGAACTTGAAACTCAAATGCAATCTTAACCTCGTGTAATAAGAGATACAATAGTCTAACACCACATTAAACTCAAGACAAACATCGTCAATCCAACATCACTCACTTACGTGTGAAAATATTTGTGGAATTCAAGACTCAAGGCGTATGTACGGATCGTGTGGACAGGACGGGCGTATGTCAACAATTGTTACGTGGTCTTGTTAATATAACAATCTTATGAAGTATTCTATAAACAATGGATCAGGTTCGAATTTTAAATATCTACTAATAAGTTTCGCTCGATGTAATTTAAAATGTGACAGTTAATTGGTGTTGTATTCTGCTTGTTCTTACACAACTTGAAGCACATGTGTCTAAAATAGTGATGAGTGGACAGCGAGAGGAAGGCCAAAGAAAAGATGGATGGATTGTGTAAGGAATGATATGAAGGAGAATGAGGTCGTGACGTCTGATAGGAGAGAATGGAAAAAAAACGTGTTGCACCGACCCCAAATAGAATGGGACGAGGGCAGGAAAATGATGATGATTCTGCTTGTTCTTTTAATCATGATTCGAAAGACGTGGCGCCATCTACTATCATACGTCATTATTGTTTCCTTTGGGAACAGTACTTTTTTTGCAATGAAGGTAAAATAAGCACACCTATGTCCGTTTTTGTACACCTGACTACGTGAAAAAATCAACCCTAAGTTTACGCAGTCAAAAGATATGGCTGTTTATGTCGCAAGTTTGTACGTAACACTCTGCGCACGAGTCTGCCTCGCTCTTGGTCGGTTTTTCGTCAATAGAAAACTAAATTATCAGGAAGTAATATAGGCTGTATATGATTAGAGGCTGAGTAACAGGTGTAGACACAGCTAGTTAGAAATGCTCTTCACGGACATACAGACGGACAAAAAACTGAGTTCCTTTTGAGGAACGTTACTTTGAAAATAAGAAATGAATAAATACTAAATTTAGGAAGACAAGATACAGTAAATGACGTATAAACTAATTAGCAGCTCTTTGTGAAAATGTTAGTGGGTCTTGCTTTTAAAACGCGTTTCAGCTACCCTACCATGACGTCTTAAAACAGAAATTATTCCAGCCAGGGAAAGAGACAGAGCTATACACTTATTAAGGATGTCTAGCATCATCTCTTCCTCACACAGGAATAAGTACTGCTATAAGATGTCATGGTAACCCTACTGTTTCTGTTTGACGTGGCAATGTGATTAAACTCCAAGTTCAAATCTCCAGTTTTCTACCATCGTTACTTTCAAAATGCAATTCATATGCCACTTACAAGAAAGGTGTTTATAATTTCTATACTTTATGAAAGGTAGTACTTAAGTTCCCTTTCTGTGATTGAAGTCCAAGATAACACAACAACTTGATGCCGTTAAAATACGATCAATCAAACGGTTTCAAGTAAATCGTTTTCTTGTTTTTTTAAAGACTTTCACGGTGCATTGTAAGCGTTAGTTTTTATTATTTTACTTACGCAAGTCATTGCATCACAAGTTACTGAGTGGGTAGTATCGTAATAATGATGTGTATAACCTTTTAGTGTAACAAGGGATTTCGTTTCGTCTTGAAACTGGTCCTTTTTAATCGATTTCTTAAAAAAGAGGTTCTGTATTCCACCAGCATCTTTTTCTTTTTAATCGACTTCATAAAACATTCCGAAATTCTCGACCGTTTTTTGTTTTATGTTTGTTCACTGATTATTCTGCCAACTGTGGACCAATTTTCACAATTCTTTTTTTGTACGAAAGGGTATCTATCTATACTTCCGAGGTGGTCCCATTTTTTCTATTTATTGCTTAGGTGCATTATGAGTTATCGTCCATAAAATATATTTTTTCATCTATGTCTATATATGGATAACCTGATAATATCTTTAAGTAACAATGGAAAATTATTATAACATAATCATACCATCTAATATATAAAATTCTCGTGTCACAGTTTTCGTTCCCATACTCCTCCGAAATGGCTGGACCGATTTAAACGAAATTTTGTGTACATATTGGGTAGGTCTGAGAATCGGCCAACATCTGTTTTTCATACCCCTAAGTGAGCAGCGGGTGAAACCGCTGGGCACAGCTAGTAACTAATAAAAATGCTAAAAAAAAAAGATTAAATAATAACTGTGGTGGTACTTGTTTGTTTTGTTGACGTTTTGTTGACGTTTTTTACCACCGACTTCCGAAAGTAAAGTAATTTTCCTCTTTTTAGTTTTGACCGATTTCTCTGTGATTGCTGGTACGAATTTCGTGATTATTTTTTCGTTTGTAAGTGAAAACTTGCGTAGTAGTTAATGAGTTGTGTTGTCAATGTTGATGATTTGCCATGATTATATTTACATGTTTATTTAGTATCTGTATAAGTTCTCGAAAAAAATTCGTTTTTGAATGCCTTATAGCTTTCAAGTCCGCTTATGTACGTGAAGTTTAAATATATAAATGATATCTTAAAAACATCATATTTATATCAACTAAAAAAGGATACGTCGGTGACAATATATCCAATCAAACAAACAGAGTTACCAACTTCCAAAACCAAAGTTATTTATCATTATTTTGGAGTGAATAAACACACAAAAATTATGATAAATAAGCCATAGTTATTTAATTTCTCAAACAAGTGGTTTTTTTTATTTTCTCTTAAAATGAGTCACTGTTTAAGAACAAAAGTTACAGGTCACTTTTTTAGATTAGCCTATTTTGTTCCACGGTTGGTCAAAGTTCTCCCCCATTCCTTTCTGATAGGTACTTGATGTTTTGTCTTGTCTGGAAAATCAGTCAGGAACGGGTCCTTAATGTCTTCTAGTGGCTGCTTCGGTCACCCGCGGGTCACTGGCCACTTACGTTTTGGATATAGGAACAGAGGCCATAGACATTATTGTTGTGTGAACATTATGTTCGATTAATTTTGAATTTTAATGTGTATTGCTTTATTTTTTATTTTTATGTTTGACATCCTATTTCTGTAATTTATTATTTTCTATCATTGACATTTAATTATATTGTAATTTCGTATACTTATTGTAATCTTTATTTTTTACACAATGTATGCATATTTTAAAATAAGCGTTTTAAAATAAAATACTTATGTAGTTATGACTGATATGAGCGATTTTAGGTATGAAGACACCGTGAACATTACGACATTTTAAATATTCTCAAGAATATGGGGGAAAAAAGGACATGCTGCGCCGATTACAAAAAAAATGGGGTACGGCACGATAATGAAGTCAACAAAACTGATTTATCTCTAATTGAGGTTAATTACATATAATTGAATAGTTCCTCCAGCAGATGCTAGCATACATCGAATTTTTTTAAGTACTGAATTGGTCATTATTCATTCTAATTACGATTTTATCGATAACGTAGCTAATTAGGCCCGGACAAATTATTTCAAGACATTGTTTTATCTATTATTTTTCTTTCTGGCCATAATTAGAGGTTGATTGCTTGAATGTATGTAATCAAATGAATGGGCGGCATTGATATCTAAACTACGTGACTATGTAAACAGGCTTACTAAATATTTATTTGTGGGTCAATGTTTAGCCGGCAAAAGGGCCTTGCCATTAAACCTGTGATGAGTTTGTTGTTACTTTTGCAAATTAAAGGAAAATGCGGTTTAATTTAATTAATTTAAATGAAAATAAACATTATTTGCCACCACAACAGTATGTATCGTAGGGCTGTAGGTGCTAGACTCATCATTTAAAAAAAAGTGCGTAAAAAATAAAAACAAAACTTACCACTTCCGTTCATGGTGTTGACTTGCCTCGGCTTATCGATATGTATCACTGGTATATCCGATTTATCTATAGGAGGGACAACTTGATCGACATCGGCGTCGATATCGATGACGTGCACGTCACTGTCTTTAGCACTCGCGTCCTGCCCCGTCGGCGCCGGCATTTCAACTAACTGCCACAAATGAGTGTTTACTACTGGCTGAATGTCCACCTTTGCCACGATTGAGGTTGAATAATTCGATTGTTTTTTTTTTCGATTCGCGCGTGAATTTATTTAAACGTTTGATTTGAATTTGGAAGAGTAGCGTGCGAATAGTGTAGTGTCAAGCCCGGTCAAATTTGAATATTATTTTAATTTTCGAAGCCCTAAAGAAGTTAGAAGAATGGATGTTTATGTCTTGAGTACCTATATTGTAATACTGCGTATATTTATGCAGATCATGACATTACCAAAAAGTAATCTGTTCTAATCAGTTTTACCCTGAATGTAAGATAATTTGGTGATAGTGAAAAAAAATCCTCACCATATTTTTCTTCAAAGAAGCAATTAATAATAATAACACGCATTCGTGATACGTAAATCAGAAGTGCGTGTATTGGTTTCGAAGTAAAGACCTTTGACTTGGCCGTCCGACGGGTACACCAATAGGCTATTCCTGCTATATGATATGATAAGCTATGCTGATATATATATGATATACCTCTCTCTCTCTCACCAAACCAGGATTCTATTTTTAACTGACGAAAACAACGATGTTCTCAATTCGATACTTCTTTTTTTTAAATAAACGTTCTCACACTAGGAATTTCTTTTGTATCGTGGGTGCGTTTACAAAAATTTAAACTCACATATACAAATAGCCGGACACGAAACAACTAGCTATAGCTCATACAAATATTTCCTCCGTGCGGAGATCGAACAAGCAATACGCAGCGTAGCAGTCGATCGCTCCGCCACTGCACCACCGTCATTGTTATCCTTCCTTAAAAAGCGAAAGTGAGTTTGTTTGTTACCTCTTCACGCCTTAATGGCTAAACCGATTTTGATGACTGATGAGGTACTGAGATAGTTGGGACCCAGGAGACGGATGTAGGCTATTTTTCTTTTAAAAAAAATGGGGAGAAAGAGGGAAGAAAAGGGGAGAGAAAATATATTAGTTTTGATCATCACGCGTGTTAAAGTTACTATGCCACGCGGACGAAAGCTAGTGATTCATAATTTTGTCTACCAAAATAAACATTATGCAATTTTTGAGTCAAAAATATTCAATTAATGCATTTTTTTGGTGTTACGTGAGTGCATTCGTCAATATTCATGAAGTTCCGATTAGTAAGATATTTATAAAACAGAATTCAATATGAAACATAGGATATGGTAATGACCGATACTGGTATTATGGAATTTAAAATAAAAAGTGATGTCAATGTTGTTTTTGAATTTCGAATTGCTGTGTAGCCAGATAAAGTGTCAGAAATGTAGGTTAATGAGTTTCTTAGCGCAGAGGGCACGCGCGTGTGGGTATGCTCAGGCGTTTAAAAGGTTAAGGATCATTTTGTTGTCCGTCTATCTGTCAAGACCCTTTATCTCTGACGGGCCTGATGGTCTAGTGGTTAGTGGCCCTGACTGCTGAGCCGGAGGTCGTGGGTTTGATTCCCACCCAGGACAAACGTTGTGTGATGAACATGATTGTTTGTTCTGTGTCTGGGTGTGATTTATCTATAATATGTATGTATTTATAAATTATATAAGTATGTATATCAGTTGTCTGGTTACCATAACACAAGCTCTGCTTAGCTTGGGATCAGATAGCCGTGTGTGAGTTGTTCCAAGATATTTATTTATTATCTCGGGAACGTGTGGAGGTATATCAAGTTGAAATCAAAACTATATACTTAAGTCCCTTCGAGCTGTTATACAGTTGTCAAATCCACTTCTAAGTCTACGGAGTCAAAAGACATATGGCCGTCTAACCAGCAATTCCAGCAGGAACGGGCTACCTTTTGGTATTAAAAATACTGACAGCAAATTAACCTTTGAAAGAAAAAAGTTCGTTTCCACTATTTGGGTCCAACTAATTAGCTTCCAATTAAAAGTCATAGTAATTACTGTTAAGTTTTCTTTTTTTTTTTAAATGTATTTATAAGTTTATTTTAATTGTTTATGTGTATTAGTGTCAGTATATGTTAGAAGAACTTCTCGTAAACAAAAAGGTAGAACTATTTTTTTATACGTTTTTTCTAGTCTATCACAGTTTTATCGTATTTAACCCAAAGGTTGACTAATAGAGAATGCCTTATGCCATTAAGTCCGCCTATATACTACTAATGTACATGAAGTTTAAATAAATAAAATGAGTACTTTAAAATAAACAAGTTTTCATTCACAAAAACATTTATCGTTCACTTTTGCTCACTTGACAAGAGTAGGTACAAGATACGATATCGACGACGATAATATGTTTATTCATTTATTACCGTTTACACGAATAACAATGTAGTGTTATAAATAATGTATTATTTACAAACAACACAGGTAACCTGACGACTGTATCAAGAGTATAGGTTGTCAAACTGTCGAACAAACACCGGTAAATGATTGTTTCACTGTTCTATTATTAAAGTGTACAATAATAATTGTATAATAATGTGTGCTATTTACTTTCTAGTAGGGTTGTGATTTATTCCACTGACCGTTTTGACTAGCATGCGTACTGGGCAAGTGGGAACTGGCCAACTCCGTATTAGTGTCGAACCCTGGGCCTCATGTTTACTACTAGAGTTTGTGACCACTAGACCAACTTACTGATATTTCTGTTAAAATTTTAAAACTCTTTGGCTAGGCCAGCAGCAGTTCTTAATTAGGTTAATAGGTAATATGAATTACGTTAATATTCTTAAAATGGTCATAGACGCAGTTAACATCGTGCATTGTCACTTTGTGACCATTCATGGTAACTTAATTCATTTTAATAACCTATTATGATTCTGTTTAAGAGATCATTTTAGATCCCTCCCCTTCTTTGGCTTATAAAACAAACACGTTGCGTTTAATCCATAAAAAACGCGAACATTTATTTGTGGATTTTATTCCCACGGCGCCGGCGCATTGTTGCAGCCTCTGACAAATTTAAACTACAAAAAAACAGCGCATATTATTCTTGATCAGGTACCATCATTTTAATTGATTAACCATGTATTTAATAACCATATCCTGAGTTTGACAAGGACGCAAAACTGAACCTTGTATGTTTTAAAAATTCGCATATTTGGCATTTTAAATAATGCAATAAATGTTAATGAAAATGTCAAATAAGCCATAAGCCCGCTGGCTGGACAGTAACAGTAAGTCATATGTTATCATATAGTATAGTAATTCTCATTTAAATATTATGTTAAGTATACTTTTCATTGCCAACATGAAAAAATCTTTGTCAACGTTCATTATTGCGTCCTTGACTGTAAAGTAAGTAACAGCGCGGCCACAACATTAACACCGTCAGTTTTTTTTTTGTATATGGCATCTCGCGTTTAAAAATGGAAGGTTGTCGTTTAGTTCACCAGACAAATCTAGTGGATGCCTCCAGATTAAGGCCTCCAGCCAGGGCAAAAAACTAAGCGACTACACGCAAGGGCACCCCCTGTGGGGTACGAGAGCCTCTAATTAGGGCGTCGCCGTCGCTAGGGGAGGCCAGTAAAGGGTCAAGCTAGATCTGAGTGATATTATTTGGGAACGGGTGGAGTGAAAATAATATTTTTTTCACTTTTAACAAATTCTCGTAAAACTTTAAAATGAGCTATTTAAACCTTGGCATTTAATTCGACAAATGCATTAAAATATTGAAATCGTTGGATATGCTCTCACCGTACTTTGGTGGCATTAACGATTGTTTTAAACTAAGACGGATTAGAGAACGGCACTCAACACTCAAGCTTCGGGCCTGTGGACGGTGAGCAATGGGTAGCTCACCGAACGTCCTTCCGTCTATTGACGACAGGCCATGTCGACGGCGCGTTAGTGTTTCACGCGCGCCTCAAAGAGATGTCAGCAAATCAGAGGGGCCTGCCAGGGCCTCCGCCTGCCGTTGTTGCGGGTTGTTCGAAAGAGATATCGCGGCCCCGGAACGTAAAAGGCAATAGAAGGAACACCTGACACTCCCCCCCGCTCCAAGTTAATAAATGACTTCCGAAAAAAAAGGTACATGAGCTAATTCTTAATAAAAAACCATAAAACGTAAAAGAATACGAAATAAACTGAAGGGCTACTATGACATCTTATAGCAATTCTTATTCCACTGAGTGAAAGAGATGGTGCTAGACACCCTGTATAGCTCTGTCTCTTTCCCTCAGCGGAATAAGAATTGTTTTAAGAGGTCATAGTAGGGCTACTGGAACTACTTCTGGAACGAGTACTACTTAATTTAAAAGTCACTGTTATGTTATACTGCGAGGTCGTGCTTGGGCCTCTGATAGGCAGACTCTTCATGTTACATATTGGTATTCAGCTGCATCCGGTTAGACTAAAAGCTCAACCCAACATGAGTGTAGACTTAGCAGAATTATGATAACACTGACCGTGTACTTAGCCTTGTTGAAATGGTTAGACATTTTAGCCAGTAGTAATTACACAAAACCACAACACAGAACACGTTTTCAATAATTCAAATGTTTCTAATTCACAAAAAAATAGACGTGCTATTTCGTTCTTTGTTAAAAATATACTGAAAAAGAAAACTTTTTTGAATGTACATTGTTCATAAATGTTTTTTTTTTCCAGCAATATTATTCTAAAGTAGGTATAAGTCTATGGTAATTTGCTACTTTACTTGACAGAGATGCTTAAATGATTTGTGAGAACTATTTGTAAAAGTAAAAAATATTTGATAGTACAGTCGGAGTCTAAATTATGTTGTGACGTAAAGGTGACAATGCACAAAATATGTCGTAAAACGTTTGATAATAGATTTAGCCAAGTAGGTGCTCATAAGAAAGAAAAAAAAACACATTTTTTTTTCGGTCAACTCATTAAAATGCAGTTTTGGTGTCACATTTTAAAAGGGATTACAATTTATTTTATTATGCCATTCGTGATGGACGTTTCGTTAAACGGAGAAGAATTCATACATAAACATAACCATAGGTGTACCTAATGGTACACACATTTCGCCAGTTATGTTTTTTTTTAATCTAATGCACGAAATAAAACATCGAAACCAAGTTTCGGTAACTTAAAAATCCGAAAACCAAGTTTTACTAGGTGATCGCAACCGGGTTTCCATCTAGTACGAAATGAACATGAATGTTGATGGATGAAGAGGGAGAGGAAGACAAAAAACAAAGATGTTTTTTTTTAATACCTTGCCCCCCCACCTTAGGAATTTCTCCTGTATTGTGGGTGCGTTTACAAACACTTAAAATCAAATACACAATCAGCCAGACCCGAAAAAACTATCTTCAGGTATACAAATATTTGTTTCGTGTGGGAATCGAACCCGCGACACGCAGCGCAGCAATGGATCGTTAAGCCACAACCTCGAGCTCAGCAGTCACCATGGCAGCGACCAACAAAGCTTCCAGAAGAATTTAACATTAAAAATTATTGGATGGGATTGGGAAATTATTTGATGATTTTTCACCCCCAAAAAATACGTAATATGAATTACGGAAAGATTCGCAAAATTACCATAGACGCAGTTAATATTGAGCATTATCACTTTGTGAACATTTAACGAATGGTCATTATTTAGTTACCTATTTGATAATTTCCCATTCACAAAAAAGGGTACTGATCGAACGCCTATGAACATTATTTTTAGTTCTTGTTCATTCTCATACAACCCTAGGTTACGTTACGCCAGCAGCACTAAATAGCGAATAATCACATCGTATAATTGTATAAGGAACGAGGAAATTCGCGTTACGCCGCGTAACCGGTAGCTTATTACGTGCAGTTTCGCAAGCGTTACCGGAGCGTTACTGTGCTCTGATTGGTTTTACTGATCTATTGGTTGTGATGAAGATGTAGTCGTAAGGTTTAGGAAGATGTTCTGCTACCTTACCATGACATAGTAAAGCAGAACTTATTCCACTGAGGGAAAGAGACAGAGCTATACAGTGTCTAGCACCATCTCTTTCCCTCAATGGAATAAGTTCTGCTTTAAGACGTCATGGTAGGCCTACGGTTTAGTTAAGGCTGAGAGCTAGCCAGCAGTGGTCCTTAATCGTCAACGGTGTTGGGCTTTCAAACTTCATTAAGATTCCGGACCTCAAAAGGAAAAAATGGAGTTCTTTTTTAAGTAAGTATGGGAAATCATGAAATAACTTAATGAGGGTTGATTTTTCACAGTTCCAAGAGACACAGGCTTGAGTTTTTTTTAAATTTAAACTGAATACCTCCGTGTAATCCTTAGGGTTTGAAGTTTTCAAAATCCCGTCTCAGTAAGCACCTTACTTCTTAAAGGAATCCCCTTGAAAAACTTGAGACTCCTTACACTTGTAGTTTTTTTCTTTGAGGTGGGAAGCGGGGGGGTTGTCAGACTTGTACTGACTAATACCCACCCATGTTCCTTCTATTGCCCTTTACTCTCCGGGGCCGCGGTATCTCTTTCAGACAAACCCGCAACCCCGGACACTTGTAGTTTCTGAAATGTCGCGATGAGTTAGTTAGTTAGTGATTTTCTGTCCTATACAAATCACAATCGCGAACAAACTCAGGGAGACACCAATTTGAGTTGGTATATAGTGCATATTAGAGTGTTGTTTCTGTAATTTTCTTAATGTAGATACTTCAACAATACAATCCTAAATAAACCGATGCTCGTAAAGTTTGATAGGATTTCAAATTTGCAATCTGGCATTGTGCTGACGCAAAGACATCATAATATTAAACGATAGACTCGATTACATCATCATATTGGACGATGTGGTGAATAAATGTGGCATGCGAGGTTCATAAGTCACCACCATGGCTAACCTGCGTTCAGGGTTTAGTTTCTAAACATTGTGTTGTTGGAAAATCAGCTTTAAAGCTCACACTTAGAATACATTTCACGCTACAACTTAAAAAGGATCTGAATTTTCATCGGTTTTATTTATTCCTTTGAAAATCCACTTTTTTTTTTCTAACACAGACTTGATATTCGAGTGGATATGACAATAGTAATTGGAAACAAGGCTTTGAATATGCAATAGATAGTCGATGTAGGTACCGTCAGCAACACCGCGTGATGAAAACATAAACTAACGCTATTTTATTGTCTTAATTCTTTAGTTTGCAGCCTTGCACGTGTCTGTGTTTACATTAAATTTATAGATACATCGATCATTAATTTGGTCAAAGACACAATACAAGAACTAATACAAAAAAAATAAAAGCTGAGAAAAAATCGGCCAAGTGCGAGTTGGAGTCACGCACGAAGGGTACGTACCGTACCGTAACCGGACCATTATCTATAAAAACGGCAAGAAAAATACTATAATTTGTTGTGTAGGAGCCTGTTTAAATATTTATTTTATTCTGCTGTTTAATATTTGTTCTTATATCGGCTACAGACATACATTATCTGTAAAAATATCATCTGTCTAACTATAACTGTTCATGAAAAACAGCCTGGTGACAGACGGACAGACGGAAGGACAACGGAGTCTTAGTGATAGGGTCCCGTCTTACACTTTGGATAACTCTAAAAACATCAAGCTGTGATAAAAGAGACAAAGATGATAGAAGTTAGATTGACCCATAGACAATTAGACACATCACACACATTTATAACGGTCGCCCACTACTGGGCGGTATGTGTCTGAAGGTTGCACAAAATGGGAGTCCAGCTCAGCATATGCCAGGTAGAATAACTGATGATGGTATTCTGCTGTGTCCCGCTAGTGAATCAAGCTCATATTATACTATGCTAGCTGTTACTACGTACTTAAAATGAGTTTTTAGTAAGGAGGTTCTTAATTACATTTTTAATTAAATTCGAAAAAGGAACAGGTTTTTTGATCGTACTATATTTTTTTTTCGCCGATTACTTCGCTAACTGAGAGCCGATTTTCATGTTTATTTTTAATGAAGTGGCAAATTTTTTTGAAGACTTATTGAATATATAAGGAGGTAGGAGGTAGCAAGTTGCTCTATGTAAAATACTGGTATTCAGCTGCATCCGGTTGGAGGCACATTTATGACGAATATACAGGGAGGTTTATGTACTGTACAGGTTGTTAAACAAACTTTCTCGAAGCCGTCATTATGTACAAACGACGGCAGGTCAACCTATTCTAAACTATTATAACCTGATCTCTCTAATACAGATCGCACACCGTAATAGAGAGATCGGGTTAAAATGGTTTTGTGCAGGTTGATGTGGCGTCGTGTGTACATCAAACTACGCAAAAAGTATAGCTTGGGTACGGTTTTTTTTTCTGGTGGACATTTACGTTTTACAGTAGAATTCAATGTTGTGCACGTAAAATACTAAATTGGGAAGGTTTTCGAAGTAAAGTTCATCGTCATCATTTTCCTGCTCTTGTCCCATTCTATTTGGGGTCGGCGCAACACGTTTTCTTCTTCTATTCTCCCCTATCAAACGTTACGGCATCATTTACTTCTTCATATCATTCTTTACACAAAGTAAAGTTATTATATTAAAAATGAATTTAAAAAAAAAAAACAATATCTCTGTTACTAGAAAGTTCCCAGGTATGGTTTAGAACAAAAAAAATATTGCAATGACAGGGAGAACACGCCTTTTGGCTTTGTTAAGGGTATTTTTAGATCCTATGTTACTTATGAAAACACTCGTGAAAATTCCGTGTATTTTTTGAATACTTACATAGAAAACGTTGTAATGGTGCCGCCTACCGTTTAAGCTGGAAATATAACGTAACCCTACAAATAATATTTCTAAAAATACAATCTTTCTAGGTTTGAAATATACTAACATAAAACGCATAAAACGCCTAATGGGGCATATCGTAAATATTGTTTTGATCGAGTTTTAATTGACGAACCATTTGTTTTTAAGTCTGGCCACACCAACGGCTACTTAGCAATGAGTCTGATGCTAGACGCTATTGCGTTTGTCTATGATTTTGTGGAAAGAGGTTAATTCAGTTTTTAAACTCGTTTTTTTTTGGCCTAAAGACTTGTAAACTGAACCTTACTAATATAATAAAAGCGAAAATGAGTTTTTTTGTTTGTTCCTCACAAACATTCGCATTTATAATATTAGTGGGATATAAAAACTAAATTTAAGTACCTCAAGTGTATGTATGTGTCAATCCTCTTAAGTTTACACACGCTTTGCCGGTTTTTTATGCATATCATGCATGTTCCAGGTTTAAAAACCTCTCCCAAATACAATCCGATACAGTAGGTAGGTACATAATATGTATAATGTATAGGTATGATGTCCATTTGATTTCGTATGGGTCATAGATGTCAATAAAGTCAGTGCACTCAGATCCATTGTTTCCATCCATATATGATTGATTGCGATAAGGCAACAATGCGAACAAATATTTTTATAAATAGAAATTGAGAGATGCGTAAGACGGGCCAGTGACCGTGCAATCTTGCTTTGTGCAACCACGGTTACCATTTCGAAATTGGGTCAGTGGGTAGCCTTAGGGGTTGGAATAAGTAAACATTAATCTGTATTATAAATGTAATCTAATATTTAAAATTCTCGAGTCACAATGTTCGTTCCCATACTCCTCCGAAACGGCTCGTCCGATTCTTATGAAATTTTGTTTTGTAAGTAATTATTTTTAATTTAAGATAGAAATCTATATTTTGTGCATATTAAGTAAAACTAAGAATCGGCTACTATCTATCTTTGAAACCCCTAAGTGATCAAGAAACAGCTGGGTACGGCTAGTTATTTACATAAAAATGAAAAATGATATCCCTTGGTCACGGCATGCGGCATCGCGCGTGATCGGCTGGACAAAATTCAGTAATTCTTTTTTTGTTTGGTTTCTTATGTAGAATAGGTCGGTGGTAAGAAAAACACAAGATGGTAATAAGAAGGAAAAGGGTACCTATATAATGGGCACAGGTAGCGGAAGATAATTTGAAAGATCTTGATTAAAATCAGTCAATCTATTGTCGAGCATTTCACGAAAACGCCAATCAACGCGTTTTAATTAACCTAAACGGTTGTATTGATGATTTTAATGATTATAATACACTGTAAAGCCGTATTAGCTACGGTCGCTAATTTATACACAGTCTGTCATTGACTGCAAGTTGAAAAAAAACTTAAGAAAATTCGTTTCCTCCTTAACATCATTTTTATTCAGACAAAGCGACGAAAAAATGGAGGTTCTCAATTCGACATGATATTTTTTTTACGCATAAAGGCCTATTCAGACCTAACCGGTATTCGCTGCCGCTGTGGGTAGAGGTACATACCGCGCGGGTTTCGCTCAGGTATTTAGTATCAAGTACCGCGATTTTCTCTGCCGCAGACGGTAGCGAATACCCCATAGGTCTGAATCTGAATAGCTACCATGCGTTATTCTACCCACAAGGCTAGCGAAATCCGCTTTGGTGTGAACAGTAATATTACCGCATACCCACTGGGCTTTCTCTGACTCAGACGGTAGCGAATACCGCTTAGGTCTGAATAGGCCTTAACTTTTTACTGAGACTTCCGATTTAAAAAAAAACTTTTTTTCCATTTAAAAATCCCTAAAGTACGGATGACAGCTTAACTGATTGCTACAAACAGGTCACACCCGAACAAATTCGTATGGATGAGAGATTAAAAATATAAAACCGAAAACCTAAATAAACATCAACAAAGCGATTTTTCTTGTACAGGTATCTTACGACAAACAAGACAATAATAGTATTAAGTTAGTACATATAAACCTAATTATGCATAACCAACAAAGCACATATTACTCACACACATTCATTGGTTTGTACTGTGTGTATTGTTGGTTACTACAAGCTAAAACGACATAATGGATTTGCATTAAATTGACATACAGGTAGTTTATAAACTGAATTAACACGTCATCATTTTCCTGCCCTTGTACCATTCTATTTGGGGTCGGCGCAACACGTTTTCTTCGTCCATTCTCCCCTATCAGACGTCATGGCATATTTACTTCTTTCTCCTTAATATCATTCCTTACACAATCCATCCATCTTTTCTTTGGCCTTCTTCTCGCTCTCCGTCCATCAACATTCAGATCCATTACTCTTTTAGTCACATGTCCTCATCCCTCCTCATTACATATCCATACCAAGACAAACGACTCCCTTTTAATTTTTTTGACTGAATTAACACGAAACCTATTTTTTATCTCGAGAACACGCTCCCTTTTGACAAAGAGCAAATTCCATGCGGGCGAAGTCGTGGGTATAAGCTAGTCTATCATAATCTAAAGTCAATCTACCCTCCACTCAATCATGTAGAAAAAAAACTAGGTGAATAACAGTAATTTCATCAAATAAGTAAGGTTTCGTAGGTACTCCCTAGCGTGTTGGAACTGAAGTCGTTTTCTTTCGTGATTCAGACATTTAAGGTCAGTAAAGGTCAGGGCCAAGGTAAGTTAATTTTCTTATATTTAGACTCAAATTTGACCAATATTCGACCTTATTTGAAGCGCTGAAGTCATCGACGATGGCTCACGCCTGCCACGAAGTAACCTATGAACGCATGATCCCTTAATCAAGGTAAAATCCTTACTAATATTATAAAAACGAAAGTGAGTTCGTTTGTTTGATACGTCTTCACGCCTAAATGACTAAACCGATTCTCATGAATTTTGGTACAGAGATAGTCGAGACCCTGGAGACGGGCATAGGCAAAATTTTTTTTAAGGTGAGAAATGAGGGAAAAAGAGAGAAGAAAAGGGAAAACTTGCTATTACAATAAATAATGCGCAAGGGCAAAAACTAGAGTTAACAGGTACCTGCAAATCAGGAAAGAGGAACTGTGTTAACTCAAATTTAACGTGAGCGAAACTGCGGGCAAAAGCTAGTAAGTAATTATATAACCATAAAATAATCAGCCTCTAACACAGCTGGGGCAGGTTGTTTTCTATGCAAATAAAATTGAAGTGTCTGTCTGTTTATTGTAATTTATTTTTCTTTTTGCGAATTTAAATTCATTAAATAATTTGCCCCCACTCTGGGTGGACCGGGAGAATGTGAGACTTTTCCTGACCCACCTATGTTTCTTCTTTTGCCTTTTATGTACTAAGACCGAGGTATGTTTTTCGAACAACCCGCAACCACGGCAGGTAATGGCCCTGGCAGGACCCTCTGCTTTGCTGATATCTGTCTGAGGCGCGCGTGGAAAACAAACGCCCCGATCTTACGGCAAAATAACAGCTTTATGTTGAATGTATATCTACATATAAAATTATAATACGGTACTTATTCCAAAGAACCTATTTTATTTATTTTTTGTTTGCCCGTCTGTGTTTTTTTTCCGGCTAATCTCCAAAACGCCGAGATTGACCGGGAACTTTTATTGGTAGATAGCTGATAAGGAGAAACAAAAATTAAATAAATAGGAATTAATTAATTATTTAAAAAAAAAATATTATCACAACTTCATGTGAATGAAGGTCGCGCGCAAAAGCTAGTAAATTTTAAATTAAAGTATTGTAGAAACCCTGCTGGTTCTGAAACCTTGTTTTTCCATAACAAAACATTTACTCAAGAAACTGAAGCTTGCAGATGCAGAAAAGACAAGCCAAACAAAAGAATCGAGAAACTTTGAGCGGGAAAATAGGGAACAAGATATGCCTTTGTTTTTACTAGTGTCGTGGAAATTGCAGAGAATTGTGTTGCTTCGGGTCCTGTTACTCTGCTACTAGTTAGTGTAGTGTTGCTTGTTAGAAATTAAATTGTTTTAGTTAGAAAGGACAGAGAATTGTAGCTTCCTCTGCTTTCGTGCTCTATGACAAGATGGCGGACGCGATACGAATGTTGAATGAATTCGGTGTTTTAAGTTCGTTTTTTAAATTCAAATTGTTGATTTGAAAACAGTGTTTTGTCTTTTTGCTTAGTGTGTTTGGCAAAAATTTAGATTTTTACATTATAAGTTACAGGTTAAGAAGTGTGTAAAAAACCGGCTAAGTACGTGTCGAACTCGCACAGCAAGGTTGTCGTACAAACTTGTGACATAAACAGCCATATCTTTTGACTGCGTAGACTTACGCCTAGTGCCAAAAAACAAAAAACGATTCGTTTTGCTTAGGGATAGTAGTATTTTGACATAAGTTCTATTCAAAATACTACTATGCGTAAGCAAAACGAATCGTTTTTTCGGAACTGGGCGTTAGAGGGTTGATTTTTTCACAGTTCCAAGGTTCTACAGACTTGAGTACCTATAACCATGCTTTTAATTTCAACTGGCTACCTCCACGTTCCCGAGATAAAGGGTATTGACAAACAGATAGACGGACAACAAAGTGATCCTATAAGGAATACCTTATTTCCTTTTGAGATACGGAACCCTAAAAATTGAAGGTTACTTCCTCTTGAAGCTAAAACAAGACTTAATTTGATAAATTAGAGGTACGAGTAAATTAAAACTTAAACAATAATTATAAGCTTCTATTCAGTCAGATTTTGCATTTCCTAAAGAATCACTGGACCGAGCAATCAACATTGTACTTATACTTCTTTTGGCACAAGGAAGGTTGTCAAAACGATTGTTTGTTACTAATTCTCACACAATAACTCCGTATTTTTTTTTCTGAGACTATTTTTTTTTAAGCTTTGTATATTTTTTAAAACATAGAACTAAACCCAGAGAGCATAAACAAATTGCTCTATCTTTTTACAAATTCACGACATTGGACATTATGGACCTATGTCTATTTCCAAAATGCTGTCATTTAAGGTACTCCTTGAACAGCAGCCATTTGAGGAATTCCGCTGCGGAGTCTCACTGCGGCGTAGATACAATAATTATTTTAATTGCAGAGTTAAAGCTTACATAATGAAGTGTATTTAAACGAGCTGTTCTGTTGATGCGACATAAATATGAGTAATTAATTAAAATAAAGCCCGCGGCTTCGCCCGCGTGATATGGAAGAAAAGTATCCTAAATGTTAATCCAGACTATAATCTATCTCGGCGCCAAATTTCGTTTAGCCGTTTTGACGTGAAAGAGTAACATACATCCATACATAAAAAAAAAATACAAAATACAAATACAAAAATATTTATTTTAACTTAAGCATTGTTTCATACATGAATTGAGGCAGCCCCAGTAAGTTACAATAGTACTTGTGTCGGAGCTGTCTCACTCTTCTCTTAAGTGGTATCTTAATTAACAATGAAAAAGAAGAAGACAAATTGTAAAAAGAAAATAATTAATATAAATCAAATTAAAAATATAAGCAAGCAGCTCTAGATGTGTTAGGTTAGTGTAGGTAGTGCACGTATATGCGTGCAATGTGTGTTTGTGTATATGTGTGTGTGTGTGTGTGTGAGTGTGTGTGTCTGTGTGCGTGTGTGTGTGCGCGCGCGTGTATGTGTGTTGGTACCCGGGTCGTTACCGTTAGCTCACCCTGATCAGAATATTTTCTGTTTCTTCATATGTCAGAGGCTGTAACCAATCACCTATTGTTTTTTTACAATCATATAACAGCAAGGGGTATATTTTACATCTTAGGTTTAGCTTATTATAGATGTAGGTGGATTGTGTAACATATTGACGTCTGGCAAACGCTGTTCGAACTCCTGGAGAGTAGGCCACAATATCTCTGCGCCTTCTGGTCTGAGTTGCTGGGTCATAAGGGAGACACTTATGCAGGGTTATGGTCACCCTAAAAATATAAAGTTTCCTTATCGAGAGTAAGTGACTCTCTTTATAGAGGTCCGATGTAGGGAACCTAAATGGTTTAAAATACATCACCTTGATAAGTGCTCGCTGAGTTCTTTCTAGATCGAGGAATCTCATTTTGGAAGCTCCACCCCATATCAGAATGCAGTAAGTTATTACGGATTGCGCCAGAGATATATAGACCTTGTTGATAAGTTGTGTGGACATGACATGACGTAAAGTTTTAAATACCCAAATGAGTTTCCTGATCCTTTTCATGAGTACCTCGATGTGAGCGTGCCATGATAGTCTTTGGTCTACGATTATGCCTAAGTATTTTGTGGATTTAGCTTGTTGTATATTCTGACAGTTTGCAGTTATACAGGGAATAATTTTGACAAGCGTGTATAGAAATGCCAAAGTCAGTACCAGGCTGTGATCTTTGATTCGGGGAAAAACAAATAAAATTAGTTTTATCGGCATTGAGAGTTAATAGATTTGTTTTAAGCCATTCAGCCATCCTAATCAAACCGTGTTCAGCTACAATTTTCACGTCATTCCATGACTTTCCCGAAAAAACAACAGCAGTGTCGTCTGCATATGAGAAAATTTTACCTCCATTGATCTGCATATTGCAAAGACTGTTTATATATATTAAAAACATTGTCGGACCCAAAACTGTTCCCTGTGGAACTCCGTAGTAAACTTCCCCTTCGACACTACATACGTTTGCTATCTTCACCATCTGTTGTCTATCCTTGAGGTAGCTCTCAAAAAGGGAGAGAGATGTACCCCTTATACCTATGTTTTCTAGTCTGTGCAGAAGGATCGGGACGGAAACGGTGTCAAACGCTTTTTTGAGATCTAGGAAAACTGTTAAACATTTATAACCCCTATCCACTCTATCAACAATTTCAGATGTCAAAGCCAAAATAGCGTCTTGTATTGAGCTTCCTCGTCTAAATCCGTATTGTGCATTTGATAGAATCCTCACAAACATTCGCATTTGAAATATTAGTCTGGAATGACATAGGATACTTTTTTTTCGATATCATGCGGGCGTAATATACTAGTATCAGTTGCATCCGGTTAGACTGGAGGACACCCCAACGTATTTAGGTAATGGCAATTGATGTGATGCGGTTTAGTTGTAGAAATGTGACGCCTTTTAAAAGCAATAGTCGTTTGTCTACCTTACACGACGGTAGATCAAGTTATAAATACAAAACCAGTTTATATAGATCTTTTATAGTACGGAAAATATATACAAATTCAGGTCATGATTTACTGGAAACTAATATGGCTATGAGATCACACAGCAATCTTAAATATGCCTAATAATATTGACTTATATGAAGAGTGTAGCTGACATGTCATTGACTGATTTTGATTCAATCGATTATCAGCTAATCGATTAATTATCTGTGTCATTAAAGGGGAGTATCGTCCTAGTGGACCAATTAATTTCCTAATTAACAACATTTAGGCCAATTGACAAACGCATTTTTTTAAATTTAGAAGATTTCGTGAGACGATTCATGATTTTATTGTGTGCCACGAAATTTTTTACTAACGCCTTTTTGCTTCTTACAATTACTACAACTTGGTGTCTGCTACTTAATATTTATTTATTTAGTAACGTTGTTATGGAAAATCACGAAGCACAGTCGAGTATAGGTAGTTTGGTACCTATAAGAAACCTAGATTGCCTTGATGGTTCTAGGTTTATTTGTGAACTCGCTGTTGTGTTTATTCTATGTATTTATGGATATTCAATTGTGCAGAATATAATATTAGTGAGTTGACAGTGAGTAACGAGTCACGCTATACAACTCCTAAATACTTGCACTGGCTGAATAGTAGGCCTACCATGACGTCTTAAAGCAGAACTTATTCCACTGAGGGAAAGAGGTGGTGCTAGACACCCTGTATAGCTCTGTCTCTTTTCCTCAGTGGAATAAGTTCTGCTTTAAGATGTCATGGTAAGGTAGCAGGTCCACTTAAATCTGTTTGGTACTTTCTTAAACAGACCATCTCAGACAAAACCAAGATTTTCGTCTAGACTTTAAAAGAGACAATGACCTCTGAGTTTGTTTCGGCTTTTTTTTCTCAGAGCAGTCGGGTACGAAACACCGGCATCATTTAATTTTTAAAAAAGACGTGTACAAGTGTTTATAAAAATCTGCTTGCAATATTTATCATATATTTTTTATTTTTTTTTTGCAATATTTATTATAATTTATTGTTGTTGTATGTGCAGGAGTTAATGGCTAAATAATAGCAGCAACTCGGGTCAATCTGCAGGTTAAGTTGCGCTTGCAAAGGTTTGGTTCCGAGAGGAGTTAAGGCCGTACCCTACGCAAATAACCTTGAGCATTAGTTCCCTCTATTTCGCGCAGGAGTAACAGTAGTGAATAATACCTATTTTTTAGAATAAAAACTACTTAAAAACTATGTAAAATAAAGTTTTGGGTTTTCGGAAAAAATATTTGTACCAAAATGTTCATCATAGAATTTTGTATCCATTAGTATCAGTAGCAAAATTAAACAATGTTCACTTTACGACGAGGAGATGCATGTTATTGATATTTTTTCTCATTTCTGGGGTTTTGTTGTAAGGAGATTTACTAAATAATTACTCAATAAAAAAAAACTACAATAATGGAAAGGACATTATAAAGAAATTTAACATATTTTTTTGTTACTAAGTTCGTTTTAAATAACAAGTAGATAGCTCCAGAAAACGGCTTACGCGGCGTTTCGGTCGAGCAGGCGCCTTAACAACTTTTTCTTATCGCATTTTTTCGTTGGTTTCGGCTGTCATTTGTAGATCTTTGACGTCGTTTTGGGTAGTCAGAGGCCTGAAACTCTGAAAACCAATCGTCTCACTAAGGGGGCAAAGGTTTTGCCCAGTTACTACTGGGTTGAGTAGGACACAAAGAGCAGTCGACACGGCCTTTTTTGTTTGAGTGGGAAATCATCAAATAACTTCCCGTCGGGAGTGTCAGACATGTACTGAATAAAACCCACCCAATGTCCTTCTATTGCACTTTACGTTCCGGGGCCGCGGTATCTCTTTCGAACAACCCGCAACCCCGGAAGGCGGAAGCCCTAGCAGGCAACTATATGGATGGACGGTGAGCTACTTATTGCTCATCGTCCGTTAACCCAATTCTACGGTGGCCGGGTTTCGTCTCGCGGTGCCCGACGCCCGGAGCGTCTACCGCGGCGGCTGGGTTGGTTTAATGTTCTCTCCTTCAAACGTCCAGCCACCTCCTTCGTTAGCGTGACTGCTTAGCAGAACGTTACCGCATCCACAAGGACTTCTGGCGTGTAGAACTGTACATATAATATAAATAAGAAATAAAATAAGCAAACGAGTGATGAACTTGGCTGCCAGTTCGTTTTGTAATACAAGAATTTGATTGCAATAAATTACTAATACGATGTAAGTAATATGAGTTACGCAAGCTTTCTTTATGAAATAATCGTACACACGAGGTCAGCAAATCGGAATGTTTCTTATCGAACGGGCAATAAAGATGTTTTTTTATTAACTAAAATTGTCTTATTACAACACAGATAATTTGTTTGTTGGCCATTTGTTTATAAGTTGTTTTTTTTTTCAGAAATGTTTTATCAGCTTGCAAAAGGTAAACAGATAATAGGATCATAATGTTACCTTAGGGGGTGAGCACGGTTGCGGGTTGTTCGAAAGAAATACCCTGGCCCCCGAACATAAAGGGCAATTGAAGGAACATGGGTAGGTTTTAGTCAGTACAAGCCTGAAACTCACCTCCGCTCCAGAGCGCGGGGAAGTGATTTGATGATTTCCCATTCGCAAAAAAAGGTCATTGTCTCTTTTAAAGTCTAGACGAAAATCTCCGAGATGGTCTTTTTAAGAAAGAACCACACAGATTTAGGCAAAAATAAAATGCGAACGTAACTCGTACGAAATCGCGGGTAAGAGCGAGTTCTATAAGCTAAGAAATCAAGTTGTTTCTATTGAATGGCCTACTATCGAATTGGCAATAAAGATGTGTTTTTAATTAAAACTTGTGTTATTTCAACACACATTATGTTTGTGATCCACTTCTTGTAATGTTGTTTGTCTCCGTTGGGTTTAAATGGGTCTAGAACCGCTTCTAAATTCAAAAGTGTAGAGATAGGTCTTATTTTAAGAAAACAAAACTTTAATTGCTGTGCCATTAACCTTTGAAGATTAATCTCATGAGCAGGGGATGAGAAGGCGACAGGCGGCCCTGGTTTGCGTCCGGCCCTGTTTCAGTCCGTGGTCCGGAGCGAGAGGGAATGGGAAGCGATCACCTTCTGCGAAGCAGTAATGCTAGCGAAAGCTAGGTTCCAGGGAGGGTACCTCAAACTATATTCCGTGTCGACGGCGCATACCTAGTCCACGCGCGCCTCAATAACATGTCAGCAAAGCACAGGGGCCTGCCAGGGCCAGCGCCCCCCGGCAGGCGGAGGCCCTGGTAAGCCCCTCTGCTTTGCTGACATCTCTTTGAGGCGCGCGTGAAACACTAACGCACCGTCGACACGGCCTGTCGTCAATAGACGGCCGGTCGGTGAGCTACCCATTGCTCACCATCCACAGGCCCGCATCTACGGTGGCCGGGAGTCATCTCGCGGCGCCCGTCGCCCGGGGCGTCTCCCGCGGCGGCTGGGTTGGTTTGAGGGTCATGTTATGCCTTATTGGAGAGGTTTTTCTGAAAGTCCAGGTGCGCAGTACTCGTAACAGGTGGGGGCGTGCCCTTATGACCAAATGTATGAACGTGGACGGGTCAAAACAAGTATGTTAGGATTGTAGCCGGTGACGTTCTGCGGTTTCTGCCTAGCCCCTAGGGAAATGTATCTCTACAATTTTCGACTTACAAAAAACACTAAAAAGACGGAAAATAAAACATCCGGAAATCGATGAATGGAGATAAAAGTCATATGGGGCCCCATTTCGATTATCACGAGAAATTTGAAAATCGGCCTTTAATCGACGGAGACATCGCGTTCCAAACATACAAAAAAAAAAAACAAGTCAAATTGAGAACCTCCTCCTTTTTTGAAGTCGGTTAAAAATATTTAAATGGCATCTAGGTATTTCTGGCTAAGGTCACTGGGGCCTAAAATGGCTGCCTGAGCAGAATCATAATAATATAATTCACGTTAGAATTCTTAAAATTGCTACAGAAAGCAGGTTTATATGTTTACTAGCTTTTGCCAAAGGTTTCGCTCGCGTTAAATATGTAGGTACATGTGATTTTTGCCCTTGCGTCTTAATGAAGTTTTCCATTTTCTTCCCTTTCTGTCCCTCATTTCTAACTCTTTTTGTTTTATAAAAACCCAACTATATCTGTACCAACATTCATCGAAATCGGTTAAGCCATTTAGGCGTGAAGACGTAACAAATAAACTCACTTTCGCTTTTATAATAGTAGTAACTAATATATTATATATAATAGGATTACACTCTATTGAATTAAATAAAAGCACAATTGCGTTTTCTGTAAAAACAAAATTAATATATTAAAAAGACGTTATATACAAAGGTTTTTTACACATTTTTATATCAATAACTTTTATTACTTACCTGTAGAGACAAAAAACAACATTTAATGCATTTAATTCAGGTGTAGATATTTATAATACAATATTATCTTGTTTATATATTTTATAGGCGAATTTTCAGTTCTCTCAGATGTCACTGTCAAAACTGACATCTATAAATGATTAAGAAAACGAAAAGCAAAGAGGTTTTCTTTACATATATATTATTTTATAATAGTAGGTAATAGTAGTTACTTTGTGACCATCGCGGCATCGTACGAACTGGTTATATCCGTCAGTGGTTATTGCTATTGTACCGATTTGTACCGACACTCAATTTTACAATGTTTTTCTCTATTCTTTAATAGTCAGGTCATTCGGGTGGGTACTAAAGCTGTTATTATGGAGTCGTAAACCAGTTTCTTTAAATGCACGTAGGTTTACCTTGATCTGATATAGTGGTTTCTTATGTAGCTAGATGTATCTAGGCTAGGCAAACCTATAAGTACTTACACTTAGGTATCTGTTTAGATTTCAGGTTAGCAAAGGGCAAGAACTTTGCCGAGGCTAGTTCTGTGATCACTTGTAGTATACTAGCTTTCGCCCGCGACTTCGTCCGCGTGGCATAGTTACTTCGGGCTTACGCTAACTTTAACCCGCGTGATGATCCCTTTTCTCACTTTTTTAGCCTATGTCAGTCTCTAGGGTCCCAAATATCTCTGTACTAAAATTCATCTAAATCGGTTTGGTCATTTAGGCGTGAAGACGTAACAAACAAACTCACTTACGCTTTCATAATATAATATTAAGGACTGTATTAAATATATACATGGTATAATAATAGTATAGTAAGTATATAATAGTATTGAAGGAAAAATATCGTTACATTTTAAGGGTTAATCTGAACAGGGTAGATTTATCTAAGGTATTATAGCATTATTTTAGAAGCAGTATTTTAACTTCACTCGAGTTGAAGGAAGCACATATAACAAAGTTTAGTTTAATAATGAATCAGCTTTTAAAAATAAAATATTTCAGAACAGGTGCAGCTGCTAGCCGTGATCAAATTGTAATGACCAAAACGGAGTTGCACATGACGCAAATGATAGAATGAAATTCGAAATATGATTATTTAAAAAAAAACAATACTGATCCAGAAGGAAAGAGGTTGAGGCAACGGAGGAGGTGGAATACCCACTCTGTTACAATACTATATATACAATTATGTATAACTAGCTAGCGCCCGCGGCTTCGGCCGCGTTAAATTTGGTGTAACACAGTTCCCCATGCGCCTTATTGATTTGTAATAGCAACGTAAGATTTCCCTTTTCTTCCCTCTTTCTCCCTCACATCCCACTTTTTTAAATAAAAATTAGCATATGTCCGTCTCCTGGTTCCCAACTATCTATGTACCAAAATTCATCACAATCGGTTTAGCCATTAAAGCGTGAAGAGGTAACAAACAAACTCACTTTCGCATTTATAATATTAGTAAGGATTGAATAAATTACAATGACTAAGACTAAATAAGACAGCTACTTATGTATTTCTTATAATATCTCTAATGATTACTGTAAATAATTGCCAATAGTGATTATTGTATTTGTGGCAGGTAAATATGTAGAAGCACAATTCAAGGTTTAGGTATCTGTGTTTCTTTTTTTATTATTGTGGAATCTTAAGATGGGAAGACATACTTTATGTTAATAGTATATATTCAACAAAAACAACTGAATGTGTCAAGTAGTTTTCAACAAAAAATATCGTTGTATTTATGTAGGTAAAAAAAGAAATATGGCCTGAAGTAAGTCTCAAACTAAAGTTAGGGATTTAATTTAGTCTTTTTTAGGGTTCTGTACCTCAAAAGGAAAAATCAGAACCCTTATTGAAGGGTTCCGTGTTTTAAACAAAGACAACAAAATGATCAAATTACCACTTTGTTGTCCGTCTGTCTGGGTGTCAAGACCATTTGTCTCGGGAACGCGTTGATGTATCGAGTTGAAATTTAAATCATATACGAGTACATACTCAAGTCTGTGGTCCATTTGTGCTGTGAAAAATCCTTTAAGTCTACGCAGCGCGAGTATGACTCGCTGACGGCTGTTTTTTTATCGAAAATACATTTAACCTTGTAACAAACACAATCAGATCAGTAGGCCTACTATGACATCTTAGGGTGCGTCCACATCTGGCGAATGTGCCGCAAATGTGCAGCACGCGAGCCGATTGCGAGCTGCCCGCAAGCTGCGCGCGTGCAGTCACTGCAATGGTTTGGTGCGCCTCTTTAGCGCAACTCATACAAGGCTCGTATAGAGCGCGCGAGCGGCGCGCGATCTGCGCGCGCTCAGTTCTCGCCCCTATTTCTTTCTACGCATAATTTTTTAGATTTTTTCTATAGTAATCTTCGAAATAATCGATCTTTAGGATCCCATAATACTGGAAATCTTTTATATGTTTCAATGAAGCGTAAACAATTCTCCTCCGTCCACTCCATGACAACACGTACTTAGCCTCCAGTAATCAGAAACGAACTGAGCGAAATAACTAGCGCGCCGCCCGCGCGCTGATCGCGTACGGCGCTTAGGTCGCGCGCGAACTGCGCGCGGGCGGCGCACAGTGGGTCGAAACTATAATTTTAGTGACATAGGGGTCAATTTCGTTTTTTTTGCGTTTTCTGAATGCGGATGGATAGAACTCGTCAGCTTCAATAATTAATATATCTTGACGTTTTTCTCTTAACTTAATAGTTTGGGCAGAAAAATGGGTTTTGTGTTTTTTTTGTATGGAACGGATCAAATAAAATCCAATTCCGGCTAAGTAGCGTTAGATCCCGCTTTGCAACGTTATTTTTCTTATACCTTGGGTCATTCACTATCATTTGATGCTATGAACATTTGCATAAAGTTGCAACTCTGCCCAAAAATGACGATTGAAAAAATGAAAAAAATACATAGAACTAAAAGCTTCATTTTTATTTCCCTAAGTTCTTCTAGGTCAATTTTAATATGAAATAGAAAGTAAACACTTAATAATACAGGTATGTACTTAACAACTAACAAGAATATACCTAATTAAATCTCTAATTAGCTTAATTTTGCTAATATACTACATATATCAAAAAGGTGGATCATTATCTAATTTTGCATTTCTTTTGATTTGTTTAATAACTTAATTAGTTTAACGTTTTAAGTTCATAAAAAAATATGTTTTCACTTTTAGCCATTATTGTAATACTAATGAGGATCATTAGTTAATGAACCCTCATTAAGTAGGAAGCAGAAAAATTAGAAGTTATCTGTTTGTCACTGGTATAAAAGGGCTATATTTATTATATATTAATTAGTATTCGTTTATTCGTACTACTACTAATATCCAGTGATTGTGATCATACCTTTTTGGCTATAATGGAAGGTTTAGTTAATAATTTAGATTTATTTATGATTTTAAGAGAGCAGCTGCACTCATTGTCTAATAGTTCAAAACTTTTTCAATTTCTACAAGAAAAAATAAATGTGTCTGAGGAAAACAGTGCTGAACTCCAAAAATTCTGTACGCGATTTTGTTCAAATATAAATGCAAGGTGGGAGCGAAGTAGCCGCACGTTGGCACAGTTTATTAGAAAAAACGGGGATTGGTTGGAAAGTGCAATAAGTTGGCCTGCGGGAATAATACCTGAACCTGTTGACACTGAACAAAGAATGTTTGAGGTTTGTGATAAAGAAGATGTTGAAAATCTACCACCATCTACAGCAGAAGCTTCCACATCTACATTTACACCTCGAAAACCTTTCGAAGAATTGAGCTCCAGACAAAAACGGAGACGTGTTGATGAAATCAACAAATCGTTTTCAGTATCCCCGGATGAACTGAATGCTACCACAATTGCTAATTTAAGAAATACTGGAAATGAAGATGTAGGAAAAATAATGCATCATTTGTTAAATAACCCAGAAGATTTAGAAAAAGTTAAGGAGTGTTTAAGTGCAAAAGTGAAAAGTAATCAATATTCACCCGATAAGGCACTGTCTTTGTTGGTTTCTCTTAAATTAAGTAGATGGCAGTATATAAGTCTAAGAGAAGCAGCAAGTGAAAATGGGTCGGACTTATACCCTTCTTATTATAAAATTAAGCAAGCAAAGTCACAATGTTACCCAGGAAAAGAAAACGTAACTATAACAGAAGATGGAGCTGCTATTAAACTGCAAGCTTTACTCAACTTGACGGTCTCGAGGCTATTAGATGTGATTGCTTTGGATTTGAGCTCGGCAAAAGATTTAGTGCTTATAAGCAAATGGGGTTTTGATGGAGCCTCAGGTCAAAGTAATTACAAACAAAAGACGGAAACAGACTTTGATGATTCAACTATTTTCATGGCCAGTCTAGTTCCTGTAAGGCTTTAACAATCTGATGGCACAATTGTTTGGGAAAATGACCGACCCTCATCAACATTCTATTGCCGTCCGATTTTGTTTAAATTTACCAAAGAAACGCAGTCAACAGTGGTAAGTACAAAAAATAGCATAGAAAAAGAAATAGATGAACTTCAGCCATCAAGATTCAGTCAAGTTGAAGTAACGCATAAATTGATCATGACGATGATAGACGGCAAAATTACTTCATATTTGTCAGAGACATCATCGTCTGTCTGTGATATTTGCAAAGCAAAACCGTCCGAGATGAACAATTTACCAACAATTGCTCAAAGAGAAAAAAACGAAGATATGTACCAGTATGGATTGTCATCTTTACATGCCTGGATAAGAAGCATGGAGTGCTTACTTCACATCGGTTAGTATATATTATATTTTTACTACATCCTTTTTCTCTTTCATTTATGTTTAATTTCCTTTTATAAAGTGTCATTCCTCTTTCTTTGCAGCTTATCGTTTGGAGTTTAAAAAATGGAGTTTGCAGGGGCGATGATAAAGAAAAACTGACGCTCAAAAAGAGCGCTATACAGCAAGCATTTAAGAGTGAAACCGGTTTACTCATTGATATTGTCAAGCAAGGAGTAGGCACAACAAATGATGGCAATACTGCTAGAAGATTTTTTAGAGATCCACCAACAACAGCCCGCATAACAGGAATTAGTTTAGAGTTAATTGAAAGGTTTCACGTGATTCTTCAGACTGTGGCATCTGGAGAGCGCGTGGATCTTACAAAATTTTCTGAATATTGTAATGATACTGCTAAATTATATGTTAATTTATATCCATGGTATTATATGCCATCAAGTGTTCACAAATTGTTGGTACACGGGGCTGACATAATTAAGCATTTTGGTGCCATACCTATCGGTAAACTGTCGGAAGAAGCAGCAGAGGCTCGCAATAAAGATTTTCGGAATTACAGAGAGAGCCATCCTAGAAAAGTAAGTAGAACGGCGACAAACGAAGATGTTTTACACAATCTTCTTTTGTCGTCTGATCCTAAGATCACAAGTCTAAGACCTCAAATGATAAGACAAAATATTATGGTTCTCTCTCCAAAAGTCAAAGAGCTTCTGATGAGTTTTCCAACAGAATCCGGTTTAGATTTTATTGATGTAAATAATTTACAAGATAGTCCTAGCGATAGTGAATAAGATTTTGATAGATTGTAAGTGTACTTTTAGTTTTTTTTTTTTGTAAGTATTAGTGTTGTATATTGTTAGTCCTAATTAGGTGTATTATTGTGTAACTTTACTTAACCTTTATTATGTACCTTTTGTAAGTAGCTTTATTATGTACCTACGTTTTACTACTATTTACCTTTTTCCTAAGTAAGTACACATTTTTACTTAAAGAGCACATTCGTATCCTCTTTTAAAAATAACTTATTAGTACGAGTACCTACCAATTTAAGCGTATACCTATTAGATCTTTTAATTGTATTTATGTTATTGATTAAGTACTTACCTGTATTAATTCGTGTTTTGTCTTACTATTTTATTTTTGTCATTGTATTTCATATTAAAATTGACCTAGAAGAACTTAGGGAAATAAAAATGAAGCTTTTAGTTCTATGTATTTTTTTCATTTTTTTAATCGTCATTTTTGGGCAGAGTTGCAACTTTATGCAAATGTTCATAGCATCAAATGATAGTGAATGACCCAAGGTATAAGAAAAATAACGCCGCAAAGCGGGATCTAACGCTACTTAGCAGGAATTGGATTTTATTTGATCCGTTCCATACAAAAAAACCACAAAACCCATTTTTCTGCCCAAACTATTTAGTTAAGATAAAAACGTCAAGAGATATTAATTATTGAAGCTGACGAGTTCTATCCATTCGCATTCAGAAAACGCAAAAAAAAACAAGTTGACCCCTATGTCACTAAAATCATAGTTTCGACCCACTGTGCGGCGCAGAAGCGGCGCACGAACAAAAATGCACGCGCGCAGCTCGCGGGCAGGTCGCAAACGGCTCGCGAGCTGCACATTCGCGGCACATTCGCCAGATGTGGACGCACCCTTAAAGCAGAACTAATTCCACTGAGTGAAAGAGATGGTGCTAGACACCCTGTATAGCTCTGTCCCTTTCCCTCAGCGGAATAAGTTCTGCTTTAACACGTCATGTAATTCGTAAAATATGACATGTGAAAAGAATACTAATTTTGAAATCGACGTTAGTATTTACGTATATTTTTAATTTTGTCTCATCACGGAAATTAAAATATATAGAAAAATGACATAGAGTTTATGGCCCTATGAAGGCGCGAAGAGAATTTAAAAAAAAACTGATTTATCTGATAATACCTAACAGAGACCTATTATTTCTAAAATATCAAGTATTGTGACCTTCACATTTTGATTTGTTCATCTAAACCAAAACAATCTCTGTTAGATTTCGAAACTGACTATTATATTTTATACTTTTTGGACACGCCTTTTTGATATTTTATGGGATTGAGGTGAAGAAATTGTAATTAAGATGTCTTTGAAATTGTTCAATATTTAGCTTAATGGCGGATCAAATTCTATACTAATACGCGGGCAGATTTTCTTAATGGCAAACCTACAAATAACTTCCCCCATTCTGGGCGGAGCGGGGGGAGTGTCATACTTTTACTGACCCGCCTATTTCTTCTTTTGCCCTTTGTGTTCCAGGCTTTCAACCGTAGTCGTATTTCGAAATATGGCCAAAAGACCAAGCAGCTTACAACTGCTGATTCCCGTCATCTGCAAAAAAACGTTCTCAGAACGAAACGCATTAGGCCATAACAACAAACAAACCGTTATTTCTATAATATTAAGGTTGCGAGTCATTTGCATATCCGTGCATTTCGTGCCAAATTAGATAATCGATTATTGGATCACTGACATTTGCAGGACCTTGTTCAACACTGCATAGAATGTTGCGTTAGTCTGTAGAAAAATACTCAAGGAATGCAACAAAATAAAAAACTCATAACAATAAAGACTGGATAGACTATAAGAAGGCCTATGACTCCGTGCCACATACATGGCTCATGAGGGTGCTAGAGATGTATAAAATTGATGCAACTCTCCGCACCTTCCTGAGCTCGTGTATGAGGCAATGGAGTACGGTCCTTCGCTATCCAGGATGTCGGCAGATTCAGAGGAATAGTGAACCGATAAGGATAGAGCGAGGTATATTCCAGGGCGATAGTTTGAGTCCACTTTGGTTCTGCTTAGCCTTGAATCCTCTAAGCAAGCTGCTGGAGAATTCAGGTCTGGGCTATCGATTGAGGAGAGGTGGTCAGGTTATATCTCATCTTCTTTACATGGATGACCTGAAACTTTTTGCCCCCAACGATTTGCAGCTGATGGAGCTACTGAAGGTAACTGAAACTTTCAGTAGCGCTATCAGGATGGAATTTGGTGTGGACAAATGTGCGGTCATGCATGTAAAGCGAGGGGAAATTGTGGAGTCTGTGGGAACCCAGCTCTCAGATTCCATAAACCTTAGATCCCTCTCAGCAACCGAAACCTACAAGTATTTGGGGATGTCGGAAGCGCTGGGCATCAATGTTGCTGACATGAAGCAATCGTTGAAGGAGCGCTTCTTTGGCCGCCTGAGAAAAGTATTTAATAGTCTTTTATCAGGCGGAAACAAGGTGCGTGCTTTCAACGGTTGGGTCATGCCGGTTTTGATGTACTCTTTCGGCATACTCAAATGGACTCAAACAGAACTGGACGCCCTGGATAGGAAGGTCCGTACATTGTTAACAGCATTTCGTATGCATCACCCACGTTCCTCGGTTATGAGACTGTATATCCCGCGGAGTTGTGGAGGTCGAGGCTTTTTAAACGCCAAGACTCTCCACAATCGCGAGATATGCAGTCTCAGGGAATATTTCCTAGAAAAAGACGTGGGAATGCATCGGGATGTGGTTGCAGTGGACAAAGGCCTCACCCCGCTCTCCTTGGCTAAAGAGAACTGGCGCAAACCTGTAGTGCTTGACACTAACGACCGCAAGGAGGTATGGCAGAGTAAGGAGCTTCACGGACGCTTTTTCCGGGTCCTACATGGACCCGATGTAGATCAATCAGCGTCCGTAGCCTGGTTACGTTCCGGGGACCTCTTTGGAGAAACCGAAGGTTTTGTCTGTGCAATCATGGATGAAGTTATGATGACGAATAACTACCGGAGATTTATTGTGAAGGACGGCACGGTTGACATATGTCGGGCATGCCACCGTCCGGGTGAATCAATTCGTCACATTATCTCTGGTTGTTCTCGCCTTGCTAACGGAGAGTACTTGCACAGACACAACCTTGTAGCCAGGATTATCCATCAGCAACTTGCTCTTAAATACAACCTTGTGGAATCGGAAGTGCCGTACTATAGGTATGTGCCCGACCCAGTTCTCGAACATGGCAATATCACATTGTACTGGGATCGATCGATCATCACTGACAGGAGTATTGTTGCAAATAAACCTGATATAGTGGTGGTGGATCGATCAGAGCGGCGCGCAATGATTGTTGACATAACGGTCCCACATGACGAGAACCTTGTGAAAGCCGAAAAAGATAAACAAATCAAGTATATTGACTTGGCTCGCGAGGTTGTCGATACGTGGGACGTGGACTCAGCGATCATTGTGCCGATAGTCGTTACAGCCAATGGCTTAATTGCCAAGAGCCTCGACCAACACCTGAGAAGGCTCTCGTTAGACGGCTGGATCAAGGGCTTGATACAGAGAGCGGTACTCCTGGACACGGCTCGTATTGTTAGGAGGTTCCTTTCTCTGGAGCCCTGACTGCCGGTAGCTTGGACCCTGTTCCCGATACCGGTGGGCTACTATTTTTATATTTTTAAATGTTTTTTTTTTTTTGTTTTGCTAAGAAATATGTAAAAATATAAAAATATGTAAACAAATAAATAAATGTCAAATTATTATTATTATGTTAGTAAAATTTTTGTTAATTTTTTAAATGTTTTTGGAAACGAAGTTCCTTATCGCACGTTGCGGAAGGGACTGGAAGGAAAAAAATAAGACCAAAACTTGTAACGACACTTTTGGCTTAAGACCAAAAATTGTAACGACACTTTTTGCTATAGTTTTAAGACGTGCTCTTTCTCTCATAGAAAGCAACCAAGTTATTTTCGTTTCGTCTTTCTATTTCGCATTAAACATTGTGGTGTCGCGAGGATTATTTATGTTGATTGTATATAGATTTTTTGTAAATAATAAATATTTTCCATCCGGGTGTCCCTTGACACCTCTCAAGTTTTATTTTCTAAATTTTTATGGAGACATATTTAAAAATGTAAAATTATATGCGTTAAAAAGAATAATCAAAATATTAAGTAATGTTTAAACAACAAATATTAAGAAACGTTTTATGGAAGAAATTGGGGGAAGTCTTTACCCAGCTATGGGACATTACGAGAAAAGTAAAAAATAAAAAGTTTTATACTGCAAAGCACAAAATCCAAAATGGCCCTGTGCAATAAAGAGTATTTAATTAATAAAGGGAATTTATGATAGTTAATTTTTTTTTGGAGTTTACTCCTTAAGAATCGATTTTCATATATAGGGCGCCCGGTATGAGAAAAATCCGAGGGGTAAAACCTACTAAAGTAACGAAAATGTGTCACGTTTTTGTTTGTCAGTGTGTATCAGTGTCGATGTATTTATATTGCTATTTTTTTTCATTAATTTGTGAATTTACCCTTTCATATGATATTAATCTTTTTTCAGTTGAATAAACTCTTTTTGCGTATGGTTAGATACTCGTACTTAAGGAGTAAACTCCAGTCGTGCGTCGGAGCTGACACACACACTTTTTTATTATGTACACGCGATGGCAGGTTAACCTATTCTAAACTACTAAGTATTATTAAGGTTTTGTTTAGTTTGCCGTCGTGTGTACATACATTGCGAATAATTCTATAATACGGAATTGCTTGTATGCCAAAATGTAGTATATTATTTTATGCGATAATAACATCTGCCAGCCGCCATCTACGCCTAATGTAAAGTATATGTATAGTTAAATAACATAGGTAGGATGTTTCATAATATAATTATGTATGAATAGTTTCTGTGCATTTTAATGCTGCACTTAGGTACGTATTATGATATAATTTCTCAGTTTCTTAAAAATCACACGGAGCCATTAATAATCACACCTAATATTCGTTGTTATGGTTCGATTATAATCTATTTTTGAAGTTATACTTCTTTGGGTGCGATGGAGATGAGAGTGAATTTAGCCAGCGACATCGTGAAGTTAGTTCTAGGTGGCATGAAAATCGATAACTATGTTCAAGTTGTATATTCTAGTATTTTTTTTATTAATTTTTATATTTTTCGTTAATCATTACAGCATTTTAGTTATTTTTTTTTCTATTTCGCCAAAGAAGTAGGTATAACTTCTAACGCGTGTACAAAAGTACACACACTCTTTTTTTTTGTTTTTATTTAAATCTGTTCTGTAGGCATTCCACTATATAATCCTGACTTTCTTAATAATTATTATAAAAGTGAAAGTGAGTTTGTTTGTTTGTAACATCTTCACGCCGACATGGATAAACCGATTTTGATGAATTTTGGTACAGAGACAGTTTGGGGGTCGACCCAGGGGACGGACATAGGCTATTTTTTAAAGATTGAGATATGAAGGAGAAAGAGCGAAGAAAAGGGAAAACTTAGTATTGCTATTACAAATCAATAAGGCGCAAGGGCAAAAACTGCAGATAGCAGGTACCTGTAGATCAGGAAAGGGGAACTGTGTAACCCCGGATTTAACGCGATCGAAGCGGCGAGCAAAATATAGTAACCAATAAAGCTGGTAAAAAATGTTGTGTTAATTTTAGGTAAGCTTCCTACGTACAGTACGTATGTCACTCTTTAGTAAAAAAATAATTCACATTTTTTTTTTAAATCTTGTTTACCAAAGCTGTTAGTTGCTTACAAGTAACTACTGGTAACACGTTAAAGACCGGTTGAACCAGCTCATGTGGGGCGTAAACGCGTAACCCACAAGATTATATAACAGATTATATTTAGATACTGCCGTTGATAAGATCGCGCACAGCTAAGATTTTTGTTTTATGTTTTTAGTTTATTAATTTTAATTATATTTAGACTAGTAATATCTGTTTAGTATATTTTTACTGTAAATTTGTAGGTACTAATTGTACTGATGTACCTGATTACATTTGTGACTATTTTTTTTTAATTATAATTTACAATGTATTGTGAACTAATTTTATACGCTGAAAATGATAAAACATGCTGAAGATGCAATTTTAAACTTTTTTTTATTTAGTTTGTTCTTATGTGCGTCTGTCTGTTAAGACCCTTTATCTCGAGAACGCGTGGATGTATCGAGTTGAAGTTAAAACCATATACTCAAATCTGTGGTCCCTTGGAACTGTGAAAAAACTGAAAAATCCTCTAAGTCTACGCAGTGGAAAACTATGGCCGTTTATGCCGCAATTTGGTACGGAACCCTCGGTGCGCAAGTCCTACTCGCACTTAGCCGTTTTTTTTCAATTAGGCATCCCTAGAGCTTTCATTGTCTCTGACATTCATTAGAAATAGTCAGTGGCACGAAACTATGACAACCAGATGATAGGTACTTAGTTGAGATGATACTGGTGTACACTCTCTCGTCCCGTTTAGACTGGAAGGCGACACCAAGGCGACACCAAGATTGTGAAACCACCATCACCCCACATTTAGGAAAAGGCTAGGCAAATGGTGCAGTTTGGACTGCCCTGGTATTTCTGATATATATATATTTTTATAGAAGACCAATCAATTGTGTTTCCAAAGCTATAAAACGTCGAAGTTCTATCACCGTATTTCTACCAACCATAAATTAACTTGCCCTTGCATATAACACCTATTAAAAAAGTTTGATTAAATTACATTACATTACCGACTAGGTAGGTACCTACCTACTAAAAGTAACATAAATGATGTTAACGTAAAATTACATTCGCGTCTCAGTATTTTCCGGAAAAATCGTTTTTGGTCATAATTTGTGTATTTTGCATTAGATTGCATGAATAAAAATATTCAACAGACAAAGATAATCATTAAAAGTACACCCTTTTATTTACCCGGAATTTTCTGGTATGCAATTGTAAATTAGCGCCATCTATGTTTGAGATAAAGAAACCCACTGTTCTTGCAGTTTCAGTGAAGTTGTACTAGATGGCGCTAGCTGTTAGATTCAAACTATACGATGGTTTGCATTTTGAGCAAATGAATGTGATACATCTTGCCAAATCTATAGCTAATATGACGTATATTCCTTGAAAAGGTAGGTTGAGGTGTAGGCATATTAAGCACCTGTTTCACCATTTTGTGCCTCTACCTTAGATCTGACTATTGCTGGTCAAGTGCCTCCTAAATCTCAAGGGAAAATGTTATCACCACTTTGAGTGTTATCAAGGTGGATGACAAAAAAACTTGTCCTTACTGTGCCTTTAGTTGCTGCCCCGCTCCCCTGGGTAGTAGCGTGATCTTGTATAGCCTATGTTACTTCCTGATAATGTAGCTGCCTATCAGTGAAAATGGTTAAAATTCAGCCATTACAAAAAAAAAAAACTAATCTTTCCTCTTTATAACAGTAGTGATGTAGACTAGCTACGTCTTGCGATTTCATCTAGTTACTGCTCAAATTCTAAGTATCGTAGCGTAATGATATATCTATGTTACTTCCTAATAAAAGTTTTCTAGTGACGTAAAAAAAAATAAAAATTGTCTTGTAGTTTTGGTACCTATTCGGAAAAAACAATTTATTTTTTTATTTATTGTCTTCAACTTAATATTGTCGTGTATTAAAATTAATGTAAATGTTTGCATACCCAATTGCAACTATCGAATATTACCCATATTTGTAAAATAGAATTCTATTTTATTCTATAATATTGGTACAGAAGTATAGATAAACTGACTGAATATAAACTACGAGTAATTTAACATAAGTACATGCTTAAACGTCGAAATTCTCCTCCACATCGTAATCATCCGGAAACGTGCCCAGTAGACTAGCAGCATTGCCACGATGAACAGATTATTCTCGAAGCTTCTACACAGTTCCATAGAGAAACATTCTAGACTCGAGCGTAATCCAAAATATTCTGGTTAATCATCCGACGTAACAGTATTTCAACTTTCCAACATCTAACATCAAAACTTTGGTTTGTTAAAACTTTTCACATGCAAATACGTTACGTACATGATATTATTTTCTCTTACTTAATTATCAGCTAATAAGTATTATTAGAGCTTGTTCAGGTGAACTTCGAGTCGTTAGTTGTTGTTCAAGAATGTTTTGAACATGTTCAAGTTTAGGTAGGAGTATGGAAGCTTGCTATGAAGGAAGTTAACTATGAAGGTATTAATTGTAGTAAGTTTGTATGAAGTATGTGAAACAGGTGTATTGTATAGATTCCGCTATTTTAGTATTGATTAATTTTATGCTGTATCTAATTTTATTAAGTTGGTAAGTATGAACTAAAGGGTTAATGAAACGCATGTGATGAAAAGAGTGATGCATATGAATGAGAGGGAGAGGAAAGTCATAGAAAATATGGATGGATTTTGTAAGGAATGATATGAAGGAGAAAGGAGTAAATGATGCCGTGACGTTTGACAGAGGAGAATGGAAGAAGACAACGTCTTACGCCGAACCCAAATAGAATGGGACAAGGGCATGTAGATGATGGTAAGGATAAAATAGGCCGTTGGCTATTTGTCAAATATATTTTTGCCAATGGTTAGGTACAGTAACCAAGGAAAGGTTAAAAATTATCGGAGCTGATTCTAAATACAGAAATGTTACTGGGTTTGTAAAAATGCGTTGCTTGATATTTATTGGGGGATGAAAAACCCATCCATGTTTCTTCCTTTGCCTTTTGTGTTCCGGGGCCGCGGTATCTCTTTCGAACAACCCGCAACGCCAGCAGGCGGAGGCTCTGGCAAGCACCTCTGCTTTGCTGACATCCCTTTGAGGCGCGCGTGAAACAAACGCGCCGTCGATACGGCCTGTCGTCAATAGACGGACGGACGGTGAGCTTCCCATTGCTCACCGTCCACAGGCCCGCATCAACCGTGGCCGGGAGTCCCCTTGCTGTGGCTTGATACTTATAGTGGTTCTTTTAGGGTGCTATCAGATTGCCAAGTTTTCTATTGAATTCGGCGGAGTTATCTTAGCCTGTACCTGTTAGTCTTAGTGTGAGTTACCAAGGATCGTATAGTTTACCTATATAAGGTTTTTGATTCAGTCATTTGTGACCGGTGCACGCACAGGTTTAATTTTTGTACACAAAGATATGCAAGAAAATAACGGAGTAAACCAACGCTCCGTACTTCGTCTCTTTCATTCCCGTTAATCAAAATATTTAAATAGTTAACTCATATATTAGATGGGTACAATTGCCAATCAAACATAATTAATGAGATATATGGAAAAACCGGTCAAACCTTAGAACTCAATTAACCGGTACCGACCACTATCGAAAGTTAAAAAACATGGCTATAGAATAACAATTCATTTTAATTTAAAAACTTAACAACAAACACGTATCATGTCATCATAGCTCTTCCCTAGCCTCATCACGAACCACTCCGTCGACCGCCATCTTGGAATACTTCTCCAGAAAATCTTGCCAGAACTTCTTCCTCTCTCCAAGAGGATTGGTCTTCATGCGGAGTTGCTTGGCTATGTGAAGGTAGTCAGTGTCAGGGTCTTTGCTTATTGGCTTCCAGGTGAACCCTTTTAGTACTGCATCGTCTTTGGAAGGTGTGGGATTCCTGAAATTAGAGGATATCGAATGAGTAGTGGTTTAAGGCGGCTGTCGATGTAACGGAGTTCTGTTCGAAGTTAAAATTTGTTTTTTTTTTATATTATTACTTGGGCCTACTTTTGACGTCAACCTTTTTTTAGGACAGATAATAAGGTCGTCTATGTGACGAGCCCAATAAATGTCAATTAACCAGCTACTTAAAATACATAGATGCTGGTCATATGAGCTCGGGAATACCAACGCCTGCCTGATGCGGTTGTCGGATGTTTGAAAAAGATATCGCAGCCCCAGAATATGGCAGCAGAGGCCAGTTTCGCGCCCCCTCCTGCGTCAGACGAGGTGGCCCAACTGCGGGCGGAGGTGGCCCGCCTGACAGTCGCCCCGGAGCTCCTCTTAGAGGAGAACCGCAAGCTGCAGGCAGACCTGGCCAGCCTGCGTGGAGCCGGTTCCCCGGGGGCACCCAAAAAGGGGCCACAGCAGCAGACGAGCCATGCCGAGCCGGTTGAGAACCAAATTCTCAAACTGGTTCGGCAAGAGATGGCTGCCTTCCAGGCGCGGTTCTCCGTCCTGGAGGCCAAAGTGCTGCGCCTGCCTCTGGCGGCAAGTCAGGCGCCAACCAAGGCGGCAAGCAAAGGCCGGGGGCCGGCTTCGTACTCGGCCGCGGCCGCCTCTGGCCTGAAGCCTCCTAGCCAGCCCACTAGAGTGCCGGCTGCGCCGGTCCCGACGGCACCGGCTAGAACGACGCAGGCCGCGCCGAAACCGGCGCAGGCCGCGCCGCCGAAACCGGCGCAGGCCACGGCGAAACCGGCCCCGGCAAGTGCGGCGCCGGCTAGGAAAGCCCCTAAAAAGGGCAAAGCGGCGAAGACGCCAGCGCCAGCCGCCGCCACCGCCCCCTCGCCTGACTCTCCGACGGCCGAAGCCGGGTGGGAGGTGGTCGGGGAGAAGAGGAGGGGGCGCAAGGCGGCCAAAGCGGCGAAGAAGAAGGCGCAGAAGAAGCGGCAGCGAAACGGCGCGGCTAGGCTTCGCGCCCCGAAGACCGCAGCTGTAGTGCTTACACTACAGCCGGAAGCGGAACAGAGGGGCGTGACCTACCGCGACGTGCTCGCTAAGGCGAAAGCGGCGGTGGACCTGCAGGAGCTCGGGATCACCGGGGGCCTCCGGCTTAGAGTCACAGCGACTGGGGCTCGGATGCTGGAGATACCCGGTGCAGCAAACAGCTCGTCCGCCGACGCCCTGGCTGAAAAGCTCAGGGCGTCCCTAGATGCGGACGAGGCCCGAGTGTCCAGGCCTGTCAAGTGCGCAAGTCTGCGCATTTCAGGCCTGGACGACTCCGTGGTGGAAGAGGAGGTGGTGGCTGCCGTCGTCAGGACTGGTGGGTGCCCTGCCGACCAGGTGAAGGCAGTGGGCACCGTACGTCCTGACCACGGGGGCATGCGAACTGTGACGGTTAGCTGCCCCGTGACGGCGGCCAAAAAGATCGTGGAGGGCCGAAGGCTCCTGGTGGGCTGGGTCTCCGCGCAGGTCAAACTGCTGGAGCCCAGACCTCTGAGGTGCTTCCGCTGTCACGTGGGTCACCACGTGGCAGTCAAGTGCTCGGAGGTGGACCGCAGCCGCCTGTGCTTCCGCTGCGGTCAGCCCGGTCACAAGGCCGTGACCTGCGACGCCGCGCCGCACTGCGACGCATGTGCGACGGCGGCCAGGCCGGCCGATCACCGGGCGGGAGGCAAGGCCTGCGCACCACCCGCCAAAACCAGGGGCAGGGGAAGGTCCTCCGCGACCACCGCCACCAACGCCGCCGCCGCAGCTGTCGCCGCTGCTGCCGCCGCTAGCACTGCCGCCGCTGACGCCACAGCGGCGGCAGCCGGGCCAACAGAGGGAGCCCAGGAGGGGGCTGTAATGGAGTGCCAATAACGGCCCCATTGCGCCTCCTCCAGGCGAATATCAACCACTGCGCCTGCGCTCAGGATCTCCTGCTCCAGAGCATGGCGCAGTGGTCGATTCATATCGCCGTGGTCGCTGAGCCGTACTTTGTCCTCCCCAGGGACGACTGGGTTGAGGACCTGAGCGGCTCAGTGACCATCATCTCGTCGGCCGCCGCCGGTACCCCGTCCTTCGAGGGTGTCAGGAAGGGTCAGGGGTGCGTCGCTGCACGGTTCGGGGATATGGTCGTAGCGGGCGTCTACTTCTCCCCGAGCCGAACTCTCGCCGAGTTCCACAACTCCCTCAGAGAGTTGACCGTCGTCGTCGGTAACCCCTCCCTCCCCGTGCTAGTGCTCGGGGACTTCAACGCCAAGAACTTGGCTTGGGGTTCTCGCTACACGGATGTGCGGGGAAGGATGGTGGAGGACTGGGCACTGGAGACAGGCCTGGTCGTCCTAAATCGGGGTTCTGTCCCCACGTGTGTGCGGATGCGGGGCGAGTCTGTGGTGGACATTTCGTTCGCGAGCCCCGCTCTGTCGCCGCGTGTCGTCGACTGGCGCGTCATGGAGGAGGTGGAGACCTACTCCGATCACCGGTATATCCGGCTCGACGTCTCCACCCAGACCTCCAGCGCGCCGGTCCTACAGGCCCCGAGTGGTCCGCGTTGGGCGCTGAAACAGCTGGACCGGGAGCTCCTCCTGGAAGCCTCGATCGTGCAGGCCTGGGTGTCATCACCGGACAGGCCTGCCGACACTAACCACGAGGCGGACTGGTTCCAGGAGGCCATGTCTGAGATCTGTGACGTGGCAATGCCCCGAGTCCGGCCTGGAAGCGCCCGGCGTCAGGTGTACTGGTGGTCGCGCGAGCTGACGGCACTGCGAGAGGCATGCGTCGCTGCGCGACACCGGTACGCCAGGCACCGCAGGCTCCGCATCAGAACACCAGATGCGGCAGCCATCGAGGCGGAGCTGTATGAGGGGTACAGAGCGGCGAAGACCGCCCTCCTAGAAGGTGTCTTGCGGGCCAAGGATCTGGCCCGCGAGGAGATGCTGGAGTCTCTGGACGGGGATCCGTGGGGGCGCCCATACAAGATGGTGCAGGATAAACTCCGCACCAGGGCCCCCCCGCTGACGCAGAGTCTCCGGCCCCAACTAGTTGAGGATGTGGTGAGCGCTCTGTTCCCTTCGCGAGGGGAGCATGCTCCTCCGCCCATGGCTCCGCCGCTTGCGGTGCCACAAGCGGACCACGAGGACAACGACGACGACGACGTTCCGGAGGTGACTGGGGTGGATCTGAGAGCGGCGGTGGGCAGGCTGAAAGCCAAAAACACCGCCCCGGGACCCGACGGCTTGCATGGCAAAGCCTGGGTCCTGGCCCTGGAGGCTCTCGGGCCCCGACTACTAGGGCTCCTAAGCGCATGCTTGGAGAGAGGCCAGTTCCCACTTCGTTGGAAGACGGGGAAGCTGGTCCTCATTCAGAAGCCGGGGCGCCCTGCGGACTCTCCGTCCGCATTCCGGCCCATTGTGCTGCTCGACGAGGTGGGCAAGCTCTTTGAAAGAGTAATTGCAAACCGCCTCGTCGGGCACCTTGTGGGGACGGGGCCGGATCTTGCGGAGCACCAGTATGGTTTCCGCAAGGGGCGCTCGACGGTGGACGCCATCATGCGCGTGAGAGCCCTCACGACGGGGGCTGCAGTGTCCAGGGGTGGGGTTGTCGTGGCGGTGTCTCTCGACATCGCTAACGCGTTTAACACCATGCCCTGGGGCTGCATCAGGGAGGCACTCCAATACCACCGGATGCCGACCTATCTTCGTCGTGTGGTCGGGGCATATCTGACGGACAGGGCCGTCATATACCCCGGTCGCTCTGGAGAGTGGAACCGGCGAGAGATGTCGTGCGGTGTCCCACAGGGATCGGTCTTGGGGCCGCTCCTGTGGGACATCGGCTACGACTGGGTGCTGCGCGCCGACCTCCCCAGCGGCGTCAGTGTAGTTTGTTACGCTGACGACACGCTCGTCCTGGCTCAGGGGGGGTCGCACCAGGCGGCGGCCGACAATGTGACACGCGGGGTTGCGATAGTCGCGGAGAGGATCCGGCTACTGGGTCTCGAGGTGGCCTTGCACAAATCCGAGGCCATGGTTTTTCATGGCCGCGGAAACACGCCACCGTCGGGATCCCAGTTGACGGTAGGAGGGGTTCGCATCGGCGTCGGGTCGACGATGAAGTACCTGGGAATCGTCCTCGACAGCCGGTGGAACTTCGTCGAACACTTCCGACGTTTGGCTCCCAAGCTCGAGCGGACGGGGGCTGCTTTCAAGCGGCTCCTGCCCAACCTCAAGGGGCCAAACGCCTCCTGCCGTAGGCTCTATGCCGGAGTCGTGCGGTCCATGGCCCTTTACGGGGCCCCAGTATGGGCGCGTTCTTTAGGGCGGCGCGCCGCCCACTATCTGAACGCGCCCCAAAGGGTGGTGGCCATACGGCTTGTCCGGGGCTACCGCACGATCTCCGGCGAGGCAGCAAGCCTCCTTGCCGGACTGCCACCGTGGGATTTGGAGGCGATAGTCCTCGCGCGCCTGTTTGAGTGGCGCGCGGAGGCACTACACCGGGGGGAAAACCCACTGCCGCGGCAAGTTGCCGCTCGGCGGGCAGACCTCCGGTGCGATCTCATGGTGGCATGGAGAGAGCGACTGTCGCAACCCCGTGCAGGGCACGCTACAATAGTGGCGGTAAGTCCCCTCTTTGAGGAGTGGCTGGAGAGGCGTCATGGCGTCCTCACCTACCGCCTGACGCAGGTCCTCACCGGACACGGAAGTTTCGGGAGGTTCCTGCACATCATCCGGCGGGAGGAAGCGCCCGGGTGTCACCATTGTGACGATCGCCCGGAGGACACGGTGGAGCACACAGTGGCGATCTGCCCGGCTTGGGCGGAGCACCGCCGTGCCCTCGTAGAGGCGATCGGCGGCGGCGATCTCTCGCGTCCGGCCCTGGTTCAGGCCATGGTCCGGAGCGAGAGGGAATGGGAAGCGGTCACCACCTTCTGCGAAGCAGTAATGTTAGCGAAGGAGGTGGCCGGGCGTTTGAGGGAAAGAACATCTGCCCAACCCAGCCGCCGCGGGAGACGCCCATGGCGCCGGGCGCCGCGAGACGACTTCCGGCCACCGTAGATGCGGGCCTGTGGGCGGTGAGCAATGGGTAGTTCACCGTCCGTCCGTCGATTGACGACAGGCCGTGTCGACGGCGCGTTCGTGTTTCACGCGCGCCTCAAAGAGAGTCAGCAAAGCAGAGGGGCTTGCCAGAGCCTCTGCCTGCCGGGGTTGCGGGTTGTTCGAAAGAGATACCGCGGCCTTGGAACGTAAAGGGCAATAGAAGAAACATGGGTGGGTTTTAGTCAGTACAAGTCTGACATGCCCCCCCGCTCCACCCAGAGCGGGGGAAGTCATTGGATGATTTCCCAACCGAAAAAAAAAAAAAAAAAAAGCCCCAGAATATAAACAGCAATAGAAGGGACATGGATGTTTTTTAGTTGTCTGACACGCCCTTTCACTCCGTTCTTGTCAGGGGGAGTATTTTTCTGATTTAAAAAAAAATACCAGCAATTTCACTCCTTGGCAGTTCGCATAATTAAAGTTGTACCTACTTAAGTTATTATGGGAGGCCTCACATATTGATTTCCTGTTGAGTCGTTTTAATTATGTCATCGATTCTATCAAGTGAAATAAATTTTCATGGTTTAATATTAAAATGGAAATTGAATACAGCTGAGTTTTCGATCAACGTTTTTGAAAGAGACTGTTGTTGACGTGTAGCAATATTGTGAAGGTAGTTCATTTTTAAACATGTGTAGATTATTTTTAATTTATTTATGGTAAAGACCCTTTTAGATGGCAATGTTAAACTTACTTGTATAATTTACTTATAGTACTTATAGTACTTATAAATAAATTATAGTATAAGTTAATGAAGCTATATGATACATTGCTTTAGTAGTCCACTGGTCGCAAGCCCGACTACAAAGCATGAGATCCTGGGTTTCCGGCTGGGACAAACAGTTATTGAAGGTTTACAGAACATTTTTTTGCCTTGGATTTGCTGGGTTGATGGCAATAGGCCAAATGTGAGTACTATTTAGGGACATCGGAGTACATTCATAAACCTACCTTGTTTTAGCAAAGTTGCTCCACAGACGAACCATCTTCTTCATCACTTTAACCTCATTCTGCTCACTAGGCAAGTTCAAAATCTGATCGTAGCTCTTTTTGATACGAGAACAAACCTGCAGGTAGCACAATTCATCACCGATGGTAGCTCCATGGTGTCCCATGCTTGACCTCGCCTTGGACATCATTAACTGACTGTTTTCATTCCATTGTCCTCTAAAGTCAAAGACATAGTAGAAAACATCAGATGATAGATCTTCTACTAGTTTGTGAGCAGCTAAATCTACAGCATAGTTCTCCAAAACATCCCCCATGTACACGGCATACTCTAGAATATTTCCGTAGTGAAGCGATTTGTCCTCGAAATAAAAATTCACAATGTCTTTCCCAGCTTCCTTGTATTTAGAACTCTCGTGTTCGAATCTGAAGTTGGTCCTTATCGGAAGCTTTACTATGTTCTGTTCTATGGCATCAGTTACGAGTTTAGGTTCAAATATTATCTGAGATATTGTGTCTAGACCCTCTCGAGAATTGAAACCTATTATAATAGGAACATCATTGACTACTTTCCCGTTTTCTGGTAACGTTGTTAGGACTGCATCTTCGGTATTTTCTACTGTCGGAGCGAAAGGAAAGGAACTTATTTGATATTTGTCGATCGAGTCAGGTTCTATAGTATTAATTTCAGCTAGAAGAATTTTTTCAGCATCAAGTTTCTGCAACTCTGATAATAGTTCTTTGCTATCAGCTGCTGTAATATTTAAAGCTCCACCAAGTTGGAATGCTTTTTTCTTAAGATCTTTTGAGAAATACATGGCTTCTAAAGATGTTCCACTTTGAAGGATTGCACCAGAGAAAAGTCCCTTGGCTTTTTCTGTATACAGTAGCATGTCAGCTAATGCAGCTCCACCGCGACTTCCCATCAGTGTTACTTTAGAGGGATCTCCACCAAACTGTTCTATATTATCCTTAATCCATTGTAATCCTAAAATGAAGTCCCTCAAGCCATTGTTGCCTTTAATAACACCGTCTTCAGTGGTCAAGTAACCGAGAATGGCAAGTCTATGACTGATGGTGACGATAATTACCCCTTCTTCAACCAAGAAGTCGGGTGAATAGGTGTCGGTACCATTAAACCAGGTCCTGAATTGGTCGTTGTAGTCAAATACAATGACAGGGGCATTTCCTTTGATGTTGGGTGTGAAGACGCTAACGTAGAGACAGTCTTCGGCGCCAGAGATACCAAAAGGCTCCTTATTCCGCATGCTGGAGCTGAACTGCATACATGTAGGTTTATTCTCGAATGCTTCCAGATTGCCATTCCAACCATTGTGCGGTTTTGGAGGCTGAAAATATAACAAAATGTTTTTTTTAAAGAAATATTCAATAATGTAAAATATTTATGTTATAATTGTGAAAAGGAAGATACTTAAATTCTAAAAGAATATTTTGTAATTTACATTAGTTATCTATGTTTACCACTTTGGCAATAAAAATAACCATTATCAAATTGAAACGGATTCATGATTCCGAGCAATTCAAAAGTGACAGATAAAAAACTGCTTCTCCACTCAAAAATACTTAAATATACATACAAATTTAATATACTAATCTTTATAAAACTATTACCATTCATTGAAATCAACCCTTAAAGCCTTTTCCCTCGTATAAACCCCAAAGCTTCTCTTTTTCCCTTACCGTTTTAACCATAAATCTAAAAGAGTCGTTTAAATATTTAACTGTTTTCCCAGGTTTGGCAACCCCAAATCATTTACAAATAACCCTACGGGTTTCAGCCTCACCTGAAATCTTAATTCTCCTGTCGGTGTTTCCGCAAAAGGTATTCCTTTGAATGTGTAAAAATCTTGCTTTTTCACTAAAGTTTTTTCTACTTTACCCACAATAACACCTTGTTTTAAACTAATTTCGACCGTTTCATCACAGGAACATTGTTTTATTACGAAAATTATAAGCATAAATATTAACGTTTTCATTTTTATTTTTTATTTTATATTTATATCCAATTTATTATTGTATTAAATTAACACATTGTGTTTGTTACCGACCAGTTTGGTAAGACTATAGAGATAACAGAAGCAGTACGTGTTCTTTTCATTATCTTTTGTTGATAATAATTATTTATACAAAACCCAGTTATCTGGGATTTTCCTTATATTCGGTTTAACCAATTATCAGGCATCTATTTTTTTAAACAGCTGGCTATGCACGCCGTATCGCTAATTTATTCTTACCATATCGTTTTCATTAATTTTGAGTAAAGACCGCGAGCTTAATTCAATCACTATGTTTTGTAAATTATGGATTAGGAGACTTGATGCCAACCATTTTGAACATGACAAATACCATCAGGAGATGGAGCTTGGCCTATTAAATGCAGTGTTTTAAGTATAGCATGGCCAACCAGAAGCGATACGAAAGGTCATTAACCTAAAGAACAACTGTGGCGTTGACAATCTAATATTTAGCTCTTTCCATCTTGTGCCTTTGTCGTAATGTCTCGTTCTCCCGGCAAAAACATGACAACGTTAAGACGGGTTCGCCAACATTCGGGCGGCCATTTTAGATGGGGTTTTAGCATGGGTTTTGTTTACATTTGGTATCGCTTCTCGTTGGCCGTGCTATAGATATAAACAATCTGTAATTAATTTAAAAACCTAATATTTTCGAAAAAGGACTAAATCAAAGCTAAAACTCAGTACCCTCTTACCCAGTCTTCCACATCGTTGCCTTTGGAGACGTGCCTAAAAGACTGGCATTATTGCCTCGAATGTTACGTTGCATGGCAATGATTTTTATTTCGTCAAAGAAAGAGCCAGCCTGGCCACGAGAAGTGTCGACCAGTCGGAGAAAGAGCGCCCTCTCGTGCCTTACAACCGTAGCTTTTCGAACCCAAACAACTATAAACTAGAGCTGATACTGTACTATTGCCGTGTCGACGGCGCGTTAGTGTTCCACGCGCGCGTATAAGAGGTGGCAGCAAAGAAGAGGAGCCTACCAGGGCCACCGCCTGCCGGAGTTGCGGATTGTTCGAGAGAGATACCGCGGCCCCTGAACATAAAGAGAAAAAGAAGGAACATGGGTGGGTCTTAGTCAGTACAAGTCTGACACTCCCCCCGCTCCGCCCAGAGCGGGGGAAGTTATTTGTGATGATTTCACATACGCAAAAAAAAGTGTACTGTTTATGTTGGAGATCATGAGGGTTAGTGGCCCAAAATAAAGCTTGGAAAAGACCACCTACTGGCAATAAAAAGTGCGATATTAATTGTACTTGTAAGACATCATAGAAAGAGGTGGCCAGACGATCTGGACGTATAACACAAAGACTGGATCAAGGAGGAGCAGGAGAATAATACCTGGATATTGGGGAGGCTTTGCTCATCTGTGGGCCATACAAGGCTAAAAGTTGAAAGCTAATGAACTTTTAAAAGAAAAGTTCGCAACTACTATTTAGGTCCAACTAAATAAACCATTAATTGCTGTTTTATTTATTAGTTTATTTTATTTGTTTATGTGTAATAGTATCTGTATAAGAAAATAAGTTCTCGAAAACAGATTTTTTTTTGCACTCTATTACAATGTTGTCGTATTTAACCCAAAGGCTGACTGGTAGAGAATGCCTAATGGTATTAAGTCCGTCTATTGTACCTGAAGTTTAAATAAATAAATGAATCAATAAAAAAAACGTTATCATTCTCCTGCCCTTAATTTAATTAATTAGGCATCAACGCAGCATGTCTTAATAATATTACGTAATTACTACTTGTAAATAAGGGTACTAAGTGATAAATGACAAGAAAGACTTAAAAATAATTTATTTCTTAAATAAAAACAGTTCCAGTATTAAATTATTATAGTTCATCCTTCACATCCTTGACGACTCCATCGACTGCCATAGCCTTGTACTTCGCGAGGAAGTCGTCCCAGAACTTGACCCTGTCTTCGTGGAGGTTCTTCTTCATCTGCAGCTCATCGCTGATGACCAGACAGTCCTTGTTCTCCTTGGTAGCGGGGGTCCAGGTGAAGTCACTGCCTTCAGGTGTGGGGTTGCTGTGATCAAAGAAAATTTGGTGATTTTTCATACTTATTAAGCCTTGGTCTAAATGTTGAGAATGTCCAATTTATATGTTTACTAGCTTTTGCCCGCAGCTTCGCTCACGTTAAATTCGGGGTAACACAGTTCCCCTTGCGCCTTATTGATTTGTAATAGCAACGCTAAGTTTTCCTTTTTCTTCCCTCTTTCTCCGTCACATCCGACTTTAAAAAAATAAAAAAAATATGGCTATGTCCGTCTCCTGGCTCCCAACTATCTCTGTATCAAAATTCATCAAAATCGGTGTAGCCATTAAAGCGTGAAGAGGTAACAAACAAACTCACTTTCGCTTTTATAATATCAAGTAAAGATTTGTGCTTTCTTTATTTAAAAATAAACTTATTCAACGTCCCCTTAATGATTACTAACTGTTTATAACTTTATCACTTTACTGTGTGGAAACATTATGCTTTGTATGAATTCGAAGATATCTTTTTTGGGTTCTGTACCTCAAAAGGAAAAAAATGGATTCTTATTGGATCCTCGCTTTGTTGTCCATCTGTCTGTCAAGACCATTTATCTTGGAAACGCATGAATGTATCCTATATTAAATCCTAAGTTTAGCAAGTTTGTACGGAACCCTCGGTACGCGAGTGTGACTCGCTCTTGCCTTTTATTATTATTAATTTAGAATTACAAATAGTTAAACAAGATACTTTGTAAATATTAGGAGGTAAACCCAACAGATTTATTAAAGTACTAGCTGGCGTCCGCGGTTTTGCCCGCCTGATATCGAAAAAAAAGTATCCTGTGTTATGCCGGACTATAATCTACCTCTGTGCTAAATTTTATGAAAAGTGTAACAAACATACATACATCCATCGATCCATCCTCACAAACATTCGTATTAATATTAGTAGGAAGTAGGATTCTTATGTTTTTGGTTTCGACTTACCCAGATTTGGCAAAGTTCGTCCATAACTTAACCATGTTTTGAACAACTTTCAGTTCTTCAGAATCTTCATCTGCCAAAACTTTTTTATAAAGCTTCTTAATTGGTTTGCAAACGAAGAGGTAACAAAGCTCATCTCCTGTAGCCGCTCCCCATGTCCCTTCCATGGTCAAAGCACTGTCGACTACATGATTCTTCCTCATATTAAGTTCTCCACTATAATCAAATGTATAGTAATAGACAGAGGAACTAGATTCGTTTACATACTTCCTCAATGCGTAATCTATGGGGTAGAAGCTCAACACGTCAGCAGTATAGGTCAGATATTCTCCAGGTTTACTAATCTTTACGTAACCTTCATCGAAGTAGAATTCTTTTATTTCGTCGACAGCACGGAAGTAGATATTCGAGTTCAATTCAAAATGGAAATCAGCTCTGACAGGAATCACTAGAAGGAAGTCTCTGTCAGCGAATGTTAGGTATTGGGGCTTGCGAAGAAAACGTTCGTTTATTTCGATGCCTTCTCTAGAATTGTATCCGATCATGATTGGTATATCTTTGTCAATCGGGCCATCATCAGGCAGACGTGTAATGATCGCATCAGGGTGGTCTGGTTCAACCACAGGTCCAAAAGGTACAGTCGCCATCTGTGTTCTTCTACCTTCGTCAGCATCCACGGAAACTGAATCGTGTGTAACAATATCTATTGAAGACAAAGATGATAATTCAGCAAGCAAATTGTAGCTGGTTACTGCGGTTTTTTCAAGTACTTTGGCAAATGCTGTCGCCTTTTCTTTTGGGCTTATTGGCATAAATACGGGATTTAATGCTGTTCCACTTTGAAGAATTGCTTTACTGAATAATCCCTTGGCTTTGCGTGAGTTTAGCAAAATATCTACAAGGGCTGCTCCTCCTTCAACTCCCATTAATGTGATTCTTTGAGGATCTCCACCAAACTTGTCCACATTCTGTTGCAGCCATTTAAGCGCCAAAATTACGTCTCTGATTCCATTGTTTCCTGGCAACTTTTCGTCTTCAAAAGCTAAAAAGCCTATTGACCCAACTCTGTGATTGATTGTGACTAGAACCACATCTTCTTTTACTATGAAGTCTGGACCGAAGTCTCTGGATGCATTGTGTGTTACTTTGAAATGTTCATTGTATAGGAACACTATCACTGGCATGCTGGGTTCCTCATTGCTGGGTAGTTTTGGCGTATGTACGCTTAGAGTTAAGCAGTCGTCTTGACCACAGAATCCATATTTTTTTATAGGTCTTACTGGGAGATTCATTTGAGAGCATTGTTTTCTTTCTTTTTTGGCTTGCAGAACGTCTGTCCATCCTTCGTGGGGTTGTGGAGCCTGGAATATGCAAATAAAATTATTTAGTCATATTTTTGGGTACCTTTTTGTTTGTTCAAATTGCCCATCAATCTATGATATGGATGCCATTACTAAGTACTAGGAGGGAATTTAAAACTTTAGTTGATTTATGTATGATAATTTTCAGCTAACGTGCTAAGCACAAAAAATAACATTAACAGTTTCCACTACACGGAACGTTAATATTTCGTATTAGTAGACTTTTTCCTAAATAGATCCTGCTATTTGTAATAGTAATAGTTCATTAGGACGCATATTTATTTACGCCATTCAGATTAGAATCAACTTTACATTTTTACTGAGTTACCGCTTTTGTGCTTAGCACGTTAGCACGATAGGAGTTGCAGTATATACGACAGGAACTATGAGAATGAACTAAGTTTCGATGTCAATAACGGAAAATAAATAGCGAGGGACAGTCCGACGTAGCGATGTCAGTGAACAATATTATAACTTCGCAGATATAGTTTCAACTTGTAATATATACGGGCGTATTGAGACCAGTGCAGATTGTGCATATGTTATAACTTTGGCACATTGGAAAGTAATGTAACAGACAATATTGTTTCGGTATTTATTTTTTTTTTTAAATATGTTGCCCCACACTAGGAATTTCTCCAGTATCGTGGGTGCGTTTACAAACATTTCCCATGACTTAAGGGCTAGATTTTACCTTGGATAAAAGCTAAGTGTCTTTATAAAATGGTAACGCGGCCAGTCTCTAGGGTACATTACCAGCTGACAACGTGAAAGACGAGTTTTTTGACGCCCTTTTATAGTTTTTTGTTATTTAATTTAATTATTTTATATTAGTTAATAGTAAGAATGTACATGGCCCATCAATTCTTCTATTTAAAAATATTAAATTTCACATATATGGACATTTATAAACCGTCGAGAAAAAGTTTATGATGCGGGATAGTTGTTTCCAAAGGAGAAGAACCGGGAAGAAACTTCATGGTTACTGTTCAAAATGGTTTTTACAGTGTTAGTATAGAAAGACAGTCGGCCAGATAATAAGTAATTTTACTTTATTATTATATATATTTATTTACTTTATAAAATCATAAAACAAGATATAAAAAAAACAATCTGAAAATCTACTATTGTAAGTCACCCAGACCTTTCAACTTTTATAAAACTTATATTATTAATAAACTAATAATATTTATTTATATTATTGACTGACACAATTGGCGTAGTGGCTGAACGATCGACTGCTGCATTGCATGTCGCGGGATCAATTCCCGCAACAATTATTTGTATGACCTGCAGCGAGCTGTTTCAGGTCTGGCTGTTTGTGTATGTGAGTTCAAATGTTTGTAAATGCACCCAAGACACAGGAGATTTTCCAAGTGTGGGGCAACGTTTAAAAAAAAAACAAGATAATCAAAAAGCAAACACTAAATAGCTTCACCTTAATAAATCATACTGCTGCCCTTTTCCCAAGTTATAAAATTACGAGTCATGTAGTCTATGACTTGTAATTTCTTCGGGCACCTCCTTTCTGGCCATCATTCTTCATAGTCCAACTTCTTTACTAATATTATAACAGCGAAAGTGAGTTTGTTTGTTTGTTACGTCTTCACGCCTAAATGGCTTAACCGATTGTGATGAATTTTGGTACAGAGATAGTTTGGACCCTGGAGACGGACATAGGCAATTTTTTTTAAAAAAGAGGAAGGTAGGGGAAAACTTAGCACTGCTATTAAAATAAATTAGGCGCAAGGGCAAAACCTCCAGGTAGCAGGTACCTTCAAATCAGGGGAACTTTGTTACCCCGAATATAACGCGAGCGAAGCCGCGGGAAAAAGCTATAATATATAAAAAGAAAACTTACCAAGAATCGAAGTTCACCAACCGGCGGTTTCGCGTACGGAATACCCATAAAAGAGTAAAATTTCTCATCTTTCAATATCGAATTAACTTCAATACCGGCCACTTTTCCTAAACTAGTCTCTACAACGACATCTGCATTTATTATTTGTATTAAAAACAGCACAAATACTAAAAAACACTGTTTTCTTCCTTCCATCTTGTCAACTTGGTTATGTTTTATAAATAATGTGTTTGTTTGAGTACATTATCACAAACGGTTCTATAACTGACGTGTCCTATAGATAACTTGCAAGTAATCTTGGGTTTACCACTAAGTATTTATTATCTTGCGTACGATAAATAATATATAATGCTGACTTAAGTACTTGGGTTGGTTATCGAATTTTTGTTGCTACTGGTAATTTTTTGTTACAAAGATAGTGATGGATTTCATTGATGTAATGAGAAATCAGAAATATTTATTTTGTGATACATAGGTTGGTTGGTCATGTTTTAATCAAAAGTGCTATGATCAGCATACAAAAATCCTTACTAATATTATAAAAAGTGAGTTTGTTTATTTAATATCTTCTTGGGACAAATATGTATATATTTGTTTGTTTGTTACGTCTTCACGCCTTAATAGCTAAACCGATTTTGATGAATTTTGGTACAGAGATAGTTGGAACCCTGGAGACGGACATAGGCTAATGTTTTTTTTAAGTGGGAAATGAGGGAGAAAGAGGGAAGAAAAGGGAAAAAATTGCTTTGCCATTACAATAAATAAGGCGCTACGGCAAAAACTACAGGTAGCTGGTAGGTAACCTGCAAATCAGGAAAGGGGAACTGTGTTACCCCGAATTTAACGCGAGCGAAGCTGCGGGCAAAAGCTAGTAATATAATAAAAATAAAAAGTTACTGTTACTAAATTCTAAATTAATTAACATAAATGACTAGAATGTTACTTTGCACTAGGTACAATTTAATCAAATACTTCACAATATTTATTAGTAAGTCTGTAGATGTAAAAAAAAACAGGCTTGAATATTTAGTTACAATAATTATTGAGGAAAGTATTGTTTTCAATATGTTTTCATACTGGTATTGTATAACGCGAATTGGCTATTTTAGATCTCGTAGCTAAATAATACATGCTCACAAATAGCTACACGGGTCCATCTGTAGATTGTATGTGGATTGATCCCGTTACATACCAAGTTTCCTTTGTGCCTCGGAAAGCACGCTAAGCTGTTGGTCCTAGCTGTGATTTATAGAATTTTGTCAGTTGTTACAGATAGTAAGTACTTTTTTTTATTTATTCATCATATTATAATTAAATTAATTACTAAATATATACAACCTATAAATATACACAAACTAATATACAAGTAAAAAATAGAAAATTACAGGGCGTCATTAATTCATCCGTACCGCCGTCAACAGGTAAAGTGCTCAGAAGGCTGGCAGCATTACCGCGTTGGATGGCAATGCTTATTTTTTGTGCAAAAAACAGGCCAGATAGTCAGTGTCTTGATAGTCTGACAACCAGTATTACCAAGGGGTTTCGCTAGGTTAGGTTAGGGTACTAATTGGGTCTCAGTTTGGCTCGACTTATTTTAATTTATAATTATGTTAATTTACTTCTTTAAGCGCTAAATAATAAATGCTACTCGGGTGTAAATTCGGGTTAAGTCGCGCATTTTTTGTTGTATAGTTCTTAAGTATCCGAAGACTATCTTTCAGGTCTGCTAAAATTAATTAAAATGCCATCCCGGGTTGCCTTAAAAGTAAGATGGAAAATAATATGAAAATTATTTTCCAATATCTCTTTTTTTTTTTCTTATGACGATAAGGATCTTATTAGTAAGTATTATATTTCTGAGATGATCTTCGTTCCCTTAATTTCCGCTCCAATAAGTATTTGGGTGGATACTCAAAGGAATCGGAATCTCCATCATCTTAGGTTGGATGTCAAAGAAATATTATTTTATGAATATGTAACATTAATTTATAATTGGGAAAAAAAATTGCGCAAAATTGGGGTATTAGGTTTATTTGACAAAACTTAATTTTGCTTACATTTAATGACAGATTAATTTAAAAACAAATAAGTCAATAAAATAAATAATAAAAATAATTCTTAAGATTAATATTTTAATCGGTACGTTTTTCCCCATTTTGTCTTACGACACAGGCCTCCTCTGAAAAATTCCACATATCTAGGGAAATGTGGATTTTTTTACAGGAGGCCTCGCAATTCTTATCCATTTTGGTCCACCGATTCCCTTTAACTCGTCTTCCCAGGGTCTTGATTGTCGTCTTTTGCTCCTTTTCCTTATCCCTAGGTAGGTACCATTCTGTTATTGTTTTCATCCATTTCACGTTACCTTCTCTTAGCATTTATGACGGATTAATATGTAGATCTAAACAAAATTATCATGACGGAACTTAACATCACAAAGCATCGCAAAGAGGTTGGTCGACTCTCTAAGTGACCAAAGTGCTGACTTAAATTTTGAAAAAAGAATCAGCATTAGTTACTATTCACCGTGGCTGCCAGCCTTCTGGGCACTTTTCTTTTTGATGATGTAGATGAATTTTTTGACGCCCTATATTGTTAATTGTTTCCCCTTTTATGACTTGTACATATTTAAGTTAGTTTGTTACTCTAAATTATTATAGACTAGCTTTTGCCCGAGGCTTCGTTCGCGTTAAATTCGGGATTCCCCTTTCCTGATTTGCAGGTATTTTTCGTTGGAAACAAAGTGTGTGTTTTGATTTTTAGATTCCTACCTCGAAAATTGCGGAGTGCTTACAAACTTCCACCCCCTATTTTGAGGAAGTGGGGGGTTAGAAAGAGACAAAAAGTAGCCTATGTCCGTCTCCAGGGTCTCAACTACATCGACCAAAATTCATCAAAATCAATGCCATTTAGGCGTGAAGACGTAACAAACAAACTCACTTTCGCTTTTATAATATTAGTAAGGATTATATATTTGTTTGATTTACTGTTGGCTTACTTTAAATATGTTCGTATCGCAATGTACGCACTCCAAGTGTGTAATATGACGGAATGACGGGCATGTTGGTCTAGTGGTTAGTGGCCCTGACTGCTGAGCCGGAGGTCGTGGCTTCGATTCCCACCCAGGACAAACTTTGTGTGATGAGCATGATTGTTTGTTCTGTGTCTAGGTGTGATTTATCTATAATATGTGTGTATTTATAAATTACATAATTACGTATATCAGTTGTCTGGTTACCATAACACAAGCTCTGGTTAGCTTGGGATCAGATAGCCGTGTGTGAGTTGTCCCAAGATATTTATTATTTATAATTATATAAGTATGTATATCAGTTGTCTGGTTACCATTACACAAGCTCTGCTTAGCTTGGGATCAGATAGCCGTGTGTGAGTTGTCCCAAGATATTTATTTATTTGTTATTGAGGTCTATAAAGTTGGTTCCCAACAATAACTAAGAGCTACTTAGTTGTTATTACTAGTTGAACATAATGCTTTTTTGACAGTTAAGTGAAGCGTCCGATGACACCTTGTACAAGAACTTATAATATTATCTCGATTCTAAAAGCAAAACGCAAAAAAAACTTGCTAAGCTAAGTAATTGATTCCTCCTCGTTCGCTGAGGGCGATAAAAACGGAAGTGCATTGCTTTTACCAGGCGTATTTAAAGCCTGTACTTTCAGGTAGAGTATTGAGTCACGTTTCAGGGTATCGCGTTAAAGCATCGTAAAACACTATAAGCACTGGTTATTTAAACGGCTTTTCTGCTGGAATATTTAGTTAGGTACGTTGACCCTCCCAGGGTACGTTGACGCGTGTCTGTGGGTGGCGAGAAATGGGTTCGTCTGTCTTGTAAAGATAGTTTGTGTCGATGGCGCGTTCGTGTTCCATGCGCGCCTCAAAGAGATGTCAGCAAAGCAGAGGTGCCAGCCAGGGACACTACTAAAGAGCTACCGCGGCCCCGGAACACAAAGGGTAAAAGAAAGAACATGGATGGGTTTTAGTCAGTAAAGGTCTGACACTGAGGAGTTATTTAGTGATTTCCCATCCTAAAAAAGTAGCTTGCGACCATAAGACCAACGAGGTATAGAGGAAATTAAAGAAAAATTAAATTAAAGAGAAATGGATTAAAATAATAGAAATAATAGTTTCCAAGAACAAGGTTTTATGCGACTTATATTACCCCTAGAGAATAAAAACGGCAACTGCGTTTTCTAGTTGACTCATAAAAATAAGCTATAGTTTATATGCCTTCTGGAAAGCTCTCTGATTATTATTTAATTACTTACTCCACTCTCTTTTTAACCGACTTCAAAAAGTTGGTAGTTAGTAGGTTCTATGTTCTACAGTTGTTTTTTGGATGTCCACTGATTACTCCGCCATCAGTGAACCGATTTTCATAATATTTTTTTTTTAAAGCAAAAGTTTCCGTGGTATAAATTCTATTCATATTGCTTGGTTAGTTTATGGTGAGTTATCGCCTAAAATATAGATATATTTTCGTCTATGTTTATATGGATGAACTGCTAATATCTTTTAGTAACAATGGAAAATGAATACTCAATAAATTGTTTGACATATCATCATACCATTACTAATAATGCTGAGATTAAAAAAAAAACATCCGTTAAAAAAAATAAAAAGTGGAAAATAACTTTGAATCCGGAAGTCTGTGAATTTTGTTTTATTTCGTTGACTTTTCTGCCACCGACATCCGGAATTTAAGTTATTTTCCATTTTTAGCCGAAACATCGAACCCAAAACCTCATGCTCATACATTCAAAAGTTTCTAAGTTCTAATATCAAAGTAGAAATAAACAAATTATTAACGCTTTTAGATGCACTAAGATTGAGTCAAAATCGTTTCCAGCTTATTGAGCTATCGATAAGGTCAATGAATCGGAAAATTCGAGAGCGAGCAATAAAACTACTCAATGGACAGAAAATTTGGATTTTCCTCTTAATCGATTACTGTAGGCCTACTATGACCTCTTCAAGCAATTCTTATTCCGCTGAGGGAAAGAGACAGAGCTATACAGGGTATCTAGTACCATCTCTTTCACTCAGTGGAATAAGAATTGCTATAAGATGTCATAGTAGCCCTTCCGTTCAAGAAGATTTTATAACCTTCTATACATTTTCATGTATCATTCCTTATTCAGCTTGTATCGCCCACATTAGGGCATATATCTGGGTGTTACTGAGAAATTCCTTATGGGAAAGTCCTATAACACTCTGCCCAGGAATCGAACCAAAAACCTCATGCTCACCAGTCGTGCTTGCGACCACTGGACCAACGAGGCAGTCAAGGGTGTCGATTCTGTTGTCACAAACTACTCTAAAAATCACAATAAAGTTTAATAGCTGGGACCAGAGGCTTCGCCCCCGTGATATCGAAAAATAATAAAAGTATCCTATGTGTTATTCCAGACTATACCTCTGTGCCAAATTTTATCAAGATCCGTTCAGCCGTTATGGCGTAAAAGAGTAACAGACACATCCTCACAAACATTCGCGTTTATAATATTAGTAGGATAATAAGTAGGATTTGCCAAAGGAGATGTTCGATTTTGGGCTAGGAATATGTACACCGCATAGATAAAAAGGAAAAAAAATATAGATTCTCATTAAAATACAATTAAATTAGTTAGAATAAAAGTACAGGTGTACTTAATCAATTATTTGAAAAGTATTTTAGTGAGATAACCCTTTTTTTAAGGTAGCCATGTCAGTAGTTATGACGTTTGATTGACGACTTTGACAGTTCTAAGCAAAGAGTATAAAATTATAGAGGGTACTTCTAAGTTTCGTTTACGTTTACTTTGAATCATCGTGTTCGTGAATGTTGAGTTAGTTGTGTTTCGGAGTGTTTTTAACGATTGTTTTTGTTTTGAAGCAGTTTACTATTACGGACCTTGATTGATTGCTTCTCTGTTGACCCTGGTTTTGTTATATGATAGTTTCTGATTCGTCAGTGATTTGGATGCCGTCGTATGTAGTGTTTTTTTTACAATAAAAAGTTCAGTTTCAGGTATGTATCCTCTTTTCTTTGTACAAATGTTATTTCTTTGCGATATTTTCTTACCTTGTTCATTATTGTAACATTTTATCTCAAATTGTTCCAGTTTATTGACAATGGCGTGCGTAAGGCGCACCTCGGTTATAAATGAGAATGAACAATATTGCGCTAAACCATGTAAATAATCTAGCTGCAATAATAGGTATTACAAGATAAGCAGACGCAAACAAGTAGTATGCTCGGAATTCGTGTTTTGTTTTTCTCGCAGTTATAAATAAGGTGACACACAACACATCAATCCAATGTAATTGTCAAAATCACATTTAGCTTATTGCTGACCACCATATTTATTAGTAGTTGTGTTGCTCTCCTTGACCGAGTTAAATTGGATTTACATAAAAACGACGGCAAAATAAAGGAAATTAACACAAAAAAAACGTTAACTATACTGTATAGTGATATTTACATTAGGTGTACATAGAGCTGGCCCAAGCTCCATACATTTCTGGAACATCTCCTTTCATCAAGATCCGTTCAGCCGTTATGACGTAAAAGAGTAACAAACATCTACATATCCTCGCAAACATTCGCGTTTATAATATTATAATTATTAAGTAGGATTCCTATCAAACTACGTTTCCTTTTCTGAAATTAATTAAAGTGACACAACATAACCGTATTAGAGTTTGACAACATTAATGATAGTTTAGCTACTCAATCAATTTAGAGAAAATGGCAATGTCGCTATTCTGACATTGACATTTATCTCAAAAAATAGTGGATGTCAAACTATATCAAACTATCTTTAATCGCGACTAAAATGATGCGGAATAAAGAAGTTGCAATAAAGTATGTCATTTAATATTAGTCCAGTTTAATCCGGTGGTTCATTAAAATTTTATTTTTCTCTATCTATTTTCTTTTTAGTAGTTGTAGTGTAGTGTAGTAGTCCAATTTATGTTGAGTGTAAAATATCTAATTTATATTTTTCTAATTTACCACTTTTTTTTATTATTTTTTAAATTGTCTAATGTTTTTTTTTTTTTGCATAGTGTATAATTTTTAATTTTAATCTCGGCATTCTCTTTACATTTGTATGATTCTGCAAGTGCTGTGCAGTTCTGTAAGTGACGAACTTACTTTAGTCTCATTGATTGTGATTTTTCTGTATATATGTAAGTGAGTAAGTCGTTGAAGTGTCTTAATAAATAAATAAATAAAATCGGCACCATACACGATGCAATCTTTAACTAAATTAAAACAACATATATTATTATCATCATAACTCATCCTTTTTATTATCAGATTCAGAGACAACACCGTCAACGGCTAAACGTTCCCATTTCTCTATGAAATCGTCCCAGAAATTAAATCTGCGTTGGTATAGATCCTTCTTTATCTTCATATGTTGGTCGATGTGCAGGTATTCCTTGTTTTCAAGAGTATATGGTGGCCAAACCAAGCCTTCGAGATCTTCATCATTGTCTGGTGTTGGGTTACTGAAAATAACAATTAATATCATGCTTGTTTAGCCGAAGTGTAGAACCTTATAGTATCTACCTGACAGACAGTTGTGTTGCTGGGGAGTTTGTTCCACCACTTCTTCTTCCCACCGACAAGACTAGGAGGTGGCGTTGAAGAGTGAGCGTTTTAAGGGAATGTTTCTTGTAATATTGACGTTTAAAAAGTGCTGATTATCATGTGAATAAAAAATACTTCCCAGCAAAAAGCTAAGCTATATTCAATAAAAACTGCAACATTTTGGAGGACATGATATGCAAATAAAATCAAACACCGAAATATTTTCGACATTATTTCTATTGTTTCGATGCAATACTGCGTGTACTTGTGTCAAACCATGCCTGGTATGCAGCTAGCGTCACTTTCGCGAATACCTAAGGATTAGCTTATTGAAGCGCCTTAATGTTGTATGGAACATTAGTTGGGTTGCTGCGATCAAAGAAAAATTGGTGTTTTTTTTCAGAAATATTTAATCTTGGTCTAAATGTTGAGAATGCCCAAATTTTAATGCTTTTTTTTTTAAAATAAACTTATTAAACGTCCCCTCAGTGATTACTTACAGTTTACAATTTTACCACTTTACTGTGTTAGAAACAGTATGCATTGTATGAAAAAAAAAAGATATGTTCAATATCTTTTTAGGGTTCCGTACCTTAAAAGGAAAAAACGGAACCCTTATTGTCCGTCTAACTGTCTGTCTGTTAAGTGCTTTGTGCTGTGAAAAATTGAACCCTCTAGGTTTACGCAGTCAAAAGATATGGCTGTTTATAACGCAAGTTTGTACGGAACCCTCAATGGAATGTAAAATTTTGATGCAATGTAAACATTCTTCATGTAAAAAATGAAATGAAAACTATAAAAGATGAGAAATAATATGTCTTTTTTTACAAAGTCAATGTCTCTTTATATTTTGATAAAACTTACCCGTATTTGGCAAAATTTGTCCACATTTTTATCATTTTCTTCTGCACTATTTTCTCCTCTGGTATAGTCTTCTCTAGCTTTAAGTACTCTTCATTTAAACTAGGACATTTGAATAGATAACACATTTCATCTCCCGTGGCTGTTCCCCATGTACCATCCTGAATTGTCGAATGTTTCATCAAATTCTTTTTGTTTTCATTCAATTCACTGACGTAATCGAAATGATAGTAATAAACAGGTTTTAATGACCTTTCAGAATAAACTCTTGTAGTATAATCTACAACGTAAGTTCTCAATGCATCTCCCATATACGTCACCAGGTCTGGAACACTCTTAACGTTGATTTTACCTTTCTTAAAGTAAAAATTTGTTATTTCCTTAGCAGCTTCATCGTAAACATCTTTTATGGGATCGAATCGAATTTTCAAACGTCTGGGTAGTAATAAAGGAAAGTCTTTTCTAAGAAAACTTATATATCTTGGTTCTATAAGATACTGCAGCATAGGATCCAAGCCTTCTCTAGAATTTGAACCTATCATGATTGGAATGTCAATCTTTTGTGTTGAATCTTCTGGGTATTCCGTAATCAAACCATTTGGTTGTTTTTCAACGATTGGACCAAAAGCAATAACACTTTTCTGGGTTTGTTTAAAGTAGTCGTTAGGACATGCGTGTAAATCTCTTGAAAGCAATTCAGATGCAGGAACTCCTTGCAATTCCTTTAACAGTTTGACATCACTACTTGACCCTACATCCATTAGTTCTCCAAGTTTAAATGCTCTCTCTCTGGGATTCTCTTGCAAGTATGCTGAAGACCAAGATGTACCACTATGGAGTATAGCTGCACTGAAAAGATCTTTAGCTTTTGAGTGGATAAGTAGATCGATACCAGCTGCACCACCTTGGAGTCCCATAAGAGTAACTCTATTTGAATCACCACCAAATTGCCCAATATTATCTCTCACCCATTCCAATGCTTCAACTATATCTTTGAGACCAGCATTTCCTGGCAAAATTTCATCTTCAAGTGATAAAAATCCTATCGCCGATAATCTATGGCTTAGAGTTACAACTATAACATCTTCTTCAATAAAGAAATCTGGAGCGTAATCTTTAGATTTGTTGTAAGAATTATGAAAATGATCGTTGACTATTAACACTATTACTGCTCGATCCTTTTCGTCTATAGCAGGTGTGAATATGTCAAGGTATAAGCAGTCTTCGACTCCGTACATGCCGTGAGACTGGCCTTTCTTCACATCGTTGTTGTATTGAATGCAAGCGGCTTTTTCTTTGGTCGTTGTCAGCGTTTCGTCCCAAGGGTCGACGGATTGAGGAGGCTAGAAAATATATTATACAGTATTATAATATTTCTTTGACCGAATTAAATTTCTTTCATTGTTAGTGTGAACGATTATTAGGAAAGGATTCTTCGATATTCGGTTTATTCTATTTTGATATATCACTGATTTTGTTTTTGAAATGCGGATTTAATGCCCTATGTTTATTTTTCTATGTTTTTTTGCGTTTTAGTTTTTGATTGCATTTTTTAAAATTGTAATGTGTAAAGGCCAATGTCACCAAATCAATTGTTGAACTTTTGATTTAAGCTAGTCTAAACTATTAAATAAATTAGAGTGATTAACTTACCATGAATCTCAGATCACCGACAGGTGGTGCAGCATACGGTATTCCCATAAATCCAAAATATTCCTCATTCTTTATAAGAGTCTTTAAGACTTTCCCAACAATGGGACCATGCGTAGTTTCTACCACAGGGCTTTCTTTACACACAATCAAATTAACACTTAAAATAAGAATAATAACAGTATTAATTATTTTAAAATCCATTTTGTTTATCCAGTCATGACAGTCTATATTAATGAAATGATCGATTGTAACTACAACATCGGGTGTATGATATCAGATTATCGGATCACGTATTTATCTTTATAATGTCTATAAAATACCGGTAATTTGGCATTGTTAAGTAACCAGGGAAAACAGATAATGTTTGTGACCTAGAAATTGTTAAAGAAATGAGGAATGCTATCGGTTACGAACTGAATTGATTACGTGGCCAAACAATGAGTGGCGGTCTCTAAAGGGCATTGTAGAATTCAAAACATAAAAATTACTAGCTTTTAACCACGGCTTCGCTCGTGTTAAATTCGGGGTAACACAGTTCCTCTTTCCTGATTTGCAGATACCTGCTACCTGTAGTTTTTGCCCTTGCGCCTTATTGATTGTAATAGCAAAGCTAAGTTTAGTAAGGATGGTAAACTGAAAGATGCCTTGCAAAACAAAAGAGTTATCAACAACTAATTGAGGACCTTTAGATAAGCCGCGAGGTTTAGAAATAGAAATCTTAGCGAGGTCATATCTAATACTTTCACATATTATGAAAACATTTTCACGGATTTTAATAATGTTTTTAATGACGTGTTCTTAAAACTCACTTACATTTTGTTCTGTGATAGTATTTAGTATTACTTGATCATTCAATTTGAGTCGATTTCAATATAAATTATGATTAATTTTCATCAAATTTGGTTGTTGATATCCTGTTTCATAGTTTTGTGTAGTTCAAACATTGATGATGTTTATGTTAAAAAAGCAAATGGAAGTAAGATCATTGGAAGAAAGATGTTCACGTTTTTTGAAGACAAACCTTATGCTGCATTTTGGAAAATTCCGTATGCGGTACCACCAATTGGGAAATTAAGGTTTAAGGTAAATTATGATAATTCGTAAACTATGCTTATATTGGTGTTAGCTTTGTACACTCAAAATCATGCACTCTTTGCAGTAAATAAAAATAAATATTGTTTTAAGAATTTAAAATTGTATCTTGTGTGTATCACCTAAAATTCAATAACTTAGGACTGAATTTCCATAAGATTTTAACAAAATGATTTAATTATTTTTAGCCACCAATTGCACTTCACTGGTTCGAAAAAACAGTATTTAACTACAGCATTCCCTACAATACGAGTTGTGCATCTGGATTGTCAGAAGACTGTTTGTACCTTTCCATTTATACTCCCATCACCAAACAAATTTACTACTTCCCCGTTATTGTCTGGATACATGACAAAGCCCACAAGCATGGCCCTGATTTTCTAATAGATGAAGGTATTGTTGTAGTTACTGTGTCCTTCCGGACTACAATACTTGGTTTCCTCAATACTGGAGACGACTTTGCTGAAGGCAACATGGGAGCTAAAGATATTTTGATTGCGCTCAGATGGGTAAGAGAAAATATAAGCTACTTCAATGGTGATCTCAACAAGGTGACAGTATTTGGTTCTGGATCAACTGCTTCTATAGTCGCATCATTGTTATTATCTGCTGCTGGCGAAGATTTATTCAACAGGGTGATAATTCAAGATGGCAGTGCATTGAACCCTGCTGATTACAGAAACTACAACTTCGAAATAGCTAACAAGCTGTATTGGAATCTAAACGGACCATTTGAAAAGTTCAATCGAACAAGATTGTACGAACTACTTTCTAAAAGCACTCTAAGAAAATTATTAGTGGCCAGTCATGATTTGTATGACAGTACCGAAGTCAGGGACAATCAGAGACTTATCAATTCATTCTCCACCACTGTCGAAGTATCAGGAAAAGGCGCTTTCATGAACAAGTTCCCACTCGAAGTATACAAGCGAAAGATTACAAATAATGCTGTGGAAGTTATGATAGGCTACACGAACTTAAATTCCCTCTACAAACTGGACGGTTTCGTGAGAAACAGGAAACTTCTAAAGTATTTAAATTATAACTTTCAGTATTTATTGCCATTTGAAGGGAGGAGAGACGAATACGGATCGAAACTGTACAGAAAGATAAGGAGGAAAATAATGGATTTCTATTTCGTTAATGGAACGGTTGGGGAGAGGAGCCTGCGAAGGTACGCGAAGTATGTGTCGGACCAAGTGATTTATCCGATACTCCGTCAAGCGAGCCTGCACTCCCAAGTGTCGTGTAATAACGTTTACTTGTACCGCTTCTCCTTCCAAGGGTCCTTGAACATCATGTGGAACACGTTCCTCAGCAATCTAAACATTCGTGGAGCTACATCGGGCGACGAGATTTGCTACCAATTTAAATGTAAATCTTTGAGTACAAGCTATAATACAGCCGCGACTTCAAATGAAAGGCTCTTCATTAAGAAGATTGCGAGGTTATTGGCGAATTTCGCTAAATACGGGTAAGGTTAATGCAGATTAAATATTTGCTCTTTTCTCTTGTTAATTAATTTTAATTTAAGTGGTTGAGGTTTAAATCCTTAATGCGGAGTTATTTTCTAATTGTTTTGTCAGTTTACTGTTGGTTTGCTTTGAGGGTATTAAAAGATTGTAAAGTTGAATGTTACCTGAGCGTTGCGGTACTTTGTGAGGTATTTTCATTTGGTATTCTAAAATTAAAATTTGTTTGAATAACTTCACAAAGGAGCTCGTTTGTTTTCATCTCGTTTCCGAGCAGTATTTTAATCAATTAAAATTAATCTTTTTGATGTTGACAGCAGTGGTTTATCAATTTTATTAATAGGGCGGTATCATCAGAACTTTGTATGTGAAATGTACAAAAGTGTTGTTTTCATTTAATTTTCAGTTAATAACATACTTATTTGTATCAGAAGAGGCCTTTTCGCAGCAGTGGGACGATAATAGGCTGGTATTAAATTTTTTTTTGATCAAAACTCTGCCCCACACTAGGATTTCTCCTGTATCGTGGGTATGTTTACAAACACTTAAACTCACATACACAAACAGCAAGGAACAAGTATCTGTAGGCTATACAAATATTTGTACCGTGCGGGGATCGGACCCGCGACACGCAGAGCAACAGTCGATCGCTCAGCCATTGGCCAACCGTGTCGTCAAATTAATACCATACTTTCTCGCTCATGGTCTAGTGGCTGGGTGCAACCACTGAGCACGAGATATATATTTCTTTTTTGGGTTGGGAAATCATCAAATAACTTCGAACAACCCGCAACCCGTTGAGGTGAGCACGAGATAGCGGGTTTGATTCCCGGGCCGTGTTATCTTTTATTCGATTTTTCCATTAGTATTTTACAGTAGTAGTTTAGAGTATTGATTTGTGTACTCTGTTGATGACAAAAGGTCACCCCCTGTTTCTTAGGGCTTAAATAATAAGTGGCGAAATATAGAAACTATCTGGTCACCTCCATACTCAATATCTTTATTTGCTTTACCATAATGTGTACTTAGGTTGTAATATTGTGATCATTATGGACCCTGTAGGGCACAATAAAGGGTGGAGGAGAGAAAGCCCTGTTTAACACCTCTACCTAATGTTAATCGTCGTTATTATTGTTTGTATTTGTTGGTGTGTTTTGGTTAACCAAGATAAAACAATGAACAGGAATTTTAATAAACATTAAAATAATTAACTACCTAACTTTGTTTTGGTTATATTTATTTGTGCTCCTAAGTGTCATGGCGTGGCGTTCTGTAGCCTATGTTACTTCCAGATGACTTAACTTTAAATTAAATTTTGTTTAGTAGTTTCTGAGCCTATTTGGTACAAACAAACAAAAAATCTGCTATCTATATGATATAATAAAAAAAGTATGGATGTACTTTTTTTTTTTTGTATATTTGTCGTTGATAGTGTGACTCTGTAACAGTTTTTAACCAGAATTTTATTGCTGTTTTCAGAAATCCTACTCCACATTCATCAGATGACCTTCTAGAAGGCTTGCAATGGCTTCCCCTGACACCCAACAGAAGTATGAGAGGGCTCAACATGGGATCCACATTGAAGATGATAAAACTGCCAGAAGAGAAGAGAATGAACTTCTGGGACCAGTTGAGGCATGATTTTTTTCCTGATAGGGAAATAAATGATGAGCTGTGATGGTTTTTAGGAGGTTATTTGTTATGTATGTTCCATTGGATGTCACCGAATATTTGATAGAACAACAGGAATTGTGGTTGGTAGTCATCGAGTCAGTTGTGTATACACAGGTAATACATAAGGTATGAATGGTGTCATGATCATGGTCTTGATTATTATAATCAACTAGCTTTTGCCCGCGGTTTTGCTCGAGTTAAGTTCGGGGTAACACAGTTCCGTTTTCCATTTGCAGGTATTTTTCGTTTGGTAACAAAGAGTGTGTGTGTACCGATTTTTAGTTTCCTATCTTGAAAATTGCGGAATGCTACATACAAACTTCCACCCCCTATTTTAGGGAAGTAGGGGTTTAGAAAGAAACAAAAGTAACCTATGGCCATCTCCAAGGTCTCAACTATAACTGTACCAAAATTCATCAAAATAGGTTTAGCTATTTAGGCGTGAAGAAGTAACAAACAAACTCACTTTCGCTTATATAATATTAGTTAGGATATAAATCTGAAATAACCAACCCGTCTTGAGCAAGCGTGGTGGTATTGCTTTCTCTGTAAGGAAAGAGGCCTTGCCCGGCAGTGGAATAAAAATAGGCTAGAATTATTATTATTATTTTATTTAGTAGTTAATAGTTCACTCGTCTTCTACACACACGATCTCCGAACATCTAAGCATACTAATCACACACCTCTAAGTCTTCTATTAAGTAGAGCATGTTTATGGTGATACTAAAACCCTCACAGAATCGTCAACTTAATTAACATGCTAGCTAGTAATCGGCTAATGCGTTATGTTACAAGTTAACAACAGAACTACAACAATTTTATGAACACCTACAGCTTAACAGTCAGAACGTAATTAAATCGGAGTGCTCCCAAATGAATTTGTACGAGTACTGTTGTGGAGAATGGTGGAATATTTCAACTCAAATATCGCACACCGTGAACTAAACTGAGACAAGTCAAAAATCCTGTTTTTTAGTTATACCTATTTTTGAATACTCGGTGATCATACAAAACTCTATTTTACAACCTATGGTCAAAATTATCTAAAATAAACCGTGCCTTCCCCTGCTCTGGGCGGAGCGGGGGCACTTTCTTTTACTACCCACTGTTGTTCCTTCTTTTGCCCTTTATGTTCCGAGGCCCCGGTATCTCATAGGAACAATCCGCAACCCCGGCAAGCTGTGGCCCTGGCAGGCCCCTCTGCTTTGTGCAAGCTATCGGGTCCAAGGCGGCAAGCAAACGAAAGTATGATCTGAAGGCACCTTTCAATTCCAACTTATAGGATAGGAGTCATATAGCGCAAGTGTCTCCTTGCTTAAAAGATGGTCTCCAAATCATGTGTTTCATAGCATTTTTTTGCTATTTTTTTTTTAGATTTTGTAAGCATTATTTGTAATTGAAATTAACCTTTTTTGAACCTTAAAGGAAAAAAACGGTACCTTTATAGGATTACTTTGTTGTCCGTGTGTCTGTATCTGTCTGTCTAATTTTAGTGTTTTTTAGAGCAGTTTTAGTTTAGTTTGTGACAACAGGGGCCTTAGTCTGCTATTACAATAGTGTCAGAATGCATAATGGTTGATTTTGACAAGTTTAGTATGTAGCTGATTACCAAACTTGTCAAAATTAACCATTATGCGATCATTGATCGACCATTCTGACACTATTGTAATAGCAGACGAAGGCACCTGAATAAGCACTAGTCTTTTGTTTGTAAGTGTACCTACCCGTAGAATATACAAAAACTGGGTCAGCGTTGTGTGTGATATGATATCATTTAAAATGTGTCGGCTCACATCGAATTGTGAGAGCATTTGTATGTTCAGTCAAATTCAGTTTATTTCACGATGGATGGTTGAATGTAGTCTACCTTCTCTTTAAAGGTTTATTTTTCAAAAGTAACTCACAAAATATAGTTGTGTTACCGTAACTTCAAGCCTGGAAGATTTTAAACGTCAGACAGAGGTACACCTATATTCCACCAGTTACCTCCCCGTGGCCCCGGAACATAAAGGGCAAAAGAAGGAACTATTTGATGATTTCCCATCAGCAAAGTATACAAAGATAACTCGACTTTCATCACAGACACATGACTCACACATTGGCCAATCCTTACAACCTTGTAAGGATTGGGTTGTATACCTATACAGGTATGACATTTTGAATTTCAACATCGTAATACCTGGATGTCCCTGTCTGTCTATTTCTATGGATGCTTGAATCTTTAAAACCACTCAACGAATTTAAGAAGTTTTATATTTATAATATTAGTACCTTTTATTTTGCGAATGGGATATCAATCACATCAACTAACTTTTCCCGGTCTGGGCTGAGCGAGAGGAAGTGTCAGAACTGTACTGACTAAAACCCACCCATGTTCCTTAATTTGCCCTTTATGTTGCGGGGCCGCAGTAACTCAAAAAAACCCGCAACCCCGGCAGCGGTGGCCCTGGGAGGTCCCTCTATTTTGCTGACATCTCTTTCAGGCGCGCGTGGAACACTAAAGCGCCGACGACACAGCCTGTCTTCTCTAGACGGACGGACGATGGGCTGCCTATTGCTCACCGTCCACAGACCAGCATCTACAGTGGCATGGAGTCGTCTCTCGGCGCCCGGAGAGCTCACGGCAGAGCATATTAGTATCTACATTATATACATGCGAAGTCGGGGCACGTAGCTAGTTACCAATATTAAAAAGTTATCGGTAGTACCTATGTATGTCAGTCGTTATAGCTAGTCTTTGAAGCTCGAAAGTATGACGACCAGTTGAAAAATAGAATTCTAGGACATCGGTATTGCCTAGAATTGGAATGCGGAATCCAGGCATGTGCTTCGTCGAAAATACTGATATACTGATGCTGTTTGTTACACTAAAAATCAATATCATAGTTCGGAAAAAGATTTATGGAGGATGGTGAATATATCGTAGGAATATATCCTATTATTGGAATGAACTATAACAGGTCACAGCAACTGCACTAATCCCAGTTACTATGGATGCCGTCGTTCATTTGTTTTGACTCCTGCAATGGAGGAATATGAATACCAGTATTTTACAAAGAGCGGCTGCCTATCTGGTAGCTCCACAACCCAGTTAGTACTATGATACCTCTTGGTAAGACTAGTTGTCAGACTTTAGGGAAACTGACTATGAGTAACGACTATTAAACATCTACAAATGACAACCAGGGCAATCAGAATAACGTATTTTCCGAAGCGCGGAGGAAATTTGATATGTAACGGGTGGGTACCCATCCATAGACCAACCTAGCCAAGCGCGGCTTAACTTAAAGATTGACCCGAGCGGCTGCTGTAATTTTGCCCTAAGCTCTTCCAAAAAAAACATAAAGTTTTGTCCATTGCAGACTGGTAAATAAACTAATAGGTACAAATAAAGTAGATAAGTTTAAAAAAAAATAACAAGAAACTACTCAGCAGAAACGCGGTTCAGAGAGCTTGAAAAATGCTGGCAACTCCATTTGAATGGAAAGGATAAAATACGTTAAGGTACAACTATTCAGTTTACTCCACAAACCATAAAAGGGTCGTGGTCACTGCACAGATATTTATCATTGATCTGTTACCTTAACAGGGATTCTAAACCTTTTTGCTGAAATAAATAACTGGCTTATGTTGGGTAATAATTGTTTAGTTTATCCGAAAATCCTTACTCCTTACTAATATTATAAAAGCGAAAGTGAGTTTGTTTGTTACCTTTTCACGTTTTAATGGCTAAACCGATTGTGATGAATTTTGGTACATAGATAGTTGGGAAACAGGAGGCGGACATGGGCTAATTATAAATATTTATAAATATTTTTTTTTTATTTTAAAAAAGTGGGATGTGAGGGAGAAAGAGGGAGAAAGAGGGAAGAAAGGGGAAAACTTAGCGTTGCTATTACAAATCAGTAAGGCGCAAGGGGAACTGTGTTACCCCAAATTTAATGCGGGCGAAGCCGCGGGCGAAAACTAGTCAATTATAAAACAGAAATGATAATTTTTTTTTGGAGGTGATTCACAGATGGCAACAATTGTAAAAAAGTATCTCTACTCTTAGGGTGTCGATAAGTTCATAAAAAAAAAAAACTTATAAAAAAAATTAACTATCTTACTATTGGAATGGATGGAATTGCACAGCCTAATTCCGCCAAGCCCGTTCCATCACAGGACTACAAGACGTACGGCGATGCGCCACCGTTATATGGTAGACATCCCACCCACACGCACTAAACGGTTTGGGAATACCTTCATTGTGCGTACTGCTAAGGAGTGGAATTCCCTGCCGGAGTCTGTATTTCCTGACAGCTATAACCTGGGGGTCTTCATGTCAAGAGTGAATAGGTTATTTCTAGGTAAGCGTGCTTCATCGTCGACCACATCATCACTTACCATCAGGTGAGATAGTGGTCAAACGCGAGCCTATCAGTAATAAAAAAAAAAAAAAAAAAACTATTATGGTTCATGAAATACAGCATAGTGTCTGACGGACAGACGGGCCAGACGGACGGACGAACGGACAGCGGAGTCTTAGTAATAGGGTCTTTTTTTTTAATAGTTTATTCCAGAAAATTACATAAAAGTTTTTACATAAATCTTCTGCCAAACTGCAGTACAGTTTGTCGGCAGTTTTGATTTATCCTTTGGGCAAGGAAACCTAAAAATGTGGAAAATACTAATTTAAATAGACCAGAATATCGTAAAAGTTTTTTCACCATCAACCACCACGATATCATTCACTCCTATATCTTTCACACAATCCACTCGTCGTTTCCTTACTTTTTCCACTCTAATGTAATTGAATTGTTGTTTTAATTATTGAACCGAGTAATTACTATACAGTTGCTGTCTATAAATTAATTCAGTTTGTAATTTTAGTCACGTAGGTAGAGAACGTACTTTACCGATACATTCAATTAACTACGTGTATTAGGTCATAAATGAAAACTAACATCAGGCCCTAGGCATTTTTTTTTCAATTAACTACGTGTATAAATGAAAACTAACATCAGGCCCTAGGCATTTTTTTTTCAATTAACTACGTGTATAAATGAAAACTAACATCAGGCCCTAGGCATTTTTTTTCAATTAACTACGTGTATAAATGAAAACTAACATCAGGCCCTAGGCATTTTTATTTTCAATTAACTACGTGTATAAATGAAAACTAACATCAGGCCCTAGGCATTTTTATTTTCAATTAACTACGTGTATAACTGAAAACTAACATCAGGCCCTAGGCATTTTTATTTTCAATTAACTACGTGTATAAATGAAAACTAACATCAGGCCCTAGGCATGTTTTTTTTGCGAAACGCCTGATGGAAACCTTTCTGACCGGAGCGGGGGAAGGATCAGGCTTGTATTGACTAAAATATACCCATGTTCCTTCTTTTGCTCTTTATGTTCCGGGCCGCGGTATCTGTTTCGATACATTCAATTAACTACGTGTATAAATGAAAACTAACATCAGGCCCTAGGCATTTTTTTTGCGAAACTCCTGATGGAAAAATCTCTGACCGAAGCGGGGGGAAGGGTCAGACTTGTATTGACTAAAACTTACCCATGTTCCTTCTTTTGCTCTTTATGTTCCGGGGCCGCGGTATCTGTTTCGAACAACCCGTAGGAGGTGGCCCTGGTAGGCCCCTCTGCTAGACAAAAAACTTAAAGTTTGAACACCAGTGCCCAATATCAAAGATTCGCCTCCACAAATAATAAAATGGGCACAGAGAAAGATATCGAGTCATCGTACCAAATAAATCTTATTCTCATTATTCTGAGGTAACAAAGAGGAACAGGGGTGGAATGGAGAGGAGAATTATTTATTTTGTTTTCTAACAAATAAAGTAAGTTGAGTGATTGTTAGTCTCAATTATTCTTGGAAGTTTTGTGTGTACTAGTTAATACTGAAAATGTTAAAGGAGGAAAAGTTAAAATATTTACCTAGAATATATTAAATTTATTAAACAACTGGTGGCTGCCTCGTTGCTCAAGTGGCAGCGAGACTGCTGAGCCTGAGGTCTTCCATTCGATTCCCGGGTTATATTGGAACGTAGTTCTTTATTGCGCGTTGCGAAAGGGGGCTAAACGGAAAAAAATAAGACCAAAAGTTGTAACGACACTTTTTGCTACAGTTGTATGCCGTGCGGCGTGCGCGTTTCGTTTCTCTGTCTCTCTCTCTCTCTTTCTCTCATAGAAAGCAAACCAGTTATTTTCGCTTCTCGTCTTTCTATTTTGCATTGAACAGTGTGGTGTCGCGACGATTATTTTTGACACCTCTCAAGTTTTTTATTTTTAACCTTTGTTCCACATTAGGATTTCTCCTGTACCGTGGGTGCGTATACAAACATTAAAACTCAGATATACAAACAGCCAGATCCGAAACAACTATCTGCAGGTCATACCAAGATTTTTTCCGTGCGGGGATCGAACCCGCGACACGCACTGCAGCAGTCGATCGCTCAGCCACTGAGCCAACCATGTCATCCACAACCTTCTCAAATAAATAAATACACTGTAATTTTTACAGGGTACAGAGTATTTAAACTCTTTAAAACAGAAAATGGCTAGAAATAGAGGGAATATAATAAAAAGGTTTTAAACCAAATAGACGGACGTGCCTGCAGCACAACATTTCTGGTTAGAACCGTTTCGTAATAAACACGTTCCTGAGTTTATTTACTTCGTTTTATTTTTGTAAAGTAGGTCTTTCACGTTGAATTGGCTTTATAAGTGTTCCAGAATACACCACGCCATACCTACTGTAGGACCAAGCTCCATGAAGTAGGTTCATGAAGAGTTTCTATTAGGAAGGAAAGTAAGTATTTTCCACCTTTGTTTCGGGTCTGGCTGTTTGTTTATGTGAGTTTAAATGTTCCGGCCGCGACTTCGTCCGCGTGGCATAGTTACTTTGGGCTAAAGCTAACTTTAACCCACTTGATGATCCAAAAAAAAAAATTCTTTCTATCCGTTGTTTTTGCCCTCTATCTCCACCTTTTCTCATTTTTTAGCCTATGTCGGTCTCCAGGGCCCCAACTATGTCTGCACCAAAATTCATTAAAATCGGTTAGGCCATTTAGGCGTGAAGACGTAACAAACAAACTCACTTTAGCTTTTATAATATTAGTAAGGATTACCATTTTAAAGAGTGATATTTTAGTTACCAAAGCAGATTCGAGGTAAATAACAACGGGTCTCAACGACAGTAAACAACATAAATCATCTTTACAAAACAAAGGAAACGTTGCAGATGATCTCTCCGAGTCAGAAGATATTGATGAATAAAAGACACCAGAGAGCTCCATTGTATTCAATGGGAGGGCTTTGATAAACAGTTGAGTTAAGCTGTCAAGGGATCAGAAGGGCTACTATGACATCTTATAGCAATTCTTATTCCACTGAGTGAAAGAGATGGTGCTAGACACCCTGTATAGCTCTGTCTCTTTCCCTCAGCGGAATAAGAATTGCTTTAAGATCTCAGCGGAATAAGAATTTGCAGATCATAGTAGGGCTACAGGGTATACTACAACCATCTTATCTGTGCCGGTGGGAAAACACGGAACTAAAATAAATGCACCAAGTTTGACATATCGACGGAAATTTTCTTGAAAAGCAGCGCCACCTTAAACTGCAAGATTTTAGTGGCCACACCTTTATTTAAAAAAAAAACCTTTGTCCCATACTAAGCATTTCTCCTGTATCGTGGATACGTTTACAAACATTTATAATCATACTAACTTTTGCCGGCGGCTTCGCTCGCGTTAAATTCGGGGCAACACAGTTCTCCTTTTCTGATTTGCAGGTACCTACCTGCTGCCTGCAGGTTTTGCCTTTTGCGCCTTATTGATTATAATAGCAAAGCTAAGTTTTCCCTTGTCTTCCCTCTTTCTCCATCATTTCTCACTTTAAAAAAAACAGCCTTTGTCCGTCTATAACACCCAACTATTTCTATACCAAAATCCATGAAAATCGGTTTAGCCATTTAAGCATATTAGTAAGGATAGTAAGCATACACAAACAGCCAGAAGCGAAACAACTATCTGCAGGTTATACAAATATTTGTTCCGTTCGGAGATTGACAGACGATCGCTCAGCCACTACGCCAACTGCCATCGTCGCAACTATGGTAAGTCTGTTTCTAGTATCAATTTCCGACTGGATTACAGCCAAGTCGGCCAATCATGACCGGGATTAGTGAAGTAAGCAGGAGGTATTATAGAGCACAGGTGCACTCTTTGTGGCTTTACTCTCATAGTCCGTTGGAACTGCTATACGACACGATCGGAGGGTGCTTTCCATGGCACAAAGGTGTCACAACGGCGACGAAAAATTAAATTTCAAATTTATTTATGTACCGGGGAATCGAATCTAGAACCCGTTTAGCACACAATAACGACCTTTACAACAGCAATGAAGCAGAGACAATTATTCAGCAACAAATTATCATAATAAAAAGAGATCTATGAAAATCAGTTGTAATTTTGCGAGAATCATCATAATCAAAAGGAATAATAATTAGTTTTGCCACGCCATTTAAGCGCATGCTTAAATAACGGTTGACGGCACGGTTGACGCAGTGGCTGAGCGATTGACTGCTGCGCTGCATGTCGCGGGTCCGATTCTCGCAAAAATATTTGTAGGCCATACAAATAGTTTCATCGCGTCTGGCTGTATCTGAGTTAAAATATTTGTAGACGCTCGTACTATACAGGAGAAATTCCTAGTGTTTAGCAACGTTTTTAAAAATAAATAAAACCGACTTCCGAAATAACACTTAAAAGACGGAAAATAAACTTACTTTTGGAAATGGGTGACTTTTTTTTGATTCATGTCTTTTAAATGGAATCAGTTTTTTTTGCAAAACAATTTTAATATCAATCTTTTTAAAAAATAAGTATTAAAGAAGACAACTCATAAATTACCTAAGCAATATAGATAAAATTTATATGATTGTATAACCTTTCGATTGTAAAACGTCAACAGAGAAATCACGTAACAAGAATACAAAAAAAATTAAGTCGAATTGTTACACGGCATAATTTACTCCTTTCTCCTTCATATCATTCCTTTCACAATCCATGCATCTTTTCGCCTGGATCTTTATCGCGGAATGAAAACTATTTTCTTTTGAATATCATAAAGAGCTCTATGGTAAAAAATCACAAAGGACGACGAAGAAGAAGGATAGGCGAAGAAACCAATGTTTTATATTTTATCACCGATTATTTATGATTTAGATTTCGGATGGGAAATCATCAAAAACCTTCTCCCGGTGTGTCAGACATGTATTAACTTTTTTTTTATTGAAATAAATCCACTTATGAGCCTTCTTTTGCCCTTTATGTCCCGGGCCTAGTTATCTGTGACTAAAACCCATCCATTTTGCCGCAGTATTTCTTTCGAACAACCCGCAATCCGGGTAGATTACCTCCAAGACGACACTTTGACTATATTTATTTACTATCAAACGCTTTGGTTGTGTTCATTTAGAGCTACATAATTTCAATAACCTGTTTGAGAAGGGTCTAAATTACTCAAACAATAGAGAGAGAACTAAAGTTCACAGTAAAGGTTAATTTAAATTTAGAACGGGTAATTGCGCGGCTATTTTGGGCTAAAGATTCTAAAATATGGTTGTAATAAGGTTCTTTACTGAAATTTCATTTATATTCTTGCCAGTATTGTTTATTTAATTTGCCGATTTAGAAAAGAGATGTTTTAATTATTATTTTTTAAATTGTACAGTACTTTAAGTGAGGGTCAAATTGAATAATTGCAAGGTCAAGGTCATTGGTTGGTGGTTCCAAAGTTTTTAACCCTGAGTAAGTCAGTTTAATTATTTAAGGTTAATAAATCATGACCATTGTTTATTTGTGCAAGCATAATCCTAAAATATCTAACTGATTGCATCCATCTGCAGTCCATGCCCATTCAATTTGATCTTTACTTCCAGACACAGATTACATCTAAGAACCCTCCCTTTATTGTTTAAGCTAAGAAAAAAAATTGTGCAAAAACAATTAAGTAACATGCTGTTTGTTTTCAAATAAGAAAATGCTACGGTCACAGAACTAATAATGTCTAGAACAAACCTGAAATGTTCGCATGTCAACGAACGGTCACCGAAGATAGACGAAGTTATCCGAATGGAGAACTTTCAACAACTTGTGACACGGGTTCTGGAGAAGGAGGGCAAACTAAAGTAAGAGGAGGTTCAATATTGTGTGCGTTATTGCTTGAAGTACAAGTTACGAGTATGAAGTGATCACTTATTAGTAAATAAGGTTTCCACTTTGCATCTCTCTTCTGTCTTTATCATTAGATTTGTAGTTTAACAGCTTGTGTGGAGATTATTTAATAACTAGCCAGCGCCCGCGACTTCGAAAAAAAGTAGGTATCCTATGTGTTATTCCAGACTATTATAATATACCTCTATGCCAAATTTCGTCAAGATTTTTTCAGCCGTTTTGACGTGAATGAGTAACAAACATCCAAACATCCATCCTCACAAACATTCGCATTTATATTATTAGTAGGAAGGATAGGTAAGTTAGTAACATGTTCAATTTCAAGTTAGTTATGTCCATGATTTGCTTAGAAAGGTCTATACTGCCGTGCTAAGCTTTAAAAATAATTGTTAAAAGTAATTTAATGGCATTCATTGGGTAGCTTAAATGACTGCACATTTAATGAACTTAGCAAAGAATTTTGAAACATTTAAAGATATAATAAGCATAAATCATTTCAACCAAACTATACCTATTTGCAAAACTAAAATTTTCTCGAAACCGGCTTTCCTTTTTTACGGATTAGAAATCATTATATAACTTAACGGGCTGAGTGGGGGACAGTTTCAGACTTTTACTGATTAAAATCTACCCATATTGTTTCTTTCACCTTTCATATTTCGGGCGTATATGCCTGCCTAGGTTGCGGGTTGTTCGAATGATAAAAAAATGATACCGCCACGTTGATTAACTATCCCGAAAAAAAAACCATGACAATGACTATGATACTTTAATCTGACTGTATTCTTTATATTTTAATCTTTACTAATATTATAAAAGCGAAAGTGAGTTTGTTTGTTTGTTACCTCTTCACGCTTTAATGTCTAAACCGATTTTGATGATTTTTGGTACAGAGATAGTTAGGAACCAGGAGACGGACATAGGCTATAAAAAAGTGGGATGTGAGGGAGAAAGAGGGAAGAAAAGGGAAAACTTAGCGTTGCTATTACAAATCAATAAGGCGCAAGGGGAACTGTATTACCCCAAATTTAATGCGGGCGAAGCCGCGGGCGAAAGCTAGTCATTAATAATAGCATGATTGTATCATGTATCCTTTTTGTTAAATAATGTATTCATAGCATGTGTACCTACTCGATAATGTGTACGCTGTGGTTACCTGTAATTAAGTAAGAATTGCAAGAAAATGTATTGTGCAATTTTAATTATGTAAAACATAATAATTATGTAATGCATTTCATTCGTAATCCTAAAATAAATAAATAAAAGAAACTGCAGTCAGGATCGCCTCCTCGCGAGAGAACTCCTCGAAATTTTGGGCACAATATTTTTTATGACAGATAATACTTGATGGTCTACTATCCAACAGTTTGAGCGGTAGGAAACGGTTGTAAATTTGTAAATTTTGGCAGAAAAAATCGTCATTAGTAAGTAGACCTCCTGTAGGGCTATTCCCTAAGAATACAGCGTCGAGCCTAGCTTTACCGCAGTGTCAAGTTTCATAGAGAGTCAGTCGTCTGAGGTCAGCGCTGCGCTCAACGATTCTTAGAGAATGAGAGCCCTGTACTGCACCGCAGTCTCCTCAACGTTTATCAAATAGCTCGGACACCTAATTTTCTTGATAAACCTGATTATATTCTAAATAGCTGTTCCTCGCGGTTTCACCCACGTTGCTCAGCACCTGTTGGTCGTAGCGTGATGTTATATAGCCTATAGCCTTCCTCCAGAAATGGACTATCCAACACTAAAATAATTTTCTATTTCCAACCAGTATTCCCTGAGATTAGCGCGTTCAAACAAACTCTTCAGCTTTATAATATTAGTATATATTATAATAAAAGCTTATCCCAGTCTCACTCTAGGGCCTGCTGTGTTCATAAAATACTAACAAAATTGATGCTTGTTTCTTACCTAAACCTTCCAGGTAGCCGATAAAGTCTAACATAGAAGTTTTATCTTATAAGTATTGGATCGCGAACTACGTCCCAAACTATTGACAAGTAACTTCGTACGCTCGATCATTTATGATCAAAGTTCCTCTGTTACCTGTACTTGGGGTTGCCAGATCTGAATTTTAAAATAGCTGGAAAGTGCATTAGATATTTTAGCATACATACATACATAAACGCACGCCTACTTCCCAGGGGGGTAGGCAGACACCACATAACGCGACGCGCTACGATTCTTTTTTTTTGCGGATGTTAATCATCAAATAACTTTCCCCGTTCTGGGCTGAGTGGGAGATTTGTCAGACTTTTACTGACTAATGTTACCTCTATTGCCCTTTATGTTCCGTGGCCCCGGTATTTTTTTCGAACCACCCACCAACCCCGGCAGGTGTTGACCCTGGCGGGTCTCATCTGCTTTGCATGGTTGGCGCAGTAGCTGAGCGATCGGCTGTTGCGCTGCGTGTTGCGGGTTCGACTTCCGCAAGGAACAAACATTTGTATGGCCTACAAATAGTTGTTTCGGGTCTGGCTGTTTGTGTATGTGGGTTTAAATGTTTGTAAACGCACCCACGATACAGGAGAAATTCCAAGAGAAGGGCAAAGTTTTTCTTTTCGCGTATGGAACCACAAACGTGCCATCGTCGACACGGCTTTTATTACTGCGCTACGATCCTTACATACTCCTTCACCTCGTTCACGTTTATGTTAACGTAAATAGAATAGTTTTTTTTTAAGAATAGAATTTTATTTCTCTCAAAAGGTACATTCTTTAGTTCATGTCATATTATGTCAAATCAGATTTGTAACCTTTGTGAGAGCTAGAGTCTAGAATGGGTTCGGGACCTGTATGACAGATCTCCAGCTGTAATTCAGTTCCTATAATTCAGTTTTTATTTTGCACGCGCAACATTTTTGACGGGCCTGTTGGTCCAGTGGTTAGTGGCCCTGACTGCTGAGCCGGAGGTCGTGGGTTCGATTCCCACCCAGGATAAACTTTGTGTGATGAGCATGATTGTTTGTTCTGTGTCTGGGTGTGATTTATCTATAATATGTATGAATTTATAAATTATATAAGTATGTATACCAGTTGTCTGGTTACCATAACACAAGCTCTGCTTAGCTTGGGATCAGATGTGCCGTGTGTGAGTTGTCCCAAGATATTTATTTATTTATTTAAAAATGTGTTGCGATTCTGTCCCGGTAATCCTTAAACCTTGGTAATCCTACATTCGTGGTGCACTGCATAAACTTGTATTGATACTATGCTACGACTACCGCGCTATCGGAGAATACTTGCCGCCACCATTGATAACAAACTCCAATCAACTCGGCTTGCTACTTACTATGGCACTCGGTTAGTTTGATTCCTCACATAACTTCACTCCAAAGGGGTAAGCAGAGGCATATAATAAACTATAGCACGGCCAACGAGAAGCGATACCAAATGTAAACAAAACCCATGCTAAAACCCCATCTAAAATGGCCGCCCGAATGTTGGCGAACCCGTCTTAACGTTGTCATGTTTTTGCCGGGAGAACGAGACATTACGACAAAGGCACAAGATGGAAAGAGCTAAATATTAGATTATCAACGCCACAGTTGTTCTTTAGGTTAATATGACCTTTCGTATCGCTTCTCGTTGGCCGTACTATAGTTTTGCTAGTTAGATAGTTATGGGCAAAAATCAACCCACGTAAAGCTTTTAAATATAGCCTAGTAGCTTTTGCCCGCGGCTTCGCTCGCGTTAAATTCGGGATAAAACCCCTTTCCTGATTTGCAGGTACCTGTAGTTTTTGCCCTAGCGCCTTATTTATTGTAATAACAAAGCTAAGTTTTAGTTTTCTTTTTCTCCCTCATTTCTCACTTTTTTAAAACAAGCCTATGTCCGTCAAGCAATTAGCTTATATCCGTTTCCAGGATCCCAACTATCTCTGTACCAAAATTCATCAAAATCGGTCACTACGTAACAAACACTCAATTTCGCTTTTATAATATTAGTAAGGATGTCGGGGGTAATGTAGTTTTCCGTTAGTTAAAGAATGTTCGGAATCAGATGAGGAATAGTAGTATCGGAGGAGGAGACTTCGGAAAGTCTAAACATATAAATTTACGAACAAATAACTCTTTCTGAATGACAGCGATGTGGAGTAGGAATATAGAACTTCGGCGTCGAATCATCCTGTTGTTTATTTAGTTAGTTTACATTTAGATAGTTTGTATTTAGCTAATTAGCTTATCCTTACTTACTATAATATTCTGCCGTGCAGGCCCTAAAGTGCAGTATGAGGAAAAAAGCAGTTTCGAGAAAACCGCGAAAAACTTTTTAACACTGTTTTTTTTTTTATTATTTATGAGTATGGTGCATATTTTTGTTGTTACGAGGACTAAGTGACAACAAAGATGGTATTTACAAAAACAAATATTAGTTTTGTTAATTAGATTTTAATTAAAATCGGTTTTTCTAAAATCTTAGCTTTTACTGCACGCAAAAAGTTACACATATGCAGATTAAAATGCGGTAAAAATACTTGATACTACAAAATATTTGAGTTTTTTGTTACTTTGCAGACTAACTTGCAGCATAAGACTTTCTTTACTGCATTTTAATTTGTATCTTGAACTAATTGCACATGTAGTAAGTATATAACAATTGCTTCCAACTTCCAACGGGTATGTTTAGGTAGGAATTTACAGAAAAAAGTACATTATGCATAGAATTTGTCGTTTATTTTATAATATTTTAAGGTAATTGTAAATTAAATTAAAGGTGCTTTGAACACAGGCGGTTATAAAGACATTTCGATAAAAATAAATGGTATAAACCTTTTCGGTTTCGCAAGACACATGAGATCTTTCCTTTAAATGGCACGTTTATTAGTTTTGTATAAATGTGCCATTTAATTGAAAGATTTTGATTTGTGATTTTCTTTCATCTTGATCTTTGATTTTGTTTAAAGATTGTTCCAAGTTGTGGTGAAATACTTCAATATAATTTTGAAGCAGCTATGTAACTCACTTTTAATAACTCCGATCAAATAAGTTATCAGGCACCAGTTTTCCTTGCCGGATTGCCTCCGTGGGATCTGGAGGCGATAGTGCCTGCTTGAGTGGCGCGCGGAGGCACTACACCGGGGGGAAACTCCGCTGCCGCGGCAAATTGCCGCTCAGCGGACAGACCTCCGGTGCGATCTCATGGTGGCATGGAGAGAGCGACTGTCCCAACCCCGTGCAGGGCACGCCACAATAGTGGCGGTAAGTCCCCTCTTTGAGGAGTGGCTGGAGAGGCGTCATGGCATCCTCACCTACCGCCTGACGCAGGTCCTCACCGGACACGGAAGTTTCGGGAGGTTCCTGCACATAATCGGGCGGGAAGAAACGCCCGGGTGTCACCATTGTTACGATCGCCCGGAGGACACGGTGTAGTACACAGTGGCGGTCTGCCCAGCGCGGGGCGGAGCACCGCCGTGCCCTCGTAGAGGCGATCGGCGCGGCGGTGGCAATCTCTCGCGTCCGGCCCTGGTTCAGGCCATGGTCCGGAGCGAGAGGGAATGGGAAGTGGTCACCTCCTTCTGCGAAGCAGTAATGCTAGCAAAGGAGGTGTCTGGGCGTTTGAGGGAAAGAACATGAAGCCAACCCAGCCGCCGTGGGGCCCCGGGATCCGGGCGCCGCGAGACGACTCCCGGCCACCGTAGATGCGGGCCTGTGGACGATGAGCAATGGGTAGCTCACCGTCCGTCCGTCTATTGACGACAGGCCATGTCGACGGCGCGTTCGTGTTCCACGCGCGCCTCTAATAGATGTCAGCAAAGTAGAGGGGCCTGCTATGTTGAGGTTGCGGGTTGTTCGAAAAAGACACCGTAGCCCCCGGAACGTAAAGGGCAATAGAAGGAACATGGGTGGGTTTTAGTCAGTACAAGTCTGACACTCCCCCGCTCCGCCTAGAGATCAAATCATCAAATAACTTCCCCCGCGGAAGTTATTTGATGCATCGATTTTCTATCTTTGATGATCGCTTCAACCTGTGAGAGTAACGTAGCGTTTCTTTTTGGTCTTAATATTAGTCTTGGCATTGGTATGAACTAAACCCTTTAAGAAAAAGTCCTCTGGATTACCAGTCCATAGACCAATAATCAGCAATCTATCCAAGATTGCCGTTTATCCTCATTTAAACTAAAAAAACACAGTTTTTTGCAGAGATTGTGACACGGTGGTCTAATAAAATATTTGTCTAGGTTGTTTTTTTAACTTTTTACTATATTTTGTATGTTTCTGGTTTTTCTTTTTTTAATTTTTCGTTTATTAGTATTCGTTTTCCGACTGCTTGCGTATGATCTGATAAACTACTTTCTAATGAAGGCACAGGAGTATATTTTTTATCTGCTACAGAGTCGTCAGAATCTCGAAAAACTGGTATTTTAGCTATTAATGTCACGTTCTGAAAAATATCTGTTGATTTTGGCAACACCTCAGAACATAATAAATCTTCTGATGTCACAAGATCATTGAATGAATGTTCAGAAGCTATTGCAGTCGTAGCTAAATCCGTTAGACCAGACTGAGGGAGAGCCTCAACAAGCCTTCACTGCCTACACTGACACGGCGCAGACGTCTTCCTTCCTCGTCAGTAATTGACACACAAACACGACATATTGAGCGAGAGAGAAAGCGACAAATTCTGACTAGAACGCAGTAAAATATGACCTTTACTGCAGCGAAATTAGTAAAATCGTTCAAGTTACCAATTATAATGCAGTAACAGAGTGTCATACTGCGTTTTAATTAGCATATAACTTATTTTCATCCTTTGAAAAATACCGACTATACTGCAGTAAATAATTAACATACTGCAGTTTAAATAGTTAGTTCATATGAAATAAACTAGTGATCAACCATGCAGTATTAACACTGTTGGTACAAAAACTACTTACTGCGTTTTAATTTATACCCCTCAATATTTTTTTGGGTGTAGAATACAGTTTTTTAGTGGTAATTTAGATATTTACTGCGTTTAACTTGGTAAAGTGTCGGATCGTGGTAGACGTAACAGCTATTACTGTATTTTAGTTGGTATTGTAATAGATTTAGACATGCAAAATTAAGTTACTGCTATCACAAATTTGATTTTTAAACCGTTTAAAGCATCCTAACAAAAATCTGATTAGATCTTCATGTTCCTTATAACGTGTGTATTAAGGTTCAATATTCAACAAAAAAATGACAAAAAGCCTGTTACTGCGTTTTAGGGTCTGCACGGCAGTATTATAAAAGCGAAAGTGAGTTTGTTTGTTTGTTTGTTACCTCTTCACGCTTTAATGGCTGAACCGATTTTGATGAATTTTAGTACAGAGATACTTGGGAACCAGGAGACGGACATAGGCTAATTTTATTTTAATTTTTTTTTTTTTATTTTAAATTAAAAAAGTGGGATATGAGGGAGAACGAGGGAAGAAAAGGGAAAACTTAGCGTTGCTATTACAAATCGATCAGGCGCAAGAGCAAAAACTGCAGGTCTGCTTGGTGTGTTATACCGAATTTAACGCAAGCGAAGCCGCGATGAAACCTAGTGTTTTATAAACTAATGTTATTATAACGAAATCAAAGAGTGCTTTCACTAAATTAATTAATTAAACTAATTTGTATGCACTCTTTACAATGTCATTACAGGTTCGAATTTTGACGTTCCAATGAAAGCTAAAGCTGTAATCAACTTGTAAAATCAACTGCAAGTAATTAACAATTCCGTCCCGGGATCAAATCCCGGAGCCCTAAATTCTCGACGGTCATGTTTTTGGCCGATACAGCGACGTGCAACTTGAAATCCTAGATTTGTTCGTGCATTGCAAGCTCGGGTTCAATTGCGGCATATCCCATAATCCTACTAATATTAGAAAAGCGAAAGTTTGTGCGGATGGATTAATGGACGGATGCTTGTTACGCCTTCAGCTCAAACAACTGAAGGTATTTGGATATAATTTGGCTAGTCGATAGCTTATACACGTTTTTTTGCAAATCTTTAAATAATCTTTAAACCTCCGCCGCGCCGCAAAACAGAGAAAATTCCTATATAAAGACTAATACTCATATACATATGAAGTAAACTAATATATAGATGATAATGGATGGATTTTCGACGCTTAATGACGCTGTTAGCGTATAAACACATAGCCTGGTGTTGGGAGGACACATAGTGGTCATAGTGGACATTCTGCGAGCCGTGGATAGCTGCCGGAACGCCTTCCGTACTTTGATCAAAGCACGGTTGAAAGCTGGGTAGGGCTGTCCGTAGTATCAGCAACTGGGCGACTTGTAAAATGAGTATAAACTCATTGAGTATAAACTCATGAGTACAAACTCATTTTACTAAATGAGTATAAACTCATTTTACTAAATGAGTATAAACTCATTTTACTAAATGAGTATAAACTCATTTTACTAGGCATGAGCCTTATCGCGGGCAAATGAAGTGTATTGAATGAGTAATTTTAAGGATTTTGAGAGGAAAAGTTACGTAAAACAACGATTTTAAATATAATGTTATCATGAAATTAACTTTCGTGAAAAGCGACGAAAAATTTGACGACATAGTAGGAATACCACTTCATGGTTGTGTGCATCATTACTTCCTTATCCTTACTAACATTATAAAAGCAAAAGTGAGTTTGTTTGTTTGTTACGTCTTCACGCCTAAATGGCTAAACCGATTCTGATGAATTTTGGTACAGAGATAGTTGAGACCCTGGGGACGTACATCGGCTTCTCTGATATCTTTTTAAAAAAAAAAAAAGATATCAGAGAGACAGACGGAAGAAAAGGGAAAACTTAGCATTGTTATTACAATAGATAAGGCGCAAGGGCAAAAACTACAGGTAGAAGGTACCTGTACATCAGGAAAGGGGAACTGTGTTGCTCCAAATTTGACGTAGTAACTAGTATAAAAATATGTTAGAAAGCGGTTTGTGTAAAGGTGTGGAATATCGACAAAGTATGTCTGATAACCCGCAGTACAGTAAATCTAAACATAACTCACAATATAACAAAATAAATGTAGCGAATCTGGGAAAGGATCCACAATTACGTGCTCCACCCCAAAATAATCAAGATAAACACTATGATTGCAATAACAATGAGAGTAATGAAGAATGAGTAATGTTATATGGCAACCCTACGAGCCGGCATCAAACACAGCGGGGTAGTGCAGGCGTGTGGCGCTTGTCGGCAATATACTGTGTGTGTATCGGAGAGTTGAGCTCTAACAATAGCGATAAGTTGAGCTGTTGACGTTCCTTGTAATAACAACGACAACAGAGCAACAGCTTAACTTATGAACTGACGACAGTGACGTCATTTTAAAAGTAAAGTCTTTGATAGTTAGATATATAAACACAATCCATCCGTCTTTTCTTGGGCCTTTTCTCCCTGGAAGGCCAAAAAAAACCTCCCTGGGGTTGTCCCCTCTTTGGGTTGTTCTCCCGGGGTTGCGGGTTGTTATACCGCGGCCCCGGAACGTAAAGGGCAATGGAAGGAACATGGGTGGGTTTTAGCCAGTACAAGTCTGAGACTCCTCCCCCGCTCCGCCCAGAGCGGGAGAAGTTATTTGATGATTTTCCATAAAAAAGTATTTTTTTTATGTAAACTTTGCCCCGCACTAGGATGTCTCCCGTATCGTGGGTGCGTTTACAAACATTTAAACTCATATACACAAACAGCCAGACGAAACAACTATCTGTAGGCCATACAAATATTTGTTCCAAGCAGGAATCGAACTGGCGACACGCAGCGTAGCAGTCGATCACTCAGCCACTGCGCCAATCGTACCTTCAAAGATCTTATTTCGCAAATTTGTGCGGAATTCTCTTTTTTTTTTAATAAACTAAAATAATATTTATAATAAAATAATATGATTAATATTAATGTTGTCACTGTCACAAGATACCACCGGTTTCTTAAACAAATGATTGAGATTGCGCATCGATCATGCTTCGGCTTGTTCCCGCTGATTGCCTAGCTCCTCCGGAAACGTTACAGTAATATATAAATAATGTTCTGTACTGTGTTTAGTGTGGGGGCGCTGGTCGGGTCATGAACATGGCTATAAATCCTGTAAGCTAGCCCCTAACGTCTCATTGGCCTAGTAACGGTGAAGTTCTAGACCAAGTTCGAAGGAGTTTCCCGTTCGTTCTAGTGATTTGAAATAAGTGGACACGGTTGGCCTTGTAGATTTCTAGACGCTTGTTAACTTTTTTTTTTACGTTTTGTAAAGTAAGCAATGACTTATTGTCGGGCCTACGCTGTCCTGTCATACTTAAGTACTAACGCTGTAACAACAACATTGTAAAACCAAATGATTTTAAAAGAATAACATTGGAGATTAACCTCGGAGTTTCTTGCCGGTTCTTCTCCTTAGGAAACGACCAACCCGAACCGTACACCTTTTTTCAACGTTTTATAAGTGCCCATGTAGGCCAATGTGAAACAAAAATATTTTGATTTTAAGAAGGGCTGTCGTAACGTACAACTCGTCGTACTTAAGTCTGTGGTGCCTTAGAGCTGTGAAAAATCAACCCTCCAAGTTAACGCAGTCAAAAAATTTGGCGGTTTATGTCGCAAGTTTGTACGGAACCGTCGGTGGGCGAGTCCAAGTCGCACTTCATATTTTTAAATTTTGCTTTGACTTTTAATTTTATTTGAATATGATCTAAAATTTGAAAAATAAAAGTTTCTTTTTAGTTACTTGAAACGCTTGCCATTATTATTTTTGCAATAAGTCTTTAGTGGCCTCTTTGTCGCAGCGGTTATCAATAGACGTTACGAAAAAAAATACACGGATGAAAACCTTCTTCTTTTGAAAGTCGGGTAAATATAAAAAAAAAACTGCCAATGTCAGCGGAGATTAGCCCAAGATTTGCACAAGTGTGCGCGCAGGCACAGGTGCACTCACTGTTCCCTCATCCTCATTGGCTAATAAGACGGCAATCCGATAAGAGAGAGAGAGAGAGAGAGAGAGATCAGGCTCAGGACCAACGGCTTTACATACTTCCTGAGGTAACTGAAATTCCTTATTCCAAATAACGCTTTTGCCCGGCCCGGGAATTGAACCCAGGACTTCGTGCTCAGCAGTAGCGCTTGTATCCGCGAGACCAACGAAGCAGTCAGTTTTATAATAATACCACAAGGATCTCAAAATTCTCTCAATTAATTTACAAATGAAATGATCCCAACTACCACAGGGTTTCATCACGAATTTTTAGGTAAATACATTAATTAAAAGAGATATCTGAAAGATAAATTGCCTGTAGATAAAACCGACATCAAAGTTTAAGTAAAAAAAGATGAATCTTCATCTCCATTTGTGGGGTAGATCGCGGAGTGGTGAGTCAATGGAGCTCGCACACGCATTTTCAGAGTTGATACCGTTGTCCTTCTAGATTTGCAGATAGACACATTGACTTCCCCCGTTGTATGTTTATATTCGTACAGTTAATTCAAAGGTTGTCTAGATGATATCGGTATTAGCGATAAGACCGCCATTGTAACTATAGTTTTAGCATTTTTTTATAAAACAGTTTTGTTTCTATTTTGGTGTGCAATAAAGTATATTCTATTCTATAGAAAGAATGTACCCACTAAGTTATTACTAGATATCAATCGGATACAGCTATGGTTGGAGACAAGCGCGAATTTAATTGTATCTCCCGGGTCCCTAACTTATGTAGGTATTTACGACTGATAGTTCTACAAAAGAGTCTAGCTTTTCTGTACTGTTTCTAAGTAGAAGATTTAGTTACTCCGTTTCTAAAAAAGGAATGTAGTCACCATATCCTGTATTTTTTGTTGTGGCACGACTAAGCAAACTCAAAGCACTTTTGAATGTCATGGAAACCAAAAAGATGCTGCTATATTCCCAGTTACAAGACAAAACAACTAGTGAAAGTACTGTAGTTGCCCATTCCAAAGCGTAGATCTCAATGGAGAAGAATGGGCAAGAAACTCCATGGACACTCTTTTAAATCACAATATTTTTACAAAATCATGGATTCATCATTCATGTTGAGATTATATGTGAGAACGATGTACAAAAATAAGCATTGCTGCAAGTGTAATAGGGTATTTTACTCTATATGAAAGAAATTCTAAAAATATACAATTCAGATAGCTTAGGCAACAAGCAATCAGAAAATGTTAAATTTAATTAATAAAACAACTGAATAAATTTTAAAACTTTTTTAGTCTGTTGTTTTAAAGCGAAACAGTGTCCGCCATGATTATTACGTCATATGGTCATGGAAACAAAAAGTGACAACTGTCAACTGAGCAACTATTACTATTTTTGTATTATAAAACTTTACATTTTATTTTTTATTTAAATAGTAGTAATAATACCATGGAAGAAATAAATACCACCATTATAATAATACCATAAACTACTAAACACATTGATGACAATTCAATCATGTCTGCTGCTCAAAATGGATGTAGGAACGGGTCCCGCGGTACTAAGGAGCTGCTCCTCATTGATATGGCCATTAGTCAACAGGTTCGCCGTTCTCGAAGACATCTGTCGACATGTTGGATAGACTATAAGAAGGCCTATGACTCCGTGCCACATACATGGCTCATGAGGGTGCTAGAGTTGTATAAAGTTGATGCAACTCTGCGCACCTTTCTGATCTCGTGTATGAGGCAATGGAGTACCAGTCCTTCGCTATCCAGGATGTCGGCAGATTCAGAGAAATAGTGAACTGATAAGGATAGAGCGAGGTATATTCCAGGGCGATAGTTTGAGTCCACTTTGGTTCTGCTTAGCCCTGAATCCTCTAAGCACGCTGCTGGAGAATTCAGGTCTGGGCTATCGATTGAGGAGAGGTGGTCAGGTTATATCTCACCTTCTTTACATGGATGACCTGAAACTCTTTGCCCCCAACGATTTGCAGCTGATGGAGCTACTGAAGGTAACTGAAACTTTCAGTAGCGCCATCAGGATGGAATTTGGTGTGGACAAATGTGCGGTCATGCATGTAAAGCGAGGGGAAATTGTGGAATCTGTGGGAACCCAGCTCTCAGATTCCATAAACCTTAGATCCCTCTCAGCAACCGAAACCTACAAGTATTTGGGGATGTCGGAAGCGCTGGGCATCAATGTTGCTGACATGAAGCAATCGTTGAAGGAGCGCTTCTTTGGCCGCCTGAAAAAAGTATTTAATAGTCTTTTATCAGGTGGAAACAAGGTGCGTGCTTTCAACGGTTGGGTCATGCCGGTTTTGATGTACTCTTTCGGCATACTCAAATGGACTCAAAAAGAACTGGACGCCCTGGATAGGAAGGTCCGTACATTGTTAACGGCATTTCGTATGCATCACCCACGTTCTTCGGTCATGAGATTGTATATCCCGCGGAGTTGTGGAGGTCGAGGCTTTTTAAACGCCAAGACTCTCCACAGTCGCGAGATATGCAGTCTCAGGGAATATTTTCTAGAATCAGACGTGGGAATGCATCGAGATGTGGTTGGTAGTGGACAAAGGCCTCACCCCGCTCTCCTTGGCTAAAGAGAACTGGCGCAAACCTGTAGTGCTTGACACTAACGACCGCAAGGAGGTATGGCAGAGTAAGGAGCTTCACGGACGCTTTTTCCGGGCCCTACATGGACCCGATGTAGATCAATCAGCGTCCGTAGCTTGGCTACGTTCCGGGGACCTCTTTGGAGAAACCGAAGGTTTTGTCTGTGCAATTATGGATGAAGTTATGATGACGAATAACTACCGGAGATTTATTGTGAAGGATGGCACGGTTGACATATGTCGGGCATGCCACCGTCCGGGTGAACCAATTCGACACATTATCTCCGGGTGTTCTCGTCTAGCTAACGGAGAGTACTTGCATAGACACAACCTTGTAGCCAGGATTATCCATCAGCAACTTGCTCTAAAGTACAACCTTGTGGAATCGGAAGTGCCGTACTACAGGTATGAGCCCGGCCCAGTTCTTGAACATGGCAATATCACATTGTACTGGGATCGCTCCATCATCACTGACAGGACTATTGTTGCTAACAAGCCTGTTATAGTGGTGGTGGATCGATCAGAGCGGCGCGCAATGATTGTTGACATAACAGTCCCGCATGATGAGAACCTCGTGAAAGCCGAGAAAGATAAGCAAATCAAGTATATTGACTTGGCTCGCGAGGTTGTCGACATGTGGGACGTGGACTCAGCAATCATTGTGCCGATAGTCGTTACAGCCAATGGCTTAATTACTAAGAGCCTCGACCAACACCTGAGAAGGCTCTCGTTAGGCAGCTGGATCAAGGGCTTGATACAGAAAGCGGTACTCCTGGACACGGCTCGTATTGTTAGGAGGTTCCTTTCTCTGAAGCCCTGACCGCCGGTAGCTTGGACCCTGTTCCCGATACCGGTGGGCTACTGTTTTTATATTTTTAAATGTTTTTTTTTATGATTTTAAGAAATATTTAAAAATAAATAATAACCATAAACTATAGTGAAAAATACAACTAAACAGAAAGACTAATAACAGCGCATTTGTTTATAACCAACTGACGTCATGACCACAGAGTAACATGGCGTCAAGCGTTTTTGTGATTTTACGCGCGAAAATAGAAATTGTAAAATAGAAATGCAGTTTTATGGCACTTATCGATTGAATATTTTTTTTTGTTTTTTTTTGGTGGTTTACTAGGACCCTAGGATCAAAATGAAATACTTTTTAAAAATGGGTGTAATACCGTATTGTCTACGTCTAAAAGCTTCATTTACTGTTTACTCTGTGATACAAATAAATTACAGGCGGGGTGATTAGGCCTGGGGCACACGGCACATTTGAGCCGTCTAGATAAAGCACTGCCATAATTATCTGCGGTGCGGACCAGCTTTATGTAACATACATAGCTGACATGAAACATTACATGCAAGGCATGATAAATTACGAAGAGCAGATTACTAAGGTAGCCAAATAACTTGTAGTCCCTATTACTTTTTTTATGTAAGTTATAAAGAAGCAAACATCACGCCTATATTTCTCTTAACCTTAAGCAGAGAGTTCTTATAAATTACTAGCTTTTGCCCGCGGCTTCGCTCGCGTTAAATTCGAGGTAACACAGTTCCTCTTTCCTGATTTGCAGGTACCTGTAACCTGCAGTTTTGGCGTTGCGCCTTATTTATTGTAAGCTTTCCCTTTTCTTCCCTCTTATCATTACTTACTAAAAACAAATTTGCCTATGTCCGTCCCCAGAGTCCCAACTACCTATGTACCAAAATAAATCAAACTAGGTTTAGCCATTTAAGCGTGAAGTCTTAACAAACAAACTCACTTTCGCTTTTATAATATTAGTAAGGATCATATTTGACTTGCTACGTTGAAGTTCTTGCCGTCAAATGGGCAGAAATCAAATATAAATTCGTGGAATTTCTCAGTATCAGTCCAACTGATACTGAGAAATTCCACGAATTTATTTTATTTGTTGAATGTATGTATATAAGTATTTACCGTTATATTAATTGTAAATATATATATTTTTTTTCGAATACTTTTTGTTATGCACCCTTCACCGACTATGTTTTCTACTCTAAGGTAGACTGATTGAAAACAGTGATTTTTTTTACATGATCATAAAATTTTAATAAATAAATTCTACATTAAAAACACCCGAATAAAGAATTGAAACAAATACCTTATGCTAATCAGTCGGTACAATGTCTCCAGTCCGAATTGCTGCTCAAACACCTCTTCTCAAACAGAGATTGCATAAACATCATTAGTCATAACGTTTGCTCAAGACAGGGTGATTTTAGACTTATATTAAAATCCAATACTTTTCACCGATGACTTTGATGTCCAAGATAAACTTAGTAAGAATGATTTAAAAAAGTCACATTTGAACTTACCCACATTTGAACCCACAATCCCATGTATGAGAGGCGACGTCTAAACATTTAGGCCATCACGAGTCTATTCACAAATCATTTAAATAATCTTTTTTTTTTTTTAAACCGTGCCCTACACTAGGAATTTTTCCTGTATAGAAGGGTGCGTTTACAAACATAAAAACTCACATACACAAACAGCCAGACCCGGAACAACTATCAAATAGGTAATCAAATCAATCAAAAATCAAATTAAAAAATGTTTAATAGCCTACATTGACTCACAAAATAAACAAAGCTTCACCCTTCAAAAAGGTTAATTCCCGCCTAGCAACACCAGTTCATAATAGACAATAATGGATGGCTCTGTGTAACATAAAACCTAATATGGCCCACAGTACAAGGTTATCGGCTCGGTAATAAATCGTTCGGAAAGCTCACGGTCAGCCGCCGCTGTTTCATTGTTATGTTTACCTATATGTATTCTCTTTAAATGTGGTTAGTGCCCACCCTTTTTTGGGATGGTAAATCTATACTAATATTATAAAGCTGAAGAGTTTGTTTGTTTGTTTGTTTGTTTGAACGCGCTAATCTCAGGGACTACTGGTTGGAATTGAAAAATTCTTTTAGTGTTGGATAGTCCATTTCTTGAGGAAGGCTATAGGCTATATAACATCACGCTACGACTAACAGGTGCTGAGCAGCGTGGGTGAAACCGCGAGGAACAGCTAGTCCTTACTAATATTATAAAAGCGAAACTGTGTTTGTTTGTTACGTCTTCACGCCTAAATGGCCGAACCGATTTTGATGAATTTTAGTACAGAGATAGTTCAAAGTAACTATGTAACGCGGACGAAGTCGCGGGCGGAAGCTAGTCTTCCAATAACTTGTCTCGCTATGGGTGGAGTACGGGGCAGTGTTACACTTTTATTGACTAAAACCCATCCATGTTTTTTCTTTTGCCTTTTGTGTTCTGGGCCTCCGGTATCTCTTTCGAACAACCTGTGACCCCAGCAGGCAGTGGTCTAGACAGGCCCCTTTAAATATGACACCTCTTGGTGAGACTGGTTGTCGGAATTTCGCCTTCTGGCTACTATTAACGACTGTCTGAGATCTACATTTTTTTAATCGTTTATTCCAAGAAAATTACATAATTTTTTTACACAGAAATCTAAAGTATAGTCGTACAGTATGTCGGCAGCCGAGACCGTTGATATTCATGCTACATTCTACTTTGATCAATGGTGATAAGGTCCTATTTAAATGCAGCCGGTATATATCTCAATTGACCCTTATAGATTGATATGCGTCTTTATATACTTAGCTAACAAAACACACCCACTCGTATACTAAACAACAATAATAATCGTTCAGTTCATAGCTATTATTAATAATACCTTCTATTATGTGTTACGGGTTCAACGACCCCAATCAGCAGTGTAAGGATTAATTGGATGGTAATACGGGTACTATTAATCACAATACGTCGAGTTATAAATGACTTTGTTGATATGGCAAAAATGGCTTTGTTTAGTGAGGAAAATTTAGACTGCAAGTTTATGTCGCAAGAGTAAGAGCTATTTTCTCAAAGCAAGTATTATTATATAATTACTGTACTTGTACTCTTTGTCCGTCTGAGTTAATTAATTAAACATAATAAGTACAGGTCTTATTTCAAACATAGTTAATTGTAATACGAAATGAGAATAAATAAAATAGGAAACATAAAAGTTTTTTCAGTGCTAAGTTTTTCGTAGACTTTTCGTAGCACACAGCCTACGAACTGCTACGAGTATCTACGAACTTCGTAGCAACACTACACTGCGTTTCGCCTTACCACTGGTTATGGAGTTTCTTAGTTCTGTTTTGTCTTTTGAGTCCAGTCTTACCAAGGGGTTGAGGGGTTAGCTAAGCAATCTCTTCATGTAAAATTCAGCCTGACTCAGTTAGACTGAAAACCAACCCAAATGTAAAGGCTAGGTTGTGTGGACTTGGGTCTTCCATCAGTTGTAACTGTAGTAGTTACCATGAAACTCTATTCTTATTGTCACACGGCGATGGTGTACGGCAACAACGATGCATCAGCCCTTATTTACGAGTTACAGATCGAGGATTCGCATCCAGGCAGGAGAATAACTTTGTGTAATTTATTTCATCAATACGGCTCCCAAAACCGTGTCGGGAGTTAACCAGCAAGTTCTTGAACCCAAAAAAATTAAGACATATGACATCAGTCAACACGCACTAGGACCGGGTGAGGGGCCACCCGGTCCTAGTGCATGGTGATAGATCTTCTTCCTTTCTATTAGAGAGAATGGCCTACAATCCATTATATACCGTATCATTGAAAATGTTTTTGTCCTAAAAGTGGGTACATTTTCCCAGGCTTGCTGTGACGGCCTCGTTGGTTCTGTGTTCGCAAGTGCGATTGTTAAAGTGAGGTCTTGGGTTTGATTTGGCAAAGGTTAAGCCTAGGCTTGTCCATCAGAAATCTTCTCGGTACCAGATTGATGGATTCATTCCAAGATGATGTAAATGGGTTTGCCCCCCATTAGATGGTACTTACACATAACTGGCTTACACCCGCCTTACCCTATACGGTATAGGCGTGAATATCTTATGTTACCCTATTGTATATGGTATTGGTTTCACACTTTCCCAGTATTTTCACTAAAACACAACAATATCGTCTAAGTGTTCCCCTCAGCTGCGTCAATATGGTGGGGGTTGGGGGAGGGGCACTCTCCTGTACCGCCGACCCAGTGACGTCACACACTTAGTCTAAGATTACTTTAAAAGGAATCTTTCGGTTTAACGCGATTGGTATTGTGTTACCTAATGTTTGAGGTTTTATTTTGAAGATGGTTTACTAAGAGTGAAAGTTGTCTGCTTGTCTTGTGTTAGTTTACCGTATATTTTTGTGGTACCTATTGATTTTTGTTCGATTTCAATATATGGCTTTAACCTATTTTACTTTAACCTTCGGTATGGCTAGTAGGGTTAAACCCACCACGGCTGAAAAACCGTTGTATTTTATTCAAATTTGAATTCTGCGCGCACCCGCAAGCTGTAGCTAGCCGTCACGAACTACTCAATGCTTTCCGCCTGCTACCTCAGTCCGGGACGCGTTCCCACAACGAAAAGATTTGTATAAAGTGCTCTCTCTACTTTTAATTCATGACAATTGTTAACTAAAAGCCCAAAGCTTAACTTTATGCATAAAAAAAAAAAAAAAACATTTAAAATTTAAAAAATTAAGATCGTTGATATGTAAAACAATTTTTATTTCTAATCCTAATATTAGTATGTAATTTCATTATAAAACAAATATTTTTATTTATTTACTGCAAAATGTATATGAAATAGTGATCCAAAACGAGGTCTGTCAGACCCACCAGGCATACCGCGTCATATCTCGCCACCAGGCATACCAAGGGTTAAAACTGCCTCGTAAGTTACTGTAGTACCACAGACACCGTTATAGAGTGTGAAGTGTTTTTTTTTGTTGATGGGAAATCAACAAATGACTTCCCCACTCTGGGCAGTGTCAGAGTTTTACTGACTAAAACCTACTCATGGTCCTTCTATTGCCCTTTATGTTCTGGGGCCGCGGTAGCTCTTTCGAACAAACCACAACCACACGTAGGCGTTGGCCTTGGCAGGCCTCTCTGCTTTGCTGAAATCTCTTTGAGGCGCGCGTGGAACACTAACGCGCGATCGACACGACAACTGTGAGGTCTTGAGTTGAAATTTAATTCGAATTTTTGACGGCACGGTTGATTGCTGCGCTGCGTGTTGCGGGTTCGATTCCCGCAAGGAATAAACATTAGAATGACCTATACCGGTAATTGTTCCGGGTCTGGCTGTTTGTGTATGTGAGTTTAAATGTTTGTAAACGCACCCACGATACAGGAGAAATTCCTAGTGTGGGGAGATGTTTAAAAAAAAACACGTCAACCTATACTAAACCAGTTTATGCGTGCTCATCGTACGGGAAATCTACGGTATACGATCCGTAGGTGAGAGATCTGCATAATATGCAAAGTACTGTAAAGCGTTGTCCTTTTTGGCAAGGATCGTACAATGACACGACGCGTTCTCGACGCGGCGACGTGAGATGGAGAATGGTAAAAGAAATCCTTGCGAGCATCAATTAGGATATTCTGAAGAAATCTGTATGTTTGAAAAAAAAATTTAAGTGATAAATAAGGGAGAAAGAGGGAAGAAAAGGGAATACTTAGCATTGCTATTACAATAAATAAGGCGCAAGGGCAAAAACTACAGGTAGTAGGTATCTGTGTTACCCCGAATTTAACGCGAGTGAAGCCGCGGGCAAAAGCTAACATTATTAAGATTTCATTTCCTGAGTACTTGAACCATTGAAGTTATTTATGAAGAAGTGCCTGCAATAAAACGTCGACAAAGTTGTTTAACGTGTAGGATATTTTATACAGCCTTGCCATACTTGTTAGGGGACTATAATTGTATGTGGTATTTAGAGTAGAAGTGGGTATGATACGAAATCATACATTCAAAATACATTAGCTCGTGTTAATATTGTGACCAGTATCACCAAGGGAGGACATTGTGACGGACGGGAGCATTAACTAATTATTACATAACTAACACTGGACAAACATAGTATGTGCTAATTAGTCTGACTGTCCGTCTGTAAACACAATTAACTGCAGTGTGCACTGTATTCGGTTATCTAAGTATATATTTGTAAGTGTTTTATGGTAGGGGCCGGTACATATTTATCTTCACTAATATTATTAAATATATTATTATTTATATAAACAATTTACCGAAATAGCCAGATCCGGGTCTGGCTGTTTGGGTATATGAGTTTGAATGTAAAACAAACAGCCAGAATCGAAACAACTATTTGTAGGCCATACAAATATTTGTTCAGTGTGGGGATCAAACCCGCGACACGTACCGCAGAGGTCATTCGCTAAACAACTGCGACAACCATGTCGTCATTTTCTTAATTTACCTTTGCCTGTTTTCTTGATGACTCAGACGCATTTTCGTATTTTAGGATCAAAAGATTTTAACTTAAAAATGACTCACAATATTCCATTGCCGAAATAGAAAGAAAGAAAAAAAGAATATTTGGCCCATGCCACAAGTGCACACAAAATGAGATAAAAACTTAAAACTAAACGATAATAACAAATACGTAATTGTGTGTCTCACGGCTGCGCCAAATGGGCCCAGTTCAGCAAACTGCCGAGCAGCTAGTGCCCGACGCTGGTTTTCAACTGGACCTTAGACCTGATGCAACGGACGTAAAACAGTTTTATATTTATTTGTGTTTATGTGTATAAAAAGGTATATCTGATATATAAAATTCTCGTGTCACAGTTTTCGATGCCATACTCCTCCAAAACGGCTGGACCGATTTAAACGAAATTTTGTGTACATATCGGGTAGGTCTGAGAATCGGCTAACATCTATTTTTCATGCCACTAACTGAACAGCGGGTGAAACCGCTGGGCACAGCTTGTATAGCATAAATTTGTGTGAAATCATAAAAAAATACACTATATACCTACATAAAAAAAGTGTTCGGCAGATAATTTATAGGAATAATAAAGTAAATAAGAACGATAAAACTGCAAGATCAAACAAATAAATAAGTAAGTGCGTTACTACATAAAAGATGGGATGGGCCCATGGGACTAGCATAATCCAAACGATCGCATCGAAATCGCATATACATATATCTTGTAGTATCCGCTTGTAGCAGATATACAGGTTGATAACTCAATTAACTTATTACATCACATCATATATCTCACCATACCACCAAGCCACTCCAGCGCACGCTTTTACCTTCCTTACTTCCCGCCATCATAGTAATACAGCTGTCACTAATGTCATGTGTCAGTGAACACTGACAGTTGACATTATGTCATGTGTCAGTGGACACTGACAGTTGACATTAGTGACAGCTCCCGGACTACCTGTGGTTGTGAGACAGTGTTTACATAGCTATTAAATAGATACACCGCATGTCCTTTATCTGAACGTTTGCATTGTCAGTGGCAAGCGTGACTGATGAGCATGAGGCTAGCGGTTCGATTCCCTGGTCGAACAAAGTGTTATTGGGTTTTTTATCAGGTATTTGTCAGTAGACATGTGTGCGGTTGATGTCATAGGCTTTTTAGCGGATGAGAAATCATCAAACAACTTGTTCCTTCTTTTGCTCTTTATGTTCCGGGGTCGCGGTATCTCTTACGAACAACCCGCAACCCCGTATGACTATAGGCTTGTGCCTTATTACAAGGCATAATTGGCGTATGTTTTGATTTCAATTAGTCTCTTTTATATTTATGATTATTAAGTTGACCAATAGCTGCCGTAACACTATAAATATAAACGCGGATTAGCATCCAACGGAACCTTCAGTAACTTTTACGAATAAAACTAAAATATCGTGAAATCTGTGATTTTTCGTCAACTCACATCCAACAACTCAACTAATTAACCGGCTACCTCTGAACCATACAGGCCCATAATATAACACAAGCCTTTAATTGGTGCTTACCATTAACCGGATAACCGGCCATTGTAACCGAGCCTTTGTCTCATTAACGTGATCAATCATTTGAGCCGATGTGCCAGGATGATTGATGCACTTCGGTTGATCAGTCCGGCCGGACCGATTGCTGAAACATTCGATCAGATACGGCGGTGAAAGTTTTTTGAATGTTGTATACGGAAATTGATGTCCAGAGATTGGTATCTAATAAAATTATCATTTTCCTGCCCTGTTTTTATTTTACTTGGGGTTGTCGCAACACGTTTTCTTCGTCCATTCTCCCCTGTCAAACGTCACGGCATCCTATACTCCTTTCGCCTTCATATCATTCCTTACACAATTCTTTCCATGTTTTCTTTGGCCTTCTCCTCCCTTTCCGTTCATCAACATTTATATTTGTCACTCTTTTTGTCACATGTGCTTCGTCCTTCCTCATAAGGTACATGTTCATACCATACCAAGACAAACGACTCCCTTTTATTTTTTTTGTAACAAGCGTAACTTTCAAACTTTCCTTACTTTATCCATTTTTGTCACTCCACACATCCTCCCAAGATTCTCATCCAATAAAATCATATTTTGATTGTTATCTTATAAAATAATAGATTAATTTTATTAGCTTTTAGGTTTTGGTGACATCTTGCTACGGAATTTTAAAACAGTTTATCCACACCTGATTGAGCTAACATTTTTCATACATGCATAGTTTGGATGACAATACATAGCTATTCTAAAACCATAAGTCATTCTAAAACCAATATGGCTGACTACGAAAGTTGGCGGAAAAGTTATTTTTATGTACTACGTTGTGGATACGTGAGGAGCTCGTGGCTAAATAATAGTTGGCGCTCGGTTAAGCCGCGCTTGCCTAGGTTGGTCTGTGGATGGGTGACCACCCGTTACATAACGAGTTTCCTTATATATATATATATATATATATATATATATATATATATATATATATATATATATATATATATATATATATATATATATATATATATATATATATATATATATATACAGCGAGTGAGAGGCACGCGTCCCTTCCACTCGGGTATAGTTAGTCCGCCTAAGAACGAGAGAGACAGACATTTTATATATATAGCTATATTATAAAACTGAAGAGTTTGTTTGTTTGTTTGTTTGAACGCGCTAATCTCAGGGACTACTGGTTGGAATTTGAAAATTATTTTAGTGTTGAATAGTCCATTTCTTGAGGAAGGCTATAGGCTATATAACATCACGCTACGACGAACAGGTGATGAGCAGTGTAGGTGAAACCGCGGGGAACTGCTATAAACACTATATATATTTGTTGAAATAAAATAAACGACTGATTATTCTTATTTCAAGTAATAATACTACCAGCCATTATGAAAGAGCTACTCACCAAACGATCGACAACCACCCTAGAAAGACAAGAATCGGTAAATGGTATCATCATCATTCCTACCAACCATTGGTTACGCAATCAACTGTAAAAATTACTTCCAGGAACTTCTTGGAGTATTAGATTATCCAAAATTGTCTCCAAAATTAAGTTTTCCTAAGTGTTGAGGTCTAATTTAGGGTTACCCATACGAACATTAGCGGCTTAAGATGTTTAGGTAACTTAATAAGTCGAGCGGGAGAAAGTTAAGTTATAGTGAGAATAATGTGAGGGTGACATTGTCGTAGTAGGTACTAATTAGGTTGTTAAATGTGATAATTTAGAATGATAAATCCCGCATTATTTTTAGTTTATTGGAAGCCTGCCTTTTGAAGCCTTATGATTTCGAAAGTATAAAATACTAGCTTTTGCCCGCGGCTTCGCTTGCGTTAAATTCGTAGTAACACAGTTCCCCTTTCTTTTTTCCCGCTACCTGTAGATTTTGCCCTTGCGCCTTTTTTATTATAAAAGCAATGCTAAGTTTTCCCTTTACTTCCCTCTTTCTCTCTCACATATAAATTTAAAAACAGAAGATCATGTCCGTCTCCAGTGTTCCAACTATCTCTGTACTAAAATTAATCACAAACGGTTTAGCCATTTAGGCGTGAAGACGTAACAAGCAAACTCACTTTCCTTTTATAATATTAGTAAGGATCTATTCAAACCAAAACGAAAGAGGGTGATTATAAATTTGATACCACTGGCAAACCAAAATCATAACCCTTAACAGCCGCCATTAGTAAGCAGATCAAAATGCAAATAGGTCAACAAACAACTATCCATCGATAGATGATCTCCAAGAGAGCCATAACAAGGGTTAAGTGGGCGTTTCCTACAATTTGCAAGTGATGCGGCTTGCCTCTAAAATTAATTAAGTCGGTGAACTGCGGGTTAAAACCCTTCCCGTGTACTGTGATTTCCGCGAAACCCTAGGGGCGAAAAGGCTTCGAAACTAGCGGAGATTGTAAAATGGTAACGTGAAATGTGGCACACAATGCCCAGAGTTGGTTAACGGAGGGGTTGCGGGTTGTTTAAAAGAGATAAAGCGGCTTCGGAACATATAGGGCAAAAGAAGTAACATGTGTGGGTTATCCTTATAATAAAAAAACGAAAGTGAGTTTGTTTGTTTGTTACCTCTTCACGCCAAATTGGCAAAAAAAAATGATGCATTTTGGTACAGAGATAGTTGGGACCCTGGAGACGGATTTAAGCTATTAAATATATATATATTTTTAAAAAGAGTGAAAAATTAGGGAGAAATAGAAAAAAAGGGAAAACTTAGCATTGCTATTACAATAAATAAGGCGCTAGAGCAAAAACTGCAGGAATTTCGGTACAGATATAGTTGGGACCCTGGAGACGGACATAGGCTATTTAATATATAAATATATCTATATTTTTTTAAAAGAGTGAAAAATGAGGAAGATAGAGAAAAAAGGGAAAACTTAGCATTGCTATTACAATAAAAAAGGCGCTAGGGCAAAAACTACAGGTGGCAGGTACCTTCAAATCGGGAAAGGGGAACTGTCTTATCCCGAATTTAACGCGGGCGAAAGCTAGTAGTTAATAAAAGTCTGACACTCCCCCCTAAGTTATAAAACGATTTCCCTTACGTAAAAATAAAAAAGAGTAAGTAGCTAAACAAAAAAGTACCGGCCACGCTCGAGTCGTTCTCGCGTAGGTACACAAGGTTCCAGGGCCGAAACAATTTACTAACAATATTTTTCACGCTCATCCATAATTATTTAAAATTACACTCAATAGTAAAACTAAACGGTTATAATAGTATAACTATTTGACCATGGAACCCTAAAAAGGTCATACTTTACCACCATTACTAATTGTTATTTGGATTACTCATTTTTGTGGATAATAATGTGCTCGAATAGCAAAATTTTTGGTGTGATCCTTTTCCCAATATTTGAAACGAGTAGGTTTTGGGACAGTTGATAATTTTTTCGCCGTTTCAATATTGGACATAAGGACAAGACTTTTACCAACAAAACCCGCCCATGTTCCCTCTTTTGCCCTTCATGTTCTGGGGCCGCACTATCTCTTTCGAACAACCCACAACCCCGGCAGGTAACCCCGTCTCTTCTGATAGTACTTGCTCTTTAGACATTTACATGTTTAAATGTTTAAAATAGTAGAATTCATGTATTTGGATAAAACAACGTATGTAATATCGGCATTTGTAATTCCATTCTTGCCTTTCCAATGTCCGAGAAAGCAAAGAATTGTATAAGTTAGTAATAAGTAGACCTTGAGTTAGTGTTAAATCCTTACTTAATATTATAAAAGCGAAAGTGAGTTTGTTTGTTATCTCTTTACGCTTTAATGGCTACACCGATTTTGATGAATTTTGTTACAGAGATAGTTGGGAACCAGGAGACGGTATGTCCGTCTCCTGCTTCCCAACTATCTCTAAGGCCGCCTTTTTTTATAAAAAAAAAGTGGGATTTGTTGGAGACAGAGGGAAGAAAAGGAAAAACTTAGCATTGCTATACAAATCAAAAAGGCGCAAGAGCAAAAACTTCAGGTAGCAGGTACTGTGTTATGCCGAATTTAATTCAAGCGAAGCCGTGGGTAAAAGCTAGTACATTATAAATACCTTTAGGAAAAGGTCTTTATTTAAGGTTTTTTTAAAGGTACCCAGTGCAGGAGCACTGGGTGATGTGGTCGCTAAGCTACAAAACCAGTTAAATAATTAAAAAAAAATGTTTATACATAGTAATCCTAAGCAACTAACTTAACTAAAATATGACTACATTGTTAAATTGGATTTGATCTGTAAAACAAATGTGTAGTGTTGTGTTGTGTTGTTGAATAGTCCATTTCTTGAGGAAGGCTATAGGCTATATAACATCACGCTACGACGAACAGGTGATGAGCAGTGTAGGTGAAACCGCGGGGAACTGCTATAAACACTATATATATTTGTTGAAATAAAATAAACGACTGATTATTCTTATTTCAAGTAATAATACTACCAGCCATTATGAAAGAGCTACTCACCAAACGATCGACAACCACCCTAGAAAGACAAGAATCGGTAAATGGTATCATCATCATTCCTACCAACCATTGGTTACGCAATCAACTGTAAAAATTACTTCCAGGAACTTCTTGGAGTATTAGATTATCCAAAATTGTCTCCAAAATTAAGTTTTCCTAAGTGTTGAGGTCTAATTTAGGGTTACCCATACGAACATTAGCGGCTTAAGATGTTTAGGTAACTTAATAAGTCGAGCGGGAGAAAGTTAAGTTATAGTGAGAATAATGTGAGGGTGACATTGTCGTAGTAGGTACTAATTAGGTTGTTAAATGTGATAATTTAGAATGATAAATCCCGCATTATTTTTAGTTTATTGGAAGCCTGCCTTTTGAAGCCTTATGATTTCGAAAGTATAAAATACTAGCTTTTGCCCGCGGCTTCGCTTGCGTTAAATTCGTAGTAACACAGTTCCCCTTTCTTTTTTCCCGCTACCTGTAGATTTTGCCCTTGCGCCTTTTTTATTATAAAAGCAATGCTAAGTTTTCCCTTTACTTCCCTCTTTCTCTCTCACATATAAATTTAAAAACAGAAGATCATGTCCGTCTCCAGTGTTCCAACTATCTCTGTACTAAAATTAATCACAAACGGTTTAGCCATTTAGGCGTGAAGACGTAACAAGCAAACTCACTTTCCTTTTATAATATTAGTAAGGATCTATTCAAACCAAAACGAAAGAGGGTGATTATAAATTTGATACCACTGGCAAACCAAAATCATAACCCTTAACAGCCGCCATTAGTAAGCAGATCAAAATGCAAATAGGTCAACAAACAACTATCCATCGATAGATGATCTCCAAGAGAGCCATAACAAGGGTTAAGTGGGCGTTTCCTACAATTTGCAAGTGATGCGGCTTGCCTCTAAAATTAATTAAGTCGGTGAACTGCGGGTTAAAACCCTTCCCGTGTACTGTGATTTCCGCGAAACCCTAGGGGCGAAAAGGCTTCGAAACTAGCGGAGATTGTAAAATGGTAACGTGAAATGTGGCACACAATGCCCAGAGTTGGTTAACGGAGGGGTTGCGGGTTGTTTAAAAGAGATACACTCAATAGTAAAACTAAACGGTTATAATAGTATAACTATTTGACCATGGAACCCTAAAAAGGTCATACTTTACCACCATTACTAATTGTTATTTGGATTACTCATTTTTGTGGATAATAATGTGCTCGAATAGCAAAATTTTTGGTGTGATCCTTTTCCCAATATTTGAAACGAGTAGGTTTTGGGACAGTTGATAATTTTTTCGCCGTTTCAATATTGGACATAAGGACAAGACTTTTACCAACAAAACCCGCCCATGTTCCCTCTTTTGCCCTTCATGTTCTGGGGCCGCACTATCTCTTTCGAACAACCCACAACCCCGGCAGGTAACCCCGTCTCTTCTGATAGTACTTGCTCTTTAGACATTTACATGTTTAAATGTTTAAAATAGTAGAATTCATGTATTTGGATAAAACAACGTATGTAATATCGGCATTTGTAATTCCATTCTTGCCTTTCCAATGTCCGAGAAAGCAAAGAATTGTATAAGTTAGTAATAAGTAGACCTTGAGTTAGTGTTAAATCCTTACTTAATATTATAAAAGCGAAAGTGAGTTTGTTTGTTATCTCTTTACGCTTTAATGGCTACACCGATTTTGATGAATTTTGTTACAGAGATAGTTGGGAACCAGGAGACGGTATGTCCGTCTCCTGCTTCCCAACTATCTCTAAGGCCGCCTTTTTTTATAAAAAAAAAGTGGGATTTGTTGGAGACAGAGGGAAGAAAAGGAAAAACTTAGCATTGCTATACAAATCAAAAAGGCGCAAGAGCAAAAACTTCAGGTAGCAGGTACTGTGTTATGCCGAATTTAATTCAAGCGAAGCCGTGGGTAAAAGCTAGTACATTATAAATACCTTTAGGAAAAGGTCTTTATTTAAGGTTTTTTTAAAGGTACCCAGTGCAGGAGCACTGGGTGATGTGGTCGCTAAGCTACAAAACCAGTTAAATAATTAAAAAAAAATGTTTATACATAGTAATCCTAAGCAACTAACTTAACTAAAATATGACTACATTGTTAAATTGGATTTGATCTGTAAAACAAATGTGTAGTGTTAATAAATAAATAAATAAAAATAAATAAAATAAAAAAACATCGCTTTCTCAGTGTCCCCACATCTCGAAGAGTAGTCCAAATGAAAACCTGTAAGTTTTGAAGTAATTTATAACAACTGTGAAGTGCGCTGGGACTTGAGACGTTCGAATTAGCTCCGCTCAATACCGGCGCAGTTACTGGTGATCATAAGTCAGTCTATTTAAATTTAAATTGGACTCCGGGTTTTACTCTATGAGCCTTTTTTACGGATAGTATGATGGTGATTTTCTTTTGCTGACTAAAATCCACCCATATTTCTTCTTTAACCCTTTATGTTATGGGACCGTGGTACCTCTTTAGAACAACGCGCTACCCCGGCAGGTAGAAGGTGGTTTTGGCTGGCCCCTCTGCTTTGTGCAAGCCATCGGGTCCCGGGTCGGTATTTTCGGCTTTAAGCCTTCCTAGGTCTCCCCCAGTTACCTCTGAAACTGGGGAACTGAGGAAACTGGGGTAGAATGCTCCACTCGCGAAGGGAACTGAGCGCTCACCACATCCTGAACACCCATGTAGTTGAACTCAATCTAAATCCTTAGTAAATAAATGACGGGCCTGTTGGTCTAGTGGTTAGTGGCCCTAACTGCTGAGCCGGAGGTCGTAGGTTCGATTCCCACCCAGGACAAACTTTGTGTGATGAGCATGATTGTTTGTTCTGTGTCTGGGTGTGATTTATTATAATATGTATGTATTTATAAATTATATAAGTATGTATATCAGTTGTCTGGTTACCATAACACAAGCTCTGCTTAGCTTGGGATCAGATAGCCGTGTGTGTGTTGTCCCAAGATATTTATTTATTTATTATTATTTAAATGTGTTTGTGTCACGATCCAAGCTCAAAGATATTTTAGGAATATTTTTTTTGAGTTTCTCTTGTTAGATATTCCTTATTTTACTAGCAAAATGTTTTGAAGACATTTGATATTTTATACGTAGATATAATTTAACTCTCGAAACATATAGACGTTTTTTGTAAGCGTTTACCTAAACATGTCTTTCAGATTATCACCACTGTTTATTACATATAATGTAACATACTTTCAACTTGATACCTTCACGCGTTCCTGAAATAGAGGGTCTTGTAAGACATACAGACGGCCAGCAGTCTTCCAATAAGGGTTCCGTTTTTTTCCTTCATGTTGTTCCGCACGAAACCCTAAAAAGAAAAAGATATTCCTGCTTTCCCAATCCAACAATTACACAATACAAACAAGACGACAAACCCTTGATGCGGATTATTTAAAGCTCACAAAGACGTATCCAAAGATGGATGACTGGCATTAATTGTAAGATTCCTCAGCCACCCACAGACATGCACTGATTAGATCCTCCGTACTGTAATCCTGGAAGATTGATGACTCATCCATCCAACTTCTTTATTGATCGAATTACGTGACCGAGTGATGACGTCACTTAAAGATGGCAAACTTTTTCAATGGCTGTGGTGTAAGTCTTATAGCTTTTCGTAAGGTGAGTTTGAATATTACAGGTTTTGTTATTTGAAAAAAGTGTGCGTTGATGTGTTTGTGTGATAGAGATCGGATTATCGGATGCATATTTACCTAAAGTTAATATATGACTAACAAAGTATGGAAGATGCTTGTTAGAATTTTTTATTAAAAATAAAATCCCGGGATTTCGGAATTGCAAAAATAATCGTATATATGGGTATTTACTTAACTTCCCTGTTTACTTATATTCCCTGAAGTTTAATAGGCCCGATTTGACATTTGTTACAAATCTCGTCATAAATCACTGACACTAAAAGTAGGGAAAAGCAACCATATTACGTTGTAACAGAGCAACAGTCATTTGTGTCTAATTGGGTTTACTATATCTCACGGATTAGACACTTAAATTGAATTTTCCGGGATCCCGGCATTTTTTCAGAAAAAAAATATTTTTCCAAACTTCTCAATTTTTTGTATATTAGCATCCAAATATCCTACCTCTCGTGATGAGTCTGCCTACCCTCTCATTGGTGAAGTGGTGGAAAATGGTCAATGTTTTGAGTCCTTGGTGGATTGTTTGAGTCTAAAGGACAATGTCCAAAATGGCCCTGTGCAATAAAGAGTATCAGAATATACGATAATTAATCGCCTATTTTACGATAATTAATCGCCTATTTTATTATATAAGTTGCAAATACTTCTGTATCACGGACTAGCTGTTTTCCAAAATGTACTTTTAATAGAATTTAACGCGACGCGCCTTAAGCGCCCGCCCTCGACTATGCCTCGACTGTTGGTCGTGTGGGCGACGCGCCTTAGAATTCATTTACCTACCTACGTTAATTAATTTATGCTTTCTACTTTTGCACTTGCATCCACTTTCACTTTGACGTTAGAAAAATAACTGCATATGTACTTAGTTATCTAGGTAGGTATTATGATATTACTTTTCAGTTTCTTTAAAATTACTCAGAGCCATGAAAAATCATAGGTAGGTGACGTACCTACCTATGATTTTTCATACCGCTGAGTCATTTAATATTCGCTGTTATGGTTAGATTATAACCTCAAAATCTGACACTTTTTTTGAAATATATCTTTTCTGCAGCTAGTCCGCTATAAAAACAAGATCTTCTAAGAGTCTACTAATGATAGAGAATACAATACATGATTATCTGATGCTCCTGGCTCCAGGGCCAACAATGTATGGACGCAGAGCAATGTCCTTTGTAGTCAATGTGATTATGTATTTTCTTGCCCATTCTTCCCTATAGAGATCTATGCTTTGGTACGTGCAACTACAGTACTTTCACAAGTTGTAACACCTTTTGACTGGGATTGTAACTTCATTGTTGTCCTTATTTCGACATTTCAAAAATGCCTGTACTTAATTGAAATAAATGCTTTGATTGATGACCATTTATCATATACTAGCTGACGCCCGCGGCTTCGCCCGCGTGATACCTATCGAAAAAAAGTATCCTATGTGTTATTCCAGACTACAATTTACATCTGTGCAAATTTCATCAAGTTCAGTAGTTTTTTCGTGAAAGAGGATCACACATCCATACTCACAAACTTTCGCATTTATAATATTACTAGGATTGCATAATTATACGTGGTATATTGGTTTAAATAGTAAATCTACATTTAAACCAATATCTTTATTTCGGGAATAAACGCTTGAACGAAAAGAAACGATAATAAAGTTTAAAAGAATATAAATCAGTGTAATAAAACTCTTAGCTCAGTGATCGCTCACAACTTTAAAAAAAGGTAAAAAGTGCAACGTTTTAAGTCTTTTAAACGACAGTCTTTTTTACTTTTCTCACGGATGGCTTAAGACAGACTTGGCGCTGCCTTTTTTTTGTTAGATTAAGATCAGAATAAAATTGAATCCTTCCTTAGTTATTTTCTAGACCCACTCTCAATCTTCCTTTGAGAGTGGGTCTCCACAGCGGCCGATTATGTCATTTTGGACTAAAAATCGCCCAGCGCTAAAGAAACGCCGTTTTGAAATTTCCATCTTGGATTTAAAAGTTGTAAGTGTCAACATGATTGGTGGAAAATTTTCGTCGATTGCACGTTTAACGTTTTATATTGTCCGGGATCGATTATCTATACTAATATTATAAAGCTGAAGAGTTTGTTTGTTTGTTTGAACGCGCTAATCTCAGGAACTACTGGTTGGAAATGGAAAATTCTTTTAGTGCTGGATAGTCCATTTCTTGAGGAAGGCTATAGGCTATATAAAATCACGCTACGACCAACAGGTGCTGAGCAGCGTGGGTGAAACCGCGTGGAACAGCTAGTTTTAAAATATTTGAGTTATTGGATGATTGACATTAGCATTAAAGCGTTTGCCTGCGACCCCAAAAGGGAAAGAACTACCCAGATTAAAACTAAAATTCTTTGTCCTAAACTAAATAAAAGACTATCCCTGTATGAAATTTCATTCAATATCATCCAGCTGTTAAAACGTTTTGCATTTCTAATAACACTAGCTTTTGCTCGCGGCTCCGGCTTCCTGATTTTCAGGTACCTGCTAGCTCAGGTGCCTGCCTGTTGTTTTTGCCCTTGCGCCTTATTTATCGTAATATCAATGCTAAGTTTCCCTTTTCTTACCTCTTTCTCCCTCAGTTCTTTTTTTAAATATTTAGCCCATGTCCGTCTCCAGGGTCCCAACGACTTCTGTACCAAAATTCATCAAAATCGGTTTAGCCATTTGGGCGTGAAGACGCAACAAAAACTCACTTTCGCTTTTATAATATTAGTAAGGATTACGTAGTTACATAACTCGTTCAATACACGTACGTAAAAGTTGGTTACTATAGCAACCGCTTCCCACCTTAAAATAACACTTCCATCAAGAATGACATTCGCTTTTCTCGACGAAGAGAAATGACTTGAAATTTTTCCCGCATCTACCCACGTTGTCTTGTAATTGTGCCCCCGCGACCCATTACATAAGCTTGAGAGTAGCTTCGGGCAATGAGAAACAGCCTTTAAATATTAATGTAACTTTGTTTACGGAATTATAGATTTGTGTATGTATTTGTGGAGGGATCACGGTTGAATATAAAGTGGGATGTGGTTTTTGTGTTAAGAACAGACTGGCGTTTTTGCGGATGAGAAACCATCAAATAACTTCCCCCGATCTAGGCGGAGCGGGGGTAGTGTCTTTTAAGCAACCCGCACGGAACAAACATTTGTATGGCCTACCGATGGTTGTTTCGGGTCTGGCTGTTGGTGTATGTGAGTTTAAATGTTTGTAAACGCACCCACGATACATGAGAAATTCCTAGTGTGGGGTAACGTTTAAAAAAAACCTCGAAGTGAACCATTTTATTCGATACCCATTTTACGGGGATGCATTAAAAATAAAATGTGCATGCATTCAGTTCAATCGGTTTAAGAAAACTGTTTTAAAACTCAGTTGCAGTTCAATATTTAACATAAGCTAGAAATGGTCTAAAAGGACATAATGTATAATGTGCATAATGTGTCAACATTATATGCGTGATATTTAAAATCAGTCAGTATGCTGCTTCAATTCTTCATTGCAGTCAATCACAAAACCTAATTAAGTTTACTTGTTAAAAATAACACAAATAAATCTAAGCCAAACCTCAATCAAAGACACACATTCTCCGCCTCCCCAATTTCCACGCCGATATAAAACCTTTCGTATCTGGCCAAAATATTGCGTGTCTTGTGACAAATGGATAGACAAATGGCCGCCTATAACCATCCCGACGGCTATAAACGTCTGCCCGGCTATACCCGCGGGTACGTCTACGGCTATATTTCTACCCGCAGTCGTCTTTGCAAAAGATCGAGCTGTGAAGATTTTGCATTCTATCAATCGTGGTTTCTTTTCTGTGCGGATAAATAGTTTTCTTTTGAAATCGAAAGTTGTGTATCATTTGACTGAGATTTTATGATTCTCTTTAAAATTCCTGGCAAATGTATGCACTTTTAAAGTAAAAGTAATATTTGTAAGAAAGAAATCGTGTAAGAAAGTGTCGTTGAACTCCTTGTGTTATGAGTCGAGCTACACGATAACTGACAAATGCTTGCACTGGCTGGACAGGTCCACTCAATCTGAAATATGTACAAGTACTTATATAAATGGTAAAATATTTACAGAGCGAGCAAAAAAATCGTTTCTTTTTGGTTTGGTGAATAAAGTTTTTTTTTTAATTTTAGTGGTATTCTTATTTTTAAAGCGGCATGTTCTTTTCACCATAATCACTCTGTCAAAACAGATGTCAAATTAGAACGACGGCTCTTGCCTGCTTCTTTTTCTTTTTCATGTGGATCCTATCTTGGATGGCTCTTGGAGAGTCCTTCCAATTGGACCATAGTGCGTACTTGCCTGCTCCTTAAAATTCATGGTCAGAATGGAGAGAACTCGATATGTAATGGGTGATCACCTATTCACGGACTAACCTAGACACAAACGGCATCTAAAGGCGAACCCTAGCGGCTGTTATTATTTAGCCACGAGCTCTTACTAGCTACATATAACTTTTTTTTTTGCGGAAATCATCAAATAACTAATAACTTTACGCTACTGGGCACTGCTTTGGGCGAAGCGGGGTTTAGTGTAAGTCTTTTTCTGATTAAAACCTACCCTTCCTTCTTTAGCCCTGTATGTTCCAGGGCCACGGTATCTTTTTCGAACAATCCACAACCTCAACCAACCCGCAACCGTAAAACAAACCGGAACCGTCATCTTAGTTTGACATTAATGAGCCGCAACTGTCAAAACCAACCGACCTTCTCCAAGTCAGGCGTGAGTGAGCAGAGCGTCTCTCAAGGGAATAAAAGCACCAACATCAAACTAACAAACTACTAACTAAAGTCAGAACAAACTAACGTGGAACACGGAAATAATGACCACGAATTAAACGCACGCGTGTAATTCTAATGGGGTTTGTTCTAATTTAAGCGAACATCGTGAACGATGATTTGCGCTTCACCGTGTCTGCACCGCACGATCTGCACCACGTATGAAGCACGGACAATCCACAGATCTGTTCCTGCACGAATATTTGAAATAGCAGTTTATTTGATCTTGTACGGTGTTCGAGTGCCGTACAAGTTTTAGCTTATACAAATCGAGTAGATACAAACGCCTTGCACTTCTCACAGTTACCATATAAAATTCCTTAACTTTTTAATATCCCACGGCTGGGACATCCATCTCGAGGACCCCACTTTACATTACATTACTTTTTAAACACACTTTACATTACTTTTTTAATAATTTATTTAAAAAAACAGGCCAGCGGTGGGACATTTGAGAAGCTAACAAATAAAAGGACTCGCATTCTCACAGAGCAGAATTCCGCAATATGTTGTCGTTTACCGATTTTTAACGAAGAAGAGATTTTCTTAAAGAAACAGTTCATCACAATATTATACCTTCATCGACTTGAAAGAACAAGACTTCACTGTCACAAATCTCTCTAACAAATAGATAAGTGACAAATGATCACGTACATCGCTTACATTAGTACACGAGGTATAAGAACACGGCCATACAATCATCATTAGGGAGGAGCGAGGAGGTTGGTATCCGAACGACACTCAAACTGATCGCTTCTCGTTATGCGACTTGGTTTCTGGTCCTCCATAGGAACTTAGTTTTTGGTGTAGTTTTGGTCTTTAGAAGCCGAGAATAATATGTAAATGCCTTAGATAGATAAATAGAGAGTCATGACAGCACACACTGATACAGTCGCCGCGTAAGTTTATTTGATTCGGGGTTAATAACAGCATCTTTTTTATTTTATTTTTTGAGGGTCAAAATGTATATGCTCTAGTCTATAGTAAGGTTAAGGTTTTTATTTTATCACTAGTTTCCGCCAGCGTCTTCGTCCGCGTGGCATAGTTACTTTGGGCTAACGCTCACTATAACCCGTGATCGAAAAAAAAATCATCTTTCTCTCCCCTTGCCTCCCTCTTTTTCCCGTTATCTCACTTTAAAAAAATAGCCTATCTTTGTCTCCAGGATCCCAATTATCTCAAAATTCATCTAAATCGGTTTGGCCATTTAGGCATGATAATAAACAAACTCACTTTCGCTTTTATTATATTAGTAAGGATTAAGAAAAGTTCATCATGTAGTCTGACTCATGTGCCGTGGGGAAAAAATTGTGAGGAAAGTATTGAGTATGAAAATGGATGGATATAGTAGAAGAGGATGGCCAAAGAAACGATAGATGGATTGTGAGAAGATGGCTGGAAAGGAGGCGTCCGATGAAATGCCGATTTTTTTTTAAACGATGCTTCACACAACACTTGGAAAGGGGAATACCCATTCGAGGCCCACAGTGGACAACAGATTAGTGAAAAAATAATTTATGCATAAATTTTAGCATAATAAAATATGTTTTTACTTTCTTCCATTTGCGCGCCACTGTAATACACAACAATTCTTCTAAAAAAGTAAGTTTACTGATAAAATAAGCTGTATTTTCCTATTTAACGCTAGCAAATAATGCCAGCTGCAAAAAATATTTTGAGTATTACGACTAATGAATCGATTCGAATCGATTTATGAAAAAATGCTATAACCCCAATATCATACCCACCAGACTTTACAATATTGTAATTACTTGCTTTAATAAAACCAACTTAAGGAAAGATAAAAAAAACAGTTTGTGCCCTCAAAAAAAAAGAATGAGGATAATAAATCAATAATCGTTTTAGAAAAAAAATATCGATTTAATGTTTTTTTTTCGTGGTAGTGACAACACTGAACTGAATTCGATTCTGACTTTGACAGTTTGCTTGTTGCTTCTGCCAAATGTGGATGTTTTGAATTGTGCACAAAATGGCAACCTACCAAGTGAATTACTTGCTATCTTTTCTCTTAACTATAATTTGATAAAAATACATGAGGATCATCCCTCCTATTATAATTTAATTACCAAGTATTGACAAAGAGAAGTTTTCTTATTATCTCACACTCAAAGACATTATTATATGGAAAATAAAGCCCAAAATGTTACTTATTTGTTTTTAATAAAAAAAATAATATTTCTAAAATAGTGGCGTCAATTTGAATATCTTTTGTAGATATCTAATACCTTTAAAATTTTAAAACAATCAACTTTTATTGTAATATTTGATGTCCACGTTGGGCCTAGGACACCATGGAGAGTGGGCATTTCCCTTTATCCTGTATCGTGGGTGCGTTTACAAACATTTAAACTCGCACGCACAAACAGTTAGACCCCGAAACAACTATCTGTAGGCCATACAAATATTTGTTCCGTGCGGGAATCGAACCCACGACACGCAGCGCAGCAGTCGATGGCTCAGCCACTGCGCCAACCGTGTCGTCAAATAAATATTTTATATAAATAAACAAACAAATAATAATAATAAAATAGAAGAGTATGCTCTGTGTTGACCCCAAAATAACTTGGGATAAGGGCAGGAGTCTATGGTGTTGTTTTCTATATCTATAAAAAAACCTAAACAACCAAAAAACACCTTTTTTCTTATTTGAAAAGAAAGAAAAATAAGAAAAGAATTTTTTGTTGTGTGTGGTTAAATTACAGGCGAACCTAATGAAACCGTGTTAGTGTGTCCCTTTGTGATCCGGAGCCGTGATATCTATTTCGAACAGCCCGCAACCCCATTTTTTTTTAAAAAAAACGTTGCCCCACATATAGTAGTTAGTACATAGTAATTTCTCCTGTATCGTAGGTGCTTTTACAAACATTTAAACTCACATTCACAAACAGCCAGTCCCGGAACAACTATCTGTAGGCCATACAAATATTTGTTCCGTGCGGTAATCGAACCCACGACACGCAGCGCAGCAGTCGATTGCACAGCCACTGCGCTAACCGTGTCGTCAAAATAGACTTAAGAAAGTTTTATTCAATAATCGCAGCAATCTTTTAAAAAATTCGAGTTAAATCGACAGTCTATTAAGAAAGACGGAATCAGGCCAACGCTCCATTAAAAAAAAAGTAGATCTTCGAATGCATTTAGAGCTGTAGACACACCCAAAATTGAATGAATAGATCGCTACAATGGATTTATGTCTCTATTTTTTTTTCGGTTGGGAAATCGTCTAATGTCTTCCCCCGCTCTGCGGGTAGCGGGGGGATGTTCGACTTTTACTGACTAAAACCCACCCATGTTCTTTCTAGTGCCCTTTACGTTCCGGGGCCCCGATATCTCTTTCGAACAACCCGCAACACCGGCAGGCGGAGGCTCTGGCAGATTTATGACTCTTTAGTGGCGATTTGTATTTAAACGTTTATATGCAATCGAAATAAGGTTAAACTACACATAAAACCATCCTATTTAATATTATAAATGCGAATGTTTGTGAGGATGGATGAATGTAGGGATGTTTGTTACTCTTTCACGTCAAAACGGCTGAACGGATCTTGATGAAATTTGGCACAGAGGTAGATTATGGTCTGGAGTAACACATAGGATACTTTTGGTTTCGATCTATTAAAAAAGGAGATATAAATGAAATAATTTAGCCTTGTTCGAAGCCAAAAGGTCCCTATCTCAGCATGAAAAAAAAATTGTAAAGCGCTGGTATTCAATCGACAGGGCCCAAGCAAGTGATACCACAGTCAGGCACGATTATACGAACAAAGTTAACCAAATACAGTGTAAAACTGGAGATTGTCAATACCATCATCTACCCCGATATACCCCGGATTGCTTGTAGCAAAAACCAGAGAAGGTACTATAAAAAATATACTTTTAATTAACGCACCCCGACAATTTTGTTCGTATACCGTCCAGTGCACCAAAATAAAAAAGAGGAATTCAGCAAAAAAGTTTTCATTACTCTTCAAAGAGAAAACTAATATTAAACTCCAGTCTGTAAAAATAATAAAAAAAGAGTTCTGTAAGAGTCTTTTTTTGCTGTTTTGTGCTGGTTGTGAGTTAAATCAATACTTTTTGATTCTTTTTTTTTATAGCGTAGTTCCGTAGTGCTGCATGGTTATGTACTGTTTCCCAAGTTCCCCATTGATTTTGTATGGCAATAAAACTTTGTTGTCATTAATTTGCCAAATCAATCACTCAATTATGTATTGATTTCAAAGCCAGCAGTTTGAATAATAATGGAGAAAGAAAGAATGGAGGAGCTCGTGGCTAAATAATAGTAGCCGCTCGGGTCGATCTTTAGGTTAAGCCGCGCTTGCCTAGGTTGGTCTGTGGATGGGTGACCACCCGTTACATACCGAGTTTCCTCCGTGCCTCGGAAAGCACGTTAAGCCGTTGGTCCCGGCTGTCATTTCTAGATCTTTGACAGTCGTTACAGGTAGTCAGTGTTCCGAAAGTCTGACAACCAGTCTTACCTAGGGATATCGTATTACCCAGTACTAACTGGGTTGTGGAGGTCAGATAGGCAGTCGCTCCATGTAAAATACTGATATTCAGCTGCATCCGGTTAAACTGGAAGCCGACCCCAACATAGTTGGGAAAAGGCTAAGCAGATGATGATGATGAGTTTGAATAATAATACACATTATTTTATAGTAGTAGTTTTTCAATGGTTTATCGACTAGTACGGAACGAAACCCGACCGTGACTAAATAATAGCAGACGCTCGTGGATATTTGGTCCATGAATAAGTGACCACACATCTGCCGTGCAGACCCTAAAACGCAGTAACAGGCTTTTTGTCATTTTTTTGTTGAATATTGAACCTTAATGCACACGTTATAAGGAACATGAAGATCTAATCAGATTTATGTTAGGATGCTTTAAACGGTTTAAAAATCAAATTTGTGATAGCAGTAACTTAATTTTGCATGTCTAAATATATTACAATACCAACTAAAATACAGTAATAGCTGTTACGTCTACCACGATCAGTCACTTTGCCAAGTTAAACGCAGTAAATATCTAAATTACCACAAAAAAACTGTATTCTACACCCAAAAAAATATTGAGGGGTATAAATTAAAACGCAGTAAGTAGTTTTTGTACCAACAGTGTTAATACTGCATGCTTGATCAATAGTTTATTTCATATGGACTAACTATATAAACTGCAGTATGTTCATTATTTACTGCGGTATAGTCGGTATTTTTCAAAAGATGAAAATAAGTTATATGCTAATTAAAACGCAGTATGACACTCTGTTACTGCATTATAATTGGTAACTTGAACGATTTTACTAATTTCGCTGCAGTAAAGGTCATATTTTACTGCGTTCTAGTCAGAATTTGTAGCAATCTCTCTCGCTCAATATATCGTGTTTGTGTGTCAATTACTGCCGAGGGAGGAAGACGTCTGCGCCGCGTCAGTGTAGACAGCGAAGGGTTGTTGAGGCTCTCCCTCAGTCTGGTCTAACGGATTTAGCTACGACTGCAATAGCTTCTGAACATTCATTCAATGATCTTGTGATATCAGAAGATTTATTATGTTCTGAGGTTTTGCCAAAATCAACAGATATTTTTCAGAACGTGACACTCAGTGACACAGATATTAGCTAAAACACCAGTTTTTCGAGATTCTGACGACTCTGTAGCAGATAAAAAATATACTCCTGTGCCTTCATTAGAAAGTAGTTTATCAGATCATACGCAAGCAGTCGGAAAACGAATACTAATAAACGAATATTAAAAAAAAAACCAGAAACATACAAAATATAGTAAAAAGTTAAAAAAAGAACCTAGACAAATATTTTATAAGACCACCGTGTCACAATCTCTGCAAAAAACTGTGTTTTTTTAGTTTAAATGAGGATAAACGGCAATCTTGGATAGATTGCTGATTTCTGGTCTATGGACTGGTAATCCGGAGGACTTTTTCTTAAAGGGTTTAGTTCATACATCATACAATACCAAGACTAATATTAAGACCAAAAAGAAACGCTACGTTACTCTCACAGATTGAAGCGATCATCAAAGATAGAAAATCGAAGCATCAAATAACTTCCGCGGGGGAAGTTATTTGATGATTTGATCTCTGGGTGGAGCGGGGGAGAGTGTCAGACTTGTACTGACTAAAACCCACCCATGTTCCTTCTATTGCCCTCTACTTTCCGGGGCCGCGGTATTTCTTTCGAACAACCCGCAACCACGGCAGGCGGGGACTCTGGCAAGCCCCTCTGCTTTGCTGACATCACTTTGAGGCGCTTGTAAAACACGAACGCGCCGTCGACATGGCTTGTCGTCAATAGACGGACGGACGGTGAGCTACCCATTGCTCACCGTCCACAGGCCCGCATCTACGGTGGCCGGGAGTCGTCTCGCGGCGCCCGACTCCCGGGGCGTCTCCCACGGCGGCTGGGTTGGCTTCATGTTCTTTCTCTCAAACGCCCGGCCACCTCCTTTGGAGGAGGTGACCACTTCCCATTCCCTCTCGCTCCGGACCATGGCCTGAACCAGGGCCGGACGCGAGAGATTGCCGCCGCCGCACCGATCGCCTCTACGAGGGCACGGCGGTGCTCCGCCCCGCGCTGCGCAGACCGCCACTGTGTGCTACACCATGTCCTCCGGGCGATCGTCACAATGGTGACACCCGGGCGTTTCTTCCCACCCGATTATGTGCAGGAACCTCCCGAAACTTCCGTGTCCGGTGAGAACCTGCGTCAGGCGGTAGGTGAGGACGCCATGACGCCTCTCCAGCCAGTCCTCAAAGAGGGGACTAACCGCCACTATTGTGGAGTGCCCTGGGTTGCGACAGTCGCTCTCTCCATGCCACCATGAGATCGCACCGGAGGTCTGTCCGCTGAGCGGCAATTTACCGCGGCAGTGGAGTTTCCCCCCGGTGTAGTGCCTCCGCGCGCCACTCAAGCAGGCACTATCGCCTCCAGATCCCACGGAGGCAATCCGGCAAGGAAAACTGCTGCCTGATAACTTATTTGATCGGAGTTATTAAAAGTGAGTTACATAGCTGCTTCAAAATTATATTGAAGTATTCCACCACAACTTGGAACAATCTTTGAACAAAATCAAAGATCAAGATGAAAGAAAATCACAAATCAAAATCTTTCAATTAAATGGCACATTTATATAAAACTAATAAATGTGTCATTTAAAGGAAAGATCTCGTGTGTCTTGCGAAACCGAAAAGGTTTATACCATTTATTTTTATCGAAATGTGTTCAAAGCACCTTTAATTTAATTTACAATTACCTTATAATATTATAAAATAAACGGCAAATTCTATACATAATGTAGGTACTTTTTTCTGTAAATTTCTACCTAAACATACCCGTAAGTTGGAAGCAATTGTTATATACTACATGTGCAATTAGTTCAAGATACAAGTTAAAATACAGTAAAGAAAGTCTTATGCTGCAAGTTAGTCTGCAAAGTAGCAAAAAACTCAATTTTTTTGTAGTATCAAGTATTTTTACCGCATTTTAATCTGCATATGTGTAACTTTTTGCGTGCAGTAAAAGCTAAGATTTTAGAAAAACCGATTTTAATTAAAATCTAATTAACAAAACTAATATTTTATTTTGTAAATACCATCTTTGTTGTCACTTAGTCCTCGTAACAACAAAAATATACACCATACTCATAAATAATCTAAAAAAAAACAGTGTTAAAAAGTTTTTCGCGGTTTTCTCGAAACCGCTTTTTTCCTCATACTGCACTTTAGGGCCTGCACGGCAGACATAACATACTGTTTTTCCATCGTTCTTCGAAAGCATTTTAAACTTTGGCAGTCGTTACAAGTAGGTAGGTATTCAGTGGCCCAAAACCTAAGAACCAGCCTTACCCAGAGGTATCGTATTGCTCAGAGCTAAAGCGGTTGTTGAGGTCAGAAAGGCAGCCCCGACATGTTGGTATTCAGCATCAATTGTGGACAGGAAGCCGACACATGATAGTTCTTTTTCCTTTCATATTCAGTTCAATCACTCAGTTCTCATTTCAAAAAGTTCCAAGTTGACGTCTGTGTTTTTTTTTAATTACGTCAGCAGAAGCATGTTTGTGACAGTTTTGACAACCTAACTCTTTATTAACGAAGGTTACACTGTAGGAGACATGAAAATTGTGTTGTAAGATCTAGTTCACATTAGGATGCATATTGGCATTATAAATTTCAACTAGCTGTGCCCAGTGGATTCATCTACTGTTCAGACCAACTTTAACAGTTGGGGGGATGAAAAATAGATCGTGGCCTATTCTCAGACCTACCCGACATACACAAAAAAAAACTTACCAATAGGTCCAGCCAGAGTTTGGTAACAAACAAAGCGACACAAGAATTTTATATAGGTAACTAGCTGTTCCTCGCGGTTTCACCCACGCTGCTCAGCACCTGTTGGTCGTAGCGTGATGTTATATAGCCTATAGCCTTCCTCAAGAAATGGACTATCCAACATTAAAAGAATTTTTCAATTCGAACCAGTACTTCCTGAGATTAGCGCGTTCAAACAAACAAACAAACTCTTCAGCTTTATAATATTAGGACCTATAGATTAGACATTGCTATTCCGATTAGTGCGACCTGATCTGTCCGCAACGACAAGTTTGCCGGCCACGATTTCTATCGGGTCACACATAATATTGGTGTTGCTTATCATATGTCGGATCGGTAGCTTATAGTTTGAACACCAAGATAAAATGATTTATGTATATACTATTATTATACCCTTTTCTTTTTTTTGCGGATGGGTAATTTCCAAATAACCTCCCGCTCCGCCCAGAGCGGGGGAAGTTATTTGATCATTTGAGAGTGTCAGACTTGTACTGACTAAAACCCACCCATGTTTCTTCAATTGCCCTTTATGTTCCGGGGCCGCGGTATCTCTTTCGAACAACCCGTAACCCCGGCATGATGTGAATACCCTTACGCGACAGAAACATGCAAGAAATAAATAAATTACGGCAAATGAACAATTATGTCATAAAATTTACAGGCTTAATTAGTTTTATGAAATGTCGTAAAATTTTCCGGACGCGTTTAGGCGGGGACTTTATTATGTATGAAGGACAGTTTTCCAATTAAGATGCAAGTTTAGAAATGACAAAGCCACAATACATAGAGTGTTACCGAGCCGTGTCGAAGGCGTGTTAGTGCTCCACGCGCACTTCTAAGATGTCAGCAATGTAGTGGAGCCTGCCAGGGCCACCACTTGCAGGGGTTGCGGGTTGTTTGAAAGAGATGTAATACCGCGGCCTTGGACCATAAAAGTAAATGTGTGGGTTTTAGTCAGTACAAGTCTGACACTCCCCTCTGCTCCGATGATTTCCCATCAGCAACCAAAAAAAAACGGTTTTACAAAGGAACTACTTGAGGTTTTATTGCCTTCACGTGTAACTGAAATCCTTCCTAATATTATAAAAGCGAAAGTGAGTTTGTTTTTTTGTTTGTTACGTCTTCACGCCTAAATGGCTAAATCAATTTTAACGAATTTTGGTATAGAAATACTTAGGACCCTGGAGACGGACATATGCTATTTTTTTTTAAAGATTGAGATATGAGGGAGAAAGAGGGAAGAAAGGGAAAACCTAGCATTGCTATAACAATAAATAAGGCGCAAAGGCAAAAACTACAGGTAGCAGGTACTTGTAAAACAGGAAAGGGGAACTGTGTTACCCTGAATTTAACGCGAGCGAAGTCGCGGACAAAAGTTAGTTAAATTATAGATATAAAGTACATCCATTGCAAAATCTGTGTACCCCCGCGGTGAAACGTTCAAAAACAGGAAAAGATAAATAGTGATATAATAAAATATATTGCAGAAGTTTCTACAGGGTCTAAGGAAGCGGACCGGAATGTTTTACAGTTTAAAACTTGTTTAGAACAGAAATTCGTTTTGATTTATTTGTATCGTGTGGTTCTTGGTACTTATATTACGATTAAGTAATATAACGTACTTACATACACACGTATTTATGTACATTGGAATTATATGCACTGTCAAACTGCCAAATTATGAATTCGAACATGCATGCCAATATGCACTAAAAATGTATGCTTAGAATATGCTCACCGTAAATGCTAAGTATTTATTATTTACTTTCCCAAAAGATAAACGGTCCCTTTACCAAGTTAAGCATTCTGTAAAAAAACTAAGTAATCTACTCTCTAGTTGGGATTAGATTTGTGTCAGTCTTTTTTTTTGGGGGATGCGTCATCATCAAATAACTTCCCCTGCTCTGGGCGGAGCGGGGGTGGAGTGTCAGACTTGTACTGACTAAAATCCACCCTTTTGTTCCTTCTGTTGCCTTTTATAATCCAGGGCAGTGGTATCTCTAACAGTCTTGGGGTTGACTTCCAGTCTAGTGCTAGTATTTTTAATGAAAAGACCTACCTAACCTGCCTACGTGACCTCCACATAATAATTCTCTTCTTTTTCTCCCCAAATAGTATTTTGTGCTACCTCTTGGTAAGACTGGGTCACCGACTACCTGTAATGACTGTCAAAGATGAAATGACAATAGGAGCAACGGTTTAACGTGCTTTTTCAGGTACGGAGGTAATTCGGTTAGTTATAGGTCCATGCACGGACCAACCTAGGCAACTGCGGTTTCACCTGATGATCGACCGAAGTGACATACTTCCTTGTGGTCATTGGTAGTAAATACTACAGGTTTGCGCCAGTACTCTTCAACCTTGGACAGTGGGGTGAGTCCCTTGTCCAATGCGACCACATCTCGGTGCATACCCATTTTGGCTTTCAAAAAATATTGCACTGTACACCTCTCGGTTGTGGAGGGTCTTAGAAAGCTTCGACCCGGCTTGCGGTCAGCAGTGTACGGACTTTCCTATCCAGGGCATCAAGTTCAGTCTGTGTCCATTAAGTAGTGGCGTTTACTATTTAACAATTATATTCAATTCTTTGTAGGCAATTCCATGAAAGGCACAGAAAATGGTTGCCTATAAAGACATTTTTACTACAAGCGAAGCTAAATACATTTTCCTGTTTTTTTAAACTAAACTACACTTCCCAGAATAAAGTATGTTACATTTAATACTCACATAATTTTTTACGACAATTTCTTTGAATTTTGCATCACGTTTTAATACCAAATAATGTTTGTAAACAAATATAGTATGATCTACTTCACAACCACAAGGCGCGATAAGACATCTGTTATTGTTTATAAAATAATATCTCCACGTATAATAAAATCTTTGTGTGATTTTATTGTTTTTCTAAACTAAGCAACGAATTTTGATGAGATACAAACAGTTATTTAGAGAATTTTGAAAATGAAAATTGAAAATTTGGGGTAGCAAGTTCCCCTTTCCCAATTTGCAGGTACCTAACACCTGCAGTTTTTACCCTTGCGCCTTATTGATTTGTAATAGTCAAGCTAAGCTTTTCTTCCCTCTTTTTCCCTCATAACACACTTTTTTTAAAATTAACCTATGTCCGTCTCCAGCCCCAACTATCTCTGTACCAAAATTCATCAAAATCGGCTTAGCTATTACGGCGTGAAGAGGTAACAAACAAACAAACTCACTTTCGCTTTTATAATAGTAGTAAGGATTCATATTATTCTTCTTTAATATTTGGCCACGCAATGCTGTTACTATGCCTCTTCTGAATCTCTCCTACTAATACTTTTGGTGGTTTTATAGCATAGTTATCCAATGGCTTCTGGCCTCTTTAATTTTTATTTTTAAGAAAACTTTGCCCTTCACTATGAATTTTTCAGGGTAGCGGGTTTTTTTAAAGTGATATGGCGGCCTCAGAACATAAAGGGCAAAAAAGGAACATGGGTGGGTTATAGTCAATACAAGTCTGACACTCGTCAAGTTATTTGATGATTTTCCATCCGCAAAAACAAACATTGTGTAATTCTCCTGTGTCGTGAGTGTATTTACCACTCACTCACTCAATCAGTGAAATAACTACCAGTAGATCATACAAGAAAAAATTCCGTGCGGGGATCAAACCCGCAACACGCAGCGCAGAAGGCGATCGCTAAGACACTGCGCCAACCGTGACGTGTTTAATGAGATCGACTCCCACCTAGTTCTTTTATAAAATATCCTACTTCCTACTAATATTTTAAATGCGAATGTTTGTGAGGATGGATTTGTGTATGGATATTTGTTACTCTTTCACGTCAAAACGTCTTAACAGATCTTGATGAGATTTGGCACAGAGGTAGAATATAGTCTGGAATAATACATAAATAATTTTTTGTCGATATCTGTTGTGCGAAGCCGCGGGCTCTACCTAGTAATATTATAAATGCGAATGTTTGTGAGGACAGATGTACGTTACTGATGTGATGTATGTGTTTGTTACTCTTTTACGTCAAAACGGCTAAATGGATCTTGATGAAATTTGACACAATACGATACTATTTTCCATCATCACGTGGGCGATGTCGTGGGCGCCAGCTAGTAGGATTACAGCTGATTGGCAAATTGTGAGTGTACTATTTGGTGCACATTTCTTAACCCTCCGGGTATTAGAGGCGAGGGGTGATGCTATTTTGTGTTAAAAAGATATTTATAATATCCATCTTTTATTCTGTCATTTAATTTCTATTTAAACTACTATTATTCACAAACTACAAATAGACATAAATTAATAATAAAAATATTTTCCTTTCTCTGGAGCCCTGACCTGCAGCTTGGACCCTGTTCCCGATACTGGTAGGCTTCTTTTTTAATTTTTTAAATGTTTTAATTAATAAACATTTTAAAATGTAAACTTTTATGTAAATACGTCAATAAACGAAAAATACAAGTATTAAAATTGAAAAATAAATAAAGGGTGTCAAACATTCGTCCGCATTGCTGTCAACAGGAAAAGTGCCGAGAAGAAAATTAGCCTATGTCCGTCTCCAGAGTCTCAACTATCTCTGAACCAAAATTCATTAAAATCGGTTTAGCCATTTAGGCGTGAAGACGTAACAAACAAATTCAGTCAGGATTTAGTCGTTAAGCCCATGTAAATCAGGGGCGAGCTGCTAGTACAATCATGTATACTCTATGGTATACACATATATCATATATTATCGTCTATTCTGAGAACATCGCACAGGGGTCAGACGCACAAATTCTGTAGATAACACGCTGTATATAAAGTAATGTTTTAAAACTGTTGGACATAAAGTTCGGAATTATCGTCTCATTTGTTAATCCTCAATTATTTCACAACATGGCTTTCAAGGTGAGTGTTTTAATTATATTTTAATATTATCAAGCTTTAAAATAATGGATATGAATGTTGAGGGATGGAGGGGAAGGTCAAAGAAAAGATGGTTGGATTGTGTAAGGAATAATATGAAGGAGAAACGAGTAAATGACACCGTGACGTATGCAAGGGGAGAATAGTAGGAGAAATAGTTTTGCGCTGACCTCAAATAGAAGAGGAAATGAGGAGAAGTTGATGATCTGAGAGGATAAGTGGTAATAGTATTCAAAGTTATTCGAATTTGTACAGTAGGCCTACTATGACGTCTTAAATTAGAACTTATTCCACTGAGTGAAAGAGATGGTGCTAGACACCCTGTATAGCTCTGTCTCTTTCCCTCAGCGGAAAAAGTTCTGCTTTAAGATGTCATGGTGGGGTAGCAGATACCTTCGAGAGGATTTTATTCTACAGCTTATGTCAATCACTATGTTTTTGACTTTTCTATTGTCGTCTTCTATGATAAGTTGTCAATTTGTCTATGTTCTTGATTAAACCTACAAAGTGACTGGCGATACGAAACCTTATCATTCAGAGACTCTGGTGCATTTTACAGTGTCAGTTATTTTTCTAGATGTCTAATGAAATATTTGTATTTATTTCAGATTGTGTGCTTGGTTCTGGCGTTAGCTGTTGCTAGCTACGGTAAGTTACATAATTTTATACAATAATTTTTTTCTCTTATGGTCTCAAGACATACACAAAGTAAAAAGTGCTGATCGTCAGCTTAGTTTGAATAAATAACTTTTGTTTTTTGAATAAACTTAACTAATAAACATAACTAGGTATAATAATATATAGTCAAAACAAACATACTTAAAAATAACTAATGTATGTTTACATATAAATAAACATTCTTAAATAATATATACCTACTAGCTGTGCCCAGCGGTTTCACCCGCTGCTCAGTTCCTTTTCTAGAGAAGGGTATGAAAAGTAGATGTTAACCGATTCTAGACGTACCCGATATTTACACAAAATTTTGTTCAAATCAGTCCAGCCATTTCGGAGGAGTATGGTAACTAACACTATGACACGAAAATTTTATATATTAGATAAAGACAAATGTGATAATTTCAGACTGCATTCCTTTCCGATTTATGTGGTTCTATAAGACCTTAATTTACCCATCTGTCCTTAACGAGACTTCTGATACAGACGTGGAAGCTTATATTATTTCACAGTAAACATTCGATGATTCTAGAAATGGGTCAACGACCTATCCTATACATCTGGTTTACGTAATGTAGATAGCAGTTTAGTCATCCTTTGCAAAAGAACTTGTGCAGTCGTGTTTGTTTGTGCAGTGTTTTATAATGAAAGGTTTTTATATCATTAATTTTACTTTGATTACAACTTCTTTGGCTGTTTCTTTTCTGAGTAGTTGGGAACGAAACACCGGCTTCATTCAGTTAAAAAAACGACGTGTGTTTGTAAAAACCTACTTGAAAATTAAACATAAGTGCAATAAACAATTATCATTCAATAACAAAAGAGCTCCAAAATATTGTTTTCAAAATTGTTGCAGTTTTGGTGTATAGTATTTCAGTTGAAAAGGTTTTATTTTAATTATAGGCCCTCCCACAGTTTTTTACCATCTGATTTTGTATAAAAATCCTTATCCTTACTTTATATTATAAAAGCGAAAGTGTGTTTGTTTGTTTGTTGCGTCTTAATGCCTAAATGGCCAAACCAATTTTGATGAATTTTGGTACAGAGATAGTTGAGACCCTGGAGACGGACATAGGCTAGGCTAAAGAGGTAAAAAGTGGGAAGAAAAGGGGAGAGAAAGATATATTTTTTTATCATCACGTGGGTTAAAGTTAGCGTTAGCCCAAAGTACCAAGTAGGTAGTCGTAAATTTAAAATATTACAATAACTTATTTGATGGCACGTTGCGGTTCGATCCCCGCACGGAACAAATATTTGCATGACCTACAGGTAGTGGTTTCAGGTCTGGCTGTTTGTGTGTGAGTTTAAATGTTTGTGAACGCAACGATACAGGAGAAATTCCTTTAAAAAAAAACCTCTGAAATATCATTGCCATAAGCTTGTTAATCATAAAGCTGTGGATTTGTATCACGATTCAATCAAAGTCATATTTATTTCGCATGTAAGTTTAGTAAAGCTTGGGTCGTCGGTATCTAACTGACATTGGCTCATTGTAAACAACGTTTTGCTTAGTTGATGTACAGACAGTTAGCGGGTCAAGCTACCCGAAACTGTCATTTTTTTTCCAATGAACCTTGAACCTAATACTTTAGAAATAAAGTCGAAAATCTATCAAAGAGATCTGACAGATTGTAGTAGCTTGATGTGCAGGCGTCTGTACCCAAAGATATCAATATATTTTTTCTGCCTTTACTCTGTTTTATTATAAACAGCTGATCCACGAAATGTAATGCTGTAACAACAACATTGTAAAACCAAATGATTTTAAAAGAGTAACCATGGAGTTTCTTGCTGGTTCTTCCATAGGAAACAACCAAGCCGAACGACGTGAAATAAAAATATATCTACTGACGTGATTTGATAAGATTTAATTAATTAATTATTATTGTTCAGCTGCATCTAGTTAGACTGGCAACCGACACCAACATAGTTGGGATGATAATAGTAAAAGGAGGCCCCCTTTTTTGAGTATGGGAAATCTTAAATAACTTCCCCCGCTCTAGTTTTTTTTATCCCATCACGCATGTTTGCAAGAACTTCTTGGTATTTAAAAAAAAAACATGAACAATTTAATCATTATTTTCTACTTAAACTTTTCCTACCTTTTACATATGTATATATTACATTTATATTATTATAATGCTGTGATAAACTTTGCCCTTCCGATCATAAAATTTTATTAATTAATGTTGTATGTATGTTTGTGATGATAACATTTATGCTTGTTGCGTAATGTGGTTGTTTTGTTTTGTACCGTTATTGTTATGAATATGGACATTCGTGATAGTGTAACAGACTCGTTTTAAAATCAGTATTTTATAAATATAAGTACTAGCTTTTGCCCGCGGCTTCGCTCGCGTTAAATTCGGTATAACACAGTACCTGCTACCTTGCAGTTTTTGCCCTTGCGCCTTATTGATTTGTAATAGCATTAGCGTTGCTATTACAAATCAATAAGGCGCAAGGGCGCATTTTCCCTTTTCTTCCCTCAGTTCATCAAAATCGGTTCAGCTATTAAAGCTTGAAGAGGTAACAAACAAACTTTGGCTTTTTTATTTTTAGTAAGGATAAAACCGACCAATTGCGAGTCGGACTCGTGTACCGAAGGTTCCGTACAAACTAGCGTCATAAATGGCTACATTTTTGACTGCGTAGACTTTAGAGGGTTTTTTTTTGTAGCTCTTGATTTTTTTTTATTATCTCTATTGTGAAACAAAAGTTCAGTAATGTACGACTTGTCCTTTTATAATCCTGCAACTGCTGTGAACTTCTATTTAAGTGACGAACTCCCTATAACTCACTGTTTGTGATTTTGTGTAGTCGTTAAAGTGCCCTAAATAAATATTTTTTCTTGTTGTTAACGTCTAATATTTGTCTACAGGATTCCCCCACTACGGCGGTGGTGGCTATGGCAGCAACCAGGGTGGTTACGGTAGCAACCAGGGTGGCTACGGCGGCAACCAAGGTGGTTACGGTCAGGGCGGACCAAATGCCTACCCTGGCGGGCAGAATGCCTACCCTGGCGGACAGAGTGCGTATCCTGGTGGACAGAATGTTTACCCTAGCGGGCCCGGAGGCTTTGGGCAAGGCTCCCAAGGGTTCCCCTCACACGGGTCCAACATCCCTCAAGGTGCTGTAGGACCTAGCAACCAAGGAGGATTTGGACCTGGCAACCAAGGATTCGGACAGGGCCAAGGTGGACCTCAAGGCTTTGGTGGGCCCGGACCTCATGGCAACCAAGGCTTTGGTTCCTCTGGATTTGGGGGATCCGGCCCTACTAACAACGCCTACCCGTCTGGGGGTCACAGCTCTGGAAGTCACAGCCATGGAGGTCATAGCCATGGAGGTCACAGGGGAGGATACCAAGAACACGGATACTAGACTGATAAATGTCTCACTGATTGATTGAAACTGTAATATGTTTGTTTTTATGTAAATTATAAGAATTATTTTGTTTATTGTTATCTTTTAATTACGGATATTTTTTTTCGTTATCTGTAGTGAAATAGTTCAAGTTCGATATTTAAAGAGGTGAGTAAGTCATTGTTATTTTGTTCTGTGATGTTTTGAATACATTTTTGTTTGCCTAAGTAAATAAAACCATGCCCCACACTAGGATTTCCCCTGTATCGTGGGTGGGTTTACAAACATTTAAATTCACATACACCCAAAGCCAGACCCGGAACATCTCTATCTGTAGGCCATACAAATTTCGGATCCGTGCGGGGATCGAACCCGCGACACGCAGCGCAGCAGTCAACCCTGTCGTCACACTGTAGTGTCATGTCGTTTAACTGGCCTAGAACAAAATATTTGAAGAATATGTCTTCGAAATACATCAACCAGGCTAGGTGATTGTGGGACACGCTATTCTCTCCGAGTACAATTGCATAACGTTTCTGAACGACGCTGGCAGCCGTGATACAGTTCACACTAGTACTGTACCATCGTTTATCCTACTTTCTACTAATATTATAAATGCGAATGTTTGTGAGGATGGATGGAGCTAGCATGACTGCTTTGCAGAAGGAGGTGACCGCTTACCATTCTCTCTCGCTCCGGACCATGGACTGAACCAGGGTCGAACGCGAGAGATCGCCGCCGCCTCATGCTTACCAGTCAAGCTTGCGATCATCAGACCGATAACACATATAAAATGGCAATAAGGTATCAATGTTCATCGTCATCTGTCCAACTATGTTGGAGTCAGCTTCCAGTCTTACCGGATGCAGCTGAATACCAGTATTTTACATGGAGGGACTGCCTATCTGGCATATTACCCAGTTGGTACGGTATTTGTAGCGGTAATACGATCGGTAATACGATACCCCTTGGTAAGACTGCTTGTCAGACTTTCGGGACACTGACTATCTGTAACGACTATCAAAGATCTACAAATGACAGTCGGGACCAACAGCTTAACGTGCTTTCCGAGGCACGGAAGAAACTCGGTATGTAAAGCCTGGTCACCCATCCTAAGACCAACCTAGGCAAGCGCGGCTTAACCTAAAGATCGACCTGAGTTCCTCTGCAAATCATCTGTCAATCACCATTATTTATGCTACATAACATAAATGATTGAATTACGACAAATCTCATGGCCAAACTTACCAAAAACCCTCAGTAACAAAATGAATGCTTCGTCTTTGTCCCAATTCGACGCATAGTTAGGCTTGGGTTATGCACGACCTAACAAAGTACTTTTGTGCCACACTACCAGCGTAACTTAAACCCCCACCTCTCCCAGTAACACTTAAATGAGGGACGATGCAAGGGGATTAGGTGTAGTAGCAGAGATCAAGTTTAAATGGCCAGGTTTCGGTTCGTCTAGTATGCATTGCTAGGATGACAATCCTATTTCAAACACGTTTGGTGTAGCGTTAGTTGTTTAATTCAAATAAATAGCTTATGTACTTCATGACCTGAATTGGAAAGAAAGTATAGTAAAAACTTTTTCGGAAGGCGGTAGTAAAAAAATCTATGAATCAAACCAAATTACTTCTTTCGCTCTGGATGGATCGGGTTGGTGTCAGATTTATACTGACTTAATCCAACCCATGTTCCTTCATTTGAACTTTATGTTCCGGGACCGCGGTAACTCTTTCAGACAACACGCAAACCCCGACATGACCTATCTACACACATCATCACACAAAACAACCTTTTAAATAACCCCAATGACTGCACTGCAAACCCGCTACAAATACCTTCATTATTATTCAAAACAGCCACTTAATCTTCCTCCTAAATAACATAACCATATCATAGTCACTTATACTGCACATCACTAATGCACCCTACCGCTTCCAAACTGCATTAGTCAGTAGAACATAATAAATGCATGCTCCCGGGTATCCGAGCGTATTAACTGCTCGACTAGAGTACACATCTACTAAATTGAGTGAAGAGAATTGATGTCGCGATGTTTACTGAAGATTGTCATGCTTGAACAATCGTTTTGTAACTTTTATATATTTTTTTCATGATGGGATAGTATGGGATATCATCAGATAACTTCTTCGGCCATTTTCCAAACCTTGGCGAGGGTTGCTAAACCTAAGGTGACCCATCCATTTCCAAACCTTGGCGAGGGTTGCTAAACCTAAGGTGACCCATCCATTTCCAAACCTTGGTGGGGATTGCTTCACCTAAGGTGACCCATCCATTTCCAAACCTTGGTGGGGATTGCTTACCCTAAGGTGACCCATCCATTTCCAAACCTTGGCGAGGGTTGCTTAACCTAGGGTGACCCATCCATTTCCAAACCTTGGCGAGGGTTGCTTAACCTAAGGTGACCCATCCATTTCCAAACCTTGGTAAGGATTGCTTACCCTAAGGTGACCCATCCATTTCCAAACCTTGGCGAGGGTTGCTTAACCTAGGGTGACCCATCCATTTCCAAACCTTGGCGAGGGTTGCTTAACCTAAGGTGACCCATCCATTTCCAAACCTTCGCGAGGGTTGCTTAACCTAAAGTAACCAATCCATTTCCAAACCTCGCGAGGGTTGCTTAACCTAAGGTGACCCATCCATTTCCAAACTTGGTAAGGGTTGCTTAACCTTAGGTGACCCATCCATTTCCAAACCTTGGCGAGGGACGCCTGGCGCGCCGCCCTTGTGTGCGAGGCTCTGGGGACTGGCGAGGGACGTCTGCTCTTGCCGACGAAATAGTTAGCCTGTGTCTGTCTGCAGGGTCCCAACTATCTCTGTGCCAAAATTCATTAAAATTGGTTTTGTCGTTAAGGCGTGAAGAAGTAACAAACAAACTCACTTTCGCTTTTATAATATTAGTAACGATTATTTTGTTTATCGTTCCCGTGCGGCTTCAACTCCAAATAAAGTCATATCACAAAAGAAAATAGAAATATTTCCAGTTAAAAGTCAGTGAAAAACAAACCCTAAAAACCTATTTCATTGGTAAACAATTCCTGTTGCAGTTTGTACAAATAAAACAGCAAATATTGGATGTTCAGGCTGCGCGTGTGTTTGCATGTTTTTGGAAGCTTTCGAACTTTCAACTAAATCTTATTTGAGTAGAGCTTCGGTTGTCGATATTAGTCATGGTCATGTTTCTATTTAAATAAATGAGCCTTTGATACGGCTAGGCATCCGTCATGGTTGCATAAATCGTCCCTATTATGGTCATCAAACATCGAAACAGTTTCATACAAAACCGCGCGGTGTAAGCGGATTTTAGAAATAACGAGACAATCTTTTTAGCCTGGCTGTACACGTCATGCGTAGCAATCAACGCAACGGCACAGCTAGTGCCTGACCTCGGATTCGAACCTTCCTACCTTTTCTTTTCAAATAACTTTCCCCGCTCTGGGCGGAACGGGGGGGGTGAGGCGTGTTCGACTTTTTGTGTTAGACTAAAACCCACCCATGTTCCTTCTATTGCCCTTTATGTTCCGGGGCCGCAGTATCTCTTTCCAACAACCCGCAACCCCGGCAGGTGGAAGCCCTGGCAAGCCCCTCTGCTTAACCCTCTTACCTTGCGCTACGCAGTCATGCCTGCAACTACGATATCATCAGGGCAGTTCCATTACATGTAACAAAATTCGGTTTGGCTTCAGCAATACCAATTCTTAAATCACACACCTTGATCTAAACTGAGACCACTCAAAAAAGGAACATTTTAAGGAGACATTACTACTTATTTGTACGGGAAGAAATGAACATTAAAATTTACTTTACTTACAAATAGGTTGTAAAATGTTAACGTATGAAGAATGTGTTATTTATCTCTGAATATTGACAAATCAATTACCCTATCAACTTAAATACATTTCCATTCCATTTTCATACGACGAAATGTACCCAACTCGATCGTTCCCCTCAATTTAACAAAAGTATATAATATATTCTTTTCTAGTACAAACACGGTGTCGCCACTTTAACCTCAGAAATTACCTTAGTAATTGAAGTACGGAGTGTCGCGGGTACCTTCTCGTTGTTAATTACTGGTAATTTAGATAATTCTAAGCAAATCTCGCGTGCTTGGTGTGTGTTGGTTTTGCGTTATATTTGGTCTCCTTTATTGGCTAAAATTAAAGCAATTGTAATTTGCTTCTTGATCTCATTTTATTTGTTATCATTATGGACATGTTTGCCACACGCCAAAAGTTCATGTACAGTCGCGAACAATATATACATTTAATAGAGAAAATCACTGACCTACACATCACGGAATCTCAAAAACTACACTACAAGTGTTGAAGTCTCAAATTTTGCACTCCTTACGAAATCTCAAAAACTACAAGTCTCAAATTTTGCATCGAGGTTCCTTTTAGGACGCAGGTGATCACTAAGACAGAACTTTGCAAAATTCAGATGCATAAGCATTCTTTCACGAAATTTATAGATAATTTAACATCATACCACGACACTAAGGTGCTAAGCAGCGGGTGCAATTGCTAGAAAGCTCGTAATGTATACTTAGCCAAGCCTAATTTCACAAGAAAATTGCCTCGAAAATTTTATTGCTCCTGACTCTCAGGGCAGCAAATGCAAGTTTTGGACTTTGTCATGGACTGCCAAGGCCGAAGCGAGAGGGAATGAGAAGCGGTCACATGCTTCTGCGAAGTAAGTATGCTAGCGGAGGAGGTGATCGGGCGTTTCAGGGGGAGAACCTCAAAACAACCGATCCAAAGCTTCGAGACGTCTCCCGGACACTGTAGACGCAGGTTTGTGAACGGTGAACAATGGGTAGGTTCCTCACCGTCCGTTCCTCGAATTATGGCAGCCGCCATTAGTGTTCCACATTCACCTCAAAAAGATGTCCGCAAAGCGAGGGGCTTGCCAGAACCACTGCCTACCGGGTCTGCGGGTTGTTCGAAAGAGATACCGCTCACGAATGAAAACGGAAAAGACGTGTTTTAGTCAGTAAAAGTCTGATAATTCCTTTCACTCCAACCAGAGCGGGAGAAGTTATTGGATGATTTCCCATCTCCCATCTGGACTCCTATTTGGTGCAATCTTGAGACGCACACCGCCCAGTAGTGGGTGACCTTTATAAATGTACGTGATGTGTCGAAATGCCTATTCGTCAATCTAACTTCTACCTTACGATTTTTTTTTATGTTTCGTTTTTTCTGTTTGATACGTTTTATTGTATTAATTCTTTTGCTGCATCACATACCTAAATGATGTATCTACAGTACGGCCAACGAGAAGCGATACCAAATGTAAACAAAACCCATGCTAAAACCCCATCTAAAATGGCCGCCCGAATGTTGGCGAACCCGTCTTAACGTTGTCATGTTTTTGCCGGGAGAACGAGACATTACGACAAAGGCACAAGATGGAAAGAGCTAAATATTAGATTGTCAACGCCACAGTTGTTCTTTAGGTTAATGACCTTTCGTATCGCTTCTCGTTGGCCGTACTGTATCTATTGAAAAAAGCTTACATCATGGCCATGCCGAATAAATACCGGCCATAAGACGATTAATATCTTGGAAGAATGAAAGTTTAGGTCCATTCCCCTGCGATAATGTCCGGCTTCTACGCAGGCTGAAGCCATGTACGAGAACCAGCTACCCTACTATGACGTCTTAAAGCAGAACTAATTCCACTGAGGGAAAGAGACAAAGCTATACAGGGTGTCTAGCGCCATCTCTTTCCCTCAGTGGAATAAGTTCTGCTTTAACACATCATGGTAGGCCTACAGTTTATTATTATCTTACCTCCTATATATTTTTTATAAACATTTCCGCGGTCTCCCTCTTGATTAAGGGTTCTGTGTTTCGCTAATTATTGTTTACGAGACAAGGTTCTTAATTAAGTTTTAATTAAATAACAATGAGATCTTTTACCGCCGCTGAATATACGTGTATTATTTTTTTATCGTTACTGAGTTTATAAAATTTTACTGAAGCCTTTTTTGTGGTTTTTTCTTTTATATTTCATTGGGATTGGGATCACAAGTAACAACAACAACAACGCATGACACGATTTCCTGTAGGTCATGGACAATATTCTGGAGGTGACCACAGATTATTACAACACAGAACATTGCTGACCAAAGTACAGTACATTTTAACTTATGTGTGTGTACGTAAATTTAATTTCGTTAATAAAGAATATACCATCACGCCTGTTGTTCCAAAAGGGTAAGGTAGAGAAGTGTACCTCTGAGTACAATTTTTTTTTTCTGAGTTTTTTTTTTTTTTTTTATTAGTGATAGGTTCGCGTTTGACCACTATCTCACCTGATGGTAAGTGATGATGTGGTCGACGATGAAGCACGCTTACCTAGAAATAACCTATTCACTCTTGACTTGAAGACCCCCAGGTTATAGCTGTCAGGAAATACAGACGCCGGCAGGGTATTCCACTAATTATGTTTAAATGCCTTTTAAAAGAGGCCTATTACCATCAACCGGGCACAAATTTAGAATCCGTGACTGCTACAGCAAAATCCCTAGTGAAAAACTCGATAACTATTTGCTCGATTCAAGAAACGAAACGAAGACTGCATGCTCAGTAGTCGTGGTTGCGACCACACGACCATAAGTCGAATATGGCAGAGTCCCAAATATGACGGACTTTTTAATGCGTTCCTAGAAATGGCTATCAAATGAAAGTGTTTGTAGTGTTTTATATTTATTATAATACTAGCTTTCGCCCGCGACTTCGTAGCATGGTTACTTTGGGTCAACGGTAACTTTAAATCGCGTGATGATCGAGAAAACAAAATCTTTTTCTCCCCTTTTCTCCCTCTTTTCTCACTTTTTATGAGCCTATGTCCGTCTCCAGGGTCGTAACTATCTCTGTACTAAAATTCATCAAAATCGGTTTGGCTATTTAGGTGTTAAGACGTAACAAATATACAAATAAATAAATATCTTGGGACAACTCACACACGACTATCTGATCCCAAGCTAAGCAGAGCTTGTGTTATGGTAACCAGACAACTGATATACATACTTATATAATTTATAAATACATACATATTATAGATAAATCACACCCAGATACAGAACAAACAATCATGCTCATCACACAAAGTTTGTCCTGGGTGGGAATCGAACCCACGACCTCCGGCTCAGCAGTCAGGGCCACTAACCACTAGACCAATAGGCCCGTCAATTCACTTTCGCTTTTATAATATTACTAAGGATTAGTGTAGTTCTTTTTTGCGATAGGTTCTCTAAGGACCGAAATTGAATAGGGAACTTTTATATTTGAAAGCAAATATTATAAGAAAACACATGATTTTTATACAACAAATAAATATATTTCCCATTAAGTTCCATGTATAAATTTTAAAATTACCTTTTCAAATAACATTTATGACAACAATATTTCAATAAGTTATTTTACAATATTTTGGAAGTTGAAAATTTGAAATCACAATGTTTCTATATAAATTATGTAATAGTTACAATTTTCACCTTCTTCCTAATATATCATAAATAATCAAATTCATTAATATTTATAATATGGTATACAATATTCATAAATTGGTATAGGTAGGTACTTTCGACTACATTAATTAGTATTTTTTTTCTAATTTATTTACATAAAGATGGTCGGTGCGGCGAGACGTCATTATATTCAAAGTTTTTCACTTAATTATAAAGAAAATTCTTCACATGTTAATAGATAACTATTACTAAAGAAACATCGAATATGGTCCACATGAAATTTTAACTTACAATAAAGCATTTACAACACCATTTCTACGTACCTAAGGAATAAATGAATATTTGAATCCAAAAAAATATAAGTTGAACAAAAATATGCAGAGGAAGGCAGAAATAACACTCTTTTTTGCCAAAGCTTTATAGATATCTGTATATACAGCCTATAGTTTTTTTGAACCTTTAAAAATGTTATTAAATACTTCCTCATAGCAAAATTACAAAACATTAAATAAACTTATAAAACTCTCAATAATGTCTTTTAAAAACGTTGTACAATCGCCAACACAGCTGTTATCGTCTATCAAAATTGTATAATATTCCGAATTCGTATTTTTGCAAAGCGTGTCTATTTTAAAGACATTAAAAAAGCAGCTTAACGCTGGTATATAGCCTATTGTTACAAAATATCCGAATTACTGTTTACTGACATTGACATTATTTTTACTAAATTAGCTGCTAGTTTCTTGAAAAGCGTATACTTGTTCAAAAAATGGCACTATAAAAATGTTTGCAGTCAATAGGGTATTACTATATATTTTATAATATTAGTAAATGTTAGGATTGGCTTAAGGTTGTGCGTTATATTCGATAAATTATTACATTTTGCATATTTGTAGACGAACTATAAACTAAATTTTTAACATATATTTTATTTCACATCAAAAGGTTTAGAAAATATTATAAATTAGAGCAAAGCTTGCTATAAAAATGAACATCGATCCACTAAGGGCCACTTCACATCAGGACGTTAGCAGCGCGACAGTAGCGCGCCAGAAGCGCATTCCTTCACATTATAAGGCTGCTAACGCGCGCGCTTACGTACCTACGTTTGCAACACTGGCTCATCGCCGACTGAGCGCACGCGGCGGCCGCGGCGACTGCGCGCGACTGCCGTGCTTCTGTTCAAACTACGAAATTCTGAGAGCGCGACAGTCGCGCGACTGTCGCGCTGCTAAAGTCGCCTAAATGTGAAAGCGCTCTGAGCAGTTTGATAGCAACGTTGCGATGCAATGCATACGAGAAAATAAATATATAATATTTTGTAAAAACTCTAACCATCGATACTACTTTGACATCGTCATTTAAAAATATTATAATAACTTTCAATAATTATACTCATATATTTTTTAATATTTTATACATAAACAATGGAAGGACAACAATAACAAATGAGCTACTAATACGTCCACTAAAATAAATATTTGGAAGTATCTTATATTTACCTTAAAATCGACCAAGGACTTGAAGCCCAAAAATATAATTAGTTTTATCCATTGGAAAATATTTTACCAAATAAATACCAAAATAATTTTAACATCCATTTTAAGAATTATTTATTCACATAAAACTACAAGCATAAAATTATCAACAACAAAATATAAACAGTCAAATAATTATCAAAATTTAAGAAAATACCTATTGATTCCACTTAGTAAATATTTTACCAAATAATAATATAATTTAATGACATAAAAATATTTCAACACAAATTCAACTATGGAAGAATTGGCACATTTGAAATATGTATAAAACTAACATGGCACGATAATGCAAATATTAAATATCGACATATCTTTGCGAAATATTCAGCAAATTGCAAGCTTATACGTAATCCGTTATAGTAATACATTATTTTATAATATCGTCATCTGTATTACAATAATGACACAAAATATTAACACATTGGAATAAACTAGACAAACATTGAATAACATCGACAAATACGACACCAAAACATTTCAACGTAAGATATCGAGAATACAAAATATTAAATATTGAAACACTTTTACACAGAACAGTACCAGGTTCAGTCTAACTGCGGTAGTTGACGTGTGCCCAGGAACTCCACGTCGCGTGAAGAAACGCTTCAGCTCAATATAAAAAGCACATAAATCACCTAAAAGTAATATATTTATATACTATGTACTAACTAGTTCCATCGCTCGTTACATTTGCGATGTTAAATATAGTGCCCGAACTGACAACTGTGGTTTATTATGATGTTGAATACAATGCATTTAGTTTATGATCTTGCTTCTTTGACTTGGGATTAGTTTTATCTCAACTTCAATATGAATGACAAACTTACACACTCAACCACGTCGCACATATTCCTGTTCAATCATTCAATGATTTTATAGCATAATTTAATGATCGGTACCTACGTCCCGTCATATTCTAATCCGCTTGCAGCACACATGTCAGTGCGGGCAACATATTCATTTATGTGTAATTAGCTAAACGATGACCCTGTGTCAGTCGTGGACTGCGACCGGGGCGCCCGCGGCGGCCCCGGGAACAATTTCTATCTACGAGATTTAGAATCTACGCTCTACGCACGTAGTCGACTTAGGCACTGCCTACCTAACGATACCGAAAAAGACGGCGCTACTCTACTTACGAGTACCTAGACGTAGTAATTAATAGTTACAGTTATTTAGAAATTTGGCAGTTACGGTCCGGCGACCGACGGGAACTAGAGGGGGCGAATGTACAGGGGAACGGGCGGCCGGATACGGCACCGGACGCCACCGGCGCACCGGACGGGCCAGCGGCGCAGCGCGCGCAGCACGCGGTACGGGGACGCGGCCGCCGGACGCACGGCGCGGGAAGGCACTCGGGGGGGCTCGCGGCGGCGGCTGCGGCGCGGCCGGCCCGGCGGCGCCGCCGCGCGCAGTCAGAGCGGGAAGCAGCGCGCCGAGCGTCGCGGCTCGCTCGCCCCGCGCCGCCGCCGCCCACCCGCCGGCTCCGCGCTGTCCGAGCCGCGCGAGCACAGGCGCTCCGGCTCGATAGGTTCCAGCTTGTGCATGGAAGGTCGGCTGGACAGGCGTGCACTGCCGGCCGGCGTAGACGACGCACGCTCCGATGCTTCGTCATCTAGTTCAATGCGACCCAGGCGCAGCGCCAGCGCGTACTCGGCACGCTCGATCACGCTCGCCGGTTCTTCTTCGACTACGGTGGTTTCCACGATCGTAGTGTCGGCGACGGTGGAGTCTGCTGCGGCGGAGTCGGCACGTGGCGAGTCTATCGGCACGGTGAGCGAGTGATGCGTACCAGTCGACGAGGGCGACACGTCCCCCGGGGCGTGCCGCTCCGGGGTCGCGAATACAGAATCCGAAGCCCAACTGCGAGTCTCCGAGTTCTGTCGCAGCGTATCGTCCACGCTCCGTTGTGAGGTACGACGGCTATGTCGCGGGCTCTCATCGTCGATGGCGCGGAAATCAAGTCCGTTTAGGTCGACGGGACAGGCGCGACGCCGCGACCCGTCTCGACGAAACGAAGGTCGATGTGAAGAAAATGCTGCATCATACAATTCGCAGAGGCTAGTACGGTCCGAGTGCGGTTCTTCATATAACGTTAGATTTCGCGTTTCGGTCGCGTCCGAAGGAGTTTCGTCGCGATTTGATGTGACCTCGCTGCGCTCAGATATATCAAAAGTGAAACGGGCTTCGAACCTGTCTGGACTGAGCAGCGGTGCGGATCGCGAGCAGTCGTCCATTTGGCTGGGGTCCGCGTCCGGGTCGAGTGGCAGCGGGCGTGGAGCTGCGCGGCGCGGCGACGTGTCGTCGGAGTCGGTGGAACGGTCGGAACGCGGCGGGGCGCACACGTGCCGCCGGCCCAGTGCCGGCTGCGAGCCGCACGGCGGGCGGCGGCAGCACGGCGCCGGGTGCCGCACGTCCGAGCCGCTGCTGCCTGTTGACTTGGAGTGCGGGGGCCGGCGGCGCCGGTCATCGTCTCGTCCATACAGAGACGTAAATTCTTCAGAACAGAACTTTTCGAAGAGCTCCTGTGAGCTGAGCCGAGTAGAGCCGGTCGCGTTGTAGAACGCTTCGGTGGGCGAACGCTCGGCTCGCTCGTACAGGGCGCTCGAACTCGCCCTTTTAGACTTGTCCATGAGGCCGAACCTGGATATCTTAGGGAGGCGTCGCTCGAAGACACCTTGAGAGTGTGCGCGGGCAGGCGCGCGTGGCGGCGCGTCGTGCAGCACGCGGTCGGACGAGCCGGCGCGCGGCGGCGGGTCGGCGCGCGGCGGGGAGGCGGCGAACTCCGGTTCGTACTCTGCGTCGTCGGCCGCGTCGGACGGCAGTTCTTCGAGCTCGGCGCGGCACTCGCAGTCGTCGCCCTCGTCGAAGGAGGGCGCGCGTGGACCGCGAACGAACGCGCGGCGGCGCTCGGCGGCGGCGGCGTCGTGCTCATCGAGGCGGAAGGAGCGGCGCAGCGGCGGGCGCTCGCGGCGCGGCCGGCGCGGCTCGTCCGTGGCGGCGTGCGCCAGCGGCGGGCGCGGCGCGGGCAGCAGCCGGTCCAGCGACAGGCCGCGGCGCGGGCGGCGGGGCGCGCGCGGGGCCGCGGGGGGCGTGTCCTCCGGCGTCGTGGGCAGCGCCGCGCCGCGCCCGAACTCGATGAACCAGAGTTCGTCCTTGAGTTCGCACTCTCACTTCTTTTCATTCATGTCTTTATTTAAATAGTGCAGCACGTAATGAAGCACGAGATCGTAGCAATATTTGTACTCGGTCTGTGGAAGACAGCATGTGTTAGAGCCAAAGTGATAGATACATGAAAGAACAGACACGATTGCTGGGTAATTACCATGTTTTCTACAAGCTGGGGTCGGTGCCGACGCACAGTTTTCACTGCCTGGAACACGTCCACCTCGCCGTGTTGGATCACTTGCTCGATGCACGCGTTGGCAGCGCAATATACGCCGGCACGGCTCCGCCCGTCACTGGACAACAGAAGACCATCATGAAGAAGAATTCTTTTGTAGAAGTTTAAAACTGGCTTCAGTGACTGTATAACGTTGTGTGGTAATTGATACATGACATGGTCAAGTCTTGTGATGCAGTGGAATGAGAAAAATGTCGTAGGGAAAGATTTGATTTTGAATGTGGATGGGATATAAGTGCAATGGAAGAAACAAATAAACGCTGGATATATTGTATGAACGAAGAACACATGCTGCAGATAAATAGGGATGAGGGCAGAAAACAAGAATTATTTTGGTCCTACTCTTTAACTGTTCATAAATACTCACGGCGACACGACGCAGACTGGGCCGTAGTCGGTGCGCTGCCGCCATCGCTCCACCATGTTCATGAGCTCGACCAGCGAGTTGGTCGATGATGGTACCTTATGGCCCATCGGCCAGCAAGTCAGCTGGAACAGCTGGACAGTCTTCGTGGGAGCTTTGACGCCCGCCATCAACTCAGTCAGGGAAATGATCTGTTGATTAGAAAAATTAATGGTTATGACGACTCAATTTCGATATTTTATTATCATTTTGGCTGCGTGGTCTACTGGTCGCAAGCGCATCTGTTGAGAATGAGGTCTTTGGTTAGATTCTGGGATCAGGCAAAGTGCCATTGGGTTTTCTAATCAAGAATTTCTCACTAGAAGCCACTATGACTGGATCTTCGCCCAGTTGATGGCAATAGGCTACCTCTGGGTAACCTTTTTTGGATTATACGTGTGAGGTTTAGTTTTATCCTCTGTACTATGAGTCTTACCTTCTTATTGATCCTGAAGATCCAGGTCTTAATATTGGTGTAGTGGTTGTGCGAGACGTGGTCTATCGTGAACACTGGTCCGTACTTCTTGGAATGACGACCTTCGGGCCAGAACGGCGGGAATTGTTGCTGCAACAAACAAATGAAATCAGATAATGCTTCTTGTTAGAAAAAGTTTTTTTTTGTTTGTGTTATTTTCTTAATTGGGTACCGCACTTCAATAGGGAAAAACGGAATCTTTATAAGATCACTTTGCTGTCCGTCTGTCTGGGTATCTGTATGTATCCTTTTCAAGCCCCTATATATCGGGAATGCGTGAGATTCGAGTATCGAGTTGAAATTAAAACCATATACTCAAGTCTATGATCCGTTGGAGCTGTGGAATAACCGTCTAAGTCCAAGCAAACAAAAGATATGCTCTCAGTGCGCTTGTCCGATTCACACTTGGCCGGTTATTTTATTCTAATTTTACCAACTTCTCGGGAAGTTATAATTGCATAAACAACACCATCATTCATCCTGTTCTTGTCCCTATTTATTTGCAGTAGGCGCAGCATATCTTTGTAATGATAAGATCATTACAAAGATATATGCCATGGTATCATATAACCTCAAAACTTTACTTTGTATAAAATATAGTTTTTCATGTATATGGGGTAAATCCAGATTGAAACATGACAGCCAAAAAAACCTAAAATCTTCAATTATACTTACAGAGTTCTTAGGAGGCACGCAAAGTACAACGACGGCCGCACACTCGTAGTCGTAGACCAGTGACCAGAACTCGCCCTGTGTCCTCACCAGTGGCCACTCCGTCACGATGTACTCGCGAGGTTTGGTGTATCCCTGAAAACATTGCTGGTTTTACTAAAAGCTCTTACAAACTATGAGCACGAAATCCGTACTATTATCTAAAGGACGAAATCCGTACTATTATCTAAGTACGAAATCCGTACTTATTATCTAAAGGACGAAATCCGTACTTATTATCTACGGATGAAATCCAAACTATTTATCTAAGGACGAAATCCGTACTATTATCTACAGACAAAATCCGTACAATTTTATCTAACGACGAAATCCGTAATATTACCTACAGACAAAATTCGTAACATTATCTAAGGAAAAAATGCTTACTATTTTCTAAGGACGGAATCCGTAATATTTTATCTAAGGACATAATCCGTACTATTCTCTAAAGGACGATATTTGTACTATTATCCAAGGATGAAATCCTTACTATTATCCAAGGACGAAATCCGAACTTTTTTTTCTATTTTTTCACTACGGTAAGCAGGAACCACATTAGTAAAGCAATTAACTAATGCAGTTCTTACCTCGTACAGTGCGAAATTATGTTAAAAACCACTGTTGAACTTCAAGGAACGTATATTACGAGCAGAACTAAGTACGGCCGCGGTGTCATAATAACGTCACATTAAGTTAAAAGATGAACTTCCTAAGTTGCTCAAGGGACACTTTTCTGAGGAAATTGCATTTGTGTTATAAAATTGTGCTTCATTTAGTAGTTTATGTAGTGTACTAGTGGTACAGTCTGTGTGAGGAGTTTTTAATTATCTGATGTGAAAAGTTACTTTGGAAATATGGTAGTTTTTGTTTATTCTTGAAAGCACAAAAAAATGTATCTTTTTTATTACATTTTTTTTTTCGGATATATCCCATCCGAAAAAAATAAATGTAATAAAAAAGATACATTTTTTTGTGCTTTCAATCAAATAACTTCGTCGATTCTGGGCGGAGTGGAATGGAGTGACTCAGAATTTTACTGACTAAAACCCATCCATGTTTCTTTCTTTTGCCCTTTGTGTTCCGGGCCGCGATATCTCTTTCGAATAACCTACACAACCCGCAACCCCGGCAGGTAGTGATATCTTTTAAAGGCGCGCGTGGATTACAAACTCGCCGTCAACACGGCTGTAACTAGAGACATAGACCCGTTACGGTGGCCGGGATTCGTGTCGCGGCGCCCGACGCTCGGAGTGACTCCCGCGGCTGTTGGGTTGGTTTGATGTAATATGGTCTTAGTAATTAAGTCTTTGATGTAGGTAGTAAAAAAGTACTTACGTCAACGAAGACAGCGTTAATGTAGTCTGTGAAACTGTTGCCCTGGAAGGACGTCAAGTATGGACGAAAATTGTCAGCTGAAACAAAATATATCATGTTATCGAACTTATGGTTAGACAAAATTATGCAACAGTTTTGACAAAAGTGATGATAAAACATGTTGTTTCCAAGCAATAAATGGCTACATCAACACTAAAAATAATATATTGAACAATTTAAAACCGACTTCAAAAAAAGAAGGAGGTGTTAATTCGACTATACTTGTTTATTATTATCTTTTATAATGTAATTTTTTTCTTCTGATGTGTATCGAATTTGTGTGAGATACCTATATACTTCAACTAATAAAAGGCTAAAATTAAAAAAAAAACGGAAAATAACTTTTATTGCGGGACCCGCAATCCGCAGTGCAGCTGTCATTCGCGTCAAATTATTGTAATCATAGACAAGACTCGATTGCAAAAACTGAATTTCTACTGTAGCGAATAGTTTGTATTTCGAATAATTATTACCAAAAAAGGAAAGCAGGTTTATTTGGCACTTGCCGCAATTACACACATTAAAAAAAACTTGAATCTTAAAAATTCAAAATCAAAGAACGCTTGTTCAGTTCCAGTACGATATTAAAATTTACATCAACACTATAAATAAGACAAAAACTGGCACTGGACTCGCCTCACAAAATTCAAAGCAAACTTACGTGGCACCACCAGAACATCCCGATTCTTCTCCCGATTATCTCCCCGGTGACCCCCCGCGCAGTCTCCTATCGTGAACCTCGGCGTCTGCTTGCAGATCTGCTGGTACTCTTTCTGGTACTCATTGAGCTTTGACACTGGGTCCCTCTGAGATTTCTGCTTGAGTCTCTGAGAGAGTTCGGAGACCGGGAACCAGGAGACACCGCACACGACGTGCTCTTCTAAAGTGTCGTACACGAATTTGTATTGTTCCTGGAGAGGGAATTGTTGGTTATTTTAGTTTATCAGGCAGTTGTTTGGTTTTAGATTCTCTATTCCTGTTAAACCCTAAGAATGAAATAATTTTTTTTAGGGTTCCGTACCTACCTTAAATGGAAAAAATGGAACCCTTATAGGATCACTTTGTTGTCGGTCTGTCTGTCCTATCAAGACCTGGGGAACGTGTGAAGGTATCGAGTTGAAGATTAAACCATTTACTCGTCTGTGCAAGGGACTTTTATGTTTCAATAGCCGCGCGGCTGTTTCACTCGCATGGTGATAGAATATACATTAGATACTTTTATCTTATTGTTTCCTTAGTTTGCCTATGTGTTATTCGGTTTCATTAAAAGTTTCATTAAAATCCATTCAGTAGTTTTTGCGTGAAAGAATAACAGAAATCCATACATACAAACAAATTTACGCATTTATAATATTAGTAGGATAGGATAAGTAGGATTTATTTTTACACACGTCCAAGTGTGTAAAAATCCACTCCCTAAGGTTACGCACTCACAAGATATGGCTGTTTATGTTGCAAGTTTGTACGGGACCCTCGATGCGGGAGTCTGACCCGCACTTGGCTGGTTTTTTATGAAACTGAATGAATTTCAATGGCTTGTTTAGTTGTAAAGTTTTAAGGCCAATGACGTCATCATTCGAATGTATTTTTTTTGCTAATTGAACGCGAAAACACTCAATTTCAAAGGTCTTTTTTCATTTTGCCTGGAAAGGAATGATTGAAGGGACCTTATACCACAATATAGTTTTCCAATTATCGAAATTGTTCAAAAATGGACACTGCCTAATCGATCGTTTAGTAAGTCGGCCTTTTAATAAAAAAAGTAGGTAGATATTATTAGATAGCGGTTATCACTAAAAGCGATCTTTTCAAGTCAATTGGTGGTCAGTGGTGTAACATTTTTAAAATTAATAAGCACATTTAAATAAACTAATAGTTTTATATAAATACATATATGCCTGGTCTGAAATAAATATTTTCAATTCAATTCAATAAAACAATAGTCGTGAAGAGCAAAGAAATATTTAATTTTGTTGTTTATGGAGAGAGGTAGTGCTTTTTGATCAGAATTCTAAAAGTGGACAGGATTATAATCTTAATTAAGGTTAAATATGACCTACAAAAATATGTTACAAAAAAGACTTTGTCAGCTAAGCAGCTTTTCGAGAAACCCCGCTGGAATATTGTTCTAAAATTCCTATTTAACGAAGGAATGTAAGTCGTAAGTGCAATATCGTGGAATCTCCTATAAGTACCTAATTAAAACGAGCTCAGGCAGCGGATCCGTTCTCGTTACAAATTCTGCACGAACTATATAAGATTTATTATAAGTACATTTTGTCAAAACAAATCATTCGTTTTGTAGTTTGATGTTATAAAGTTGTCCATATCTTACCGTCACATGGCCTTGCAAACGTTTACAATTCTAAATTTAAAATAAGTGGCTGATTACAGAAATAAAAAAAGAATAATAATGCATCAAAATGTTAGCGTGGTCACAGTAATAAATTAAAAAAAAGAAAAGTCCTGGCTGATTACAATAAATATGTCAGTCACAATAATGTCAATCGGTTTGTCATTAAATCCTTACTGATAGTACAACGTACTTACGTACTGAGCTAAAAAAGGCTGATTAAAAATGCTCTTTTAAAATACTGTTCGTTTTCGTAAGTACATACGGAATTGACGAAATTAGACGAGTTTAATTTAAGAGTACATTTGTAAACTCCTTAATGAAACTCGTCTTATCCAATAATATATGCGTTGTTGGGTTAAAAATACCCTTTAAGTAACAGCAAGGCACATGATTTCTGCGGATTGGTTTATAAAAAGATGCCGAGGCCTCGGAATAAAAAAGGCAAGAGAAATTCAAAGAAGAAGAAGAAATTGCAATATTTTCTTGTGATTCTGAAGATCCAGTTTCTGGTTAAAGCGATATTGGAGGTTAAAGTTCTAATATGAAAAGAATCGAGAAACTCGTGCGTAGAGATCAAAATAATCTGTAATTTTTTTAGTTTGTCAAAATTGTCAGATCATCTTGATCTCTATCAGGTTGCGAGTAAGTGCATTATTGAATCTTTCTGTATTTCTATCTCGCTGTCAGCGTGACTGTTGAGTGCGAGGGCCGGGGATTTCAGGCTTTTTGCGGATGGTAAATCTCTAAATAACTACCCCCGCTCTGGGCGGAGCGGGGATAGTGTCAGAGTTGTACTGACTAAAACCCACGCATGATCCTTCTATTGCCGTTTACGTTCCAGGGCCGCGGTATCTCTTTCGATCAACCCTCATCCCCAGCCTGCTTTGCTGCCATCTCTTTGAGGCGCGCGTGGAACACTAACGCACCGTCGTCGACACGGCCTGTCGTCAATAGACGGACGGACGGTGAGCTGCCCATTGCTCACCGTCCACAGGCCGGGATTACAGGCTTGATGTTAAATTATGTAAAATATTCTTACCTCATTTTCTATAAGACCTTTCCGAGACTGCCTGAGTTTCTTCAAAAATCCGAATACATCAAAGCAATCTTCTTCTTCAGCCAACTCGAGGTTCGCGTCAATGGCAAGGTATACTCCTGACCGACCACCACCGTCACTAAAAGAGATCACTACATTAGTAACAATGTCTGGATTACAGTTCGTTATTTTCGTATAAAATCAGGACCAAAGTGGCACAAAACAGAGAGACATGGGCATCTTTGGAGGAGGCCTTTACCCAACTTTTCTCTTTTCTCTCTCTAAAGCTATCGTAGCTTGCCATTGGCACTATAAAAAAGACGACTGTAACTAAACGCTAAATACATATATGTAAGATGTAATGTTCGTTAAATATTCTGATTCTGTTTTAGTGTAAAAAACAGGGGATAAGATTATTAACGTTTATTAAAAATGACACAAATACAAAGAAAATACAAAGCACGTCTTATCTAGTCGTACGCCTAAATTATACTATCGCACTCCAGTCAGAAAAGTAACACTCAGCCCTCGCAACCTTTTCCCACTCCTCTGTACAGTTTACAATATACAAACTATCTCTCTCACTCTCTCTTGCTCTCTGTCTTTCTTGAATCATACTTTCAATACGTCATTTTCGGCATTCTAACTTACAGACTATACTTAAAACTAAAATACGCTTAGGTATCGGTCTATACCCTTTTCCCGATACTCCATATATATTCAACTTAGTGTAAATGTAGTCTACATTTAACGTTATGGCCACGTCAAACACAAACAGTCTACCACAACAACATGTAACAGTGAAGTCATAGTAATAACTCCGTGAACCTACTGGCTACACAAATACGAAGGGACTGCATCAAACGTAACTAGGTGACTCGACACACACTAGTCGCAGAGTAAACTAATTTGTTACGTGCTTCTCTACAAAGTTATACAACAGTCCTAGAATTCTCTAGTTATATTTTTACTAGCTTTTGCCTGCGGCTTCGCTCGCTCGGGGCGTTAAATTCGGGGTAACATAGTTCCATTTTCCTAATTTGCAGGTACCTGCTACTTGCAGTTTTTATCCTTGCGCCTTATTGATTTGTAATAGCAAAGCAAAATTTTCTTCCCTCTTTCTCCCTCATGTCCCACTTAAAAAAAAAAGTGAGTCCCAACTATCTCTGTATCAAAATTCTTCAAAATCGGTTCAGCCATTATGGCGTGAAGAGGTAACAAACAAACAAACTCAATTTCGCTTTTATAATATTACTTATTATTTTATAATTTATTATTTACTAGCTTTCGCCCGCGGCTTCGCCCGCGTTAAATTTGGGGTAACGCAGTTCTCCTTGCGCCTTATTGATTTGTAATAGCAACGCTAAGTTTTCCCTTTTCTTCCCTCTTTCTCCCTCACATCCCACGTTTTTAAAATAAAAATTAGCCTATGTCCGTCTCCTGGTTCCCAACTATCTATGTACCAAAATTCATCACAATCGGTTTAGCCATTAAAGCGTGAAGAGGTAACAAACAAACAAACAAACAAACTCACTTTCGCTTTTATAATATTAGTAAGGATTATAAGGATACTGGTATTGTGTGTAGAGAATTCCCAGAGGTCACTGAGCCAGATTAAAGTCATGTATTATGAGTGCAGTATAAGGATAAAGTCACGGGTGTTTTGTTGTAAGTTAGCAAAAGGTTGGTGATACAGAAGAACACACGAAACACAAGGGGGTACCCCGAGTTTTGAAAGCGTTTTCAGTAAAAGTGCTATTTAAAAACACATTTATTAATCAATTAATCATTACTGAAATCTGCTTACTAAACTTATGATAGGTTTATTACTTATCGTTTTGCCTTACAAAACAATACATTGTATATTTAGGCGTAAATAAATAAAATCATTTAATTCAGATGTCAAAGATCCTTAATACAATTGGACATAGTAAAATTCATATTATTGATTCACATTTGCAAAACTAATTCAAGAATGTTAGTCTATAGAAATGCCTGTAGTTGCAAGCCCCGGTCTTCCCTTACATTATAAAAATACAAATAGGTAAATATCAAAAAGAAAAAAGGTTCTTATGTCTGTGTGAGTGTTATGATTCCTAAAAATACCTTACAGAAGAAGATGGCGCGACGCTTTATTAACATGCCGACAAAAAATACGTCTCATTTCTCGTTCGTGTTTGTGTGTCAATGTTTTTCTACACCGCATGAATCCGAAAAATCGGTGTGTTTCGAGACCTATGACTTGGCTCTTCACTTACTTGCAATGCACCACCATAGGTCCTGCAGCTGGATTGGTAGCTAGCCTCCTGCCGACGACCGCACGGACACGTCGTCTGAACTCCAGAAGTGCGTTGCTAAACGGACACGTGTGTGAGTGCCACTGCGTGTAGTGGAACTGCAGGATGAAGCGTTCTTCTACCACCACCTATTGAAGGAATAGAGGTGAAATCAATCATCATCCATTTGCTGACTCTACTTCTGACTAGGTTTGGTTCGATTTTAGCATAGCTATTCGCAATTACTCGATTGCAACCGTGCCGTGAGTGTAATCGAAAAAGAGGACTTTTTCGACTAAACGCCGAAACCGGTAAATTTTGACATATCTGCACAACCGTGTTACGATATGAAGACTTCATAATATCGACAAAAAACAAATACCTGGTAAACATACTTTTACCTTTTTTAATATTCAAATTTATTTTTGCTATTATTATGTAACGTACCCTGAAGGGTTACCATGACATCTTATAGCAGTTCTTAATCCTGTGTGAGAAAGAGATGGAGCTAGACACCCTGAATGACTCTGTCTCTTTACCTCAGTGGAATAAGTTCTGCTTTACGACATTGTAGGGTAGCAGTTAACCATACCTAGCAAAGTTTTAAAAAAAAAAAAACTCGTCACGGATCTATTAATAGCGTTTTGCCGGTTTGACGATTGAATTATGAGAACATAGTCTAGTGTCTATTATTGTTCAGTTGTATCCGGAAAGACTGGAAGCCGATCCCAACACAGTTGGGAAAAGGCTAGGCAGATGATGATGAGACTAGTATCGATTACGATGTAGCTATTACCCAGTACTTACTGGGTTGTGGAGGTCAGATTGGCAGTCGCTCCAACAAAAATACTGGAAAGGATTTAGCTGCATCTGCTTAGACTGGATTTGGAAGCCGACCTCAACAAAGTTGGGAAAAGGCAGATGAAGATATTAAATGTTTTACAAGCGGGCTTAGTTATTAATCTGCTGTTGATAAACAAGCATTGTTAACAACATCAAAACGTAATTGCCATGGCGACATAATTAAAAATGATTATACGTAAATGTGCGAGTATATTGTGTGAATTAAACGATAATCATGTACAATGAAATTAAATTGTATTGTAATATTTACTTATTTATTTACTGTATTGGTTGTTGTTATTGTGTCCGGTATTTTGTACATACGACGGCACATCAACCTACACAAAATCATTTTAGCCTGATCTCTCTACTACGGTGTGCGCTCCGTATTAGAGAGATCAGGTTAAAATAGTTTGGAATAGGTTGACCTGCCGTCCTGTGTACATTCAATAAACGACAATGTTACAAGATTTTATCATTTTATCGTCGCCGACTAAGGCTCAAAAACGCTGCTGGATTGACCAGAGGAGGATAAACACCAAGAGGGTTAAGAAAAGGAATGGGGAGGCTTTTGCCCAGAAGTTGGACAAAACAGGCTAAAAAATCTTTATTCATCATCAGTATACTGATGACCCACCTTTCACTAGTTTTTAGGATTCCGAACTTCAAAAGGAAAAATGGAACCCGTAAGGAATCATTTGATTGTCTCTGTCTGTCTGTCTGTCAAGACCTTTTATTTCAAGAACGCGAAGAGGTATTGAGATGAAATTAAAACCTTATACTCAAGTCTTGGAGCTGTGAAAAATCAAACGTCTCTAAGTCTACACAGTCAAAAGATATGGCCGTTTATGTCGCAAGTTTGTACGGAACCTTCAGTGCGCGAGTAAAATTATATGTATTAGCTTTTGCCCGCGGCTTTTTTTGCGTTAAATTTGAGGTACACAGTTCCCCTTTCTTGATTTGCAGGTAACGGCTACCTGTAGTTCTTGCCCTTGCGCCTTATTAATTGTAACAGCAATGCTAAGATTTCCCTCTTTCTCCCTCATTTCTCATTTTTTTTAAGTTAGCCTATGTCCGTCTCCTGGGTACCAATTATCCCTGTACCAAAATTCATCAAAATCGGTTTAGCCATTGAGGCGTGTAGACGTAACAAACAAACTCACTTTCGTTTTTATAATATTGTAAGGATAAAATGAATAAACAAGACTAAATCTAGAACTTCTGTTGCACAGTGAGAATAATCTGCTTACAAAGAAATAAATGGATGTGCAGACAACTTGAGATGAGAAACATTTCTCTCGACCCCTTTGGTAAATAAACTTTTTAAATAAGAATTTCTTTCAAATATTTCAAAGGGATTCTTTTAGAGATTGCATAAATGGAATTGTTTATTGTTTACATCTCGTTTGTTTTTAGAAGTTGGCAAGGGTGTATTAGCTTACGATTTTGAGATCAAAAGGAAAGGAATCCAATCATATTATTGACTTGCCTCGCGAGGTTGTCGACATGTGAGATTTGGACTCGGCGATCATTGTGCCGATAGCCGTTCGACCAATACCCAAGGAGGCTCTCGTTAGGCAGCTGGATCAAGGGTTTTATACAGAAAGTGGTACTCTTGGAAACGGCTCGTATTATGTATGTTATAAGGTTCCTTTCTCTGGAGCCCTGACCGCTGGTAGCTAGAACATCGTTCCCGATATCGAGCTACTATTTGATTTGCCTCAGTCTTTATAAAGCAGACGAATTAAGTAGAAGGAAAAGTTATCTTGATTGATTTTAAGATGCATAATTGGTGCCATTTTGAAATTGTGGTTGTAGCAATTGAATACCGGTTAAATTACAGAGTAATTGGACACCAAAGTCTAGAAGAAGGATTGAAATGTCATGTTATAGGGGCGAGTCTTCTGAGGAAGAGGGCACAAACCACAACAAGATCTTTGAAGACATCGACTTCTTTTCTCTATGTGCTCAAAAAATTACAACTGTTATCCGCAATGAAAATATAGATTTATACTCGTAATACTTAGGTAAATTAATAGTTTATTCCTTCTCTCTTTCTGTGTTTTTTGCATGCCTTTCTATGTTTAAGATTTCATTGTTTTTCTTAAATACCACGCCCACACTAGGAATTCTCCTGTATTGTGGGTGCGTTTTTACAAACAGAGAGTTGAAGTGTGTATTTGTGAGTGAGTTTAAAAACTCACATACACAAATAGCCAGACCCGAAACAACTATCTGTAGGCCATATAAATATTTCTTCCGTGCGGGGATCGAACCCGCGACAAGCAGCGGAGCAGTCGATTGTTGTGAACTGAGCCAACCGCGTTGTCGTTGGCGCAGTAGCTGAGTGATCGACTTTGTTGAATGTTTGTAAACGCACCCACCATACAGGAACAATTCCTAATGTGGGGCAACATTAAAAAAAAACCATTTCCTCTTCTTGTACTTACGTTCTTTTCGCTCTTGTAGAGTCTGAAGGTTCGTATGTGGAAGTTGGCGAGCTCTTCCTCTTGCACGATGCCGACGCTGATGTCTCCGTAAGTCTCGTCCTTTTCTTTGTTTGGTGGCCAGTACTGGACGCACATCACCTGGTGGAGAAATATAGTGAATTAGAATTCATTAGAGTCGACTTTAGAGTTATATGTTCGTTTATAACATAGCACATGTGCACGGGTTCATCCATTACACTTGGAGGCTTTAATTAGGTTTTTTTTTTGTTTGTTTATTTTCTCAATGTTTATTTACGTTTTATTTTGGTATATTGATATGTGCTAGCGAGCATGTGGCAATTCATTTAAATGTAGTAATCTCTCATAATTGTAAAGTGTACCTTGGATATTCATCAAACCTATTAAACAGTTGTGTTGCTAGGGAGTTTGTTTCGCCACTTCTTCATCCCAGCTAAAACACTAGGAATTGGCAAAGGGTGGGCGTTCTAGGGGAGTGTCTTGTGTAATGACTTTATAAAAGTGCTGATCACCAGCCTAGCCTAAATAAACGATTTTTGAAACTTTGATTTTGACTTTTGATTAAATAATATTCTGGGTAAAAGGAGATGAAGAATCTATTACTTTCATTCTTTATCGTGTGGTGTACCTTACCTGGTATCACAGTTATTAGGCCGCGCACAATCGCACATACACAAACAGCCAGACCCGGAACATCTAACTGTAGGCCATACAAATATTTATTCCGTGCGGGGATCGAACCCGCGATACGTAGCACAGATATCAAACGCTTAGCCCCTGCGCAAATTGTGGCATTATTATTATGTGCCAAGCGGTTTTACCCGCTGTTCAGCTCCTTAGTGTCGTAGCGTGATGGTATATACTCAATTAATTTCGAAGAAAAATTACTATTGAAAATTTTAAGTCGATCCGCTAAGGAATCGAGTTCTCCCATGCAAATTTTGCCACCCTATTAACTCGCTTAGAAATTGAAATTTTTCTTATGCAATGTAAAATATAAGACTCTTAACAATTGTAGTTTCTGTGGTTATTTGATGACTGAGTCAGCCATTTTCTCTTTTATATTTTTGTTTGAGCTTATTTTGACATATTGCGAGCTAAAGTTCTACCCTAAATTTAACTAGGCGAAATAAACAATCACCCAAATGAAACCATGAAAAAACTGACATATTTTGATAACAAACTATATATGAAAAAAAAAACTGTAATATTTTGCTTTCAAAAATATCTTAATTCATACACTTTTAAAACCGTTTAAATACATAAATAAACATTTTAACGCATAAAATAGTTTCACAGTTACACGGGGGTTGAAATGCACTGAAAAAAACTCGCACGATTCGCACGCTAAACTATTCGAACTACTCAAGCGCTCATAACTCGCTCAGACGAACGCGTTTTTGCAACATGACAAACAAAACCGAGAGCGCGAGAGCTTAGCGCTTACAGATAGCCTGCATTTTTTACATAGCTTAAACACATAACGAGCGTACCAGTTGGTTGCTCTGAACAAATCATTATTTCGTACATGTTTTAGCAGATTTAGTTAAATAAATCCATTTGTACTATTTTTGTTATGTACCTACCTATTCAATTCTTTTTTAAAAAAACACGTTTACAACTAGGAATTTCTTTTTAGGAATTTCTCCTGTATCGTGGGAGCGTTTACAAACATTTAAACTTACATACACAAACAGCCAGACCAGAAACAACTATCTGCAGGTCAAACAAATATATGTTCCGTGCGGGGGTCGAACTCGCGACACGCAGCGCAGCAGTCGATCGCTCAGCCACTGCGCCAACCGTGCAAAGCACATGAGCCCGCAAGGATCAACGCCTGCCGGGGGGGTTGCGGGTTGTTTGAAAGACATGCTGTGGCTTTTGTGGCATTTGTATGGCCTACAGATAGTTGTTCCGGGTCTGGCTGTTTGTATGTGAGTTTAAATGTTTGCAAACGCGCCCACGTTACAGGGGAAATTCCTAAGGTGGAAAAAGTTTAAAAAATAAGAGGAAAGGTCTTGGCCCAGCAGTGGGATGATGTGGGCTAACAGTAGGGACAGGGAAATAATGAAGAGTTCTGCATCTATTTTCTTTACAAAGTATGAAAGCATAATAGATTAACGTTCGACAGAGATCAACTACATCGAAGTAGATAACAATATCAGTTTCTAAGAAAGCTAAAACTAGGTTATAATAGCTTGGAAAACTGTAGTTATAAACTGTTAACTGCTTTTTGCAATTGGCAGCTCTTTACAGAATTAAGGCCCTCACTTAGCGCTACTTTTTGCAGCGATGCTAACGTCAAACGACTGCCTCGTTTGTCCAAATATCCTGGTTCACAAGTTAGGCAAAGTATTATTTAAAAATAATTAATTAATAGTTTATTGTAATAAACTCGCCTCCTATACCTATAGGATACCACGTATGGTATCCTTACTTAATATTATAAAAGCGAAAGTGAATTTGTTTCTTTGTTACCTCTTCACGCCTTAATGGCTAAAACGATTTTGATGAATTTTGGTACAGAGATAGTTGGCAACTTTTTTTTTAAACTGGGATATGAGGGAGAAACAGGGAAGAAAAGGGAACACTTAGCGTTGCTATTAGAAATCCATAAGGCACAAGGGCTAAAACTGCAGGTAGCAGGTACCTGCAAATCAGGAAAAGGGAACTGTGTTACCTTGAATTTAATGCGAGCGACGCCGCGAGCAAAATCTCGTTTACCTTAACTGGCGAATTTTGGGTTGAAACTACCTATCTTAATAGCACATCCTTGATTTTGGACGCTCTTACTGTGCACGTCTTTCTACATCGTTCTCACAATTTGTGTAATCTCAACACGAATGATGTAAATACGATTTTGTAATGATATTCTAATTTAAAAGAGTGTCCATGAAGTTTCTTGCCCATTCTTCTCCATAGAGATCAACGATTTGGAATGTTCAACTACAGTACTTGCACAAGTTATTATGACTTGTGACCGGGACTGTAGCTTTAACATTTTGTCTTTTTGACATTCATAAGTGCCTGTATCTATCTACCCTAATGGTCTAATTGAAACAAATACTTTTGATTTGATTTGATTGATCCATTATTTCATAAGATATTCTTAAAAAAATAATAATATCAAAACAGTATTACTGATAGTCTTGTCGTTTCTATCTTAAGGTTCGGCATCATTTATTGGGGCGATTGCATCGAAAGGGAGAGTATTTTTAAAGCTCAAAGACGCTGCCTACGAGCATTCTTTTTTGTCTAAAGGTAACTGACAGCTGTGTTCTAGTTTCAAAAGTCATCATTTATTGCCTTTTCCGTGTCTATATTTTCTTGGAAATTGCTCTTTTTGTAAACAGTAATCGACATCTATCTTTATCGGAGAGCAGATATCGAGATCCCACTTACAGAACTTACAAAAATGTTAATTTGCTGCACTTGATTTGATTGATTTGATTTGATGATTTGCTGCACGCTTGAGTGCATGTAAGTGCAGCAAGTATATTTCTTAGTAAATGTCATAGCTTTCTTAGTTTCACAAATCTATAGACAACAGTATCGCTGTAATAATCAACGTTAATAATAAAAAAAAAAACATTTGTCGCACTGCACTGCTGTCAAACTTCAGATTGTCGTACACCGTTTTATCAAGCCAAGTGCACTCGGGTGAGGCCCTAAATATCAAAAACATAATGAAGGCTTGCCATTCATTTAATATCCTACCATTACCGTAATCGGGCACCTCGAATATCGTGTTATAAGGCTGGAGTTAGGTAGCTTCCTAATCTGACAGGATTAAACAAACAAGAAGGGAGGGATCGGTATTGTTTGATCGCTTTATGATTTGTTGAGGCAGTTTCCCCTCAAGAGGGAAGAGGGAAGTTGTAGTGAAGTTTGAGAGCTGTAGAGGGCTGAGATGTAGTGAAAATGGTGATATTTGTTTTGTTGTTTATTGAGGTGAAAAAAAGCTTTTGTTTGAATTTAATGTAGTCCAGGTTGGCGGGGATTACAAAGGATTCAGATCAGCTTCATATTTTTCATAAAACTTTTTATCATTATAGACCTACACTACCTACCCTTCCCTATCTACCCTACACTACCTATCTAAACTACACAAAAAACTATACTGCGTTACGATGTTTTTTTTCTCTTGGACTTCAACGAATATTTAAAAAAGGAATTGGTAAAATTGGTCCACAAGTTGTTAAGTTATGCGTTTACCAACACATTTTGCGAGTCATTTTTATATTATAGATAAACCCCAGTTTCTATGTACCTAGTGATAATTTTAAATACCTAGATACCTGGTGTCTGTTAACAGTAGTTTATTATGACAAATTAACCGACCCCGTTAGTCTCGTAGCCACAATCACGACTGTTGAGTCCACGCTCAACACTATTACACTTTTTGCCCGACCCAGAAATCGTACCCCTCTCTCGGATAATATTTCTGGGTCAAAAAAATTCAATCAGGTAATTCTCAGCCCAGGTTTGGTAGTTGGCGGTATGTGACTCCGACAGCACGTACTTTAAGCCGCTGGTAGTGCACCTGGTCTCTTTTCGGTGGTGTGGGATGGCTGTCCTTCAGACTATGAGAGTTAAGGAACAAGTTTGTGAGCAAATTCAGAATAGAAAGAAAAAAAATAGGAATTCAGATTCATGAACAAGTTTGTGCCTAAGAACAGAGAGTGCACATCACTAGTTCTTAGGCACAAACTTGTTCATGAATTAGTAATCTCTTTTTGGCTTATGAGACATCGTAAATTTAAAAAAAAACCTTCCTAATTTCTGAAACCTCCTTAATACCGAAAAAATAAATCCTAAGAACGTTTCTGTCATACAAGATGACGGAAACACTTAACCTTTGTCTTCATAACTCGTTCGTCTATATATTTATGAACACTATCTCTTGCCCTCAGCTTCACCTGCTCTTCATAAGTTTTCCGCAAATCCGTAGGGAACATACGAAGGTTACACCTGAAAGTTGAACCAACTTAATTTTGGTGTTTGCAATATTAATAAGAATATGATATTACTAGCTTTTGCCGGCGGTTTCGCTCGCGTTAAATTTGGGATATTACAGTTCTCCTTTCCTCATTTGCAGGTACCTGTAGTTTTTGTCCTTGCGCCTTATTTATTGTAATAGCAATGCTAAGTTTTCCCTTTTCTTCCCTCTTTCTCGTCCACTTCCCACTTAAAAAAAAATTGCTTATGTTTGTCTTCAGGGTCCCTACTATCTCTGTACCAAAATTCATCAAAATCGGTTCAGCCATTTAGGCGTGAAGACATAACAAACTCACATTCACTTTTATAATATTAGTATGGAGAAAAGATGGTCATGATGTTGCTATATGTTAAATATTGACGATTCATCTCACGGGATCACGTCTCTACTGAAGGATGTTTGTCCTGCACCGTGTTGCTTACGAAATAACAGCCGAGACAAACAGCCTAACGTCATTCAAAGATACGCAGGAAACTAGAGGATTCGATCCCGGTAATTTTTTCTGGTCTCGAGATCCCCGGATAGTCCCGCGATTCTGTTGGTAATAGTAACAAAAAAAAACAGTAAAACATATCAATATATTTTTTTATATAAATTAAAGTTTAAAAAAAACGGTTAAACAAAAGTGTTCTTTCTTCTTTTGCGTTTCGTGTCACGCACATTTTTATTGAGATCTTTAAAAAATGTATCAATCCCGAAAATCCCGCGCTTCATTAAATTTGGTCTCTATAATCCTGAGATTCATTAAATTTGATCCCAAAAATTTCGGGACTAAAATATGACCGGGATCCCGGGATCGAATCCTCTAGTCGTCACCCTTAAGCAGACCAAACTAGGCAAATGCAGTTTAATCTAAAGATTTAGCCGAGCGGCAATTTTTATTTTGCCACGAGCAATTTAATACCGAATGCAACTTAATATTCATGGCTGAATATAAAACACCCACAACATATTGTAGGTGTACAAAACCCGTCGGTTGAAGTGTCAGAACCGTCAAAAACAGTGGCTGTCAGTCCGCAATTCAGTTAGCAGAATGTTTTTGACAATCGTAGGTATATGACGTATTACTATAATGGAAGGGTGAGGCTGCAGTTTGTGAGGTACGCAAATATGAATTTTGTTTTCAACGTTTTATTAAGGAGTTTGAGCAGTTCAATTCGAGACTTTTGTAAATAAAAATATTAAAAAAAACATTTTTGAAGCAGCTTTTGAAGATTGTAAGACTATATTTGCATTGTATAGATTCAGTTTCCTAGTATTGTATTTGTAAAGCACATACTACAAGTACTATGTAGATGTATATTGATTTTACGATGCCGTTGAGGTTGACGAAATGTCATGCTCACTTAAATTTCTCGCTGATGGTGGCGGGTGTGTCGGGTCATTTAGTCCCCTTTAAAATAGTTGAGCTAAATGGGGCTTATCCATATGGCATTATCGTGAACGGGCGCTGTCAGTTGGGACTGGGCATGTCTTCGTTGCCATCTTTTAGTTTTTTTTATTGCCATTGTTTTATATTTTACTCTGGACGCTCTTATGTGCACGTTTAACTATATAGTTCTCACATATTTTTATAATCTCAACATGAATGATGTAATCATTATCTTATGTAAAAATATTATTGTAATTTTTTTTATTCTATAATATAATAAATTGTTATTTTGTTGGCTTATAGTTAATTATATTTATTGTGCATGCTGAGGTCTCCTGTAAGTGAAGGAGTGCACCTATGTGATACAATTGTCGACCATAATTTAAGTTAAATGATTTGAAAGAATGTCCGTGGAGCTTCTTGGCCATAAATATATCATCATCTTATAGAGATCAACGCTTTGGTATGGGCAACTACTGTACTTTGACAAGTTAGTATAGTCTGGGACTGTGGCTTCATTCTTTCGTTTATTGACATTCAAAAGTGCCTCCAATAGTGTTATTGAAATAAATGCTTTGAATTTTTGAGTTTGAACAACCCGCAGCCCCAGCAGAAAGTCAAACTCTTAAGACGTATTCTAGAGTCAAACATCCCTACAACGAAGTACTAAAATAACTTGACTTGACATAAAATATTAAATACAAGAATAATTTTATTCCTTTCTCTAATTTTAGCGCACCTCTTAACTTCAAAATCCGAAGTGAACAATATCTCTGAAACCGCCTCGAGCTTGCATTTCTTTTGTAAGTGTTCCAGAATATTCCTAAAGTCACGAATATGGCACCAAATCCTTACTAATATTATAAAAGCGAAAGTGACTTTGTTAAGTCTACACGCCTAAATAAATGGCTTAACCGATTTTGATGAATTTTGGTACAGAGATAGTTGAGACCCTGGAGACAGACATTGCTATTTTTTTAAAGTGAGAAATGTGGGAGTAAGAGGGAAAAAAAGGGAAAACTCAGCTTTGCTATAATAATCAATAAGGCGCAAGGGCAAAAAAAGCTCTATCATAGTTAGTTTTTCAGTTGTGTAAAATGATTTAATGCACAGTCAGTCCTTATGAAAGTTACAAGTTGATGTAGGTACTAATATTCGTGAAAGGTTTGATACCTCTCCATTTTTTATTTACTCTATGGTAAGATGGTAGAACATATTTTACAGTCAGATAAAGCGGCACGAATTGAGTGTCAAATCTTCGAACGTGTTCCAGATAAAAGCGTTTTAGTACTTGAAACAAAATTCAGCTTGAAATATAAATTTCATGGCGTTTATTTTATGCTTGATTTGCGTATAAAAGACAAAATATATATTCGACGTAGAATTTTTATCTTTACTTCCTTTGAGGGCTACAGAATATAGCCTGTAAAATCTGTATGTACATTTATGACACAGCCCGTATCCTCTTAAAATGGAAACTTGAAACTCCTAACTCTAAAAGTCCTCCAGAAGTCGTTCGTACTCCGTAGATCCAGGTGGAGGCCGAAATGTCAGCAACGACGTGCGTACTTTAAAGTTTGTGGCTATTTAAAATCTACCGCTCAGGTGTGTTTTGAGGGTAGTAAATTCCACAAGGTAAAACTGATGATCTAGATATAGTGACTTTCAAGTATAAATAATGATGAGGAATAAGTCAAAATTGTATTGAATCAAATCAAAATATTGTATGAATAGGCACTTGTAAAAAAGTTAGAAAAAATACTACGGTTCTGGTTGGACGTTTCCTTTTTATAATAAATTGATAAAAGATTGCATGGTTAGTCTTCTAAAACTATTTGGTTATAAAATGTTATGGAATTACGGCGTTAGTACTTAAGTACTTACCTATGAGCACAATGTAGGCACGATAGTCATTATTGCTTACTTACTTCACAAAAATGTAAAGCAAGAAAGAAAAAAATAAACAAGCACCTAGGAATCTACAAGACCAACAAAGAAAAGTATAGGTACAGACGTCTGCAGGTCAAGCTACCCGAAACTGTCAATTTTTCCCAATGAACCTTGAACCTTAATGCTTTAGAAATAAAGTCGAAAATCTATCAAAGAAATCTGACAGATTGTAGTAGCTTGATGTGCGTAGATCATGAAAAGTAAATTATGGATGACGATAGTATTACACAGAGTAGGGTGCACTCCTTCACTTACACAGCATGCACAATAACATTTACTCGAAGCTTTAAAAAAAAAAACCTCTATAATTGTCTTAAATGGCCGCTATGGCAGAATAACAACAGGATAATATAAATTACTTAAAAATTCTTAAAATGGTTACATACCCAGTTAATTTTGTAAATTGTTTTGTTGTTTGTCATTTTGTAATAATTTTACGAATGGTAACGTAATTCATATTAATAACTTATTAAGTTTCTACTTAAGGGGGCCATTTAAAGCGGAGGGGCTTGCCAGCGCCTCCGCCTGCCGGGGTTGCGGGTTGTTCGAAAGAGATACCGCGGCCCAGGAACGCAAAGGGCAATAGGAAGAACATGGGTGGGTTTTAGTCAGTAAGAGTCTGACACTCCCCCCCGCTTCGCCCAGAGCGGGGGAAGTTATTTGATGATTCCCACCCCAAAAATAACAAAATGGGCCATTGAAAACCCCCAGCGTGGTCATCGATGTACGCTGGTCGGTGTCATTTTGTGTTCTATTGTGTCTCCCTATTTATAAGTTGTATACTGTTATTCTTGTAATTTCTAGGGTGTACACAATAAATAATATTCTATGTAAGTATCTTCTTTGTTAAGTATCCATGATTATAACACACTGTAAAACTAATGAGTTTATAATTTCCATCATCTGTAATGGTAACTTGTGTTAAACCAGCAAATGGATGAAAAAAATATTAAAATCATCCAGGCTCTCTGGACCAAATGAAATTCGCTTTTCAGCACAAGTTAATCAATGCTTCGGCCAAAGCCCATTGGGAGTGCAACTACCCGAAACCATATTTCATCAAAGCAAAAACGCAGTACAGAATAACGGTGTACCGATCCGTCACACTCAAAGCCTAAAACCAAATATTGGTATTGTACGACCTGAATACCGTAATGGAAGACATAGCCTTCTTTGTTCCGGGTAGCTTTCGGAACAAATATTGCTATGGCTTCGAACCAACATCGTTCCGAATCCCAATGTTTAAGAACAAAGCGGGAGTGAATGAGATTTGTGATAGCCTTTAGATAGATTGATAGAATATTCTTTATTATGTACACCATACAAATTATAACAATAACAGGATACAACTTGTAAATAGGATGACTTAATGGGCGATCTTTATTTATTGACTAGCAACCACCTCTGCTTTGCTCGGTACTTACGGCTTCAGAAAACAACGCACGTTAGTTTAATGCGCTCAGACAGAACCGCATCAACATCCGATGCCTGTTATTTGTTCCTTTTTTGATAGTAGGGGGGAGGGGGAGAGGGGAGCAGATAGCTGAGGTTTCAACGGTAATGAAAAAAACAAAGTCTTTTACGGTTCGGTTTCATGTAATGGAAAATGTATGCGGTAATTGTTCAAACGTACTCATGCACCCTTTTTACTATTGAATCCTAGTGGCACATTGTAGCATTTTGACGTGACAATGTCTTATAATTCGATAGAGCTGGCTGCACGCACGAAAAAACATGACTCATGCGGCGTTACCGAGCGAGGTAACGCCGCATGATGAGGCGTTCCATGTAAGGCTTGAAGTGCAAGCGAGAGCGCGGAACGAGCGACAAAGAAGCACAATCGGCCTTTGCGTTCGGCAGCGTTCGACATCCGTATCTCTCCTACTTGAGTGAGCGATGCATCTGCGTGGACAGCTGCTATACTAGGTATAGTACATTTACATGTTTTGATCGAGTATCAAGTGCAGTGAAAAGTGAATGTGGTGTCAATTGTTTATAGCAACGATAATTACAGCGATAAAGGTAATGATTCTTTCGATATTAATTATATATTCTGTGATATATTGTCGAATATTCGTGCTTTCATCATTAAAATGAATAGCATCGGTCCGCTAGTGCAGCGATTGTAGGTTACGCTATAATTGACAAAATCAAAACAATAAGTTAACAGAACTATTTCACGATGAGTAAAAAATCGATGGCTTTACTATTCAATCGAAATAATTATTGAGCGTAGCTATGATTTAAAACTTTGTACTGATCAAAACCAACACATGTTTCATCTTTTGCCCTTTATGTCCCGGGGCCGCAGTATCTCTGTCGAACAACCCACAACCCTGGACACATTGTGGCTGATATAAACTAGATATCTAAATAAGTAGGGTGTATCGTTCACGTCTCCTCGTGCAGAAGAAATACAAGCGAAGGCGACACACCAATAAAATAAAAAGATACAGCAAACTGTCTGTCATAAAACAAATACGAGGAATTCCCTACAAATACTTTGTAAAACTTCTACATCGTACTACTTTAACACGCGAAGAAAGCGTTCTTTCAGTATTTCAGCATTATGTGTTATCATCCTTACTAATATTATAAAAGCGAAAGTGAGTATGTTTGTTTGTTACGTCTTCATGCTTACATACTCGTAGCTAACCCAAGATGAATTTTGGTACGGAGATAATTGGGACTCTGGAGACGGACAAAGGCTAACTTTTTCTTAAAAAAAAAGTGACAATTGAGGGAGAAAGAGGAAAAAAAGGGAAAAATAAGCACTGCTATTACAATAAATAAGGCGAAGCAGGTACCTGCAAATCAGGAAAGGGGAGCTCTGGCAACTGTGTTACCCTGAATTAAACGCGAGTGATGCCGCGGGCAAAAGCTAGTTCTCCATATAAAATTGCTTAGCATGTTTATGCCAAAGTGTTATACATACATCAGGGATGGCAAACATTTTCAAAGTAAAGCAAGACAAATGGGGTGCGTTTAATAAATCTGGCCATTAAGGCACATTGTTTTGCATAAAATACTGATCTTGTTTGCAAGGTAACATTAATGAATTATTTATCTTTATTTTTTACTAGCTTTCGCCCGCGGCTTCGCCCGCGTTAAATTTGGGGTAACACATTTCCCTTGCGCCTTATTGATTTGTAATAGCAACGCTAAGTTTTCCCTTTTCTTCCCTCTTTCTCCCTCACATCCCACTTTTTTCAAAAAAATATTAGCCTATGTCCGTCTCCTGGTTCCCAACTATCTCTGTACCAAAATTCATCAAAATCGCTGTAGCCGTTAAAGCGTGAAGAGGTAACAAACAAACAAACAAACTCACTTTCGCTTTTATAATATTAGTAAGGATTGTAGGTTGAGTCAACCTGGTACCTAAGAATTAGAAAATATGACACAGGCTAACTAAGAGATACCTATGTTAGTACATATTTATAGTTCTAGTGCCCGGTGTTGCGGGTTGTTCGAAAGAGATACCGCGGCCCCGGAACGTAAAGGGCAATAGAAGGAACATGGGTGGGTTTCAGTCAGTAAAGGTCTGAGACTCCCTTCCGCTCCGCCCAGAGCGGGGAAAGTTATTTGATGATTTCCGGCCCAAAAAAAAATAGTATGGAGTAGGGTCTGTCAATTTCTCCTGCCCTGGCACAGTCAGAAGGCATCACGGTAGACCTCGTAAAAGACTACAACACCTAGTATCTGCGGTTCACATTTACCCTGTCACTAGGCATTGAGTTAAGTGTCGCCCAGTGTTGGTGAAAACGGTCACTAGGTATTGAGTAAGGTGTCGCCTAGTGTTGGTGATAAATCAAATATGTGTGTTATATATAAAAGACAGACAAGAAGGCACCTTTGTCTGAACTAGATAAAAAAATGTCTATAATATCTCAGACATGTGTAAATATACAACACCAGGCAGCTATCTACATATTAAATTTCATCCAAATCCGTTAAGCCGTTTAAGAGAGAAGGAGTAACAAACATACAAACTTTCGGCTTTATAATATTACAAGCTGTACCCTACTGTTTCATCCACGTAGACTAAGATATTATACATATCAATCTTCCTCTTGAATCAGTCTATCTATTGCTGAAAACTGCATTAAAATCCGTAGAGTAGCTTAAAAGATCAAGCAAACATACTGTGGAAAATACTTCATTTTATACTATGTAAAGAAGTACGCTAACAAAACAAGACGACACGGTTGGCGCAGTGGCTGAGCGATTGACTTCTACGCTGCGTGTCGCGGTTGCGATCCCCGCACGGAGCATAATATATTTGTATGACCTATAGGTAATTGTTCCGGGTCTGGCTGTTTGTGTGTGTGAGTTTAAATGTTTGAAACACACCCACGTTACAGGAGAAATTCCTCAAAGTTTTTTTTTTTCTTCTATCAATATTTATTACCTCTTTATTCCACCAATCACCTCTTTTTACACCAAGTCTGGGTGTTGAGTATTTAATTTTTCAAGGAAGTGAAGTATGAAATAGCGACAAATTTAGTACAAGAAACGCAATGAAAGCGAATTACGCAAACGGAACAGCTTCATTTGCAAGTTGGTCTTTAGTAATTATGTTGCAAATTGGTGTTGATGAGTAAGAAATATTATTTTACAGGGTGTGATTGTTTTGTTTAGTTTGTATGCAATAGTATATGTTACTTTTTAAAAGTGTATTAAAAAAAATACGTGTGGCACTCGGGGAATGCCGCGGTAAAGTTATTGCATAGTATTTTTATCAACTTATGCAATAAATAAATAAAAAATCTAAATATAATATTTAAAAGTACTTTCAATGAAAAGAAATCGCAAAAAGAAAAAACAAGACCTTGGGTTTAATCCACAGTAATGTCGTTTGACTATCCGATTCTCTATCAAACACACTTATAGAACATTGGAATTGTGATTGCAATATTAGAGAAGAGTATTTGTAATGAAATTTTTTGTTAGGCTTTTTCGTTACGAAATTTCTGGATTCGGTCTCCACGCTCAAGGCCCGCGATATAAGCTATGCAAAAGCCTAAAAATGTGTGAAATACTAAAAGTTACACTTTCAAATAATGCAAAGGAGTGTGTTAAAAATAACTAGTCCGATTACGAGTCCATATTGGATTGAGAATGACTTAATTTAGCAGAATCAGAAGTTGGATAATGTGGGTCATAGGAGATCGGGCAGACTTCTTCTTCTCAGCTCCAAAATAGTTTTAAATTACCATAGTCCTTGAAAAATCTTTAAAGTGGTAAACAGACGTGGTTCCCCGGTATTCTCAGTTCATAAATCTAATAAAAGCGTGTCAAAAAAGATGTAAGACGCACTTCTCATCTCTTAGGAAATTAATCTAGTGTAATGACACATAAGGTCTCTTTTACGTACTCTCTCACAAGATCGTCTTACCTTAATAAAGTCGAAAGTCTTGGTCAGCATCACAATGGCGGCGGCTCGTTCCTGCCAGATCATCCGCCAGAAATCCACCACCGTGTCTTCGGTTGGACCCTGAGTTACGATGTACGCATTTGGTTTTAATATACTCTGTGAACAAAGGGAAATATGGTTAATTATCGTGTTTCACTTGTAAGACTGCCTCTTTGGAGTAGTGGTAGCGCGAGTTCTGAGCATGACGTAGGTACTGGGCGACAAACAAGCTTTGTTCGTACCGTACGCGCAATCATACGGCGCACAATACAAGTTACGTTACGTCACAGTGGCACTAGCTGCGCGCGGCACCGTTGTGCCGCGTTGTGACCGTGTTTTTGTACGGACAACCGGGTTAGGCGCAGCCATGAGACCCACACTATTAGCTTTGCTTTTAATTATTTTCTTTCCTTTCTTTTTTATTTTCTTTGTAGTGTTAAGATTTTAGTTTTTATTTTTTGTAGTGTTAAGATTTAAGTTGTCTTTATTTAAGCGTGGTCTGTGTGTACTTCGGGCAAGTGCCAAATAGACCGGTTTTATTTCTTTCTTTAAATAAATATTTTATAATTTATGAGTATCTTCCCCATTCATCTCGAATCGGCAACTACAATTCTTTCACAGTCATGCCTTGTGGCTGGGACTATAGCTTAACTTATTGTTTGACGGCGCGGTTGACACAGTGTCTAAGCGATAGACTGCTGCGCTGTGTGACGCTGGTTCGATTCCCGGCGGAACAAATATTTTTATGACCTACAAGTAGTTAAACACACCCACGGTACAAGAGAAATCCTAGTGTGAGGGCAACACTTTTTTTTTAAATAAAAGAAGAATAGTATAAAAGAATAGTTATATATAAGCTTATAACTTTGTTGTTCTTCATGGAACGGTTTTCAGTACTTACATAAATTTATACTAACAAATGTTGTACCTATAGTTGACGGATCAGCCAAATTTCTATTAATCGTCAATCAAATCAATACGTAGAAATGTTTGTGTGGAACAATAATCACAAACCATGCGAATTTCCAAGTATTCGTGGAATTTCGTAGTTACATAATTCCACGAATTCATACTAATTTGGGTAGTGCAGCAAATTAGATATTGTATATCCGTTTGCATGTACATCATATCCCAAATTGAAAAGCACTTGTGTTCTCTCATGTCATTGCATTTTTAGGGTTCCTTACTTCAAAAGGAAAAAACGGAACCCGCATTGGATCACTTTGTTGTCAATCTGTTTCTCTGTCAAGACCATTTATATGAAACAAAAAAAGAATTTTGCAATCGGTGAACAAATCTTTGAGTAATCGGTGAACATACATTAAAAAAAGATTCAGACGAATTGAGAACCTCTTCCATTTTTTAAGTCGATTAAAAAGAAAGTCGTTTCTCAGCATCTTTTTTGCACCTACAAAATGCATGGTTGGCGGAACGCTTACATCCTGTATATGTCGCAGCAGCCTATATCTACATAAGCCCCATTCCCATTGTAATAACAAGATAGAGTAGATACAATTTATCCTATTTGGGTAACAAAGGTCGACATGGAATTTATAGGCTCCAAACTGCAGCAGCCATACGTGTGAAGGAATTCAGCCTTTTCTGCATTTTTTTTTGGCTAAAGATACCGCAACCCCGGAACACAAAGAGCAAAAGAAGGAAAAAGGATTGGTTTTAGTCAGTAAAAGTCTAACACTTCCTTCAGCTCCGCCCAGAGCGGTGAATTTAGTCCAAGATTATCCATCCGAAAAAAAAAGGTCAAACTTTAGGCAAATGACGTATTTTGAGTATCATCACATCAAATCAAAAGCATTTATTTCAAGTAGGCCAGTTATGCTTTAAAATAGTCGATTTAATGATAACATTTTTTAAACTTTGCCCCACATTGATATTTGTTCCGTGTGGGGGTCGAACCCGCGATACGCAGCGCAGCAGTCGATCGCTCAGCCACTGCACCACTCGTGCCGTCAAACAATGAGAGTTAAGCTACAGTCCCAGTCACAAGGCATAATGACTGTGAAAGAATACGGTATTACACCCATTTTTAAAAAGTATTTCATTTTGATCCTAGGGTCCTAATAAACCACCAAAAAAAACAAAAAAATAATATTCAAACGATAAGTGCCATAAAACTGCATTTCAATTTTACAATTTCTATGTTCGCGCGTAAAATCACAAAAACGCTTGACGCCATGTTACTCTGTGGTCATGATGACCAACTGACGTCATGACCTGAGTAAACAAATGCGCTGTTATTAGTCTTTCTGTTTAGTTGTATTTTTCACTATAGTTTATGGTATTATTATATGGTAGTATTTATGTCTTCCATGGTATGATTACTATTATTTCAATAAAAATTAAAATGTAAAGTTTTAAAATACTAAAATAGTAATAGTTGCTCAGTTGACAGTTGTCACTTTTTGTTCTCATGACCATATGACGTAACAATCATGGCGGACACTGTTTCGCGTAGTAAAAGAACAGACTAAAAAAAGTGAAAACTTTGAAATCAATTTAAAAATTTATTTAGTTATTTTATTAACTAAATTTAACATTTTCCGACTGCTTGTTGCCTAAACTATCTGAATTGTATATTTTTAGAATTTCTTTCATATAGAGTAAAATACCCTATTTTAGTTGCTGATTCTAAAGCGTAGTATTGAGGAGAATTGGCAAGAAAGACCATAAATCTTAAAATATTTATTTGAAGGAAAACAGAAAACAACCTGTTTTCTTTTTATTTGGCCAGAAGAACATACAACATTAAAAAAGACAACTTAAACACTACAAAAATAAAAACTGAAATCTTAACACTGCTCATTATTTTCCTTGCCCTTGTCCCATTCTATTTGGGGTCAGCGCAACACGTCTTCCTCTTCCATTCTCCCCTATCAGACGTCACGGCATTATTTACTCCTTCTTCTTCATATCTTTATTATATTAAAATCCTTCAAATCTTAACATTGCTAAGAAAATAAAAAAATAGGAAAGAAAAAATATAGTAAAGCTAAGTTCAGCAAACTGCCGAGAAGCGAATGCCTGACGCTGCTATATACTTAACTAATGTGCATACAACCTAACTTATAAATAAACTAACTATTGCCCGCTGCCCGCTTCGCTCGCGTTAAATTCGGTACAATACAGAATCCTGCTACCTGCAGATTTTCCCTTGTGCCTTATTGATTTGTAATAGCAACGCTAAGTTTTTCATTTTCTTCCCTCTTTCTCCCTCATTCCCCACTAGCCTATGTCCATCTCCTGGTTCCCAACTATCTATGTACCATAATTCATCAAAATCGGTTAAGCCATTAAAGCGTGAAGAGGTAAAAAACAAACAAACAAACTCACTTTCGCTTTTATAATATAAGTGAGGATTAGAAAATAGCGTCAAAAATTCGTCCTCAACGCTGTCAGTTGGCAATATCCCCAAGAGACTGACCGCGTTACCTTATATGGCAACGCTAAGCCTCTGGCCAAAGTTTAAAGCCTTAGGCTTTAGGTAGTATATTTAATTTCATGTACCTACGTATATAAGCTGACATACCCATATGTACCAATTTATTAGTCTACAGTCATGCGGAGGCTGCACAGGACATGAAACATGACTTTTACGGCCACAATAAAATTTAATGTACTTCAGCTGGTACACAATTTATGACATAAGGTAATTAATCTAATCTTCTATTAGTCTCACATCTGCGCTATATAATTTCCACATAAACAGCCACAGGGGAAAATGCAATTACTTACAACCAATTAAAAAAACACACACAGGGATAGACAGACACAGTAACAACAGAAAATCTTTACGAGAATATCGGGAACAGAAAAACGACGAAAAATCATTACTATATCCTTATCCTTATCATATTATATTTTTATAAAATAAAATAATAAATATTTTTTTTTTTATAAATGCGAAAGTGAGTTTGTTTGTTTGTTACCTCGTCACGCTTTAATGGCTGAACCGATTTTGATGAATTTTGGTACAGAGGTAGTTGGGAACCAGGAGACGGACATAGGCTAATTTTTATTTTTTTTTAAAGTGGGATGTGAGGGAGAAAGAGGGAAGAAAAGGGAAAACTTAGCGTTGCTATTACAAATCAATAAGGCGCAAGAGGAACCGTGTTACCCCGAAATTAAAAAAGCAAGCACGGAAAATCATTGAAATATTATGTAAAGAGTTTGTTATGTTTTATCAGGTACGGTTGAGTACATTATAAGAGCGTGTTTTTTTCTTTATTTTTAAGTATTTTATTTATTATTTTTCAATTTTAATATATTTCATTTAACTGTTCAACGGCTTAGTTTTTGGAACGAAGTTTATCGCGCGTTGTGAAAGAGGGCTAGACGGAAAAAATTCTTACGAAAAGTTGTCACGACACTTTTTGCTATAGTAAGCTATTGTAAGCTGTGCGGCGTCGCAGGTTTCTCTGACTGTCTGTCTGTCTCTCTCTCTCTTATAGAAAGCAAGCCAGATATTTTCATTTCTATAGGAACTTCGTTCCATCCGGATGTCCCTTGACACCTCTAAATGTTTTTTTGTCATTTTGCAATTATGTAATTATGTTTTTTTAAATAAAATTATAAATGGTTATTGGTCGAGTTTTATTGTGAAAAAAATAAAAGAAAAATAAATAAACTCCTCTTATTATGATTTGGTCCCTGTCTAGTAAAATATCAATATTATAGACTCAGCAAAGGAAATAAGTAAGGCTTGTCAGACAGTTGAAATTTCTTAAAATCCATGGGTGTTTTCGAATCAGGGTATAATTTATTTGGCTGAAAACAAACAGTTCACAAAAAAAAAAAATTTGAAAACGTCCTTCGGATTCTAAGAAAAAGTCGACTTTATTTGGCGAACCTGGCTATCTATTTCTTTTGCTGAATGTACACTTCTTGTAATATCAATGAAATCACAAAAGTATAGTATTTTCGCTAAAGGTCACGCCTACCTGAAAAGGTTAGTATTTCCTGAATAAGATTTCAATCTACGATTCTAGTCAAGTAATGGAAACGTCAGTAATGAACAATACCCTTTATTTAACAAAATACAACGGTACTGTTAAAATTGCTGTGAAGTCAAACATGATTTTCTGAGAATCTAAACTGTTTCTTTTTGCCTAATATTCGTCAGGTGATGTTTCTATGAAATGGTTTTGGCAGAACTGCGATCTGCGTGTGTCATTTGCGAGGTCATAATGCTTAAAAACTGTCACGTATCCGGATTTCACCTGTTCGAAAATCAACTTTATTGTAAGGAAATAGTGGTCAATTTGATTTTGATACTAGGTGTTCGCATATTGTTACTTAAATTCTTCTTCTTCTTCTAAAACCCAGTTTTTGTATCAAACAATGATTCCATTGACGTAAAAGTATTAGATTTATAATTTATGTACCTACTCTTGAAACATTTAAACTGAAAAGAAAATCAGTTTTATTTTTATTTTTGAATCTTGTTCGAATCAGGTTCGGAATTTAAAAAAGGCCCGATAGTCTAACCCAAACAGTTTATAACATACAGTAATATATGGCCAGTGATGAATGATTCCGCTGTTCAATATTATAATAAAGTCACAGAGTATAAAATTAGAATTAAACGACTCTAAAGTTTTAAACAATATTATGACAAATTCGTATTTTTTGTAATGTTGTTTTTTTAACTTGTTAATTTTTCACTTAGGCTGGAAAATTAATACCAGGAAAATGTTTGTACAGACATTAACTTTTCATTTCAAACCGTTATTTTTTTTGCTTTTAATTAACTACCTTACACTAGGAATTTCTTCTGGCAAAAGGCAAAGGCGAAAGCACTTTTTTAAAACGAAGATAACAGCATAATAACCTTGTCAGTACTAGTTTTTAATCAAGGCAAGGGAAGCCCGATAATTGATTTATAAGGCTTCGAGAACTTAATGGAGCATTCTAGAAAATTAATATTACTTTGTGCCATTTACTTTATATAAGAAATACTTAATAGTGCTTCCTGTAGTGTGCAGGTTACTTGGAGATTATGTTTACAAGGCACATAAAAGACGGGTTCAGAAGTCCAGCTCCATAAGAGACTTCACATTTTTTTTATTTACGGGGGGATGCGTTTAAAAGTGGAGCTATATTTGAGGATAAGACCGTGGCTGTTTGGGATTTTTACCTCAGTAAAACTACCCCTGTAATAATACGCACAAATATAGGTAGGTAAGAGGCAATACTATAGAAAAAATACAAATGAAAATATTATAGAAAAAAATGTAATAAAATTAATGAATAGTCGGGTGCGAAATACTAGGCTCATTTCGAATTTCATGTCTTAGAAATATTTGAAAAGGATTTCATATAAGTATTATTTTTCAAAGCCATGTTATCACGTGTTTAAAAAATAAACAAGTTTCAAATATTATAACTTTACTTTGTATAACTCCTCCCTGCATGCAACGCATGCATCATAATCAGCACAATGTTTTAAGTCTGTAGAGTGCTATCGCGTTTTTTCTATACCAAAAAACAGTCTTTCCCTAGTAATATTTTTTGGCCACTGTAATAACTTTCAACGTTGATGTACCGAAATGCTTTTCGTTTTTTTTGCATATGGGAAATCATCTAATAACTTCCCCCTTTCTGGCCGGAGTGGAGGGGAGTGTCGGACTTGTACTGACTAAAACCCACCCATGTTCTTTCAATTGCCCTTAATGTTTCGGGGCCGCGGTATCTTTTTCTTTGGAATTTGGTTGACGGATTTGTAATGGGTCCGTTACACACTGTATTATTATTTACCTACTAACTGATGATGATGAAGTGATACAATTTAATTTAATACTAGTACGAGGGGATGGGGTGAATCAGTCCAAAGACAATCTAACCAACAATCATTCAAATCTACCATCTCACATTTTACAACTGTTGACTTGTGGTTAATATCTAACGGCACGGTTGGCGCAGTGGCTGAGCGATCAACTGCTGCGCTGTGTGTCGTGGGTTCGATCCCCGCATAGAACAAATATTTGTATGACCTACAGATAGTTGTTACAGGTCTTGCTGTTTGTGTATGTGAGTTTAAATGTTTGTAAACGCACCCACGATACAGGAGAAATTCCTAGAGTGGGGCAACGTTTTAAAAAAAAAAATAAGTTACTCTCTATAATTGACTCATATTATGCAATAAATAATTTTATTATAACTAGCCTTCTCATTCTACCATCTCTTTGTGAATGTAACTGTCCAAGTGCATTTTTTTCAGGAAGATTTTAATTTCGCTAAAGCGCTTGCTTCAGAGAATATTGCACAGATAAATAGACGTTGGCGTAAACATGAAATTAAATAACTGGAGTCCTTTTAGCTTTCAGTAGGTACTGTAAAAGTCCTTGCCAAGCTGGTAAGGAGATAGTTTCGAAGAACAAGGGTATTGTGTGTCAATCTTCAGATAATATCGTAAATACTTAGTAATAAGGTGTGTAGACATTATAGTACGTAGTTTTTCGTCCTTGCGTTACGGTAATTTATTTATTTAAAGTAGAAAATAAGAACGTAAGTTAAAACTCTGTCCGATCTATGTATATTTTCTATTTTGCTTATGAAACGGTTTTATATAACATGTTTTTTTTGTAATTAATTTAAACACCGTGCATGTTTAAACATAGTGACATAAAACAAAGATTAAGTATACCATATTGACTGGCGTCAAAAATCGAGTATTCCAGACTATAATCTACCTCTGTGCCAAACTTCATCAAGATCCGTTTATCCGTTTCGACGTGAAGTAGTAACAAACTTCTAAATATCCATACATCCACCCATTCATCCTCAGTAACATTCCCATTTATAATATTAGTAGGATACCAAAAATATACTACGTTTAACAAATAAATATATTTGACTTTGCTCATGACCGGGTCGAAGGAGGACTAGTAGCAAGATATAACCTCTGGAATAAGATTAAAATAAGCTAACCCTACAGTTACCCTACAGTGACTGTCCCATTATTTTATTTATATTTTCTGCATTTTATTTGTCAGTTAAAGCAGTAACTTTTTTAAGCTCTATTTTTTTCTTTATCAATCAATCATTGAATGGCAGTTATGTTTCAACACCTCCGCTAAATTGCCCGCAGGGATAGCAGATTCGTTTTATTAGAGAAACTTTATCGATAAATCACACAAAATACTTATTTTGAAATACATTTATAGTATACTATTATATATACTTTTGTAGTACATCATACTATAAAACAATAAAAAAAAGTGTGTGTGTCAGCTCCGACGCACGACTGGAGTTTACTCTTTAAGTATCTAACCATACGCAAAAAGAGTTGATTCAACTGTAAAAAGATTAATATTATATGAAAGGGTAAATTCACAAATTAATGAAAAAAACAAGCCCAATAACATATAGTATATAGGTATAGTCGCCTATACATCATACCATATGTACGTCTTAATACACTCACAGCCAAATCAGAAAGTTGCGCACTAAAGGTGCGCACCAAAAACGTGACACATTTTCGTTAGTTTAGTAGGTTTTACCCCTCGGATTTTTCTCATATCGGGCGCCTTATATATGAAAATCGATTCTTAAGGAGTAAACTCCAAAAATATTTTTAGATTTACACCTGCCACTGTTTGTCTCTGCATCACCCAAAGGTCAAAAAATGTCAATGGCATTAAATCAGCCTCTGTAATCTATGATTTAAGTTCTAAACAAAAAAAAAATACGCATCACATACCTACAGTTTCTTACCTACACATTTTATTTTAAAACCTGCCAGGTTTTTCCTCAAACTCTTTTGTCACTAAATTGGGTCAGACTTACTTTTATCAGAAACCTTAGGACCGATTTCAATTCAACACATATCTAGTTGATATTCTGCAGTCCTTCAGGGTCATTCAGTTTCTGATTCGGGTCTTTTCAGTCGGATATTGAGCCCAACAATTCGTACAGTCATTACGTTAGGACGTGACCGAATTCACGATGGCCGCCGACCCATCTTATAGAATGGTGAATTCAAACGTTTGTTACTTTCGAACCTTTATGTACTGAAGTGGAGGACATTTTGAAAACTGCTGGCGTTAGTCGAATTGATATTAGAGTTTTGATGTTATTTTTTATGCTTGTGTATTTTTAGTTTATTGTGACTGTTTCATGTAGCATGTGAAAATCATATAAGTGTGTACCACATGTCTTCAATTTAAATACGGGTAGTATTTAAGCGAGTGACTGTAAACTAAAGTTTTAAGTCATATTTTTTTTACATAATCTTTGCCCCACATTAGGAATTTCTCCTGTATCGTGGGTGCGTTTACAAAGATTTAAAATAACATACACAAACAGCCACACCCGGAACAATCTGTAGGCCATACAAATATTTAGTCCGTGCGGGAATAGAACCCGCAACACACAGCGCAGCAGTCGATCGTTCAGCCAACTGCGCCAACCGTTTCGTCAAATAATTAAATTATTTACGTTGTAGTATTATTAAGTGAGTGACTGACTGCGTGTGAAAAGAAATTAACAGAACAGCAACTTACAAACATTAATTTGAGTTACTTAAAAGTACAAAACGAGAAGCTTCATAATATTTGAGTGATCTAACATTTGTTTGACTGTCAACGTTAGATCCTGCATTTTGGCCAAATGATTTATTAAAACTGAGCAGTATTTTATCTTAAACTAGCTGCTCTGTTCCCCACGGTTTCACCCGCGCTGCTCAGCACCTGTTGGTCGTATCGTGATGTTATATAGCCTATAGCCTTCCTCAAGAAATGGACTATCCAACACTAAAATAATTTTCCAATTCCAACCAGTAGTCCCTGAGATTAGCGCGTTCAAACAAACGAACAAACAAACAAACTCTTCAGCTTTATAATATTAGTATAGATAGATGTAGAAGCTTCATAATCTACCATGTACCTATGCTTGCTTTGCGAAAGAGTAAGCCTATCACTCGGAGGCCGTTGCTCGCTGCAGACATTTATTGATATAAATAAATAAATGTCTTTACAGCTAGGACGCAAAAACCATCACGATAGCCTTAGAAGAGTATTTTATTTTTTGCCATAATATTTCACTAATACCTCTAACTAACCTCTAGAACCCCAGCGGCACAAAAACGTGCCAGTAAACAAGTATTGCCGTTGAACCCCGCTGGCGCAAATTTGTGCCACCAAACCCCGAACGATTAAAAAACTGTATTTGTAGTAAAGATAAGTCTTCAAATCAGATAACGCTTCTGATAAGAGCCCGCCGGCGGTGCTTGACGGATAGTTAACGTAAATAATGAGGTTAATATGAAATCCATATAATATATCCTCGAGTATCAAATTCACAATACTAAGCAGAATAACTAATTAACGAGCATCGATTGCTTCTCAGTAATTACACCCAATTAATTATATGTAATTTGGCTTTACTAAGACCGTTTAATTAATTTGTTTATAATAATACGCTGCAAGATGAGCTGTAGCTTTTAATAAAAGGCTGTTTTAACGGTTTATATTATTTGAAATTAGATATAGGACTTTGGCAAAAAAATCCTTTAAGCTAATAAATTATTTCAATGTAAAGCATAACAAGGACAAGACTGCTATTTTTGATACTCCGCAATATTGGACTTAGAAAATAGTGAAGATATCGGGGATTCAGAACACAAAGTGCAAAAGAAGGAAAATGATTGGGTTTTAGTCAGTAAAAGTTTGACACTCTCTTCTGCTCCGCCCAGAGCGGGAGAAGTTATTTGATAACTTTTCTATACTAATATTAAGAAAGCGAAAGTGAGTTTGTTTGTTTGTTACCTCTTCACGCTTAAATGGCTACACCGATTTTGATGAATTTTGGTACAGTGATAGTTGAGAACCAGGAGACGGACATAGGCTTTATTTTTTTTTTTAGGAAAAACTGAAATGTGACGGAGAAAGAGGGAAGAAAAGGAAAAACTTAGCGTTGCTATTACAAATCAATAAGTTGCAAGGGGAACTGTGTTACTTCGAATTTAACGCAAGCGAAGCTGCGGGAAAAAGCTAGTTTTTCTATAAGTACGAAAAAAAAACAGCCAAGAGCGAATCAGACTCACTCACCGAGCAGCACCGAACAGCCATAACCATAGACTTATGGCAGTTGATTTTTTCACAAAGGGACAACAAAGTTGAGTATATACATAGTTTAAATTTCAATTCGATACCTTCACTCGATCCCGAAATAAAGGGTCTTGACATACAGACAGACGGGCAACAAGGTGATACAATAAGGGTTCCGTTTTTCCTTTTGAGGTACGGAACTCTAAAAAGGGTACTTGAATCGTATTAATGCTACTAAATTGTTTTTCTATCGCCTTATTCTGAACATAGCTATAATCACCACACTCGGCAGAAAAAAATGTATTAGCAAAGAAAGAAATGCTTTGCAAATACATAAACACTTGCTAATGAGCTATAAGCAGATAAACTAATTTCAAAAGAAATTAGTTTATCTGCTTATATATGTTCTTACTAGAATATGTTACATTATGATAAACTAGCTGTGCCTAGCAGATTCATTCACCATCAGCACAGCTCCTTTGTGTTGTAGATTGATGTTATACAGCTTATAACTGCCCTCGATAAATGTGTTATTCAATACTGAAATCATTTTTTAATTCGGACCAGTAGTTCCGGAGTTAATGAAGCGTACACAAACCAACGTAACTCTTCTAAATAAAATTATCGTATCGCGATGTTTGTTATCAAACTCCTCCGAAACGGCTGCACCGAATTGTATGAAATTTTGGGTGCATGTAGGTCTGAGAATTTTTATTATACTTATTTTTTTACCCTTTAGTAAGGAAACCGCTGGACACAGCTAGTTTACATATATAAATACTCACATCTATGTAGGAAGCATTAATATAGTCGGAGTCAGGCTCCCGGTCCACCGTCTCTAGCACCACGCGGTTGTAGTCATCTGTGGAATACGGAATGAGATGTAGTGACGTCACAGTACAGCACTAGAAAAATGTTTGAGAAAATAGTTCGTAAGGTAGGGTAGGTATAATTTTATCTTTATAGTACGGCCAACGAGAAGCGATACAAAAAGGTCATTAACCTAAAGAACAACTGACAATCTAACGTTGACAATCTAATATTTAGCTCTTTCCATCTTGTGCCTTTGTCGTAATGTCTCGTTCTCCCGGCAAAAACATGACAACGTTAAGACGGGTTCGCCAACATTCGGGCGGCCATTTTAGATGGGGTTTTAGCATGGGTTTTGTTTACATTTGGTATCGCTTCTCGTTGGCCGTACTATAGATAAAGAAACCCCCGGATCATGAAGGAAAAAAGGCGTATTGGAAATCATTAATCCCACCATGTTCCTTATCTGGTGGACTTTATGAATTCGAAATACAATACTTTTTTTTTGTTTTTTGTATTTAATCATTGAATTTTTTATTCCCTTATCTTTTTCCAACTTCATTGTCTTGTAAAACTTTTTTGTAACTAGTTTTAAAGTGAATGCTGTGGTTTCCTGTAATTGGAGGAGCATTCTCTGTTGGAAATCCAAATGAATAAACAATCCGTAAAAACAAAAAAGTTTTTTAATGAATTTCTTTTGAATTGTCTATATTTTCAAAAATGAAGATAGTATTAACGTGTATTTGCTTATAAAAATGATGCATAACATTGGAAAACACAAGAAAAAAAAATGTGTGTGTCAGCTCCGACGCACGACTGGAGTTTACTCCTTAAGTACGAGTATCTAACCAAACGCAAAAAGAGTTTATTCAACTGAAAAAAGATTAATTTCATATGAAAGGATAAATTCACAAATTAATGAAATAACATATAGTATATAGGTATAGTCGCCTATACAGCATACCATATGTAGGTCTTAATACTGAGTGTACAGCCAAATTAGAAAGTTGCGCGCCAAAAACGTGACACGATTTCGTTACTTGTTAGTAGGTTTTACCCCTCGGATTTTTCTCATACCGGGCGCCTTATATATGAAAATCGATTCTTAAGGAGTAAACTCCAAAAATTAAAGTACTAAGAAAATTTGCGTCAAATATACGTAAAATGGGCAACCATCCATTTTTCCATTTATGTATAAAGATAAAGATATATTTATTTTGTAAAACATGAGTGTGTATAAAGATGATAAAATTTGCAAAGTTGCTACATGTTTTGCCATCCAGGAATGGCGTACAAAATTTTTTGGCTTAGGCCATGCGTTGAAGTTAAAATTAGACATAAAATTTATAAAAAACAAAAACATAAAAATAAACAAAGATATAAAACGTAGCTTAAATTTACAAGAAATGACGTAATTGCATTTATTTGTTTTCAATCATTTAAAAATTCTGATAGGCTGTAGTAACATTTGGTTAAAAGGAATTTTTTGAATTGTATTTTAAAGACTCTATTTGGTTTTTCTTTAATAAGTTTAGGGATTTTATTATAAATAATTGGCGCCAAATAAAATATGCTTTTATGCATCAGTGCCGTGTTCGGCCTTACTATTTCTAGCCTGTTATTATCACGCCGACTGCGAATCGTAACTTCTGTAATTTTTTTTAATAATTTGGGATTAGTTTGGACAAAATTAGCTACTTCATATATAAATAGGGAAGGTAAACTAAAGACATTATGTTTAATAAAATAGGGTTTACAGCTATCTGTAATTTTTAGCCCAAACATAGCCCTCATGCACCTTTTTTGGGACTTAAAAATCATATCCTTATTTACAGAATTTCCCCAAAATATAATGCCAAATCTTAATATGGAGCCAACAATACCATGGTAGGCAAAGCGCATCAGTGCTTATAATGGGTGCAAGTTTATAGAGCGCGTATGCCGAGGAATTAATTCTTTTATTTAGAAGTTCTGTGTGTTCTTTCCAATTAAGACTTTTATCAATTGTTAAACCTAGGAATTTTGTAGAGTCTACATTTTTTAGAACTGATCCTTGATAGTTGATATTGAGGTTTGGTGATGCTAAACGTTGACAGAAGAACATAATTTTAGTTTTGTCTAGGTTAATTTTCAAATTATTGTTATTTAACCATTTAACTATTGAAGATATCGTGTCATTAATTTCGCTCTCGTAATTATCTTTATTGTTAGAGTTTATGGTGACCGTACTGTCATCAGCAAAAAGTGATATTGGATAATTTGTTATTGTGGGTAAATCGTTAATATAAATAATAAATAGCAGAGGACCCAATACACTTCCCTGTGGGACTCCGTATTTCACTGTTCGTTCTTCTGATTTATATATTTCTTCTTTTTTGGTTAAGATGTTTATTTTGGAAATCACGGTGTACTGTTTACGATTTTCTAGGTATGTTTTAATGAGTTCTTGTATATTTCCTCTGATGCCATAAGCTTCTAGTTTACTAATAAGAATGTCATGATTAACGTAGTCGAAAGCTTGAGTCATGTCGCAGTAAATCGCACAGACTGGCTTCCTTTTATCTACGTCAGTCATGACATTATGAATGAAATCAAAAATAGCCATATTAATCGTTTTATTTTTGAGAAAACCTTTTTGATCATCTGTAAGAATATTTTGTTTTTCTAAGTAATTGTAAATTTGTATATATAAATATTTTTCAAATACTTCAGATAATATAGGAATGAAGGCTATTGGTCTATAAGAGTTCATGTTTTCTTTATTGTCCTTTTTAAATAATGGTTTTACTATTGCTGTTTTTAGATTATCTGGGTATATTCCTGTGCTGATACAAATGTTTACAATATGGCTTAGATGATCACAAATATTATAAGCGACATATTTTATAATTTTTGTGGATATTCCATCATATCCTACACTTGAAGTGTTTTTCAACGATCGTTTTATTTGAAGTATGTCGTATGGTGTACTTGGTGCCTTAAACATGGATTGTTTAGGTTTGTTAATATTTAAATTTACTTTTACACCTGAATCAGATAAAGGTTTAATTTTATCTATGAAATAATTGTTGAAGGCATTTGTTATTTCCTGTGGATGAGTTACTGTTTTATCTCCTATTTTAAGGGAAGAAATGTTATCCTTCGGCTTGTTCAATTTTGTTCTGTTAATTATTGCCTACGTGGCTTTAGATTTATTAGGTGCTGTTTTTATATTATAGATGTTTTGAGCTCGTTGTGTTAAATTAATAATATGTTTATAACGCTTAGTATATGTTTTAAATTCTATTTTGTTTTGATAATTTCGATTTTGCCTATAGTTCCACATAAGCTGTCTTTTTTTTTACTACAGATTCTAATTCCGTGCGACATCCATTTTGGTTTTCTTTTGTTGGTAGTTGTTATTTCTTTAAATGGAAAGCAAAGATTATATAACAGTAGAAATTGTTCAATAAACTCATTGTAGGCTGTATTTGGATTTTCCGTTTTGTATATTTCGGAGAATGAAACACTTTGTATATATTCCTTAAATTTCTGCATATTTTCTTTACTAAAATCACGTCTTTTGACTTTCCACTGTTTTATCAAAAACGTTTTAATCGGTAATTTAAGTATCTGTGCTGTATGATCTGATAAACCAAAATCAATATGTTTGTTTGTCATATATTTTGAGGTAGTGGGACGTCTTCAGACTCAGTGGAGCGACAGTCTTCACACTATGGCTCGTGGTAACTTGATAACAGTTTTCACATGGTGGCTGGTAGCAACTAGATAAATATTGCCGTGAATCGCGAGAACTGCTGTGGACTGATGGTGATGATAATGGTGATATGGTGATGACAGTACTGTTGGCGCAGTGGCTGAGCGATTGACTGCTGCGCTGCGTGACGCGATTCACGATCCCCGGACGGAACAAATATTTGTATGACCTACAGATGTTCCGGGTCTGGCTGTTTGTGTATGTGAGTTTAAATGTTTGTAAATGCACCCACGACACAGGAGAAATTCCTAAAGTGAAGATTTTTTTTAAATGATATTTTTTGCCAGATATCTGAAAGATTGAGTTGATACGCTTCTTTAGTGTTATCCATTTGGGGTGATTAACATTCTAGAATGTAATCTAATACTTGAGCTTCTGATTAATATGGCAGAGACTCAAAAAGGTTACTTAGCACAAACTTTTGATATTTTTTATTCCTGTTGCTACAGTAATTGTCTCCAATTGTCTTTTTTTTTAAGACACAGACAGTAATATGTCTAAGTCAATGCATTTGTTTAGAATAATATGTAAGTACTAGCTGGCGCCTGCGGTTTTGCCCGAGTGATATGGAAAATAAAAGTATCCTATGTGTTATCAAAGACTATAATCTACTACTGTGCCAAATTTCATCAAGATCCGTTCAGCCGTTTTGGCGTGAAAGAGTAACAAACATCCATACATCCTCACAAACATTCTGATCTCAGTGCACCTACCAGAGACTAAACGGCATGAAGCCTTGATCCAGGTAAAGCAATTTGTGGCTAGCCACACTAAAGCTCTTTGTCAACTTGCAATGCTATCAAAATCCTAATAAAATGAAACACTCATGACCATTTTGCAAGTGCCACAGGTTTTCATTGCAGTTATTTTGTCCCCAGATGTCGCCCCAGGGACATTAGACAAGCTTTTTAGATATTTCCTGGGAGTCATTTCCCTAAAAGGCTTGATCGAAAAGGTGTTAAACAATGAATGATCGTAATAAATACAGGAAATCTATCAAATGGTCAGAGCCGGGACAAAGGCTTTTTAGCTTTCTTTTTTTGTCGTTGTTCAGTACGTATTTATTGTATTACTGTTTAGATTTTGTTGTTCTTTTTTTAAATATTTTTCAATAAATTTTCTCGAAAACTGGTTCTCATTGCACTACGATTAGGTGCAATGTGCAATGTATTTCATACGCGTGCTTTTTTCTAGGGATATTTTTTGTAATTTAACCACGGATAACAATAAAAAACTGTTCAAATCCCTATAGCCGTGGTGGTTTTGTTTTTTGTTAGAGTAATTAGTGAATATCCTTACTAATATTATGAAAGCGAACGTGAGTTTGTTTGTTACGTCTTCACGCCTTAATGGCAAAATCGATTTTAACGAATTTTGGTAGAGACTGATAGTTGGGACCCTGGAGACGGACATAGACAGTTTTTTTTAAGTGAGAATTGAGGGAGTATTCTCAAAGTTGTTTGTTTTCCCTAACAAATAAACACATAACATAACATCATGCCTGTTATTTGTGAAGGGTTGGGTAGAAGATGAGGATGATGGCCGAGCATATGGGTGTAAGTACACCTTCGCAGACTAATAAATAAAAAAAATAGAGGTTGTGACTGTAGAACTCGAGCGAAAGAATTTTAATTTGTTCTGATTTCAAATAAGTGTGATTTTTTTTTCAGTTTTTGTTTTCTTTTTTTATGAAAAGGCTAATTATGTAAACAAGCAGATACGAGGATTTATAACCAATCCACATTTTATACCTACAATACCAAATTAGCGAACGGATTAATAAAAACATTGGCTCATTAAATGTTCATAATGAGCTTAAGTTTGGTCAACAACAATGAAGTTGCGTGTTAATTAATATGAACGTGTTTTGTTTTATATTGTATGCTTTATTTCAATCCCGTACATATAACTTACTAGCTTCCACCCGTGACTTCGTCCGCGTGCCATAGTTACTTTGGGCTAACACTAACTTTAACCCGCGTGATGATCGAAAAATTTCTCTCCCCATTTCTTCCCTTTTTCTGCCCCTTTTCTCGTTTTTTTTGGCCTATGTCCGTCTCCAGGGAACCAACTACCTCTGTACCAAAATTCATAAAAATTGGTTTGGCCATTTGGGCGTGAAGACGTAACAAACAAACAAATTCACTTTCGCTTTTATAATATTTGTAAGGATAGTAAGGATAAACATTACAAGCTTGTCATATTTCAGCATCTGATTATTAATTTTGATGGAAATGTACATGCTGGTCCTTATACTTCTTTCAATCAATAACTTTGCATGCCGTGTTTTTCGCAATTAAATAAATAAATATTACTACTATTTTTCTTGTGTTTATTTTTTGTATGAACTGGTCCTATCTGGCGTAGTTGTGAGAGGCACAGCATTGTCTTGTTTTATTATGTAGATTTAATTATTATAGTTTATGAATTTTAACATATTAATTTTACATTTTTTAATATTTTTAATAGAAACAAAGTCAAAAAGAACATTTCAAAAATAGGAAAAGATATGGTGTTAATTTAGTTTTTTTGCTGCGTCCTCGTGTATCATGTACCAAATAAACATGTTTTCTTCATTTATTTTCTTTACTGAGAATTTTAATAAATGTTTGGGCATTTAAAAAGCAACAAACAGATGTCTGCTTATTTTTAGTAGATTGACTTCAGTTTCGAATATTTTGCGAACTGTAGCAGTTGATTTATTGACCTAATTGAAAATTTCCTGCAGTGATTAATTCTGGTCACCATTGTTAATTTAATTAATTCAACAAGAATCTTTAAAGAAACAACATTGCCCCCTCACTAAGAATTCCTACTAGTATCGTGGATTCGTTTACAAACATTTAAACTCACATGCACGAACCGCCAGACCCGGAGCAACTATCTGCAGGCCACAAATATTTGTTCAGTGCGGGAATCGAACCCGAGACACGCAGCACAGCAGTCGATCGCTCAACCACTGCGCCAACCGTGTCGTCGACCCGATTTTTTCAACTACCCACACCGAAAAAATTAACTTTCTGAGAAGTAACACCCTAAGCAACCATCAGAAAAAAGTACTGCACTCAAAAAATATTTCACAAAAATTTGCGCTCAAATCAAAAGCCTCTTCAGACAATACGAACGTTTGTCTCAGCCGTGAACAGACAAAACCGCGCGGCAACGAAACTGTTTAACGGTAACATTACACAATGTGCTGTAACAGCTTCCGTTGCCTACAAGTCACTATTGTGCCTTTATTCATAGACAAATTGCTGATGGTTGATATAGATTGACGGTTGGCAACGATGTGTGTTTAAGTAGTTTGGTTATAAACAAGCAATTGATTTTGTTTGTAAGTAATTTTAAAATGCATCTTTTATGATTTTGTAAGCGTTTTAGTTTCTGGTGTTACGGAGTAGATTTTGTTGATACTTGTAACTAAAATGGTTCTTCTTTTTAAACCGACTTAAAAAAAGGTTCAGTACATATATAAATACATACAAAATCATTCGTAGTGAGTAACATCTACAATTACAATAGAATTGCATGCATCTAAATTAAAGGTGAGCACAGCCTTTGTCGTAATGTCTTGTACATTACGACAAAGGCACAAGATGGAAAGAGCTAAATATTAGATTGTCAACGCCACAGTTGTTCTTTAGGTTAATGACCTTTCGTATCGCTGCTAGTTGGCCTTAGTATAGGTATTGTAATATTGTCAAATTTTTTAGTATATAGGTATTAGTCATACCAGTTTCTAAACGTATTTATGCGCGGTCTAACATAACCACTGAAATTTATTCATAAGTGTAGTAATGTTTGACCGCGCATATCTCAAAAACTATAACAATTTGTTTTAATTGGACTATGTAACTTTTTTTACAAAAAATATAATAACACTAGAATGTTGGATAGTTTTTTTTTTCTCAATACTCAGAGTAATAGTAATTTACAAATCAATAAGCTTATTCTTCACAAAAACGTTAATATAACTTCAAATTAAAATAAGTAGGCTCACGCCTGACCTTAATCTTACCACAGAACAACTTAAATAACCTTTTTATTAACCGATTAATCATGAAAGCTACCCCAGACCGAAGTTTTTATAACTACGCCAATTTAACTCAGACTTAGAAAAGTAGAAAATACCAATTTATAGTTAAAAACGACCGTGTCAAAACCGGGCAACATTAAAATAAAGTTTCCCACTCACAAACAACTTTTGTCGCCATTGAATGAACCAAGATCTAAGTTTAACGTGCAAAGACCACGATCAAGTCATAAAAAAGATTTCTCTTTTATGGCAAACTTTATGGGGAGGCAAGAATAAAAATGTACTTTGTGGAATGTTAAGAATGAGGTGATAAACCTGTAGATGGTCTGGCATACCTTTTAATCGTGGGCGTTTAAAAAGAAAAGGCTTTTTCATAGTTAATAAATAAAGTTTTTTTTTTAATTTATGTGTGTAATTTTAATTTTTAAGTGATTGTTGCACTTGTAAAAGTATGTATGAGTGATTAGTTGTAAATGTGTTGTATAAACAATTGTTGGCTAACCGAAATCCTTACTAATATTATAAAAGCGAAAGTGAGTTTGTTTGTTTGTTACCTCTTCACGCTTTATTGGCTAAACCGATTTTGATGAATTTTGGTACAGAGATAGTTGGGAACCAGGAGACGGACATAGGCTTTTTATTTAAAAAAAGCGGGATGTGAGGTAGAAAGAGGGAAGAAAAGTGAAAACTTAGCGTTGCTATTACAAAACAATAAGGCGCAAGGGGAACTGTGTTACCCCAAATTGAACGCGGGCGAAGCCGCGGGCGAAAGCTAGTAAATAAATAATTTCTTGCTTCATATTTTTTTTAACTCATTTACACATTTTATCTTCTCACATCTACCATTACATGCTAACCCAATACGATAAATGCGCCTAACTTAATTATAACCTTTATAATTTATATCTATAATATCTAGTACATATGACTAAAATACTGATAGATCTGAATGGTGATAGATGAAGAGCGAGAGGAAGGCCAAAGAACAGATGAATGAATTGTAAAAGGAAATATTCAAAGGGCTCAATGATGCCGTGATGTCTGATTGGGGAGAATGGAAGAAGAGAAAGTGTTTCGCCGACCCCAAATAGAATGGGATAAGGGCAGGAAAATGATGACGATAACTAATATCTATAACTAATAACAATGCATTTCTTGTGAATTCACTTGGAGAACAGAACAAATAATTCCGTTTCACTCGCTGTGAGGTTAAGTGTGCGGCGTGCACGCATACATGTGAAAATGTTTTGGTCCTTCGAGCCGGATCTTTTAATATCGAAATATTACTCAACATATAATTATGATGCCCGTGCTACCTTTAAGAAACGTAAAGAACATATCCTTTGCAAATTGTATAATTTATCATCTTAATGTTTTCGTTTCTATTTTTGAACTAGCTTCCACCCGCGACTTCATCCGCGTGACATAGTTACTTTGGGCTAACACTAACTTTAACTTGCGTGATGATGGTAAAAAAATCTTTCTCTCCCCTATTCTTCCCTCTTTCTCCCTCTTATCTCATTTCTTTTTTAAAAATAGCGTATGTCCGTCTCCAAAGTCTCAACTATCTCTGTACAAAAATTCATCAAAATCGGTTTGGCCATTTAGGCGTGAAGGTGTAACAAACAAATTAACTCACTTTCACTTTTATAATATAATAGTAAAGAAGGATTATCTGTATTGTAAAACTATAGTTCAGTAATGTACTACTTGTCTTTTTATAGTCACTTCTATAAGTGAGGACTTCACTATAACTTACCTACTGTTTGTGTGTATGTAAGTAAGTAAAAATGTCACAAATAAATAATTTTGATAAAAAATACAGGCTGTAAAATATCCTAATATAAATTATAAACATCATGATTTTACGTGAAATTCTAAATCCCTAGTCACAAAACGTAATGTAAATCATTCCATCTCAAACTGACAAGTAAATGTACGGGAGAATAAAGTACTAAATATTTAACAGGGAGGCGTAGAAAGTTCAGTAGCTACGGATTTATATGTAAAGAGGATAGTAAGTGGTCGTCGGTACTTACATGGTATGACTTTTTGATTTTGGTTTTTATGAGAATTCGTCTTCTTTGTTGCGTGTCTACAAGAGTGCGTTTCCACTTTGACCGCCGTCTGTAACAAAAAATGTACATTATAAGATTTTGTTACCTTTTTCTTTGAGAAAGTGAAGAGAGCCGTTGACCTAGAATTTAAACAACAACAAAAAGGTCCATTTCCTCTTTTTATCTGGGATGTTTTGGAGCTCCGTGTCCACAACCGAAACTATAGGTTAACCGAAATAAAAAAGAGATCCTACTAATATAATAAATGCGAATGTTTGTGAGGATAGATGGATGGGTTACTCTTTCACGTCAAAACGGCTGAACGGATCTTCATGAAATTTGGCACAGAGGTAGATTATGGTCTAGAATAACACATAGGATACTCTTTTCTCGGGCGAAGCCACGGGCGCCAGCTAGTATTTATATAAAACCGATGTACATTTTTCGGATAGTTTCGGATAAAGACAGAGTGTAAATGACAAGTTTTTGATTGCACAATCGTCCTATTACTTCTCACACAAGCAACGTGTGTTACTTGCAATTTGCATTGTTTATAATTTGTATTTTGCTTTTATAATTGAAATATCCGTAACCGAAAGTAGCGGATAATCCGAAATAATATCGTATTTGAAACGGAAACTATTTACTTAATTATTTATTTATTTTACAGACTACAATGTGCTCAGTGTTTTAGTAACAATATGACTTAGTCTAAGATAGTACTTAATAACTAGAAGAGATCGAGTGCGATTAGTTAGCGCCCACATTAGCGGGCTGTCTGCCAGGTCTATTATTCCTATACCCGTATCCTTCCAAATCCGAAATTTCATAACATCCCTTTTTACTACTCGTAGCTCTAACTGCGTAAAAATATTTTTTCCCTTCGTGATAAAAACTTGTAAAACGGTAAAGGGCAGATAAAATTTCCCGGTCGACGTAAGTTTATTTTTTTATTCGGGGTTATATCTCACCGGACGCTAGCGAAGTGATGGGAAAGCAAAGAAAAACTTGACTCGAGTTACGATAAAGTTGACAAAAGACGGTGTCAATTTTTTTTTGTATTTTTATTCGTTAGCTTTTTATGAAAAATATCGGAAAAATTACGAGAGGTCGCGAGGTTTGGTAAATGTGATATTTTTTATAGGATAATTTTTTTGAATTTTAATTGAAGTGTCTTTTAATTAAATTTCTGATAGAGATCGAACAGATAACTTAAGTTATTTGATTATTAGAATGCGATTTTATTTATGTTTCACACTGTTTTTTTTCTTTTAAATAAAGGTTGCCCCATATTTCTCTTGTATCAAGGGTGTGTTAACAAACATTTAAACTCTCATTTTACATATGACAACTATCTGTAGGTCATACAAATATTTTTTCCGTGCGGGTTCTATTCTCTGTGCCTATATTTCTGAGAATACTAAGAAACATCTTTTCTATTTATAAAAAAAAAAAACTAGCTCATACCTTGTATATGAAGCGCATGTAACTAAAAAAATAAAATATCTAAATAAATATCTTGGGACAACTCACACACGGCTATCTGATCCCAAGCTAAGCAGAGCTTGTGTTATGGTAACTAGACAACTGATATACACATACTTATATAATTTATAAATACATACATATTATAGATAAATCACACCCAGACACAGGACAAACAATCATGCTCATCACACAAAGTTTGTCCTGGGTGGGAATCGAACCCACAACCTCGAACCAACAAAAGAGTGTCAACTATAAATTTTGATGGATGGAGAGGGAAAGGGAGGCCAAAGAAAAAATAGATGGATTATGTAAGGCCTGATAAGATAAAAGAGTAAATGATGCTGTGACGTCTGACAGGGGGGAATGGAAGAAGAAAACGTGTTGAACCTAATAGAATGCGACAAGGGCAGGAAAATTATGAGCAGAATTATTTGAAGTCAACATTCATTTTTCACAATCAGAACTGTGCACCCGCCATCGGGTAAAACCAGATGCTTATCCATCGTGCTAAATAACGGGATAAAGTTCTATAAGTGAGTCACGTCAGGAGAGGGTTAACCTAGATAATTTACGTTCAGTGCAGTAGGCGTTGGCCATGTAACCCCACAGTGCTGCGCTCAACATTTAATTTCACCTCTATTTGAATATTGAAATAGTAGTTTGTCATTGTGTATCCTGTCTTTTTCAGTTCACTATACAGAATACGGTATATTGAACACCCTTTTTCAGGGTTTTTGGAGTTACTAAACTTAATCAGCTTATTTCAGCTTTTGTTCAAAGAACGTTAGATTATTTCTTCTTTTTATGGGTGGGAATTTCATCAAATAACTGCCCCCGCTTTGGGAGTGGGGGAGAGTGTCAGACTACTGTTGACTAAAACCTACCCATTTCCTTTTTTTGCCCTTGCCGTGATTAGTCACTACACATGGACATTATACTCATAATATATGAATTAAAATAAACCGTGACAGCGAAGAGATGACCAACCACGACTGACAGCGATATGCATATTATGACGTTTAGCTGGATGTCAAAGTATGTGGTAAGTAATAATCTATAAATAGGTTAGACAACATTAGACTTAAGTGATAAAAATAGCTTAAAGAAAACTTGAGTCACTACAAAACGGTTATTGGTAGACTTAGCACGGAAACCCACAATTTTTCTTATAAAACCGCTGCTGGTGAAAAATACCGTTAAGGTAGTTTAAAACTAGGAGCGCATGGGGATATGCTCTGACAAAGAAAGACTATTTCTCTTTCAAAACTCAACCAAAAGATTAACTTGGGAACTGAATTATGCCACAAGTTTATAATCTATTTTGTAAAACTCTTCGACTATGATTCAATTTGTCTGCTTTATTGTTGAAGTTTTGTGGGTCAGGAGCGTTTAATTTTTACTATAACTTTAGAAAGTTTTAAGTACGTGAGATAATATGAAATGATGGTTCTTACAGATTCAATTTTGGAATTTTCAGACTATCCATAATGAAATCTTTTTTTTTAAATTAAATTACGTATCGAAACTGGTATAATACTAAGGTCCCGATTATTCCTTTAGATATACGGAATCCTAAAAAGAAATCTTAAACGAGTTTTAGAAGTATTAAAGCAAGCTGCTTAACAAAAAAAAATACGGAACAGAGTAATATGAAGGAAGAAGCAAAAGCGATAACTTCCAACGATCCGGGTACTCAAATAACTGATAAATCTCAAATTTCTATTAACTCCACAAAAGAAAACGACCTAAACGATAATGAAGTTAAAAAGCAGGATTTTGTATTCACAACAAACAAAATTATGAAGCTTTTTGAAGACTTTTTACTTTAGGGGACTTCATTTGTTATGGGAACTGTTTTTTTTCGTCTCCAGTGAATGGACGTATTATACGACGGATATAATAATACAATCCGGTTTTTCGTTTCAAAATTACAATGTCGAATTACAATTTGAGCTATATCTTCAAGAAATGTCTAATGGTAGACAATTTCGTTCGTCGCTGCCTCGTAAATTGTCAATTTGATCATGTATTTTTCCTTTATTTCTCTTTTTTGTCTTATTATTGCATCGTTTTTTACTTCGGAAATGTTTGTTTTTGTTGTATTTTTGAGATATTTGTTTTCTTTTCCTTTTAATTTATTTATAGTTGTATTATTAGTGAAAGATTTATTCATTTTTTTTTCTATAATATGTACCTCTTTTCTTTAGAAAAATATGTTGTTGCATAAGCTTTCAATCATGGTATTAATTTATTTCAAATATTGAATTACAACACAATGCTTTCAAATAACCTTTATGGCAGTCAAACTTTTGCCTGCTTTTGTTAAGCCTTTTAAGTTTTCAACATTTGAAAACTTGTCGCGATGGTGACATTCGAAGAATTTAAGACGTTTTGGCCCATACACGTAAGAAAAATAACATCAAACATTTGTTTATAGAGTGTGCGCAAAATAGCGGTTTTAAAATCCTTACTTATAATAATATAGTTTGTTATGTTTCACGCCTAAATGGCCAAACCGATTTTGATGAATTTTGGTACAGAGATAGTACAAAAAATATATAAAAAGTGGGAAAGAGGGACGAAAAGTGGAGAGAAAGTTTTTTTTAGCTCATCACAGGCTAAAGTAAGCGTTAGCCCAAAGTACGTATGTCACGCGGACGAAGTCGCGGGGGAAGCTAGTTTTTAAGTAGAAAGAAAATATCACATCTGTTTTCCCTGAATTATTAGGCAGAGTAGATAGAGCACCTATAGTAGACACATCCCACATTTCTATCATATTTAAGTCCCAAATAAAAGGAAGCGAATGAAATTTGAGAAAAACATTCGACTCAAATCTACCATCATCATTGTTTAAGACAGTCTAGCATTTTGTCTATCCTTTTTGGGGTCGGCTTCCAGTCTAACCCGCTACAGCTAAATATCAGTCTTTTACATAGAACGGCGGCCTATTCGAAATACACACCCCATTTAGTACTAGGTAATACCATTCCCCTTGATAAGACTGTTTTTCAAACTTTAAGTGAAAAATGACTATTCATTGCAGCGTTTAAAACAATCGCACAATCTTTACTTATATACTTAAAACTTATAAAGCTAAAGAGTTTGTTTGTTGGTTTGAACGCGCTAATCTCAGGAACTACTGGTTGGAATTGGAAAATTCTTTTAGTGTTGGATAGTCCATTTCTTGAGGAAGGCTATAAGCTATATAACATCACGCTACGACCAACAGGTGCTGAGCAGCGCGGGTGAAACCGTGGGGAACAGCTAGTATTAAATACAAGGCTCAAAAAGTTATAGAAATCACCGATCAAGGAAGGATAAAGTTAAATCCCCCATATTCTGGCCGACATTTAATTTCCAAAGGGCGTTTATCAATGAACAAAGCTTACATTTAAACGGTAGATACGTGGCAGTGTCCGACTGGCCATTACAGTGACTTATTATCTCTTAACATGGAGTCTTTTGGCCTCATACCGAACTGAGTGAAACTGCGTAGAACAGTATTGATGTGGGCAAAGGGGCCTGCCAGGGCCACCGCCTGCTCGGGATTGCGGGTTGTTCGAAAGAGATACCGTGGCCCCAGAACATGAAGGGCAAAAGAAGGAAAATGGGGTAAGTTTAGTAAGTAAAAGTCTGACATACCCTATGATTATTACGAATCCGCAAAAAAAAACGTATTGATGTAGAATTTTTGTCTTTAGATTTTTGCAACATAATTAATTCATATTGTAATAGCAAAGCTAAGTTTTCTCTTTTCTTCCCTTTTTCACCCTCATTTATCACTTTAAAATGCCTATGTCCGTCTCCAGGGTCCCAAGTATCTCTTTACCAAAATTTATCAAATTCGGTTTAGCCATTTAGGCTTGAAATTTCATCAAAATCCATACCTACTAGTTTTTGCGTGAAAGAGCAACAAACATACATCCCCACAAGGTTTCATAATATTTATTATATTTCTTTTATTATATTAGTAAGATATAGATAAATACTATGGCTACTTACTTGAAACTCTAGTTTGTATAATACAGGATATTTTCTCCGTTGGTCGCAGAGTTTAGGGAAGTTCTTCAGTTCGACGGGCCGGTCCGGTATCGTCTCCGATATTGATCCGTTTTCGTCAGCTGTAAAATATTTAGTGTTAGTAAATTTTGAAGTTACAATATAGCGATATTTAGTTGTTAGTTATATTTAGAATACAGTAATACACTTTGTTAATAGACTTATTGGCGGCGATAGCAGTTAGTGTTCATTTAGTGGTTAACAATTTTCGGGTTTTTAAATTTTTGCACTCATTGGACCTATTTATGCAAACAGGAACCAATCCACCAATGTGTGCCAGAGTCAATTCAGCCGGAGTCAATTTTGACAGACTAAAACTTTAAATTGCCAGATCATTTGATCTCTATAAGGTTGCTTGAAAGTGCATTTTTAGAGCTTTCTTTATATATCTCAACTCTGGCAAGCATGTAGATTGTCCATTTGCATAAATCGCTTGCATGAATAGGTCCAAGTAGTCGACTGATTTTAGTTATAAGACTCATTAAGTATTTAAAGCGAATAATATTTATTCGTTTGACACTTGCACCATAAATACACTTAACGTGTCATTTATTAATTGTTATCTAATATGTGAAATTCTCGTGTTGCGGTGTTTGTTACCAAACTCCTCCGTAACCGCTGGACCGATTTGGATAAAATTTTGTGTGCAAATTGGATAAATCTGAGAATTGGCCAATATCTGTTTTTCATATCCATATCAAAGTGATAAGGGAGAACTGAATAGTGGGTGAAATCACTAGTAAAATTTAAAAACCATTTTCGTCTTCGTCAATTTTATATGTTTGACGGAATTGTAACGATGTTTTATAAACGTTTAGCGCTAAACTTGTTTAGTGCCATGGTGCAATTGGGCAATAAGCACGTGTTGTAGTTTAGCGCAAAATTTTACTAGGTTTTTTCACATTTTAGAAGAGCTTACAGACTAAAAACATAAAAAAGAGCAAAAAGCAATTGCTAATTTTAATATATTATGTTAATTATAAAATATTTCTTCTATAGCATTAGTTGCCTCTTCAAAATTAGTTAAATTCCTTTAATTGCTATTAATTTAAAACTTGGTCTATATACGGTATATTCGCAGAAACGCACCTGGATTTCTGGCTAAACTCTCTTCAACCGTGCAATCTATACACTCATTACATCCTACTTCCACACTCCCCTTTAAGTGTACTGTATTCTAAACCAGAATTCTCCGGTACAATCCGGTTATACACGTGCCGTTGAAGCAAGGATCGCACAAAGGCACGTATAATCAGAGCGAGTTGCACCCGCATTCGTTATGTGTCTTGTTATGTATTATACTTAGCATGATTGTACTGGAAATTGAGACTAGCAGTTAGATATTTAGATTTGGAATTTTATTTCACAACTTATAATTTACATTTACTGTCACTTAAAACGTATCCTGGGTTCGATGATCGAACAAATCTTGATCAATCGAATCTCCAGTAGGCCTACTATGACTTCTTAAAGCAGAACTTATTCCACTGAGAGAAAGAGATGGTGCTAGACACTCTGTATAGCTCTGTCTCTTTCCCTCAGTGGAATAAGTTCTGCTTTAAGATGTCATGGTAGGGTAGCTGTTCCACGGGTCCGTTTACAAAAAGTTAAACTCCCATACACAAACTGCCAGACCTGAAACAAGTAACTGTAGGTCATGGAAATATTTGTTCCGTGAGGGGATTGAACTTCGATGCTCTCACGGAACAAATATTTGTATGGCGTATTGATAGTTGTTCCGGGTTTTGCTGTTGTGTAAATACCCACACAATAAAAAAGATTTTTTTGGTTTAGGGCAACATTTAAAAAAAAAAAACTTTAAAATTTAGTAAGTTCTGTAAGTTCTACTTATCAATGCAGTTTTGTTTTTGTTTAAGAAAAATATAAATTTAATGGTTGGACCTTTTTTCAGGAGTGGGACAGATCAGGCAAGTAAAAAACATTATTACTACTGAAACAATATAAAAAAAACAAGCCACCGTCAAAGACATTTTAAGCGCAATTTTACTTGATCGATAGTATTCGGCATCTCAAAAACACCCGAATGCGGGCCATCTAATAAAATAAATATCTTCGGACAACTCACACACACGGCTACTGATCCCAAGTTAAGCAGAGCTTGTGTTATGGTAACCAGACAACTGATATACATACTTATATAATTTATAAATACATACATATTAAAGATAAATCACACCCAGACACAGAACAAACAATCATGCTCATCACACAAAGTTTGTCCTGGGTGGGAATCGAACCCACGACCTCCGGCTCAGCAGTCAGGGCCACTAACCACTAGACCAAGAGGCCCGTCATCTGATGCATTTATTACAGTACGAGTTTCGTTTGAACGAAATCGAACCGTGAAACCGAACAAAATTTTCCGGAGACGGGCATACTTAAGCCCGTCCATTTAAACTAGTCGTTTGTCCGAATTTCAGAGGCAATTGAATTCGGACTAAAGACTCAGTGTAATTGCGCCATTACATAATACCGGCTTATTGATTTTAAAATTGGTCCTGCTTTTATACTGTACTAGCTTTCGCCCGCGGCTTCGCTCGCGTTGAATTCGGTATAACACACCAAGAAGACCTGCAGTTTTTGCTATTGCGCCTGATTGATTTGTTATAGCAACGCTAAGTTTTCCGTTTTCCTCCCTCGTTCTCCCTCATATCCCACTTTTTTTTTAATAAAAATTAGCCTATGTCCGTCTCCTGGTTCCCAACTATCTCTGTAGCAAAATTCATCAAAATCGGTTTAGCCATTAAAGTGTAAAGAGGTAACAAACAAACAAACAAAATCACTTTCGCTTTTATAATATTAGTAAGGACTTATACTTTAAAATGTAGCTTTTTATACATTCACTTGTTTTACCAGATTAGAAGGATTCTACTATAGTCTAGTCTTTGTAGTATATAGGTATATATCTATCTAAATGAAGCGTCTAGACTAGTATAATGTAAATTCTAAGTGTTCTGTTAAGTGTTTTATTCTAAGCCACACAACTCTTTGTTAATTACTCGACGTCCATTAAATTAATGAATCTAATATATTTTAATTACACATAATGCATATACTTTTTAACTGACATGTTCATTATCATTATTAATAGCATTTGAAATGGGATATTTACTGTGTTTATAACTCCGAAATTTCGCCACTGTTGCAAATTATTCGTGATCATGTTATTAATAATTGAATGATAACATTGTATGCGTATAGATGCGTTAACAAACAAGCTCAAATACTACTTGATGGCTTTTGCATAATAATTTTAGTAGTTTTGTAGCATGGAGAACTTGATTAATCAAGTCTATAAGTCAAAATCATTAAATGTTTCCGTGTAATTTTCCGATTTGCAACAATTTTTACTTAATAATTTTGAGAGTATCATTTCAAGGTATCTATGCATCTCTATAAAATAAACGTAAAACAAGTCCGAGACGGAATCGCGCATCGGGGTTCCGTACAAACCGACTGCTTAGATTTTGTTTGATTTCTTTTTACACAGCTCCAAGGGACCTCATATTTGAGTACATGGTTTTAATTATAGCTCTATACCTCCACGCGTTTACGAAATAAAAAGTCTTGACAGTCAAATAGACAGACGGACGCCCAAGTGATCTTAAAAGGGTTCCGTCTTTTTCTTTTTGAGGGACTGAACCCTAAAAACATTTAGTCATCATTTGCCTAGTTTTTTCCCAACTAGGTTGGGGTCGGCTTCCAGTCTTACCGGATGCAGTTGAATACCAGTATTTTACATGGAGTGACTGCCTGTCTGACCTCCAAAACTTAGTTAGTACTGGGTAATACGATACCCTTTGGAAAGATTGGTTGTCAGACTTTCAGGTCACTGATTAGCTGTAACGATTGTCAAAGATCTACAAATGACAGCCGGGGCCAACAGCTTAACGTGCTTTCCGAGGCACGCAGGAAACTCTGTATGTAACGGGTTGGTCTGTGGATGGGTGACCATCCACAGACCAACCTAGGCAAGCGCGGCTTAACCTAAAGATCGACCTGAGCGGCTGGTATTATTTAGCCACGAGCTCCCTAAAAACATTTAGTACCAAATATAAAAAAAAACACTCAATCAAATAATTAAAAACAATAATTTCGCAAGTTAAAACCGGGCCGAACAAGATTTTCAGCGATGATTTATCGTGGAAAATTGGCATGAAAGTGAAAAGCACAGAATTTCGCGTTTCCTTGAGTGAGTGAACGAACCATCTCGACGTTGGGAATGAATAAATGACTGAATGGTGAATGGGAAGGGGTTCAAAGTTGAACAACCCGAGATTTTGACGAGGTTTTTATTACTTGATCAGTTTGCGACATTTTTCGTCTCCTGCTACCCTACTACGACCTCTTCTGGAAAGGGACAGAGCTATACAGGGTGTCTAGCACCATCTCTTTCACTCAGTGGAATAAGAATTGCTATAAGATGTCATAGTAGCCCTTCTGGTTAGTTTCAACTGAGACCTTGGGAGCATCTTATTTTAATTAAGACCCTACTTCTTCCATAAAAAAAAACGGAAAATATATTAATGGTCGGTTTTTTTTGGCAATACAGTTAATGTTTGGCTTCCTTTTAATGAAACTGTAATTTCCTGATAAACTAAGTCTAGCTCAAGCGGGTCGCCCTGTTTAAATACTTATTCATTTAAAATACTTTGTACACATGTGTTAAAAAGGACTTTATTCCAGCAAAAAATATCAGACTAATATCGTAAAGCGATAGTTTGTGTGTAGGTGCGCGCGCGCGTGTGTGTGTGTGTGTGTGTGCGTGTGTGTGTATTTGTAACGGTTTAACGGATTTGGATAAAATTCGGTATTCAGATAGGTTATATTCTGGATTAGCATAATGGACTACTTAATCCCGTAAAAATGCAGTTTTCTCGTGGTATGATCAAATAACTCAAATAATATGGTTTTTCTCACAGCGGGTAAACAGCAGGGCGCAGCTATTGTTTAAATAAATTCACTTGTCACTTAAATTATTTATACACAAAAAGAGGTCAAATAAACACTTACAAACACCGTACAAATTTTCTGATCACGTATAACAACACTCCTTAAGTTAACCCTCGGATGAACTTACAAAAATGGGCCATAACGTAACGAGTACAAGCCATTTGAAGAAGCGATGCTGGGTCGTTACTGTGAGCGTCTAAACACAGGCAGGGAGAGGGTTGAATGCCTCGATGGTACTTCGAGAAACTACGATGACGGATGTATTAGTATTCATGCAGAGCGGTGTTTTGTAATAGGAGATACATATTTTTAGTGTTCCGTACCTTAAATTGAAAAAACGGAACCCTTGTAGAATCACTTTGTTGTCCGCCTATCTGTCTGTCAAGGTCCAAGTGCCAAGAACGCGTCGACGTATCGAGTTGAAATTAAAACCATATCCTCAAGTTTGTGGTCCCTCGGAGCTGTGAAATACTTTTGAGTTTACGCAGTCAAAAGATATGGCTTTTTATTTCGCAAGTTTGTACGAAACCCTCGGAATGATGGAATTTCTTAAAGGACTTTTTTTTAAGCAATTGTGTACCAAAAGTTATCCTTACATTTTGAAAAACAGTTTTCACCTTACATCTCGTAGAGAAATAATAGCGTTTTACGTTGGTAGTTCTACCCTCGTTAGAATAGGTATCTCTAATTATTATTCAGCGCAAAATGAAAGACTATAAGTCTGTAAAAGAGGATGTCCAAATGGCTAATGTTTATAAGTTTGACGCATGCTTGCAGTAACTGGTTTTCATTTAATTGTGTGTACAAAAACAAGTAAAATCCTTACTAATATTATAAAAGCAAAAGTGAGTTTGTTTGTTACCTCTTCACGCTTTAATGGATAAACCGATTTTGATGAATTTGGTACAGAAATAGTTGGGAACCAGGAGACGGACATAAACTATTTTTTATTAAAAAAGAGTGGGATATGAGGGAGAAAGAGGGAAGAAACGGGAAAACTTAGGGTTGCTATTCATTAAGTCAATAAGGCGCTACCGAATTAAACGCGAGCGAAGCCGTGGGCAAAAGCTAGTCACTTAATAAAAACCCAAAATAGACATATTTCATAACCATAAATAAAAACCAAGATACGTTACGGAACAAAAAGCTTCAAAAATCTTGAAAGATATCTTCAACCATTGAACTGTTCGCAAAATCTCGTCGCTTCTCGCCATGGAACCTTATCCTTCCATCGTAGCTTATCAGTGCCATCACGGAGCCTGCTTTATCAATTTGGCGGCCATTTTTGTTGCCAACCCTTGAAAGACGTAAGCCGCTTGTATTTTTGAATTTACGCGATCAATCTACGGATTAGGGAGGGTTGGATCTTTTGGTGAAATCTCTGGTTGACATTTTGGAAGATGAATTTTGACTTGGGCTTTTTGTTAACTGCTTTGTCGGTACGATTTTTGTTTATTTAAATATGATTGTTGTATTTTTTTTTTCAGACGTACTGTAGGTTATATTCCTTTGTCGATGTGAAGTATCGACACATTTGCATGGAGCGTTTTGCTATTCACAGTCAAGGAGAAGAATTTCCTGCCTACGTCTGTGTTCCCTAGTTTATATTATACTAGCTGTTCCACGCGGTTTCACCCACGCTGCTCAGCACCTGTTGGTCGTAGCGTGATGTTATATAGCCTATAGCCTTCCTCAAGAAATGGACTATCCAACACTAAAAGAATTTTCCAAATCCAACCAGTAGTCCCTGAGATTAGCGCGTTCAAACAAACAAACTCTTCAGCTTTATAATATTAATTAATAATTAATAATAGTAAATAGTATAGATGCTGGATCAATTAAGTCGCAAGTTAAAATGCTTCTTCTAGATTAACTCGTTCCAACTTTAACCTCATTTCTCTCCTCAGAACAAAATCGAAGTAAAGATATTATTACCTATTAGTCTTGTTGCGGTAAAGCTACATCTATCTATAGCAATATATATCAACTAGTAATAATCGCGTGTCAGCAAAGCAGAGGGGCCTGCCAGGGCCACCGCTTGCCGGAGTTGCGGGTTATTCGAACGAGATACCGCGGCCCCGGAACATAAAGGGCAAAAGAAGGAACATGGGTAAGTTTTAGTCACTAAATGAGCGGGGGAAGTTATTTAATGATAAACCATCCGCAAAAAAAATAACCGTCAGTATGTTGTGAAAATTGTTCCCAAAAGACAACGCTTATTTATCTAACTTGCATATTCGTTTACATACTAAGGTGATTTTTTCTTTTTCTATAATACTGTAGAGAGCTTTAAGCGTTCACAGAGTCTTGGAGACTTTTTAATTTTAATAAGTAGGTACTCAGAGTTTTACGCTTTTCCTATAACAACATTCTTCGTGCACTATAGTCATTAAAAAAATGAATGAAGAATCTTCCTTTGAAATAAAATTCTTTCCTGGAAAATGCATTATTTAATTCTCGGTAAGCAGATTCTTTGTTATTTTTATTCAAATTGCATTGGGAAAAAACATTAGGAATTTTAGTCTTCAAAACATTTTGAACACAAAACAGAGAAGAGTGGTAAAAAAAGGGAGGGCTATACCCAAAAGTGGGTGATTAAGGGTTAAAATAAAGATGACGATGAAAACATTGTGTAATTGATGCAACATTGACAACACGAGATACCGCGGCCCCGGAACATAAAGGGCAATAAAAGAAACATGGGTGGTGGGGTGATGTGGTGGGGGTTTTAGTCAGTACAAGTCTGACACTCCCCCTCGATCCGCCCAGAGCGGGGAAAGTTATTTGATGAGTTAACATACGCAAAAAAAAAATCGATGCAAAATTATGCAATTTTGTTTTTATTTCTTGTATTCATTCTTTTTTACCAATTCTTTGTGAATGAGTGGACATTGTTGGCCTTGTAGATTCTTAGACGCGTGTTTAGTTTTATTAACTTTTTACCTTATTTTACGTTTTGTAAAGTAAGCAATGACTAATCGGACCTACGCTGTCCTCTCATACTTAAGTTTGTTGTAACAACAATATTGTAAAACCAAATGATTTAAAAAAAGTAACCATAGAGTTTCTTGCCGGTTATTTTCCATAGAAAACGTCTAACCCAGAAAGTGTACTTTTTTCGGCTTTTTAATTTAATAAGTGAGCATTTGAAACAAAAAAAAGTGATTTGATTTGATTCAAGGATCTTATGTGATTTGGTTAAACAGTTGTGGTCAGGTCCTTTTGGAATATTTTTTGATCCTGACGTCATTTTAGTTGAGCCTTTTGCCATCAATAGGGCACAAATCCCGACTCCGTGGCTGTTATTAAGAAATTCCTGAACAATCAATGTAACTTACAACAATAAAAATCTATACGAGCTGGTGCCCGCGGTTACGCCCCCGACATATCGAAAAAAAGTATCCTAAGTGTTATTCCAGACCATAATCTACCTTTATGCCAAATTTCATCAAGATTTCTTCAGCTGTTTTGACGTGAAAGAGTAACAAACATCCATACATCCATTCATCGTCAAAAACATTCGCATTTATTAGGATTGTTCACAAACCAACAGATTTCTTAGTAAACGTTCCACTCCAATAACTCAAACATAGAGCCTGAAACCGTAAATTTAATTTCCAGAGCATAATATTCATCGCATATATATTAACAATAATGTATTACAAACTTACTTAATTTCATGTGATGTTCCAATTTCCCGCCGGGCCGAGGCTGCATACTCAAATTGCATTTAAACGGGCACATACATTATATTATGTATGTGAGTGTCATATACATTTATATATTGTTTTGTGAGGACTGAATCGTAAGTTAAATTAGTTTTGTTGTAGAAAGTTTTCGTGTAAAGAGGTAGTTTCTATTTTGTATTATCTTTAAGGATAAAATCAAATGAGAAGAGAGAAGGAATTATATACCTCCTACCGGGGTTGCGGTTGGTTCAAAAAAGATACCTATTATAGCTACCAGCTATTAGTCAGTAAAAAGCTTTGTGTCTAATGCTCCGTTCCAATAAACAAAACCGACTCGTTTTGCTTAAGGATAGTTGTATTTTGACATAAGTTCTATGAGACTTATGTCGTAAGCAAAACGAGTCGTTTTTGTTTATTGGAACGGGGCATAATTCATGATTGTTATCGTGGTAACGTTAATGATTGAAGGAAAAAGGTTAACTATTGTCATCGGCTCCATGATACAGCAAAAACAGTATAGCCATGAAAACTTAACAGACAGACAGACATACTGACTGAGAAAGAAGTCTATAATTTAGTTTGAACTCTGTATGTATTTGTTTAAAGCCCATGTTAACTGCCCCTTTTTTTGGGGTGGAAAATCACCAAATAACTTCCCCCGCTCCGGGCGGAGCGGGGGGCGTGTCAGGCTTTTACTGACTAAAACCCACACCCATGTTCCTTCTGTTGCCTTTTACGTTCCAGGGCCGCGGTATCTCTTTCGAACAACCCGCAGCCCCGGCAGGCGGAGGCTCTGGCAAGCCCCTCTGTTTTGCTGACATCTCTTTGAGGCGCGCGTGAAACACAAACGCGCCATCGACACGGCCTGTCATCAATAGACGGACGGACGGTAAGCTACCCATTGCTCACCGTACATCCCCGCATCTACAAACAAACAGACTTAAGTACTAGAAAATAACTGCCCGCTAACCTCGTATTTCGTCACTGTTTACTGAGACAGAAGATAAGGGGAACATTAATCCTACAATCTAACTTTCTGGAGTCGGGAACGTAATTCTAAGACAATGGGGATGAGAATCGGATTCCCCATTGATGTTAAATGGCGTCAAAAACAATGGAATGATAAGTGTTATATTTATGACTTTTGTTTTATTGTTGAAAATCTGTCTTCATTAAGGGTAGTACTACAATGGTGAGGATGAAAAAATGTTCTTCTACATGATAATGTGTCGATGGAAATCTTAATTGAGACAGTCTAGAAATGTCGATGTGTTTTCCATCTTTAGTAGCGTCCATTATACTGTTTTTGATGTAACCTGGTGCGGGATGGGCAAAGAAAAGATGGATGGACTGTGTGGGAATGATATGAAGGAGAAAGGAGTAAATGATACCGTGACATTTGACAGGGTAGAATGAAAGAAGAAAACGTGTTGTGCCGACCCCAAATAGAATGGGACAAGAGTAGGAAAATTATGATGATAGTGCGGGACGGGTGGACATTAGATTCAAATACATTTTTAGTCATAAGATGTTTTGCTGTAATGGGTAGTACTTAACCATTATGACATTCAGGGTGACACCTATAAACAGCCACAGCCAACAGGTTTAAAATTAACGGTTAATTTAACTTATGTCACCTGCAACATGCTACGGAGAAAACGGTATAAGTACGAGCAGACATCGGAACACGTAGGAGTAGATTATTGTTTGTGGAATAACAGCAAAGTATGGTTAATATGATTGGGAGAATTTGCTAGTTAATTACTTCAATTGAAAATGAATTGCAAAAAGGACCAGCTTGATTAAAAAACGCGAAACCCAGAAGTTGATTGGAAACCTTACCAAGTTATTCAAAACCCAAATTTTAATGTAGCTTTTAAAAAGTCGCAAAATCTCACTATTCCTATAAAAAAAGCACTAAAAGGTACTTTGATAAATTACTGTTGATTATTTTGTGAAGTTAGATTTAATCTTTTGATTTACCAAGAAAACAGAAGTTTATTTCAATTGAATAACTGAAAATGAAAAACCGACCTCTCCTTCAATTTAATCAAGTAAGTAATTTCCACGAAACTACAGGCTGACAAATACAAAGAAGGCCTTGAGAAAATAACAACTGCTGAAGTTAGATAAAAAAATGGCGCTAGAATCATACTACAAAGGCATTTGTGTAGAAAGCCTAGATGCCCAATCTTATAAAAAATCTACTCCATTCGGGCAAAAAGTCCATATTTTAAGCAAGATGCTGATGACGGTCCAAAGTATAATGGCCATAGAGAACTTTGTTTGGCCTGAGTAAGACATAAATTATGACCCTTTGAGGCTCCGCGATGAGTTCCTTGGCCTCTGTTTTAACCTTTTTTGCGTAGAAAGTGTAATGATGTAGTCTTTCGGTGAGGAAATAGAAGATAACTGTTGTTTGCAAACAATTGCTAAAATGTAGATAACTTTGTGTTAAGTATTATTAGAAAAGGAATAATATGTTCATCACTGAAATTAAATCAATATTTACATACCATTTAATCTTAGTTTTTAGTGTTTTAGGGTAAAACGGGACCCTATTACTAAGACTTCGCTGTGCGTTTGTGAACAGACTTTATCTCATAAACCGTGATAGTTATATAGTTGAAGTTTTCACAGGAAATGTATTTTCGTTTCCGCTATACTAACAAATACTTAACAAAAAAACAGAATTAAATAAATATTTGAGGGAGAGAACATCTGCCCAACCCAGCCGCCGCGACACGACTCCCGGCCACCGTAGATGCGGGCCTGTGGACGGTGAGCAATGGGTAGCTCACGTAAACGTAAAGGGCAATAGAAGGAAGATGGGTGGGTTTTAGTCAGTACAAGTCTGACCGCCCAGAGCGGGGGAAGTCATTGGGTGATTTCCCACCCGAAAAAGGGGGGTTTATTTTTTGTTTGGCGACTGAAAACTGATTCTGAACTAAATCTTCCGTGATTAAATGATAAATGATGTTTATTTTGCAAGTAGGTTTTCACAAACACTTTTACACGTCATTTTTTTTTAAAACTAGATGAGGCCGGTGTTTCGTACCCGACTACTCTGAGAAGAAACAGCCGAAACAAACTCAGAGGTCATAGTCTCTTTTAAAGTCCAGACAAAATAATCTTGGTCAACTTACATGAGGACTATGCAGATAGTGTCTGAAATGGTCTTTTTAAGAAAGCACCACACAGATTGAGTGGACCTGTCCAGTCAGTGCAAGCATTTGTCAGTTATCGTGTAGCTCAACTCATAACCTAAGGAGCTCAACGACACGACGAACAATACCAAAAAAAGGACATTTGTGTAGGTCGCTTATAGCACTCAAACTGCCAGACCTTCGTCAAAAAACAAAGTAAATAAAAGAAATGATCCACATGGTCCTCACATTTACAATAAACAAATAAAAAATAAATAATTAATGAGATCATAATGAAATCATAAAATGTCATAAATGAAAATAATAAGAAAATAAAATGTCACTAATCATAATAATAAAAAGAATGTAAAAATAAAGTAAATATTAATGTCAAAGTATATAAAATAAAGGAATAGACAATAAATAAGTGAAACAAAGGCAAATTTTGACACTCACTGAGTAAATTAAATTGGAGCAGCTTAATCCCAAGCCTTTTTATCTTCAAGGTAATGATTCATGTTATAGTAAGCTTTGAGACATAGTTTATGTTTTATGAAAGATTTAAATTTATTGAGGCTTAGTGTTTGAATATCGCTTGGCAGTTTATTATAATAACGTATACATTGGCATGTGAAAGTACCTCCTATTTTTTTGAGCCTCGTTGCAGGAACAACAAATTTGTGTTTGTTCCTTGTATTTATGTCGTGGATATCACTGTATTTTTTAAACAATTTTATATTTTTATGCGCGTACAAAAGGTTTTCGTAAATAAACTGAGAGGGCACAGTAAGTATGTTAATCTCTTTAAATTTTTCTCTGAGGGAGTGTCTAGGACTTAATTTATACATTGAACGAATTGCCCTCTTTTGCAAAATAAAAATTGTCTGAATATCGGCGGCATGGCCCCACAAGAGAATACCATACGACATCACACTGTGGAAATAACTAAAATAAACTAAACGGGCTGTCTCTAAATCAGTCAAATCACGAATTTTTTTAACGGCGTATGCTGCTGAGCTAAGCTTTTTTGACAACTTATCTATATGAGGGCCCCACTGAAGCTTAGCATCCAAAGTTAAGCCTAGGAACACTGTATTATCTTCCGGTTTCAACTCTTCATCCTTGATTAGTACACTAGTTTCCACTTGTCTAACATGAGGTAACGTAAACTTAATGCATTTGGTCTTTTTTTCATTTAGAAGTAAATTATTAACGTTAAACCAATTAACGACCTTTGCCAGAGCGCTATTAACATCGTCAGTAGCTAGCTGCTGACGTTTTAGTTTAAATAAAAGAGAAGTGTCGTCTGCAAACAACACTACATCATGATTATCCTTTATGAGGTAAGGCAAGTCATTAATATAAATAAGAAATAAAAAAGGGCCAAGAATGGACCCTTGTGGTACTCCCATGCTTACTACAGATCCGGGAGATCTTTTCCCGTTTACATCAACTCTCTGAATCCTACCACTCAAATATGACGTAAGAAGATTCAGAGAGGCGTTCCGGATTCCGTAGTGGTGTAGTTTTCTGATTAATGTTTTATGGAGAACGCAATCGAAAGCCTTGGACAAATCGCAAAAAATCCCCAAAGCATCACATTTATCTTCCCAGGCATTATAAATGTGTCCTAGAAGTTCAACACCGGCATCAGTAGTTGAACGACCCTTTGTAAAACCGAACTGTTTATTATGCAATAACTTATGTTTATTGAAAAATCTTTGCATTTGATCTAAAATTATTTTTTCAAAAATTTTACTAAATGTTGGTAGCACTGAAATTGGTCTATAGTTAGTAGGGTCTGATGTACTACCCGATTTAAACAATGGTATTATTTTACTATTTTTCATTAGATCAGGAAACTCACCACGGTCAATACAATCATTAAATATAACAGCTAATGAAGGAGCTACAATGGTTATAATGGACTTGGCAACGTCCACAGAATGACCCCATAGATCAGCGGTCTTCTTAACATTTAACATATGAAAAGTTTTAATTACATCATTACAATTGACATATTGAAAATTAAATTCGGAATCATGGAATGGAACATTTTCCTTTAGTAAAGCATCTGCAGCAGCAGGTGACGAGTCTAGCGATTTAGTAGTCGATACAGGAATATCCGCAAAGAAATTTTCGAACGCTGTAGCAACTTGAGTATCTGATTTTATGATATTATCGCCGATAGCAAGGCTGTAGTCACTATTTCGCTTGCAAGACCTTCCTGCTTCGCTATTAATAATGTTCCAAGTCGTTTTAATTACGTTACTACTATTTTTAATTTTTGAACTCAAAATGATTGTCTAATATTGTAAACTCCCGAAGTCCCAACTCTAAACAATGTTTGATTCTTAAGTAGCTTAGCAGTTCCACTAAGGTTTACAATATCATGTTACAATATTTAAAATATGCCTTGTAGTAAGGCGTGAAAGTCTAAGGATGAAAGAACTACCAAGCATCTTAGTTTAAAACAGATTTTCATTTTTGTTTTAAGAAGGCAATTTTATATGAACTATGAAGAACACACCCACGTTTTGGGCGTGACCTGCCTACATAAGCACTAAATATGCCTGAAATATGGATATTTTATTCTAATGAGGTGCGAATGTCGTGCCGTCTCCAAAAGTCCTAATATGTTTGCAAATTGTCTTTGAATATTTTAAATTCTGCAAACTTGAGAGAGATTTTTGGAAGACTAAATGTAGGCAATTTGAAAGATAATTTTGAAGATCTACTGGCTTTATTGTTACGTCACAATGTCATTGTTTTTTTTTAATAATCGAGGCCTTTGTGTCTTTGCTGTTGAAAAAAATCTTGCAGTTATTATTATTTTCCTTATTTTTTTTAAGAAAACCTTATTTGGCCACTTTCCAACTTCGTACCATTAAGCAGATATGAGTGAGCGATATAGTATGTTAGGCCACGCGCTGCATTATGTGTTTTGTTGTACAATGCACACTTAAGCTGTGTGTATAAATAAGTATGTTGTTTATAATATGTTATGTTTAAACGTAACCCACGGTTCAAGATCAGGATCGAATTATTTAAATTCAACAGAATAGAACGAAATATTTTTACTCTATTATAGTACAACATACAAAAAAAAACCGGCTGATAGCGAATCAGACTTACGCACCGTGGGTTCCGTACAAACTTACGACATAAACAGCCATATCTTTTGACTGCGTAAACGAAGAAATATTTCACAGCTTCAAGGGACCTCAAACTTGAGTACTTATATGGTTTTAATTTCAACTCGATACATCTGATACGTCGACACGATCTTGGCACTTGAACCTTGACAGACAGAGTGTTGATTTTTCACAGTACTAAGGGGCCAAAGGTTTATATTTTTAATTTCAACTTGATACTTCCAAACGTTCCCAAGATAAAAAAGACGGACAGCAAAGTGATCCAATATGGTTTTACTATGCACATAAACGCGCTACATACGCGCGGGCGCGTTAGGCGCGTCTCCCACACGACCAAGAGTCGAGGCGCAGTCGCGGCGCGGGCGCGTTAAGGTTTTCTTTTCATTTCATACAGACTTTATAACATCACGCTACGACAGTAAGGAGTTGAACAGCGGTTGAAGCCGCTGGGCACAACTTGTATTATACATATATTTCGGACTACCTGTAATGACTGTCAAATATCTACAAATGACAGCTGGGATCAACGGCTGAATTTACTTACCGAGGCATGGAGGAAACTCGTTTTTATAATGAGTCATCGCCTATTTTTTTTTTCGGGTGGGAAATCAACAAATGACTTCCCCCGCTCTGAGCGGAGCGGGGGGCATGTCAGACTTTTACTTACTAAAACCCACCCATGTTCCTTTATGTTCCGGCGCCGCGGTATCTCTTTCGAACAACCCGCAACCTCGGCAGGCGGAGGCTCTGGCAAGCCCCTCTGCTTTGCTGACATCTCTTTGAGGCGCGCGTGAAACACGAACGCGCCGTCGACACGGCCTGTCGTCAATAGACGGACGTATCGCCTACCACAGACCAACCTCGAATTTTCTACATTTGTGCCATCACCATTTTCCTGCCCTTGTCGCATTCTATTTGGGGTCGGTGCAATACGTTTCGTTCTTCCATTTTCACCTATCAGACGTTACGGCATCATTTACTCCTTTCTCCTTTATTTCATTCCTTACACAATTAATCCATCTTTTTTTTGGCCTTCCTTTCGCTCTTCTTTCATCAACATTTAGAGCCATTACTTTTTTAGTCACAAGGGCTTCATCCCTCCCCATTACATGCCCATACCAAGACAAACGACTCCCTTTTTAATTTTCTGTAACAGGCGCAACTTTCAAACTTCCTCTAATATACTCATTCTTTACTTTATCTTTTTCTGTCATTTGTATATATATATACATATATTTGAATATATATAGCATATGGTAGGCCATATGGGACATAAACCAAAGCTGGTGAAATATAGGTATGCTACTAGTTACAATTCTGCCAAACCCTTCGAATTAATGGCGTGATGATTTTTGTATATATTACATCATTAATTCTCTAAACAGTTATGTACCGTTATGTAGAGGGTTGCAAGAAGATTGATACAAGGGTATTTCAAAACATAATTTGTAAAACTGTTTAACATAAATAACCCTTTTCAGCCCTAATAAGGACAGACCCTGAATTTCATTTGTGTCGAATGTTGTCTAATGTTTTTTTAGATGACGATTTAATGGCATATTTATTACTTTTTACTATACTATATCAGCCAGTCACTGTCTCACTGCTGGACAATGGACTCTTCTCAAACAAAAAAGACACGAGCATTGACCACCACGCTTGCTCAAGAGTGATTGGCAATTTCAGGCTTTTGGATATCATCAAATTACTTCCCCCGCTCTGGGCGGAGAGGGGGGGGGGACTGTCAGGCTTGTCCTGATCAAAACCCCCACCCATGTTCCATCTGCTGCCCTTTATGTTCCGGGGCCTCGGTATCTCTTTCGAACAACCCGCAACCCCGACAGGTAGGCAAAGGCCTTGGCAGGCCCCTCTGCTTTGCTGACATCACAAACACGAACGCGCCGTCGACACGGCCTGTCGTCAATAGACGGACGGACGGCGAGCTACCCATTGCTCATCGTCCACAGGCCCGAATCTACGGTGGCCGGGAGTCGTTTTTCGGCGCTCGACGTCCGGGGCCGATCGCCTCTACGAGGGCACGGCGATATCACGCGGGCAAAGCCGCGGGCACCAGCTAGTCGGTTATGAGCGTATATTATTATGTGTACAAAAGTAAACAAAACTGATGGTGAATATTTCCCCATTGCAATATTTTACCAAACATCAATTTCGTGGGCCGTTTGCAATATTGCACAAACACATGGAAGTGTGATATACAAACAGAATAGTCAAAATATTTACATTTAAATGTAGGCAAATATAACATGAAATACGAAGTATCTATTTGACTATTGATACCAAATATTCACAGGCCGAAATGTACATACTTACATTACCCGTTCAAATTGGTGATCAAATACTAAGAAATGGAAATAAAATCCATCATATTGAATGTTTGGAGGAGCTCGTGGATAAATAATAACTGGCCCTTGACTCGATCTTGAGGTTAAGCGATGCTTGCCTAGGTTGGTCCGTGGATGGGTGACCACTCATTATATACAGAGTTTTCCCGTGCCTCGGAAAGCACGAAAAGCTGTTGGTCTCCCGTTGGTAAAAATCTTTATTAAATTAATTGAAATTTATCGACAACTATTAGGTATACTTTAAATCGTTTTAATTTTACTAGCTGCCGCCCGCGGCTTTGCCTGCGTGTTATCGAAAAAAAGTATCCTGTATGTTATTCCAGACTATAATTTACCTCTGTGTCAAATATCATCAAGATCCTTTTAGCTGTTTTGACGTGAAAGAGTAACAAAAATCCGTACATCCATCCATCCACACTTCGTAGCATACATCATCACAAACATACGCATTTATAATATTAAGTTAGATATATTGAGCATTACTAATTTATTTTAAGTAATAAAAAGATTTGGGCTTGTGTGGAGAGGTCGTACGTCGTAAGCACCATAAGTACAATATTAAAAACTTAATTAAATCAGATAATATCCTTTGACCGCGCGCAAAACAAGTAAAAAAGATACCTACATACTGTTCTAGAAAGCGAATGAAGCCAGAATATCCAATTTGGAATACTACCGTAATAAACAAATTGTACTAACCGCTGGAAGTCCAATAAAAACCCAAATTCTATGAACGAAGTCGGTATTTATAATAACGTTGGCACAGATCCCTGCTAAGCTTAATTTTCGTGCCGAAATTGTGAAAATTCGACGTAAGTTTAATTACACAACTACCGCTAATTTTTAGGGTTTCGTAACCAAATCGCAAAATGAAAACCTTTTAATTTGGCTTTTTTTGCGGATGGGTAATCATCAAGTAACTTCCCGGATGGATGGATGTCGGACTTGTACTGACTAAAACCTACCTATGTTTCTTCAATCGTTTATGTTCCGAGGCCGCGATATCTCTTTCAAACAACCCGCAACCAGGCGGTTGCACTGGCAGGCCACTTTTTTTTTTTCGGGTGGGAAATCACCCAATGACTTCCCCCGCTCTGGGCGGAGCGAGGGGGCATGTCAGACTTGTACTGACTAAAACCCACCCATGTTCCTTCTATTGCCCTTTACGATCCGGGGCCGCGATATCTCTTTCGAACAACCCGCAACCAGGCGGTGGCACTGGCAGGCCCCTCTGCTTTGCTGACATCTATTTGAGGTGCTCGAGGAACACTTGCACTCTTATTTAATAACAATAATTATGCACAAAGATGTATGACTGCAAGGGCCACTTTTAAAATAATCACTTATAAATGGGAAAGACCCATGATAAATTCATCGGCCACACTTATATTGTCTAAAAAACCGTCCAGAGTCGGACTCGCGCACTAAGGGTTCCGTACAACTTGCGACATAAACAGCCATATCTTTTGACTGCAAAGATTTAAAGGGTCAAGTTTTGGCACAGCTGCAGTATATGGTTTTTATTTCAACTCGATACCTTTACGTATTCCCTAGAGAAAGGGTCTTGACATAGGCAGATGGACAACAAAGTGAAAGCTCTTATAGGATTATAAGGGCTCCAGTTTTTCCTTTTGAGATACGGAACTCTAAAATGATTTATATTGTGTAAAACATAAGAGGGTAGCAAAGTACAATAAATTCATTTATTTTTGTTTTAGTATAAGAACGACACAGTTACTCTAACATTAAGTTTGCAAACATCTAAGTTTGTTTGTTACATCTTCACGCCTAAATGGCTAAACCGATTTTGATGAATTTTGGTATAGAGATAGTTGGGACCTTGGAAACGGACATAGGCTATTTTAAAAAGAAAGTGATTCATGAGGGAGAAAGGGGAGAGAAAAGGGAAAACTTAGCTTTGCTATTACAATAAATTAGCAAGAGCAAAAACTACAGGTAGCCGGTACCCGCAAATCAGGAAAGGGAAATGTTTTACCCCAAATTTAACGCCAGCGAAGCCGCGGGCAAAAGCTAGTTAACATATCAAACAGGATCACGGATAAGTTTCATCCGATCATCATCATCATTACTAATAAATTATCGTTTAATCCGTGATCCCGATATTTAGGCAGTGTTTCAACCACCATCTTGCAACACTGCCGAAATATCGGGATCTCAATGACCGCAACAAAATTTCTAACAAACCCAATTCGGACACATTACGAAGATTCACAACGACCCGTATTCATAATAATTGGGTTCAAAGCTTCCCCAAGCTTCATTATCACGTTATTATTACTTTGTAACGAACAGCTACAGAAGTTTTAATTACACTATCGCTGTTCACGAATGCTATTGACCGAATTTAAAGATATATGTATAAATATAAATATCACACATAATAGATATCTGAGGTCATCGGAAAACCTGAGACTGGAGATTCCGGTGCATTCTACTAGCTTTTACGATAAATCCTTTACAGTTCAAGCTGTATGGCCATGGAATGCCCTGCCCGTGTCTGTAAGGAGCGCTCAAACTCTGTCCACTTTTAAAATTCTGGTCAAAAAGCACTACCTCTCTCCTTAAACAACAATATGAAATACTTCTTTGCTCTTGATGATTATTATTTTAAATGTATTTATATATAAGTATATGTTTTTTTTAAATGTAGCTATTAATTTTGAAAAATGTTACACTACAGACTACCCACAGTACTGTTTCACTTACTTTAAATCCATCCAAAGGTTGTCTTGAAAAGATCGGTTTTAGCGATAAGACCCTTCATTGTGTCACCCAATTTTTTTTTTTTTTTGGTGTGGCACTAGTTGCGTCTTTGTGCCAATTATCACCCAATTTAGAAGTTGTTTAATGTTATTCTTGTTATTTGTTTGGTGTACATAATAAAGAATATTCTATCTATCTATCTTTCAAATTACAGATCTCAATTTCACGAGTGAGATTGGTTTGTAAATACTACCAAAAGACAGCGTGATAAGCATTTCCAAAGCAAGTCAAAATATAATCAAATAACTTGAAAGCGTTCCTCAGAAATGCCTCTACTAGTAAATAAATATTACACTGGAGTAAGGTCTGGGGAGCATTCAATAAATTCTTGTAACGCGTGGGTCAACGCTCTACACTTCGGCTGAACATTTTCTTTATTCAGTACAGAATTGGAGGCAAATCTTCAACGTCAATTTACTCACATAACTGTGACTTGAAAGAAAAGAAATTGAGTTAACACGTTCGCTGCATTACGAGATCTATCAGATCTCTTGCAGGACTTTTCTATTGTGCGTTGAATAAAATCGTGTTGTTTCACTCCTTGCGGGAGGATCTAACTTGTAAAGTTCTTTATGTATGAGTAAGACAAATATACATATTTGCTTTCTACTTAAAACTGAATTTAAAGACCTTAAAAAATAAATTAGAGATTGATTAGGTCCCTAACGCACAGTACTATAATTATTTTCATTTCTTGCGTTAGGAGATATGTCGATACTCGTGGAATCATAGGCCTCGTAGACGCAAGAGAGGAAGGGAGGGCGGCGCGGGCGCTCCGTGACTAGTGTTAGTGTTGTCCTAGCATCGACGTGCGCGCGACCTGCGCGCACGTTTTGGAAATAACACTCGCGTATATACGTCGTGTACGTGTTGATTACTTTTTATTAACAATGAGTGATTTTAGAAGAAGAAAGTGTAGAAAATCTATTTGTTTTGGTGAGGTTGCCAACGAAAAATCAACACCGGATTATAACGCTACATCGTCCAGTAAAATAAAAATTTTGGATAATATTCAAATTTGCCCCCCATTGGCTAATAATGACAGTGATTCAGATTTTGATTGATTGAATTTTTTATTTATTTATTTTTTTATTAAAGACAATTCCCCGCACAAAGAATTAATCCTGTTTTTGTTTTATATTGATTTGTTGTAATTGATTATATTGAAATAAGAATTGAATATAAAAATTTAATAAAACTTTCAATCGACAACTGAGATATTATTTTATTCCCATCACTACTTACTACACATATTGAACTATCTTCGGTTGCGGTACGAGATACAATCGATACCTAATTTTTTTTTGGTATTTGTAGTTTATTCAAATGTCATAACTGCGTGCGAACCTAGCAAAATATAGAACAATAGGCTATCTTTCACCCACATAAACTTTAAAATATATGTCATTGATTTTCTCGAAGATATAAGTTATTTTCAAAACTGTATTTTTAGGAGACTGATTAGGTCTCAAACGCACCAAAGGGCAGATTAGTTTCGAGATCTTTTAGGTCTCCAAAGCACCAGCTGAAAGTTCTTTGAAAATGATGGCGCAGTGAACGTGTTAATTTTCACTTTGTTATCGGTGGAATTTGGTTTGTAGCCAAGATTTTTTTTTCTTTAAAACGTTGTCCCACACTAGGAATTTCTCCCTTATCGTGGGTGCGTTTACAAACATTTAAATTCACATACAGAAACAGCTACACAAGAAAGAACTACCTTCGGGTCATACAAATATTTTTTCCGTACGCGGGAATTAAGCGCACGACTCGAGCGCAGCAGTCGATCGCTTAGCCACTGCGCCAACCATGATTCGATGATGTTTGCATCTCCGTTATCTGAATTAAATATATTAGTGGGTGTGATTTATCTATAATATGTATGTATTTATAAATTATATAAGTATGTATATCAGTTGTCTGGTTACCATAACACAAGCTCTGCTTAGCTTGGGATCAGATAGCCGTGTGTGAGTTGTCTCAAGATATTCATATTCATATAGTAAATATTTTGTTTACAACAAGTCTTGTGCATAAAAAACTTCAACTGATCGAAAATAAGTCAAAATAAATTTCAGAGTCATTAAGGAGACCACAAGTAGAAGCTAGTCATACTTAAACCAAAAAAAACAAACCGTACTTCACTTTCCAATTATAAACAAACTAAAGAATAGAGTACTGAGGGATCAGAAAAAATAAAAATCTAAACGAAAGAGAACAAAGCAAGTTTCCCATTAAAATCCAAAAAGTTGAGTCACTCGAAACAGCCTAACATTAAAAATAAAAGATTCAAATATTTTCGAATTTAGAACTCAAAGAATGTCAAGTCGTTGTTATATGCTAATTACTCGTAGTTCAGATCATGTTTGTTTGTTATATTCTGTTGATAAACACATTTTTTTTTTATTAAAGATAAAGCCTTTAAAAACATGCGCCTCCTTGCTCTTAAACAAAAATCAGCCCTGGGATTGGAGCTATAGGGGTTTGTTTGTCGTGGTGAAATCAGAGAAAAATAAATGAGAAAAGAAGCATGCGTGTAAAAGCGTACGTTGCATGTTGAACTTAATCGCAGTGCAATAAGAGTCAGTTTTCGATGTAGTTTATTGAAAAAATAATATAGCACTCAGTATGCGCAGCGGTCAGTACATTATACTGTTGTACCACTTTATATGCGTCGAGGGCTCAACCGATTTCCAATTCAGGAGTTAGGATTAGAATATTTAAACTTAGTTCTATCACGGTTGGTTTAACATCTAGTCTACCTAGAACTGGGTTAGCATCGCAGTTATGCTAACCGACCTTTAAATACACCTATTGCAATTAACTCGGCTCCCAGTCTAACCGGATGCATCTGAATACCGGTATTTTACATGGACCGACCGCCCATCTTTCCTCCATAACTCAGTTCGGACTGGATAATATAGTACACCTTGATAACTAGTTGCCCGGCTGTCCAGCCACTGAATATTTGTAACGACAGAAAGATCTTCAAGTGACAGCCGGGACCAATGGCTAAAAGTGCTTTCCCAGGCACGGAGGAAACTCGGTATGTAATGGGTGGTGAGCTATCCACAGACCAAACCTGGCAAGCGTGACTTTTTTTTTTAAAGTATCAATCTCAAGTAATTCAATTAACTTGTAATGCATTTTAATTTAAATATTGAAATTGGAACGCATGTATAAGACCTTGAATGATGAATTCCAAAATTGATATTATATTATTATTTTAGCCACAATCTCCTGTCACTGAAAAAGTAATATTTCAAGATGTAAAGGCCATTGTCAGCGACGATGAACAATCTCAAGAACGCGAAGGTCACACAGATACTTATCCTTGACCAATGAACCTTAAAGTTCATTTACACGGAAACAAGAATTCCTGTACAACAACCCTCGATCTTGAGATCGAGACGGCGGCGAGACGAAACCCGTAAACCCTTGAAACAATAAACCCGACATAACCTCAAGTTTATTTCAACTAATCCAATTGTAGATACTAACAATGCTCTTGGAAAATTCTGAGGGGTCATTTGACCTTTGGGGTGAGCTGTGTAGACCGTTTTCAAGCAAAAGATATAGGATTGGAGATAGAATAATTTTTAAAACTGATATTGTACTTGGGGTGGTACGATAGTTTTATTGAGATTTTTAGTCTTGTGAAACCAAATTTTGACTTTTTTTGACTGAACTTTTTGAAAGCTGCCCCTCCCCACTTTGAATGTTGTAGCTTGGAAAAGAAGTGGCGGAACAACTTTATTTTAATTTAAGGTAAAACAAAAGTAACATAACATCTCATCACATCATCATTTTCTGTTTTATCTTTTCCACACACTGTCTACATATCTTATCCAACTTTCTTTTACTACTAACTTTTCCAAAACCATCTCATGTTTATCAATAACTCGCTTTTTCCCGCGGCTTCGCTCGCGTTAATTTCGGGGTAACACAGTTTCCCTTTTTCTGACTTGCATGTCCCTCTTACTTGTAGTTTTTGCCCTTGCGCCTTATTTATTATAATAGCAGTGCTAAGTTTTCCCTTTTCTTCCCTCTTTCTCCCTCATACCTCAATCTTTAAAAAAAATCGTCTCCAGGGTCCCTACTATCTCTGTACCAAAATTCATCAAAATCGGTTTAGCCATTTAAGCATGAAGACGTGACAAACAAAATCACTTTCGCTTTTATAATATTATAGTAAGGATTGCGTTCGCAACTACTCCACCAACTAGACTGACGGCATAAAGTCAATTAAATTAAAGCCTTTTGTACACCCACTCACTACTAAGTTATTACTTCCTTAACAATAGAGGGATAAAAGATTACGAAACAACATCAGCCTACTCTTTTTCCAGCTTATCTAATTGCTTACACTCGAAAAACCTCTTAGAAAACACAAAGGGATTTGAGACCTCAAACAAGTCTTTGTGGAGTCGAAGCAGACGCAAGATCATAGATTCCAATTACTGATGTTCTATTATCCGCAACACTGATTAACTTGGATATCACAAGCCCTGTTTGATCTGGTGGACGTGCCGCCAACGCTAATGACAGCTCAGCTTCCCTAGATAAACATCCATTGATTTTGTGCTAGAAATATTGGCAAAAGTTCGAGATTTTTGTGTTTGAGAATTGATGAGTATTTCAGAGTATATTTTAGTATGTCAACAGAATTTCTTCACTGAAAATAATTCTCAACTAAAATTTTAGTTTGGACTTATTTTGATTATCGAAAATTGTTTTTAAAAAAATGAACCATTTTAAGATGATGCTGATAAAGCATAACAAGGTTTTTGGTAAGGTTCTCGTCATTTTAGTTTCATCAAAATTCGAAGAATTTCTAAGAAAGGTTAACTTCAGTTTCTATTTGACACTACACTGACAAAACTACATTCCGATTTTAAAATATCGAAATTCAATTCGTATCAAATGTTTCACCTAAGAGATTTCAAACTTTGAAAATGGAACGCGCAACTTATGTCCGAAGGGAAAGATGTCGCTGCACGTCGGTGTCGCTGAGAGAAAATGTCGTCCAAGATGGCGGCGACGTGAAACGTCCGACGGTTTGACAGCCACTGGGGGAATATTGCAACGGCAAGCAGTAGCCAACATGTTGTTACTGATATTTTTTATCATAAAACTAATGTGTGTTAGAGCTGTGACATTTATTTTTATCGTATCACAGTCCTACGATACTGTTCTTTCGAATTCGTACAAGACAATATTTTTTTCATGTTGTCCTGTGTACCTACTTTTGTCTTCATATTTGTTTCTGTTTCATTTTTAAAGGTCTTAAGTATTTATTTGGCACGTTCTAATATTTTATTTTTATCATAAATTAAAACAGCACAATTCCGTTTGATGTGTTAACAAGGCAACACTAAATAAAGACAACGATAAAACCGAATCACCTAGTTGTGGAAGGAGAGTGAACGCTTTATCCGGACCAAACAGATGCCTCTCCTGGGATGTAAAGAAATAGGCTTGGAAACATTTGCAAACCAAAATGCGGATTGATAGCAATCTTTTCTAGATTTCTGCAAGCTTGGAACGTCGACTTATTTGCTTTTTGGTATACAATTTCTTAGAAAGAAATTCAAAACATACTTACAATGCAGGTATTTAATATGGCGTTTTCTATAAGACCTCACTGGCTACGTCTAATAGCTTCTTAACAGAATTTTAATTATTATAGTGTCTTGAGTGCTACAGCGATTATTTAGAAACAACGTTTAAAATATATCAATTAATCTAGATATTATTTTAAAACCACTTCCATTATATATTTCAATTCCAATTTGAGTCACTCATTGTGAGCTTTATTCATTTATTAATCTAAAACAATCAAGTTTTCAATTTATTTCCTCTTTGTTAAGGTATCAAATTATAAATAGACAAAGTAACTAACTTGTTAATGGCCGTAACTTTATATTTTGTTGATAAAATGTAACTGCAAACCCTTTAATCAATGGAATTTGGTAGCCGCCAAAAAGCCTGTGAAATTTGAATACCGTGAATTTTAAAACACGAGGCAGATTTTTTTTTCTATTTTATTTGCTGGTGTTTGCATCATGTAACGGTGAGATTACAGAGTTGTTTCAATGAATTTGATACTGACCATAAAGTTACAAATTCACGTTATGTGTTTTAGTAATTTATTTATTCACTTCAAGCACAAATTACAGAACTACCAATAAACCTTTGGGTGATGCAGAGACAAACAGTCGTAGGTGTAAAACGGAAAATAAATTATTATTTTATACTATAGGTACACAGATATACTAAAATAAAAAGACAAACAATGGGAAAAACATTAACGATGTGACGATACTGCCAACTGTTTACGAATATACTCGCGAATTTTTAGTTTGAAAGACAAACAGTTGGTTGTCATCCTGATTTTCTGGCGAAACGCATTCCTTTAAAGGTATATTTGCAGTAGGGCACAGAGATGACCACAACTTTTACCGACACCTGTCTTGTTTACACCACTATTAGTACGAGATCCGGCTGCAGAATCAGTGTACCTATCGAGTATTTGCTGAAAACCAAATTTTTACACATATTCATGATTAGGAGAATTTATATCCACCAGGTTGCCTATCAAAATGTGGCCGCTAGTATTTTTAATTAAATTATTAATAATTCATAATCCGTAAGAAATTTCATTGACTTTTTTTTTCAATGAAATGTCGTCTACTTTACGGCAACATCTATAAAGACTCTGAAAAATTATGGTTGCCGTTGCGCACCTGGCCGCACCTCTTCGCAGCCAGGTATACACAGGTATGAATTTGTTACATTTATACACCCACAACGTACATTTATAATTTATATATCAAATTAAAGCTAATTTTTTTCTGTATATTATTATATACGGTTGCTTAATTAAATCTGGCCGCCAATAAGGGTTGCTGGCTAATAAATATAGTAAATATTAAAAGTAGAGTGAAAGAGAGCTAGCGCGTAACACCACTAGTCAGACGAGGATAGCGATTGCCAGCTGTCGGACGGTTTAAAGCCATTGCGCATGCGTCAGATGTTAGTGTTCTCAACGGATCAGTTGTGATTTTTATTTTAAATTCGAAACCACGCTGTTTGGAGTACGTAATACACAACATAATATATTGCTGTTTTATTTGTGCATCGAAAAATTATCAATCTCGCACATTCCACCATGCTGGAAATCTTTAAAAGAAAAATTATTGCGGACCATCTTTGTTAATTCGATGTGGTTAAATGCTACTGAGCGGGATTGCATCAAGTTCAGCGCGGAAAATAATGGCTGGCTGCTGTTAGATGGTTTTTTAAAACCAACATGGTTCCTGGGAGATTCAACTCCAGCGCAAGTTGAGAATGTGCTGTGTGATTCCACGAACAAGCCTTCCGATAATAATGACGATACCGATATTTCTGATGAAAGTGATACCTGCGATGATAGTGTGACTGAGAGCTCCGATGATTCAGATTTTTAAAAAAGAGTCATGGAAGTATAAAATACATTTTAAAAATTCATAATTTGCTTAAACTGATGATTGATGAATATGTAAAATAAATGTAATACTTGAATAAAATTAAATCTTTTTCATACAGTACTTGTACAACACAATGTTTTTACATAAGTAACCTTGATTTTATTCATCATCAATATTCATTTTTTTTTGTAATTTTTAAATTTGTCATTGACTTTTTAATTTTTATTTTAGAAAAGAAAGACGTTTCTTTTGGAGTATTTATTATTTTGAGTCGTACCTACTATTGTTTGAATCGGAGGTTGAGAACACTAACATCTGACGCATGCGCAATGGCTTTAAACCGTCCGACAGCTGCTGGCAATCGCTATCCTCGTCTGACTAGTGGTGTTACGCGCTAGCTCTCTTTCAATCTACTTTTAATATTTACTATATTTATTAGCCAGCAACCCTTATTGGCGGCCAGATTTAATTAAGCAACCGTATATAATAATATACAGAAAAAAATTAGCTTTAATTTGATATATAAATTATAAATGTACGTGTGGGTGTATAAATGTAACAAATTCATACCTGTGTATACCTGGCTGCGAAGAGGTGCGGCCAGGTGCGCAACGGCAACCATAATTTTTCAGAGTCTTCATAGATGTTGCCGTAAAGTAGACGACATTTCATTGAAAAAAAAAGTCAATGAAATTTCTTACGGATTATGAATTATTAATAATTTAATTAAAAATACTAGCGGCCACATTTTGATAGGCAACCTGGTGGATATAAATTCTCCTAATCATGAATATGTGTAAAAATTTGGTTTTCAGCAAATACTCGATAGGTACACTGATTCTGCAGCCGGATCTTAGACTATATGCACAAATAAACGTAATTGATTTCATCGAATGCACTAATAGAAACCAATCAGTCCAATAATCAACCTCAAAAGTACAATGCCAATGTAACTGCTGTTATTAGTAAAACACAACAACTTATAAAGTCAGATGTAAGATTTGTTAACACAAAAACTAACAATAATACAACTCCGACACAAATCGAAGAAAAACAAGACGCTAGATAAAATTATTGGGGTGACATAAATCCTGTCACCCAATCGGAAATCAACAATGGAGTCGTAAGCAAAGGTCCCACAGAGACTTCTAGCAAGCGACGTCGCCGCCATGACAGCGGGAATTTGGACCGTAGCCAGAACCACCCCTAAATATTTCTTGACGGGACCAAGTATTAGGACTATACTAAGTTCGTAAATTAGTTCTAAACAAGTAAACAAACGTATTTTTTTAAATTAAATAAATAAATATCTTGGGACAACTCACACACGGCTATCTGATCCCAAGCTAAGCAGAGCTTGTGTTATGGTAACCAGACAACTGATATACATACTTAAATAATTTATAAATACATACATACATATTATAGATAAATCACACCCAGACACAGAACAAACAATTATGCTCATCACACAAAGTTTGTCCTGGGTGGGAATCGAACCCACGACCTCCGGCTCAGCAGTCAGGGCCACTAACCACTGGACCAACAGGCCCGTCAAAAACAATTACTTTAAAGTCGTAGTTTAGTTCAATTTGCGTGCAACACCTCTCATCTGCACAAGTTGTTGCAATATGTGCTCTTGGAAAATGGTGTTTTAGTCAGTAAAAGCCTGACCTACGAGACTGCGGGGCCTCTTTTGTTATTTGATGATTTTCCATCCGTTAAAAATACCGTATTTTAAGCGATAACGTGCTGATTTTCAGTCTTGAGTAAATATTTTTATTGAGTACTGCAAAAGTCCTTTTCATTCTAAAATCAACGTTATTAACATACACTAGTACTCATTTTAATATTTGTTCAAGTGGAAAAATATCGTTTGGAAACAAGAATGTAAATCTAAAATAATTATGTGGCAGCAAATAGTGGAAAAGTCTTGAAAAAGGGTCATAGAGGTTCAAAAGTAAATGAGCAATACTAGATCTCATTTCCCAATTTTTTTAAGGTTTTTTGCGTTTTCAAAGTTTGTAATGTTGGCATTGCAATTTACCAGATAAGCTTTAAGGATTTTTCTTATTTAGTTTACGAAAAATTTCTTTTTAATTTTTTTTCTTTTATTTCTTTGTTGCTCACGTAACAGATCATTCAAAATACTAGTCTACACATTTCGTTACTTATGCGTAAAATCCACGTATAGTAGATACAATTGAATAGTATTAATTTAACCTTTCTAAATAATAGTTAATCTGCCAAAATCGCAAAGTATATATAGATAAAGTTAGTACTTTCAGATCAGAACAAATTTTAAATCTGACACCTAAATAGTTAATTCATAATTTGACCCGAATGTGGATTTAAGAGCACTAATGAATTATTCAGAAGTATATATAAAAGGTCGCTTGGTGTGTGGTGTGGTTTAGTGGTTAGTTCATAATATATGAAACAAAATAAAACTAACATTTCAGATTGAAAATGTGTATGTGAACAAAATACAAGTTTGGTTTTTGTTTACCGTAAATCACTTAAGGGTATTAATTGTTTAAATTGAAAAAAAAAACTGTGGTGCATATATTTATATTATTTTATTTAGCCTGATCAAAAAAGTAGTACTGTAACAGCTGATTTCATGTCGTCTAATCCAAAATTCATAAGACTAACTCGCAAGAGACAGAACTGTGTACCAGATGAATCTATACTAATATTATAAAGCTGAAGAGTTTGTTTGTTTGAACGCGCTAATCTCAGGGACTCCTGGTTGGAATTGGAAAATTATTTTAGTGTTGGATAGTCCATTTCTTGAGGAAGGCTATAGGCTATATAACATCACGCTACGACAAACAGGTGCTGAGCAGCGTGGGTGAAACCGCGAAGAACAGCTAGTAAAAACATAATGATTCACATTAAATGTATTCCGTTTTTCAAAAACTGTTCAAAAACTATTCTCAAGATGGTCAACGCTCTCCTGACTGCCGACCCTGAATGTGATGTGTTTGCGGATGAATGGCATAAAGTCATGCTAGTATGGTGTTTTGTAAAACAAAGTATGCAAGAGTGTCCACTGTTCCGTGTTGGTTTTAATTAAACCTACTGTAAGTTGCTTGATGTTTTACTTCTATTTTATTTTCTATGTTAATTATTGTACTTGGTATTCCATATTGTAAGACCACGAATATCACAAAATAATGTTAAAGTACATCTTTAAAAATAAGAAGTTTTTAGTTGTAGTCACAATAGGTGTTCAAAAATTCTGTCTACACATGACCACATTCTGTCGTTTGATATACAAACGTTTACGAGTAGAAACAGATATATTTTAAAATCTAAAAGCTGTTAATTGCATTTTACGAGTAGTTAAAAGCTAATAAGCATATATTTATTAGAATCTAAATCAAACTTAAACACACTTTTACAGAAAGCAAAGCTTTGCCTCTAATTAATACTAATGTTACCCAGCTGCTGAAAAGAGGAGGGTTGTGTCTTTAAGTGCATCTCATTATACTTACGCACTGATTTATATATTTTCAAAGTACCTAATTTATGTTTGACACACATAAAAATATAAGTTTATTACAAAATTTTCCACATTATCCCTACGTAGTGAAATCCACCAACCCAAACATTGCACCTTTTTCCGGCGAATTTTAAGTGCCTATGTAGACTATTTTATTTTTATTTATTTATATATATATTTTTATTTTTGATTATTATGTCATCATCATTATCCTGCCCTTGTCCCATTCTATTTGGTCGTTTTCTTGTTCCATTCTTCCCTATCAGACGTCACGGCATCATTTACTCCTTCATATCATTCCTCACACAATCCATCCATCTTCTCTTTTGCCTTCCTCTCGCTCTCCGTCCATCAATATTCAGATGATTCAGTGTGCTTGTGGCAAAAGTCAAATAAACATGTTTGTTTTTGATTTGGTAACTATTTGCATATACTATAGTTATTCTTTGCTACTATGAGTATGATACGACTCATCATAATAATATATACTCCATACCTGATGCAAGCAGAATTATCCGCGAGATTACGTCTTGCATCGACCTGACAACTAATGTCGGGCAGTTAATGTTTGTCAGACACAACCAAAACAACACACACACACACACAACACAGTCTGTGGTAGGATCCTCCCTTTTCCATAAAAGATCTACGTAGGATGGAAACTTCTTCATTCTCCATTGAAAGGGGATTTGGATGTTCTCTATGTAAGTTCCCCTCCACCACATTACTACCATAAATTCTAATATCGATGAATAAACACTTCTTACAACATAAAAGTATCAGCAAAAACTATTTTTTTGCGAGAGATGCCAATCTTGACAGCTAGCAAGAGAAACTTTTACCGTCTGGGGAAAAATCATGTTGCAAAAGTGTTACAACGATAACTGGGCGCGGCTTGTGTAGGAAACTTGTGAAAACATCTCTAGTGTTGTTGCCAATATAAAATGGTTTGTGGAAAAGTCAATTTCTTCGTTTTACCAATCAGCAGCTTCGATTTTATGTACATGTAATGTGAGAACAGTAAAGTTGGAATGTTTTTATTGAGATTTTATTTGGATATTTTTGACTTTTTCCGACAGTTTGTATTGATCGTTAAAATTATGTACAGACGCCAGCAGGTCAAGCTACCCGAAACTGTCAATTTTTCCCAATAAACCTTGAACCTATAAATACTTTATAAATAAAGTCGAAAATCTATCAAAGAAATCTGACAGATTGTAGTAGCTTGATGTGCAGGCGTCTGTACATTAACGAGTAAATTTAAATGTTATGAGTTATGTTTTGAGTATAACTATGTTTGAGGATAGAAGTAGATTATAGAAACGATGGATGGACTCTGTGAAGATTCATATGGCTAGAGGAGTTATGAGATGACCAGTAATAGTGAGGTATGGAAGAAAAAGTCACGCTGCGCCTATCCTTACCAATATTATAAAAGCAAAAGTGAGTTTGTTTGTTACCTCTTCACGCTTTAATTTATATTTTTTTTGAAAAAAATGGGATTTGAGGAGAAAGAGGGAAAAAAAGGGAAAACTTAGCGTTGCTATTACAAATCAATAAGGCACAAGGGCAACTGTGTTACCCCGAATTTAACGCGAGCAAAGCCGCGGGCAAAAGCTAGTTTCTAATGAATTGGGTTAAGGCCATGAGGATGCTACCGGGTTGCGGGTTGTTCAAAAAAAATTATTGAAATGGGCACAAGAGACAATAGAAAAGGTTCTGTTGTATCTTGTGCCCATTTCAATAACTTCTGTTAAAAGTAATTCTTGCTTGCTTTTAGTGGAATTGATACTTAAACTATGTCAATGAAGTCTTTATTATAACACTAAGATTATTGATAGCTAGACTTATGTCCATTCATTTAATTTCTTTAGCCATTCTGGTTTTTACTATCATCCTTACTAATATTATAAATATAATACGAAAGTGAGTTGCTTTGTTTGTTCAGTCTTCACGCCTTAATAGCTAAACCGATTTTGATGAATTTTGGTACAGAGATAGTTGGGACCCTGGAAACGAACATTGTTTTTTTTTAAATTGGGAAAAGAGGGAAAGAAAAGGGAAAACTTAGTTTTGCTATTACAATGAATAAGGCACAAGGGCAAAAACTACGGGTAGTAGGTACCTGAAAATCGGGAAAAGGGAACTGTGTTACCCCGAGTTTAACGCGAGGGAAGTCGCGGGCAACAGCTAGTTTGAATATAATTTTTCTTTCAGAAAAGAATCTCGCCTAAGAAATTAAAGGTGTCAGTTTGTCTAGAAAAACGTACGAAAGGAATTGTCTTGAATTAAGTATTTCATATATCTATGTATTCCTTTAAATGTGATCATCATCTGCCTAGCTCTTCCCGGCTCAGTTTCCAGTCTTACCGGATGCAACTGAATAGCATATTTTTCATAGAACGACTGCCTATCTGACTTCCTCAACCCAGTTAGTACTTGGTAATTGACTGTAAATACATAAATTTGCACGTCATATTATGGCAGGATATTATATGCTGAATCCAATTTACTGTAACACCTTATGTACCATATTCTAGCAAATAAATACTTTTGATTTAATAGGATACTATTTGGATTTGCTTGTCAGACTTTCGGGACACTGACTACCTGTAACGACTGTCAAATGTATTAAAATGTGATAAAGAGGCGTGTTTTTAAAACGAATGGAGTCAATAAGAGCCGTAATACGTCGGAACATCTAGCACGTTGACGCCTTCACTTGTGTTCTGATGTCGGAGAGAACAAACTTTTAAGGGTCTGTTAACATTTCATGAATCCCGTTTTACATTACTGATCTCTCATTATTATTTTATGTACGAATTTGGAGTGGTGTGAGCTTTATCGCCACTGTCTTAGGGTTTATTTTAGAGATATAATAAGAAACTTTGTTACAGTTATTCTGTTTTTGTACAATTATTCCAGTTAATATTCACCTAATTGGCTTTAGGTATATGTGTACACCTATTTTTGTGCGATTAAAATTGTGCAAATGTATGAAGCATACTTTATACTCCAACATCCAACGCCATCTCTCGAGTGGTGACAACATCACGTTGACCGGTCGATAAGCACAACAACACGCCACGCCATCTATCCGACCGTATCAACAACTCGCCGACCGATCCAATTGTCACTGAAAGTGTGTTCTTCTATTGAAGAGTAAACGGGTTGAAAAATTATCTCTCGTTTTTTTTCATTTAAAATAAACCCAGCAAGATGTCCCAACACATGCACTTAATACATTGGTATTGCTCCCGGCATTGGCCTAAAGTAATATTTTTGCCATCAACTGTATCTTACCACATAAAGAGAGCCTCGAAAGTTGTTTCTTGAGGCTCTTGGTCATCAAACCATTAGTCGTTACGACAATCGGCACAATGATAGCTTTGGTTTTTTTTTTCGTATGGAAAGCATCAATCAAATAAGTTCTCCCACTCCTGAGCGCAGCGAAAAAGAATGACAGACTTTTATTGACTAAAACCCATGCAAGTTCCTTCTTTTGCCCTTTGTGTTCCGATCAACCAGCTACCCCGGCCGAACATTTTTATAGCTAAGTTCAAAATATTATTATTTCAATTCTTTTATCAAACATTTTATGGAACATTTGGTCTTCTGTATTTCTTAACAGATTGCACCTATTAAAAACAAAATGACGCAAAACAACATACTTCGGTTTTATAGCACATCCATTAGAAGTAGGAAATGAAATTCTGAACAAGCGGAAACAAGTTGCAATATGTGACGGTAACCATTGGCTGTGTGGAGCTGTTACTAGCCAATATTGCGACGGTTACAAAAAAAAAACAAAATGGCGTAACTTTGTAGCTTGTGCAAATTGACATTCATATCGCAACTTTCACATGCAATATGAATGTCTATTTACACTAATAGATTGATATAGTATTTTTTAAATATGGAACAATAAAATATTTTGTAAATAAGTTGGAAAAGTCAACTGTGTATTTATTTGTATTTTTAAGTTCCCCGAATTCCTTTGTTTTTTTTTTGTACAGAATGTTTTATTTTGGAATTTGGTTTTTGCAGAAGATGATTTGTTATTCAAAACTTATCAGGATAAAAAAAATTTATGAATTTAAATCAATTGATTCTGTTCCGAGGTATTAAGGTGTACTATAGGTTACTGGTTACACTGCTTGGGGATAACAAATAATGATTTTATTTAAAGATACAGTACCATGATATTGACTTTGGAATTTCCAAATACAAGCATAAAACTTTCCCCATCCCATTTTTACACCATTCGAGCTACATATTTTGTAAAAAGTTTAGGAAAGGAACAATAAATGAAATTTTCGTTGGCATAGTAGATTTACAGAATTATTTATTGAAAATTCGTTTGATTTTTTATTCTGTTCAGTCGTAAATTGTTATGTTCCGTATTATTTAGTTAGACTGATAATATTTTCATTTATAAACTTTCTGGGAATACGTAACTAGGAGTATGTTCTGCGTTTTGTGATTTGTTACCGAGAAAAGCGCCAATTAGTATGGGTCTATTCCGTACAAATTGGCGCTTTTCTCGGTAACAAATCGTCCTCATCAGCCTCCATTTTTCAGTGTAAAATATTTGTAGCAAAGTCCTTTATAAGCAGAAGCTGTTTTCATAAAACTACTCAAATATATACTTCTATAGATTCTACGTTTTATGTTTTCCGAGAAAAGTGTCAATTTGTAAGGAATATAATAATAAAGTTTATTTTTCAGTTTGAGAAAATCGAAATACAGGATACATTTTTCGATTTTAGGTACCTACTGTTATATCATATTTTATTAGATTTACTAAGCACAGGTTAAATTACAATACAATAATGAAATTTTGCTGTTATTACCACAATTCTATCTTCAACTACGAAGGCAACAAATGGAAGCATTAGTGCTGCTATTCTAGCGATTGTAAGCTTTGGCTTCACCTGGATCTTTACAGAAAATTCGCCATCTTGCATTTCATGGAAGAACAAAAAAATCGGTTTGAAAATCGAAGAACATAAAATTAAAAAAATAAATGTGACCAAAGGGATTGTAACAAAAGAGGTTTGGAAAGGCAAGGTTTGACGAACTTTCTTAATCCATAGATTAGCCGAAGGCTTTCTAAACACAAATAATTTTGTTGAAAACCTTTAACTTACTCTCTGGTCTAAACGTCACGCGTTCTGAAATAATAAAATATTTTGTTATTTTTTTTGTTTTAGCAATTTATCGTCCATTAAATTAAGTTTATTATTCTTAGTAACTCTAATCTCGTTTTTAGACATTTTGAAGATTAGGTACTTATATGATTACTACAGCTTTGAAGATTTATAGTGTTAAAAAATACTGTAAAAATGCTAAAGTTTAGTGTTACTGTGTTATAATCGTGTACCATAGGAGAAGTGTTTAGTAGGAAAAACCAGTCATATGTTGCTTATTGGAAACACTAAGTACTTCTACTATCTATTATTTTTCCACAGAAGTAAGTTAAGAGTACAAATCCTTAGCAAGACTTTAAAATTGAATTTACAACATTCTTCTATTTAACAGCGTTTAACAGAAAGATCATATTCAAAGATGTGTGAAATGTTTGGACTGTTTTTTTTTTGGAAATATATTTAACACATAACTTTCCAAACAACCTGTGTTCCTTGAATATGACCACACCATTCTGAAACATACTGTATACCTAAAAACCATAGAGGTTACAATTGCAGGGAAACTTCAAAGAAACACTTACGACATTTTAAGCTCTTTAAGGAAATGTCTAGGAGTACTTAAAACTGTCTTAGAGGCCACAGACACACGTCGTCTTGTTGAACACATTAAAAGCAATGTGCACTTTCCCAGTTACCCACGAAGAGCACACTAAATGACACTAAATTGGTAGAAATTCTTGAGTTTCCACTACGTAGTTAATGTGTTTTAGTTTCCACTTACCTGTTTATACCGGAGCGTACATGAAACAAAAAAAAAGAATTTATTAGTTCGATTTCATAAATAGAACACAAGTAATCATTAAGACATCATGGATTTCAAATAAAGAACAAAATGGTATCGCACAATTTTGAAACTGCTCATTTTTTGTTGCTTAGAGTTGATGATTCGAAAATAAGAGCCTTAGGACAGATTCAAAGTTTCGGGAGTTTCCTGCAAATAATCAGGCGGGATGAAACGCCCAGGTGTCACGGCGGAGCACACTGTGGCGGTCTGCCCAGCTTGGACAGAGAGCCGCTGTGTCCTCGTGGAGGCGATAGGCGGTGCCGATCTACGTCTGGTCCTGGTTCCGTCCATGGTCCGAGGAAAGAGGGAATGGGAAGCGGTCACTTACTTCTGTGAAGCAATCATGCTAGCGAATGAAGTGGCCGGACGTTTGAGGGAGAGAAACTTGATCCAATGCAGGTGTCACGGGAAACGCTCCCTACGTTGGGCGCGAAACGACTACCCGGCCTCCACAGTGCACCCGTCAGAGATGTCACTAAAGCAAAGGCTGCTTGCTTGGGTTGTGGGTCCGTAGCTTTGGAGCGCAAAGGACTAAATAAGAAACTTAGATGGGTTTCAGCCAGTAAAAGTCCGACACTCCTTTCGACATCATCAAATAAGTCTCATCGGAAAAAAAGGCATATTCTTAAGGTCCTTACAAAATGGCTCGTACATTGGTATTGGTCACAATTCATCGTCTTTTTGAGCCGTTAAACGTTCAAACGACGTATTTACAGTCATCTACAAAAGACAAAACACTTTTGTAGATGACTGTAAATACGTCAGATTTTCACTCGGTCGCGAGTTGACTACAACAAAAATAGGTAAAATCAGAAGGTGCCAACCCGCGCGCAGTCGCGAGTTTATGAGGCGCGAGTTGACGAATAAGCAAAAACATATTGTCTAAACAAAAGTATTCCAGACAGCCTTTCTTCAGATTATTGTTATCTTTTGGAAACATTCTTGTACAATTAAACCCTATCTATACAACAAAGTTATTTCGTTAAATTAAAATAAATCAATGAACAAAGCAAAGACCCAATAAACAAACTTTAAAACAAGAACCGGAAACAAAGTGGAAATTGAACAACAAGGAAATGAGGCTTCGAGAACATAATCGAAACATGGCCTATACCAACATAACAGTTATTTTCATTGCGTTTCAGATCTTGTTCAGCTGGATGGCCGTGTTTTTTGCGGCGACGCGCCGATGTGGCGCCGGTCGCGACCCCCTTGTATCTATCTACCCTTGGTGGGTGGTGCAAGGCGTCAGCTGAGCGAGGACGTAGACAATGATAATGTTAATTTTCTAGATGTTGTCCGTGGCTTCGCAAAGGTGGACGTCAAAAAATGTATCCCAAGCGAATGTAATATAGGGATGATACCCCATGTCTTAATCCAGGTTAGAAGTTAGCGTGAGAAATTTCTTCAAAATTCGTGCAGTAGTTTTTGCGTGAAAGAGCATTACGGTATATTTTTTTTTCTCAAAGACTTAAATTTGTTTCTTTTGAATTTTGTTTTTTAATAAGGTGAAAACGGTTTCGAACTTAATTTTAGCAACGTCTTTTAAATAGCGATATTTTATTAAGAATAGAACATACAAGCGAATTATATTTTAAAACTAGCTGTTCCACGCGGTTTCACCCACGCTGCTCAACACCTGTTGGTCGTAGCGTGATGTTATATAGCCTATAGCCTTCCTCAAGACATGGACTATCCAACACTAAAAGAATTTTCCAATTCCAACCAGTAGTCCTTGAGATTAGCGCGTTCAAACAAACAAACAAACTCTTCAGCTTTATAATATTATAAGTATAGATAAATTCAGCTGGATTACTTCAAGCTAGTATTTGGTATAGGTATTTCAAAACACAAACGTGAAAACTCCAATCATGGACGTTTCTGTCAGTTAATAAACAAACTATAAGTGGTATTTTTTTATAATGAGTTCATAAGGTCAAGAATATCGACAAAGGGCTGATTTTTTAATAGATCAGCTACCCTACCATGACGTGTTAAAGCAGAACTTATTCCGCTGAGGGAAAGGGACAGAGCTATACAGGGTGTCTTGCACCATCTCTTTCACTCAGTGGAATAAGTTCTGCTTTAAGATGTCATAGTAGGCCTACAGATAACTTTTATCTGAGTAATAAAAATAACAGTTTGACATAAATCCTTACTAATATTATAAAAGCGAAAGTGAGTTTGTTTGTTTGTTACCTCTTCACGCTTTAATGGCTTAACCGATTGTGATGAATTTTGGTACATAGATAGTTGGGAACCAGGAGACGGACATAGGCTAATTTTTATTTTATAAAAAGAGATGTGAGGGAGAAAGAGGGAAGAAAAGGGAAAACTTAGCGTTGCTATTACAAATCAATAAGGCGCAAGGGGAACTGTGTTACCCCAAATTTAACGCGGGTGAAGCCGCGGGCGAAAGCTAGTTTTCTATAAATGTCCTACCGTAACTGTCAAACCGCCATTTTTATTCCTCAGATAAAAGTTATCTGACTATTGATAAAACAGCCCTTAGTGTATAAGTATTACGGTTCAGATTGACATTTATTGAAACCGCCAATCGCTTCATATCTGTACCACAGCCAGAGTACTCTCCGAGCGGCGCTCGCTCCGTGCCTCCCCGAATAAACACCCTGTTACCATGTAAATAGCGACTTTACCTACCCTGATGTACTAACTAAGGTTACCGCGACACATGCTAAATATCTTACAATTTTTCACTAGAGCACACATGATAGACTTCAAGTTTTTTTTTTTATAAAAGTAAACATTGTAGTAGTAGATATAGCGTTTATTTTTGTTTGTAGGCTGAATATGCTTACTAATATAATGAAAGCGAAAGTGAGTTTGTTTGTTTGTAACGTCTTCACGCCTAAATGTCTAAACCGATTTTGATGAATTTTGGCACAGATAGTTGGGGCCCTGGAGAACATAGGCTACTTTAAAAAAAGGATTTAGATATGAGGGAGAAAGTGGGAAGAAAATGGAAAACTTAGCTTTGCTATTACAATAAATAAGGCGCAAGGGCAAAAACTACAGGTAGCAGGTACCTGTAAATAAAGAAAGAGTAACTGTGTTACCCCGAATTTAACATGAGTGAAGCCGCGGGCAAAAGCTAGTCAGACATATTATATTTATTACATAACATAACATTACGCCTTATTATCCAGGAAGGGTAAGGTAGAGGTGTACCAAACAAGAACCCCTACATTTCGCCTCGCATGTAATAGGGACGAGCCTATTGCCATCAATCAGCCACAAATCCAGACTATGGGTGCTAATGAGAAATCATTGATGTCTAACTTTAAAAACAATTTGCTCTACCCAGGATAAGAAATAATCTAGGAACTTAAATATATATTATTATTATTAACTTATGATAAACAGTTTCGATGGATGCAACCAGACAAAAAAGACTATACGAGGCATTATTTAAAACAAAAAATAGCCCTTGTCCCATTCTATTTGGGGTCGGCGCAACACGTTTTCTTCTTTCATTCTCCCCTATCAGACGTCACAGTATCATTCACTCCTTTCTCCTTCATATCATTCCTTACACAATCCATCTATCTTTTCTTTAAGACTGGCATTATTAATAAAAAAAACCAACAACTACATTGTGGCGTAAAACTGCCCCAAGCATAGACTAAATGAGTCTGGCAGCTGGTGACTCCGTGCAAATATGTAACCAAAGAGGTCTTTCAACTAACTCAAGGCTGTTAGGAAAGGTGAAAAAATATCAACAAGATTACCGCCGTCTTCTAGTGACGTGTATTGAGTATTTTACAAACAGGGTTACCAACCTTCTAGATTTGTTTGGTCTGTCTTTTCGATTTTTAAAACTTTGTGTGGCCTTTTGGCAACTTTAACTCAAACCCAATAAAATCAATATCTTCCCAAAATCGCAAGCTAACTCAAATGAGTTCATGTGCAAAAGAGACGGGCGACTAAGAGCAAAATTTTTTCTTTGGTCAGGTTGCAAAAATAATGTTTTGAACGTATGAACGAATGACAAACAGTGAATGAAGATTAAAAATGAACGATTGGAAATGGTTAGCGAAGGAAATTGAAGGAAATCATTGGACTACTGCGCTTTTCATTGTAATTTTGTGTAAATAAAAATAATAAAAAAAGACTATCAAAATGGTTATCGAAAAAAATAAAGATTATAATGTTAAAGCTTTTTGTAAAGACATTTCAAATTTCACAATGGTAACCCTGTTTGTGACCGAATTTAGCAGAGTTGTCAGTGTTGCCACTTCATTATTTATGCGGACAGTGTACCAAGTTACCGACAAATGTGTTCCACGTTTGCACAGAGAATTGTTGGGACAGATGCTTTAGCGAAGAAGGATTTGTTAAATGATTTACTTTTTATTTGTTTTACAGAATCGGGTTTTGAATATTTTGTTGTTTGTTCGTGATTTATAATTCTGGGTTTTTAAGGAAAAAATGGACGATAGATTTTTGATATGGGTTTTGTTGGAAAGTTTCTGTTATATGGTTTTTGGATTATGATTTATTAGCTTCGTCCTGCGGTTTCACTCGCGTGGTGATATTATAGAATATAGAATACCTATATCTTTATGAATTGTAGCCTATGTGTTATTCCGATGTTTCATAAATTTAAATCCATTCAGTAGTTTTTGCGTGAAAGAGTTACAAACATCCATATATCCAAACAAACTTTTGCGTTTATAATATTGTAAGTCGGGTAGTAGGATTATTACTAGTGTGTGTGAATTCTGGGGTACCCCATAAATAAGTGAAAAAATATATTGCTTAAAACAAATACATCATACATCATATCACGCCTGTAATTTCGAAGGTTTAGGCAAACGTGTATCTAATATCTAAAGTTCTTGTGTCACAATTTTCGTTCCCATACTCCTCCAAAACGGATGGACCGATTTGAACGAAATTTTGTATGCATACTCGGTAAGTCTGAGAATCGGCCAACATTTATTTTTCATATTTATTATCATCATGTAATATTAACATTACACAACTGATTCGAAGCCCTCTCGCCACGGACCATGGACTGAACTAAGGCTGGACGCGAGAAGTTGCCCCCGTCAATCGAGGACACAGCGGTGCTCCGCCCAAGTGAGGCAGACCGCCACAGTGTGCTCCACCGTGTCTTCAGGGCGATTGTTACAGTGGTAACACCCAGGCGTTTCCTCCCGCTTGATTATGTGCAGGAATCTCCGGAAACTCCCGCATCAGGCTGTAGGTGGCGCCTCTCCAGCCACTCTTCAAAAGGAAACTTATCGCCACTTTTCTGCCGCACCCTGATTAATATTACCCATTGGACACACTTGCAACCCTAGAATATTCCCACAGGAAGCGCCCTAAAACATTTTTTAATTACTTAGATAGAATATTAAAACTTCTCATTACTAAAGCTTGTACCGAGACTGACCCCGGTCACAAAGGTACTTATATCCGGGAGAATAAGTGAATTAGAACCCGGGTATAATTAAATATGAGTACTGTGTCCTTCGCACGTTTTTTACAAATGATCGCATGGGGACGTACTTATGTAACTCAAGTAAAATAAAGGACTTTGCTGAAATACGGTCGTGCCTGGAATATTTTAGGGAATTTTCTTCTTTGATGTTGAAAATGTGACTCAAAATATCACGTTTAGTTGTTTTTTTTGTACAGTAAGGTTTTCTCTTTTATTATTAAAGCGTTAGACTTAATTCATGTGAATACTTATGCAAAACTACACGAGAACCCAAAGAGCAATAAGTTTAGCATAATGCAAGGTACTAAAGAGGTTTAATAGCACTGATCGAACCTTCAACAGTGCTGGCAGGTTTGCAATAAGGTTCGAATACTCAAGTTATTTAAATAAAGAATAAATAAATATAGAATAGGTTATCTATGGAATAAGTGTGTAACATGTATTGATGAAAGGTAAAACTAACATTTTTTTTATAAGTATTTTATGCTTCTTACATTTATGTAGATACCTATATCCACCAATTTCCTACAGTACTTTGCCTCGCGTATATAGAGGAGCTCTTAATTAATTAATTTTAGACGCTCATTTCGATCTTTAGGTTAAGCCGAGGTTACCTAGATCGGGCGATGGGGACTACATGCCGAGTTTCCCGGGCCTTTTAAAGTACGTTAAACCGTTGGTCCTGGCTGTCATTTGTAGATCTTTGACCGTCGTTATAGGTTGTCAGTGGCCTGAAAGCTTAACAACCCGACTGACCAATCGGTAGAAGTACTGAAGACTAGGTTGTGAAGGTCTGATAAACTCCATGTAAAATACTGGTATGCAGCTGCAACCGGTTAGACTGTCAGCCGATTTCATCATTGTTGGGTATGATAGTGGGTACATTCCTGGTTTGATTGTTATTTAAAACTAGGCTCAAACCAAACTAGAACACGAATATTGCCAAAACAATGAATTAAATTATATGCGGAGTAATGCAATCACTACCTAATACCAATTTAAATGTGAAATGACAGTAAATTTCTCGCTGCTGAACTGACAACTTTTTCAAATTAGTTTCATTAATAAATCATAATAGTTTGTGCCAAATAAAGCACATTTTAAATGGAAATATCTATTTTATTTTCGTTAGACATATAAAAGCTATTATAAATAAATGAATAATCTTACAAACAACAACTTTACACAAGATTGTTTGATAAAGAACAAAGAAAATTAATTAACTAATGTGCTGCGATGAAGGAAACCAAACAAATGTTAATTACTTTTAATTATAATTAAATTAGAGTAACGTAGAAACTCATATTTTTATAGCTAGATGGTAATGACTGCGGCTGAGGAACTCTTGACTAAAATAATGATAACAGCCACTAGGGTCGGATTTTGGGCCTGTGGACGGTGAGCAATAAGTAGCTCACCGTCCATCCGTCTATTGACGACAGGTCGACGGCGCGTTAGTGTTCCACGCGCGCCTGAAAGAGATGTCAGCAAAACAGAGGGGTCTGCCAAGGCCACAGCCTGCTTGGGTTGCGGGTTGTTCGAAAGAGATACCGCGGTCCCGGAACGTTAAGCGTAATAGAAGGAACATGGATGGGTTTTAGTCAGCACAAGTCTGAGTTATTTGATGGTTTCCCATTCCCAAAAAGGGTTGTTATTTAGTTTAAGCCGTGTTGGCCTAAGTTGTTCCTTGGCTGAATGATCCAGATCACCCATTACGTTCCGAGTTTCCTCCATGCCTCGAAAAGCACGTTAAGCTGTTGGTCCCGGCTGTCATTTGTACATTTTTGACAGTCGCTACTGGTAATCAGTGGCTCGAAAGTCTGACAACTAGTTAAGACTAGATGTTGTTGCTAAGGCAAGAGGTACCGTTTTACCCAGTACCTACTAACTGGGTTGTGGAGGTCAGATAGGCTGTCGCTCCATGTAAAATATAGGTTTTTAGCTCTATCCGGTTAGACTGGAAGCCGACCCCCAACATGATGATGGCAATGACTAAGGCGTAGAACATTTATAATACAACGAGTAGGTTCAAGAAAAGAGACTAATGATAGGTGACCAGCATCCTTTTAATATTAAACTAGCTTCCGCCCGCGACTTCGTCCGCGTGGAATATTTACTTTGGGCTAAGGCTAACTTTAACCTGCGTGATGATCGAAAATAAAGTATCTTTTTCTCCCCTTTTCTTCCCTCTTTCTCCCCCCTTTCTAACTTGTTTTAGCCAATGTCCGTCTACAGGGTCCCAACTATCTCTGTACCAAAATTCATCAAAATCGGTGAAGTCATTTAGGCGTAAAGACGTAACAAACAGACATACAAACAAACTCACTTTCGTAATATTAGTAAGGATTGCAATTTAGCTATATAGATACTAATAGACTTTAATTTATCTAGCAACTAAATTACGTAGCCACTAATCCCATCCAGGATCATTTATTTAGTTTAATGTATGTATTATTTTTTGTTATGGTTTTATTCTTTTTTTTTAGTCTTGTGCGAGTTAACTAAGTACATTTTCTTTCTATTAGCTATTAGTTAAAATTAAAACAAGCTGGTCACGTAACAAAATAGGCAATAATATCTCGTTAAACACATAAAACTATTCATAAACCACAAAGATTCTCATGAAGTTAATATAATGGATTCCATGATCCTCATAATGGCCATCTCCTTCGTATTATGATCGCGTCAACATGGCCGGCGCCGCCATATTATATTTCCTGACGTCATCCTTGATTAGTACCTACTAGGGTACTAGCAATATGGGGAGATGTTTGTGCGTAATATTGGCGTGAATGAAGGCTTTCTGTGGTAGAGCATATTGACCGTATTAATTTGTTGCGGAAAATATTGTAAGAAAATATTAGTGGAGGTTTTTTGAAATCGCAATAGTAACGTAACATCAGATCTGTAATCACAGAAGGGTAGGTAGAATTGTAATAATTAATAATAGGGGTAAGTTTAAAGCCTTAATACGGGTATACTTACTAATATTATAAAAGCGAAAGTGAGTTTGTTTGTTTGTTACGTTTTCACGCCTTAATGGCAAAACCGAGTTTAATGAATTTTCACACAGAGATAGTTGGTACCCTGGAGACGGACATGGGCTAAAAAAAAGTGAGAAAAAGGTGAGAAAGAGAGAAGAAAAGAGAAGAGAAAGATTTTTTTTCGTTTCATCACGCGGGTTACGTTAGGCAGTTAGCAAAAGTATTTCCGAAGATTTTGTAATAAAAAAATAATTTAACCGCTAAATCGAATGAAATCGTGAAAGTTTTACTTTCTAGTGTCGAAATTTAATCTTCGTTATAACAGAAATAGATTTATTATCGATTCAAGTTCAAGATAAATTAATAAACCTGTGAAAAACATACAAAACTTATCTATGGATACAAATCCATATTTCCTACCTACCGAAAATTATATTCTATCTAGGTGGAACTAGAGTATAAATTCCAGTGCGTTTAAGAAGCTTTACAAGGTGCAAAGCAAAGAGGCTTAACTGTGTCAATCCCGGTTTTCAGGCTAATCGCTCTTTAGCTAGTTTTCTCATTGACGTAGTGGCATTTGAAGCCAGAGAGCAAAATCCATAGAGTCTTGAGTAAATATTCGTAGAATTTACACCTATTTTGGTGTCACAGTTACGTTTATTATTCAATGGTTTACGTTAGCATGAGAGGGGTTAAAGTTTTTATGAATAGGACGTAGTATTTAGTATGTTAGAACGTCTTTATTTACGACTTTCAAACCATGAGCTTTTGGGTACATTTTTTTTTCATAAAAAATTACGACTAATTGGATAGTGAGATTTTTATTTACAAAAAGTCAAACGACCCCTTGTCCCTAAATTCTTAGTCTGTGTGTAAAACAGGTAAGGTTGATTAAAACAAACCGGCCAAGTGTGAGACGGACGCGCCCACGAAAAGTTCCGTACAAACTTGCGACATTTACGACTATATCTTTTGACTACGTAGTCTTCGAGAATTTTTTTTTCACACCTCCAAGGCATCATAAACTTGAGTGTAAGGTCTCAACTCGTCACCTTCACGTGTTCCCGAGATAAAAGGTCTTGATAGACAGACATACAAAAAGACAAATGAAGTGCTCCTAAAAGGGTTCCGTTTTTCTTTTCAGGATGTACGGAAATATAAAAATAGGTAGCTTAATAAAATACACTGATATCGAAAAAAAAGTATTAAATATGTTATTCCAGACTTATTCAGCCGTTTTGACGTGAAAGAGTAACAAACGGATGGGCCCGTTGGTCTAGTGGTTAGTGGCCCTGACTGCTGAGCCGGAGGTCGTGGGTTCGATTCCCACCCAGGACAAACGTTGCGTGATGAGCATGATTGTTTGTTCTGTGTCTGGGTGTGATTTATCGATAATATGTATGTATTTATAAATTATATAAGTATGTATATCAGTTGTCTGGTTACCATAACATAAGCTCTGCTTAGCTTGGGATCAGATAGCCGTGTGTGAGTTGTCCCGAGATATTTATTTATTTATAATTTATTTTATTAAACATCCATACATTCATACATCCATCCATCCTCACAAACATTCGCATTTATAATAATATAATAACATTCGAGAAATGGACAGGAGGTCTACAGCTAAATACGATCATATTCATAAAATCAAGTAAAGTTATTAATATATTTATAATAGTTATTATAATCTAGTAAACTTATCTACAAAAGCATAAAACTTATTGTCTGCATATTGTGGTTAAATTGTACACCATCAACAAGATCAAACTAATGGTTTTACTAACGAGCCTAAACATACAACACATGTATTTACAATCCAAGTAATTTGTCACAGAGTTTACTTAACAACCCAGTGACGTCATAAAGTAATTAATCATAGCTAAGTGTAACTAAGTAATTGAATAACATAAAATTATGAAACTTGATGCTAGAGACATAATAAATTTGAATTTTCAAAAAAAGTATTTGTAACCGGTGAATTTTGACGTTGTTTGTTTTTGTTTTTTTTTTTTTAAAAAAACGTTGCCCCACGCAATTTTTCCTGTATCGTGGGTGCGTTTACAAAAACTAAACTGATATACACAAACAGCCAGACCTGTAACAGCTACATATCTGCATTCCATACAAATATTTGTTCCGTGAGGGGATCAAACCCGCGACACGCAGCTCAGCAGTCAATCGCTCTACCACTGCGCCAACCGTGACGTCATTGGCTGCACTATGTTGGTTGTAAGCTTAGTTAATTTTATCCCATTACACACCGAGTTGTCTTCTGATTGGGCCCCGGCTCTTTTTCATAGATCTTTGACAGTCGATAGGTGCTAATTTCTGATTAGAGGCAATTAAGGCATTGAGTTCCGGTGTTGCGTGTTGTTCGAATGATCTACCGTGGCCCCGGAACATCTTTAAGTTCCGGTCAAAGGAAAGAGAATATTCGTGGGTTTTAGTCAATACAAGTCTGACACTCCCCCCGCTCCACCCAGAACGGGGGAAGTAATTTGTTGATTTCCCATCCGCAAAAAACAGGCATTAGTTGACTGGAGGGCAGATTGTATTTATACATAGACCCACAAACATACACAAGCAGCCAGATCCGGAACAACTATCTGTAGGCCATACAAATATTTGTTCCGTGAGGGGATCATAAATCCGCGACACGCAGCGCAGCAGTCACTTGCTCAGACACTGCGCCAAACGTGTCGTATTTTTTTATGTTTTGCTAATAGATAGCGTAAAAAATTAAGGCAAAAAAATTAGGAAGTCTATTAATTGGTCTTTACAGTTCATCCATCGTGTCTATGGTTTCATACAAATATTGAGATTAATAAATAAAACTACTTCAATTTATTTCGAGATATCAGCAGTCTTACATTAATTTTCCAAAATAAAGTTAGTTTGCTTCGAGTAATAAATCTTAATATTCTTATTCGTGTTTGTTTGCCGTATTTCCTGTATAATTAACTTAGCGAAATGGATGGAATTAGTTACTCATTTGAATAGCAAATGGAACGGTTTTATGTAATATGCCTATGTTGTTTACTAGAATGTTTCTTATATAATTTTTTTTTGCTTATTTGAATTTAGATCACCACCCCATTAATATTTCATTTTCACTCAACTTTTTATTATGTAGTTTAAAAATTAAATTACGTAAAGGAGCTAAAGAGACCCTAGATTTGCAAAAAAAAAAACAGATGTTATATTCTCGCTTCTTTTATTTTATGTTATTACTAGCTGTTCCACGCGGTTTCACCCATGCTGCTCAGCACCTGTTGGTCGTAGCGTGATGTTATATAGCCTATAGCCTTCCTCAAGAAATGGACTATCCAACACTAAAAGAATTTTCCAATTCCAACCAGCAGTCCCTGAGATTAGCGCGTTCAAACAAACAAACAAACTCTTCAGCTTTATAATATTAGTATAGATAAGTATAGATTTGAAAACGTATCCCATCCCTGATGTGGCGGGTGCGTGGCAGCGCCAACAGTCTCTTTATGACCGTGGCTGATAGGACTGATGACTTTATTTATAAACACTGAACGAGAAAAAAAAAGCCTCTGTTTGTTCCTTAATGTAAAGGCTTTACCAGAAACTCATGCGATTTACAACTCAGAACATGCATATAGTATATTGCTTCATATCCTATAATACTTGAAACGTATCTTTTTAACTCGTATAAAGTGAATCTACTGCCTTCACTATTTACATCATCCATGGCCACTTGTTGCTACGCAACGTGCCGAGTGCACTACGCATGCGCACCTCTCAACCTCGCTCAATCGTAATGAGACCGTCTTGTTTTCTTTTACAGCATAAGTGCCTTCTTTCTTATTGTCTTCTTCTCTTTACTGGCTGAAAAGAAAACACGTACTGACCTAGTACCAACATTCAGTCTTTGTAGAATTGTCTTTGAATTTTGACAGTTTTAGGTCATGACCTTTTTGTGATAAAGGAGTTCTTACCTACCTTAAGTTTATGGTGTACTTATGGTCTTGTAAAGGTCGTAACGGACCGTTTGTAATGGCCATTAACTTGATGTTTAAGTTTCGTTGTCAATTGAATTGGTTAGGAAATTTTAAAATAACTAATAACGGGGTGTAAGGTATGATCGGTTCATGAACAAAGATCAATTTCAGTAACAATATGTGGATTTGCAATTAGGTTTACATAAGCGCCTAACCTTCTGGGGGTTACAAGCGTGAAGTCATGTTATGTTACGTGGGAATTAAATATAGTTCAAAAACAAATGACTTACATAGTTCTGGACATTTGTATTGTTCCTTACGTCAAAGGGTAAAATAGTACTCTTAAAGGTTCACTTTGTTGTCTGTCAAGATCTTGTATTACAGGACGCAATCGAGTTGAAATTATTACAAGGTCAAAGGTTTAATATAAGGCCCAGTGTCGTGATTTTACCCCATTGCAAGCGCAACTTTAAATTTTCCTGACGTAATCACTTCTAGAGATATTTTAATTTCTTTTCAAATTTTTGTTGTTCTTTATGGAGAAGAATCCATTTTCTATTTTTATCATTTAGTATTAAAAGTAAAAATGGATTCTCCGTTGAAGGGGAACACACATTTGCTTTCACGTAGTGTATGCCTATAGGACGCTCCATCTTTTTTTTTAAACCTTGCCCCCCACTAGGAATTTCTCTTGTACGTTTACAAACATTTAAACTAACAAAAACAAGCAGCCAGACCCGAAACAATAATCTGTAAGTTATACAAATATTTATTCCATGCGGCGTCGAACCCGCGACACGTAGCGTAGCAGTCAAACGCTTAGCCGCCGCGCCAACCATGTCATCTCCTGCCGGGGTTGCGGGTTGTTCGAAAGAGATACCGCGGCCCCAGAACGTAGAGGGCAATAGAAGGAACATGGGTGGGTTTTAGTCATTACAAGACTGACACTCCCTCCCGCTATTTGATGGTGTCCCACGCCAAAAAAAGCCGTGTCATCTATCTATGATTATTGCTGCATCATCTTTGTAACACTTCATCTTATAGTTCACCACACAATTACCTCTCCGACTAGATCACATTGCGTCAGAGTGTGTGAGTGCTTCAAGTTGAGTGTTGAGTGGCAACAAGCGGTTCTTGAGTAGATAATGATGAGCCGGTATTGTGTCGAGATTAGGTGCACTCATTAAAGAGATTATCTTGATTGTAAGGGTGTTAATTTTTGGGGTAAGTGTGTGAATAATAAACTTGAGTGTCTGCTTGAAGAATATTTGAGTGTTTTGTGTAAATTAGTCCTTTTGTTTGTAGTATTTAAATAGTTATGACAGAGTATTTGTCAACGAAGTTGTATTCAACTGATGAAATGGAGCTTAGGTTTTAGTTTCAAAGTTTTATACACAATAGATAGACAGCCTCGATTTTGTATGAGCAATTCCATGGAGAATTATTATTATTGTTGTCTCTGTTATTTTGTTGTATAATTAAAGCATCAGCGCCCAGTATGAAAGCATCCATTTTTTAAACAGACTAACAAAATAGTAGAATAAGTTACTTATAAATACTCATCGGCTGTTTTTATTACAGCTTATTTTTGCGGATGAAAATCATCAAATAAGTTCTACCACTCTGGGCGGCGCGGGAGGAAGTATCAGACTTTTACTGACTAAAACCCACCCATGTTCCTTGTGTCCTTTATGTTCCTGGCAGGTCCGCTGCTTTGCTGACATCTTTGTTAGTCGCACGTGGAATACGAACGTGTCTTCGACACGACTTGTCATCACTAGATGGATGGACGAAGATCTAGCCATTTTTTATTAAATCTTGCCCGACCCAAAAACATAAAATAAATCCAAATTTAAAAAACCGGCCACGCGACTTGGACTCGAGTCATAACATAAAAAAATAAGATATAAACGGCCATATATTTTGAATGCGGAAACTTGAGTTGAGGGTTGACTTTTATATTATCACTAACTGTTCCACGCGGTTTCACCCACGCTGCTCAGCACCTGTTGGTCGTAGCGTGATGTTATATAGCCTATAGCCTTCCTCAAGAAATGGACTATCCAACACTAAAAGAATTTTCCAATTCCAACCAGTAGTCCCTGAGATTAGCGCGTTCAAACAAACAAACAAACAAACTCTTCAGCTTTATAATATTAGTATAGATAAGTATATAAGTATAGATATAGATTTTCATAAATATCGGTTTTCATTTCAATTCCATACCTCCACGCATTTCAGAGATAAAGTGAAACATATAGACGGACAAGAAAGTGACCTTATAAGGGTTCCGAATAGGTTAAGGAAAAGCGCGATTGCTTTCTGACAAATGAGGTTCAACCCTAAGCCTAATAACATCAACTGCGGCATAAGCATAAGTACTGATAGGATTTCTTCAAAGGTCAGCATTGCATTAGCAAACTCGTTAGATATCGTGGGCGCGTGTGACCTTTTAATATTGAAAAATCTACCTCCATATTAAATTTTTGTATTGGGAAAGGTGAAAAAGTTAATTAAGAAAATGACGTTGTAGCGACAAAAGATGATTAAAAGAACGTGCATACAAAATTATACAAATAGAAAGTAAAACATATATTTAAAAACAACGGGACGATAACAGTTATAGTTCAACCACGCTTTGGGGTTAGGATACATTAGGATTTTTTGAGTCTGAAGCGATAGGTTTCAGGCTCTAAAAATCCTAATGGATAAACCTGACCCAGAAATTGTATCCAAGAACTCAGGAGCATCTTAATTTATCAAACATAAAGCATTAATTTCAATTAGACCATTACAGGCTCTTTTGAATGTCAAAAAACAAAAAAATAAAAGAAAGAAACATTTGAAAGTACTGTAGTTGCCCTTTCTAATCTATCAATAAATAACAATTACTTATGTAATCAATTTCAATAATTAATTGAAGCCATATTTTGTCCGTCCCTTTAGGACTCAGTTTAGACCTAATCCTAGTTTTTATAGGATCGTGAGTTTTGATAGTTAAGATACACGCAAGGTCGCAGCGTTAATATAATTTGGCAAATTCTAATACATTATGGCCGATTTGATGGCATTCCTTATTTTATGTGGTTATAAGTCATTAAAATATCAAACATCCGTTTATCATAAAAACGCGAAAATATGTTTTCTGTGGGAGTTTTGTAGTTTTGAGTGAAAAAAGACGTGCATGCTTGCAAACTTCAGCTCCCTAGAAGGTTTTAGCTGGCACTTTAAAAAGCATTACAGCAACATAGTACAAAAAGTACTACAGCACCATCTATGAAAAAAAAGAAGAACTAATATCAAAATCCTGAACTGCACTATTAAAGTTGTCCGTAACTTAAGGCCCTTTTTGTTGTGTGTGTCCGACGTCACAGCCCCGAAATAGCAGTTTTGTTTGTTTAAAAAAAGAAGTAGGTACCTTTATATATATTTTTAATCAAGCCTATTTTTAAAATGAGCTTTATTACTTTATGTAACTTTCAAATACTTTTCCAATACATAATTTCATAGAAATACACGTTCGAAATCGTAACTTAATGTCACATTCGCGATTTTTTTTATCGAGTAAACTAATAAATTTATTCACTGACACAAACAAACCTAGATCTAGATTTCTAGAAGCTTGTTTTAAATCAAAAAACCATAAAAAATCGTCCTACAACAAATAATCCGAACTCCAAACAATCAACTGTAGAGAGATAAGGAGATCAAAAATAGAATGGAATTTTATAATTTTTGACATTTGAAAATATTACATCGTTCGATCGCAAGCAGTTGTTTTGACCATAAACAATACACTTTTCTCTAAAAAATAATAGCAAAGCCGATTAAGTATAAATTCTATTTATAGCCGAAAAACGAGAATATTCTCCAAGTATTATTTTTTATAAGCAAGGAAGCTGGAACAAATTGGAGGGACAAGATAAGGTTCGCTGATTTTAATGGCGTATATTTGAAACTTATTTTTGTGGAATACATTTTGCTGTGAAAGCCAATTTGTTTTTATTTTATTACTGGCTTATAAAACGTATCAAATGTAGCTTAAAAATAACAGTTTTCTTCTTCTTTAGAGTTAGAATGAAAACTTTAATGGCTGGCTGTTTTATTGATTCGCTTTTTAACCGACTTCAAAAAAGGAGGATGTTCTCAATTCGTTGTGCGTTACGTTAACCCCAGTTAGAACAAAGGTACACATATCACAAATTTGTCAATTTGCTTTTTAGTAACACAATTTGAAGCACATTATTACCAGTGTTGTTATATTACCAATAAGTTTTTTTTTGTACTTGATAAGAATTTGTATGAGTTATCATCACACCGTAATTAAAAGGTGACAACAAAAAAAAAGTTTGCAAAATAAACCGACTTCCAAAACAATAAAAAGTGGAAAATGATTTTAAAATGACTTGGTAGCTTTTCTTTGTTTCATCGATATTAAAACTATGAACTTCATTCATCATTTTCTTGCCCTTGCCCATTTTATTTGGGGTCGCAACACGTTTTCTTCTTCCATTCTCCCCTATCAGGCGTCACGGCATCATTTACTCCTTTCTCCTTCATATCATTCCTTACACAATCCATCCATATTTTCTTTGGCCTTCCTCTCGCTCTCTGTCCATCAACATTCAGACTTCCAGAAGTAAATTTATTTTCCAATGTTTTAGTGGCATCCATTTAGCGGTTGACACATAAAATACTGAGTTTTTTTGTGCTCCGGATAGCACGTAAAACCGTTGGTCCCGGTTGTTAATTGTAAATCTTTGACAGTCGTTACGAATACTCAGTGATCGGAAAGTCTGAGAACCAGTCTTAGCAAGAGGCACCACTATACCAAGTAAAAGAAAGAAAGAAAGAAAAACTTTTATTTGGGACTCGCACAAAACAAGTAAAAAAAAAAAAAAATTGAAAAAAAAAGTAGTACAGACAAGGTTTATTGTCTGTGCGAGGCCAAAAAGGTCCCTGTCTCAGCATAAGCTGCGATATTTTAAATTTAAAATAACACAGCGCTGGTATTCTGACAGGGCCAGTAAGTGGTGTCACGGACACAGAACCTTCTAACCGTATCGTGAAGGTTAGAAAGGCAGTCACTCCATGTAAAATACTGGTATTCAGCTACATCTGGGTAGACTGGTTGCTGATCCCGAAAAAAGAAAAAGGCTAGGCAGATGATGTGTCTACTGCTGGGGCATAGGTAACCTTAGCCCTCCAGCTGCCCCACATCTACAAAAATCTAGTACTCTTTGAAACCATGACTTTCCATGATTGTTGTTAAATATACTAAAGCTATTTCATAATTAGTCTGCAGTCTAGCCAGTTAGTTACAAACCAACATTACTCAGTTCCCGGATGGAAGCAAGCGTGATCTCGCTGAGAAATTAAAAGCAATGCTGTTTTTGTTTTTAAAAAGGGTGATTAAATTCCGTGGAATGAACTGATAACAAGGAAATTTATTTGTTTTGAAAAACCAGCCACATCACATACATTAAAGTTATGCTAGAAATTCTAATAAATAGAGGACTAGAAAATAATAATTAAGACCATTGGGCCAAATTTCATGAAGATCTGTTCAGCCGATTTGACGGGAAAGAGTAACAAACATCCAAACATCGATACATCCATCCATACATCCTCACAAACATTTGCATTTATAAATTTATATTTTTTGTAGGATAAGAAAAATTGCTGAATCATTTATACTCAATTATTTTACACGTAATTCACTTTTTCGGATAGGATACCATTAAATAACTTCTCCCCGTTTGACTAAAACCCATCCATGCTCCTTTTTTTTGTATTTCGGGGCCTTAGTATTTCGTTATCCGAAAAATCCAGTGTGTATTTCCATTTATTTAATTTCTTTACAGTAAGCAACACCTATACTTATCACTAAGCTAGTGCAACTACATAAAAAAAAACACGAGAAATTTATTAAGTTCTTTTTCAACTAGTCTATTACCAATCACACAAAAAAACTAACAACCATTAAACCTGTAAGTTCTGTAACAGTCTTTTAAAAACAATCTCCATACATTTTGGTCCTAATACAATAAAAACAAAGGACTTTCGGATGACCTTGAGTTCGTTTCAGAAAGACCCTAATTGAATCCTTAGGGGATCAGGGACTTTTTGTCCCCAAATGAACCCCGCAAATCTGTCTTTGATTGGAAATTGTACTCGCGTAAAACTGTGGTAAGCCTGCTTGATTTTTTTGGGATAATTGAAAAGGTAGTTGATAAGGAAGGTAGTTGAGTTAAAACTGTTTGGATTTTCTGGATAGGAAAGAAAATGCTATGTTATTGGAAGACATTTACACAAGTATATAAACTTCAGTGTAACTGACTGTGTGTTTATATACAATTAATCGGTGTTTGCTAGCTGACAAGTGACAATGAATGAATAATTTCTTAATTTTTTTATATAATTTCTTGTGATAAACGGAATTGTATAAAATCTGGTTCTTCTAACCTGACAGACAGATGTGTTGCTGGGGAGTTTGTTCCGCCACTTCTTCTTCCCAGCTAAAACACTAGGAAGTGGCGAAGGGCAGGGCGTTTTTGTGGGACTATCTCTTGTAATCTGACGTTCAAAAAGTGCTGATTATCAGCCTAATTTGAATAAATGAGTTTTGATTTTGATAACTTTTTTTTATTTGTCATGAATCTACCACCGCTGACATTAACACAAAAATTGGAACAGCGACTTGTTTTTTTTTTAATTATTTAAAAAAGAACATGTCATTGGTCAGTTTAGTGTTTTAACATAACATTAATACCACGCCTTTTTTACGGTTCGTAAATCAAATAGCTACCCCTGCTCTGGCCGGTGCGGGGGGAGTATCAGGCTTTTACTGACTAAACCCATCCATGCAGTTATCACAAGGCAAAGGTGTACTATCTGCCTAACATTTCGCCAGTCATGTTAAGTAATGGGGAGCCAACCTATTGCCACGAAACGGATATAAATCTAGACTTCATAGTTGTTAATAAACTGTGCTTGCTAATGACTTTATCAACTGAGAATTTCTCAAAACTTCCACTCAAAAAACTCAATAAAACTTGTCCTCACCCGAGAATCGAACATTCTCAACAGGCACGCTTGCGAGTAGATCAACGACACAGGTCCTATTTTCGATTAAATTCGACAGAACCAATACCAAACGCAATTAGTCACATTCACTCACATGACAAACATTGAACGACTTATTTTATCTTCAGCTAGTTTTCCTAGAAATAAATGAAAAAGCGTAAATTCAATTCCCACAGACTTTTAATTCATTTCACTGTGAATGGAAATACGAAAAGTAAAAACTGAACTGAGTTTGCACAGTTAAAGCTTACCAGGGGTTTCGTATTATATTAGTAGGCGGGCGGAAACCTCTCGCATCGCCCCTGGTTCAGTCCATGAGCTAGAGGTAGCAAGAGTTGAGCTAGAGGGAATGGGAAGCGGTCACCTTTTACGACACAGTTATGCTAGTGAAGGAAGTGGTTAGTCGTTTGAAGGAGAGCATCCCAAACCAATCCAGCTGCGAGTCGACTCCTGGCCACCATAGCCGCGGGTCCGTCGACGGTGCAATGAGTAGCTCACTGTCCGTTCGTCTTGTTACAACAGCCCGTGTCGACGGTGCATTCGTAACCCACGCGCGCCTCAAACAAATGTTTTGCTGACAGAGTAGCCTGCCAGGATTGCAGGTTATTCGAAAGAGAAACCGCGACCTCAGAACACGAAGGGCAGTAGAAGGAACGTGGATAAGTTTTAGTCAGTAAAATTCAGATACTCCCTTTCGCTCCACCCAGAGTGACAGATATCCTTACTAATATTATAAAAGCGAAAATGAGTTTGACTATCGTGTAGGTAAATCCTTACTAATATTATAAAAGCGAAAGTGAGTTAGTTTGTTTGTTTGTTTGTTACCTCTTCACGCTTTAATGGCTAAACCGATTGTGATGAATTTTGGTACATAGATAGTTTGGTACACGATAACTGACAAATGCTTGCACTGACTGGACAGGTCCACTCAATCTGTGTGGTGCTTTCTTGAAAAGACCACTTCAGACACTAATCTGCATAGTCCTCATTTAAGTTGACCAAGATTTTTTTTGTCTGGGCTTTAAAAGAGACTATGACCTCTGAGTTTGTTTCGGCTGTTTCTTCTCAGAGTGTAGTCGGGTACGAAACACCGGCCTCATCTAGTTTAAAAAAAAAATACGTGTAAAAGTGTTTGTGAAAACCTACTTGCAAAATAAACATCATTTATCATTTAACCAGGAGACGGACATAGGCTAATATTTTTTGAAAAAAGTGGGATGTGAGGGAGAAAGAGGGAAGAAAAAGGAAAACTTAGCGTTGCTATTACAAACCAATAAGGCGCAAGGGGAACTGTGTTACTCCAAATTTAACGCGGGCGAAAGCTAGTATTCTATACATGAAAAAAACTGTAGAGCAACACTTTCTTTACTAGGAATGTTCTAGTTCACATACATTTAAATAATTGCTTATTTATTGAAACTTACGCAAGAAGAAAACGTTCAACTTGCACACAACACGAATTAAGTGATTTTCTCCATACTTAAGGAACTTTTTTATGGAAAGCTTTGAACAATTCTTTTGGGTTCAGTAGCGTTACTAACGAGCAAATCATTTCTTTGAAAATCGAAAATTGTTTTTAGCAAGTTTTTGGTTCAATAAGGCAGCGGCATTAAATTAGTAGGTAGTCTGATGCTTTGGAAGTTGTTTCTGACTAGACTCACTGCATGCGGAGAGCCTGTCAGTTCCACCGCCTGCCAGGATTGTTCGAGAGAGATACCGTGACATCGTAACATAAAGACCAATAGAAGAACATGGGTGGGTTCTAGTCAGTAACAGTCTGTCACTATCCCCCGCTCATCCCAAGGCAGTGAAGTTATTTAATGATTGATTAAAACCATTTACTAAACTCTGTAGTTCCTTTGTGCTGTAAAAAAAATAACCCTCTCAGTGTACGCAGTCAAAAAATAATATGGCCGTTTATGTCGCAAGTTTGTTTATAGCCCTTGATACGTGAGTCTGGTTCGCTCTTTGCCAGTTTTTTTTTTATACCCGATACTGTTCTTTTTTTATTTTTTAGATCCTACTAATATTATATTTATAATATTGCGAAGGTTTGTGAGGATATATAGATGTTTGTTACTCTTTAATGTCAAAACGGCTGAACAGATATTGTTGAAATTTATCACAGAGGTAGATTATAGTCTGAAATAACATATAGGATATTTTTTTTCGATATCACGCACTAGTTAGCTAGTATACAATAAATAATATGTTTAAGCCCCTTGTGACTCCATGATGGCGACTGCGAAGTTCCAAATTATATTTACAAGAGAGTTCAAATAAATCTGTAAATGGATGAGCTAACATTTATTTGAAAGTCATGTCTGACATTAATCCAAATCAAAGTAAGTTGGTTCTGTTTAATCAGAGTTTGGACGCAATTATATAAATTAGGTAATTTATTTTAATGTCAGATGTTACACGTGTTTATACAATTTTCACAATTGCTGTAACTTCAGTTATTAAGGTAACGGTTTTAATGTGATCGTTATCTTTATTGCTATATATTTGACATTGTTTTAATTGCCTATTAATGAGACCGAAGTTTATACCTCTGAAAATACTCATATTTTAGTTGTAATATGATTTTTTTCTTTTACTTGAAAAGCATTTTTCTTTTTTGGGTGGGAAATCCTGAAATGACCACTTTGGGTGGAGCAAAAGAGTGTCAGACTTTTACAAGCTAAAACCGATCAATGTTACTTCTTCGCCTGCCGGGGTTGCGGGTTGTTTAAAAGAGATACCACAACCCAAGAACATATAGGGTAAAAGAAGAAACATGGGTGCGTTTTAGTCAGTGAAAGTCTGACATTTCCCCCCGCTCTGCAGAGTATAGGAAGTTATTTGGATGATTTCAGATCCGCAAATAAAAGGTATGTTTGCTGAGCGGCGATTTACCGCACACTGTTTCCTTGGGATTACATTTTTTGTCTATGCGGGCTAAGCTTTGGCCAACAGCTAGGAATTAATAATAGTAAAAATCAACTTTCTCCTCATAAACTCTCAGTAATTAAGTAGGTATATATAGCCACATTTTCAATAGAATTGTCTGTTGAAAGCGTGTTCTAAATGGATATTTAGTGGTAGTATTTATTGCTGAATGCCGTGTCTCTCTATTAAATACAGGGCCATGAACTTAATAGTTGTAACAGTTTGTGGTTTTGTGTTAATTCTAGCGCAAGTTTCTGTGAGGTTGCAAATTGGGTATCAATATTATGGTAAACTTTTCAAAGTGAGTTTATAAGAAATTTTAAATTGTTTTAAAATATATTTTTAAAGTAAATGGTTTAATTATTTAGTCGTCGTTAGTGTTGTTTAGGTTCCTACATAAAGTTCTGAGTAAATGTTCAATTCTGAACAAAAATCCGTTGCATCTTTAGAGTAAGGCAATCCTTACTAATATTATAAAAGCGAAGTGAGTTTGTTTGTTTGTTACATCTTCACGCTTTAATGGCTGAACCGATTTTGATGAATTTTGGTACAGAGATAGTTGAGAACCAGGAGACGGACATAGGCTATTTTTTTCTAAGAAGAGTGGGATATGAGGGAGAAACAGGGAAGAAACGGGAAAACTTAGCGTTGCTATTGCAAAACAATAAGGCGCTACCGAATTTAACGCAAGCGAAGCCGCGGGCAAAAGCTAGTTTTTTAATAAACGTCAATATTTAATATAATAGACCGCAAGAGGGAGAGAGAATTCGGTTTTTATAAAGTATAATTTTTCAACCAGGTTTTTCTTTGGTGTACCCGATACAAATCAAAATCGATGACAAACAAGAAAAACTATCGCCGGTTGCTTTAATTTGACAAAACCAGTCGAAAATCGATGCTTTAATAAGGGCTGTTTATATATTGTCTACTAGCTGTTCCACGCGGTTTCACCCACGCTGCTCAGCACCTGTTGGTCGTAGCGTGATGTTACATAGCCTATAGCCTTCCTCAAGAAATGGACTACCCAACACTAAAAGAATTTTCCAATTCCAACCAGTAGTCCCTGAGATTAGCGCGTTCAAACAAACAAACAAACAAACTCTTCAGCTTTATAATTTTAGTATAGATAGAAAAGCTGTCAAACCGCCATTTTTATTCATCAGATAAAAGTAATCTGACTATTAAAAAATCAGCTCCAAGATATCCTTCCCAAATGCCCTTGTTACACAAACAGGTAGAAACGAAACAAATTAGCCTCATTAATCGATATACCGTGTTTACGGCAACATTCCCCATACTCGTCGGCTTCCAGAAGTGTAAATAGGGCCATTACTCACGAGGTAGGCACGATCGCATAATTTATGCGTCCATCCCTGAATAAGGTTGTTTGTTTACAAATACTAATCGGTGTATGTTAACGTTATAATCGATGTAGGTCCTTATGGTTAAATTCAAGGGTAGGGTAGGGTGTATATGAAAATCTTTAGATGTGTCTGCTTTGATGGGGCACTAATATCTATAGATGACTAGCTGTACCTAGCGGTTCCACCCGCTGCTCACTTAGGGGTATGAAAAATAGATGTTAGCCGATTCTCAGACCTATCCGATATGTACACAAAATTTCGTTTAAATCGGTCCAGCCGTTTCGGAGGAGTATGGGAATGAAAACTGTGACACGAGAATTTTATATATAAGAAATATCTACATTTCTTATTCGGATGTGAGATCATCAAGAGAGGGCTCTTGCACTGTTCCTTGTTTTGACTAAAACCTGTCCATGTCCCTTCTTATCAAATCAAATCATTTATTTCAATTACCACCATTACAGGCACTTTTGAATGTCAAGAAACAAAATAAAAAGCCGTCCTGCAAGAGATGTTATATTCGGACCCCATTGTAACCTTGAATCCAGCGCTATCCCCAGGAAAACAGTTTTATCGACGAATTCTAGTTTCTCTTGATTCAATACTATGTCACAATCACTACTTTTGACGTTTGGCAGAGCAAATCTTATGCATTTCGTTTTTTTCCCATTTAATACCAAATTATTGGCGGTGAACCAATCATTTACCTAAACCGGGTTTTGTTCTTCGTGCTCCGGGGCTGTGGTTCCTCTTTCGAACAACCCACAGCCCGGTTTGCAGGAACCCTAACGGGACCCTCAGATTATCCTGAGCTAGGCTGAAGGCATGTCGGAAAAGAAACATAGTTTGCCCAACACGTCGCCTGAGAACCAAAAGAATTTAAAATGTTAAGCTTAAACTAAGTATACACATATAAACATTTTATGCAAGACATGAGTAATGTGAGTTACCTGATTGACAGTTAAAAAAGAAAAAGTCCCAGCAAATTGATTTGCGAGTGAACTTTGGGAACTTTATAATACATTAGAAAAGCAAAGCATAGGTCCCAAACTCATTTCCAAGACCTAAATTACCCGTCAAATCTCCACCAACATAAAATGTAACATTAACATGATAATTCTCCCCTCCAAAAGCTAGCATTTATCTCCAGCATAATGTATCTAGCGGCAAAACCTGCTTTCCAGAGGGTAGAACGGAAGACGGCCGAGCACCGAGTTCCGGAGCCGTACCGCCAATTAGACCCGCAGGCGGATTGTACCGCCGCGCGCCGGTTAGCACCGCCTCATACCGGAGTAATCTGCATTTAGCCAGATTTTTACTAGTATGAAAAGGGCTTTTTTATCTGTTTTCACGTTTTTGGTAGCAATGTAATATAATGTGTTGGCAACATTGTCTCTCTGCTGTCATGGCCAATATTGCGTGCGGTGTAAAACAAAGTTTGCTATATAGTTAAGCGATTGTTTTACTTACATTTACATCCACAATACGTATACTTTGATAATTTTATCGTTTTTTTTAGCAGATATTTGAATTATTTCAAGTATTATTTTATTTTTTGTATTATTTCAATTTCACAGGATTTTATTGTTATGACGTTTTTAATGCAATCGACATAATTTTTGTCCCACACAAAGTTGAACATATTGGATTATCAAAACATTTATATTATTAAAGCTTTGTGAAACTCAAAGCAGCGTTAAGGTGCCTTTTTAAAACGCCAAGGTTATAAAGCGTTCGTTTGTAAACTTTTAGTCGAGTTTACATCAAACCTAACCATCGGGTATGAAACTGGGCGAACTGAACTGAATACACGAGTAATACAAGCCGTTTGACACACGGACAGGCTCGCGTGCGGAATCAATTCGGCAAACTGTCGCTATCGCAAACGAAGGTGTGTGGTGTAAATGCTAATGTCTCATGTTGTTCTCCGAGACTTCGAACTCGGTAAGTTTGCGATCTGATTAAATAGGTTTAATTTATCAGGTGGTTCTTAATCGACTTCAAAAATAAGGAGAAGGTTCTCAAATTGCTTTATCCACTGTTTTTTGTGTTTGTTACGCGATTTTGGCGTCGATTGTGGGCTGATTTTTAACGCATTAAGAAGCTTTATAATTGATAGCTTCTTCTCCACGCGCGTAAAATGGCAGGCAAAATCCACTACATAATAATGTAAAGATTTTGAGACGTCGTTAACCCTGACACGAACATTATATAAGGCTCGACGTTATAGTAACATGTTTTTATAAAAGCTAGCCTTTGTGAAACGTTACTGTAACAAAACGTCACAAAAAGGTCTCCGCTACCAATTTCCATTACATCGTTTACCTTGATGTCGTACCCGTTTTGTTACAAAACCGCTCACAGGGCATTGTTTCAATCCTTTACACCAAATAATGGAGTCTATATTATTTAAAAGGTCAATGTTTGGCTAATTTATAACAGCCACGTGTTTCGATTGACAGGTTAAAACGCGTTGCTTCAGTTGGTCCATGGTAACCACTACATACCGAGAAGCCTTACCCTATTTTTTTTTTTAACTTTGCTCCAATCTAGGATTTCTCGTGTATCGTGGGTTCGTTTACAAACATTTTAAACTCACATACACAATCAGCCAGACCCGGAATAACAGATCTGTAGGCCATACAAATATTCGTTCCTTGCGGTAATCGAACCCGCGACACGTAGCGCAGCAGTCGATCGCACAGCCCCTGCAACCGTGACGTCAAATTTGGGATAAAGACAGGAGAATGATGATTTTTAAGTTTGTTTATTGTTCTTTTGTATTTCTTGTCAGTGAAATAATAATACTTACAACCCCTTGGGTAGCGGGAAAGACAAACACTAACTAAGAGCTCACCGAGAAACTTTAGGGTTAATAGTCCGTTAACCTTAACCTTGAAACGGTAACATTGTTTGAATCACTTAGTTACATTACTAGGTACATTCTACAAAGTTGGTTGGTAGACAACTTTCCATTCTATACCTTTAGAAATAAGGTTGGAAAATGGTTACCCTCGATCATTGCCGGCTGTTACTACCGGAGAAAAAAGGGTTGTTTATTTTCTCGCAAAAGAATCATCGTGGGTAAAGATGATGGAGTCCAATTTTTTGACGTCATAAAAGATAGTCGATCAAAGAACTATGAGATTTTCTTTCAAATATAAGACAGTAGAGCTTATAAATACAAACGTTTGATGTGTGTATTGCCAAAAAGGTACATGTATAGACAAAGGATCTTAGTTGGAATTATTTCATCAATCATTTTTATATTTCACATAGGCACTTAAAACACGTCGAGAAAAGGTGCACGGTTCGGGTTCGTTGCTTCTTAAGGAGAAGAAATTCCATGGTTATTCTTTTAAAATCATTTGGTTTTACAATGTTGTTGTTACAGCGTTAATACTTAAGTATGAGAGGACAGCGTAGTCATTGCTTACTTGAAAACTATTAAAAAAAAAAACTGATTATTGAGATTAAAAGATAAAACAAAAATTTTGAGGTATCAAGGGACACCCGGATGGAACGAAATTCTCGTCGCGACATCACACTGTTCAATGCGAAATAGAAATGAAAATATCTGGCTTGCTTACTATAAGAGAGAGAGAGAGATAGACAGAGAAACATGCGACGCCGCACAGCTTACTATAGCAATTTAAATTATTTTTTTCCGTCTAGCCCCCTTTCACAACGCGCGATAAGGAACTTCGTTCCAATATTGAGAATATTTAGAGACATCTATAAATTTTTGCCATTTATGAGCTACCAGGGAAGCCGCATTTACAAAAGGAACTAAAGCCAGACTTCTTTATCAGTTTAAATTTAACAGTTTTCTGTACATTTAAAATTCTATAAAAGAGCTATGTATTTGTAACAGTATGTCGATGTCCTATGCATCATGTTCGCTATTCGTCAGAACTTCCAGGTAACTATGTTAGTTACACCAGACCTTGTTTGTGTTGCTCTTTATCTAAGACCTTCCAATTTGATGGGACAAGCGGAAACTTGAGCGATTTACGTCGGAGTTTCGTTACTAACTGATGAATTGAACTTGTAGCCTTATTTTATTTAGACCTAGCTTCCGCCCGCGACTTCGTCGGCGTGGCTTAGTTTCTTTTGGCTAACGCTAACTTTAACCCGCGTGCTATCAAAATATTATCTTTCTCTTCCCTCTTTCTCCGGTTTTTTTCGCGTTTTACTTTCGCTTTTGTAATATTAGTAAGGATTTTAGTTTTACTAGTTATATGTATGATGTAAGTGAAACTTCCTCTTTAGACCGAAAATCGATGGTGACATTTCTGACACTTTTACTGTGTTATGTTTACTTTTACTATGTTTTACGACCAAATAAATGCTTATAATACCTTGATTTGAAGTTTGTCCGTCTTTTTCAGGGTCAATGTCGATGAGTTTTCACACAGTGCGCAAAATTCCACAAATTAGATCGCAAAAAAAGTCGGTCGTCTGCAACATCCCTTATGTAAGGAGGAAAAGGAAATCCCGTGACGCGTGCAGCTTCAAGGACGCGATCTGCTTTCCTCCCCTCCCAACTTCCCATTATTACCTCCTTTTATTTTCTCAGCCGCCACACTACTACAGTTTCCGCTATCCTTGGGTTAGTAGGACGGACAAATAGTGTCGCCTAAGCGTTATTGTGTCTTGTAGTGTTTTTCTTTTTGTATGACAACTGTGCTAGTCCCGTATTCAAGGTTGCAATCAGTCCACTGTAATAAGGTTCCTATTTGCTTGAAGGTAAACAAAAAAGAAATTTGGTTTACTTTATGTTTTATCCCACATTATTGGTGAAGTATACTACACGTTCATAATTTAGTGACTGTCTTAAATTTAGCATGCCACAGATAAACAAAAATAAATTGGCCAAGGAGCTCCTGTCAAAACTATGCCGCAATTTGCATAACTGTCAGACTGGCATAATAAAACTTTATGGGATTTCGAAATTCGATGCAGGATATAAAAAAGTAGGTTGAATATCGATAGCCTATAAAAACAGAAACGTTGCCAGGTAAAATAACTGGCGAAAAGCCATGAAATACAGAATTGGTGTAGTATCTTGATATACTATAAGAGCTGTTTATTTTGATTCGAGGATGAGACAACAGATTTATTGGGGGAAAATATACGTGGAATTGCTTTATTATTTCTCAGAAATTATGTTTGGAAAGTGAAAGCGTATCGTGTATAATATGAGATGATGACCCAATTTGAGATGAATGTTATCATTTACTTGTTTGTCCCTACTACAATCTTTTTATTTGATATATTAAGTATTTGAATACCATTGAATACATATTTAATTGACAATTCAAAATTTACTTGCTTGTAATTAAAAAATTACATTTCATTTCTTCATAAAAATCTTTCCACAAAAATTTGAATAAAATAACATGCCATATAAAGCTACATATTGGGACGCAATAAAGTAACCCAATAAGCAAAATCAATAGCTACGTAAAACAAAAGAGTTGTCAATAAGCCGAGCTATTTAAATTGACGTGTGACATACGCAGTGACGCCTCACTGCGTATGTCATTCGCGACATCCTGCCATAGACACGAGTGGGATTATTTCGGTAACATTCGTCATTGCTCGCGGCGCGCAAATCTGCATTGACAGCTCGCATTCGCGCGGGAAAATTGACAGCCATTTTGTTTTATTGCTTTCAACTTTCGTTTGATGTCTGTTAGCACAGAATTGGTTTACGGAAATGTTGATAGTTTTATTACGTAATGAAATTGAGAAGATTTTGATGAAATTTCAAATTGTTTGATGGCTTTACGCAATTGAGGGAAACAAATAGTAATAAAATGATTTATTATATCCGGCAAAAAGATTTTGTCGTCTTTACTTGTGAGATGAATTTGTGGCTCATAAATACCGTGAATCTGTTGCCCTTACAAGACCATATTTGCTCTTTATCGCATTATAATTTCATCAACTGAGATAACTGTTTGCCAGACAAATCTGTGGCACACAAAAATACCAAACACAAGAAAAATAGTACAGCAATCTAGAAACCGAAGTAACTTTTGAAACTCGAGCCCCGATTCCTTCTAGTCCGTCACGTAATGGAGTTATCTATACACGTCAACACTACATACAAGAGAAACGGGACACCCACAAAATGGACTCGCCCTAACAAACGACCTACCTACTTTATTAGATTTCGGTCGCCCAACCCCGACACTGACAGTAGGTACATAAAAATGATTGATAATCTATCAATCGCCATACCATAGAGTGATAGAGCATGAATGCCCACACTAAAATGGTTTCGCGAATGATTTATGTATCTGCATGATGGAGTAAAACAAAAAAAAAACCTAAAAGTTCCTTCTAGTTATCATTTTTCAGGTTCAAAGAACTCGGAAAGTAAATGTGTGAGGTATGTACATTCCAGCTATCTATATGTACGAAAAGCGATCATATTTTTTTTCCTGACAACGTTGAGCTTGGCTGAATACGAGTTTTCCATTGCCTACAAACACAATATAAAAACATTTCTCTTCGTCGCCTCTGTTACCTCGTGAATGTCAAATAACAGAAGGCCCTTACTTGTTTACGTCGAGAAAATCGATGAAAATCAGCGATGTATGAAGCAAATAGACTTAGGAGCGTTTGTTTGACAGCAAATATTATTAATCCATTCTTCTCGTGGTCTCGTGCGAGCAATTAAAATTGTTTATGTTCAGTCGTTTTCATCGTTAATGACTTGAGGTATAATGGTACATTTGGATTCTAGGGAGGAAACTTTGTCTTTGCTTTCGAGGCGTAATTAACAGACATGCCAAACGAGAACAGCAGCTAAAAAATTGGTATACTTGTACACCATGTTTCCGGAAAAACTTACGACATAAACGGCCACGTTTTGACTGCGTAGATTAAGAGGGTTGTTTTTTCACACCTCCAAGGGTGTACTAGTACATGATTTAAATTTCAACTCGATATCTTTTCGCGTTCCCGAGATAAGGGGTTCTTCTTCTTCTTCATGTGGATCCCGCTTCTTGGGGGGGTCCGGTTTCCGTACTTAGTAGTCCTTGCAGTGGACCATCGTGCATCGTGCGTATCAATAACGGGTCTTGTCGGACAAATTGATCCTATAAGGGTTCTTTTTTCCCTTTCCTCTGAAGTACCTACTCCAAAAATAAAAATAAAAAACACCCGAAAAATCTCGAAAGCGAATTGAGCTAATATAATATTATCCCCTAAATTACCATACTGCTAATCACTAGCAAAATCAGTACTTACAAGCATAAAATGACGTCATTACACAATTCAGTCCAATCGGATAAGTCCAAAATTCATATCTCCGCTCAATAACGGTCTATTGGCCTGGAACATCGCACCGGACCTATAGAGGTCCGTTTTATATCCTGTTCAAGTGGCCATTTCATTCAGGACCCTCAAAATTATGTATAACTTAATAACAAGCCCTTTATATGGCACCCTTCGTGAGCTACGATCTGTATGTAAGGAGTATTTAAGGATAGCTGGAAAATATAATATCGTACGATGAAGGTTTTATGCAGTTCATTGAGTTTTGTTTTTTTTACCGTTTTGTGTTCTGCCGGGATTGCGGGTTGTTTGAAAAAGATACCGCCGTTTCGGAACACAACGCAAAAAGGAACATGGATGGGTAGTATCCAGTAAAAGTATGACAATCCCACGCGCTCCGTCGAGAGCGAGGGAAGTTATTTGACGAGATCCCATACGAAAATAAAAAACGAAAGGGTTTGGTTATTTGGGTTTTGTAGTTGGGGATCCTCGATAGTGTTTCCCTTGGTTCTTATTATAAGTGTAAGACGTGATGAAGCTGTAAGACGTTTTTTTTTATTTATTTGCTCGATTATAAAAAAACATAATTTATAATCGACACTTTTTTAAATGTTTATTTTTTTTTGCTACGTCAAATACACGGTTGGGTTGTATTTTTGGTCTAAGTAATTTTTTTTTTACAATAACTTATTATTGAAATAACATAAAATGGAAAGAATTGTGCAAATTTTTATTCAACTTCATAAAAACATATATTTTCATTTTTTAACCCTACTTTATTCGAAAATTAAGTATCTATTTTCTTATAGCACGTAGCTTAATTCTTTAGTGCATTAAGTTTGTTAAATACAATAAATGTCCATTTGACACAATACTCATTATTACCACATCACAAAATGTTTACTAGATTTTAGTGGTTTGAATAAAAAACTGCGAATCGGTGCGATGCGAATTCGCAACGCAGAAAACTGCGACACAAAATGCTGCTATGCGATTTCGCGTGGCAAGGCGTGTCTCTCTAAGATTCGGGTGACTATTCAACCATACTAAACGTATAAAGTGAACTAGGTCGTGACATGGATCGTAAAACGAATTGGCACTTTTGTAATAACTCAAAACACGTAAGAAATTTTGCTGTTAAGTTCTTTAGATGCGATTTCGCATGGCAGTTTTGTGTACAAGCCTTTATATTTCTGAAATTTATTATGAACAAAAACCTCAAGAGTCTAACAATGTCTCCTAAATACATACACGAATTTATCATTATCAGATCCCCAAAAATGACGTAATCACGAATCTTCAGTCATTTCAGTAATTACGCAGACAATTCAAATATTATTTTAACAAAACTGAGCATTGCTGAGAAAATCTAATTTATTTTATAAGCTTTCCCTATGGGTAATAATTTATTATAACTACACTAAAATATAATTAAAATTGTATGCTGCTACTAAGGAATACTCAAGAAATTATTATTTTAATTTTAAATGAATCCCGTCTTGATGCATGTGGTAGTTTAGTAATATACATTTATTATAATATAAATTTAGACGCTACATATCTCGCTCCAAGTATATTTTCCCTTAGCATTTTTTGTTGTTAATCTTTTCCACGCTAGGAATTTGTCCTGTGTCGCGAGTGTCTTAAAACTCACATACACAAACAGAAAGACCCGAAACAACTATCTGGTTATACAAATATATGTTCCGTGCGGGAATCAAACCCGGGACTCACAGCGCAGCAGCCAATCGCTCAGGCACTGCGCCAACCGTGACGTCAAAATTAAAGCCCCTATTCTCTTTTAACAGCTTTAAATTTCCGAAGGCATTTGTAACATTCTACTTTAAAATTTATTTATCTACACTTCAAAATAATAATGCGAAGCTAAGCTCACTTTTCGATCTTCACAAATAAAATAGCACTTTACACATTTCTCTCTTTTCCGCTATGATTTTAGTATACAGTACAAGTTCGGATAGGCCCCGACACCCAATAATATTATTTCCGTAAAAGGGATAAGTGATCCCCGGACAAACGGATTAATGGTCCAAAACGGTGTCGCCTATTCGCAATGTACGGAACCATTTTTCATTTTACCCCAAAAGAAAATAAAGGAGATTGTGCACTTTCTTTTATAAGATTGTTTTGTTTTCCGCGGTGATCGGTAACGAAATGTGTTTTTTATTATTTGTTTTTGGTAAAGCTAAGATAAAAGTTTTCTTTTCTTTTTTAGTTTTCGTATCCAAAGAGTGTTGAGTGAGGTTGTGTTGTGGAAATAAAACAAGCTGTCGATCCATGCAAAATGTGCTAACTAACTAGTATTCAGCTGAATCTGGTTAGTCTTGAAGCTGACTCCGAAATTGGGATAGACTGATGCTATCGTAACTAACTTTAGTATCCTGATAGTAAAGTTCAGTAAACCTTCATATCGTAAATAAGGCGTAAGTCATAATTGTCCAGGATGCAGAAAAATCTTTTGATTCCGTAAAGTTCCAAGCATTTCTGAAATTAAAAATTTTCAAGAATATTTGTTAACGTTTTAAACTTGCATTTTAAACTTTTTATTGAGATTTAACACTTTTAAACACCACCTAACCTTCCCTTGCGAAAATGGTCAAACACATATTTGACTTTGGATTTGGAGTTCATTGATCTATTTCTGGTGAATGAACCTATGGTATAAATAGGCACTCGTAATAGAAACGCTGCTAAAACACTCAAGTTGTCAAGGAAGTAAGAGTTATCAAATTACAAAGTGCTAAAATACAAAAAAAAATCAACCAAGAGCTAGTCCGACTCGGGCACCGAGGGTTTCGTATAAACTTACAACAAAAACGTACATATCTTTTGACTACGCAGAGGGTTGATTTCACAACACAAAATAGCGCATATATTTGAGCATATCGTTTTAATTTTAACTCGATACTTCCACCCATTCCCAAGATAAAAGAGTCTTGACAGACAGACAGTGGGGTTACAGACGGGTAACAAAGTGTTCATACTAGGGTACAGTTTTTCTTTTTAAGGAACCCTAAAAACTGGCACTTACGACTCGTCTATAGTTTGGCTTAGAATAATGTATAACCTGTTTACATTTATCATTTTCATACTAAGATCCGCACAGCAACCAATCTTGAAACCAATAAAACTGTTTACATCAGTAATAAATAGCAAAAATATCCATATTTATTTCCATACAATTTTCCGGAGCGCTGGTTACCCTAATGCGTATAACGTAATGGTATTTTATTTATAATAAACGAGATTATCAGCCATGAGCGGTTATGCTACAGAGTAATTTTGGTACAGAAGCTTCAGTTTGAGTGTTGGTGTCAAACATCAGTAATGGCGACTGGAACTGGTGTGTTTTTTTACGTAATTTGAATATGTCCGCACACTTAATCCTTTTATAATTTATTGCATTTTATTTTAATATTAGTAATTTTAATTAGAATGTTATGTAACTTATTTGTGTGATGTAATTTTATTGTGTTTTCTGATATTATTTTATTTAATTGAAAATGGAATGCTTGTAAAACACAACGTTCTTGTGTTTATATTACCTAAAATGAGTCTTTGTGTTACCTGATACAAATGAATAAATAAAAAGAAAACCAGATTGACTAAGCAGGTGATATTTCAAGCAGTTTTTTTGTAATAAAATGCTACATGTTGTAAAAAGTAGAACTGAGTAGGCCTATGCAACTTTTAAGTTTCATCCGACAGTTCACTGAACTTTCGTTGTTACAGAGGTCCTAAGTTTGCGGAGGTCACTTACATACATATCAAGTTTATAACATTTGCACCTGCACTGGTTCTTTAAAGTTATAAGCGCTGCGGTCGCTTGCAAAGTTCAATTTTAGAAATTCGGACGATCTGGCCTCCTCTATAAGTATGTAGTTTTTTTTAAGATTTTTCAAAAAAAAAAAACTAGTATTATTTGTTTTTGTACCAAGCCCTTTTAAAAAACAAGATCATTTTATGTAACTTTCAAATAATTTACCGATACATAATTTCATACAAACAAATCTATGAAAATGTAAGTGAGTGTCACATTGTTGTTTTTTTTTTATCGAACCTACTAATTTATATCATGTTTTAATTTTCACACAGCCTTTGGTCAAATGTATAATAAATATGTGTAACTTTAATAAAAAGGTTTTAAATTATATTCTTTCTTATGTCTGTGGTTTTCCAGAGCTTCAAAATTGGTAAAACCCCGCTTTAAGCAAATTGTAACAAATGAGTCTTCTGACCTTTCTTTCTTATTCTGTGGTACGTAATAAGATTGTGTACATGTACAAACGCAAGAGATATATAATAATATTTTGTTTACATAGTTTGTTGAGCATATTGGCTGAAAACTTCTACGAATTCAGTTTATTGTTTTACATTTCAACGGAAACATGCCAGAGAAAAGTGGGTATGTATTATTTGATGCAACTGAGAAGAAATACAAAATATTGTTTCATTTTAAAAAGAACTGATATATTATATTTTTAACTGTAGACGTTTACTGATTATGGTTATGATGCTGTACGGTATATGCAATAACAAATTTAATAGTACCGAACTCACTAATAGATTGTGTTATGTTGTACCTAGATCTGTTAATCGGCGGGAGGCACGCGCTCCTCGGCTATTCTACACTGCTCGATGTAGAACAAACGCCGGGGTGCGAGCTCCTATCCGCCGACTTTTAGAAACTTACAACTCATTTTTCACAGATTTTGATATTTTCGCGCTGTCGCAATCTAAATTTAAAAGACTGGTTTCACAATTTCTTGCAAGTCGCCAATAAATAGGTTTCTTTTGTCATCCATTTCCTACAACTTGTCCGTATAATATTTATTTTTAAATGTGTCCTTATATATTTAACACGCGCTCGTTTTCATACTCCGGTGTCACTCCGTGGACAATAGTGTGGGTTATACGTATTATAAGTTTTCTAATATAAGTACTTTTTGTTAATATTGTAATGTATAACTGTTTTTTGTCCCAAATAAATAAAATAAAATAAAAATAAAAACTGATATATTATAAAAGAACTGATATATTATAAATGAACTGATATATTATAGAATTGATATATGATATTTTTGCTATTCTTTGTTTATTCCAGATTTAAAAAAATATGAGGAATAATTTATGTATGGTGTTTAAAATAAGGCTTTAATTTGCAATATTTAACATAGATATTGACGTTTAAACATGGTATCAATTTTAACCAGTGTTCATAAAACTACGGAATATTAACATTTAATCATAAACCTACTTACTTTATTTAAAATAGAATCTCCAACGTCTAATTTAACAGATAAAAAAACTACATACATTAGGAATTTTAAACCCGTAAGGTTAGACAGAGAGGTGTACCTAATAATATACCCAAATTTCGCGAATTATGCCTAAGTTCGATGTAATAGGGGGCGACCCTTTTGCCATCAACCGGACACAAATCCAGACTCCGTGGCCGCTACTGAAAAGTTCTTGATGGAAAACAAGGACAACAAACATGTTCAGTACTCCACTAGATCAACGAGACAGTCCAATAAAAAACTTACAACATTTGAAATACGTTCCATTTCGGTTTCAAAATAAACGGTACAAAATATCATAAAGCATAGAGAAAGTAGAGTGACGTCGAGCAACGGAATCAATTACATACAGCCAAGCTTAATTGGAGGCAGCCACCGCCCGAGCCCCGAGCAAACAAGACGTGACCACCACTAAACGTTATTTATGTCTAAATCAAGGTAGCTTTATGTACTCGTAGCTCTACAGTTAACGTATGGGGTTCTTTATTGAAAGGAATTTGCTATAGTGAAGTATTTGGCTTTTGAGTACATAGCATTTAATTTTTTACCGATTATTTTATGTGAGTATATTTATGGTTCGTTCGTTCTAAAGTTCGAAAAAAGAAGTTTCACAGCAAACGTTTTATACTAAGTTTCATGTACAGACGCCTGCACATCAAGCTACTACAATCTGTCAGATTTCTTTGATAGATTTTCGACTTTATTTCTAAGGTCCAAGGTTCATTGGGAAAAATTGTTTCGGGTAGCTTGACCTGCAGGCGTCTGTACATAATGCATGGTTGACAGCCTATATGTAACGTTTTAAAAAGTTGTTTCTATCACAGATACCTAAAACACGAAAAACAAAAATTTGTCTATGGACAAAGTGGTGATGATACACGCGCCCAAACTGTAGAACAACGCGTATAGTTGCCATTGATTATAAACAGACTCATACCGGCGTCATTTCTCTTGACCTAGAGCGGGCAACAGCCTTTTGGGTCTATTTTCGTACAGCACTAGCTAGTACTGATGTACTGACAAGAAACATGTGTTTGGATAAACCAAGTTGTTGGAAGATTTACGCAAATTGAAATGACAATGATTTTGAGAAGAATTTTTATCTCCGTTTTATTTCTGGTAATGAATCATTTTTTACAAGCTTTTGAGAACAGACTCATTCTATAAACATACGTGAGCATATCTGAGAACATTGTATAAATGGTTTGGTATCTCTCTGGTATATAGTGCTTACTTTACTTTTGTCACATCACTATATTTATATTATACTTGGATTAAGTTAAAAACCATAGTCGGGCATAAGAGAACTTTATTTTTATTACAGTAAGGTTGCTCTTGGTTTGCTGCTGTCAAAAATAAAAGGGATGAATACAAATCTCTATAGGCATTTTACCGTTTATAAATCACTAATCATTAAGCTTACTAACCTGAAGTTTGAAATGACTCATTTGTAGATCACATTTTTAATGCAAACTTTAGAATAGCCAAGCCTGTAAAAGGTACAGTTTAAATGCTTCAGATTACGTGCCTGAATTCTTTATTCAAATCAATTCAATTTTTTTTTATTTCGTATCAGCCAGTCATGTCATCTATCTGACAGCGGAACAAAGACAAACTCGACAAACAACCGTAACAAAATTAAATCAAATTCATAAGTAAAATTCTTTTGTAATGTAAATGGACCCGGTAGGTAACAAGAATAAATATACGTCCAAATTCATCCATGCGAGTGATACGTACATAGAACATCTCAATGGCCGTTCGGACACGTACACAGAGGTAAATTTATAAATAGCATTTATGTGGAGCGAATTTTCCACTGCGATACATCCGCCTCGCTCGAAGCTCAGCGTCACAACAATAAAGATAAGGAGAAACTAAACGTTCGGTTCTGAATTTAAAATATTTTTGAATTTTTGTTTTTCAACGTGCTCTGAAATAAAAAGTAGTGATAGATTTATGATTTTACAATACTGCTTTATGGTTTTCAAATGTCATTCGGTAGGAGGTCGCTGTCAGTAAATATCAATTATTAAAATATTTGTGAAAAGAGCACATTAGTTTCAAATAAGACAAAGTGCAAAAATATTCATAACGTGTTAATGTAAAAGTTATGCATTTACGATACCAATAACATCGTAAGACATTTTTATTTGTTGTTACAAAATGTCTCATTGCCAGAAAATGTAAGAAAATCGTTGTTCATGATTCATGTTGAAAGATGTTTCGGTTTTAAAATTCCTGTGGACAGCGTTGCTGACTCAAAAAATATTAGCAGCACTTTGCCTATTTAGCAGTATAATGATAAATATGTGTAAGAGTACCCTTGATTAAGGCAAATAGTACTTGTTTTATTCTAGACCATAACTTTTCCCATTTGTTTTTATTTTTAATAAGTTTTGAGTGTATTGTGTCTTTATAATATACTAGCTTTCACCCGCGTTAAATTTGGGGTAACACAGTTACCCTTGCGCCTTATTGATTTGTAATAGCAACGCTAAGTTTTCCCTTTTCTTCCCTCTTTCTCCCTCACATCCCACTTTTTTGAAGTTATACTTCTTTTGGGGCGTTGTGATGAGAGTGATTTGGTACTACAGCGACACATTGAAGTTAGTTCTAGGTGGTATCCAGTGTGACCATATGTGGCAGGAACCTGCATTTTGGCAGGTTTAGCCCTTTATTTTACTCTGGCACTTTTGTTGACAAAATGACAAAAGCGATGTATAAAGAAAGTGATCAAGAAGAATTCGATGTTAATACGAATGTATAATTTAATTCAGTTCAGTTTTAGACTTTAAGATCAATTATTTTAAATAAAACTCCAAAAAATAATGTGTCTATTTATTTTAAATTTTTGGAGTTTTATTAAATTACATTGGCATTTTGTGCTTTCGATTTTGGCAGGGTTTGTCAGATTTTTTGCCTAAGTTGGGCAGGATCTCTAATTTGTAGTTGGTCACACTGTATCGGTCATCATAATGTGAAGTTAGTTCTAGGTGGCATGAAAATCGATAACATACGTTCAAGTTGTATAAAATCTACTTTCTAGTATTTTTATATTTATAGCACGTGTTTCGTAACAGTACAATTAAACAGTGTGAATAAATGAATATTATTTTGGTGTTTTTAGAAAAGTATAAATGTCAACGAACTGTCAAAGTTACGAGCCGTTTTCAATGTGTTTACTGTTCGATTTCGGTCGGCTATCCACAATAATGTAAAATATCTTGTTCAGATAGTGAATCAAGTGATTTTGAAAGATTTTTGGGCTGGAGTAACTCCGAACCAGTTGAAGAAAGTGGTTCTAATCAATGAAGATATAAATTGAAGATGGATCATTTTAGTATCTTCGATAATAATGAATTCCAAGTTAGATTTCCGCTAGATAAGCCATCTGTACAAAGTTTACATGTCGAAGCCAAGGAGCCAGGTATGTGTATGTCTTACCGCATAATATTCATTTGAGACAACCAAAACAACACCATTCATTACGCATTTTACTTATGGTATACATGATACATCCTTTTCACCAACTCATAATGACTACTATTTTACGCATTATGGACAAAGTCAGTCACTGGCTAATACCAGTGACTGACTTTGTTGGTGTATCTAAATAATCAGTTTTTTGTATGTTACAGCAGTATTTATTTGTTTCATTGGTACCTTGTAAATCATATAATCATTTTATTTCATCACCCATGTGTTATTTAGTAGGGGATGGGATTAGGTTTTACTATATAAATTTTTGTTAACACAATTCAATTCTTTTCTTAGGTTCAGAGACTGGAGAATTTAGAAATTGAAAGGGATCCCCTAATATAAGCTGTGTGATGTAAAATGATGAAATATGAATTTAGTAGCCTGTTGGCCTGGTTCAGCTTCTGATGCCACTATATTTAACAACTAATAAAAATTACAGGTAACTTTTCTATAATATTACAGCATTATAAAGTAAGTTTTGTGACCAAATTATTGAATTCAGTACCTATCCCGAACTACATCTTTTATCAGCTCAGTGTGAAAGTAAATTGTACGGTCACAAATGGCTGCTTGCAGACATTGCATATCTTTTAAACCTTACACCTTTGTTAAACCCTTGATTACATTATTTAGGTGTACTAGTACTTATTTAAAATGTTATTTATTTTAGGTTTTATAAGAAAACTAACATATCCGGTGTTATAGAATGTATAGATAGCACATTATTTGCTATGATGAGACCTAAGGAGAATGAAGAAAGATAATATATAATAATATTACTGTCGCAAAGGATATCATGCAAGAAATGTTCTATTGGTAAGTTCAGTGAAAGAAACACTTGCTTAATTTTTTTATCTGTTCATTTGGATATCAAACAGTATAATAATAATATCAAATTATGTGTTTAAGAAATATTTAAAAATATAATTTTATGTAAAGAAAACAATAAATGGACTAAATATCAAATTACATAAGTACATTTAAACCCTTATCATTTATGTTATCTAATCTAATATTATAAAGCTGAAGAGTTTGTTTGTTTGTTTGTTTGAACGCGCTAATCTTGGGAACTACTGGTTGGAATTGGAAAATTCTTTTAGTGTTGGATCTTAGTCCATTTCTTGAGGAAGGCTATAGGCTATATAACATCACGCTACGACCAACAGGTGCTGAGCAGCGCGTAGTATTAAGATAATGACACAAAAATAAAACAATTTATTATTTTACTTTAAACAAAGTGTAAGTAATAAGTATTTTTTACTCTAATTGCAGATAACAGATGCAGATTTAAATATAATACACGTGGATGCTTCATAAGGTGGACGATAAACAGCCTGGCACCTCAATTAAATATTCATCAATATCCTGAATCAATGTTTTTTTTAATGTCAAAAATTAGATAGTATTAAACCAATATAAATCATTGAGGTTGTTGTATTTTGTCAGTTTTGTTTTTGTTTGTTGTTTCCTTGATCGTGTTTGTAAACATGAACGAGAAAGTGTTGTGTGCTGAACTGATATTGATTATGGTGACAAAATTCAAATATAGCCTACTTATAATTATTTTTCTATAAGTACGTCAAAGAAGTATAACTTCTAACGCGTGTACATAAGTACACACACCCCTTTTTTTTTAAATAAAAATTAGCCTATGTCCGTCTCCTGGTTCCCAACTATCTATGTACCAAAATTCATCACAATCGGTTTAGCCATTAAAGCGTGAAGAGGTAACAAACAAACAAACAAACAAACTCACTTTCGCTTTTATAATATTAGTAAGGAAGTAAGGATTCTCGACTTCTCGATACTTTTGTTTACTTCCACTAGCACAGGGTTTTGAATAAGTTACATAGAGCCATCATCATCATTTTCCTGCCTTTGTCCCATTCTATTTGGGGTCGGCGCAACATGTTTTCATCTTCCATTCTCCCCTATCAGACGTCACGGCATCATTTACTCCTTTCGCCTTCATATCGTTATCCATCACTCTTTTAGTCACATGTGCTTCATAGAGTAATTTCGATAAATGTAATTTTGGACCCCAAAACAGTGGTTTCCTAACATTACTTTTTTGCGTAGTGATTTTTGGGAAGTTGATGTATGAATATAAATGCTTAGTTGACGGTTTTGCAAAGGGTCCGTTTTTTTAAGATTGAAAAGTAGTCCTACTAATACTATAAATGAGAATGTTTGTGAGATGGATAGATGTACGGATATTTGTTACTCTTTTACGTCAAAACGGCTAAACGGGTCTTGATGAAATTTGGCACAGAGGTAGAATATAGTCTGGAATAACACATAGGACTTTTTTTTCGATCATCATGTAGGCGAAGCCGCGGGCACCATTTAGTTTTAAATAAAAATAAAATATGCTTTTAGAAATGTTTTGTTTTATATTTAGTATCCTGTCTGAATCGAATCGAAGATTTCATTTATTAAACAAAAACTTGCTAAGAAAACTTGCAATAATTTCCACAAAGCCTTGTAATCATCAAAATTTCAAAGATTAGCCTACTCAACGTCAGATTTGATCGGTAATTGCGGTAACGAAGATTAATATCTTACGGTGGATGATAAATTGAATCCTTGTTACAAAGCACGAGGACTGCCAACCATGATTTATTATAGACATTAAGGATGAACGTATTACATTTTTAATGTATATTTTGGCTATATTAATCCTTACTAATATTATTAAAGCGAAAGTGAGTTTGTTTGTTACCTCTTCACGCTTTAATGGCTAAACCGATTGTGATGAATTTTAGTACATAGATAGTTAGGAACCAGGAGACGGACATAGGCTCATATTTATATTTTCATCAAAAAAAAGTGGGATGTGAGGGAGTAAGAGGGAAGAAAAGGGAAAACTTAGTGTTGCTATTACAAATCAATAAGGCGCAAGGGGAACTGTGTTACCCCAAATTTAACGCGGGCGAAGCCACGGGCGAAAGCTAGTATGTTCATAAAACATTCGCTTGTATTTTTTTGTGCCTTTCAATCAGTCCCAAACTACAAGCAGATTATTTTGTGCTCTGTCCTTCATAATTATCGTGTCCTTCTACAGATAGTTGTTTCGGGTCTGGATGTTTTTGTATGTGAATTTAAATGTTTGTAAACGCACCCACGATACAGAAGAAATTCCTAGTGTGGGGCAAAGTTTTTTTTAAAAATAAACCTACATCAGAAAATTCTGAGCAGCTAGGACATCAATAGTGATATAAAAAAGAATAAAGTTGATGTAGTTTGTAAAAATCTAGTTTTCAAATCCTTTCTCAAAGTCAGGTGCGTACTCTCATACAGAGTGCTTTAAGGGCAAGAATATTTTGATGATCTCGACGTTCCATAAGTGCAGATGTAGATGAGGAGCTCGTGGCCAAATAAAAGCAGATTCTCGGGTCTTAACTTAAGCCGCGCTTGCCTAAGTCTGTGGATGGGTGACCAACCGTTATAAATCGAGTTTCCTTTGTGCTTCGGCATGGTTCGTGGCTCGGTTGGCGCATTGGCTGAGCGATTGACTGCTGCTTAGTGTCGCGTGTTCGATTCCCGCACGGAACAAAAATTTTATGACCTGCAGATAGTTGTTTCGGCTGTTTGTGTATGTGAGTTTAAATGTTTGTAAACGCACCCACGATATAGGAGAAAGTTCTAGTGTGGAACATTGCTTTAAAAAAAAAATATTTATCAATCATTCAAAGGTGTTTCATGAGCTGAAAACCACATTATTATTAAAGTTGTACATGTTTCTGATAAGCGAAATAACAACACTTTAGTACGTTATTATCACCTTTTAACTAACAGTGTTTATGCCAAATATGTTTTGGCATGACTGGTTATTTGGTACTTGTAATAGATAATGGACTATGGGCAATGGTTTTCCACTAAAGGCCAAATTTAGTTGGCAATAATTATAGTCAGATGGATGGTTTTGTTGCTTCTGATAAATCTTATATCTACCTCTTTGGGATAGCCAGAAAATATACTTTTTAAAATATTCTTTTTCAAACCTCGGCAAGAGTTTCTTAACCTGGATCGGTAGGGCAACCCATCCATTACCAAACCTTGCCAAGAGGTGCTTAACCCAAAACAGTGACGATACCCATCCATTTCCGAACCTAAGAGGATAAGTGCAATAACGTGGCAACGCCAAGAGGGAAAGGGACAGAGCTATACAGGGTGTCTAGCACCATCTCTTTCACTCAGTGGAATAAGTTCTGCTTTAAGATGTCATAGTAGGCCTACAGTTTGTGATAAAGTTTTACAGTTTGCTGCTTAGTTTAGCTTAATTAGCTTTAGTTTTAGCTGAATGGGGCTGATTCTAGCGTCGTGTTTGTGAACGCTATTTGCCTATTAATTATTCTTGTTTTTGCTTTTTCTCTGAATGCTCTTAATGTCATTTTTCTACATCGTTCACACGTAGTAGTTGGTGTTGCGGGTTGTTCGAAAGAGATACCGCGGCCCCGGAACATAAAGGGCAAAAGAAAGATAATGGATGGTTTATACAGTAAAATCTGATACTAAACCTACCCACTATATAACACTAGCTGTTCCACGCGGTTTCACCCACGCTGCTTAGCACCTGTTGGTCGTAGCGTGATGTTATATAGCCTATAGCCTTCCTCAAGAAATGGACTATCCAACACTAAAAGAATTTTCTAATTCCAACCAGAAGTCCCTGAGATTAGCGCGTTCAAACAAACAAACAAACTCTTCAGCTTTATAATATGAAGTATAGATTTACCGTTCTGGACGAAACAGTCCCCCACCCCCCCGCAAAGCGTGAGAAGTACAGATTTTCCATCCGTATCAGTACCATGTATCCCTAACATCGTTTTGGTTCCTTATGTCAATGATTTTGTAGCTGAACTTGAGTGTAAAAACATAAAATAAAATTTATTTATTTCAGACCCAGTAGAATCCATAAATCTTAGTGAATTAGTGACAGAATATGCTTAAATACTATGTTAATGTTATTAGTACTACTTCATTACATGAACATATATAGCACGGCCAACGAGAAGCGATACCAAATGTAAACCCATGCTAAAACCCCATCTAAATGGCCGCCCGAATGTTGGCGAACCCGTCTTAACGTTGTCATGTTTTTGCCGGGAGAACGAGACATTACGACAAAGGCACAAGATGGAAAGAGCTAAATATTAGATTGTCAACGCCACAGTTGTTCTTTAGGTTAATGACCTTTCGTATCGCTTTTCGTTGGCCGTACCACCCTGTGCCTTTGAATAGGGCAGTTGGGCCTACCAGCAATCATTTTCAGGATACGGTTACGAGTGTTACGTAAGCGTTGCAGTAAGGAAGCCGCTTTCTTGCGCACGTTAAATCGTTAAAAAAAAAACAATTTCATATTAAATAACATCACGCCTGTAATTTTCGACAGTAAGGCAGAGGTGTGCCCAATTTTACTACACCCATATTTTGCCAGTTATATTTTACTCCCACACAATAAGACAGGGTCGTATTTTTACCATTATACGTATTTTCAAATAGACGAAGTTTTTTCTGAATTATTTATCATCATTTCTTCGTCTTGTTTCTGAGAATTGTTATTGTAACTCGACGGGAATTCGGGATTTCCGCGGTACAGATAACTTGTAAATAGAATACTGTTTATTTTACTAGCAATTCCTTCTATTATGAATGGTGATGTTACTTATATGTATACCTAAATGTAAACAAAACCCATGCTAAAACCCCATCTAAAATGGCCGCCCGAATGTTGGCGAACCCGTCTTAACGTTGTCATGTTTTTGCTGGGAGAACGAGACATTACGACAAAGGCACAAGATGGAAAGAGCTAAATATTAGATTGTCAACGCCACAGTTGTTCTTTAGGTTAATGACCTTTCGTATCGCTTCTCGTTGGCCGTACTGTACACAAAATTCTTTTAGCATAGAGGTTGAACGATTGATTCCTGTGCTATTTATTGTAGGTTCCATTCCATAAAATTACCGTTTAATCTGTAACCGACTTTTGCCCAAAAAAGCCTTTTCCAGGTAGAAAGTTTGTTCGTACGACCCGGGGGTCTAAAAAATCTTAAAATGGTCACAGACGCAGTTTTAATGCGAATTGTCACTTTGTGACCATTTTAAAAATGGTAACGTAATTCATATTATTATCCTAATATGATTCTGCTAAAGCGGTCTTTTTAGACCCCCAGTGGTGTTCAAAAAGGCTGATGACATCCTTGAATTAGACCCGAAACAAAAAACATACAAGAATGTAACAATAACTTCTCCTCAGTCTTCCTAGGAGGTGTCTATTACGATCAATCTGCCATACTCACCCCCCTATCTTAAGTCAAGTTAAAACTAATTTTAAGTAATTATTTTACTTTTCTCCATACTTTGTTATACGTAAGAAAATAATTTAGAAAATAAGCCATTTTCTTGTAAGCTTTTACTTAAAACAGAAAATATTTTGTCGAACATCGTGATCGACCTCCTAAGAGAAGCCTAAGACGGCCCCCTGACCCTTATACTAGCGGAAAAACCACATTACTACACAAAATAAACTTTCACCATATTCCACCGTACCTTAAGTTAAAATTCACGCACTTTGAACATTTTAATTTAAATTAATGAGTTCTTAACAGCCCGTCAGGCTAATAAGCTTGCTAAAGCCATTTGACATAAGGTTTGTATAAAATATCTGACGTTCAACCGTTGAAGCGGCATAACAGTTGGCGTGTTGGTCTAAATGTTTGCTATACCGCTTCAGTAGCCAGTACAAAGTACACCTTACCACAATTCAAATAAAGTTTAATTTTTAATAACCAGGATGTTAGACGAATGTTTGTGCCAATTCACCAACGGTAGTGCTGCCTAAAGACAGTAGTTATTACTCCAACAGACGTTTTCGGGACTGTAAACTTATGCGATAATTTATAAAGATTAGGAATGGGTTTTATCGTTTCAAGTTTTCGTAGCGATAAATTTTCAGTTTGTTATCTCTTCCTCTCTCGTTCCTCCTTTAGTTTTCGAAAAAAATACCGGACCATAGAAATAGAATGCGATTTTTTTTTTGTGAATTTAAACAATAGTATTTAAAAACAACGCAAACAAAATGCAAAAAATGCGCACCATAGTTAATAAATTACTCTTCACTATTCATATTTCCGTACCATGTTCAAAACACATCCTCGTTTAAATCGGAATTTTAAAAAAATCGTTTGTTGGAATTGAAATTCGACACAGATAGTAAATATATTTACATGCAAAACTAAAATGGAAAGTAAAATATATTGTATTCTGAAATCGAATTTTCGACATCGAATATCGTTTTATTTATGGCAGCTCTAAAAAGCTGGCAAAACTCTTTTATAATAAGAAAAAAATAGGACTTACCAAGCGATATGAGGCCACTGTTGAGCATAGGCAGCTTGATGCTGTTGGGAATGGACACCAGGCTGGTAGTGCCTGATGTTCTGAAGTCCTTCTTCTTCGGCTTCTTCTCCATGTCGTATCTAGTGGTGGACCGCGAGCGGTGTTTCCGCTGGCTGGTCGCAACTGACGTGCCACGCTGCCCCGTTCGCGACGACATCTTAGCGTTTGGCTCACCCCACGAATTTCCCGCCGATATATACTTAGTCGGATATGAACGGAAGCAGGCGCAATTAATAACACACCGTCATTTTATAACACGTACAAAATCACACACAAACACTGTTTTTTGTTTAGTTATTGTGGTATAAAAAATATGGTAGTTTTTTTTTGTTTCCAAAAACAAAATAATCTTTGCGAAATCAACAAAAAAAGCGGAAACCTAATATTTATTTATCAAAACATTTGGTATATTAATACATTGCTACCCTAGAATTTTGACACTGTCATAATTATTTTAATGGCAATGTTTGTTTGAGTGTTGCCAGTCGGAATATATCATAAGGGCCCTGTCATTGCGATAGCTTGCTCAGTTGAAATGGGAAGATGTGCCTGAAACAAAGAAAAAACAAATGTTAACTAAAGAACTTGACTATGCATAAATTATGATCCTAAACTTGTGGAAACTGAGATAATTAACCTGGGTAATTTATGGTGAGTTTACTTTGCGTTTATTTAAGAAAATAAAGGGCAAATTGGTGCGGAATTTCTTATTTTTATTGCGGCCATTATTATATAAGTACCTTTCAGCTTTAAGACTTAGGTGAGCGATAATATTAATTAGTAATATAATACCGTGCAGACATAGATTAATATACAAACAACCTGAACTGCAGACTCAGTTGTCAGCTATGTTTGAAGTAGGTATAAGCTGTAGGCTGTATAACATATGGTGTAGGAATCTTTTTTTTTTTTAATTTAGATTTTGTCAGAATGATGATGCGATGCGATGCATGGAACGTTACTTGGCATCGTGAATAATATAAGTATATTTTATCAGTTTATGCTTATGCAAAAAAGGTATTGATTTAAATGAAAATGGATTGATTAATTTACCACATCCACATTACGATGATCTTAGTACAAGCATCTGCAAAATGCAAACGCGTTCACTATCTATGTTCAATGACGCATAAAATAGTACTCTGTACCTTGTATACCTACTAGGTAACACACACATATCCACACTCATTCATTCATTTAATTTCGCGCCAAGTTGTGAACGAAAGCAAAACAAGAGTCATTGATTGTGACATTCCGTGGAGTTCATAGACAATTCCATATTTGAAATGCATTTACGCTGAGAACTTTAGCTAGGTACGTAGGTACAGACGCCAGCAGGTCAAGCTACCCGAAACTGTCAATTTTTCCCAATGAACCTAATACTTTAGAAATGAAGTCGAAAATCTGTCAAAGAAATCTGACAGATTGTAGTAGCTCGATGTGCAGACGTCTGTACGTCTAACCTCATCTCCGATTGGATAGTTGAAACCACATCAAATCAAATCAAACTGTCATACTTTTGAAAAGCTGTGAATATACGATTCATTGATAGACTTTGTGTACCTATTACTGCAACTTTAAAGTCACTACTTTCAACTCAATTACTGAACAAATTTATTGATTTAAAAAACTAAAAATCTTATTGCAATTAATTGAAAAGTAGTTGAGATTTCTGGCCTAAAATAAAGTAATTGTATTTTAGGTTATAATAATAATAAATAAAAACGTTTGATACAACACTAGCTTCATTATTTTTAAAAGTGTATATTTCCTTTTTTATCTCAGTAAAACGAATCTGTCAAAAAAAGCAATTCATCAACAGATGGAAACTAGAAAATGCTTTGTTGCAAACAGCAATACCTATCTGGAGGATAAAAGGCATTGCCAATACAAACACATCGTTGATGCGCTTCCCGGATGCGATTTATGAAATTTTCCCATAAATTTAATGGATCGTCGCATTTGTTATGCGCGTATCGATATATATATATATATATATATATATATATATATATATATATATGTGTATTTACGGGCACTATAAATGTATTTATATCATCAATGATGCAGTCTTAGAGATATGCGACTACGTAACTACATTTTAAATGGTTGGGACTCGAGTACCTACTCTGTAAATAGCATTTCTTTGCTCGGAAAAGTTGAGATTCTTGATAAATCGCGACGAAAGCGGATTCCGAGTGGATGACAAAAGTTTTCGATTGCTGGTCACACTAAAAATAAAATCGATTCAAAGAACTCGCAACTGGCAGCCTTGAGCCTTGTTCGAATTTGGAATCGGTCACGTTGCAAGAACGCGCTGCACGTTTATGAATGAAGCAAATACGAGTGACGGTGGAATTCTAAGTTTGAAATCAGAAAAATACAGCGTGATTTATGAAATTCTTGAAAAATTACGAAAAGTAATTTATTAAATATTTTTTATGAATGAGTGTTTTATTTTGTTTATGGTTGTAATCGGTTTTTAACATTTCGTGGCTAAATAATAAGACCCGAACGTCTTGACCTGCAAGGTTAAGCAGTGCTTGTTGAGGTCGATCCGTGGATGGGTGACCATTCAAACATACCGAGTTTCCGTGCCTCGGTAAGCATGTTAAGCAATTATTACCGTAACCGGCTGTCGTTTATAGATCTTTAACAATCGTTAGGAGCAGACAAAAATCCGCGAGCTTGACAAGTTACAGAGAAACTGGAACCTAACTCCATCCATTATAGATGGATAAAGGACCGATCATAATAATTTTATGAATGAAGAAACACACACATACACACACACGCTGTGTGTGTGTTTCTTTACGTATTATTATTACTCATATTAGTGTTTTTAACATTTTTCGAAGTAGTTCTCTGAAATTTTCAGTTTAAAACGTCATAGGCAATTCTAGAAAAGTTGGCATGGATTTGTACATGACGTATTTCATTGAAGAGTTTTAAAAACGTAACTGACTATTAATATTGTACGAGAAGACAAATAAATATCTTACTTTTATTTGTACAGACAAGTAATAACAGTGCCCGTTGTGTAAACTCTTTTGGCAACAATAGTATAAAAAGAAGTGTTCGAAAGAGACGGAGCTATAGAGGTCGTCTAGCGTTATCTCTTGCCCACTCTGGAACAGAACTGTTTTAAGGCGTCATCGTAGGTCATTTGTTCTAAGATTCAAATTATTTGAATTATTTTGATTGTGAAAATCTAACAACAATGTGTGACGAAAAAGACATTTTCTTTAATTCAAGTACTCTTAGATTTCATTATGTGAATTAATGGAAAAGCATACAAAATAACAAGTCCGCCATCTTTAAAAGTAGCATAGTTAATAAAAGCTTGTAAAAAAGAAAACTTATTTTAAAATGAAAACCGGTAACGAGTTCTAATTTCAAAACGTTTGCGTGTGATGACGTAAGATGGCATGCAATAACAACAGACTTTCAACGCCATTGCAACGCATTGGCACCATAGACACAAATAGGTAGGTACGTGGTGGCATGGTGCCCGCGCTAATTGCTAAACGATTATATGTCTATGAGTGCATAATGTGACCATTATATTGGAATTTGAGCGATTATATTCCAAAATACTGGTGTTGATTACGGTGTTCGGAAATTAGAGGCTAGTGATGTGGCGATGTGTTCAGTAGAGGAAGAGTTTCTATTGGTCTCAGTAAAGAATGTTTGGCTGATGATTTTCAGACGAAATATTCATGACCCTGAAAATAATTACAGGCGTATTGTACATCGGTTTTATTGAATATTGCTTAGGCTGATTCAAGTTTTTGTGAAAAGAAATGAAATCTTTTGTATTATAGCTGTTTTATTAAATTTTCCCGAAACTTGCTTTATACTGCTAAGTCCAAGATAAAAAAAAATATCTAAGTGAATTCAAGACTATCCCATTTCTTCATAACAAATACACATAACAACAAACAATATTGCTCATCTCGCGCCAGAATACACACAATGACGTATATTTCAGTGTCGAGAGCGCCATGTTTGTGTGGGCTGCGTATGCGCACCGCGCGGGTGTAACATTCCGACGATCAACACTGCACGACATAAAACTTTAATTATTTTCCAATAACAACAGGAGATTATGAATTTTCAGTGACGTGCCTGCATAGGCGGGAAAAACAACATACTTTTATGTACCTACCTATTGGTCATAAAATGTGATCAAAATTAAATCTTTTACTAAAAATATTGGCTATAATAAATTTTACGCAAAAAAGCTGGACTAATGTAAACCAAATTAAATGTAGAAAATGCAAATATTATTTCAGTAAGTTTAATGATAAAAATATAAAGATATTTACTAAAAATGTAAGATGTACCAAGTTCTGTTTGATTTTAAATAGACGCCAAGTAACGGATTAGGGGCCCGGGCCACTGCCTGCCGCTGTGGGTTGGATTGAAAGAGATACCACGTCACTGGAACACAAAGGGCAAAAGAAAGAACATGGATGGGTAAAATCCATTATAAATCTGACTCTCCCTCCCTTCCGTTCTGCCCAAAGCTTTGTTAATTACTGTTTTCTCATAAAAAGGTAACGGAATTAATGGGGTTTGTATCCAGGAGCTCGTGAGGAGCTCGTGTCTAAATAATAGCAGCCGCTCGGGTCGATCTTTAGGTTAAGCCGCGCTTGCCTAGGTTGGTCTGTGGATGGGTGACCACCCGTTACATACCGAGTTTCCTCCGTGCCTCGGAAAGCACGTTAAGCCGTTGGTCCCGGCTGTCATTTGTAGATCTTTGACAGTCGTTACAAGTAGTCAGTGTGCCGAAAGTCTGACAACCAGTCTTACCAAGGGGTATCGTATTACCCAGTATTAACTGGGTTGTGGAGGTCAGATAGGCAGTCGCTCCATGTAAAATACTGATATTCAGCTGCATCCGGTTAGACTGGAAGCCGACCCCAACATAGTTGGGAAAAGGCTAGGCAGATGATGTATCCAAGTGAAAACACACTACACATTTTTTTAGTAATTTATGTACTATCCTTTCACTGTGGAATGATCTTTATTTTTGGTAAAATAAAGTTTATTTTTAGGTGCTATTTTTGAAGGTAAAATAACTTGTCAAAGGACTGTGGGTGTGTAATGAGAATAGAAAACCGTTTTGACGTTTCTGAACTGAAACAGGCTGAAATACCGCAGGCTATGGCAAAGCAACGTTTTATACATTGTCAGTTGATATTGTAAAAAATATAGTCTCCAATTACGTTAGAAGTCTGTGTTACGCTGATGGAAAATGGTTGAGCACTGCGCTTTCGAAGAATTAAAAAAATACTTAGCTCTGTTGTTTACACCCCGAAATCATCAGGACAATGTTAGTCGGGTCAATTAGTTTACCTATATTTTCAGCCAAATGATTATTTTCAAATAAAGAATAATCCCATCAAAATCTCTCCATACATTTTAACGAGAATATCATTCCAAATAATTTACATCATAATCCGCAATTTACATTTCCGAATTCAAATTTAGAAAATATCCGAAAAAAAAAGAATTGAAAAGGTGAACGCGGTGGCGACAGAATTGCACTGTGCGTCCTATGAGCCCCTGTGGGGTAGCCTACGTGTCCTGTTTGCAAATGAAAATTGTGGTATATTTAACAGAATTTTGGTGAACGTTCTGGAACGTTCTATTAGAGTAGATTTTCTTTTTGCTGTAACACTGTTATGCTGTTTGGTGGTAAAAAAGATAAGTAGAAAAGGTACCTATAACTTTAAAAGTACGTATTTGTAAAATTCATGAATGTATTAAAAAAAATAAGAGACTTTTTTGAATCGTTCGAATTTCAACTTATAGCGTTTCGCCTATTATTGATAATAATAATAAACCCAACAGTTTGCTAGAGAAAACAGGTAAAAACTCTATGGAAGCTGTAAGGTTGCTGGTTGTTCGAAAGAGATACCGCGGCCATGGAACGAAAAGGGCAAGAAACATGGATGGGTTTTAGTCAGCAAAAGCCTGACACTCCCCCCCGCTCTACTAAAAGGTTAATGAAGGCTTATTATAGTTTCGCATTATCCGAATATGGTTTGAATTACTGTTTGTTACGTTCAAATAATTAAATTATTGAATAACAATCTTCACAAAATGCGAGTTTCACAAAACCTTTTCGAATTGTTTGTCTTTAACCTTCAATAATTACTAAGCTGACCCTGGCACATTTAATTCGCAGTATATTCAAGCATGTCCGGGCTTACAGAAATGCCGTATATTGAAACCATTAATAAAAACGTTACAAGGCGTGAAGAAGCCCATAAATCTTGTGTCCGGGAAGAACGCAGACCAAGGGAACTAACCGATGCTTTGCTAAATATTTTGTGAGGAAACACTTAAACAATTTTGAAAAAAAAAACTATATGTATCTATTCGTTTAGAAATAACATAATAATTATTAAATGACCTTTATGAGATTTTCGAAATACTTACTCAAAGACTCAAACTAATTTATCCGTATTTATTTAATTGAAAAAACACAGAAATTCAGATTCAAGTCATAGAATCAATTTGAAAATAACAATTCATTTATTTTCGTTAACCAATTACAAATTCTCCGAATTAATTTGTAGCTCCTTAGGTAATTCACTGATGGACGCCAAAGAAAAATATTTGTGTTTTACGTGGATTGATTTTAAGCTTCAATATACTATCACTTCGACATAATGAAGTAAAAAGAAACTTTTATTTAAATTGAGGTAATGTACAAAAATAATAACCTCAAATAACATGATAGTTAACAAAAACAATTTTAAATTTTGCGTGTTCTTCTCAGTAGACTTATGATATCCCAATATCATGACTCTCAGTATCAAACGCTTTGCTTTGATACTGAGAGTTTTTGTACATTACCTCAATTTAAATAAAAGTTAGATTAGTTAGATTAGTTTAAATAGAAAATCTTCAGCTCAACGCGCACTTTGCTGAATGAACGAATGAACGAGTAAACAGTTGAGTGACTCACGTTCGTTATTGAATGGTCCAGTTGAGTTCACTCAAGGGCGGCGGTTGTTGTCGAAATAAATCATGGCGGATTTGGAATGACATGTGCCATGAATGAGTGAATCATACGCATTCTTAGTTGGGAATGGCCGGAATAATTTATAAAAATGTTTTTGTCAGTCATTCGTTGGGATGTGGCAAAAATAGGAAATTTCCGAGAAAAAATATCAATTATTAGTACATATTTTGGAACTAATAATTGATATTTTTAACTAAAAACAGGTTTTTCACGAACAAGATTCTTGTTTGCAATTTTATTAAGAACAAAATGAGATGAAGTTTGTTTTAGCCGCAATAAAATTACGATTAAATAAATTTAAATCAATGTGTACTAAACTTTTACAAAAAGAGCCCTAAATAAAACAAAGCACACTAAAAGGGAAAGATAAAAGCAAATTAATTAACAAAAAGAGAAAGATTATCTTAATCAAATCCATTATCTACGTACATAATACATTATGAAAACACGACAATGAGCTCATCTTAAAGGCTAGTCTTTTGTGGAACTTTTCCTCCATAATCCTAACAATAATATATAGAGAATAGTGCTCCAATAGATCCGGGATACAAAGTGGAAGTCCCTTTTATCCAATTTACTGGCAGTGTATCTGAGGCCATAGGATAATCTTCTATGACAGTAACACAGACGTAACGTCTCGTGGACGTAAACGTTCGCTGTGAAGGTTTCGCGTAGTTTAGTTTGAATATCTGAGGAAATTTTCTGTTGGATAACATAGTATGAAGGTTAGAAGCTTATGAGGTCAAATTAAAAAAAAAATAGTCGGCGTTAAGAAGAATGAGAAACAAATGTATGACTTGTTCAAGTCTTGTATCTACTTTTTAAAAGCAATTTTCGATATACCACGGTTTTGCAAGTACATTTAGGCCTTTCGTGTTTCACGAACGCATTAAAGAGATGTCAGCAAAGCAGACGTGCCCGCCAGGGCCACTGCGTGTCGGGGTTGAAAGAAATACCGCAGCTCCGGATCATAATGGGTAAAAGAAGGAATGTACATGCGTTTTAGTCAGTACAACTCTGAGACTCCCTTCCACTCCGGCCAGAGCGGAAAAAGTCATTTGATAATTTCCAATCCGTAAAAGAAAAGGGCTTTTTAAGTAGGACATAAGTGTATGTTGCAGCAAAGGTAAAATATGAGTATTTTTGCAGTTATAGACGCTATGAAAACCACAGGTATCAGGGGACTTGGTAGTTTCATTAAGGGATTAAATATAATGACCACCATAAAATGCTTTGATACCCTTAGTTATGTAACCAAAAATATCTACTTAACACCAGAAAAATAATGTCTAAAATTACAATAGTACCAGCTATTTTAGTCACGACTGCACTTTAAATTGTATTCGATCACCAAATGTAGTAAATGATCATCAAATCTAATCGAATTATAACCTCAATATGGTTAACACCACGACTCAGAGTACCCCGACTCGGATAGGTTAGGTTAAAAGGCTAAGACGGGAGCGAGGCGGAGCGGAGCTTCCGCTTTAGCCTTCGTGGTTTTTTTTAAACCACCCAGAAATAAAACCTTTGGTTATAATTTTACTTTAAAATGCTGGTTTAATTTTGGTGATCATTTACTATTTTTGGGTTGACCACGATTTATTTGGAGTCATTTTGCTTAAATAGGATAGCAAAGTGTTAAAACTTTGGTTATAATTTTACATTAAAATGCGGGTTTGATTTTGGAGATCATTTACTATTTTTGTCTGCTATTTGTTACTATATCTGGTGGTAAGTTAAACATAAGTCTTTCATTAATAGGCAATTAAAGGCAATATGAAATATATTATCAAGATTAAGATCAAATTAAAACCGTTACCTTAATTACAGAAGTTATAGCAATTGTGAAAACTTTATAAACACGTGTAACATCTGATTTTGAAATAAAGTACCTAATTTGTATAATTGCATCCAAGCTAAGATTAAACAGAACCAATTTACTTTGATTTGGATTAATGTCAGACAGGACTTTAAAATAAATGTTAGCTCATCCATTTCTCAGGGGGGGTCGCACCAGGCGGCGGCCGACAATGTGACACGCGGGGTTGCGATAGTCGCGGAGAGGATCCGGCTACTGGGTCTCGAGGTGGCCTTGCACAAATCCGAGGCCATGGTTTTTCATGGCCGCGGAAACACGCCACCGTCGGGATCCCAGTTGACGGTAGGAGGGGTTCGCATCGGGGTCGGGTCGACGATGAAGTGCCTGGGAATCGTCCTCGACAGCCGGTGGAACTTCGTCGAACACTTCCGACGTTTGGCTCCCAAGCTCGAGCGGACGGGGGCTGCTTTCAAGCGGCTCCTGCCCAATCTCAAGGGGCCAAACGCCTCCTGCCGTAGGCTCTATGCCGGAGTCGTGCGGTCCATGGCCCTTTACGGGGCCCCAGTATGGGCGCGTTCTTTCGGGCGGCGCGCCGCCCACTATCTGAACGCGCCCCAAAGGGTGGTGGCCATACGGCTTGTCCGGGGCTACCGCACGATCTCCGGCGAGGCAGCAAGCCTCCTTGCCGGACTGCCACCGTGGGATCTGGAGGCGATAGTCCTCGCGCGCCTGTTTGAGTGGCGCGCGGAGGCACTACACCGGGGGGAAAACCCACTGCCGCGGCAAGTTGCCGCTCGGCGGGCAGACCTCCGGTGCGATCTCATGGTGGCATGGAGAGAGCGACTGTCGCAACCCCGTGCAGGGCACGCTACAATAGTGGCGGTAAGTCCCCTCTTTGAGGAGTGGCTGGAGAGGCGTCATGGCGTCCTCACCTACCGCCTGACGCAGGTGCTCACCGGACACGGAAGTTTCGGGAGGTTCCTGCACATCATCGGGCGGGAGGAAGCGCCCGGGTGTCACCATTGTGACGATCGCCCGGAGGACACGGTGGAGCACACAGTGGCGATCTGCCCGGCTTGGGCGGAGCACCGCCGTGCCCTCGTAGAGGCGATCGGCGGCGGCGATCTCTCGCGTCCGGTCCTGGTTCAGGCCATGGTCCGGAGCGAGAGGGAATGGGAAGCGGTCACCACCTTCTGCGAAGCAGTAATGTTAGCGAAGGAGGTGGCCGGGCGTTTGAGGGAGAGAACATCTGCCCAACCCAGCCGCCGCGGGAGACGCCCATGGCGCCGGGCGCCGCGAGACGACTTCCGGCCACCGTAGATGCGGGCCTGTGGGCGGTGAGCAATGGGTAGTTCACCGTCCGTCCGTCGATTGACGACAGGCCGTGTCGACGGCGCGTTCGTGTTTCACGCGCGCCTCAAAGAGAGTCAGCAAAGCAGAGGGGCTTGCCAGAGCCTCTGCCTGCCGGGGTTGAGGGTTGTTCGAAAGAGATACCGCGGCCTCGGAACGTAAAGGGCAATAGAAGAAACATGGGTGGGTTTCAGTCAGTACAAGTCTGACATGCCCCCCCGCTCCACCCAGAGCGGGGGAAGTCATTGGATGATTTCCCACCCGAAAAAAAAAAAAAAAAAAAAAGGTCATCCATTTACAGATTTATTTGAACTCTCTTGTCAGTGTATTCTTGTTATAACGTTGTCCCATACCAGGTATTTCTCCTGTATCGGGGGTGCGTTTACAAACATTTTAAACTCACATACATAAATAGACCCACAACATCTATCTGGATCTCATCTCTGAAAAGTGTTTTCCGTGCGGGGATTGAAACTGGGACACGCAGCGCAACAGTTAATCGCTCAGCCACTGCGCTAACCATGTCGTCAATTGGATTGTTCCATTAGGAATTTCTTAGTTTGGATTAGTGCCCGGTTGATGGTAAAAGGCTCACCCCCTATCACATGGGACCTCACCATAACCGCCGAAATGTAGGTGTACTATTACACCACTGCCCAGCCATTTGGAGATTAACCTTTCAAGGACCGCCATTATTTACGTCAACTATCCGTCAAGCACCGCCGAGCGGACTCTTGTCGTAAGCGTAATCTGATTTTAAGACTTATCTTTACTACAAATACAGTTTTAAATCGGTCGGGGTTTGGTGGAACCAATTTGTGCCAGCGGGGCTCAACGGTAATACTTGTTTTCTAGCACGTTTTTGTGCTGCTGGGGCTTTAGAGGATAAACACGTAGTGTTTTGTAATGTGTATTTTCCGAATGGATAAAGATGAACAATCATGCTTAAAAAGTCCACAGGATAATATTTCGTATAATTTCAACATAGATTTAAGACTACAGAATGTGTCTAAAAGTGTAAATAATATGTTCAACACAATATTCTTCTTATTTTCTTCCTTTTTTTAAGGGGCGGAGCTACATTCTGCACCAAAGACTGAAACTTTTTACGCGGAATTAAAACCCTACTCCCCGTCGCCGTAGCTAAACATGAGTAAGTTATTAATTGTTTATTTTTATTAATTACCTGTAACTTGCGACAGCCTTTGACCCCTCAGACTGCTTTAATTCCTCATATTAATGTTTCTAAAACCAAATATTGATCAGATTCAACAACATATCTGGTAACAGAGGTTGGGGCAATCCATTCCCTTTTCACCAGTAAGTAAGCCTTTCAAAGAGAAAACTTACGTGGAAAATAAATTCTACACTGAATTTTCTATGTGGATACAATCTTGTGTCTTCCATATTTCAGGGTAGGTATGCTTACTATATAATAGAAGCCTGTGCACGTAACGCTTTGCTACAATTCGCTTACAAATATTTATGCAAAGGTGTCTCAAAGGAGCTTGCTGCTTAGTTTCACAATGTCTTTGATGCCACAGATTTAGATAAAAACTTAAAACTAGACGCTTGGTTAAGTATTTGTTTGGTCTCATTTTGTATCTACTGAGAATTTCAGATATTATTCTGCGACTATCGTATCTATAAATCTCTCCAATTACTTGTATTCAATATCCTGTTTCGCATTCTGGTATAAAGGATCATTTTTTGCGGATGGGGAATCAACAAATAACTACCACCGCTTTGGGAGGTGCGGTGGTGAAATTCAGACTTGTACTGTAAACTAAACTGTAACTAAAACTCACCCACGTTCCTTCTTTTGCCCTTTCTGTTCCGGGGCTGCGGTATCTCTTTCGAACAACCCGCAACCCTGGATAAAGAACCCTGGTCAGGATGACACTATAAGACATACATTTAATTACAATAGTTGTGGCTGCAGCAGGGGATATGGGTAAACTAGAGAAATAACTCCTTCAATTTACACACAGCTTATTGTTACAAACAATACTAATAATTTCCTGCCCTCATGGGAAATTATTTATGATCGGCACAGCATGTCTTTTGCTTCCAAACTCCTTTATAATTTGTCATCTCTTCAGATAACTGCTTTCTTGCTTTGATGTTATCTTTCACACAGTCCTTCCATCAGTTCTTTGGTCTTCCTCTTCACTTACTCCCATTGTTACTCAAAACTTTCTTAAGGCGCAGTATTATATCGTTGACCTTGTTCATACATTTTGACATTGGACTTTACTGCATACGTTTGTCGTAAAAATACAAATAAATTTGTATAAAATCAAATATTAACTATTCAATCAAAAACAATCCATCATTGAACGCAGTTTGGCATTGGAAATTTCATTGTATACTTTTGATTATAATTACGATTAATATTGAAGAGATAAACTGCTTTAAAAGAGAATTTAGAGGTGTGTTTGAATATTTTTTTACACATTTTAGTATATTAAATTATAATTTGAATTCCATCAATGTATGCAAAAAAGCCTTAAAAATATCATATTTTGTTCAGTGATTAAAATTATGTATGGTTTAAGAGAAACACTGCGTTAAAAAACCTGATTTTTGGCCGTTCTCAAGAAATCTTCACCTTAACTACTATTGCTACTTTCTTAAATACTACTCTGAACCTAATAGAAAGTACAGAGTAGTTTCTAGGCCAGCATGTGTCACAAAGCCTGAAGGATCACTGCCGATCTGTGGGATTACGGCCCATATCAGACACCATATTTCTAGAGTCCGCACGAAAAAACAAAGGCACTTGTGTTTAATGTTAAGTGCATAGTCATCAAGATTCGAATTTAATTGATGTTGGTCTATCCTTACTATCCTTACTCATATTATTAAAGCGAAAGTGAGTTTGTTTGTTTTAGCGATCTTGATGAATTTCGGTACAGAGATAGTTGGGAACCAGGAGACTGACATAAGCAATTTTTTTTTTAAAGAGGGATGTGTGGGAGAAAGAAAATGGAAAACTTAGCGTTGCTATTACAAATCAATAAGGCGCTAGAGGAAATGTGTTACCCCGAATTTAACGCGAGCGAAGCCGCGGCCAAGTCTAGTGTGTAAATATAGTTGAAAACACTTCAAAAGAGACGAAAAGTCCTACAATAATTAATTAAGTTGTATTGCGATATCACCTACCTTAATTAATTCCTACCTTCTGAAAAGATAAAACAAATTTTGAGGGCCTTTTTTACAACCTTATCAGTTTTTCCCCTATTTTTTTCAAGAACAGTAAAGTGGCTCATAAGGCAAAGAGCCATTCATCACAAAAGGGGATCAGGGGGCGGGTCACAGGGCCGACGATGAGGCGACATGCGGTAGTGACGGCATCAAAATATACAACCGTACTGAGATTTAGCGGTTTTATATATACAGTGAAGGTTTTTAAGCTTTAAAAAATATTTAGAGGTGTCTGGCTGTTGGAATTACTTCTTCTATTCGTTATGGTACATAATAAAATAAATAATAAAGTACATAAATGAAATAAAGGTATTAATTGTTGTGTCAACATAAAAAAAAATTGCCAAACTGTCTTTTAGCAGTGGGGCTATTCAATTCAATTATTAATTTAATGGCATTTGTGGAAGGAGACACCACAGTGTGGCTATAAACAATATATTATAATTATTTTTGATGTTATTTTCCAATGAAACGCACAGTTATTACTTAACTGTGTGTGTATTATTTTAAACCAGACAAACATCAAATTAACATAGCGGAACGAAACAAACCGACAACATAGACAACGACTACTACATGCTTTTTCTTTTTATTGCCATAGACAAAATTCAGTGCTGCCAATCTATACTAATATTATAAAGCTGAAGAGTTTGTTTGTTTGTTTGAACGCGCTAATCCCAGGGACTACTGGTTGGAATTAGAAAATTCTTTTAGTGTTGGATAGTCCATTTCTTGAGGAAGGCTATATAACATCACGCTATGACCAACAGGTGCTGAGCAGCGTGGGTGAAACCGCGTGGAACAGCTAGTAAAATATAAAAGATGAACATTGCCATATTCAACAATTATGTTATTACTTCTTCATCCAAAAAAAAAAGGTATTTACATTAAACATAAGCAGTACCGATAGCTAAATACTATGTACAGACGCCAGCAGGTCAAGCTACCTGAAACTGTCAATTTTTCCCAATGAACCTTGAACCTAATACTTTAGAAATAAAGTCGAAAATCTATCAAAGAAATCTGACAGATTGTAGTAGCTTGATGTGCAGGCGTCTGTACATAAATATCTTACAATTGCACTAAGAATGTCTCACACCGTAACACATGGGTGTGCCCTGTAGGGTTAAAAACTGTTTAATAATTGCTAAAATAAATGAGTTTATTTGAAATTTATTGAATAATCATCAGCATTATTATTAACATTTGAAACACCTTAGCAACACCGCCAAAATATCGGAAACACGAAATAAAAAACAAACATTGTAAATATCCCATTTCCACTGTTAATAATAATCATATCGAGGATTGACAACATTAAAACAATTTCCATATCTTCTTTCAGTGCCCTTGTCAATGATATTTTATCGCATGTTGAATTTTCCTTTTAATCCAGGCCAAGGCCGGCCTTTTCTTGTCGATGTCGTCATACATCCGAATATGTAAACAAAGACAAAACTGCGTGTATAGGAAAGAGCTTCATGCTGTCAAAAATACATTGTAAGGGATTGTTGAGTGAGCTGTTTGACAAAAAACGTGTTAAGGAGTAGTGATTTTTGCAATTTTCTTTCAGTCAATAATCTGTAGGTACCTAACTAAATGGAGATGCAAATGGGTGGAGAAAACTATAAAATATTTACCCTCATTTCTACTAAGATAAGCAATATTTGTACTAAAAAATATTGCTTATTTTTGTTTCTTTAAAAAAACTGTTTTAATAAACTCGAAGATGGGAGATGTTTTAAGCACCCATGTCAAAAGTATTTGAGAAATCCGATTTTTATATAGTACTAGCTGTGCCCCGGCATGCGTTGCAATGCAATTTTCTACCTTTCTACCTACCTGCCTACCCTACATACCCTACATACCCTACCTACCCCTACCCTACATACCCTACATAACCTCTCTACCCTAAATACCCTACCTACCCTACATACACTACATACCCTACATACCCTACCTACCCTACATACCCTACCTACCCTACATACCCTACCTACCCTACATACCCTACCTACCCTACCTACCCTATCTCTCAAGTTGGATCGAACTGCACATGGTGTGCGAATTTTATTATAATCGGTTAAGTGGTTTAGGAGTCCATTGAGGACAAACATTGTGACACGAGATTTACACGAGATATATATTAAGATTTTGGCTAATTAAATTAACGCCCCGATCATTGCAACTCATATTCAGCTAGACATTCACGTTCTGACCTTATGACATAAGCCCAGAAAAAACCCTTAAACCTTAATGAAACTATCTAATTAATTTTAAAGGCACAAATTACGTTATTATGTTTTGCTCGTTATATGAGATAGGGCTAAAGTTGAACACCCTCCTGAAATGCTGGAAGGGTCCGAATGACCCGCACTTACCCTTCGACCTTCATGTCTGGTGTTAAGGTTGCTAGACGTTAAAATGAAAAATCTTAACATTGCTTTGTAAACACATTTTTTATCAGCCCAGCTACAATTTTCGAAAATTTTCAAATAACGAACAAATTCTTTTTGATCAAAAGAAACAAAACAAATGAATCGTTTTGTTTAAGCTAAAATCTAACACAATCACGTTTACAAACGCAAAAGGGTTAAGTATAATATGTGAACCTATCTATAGTGTTCAATAATGTTTTTTTTGCAATAGTTGTCAAATCACATATTTATATAACACTTTTCTGAACAGTTATAGTACTGATAGCAACATCTGTGTGACTTGTCTCATATAATTAACTAGCTCGCGTTAAATTCGGGGTAATACAGTTCCCCTTGCGCCTCATTTTCTTCCCTCAAGTTTTCCCTTTTCTTCCCTCTTTCTGCCTCACATCCCACTTTTTTCAAAAAAATATTAGCCTATGTCCGTCTCCTGGTTCCCAACTATCTATATCTCTGTACCAAAATTCATGAAAATCCGTTTAGCTAGCGTGAAGAGGTAACAAACAAGAAAACTCACTTTCGCTTCTATAATATTAGTGAGGAAGTAAGGATTTTTTGCAAGATTTTTCTTATTCTTGTATAGATTCTTTTTACAATTCGTTGTGCATGAGTAGACATTGACGGCTTTGTAGATTCTTAGACGCTTGTTAACTTACTATTTTATTTAACGTTTTTTAATGTAAGCAATGACTTATTGTCGGGCCTACGCTGTCTTCTCATACTTAAGTACTAACGCTGTAACATCAACATTGTGAAACCTTACATACATTTACACTTTACACTACATTTACCATGGAGTTTTCTACCCTCTGGTTAAGGGGTGAGCCTATCTGGTTGTTGGTAACCAAATACTAATTCAGGCTCTTGAATGTCAGGATTTAAGTATTTGTTTAGCAATGACAGCACGATTGGCGCAGTGACTGAGCGATTGATTGCTGCGCTGCTGTGTGTCGTAGGTTCGATCCCGAATGGAACATATATTTCTTTGACCTACAGATTGTTGTTCCTGGTCTAGCTGTTTGTGTATGTCAGTTTAAATGTTTGTGAACGCACTGGCACGATACAGGAGAAATCCAAGTGTGTACAAACGTTGCCCCGTTTAAATACCACAAGGAATCCTTATCAGCTGTTAATGTTTTATGCGTTAAATATCTGAGTTTTATCTGTTACCGATAACACGATTTGTAATTGCTTTAAGAAAGGTCATCAAAAGAGAATCGAGGAGGAAAGCTCCCTCCTTCTTACTCTATTTTAGTATTCTTAGGAAAACGTGGAGGTATTAAGTTGAAATTACTATATACTCAAGTGTATCCACCCGCTCCGTTCAGAGCAGGGAAAGTTATTTGATAAATTACTAGCTGTTCCACGCGGTTTCACCCACGCTGCTCAGCACCTGTTGGTCGTAGCGTGATGTCATATAGCCTATAGCCTTTCTCAAGAAATGGACTATCCAACACTAAAAGAATTTTCCAATTCCAACCAATAGTCCCTGAGATTAGCGCGTTCAAACAAACAAACAAACAAACAAACTCTTCAGCTTTATAATATTAGTATAGATTTAAAAAAAGTTTAGTAGATTTAAAAACAGATTAGGGTTATAATTAAGCCAGTTTTGAATCAAGATTGCAACCTTCAGCATCCCTGAAGTGTAACGTATAAAATTACGAACATAAGTGAAAACTCTCAAGTTTCCTCAAACTGTAGAAAGTCGTATAAACGCTCAATTAAATGTTCACAATGTGTAACGATGGTTATCGTCGTCTCGTGAGTACAATTACGCGATGTAAGTAAAGGATAATCCTTACATTTATATAACGTTACCGCTGAAATCCGCCGTTAACTGGTTCGAACCGGAATAATCTGGAAATTTCATTGTTTTGGTAAAGTTGTATTGTTTTAGTTGACTTGGGAATTAAATCTGTTGTGTTTATTAAGGCTTTTGTATGGAAAGAAGACCGAAATTACAGTACAGATGAAATATTTTTATGGGAGAATTAAACATGTAAGTATTTTTGTTTGTTTCCGTATCAGAGATCAGAGGTACGGAACCGTTCAAACTACATAAACAAGCGACATATCTTTTAACTGCATTCACCTAAAGGGTTCATTTTTCTCAGCTCTAAGGGACTACCGACTGTACATGATTTTAATTTCAGCTCGATAACTCCAGCCAAATAAACCAGCAGACATTGGATGCCTCATTTTTATTAAGTTAGTTTTGTTACAGTTGGTTGTTGTGTTTTATTAGCTACTAGATATTGCCAGTGGCTTTGTTCGCGATAATTCGGGGTAGCACAGTTCCTCTTTCCTGATTTGCAGGTACCTACTACCTGTAGGTTTGGCCCTTACGCCTTATTTATTGTAATAGCAAAGCTAAGTTTTCCCTTTTCTTCCCTCTTTCTTTCTCTTAGCTCACTTTTAAAAAAAGATTAGATAGCCTATGTCCGTCTCCAGGGTCACAACTCTCATATTCATCAAAATCGGTTAAGCCATTTAGACGTCAAGACGTAACAACCAAAAACTCACTTTCGCTTTTATAATATTGGTAAGGATTTTAAAGTTAAGCGTACCTCCTGCCATTTTCTCATCAATCGAAGTGAAGTAATAAATCTCTCATCTAAATTATTACGTTTTCCATCAAACTATCAGAATCTGTTAATGTCAGAGAACGTTAGATAAGACAGTGATTGAATGTTGTTTTTACTCCGTCCCTACATTTTTTATTGGTAAAATCGCACTTCATAGGAGTAATATTAATAGTTCTCCTGCCTCCTGAAAGCCGAGTAATATTTAAGCTAATCTATACTAATATTATAAAGCTGAAGAGTTTGTTTGTTTGTTTGAACGCGCTAATCTCAGGGACTACTGGTTGGAATTGGAAAATTCTTTTAGTGTTGTATAGTACATTTCTTGAGGAAGGCTATAGGCTATATAACATCACGCTACGGCCAACAGGTGCTGAGCAGCGTGGGTGAAACCACGTGGAACAGATAGTCAACTATATTGACTTGGCTCGCGAGGTTGTCGACATCATGGACTCAGTGATCATTATGCCGATAGTCGTATGTGCCAATGGCTTAAAAGGAAGCTCTTATTAGGCAGCCTGATTAAGGCTTTGGTACAGAAAGCGGTACTCCTGGATACGGCTCGTATTGTTAAGGAGTTTCTCGGAAGCCCTGATCGCCGGTAACTTGGACCCTGTTCTCGATACCGGTGGGCCATTATTTTTGGATAATGCATAAAAAAAAAGTTTTTTTTAAACATTTATTTCGGACCAAGTAGGTTTTAAGGAGAACCATTAAAGAGTACTTTATACTTTAGTTCATACTCCCGTTCACTGTTCGCCCTGACACAGTAGGTCAAACTTCTCGCGAACTAGAACATTGGATCATAATAAATTCAATAAGAGCATGCTTTGCCAAAACATTAAATTCAGTTTATGTATAAGTTATGTGCTGCAATAGACATATGAAATGTATATTTTTAGTACCTAATTTAAAATATAACATTACCAATAAAACCAGTGTTTATCCTATGCTAGGGCGTTTTAGGAGATTGTGGTCGAAAGCGAAAGTGAGTTTGTTTGTTTGTAACGTCTTCACGCGTAAATGGCCAAACCGATTTTGATGAATTTTGGTATAGAGATACTTGACACTCTGGAGACGGACAAAGGCAAAGGCAAAAACAAGTGAGAAAAGGAGGAGAAAGAGGGAAGAAAAGGGGAGAAAAAGATATAATCGTTATGTTAAACTGCGTTTGCCAAGGTTGGTTCGTAAACGGGTGACCACCCATTACACATCTAGTTTCCTCCGTGGGTCGGAAAACTCGTTAAGCCTTTGGCTCCAGCTGTCATTTGTAGATCTTTATCAGTCGTTACAGATAGTCAGTAGCCTAAAAGTCTGAAAAAAGTCTGCAAACTTTTTTATGCATTTATGCTTTATTTATGTATGCGAAATTATTGAATAACTTACCCCGCTTTGGGCGAATCTGAAGGCGTTTCAGACTATTACTTTAAATAAGCCCACCCATGTTCCTTCTTTTGGCCTTTATTTGCCGAGGCCGTGGTATGTCTTTCGAACAACCCGAACCCGGCAGAATCCAGTACAAACTGAATAATGGAAGTCAGATAGGCAGTCATTCCATGTAAAATACTGGTATTTCAGCTGCACTCGGCGAGTCTAGAAGCCTTTCCCAAGATGGATAGGAAAAGGCTAGGCAGATGATGATTTGCTTTTAGGGAGAGCTTCCCTTCCACTCACATCAACTGTAGCAAAACGACATTAACCAACATTAGTCAATGAATTTCGTTTTCTTTACAAACTGGACCATAATCTACCAAGTTCTATACCCAAGACTTGTACCCAAAGATAATAGCATAGACAAAACGGTATCCCGGTATCCGAGCACCTTTACTTGAAATAATCACGGAGACCCAACCACAGCCTTCGGGCCCCGTGATTACCATCGAAATTGACTTGGAAACACAATTTGACGGAAATCACGACCCGCTAACGAACAACCTCTTTAAAGTTTACAGTTTAGTACATTTTATGAGGCAATCGATGGAGTAATTAATGATTATGTAGGATCAGTATTTTGGAAAAGGAAGGCAGAACTGTGCCATAGTCTGATACCTAAGTTGTCCAGCTGTTAAGGGATGTTAACATAATCAACATAATTATTGTCTCAGTCAGACTTTTTTTGAAGGATGGGAAATCATCAAATAACTTCCCCCGCTCTGGGCGTAGCAGGAGGGAGTATCCGACTTTTGCTGACTTAAAGCCTACCCTGTTATTTTTTTTGCCCTTTATGTTCCGGGGCCGCGGTTATCTCTTTACAGACAGACAGATGGATTACAAAGTGATCCAATAAGAGTTCCGTATTTTTCTTTTTAAGGTACGCAACTCTAAAAATTCGCCATGCATGCGTTTTTCCTTCCCAAAGTTACAATATTTACTATAGTAGCAGTAGGTAGAACCGTATTTCCCGTGAGAACTACGACGATACCAAGGAATAAAGCCCACAAGTGGGACCCCACAGGATTGCTTTTCGTAATTTTCAGCGATTTTGGTTAAATAATGTGGGTATAGAGTGACAGCGAACAAGGGAAGTGAATAATGTGAATGTATTGCATTTGAGATCGGAGAACCAAAGGCTGGAATGAGGAGAAAAGATGGAGATGGAAACAAAGGAAATTACTATGGAAGGATTTATGGAACGACTGATTAGTAGGGTAGTAATTTGTTATGGACCGATGTTAAGAAAATAAATACGGTCAAGGGAGACGGAAAAAAAGAACACGTATTAATTTATCTCGCACAAAACAAAACCATTAAACAAAAAAAAAATGAGACAAGCTTCCAATTAAATTGGTTCTGTCCGAAGCCACAAAGGCAGGGGCCCTGCAACTTAGTATGGTGTTGTAACATTTAAAAAAAAATGTTATTCTTTAAGGATCAAAATGTGGCGACATATAAGGGGTAAATCTGGCGAATGTCAGACAAAAATGCCTCTAACTAACCAAATTGATATTATTATCTGAAGTACTCAGGAGAAAGTATTCTGGCCCCATATCGATTTTATCTTAATTGCCTGGGTAACTCTTTACTTATCTTTTATAACACATATTTCTTATATGTATGTAGATGATATGCTTATAATTTTTGCATTTTTTTTTAAGTCCCACTGAGATTTATTTATCATATTATAATTAAATTAATTACTAAATATATACAACCTATAAATATACACAAACTAATAATAAAAAAATATATACAGAAAATTACAGGGCGTCAAAAAATTCGTCCGTATCTTTGCATTGGAAAATAACTACTCAATAACAATTTTTGTGAGACACCATCTTACCACTCTTAACTAAAAAGGCAGAAACGAAAAAGAACGTTTTTTTCTTTTTTTTTTAAGATTGTTTTTTTTGTTCTTTGTGGTAAAACACATTATTTTCACCGTATTCAGTGTAACCTCAATGAACAAATGTAACCGCATCGATCTCAAATCATATTGAACAGTACAAGGGTGATGGTATTTTTAGTAAAGATATAACATCAAAAACTTGTTTTAAAGAAAAATAACTGATGTAAAAGTTGGAACTTGCCCTTTAATATCTCTGCAACAATAAGGTTCCCACGTGGATTCATTAAGGGCCTATTAACAATCAATATCTTGCTTGGCAAAGACCTACATCTAGTCTGCACCGACTTTCCATTCTCAAGGAATGGACATGTTGTCTACAATCTCTTACATATCCTTTTTAATTCTTTCTCACTCTACATGATTCTGGAATTTTATCTTATTCGCTATAAAAGCAACTGGGTGACATAACTAGCATTCGTGTTCCTAGTTTAATATAGGTCACCCCGACGCTTCCAACAGACAATGTAGGTCAGGGAAACGATACAAGCTCTGCTTCGAAATGAAATATCTCAAGTTCCTATAGGTACGTTGAACTTTGTTATCACTATACATATTCTACTAGCTGCGCCCCGCAGTTTTACTCGTGTTGTTATAGAATAATACAATATATCTCTATGAATTGTAGCCTATGTTTTATTCTGATGTATAGGCTATATTATTGTAAAGTTTCATTAAAATCCATTCAGTAGTTTTTGCGTGAAAGTGTAACAAACATCCATATACCCATTCAAACTTTCGCGTTTATAATGTTACTAGCTATGCCCAGCGGTTTCACCCGCTGCTCACTTAGGGGTATGAAAAATAGATGTTGATCGATTCTCAGACCTACCCGATATGTACACAAAATTTCGTTTAAATCGGTCCAGCCGTTTCGGAGGAGTATGGAAACGAAAACTGTGACACGAGAATTTTATATATTAGATATAGTAGGATTTATAAAAAGAAATCCCCTTTTCCCTTGGATGGCATCACGCGTGAACAGCTCCAACAAATCCGTTAATTCTTTTTAGTTGTGATTGTTTTTTTAGGGAGAAAGTTCTTATGAAAGACAAATACAAGATGGTAGTAAAAAGGATGCCGGCCACAGCTAATCCTTACTTCTTTACCAATATTATAAAAGCGAAAGTGAGTTTGTTTGTTACGTCTTCAAGCCTAAATGGCTTAACCGATTTTGATCAATTTTGGTACAAAGATAGTTGGGAACCTGGAGACGGACATATTACGGACAATTCATCAAAATCGGTTTAGCCATTTAGGCGTGAATAGGTAACAAACAAACAAACAAACTCACTTTCACTTTTATAATATTAGTAAGGATACAACATCAAGCTGAGCAGCTAATGAAACCGCTGGGCACGCCCAGTATTTTAAAATTAACAAATGAAACTTGAAATTCAGAGCCAACAAACAAAGCCACAATCCCTGGAGCACCGCGAGGCATTCGGATAATTCTAATTAAAATTAGTCAACTCAGTTTAGAGTGCGGCCCGAAACGCGAATCAAAAACGAAATGTACAACTTGCTCTAGTCATAACCACAGAATTTAGAGCGAAATGCAATTTAATTAACTTTCGTTCAAATTATTGTTTAGTCCATCGAATGATTCACAGAATAAACGGTATTAAAGTCCCCCTGTTTTGCTGATGGTAAATCATCAAATAATATCCTCTCTGGGCGGAGCGGAGGTGTATCCAGACTTTTACTGACCAAAACCAACGAGCAACGCTTGCACCGGTCGCACTTACGCTGAGCGCGTAGATAAATATTTGCTTCTACCCCCTCATTACATAAATGAAATTTTCACAATAGTTTCATCAAACTATTTTAAATGCTTAATTTATGAATGCTTTATCTTTACTAATATTATAAAGCTGAAGAGTTTGTTTGAACGCGCTAATCTCAGGGACTACTGGTTGGAATTGAAAAATTCTTTTAGTGTTGGAGTCCATTTCTTGAGGAAGGCTATAGGCTATATAACATCACGCTACGACCAACGGGTGCTGAGCAGCGTGGGTGAAACCGCGACGAACAGCTAGTGGTGTGATAAGTTTGTAAACATACATTACTATATACTTATAAAGGTGCTACTAGCCTGATAAAGTTTTTATTATAAATATTTGTGTTATTGTTACTTTAATATTTAAGGTCAACAGTTATGTATATTTTGTTACATAATTATGTTAATAAAGAATTTTTCCAAACTAAAAACTGACCAAAACCCACCCATGTTCCTTCTTTCGTCATTTATGTTCCGGAGCCGTGGTATCTTTTGTGAACAACCCGCAACTTCGACAACCCACAACCACGAGCCTGATATATATATATGTGTTAAAAAAAGGTGACTGTTGTCCTGTCATTTTCGTACTGTTTGTAAAAGGCAAGCACATTTTTTAGCGACAAATCAGTACCACTAGACCGTTAAAGCTAACCTTTATTAACATAACGACGACACGGTTGGCGCAGTAACTGCGGCGATTTACTGCGTGACGCGGGTTCGATTCTCGCACGGAACAAAGATTTGTATGGCCTTCAGATAGTTGTTGTGGGGCCGTCTGTTTGTGTATGTGATTTTAAATGTTTTTAAATGCTCCCACGATACAGAAGAAATTCCTAGTGTGGGACAACGATTTTTTTAAAGATAAATTAAATAATAAAACATCACGCCTGTAATTCCCGAAGAGTCATACAGATGTGTGTATTACAAGTATACCCACATTTCGCCAATTATTTTAAGTAGTAGTTTTAGGGGCGAGCCTAATGCAATTAATCGGGCAAAATTTAGACTCCGTGGTTGCTACTGTGACATCCCTGATGGGAAAATTAAAAAAAATTGCCCAACCCGGGAATCGAACTCAGGACCTCACACTCAGTCACAATTGCGACTAATATAACAACAAAGAATGTAAAAAAAACCAACAAATGGTGCTTGAATTATTTCATAAGAGCCGCTGAATTTATATTCAAAATTCGTTCATTCCATTTCGGTATATTCATAATTTCATGAATTTTTAAAGGCCACTCGTTTGTAGAGCTTGCCACAAAGTGTGTAATGAATAAAATATATTATTAATTTATTATTTTTGGGACGGCTTAGCTCTGATACTTCAGGACCACTTATAATAAACCCTGAAATACCGCAGCTTAATGTCCTCCGGAACATTATGAGATTTATTAGATCATTAAAATATGAAAATCTTGAGAGCTGATTTCAATTAGATTGAAACATCAATACGACGGATCTGTTCGAAACATGAAGAGTTCATAAAATATTAACGATTAGAATGGTAGAAAATACAAAAGGTATTAAACATTGGTACAGTTTTTACTTGTGTATATTTTTACAAATAAATAAATAAAATTTATGTCTTGGCTGTCCTGATGCTTGCACACCACAAGAGCTGATGGACGCTGCTGAAAGCGTTAAACTAGTCGCCAAATTTTGGGCAGACTCAATTAGGTTCATCAACTTCTCCCGCTCTGAGTGGCGGAGCGGGAGGGAGTGTCAGATTTTTATTGTCAAAAACCCATCCATGTTCCTTCTTTTGCCTATTTAATTCCAGAGCTGCGGTATCTCTTTTGAACAACTCGCAAACCCGGCAGGCAGTGCCCCTTGCTGGCGCTTCACTGACATCTCTTTGGGGCTTGCGTGGAACACGAACGCGTCATCGACACTACCTGTCATCTCTACTCGTACCAACGATAAGCTACTCATTGCTCACCATACGCAGATCTGCATCTACGATGGCCTGGTGTCGTTTCACGCTCATTGACACTTCATTTATAGCCTAGTAAAATCTTGCCACTATTATAAATGCGAATGTTTGTGAGGATGGGTGTATGGATGTTTGTTACTCTTTCACGTCAAAACGGCTGAACGGAACTAGATGAAATTTGGCACAGAGGTAGATTATAGTCTGGTATAACCCAACCCACCCAGGATACTTTAATTTTTCGATCATCACGCGGGCCAAGCCGCGGGCGCCAGCTAGTAATAGAAAATATTTTGCTTCAGATGAGAATATTATACATCCTTATTTCAAAAGGTACAGTTTACAAAAAACCTCTACATTTCCCAACTCAAAAACTGTACCGCATAAGCCCGTTCGCGTTTAAATCAATATTTCAAACATTTAAATAAGATTCTTTGAATTCTTTTCCACCAAAGACATCTTGTTAGTCTATAAAAAGCCGAGGCTTTAGGAGCGGCGAGTAAAAAGATATCCAATTAGCTGTGCGACAGTCACAAGAATTGGTATGTTTAAAAAAAATCGTGCTGACCGATGTTTAATTGCATATTATAAGACTAGGGACAAAATCTAAGCAAAAAAAACGATAATTCAGGGGTTTTTTTAATGTCTTGTCTTTTTGTTTCCGCTCCCGAATTTCTGACAGCCAATCTTTCCAAGAGGTTTCATATCAATTAGTAATCACCGGAGGTCACATTTGCAGTGTCTGCATTGCCGGGGTTACGGGTTGTTCGAAAGATATACTGCAGCCTCGGGGCTGCGGAACACAAAGGGTATTAGAAGGAACATTTATGAATAATTAGTTGGTAAAAGTCTGATACTTCCCCCGGATCCGCCCAAAGCAGAGAAAGTTATTTGATGAATTTCCACCGGAAAAAAAGTGTCGCCATGTGAAATGCTGATATTTAGCTTCATCTGTTAGCAAATGGAAGCCGAGCTCACGGACTTTTTGAAATTCGTTAAATTCCATTGCGTTTTTCAGCTTTGTTTTTATCTCTAGCTTCCTTAACAAAAGAGCCAAAAAAACCAAACGCTTTGTCGAAATTTCAGCACGTTTTAAAGCTATATTTTGGTACTAATGGCTCCCGCAATTATGTAAATCGTCTATTGTATAATTTGTTTCAGAGTTACGTGTTCATGTAACTTTGGGATACAAGGGTAGTTCGTTCAGATTTATTTAAAGTTTTGTTATGAAAGTAGGGGTTAGATGTTTTATCGGTTGTTTTGTTTACAACAAAGGAATATTGTTTGAGTAATGTTTTTGCTTATTTGACTGGAATAACTCTATGTGTTAGTCCAAGGTATATAAGCTATGCCTGCCGGAGTTGCGGGTTGTTCGAAAGAGATACCGCGGCCCCGGAACGTAAAGGGCAATAGAAGGATTTATGGGTGGGTTTTAGTCAGTACAAGTCTGACATTCCCCCTCGCTCCACCTAGAGCGGGGGAAGTTATTTGATGATAAACCCCAAAAAATAAATCCGTGTAGCCTTTGAGCGTGAAGGAGTAATAATAAAGTACATACATATACAAACTTTAGCCTTTATAATAGTAGAGTGTTAGAGAACGAATGTATATTAATTATGAATTTCAATACAAAATGATTTACATAGAATAATTTTGTTGGGTTGTGTGAAGTATGGACCAGAAATAGAGAAGACCACTGCAACAGAAACATGGACAATAACACATCACGAATAATGCTAAACAAATAAATATCCAAATTAAATAATTATGCCGCACATGTGACTAAAAGAGTGATGGATCTGTATGTTGATGGACGGAGAGCGAAAGGAAAACCAAATAGAGATGGATGGATTGTGTAAGAAATCATATGAAGGAGAAAGGAGTAAATGATGCCGTGACGTCTGATTGGGGAGAATAACATAATATTAATATATAATAATAATTTACAGTTTTGTCGATTGTTCTCCAATGGACAAAACTTAATCACGAATACAATAACGATAAATAAATAAACATACAAAGTAAATAAGAATTTTTCGTGCATTTATTTATTTCTCCACATTTCATTATTTTTTTAAATATTTCTTAAAATCATAAAAAAAAAACATTTAAAAATATTAAATTAGTAGCCCACGGGAACAGAACATCGGAAACAGGGTCCAAGCTACCGGCGGTCAGGGCTCCAGAGAAAAGAACCTTCTAACAATACGAGCCGTGTCCAGGAGTACCTACCACTTTCTGTATCAAGCCCTTGATCTAGCTGCTGGTCTATTTTAGTTATTTCCATAGCGTCATGTCCTATGGTATTCTGCTATGGGGCAAAGCCGCTGATATCCAGAATGTATTTGTTCTGCAGAAGCGAGCGGTTCGTGCAATTTATCAACTAGGTGCCCGGGTTTCTCTGAGGGATTTTTTTAAAGAGATTGGTATTCTCACTGTGGCTTCTCAATTCATCTTGGCCAACATTTTATATGTTAGGCAAAATATCCATCTATATAGTAAAAACAGTGATATTCACAACATTAACACTAGAAATAAGCATAAACTACGTGCTCCCTTCCACCGGCTTCATAAGGTTCATAATTCATTTGTAGGGCTTGGTATAACTTTTTATAACAAGCTACCTGCTTCTTTTCTAGATTTGCCATTTAATGCATTTAAAGCTAAAGTAAAATCTAACCTTTCTTTAAAAGCATACTATTCTATTAACGACTATTTAGATGACAAGCATAGTTGGTCACTGTGTTGAACTCAAGACGATTATTATTATTTTTTTTTTCTTCTCCTTCATGTTTTTTCGCCAAATTAGATTATTGATACGTTACATGTCTTCGTCATGTAATTTTATATTTTACTTTTTTTTCTTTATATACTTATTTGTTTCATTTTGTGTGTTTTTGTTATTGGCATGTGGTTAACTAGTGACCTCGAGCATTGACTGAATATAATTATTTATATTTATCTTTTTTATGCTTAGCTTATTTCTTTTGCACTATGGTCCTAGTTTATCACCTGTGACTTCTTCACTGCACGTGTAAGCGGGCACACCCGTTAGACTGGTTAATTTATTATTTAGACTTGGGTATTATTATTATTATTATTTTTTGTTTTTTATAATTATATAATTGGTGTTTGCTAGCTGACAAGTGACAATGAATGAATATTTTTTTATGTATTTTTTTTGTGATAATATAAATTGTATAAAATCTGGTTCTTCTAACCTGACAGACAGATGTGTTGCTGGGGAGTTTGTTCCGCCACTTCTTCTTCCCAGCTAAAACACTAGGAAGTGGCGAAGGGCAGGGCGTTTTTGTGGGACTGTCTCTTGTAATCTGACGTTCAAAAAGTGCTGATTATCAGCCTAATTTGAATAAATGACTTTTGATTTTGATTTTGCCTAACGAGAGCCTCCTCAGGTATTGGTCGAGGCTCTTGGCAATTAAGCCATTGGCAGATAATTATTATTGTTATAAATATCGCTGCATCCGAATAATTTTCTCACATCAAAGACGTAGCAACTATACCAAACAAGTTTAAATACGTTTCATTATCATTACATTTATAACTAGACACCCAACACACCACTCGTCTCTTAGTCAAAAAGCCCACATTTACTTCTCACTTCGCACACTTAGGGTCAAGAATGCCATTAACCCTGCATTTGCTACGTAATTTCAAAGGGTATATTTTTCCGTAGGTCCCAGTGCGGTCGCTTGAGTTTTACTTTTAATATTAAAACGCTGAGATAATTGAAATCCCTGCTGATTCAGGCTTGCCCGCTAGAGGGGATAATGAAGTCGTAACTTTGGCTCACTTACAAAAGGGCTTGTGTTATTTTTTTATGTTTTGCTAATTTTTATTTGGAATCTTGTGATTCTTTGAAACTAGTAGGTTTAGAATTATCTTGTACTAGCTTTCGTCCACGACTTGGTCCGCGTGGCATAGTTACTTTGGAGTAACGATAACTTGCACCCACGTGATGATAAAAAAAAAATAATGTCCTCTACTCTTTAAAGGGGAGAAAGAGAGATGAAAAAGGGAGAGGACATAGGCTAATTTAAAAGAGTGAAATATATTTTTTTAAATCAGCCTATGTCCGTCTTTAGGGTTCCAACTATAACAGTACCAAAAATCATCAACATCGGTGTGGCCACTTAGGCGCGAAATCGTAACAAAAAAACGTACTGAATTTCGCTTTTATAATAATTATAGTACGGCCAACGAGAAGCGATACCAAATGTAAACAAAACCCATGCTAAAACCCCATCTAAAATGGCCGCCCGAATGTGGGCAAACCGGTCTTAACGTTGTCATGTTTTTGCCGGGAGAACGAGACATTACGACAAAGGCACAAGATGGAAAGAGCTAAATATTAGATTGTCAACGCCACAGTTGTTCTTTAGGTTAATGACCTTTCGTATCGCTTCTCGTTGGCCGTACTATTTACCCGCTTGAAGTTCGGCAGTTGTCCTTAAGGAGCGTTCTACTGGGGTTGAAAGTATCCTTAGATGTAGGTGTTTATTCAGGTTGCAAACTATCATCAAGTTGACTAGATTTTGCGTGAGAGAGAAACCAATATCCATTTTTCTAGACATCCAAAGATTCTCTAAAACTTTCGCATTTATAAATTTAAAAGACTATTTATTTATCATGTACTATTTAATGTCAGTAAATTTTGACCGACCAAACCAAGCATATTTGAGTAATTAAATATTTTTTTCCGATGAATTCAAAAGTGAAGATTGCACTATTTGAACCCTAATATTAGTATTTGCATTGATCATCATCATCATTGCAGCCTATGGACGTCCAATGCCTGGATATGGGCCTCACCCTCGACTTATTTCCGCCACAGCGTGCGGTGTTAAGGTGCCTGTAACGAGTGGCTACCCGCAACCGTAAACCGCAAAAGTTGGTCTGTAGATGGGTGACCACCCATTACATCCTTACTAATTTTATAGAAGCTAAAGTGAGTTTGTTTGTTACGTCTTCACGCCTAAATGGCTGAACAAATTTTTAAGAATTTAGGACCTTGGAGACGGACATAGGCTATTTAAAAAAAAAAAAAGATTGTGATATGAGGGAGAAAGAGGGAAGAAAAGGGAAAACTTGGCATTGCTATTACAATACATTAGGTGCAAGGGCATAAACTACGTAAATCAGGAAAGGGGAACTGGTGTTACCCCGAATTTAACGCGAGCGAAGCCGCGGGCAAAAGCTAGTATTATATATTTGAATGTTTGTGAGGATGGATGGATGTTTGTTATTCTTTCACGCAAAAACTACTGATTGGATTTTAATTAAACTTTACAAAAATAACAATAACTTATTAATGTATGTATTTAATAATCGGAATAGCACATAGGCTACAAAACAAAAAGATATATTATATTCTATTACCACGCTAATGAAACTGCGAGGCGCAGCTAGTCCATTATAGTTGGGTAAAGAGTACTCGACCGATGATGCAGTTATTGATTATGGAAATACAAAATTTATTAAGGTACACAAAGTTTGTTTGTTTTCCACTATTTATGTCAGAAGCTCCTCAACTGATTCCGAAAATTCTTTCACCATTAGCAAGCTATATTATTATTGAGTAACATATGCTATGTAGCGTAATATTTTACGCTACTACCACAGAACCCGGGCAGTAACCAAAGACGCGGCCAACATCGCGCAGGACAGCTAGTATTACCATATATTTAACGATCTTTGTAACAAAAACATATTAAGTCATAAATACAATAACTCACAAAATTTACCTGTCCCTTTTAACGTAATTGCAAATGTATACTTCCCTTTATTAAATAGACGAAACAGCATTTAAGTCAACGTTCACATTATGATGTGATTTATTATATTCGTGAGCGCCTCGCGTCGTTCCGCGTCTGTGCCAGACAACCGCGCGGCCTCACCTCGACCCTGCGTGTCTTTCGTCCCGTCATATGTATAAGTTCTCGGCCACAACCTACACGCTTATACGATACACGTCTTGTGACAGATGTAGCGGTAAAAAACAAAAGAAGAAAGTTTTTATCATATAAAATATTATCTTATTACCCTTTAATAATTTATGTTTTATTTGTCTTAATAACATATAATTACATTTTTAAATATTTCTTAAAACTTATATTTACATATTTCAATGTCAAGTCAATATAATTTGACTGTATTTAAATTTTCTTGATAATTTATTTCTGAATTATAGCATGATTGTATAATTGTATATTGTATCCCTTATATTAAATAATGTATTATAGCATGTGTAACTGCTCGATAATGTCTAAGCTGTGGTTATCTGTAATTGAGTGTGCATTGCAGGTTATTAAATTGTGCAATTTAAATTTTGTTAAATATGTTTTTAATGGTACTCTTTGGTAATCTTAAAATAAAAAAATATGTGAATTCTCCCGTTTTGGGAGGAATAAAAGGGAGTGTCAGACTTGTAATGACTAAAACCCACCCATGTTCTTTCTACTGCCCTTTACATTCAGAGGCCGCGGTATCTCTTTCGAACAACCCGCAACCCCGGCATTGCCTTACTCGGGAAAAATCCCAAGCGGTAGATCTCAGCAATACAGAAATAGAACGACCGAGATGCAATTTATTACCAAAACGTTTTCGCATACGCGAGGCGTAATATGACAACAGACTTGCTTTTATTGTTTTTAAAAAATCTGGCGTATTCAATAGGCTTATTCAATAACTTTTGGATGTATATAGAATTTAAATGGGGTACGCATGCGGTCACGTTTCGTTTCAGTAACTTTGATACGAAACTTGATATAATTATGTGGAAAACTAGCTGCGCCTAGAGGCGCAGCTAGAGGCCGCTGCTCGGGCCACCCGTATCATTTAAGGGTATGAAAAATGGATTACGACAAAATTTTATGCATGTATCTGGCAGGTCTCAAATCTGCCAAATCTTACTAATATTATAAATGCGAATGTTTGTGAAGATGGATGAATATATGGATGTTTGTTACTCTTTCACGTCAAAACAGCTGAACGAATCTTGATGAAATTTGGTACAGAGGAGATAATAGTCTGGAACCACATAGGATACTTTTTTTCGATATCATACGGGCAAAGCCGCGGGTGCCAGCTAGTATGTGTATAAAATTTTCAAAAATATCTCAAACCGTTTTGGAATAGTATGGCAACTAAAACTGAAAAAGAAAGATAATAATCTATCTTTATTATAAGCTTTATCGAAATCGATACAAATGATTGTAGACCGTAATTATATTTGACAGGTATTCTAAGATAGCTAAGGTATTTAATAACTAGTACTATTATGTACAGACGCCTGCAGGTTAAGCTACCCGAAACTGTCAATTTTTCCCAATGAACCTTGAACCTTAATACTTTAGAAATAAAGTCGAGAATCTATCAAAGAAATCTGACAGATTGTAGTAGCTTGATGGCTTGATGTGTTTCTGTACCTACTTATTTTATGATAATTCCTATTGGGGAACGAGCGATCTCAGTTATCTGACTGCGGAAAAATAAGGGTTCTGATTCCTATTTAATAAATCATTAGCCGCTAAGCTGAAGTACGACTGGACTGGCCGCTGTTGCCTCGTGTCCAAATAGATGTGGGCCAAAATATATAGCCAGATAGCACCGCGGCCCTCGTAGAAAATGGACAAAATCAACAACCAGTGGTTGACATCAGGTTAACAAACCTGATGTCAACCACTGGTTGTTGATTTTAAGTTAGTTAGTTAGTATTTTAAGTTTTGTTAAGTCATGCCCTTGTCCAGCCTTGGTATGACCTACGTTAACTATATCAGGTCAGCTACCATGACGTCTTTAAGCAGAACTTATTCCACTGAGGGAAAGAGACAGAGCTATACAGGGTGTCTACCACCATCTCTTTCTCACACAGGAATAAGAACTGCTATAAAATGTCATGGTAATCCTACAGGTATCTATCACTAATTTAGGTAACTCATTTTTACTTTGAAGCACGGTTGGCGCAGTTGCTGAGCGATCGGCTACCGCGCTTCGTGTCGCGGGTTCGATCCCAGCACGGAAAAAATATTTGTATGCCCGCCCGCCCTACAGATAGTTGTTTCGGGTCTGGCTGTTTGTGTATGTGAGTTTAAACGTTTGTAAACGTACTCACGATACAGGAGGAATTCATGTGTGCGAATCAGTGTTTTTTTTTAAATGAGGAAATCAATTTCTGTAGATCATTGTGACATCCAAAATTAATTTCCAACTTTTAATTCTTGCAGACTCCATTGAATCTTGATCCTCTGCCCTCTATTATAACGTTCAAAGCAGAATAACAGGTTGACGTCTTATGTGCCGTTTTATTGACACGACAGTTCATAGTGTGTTGGTATCGAGTTACTCTATCCCGAGCATTGATTAGTTTATCGACCGACTGTCTGACATGGTCTTGTTCGTAGTACTTAGCGGTGGTACGAAAATGGTTTTCATCCTTTGGATCCATCCATTAGAGAGTGATTTAAAAAGCTTCTGTTTCATTTAATATGATATTTTTAGGGTTCAGTAAGTCAAACGGAAAAAAAACGGTCTTTTCGTGTAATAGTTTTAGTTGCCGCCGTAACGGCTGGACCAATTTTTATGCAATTTTGCAAGAATTAGATTGAGGCACCTAAAGTAGTTTATATCTAGGTTTAAACCGTATACACTTTGTTTTTTTCAGAAAATCCGTGATGATTTTCTCAACACCTTCTAAATCTATATCTATACTAATATTATAAAGCTGAAGAGTTTGTTTGTTTGTTTGTTTGAACGCGTTAATCTCAGAGACTACTGGTTGGAATTGGAAAATTCTTTTAGTGTTGGATAGTGCATTTCTTGAGGAAGGCTATAAGCTATATAACATCACGCTACGACCAACAGGTGCTGAGCAGCGCGGGTGAAACCGTGGGGAACAGCTAGTAAAAAATAAATACTCAAACTCGAAGCATTTATTTCAATTAGATTATTTCACACAGGCAATTTTGAATGTCATGAATTACTATTTGTTTTTAAGTTTTAGTGATGTAAAATTAGTTAAATCTTTATGTAAAGATTCAGAAAAACTCAAAGAAGTGTTGAAACAGAAATCTATCAACAGTTTCTGTGTAGTCTCAAAATACCATGTTTTGCCGGATTGCGGGTAGTTCGAAGAATAGAAGGAACATGGGTGGGTTTTAGTCGTTTTAGTTAGTACAAGTCTGACATTCCCCGCCGCTCCGCCCAGAGCGGGGGAAGTTATTAGATGATTTCCCACCCGAAAAAAAATGCCTCCCTAGTTATTTCAAATAATGTTAAGCCAACAACACAACACACTAATAACTAAGTTATCTAAATCCTTTCATCCTCATTCTGAAATTACTATGTGAAAGTTAAGTATGCGTAAATCCTGGGATATTCCGCGAGGGATAATGTATAGTGGGGTGTGGGCAAGCGGACTCATCTCTAACTATTGATCTACCTACTTCGCACATTGAATAAATAAGGGCTCGTAAAGTATTTAATGGATATCTGCTTATACTCTATTATTTTGTTAGTTGTTTAAGCAAAATTGTAGATATTAATCAGTAAAGTTAGTTTATAGGTTTTGCGCGAGCATTTTAATAGAAATGAGTTTTTTTATTAAAATGTTCGAGTATTTACTTTTCGAAATATTAACACACAAGCTTCCGCCCGCGACGTTTTCCGCGTGGCGTAGTTACTTTGGGCTAACGCTAACTTTAACCCGCGCGATGATCGAAAAAAATATCTTTTTTTCCCCTTGTCTCACTTTTTTATGTCCGTCTCCAGGGTCCCAACTATCTCTGTACCAAAAATCATCAAAATCGGTTTGGCCATTTAGGCTTGAAAGTTTAACAAACAAACAAACCAACTCACTTTCGCTTTTATAATATTAGTAAGGTTGAATCATGTAATGTGGTGTCGCGACGATTATTTTTGTTGAGGTGTATACAGGTTTTTTTTTTATTATAAGATGCCTCAAAAGTTTGGTGAACAATGTTTTGTGTTTTTCTTACAACCTCTCCTGTCCGTCTTTCTCTTTCATGCTAGTACACACTATCTACTATAGAACTGCGAATATCAAAGAATCTTTCATTATCCGTAGTGTAGAACTATCTTAACATTACTAGAGGAAGCTTTTTGATGGATTATAGCAGAAAACTTCCCGCTTCGCTGCCCACTGAAATTAGTTTTACCCAACTTTTATGTTGTATAAGGGTGTGTGTGTATAGTTTGTCTATGTGTGTGGAGAAATAGAAATTGGGGTTTGTGTGTGTGTGTAACGATTTGTTCAATTGTGTTAGATGTCGAAAGTAAATAGGTAGTTTTCATGCCTACTTTTTAAGGAATTTTCTCGAGTTCTGTGTTTATTTTTATGTTGATTGTAATTTTTGTCAGTTGCCTATTTTCGTTTGAAGTAGACGAGTATTGACGAAGTATTGATTATCTGACTAATTTTCTTTATAAATAAAATTCACATGTCACATTCACACTTATATTGTACACTCGTAACTCCAAAATTGATTTTAATTTTACTAAATAAATTATGCGAATAGGTATGGTGTATTTCAGCTTAAAAGTTAGTTTGCAGACAACTTTGCAGAGTAGGCGTCAGTTGCTAATGATTATACTTGACTAGCTGTTCCCCACGGTTTCACCCGCGCTGCTCAGCACCTGTTGGTCGTAGCGTGATGTTATATAGCCTTCCTCAAGAAATGGACTATCCAACACTAAAAGAATTTTCCAATTCCAACCAGTAGTCCCTGAGATTAGCGCGTTCAAACAAAAAAACGAACAAACAAACTCTTCAGCTTTATAATATTAGTATAGATTTAGGTATAAACAAACCTAGAACGCAATATTTTTTTTCCTAATTAAAGGAAACCTTACAAAGCATCTAAGTTACAAACTAAAACAGTTACATTTCAAGTTATTCACAAAGAAAACTCCATAAAAATTACAAAACAAACTTTGTAGGGGAAAATGTAAAAGAGTAGCGAATCAGACTTCAGTAAATATTTACGTAAAGAAGTTTACCGTCCGACTTGGAAAAATTCTAGCGGACGTCTTTGAGAAGTTTTCGAGTTCAAATGACTAGATCCTTTACAGCATAAGTTGGCGAGACTCGAAGATATCGACTTAAGTATAGTGAACTGCAAGAAGTTGTATTTTCTGGTTCAACTGAAACTCGAGGCTAAATAATAGCAGCCGCTCGGGTCGATCTTAAGGTTAAGCCGCGCTTGCCTAGGTTGGTCTGTGGATGGGTGACCACCCGTTACATACCGAGTTTCCTCCGTGCCTCGGAAAGCACGTTAAGCCGTTGGTCGCGGCTGTCATTTGTAAATCTTTGACCGTCGTTACAGGTAGTCAGTGTTCCGAAAGTCTGACAACCAGTCTTACCAAGAGGTATATATCGTATTAAGCAGTATTTACTGGGTTGTGGAGGTCAGATAGGCAGTCGCTCCATGTAAAATACTGATATTCAGCTGCATCCGGTTAGACTGGAAGCCGACCCCAACATAGTTGGGAAAAGGCTAGGCAGATGATGAACTTAAACCCGTATTACCTTCAGGAGCTACACTCTTATTAAACTTAGAAAAACAATCAAACAACAATTTACGCGATCAATCAGCCTTCAATCTCCCTATACCACAGAAATAAAAGCAACTAGAAAAGCCTTTATGATTCACAAAGCGTACGTAACGCGCGTGTTTTGTTCTCTGTGTACGAACAGCGAACACCTTCCATTGTCACGTCAATCCAGACCGCTTTGTGAAAAAAACTTGACGATAAACAAAATAAACCCGACATGTGTGAGTTGTACCCGGACTAGGCTGGGTTTCCGTAAACTAAAATGGAGACCCTTACATAATTTTATTTGTTGTAGGATTATATATTGGAGGGCACGGCAGTGCCCCCGCCAAGTCGAGTATAAATTATAAAAACCCCACACTAGGAATTTCTCCTATATCAGGGGTGTGTTTACAAACATTTAAAGTCACATGCACAAACAACCAGACCCACCGGAACAACTATCTGTAGACTATATAAATATTTGATATCAAACCCGCGACACGCAGCGCAACAGTCGATTGCTGAGTTACTGCGCCAACCATGGCGTGGTAATTTGTAGTAATACTTAAGTGATTGTGTCATGGGCACGCTACAATAGTGGCGGTAAGTCCCCTCTTTGAGGAGTGGCTGGAGAGGCGTCATGGCGTCCTCACCTACCGCCTGACGCAGGTCCTCACCGGACACGGAAGTTTCGGGAGGTTCCTGCACATCATCGGGCGGGAGGAAGCGCCCGGGTGTCACCATTGTGACGATCGCCCGGAGGACACGGTGGAGCACACAGTGGCGATCTGCCCGGCTTGGGCGGAGCACCGCCGTGCCCTCGTAGAGGCGATCGGCGGCGGCGATATCTCGCGTCCGGCCCTGGTTCAGGCCATGGTCCGGAGCGAGAGGGAATGGGAAGCGGTCACCACCTTCTGCGAAGCAGTAATGCTAGCGAAGGAGGTGGCCGGGCGTTTGAGGGAGAGAACATCTGCCCAACCCAGCCGCCGCGGGAGACGCCCATGGCGCCGGACGCCGCGAGACGACTTCCGGCCACCGTAGATGCGGGCCTGTGGGCGGTGAGCAATGGGTAGTTCACCGTCCGTCCGTCGATTGACGACAGGCCGTGTCGACGGCGCGTTCGTGTTTCACGCGCGCCTCAAAGAGAGTCAGCAAAGCAGAGGGGCTTGCCAGAGCCTCTGCCTGCCGGGGTTGCGGGTTGTTCGAAAGAGATACCGCGGCCTCGGAACGTAAAGGGCAAAAGAAGAAACATGGGTGGGTTTTAGTCAGTACAAGTCTGACATGCCCCCCCGCTCCACCCAGAGCGGGGGAAGTCATTGGATGATTTCCCACCCGAAAAAAAAAAAAAAAAAAAGAAAGTGATTGTGTCATTGGCCAAGGAAGGCTTTACTTTTCGATAGATACGGCCCGCATTGTGTGGAGGTTCCTGTGTCTGGAGCCCTTACTACCTGTATCTTGGACCCTGCTTACGACACTAGCAGCCCACATTTTTTAAACAAAGTTCCTTATCGGTCTTTGCGAAAGGGAAAAGTTAAGCCCAAAAGTTGTAACGACACTTTTTGCTTAACACCAAAGCCGTGCTGCGTGCGCGTGTTTCTCTCATAGATCGCATTGAACAGTGTGGTGTCGCGACGATTGTTTTTGTTGAGTGTCATATAAGTTTTTTGTACATAGTAAATAATAACTTCGTTCTATCCGGGTGTCCCTTGACACCTCTCAAGTTTTTTTTTTATAAGCATATTTTTGTATAATATGTTTTAGAAAACATTAAAAAAGTGTATAAAGTTAAAAAAAACACACTGTACCACTTTTAAGCGTCCACTCAAAGTCCTGTGAAACCAGACAAACAAACGGCCAGGAGGCCTTAGTAACAGGGTCTGTTAGCACCCTTTGGATACGCACCCCTAAAAACTACTAAAAACCTTTGCCGTAAAACGAGAATGAAGTTAGTGGAAAAACCGTGTTTTAGTTGAAAAGGATTCACATTCTTTGTGCCAGAAAATTGCGTTTGGAGAAGTGCTTCTAGTGGATATTTTGAGGTCTTTGTTCTCGGACGTATAGGCTGTTGTTATTTAACATTTTTTGAATAGTGTCGAGTATCTTGAGAAGTGGGGTCGGATTGGATTGAGTGCACTTGGTTTTGTGAGATTGATGGTGAAGTATTTTATGTTAAAAGTATGTCTTTTAATCAGAGAATCGTCCTTAGTGTCAGCATGTGATTATCTTCCTGCCCTTTTCTCATGTTACTTAGGGTAAGCGCAACACTTTATTGCTTTTTCACTTTGGGTTTAGAATTTTCTCTTGTATTTTTATTTATTAAGACTTTATGTACATGTTTAAAAAACACTGTATTGTGGGTGCTTTTAGAAACATTTAAACTCAGACCAACAGCCAGACTCGAAACAACTACTTGTAGGTCATATTTTTTTTGTTCCGTGCGGGTATCGAACATGCGCCATGCAGCGCAGCAGTCGATCGCTCAGCCACTGCGCCAACCGTGCCGTCTATATGTAAGGTTTTTAAAAAAAATCTCTTAGTTATTAGGAATGCAATATTCGATGTCGTTCTGTCGTAAACTTACGTAGACTCGGTACCTTAAATTCGTTCTATTTGCTTGCGGAAAGTAATCTCTTTCAATCTAATATTATTCTAGTCGCGACGTCTGAAGTCTAGCATTATTACAATCTCTTATGAAATTTTGTAAAACAATATTGGTTTTTTGTTAGGAGATATTATTGTTATTAACTATAGTTTCACTTTACTTTAAACTCGTGATATTACATTACCCTCTACTTGCTAGCGTCCGGGCTTTGCCTGCGTGATATCACAAAATATATCCTAATATAAATATGTATCTTATGTGTAATTCTAGACCATAATCTACCTCTCAGTCTCGTTGCGGTAAGCGTGCGGGTGAGACGCGTGTTTGGCAATTGAGATTTTGTTTTGCTTACAAGTTGTTTAAGTCGTGTGCGCTACTAGATATTGGTGCCGGGCGCACCGTAGCACCGGTATGCTACCTGCGCGCGAGCGGCCCACTGATAACGAAGACCCTCATTAGCGTAATATAATACCAATGAATGTAAACAACACACATTTAGAGAATGTGAATACAGTAATTATGGCGAGCGAGATTTCTTTGAGTGAACATAGTATGTCGGATGCTGAAGAGGAAGTAAACATAGAAGAGAATTTAGTACAATCTGCAATGGATGAAGACCTACAATTTAGACGGGAGAAAAGGATTAGGGAGGAGGATTACGTCGGTGGGGATGATGATAATGAGGGATGGAAGTTAGTCCAAAGTAAAGAGAAAAGGTTGACACACTTGAAGGAGAATACTGAGATGTATTTATCTAGCAATGATAAGATGCCTAAACAATTTGCACTAGCTAAGATGTTTAAAGCGAATGGCATAGTCGATATCCATAAAGTTAAATATATCAACCCGTTCAAGATTCGTGTTGAAGTTTGCAGTGAGCTGAGTGCTGATAAAATTGAAAAATGTCCGGAATTTATTGAAAAAGGTTGGAAGATCTATCGGGCCATGGAAAGGACTACATCTTATGGAGTCATAAAAGACGTTGATCTTGATTTATCGGATGAGGACATTTTGAGGAATATAGTGTGCGATAAACCCGCGGAAATAATGTCAGTATACCGGCTTAAACGTCGAGACAGAGAGGGAGAAGGTTGGCAGCCAAGTGAAGCAGTACAGGTACGTTTTAAAGGTTCGTTTATACCACAGTACATATATGTCCACGGATTACGCATAAAAGTTACTCCATACGTATTTCCCGTATCCCAATGCTCGAAGTGCTGGAAGTATGGTCACCCTACAAAGAAATGCCCATCCACTAAAGTAGTCTGTCCGAAATGCGGTGATAATCACGCGAACTGTGAAACACAGAACTTTAAGTGTGTCAACTGTGGTGGAAAACATATGGCTTTACATAAAGCGGCATGTTCAAGCTTCTTAAAAGAGAAGAGGTTGAGAGAGATCATGGTAGAATTCAACTGCACTTATAGGAGAGCTTTAACAATATATGTACCGCCCTCGAGTTCCTTGCCTGAAATAAGTGATTCTCAACAATATTCCGGCAACCCTACTACCAACTTACTATCTAAACCTGAGTTTAGTTTTCAGCAACGAGATACTGCCACTTTTGCAGAGATAGTAAAAGCTGATAACACAGTGCAGAAAAGTACTAAAAACACTTCGGCCATTGCTACAACGAGATTTCGACGTACCCGTAATAAGGGCCAGACTTCTTGTGGATTGGAGTTTCCGATAAACTCATCAACAATGGGCACGGATAGTGAGTCAGCACAACCTCCTGGTGGTGAAGACAAAAAGGGTAACAGTGTGCGTTTTGAAGAACTATTAGCGAGACTAAAGGAAGTTATTTTTTTAAGGGAATTGACGATGGAAGATAAGGTGCATAGGGTATTAAAAACATGTTTAGAATGGTTAATATTATTGAGTGTACAGTTCGTTTCAAAGTGGCCTTTGTTTAAGATTATTGTTGACTATTTTGTCCCCAATGGCTCGTAGCCTGAAACCTAGTAGGGTAAATATTGCACAGTGGAATTGTCAAAGTATTCGACCAAAATTGGTATCCTTAGAACAGTCTCTGAGTCAAATGAAAATTCACATTGCGGCACTCTGCGAAACGTGGTTAGATCAGGATAGTCAGCTAAAGGTAAATGAATACACGATATATCGTAAAGACAGGAATGACAGTTATGGTGGTGTAGCTATTTTAGTTCACAGGTCACTCAAATCAAGTTATGTGCCATTCGAGAGCCTTAACCCAGGGATTGAGTTAGTTTGTGTCAAGATTTGCAACTGTGAACATATTCGATATGTATTATCCTTATACTGTGCCCCGTCAGTTCAGACTAGCCAAAGTGATTGGGAGCGTATTTTTTCTCGTTTTCGCAGTAAGGTATTGATTCTTGGTGATTTTAATGGACACCACACCAATTGGTCCCATAGATTAGATCAAAGAGGTACCCAAATTTATGACGCACTTTTAGACACTGAACTCGTAACATTAAATAATGGGAACCCTACTCGTATTAAGTTGGTGAATAATTCATTACAACAGTCTTCTCCAGACATATCGTTGACCTCCACAGATATTGCGCACAAATTTGATTGGTGCACAACTAATGAAACGTTTGGCAGCGATCATCTGTTGATTAGAATTTCAATGCAGGTTGATAGTCTGTCCATCCCTCCAGCGCGCAGGAATTATAAAAAAGCTAATTGGTCTCAGTATCGCAACTTATTACAAGCGCTTATGCAAGAATTTCATATCACAGAAGACTTACAAAAATCATATGATATATTTATTGAATTTATTAATTTAGCTGCAGATATTCACATTCCATATATTAAAATTAATACTGACCCCGAGAAAAGTTTCACCCCGAAACCATACTGGAATAGTTCTTTATCAAAATTAGTCGCTGAAAGACGTTTAGCGTTGTCAACATTTCGACGTAACCCTACTCCTTTTAATTTGGATAAGCTTCAGGAGAAAATCAGAGAAGGTCAGAGGTGTATTCGTATAGCAAAAAGTAAGGGTTTCCAAGACTTCTGTTCTTCAATAGACGGAACAATATCTCATAGTGAGTTATGGAAGAAAATGAAATGGTTTAAAGGACGCTACATACCCCGATCTTCTATCAATGAAGAGAAGGCTTGTATTTTATTACAAAACCTGGCGCCGGACTTCGTTTGTACTCAGGACCCAACATTTAATTCCAATAACCCTAACCTTGAGACAGAGATTTCTATACACGAACTGGAAACATGTTTACGCACTAAAGACACTTCTCCTGGGAGTGATAATATTTCCTATTCAATGCTGCTTAATTTACCGAACAATGCAAAAGTGGTTTTGGCCAGTCTCTATAATATTTTTTTTGCAACGGGTTTTGTTCCACAGCAGTGGCGTAATATCACTATTATACCTATACCCAAGCCCGGCCGGGATCTTCAGTTTATTTCGTCATGGCGACCTATTTCTATGATTTCCTGTGTTTGTAAATTATTGCATAATGTCTTCATTAAAAGAGTAGAATGGTATATTGAGCATAATAACATGTTATCGGCAGATACTACTGGTTTTCGCAAAGGACGCTCCATTTTAGATAATTTGTCTACCTTAGTGTCGAGAGTGCAATTAGGATTTTCTAAAAAACAATCAACGATCGCTTGTTTTGTGGATCTTGATAATGCATATAACAATGTAAATTTAGAACGTTTATTATACATTTTGGACAGTAAAGGCTTGGGTAATAGAATATGTAGATATCTATGGATTTTTTTAAAAGAAAGGTACTTAAGTATGGAGACGGATAATAGCTCAGTTATACGTAGGAAATGTAGTTTCGGTTTGGCTCAAGGCGATCCCTTTTCGCCACTGTTATTTAATATCTTGACAATGGATATTTGTAAGTCCATAAATAATGTCTTTATATCACAGTACGCAGATGATTTCGTGCTTTATGTCACCTGTAGTAATATAGAAGAAGGAAGACACCAACTACAATTAGCTTTAAATCAATTTGTTAATATTATTTCTTTAGCCGGCTTAGAAATTTCAGCACTCAAAAGTAAAGTCTGTATTTTCCAAAACAAATTTATAAGGGACCCTGTATCTCTAGTTGTTAGGGGTATTTCTTTAGAAGTAGTTGATCATATAAAATATTTAGGTATTTGGTTGGACAGGAAGTTACGATGGTCTAAACAAATAAATGAATTAAAAGAAAAATCCTCCAAAGTGCTTAATGTTTTCAAAGTTTTGGCGGGGACAGGTTGGGGTATTCACCCGGATAACTTAAGGCGTTTATACATATCGTGTATTCGTAGCAGACTAGATTATGCAAGCTTCCTTTATGGCAGTAGCTGTAAGACACATACAAGTAAGTTAGATAAAATACAGAATCAGTGTATGCGGGTAATAGGCGGTTTTATTAAAACGACTCCTGTGCACGTCATGGAGTGCGAGTTACACCTACCACCTTTAAGTGTACGAAGACATTACCTTGCCGGAAAGTACTGGTTAAAAGCGAAATCCTTTTCTAACCACAAGATTATGGCAATTTTGGACGATTTAAATCGGTTTGACCAAAATTCTTACTGGAGATGCAAAAAAAAAACCCATTTTAATTTTAGTTCATAGATACCTTAAAGATACTGCTGTACATGTTAGTACACAATTAGAAATGTTTACACTTAATACCTGGGTCAGTAATGTGAATATTTCGAATATTATTAAGTTCAACATAGATGCCGTAAGTAACGCTAAAAGAAGTTATAATTCGTGCACGTTAAAACAAATTTGTAATAGGTTTATTAACAACACGTATCCAAATTATTATAAAATTTATACAGACGGGTCAAAGGAAAATAATTGTGGCGGTTTAGCTATTTATGATCCGCAAGTTAGTAGTTCAGTTAAACTACGTATTGATGCAAACACCTCGATAATGGCAATAGAATTGATGGCAATATCGGAAGCAATTTCATATATTCAGTCCTTTAAGTCGGGCAAATACGTAATACTAACGGACTCCAAGAGTGCACTACAACACATCGCTCGATGCACCTCGAATAGTCGAGGCACACCGATAGCATACAGCATCTTGGAGTCACTTTTCTCATTAGATACTAAAAATTATACAATAGTATTACAATGGATACCTTCTCATGTAGGCTTAGCAGGAAATGAACAGGCAGACTATCTCGCTAAACAAGCCCTTTCGGACGGTATCCCTATGTTTTGTATGCCGTGTTATACTGATTCTTTTTATATACTTAAGATTAATTGTAGAAACATATGGAAGGAATATTTTGATGAACGTTCTCTAGTAAAAGGTATCTGGTATAAAACAATTCAACATAATTTATCACGTTCTCCTTGGTTTATGAATTCCGATTTATCTAGACATACTATAGTAACTGCCATGAGGCTGCGCTCCGGACATATCCCACTGAATAGTTTTGCCTTCCTAATGGGTAAAGTTCCTTCCAAGAATTGTACTGACTGTAATCAAATTGAAGATGCATTTCATATTTTAGTGGAATGTGTCCGGAACGAAGCTGAGAGGTTTTCTTTTGAGCTTGCTTACGGCATTAACTTACACGACACCGGTGTCTGTAATACCATTCTTGCTTCCCCCTTATCGCGGGAAGCGAGACTCATGTATAAAATTGTTGATTGTGCTTTAAAACGTAGATAAGGAAATAATTAAGATTCATTTTAAGTTTAATATGTCTGTAACTATGGGGATGACATGATCATGCATGATCAAATCCCCCTTTTTTTTTCAATAAAGATTAAAAAAAAAAAAAATCTACCTCTGTGCCAAATTTCGTCAAGATCCGTTCAGCCGTTTTGACGTGAAAGAGTAACAAATATCCATACATCTATTCATCCATACATTTATACATCCATCCTTACAAACATTCGCATTTATAATATTAGTACGATTATAGACAAAACATTTAAGTATTAACTGGTCGTTATTTACTTCGATATAGCCAAAATTAGGCATTTACACTCAAAATCCTCTCAGTTATTTAAATGTCTTCCTACGTGATAGTTCCAGAATTTTCTCGAGCCTTCTTCTCAGCTCAGTAGTGCACAATTCCAAGATTATTTTCGAATTTTCTAGACAATTCCATAGTGGAAGACTGTGACTCGTCACTTATCTAGACTGTCATACAGCAGCCGTACGTCGGCTGTTGAATGAGAAACCCCTCGGCTATTTATGAAAATGCCGTCCTTTCCTTCGTGAAAGTTACACAATTTTCTCCGAACCTTCTTCTCAGTTCAGTAGTGCACAATTCTAAGACTATTCTCGAATTTTCTAAACCAAAAAATAGTGGTACACTCAGACTCGAATTTCATCTAGAATATTCTCATACAGCACCCGTAGAAACACTTAAGAGTATGGTTTACCTATTCTCATCTCAAGTTATCAAGCTGTCAGCATTTGATGTTCATAGAATTTCATAGCCAATTCCCAGAACTGCAGATTCAAGTTTAATTCCATCGTAAATTCAAAGTATCAGCTCGTGTCAGTATTATCGACGTATTTGGTAAACGACATCTGGTGTCTGCCATTCTGCAGCATCCCGTCTCCACGTAAAACAGCCGAATCAGCGCTGACATTGCACAATTTATGTCACATTAGTTGAAATGGAAATAAATTGTGGTTGGGGTACATGTTTTATAATAGTATCTTTATTTTTTTACTAGCTTTCGCCCGCGGCTTCGCCCGCGTTAAATTTGGGGTAATACAGTTCCCCTTGCGCCTTATTGATTTGTAATAGCAACGCTGAGTTTTCCCTTTTCTTCCCTCTTTCTCCCTCACATCCCACTTTTTTTAAATAAAAATTAGCCAATGTCCGTCTCCTGGTTCCCAACTATCTCTGTACCAAAATTCATCAAAATCGGCTTAGCCATTAAAGCGTGAAGAGGTAACAAACAAACAAACTCACTTTCGCTTTTATAATATTAGTAAGGATTTTAATAGGAGAAGAATGATTTTTAAATGCTTAAAGCAGTCATTACCTGTAAAGTAAAGTGTCCGTGGAGTTTCTTGCCCATTCTTCTCCACAGAGATCTACGCTTTTTTTTTAGAGTACTTTTACTGTTATTACAGCTTGGGAAAAGTGCCTGTAACTGGCCTTATTGAAATAAATGCTTTTGATTTGATTTGAGTAATTTATTTATCTATTTTTTTAGGTTGGCCAACAATTGTTTACATGTTGTTCAATCAACATTGACAATTAAAAAAAATACACAGAAACATTCCCAAATGTCATGTTAAACAATATAATAAGCAGACACCTTACTGAAAAATAATTACTCAATAAATTAACAAATTCAGTCAATTTTCCGTGTTATAGATTCGTCAAGATGCTGAACAATTTCTTTACATAAATAAACAATATGGTAAGATAACATTGCAAAATGCATCAAATCAAAATCCAACCCGTACAACAAATTTTTCCCCACATTCAACTATAAAAACCAGGCAACCAGATCTGATACACTCCATATCTGACGTAGCAATCACACACGATCTGATAGCAAAGCAGAATCCCGATATACCTGACAATCTCATCTCGATCGCTAGCAGTTTGCACTGACAAGAAAAAAGAACTTGCAATCATTTCACGTTACGTAGCCACGGATATGAAAGCGGAATCTCTATTCCGTTTTACGGGAGTGAAAAGCATATCTTGATTATCTGTAAGTATTAGAAAAGGTTAATTACAGTTACTTCTAATATGGTGGAGTTTTATCAATTACTAGCTTTTGCCCGCGGCTTCGCTCGCGTTAAATTCGGGGTGACACAGTTCCCCTTGCGCCTTATTGATTTGTAATAGCAACGCTAAGTTTTTCCTTTTCTTCCCTTTTGCTCCCTCACATCCCACTTTTTTAATAAAAGAATAGCCTATGTCCGTCTCCTAGTTCCCAACTAGCTCTGTATCAAAATTCATGAAAATTGGTTTAGCCATTAAAGCGTGAAGAGGTAACAAACAAACAAACTCACTTTCGCTTTTATAATATTAGTAAGGATTAAGTAAGGATAATGGGAGTAAAATTTCTTTGACGAAACCGAAAGGATTTTGTTCTCCCTGTCATTGTTATTTTCTAGTTACAAGAATATTGGGGATCAAAGATGCAACTTTTAAATAAGTTTGTTAGGTTCCGTGCCTCAATGGAAAAAGGAATCTTTTTGGATCAGTTTGTTGTCCGTCTGTCTGTCTTAATCTCGGGATGCGTGGAGGTATTAAGTTGAAATAAATAATATTCTCAACTTTGTGGTCACTCTGTGCTGTGAAAAGTCTGTCGAAAATTCTACGTAGTCAAAAAATATGGCTGTTTTTGTTGCAAGCTTGTACGGAACCAACACTGCGCGAGTCGGACTCCCCTTTTTCTATGGTTTAAAATTACTTGAAATACCTCATAACTATCGTACTATTAAATGCGTGACATTCGTTTTCTTAGCTAAAACCTAACGCTTCACAACAATATTTTTTTGTAAAATGGCCAGTTGACCTATTTGAGTAGGTTCTGTAAATAGCCTAATAAAACACAATAACAATTTGCTGATGTCTTCGAATTTTAAAATAGTAAAAAATAACATTGTAAAATTTTAAAAAGAGAACAGTGATGTCACCATCGCACATTCTTTTAACAAAAAAGAAACAAATGCCACAGCGTGGAACGTACTGAAAAACAAAATTCAATACTGGCTGCAAATAAAAAACAGGAATAGTTTTTGGTGTTTTTTTTATCGCACAAAGTTTGACATGACAAAAACATGGTCTAACAGTTATACACAAACAAAACATACAGATCACCAGAGATAACTGGCAAACGAAAAGGATAAAAAAAAAGCGGAATGATAAGGCATGTGCAACAAAACAGATGTGTTATGGAGCTAGGCTTTCGAACCGAATCAATATCAATAATGCATCGATATTAGTCGATTACCAGGTAAGCTTGCTTATAAAACCTTTATATTATATTATTGATAATATAAAAAACAACAATGCTTTCCATTTTACTGTGATGTCTGTATGGAAAACATTATTGTATATGTCTTCGTATGTTTGGGATTATTTGTGACAAAAAGGCAAAATCTTATTCTATACAATAGAAATTGCATCCATGTCTTTGATTAGATGTTTTCGAAAGAAATTAAAGTCATCAAGAAACTAATTTATTAAGATCGGATCAAACTTTCAAAGAAGCAATTATTTATTGCATATTCTTAGAAGTCTTGATACAATCTGATTTATTGTTTATTTTCAGAAAACAAGTGATATAACTCATACTAAATTGCTGATCATGAAAGTGAACTCCAGCCGAAACTTCTCATTTGACTTTTCTTTGTTAGTCATTTGTTATCGACAAGAATAATGTCTGATTTGAACACTAGAAATAATCTTGTTATTTTTGAAGTTAAATATAGCGTATGAGATGAGTTCAATGCTATCTTATCTTTATTTGTTTTCAGAAGACGGTATGAAGATGAAGCATTATTTTAAATATTCTAACATCGTTTAGATGAAAATGTATATCTTTTGCTGTTTTTTTTTTGGTTGGACTGAATGTGATTCAAGTAAAACAAGTTTTTTGTAAAAAATAAAACTGACTTAAAAAAAAATAATATTATAAAGTGGAAAATAACTTTACTTCCGGAAGTTGGTGGCTTTTGACTTTATTTAGACTTCGTAGTTATTTTCCACTTTTAAGTATATTTTTTTTGGAATTCGGTTTTATTTTTACGAAAAAGATTTTTATTTCATCATGTTTAGTTATGGTTTAATGATATATCACATAATTATTATCGAGTATTAATTTTCCATTGTTACTAAAAGATTAACAGATCATCCATATAGACATAGAGAAAAAATATGTATCATACACGATAACTCATAAACTACTTAAACAATATAAATAAAACCATTTGAAAAGTATACCCTATCAAACAAAAAAAGAATTTTGCAAATCGGTCTAGGCGCCTTTGAGTAATCGGTAAACATACATAAAAAAAAGATTCCGATAAATTGAGAACCTCCTCCTTTTTTGAAGTCGGTTAAAAATAAAACAAAAACTCTCTTTTAAAAACATTTGTGTTAAATTGTGGAATTTCAATGCCATTCGTAGTTAGAAAATATAAACAGAAGCTTATCTTTTACTAATATGATAATGATGTACATTTGTGGGTAATTGAAACAATATTTAAAACTATCATTAAAAAAACTAGCGGTAAAACTTTTGTTTTCGCTATCCTTTGTTTAAATTTAATTGGTGCAAACAACCACTAAAGAAATAAACGGTTAGATTTTAATTTTGAACATTTCCACATGTGTTGTATCTATGTCTAGAATTTTGCATTAGAAAAACCGGAGTTGAATTCAACAGTCACGTTTTTAATCCTATTATTGCGAACGTTTGTGAGGACGGATGTATGGATGTTTGTTACTCTTTCACGTGAAAACGGCTGAACGGATCTTCATGAAATTTGGCAAAGAGGTACCTAGATAACACATAAGGTACTTTTTTCGATCATCAAGCGGGCAAAGCTGCGGACGCCAGCTAATTTAAAATATTTAGAAAGCTTTTGCCGTGTTGATGGCGCGTTCATTTTCTAAGCGCGCCTCAAAGAGATGCCAGGGCTATTCGCTGAATTCCCACCCAGTCTGTTAAAAAATATTACTAGCTTTTGCCCTAATTAACCCCGTGGAATATAATGGATAAATATTAAAATAATACACATAGTTAGTTAGCATTAATCATTAAAAAGAAAAACCTTGCCCCTTGCTAAGAATTTCTCCTATATCGTGGGTGCGTATACAAATATTTAAACTCACATACACAAACAGCCAGACCCAAAACAACTATTATAGGCCATAAAAATATTTGTTTCGTGCGAGAATCGAACCCGCGACACGCAACGCAGCAGTCAATCGCTCAGCCACTGCGCCAACCGTGCCGCTCCCGACTTTAATCTTATTGGTAGCCAATGATCGAATTTCGTCCATTAATCCCCATCGGCGATGGGTAATAAATTATGTGCGAGTTTCGTATCGGACAGTCGACGAATAACTTCTACGACAACAGGGTACTGAAGCAAAAACTTGATTGGACCTCGCAAAATTTAAATACGTAAGAATAGCTTAGATTACGAAAAAAAATCCTCTTTTTGATTAATCAAAAATAGAGAACACGTATTTTTTTTTATTTGTAAACTATAATCACGCGTTGCTGCATTTTTTCGCGCAACGAGTGACGTCACACGTAACTTTAATGGGCTAGGTATATCTAAGTCAGTTTTGGTCTAATCCTTATTATCCTTACTATACTATATACTATACTATACTATATACTATAATTAATAATTTAATATTAATAATTAATAATTTAATAATATTTAATAATAATATAATAATAATAATATAATAATTAATAATTTAATAATAATATTATAAAAGCGAAAGTGAGTTTGTTTGTTTGTTTATTTGTTTGTTACCTCTTCACGCTTTAATGGCTAAACCGATTGTGATGAATTTTGCTACATAGATAGTTGAGAACCAGGAGACGAACATAGGCTAATTTTTATTTAAAAAAAGTGGGATGTGAGGGAGAAAGAGGGAAGAAAAGGTAAAACTTACCGTTGCTATTACAAATCAATAAGGCGCAAGGAGAACTGTGTTACCCAAAATTTAACGCGGGCGGAGCCGCGGGCGAAAGCTAGTAATATTATAAAGGCGAAAGTGAGTTTGTTTGTTTGTTACGTCTTCACGCCTAAATGGCTAAACCGATTTTAATGAATTTTGGTACAGAGATAGTTGGAAACCAGGAGACGGACATAGGCTATGAGATAGAGTATATATAGTATAGATAGTGTATATATAGCATATAGTGGGATATGAGGGAGAAAGATGGAAGAAACGGGAAAACTTTGCATTAGGTACTATTACAATAAATTAGGCGCAAGGGCAAAACCTACAGGCAGCAAGTACCTGTAAATCAGAAAAGGGGAACTGTGTTACCCCGAATTTAATGCTAGCGAAGCCGCGGGCAAAAGCTAGTTTACAAATAAAATAATACAAGTCACTTATTTTTGAATAATCTTAAAGACGGACTAAATAGAATGACCCTGAAAATTGCCCTATTTCATACGAAGATACTACAATCAGGCTTTTCACTTTTGGTGGCTTGTTTTGTCTTTAGTCATCCATATTTCACTCAAAAATTCTCCAGCCCGAATTTGTTATGTAACTAAAACATTTTTTTTTTAAATAAAAATATTAAATACTGTATTATTACCTTATTCGATAGCATCGCTATTAAGCTGAAATTCTGGGAAGTAAGCCGCTTCAACTCCTGAAAGTCGGAATCAACACAGGCGACCATCAGAAAAGTACCAACACAATGAAGCTTTACGAAGTCTCGGAGAAACAATTAAACTGCCTTTGATCCCAAAACGAAATTAATCAGCAAAGAATACGGTTAAGTGTCGTAAAAAAACAAGATTAAATTACTTCCCAGAATTTGGTCCTTATTAGCGACACTATCTATTCATCCTTACTTCCTTACTTTCTTACTATATATTATATTTTATTATTTTATTAATATTATAAAAGCGAAAGTGAGTTTGTTTGTTTATTTGTTTGTTACCTCTTCAGGCTTTAATGGCTACACCGATTTTGATGAATTTTGGTATAGAGATAGTTAGGAACCAGGAGACGGACATAGGCTAATATTTTTTTGAAAAAAGTGGGATGTGAGGGAGAAAGAGGGAAGAAAAGGGAAAACTTAGCATTGCTATTACAAATCAATAAGGCGCAAGGGGAACTGTGTTACCCCAAATTTAACGCGGGCGAAGCCGCGGGCGAAAGCTAGTATGATATAATACAGCATATTATGTTATTATTGTCAAAAATTATGCAGTTTTATTTTTCAATAAACTGGGCTTGAAACTCCAAAAAACACTTTTCACTATTATAATATTTTTGGATTCAGTCATCCACGCCCACTTGAATAAAACACCCTGTATGCTGTCATGTAATTGAGCCTTTATAATCGCCTTTTTGCAACGTCACAAAGTTACGAAGAGTGACATGGAGCGATAATACATGGAAATTCGGAAATTGTTGAACCAGGGAACAGCTACGACTGTTTAATTGACGAACTTCGCTCCAGGGCTCGTGAACCAGCTTCCAATCAAAATGTATTATGTCCTGAAAATTACTTTACACGCGCTGATAACTATTGAATAATTAATTTTGTATCTAATGTATGCGATGGGTTTTAGTTCAAAGCTAAATTGAATGGAGCTCAAAGCAGTTTTGATTTAAAATTAATAATAAAGTTACAGAGATTATTAATAATTAAATAGACTTATCTTAAGAAGTCTAATATGATATGTTTATTTAAATACTAGGTGTTGCCCGCGAATTAGTCCGCCTGAATTTTTATTTTATTTCATTATTTGATATTTTGCCCCGTAACCAATTTTTTTATACATAAAATAATAGTACACATAATTCCGCAAAGTCACGTCTTAATCGGTCCAGCTGTTTTGGGGACTAGCTGGATCAAATAGAGAGACAGAAAGACACGGATAAAAATAGAAAAAGAAAACAGTGGTTTAAGTAAAGTATAACACAGATGCGTTCAATAAAAGTTGTTACCAATTTAAAATTACATATAGAACCTTCAATTCTATTTTTCTTTGTTTAGATTTAATAAAATAGATTTAAAAAATTCGTAAACAGTTGACCTCTTTTATCGTCTTTGCCCTTAGACGTCCCAGACTTGTCTAGCTCACGTCAAAGGTAATTTATTTGTACGAACTTGTAGACAAAGCTTAACTTTCATAGTTTAGGTACAAAACCTTAATATCTTTCCATCAAATATGATTGTTTAGCAACCCTATGCATACTGTATAAATAGATTATATAACATGTCACAAGAATGAGGTATTGTTTCTCAAGTAATTATGTTTTCATAACCTTGTATTATTGGTAGATATATGGGTTTATACAGAATGTAAACGATCCCTTTACGAAGCTTCAAGCATTCTGTACATTGAATTAAGTAAATCAACGCAAAAATTATTTCTTTCATTTTTGGTGTAAAAAAGGAAGGTCGCTTTAGAACTTAAAGTTAGGAACTCAAAACGATATAATTTTACTGGCTAGTCTAGCTAGTAAAATTATATCATTAAAACAAAACTTGTAAAAGAGTTGGATCTTCGACCCCCAATATCTCCGTAGCTACAAATCCCAGATAGTATCGAAATCGCAATGATGGGGACAACGTGCCTTGTTGCGGATGGGAATTTTAAAAATAAAACATGTTTTTTTTTCAGATGAGAATTTCGAAAACAGAACATGCCTTTTTTTAGATGGGATTTTCAAAAAGAGAACATACCTTTTTTTTCAGGTGGAATTAAAAAAAAAGAACATGCTTTTTGGTGCCTTCTCTAATGACAATCTACATTTACACCCATTGTTTTGTTGCTATGCAATAGTAACTTTACAACAACGATACGAGAGTTCGACTTTTCAGTTCATTGAGTTTTATTTTGCTGGAATTCCAAGTTTTATTGTAATGACAACTGTTCCAGTAAATTTTGTGAACCCTGTTTGAAACGTAGCTACGGAACTTGTATCATAAGAGTCCCCACAAACTTCTGCGCAAGCCAGAATTTAGTCGGCATGGCTGCTAGCGCGCATACTAGGCTAACTAAACCGTCAGGTTGGTGACGAATGCGTAAACCAGACCAACAGTCACTGCGCTCGAAAAATTTGCTAGTCAAATTCATTTCATCAACATTTTGTAACATATTTATGTCGTTAGCGTCTGCAGCATGCGCTTGTTTGTCACATATATGTAACAATGGCATTCAAAAGGTCAAACAAAATTGATCAGAGGAACCGGTACTCAAAAACTTATTCAACGTTAGAGGCATTAAATAAACTCAACCTGTACCTATTATTTAAATATCTTTCTACACATCACTCATCTCATTTGTTGAGGAACTTTTCTCGTGAAACAAGAGCCCTTAAAACAATGCTCACATTAAATGCTTTTCAACATAATTAACGCGTGTTTTCGTGTAATTATATTACAGTTAGACTGTAATGAGGTAATTAATAAAATTAAATAAGATTTTTCATTAAATTTCAGTTAGTAATAGGTCGTTAATGTGAGTGCTGCTGTAATTAGTTATTTTACTATTATACAGAAATTTCGATATCAGAGAACAAAAAGTCTGACAATCAGTAAGACTTACTAAGGAGTATAGTATTACATCATCATCATTTTCCTGCCCTTGTCCCATTCTATTTGGGGTCGGCGAAACACGTTTTATTCTTCCATTCTCCCCTGGCAGACGTCACGGCATCGTTTACTCCTTTCTCCTTTATATCATTCCTTACACAATCCATCCATATTTTCTTTGGCCTTCCTCTCGCTCTCCGTCCATCAACATTATAGTACTACTTAGGAGTCGGTGGTGACTCCGGCTCCAGCCGGTTTCTGGCGCAAAGGTTGTCCATTGCCATCCAACGTGGGAATGCGGCAAGTTTTATTGGTACTTTTGCGCCAGGAATGGTCAGGGGCGGGTTATTTAATAAGATTTTGACATGTTATTTGTTCAGAAATCTTATTATATGTAATTAAAAATAATGTTAATTGAAGATTCATTTTTATCGTATAAGTGGCGTTATTATTTAAAAATATTTTTCATTCTTAGGAGTTAGTATTACCTAGTTAATAAATAATAATATTTTTGTGACACACTAAATTAATTTAGTTTTTTTGTGCCACTGTGTTGACGGCACGTTTGGCGCAGTGGCTGAACGATTGACTGCTGAGCTGCGTGTGGCAGTTCCAATTCTCGAACGGAACAAATATTTGTATAGCCTACAAATATGTGTTTCGGGTCTGGCTGTTTGTGTATGTGAGTTTAATTGTTTGTGAACGCACCCACTATACGGGAGGAAATCCTAGTGTGAGCAACGTTTAAAAAAACTGTGTTGAATTCCAGATTGCAAAAGTTTTGCGTTAACCTCACGTCGTATGCCTTAAGGCAGGTCCTCACAATTTATGAGGGACGCTCGTTAAGGCCGCAGGCACCAGATTGAGTTATAAATAAGGCTCAGACGAAAACACCTGGGTTATTGCCCTGCCCGATTGATCGATGTCCCACTCTGGATAAAGTGCCCAGAAATAAATTGTATAAAGATATTCTGATTAATGATTTACCGTTGCGTAGACGTAACCCACATCTTACTCAACGCCGTCGTATTTTTTTTCTTTTTACTACGTTTTTTGTTCTTTCATTAAGTAAATGGAATTTTTGGTGTATGTTACTGAGCTACACAAACAAAAACAAAAATGCAATCACAGCATGCCTGAACAACGTATTAATTAGTATAAAAGTAAATAATAAATTGAAAATGAGCAAATAGTTTCAACAATGCTACGTTTGAAAAATAAAGCCTGTGTGCTGTTTCAGAACGTGAATATAAATGTTATTTCAATATATTCCTGTTCATTATTTTATTTTGGTTAAGCAGCATCTATTCGAAAAAGAAAGGACAGAATAAAACTTTAGCTTATCAACATCATTTATGATATAAATTTATTGTAGAACACAAAATACGTTTTGCATGTTGAGATTTGTGTAATATGTCATCTCGTGCCTTTGAATCCCTCGCCACGCTCAGGATTCTACTTTAGAATCACTCGCTGCGCTCGTAAGTCAATCATGACAGCAGCAAAAAATAACTTTGCTCTCTCATTACACAAATAACTATCAGTAAAACCTTTGTATCAACTTTCAAGACATTGATAATAAAAATCTTAAAATTATAGTCAAGGGGATTCATTGTTTAGCAGAGCAACTTTATACGTCTATAAAAGAATCACAATTCAAATTTAATTCTACATTTAAAGCCTCGATCAAGCCAAAAAAACTTTTGTTAAGAATTCCAAAGAATAAAATGAAGTAACTTACAAAGTGGAGTAGGTGCCTACTTATTTAATTTCCTCGTCAAAGGATAGCAGGAGTCGAAAAAAAGAACTTTACTTTTGTAAAACAAAAGTTTTTGGAGTTGAAAATTAATTAAGGAAACAGCAACACTTCTCGAAAAAGGCTGAAGGAAATAATTTGTAAGAGTTTTTAGAAAAAACGGCGTCTTAAGTTTGCTGGTCGTTTATGCGAGGAAAAACCTTCAACGTGTGAAATAAACGAATTGTTTGAAATTGAACTTTAAATAAAACCTTCCGCACCAGTCGATTTACAGTTTGTTTGTTACGTCTTCACGCCTAAATGGCTAAACTGATTTTGATGAATTTTGGCCTAGAGATTGTTGGGACTCTGGAGACGGGCATATGCATTTTTTTTAAAGTGAAAAAATGGGTAGAAAGAGGGAAGAAAATGGAAATGGGAGAGAAAGACACATTTTTTCGATCATCACGCGAGTTAAAGTTAGCGTCAGCCCAAAGTAACTATGCCAGGCGGACGAAGTCGCGGGGGCGTAAGCTATTTTTTACCATATTTTTCATTTCATGTAAGTTTCCGATATTTGGGCGCAGTTGCAGACCACGGATAGGTAAACCGCGGTTTCAAAAGTTATTAATAATGTTTGTGACCATGTCCGTTAAAAAAGTTATATCACATCTGTAAAGTCGCGTAATTCAGTGAAATCGGTTTAATTTTGTCACATCTAGAAAACCATAGCTAGCTAGCTAAATAGGTTAACGTAGGAATAACGTTAACCCATTTAGAGGTTACCAGTCCATTCTGTCGTCACACAACACATGTTTACCTGTCAACCGCATATGGCTGGGTTAAACGGTAATATAATGCCGCTGTCATGTACTAACTAGACATAGGTGCAACATTAACCGCTGAGCAAATGGTGTCTCAGTGCAAATTTCGCTTGACATCCGTCGGTGTCGGTAAAACGGAGCTATACTGTTTTCATTGTAATCCTTACTAATATTGTAAAAGTGAAAGTGAGTTTGTTTGTTGGTTACCTCTTCACGCTTTAATGGCTAAACCGATCTTGATGAATTTTGGTACAGAGATAGTTGGGAACCAGGAGACGGACATAAGCTTTTTATTAAAAAAAATAGGATATGAGGGAGAACGAAGGGAGAAAAGGGAAAACTTAGCGTTGCTATTACAAATCACTAAGGCGCAAGAGCAACATCTGCAGGTAGCAGGTACTGTGTTATAACGAATTTAACGCGAGCGAAGCCGCGGACAAAAGTTATATTATATGAACTGTTCCATTTTTAATCTTTAACGTTACCACGATATACAATCATGGCTAATTTTGGCTGCTCTATGAACATAGTAGTCGTTAAATATGAAATCAGTTAAAACTGCAGTAAATTTAACCACCAAGTCTAAAAATAAAAGCAAATAATATAGCGCCCTAGAGATGTTTAGTGATGGGGTGTTTTGCTTTTACGCATAGTCGATATTTTTCATAGACAAGTTCCGTTAAGTTTTTCGTATTTGTTTCAATAACAACAGAAAAAACATAACGATTCATTTTCATTGAAGTGTTCGTTGAATGTGCTTAAACAGAGTCAGGATGACAATCGTTTAACTTTTTTTTCTAAACTTCTTATTGTTTAATATGTTTTTTTACAAGTTTTAATATTGTAGTGAAGTAAAGAGAACGTCGTCAGAATCGTTGAGGATAAATCAATTTTTTATGCATTATGTATCATCTAATATATAAAATTCTCGTGTCACAGTTTTCGTTCCCATACTCTTCCGAAACGGCTGTACAGATTTAAGCGAAATTTTGTGTACATATCGGGTAGGTCTGAGAATCGGCCAATACTATTTTTATACCCCTAAGTGAGCAGCGGGTGAAACCGCTGGGCATAGCTAGTTTTTCTATAAGAAAAATCGACTATCAATCTTATCAATATCTTTGAAAATGTCCAGTTATTTCAAGTCAAGAAATGTCACCCAAACGATGCTACATCGATAATACTATAGTACTGAATGTCTCTTGAAAGTGCTTTTTTTTGCACAATAAGGTAAAAGATTTTTCGAGTTGCTTTTTTACTTCGTAAAACCTATTTTAATTTTACATTAAATACGTATAATTACAATGTTTTGTAATTAATTCTTAAGTTTAACGATTACAATACTTCAACCTAGGTATACTTTAATTTGCGAATTGACTTAACATAAATATTGTATTCGAGACAACACCAAACAAATCAAGTATAAATAAATGAAGCTGTACAGAACATTATTTATTTATTTAAGAACTATTCAGAACTCAAGGGAAACTTTTCTTCGAGTCAGCGTCCCAGTTAAAATTCAGAAAGTTTTCTAACTAATTATGTTAGCGAAACTAGAATCTAAATAAATTGATCGTAATTGTTGAATATTAATATTGTTTAATAGGAACTCTTTGTTGTGCAGAGGAACATATTTAACTACGCTAATGGTTATTTACTTTAAGAAAATATTGAATCAATGTATTTGGTTGCTTAATGTTTAAGGCAATTAAGTTGTTAGAATGTAATTATTTAATTGTGTATATACTTATATTAAGAGTGGTCCCCTTTTTTTTGGGGCTGGGCATCCATCAACTTCCCCCGCTCTGGGCGGAGCGCGGGGAGTGTCAGACTTGTACTGACTGAAACCCACCCATGTTCTCTTCATTGATTAGTATCCGAAGTTATAGTGGAAGCTGCAGAAGAATGTAAGACTATCTTTTCATTGTATAGACTCAATTTCCTAGTTTTGTATAACTGAAAGCCCAGTGTAAGTACCATGTACTATTATTAATTTGACGATGCCCTGGTGGTTGACAGAATGTCATGCTCACTTAAATGTCTCGCTGATGGTGGCGGGTGTGTCGGTTCATTTAGTTCCCTTCAAAATGGTTGAGCTGAATGGGGCTGATCCATACGTCATGTTCGTGAACGGGCGCTGTCAGTTGGGACTGGTCATATTTTAGCTGCCACGGTTCATTTTTAATTTATTTAGATTTTAAACTGAATTTTGCTTTTTATTTACTCTGGACGCTTATACTGTGCACGTCTCATGAAAGATGTAAATACGATTTTGTAATAATATTATAATTTAAAAGAGTGTTGGAGTTGGAGTTGGATGGAGTTTCTTTCCCATTAATAGAATAAATAAATAATGCCTGTAATGGTCTAATTGAAATAAAGGATTTGATTTTATTGCCCTTTACGTTCCGGGGCCACGGTATCTCTTTCGAACAACCATTATTTACCATTTATCTATAATATGTTTGTATTTATAAATTACATAAGTATGTATATCAGTTGTCTGGTTACCATAACACAAGCTCTGCTTAGCTTGGGATCAGATAGCCGTGTGTGAGTTGTCCCAAGATATTTATTTATTTATTATTTATTTAACCCCTATTACATGGAACTTAAATATAACTTGCAAATTGTGGTTGTATAAATCACAAATTATGTTATTTTATTATTATACGTTAAGTTCTAATTATTTAAATAACCCCTATCGAGTTCCATATCAACCAATCAAAAGCAACTTGCTAAGAACCAAGTCATTACTTGAATACAAAAACAATCTCATAAACTGAGAAAAATATTGAGAGCTTTTACTTGAAAGCTGTAGAAACGCCGCCAAGTCGCTGAAACTCGACAAGTTTTGTAAAAGGCTTACGAAATATGTTACCAACTGGCAACTACTGACTTCTACCTGGCTTTGCCTAGTCGTACCTGCTTCATAACTTTATTACGCAAAGCTTGGAGTGTTTTGTTGTTTTGATATTAAAGTTGTTACTTTTTTTACTACTTTTATCGTCTTTAATAAGGACTGAGGAGCTCGTTTATATATAACTAGTTGCGCCTCGCGGTTTCACTCGATTAGTGATAGAATATACAATATTTATTTACGAATTGTAGCCTATGTGTTATTCTGATGTATAAGCTATATTATTGTAAAGTTTCATTAAAACCCATTCAGTCGTTTTTGCATGAAAGAGTAACAAACATCCGTACATCAATCTATACAAACTTTCGCGTTTATAATATTACTAGTTTTTGCCTACTACCTGTACTTTTTGCCCTTGCGCCTTATTTATCGTAATATTTAAGCTAAGTTTTTCCCTTTACGGCACGGTTGGCGCAGTGGCTCAGCGATCGACTGCTGCACTGCGTGTCGCGGGTTCGATCCGCGCACGGAACAAATATTTGTTAGCCTATAGATAGTTATTTCGGGTCTAGCTGTTTGTGTATGTAAGTTTCAATGTTTGTAAACGCACCCACGAAACAGGAGCAACTCCTAGTGTGGGGCCAGGTTTAAATAAAAATAAATAATTGAAAAATTAAAAAACACGACTGCCGCGTCAAAAAAATTAACTGAAAAGAAAAAAACAAGACGTTAGTTTCAACAAAAAAATTCATCGCAGTCGGGGGACCAATGAATCTGTCGAATACTTTCTTGCATAAAAACTCACATACATACAAACATACATGAACCCTAAAAACATAACACTCCTTTTTTGGGGCAGTCGTGTGAAAAAAGATACTCAAAAAGCACGTAGCGAAATGGTATCAAGTATCCATTAATCGAGAAAGTACTTACTTTAATACATTTCAACGACTGGTACATTGTCGTGACTGTGATGGATAGTGCACTATCCCATTTGTCAGCATCGGCTGAAGGGCTCGTGATGAATATCCACTTACAACTAGATAACACATAAAATATAATTTCATCGAAGTATCTTGATAATATACAAGTATTTTTTAAACATACATCTTTAAAATGAGAATCAGAATGACTTGCCAAAATGACCGATCAACTTTAAAAAAAATACTGAATTCTTTTACCTATTTACTACTATTTAATAGTTAATAAAGTCTGTATGTAATTTATTTTTAGACTTTGACTAGAAATTAGGCTATAGGTTTTGATTCTCTGTTGATTTATTGAACTAACTATTTCAAAATAATTGTAGATTGCCTTGAAAACTTACGCAGACCGAGACAGACAAAAAATACAATATATAGAGTACATCATTTTGTTTTTTATTAAAAAAAATATTTATTTAAATTACCGTAGAAAATGCAAAGAATCAATACCTACACTAAAGCCTATATTCTAGTCTAAGTCTTAAATTTTAATTACGACTACAGTTTCGTAAGGCTTCGCTCCGCAACATTAACAGAGATTTAATGATTCATGCCGTCTCAAGCCTACATGCCTAACACAACATAGGGCGTAGCGATCGTAGCAAATATTTCTCGTAGCTGATCGCGTAGCACATGCCTGGCGTAGCAGGTCGCGTAGCAAGACGCTACTGTCGTTGTAAACTTGGATAATGTCGTAAATTCAGAAATTCTTTCAAAAGTTTAATAACGATAGTTCAAAGATTAATGTATTTTTATTATCCTGAATATAGGGAGAATTGCGATAGTAATTTCAAGATAAAAATCTTTCCAGAGTCATTCTCTATCGTCTTTTTTTTTTTTTTTTTTTCGGGTGGGAAATCATCCAATGACTTCCCCCGCTCTGGGTGGAGCGGGGGGGCATGTCAGACTTGTACTGACTAAAACCCACCCATGTTTCTTCTATTGCCCTTTACGTTCCGAGGCCGCGGTATCTCTTTCGAACAACCCGCAACCCCGGCAGGCAGAGGCTCTGGCAAGCCCCTCTGCTTTGCTGACTCTCTTTGAGGCGCGCGTGAAACACGAACGCGCCGTCGACACGGCCTGTCGTCAATCGACGGACGGACGGTGAACTACCCATTGCTCACCGCCCACAGGCCCGCATCTACGGTGGCCGGAAGTCGTCTCGCGGCGCCCGGCGCCATGGGCGTCTCCCGCGGCGGCTGGGTTGGGCAGATGTTCTCTCCCGCAAACGCCCGGCCACCTCCTTCGCTAGCATTACTGCTTCGCAGAAGGTGGTGACCGCTTCCCATTCCCTCTCGCTCCGGACCATGGCCTGAACCAGGGCCGGACGCGAGAGATCGCCGCCGCCGATCGCCTCTACGAGGGCACGGCGGTGCTCCGCCCAAGCCGGGCAGATCGCCACTGTGTGCTCCACCGTGTCCTCCGGGCGATCGTCACAATGGTGACACCCGGGCGCTTCCTCCCGCCCGATGATGTGCAGGAACCTCCCGAAACTTCCGTGTCCGGTGAGGACCTGCGTCAGGCGGTAGGTGAAGACGCCATGACGCCTCTCCAGCCACTCCTCAAAGAGGGGACTTACCGCCACTATTGTAGCGTGCCCTGCACGGGGTTGCGACAGTCGCTCTCTCCATGCCACCATGAGATCGCACCGGAGGTCTGCCCGCCGAGCGGCAACTTGCCGCGGCAGTGGGTTTTCCCCCCGGTGTAGTGCCTCCGCGTTCTCTATCGTCTGGCAAACAAAAATCTGCTAATAATATTTTTATAGCTTCTATTACCCATATAGTATTATTTAGTTGATTTTTTTTCTCTTCCTAGGCAACGCAATAACAAAAGAAAGAACATTGCGTTTATTTAGCATTAAAAACAAAAACAAAAAATCAGGAACACCACAACAAAAATAAAATAAATAATGCCAAAAGGGCCTCAGCTCAGCATAATGCCAGGGCCGCCACCTGACGCTGATTCTCAACTACAGCCTACGAGTGTCATACGCTCGAAAACATAAACAAACATATATGTATGAAAGTCAGAATTGAAAACAGTTTTAAAATTGATATAATCAAATAAAAAGAATATTAAAAAGTAAAAATGTACAAAAATAATAACATCAGTAAAATTATAAAAACGTAAATAAAATTAAGAACAACACTATCCAGATTGGTGCAGTTCAACACTATATGAGATTCAACAACACGGAAAGAATAAGAATAAAAACTTATATAACCACACCACTCAATTAAACCCGTAACCACACTTACCCGCATATTACAAGGAAACAGGATAAACAGAGTAAACAGTAAGTTTTACCGCGGTTTGTCCCAATTACCCAATCGTTTGTTCCAAGCGACTGGGTGGAAGGGAATTAGTCTGCGCCCACCGGGGTGAATAGAATAATCACTTTGTACGTGGATAGAGGGTTTTGTAACTGGATGTTTGTTGTGATGTGGTCGTGGCTTTATAATATTAGCAGCTCAGATCGATGTCCAGCTACCCTACCATGACGTGTTAAGGCAGAACTTATTCCGCTGAAGGAAAGGGACAGAGCTATACAGGGTGTCTATCACCATCTCTTTCACTCAGTGGAATAAGTTCTGCTTTAAGATGTCACAGTAGGCCTACAGCTTAAGCCACGCTTGTCTGTGTTGGTCTATGCATATTCATCATCTGCCTAGCCTTTTCCCGACTATGCTGGGGTCCGCTTCCAGTCTTACCGGATGATGCTGAATATCAGTATTTTACATGGAGTCACTGCCTATCGGAATTCCATAACCCTTGAGAAGACTGGTTGTCAGACGTTATAGACACTGACTACCTGTAACGACTATCAAAGATCTACAATTGACAGCCGGGACCAACGGCTTAACGCGCTTTCCGAGGCACGGAGAAAACTCGGTATGTAACGGGTAGTCACCCATCCACAGACCAACGTAGGCAAGCGCGGCTTAACCTAAAGATCGACCCGAGCGGCTGCTATTATTTAGCCACGAGCTCCTCTTTTGGTTGGTCTATGCATAAGTGACCACCTATTAATACGAAGTAAGTAACAACACACACTTGTGCACTATAATATTTCCCGCGGAGGTGGCTAAAATGTGAGATTGGCCGCTATGGCCGAAAAAATGGTGGGTCATTCAAATATTTGTTCCGTGCGGGGATCGAACCTGCAACACGCAGCGCAGCAATCGATCGCTCAGCCACTGCACCAAACCTACCGTCAAATTTTGTCATGTTGACGCAGCTGAATACTTGTATTCTACATGCAGTGACCTTATTAGTGTTGGGTAATACGATACCCGTTTTGTCATACTACCACAAATCTGATCTTTTTGAAAAACATGCTCAACAAAGCCAATGTATGTTCTTCTGAGGCATTAGGACATGGTTTTCCGGTCTCCAACATACAAATACAAAATAATCCATCGTTAATTTTCCGTGAGATTCAATTAACACGCAACAATACCTCCCTTTTGACCCGACTTTGAAACCCACAAGTCATTTCTATTAAACAAACAGATAAAAACAAAAGAGAAAAATAAAGTATTTGTATTTGAACTGGTAGGAAGTAATGGATTTTGTAGGTGTATTTTTAGGGTTTCGTAACTCAAATGGAAAAACCGGCCAAAGGTTCCATACGAACTTCGACGGCACGGTTAGCGCAGAAGCTGAGCGACCCCGCACGGAACGAATATTTGTATGACCTGCAGATAGTTGTTCCGGGTCTGGCTGTGTTTGTAAACGCACCCACGATATAGGAGAAATTCCTAGTGCGGGTCAAAATTTTTATAAAAAAAAGAAACGTAAGAAAGAAACTTGCGACATATACGGCTAAATCTTTGACTGCGTGAACTTAGAGGGCTGGTTAGAGGGTTCGTTTTTTACAGCTCCAGGGATCTACATACTTAAGTGTATGGTAGTAGTAGTATATTAATTTTAACTTGATACCCCTACGCATACAGACAGACGGATGGACAACAAAGTTATCCTGAAAGGGAAAACCCGAAAACCCGAAAAACCCAAAAAAAACGGAATGTTTTGGGTTCCCTACCTTTTCAAAGAAAAATCAGAACCCTTATGGGATGGACTCCTTATCTTGCAAGGAACTATCGAGTTGGAATTGAAACAGTTCAAGAATTTATAAAAAAACTCAAATCTGTAACCTTTTGAAGTTGTTGCAATATCAACTTTCTAAGTCTACGCAGTCAAAAGATATGGCCGTTTATGTCGCCAGTGTGTATTGAACCCGCATGACGAGGCCGACTCGTACATGGCCGGTTTTTCTTTTTCAATTTCGCTCAAAGTTGTTATTGACAACAAAGAATTCTCACTTCGTTTTCAATGGGGACAGTGCCGTCCATGTACACACGGGCACCACCGTGTTTTGTTTCATTTTCTGTCTGTTGCAAAAGTAAGTGCAGCAAAGTTTTTTTTGGAATTTGATTGACTTTTCTAGAAGGGCGCTGTTGGTAAAAGAACATGGTCGGATCCATTTCCCTGAAATAGGCGAGAGAAAATGCAAAAAAATAATTATGTTTATTCATTGATTGTGTGGTTTTATATTCTGACATGGCATTGATTGACATTTACATTGTCATCTTGCGTTGATTTTATCACGTACTAGCTGTGCCTCGGCATGCGTTGCTATGCAATTTTCTACCTTTCTACCTACCCTACCTTTTCTTTGCTATAAACCTCACGGAGCCCGAGACCTTTCCAACGAATGCAAAACCGTGGAAATCGGTTCGTGCGTTCTGGAGTTATAGCGTCAGGAAGGAAAACCCGACTTATTTTTATATAGTAGATTATCGTAGTATGTTACTATTCTCTCGCCTATTCTCTGATCACAAAACATAACCGATTGTAAAACCCTACATGTGAGCTTTAAAATGACGTACTGTACATCAATGTACAGGATTTTTTTTTTGTTTGGGCACAGTGCTATACCAATTCCGGCCGTGTCATTTGTGAAAGTATCCGTGGCTGCTGTTAAAAAACAAGATGGCTGATTCAGTTTAAGCTATAACTGTGAGTAAAAGGAAGTACGGGGTTGCGGGTTGTTCGAAAGAGATACTGGGCCCCGGAACATAAAGGGCAAAAGAAGGGTTTTAGTCAGTAAAAATCTGACACTCCTCCCCGCTCCGGCCAGATCGGGAAAAGTTATTTGATGATTTCCCATCCGGAATTAAATGCTATAAGTGTGTGCGAGAGGAACCATACTTCAGTATATCTCATTTCTGTTCATGCTTCATATACATGTTTATCTACACTGTTATTACTTATTCATTAATTCTTTATACAACTATACTATTTTTTTAATGAGTTTGTTTTTGTTCACTAAAATCCTAGATGAAAAAAACGTTGCTATAAGATTAGACAAATACCGTGCATCAGTATAACGCTTTATCAAGGCTAAATAATAATACAACACAATAACTCTCCCACTGCTGGGCAAAGGCCTCCCCAAGTCATTCCATAAACTCTTGTCCCGTGGTGGAACGGAACAAGAGTTCAACCAACCCTTGCGATATGCGTCCAGGTCGTCACGTCGCCTCTTTTCTCCCCGACGTCACACGTATTCCTTAGGCGGAATATTTATTATAACGTGTATTTACTCACACGTTCCAATTTCTCACTATTGTAGTCAATCTGTATGACGTTGTTGTACGCACCAGATTTGGTCGTTTCTTTCTGATGCTTACCCTGAAAAGAAGAAAAACAAAAGTTAATTTGTGAGGATCATTATATTTTTAGGGTTATGTACTTCAAAAGGAAATAACGGAGCTCTTATTGGAATACACAATAGCCACATTGCTTCGTGCCTCCTCATTACATGTCCATAAATAAAAACGAAATGTCATTAGAAATAGAAACGTATTGTATATGACAGGAGGACTATAGGACTAAATAAATATTATGATCTTTTTCGACCACAGCAACCAATCACAGCGGAGTTTTGTCATCGGCGCGGGACATATAGTGCACATGTGCGTGCGCAGGCTCAGGTGCTATCTAGACAATCCCACACGACGAAGAGATCAGGCACAGGACCAACGGCTCAACGTGCTTTCCGAGGCACTGGGGTATAATACTGCTTACTTCCAAAAGCTGGGCTTTTACTGAGATTTTCCCAATGGAAACCCACAAATATAATAAAAAGTTGTTTTCTTTGTGCCCTGTGAGATGCCAGAAATAGAAATACGCATCTCTATTAACCACATCTATGACGACACGGTTGGCGCAGTGGCTGAGCGATCGACTGCTGCGCTGCGTGTCACGGGTTCGATTACAACCCGTGATCCAGGTTGTAATCGAACAAATATTTGTATGGTCTACAAATAGTTGTTCCGGGTCTTAAGTTTGTGTATGGGAGTTTAAAAGTTTGTGAACGCACCCACGATACAGGAGAAATTTCTAGTGTGGGGCAACGTTTAAAAAATCAGATCTCAAATTCAACCTGCAATCTAGCCTAAAACCATGCTAACACTCTGCCAGACTAAGACAAACTCTAAGACATTCTTAATAAAAAAAAACCTTGCCCGCTATTTTATCGCCAACCAGTATTATTATTTGAATAATAAAATCCGCTTGAACCCATTTCATCATTATTGCTTGACGTCAAAGAGGGGTAATAGAAATGGTCGGGTTATCAGGCCAAACCGAGGAGGCGAGCCGTCCGTCAATGATTCCGGTTCAATGAACTCGTTATTGCCCCAGTGAGGCAACACTGGGCCACTCCACGTCCTCTTGTTTTATGTACAAACTAGTATATTGGCTAGGCTATGTGAAGAGAGATTAATTGTTAGTGTGAATTGCTCAGGGATTACAAAGGCAATATTTGGGTTATAATAATCATAACACATTTAAGTTACGTACTGAGAATAGAATAGAATATACTTTATTGCAATTCAAAATGAAAAAAAAAACTGTTTTACAAAACACTGTTAAATCTGAGGTTGTATTGTTAGCTGACTGAAGGCAGCTTGGATTCTATTTTCGATACCGGTGGGCTACCATGTTTTATATTTCTAATGTATATTTTTTTAAATAACTAAAATCAGGATGCGTAATGTTCATGGAATCAATTAGTCCTGCACGAGGCAAAAAGGTTGCTATCTCAGCATGGTGCTGTAACATTAAGGTGCTCCCTCACCGGGAGCATTCGCGTGTAATGTTACAGATTTGAGCACTACATCAGTGAAGGAGGAGAACCGAGCATTACAATGCGCACCTTGTAATGATACAATGTGTAATATCTTAATACAACTTGTAACATCAATGAATTTAACTTTAATTTAAATAAATTTATTTTTTAAGTTAATATTGCCGCACTCAGCACAACGACCGCTTTGTCTGACATCTTGCTATGAAATGCTCAAAGTCGAATTATGTTACATTACATGCAAATGCTCGTTAGTCAGGAAGGTATTATTGTATGTTACAATACACGTGAATGCTCCCGGTGAGGGAGCACCTTTAAATAAATGAAATGTTACAGCGCTGGTATTCAGTCAGTTGAACATCTGACTGTCGTTGAAGTCCTTTCATCAACTTTGTTCATGAATGAATATTTTTACCATAGCAAAAAGCCATTCTCATCCAACGTGCTACCATTTATAAATAATCCTATTAGCTAATAATACAAATCATACCTTCCTGCATAACATAAAACAAAATTACAATACAATTAATGTTACCGTTTCGCATTTAATTGCAATATAAATAATTTTAATCGCCAATTAGCATTACAGCTTACCTATTGGAAAATAACAAGATATAAGGAGAAACGATAACAGGGTATTTAGCACGTTGGTGGTACAGGCACAAACAAAAAGAATCAGACAAATACGCATATTCTAGAATCATAGAGCAGTATTTCGAAACAAACGTTACGATAACGTTATTTCTCAAAACTGCAATTGAGATATCAATCATCTAATATTAAAATTCCGTACGATATGCCAAAGTAAATAAATAAATGTATTAACTATTAAGTCTCGCTTACTGTACCTATAAAGGTTGTACAAAGAGGTTTCGTTTTTAGCAGCAATATCGTATTACTTTTTTATTGTCAGAATTGATTTTCAAGTTTATAAGTAAAGAAAAGCTTGTTCTGAAAATACGGATTATTTTGTTATTGTTTTGAGCTTAGTCTAAGCCTATCTGGCTCCAGGGAATGACGGATTAGGTTTTGGAAGCCGTGGGTGTATTTATGACTAATAGGGATAGTTATGGAGATGAGCAGTAGGGTCATTACAGGTTATTTATAAACGCCTACATGCGTACAAATCACTTAATGCCTTTTGGCGGATGAAATGGTATTTTTGTTTTGTATTTTATGTTATAAAATTATAGTATTTATTCGACATCGGTTTCCAGTTATTGTTTTGCTTTCGCATAGGCCTCCCCCATAATCTTCCACGTTTCGCGATCGTGGGTTTTTCTTTTCCACAAAGACCCCGCTGATGCTTTAATATCGTCGTCCCATCTTCGTATCGGGCGTCCTTTCTTCCTTTCCCCCTCTCTCGGGTACCATTCTGCTACCAGCGTTGCCCATTTCTCTTTGTTGTCCCTTCCATTTTAGCTTTTTTATTTTGTGTGATAAATGTGTTAAGCTAATATGTGTTAAGCTTAGTTTGTCCTTTCTCTTAATATTAAGAATACTTCTTTCCATGTTATGTTGGCATATTTGTATTTTATGTTATCGGTCATTAAAAACGGATCCTTTATTGGATCACTTTTTGTCCGTCCGTCTGTCAGTCAAAAGATATGGCAGTTTATGTCACAAGTTAGTTCTTGCACGATTTTTATTAAATTTGTTTTTAACGTTGTCTGTTAGTTTGAGTACCGTATGATAAGCGACCTACACAAATGTCCTTTTTAGTATTGTTCGTTTCGTTGTCGTTGAGCTCCTTAAATGATGACTCTAGCTACAAAATAACTGACAAATGCTTGCACTGACTGGTCTGTTTGGTTGACTGGACTGGTCCATTATCTGTGTTCTTTCTAAAAAAGACCAACTCAAACACTATTCTATGTAGTCCTTAAAGTAAGTTGAGCATGATTTTTGTCTGAACCTTAAAAGAGACTATGACTTGTGAGTTTGTTTTGGCTGTCAATGGCCTCACATACTTTGCATTTAAAAAAAAAAAAAAAAAGCGTCGTTTATAAGTGTTTGTAAAAACGTAAGTACTTGCAAAATAAACATTCATCATTGTGTTAATCCTTACTAATATTGTAAAAGCGAAAATGAGTTTGTTTGTCTGTGACGTCTTCCCGCTTACATAGCTAAACCGATTTTGATGAATTTTGGTACATAAATAGTTAATTGGGACCTTGAAGACGGACATAGGCCTTTATTTAAAATACCATATCTTTATTTAAAAAAGTGAGAAATAAAAACTTATACTAATTGCGAACCCAACGCGAACATAAACGCGGTACTACAGTCACTACTAAAATGATAAAGTTATTTTGCAAAATCCAACCTTGTACATGAAATGCATATTTCACAGATTTACACTATTGTACAACACTATTGTTATAACATTACTCAGAGCCATGTAATATTGTTTGCAGATGAAAGTATGTTAGCAAAAATTCAGGCACAAAATTTTAGCTGGATTAAACACAAATAAGGCGTGGTGGTCCATCCAATACGTTGGGTAAAAATATTGCACCGACATTTTGAACAAATAAAAGTTGGTCCATTACTTGATGGAAATCCCTGGATGAATTTTAAATGTAGTGCCTATAATACGTTTCACTACACTCTAAATGATTCAGGATTTTTAGGGGTGGGTTATGTATGCCTTGCTTATAAACCTACTAGGTTTTGCCGGTGGGTTCGCTCACGTCAAATTTGGGGTAACACAGTTCCCCTTTCCTGATTTACAGGTATCTGCTACCTGTAGTTTTTGCCCTTGCGCCTTATTTATTGTAATAGCAATGCTAAGTATTCCCTTTTCTTCCCTCTTTCTCACTCATTTCCCACTTTAAAAAAAAACCTATGTCCGTGTCCAGGGTCCCAACTATCTCTGTACCAATATTCATCAAAATCGGTTTACCCAATTAGGCGTGAAGACGTAACAAACAAATAAACTCACCTTCGCTTTTATAATATTACCCAAACTGCTTAGTTGTTGTAGCCTAGTGGTTGGACCAAATGCCAAATCACAGACACTCGAGTTCAAACCCAAGACAATCCTTACTAATATTATAAAAGCGAATGTGAGTTTGTTTGTCACGTCTTCACGCCTAAATGGCGTAAACGATTTTGATGAATTTTGGTACAGAGATAGTTGGGACCCTGGTAACGGACTTAGGCTATTTAAAAAAAAAGATTAAGCAATGAGGGAGAAACAGGGAAGAAAAGGAAAAACTTAGCATTGCTATTACAATAAATAAGACGCAAGGGCAAAAACTACAGGTACCTATCAGTGAATCAGGAAAGGGAAACTGTGTTACCCCGAATTTAACGCGAGCGAAGCCGCGGGCAAAAGCTAGTTACATATTAATATCACTTGCTTCGCTGAAGGAAAACATTATGAAGAAACCTTACCAGTAAGCCTTTTATTTTTTTACGGTTGGGATTACATCAAATAATATTTTTAAGCTACTTCATCATTATCTTTGCTAGAACTTTTGGTTTGGAAATTAAATTAAATTCCACACAAACAAAAAAATATGAAAATTCTCTCACAAACGAGCTTCGGTTAACGGTAATTAAATCAGCACAGTTACACAAGAGTTTCATATTTTGCGAGTGAAAACCTCTGTGGCCGCCCGTCACACCGTGTCGTAACAGCGAACAGCCTTGAGCTCATAAACAATTCAAGCCAAGTTACATCTCATTACTTGGAGCACGGAGCTTGAACATTTATTATGTCTCAGAGATTTCAAGAGACTTAATAAATCAAGATATATTACTTTATTTTATACATGAACGTAAGAAATGTAGGTGTAAATAAAAGACCGCAGTTTTGTTTTTTTTAATGATTACTGTTAAGCTTTTGTTTATTCAAGTTTGTGAAATAAGCGAGAATTAAGCTCAAAGCTTTTACGTGCTTTTGTCCGCAAAAATAATTATATCTACTATTTTTAGGTTGTTATAACTACGGTACATTATTGAAGGCAATATAAAAAACTCACATGTAAACATTTTATCTACCTCATCTGTCAACGAAGTTACTTCTAATCCAATTTCCAAGTTAACCTTGACCTTTCATTAGCTCCGACAAGACGACAAAAGCGAAGCAACACAAATAGTAACTGCAAACATTACGAACACAAACACGAAAGCCGAACACAATCAACTTTGTTTATTTATTTACCGATATTCGGCGTTCTGTGATCAGTAAATAGACGGACGTTGTGATAGGCAGCCTCGGTCAATACCGGTTGTCATGCAAATATACTCGCTCATTGGAATTCCCTTTGGTTTCAACTAGTAAAGAGTTGGTGGTCTTTAAAAACGTTCATTCATTTGGAATTTGAAACGTACGGAATCTCTATGTAGTGATTCTGATTACTTATGCTGGAGAAATAGTACCTAACTTAAAAGTCTCGCTGCAAGGTAAAGAGTTCTATTAATGACGACACGGTTGGCGCAGTGACTGAGCGATCGACTGCTGCGCTTCGTGTAGCGGGTTCGATTTCCGCACGGAACAAATATTTGTTGTTCTGGGTCTGTTGAGAACTTGAGTTTAAATGTTTGTAAATGCACCCACGATACAGGAGGCATTCCTAGTGTGGGGAAACGTTTTATTAAAATAAAAAAAAATACAAATAATGAATGAGTTACTACGCTTGCGCAAGGCAGACTGGTGATTTCATACACAATTTCATACATTCATAGGTATAGATTTCCTAACTATATTTTTCTTCACAAATGACATTCAATTGAATGAAAAATCTTTAAAACAAGAAATTGGTACTTATATAATGTATTCATTTAACACGCTTCTAATATGTAAAATATCTTTGAAGTTAAATTTGACCTACTTCTCATTTTAGCTGAAATTTTGCATTCATGTTTAGTGCATATGACAATTCTTGCTAAGCTAACTTACGTCATTTTAAATTTACTACGGCGGAGTTCCAAAGATGGCTAGTATTTTTATGTTAAGGGTTTAAAATGGGGTTTTCTGAGAAAAATACGAAAAGGTAACTATAATAAGTATTATTAAATGATACGAGTATCTATCTCATTTTGAAAAGTGAAAACGTTAAAGCCTATTGTAAACTTACAACTATCGTTATACTCTATTCATCGGAAAAATGTTCTTTATATACGTTGAAAGAATTATGTGTCATAAAACACTATTTTTTTAAATTAAAATACGTTAGGCAAAACACAGTCCAGGTACCAATATGTCCTGGGATGCGGGTTGTTTGAAAGGTGGCAAAAGAAGGAACATGGGGTTTTGGTCAGTAAAAGTATGACACTCTTCCCCACTCCGCCCAGAGCAGGGGAAGTTATTTAATGATTTACCATCCATAACAAAGATACAAAATATGTAAACGTAACGCACGTATAACGTTAGCACAAGGAAAATTATTGTTTCATCGAAAACCTTTATCACAAGAATCGATACAACAAAATAATTCCTTCAAACGATAATCGGGGGCACTACACTACGTATATCGATAAACAGTTAGGCCGCAAGTGCATACATATATCGTTAGAATTAGCATTTGAATCACCGGCCAAACGTTGCGAATGCTAATTCAATCGGTTTTCTATTAATCTGTTACTTTGGGGTGTTCGTTAATTTAGGATTGAATGCACGAATGTGTAACAGACCAAAACACTGAGTGTGAGATCTACGTGAGACGACTCCTGGCCACCGTAGATGCGGGTCTGTGGACGGTTAGCTCACTGTCCGTCCAGTAACGACAGGTCGTGTCCGACGGCGCGTTGTGAAACACGAACACGCCGAAGAAATGTCAAAGGGGCCTGCCAGGGCCACCTCCTGCCGGGGTTGTGGGTTGTTCGAAATTGATACCGCGGCCCCGGAACATAAACGGCAAAAGAAATAACATAGTTTGATTTTAGTCAGTAAAAGTCGGACAGTCCCCCCAGAGAAAGATATTTAATGATATCCCATCCGCAAGAAAAGCTTAAATTGACGCCCGATTATGCACATTAACTTTATATTAATAAGATTTAGTTTCGGAATCCAGATATATGACAGCTACTGAGAAATTTTATTCCTAATGAAAAACCCCAATAACACTTTGTCCAACCGAGAACTCAAACCCAGGTTACCAGAGAAACCCTGTCAACGTATCTATTAACAGTTATGATATGAACTAACTATCTAGCTAGAGGACCATGTTCTCCATATACACGATTTAGAATTAGCCAAACGATTCGGATGGTAATTCCATCGGTTTAACGTTAATTTATGACTTCAAGCTAACTTCCAAGCTGTAATAGATTGCACTAGATGCAACCAAAGCACCGTAAGTACTAGTGATCGGTTATTCTGGTCTTCTTCGTCGATTTTTAGTAGGTTAATAAATTACTTATGTAAAGCCGTGAAGCCATTTAAGTTAGAAGGGTTAAAAAAACCAGCCAAATGCGAGTGGGACTCGCTCACTGAGGGTTCCGTTCTAACTTGCGACATAATAAATAAATAAAAAGCCTTTTATTTCCAGTACTTAAAGTTTACATTTCTTATAATCTATTTAAGTGTTAGTTCATGTAATTTAATTGCTATGTTAGTATAATTTCTCTTTCTTTACTTAATTCTATGTATATTCTAATTTCTATGTTTTTTTTTAACATTTTTATATTTTAATCTACTGGAACCCCAAGTTGGGTGTAGGCCTCCTCCAGTGACGCCCATTTGTCTCTGTCTTCAGCTACTTTTCTCCAGTTTGGACCAGCTATCGCTTTAATCTCGTCTTCCCATCGTGTAAAATGTCTACCTTGTGTTCTTTTGCCTAGTGGGCCCTTCCAGAAAGTTACTTTTTTGGTCCATCTATGGTCAGTTAGCCGGGCAACATGTCCTGCCCACTTCCATTTCAATTTTTTTGCGTAGCTCAAAGCGTTTGTTGCTTTAAGCTACGCAAAAAATTGAAATGGAATAGTATGTGGTTTTAATTTCAACTAAATATAATATTTACGCGTTCCTAAGTTAGAGGGTCTGGACAGACAGACAGACATACAACAAAGTTATCCTGTTAAGGTTTCGTTTTTTTTGTCTATTGTGTTATGGACACTAAAAATAACGATTTTGTGCTGTGCGCCCAGTTGTCAAAAAAATAATTGATCCTAAAATAAAAGAAAATGCATCTCACAAGCCAGAGCTAAAATAACCCACCAAAAACATCTCCTCTAATTAACCTTAGTTAACTCATAAAATTTCACGTTACAAAGTGAAGTTTCTCCTCGAGAGGAAATTAAAGGGTGAGCGGGGAACATTTGTCATTGTCTCCCCATTAACGTCGGCTAGGAATCCTGTTCCATCATTCATCTTGGGATAAATTCCTCGAAGTTTTTCGGTCCTTCATATTTCTATTAGGGTTTCTGCCATAAAGTTTTCAATGGCTTTCGACAGCTTGTTGGCTATGATGTTAATGTCATTTTATTGGACATGAATTATAATTTATTTTGTTATAGATTTTGAATCAATCATCTTCTTCATGAACACACGACGGCAGGTTAACCTATTCTAAACTACTATAACCTGATCTATCTACTACGGTTTACACACCGTAGTAAAGAGTAGAGTAAAATGGTTTAGTGTATATTGGATGTGCCGTTGTGTGTACAATGAGCTACAAATGAAGTTAGATTTAAGTGTAGTACAGAAATGAAATCGTGTGAAGCGAGATCTAGTTTATTTTCAAAAACTTGAACTCAAACGTTCACAGATAAAGAGACACTACAGTATCCATGCAAAGACGTCAACCATGCATTGTGTACTAAGGTACTGTACGCAAAAATAGTTATTCGGAAACGACTTCTTCTTAGAGTCAAAAATTACGTTTTTACTTAAAACATGCTCATTGTGTTGCATTGTATTGGGTATGTTATTAGAGCGTATAGGTAGGTAGGATCATATGTGTCTGAAAGGTTTTTGGTCTTATAGATTCTTAGAAGCTTGTTAACTTTTGTTAACTTCTTATCTTATTTTACGTTTTGTAAATTTAGTTATGACTTATTGTCGGGCCTACGCTGTTCTCTCATACTTAAGTAATAACGCTGTAACACCAACGTCGTAAACCAAATGATTTTAAAAGAGTAACCATGGAGTTTATTGCCGGCTTCTCCATAGGAAATGACCCCCAACCGCGCACCTATTCTCGACGTTTTATAAGTGCCCATGTAAACCTTTGTGAAATAAATATATTTTGATTTGATTTAAAAAAAAGATATAATCTTAAAACTTGGTTTGAAAAACAAACATGTGAAATTGTTGGAACTTTGACCATTTTTTTTATTTATTTTTAATATATCATCAAATAACGTCCGCCGCTCAAGGCGGAGCGGGGAGGAGTGTCAGACTTTTGCTGACTAAAACCCATCCACGTTCCCTTCTTTACCCTTTGTGGTCAGAGCTGTGGTAGGTATCTCTTTCGAACAACTGGCAACCTTGGTAGGACTCGCCACCCTTGTTACTGAGTGACAAGATTCTGTGAAAAAAATATTTATACTTAGCCTTAACTAACAAAGAATGAATATGAAATCCTAGTCTACAAACGGACTACATAAACAAAAGTTGGGTCCTTTTATCAAAGCACAATATTTAAATTTCCTTTTTACTTCCGTTAAAAGGTTTTAGAGATAACGGGTTAATTAAAGTCATGTACTGGTTAACCTAATCTCTGCCTAGCCTTTTTCCAAATTTGTTGGGTTCGAATGGATATTAAAATTGAACACCTATTTAACTTTCATTTTTTTAAATCTAATTAAGCATTTATATTGCGAACGGTCAGTCTATGAAATCACGGTTAGTTTCTCTGTTCCCTGATCATTATTTTGTGGGTCTCTTTTTTTGAGATGAGAAATCGTCAAATAATATCCCCCACTCTGGGCGGAGTGTCGAACTTTTACTGATTAAAACCCACAAAATTAAATGTTCCTCCTTTTGCCTTATATGTTCCGGGGCCGAGGTATCTCTTTTTTGACAATGAGGATATTTTCAAAGCTCCACTTCTAAGCCGCATCAGCGCTTCATTCGCAAGTCTATTTAGTATAAATGAGGGTTCCGCACAAACTAGCGGCATAAACAGCCATGTTTTTTGACTGCGTAGACTAGAAGTTTGATTTTTTCATAGCACATAGGGACCACATCATGACTTCATTACTAATACTTATTATAAAAGCGAAAGTGAGTTTGTTTGTTTGTTACCTCTTCACGTCTTAATAGCTTAACCGATTTTGATGGATTTTGGGACAGAAATAGTTGAGACCCAGGAGACGGACACAGTGTGATTTGAGAGAGAAAGGGGGAAGAAAAGGGAACACTTAGCTATGCTTTTACAAATCAATAAGGTGCAAGGGCAATAACTGCAGGTAGCAGGTACCCGTAAATCAGGAAAGGGGGACCTGTGTTACCCCGAATTTAACGCGAGCGAAAGCTAGTGAGCATATAATTTTAATTTAAACTTCATACCTCCACGCGTTACCGGCTTATTGGACGATTCGCACGAATTTAACTCGCACAAAACGTGCGAATTGACTCCTTCAAAACATATTATTTTTTCTGTAGTCGATTCGCACGTATTTCATTTATTGGCGTGCGAATCGACACCCTCACAAAAATGTAGTAGGCTCACATATTGTTTTTTTATGAAATGCAGTTAAGATAAAGTACACTTGAGTACAGAAGCAGTAAGGTCAAATATGTATTACTCGTAATAGATAGAAAATAAAATCACAATCAACAATTTCTGTATTAAAATTAAAACTAAGTACTAAACATCTTCTAAGCTCGTGGTTTGAGGATTAAAAATGAGCAAATATCGATCACAGAATAATAAATAAGTATCACTAACAAACTACTACTCCACTAAAAAGTAAACGTAATAGGCGAATTTTGCGGTCATGTTTATATTGTTTTGTATAAGTAAAAATGTAGATATGCCACGTTTTAAGTAATTATTATTATCACTTATTTCATACAGATCTTTCTTACTTTCAAGTAAATATTTGCTGTTTAAACTTCGATTATTTTTTGTTTTTATTTCAGTGATGGCTGAATACGACTGTACTTTAATTTTTTTAAACCTTAAAATGAAATGTGTGCGAATAGCCTACTAGATATTTGTGAGGGTGTCGATTCGCACGCCAATAAATGAAATTCGTGCAAATCGACTACAGAAAAAATAATACGTTTTAAAGGAGTCGATTCGCACGTTTTGTGCGAGTTAAATTCGTGCGAATCGTCCAATAAGCCGCGTGCCCAAGTTCAAGGGTTTTGACAGATAAACAGACAGATGAACAACAAAGTAATCCAATAAGGGTTCCGTTTTTTCCTTCTGAGGTACAGAACCCTAAATATCTTCTGTAAGTAAAACAATATTCCTTACAAAATCGTTAAGGCCTTTTCAATGAAAAATGAGGTTTCACAATAATGCTTTGATGCAAAATTTAATTAAGCTCTTCCTTTGCTTCCGGATTAACAAAGAATGTTTTTACTTCGAAATGTGGCTGCAACGGCTTGCCTGATTAATTCCTTTTCCCTTTTAGCTCAGCTAGATTTTTTTTCTTTTTAGGATATCAGGATTCATGGGGGAAACGGAGAAAAAGAGCTAGCTAGCTAGAGAGCACGCTAGGAATATCTTCTGTATCGTAGGTACGTTTGCAATCATTTAAACTCTGAAACACAAACAGCCAGGCCCGAAACAACAATCTGTAGGTCATACATATTTATGTTCCGTGTCGAACCCGCGACACGCAGCGCAACAGTCGATCGCTTAGCCACTGCGCCAACCGTGCCGTCATTTTGTTAGAATCAACTTAAATATCAAATTCTGTATCGAGTCACTGATGCGGGTTGGAATCCTGGAGATCGTACCCTCAGATTTAGATACGTGATTTCGTGTTTTAGTGATCAGCCTGTTCATTATATTCATAGGTTATGTTACAGGATTTTTTTTTTGGGTGGGAAATCATCAAAAAACTGTCAGTGTCAGACTTTTACTGACTAAAATCTACCCATGTTCCGTCCTAAAGTTCCGGGGCCGCGGTATATCTTTCGAACAACCCGCAATGTAATAGAATCAGATGTTTTTTGTTTTTTTTTTCCAACATATCAGGTCAAACAGTCAAAAATGCGTGAGGCAGAATATTTTTGTGTAATAAAATTGGCTCATGATTTAATTACGTTACATTCTCAATCAGGCGACTATCAGTTAACTAATTAACCTGTCAGTAACATAACTTAATTAATTAATTTACTCAAATCTATATTACAAGATGTCAAATGCAGTAAATAGCATAACCAGCAGCATGTCAATCGCGGACGGGTGATCCTAGGTAATTAATTATACCATAATTATATACTAATCGAGTACGTACACAGGTAACATGCATACATTTATCAAAATTCATCAGTGGCCATGGCGGGCCGCTCTGCTTTGCTGACATCTCTTCGATGTGCGCGCGCGTAACGCGACGATAGGAACTCATCCATACCAACTTTCGCGTTTAAAGAATAAACTAACTTTTACCCGCGGCTGCGCTCGCGTAAAAATCGGGGTAACACAGTTCCTCTTTCCTAATTTGCCTGCTACCTGTAGTTTTTGCCCTTGCGCCTTATTGATTATAATAGCAAAGCTAAGTTTTCCCTTATCTTCCCTATTTTCTACTTTTTTTTTTAAATAAAAACTTAGCCTTTGTCAAAAATCAGTTAAGCCATTCAGGCGTGAAGACGTAATAAACAAACTCACTTTCACTTTTATAATATTAAATAAGCAATAAGTAAGGATATATAAGTAGGATACCCCGTGATATAGTTGGCTTCTTCACAAAAGGAGATGAGCAGCGGGTGAAACCACTGGGCACAGCTATTATTACTTACTAAACAAGCAATAACAGTCAAAAGCATTAAAAGCTGAAGAAATAGTGACTTGTTTAATGATAACTAAAAAAAATAAATAATATTCCTTCAGCTTTTCCATATTCAAGGAAAATTCTTCCTATAGAATATCCTGCCGGATCTCAACTTGACTTTGCCTCACTTCAGCGTGAAACCGCGTTCAGTAAACCGTAGCTTTCCTAAGTGAATACATAATTTTGAATATTTTTACACGAATCCTGTGACCGAGATACCACAACGCTGTTTTTTAGGGTTCCTTACCTTAAAACGAAAAAACGGAACCCTTATTGGATCACTTTGTTGTCCGTCTGTCTGTATGTCTGTCAGGACCCCTTATCTCGGAAATGCGTGGAGGTATCGAATTGAAATTACGAAAAAACGGAACACTTATTGAATCACTTTGTTGCCCGTCTGTCTGTGTGTCTGTCGGAAACGTGGCAAATCAGTGGCACGTAAGTCTTACAACCAATCTGACCATGGTATCATATTACCCAGTTCTAAATAAGGTTATAGGTAACAAAAAAAAAATGCATGACCATGAGACGACATTGGCACCTATTAGAAAACCATATAATTACATAAATTAAAATACATTATTTTTAAATTAACTATGTGCTTATTAGCACATCGTTAATTAAAAAATAATGTATTTTCTCTAGCAATACCAATAGAAAATGAATACTTCATAGGAATTTAATTGTGATACCGTTAAATTTCAAACATACAAATATTAATTTCCGTTTAAATGCGTTACACAATTAAAAAGACTGAAATAAAAAACTTCGTAGCAATAAAAAAATACAATGACAAACCGATTTCCATACAAATACAAAAAAAAAAATCACAAGGCAGCCTTTTTTAAGGCTTCAAATTGGCCTTGGCTGTCTGAGGTAAAGTAACGTAGGTTTATTCTTTACTGTAACTTATCAAGTCCATATAACCGGTAGACGAACAGTCCTTCAAGGTTCATCAAATATTTATCGAATACAATAGTTAAGTTAACATGTGTATATAATCCAATTTGTATCCGGCCGTGAGCCCATTCAGCGAAGTAATTTCATTAATCGTAATCATGACGATGTTATAGAGGGTCCATTGATGAATATATGCGGATTGTAAGTAGATTATGATAAATTTGAGGTAGAGATGAGATGTACCTAAAATATGTACATATGACTAAAAGAGCGGCTCTGAAAGTTGATGGACGTAAGAGGAAGGCCAAAGAAAATATGGATGGATTGTGTAAGGAATGTCGTGACGTCTGATAGACCCCAAATAGAATGGGACAAGGGCAGGAAAATGATAAAGCAGAGATGTACCTCGGTTTTAGTTTATTCATATTATTTATAGGAAGAGAAAATAAACAGGAAGAAAAGTAAATTTATTTTCCTTTTTTTTAGTTTTTGGAAGCCGGTGTTTTTAATAGCAAGAAGGTTTGGTGGAACCTTTTCAGTGGTATGTTGGTATCTTACACAAATTTCTCATGGATGCCACTGTCAGAACTGGACATTATATGAGGCTACACGGAAAGCAGTAGTTTTCATGTAGAAATATAACAAAAACGTTTCACTCAGTCGAAAGTTCTGAGGTAGCAAACAGAAAAAAATAATAAACTCCTACTTTTTTTAAGTTGGTAAAACTTTTTACCTATTTTTTTTAATCATTCAGGGTAAGCATTAATCAAACAATTAACATACTGAAAATGACAGTCACAGAAAATCAACAAAAACATACGGCCAGATTTTGAAAAAAAAATAACTACTGGTTACAATATGTAGATATTGTAACCAGTAGTTATTTTTTTTTCAAGAAACAAGTTAAGTTTAAGGTTTTATTATTTCGCTGTTTGTCATAATTTAGAGAGTACATAAAAGCTAAAAAACCGGGCAAGTGCGAGTCGAAACCGCACATCGAAGGGTCCGTACAAACTTACGACACAAACGGCCATAACTTTTGACTGCGTCGACTGACGAGATATGAATTGTCTGACTTCAAGGGACCACAGACTTGAGTATATTGCAGGCAAAAGTACGACAAATTGATCCAGTAAGTGTTCCGTTTCGTTCCGTTTTTTTTTGGGGTACCGATTACCTACAGTACTGTTTCTCCTCCGTTAAATCTATCAAAAGGTTGTCTTGAAAAGATCGCTTTTAGCAATAAAACCGCCCATTGTGTCACCCTATTTATAAGTTGTTTAATGTTATTCTTGTTATTTGTATGGTGTACATAATAAAGAATATTCTATCTATCTATCTATCTACGGAACCATAAATTTAATAAAAAAAAAACAATGTTCCCCAACGAAAACATGCAGCTCAGATAAGTGTACGGGTTCACGATTTTAATTTATTTCACACTTCCAGTGGACCAAGCTCGACCTAGTTCTGGCTTACATGAATATTTTCTGTGGAAACAACTCAAGATGGTTTGTTTAATTTTCATTTTGCCACGATACTTAAACGAGTTCGGTTTTACTTAGAATATATTTTTATGTAGATGTGGTTCTGTAACAATTATAAAATTCAAGACTCATGAATTGTTTTATTTAACTTAGTTTTAAGGTTCTTAAGTTTTTATGGTCCCAAAGGGAAAATCACGGAACCCTTATAAGATCACTTTGTTTTTCGTCTGTCTGAAAAAGATTGTAAATAACAGACTTGTTTGTCAAAGCCCTTTAATGAAATAATCCTACTAAAATTATAAGTGCGATTGCACTTGCCATTGCATGTCATTTAATTTAATTTCATTAAATATTAGTAGGATTAGTCCAGGTTTCCTCTCAATTTTTGTCTTAAATGATGTCTCGATGTCCAAGATAAACTTTAAGAATGTACATTTGGATTGAAGAAGTCACATTGGTACTCGCCCGAGAACATTAAAAAAACTTTGACAAAGAAAACAGTTGGTGGCACTGTCTTCTCTCAGTCAATGTTTTTCAACACCAAAAATTAAAAAAAAATGGACCTCATTTGAAACTGTTGTAATTTGAAGCTACAAAAAATGTAATGAAGACTTAAAAGGACAATGTCCAAAATGGCCCTGCGCATTCAAGCGTATCGAAATACACGATATTAATTGTCTTTTTATAACGTTAGTTGCAAATACTTCTGTAAGACGGACTAGCTGTATGCCAAAATGTATATTTGATAGTATTCTATGCGACTAATAACATCCGTTAGCTGCTATCTATGCCTAATGTTAAGAATACCATTCTATATATAAATATAAAATACCGATGTTGTATTTATTATAATTAGGTATATGATTAGTTTCTATGCATTTTAATATTGCACTTACAAACTTAGGCGTTAGAATTTTCCTAATACTTATTGTCTAGAAAAGTATTAAAAATGGCTAGATGTATTATGACATAATTTTTCAGTTTCTTAAAAATCACTTGGAGCTACGAAAAATCATACCTTAAATTCGTTGGTAGGGTTCGATTATAACCTCAAAAATATTCGTTGTTATGGTTCGTTTATAACCTCAAAATCTAGTACATTTTTTAAAAATGTATCCTTTCTGCTGCAAGTCCGCTATAAAAATGAGATCATAAAGAAATTTACTAATGGTAGAGAATACGATTCATCATTTTCCGATGTTTTCGGCTCCACGGCCAAAAATGTATATACGTAGAGCAATGTCCTTTTATCATTACGTTTTTCTCCGGCTTCTAAAAAATAAAATTTAAAACAAGCTCAGCTTTAAACTCTAATCCCACATTAAAACTTTTCGTTAAGTGTTACATAATATTCTAAAACTCCAAACAGCTCATGAATTCAGTAAAATATCGCTGAAAAACTCGCTGATAGTGCCAAAAAAAAGGTAAGGACAGAAAACCAACTCCATACGAGTGCAAAACGGGTGTACACACACTTAAACTTAAATACGTGCGATTAAATCAAAAAGTGTATACCCTTCGGTTATATTCGTATTTCCGAATTAGCACGAACGTTGCCCGTACGTTTTTATGTAAAGTACGATTCCGTCGAGTTACTTTCGTCCATAGTTTTGACAAGTATTTTTAACTGCACTATGTGAAAATTTATACAACAGACAAGCACATGATTGTAATCGCTCTATATTACTTACATCTCATCATCATTTTGAACGTATTCCCGAAAAAATACCGAATCGTACTTTTCTTGGGTGATTGAGTAGCTTACCATATTCCAGTATTGTTTTCATTTGACATAATAGGTGATAGTACGTGCCCTGAACCGCAATCTCAAACAAATGCCAATCCACACGTGTCTGTGTGAATCTCAAACAAATGACAGTCACTAGAGCGTTACACACACATATACATGTGCGAGTGAATTTTGGTTCAAAGTATGGAATTGACCTTCTGTACCGATCTGTGGCTGAACCATCGTTAAATGTGCAAACGGGCTACCGAGTTTTGTCATTACCTCCTCAACCACATTTTGACCGAGTTTTCAAACGAGGTTACTTGAGCGAGAGTTTTTTTCTTTTTTGTAAAGTGACGAGGTGTGGAAAATCCGTTTGAAGTTTTTGTCACCTGACATTTTTGTTTAGGTACTGTATAGACTGCAAAAACGTGAGTCCTTTAATTTTTTAGAGAAAAACATTGTGTTGTGGCTCGACTTTGTTCGTTATTCTGGTGTCCTATTTGAAAAAATAACTTTATTACTTTGACTGTGTTGTTATTACACTTTTGTATGAAACTATTATAATTATGCGAAAGTTTGCGAAGATATACGGATTGGTGTCTGGATGTTTGAAACTCTTTCACGCCCAAATTGCTGAACGAATTAAAATGAAATTTGGAGCATGGATAGTAACATAACCTGGATTGAATACTTTTTACCCGAAACGAAGATCCCGTGAGATAAAAAAATCCTATGTCCGTCTCTAGAGTCCCAACTATCTCTGTACCAAAATTCATCAAAATCGGTTGAGCCATTTAGGCGTGAAGAGGTAACAAACAAAACAAACTCACTTTCGCTTTTATTAAATTAGTAAGGATGTTTGTACGGAATCCACGCGAGTCTAACTCGCACTTCGTCAGTTATCTTTGACCTTTCTCTGTCAACAACCATAACATTTTTGATTGTGGACTGAGCGGTGAGTAAACAACCCTTTAATGGTTATAATACCTTCAAATTTTCTTCCCTTTACAAGTAACCAGTCTACGTGATTTTACCCAAAGCAATTTAGCAATTTTTATTCTTAGAATACCACAAACCAGTTTAGGAAAATAGCAGTTTTTTTTTTAAAAATTGTTTGCCTTAATTTAGGATATGTTCAAACGACTCGCGTGTTGTCGAAAAGACTGCGGAGTAGAAAATTGAGCAAAGAAGAATCAACGATTAAACGCAGCTGACAAGCAATAACTGGTAAATTGTGAAAAAAAAAATGATTTGTCTTACTCATCATCAACTTCCAGTCTGACTGCATACAGGCAATCTTTTTTTAGTTTTTTTGGTAAGACTGACTGACTACCTGCACTGGCTTTTATAATTGGATGGGAAATGATTTTTCGTGCTATGGGCGGAACGGAAAAGAGCGTCAGACTTGTACTGACTAAAACACATCCATGTTCCTTCGAGGCCATGGTATTTTTTTAGATAAACTGCAACCCCGGCAGCACCTGTACTAACTGGACTTATCTACACATATCATCACCCAAAACAACCTTTTAAATCACCCCAATGTTACCAACCCTTCAAAACACTATACCAATAAACATCCAAAGAGGTTTCTACACTTCGAAACCATCTCCTCAAAGTAAGGAAAGCAAGGGTAAGGGATACGTAGGGTTCAGATTAAGGGATATAACGTGAGACATTCAACAAAGAGGCGTGGACCAAAGAGGCTGTTTATCTTAGAAGCGTGAAGCGGCAGGTAGTTAATGTCTTTGTTCGATGTTACTGAGGGTCGGTATTGTGAGCTAGTGAACTGTGAAGGTACAATTGGATGTGTAATTTTGGCTGGCTGAAGGGATTATTGTATTTATATTGTTAAGGGTACATATCTATCTGATACTAGCTGTTCCAGTTACGCGTGGCAACGCATTTTTCTACCTACTACCATCTCCTTGTATTTTTTACTCTATACCTATTAACTAAAGAGGTTTGAGAACATTGATCAAAGCTATGACAGTACAGGCTGGTTTGCAAAGACATTCGAATCGAATACTCTAGTTTTTGAATTAAGATTTAGAAAAAATAGAAGGGCTTAGTTTTATTGCTTTACCATGGTGTGACATGTATTGCTAAAATATCGTCTTAAAAGTATTTTATGCACATTCAGTTACGTAGACTTGTTCACCTATCACAGTACTTACTTGATATTTTCTTACATAGGAACTTTTTTTGACAATAAAAAACAATAAGAATTAGAGAAATTGGTGGTGCCGTTCACGCATGACGCCGTGACCAAGGAAAATAGGGATTCCTTTTTTAAAATAAAGATTGATGGTTCCTGAAGATCTCTTAGTCTTAGAATTTTTAAATAATAAATCGCTATTAAATAACTGACTAATCTATTGTATTATATTATTTTCTATTAATGTTAATTTGTTGATTTAATTTTATTATTGTATTTTAAAATTTTACTATCTTTCGACATAATTTGTACACAAGCCATGGACAAACATGTTGAGCCTGAAAATTGTTTGTAACAATATAATAAGCATCATACCATATTATCTACACATGATTTTGCAAATCTTGTAATCTTTGTAGAGTGAAAAGTCAAAGTATGAGCAGCATACGATGAGAAAGTATATGGAAAACGTGGCTGCAGAGCATGAGAACCTGGGTTCAATTTCAGGGTTATCCATACGAGATTACTCAGGAAATGATAAAAGGTTGGTGGCAATATACTCGCCATCCATTACTTAAAATCGACTTAAAAACATTAGTCGCTGAAGGTGGGTACAACTATGTTTAACCGTTCTGGAATAACAAGCGTGGTCCTATATAGACAAGTAAAGACAAATAAAACACTGCTCCATCTCAAATAAATTTTGATAATGGAATGAGAATGTGAAGTACTAGCAAACTCTGTTTATTTCCTTCGAATAATCCAAGACTTAGTCTTAATAAGCTCTACAATCAGACACCGCACATTTATACCACCACACAATTCTTGTTATCATCATTTTCATTAAGAAACACAAAGCTTATACCGAAGTTGTACTCTTCAGAGATTCTTTGGACATCTTTTGTCCTCTTTTATACAGTTACTAAGCCCTTGAGAGCAACTGAGATAGCGATATTGTGGTCGTGCCGGCAATATTAAGTCGGAATTGGACGGAAAATATAAGAGTAATATAATAACAGCAAGTTTACTTGCCTCTAAGGAGTAAAGACTTGATTCAGAAAGTATTAGAGGGGAGAAATAAGGGGTGTTTAATAAAGTTATCCTTGCTTAGTATTGTTGGAAATGTATAGGACACTCTCTAGTGTAGTAACTTGGCTTTGGGTCTATTTTTAAAACAACTTCGAGTTGGACTCCCGCACCGATGGTTCTATCTCAATTTGTAGGTAACTAATGAAAGTAGGTATAAGAACATTGCAGTAACGAAAAGATAAACTGTATTGAAAGTTGTCAGGAGTTAATTAATCTCGAAAGATAGACGGACAACAAAGTGATCCTTTATAAGTTTATAGGTTCTGATTTTTCTTTTTAATTTGCGGAGCTCTAAAAAAACTTGAACGCTCATTAATAATACACAGTGTTTGTAAAATTACTCAAGCAGAATTATGTTTAGACCAGTATTTGTTCTGATGTTAATAAATAGTGGCACACATTTCTGATCAACACTGAATATCATACCTTTTAACCCATAATATTCCCCACTAGAAATTCTGCACAATTTCAATTAAACCATTATGTACTCTTGATCGCTTTTCAAACCGCCCCAGGCTTGTTATTCCTGTTTAATGAAAAGACAATTAGTTTTCAAAACTGTGTTACTCAGCCCTCAGAGGCGCGGGCATTCAACACGATCGCTAAAGTACTAAATTGTTTTTTTCAAAATAAACTCCCATACACAAACAGCCAGACCCGGAACAACTACCTGTCTTTCACACAAATATTTGTTTCGTGCGGGGTTCGAACCCACGTCAAGCGGCGCAGCAGCCAATCGCGCCGACCGTGCAGTCACTTTCATTTAACTAGTCGTTAGTAAATTTCATTTACAACCGTTGCAAATAGGTTAACTAATAGCACCAGCAAAGCATTATAGCCAATATTTAACGTAAAATAACGTTTTATCAAAATTTCAGGTAAACGAGTTTTAATATAAGCAGATAACGATGAAACGCTATCTATTTTCGATGTGCTTCCTTTGCAGAGATGTGTTGACGTCAGAATATTGATTTTGTACTAAAATAGTAGCTATAACAACGAGTGAACGAAGCCACAATGTCGTTCCTAGCCATCAGTTTACTGGGTGACGTCAATGTTCCTCGTAGTGCGTGGGACTACGTGGAAGTACTCATAATAAGGAAGATAATTTAGATATTTGAGTTGTATGTATATATACCTTGAATTCAGCGTATGTCATTATCTGCCTAGCCTATGCTCAACTATGTTATACTAAAAAAATGTTGCCCAACTCTAGGATTTCTCCTGTATAGTGGGTGCGTTTCCAAACATGTAAACTCACATACACAAACAGCCAGACCCGAGCAGCTATCTGTAGGACTTCCAAATATTTGTTCAGTGCGGGCATCGAACCCGCGACACGCAGCGTAGCAGTCGTTCGCTCAGACACTGCGGCAACCGTGTCGTCGAAGTTTTTTTCCATACCAACTGGATGCAGCTGAATATATCAGTACTTTAGGGACCAACTGCCTATAAAACTTTCAGAACCCAATTAGTACTGGGTAGCACAATACGGTAAGACTAGTTGTCAGGCCTTCGGAACAGAAATGAATATTATTTATGTCATATCTTGAAAGCGCCATTGTTTGGCGTTGGGCGGATATTTAATCTCAAAACACCACTCAAACTTAAAACTCAAAGCATTTATTTCAATTAGACACAAAACATAATAACTTGTAAAAGTACTGTAGTTTCCTATTTCAAAGAGTAGATCTCTATGGAGAATAATGGGCAAGAAACTCAATAGACACTCTTTTAAATCATCATATTTGAAAAAAATCATTGATAGGTACTTAATTTGTTGAGCCAAGAAGTTGTGAGTTTCCTGATATGCAGGTACCTCCTGTTTTTGCCCTAGCGCCGTATTCATTGTAATAGCAATGGTAAGTTTTACCTTTTCTTTCCTATTTCTCCCTCATTTTTCAATCTTTTTTAAAAAAAAGTTAGCCTATGTCCGTCTCCAGGGTCCCAATTATCTCTGTACCAAAATTCATCAAAATCGGTTAAGCCATTAAGGCGTGAAGACGTAACAAACAAACTCACTTTCGCTTTTATAATATTAGTAAGGATATCCCATTCTGCGCCCACGCTTTGCCAATATACGAAATTGTTACGGCTAACATACAATTAATGTAACTGCGTTGTAAAACCCCATGGTATTCGTAATTCCCACCGTTCGCGTTTGCATAATATTTCTCCGTTTCTCGTAGATATTTTTATAACATCTACCTACGCTTGCAGGTGGTTTTCAGTCTGGTTTTGCAAAGGGATTTGATTGAAGGTAACGCAAAGGTGCTTTTATCCTTATTAATATTATAAAAGCGAAAGTGAGTTTGTTTGTTACGTCTTTACGCCTAAATAGCTAAAACGATTTTGATGAATTGTGGTACAGGGCTAGTTGGGACCCTGGAAACAGATAAAGTATTTTTTTTAAGTGAGAAACGCGGGTGGTGGGGCATACTTTGTATGTACAGCGGTCACTCATACACAGTCAATTGAGACAAGCTTAAGGTGAAGCTTGACCCGAGCTTGTGTTATGTCATGTAGCTCTCTAAAAAAAACATAACTTCCTTCATTATTCGTAAACGAAAACTAATAAACACACCCACAAACACAACCCAACACCAAAAAGACAAACCAGACAAAGATTTAGCATTTCCTTTCCTTCAAACGCCATCGTTAAAACGACTTGTAAGGGCAGAGCAGATTTCCGGAGGTGACTGGGGTGGATCTGAGAGCGGCGGTGGGCAGGCTGAAAGCCAAAAACACCGCCCCGGGACCCGATGGCTTGCATGGCAAAGCCTGGGTCCTGGCCCTGGAGGCTCTCGGGCCCCGACTACTAGGGCTCCTAAGCGCATGCTTGGAGAGAGGCCAGTTCCCACTTCGTTGGAAGACGGGGAAGCTGGTCCTCATTCAGAAGCCGGGGCGCCCTGCGGACTCTCCGTCCGCATTCCGGCCCATTGTGCTGCTCGACGAGGTGGGCAAGCTCTTTGAAAGAGTAATTGCAAACCGCCTCGTCGGGCACCTTGTGGGGACGGGGCCGGATCTTGCGGATCACCAGTATGGTTTCCGCAAGGGGCGCTCGACGGTGGACGCCATCATGCGCGTGAGAGCCCTTACGACGGGGGCTGCAGTGTCCAGGGGTGGGGTTGTCGTGGCGGTGTCTCTCGACATCGCTAACGCGTTTAACACCATGCCCTGGGGCTGCATCAGGGAGGCACTCCAATACCACCGGATGCCGACCTATCTTCGTCGTGTGGTCGGGGCATATCTGACGGACAGGGCCGTCATATACCCCGGTCGCTCTGGAGAGTGGAACCGGCGAGAGATGTCGTGCGGTGTCCCACAGGGATCGGTCTTGGGGCCGCTCCTGTGGGACATCGGCTACGACTGGGTGCTGCGCGCCGACCTCCCCAGCGGCGTCAGTGTAGTTTGTTACGCTGACGACACGCTCGTCCTGGCTCAGGGGGGGTCGCACCAGGCGGCGGCCGACAATGTGACACGCGGGGTTGCGATAGTCGCGGAGAGGATCCGGCTACTGGGTCTCGAGGTGGCCTTGCACAAATCCGAGGCCATGGTCTTTCATGGCCGCGGAAACACGCCACCGTCGGGATCCCAGTTGACGGTAGGAGGGGTTCGCATCGGCGTCGGGTCGACGATGAAGTACCTGGGAATCGTCCTCGACAGCCGGTGGAACTTCGTCGAACACTTCCGACGTTTGGCTCCCAAGCTCGAGCGGACGGGGGCTGCTTTCAAGCGGCTCCTGCCCAATCTCAAGGGGCCAAACGCCTCCTGCCGTAGGCTCTATGCCGGAGTCGTGCGGTCCATGGCCCTTTACGGGGCCCCAGTATGGGCGCGTTCTTTAGGGCGGCGCGCCGCCCACTATCTGAACGCGCCCCAAAGGGTGGTGGCCATACGGCTTGTCCGGGGCTACCGCACGATCTCCGGCGAGGCAGCAAGCCTCCTTGCCGGACTGCCACCGTGGGATCTGGAGGCGATAGTCCTCGCGCGCCTGTTTGAGTGGCGCGCGGAGGCACTACACCGGGGGGAAAACCCACTGCCGCGGCAAGTTGCCGCTCGGCGGGCAGACCTCCGGTGCGATCTCATGGTGGCATGGAGAGAGCGACTGTCGCAACCCCGTGCAGGGCACGCCACAATAGTGGCGATAAGTCCCCTCTTTGAGGAGTGGCTGGAGAGGCGTCATGGCGTCCTCACCTACCGCCTGACGCAGGTCCTCACCGGACACGGAAGTTTCGGGAGGTTCCTGCACATCATCGGGCGGGAGGAAGCGCCCGGGTGTCACCATTGTGACGATCGCCCGGAGGACACGGTGGAGCACACAGTGGCGATCTGCCCGGCTTGGGCGGAGCACCGCCGTGCCCTCGTGGAGGCGATCGGCGGCGGCGATCTCTCGCGTCCGGCCCTGGTTCAGGCCATGGTCCGGAGCGAGAGGGAATGGGAAGCGGTCACCACCTTCTGCGAAGCAGTAATGTTAGCGAAGGAGGTGGCCGGGCGTTTGAGGGAGAGAACATCTGCCCAACCCAGCCGCCGCGGGAGACGCCCATGGCGCCGGGCGCCGCGAGACGACTTCCGGCCACCGTAGATGCGGGCCTGTGGGCGGTGAGCAATGGGTAGTTCACCGTCCGTCCGTCGATTGACGACAGGCCGTGTCGACGGCGCGTTCGTGTTTCACGCGCGCCTCAAAGAGTGTCAGCAAAGCAGAGGGGCTTGCCAGAGCCTCTGCCTGCCGGGGTTGCGGGTTGTTCGAAAGAGATACCGCGGCCTCGGAACGTAAAGGGCAATAGAAGAAACATGGGTGGGTTTTAGTCAGTACAAGTCTGACATGCCCCCCCGCTCCACCCAGAGCGGGGGAAGTCATTGGATGATTTCCCACCAGAAAAAAAAAAAAAAAAAAAGGGCAGAGCAGATTAATTCACACACAAGTGACGTCATAATAAAGTCATCAGCTATAACAGCTTTCCCCTTCCCCTTCACCCCTCGGGGGTATTAACATCCCGACACGTACCATACGAGGTCGACGCGGAATTAAGATATGTAATAGGGACAGTGTAAAAGAATCTCGGGGTTGTTTTTAAAGTCCTTGCTGTCAGTTTTTATTGGGAGATGGTTTTATGAGTTGATAAGGATGAATAATATCTTTTCTGTGTGGTTGCAATGAAGATAATTATCAAAAAAAGTTGCAAAATACGTAGGTAAATAATTACCTACGTTTTCAGAATAGGTACGACTGTACTTAACATCCTTTTCAAAATGGTCTAGTCTCACAGGCTAGGCGTATACGTAAGTAAGTACTTATATTTCCTGCACATAAACGGGCGGGAGAAAACGCTCGGGTGTCACCATTGTGATGATCGCGATTTTTAAATAATAAATGAGGTTTATTTTGCAAGTAGGTTTTAACAAACACTTTTACACGTTCTTTTTTAAACTAGGTGAGGTCGACGTTTTGTATCCGACTACTTTGAGAAGAAATAGCCGAATCCAACTCAGAGGAGTTATAGTCGCTTTTCCAGTATCTGAGATGGTTTTTAAAAAAGTTTGTCGAAAGAAGTTTGTCAGTTGTTTAGGGTTCTATACCTCAAAAGGAAAAATACGGAACCCTTATACACTCAATTTGTTGTCTGTCTGACCCCAGTCCGTCTGTATGTCATTATTGGTTTCGAGTTGAAATTAAAATCCATACACAAACATCTGTGATCACTTTGTGCTGTGAAAAAAATCAACCCTCCAAGTCTACGCAGTCATAAGGCCCATAGCACACGGCGTATTATAAATGCGCAGAAGACACGCGTTTCAGGAACGCGCGGCTTCTGTGCTGTAGACACTGATTGTTGCGTTTGCATTGATATTACAAGTGCGCGCATGAAGCGCGTACACGCGCGTTTGAAGCGATACAAAGGAGCGGAGTAGGGGCAAGGGGGGTGCGCTCACGCCAACACTACATCAATAGTTTATTGTGTGTTGCGACTACAACGTGTCGGTATCGCTGTATTTGCGCGTATACGCGCAGTAGAGGCGCGTTTCACAATCGTCCCGTGTGCTAAGTTACAGGCTGCGATCGAATCTCGTTTGAATTGCGTATACGCGCGTAATCTGTGCGTCGTCTGTATACACCGTGTGCTAAGGCCCTAAGATATGGCCGTTTATGTCGTTAATTTTTTGGAACCCTCGGTGCGCTAGTCTGACTTGCACTTTGCAAGTTTTTTTAAAACTACCGTCACCCGAGCGATACGGGGGCGGGAGGCTAGTAAAAATTAATAAACAAAAAGCATTATTCAGTTATTTCCAACAAGGTTCCTTTGAAGTTATAAACTTCAAGCGCAGCTGCCCTAGCGTACTTCTAACATGAATTTTATATTTTGTGACCAAAGTTATTTCTTTCTAAATATTCTTATTTCTTTCATTTGGTCTTATAAAAGGAACAGTTTCAGTTCCGCTTTTTGTTTCTGTCGGCTTTCGAATGGACTGTACAAACGGATGCTTTTAAACTTTTTCACGAAGGTATCCTTACTAATATTATAAAAGCGAAAGTGAGTTTGTTTTGTTACGTCTTCACGCCTAAATGGCCAAAACCAATTTTGATGAATGTTGGTGCAGAGATAGTTGGGACCTTAGATACGGACATAGGCTAATTAAAAAAAATATGTCGTGTCTAAGACATTGTTTGTTTTTTTAACAATTTTATTGTCTTAGCTGTTCCACACGCGCCTAAAAGAGAGTCAGCAAAGCAGAGGGGCCAGAGGAAACCAAGACCACCGCCTGCCTATGTTGCTGCTGCCTATGTTGTTCAAAAGAGATATCACGGCCCCAGGACATAAAAGACAAAAGAAGGAAGCAGTGTGGGTCTTAGTCAGTAAAACTCTGACACTCGCTGCTCATTGCCCAGACAGGGGGAAGTTATTTGAAGATTTTCCATGCACAAAAACAAAAGCTATCTTGAATACACGCTGTTATCTAATAACAGCTAAGTAATGGGTGGTTTTCCATCCTGTCTTGAGTTAGCTTTGTATTGTTAACTTCAAGCAGATGCCAACATTACTTAAACAAAATGAGTGTATTAGCACATGATTCAATTACAACAAGAGCAGATTACCAGACGAGCTACTCATACTAAAAATGTTAAAGTGACTCTGTCTGTCTGTTCTCTTACGTCCTTATTTACTGGACAAGTTTACATGAAATTTGGCATACGGATTAAGATTTGTCAAAACTGCAGGAATTAGCTAGTACTATTATTTAAACATTTATTTTTATTACTGTCCCTTATTTTTCGCACACTATCGTAAACATTGCGTTTGCCTGCCGGGGTTGCGGGTTGTTCGAAAGATATACCGCGGCCCCGGAACGTAAAGGGCAACAGAAGGAACATGGGTGGGTTTTAGTCAGCACAAGTCTGACATGCCCCCCCCCGCTCCGCCCAGAGCGGGGGAAGTCATTAGATGATTTCCCACCCGAAAAAAAAAAATTGCGTTTTTATTTTTGACTGTACGGTTGGTGTAGTGACTAAGCGATAGACTGCTGCACTGAATTGCAGTTCGATCCTCGCACAGAACAAATAATTATATGACCTATAGGTAGTTGTTCCGGGTCTGGCTGTTTGTGTAACATGCACCCACGATATAGGAGAGAAATTCGCATGGATGCTATCAGAAATTTCTTAAGAAACGAGCAGTAGGTACCTTTGTAATCAAATTTTATGTATTTTTGTCCTGTGTTATCTACTGTATATAAACAAATAAATTATTTAGTTCCAAGGTTCACAAACTAAATACCTATTTTAGTTCTTAGAAACAAAGCTGATGAAGTAAATGTCGGCCATTTTCCTGGTACCATCTGCTTGTCACAGACTGTGCTGTGGGTTGATTAATGGTGTTTACTGTCCCCGCCTTATCCTTCCGGTCCTGAGGGATCTACTGCCTTTCTATGTACTAGACTGTATGTGCAGCTTAGATTGTATATTGTTGTGTGGATTTGATATTGTGAGGGGAGTCCTGCTTAAATTTAGTGTTGGTGCTCGTTATTGATGTACGTAAATGTCCATTGTTGCCAAACTTTCCCACTGTTATTAGGTATATATTTCAGACCTTTTATTTCAGACTTCTTTTAAATTAAAACTGTGTTCCGCTATAGAAATTTCTCTCTACACAAACAGTCAGACCCGAAAAAAATTGCTGTAGGCCATACGAATATTTGTTCCGTGCGGGGATCGAACTTGCGACACACAACGCAGCAGTCGATGGCACAGCCATTGTGCCAACCGTGCCGTCATTAAAACTTTTTCCTATTCTTATCGATGTTTATTTTACAAACATTACAAGAAATATGAATATACCTACAATATCAAATACTTTAATAAACTAACTTAAAAATAAACAAAAAAAAGATGCGTAAACAATTCGTTCCCAACGCTGTCAGTTGGAAATGTCTCATTTAATCTGACAACGACACAAAAATATTCTAATAATAAATTCATAGATACAAAAATCCTCATTGAAAGCCTTTTATTAAAATGTACGTTTGATTTATTCCTATCGTCACAACACTTGAAATTTGTGGTAAGATGTATCTACAAAGCCTCCTATAATAGAGATTCAGAAATGTACCTATCGTCTCTTAAATAGATTCAATGAAGCTTAAAATTCGTACCAACGTATTGGCGGATGATATGAATAGACTTATAGAAGATATTTTGATACTTACATGATAAACCACAAAGGCACTTTGAGGTTTGAATGTAGGTATAGGCATAATATGATTTACATAGTGTACGTATAGGATCAGTTTTTTTTTGGTGTGGTAAATCACCAAATAACTTCCCCCTCTGGGCGGAGCGGGGGGAGTGTTAGACTTCTACTAACTAAAACCCACCCATGTTCCTTCTATTGCACTTTACGTTCCGGGCAGCAACTGCCTATCTGACTTTCACAATCCAATGAGCATCAAGATTATAACCACGATACCCTTTGGTAAGATTGTCGGCCCATTGCAAGTAATTATTGCTGTATTATCATCTTCTTGCCCTTGTCACATTCTAATTGCGTTCGGAGCAACACGTTTTCTTCTTCCATTCTCCTCTGTAGACGTCACGGCATCGTTTACTCCTTTCTCCTTTATATCATAACTTGCACAATCCATCCATATTTTCTTTGGCCTTCCTCTCCCTCCATTCATCAAAATTATTTATTTAACACTTCAAGTACAAAGTACAGAGGCGGACTTAATCTCATAGGCATTTTCTACCAGTCAACCTATGGTAATGCAAAGTAAATTCATTTTTATCACTCTTCTACTAATCTGCATGCGTTTCGTATTTCATAATTGTTTTCCCCACCATGATGTTATTCAGAACATCCTATTCCAAGATTGAAAACAGGGCGGTTGCAATTTTGAAAAAGCAAAATATAAATTCTCCGCTTAGAATACAAATAAAACAATAGAAAACTGAATAGTCGTCGATTCGAACATCGAGTAAAATGCATGCGATTTAAAACTTCAACTGCCTTCATGACACAAATACTCAGACAATCTAAAATGTTATTATATCAAAAGCATACTTTCAAAGTTTCAGAGCTATGAAAAATTGCTATGACAAAAATACATCTGACATTTGTTTTGACAGCCCCATATTTGAGAGGCGACGGTCACAAATGTCGAAAATATTTCACTTATGATTTACGATGCTACCTTGTCTCTATATGTTTCGACTTTATGTTCGGGAAGGAATAATTTATGTCATTTTTGTATGCAATGACTTTCATGAGAGACTGCTATATAGGTAAAAAGACGGTTAGATACCGCCTTGTTATGTATTTCACAATAATAATATTAAAGTTCCGTAATCTGTGAATACGTTTTAAACTGACATGGCATGTTCTCAGAAAACCGTTTCATTTGATTTCCTTAACATGGGGATGCATAAACTTGACTAGTCCGCCATTTTGGAGGGCCGCCATATTGGATTTAGAATCACGTCACCAACCGTCCATTGTTATCTAAGCTAAACATGTATGCAAAATTTCATCTTGATCGAACCGTGGGAAGAAAAAAAAAATTAAATTCTACAGTTTGTTTTACAAAACCAGTTACAGTTGAAGCTAATGAAAGCGAGTTAAAAATAAGCTTTAAGTAGACTTAAGTATGAGAGGACAGAGTAGGCCTGACAATAAGTCTTACAATAAGAACTTTAAATTACATAAAAAGTTAACAAGCTCTTAAAAATTAACAAGGCCAACCATGTCCACTCATTCACAACGAATTGGTAAAAAAGATCTATACAAGATTAAGAAAAAACATTGCAAAAAAAAACTAAGTATATGAGACAAGTCACACAGATGTTGTGTATAAATATGTGATTTGATAACTATTGCAAAAAAATCTAATAAATAATAAATAAATATAAATATCTTGGGACAACTCACACACGGCTATCTGATCCCAAGCTAAGCAGAGCTTGTATTATGGTAACCAGACAACTGATAAACATACTTATAATATATAATTTATAAATATATACATATTATAGATAAATCACACCCAGACACAGAACAAACAATCACGCTCATCACACAAAGTTTATCCTGGGTGGGAATCGAACCCACGACCTCCGGCTCAGCAGTCAGGGTCACTAACCACTAGACCAACAGGCCCGTCAAAAATCTGATAAAAGAGATCACAAATCCACACACAGCGTAGCAGTCAATCGTTATTTTCCATATTAGTTATTAGCACATCATTAATCTGACCCGATATGAGCCCCATATAATATCGCCATTCTAATTGCGAACAAACGGCGCGTGTGTTTGTGACCGCACTGATAATTATTATCAGCACTAGATAGCAACTCAGCTGAGTGTAGACCATAATCCTTTAATGGTATCATTAGGAACTATCACATGAATTATGGATATATATCGTAGTTGCGTTAAGGTAGTGTAATAGAATAATGTGGAGACATCCTTAGAAAATATTAATCACACTAGCCTAACCTACTGATCCTTCTAATATTATAAATGTGAATGTTTGTGAGTATGGATGTATGTTTGATTTTCTTTCACGAAAAAACTACTGAACGGATCTTGATGAAATCTGGCACAAAGGTAGATTATAGTCTGGAATAACACATTTCTTTCGATATTACGCAGGCGAAGTATATTAAAATTAAAGTTTGTGAGGACGAATGATAAAGATGTTTGTTACCCTTTTACCCAGAAACTAAGGATCGGATTTTGACGAAATTTAGCCGCACAGATAGTTTATAACCTAAATGAACACAGGCTTTTTATCCCAGACAACGCAGGTGAAACCACGAGGCACAGCTAGTAGTAGAATTAACGTAAAATCGTGTACATTAACACGTATTTAAACTGCAGTTTTAATTTAACTTGTTTTATTGGATAATGTTTTAATAAATAGGTACTTACGTTATATTTTACAGAGTTAAATATTGCTATTCAGAAAGATTTTTGAAAATCGAAGCAATTCATAAACGAAATCATTTTTATTTTTAAAAACATTAATTTTATGTTGAAATCGTGAGTTCCGAAGTGTGAAGTGTCAGTTATAGGCAATTAGCTGTCAACTGCGTTTAAATTTTGAGTTGCTTTCCGGGATATAAAATATACCGTATTTTATCCAAATTCAGCAGTGACAACAAACATCCAGACATAAAAAAACTATATGTATAACTACCTATGCCTGACATGCGTTGCAATTTAATTTTTGTATCTACCTACCTACCCTAGGTAAAAATTAAATTGGTAAAATTGGTAAAAAATTACTTAGGGTAAGTAAGTAACCTATCGTACTTTTTTTATAAGACCCACTTCTGACATTAAGCAACACAACAAAAAAGAATTGGTGAAATCGGTTCAGCCGTTCTCGAGATTTGTGCTTATCAACAAATTCAGAGATTCGTTAGAAAATATAGTTAGATTTACAATCAAACTATACACACTAACGCTACAATTAGTGTAAAAGCTGATATAACTACTAACCACATAAAAGCACTATCCACATTCGAGCATTGCCGATCAATACTAAACCCATCACTATAAACCGAAATAGAAACTAATTAAACCCTTGATATATTATTATTTAACCCTGCAATACCCGAGGGATTTATCTGAAATGCAATTAGTAAAGTGTCAACCCTGACAAAGCAGGGTTGGTAAACATCGGTCGCGCGTCCGGGACCCGGGTAAACAAACGACAACGAGTGACGAGTGACGAATGTGTGAGTGTTTAGATATTCTGTGCCTCCTGCAGGCTAGTGTAGGGTTACCGTGGTGTGCGGTTTGTCGGGTGCCGCGAAACTAGTCCTGGCCACCTTAGAAACGAGTCTGTGGACGGTGAGCAAATGGTAGTCCACCGTGCGTCCGTTAACTGACAATAGGCCGTGTCAATGGCGCCTTCGTGTTCCACGCGCTCATCAAAGAGTTGTCAGCAAAGCAGAGGGGCCTTCAAGGGCCACTTCCTACCGGGATGGCAGGTTGATCGAAAGAAATAACACGGCTCCCGATAATAAAAGGCAATAGAAGGAACATGGATGGGTTTTAGTCAGTACAAGTCTGACACTCCGCTTGCTCCGCCCAGAGCGATATTTATATGAAGTTATTTGATGATTTAGAATCCGTAAAAAACAGCTATTTCCATAAATGATAAATTTTAGTTTTCGCCGATTTACTATAAACTGTGTGCTCTATAAAAAAAGAGCGATCATTTTACGACTCTAGAAATTTAATTTTGAATTAATAAATCGAATTATTCACTTTATTCTTTTTAATTATTCAAATATTATAGGCAGGCAATATCAACAATAGGTATACAAAAAGACCAAAACATGGCACAAAGATACGACAAAATTACACCGAAATTTCTAATGAAACCGTTGAATAATTTAACATATTGATTAGGGGCTGAATGCGAAGGTGTGGGAGGACCAATTAGCACGACAACTTCCTCCTCCGACCTCTGAGGGACAAACTTTACTGAATGGCAAGAATTATTGATACGTAAATATATTATCTACCAGCTGCGCACCGCGGCTTCTCTCGCGTGGTGATAGAATATACAATAAACTATAAACCTATCATCATTCAATGCATTCAAAACCCAACTTAGCTTGTATTTAATCGCAAACCGGAAAGACGTGCGGTGCACCAAATCGCTCGATTGCTACTAGCGTAGATTCACACTTCCCTTTCCCTCGTTGCGTTTGTATCGATACAGACGCGCCGGTGCCGCGCGTTTGTATCGATACACACGCGCCGGTGCCGCGCGTTTGTATCGATACAAACGACAACAAACTGCTCTGCAGGATAAAAACGCGCCGGCGACGCGCGTTCCCAAAACGCGCGTCGACGGCGCGTTTCAGAAACGTGGTGTGCATAGGCCCTTAGTATTACATAATTATTTTTTAACGGATGTTGTCGAACCCAATTTATTATTTAAGTAATAATTATTGTTCTCAAGTAAGTGACATGTAATGTTTTTATTGAGAATAATGATCTTTAAACCTATATATCTTTATGAATTTTAGCCTATGTGTTATTAATATGTAAAGTTTCATTAAAATCCATTCAGTAGTATTTCATAATAAATACATCTATAAATATTCAACCAACATGTAAGTTTACAGCGCTAATTATATAACCTTGTTGTACCATGTTTTTATATACTTATATATAAATAAAAATTATTCATTCTATTTTATTACATTCCTACTATAGATATAAATAACATGAACAAAATGAACATGTACTTAAGAAGCTGGCAGATTCGTCTCCAAATTAAATGACTGTTAGTTTTTCTCCATACATATTTATATATTTTTAACTCTCTTTACTTTATTTTGTTTGTAGGTATGTATATAATTATTCATCGTTAGTAAATGTTATCTTGAAAACTTTCTGTTATGTTCCCTGCACCTTCTATGTTTTTTCTCTGCATCACCCCAAGGTAGACTGGTAGAAAATGCCCAAGGCATTAAGTCTGCCTTTGTACCATGTTTTTTCATACATGTGCATAATAATAAATAAAATAAAGCAGAATTATATTTTTCTTGGAAGGAAATGATAAGAACTTGATGTTAGGATGAACTTGCGACATAATTGATAGTATCTTTTGACTGCGTTGACTTACTGGCTTGTTTTTTTCACAATTTTGAGATTTGAGTATATGATTTAATTTCAACTCGATATCTTCACGCTTTCCCGAGATAAAGGGTCAAGAAAGTGAACCTGTAAGGGTTCCATTATTACCTTCTGAGACCACCGCGTACCTACTCGTGCTGGGGTTTTTTTTTATCTCAAAGTAGAAACCAAAAGTTTCCGAGGAAATTACTATATATACATTTTGCTAAGTGATCTCATGACCAAATTAACTATACCTACTTATAGCTGCGTTCAAGAAAAAACAGGCGACTAGTTACGTTGGAAGCCTATTTGCAGATTCTTTGAATCTCCATTACTACCTACAAATAATAAAAAAAAACTTTTATTTCCAGACTAAATTGGCCTACGTACTAACATAAGTACTAACATAGGTTTTAATGATAATACCAACACAATTAGTATTATCATTAAAACCTATGTTAGTACTTATAGAAAAAGAATTAAAAATAGTGTGGCCAAACTCAGCCCCTGGTAGATTTATCAAGGCCCATGTAAGACATGTAGCTTGACAAACCTACCCAGGGTAGGCCCATCCAGCCTTTCGGCTAACACCCTCAAAATGCTAAACGTTGGTGCTTCCTCCCACTATGCACAACAGTTGTGCCGTTCAAGAAAAACAAGTGTCGTGTTACGTTAAAAGCCTAATTGCTGATTCTTTGAATCTGCATTACTACAAATAATTTAAAAAAAAAACTTTATTTCCACACTACAATTGGGTTAGTATTATCATTAAAACCTATGTTAGTACTTATAGAAAAAGAATTAAAAATAGTGTGGCCAAACTCAGCCCCTGGTAGATTTATCAAGGCCCATGTAAGACATGTAGCTTGACAAACCTACCCAGGGTAGGCCCATCCAGCCTTTCGGCTAACACCCTCAAAATGCTAAACGTTGGTGCTTCCTCCCACTATGCACAACACTGACGGTACGGTTAGCGCAGGGAGTGAGCGATCGACTGGTCGCGGGTTCGATTCCCGCACGGAACAAATATTTGTATGCAGATAGTTGTTTCGGGTCTGGCAATTTGTGTATGTGAGCTTAAATGTTTGTAAATGCACCCGCGATACAGGAGAAATTCCTAGTGTGGGGCAATGTTTTACAAAAAAATAATAAAAAAAAACTGACGCCACTTTCTTACGCATAATTGCAAAATAGTCGTCAGTTTGCGCATTATTCTTTCCTTTCTAAGATAGCCTTCTGAAAAATAACAGCAAAAAGACTTCACAAATCACTATGATGACCTTCCGTGTGTTGTGTATGCCTTTTTATATAGCTGTCAAATATTTTGATAAGGGGCGATCGGTTCACAAGGGTTTATTAATCTCAGATAGGAAAACTCCAGCGTTATCGTATATACTAAATGCTAGAGATAGCAGCTGACGTCAGCAGTTTATTATATTCCTTTGCTCAACTTTTGTCGTTAAAAAAATCGCATGAATCCTTTTTAGGGTTTCGTAAAAATAAAAACCGGCCAAGAGCGTGTCGAGCCACGCTCAGTGTAGGGTTCCGTAGTTTCCCGTCCGTCACAATAAGTGTTCCCACTTATGAGTTAATTATTTGTTTGACGTTGAACACTAGGGAATTGTATTTTATTATTATCCAAGTATGGGAATAGTGCGTTAACGTAAACGTGCTGCGAATGACTTAAACTATTATATAAACTATCATAGACCCGTAATATTCCATTGATATAATAAATGCAAATACAATGCCCCACAAACCCGACCTCTCTCCGCCATATATAATTTATAAATGACACTCAGGCTCTATTAGTTCCGGGTAAAGAAAAAGAGACACTTCTCTAGGCCGAAACGATGTGTGTTGGCCTGTTGGGATAACAAATCATGAAAGGGGCGCACAGCGTCGTCCTCAACATTATTATCACTGTTCAAAATATACGAGAACATTTTAATACCGGACAAACCAAAATCATACCTCGACAACTAATTAAATTATGCACTCATAAATAAAATTACGAATATATTTAAGAGCAACTTACTTTACCACGGTAGGTCATGAAAGCACGTCCAATTCCAGTCCAGAAATTATTTTGTATAACTTTTTTTTTTGTACAAAAACTGTTATGTCAATCAAGTTCAAAATAATTTTCATAGAAAGTCCTTATAAAGTTCTACTTTTCAGATTTTTTTCATATTTTCTAAACTTATGGTTCAAAAGTTAGAGGGGGGGGGACACATTGTTTTTTACTTTTGGAGCGATTATTTCCGAAATAATTGACATTATCAAAAAATAATTTTAGTAAACCCCTATTCATTTTTAAATACCTTTACAAATATCACACGTTAGGGTTGAAATAAAAAAAAAATCACTTCCCACTTTACATATAGGGTGGCTACCCTAATAAAACATTTTTTTCCAATTTTTATTTTACCACTTTGTCGGCATGATTGATATACATATTGGTACCAAATTTCAGCTTTCTAGTGCTAACGGTCACAGAGATTAAGCGAGGACGGACGGACGGACGGACGGACGGACGGACGGACGGACGGACAGACAGACATGGCGAAACTATAAGGGTTCCTAGTTGACTACGGAACCCTAAAAAACGGAACCTTTATTGAATCACTTTGTTGTCCGTCTGTCTGTGTCAAGACCCTTTATCTCGGAAAAGCGTAGAGGTATTTATGGTTGAAATTAAAATCTTTTACTTTTTTTTTTATTAGTGCTAGGCTCGCGTTTGACCACTATCTCACCTGATGGTAAGTGATGATGTGGTCGACGATGAAGCACGCTTACCTAGAAATAACCTATTCACTCTTGACTTGAAGACCCCCAGGTTATAGCTATCAGGAAATACAGACTCTAGCAGGGAATTCCACTCCTTAGCAGTACGCACAATGAAAACAACCATGTTGGGGTCGGCTTCCAGTCTAACCGGATGCAGCTGAATAACAGTATTTTACATGGAGCTACTGCCAATCTGACCTCCACAACCCAGTTAATACTGGGTAATACGATACTCCTTGGTAAAACTGGTTGTCAGACTTTCGGAACACTGACTACCTGTAACGACTGTCAAAGATCTACAAATGACAGCCGGGACCAACGGCTTAACGTGCTTTCCGAAGCACGGAGGAAACTCGGTGGTCACCCATCCACAGACCAACCTAGCCAAGCGTGGTTTAACCTAAAGATCGACCCGAGCGACTACTATTTATTTAGCCACGAGCTCCTCAACAAATGTTTTCCATTGATTTTCCTAAAACAGCTGTTTTAGATGCCTTGTTTTCCTATTCATTTTAATACAAAAGCACGTGTACCCTCCCTTGTTAAAGATAATTAACCACAACAGCAATTATTATTTAAACCATAATTATTGCAAGTACTTGTACTCTCATTACGTTGATTTATTTAAACGACGAGTACATCACAGCGTTTTACGACCAGCTCATATAAATTGTAGGGTTCAATCTGTGACGGCATTATACATTGTGATTTGTTTGTTATTGTTTTTGGAACGAAGTTCCTTATCGCGCGTCGTGAAAGGGGGCTAGACGGAAAAAATTCTTACGAAAAGTTGTCACGACACTTTTTGCTATAGTAAGCTATTGTAAGCTGTGCGGCGTCGCATGTTTCTCTGTCTGTTTGTCTGTCTCTCTCTCTCTCATAGAAGGAAAGGAACTTCGTTCCATTCGGGTGTCCCTTGACACCTCTAAACTTTTTTTAATTTAAAATTTTGCCCCATACTAGGAATTTCACCTGCATCTTGGGTGCGATTATAAACATTAAATTCACATACACAAACAGCCAGACCCGGAACAACTACCTGTAGACTATACAAATAATTGTGCCGTGCGGGAATCGAACCCGCGACACGCAGCGCAGCAGGCAATCCTCATCCGTGTGTATCTATGCCGGTTTATAAATAATGCCTGTAAAATCATAAAAATATTATAAATGCAATAATTTATGAAGATGTATGAATGTCTGGATATATAGTATGTAACTCTTTCACGCAAAAATTACTGAATGGGTTTAGATAAAATTTGGCACACAGGTACACTGTACAGGTATCGCATTAGTAGGATCTCGCTCAAAAATTACCGAAATCCATGCGGGCGTAACCCCAGGCATCAAAACTCGCGCCTTCCTTTCATTTGGGTAGGCAGAAAAGTCAAATCTTCTTAACAGTTTAAACTAACACCAAGCATCATCTCAATTAATGCTTGAGATAAGCCAGAATTACCTTCTCAGTAATGGATCTTGGTCTTCACCAAGCCCATCCATCGTTTCTTTGATCAACCTCTACACTTATTAAATACTAGCTGGCGCGTGCGGCTTCGCCCGCGTAGTTTCGAAAAAAGTATGTATTATTCCAGACCATAATCTACGTCTGTGCCAAATTTCATCAAAATCCGTTCCGCCGTTTTAACGTGAATGAATAACAAACATCAATATAGTATATCCTCACAAACATAAAATTTGCATTTATAAAATTAGTAGAATCATGATGGATTCCAAATTCACATACAAAATTTTCTATACTACATTTTCCTCATTCCTCCGTACCACGAAATAGAAACACAATCTATACTAATATTATAAAGCTGAAGAGTTTGTTTGTCTGTTTGTTTGAACGCGCTAATCTCAGGGACTACTGGTTGGAATTGAAAATTCTTTTAGTGTTGGATAGTCCATTTCTTGAGGAAGGCTATAGGCTATATAACATCACGCTACGACCAACAGGTGCTGTGCAGCGTGGGTGAAACCGCGAGGAACAGCTAGTGCAATATAAAGACAGCCTTAGTACTGCATTGTGTTATAGTTATAAAATAGCGTTATACGTACACCGCGTCATAATACCGCTTGTTTGCGCAGCCCGGGGCAATCGGATGCTGCAAGTTGGCTTATTAATATTGGCGTTGGTTTCAATATACACTGATGATTAAGTTTTAAAACCGTTTACTAGCGGTAACTGTACGGATACAGTTTTGCATAAATTACCCCTTTTTGGCGGATAGGAAATCATCAAATCAAATCAAAATATTTTTATTTCGTTCAGAAAAGGTGCCTGGTTCGGGTTGGTCGTTTCCTATGGAGAAGAACTGGCTGGAAACTCCATAGTTACTCTTTTAAAATCATTTGGTTTCACAATGTTGTTGTTACAGCGTTAGTAATTAAGTATGAGAGGACAGAGTAGGCCCGGTAATAGGTCATTGATAACTTTACAAAACGTAAAATAAAATCATATGTTAACAAAAGTTAACAAGCATCCAAGAAGCTACAAGGCCAACCATGTCCACTCATTCACAACGAATTGGTAAAAAAGAATCTATACAAGATTAAGAAGTCAAATTACTTCCCCCGCTCTGGGCTAGGGGGAGTGTCAGACTTTTACTGATTTAAACCTACCCATGTTCCTTCTTTTGCCCTTTGTGTTTCGGGACCGCGGTATCTTTTTCGAACAACTCGCTAGCCTGTCTCAGATTGAAGATGTTAGGCTTTAGAAAAGAAAGAAAAACCAAATGACAGGGAGTCTCAAATTCCTCTAAAATCATCACAGATGCGGTTAATAGAGTGAGGTGTCAACTTGTGACGATTTTACATTTTGAATAGTTCAATGAATGAGAAATCTAATAATATCGCATACTTCTCTAAAATAATACTATATACATAGACACACACACCCCTACAATGTCACACTCTCCTTACAAAGACACACTCCCCACAAACACGGTCACCTCGAACCGCATCACACTCCACCGCGCTAAGTATAAATCTTCATATTTTTCCGTTTCCTACTTCTTTTCTACTGCTGTTTTAAAAAAACAACGATTATATAATATAAGATATTAAGATATATATTTATATATAATATTATAAAGCTGAAGAGTTTGTTTGTTTGATTGTTTGTTTGTTTGAACGCGCTAATCTCAGGGACTACTGGTTGGAATTGGAAAATTCTTTTAGTGTTGGATAGTTCATTTCTTGAGGAAGGCTATAAGCTATATAACATCACGCTACGACCAACAGGTGCTGAGCAGCGTGGGTGAAACCGCGTGGAACAGCTAGTATAATATAAGAAAGGCGGAGCTTTATACCTAACACAAGTAAAATAATTTGCTCAAAAACGCTCTTCAATATAACTACCATGAGTTATTTAAGTTACGCCCTGTAATTTTCCTTTTTTTTTTTAATTGTATTTATTTTTATTATTAGTTAGTGTCTACTTATAGTAATTATTTTTATTAAATAAAAGTAAAAATATGATAAGAAGTACTTTACAAAAAAAAACTGTAATTACTGAATAAACATTTTTTTTACAAAGTATGTAATCCAAAGTAGGTATTATCCTATTATGATTCTTATAAAGCGTTCATTCTAGACCCCCTGATATAAAGTGTCACCGACTCAGATTCATTTTAATTAAGATACCTAATACAACTGTTTACAAAGGAAATTGCTTCCACCAACTATTCGCAGAAACTGTAATTTGATGTTAAGATTAAAATAACAAAGCGTTCTGTTACTAATTGAGAACGGATACCTAACACCAGGATATAAACAATTCCTTTAAATCTAGACGTTTGTTAACACGTTCGTTGCATAACGAGATCTATCAGATCTCTTGCAAGACTCTTGTCGTATGTATTGTGCGTTGAATGTAATCGAATTGTTTAACTCCTTGTGGGAAGATGTAATGTTAAGTATGATGAGAAACCTGTATCTTTAGGAGACCCGTTAGGTCTCAAAGCACCAAAGGGTAGGTTAGTTTCGAGATCTTTTAGGTCTCCAAAGCACCAGCTGGAAGTTCTTTAAAAATTATGGCACAGGGAACATGTTAATCTCCTTCTTCATTCCATTTTTAAATTCCGAGTTAATTTCATCGACTCACGAGAAATTACTTAACGGTGCTCACGCGAAATAACTTAAAACATTTAACAACTCAACATCGGATTAGACCTACAGTCGAGTACGACTGTCATACCTATATAACCCTTAAATATACCAAAGAAGTGCGAGTCTATACAAACTTGCGACATAAACAAACATATCTTTTGACTGCGTAGACTTAGAGGTTTGATATTTTCAAAGCTCTAAGGCAGTAGTGCCTTATACTCAAGTCTGTGGAGACTTGAGTATATGGTTTTAATTTCAACTCGATACCACGCATTATAAGGGGTGCTTTTTCTTTTTCAATTGTTGTCCCACACTAGTAATACAATGGGTGGGTAATATCGTGCGTGCGTTTACAAAAAATTAAACTCACATACACAACCAGCCAGACCCGAAACAACTCCCTGTTAGTCATACAAATATTTGTTTCATACGGCGATCGAACCCATAACACGAAGCGCAACAGTCAATCGCTCAGCCACTGCGCCAACCATGTCGTCGAATTACGAAACCCCAAAAAATTACCAGTAACGGACCATTACTACTACCACAACCACTGATCTGCCTCTCAACTATGCATCCTGTGGTTTATTGGTTTATTGACGAATAGTTAATAAGTTTTTTCGTCAACACCATTAACAACAGCACGGTAACATATTCAATTTACCAATAAATAACTTAAATATTCATGACTATGGCGTTACTAATAACTTGATTTGTGCTGATTAAAATACGAACATTATTAAACGTGCAAAGTGTATTTAATATAACAGCGTCATTTATCAGTCAGCGTATATTAAATGTGTTGTAAACGAATCAATTTGTGGTTTTTACAAAAACGCTTTTTTTATCCGAAATAAGGAAGTTATTTTGGATAAGTATTTATATTTATTTTATTACTAGCTTTAGCCCGTGGCTTCGCTCGCGTTAAATTCTGGGTAACACAGTTCCCCTTGCGCCTTATTGATTTGTAATAGCAACGCTAAGTTTTCCCTTTTCATCCCTCTTTCTCCCTCACATCCCACTTTTTTAAAATACAAATTAGCCTATGTCCGTCTCCTGGTTCCCAACTATCTCTGTAACAAAATTCAACAAAAACGGTGTAGCCATTAAAGCGTGAAGAGGTAACAAACAAACAAACTCACTTTTGCTTTTATAATATTAGTAAGGATTATTGGATTGGAGGCTTATTGGGCTATTTATTAATCCAAGGTAAACGAATATTGAAATTGATTGCCTATTTAAGTTCATAATTTTAAAATAATAAAAAATAAAATTTTACTTGTAGCATCGTATTGGATGTGTCTGATAGGGTGCTATAATTGATAGTAATTAAATAATAAGTAAAATCCAGAATGTTAGGTAGGTCCTTTCTTTGCCTCCGTTTATTTTACATATTAATCCTTGGAAATATCCCAAGCACCTTCGGCTAGTATTAATTTTATCTCAGGTTCACCTGCTGCTCAGCTAAAATAAAAAATAAATAGATTAACACCGATTCTTAGACTTACCGAATATACATAAGTACACATAGAAAACGGTCGAGCCGCCAACTAAAATTTTATAAATAAGCAAGAAAGATTATATAATTTATTATTCCTCAGTGCAACCTACAAGCTCGATAACCCACTTGTTTCCTTCACTAGATAACAGTTTATTTATAAACAGTTTCAGTTGATAACAGTTTCATTTGATAACAGTTTCATTAGATAAAAGTTTCATTTGATAACAGTTTCATTTGATAACAGTTTCATTAGATAAAAGTTTCATTTGATAACAGTTTCATTTGATAACAATTTCATTTTATAACAGTTTCATTTGATAAGAGTTCCATTTATTAGTTGTTTCATTTTATAAGAGTTTCATTTGATAACAGTTCCATTTGATGACAGTTTCATTCAATAACAGTTCCATTTGATAACAGTTTCATTTCATTACAGTTTTATTTGATAACAATTTCATTTGATAAGAGTTCCATTTATTAGTTGTTTCATTTTATAAGAGTTTCATTTGATAAGAGTTCCATTTATTAGTTGTTTCATTTTATAAGAGTTTCATTTGATAAGAGTTCCATTTGATAGTTGTTTCATTAGATAACAGTTTCATTTGATAACAGTTCCATTTGATGACAGTTTCATTTGATAACAGTTCCATTTTATAACAGTTTTATTTGATAACAATTTCATTTAATAAAAGTTTCATTTGATAAACGTTCCATTTATTAGTTGTTTCATTTTATAAGAGTTTCATTTGATAAGAGTTCCATTTATTAGTTGTTTCATTTTATAAGAGTTTCATTTGATAAGAGTTCCATTTGATAGTTGTTTCGTTAGATAACAGTTTCATTTGATAACAGTTCCATTTGAAGACAGTTTCATTTGATAACAGTTCCATTTTATAACAGTTTTATTTGATAACAATTTCATTTGATAACAGTTTCATTTGATAAGAGTTCCATTTATTAGTTGTTTCATTTGATAACAGTTTCATTTCATAACAGTTTCCTCAAAACAAATAATAAAACATCCAAATGCACGTAATCATCATAATATCTTTTGCAGAGCTTCGTTGTTCACAGTAGATCACTGAAGCCCTCCTTAATTAGCCGTATCAAAAACTGTTTCATCCTGAAAGTTCGCCATACTGCAGGCTTGCTCTACACTGTTTTCAAGTAGCTAACTTTATCCACTTTTATATACAGCCTGTAATTACGAGTATGTAGAAACCGCTAATATATTTAGTACGTGAAGCTTAATATCAATTTAAAGGCGAAAGTTTTTATTTGTTTTTGTAATTTGGTTATGCATGAGCACTACAAAATTTCACACGTATTGAGATCTGGACAGTTTTTTTTTAAACATTGCTCCACACTAGGAATTTCTCCTGTGCCGTGGGTGCGTTTACAAACATTTAAATTCATATACACAAACAGCCAGACCCGAAACTACTATCTGCAGGTCATACAAGTATAGTGTGGGAACCTGCGATACACAGCGCAGCAGTCGATCGGAGATCTACAAATCTGTGTCAATCAATCTTATCAAAATCAATAGAAAAGTCAGTTATTTTAAATTAGGCTCATAATGAGCTCTTTTTGACCGTCAAATTACAAGAGATAGTCCCACAAAAACGCCACGCCCTTCTTATGAGACGACTCTCGCTCAAGCTCTACTCAAGACACAACCTTTCATTTGATGGACTCGCTAAAAACAACAATGCCAAGAATAAAGTAACATACATAAAAAATACAGCCTACGTTCCTCCTCTTTTGATAAAGATCTCACTCAAGCCAACATTTCGCTGAGACATGAGCAATTCGAGGAAGAAATGGTGTATCTGAGAAACGTGGTCGCGATTTGTTAAAACTTCGAAAAAGGAATACGTGAGGAGTATCCATGAGTGGGACGTGCAGTCTTATTAACATATCGTGAGCATTTCTATCAAATATAAGTCATATTGTATTATACATACGATGCTTATTTGTAAGTACTTAATACGATGGGTGGGCGTTATGGGACTGTCTTGTGTAATGACGTTTAAAAAGTACTAATCATGAACCTAGTTTGAATAAATGGCTTTTGATTTTGAGGACAATGTCGTATTCAAATAGGTACCTATCTGTAATTGGTACAACTTAATCAACATAAAAACCGTATTGTTTCGTCATGTCCGTCTGTCTGTCGATTTACCTCAGATACGTTATAGCACTAGAACATTGGAATTTGGTATGCGTATACATATTAAACGCATTATTCATTAGCTGTTGGTCGGACAAATAGGTAAAAATTAAAATCTCAATTCAAAAGTATTTTGGGTACAATCCTACATGCAAAATGACAATGAATTGATACAATTCACATGGATGTAACTCGTGAAAATGATCAGAAGCGTTAAAAAGAAACACGAAATGTTTACTCGCAAATCTAATATTAGCTTATAGTTTTTGTGTCAATGTCAGATTTGCAAATGTCATTGCCGCTTGGTTGGTAGCCCGCCATTGCCAACCCGGTCGCCATGTTGCCGACCAGCTGAGCCAGAGAATAGTGGAAATAAAACGTTCTTACATTATAATACCGCCGCGTGTCGCGGGTTCGGTCCCCGCACGAAACAAATATTTGTACGTCCTACAGGTAGTTTCGGGTCTGGCTGTTTGTGTATGTGAGTTTAAATGTTTGTAAACGCCCCACACGAGAAATTACTAGTGTGGGGCAAAGTTAAAAAAAAATATACCTAATAATACGTTACTTATATATTCATAACATCACGCTTGTTATTCCCATAAGGTAAGGTAGAGGTATACTTAATAGTACATAATTCATATTTCGTAAGTTATGTTAAAAACAAAAGTAATAGAAGCCGAGGCTGTTGCCATCAAACAGGCATGAATACCTACAGACTGCCAATTTGTTACTGAAAAATTCTTGAGGAAAAATTACGTAGCATAGCATACCATGAATTGTGAAAGCAGTTAGCTATGCAAGATTGTCTGATTGACCTCGGGGTAGCAACCAAGGTCATTAAAAAAAACTTAAGCTATTCATAGTATATTTATTTAACAGTTTATGTACACACTGAATATGCAAAAGAAGACAGGAACTCAAAAATAGGCACAAAGGCTTCAAACAAGTAAACTCGTCGTAAAATAGAACATTTTTAAACAAGTGCGGAAACTTTGTCATAGCAGCCGGGGCGTAATGCACACATAGTGATTTGGAGCTGTGAACCGCAGTGCCAAATACCTAAGAAAATTTTCCAATATACTAGCGCAGGAAAATAAACAGGCACTATACCATAATAAAACACTGTATAATAACCATTCTTTCATACAATACATAATATATTGTATCAAAAACTACGAGCCAGTTTTTTTGTAAAAACAAATATTTTTGGAACTAACTATTTATGACTACGGTATCAGTATCCAATCCAACGTAACTGCTATTTTTATTTTTTGTTTCCAAAACAACCTAGCCGTATTTATGGATATAGTCTGATACACTATGCATCGGATATTCGTAAAGGAAAATGAAAGCATATTTTTCTATATGCCCGTAGTATACGTAACGAAAATGCAAACGATATTTTCAATTTAAAATACGAGTAAAACATCTACTAACTGAAATATGTCCAAGTCTCAAATATGGGAAATCAAGGCATGAAAAAGTTCATCTACATTTCTGTCAATGGAAATATTGGCAGAATACTGGCATCATTGCCACGTTATCGGTCTGCCCTCTGGTCACGTGGCTAAATAGTTTATACTAAACACGGGATTTTTACCACGTTTTCACTAACTTTCCTATATTATGGGCACTTTTTCAATCGCCATGATTCTCGTCCATGACGATAATTTCGTTAGAAAATAATAATGTACCTATTATGTTTTAATAATGCTCTATGGATCATACTACCCATTTATTTAAAAACCAACCACAAATGGTGTTGTTTGCTGACGATACCTCTTTAATATTTAAGATAAACAGACGTGCCACAAATCCTGACGACGTAAATAATGCCCTAATGCAGGTACATAATTGGTTTACCGCTAATAATTTAGTATTAAATGGGAAAAAAACGAAGTGTATAAGATTTGCTCTACCAAATGTCAAAAACAGTGAGTGTGACATAGTATTGAATCAGGAGAAACTAGAATTTGTCGAAAAAACTGTTTTCTTGGGAATAACACTCGATTCAAAGCTACAATGGGGTCCGCATATAACATCTCTTGCAGGACGCCTTAGTTCAGCAGCATATGCTGTTAGAAAAATCCGTCAGTTTACTGATGTAGATACCGCGAGACTAGTCTATTTTAGTTATTTTCGTAGTATAATGTCATACGGTATTTTACTTTGGGGACGGGCTGCAGACATCGAGTCTATATTTATTCTGCAGAAAAGAGCCATTAGAGCCATATATAACCTACGTAGGCGAGATTCTTTAAGGGAACAGTTTAAGGATATTAACATCATGACAGTACCTTGTCAATATATTTATGAAAACATCATGTATGTCAGGAAAAACTCGCATCTTTTTAGTAAAAGAGGTGACAGACACAATTATAATACTAGAAATAGGGACCAATTAGTTCAACCAGGTTTCAGGTTAGCTAAAGTAGACTCATCTTTCATGGGGTACTGTTTGAAATGCTACAATAAAATACCTCCCCACATTCTTCAACTGAATGAAACGAAATTTAAATCTTGTATTAAACGCACACTATGTAGGCAAGCATATTATAAGTTGGGGGATTATATTGATGATAAAAATGCTTGGCTCAATGCTGGTCCTGCTCCTCAAGCATAGCGGTAAACTTATTAATAAGTATCCGAAGCTATAGTGGAAGCTGCAGAAGATTGTAAGACTATCTTTGCAATGTATAGAATCAATTCTCTAGTATTGTATAATTATTAAGCCCATATGTGAGTGCTATGTATTATCATTGACTTGACGAAGCCCTGGTGGTTAATAGTGTCATGCTCACTTAAATGTCTCGCTGATGGTGGCGGGTGTGTCGGGTCATTTAGCTCCCTTCAAAATGGTCGAGCTGAATTGGGCTGATCCATACGTCATGTTCGTGAACGGGCGCTGTCAGTTGGGACTGGTCATTTTTTAACTACCACGGTCATTTTTATTTTATTTAGATTTAAATTGAATTTTGTTTTTTATTTACTCTGGACGCTCTTACTGTGCACGTCTTTCTACATCGTTCTCACATATTTGTATAATCTCAACACGAATGATGTAAATACTATTTTGTAAAAATATTAGAATTTAAAAGAGTGTCCATGGAGTTTCTTGCCCATTCTTCTCCATAGAGATCAACGCTTTGGAATGGGCAACTGCAGTACTTTCACAAGTTATTATGCCTTGTGACCGGGACTGTAGATTCATTTTGTTTCTTGACATTCAAAAGTGCCTGTAATGGTCTAATTGAAATAAATGATTTGATTTGATTGATTTGATTTGACTAATTGTGTTCCCCAATTTAAAAAAAAAACAATTACGTTAAACAAATGAGTATCTATGCCTCGATTTGAAAGTCATTCGAATTTTTATGATTTGTGTTTTTACTTCGCGGTTTGACTTATTATTTTGCGGAAATAAAAGTAACTTTCTCATTTTTAAATAGCTTTTCCTTATAAAGAGCGCTAGAACAGAAATAATACAAACAAACTATCCTATTCCAAAAGTACGTCTATCCTAAATATTTTCTTTTAACTATCGTCTAGCTGTGGTGGTCGGAGCTCTTGGCAATTATGCCCATGGTTGAGGGAGACGCCCCGGACGTCGGTCGCCGCGAGACGACTCCCGGCCACCATAGACGCGGGCCTATGACCGGTGAGCATTGGGTAGTTTACCGTCCGCCCGTCTATTGACGACAGGCCGTGTCGACGGCGCGTTTGCGTTTTACGCGCGCCTCAAAGAGATGTCAGCAAAGCAGAGGCCTGCCAGGGCCTCCGCCTGCCGGGGATGCGGGTTGGTCGAATGAGATACCGCGGCCCCGTAACGTAAAGAGCAATAAAAGGAACATGGGTGGGTTTTAGTCTGAAGCTCCCCTCATGCCCATGGTTGACACACCTATTGGCACAATTATTACTAAATCGGTATATAATGTTTCGGCTGGATATCAAAGTCAATACTCAGATTTTTTAGATGCTGCCTTCGCTGTTAGCTACACACTCACATAGTAACCAGCTGTATGTGTATACTTATAACGAAGTATCTAAATGTATTCCGATATATTTTCAAAGCACCCTTATCGTGAATATTCACAAGAAAAACGCTTGAAAGTGTATGCTTTTGTCCCGAATTTCGTTGAACTTACGACAAGACACGACTCACATAACAGTGAAAAAATAAGAAAAACATGTGGAACTCAAGGACAAACGGAACTCCAAAAATACTGTAGCATAACGAAATGTATAAATATGTAATGTTTGTGAGATTATACCGCGTATAAGTGATAATATTCGTGAGAATACTCCGCAATAAAAACAAGCAGCTCTTAACACTGGGTGGGGGAATATCGCACACGTGGGGAAATATCACACACACGGGCGAATATCGCACACACGAGCGAATATCGCACACAGCTGCCATGAATGTGCGGAATTAAAGAGGTGAAACCCGTCCAAAATGTGAACACACTACTGAATTTCGTAACAGCAAAATAATTATAATGATGAGTTGTGGAAATTATTTCACAATATATTGGTGAGAATTCCGCAGTTCCGTTCATGTATTCATTTTAATTTTGTTCCGCAGAAACAATTCGGTTATCAATTCAGTTAGTAACTGCAGTTATTTCATTAATGGAGGTCAGTGTAATTAAAGCGTAATTAATATTTCAGTAAAGGTAACAATGTGATTGAATTTGGTTTGGGTGTTCAAATCACACAAACACTATGTATGTAAACCTACCCCTCTTTCCCAAGAAGTGGGCACAAACCAAAGAAAGCTAATGTTCCATGTTCATTTGCCTGGTGATATACGGACGCCAGTTATTATATATTATATGCAAGTCCGTAATTAGACCTGTTTTACTGTATAGGTCAGAATATTGGCCTGTAAAAAAGGTGGATGAAAAACGATTACATGTAGCGGAGACGAGAATGTTGAGATAGATGTGTGGAGTGACAAGAATGGATAAAGTAAGGAATGAGTATATTAGAGGAAGTTTGAAAGTTGCATCAATTTAAAATTGAAAGGGAGTCGTTTGTCATGGTATCGACATGTAATGAGGAGGGACGAAGCACATGTGACTAAAAGAGTGATGGATCTGAATGTCGGACGGAGAGCAAGAGGAAGGCCAAAGAAAAGATGGATGGAGTGTGCAAAGAATGATATGAAGGAGAAAGGAGTAAATGATGCTTCGACGTCTGCTGGGGAGAATGGAAGAAGAAAACGTTGCGCTGACCCCAAATAGTATGGGACAAGGGCCGGTTGGGAGTACTGCGAACCTGACTTTTCTGAAGAACCTAAAAATTCCTTCAAATTGCCACTCACAACAGTTGTTAGTGACAACTCTGGCAGTTACTGCCTTGTAAAACGTTTTGTTAGCCATCTTTTACTCACTCTCTCCACATGAACAATCCATCCAGGAATACTCTTTTACAAATGTTGACACCACATTTTTAAAGCTGTAATGGTTTCCTCAATTCATCATTCAGAGTATAATAAACGTACAACAATAAATGGAAACATTGCAAAAAGGTTCATAATTAATTTTATCATTATTGTTGAATCCATTTCATGTATTTTGTTACATAAGTCTTTTATTTTCGAAGTAAAATAAAATGCGTTTGGTTGTTCGACCTCAACAATTAATTTACGTTTTAATTACCCATTAAAGAGACTGCCAAGTTCTCTGATACCTTTGGTTTTTATAACGTATATAACTCCGAAAATACTCATATTTTACCTTAATTGTAAAATACACAACTACTTGAACAGCCCTTTTTTGGGATGGGAAAGCATCAAATGTCTCCTCCCGCTGTGGGTGGACCGGAAAGGAGTGTCAGACTTGTACTGACTAAAACTCATCGATGTTCCTTCTTCCATGTTTTTTTACCGTTGTATTCCGGGGTTGCGATATTTCTTTCGAACAATCCGCAGCGCCGGCAGGCAATGGAATGTGCTGACATCTATGCTCGCGGCGAGAATATTTCATAGAAACCGATGGACGTCTTCAATTCAAATTTAATTATCAAAGCTTTAGTTAATCGAAAACATTCACGGATTTTTACGAACCTGGTCACTTATCTTTTTTGTGGACTGTACATACGTAGTGCGTATGTGAGATTGCGAAGCCAAATAAACGAAGCCATACAGCACTTTAATATCAACCATATTACATTCCAACATGGCTGCCATTCCAATGATAATTCAGAGATGAATCCACATGCTTACATTCTTTCGAATACCCTCACACTATGGTGTCGTTGAGTCATGGGTGGGTAAGAAGACTACTTGATAGCATGCTATGCTACTACCCTGCCGGGGTTACGGAACGTAAAGGCCAAGAAGGAACATGGGTGGGTTTTAGTATAGGTCTGAGACACCCCGCACCGCCCGCTCCACTCAGAGCGTGAGAAAATATTTGATTATCTTCTAAAACGGTAAACGGCTTAAACGGTGCACTTGTGAGGTGAAGTGATGAATCGATTAGCTCGTGCGTTCGTGCACTCGTGAGCTAACCATTGCTCACCGTCTACAGCTCGCGCCTACGGTAATCGGGAGTCATCACATTAGTCCCGACGCCCGTAGCATCACTCGCAGCGGCATAAAATTTGGGCCTAACACTCGTAAGGCATTAGAATTGTAACAACTTGTGTTCCATACTCGCAAAATTACTTTTTAACCCTGTAGTATTTTAGAGCGTAGGGCTTTGAACTAACTTAGTTACAGCTACAACACAAAGCTTAGGAATATCCCTGAGACGTGAGATTTTCCCACTAGATTTATAAGAGCGAGCGCAACGCAATATTGTGCAAGGTATATCGTATGTAAAGATATATTTTGCTCATATCATATTTTTAAGCAAGTGATGAAAGTTTAAACAGAAATACTTTGTTTTAAAAAGTTAAATTGTAACATGTGGGCAGTAGATTCAGCGATCATTGTGGCGAAATTGGTTACAGAAAATGGCGTAATTGCCGAGAGCCTCGACCAACATCTGAGGAGGCCCTCGTTAGGCAGCTGGATCAAGGGTTTGATATAGAAAGCGGAACTCCTGGAAACGGCTCGTATCGTTAGGAGGTTCCTCTCTCTGAAACCCTGTCTGCCGGGTAGCTTGAACCCTGTTCCCGATGTCAGTGGGCTACTTTTTTATTTTTAAATGCTTTTTTTTCTATGTTTTATTTTAAATGCAGAATAAACAAAAATACTACGTTACAAAAACTAGGGCAAGAATATAACCCTACCAAATAGGAATGGCTGAATGGCTCAAACTAGTCACAGTTCAAGCCATTCAAATGACAACGTCTAATTCTATCACATTTTGACGACCATACTTGTTGACATGACATAAATAGACAAGGCAGACATTTTTCAAGCGTTACGGTTTCAGCATCAACGCGATATTGGTTGCTTTGGTCAATAAATATATAAATAAAGCAGATGCGAGCTCCTTCTATATTTAGATATTAGCTGCATACAGCGGATGAGTGATCGATTTTAAAGCGCTGAGTGATATCACTGTGTTCGAAATAATAAAGAATGTTGTTTCTGTTCAGCTTTATTTTTGGTTGAATCTTGTCGGGTAGTATGAAGTTTTACTTTACTGACAGACAGATGTGTTGCTGGGGAGTTTGTTCCGCCACTTCTTCCCAGCTAAAACACTAGGAAGTGGCGAAGGGCAGGGCGTTTTTGTGGGACTGTCTCTTGTGATCTGACGTTCAAAAAGTGCTGATTATCAGCCTAATTTGAATAAATGACTTTTGATTTTGATTTTAATTATTGAAAGGGTTAATTCTTAGATCGGAATAAGTGTTTTTGGGACATTTATCAGCAATTTCTCAGTAACAAAATGAAAATTGGTGTCACGTTGATGGCTTTAGGATCGCTCCTGTTACGTTAAACTTAAAACAAAACTGGCGAAAACGCTTATACATAACACTCACCGACGGGTTAGGCAGAGGAGTACCTAATATTATAAATGCGAATGTTTGTGAGGATGGATAGAAGTATGGATGTATGGATGTTTGTTATTCTTTCACGTCATAACGGTTGAACGGAACTTAAAGGTAAATTATAGTCTGGAATAACACTTAAGAAACTTTTTTTCTAGCTAGTATTAAACAATTGTTCTGAAGTAAATGAGGTGTACCGTGTCTATCACACAAGCCACATAACACGTCTGTCTAATTACTTAGGGCATAAGCCCATAACATCACGCCTATAAAGGCATGTTATATCCTTACTAATATTATAAAAGCGAAAGTGAGTTTGTTTGTTTGTTACCTCATCACGCTTTAATGACTACACCGAGTTTGATGAGTTTTCGTACAAAGATAGTTGGGAACCAGGAGACGGACATAGGCTAATCTTTTTTAAGAAAAAGTGGGATGTGAGGGAGAAAGAAGGAAGAAACGGGAAAGCTTAGCGTTGCTATTACAAATCAATACGGCGCAAGAGGAACTGTGTTACCCCGAATTTAACGCGAGAAAGCCGCAGGCAAAAGCTAGTTAATTATAATATTATATATCCACGGTAGCGGTATAGCAGACATATCCACGACACAGGTTAGTACATCTATCTATTATGTGGCTGCTACATATTCAACAAACAATGCATCTTGCAACACTGAGCAACATATCCCTCAAATGATTCTCATGAAATAGTCGGGAGACCAAATAATATACATAGTTGTTGTTAAGCTAACAACGTAAGTATATGCAGGACATAATACATAAAGTTACATAGCATTATGACACGTATATTCTGTTATTTTAGTGCTAATATTCACTGAATTTATCTTACTATTGCAATTTGTAGAAAGTAATTGTAGCTTGAAGATAGCGCTGCTGAATATTTTAAACGCAAAGTGCGGAGCAAACCAATTTATGTAAGGAGTTTATTCTTTTTAAAGAAAGATCTAAAAGCACTGTCTTTTTAGGTAATAGCCTCGTTTTTTTTTTGTTAATACATATTTAATTTCGTCTTGTCTTAAGACTGTTAGGATCTTTAAATAAACGAAAATAATTAACATTACATTATAAGAGGGCATCAAAAAGTTACACAACGCCGTGAACTTGTAATGTGTCCAAGAGACTGGCAGCGTTGCCACGTTATATAGCAAACTTTCTGTCTCTGGCCAAGCTAAAAGCCAGCCCTTGGGCCACGTAAAACGTCAACTAGGCCTTTAAAATATGCTTTAAAAAGGCTGTGATCACTACGGGCCCCAGTTTCAACTCCAAACAACTCGAAAATACAGTTTGCACAAAGTTTGTTTTAGTCAAGCAATTTGAGATTTTTCTTTGATTCTTTATTGTCCCAACTTACTTAAGATACAAGTATTGCATTGAAACAAAAAAAACATGACATAAGGCCATACAATTCAGTTTGAGTACAGAAATTAAAACAACTTTGTTGAACAAACTAAAACATACGTGCACTCACATTTTATATCCAATGGACGTAAAACAAAATGGCTGCCTTGGACATTTCGACGTGGACATTTAATTCTTCTGAAGTTATTGTTATGGCCGTGTTAGACAAAGAGGTTTATCTGATACAATCATATGTTTCTTTTTTCACGTTATTTCGTTGTAAAGTTTATTTTATTGATTTATCTGTGCCATTTCATCTATAAAAACATCATGAAGGATTAGGCCAAGGTGCGCACATATTTGCTAGTAAAGTTTAAACTAGTAAAAGCTGGTGAAAAAATAGGTGGATGAAAAACGGTTACATGTAGCGGAGATGAGAATATTGAGATGGATGTGTGGAGTTACAATAATGGATACAATAAGGAATGAGTATATTAGAGAAAGTTTGAAAATTGCGCCTGTTACAGAGTCTGTCTTGGTCTGAACATGTAATGAGGAAGGACGAAGCACATGTGACTAAAAGAGTGATGGATCAGAATTTTGATGGACGGAGAGCGTGAGGAAGACCAAAGAAAAGATGGATGGATTGTGTAAGGAATGATGTGAAGGAGAAAACGTGTTGCGCCGACCCCAAATTCAATGGGACAAGGGCAGGAAAATGATGATGTAAAAGGGGGCGAGCCTATTGACATCCACTAACAGCAAACCAAACTCCGTGGCTGCAAAATTTTATGCATTACACAAAACTAAAAAAAATCCAATTTTCTTGAATCTGGAATCGAACCTCATACTCAGTCGCGACTTCATCGGTTAGACAAACAAGACAGTTTCTCAACAAGTCTTACGATACGACCTTTGTTTACATATATTCACGTTCAACTTGATCTGAACTTAAAGTTTATGAAGGTGGAATAGTTACTGACACGAGATGAAATAGTTCCACCAAGTATCGCGATTATGATACAAGTTTCTCTCAAGTTAAGTTGTAAGTTCAAGTTATTGTAAGTTTCGTAATACCTATGCATAGAATGCTCTTTTTCATATTATAATTCTAATGAATGATGCCTATTCACAAGAAAGTTTTTCTTTTCTTTGGCATGTGAATAGTGCCTAGGCCCTGGTGTCTGAGTTATACCACCCATGGGCTTCTTTATGGGACCCATGTTGCCGAGAAATATTTATTTATTTATTAAAACTTTATACACATTTATAAAAAAAAAAAACAGAAATGTAACGGGCTTAGAACGGTCATCTACCGCGGTTATAACTGTCATTATACTTGCTAATATTTGTCAGTTATCGAATTAAAAAAAGGTCATTTTTAAGTCGCTTAGAAACCTGTCAGACTTGGAAACTAAGAATGAAATAAATTGTGGTTATAAGACAATTAAATACTCCTTAAATTAAAGTTTTAAAACTTTGCAATTACTGTAAAGTTGTGTAAAAAAAAGATGACGTTCGAAAATGGAACTACGTAATCACTGCATTTGATTTTGCGTGACCCGCATTCATTGGTCTGGATTGTAGTTCTCAAACTGCCAAAGATCTACGAATAACTGCCAATACCGAACTTAATGTAATTTCGTGTCATAAAAGGGTTCAGTATCAAAATGGATGGTAGCAAAGCATTGTAAGGAAGCAAAAACGTATTTTATAACGTCACTCCCTCACATTTTCGTTACAGCATTAAAAACTGACGAAGGTTCCTTCAACACAAATGGGCATTACGAAGCGTTTTCAGTAACATGTATAACCTTTTAAAAAGCTCACAGTACATGATTGTGATTCAATTACTTTCAGCCATATAATATTTAAAAGAGAAAATCACGGACTCATCACAAAATTTCAGAAACTACAAGGGTTAGGGATCTCAAATTTAGTATTTGTGAGAAGACAGGTTCTCACTATTTGTGAGAAGACAGGTTCTCACTAAGATGGGATTTTCTAAAATTCGAGCTGAGGGTGAAACAGGTTGGCAAAGTTTGTGTCGGCGAACGCGATTCCTTAATCAGATTACTTGAAATTTTACACAGAATTTTAAAGACAACCAGCTTCCTTCCAGCCGTGACTTCGTCCGCATCGCATAGTTACTTTAGTCTAACGCTAACTTTAACCCGTGTGATGATCGTAAAAAAATATCTTTCTCTCCCCTTTTCATCCCTCTTTCTCACCCTTTTCCTTCTTTTTTTTAGCCTATGTGCGTCTCCAGAGACCCAACTATCTCTGTACCAAAATTCATCAAAATCTGTTTGGTCATTTAGGCGTGAAGACGTAACAAAAAGGATTTAATATCACACTACGACATTAAAAAGCTTGGCAGCGGATGAAACCGCCGGGCACTGTTAGTTTTTTCATAAACTGAGTTACGAAGGGTTATCAAAAAAAAATCGTGATTCAGCAATACTTCAATTTGATAGAGCGACGTCAATGTGGCGGACATTTTAGAAACCTATTGTTGATACATGATAGCTAAAAGGTATTTGTTGGTTTAGCACGTTTGATGGTATTGTTTTGTATGGATACTAGATTAACTACTGGCTTGCTTTCAGGTTGAAATGTGTTAAATTTCAGTAAAAAAATTACGTATTTGAATTACTCACATAACACATAACGCTTGTAATCCTCGAAGATTTAGGCAGAAGTGAACCTAATTCGGGGTTGTGAATTGTTCGAAAGATACCGCGGCCACGGAACACAAAGGGCAAAAAATTTAACATGAATTCCCATATTCCGTTCTTTAGTCAGTAAAAATAAAATACTTTGTTACTGTTTAGGTGTAAAAATGTAAAAGACAGATAGTTACTTTCGCTTTTATATGCGACTGAAATTAGTATTTATTTTAAAAGAAAACACACCCTGACCCTAACTAGGAATCTCATCTGAATCGCGGGTGCGTTTACAAACATTGAAACTCACATACAAAATCAGCCAGACCCGAAACAACTACCAGTAGGTCATAAAAATAATTGTTCCGTGCGGGGATCGAACCCGCGACACGCGACGCAGCAGTCACCACTGCGCTAACGATGCCGTCAGTTATTTCTTAGGCCAACATATTTATAAACTAGCTGTTCCCCGCGGTTTCACCCACGCTGCTCAGCACCTGTTAGTTGTAGCGTGATGTTATATAGCCTATAGCCTTCCTCAAGAAATGGACTATCCAACACTAACAGAATTTTCCAATTCCAACCAGTAGTCCCTGAGATTAGCGCGTTCAAACAAACAAACAAACAAACTCTTCAGCTTTATAATATTAGTATAGATTTAAAAGTCCCCAAAGCTAACTTCGACTAATATCAAGATCCTGAACGCAAAACTACAGACACAGCGTAGTCTAGCTCGAATGCAAAACATTTTCCAATACAGTAGTAAACGCCATTTTTAAAATCACTTTTTATTCTAAGACCTTTTGACACCGAACGCGTGCCCAGTGAAGCGGAAAAAGCCATCAGCGGCGCCCCGCGTTGTTGGCGGGAAAAATAGGGGCGGATTGAAAATGTATTAATAAAATATATACTTTTTCTCTTCAAATTAACAGGCATTGAGGAGCTGATGATATTTCTACCGACTACTTAGGGAAAGCGGAGAATTTTTTTTTCTTTATAGGTACTACTAGCTTTCGCCCGCGGCTTTGCTCGCGTTAAATTCGGTATAACACACCAAGCAGACCTGCAGTTTTTGCTCTTGCGCCTGATTGATTTGTAATAGCAACCCAAATTTTTCCCTTTTCTTCCCTCGTGCTCCCTCATATCCCACTTTTTTTTAATAAAAATTAGTTTATGTCCGTCTCCTGTTTCCCAACTATCTCTGTACCAAAATTCATCAAAATCGGTTTAGCCATTAAAGCGTGAAGAGGTAACAAACAAACAAACAAACTCACTTTCGCTTTTATAATATTAGTAAGGATTTAATTCTGTGTTGCCAAGTATTGATAGGAAATTTTACTGGGTGGGTGATATTTTATTTAAAGCCACGGTTGACTTGTGATTTTGAAAATCTATGTTTTGTTGTTCATTATTGAGATTTTTTACTTAACATGGCTTTTTTTAAGGGTGGGAAATCATCAAATAACTTCCCCCGCTCTAGGCGGAGCGAGGGGGCGTGTCAGACTTTTACTGACTAAAACCCACCCATGTTCCTTCTGTTGCCCTTTACGTTCCGGGGGCGTTACCTCTTTCGAACAACCCGCAACCCTACTTAACTAGGCTTAAGTGAGTTTCAAGTACATTCAATGTAAGTGAATAAAATATTGAAATTAAAATACGTGGATATGGACACCGTCCAAATGGGTCAACATGGATAATATGTCTGAATGTGTCAATTTATACATTGTGTCCGAAATGACACATTGAGAAAGTTTTTCATTTGATAGTCTTGAGACTACTACACCCTTAAAAAAACCACACATTTCTGAAGCACGCTGTATATGGCATAATAAACTGCTTGTCAAAATTAAACCAGTGCATGGCTTCATCGGGCGACCAATCATTTTTCCAATTCTCCTCACAAAATGGCCGATAATAAGGTTTCCTGCCAACGCCACAGATAATTATTTCACGTAGGTGTACAGTCATAAGCAGTGAGTGCTATGAATATAATTAACAAAATACAAAAGCGTTTTACTAGTAAAATATTAATAATTTCGAAATTAAACGTATTTAACAATAGTATGCATTCCAAAACTATGTAGGTAAATAACAAAATTTAAAAAAAAAAAAGTTATAGTGATATTCATAAAATTATCGCAAAAAAAAATTGGTGATAATTTTAGGATTTTCATAAAGAAAATACTTTTGTAAATCATCATCTGCCTAGCCTTTTCCCAACTATTTTGGGGTCGACTTCCAGTCTAACCAATTGCAGCTGAATACCAGTATTTTACATGGAACGACTGCCTATCTGACACAACCCAGCTAGCACTGGGTAATACGACACCTCTCGGTAAGACTGGTTGTCAGACTTTTGGGACACTGACTAAAATAAAGTAAATATAGGACAAAAAATCAAGGTCTGCAAAAAACGAAAACTGTTCGAGATTGTACCTTTAGTAGTTTTCAATGTGACCATCAACTGCACTCAAAACGCTCCAAATTTTGTGGCCATTTAAAATCGTATCAATCAATTTTTTTACAAACTTGATTGAATGTAGGACTGATTCGATTCAGATTGGAATAACATGATTGATTCACGTGTTAAATATGCCGACTGTGGATATGATACGAAATCTGTGTTACCGCTAATGCATATTTGAGAGGTTTGATACTAGTACAAGCGCGCACAATGGCGCTCATGGACATAAATATTAACTACAATACAAACCATGATCCCCCATTAATTTTAATAGGGATTTTAGTAGGTTTGGGTTTCCTTGCTGTAGATGCGGATTGTAAATATATGTTTTTACTTTTTCTCTTAAAGTACATTGATTAACTGATGATATTTCTACCGACTACTTAGAGGATCTGGAGAGGATGTTTTTAAATTTTATAGGTAGGTAATATTAACCTCTGTGTTGCCAAGTATTCATTGGTTTGTTTCTAAATACAGAGCTTTTTAGTTAATTAATTTTTCGAAGATTTTAACATCTTACAAACACATTAGGTGTCCGCCAAGTTGGGCCAATCTGTCAGATAATACGATACACAGAGATTTTAAAAACTCCAGACGATCCAGTCGTGTGCTTTGATACTGAAGTTAGATTAAAGTAAGCTCTTAAACTAATATCCCCAAGTAAAAGCCAAAGGCGAAGCTCCTGTCGGAAACCAAGTATAAGAGACGAAGTAACTCTTAAACTAACAGCTAAGTATCCTGACGGACTAATCTTCTAAGCAAGTTGCACTTTTTGGGTCCCATGTACGTCTTAACCATCTCCTATCTCGAAAAGCTCATTTACACGAGGAGAGTATCTCGACTGCGTGGGAATGATGCCTCGTTTCAATATTATATTATTCTTGTAAGTATGTAAAAGACAATTCCTCTCCTCTTTAAAATTCAAAAACGTCTGGAAACCTTGTTTGTTGTTTGAAAGAAATATCGGGCCTCGGAACATAAAAGACGGGCCTGTTGGTCTAGTGGTTAGTGGCCCTGACTGCTGAGCCAGAGGTCGTGGGTTCGATTCCCACCCAGCACAAACTATGTGTGATGAGCATGATTGTTTGTTTTGTGTCTGGGTGTGATTTATCTATAATATGTATGTATTTATACATTATATAAGTATGTATATCAGTTGTCTGGTTACCATAACACAAGCTCTGCTTAGCTTGGGATCAGATAGCCGTGTGTGAGTTGTCCCAAGATATTTATTATTTATTTAAAAGGCAATAGAGAACGAGGGGCTCTGGGCGGAGCGGGGGGGAGTGTCAGACTTGTACTGACTAAAACCCACCCATGTTCCTTCTATTGCTCCTCACGTTCCGGGACCGCGGTATCTCTTTCGAAGAACTCGCAATCCCGGATATAGATCTGTTAATAGCAGTTCTCGTTAGAAAACATTTGTAAGAGCATTTTTGTTTAGCAAAAAACGATCTGCATGTAAAAGAGCTTTTTTGTTCGGACTTCAGTACACTTTGTAAGAAATAAATGCAGCTAGCGCTCCTAATTTTACGAGAAACGCCAACATAAGAGACGCCTTCTTTCGCGTCCTTTTAAGCTGATATTAAAATCTAGATCTTTTAGCATCTGAAAAGGCATCTGAAGAAAAAAAAAACTACGAAAGACTGAAAAGATTAAAAAACAGCTTTTCAATGTTCATTTTTTTAATTGAAAAAAATAAAGTGTGATAGACATGAATGTTAATGGATAGAGAGAGAGCAGGGTCAAAGAAAAGATGGATGGATATTGTAAGGAATGATATATAGGAGAAATGCAGTGACGTCTGATAGGTAGGAATGGAAGAAGAAAACACGTACATGCACTGAACCCAAATAGAATGGGATAAGGGGAGGATCACAGATATCTTTTTTTTTATCTTAGAGTATAAAAGCTTGCCAGGTTACTTTTTTAATTGGAATTCTCTTCGTATTTCAGTAAATTTTGCTATCTAACATTTTTTTCATCTACGAAGAAAAACTTCTGTAAAGAGATGATAGGAGCAAATAATCAAAACAATATAAAATAAATATTAAAATTTAAATTCAACTAAAAGTTCTAACACAAACTCATCAACCTTTGGACTTAAAAAGATTGAAACTCCCCTCTATGGAGTATTTAAGGGGTACAAAATCCTTCGCAAAAATACTAGTCTTGTATTTATTTTACAAAATCCTAAAGCCAAAACAATATCGTACAAATCACAGAAAACCAAACAAATATTTTCTCCCCAATCGTGATTTACAATCTAGAAGCTCAAACATTCTGACCGCTGTGTTGACCAGGATCGCATACAATGCCAGTAATACAATATTATATTTTCCGACCAATTCGGACGATGCGTTCGTTTCCAATTTCGATTCGCGATCATAAATTGCTGTTACAACTGGGGACAGAAAAACGAAGAGTGTACACTGTATGGAAGATTTATATCGTGCATTGTCAAAAAGTTACTAGCGCTGCAGACCAGACCAGCACCTAGGTTGGAGGGTTTTCAATTACTAAAACAAAATTGAAAAATCACACTGGTGTTCGCAGAGGCAATTAATGAAGATCTATCTGTCTTTATAAGGCGTAAAGTTAGAGTGTTGACTTTTGCACAGCTCCAAGGTACAGACGCCTGCAGGTCAAGCTACCCGAAACTGTCAATTTTTCCCAATGAATCTTGAACCTAATACTTTAGAAATAAAGTCGAAAATCTATCAAAGAAATCTGACAGATTGTAGTAGCTTGATGAGCAGGCGTCTGTACCAGACTTGAGTTATTCAACTCGAAACCTTCACGCGTTCTCGAGATAAAGGGTCTTGACAGACATGTTTAAAAAAGATACCGGGGCCCCGGAACATAAAGGGCAAAAGAAGAAACATGAGTAGGTTTTAGTTAGTAAAAAACTGACTCCCCTCCCCACCTGCTCCGCCCAGAACGGGGGAAGTAAAAAAGGGTTTGTCCTTTTGAGGTAAGGAACCCTAAAAAATACAAAATTTTACGTGTGTAAGCGAATCGAACACCGGGTAACTTATCGGCAGGTGCTGAATCAAGAGAGCGGTATGGATCGAAAATAGTGCCTCACAGCAGCCTTGCATGCAAATATTTGGTTAAAATGTAAATACATGCACATATGCTGAAAGAGGATCGATTTCGTAGTCGTAAGGCACCTCTCTACTCGGCTTACATGGTAGACGAAATCTAACCTGTAAGTGTCTGGCAATTTTCACTAATAATCATCACATAATTTCCCCGGGCGGACCGGGAGGGAATGTCAGAGTTTTACTGACTAAAACCCACCCATGTTCCTTCTTTCGAACAACCTGCAACCCCAGCAGGTATAGCGAATGCTTGATCAAGATTATTTTTCATCCAGAAAACGTATGTGTCCATACTCTTACGCCATCCCATCTTCCAAGTTCATCGTACTGTGCTAGCGTTGCCGCAGCGGCTGTGGAGAACTTCAAGTGGCGAAAATATAGTTACCTTTATCGAAACTATATTTTCCAGCCGTTTGGGATTGAAACTATGGGACCGGTGGGCCCAAGTGTTCACAACGTTTCCCATGATCCAAGGGTTGGCTTTAACTTTGACCAAAGGCTAAGTGTCTTTTTACAACGTGGCAACGCGGCCAGTCTCTTGGGTACATGACAAGCTGACAGCGTTGAGGACGTGGTTTTTGATGCCCTTTTATAGGTTGTTATTATAATTATGTTAGTTTATTTAATTGTTATAATGTACATGTTTGTTTACTCTCATTAAGTAGTTTTATTAATAAACTAGCTTTTGCCCGCGACTTCGCTCGCGTTAAATTCGGGGTAACGCAGTTCCCCTTGCGCCTTGTTGATTTGTAATAGCAACGCTAAGTTTTCCCTTTTCTTCTCTCTTTCTCCTTCACATTCCACTTTTTTTAAATAAAAATTAGCCTATGTCCGTCTTCTGGTTCCTAACTATCTATGCACCAAAATTCATCACAATCGGTTTAGCCATTAAAGCGTGAAGAGGTAACAAACAAACTCACTTTCGCTTTTATAATTTTAGTAAGGATAAACCCCATATCTTTAATACTGAAAACTGAGGTAGTTTACTGAATTTGAAAAATATGGTATCTTGTTGGTTGACAATTAAATAACAATTTTTCGGAAGTTCCCAAATACTGAACGCTAAATAAGAAACGCTTTGAATGACCTTTTTTCAGGAATAAGTAAAATAATAAAGACGGTACTTTTGGAGCAGTGGCTGAGCGATAGACTGCTGCGCTACGTGTTGCGGGTTCGATAAACGCACGGAACAAATATTTGTGTGACGAACGGGTAGTTGTTCCGGGTCTGGCTGTTTGAATGTGAGTTTAAGTGTTTGTACACCCACTATAATATAAGCTTTCAATTAGTGGACAAATGGTTAATAGTCCTGTAGCTATGGAGATTACTCGATACAACAAACAAAAAAACCTTTCGTGTTCATAATATTGGTATAGAATAGTAATTAAGTATTGTAAAGTACGGCCAACGAGAAGCGATACCAAATGTAAACAAAACCCATGCTAAAACCCCATCTAAAAAGGCCGCCCGAATGTCGGCGAACCCGTCTTAACGTTGTCATGTTTTTGCCGGGAGAACGAGACATTAGGACAAAGGCACAAGATGGAAAGAGCTAAATATTAGATTGTCAACTCCACAGTTGTTCTTTAGGTTAATGACCTTTCGTATCGCTTCTCGTTGGCCGTACTGTAGTATACATACATATATGACAAAATGTTTATAGATAGGAGGATATGCAATCTATTTGCAGGTCACTACTAAAATCGCCGGGAGTACCAATGGCTTTTGGACTAAGCCATTCAGCTTGCGAATGGTGACCTAGTTATCCGCAGACTTTTCAGTAGGTATAAGTTGGTGGATATTATAAAAGTATGGCTATTGAAGAATAATAAATAAATATCTTGGGACAACTCACACACGGCTATCTGATCCCAAGCTAAGCAGAGCTTGTGTTATGGTAACCAGACAACTGATATACATACTTATATAATTTATAAATACATACATATTATAGATAAATCACACCCAGACACAGAACAAACAATCATGCTCATCACACAAAGTTTGCCCTGGGTGGGAATCGAACCCACGACCTCCGGCTCAGCAGTCAGAGCCACTAACCACTAGACCAACAGGCCCGTCATAAGAAGAACATGGGAAAGCTTTTAAGTTACTGTCTGTACATGAATTTCAAGGTATTGTTTGTAAGACCCGCCCTTACTGTTTAGGTTGTTCTTCTAACCTGACAGACAGATGCGTTGCTAAGAAGTTGGTTCCGCCACTTCTTCTTCCCAGCTAAAACACTAGGAAGTGGCGAAGTTCGTTTTGTAGGACTGGCTCTTGTAATTTGATGTTCCAAAATGGTAGGACTGGCTCTTGTAATTTGACTTTCAAAAAGGACTGATTTTCAGCCGATTTTGAGTGAATAACTTTTGATTTTAATTTAGTTCAAATAGTCAGGTATGTAGTAGGTATTCATAAAGGCGTACGTGTGTGACCGATGATGATAGAGATGTGGAGGAGGCTAGAGGGGGACTAGTAATGATCTGAGAATGTTAAGATCGTAGCAGGTAGCATTTAATGGTTTCTACTTAGGTACCCTTATAGGAAAAGAACTCCTTGACAAGGTCAAGGGAAATCTTCGCGATAAGTATATATAACGATCCGGGGTTGCGGGTTGTTCTAGTGTTATAGTTTGTTCGAAAGAGATACCGCAACCCGGAACACAAAGGGCAAAAGAAGGAACATGAATGGGTTTTAGTCACTAAAAGTCTGACACTTCCTTTCACTCTGTCTAGAGCGGGAGAAGCTATTTGATGATCTCCCATGCGAAAAATAAAGTATTAATAACGATCCTTACCTAATATTATAAAAGCGAAAGTGAGTTTGTTTGTTTGTTACGTCTTTACCCCTAAATGGCCAAACCGATTTTGATGAATATTGGTTCAGAGATAGTTTGGACCTTGGAGACGGACAAAGGCTAAAAAAAGTAGAATAAGAGGAAGAAAGACGTATAAAAAGGGAAGAAAATGATTTTATTTTTCGATCATCACGCGGTTTAAAGTTAAGGTCCAAAGTAACTATGCCACGCGGACGAAGTCGCGTGCGGAAGCTAGTTAATATATATAAAAGTAATTTATTATTTTCTTTAAATAAAAGTACATAATTACTGTCATCAGTTCAAATAACTTCCAAAAAAGAATGATAAAGATTAGTCGTAGATCAGAAAATATTGAATTATTTAAACTTCATGCCTAGTAGTGATACTTAAGCTGACTAAAAGCCACAATGACATTTATAATTATCGTTCCATGGAATGATTAGAATTTCTACCATAAGAGTATATTTTTTGAGTTCAGATTTCAATAAACAAAGTCCCAAACCCGTATTAGGTTTTATTTATTGACAGCCAAGAGCAAACACCAACGAACCCTTTGATTCACTCTATTGTCTGCTCCTGACAAAGGCAATTCGTTTAACCTTTCCTCCAAGAAAAACCATCGACATCCCTTCTTAAATCCCATTTTCCCCTATCTGTATAGGTAAGTAAGTAGTTTAATACGACATAAGCTAGGCATGTAATTGAAATCAAACGTTTGGGGACAATCGGCTAATTGGACGTAGATTTTGACTGTACGGTCCATCGCGGATTACACCAAGCAGTGATTAGGGGGAAATTGGCATAAATTGTGAGGCTTGCGGTCGCTTTGTTAATTTTGGTTAACGCTGATACTTTGAGGTTGTTTGTGATAGTCGTTTGTGGACAGAGGTGTTGGTTGGGCGGTTATGGTTATTGATTGTGCACTATCGGATGGGCACATTAAAGTTTATGATTTAGTTTATATTGGCGACTAGTTTTTGCCCGCGGTAAATTCGGTATAACACAGTACCTGCTACCTGCAGTTTTTGCCCTAGCGCCTTATTGATTAGTAATAGCAACGCTCAGTTTTCCCTTTTCTTCCCTCTTAACTTTAAAAGTATTGTAAAACATTGTTTGTAAACAAATAATAGTCTTACTAGCATTTGTAATTGACATAAACAACCACTCAAAATGTCAAAGTAGGGCATAATCTATATCTATACTAATATTATAAAGCTGAAGAGTTTGTTTGTTTGTTTGAACGCGCTAATCTCAGGAACTACTGGTTGGAATTGGAAAATTCTTTTAGTGTTGGATAGTCCATTTCTTGAGGGAGACTATAAGCTATATAACATCACGCTACGACCAACAGGTGCTGAGCAGCGCGGGTGAAACCGTGGGGAACAGCTAGTAGAAAATATAAACACATTAACACACAGTAACTAAGTTTCAGGGTAACTCTACAAGGCGGGGAGGAACCAAGCAAATGCGACCTACGTTTGAAACAATTTAATTCCAAGTTAAATGAAGTTAAGTGACGCGTGGCCTCATAATTATGAAGTTTACGGAGTACTATGTATTGTGGTTTATAAACAGTGATTGAGTTTTGGAATATCTGGAACTCGAAAATCTTATAATGTAATCTGTCCAATCTATTTATGAATGACTTGAAGTTAGTCGATGATTCGGCATGCCTAAATCCTTACTATTCTTACTAATATTATAAAAGCGAAAGTGAGTTTGTTTGTTACCTCTTCACACTTTAATGGCTAAACCAATTTTGATGAATTTTGGTGCAGAGATAGTTGGGAACCAGGACATAGGCTAATTTTTATTTAAAAATAGTGGGATATGAGGGAGAAAGAGGGAGAAAGAGGGAAGAAACGGGAAAACTTAGCGTTGCTATAACAAATCAATAAGGCGCTACCGAATTTGACGCGAGCGAAGCCGCTGGCAAGAGCTTGTCAGCTCATAAATGTACGCTATTACAAAACGGTTGGTTGTGGTTCGTTTTTCCAGTTTCTGGTTATTTCTTACCTCTAGTGTAATTAAATGCCATAAAACACGTTTTTGCCAAACAAAATTCGACTTTCAAAAACATTAAAAAAACGGAAAATTAAGTTACCTCCGGAAGTCGGTGACGTTTCTTTCATTCATAAATATTATGCCATCAAAAAACAATACAGTCGAATTTAGAACCTTCTTTTTTGAAGTCGGTTAATTTTTTTAAAGCGACTTCCTCCTATTGTATTATTATCTTTTTACAGTTTCACGAACATAGCATTTTGCAAGCAATACTATTACAAAATAAGTCTTATTTCAAAGTAGAAACTGGTTCTTCACATGAAAATCGCTTTTGATTGTAAGTATATCCATGAAATTGCTCATGACAGTGCCAGGGGCCGTAGCCACCGTAGATGCGGGCCTGTGGGCGGTGAGCAATGGGTAGTTCACCGTCCGTCCGTCGATTGACGACAGGCCGTGTCGACGGCGCGTTCGTGTTTCACGCGCGCCTCAAAGAGAGTCAGCAAAGCAGAGGGGCTTGCCAGAGCCTCTGCCTGCCGGGGTTGCGGGTTGTTCGAAAGAGATACCGCGGCCTCGGAACGTAAAGGGCAAAAGAAGAAACATGGGTGGGTTTTAGTCAGTACAAGTCTGACATGTCCTCCCGCTTCGCCCAGAGCGGGGGAAGTCATTGGATGATTTCCCACCCGAAAAAAAAAAGGGGGTAAATCTCTAGGTTTTTGTTATGACTGTACAGGCGAATGAGGTTGAATGACAAGCAGCAAACCCTGCTTTTAAAACTTGAGCATTACGGTTTAGATAAACTTGCGCTCAGTTTAGTAAAATCGTATTTAAATGATAGACAGCAACAAGTACAAATTAATGGCGTTAATTCAATGGGTTTAAAAGTTAAAATGGGTGTACCACAAGGTTCTATATTGGGTCCTTTCCTCTTTTTAGTATATATTAATGATCTACCCCATTTATTTGAAAATCAACCACAAATGGTGTTGTTTGCTGACGACACTTCTTTAATATTTAAGGTAAATAGACGTGCTACGAATCTTGACGACCTAAATAACGCCCTATTGCAGGTCCATAATTGGTTTACTGCTAATAACTTAGTATTGAATGGCAAAAAAACGAAATGCATAAGATTCGCTCTACCAAACGTCAAAAGTACTGATTGTGACATAGTATTAAATCAAGAGAAACTAGAATTCGTCAATAAAACTGTTTTCTTAGGAATCACACTCGACTCGAGGCTACAATGGGGTCCTCATTTAACATCTCTTGCAGGACGGTTAAGTTCAGCTGCATATGCCGTAAGAAAAATCCGTCAATTTACTGATGTAGATACCGCGCGACTGGTCTATTTTAGTTATTTTCATAGTATAATGTCATACGGTATTTTACTTTGGGGACGGGCTGCAGACATTGAGTCTATATTTATTCTGCAGAAAAGAGCCATCAGAGCCATGTACAATCTGCGTAGGCGCGATTCTCTAAGAGAACTGTTTAAAAAAATTAACATCATGACAGTACCTTGTCAATACATCTATGAAAACATCATGTACGTTAGGAAAAATCTGCATCTATTTAGTAAAAGAGGTGACAGACATCACTATAATACTAGAAATAGGGACCAACTGGTTCAGCCAGGTTTCAGACTAGCTAAGGTAGACTCCTCTTTTATGGGGTACTGTTTAAAATGTTACAATAAAATACCTCCAAACATCCTACAACTGAATGAATCGAAGTTTAAATCTTGTATTAAACGCACACTATGTAGGCAAGCATACTATAAGTTGGGGGATTACATTAATGATATAAATGCTTGGCTCAATGCCGGTCCTGCTCCACAACCATAGGGGCAAACTAACTATCATTAATCAGCATCTGAAGTTATTGTGGCAGCTGAAGAAGATTGTAATACTATCATTGCATTGTATAGACTCAATTTCCTAATATTGTATAATTGTAATGCCCATGTGTGAGTTCTATGTAATTTTATTGACTCGACGGTTGCCCTGGTGGTTGAGAGATTGTCATGCTCACTTAAATGTCTCGCTGATGGTGGCGGGTGTGTCGGGTCATTTAGCTCCCTTCAAAATGGTCGAGCTGAATGGGGCTGATCCATACGTCATGTTCGTGAACGGGCGCTGTCGGTTGGGACTGGTCATCTCTTAGCTACCACGGTTTGTTTTAATTCTTCTATTAAACTCGTGATAATTATTGCTTTTACTCTGGACGCTCTAAATGTGCTCGTTTTTATACATCGTTCTCACATTATGAATAATCTCAACATGAATGATGTATCCATGATTTTATAAAACATTATGATTTAAAAGAGTGTCCATGGAGTTTCTTGCCCATTCTTCTCCATAGAGATCTACGCTTTGGAATGGGCAACTACAGTACTTTCACAAGTTATTATGTCTTGTGACTGGGACTGTAGCAGCATCATTTCTTTTGTTCTTGTTTTTTATGACATTCAAAAGTGCCTGTAATGGTCTAATTGAAATAAATGATTTGAGTTTGAGTTTGAGTTTTGCAGTTGGGCGACTAGTCGGCCAATCAGCTAGTCGGCAAAACACTAGTCGACCCATATCTACAAAAACCTTTATTAACAATAAATAACACCCTAAAATTACCATCTCAATCGTATCCAATCGCATGAATTCGTATTATAAACGGGTCCGATATAAAACGGGACGTCCGGGGACATTTAATCAGAACAAAATGTCAATCACGATGGCCGGACCTTCTAATTTGAGTCAATGGTTGTCGGGACCGAACCTTTTCCAAGTGTGGTCCGATCACCTTTTGCTACACCTGAATAAATTGGGATAGGATTTTACTATCAGTTCATTGTTTAAGTAGGTTCTTGGAGGTTTCTGAATGTCTTTGTTTCTGACACCGCTATTGATCCTTTTTGCTTGACAGTTAAGTTTAGTCAGTAGTGTTTTAACATTCGATTTTACAAAATTGGTGGGTGAGTTTACAAAATTCTAAACACACATACACAAAAAGCCAGACCCGGAACAACTATCTGTAGGCTATACAAATATTTGTTCCGTGCGGGGATCGAACCCGCAACACGCAGCGCAGCAGTGGATCGCTCATCCACAGCACCAACCGTGTCGTATGATTAAGTCGCATGAACAATGAAGTAAAAACCTTCAAAAAATATACAATTTTAAAATAAATATACTACTATACAGTCCTTACTATAATATTATAAAAGCGAAAGTGAGTTTGTTTGTTTGTTACCTCTTCACGCTTTAATGGCTAAAAAAACAGAGATAGTTGGAAACCAGGAGACGGACATAGGCTAATTTTATTTTAAAAAAGTGGGATGTGAGGGAGAAAGAGGGAAGAAAAGGGAAAACTTAGCGTTGCTATTACAAATTAATGAGGCGCAAGGAGAACTGTGTTACCCCAAATTTAACGCGGGCGAAGCCGCGGGCGAAAGCTAGTAATATTATAAAAGCGAAAGTGAGTTTGTTTGTTTGTTACCTCTTCACGCTTTAATGGCTAAACCGATTGTGATGAATTTTGGTACAGAGATAGTTGGGAACCAGGAGACGGACATTAGCGTTGCTATTACAAATCAATGAGGCGCAAGGAGAACTGTGTTACCCCAAATTTAATGAGGGCGAAGCCGCGGGCAAAAGCTAGTTTATTATAAAAACGACTGAACTGGCATGGCTTTTTTTGGTGGGGGTTGGAAAATCATCAAAATTATTTTCCCCCGCTCTGGGCGGAGCGGGCAGGAGTGTGAACCCATGTTCCTTCTATTGCCCTTTACGTTCCGGGGCCGCGGTATCTCTTTCGAGAACCCGCAACCCTGGTACTGGCATGGCTGCGGTTGGTTGGTCACGTTAAAACAGTACATGTCACTAACACAAATCAGGTCGACTAATAAAATTAAACACTTCATTAAATATATAATGAAATAATAAATATCTTGGGACAACTAACTCACACACGGCTATCTGATCCCAAGCTAAGCAGAGCTTGTGTTATGGTAACCAGACAACTGATATACATACTTATATAATTTATAAATACATACATATTATAGATAAATCACACCCGGACACAGAAAAAAACAATCATGCTCATCACACAAAGTTTGTCCTGGGTGGGAATCGAACCCACGGCCTCCGTCTCAGCAGTAAGGGTCACTAACCACTGGACCAACAGGCCCGTCAATTATGAAACCGTCATTAAAGCTAAAGGTATAGTGCAGCGGCAAAGGTGTTGGGATGAAGCGGAGGGGTCATGGGGGCCATTCCCGTTTCACTAATGACTTGAACACACTAATAGCGTCAGCATATTTTGCTTAAATAGAAGGGTTAAATGTTTTCTAGTAACAGTAGACTTATAATTTCATAACCGAATTCCCAAAAACAAAACACTACTAAATTGAAAATAAGTTAACTACGGAAGTCGGTGACTTTTATTTGTTTCATCGACTTATTTTGTCACCTACTTCCGTGGTTCGTTGTAGCTTATTTTTTTGCAAAAAAAAAGTTAAGATTCGGCCCGTTTAATGGCAATATGCTATATTTCATGAAACTTTAACATAATTTATGAAATGTGTGTTTACTATAAGATAAACTTCAATCTATCTATCTCTAAGAGGATTATAGCCATTATCATTCATCATCATCATTTTCCTGCCCTTGTCCCATTGTATTTGGGGTCAGCGCAACACGTTTTTTTCATTCTCCCCTATTAGACGTCATTGCATAATTTACTCCTTTCTTCTCCATATCGGACGCTCTTACTGTGCACATCTGAACACGAATGATGTAAATACAATTTTGTAATAATATTCTAATATACAAGAGTATCCATGGAGTTTCTTGCCTATTCTTCTCTACAGAGATCAACGCTTAGGAATGGGCAAATACAGTACTTTCACAAGTTATTATAATCATGTGACCGGGACTGTAGCTTCAACATTTTGTTTCTTGACATTCAAAAGTGCCTGTAATTGTCTAATTGCAATAAATGCTTTTGTGTTTGAGTTTGGTCGTCCCCTCGCTCTTTGTCCATCATCAGCCGTGATATTATATTTACGATTAAACTATAAAATCAATCATCGATGAATTGCTTTCAGCCTTTTAACATTGCACTGTTGATTAAAGATTTAATCAGTAGAAACAATCCGACAGAAATCCAATAACTTAATTAAAATGTGTTCACAGCTAGCTAGAAGCTAGAATCTAGGCTGTATTGTGCAAACTAGCCGAGAGATGTAAAGGTCAGTCCAGACTCAATTGTAAATGTTGCTTTAATAAATTAAAATTTATTTTAAAATGCTCTTCATTCTACTTCTTCGCTCGTTTGAAAAGATCTATTGGTGTGTTGAAAAGATGGATAAAAGGGCTCAGTATCCAGTCCAGTTTTTGTCAGACGCCTGTTACCTTTGAATAGGTGGCCAGAGGTGTACCCTATAGTACACACATATTTTCAACCTAAGTTTTAAGATAGAGCAACATATTTAATACAAATTTAAAAAAAAAACTTTAATTACCTATAAAAATAAATTATATAATAAAAGAAAATAACATATTTAATCAAAGTCAATGATAAATTGAAATATCACAACATATTAAAAATAGTGAGACCGTGTCGATATTCTTATCAGTCATAAATTCGTCAATTGAATTGTTAAAAGTTTTGTCACTATAACTAATAAAATATGGAATTTAAAAAATATAAAATAAAAATAGGTTAATTATTAACATAATATATGTCACTGTAAAAGCTCAAACCACGGTAAATCTCAAGTCCATTATTCACTTGGTAAATCTTAGGATTTGCATGCAAGGAACGGTAAATGTCAAAAAAAAACATCATCACTTTCTTTCACTCACGACTCAGAGTACCTCGACTCGGATAGGTTAGGTTGGAAGGCTAAGCCTTCGTGGTTTGTTTTTTAAACCACCCAGAAATAGGAGGTCCGCGTAGCGGGGCTCCGTCTATCTATCTTAGGGCAGGTGGTAATCAGTTGTAAATATTAAAGATGTATTAAACTAAAACCAACATTTACCAGTCCACATTGGTAAAACCTAGCATGTACTGAATTGGAATGTCAAAACTCCGAAAAAATCGTCCCTTTATAATAAATACTTACATTTACCAAGTCATGTCGTCAAATCTTAGGTTTTACTGGAAAATCTTAAGATTTTCCGTAGTTCGTGCTTTTACAGTAACATACATAGACCAATTACTCAAACAAATCGAACGAAATATAAATCAAAATTTAAAAAAATTGGACATCAGTTTTCCACAAACCACGTACTCTGACCACATCCCTACAGATATCCGGAAGTGTCCAGAGCGCACGTAATATCCGTCTACCGTCCATACCGTACCATCATGGATCCATGTAGCTGTGTGTTCGAAAGCTTCGCCGATGATAAACGAATCACTTCGGGTGTTTCCGCTGCCCAGTGACAGCTGTCTCGCTATTGATGTCCATCCATCATTCTGTTGTTATGCGCTGTGATTGGAAGAATGAATGTTATTTTTTAAAGAAAAAATTAATTGGGGATAGTTAGATATGTTATCTGTGTAGAGTACTACACAGATTACATATAGAAGACTGGAAGCTGACCCCAGCGTAATTGGAAAAAAAGCTCGGCCGATGCTGAGTTGAAAATGAACTACCCCTTAGTTAATTTTACTACACTTAGAAATAATATTTCCAAGGCCGATGTGATTGACATGGCCTGGAGGGGATGCCCTAGAAAGACATATACTGACCTTTTCGGTGAGTTACTTCAGAAAGTTTTGTTTAAAAGTTGGCGCAGTGGTTGAACGATCGACTGCTGCGCTGCGTGTCGCAGTTTCGATTCCCGCTCTCAACAAATATTTGTATGACCTACAGATAATTGTTTCGGATCTGTCTGTTTGTGTATGCGAGTTTAAATGTTTGTAAACGCACCCACGATACAGGAGAAAATCCTAGTGTGGGGCAACATTTTAATAAAAAAATTACTTACCAAGTAGATCATTAATAAAACTCCTATTGCCCTACAAAAAGACTGGCGATAAACAAAAAGTAAAAACAAAATAATCCAATCATGAAAAAATAAATACGGTATGCCAAATTGCGAACGCTAGACCATTTAAATCATTCAATATGAGCATAATTACAATTCAGTACTAGATAATTGCGTTCGTACTAAACGAACTTCGCTGTGAAACAAAATGAATTCATTCAGAAATGGAAAAAGAATCATCACACCAATTTGTTGGCTACTAATTGAATTACTGTTCGTGAAAAACGGGGTTTTAGGAAAAAATGCCAGTTTGTTGATTTGTGACAGTTTTCGTGGAGATCTGAAAGGTTTTTTTATTAAGTAGTAATCAATGAAAGTGTGACAGTCACCAACCAGTCTTACCAAGAGGTATCGTATCACCCAGTACTAACTGGGTAATGTAGGTCAGATAGGCAGTCGCTCCGTGTAAAATACTGGTATTCAGCTGCATCCGGTAAGACTGGAAGCCGACCCCAACATAGTTGGGAAAAGGCTAGGCAGATGATGAGTTATCGAAAAGAGTGGACGCCAATAGCATAGTTTTGGTGTAGAGACAGAAAGATACCGAATGTCTGGGTTAACCTAAGTTTTGGCTTTTCTATTCAGGTTTTCAGTGTGTTAATAATAGGTATTTAAAACAACAGGGGTTCTAAAATAGCTGCTTCAGTATAATCATATTAGGATAATCATCTGAATTACGTCTTAAAATGGTCAGAGAAGCAGATAATAATTGTGAATCGTCACTTTGTGTCCATTTTACGAATGGTAACGTTAATCATATTATTAACCTATTATAATTCTGCTTAAACGGGCATTTTAGATAGCTTATTGTATGTGAAAAGTCATATTAGTACTGTAAGAGGTTTTAAACCCTAACCAATGCTGGCTGGTTGACCATAATGTTCAAATACTCAGATCTTTTTAAAGATAGAACTTAGAAAAAAACATTACAGTAGGATTGATACAAAAGTGTGACATGTAAGTTAAAAATATAATTTAAATTATAGTCTTAAAAAAGAAATGCGCATTTTATTGAAATATCCAACCAAATCATTTCAGTACTTACAAAGATTTGAACCCGTGACCTATATATTTGGATCTGGCTATATCTAAAGAGTCCGAAAAACATTAGTCCACAATGATAACTAGTTTGTTGTAATCTATCTCCTTTTGTTTGTATCCACAATAATAAGTTGATGTATTACGTATCCTCCGGATTCAGTAACAATCATTAATAGTAATAGATTGTTATCTTTCTATGTGCTAGACCCACAAATACAAGTTAGGTGGGTCCAAAGAAAATGGGTCGTTGATCATTAATTACTAACAATCGTATCTTGTCTTCTAGTCGAATAAATCCTACATTTATTTTGGTGGAACAAGCGTAATAAAACAACGACATAATCGTATGTTCGTGACTACAGACCGATTAAATCAGAAGTTTAATAAAGTGTGAAATAAATAACATAAATGCTTGCCAGTTAACTCATAATAACAATATTATGTTTTGCATATTTCAAATTACTGACTGAATCTTATACTACGAACATTGCCAACATTTTTTTTTACGACGTTTGGGTACATCTGTACTCTTATCTATACATTTCTAGTCATTAAGACTCTATTACATCGCATTCTTTTCTTTCATACCTGTGGAAAACTCGGGAATAAAAATAGATAAACTTTATGATCTCGTAATGGCTACAAACAAGCAATCTTCTCATTTTTCGTACTTTACGACTCCGTCTGAACATTAACGTTGATTTAACAAGGTGTCAGAACCTTGACATGAATATCGTCCGTGTTTTCACACAACTTCCACAATATTAATCGTTTGGAGCTAAAACAAATAAATCTCGCAGCCCGATACATTAATGAAATTCCTTACACGCTATTTCTGTAGTACGCTGAACCACCGCGCGGTCTCAGAGAAAAAATCATAAGATCAGCTGCGAGTCACAATGACCAAAATACTGACAACGACTCAAGGTTGAGTGTTCGTATAAAATGGCCGTAAGCTCGACGGATGATTGAGATAAGTCGCCGTCAAAGTTTGTGGAGGTGAGGTACTCACTGTGAGGGCGACGAGGAGGGAGCGGCTGTGGCTGCTGACTCACTAGCACTGTCACACTTCACTATCAGGTCAACGGTATGTAGCAGAGGAGAGTTACTGGCGTGTAAAATTAGCGCGGCTGGGCACTGAGCGGCATGCGTCCTCGCTGTGGCAACGGCGGGCGGCGACTGGGGCGTCTGGCCGGCGCCCGCCCAGCCGCCGCCCGCCCCGCGCCTTATCACACGAATAAAATTTATTTAATGGATAACCGGCCCGACGATGGGATGCCCATTGAAATTTTCCCGTTTTACGACGATTATTAATGACTTAAATGGTGTTTGGCATATTGTTGCCCTCTCGGTGCACGATTACGATTATCGTTAACGTTTCATTGAGAATATTAAGGAAGTTATTGATGAGAGAAATGTGAATTTGTTAGGGTTTTCCTGTTGAACTGTAAGTAGGTCATAGACTTCACGTTTTAGAGAAGGAACGTGACACTGCAATACATCTTACTAAGTGGTCGCTATGTGTAGGGTGAATGCTGTTTAATCTTGACTTATAGAGCCCGAATTTTGTGAGTTTCTTAAGACGTGTCAGATAATCTCTCGAACCACATATCCGATTCCAAAAATTCTTTCTCTAATGGAAAGTTATATTATCCCGGAGTGTCACAAGCTATATAAAAAAAATCGTGTGTTAATTCCCTAGTTAATCCGAAATCAGAAGCTCGTCAATTATAAGTTTCGCGTCTTCCATGTACCCTTTCCATGTCGATATTCAATCGGTAGATGCGTCGCGAAATCTGTAGGTATTTTCAACGGGGTGGTTGCCATCTGACCTGTATGACCCAATTTCTGGGAAACGCTGAAGAGTAAAATCTGTTGTGACACTATCAAGCTTGACTACGGAAAATACGAATTTATATTATTAACGCTACTGCTCCATCCTGGTAAATCCCCAGCTCAGTTAGAATGTTCTTGGGTTTTTCAAATAGGAATTGAAAAACCCTGAGCTTTCTTAGTAGCTTTTCTAATTCGTTTAAATAGTAGTCCTTGACGAGAATAACCTTGCCCCTTTTTTACAGTTCGTAAACCATTAAATAACCGATCTGGGTGAAGTGGGGGGAGTGTCAGACTGTTACTGGCTAAAAACCATCCATGTTTCGGAAATCATCAAATAACTTTTTATTAAGTACACCTCTGCCTAACTCTTCAGAGATTATAGTCGTGAACTTATGTAACATCCTACTAATACTATAAAAGCGAAAGTTTGTGAGGATGGATGTTTTGGTACTACTTTTTTTTTCGGGTGGAAAATCATCAAATAACTTCCCCCGCTCTGGGCGGAGCGGGGGGGGAGTGTCAGACTTTTACTGACTAACAACCACCCGTATTCCTTCTTTTGCCCTTTACGTTCCGGACCGCGGTATCTCTTTCGAATAACCCGCAACCCCGGCGAGTGGAGGCTCTGGCAAGCCCCTCTGCTTTGCTGACATCTCTTTGAATGTTTGTTACTCTTGCACGTCACAACGGCAGAACGTATCTTGATGAATTTTGGCACAGAGGTAGATCATGGGCTGGAATAACACATGGGTGCCAGCTAGTATTGTATTTTCTATCACCACGCAAGTGAAACCGCGGGGCGCGACTAGTCGTTAATGAAATCTCCTGCAAACATTTTCCCGGTAGTTCTAAGAAATTCTTACATAAATGCTTTAGATTCTCTTATTACGCAGTACTTAAGGCGCATTTCTTTGAAGTCAGCCTTTCATGTCACTTGTAACTGATCGACATCCTTGGCACATCTCGTTTTCTCAGGAGCACTCGTATGAAAGATTTAGAAGCCCTCTGACTGCTCTTCATTAGTCAAGGCGGAGTTACCCGATAATAAATTAATGATTTTCTCCTAACAAAGTTTTTCAGTTCATGTCACCAGTTGGTGTACCAGTTTTTGGTCTTGGACCCATAATTTTCGTTGTTAAGTAGCGTCTACTGTAGTGTTCAATGATTGTTGATGTTTGTTAAACAGGCTTTGAAATCAGGTATCTCTCAGGGTTTAGACAGGAATTTCTCCTGTATCGTGGATGCGTTAGCAAACATTTAAACTCACAAACACAAACAGCCAGACCCAGAACAACTACCTGGAGATCATACAAATATTCAGTCGATTACTCAACCACTGCGCCAACCATGTCGTCGGACTTACTTAATTGATTGGATAGCTGTCTTAATTTTTTTCTTACTAAACCTAGTGCTTGGACCAAATATTATTCTGCAAGCTCTCTTTATCAATGACACCATAATGGTATAGTGGATAGACAAACATACACAATGAAAAGTATACTCAAGTATTTCTGTCGCAATAACGCATTATTTGCGTGGGATTATAAGGCTTTGGTCACATAAAAAGCGAGCGCAGCGAGGACTCACCGGTTTTCAGAGCCTCAAGTGTACAATACTACAAACTAATTTAGTAAAGATTAGTTTAAAGATATTCAAGGAACTTTTAGCGATTGGCCAAAATCTTTTATTATTTTAATACATTCTAAAAATTTTCAAGTGTCAACAGTGTGTGTGCCTTTTGGGATACAAAATATTTTACTACACACAGGTTTACTATACATTAACTTGGCACGAACGTTGTTTGTACTATCTCATACAAACTCAAATTCAAAATATTACAGACAGTTTAACGGTAAACTATTTTTCGAATGGACTTGACCACGGTCAGACAAAAAGTTAGTATTACTACAGGCCTTTTCTTGGTAGGGGAAATCATCAAATAACTTCCCCCGCCTTGGGTGGAGCGGGGGGGAGTGTCAGACTTGTACTGACTAAAACCCACCTATGTTCCTTCTATTACCCTTTACGTTCCGGGGCCGCGGTATCTTTTTACAATAACCCGCAACCCCGGAGTGGCAACACATGTGACCGCGAACGATTTCCCCGTGGTTCCCGCTGTCTATGTGACATAGCCCTTACCGCGAGGGTACCGTAAGGGTGGAGGGCCATAAATGTGAGATGATATTCGTGTAATTCAACGCAAGTGCAAACATTTGTAGACATCACGATGAAATATCGTTAGGGATGTACTTGCATGCGTCACGGCGAATGTACACGAAGAGCTCCGACCGATGACGTCAAAGGTAAAATGTGGGTAGAATTAGGTTACTAAGATTGTTGGTTTAAATTATATTGCTTTGTAAATTATATGCCAGTGAGGTGAAAGTATGTTTTAACCGACTTAAAAAAATGGACAGGTTCTATGTTTGACCGTATTTTTTATGTGTGTTCACCGATTATTCCACCTACTGTGGACTGATTTTCTTTTATTTTTGTTCGAAATATTACTTTTGATGTCCCATTTCCATTTTATTTATATTGATTGGGTAATTTAAGAAATATCGTCTATAATTGATATTTTTTCTTCCATGTCTATATGGACGATCTGCTAATCTTTTGGTAATGATGGAAAATGTATATTTGAAAAAAAAATATGTGGTAAATGTGAGGTACAGGAAATAAAAACCATATACCCAAGTATATGGTTTTAATTTTCTGTACCTCTTCGTATTCCTGAGACAAAAGCTCTTGTCAGACAGGCAGACGCGCAAGAAAGTGCTCTAAAGAGGGTTCCGTTTTTAACTTTTGAAGTAAGGAACGCTACATAATCTAAAAAAAAGTAATGTATAATTTTCTCTATAACTCGAATAGACTTCAGCTTTGAATAGTTAAAGTAGTAAAAAATGGAGATTCAGCCATTTCGATATCCGCAAGCTTTGAACAAACAGCATCGGCTACCGCTGATGCGGGACATTATTCATTCTGCTTAGCTAAAGTGGTAACTATTCCAGTTCAATGTTTGAACTGTGGATACGAACAGAAATATTTTAAGTGCACTTTTCGATTTAATCTCCAGAATAAATGGGAGAAATAAAATATACTTTTTAGGGTTTCGCACCTCAAAAGGAATAAAAGGAACCCTTATTGGCGCACTTTGTTGTCCGTCTGTCTGTCAAAACTCTTTATATTGAGAACGCGCGTAGTTATCGAATTTAAATCAAAATCATATAGGTACCTACCCAAGTCACTCAAGTCCCTTAAAGCGGTGAAAACATCGACCCTCAGTCTACGCAGTCAAAAGGTATGGGTTTTCATGACGCAAGTTTGTACGGAACCCTCGGTGTGCGAGTCTAACTGGCTATAATTGTTTTTTTTTAAACGTTGCTCCACATCAGGAATGTCACCTGTATCGCGGGTGCGTTTACAAACATTTAAACTCACATACACAAACAATCAGACCCGGAACAACTATCTGTAGGCCATACAATTATTTGTTCCGTGCGGGGATTGAAGCCTTGACACGCAGCGCAGCAGTCGATCGTTCAGCCACTGCGCAAACCGTGTCGTTGTTTTCACAAAAGAATAGAATTAGTGAATGGATCTCCTAATACACCTTTCTAATGGCTTAGGGGCTTAATTAGAAGGCAATACAGTGAGCTTAATCATCTCTACATACAGTTTCTGTATAGTACGTTAAACCCATGACGAAGGCAAAGACGTAGGCTTCTCCACTAAATCCACTACAAGACGCGATGTAGGTATCTATTGACATTTTCCATTAATCCATTTTCAGACAAATCACTGTACATCAAATGATAACCCATATTAAAAGTAGAATTAGTAGGATATAATATAAGTAGGATAGTAGGAAGTGGGATAATCATTTTCAGAATACCATGTAAATATATATGTTCTATAGTTTCACAAAAAGCTACCAAAGTTTCATAACAATCAGATCAATGGCTTAGGAACCAATAGAGGCCAAACATCATCTTTTACTTTTTAAAACATATCTAATAGGGGTAAAACTCAGTACCGTGTACATTACAAGTTAGATGTCAGTTAACCCTTAAAAAGGAGTGATAAGGAGGAAGTTTTCCTCCTGCCTCCTCTTTTTATGACCCTCCTAAACATCATTACAGGCAGTATCGTGTTATCGGTTACAGACGATGTTCAGATATTCAACGCATAAAATATTTACAGCTGATAAGGATGCCTCATTACCTTATCAGGAATTAGGAGAGCACAACGCATCTGTCACGTAACTCGGGCTTCTTGCTTACGAAGTTAGTAATTTGATCATGGTACTCCTTTAGATAATAAAACAAGAGCGAATCAGACACCGAGGGTTTCGTACATACCTGCGACATAAATTTGCGATTGAAGGTTGATTTTTTCACAGCACAAAGGGACCACAGATTTGATTATATGTTTTTTTTATTTTCTAAACCTCTGCGTATTCCTGAGATAAAGGGTCTTGATATACAAACAGGCTGGCTAAAGAGAGTAAAGGTTCCTATTTTCTTTTTGAGGTAAGGACCTCTAAAAAAACACGTTGCATGCATCGACATCCAAATTGGGGTTCTAAAATGGCTGCTTTTTTTTCTGGGGGTGGGAAATCATAAAATAACTTCCCCCGCTCTGGGTGGAGCAGGGGAAGGGTCAGAGAAAAAAATTCTGCTTTAGCAGAAGATTGCGGGGGGGAGTGTTAGACTTGTATTGACTAAAACCTACCCATGTTCCTTCTATTGCCCTTTATGTTACGTGGCCGCGTTACCTCTTTCGAACAACCTGCAACTTTGGCAGGCGGTGGCCCTGGCAGGGGCCTGCCAGGTCTGTTCTGCTGTGCTGAAATCTTTTAGGGGAGCGCGTGGAACACTAAAATGGTCACAGCCGCAGTTAATATTATGAATTGTTACTTAGTGACCATTCTACTAATGGTAACGTTATTTATATTATTCACCTAAGTATTATTATTCTGCTTAAGCAGCCATTTTGAACCCGTTGTTTAGTTTGTGTATGCAAAATCCTTACTAATATTGTAAAAGCGAAAGTGAGTTTGTTTGTTTATTTGTTACGTCTTTACGCCTAAATTGCTAAACCGATTTTGATGAATTTTGGTACAGATTTAGTTGAGACCCTGGAAACGGATATAAGCAATTTTTTTCTAAAGTGAGAAATAAGGGAGAAAGAGGGAAGAAAAGGGACAACTCAGCTTTGCTATTACATTAAATAAGGCGTAAGGGCAAAAACTACGGGTAGCAGGTACCTGTAAATCAGGAAAGGGGAACTGTGCTACACCGAATTTAACACGAGCGAAGCTGTGGGCAAAGGCTAGTTTTAGAATAATCGAAAACCGGGAACTGGATAAAAAATCAACTTCTAAGATTGTTTTTACTTATTAAGATGCAGGTGAAGTTATACAGCGTGTAAAACCGGTCAAGAGCGCGCCAGACTCGCGTATCGAGAGTTCCGTACAATCTCGCGACATAAACAACCATATACTTTGACTGCTTAGACTGAGACAGTTGATTTCACAGCACAAAGCGATCACAGAAATGAGTACTTATATGGTTTTAATTTCAACTCGATACCTCCATGCGTCTCCAAGATAAAAAGGCATTGACAAAACGTTCCTGAGATAAAGCGTCTTGACAGACAGACGGAAAACAAAGTAATCGAAGGGTTTCGTTTATTTTTCCTTTTAACGGTCGGAATCATAAAATTGGTCTTACAAAGCACCGTAAAGCATCTTTATTCTAATGTCTAGCAACCCTAACACCAGACATGAAGGTCAAAGGGCAAGTGCGGGTCACTTCGACCCTTCCAGCATTCCAGGCAAGTGTTCAACTTTAGCCCTTTCTCATGCTGACGAACAAAACATTATAATGTAATTAATAGTGCTTTTAAACGAGATCATTTCATTAGGGCTTTAGAGATTGTTGATGCTTATGTCATGGAGCTTTTTTTTACGGATGGGAATTCATGAAATAACTTCCCCCGCTCTGAGCGGAGCAGGGGGGAATGTTAAACGTTTTCTGACTAAAATCCACCCATGTTCTTTCTTTTGGCCTTTGTGTTCCGGGGCCGAGGTACCTCTTTCGAACAACCCGTAACCCCGGCAGGGGGTGGCTCTGGCAGGCAACTCTGCATGTCAGAACGTGAAATTCTAGCTGAATATTGGTTATAAAAATAACAAAGATATAGCCCATAATATATAAATAAATTCGTGAAATTCTAGCTGAATATGGGTTATTAAAATACAAAGATAAAGCCCATATTATATTATAATATGGGCTATATCTTTGCTTTTTGGTCTAATTTACAAATCGGAGGCCACGGGAGTGGCCTTGCCAAGTAAAAAAATTACCATTACCAAAAATTAGAGTCCCTTATTTTTGAATAATCTAAAAGACGGAATAAATAGAATGTAATCACTCTGACCCTGAAAACTACCCAATTATTATTATTCACCAATTCATCGGAACATAGTTTTTTTGACAGAATAAGGCTCGTTTACGATATTTTCAGAGTAAGGCTGGCCTTGGCCTGGATTAAAGGAACAGCTTAACATGCGATGAAATATTATTGACAAGGACAGTGAAATAAGATGATGAAATACTTGAACATAGAATATTAAATTATTTTAGTGTTGGTACATCTCGCTAGGAGGATCGGAAATCTTCCAGCCTCAATAATAGCAGCTTCTCGGGTCTCTTTAGGTTAAACTAAGCTTGCCTAGTTTAGTCTGTGGATGGATGACCACCCGTAACATACCGAGTTTCCTCCGTGCCTTGGAAAGCACGTTGAGCTGTTGGTCCCGGTCGCCATTCGTAGATCTTTGACAGTCGTTACAGTTAGTCAGTAATCTGATGAAATTTTGCAGAGGTAGATTATAGTCTGGTGTTATTCTATAAGATATTTTTTTTTCGATAACACGCGAGCGAAGCCGCGGACGCCAGCTAGTAAACCATATAACAAAGAGAATAAGTTATTCCAAGAACCCGCGATCTCCAAGTTCCTTTCTCAACCGCAAAAAACAACCGACCCTCAATATTTAAAACCGCTAAATCTTAGTAGGCTATATACTTTGATGCCGTCACTACCGCATGTCGCCTTGTCGTCGACCCTGTGACCCGCCCCCTGCTCCCCTTTTGTGATGAACGGCTCTTTGCATTACGCCCCACTCTCCTCTCCTTGAAAAAAATAGAGAAAAAACTGATAAGGTTGTAAAAAAGGTTCTCAAAGTTTGTTTTATCGTTTCAGAAAGTAGGAATTAATTGGGGTCATGATATCGCGATACGAATTAATTATTTTTTTAGTACTTTTTCAGACCTTGTGTAATGTTTTTAACTAAGGGAAAGCGGAGGGAGTTATTTGATGATTTGTGCAACAGTCAGAAACCTCAAAAGAATCTTCTGAGTATCGTACATTGATATGCATTAAAAAACAGTAACTTTTTCATTACCAATAAACTACATAATATAAATATCTACATCTATTCAAATAATAATTTAAGTAATTTTATTTTGAATTGACGTAAATATTAGGTAGTAGCGTGAAAATAGTCTGCCATAATATGAAATCTATCTCCTAGCCAAATTACATTACCATCCGATCAACCGTTTGGTCATGAGAAGGTTTCAAACATGCAAACAAACGTACAAACAAAAATACATTCAAACAAACGGTACGATTAACGCAGAGACTAAGCGATCGACAGCTGCCCTGCATGTCGCGAGTTCGATCCCCGCATGGAACAAATATTTGTCTCCCTTACAGGTATGTTTTTCAGGTCTCGCTGTTTATGTATGTGAGTTTAAGCGTTGGTAAACGCACCCGTAACACATCAGAAATTCCTAGTATGGGGCAACGTTTTAAAAAAGAAGTAAAGAAACAGGGTAACGTTCACAGTGGAGGTGTGGATATCCCATTAGAGAAATCCTTACTTAATATTATAAAAGCGAAAGTGAGTTTGTTTCTTTGTTACGTCTTCACGCCTACGTGGCTAAACCGATTTTGATGAATTTTGGTACAGAGATAGTTGGGACCCCGGAGACGGACACACGCCAACTTTTTTTGAAAAAGTGAGAAATTAGGGAGAATGAGGGAAGGAAAGGGAAAACTTAGCTTTGCTAATACAGTAAATAAGGCGCTAGGACCAAAACTACAAGCAACGGGTACCTGCAAATCAGGAAAGGGAACAGTGTTACCCCCAATAAAACGCGAGCGAAACCGCGGGCAAAAGCTAGTCTGCCAATATATCTTGCCGCTGCAGCAGTAATATAAATAATGTTAAGCCAGTACACCTTATTGCAGCTCATACAACCCTTAAGTGATCTGTGGGAATACTGCAGCATACCCTTGGCTTACCGTTAGATGGAATTTTGAAATAAAAGTCGTTCTTTATGAAATTACTGATTATTTCGTAGAGTTCATGTGGGAAATATCCGGTGTTTATTATCTGGGTTATAGATTTAGATCCCTTTCGAACAACCCGCAACACCGGCAGGCGGAGGCTCTGGCAAGCCCCTCTGCTTTGCTGACATCTCTTTGAGGCGCGCGTGAAACACGAACGCGCCGTCGACACGGCCAGTCTTCAATAGACGGACGGACGGTGAGCTACCCATTGCTCACCGTCTATATGGCCCACGGCGCCCGGGGCGTCTCCCGCGGGCGGCTGGGTTGGTTTGAGGTTCTGTCCCTCAAACGCCCGGCCACCTCCTTTGCTTGCTTTAGCAGGTCTTAAGTTGGTTTCGCAAGTCAGGTAAAAATCCTCGAGGGAGTTTCCTCCGCCATGGAGCGACGGAGGGGTCTGTCAGACTCCTACTTAGCACACGCTCCTTATTTAGCACAGCCTTGAGACACACAATAATTACCTGCTTTTTGTGTTTAGTTTTAGGTTTTATCATTTTTTAAATAAAAATCATTTTTTTTGTCTGATGTTGTGTGCATTTGTGACATCTGCCAAATATTTGACTGAAACCACACAGTGTTCCTTCTCGGGACTTCTGACTGGGGTGCGGGGACATTATTGCGTACAATACAATCACCCCAGCAGATGTGGATTAATTGGTGTTTGCTAGCTGACATGTGATTTTGAAAGAATAATTTCTTAAATGTACCTTATGATAAACGGATTGCATAAAACCTGGTTCTTATCACCTGAAAGACAGTTGTGTTGCTTGGGAGTTTGTTCCGCCACTTCTTCTTACCAGCTTAAACGGCAGAAGTGGCGAAGGGCAAAGCGTTTTTGCGGGACTGTCTCTTGTAATGTGACGTTCATCAAAAAGTGCTGATTATCAGCCTTTTTTTGTGTGGGAAATCATCAAATAACTTCCCCCACTCTGGGCGGAGAGGAGGGGAGTGTCAGACTTTTACCGACTAAAACCCACCCATGCTCTTTCTATTGCCCTTTACGTCCCGGGGCCGCGGTATCTCTTTCGAACAACCCGCAACCCCGGCAGGTGATTATCAGCCTAATTTGAATAAATGACTTTTGATTTTGATTAACACTTTATAAAACCTTTCCCTCTTAATTTACCTTCTAAATGTTACCTACCTTCCTAACTAATACCAGCAACGTATGTACATCATCATCATCATCATCAGGCTATATTAGTCCACTGCTGGACATAGCCCTCCCCTAATGAGCGCCATAGCGCCCTGTCTTCAGCTTGCCGCATCCAGCATCTGCCTGCAGTCTTTCTTAGATCGTCATCCCACCAACTTGTGTACAATGCATTCAAATTCTCAGAAAGTCTAATTGAAATCAAATAACTAGACAAGGTACACAAAAGCTCACACATGCGCATCCTATGTCTCCGCTCCCTTACTCGTTAATATAAATTGTAATTCACACACTCATACAACGAAGTTTCCAAAGCGTCTCTTTATCTTACACATTCTACTCAAATTGATTTCCCAGTTCAAACACATTTCCAAGAACACTTCAATGTCTTTATTGCTTAAATTGATATCAAATTGAATCTTACGAACATGCGTGTTCAAGGAATGGCCTTTCAAATTTATTGTGTGTCAAATATGTCAAATATTCTGACCCTACTAATATTATAAAACATTCACATGTTTGTGAGGATGGATGGATGATTGTACTCTATCACGTCAAAACGGCTGAACGGATCTTGATGAAATTTGGCACAGAGTTAAATTTTAGTCTGGAAGAACACAAAGCATTTTATTTTTTGATATCACGCTGGCAAAACCGCGGGTGCCAGCTAGTCTTTTATAAAACATTGCTCTACTCTATAAATTTCTACTGTATCATGGGTGCATTTACAAACATATTTAAACTCACATATACAAAAAGCCAGACCCGTTTTGAGCAGTTTTGTTAAGGTCAATGACATTAACAAAAGTCACCGACTTCCGAGAGTACAGTTATTTTTTTTCTAGCTTCCGCCCACGACTTCGTCCGCATGGCATAGTTATTTTGGCTCCAGGGTCCCAACTATCTCTGTACCAAAATTCATCAAAATCGGTTTAGCCAATTAAGCGTGAACACGTAACAAACAAACAAACTCACTTTCGCTTTTATAATATTAGTAAGGATTTCCTTTTGTTTTTTTTTATATATGCAGCTAGATTTATTTTTAACAAGTAGATACTAGTTTATTTTCTAAGATCAAAACATCAAACAAGACAGATGCGATAACCCTTCACCAAAAGAGAGTTTATAATAATGTTCAAACTGTCATAACATCCATGAAAGTGGCGCCGAGGGTACTACCCTTTTCCTCGGTCACCTTTTACAACCCTCGCGGGACGGTATCATAGGGATGTGAAGAGTATTATGTGTTTTTCGAATACTTAAGGCTGTACAGTCTGTAAAAGAGATAAGTAAGCACGCTCGGCAGATATAGTTGAAATGTACTTAAAAATCCATGTTATCTGAATGAATCCTTATCCTTACTAATATTATAAAAGCGAAAGTGAGTTTGTTTGTTTGTTCCCTAATCACGCTTTAATGGCTAAACCGATTTTGATGAATTTTGGTACAGAGATAGTTGGGAACCAGGAGACGGACATAGGCTAATATTTATTTAAAAAAGTGGGATGTGAGGGAGAAAGCGGGAAGAAACGGGAAAACTTAGCGTTGCTATTACAAATCAATAAGGTGCAAGGGGAACTGTGTTACCCCAAATTTAACGCGGGCGAAGCCGCAGGCGAAAGCTAGTGTTTTCAATAAAAGTTAAATTTATAAGTTACTAGCTTTTGACCGCGGTTTCGCTCGCGTTTAATTCGTAACACAGTTCCCCTTTCCTTATTTGCAGGTACCTGCTACCTGTAGTGTTTGCCCTTGCGCGTTATTTATTGTATTAGCAAAAGTAAGGTTTTCCTTTTATTTTCTCTTCCTCCCTCATTTAAACCTATTTTTATTAAAAACAATATGTCCGTCTCCAGGGTCTCAACTATCTCTGTACCAAAATTCATCAAAATCGGCTTAGCCATTCAGGCGTGAAGACCTAACAAACAAACTCACTTTCGCTTACACAATATTAATAAGGATTTTATTACAATGTGTTTTTATTATGGTAATATTATTTGGCTCCTTATTAAATTATTATACTAATTTGTATGTCAGTATAGCAAGACATAGCAAGAACGAGTACTACTTATAAGATCCTTAATGTAACTACCTATGTCTAACAAAAAAATAAAAGATTATAATTAAAGAAAACAGTTCATTAAATAAATTAAATTTAAATTGATGACTTCCATCGGTTTCTAAGAAAAATCAAGTAGACGAGCTTGGTTGATTATCTCTTTTGCTGATTGTACATTTTAAAAGTTGGTAACATCGCAATTTCTATTACATGTTACGCTGTTTTGATGACCACTTCAGAAATTATGACTTACTATCGCGAATCATGAGATTGAGCTTGGTGGCAGACGGACAGACGGGCGGGCAGCAAAGTCTAATAGGGTCATGTTTTACCCTATGGGTTAGGAAACTTATAAAGGAATTGAATAATTAACCTACTGTTCTGCACCAAAATACTAACCCAAACAGCCTGGATATTCATGCTACTTGACATTCAGGACAGCAGAGCCGTCACAATTACTCGCTAATGGTACATTTAAATGCAAAGACCAGCAACGGGCGCCCCTCCGAAGTCGTGCTTTCATTGAGCATTACTATACTGAATTGTATTCAGAGAATATCTCTTGATTTCATGATTAAGCTAATTTATAACTTTGATTTTGTAAGCATAACTTGATTTATAAACCTTTTTTTTTTAATCATTAAATAACTACCCCCCACTCTGGGCGGAGCGGGGGGGAGTGTCAGACTTGTATTTACTAAAACTCACCAGTGTTCCTTCAATTGCCCTTTACGTTCCGGGGCCGCGGTATCTCTTTCAAATAACCATTCTACCAATAATATAGTTTTCTTTTTATTTCAATTTACAATATTAGTCATTTTAGGTAACATCAAAGACATGCATTCCATGGATGAAAAAACTTTGGCTTTTCTTGGTTTCGTTGACTTTATTTGCCACCGACTTCCGGAAATAAAGTTATTTTCCAGTTTTTAGTTTTTTTTTAGAAGGCGGTTTTATTTTTTTACTAAAAAGTTTTTATTTCAGGATTTTTAGTTATAGTATTATGATATAATACGCAAACACGGTTAAAAAGTTTTTATTTTTAGCTTTAGTCTTAGATACAAGTTTTAGTTCCACATCAAGCTATAGATTAAATACTAAGTATCTATATTATGCTTTAGTATTAAACCAATTCAGAAATCATATGCATCATCCCCTAGGGGATACGGTCACCCTGCTCCCACTCGTCTGCCTACCCTGGCGAAACCCATACTTATACATGTGATTGCAGCAATCACGGCGGATTTGCTGTCATTTATTAAAGAGTGCCGTTGTATATCACTGAAGATCTATCACCAAATTAAAATACAATCACCTCAAAAAACTGCGATGACCTTCCAAACCATAGTAGTACCTACATAGCATTTTTTGATCATTTGTCTTCGACAACTTCTAAAATATAATCGACGAATGAGTATTTCATCAACGTACACGAAGTCAATCTAATACGCATTATTAAAGATAATTCAAAAACTACTTGTCGGATCTTGATATTTTTTTTATGGGACCAAACGACAACCACCAGCTTTTGAATAAAAAAAGAATCATCAAAATCGGTTCACTCAGACCTGAGTTATGAGGTAACAAACACAAAAAAAAAAAAACATACAGTCGAATTGAGAACCTCCTCCTTTTTTTAAAGTCGGTTAAAAATACACTAAAATTACTTTACCTACTAATAAATTACATTAAATACAAATTCGGATTTTTAATATTAAATTAAAATGCATTAGATTATAGTTAAATTAACTATCAGCACGTACAAATTTCATAAAAATAAAAGTCTATTTCATTTCGTTCGAAAATAAAAGTTCGAAAGTAACAAAAATAAGTTACATAATCAGTCATGCCGAATTACAAAACAAAACAATTTTCTCACAGGAATTGGAATAGCTGCATGTCTGCCACGGCCATTCCGGATATAAGGACAGTCTAGCCTATCGGCGATAATAAACCCCACCCCACGGGTATTTTAGACCTACAACACGACCACACAATTCCTTTTTTTCAGAGTTCGCAAACATCAAAACTTCTCAACTCCGAAAAAAGAAAATCAATTTTCATTAACCCCAAATTCCGTGAAAGGTTTAGTTGTTCCAAGAGGCCCATTCTCGCGACTCCCACGCAATAACTGTCCATGTCCGTCATTGTCATTTCCGGTACAAACTTTACAAAGTGAGCGAGGTCAGGAAGTTTAAATAAACTCCGGTCCTTCGGTACTAACATCAGGACGTTTTACACCCTTTATTTTTCGATTTATTAAATATACAAATATGTGTTGAAAGTTTTCTGCGTCGTCTATTTTCTTACTTTGATAGGACAAGCAGAATATATGGGTTTATAATAATGACTACTGATATTATGTACTCCTTTCTCTGGAGCCCTAACCGTCGCCCGGTAGCTTGGAGCCTGCCTTCGACATCGATCGGCTTAAACCTAATTTTATTTATTAGTTTAAACTTCATGTCATGTACATCAGATTAACATAGGCGGACTTTATCCCACAAGGCATTTTATGCCAGTCAGCCTTTGGGTTAAATAAGACAATATAGTGATAGGGATGAATAGAATATTCTTAATATGCCAAACAAATAATATATCTACGGAAAACATTTGAATGAACCGAACACTTCAGTTATAAGTGTCCGAAGAAACCCAACTTTGTCTATACCAATATTAAAGAGGAAATATTCTTTTGTTTGTTTGTTTGTACCGAATAGGCTCCAAAACTACTGGACCGGTTTTAACCATGTTTTCACTAATAGGAAGCTACATTATCAAGAAGTAACAAAAACAATACAAAATCACGCTACTACCCTCAGAAGCGGGCCAGCAACTAAAGACGCGAGTGAAACCGCGGAGGACAGTTAGTTTTATATACAGGGTGGCCAGTTGATAGACGTCCAAAGAAAAAAATTAGATGCCTTATGCTAAGGGGTACCCGAATTACCCCCATGTATGTTCCGCGATTATTTGTAGTTTAGGAGCTAGAATTTTTTTAAGTACTATTTTCAAAATTTTCACCTAACATTGGTTTTTATTTTTTATGTCTTTATTCCTATCATTTTTAGATATTCTTTTTTGTGGAATCTATTAGCGATAACAATAGCTACCATGCAAAAAAAAACCGTTTGCCTAGGCATTGTAGAACTTACCACAAAATTAGTCCAAAGTTCAAAATTACCATTAGAGTTCAATAATCAAAAAAGTTCAGAGCTTAAAAAAAAATAAGTTAGGGGTACCAGAGGTTTCTAAATGATCTTAAAAACTTCTATGGACCTTCAACAGACAAAATCGGTAAAAAAATATAGAGCTCGATCGGGGATTATTTCCTGTAATTAGCGTTGATAGCAATAAAGGTATTTTTACAGTTATTGTTATAATTTGGGATTTCTTTATTTTTGCCACTTTTATGATAAAAAAATACGGTAGATAGTTTACAAATTTTATTAAAACACGTTACAAAAGGTTTTCAAAGTGCCGCCGTACCACAGAAATGCACAATCTACATCTACGGAGGAAATTGTCTTTTAGTTGTAAACCATGTCTCGTCTCAGTGTTAAGTTAACGTCTGACAGCAAAATTGGTAATTCTTCAAGAACTCTTTGTAGGTGGCTCCATCGAGCTTGGACAGCGGTCTGACTATGGATGCTCCATAGTTCGCTATCCTCTTTCCGTAAGACCATAAAATTTTCAACACCACTTCAGTGTGAACATGTGGTCCGGCGTTCTCAACGGTGAACTACCAATTACTTTACCACCACCTTTCGAGCTGCTGTCCAGGCTCGTGATGGTACGCAAGGGACACTAACAATGAGGAAGAGCTAAAACAGAAAATTGAAGAAGCGGGAAATGTGGCGGGCCTGTTGGTGTAGTGGTTAGTGGCCCTGACTGCTGAGCCGGAGGTCGTGGGTTCGATTCCCACCCAGGACAAACTTTGTGTGATTTTTTAACTTTGTCTGGTTACCATAACACAAGCTCTGCTTAGCTTGAGATCAGATAGCCGTGTGTGAGTTGTCCCAAGATATTTATTATTTATTTATTTAATGTTGTAAGAAGTAACAGAGAAGCCTTTAGACTTTAGACAACTAAAAGACAATTTCCTCCGTAGATGTAGATTGTGCATTTCTGTGGTACGGCGGCACTTTGAAAACCTTTTGTAACGTGTTTTAATAAAATTTGTAAACTATCTACCGTATTTTTTTATCATAAAAGTGGCAAAAATAAAGAAATCCCAAATTATAACAATAACTGTAAAAATACCTTTATTGCTATCAACGCTAATTACAGGAAATAATCCCCGATCAAGCTCTATATTTTTTTACCAATTTTGTCTGTTGAAGGTCCATAGAAGTTTTTAAGATCATTTAGAAACCTCTGGTACCCCTAACTTATTTTTTTTTAAGCTCTGAACTTTTTTGATTATTGAACTCTAATGGTAATTTTGAACTTTGGACTAATTTTGTGGTAAGTTTTACAATGCCTAGGCAAACGGTTTTTTTTTCATGGTAGCTATTGTTATCGCTAATAGATTCCACAAAAAAGAATATCTAAAAATGATAGGAATAAAGACATAAAAAATAAAAACCAATGTTAGGTGAAAATTTTGAAAATAGTACTTAAAAAAATTCTAGCTCCTAAGCTACAAATAATCGCGGAACATACATGGGGGTAATTCGGGTACCCCTTAGCATAATGCATCTATTTTTTTTTTTTGGACGCCTATCAACTGGCCACCCTGTATAATAAGATAATAAATCATCCATTATCACATAGGTATCAGATGATGCCTGTCATAATTAGCAAATCTCATTATAACAAGCTTTATAATCTCGCATATCAAGAGATTAGGTTAAAATTGCAACATTATAACTAACGTAAGGTAAGTAAAATAAGGAACTATAAATTTTTGCAAGTATGATTGCAAAAATTTATAGTTCCTTATTGTCGCTTCAGTGCCTCGGAAAATTCGTATAGACAATATTAACTTTTATATAGCTTTCTTTTTGGGCCCAGTGTTGTAACTTTTTTTTTAACCATGTTGAGATATGGACCTTTTGACCTCGTACAGAGTTATTTTTCTTTTGTTTTATTTGTTATTTTTTTTTATTTAACTGCATTGTACTGTTTGAGTCAAATAAATACTTTTTCTTTGTTTGGTTTTAACTTCTTTTTAATATTAGCAGCGGGCGTTGTGACGATCCCCCGGAGAACACGTACGACACTGGCGGTCTGCCTCGCTTGTGCGGAGCACCGCTGTGTTCACGTAGAGGTGATCGGCGGTGGCAAACTCTCGCGTCTGGCCCTGGTTCAGTCCATAGACCAGGCAAGAGGAAATGGGAAGCGGTCACCTCCTTCTGCGAAGCAAACATGCTAGCAAAGGAGTGTTCCACACGCGGCTCAAAAAAATGACAGCAAAGCAGAAGGGATTACCAGGGCCACTGGCTGCTAGAGTTGCGGGTTGTACGAAACAGGTACCGCGGCCACGAAACACAAAGGGCTAAGGAAGAAACATGGTTTTAGTCAGTAAGAGTATGACACTGCCCCTGTTCCAGCCAGAGCAGGGAAACACTGAAAAAGGCTTGACATGCAACGAAACCTTCAGTGCGAAAAAAACAACATTTATTATTGAACATAACGTCCCGCATTAAATGTAACAACAGTTAACATGCGTAATAGTAATAATCTTGTATTTTAATATGGCCGTAGAGATACCATATCAGTAATCAAGTGCAGTGTACTCGCTGCTATTTATTCATGCCACTGGCATTAATATTGGTCAAGGTGTCCTTGTTTGTAATAAGGATTGTATCATCAACCTGTTTGAATTCATTTTTAAAATATGAGCATGAATCTTAATCGTTAGCTCCTTTTACGTCAAAGAATATTTTATGACAACTATCCATATTGTTGACATTGTTATTCCATAACTATCCAATTTATTTGTGGTCTGCGCAGCATTTTTTTTTATTTCATATAGTAAAAAAAAACCTTTTATTTCATGCATTAATAGTTGCTAAAACTTTTACATTAATTTGTGTTTTTACATAATATAAAAAAAATAGTTGCTACAATATATTTATGTTTGTTTCCATTTCACATAAATTTTAGTTTTCTTTCTTATCACAATTTTTTAATTAATAATAATAATAAAACCTTTTATTTCATGCTTAGAATACAGCTTATTTAAAAAAAAATACTGATGTTGTTTACACGAATTTCACTATTTTACAAAATGGTTAAATATTTCATATTATATACATGTAAATATACACATATTTATTTCATACTTCCCTATAACTCGTCATGTAACCAGACTACACCTGTTGACAATGTTATATACAATATGTAGTAAAATATTATAAGTATGGTATTGTTTTGCTCATTTTTAAATAAAATCGCGTATTTTTTTCGGTGATTGGTTAGACAACGCTTACTATATAAAAAAATATTAGCAGCATGCAACGCAAGATTTTGAGAGAGAATGTTCAGTTATCCAATAACCATAATAATACTTGTATTTAAAAAATGTATATTGCAACAAATTGTAATATATATTGCAATATGTTGTAATATATTATAACGTATTATAACATATTGCAACATATTTACATGCACCAATTTTTCTAATTCTTTTTTTTTGTGTTTGTTATTGTCAGGAGAAGGAATTTTAGAGTAGTTAAAAGTACAAGGAGATAGCAATAAGTGGCATAGCATTATATTTATGATATGTTTGTATGTACATATTTTAGTTATTTAGTTACACTAAATTACTTAAGATTGTATATTTAAATAAACAACGAAATTATAAAAAATAATTCTGTTATTTCAAAAATAAAATAGCCCATCAGCATAAGGAATAAGTCAAGGTTAAAAGTGCTCACAGCTCCAGGTAAGCACGTCATTGGTATTATACACGTACTACATCTACGTCATTACTGGCCCATTGTTGGACAAGGCCTTCGTATTTTTTTTTCCATTGGTCCTGGTGCTACGCCACTTCTTTGCAAATCCACTTAATGTTTGCACTAATATCAATTATATCTTAGGTTGACCCAATTATGGTATTATTTTACTCATTTATATAGAAATTCGTTTTTATTTTTCGGTGGAGAAAATTAGAGACCAAGTAGCGTCCAAGGACTGATATGACAAGAGTAACTGTGTAAAAAAAAATTAGCACCATGTGAACCAAGATTTTGAGTCAAGATGTTCAGTTCTCCGTTTCCAAAAATAGATAGCAACAAGTTTGTTCGAAACAAAAATTGCTAGTTCCACCACACTGTGAAAAAATAAACAAGAACAACCAAATGCAACGACAAGTATTAAAACAAGAGCAATAAACATGGAGATAAAAGGAGCAACTCACTATTTATATCTTAGTTGTATTCGTTACGTAGTCGAACGACATCATGTCACAAGATCCATTACAGTATTTACCACCAGAAAGATGGTGTGAAGTTCAACGTGTCTTCAAAAAAGACTGGCCAAAGGAATCGTCGGGGTACTCCTTGCTGGCTATGCAAAAACAGTGGGTCGATAGAGGAATTGCTCTGTCAAATGAACCTGAATTAAGTTTTAACGTTTATTGCCCTTTTGGTGATGTGCAAAATGGAATGGTTGCAGTGATTAACGGGGTATGTTAAAGTTTTTGTTATCGTTTTGTATTGCAACATATATACGTATTTATTAATCCCCATTGTCCTTGGTCACGGCATCATGCGTGAACGGTTGCATCAAATTTGCTAATTCTCTTTTTGTTGTGTTTGTTATTTTATAGAAAAAAAAAAACGTAGGGTCAAAAATCAAAATTAAAAGCCATTTATTCAAATTAGGGTAATAATCAGCACTTGTTGAACGTCAAATTACAAGAGACAGTCCCACAAAAACGCACCGCCCTTCGCCACTTTCTAGTGTTTTAGCTGGAAAGAAGAAGTGGCGGAAGAACTCCACACACCTGTCTGTCAGATTAGAGAAACCAGATTGTTGGTAGGTACCTACTTACTTTTTTCCATTTTATACCTACCTAATTAGAGTAGAAAAAGTATAAGAAGATAGTAAGAGGTAGGAAAATTGGATTGCATGGCTGGACATAGTTAGTAATTTATATATTTTGTAATGCTGCACCCCACGTAGAATTGGGTATTAAACATATACACCTTCTCCCTGCATCACTCTATTTTATGCTGAAAACTGCATCAAAAATCGTTGAGTAGTTTTAAAGATCTAAGCGAACAGACAGCAAAAGCGATTGAAAGATAATTATGGTCCTCCTTATCACATCGTATTTATCTTTAGATAGCCAACTTGCATATATTGTCGCGATAACCATGTGCAAGTTGCTAATTGAACAACCTTGAAGCCTTTACCATACTAATGGGGTCAGCTTCCAGCCTCAACAGTTGCAGCTGAATACCATTTTTTTTACAAGGAGAAAAGGTGCATCTGATCTCCACAACCCTGATAATAAGAAAGAAAGAAAAACTTTTATTTGAAATAAAAACAAACGACTATTACGAATATTGGGTAAAACAAACGATTCTTTTTGGAAAGACTGGATGTCAGCCTTCCCACCTACTAAGTAACTGTAACGACTGTCAAAGCTCCTCAAATGACAGTTAAGACAAATAAATAAACATTCAGTTTAGACACGTCAATAACTTAAAAAAAAAAAATGCCAACCAGAAAACACACCAGCCGTTGCCAGAAGCTAGCAGAGGAAGGGCAAGCAGAAGTCCAAAAATCTGCCCACCAGTCTTACCGAGGGACTCGTTTTATGAAGAAACTGGATTGAGGATGTCAGATAGACAGTCGCTCCATGTAATATGAGTACCTAGTAATACACGGTTAGACTGAAAATATTAGGAATATTTTTTAGTTGGCAAAAACTAGGGATGATGATAATTTTAAAATAAAACTCTTAACAAACTTACCAAAGAAAACTGATAACATTATCTCTTTTAAAATATACTGTATGGAAAAATGGTCGCGTTGTACCTTAATACGAATGTACGCACACTGCCATCTAGCTTTAATATTAGAAACTAATCTCGTAACAAATTTTCTAAACAGAACATAGATGGAGCTAGTTGAGATACATTCAGACTAAAATATTTCTTTGTTTTATATATTTAAATCACACATACACGTCTAATGTACATGATTGTGTTGAAAGCACTGAAAAATTTCATCCGCATCGCTGTCAATGGGGAAAGTACAGACGCCTGCACATCAAGCTACTACAATCTGTCAGATTTCTTTGATAGATTTTCGACTTTATTTCTAAAGTATTAGGTTCAAGGTTCATTGGGAAAAATTTACAGTTTCGGGTAGCTTGACCTGCAGGCGTCTGTACCTACCCAGAAGACTAGCAGTACAACCACGTTTTAGGGCAATGTTAATTCTTTGACCAATTAATTGGGAAGCTAACTGGTCACTTGAAGTGTCGACCAACCGCCTGGCGGTGTCCCAAAATACTATGTGGGCATTCGAACCGTCGTGTTTGTTAAAAAAACAATCCTTACTAATTTTATAAAAGCGAAAGTGAGTTTGTTACGTCTCACGACTAAACCAAACCGATTTCGATGAATTTTGGGACAGGGATAGTTGGAACCTTGAAAACGGACATGGGCTATAAAAGTTAGAAAAGGGGGAGAAAGAGGGAAGAAAAGTGAGTTTTTTTGTTACGTCTTCACGCCTAAATGGCCCAACCGATTTTGATGAATTTTGTTACAGAGATAGTTGGGACCTTAGAGACGGATATAGGCTAATTTAAAAAAAAAGTGAGATAAGATGGAGAAAGAGGAAAGAAAGATATACTTTTTTCGAACAACACGCGGGTTAAAGTTAGCGTTAGCCCAAAGTAACCATGCCACACGGACGAAGTCGCGGGCGGAAGCTAGTGGTTTATAAAATTCCAACATATTTAATTTACGTAAACCAGGTTCCAGAAATTCCTTATATTATGTACATTTTTGTTTCAGCTTGGTCCTTTCAAATTACTGAGTATTCATTCCACAACAGATGACCTAAGAAACCTCGAAGCTGCGTTGAAGAAAACCAAAGTCATTGATTGGAAAAAACAAATAATATTGCCATACAGCCCGTTTCACATTTTGGAATTAGTTAAGAGTATTCTACCAGATATTAAGATGGAGGAAGAGCTGTTTATACCTTCGGAGTCGTTTATATTGGATACAAAAGAAACTTATAAAGATGTCAAGTGAGTTTTTTTTTAAATGTAATTTAGGGACAATTAATTGAAGAAGAGGTGTATTTAAATCGCTATTATCTATAACAAGTAACAATTATCTAGTGTCAATTTATGTATCAATTGACGATCATACCCATTATGTTGTTTGATGAGATGACAAACAATGCAGGAGTATGGAAAAAGATATCCTGATAGACCTCAAATAAATTGAATCTTCCATTTTCCCCTATCAGACGTCACGGCATCATTTACTCCTTTCTCTTTCATATCATTCCTTACACAATCCATCCATCTTTTCTTTGGCCTTCCTCTCGCCCTCCATCCATCAACATTCAGATCCATCACTCTTTTAGTCACATGTGCTCCATCCCTTCTCATGACATGTCCACACCAAGACAAACGACTTCCTTTCAATTTTTCTGTAACAGGAGCAACTGATACCAAGACAAACGACTTCCTTTCAATTTGTCTGTAACAGGCGCAACTGACAAACTTCCTCTAATATCCACATTCATTACTTTATCCGTTCTTTTCATTCATTCAAGGAATAAACGCATAACGGTATTAAATTGTTTTATTACTATTTTCACATCTCTTATGTCATTTTACGATCATATTACGTAGACATCTCATAAGTCATGGTTAAACTGAATAAACATATGCAAAGCGTATGCTTATGCATGCAAATAACATGTTCGGATAGAGTTATGGTCGTATTATTCGATTCAAGATATTTAATGGCCGATATAGCTACCCAATTCTGTTTTTAAAACTGTTAAACTACTGCCACAATTGCATTGTGCTACTTTTTAGAAGTTATGTCATTATTTTTATTATTTACTTAATATCTAATATATAAAATTTCCGTGTCACAATGTTAGTTACCGTACTCCTCCGAAACGGCTCGACCGATTCTTATGAAATTTTGGGTACATATTGGGTAGGTCTGAGGATCGGCCAACATCTATTTTTCATACCCCTAAACCTCAGCGGGTGAAACCGCTGGGCACAGCTAGTATCTTATAATCGTGGAGCTTTGGGCTTATGACGACACGGTTAGCGCAGTAGCTAAGCGTTTGCCTGCTGCGCTACGTGTCGCGGGTTCGATCCCCTCACGGAACAAATATTTGTATGACCTACAGATAGTTGTTCCGGGTCTGGCTGTTTGTGTTTAAACGCACCCACGATACAGGAGAAATTCCTAGTGTGGAGTAACATTAAAAAAAAAATGAGAAGAAGATCTACATAAAACCTTTCTCCTTCTTTCAGCTTACCATCAGGCGTGACCTTCGATTTCCTAACAAAAGAATACATAGACCTGATCGACTCAACCTGGCCGCACCGCTACCCTGGATCACCAAAGTACTTCGAACTCCTCATTGACAACAAATATGGGTACGGCCTCTACCTAAACGATGCCTTAATCTGCTGGTGCCTCATCAACGAATCTGGAAACCTGTTGCACATGTACACAGTCAAAGAGCATCGGCAGAAAGGATACGCAGAACTGATGTTGAAGTTCATTAGTAATGTGCTGATCGAAGACGGTAAGACTGTGTCTGCTTACTGCTTGAAAGATAATTACAATGCCATCAAGTTGTATGAGAAAGCTGGGTTTTTAAGAATTGAGCCTGTAGCCTGGATGTATTTGCGTACTATAGTCAATTGAATGTATTGGAAAGTGTTGAAGTTTTTGAAGTTTTTTAGAAGTTGGAGTCCCACAAGGTACTGTTTTGGGTCCCTTATTCTTCCTAGTGTACATTAATGATCTTCCGAGACACGTCGAGCAACCAATGGTACTATTTGCAGACGATAGTACAGTAATCATTAAAGGCGACAAAACAAATGATTATGAAGATAAAATAAATCAAACATTAAGTACAATTATTCTATGGTTAGTTAACAATAATCTTAAAATAAATATGGACAAAACAAAAATAATGCACTTTTATCAAAGAACTCAACCTGATAATATCAATGTTAATTACGACGGACAGACCGTACATCCTGTGACAAATACCAAATTTTTAGGTATTGACATAGATTATAATTTATCGTGGAAAACGCACCTAGATAATCTCTGTAAAAAAATTAATAAATCCTCATTCGCTCTCTACAAACTCTCAAAACTTATCAACAAAGAAGCCGTCTTAACGGCATACCATGGACTTGCTTCACCTTTATTAAGATAATTATGGTATTATATTCTGGGGTAACTCTGTAGACAAGGAATTTGTATTCAAAGCCCAAAAGAAGTGCATCAGAGCAATGTGTCATATAGATAGTACTACAAGCTGTCAACCGTACTTTAAAAAATTAAATATTCTTACATTGCCTTCCCTATACATATATGAATTAAATGTCTTTGTAAAATCGAATCCCAACTATTATAAGACTGCTTTTAAAAGCTATTATAGACAATTACGAGACAAAAAAAGGTTAGACGTCGAAATAATGTATGGAGAAACGGCATTATTTAATAAAAGTGTTATTTGTATGGCATCACTGATTTATAATAAACTACCAGACGACATTAAGAAGTTACCTATTCATCTATTTAAAAAGAAATTATACTCATTCCTAATCAAAAAATGTTATTATAATGTTAAAGACTATTTTGAAGACAATGCCAAATATCTATTTCAATTAAATATGACTATATAACAATCTGACATTATTAATCTGCATGACATTATTATTATTTTTTATCTTAATTAATTTGGAATGAAATTGACTACTAATGTTATTTTAATGAATATAATAAGAGATTAGCACAATGTGAATATATTTGCACACCTCGTATAAGGTTGTAATACAGTGTAACTAAATATAATAAAAAAAAACTATGTAACATCTCTCAAACCTGTGTTATGCAAATAAATGATTTGATTTGATTTGATTTGATTTTATTTGGATCTTTGGAATAAACGACCTTTTCTAAAGACATATCTATTATTTAGAAGTCTGAGTGTGTTTGTGTTTTTTTTTAAATGTTGCCCCATACTAGGAATCTTCCCCGTAACGTGGTGCGTTTAAATTCACGTACACAAACAGCCAGACCCGGAACAACTACCTATAGGCCATACAAATATTTGTTCTGTGCGGGAATCGAAACCGCGACACGAAGCGCAGCAGTCAATCGCTCAGCCAATCTGTCAACCGTGATGTCAAGTCGTTTAAACTGTTTTTCTGATTTGGTAAATAACCGACTATTTGAACATTCAAAATATAGAAATCAAATCAGAAAGCTGGACAAAACTAAGTGGCCGAGTCCAATTAGACACCAAATGAAAATTTTCAGACTCAGATTTTCATAGCACGCTACAGAAAAGAAAATAAATTTAAAATTTCGTTCTGTTTTTGAGTTTACTCCTTAAGAATCGATTTTCATATATAAAGCGTCCGGTATGAGAAAAATCCGAGGGCTAAAACCTACTAAAGTAACGAAAATGTGTCACGTTTTTGGTGCGCACCTTTAGTGCGCAACTTTCTAATTTGGCTGTGAGTGTATTAAGATTAAGACGTACATATGGTATGCTGTATAGGCGACTTTACCTATATACTATATGTTATTGAGCTTGTTTGTTTCTATCAGTGTCGATGTATTTATATTGCTATTTTTTTCATTAATTTGTGAATTTACCTACCCTTTCATATGATATTAATTTTTTTTTCAGTTGAATAAACTCTTTTTGCGTATGGTTAGATACTCGTACTTAAGGAGTAAACTTCAGTCGTGCGTCGGAGCTGACACACACACTTTTTTTTTATTTCGTTTCAAATCTTCTTTTTTTTTATTAATTCGTCGATTTTATGTTGTGGCGTAGCTGTGTGCATCCATTAAACGGCCAACATCCACCAATTTGATTTGTTTCTTTGTCCATTCTAGGCGATAAAAAGTATATTATATCGTCATTAATATGAAAACCCAACCACAATAAAGGTCGTTCAACCTTTGGAGTATTATTTGTCTAAATACACTCGACTGGTGGTCGTTGACTGTCACATTCAATTTAACTAACTTTTTACAAAATTAGACAAACCATCTTTACGGCAAGGTGCTGTAGTAATAGTTTTACGAATATACTCCTGTAATATGGACCCTACCTAATCGGGGCAGGCCACAAATGTCAACTACTAAACAGGGGGTCTCTCCCTATGGACCACACCAAGCAATTTTTGGGAGAATTAGTCTATAACAATTTGGTGGGCTCTTTGTACACCGCAGTATAATAAGTTTGCGATGAAGGTAAATTATAAATACGTAGGTGTTAATCCCTTTAGTTAGAGTAAGTATCTCAGTATTTATTTTTATATGTGTATTATTTGTATGTAAGTTTACTATATGGTGATAATTTTAAATTTTCTGTTTTATCTTTTCCACACACTGTGTCTACAATCTACATTCTTATCCAACTTTCCTCTCGCAGATCTGCTGAAAGAAATTTCTTATCTAAGCAAAAATGTCAGGCTGATGGACAACAGAGTGATTCTACAAGGGGTCCGTTCTTTCCTTTCAAGGTCCGGAACCTTAAAACGGAAGATTTTCTATACAATATCTACTTATTTCGTCACCACCATCAGCGTCATCCCACTTTCTCTCGCTCACACCTACCTTCCTCAGCATAATCAAGCAGACCTCTGCCCTAATACCGGTATCAATTACGTCATCACAATTTACGACAATGTCAGCTAATTGTGTCAACGGAGACGAGAAAATCACGAGATGCGAGATTTATCAGTAAATTAATTAGCATTTATTTACATAATGGATGTTTGTTTTAGGAAACGCTAATTAGGGTTGAATTGTTTGAGTGTGAGGTAGTACGTCTGATGTTTTGTTTTGTGCCTGCGCTGATTTTGTTTTGGTATCACTTTCAATTTAAAATAACATCTCTTTAGAATAGAATAGAATAGAATAGAATAGAATAGAATAGAATAGAATAGAATAGAATAGAATAGAATAGAATAGAATAGAATAGAATAGAATAGAATAGAATAGAATATCATTTATTTGCAAATATGGGTTATAGGTACATAAGTTATAGGTGGTAGTAGTTTTACATGGTTCTGCCATATTTCACCATTCGGCATGCAAACATTATCATTATATAAAATGGTTAAAATTCAAATTGTCTAAATCATTATTATTATAATCTTAAACATTAGACTAATAAATCATTATAAATAATCAACTTAATTAAAAAATAAAATAAAAATAGAATACAAAGAAAAACATAATTATATAATTAAAAAAATTGAGGTAGTTTGAAAAAAATTGTCCGTTAAAAACTCTGCAACACTGTAGTATGTTTTATAAGCACTTGGTAATTTATTATAAATAATTGGGGCCATGCAATAAATACTTTTGCGCATCATAGTGGTTTGACACGGTACATTATTTAATTTAGAATTGTCACGTCTGTTTCTTGGGTACACATCGGCCATTCATACGTTCAAAACGTTGTGGGTTGTTCTTCACAAACATAGCTACTTCAAGAATATAGATACAGGGAATCAATATGTTGTACTGCTGAAAATATGGCTTGCAACTGTCGGTGGTTTTCAGTTTAAACATTCACCGGAGACATCTTTTTTGAGCTTTAAATGCTGTCTCTTTGTCGGTTGAGTTCGCCCAGAAAATGACACCGTAGCGTAAGTAGCATTCAGCTATACCGTAATAAGCCGCAAGAAGTGTTTTTGTATCCACTATGGAGGACAATCTATGTAAAGCAAATGCAGACGAACTTAATTTTTTACACAACATGTCGATATGTGCTTTCCAGTTTAAACTATAGTCTAATCTAAAATCTAGTGTAATCCTAAAAATTTGGTACTTATCAGCTACTTCATCAATTTCGTCATTTTTGTAGTGAATGTGAAGGTTAGGTACACGAGGCTTACGTTGTCGAAAGTGAATTATCTTAGTCTTACTTAAATTTATATTCAAATTATTTATATCTAGCCATTTAATTAAATTGTCAAGAGAATTGTTAATGTCGGTTTCATAACTATTTGCGTTTTTGCAAGGGATAGTAATGGTACTATCATCAGCAAACATGGTTAAGGGATGTTCAATGGACGTGGGCATATCATTAACATAAAGTATAAATTTTAATAAAACCGGGCCCACAACGCTTCCTTGTGGGACACCGAATGTAATTTTGCGATCTCGTGACCGTGATATCTCTTCATGCTTATTAATTACATTGATGCGACTAATTTCGGTTATCTGAGTTCTGTTATTTAAATATGAATTTATTAGTTCGAGCACGTTGCCTCTTATGCCGTAGGCTTCTAACTTATTTAACAATGTATTATAATGTACATAATCGAAAGCCTGCGTCATATCACAAAATATGGCACATATGGGAACTCGTTTATCCATATTTCTTATAATCGGCCACAAAAAATCATAAATTGCCATATCGAAGGTTCTATGCTGCCTAAATCCTTTTTGCTCATCACATAATATTGTATTCTTTTCAATGAAGTTAGCTAACTGTTTGTAAATGAACTTTTCGAATACCTTGATACCTTTCGATGATTGGTATGAGTGAGATGGGTCTATAATTCTCCATCAATTCCTTATCTACTTTCTTAAATAGAGGTTTAATTAAGGATATTTTTAATGCTTCTGGATATACACCCTTATATATACTGAAGTTAATTATGTGACTCAGATGACTGCATATCTCGACTGATACTGATTTTAATATTTTAGTGGCGATCCCATCAAAACCTACACTACCAGTGTTTTTTAATGACATTATTATTCTATGTATGTCGTGTGGTGAGCTAGGTGCCATAAACATCGATTTAGCAGTTTTCGATTGAATGGATGCTTTTGGTTTATATTCAGCATCTAATTTTGGATGAATTTTGTCAACAAAAAAATCATCAAAAGCATTAGCGATACCCAAAGGTTTGTAAATAGTTTGATTACCAATTCTTAGTTTTTCAATTTGTTGTTTAGGAATATTGTTATTTGTCCGATTAATTATTTGCCATGTCGTCTTTGATTTATTTTTTGATTGTTGTATTTTATAATTTATTCTGTGCTTTCTGTGTTAGATTAATAATTTTACTATACAATTTAGAATAAGTAGCAAATTTCTTTTTATTTTCACGGTCAGGGTTTAATCTAAATTTCCATAAGAGTTTTGTTTTTTTCTTACTGCACAATTTTATACCATTTGATAGCCATTTGGGTTTATTAAATGTGTTGATTTTGGTTTCCTTGAACGGAAAGCATAAGTCGTAGAATAATTTAAATGTATTAATAAATTCATTATAAGCCAAATTAGGATCTTCAGTAAGATATATCTCTGAAAATTTGAGACTGTTTATAAAGTTTTTAAATTTAGCTATATTGTCGTTGCAGTAATCCCTTCTAGTTATATGCCAGTATTTTATTCTACATACAGTGGGTACTGGACATTGTAGCAGCTTAGCTGTATGGTCTGACAATGCAAATTCTAAGACGTCTGCTTTCACTGTATTTTTAAAATTATGCGCAAAATTATCTATGCATGTCTTACTAGCCATTCGTGTAGGTTGTTTAAGAACAAGTTTTAAGTTGTAACTTAGTAACATACACTCCAGTGCAACCGTGTTTCTATTCGGTTTTAAAATATCGATATTAAAATCGCCTGCAATAACAATATTCTTATTAATTCGGTTGGATACATCTTTGAGCAACAATTCAAGTTTATTAAAACATTCAGTTATATTCTTAGTATTTGGTACTCTATAGAGACATATGACTATCAATTTATAATTAATTAGCTCAACGCGACATTACTCAAAAACCCCTGGTGATGACATTTTAGCTATTTGAGGTATTTCTTTCCATTGGTGGCAGTTATTAATAATAATACACGCTCCCCCTCTCTTTTTATCCTGTCTACTATAACATGCAGCCAAACTGTAGTTTGGTATGCATAGTTGTTTTTCGAGTCCCTTCATGATGAAATGCTCGGTAATACATACTACATCCACATTTATATTTTTATCACAAAGTTCATTTAAGCATACCGTAAGAGCATTTGATTTATTAAACAAACGTGCAATATTTTGGTGTAAAATATTAATAAATTTATTGGAGAAAAAACAATTCTTTTGACTCATATATTGAATTAAGCATATTTTCTTCTAAAATTCCCAGTTGAAGGTTGTACAAGTCCTCAAAGATAGTTTTCATGGCGTAGTCTTTTAAAGCTCCCGATCTTGTATACGAAGAATGATGATAGCTTAGATTCAAATTAGAGTCCAGGATATATGCGTATTGATGTGCAAAATTGTCTATATATAGCATGTTGTTAAAAATTTCAAGTCGTGAGTTATATAAAATATTGAAGTTATTATTAAATTTAAAAGTTGGTAATGTAATAATTATATTTGTGTTATTTATATCCAGCAATGTATTTTTCATGAATGTTATTATGTCAAAGTAACATTTTGTAGTTTTAAACTCTTCCTCGCCAATCATAATTATACAGAAATCATTTTTAGTAAAATATCTGAGCTTTGACTGAATATCACGCAAAAGGTGCATAATACTTGCGCCTGGTGTAAGATAATGACATATTTGATATCTGTCCTGAAAATAATCTTGTGACAAAGTTAATATATTCTTATTCGTTTTATTAGTACTAAAAATATATAGGTTATTTTTCGATTTATTGTTGTCTTTTTGTGTATCATTCTGCTTTGTCCTTTGTACATTCGCAGCATTCGTCGCCATCTGTGGACTGGAATGTGTACTAATATTTTGCTGTACATCATAGCTGTTAGTCACTTTTTCCGTCATAGATATGACCGATTCAGTTTGCGTTTCTTTATTTTTACATCCTGCTTGTTTGGATTTTTTATTCACCTTCTTTTTAGGTGTTGGAGATTTTGGTGTACTGGTACTGGCTATTTGTTTATATAGGGACTTCTTCCGAGTTTGATTTTCAATTTCCTCCTTAAGGTTTGCGTTTTCAAGGCTTAAGGCGTCTACTTCTCCATTTGCACAACATAACTTCGTCTTCGGTAGGTAATCGGAAAGTAGCTCAAACTGAACTTCTATGATGAGTTTTACATAGTTACAAGTTAAGTTACTCGTTACAAAAGGCTGTTAAAAACAGTCAAAGTCCATTTCTTATCTTGATCATGTGGTTACTGCCTAACCTAGTGTCAGAGTTTCTATGCTGCCCGTATGCCTCGACTTAGCTAACATGCCGTCGAGAGCGAAGTATCTCTCAAGCATGCTGGTTTACCGCTTCTACTTCCCCCGCTCCGCCCAGAGCGGGGGAAGTTATTTGAAGATTTCCCACCCCAAAAAAAAGGCATGTTGGTTGTAAAGGGGCCTACCGGGGTTGCGGATTGTTATAAAGAGATACCGCGGAACCGGGACATAAAGAGCAAAATACATGCCACATGCACATGCCTCTTTTTTAGTCTAGTTGGACACTCCCCTCCGCCCAGAGCAGGGAAAGTTATTTGGTGATTTCCCATCCTCAAAAAAAGGCCTCCTTTCATAGCTCACCGTCCATCCAGTGACAACAGGCCTCGACGGCGTGTTAGTGTTTTGGTGTTGTTAGTGTTAGGGGCAATAAACATCCTCCGCTCTGGGGCAGAAAAAATAATAAAGCATGCTGGTTTCATCAAAATGTTGCCCTCATCCAAGCAAGTCTATCCTTACGTAATATTATAAAAGCGAAAGTGAGTTTGTTTGTTTGTTACCTCTTCAAGCTTTAATGGCTAAACCGATTGTGATGAATTTTGGTACATAGATAGTTGGGAACCAGGAGACGGACATATACTAATTTTTTTTGGAAAAAAAGTGGAATGTGAGAGAGAAAGAGGGAAGAGAAGGGAAAACTTAGCGTTGCTATTACAAATCAATAAGGCGCAAGGGGAAATGTGTTACCCGAAATTTAACGCGGGCGAAGCCGCGGACGAAAGCTAGTAATTAAATACAACACGCACATGAATTAGAAAAAATCAGAAGTTGGGTTCGAACACGGGACCCATAACTAGGTAGTCCAACGCTCACACTGGGCTGATACTAACTTATAATTAAAAAAAAAATGGCAGAAATACATTGTTACCAACCAGTTATTATTAATTGCCTCCTAATTGGTATAGAGCTAAATCCGCTTAGACTTAAGCTTAGACCGAAGGCGCCCAACTTAGTTGGGAAAACGCTAGGCAGATGATCCTTTTACTAATATCCGATTAGATTATAGTTAGTATGTTGTAGATTTCTTTTTTTTGTTTTTATAATACTGCTTCGCTGTGTAATTCCGGCGACAAACGGTCTCAAATTTAGCGGTCTGCTAATTTTATATTGTGTAAAGATTAATGTGTTTTGTGACCTAATAATTCCATTTTTAAACTAGCACGTGTTTTATTTTGTTTCTGTAATTTATTACTGTCGGTAACTATTCTATTTTCTTTATGTCTATTCAAAAAATTAAGGTACTAACATAGTTTTTAAGGTTATCTTTTTTTTGTTAACCTGATGTTTCACACTCCTAGGCTAAAGCCTCCCACAGATTGGCCTGGCAGGGCCACCATCTGTCGGGATTGCGGGTTGTTTGAAAGAAATACAGCGGCACCAGAACATAAGGCAATAGAAGGAACATGGGTGGGTTTTAGTCAGTACAAGTCTGACACTCCCATAGCTCACCGTCCGTCCATCCATTGACGACAGGCCGAGTCGACGGCGCGTTAGTCTTCCACGCACGCTTCAAAGAGATGTCAGCAAAGCAGTGGGGCCTGCTAGGGCCACCGCCTGCCGGTGTCGCGGATTGTTCGAAAGAAATGCTGCGACCCCAGAACATATAAAAATCGAAATCATCAAAATTATATTCCCCCGCTTTGGGCGGAGCAGGGGGAGTGTCAAACTTTTACTCACTAAATCCACCTATGTTCTTTCTTTTTACACGACTGCCCCAAAAAACGAGTGTTATGTTTTAAGAGATCATGTATGATTATATGTTCTACCTATGTGAGTTTTTCCCTTTAAGTTTCTTTATTTCTCCCTGGTTAATAAACTCTCTTTACATGGGAAGTGTAGGTATACATATGAAGATTACATGCGGCGTGTTATGTTTAATTATGTATCCGTTAAAATTTCGTTTCATATAACAACTCCACTCCTTAATATAAACATGTAGCCTATAATACTAACTCTAAAAAGAAAACCATCCTCTAGAGAATTTTCTGAGTCATTCGTTGCAGTACTAAAATATAGCGAAGCTCCTCCAGGAGTTAGCTTTACTTATTCCTACCGTCTCGCAATGAATTTCGAAGTACATACCAAAGTGCATGGAGTTTTAAATTCATAAACTAACTTTCCTGAAGTATGTCTGTAAAAGTGATATTTATTCTCTTCGAGTACTTTGATAAGCTTAAGCAAGAAATGAACATAAATGAGGAAGTTTGAGTTTAAAGTTTGTGTTTGTCTTGGTATGGATGTGTGGTGAGGAAGGATGAAACGCAAATGGGCACGCCACAATGGTTGCTTTAAGTCCCCTCTTTGAGGAGTGGTTGGAGAGGCGCCTGGGCGTCCTCGCCTACCGCCTGACGCAGATCCTTACTGGACACGGAAATTTCGGGTTTCCTGCACATAATCGGGCGAGAGGAAACGCCCAGGTACACAGTGGCGGTCTGTCCAGCCACATCAGCAAAAAAAAGTGCAATATATTTTCTATTTATTTTATAATTGTAATTATGGGTGTATTACTTACCTGAAATATTTTTTTTTATATCACCAAATAGTGGTAAGTAACTCAGAAGAAGAAGAAAAAGGTTTCTTGTTTTTGCGGATAGAAAAACATTAAATAACTTCCCCTGGGCGGGAGTGTCAGATTTGTACTGACTAAAACCCACTCATGTTCCTTCTTTTGCCCTTTATATTCCAGGGCCGCGGTATCTCTTTAGAACTACCCGTTATCCCGGCAAGAAAGCAATAGGGTTACACCTTATTACCCGGGACTTATCCCGCTTACCCTTCGGGGAATACGACCGTGATGCTTTGTTGCGATTTCTTTGATGTGTCTTGCCTTGTCTTTCAATTCAGGCTGCAGTCATAAAGCGAGCTGACCATCAACTTTATGGCATACTTGCAACAGCGAGATACGACAACTATTTGCTATAAAACACGTGATCTTATATGGCAACAATGTTAAGACAACGGGTCCAAGCGAAACAAATCCCATAAATAGGATATGCTATCTAAAAACCCAGATTATTTTGTTTTTTGTTTTAGGACCAGCGACAAATCTGGCGTAACTTAGCTAAATTACCATTCAATTATTATCCATTCATTGCAAAAAGATCCGCTTCATTTCTCATAAATCACGCAAACAGTAAAATAAAACAAGTGAAACAAAAACCCATTGGATCTTTCATCACACCATTGAAACTTCAAGAATATGAGCAGTAAATGTTATCATTTTCTCACAATCTAATTTATGTATGTCATTCATTATGTAGAATGAAAACGAAATCGTTTTTCGCGTCTGTCTGTGTCGCCTCTAAGTCTTTTTAAACTTTAAGACGGATTTCGATCCGGTTTTCGAAATTCGGTAAGTACATTAATCTATTCTAGGAAGGTTTATAAATATGACAGAAGAATGTTCTTCGGTATACAATAAGCAATATCGCTCTTGGAAGTCCTAAGCTCAATTCCTGGGTAGGGCATAGTGTTTATTTATTTATCGATTTATGTACATTAACACTGAAAACAGAAAAATAAAAGACAGGAACAGAAAAATAGGTACAAAGGTAATGCTTATTTCTACCGAAATCTCTACCAGTATACCTGCGAAAGGAGAGTAAATAAAGTGTGTTTTACCATCAGGAATTTCTCAGTAGTAGCCACAGAGTCCAGATTTGCGGCCGGTTGTTGGCAATAGGCTTGACCCTAATGCGTAGGACTTCAACATAACTGTCGAAATGTTGGTGTACTATTACACCTGTGCCTAGCCCTTTCGGATTAACAGGCGTCATGTTATGCTTAAATTGCTCTAGGGTCTATCGATGGAAGCTACAGAGACTTTACGGGGGCTAGGTAAGTCTAATTTCAGAGAAAACTCTCTCTCCCTCTATTGTAACCCGAACAGAGATTAGTTGCCCAAACTAATAATATAAGATGCCGTAGTTATTAATTTAAAAAAAGATAAATGAGATCTGAATTAAATTTAATTTATTATTTATTTTTTAAGTGATATTGTTAATTGTTCTGAGATCCTGAAGTTTTGACGGGTGATGAAGTGGCGAGTTCACCCGCATCCGAAAGAATTTGAATGTTCAAAACACGTTATGACTATGCCAGAGGTAAGATATTGGTGACTTTTAACTCCAGTGCCGTGATATAAGTTTCACCTTCAACACAAGCGAAGTCACTAGAAAGATCTAGTTTCACCATAAATCTATTCACACGGTGTGGATAACTCAGCTGTTTTACATAGTAAACGCAAAAAGGGTATAAAATTAATTGTATCAACATACAATAGGATTGCACGTCGACGGAATGACGGGTGATATGAAAGGAAATATTAATCATTTTTGTCTGTTTTACCTGAGCGAAATTAGGTAATAAAATAAATAAAATAGCCTGTATTTTCTCTGACCTTAATATAAATAGGTACACTATTTAGAGTATTAGCTAAATTTTTTTTGTGTAACAATAAATTCTAAACTATCACTATTATTTAACTAGGTATATAATATTCAGTATCTATACTTATTTATTCTATGTTTTTTTTATCAGCTACCAGATCAGGCTATTTTACGACCTAGTCCTTCTCAAGTTCCCTCCACTTTTTCCGATCCAAGGGATGGAAAAAGGCATAGAGGCAGGCAGACAAAACTAGGTAATACTGAAATTTTAAAACAAAAGATCTCAAAACGAGATGATAAGCAATACCTTTCTTTGGATGTTAAATCGTCAAATGACTTTCCCGCTATGGGTAGAGCAGAAAGAAGTTTCAGGCTTGTAACTAATAACCATCCATGTTCCTTCGGAGAGCGAGAGGAAGGCCAGAGAAAAGATGGATGGATTGTGTAACGAATAATACGAAGGAGGAAAGGAGTAAATGATGCCGTGACATCTGATAGGAGAGAATGGAAGAAAAAAACGTGTTGCGCCGACCCTAAATAGAATGGGACAAGGGCAGGAAAATGATGAAGTTCCTTCTTTTACCCTTTGTGTTCCCTCGTATCTCGGTTCCCGACGTCCGGAGCGTGTCCCGCGGTGGGTGGGTCGGTTTGAGGTTCTCTCCCTCAAACGTCCAGCCACCTTTTTTGCTAGCATAGCTGTTTCCCATTTCATCTCGCTCCAGGCCATAGACTGAACCAGGGCCGGACGCGACATGTCGCCGTCGGTCGCCTTTAATCTTCGTTTCTACGAGTGGCATTCTGATCATCCTGATTTTTCATACTTTATTTTATTGAAATAAATTTAGTTTATCACAATAAACATAATATTGGATTCATTTCATCTTTTTTAATTTGTCGTGATTGATAACTGGGTTGTGGAGGTCAGGTATAGGCAGTTATTCCGTGTAAAGCACTGGTATTCAGCAGCATCCAGTTAGACTGAATGCCGACCTCAATACAGTTGTAAAAAGCTAGGCAGATAACGATGATAAATAGTTAGGAGATATAATCTTTTAAACATTACAATAAACCAAATAAAAGCAATGACATAAAACAACAATCGGGAAAATGCAGGCCAGTTTCGGAAAAACAATTTTAATGTCGCACAAATATGCAAATATATTTTGCTTATTTGGAACAAAAGGTTCCAAATAAGCAAAATATTATTTGCATATTTACACAACGTTGTAAAAAGGGAACCAGTAGACCCATTTCTTCAAAATCATTGATAGTTACGTGATATCTTGTAAATTCGCTGGATGTAAGATGGGGGAGGCAGAAGAAGATTGGTTGTGGTAATCCTCAACTGAGCCCTACATCCACGAAACGGTCACCTCCTTCTGCGAAGCAGTCATTCTAGCGAAGGAGATAGCAAGGCGTTTGAGGGAGAGAACCTCAAACCAACCCAGCCGCCACGGGAGACGCTCCGGGCGCCGGGCACTGCGAGACGACTTCCGGCCACCGTAGATGCGAGCCTGAGGACGGTGAGCAATGGGTAACTCCCCATCCGTTCGTCTATTGACGACAGGCCGTATCGACGGCTCCGCCCAGAGCGGGGGAAGTTATTTGATGATATCCCACCCCAAAAAAAATGCTTTACGTCCAGCTGTTGACGCCATTCGGCTGTAGATAAAAACGATGATTATGATAGATGGATCTCTTAACTAGATTTAGTAAATAATTATATCTACCAATACATGAATGAACCAATAAATACTTAAATTATATCCTACTTATTTATGAGGTGTAAGTTTTAATGTTTGTTACTCTTTCACGCCAATACCGCTGAATGGATTTGGGTGAAAGACACACAGATAGTTCACAACCTTGATTTACACTTAGTACTTTTAATTCTAGTAGTACACACGGCAACAGATCAACCTATACAAAACCAGTTTATGCGGATCTCTCATTGTACTTGAAAGGACCATGGGAAGAAACGTCCCCACCAACCAACAGATTAGAAACACGTGTCATTTGAAAGATCTACTAGAATAGAGAACTTTTTACTATGGCGACCTATGTCAAATACATGGGGTTTAGGTTTTATGATATATTGTATTTTTATATATTTCTTTCACTTTTACTAACACATTTCCTTAGTGTGAGATAAATAGGGTTAAAATATGGCGATCATAATAATGTTTTCAATTAAAGAATAGCTACCATCCAACAGAATTAAAACAAGTGTCATTTGGAAGACCTAGCTACTAGAATAGAGATTTTTTATAATATTTATTTTGTTTCCTTTTGGGATCGTGCGCAGAGTTCCCGCGAACCTCTTAATAATCCAAGAGACTCCCAACCAAACGCAAAGAGCTCCTAATTCTTCTCGAACCTGCACTATACCGGCATTGCAGAAATCTGAATCTGAGACCAATCCCAGTGCCTATAAGGCTGTAGTGTTTCTTTTCGCGCTAAGGAGCTATCATATTACCCAGGGTGGGGTGGCGTTGGCGGTTAGTTTGGATATCGGTAATGCCTTCAACTGTCTGCTTTCGGATGCTATCAGGGCGGCATAAGTTTATCACAGAGTGCCACTTTACCTGCACTGCATCATCGGGGCTTATATTCGTGACAGATATATTTGCTATGTCGATCGGGACGGTAGCGCTCATCGCAGGAAGATTATATGTGGAGTTCCACAGGGACCTGTTTTAGGACCTCTCTTATGGAACCTCGCTTACGATGTGGTTCTGCGTATTGATCTCCCCGATGGCATTAATATCGTTTGCTATGCGGATGACAACCTGGTATTAGCTGGAGACGGCTAAAGAGACTAATGAGCTTGCAGATCTGGGACTAGAAAAGGTCGTGGCGTCGATCTGCGAAGGGGGTCTAGAATTAGCGCCACATAAAACTAAGGCGCTTTGGTTCCATAAGCTGCCAAGGACCAGAGAGCAACCCAGCCTTTCAGTCAGAGTTGGAGATGCGCAAGTTCAGGAAGGACGATACCTTAAGTACCTTGGCCTGACTTTGGACGGTCGGTGGGGATTTGAAGAGTACTTCGAGCGCCTAGTTACCCAAGTTGGAAAGTTAGTAAGCGCTTTGCACAGACTGTTGCCTAATCTTGGGGGGCTACGAGAAGAAGTTCGCAGCCTTTACGCGGGGGCTTGAGCGATCAATGGTCCTTTATGGGGCGCCTGTTTGGTCAAATGGGCTGTCAGGCGTCCCACGCTGCAGGACTAAAATTAACAGTCTGCAGCGGAAAATATCTATCCGCATCGCACAAAGATACCGTACTGTGTCCTTTGAGGTAGCAACTCTCCTGGCACGTTTCGCACTGCTGGATAGATCTTGGCAGATATGGACCCGATGGTTTACAGCCGAATTTGCGCTGTCAGTCATAGGGGTGAAAATGTGCCAGGAATCACTGTGGTAGGAACGGCGATGCGCGTTAAAGCAGTGGCGTGAGCGGCTGCAGCAGCCGCAATATTCACAGAAGCGTGTTGTCGAAGCCGTCCTACCAAACCTTTTTTTTTTCGGAGTGGGAAATCATCAAATAACTTCCCTCACTCTGGGCGGAGCGGGAGGGGAGTGTCAGACTTTTACTGACTAAAATCCACCCATGTTCCTTCTATTGCCCTTTACGTTCCGGGGCCGCGGTATCTCTTTCGAACAACCCGCAACCCCGGCAGGCGGAGTGTCTAGCAGGCCCCTCTGCTTTGCTGATATCTCTTTGAGGTGCGCGTGAAACACAAACGCGCCCTTGACATGGCCTGTCGTCAATAGACGGACGGACGGTGAGCAATGGGAGGCTCACCGTCATACACAGGCCCGCATCTACGGTGGCCCAGTCAGTCGCTCTTTCCATGCCACCTCGAGATAGCCCCCGGTGAAGTGCCTCCATGCGCCACTCATCCAGGATTGCGAGGACTATCACCTTCAGATCCCATGGCAGCCGCTGCGGGAGACGCCCCGGACATCGGGCGCCGCGAGACGACTCCCGGCCATCGTAGATGCGGGCCTGTGGACGGTGAGCAATTGGATAGCTCACTATGCGTACGTCAGCGTTCGTTAGTGTTCGCGCGCGCCTCAATGAAATGTCAGCAAAGCAAAGGGGCCTGCCAGAGCCACCGCCTGCCGGGTTGCGGGTTGTTCGAAAGAGATGCGGAACGTAAAGGGCAATAGAAGGAACATGGGTGGGTTTTAGTTAGTACAAGTCTGACATTCCCCCCCCCGCTCCGCCCAAGCGCAAAAAGTTCAACTTATTTGATGATTTCCCATCCGCAAAAAAAAGTTAGTAGTGTTTCGTTTAATGTATAAGTTAAAATGTATTTTAATTAACTAAATACTGTTAATATTTTTCAAAGATTTTCCGTTTGCGAACCAAGTGTTTTTTTTTTGTTTATAATTGTCGTTTGTTTACGTGTAATTATGCTTTTTGTTTGTAGAAAATAATGATTTTTGTTAAAAAAAATATATTTATTTTTGGCGTATTTTTTTATTTATTTTTTAAACCCCATTGATTTTGAAACTAACACAGTTACTTTAGGCTTTTCTGGGTTCCAGTGAACAAATCAAGACGCATCCCAAGACTGTTGAAGGGTGGGGACGGGGTTCATACAAAATCCCCCATGGTCCTTTATGGTGTACGATCCGTTGTTGAGAGAGCAGCATAAACTGGTTTTGTATAGGTTGATCTGTTGCCGTGTGTACGATCCCGTGGGCCTTTCACACTTATTTTGTATAGAAGAAAAAATGTGTTGTGCCAACCTCAAGTTACATAAGGCCAGGCAGAGAAGTGGTCAGGAAGTTGATGACGATATCGTACTTTTATATTCACTTACGCTGACGCAGCTGAGGTGTGAACCTTCTAGTTATCCCTGCACATTTTAATTACAAGTCCCCAATTCATTGAGCGTCATCCATTGTTTTCTTTCTTTTATTTAAATATGTTGAAAGCACACTATTAACATATTTCCGTGTAATGTTTTCAGCAGCACTGCTTTTATTCTGCAGTTTTCTCGTGAATTTTTTGTTTTAATATTCGGAAATGTTTTAACAATCTTTTGTACACTGGCTACGTAAATATGCTTGGAAGAGTTCATTATTGCGGATAATAACATCAAATGGAAGTTCCCTTTTATGCGATTCATTATGATCATGCCAGTATTTTCGTAGCGGTAAGCACAAATCAGTGGGTGTTTCGTCGTTTCGCACCACGAGTGGTTCGGACCGCGGTGTGAAACGCAGAAGAGCTCTTAAGAGGCGGTTGGGCGATTGGAACCACTATGTTTAGGTACAAGCTAATTTCATAGTTTGTATGTACAGTCGAGTAGAAAAGGGTTTCATGAAAATAAAACAGTTACGACTTGATATTTTGTAATCATATTTCAAAATCACAATCGCACACTAAAACTTAGTAAAAGTGGTTGCATTAAAATCACATTTTGATTAGTAATTGAGAACTAGTTTAAATCACAGTTGAAACATTAATCCTATACATATTCAAGTTACATTAAACCCTTAATTTTGAAACAATAGTAAAAAAAAATTTAGAGGTGCCAAGGCACACCCGGATGGAACGAAGTTCCTATAGAAATGAAAATATCTGGCTTGCTTAGAGAGAGAGAGACAGACAGGCAGACAGAGAAACATGAGACGCCGCACAGCTTACTATAGCAAAAACTTTTCGTAAGATTTTTTTCCGTTTAGCCCCTCCCTTTCACAACGCGCGATAAGGAACTTCGTTCCAATAAAATAAAAATACTTAAAATCAACAGAATATAAAAATTTACTTTAATTATTATTAAACTGAAATGCTAAACTCTCAATTTTTCCAAACAATGACCGACAGTAATCTCACCAGTCAATAACTCTTGTATGATGCTCTGTATTCTTTGATTCCTTCAATGGTTTCTGCTCTCCTTTTTGAAATTTGGATGTCACCAGTTCTTGCTAATATACCACAAATATAGAAATCGCCAAGCGGTTGGTCGATTCTTCTCGTGACCTGAGGGCTGACCTGTTTTTTGCACAAAAAATAAGCATTGCCATCCAACGCGGTAATGCTGCCAGCCTTCTGGGCACTTTACCTGTTGACGGCGATGCGGACGAATTTTTTGACGCCCTGTAATTTTCAATTTTTTACTTGTATATATTTCTTTATTATTAGTTTGTGTATATTTATAGGTTGTATATATTTAGTCATTAATTTAATATACCACAATAATATTTGGCATCATTTTGTATTCCCTGAAGAAACTGTGCAATATTGGGTTTTTCTGTAATGGTCTTTTTTATCCTTGCATTCCACGACTCCACCATGTTGTTGATTCTGACGCTTTCATTGTAAGTGTTCCATGTGTTTGAAAGAACATCATGTTCCAGCCATGTTTTGACAAAATAGTCATTGAACTGTGTGACTTTGTTACTCTTTGGACTTTCTGCCATTAGGTACATATAGCCAGCCATCTGCCAACAAGTCCGGCGGTAAATGTGACAATGCCATGCACAATTTCACATGGTTAGCGCCCAGTTTTGATTTCACTACTCCCAATTGCTTAGCTTTACGCCATAAACTGCGAATATAGTGAAAATAGCATCCGACTATTTTGAAGAGAAATATAAGAGTTGTAAATAGGTACCAAAAGTATTACGTAGAGTTTATATTATTTCCGCTATTTTATTTTGTGCCTGGCTGTACTTTAAGCATTATTACTGAGATAACTTTTTGTTCCATTCGCGGTTCGAATAAACCCATTCAAATTCTTCTATGGTCGATTCACACCGCGGTCCGAAACAGCCTATTCCTAAGAGCTCTTCGGCGTTTCACACCGCGGTCCGAACCACTCGTGGTGCGAAACGACGAAACACCCAAATCAGTTCGTAGGTATACTTAGATATAATCAGCCTCGGGATTGAGGGTTGTTCGAAAGAGACACCTCGGCCCCGGAACATAAAAGGTAAGAGAGAGAACATGAGTGGATAGTTTTAGTCAGTAAATGTCTGACACTCTTCCCCGCTATACCCAGTAGGAGGCAAGTCATTTGATGATTTACCGCGCGCAAAAAAGGTACAGTTAGCAAAAGAGATAGTAACCAACCTTGACAGATATAGTTCAATTTTTTTTGAAATCGAAGGACGTTTACAACTCAAATTTAATTTATTTAGTTAACTCTTTGTTTTCTATCAATTAAATGTAACTTTATACGAAAAAAAACATCGATTTTTAAGGTTCTGTACCTCAAAAGGAAAAACGGAACACTCGGACAGAACTGTCAGCCAGACAAAGTTTGTCTGTCTGTCAAGACTCTTCATCATATGGCCGTTTATGTCACAAGTTTCATCTATACCTGACGAGCCGGTTAGTTATCTCCTTTGTTGGCTATACATGAGCATAAAAAAATAAACGGTATTATAGATATTTTTGGTTACTTACTCAACCATATATACTTCCTCAGGCATGAGGATTTGATTAATTTCCTCAACATACTATTGTTAGCATAGTGCATAGTTTGAATCCCAGTATGCTTACTTGGACGTGCAGTTCCTGTATTCAAAGCGAGCTGCCATTGCAGTGAACTCATTATCCTTCTTGGGACGTGGTGGGATATGTCTCGAGGTTTGATGTCAGAATCTCTTATCTCATGTATCTGATTATTGTTGGTAAGTCATGTTCGAAGTTAACAGTATTGTAGTGTAAACTTGAACGGCTTCGCTGATTTCGTGGCCGGTAATGGAACTGTTTCGCGTGATCGGCTATCATTGACCAAAATTCAATCTTGTCTATATTAGTGCAGCATAGTAACAACTACACTGATCAATCTCCAGGTTATACCGAGCTCACCTTGGTTTATGAGTAACCACTCATTACTAACCGAGATTCCTTCATAACTCAGAAAGCACGTTGGTCTCCGCTGTCCATTGTAGATCTTTGACAGTCGTTACAACAGATGGTATGTGGACTGTTAGCCTGACCAAAGAGTTTTGTCGTAATGTATAATACTGGTATTCAACTGTATTCAGTCAGATTGGAAGCCGACTTAGATGGGATAAGACTCGACAGATAATGACTATCATCATTTTCCTGCCCATAACTTTATTATATTTGGAGCAGGAACAGCAACACGTTTTCAACTTCCATTATGTCAGACGTCACGGCAGTTAATGACTATACCCAACATGCATGTTTATTCTAACAAGCTGAAGTCCCATTGTGAACATGTTTGTTTATTTAAATTCGAAGTATACTTACGACAACATGCTCAAATCAAATCGCTTTATCTATACTAATATTATAAAGCTGAAGAGTTTGTTTGTTTGAACGCGCTAATCTCAGGGACTACTGGTTGGAATAGGAAAATTCTTTTAGTGTTGGATAGCCCATTTCTTGAGGAAGGCTATAGGCTATATAACATCACGCTACGACCAACAGGTGCTGAGCAGCGCGGGTGAAACCGTGGGGAACAGCTAGTTTCAAATAAAGTGGCAGCGGGATTACCGTAAGACTCTTAAGGTAATCCTTGAGTTAAGATCAAACACAGCAGCCCTTCTTTAAGAGAATTAGGATCATAAAATCGACAACTCTGACATTTTTCCTCCGTTTGATGAAGCATTTTCTCCTTATTTGTACGAGCTTTGATAATTACACTGAAATCGTAATACAAAAGGACATTGGCGTCTGGTCATACATTGAATTATGATGCAACATCTTTAAGTCACCTTGGATTAAAACTATTCGCAATACAGTAAAACTGATTTCCAAAAAATTACTTAATAGTGGAAAATAAAGTCGGTTTTTTTTTTACAATATATTTCTTTTTATTTCAAAATTTTTTGTAATGGTATAATGATATATCACATATTATTTACTAAAAGATCATCCATACAGATTTCATCGAAAAAATGAATTATAGACTATAACTCATAAACTAACATCAACTCACCTGGGAAGTAAAAAAAGCCCTATGAAACAAAAAAAAAGAATTTCGTAAATCGGTCGGACAATGTTGCGTGTCTCACGGCGGCGCCAAATAGATCCAGTTCAGCAAACTGCTGAGCAGTTAGTGCCCGACGGTGGTTTTCAACTGCGCTGTGATGTGATGTGACATTACAAATATAACGACAGAAGTGGCGAACTGGCATGCAAGCAAACACACGTTCTCAAGCCACCCCAAAAACACACTCAAGATTACAACAATCGTGAAGAAGAGATACGTTGGCTCCGGAACATAAAGGGCGAAAGAAGGAACATGATTGGGTTTTAGTCAGTACAATCCTTACTTATAATATTATAAAAGTGAAAGTGAGTTTGTTTTTTTGTTTGTATGTTTGTTACCTCTTCACGCTTTAATGGCTAAACCGATTTTGATGAATTTCGGTACAGAGATAGTTGGGAACCAGGAGACGAACATAAGCTAAATTTTTTTTTAAAAAAGTGGGATGTGAGCGAGAAAGAGGGAAGAAAATGGAAAACTTAGCGTTGCTATTACAAATCAATAAGGCGCAAGAGGAACTATGTTACCCCAAATATAACGCGGGCGAAGCCGCGGGCGAAAGCTAGTTCAGACATAATCATTGATGGTTTTTCATCCGAAAACAAAACACTACAACAATAAATACGAAAACTGCTCAAATTCACACCAACACAACAACCGTTTAAAAATATGCAATTTTACACTCACGGGTGAACAAAACCCAGCTTCTAGATACGTACAACAAAAACCTTATGTGACGAATACACGGCTGTGAGCACATAGATTGGTGAGCAACTGAACGTATTGATCAATACTGACACCACTATCTAGGGCACCGATAGATTAGCAAATGCTCTATCTAATCTTTACTTGTGCATTGTTGAGCAGGGATGTTGTAAATATTTCAGAGCGACAGAAAAATCTAGACGTTTTGTGGTCGATGTAGAATTATCTAGATCTAAATGAGATAAAAGCTTATTTATTGTTCATTCAACTAACACTAAGTGCTTGTAAAATAGAATTTATACATGATGTGATCGCTGTAGTTGTAATGTTTTTTTTTTTCAATAAATCTATCCTTACCATACTTATATTTATAGCGAAAGTGAGTTTGTTTATTTGTTTGTTTGTAACGTCTTCACGCCTAAATGGCTAAACCGATTTTAATAAATGTTGGTACAGAGATATTTGGGATCCTGGAGACGGACATAGGCTAAAAATAACTGAGAAAAAGGTCTCCCTCTTCTTCTCAAGGGAGAACAAAAGGGGAGAGATTTTTTTTATCATCACGCGGTTTAAAGTAAGCGTTAGCCCAAAATGACTATGCCACGCGGACGAAGTCGCGGGCGGAAGCTAGTTAACTATATTATTAATAAAATTCGTTGCTTTTCGTTGCTTTTCGTTCTGCTTAAATTTTTCAATTGACATAAATGTCACCATATTTTTTAGGACTCTGCCTACATTTCAAGTTCGAACCAAGACACGTATGTAAGTTCCACTGATTTTTTGAATTCATGTGAATCCTTACTATCCTTACTTATAATATTATAAAAGTCTAAATGGCTAAACCGATTGATCTTTGGTGAATAGATAGCCCTGGAGACAGACATACGCTATTTTCTTTTTTATATGTAAGAAATGAGGGAGAAAGAGGGAAAATAAGGGAAAACTTGGCTTTGTTTTTACAATAAATAAGGCGCAAGGGCAAAAACTAAAGGTAGCCGGTACTTGCAAATCAGGAAAGGCGAATTGTGTTTCCCCGAATTTAACGCGAGCGAAGCCGCGGGCAAAAGCTAGTATTGTATAATTATCAATTACTTTGGTGAACAAAACTATGGTAAGGGACACCAAACCATGTTCGTGCTCGAGCATTGTAAATGCAAGTTAAAAATTCTGACGGCTTAGACACTAAAAGAATGAATATATCCTGGAATATATGTATCTACTTGTGAAACCTCGATCCCATAAATCATCGAATCAAAACAATTCTCCCCTGACTACATTCACACACACACATCGCGTTTAAGAAATTTATGGCATATTGCCCTAAGTTTTACCAAATATTAATTAAATTCCCTGTAAATCTTATTTTCTTTTGAGAACATTTAAAATTTGGGCACTCAATCCAGATGCACACAGTCGTTTGGCATTTACTAATACTAAAAAAATGTAAATACATACTGAAAAACCGGCCAAGAGCGTGTCGGGCCACGCTCATTGTAGGGTTCCGTAGTTTCCCGTCCGTCACAATAAGTGTTCCCACTTATGAGTTTATTATTTGTTTGACGTTGAACATTAGAGAATTGTATTTCCTAATTAATACTTTTTTAATAATTTTGGATTGCGAAAACCGATTTCAATAATTCTTTTTTTTGTTTGAAAAAAGATACGTTCAGGATAATAAAATATGTAAACGAAGTTACAAAAAATGCTTGCATATACGATTATACTACAAACTTAGTCCAGAAATTATTTTGTAAAACTTTTTGTCTTTTTTGTACAAAAACTGTTGTGTCAATCAAGTTTAAAATAATTTTCATAGAAAGTCCTTATAAAGTTCTACTTTTCAAATTTTTTTCATATTTTCTAAACTTATGGTTCAAAAGTTAGAGGGGGGGGACACATTGTTTTTTACTTTTGGAGCGATTATTTCCGAAATTATTGATATTATCAAAAAATTATTGTAGTAAACCCCTATTCATTTTTAAATACCTTTCCAACAATATATCACACGTTAGGGTTGAAATTAAAAAAAAAATCACTCCCCACTTTACATATAGGGTGGCTACCCTAATAAAACATTTTTTTTCCAATTTTTATTTTACCACTTTGTCGGCGTGATTGATATACATATTGGTACCAAATTTCAGCTTTCTAGTGCTAACGGTCACAGAGATTAAGCGAGGACGGACGGACGGACGGACAGACAGACATGGCGAAACTATAAGGGTTCCTAGTAGACTACGGAACCCTAAAAAAGGCAAAGTTGCGTTATCTGTTCCCTCACTCTCATAGTCCGATGGAACGGCAATCCGACAGGACTGGAGAGAGGCTCAAGCTTCCCGAGGCACGAGGGTATTTTATCGCTAACTTCCAAACTCCGGGCTGCTACTGTGAAATTCCTCATGGAAGAACCCCATATCACTTTTTGTCCGATATTTTTTTTTATAAAACTTTGCCCCACTCTAGGAATTTGTTCCGTGCGCGGAGTGAACCTGCAACACGCAGCGCAGCAGTTAATAGCTCAGCCACTGCGTGAACCGTGTCGTCGTGATGACCATAGGGTCCTGGGTTCGATTCCCAGTTCGGACAAAAACTGATATTGGGTTCTTCCATGAGGAATTTCACAGTAGCAGCCCGGAGTTTGGAAGTTAGCGGTAAGATACCCTCGTGCCTCGGGAAGCTTGAGCCTCTCTCCAATCCTGTCGGATTGCCGTTCCATCGGACTATGAGAGTGAGGGAACAGTTAGCGCACCTGTGCCTTTTTTTGTGGATGGTATCATCAAATAACTTTCCTCGCTTTGAGCGGAGCGGGGAGAGTGTAAGTCTTATACTGATGAAAACCCACGCATGTTCCTTCTATTGCCCCTTTATGTTCCGGGGCCGCGGTATCTTTTTCGAACAACCCGCAACCGCGGTAGCCCTGGCAGGCCTTGCTGGGCAGACCGCTCTGGCGCACCTGTGCCTGCGCAGATAGCTAAACCTCCACTGAGATATGCCACCGTGGCTGAAAACGGTCAGAAAGATTTGTATTCTGATCCTTTTGACTTCGATGCCCCTCAACCTTGTCTTTCCTTTGGAACTTTTCCTTTATCTCAAGACTAACCATGAAACTATGCAGTAAAATCTGACAATAAATTGCCATATCTTTACGGCTGACTTATTTTAATGATCTGAAGGGCTACTATGACATCTTATAGCAATTCTTATTCCACTGAGTGAAAGAGATGGTGCTAGACACCTGTATAGCTCTGTCTCTTTCCCTCAGCGGAATAAGAATTGCTTTAAGAGGTCATAGTAGGGTAGCCGGATTGTTTTGTGCACATCTTAACGGTCAATATGGAGACGGAAGCACTTTTACATGCTTTTTATTACTCAATCATGTCTTTTATGTTTGGACGTATGAGAATGGCATGTTTGTTTTGAAGTAATAAAATATTTGGATGAACAAGAAAAATTTTTTTTTTTATTGTGATGTAGCTTATAATGTTTCATACATTATGTACAGTCTACAACAGAAGTTAATACAATGCTAGTTTGATAGAAATTATGTAAACGGACTAAAAAAAAAAAGTTTTTATTAGACTTGCAAAACCTTCAACTTCAAGCTCTCGCAGATCAGCTAGAAGAGAATTCGAATAAAATAAACCTTTGTGCTCTCTGTCTTAATATAGATAATAATAATAATATATATAATAATGTTTTACCAAGTTTCTGTGTGTATGTAGAATAAATAAAACAGCAAAAACAAAAAAAAAATCGGTTATGATCGTAAAGTAAGCAAGGACATATTGTCGGGCCTACGCTGTCCTGATATACTTAAGTACTAACGCTGTAACAACAACATTGTAAAACCAAATGATTTAAAAAAGTAACCATGGAGTTTCTTGCCCGTTCTTCTCCATGGAAACAACCAACCCGAACCGTGCACTAGAGTCAGTGGAATAAAGTATTTAGTTGAATTTAAAAGTGAGTTTTACTGTACGAGTCCAACATATGACAATATAAACTTTTATCTCTAAATATCAAAGTAGAATAAAATCTAGTCTTCCATGCAATCCAACTATTCTTTCGACGTGTAAGTCAGGTAGCATCGCGAGAAAAACCTGATATTTTCAATAAACTTGTGCGAACAGTGGCGCCCTCTTCTTGGTATTCAATAGCAAGGGATCCAATATCTATATTCTCAGACACCTGTCGTTGCCTGTATGTTGCTCGACATTTAATTTACGTTATATTAACTGATGTAAGCCTTGTTCCTCGATGTCGTAGGAAAAATATGTAAGAAAAATAAGGGATTTTTTTCCATATTATGAAATAATGCTTTGGAAAACGTGTGAGAAGACAGCTAAAAACGTTTTTGCTTGTCATTTTGCTTGAGGATAAGGTTTTGCAGGAACGTGCATTAGAAAATTTACAAACATAGATAGTAGGTGGCGCCCGCGGCTTCGCCTTATTAAAAAAGCATCCTATGTGTTATTCCAGGCTATAATCTACCTCTGTGCCAAATTTCATCAAAATCCGTTCTGCCGTTTTGACGTGAAAGAGTAACAAACATCCATCCATCCATACATCCTCACAAACATTCGCATTTATAATATTAGTGAGATTTAACAAGTTAGGTGAGATCTATAAAAGAGATAAGTAACCAGGTTCGTTAGATATACTAGATTTTTTTCTTAAAAACCGATGAACGTCTTCAACTCAAATTCAATTTATTGAATGAACTGTTTGTATTCTATCAAAGAAATTTATTTCATGAAATTTTAGGAAAACAAACCCATACCCATACACTTACCAATAAAATAATTGTTGATGGAAAAAAAAAAATTGGACTGATCTGGGAGATTGTGGTAACAATCGAGGCATCAAAAATCATTCTCAATAATTTGAAATTACTTATAAATACATCATATCTACATATAAATACATTTTCATCCCACCATCTCGGAAAGAGTATTTTTAATCTTCAATATCTGAGTGGAAAAGCCGTTTTTATTCTCTAGAGGATAAAGTAAATTGAATTTAGAACATCGTGTGCACTAAGTTTGTGAATTTAAAAAAACGTTAAACCGAATTACTGCTACCTCTATGGTGCCGAATATATCATACAACTTTTTTTTAATTTGTTAAAAACTCAGACTCGGAACCTTCTTGGTGTTTTTTCAATTTGCTTTGTACGCGGTTCTTTACGCGGCATTTTTTCACGTCACTGTTAAACCATAAATTAAAAACAAGAAACTTGAAAAATATTATTTTGTTATAATTTAAAGATTATTCTGTAATACCTGTCATAATGTAGTAATTAATACCTAAACTGAAATAAAAGTGTACCTATCTTGTGATTGTAAACGTTTTTTTTTTTGCATTTAGTCATTTCCTCGCTGAGGTGGAATGAAAAGTTACGTGTTGCACTCGAGTGCAAAGATTTTTCACCTCGTGCTCTTTTGATTCCCTTGCTAACGCTCAGGATTCTAATTTTGAATCACTCGCTGCGCTCGTGATTCAATTTTAGAATCCTTCGCTTGCTCGGTCATCAAAATTGAACACGCGGTTAAAAAGCAACTTTGCGCTCTTGTATAACAAATAACTATTATAACTAGATGAAAACATATTTAAAACCTAGAAGATAAAAGAAAATATCATTATCAGCGATAAGACCGTCATTGTAACCATAGAATTGGGTAGTTTTCAGGGTCAATGTGTAGAATCCTTTTATTATGACTCCGCTTATAATGACCAACCGCTTATTATGACGTATTACACAGCAATGTTTGGTTTTCATAAAAAGTTCTTTAAACAAAATCGGGTATAATGACTCCACATTGAGTGACAGTTCGCTTATGATGACCCATTTTTAATAAATTGTGTCCAGTTGATGTAATGACCGACATTATTCCTAACACTTTCGACTGTGTTCGGTGTTAAATATTATAATTTTTGACTTATTTCTATTTTGTCTCTCTCTATCAAAATAAATACTTACTGACAAAAACAGGAGATTGTTTATTTCACACAAAATGTTTTTTATGACGTACTAAGCTTAGTATGTTAAACGGATTCCACTGTAATTACATTGTTTAGTCTGTCTTTTATATTATCCCAAAATAAGGGACACATATTTTTTTTTGTAAATTAGACCAATAATGACAAAGATATAGCCCATTAAAGTTATGTATGACGTCACTTGTTGCTAAAATGCAGCAACGCGTGACGTCACTTTGAGGCGCTCGTAGAACACAGTCCCAGTTATGTTTCAGTTTTGGTGTGCAATAAATAGTATATTTATCTATTCTAAAACCGTAAAAATTTATGTCAAACTGACAATAATCAAAAGAAAACTACTAATTAACATAGCAAATATTTCTTTATGCTCCACATATTGTCCAATGTGCAATAAAATTACATATGAACTACAGTACGAACGACTCTTATTACATCTAATAGTACTTTATGCGCAATTATTATGTTTGTTCATAATGGCCGTGGTAGACGGTTCAACCAAATTGATTCAATTTTATTACTCGACTGAGGTAAGGTAGGTAGGTAAGTACTCTTTGAGAAGAGTATTCTTTCAAATTGGGGCATAACACTGAAAAAAACCTCTTTATTTTTGGTGACTTTCTGACAATAAATGCGTTAATAAGTTACGAAGAACTAATTTTTTTTTCCGCTCTGCAGGTTGGTACGGAATAACCTTACATATTAATACGTCCACCAATTCTGCTGAGCGTGCCCGCTTGCTGGCTGTGGGTGAGTGGGAATCGGGCCTCTGGCTACAGGCGTTACCGTCACCTAACATAGGTACTTTGTTGGGTGACACAACCTTCCGGCTCGCTACGTGTTTGCGATTGGGTGCACCCTGTGGGGCTCCGCATCGCTGTCAATGTGGGGAAGCAGTCGACTGCCTCGGACACCATGTTCTTTCCTGCAGTAAAAGCGCAGGTCGTATTGCTCGGCACGCTTGCATTAATGATCTCATCCGTCGTGCTCTTGCCACCGCCGGGGTGCCAGCTGTTTTAGAACCAACTGGCTTGGTACGCGTCGATGGAAAGAGACCAGATGGTATGACCATAATGCCATGGAAGTTGGGTAGATCTTTGGTGTGGGATGCAACTTGTGTCGACACCCTTGCACCATCCCATCTTCCTAGCACGGTGGGTTGCGCTGGAGCTGCTGCTGCAGGTACTGAAAACCTCAAACGGCGCAAATATCACAATTTGATTGGTAATTATGTTTTTGAGCCGTTTGGGGTTGAAACACTAGGGCCATGGGGTCCGAGTGCCCATGTAGTATTTCGAGAAATCGCCAAGCGGTTAGTCGATTCTTCTCGTGACCAGAGGGCTGGCCTGTTTTTTGCACAAAAAATAAGCATTGCCATCCAACGCGGTAATGCTGCCAGCCTTCTGGGCACTTTACCTGTTGACGGCGATACGGACGAATTTTTTGACGCCCTGTAATTTTCTATTTTTTTACTTGTATATATTTTTTTATTTTTAGTTTGTGTATATTTATAGGTTGTATATATTTAGTAATAGTAATTATAATATGTAAAAATAAAAAAAATGGTGGCTTAAAAAAAAAAGAACTAAATTGATTGAAATCATATTATTTTTTTTTGTTTGAATGACTGTCTTCATATTTATATCGAAAAACTTATCGACAAAGTCTAAAAATTTCGGCGCATTCCTTTCTCTTGATAAATGGGTCTGGGTTTCTTGCTAACCGGATACTCGTAATCCTGACTCAAATAAGACCACGAACCACCAAAGTGTTAGGAACACATGACAGGTAGGTCACCTCGAAGGTCCTATCTTCAGGGTGACCTACCTATCTTACGACAGTGTTCACTGAATGGTAGACAGCAGGTCAAGGAAAGCGGCTGAAAGCGTTGAGAAATTCGGGAAGAATATGTACGGAGATGAACATGGTCATGATAATGCTTGAAACAACAGAAGCAAATGAAAAAAAGCTCACTAAGAAACACATTGTGGGTCTTATAGATTTCCTTGATGCTTGTTAACTTTTGTTAACGTCTTATTTTTAGTTTTATAAAGTAAGCAATGACTTATTGTCGGGCTTAAACGAGCAACTCCCTAAACCGTGCACCTTTTCTCGACGTTTTAAATAAAAATATTTTGATTTTGTTTTAGATTGATAGAAATTTTTCATTTTAATGTTCGTAAAGACAAGACAAAAGTGAATCGTGGAAGGCTAGCATTACTGTGAGATGTCGGTATTGGTACAGCGTAGTTTTTTACCGTCATTCACATGACAATCAATATCAAAAAGTTTTTATTTAACATTACATTGTCTAGTTAAGTAATGTGTGTGTTTAGTGCTTTTGAAGTTGTGAATGGTTTGTATGTTGTGTGCAGAAAATGATAGTTCTGTTTTTTTACCAGATTTATGTTATAGATGACCTATTTTAAATAGAAGTTTCTTTTGAAACCTTTAGCCTACAAGGACAAAAAAAAGGTGAACTATATAATAAATGGCACCTTTGGCACCTTTTATTCAAATTATTCACTTAAAGAATACGCTGTCATTCTTGCCAACAGTATTTTTAAAGACGAAAAAAGAGTACACCAATTGATTTGAAGTCAGCGTAGCAACTCTTTTGCCTATATACTCCATTTTCTATTACTAGTCTTCAGAATCAAAATCATTTATTTATTCGTTAACATAACTGATCTTATAATATACACAGAGCGCTTGCTTGGTCAATTGACGTACAAATATATAAAAATAAGAGTAGGTAATTATATTTCATTTCATTTCATCTTTTAAGAAACAATTTTTTTTGCTTGATTATCCTTCACACAGCTCTTAAAGTCATCCACATTCATACCCAAAAACTTTTCTGAAAACGCTTTCCTCATTTCTCCGCAAATTGTTTTTTTACTACTTATATACGACGAAGTTGACTACTTTACTACAATATAACATGATTCAATAGTAGTCAACATAATCGTTCATTTATCATAATTCGTAATACTCGTAAATCTAACTTCGCAAGGACTATAAAAACTAAGCAGCTTATCCGTAGCCGTCAAATCGGTAGATCATAAATAATACTGAACAATATAGTGGATTGTGAGCTGTGAGCAACGTAACTAAGAATAATAAATGTGTGTAGAAGCGAAACTTGCTTTAAAAAAGGTGTTATAGTCAGGGACGAATCTTATAAAGGCTTTTTGAGATGCAGTCTAGGGCCCTTTGAGGGTGGACGGCCCCCAGTCACCATTTAAGACAGAAGACAATATCCTTACTAATATAATAAAAACGAAAGTGAGTTTATTTGTTTGCTTGTGAGTTTGTTTGTTTCTTCACGCCTTAATGGCTAAACCGATTTTGATGAATTACAGGGATAGTTGGGACCCTGGAGATGGACATAGGCTAGGGAAGAAAAGGGGAGAGAAAAATCAAAGAAGATCACACGGGTTAAAGTTAGCGTTAGCCCAAAGTAACTATGCCTCGCGGACGAAGTTGCGGGCGGAAGCTAGTATTTATATATACTAGCGCAATCACAAAGCACTATCGCTTCTCCAATACACAATTTTCATGGCACCTCATGGTAGGGCGGAGAACCTACCTACCTCCGAGAGAACGGCGGCTTTTCATTCACAATGTTGATTCACCCGTCGTAGAGTAGTGCCACTCGATCAGTGTTTGTGAATACAATTGTTGTTTTTTTTTTAACGATTGTAGTGTTGTACTCTGTATAGTATAGTTTAGTGCGAGTGTGTGGATGATCTTCTGATATGTGGAGCTTGGTGATATTTTGTGAGTTATTTCTTTTTGTTTTTGTAAGTCAGTTGGTTTTTTTAAATATTTTTCAGCGGGATTTCAATAAAACTCTTCAGGTTTTAAGTTCACTACCTATACAGGGTGTATGAAACACTGACCCCACAAACGATTATCACATTATCCGAACATCATTCTGACCGTCCTCTCCTGTTCCCACAAAATAAAAGATAAATGCCTGCCTTGTAAAAAAAAGATTTGAGAGAAAGGGACCACAGACTTGAGTATATGGTTTTAATTTCAACACCATAACTTCATGCGTCCTCGAGATAAAACAGTATTGACAGACGGCCAAACAGACAACAAAGTTCATCTTATAATCCGTTTTCTCCTTTTGAGCTACGAAACCCTAAAAATATTTATGATGCATTGTGACGTGTATTGTCAACGTGTGATAAGATTTGACTGACCCACTTTTCAACGCAACGGGTTCTAAATGCCCCTGAAAGAAGTGACATAACATACAATTCGAGTTGGATTTTGATATTTTATCTACATCAAAAACTGGTTTATACCCAATACAGCAGAAACCTAGGGGTCGAGAAGTTGCAGGAGATCTTAAAAATGATTCCGTATTCATATCAACCACAAGTTTCAACAGAACCCTATTGAAACTTGTGGTTGATATGAATACGAACCGAATTTTACGGTTAAAATAATTCTTTATTTTGACGTATCAAATAACTGCTTCGAAAAATTGAACCCTGGCCCTGAACTAACTACTTTGTTGGTCTAATGGTCTCAAGCATAATTGCTAAGTATGAGGTTCTATTCGATTTCGGATCGGACAAACTGTCACGGAATTTTCCATCAGAAATTTTTCAGTATCTAGCTGCCACCGAGTCTGGATTGCTAACCCCTTGTTACATGGGACTTAAAACCTGGCCAATTGTGAGTATACCTACATTTCGCCGTTTAAATCCCTGAAGGGTACAGCGAGGACTACAGTTTTTATATTATGTTGGCCTCTGAAATAGCGAAAACCTGAATAGGCTAGTTTCCAAAAAAAAAAGTTACATGTGACGTCACTCTTTGCGAAAAAATGCAGCAACGCGTGACGTCACACGTTACTTTAATGGGCTATCTATATCGTTGTCATTTTTATTCTAATTTACATTATAAAAACATACGTGTCAATTATTATTTTTGAATAATCTAAAGAACGGGACTACATAGAATGTAATTACTTTGACCCTGAAACTACCCTATTGTTAGAAAGCATGGCGACCAATTTATGCTCCACCTGTGGTTGTGAATAGGTTTTTACTTCGGAATAGAACAGCTTGAAACTAATATTTACGAATAAGATGCTTCCTTAATCAGGAAAATTAATATGCTGAATATTTACGGGTGGTAAAACTTAATTAAAACTTGGTTTATCTCAGGCTATGTGTCTTACAAGTTTATGATCGCAGCACATCCTCCGGCGGCGTATTTGCAGATGCATAAATATTTTTATTCAAGTCTTGTGAAGGCTTGATGTATTAAAAGGTGTATGAGCGGAAAAAATTTGGAATTTTCGCTTGACAATTTAGAATTTCGAAGTACGAGGGCAGTCCCAGAAAAATCTGATACAGCTAAGAAAAAAAAAGTCCCCTTGGAAATCGATGAAGATCAAAAAAAAACTCGACTTTATAGCCCTGAATAAGTCTGACGCTTGATTCTGTATAACTCCATTTTGTTTTACATTTTGCACATTGTTTGCGGTTGACGAACCGGTTAAGCAATTGTTTGCTACGCTTCATGTCGCGGGTTCGATCCCCACACGGAACAAATATTTGTGTGACGGACAGATATTTGTTCTGGTTCTGGCTGTTTGTGTTGTGTAGTTAGAACGTTTTTAAACGCACCCACGATACAGAAAAAAAAACCAAGCAAACGATTTAAAAAGAAAAAACTAAAAACAAAACATTCATTCGACAGCTTAAAAACTAAAAAAAGAGCATTGACGAGTTGCGACAGCCATTTTGGGTACAGCATTTTCTGTTTACGGTATTTTATCATGTGATATTCGTCAGTTTCTTTTTAAATAATTATCTATCTTTGATCTTTCTAGCTTTTTTGTTGCAAGATTTAAAAATTGCACATCATAAGAACTCGAATAATAATTATAAAAAATGTCTTATGAGCATCACAAATTCTACCCATACCTAACTATTCAAATGACCAAAACAAGGTTCTTAAAAAACACCATACAATTTTACCATAAAAAATAAACAAGCCATGACATAACACTGATCGTAAATAAACAGCCATTACTAATCTGGGTTGAAGAGATTCCTATAAAAGATCAATATGTCACACCTTATGCAACGCATACCTTTGTGATTTATTATATCTGTAGGCTATGTCGCTATGTGAGTCGAACATTGTTAAATATATGATTTATGTGTACAGGTACATGTACACTTACATGTAATATACACCATAAACCCACGCTTGTTTTTCGCTTAAGGTTTATTAGAGATGTATCTTTAATACTTTCACACACTTGCGTTGGTAGGTAATGTATAATTTTTATGTACACACGTCGTAGGTCAATCTACGCAAAACTATTATAACCTGATCTCTCTACTACGAATAGCACACCGTAGTAGAGAGATCAGGTTAAAATGGTTTTGTGTAGGTTGACCTGTCGTCGTGTGTACCTTTTTAGGGTTCCGTAGTCAACTAGGAACCCTTATAGTTTCGCCATGTCTGTCTGTCCGTCCGTCCGCCCGTCCGTCCGTCCGTCCGTCCGTCCGTCCGTCCGTCCTCGCTTAATCTCTGTGACCGTTAGAGCTAGAAAGCTGAAATTTGGTACCAATATGTATATCAATCATGCCGACAAAGTGGTAAAATAAAAATTTAAAAAAAATGTTTTATTAGGGTAGCCACCCTATATGTAAAGTGGGACGTGATTTTTTTTTTTAATTTCAACCCTAACGTGTGATATATTGTTGGAAAGGTATTTAAAAATGAATAGGGGTTTACTAAGATTATTTTTTGATAATGTCAATATTTTCGGAAATAATCGCTCCAAAAGTAACAAACAATGTGTCCCCCCCCCCTCTAACTTTTGAACCATAAGTCTAAAAAATATGAAAAAAATTTGAAATGTAGAACTTTATAAGGACTTTCTATGAAAATCATTTTGAACTTGATTGACACAACAGTTTTTGTACAAAAAAGACAAAAAGTTGTACATAATAATTTCTGGACTAAGTTTGTAGTATAATCGTAATGCAAGCTTTTTTTGTAACTTTGTTTACATATTTTATTATCCTGAACGTATCTTTTTTCAAACAAAAAAAGAATTATTGAAATCGGTTCTCGCAATCCAAAATTACCACCGAAATTGCACGTCTTTGTATTAATTAGTAACCCAATTCCTTGAGAGATGGCACTGTAGGTACTTATTACATTGGATCGGGTATTACTGAATTGTTCGGTTGGCCTCATAACTGGGAACACTTATTGTGACGGACGGGAAACTACGGAACCCTACACTGAGCGTGTCCCGACACGCTCTTGGCCAGTTTTTTTTAATAATACCACGTGCCTATTGCCGATATTGCCAAAATCCAAACTCCAGGCTGTATGCATTATCATGGGTATGTATAAAATATAACTAGAAAGTCCGCCATATTGGATTTAGAATGACATCTTGTAGCTGACCATGCATTGTCATCCAAACTAAATATAGCTGCAAAATGTTAGTTCAAAAAGTGCGTCAAATTGAACTCCTTACATTTTCTTTATAGAGTTTGTTAGTTTTACGTAAAGGTAATGTAAGTCCGGGGTTGCGGGTAGTTCAAAAAAAGGGATACAGCGGCCCCGGAACATAAAAGGCTAAAGAAAGCACATGGGGTGGTTTTACTCAGTAACAGTCTGACAATCCCAAGTAATTTGATGATTTCCAAATCCATAAAAAAGCTAATAAATATGTGTTGAAAACATATCACGTACGTGTGTAAACCTTCAAAACTGGATAACATCACATCGCCTGACGAAATGAGTTTTGCAGAGTCCATTTTTTATGTAGAGCAGTAATAGGCATAGTTTATGTAGATCAGTAATAGGCAGGTCGCCACAACTGCCATAAAATACTCTTTTTTTTTAAATCATTGTAATCAATACTTGTTTTGACTTTCTATAACCACAAAAGATTATTTTTAATCTTGTATGTTAGTGAAATGATGGCCGTATCAATTTAAACGGTGATTTATAAATCTGTGAGGCACTATTTGAACATCGAATGCAGTCATTAGATTTGTTATCTTGTTTTAACACGAGTTCGAGATTGAACCTTATGCGATTAATTGAATCCTTACTAATATTATAAAAGCGAAAGTGAGTTTGTTTATTTGTTTGTTTGTTACCTTTTTACGCTTTAATGGCTAAACCGATTTTGATGAATTTTGGTACAGAGATAGTTGGAAACCAGGAGACGGACATAGGCATGACATAATTTTTATTTAAAAAAAGTGGGATGTGAGGGAGAAAGAGGGAAGAAAAGGGAAAACTTAGCGTTGCTATTACAAATCAATAAGGCGCTAGGGGAACTGTGTTACCCCGAATTTAACGCGAGCGAAGCCGCGGGCAAAAGCTAGTAATATAATATTTGCAAAATTAAAATATCATTTTTAGTTTTTCTAGTATGAAGATCGATGAAGTTTCTCCATATTAAAGCGAAAATCTTCCGACCAGACGAGTGTCAAGTCTAAATGGTTATTTAAAAAGAAACTTGGCCCCACACTTGCAATTTCTCCTGTATCGTGTGTGCGTTGTTTACAAACATTTAAAGTCACAAACACAAACAGCCAGATCCTGAACAACTGCCTATAGGTCATACAAATATTAGACCCGTGCGAGTATCGAACTCGTGAACCCAGCGCAGCAGTCTATCACTCAGCTACTGCCCCAACCGTGCCGTAACTGCCCATATCGTATCAAAAAGATTAGTAAAGAGTTCAGTAGTTAGTTTTTAACATTTCTTTCTTCGATCAAAAATGTATATTATTGATTGAAGATTTCTATACCACGTCCGGTCTTTTTATAGTTGTGGATAACTTCAAATACGCGATCTTGAATTTTGATGTTAGTTTTTTATTTGTGTCATAGATGGCGCTGTAATACTTTTTGATGTAGCCATTTTTGTAGCGTCAATGTCGCTAATGAATAAATTCACAAATTACTCGTAAAAATATCCACCACGTTGCAAACTTCGCCTAAACCTATTTGACACAGTAAATAGGCAATTCTTATCTGCAAATTGAGTTCTCATGTCGGGCTATGGGGTTCCGTAGCAATTAATTCTCGTCGCACGTGCTAACACCACATAGACTAAAACAAAGAAGATCAACTCTGATTACGTGTGTTATTAAATCTATGCAGTTTGTAATTGCAGCGGTTTATCATATCTACTGTTCATGTACAGACGCCTGACATACAGATTGTAGTAGCTTGATGTGCAGCACATCAAGCTACTACAATCTGTCAGATTTCTTTGATAGATTTTTGACTTTATTTCTAAAGTATAAGGTCCAAGGTTAATTGGGAAAAAATTACAGTTTCGGGTAGCTTGACCTGCAGGCATCTGTACTTACCCTGGAGAGTATTGGTAAAAATCAAACCCATTGGGAAGATTTGACCCAAACCCGTCTGTTAAAGACTAACTTTGTATTTTTCTTTAGTTTTTTTTGCTAAGTTTTAAAACTGTCGGTTTTGTATTTTTTTTTCAATTTTGAAGTAGTCTATGTCACTCCCAAAATTTCTTTAAATGGTTTAGACTCTGGAGCGTACCAAAGAATAAGACATACATAATTATATACTAACCTATTGCTTGTTAGCTGCATAGTTAGGAAAAAGCTTGGCAGATGATACTCAGGGCGGTATTAACATCCTACTATAATGTTCTCATTAAATACCGTCAATCATGATCACGATATCTGCCTTCATTTTAATCCTTACTATATATTAATTTTAATATTATAAAAGCGAAAGTGAGTTTGTTTGTTTGTTTGTTTGTTACCTCTTCACGCTTTAATGGCTGAACCGATTTGGATGAACTTTGGTACAGAGATAGTAAGGAACAAGGAGACGGACATAGGCTAATATTTTTTTGAAAAAAGTGGGATGTGAGGGAGAAAGAGGGAAGAGAAGGAAAAACTTAGCGTTGCTATTACAAATCAATAAGGCGCAAGGGGAACTGTGTTACCCCAAATTTAACGCGGGCGAAGCCGCGGGCGAAAGCTAGTAACTGATATTTGATCAAATCGAGATCTATAGACTGAAAGTCGATCTTTAACATGATATTAGAACATTGAACTTCTGTATCCCTTCTAGAGTGGTTGTTATTGTGCGGCTAGTAATTCAATAACTGTGTATTCGTGTTATCTGACAGTTATGGCCGACTGACCGCCCTCATACATGATGCAGTACCACAGACAAATGAATTGTTGCAGCGGGATGTGGCCGGCGCGTCGTCCTGTCTCCAATTGTGTGCATGCTTTTGTTTCCGATTTTGTGGTTTGCAGAAGAATTCACATGCAAAATGAGTGTGCAATTGGGTTGTTGTGAATATCTTGGTATTTATTTACTGCATTGTCATTAGGAGTTTCTCTTCTAAATGGTTTTTCAAGAAACAATATCTGCAGGGTTATGTATGCCCAATCAAGCACCATTAAAACTTATCATCATCATCTGCCTAGCCTTTTCCCAACTATGTTGGGGTCGGCTTCCAGTCTTACCGGATGCAGCTGAATACCAGTATTTTACATGGAACGACTGCCTATCTGACCTCCATTACCCAGTTAGTACTGGGTAATACGATACCTATTGGTAAGACTAACTAGTCTTCAGACTTTCAGGACATTGACTATCTGTAACGACTGTCAAAGATCTACAAATGACAGCCGGGACCAACAGCTACCTCGGTTATTGCAGACAGCACAATTTTTCCTGTTCTTACGAATGTGTTTCGAAGAAGTTCTCAAGAGTGTATTCAACTCTTTTCTGTAATAATTATAATTTCATTGATTACTGGAATTATCCAGTACATAAAAATTAGAAGAAGAGAATACACGAGTTTAATAATAGCTGCATTAATATGCAGCTATTATTAAACTCGTGTTAATGTGGGGCCGTTTATTCGTAATAAAAGAAGCATATAACACTTTCGACCACATTTTGCATTATCATTTTACCAATACCTACCTACATGTCATGGCAAAGCTATTCTCTTCTTCTAATTTTTTTGTTCTCTATTTAAAAAACATAAGTATTCGACCGTTATTGCAAACCTTTAAGGTTTTATTAATGTTATTAAACCTTTACAGTACCTACCTACCTTCAGAGCCATAACCTCAGTTGCATCATTTTTAAAAGAATGCATGTGATTTTTGAGATTCCTAACTACAAGTTTGCAATCCTGTACATTTAATTTCATGATTGAAAAGTATTTAGAGGACCTACTTATAAATATATTTGTTCTACTAACTCATGCAATAAAAAAGTAGTGGGTAGATAAAGTACAAAAGAGGTGGCTCTTTCCGCTAAAATACTTGCATTCCGAAATATATCGGTAGGTACACATGACGATACGTTAACCTAGATACAAAACCAGTTAATGCTGATCTCTCGACTTCGGATCGTACACCGTAGATTTCCTTTACGATGAGAGATCCGCATGAACTGGTTATGTATAGATTGAAGTGTCGCCGGGAGTACCTTCTATGGATATCATATTATCATATTATATTATCATATTATATTATATTAACTTTGACTATAGAAGGTTTAATGAGACCTTCTATAGTCAAAGCTAAAAAAGCACTAATATAAAACTTCAGATATAGGTAGGTATTTAATATAGATAGACGACTATGAAGTGTTAGATAAACGCGCTTGAAGCCATGGTTTATCCTGTAACTACTCCAAGACAAAATATTGTCTCGGTGGTGTAGCAACACTGTACAATAAATTCTACAACAATATAAATCTTGGGTATATCAAAAACTACTACATCGCCATCTATGCAAAAGCTCAAGAACTAATAGCAAATTCCTAGCAAATTTTGCTTGCACGATTGCAAGCAAAACTATCCGTGCATAATAGTACAACCAAAAATATTTGTCCGACATGGGCCTACCAGACATGACACCCGAATGATCAAAAGGCCACTCTTTTCTACAGTAGTCTATATTCTTCATACCTGTAAACCGGTATGAAAAGTATCATAATATTATTAATATGAGCCTGTTAACCAAGGTAATCCACTTGTAAGCCAAATCCGTTATCCGAGAAAAACTTTTGCATTCATAACAGTACCTAGTAAGGAAGTGGATTTCGACTCATTTGTGTACAAACATAATAAAATAATATCGAACAAATTGATTTCACATCGCAACGTCAGTTCACTCATTACGAACTTCAATATTGACACGTTCATTGAGTTCGCAAACAAAGCCGACGATCCGACAGATATAATTGGCCCATATAGAGAGAAAATAATAATAACTATAGGTACAGATAGGTGACACATCAAGCTATACATTACCAGAATAACATGACCTCGCTTTCTATAGAATTATCGCACAATGAAAGATACGCATAAACTAGAAACATAGGTACCTATAGCTTCATTTCATGTGTTCATTGTATGTGTTATTCCAGACTATATTCTAGCTCTATGCCAAATGTTATCAAGGTCCGTTCAGCCATTCTGACGTGAAAGATTAACAAACATCCATACATCCATATGATCCATACATTCTCACAAACATTCACATTTATAATATTAGTAGGAAGAAAGAAAGCAAACATATTTATTTGTCACTTGCCTCAAATGCTCAAAACAAAAAAAAACTAAACAATAAAAAAAGACAGTGTTGTGTGTCTCACGGCTGCGCCAAATAGGCCCAGTAAACCGCATAAGTCATGTTAAATTTTAGTATAGGCTTGTTTCGTTCATCATCATTTATTGAAAAGGTCGTCAATAAAAAGGTTGTTTGTGCAATATAGACTGGAAATCGACACAATATTACCTTAATAGCACACTGACCTTCCGTAACACATCTAAAATTAGCCCAAATAGGTAACGATTACTTAACAAGTTTAACAACCATAAATATTGTCAACTTTCTACCATGAGAATGCCCCATGGGCCATGGTGTATGGCTGACGTTCTTAACAATTTATTATAATGTATTCCTAAACTCATTCAAGAGGCTGTGTGACATAACTCGCCTTTGCCTAATGAAAAATTATTTTCATGTGACAGCTAATGACAGTTTCGTATTTAAATTTTTACTCTGTGGGAAGAGAATGAACTTATGTTTTTTTTTTGATAAATGGGGTTATCGAAACTAAACTAAATTGAGCCAATGGCCGGCGCGTCATGAATATGAATTGTTTATTGCAGGTTAGGCCGTATAACGTTTATAAATCATGATTAAGCTGTATTAGCTTTTGAGTAATGGAAGCTGTTGTTTGATAATTAGCTTAATATCTGTGAATATTAATTAATTAGTTGAACAAAGATGAGATTCATTTCTAAATTATTGCACAAAGATATCGTAGGTAAGGAGTAAACAAAATACCGGCGATTGCGAGTCAAACTCGCGCACCGAGGGTTCCGTACAAACTTGCAACATAGGTCATAACTTTTGTCTGCATAGACTTAGAGGGTTTATTTCTTTCACAGCTCCAAGGGATACATATGCTTGAGAATATAGTTTTAATTTCAACTTGACAAAACTAGATAAAGGGACTTGACAAACAGACAAACGTACAACAATGTGATCTTAAAAGGGTTCTGTTTTCTACTTTTGAAGTACAAAACCATAGATAGCAGAAATATTTCTATGTACAGACGCCAGCAGGTCAAGCTACCTGAAACTGTTTTTTTTTTCCCAATGAACCTTAAACTTTAGAAATAATGTCGAAAATCTATCAGAAAAGTAATCTGACAGATTGTAGTAGCTTGATGTACAGGCGTCTGTACGTAACACTTTCCACTAACATATTCCTCTAACCATCAAAATAAATATACCTATTAGGTACCAATTTCTTCTTTGGTACCAATTGGTACTGGGGCAGTGAAACAGTCAAAAAAATATAATAGTGCAATCTACGAAATAGGTACGCGACAAAATAAACATTATTCCACCACTTCGTTAAAGTTGAAAAACCAATTTTAATCAAAACGTAAAACTTTCTCTTCGACAAAAATATTTCTATCGGTTTTCACTATCTGAACATACGCCAATCAATCGCGCAAGTGCTACCAGAGTGCTCGATTTTCGTTTTTCGAATGTCAAACAAAAGTAAATCGATCAATCATGGTAGGGCTAAAGTTCGCGGGTAACGTTAGTAGGTATTATGATGTTGGCAGTTCCTAGTTTTTGTTTATGTTTCTAAGCCAATTTTGGTGGTTGTATTTTGGGTTAGAGTGTCGTTTTCAGTTAAGAATAGGTACCTTTTTACAGACAAGGTTAATTCACTTATTTTCTTTAAAGATCGCATTGTACCAAGCAATACTATTCGATACTAATTATTTGTATCCCGTTCATAAATGCAAACTGATATCTATTCTATTTTTGATCATAAAAGACGGGTTTTTTTGGATGGAAAATTATCAAATAGCCTCTCCTGCTCTTAGCGGATCGGAAGAAAGTGTAACACTTGTTCTGACCAAAACCTATCCATGTTTCTTCTTTTGCCCTTTCAGTTCCGGGGTCGCGATAACTCTTTCGAACAACCCGCAACCCCGGCAGGCAGTGGCACTGGCAGGCCACTCTAATGCACTTGATTTTTTGCAGGAAAAAGTGTCTTCAACCTCAAATACAATCCACTGTAGGTGCCATTAATCACTTCGTTTTGTAATTTGTTACCCAAGACCTAGATCTCCAACTCCTCTCTGGGGCAAATTGGTTTCAGGAGTTAAACACTACTAGTTACTGTGTCGTAAATCTGAACGGGTAGGTAATCAGTTAGATCCTTCCACACATTAATCTTCTAGTTTTTCTTATTGTCTTATTTACTGGACTTTTCAATTGTATGGAATTGATTTCTAATCTGTAGCTGTTCTATTTATAATTATCATGTTTCGAGTTTTGACATTTTGACTAAGTTCAATATACTTTATTACCAAAACTTGTGTGTGTTTGTGGTTAGAAGTGATGCACAAATTGTATCTAGACATCAATTATATCTTGACATGGTAAATTGTATATATGCGTATTTTGTACGTAGGCATACATTGTACCTACGTAGAAATAAATTGTATCTAGCCGGCTTTTACAACAATTTTAATAAGAATTTTCATTCCTCTTCTTCTTCGATGCAATTTTCAGTGATTGAATTTTTCAACTGAGTGTAATTCTTTATTTTATCGTATTGATTAGAATCAAATTACAGATTAAGAATAGCCACCCTCAAAAAATCAATCTTAATAAATCTATACCTGAACCAATTTTCTTGTAAATCCGTTAAGCCGTTTTTGCGGAGTAACAAACACACACACCTGAATTCATAACATTTGTATGATGCTTGTTTTATCGACATCACTGTACGAAAGTAGCATCGTTAGCTAAAACTGACACACACAGGTGATCTAAGACAACGAACTTTCTCGACAAATTAAATCTAGCCTTCTGAGTATTACTCCCTAGTCCTAGGCGTCCTTGTAACAATACTCTAACAACCGTGTGAGTATACGTCAACGAGATTGTTTTTGCGTCTAGATTACTCTAACCAGCAAAAAGTATGTGAACTGTCTCCATAGTATTAAAGTTTGCGACACAACGGTTGAAGAAACTATGCTGGAGTGAGTTGAGAATAGTTGTAAGCTATGTTTAACAGTTATTAGGTATCTACACTATCTCTAAACTTACAGGTTTCTTAGGTGTCGTTTTAACAGCGTTCTCGGCACACAATGAGTTCAAACATATAATAGACTAGCTTTCGCCCGCGGCTTCACCCGCGTTAAATTCGGGATAAGACAGTTCCCCTTTCCTGATTTGCAGGTACCTGCCACCGGTAGTTTTTGTCCTAGCGCCTTATTTATTGTAATAATAAACGACTGTGTCCGTTGGTAGAAAATTAAGTACCAATAGACACACTCGTTAGCAGAGAACTTTATATAAAGGTTTAACATAGTATGTCATTTAATGCATAGTATAATGACCAGCTAATGAGTTCTCCACTTGTCAACTGAATGAGAGTTGGCAAGAATCGAACAAAGTGGTGTGCAAATTGAAAATGCCCAATGTGGACTGCTGTAGGCCGATAATGATAATGGTGAACATCCTCAGTAGACTTTATAATATGGTAATGGTGATAAACCATAGAATAACTTAACACTTGAATGAAACTTTTTTTTATTAAATAAATTAAAAAAAAAAAAAAAACAAAGTTGTTAACTACAAACAACATCCTTTGTCTTACATTCACATAGCTAGCATTCATTTCCTTCAGCAATATTCTGCTCCGTTCATTAGCGTCCGTTCATCTGACACGGCAGTCTCTGGTTACGAGGAACTATTACCTCCCGAGAATTTATTTCGACGAGTCCGCATCGGAAACACTTAGCTAAATTGAGTTTGAAAGTAACGGAACGAGACAAAACATATCGTGTTTTTGTTCTTTTTATCTCCATCCTTTATGATTGGATTTTTAATAGTATTTTTCTATGGTTTGTTGTGTCAATGTTGGTACACGGTATAACTATTTCATACAGATGAAAAAACAATATTGAAAATGGTGTAGCTGTCTGTAAAATAGTGACCTAGTTGTAGATGACTCTGCAAGCTAATAATAATAATAACCGTAATCTAGAAGGCTGTTGGAGGCAGCTTGTACCGAGCGGTTCATGTTGCAGACTGCATGTCTTGGAGACGGGTCAAATGTGGTCGCGGTTCTCAGCACTTAGGAAATGACGAAGAAGAAGACAAGGCAAGGATCCTCAGAACTGACGGGTGTTGAGTCTGATTCCCACAATTTGCAGTTGTCGCCGCCGAGCGCTGCAGGATTTTGCGTGTCGTTATTTCGTTCATTGTAGATGGCGACACAGATAAAGTGATTACAATGCTACATGCTTTTACCCGTCCTTCTAAATTATTAGGCTTAACATACCCCATGAGCTTCTACGATCGTCAATAATTAAATAATGCCATACAAGCTGGTTAAACCAACCACTTACTTGTAGTCATAAACGTCAAAGTACTTATTCAGACGCTTTCGAGTCGAACAATAAAAACCTTTTTTGCAGAAGTTGATAAATCGAAGAAACAAACAAGACTTCCCGAAAAAAAACCATCAATCGATTTTCCCTAACGGAATTTTGAAAATCCGCCCAAAATGGAATGGTAATCGCCTAACAAACATTAAAAATAGTGCAGTCGAATTGAGTACCTCTTACTTTATATAAAGTCGGTTAAAAACCATCAGACTTTTCCTTCTATAAAATTGTACCTAAATTATCTTCCCACTACCAGAATGCAGAGAAAGTACATAAATCAATAAAATAATACCTACCTGTTAAAATTACAGAACAAAAAAAGATTTTAAAAGTACTGGCTCAGAAATGCTATAAATTGCGAAGCCAATTAAATTACTAGAGACTGCAGTCATTTTGTAAAAGCTTGCTTAATTAATATCTTTCATTTTCCTCTTTAGTTATTACCTTTAAGTCGTCCAGACTCAGCTTTGATCACGTTTTATTTTGTACAAGCTTTTTCCCGCGGATTGACTCGCTCAGAATTCGAGTTCCACGGAACGCCCTTCTAGGCTAATTAGGATTCTGTATGACAAACTTCATTTGAAGCCAGTCAACTATTTAGGCATGTTAAACAAGCAATGACGGTTACAGATGCATAATATTTGTTAGGATTTTAAGTACATATAGGTACAAAAAGTTAGCTAGTTCTTTAAACAAACAGGGTCAGAGATCACACAAGGTATTTGAAAGAGAAGTTTCACAATAACCAATCAAAATAAAATAGTACCTATATGTAACCCTTGTCCAATCAACTTTTTGATAATTTTCTAGCTTCATTCAACAAGATTTTTCATGCTAGATTCCTTCGAGAAATATCTCAATTGAAGACTAAAGTATCATTATCATTATTTCCAGTGTGCCTCACCATTACTTGGGCTGAAGCTCAAAATGGTCGAGGGCCACAACACCAGGACCACAACGGACATGGGTGGGACATTCGGCTGGCAGTTCCAGGAGAACCCGGCAGTGACTATCCCACCCTAGGCGCGATACCAAGAACATCATTCTCATGCGCCGGAAGAGAGCCAGGTAATCTTCTCAAAAGTATATAAGTAAACCTATAGGTAGCCAGAACCCAATAAAGATGGAACCAAAATGAGTAAGACAGGCTTAGAAAAACCGGCCAAGAGCGTGTCGGGCCACGCTCAGTGTAGGGTTCCGTAGTTTCCCGTCCGTCACAATAAGTGTTCCCACTTATGAGTTTATTATTTGTTTGACGTTGAACACTAGAGAATTGTATTTTATTATTATCCAAGTATGGGAATAGTGCGTTAACGTAAACGTGCTGCGAATGACTTAAACTATTATAATTATAAACTATCATAGACCCGTAATATTCCATTGTTGTAATAAATGCAAATCCAATGCCCCATATATTCTCTCTCCGCCATATATATATAATTTATAAATGACACTCAGGCTCTATTAGTTCCGGGTAAAGAAAAAGAGACACTTCTCTAGGCCGAAACGATGTGTGTTGGCCTGTTGAGTGTTGGGATAACAAATCATGAAAGGCGCGCACAGCGTCGTCCTCAACATGATTATCACTGTTCAAAATATACGAGAACATTTTAATACCGGACAAATCAAAATCAAACCTCGACAACTAATTAGATTATGCAATCATAAATAAAATAATATGTAAACGAAGTTAAAAAAAATGCTTGCATATACGATTATACTACAAACTTAGTCCAGAAATTATTTTGTAAAACTTTTTGTCTTTTTTGTACAAAAACTGTTGTGTCAATCAAGTTCAAAATAATTTTCATAGAAAGTCCTTATAAAGTTCTACTTTTCAGTTTTTTTTCATATTTTCTAAACTTATGGTTCAAAAGTTAAAGGGGGGGGGGGACACATTGTTTTTTACTTTTGGAGCGAATATTTCCGAAATTATTGACATTATCAAAAAATGATTTTAGTAAACCCCTATTCATTTTTAAATACCTTTCCAACAATGTATCACACGTTAGGGTTGAAATTAAAAAAAAAACACTTCCCACTTTACATATAGGGTGGCTACCCTAATAAAACATTTTTTTCCAATTTTTATTTTACCACTTTGTCGGCGTGATTGATATACATATTGGTACCAAATTTTAGCTTTCTAGTGCTAACGGTCACAGAGATTAAGCGAGGACGGACGGACGGACGGACGGACGGACAGACAGACATGGCGAAACTATAAGGGTTCCTAGTTGACTACGGAACCCTAAAAATGATATTATATCCTACTTATATTATAATTAATGCGAATGTTTGTGAGGATGGATGTATAGATGTTTGTTACTCTTTCACGTCAAAACGGCTGAACGGATCTTGATGAAATTTGGCACAGAGGTAGATTATAGTCTGGAATAACACATAGGATTATTTTTCGTCGATATCACTTGGGCAAAGCCGCAGGCGCCAATGAGTCTATGATAACATTGGACTGGCATAAGGTACCAAAAAATCTGTAAAGTTGTCGAGATTTGTAAACAAAATCTATGTTCTTTACAATGACCGTCTCAAACATAACCTTTATCAATTCCAGGATACTACGCAGACTTAGAAGCCAACTGTCAAGTGTTCAGAGTCTGTACCGTTGGATCAACCTACGGCTTCCAATCGTTCCTGTGTCCAAATGGAACCTTGTTCAACCAAGCAGTATTCGTGTGCGACTGGTGGATGAACGTCGATTGCCAGAATTCTCAACAATTCTTCAACAACAACAACGAACAGTTCGAAAATCTTAGGCTAGGACCGCAGCTTATGAAGGATATTAAGAAAATGCTTACTCACCCAATGCTGAACCCTTATGATAGGAATGCAATGAAGAGCAATCTCATCGTGATGCAAGATTATAAGCCCCCCTTTGGACAACTGTTTCCAAACGGAGCTTTGTTAGCTGGTCCAGAAAGAGCACCAAACAATGTTTACGTTCCAGCGAAGCTAATACAACAGAATCTAATTCAAGGCAATAGGAACGATTTCACGTATTCAGCGTCAACACCAGATCCCAGATATGTACCAGCGCCTATAAACACTAACTTTTTACCATTGCAAGGAGATTCAGAAGTATTCCAAAGACAAAAACAAAACGGTCAATACAACGCTGTAAATAATCCTATTCAAAACGCCAGAGTGCAAACTACACACATATCACAAACTGGAAATCTCATATCTAACGGACACGCGGGCAGATTTTTACAAAATGGAAACACAAACTTACGTAATCCTAATGGCTACTCACAAGCACAAGTACAAACACCACGTCCAACACAAATCTCAAATAACTTTTTACAGAGACAAACAAATCCTGTAAATAATCCACAGTTAGGCAATACACCAAATGCCAAGAATGTACCAGTTAACAAACAGCGAGCACAGTATACAGAACCTAGAAGATTACCTCAAACGAATAATGAAGCACAATTTGCAAGAACACAGAGCAATCAAAACAATAATCAAGAAAAACAGCAGTACATAAACACTACACCTGCTACCAAAAAGCAACATTATCCAAATAATTTAGATAACCCAGCTGGTAGAGAACTAAAAGAAAACTTGGTGAGTACAATCAAAGATATTCCGGCAACTGTTATAACAAAAACATTAACATATAGTAGGTTGATACAGGAGCCAAAGGTTGGCAAACCAAAGTCTAGAATAACAGTAAAAACTTGGATTGTTAAACCAACTAAGTCTGCTAGACTAATAGCAGAGCCTACTCAATACACTTACGCTAGACCATCTGCAGCGTCACCTTCGTCCCCGTCACCAACAGAAAGGCTCATTGAAGAAAACACGCCTTATGTGTATGATGTCCCGACCACTTCTTCTCAAAATGAGAGAGTCATCTCACCAGAACTGGATTCTGAACAAGAATCAGAGGAACCCTATGTTTATACCAGACCTACTCCTTCTGCTAAACAAGTGCAAACAACTGAAATTCAGACAACTCGTATTTATATCGCCCCCACAACTTTGCCCACTCGTGCTTCATTTTCAGGGAGAATCACGAATTTCCCAAATACATCTCCCCTTCCTACAAGGGCATCTCGCCTGTATCTTACTCCTTCGCCATTTACATCCACTGCTCGATTCTATCTGCCTCCATCTGTAAACCCTACTACTCTACCTCGTCTATATTTACCCCAAAACGTTCCACAACCAGAATATTATCGAAACGCTCCATTAAGGGTTGCACCGACTATACCTACGCCTACTCGTGGAACTTTTAGTGAAAATTTAAATCAACCTTCTTTTTCTGTAACAAAACAATCTCGCATTAACGCAAACAATCAGAATTTAACATTCACTGATATTCTGACTAAAGAAAAACTCGACATAACAGTAAATGATATAGTTAAAGACACTGGCGATGTTTTAAAGACTGCTTCTCCTCCACAATATAGTCAATTTCAGAATCATAAAGAATTCAAATCTCTTGATTATCCTGAAAATTACTCAGCATCAAAGACAACAACAGATAGCGGTGAAACGTTGACATCTCAAGTACCAATTCAAACTCCAACAGCTTCTACAAAAAGTTCTAAAATTATAGCTACACCTGCAACCAACTTGCAACCTCCTAATCAAAACTTTATATACCAAAATAGTAACCAGCTCTCTAATTTGCCTTTCTTCAAAGAAACTGGTATACCTAACACTATAGAACGCACAGTGTCAATAAAAATAACAATTCCAGAGAGAATCGCCGCATTCCTTTTCAAAAACCGAAGTGATTCCGACTTTGATAAACTAGAAATACTTAACACTGGAAGTAGTAACTATTTAGTTATGAGTAACAACTTCGTACCCAAGAAAAATGCATTCAATTTTATTCCAATAGCAAAACTAATAGGAAATCAAAACTCAAATAATCTTTCTGATTCACAGGCGCTCGTGTATTCATTTTTGACTGATTCTATCAACGTAGCGAGAGAATACAACAACATTGCACAGCGAGATATACAATCATCAACAGCATCACCGGCACTAGCACAATTTCAAAACCTGAACAATGAAAAACTGTCACAGATTACGAACCAAATATCACAGCTTACATCATCTCAATACTCCAGTAACAATCTCAACAGTTTTGGCACTAATGCAAATATTATATCTACTCAAAGACCTAATACTAATCAACCTAATCAATTTACAGGCAAATACACAGATGGATCAAATCATGCACAACAAACACAAACAAACCAAATAACACCTTCACAACAATCTCAAGGTAACTTTTACTCATCACGATTCCAAGTACCCAACGCTCAGGCCAATGTTCTTAACAATCAAAACCAAGTGTACAGTGGTCAATTATATCAATGGTCTGTTCCAGATGTAACTAATCAAATATACAACATTCCAAGTCCCGCAAATTTGGTTAATCCCAGCAACATTCAACAGCAGAATACACAAATGTTCAGTGTACAACGAAACACAAATCAAAACAATGCAGTTGGCGATTTTAAGCAATCAAGTCCGCAATTCGAAGTCGTTAAAGCGGAAACTGTGGCTTTGAATCCCGCCAAACTGCAACTCGAGCCGCCTAATGAAGCTGAACAATTTGCTAGTCAAGAGACTCTTAACAGTTTACTAAATAGTGAAAATGGTATATCGGCACACCTAGAAGATAAAATCGTAGGCACTATACCACATCCATCAGAAGACAACAAAGTTCTCACTTACAAGAAGGACCAATCATACTATCTTTACACAAAACTAGAAGACAACACAATCGAACAGAATTCTCCAACGAACCAGCAGACCGAAACAAACACACAACAAAATGCCAAGCTAGTACAGTCATCTGACAACAGTATGCCAAAAAGTCTAGTTTCGTTCCAACTTATACCCTCAGTAAGCTACGAATTAGAAGATGAAAAAGATCAAGATAAATTCTTAAGCGCTTTTCAAATTGACGAGTTCGGTGCTCCTAGAGATCTTACTAGGCCGCAGAATGCAGACAATCAGAACAACAATCAGGGACAACAGATTATGACTTCAAGCGTAGATTTCTCTGTTGAACACCCGATAACAGTTAAACAAAATGAGCAGTACAGGATAAACCCCCTGTACTCAGGACCATCCTCGTATACTGCTCCACAATCATCAGTTGGTAGCTTAGGATCTAGACAGATCCAAAATAACTTTAATTCTAGACTAGAAGATTTTGATAGCACTAATAACAATGGTTACCCCAAAGAAAGGCCTGCGCGCCAATTTTTTCCTACGTACAGGTACAATTAATTATCCTTGCCGAGGAACCTAGCGTGTATTGCCAGAAAGTTAGTGTTATAGGTAATCGATGTAAATAAAAATATAGGTCTAAATAATAATGTTAGTTTGTGTAAAGTAGCAAGTACCTAGCACAAAAAAATAAGACTTGATTTCAACCAAAAATGACACAAACAAAAACACAAGTTAATATTACGATAAATAAAACATAATTATATAAAAATATTCTGAAGAATTATAAGTTAAAAGAGCGGGTGTCAAAACCAGTGGTTTTACTAAGATGTGTGATAAACGAATAAAAGAATATCGTATACAAAGGTGCTTTTATTTTTTCTCCGTTTAAACAACTTGCTGGCCATAGCAGAATTTTACAAATTTTCAAGTAACACCGTTAGGGAACGGAAACATCGCGGAACTTTTAGATGGAACAGTAGGTAAGGACAACATACTTAGCCGTTGCAGCTATAGAAAAACGACCTTAGGGGACTATCAGCAGTATCACCGTACACGCGGGTCTGTGGACAGTGGGCATGGCTAGATCACCGACCGTCCATCTAGTGACTCCAAGCCGTGACGACAGCGCGTTCCTCATGCGCCTTAAATAAGATGTCAGCTAAGCAGAGGGGCCTGCCAGGGTGACTGCCTGCTGTGGTTCTGGGTTGACCCAAAGATATATAGCGACCCCGACAAAACACAAAGGGCAAAATAAGTAACTTGGATGGGTGTCATTCAATAAAAGTCTGACGCATGAAACTCACTCTCAAATGACTTTTAAAGAAAGCATACCTAATAAGCTAGAACCCTTATCGCAAAGAACCAATTACGGAATGAGAAATCATTTATATGAAGGAGCTGTGTTGTATAATAAAGTGCTAGATAATATGGTAAATTATGTTAAAAGTTCAAATATTTAAAAGAAAAATGTTACAACCTTTTATACTTTTATTATTTACTAGCTGTTCTCCGCGGTTTCACCTACGCTGCTCAGCACCTGTTGGTCGTAGCGTGATGTTATATAGCCTATAGCCTTCCCCAAGAAATGGACTATCCAAGACTAAAAGAATATTATTTAAATAACACTAAAAGAATATTATTTAATATATTATCCAATTCCAACCAGTAGTCCCTGAGATTATCGCGTTCAAACAAACAAACAAACAAACTCTTCAGCTTTATAATATTAGTATAGATAGATAACTAACTAGCTTTTGCCCGCGGCTTCGCTCGCGTTAAATTCGTGGTAACACAGTTCTTGCCATAGATATAGAATCTTTCTGATTTGCAAGTAGACCTTACAGCTTATTTATTGTAATAGCAAAGCTAGGTTTTTCCTTTTCTTCCATCTTTCGTCTTCATTACTTGCTGTTTTTTTTAAAAGTAGCCTATGTCCGTTTCTAGGGTCCCAACTAGATCTGTACCAAAATTCATCAAAATCGGTTCAGCCATATAGGTGTGGAGACGTAACAAACAACAACCTCACTTTCGCTTTCATAATATTAGTAAGGATAGTTATTTCTTGTGCAATTATCCTCTAAGTTTACGTAATTGCTTAAAGAACACTATGTCTAATAAATTCCGGAGCATTAAGATTCTGCCAGAGGGCAGCCTTATTTCAGACCTTGACTTTATGAAAAAATGAGTCTAGAATGTCTTGCACATAATTTTATTAATTATTATAATGCAAAAGAGTGTAAATTTCTTCCCCATTCTACTCCAAACAGATCAACGCTTTGGAATGAGCACCTACAGTAGGACTTTCATAAGTTATAATACTTTGTAACTGGGACTGCTTTATCATTTTGTTTCTTGACATTCAAACGTGCCTGTGATGGTCTAATAGAAATAAATGCATTGAGTTTGACTGCCTTGAAGGTAAACGATGTACTCAGCTTTAAAGCTTCTTTATTTTCACATCATAATAATTTCATTTTTTTTGCTTCCGTGATATTTTTTCTTACTAGTTAAGAAAAAAAAATTGTGGAATTTCCTTGAATCATTTCTGAGTTGATATTTCCGAACGAAGCAGTTCAACAGCGCGAAAATTTGAATCGCTGTCACTTTGAAAGAAAAGTTTCGTTACTATGGCAGCGAAAAGTTGTTTTGATTTCATTGTTTTATTTACTTCTTGGATACCGCCAATGCTGATATTGATCGGTTTTAGCAAAACATAGTTGAAATCTGTATAGTACGTAATTAGTTGAAAATCAGTGTAAACAGTAAGATCCCAAGGTTAAATACCTACGTTATTTACCGTAAGTCATATCACGATGTAATAAGTATTCCTCATTTCTTTACGAAAAGTTGTCTACATTCAAAAAAAGATACTCATTTTCATCCCGATCTTCGAGTTTATATATATTCATAATAAAACATGAGCACTGTAACTTCCAGCGTTCTGTTTTGATTGGATCCGACTTACAAAAAAGAACAAACATGCCGTTTGAGGAATCAGAAAGACCCCTCAAATCGTCCTCTGAAGATACGCTAGACGAGCTAGATGTCTTCATTGACATGTTTAACGATCCGAGAGTGCTATGGTTCAAGGATCGCATCCTTGCCTTCATTGGATTAGAAGATGATAAGCTCTTTTACGACCTGTTCGAGGATCCTGAGCCTAAGCAGCTGTTTGTGAAATATATAACAGGAGCAATAAAGCCCAATGATTTGTGTCTCAAAAAGAGAATGATGTATGTGTCTAAGATGATTGTTGATAAGCTCATACATGAAGATAAGGAATTCACTGAATGGAGTAAGTTGTCATCCCATTTTGGTCTGTTTATTTTTATTTACTGCAGCTGTTGGTACATTTTTTTAAGTAAATAACATTACTTGATTATAAGATATTCAAAATATTATTTAAAATTTCGCAAACTGTAAAAAACTGTAGTTGTATTTTAATTGTAGTTGTATTTTAATTTATTTTTATGTAAAAATAATAGGACTCATACCACCGCCCCCACCACCACCTCCAAAGGCAAAGAAAAAGAAAAGACCAAAGTCTCCGGTGCCTCCGCCAGATATAAGCATGAAAAGCATGAAAAGTATGAAGAGCATAAAAAGTGTGAAAAGCATGAAAAGCAGGCTAGGTATGTATTTTGTGCAAAGACATTATTTAAAAAAAAAACATTGTTGAATCTCTTTGATTCAAAAACATGACCTATAAGCCAGCATAGGTTGTTTACCCCACCACACGGAGTGGGAAGCCGTTATCCCAGCTCTGGGTACACAATAGACTGACTGACATATAAGGTATACCTAATGCCCCAGGGTGAGCCCTATTACAAACCTGCGCAATAGTCATAATATATTTCTTGTAGTATATTCTATATTATCTAGTATATTCTCGTTTATGTGACAAAATTTTTGAAAAAGTAAATAATTGTGTCAGTACCTTCTTGGACAATATCTTTTGCAAGCTTCATAAGTTTACTAATCAAATATAAAACAATTTAATAAGATAAAGTGATTGCGTTTTTTTGGTTTTATTGAATATTTTTTATTCATTTTATTGACAGTTAACATGAAATTTTATAGGCTGTTTCTTTGTTGACTATTTTTTTTAGTTACTTAAAATATCAACCTTGCCCACAGTTTACATATTCAAATATACTAAAATCAATATAAACAATTATTTCCACAGATGCTGCAAAAAGTTCTAAGCTCAGTGGTTTGTAACTTGTATGCCTTTTATTTTTCTGTATAGTCAAACATACAATAGAAGAATCTAGTTGACTTGTCTATACAGCCAGTGTTTGCATTAAAACTTTTCTCTTGTCACAATAAAGTTCATTATACATTAACTGGCTCAAAAGACTTGTGCTAGAGTTAGAAAATTTTGATTGTGGTATGTGGCAGGTATCTTTGGTCATAGAAATAAAATTCATGTTCAACCACCGTTTATGTAATGTGTAGCTATCTATTGTAGTTATTGTATTCCATATTTTAAGTGTACAGATAAAATGTTGTGCTAGTGTTGATAGTAATATTTTCATACTACTACCTACTCAAGTCTGACCCCTTTTTAGGTTTTCTGAACCTCAAAAGCAAAAAAACTAAACTTAACTGGCGAAATGTCGCTGCAGTTTAAGTAAACTGTAGGGTTACCATGACATCTTATAGCAAATCTTATTCCTGTCTGAGAGAGAGATGGTGCTAGACACCCTGTATAGCTCTGTCTCTTTCCCTCAGTGGAATAAGTTCTGCTTAAAGACGTCATGGTAGGGTAGCTGGCGTCTTCCTAAGCTTCTGGGGATTACAAGTGTGATCTTATGATGCTAATATTCGTATGTTACAACGTTTTTTAGGGTTCCGTACCTCAAAAGGAAAAAAATGGAACCCAAAGGAATCATTTCGTTGTCCATCTGTCTGTCAAGACCGTTTATCTCAGGCAAAACTCAACCCTCTAAGTCAAGGCAGTCAAAAGACATGGCCGTTTATGTCACAAGTTTCTGCAGAAATCTCGGTGCGGGAGTCCGACTCGCACTTGGCTGGTTTTTAGTAAAATCCTACTCTAAAACGGTTACCACATAATCAGTACATCATTCTGATATGTCCCACTTAGAGATTGTTCATCGGTAAGTACATTCCGATTTTGGCGGGACGTCCCGATTTTTAAATCAAAATTGAAGGTCCCGTGCTCCGGGGTTGCGGGTTATTCGAACCTAAAAGGGCAAAAGCAAGTACATGTTTAGGTTTTATTTGCATAGGAAAACTCACCTCGTAAGTTATATGATAAATATTTTTTATTTAATGACATGTAGGTTTTTACACTTTTAAACGTCGTCGTCGTTATTTAAAAACTAGATGAGGCCGATGTTTCTTACCCGACTACTCACTAAGAAGCACAGAACAATATACTCCTCGAAGAAGTAACAGTCGAAACAAACTCAGAAGTCTCTTGTCGACAAAAGTAGGTCTAGACAAAAATCTTGGTCAACTTACATGAGGACTATGTAGACTAGTGTCTGGGATGGTCTTAATAATAATTTATTTACAGAAGAGGATGTCGTAACCGCTTTGGAGGAGCAAGAAGATGAACTAGTCGAGCCTTCATTTCATGGTGATGTCCGACTTACTGCTGAGGACACGTACTACTTTCCGCCGCGTAAGTTTTAACTCTTATATTAAATTCCCTTGGAAACTGTGAACCTTTTCAGGTGAGCATAGACAATAACCTTACCAAAGAGTATAGTAGTTTTTTTTATTCGTTTACCACAGACATGATGCTGTCCGCGCTCTTTTTTACAGTTTTTCATTTAAGAGTAGGTATCTTGTTAGCCAGTAATTGGTTTGTGGCTTGAGATACGCAGTCCATGATTTCCATGTAAAATACGGGGTATTTCTGATCTACCAAAATGTTGGCAAAGAAACGCTTTAGACAGTACCTAATCATCACCTGTCTAGCTTGTAAGGTCAGATAGGCAACCACTCCATGTAAAATACTGGTATTCAGCTGCATCTGGTTAGATTGACCCTAATATATTTGGGAAAAGTTGGTAAACCTTTTCACCCGACTCTGCGAAGCAAATGAGGGTCATGTGTTTATCAGCCTGTGTGTATGATTTCTCAAACACTTGCGCCGAATTTCTTCAATCGATTTTTAGCTAATGATGATGAAATCCGTATAGAAAACTATTTGAAGATATAATTTGGGAAAAAATAGGCCTTGGCTACTAGGCGCTTTTTTTTTTAAGTACGCAGTTACAGTAGGTAAAATTTCAGTACGTATACATCTAATTTTACATTTTATCTAACAAACATATTGTTCAAAATAGTTTTTTTGCAGCACCTGAGGAGGTAGATCCAGAAGTGGATGGAACTTTGGAATTTTATACCATTACCGTAAGAATAATGATCATTTAAGTACACAGTTTTTATAGATGTAGAACAGTTTTATGCGTTTATTTTAGTTATTTAGTAGAAGTATTTACTTTTAGTATTCGTGCAGTTACTATTTTAAACATATATCCGTTTCTGTAATGACGGAAACAAATTATAGGACGTTGCTAAAAAATACCGGTGGCAGTCGCACACTAAACCTTGGGCCAATGCTATATTTACTTAGGTATATATTTTGTTATTATATATTTATTAAATATTCACACAGAGACCAGTCCCCCGTGTCATCCAGTACCCCAAGTTGACTGTAAACTTCGGAGAAATGACTCCCCACCTCATAGCAACTCGCAACAGACGCTACTTGTACTTCGTGAGACAGACGCAAGAGGGCGTGCCCATCAATGACTGTGAGCGGTTCATCAGGCTGAAGATGTCGGAGTACTTCCTCACTGGTCTACTCACTGGCAGAGTACTGATGACCCTTGGGCAGCATTTGAAAGAGGTAATTTTTGAGTCTTTCGTTTGGTTTCGTTAAACCTCAAATCTTGAAACTCTACTTTGACATTGGTTATGTTCGCTTGACTCAAATGTATTAAGGTGGCTCTGGGTGAGATTTGCAAATTGCACTTTTCATTTATTTTGCTCAGTGTACGATAATCTCCTCGTGCCGCACAACGGAAAACCTGATAGCTTAAAAAAAACTATGCTTATACTATGTCTGAATCTTGCCATAACTAGAACGTTTGTACAGACGCCTGCACATCAAGCTACTACAATCTGTCAGATTTCTTTGATAGAATTTCGACTTTATTTCTAAAGTATTAGGTTCAAGGTTCACTGGGAAAAATTGACAGTTTCGGGTAGCTTGACCTGCAGGCGTCTGTACGTACGTATTTTGCGTTATGCAGCTTCTACTTTGAAAAAAAAGCATAAGTATATTTTTACTACCCTCAGGCCGCCATCCCTTTATTCAGCAAGCAGTTCCGCGAGATTTCGGTCACTCAGGATTCTGGCCAGGCTATGCTCTCGCGGCAAGTCTCCTACGCAGGGGGACATCACAAGATGGCGGACGCCGGATCTCAGGTACGTGATAACGGGCACGAGATGATAATGATGAACGAAAGGGAAAATTTACTTGGTATATGTTGTTGGTGTCGTGATGTATTATAATGATCAGATTAAGCAAGGGTAGTACCCATAGCAGTGTTGTAGTGGTAACTGAGTTTTGGCAGTCAAATAAACAGCCGCAACTTGTAATGTAGGAGTATTCAGCTCCAAAAGTTTAGCTGGCGGCCGATGATAACAGATATGAGTAAAGCTAGACATATGATGTTACTACTCCTTTGATGACCGATGACGGAAAACATACGTGAGGAATCTAGCATGTTCCATATCCAAATATTTAAAATCGTGTCGTATGTCTTCGATGTTTGTTCCAGAGAGAGATTTGTGTTCCTTACAGCTTATTTTTTTTTTTGTTTTGGCAGGTGTGGGAAATCCCCACGGATACTTTGACTGCCCCATAATTAGGGAATGCAAGCACTGCAAAAAATATTTATATGCTTGGTCCTGTACTATTAAACAATGTGATACACAACTTTTTTTAAATTTATTATTTTATTTTGTGTTTTTTTTTCAAACGGAACGTTCAAGACGCAGTGTGAGATAGTTGAGTTAGTGCCTCACTCAAATTGACAAAAACCACTCCTGACTTTCCAAGTGTCCCTCTGACATGAGGATCAGAATCCTTGATGACCGACATTTTGGCTTAGTTTCATTTAGGGCTGCCGGAGACCGACCACATTATGAGACCAATAAATACATGATGCAGTTTTGCGTCATATATTTGTCAACTATCAAACGCGCTCATATTTACTTGTAATATTTATTTACACTATCTTGCTATACTGATCTATTTCAAAGGTCATAAACTAAACTATTACCTTTTTCCAATTGTCTCATTCTTGTTTTGTTCAGGTGAACTATCTTAGACCTTCAGACTACAGAAGAATGTCTAACATAGCTAGAGGAGAGAATGCTGAAAGAAGGTTAGTAGCCAGTTCTTATTGCCTTTTTGAATTATTAGTACTAATAATATAAAACCTCATTTTATTTCCTTCTTTATTTACGTATTTTTGTACATATTTTTTATATTATTACATATTTCTTATACAAAAATAAATAAAATATAAAATAATAGCCCACCGGTATCGGGAACGGGGTCTAAGCTGCTGCCGGTCAGAGCTCCAGAGAGAGGAACCTCCTATTCTGTATCAAAACCTTGATCCAGCTGCCTAACGAGAGCCTCCTCAGGTGTAGGTCGACGCTCTTGGCAATTAAGCCATTGGCTGCAACGACTATATCGGCACAATGATCGCTGAGTCCACACTGCCTCAACATCCCACATGTCGACAGCCTCGCGAACCAAGACAATATACTTGATTTGTTTATAAAGATACTATAGCTTCCATGTTTTATTTTGTACTAACAGTTTTGTATGAATGAATGTTTTTAGAATGAAGAGTATGCACTCGAATCCAGAGGAGACATATTTATACTCCACGCCAGGATCAAAAGACACGGTATTAACTTTACATTCAATTAATGTTTTAAGTTTTTGGCTTTTTTACCGGTTTGATTACCTTAGGTAAAATCGTCACGCCTGTAATCCCTGAAGGTTAGGTAGAGGTGTGAGCAATAGTATAGTACGAACATTTCGCCAGTAAAGTTTTTTTCCCATGTAATATGGAGCGAGCCTATTGTCATCAAACCGTTAAAAGCATACTTTTAAGCATAAATATATAGCGGGGAAGTACGATTCTGCTTTGTTAGGTGGTGTTGTTCACAGATAATATAAATAAGTTTAATTTTAAGTTTAAGTTGATTGCCAGTTGTTGCCAATGTAAAAAATATATTATTGCTCGTGAATTTACATGTTAATTTCAGCCATAGCGGTGCGAACAGATTGCACTAAACTTTGACAGATATTTCAGTACATTATCTAGAGTCATCTCGCGGCACCCGACACGACTAGCGTTAAATTAAATTATGTTCATTTTCTTCTTAGGTATCAGCACTCCTGTCATTTACCGATATAAGCATGGAAGAACAAAAATCGTCTGCCGACGAAGTCATTACAGATATCGAAAATCTCGTTGGGATTGTTAATTGGTTTGTATATTAAATGTTTTTTTTTTTGTAAACCTTAAAATTAAATGTGTCAAATTATAACTACTTATTAGAATTTGTCCAAGAAATGAAAAAAAAAACTGCACTGGTTATATTCATTTAACGATTGATGTACAGTACGGCCAACGAGAAGCGATACCAAATGTAAACAAAACCCATGCTAAAACCCCATCTAAAATGGCCGCCCGAATGTTGGCGAACCCGTCTTAACGTTGTCATGTTTTTGCCGGGAGAACGAGACATTACGACAAAGGCACAAGATGGAAAGAGCTAAATATTAGATTGTCAACGCCACAGTTGTTCTTTAGGTTAATGACCTTTCGTATCGCTGCTAGTTGGCCTTACTTTATCACTGAATACATAAAACTAAAAGGATGGAAGAACTAAAAGGACCGGATGCAGCTGAATACAGTATTTTACATGGAGTGACCTTCATAACCCAGATACGACTGGGTAATACGTTACCCCATGGTAAGACTGATTGTCAGACTGACTACATGTAACGACTGTTAAAAATCTATAAATGACAGCCGGGACTAACAGCTTAAGTGTAAGCGTGCTTTCCGAGGCACGGAGGAAACTCGGTATATAACGAGTGGTCACCCATCCACAGACCAACATAGGCAAGCGCGGCTCAACCTAAAGATTGACCCGAGCGGGTGCTATTATTTAGCCACGAGCTCCTCCTAACATAAATACAATATAAAAATAAATACCTATAAGGTCAGGCGGGGCAAGGGCGCCATACTTTTTGCATAGATGATTTCGATGCAAAATATTTATTTTCAGGGTTGACTTATGAGTGCACATTTATTAAATTGTAAATATTTGGAATGTTGTAGCTGCAAGAAACGACGATTCAATCAAATCTATCAATATTAATGCGATATTTTTTAATAAATTGAGACACATGGCTATAGGCGCACTTGCCCCTGGAAACGGGGCAAGTGCGCCTATTAAAGAAAATACGCTAAAATCGTACGTTACAAGAAAAACAGACAATTTACATAATAGAACTTATACAAATTAGCGCATTACTCTTGGCTTTTTTTTAATTTACGCATCCTACAGGCTACTACAGCTTCCATAAGAAATTTGGGGTAAGTGCGCCATAGACTAGGAATCAGGGGTTCTAAACACTTTAATGTTGTTTTTTTTTTATTGTAAAAAGTATAAACTGCTGAATTTAAATAAAAATGTTTTCAGGTTTGGCTGGAATGTTAGATATCTTTAATTAACCAAATAAGGCGTTATTTAAATAATACGAAAATAGGTAACAATTTTTCCTTTGACGCCATAGGATGTAAATATGTACTTAGTAATCTAGTGGATGGCAAGCGAGAACTTTAATGGTAAAGTAGAAAACATTCCAGTCTTTATTGGGCTAAGGTTTTTCAAAAACTGAACACGTTAAAATCAACCAATAATAAGTCTGAAATTTAAGACTGTTTTACGAGGTATACCACAAGTTTTAGCTGCTTCATATCCAGATAGGCCTGACCGAACGGCGTCAACTGCTTGACATAAAGTTGCTCTAGACCAAGAAGGCTTCTCGCTTTTTCTTTGATAAGTAGAACCATTTATAAGAAGATAGCAAGTAAACCCATCACCCAATTCCTTCTCATCACATGACCTTAAGCACTAAGCAGTCTAAGCAGTAACTTCTCAATACAGAAAAACATGACCCTTACTCAGAGGCCGTCGGTTAAGAAAATATTTTAATCTTAATAGTTGACGACTTCTGGCTCGGGGGAAGTGCGCCATACTACTAAAAACTTAGGCGCACTTGCCTCACTTGACTAATTTAAGGTTAAGATTTTCAATTTACAAAAAAAATATGAATTTCACTATCTAAGCCTAAAATACAGACATAGATTTAAAGGAAAACTATCAAATTCTGTACTCAACTCATTGGTTTCCCGCAACATGTAAAATATTTTAAGATATATGGGGATTAGTAAGACGTTGTCATCTCTGGTAACAGGTTTAAATGACACTAAAATTAAAATGGCGGATACATTAATGTATGGTGAACAGAGGCATCTGTGATTTTGAAAAAGAACTGTGAATTAGTTTGTTGTATGGATGTAAGATGTCGTTAGTTATATTACATCAGTAGTTTTCGATATTTTTAGGGTAGGCGCGCTTACCCCGTCGGCGCGCTTGCCCCGCCTGACCTTACAACTTTTTTCAATCATCCAGGACCATAGAGCACATAGAAGGTGAGATCCAGCTCCCGATGCCGAACATACCGCTTCTGACAGATGAACGAAGCCATACGGTAGAGTTCATTGAGCCTGAGCTCTTGGAACAGTTGGAAGAGGCAGTCACGATGTGGCAGCAGCATATCGACAATACTATAGCAACCTGCTTGGGCAAGGTAAGCCTTAAGTACATAATACAAGGCGTAAACTGTCCCTTCACGAAGGCAACCAAGCATTGTATACATCACACCAATAAACCGGCCAAGTGCGAGTCGGATCTATATCCTTACTTACTAATATTATAAAAGAGAAAGTGAGTTTGTTTGTTACGCCTTATGATTTTGATGAATGTGGTACAGTGATAGTTGGGACCCTGCGGAGACGGACATAGGCTAATTTTTTTTAAAGATTGAGTTAGGAGGGAGAGAGAGGGATGAAAAGGGAAACTTAGCATTACTATTACAATAAATAAGGCGCAAGGGCAAAAACCTATAGGTGACAGGTACCTGTAAATCAGGAAAAGGGAACTGTGTTACCCCGAATTTAACACGAGCAAAGCCGCAGGTAAAAGCTAGTATCTATATAGAAACGGCAAAGAAATAGTAAAAAAAATAGTACAAATGATTGTGCTGATGGAAGCGTTGAATAGAACGAGGGTCGGGCATTTATTTAAAGTAAAGTTACATCGAAAATGATCACACTTACGGACGGGTCAATAAACGTTTTCCTTTTTAATAAATAAGGACTTTTCGATGTACGAAAATGTGCAAGGCCTTGATCCCTTTTCAGAAATTTAATAACTGGTACCCTATTAATGAATAAGGACTTTTTGGTGTACTAAAAGGTGCAAGGTGCAAGGCCTTGTTCTCCTTTCAGTTTTTTTTCGGAACTCGGTTAAGCTAGATTTTAAAACTGTAACACGCCACGACACCTGTGCCACGACATAAAAACTTCTAAACCAAGCAGTAGCCGACGAGTTTTTGTTTTTAATATAGATGGCGCCACATAAACTTATTTCGTACTTACTCGGAATTAATATACAAAGTGATTGATTTAACCAATAACTTGCTTTTACTTTTTTTTCATGAATATGTACATATTTTAAAATATCACCAGCTCTTAAATATTAAAATGATGTACTGCTTCCTACATTTTAGTATTTAAATTGATTTAATGTTTTTATCGTGTGGTTAGTCCTGTTTAACCTGGTGTCAGTTTTTTTATGCCGCTTATGACCTAGCTTAACATGCAGTTGCGAAATATCTCTCAGGCTTGCTGGTTTGGTCTCCTCACGACTTTTTCGTTCACCAAAGCAAGGGAGAATTATATAATAAGCACATGAATCCAAAAAAAAAACAGCCAAAAGGGAGTGAGACTCGCGCATCGAGGGTTCCGTACAAACTCACCCAAAAAATTCAAATAAGTTTTGTGCCTAAACCAACAATTTTAATACCTGGTTGGACCTACATTTAAAGCAAATGAATTATTCTTATCCCCTAGAGTACTATTAACTGATCATCCTTAAAATACTATGCAAAGTACTTCAAAACCCGTTGACTTCAAAGATCGCCACGTTTATTCAACACCACTTACGTTATACCTGCTTTCTGTCCTACCAGACTCGCGAAGGTAACGGCCCAGTGGCAGAGTACAGGTACTGGCGCGAGCGAGACGCAGAAATATCGCTGTTGGTCGAGCAACTCAAGCAACCGATGGTGGTCAAGATACTGGTTATGCTGAAGAGAGCCAAATCTCCCTTCCTTCAGGTACTGTCATTTAACTTTTTCAACGCATTTGCTACATATTTGTAACAAACAAACGCGTGCCCTGGATCACAATGACACAAATATGTGACAAAAATTGAGGTAATTAAGATGCGCATGTTCTTGCTTTCATAAGATTAATTTTGTAAAGTTTGTGGTGGTGGTTTGATGCTAAAAAACAAACATTTTCAAGCTTAAGAAGTCCTTCTCAAACTCTGTGTATGGGTGACCATCCACAGAACTCGGTATGTAACATACCGAGTTCCGTCCTTGTCTCGGAAAGAAAGATCTGTTGTTGAAGCTGTATGTCCCGGCTGTCATTTATAGATCTTTGACAGTCGTTACAGGTAGTCAGTGGGCCAAAAGGCTAACAACTAGCCTTACCAAGCGGCATCGTATAATAAATCAAGGAAGCTCCTCAAAATAGTGGAATTCAGCCGTATCCGGTTTGACTGGAAACCGACCGTAACTTAGTTGGTAGTTGATGTCGCTTAAAACTAGCGCTGAATCAGCTGCATTTGGTGTCCTATAATATGCTGCGCGATGGCAGTTTTCCGTGCATGTGTCGTATTTGCCCCTAATCAAATTCTCATACTGATACGGGTGCTTTTGTGTATGTTATCCGTTTTTGTTTCATACGTTCATATTACGCCACAAACTGGAGGAAATAATTAATTATGAAAACTTACCTATTCTAATCTCATTCACAAAGTCTGCCAAATATATTTGACATGTTTTTCCCCAAGCCATTAATGATGTTGATTATTGATTTTTCATTAGTATTAGCTAATGAAAAATTATCTATTCTATCGCCTTGGATACTAATTATTTGTTCCAGAACTTCACTCAATACAAAGAGCGACTAGTAGAGCAATACAATATGGCGAGTGACAATCTGAAGTTCCTGTCCACTTTGATGCGTTTCTTTACCGTAAGTATAACTTTAAGTTCAATGAAATATGGTATTATTTAACTAAAACCTTCTTCGGTGTAGTGGTCGCAAGTACTGATTGCTGAGCATGAGGTCTCGTTTCCCGCGTAGTGCAGTGTTATTAGGTTTTTCTATCAGGATTTTTTTTGCCACGAAGTCCGGATTTGTAATTTGATGGTAATAGGCGCTAATTTTGCCAGATATGGTTACATGAACCAAATCTGGCAAGATGTGAGTGTACTATTAATTACACCTCTGCAACCTTGTGTAACCTCCGAGGATTACAGGAGTGATGGTTTGTTATATTAACTAAACAAAGGTTCGAAAAAGTGTAATCCTATGAAAATAAACCTGCCCATTACGAGTCGTACTTGCGCATTGAGGGTTACGGGGCCTGCCAGGGCCACCGCCTGCTGGGGTTGCGGGTTGTTTGAAAGAGATACCGCGGCTCTAGAACATAAAGGGCGAAAGAATGTGGGTGGGTTTTAGTGAATACAAGTCTGACACTCCCCCCGCTCCGCCCACAGCAGGGGAAGTTATTTTAATTATTTCCCATCAGCAAAAAAAAAGGGTTACGTAAAAACTTGCAACACAAGCGGCCATTTCATTTAACTGCGTAAACTAGGGGGATTATTTTTTTCACAGCTTAAAGAGACTATTAAATAGATTTAGTAAATGGTTTTAATTTCAACTCGATACCTCTAAAAGTTATAGACTAATGCCCCGTTCCAATAAACAAAAACGACTCGTTTTACTTACGGATAGTTGTATTTTGACATATTAAGTTCTATGAGACTTATAACTTATGTCGAAATACAACTATCCGTAATTAAAACGAGTCGTTTTTGTTTTTTGGAACGGGGTATTAAAGATTATTCTTTCACAGCTCCATAAAACCATAGGCTTAAGTATATTGGTTTTAATTTCATCTCGAAAATTCCTCGCCTTAAGAGAAAAAGAGTATAGTAGGATAATGATGCCGAAGGGTTAAATATCCTGATTTTGGTATTTGTTTAGCAATAAATGGTAGTGATCTGCATTCACATCTATATTCTTTCAGGTCATAGAAGACGACTCAACGCTGCCCCAAGTGATAGAAATCCTGCCAGAAATGGTGGAGAGTATCTACATGATGTGGGTGCTCTCCAAAGGGTACCGCTCTGATGAGACCATGGTGCCTCTGCTGTCAAGGATCTCATGGGCTCTTAATAATAAGCTGGAGAATATTCTGGACGTCCATAAACTTTTTGAGTAAGTACTAGACTGTAACAAACAATATAGAGATAGCTGTGTCTAATGCTCGTTTGAAAATCGCCTTTACTGCTTCGAAACAAAGGCGCAGATCCTCCTAGATACGGTAGGATATCTACATGACGTTAACTCTAAGAACTCCATCGCGTATGAAATAAGTTCCAGCGGTCCCACGCCGCCCGGCCAATACGCCTGATGGCCGTAATCGCCTAAATAACGACAATAAAAAAAAATCAAACATATAACTATACTCTGCTATGTGCTGCCCTGCAAAGCCGGGACGGGTCGCTAATTAACTTCAAAACTAGATTTTTAAATGCTTTAGAATCAGTAAATAGTTGAGTCAGCGAGTTTCTAAATCAAAGTCATAACCGAGAAATCGCGTTTTGTCGGCTCATGTAAAGTATGTCAAAATAGTTTGATGGCTTCAGCTACTCTAATTAATATTTTTCAGCAATACCAACGAAGAAGTCCTAACCCTTACCCGAAGCGGCCAGAAGATAATGGAGATGTGGCACACGTTATACAAGGAAACTCGACGAAGTATTGAACTCAGTAATAAAGGAGCGCGTTGGGAGTTCGATCAACCTTACTTGTTCACCCAGACTGATTATATGGGCACTGTTGCTAGGGACCTCGGGGATGTGGTGCAGGTAGATATCAACTCTATTGCTAATACTACAAGGTAGCTACTCCCTTGTGGCACACGTTGTACAGGGAGTCTCGTCGAAGGATCAAACTGTAGCAACAAGGGCGCGTTGGGATACCGACCAGCCATTCTTGTTCTCACAGACTTGACTATATGGGCCCTAGACGTGGTGCAGGTAGATATCAACTCTATTGCTATTACTACAGGGAAGCTATCCCCTTGTTGTGACTGCGTTGGGAGACCGACCAGCCACTCTTGTTCATGCAGACTGACTATATGAGCCTGGGAGATCTGGTGCAGGTAGATATTAGCTCTATGTTTATAACAATAAGGTAGCTTGTCCTATCGACGGTATTCCTGGTTTACTGCTAAGTAATATCAACTTTGTTATCGTAAAAATAAAAACTAAAAACCAACCAACCGCATCTTCTGCAATGTTTTTAGTTCACATTGTTAAAATATTTCCAGGTCCTTATAGACTTCGAGCGCATATTCGGTGTAGAACTAAAGTCCATCATCAGCGACCCGACACAGATCGACGATGTGCGCAAGCGCGTCAAGAACCTCGTGTTTCCTATACGAACGATTGACTTCAGTCTCTTCGTGTTTGATAACAAGGAAAACTGGGATGTTATCATGGGAGATTTCTGGGACGAAGTCCGGTATCTGGAAGAAGAAGCCAAGAATTATATTAACACTTGTTTTGGAAACTTGAGGTGAATTTTCGTGATATTTATTCCAATTATAATGCCTGTTATTCTTAGTCGTAATCCTATAATGCAAGTGAGTGTAAGGGGCTAGTCATTACAGTAAATGTTCGACTTTGGAATTGAATCTAGAACCACATGCGGTTGCAACTAAAACGACGAGTCAATTTAACATGAAAACAATTTAAGGCTCACTGGCGACAAACTGTTTCGGAGTTTGGCAGAATTTTACCAAATTTGGTAGAATACATTTTGGCAGAGTCTTACCAAGGGGTATCGTATTATCCTGTACTAACTAGAATGTGGAGGTCAGATAGGCATCCAGTAAGACTGCCAATCCCAACAAAATTAGGAAAAGAATAAACAGAATAACGAATTATCAATAAACTGAATAACAACGTTATCTTCTGTCCCTTTAGGAGCGCAGAAGAAGCACTGACAGTGTTGCTAAAGTTTATCGATTACGACATCCGTGATTCGATTAAAAAGCAGCTAGCCACCAAGTTTGAACTCGTCATGAGACAGTTCATTAAGGAGATCACTATCATTGAGGATAAGTTTACTGTGAGTAACCAAATAAAAATCACATCCTTACTATCTATACTAATATTATAAAGCTGAAGAGTTTGTTTGTTTGTTTGAACGCGCTAATCTCAGGGACTACTGGTTGGAATTGGAAAATTCTTTTAGTGTTGGATAGTCCATTTCTTGAGGAAGGCTATAGGCTATATAACATCACGCTACAACCAACAGGTGCTGAGCAGCGTGGGTGAAACCGCGAGGAACAGCTAGTAATATTATAAAAGCGAAAGTGAGTGTTTGTTTGTTTCTTTGTTACCTATTCGCGCTTTAATGGCTAAAGCGATTTTGATGAATTTTGGTACAGAGATAGTTGGGAACCAGGACAGGAGACGGACATAGGCTAATATTTTTTTGAAAAAAAGTGGGATGTGAGGTAGAAAGAGGGAAGAAAAGGGAAAACTTAGCGTTGCCATTACAAATCAATAAGGCGCAAGGGGAACTGTGTTACCCCGAATTTAACGCGAGCGAAGCCGCGGGCTAAAGCTTTTAAAATAATGTTTTTACTTATAGATTTGAATGATTGTGTTGAAATATATATATTTAATGATAATAAAATAAAAATGCAATGCCGAAAAATGGAGAAGAATGGGCTGAAAAAACACATTGTTTAACGGTACAGGACAAAATAAATAAAAAATGTATGCATTGCTTGCAGATTCTCTATAATGAGTCCAGATTTTTTCACGATGTTTTCCTTCATCGACGTTTGTGATAAATAGATAAAAATAAATCACTATTATTCTATCATTAGCGGTACCGCAAAAACCCGCCACTTCTCCGCAACCATCCACCGGTTGCTGGCTCCATCTACTGGGCACGAGCACTCTTCAACAAGATGAAGCAACCCATCATGAGGTTTCAAAAGGTATTTTGTTTATTTACACCAAGATCTTGCGTACTATATACTGTTAGCAGTATGCACGGATCATAGCAGATAGCGTTCTATGGTTTCTATATGCCTTATGAGAAAAAGGCGCGAACTCATGTATATAATACGAGCTTGACTCATAACAAGCGAATACTCAGTCAGTCACAAATTAGTGCTGCTCTTTGAATAGATCTCAACATTCTAAAAAAAGTCCCGCAGCTCGGTATAATAACCTGACATCAAAATCTGATAACCAGGCTAACGATGGGTCCGAAGAGCCTGCCAGGACCACCGCTTCTCGAGGTTGTGAGTTGTTCGAAATAAATACAGCAGCCCCGGATCATAAAGGACAAAAGAAGGAACATTGGTGGGTTTTAGTCAGTAAAAGTCTGACAATCCCCCCGGCCCGCCCATAGCGGGGGGATTTATTTGATGTTTTACTATCTGCAAAAAAAGGCTTACGAATGGATCCTTTCACCTATTAGTCACTGAGTTGCGGAGGTCAGATAGGCAGTCACCCCATGTGAAATACTGCTATTCAGCTGCATCCGGTTCAGCTGGAAACCGACCTTTTGGGGAAAGACTAGGCAAATGAAGATAAAATCAGAAAACTATTTTAAAATATGCATAATTTACTCCTGATGAACTTCTCAGGTGCCAGAACTAAATGACTGCGAACAGAAGAAGGAAGCGTTCGTGATGTACAAAAACTTTTCCAAAATGATCAGGGATTACGAGGAAGCGAAGTATAAGGAATGGGTTTTCAAAGCAGGCCAATTTGTGGATAACATGATGAAGAAGAATGTTCTCAAGGTCGAGTTTAAAAAAGAGCCTGGTATGCTGTGTTCTATTTGTGGTATTATTAGTTAAAGCAAACCTTATTTTTATGCCAATAATGTTTATATTGCTATGAACGAATGTGATTAAGAAATACATGCTAATAAGAACCTACAAATTTGAAGATTAATGCCTGATTTTACTTTAAAACATCTACTTTTGGCACACTAAATTTGAATTCTCGTTTGTAAATTTGACCTGTTTACTGTGGAGAATATGATAAAAAAGAATTGTGTCAAGATAGATGGTTAGAATTATTCTTTATTGTGTACAAAATTGAACTCAATAAAACCAGGTTATTATTGTCCCACTACCGGGCAGAGGGTTGACAATCAAGATGAGTTGACAGTTTAAGACTTATATTAATAAGTAAGTCTAGGTCCTCACGGTGTTTTCCTTCAAAAGTTTGTTATGTCTAAGATAAACTTAGAAAGAAAAAAACTAAGTTGAGGTTAAGATATGAAGAATAAGAGACTATGTAGTGCTATAGTTTCACGTATTTATCTATTTCTTATTATATATTGTTATGTCTTTAAATAACTTATTAAGTGGGCTGCGCCTATCATAGTGGGAATTGTTAATTGCCTTATGTTACTTATAACTGTAGAAATCAAAATGGGTTTCAAAAGATTTTTTTCTTGTTAAGTATAATTCAGTTATCTATTTATTTTCCAAGCAAACGATTCTGATGAGGATGGTAAGATTTTCTAAAAATAAAAAAAATATTTTGCATGTATGTCAATGCTCTCCTGCTAAACGGCCGGACAGATGAGATGTTTATTTAAAGTTTTGTATCGCTTTGTTGTCCGTCCGTCTGTCTGTATCAGTTTGTCAAGACCCTGTAACTCGATAACGCGTGGAATAATCGAGTTAAAATTATCGAGTCCCTTGGGGTTGTGAAATGGACCCTCAAAATCTACGTAGCCAAAAGATATGGCCATTTATATCGCAAGGTTCTACGGAACCCTCGCTGCGCGAGTCCGCACTTTGCCTGTTTTGTTGTATATGTTTTGGTGATCCATAGATGGTGACGAATCACATTAGGACCCAGCAGTATTACGCAAGGACTAAAACTGACTTACAAAAGAGATTGTAACCCTCACGATATTTCCTGCCAGGGTTGCGGGTTGTTCGAAAGAGATACCGCGGCCCCGGAACGTAAAGGGCAACAGAAGGAACATGGGTGGGTTTTAGTCAGTACAAGTCTGACATGCCCCCCCCCGCTCCGCCCAGAGCGGGGGAAGTCATTGGATGACTTCCGACCCGAAAAAAAAAAATCCCTCACGATATTTCCCCAGTGGCGGCAACAACCACAGGAAGGGGTATGGAGTTAACAGCGGCCGGTCGAGCTCACGTAGAACGGAAGAAGAAGAACACGGGCTCCAGAACTTCACTGCAACCGTTCGATATTGTCAACAAGGAAATCGCTGATAAGAGGAGGAAAGATAAGGCGTGTAAGTATTCCCGGTAGCTGCTAAGCAGCCCTGCTCTAGGAGAATAATAAATAATTAATAAATATCTTGGGACAACTCACACGGCTATCTGACCCCAAGCTAAGCAGAGCTTGTGTTATAGTAACCAGACAACTGATATACATACTTATGTAATTTATAAATACATACATATTATAGAGAAATCACACCCAAACACAACAAACAATCATGGTCATCACACAAAGTTTGTCTTGGGTGGGAATCGAACCCACGACCTCCGGCTCAGCAGTCAGGGCCACTAACCACTAGACCTACAGGTCTATCAGAATGGAACAATGGTTAAGCTATAAACTAGCTGCATTGAAAATAGAACCGTATTACCATTGTTCTGAGTTGATGTTCATACACTACTTAAAAACAACCTTTTGCAACCAGTAGTTTTAAGTTAAGTGTTAATGAAATTTTCCATAAAAAAAAAAATTGTAACAGCCGCGTAGTCCGGCTGTTGGCAAAAGACTTGCTCCATCCTTACTAATATTATAAAAGCGAAAGTGAGTGTTTGTTTGTTACCTCTTCACGCTTTAATGGCTAAACCGATTGTGATGAATTTTGGTACATAGATAGTTGGGAACCAGGAGCCGGCTTTATTTAAAAAAAGTGGGATGTGAGGGAGAAAGAGGGAAGAAAAGGGAAAACTTAGCGTTGCTTTTACAAATCAATAAGGCGCAAGGGGAACTGTATTACCCCAAATTTAACGCGAGCGAAGCCGTGGGCAAACGCTAGTAAAATAATGTTTTTACTTATAGATTTGAATGATTGTGTTGAAATATATATATTTAATGATAATAAAATAAAAATGCAATGGCGAAAAATGGAGATGACGGGCTGAAAAAACACATTATTTAATGGTACAGGACAAAATAAGCGGGCGAAAGCTAGTATTACATATCTGGCCAAATGTATATACTACTACTTAAACTTCTGCCTAACCCTGCGTGGCAACACAGGCGTGATGTTAAAATAATTTATTTTTATAGAAATCGTTGCCCCACTCTAGGAATTTCTCCTGTATCGTAGGTGCGTTTACAAACATTTAAACTCACATACACAAACAGCCAGACCTGAAACAACTATCTGCAGGTCATACAAATATTTGTTCCGTCCGGGAATCGAACCCGCGATACGCAGCACAGCAGTCGATCCCTCAGCCACTGCGCCAACAGTACCGTCAAATTATTTTGATTGATATTTGAAATTTAATATTTTGCTTTCGAACAAGTCTGCAATACAACGAAAACACTCCACTATTTTGTTACCCTGAAAAAAGTGAAGAAAAGAATAAAAACTTGACTTACCGCTGTAAAATGACCCTTAAAATCCTTATACCCTCACATCCATGTGGGTACACGGCCCACACATAAAAACTGAATTAAGAAACATGCATAAAAAAGCAATTTCCTAAATGACTAAAGTTGCCTGCAAACTCACATCAACATAAATTAGTTCTAACTTTTGTGCTGTAAAAATAATGGTTCTTTTCCTAAACAAAGCGTAATTTCTGGAAATATTTTATGTCGAAAACTCATGGAGATGATTGAAGTGTGGTATTTCAGTTGAAATAACTGAAGGGCTACTATGACATCTTATAGCAATTCTTATTCCGCTGAGGGAAAGGGACAGAGCTATACAGAGTGTCTAGCACCATCTCTTTCACTCAGAATTGCTTTAAGAGGTCATAGTAGAGCTACTGTTTCGACTTCAGTATAGCATTAACTTGACGAAAGCTGTAAGTTGGCGCAATGACTGAGCGATTTGCTGCTTCGCTGCGAGACGTGGGTTCGATTTCCTCACTAAACATATAATTGTATAGCCTACAGGTTGTTGATTTGGGTCTGGTTGGGTGTAGGTATCTGAGCTTATATGTTTGTAAACGCACCCCGATACAGGAAAAGAAATTCACAGAATTGAAAAACGTTTAAAAAAAAGGAAAAAAACTGTAGCCACACGAAAACTATTTAAAAAAATTGTGGGTATTTTGTAATCTGATACAATTTTCAGTAATGCTGATGAGAATACCTGGGCAACATTATGAAAACGTCAGATCACCTAGTTCTACGTCGTTACTTGCTAAGGAAGGATTGGTAAGTGATTGACGACTATTCACAACTAGCCAGGCAATTACTTATATTGAAAAAAAAAAACAAAAAAAGTCCGAAAGTCTGTGACTCCTGTTTGTTTATTTGACTCAAAGTACCCTTTCAAACAAAAAGCATTAGTAAAATCGGTCTGCAGTTGGCAAAGTATTCGATGCACATACATTAAAAAACCGGTCGAACATTGAACCACCTCGTTTATAATGTTATACATCGTATGGTCTCGTCATAAAGTCCACTTTCGTTCGATAGTTTGCGTAACTTTTTAGACCCTAAAAAGCAAACGATCGAATGAATAAGTGTTAAAAGCGGCTTCCCTACTGCAACGCTTGCGTAACACTCGTAACAGCATCCTGAAAATAATTGCTGGTAGGCCCGACTGCCCTATTCAAAGGCACTGGGTGAAATTAGCTATATATGTTCATGTAATGAAGTAGTACTAATAACACTAACATAGTATATAAGCATATTCTGTTACTAATTCACTAAGAATTATGGATTCTACTGGGTCTGAAATAAAGTTTATTTTTATTTAAAATTGCGTAGTAGCATACTGGTGCAGTACTACAGCTTTAACGATGTCAGTAATAATACACGAAGTGTATATTTTATCTATCTACACAGACAGACGTGACCTGGCGTGACCTCACAGTACACAAGCTGCTACAGGAGTACCAGCTGATCTTCCAGCCGAACTTTGACGATCACATATTCCTCGTCATTCGTGAAGCTGAACTAATGGAGCAACTTGGTAAGAGATCACTTAAAAACAATGCAAAATCAAAATGTTTTAATTTCACATAGGCACTACATAGTCACTTATAAAACGTTGAAAAAAGGTGCACGGTTCGGGTTGGTCTGTCCTATGGAGAAGAACCGGCAAGAAACTCCATAGTTACTCTTTTAAATCATTTCATATTACAATTTAGTTGTTATAGCGTTAGTACTTAAGTATGAAAGGACAGAGTTGCAACTAAACAACTCCAACTATAAGGTTAAAAATGGAAAGGTCTAACTTTTGTTAAACAGACTATAATGTTCAAACTGCGCACACGAAATAGGTACGCATGGCTTATCTTTATTACGTGAGACCAATGCAAGTTCGTAGAACTCCTCTGAAAGCAATTTCATGTTAATTACGGATGAACTCCAGAAAAGCTCTTTTTGAGGTATGAAGAACAGGGTGTTAAGCCCTTCATCCCTTACAGGAAAGGAAATATTCTCCGATAGGCGGGTGTGTCGTGTCTGGTGGGATAGGTGCTTAGCAGTTACTATGGGATTCACGTATATTGTCTTACCTCGCAGATAACTTAGCTTACGCGATAAAGGAATTGGTAGTTTGTTAGTCAGTGGTTTCATAGATGGCGCTGTAATACTTTTTGCCAAAATTGTAGTGTCACAAATCGGTAAATCATTGTTCAAAAACAGCCACCAATACATTCGATAGAATAAATTAAATGCAAAAAAAAGAATTAGGGTTATTGTCCTTCCACAACTCCATATAAATTTGTTCTACAGGTTTTGACCTACCATCAAGTATTCGCGACGTAGCTATGCAGAAAGCCAGGCTCTACTACGAACTGGAAGCGCTAACCATCGTAATAGAAAAGTACAATCTGAGCACGCTCTCACTCAGTCCTTCAGAGACGTTCTTCATGAAGAGACACCTTCTGGACATGGAGAGGCACATCCTGCCGGGGCTCACTAGAGTCACGTGGACTGCACTTGGCATTGGAGAGTATATCAAGGATATTACTAAATGTTTGTATGAACCCATTTCCAAGTATACCGTAACTACAACTAACTAACACATCTTTTACAACCTGTCGTTGGGAGACTTTGACAATAGGGGATTTTATTTGCGCGAAGCTACTAGAATGTCTCTAAACTAAAATTTACTATTTCTCAAAAAAAAAATCTGGTCTGCTGGTCACAACTATGACCAGCGGTTTCACCCGCTGCTTAGCTTCTTTTTTAGAAAAGGGTATGAAAGATACGAGGTTGGCTGATTCTCAGATTTAACCCATACGCACACAAAATTTCGTTTAAATCGTACTAGCCGTTACAGAGGAGTATGGTAACTTACACTGTGACGCGAGAATTTTATATATTAGATAAGAAGAAAAAAAGATATTAATTTTTGAATATTATGCAAATAATACACACTACACAAGCGGCAAGCTGAAGACAGGGCGCTATGGCGCTCATTGGGGGAGGGCTATGTCCAGCAGTGGACTAATATAGCCTGATGATGATGATGATGATGACACACTACACTATAATATATTAGTTCTTCCGTTTATGTTCCTGCTCTTCATAAAAAAAATCAGGTGAGCACGCCTTACAAGCTGTCTACAAACAACTGAAGATGGTGGAGAAAGAGATCCAATTCCTTGTCGACCAAATAGAAGCCTTTGACCTGTATCCACTTTTGAAGCCGGAGAACTACGTGGATCCTGAGACCGGTGAACCTGATCCCACTTGGTTGTATCCTTGCAAGGTAAGGGATATAATGGCTGTATTTGTATCACGCTTGTAATCCTCGAAGGGAAGAAGGCAGAGGTGTAACTTCTGGTGCATCCACTTTTCGTCAGTTGTGTTTAAATCTATTGCCATCAACCCGGTACATATTTGTTTTAAATCGTTGCTCCACACTAGCAATTTCTCCTGTATCGTGGGTGCGTTTACAAACATTTAAACTCACATACAAAAACAGGCAGATCCGAAACAACTATCTGTTGGCCATTCAAATGTTTGTTCAGTACGGTGATCGAACCCGTTACACGCAGTGCAGCAGTCGATCGCTCCAGCCATGCCGTCAAGTCCAGCTTTTGTGACTGCTACTGAAAAAAAACAAATGAAAAAACCAAATATCACTTTGCCTTACCTAGGCCTAGGCCCTATACCAGGATCTCTAATTTCACATAGAGCTATTATAGACCACCCTTCTTTTTTTGCTGATCGGAAATCATTTAATAGTTTCCCCTGCTCTGGGCGGAGCGGGAAGGAGTGTCAGGCTTCTACTGACTAAAACCCACCCATGTTCCTTTTATTGCCCTTTACGTTCCTTGGCCGCGGTATCTTTTTCGAACAACCCTTCACCCCGGCAGGCGGTGGCCCTGACAGGCCCCTTTGCTTTGCTGAAATCTCTTTGAGGCGCGCATGGAACACTAACGCGCCGTCGAAACGGCCATTCGTGAATAGACGGATGGACAGTGAGCTAACTATAGACCACCTGGGCTCTACATTCCAGTTAGCACTGAGTAATGTCATAAACTTAGGTAACGCTTTGAGAGACTTTTAAGCCACTGATCAAACGACTAATAATCTATAAATTTCAGCTGGGACCAACGGCTTTACGTGATTTTTAAAGCCGGAGATAAAATAAATAATTTCATTGAATGTCACTCATCTATGTGTTAACCTAGATAAACGCTGTTTTACTTTGAAGATCAAAACGTGCGGCTGTTATTATTAAGCCGTGTCTTTATCCTCTTCTTAGGCTTTCTTCGTGGAACTAGAACACGAGCGTCTAGACCGAGTGGCGCAACTGGGACGCATGTACGACCGCATCGGTCCGATCCTCATGAAGTTGGAGTACCTGATCCTCGGTACTTGCACCGGCGTGTCGACCATGATGAACGCGTACTACACGTACTGGGAGAAGAAGATCTTCTTGTGTCTCGTCAGGTTAGTATCATATCATATCTTTTTCTAAAAAAAAACGTTGCACCACACTAGGAATTTCTCCTGTACCGTGGCTGCGTTTATAAACTTTTAAACTCACATACACAAACAGCCGGATGCCGGAACAATTATCTGTAGGTCATACAAATATTTTTGGTTTTTGTGGGGATCGAAACCGCGACACGCAGCGCAGCAGTCGATCGCTCGGCCACTGCGCCAACCGTGCTCCTGCATGCGTACCCAAACTGTTTGAAATGCGCCAACAACTCAGGTAATGAGTATGCCCTTGTTGCCCAGGAACCGGGCCTTGAAAAGCAGTGAAGGTCTGATTAATGACTGCATAAAATATTTTTTTTGATGTCATATATTTGGCTTGGCCTTTTAGTCGAACTTCAGCTGGCAGCACGAATTCTCACATTTCTATGCTCCCTATGTTATTCTGTTACTCAGAACCGTCGCTTGCTAGAGAGGGAATGATTTAGCACGTTGTAGCTTTAGCGATTCGATCGGCACTCTGTATCTCGCTCTAGGAAATACATGAAAAAGTGCGATTCCGAACTGCCAAATGAGTTTCAACCTTAAAACTTTTAGCCTTCTGGGATTACCTGGGATTAACTTCTCCCGCTCTGGGCGGAGCGGGAGAGAGTGTCAGATTTGTACTGCCTAAAACCCACCCATGTTCCTTCTACGGGGCCGCGGTATATCTTTCGAACAACCCGCAACCCCGGTAAATTTAGAGCTTTTATTAATTCTTTCTAGATTGACCCTTGAAAATTTAGAAGACTACCAACAGAATCTTAGCGGGAAGGTGCCTGTGTTCCAAGTGGACGCCTTGTTGGCGCCTCCTGATATCACCACGCGGCCGACGCAGACCGAGGTGTGCAATATACTCGGATATGACGCTAAACATTACCTTAGCAGGTGGGATTTTGAAACACTACGTTTTATTTTGTTCCTTTAAGGTTGAAGCGCCAGGGTAGCCCGCTAAATTCATTTCCATAAGTTTTTATACGGAACCCATATTGGATCACTTTGTTGTCAGTCTGTCTGTCTGTCAAGACCCTTTATCTAGGTAACGCGTGAAGATTTCTAGTTGGGATTATACTTAAATCTGTAGTCACTTGGAGCTTGAGTGACTGCTACCAAAAATAAATGAATGATGTCTGGACATTGCTTTATCCGGTTTATTAAAATACTGTTTTGTATTGGTTTTGATTGAGGGTGCATTTGAAAGTTGGAAATGTCGCTTATACATAACTATCAAATATTGCACTGTTTAAGAAGTTATACCGGGGTGCTAGTGGCATTATATTGCTTACAATATGTCGCAAATTGGATAATCGTACTAACTTGCGACATAAACAGGTTTTTAGAGGTTGTTTTTATACATACCGTCACTTTTTTCCGAAATAAAGGGTTTTGACAGATAGACAGACTGACAACACAGTGATCCAATAAAGGTTCCGTTTTTGAGGTACAGAACACTATAAACAAGCGTCTGTTTTGAAACATACTACTAACTAATTATCAGGATCGCTTAGAGTATCAAAGCCTTAGACTTACTTATAATGAGGGTTAACTATAAGTACAGCTTTGGTTAACCCTTCGAGAAGTACAGTCGTGAAGCTAAACCACTACCTTTCAGGTTAACAACATTTCCTCGCTGGATGAAGAAGACCTGTCTCCCGTGCGCACCACAGCGCATCAAGGAGGCGACCGGCAACGAGTTCTTCACCTGGTCGTACTTCGAGGACATTCTCCGCGTGGCCGCAATCAATGATATCTCGCTGCTCATACAAGACACTATCTATAGACTCACTTCGGACATCAGCACTTATATACTCAAGTAAGTGTCGTAATTTAAACTTTATGTGAATGATCTTAAGAGTCATATATTTTTCTCTCTCCGTTAAATATATTTTCGGCTAAACAAGTGTAAAAAAGAGCAAATAGCTCAAGAGCGCACGCTTTGGCAAAGGTTAGGCGCCGCGAGACACCTCCCGGGCACCGTAGATGCGAGCCTGTGGACGGTGAGCAATGGGTAGCTCACCGTCCGTCCGTCTATTGATGACAGGCCGTGTCGACGGCGCGTGTGTGTTTCACGGGCGCCTCATAGAGATGTCAGCAAAGCAGAAAGGCTTGCCAGAGACACCGCCTGCCGGGGTCAAGGGTTGTTCGAAAGAGATATTGCGGTCCCGAAACAAAGGGCAAAAGAAGGAACATGGGTGGGTTTTAGTCAGTGATTTCCCAACCGCAAATATGAGCCCTATGTCCAGCACCTGACGTCCATTGGCTGATATAAGGATGAAGCGTCAAAAGAGATGTCACTGAGTAATCGACATCACAAAAATCTTGGAAACAAATACAAACTAAAGCCGTTTTGTAAAAAACTCTTCAGATCAAAATCTTAAATTTATCATCAGGAATTTCAATTCTTTTGAAAATACTAATATTTTCTGAATTGTTTTAAAACAGAACATTTTTTTTTTTCGATTCAATTTGATGACACGGTTGGTGCAGTGACTGAGCGATCGACTACTGTGTGTCGCTGGTTCGATCCCCTCACGGAACAAATATTTGTATGACCTACAGGTAGTTGTTTCAGGTCTGGCTCTTTGTGTTTGTGAGTTAAAATGTTAGTAAACGCACCCACGGTACAAGAGAAATTCTTAACGTTTTTTTTTCAAACAAAAAAAAACCCTTTCCAGATGGCACAAATACTCCCACCTCTGGTCATTCGACAAAAACCTCTCCTGCGAGAAGTACGTACAAAAATTCGATCAAATCTACAAATACGACGAGAAGTTCTTCTTTTTCGAGGACATTATCGCCGATCTCGACGAACACGTGAAATATGTCGACATAGGTGCTATAAGGGTGAATCTGAGGCCGATTATAAAGCAGGTAACATGATGACAATCCTTACGAATAAAAGCGAAAGTGAGTTTGTTTGTTTGTTACCTCTTCACGCTTTAATGGCTAAACCGATTTTGATGAATTTGGTGCTGAGATAGTTGGGAACCAGGAGACGGACATAGGCTATTTTTTTAAAAAGAGTGGGATATAAGGGAGAAAGAGGGATGAAACGGGAAAACTTAGCGTTGCTATTGCAAATCAATGAGGCGCTACCGAATTTAACGCGAGCAAAGCCGCGGGCAAAAGCTACTATATAATAAGTTCATTTGGCACTTTCATTTCGCCAGCATCCCTATAATAAAGGACGAGCTTATTGCCATCAGACGACACAGTTGCAGTCGCAGTGGCTAAACGATCGATTGCTGCGCTGCATGTCGCAGGTTCTATCCCCGCACGCAACAAATAATTGTAGGGCCTACAGATATCTGTTTCGGGTCTGGTTGTTTGTGTATGTAACTTAAAATGGTTGTAAACGCACCCACGATACAGGAGAAATTCATAATGTGGAGCAATGTTAAAAAAAATAACGAACACAAATCCGTGGTTGCTACTTGTAAAATTCCACTTTGCCTGGCCAAATCGAAGTGAAGACATATTGTTGCGGGCCTGTGGACGGTGAGCAATGGGTGCCTCACCGTCCGTCTGTCGATTGACGACAGGCCGTGTCGACGGCGCGTTTCATAGAGATGTCAGCAGAGGGGCTTGCCAGAGCCTCTGCCTGCCGGGGTTGCGGGTTGTTCGAAAGAGATACCGCGGCCCCGGAACGTAAAGGGCAATAGAAGGAACATGGGTGGGTGTTAGGCAATACAAGTTTGACATGCATGGGGGGGCATGGGGCATGAGGAAGTCATTTGATGATTTCTCACCCGAAAAAAAAAAGGACATGGTTTGGAAAGTATTATCGTGAGGTGTAATTCTCCTACTCCTGCGCAGCATGTCTTCTTTCGTACTTGGTATTTGTTCAAAAGGAAACATTTTACAGGTACAAGACCACGCACAAGAATGGAAGGATATATTAGGATCCTGTATTGCAACGAGGACTAGAAATGGCATGCATGATCTGAAGAATCAAGTCGATGTAAGTTCATATACTATTCGATGTTATACATCTTAAATCCTACTATATAATGTTATAAATGCGAATGTTTGTGAGGATGGATGGATGTATGGATGTTTGTCACTCTTTCATGTCAATACGGCTGAACGGATCTTCATGAAAGGCCCAGATATAAAATTATAGTCTGGACTAAGACATAGGATACCTTTTTTCAAACATCACGCTGATGAAGCGCTAGCTAGTTATAAATAAGGCCTGATTCAGAAGGCAGTACTCCTCGATATGGGCCGTATTGTGAGGTGGTTACTGTCTCTGGAGCCCTAACCACCGGTAGCTTGAACCCTATTCTAAAAAAATTTTGTCCTACCGGGCGAATCCTTATTTCTCTTGGCCATGGCATCAGCCGATTTCATTTATATATATAGATTATCACAAAATACTTTATCTTATTGTTGCGATCCCGTGGGACACTTACAGAGCTTACACGGGCGAAGCGGAGAGCATAAGCTAGTGCGTCATATATAATTTACCTAATGTTATAAAAGCGAAAGTGATTTTGTTTGTCACGTCTTCACGCCTCAATGGCCAAACCGATATTGATGAATTTTGGTGCAGAGGTAGTTTCCAAACAAGAAAATAACGAGTCTATAGCCACCCTGGAGAAGTCGTCTAAAGGGGAAGAAAGAGGGAAGAAAAGGGAAATGAAAGACATTTTATTTTCGATCATCACGTGGGTTTCGCTTTAGCCCAAAGTAAACAATGCCACGCAGTCAAAGTCCCGGGCGGAAGCTAACCTAACCATAATTCGTTCATCCAGCAACTCCGGGCCACGGTAAACATGAACATCAAAGGTCTGGATGATTTCAAGCTAGTGATGGCAACCATTACTATAATACAATCGATGACCGTCACCGTCGAATGCAAGTACCAGAACATGCAGGAGATATTTCTTATGCTCAAGCAGCATAATATCGAAGTAAGTAATTGTTATTTGATTATCAAGTTGTTTTGCTTTCTGCTCTTCTAACATAGCAGACTATATCACGCCTGTGATTCCAGAAGCGTTAGAGAGATGTACCCAATTTTAGGAGACCCACATTTCGCCAGCTATGTTCAAGTCCCTTGTAACAAACCAGGGGGTCTAAAATGGCTGCTATAAAATTCTCGTATCACAATGTTCGTTCCCATACTCCTCCGAAGCGGCTCGAGCGATTTGTATAAAGTTTTGCGTGCATATGAGGTAGGTCTGAGAATCCGCCAACATCTGTTTTTCATACCCCTAAGTGATAAGGGTTGTTTGAGCAAAGAGTCAAACCGCTGGGCCCAGCTAGTAGTCTAGTCTAGTCTAGTAGGCTAGTAGTTAAAATTCTTAAAATGTTCACACACGCAGTTAATATTGTGACCATTTTACGAATTTTTATGAACCTATTATGATTCTGCAGCGTTCATTTTGAGACCCCAAGACTACGTGGCAGCCACGGAAAAAATTTCCCTAAGGGAAAAGCCAATAACACTTTGCCCGACCTATAATAGAACCCGAGATGTCACGCTCAGCAGACGCGCTTGCGACAACTCGACCAGTTAGGCAGTCTTATCACTATTTTCACCGTCAAACACTCTAATTTCACAGGTACCAGAAGATGATTTAATATTCGCCAAAGACCTCCAAACTGCTTGGGGTAATCTATACCAAACTACATTGTTCAGGGCCGCGACTCTTGAGAAAACTAAAGAAAAATTCTCTAAGATGAATGTGATAGAAATTGCAAACTTCTTGAAGGAGCTCGACGATTTCGTTGAGAAGTTTGATAACGAGGGCCCTAGTACTGTTGGAGATGATATGGACAGAGGATTACTTCTTATGGAGGTAACGTAAATAATTGTTTTTAAAGAATCAAATCAAATCATTTATTTCAAATAGACCATTACAGGCACTTTTGAAAGTCAAGAAACAAAATGAATCTACAGTCCCGGTCACAAGGCATAATAACTTGTGAAAGTACTGTAGTTGCCCATTCCAAAGCGTTGATCTCTATGGAGAAGAATGGGCAAGGAACTCCATGGACACTCTTTTAAATTATAATATTTTTACAAAATCGTGTTTACATCATTCATGTTGAGATTATACAAATATGTGAGAACGATGTAAAAAGGCGTGCACAGTAAGAGTAAAGTTCATTTAATAAAGCTATAATACACACCTTTATTATGATCGTTTAGTGTGTGCTATACTGTTCCTGGGAATCTTTTAGTTACGGAGATATTAGGGATTCAATTTCCACATATATTAAGGGTTATATTTCCACATTACACAAGTTTCTTTTAATCAAACTAAGCTGATGATCAGCACTTTTTGAACGTCATTATACAAGATAGTCCCCCAAAACGCCCACTCTTCGCCACTTCCTAGTGGAAAGAAGTGGCGTAACAAACTCTCCAGCAACACAACTGTCTGTTAGGTTTGATGAACCACACTTTATACAGTAATATCCAAGGTTCTAATTACAATAATTGCAATGTAAACCTTGCTAATACTACATTTAATTGAATCCTCCAAGCAAAATGAGTGAACCCCCCGCACATGTGCACACAGATATTGTATATAAATAATAAATAAATATCTTGGGACAACTCACACACGGCTATCTGATCCCAAGCTAAGCAGAGCTTGTGTTATGGTAACCAGACAACTGATATACATACATATTATAGATAAATCACACCCAGACACAGAACAAACAATCATGCTCATCACACAAAGTTTGTCCTGGGTGGGAATCGAACCCACGACCTCCGGCTCAGCAGTCAGGGCCACTAACCACTAGACCAACAGGCCCGTATGCACAGTGTAGCACACAGTATTGTATATGTACAGTGTTATATGTAATTTAAATTAAATGTGGAAAGACTATTCAGTCGTTCCATATTTTATTTAAATAACATACCATTAAATACTCCAACAGGAATACACAAAATATTTCGACGAGCTAGAAGGCCGGAAAAAAATGCTTCAAGCAGCGGAACAGCTCTTCGACAATCCTCTAGCAGACTTTTCAAACTTCAATCGCGCGAAAACCGATTTTACCAACATGGAGCTGATCTATAAGATTTTCAAGGCTCAGAAGAACGCCAGGGAAATATGGGCCAAGACTCTGTGGGTTAATCTGAATCCGCAAGCTCTAGTCGATGGAATTGAGCAGTTCTTTAAGGAGTTCAGGTAAGATATTTTTAGGCCCGACTTTATATTGTCCTCCTTACCGATTTTGGTAACGGCAACCTTTAAACCCGTCGCGCGATTGCTAACAATGTACGTAAAGTGCCCCAAACGTCGAGTCGAATGAATTTTTGATTTTGGTTAGACCTTCGGAAAAACGAAGATTTCATAGTTATATCGATAATTATATATTACGAAGTATATGTTTCCAGAATCCTTATGAGTTTTAAATAAATTTTAAAAATAAATGTCTAACATATGAGAACCACTCACAGCGGTTCAAACTTTGCACCCGTGTTCAAATGCGACATTTGTGGCACAAGTAAAACTTTGCACCCAGTGTGACACTTTGACGCGCGACGGGTTAAAGCCATTTCCTTCCGTGTACCGGATCAGACCGAATTCCCATTTAAAATACCCAGTCACAACGCAAGCGGTAGAGTTAGCCGGCAGAGTTATAGGTGTAAATAGAGGAGGGCTTAGCAATTGCATTTGAGTCGGGCATTCAATTAATGTCGATTTTGACCGTTTTTTTATCGATTCATTTAGAGACGTCGTTACCTTTACTCTTTTTTTAGGCTAATTCATCAAATAAGTTACCCCGCTCTTGGCGGTGTGGGGGGAAGTGTCAGAATTTTACTGACTAAAACCCACCCATGTTACTTCTTTTGCCCTTTGGAACCGAAGCCGCGGTATCTCTTTCGAACAACCCGCAACCCCGACAGGACACAATATACCCTGACGTGTGACAAGGGAGATCTTAAAAGAAAAAAGTGTAACGTAAAGTGAGACATGGGCAGGAAGACTTATATAATATTCTAACACAATACCGTTCCTCAGGAAATTATCAAAGGCCGTTCGTCTAACGGCTAGTGGTCAGACGTTGGACCTGAAGATGAGGCAGTTCAAGAGTGTAGTGCCTCTTATGGTCTCGCTAAAGAACGAAGCCATGCGCGAGAGGCATTGGAAGGAACTGATGAATAAGACTGGTGAGAACCGTAATCAATCAGGGTTATTAAGCTTCCTGTTGTATTTGTAACATTCAGTAAAGCGCTGAAGGTTCAAAATCTAATAACACGACCAAGTTTTTAAGAAGATCACCAATTTCCACTAGTTATTAAACGAGTAGTATAGAATAATCAGTTATAATGTGTGTTCTCCTGGGACACTGATTTGCTCTCTACGAGTGTGGACCGCAATCTACCACACTTGTCCAGGGGCCTTAGTCTGCTATTACAATAGTGTCAGAATGGTCGATCACTGATCGCATAATGGTTAATTTTGACAAGTTTGGTATTCTGCTACATACTAAACTTGTCAAAATCAACCTTTAGCAGCAGACTAAGGCGCGTCGCCCACACGACCAAGAGTCGAAGCGCAGACAGGCGCGGGCGCGTTAGGCGCGTCGCCCACACGACATTTGTAAAGAAAATCTCGTTGCGGCGTGACTCTGATATGAGATTTATGGACGCGCCTAACGCGCCCGCGCCGCGACTGCGCCTCGACTCTTGGTCGTGTGGGCGACGCACCTTAGGCCCCTTGGGGTTGGTAGAAGTCATCTTCAGTTTTGGTACTAGAATATTTCAATTATCTAACGTTGTGTTTTTTTACTGAACAGTCCAGAGTGTTGATTAAATAAATTCTACAAAATTAAGTGCGAAGTTGCGGACAAAATAATGACATACGTACAAAATAACGGTTCATAACAACACGTTCTTACATCTGGTGGTCTTAAATGGAAGCGGCCAGCAGAATCAAAATAGGATAATAATGATGTAATACGTTACCATTCCTAAAATGGCCTAAGATTGACAATTCACAATATTAATTGCGACCATTTTAAGAATTTGGTCACACACGTACACCGGTTTAGTACAGTACGCACATAAACTTTGAGCTTCTCTTACTGTAATGATTTTCAATATCATTGACACCAAAGTCATGATAAAACTTCAATATTTAACTGTTATTCAGGTCAGGATTTCGACATGTCTCCGGAACGCTTCACGCTGGAGAACATGTTCGCTATGGAGCTTCACAAGTATCAAGAAGTTGCTGAGACGATCGTTAACCATGCTATCAAAGTAAGTGGGAGAGTAATACTTAATATTCAAACTATATACTAAAGTCTGTGGTCCCTTAAAGCTGTGAAAAATCAGCCCTCTAAGTCAAAAGATATTTCCGATTATGACGCAAGTTAGTACGAAACCTTCGGTGCGCGAATTCGACTCACACTTGGCCGGTTTTTTTCTCAAATCAATGTTTGATGAGATACTTGCTACCGTAAAATTGTATGCATGGCATTCATAATGAAAAATATCTATGTTTTCACAGGAACTGGCTATAGAAAGAGGAGTGAAGGAAGTACAAGACACATGGGCCAACATAGCCTTCACTGTAGCTCGTCACTTCAACCGCGGTGAAGATCGCGGGTACACCCTCAACCCGTGCGACGAGATCAGCGTCAAGCTAGATGACGACGCTATGACGCTGCAGAGCATGGCGGCTTCACAGTTAGTAGAAGCCTTATTTTTTAGGCAGTAAAGTGTTTTGTGGCACAACCGCGGCTTAGATGGGGGTTACAGTCCATGTGATAAAATCAGCAGCAGCTAGAGTATAAAATCAGCAGCAGCTAGAGTATAAAATCAGCAGCAACTAGAGTATAAAATCAGCAGCAGCTAGAGTAGTTAACAACAGTAGACCTTATGTTCTAGGCAGTAAGGTGTATTATAGGTTACGGGTTGTTCGAAAGAGATATCGCGTTTCCGAAGCATAAAAAGCAAAAAAAAGAACATGGATGGTCTAGTTTCTAGTTTCTCATTTAGTCAGTAAAATTGTGACACTCCAGTGAGTGGGGGAAGTTATTTGCAGGTTTCCCATCTACAAAAGGGTGTACTATAGAATGACTAACAAAAGTCGGCTAAGACCCAGGAATAGTCTCTGGTAATCACTCAGTGTGCAGTGCATTCAACTAGACTAGATACCTACCTAGTACCCACTCCCAGTAGTTGATCCAGCTGCAATATAAGATTTGACGACACGATAGGCGCAATGGCTGAGCGATCGACTGCTGCGCTACGTGTCGCGGGTTCGATCCCCGCACGGAACAAATATTTGTATGTCCTACAGATAGTTGTTCCGGGTCTGGCTGTTTGTGTATGTGCGTAATTTTTTTTGTAAACGCACCCTCGACATAGGAGTAAATCCTAGTGTTAAAAAAAGAACTAGATCACTTAACATGGAACGCTAATTCCAGATTTATTGGACCTTTCCTGTCCGTGGTCCACACGTGGGAACGTAACCTGTCCCACATTTCCGAGGTCATTGAAGAGTGGATGGCCACGCAGCGCAAGTGGCTGTACTTGGAGGGGATATTCGTTGGAGGAGACATCCGCGTGCAACTGCCGGATGAGGCCAAGAAGTTCGATGATATTGACCGGTCTTTTAGGAAGGTAAGTTAGTTATTGAAATTGATCAATTTGCAAGTAGTAAACCTACTCTTCACGAAGCCGTTTCCGTTTTGACGACACGGTTGGCGCGGTGGTTGAGCGATCGATTGCTGCGCTGTGTGTCGCGGTTTCGATCCCCGGACGGAACAAATATTTGTATGACCTACAGGTAGTTGTTCATGGTCTGGCTGTTTGTGTATGTGAGTTAAAATGTTTGTAAACGCTCACACGATACAGGAGAAATTTCTAGTCTGGAGAGGCAACGCTTTTATAAAAAAAAAAAAACATTTTCTGAATACCAAAATGCCGTTACCGGTTAGTGGAAAACCAGTCTTAATACGGAAGACTTAGAGACTAACGTTCTAGAGCTCAGTTAAACAGTTGCTCCGTGTGGTAATGACTGAAAATTCATGAGAGCCACATACCGTACCTAGTCGGTCAAGCACGATTCGAAGTCACGCAAGGTTCCGTAGAAACTTGTAACAAACGGCCATATCTTTCGACTGCTTAGACTTAGCGAGTTGATTTTTTCATTGCTCTAAGGGACCACAGTCTCGTGTATGTGGTCAATTGTGGTAATTTCAACTTGATACTTTCACGCGGAGCTCGTGGCTAAATAATAGCACCCGCTCAGGTCGATCTTTAGGTTAAGCCGCGCTTGCCTAGGTTGGTCTGTGGATGGGTGACCCCCGTTACATACCGAGTTTCCTCCGCGCCTCGGAAAGCACGTTAAGCCGTCGGTCCCGGCTGTCATTTGTAGATCTTTGACAGTCGTTACAGGTAGTCAGTGTTCCGAAAGTCTGACAACCAGTCTTACCAAGGGGTTCATCGCATTACCTAGTACTAACTGGGTTGTGGAGGTCAGATAGGCAGTCGCTCCATGTAAAATACTGATATTCCCCTGCATCCGGTTAGACTGGAAACCGACCCCAACATAGTTGGGAAAAGGCTAGGCAGATGATGACTTTCACGCGTTTCCGAGATAAAGGATATCCTGTAAGGGTTTTTTTTCCTTTTGAGGTACGGAACTCTAAATAAGCTTTTTTCACAACCAACATAAAAATAATAATTTTGTTTAAAATGCTTCAGATCATGTTGGACACAGCTAAAAGGCTGAATGTGGTAGACTGCTGCACTATGAGTGGCAGACTAGAGGAGTTCATTGCTCTGGGCATCGGCTTGCAAAAGTAAGTGTTTTATGCTAAGAGATATTATTAAGTAACAAGCTACCGCCCGCGACTTCGTCCGCGTGGCATAGCTACTTTGGGCTAACGCTAACAATAACCCGCGTGATGACCCTCTTTCTCCCCCTTTTTTCTCACTCTTTTTAGCCATGTCCGTCAATTCATCAAAATCGGTTTGGACATTTACGCGTGAAGACGTAATAAACAAACAAACTCATTTTCGCTTTTATAATATGAGTAAGGATAGTGTTGTTTCGGCTGTGATGTGTGTAGGGCTGTAGGTCAGTTTGTCGAACAAACACGACGTATGATGGTGAGATTGAAATTTACAAATGGTGGTTGTTCCGTGAGAGTGCTGTCCAAGCGCCATTTGAGTTATTTTTTCTTACTGAGATAGATTAGGTATTGTCGAGTAATATACAGAAACTAGAGTCTGGCTCGTGACTGAAATAGTATAACCTTTGTAAATTCGCGTCCTGGCGTGCCACGTGAACTCGATAAGGCGGACGGACAACGGCTGCTGATGTTAGGCGCAGGAAGCCAGTGCGAAAACGCATACTAAGGTATGGCGCTCGTAAGTGCGAGCGCATGGCGAAGGTATGGCATACGTTAGTGCGAGAGCCCGTTCTCGATGATAAATGGCGGGACGAAACAATTGTATATATGACGCATTGAGCTCTAATGCTTACGACGATAAAATATTCCTAGTAATCGGTCCCGACTGTTAAAGGCTGGACTTGTTATTTTCTTTTTTTTTTAGTAAGATACTATGAAGAACAAATAAAATTTTGCGGTTGAGTGTAAATTTGTAATGATTGGCAAGAAGGTAATTTTTTTTACAGGTGCCAGAAATCATTGAATGATTACTTGGACTCGAAGAGGAGAATATTCCCTCGTTTCTTCTTCATTTCGACGGATGAACTGCTTTCCATTCTCGGTAGCAGCGAGTGTAGCTGCGTGCAGGAGCATATGATCAAAGTAAGTCGCTTTAGTTCAAAGCAGAGGGGCTTGCCAGAGCCTCCGCCTGCCGGGGTTGCGGGTTGTTCGAAAGAGATACCGCGGCCTCGGAACGTAAAGGGCAAAAGAAGAAACATGGGTGGGTTTTAGTCAGTACAAGTCTGACATGCCCTCCCGCTTCGCCCAGAGCGGGGGAAGTCATTGGATGATTTCCCACCCGAAAAAAAAAAAAAAAAAAAAAAAAGTCGCTTTAGTTTTGTAACATAATTCCAAGCTTGATTATCCAAAAGATTCGCCAAGGTTTGATATTCGCACACATACAATGTTATTGTTTGGTTTCCGTTGCCAAAACGGAACTCTTAAACTGCACAGTCAAAACATATGGTCGTTTATGTCAAAAATATCTACGGCGCCCTCAGTGTGCGAGGCCATCTCGCACTTAGCAGGTTTTTAGGGTTTCGTACCTTAAGAAGAATAACGGCACCCTTATTAGATCACTTTTTTGACCGCCTGTCAAGATCCTTTCTTTCGGAAATGCGTGGAAGTATCGAGTTAAAATTAAAACCATATACTCAACTCTGTGGTCTCTTTGTGATGCGAAAATTAACGTTATAAGTCTACGCAATCAAAATATATGGCTATTTATTTCGCAAGTTTAAACGGATGCCTCGGTGCGCGAGACCAACTCGCACATATTGGGAATAAATACTGAGCCATAATCAAATAAAGTCGGACTAAAAACTAAGTATGTTTCAGATGTTTGATAATATTCGCGCTTTGGATCTGTACGTGGATCACACCAACCGTCCAGTGGCCGCTAAAATGATATCCGCTGAATCTGAGGTAGGTATTATATTTTAAATTAATTTATGAGTAAATCTTAAGAACCTTCTTATTATTGTTTAACCGTCTTAAAAAAAGGAGGAGGTTCTCAATTCGACTATAATAATCAATGGTTTTTTGTTTATCACTCCTTCTATTGTGTAAAAATCTATTTATAAATAGGTTATTGTATTGTATTGTATAACGGGCTAGTGTCCGCAACTCCACGTCTGAGGCACGTATTTTGCGTGTGGGTTATATTATCTAATATATAAAATTCTCGTGTCACAATTTTCGTATCCATACTCCTCCAAAACGGCTCGACCGCTTTCAACGAAATTTTGTGTGCATATCGGGTAGGTCTGAGAATCGGTTAACATCAAATTTTCATGCCCCAGGGATCTGAGCAGCGGGTGAAACCGCTGGGCACAGCTAGTGTATTTATATATTTGAATAAAAAACTTTATTTTAATTGTTTTGTATTGTATTAGCAGTATGTACATCATTAACTACCCCCGTTGTATTTTTATATTCGTACAGGCCATCCAAAGGTAGTCTGGATAATATCGCTATCAGCTATAAGACTGCCATTGTAACCATATAGAATTTTTTTAACGGTTATGTTTAAATTTTGGTATGTTAAGTATATTCTATTCTATTCTATAATCCTATTTAATAAAACTCCCGAATTGCTTGGAAAATTTACTAGCTATATTCGAATGTATATAAACGATATGTTAATATCTCTTAGTAGCAATGACATATGAATTAATTCTCAATAAGAGTTTTATGAGATACCATCATACCACAAGTAAAAAAGCCGAAAAAAAAAAACATTTTTGCCAAACAAAAACCGATTTCCAAAAATAAATTTAATCCCGAAAGTTGGTTTTCCGTCTTTTTTTGTTGTTGTTCTCTAACACATACTGCCCCACTGCTGGGCAACGGTCTCCCATAGTCTTAACAGGGATTCTTGTCCCTCGCGACCTCGAATCAATCCTCGCAGTATTCGTCCAGGTCGTCACCCCACCTCCTTTCTACTATTTATTTTTTAAGATCATGGAATTCCGCCACGTGGTCTACACTGAAGGTCGCGTAGAAGACTGGATGAACCTCGTACTCATTGAGATGCGAAACACCAATAAGTTTATTAGCAAGAAAGCTATATTCTACTACGGCAGGAACTGGAAGGTGCCAAGGTAGGTAGCTTATTTAGCAACTAATTAACTGAAGTTAATCACTTATGGAAAAGGCGCACCGGATAGGGCTTAAGGGTGATGAAAAAGTACATACATACATAAAATTTCGAATGAACACAAAAAGTAGCGAAAAGACTAGCTCACAGTATGACTCATTGCCGGGGTTGCGGGTTGTTCAGAAGAGATACCGCGGCCCAAGATCATAAAGGGCAATAGAAGGAACATGGGTGGGTTTTAGTCAGTACAAGTCTGATACTCCTTCCCGATTCGCCCAGAGTGGGGGAACAAGTTATAAGAAGTGAAGATTCGCATGCGCAAAATAAAAACAGTATGCCTCATGTCAACTCAAGCGGTTGGAGATTTGAAACAATGATGCGGTCTATGGCGGGCCAAGCTTGCTTAGGAGAAACAAATTCACTCAAACTTCATCCTTACCTCTTATAAATATTATGTTATTCTACCTTCTCGTTAGAACCGATTGGATAATGGAATACCAAGGCATGGTGTGCTTAGCTGCGAACGGCGTATGGTGGACAGCTGAGACAGAAGAAACATTCATACGCATACGTAAGGGCAACAAGAGAGCCATGAAGGAACATTTGTTGCAGCAGAACGAACAACTGGCTGGTCTTGTGGTTAAAGTCAGGCAGGGTAAGCATTTCATTTTAAGCTATTGCATAGCTTCTATCGCGGGCCTTGAGCGCGGAGACCGAATCCAGAAATTTCGTAACGAAAAAACCTCACGCTCCCCACTCCGACGGGCACGGAGGTGGGCTTGTCTAACGTCGTTTACACAATACGGTCAGTTATTTCAATCCCGATTCTAATGTTCTAATAACGTGTTTGGTAGAGAATCGGATAGTCAATCGACATGACGCTGAATCGAACCCAAGGTCTTGTTTTTCTTTTTGCGACTTCTTTTCATTGGAAGTACTTTTTAAATATTTTATTTAGATTGTTTTTATTATTGGAAAAGTTGATAAAAATGCTATGCAATAGCTTTACCGCGGCAGTCCCCGAGTGCCACAAGTATTTTTTTTTTACGTTTGGCGTAGTGGCTGAGCGATCGACTGCTGCGCTGCGTGTCGGTACAAATATTTGTATGACCTACGGATAGTTGCTTTGGGTCTGGCTGTTTGTGTCATGTGAGTTAAAATGTTTGTACCACCCACGATACAAGTGAAATTACTGGAATATAATATGTACAATATGACATCACGTATGTATACCCAAAAGGGGTAAACGGAGGTGTTAGATACATATAAGGTGTAAGACGGACCTTTGACGTAGTCATCACCCAAGGATTTTGTGCATCTAACTTATTAACTCTACCCAAAACCTTTTGAGCCCACATCAAACAGAAGCCCCGTGCAATGTATCTGCACCTCCAACCAACAGATTAGCGAAGCAGTAACTGTAGGCACGTTATATAAGCAAGGATCCAGTTTTTCACTACAACCTACATTTCCTCCTCAGACTTATCGTCAAATGATCGCCTGAAATTCCGTACAATAACCACAATCGACGTGCACGCGCGGGACATTATCGAAGGCTTCGTGCGTGACAACGTGACGGATGCCAGCGAGTTTGAGTGGGAGAGTCAGCTGCGATTCTATTGGTTGAAGAAAGATGATAATATGTGGATCCGGCAGTGTACTGGTGAGTAATTCATTACAAGGGCTTTGTCCGCAACGTAATGTAATTAAGCTGCTTATAGCATTGAAATTAAGGAAGGATTATTTAATTTGCAAAGTAAATTTATTATTTTTGAGGTTATTTTAGCTTTTATTAACAGCCGCTCGGGTCTTTAGGTTAAACCGCACTTGCCTAGGTTAGTCTGTGGACGGCCGTGACCAAACATTATACTGGGTCTCCTTCGTGCCTCGGTAAACACGTTGAGCCGTTGGTCTAGGTTCTTATATGTAGATACTGGTTGTCTGACAACAAAAATGAAATTTGTGTCTGCTGACATTTAAACGAATTATAATTTATTGCATTTTATTTAAATAATTTAAATTTGTATGGTATGTAATTTATTTGTTTGTTGTATTTTTCTGACAGTATTTTATTTAATTGAAATTGTAATTCTGGTGTTTTGTGATTGATGTTACCTAAAGAGTCTTTGTGTTACTTGAAATAATAAATAAAAAAAAATATGCAGATGAAGATAAATTTAAATCCATTTTTAATTTGAGGTGTCTTCGAGTATGGCTACGAGTACATGGGTCTGAACGGCCGACTAGTGATCACACCGCTTACTGATCGAATCTACCTCACAATCACACAAGCTCTCACCATGCAACTAGGCGGAGCACCTGCTGGTAATGTATAAGAATAAATTCATACTTATATTATAAACTAGCTGTTCCCCACGGTTTCACCCGTGCTGCTCAGCACCTGTTGGTCGTAGCGTGATGTTATATAGCCTATAGCCTTCCCCAAGAAATGGACTATCCAACACTAAAAGAATTTTCCTATTCCAACCAGTAGTCCCTGAGATTAGCGCGTTCAAACAAACAAACAAACTCTTCAGCTTTATAATATTATATAGTATAGATTAGTTAGAGTTTATTAGTTGACGACACGGCTGGTGCAGTGGCTGAGCGATCGACTGCTGCGCTGCGTATCGCGCCTTCGATCCCCGCACGGAACAAATATTTGTATGACCTGCAGATATTTATTTCAGGTCTGGCTGTTTGTGTATGTGAGTTTAAATGTTTGTAAATTCCCCTGCGATACATGAGAAATTCCTAGAGTGGCGTTTTTTTTTTAAAAAACACGTTTTGAAAAAACGTTTCTTTATATGCCTGTATTTTGTATATAATTATGTTACCTTTGCAATGGGCAACTATAGAACTTCCACAAGTTTTTATGTCTTGTGCCTGTAACCTAATTGATTCTCTAATATCACTGCTACGTATAAGGCCTGTGTTTCAATTCCTAGGTTGGACGAAGAGGTATTATATGATTTTTCAGTAGCTCGGAATCTGGATTTGTGCCCTGTTAAAAGCAAAATACAATCCTATTACATGAAAATTTAGACATAACTTTTGAAACTTGTAGGGACTTGGGTATGCTATTTACCCTCCAAGACTATAGGTGGGATGTTATATATACTTACGCCTAAAGAGAAAAGATTTTCTGTTTGTTTGTAACGAATAAGCTCAGAAACTACTGGGCCGATTTAGTTAAAATAGGCCCAGTAGTTTCGGAGCTGTTTGTGTTTTTCGTTAATAAAAAGCTAAATTATGAGGAAATAAAATATGTTATATTGGTGTTAAGTTTAAATCGGTCATCTTGCTACGACATTGGAGAGCTTTGCATCGGGTGGATCCGCTGGATAAAGCTAGTGTTATATAATCAGAGTACTTGAACGACTGTTACGGCATTATGCCCGTCTTCTTCATATTCTTTATGTTTATCAGTTTTCATCACTTATTATTTTTACTCCAAGGTCCCGCCGGTACCGGCAAGACGGAAACAACGAAAGATCTAGCGAAAGCCCTGGGTCTCCTCTGTGTCGTCACCAACTGCGGCGAAGGCATGGACTTCCGCGCCGTAGGACAGATCCTGGCCGGCCTGTGCCAGTGCGGCGCCTGGGGCTGCTTCGATGAGTTCAATCGGATCGACATCTCTGTGCTGTCTGTCATCTCAACGCAGCTGCAGTGCATCAGATCTGCGCTACTGATGAAGTTGAAGAGGTTTACTGTGAGTAGCTTGTATTACCCGACTGCTCCAATGTGATATAGGTAAATCAAAAAGGTAGATAATTTTATTTAAGTCATTCATTTGAATCATTCAAACAAAGACATGTATCAACACTTTTACGGCACGATTGGCGCAGTGGGTAAGCAATAGACTGCTGCGCTGCGTGTCGCGGGTGCGATTCCCGCACGGAACTAAAATTTGTATGACCTACAGGTAGTTGTTTCGGTGTTTCGGGTCTGGCTGTTTGTGTACGTGAATTTAAATGTTTTTACGTACCCACGATACAGGAGAAATTCTTAGTGTGAGGCAAAGTTTTTTTTTTATAAAAGAAGAATCATTGTGAGAATAAAAGATATAGATTAAAAATGATAGAAATGAGATTAAATTAATCCATAGACAATTAGACACATCACGTAGTACATTTATAACGGTCGCCTACTACTGCGGCGGTGTGTGTCTCAAGATTGCACCAAATAAGACTCCAGCTCAGCATAATGCCAGGTAGAATACCTGACGCTGGTGAGAAATTTCATAAAAATCTGTTGTATAGTTTATGCTTAACAAACGTTTCCATACATCATCACAAACTTGCGATTTATAATTTAGTTTGGTTTCTATGAAAGTTTCTATAACAAGCACTCTTCTTTAGTTTGAAGGTCAAGAGATAGCGATGGACAGCAAAGTGGGGATCTTCATAACCATGAACCCCGGGTACGCGGGACGTACAGAACTGCCGGAATCCGTGAAGGCTCTCTTCAGACCCGTCGTCTGCATCCTCCCGGATCTCGAGATGATCTGCCAGATATCGCTGTTCTCTGATGGCTTTCTTACTGCCAAGGTAAGATTTATATAAAACTAGCTGATACCCGCGACTTTGGACGCGTTAGGGGTACCATTAACCTAGCCTTTTTTTTGGGTGGTTGTTGTGTATGTTCCTTCTATTGCCCTTAAGTTTCGGGGCAGCGGTATCTCTTTCGAACAACCCGCAACCCCAGTAGGCAGAGAACCTGGCAGGCCCCTCTAGCCTTATAGCCATTCTTTTGTAAAGCATGTCATGATAGACTTTTCTGGGTGTCAATTGTGCCAGTTCAAACAACCTCTCATTCGTCGATCTCCAGGTGCTAGCCAAGAAGATGACAGTCCTGTACCACGTGGCCCGGCAGCAGTTGTCGAAGCAGTCCCACTACGACTGGGGCCTGCGCGCTCTGACGGCAGTGCTGCGCATGGCCGGCAAGCTGCGGCGGGACTCGCCCGGCCTCAGCGAGATCATGGTGCTCATGAGAGCTCTCAGGTACGATGTGCCTGTAGCCATCGCTCCGCCTAACTTTATGGAAACAACTAGCTTTTGCCCGCGGCTTCGCTCGCGTTATATTCGGGGTAACACAGTTCCCCTTTCCTGATTTGCATGTACCTGCTACCTGCAGTTTTTGCCCTTGCGCCGTATTGATTTGTAATAGCAAAACTAAGTTTTCCCTTTACTTCCCTCTTTCTCCCTCACATCCCACTTGTTTTAAAATTAGCCTATGTCCGTCTCCTGGGTCCCAACTATCTCTGTACTAAAATTCAACAAAATCGGTTTAGCCATTAAGGCGTGAAGATGTAACTGACAAATAATTGCGGGGGTACCTCGACTGCTCGACACGAAATCAAACAAGGTGTTGATAGCACAGCGTATATTCGTAGACTGACTTGCCTAAATGATCTTAGACTAAATATGACTAAGTACCCACTTAAACTAATTATTAAACTACATACATCACAGTAACAAACAAACTCACTTTCGCTTTTATAATTTTAGTAAGAATAACTGCCTCCTTGGTCTAGCGCAAAGCGATTGCTTAGCTTGAGGTCCTATTTTCGCTTCCCGGGTCGGGCAAATTGTTATTAGTTTTCGGCATTAGGTTTTTTTTCTCACTACGAGTCTGGATTTGTGCCCTATTAAAATCAATAGGCTCGCCCCAGAATATTTTGATTACCTTCCATTGACTTGACTGGCTTTTGACGGCACGGTTGGCGCAGTGGCTGAGCGATTGACTGCTTCACTGCGTGTAGCGGGTTCGATTCTCGCACGGAACAAATATTTGTATGGCCTACAAATGGTTGTTTCGGGTCTGTTTATGTATGTGAGTTTAAACGTTTGTAAACGCACCCATGATACAGGAGAAATTCCTAGTGGGGGGCAACATTAATTTCAAAAAAAGAAAACGTTTTCCTAGTGGGGGGGGGGGGGGCAACATTAATTTCAAAAAAAGAAAACGTATTCCTAGTGGGGGGGCAACATTAATTTCAAAAAAAGAAAACGTATTCCTAGTGGGGGCGGGGCAACATTAATTTCAAAAAAAGAAATAAGTATCGAATTAATGATTGTACTTACCAATTAATGAGTTACTTCGTTTTATGTACAGCATGCTTAGTTGTCGGCTCCGTGAAGGGTCGTTCGTTTACCCCTTGCGTTTATACAATTGTTACAAACGTGCATTATTCCCTTTGTACAGAGACATGAACCATCCGAAGTTCGTGTTTGAAGACGTCCCGCTGTTCCTGGGTCTGATCAAGGACTTATTCCCGGGACTGGAGTGTCCACGCGTGGGATACCCAGATTTCAATTCAGCGGTCAGCGAGGTGCTGGACAGAGAGGGGTATATCCTGCTAGCACATCAGGTTAGTGAGGAGTTGGACGATAGCTTGCGAAACATAATATTCACTGTGCTGCCAAATCATGTTGAAAATGATTTTAACCCGCCTTTGCAAATACATTGCGAAGCATGCGCCGCGAATAGCACACAACGCTTAGGTTAGGCATGCATGTTGAAAAAATATACCAACACTAGCTTCCGCCCGCGTGGCATAATTACTTTAGGCTAATGCTAACTTTTACCCGCATGATGATCGAAAAACAAAATATCTTTCTTTCCCCTTTTCTTCCCTCTATCTCACCCTTATCGGATGATGATGAGTCTCATACAAAACTTGTAGTACGTCTTGTTATACGTAGTATTTATTTTATTTTTTAATTAAATAGTGGTATTTAGGCAGGCTAGGTTAGGTAACTTTTTATTTATTTACTAGCTGCGCTCCGCGGTTTTTCACGCGTGGTGATAGAATATACAATATAAGAATTGTAGCCTGTGTGTTATTCTAATGTATAAGCTATATTATTGTAAAGTTTCATTAAAATCCATTCAGTCGTTTTTGCGGGAAGGAGTAACAGATATCCATACATTCATCCATCCATACAAACTTTCGCGTTTATAAGTAATGTTAGTAGGATTTATTAATGATCTCCAACAAAAGATATACATACAGATCATGTAACGTAAACTATGGACACGACAATAGTATTACGTAGGTGCCTTCACTTACAAGAGACCTACACCTTTCACGTGTAATTTGCAATACTAATGCCAAGTACTTATCACACAGGTGGACAAAGTGGTACAGCTGTACGAGACGATGATGACGCGGCACTGCACCATGATAGTAGGCCCCACAGGTGGTGGTAAGACTGTCATCATACACACCATCGTCAAGGCGCAGACTCTTATGGGGTTGCCAACTAAACTGACTGTGCTCAATCCTAAGGTGAGTGTATGGGATGGCATTTAGGCTCTAACTTAATCTCTCTCTCTTTCTCTCTCTCTCTCTTACTCACTCTCTTACTATCTCTCTCTCTCTTACTCACTCTCTTACTCTATTTCTCTCTTTCTCTCTCTCTTACTCACTCTCTTACTCTCTCTCTCTTTCTCTCTCTCTTACTCTATTTCTCTCTTTCTCTCTCTCTCTTACTCTCTCTCTCTTTCTCTCTCTCCTTACTCTATTTCTCTCTTTCTCTCTCTCTCTCTTACTCTCTCTCTCTCTCTCTTACTCTCTCTCTCTATTTTACGATTCCGTACCTCAAAATGAAAAACAGAACCTTTACAGGATCTCTTTGTTGTATATCTATCGAAAAATTAATCCTTTTGAACGCGAAAGCATAAACGCAAGCGCATGGCCTCCACGGCGAGAATATAATTTTACCTACATTTGCTTGGAGGTATCAAAGGTTGAAATTCAAACCATATGCTCATGTCTGTGATCCCTTGAAGCTGTGAAAAAAGTCAACCGTATCTACTCAATCAATAGATATGGCCGGTTTTTTTTTCTCGATGCTATTTTTAGGGTTCCACACTTCAAAAGAAAAATAAAACAGAACCTTTATAGGACTTTGTTGTCAGTCTGCCTCTCAAGGTCGTTTATGTCAGGAACGCTTGGAGGTATCGAAATAAATACCAATTTCTCGTATTTTTATACGTTCACTATATGAATTATATTTATAAATTTCATGACATTCAGAAGTGCCTGTAATGATCTAATTGAAATAAATGATTTGATTTGAATCAAAAACCCTCGGTGCGCAAGGTCGACACGCACTTGGTTGGCGTATTGAGAAAAAGAAAAATACCTAATGATTCCATTTTGCAGGCTTGCTCAGTAATAGAGCTGTATGGAATACTGGACCCTGTGACCAGAGACTGGACAGATGGCTTATACTCCAGAATATTCCGAGAAATGAACAGGTATTTGTTCTACACGATTAGTTTTTGTTTTGTAAAATTTTGATTTTTTTACTGAAAAAATATGGTGGTGTTATACCATCTGTCTTCTAAATTTAGGTCTTTTGAGGTCGAGAGAAATGCCGTAATAGCCAGTGTTACTTTGAACTTTATTGATATGACCCTGGCTGGAGACCTTATTCTCAAGGCACCCACAGGATAGTCTGGTTGAGCAGCTTACAACCGTATAGGTTGACCTGCGAGATGAAACAAAAAAAAACTATATAGTTGTGACGAAATTTAAAAAGTTTTAAGTTCAGTTATTCAATAAAATACATTAAAAAACAAAATTACGACCTGGGTGACCCAGCACTGCTGAGGTGAAAACAGAATTATGTACATCATACTAACAGACCCAGCAGACGTTACCATGCCCGTTGCACAGCAAATCATTTTGCGCATTTATCATTTCTAATATATGTTGTGGAAAATGTCGTAGGTTATACATTTATTATCTTTGTATATTTATAACTTCGTGTAAGATTCATGTATAACTGTTAATTTTCCCAAATAAATAAAATAAAATCATAGTTGGTGACGTACCGACAGCAGCGCCACCTACCGCGCCCAAATGTGGTTTTAAGCAATCCAGAAACTCATCCATCAAATAATTGTCACACAAAATTACTTCAAAATCGATCCAACCGCTTATAAGGAGTTAAAATACACAGAAGAATTATATAAATTACTAGCGACCCGCCCACCCGCTGCTCATCTCCTAAGAGTCATAGCGTGGAATATTATACATATTATAAATCTTCCTCTTGAATCACTCTACCTATAAAAAAAACCCTGTCACCTACACAGTTACACCCACACAGTTAGCGTAGTTTTAAAGATTTAAGCATTTATACAACATAGCAACAGACAGACAGCGACTTTGTTTTATATAGTACTATGTATGTAGTGAAGATTGCACATTTAAAAGTATAGGATAGAATATTTGCCTAGTCGATTGTGGGATAACCTTGATGTCTAAACTGTTTGTACTAGGCCGGCAGAAAGAGACGAACGTCGCTACTCCCTCTTCGACGGCGACGTGGACGCCCTCTGGATAGAAAACATGAACTCTGTGATGGATGACAACAAGCTCTTAACGCTAGCTAATGGAGAGCGAATCCGTCTGGCGCCATATTGCTCGCTGCTTTTTGAAGTCGGTGACCTGAACTACGCCTCGCCTGCGACTGTGTCTAGGGCGGGCATGGTGTTCGTGGACCCGAAGAACTTGGGATACGATCCTTATTGGGAGAGGTTTGTATTTAAACTAAGAAATACTAGCTTTTGCCCGCGGCTTCTCTCGCGTTAAATTCGGGGTAACACAGTTTCTCTTTCCTGATTTACAGAGGTACAGTCAGCATCAAAAGTTGATGACCACATTTAGATTTTCAAAATCACTGTACACCGTATTACACCTAAATCGATCAACATGACGAGCGCCAGAAATGAATGATTTTCATAAAAGGGCATAAGTAGGTGACCATCACTTTTCAAAAGTCACTAAACAAAGTTATAGTAAAAAAAAAGCATAACATTCTTCGTCTCTAAAGTCCCTGAACAAAATGAAATATTTTTTGGGTTTTATGTGTGTATTTCGGTACGTATATTATGTATTTGGTATATAAACTAAGTAGACACATGCAAATGTAATTCACCACCCTTTTACTTATTATCAACAATTTTTTTTTCAAAAAATGATCACCAAATCTAATCGAATTATAACCTCAATATAGTTAACACCACGACTCAGAGTACCCCGACTCGGATAGGTTAGGTTAGAAGGTTAAGGCGGAGCTGCCGCTTTAGCCTTCGTGGTTTTTTTTTAAACCACCCAGAAATAAAAACTTTGGTTATAATTTTACATTAAAATGCGGGTTTCATTTTGGTGATCATTAACTATTTTTGGCTACTATTTGTTGCTATATCTGGTGGTAAGTTAAACATAAGCCAATTTGAAATCCCCACCACGGGATGTGTAATTTGTGTATTTGAATAGCCCGCTTACGCGCTCCGCCCGAGGCGGCCAATCACGACGCTTCGTGCCGACCCTCACAAAACGCGGGACCCCGCTCCCTCTCTCGTTTAAAAAAAGTGTGAACGAATGGATGTAGCTCCGCGTTAAAACTGTATTCTTTGTGTTTTAACTGATGTAATGACTAAACTGATAAAACTATATTACGTCTCAAAGAGGTGGTTTCCCACAATCTATAAATGACATTATAATTTTTATTTGTCACTAAAGCGCAATTGATAACTGACACCATATTCTTCTGTCGTCTTTTGTTTTTAAACCAAAAAAGAAAAAGAGGTGTTGACAGCTGCCTGCCATGCTTTTTTTTATGCATTTTTACTCGGTCCAAGTAGGTTGGTAGAAAAGATCTATCCCTTTAACTTTTTTTTACATGACATATTTTGGATAGGACAAGACTGGTTTTAAAACTCTGAAGATGACTCTGATTAATAGTATTAGTATAAGTTTACACTAGGGAATGCAACCCCGATCTCGCGATATCTCGTGTAATTTTGTCGGTTAGCAGATAGTACTCTTGATACACTTTGTTTTTTTTTTAAAGAAGTAACTTTCAAAATCACCCGTAACTACTTTTTAATCTCTACTAATATATAAATACTTTTTTTTATTATGTTCATGTTAGTAAAACTGTTAATTATTTAGTTATTAATATAAAAAAAGGCTTTTGTTTTCTTTCAAATAATATTTTGTATTAATTAACCTCACTATCACAAATAAGCAGTTTTCAGCGTATTTAGTCATGTGATTTTAAGCTAGACAAGATTATCATATCATATATCATAATATGTGCCTTATGTGTCCTTGTTTACCAGAGTGCCATGTTTGCCCTCTTTGCCATAGGTGCCTTAAGTGTCCTTATTTATCCGAGTGCCATGTTTGCCCTGTTTGCCATAGGTGCCCATTTTGTACAGTGTGCCATGTTTGCCCTGTTTGCCACAGGTGCCTTTTGTGTCCTTATTTATCCGAGTGCCATGTTTGCCCTGTTTGCCATATGTGCCTTATGTGTCCTTGTTTACCAGAGTGCCATATACTGGCACTCGGATAAATAAGGACACTAGGCACTTATTGCAAACAGGGCAAACATGGCATTCGGATAAATGAGGACACTTAAGGCACCTATGGCAAACAGGGCTAACATGGCATTTGGGTAAACAAGGCCACATAAGGCACATATGGCAAACAGGGCAAACATGGCATTCGGATAAATAAGGACACAAAAGGCACTTATGGCAAACAGGGCAACATGGCACTCCGATAAATAGGGACACAAAAGGCACTTATGGCAAACAGGGCAAACATGGCATTCGGATAAATAAGGACATTTAAGGCACCGTTGGCAAACAGGCCAAACATGGCACACTGTGCAAAATGGGCCCTATGTACACCTATGGCAAACAGGGCAAACATAGCACTTGGATAAGTAAGGTCACTTAAGGCGCCTTTGGCAAACAGGGCAAACATGTCGCTTGGATAAGTAAGGACACTTAAGGCATCTTTGGCAAACAGGGCAAACAGCACTCAGATAAACAAGGACACAAGGCACATATGGCAAACAGGGCAAACATGGCATTCGGATAAATAAGGACACTTAAGGCACTTATGGCAAACAGGGCAAACATGGCACTCGGATAAATAAGGACATTAAGGCACCTATGGCAAACAGGGCAAACATGGCACTTGGATAAGTAAAATCACTTAAGGCACCTAAGGCAAACAGGGCAAACATGGCGCATGGATTAATAAACACACTTAAGGCATCTATGGCAAACAGGGCAAACAGCACTCAGATAAACAAGGACACAAGGCACATATGGCAAACAGGGCAAACATGGCATTCGGATAAATAAGGACATTTAAGGCACTTATGGCAAACAGGGCAAACATGGCACTCGATTAAATAAGGACATTTAAGGCACCTATGGCAAACAGGGCAAACATGGCACTTGGATAGTAAGGACATTTAAGGCACCTATGGCAAACAGGGCAAACATGCACTTGGATAAGTAAAATCACTTAAGGCACCTATGGCAAACAGGGCAAACATGGCACTCTGATAAATAAGGACACTTAAGGCACCTATGGCAAACAGGGCAAACATGGCACTCGGATAAGTGAGGACACTTAAGGCACCTATGGCAAACAGGGCAAACATGGCTTTTGGGTAAACAAGGACACATAAGGCACATATGGCAAACAGGGCAAACATGGCACTCGGATAAATAAGGACACTTAAGGCACCTATGGCAAACAGGGCAAACAGCACTCGGATAAACAAGGACACAAGGCACATATGGCAAGTAATTTAGTCGGTTAGCAGATAGTACACTTGATACACATTTTTTTTACCCGACTGTTTTAAGAAGTTACTTTCAAAATCACCCGTAACTACTTGTTAATCTCCTTGAGCCTACCCACCTAAATACATACTTTTTTTTATTTTGTTCATGTTAGTAAAACTGTTAATTAATTAGTTACTAGCTTTCGCCCGCGGCTTCGCCCGCGTTAAATTTGGGGTAACACAGTTCCCCTTGCGCCTAATTGATTTGTAATAGCAACGCTATGTTTTCCCTTTTCTTCCCTCTTTCTCCCTCACATCCCACTTTTTAAAAAAAAATATTAGCCTATGTCCGACTCCTGGTTCCCAACTATCTCTGTACCAAAATTCATCAAAATCGGTTAAGCCATTAAAGCGTGAAGAGGTAACAAACAAACAAACAAACAAACAAACTCACTTTCGCTTTTATAATATTAGTAACGATAAGGATTAATATAAAAAAGGCTTTTGTTTTCTTTCAAATAATATTTTATATTAATTAACCTCACTATCACAAACAAGCAGTTTTCATCGTATTTAGTCATGTGATTTTTTTTTAACTAGACGAGGTCCTAAAATTTTCGGGATCCCGCGGGATTGACATTTCTAATCCCGAGGGATCTCGACTTTACGATCTCGAGTCGGGATTGAATTCAATAGTTTACACGCTACGTATCAGAAACAAAATAATGTTCAGTAACTTTCGTTCTTTAGATGTTAAGTTATTTTTGGATTCCGTGATTACACTAGAAAAACAAAACAAGTATTTTATATTGTTCAGTGACTTTTGTAAAACTGAATGTTAAGATGTTGTCGGATATTATAACGATCGGCAATTTTTGTCATAATGGTGTTTAGTGACCTTTGACGAGTAGTGTTCAGTTAATTTCGAACTCTAATGATGTTCATTCAATACTGGCGCTCTATCTTGTTGAGCGATTTATGGGTGATATAATGCACAGTGATTTTGAAAATGTGAATGTGGTCATCTACTTTTGATGCTGACTGTACCTGCTATCCATAGTGTTTGCCCTTGCGCCTTATTTGTTATAATAGCAATGCTAACTTTTCCCTTTTCTTCCCTCTTTCTCCCTCACATCTCAACCTTTTTTTGAAAATAGCCTAAATCCGTCTCCAGGGTCCCAACTATCTCTGTACCAAAATTCATTAAAATCGGTTTAGCCATTTAGGCGTGAAGACGTAACAAACAAACAACCTCACTTTCGCTTTTATAATATTAGTAAGTAAGGATAAGCTACTGCGCTGCGTGTCGCGGATTCCATTCCCACACGAAACAAAACATTATTTTGTATGGCCTAAAAATAGTTGTTTCGGATCTGGCTGTTTGTGTATGTGAGTTTAAATGTTTGTAAACTCACCTATGATACAAGAGAAATTCCTAGTGTGGGGCAACGTTTTAACAAAACAACATCCATTTTAATAGTAAAAAATTAAATAAGCTTAAAAACTTACTTAGTGCTTCCTGATCTATACAGATGGCTACGCGGCCGCAACAATGAGCAAGAGCGCGAACAAATGAGGGGCATGTTCGACCACTACGTCGCGGGCGCCATTAACTACATCGTGTTCGGCATGTTCGGGCTTCAGCAGCAGACGCCCTTGAAGACTATTGTGCCGCAGACTCCACTTAACTTGGTCAGTATACAGAGTTGTAGCGACATTCCAAATACTACGAAAAAAAGTACTACAGCGCCATCTATGCCACAACTGAAACTTCTATTCCTACATTTTTTTTTAAGAAAACTTTGCCCTACCCTAGGAATTTCTCCAGTATCGTGGGTGCGTTTACAAATATTTAAACTCACAGCCAGACCCGGAACAAACTACCTGTAGGTCATAAATATAATAAAAATATTTTTTCCCTGCCGGGATCGAACCCGCGACACGCAGCAATCAATTCCAACCGCCAACCATGTCATCACGCAAGCAATGTTATCCGCGAGTTATGATCATTTATTAGAATCCACCAACAACTGTCGGACAGTGACCCACCAGACACAACACCCGTCTGTTTGAAGGATCCTTCCTTTTCTATAGAGGATGAAGTACTGTACACCATATTCTTCATACCTCTAAAAAGTGTTTATGGACTCTTCAGTGAAATGTCAACCAATCATTCTGGGGATCTAAAATGTTGCGAATTGTTACTTTGTGACCATTTTACGAATGGTAACGTAATTCCTATTATTATTCTGCTCAAGCGACCATTTTAAATCCCCAGTACATCAAACTCAGTTAGATAAAAAATATTGCCGGGAAACAAATTTTTTGTGTCTTACCTATGTTGGTCTGTTGATGGGTCCGTTCCGTGCCTGACATTGGTCTGTTGATGGGTCCGTTCCGTGCCTGACTTTGGTCTGTTGATGGGTGACCACCCGTTCCGTACCTCCCATCCCGTCCGTCCCGTTCCCTCCCGTCCTTGGAAAAGCACGGTAAGCTGTTGGTACCGGCTGTCATTTGTAGATATTTGACGGTCGTTACAGCCAATCAGTGTCTCGAAAGTCTGACAACCAGTCATACCATCGGGTATCGTATTACCCGGTACTAACTGGGTTGTAAAGCTTTTTCTCCATGTTAAATATTGGTATTCAACTGCATCAAATCATTTATTTCAACTAAACCATTACAGGCACTCAAAAAACATAATAAAAAATGAATCTACAGTCCCGGTCACAAGGCATAATAACTTGTGACAGTACTGTAGTTGTTTTAAAAAAACTAGACCTCAACAAAGCTGGGAAAAGGCTAAGCAGATGATGTTACTTATCAAATTTAAACGTCGATAGGTGGTGCAGCTATGTTACATGATCAGCGGTTTGCTCCCCAACAGGGAAGATGCCAACGAAGAAGTTAACGCGTCCGTCGTCGAATGCGTGTTCATGGTGGTATGTATACTGTTCATAAATTTCCTATTCGACATCATTGACAAAATAACAATGGTCTTTATGTCCGTGACTATAAAATTTATATCCAATTACTGCCATTGTCAAGTTTTCTCAAATAATTTTGGTTTTATTCTCGTGACACCTGTTAACAAATTGTCAGTCTGAAAATCGCTCTTATCTCATAGTTATAAGGTATACATTGGAATGAAATACGCGTTCATGAAGCGCAATATCTGAAGGCCATAACTGCAATGTCAACGTATGTAGTCTGGTTTACGTGGGGAAAACTATCGTTTGTGCGAACAAACGATAGTTAATGAACCCTCTATATCAATACAAGCGACTCGCCCTGGCTGCGTTCGGGTGCAATTTAGTAACTACAGCGCCACCTATCGGGTCCAAAGCTATCTGATTTTTCATGGTGGCTTTGATGCGTGTACAAACATTTTCAAATAAAGCGTTATAAAGGTTATAAAGCGTTATAGGAAAAAGGTGAGCTTAATGACGTCATTCTAAATCCAATGTGGCGGAATCCCTATGCTTTTTTTTCTGCAACCCCATGTCATGGGTATCAATTACTAAGATATGTTAAGAAGGATACGATAGAAATACTACTTTTTACTATTATATTTGTTTATTTAAATAAATAACTGAACAACTGCTAGTCAGACTCGCGTATCGAGGATTTACATACAAATTGAGACATAAACGGCCATACCTTAAGATTGCGTAGCTTTAGCGGGTTGAGCTTTTTACAGCTTCAAGAGAACGCAGACTTGAATGAATATATGGTTTAATTTTAATTTCAACTCGATAACTCCACGCGTTTCTGTGACAAATGATCTTGGAAAACTCAGTGATCCTATAACGGTTATAAAAGGGTAAAACGGTACCTTATGAAAATCACCTCTAAGTCTATGCAGTAAAAAGATATGGCCATTAATGAATATCCTTACTTATAATATTATAAAAGCGAAAGTGAGTTTGTTTGTTACCTCTTCACGCTTTAATGGCTTAACCGATTTTGATGAATTTTGGTACAGAGATAGTTGGGAACCAGGAGACAGAAATAAGCATTTTTATTTAAAAAAAGTGGGATGTGAGGGAGAAAGAGGGAAGAAAAGGGAAAACTTAGCGTTGCTATTACAAATCAATAAGGCGCAAGGGGAACTGTATTACCCCAAATTTAACGCGGTCGAAGCCGCGGGCGAAAGCTAGTCTAATATATAAAATTCTCGTGTCACAGTTTTCGTTCCCATACTCCTCCGAAACGGCTGGACCGAATTTTGTATACATATCGGGTAGGTCTGATAATCGGCCAACATCTTTTTTTCATACCCCTAAGTGGGCAGCGGGTGAAACCGCTGAGCACAGCTAGTTAATATAGGATGGTATTTAAAAGTACTTCAATTTATTCCCATTTCGTTTACCTAATTTTGCCTGTGTTGCACCAAATATACTGAATGTGCACCAAAATATGTTAATTAAAATATGTCATAACGAGCATCAGGAAAAAGACAGCACTACAATAAAAAAGTGTTATATCTTTATCCATTTTCTATTAATGCAAGTCGTTACTGGCACTCTCCGGCCGCTGCCGCGGCACCGCTCGCTCCGCTCGCTCGGCTCGTGCGTAGGGGGTCGCACTTTTAACCTAACCTAACCTACGCATTTTTTTAGCATTCAGGAAAGAATATTTGGTGCACGATCAGTATTTTTGGTGAATTCAAAATTTTTTCCCGTTAATATATAAGTACTAGACGCTGCACTACTTTTGTTATATTTTCCTAATAAATATCTTATTGGTGTCCTGGTGACTTAAAATACAGGCCTTAGCTTAGTTTAGGCGCCAGTCTCCCACAATAAAAAAAACTATTTTCCTATATCTATGTATGTTACATCTTAAAAACTGATTTTATTTGTTTGTGGAAGAGAGAACAAAAATATTTACTAGCTTTTGCCCGCGGCTTCGCTCGCGTTAAATTCGGGGTAACACGGTTCCCCTTTCCTGATTTGCAGGTACCTACTACCTGTAGTTTTTGCCCTTGCGCCTTATTTATTGTAATAGCAATGCTAAGATTTCCCTTTTCTTCCCTCTTTCTCCCTCATTTCACACTTTTCTTTAAAAAATAGTCTTGCCTATGTCCGTCTCCAGGGTCCCAACTATATCTGTACCAAAATTCATCAAAATCGATTAAGCCATTAAGGCGTGAAGACGTAACAAACTCACTTTCGCTTTTGTAATATTAGTAAGGATTTAATGTCGCAGATTTGTCCAGAACACTTGGTGCTCGAGTCCGACTCGCACTTGGCTGGTTACCAACATTACAAATAACCTTTAACAAAATTAAAATGATACATGATATGTATGATACATGATACACATAATACATTTCCTATTGTGGTACAGTACTCTAAAAAAACGGTATCGTGTTCGATGAATCTTTTCCCAATCTATTGTTTTTTAGTATTTATCTCTCACAAGAAGATAAAAATATTTCTTGTTTAATTAATGTTACACATAGCATTTTATCTTTCTCCTATCAGATAATTTACTAGACATGTTTTATTGCATATTAAGATTTTCAAGGTAACATCATTATCAATGTCACATAACTACTCGAAATAAAAACGGATTTATTTTATTTAATATAGCAACATACATTTGTGTTTCTGACTTGGTGGCAAGTTTCGTGCAGTGCACGTATAGGGGGCGTAGCTCAGATGGTAGAGCGCTCGCTTAGCATGCGAGAGGTACCGGGATCGATACCCGGCGCCTCCAAACTATATTTTGAACCAACTTTTTTTTTCATTATTTTATAACATGAGCCTGGATATTAGTAATATAAAGAAACTTGTATGGTAAGAATGGGGCAGAGGCGGCGACACTCCGAGGCGTCTCGCTCGGGACTATCCGAGATATTCTAAAGATACGATTGACGATCGAAAATACTAATGCTGAAGATGGTGTTGTCACTATTACTATTATCACGTATTAATAATTTGTTAGTTTTAGCGATATGGTGGTAATTTTGACACGAAACTCATGCATTTAAAGGCACTGCACAAACGTGAACACTTCTTTGTCTTATGTCGAATCTAAAAATGAATATTTGATAAAAACTGATGGTGTACCGTATCAGTAATAAATAGTCTATGTTCGCGCAGCTCCTGAAATTCATTCATTATGTTTAATGTTTTCAGTCGATGTACAATAGCCTCGGGGCCACCATCATCGACGATGGCCGCTTCGACTTCGACGTGTACATCAAGAAAGCTTGTCCCATGATGCTGGTTGAAGATTCGCCGGAGAAAAAAGCTACTACAAGTGATTATCTACTATTACTACTGCACGGAGTTTCTTGCCCATTCTTCTCCATGGAAATCTACGCTTTGGAACGGGCAACTACAGTACTTTCACAATTTATTATGTCTTGTGATTGGCACTGTAGCAGCATCTTTTTTTGTTTTCATGACATTCAAAAGTGCCTATAATGGTCTAATTGAAATAAATGATTTGATTTTGATTTGTACTAGCTTATGCGCGGGCATTTTTTTAGTTTAGGTAGCGTTGAATTTGGTTATTGTGTCACGGAATAAAAAGTTTCTCGAATATAAATCCAACTATACTTGTGCGAAATGCCTTCGAAATTAGTTTTTCAGTTTTTTCGTAAAAATCCCATCCTTCCTCACAAACAACAAATAATCCAAACTAATATTATAAATGCGAAAGTAACTCTGTCTGTCTGTCTGTCTTTTCTTCACGCCTAATCTACTGAACCGATTTGTGTGAAATTTGGTACAGACATAGTTTGGAACTTGAGAATGGACATAGGATAGTTTTTATTTTTCGCGCGCCTATTGGTCAAAAGGTGGCATAAATTCAGTACTTACTATAAATGTTGAGCTGTTAATATGCTCCGTGCTGCCGGAAGTCACTATTCTACGCGAACGAAGTCGCGAGCAAAAGCTAGTAAGTATTAAGTGGTAGCGTGACGGTTGACAGGGGATAATGGGAGAAAAAACACCGCGCAGGTTGGAGTCTCACTCGCGCAACGAGGGTTTCGAACAAACGGACCACAGACTTATTTTATTTTTTGAAATCAGAAAACTAGTACCTACACCTAAAATTAAACATAGACAGGCATGCAAAACACAAAGACAGAAGTTATAAATTAACTATGTATTTTAATCTAGATTTTTATTGTGGATTTTACTTCTAAATTTTTTGGGCAGTGACAGAACACACAGACTTGAGTGCCTATATGGTTTTAGTTTCAACTCGATACCTCCACGTGTTCTCGAGATAAATGGTCTTGACAAATAGACAGTTAGGCAGACAACAAAGTGATTCTATAAAAGTTCCGTATTTATCTTTTGAGATACGGAATCCTAAAAACGAATTGCTCTAAAATAATAAAAGTGCCAAAACCATCTACATGCCTAGTCACTGTGCTGGTACAAGATTAGAAAAACATCTAATGCACATATATTTCACATAGTTATCAACTAAAACTAGAGAAACAGAGTTTGTTGTGATCCTTCGCCAACGTCCATACTACGTTGAATACACCGGTTCTCGTCCGATCACCGAAGTTAAGCAACATCGGGCGCGGTCAGTACTTGGATGGGTGACCGCCTGGGAACACCGCGTGACGTTGGCTTTTTGCATCTTATAAATAAAGTCTTTTTTTTTCAATTTTAATTAAATAATTATAACAAAATAATGTGCCGTCTGAGATCAGAGATGAAACGACATCGAAAACGAAACAAAAATTTTCAAGGGTAGTCGGGGGGCTTTTTATACAAGAAAGTATTCTACAGATTGGTCCCCCGACCGCAATGAAAATTTTTGTTTCGTTTTCGATTCCCTTTCATCTTTGTTCACATTCCATCGGCAAATGTAAAACTAACATCTTGTTTTTTTTATTTTTAGTTTCTCTTTTGAAATTGCTTATTATTTCTTCCGAAATAAAAATGACATATTCGTAGAATTTTTTGGAAGCAATGCCAGCCGTTGGTGTTTATTGTGGGTTATATTTGCCTTTTCCTCTGCATTTATTGAATCGCCTCATTTTTTTAGAGTGTAGAAATAGAGATAGGTACAGGATCAAGAGGATTACACCTGCCCTAACTAGGGGCCTTTATTGAGGTCACCACAGGAAAGTCTAGTTAAGCAGTAAAACAACTCAAGAGAGTTGAACTGTGAGTGGCCCTTTCTGAAAGAAAAAAAACCAAAGAAAGAGCATTACACACTGTTCTTGTTGAAGTACAGGGTGTAAAGCCCTTCATCCTCTATAGAAAAGAGAGTATCCTCCGACCAGTCAGGTGTCTGGTCGACAGTTCTTTTTCGGGTTGCGAGATGTATGAATTCGCAGCTAGTACTTCAGTGATTGCATAGATGGCGTTGTAGTAGTTTTTGCCACGTTGATATTTGTGTCGCTACAGGATCAAATTGTTTGATTATTCCTTTCTGTATCATGTAGTTAGTGTCTAAACTGTTGTCCACGTTTTATGCCTCTTACTTTGCTTTGCATGTCGTCGAGAAACATCTCGCAGGCGAGCTGGTTTCCCAATATCTTAACATGAATCTTAAGAATCAGAGATCCGTGTCTTGGGTTAGAATTTGAGACCTGAGACTTAGTGTTCACAATACTTAGGCAATTAGTTTTTTTTCGGGTTCCGTACCTCAAAAGGAAAAAACAGGACCCTGTTATGATCACTTTGTTGTCTATCAAGAGCCTTTATCTCGGGAACGCGTACAGGTATCGAGTTAAAATAAAACAATATACACAAATCTGTGGTCACTGGGAGTTGTGTAAAAATCAAAGGTACTCAAGTCTGTGGTCCCTTGAAGCTGTACAAAAAAACAACAATCTAAGTCTACGCAGTTAAAATGTATGGCCTTTTATGCCGCAAGTTCCGAATATTCGGTGCGCGATCCCTGGCTGTTTTTTTAGAGGTAAAAAGAGACGGTGCTATTCTATCGTTCATAGCTCCATCTTTTTTTTAATGGCATCTCGCAGTTCAACCTGTGAGGTTTTTAGCTGCTTAACCGAAGTTTTCTGTGGATGCCTTGCATTTAAGGCTTCCAACCAAGTGAAAGAAAGAAAAAACATTTATTTGGCCCATGCCACAAGTTCACACAAAATGGGATAAACTTAAAACTAAACGATAATAACAAATACGTAATTGTATGTCTCACGGCTGCCAAATAGGTCCAGTTCAGCAAACTGCCGAGCAGCTAGTGCCCTACGCTGGTTTTCAACTGGACCTTAGACCTGATGTGACGGACGTAAAACAGTTTTATATTTATTTGTGTTTCTGTATATAAAAAGGTATAAACGTATATAGCATAATTTTTTTTATAAAAAACCCCTCGTCTTCCCGACAGAACACTTCCCAATGGGTTTTCCATCGCTCTATGACTACTGCCTGGAGCTGACCACTCAGACCTGGGAAGCGTGGGAGTGGCTGGTGCCAGAATACATTCACGACCGCGAGATGAAGTTCCCGTCTATACTGGTACCCACCGTGGATACACTCAGACTTACCTGGCTCATCAAGATTATGGAGAGCGTGAGTATTGAAAGAAAACATCCATAGGTTCAAACTTTTTAGGGTTCCGTACCTCAAGAGGAAAAAAACGGATCGGTCAGATACACTTTGTTGTCCGTCTATCTGTCTGTTGAAGACTTTTTAAGAGATATCGTGTTTAAATTAAAACCATATACTTAAATCTGTGGTCTCTTAGTTATTTGTCATGATTTTAGTTAGGCCACCTATAACTGTGTTGTGAGTTCAGTTTAATATTTTCTTTTGGGAAAAAAAATTGTGTTCACCAAAAATACTGATCGTGCACCAAATATTCTTTCCTGAATGCTAAAAAAATGCGTAGGTTAGGTTAGGTTAAAACTGCGACCCCCTACGCACGAGCCGAGCGAGCGGAGCGAGCGGTGCCCAGCAGCGGCCGGCGAGTGCCAGTAACGACTTGCATTAATAGAAAATGGGTAAAGATATAACACTTTTTTATTGTAGTGCTGTCTGTTTCCTGATGCTCGTTATGACATATTTTAATTAACACATTTTGGTGCACATTCAGTATATTTGGTGCAACACAGGCAAAATTAGGTAAACGAAATGGGAATAAATTGAAGTACTTTTAAATACTTACCATCCTTTTCTTTTTTATTAAAATAAATGCTAATATTAAATACGGTTGTAAATTTCTAGAAATCAGTATAAAACTTCCTAAATGTGATATAAAAAAGCTACCTGTAAGAGGTTGTTATTCATTTTAAATAAACTTATATAGCTCTCCTGCGCCCCCAATAAGACGTAAGTTTAGCGACACAAAGATGCAAGTGGCAAAAAGTACTACAGCGCCATCTATCCAACCACTGAAGAACTGTCGTCAAGAAAGCAAAGTTGTACGTGAAGTTAGCATATATACGAGCACCCGACAAACAACTGTCGGCAGTGGCCCACCAGACACAACACCCGTCTGATCGGAGGATCCTCCCTTTTCCATAGAGGATGGAGAACTTTCCACCCTGTTCTTCATACCTCCAAATAAGTATGTCAAAATACTACTAGCCGTAAGCAAAACGAATTCTAGTATTTTGACATACGTTCTATGGGACGTATATCAAAATACTACTATCCGTAAGCAAAACGAATCGGTTTTTGTTTATTAGAACCGGGCGTTAAACCCGTTATCATTGTATGAAATTAGCACTACACGTATTTTTTTAACATAATTCTGTCCCAGTCAACTAAAATAAATAAATATCTTGGGACAACTCACACACGGCTATCTGATCCCAAGCTAAGCAGAGCTTGTGTTATGGTAACCAAACAACTGATATACATACTTATATAATTTATAAATACATACACATTATAGAAAAATCACACCCAGACACAGAACAAACAATCATGCTCATCACACAAAGTTTGTCCTGGGTGGGAATCGAACCCACGACCTCCGGCTCAGCAGTCAGGGCCACTAACCACTAGACCAACAGGCCCGATAAATCGATAAACCTTATAAGTTTTTTTTTTTAAAAAGGAAGTATAAAAAAGCAAATATGTTTATTTGGCACAGTTCAGCAAACTGCCAAGCAGCTTGTGCCTTAGTTTTCAACTGTACCTACCTAAGATGTAATCTGACAGACGTAAGACAGTTTTATATTTTCAACAGGTCGAACGGCCCGTACTGCTGGTTGGTGAAACGGGAACTTCAAAAACGGCTATCATCACTAACTATCTGCGGGGGTTACCACCAGAGAAATATGTAAGTAGCTTTCTGTCTAATATATAATACTAGCTTTCGCCCGCGTTAAATTTGGGGTAACACAGTTCCCCTTGCGCCTTATTGATTTGTAAAAGCAACGCTAAGTTTTCCCTTTTCTTCCCTCTTTCTCCCTCACATCCCACTTTTTTAAAATAAAAATTAGCCTATGTCCGTCTCCTGGTTCCCAACTTAATGTAGCAAAATTCATCACAATCGGTTTAACCATTAAAGCGTGAAGAGGTAACAAACAAAACAAACTCACTTTCGCTTTTATAATATTAGTAAGGATAAGGACTAGCGACCCGCCCAGCGGTTTCACCCGCTCGTCACCTCCTAAGAATTATAACGTGAAGTATTATACACACAAACCTTCCTCTGGAATCACTCTACCTATTAAAGAAAACCGCACCATCATCTGTTGCGTAGTTTTAAAGATTTAAGCATACATACAACATAGCAACAAAGCTATGTAGTGATCATAGAAGCAGAAGTGTGCCTAATGCATTATTCGGCACATATATTTCGCCTCGCCTTATATCCATATTTCGCCAATGTAATAGGGGATGAGCCTAGTGCCATCAACCAGGCCCAACTCGAGACTCTGTGGTGCTGGTGAGAGATCTTGATATTAAAAGAAAAAGAAGATTTTTCACCGCAAATGATAATTTCGCCATCCAAAACCCAATAACTATGAACTCGTTCTTGCTACCTACTAAAAATACAAGATCAAGAAGAGTGTCGATAATGATCACCAATTTAGATACTGCTTTCGCCAACGTCCATACTACGTTGAATACACCGGTTCTCGTCCGATCACCGAAGTTAAGCAACATCGGGCGCGGTCAGTACTTGGATGGGTGACCGCCTGGGAACACCGCGTGACGTTGGCTTTTTGCTTTTTTTTTTTGTGAAAAAACTAGTTCGACATAAGCAACTAAAAAAAGCATTTTTTTAATCAATCAATCGTCATGAAAATTAAAATTACAATGGTTACGTTTGACTTTAATATGCATGCAGTCAAAAGAAAACTAATCAAGTATTTGTGTTGCGTTTTACGCAAGATTACTACATAAAATATGTAGATACTGTGTTTACCAATGTTGTGTTGTACCACTTTCTGATAAGTGACAGTTATTTTATTAGTATATAATTATGTTAAAGAAATCATAAAAGTTAAGACCAGTTTCTGGTTAACGATTGAGCTGAAATTTTGCATACGTGTTTCGTTTAGATAACAATGCATGTCACTTAGCTGGTAGTGATGTTATTCTGAATCCAGTATGATGAACTCCCAAAGAGCTATTTTTCATGCATACTCATGTTACAGGTATCAAATGAAATAGGTTTCCGATAAAAATACTAGTCTAGTTTTTTTCGAAACTGTTAGATATTTATCTCACATTTTTTTCTTTAACTTTGGGATTTACCAAAGAAGTCGTTACACGGTTGGGAGTTAATAAAATAACCAAAACAACTGCCTGTAAAACGTAACACGTTAATATAAGTGATAAAACGTGTTTGTTCTTACTATAATCTACCTCTGCCATGCCCAGAAGATAACAGTCGTTATAATGTTTATGTTATATGTAGGTATTACGAAAGCACGCTCAGCTATTTATAATTGTGCCACTTTCACGGAAGTATTACATTACGAAATTAAAGTAGTCCTATAATAAGAACGAAATCAATTGTGAAGCTGAATAGCTAATTGGAAACCTCTCGTATCGGGGGCGTAGCTCAGATGGTAGAGCGCTCGCTTAGCATGCGAGAGGTACCGGGATCGATACCCGGCGCCTCCAAGTATACTTTTTGTATTTTCATGCGTATGTAATTTGCGCTTACATGCGAATGAGTGTGAGTTAGTCGATGAAGTATTAATGCACGGTTAAATTCAACAGAAATGTAATGGGGATTATCTATTTACCAATAATTGCGCTTATTTACTTAACATTTTCGAAGAATGGTTCTTTGTCATTTCATTCGGATTAAAATTTAAAAATATATTCCAGATTCAATTATTTATTTTTAAGTAATGTTTCATTACTATATTTACTTACTGTACATTTTATAACACCTTCAATGACGTCCTTCTTCCCATCCTCAAAAATAAATTATTGATACGTCGTTTTAGCTTCATGTAAATTGGCCTACAAAAGGAAAACTGTCATTAAAGTGTCACTTACATGTTTTATCGTTTAAAGGGCAAAATTATCTATTCCAGGGAGATAACTTTTTTACATAAATAGTTAAATGAAATCGCTTCTGTTGTCTGTTCGCTTAGATCATTAAAAACTACTCAACAGATTATAATACATTTGTCAGCAATACTGCCCCCGATAGTTAAAAAGACGTATCTAACACTTTTTCCAATTTTGAGTTATATACATTGCCGGAATCAGAAAAAAATGCATCTGCCTGTATTTTTATTAAATTTAGATACTTTTTGTTAGATAAGTCTTTTTAATTATCGGGGGCAGAATAGATAAAGTGGTTCAAGAGAAAGATTTATATGTATAATATCCCAGTTTACGTGGGTGAAACCGCGGGTTGCAGCTAGTTACATAGTCTATACTAATATTATAAAGAGGAAAGATTTGTATTTTTGTATGTTTGTAATGAATAAACTCAAAAACTACTGGACCGATTCCAATAATTTTTTCACCATTAGAAAGCTGCATTATTCAGAAGTAACATAGGCTATATAATATCACGCTAGGTCCTATAGTTGTGGAGCAGTAACCAAAAATGTTTTAAAAACGGAGGAAAAGTGTCGTTTCTGAGGCCTTCCGTGGCGTGCGCTGGGCATATAGTTAAAGTTATACAAAAATGCTCTATGGATGAATTGTTCATCTTAACATTCTTTTTAAAAAAGTCTGCGAGAGCATATGTCTACCTTTTATAGTTTACCCATAACAATCGTTTTAATGAATGGTTCAATCCTTATAAAAGTTTGCTCTAGATAACTTTTGAATTGTTCAATCGGTTACCTTATGACTATTAATTCATCCAAAGATACCTATTAGGTAAGTACTTACCTGCTATTTCAAAAATACATAAAAAAGGCCCGGCTACATACGATGTTAACGAGTTATCAGTATATGTCAACTCAAATGTACCCAAGTTGGTGGCAGATCAAAAAATTGCGTTCGATGCTATAATTGAAAGTGTGATCAACAACAAAGGTAGACTATTTTTTTTTGGACGCGCCTGGCGGAACAGGTAAAACATTTCTTGCCAATTTAATATTAGCCAAAGTACGACAATCTGGAAGAAAAGCACTGGCGGTCGCGTCTTCTGGCATTGCTGCAACTCTATTAAATGGTGGGAAGACTGCTCACTCGACCTTTAAATTACCGTTGTCTGTGTCATTAGAACAACAATCGGTATGCTCAATCCGCAAAAATGGTCCACTTGGGAAGCTCTTACAGGACACTTCACTGATTATTTGGGATGAGTGTACCATGAGCCATAGAGCTCACGTGGAAGCTGTGAACCGCACATTAAAAGACCTCAGGAACTCAGGCAATGTGATGGGAGGCGTAACCTTTGTGTTGGCTGGAGACTTTCGCCAAACACTACCGGTTATAACTAAAGGTACACGCGCCGACGTTATTAAAGCCTGCCTCAAATCATCACCTTTGTGGCAATCAATTAAAACTCTAAATTTGCGCACAAATATGAGAGCACATTTAAGTAACGACAACAATGGAAATTTCTCACAAAAAATACTTCAACTTGGAGATGGAAAACTACCATCGCCAGTTGCAAATAGCTCCCAAGTATCGTTGGACAATGAATTGGCTCAAACTGTTAACAGTCTAGATGTTCTTATAGACACAATCTATCCCGACATTGAAAATCTCACAGAACGAAATTTCAATTGGCTCTGTTCGAGGGCGATAGTGTCGCCAAGAAACGATTCCGTAAATGATATAAACAGAATGATTATGGAAAAAGTACCAGGTAATTTCAAATGTTACAAATCTATTGACACTGTGTGCAACATCGAAGATGCAGTACACTACCCACAAGAATTTTTAAATTCCCTCAACCCTGCCGGCTTGCCACCCCACGAACTAAAATTAAAAGGAGGTACTCCTATCATGCTTTTGAGAAATTTAAGCCCTCCCAATATGTGCAATGGCACAAGACTTTTGATAAGGGAATTACGAGACAATGTGATTGTAGCAACAATCATCACTGGGCCCGCGGCCGGACAGCTCGCTCACATTCCGCGAATCCCGATGATTCCGACGGATTTACCTATATCCTTTAAAAGGTTACAGTTTCCTGTGAAGACATCGTTTGCCCTTACGATAAATAAATCACAGGGGCAAACTTTTTCGATTGTTGGCGTCGACCTAAGAAAAGAGTGCTTTTCTCATGGGCAGTTATATGTAGCCCTTTCTCGAGTAGGATCTCCTAAAAATCAATATGTTTTGTTAGCACCTACAAATACCACTGCAAACATAGTTTACAGTGAAGCCTTAAAGTAAAATGTAAATATTACGATAATTTGATCAAACACATAAAACAAAGAACTTTAACAAAACAAAAAACAAAAATCTTTAACAAAAAAAACCTTAAAACAACAAAAAAAACCTTAAACAAAAACAAAAAACTTTAACAAAAAAAAACCTTAAAACAACAAAAAAACCTTAAAACAATAAAGAAAAACAAAAAAAAATGAAAAGATGTAAATATTTTTCAATAAATGTAAAATAACAATTTAAAAACAAACTTTTACCTCAACCAAAACAAACAACAACAAAATAGGTAGGTTCCTATTTAAGAAGAAAATAATTAATTAAATAAATGAAATAAGTAAATGAAGTCCGGAAAAATGTTTTCAAAAGGTAAATACTTCCTAAATAAAAAAAAACTGAGAATAAATATAAATAAAACGTAAAACTATGTAAAAAATCTTAAGTCCCCCCGTGCGAAGCCGGGACGGGCCGCTAGTATTAAATGAAGTGGCTTCGGATGTCTGTTCGTTGAGATCGTTTAAACTACTCAACGGATTTAAATGCAATTTTTAGCAATAGAAAGAGATATCACCGCCCCGGAACATAAAGGGCAACAGAAGGAACATGTGTTGGTTTTGGCTCTGCCCAGAACAGGGGAAGTTGCTTAATGATTTCCCTTCCACCAAAATAAAAATAAACTTGGTCCCCTTACATAAGGACCATGCAGATTACTATCTGAGACGGTCTCAAAGTGATGAATTTAAAATTTCGGCAACGAGCATATTTTTATTTATTACCCATTTTTAGGGTTCCGTAGTCAACTAGGAACCCTTATAGTTTCGCCATGTCTGTCTGTCCGTCCGTCCGTCCGTCCGTCCGTCCGTCCGTCCGTCCGTCCTCGCTTAATCTCTGTGACCGTTAGCACTAGAAAGCTGAAATTTGGCACCAATATGTATATTAATCACGCCGACAAAGTGGTAAAATAAAAATTAAAAAAAAAACGTTTTATTAGGGTAGCCACCCTATATGTAAAGTGGGAAGTGATTTTTTTTTTAATTTCAACCCTAACGTGTGATATATTGTTGGAAAGGTATTTAAAAATGAATAGGGGTTTACTAAAATAATTTTTTGATAATGTCAATAATTTCGGAAATAATCGCTCCAAAAGTAAAAAACAATGTGTCCCCCCCCCTCTAACTTTTGAACCATAAGTTTAGAAAATATGAAAAAATTCTGAAAAGTAGAACTTTATAAGGACTTTCTATGAAAATTATTTTGAACTTGATTGACACAACAGTTTTTGTACAAAAAAGACAAAATAATTTCTGGACTAAGTTTGTAGTATAATCGTATATGCAAGCATTTTTTGTAACTTTGTTTACATATTTTATTATCCTGAACGTATCTTTTTTCAAACAAAAAAAGAATTATTGAAATCGGTTTTTAAATTACCACCGAAATTGCACGTCTTTGTATTAATTAGTAACCCAATTCCTCGAGAGATGGCGCTGTAGGTACTTATTACATTGGATCGGGTATTACCGAATTGTTCGGTTGACCTCATAACTGGGAAGACTTATTGTGACGGACGGGAAACTACGGAACCCTACACTGAGCGTGGCCCGACACGCTCTTGGCCGGTTTTTACTATTTACAGATAATCCAACAAATGAACTTCTCCTCTCGTACATCGTCGATGGACGTCCAGCGTAACTTGGAATCCGTCGTTGAGAAGAGAACTAAGGATACCTTCGGTCCACCGGTGGGCAAGAAGATGCTTGTGTTCATTGATGATATGAACATGCCCATTGTAAGTACCTGTACCCGTCATTATCATCATCCACAACCCGACTCCACCTCCTGCTGGATTAAAGGCCACTCTTTGCTTGTGCCTTGAAGCTCTACGCTGATTTAAAAAAAATGTTTGCTACGCGATTTTAACGTTGATTGTTGGTTAATATTTATTTTATTTTTATAATCGAAAGGGTATACCCCCCAAATAATTTTTAATTTTATCTATATTGACATAAAATATTTATTTGCAAGAATTATTGTAGTACAGTATAGGTAGATGGTTGAGTTTTTTACAGTTGCAAAATTGTGGAATACTAGCTTGCGACCGCGACTTCGTCCGTGTGATGTTTTGGGCTAGTGCTAACTTTAAAACACGCGACGATCGAAAAAAAAAAATTCTCCCTCTTCTACCCTCTTAATCTAATATGGAAGCATAGCGCTTTGTGCAAGTTTGTGAAACTGCAACCATATTGCTCAACGTACTAGATGCAGGTTACTTCCTACCAATATTATAAATACGAATGTTTGTGAGTATGGATGGATGTATGGATGTTTGTTACTCTTTCACGTCAAAACAGCTCAATGGATCTTGATGGAATTTGGCACAGAAGTAGATTATAGGCTGGAATAACACATAGGATAGATAGATACTCTAAGAAGAAAAAGCCGAAATAAACTCATAGGTCATAGTCTCTTTTAAGGTCCAGACAAAAATCTTGGTCAACTTACATGAGGACTATGCAGATTAGTGTATCGTACAAAGAATGTATTTAAACGTGAAGTGTTTAAATGTGATTGTGACGGGGAACAAATGCATTTAACAAATGGTTTCGTTAAGGCTCATTTTACATGCATTCTAGATTGGAAGGGACATCGAAGCAAAAATGACTACCACGTATACAGACGTCATTAGAACTCCCTAGAAAAAGTTTTTTTTTTTAATCTGCTGCTTTCTACAAAACTCGTAAACTGACACCTACATGGTCAAAATCTATAAAACAGTTGAAAACGAAGAAAACGGTTCTTTTAATCATCTTCCAAAGTATGAAAAAGTAATTTGGAGGCGCCGGGTATCGATCCCGGTACCTCTCGCATGCTAAGCGAGCGCTCTACCATCTGAGCTACGCCCCCGATATGTGTTTGTACTATAAAAGGTAACGTTATATCGAGTGCAATAAAGACACTCTCACTTGATGACGAAATAACCTTCACAGTCAAGCGCAGTGCAAGCGGTTTTGTTACGTCAGCAATTGCAACTTCATTGGTCAACCAGTGTACATAGTTGTACGCAATGGCCTGTGGTAGACAATACGATAGATGCTGATTTTGTACGAATTCATTACTTTTTAACTATTTCCCTGTCCGAAAAGTTTGTCGGTCAAGACCCTTTATCTCAGGAACGCGTGGAGGTATCGAGTTGAAATTAAAACCATACAATTGAGTATGTACATAGTCCCTTCGAGTCTCTCGAAGTCTACGTACAAAAAAATATGGGCGTACATGTCGTAAGTACAGAACCCTCGGTGCGTGCGTCCGACTCCCATTTGGTTGGTTTGCCTACGCTGTCCCACAGCTGAGCAAGGGCCTCCCCTATTTCTCCACTATTTCGCACTTTAGTTATATTTTATTACTAAGCTGGCGCCCGCGTGATGATAAAAAAAAACTATCCTATGTGTTATTCCAGACTATAATCTAACTGTAACCATAATCTAGTGCCAAATTTCATCAAGCTCCATTTAACCGTTTTGACTGAAAAAAGTAACTAACATCCATTCATCCATCCTCACAAACATTCGCATTTATAATATTATATAAGTAGCATGTTAATGTCTAAGTCCATTTTGACACGGCGCGTACATAGAGATTGATGTGTTAGTGGCCGATTCAAATGCGTGTGCGTAGCGAGGCAAACATGCGCAAGAGGCGCGTCCACCTCGCGTCTGCGTCGACGCACTTACGGTGCGTACATACGGTGTTTATTTCTTCTTAACAAACCTTTTCATTTAATAGCTATATTATGGGAGTGCAAAAAAAGTATAATTCCGCCATCTTTAGGGATCGCATCTTAATGGATTTAGAATAAAGTCGTATAGCTCTTCAAAATTAAACTTGCACCCAAAATTTTGGCCCACTCAGAAACCGGGAAGCAGGTCAAATTCAACTTATAAGATTTTTATACAAATTAACACAAGAAACTATTAACTGTATGTTAAAAATAGAAAACTCAATCGGGTATTGAGTTATTCTAATCTAAATTTCACGGCCTGAAAATCGAACCCGGTGTTGCGGGTTGTTCGAAAGAAATACCGCGGCCCCGGAACTTAAAAAGCGATAGAAGGAACATGGGTGGGTTTTAGTCAGTACAAGACTGACACTCCCCCTCCGCTCCGCCCAGGGCAGAGGAAGTTATTTGATGATTTCCCAATCCGTAAAAAAAAGAATCGAACCCGGTAACAGTAGTCCCTAGTTTTTATACGCGTCGTCAAGCTAAATGTATAGTGGATACAATATTCATTGACCAGTTCTGTCGCAAGTTCCCTTGGATTTTGCTTACAAAGCAATGTAAAGGTCATTTCGTCATCAAGTGAATGTAGTAAGTGCGTAACCACGTAGCACATAGCTTGTTATAGTAGCAGTACATATCGGGGGCGTAGCTCAGATGGTAGAGCGCTCGCTTAGCATGCGAGAGGTACCGGGATCGATACCCGGCGCCTCCAGACAAATATGTTTTTTAAAGAATTTCATGCGCATTGCTGTGTAAAATGCAGATGAGCTATTCGTTGTTTTTTTTTTCTAAATATAATAATGCAAACCTTTCATGTCGATGGCTTAGTCGGATATTTTTAGTATTCGTATATTTTGATTCTTATTCGTAAAAATATTCAAATCAAAGTCGCATTGGTACGCCGTTCGTATTCAAATACCATAATGAAGTACTCGATGATTCCCGGGTCGGGCAGTGTTATTAGTTATTAAATCAGGAATTTCTCAGTAGCAGCACACAGTCTGGACACTGTTGATGGCAAATAACTTCCCCCGCTCTGGTCGTACAAAATCAGCATCTATCGTATTGTCTACCACAGGCCATTGCGTACAACTATGTTGTCTAACTACTGGTTGACCAATGAAGTTGCAATTGTTGACATAACAAAACCGCTTGCACTGCGCTTGACTGTGAAGGTTATTTCGTCATCAAGTGAGAGTGTCTTTATTGCACTCGATATAACGTTACCGTTTATAGTACAAACACATACCGGGGGCGTAGCTCAGATGGTAGAGCGCTCGCTTAGCATGCGAGAGGTACCGGGATCGATACCCGGCGCCTCCAAATTACTTTTTTTATAGGTGGCTGATTATTAAAAGTACCGCTTTCTTCGTTTTCAACTGCTCCATAAATTTTAACCATGTAGGTTTTGAATTTATAAGTTTTTATAGAAAATTTATCGGCCATATGCGAGTCGGACTAGCGTACCCACAGTTCCGTACAATCTTGCGACATAAACGGCCATATCTTTTGACTGCGTAGGCTGAGAAGGTTGATTTTTAAGGTTGGTTGGTTTTAATTTGAACTCGATACCTTCACATGTACCCCATGCGGTACGATACCTTAAAAAACTAACATGTCTTCTTCACAGGTTGACAAATACGGTACCCAACAACCCATAGCCCTGCTCAAGCTGCTGTTCGAAAGGAAAGGCTTCTACGACCGCGGCAAGGACCTCACTTGGAAGAACATCAAGGATGTTGGTTTCCTCGCTTCTATGGGCAAGGCTGGCGGTGGAAGAAATGATGTGAGTAGATAATAGATAGATGCTGATTAAACTTGCAATGTTTGTATGGTATATTTGTTGGTAAAAAGGTGGCATTCATAGTATTCATATAGTATTCGTTTTCCATAATGTGTGAAGATCTTACTATAGGCTGAAAGAGATAAAGAAGATTGCGCTTATTCAGCATTATTAAAAACAAAATACAAAACAGGAACACCTTAACATTAAACTAAATCAAAGAAATAATGCCAAAAGGGCCTCAGCCCAGTATAATGCCAGATGGCAACACAAGTCCGCCACCTGACGCTGATTTTCAGCTGTTGCCCATGAGTGTCATAGGCTTAAAGCTTAAGTACAATTATGGAACAAAATATATATATATGGCCTACAGATAGTTGTTCCGGTTTTGGATGTTGTGTGTGTGACTTTAAATGTATGTAAACGCACGTGTTTGGGTTTTAGCTAGAAAAATTCTGACACTTCCCCCACTCCGCCTAGAGCGGGGGGAGTTATTTGATGATTTCCGATCCGCAAAACAACAAAATAATTAGTTCCTATCAGTTTTTAGACGACTTAGGATCGGGCAGCAACTAAAGTCGCAGGTGAAACCGCGCAAGATAGCTTGTCTATACTAATATTATAAAGCTGAAGAGTTTGTTTGTTTGAACGCGCTAATCTCAGGGACTACTTGTTAGAATTGGAAAATTCTTTTAGTGTTGGATATTCCATTTCTTAAGGAAGGCTATAGGCTATGTAACATCACGCTACAACCAACAGGTGCTGAGCAGCGTTAGTGAAACCGCGTGGAACAGCTAGTAATGTATAAATCGTTCGCTTGTCTAAAAATCTCCTATCTCTTTCCCTCACTAGGTGGATCCCCGCTTCATCTCAATGTACTCGGTGTACAACCTGCAGTTCCCGTCAGAGAACACGCTGCGCCACATCTACGTGTCGATCCTGAAAGGACACTTCGACATCTTCCCCGAAGAGATACAGCTAATCGTCGACAAGATTGTGAACTTGACCCTAGATTTGTATAAGGTAAGCAGTTCCCAATATGGTAGGTTACCGTCCGTCCCGTGACGACAGACTGTGTCGACGGCGGGTTAGTGTTCCACGCGGGCCTCAAAGAGATGTCAGCAAAGCAGAGGGGCCTGCCGGGGTGAAAGCTTGTTCGAAAGAGATACCGCGTCTCCGTAACATACGGGGCAATAGAAGGAACATGGGTGGGTTTTAGTCAGTACAAGTCTTCATTCCCCCCCCCCCCAGTCCGCCTAAAGCGGGGGAAGTTATTTGATAATATATTTGATGCTGTCATTATCATTCATTATAAATTGGTAAAAAAGAAACTCCTGGAGGCGCCGGGTATCGATCCCGGTACCTCTCGCATGCTAAGCGAGCGCTCTACCATCTGAGCTACGCCCCCGGTATCATACTCTCTATAAATTGATATGTCATTCCGAACGTAGTTGTTTGATAGTGAATAAAAGTGGAACAAAATGTCACGAAAGGTTAAAATCTCATTTATGGAACATGATTTTTGTATAGGTACTTTATAATGCCTTGCCACTCTGCTGTGTTAAGCACGTTCAAGAGCTATTATTATTCATTTTAATGACAGATTTTTAAAAGAAACTTTGGAACTAGATACAAGATTAATTACATTACAACATTACAGGCGAATGCAGCTCTTTAGACGTTAGACCTGTATGACTATTGTCAGGGGAAAGACAGCGGTATATTTTTAAATGTTATCAATTATTGCTATTACATTAGCTGTAATTGACTATCTATTATATTCAATAAAAAAAAAGATTATAAAATTGTTCTATTCAGTATTGTACCTAAAGTAAATAGAGTGTGAGAGGGTGAATTATTGCTATACGAATGAAATTTGATCAAACAGCAAAGCTTGCAATATTCAATATTTATTAACATGAAATGATCTGACCTGATCATAGGGATTAAATGAAAAACAACATTTGACAATAATAATATTAATAAAGAATTCGTTGTAAGTGGTGGGGGAAGTTATTTGAAGATTTCTCATCCGCAAAAAGACCCAGCACTCTGATGCAGGATCTACATCTACGAATAAATGGTCTCTCGAGCAGTCGCGTATTGCGTCGATCGCTTGTTTTTGATGTCTAATGGCTGCCCGGACACGGCTACGTAAATTCTCCAAGAAACGGATCGTTTTCGTGTAAACTTTTTCCTTGAGACCCCAATTATAGGCGATTGCTGCTGCTGCGGTTACTCACAGACACCGTTGTACCCTCACAGATAATAATAGTGGATCTACCACCAACGCCAGCGAAGTTCCACTACATCTTCAACCTTCGGGACCTGTCCCGCATCGCGGCCGGCATGTGTCTCACTCACCCGAACTACTTCAGTGACAAACGCTGCGTCGTGCGATGTTGGCGCAACGAGTTCACTCGAGTCATATGCGACAGACTGATCAGTGTGCAGGTAAGTTGCTTCTCCATCTCATTTCCTTTTCCCAACTTTGTTTTGGTTAATCACAAGCTACTAATTATCTGACCTCCAGTATGTAGTTAGTGCTGGGTAATACAAAACCCCTTGGTAAGAATGGTTGTCAGACTTTCGGGACACTGAGTATCTGTAACGACTGTCAAAGATCTACAAATGACAGCCGGAACCAACAGCTTAACCTGCTTTCCGGAGCACGGGGAAAAAGTTGGTATGCGTGACTTAGCCGACAGACCGACCCGAGTGGCTGTTATTATTTAGCATAGATATTACTAATTACAATCCCCTCATGTTCCGGGGTTGCGGGTTTTTCGAAAGATACCGGGGCCTCGGAACGTAAAGGGCTATAGAAGGAACATGGGTGGGTTTTAGTCAGCAAGAGTCTAACACGCCCCCCCCCCCCCCCGGCTTCGTCCAGAGTGGGGGAAATAATTTGATGATTTCGCATACACAAAAAAAATATATTTTGTTGAGCACCACTTGACCAAAAATAATAAGAAAATACAGTAAACCTCGGAAATTCATTTGCACTTTAGATACATAGAATATTCCCATGCCATTAATAAAAAAAACTGTCTTAATTTAACATTCTGATCTTAAAACCAGGATAATGATCTGATGCGCAACCATATGCACGAGCAAGTGATGATATACTTCCCGGAAGAAGAACCCATTGTGCTAGAGGAGATCGTGGTGCGAGAGGGGGATATCAAAATTGAAGAAGAACAAGAAGTGGACGGTAGGGTTTCGTTCAAATTGTTTCTTACTCCTTACTATATATAAAATTATCGTGTCACAATGTTTGTTTCCATACTCCTCCGAAACGGCTCGACTGATTCTTATGAAATTTGGTGTGCATATTAAGTATGTCTGAGAATCGGCCAACATCTATTTTTCGTACTCCTCTCTAGAAAAGAAGCTACGCAGTGGGTGAAACCGCTGGGCACAGCTAGTCTTCTAATGTATAAAATTCTCGTGTCACAATGTTCGTTCCATACTCCTCCGAAACGGCTCGACCGATTATTATGTTCTTTTTATGCATATTCAGTAAGTCTGAGAATCAGCCAATATCTATTTTGCATACCCCTAAATGAGCGGCGGGTGAAACCGCTGGGCACTGCTAATCTTAAATACATTGTATAAAAACTCGTGGCACTATGTTCGTTCCCATATTCCTCCGAAACGGCTCGACCGATTCTTATGATTTTTTTATGCATATTCAGTAAGTCTGAGAATCGGCTACTATCTATATTTCACACCCTTAAGGGAAGTAAACCGCGGGTGAAACCGCAGGGCACAGCTAGTGTAATTTTTTTTTGTAACAATCGTGGGTACAAAATAAAAAAAAATGAAGAGGACATATGTAAACGTTTATTTTAATCTAAAATTGTTTTATTTATTTACTTTATTATTTCTGTCCTATGGATTTGTTAATAAAATATTCTTGAATGCTGTTTTATATATATATTTTTTTTATATATTTATTTTATTTCCAAAAACTGCAATTTTTATTTCATTCTTAGGATCTCGACTAGTTTGTTATATTTTTACAGGCATATCAAATGGACTAGATGAGTGTATTTTTAATGAAAACAAAAAAAAACATTCTGTATTGAGAAGTTTAATCGTGTATTTACTAAGACAAATACAGCTAAAATTGGCATCAAACAAATTTAGACCCTAACACCCATATATATATATTCTATTTTATTCTATTCAATGACCAGAGATCTGTTTCTCTCTAACAATGATGGCTAACAAGTTGCTCGTCTTAATGGCACTATCACATTTTATCACAGAGTTCGGCGTTCCAGTAGAAAAAACCGAAGCGGAGGTTGCTGCTGAAGTTGTTGCGGAGACGATGGAAGAAGAAGAGGAAGAGGAGGTGGAACCTGAACAAGAACTCACGGTAATTAATACACCTGTTGTCTATACTAAATCCTTTCCGTCTAATAAATATAATGGGAATGTTTGTGAGGATGTATGGATGTGTGTTACTCTTTCACGTCTAAACGGCTGAACGGATCTTGATGAAATTTAGCACAGAGGTAGATTATAGTCTGGAATAGACATAAGATACTTTGAAATAAATTAGAAAAAGTGAAGTCAAGTGTCAGTCTCGTTAACATTGGTATCATCATCGTCCGCAGATGGAAGAGTACGTGTTCCGTGACCCGCTGTTATTCGGTGACTATCGCAACGCAATGGATGAAGAGGAGATCAGATACTATGAGGATCTACTCGATTATGAAGCTGTCTACTTCCTTTTCCAAGAGGTATTGGTATTATTTAATCATATTTACTAACTGAGTAAATTGAATTTTAGGAGCTTTATCCCTTGCTGTTAACATATAGATCCTGGACGAGTACAACGACCGCGTAGGCAAGATGTCGGTGGTGCTGTTCGAGGACTGCCTGGAGCACCTGACGCGCACGCAGCGCATCCTGCGCATGGACCGCGGGAACGCGCTCATCATCGGCGTGGGGGGCTCCGGCAAGAAGTCCATCTGCAGGCTCGCGGCCTTCGCCGCAGGTATGTGTGTATACTTAGCAATAGAGATAAGTAACCAGACTTGTAAAATATAATTAATTAGGGTTCCGTACCCCAAAAGGATAAAAAAGACACCCTTATTGGATGACTTTGTTGTCTGTCTGTCTGTCTGTCAAGACCATTTATGTCGGGAAAACGTGGAGGTATCGAGTTGAAATCAAAATCATATACTCAAGTCTGTAGTCCCTTGGACTGGTGAAAAAGCTACCTTATATATCTTAACTCTGCGCTTTCCTGTCAAGATATGACCGGTTATGCCGCAAATTTGTACGGATCCCGCCAGTCGTTTTCAATTTGCAGGTCAGTCAATTATTTCTCTAGGTATGTATTCATTGTGACTACTCCACAGGTTGCGACGTGTTTGAGATCGTGATCATGCGCAACTACAGCGAGAACTCGCTCAAAGACGACATGAAGAGGCTGTATAATGCTCTCGGCGTCGATAATAAGAAGACTGTCTTCTTGTTCACTGCGGCACAGGTAATTTTGGTTTATTGATAATACAGACTAATATGGAAAAGACTGATCAAAATTATCAGAGCTACTAAAGAAATAGGTTGCGCATTCGAAAAAGAACCTTATTTGAATAAAGTCAAAGTTCTTACGATATAAGTACTTGATCACAGTCGTGTTGTATACCTACATAATTTTGGGACTTAGTGGGCAACAGGTGGGTTGTCATCAAAACATGATGACGGTGGGACGACTATCATCCACTATATAAAAATAAGTCGGGTTTTCCTTTCTGATGCTATAACTCCAGAACGCACGAACCGATTTCCACAGTTTTGCATTCGTTGGAAAGGTAAAAAACAGGTTGGGTAGATAGAAAGGTTAGCAAATTGCATAGCAACGCATGCCTAGGCACAGCTTAGTTCTCACTAGAAATTTAATACAAATAATGAAAGCTAGATTGTTGAAATAACTTTAGTTAGATACAGAAGGTGTGATCCATACAACAAAACGCTCGCACATGTTTCACGTATCTACGTACGTACTAAACTAACTACGTAGTCTCTGGATGTCTACTGTTATTTCAGTTTGCCATACGTACAACCAATTAAGCTTCACAAAACAATTTATGCGGATCTCTCACTGTATGGGATGTCTTTACAAAGCGGGGCAAAGTTATACTGGAAATGCATGTTCCTTCTTTTGTTTGCCTCTTGTGTTCCGAGGCCGCGGTATCTCTATTGAACAACCCGCAAAACTGGTAGGATATGAAATGATAAATGATGTTTATTTTGCAAGTAGGTTTTCACAAACACTTTTACACGTCTTTTTTTAAAACTAGATGAGGCCGGTGTTTCGTACCCGACTACTCTGAGAAGAAACAGCCGAAATAAACTCAGAGGTCACAGTCTCTTTTAAAGTCCAGACAAAAAAATCTTGGTCAACTTACATGAGGACCGTGCAGATTAGTGTCTGAAGTGGTCTTTTTAAGAAAGCACCACACAGATTGAGTGGACCTGTCCCGTTAGTGCAAGCATTTGTCAGTTATCGTGTAGCTCGACTCATAACCCAAGGAACCTTTGTGCTTCTTCTGTGGTACTGATGTACAAACCACTAACTTATCTTTTAGATAATTGAGGAGGGTTTCCTGGAGTTCATCAACAACATCCTGATGATCGGCATGATCCCGGCGTTGTTCGGTGATGACGAGAAGGACGCCATCATCAATTCTGTGCGCAACGCCAGCATCGAGGCGGGATATGGGATTGCTAAGTTAGTATACGGCTTCTAGATGCTTGCGCAATCGTTTGGCTGCCTCGTTGGCTTAATGGCCGCAAGTTCGGCTGCTGGGCATGATACCTTGCGTCCTATTCCCAGGTCTGGCAAAGTGTTTTTGTGTTTTTTTCTTTTAGGAACTTCTCAGTGGCAGCCACGGCGTATGGAATTATGCTTGTACGGCAATTGGCAATACCATAACCAACGAAATGAGACTGTTCTACTAGGAACATCTCTGCTTAACCCTTCAGTAATTAGCTTTATAGAGTTGGAGGGGCCTTGTTATTTACTGACAATAAGCTTTTTCATGACATTTAAACATATCCGGCTAAAAGACAAATATAAATGCGGTATCAATTTATTTTACGTTTGTCCAAAGTAATTAACATGTAAAACCGATTTCAGGGACGCGGTATGGAACTTCTTCTGCAACAGATGTGCTGAAAATCTCCACGTGGTATTGTCAATGTCTCCTAGCGGTGATATATTGAGAAACAGGTAATTGAAATTGAACGTTAACAAGTTTAAATTTGGCGTGAGTTGAGTGATATTTCTTTTTGAATTGCTCCTAGCAAATCAAACAAGTATTAAAAACAAACTAGCCCGCCATCTTTGGGAATCCGCCATATTGGATTTAAAATGGCGTCAATAAGCTACTAATGCTTTGTCATCCAAACTAAACGTGTGTGAAATTTAGCTCAATATATTGGCGATTACTGATTTTTTTCAGTTATCTTTACAAACTTATACATTATTCTTACAATAGAGGCCTCCTTTGAATTTTTTGATACCTGTGTTAGGAGACCCCGCTTTACTAAAACTAGCCATAATAATAATTTAGAACTGCATACAATAAATTCAACTTATCTAGGCAAGTATGTGCGTGTGGTGTGGTGTAGTGTGGTGAATGTCTTTTAAAATTTAATTGCAAAATTCTCATGTCACATGTGACGTCACATTACATTACTACACTAAAATGCGCGTATGTTGTTCTCAGGTGTCGAAGTTTCCCCGGCCTGGTGAACAACACTACCATAGACTGGCAGTTCCCGTGGCCGAAGCAAGCGCTACTGGCTGTGGCCAATGTCTTCCTCGCTGACGTATGTTAACATATTTGGTTTCTTTTTTTTTTCAAAGGTTTTTGTATCAGTTACAAACATAAAATTCACATACACAAACAGCTGGAACAACTATCTGTAGGCCATACAAATATTTGTTTCGTACTGGGCGTGAGACCATAGGTTTTGATTCCTGTCACAGCCACGGAGTCTGGATTTGCGCTGGTTAATAAATAAAATAACCAATCCTGTTTCTTTTGTTACCCAGACCCATAGGCCTATAGGCTTATATGGGCACTTATAAAACGTCAAGAAAAGCTACACAGTTTTATATACGGATTGGTAGTTTCCTATGGAAAAGAATCGCCAAGAAACTCCATGGTTGTTCTTTTAAAATCATTTGTTTTTACAATGTTTGTGATATAGTATAACAAATGTTTAAGCAAATGACTTAAGCCCATCACATTGTATAACTTATACAATGTGATAGCTCAAGGCTCTCCCCCTTTAACGTTAGACTTAAAATATAACTGGCGTAATCTAGCTACTATAATTACACCTCTGCTTTACCCCTTCGAGGTTAACAGGCATGATTATATATTGTAAAAAATAATCGAAATTCATTGATTCTGTTTTTGTGTAACCATGAGTGCACATGACAGAGTAAACAGGTTGTTAGCACATTTTAATTCGTCCCGTCAACCGTTTAATTTCCAGGTGGCGAAGATCCCCGAAGAGTTCCGACCGATCATCGTGGAGCACGTAGTACACGTGCACATGTCCATCGCCCACTACTCGTTGGAGTTCCAGCTGCGCCTGCGCCGCAACAACTACGTCACGCCCAAGCACTACATGGACTTCCTCACCAACTACCTGTCGCTGCTCAAGGAGAAGGACGCCTTTATTGTAGCGCAGGTATAGTAAGCTAAGGGGAGTTATGTGACCGTGTCGACGGCGTGTTAGTGTTCCACGCGCGCATCAAAGAGATGTCAGCAAACCAGAGGGACCTGCCAAAGTCACTGCTGGGGTTGCGGGTTATTAGTAATAAATACCGTTGTCCCGTAACATAAAGAGCAAAACAAGGAAATTGGGTGGGTTTTAGTCAGTAAAAGTCTGACACTCGCCCCCTTATTCGTCATCATTACATACAACAACGCAACTACAGAAATCATGATCCTATCCACAGTCTGAATTTGCCCATATGCTGCTTATGCTCCATGTTTTTCCGCCACCCTTTTTTGGATGGGACATCATCAAACAACTTCCCCCTCTTTAGGCACACCGAGGGGGGGTGTAAGACCTATACTGATTAAAACCCGTCCATGTTCCATCTTTTGCCCTTTACATTCCGGGGCTGCGGTATGTCTTTCGAAAAACCCGCAACCCCGGCAGGAGGTGGCCCTGGGTGCAAGATACTACCGCGATATCAACAATGTCGTATGCTCATCTCGTCGCCGGACGACCAGAACTTAATCTTCCATAAATTCCACTTAACATTTTTCAGTGTGAACGTCTGATAGGCGGGCTGGCTAAGATCGAAGAGGCTAACGTCCAGCTGGAAGACCTAAACGCGAAGCTGGCGGTGCAGAAAGTCATCGTCGCTGAACAAACCAAGGAGTGCGAGACTCTGCTAAAGGAGATCACTAAAGGTTAGTTAAATAACACGCCTACTTTGACCGTTGAAATTTTCGAACAATTTTGAGAGGGAGAGGAATGCCAAAGAAAATAAGGATGAATTGTGTAAGTAATGATAGGAAGGAGAAAGTAGTGAATGATACCGTGAAGTCTGACAAGGGAGAATGGAAGAATAAAACGTGTTGCACCGACCATAATATATAGAATGAATCAAGGGCATGAAAATTTCTTACGCCTAACAACTTCTCGTATTCTCTACAAAGGTAACTAAAACGGGTATTACATCATTCTGAACCCAACACCCTACATAGATTTTTAAAATACGGTAGTTTCCGACGACAATGGCAAATTAAATTTTCTATTCGTAAATAAAGTTAACACCGCGCGCTCGTTCTATGGCCTGAGATCTTTAGTCCACCCCACGGCAAAGTTACCAATGAACAACTTACATATTCCACAACACATTCTCCAACAGCCACTTCCGCCGCGGTAGCAAAACAAACAGTGGCCTCGATCAAGTCAGCCGAGATCACGGAGCAGAGTGCCATCATCTCCGAAGAGAAGGCAGATGCTGAGGAGGCGCTGTCAGCGGCCCTCCCCGCCTTGGAGGCCGCCAGACTCGCGCTCGCAGATCTAGATAAGAACGATATCACTGAGATTCGGTCCTTTGCGACGCCGCCTGAAGCTGTGCAGGTTTGTGCAACTGTGGCCCTCTGCTGTACTTTGTGTGAATATTAGACATACGTCCAAGATTTTTCAAATTTCGGCTTTAGGTGGAAATGCGAAGGCAGACCGCAAAATTTTAAATACTGCTCAAAATACAAATTATTGGTAGGATTTTTAATAGTAATTTGTACCTCGGTACAGTCATGGCCGAAAAAAAACACCTCCTTTCTTATGTTTCTTTCAAATTTGCAAGTCAGTCTCAGGTTGTATGTATTAAAATATAAATTGCGATTGTTACAATATGGTTTACAACGCTAGAATAATAACGATCATCAATTATTGGACCCTGGGCGTTTATTTTACTCCAAAAAATTACCTTTTCATGAAAAAATCGAATGTGCTCAAAATTACTTAAATGATTGTATTAATGATTATAATCAACCACATCCATATTAAAAAAAGGTCGCATTCATATTTTAATCAACATACTACTTGACACTAGGATAGTGTCGTTGTAAAATGCAAAATACGTCGAAATATTCGAATTTCTCGGGTTACCTTGGTTCTTTGAGCGACCTTATGGGCGTAATATCTGTCACTTTTACCGTAAGTCGTAACTATGTGAAAATATATTTAAAAAACCGTAATACTGTGTTCTGTAGCGTGAAGAGGGAAAACATATTGGGTTCTTTACCACAAAAGGATACGGAACCCTTATAGGATCACATTGTCCGTCTATCTGTCTGCCAAGACCTTATATCTCGGGATATGCATATTCCCTATCACCTCATTTACACAATCCCCCCATTTCTGCTCACCAGGTGGTATGCGAGTGCGTGGCCATAATCCGAGGCGTAAAAGAAATCAACTGGAAGGGCGCCAAAGGCATGATGGCCGACCCGAACTTCCTGCGTAACCTGCAGGAGATGAACTGCGACCTCATCACGCAGAAACAGGTCAAGGACGTGAAGCAGCACATGAAGAAGAGCAAGAAGCTTGATACTATGCAGCAGATCAGTAAAGCGGGGTAAGCAAAATTGGACGTTAATGAGTACTGTGTAATGTCTAGTTCTGCGTAGTAAGCGATAAAAATATAAAAACGCTAGGACCTACCTTGAAGCTGCGTTAACTTAGCGTACTTTGAACTGAGTTGACCCGAATAATTCTGCGATGGTAGTAGCTGAACAGAGTTTGCCTCTCGGCACGAGGCCAATATATGCCGAGGATTTGTAATAATTGTTCGGCCGACAAATACTACCGATACAAGTATGTACGCGCTCACATCACATCTCAGGTCCAGTTGAAAACCAACGGTACTAGCTGCTCAGCAGTTTGTTGAACTGTAGCCCTACTATGACCTCTTAAAGTAATTCTTATTCCGCTGAGGGAAAAGAACAGAGCTATACAGGGTGTCTAGCACCATCTCTTTCACTCAGTGGAATAAGAATTGCTATAAGATGTCATAGTAGCCCTTCTGGTCCAATTCGGCGCAGCCGTGAGACACGCAATATTGTCCTTTTTTAATTGTATTGATTAGATTTTAATATATTTTTCTTTATGTTATATGCACTAGAGTCAAGTGCCAAATAATTGTGTTTTCTTTCTTTTCTTTCACTCAAAGTTTGGAAAGTCTGACTTAAACCTTTTTTTTTTCAGATACGGTCTTCTCAAATTCGTGATCGCCGTCCTAGGCTACTGCGCCGTATACAGAGAAGTGAAACCGAAGAAGGACAAAGTGGAAGCTTTAGAGAAGGAGTATACTGAAGCGTGCAACTACTTGGCTTCGTTGAACCGCGAGATTGATCGGCTGCAGAGGACCTTAGATGGACTTAATAGCAAATATGAGACGGCCATGTTGAGGAGGCAGGAGTTGCAGGAGGAGACTGATATTATGATGCGCAGGTATGATTTTACTCCTTACATGTTTTATTTGGGGGGAATCTCTGCCATAAAACAGGATAGCAATATTCTCAACCTCTATTACTTGGGACTTAAGAGGGAACAGGACTTGCGAAGAATTAAAAAAAAAAGTGTGTGTGTCAGCTCCGACGCACTACTGGAGTTTACTCCTTAAGTACGAGTATCTAACCATACGCAAAAAGAGTTTATTCAACTGAAAAAAGATTAATATCATATGAAAGGATAAATTCACAAATTAATGAAAAACAAAATAGCAATATAAATACATCGACACTGATACAAACAAACAAGCCCAATAACATGTAGGTAGTATATAGGTATAGTCGCCTATACAGCATACCATATGTACGTCTTAATACACTCACAGCCAAATTAGAAAGTTGCGCACTAAAGGTGCGCACCAAAAACGTGACACATTTTCGTTACTTTAGTAGGTTTTACCCCTCGGATTTTTCTCATACCGGGCGCCTTATATATGAAAATCGATTATTAAGGAGTAAACTCCAATAGGTATTCGAAGAAAATATTGCAATCGCGTGGCGTCCGAATAGAGTGAAAAGAGAAGCTACAGTTCAGACCGATAATATCACAAAAATAATACGAAATCAAATTTTCTTATTCTCCTATTTTCACCTGTAAAACTTAGCCGATTTAACGATATTTATAACGGCAAAAAATACGAAATTTCATAAATAGCTGCTCTATATGCATTATTCACCAAGAAAACTGGTGAACACATTTGTATAGTAAAAATTGCAGACCCTGTTTCTTTTTAAACATAACTGGCGAAATGTGAGTGCACTAGGACAACTTCTTTTTTTTTATTAGTGATAGGTTCGCCTTTGACCACTATCTCACCTGATGGTAAGTGATGATGTGGTCGACGATGAAGCACGCTTGCCTAGAAATAACCTATTCACTCTTGACTTGAAGACCCCCAGGTTAATTACTTCTTCTTAATTCTTCGTGGATTACAGGCTCCATTTTTATTATAGTTATTAAAATTCAATATTTTCGTATTACTATCACGAAATGTATGTGACACCGTCAAGGATTTCATATAAATAGAGGCGGCAGTAAAGTGTTAATTATCCTTCTTCTATTGTATCCGATATTTTTAAAAGATTAAACCAATAATATGCAGGTCCATTGGTATAATGATCCACATTACCTTTGCATCGAAATAATTATAAGTCATGGAGAGAGGCCGTTTGCCCATCAGTGGGACGACGCACCCAATAAAAATGAACCTGTTGATTTTTATTAGGTTTCCGTATCTCAATACAAAAACACGGAACCCTTATTGGATCACTTTGTTATCTGACTATCTGTCTGTCAAGGCACTATCTCGAGAACGCGTTAAGGTATCGATTTGAAATTAAAACGTTAAACTCTATGGTCCCTTTGTCCTGTAAAAAATCAACCCTCTAAATCTTCTTTAAATATATGGCTGTTTATGTTGCAAGTTTGTACGGAGCCCTCAGTGCGCTAGTCCGACTCGCTCTTGGCCGGTTTCTTTCGGTTTTCTTGTTGACTTGCATACGTCGACTTAAAATTAAACGCCTTTTTTTCCTTTCTTCCAAGATTGGTCGCGGCCGACAAACTAATGTCAGGCTTATCAAGCGAACAAAAGCGCTGGACACTAGACCTTGCAGCGCTTTACGTCGAACAATCCCGCTTGATCGGCAACTGTTTACTCTCCGCCTCTTTCCTGAGCTACGCGGGACCCTTCTCGTTTTCCTTCAGGCAGACCATGATATACGAGGACTGGTTGGGCGATGTGCTAGAGAAGGGCATTCCATTGACCACTCCATTTACTGTTGAGAAGAATTTGACCAATGAGGTTGAGATTAGCGGGTGAGTACTGCTAGTCGTGCCTAAAATCTTGCCAGCTCCGTTCCAAAACTACGCGGGTCCCTTAAGAGGCCCCCTAAAATATACGTTTTTCAAATGGTTTCAAAAGGCTACAAAAAATTCCAAAAAAAATATGCCTTACTTTGTTTCATGCTCTACGATTTTGCAGAAATTTATTTATTAATTTAAAATAATATTAGTTAAGTAACAGTATATAAAACCAAAACACTTATATCCTAAAGTGGTAAACTTTAGGATATAAGTGTTTTGGTTTTATATACTGTTACTTAACTAATATTTACTTACTTAAATAAAAAAATAAACTTAACTACCTAAACTACCTAAAAATAAACTTAACTAACTAACTATTACTTACAAAAATATACATGTATAAATTTACAAATTTCATTTGGTTTATCATGAAAGATATCCAGATGTATGTGCTGTGTGAACAAAGCGACAATTTTTTTCCTGTTTTGTTTTTTGAAATATTTAATACAGTCAATACTAATAGATTTTTGTGCAAATTGTGATTCAACTTGTTAACCTGTGCGTTAATCAACATGAAATTAATACCTATTGCTAAAGAATGGAATAATTGTATTTTTAGCAGAAATCCTTTTTAATAGCCTTTTTTATATAGATTTTGTGAACGATGAAGTAAGTCATAAAACTTACTTAATCGTTTACCAAATGGTTCTTATGCCATGTTTTTTTACCAATTTTTACTTAAATGATTTCCAAAAATTTTAGTTGGAACTCGGAAGGTCTGCCCCCCGACGAGCTGTCGGTTCAGAACGGCATTCTCACGACGAGAGCGTCCCGCTTCCCGCTGTGTATCGACCCCCAGACGCAGGCGCTGTCCTGGATCAAGAAAAAAGAGGCTAAGAATAATCTTAAGGTGTGTACAAAGGATATGGCAAGGTGAATTTGATTGTAGATGGCGTGTACATAGCTTAGTTCCAATTAGACCAATGAGATCAAGCTATTTTGAAATTTAAATGAATTTGACAGGTTTTCAACCAATAACGATGCTTTTACAAGATATTAAAAAACTTACCCCGCTCTGGGCGGAGCAGGGGGAGTGTCAGACTTGTACTGACTAAAACCGACCTATGTTTCTTTTATTGCCCTTTATGTTCCGGGGCCGCGGTTTTTGTTTAGAACAACCCGCAACCCCGGCAGCCGGTGGCCCTGGCATGCCCCTCTACTTTGCCTAGTCTGCCTTCCACTTTGTCTACTTTCCCTTTCCCATTACGTGGTATTAGAGAGAAAGGCAATGACAATATTGATTGCGTGAGACATAATGCGAAAGAAAAAAGTGAAAGAGGAACCTAGACACCAAGTTTCGGCTCTTAGCACTTACCTCTTCCTGGTAATAATGGACGCTCACACATCGGATATCCAGGAAGAGGCACCCTGTTGCATAATTTCTGCCAATGACATTGTACTGGTTGCCGAGAGCGGCCAAAAGGTCCAGGGCAGATAGGAGGTGGGTGTGTTGGCAAATACAGGAAAATGTTGACCTTAAATTGTGTAGAACCAAAACAAAATACTTGTTTTGCGATTTTGGCGGTCTCTTCAATCCTGTGCCCATTACTCATGCCTACGCTCATATCGATTTTCGTACGCTCATATCGATTTGCTCCATCTCCCGGTAGCTTGGGTTGCTTGTCCAAAGAGATGGCGAAGTAGACAGCGACGTAACGCACCGGATCCATGCAGGATGGTGAAATGGCGACAGGTCACTGGAAATTAAACTAGTTAAATCTTAGAAACCAATGGACATTATTTTGTAACTATAATTATTAATTAATATGTTAGTTTTTTATTAAATAAACTTTATACAAAAATATTCTAAAGGCTAAATGCACTTGAACTCTCCTGATTCTCACGACGATGCAGCCTAGGGTGGAGCACGCACACCTAGATTGTTTTAAACTTATATTGATTTCAGGTGCTTTCATTCAACGACCCTCAATTCCTGCGTCAGTTGGAGATGGCCATCAAGTACGGCATGCCAGTGCTGTTCCAAGATGTCAACGAGTATATAGATCCTGTCGTTGATAATGTTCTGGAGAAAAATATTAAGGGTACGCATCCACTTAGCACACCATTTAGATAATGTAACAATACAAGATACGATTTTGTACAGAAACAAATGGCACAGTTACGACACGGTTGGCGCAGTGGCTGTGCAATCGACTGCTGCGCTGCATGTCGCGGGTTAGATCCCGCGAAACAAATATTGGTATAGCCTACAGATAGTTGTTCTGGGTCTGGCTGTTTGTTTGTTGGTAAACGCGCGCACGATACAGGAGATGTTTTTAGTGTGAAACGGTTTTTGTTTTTGAAATACAAATTGTATTGTTACAGGTTGCGCATTATAATGCTCGATTTCCGTCATTCACTGATAGAATGCTCGAATCTAAAGTGTTACAGGCAACTTTTGCCTGTAATGTAACACTTTAGACGTATTACACACTGTATTAAATGTGCCAATCCGAAATAATTTAATTACATAGTTGTCATTTTTTGTATTGTTTTTTTTAATTATTTTTCCTTTTTTTGTCTTGTCCTGAGCGAATGTAATAAACAGTGTTTCTTGCTTACTTTTTATCCTTACTCCCTCCAAACGCCTTATTTTTTAGATCCGAACGGTTTTTGGATTAGCCTGTTTTTTTAATCTATTCCTTTCTGGTTTCCAGTGGAAAGTGGCCGCTCATTCGTAATGCTGGGCAGCACGGAGGTCGACTACGACCCCAACTACCGCATGTACCTCACCACTAAACTCGGCAACCCGCAGTTCAACCCCGCGACCTACTCCAAAGCCGTTGTCATCAACTACACTGTCACTGTGCAGGTTTGTATAACATTACTACCTACCAGCTTCGAGATCTGAGGGTCTAAAATTGCCGCTAAACCAGAATAATAAAAGGTTAATAATTCGAATAACTTTGCCATTCGTAAAATGACACACAATAGCCGCGTACCCACCTAGCGCACAGGCTCGCGCGGCAGCCTCGCGAGCCAAATGCCTCGGCTGGTGTGGACGTGCCTCGGCCTGCCTCGGGCGCGCGTTTGCTCGACCGAGCACGGCTCGGCCCCGAGCCATCTGTTGTCGGTAAACTTGACGCGCTCAAAGGTGCCTCAGTGAGCGCTGTGCGTTAGGTGGGGACGCTTATGTTTTGGCTCGCGCGCGAAGCTACTTCAAGTTTTGTCTCTTGCCGTGTTTGTCTTGTGTAATTTTGATATCATGGGCAGTCAGGAGGAGTCAATCCAGAAGCGTCTAGGTTTTTTCTTGATACGTGACTGTTTGCGTTTCTTTAAACAATAAGCAGCTAGGAAAATTGCTGCAGCTGAAAATGCACGACTGTCCATGACGAATACTCTCGGACTTATGATGGCTCAGCCTGCCTCGCGAGGCGGCCTCGTGTAAATTGAACAAAACTTTTGAGGCTGCCGCGCGAGCCATCGCTCGCGATCCGGCCACCGAGGCTGCCGCGCGAGCCTGTGCGCTAGGTGGGTACGCGGCTTATTATTATGTATTGTATTGTATGACGGTGTCCGCAACTCCACGTCTGAGGCACGTAAAGTTCACAATATTAACTGCGTTTGTAACCATTTTAAGAACTCTTACGTAATTCATATTAGTAACCTGTTATGATTCTGCTCAAGCAACCATGTTAGATCCTGTAATACACACAGGATTGCACTACCGGGATAAAAAACTTTATTCTCATTCTTTATTGCACACAAAAACTAAATTGCAATACTAAAAGCTTATGTACAGACGCCTGCACATCAAGCTACTACAATCTGTCAGATTTCTTTGATAGATTTTCGACTTTATTTCTAAAGTGTTAAGGTTCAAGGTTCATTGAGAAAAATTGACAGTTTCGGGTAGCTTGACCTGCAGGCGTCTGTATAACGGCGAGCTTAACTCAGAATTGAGTTTTCTTAGAGTAAACCTTACTGAAATTGAGGAGTTTACAAATGAGGATAGGATTCTACTAATGTGCATAAACACTTAAATCTTAAAAATAAATTAGTCATATAAACCACTAGATATAATATACTTGATGTCGAACTACTCAATATCCTTTGTGTTATTTAAGATTTTAAAGTTTGTGGCAGCTCCGATTACTGGAGAAATACACTTCACTGTTGTGTTGGAGTCTACTAGAACTAAATATTATGGTACCTTTTTGATTAAACAAAGTATATTTAACAAACTTTTAATTAAAAATTTAATGGCGATAAAATTAGCACTTGTAAATCAATTACATTACATCATTACATTACATCATTACATTACATCATTACACTACATCGTTACATTACATCATTACATTGTCACAGATGAGAGCGCGAAAGCAAAACTGTTTAAAAAGACAAATAATTAGTAAGTATGTAATACTAGACAGGCTTATTGTGCCTAATTTAATTCAATCCGTTGAGTAGTTTTTGTTTGAAAGAGTAACAATTAAATTTATTTATTTATTTATTTAATTAATAATCAACGATACATTCAAAACTCAGATAGCATTTGTCAAATTGCTAAAAAAAAACATTTTTGTCATTAGCCATTATTTTTCAAACAAAAATGCAGATAGCACTTTAAAAACTGGCAGTCATTAAATTGTTACTGTAAAGACAGAACTATTGAAACATAGCTAAAACAATATACACTCTTAACTTTCTTATAAATAAAAAAATGCGTCTTCCCCAGGGTTTGGAAGACCAGCTACTAAGTGTAGTAGTCCGCTGCGAGCGCTCAGACTTGGAGGAACAACGGGAAAGCCTCATCATAGAGACCAGCGCCAACAAAAGTCTACTGTCAGGCCTCGAGGACTCTCTGCTGAGAGAACTGGCGACATCTACTGGCAACATGCTCGACAACGTTGAACTCGTCAACACGCTGGAGAATACCAAGTCGAAGGCCGCTGAGGTAAGACGAACCCCGAAGGTGCGTAATTCGGAGTAACACAGAGTCCGCCTTTCCTGATTTGCAGGTACTGCTACCTGTAGTTTATTGTAATAGCCTAATTTATTGTTATAGCAAAGCTAAGTTTTCTCTTTTCTTCCCTCTCTCTCCCACGTTACTGACTTTAAAAAAAACTATCTCTGTACCAAAATTCACCAAAATCGGTTTAGCCATTTAGGCGTGGAGACGTAACAAACAAACAAACTCACTTTCGCTTTTACAATATTAGTAAGAATTCTTACAATACCGACGAATGCTTTTAAGGTTTGCTCATTGTAATACTGAACCCAATCGCCTAGACTTAAGGTATACTTTATAAAACTTGTTTTTAATCCAGGTGATGGAAAAACTAGAGCTAGCCGCGTCAACGACGAAGGATATAGAGATATTGCGAGACGGATACCGGCCGGTGGCCAAGCGCGGCTCCATACTGTTCTTCGTACTGTCAGACATGGCCGGCGTCAACAGCATGTACCAGTATTCATTGTCTTCTTATCTTGATGTAAGTAAACCAAATTATATAACATGACGCTTGTATTCCCGGAAGGGGTAGGCAAAAGTGTATCTCACATTTTACGGGTTATGTTTAAATGTCATGTAATAGATATACCCTTTCTACTTATTATAAAAACAAAAAAACATAGAGTCGATTGAGAACCTCATCCTTTTTTGAAGTCGGTTAAAAACGTTGCCCTACGCAGGGATTTTTTTCTGTATCGTGGGTGCGATTACAAACATTTAAACACACAGACTGCCAGCCCTTGAAATAGTAGGTACCTGTCGGTTATACAAATATTTATTCCGTGCGATAATAATTGGACCCGCGACACGTAACGCAGTAACCAATCGCCTTATCTAATCAGGAATATAACTATAAAAACATAAATAAAAATATCGCATAGATAAGCTACACCTGCAAACCAACTTATTTGCGAAATGAAATGTGTGCAATTAAAACTCGAAATAAACAAAAAAAAAATTTTTTTTGGACTACGAAAGAATCAAGAAATACAGCACATTATTTATTATTAGATATTTTAAAATAAAATACAAAACTTAATTCATAAGGGTAAAAGGCCAACGTCACGCGGTGTTCCCAGGCGGTCACCCATCCAAGTACTGACCGCGCCCGATGTTGCTTAACTTCGGTGATCGGACGAGAACCGGTGTATTCAACGTAGTATGGACGTTGGCGAATGAGGTTCAGAAATTAACAATCACTAATTTGTACAGGAGATATCTGACTGTTACATTTATAAAAGATCACGGAGACGCCTAGCTTATAAAGTAAACCATTATAACACGCATGACGTTTAATATAAACATGATGTGGTTAGAACATCATTTATAACTCAGCATAATACGAATCCCCCGTTTTAATTGTTTAAATAGAAAATCAATGGGTCATGTTGTTAATTGTAAATATTTGTTTTCACACTATACAAGCCAAATAAAATGTACAAATCACTAAGAAAAATTGAGTTTAAAATACAGTAGGCCTACTACGACATCTTAAAGCAGAACTTATTCCACTGAATGAAAGAGATGGTGCTAGACACCCTGTATAGCTCTGTCTCTTTCCCTCAGCGGAATAAGTTCTGCTTTAACACGTCATGGTAGGGTAGCAGATCAAGTTAAAAAATACCTTTAACCTTTAAATATCAAAATTAAACAGTAAAATAGATCAGGGGGACATAAATGAAAAACTGGACACAGTAAAACAATGCAAAAAGCCAACGTCACGCGGTGTTCCCAGGCGGTCACCCATCCAAGTACTGACCGCGCCCGATGTTGATTAACTTCGGTGATCGGACGAGAACCGGTGTATTCAACGTAGTATGGACGTTGGCGAATGATAAACGAAAATTTACAGTCAGTATATTCAATAAGAGATGCCCGACTGTTAATATGAATTACAAAGATGTCAAAAACACGAGCGCCGATTTGTTTTAACTTTTATTTACATTTAAATCTGAGAAGTAGACAGGCCATTATTTACAACTCAGCATCTTACAAAAATCTTATTTTAATTTGAATTTAAACAGCGAATATATTATTATGTGATAGCTTTTTACGACAGGCACTGTATTTACATATTTGCAAAACAAACCCAGTGAATATCGCGAAAAATGAAATTCAATTTTGATTGAGTAAAAATTACCATGCTTGTTTTTTTTTCAACAGGAAGTAGATTCACATAAAATTGGAAAAAGTAATAAAATTGCAAAAAGCCAACGTCACGCGGTGTTCCCAGGCGGTCACCCATCCAAGTACTGACCGCGCCCGATGTTGCTTAACTTCGGTGATCGGACGAGAACCGGTGTATTCAACGTAGTATGGACGTTGGCGATGTAGTTACTGAATTTTGTGACACCATAAACATAATATCTCTGTTGTGGTATTTAATCGTTTCAAAATACATTTCTTTATTTTTAAACAGGTATTTTCGTTTTCACTACGAAAAGCTATGCCAAACGTGATCCTAGCAAAACGTTTAAGGAACATTATCGACATGCTCACGAAGAATGTATACGACTACGGATGTACTGGTAAGAAACTACTCTAGAATTATTTGTTTTTTTTTTTATAATTGTCGATTACTAAACCGATTTTGATGAATTTTGGTACAGAGCTTAGTTGGGAATCAGAGGACGGACATAGGCTAATTTTTATTAAAAAAAAAGTAGGATATGAGGGAGAACGAGGGAAGAAAAGGGAAAACTTAGCGTTGCTATTACAAATCAATCAGGCGCAAGAGCAAAAACTGCAGGTTTGCTTGGTATGTTATACCGAATTTAACGCGAGTGAAGCCGCGGGCAAAAGCTAGTTTTAAAATAAAGCAATGTTAAATTAAATTGTTAACATTAATATTAGTAGGCAGCTGACTCGATGATGTCAATCTCGCAGGTATATTCGAGCGCCACAAGCTACTATTCTCCTTCCAAATGAACATTAAGCTGGAACAGAGCGACGACCGCGTGAGCCAGATGCAGCTGGACTTCTTCATCAAAGGCAACGTCTCCCTGGAGAAGTCGCCGCGTGCCTGCCCTGCCACCTGGATTCCGGGACAGGTACTCATCTTCCTGCCCTTGTCCCATTCCAATTGTCAGACGTCACGCCATCATTTACGCCTTTCTTTACCAGTTTTTCCACGATCTATTCCTTTACCATATTGAAAGAAGTGGTGATGAAATATATTTTTTACTGTTTTTTTTCAATTTCATGCAAAAAAGCCTTTTAGTTTAACATAATTATTGTTCCTTTATTTAAATTAAGATAAAAGTCAACAAAGTTATGTTTTAACTGGCCAGCCACATTAGGTATAGAACCAAAAATCGTTGTGGTAGACGTGATCTTGTGGAGTGGAGACAGCAAACGTCAAGAGTGAGGTGGAACGCCCTCAGACACGGTGGAACGATGATCTCCGCAGCGTGGCTGGCAGCAACTTGATGAGAATCGCCAATAATTAATCAAAAAAAGTGATGTGGCAGATGTCCAGCAGTATAGAATATTCTTTATTATGTACACCTTACAAGTAACAGGAATAACACTAGACAACTTATAAATAGGGTGACACAATGAGCGGTCTTATCGCTAAAAGCGATCTTTTCAAGACAACCTTTACTGATACTGCTTTTAGGCGTAAATTGTCTTGCCAATTAACGGCATGCGCTGCGCTGCGTGTCGCTCCTTCGATCCCTGCACGGAACAAATATTTGTATGGACTACAAGTAGTAGCCTCGGGTCTGACTGTTTGTGTACGTGAGTTTAAATCTTTGTAAACGCACCCACGATACCGGAGAAGTTGGGTAGTTGACACCATAAACCAATAATTTAAAACACATTTTTTCTGAAAGAACACCTTATTCTAGACCAGAGAACTCCATTCATTTCAAAATAACTTTAAAATTCGATTTTTAGTTGCTTTTAAATCAATAAATAGTTGCATCATTGACTTGACAACTTAGTGACGTCATCGGTTGCGAGTCTCATACAAAATCTATGGGGGAAGCGCGTTTTGACAGCTCACAAAAGGTATATCAATTGATTGGTGGTGTCAACTACCCTATTACTAGAGTGAGGCAAGGTTTTTTTTTTTAAATTACGTACCACGGCGTGTAAGTTGGATCTGGTGCACCATTGTTTAAAATACAAAATGTCTGCCGATGTTTATATTTCAAGCAATATTTTTACAGGGTTGGCAAGACATAATGAAGCTGAGCTTGGACTTCCCAATGTCCTTTGCTTCTCTGCCTGATAATATTACTAGAAGACTGGACGACTGGCAAGAGGTACTCACTAGGTTAAACTGTACCATAATACAAGGTAGAAAAACAGCTGATTTTAAGGGTTCCTTACCACAAAAGGAAAAACGGAACCCTAACTTATAAGATCACTCTGTTGTCCGTCTATTCGTCTGTCCCTCCCCTTTATCTCGGGAACGCGTGGAGGTATTGATTAGTAGTCGTAGTAGAAAACCATGTTCTTTTATCTGTGGCCCTTTCTGCAGTGAAAAAATTAACTTTGTAAATCTACGCCGTAAGTTTGTTCGGAAATTGCTGGTTATTTTTAAACAATTTTTTTTGTTTACTAGTTGGCACCCGTGGCTTCGCCCGCGTCATAAAAAAAAGTCTTATATGTATCCTACGTACCAAATTTCATAAAGATCCGTTCAGCCGTTTTAACGTCAAAGAGTAACAAACATCCATACATTCATACAGCCGTACATCCATCCTCACAAACATTCACATTTATAATATTAGTAGGAGATTAAAACAATTTTATTGTTTTGTCCATCCTTTGTTGCAGTGGTTCGACAGCGACACCCCTGAGTCGAACGACATCCCGGGCGGCTACCGCGACAACCTGGAGCCGTTCGAGCTGCTGATGCTGCTGCGTTGCTTCCGTGTCGACAGGATCTACCGCGCGCTCACCGACTACATCACTATCACCATGGGCGAAGAGTACATCACGCCGCCAGTCATCAGGTACGCGCAGCTCGATACCGCCCGCGGCTTCGCCCGCGTTAAATTTGGGGTAACACAGTTCACCTTGCGCCTTATTGTTTTGTAATAGCAACGCTAAGTTTTCCCTTTTCTTCCCTCTTTCTCCCTCACATCCCACTTTTTTAAAATAAAAATTAGCCTATGTCCGTCTCCTGGTTCCCAATTCATCAAAATCGGTTTAGCCATTAAAGCTTGAAGAGGTAACAAACAAACAAACTCACTTTCGCTTTTATAAAATTAGTAAGGAGTAAGGATAGTAAGGATTATTTGTGGTTACCACATCACTGTCGACTAGTGATGTGTAATATGTAGCAAAACAATAAATAAAAATGTTTAAATTTTTAATGATCATGCTGCCATTGGCCGAGGGATTCTTAAAACGTACTAATTGAATCCTTTACAACGAAAATAACCAATTTCATTAAAAATCACCCGCCAAGTGCGAGTCCTACCATGCAATCATCTATAAAAATGGCAAAATAGGAACCCCCTAAATACCTATCTATTTGATAGTATAATAATATTTTTTAGTATTTGATATTATAGCGACAACAGAAATATATCATCTGTGACAATTTCAAGAGTCTAACTATCACGGTTCATGCCTGCCTGGTGGAAATCTAAAAACTAACAGGTGACAATTAAAAAATATCAATACCTAAATGATCATCGCTTTCCAAGAGATTAATATGATCTGAGAAAGCCAAGACTTCGATTGATAGTTAAGTCATGTCTACAAATGTACCTACACGTTTTGTTTTATGTAGAACTTCATTTCGGTGGTGAAGTTAAATCTCCCATCCCTAGAGATATTCGACTTTCATTCATCTTTGTTCGACATCGTTTCGAGCTGAGCAGAATGGTTTTTGTTTTTTTTTTTTTTTCAAACATTTAAATATGCTAGGTACTTCATTGATTAAAAAAAAAAGTTGTGTTCCAGTTCAAGGTCTATGGTATGTGAAACCCATACAATACTAATTTCTAAAAAAACACATGTAATGAAATGCAAAAAGCCAACGTCACGCGGTGTTCCCAGGCGGTCACCCATCCAAGTACTGACCGCGCCCGATGTTGCTTAACTTCGGTGATCGGACGAGAACCGGTGTATTCAACGTAGTATGGACGTTGGCGAATGACGTTCAGAAATTAACAATCACTAATTTGTACAGCCCGTATTTTATTTTTTGTTTAATCAACTCAATGAAGTATACTCGTGTTGTTAAAAATAAATTATTTTGTCAGTTTACTGGGCACGGTATTTATTTTTCACATATAATAAGCTAAAATCAAGCCAAATAAAATGTACACATCACTAAGGAAATTGAGATTAAAAATTCAGATCAAGTTAAAAAATACCTTGATGATTTCTAAATCAAGATTAAACAGTAAAACTGATCGGGAGGAATCCTACATTAACGAAAAAATGGAAACAGTAAAAAAATGCAAAAAGCCAACGTCACGCGGTGTTCCCAGGCGGTCACCCATCCAAGTACTGACCGCGCCCGATGTTGCTTAACTTCGGTGATCGGACGAGAACCGGTGTATTCAACGTAGTATGGACGTTGGCGAATGATGAACGAAAAATTACAAACACTATCTGTTTTCCTGCTGCATAGTTTTCCTAAATCGATACGCTTCTGTTCGAAATTGTGTAGATTTCTTTGCAGACCTAGAGTCGATGATAGCAGCATACCGAACGCCTACGAAGTTTATTTTAGTTCCCGTGTCATACGCAAGATGGCGCTGTTGTAAAATTTAGCTTGACGCTTTTATTTTATCGGTTTCCGACCAAGTATAAAAGACTTTTTCTTTTAGTTATCATAGCCTATGAGTGAAGAAGCTCACCCTCAAAATTTTAATGTCTTTTGGACCAGCGCTTTAGGCTGTATGTTAAAATATTAGTCAGCCTGTCAGTGAGTAAGTAGGAACTTTGATTGGTCTCTGTGTAGATGCATGTTAAGTGGCATAACCGAACGCGTTCATCTTAGTTCCTACGTCAAAGGCAAGATGGCGCTTACCCTATTTTTGCGCGGCACTTTTACCAGTTTCTTACTAAAAATATCTATGAGCTTTCTTTCGGCTTAGCCAAAGCCCATAAAAATAATTAAGAATATAAACAAAACTGTTCTAAAAAAAAAACAACTCAGCACTAAACTGAATGTTGAAGCATTTTGGCTTGAATGATTTCTATAGAATTTGGCACATAGTGTACCGCTTCCTGAGTTAGGAGTAGGACATACGTTTCTCCGGAGTACATTACCGTGCATTCATCCACAAGCAAGGCCTGCAAAGACTTGTAGAATGTAAGAGTTCGTTTGGTTCCGTAACTCAGAAGGACAAAACGGAACTCTTATAGGATCACTTTGTTGTCTGTCTATCAAGGCCCTTTATCTCGGGAACGCGTGGAGGAATCGGGTTGAAATAAATATAACAACTAGCTTTTGCCCGCGACTTCGTCTGCCTGGCATAGTTACTTTAGGCTATCACTAAATTTAACCAGCAGCGTGATGATCGAAAAAAAATGTCTCTCTCTTTTTCTTTCCTCTTTTCTCACTTTTATGTCTATGTCCGTCTCCAGGGTACAGAGAGAGGGCTCTCTGTACCAAAATGTATCAAAATGGGTTTGGTCATTTAGGTGTGAAGACGTAACAAACAAACAAACTCACTTTCGCTTTTATAAATCTGTGGTCCCTTGGAGCTGTAAAAAAATTCGAAGTCTTCGTATTCAAAAGATATAGCCGTTTATGTCGCAATTTGTAGTCGACTCACACTTGTATTTACTTTAATGCTTTATTATGATATCCCAAAGTGCAAAATAATCCTACTAATATTATAAAACCGAAAGTTTGTGAGGATGTATGTTTGGGTCAATTTCACTATTTCAGCCAGATGTTGGCAGCAACGACAGATAAATAACCATACCGTTTATTTTCAGTTTGGACATGATATTCGAGCAAACAACTCCGTACACGCCCGTGGTGTTCATCCTGAGCCCCGGCTCGGATCCCACGGCTGATCTGATGAAGCTGGCCGATAGGTGCGGCTTCGGAGGGGGCAAGTTCAAGTATCTGTCGCTTGGACAGGGGCAAGAAGGAGTAAGTATACCATTCGGATACGGATTGTGTCACAACAGTTTTTTAAACTGTATGCTCTGTTCTGCTCTGTTCATAGTGCCGCCATATTGCCATGATAGGTACTCAAAACTCAACTGTTAATACACCCTCAAAGATTATTGATGAATTTCCATCCGCAATAAAAAATGTCTTAGATGGTCGCATATTAATTCCGGAGACATTAATGAATAAATATGTACAAAAATGCTTTTTCAAAATCTTTATGGATGTTGTTATTTTTTCACGTCAAAACGGCTGAACAAATCTTGATGAAATTTGGCACAGAGGTAGATTATAGTCTGGAATAACACAAAGGATACTTTTTTTCGATCATCACGCGGGCGAAGCCACGGGCGCCAGCTAGTATTTCAAATATGTATGTAAAATAATTTGCAAAATATAGGAGTACCTCCGCCTCCGACTAGTCCTCTGCGGAATACAGGCTTGTCAATGAAATTTATGCCATAGGTATGAAGATTTAAATAAACATTTTCTTTTTTTCCAGACTGCCTTAGCTCTTCTTGAAGGTGCTATCTCCCACGGCCAGTGGCTGATCCTTCAGAACTGCCACCTTCTAGTCTCCTTTCTCCGCGAGCTGGAGAAGCAGCTGGAGATGATGACGAAGCCGCATCCCGAGTACCGGCTCTGGCTGACCACAGACCCTACCCCGACCTTCCCGATTGGGATATTGCAGCGGTCTCTTAAAGGTAGGACTATGTTAATATAATAGTGCTTTTTTTGCGGATAGGAAATCATCAAATAACTTCCCCCACTCTGGGCGGGGCGAGGGATAATCAGACTAGAACTGATTAAAAGCCACCAATATTATGTTTCTTCTATTGCCCTTTATGTTCCGGGCCGCGGTATCTCTTTCGAACAACCCACAACCCCGGCAGAATATATTAGTGCTAGGTCAGATTTAGCGACGAACTGTTGGGTTTTCTTTGCCAAGCAAATTTCAATTTTACCACTCTTGAAATACGGTGGTAAAGAAAATAACTCTTAAGCATACATTTGTTGTGTTTTGTACTGTAGAGGTATTTACATATAAAGTAGCTAGGTTACTGATAAAAAGTCAAAAATATCAACAGTACAAAACATAAAAATAAACTGCGTCTGAACTTTATGTCCATAGTTTTATGGTTGATATTAGTTTGGCACGCTTGGTTGCGCTACGCAAGGTGTCCACCCACCACCCCTCATAATATAAAGATTGATTGATTGAAAAAAATATATGTTATTTTGATAGAAAAGTATACCTAGATTATACTTGTCGTTTTTAATATAGCATTCGCCAACGTCCATACTACGTTGAATACACCGGTTCTCGTCCGATCACCGAAGTTAAGCAACATCGGGCGCGGTCAGTACTTGGATGGGTGACCGCCTGGGAACACCGCGTGACGTTGGCTTTTTGCAATTTTTACTGTGTCTAATTTTTTATTTATGTCCCCCTGATCTATTTTACTGTTTAATCTTGATATTTAAATGTAAAAAGTATTTTTTTAACTTGATCTGTATTTTAAACTCAATTTTTCTTAGTGATTTGTACATTTTATTTGGCTTGTATAGTGTCAAAACAAATATTTACAATTAACAACATGACCCATTGATTTTCTATTTAAACAATTAAAACGGGGGTTCGTATAATGCTGAGTTATAAATGATGTTCTAATCACAACATGTTTATACCTATTAAAGCTACAGTACTGTTTGACTCGCTCACTCGCACTCGACGCGAACAGACGTAGCCTATCGTGCACAAATATTGTGTACTATTTCAATATCCGAAGTTGACTGAAACCAGATCTTGTCGAGGAAGAAATAAAGCTCATTTTGGCCCGCGGCAACCGTAATCACGCACCGAGCGACCAACTACGCGTGTTCTGTGTTATAGTATATGCAGTATTAGCAGAAGCAAGCATGCAGCGCTCGCCAAATGGTACAACTTTTGTATCAGAACCTGAACTCTCACGTTCTGAAGATTTCGACTTCGTTTCGTCAAGAAAGAGGAAGGCTCACCCTGATATGGAGGAAATACTTCAATTGCGCACGGATATCCAGTTAATGTTCAAAAATCTCAAAGACGATCAAAACTCGGAATTCCTTAATCTAAGCAAAATTATATATGAGCTTAAAGCAGAAAATAAAGAAAACATTATTTCAAATGAAACTCTGAAAAAAGCTCTGGAAGAAAACATGGGTTTCTACAGGGATTTAAAGAACAAGTACGACACTCTACTGCTGGACAATAATGCTGCTTTAAAGAGAATTGGATACCTTGAGGATCACGTAGACGCGTTACAAAGAAAACAGATAGAAACTATGATCGAGATAAAAAATGTACCTGTCACGGAAAATGAAAACCTGATTGAGGTTGTGAACCAGTTGCACAATTCTTTGGATATCAGTTTTAACTCAAGTCAGGTACGCCAAGTCTACAGGAAAAAACCTGGCCAAAACAAAACAATTTTTGTTGAGTATCAAAATGTTCAAATGCGTGCTAACACACTGAAAGCTATTAAATCCTACAATATTAAGAACAAAGGAGATAAATATAACACAAAAACACTCAAAATAGCTGGAGACACTCAACCAGTTTACATTTCAGAAGGTTTGACTCCAACCGCCAGGAAACTCCTATACCAATCCAGAGAGTTAAAGAAGAAGTACGACTTCAAGTTCTGCTGGGTCTCTAATGGAAGAGTATTCTTAAAGAAATCTGAAGAAACGCCTGCAATACTGATTAAGTCCACCGAACAAATCGAAGGTATCATTAAAGATATTGCTAACCCCATTCTAGAACTTTGACTAATAAGAAAGAAAAAGTTACTTCCATGCCTGTTTTTGTATTGCTTTTTCTTCTATTTTTTTGGAAATATTTCAATTTGCAACTCTAAAAAGATCATAATTTGTCTCACTGTCAATTCATCTGTAAAATTGTGCCAGAAAGCACATAATACACGTAATGCTAACTTACTCCACTCTAATTTCATACACAATTTACTGACATACATGAAACTTTTTTTACACAGTGATTGGGAATATCTGTTTTGTGCCACCGACATTACCTTATTCATAATATTAAAAAAAAAAATATGGCTGATTTAGTAGATATTTCGGAGGATATCGAGAAAACTATAAATGTCGGCATTTCGCATAGCGTAGATATTCCTGAAAACTGCAAAAAACTATTTGGTGAATCTAATAAGTACAAAATATTGACTCAAAATATAAGAAGCTTAAAACATAATTTCGATGACTTTCAGGTATTACTTAACCGACTAGATATAGAATTTGATTTTATTATTTTGACTGAATGCTGGCTATCAAAACTAGTGACACTGCCCAAGATTAATTCGTATAAAACTTTTGCCACCGTTGATACAATAAATCAGAATGGTGGGATAGTAATATACTTTAAAGAGTGTCTAGAAACTGTAATCATTGAACCGACAAGTGATGTTGATGAAATGAATTGCCTAGTTTCTACGATTAAAAGTGAGCTCGCAATAATATCGATTTATAGATCGCCTGCATTCAAGAACATTGATCATTTTCTAAACGCATTAGAGCGCATATTAACTAATTTAAAGCAATACAGGAATGTAATTCTTTTAGGAGACATTAATATTAATATCTTAGATAATAGCAGTCCTAACTCTTCAAGATACATGGATTTACTAGCTTCGCATGGATTATTACCAGCACACTCCCTCCCGACGAGGAAAGAGAATTGTCTGGACCACTGCTTCATTAGAACCTCCGCTTTATCTAATACTATTGTCTGCGAGTCCACAGTCACGGACCATTCATGTGTTATGACTTCTTTGTCGATTAAATCTAAGATAAAAGCTTGTAAACCCAAAACTTATAAAAAAATTGATTTTCAGGCAATAATCGATGAATTAAAACTAATTGATTGGCCGTCTATCCTCCCAAGTGATGACTGTAACAAATCTACAAATGTGTTTTTGTCAACTATATCAGACGCAATGAATAAACATACAACTATACATAAGCTCTCTCGAAGGAAACGTGCTATAAAGCCTTGGATAACTCCTGGTTTATGCCGTTGTCTTAGAAACAGAGATCATCTACATAAAAAACTTCGCAAAAATCCTGAAAACGTAACTTTAAGCGTAACCTACAAAAGGTATCGCAACACCTGTAATAATTTATTAAAAAAACTAAAGAAGAACTATTTAAGATCTGAAATAAATAAGCACAAAAACAATCTGAAGAAACAATGGTCTTTAATCAAAGATGTCTGTAATTTTGGAGGCCTAACAAACGAAAATGAAGAACTGTTAAAATTCAATCCTGATCCACAAAGCTCTATTAACCATGTAAATAAGTATTTTGCAAATGTTGGATACAATTTAGCTAATGATATACAGAGAAGAAGCCATGGGCCACCAAAGATTCCTTTTACTAGCCGCTCTAATACTAACTCTCTTGTGCTCTTACCAACGGATATTGATGAAGTAAAATCCATCATACTAAACTTGAAACAATCTAACGCTAGTGGTTACGACGGCATTCCTATTTCAATACTAAAACTGGGAGTGGATACTTTGGTCTGGCCCATAACAATGATTTGTAATCAATGCATGACAATGGGTGTTTTTCCAGAAGCCCTTAAGAAGGCTTTAATAGTTCCTATACACAAGGCTGGGAACAAAGACTGTGTCTTTAATTACAGGCCAATATCACTACTGCCCTCTTTATCAAAGGTACTTGAGAAGGTCATTAACAAAAGACTAACACATTATCTTGAATCTCAGAATCTCTTGTCATGCAATCAATTCGGTTTTAGGGCAAACAGGTCTACTAACGACGCTATAAAACATTTAACATCTAATGTTGTTGAAAACCTAGACAAAGGAAGGAAGACCATAGGTGTATTCCTGGATTTAGCGAAGGCTTTTGACACAGTCTCTGTTCCCCTGCTTCTTACAAAACTAGAACATTTAGGAGTTCGCGGAACAGCTCACAAACTAATCTCAGACTATTTGACTAACAGAAAGCAATGCGTAAAAATAGCTGACTTCATAAGCGAGCTGGAGAATGTCACTTTCGGTGTGCCACAAGGAAGTGTCATGGGACCCACACTTTTTCTCGTTTACGTAAATGACCTGTGTGATCTACAGCTGAACCAGGGTCGGGTCATAGCATACGCTGATGATACGGCGCTTCTATTTAGTGGTAAAACCTGGACAGAGGCTAATGAACTGGCCAATGTAGGGCTCAAACTAGTTTCGCATTGGCTACAGGCAAATCTCCTCACCCTTAACACACTTAAAACCAAATATGTCCCTTTTAGTATAAGAAACAACAGTCAACCATCTCCTGGCATAATTCACATAAAGGCTCACACATGCAATATGACCGGAAATTGCTCTTGTCACGAAATTTATAAAACTAACTCAATAAAATACCTTGGTCTGATCATTGACCAACATTTGAATTGGAGAGAACAAATCTCAAGCCTTACTTCTCGAGTCAGAAAACTTATATACATATTTAAAAATATACGTTACTTTTGTCCGCCAAAATTATCAGTGCTGGTGTATCTATCGTTATGCCAGTCCATCATAAGTTACGCTATTAATGCCTGGGGGGGTGCTAACAAGACTGTTCTTATCGGTTTAGAACGCGCACAACGTTCTGTTCTTAAGGTGATGAGTTATAGGCAATTTCGATACCCCACTCATATGTTGTACTCGGAATTATCAGTTTTGACAGTGAGGCAACTCTTCATCAAAGACTTAATTTTAGCCCAACATAAAAAATCACCTGACTTTACAACAAAAAGAAGGAAAGATATTGTTTACTCTGTGCCTTATTGCAAAACGTCATTCGCAAACAAATTTTTAAATTTTCTAGGACCCTTCCTATATAATAAAATCTCAAAGCTAATTGAAATTCGTAATCTAAATAGTCATACTTGTAAAACTGAAATTTTTAAGCTTCTTAACTCATTAAATTACGACTACACTGAATTTTTTTTTAAAATCAGTAATTAATTCATTAATAAAATAAATCACCAATTCCATCATCCAAATCTATCACAAACACACACACTCCATACATCATCCACATACATCACAAACACACACACACACACCATACAGCTTATACATTTTTAATCATGATAAACGACAAAATTATGATCGACTTTTAATTTTATTCTCTCTGAATTGTATTAATTTTTACTTAAAATTCATATCAAATTGTTTTTATAAATAAGTGGCAAACAATAATAAAGTGTAACCAAACTCAATGTAAACAAAGTAAGCTTCTAAATATTTTGCGTATACTATGACAACTTTTAAATTTACCTACAACCTACAAAAATCAAGTTCGCTATTTTATGTTTGCCTACCCTAGTTTAAGTTAAGTTCTTTGTTTTGTTACTAATAACTTTAATTATTTCAACTGATAAGTAATTATTTTGTCACAAGTCTGTTACCATAAATAAAATAACATAGCGAGGAAAACTGTTCCACCGTAATACAGTTTATACTAGTACGGGGAACAGAGTGAATCAGTTCTGTGTTAACAACCATCCATAATAAGTACCGATAAATACCAAACAAAAAGTGTTCTACTACCTGTACTGCTTATTTGTAAGTAACTTGAATTGTGCAAGGTTGTTATTTTTGTTTTATTGAATAAAGAAAGTTTTTTTTTTTTTTTTTTTTTTTTTTCTTGTTTCTCCTCTTCTTAAGTCCATCCAAAGGTTGTCTTGAAAAGATCGCTTTTAGCGAAAGACAGCCCATTGTGTCACCTTATTTATACGTTTGTCTAGTGTTATTCTTGTAACTTGTATGGTGTACATAATAAAAAATATTCTATCTATCTATCTTAAACGTCATGCGTGTTATAATGGTTAACTTTATAAGCTAGGCGTCTCCGTGATCTTTTATAAATGTAACAGTCAGATATCTCCTGTACAAATTAGTGATTGTTAATTTCTGAACCTCATTCGCCAACGTCCATACTACGTTGAATACACCGGTTCTCGTCCGATCACCGAAGTTAAGCAACATCGGGCGCGGTCAGTACTTGGATGGGTGACCGCCTGGGAACACCGCGTGACGTTGGCTTTTTGATGTTACAGTTTTGTTTTATAAAATTCTTTTATATCATAAAACTATTATCAAATAGGTAATTTTCCTTAAGCTAATTCATTAAACAAAATTTATTTACAGAATGATAAACATAATTTATTTGCCTACAGTGGTAACAGAGCCCCCTAACGGACTGAAGCTGAACTTGCGCAACACGTACTTCAAGATGCGCAGCCACGCACTCGAAGAATGCATCCATCCACAGTTCAAGAAGCTGACGTATGTGCTTGCTTTCTTCCATGCTGTTGTACAAGTGAGTTACCTTCAGATTCAACAGTTATTTTATTGCAATTGCAATCTTATTGTCACGAACATAAAGATCAGTAGGTATAATTTGGCAAAACTTGTCGGTAGTAGTAACTCAATAGCAAGTTATCAATCTTATTTTAGTCATAGAGATCACTATAATCTGGCCGGCTTGACGGTGGTTCAACTCAATAACCAGTTATCAGCCTTATTGTAACAGGAATAAAGATCAGTATAATTTGGCAAAACTTGTCGGTAGCAGCAACTCAATAGCAAGTTATCAACCTCATTTTAGTCATAGAGATCACTATAATCTGGCCGGCTTGACGGTGGCTCAACTCAATAACCAGTTGTGAACTTTATTGTAACGGGAATAAAGATCACTATAATTTGGCAGGATTGTCGGTGGTTTAACTCAATAGCAAGTTATGAACCTTATTGTAACAGATATAAGGATCAGTATATTTGACTAGAATGCAAAATTGGAAGACTGCAAGGATTGTTAAAAAACAAAAAAAAAATTGGCTTATGCCATCAGCCATGAACTTATTTTTTTTTATGCTCATGTTGAAAGAAGTGTATTCTAGGATAAGCAGCAAGCACTAACACCAAACCTGGCGCTCTCTGCACTGTAGGCATAATAAGTCCACAAGTCATCAGACATGCGCGCGTCTTTTTGTGTGGCGTTGTAATACAAACTCTAGTAGCGCGGATAAACGGTGCATTTTCCTTCGTTAAGAACGCGCCTGGCGTCGGTAGGCCTCAATAGTGAAGGTCACGTTCGTGCCGTGTATTATTAGATTTAAATTCGCAAATTTGCAATCACAGAGTGAAATATTTGTACTTGTACTGTGCTAACACGCAGATTTTGAATGCATGACTCATTTCGCCTCTAATTTGTTGCAAATATGGGCAACATATTGTGGTATGAAACACGGCCGTAATTATTTACATTAATGTAGGAAATGCGCTGTAGAAACAGTTACGACTTGGTTACCAAGATGTTTGCTTTGTCACTTATTTTCATATAATATTTACGCTCCTCCTCCTCTAATTTGCAGAATAATATATACAATACTCCTTGCACATTGAAGGAAAATAAATAGATTTTTGTTTTTGTGTTATTACAAAATTTACCTTGCACATTGAAGGAAAATATTTTATTTTTGTGTGTTATTACAAAATTCACCTTCCACGTTGCCAACGTCCATACTACGTTGAATACACCGGTTCTCGTCCGATCACCGAAGTTAAGCAACATCGGGCGCGGTCAGTACTTGGATGGGTGACCGCCTGGGAACACCGCGTGACGTTGGCTTTTTGCATTTCATTTCTTTTTCCAATTTTATGTTAAAAAAGCAGACATGGTTTTTTTACTCAATCAAAACTGAATCTCATTTTTCGCAAAATTCACTGGGTTTGTTTTGCAAATAAATACAGTGCCTGTCGTAAAAAGCTAACACAAATAATATATTCGCTGCTTAAATTCAAATTAAAATAAGATTTTTGTAAGATACTGAGTTGTAAATAATGGTCTGTCTACTTCTCAGATTTAAATGTAAATAAAAGTTAAAACAAATCGTCGCTCGTGTTATCGATACGGTTTTGACGTCTTTGTAAGTCATTCTATCGGTCGGGCATCTCTTATTGAATATACTGACTGTAAATTTTCGCTAAGCATTCGCCAACGTCCATACTACGTTGAATACACCGGTTCTCGTCCGATCACCGAAGTTAAGCAACATCGGGCGCGGTCAGTACTTGGATGGGTGACCGCCTGGGAACACCGCGTGACGTTGGCTTTTTGCATCATATTACCTTTTTTTTTAATAACGATTTCTTTTTAAAATCACATTATGATTATAAAATAAACAAAATCTATTTATTTATTTCAAGCATGCATCATTATTACATTTTAATAGCAGTCAATCTTTTGGAGATAAGTGTTTTCGGCGTGATTGATATACATATTGGTACCGAATTTCAGCTTTCTAGTGCTAACGGTCACAGAGATTAAGCGAGGACGGACGGACGGACGGACAGACAGACAGACATGGCGAAACTATAAGGGTTCCTAGTTGACTACGGAACCCTAAAAATTAGCCTATGTCCGCCTCCAGGGTCGCTACTATCTCTGTACCAAAATTTATCAAAATCGGTTTAGCCATGTAGGCGTGAAGACGTAACAAACAAACTCACTTTCGCTTAAATAATATTAAGTAAGAATTATAGAAAAGTTGTGCGTAGCTAAGTATTCATATGAACAATTTGTTTTACAGGAGCGTCGCAAATACGACAAAATCGGCTGGAACATCTCGTACGACTTCGCGGAATCCGACTTCACAGTATGCATGCAGATCCTGCAGTGTTACCTGGACAGGTGCTACGCCGTGCGAGGGCCCACGCCTTGGGCTACGCTCAAGTATCTCTTCGGAGAGGTAAGTATGAAGACTGTAAAATAACCGCAGGTGTTGTCCTTCCCGTCCCGTCATTGGGATTTTTTTAGGGTGCTATACAACGGTGCCACAAAATGGAACCCTTATTGGATCATAATATTGTCCGTCTGTCTATCTGTTTGTCAAGACCCTTTATTTTGGGCACGCTTGACGTGACAGAGTCGAATTGAAATTGAAATCATATACTCAAATCTGTGGTCCTTTTGTGCTGTGAAATCAACCCTCTAAGTCGCGTCGCCCACACGACCAACAGTTGAGGCGCAGTCGGGGCGCGGGTGCGTAGCGCGTCGCCCACACGACATTTGTAAAGAAAATCTCTTTTCGGCGTGCCTGTTATGTGCCTGCGCGTCAATTGCACCTCGATTGTTGATCTTGTGGGCGATGCGCCTAATGCGCCCACGCCTCGACTGCGCCTCGACTGTTGGTCGTGTGAGCGACGCGCCTAAGTCAACGCAGTCAAGAGATATGGCTGTTTATGTCGAATTTTGAACGAAACCACTCTTTAACGGTTTTTTTTATCTAGACCGTAGCTAGGAACCTTTTAGTTACGCAGATATTGGAGGTCAAAGCTATTTGACACCGGATTTAAGTAATAAGTCTGCTAACGAATGTGCTAATTTTAACAGTAGACAAACAACGAGGTTCTGTGGTCTACTAATAACCCATTCCCAGGTAATGTACGGCGGTCGTGTCATAGACGACTTCGACCGTCGCGTGGTGGGCACGTACATGGAGGAGTACCTCGGCGACTTCCTGTTCGACAAGTTCCAGCCCTTCCACTTCTACTTCGACAGTGTGTTCGATTACGTCATTCCGCCCGACGGGGAGAAGGAGGAGTATATCGGTATGGATGCTTTGTGAACACTGAATTCATTTTAAAACTCTGTTTCAGTGTATACGATTATAATCATGCATAAATGACGTCGAATTGAATTCGTCGAATTGAATTTAACAGTCTTACAGTTGACAAAGTTTCATTAAATTATATCCTTACTAATATTATAAAAGCGAAAGTGAGTTTGTTTGTTACCTCTTCACGCTTTAATGGCTAAACCGATTGTGATGAATTTTGGTACATAGATAGTTGGGAACCAGGAGAAGGACATAGGCTAATATTTTTTTGAAAAAAGTGGGATCTGAGGGAGAAAGAGGGAATAAAAGGGAAAACTTACCGTTGCTATTACAAATCAATAAGGCGCAAGGAGAACTGTGTTACCCCAAATTTAACGCGGGAGAAGCCGCGGGCGAAAGCTAGTCATAACATAAAAAGCGATTTTTAATGACATTAGTTAACATTTAAACACCAAACTTATACACAGGTGCATGCATTATGTGATGCACTTTTAAATAATACCTATGGGCTATGACTTTCATTATCCTTACATATTTTTTGTAATAAGTATTACAGATATGAAGACACTTATATACAACCTTTATTCCGTTTTTGAATAACCTGTTGATTAAAAAAAAAACGTATTATTTTTTTTCTCTATAGAATTTATCGACACACTACCGCTGGCGAATACGCCCGAAGTATTCGGCCTGCACCCGAACGCAGAGATCGGGTACTTCAGCCAGGCTGTAAGAGAGATGTGGGGACATCTCATAGAACTGCAGCCACAAACCAGTAAGTATCGTCCTAACACTTGTGGTTTTAACCTACCTCAAATAGGAGGAGGTTCTATGTTCGAGCGTTTTTTTTTTATGCAGGTTCACCGATTACTCCGCCAACTGTGGACCGATTTTCACAAATTCTTATTTTGTTCGAAAAGGTATACCTACTTTTGAAGTTTAACAAACTACCTACTAAGCAATATAAAAATAGAATTGATATGAGAATTGATATGACGACACGGTTGGCGCAGTGGCTGAGCGATCGACTGCTGCGCTGCGTGTCACGGGTTCGATTCCCGCACAAAAAAAAACAATTTTGTTTATATTGCTTGGGTAGTTATGAGTTATCGTCTATAAAACATTTTTTATTAAAGCCTTTTTTTTTAAATAATGTTTTTCATAACTTGTGCCTTTGCTGTATAAAGAGCCTTTGTCTAGCATTAGGACAGTTATATAATTTGGTATTTTTGTTGAAAACTATCGGTTACAAAATGACAGTAGTTGAAAAAAGTTCGGATACAACAAGTCATATTACAAAAAAAAAAGTTTTACTTATATAATGTTTCTTTTTCCATGCGGCTTTAGCAAAAGTTTGGGACCGTAAGTATGGGGTAATATGTATATTGATGAAATGCTTAACATCATTAATTATATACGAAAGCTAATATTTTTTTTTTGATGTTTTTATTGCTGCTAGGTATTGTCGAAGGTAAGCTAATAATTAATTAATTGATGTTACGGTACCTATTGCGAAATATCAGGAAAGTATTGTGTCGAACTTAATAAGTTCGAAATAATAAACTAGATTAAACGCGCGACACCGACAAACATTTCTATAAGGAAAAGTTTATCTAAAGGCAGTATCATGCATGCCAGATAAAAAGTAGATTCGTCAGTTTATAAACGTGAATTTCAAATCAGTTGCCGCCAACGTCCATACTACGTTGAATACACCGGTTCTCGTCCGATCACCGAAGTTAAGCAACATCCGGCGCGGTCAGTACTTGGATGGGTGACCGCCTGGGAACACCGCGTGACGTTGGCTTTTTGCATTTTTTTACTGTTTCCATTTTTTTGGTTAATGTAGGATTCCTCCCGATCAGTTTTACCGTTTAATCGTTATTTAAAAATCATCAAGGTATATTTTTTTAACTTGATCTGAATTTTTAATCTCATATTCCTTAGTGATGTGTACATTTTATTTGGCTTGATTTTAGCTTATAATATGTGAAAAAATAAATACCGTGCCCAGTAAACTGACAAAATAATTTATTTTTAACAACACGAGTAGGTAGGTACTTCATTGAGTTGATTAAACAAAAAAAAAAATGGGCTGTATAAATTAGTGATTGTTAATTTTCGTTCATCATTCGCCAACGTCCATACTACGTTGAATACACCGGTTCTCGTCCGATCACCGAAGTTAAGCAACATCGGGCGCGGTCAGTACTTGGATGGGTGACCGCCTGGGAACACCGCGTGACGTTGGCTTTTTGCATTTATTACTGTTTCCAAGTTTATGTTAATGTAGGTACCCCTGACCAATTCGACTGTTTAATTTTGATTTAGAAATCATCAAGGTATTTTTAACTTGATCTGAATTATTAATCTCATTTTTTTTAGTGATGTGTACATTTTAGTTGGATTGTTTTTGGCTTATTTAATGTGAAAATAAATGGATACCGTGCCTACTAAACTGAAAAAAACTATTTATTTTTACCAACACGAGTATCTACTTTATTGAGTTGATTAAACATAAAAAAACGGGGGATCGTATAATGCTGAGTTGTAATTATAGTAATTTAATAACCTCATTGTGTTTAGGTAAAACGTCATGCATGTTAAATTATAATGGCTTACTTCATAAGCTAGGCGTGTCCGTGATCTTTATTATAATGTTATTGTAACGGTCAAGTTTTTATTTGTACAAGAGATCCTGTACAAATTACTGATTGTTAATTTTCGTTCATCATTCGCCAACGTCCATACTACGTTGAATACACCGGTTCTCGTCCGATCACCGAAGTTAAGCAACATCGGGCGCGGTCAGTACTTGGATGGGTGACCGCCTGGGAACACCGCGTGACGTTGGCTTTTTGCAATTTAAAAACATGGGTGTAAAAAAGTACTTTATTAGTTACAATGCATTTGTTTTTTTAATTTACTTCCCCTTAAACTACTGAACCAATTTCAAAGACATTTGGCACACAGATAGTTAAGACCCCGAACAGTAGGTACTCCCGACAAATTAATCCCGTGGAACACATACCGAACGCCACGTGTGCATGAGCTAGTAGTGAACATTTGCATGTTTTTATTGTCTACAAGAAAAAAAATAACGACACCATGGTCTCTAAAAAAAAGTAACGTCGTTCTTTGGATACCTAGGCTGAATAGCCCGACAGTTATAGACTAGTTCATTAATCAGGTGTGCTTGAGTAGACTCATCAAACATTGGTGACTTTACCAGGCGAGGGAGGCGGCGCGATGAGTCGCGAAGACTTCATCGACGCCACGGCAGTAGACGTACTTTCCAAGCTGCCGACGCCCTTTGAGGTCTGGCGCGTACGCAAGCAGTTCGAGATGAACATCACACCTACCCTTGTTGTGCTGCTGCAGGAGTTGGAGAGGTATAAACAATAGACAATATTGTTGCCCTCTGTAAAAACCTATTTTCGTCTCAGTAAGACCAAAACTTTGAGAGATATGATTATTTTTTGTACACACATAGAGAATATCTCAAAATGGCTGCCAAAAAGCGGGGACTTTTCTCTGATTAGACCCAAGTGTGTATCGTAATAGTAGGTATTTTAAAACACTCAGATAAGTATCTAGAATGTCGCTAGTCCATGACCGGCCACATTGTATAGTAGACTAGAAGGCATAATAACTGATACAGTCAAGGTCATCCAGTGCGAATGCGCTACGACCCTAAACCTTCCAGCATATTTTGTATTAAATTATGGTCTCATGGTTTTTTTGGAGGTCAAGTTTAAGGGTATCAACCAACCACAAATCAAGAATGAAATATTACCCACAGATTCAATCGCCTTATCATAAAGATGCGCACCACTCTGTCTCTCCTCCGCAAGGCTCTAGCGGGCGAGATAGGCATGGATGCTGTACTGGACAACGTCTCTTACTGTATGTTCAACGGACAGCTGCCAGAGGTAAACCATTTTGTTCAGTCTGTTATTGGTTTTAAATTCCTTTTTGTGTTGTTGGTCTCATCACCATTTTCCTGACTTTGTCCTATTCTATTTGGGGTCAGCGCAACACATTTTCTTCTTCCATTCTCCCCTGTCAGACGTCACGGCATCATTTACTCCTTTCTCCAATCTCATCCATTAGACAATCCATCCATCTTTTCTTTGGCCTTCCTCTCCCCTCTCCATCCAACAACATTCAAAACCATCACTGTTTTAGTAACATGAGCTTCGTCCCTCCTCATTTCATGCAGGGTAAAAAGTATGCTTCATTTCTTTTGTTCCAGGTGTGGCGTGACCTGGCCCCTGCCACTTGCAAGGGACTTGGCGGGTGGATGGACCACTTTATCGCACGGACTAAGCAATATACAGACTGGGTTATACTTTTTATACTGTAATGAACTTATAAGTATACTAGCGGTCCGGTACGTGCTTCGCTACGTATTTACAAAAAAATGTGATGCAGCGCCATCTGCCAGACAAAATTGTGAATCTAAACCATTCCCAGATCCCCTTGAACACACAAAAATTTCATCAAAATCGGTCCAGTCGTTTGAGAGAAGTTCGGTGACATACACACTCACAGAAGAATTATATATATAAAGATGACATGTGTTTGCTCCTCTATGAGGCATCCGCTGGAGTATTGTCTCATCGACTTTTTCTATAGTGGAGCTCGTGGCTAAATAATTGCAGTCTCATAGGTCGATTTTTAGGTTAAGCCTCGCTTGCCTAGGTTGGTCTGTGGATGGGTGACCACCCGTTATATACCGAGTTTCCTCCGTGTCTCGAAAAGCACGTTAAGTTGGTCCCGGCTGTCATTTGTAGATCTTTGACAGTCGTTACAGCTAGTCAGTGTCCCGAAAGTCCCTTACCAAGGGGTATCGTACTACCCAGTACTAACTGGGTTATGGAGGTCAGATAGGCAGTCGCTCCATGAAAAATACTGGTATTCAGCTGCATCCGGTAAGACTGGAAGCTGACCCCAACATAGTTGGGAAAAAGCTAGGCAGATGATGACACTTGTACACAAACGGTCACAATTACCTATTGCCTGTCTACCTTCATACATTCATAAATTATATTTTTTTTATTGTTGTATCAATAACCCAACCTAACGGTTTCATCCGCTGCTTAGGTTCCCTTCTGAAGAGGGCCACATTTGTATCTTTGGGCTTTTATCACTTAGGGGTATAAAAAATAGATTAATTACTACTGACTCTTAGTAATCTATTAATCATACCTGCTTAGTTACTTATCTTTTTTATTGACTCCACTACTTCACTGACACTGACACATTTTTTGACTTATTGCGCAGGCCACAATGGAAGAGCCCGTCGTGATCTGGCTGTCCGGGCTGCACATCCCGGAGTCGTACCTGATCGCGCACATACAGATCGCGTGCCGCCTGTACACGTGGCCTCTGGACCGCTCCACGCAGTTCACGCGCGTCACCAAGTGGACATGCCCCGACGAGATCGAGGAGAGGCCTGTTTGTGTAAGTACCTACAATACGGCCAACGAGAAGCGAAACCAAATGTAAACAAAACCCATGCTAAAACCCCATCTAAAATGGCCGCCCAAATGTTGGCGAACCCGTCTTAACGTTGTCATGTTTTTGCCGGGAGAACGAGACATTACGACAAAGGCACAAGATGGAAAGAGCTAAATATTAGATTGTCAACGCCACAGTTGTTCTTTAGGTTAATGACCTTTCGTATCGCTTCTCGTTGGCCGTACTGTACTTGTTATCCAATTCTAGGCTAGGAACAATTGGGTAGTTCATACCATTAACCAATAATTTAAAAACACATTTTTTCTGAAAGAACACCTTATTCTAGACCTGAGAACTCCATTCATTAATCAAAAAAGTGACGTCATCGGTTGCGAGTCTCTTAATACAAAATCTATGGGGGAAGCGCGTTTTGACAGCTCATAAAAGGTATATCAATTGATTGGTGGTGTCAACTACCCTATTCAACATCTTTACAAATAAAAAAATAATTGAAGGCTTTATTTTATGTTTGTTTTTTCAAATATTTAAAGTTGAAATATATGTGAGAAGAGCAAATAAAGTACCTACCTAATGAATTGTATGCTTTATTTCTGATCAGGGTTGCTACGTTCGTGGTCTGTACCTGGAGGGCGCCCGATGGGACTTGGAAGACACCTGCCTGAGACGCTCGCATCCCAAGGTGTTGGTCACAGAGTTGCCTATTATGTACGTCATACCTATAGAGGCACACAAGCTCAAGCTGCAGGTATGTTTCTTGTACTATACTTAGGTACAGTCAGCAAATCAGAGGGGCATGCCAGGGCTGCGGTATCGGGTGGTTCAAAAAATATACCGCGGCCCCGGAACATAAAGGGCAAAAGAAGGAACATGGGTGGGTTTTAGTAAGTAAAAATCTGTCATGTCGTGATTTGAGGGTGTGAACTCTGGTACACGCTGTACATTTAATATCCGTTTTCACTAACAAAGCTACACCGAAATAAATGCTCGTATTGAAAACAAATCACGGGAAAATGAAAAAGGTGCTTTTCTATTTAGGTATTTGTGTTTCCTAACGTTAGTGAAAACGAGCATAAGTTACCTTTCCTCTGCCTTCATGAATCAGTTTTTCTCCTATGTTTTCCTATTTTTACTTCTACAGCCTGTAGGTATATATAAGTATTTTATGAATTCTGATAAACTTCTGAATAAAACCATTCATTCACCTTTGTCACAAAGTACTTATTTAATAGAATTTAGAGCGTCCGCAAAACTCGCGCGAGTGATCGCCACCAAAAAAACTCAACACTAGGTTCAAATTCGATAGTATTACACAATGCGCTTGCGAGCAGTTTCAATATCAAGGCTTAGTAGGCGTTTTGCCTAAAGTTGTAATTTAGAATTGCCCATTACACAGCGCCATGGGTGGCAATTTGTATTGGTGTTTGTGAAAACGGGCAAAAAGTAGGTTAGGTGCACATTAGACAGCGAAAGCAACATCCTACTAATATTACAAATGCGAATGTTTGTGAGGATGGATGTATGGATGTTTGTTACTCTCTCACGTCAAAGCGGCTGAACGGATCTTGATGAAATTTAGTACAGAGGTACATTATAGTCTGGAATAACACAGGATACTTTGTTTTTCGATATCGCGCGGGCGAAGCCGCGGGCGTCAGATAGTCCTTCATAAATTGATAAAATAAGTATCCATAATCTTTTATCAATCTAAGGAGAATGGAAGTAGCCCGCGAAAATAAAATTTTCTTACGATTTTTTAGGGTTCCGTACCTCAATAGTTAAAAACGGAACCCTTATAGTATGATATGACTGTTGTCCGTCTGTCTGTCTGTCAAGACCCTTTATCTCGGGAACACGTGGAGGTATCGAGTTGAAATTAAAACCATTTAATCAAGTCTGTGGTCTCTAAGTCTGCACAGTCAAATTATATGGCCTTTTATGTCGATATTTGTATGGAACTCTCAGTGCGCGAGTCCGATTCTCTTTAAGCTGTCCGCTTCTTTTTAATTGCAGGTCTGTGCCAGGCTGTTTATACATCTACTTATTCATGAAATAGTCATTCAAATAAATTAAACGAACTTCGATGGTTGTATTGATAATTTTCACTCTGTAAATACATACGTGTTACGGTCGAGTCACAATGACATGCGAAATTAAAAAAAAGAATTTTCCTGTTAACCCTAAAATAATCTACACTAGGCCCTTTAGCCAAACAGCAGTCGGCAGCAGACGACAATCGTTTTCGCTCAGCAGTCACTAATACATTTTTAACTTTATACCCGCGCATATAGTTGAAATCTATTAACGTTAACATATCGTTTTTGTTTGTTTCGTTCGTTATCGCTCAGCAGTCTTTAATAGATTTTCAACTATATGCGCTAGGGTATAAAGTTGAAAATGTATTAGTGACTGCTGAGCGATAACGATTGTCGTCTGCTGTTTGGCTATAGGCCCAGATTCGTTAGGTGACCCCAAAACTTCTTGACAACCGACAACTGTAACCTTGACTATTTCACGTGGCCTGCCTAGACAGGGGCTGGGGGGCAGTCCCACTGATGACTTAACAAATAGTCTACTAAGCAATCACTTTTGTGCGTAAACAATACAAAAATAGGTTCAATAACGCGGATTTTCCTCACGAAGTTCGTGCAAGTTATTATTTCTGTCCGTAGATAAAGTGCTTGACGCATTTAGACTTCCCAGAATTGTTTTTAATGATTTCAGTCTGAATCTGAAATTAGTGTCAACATTTTTTTTAATGAGATATCTAACATAAAAATACCGATAATAAATGTATCGTTTTCCTATAAATCCTTACTATAATATTACAAAAGCGAAAGGCATAGGTAAATGGCCAAACCGATTTTGATGAATTTTGGTACAGAGATATGGGTCCCTGGAGAAGGTCATAAGCAAAAAAAAAGTGAGAAAAGGGGGAGGTTTTTTTTTTCGATCATCACGCGGTTTAAAGTTAGCGTTAGCCCAAAGTAGGTACCTATGCCACGCGGACGAAGTTGTGGGCGGAAGCTAGTTTGTAGGAGAAAATCAAAACACATAACATCACGCCTGTAATCAACGAAGGGTTAGGCAGTGGTTCTCCTAATAGTACCCTCCACATTTCGCCATTTATGTACCTACTTAAGTACTATATAATAGGGGGCAAGCTTATTGCCATCAACCGGTTACAAATCCTGAAAAAAATATTAAAATAAAGGAGATTGTTTGTAAAGAAGTTGCCAAAAACGTCATCTATGCATAATTATCACTTAGCAGCGTCGTGATAAATAATTATTAAATGTTTTAAACATAAATAAACGAATTTGACGAAATCTCGTGTGTTATGAACTTATGATAGGACTATAAAGGCTCTTATTCACTGTAGGGTTAGCGGAAATTTGTTTTTTTGTAATTCCCGCTTAATGAACCCACATAAGTATGTTAACTTTTACATGTTTTTGATTAGTTTTACGCACTAGTGAGCTGAGCCCACCCTTGACGCCTCCCACTTGTCATTCTGCGTTAAATTTGTCTACTTTAAGGATTATGGAATCCAACCATTTTTCAGTACAGTATTTCTTTCACAAAAAAGAATAAAACATCGAGAAAAGTAGGTGCACAGTTCGGGTTGGTCGTTATCTATGAATAAATACCGACAAGAAAGAACATGGTTACATTTAAGATCATTTAGTGTATAATGTTAATTTGATACAAGGTTAATTCGGTGTGGGAGTACAGTATTTAGTCGTTGCTTGCTTGCTTTTTGAACGGGCCCTCAACGCCAAGAAACTCATTGTAGCTATAATTATTTATGTCACATATTAGTGCCGGTACGCGCTTCCTTGTCACATATCCTATGCTACAATAGCGCTCAAAAGGTTAACAAAAGGGTAGATGAAGTTGAAACAATTTAAAAACGTAACAAGTATCTACCTATGACATGTGAAATGCTATTATAAAGGCTGTTGCCTTACCCGCAGCGTCTGGACATAATTATATTTGTCATCTTGTCTTTGTGTGAGTACGCGACTTTAGCCACGCATCTACTGTGAGGTGTGACCTCAGTGGAAGCCGATAACCTACATTATTAAACATATTCAAGGCCAAGAGTTTATCTATTAGCTTTGTTTATGGGTAGGTAGGCATTTTGTTTGTCCACAAACTACACTTCTTTACATCCTGTTATCTTGAATATTTTGGAATTGGCTTCGAGAGATAATATACTCGTAGCTTTAATTAGATTCTGAAGATGTTGTAGGTAGGTATTGTGTTGTAGGTAGGTACTTGTTGATGAAAGTTGCAAAACTAATGAAAATCGGTACTTCCTTTCTAGTCTTAGAAATGCCAGATACCCTTATCTACCTCTCAGATAACAGCGTAATTGATCAAGTCATTTTGACAGGCATTTCCGTTATTACAAATTCGTCATAGTACTGTGACAGGAAGAGATATTCGATACTATCATAAATATTATCAGTAATCTTTCGCTGAAACACCTACTCGTTAGTCATGTTTCTTGTTCGTGATTTCCTCAACGGACATATCTTATTTTAAATTATCTTTCTCTCCACCAGAACACGCTACGCACGCCAGTGTACACCACATCGCAACGACGCAACGCGATGGGAGTTGGTCTGGTCTTCAACTCAGACCTATGGACTGCGGAACATCCTAGCCATTGGATTCTGCAAGGAGTTTGCCTTATCATGAATACGGACTAATTTAGGAGGCGAATCAACAAACGTTCTTTCATCCAACCCTTCTTGAGCCTCTCGGGGTTGCGGGTTTTTCGAAAGAGATACCGTAGCGCCGGAACGTAAAGGGCAATAGAAAGAACATGGGTGGGTTTTAGTCAGTACAAGTCTGACAATCCCCCCGCTCCGCCCAGAGCGGGGGAAGTTATTTGATGATTTCCCACCCCAAAAAAAATAAAAAAAGCCTTCTTGAGGGAGACAATGTCAATGTTTCACTAAGTGGCTACGGAAATAATAGAGAAAAAAACGAGTAAGTATGGTGTTTATGTTTTTCAACTGTTCGAGATATTTTATTCTCAGCAGGCGCAATGACCTTGTGATATATCAAGGACACGTTCCATCTGATTAATGATTCTATGGATCATAATATTATGAGTTATTTCAAATTGACGTCTTACCGCCTCATATCAACTGTCTAGTCAATGTAGTACCTTTTTATATTGAGAATATTTTTTCATTGCAATAATTAATTAATTACGTTGCATTATATTATTATACTTGTAAGGTTTTATTAGATGTTAATTTTTAGATAATTACTGATTAGAATGTATAACACTGTATTTTAATGTAAAATAAAAATGTGTAGTACAAAATACTTTATTTTATTTACAATTTCTCAAAGGAAGCAACAATTTGACAGTCAAGGTTGTCTAACCACAAAACTGAATAAACTTGACCTACAACCACACTCCATATGTACTTGTTAAGGTCAAAGCACTTCTTTAATGTTTTTTTTTTTTGTAATGTACTGTTGTTATTTTGTATTAGTTATTTCATTAAGAATGTGAATAAACTACCTATTTATTATTTGAGTTACAATGCCAAAAGTGTTATCATCTGCCTAGCTTCTTTGCAATGTTCTGGGATCAGCTTCCCATCTGACTAAAAATATATTTATTAATAATGCTATGATGCTGCTATTCAGTTATTATGTGATTTCGGAAGCACAGTGCAAGAATAATGTTATTGAAAAATAAACCTTATACCACTGTTAAAAAGCATACAAGAATTGAGCAGCCATTTCATGTCTGCAGCATTATTCAAACAACTTTGCACTTTACAACCTTGACAAGAAATTATATTTTCGGTTTTCATTGGTTAATCCTCTAGTTTTTGCTCTTCTTAGGCTGTACAGGGCCTAACTCAATTTGCCTTTTGCTTTCACCTGAGGTAGACATAAATTGTAAAATGAGCTACTTATAAAATCTGACAGCCGTTGCCACTTCACCCAACCTTTGTTGAATAAGAACTCTTTTGTTTGCTCCTTCCCAACATAATGGGGATCCTGTAAGAAATAAAGTATACATGTTTGAACAAGACAGTTATTTATAAAACAACAATTAAAATCGTACCAAAGTTACTTTTAATATTGCCTCGCATTAGGAATTTCTCCTGTATTGTAAGTACATTTACAAACATTTAAACACACATTATGCAAACAGTCAGACCCAGGGCCACATTTTTATACAGTCCTAAGTGTGGTTCGCTTTTATAACCTAATACTCTTAATGATGTTCAGGTCTCTGAACTTGTCATGATTTACTCTAGAACACTAGAATCAAAGAGTGAGTTCAATACAACAACAGGCTATCACAATATTTACTGTTGTTTTTCTTCAAAACATTCCAAATGTAAATCTTACCACAACCAATAGACTAGCATCTCTCTGTCCAATATGAATGCCCAGAATGCCTTTGGAAGAAGCATCTACATCTCCGCCCATCATCACAGGACTTCCAAACTTGTCAAAGTGGGACACTAATGTATCCACTATGGTCTTTAGTTCATCTCCATGGTTTACATGCAGTATCTTGCACGGTATGTCATATAAATTGTCTATGACTAGACATACCTGTAAAGACAAATATTTTAATAGGTAACTTCATCCTGCCATCTCATAAAAAGTAAATGTTCACAATTTCAAATTTTTTAGACGAATATTGCTTGGATTATATTTATATTCAAAGGAATATTGTTTTACTAAAAATTGTGGGGTGTGTGAGCAAGTTGTACTGTGTGCATTTTGATAACTTGTTACTTGTGAGGGAGAGTGCTTCAAGAATTTTCTTACGAGTATTCTACCTATAAGCATTATATTTATGTAATTATATGTATGTTTAGGACCCAAAAGCCATGGTTGCATGGGAATTATCATCAAGATAAATATTAATAAGAAAAAGAAAATCAAGATAAGTAATTATTTTTTGTTGTTTGTAATATTTTACTTGAATGTGATATTACAGAAAGTCGATGTGGCGGCTCTTGGTCGTCAGGCCCATGCTGATGATGAACGCCTTCTATTCGATTTCTTACTTAAATTACTAAGAATAAAATGAGACAATGTACCTCAAAACTACCAATCCATTGCCTTGAACCTAGAAATCCTTGGGGTTTGTCCTCTAGTTTTACTAATATCTGTTGAATTTCTTTTATAGAAGGCACTTTGACATTACTGTTTTGATTATCAGTCATCCAGGAACATAATGTTTGCAAAGTTCTATAGCCGCAACCCCAGCCCTTGAAGAAAAATATAATTTAAAAGTTAAAAATAAACACGTAAACAATATAACCTCAAAATGAAGTAGATTACAAAATAGTTACGAACTACAGTATAATTTGACTTAAACAGTATCTTACTCTGTCGTCAAAACCGTCGCAGAGGTAATGATAATATTCATAATTTCCAGAAACTAAGAATGTTTTTCCTGAATCTTTCACAATCTCAGCACTTTCGTGAACGTTTGTCAACAAACCTGACATTTTAGTGGGAGTGTTGCTAGTGCTATGCTGTTTTTGTTTTCAATATTCGTCTTAAATATGCCTCGTGTATAAAAATTAAGAAAAAGAATTAACGATTACTTATTATGAGACTTGATCTTTATTTTGGACTAAACCCTATAAAAACCATGCAATGTCAAAATTTGGATTACCGTCCCATCGGAGTGAGGGAACAGAGAGTGCACCTGTGCCTGCGCCTACTTTCAACTTTTTTAATTTTTTTCTACTTGTGCGGCCGCCGCGTCGTGACCAAAAACAGGACAGTAGGACTATATACCTACATTTTGGGTGTAGTCAGGACTGTCTAATAATATAGAGTAATGCCATAGATCCGTTGATGATCGTTGGCATTACACCATCCCATTAGACATTTTATTCGCCATAATTGTTTTTTTATTTATTGGAGCAGAATTTTGAATAACTAGTTAAAGATCGGGTTACTGTGACATTTAATGGGTTGGCAATAATTCATTTTTATGAAGGTTTTTAGGACAGATAGGTAGGTATTTAATTAGTTCCGGATTGCCATAATTACTAGGCCCTGTTAATGTAGGAAACCTATAATTAGAGACTATCATTGACATAAGTAACCTGTTTCCTTATTACCTACTTACAGCTTTAATTTCCTTATTTTTGTGTTTTTTATTACCTGCCTATACCTAAGTGCTTACATTAGAGGTACCTATCGATGATTTTATGTAGGTAAGTAAAAAAAACCAGTTATTGACTTCGACTTAGGCAGATGATTTATGAACTTAAGCACTATCTAAATATTACGTAATTCTTTAAACGTCGGTACATCAATACAGGAATTTCTACTATTCTACATAGCAACTGGTGTGACATTTTTTATTATTGTGTTTTTTCTTGAATTCTTCGGTAGGTATATATCTATTTACCTACCAAATGACCAAAGTAACAAGTTTTGCTTAGGTTTACCAAAAATATAATTTGTGAAGTGACATCATAGTAATATTTGAAACACCTACTTAAAGTACAACAAAACTATCTTTATAAGAAGTAACAACCTTCTTGCTAATAACATAAACAATCATGCTATAAAAGACTCATGTAACGAACATGTAAAAAATCATGTAACACGTAACTGGTCAGTGAACGTACCTAATGAACAAAGCGCTTTTTTATGCCCAAGGGCGAAATTTAGAGTTAACTGTACCTAAGTCATCATAATTTTCCTGCCCTTGTCCCATTCTATTTGGGGTCGGCGCAACACGTTTTCTTCTTCCATTACCCCTATCAGACGTCACGGCATCATTTACTCCTTTCTCCTTCATATCATTCCTAACACAATCCATCCATCTATTCTTTGGCCTTCCTATCGCTCTCCGTCCATCAACATTCAGATCCATCACTCTTTTAGTCACATGTCCTTCATCCCTCCTCATTACTTTACATAGTACGTACCTTCTATCACAAAAAAATCTGCTCATTATTAAAACAAAATCCCGTGAACACTATGGCCATAATATAGGTAAGTACTCATCTGTTTAGCACCCACTGTTAAAAGATGAGCGTCAATAAGCGCTCCTATAACCACCGGGCGCTGCAAGAATGAAAAGTCCTTACGGTGATCAGATGATTTTTTATAGTTCCGTAGCTCAAAGGAAAAGACGGTCCCTTACATGATCACGTCCGTCTGTCTACCTGTCAGGTCCCTTTAGGTATCTCGGGAACGTGTGGAGGTATTGAGTAGAAATCAAAACTGAGAAAAGAAATTACATGCGTAGGTACCTACGTATGTAATTTCTGTAGCTATAAAAAAAAATCAACCCTCTAACTAAATCGAAAGATATGGCCGTTTAAATCGCAAGTTTATACGTGTCCGTATAAACTTGCGATATAAATGACCAATCTTGGTCGGTTTTTTTGGTAATAGTAACAGTTGACTGCATTGCCCAGCTTAGAATGAATAGTCATTAGATTAAGGTCAGCTCATACTAGTTACATTACCATAGACGTGTGGTTTATTGTGTCATGAAGGTTCCACAATGGTAACCACCATGTGGCAAAAGGAGGATCTTATTGGGCCAGAGAACGCTCTCGTTGGGAAGAAGAAGAAGGATAGGGGTCTGGTACTCCTGGTCTCATTGTACTCCACTCTTCCTGATACTAGGAGCCTGTTCTAAATACCGGCCACTGCTTCATTTAAATAGAATGCTTCTATTTTCAAATAATTTCAAACTACACAAAAGTGAAAAGATCCACCAATAAAGTTTAAAGCAGATAAGATTTTAGCAGAGCAAATGAAACCATCGTAGTCATGTAATTGACTGTACCAGTTTAACGTTTTTGTAAATATTTTTTTGTTTTTCTGTTACAAATGTGTTACCGACAATGTTTTATTGTTTAAGCCATGTACACGTTTTTAAGACAAAGAGCAATTATTTGTACGTACATGGAAGACTCATACAAAGGTTGCCGATCTAAATTCGCTCGAATTTTAATTATTTACGACAAGCGTCTGTGGCAAAGTAAACAGTTTCTACAATGAAAATTAGCATAGGAAAATATTTCTCGAACAGATGGTCGTTGGAAATATAGGAAGTAACAATAAACGCAATTCGTTACCTACTTGTGTTCAAACAGCATTATGCCATTTCGATAGGGGTGAGCCTATTATTAACTATCTAGATTCTAGGCTGCTAGTGTGAACATCCTGAAGGAAGAACACAACAACACTGCCACTGGGAATTGACATAGCTCATCAACAGCAAGATCGAACCTACATCAATATTCTCAGTTTCAGAAATTTTAAATTCAACTTTTCCGGCCATAAGTTTAAAAAAAAAGCGGTAGAAAATCATAGAGCCTAAAATTTTGTATTGTATAACGGGCTGGTGTCCGCAACTCCACGTCTAAGGCGCGTATTTTGCGTATGGGTGGGAATATTATTCGATCCACCCCAGCTCCACGAGAAACGTCAGCAGCGCCTTGGTGTTGCTGACGATCTCGCGAAGAGTACCTAGAGCCTAACATACGATCTCCTTTTTATAAATCGGTTAATACACACTTATACAACCAGAAGGGTGAGCCGTTTTCTCCCAAATCATTTACTAGGACGTTGAGACTGTATTCATGGATCTAGCAGACGGGTTCAGTAATGATAGGTATTAATAGTCGGTTTCAAAATCTCACCAACCAACGTTTTGCTGAAAATATCATCCTATTTGCACAGACTGTTGCTGATTTACAACAGATGCTCCAAAATCTGTGTGCAGCAAGCCTTGAGGTTAGACTAATTATTATTATGAGTCGATCAAAAATTGAGGTCATGTCTAATAGGACAAAAATAAGGGTAGAGGTAGATAGGCAAGAAATCCACGTTGTAGTCCAGTATACTTATTTTCGTTAAGTTATCTCCAAAAACAAACAACACTGAGAAATCTACCGTCAAGTCAAAAACGCTTGAAAAATACTACTGGTCCACGAAAAGCTGATCTAAGTAATTTACATACCTACTTATAAAGGATGAGATTTGTATTTTAAATTTTCGGAAAGAAACTTAACAAGATGTGTGAAAAAAAAAATAACCATCTTAAAAAAATATTTTTTTCCATTGACAGGAAGAAAATGATAGAAAACAAAATGTACCTATAAATAAACAAATAACGTAATTATTTCTTGTCCGTAACATTTGACCAGATGTACGATGACGTGAAATTACTGGAACTGGCAGAGGAAAACATGTCGGCGCTATTTGAATATCGCAACGCAACAAATATTTGGCTGTCTCACTATTTGTACAATATTCGCTTAGGTCGGACAGGTTATCAGCGACGTGCTATAAAAGACACTACTCTAAAAAAAATCGGCATATACTCGTCTGATCTTATAGTTCTCTCATCATCTGTGATATTATTAAACAAAATGAAGGGATTTTTGGTGAGTCGACTGTGATTTCATTTATTACTGAAGCTTATATTAACAACTTAGTTTTAACTTTTTAAGTCATGTATGAAATTACATAACAAACAAAATGGCAACATTTTTGAACTTATGGAAATCCACGAATATAACAAGGAACACAATTAAAAGTTATTTTTTACTAAAGTTGAACATGTTGATTGAACTAAAGGCTGTGTGAAAACCAAAATATTATTATGATAAAAATTTGTTGCCACAAAAAACATGAATGTGATAATAACTTATGATTTCAAACGTATTTTAAATTATGTCTTGATTAAGTTTTTAATTTGGTAGTAAATAAAAGAGCTTGTTTCAAAAAGGGCTTGGTGAAAATAAAATTGAATAAGTACGTTTTTATACAAACTAAACTCTAATAATCGGCCAATGAAGGCTGAGAAAAAGCGTCGTGATAAAAGAGGCCCTTTATAGAATTAAACTTCAACAGGAAAAACATTAGAAATACAAATTTTGGCGGCTTTTTATTTCTTGTTAATGTTTTTCTCTGTCTATCGTATCTTACCTATATGCAAATTGTGTTTTTAATGTAAAGTCACCAAACGTGGTTGGGTGAAATTTTTCCATTGGCAATAAGATATTGTAAAATGTTAAATTTTTCCATAGCTGCCGACTCGTTATTACACCTATGTATTTTTCTTGGGACTGGTATTTTAATGTATTACTTGCAAGTCCATTTTAATTATTAACTTATAGTATCTACCTATCTTCCAACGATTTACACATTAATTAAAAAAGAAAAGCTTATTATAGTTGCCATTCTTAATTCATTCAAAGCCACAGTCATAAGTAAAATCAAAAAGATCCAAGCATTGATCCCGGAGGAACACGCCAAAGGGGCCTGTTTTTCTGATGGGATATTATCAAATAACTTCTCCCGGTGCAGGCGGACCTGAAGGGAGAGTCAGACTTTTCGCTAAAACTCATCTATGTTTCTTCTTTTGCCTAAACCTTCCTTGCCCGAGTTGTGAGCTGTCCGAATGAGATGCTGTGCCTCCGGAACACAAAGGCCAAAAGAAGGAACATGGATGAGTTTTAGTCAGTAAAAGTCTGACACTCCCTCCGCTCCGCCCAGAGCGGATTTATTAATTGACTGATTTTCCATTCTTAAAAAAAGCTACAGTAAAATAAATAAGCAAGCGTTAAAAACAATGTATGCAAAAGGTTTCAGTTTATACATTTTACCTTCCCTGTTTATAACATTGCCTATAAATAAGATAATTATTTCTATCAACAAGACTGTTTCAGTTCCCAAATAAAGTGCGATAACCCACGATAAGGCAGATCATTTTAAAAATAACAAAAACCTTGCGTAAATTATGAAAGACAACTACGAACGGGTTCATTGGTTCATTGCAACTGATAAAGAGATCATTAGGTAGATACCTATATTGTTTTTAATAGGGATTTGTTGTGCTTACCTACAGTGGCGTAACTATACCAACTGGGGCCCGTGGCTAATTCATTTATTGGGGCCCTATCAGTTAAAAACGTCACGCTGTACTTAGTTTAATTTTAATAAACCACTTAGTAGTGATAATAAGAAAAAATATTTCTGACCTGGCGGCCTCTTGGGCCGGAGTCCTTTTGGGTCGCGGGCCCGTGGCATTTTGCCAGTCCTGCCACCCTATAGTTAAGCCGCTGCTTACCTACGTAAATATACCAGATAAACCAGTATTTCAAATACTTAGATTTGAGTTAATTTATAGATTAAGGTTATAAGCAAGGTTATAAATAAGCATGCACATCAGTCGAAAAGGGTTTGATAGCTTCCTGCTACCCTGCGGAGACCATCTTAAAGATCTTACAAATTACGTTTAAGATGACGTTAACAAATGTTTATGCAGGGAGCAATAAAGCCATGTACTGCATAAAGCTTTATTGCTCTCTGCACAAACATTTGTACGTCCCTCAGACTGTGACCCGCACTCGATGCCCGTTCAGATGTCGGTCTTCCTGACCCATGGCATCCTCAATAAATAGTCAACCTTGGGGTAAAATACGACAACATTGTGATGACAAAAAAAAACTTTTTGTTTTCGAGAACTTACTTATATAAAAAAAAACAATTAAAAAATCTAAGTGAGGGGTTCAGATTCTGCCGGGGTTGTGGGTTGTTCGAAAGAGATAATAGGCATAACTTAATGGCTGGGTTTTAGCCAGTACTGTCTGACACTCCCGCACCACCCAGAGCGGGGGAAGTTACTTGATGATTTCCCATCCGCAGAAAAAAGGGGTTCAGATTTCCCATCCACAAAAATGGGGCTCAGAATGATATACTGCATACGGAATAACTATTTTTTACTATACGTATCCCTCCCACCCTGTACAAAATCAACGTATCTAAGAGTCACGCATATGTGTTGACCATGTCGACGGCGCGCGAGTGTTCCCAGCGCGCCTCAATGTGATGTTAGCACAACAGATGGGCCAGAGCCACTGCCTGCCGGGGTCTCGGGTTGTTCAAAAGAGATACCGCGGCCCCGGAACTCAAAAGCCAAAAGATAGAACATGGGTGGGTTTTAGTCAGTAAAAGTCTGGAATTCGCCCCGGAGCGGAAGGGAGACGGGGGAAAGTTTGATTCCTATCCGTTAAATTAAAAAGCGTCATTCATATTCGTTCTCATAGACATTACACACTGTTCACTACAGTTTTTCATCAACAAAAGTGATGATTCGTCAATTCTATTATATCAAAACGACCGTGTGTAAATAATTGAAAGCCTTTACCAAATTGTTCCTTTTGTGTTCAAACAATGAACGCCAAATCAAATTGTTTGATAGATAAACAAATAAACCGTCAGACAAAATGAAGGCTATGTGTGTGATAAGTATATTTACATTTGATTCAAATCTCAGAAACAGGTCTTACTCAGAAAAACGACCTTGACATCAGAATTCTTTGGGTATTTTTTTGTCCGTGTTTACTATAACTAAGTTTAAATAATATTTATCTATTAAGATTTCATTATTTTTATTCCTAGACAAAGTTATTAGTACAGACGACGGCCCATGAACCTATACAAAATCAGTTTGTACAGATCTCTCGACTACAGATCGTCACTGTAGATTTCTCGTACGATGAGAGACCCGCATTAAACTGGTTTTGCATAGCTGGATTTGACGTCGTGTGTTAGTTTCTAACACCATGATATTTACCATGAAAAAAGGACGTGTTCTTGTTATAAGTAGCGTAAATACGTGTATAATATGCACACGATAAAAATCGAAGCGAAGTAATTTTAAAATAACAAACAGATTTGTCATAAAAGAGTGTCATAAAATTAAATCCACTGTATTATATTTTAGACTTCATTAAGCTTATAAAACCCAACTGATCAGGATTAAACGTGGTGAATAACATTAGCAAACCACTAATCTTATCGATAAGATAATGCATTATCAACTGTCAACATTTGGACACTCATAGTTGATTCCAGCTTGCATCAGTCTGAGTGTATCAGTGTTAAAATGAAGGCGTTTTTCTTGTTCCAGGTATTCTTCATGCTGGCGATGATCGCCATGGCTGCTGCTCAAGGTTAGAAAAGAAAATTATTAATAGATCATAATTTAGTGTTAATCTATACTATATACTATATATAATATTATAAAGCTGAAGAGTTTGTTTGTTTGTTTGTTTGTTTGAACGCGCTAATCTCAGGGACTACTGGTTGGAATTGGAAAATTCTTTTAGTATTAGATAGTCCATTTCTTGAGGAAGGCTATAGGCTATATAACATCACGCTACGACCAACAGGTGCTGAGCAGCGTGGGTGAAACCGCGAGGAACAGCTAGTGTAGTCATATACAAAGTGGTTATGACATTATATTCATAAGAACAATTCTAAACTACCACCTCTCGTTAAGATTGTCAGAACCAGTCTTACCAAGAGGTACCGTATTGCCTAGTACAAACTGGGTTGTGGAGGTCAGATATGCAGTCGCTTCATGTAAAAATGTGTTAGGAAAACGCTAAGCAGGTGATGAATTTAGGACCTAGCACCCTAGGTAATAAATATGAGGACTTTCGTGAGATTTTATCGTATTTTTTATGAAGCAGTTTCAGTAGTGATTTTGATTAGGTAGTTATCATTGATCTAGGAATGATATGATTTAGAAGACTTATAAGTTTTAGCTTTTGTTAGATTCTGTACTTTCATAGGTAGTGGTTACTAACTATAGTAAGTTTAACCTACTGTAAGGTCAAGGAAATTTATTGATAAACAAGTTGACTGAACTAAAATCTTCCAACACAAATCAAAGTTGTCGCATCGTTTGGTACATACGACGGCACATCAACCTACACAAAACCATTTTAACCTGATCTCTCTACTACGGTGTACGATCCGTAGTAGATAGATCAGGTTATAATAGTTTAGAATAGGTTGACCTGCCGTCGTGTGTACGTACATACCTATTACACAATAAATATTGAAATACCTTGTCAATTTGGTCGGCAATCAATTTTCCTGACGCTACATTCACGTTCATTTGTCAAGACTTGTACCTCAAAACCTATATTTTCTCTCTTTTCTTATATTCTGCAATTCTTCTTGCATTAACATTAAAATTAATTTCATCTAAAAGACGATGAAAATGCTTCGCTTACCTGTACTTATATTCTTTTCAGTGGATGTTGTCGACGCTGATCGTCAAGGTGAGCTAGAAACAAATTAAAGAACCTAAATTTTTGAAGTTTCCATTTTTCTAGCGTATAAGTTAGCGCGAATGCGTTAACCATTAGCGCTTCCGCATATGGGTAAATCCTATTGGAAAGTCTCCAACAGAGGATATAAGGGTTACCTATTTAAAGTAATGTGGCAAAAAGCTGACAAATATTTGGCTAATTTGATTGATTTTGCTCCCCATTATTATTTCTTTTTTGCAACTAGATGTATTTATGCAGTGTCATAATTAAAATGATTGCGATCCTTAATCAATAATTAGCCTTAACAGAGTGATACTCAATTCATTGTTTTTTTATTTATATATTCAAAAAACTCGCAGTAATATATATTTGAATCGTTCTGTCCTGTCTATATTCTATTCTTCTTCTTTTAAAATTAATGTTTTTCTTATTGCACGGGTTTAAGGTTTATTTTCATCTAATAGACGATGAAAACGCTTTGCTTATGTGTGCTTTTGTATTGTTTTCAGTGAATGTGGTCGACGGTGACCAACAAGGTGAGTTTATCGCCTATTAGACATACAATTTATTAGAGAATCTTGAATTAAAAAATGTCTCTTTCTGAGAACAACAGCTCAGGTCTTTTACCAACTTTAGCCTCAAAGTTTTTTCTTCGAAAATAAAAGAATAATATACCCCTAGTACATTGGAAGATAAATAAAAACTATTCTCCAAATTTCGTTTGCGAAATAAATTAGTATTTCTTGAAATTTCTGTTTTTACAGTTCCGTACCTTAAAAAAATTAAAAACGGAACCCTTATAGAATCACTTTGTTATCCGTCAATCTGTCTGTCTGTCTTTATTTCGGGAACGCGTGAAAGTTACGAGTTCAAATTAAACCATAACATACTCAACTCTGTGAACCCTTGGAGCTATGAAAAAAAATAACTCTCTTAGTTAAGTCAAAAGATATGACCGTTTATTTCGCAAGTTTGTACGGAATCCTTTGTGCGCAAGTCCGACTTGCACTTGACGGGTCTTTTCTCGTCCATTTATTGTTTTCAATACATAAAATTACATTTTTATTTTTTTTTTAAAAATTGACGGGTCTATTATTATTTTAAAGAAATGGGAAAAACCTTGCTAAAAATATAATTGTCAAACAAAATTATGTCTTAAAACAACTAAGAACTACTTTAAATTATTCGAATCCGATGCTCATTAGAAGTAAATTGCTTACAGTAAACGTCGTGGATAACTCTGACCAAGGTAAGAAGCCTGCAGTGACTAATAGCGGAAAGCCAACTAACACTAATTAATAAATAACAACTAAAATACTAAAAATCTTTAGTTTCGAATATATCACCACTTATGCATGATAACTTAGGAACTTATTATTGATAAACTAACCGATAATAGTGTCATCATATCATTTTAAAATGCACGAGCTGAGGGAGGTTATATGAACAGTTTGGTATTTTGCACTAAAAGATTTGCCCTGGGTCATATACCTTATCGGTATATACTTATCTTAGTTTTAGCTATGGGGACGCTTCGTTAGAACCGAGATAGGTTTTATAGATACGGTATACATTATAATGTAGGTCCAGCTAAATCCCTGCCACCACCAAGATCCATTGATAAAAAATAATCGTTATTTTGAAACTGCACTATTTAATGACACGGTGAATGCTCACATTTGAATGCTTGTGGTTGTGTCACAAACCCAAATGCTTGCTGACATTGGTGAAATTATTTTCAGGGAATTACGGGAATAACAGACCTACACCTGGTGAGCACATTAAATAAATGAAATAAATTCAAATTAAAACATTCGATACGTGAACAGAGAAAATAGCAAAGAGCATTTCGATAATAAAATGCTTCGCGCATATAATTAAATGCATAACTTAATGTTTAATTCGGAAATGCTCGATTAAATATTCACGTTACGAATGCTCGCTTTTGAATTAATATACTTGGCATGCACGAAAAATGTTTGGCTCATATTCGACATATTATTTTCAGTACACTTTGTGAACAACAACAGACCAGGCAGTGGTGAGCACATTATATTACATATACTTTATTATATGACAAGCAATTTAATTGAAACAGTTCTTTTATAGTTCAAAAATAATTCATAAGATTGTTAAAACCTGAGCAATGTATCTACTTTTTCTATTATTTTTTACAATATATATGTATACGACAGGGACTGCGTTCTAGTATTTTTTCATGAATGCTCTCCTTGGAATGCTTGTGGTTAATTTGCACGAAACCAATGCACGGCTTATAATATTGGTGAAATTATTTTCAGGCTATTCTGGGGGTTTTAGGCCTGATAGACCTAGTGAGTATGTTAATTAATAACAAAAAACAGAAATTGTTACTAATAAAAGTAATATACTATCATTCAACAGTTTGACTTTTAAAATGTTTATTCATCGAACATTAATTCAAATAAATATTTATAATATTTTCAATTTATAACATAAATTTTATTATCATAATATACGTATCGAGCACTACTATAATAAATCCATTTGAAAATATTAATTAATTCTACTTTAATACCTATCTACGTATGTTAAGTACAGTTTGAAACTGTTTTGGTTTAAATGTTCCTGAATGGATGCTTGCCTGATAATGTTTTCCGGGAATGCTCAAACGAATAATCACGTCGCGAATGCTCGCTTTTGAATGATTCAAAACAACACGCAAATGCTTTTCTCATATAGGACGCATTATTTTCAGTAATTGTGAATGGCAACAGACCGGGAAATGGTGAGCACATAATCTTATAAAATGTAGTAAACATACTACATACAAATTTAACCATTTATATGTACACACGACGTCACATCAACCTATACAAAACCATTTTAACCTGATCTCTCTACTACGGTGTGTGATTCGTAGTAGAGAGATCAGGTTATAATAGTTTAGAATAGATTGACTTGCCGTTGTGTGTACGTAACCAGTAAATAATCTAACCATTAACCAGTAATATATTTATAAGCCTAATCAATAATTTAGAGCCGTAGTAACTGCTTGTTTAACTTAGTATTAATTAGTATTACTTTACTTTACTCAACTTTAAAGGTTTTCTCAATTCAAGTCAGTATTTCATATGTCATAAGAGCACTTTTCATATGTTGCAAGTTGCAATGCTTTGCTTATAATGGGTCATATTATTTTTAGTGCACTTTGTCGACAACAATCCGGGCAACAACCCAGGGCAAGGTAAGCACAAACATTCATACATGCACTTTTCTAACATAATTAACTGAGTACCTCTTTATCTTAGCGCGAAGTAGGATAGGAGCTAGATTTTTTTTATCTTCTCATTTTCAAAACGTCGAAACGTAAGTAAAATCAAAAAGACCACTCATAAAACAATGTTCTCTCAAGGGTTACATAATTAGATATTAAACAGCTTTTAATTGTAGCCTAAATGCTAGTTTATGATCATAATATAGGTTTCTCACGTTTATTTACTCAGTGTTATTCAGTTTACTAGTTCATTGTTGTCTGTATTTGTTAAATTTTCACATATTGAATGCTTGCTCGTACCATGCTTGGCTTATAATCGTTCATTTGTGTTGTTTCTAGTGAACTTTGTCAACAACAACAACCCCAACGACCCGACTTCCGGTGAGCAAACATCCTAACTATAAAACTTAGAATTCTGTAATTATAAAGAAGTTTTTAAAATAAAACTTAAAACCAAATTGTACAACAACATTTCAGCAGTTATGATTTTTAAGTGCCATGTAATAGGGAGCGAGCCTATTGCCATCAAATGGGCACAAATGCAAACTCCGTGACTGCTCTAGGGAAATTCCTGATGGAAGTCTCGAATAATTACATCGTCGACCCAGGAAATGAACCCAAGATGTTAATGAGGCAGTCATGAAAATTATTCCCGTTAATACTCGTATGCCTTTTGAGTGTTTTTTTTTAGTTCATAAAAAAAATAGAATAGGTGAGAATAAGATTATTGCCACCAAAAAACACTTTACAACAAGTTATAGAAAAAACAATTTCATCATAATTATATCAATAAAGCAAATGCTTGCTGTTGATTGCATGTTTAATGTGGTCGTACCATGCTTGGCTTATAATCGTTCATTTGTGTTGTTTCTAGTGAACTTTGTCAACAACAACTCCAACGACCCAACTTCCGGTGAGCAAACATCCTAACTATAAAAAAATTCTATAGTAATAGTAATAGTAACGATAGTTTGGAAAGTATTAATATAACAGTACACCCGTTATCCCCGTTATGGTTAGGCAGAGGTGTGCCTAATTGTGAAACCAATTTCAACAAATATGATATCTAAGTACAATGTAATAGGGGCGAGACTATTCCCATCAATTGGCCACAAATCCAAGCTCCGGGGCGGCTACTGAGAAATTCCTGATGGAATACTCGAAAAACTATTTCATAAGGCAGTTATAAATAAGTATTCCCGTTAACATGCCTTTTGATTATTCTATGTTCAATTAGTTTTTATCAAATATGAGACTAGCTGAAAAAAAGACTGTATGAAAAAAAAATACAAGAAGTTATAGAAAATACAAGGATCTAGATAAATATCGTCATAGCGAATGCTCGCAGAAGAATGCATGTGCAATGTGGTCGTACCATGCTTGGCTTATAATTGTTCATTTGTGTTGTTTCTAGTGAACTTTGTGAACAACAACCCCAACGACCCAACTTCTGGTGAGAAAACTTGTTATCTATGAAATAATAAAAAAGGAAACATTCCTCAATAAATTACAAACTAAATAACTTATGTGGTATATAATAGAATGGATGTAAAAATTCCCTTTACGAAGGCAAAAGCACGTTTTTCCACATCGGTGCAATATTTTAAACAATATAATAACGGAAATATTAGGGTTTTATATTTTCACACTTTTTTTTGGAGTGCGTCGCATTGTAGTGGCGGTTGCTTCGCTTATAATCATTTGTGTTGTTTCTAGTGCAATTTGTGAACAACAACCCCAACGACCCAACTGCCGGTGAGAACACTTCTTAACTATAAAAATAAAGATAAGGATAGACCTTAAACAATTATATTGGATGGTTATAATCACCTCAATTCGTTTTAATACCATAAGTGGTACATTGAAAAAATCTGTACATGATTTTGAGTAGCATAAAATGCCCATTCCACTTTCTATATCGAAATATCCATAATATTAGATATTAAGCAAAGAAAAAACAATTTTTAAATAATTTTTACTCTTTCAACAAAAACCATATTTGCCATTAAAGTACTAAAAGAACCAAGTTCACTTCTCATGGAGAATGCTCGCTCTAGAATGCTCTCAGTGGCCGTTGCTTAGCTTATAATCATTCATTTGTATTGTTTCTAGTGCAATTTGTGAACAACAACCCCAACGATCCAACTGCTGGTGAGCAAACTTCATAACTATAAACTGTCCATTACTGACTTTATATATCCAAATGTCATAATTATATTTGATATTCAGCATAAAAAAAACTATAAATTATCATTTTTGCCAATAAAGTAGTAAAAGAACCAACTTCACTTCTCATGGAGAATGCTTGCTCTAGAATGTTCTCAGTGGCCGTTGCTTAGCTTATAATCATTCATTTGTGTTGTTTCTAGTGCAATTTGTCAACAACAACCCCAACGATCCAACTGCCGGTGAGCAAACTTCATAACTATAAAACTTAGAATTACGTAATTTATTCCACAGTTTGGAAATACATAACATCACAGCTGTAAACCCCGAAGGGCTCGTCAGAAATGTGGTTAATTGTACAACCACATTTCAACGGTTAAGATTTTGAAGTACCATGTACCTAATAAGACGGTAGCCTAAAGTCAGACTGGGCGTAGATTCTCAACTCCGTGGCCACTACTAAGAAATTCTTTATGGAAATCTCGAAAAAGAGCACCACCAGGAAATCGATTCCAGGATCTCAACGAAGCAATTTTAAAAAGTATTCCCTACCTATTTCCCAAGTCTTAAAATGCATTTGGGAGTTCTTTTTTAAATAGTGAAACCAAAAAGTTTGTCACTTTTAAATACACGTAACGAATGCTTGCTGTTGAATGCATGTGCAATGTGGTCGTACTACGCTTGGCTTATATTCGTTCATTTGTGTTGTTTCTAGTGCAATTTGTTGACAACAACCCCAACGACCCAACTGCTGGTGAGAAAACTTTCTTAAAACAATATAAGATCTAACGAAATTGAACAGATTTAGCTTATGTAGCTCACCGTCCGTCTGTCTTGTGACGACAGGTCGTGTCGATCGCTTGTTAGCGTTCCACGGGTGCGTGCCTCAAAGAGGTGTCGGCAAAGCAAAGGGGTTGCCAGGGCCATCGGTCGGCAAATTAAAAAAAAGAGCTGTCACTGTCATCTGTCATCTTGAACGGATATTCAATATGCTGATCACTTTGACTATCATTGATGAAATGCGCCCATAATGTAGTTCTGAAGTTTTCGTAATTAACTTGTTATTTTAGAAAGATATTTTAAAATTAAATATTATTACTAGCAGCGGTTTCATCCACTGCTCAGCTTCTTTTTTGAAGAGAAAAATAGACTACGACCGATTATCAGATCTATCATTTAAATTTGATAAAAATCGGTCAAGCCGTTCCGGAGGAGTATGGCAATTAAAACTTAATCGAGATTTTTTTGAACAATTTAGTTAGATCTTATGTTATTGCTCCTAAACATAATATCATAGCCAAAAACTGCAATGTATAGCTTTGCTTCTAATTGTCATGTTTCATGTTATTTTCAGTGCATGTCGTAGACAACAACCCCGGATCAGGTTGGTATTACTGTTTTGTCAAAAAGCCTTTAAGGTTGGGTAAAGGATTAATTAAGAACTTATTTATGTTTGATAATTAACTTTATTTATATATAAATAAGGTTCAGTCAAACTGGCACGGGGAAATTGCAGACCTGGGTCCAGAAAAAGAAGAAGTATGTGAGGTCCGCAGCGGGTCCGACAATTTCTTTGTAACGGTTTGACTGATCCTTTCATAGGTTTGTCCATCCAGATCTAGTCTAGATATAAATAACTGGTCCCAAAATTCAACGTTTAGCGGGCTACCCAGGGAAAATTATAAATAAAGTATTTTTGAAGTTAATAACATTTTAAAATACTTATAAAATTGACACAACAACTAAGTGATGTTTGCAAATTTGTAGTCAACGTAATAAGGGATAAGGTACTTGACAAAAAAATGCAAATATCACTGTAATTTTTTGTATTAACTTAACAAGGATACGTGTTCATCTCAGCTCCAGAATAAAACGTTAATAAATTTAAGTCAAAGAGTCTGTTTTGTTGATCCCTGGGTACCATCATCTGCCTAGCCTTTTCCCAACTATGTAGGGGTCGGCTTTCAGTCCTACCGGGTGCAGCTGAATACCAGTATTTTACATAGAGCGACTGCCTGTCTGACCTCCATAATCCACGATACCCCTTGGTAAGACTGGTTGTCAGACCCTAGGTATCACTGGTCAACAATTTTCCCACGCCCTGGTGGGCGGCATAAACGTTGAATTTTCGGACACGTTGTATATCTAGGTACAATTTACGAAAGCAGTAGGGCCCAGTGGTGATGGTTACGGCTGTGAAGGTGATAGATGTGGGCAGTGCCGGCCCTGGGGTAAACCAAGAGCGGTCCCTCTAAGCTCCAGATGACAAGGGGCACGAATATTGACAATTTGACGACTCGGTTGGCGCAGTAGCTGAGCGATAAACTGCTGCGCTGCATGTCGCGGGTTCGATCCCCGCTCAGAACAAATATTTGTATGGCCTACAGTTGTAGTTGTTTCGGGTCTAGCTGTTTGTGTATGTGAGTTTAAATGTTTGTAAAAGCACGCACGATACAGGAGAAATCTTAGCGTGGGGCAGCGTTGTTTTTTTTTTCAAATAAAATGTTAAAAACAATTTCCAGTGCAAAATAAAAAATATAATGGCATGCTGTGAGAAATAGTTTTGAATCTGATTAAAATTGAACACCGAATACTTGTTCAACTTATGTAACATTAAAAGCTTAATTTTTAAGTTGATTACACAAAATAAATTAAAACTAAAGCACGTGTAAAGAGGAAGCCACCACAAAAGTAGACTAAAGGGCGCCGATAGACAATATCAGTCTACCTCGATCGAGGGCAAGAGCCGGCTCTGGTTGTGGGCTTCAACTCACAGGCTTTAAGTAAATTATTTCATCACCACTGTTCCCAAATCGGTGACGGATAACGTCGTAAGAATAAAGAACTTTATAAATACTTGCCACCTAATTTACAAGTGTCTAACTCTTTTTATTTTATTTTGTTTCAGTTATTACCAACCGTAAGTAAAAGCTATAATTATCTATCAAATAAAACAGTGAATACCGGTAGTTCCGTACCTCAAAAGGAAAAAAAGAACCCTTATTGGATCAATTTGTTGTACGTCTGTCTGTCTGTCAACACCCTTTATCTCGGGAACACGTGGAGGTATCGAGATGAAATCACCATATACTCAACTCTATGATCCCTTTGTGCTGTGGAAATTCAACCCTCTAAGTCTACGCAGTCAAAAGATATGGCCGTTTATGTCGCAAGTTTGTACAGAACAGAGTCTGACTCGCTCTTATTGTTTAATAATTTGCAACAACATAAGCAACAAATATCGACGTGATTGTTAAACTTTAGCAAATAATGAAAATTGGGCTAAAACTTAATAGATTTAAAGTATATATTTAAATGTGACCAGATAAAGTGACATCGAAAACTCAGTTTATAGTAACTTTTTGAATGCCTGAATAAAAGCACATATTTTTGATAATTTTGCTAGACGCCGAGCGTTATCTAAGGCAAAAAGACAGCCCTAAAGGGGTCTGACATTGGATAAGGTACCTATAGAGGCAGCCTTTGCCCAGCAGTGGGGCAAAATAGGTTAATAAAAGAGGCTGCTAGAGTGGGATAATCTTATTACTTTCTAGTACTTACAGCATATTCGTTGTCATTATACTAATCAGAGATATTTATTATGTTTACAGCTGACCCAGCTTTCAGCAGGCCTTCATACGAGCAACCCGGTAAGCATTATTACCATTTCACTCTTTCTTAGAGTGGTAACCACCTAAATTAAGCCAGCTCAAGATTTTAAGTGTTAAGCGCTTTCCCTAGCGTCCATAGATGTCTGTGATGTGCAAAGAACAGGACCCGCAGACAACCCTGTTGTTTGTAAGAGAAACGCGGCCCCCGGTTTCTTTGTTTTTCTTTCTTTCCCAGACACACAATGGTTAAAAGATGGAACATCGACAGGTCAGTACAAGTCTGACACTCCCTTACGCTCCGTAGAGTGTCGGAGAAGTTATTTGATGATTTCCTATAAATAAACCAGGAAACGATATTGAGAGTCCCATTTGAGATTTTGAAGTCAGCCAAGATCAATGCAAGGAAAGGGATATCAATGGATTTTTTTTCGTCATGCATTTTTTGTACCTCTGTTGTATTCAGGTAAAAATAGCCATCTTGCATTTTGTTTACATTACTGCATTTCAAACTGGTAGACCCGGAATGTGATCTCTGGAAGTCTCGATAAGTGAAACAAAGTAACGTACACTGTTAAGACTTATGGGATCGCTGTTGAGTATTACCGAGGAAAGTCTAATAAATTGGCCAAAAACTGTCACCACAATTCCATTCTGAAGTGTTTCACATATGTCAATATCTAGTTCTACTAAAAGTATAGCTACTTTCTCTCATTAATTAGTAGTAATAACACTGACTTCCAGATAGTAGTGTTTATATAGTTCGATGTTCTTCGGTTGCTGTTCTTCTCGTATCGATCTTTTACGAGATGTCTCGGGAGATTCTTTTAGAGTGGAGAGTATACAACCGCAGTAGGAGATGGGGGGCAAGTTTCCTGACAATAAAACACAAAACAGACAAATATACGCATATTGAGACGTATCCTCGTCGAGAATAAAGCAGTTGTTAAAGCAATATCAAATTTAGTTGCTCATTACATTTCTCCTTCATCAGACATTTCACCGGCCTGGGCCCCGAATCCGAACGGCCGCCCCCCCTACCCTTACAAGCAATGTAAGTATGCAGCTGACTCATGTGGTGGGGGGTGCCAAAATAATAAAGATATTCTTTTTGGAGGTGGAGGACTAATATTTTCGAACTGGCTTCTCTCGCTCTAGCGTTCTGCATTCTCGCGGATTCTAAAACTAGTCTTCTATTGAACAAAAAAGATCTACTTATTGCATTGGTGGCGGGAATTCTTTAGCTTTTCTGCATACGTTCAGATTAAAATGATGTTTTCTAATAAACTGTTTGTTTGTTTTCCAGACGCCAACGAATACGCTCGGGGAGGTTAATCAACTAGTTCATTAAGAGGACTTCAATTACCTATAAATACTTGTTGTAACATAATATTAATAGAATTCAAGTTTAAATTCATATTACAAAAACTCATGGAAAATATAACTACTTACCTTTTGTTCAAGTTTTAATCAAATTGAGTAATTGTCTTGACTCATTGTTTTTTTTCGTACTGAAGAATTATTTTGTAAAATAAACACATTCTTACTTTAACTAGTTGTTTTATTTGAATGATAAAGAAACCTATCCATCATGAGCTCATGAGAAAATTTCCGCCATGGATTTATGCCGCCAAGGCCGTAAAGGTGCTGGAAATTTTATAGGACACTAGTTTTTGCCCGCGGCTTCGCTCGCGTTAAATTCGGGGTAATAACACGGTTCCCCTTTCCTGATTTGCAGGTACCTGCTACCTAAAGTTTTTCTCTTGTGCCTGATTTATTGTAATAGCAAAGCTAAATTTTCCCTTATCTTCCCTCTTTCTCCCTCATTTCTCAATTTAAAAAAAAAACAGCCTCCAGGGTTCCAACTATCTCTGTGGATTGGTCATTAAAATCGGTTTAGCTATTTAGACGTGAAGAGGTAACAAACAAACTCACTTTCGCTCTATAATATTAAGTAATGTGTAGCACCAACACGGGCCTGATATGATCCTATATCAGAAAAATCAAGTAGTAAATAAGAAGGTTCTGTTTCCTGAATTACTACAGGACCGAGATGGCAGAATAGAAGAAACCCACACGAGCATTACAACTAGAAAAAATAAGTAGAAATCTGGTTAGATAATAAAGGTTTTTTTTTAAATAACTTTGCCCCCACACTAGGATTTATTCTGTATCGTGGGCTTACAAAAATTTAAACTCACACAAACAGAAATACAAATATTAATTGTTACGTGCGGGGATCGAACCCGCGACACGCAGCGCAGCAGTCGATCGTTCAGCCACTGAATGAAAGCTCTCAAAACTGAAACCTTATATTGATATTTGTTTGCTACGACTTGACACCTTTAGTTTATTTTGTTTCGGAACAATAACATAAGAGAGGAGAAGTAGAACAAGTAAAACGGTGATAGCTGAAAGAATATTTATAAACTGTAGCGTAGCTAACAATACCCATCTACAGTCACAGAATAAATAAATAAATTATTATAAGAATAAGAATAATTTGGGGCATCAATGTTGCTGACATAAAACAATCGTTAAAGGAACGCTTCTTTGGCCGCCTGAAAAATATTTAATAGTCTTTTATCAGGCGGAAACAAGGTGCGTGCCGGTTTTGATGTACTCTTTCGGCATACTCAAATGGACTAAAACAGAACTGGATGCCCTGGATAGGAATGTCCGTACATTGTTAACGGCATCTCGTATGCAAGACTCTCCACAATCGTGAGATATGCAGTCTCAGGGAATATTTCTTGGAATCCGACGTTGGGATGCATCGAGATGTGGCTACGGTGGACAAGGGCTTTACCCCGCACTCCTTGGCTAAAGAGAAGTGGCGCAAACCTGTAGTACTTGACACTAACGATCGCAAGGAGGTATGGCAAAGTAAGGAGCTTCACGGACGCTTTTTCCGGGCCCTACATGGACCCGATGTAGATCAATCAGCGTCCGTAGCTTGGCTTCGTTCCGGGGATCTCTTTGGAGTAACCGAAGGTTTTGTCTGTGCAATTATGGATGAAGTTATGATGACGAATAACTACCGGAGATTTATTGTGAAGGACAGCACGGTTGACATATGTCGGGCATGCCACCGTCCGGGTGAATCAATTCGACACATTATCTCCAGTTGTTCTCGTCTAGCTAACGGAGAGTACTTGCATAGACACAACCTTGTAGCCAGGATTATCCATCAGCAACATGCTCTAAAATATAACCTTGTGGAATCGGAAGTGCCGCACAAGGTATGAACAAGACCCAGTTCTCGAACATGGCAATATCACATTGTACTGGGATCGATCCATCATCACTGACAGGAGTATTGTTGCCAACAAGCCTGATATAGTGGTGGTGGATCGATCAAAGCGCAATGATTGTTGACATAACAGTCTCGCATTATGAGAACCACGCGAAGATAAGCAAATCAAGTATATTGACTGGGCTCGCGAGGTTGTCCACTTGTGGGATGTGGACTCAGCGATCACGGCCTACACGCCAAATCCACTCGTCGTCAAATGTCTTGCCACTAACATATATTATTATTTAACTTGAAATTTATTAAGCTTTATTAACATAAAAGACAGCTATATAATTAAGAAAACGTAGAGTAAGCCGCTACTACGTTTTCAAGAGAAGAGAGTACAAAATGTTGAAAAGCGCCATCTATGACGCAAACAAAGAACTAACATCAAAATCTTTATGTACTTAAAAACAAAAAACGATGGATAGATTGTGTGAAGGATGATGGTAAGGTGAGTACTGAGATGACGAGTAATAGGGAATATAATTATAATGAAGAATTACAGCGCCGACCCCAAATAAATTGATATTAGGACAACGGACTCATGATTATTATTTAGGTACTAGCGTTTGCCCGCGGTTTCACTCGCGTTAAATTCGGGGTAACACAGTTCTTCTTTCCTGGTTTGCAGGTACCTGCTACCTGTAGTTTTTAACCTTATTGATTATAATAGCAAAGCTAAGTTTTCCCTTTTCTTCCCTCTTTCTCCCTCACTTCCTACATTTAAAAATAGCCTATGTCCGTCTCCAGAGTCCCAACTATCTCAGTACCAAAATTCATCAAAATCGGTTTAGTCATTAAGAAAAGACATAACAAACAAAGTCACTTTCGCATATTAGTAAGGATTAGCGTTAAGTTCTTCTTGAGTTATGAACATTTAGGAAAACCCGACGATGACTGACGTACAGTAGCCCACCAGACACAACATCCGCTGCACGGAGGATCCTTCCTTATTTATTGGCGATGGTGAACTTTACACCCTGTCCTTCATACCTCTCAGCCCTTTTGAAACGAGATATCGCAATTGTGACGAAACGAAATATGCAATAAGATATCGAAGACCCTGCCGGGGTTGCGGGTTGTTCGAAAGAGATACCGCGGCCTCGGAACGTAAAGGGCAACAGAAGGAACATGGGTGGGTTTTAGTCAGTACAAGTCTGACATGACATGCTCCGCCCAGAGCGGGGGAAGTCATTGGATGATTTCCCACCCGAAAAAAAAAAGATATCGAAGACGATTTAATTTTGAAGACAGTCCTGCCACATCTCAGAGGGCGCTAGGCTGCTCATATTGTAAAAAGAAAATACAGTTATTTAGCAACCATCCAAAGACATATTATTATTTTTTTGTGTGGTACAGTGCTTTCGCCAAAAAGGTGGAACGAGGTTTAAAGTGGTCGGATTTAATTGGACTGTTTTATTAAGTCTTTATACTTAGGTGTAGAGGAGAAGGCTTAAAATCTCCCCTCGCTATTTTTTTTTCTTTTGGAATATATTTTTTTGGTTCATGTGACACTTGAATTTATATTACGGCATCCATTAAATGGATATTTGGTTTTTCGTTAATTTTCTTTGAAGACAGGCATATTTTTCTAAATGACTTAATTTCTTAAAAAAAAATCAAGTCGACAATTTATTTCGTCATAGTATCATAATTGCGTAGTGGTTCATAGAAGCCTGTACATGTACTTTTAAATTTTAACTTTGTGGTGCAAATAGTTTTGGAGTAAAATGGCAGTGACATATGGATAAACAGACAAACGGATTGGGCAAATCTATAAGGTTCCGTTTTTGCCATTTAGCAACGGTACCAACAGGTTGGCAGGAACATTTACTCAAAACGAATTTAGGTCCCTAGTATCATGCGGTATGCATATCTCCCCATGTGCCCATGTATGTTCCGAGAATTTTGATAGTTTTCGAGTGATTAATTTATTAAGGTCCAATATTCATTGGTTCGACGGAACAAATGTTTGTATGGCCTACAGTTAGTTGTTCCGGGTCTGGCTGTTTGTATATGTGAGTTTAAATGTTTGCTAACGCACCTACGATACAGCAGAAATTCCTAGTAACGTTTTTTAAATAAATAATGGTGTTTCAAATTAAAAGTGGTGCTGCTGAGGTTTGAGATCACAATTTTGTACGACAATATTCCTAATCCCACTCTGGAACGTTTTTTTAAATCTCTCTCTACATACAAGAAATACAAAAAAAAACAGAAGGAACAAAAACAAATTACTGTTTGTCTCACGGCTTCGAAAATGGATGCCTCTGGAACAGGTCATAAAAAAAAATTAAATGTACCACAACGTGATCTAAATTTAAATCTTGATGTTATAGCGGAAACTGTATTCTTGGGGATGACTATCGATTCAAAACTGCAATGGGGCGAGCACATAAGAACACTTTCGGGTAGGCTCAGCTGCATATGCAGTACTTAAGGAAAATAAGGCAGTTAACTGATGTAGACAGCTAGGTTACTCTACTATACTTATTTTCACAATATTATGTCCTATGGCGTTCTGCTGTGGGGATCGGCAGCAGACGTCGATTCAGTTTTCATATTACAAAAGCCCTCCCTCCCTTTTATAATATGAAGACTCAAAAAACGTATAAAATGGATCCTCTCGATTCGCTCAGAGAAAAAATTAAAGAGATCGATACACTGACTCTGCCTACTCTTTATATCTTAGAATGCGTATTGTATGTGAATCGAGGGCTTTTCAAAATTAGAAGCGACTACCAAAATATTAATAGGTACACGCAGCAAACGAAATTGTAATTCCCAAATTTAGATTAACAAATACTAGCAAGTCATTTTTAATAAATATGGCAACTTGTTATAAAGCGTATAGGTACCGTATGCTTTGCCAAAGTCAGTTATAGAACTAACAGATGGAAAGTTTAAAAACTACATCAAATGTGTCCTTTTTAAAAAAGCATATTACAAAATCAAGGACTACGTTGAAGATAAAGAAGTTTGGCTATAGTTCCTTCTGCGCATGCGGCTACCCTGGTAGGTCGTAAAGATCACATATTTGTGGATGTCTCTAACTATTCTCAATCTCATTTTGCAGCAGCAACATCTGTGTGACTTGTCTCAATAGTTATTTTTTGCAATATTTTTTCTTATTCTTGTACTTATAGGTTCTTTTTTACCAATTCGTTGTGAATGAGTAGACATTGTTAGCCTTGTAGATTCTTAGACGCTTGTTAACTTTTGTAAACTTATTATTTTACGTTTTGTTAAGTAAACAATGACTTAGAAGCAACAATATTGTAATACTTACGCAATGATTTTAAAAGAGTAAGCATGGAGTTTTTTGCCGGTTCTTCTCCATAGGAAACGACCATCCCGAACCGTACACTTTTTCTCAACGTATTACAAGTGCCCCTGTGCCCATGTAGGCCTATGTGAAATATATTTATTTTCATTGTAATACAAGAAGATGGCGACAGTTCCGATTGTGTAATATCTTTGTGCACGTATAGGTATTCTCTGGCTGTCTAGACTCAATTCAAATATTAAAACCCGGAACAACTAAACAGCAAGCTGGTCAAACATAATTGTTTAATAATGGCGTTACTTTCCATGAAACACAAGATGTGTTATTTGTACAAGTTTTTTCTAGAAGGAGATGATAATAATGTTGGTATATCGCATTCTGCATGCAGACTGTGCAAATGTCAAACAACATTATGTAGGAAGGTGCCACGAAGCTAGACGGTAGGTATTTAATTTAATAAAAATAAAATGATATACCTACCCCTTGCTGCAGGCCTAACATTTAAGGCACTAAACACGATGAGTAGATCTAGATAAATCATCATTCTTCGGTTCTTATCAATTTATTTCGTTATAGATTTTTTTATTTAAATAATCGTTGACCCACACTAGGAATTTATCCTGCATTGTGGGTGCGTTTACAAACATTTAAATTAACGTACACACACGGCCAGACCCGGAACGACTACCTGTAGTCCATATAAATATTTGTTCCGTGCGGGAATGAAACCCGCGACACGCAGCGTAGCAGTCAAACACTGCGCCAACTGTGCTGTCAAAAAATGCATCTGAGTTTCACACAACACGCCTTTTTTCTTTTCCTCACATCCGTAATATGTGTACTCACACGCAGGTAATAGGGACAACCAGCTGGCGCCCGCGGCTTCGCCCGCGTGTTGTCGGTAACAAAAGTATCCCATGTGTTATTCCAGACTGTAATCTACCTCTGTGCCAAATTTTATCAAGATCCGTTCAGCCGTTTTGACGTGAAAGAGTAACAAACATCCATACATTCTTTCCTCGCGGACCCCGAGACCTTTCCAAAGAATGCAAAACCGTGGAAATCGGTTCGTGCGTTCTGGAGTTATAGCGTCAGGAAGGAAAACCCGACTTATTTTTATATAGTAGAAAGATATAAAAATGAATCGCAAAACAACGCCTGGACCAATTTTACCAATTCTTTTTTTTTTAATTCGTTGAAGTCCAAGGATGGTTTATACGGCGAGAAAAATACCATAAGGCAGTATAGGTTTTTGTGTAGTTTAGGTAGGTAGGGTAGAAAAATTGCATTGCAACGTATCAACCGGGGCACAGCTAGTATTATATAAAATTGAAACTATTGCACACAAAGTTACGGCGTCGCGTTTCGCTGCCAGGCCGGTATCCTTGCACGAAAACGTTGATCACGACACCCTTCGGCAGCCCTCGATCCTGCACCTGTAGGGTTACCATGACATCTTATAGCAGTTCTTGTTCCTGTGTGAGAACGACATACAGACAGAGACAGAGCTATACCCTATATATATAATAAAATTCATTTATTTCGGACAACGGAGATCCATATTTTGTTAGTATTACAAAACGGCTTATACTCTAGTGTTAGTATTAAAGATAAAATAAAACATCAAAACAAAGGCTGACAAAGCAGGAACATTGTGTCCTACTTTATCAACCTCCGAACAAAATTCCCAATATTTGGAGTATAGCTCTCCGCCACAGCTCTCAAGATATAGCTGCGACTACTCCGTACTCTGCACAGCAGCGACGCAGTTTTTTTGCGCATTATAGCATGAAAGCCATCGGTGTGGGCCTGGGCAAACATTTCCGAAGCGCTACAGAAACGGGGCACCCGCAACAACATCCTGAAAGTATTATTATACTGAACGCGTAGGACATCCAGCGACCTTTTGGTGTAGTTGACCCATAGATTGCTCGTGTAAAAACTCTGACAGTACGCCTTAAAAAGAGTAATTTTCACAAAGTCAGAGCACCGAGCAAATCTACGGGCCAACATACTACCTCTGACCGCCAGTGCCCTACGCTCCCTCACAATATCCATATCATCCTTAAGGTCGTCGGTGATGAAATGTCCAAGGTACTTGAATTTGGATACTCTATTTAAATGGAGGCCATTCACCTTGATAATATCCGGTATCCTATCTGGACATCTACCTGCGACTCTAAAGAGCATATATTCACTTTTAGTGATATTATAAATAAGTCCATGTGAGGCAGCATAACTCTCACAGATTTTCAGCATTTCCTTGATTGCCCCAGCAGTCGGGCCCAGCAGCACCATGTCGTCCGCGTAACTAATGTTGTTGACGCTTACTCCATTAATTCGACACCCAACACTCATGCTGCTGAGCTCTGTGTAATTGAAAAGCCTAGGGGATGTCAAACCCCCTTGTCTCACACCGCATTCCAATCTGTATGCTGGAGAAAGAGAGTTAGACCACTTTATCTGGTTTTTTTGATTGGCATACCAGTACTGAAAGATTTTTAGTATTTCAGCAGGAGTACCCCTATCCCTCAACTTGTCCCAAAGCACCTTATAGGAAACAAGATCAAAGGCCTTCGAGAGGTCAAGGAAACAGGCGTACACCGGTGTCTTACGATCGGTATAATATTGAACAGTATGCTTGAGACTCAAGATAGCAGTTTCCGTTGACAATCCAGGCTGGAACCAAAACTGTGCATCATGAAATTTTAAAATAGTTTTTAAATACGAATCAAGCATACTGTCCAACACTTTAGCCATGATTGTAGCCAGGGAAATGGGGCGATAATTTTCTTTACTGGAGATGTCTCCTACCCTGTTCTTAACAATGGGAACCACAAGTGTTTCCATAAATTTTTCCGGCAAGTAAGAATGGCGTAGACACAATGTATAGAACATCGACAAGACCCTCGGCATGTGGACTCCTGCATGTTTCAAATGCTCAATGCTAAGTCCATCATGACCTGGAGACTTGCCTCTGTTCATTTCCTGTATGACTGTCTTGACTTCCTTGGAAGAGAAGTGCCCAAAAATCTCCTGAACCTCATAACAATACTCAGCATCTGCAGAAGAAGTTGAGGGACCAAGGGGAGAATGCACATGGAAATGGTTCATAAAAAGTTTGGCAATATCCCCGTGCTCACTCTTCCCCTCCACATACACCGCGAGGCCAGGCCTAACATCTAACTTACGCGTGGATTTCCAGAACTTTCCAAAGTTGTTGGTAGCTCGATGTTCTGCTAAAATATCCATCTTTATTTGTTCTTGATGGTTTTGACACCATTTCAAGCGACTTTTGAAAACTTTGCGAGCCTCTCGCATTTGTTCATAAACATAACCATAACTTGGTTGATTATGTTCTGTCCAGGTTTTAAATTTAAGCCTAGCCTCGCTGTGAGATTCGCGTACATGTTTATTCCAGCCACACAAAGATCTATAATTTCTGTGAAGACTATGGTCAACAGTCTCTTTAGATAGTATAGCTGCCTCACTAAGAACGTTCACAATCCGATCATACAAATCATCCAAAATACCTTTATGTTCAGCCAAGCCGCATGCCCCATGACTGCACTCCGCGAAATTTTGGGGAAAGTCGATATCTCGCAATTTATCATGGCATAAAAACATATATCGGGCAATTTCATATATAGCTCTGTCTCTTTCCCTCAGTGGAATAAGTTCTGCTTGAAGACGTCTTGGTAGGGTAGCTGATCTCTCTCCAGTCGTGCCGGATTACCGTCAGTCGATTAACAATGTAGATGAGGAGGTCTTCTTCATTCTATATCCTGTTGATTAATAATTTGTCTGACCGCGAATAGTAACTTTGTATTTTGGCAGCTCTGTCATTTACCACGTTCAAATAACGGACTAGGCAGGGTTGACATGATGGATAGGAAAGAAGATAAGAAATATATAGAGGATTCAAAGTTAAATATAATTATGTATGGGCTCAATGTTTAAGGTTAGATATATGTTTAATGAATATTGTTTTTGTTGTTTACATATAGCTAGATATAAGTTCAATCCTACTATATAATCCTTACTAATATTATAAAAGCGAAGGTTAGTTTGTTTGTTTTTTGTTACGTCTTCACGACTAAATGGCTAAGTCGAAAACGTGACCCTTTAGAACATTTGGTCTCATTGAAAAAAACTGGCAAGCTTTCTACAAAAAATCCAACGCTTTTTTGCAATAATGGTAACACGAGTTCTTATCCTGGTGGACCCGCCAACGAAGAACTTACTTTCTAGGTCCCATTTGCGTTATGAGTTTAGGCAGAAGTCCTATCAAGTCACAGAGCCGCCAGTCGAGAATGATTACTGAATTTTATTTTATTACAGACCTACGTCACAACGTAGGTAATAAAATTCATCGATAATACGAAACTGTCTTGCATGACCTTGTTTTTAAAAGATAGGTAAGGAAATGAACAAAATTAATTAATAAAAATTAAAGTAAACTTGAAACATAATTTCATCTCATCCGTAACATTTGTACAAATGAAAGATGTTAAACATTTGCTCTTGTGAGATGGTATATAAGACACTGCTCTATTTTGACTATCTACTCAATTTCTGAAATTGTATAACAAAATGAAGGCATTTTTGGTAAGTCGATTTTTATTAAGTTACGTTTGATTATTTTTTTTGTTGTTGTTTAATAAGCCTTATGTTTAATACCAGATATAGTAAAACTATTTAATGAAATAATTATTTAATAAAATAATAATTTAATGAAAAAGAAAAAATGTCTCTACTAATATTTTACTACAAGATAGCATACAGAAAAACAGAAGGAATTATTATATACTTACTCAGTATATGATAGGTATTTTGGGTCGATAGATATAGAACATAATATCCCCATATAAATTATTTGGATAAAATATTCCGAAATCTGAAGATCTTAACTTTTGGTCTGTCAGGCCGTACGTAGGTATGAGTGTTACAAAATTTGACGCGGGTATACGAAGTTTAATGATTTTAAAGACGCATTATTAATGTATACTTGAAAAATCACCTTTGTCTATAGTGAATCTTGAATATTAAGATAGTTGTTAACAGTGAATACTAAAATAATCCTTAAGTTTGGCTGATTGAAAGTTCATATTTACTTTTTCACCAAAAGTGTTATGTGAATTTTAAATGTTTGTTTCTAATAACTCCTTGTGAACTAGCAACGTTAGAAAAAGTGTTAATATTTTATTTTTATTTTGCTGTTTTTCGTGTTTTAGGTTCTCTTGTTGGCGCTGTGCGCCCTGACCAGCACGGAAGGTTTGTTCAGAAATACAATAAATAACTCGTTATTTGTCACGATATTTGTGTGGAGATTTTGAGGAATATTTTTAACTGATTAGACGCGTTAATTTTATGAATATATGACATTCTTAAGTTTTTACAGAGTGGTCCGTAGAAAATCCCATTTAAAAGGCATTGGTCGTATGGTACCTAAAAGTTAAATAAAAATACGATTTCCTAATTGAGTTTAATCTCTTTTTAAAAATAAGTAAAATTACATGTAAAATTACATTTTAAGTTACAAAGTTGGTTAACAATTAACCTCCTGACTGCTATTTGAGTTTGAAGCACCAAAAAATAATAGAAATAAAACGGAGCAAGTGCGAGTCGGACTCGCAGCTACTAGCGACATACATGGCCATAGCTATTGACTGCGTAGACTTAAAAATATAATGAACAGACTAGAGTATACAGCTTTAAATTTAAACTCTTAACTTCACGCGTTCCTGAGATAAAGGGTCTTGACAGACAGATAGACGGACAACAAAGTTCATTTTTTTCCTTTTGAGGTGCGGAACTCTAAAAAGAAGCATTTTTTAGACATTCGTTTACGTTTCGTTCGCGACGGACGCGAACAAATATTGATTCACAAGTTTAGCGACTGTTAAGTTGACATATTTTCACACAGTTTGTCTAGAGTTATACATTATAAATTGAACTTAATTGAAGAGCACTGCGATAGTGATTAATGTGTTAATGAATTATTAAATTAAAAGTCCTTAAATTTTAATATCCTTTTTTTTAATACGTTTTTGCTTCTCTAAGTTTTTTTACTTATTTTCAAACTTTAATAGCCGTAGAAAGGCGTATCCTAGACTCTCGTTGCAGTAGTAAAATGTAGAGAGGGTTTTACTCCATTTAAAAATCGTGCGTTTTTTCTGTCATTTTATAATTTGGGTACAAATTGTTCGAAAACTGAATGATGATCCTTTGAAAATAAAAGTCAGTTAATAGCAAAATGGGGGGTGATGCACGTTTCACCGGCAAGACTTTTGTGTAATTGTGAACAAATAAAAAAACTTGTCATCGATACATTAGATTTTTTATCATTTTCAGCTCTTTTTTATGCCTGCTGTATACTATACTAACTTTTGGTATTTACTTCATTCAGTCTACCTTATACTTGTATAAATGACTCTATATTAAACAAAAAAAAATAATAGCATTCTGTGACACTCTTTAATTTTACTATAATATTGTGTGTACGAAAATTTTGATTCGTTAGAACTTATAATCAACGCTTGATACATTTGTATTATTTTTTCAGTTTTTGCGGGCCTTGGTGAGTTAAGTCTATTTATCATACATATAATGTAAAACGACACAATCATCTAAATTGTGTCGCCACCTATCCTATTTGTCAACCGTATCCTTACTTTAATATTATAAAAGCGAAAGTGAGTTTGTTTGTTTGTTTATTTGTTTGTTTGTTACCTCTTCACGCTTTAATGGCTAAACCGATTTTGATGAATTTTGGTACAGAGATAGTTGGGAACCAGGAGACGGACATAGGCTAATATTTTTTTGAAAAAGTGGTATCTGAGGGAGAAAGAGGGAAGAAAAGGGAAAACTTAGCGTTGCTATTACAAATCAATAAGGCGCTAGGGGAACTGTGTTACCCCAAATTTAACGCGGGCGAAGCCGCGGGCGAAAGCTAGTATTATTATAAAACACATGTTAAATAAATACATTAATGTGTAAAAAATAACTTTATTTTAATTGTTTGTGTAGTATTAGATGACTACCCCCCGTTGTATTTTTATATTCCTAAAGTCCATCCAAAGGTTGTCTGGAAGTTGCGGGTTGTTTGAAACAGTAAGTGTCTTTATACAACGTGGCAACGCGGCCAGTCTCTTGGGTACATTACCAGCCTTTTTATAGTTTTTTGTTTGCTAGTTTAATTATTTTGGTTTATTAACAATATGTTTTCGCTTTCAGTGGGAAATCTCCTGGGAAAAAGTAAGTCCTTTTTCACCTTACTATATCAAACATGTTGGTTTATCTGCGCGAGCAAAATGTAGTTTTGCAGAAACATATAAATTATTTTTTGTTTTCAATTAAGAGAGCCATCCTTGTTGAAACGCGTAATAGAACCTTAAACTGAAAGAAATTAATTGTTAAATAGACAATTATGTTTTTGTTGTTTTTTATGAAAATTTTAGTAGTTTGAATTTATTTATTATTGTAACGATAGTAAAAAACATAAAAAAACGGTTGTTTCAGAAATTTATATTATATTACCATAGTGTAAGATCGTGTGAGTTTGGACTAGCCCTTGTTCGTTGTAGAACATGCAATACTCTGTCTCGTGGTGAGATCACAGAAATTCGTGTTCTCGCTGCCAAGTGCAAGTTATGATTGTTCCACAAGAGCAAAATGATTTCAACACCTGGCTACACTAAGGTTTTTTTTTTCAAGAAATTAATTGTTAACCCTCGGTACGCCTGGTAGGATCTGTCAGACCCACCAGGCATACCGCGTCACTTCACGCCACCAGGCATGCCGAGGGTTAAATACACAATTATGTTTTTTTTTAATGAAAATTTTAGAAGTTTGAATTTATTTATTATTGTAACGATGTGCTTATTTACCAGGTTGTAATTCCGATTATTAAATAAAAACTAGCTTTTACCTTGGCCAAAGGCTAAGTGTCTTTATACATCGTGGCAACGCGGCCAGTCTCTTGGGTACATTACCAGCTGACAGCGTTGACGACAATTTTTCTGATGCCCTTTATAGTTTGTTGTTAATTAGTTTAATTATTTGATTTTATTAACATAATGTTTTATCTTTCAGCTTTGGGAGCCGGTAAGTCCTTTTCACCTCAGCATATCAAACATGTTGGTTTATCTGTGTGAAAACAATGAGCAAAATGTGATTTTGCAGAAACAAATTAATTATTTTTTGTTTTCAATTAAGAGAGCCATACTTGTTGAATCGTGTAATAGAACCTTAAATTGAAAGAAATTAATTGTTAAATAGGCAACTTTGTTTTTTTTTTCATGAAAATTTTAGTAGTTTGAATTTATTTAATAATGTAACGATGTGCTTATTTACCAAGTTGTAATTCAGACTACTTATTAAATAAAAACTATCTTTTACCTTGGCCAAAGGCTAAGTGTCTTTACACAACGTGGCAACGCAGCCAGTCTCTTGGGTACATTACCAGCTGACAGCGTTGAGGACGAATTTTCTCATGCCCTTTTATAGTTTCTTGTTAATTAGTTTAATTATTTGATTTTATTAACATAATGTTTTATCTTTCAGCTGGAACCCTCGTGAATAACACCTTGGGAATCAGTAAGTCCTTTTCACCTCAGCATATCTAACATGTTGGTTTATCTGTGTGAAAACAATGAGCAAAATGTGATTTTACAGAAACAAATTAATTATTTAAATTAAATTAATTGTTAAATAGACAATTTTGTTTTTATTTCTATGAAAATTTTCGTAGTTTGAATTTAATTAATTTTTTAACTAAAGTAAAAAACTAAAAAAAAACGGTCGTTTACCGTGAGGAGATCAGAGTAATCTGTGTTCTTGCTGCTAAATGTAAAGTTCTGTTTGTTTCACAAGAGCAAAATGACTTCAATGACTCGCTACTCTAAAGGTTTTACTTAAGAATCGCTCCTTATTTAATGATAGAATTCTCTCTTCACTTGCTTGGGATACTGATTCATCTCTTGCATAATCAAAATGTCGAAATGTACATTACGCCTCTCGGCTCGCCAGTGATTGATTGAATCTTGGACGTCCCTCCGATCCGTTAGTCGCCGCTTTGGCGAAAACCGGACCTATTGCCAGATTGTACTTCAGCCTTCAGTTCAACCACAGTAAACTGAAATATTTTGTCAGTGCATTGTGCGACGGAGCTATGACGAGCAGTCACTGGTGATGATTTTTTTTCATATGGAAATTAAAGTAACTATATGCATTATAACTATTAAATAAAAACTAGCCTTCACCTTGGCCAAAGGCTAAGTGTCTTTATACATCGTGGCAACGCGGCCAGTCTCTTGGGTACATTACCAGCTGACAGCGTTGACGACGATTTTTCTGATGCCCTTTTAGAGTTTGTTGTTAATAAGTTTAATTATTTTATTTTATTAACATAATGTTTTATCTTTCAGCTGGAGCCCTCGTGAATACCACCTTGGGAACCGGTAAGTCCTTTTCACCTCAGCATATCTAACATGTTGGTTTATCTGTGTGAAAACAATGAGCAAAATGTGATTTTACAGAAACAAATTAATTATTTAAATTAAATTAATTGTTAAATAGACAATTTTGTTTTTATTTCTATGAAAATTTTAGTAGTTTGAATTTAATTAATTTTTTAACTAAAGTAAAAAACTAAAAAAAAACGGTCGTTTACCGTGAGGAGATCAGAGTAATCTGTGTTCTTGCTGCTAAATGTAAAGTTCTGTTTGTTTCACAAGAGCAAAATGACTTCAATGACTCGCTACTCTAAAGGTTTTACTTAAGAATCGCTCCTTATTTAATGATAGAATTCTCTCTTCACTTGCTTGGGATACTGATTCATCTCTTGCATAATCAAAATGTCGAAATGTACATTACGCCTCTCGGCTCGCCAGTGATTGATTGAATCTTGGACGTCCCTCCGATCCGTTAGTCGCCGCTTTGGCGAAAACCGGACCTATTGCCAGATTGTACTTCAGCCTTCAGTTCAACCACAGTAAACTGAAATATTTTGTCAGTGCATTGTGCGACGGAGCTATGACGAGCAGTCACTGGTGATGATTTTTTTTCATATGGAAATTAAAGTAACTATATGCATTATAACTATTAAATAAAAACTAGCCTTCACCTTGGCCAAAGGCTAAGTGTCTTTATACATCGTGGCAACGCGGCCAGTCTCTTGGGTACATTACCAGCTGACAGCGTTGACGACGATTTTTCTGATGCCCTTTTAGAGTTTGTTGTTAATAAGTTTAATTATTTTATTTTATTAACATAATGTTTTATCTTTCAGCTGGAGCCCTCGTGAATACCACCTTGGGAACCGGTAAGTCCTTTTCACCTCAGCATATCTAACATGTTGGTTTATCTGTGTGAAAACAATGAGCAAAATGTGATTTTACAGAAACAAATTAATTATTTAAATTAAATTAATTGTTAAATAGACAATTTTGTTTTTATTTCTATGAAAATTTTAGTAGTTTGAATTTAATTAATTTTTTAACTAAAGTAAAAAACTAAAAAAAAACGGTCGTTTACCGTGAGGAGATCAGAGTAATCTGTGTTCTTGCTGCTAAATGTAAAGTTCTGTTTGTTTCACAAGAGCAAAATGACTTCAATGACTCGCTACTCTAAAGGTTTTGCTTAAGAATCGCTCCTTATTTAATGATAGAATTCACTCTTCACTTGCTCGGGATACTGATTCATCTCTTGCATAATCAAAATGTCGAAATGTACATTACGCCTCTCGGCTCGCCAGTGTTTGATTGAATCTTGGACGTCCCTCCGATCCGTTAGTCGCCGCTTTGGCGAAAACCGGACCTATTGCCAGATTGTACTTCAGCCTTCAGTTCAACCACAGTAAACTGAAATATTTTGTCAGTGCATTGTGCGACGGAGCTATGACGAGCAGTCACTGGTGATGATTTTTTTTCATATGGAAATTAAATTAACTATAAGCATTATAACTATTAAATAAAAACTAGCCTTCACCTTGGCCAAAGGCTAAGTGTCTTTATACATCGTGGCAACGCGACCAGTCTCTTGGGTACATTACCAGCTGACAGCGATGAGGACGAGTTTTCTGATCCCCTTTTATAGTTTGTTGTTTGCTAGTTCAATTATTTTAGTTTATTAACAATATGTTTTCGCTTTCAGTTGGAGACATCGTGGACACCGGTAAGTTCCATTTTCGTGCGATCTCATGGTGGCATGGAGAGAGCGACTGTCGCAACCCCGTGCAGGGCACGCCACAATAGTGGCGGTAAGTCCCCTCTTTGAGGAGTGGCTGGAGAGGCGTCATGGCGTCCTCACCTACCGCCTGACGCAGGTCCTCACCGGACACGGAAGTTTTGGGAGGTTCCTGCACATCATCGGGCGGGAGGAAGCGCCCGGGTGTCACCATTGTGACGATCGCCCGGAGGACACGGTGGAGCACACAGTGGCGATCTGCCCAGCGTGGGCGGAGCACCGCCGTGCCCTCGTAGAGGCGATCGGCGGCGGCGATCTCTCGCGTCCGGCCCTGGTTTAGGCCATGGTCCGGAGCGAGAGGGAATGGGAAGCGGTCACCACCTTCTGCAAAGCAGTAATGCTAGCAAAGGAGGTGGCCGGGCGTCTGAGGGAGAGAACATCTGCCCAACCCAGCCGCCGCGGGAGACGCCCATGGCGCCGGGCGCCGCGAGACGACTTCCGGCCACCGTAGATGCGGGCCTGTGGGCGGTGAGCAATGGGTAGTTCACCGTCCGTCCGTCGATTGACGACAAGCCGTGTCGACGGCGCGTTCGTGTTTCACGCGCGCCTCAAAGAGAGTCAGCAAAGCAGAGGGGTTTGCCAAAGCCTCCGCCTGCCGGGGTTGCGGGTTGTTCGAAAGAGATACCGCGACCTCGGAACGTAAAGGGCAACAGAAGGAACATGGGTGGGTTTTAGTCAGTACAAGTCTGACATGCCCCCCCGCTCCGCCCAGAGCGGGGGAAGTCATAGGATGATTTACTAGGAACTATATGGAACCTTAAAATGAAAGAAATTAATTGTTAAATAGACAATTTATTATGTTATTTTTTAATGAAAATTTTAGTAGTTTGAATTTAATTAATATTTTATCTAAAGTAAAAAAAACGGTTGTTTAAAAAAATCATATTATATTACAATGGTGTAAGATCCTATGAGTGTGGACCAGCTCCTGTTCGTTGTAAAACATGAAATACACTGTTTCGTGGAGAGATCAGAGTAATCTGTGTTCTTGCTGCTAAATGTAAAGTTTTGTTTGTTTCACAAGAGCAAAATGACTTAATGTCTCGCTACTCTAAAGGTTTTACTTAAGAATCGCTCGTTATATAATGATAGAATTCTCTCTTCACTTGCTCGGGATACTGATTCATCTCTTATAGCAGAAAGTAACTTGCTCTCTTGCTGTACAAAAACCTATTCTTTCTCTCGTGTAATGTGTCACAAATGGAGTTGCTCATGATTTATGATTCTGCATCATTAGGCTTCGGGCAGGTCGGGAGGCTTAGGCCGAACAGCCGCCCCTACCCACACAAGGTACCATGTACAGTCTGCAAAGGGTGTATGGAATGGCACTAAGTGCCTTTTGGTCGATACTGCCGTTACTGTTTCGTGAATTCAATTGAGTTTACAAGACCAAGCCATGCTCATTTGCATCGAGGTCACCTGCCCGAGCCTTTTCTGTTTTGACTCATATGTCTAACGTTAGTGCAACTCCCGTCCCGCCATCTTTTATACGTTTTGAGATAAAAAGCTTGCAAAGTACAGTCAAATTATCTTAATCACATTTCTGACATGCACTCCAGTTCCGAAAAGACGTCTAACGAATTCAAGTCAAAAGTAATATTTTATGACCCTATTTGAGGTGAAAGATATTATTTTTTTTTTTTAAAGTAAACATAATTATTAGTTTACCAATTTATAGAAGTTTTAAACTACTACAAATTAGTAAAAATTATGCCAGAAAGGTGTGCTTATTTACCAGGTTGTAGTTTAGACTAATAAATAAAAACTAGCTTTTACTTTGGCCAAAGGCTAAGTGTCTTTATACAACGTGGCAACGCAGCCAGTCTCTTGGGTACTTACATTACAAACTGACAGCGTTGAGGACGATTTTTCTGATGCTAGTTAGTGCTAGTTTTTTGTTTGCTATTTTAATTATTTTAGTTTATTAACAATATGTTTTTGCTTTCAGTTGGAAATCTCCTGGAAAACGGTAAGTCCTTTTTCAACTTACTATATCAAACATGTTGGTTTATCTGCGTGAGCAAAATGTAGTTTTACAGAAACAAATTAATTATTTATTGTTTTCAACTAAGAGTTGAAACGTGTAATAGAACCTTAAATTGAAAGAAATTAATTGTAAAATAGACAATCATGTTTTTTTAATGAAAATTCTAGTCCTAGTTTGAATTTATTTATTACTAGCTTTTGCCCACGGCTTCGCTCGCTTTAAATTTGGGGTAACACAGTTTCCCTTTTTAATTTGCAAATATTTGCTACCTGCAGTTTTTGCCCTTGCGCCTTATTGATTTGTAATAGCAATGTAAGTTTTTCCCGTTTCTTCCCTCTTTCTCCCTCATATCACACTTTAAGCCTATGTCTGTCTCCTGGATCCCAACTAACTCTGTACCAAAATTCATGAAAATCGATTTAGCAATTAAGGCGTCAAGAGGTAACAAACAAACTCACTTTCGCTTTTATAATATTAGAAAGGAAGTAAGTATTTTAATGAAAGTAAAAAACATTAAAAGACGGTTGTTTAAGAAAATGATATTAGTAATATTACTATGGTGTAAGATCCTGTGAATTTGGACTAGCTCCTGTTCGTTGTAAAACATGAAATATACTGTTACGAGATCAGAGTTTATCTGTTGTTCTCTAATTACTGTTTCTTGAATTCAATTGAGTTTCCAAGACAAAGCCATGCCTAATTTCATCGAGGTCACCTGCCCGAGCATTTTTTGTTTTGGCTCATATGTCTAATGCGATATTGCAACTCCCCGCCATCTTTTATATTTTGAGATCAAAAGCTTGCAAAGCACAGTCTGCCAGTTGCCAAAAGACGTCTAACGAATGCAGGTCAAAAGTAATACCCTAATTGAAGTAAATGACAATTATTTTTTTTCTGCACAAGAAAACATAGTTTATCTTATCTGTACGATTAAAGAAAGATCCTTATCTACTTCAAATTGGTAAAGATTTTGCCAGAAAGGTGATTTAACAGGATGCGATTCGGTCCATCTCACTGAATATTTTTCTAGGGATCACCATCGATAAAATCACACAAACATTTTGTTTTAGTAGATTTTGAAGTTTTGTATTGGAAACTTGATTTTTTCCGTGATTTTGAAGGTTTTCTAGTGTAATAGTCGAAGTCACATCCTGAAAAAGAACCAATTTTTTTTTTCTGTTTATAGATTAAAGTGACTATTTCATATAAACTTCTGTTTGTTTTCAGCTACGAGCAACCTGTGACACCTCAATGACAACCTGAAAATTTTGTTGCAAAATATATCTTTCCAAATGATTATAAAATAAACGTTATGCATTTCACTTGTTTTTTTTTTATTTGTATGACAGAAAGTTACCTCTTGACTGAACCCTGACTTGACACGCCGCCGCCGTTCCCGCGCCGATTGCGAGTAGGTACTACAAAACCGAGATCCTAGCACAAGTCAACAAAACGCAATACCTACATCGTTTTTTTACTTCTACTTATACTATAAATGGGACTGTTTGTGAGGATGTATGGATGTTTGTTACTCTTTCACGTCAAAACGGCTGAACCAATCTTGATGAAAGGACAATGGCAGCCACGCATATCTACATTAATTTAGCAGAGATTAAATTATTTTTTAAATGAAAAATATCTTGTTAAATTCGGCGTCAACTTCTGAATTATTTGGTGCAAGAATTTTTGCTCGAGAAGGCCGGGAGTAATAGAAATTCAGTCCTGAACTTTTGTAGGTTATGTCTGTGGTAACATCAATTCGAGGAAGTTAAAAGGGCAATATTGCATTAGTATTTTCCTTACCCATTTATTTTAGCACGCAATGCCTTGTGAAAGGTAGGTATAAATACTCTTTGGTAATCATTACCTTAGGTATATTTATTGACCGTGTACAATAGGACTGAGGCTGCCAGTCACCGTCAGTATTGTTTTAGGTATTGAAGCAATAGGACTATAAATAGTATTCTGGGATTTTATAAATATGTTGAGTATGTTCACAAGTATCAATAAAACAAGTTTGTTTTATTATATTATTTATTCTTATAGTGATTTCATCCAGAAATTCTGCAGGTGCTGAAATATTTGTGTATGTATGAATAAAATTAGTGCATGCATAAAATTCGGAGAAATTCAAGTTTCCGCTACGCGAACGTTTGGCCATTAGCTGGTTTTCATATAAAGCGCTTACATAAAGAGCTGTAGATTATAACATACATTGTTTTGAATTTGTTTATATTTGTTTAAACAACAGATTTAGAAAAAATCGTAGGGCTTATAAGATAAAAATATAAACGTAGGTAAAATACGCTTATTAGGTCTTAGTTCTTAAAGTATGCACTTCGGGGTCTAGATTTTCACATTTATACTAATACTAGTTTTTGCCCGCGGCTTCGCCCGCGTTAAATTTGGGGTAAAACAGTTCCTCTTGCGCCTTATTGATTTGTAATAGCAACGCTAAGTTTTCCCTTTTCGTCCCTCTTTCTCCCTCACATCCCACTTTTTTAAATTAGCCTATGTCCGTCTCCTGGTTCCGGACTATCTCTGTACCAAAATTCATCAAAATCGGTGTAGCAATTAAAGCGGTAACAAACAAACAAACTCACTTTCGCTTTTATAATATTAGTAAGGATTGTAAGTGTCTGCAACATGTTGCCAAGTATCAATGATGTTCCGTTAGTAATTAAAGAGTTATAGGACAATTTATCATAAATAGATCACTGTTTACAAAGCAGTCAAATATCACGACGTTCTAAAGGAATAACATGGTAAAATGTATACCTACCAATAATTAGTTTATTCATTCAACTATTCACATGTAAAATTTCATGTCATTAAATTCAGTAATTAAAGAAAAACAATTATAATACTGACGAAGCATCGAAAACCTACATAACCCGGTCAAGTTCAGATGGTAACAAAAAAGCGTTCGTACCATATATCTAAGAAACATTCTTAACCTTCCAATATAGTATTTATTAATATGGTACATTGCCTAAACAAACGTTAGGAAAAATAAAACAATTGCATTTCTTAATGATCATATTTTTTAAAATAAATCATCAATTAACAATTACTTCTCTATTTAGCCGTATAGTTCGGTACGGACCCCTTCGGGGGCTCGACATTCAAACCTCCGCTGGCTCGGTACTGGCCCCGAAAGGGGTCGGACATTTAAGTCATATGACCTCCTCATTATTTTTGTAAATATTTTATTTTCTGGTTAATAAATAATATGGGTGTGCATTCATTAAGATAGTAGAATAAAAAACTCATACGTAAACGTCATTAGAAGTTCTTTAATTATTGAGGAAGTTTCTTAATTAAGTCTTATAAAATCCAAATGCGTAAATTACGATCATCGCCATTTTGATGGCAGTGTACGTCGACGCTAAAATTCATAAAAAAATAGGTTTTCGGACATTTAAACTCCACATTATTGGGCATGATTAACGTGTCCTTTTATTGCGTGAAGAAATCATTCGTAATTGAATTATATGAGTAGTGGTAATGATACATTTTGAAAACATTTTACAATAGATTGACGCCGTTTTATCGACCTTATGAGGTTTTTAGAAATATAAACCTCAAACTCAACATATGAAACAGCCCCTGTGACTTATTTTTAATAACAAAATTGAATGCTGTAAATTGATGAAAATTCTTGAATTTCTTGACAATTCGCGTCACCCCACCGATTCAGCTTATGTGTCATGTCTCAAAATCCTGTCGTGCAGAGTGGTATATCCGTGTACAAAAATATTTTTAATTACATATACCTACCTACTTACTTAATTATGTTACCTACCTACCTACCTACTTAATTATGTTATTATAATAACGTTAACAAACGCTTGCAACGACAGCAATAGACTTAAATGTGTTTTAACTTAAATAGGTTTAATAACCGATTATTAATATTATAATATTTCGAACTTCAATAAAAATTAAAATCACATCACATAACTACAATCGCGTGCAAGTAAATCGACACAAGCCTCAAGTGCGCATAAACAGTGATATAACTTAACAATGACTTATTTTACTTCTATATAATGTTTTACATATTTAAAGCCTAGTAATTAGGCTTTAAAATGGCGTAAGTTGCATTAAAATCGATTCAGTGGTTAAGTAAAAAAGGTTTACGTCAATGACATTGTTAAAGCATTGAAAATTCATACAATTTCATAATATGAGGTTATTGTGTATAAATGAAACAAAATGTGACTAAAAAAAAGAAATTATTCGTGTCAATATTTGGTATTACCCCCTCTAGCCCTGATCACTGCTCTCATGTGATTCTTCATAGACTTAATCAACGTTTTTTATTGATGATTGTGGTATTCGACCCCACTCTTCTACCAACGCACTCTTGAGCTCATTCGTTTTTGTAGGAGCTGGATTCCTCGCTCTAACTTTCCTTTTGAGCTCGTCCCATATGCTCAATGGTATTTAAATCAGGGCTGAGCGCTGGCCAGTCCATAGTGTCAATTCCAACTTCGTTGAGGAACTCACGTGTGGCTCGAGCAGTGTGACATCGGCATCGTCATGCTGATGAAATTATCCCCAATAAAGCCTTGATAAGGGACAACTTCATCCAGTAGAACATCTTCAATATAACGAACACTGGTCAGACCTCCTCGACGGCCTCCTTCAAGAACGAAAACAAGTTCCGTTTTTCTTCTAAGGAAATGCAAGAACCGCCACCATACGCAAAGGTTTCAGCAAAGTAGCATTGTGAAAACCGTTCACTGGGACGCCGGTACACCCGGCCTCTCCTGTCGCTGCAATGGAGACACATCCTCTCAGTGAACAGGACTGACTGACTCTATGCTCCAATCCAAGTGTTCTCGAGCAAAGTGAAGACGTGCTTGACGGTGAGCTGTGGTCAACTTCGGGCCTGTAGCGGGTCGTTTTGGAGTAAGGTTGGCTTTCTTCAACCTTCTTCTAACTGTCCATTGACTGACAGACACTCCGCTAACTTGACGTAGCTCCTGCTGCACATCTACACCGGTAAGGTGTCGATTTCGAAGAGAGGTCGAGTCTATTATAGCGAATTGTCCTGTTTGTGAGAATGGCGCGATTGTAGTAAAGTTTATAAGTATCATTTTCGAGGGTAGCTTGTTGTTCGAGCTTGAATTCGAATTAAATGCCTGCTCGTTTTTACTTAGCAAATCAACGGTGCAATGTATATTAATTAGGCTAATTAGTTGTAAGGTTCAATCTATGTACATATGTGACTTCACATCATCTTATGGTTTTTTCGATGCATTACATACTTGACTAGTTATCAGTATTTTTGGAGTTTCCTTGAAAAGTCCGTATAATTCTCCAACACTTGTGGTGGGTAATTATAGTATGGAGTGTTTGTATCTTGTATCAGTGTGTATTGGACTACCAGTCTTTGATGGATAACATTTGCCACCTGCTTGTGCCTGTGTATGTAGTCTGTCTGTGTGAGAGTTGTGCATGCTCCTGTTATGTGTTGGGTGGTTTCTGTTTGTGTGTGGCATTTGCGACATTTATCATTTGTTACTGAAGGATCTTTTTTAATAAATTTTCTGTAGTTTTAGTGTTAATAATCTGGTCTTGTATAGCAATGATAAATCCTTCAGTTTCTGGGAACAGATTACCTATTTTGAGCCATTTATTTGAGACATCTTTGTTGACGTGATTTTGTTCTAGATCATAAGGATGTCGTGTGGGATATCTAATAAATAAATAAATATCTTAAATAAATATCTTGGGACAACTCACACACGGCTACCTGATCCCAAGCTAAGCAGAGCTTGTGTTATGGTAACCAGACAACTGATATACATACTTATATTTATAAATACATACATATTATAGATAAATCACACCCAGACACATAACAAACAATCATGCTCATCACACAAAGTTTGTCCTGGGTGGGAATCGAACCCACGACCTCCGGCTCAGCAGTCAGAGCCACTAACGACTAGACCAACATGCTCGTCAAATTGTTCATTAAAGTTAAGTGGGGTGTAATTTTGATCAAATCAAATCAAATCATTTATTTCAATTAGACCATTACAGGCACTTTTGAATGTCAAGAAACAAAATGAATCTACAGTCCCGGTCACAAGGCATAATAACTTGTGAAAGTACTGCAGTTGCCCATTCCAAAGCGTTGATCTCTATGGAGAAGAATGGGCAAGAAACTCCATGGACACTCTTTTAAATTCTAATATTTTTACAAAATAGTATTTACATCATTCGTGTTGAGATTATACAAATATGTGAGAACGATGTAGAAAGACGTGCACAGTAAGAGCGTCCAGAGTAAATAAAGAGCAAAATTCAATTTAAATCTAAATAAATTAAAAATGACCGTGGTAGTTAAAAAATGACCAGTCCCAACTGACAGCGCCCGTTCACGAACATGACGTATGGATCAGCCCCATTCAGCTCGACCATTTTGAAGGGAGCTAAATGAAGGGGGGGTAAAGTTACCTTCACCTTTGGAGCAATATTTTTAGGTGCGCCATCTATGAATCTTGTTCCTTACTAAAGGCAAATAATTTATATAGGACGTACTAGATGTCTCTACTTAACGACTTAGACCTAACAGTTGTTGAAAATTGCTATTTTAATTTCTAATTTATTTTCCTTATTTTAGTTTAATTTGAAAGAATAAAATTACAGGCCAAAAAAAAATATTTGGTTTATCAATTTATTTTATCGATTGCTTTAAAAAAACAAAATGTCAAAAGAAAATGGCCGTTAGTTTTGCAAGTTGCGTGTGCGCTGAATTGTTTTCGTGTTGTCTACGCTGATTTTGACATAGAATATTTATTTGGCACTAATTGTTTAGTTGTATTTTATTTTGCCAATATTTATGTCATTATTTAATAATATTTTACATAATTGTAAATAGGATTGCCGACATGTTTGAAGTGAAAAATGTGCACAAGAATAGGTAAACATGAACAATATAGGTACAGTAACACAAATAAAGAGTATTCAACAACAAGCTTGCTTTTATTCAAAACTAAATTAACCTTTACAAAGTATTTTAAGGCATAAATGAGCACATTTTCCATGGTTATATATTAATATTTATGTGGAGTGGTTTATATTTTCAAACAACTGTTAAATTAATTTACACTACCAAACATGGTCTTACATAAATTAATCTATAACTATGGGCAATATTTGCAAAGCAACCATGAAAATGAAGGTTAGAGCAGGGTATGTAGGTATGTATAGTTTAGTTAGGAACAAGAAATCCAGGTGGCGCTACTACTGACAGGTTGGCATAAAATTCCCGCGAGTTGGCACTCTATACCGGTATTATATGATGCTCTGTGCCCGACACACCCGCCACCATCAGCGAGACATTTAAGTGAGCATGACACTATTAACCACCAGGGCTTCGTCAAGTCAATGATAATACATAGCACTCACATATGGGCTTAATAATTATACAATACTAGAGAATTGATTCTATACATTGCAAAGATAGTCTTACAATCTTCTGCAGCTTCCACTATAGCTTCGGATACTTATTAATGAGTTTACCCCTATGCTTGAGGAGCAGGACCAGCATTGAGCCAAGCATTTTTATCATCAATATAATCCCCCAACTAATAATATGCTTGCCTACATAGTGTGCGTTTAATACAAGATTTAAATTTCGTTTCATTCAGTTGAAGAATGTGGGGAGGTATTTTATTGTAGCATTTCAAACAGTACCCCATGAAAGATGAGTCAGTCTACTTTAGCTAACCTGAAACCTGGTTGAACTAATTGGTCCCTATTTCTAGTATTATAATTGTGTCTGTCACCTCTTTTACTAAAAAAAGCGAGTTTTTCTTGACATACATGATGTTTTCATAAATATATTGACAAGGTACTGTCATGATGTTAATATCCTTAAACTGTTCCCTTAAAGAATCTCGCCTACGTAGGTTATATATGGCTCTAATGGCTCTTTTCTGCAGAATAAATATAGACTCGATGTCTGCAGCCCGTCCCCAAAGTAAAATACCGTATGACATTATACTATGAAAATAACTAAAATAGACTAGTCTCGCGGTATCAACATCAGTAAACTGACGGATTTTTCTAACAGCATATGCTGCTGAACTAAGGCGTCCTGCAAGAGATGTTATATGCGGACCCCATTGTAGCTTTGAATCGAGTGTTATTCCCAAGAAAACAGTTTTTTCGACGAATTCTAGTTTCTCTTGATTCAATACTATGTCACACTCACTGTTTTTGACATTTGGTAGAGCAAATCTTATACACTTCGTTTTTTTCCCATTTAATACTAAATTATTAGCGGTAAACCAATTATGTACCTGCATTAGGGCATTATTTACGTCGTCAAGATTCGATCGTCAAGATCATTTTGGACTATGGTTTTATGTATTCGACTTCGAAGGCGCCTGTGACTTGCGTGCATGCTTCGCCTAGCACTGCTGTTGTCTCGCACCGTTGATCTTGGTCCGGCTGTAAGGCGCGATGGACCTCTTATTGGCGTTGATGGGCACCTCGATGTAGTAACCGAACGCGTGGCACGGTTTAAAATCCATAAAACTGTGCTTAGAAACAAGTAAGTACACCAAACTGACGACACAATAACTGATTTAAAAGTTTTGTAATAAAATATCTCAAGTCAAAATAGTAATAGTTTCTTTCATAATAGACACCCGAGGGACAAGAATCTGAAAAATTCAGATTAGATAGATATTTAATTATTGATAAATCATATTACTTAAACGATATTTGATCGTCACAAATCTAATAAAACTGTACGTTATCGTCACTAGGCTAAAAAAAGTGGGTGGAAGTAGAAAAACAAAACACAATTATGTACTTCTTATACGTAAGCGTGTACTTACCACTTATGAAATGCAATCAACACAATTAAATTATGGATTTAGACACAACAGAAACAACAGATTAGATAGATTAGAACAGCTACCCTACCATGACGTGTTAAAGCAGAACTTATTCCGCTGAGGGAAAGGGACAGAGCTAGACAGGGTGTCTAGCACCATCTCTTTCACTCAATGGAATAAGTTCTGCTTTAAGATGTCATAGTAGGCCTACAGATTATGCTAATTGCAATTATCGAATGTAACCGACAAGCTGTGCCTCCGACCTCATCGAGTGCCAACAGAACCAGCCCCTTAACCACTCTATACATCAGCTGAATCGGTGGGGTGACGCGAATTGTCATGAAGTTTTTTTTTTCAATTTACAGCATTCAATTTTGTAATTAAAAATAAATCACAGCGGCTGTTGCATACAGTAAGCTTGAGGTTTATATTTCCAAAAACCTTAAAAGGTCGGTAAAACGGCATCAATGTATTGCAAAATGTGTGTAAAATACATACACCCTTCCAAAAATTTGGTACTTTAAAAACGCTGGAAATAATGTACAGACGCCTGCACATCAAGCTACTACAATCTGTCAGATTTCTTTGATAGATTTTCGACTTTATTTCTAAAGTATTAGGTTTAAGGTTCATTGGGAAAAATTTACAGTTTCGGGTAGCTTGACCTGCTGGCGTCTGTACATACACAAGAGAACCCTTTGAAAATAAAATTGGAAATCTAAAATAAAAACGGTGACATTCCATCTGCATTCTTATTTTTGCCATTTTATAAATCTAAATCTAATTCCTTAGGTAACAAATTCAGGTAACCGGCACAACCATACCGTACCGCACCTAGAAAGCCATGCCTCCGCAGTAGAGCCTTGCTTTAGACAGACGGGGACTCCGTACACATCGGGGCTCTAAAATATTGATACTTAAAAGTATTTGTTGGATAAAAAAAATAAACTCTTTTGCAAAAACGGGCGCTTTAAATTTTATTCTCTACTTCAATGAAGAAGAACAAGAAATAGGTTTTATTAATTTGACGATTTAATGGCATTTTAATTTAAGCATCCTGGCATGATCTGGGGGCACGGCAGTGCTCCCACCAAGTTGAGCAAAAAAGCGTCGCGGCCGCATTCTTTACGTTCCAAATTTAGAAATTAATAAAAGAAAAATAATGATAATTCTAAAATTGCTTTACTAATGGCGCGAATTGCTGAAACGATTTTTAACTGATTACGATATTTTAAAACTTTTTGGATATTTTCTGCAAATTAAACAATTTAATCTTTCTTCTTACATTAAATACCACTTTTTGATATCTATATCCATATTATAAAGCTGAAGAGTTTGTTTGTTTGTTTGAACGCGCTAATCTCAGGGACTACTGGTTGGAATTGGAAAATTCTCCATTTCTTGAGGAAGGCTATAGGCTATATAACATGACGCTACGACCAACAGGTGCTGAGCAGCGTGGGTGAAACCGCGGGGAACAGCTAGTGAGTGATAAAGTGATAAAGGCCGGTAAAATTATAGCCCTACTTAAAGAAAGTTGTTCGCAAACTTACGTGTCTCAGCGGCTAAATGTGAGTCGTTCAGCTGTCCAGAGGACTTGGCAACGGTATCAAGAGACCGGTTCGGTCAAAAGAAGACCCGGTTCGGGAAGAACACGATGCACAGAACCAAGAGATGACCGCTTTTTGGTGAGTCAGGCGTTGCGGAATCGTAAGGCGTCATGTGTGGACCTGAAGAAGAGCCTTGAAGAAGTAAGAGGAGTAGAAGTTAGCATGTGAACGGTGAGGAGGAGGTTTTTGGCTGCCAATATCAGAAGTTACCACCCAGCTCGGGGCCCTTAATTACTCCGTAAGCACCGTGTTGCTGCGGGCCTGTGGGCGGTGAGCAATGGGTAGTTCACCGTCCGTCCGTCGATTGACGACAGGCCGTGTCGACGGCGCGTTCGTGTTTCACGCGCGCCTCAAAGAGAGTCAGCAAAGCAGAGGGGCTTGCCAGAGCCTCTGCCTGCCGGGGTTGCGGGTTGTTCGAAAGAGATACCGCGGCCTCGGAACGTAAAGGGCAATAGAAGAAACATGGGTGGGTTTTAGTCAGTACAAGTCTGACATGCCCCCCCGCTCCACCCAGAGCGGGGGAAGTCATTGGATGATTTCCCACCCGAAAAAAAAAAAAAAAAAAAAAAGCACCGTGTTGCTCGACTTCAGTTAGCTCGGAACTGTGCTTCATGGACTGTGGAGGACTGGAATAAAGTATTGTTTTCTGATAAAGCTAGAATCTCTTTGTATGGAGAGGACCGACGCCGGTGAGTGCTGCGAAGACCACGGGAAAGCTATGCGGGGGTGTGTTTCGAAGAAATCACTCCTTATGGCGGAGGCTCCGTTATGTTTTGGGCAGCAATTAATTTGACGGAGCGTACGGAGTTAGTTTTCATAGAAAATGGAACATTACATGCACACCGGTACATAATGGAAGTCCTAATTCCATATTATGCACAACCCACATTGACTGCACTTGGGGATGATTCCATTTTTATGGACGACAATGCTCGCCCGCACCGTTCTGGCGACGTGGAAGCGTACATGCAAGAAGTTAGGATCCGTCATTTAGGTTGGTCAGCTCGAAGTCCTAACCTCAATCCAATTGAACATGTCTGGGATGTTCTAAAGAGACGGGTAAGATCAGTGCAACCTGCTGGACAAAACATCAGGGAGCTAAAAAGAGTCATTGCAGAAGAGTGGGAACGTATTCTTCAAAACGTTATTAAAAACATCGAAGAAAGCATGCCTAGAAGGCAAGCTGTGATTTTGGCAAGAGGAGGTCACACTCGGTATTAGGTTTTTACATTTGTAAGTTTATTTAATTAAAAAAAAGTAAAAAAAAATATTGTCTCTATTGCCGACTACTTCTTATTGTTTTTGTCCGGTCAAATTAGACCAAAAAATAAGAGTAAAGTTACCTAAATTCAAACAAGCTGAAAAACGGTAAGATTGTTTAAGATATCATTAAAAACAAAATTTGAAGGTTCCCCATCTTTCCCCTGTAAGGAAAAAAAATGTTCTAAGTCAAAGGTAAAAAAAAAGTTTTTCGTTATTTTCAGCAAACCGGTAAGTTTTATCATAAAAATACTTCAGTACTTGTAATTCATAAAATGGTCTACAAAAAAATTATTTTTACTTTTTTCTCTACGAGCCACCGTTTTTGTGATACAACGATTCAAAAAGTTGTAAGCGTCATAATACGCCACCTCTGAGGTAGTAGTAATAAAACTTTCCTTTTTGCTGAAAATCGTGATGTTTGTGACTGTAAAAAGTATTTCAAAGCTCAATGAAACCAAGTAAGTTACATAGTTTAATTCTAAGTTCGATAGATGGCGTTGTCGTCGAGTTAGATCGCGCTATCGTTTGCTTCACTCGATTTGGTTGGGTCTCTGACCTATCGTTATAAAAAAGCTCTCAGATCAGAACTCAATATTGGTGTTTTATTTACAACCCTCTATTAGTGTTCCCATTTAGAACATCCCGAGCTTAACATTTGGTCCATCCGAGCTGGATATATTTTTGCCTTAAGTGGTCCGAGATCACGCCTCCGTTACTCGCAATGGATTATTGCGGCAAGGTACGAGGTTCTTGCAGTGCAGTGGCACCAGCAGCGAAGACGGTGTGAGGCGGGAAGCAGCGTCGTTGGGCGGAAGCAGACGACGACAATAGTTCAACCGGTCGCCGCAGGGGGCGCCACCAGCCACATGAGAAAGGACATCAACTCCAACATTGAACGAGTGAGTGAGTGAAGTGCAGAAGTGTGAGTACAATTCTCTATGTTTTAATCGGTCAAGTCAAGGTCAAAGTGCAAGTTCATAAAGGTTCGGCAAATTGAACCTTATTGTTATCAGTTAATTAACTTAGAAAAAAAATCTGTTCACGGTCAACGAAGCAAAAATATTGAAGAAAAGACTTAGTAGATTTTAAGATAATTATTGTGTATGTTTAGACTTAGAATAGTTTTATAAAAAACGGGGGAACGGGGAACCTATGCCCGATTAGGCCCACAGTCCAATAAATCTCCAAACACTTGTAAAATTTTAAACTGTTTCTTGGACTTGTAAATTTTTTCGGTTTAAAATGGAGGGATTAATGAATGTTTTGAAAGAACTGCAAAATGTAATACAACGGAGTTTAAATAACTTTAAAAAGAGTCCGAAGGATAGGCTATCAGTTGATTACATTCAAACTAGGGAAGAATTGTTAGAAAGAGATTGGAATTCATTTACAAATAATTATTCTAAATTTCATGAACTATATACAACTGCAGATAATACAAAAATAGTACAAATGTATGATAGTACAGAGGATACTTACATTACATATAAATGTTTAATTAAATCTATGCTGAGCAAATATAGTGCTGCAAAAGTGACTGATAATGAGTCTAGTTCATCAAAACCCAAGTCATGCGCATTTGTTAAATTGCCTAAGATCGCCATTCCGATATTTAGTGGAAAATATTCAGAGTGGACGACATTCCGAGACTTGTTTGTTTCTCTGGTACACAATAATGAAGGTTTGGACAATGTACAAAAGTTGCATTATTTAAAGAGCCATCTCAGTGGTGAAGCAGAACAGTTAGTAAGACAAATACCTGTGTCTTATTCCAACTATAGTCAGTGTTGGGAAAAATTAGTAAAGAGGTATAGCAATAGGAAATATCTAGTAAACTGTATATTACAACGTCTCTTTGGGCAAAAACGTATGATTGTGGAATCTGCATCGTCATTAAAAGAGATGCTTGATACAACCAATGATTGCCTTAATGCTTTGCAAAATTTGAGGGTGGATGTGACAACTTGGGACGTAATGATCATTCATATAAGCGCCTTTAAACTCGATTCAGAAACCCGTAAACAGTGGGAATTCAGCATTAGTAATCTTGATTCCGATGAATTGCCTACCTTTGAGGGATTTGCTACCTTCTTAGAAAATCGTTTTCGTGCTTTGGAGTTTATAGAACCCAAACGAAATATGACGAATCAGTTTAATAGTTCACACAATCCGAAGGCTATGGTAGTTAGTTCAAGCAGCATTAAATGTGAATATTGCAGTGAGTATCATAAACTTTGTTTTTGCAAATCATTTGCAAAACAACCAGTTGATCAGCGCCGTGAGTTCGTGGCAAAACATAAAATTTGTTTCAACTGTTTAGGTGGTAATCATATGGTGTTAAATTGTAATAAATCAACCACGTGCAAGTTTTGTCATAAAAGACATCATTCGTTGCTACACTTGAACACAAGCACACCTGCGGCTGAAGCCAGTCAGTCGAATAGTTCCATTCCGGTTGTCTCTTGCCTATCCACTAACAAAGTACCTCTACCTGGACAAGTTTTACTAGCCACCGCGTTAGTAAATATCGAGTCTAAGATGGGTTATCAAACGGTCAGAGCTTTACTTGATCAAGGCTCACAAGCTTGCTTCATTACCGAGTCCACAGTGCAGTTCCTCAGATTGACAAAGGTTCCAATACAAGGAATTGTGTCAGGATTAGGCCAAAAGTCAACAATGGCTAAACATATGGTGCACATAAAAATCCAATCCCGTGTTGATCCAAACTTTAAATTAAACGTTAACGCATATGTTATAAGTAAAATCACCTCTTATTTGCCAGAACAAACTGTAGACAAAAAGTCCCTTGACTGGATCGACTTAACTAATTTAGAACTCGCCGATCCACAGTTCTACAAACCTAATAAAATTGACATCCTATTAGGTGCAGACGTTTATGGCTGCATGGTGAAAGACGGCATGATGAAGAGCCCATCCGCTAGGCTAGTTGCACAGAACACAACTCTAGGGTGGATTTTGTCTGGAAAGGTAGATTCAACCACTAGTTCACATGATACACAACCCAGTGTCAGTGTTATGCATGTTAGTCTCACAACAGATCAAATATTAAGACAATTCTGGGAAATCGAAGATCAAATAAGTTCAAAGAAATTGCTAACCCCTGAAGAACAGAGATGTGAAGATCTATATGCAAGTACAACTAAGAGAAGACAAGATGGAAGATACGAGGTCCGGTTACCATTCCGCGATGAAGAGCCTCCCTGCACATCAGGTGGATCACGCTTCATAGCTGAAAACAGATTAAAATCATTAGAGAGGAGATTAGAAAAAGATGAAAGTTTAAAGAAAAGATACACTGACGTGATACACGAATATGAACAGCTAGGACACCTTCGACCTGTAAAAGAAGAAGATAATAAGAGAAAAATAGCGGTTTACTTACCTCATCACGCAGTCATCAGAGAAGACAAATCAACTACTAAGGTACGGGTCGTATTCAACGCATCAGAAAAGAACAGCAGAGGAGTCTCTCTCAACGATACGCTGATGGTAGGTCCAACTCTCCAAGCCGATTTGAGGCACACAGTTTTGAGATGGAGAAGACATTCAATCGGCTTAGTAGCAGACATTATCAAAATGTACCGTCAAATCAGAGTCGCAGATGAACATACCATGTATCAGAGAATCCTTTGGCGAGATGACCCCAAAGAGAAGATCAAAGACTATGAGTTAGTTACAATTACCTTCGGTACAGCCTCAGCGCCATATCAAGCTGTGAGGACTCTACATCAAATTGTGTATGATGAAGGTGATAAGTATCCACTGGTAGCTGAAAGGATCTTAAATTCATTCTACATGGATGATTTTATGAGTGGGTGCCAGGACGTCACAGAGGGTATTGAAATCTATGAACAAATGAATGAGTTGTTAGGAAAAGGCGGATTTCAATTACAGAAATGGAACAGCAATAGTAAAGAACTATTAGATAAAATAAGGACATTAGAAAGTAGTGAGGAGAACAATAAGAACAATAGTACAATAAATAAAGACGACCATAATGAAGTAACAATTAAAGTAGATGAGACTATGAAGATTTTAGGGCTTACCTGGGATCGCCAAGAAGATTCCTTCCGGTACTCGGTGTGTCTTAAGTCATCAGACAGTCATCAACCTGTAACGAAACGATCTATATTATCAGACATTGCTAGCTTGTTCGACCCATTGGGGTGGTTGGCACCGGCCATTGTGTTAGCCAAAATCTTTATTCAAAAGTTATGGCTAAATGGTCTTGAGTGGGACGAACAATTACCAAGTGATCTGACAAAGGAATGGTTTACTTACCGAGAAGAGTTACCTCTCCTGACCAAAATTCATATACCTCGTTGGCTTGGTACAAAAACAGGAAGTGATGTAGAGCTCCATGGCTTCTGCGATGCTTCGAAAGCAGCGTACTCAGCGGTGGTATACTTACGGTTAGTAGATACTGAAAATGAGGTCAAAGTGGCACTGCTAGTCGCAAAGACTAGAGTGGCACCTATAAAGCAGGTCAGTATACCACGGTTAGAGTTGTGTGGGGCAGTACTGCTGGCTAAGTTGTTGTCAGAAACTGCGGAGATTCTGAATGTTTCTAAAGAAAAGATAAGGGCATGGACGGATTCCACCGTAGTACTTGCCTGGTTGAATAGCCACCCAAGTAGATGGAAAACTTTCGTCGCCAACCGCACGTCTGAAATCTTAAACACTATGAGTTCAACACAATGGTATCACGTAGCGACAAGTGAGAACCCAGCAGACTGCGCATCTCGTGGATTAATACCCAGTATGTTAGTTCAGAAAACGTCCTGGTTTTCAGGGCCACAGTTTCTAAAAGAACAAAACGTTATCTATAAAAAACCAAAGGATTACGTAATAGATCTAGAACAGTCAATCAAGGCTCACGTAGCAATAAGTTCAAATAGTAATCAGGATATAATAGACAAATTTTCTTCCTTACAAAAATTACTGAGAATAGTAGCATACTGCCGTAGAGTACTGAAGAAAAAAGGAGAGAGAAAACCTTATTTAGAGGGAAAGGAAATAGAGGAAGCTTTAGACTGCTGTCTAAAGAAAGTTCAAAAGGAAGGTTTTACAACAGAGTACACACATTTAAAAAATTACGGACACTTACACTTAAAAGGTAGTAAGCTCAACTCATTATGTCCGTATCTTGACAATAAGGGTATAATGAGAGTGCAAGGAAGACTAGAAAAGTCATCATTAGATGATTTGATGGCATTTCATTCCCCCCCATGCACCCAATTTTGGTGGTCTATGGGAAGCGGGCGTGAAATCTACCAATTTCCATCTTAAACGTGTAATAGGAGAGTCTACACTCACGTATGAGGAGCTCAGTACACTTCTTACCCAAGTAGAGGCTTGCTTGAACTCACGCCCTATGAGTATTATTAATTCAGAGGATCCTAGTGATTCCGGGTCATTTTTTAGTAGGTGAACCTTTAATCTCAGTACCAGATTATAAATACGAAGGTTTGTCAGTAAGTTCTCTATCCAGGTGGCAATTTGTTCAACGGATGCTGCAATCTTTTTGGAGACGTTGGTCTCACGAATATTTAGCTAACCTAATGAACAGATATAAATGGACTTCTAGAGTCCCTGAGCCAAAGATTGGCGACGTCGTTCTTATCAAAGAAGACGATCTGCCTCCTAGTCGTTGGATGTTAGGACGAGTTCTTAGCAAACATCCAGGAGATGATCAGGTCACTCGAGTTGTCACATTGCGCACCAAATCAAGTACCATAAAAAGGCCAACCAATAAAATATGTATTTTACCCATAGCAGATTCATAAGATAATGATATAAGTTAATATAGTTGTATATTTTTTTGTTTAAATATAAGTTCAAATAGAAAACCTTTAGCAACATGGATGAAGTTGTATGTTCCTTTTAATTTTGTTAAATACTTTAGTTCAATTGTCATACTTGGTTTTAGAAGATTGATTATGTGTGTTTACCTTTTAAATTAAGACAGTAGAGTGAGTAGATTGGATTGGATGAGTAGATTTTGTATCCGTTTTATAAACATATGAATCATCCAAGCAAAGTTCTATTTTTGAAGGACATTTCGCCACTAAATGCCCTTGGCGGGCGGTATGTTTGTGACTGTAAAAAGTATTTCAAAGCTCAATGAAACCAAGTAAGTTACATAGTTTAATTCTAAGTTCGATAGATGGCGTTGTCGTCGAGTTAGATCGCGCTATCGTTTGCTTCACTCGATTTGGTTGGGTCTCTGACCTATCGTAATAAAAAAGCTCTCAGATCAGAACTCAATATTGGTGTTTTATTTACAACCCTCTATTAGTGTTCCCATTTAGAACATCCCGAGCTTAACACGTGAAAAACTCATTTTTTGACTTTTGACCTTGAATATATATTTTTTTCTTACAGAGGAAAGATAAGGAACTTTCAAATTTCTTTTTAATGATAATATAAACAATCTTACCGATTTTCAGCTTGGTGACAATTTAGGTAACTTCGAATGTCTAAATTGACCGGACTATCGGGCGTGTACATCGGTTTTAAAGATTCCGTAGTTTTTTTTTCTTTTAATTGCCCGAATTCACTTCACGCGCATTCATTTACACGATTATAAGTATACAGACTACGTCAAAGAAATAAATTCATTTAATTAACTCAAATCGACCTTACAACGTAAACCTTAGGTGCCCGTTTTTTTTGCAAAAGTGTGTAAAAAGATATAGGGAGACCTTTGCGTAGCAGTAAGCTGTTCAGCCCTTTAAAACAAATCAGCCAAATGCGAGTCCGACTCACGCACCAAGGGTTCCGTACAAACTGACGATATAAAAGGTCATATCTTTTCTCTAAGTAGACTTGGAGGGTTGCTTTTTTCACAGCTCCAAAGGACCACAGATTTGAATATTTGGGTTCTATTATTTAGTATGAGGTAGGGAACCCTAAAAAGTATTTTTAAATAGTGTATCTCTCTTTTTCTCAACAGATTTTGTGTAAAAATTCCGCCGTTTATATCGGTCTTGCGCCACTTGGATGGGAAATCATCAAATACCCGCTCGGGCGGAGCGGGCTACCCGCTCCGCCCGAGCGTTATATGTTAAACTTTTAATAAAAACCTTTTCGCTTTGCTGACATCTCCTTGAGACGCGCGTGGAACACGAACGTGCCATCGCCTCAGCCTGTCGTCACCAGACGGATGGACGGACCAGACGTCCACAGACCCACGTCTACGGTGGCCCGGTGTCGTCTCGCGGCGCCCGGCGCCTGTAGTGTCTCCCGCGGTGGCTGGCTGGGTTTGAGGTTCTCTCCTTCAAACATCACCATCTCCTCCTGGATATAGCGGTGCTCCGCTCAAAAGAGCAGACTGCCAATGTGCTCCAACGTGTCCTCCGGGCGATCGTCACATTGGTGACACCTGGGTGTTTCCTCCCGTCCGATGATGTGCAGGAACCTCCCGAAACTTTCGTGCCCGTTGAGGACGCCTCACTTCCCCCGCTCTAGGCGAAGCGGGGGGAGTGTCAGACTTTTACTGGCTAATATCCACCAATGTTTCTTCTTTTACTCGGGGCCGCGGTATTTCTTTCGAACAACCCGCAACCCCGGTAGGGTCCTGCCGGGATTGCCGGTTGTTCGAAAGAGATACTGCGGGCCCAGAACGTAAAAGGCAATAGAAGTAACATGGGTGGGTTTAACTCAGTACAAGTATGAGATTAGAGCACGAAGTATACATATAGTTCTTGCTCAATAATAGCTGTCATTTCATCTTCAATAGTAATTTTTTTGGCTCATTACGTTTTTGAATCACGGCTAGCAGCCACATGAGCTTGTTGTTGATTTTTTACAGCATAGTAAAAAAAAATACTGTTGAAGATGAAATGAAAGAATGTAATTCGACATCTGAATATTTAATAATTTCATTATCATTGTTGATCCAAAAAGGAAAGAGGTTGAGGCAACAGAGAGGGTAAAATACCCACTCTGTAACACCTTTAAAAACAGCGCCATTCTCCATTTAGGTAACGTTGCTAACGTTGCCGTCAGCATAGTTTTTTTTTAATTTGTTTTTCTTATTCTTGTTAGGTTCTGTTTTACCCATTCGTTCTAAATGAGTAGACATTGTTGGCCTTGTAGATTCTTAGACACTTGTTAACTTATTATTTTATTTTATGTTTTGTAAAATAAGCAATGACTTATTGTCGGGTCTACGCTGTCCTCTCATACTTAAGTAGGTACTAACGCTGTAACAAAACTCTTTTAAAAAGGATTTTAAAAGAGTAACCATGGAGTTTCTTGCCGGTTTATCTCCATAGGAAACGACCAACCCGAACCCTGCACCTTTTCTCGATGTATTATAAGTGCCCATGTAGGTCTATGTGAAATTAAAATATTTTGATATTGTTTTTTTATTTTATTTTGATTGTAATTCGAGAAGATGGCGATAGTTCCGATTGTGGATAAAATACCTATCTTTGTGCACGTGTAGGTATTCTCTAGCTTTCTAGACTTAATTCAAATACCCGAAACAACCAAACCGCAAGCTGGTTAAACATAATTGTATTGAACAATTAAATTGTGTTTGACCAACATACATTAACTGCAACTTGGTCAAACATAATTGTTCAATAATGGTGTTAATTTTCATGAAAAACAAGATGTGTTATTTGTACAAGTTTTTTTTAGAAGGAGATGATAATAATGTTGGTATATCGCATTCTGCATGCAGACTGTGCAAATGTCAAACAACATTTTGTAGGAAGGTGCCATGAAGCTAGACGGTAGGTATTTAATTTAATAAAAATAAATTTCAGGCACCTACATCGTTTGTAGGTATACAAACATCATAATTATCATCATTCTTCGGTTCTCATCAATTTTTTTTTTAAATCACTAAAAATTTCTCCTGTATCGTGGGTGGGTTTACAAACATTTAAATTCACATACACAAACAGCCAGACCTGAAACCACTACCTGTAAGCCATACAAATATTTGTTCCGTGCGGGAATCGAACCCGCGACACGCAGCGTAGCAGTCAATCGTCAGCCACTGCGCCAACTTAGCCACATGCCGTCAAAAAATGCTTCTTAGTTTCACACACTACGCCTTTTTTCTTCTCCTCACACCCGTAATGTGTGTACTCACACACAGTTGTCCCTTTTTCTATTTTAATATACTTTTAACACTCGTTAAAACTGTTTTGAAAATAGAAAAAGGGACAACGAGCTGGTGCCCGTGGCTTCGCCTGCGTGTTATCGGTAACAAAAGTATCCCATATGTTGTTCCAGACTATAATCTACCTCTGTGCCAAATTTCATCAAGATCCGTTCAGCCGTTTTGACGTGAAAGAGTAACAAACATACATTCATCCATCCATCCTCACAAACATTCGCATTTATAATATTAGTAGGATAAAAATCTTTGATAGTCCTCCTGACCGTTTCAGTGACGGCAGCCAATCTCAGCGGATATAAGCTAATAGTGTACAAATGTATGCGCAGGCGCAGGTGCACTCTCTGTTCCCTCACTCTCATAGTCAGGTGGCAAACGCAATTGGAGCAGGGAGTCCTGGATTCGATACCCGGGGCAAGAAGTCATACTGGATGTTTCTATTAGGAATTTTACAGTAGCGTCACGGAGTTTGGATGTTTGCGGTAAGATCTTCTTATCTCGGAATGCACGTAAATCTATCAATTTATTTTAGGCATCGAAGACCATACTATTCACAAATAATCTTATCTTACAAATGAATTAACTGATACATTTACTTTTATACAGGGTGGCCAGTTGATAGACGTCCAAAGAAAAAAATTAGATGCCTTATGCTAAGGGGTACCCAAATTACCCCCATGTATGTTCCGCGATTATTTGTAGTTTAGGAGCTAGAATTTTTTTGAGTACTATTTTCAAAATTTTCACCTAACATTGGTTTTTATTTTTTATGTCTTTATTCCTATAATTTTTAGATATTCTTTTTTGTGGAAACTATTAGCGATAACAACAGGTACCATGCAAAAAAAATCCGTTTGCCTAGGCATTGTAGAACTTACCACAAAATTAGTCCAAAGTTCAAAATTACCATTACAGTTCAATAATCAAAAATGTTCAGAGCTTAAAAAAAATAAGTTAGTGGTGCCAGAGGTTTCTAAATGATCTTAAAAACTTCTATGGACCTTCAACAGACAAAATCGGTAAAAAAATATAGAGCTTGATCGGGGATTATTTCCTGTAATTAGCGTTGATAGCAATAAAGGTATTTTTACAGTTATTGTTATAATTTGGGATTTCTTTATTTTTGCCACTTTAATGATAAAAAAATACGGTAGATAGTTTACAAATTTTATTAAAACACGTTACAAAAGGTTTTCAAAGTGCCGCCGTACCACAGAAATGCACAATCTACATCTACGGAGGAAATTGTCTTTTAGTTGTAAACCATGTCTCGTCTCAGTGTTAAGTTAACGTCTGACAGCAAAATTGGCAATTCTTCAAGAACTCTTTGTAGGTGGCTCCATCGAGCTTGGACAGCGGTCTGGCTATGGATTCTCCATAGTCCGCTATCGAGAATCCTCATTCCGTAAGACCATAAAATTTTCAACACCACTTCAGTGTGAACATGTGGTCCGGCGTTTTCAACGGTGAACTACCAATTACTTTACCACCACCATTCGAGCTGCCGTCCAGGCTCGTGATGGTATGCACGGGACACTAACAATGAGGAAGAGCTAAAACGGAAAATTGAAGAAGCGGGAAATGTGGCGGACCTGTTGGTGTAGTGGTTAGTGGCCCTGACTGCTGAGCCGGAGGTCGTGGGTTCGATTCCCACCCAGGACAAACTTTGTGTGACTTTTTAACTTTGTCTGGTTACCATAACACAAGCTCTGCTTAGCTTGGGATCAGATAGCCGTATGTGAGTTGTCCCAAGATATTTATTACTTATTTATTTAATGTTGTACAGAGAAGCCTTTAGACTTTAGACAACTAAAAGATAATTTCCTCCGTAGATGTAGATTGTGCATTTCTATGGTAAGGCGGCACTTTGAAAACCTTTTGTAACATGTTTTAATAAAATTTGTAAACTATCTACCGTATTTTTTTATCATAAAAGTGGCAAAAATAAAGAAATCCCAAATTATAACAATAACTGTAAAAATACCTTTATTGCTATCAACGCCAATTACAGGAAATAATCCCTGATCAAGCTCTATATTTTTTTACCGGTTTTGTCTGTTGAAGGTCCATAGAAGTTTTTAAGATCATTTAGAAATCTCTGGCACCCCTAATTTATTATTTTTTTAAGCTCTGAACATTTTTGATTATTGAACTCTAATGGTTATTTTGAACTTTGGACTAATTTTGTGGTAAGTTCTACAATGCCTAGGTAAACGAATATTTTTTGCATGGTACCTATTGTTATCGCTAATAGATTCCACAAAAAAGAATATCTAAAAATTATAGGAATAAAGACATAAAAAATAAAAACCAATGTTAGGTGAAAATTTTGAAAATAGTACTTAAAAAAATTCTAGCCCCTAAACTACAAATAATCGCGGAACATACATGGGGGTAATTCGGGTACCCTTTAGCATAAGGCATCTAATTTTTTTTTTGGACGCCTATCAACTGGCCACCCTGTATAATACATATAAAAATGATTCGCAAAACAACGCCTGGACCAATTGTACTAATTCTTTTTTTTTTTAATATGCGTTGAAGTCCAAGGCTGGTTTCTACGGCGAGAAAAAAAAACCATAATGCAGTATAGGTTTTTTTATAGTTTAGATAGGTAGGTGAGAAAAATTGTATAAAATTGAAACTAGTACGACACACAAAGTTACGGCGTCGCGTTTCGCTGCGAAGCCGGTATCCTTGCACGAAAACGTCGATCACGACAACCTTCGGCAGCCGTCGATCCTGCACCTGATCTCTCTCCAGTCGTGTCAGTTTGCCGTCAGTTGATTAACAATGTAGATCTCTATGAAAGAGAAGACCTCGTGGTCTTCTGCATTCTTTGTCACGTTGATTCATTATGTCTGCCCGCGAATAGTGACTGCGAATCTGGGCAGCTCTGTCATTTACCACGTTCAAATCACGGAATAGGCAGGTTTGACTAACTAAGATGAGGAATTTATGGAAGACAAGCTTTTGCCCGCGGCTTCGCTCGTGTTAAATTTGGTAGCGCCTTATTGATTTGTAATAGCAACGCTAAGTTTTCCCGATTCTTCCCTCTTTCTCCCTCAATTCCCACTCTTTTTTAAAAAAAATAACCTATGTCCGTCTCGTGGTTCCCAACTATCTCTCTACCAAAATTCATCAAAATCGGTTTAGCCATTAAAGCGTGAAGAGGTAACAAACAAACAAACTCACTTTCGCTTTTATAATATTAGTAAGGAAGTAAGGATTCAAAGTTAAAATAGAATTATAAATTATGTATACAGTGCTAAAGTGCCTTTTGGGCTAACGCTAACTTTAACCCGTGACTTCGTTTATACAGGGTGGCCAGTTGATAGGCGTCCAAAAAAAAAAATTAGATGCCTTATGCTAAGGGGTACCCGAATTACCCCTATGTATGTTCCGCGATTATTTGTAGTTTAGGAGCTAGAATTTTTTTAAGTACTATTTTCAAAATTTTCACCTAACATTGGTTTTTATTTTTTATGTCTTTATTCCTATCATTTTTAGATATTCTTTTTTGTGGAATCTATTAGCGATAACAATAGCTACCATGCAAAAAAAAACCGTTTGCCTAGGCATTGTAGAACTTACCACAAAATTAGTCCAAAGTTCAAAATTACCATTAGAGTTCGATAATCAAAAATGTTCAGAGCTTAAAAAAAAATAAGTTAGGGGTGCCGGAGGTTTCTAAATGATCTTAAAAACTTCTATGGACCTTCAACAGACAAAACCGGTAAAAAAATATAGAGCTTGATCGGGGATTATTTCCTGTAATTAGCGTTGATAGCAATAAAGGTATTTTTACAGTTATTGTTATAGTTTGGGATTTCTTTATTTTTGCCATTTTTATGATAAAAAAATACGGTAGATAGTTTACAAATTTTATTAAAACACGTTACAAAAGGTTTTCAAAGTGCCGCCGTACCACAGAAATGCACAATCTACATCTACGGAGGAAATTGTCTTTTAGTTGTCTAAAGTCTAAAGGCTTCTCTGTTACTTCTTACAACATTAAATAAATAAATAATAAATATCTTGGGACAACTCTCACACGGCTATCTGATCCCAAGCTAAGCAGAGCTTGTGTTATGGTAACCAGACAAAGTAAAAAAAATCACACAAAGTTTGTCCTGGGTGGGAATCGAACCCACGACCTCCGGCTCAGCAGTCAGGGCCACTAACCACTACACCAACAGGCCCGCCACATTTCCCGCTTCTTCAATATTCCGTTTTAGCTCTTCCTCATTGTTAGTGTCCCGTGCGTACCATCACGAGCCTGGACGGCAGCTCGAATGGTGGTGGTAAAGTAATTGGTAGTTCACCGTTGAGAACGCCGGACCACATGTTCACACTTAAGTGGTGTTGAAAATTTTATGGTCTTACGGAATGAGGATTCTCGATAGCGGAATATGGAGAATCCATAGCCAGACCACTGTCCAAGCTCGATGGAGCCACCTACAAAGAGTTCTTGAAGAATTACCAATTTTGCTGTCAGACGTTAACTTAACACTGAGACGAGACATGGTTTACAACTAAAAGACAATTTCCTCCGTAGATGTAGATTGTGCATTTCTGTGGTACAGCGGCACTTTGAAAACCTTATGTAACGTGTTTTAATAAAATTTGTAAACTATCTACCGTATTTTTTTATCATAAAAGTGGCAAAAATAAAGAAATCCCAAATTATAACAATAACTGTAAAAATACCTTTATTGCTATCAACGCTAATTACAGGAAATAATCCCCGATCAAGCTCTATATTTTTTTACCGATTTTGTTTGTTGAAGGTCCATAGAAGTTTTTAAGATCATTTAGAAACCTCCGGCACCCATAACTTATTTTTTGTTAAGCTCTGAACATTTTTGATTATTAAACTCTAATGGTAATTTTGAACTTTGGACTAATTTTGTGGTAAGTTCTACAATGCCTAGGCAAACGGTTTTTTTTTGCATGGTAGCTATTGTTATCGCTAATAGATTCCACAAAAAAGAATATCTAAAAATGATAGGAATAAAGACATACAAAATAAAAACCAATGTTAGGTGAAAATTTTGAAAATAGTACTTAAAAAAATTCTAGCTCCTAAACTACAAATAATCGCGGAACATACATGGGGGTAATTCGGGTACCCCTTAGCATAAGGCATCTATTTTTTTTCTTTGGACGTCTATCAACTGGCCACCCTGTATAGGTGAGTAACTTATTGAATTCTGCTTTTGCTCATAAGACACTGGGTTTTATGAGCAAAAGCAGAATTGCCTTTAGTTCGCGGTTTGCTAAAGTTCGGGAATTCTGTGCGGCCAAACTTTGAGAACGTTCAGCACTCGTTTCGTTCGAATTCTGTAACACCAAACGTCGAGAAAGTTTAGCACTTGATTGTGAAGCCAAACGTCCAACGCTTGTTTCTTTGACGCAGTTTCGTTCATCGATTGCTCGTTGAGTAGCCAACTTATGCTCAGGGCAGTTGGTGACTTTTGTAGGTATCATTGACTTTCCACTTTCATTTATTTTCCACTTTTTATTATTTTTTCTTGGAAGTCGGTTTTATTTTTTACAAAAAAGTTTTTTATTTCAGCATTTTTAGTTATGGTATAATTAGGTATATATCAGATATTTTTTTTATCGAGTATTTTTTTTCCATTGTTACTAAAAGATTAGCTGATCATCTATATAGACATAGAGAAAAAATATGTATTACTAGCTTTCGCCCGCGGCTTCGCCCGCGTTAAATTTGGGGTAACACAATTCCCCTTGCGCCTTATTGATTTGTAATAGCAACGATAAGTTTTCCCTTCTCTTCCCTCTTTCTCCCTCACATCCCACTTTTTTCAAAAAAATATTAGCCTATGTCCGTCTCCTGGTTCCCAACTATCTCTGTAAAATTCATCCAAATCGGTTCAGCCATTAAAGCGTGAAGAGGTAACAAACAAACAAACAAACTCACTTTCGCTTTTATAATATTAGTAAGGATAAGTAAGGAGTAAGGATAGTAAGGATAGTAAGGATAAGCATATTATACACTTCTGTCTAAGTTGACACACTAATACTTGCTTTTTATAACATAAATGCGCATTTGGGTTATAGTCCGTTGTAATAAGGGTTGAGCCTATTGCCATCAACTCGGCACTATTCTAGTTTAGTTAGTTTGTTTGTTACGTCTTCACGCCTAAATGGCCTAACCGATTTTGATGAATTTTGTTACAAAGATAGTTGGGACCCTGAAGACAGACATAGGCTAAAAAAAAGTGAGAATAGAGTAGGGGGAGAAAGAAGGAAGAAAAGGGCAGAGTAGGATATTTTTTTTTTCGATCATCACAGGTGTTAAAGTTAGCGTTAGCCTAAAGTAACTTTGCCACGCGGATAAAGTCGCGGGCGGAAGCTAGTTTGTTATAATTAACTGTAAGTAACCTATCTATATAGTAATTGAATTATCAATGAAGTAATTCGTAAAAATGAAGTATCTTTTTGTACGTGTAACTCCTAACCAAAAAGAAACCTGGCAATAACTAACCTCAGGCCTATATTACTTAAAGTAGGCGACCATACGTTTTTATCAAATCGCTAGTGCCTTGAAAATTCGCAAAACGGACACAACCGTCAACGACGTCACCCTCACGCGTCTGCCCGCGCTCGGGTCGCGCACTCAGCGATGAGCCACTTCTTCCCCACCGCACCTACCCCGCTCCCCCCACGCCCCGTTCGCCTGGCACCGCTGCCGGTATTTATCACCGAAACAGTATTTATCGCCGAAATTGCTATGACTCTGCATTTTAAATCTGTGATATCTTCGAAAATATTTATTTAATTTACATGCTGTAAAAAGCCATATTGATCTTTATTAAATGCACAATGTATTTAAGATACTTAATTGGATAAGGATTAATACTGTATTGCTTAAAATCGCTTCGTAAATAAGCCATTATTTCTCGTACAAAGTAAAGGATAAAAAATGGTTATTGTGGGTTATTCCTAAGAGATAGACATATACCATTACGGACTTTTTTGTAGACCTATTTAAGTTGTACAATACTGTAGTACATTGTTTTGATCTATCTTGTAGGATTCAGTCAGCGTTTGCAATGTAAGCGCAAAAAATGTGTTTTTTTACGACCTCACATTAGAAACCTCAAAAATTGTAGCCTATGTGTTATTCTGATGTATAAGCTATAGCCTATGTGTTATTCTGATGTATAAGCTATATTGTGGTAAAGTTTCATTCAAATCCATTTAGTAGTTTTTACGTGAAAGAGTAACAAACATCCATACATCCATACTTACGAACTTTCGCCTTTATAATAGTAGTAGGAAGCTTTCGCCCGCGGCTTCGCCCGCGTTAAATTTGGGGTAACACAATTCCCCTTGCGCCTTATTGATTTGTAATAGCAACGATAAGTTTTCCCTTCTCTTCCCTCTTTCTCCCTCACATCCCACTTTTTTCAAAAAAATATTAGCCTATGTCCGTCTCCTGGTTCCCAACTATCTCTGTAAAATTCATCCAAATCGGTTCAGCCATTAAAGCGTGAAGAGGTAACAAACAAACAAACAAACAAACTCACTTTCGCTTTTATAATTATAGTAAGGATAAGTAAGGAGTAAGGATAGTAAGGATAAGGATATTATACACTTCTGTCTAAGTTGACACACTAATACTTGCTTTTTATAACGTAAATGCGCATTTGTGTTATAGTCCGTTGTAATAAGGGTTGAGCCTATTGCCATCAACTCGGCACTATTCTAGTTTAGTTAGTTTGTTTGTTACGTCTTCACGCCTAAATGGCCTAAACGATTTTGATGAACTTTGTTACAGAGATAGTTGGGACCCTGAAGACAGACATAGGCTAAAAAAAGTGAGAATAGAGTAGGGGGAGAAAGAAGGAAGAAAAGGGCAGAGAAGGATATTTTTTTTTCGATCATCACAGGTGTTAAAGTTAGCGTTAGCCTAAAGTAACTATGCCACGCGGACAAAGTCGCGGGCGGAAGCTAGTTTGTTATAATTAACTGTAAGTAACCTATCTATATAGTAATTGAATTATCAATGAAGTAATTCGTAAAAATGAAGTATCTTTTTGTACGTGTAACTCCTAACCAAAAAGAATCCTGGCAATAACTAACCTTAGGCCTATATTACTTAAAGTAGGCGACCATACGTTTTTATCAAATCGCTAGTGCCTTGAAAATTCGCAAAACGGACACAACCGTCAACGACGTCACCCTCACGCGTCTGCCCGCGCTCGGGTCGCGCACTCAGCGATGAGCCACTTCTTCCCCACCGCACCTACCCCGCTCCCCCCACGCCCCGTTCGCCTGGCACCGCTGCCGGTATTTATCACCGAAACAGTATTTATCGCCGAAATTGCTATGACTCTGCATTTTAAATCTGTGATATCTTCGAAAATATTTATTTAATTTACATGCTGTAAAAAGCCATATTGATCTTTATTAAATGCACAATGTATTTAAGATACTTAATTGGATAAGGATTAATACTGTATTGCTTAAAATCGCTTTGTAAATAAACTATTATTTCTCGTACAAATTAAAGAATAAAAAATGGTTATTGTGGGTTATTCCTAAGAGATAAACATATACCATCACGGACTTTTTTGTAGACCTATTTAAGTTGTACAATACTGTAGTACATTGTTTTGATCTATCTTGTAGGATTCAGTCAGCGTTTGCAATGTAAGCGCAAAAAATGTGTTTTTTTACGACCTCACATTAGAAACCTCAAAAATTGTAGCCTATGTGTTATTCTGATGTATAAGCTATAGCCTATGTGTTATTCTGATGTATAAGCTATATTGTGGTAAAGTTTCATTCAAATCCATTTAGTAGTTTTTACGTGAAAGAGTAACAAACATCCATACATCCATACATACAAACTTTCGCCTTTATAATAGTAGTAGGATAGACGATAACTCATAAACTAAGTAAGCAAAATAAACAAAATTGAAATGGGACCACATGGGAAGCAACAGCTTTCTAATAAAAAAAGAATCATCAAAACCAGTTCACCAAGTCAAAAGTTATGAGGTAACAAACATAAAAAAATAAACAGTCGAATTGAGAACTTCCTCCTTTTTTTGAAGTCGGTTAAAAAAGTAAAGATTTATATTTTTTTTTGTCTGGAGCAATATTTGTTTGTATTGATGCTAGCTATTAATCGACACAATTTTTACGCGTGGCTATTAACTTCAAAGTTGTACTGATGGTGCCGCCATAAAATAATCTATACTAATCTATACTATATATCTATACTAATATTATAAAGCTAAAGAGTTTGTTTGTTTGAACGCGCAAATTTCAGGGACTACTGGTTGGAATCGGAAAATTCTTTTAGTGTTGGATAGTCCATTTCTTGAGGAAGGCTATAAGCTATATAACATCACGCTACGACCAACAGGTGCTGAGCAGCGTGGGTGAAACCGCGGAGAACAGCTAGTCCTTACTAATATTATAAAATCGAAAGTGAGTTTGTTTGTTTAACGTCTTCACGCCTTAAATGACTAGAACGATTTTGATGAATTTTGGTACAGAGATAGTTGGGACCATGGCGGCGGACATAGCCTACTTTCTGGATATTTCTGACCCCGCACTTTCCTAAAATAGGGGATGAAATTTATATGCAACTTTTCGCAGTGTCCAAGCTAAACATTGGCACACACACTCTTTGTTACCAACGAAAAATACCTGCGAATCATGAAAGGGGAACTGTATTACCCTGAATTTTATTTAACGAGAGCGAAGCCGCGGGCAAAAGCTAGTCTGGTAATATATCTCGAAAACGTGACGCTTTAGTACATTTTGTCTCATTGAAAAAAGCTTTAGCATAAATCAGGCAGGTCACGCTTTCTACAAAAAATCCAACGCTTTATTTTGCAATAATGGTAACATTTAAAATCCTGTGCAAAAGGGGACGAGTTTTTATCCTGGTGGACGAGAGGCACTAAAGAACTTCATTCCTAGTTCCCATTTGCGTTATGAGTTTAGAACGATTACCAGGCATCGCTGAATTTTATTTCATTACAGACCTACGTCACAACGTAGGTAATAAAATTCTTCGATAATATGAAACTGTCTTGAAATGACCTTGTTTTTAAAAAATAGGTAAAAATTTAAAGACCAAAAAAATTAATTAATTAAAATTAAAGTAAACTTGAAACATAATTTCATCTCATCCGTAACATTTGTACAAATGAAAGATGTTAAACATTTGCTCTTGTGAGATGGTATATAAGACACTGCTCTATTTTGACTATCTACTCAATTTCTGAAATTGTTTAAAAAAATGAAGGCATTTTTGGTAAGTCGATTTTTATTATGTTACGTTTGCTTAAGTTTTTTTTTGTTGTTTAATAAGCCCTATGTTTAACACCATATATAGTAAAAAAATATATAATTATACTGCCATAAATAATAAATTATCAGCAAAATTAAAAACCCAACTAATCCAAACTCAATGTAATATTATTGGTACTCAACTCAACCGAGTACCGGTTAGAAGGAAAGCCAACTCAATCATTGTAAGAAAAGGTTAACCTTACTATACTCGCGCTTTGGTTTGTGAGACAGATAAAATACTCTTTCGTGATTATTTAAATGATAACATTGTGTTACCTGCATGATTATTTCATGATGAAAAGAGTCCTTGTGCGACTGGTATCGTCTGTGAGATCGAAGCGGGTAACATATGTTGATGTTACGAAATTTGAAATCGGTCATTTTGTATAGATACTTTTTTATAGGTCGCATAGCACTTTTTAGAACATGTAAGTTAATAAAGGAGAAAAAATGTCACTTTACTAATATTTTACTGCTAGACAGCATACAGAAAAACAGAAGGAATTATTATATTAATTCATAGTAAGTATATGATAGGTATTTTGAGTCGATAGATATAGAACATAACATCCCCGTATAAATTATTTGGAAAAGTTATTCCGAAATCTGAAGATCCTAACTTTTGGTCTGTCAGGCCGTACGTAGGTATGGGTGTTACAAAATTTGACGCGGGTATAGAAGTTTGATGATTTTAAAGACGCAATATTTATGTATAGTTGGAAAATCACCTTTGACTGTTGTGAATCTTGAATATTATGATAGTTGTTAACAGCGAATTCTAAACTAATTCTTTAGCTGATTGAAAAGTCATCTTTTTCACAAAAAGTGTTTATGTGAATTTTAAATGTTTGTTTCCAATAACTCTTTGTGAACTAGCAACGTTAGGAAAAGTGTCAATATAATGCTGTTTTTCGTGTTTTAGGTTCTCTTGTTGGCGCTGTTCGCCCTGGCCAGCACGGAAGGTTTGTTCAGCAATACAATAAATAATTCGTTATTTTTCGCGATATTTGTGTGGAGAAATCTTGAGGAATATTTCTAACTGATAAAGGGACTTAATTCACTCTTAAGTTTAAAAAAAAATATTTAAAAGACATTGGTCGTATCGTACCCAAAAGTTAAATAAAAATACGATTTTCTAATTGAGTTTAATCTCTTTTAGAAAATATTAAAAAAAAAAAATTATATATATTACATCCTATACATTTAAGTTACAAAGTTGGTTTACAATTATTAACCTCCTAGGTATTTGATTGCTATTTGAGTTTGAAGCACCAAAAACTAATAGAAATAAAACCGAGCAAGTGCGAGTCGCACTCGCACACCGAGGGTTCCGTATATACTAGCGACATAAATGGCCATAGCTTTTGACTGCTTAGACATATATTTTATCCACAACAGCAAGGAACTACAGACTTATCTATAAAGTTTCAAATTTAAATTCGATGCCTTCACGCGTTCCTGAGATAAAGGGCCTTGACAGACAGAGAGACGGACGACAAAGTGATACAGTAAGGGTTCCGTTTTTTTCCTTTCGAGGTACGGAACTCTAAAATTCAGCAATATTTAGACATTCGTTTATGGACGCGAACAAATATTGATACACAAGTTTAGCAGCTGTTAAGTTTACATATTTTTAACTGTTGTCACACAATTTGTGTAGAGTAATACACTATTTGTGTTAATGAATAATTAGGTAAATAAAAAATCCGAAAATTTTAATATCCTTTTTTGAATACGTTTTGCTTCTCTATGTATTTTTACTTATTTACAAACTTTAATAGCCGTGGGAGGGTTTATCCTAAACTCACGTTGCAGTAGTAAAAAAAGTAGAGAGGGTTATTCACCATTTGAAAATCGTATTTCTTTTTCTGGCCAGCTATTTAAAATTTGGGTACAAATTGTTTGAAACCTGAATAACGATCCTTTGAAAATAAAAGTCAGTTAAAAGCAAAATGGGGGGTGATTCACTTTTTACCGACAAGACTTTTAATTAAAAAACTGGTAATCGATACATTCGATTTTTTTTTGACGCTCCTATATACTATGCTAACAATACTATACTTATGTTTCCACCTTATTCTTGTATAAATACCTTTATACTATACTAAAAAAATGGAAATCTGTGACACTCTTTAATCTAATATAAATAAAATTCTCGTGTCACAGTTTTCGTTCCCATACTCCTCCGAAGGGTTGGATCGATTTAAACGAAATTTTGTGTACATATCGGGTTGGTCTGAGAATCGGCCAACATCTATTTTTCATACCCCTAAGTGAGCAGCGGGCGAAACCGCTGGGCACAGCTAGTCTAATATATAAAATTCTCGTGTCACAGTTTTCGTTCCCATACTCCTCCGAAACGGCTGGACCGATTTAAACGAAATTTTGTGTACATATCGGGTAGGTCTGAGAATCGGCCAACATCTATTTTTCATACCCCTAAGTGAGCAGCGGGTGAAACACATAGGCTGCTGGGCACAGCTAGTTTTACTATACTTAATAATTTAATTGATTTTAATTAATTTAATTTATTTAATTGTGTGTATGGAAATTATGATTCTTTAGAACTTATGATCAACGCTTGATATATTTGTATTTTTTTCAGGTTTTTCTTTACTTGGCAAGGGTGAGTTACGTCTATTTATCATTCAATGTAAAACGACACAATTATCTAAATTGTGTTGTTGTAAGATTTGTTTTGTGTGTAGGAATCCTGATGAAAATGTTGTTTATGTACAGACGCCTGCAGGTTAAGCTACCCGAAACTGTCAATTTTTACCAATGAACCTTGAACCTTATACTTTAGAAATAAAGTCGAAAATCTATCAAAGAAATCTGAAGTCTGATACTTAAATAACGTATTATAGCACATCATATAAATCAGTCTATGTGCTTTAAAACAAAAAAAGTCCTTGAATTTGTAAATATTTTTCCTCTAATTGTGTGCTTTTGTATTGTTTTCAGTACAAACAGCTAGTGAAGATTCTGGTAGTGGCGAGGGACTAAGTGAGTTAGGCCTATTTATCATAGATTATTAGAAGTTGTGTTGTTGTAAGATCGTGGCTAAATATTAACAGCTGCTCAGGCCAACCTTTAAGTTAAGCCGCACTTGCCTTGGTTGTTCTGTGGTTGGGTGATTACCCGTTCCATACAAAGCTTCCTTCGCGTCTCAGAAAGCACTTTAAGAGCTATTTGTAGAAGTTTGTCAGCTATTTATTACAAATGGCCGGTGTTTCGCTAGTCTGACAACCAGTCTTACCAAAGGCGTGTGGTATTTCTAAAGATTATCTGGGTTGTGTAGGTCAAATAAGCAGTCGCTCCATGTAAAATTACTGGTATATTGTTTCGGGACACACTAGTATCGCACACATATACTATTTTTGTAATAGCATATTATTTACGGTAAGATTATATCTCACCTAAATTCCTAAAGTATTAATTTTCCATTGTTACTAAAATATATTAGCCAATCTATACTAATATTATAAAGCTGAAGAGTTTGTTTGTTTGAACGCGCTAATCTCAGGGACTACTGGTTGGAATTGGAAAATTCTTTTAGTGTTGGATAGTCCATTTCTTGAGGAAGGCTATAGGCTATATAACATCACGCTACGACCAACAGGTGCTGAGCAGCGCGGGTGAAACCGTGGGGAAAAGCTAGTCATCCATATAAACATAGAAAAAAAAAATTAAATTATAGAAGATAACTCATAAACTACAAAAGCAATAGAAATACAATTGATATAGGACCAGTTCGGGGGAATACCCTTTCAATTATAAAAAGAATTTAAAAAATCCGCTCATAATTAAAAACAAAAACACACAGACAACAATTTAAATAAAATGCCATAGAATTATTGTATTTTTTAATCAAATTTCTATGTTACGTTACGTGGATTTTATTGTCACTTATCTTTGTCATTAGTGAAAACGGACTAATGGGTATAATTCATACCATCAATACATCACCGCTGTCGTCTTGCCAGTGATTGGTTGAATCTTGCACGTCCCTCCGATGCGCTAGTCGCCGCTTTGGCGAAAACTGGACCGAATGCCAAATTCCACTTCAGCCTGAACTGAAGTTCAACCAATATAAAACTGAAAATTATTTGTCAGTGCATTGTGAGACGGGGCCATGGCGAGCAGTCACGGGTGATGTTCTTTTTTAACATGTGGAAATTAAATTAACTATTTATATTTTAACTATTAAATTAAAACTATCTTTTAGCTCTGCCAAAGGCTAAGTGTCTTTATACAACGTGGCAACGCGGCCAGTCTCTTGGGTACATTACCAGCTGACAGCGTTGAGGACGAGTTTTCTGTTGCCCTTTTATAGTTTGTTGTTTGCTAGTTCAATTATTTTAGTTTATTAACAATATGTTTTCGCTTTCAGTTGAAGAAATCGTGGACACCGGTAAGTTCCATTTTCGCCCCAGTATATTAAACATGTTGGATTATCTGCGTCAAAACAATAAGCAAAATGTGTTTTTGCAGAAACAAATAAATTATTTATTGTTTTCAATTAAGAGAGCTATCCTTGTTGAAACGTGTAATGGAACCTTAAAATGATACTATCTATTTTGAACTAGCTGTACCCCGCGGTATCGCTCACGTAGACTGGGATATTATACATTAAACATTCCTCTTGAATCACTCTACCTATTACTGCATTAAAATACGTTGAGTAGTTCAAAGACCTAAGCGAACCGACAGCGGTAGCGCTTTCATTTTATACTAGTCTATGTAAAGGAGGTGCTGAAAATATTGCCATCATATAAATATACAGTTTAAGGAATAAGCTACAAAATAAAAATACCCATAAACGGACAGAAGACGTGCGAAAATCGACTAATCGCATTGGTTGAAATATAGGTACATTACGCCTCTCGGCTTGCTAGTGATTGGTTGAATCATGCACGTCCCTCCGATCCGCTAGTCGCCGCTTTGGCAAAACCGTACTGAATACCGGATTCCACTTTAGCCTTCAGTTCAACCATAATAATACTGAAAATGGTTAGTGTATTGTGAAACAGAGCCATGGCGAGCAGTCACTGGTGATGATTTTTTTTAAATATGGAAATTAAATTAACTAAAATAAATTATAACTATTAAATAAAAACTAGCTTTTACCTCGCTCAAAGGCTAAGTGTCTTAATATAACGTGGCAACGCGGCCAGTCTCTTGGGTACATTACCTGACCTTTTATAGTTAGTTTAATTATTTTAGTTTATTAACAATAATGTTTTCGCTTTCAGTTGAAACCGTCCTGGGTACCGGTAAGTCCTTTTTTACCTCAGTATATCAAACAAGTTGGTTTATCTGCGTGAAAACAATAAGCCAAATGTGTTTTTGCACAAGCCATCTCGCCAAAGATGTCACCAAAGATGGTTTGAAAATCAGTAAGATTACCTCAGTATATCAAACAAGTTGGTTTATCTGCGTGAAAACAATGAGCAAAATGTTGTTTTGCAGAAAAAAAATAATTATTTTCAATTAAGAGAGCCGTTCTTGTTGAAACGTGTAATAGAACCTTAAATAGAAAGAAATTAATTGTTAAACAGACAATTGCATTTTTCAATGTAGGTAAATTTTAGAAGTTTGAATTTATTTTTAAATTTTAATCAAAGTACACTAACACTTTTAAACGTTATTTCAACTATATGTAAAAGAAAAAACATAAAAAGTTTGCTTATGAAAATCATAAATTACTATGGTGTAAGATCCTGTGAGTTTGGACTAGCTCCTATTCGCTGTAGAACATGAAATACACTGTTTCGTGATGAGATCAGAGTAATATGTGTTCTCGCTGCTAAGTGTAAAGTTATGTTTGTTCCACAAGAGCAAAATGGTTTCAATCCCTCGCAACTCTCAGAGTTTTGCTTCAGAATCGCTATACGCGTTATTTACTAATAGAATTCTTCCCTTGCTTGGGATAAAGTTTCATCTCTTGCAGCAAAAACTAACTTTGCTCTCTTGTTGCACAAATACTTATTCTTTCTTTCGCATAATGTGTGTCAAATGGAGATGCTCATTATGTTTCTCCATCATTAGGCTTCGGGCAGGTCAGGGGTCGTAGGCCGAACAGCCGCCCCTATCCACACAAGCAATGTAAGTCTGCATAGAAAGTATGTAATGGCAGGAGGTGCTTTTACTGTTTCCTGAATTCAATTGAGTTTACAAGACAAAGCCATGCCCATTTGCATCGAGGTCACCTGCCTGAGCCTTTTCTGTTTTGACTCATATGCCTAATACGATAGCGCAACTCCCATCCCGCCTTCTAATATACGTTTTGAGATGAAAAGCTTGCAAACAGTCAAATTGTCTTAATCGCATTTGTGACATGCACTCCACTTGCGAAAACATCTCTAACGAATTCAGGTCAAAAGTAAATACCCTATTTGAAGTGAAAGACATTTTTTTTTGAAGTACTTAAAAGAAAGATCCTAAACTACTACAAATTGGTAAAGCTTGTACCAAAAAGGTGTGCTTATTTACCAGGATGTGATTCAGATCATTTCACTGAATATTTTTTCAATGAATCACCATCGATAAAATCACACAAACATTTTGTTTTAGTAGAAATTGAAGATTTTTTTATTTTTTTTAAAACGTTGCCCCACACTAGGAACTTCTCCTGTATCGTGGGTGCATTTATAAACATTTATACACACATACACAAATACCCAGACCCGTAACAACTATCTGCAGGTCATACAGATATTTTTTCCGTGCGGGGATCGAACCCGCACAGCGCAGCAGTCGATCGTGATTCACTGCGCTAGCCGTGTCGTCTATTTTGAACTGGAAACTTGACTTTTTTCGTGATTTTGAAGGTTTTCCAGTTTAATGGAAGACACACCCTGAAAAATAACCACATTTTTTTGGTTGTGTATAGTTTAAAGTGACTATTTCATATAAACTTCTGTTTGTTTTCAGTTTTGGGCATCGTTGGTTAAAATAAAAAACTAACTACGAGTAACTTCAATGACAACCTGAAAATTTTGTTGCAAAATATATCTTTCCAAATGATTATAAAATAAACGTTATGCATTTCACTTGTTTTTTTTATTTGTATGACAGAACACAGTTCCCCTTGCGCCTTATTGATTTGTATAAAATCAATAAGGCGCAAGGGGAACTGTGTTACCCCAAATTTAACGCGGGCAAAGCCGCGGGCGAAAGCTAGTATATTATAAATGGGACTGTTTGTGAGGATGTATGGATGTTTGTTACTCTTTCACGTCACAGCTGAACCAATCTTGATGAAAATACAATGGCATTATTGCGTCTTTAAATGAAAAATAACTTGTTTCGGCTTCAACTTCAGAATTATTTGGTGCAAGAATTTTTGTTCGAGAAGACCGGAAGTAATAGAAATTCAGTCCTGAACTTTTGTAGGTTATGTCTGTGGTAATTTCAATTCGACGAAGTTAAAAGGGCAATATTTTATTAGTACTTTCCTTACCAATGCCTTGTAAAAGGTATAAATACTCTTTGGTAGTCCTTACCTTAGGTATATTTATTGACCGTGTACAATAGGACTGAGGCTGCCAGTCACCGTTAGCATTGTTTTAGGTATTGAAGCAATAGGACTATAATAGTATTCTGGGATTTTATAAATACTTATAAAATCTTAGAATGCGTCTGGAATATATTGAGTATGTTCATAAGTATCAATAAAAACAAGTTTTTTTTATATATTAATACTAGCTTTTTCCCGCGGCTTCGCTCGCGTTAAATTCGGGGTAACACAGTTCCCCTTGCGCCTTATTGATTTGTAATAGCAATGCTAAGTTTTCCCTTTTTTTCCCTCTTTCTCCCTCACATCCCACTTTTTTTAAAAAAAAGTTAGCCTATGTCCGTCTCCTGTTTCCCAACGATCCCTGTACCAAAATTCATCAAAATCGGTTTAGCCATTAAAGTGTGAAGAGGTAACAAACAAACAAACAAACTCACTTTCACTTTTATAATATTACTAGTTTTCGCCCGCGGCTTCGCCCGCGTTTAATTTGGGGTAACACAGTTCCCCTTGCGCCTAATTGATTTGTAATAGCAACGCTAATTTTTCCCTTTTCTTCCCTCTTTCTCCCTCACATCCCACTTTTTTCAAAAAAATATTAGCCTATGTCCGTCTCCTGGTTCCCAACTATCTCTGTACCAAAATTCATCAAAATCGGTGTAGCCATTAAAGCGTGAAGAGGTAACAAACAAATAAACAAACAAACCAACTCACTTTCGCTTTTATAATATTAGTAAGGATATAAGTTAGGATAAGGATTTATCACAAGCAGTGATATTAAAACAAAGATATCAAAAGACAAGGTACTTGGTAGGGTGATGTTTTATTTACAATCCGGCTGGTCATCAGTTTGTCCTAGGAGTGGTGAGATTAAACCATTATTTGCTAAGCGTAATGAGTTATAAATAGAATGTGGATGTATAATGTGGGGCTATCGTATGGTAATTCCACACTCTTTGAAAAAGATGAAAAGTTAAGCTAGAAGTTATGTGTGATGGCCCAACATAGATTAAGACATTGAAGAGTTGTGTAAAAGCTGTGAGACTTGTGCAGCGGAAGCTAAAGCGCCTACCTTTCGACCGTGGCCGTATTATACTCAACCTTGGACAAGACTTCACATCTAATAGATTTTTTGGGCCCGCATCGAGGTATGACATTTTTGGTATTGATAGATTCGTTTCATCCTCAAAATGGTTAGAAATATTTGAAATGCCATGTACAGACGCCTGCAGGTCAAGCTACCCGAAACTGTCAATTTTTCCCAATGAACCTTGAACCTAATACTTTAGAAATAAAGTCGAAATCTATCAAAGAAATCTGACAGATTGTAGTAGCTTGATGTGCAGGCGTCTGTACCAACGCGTCTAATGTGATAAAAGTTTTACGTTCGACTTTCGCTAGGTTCGTCCACCCTTTACTAGTACTGAATTGACTGGGGTAGATACCTGAGAGTGGCAGTAGGCAGGCTGAAAGCCAAAAATACCGCCCCGGGACCCGATGGCTTGCACGGCAAAGCCTGGGTCCTGGCCTAAGAGGCTCTCGGTCTCCGACTACTAGGGCTCCTGCTTGGAAAGAGGCCAGTTCCCACTTCTTTGGAAGCCGGGGAAGCTGGTCCTCATACAGAAGCCGGGGCGCCCTGCGCATTTCGGCCCATCATGCTGTTCGACGAGGTGGGCAAGCTCTTTGAAAGAGTTTTTGCAAACCGCCTCATCAGGCATCTCGTGGGGACGGGGCCGGATCTTGCGGAACACCAGAATGGTTTCCGCAAGGGGCGCTCGACGGTGAACGCCATCATGCGCGTGAGAGGCCCTGGACACTGCAGCCCCTCACAACGGGGGCTGCAGTGTCCAGGGGTGGGGTTGTCGTGGCGGTGTCTCTCGACATTGCCAACGCGTTCAACACCATGCCTTGGAGCTGCATCAGGAAGGCACTCCGGTACCACTGGATGCCGACCTACCTTCGTCGGGGCATATCTGACGAACAGGGCCGTCATCTAGCCCGATCGCTCTGGAGAGTGGAACCGGCGAGTGATGTCGTGCGGTGTCCCACAGGGATCGGTCTTGGGGCCGCTCCTGTGGGACATCGGTGAAGACTGGGTGCTGCGCGCCGACCTCCCCAGCGGCGTCAGCGTAGTTTGCTACGCTGACGACATGTTCGTTCTGGCTTAGGGGGGGTCGCGCTAGGCGGCGGCCGACAGTATGACACGCGGGGTTGCGATAGTTGCAGAGAGGATCTGGCTACTGGGTCTCGAGGTGACCTTGCACAAATCCGAGGCCATGGTATTTCATTGCCGTGGAAATTCGTTGCAATGACCTCAATTTCGTTTCTAGTTTTTCTGTCGGGTGACCACCATGTCCGAATTTTTCCCAATTTTTCTGGCTTGTTAAATATAGTGTTTGCTATTTTGAGTCGGTATTGGTGGTAGAAGTTTATGAACATTTGACCTCTTTGGTTCCTCTTTCCGAAACCATAGCTATCCCATCGTCAGATGCTCGCCAGGTTCCTGTTAACCTATTTTGGCGTTCATAAATCTCCTATAAAAATAATAGATTTTACTTGTAGAGTCACAACTCTTTCCGATGTTGGAATAAAATCTTGTACTGTGTTTTTTGTTTTTTTTTTTACCAAAATGCCCACACCTCTGGCTCCTTTCTTTTGTCCATAGTAGTAAAGAACATAACTACCCCTGTCTTCTATTGCGAAACCGTCTCTACGCACTGTGCCGAGATTCCAATAATATCCCACTTTATAAACGAGATGGAATACTCCGGTTCTATTAATTTTGTTTCACTTGCTAATGATCGAACGTTGTAGGTAGCTATGTAGTATTTTTATTTTTCTGTAGGTTGATAAATTAATTTCTCACATTGCTTTGGAGGGTTTTGGTTTACTGCTCCCGCTGTGACCGGCCGTTCTGGGAGAGGGTTTTTTCGAGTGGTATTTTTATTTTTAGTTGATTGCTGTTATATTTTGTGCTGTTTGTATGTTGTACATTTGGAGGGGATTGCTTTTTGCTATTCTGATTCATCTGAGGAAAGTGCTGTAGCGTATCTTGGTGTATCCTGCTGTTGAATATTATTTATATAGCTTGTCATGGAACTTTGGCCTGTCTGAATTTAATTTTTATTAGTTTTGGTGCGTTTATTGATTTGTCCCTTAGGCGATTGAGCTGTGTTTTGGTATGTAATTGCTACTTGGCTTGGTGGAGTAATTTCTAATTCCCTTTTTTCTTCAGTGTTTGTTTACTTTAAAATTCATATGAATCTTCCGCTTTGCTAATCTCTTCAATATGGGTGTCTGTTTCTTTTACTATAAGGCGATCATAACTTGAAAACGCAATTTTTTCTTGTTTTATTTCCATTTGCACTTGTTTTTATAAATCCCTTCGCTTTTCTAGGATTTGTTTTGGGTAGTCTTCTTTCGCATTTTGTTTATCTTTAAGGTTCTTTTTGTTTTTCAGAATAAATATTTTCCTGCCTTTCTGACCATTTCTAGTTCGCTAGGTGCTCAATTAATTTTGATGTCTTCTGCTAATATGTTCAGAATTTTTCTTTCCAAAACTTCATATGACATTTCTGTCTCTTCCTCTCCAATGAAAATAATATTCCTGATTCTGATGTGTTTTTATATTTCAAGAATTCTTTGGTTTTGTTCTATTCCATTTTCCTTAATTTGGTCTATTTCTTCTTGAATCATATTTAATTTCTGGTCTAGATTTGTATTTATGTTTTGTGTAATTCTAATCTCCAGTTGGCATTGCGATTCTTCAGTCTTTTTTAATATCTGCTCTCAATTCTCGTAGTAATTGTTCTAACGTGGACATTTTAGCGCCCTCTTTTGACATTTATTTTGTACTAAGTTGTAGTAGTGTGCAGTTGATGATTAGTGGCAAACTTCGTTCTGCTAGTCGGCAGCAGATGTCTCTTATGTTAGATACTGTAATAGTGTCTCAATTAGTACACAGATGGAGTTGTTTCCTCTATTAGTTGTAGATAATAATTTGTGCTCTTGACTTCGTTGTTCTACTCATCAACAGATGTCACTTGTGTCAGTTTTGTTGTACAGTACCTCAGATTGTGAATAGGTGGCGTTGTTTTCTCGATAGATCATTGAGTATTGTTTGGCTTAATTCTGCTAGTCTACACTGGATGTCAGTAGGATCCATTTGATGTAATAGTACCTCAGTTTAAGTACAGGTGAAGCTGTTTTTCTCGATTGATCGTTGAAAATGATCATGCACTTTTCGATTGAACACTGTTTTATAGTTTTGCAATAGTACGATAAAAAGTATAGTAAATATATATATATATATATATATATTTATAGGAAATAGCTCAAAAATTAAGAAGACATCACAGGCAGTGTAACTAAGTTGTTAAAGTTGAACTGTTGTAAAATAATATTATGTGCTTTTCCATACCTACTTTGATAGATTATCAAAACGAATAAACAATTATATTCGCATGCTGAATAAACATATTCTTTTTTTGGTAGGTCACTATTTTGACAAACTTATGTACCTAGGTATCTGGATATTAAGAATGTTGTTGATAAACTTAGGTCGACACGGGGTAATGTGTTTCTACCTACTAGTAGACACAAAAAAGCTAGGCTACTAGTTTTTATTAGGTATTCCCTTGGACATAAATATCACTGCGACTATTAGTATCTACTAAAACTAATATACCTTTTTACAAAGAAGGCAGGGAGGTATTGTCGCTCACTCCGGCTCATTTAAACTAGCTAGGAAGACAACAGAAGATATAAATAACATTAGTGTTACACTCACTAACACCAAGGTATCTTCTTGCTCTCAAATAGTTGAATTTAAAAAAGGGGCTAAGCAGAATTCCATGAAATTATTTTATCAAAATATTCAAGGTCTCTCTTCAAAACAACTAGAAATTGAATTGTTTTTAGAAAAAAAACCACTTTGATTTGTTTTTTTTCATCGATTATTGGCCACCACGAAATGTTAGAACTGCCTGCAATTTTCAAAGTTATAATTAACTTTGAAAATTGCAGTGTAGGCAGTTCTTTAAACGCAAATCTAAGATACGTGGGGTTCACACTCTTAGTAAAAAATGGCATTAGACTTAAAACTCGTAATGAAATAGTTGACCTTTCGGTTGATCATAATATTGAATTGTCTTGTGTTGAGCTGGATTTGCATATCATATAGTATTCGTTTCAGTCAGTAATGGAAGATGCTTTAGTAAAACGTGCAACAGGTAAAAGAGGTATATCACTGTTAATGATAAAATTTAATTATTATTCCAATTAAATAGAAATATAAAAATAAATCACTACACTAGTTATCTGTGGTGACTTTAATATTAATATTTTAGATATAAATTGATATTGCAGTAGATTCTCACATCTTTTTAAATCATTCAATTTGATAAATGTGTTTTCAGAGTCTACCTGAGCCTAGCCTTACTACAGATACTACATGTATTGATAATGTCTTTTGTTGCTGCGACTTCTAAATAAAGCCATTGTAAATTACCTTTCATCTGATCACAACGGTTAAACCGTCGTTTAAGAGTCTTACACACTGTCACAAATAACACCCAGCAATTTGAATAAATTTAACTGTTAATTTAGGCATTCCGGGATATAATAATGATAGGAATTCCTATCGGTTGTCAACACAGAGTTCAATGATATCTTAAAAATAAAAACTAAATCTATTAGCCCAAAGTTATGTTTAGTGATTGGGCAACTAAGGGTATAAGAAACGCCTGACGCAGGTCCTCACCGGACACGGAAGTTTCGGGAGGTTCCTGCACATAATCGGGCGGGAGGAAACGCCCAGGTGTCACCATTGTGACGATCGCCCGGAGGACACGGTGGAGCACACAGTGGCGGTCTGCCCAGCTTGGGCGGCCGTGCCCTCGTGGATGCGATCGGCGGCGGCGATCTCTCGCGTCTTGCCCTGGTTCAGGCCATGGTCCGGAGCTAGAGGGAATGGGAAGCGGTCACCTCCGTCTGCGAAGCAGTCATGCTAGCAAAGGTGGTGGCCAGGCGTTTTAGGGAGAGAACATCTAGCCAACCCAGCCGCCGTGGGAGACGCCCCGGGCGCCGCGCGCCGGCCGCCGCGAGATGACTCCCGGCCACCGTAGAATCGGGCCTGTGGACGGTCAGCAATGGGTAGCTCACCGTCCGTCCGTCGATTGACGACAGGCCGTGTGGACGGCGCGTTCGTGTTTCACGCGCGCCTCAAAGAGTGCCAAAGCCACACTTCCTCATTATGAGCGCCCCACAACATATTTAATGTATGCATTTTAATTGATAAATGGTAAAAACCGTCCAAAAGTATTTTACACATAAAACACGTCTCGTTTTGAACACAGCTGGATCTTAGAGAAGCCATCTTTTAGCCGGGATTGCGAATTGTTCGAAAGAGATACCGCAGCCCCGGAACGTAAAGGGCATCAGAAGGAACATGGGTGGGTTTTAGTCAGTAAAAGTCTGACGAGCCCCCGCTCCGCCCAGAACGGGGGAAGTCATTTGATGATTTCCCACCCGGAAAAAAAAAAGTTACCATCGTTGATTTATCGGCGTTAATTTTTATACTGTGTTACTAGTGTTTGTGAGAAAATTGTCTAAAACTGTATTTCTGCGTGGTTACTTTGTGAATATTTGTATTCAATTTAAGACTATTTGTAGTCAATTTAAGACGTAATATATTGTATAATTTAGACTGAGTAGCAAAAGTGTTAATAGCTATTTCACACTAAGCTGTACTTAAATATAGAATACTTACGTTAAAATGATCTTCACAACAAAATATAACCGATAATACAGACATACTATACCTTTTTTTTTGGGGTGGGAATTCATCAAATAACTTCCCCTTATATGCTTTATAAAATGTTTGGCACCGTTTCACTTTTATTGAGTGAGAAATTCTTGGTGTATATATGTGAAAACGTTTCCTTTATGCCATTTTAAGTACTTAATAATAAATCTGTTGCAGAATCATGTTTTTTTTGCGGAAGGGTAACCATTAAATAACTTCCCCCGCTCTGTGCGGAGCGGGGGGGACTGTCAGACTTTTACTGACTAAAACCCACCTATGTTCCTTCTATTGCCCTTTACGTTCCGGGGCCGCGGTATCTCTTTCGAATAACCCGCAACCCGGCTAAAAAATGGCTTCTCTAAGATCCAGCTGTGTTCAAAACGAGACGTGTTTTATGTGTAACATACTTTTGGACTGTTTTTACCATTTATCAATTAAAATAAATACATTAAATATGTTGTGGTGCGCTCATAATGAGGAAGTGTGGCTTAGGCACCGAAAAAGGGATATAAATATCGTCAGTGCATGGAGTTAATACGCGAAATGCCGGAAACTTTATTCGTGCAACAATAGGAAATATGCATGTTTTTTTATGACTTAAATTAATCATTTATATCATTACTAGCTTTTGCCCGCGGCTTTGCTCGCGTTTAATTCGGGGTTACACAGTTCCCCTTGCGGCTTATTGATTTGTTATAGCAACGCTAAGTTTTCCCTTTTTTTCCCTCTTTCTCCCTCACATCCCACTTTTTTTAAAAAAATGTTAGCCTATGTCCGTCTCCTGGTTCCCAACTATCTCTGTACCAGGTGCCTGAATGTTAGGCCTGCAGCAAGGGGTATAAAACTCAACTTTTATTAAATACCTACCGTCTAGCTTCATGGCACCTTCGTACAAAATGTTGTTTGACATTTGCACAGTCTGCATGCAGCATGCGATATACCTACATTATTATCATCTCCTTCTAGAAAAACTTGTACAAATAACACATCTTGTTTTTCATGGATAGTAACGCCATTATTAAACAATTATGTTTGACCAGCTTGCGGTTTAGTTGTTCCGGGTTTTAATATTTGCATTGAGCCTGGAAAGCCAGAGAATATCCTTGTGCACGCGTAGGTAACATGCACGAGGATATTTTATTCACAACCGGAACTATCTTACCATCATCTATATTTTATTCATAGTTTTAAATTTGATTTTAAAAAGTTACTTGACTATTTTAAAGCCTATTTTTTTTTTTTCTATGTTATCCTTACTTCCTTACTAATATTATAAAAGCGAAAGTGAGTTTGTTTGTTTGTTACCTCTTCACGCTTTAATGGCTAAACCGATTTTGATGAATTTTGGTGCAGAGATAGTTGGGAACGAGGAGACGGACATAGGATATTTTTTTTCTAAAAAGAGTGGGATATGAGGGAGAAAGAGGGAAGAAACGGGAAAGCTTAGCGTTGCTATTACAAATCAATAAGGCGCTACCGAATTTAACGCGAGCGAAGCCGCGCGCAAAAGCAAGTAGTTTATAAAAATAAGTCGAAAGCGTGACGCTTTAGAACATTTTGTCTCATTGAAAAAAGCTTTAGCATAAATCAGGCAGGTCACGCTTTCTACAAAAAATCCAACGCTTTTTTTTCAATAATGGTAACATAAAATCCTGTGCAAAAGGGGACGAGTTTTTATCGTGGTGGACGGGAGGCACTAAAGAACTTAATTCCTAGTTCCCATTTGCGTTATGAGTTTAGGCTGAAGTCCTATCAAGTCACAGAGCCGCCAGTCGAGAATGATTACTGAATTTTATTTTATTACAGACCTACGTCACAACGTCGGTAATAAAATTCATCGATAATACGAAACTGTCTTGCATGACCTTGTTTTTAAAAGATAGGTAAGGAAATGAACAAAATTAATTCATTAATATTAAAGTAAACTTGAAACATAATTTCATCTCATCCGTAACATTTGTACAAACGAAAGATGTTAAACATTTGCTCTTGTGAGATGGTATATAAGACACTGCTCTATTTTGACTATCTACTCAATTTCTGAAATTGTATAACAAAATGAAGGCATTTTTGGTAAGTCAATTTTTATTAAGTTACGTTTGCTTAAGTTTTTTTTGTTGTTTAATAAGCTTTATGTTTAACACCAGACATAGTATTTTTTTAAATCATACCGCATAAATAATAAACGATCACCAAAATTTAAACGTATAGTAACTAAGCCAAACTCATTTTTTTACATTTTGATTATAGAAAGATAACTCAAAATAAGAGTTAGTCAATTCTATTTCTGCCTTGAGGGTTTAAAGTAACCTGACACGAAGGGGATGGCGGGGTCAAACCTTTTCGAAGTGAACCTGTCCATGTCAGAGTGCCCCAAGTCCGGAGTTCGCTGCGCTCAATCTTTTATAATCCTAAGGTCTCCTTGTCCTAATGCATGCGATAATGTTTCGGAACGCACAGTACTTCTTGTACTAGACCATTTTTTTATTTCTATATACTATTGGAGTCAAAACTGCAACTTTTATACAAGTTTTTTTTTTAACCTAGTTTTAAAGGTTTTAACGTTATTACTTTACTTGAATTACCTCTCCGACTCCCATACTATACTATGCATCCACCAACACAATGTTTTAAAAACTGATTTATCGCCTACAAAACAAATGTCATTTTCCAGATTTTTGCAGCCGTTATTTACTACATTTGGTCTTTGAAAACAATTTGCATACTGTCTATCATTGTAATTAGACTTTCTTTTTTTGTTGTTTAGATTTTTTTAAGAGTATTCTTTATTGGTCATTGTATAATTTCATTTATTAGACAAATCCAGATTATTACAATTGAAGGGAAAACCAGCCGACTGATGACTTTTCCAGTGCTTTCAATACCGTCAGACACGAAGTCCTTTTATCAATCCTCTCCTATCTCATGGTCTCTCACGAGGTTTTGGAATGGTTTTCATCCCATCTTCAGGGACGTCAGCAGTCAGTTCTCGCTGGAGAATCTTCTTCTAGCTGGTGTAATCTTGTAACTGGCGTCCCTCAAGGTGGCATTTTATCTCCACTTTTGTTCTCTATTTTTATAGACCTCATAACTACCCAACTTCAGTGTTCGTATCATCTTTACGCTGACGACTTACAGCTTTACTGTGAGGCAAAAGTTGACAACGTATCGGATGCGATCGTTGAGTTAAACCGGGATTTAGCAGTTGCTAAAACTGGTCAGATCGTTTCAGGGTGACGGTAAACCCAACAAAATGTCAGGCTGTTATTGTTGGAAGCCCCCATAGCGTGAGAAGGCTGAATAGTTTGTCAGTATCTTTGACGGCACAGTCATTCCGCTTAGCTCCGATGTTAAGGATCTGGGATTGCATGTGGACACTTGCCATGACTGGCGTAAGCTGGTCGCTACTGTGAGCAAGAGAGTCACCTGAACTTTACCCATTGAAGAATATTCTCCCATCGCACATAAAGGCAACGTTTGTTCAATCCCTTATCCTCCCTTTGATTGACTACAGTAAGAATCTTCGTTCCACCCATAACCGCCTTCTGCGATGTTCTTGTCACCGCTCTGGTTTTCTTAAAGCTTCTTTCCCTGTCCAGGCGGTCTTTCTTTGGAATGCGCTCCCTCTGAATACCAGGATAGCTACCAATCGGTTCACTTTCAAAGTAAAAGCGCGGGAACATTTACCTAAGAAGCTGGCAGATTCGTCTCCGAATTAAATGATTGTAGTTTTTCTTCACTTATCTTTGTATTGTGTATTTCTCATTATATTTTAATTGTGACTATTCAAATTCTGTCTGTTATGCACCCTGCACCTACTATGTTTTCTCTCTGCATCACCATAAGTAGACTGGTAGAAAATGCCTAAGGCATTAAGTCAGCCTTTGTAGGGTGTTTTTTTTTTACATGTGCATAAAGTTGATTATATAAATAAATATTATTAGTACTCAACTCAACCGAGTACCGGTTAGAAGAAAAGCCAACTCAATCATTGTAAGGAAAGGTTAACCTTACTGTACTCGCGCTTTGGTTTGTGAGACAGATAAAATACTCTTTCGTGATTTTTTAAATGATAACATTGTGTTACCTGCATGATTATTTCATGATGAAAAGAGTCCTTGTGCGACTGGTATCGTCTGTGAGATCGAAACGGGTAACATATGTTGATGTTACGAAATTTGAAATCAGTCATTTTGTATAGATACTTTTTTATAGGTCGCATAGCATTTAAAAAAAAATTAAGTTAATAAAGAAGAAAAACGTCTCTATACAAATATTTTACTACAAGACAGCATACAGAAAAATAGAAGGAATAATTATATACATACTCAGTATATGATAGCTATTTTGGGTCGATAGATATAGAACATAATATCCTCGTATAAATTATTTGGAAAAAATATTCCGAATTCTGAGATCTTAAGGCGACTACATGAGCTAAATTAGCAACTCTCTTTGTGGTGGTTCAAACTTCGTTTGAAATACTGTTAAAATAAAGTTCTAATCAGCTTGCACTACAAAGTGGTTGTTACGTCAGTCACTGCGGGCCGAATAGTGAGAAATGAGTGGTTTTTTGCGATTTTCAAAAAATCTATTGATTGAAGTAAAAACATAAAATACTGTTATGCTAATATTTTGCTTGTTAAATTATTTGTCAAAAAATCTGATTGATCGCATGTATTTTAGTATGGTTTTTACTCGTTAAAAGAAATTTTTAGGTATAAGTTCGCGATTTTTTTTATGGAGTTAAATTTGTTGTACCTATTATGTTTTCAAGACACTGTCTTACTAGCATAATATCCTGAAGAATATAATATATTTTTCAGGTTTTGTTGATTGCAGTGAATTATATGCTTTTTTGCATTATAAAACTCGCGGTTAGCTCATTGTAGTCCCCTTAACTTTTGGTCTGTCAGGCCGTACGTGGGTATGAGTGTTACAAAATTTGACATACGAAGTTTGATGATTTTAAAGACGCATTAGTAATGTATAGTTTGAAAATCACCTTTGTCTGTAGTGAATCTTGAATATTGTGATAGTTGTTAACAGTAAATTCTAAAAAAATCCTTTAAATGATTAAAAAGTCGTATTTACTCTTTTGTCAAAAGTAGATAGATATATATGTGAATATTAAAAGCTTGTTTCTAATAAATCTTTGTGAATTAGCACCGCTAGAAAAAGTGTTAAAATAATGCTGTTTTTCGTGTTTTAGGTTCTCTCGTTGGCGCTGTTCGCACTGGCCGGCACGGAAGGTTTGTTTAGCAATAAAATAAATAATTCGTTATTTTTAGCGATACATTACGTCGTATTGTACCTAGAAGTAAAAATAAAAATTACGATTTTCAGAGCGAGCAAAATCTCTTTTTCAAAAATATGTTAAATGACATCCTATACATTTTAAGTTACAAAGTTGGTTTACAATTAACCTCTAGTTGAGTTTGAAGCACCAAAAAATAATCAAAATAAATTGGCGACATAAATATAACTTTTGACTGTGTAGACTTAATTTTTCCACAACTACAAGGAATTACAGACTTGACTATAAAGTTTTAAATTTAAACTCGATGCCTCCACGCGTTCCTGAGATAAAGGGTTTTGACAGACAACAAAGTGATCCAGTGAGGGTTCCGTTTTTTTTTCTTTTTGAGGTACGGAACTCTAAAAATCTGCAATTATTAGACATTCGTTTATGGACGCGAACAATCATTGATTCACAAATTTGGCGACTGTTTAGTTTACATATTTTTAACTGCTGCTACACATTTTTTCTAGTGTAAATTAATATATTTTAAATTGAACTTAATTGAAGAGCACTGCGATAGTGATTAATATGTTAATGAATTATTAAATTAAAAAACCAAAAAATTTAATGTCCTTTTCTTAAATACTCTTTGCTTCTCTATGTTTTTTTTTAATTTATTTTCAAACTTTAATAGCCGTGGGAGGGTTTATCTTAGACTCTTGTTGCAGTTGTAAAAATGTAGAGAGGATTATTCTTCATTTGAAAATCGTACTTTTTTAATTTCAAACTTAGGTACAGACGCCTGCACATCAAGCTACTACAATCTGTCAGATTTCTTTGATAGATTTTCGACTTTATTTCTAAAGTGTTAAGGTTCAAGGTTCATTGGGAAAAATTGACAGTTTCGGGTAGCTTGACCTGCAGGCGTCTGTACAAATTCTTCGAAGACTGAACGATGATGCTTTGAAAATAAAAGTAAGTTAAAAGCAAAATAGGGGTGATTCACATTTTACCGGCAAGATTTTCAATTTTATTGTGAACGGATAAAAAAACTGATCATCGATACATTAGATTTATTTATATTTTTGATGCTGCTATATACTATGCTAACTATAGGTATATACTTATGTATCGGCCTTATACTTGTATAAATACTTTTAATTAAAAAATCGAAATCTGAGACACTTTTTAATTTTACTATATTATTGTGTGTACGGAAATTATGATTCGTTAGAACTTATGATCAACGCTTGATACATTTGTTTTTTTTCAGGTCATTTCCTAAAATTCGGTAAGTTAAGTCTATTTATCGTATAATTTAAAACGACACCATTATCTAAATTGTGTCGTTGTAAGATTTGTTTCGTGTGTAGGAATCGAATGATGAAAATGTTGTTTATGTACATACTCTAACAACATATTATAGCACATTATATAAATCAGTCTATGGGCTTCACAACGAAAAACCCTTCAATTTTAAAAAATATTTTTTTTAATAATTTTTAAATTAATTTGACGGGCCTGTTGGTCCAGTGGTTAGTGGCCCTAACTGCTGAGCCGGAGGTCGTGGGTTCGATTCCCACCCAGGACAAACTTTGTGTGATGAGCATGATGTTTGTTCTGTGTCTGGGTGTGATTTATCTATAATATGTATGTATTATAAATTATATATGTAAGTATGTATATCAGTTGTCTGGTTACCATAACACAAGCTCTGCTTAGCTTGGGATCAGATAGCCGTGTGTGAGTTGTCCCAAGATATTTATTATTTATTAATTTTCCTCTAATTGTGTGTTTTTGTATTCTTTTCAGAAGACTTTGCTGATGGTAGTGGCGATGGACTAAGTGAGTTAGGCTTATTTATCATAGATTATTAGAAGTTGTATTGTTGTTAGATCGTGGCTAAATATTAACAGCTGCTCAGGCCAACCTTTAAGTTAAGCCGCACTCGCACAAAGCAAACACTTCGTAGTGTTTGCTTTGTTAGCGCCTTAATTAAATTTCTACATTACGTTTACACCGCATACTCAAACTAGGGTCTCTGGTCAGATACACAATAGATATGCTGGCTACCTTTTGTGGCCAACACGCGTGATGATAAGTAAAATTAATCAGAAATATTTTTAAAGCCGACAAGCAACACCATTTATTAATATCCATTAGATCTTTTTACACGTGTTTTTACAATTGATCCCAATTTTTCAATCTTAGGAAAAATATACTTTGTATATTACCTGTTCATTATTTATTTAAACTTCATGTTCAATAATGTACAATAGTGGTACATAGGTGGGCTCAATACCGTAAGGCATGCTCTACCAGCCAACCTTTTAGTTTTACCACAGGGTAAAATAAGACAACATTGTGATAGGGGATGAAAATTATTACTAAAACTAAGTATTTGTTAATTCCAATTCAGTTCATTATTTCTCTTCCATAAGACACAGTATGCAGAAAAAAAAAACTTAAAATTACGAGATCCTTACATTGACATTTATCTCACTTTCCGCTGTTGTTCAACAGTTAGGCAACTATCCAGGCAGTGATTTTATTGTCATTTGTATTGTCAAATGTAAAAATTTAGTCATTAGTAAACACAGACTAATGGGTATAACTTATACATCAATACATCACCGCTGTCGTCTTGCCTGTGATTGGTTGAATCTTGCACGTCCCTCCGATCCGCTAGTCGCCGCTTTGGCGAAAACCGGATCGAATGCCAAATTCCACTTCAGCCTTCAGTTCAACCATAATAAAACTGCAAATGATTTGGCATTGGCGAGCAGTTATGTTAAAAAAATCATCACCAATGTCTGCTCGCCAACGCCAATAAATAAAAAAGCCATTATTTGACTTCACATACCTGACACATTTTTTTAACATATGGAAAAAAAATAAACTATATATATTTTAACTATTAAATAAAAACAAGCTTTTACCTCGGCCAAAGGCTATAAATGTCTTTATAATACAACGTGGCAACGCGGTCAGTCTTTTGGGTACATTACCAGCTGACAGCGTTGACGACGAGTTTTCTGATGCCCTTTTATAGTCTGTTGTTTATAAGTTAAATTATTTTAGTTTATTAACAATATGTTTTCGCTTTCAGTTGGAGACATCGTGGACGCCGGTAAGTTCCATTTTCACCCCAGTATATTAAACATGTTGGATTATCTGCGTGAAAACAATAAGCCAAATGTGTTTTTGCATAAGCCATCTCGCCAAAGATGTCACCAAAGATGGCTTGAAAATCAGTAAGTCCTTTTACACCTCAGCATATCAAACACGCTGGTTTTAACTGAGTGAAAACAGTGAGCAAAATATTACTCTGCAGTAAAATGGAGTTGCTCATTATGTTTCTCCATCATTGGGCCTCGGGCAGGTCGGGGGTCTTAGGCCGAACAGCCGCCCTTACCCATACAAGCAATGCAAATATGCAAAGGGAGTATGTAATGGCAGGAGGTGCCGTTTGGTCGATACTGCCGTTACTGTTCCGTGAATTCAATTATACAACGTGGCAACGCGGCTAGTCTCTTGGGTACATTACCAGCTGACAGCGTTGAGGACGATTTTTCTGATGCCCTTTTATAGTTTGTTGTTTTTTAGTTTAATTATTTTAGTTTATTAACAATATGTTTTATCTCTCAGCTGGAAACGTCGTTGGTGCCACCTTGGGAGCCGGTAAGTCCTTTTTCACCTGAGCATATCAAACATGTTGGTTTATCTGCCCGAAAACAGTGAGCAAAATGTGATTTTGCAGAAACAAATTAATTATCTATTGTTTTCAATTAAGAGAGCCATTCTTGTTGAAACGCGTAATAGAACCTTAAATTGAAAGAAATTAATTGTTAAACAGACAATTACGTTTTTTAATATGTAAATAGAAGTTTGATTTTTTTTGTTATTTTAACAAAAGTACACTAACACTTATAAACGTTATTTTAACTAAGTACACGAAAAAGAAAAAAACATAAAAAGGGTGCTTATGTAAATCATATTATATTACTTTGGTGTAAGACCCTGTGAGTTTGGACTAGCTCCTGTTCATTGTAGAACATGCTATCACTGTTTCGTAATGAGATCAGAATGTAAGTATACAAAGGGTGTAATGGCAGGAGGTGCCTTTTTTGGCTCATTTGTCTAATACGATAGTGTAACTCCCGTCCTGCCATCTATTATACGTTTTGGAATGAAAAGCAATTAACAATATGTTTTATCTTTCAGCTGGAAACGTCGCAGGTGCCGCCGTGGGAGCCGGTAAGTCCTTTTTCACCTGAGCATATCAAACATGTTGGTTTATCTGCGTGAAAACAGTGAGCAACATGTGATTTTGCAGAAACAAATTAATTATTTATTGTTTTCGATTAGGAGAGCCATCCTTGTTGAAACGTGTAATGGAACCTTAAATTGAAAGATATTAATTGTTAAACAGGCAATTATGTTTTTTATGTAAATTTTAGAAGTTTGAATTTATTTAAGATTTTAACGAAAGTACACTATACTAAGGCCAACTAGCAGCGATACGAAAGGTCATTAACCTAAAGAACAACTGTGGCGTTGACAACCTAATATTTAGCTCTTTCCATCTTGTGCCTTTGTCGTAATGTCTCGTTCTCCCGGCAAAAACATGACAACGTTAAGACGGGTTTGCCAACATTCGGGCGGCCATTTTAGATGGGGTTTTAGCATGGGTTTTGTTTACATTTGGTATCGCTTCTCGTTGGCCGTACTATAGCACTTATAAACGTTTTTGCAACTACACGAAAAAGAAAAACATAAAAAAACGGTTCGTTATAAAAATCATATTATATTACAATGGCGTAAGATCCTTTGAGTTTGGACTAGCTCCTGTTCGTTGTAAAACATTAAATACACTGTTTCGTGAGGAGATCAGAGAAATCTGTGTTCTCGCTGCTAAGTGTAAAGTTATGTTTGTTCCATAAGAGCAAAACGATTTGAATCCCTCGCTACTCTCAGGGTTTTACTTAAAAATCGCTGCACTCGTTATTTAACATTAGAATTTTCATTTGTTCGGGAAACAGATTCATCTCTTGCATCAAAAACTAACGTTGCTCTCTTGTTGCACAAATACCTATTCTTTCTCTCGCGTAATGTGTGTCAAATGTATTTGCTCATTATGTTTCACATTAGGCTTCGGGCAGGTCGGGTGTCTTAGGCCGAACAGCCACCCCTACCCATACAAGCAATGCAAATATGCAAAGGGAGTATGTAATGGCAGGAGGTGCCGTTTGGTCGATACTGCCGTTACTGTTCCGTGAATTCAATTATACAACGTGGCAACGCGGCTAGTCTCTTGGGTACATTACCAGCTGACAGCGTTGAGGATGATTTTTCTGATGCCCTTTTATAGTTTGTTGTTTTTTAGTTATTTTAACAAAAGTACACTAACACTTATAAACGTTATTTTAACTAAGTACACGAAAAAGAAAAAAACATAAAAAGGGTGCTTATGTAAATCATATTATATTACTTTGGTGTAAGACCCTGTGAGTTTGGACTAGCTCCTGTTCATTGTAGAACATGCTATCACTGTTTCGTAATGAGATCAGAATGTAAGTATACAAAGGGTGTAAAGGCCTTTTTTGGCTCATTTGTCTAATACGATAGTGTAACTCCCGTCCTGCCATCTATTATACGTTTTGGAATGAAAAGCAATTAACAATATGTTTTATCTTTCAGCTGGAAACGTCGCAGGTACCGCCGTAGGAGCCGGTAAGTCCTTTTTCACCTGAGCATATCAAACATGTTGGTTTATCTGCCTGAAAACAGTGAGCAAAATGTGTTGTTTTCAATTAAGAGAGCCATTCTTGTTGAAACGCGTAATAGAACCTTAAATTGAAAGAAATTAATTGTTAAACAGACAATTATGTTTTTATGTAAATTTTAGAAGTTTGAATTTATTTAAGATTTTAAAGAAAGTACACTATACTAAGGCCAACATGCAGCGATACGAAAGGTCATTAACCTAAAGAACAACTGTGTCGTTGACAACCTAATATTTAGCTCTTTCCATCTTGTGCCTTTGTCGTAATGTCTCGTTCTCCCGGCAAAAACATGACAACGTTAAGACGGGTTCGCCAACATTCGGGCGGCCATTTTAGATGGGGTTTTGGCATGGGTTTTGTTTACATTTGGTATCGCTTCTCGTTGGCCGTACTATAGCACTTATAAACGTTTTTGCAACTACACGAAAAAGAAAAACATAAAAAAACGGTTGGTTATAAAAATCATATTATATTACAATGGCGTAAGATCCTTTGAGTTTGGACCAGCTCCTGTTCGTTGTAAAACATGAAATACACTGTTTCGTGAGGAGATCAGAGTAATCTGTGTTCTCGCTGCTAAGTGTAAAGTTATGTTTGTTCCATAAGAGCAAAACGATTTGAATCCCTCGCTACTCTCAGGGTTTTACTTAAAAATCGCTGCACTCGTTATTTAATATTAGAATTTTCACTTGCTCGGGATACAGATTCATCTCTTGCATCAAAAACTAACGTTGCTCTCTTGTTGCACAAATACCTCTTCTTTCTCTCGCGTGATGTGTGTCAAATGGAGTTGCTCATTATGTTACTCCATCATTGGGCTTCAGGCAGGTCGGGGGTCTTAGGCCGAACAGCCGCCCTTACCCATACAAGCAATGCAAATAGGCAAAGGGAGTATGTAATGGCAGGAGGTGCCGTTTGGTCGATACTGCCGTTACTGTTCCGTGAATTCAATTATACAACGTGGCAACGCGGCCAGTCTCTGGGGTACATTACCAGCTGACAGCGTTGAGGACGATTTTTCTGATGCCCTTTTATAGTTTGTTGTTTTTTAGTTTGATTATTTTAGTTTATTAACAATATGTTTTATCTCTCAGCTGGAAACGTCGTTGGTGCCACCTTGGGAGCCGGTAAGTCCTTTTTCACCTGAGCATATCAAACATGTTGGTTTATCTGCGTGAAAACACTGAGCAAAATGTGATTTTGCAGAAACAAATTAATTATCTGTTGTTTTCAATTAAGAGAGCCATCCTTGTTGAAACGCGTAATAGAACCATAAATTGAAAGAAATTAATTGTTAAACACACAATCATGTTTTTTTTTTAAATATAAATAGAAGTTTGATTTTCTTAGTTATTTTAACAAAAGTACACTTACACTTATAAACTTTATTTCAACTAAGTACACGAAAAAGAAAAAACATAAAAAAGATTCTAAAAGTCTAAAAGTCCTGCCATCTATGAAGATGAAAATCTTGCAAAGTACTGTCAAATTGTCTTTATCGCATTTCTGACATGCACTCCAGTTACGAAAAGACGTCTAATGAATTCAGGTTAAAAGTAATACCCTATTTGAGTTAAAAGACATTTTTTTCTGCAAAAGTAAACATAGTTATTAGTTAAAGCTTATGCCAGAAAGGTGTGCTTATTTACTAGGTTGTAATTCAGACTATTAAATAAAAACTAGCTTTTATTTCGACCAAAGGCTAAGTGTGTTTATACAACGTGGCAACGCGGCCAGTCTCTTGGGTACATTACCAGCTGACAGCGTTGAGGACGAGTTTTCTGATGCCCTCTTATAGTTTGTTGTTTTTTAGTTTAATTATTTTAGTTTATTGACAAAATGTTTTCGCTTTCAGCTAACTCCGTCATTGGTTCCGCCTCAAAAGCCATTAAGTCCTTTTTCACCTGAGCATATCAAACATGTTGGTTTATCTGCGTGAAAACAGTGAGCAACATGTGATTTTGCAGAAACAAATTAATTATTTATTGTTTTCGATTAGAAGAGCCATCCTTGTTGAAACGTATAAAAGAACCTTAAATTGAAACAAATTAATTGTTAAACAGGCAATTATGTTTTTTATGTAAATTTTAGAAGTTTGAATTTATTTAAGATTTTAACGAAAGTACACTAGCACTTATAAACGTTTTTGCAACTACAAGAAAAAGAAAAACATAAAAAAAAACGGTTGCTTATGAAAATCATATTATATTACAATGGTATAAGATCCTTTGAGTTTGGACTAGCTCCTGTTCGTTGTAAAACATGAAATACACTGTTTCATGATGAGATCAGAGTAATCTGTGTTCTCGCTGCTAAGTGTCAAGTTATGTTTGTTCCATAAGAGCAAAACGATTTGAATCCCTCGCTACTCTCAGGGTTTTACTTAAAAGTCGCTGCACTTGTTATTTAATATTAGAATTTTCACTTGCTCGGGATACAGATTCATCTCTTGCATCAAAAACTAACGTTGCTCTCTTGTTGCACAAATACCTATTCTTTCTCTCGCGTAATGTGTGTCAAATGTATTTGCTCATTATGTTTCACATTAGGCTTCGGGCAGGTCGGGGGTCTTAGGCCGAACAGCCGCCCCTACCCATACAAGCAATGCAAATATGCAAAGGGAGTATGTAGTGGCAGGAGGTGCCGTTTGGTCGATACTGCCGTTACTGTTCCGTGAATTCAATTATACAACGTGGCAACGCGGCTAGTCTCTTGGGTACAATACCAGCTGACAGCGTTGAGGACGACTTTTCTGATGCCCTTTTATGGTTTGTTGTTTTTTAGTTTAATTATTTTAGTTTATTAACAATATGTTTTATCTTTCAGCTGGAAACGTCGTAGGTGCCACCTTGGGAACTGGTAAGTCCTTTTTCACCTGAGCATATCAAACATGTTGGTTTATCTGCGTGAAAACACTGAGCAAAATGTGATTTTGCAGAAACAAATAAATTATCTGTTGTTTTCAATAAAATTAAGAGAGCCATCCTTGTTGAAACGCGTAATAGAACCTTAAATTGAAAGAAATTAATTGTTAAACAGACAATTATGTTTTTTTTTATATAAATAGAAGTTTGATTATTTTAGTTATTTTAACAAAAGCATACTTACACTTATAAACTTTATTTCAACTAAGTACACGAAAAAGAAAAAACATAAAAAAGATTCTAAAAGTCCTGCCATCTATGAAGATGAAAATCTTGCAAAGTACTGTCAAATTGTCTTTATCGCATTTCTGACATGCACTCCAGTTACGAAAAGACGTCTAATGAATTCAGGTTAAAAGTAATACCCTATTTGAGTTAAAAGACATTTTTTTCTGCAAAAGTAAACATAGTTATTAGTTAAAGCTTATGCCAGAAAGGTGTGCTTATTTTCTAGGTTGTAATTCAGACTATTAAATAAAAACTAGCTTTTATTTCGACCAAAGGCTAAGTGTGTTTATACAACGTGGCAACGCGGCCAGTCTCTTGGGTACATTACCAGCTGACAGCGTTGAGGACGAGTTTTCTGATGCCCTCTTATAGTTTGTTGTTTTTTAGTTTAATTATTTTAGTTTATTGACAAAATGTTTTCGCTTTCAGCTAACTCCGTCATTGGTTCCGCTTCAAAAGCCAGTAAGTCCTTTTTCACCTGAGCATATCAAACATGTTGGTTTATCTGCGTGAAAACAGTGAGCAACATGTGATTTTGCAGAAACAAATTAATTATTTATTGTTTTCGATTAGAAGAGCCATCCTTGTTGAAACGTGTAATGGAACCTTAAATTGAAAGATATTAATTGTTAAACAGGCAATTATGTTTTTCATGTAAATTTTAGAAGTTTGAATTTATTTAAGATTTTAACGAAAGTACACTAGCACTTATAAACGTTTTTGCAACTACAAGAAAAAGAAAAACATAAAAAAAACGGTTGCTTATGAAAATCATATTATATTACAATGGTATAAGATCCTTTGAGTTTGGACTAGCTCCTGTTCGTTGTAAAACATGAAATACACTGTTTCGTGAGGAGATCAGAGTAATCTGTGTTCTCGCTGCTAAGTGTCAAGTTATGTTTGTTCCATAAGAGCAAAACGATTTGAATCTCTCGCTACTCTCAGGGTTTTACTTAAAAGTCGCTGCACTCGTTGTTTAATATTAGAATGTTTACTTGTTCGGGATACAGATTCATCTCTTGCATCAAAAACTAACGTTGCTCTCTTGTTGCACAAATACCTATTCTTTCTCTCGCGTAATGTGTGTCAAATGTATTTGCTCATTATGTTTCACATTAGGCTTCGGGCAGGTCGGGGGTCTTAGGCCGAACAGCCGCCCCTACCCATACAAGCAATGCAAATATGCAAAGGGAGTATGTAATGGCAGGAGGTGCCGTTTGGTCGATACTGCCGTTACTGTTCCGTGAATTCAATTATACAACGTGGCAACGCGGCCAGTCTCTTGGGTACATTACCAGCTGACAGCGTTGAGGACCAGTTTTCTGATGCCCTCTTATAGTTTGTTGTTTTTTAGTTTAATTATTTTAGTTTATTGACAATATGTTTTCGCTTTCAGCTAACTCCATCATTGGTTCCACCTCAAAAGCCCGTAAGTCCTTTTTCACTTGAACATATCAAACATGTTGGTTTATCTGCGTGAAAACAGTGAGCAACATGTGATTTTGCAGAAACAAATTAATTATTCATTGCTTTCAATTAAGAGAATCGTCCTTTTGAAACGCGTAATAGAACCTTAAATTGAAAGAAATTAATTGTTTAACAGACAATTATGTTTCTTTTAATATAAATAGAAGTTTGATTTTTTAGTTATTTTAACAAAAGTACACTAACATTTATAAACGTTATTTAACTAAGTACACGAAAAAGAAAAAAACATAAAAAGATTCTAAAAGCCTAAAAGTCCTGCCTTCTATGAAGATGAAAAGCTTGCAAAGTACAGTCAAATTGTCTTAATCGCATTTCTGACATGCAAGCCAATTGCGAAAAGACGTTTAACGAATTCAGGCGTCTAACATACCCTATTTGAAGTAAAACACATTTTTTTTTCTGCATCAGAAAACATAGTTAATCTTATCTGTACGATTAAAGAAAGACCCTAAACTACTACAAATTGGTAAAGATTGTGCCATGAAGGTGTGCTTATTTACCAGGATGTGATTCAGACCATTTCACTAAATATTTTTTTCAAGGTCTCACCATCGATAAAATCACACAAACATATTGTTCTAGTTGATTTTGAAGGTTTTCCAGTTATTAAACAGTGACTTGGACTTGTAAAGTATTTTCATTTTTGTCTGTATACAGATTAGTCACGATTTCATATAAACTTTTGTTTGTTTTCAGTTAAGTCACTATTATTCTGGGGTTAAAATAAACAACAAACCAACTAAATACAAGAACTTCAATCACAACATGAAAAATTTGTTGCAAAATATATCTTTCCAAATGATTATAAAATAAACGTTATGCATTTCACTTGTTTTTTTATTTGTATGACAGAAAGTTACCTCTTGACTGAACACTGACTTGACACGCCGCGGTTATTACACAACTCAGACCTTGTAAAAAAAAAATTGAAGGTACTATTGTTTTTTTTTATTTATTTTTAACTTTATGCACAAGTAAAAATTGTACAAAGGCGGAATAAATGCTTCCTTAGGTATTTTCTACTAGTCTCCTTAAGGTGATGCAGAGACGAAACACAGTAGGTGCAATAACAGAAAAAAGGGATATTAGAAAATAATCCTTACTTAGTTATACTGGGAGTCCTTATAATTGAAAAAATCAAATAAAAAAACACTATGTACAATTAGAAATTTTTATTTATAGTAATTTATATTAAAAGGGAATTATTTTTAAAAAATCACATCTAAATGTGCTCCATTTCGTTCTTGGCACTTGTGCGCGACGATAGGTCGTGGCGGAGCAAAAGAAGATGTTTGTAGTGGACTGTATTACAAGTTTTATTGATTGACGGGCCTGTTGGTCTAGTGGTTAGTGGCCCTGACTGCTGAGCCGGAGGTCGTGGGTTCGATTCCCACCCAGGACAAAATTTGTGTGATGAGCATGATTGTTTGTTCTGTGTCTGGGTGTGATATATCTATAATATTATGTATGTATTTATAAATTATATAAGTATGTATATCAGTTGTCTGGTTACCATAACACCTCTGCCAAGCCCAAGCTCCAAGCTCTGCTTAGCTTGGGATCAGATAGCCGTGTGTGAGCTGTCCCAAGATATTTATTATTATTATTATTGATTGTTGGAATAAATGGTTATTAAAATCGGTAGGACAATATGTAGGTAAATAAGAAATTATAATATGAGATTAAGAAGACGCGCTATCGCAGCCGTGCGTGGAGGCGTGCAACAGCTGACTGATGTGTAGTGCAGGGGCTCGCGGCCAACTGACGGTCGCACGGTCGGCTGGAATCCTGCTGCCCCGCACCCCTCGTTTACTGCCGCTAGGCCAGGCGCGCCGATTGGGCGGCCCGCGTTGGGCATTGAAACGCCTCGACAAGGAGGCTCTCGAAGAAGCGGCTATCGTCCAGGCTTGGATCTGGGAGTCGGCAAGCGTCGGTCCCGTGGACGTCGAACAGGAGGCGCAGTGGTTTAGCCACGCAATGACTCAAATCTGCGACGCGTCGTCACTCGGTCCGCAAGGCGCCGTGTGTACTGGAGGTCTGTCGAGGTCGAGCAGTTGCGTGTCGACTGTGCAGCCGCCAGGCGCCCATACACGCGGTGTCGGAGAAGACGTCCACGGGATACCGTAGAAGAAGCCACGCTGTACGAAGTGTACCGCGCGGCGAAACTGGCTCTGTGGCTGGCTATCAGCGAGTCGAAGACGCGATCCAGAGAGGAGCTGCTAGCGACCCTAGACGGGAATCCGTGGGCGCCTTTACCGGACGGTACGAGGGAAACTTCAGCCATGGGCTCCTCCGCTAACGGAAGGTCTGGAGCCGCCGTTTCTGCAAGAGCCTAGTACGAGCCACCGCCGATGGTTCTGCCAACAGCCGCAGAGCCACTTGAGGAGAGCGAATTCGTCCCAGAGGTGACACAAGCGGAGATGAGCACGGCCGCGCTCTGGTTTTAGCGCTACGGGAGCTAGAGCCCCCATTGAGGGGAGTCTTCTCGGCGTGTCTCGAGCAGGGTCAGTTTCCAAAACCATGTGGCGGCGCCCAGCGGATTCGTCGTCCGTTTATCGGCCCATAGTGTTGCTTGACGAGACGGGCAAGATGTTCGAGCGAATAATCGCTGACCGCCTCGTCAGCCACTTGTCTACAGAGGGGCCGAACCTGGATGACAGCCAGTTTGACTTCCGGCGTGGGCGCTCCACCATCGACGCAATACTGAGAGTTTGAGTCCTGGCGGAGGAAACAATATCCCGGGGCGGGGTGGTGCTGGCGGTATCTTTGGACACTTCCAACGCCTTCAACACCCTGCAATGGAGCTGTATTAGGGAGGCACTTTGTTACCATCGTGTGCCTTCCTACCTCCGCAACATCGTGGGGCTTATCTGACGAGATGATGTGTCACCTACATGGGGCGCGACGGCGGCGGCCGTCGCAAAATGTCTTGCGGTGTTCCGCAGGGGTCGGTTCTGGGCCCTCCCCTGTGGAACATCGGATATGACTGGGTTTTGCGGGGCGAACTCCCTCTGGGCGTGAACTTGACGTGCTATGCGGACGACACGCTGGTTACGGCTCGGGGGAGTTCGTAAAGGGAGGCAGCGTTGCTGGCCACGGCTGCGGTCTCACAGGTGGTGAGCCTCATACAGCGCTTGGGCCTGGAGGTGGCCCTCAACAAGTCGGAGGTCATTGCTTTTCATGGCCCCCGACGGGCACCGCCACCGGGATTGAACATTGTGGTTTGGGGGACCCGAATCGCTGTCGAGTCAACCATGAAATATCTGGGATTGGTGCTCGACAGCCGATGGGACTTCGGCCCCTACTTCCAACGGCTGGTGCCCAAGTTGATGGGCGCGGCGGGCGCGCTATTAACGCTGCTTCCAAATCTGAGGGGCCCGAGCACCGCCTGTAGGTGGTTATACGTGGGGATCGTGCGATCCATGGCCCTTTATGGGGCCCCGGTATGGGCGACAGACCTGATGGCCCGTACTATCGCCGTTCTGCGCAGGCCGCAGAGGGTGATGGCCGTCAGAGTCATACGCGGATATTGCACGATCTTCTACGAGGCGGCTTGCGTACTGGCCGGATCCCCACTATAGGACCTGGAGGCGAAGACCCTCGCGACGCTGTATCAGTGGCGTGAGGAGGCCGAGGACCGGGGAGAGGGGCTGGTGGATTGTCAGATAGCGCTGCACCGGTCTCGGCTCCAGCAGGTCATGGCGGCGGAGTGGCGGAGGAGGCTTGAGCACCCTTCCACCGGCCTTGACAGAATCGAGGCGATCCGGCCAGTACTCGACGATTGGCTCGGGAGGAGGCACGGCTCTATGAGTTTTCGGGCGACGCAGGTGCTCTCGGAGCACGGTTGCTTCGGGAAGTACTTGAGTCGCCTAGGCAGGGAGCCGGACGCTCAGTGCCATCATTGCACCTACTGTCTGGAGGGAACGGCGCGGCATACGCTGGCCGAATGTGAAGCGTGGGACGAGCCACTCCGTGCCCTCGCAACAGAAGTCGGAGGAGACCTGTCGCTGCCGACCGTCGTTCGATCGATGGTTGGCAGTGTAGAGTCCTGGGAGGCAATGATGTCATTCTGCGACAAAGTCATGTCGCAGAAGGAAGCTGCGGAGAGGGAGAGAGAGCTGACGAGCTGCCACCCATCCCGCAGCAGACGCACCGGGCGTCGGCAGAGGGCGGACAACGCCCTCTTCCAGCCTCCATAAATAGGTCCAGGGGCGGCTGATTCAGCGGGGACATCCGTCGCCCCCCATCACATTGGATCCGAGACGGTGGCGCGTAGTGTTTCACGTGCGCCTCACATAGAGACGTATCCGGGGGAGTTTACACCTCACTCCCCTCTGGGCCCGCCAGGACAAGCGGGCCAGCACTAGTCCGGAGCGGCAAAATTCACATTCGTCCCTGCTGCCCCCCGACATAAGTGTGCGATTGAAAACCGGTTTAGTTTGGACAGACCCCTCCGCCGACCCCAGGGCGGAGAACATGCGTGCGCATTTCCACACCGTAAATGGCGCGCCGCGCGATGTTGTTGTGACCTGCGGTCTCAACAGCACTCCTGTAACCGATGACTAAAATCGGTTTAGCCCTATAGGCTTGAAGACGTAGCAAACAGTCTAACGGGATTCAGTTGAATACCAGTATATTACAAGAAACGACTGCCTATCTGACCTCCACAACTCAGTGAGTGTTGTTTAGGTAACTCCTTGTTGAGACTGGTTGTCAGACTTTCGGGACACTGATTGGGCTTTCTTTGGTGAGCAGGAGTGTAGTAATTAGATTAGAGGTAGCGTAAAACATCAATTGAATGCTACGAGTAAATTACTTATTAATAACTAGCTTATGCCCGCGACTTCGTCCGCGTGGATTAATAGTTCCCGTTCCCGGGGGATTTCCGGGATGAAAGCTATCCGATGTCCTTTCTCGGGTCCCAGACTATATCTGTACCAAATTTCATTGAAATCGGTTCAGTGGTTTAGGCTTGAAGAAGAGACAGACAGACAGAGTTACTTTCGCAATAAAGTAATAATTATAATATTAGTAAGTATAATAAGTAATAAGTATAGTAAGTAAGTAAGTACGGATAATGATGATATCATTGCCGCATCGTTGTTTCTAACTTGTTTACATAACTAAATACTATCAAAATAATAACAGTTTTACTCACTGACGACTCTTCTTAACTAGCGCAATGTTATGCGTAATCAAACAAACTTGAAACGAATACAAACGCATCAATATATACCCCTCCCCCTCCTCTTTAAGGTTAAAAATTCAAGCGTGTTTTTTCTGGAGTTTTTTTGGGTGCACTAGTATATCTAGTTAAACATTGAGCTTAAAATGATTGAATTTATATATATTAAATATTTTGATTTATTGATCCTACTACTATTATAAAGGCGAAAGTTTGTATGTATGGATGTATGGATGTATGGATGTTTGTTACTCTTTCACGTAAAAACTACTGAATGGATTTGAATGAAACTTTACCACAATATAGCTTATACATCAGAATAACACATAGGCTATAGCTTATACATCAGAATAACACATAGGCTACAATTTTTGAGGTTTCTAATGTGAGGTCGTAAAAAAAAACACATTTTTTGCGCTTACATTGCAAACGCTGACTGAATCCTACAAGATAGATCAAAACAATGTACTACAGTATTGTACAACTTAAAAAGGTCTACAAAAAAGTCCGTGATGGTATATGTTTATCTCTTAGGAATAACCCACAATAACCATTTTTTATCCTTTAATTTGTACGAGAAATAATGGTTTATTTACGAAGCGATTTTAAGCAATACAGTATTAATCCTTATCCAATTAAGTATCTTAAATACATTGTGCATTTAATAAAGATCAATATGGCTTTTTACAGCATGTAAATTAAATAAATATTTTCGAAGATATCACAGATTTAAAATGCAGAGTCATAGCAATTTCGGAGATAAATACTGTTTCGGTGATAAATACCGGCAGCGGTGCCAGGCGATCGGGGCGTGGGGGGAGCGGGGTAGGTGCGGTGGGGAAGAAGTGGCTCATCGCTGAGTGCGCGACCCGAACGACGCAGACGCCGTTGACGGTTGTGTCCGTTTTGCGAATTTTCAAGGCACTAGCGATTTGATAAAAACGTATGGTCGCCTACTTTAAGTAATATAGGCCTAAGGTTAGTTATTGCCAGGTTTCTTTTTGGTTAGGAGTTACACGTACAAAAAGATACTTCATTTTTACGAATTACTTCATTGATAATTCAATTACTATATAGATAGGTTACTTACAGTTAATTATAACAAACTAGCTTCCGCCCGCGACTTTGTCCGCGTGGCATAGTTACTTTAGGCTAACGCTAACTTTAACACCTGTGATGATCGAAAAAAAAATATCCTTCTCTGCCCTTTTCTTCCTTCTTTCTCCCCCTACTCTATTCTCACTTTTTTTTAGCCTATGTCTGTCTTCAGGGTCCCAACTATCTCTGTAACAAAGTTCATCAAAATCGTTTAGGCCATTTAGGCGTGAAGACGTAACAAACAAACTAACTAAACTAGAATAGTGCCGAGTTGATGGCAATAGGCTCAACCCGCTACCCCGGCAGGCAGTCTCTGCTATGCTAATATCTCTTTTAAGGGTGCGTGGAACACGAACTCGACGTCGAAACGGCTATCGTCACTAGTCGGGCGGTCGGTATATTTTATCTGTCATTCTGTTTGTTTTTGTTACTTTCATAATCGTGTTTAAAACATAATATTAATATTTTACTGGATGAAAAAATAGTCTGCATTAATGCATTTATAATACCAGTAATAAACTTTACATAACATAGGAACAGGGTTGGCCCTAACATACTTCCTTGTGGGGCGCCATGTTTGTTTGTAACTTACAAACATACATATATTTGGCTACGTACACACATTATTTAAGATATAATTTGTTTTAATCAGGTGTGATGATGACTGAAGTCAGTCAAGAAAATTGATAGCAGATATACGGCGGTGACAGCATCAACAACCACCGAGGAACCAATTGCCAGTATAGAAACACTTGCAACGGGGAGCAACGCCTTCAAAGCTTCGCGTTTCAATAACCATTGATACAAAATATTCGATTATACACCGAAGTCTTAATTTCAAACCTTTAACCATTACAATCCCCGCAGACTACAAAATCTGTAAGAACATATTACAACATTTCGGTATCGGCCGATAAATCAGTTTGATGGGCTACACGATTGCCTTCAAACTGTATTATCGATAAACTATCGGCTGCTAGATTAGTATTTATCATCGAATACGGGCATCACTTACCGTTTACCAACCAAACCGTTTATTTGAACCACTGTACTAGCAGCTATCAGTATATCCTGGCTAAATTACCGGCTGCTAGATAGCCTTCGAGAACTCTTAGGACTGAAACTGCGTAAAACGGGCGTCTGAGACAGGCATCCGCCAACTGTCTCCGTGTGTGGGCTCTGGGGTACGCGACGGAAGCCGTCGCGTACCCCAGGGGCCAGTTGAATGAACTCTTAAGGTACCCACCTTAAGAGTTCATTCAACTGGCCCCACATGGCAGGACGACACCGCACTTCAACAATAACTCTTTATATATCGACAGACATTTTCACAAGCGTTGTAGACTGAAGAATGCGTGGGGTACGCATGCTCACCGTCCGTCCGTCTATTGACGACAGGCCGTGTCGACGGCGCGTTCGTGTTTCACGCGCGCCTCAAAGAGATGTCAGCAAAGCAGAGGGGTTTGCCAGAGCCTCCGCCTGTCGCGGTTGCGGGTTGTTCAAAAGAGATACCGTCGCACAGTAAATAGGAAACCTTACAACCTCACCGCTTATTATACAGTGACATTTAAATAATTATGATGATTTATTGATTCATGGACATTAGACAAAAAAACTAAATACACGAACTAGCCATCCCTAGCTAGACTGGTTTATCCTTGTACTATAAAATAAGCAAATCTTGAGGAAAATAGGCAAACATTAATTTAATCTTGCACAAAGTTAACGTCTGTGATAATGAAGTTATATTATCTGGTAAGTCTATTAAGATTTTAATCATTTACCTGGCTTATTGGGACGAAAAACAAAACTAGTATTTTAGTAAACAAAGCATTTTTTTATTTTTTGTCAAATGTGTTGTTGTAAACAAGAATGAAGACTACAACGTGTCCTGCCGGGGTTGCGGGTTGTTCGAAAGAGATACCGCGGCCCTGGGGGTCTACTCTAATTCTACGTAAAACGAAATTGCGGCCGAAACTTCGAACGTTTTCTACCACGGTTTCATTTCATTTCATTCATTTCGAAATTTCGGACGTCCGAAGTTTATTTGACATTAAAATTTTATAAACCTACACTAATTCACGCAAAATGATATAGAGTAGGGTTACAAACGTAACTACTTTTGACTTTCGTTCGTTAACGAAGTTACGTTTCGGAGAAAGAAAGTAGACCCCCTGGAACGTAAAGGGCAATAAGATAAGATAAGATAAGATAAGATAATCATTTATTTCTCACCACAACAAATAATTAGTTACATTATTAGGTTTTGCGACCAATAAAGAAAGAGAAGAAATAGAAGGAACATGGGTGGCTTTTAGTCAATACAAGTCTGACATGCCCGCCCCTCCGCTTCGTCCAGAGCGGGGGAAGTCATATGATGAAATGCCACCCGAAAAAAAACAACGTGTTAAAAAACAAGCACTTATATTTATAGGTAGGCACATAAATATCATGTAAAGAACACACTGTGAAAGAATCATAATTAAAATCAATGATTCAACTTTCCCTACTTTTATTCTCTTTACTTTACTGTTATGACCATTTAGGTCAATGACCGACGATAGTAGATACTAAAGATATTACCTACTATCGTCTGGTTACATCAAATACTTTTTTCAAAAGTTCTTACCTACTGGAATAACTTACTTACCCCTTAACTGGGTGTAGAGATACCTACCTAAATAGACAAATTTAGAAATAATAAAATTCTCATGTCACAGTTTTCGTTCCCATACTCTTCCGAAACGACTGGACCGATTTAAACGAAATTTTGTGTACATATCGGGTAGGTCTGAGAATCGGTCAACATCTATTTTTCAAACCCCTAGGTGAGCAGCGGGTGAAACCGCTGGGCACAGCTAGTTTAGAAATAACAAAACTCACAGATGATTTTAGGGTTGTGTGAATGTCTTTTTCGCTAAAAGTTTAGTATTTAGGAGCCTGGGCACATGTATAAAGACTGCTTATTACTGGTTGTATGCCCCTTAAATGTTATTGCTCCTTTTTTATACATTGTATAAAAACATAATTATCCAGACATGGTTAAGGTATAGTGAAGGAAAGGAATAAGGTAAGAAATTGGTGCTAGCATAATTAGTTCCAAGCTACTTGGAACTATATAGTTGAACATCTTTATGTTTGAAAATAGATAGAACTTATTTGTCAGATTGTGACCTACATAACGATCGTGTCGTCAACAATGGCTTTTAACGGTCTTTAACATTGCACAACTAACGCTGCTATATTGTTTTTTTTATATTCAATTTAACCATTAAAACAGGTTTCCTTATGACCCTAAAAATGGGTTTTCTATAAGGTATTATTGCCCGGTTCCCTTTGGAGATGGAAAATCAACAAATAACTTCCCTTGCTCTGGGCGAAGCGGGGGGGAGTGTCAGGCTTATACTGACCAAAACCCACCTGTGTTCCTTTTAAGTATGTTCCGGGGCTGTGGTAGCTCTTTCGAACAACCCGCAACCCCGACAGGCCCTAGCAAGCCCCTCTGCTTTTCTGACATCTCTTTGAGGCGCGAGTGGAACACTAACGCGCCGTCGACGGCCTGTCGTCATACGGACGGATGGTGAGCGACTAGCCATATACGGAACCCTCAAAGGATCACTTTGCTGTCCGTCTGTCTGTCAAGATCTCGAGAACGTGTGTTAGTATCAAGATGAAATAAAACCAAATACTCAATACAACAAAATCAAATGCATCACAAAAAGTGTGACTACTACTTAACTTAATTTCAGTTGGTAAACTAACCGCGTCCTGTCGATGTATGGGAACAACAGCTTTCCAACGGCATATTAAAGTTTGTATTTCAATACAGTTTATATTTTCGTTTGGTCTACAAGTTTGTACGGAACCGAGTCCAACTCGCACTTGACTTTATACTTTAAAAGTGAACAATATGTATTTCTCTTGTTTCGTTTACAAAAAAAAAAGCTCACATACGCAAACAGCCAGGCCCGTAACATCTATCTGCAAGCTTATACAAATATTTGTTCCAGCCTTTATTGAGCACTAGCTTTTACCCGCGGCTTTGCACCCGTTAAATTCGGTATAACACAGTACCTGCCTGTTTTTGCCCTTGCGCCTTATTGATTTGTAATAGCAACGCTAAGTTTTCCCTTTTCTTCCCTCGTTCTCTCCATATCCCACTTTATTTAATAAAAATTAGCCTATGTCCGTCTCCTGGTTCCCAACTATGTCTGTACCAAAATTCATCAAAATCGGTTTATCGGCCGTTAAAGCGTGAAGAGGTAACAAACAAACAAACTTACTTTCGCTTTTATAATATTAGTAAGGATTTGTTAAAATGTTTTTGGTGTTTTAGGTCACCTTGGTATTGGCGCTTGTCGCCATGGTTGCCGCTCGAAAAACTGTATCGGTAAGTTTAACCAAGCCGCTATTCGCTAATAGTATTAAAAAAATAACCGACTTACACAAAAAGACTTACAGAGAAATAACCTTTAATCCCGGTCGGAAGTCATTGTAAGGACGGAGTAATAACAAAATAAAAATCACAACAGAATTGAAAATAAATACTTCCTCTTTTTTTAAGTCGGTTAATAATAATCACTTTACTGTTGTCTCCAAACCTGGGACCTGTTTTCCAATTTCGTTCTTTTTGCTGTCTGTTATTTAGACATTTGACAGTCATTACAGGCTTGAAAGTCTATCACAGACTTGAAAGTCCATTACAGGCTTGAAATTCCATTACAGGCTTGAAATTCCATTACAGACTTGAAAGTCAATTACAGGCTTGAAATTCCATTACAGACTTGAAAGTCCATTACAGGCTTGAAATTCCATTACAGACTTGAAAGACCATTACAGGCTTGAAAATCCATTACAGACCTGGAAGTCTGACAAGCAGTCTTACCAAGGTTTATCGTACTACCCAGAACTAATTGAGTAATTGAGGTGTAAAATTCTGATTTTAAACCGCAACTGGTTAGACTGAAAACCGACCTCGACATAGTTGAGAAAAGCTAGGCAGCAGATAAAGACTTAACGTAACGCGCATTAAGTGGTTGGTTTGTGACTTGGAGAGGGAGAGGACACCAAAGAAAAGATGGATAGATTGTGTGAGAAGCGAAATGAAGGAAAAAGGAGTGTGATGATTGACAGGAGAGAATAGAATTAGAAAACGTGTTGCGCTGACCACAATTACCATGAGACAAGAGCAAAATGACGAAAGAAGAAGACGAAGATGAGGCATTAAGTGAATTGTGTGTAAGCGGGTACAGGGGTAGAAACTAGAAAGCCTACCTTAGATATTACCTTAAATAGTTTTATTTTGCTGATGGGAAATCAAAGTTTATTTGTGCCTTAAGGCGGACCATTGAGCAAATTTTTTCACAATAGAATTTTATCAACTTTTTGAAAATATGCTTACTTTTTCAGGGTTTACCTATTTATAATATTGTATATTTTTTGTTTCAGTTCAACAAGAAAGGTAAGTATCTCATGATATAAAATAAATTATGAAGAAATCAGAGCAAAGTGAAGAATAAAAAGTTTGCTCTGTGACGTAGTCAAGGCGTATTGTGAGAAAAACTCTATACAGAGTTGCTAGATAGTTTTGTTTTTTCGGATGTAAAATCTTCAAATAACTTATGTTCCGTATTTTGCCCTTTGTGTTAAGGGGCCACGGTATCTCTTTAAAACAAAAAAAAATATGGGCTATAAATGTCTGAAATAAAAAGATTTTTTTTTTATTTTATTATAAAACAACTCACAACCCAAGCAGGCAGTGGCCCTGGCAGCCCCTCTACTTTTCTGATATGTTGCTAGATATGACATCTAAATCGGGGATAGTTTGAGCTAATTAGTGATGTTTCAGCCATGTTTCATTTAGAGCTGTATCATCATAATTTTTCTACCCTTATCCCATTCTATTTGAGAAGTCATTTAGAGCTGTATCTACTTACTATATTTACACGGACAACAAAGATACAAATAGTATTGATCAAATATTTCATTCAATCTTCATTAATTCCGAAGAAGGGTATACAAGATTAATGTCAATAAAGATTTTTTGAAAAAGAAATGAATTTGGAAATGTGCTTGATATGAATATTGGGAGCTCACAGTTATAACAAATTACGAAAGATATCCCACTATTAGTTACAGTTTAAATGTAAGATTCATATATATATATTTTTTAATTTCAGCTACGACCCTTCATCCCTGTAAGTACCTACTAATTTACTAGACCTATAATATAAAACTATGGACTGGATGAAAGCTGCCGAGCATCAAGTTTGGCTGATAAGACAAAGCTTGACGTGACGCTGGGTGACGCGAGAGATGGCGGTTTTCAACCAATTTTTATTTTTTACAAAACGTTGCCCCACACTAGGAATTTCTCCTGTATCGTGGGTGCGTTTACAAACATTTAAAGTCACATTCACAAACAGCCAGACCCGGACCCACTAACCGTAGGCCATACAAATATTTGTTCCGTGCGGGGATTAAACCCGCGACAGTCGATCTCTCAGCGACTGTGCCCACCGTGTTGTCAATCAGCCGTCCGATTTTGACACGATAACATGTCCTGACGTGTTGGGTTTGTCGCTAAGATGCAGATGGTGCGGTTACTAGGTCAATCCGGTATGGGTTTCTATATATTTTACGTCACGATGCTTGCATACATTTTCATGAAAGGGACGAGTAAGAGACATAAATAATACGTCCGCGTCTTGTCTGCGTCTTACGTCTTTTCTGTGTGTCCAATGCCTAAGCTTCAACAAAAAGAATGCGCGAGCCGAGCGAGCGTATTAAGCGGTGCCGCGACTGCCGATCACTACATTTGAATTGGCCGCTTCATCTCGCCAGTGTAGACGGCTTTTCCTCCAAATGTATACTCATTTAAGTGGTTATTTATGAGTTAAAAGTCTATTAGCCTACAAGCCCATTTCCCATGGAAGTTGGCATACTCCACACTAATGACATCCACGTGATCTATATCGATCTAATTCAAGTTGCTAACTATCTTCATTTTTTGCAGACGACGTGAACCCGCAACTTAACCCAAACTGTAAGTATACAAGTAAAATATATAAAACAACTAGCTGTTCCACGCAGTTTCACCCACGCTGCTCAGCACCTGTTGGTCGTAGCGTGATGTTATATAGCCTATAGCCTTCCTCAAGAAATGGACTATCCAACACTAAAAGAATTTTCCAATTCCAACCAGTAGTCCCTGAGATTAGCGCGTTCAAACAAACAAACTCTTCAGCTTTATAATATTAATATAATATAATATAGTATAGATTGAAAAAAAAAACGATACAAGGGTTTTCTAGTGGGTTGGTGGAGTTGGTAGCATTTGTTCGATGTCTGGTTTAATGCCATAAGCCTAGACGACTGTTTGACCCGATTACAACAAAAAACAATAGACATGTTAAATTAAATTTCTTTATGACTTTTTCTTTCTGTACGATTGCAACATGTATAAATATATGTCTCACCTTAGCGCTTAAACTCCTTAGCCAATTATGATCAATGAGATGACATTCGATTCTACTAAACGTAATGTTTGGAGGCCAAAACTTTGGAGGTCGTTAAAATAATTTTGATCTCTGTAATCAAAACTATGTGCCTCTTTCGCTGCCCAGAACTCAGCGTATGAGTAAAAAATGAATGGTGTAATTCGGATTGGGCAGCGAAAGGGTTAAACCCACGTAGTCAACTTTTTAATCGCGTGTTTTCGCGGGGGCCCGTCAGAGTTGTACTGCCTAAAACCCACCCATATTCCTTCTATTGCCCTTTACGTTTCGGAGCCGCGGAATCTCTTTCGAACAACCCGCAACCCCGGCAAGCGGAGGCTCTGGCAAGCCCCTCTGTTTTGCTGACATCTCTTTGAGGGGCGCGTGAAACACGAACTCGCCGTCGTCGATACGGCAGAAAGTGGCGCTTAGGTTGCTACGCGGTTTCATCCGCGTCTTTATTTGCTGCCCCGCACCCATGGTTACCCACGCTATTACTAGCGTGATGTTGTATTGCCTATGTTACTTCTTAATAATATAGCTTCTTATTAGTAAAAAAATAGTTAAAATCGGTTCAGTAGTTTTGGAGCCTATTCGATAGCAACAAACAAACAAATCTTTCCTCTTTGATATATTTATTAAATAATAAGTAGTATTCATAAATGTATGCGTGCGTGTTCACCGTTTTTTATTCTTATTCATATATTATTATGTATTCAGTTGCTTACTGAAAGATGACCAAAATATGGTTAGGAAAAGCCTAGAAAGATAATGATAATTTACACTATCCATTTCTAATCAAAATGTGTTCGTATTTCAGATGGAAATAGGGCCGGACGTCCTTAACTGAAACCAAAACGCATCCAGTACTAACAACGTAATAAAATGTAAAACTTACTTCCGCAATGTTAAGTGGAGTATTTTTGTTAATCTCTTAATACATATTGTTGTGAATTTTTGATGTAAAGATGATTATTTTGTTAAACTTGGGGAATTTGGTTTCAATAAATTTGTTACATAAAAATTAAATTGTTTTTTTTTTTTACTTTTTAGTTTCAAATACGTACCTATGTTAATCGTTCTTGTTTGTGTGACTGAGAAAGGAACCTTAAAGATTGCTTCATAAGTTTGAAAAAATCACCGTCTCAGCAACAGAGATTGTGGCGTACAGGGTTGATAATGATCTCAATTTTAAACTATATAAGTTTATTGCTTTACCGTAATGTGTACTTAGGTGGTAAGTACACATTACGGTAAAGCAATAAACTTATAGGGTATCTAGACTCCATTACTGAGAAATTCGTAATGGAAAAATCCTATAACTTCAGGACCAATGGATGCTAAGTAAATATATAACTCTCTACATACATTTCAATAGCGAGTACGTAGTAATTAAACAATTACTTATAAGAATGTTGATTGACAATGGTATAGATAATTTATCGGATCCTAGAATGTCCATTGTAACGTCTCTTGCTTTTTATTATGAAATTATACAATTACTGCTTACGTAGATGTCCCACGGTTAATAGATCATGTAGGTACCTTTAGGCGAAGAAATTAGATATAAAAGAAATCTGCCTCGATCAGGAGTTAGTCAGTGATTAGATTTTGTGAAATATTATTCAATATGTCTCGCATTGGGGTAAGTTCTAGGTTCTATTTTGTTTTTCATTTACTATTATTATTTTCTTACTTGCATGCATCCATTATTTGTATGTAGGAGCTTAATAAGTAATAACTCGGGAGGATTATCAGGTTAAGTCGCGTTTACCTGGGTTGGTCCAATTTTGCTCCAAGCCTTTGAAAGCCCAGACGCCCCGGGCGTCGGGCGCCGTGAGACCACTCCCGGCCGCCGTAGATGCAGGCCTGTGGACGCTGAACAATGGGTATCTTACCGTCCGTCCGTCTATTGATGACAGGCCACACGCGCCTCAAATAGATGTAAAATAGAGGGGCCTGCCGGGGTTGCGGGTAGTTCTAATAAGATACCGGCCCCGGGACATAAAGGACACTAGAAGAAACATGACATGACTGACTAAAACCCACCCGGTTTTAGTCAGTACAAGTCTGAGACTCCCCTCCGCTTCGCCCAGAGCGGGGAAAGTTATTTGATTTCTCATCACCAAAATAAAAGACTTTGAAAGCACGTTAATCCATTGATCTCGGTGGTCACTAGTAGATCTTTGTCAGTCGTTACAGATAGTCAGTGACCCGATATTCTTTTACCAAAGGTACCATATTACCCAGTACTAACAGGGTTGTTGAGATCAGAGATGCATCGTGTATCTGGTTAGATTAAAAATCAACCTCAACATAATTGGTTAGAGGCTGTTGGAGATTCTGATGAACCACCGGTATAAACTAGACTAATATTAAAATGACTTACCCAAACACATCCAATTTTATCCCACTTATTATATCCATCCATCCATCTTATTTTAGTCGCCATTAAAGATAGTCCGATTTAAAGCTTGACAATTACTATTTTCAGCGAAAAACGTTTAATTTCAGAATAGTGAGATTGCCATTTTCTTTAAATTGAATAACTTAACTATCATAAAAATGCTGTCAAAGTATAAGTAATAACACTTTAAAAGATCAAACGTCGTTTGATAGGAATCCTTACTGTAATATTATAAAAGCGAAAGTGAGTTTGTCTGTTTATTTGCTTGTTACTTCTTCACGCCTATATGGCCCAACTGATTTTGATGAATTTTGGTATAGACAGGAGACCCTGAAGACGGACATAAGATAAAAAATAATAGGAAAAGGGGAAGAAAGAGAGAAGAGAAGGGGAGAGAGAGAGATTTTTTTTTTTCGATCATAACGTGGGCCTACGTTAGCCCAAAGTAATAATGCCACGCGGACGAAGTCGCGGGCGGAAGTTAGTAAACTATATTTTAGTAATTTTAAGAGTATTATAGTTTAGTTCAGTTTGTGACATCATAATCGACACCATTAATTATCTGAAATAATTGTAATCTGGTTTTAGTTCTGGTTTCGAGTGTAAATTTGTATAAGAGTAAATGAAGACCAAAGGAACGATGAATGAACTGTGTGAAGGATGATATGCAAGAAAGACGACGAACGACGGCACGGTTGGCGCAGTGGTTGAGCGATCGACTGCTGCGCTGCGTGTCGCGGGTTCGATTCCCACACGGAACAAATAATAGTATTATCTGCTGATAGTTGTTTCGGGTCTGGTTGTTTGTGTACGTGAGTTTAAATGTTTGTAAACGCACCCACGATACCGGAGAAATTCCTGGCGTGGGACAACGTTTAAAAAAAAGGAGGTCGTGACGAGTCTAGTCATGAACCTTCTTTAATAAGAAGGAATTCAGGTGTATAATAATGTTTTAAAAATATTATAAACGCACATCCGTATAATATTTTCCTTTTGACTAATCATGTACGCAATGCTATTGGTACTGACACGTCATTCATTAGTAATGTAAGGATAATGTGTGTACATCATGTTGTTTTCAATGAACGGCAAATCTAACGGTAATATTTACTGTAGAGCTAATCAATAATACCAATTTATGACAGTACAAGTCTTGAACCTGATATGGTTACCTACTAACATTATAATTAACACGTGAAACGGGATATTTACCATGTTTGCTATTCGTTTCGAGTTTCCGATATTGCGCCTTATTGATTTTTTATAGCAAAGCAAAGTTTTCCCTTTACTTCCCTCTTTCTTCCCAACTATATCTGTATTAAAATTCATTAAAATCGGTTCAGCCAGTAAAGCGTGAAGAGGTAACAAACAAACTCACTTTCGCTTTTATAATATTAGTAAGGACGACGGTGTTCATTGGCCACATTTGGAAACCTGTTCTAGTCCAAAAAATTGCACTTGACGTGTTGTTAACTGGCTCTAATAAATATTTACTACTGTTTCACATGATCCTCATAATATAATTAAGTATTTACTGTTAATGGTTTGGTCAAACCGATTGCGAACAGAAAGTGGACCAGCAAAGAAAACTAGGCACTGACAAATACTTCTGTATAATATCCGTTTCGTATGGTTTGATCAGCAGCTTGATCAAACCATACGAAATTAATTATTGGTTACGAGACTTATGTGTGTGTTATGTTTACAACAAAACTTTAACGTTTAATACCGTCTGCAACACAGATCTTCGTGTGCCTGCTGATGTTCGTCGCCGTGGCTGTCTGCGTGGACATGCCACCAAACATGAAAAGCCTCGACCCTCCCAAGGATGGTGCCAAGCTCGACGACAGTCGCCAAAACTCCCAGACCCCACCACCCCGCTCCGCAGGTTCGTCACCCCGCGCTGAAGGCAAACCAGACCTACCCAAGGTTGAGACCCCAAAACCTGACGCCAAGCTAAATAAAGACGGAAAGAGCTAAACGTTTAACCGAACCGATCTATTAGAAATTTAGACCAAAGCAAATAATTATTGATTATTTTTATACTATTATGTATTTTAATACATTTTTGTAGAGCATTATAAATACAGCTGCAGCTGAACATTTTGTCTTTTATTTTATCACCATGTTTAAGGCGCTGTACAAAGCAAACACTTTGTAAAACGTTTGAGGGAAAGAACCTCAAACCAACCCAGCCGCCGCGGGAGAAGCCCCGGGCGGACGACTCCCGGCCACCGTAGATGCGGGCCTGTGGAAGGTGAACAATGGGTAGCTCACTGTCCGTCCGTCTATTGACGACAGGCCGTGTCGACGGCGCGTTAGTGTTTCACGCGTGCCTCAAAGAGATGTTAGCAAAGCAGAGGGGCCTGCCAGGGTCTCCGCTTGCCGGGGTTGCAGGTTGTTTGAAAGAGATACCCCGGAACGTAAAGGGCACTAGAAGAAATATGGGTGGGTTTTAGTCAGTGCAAGTCTGACACTGAAGTTATTTGATGATTTCCCAACCCAAAAAAAGCTGAACATTTTGTATTTTATTTTATCACGATGTTTAAGGAGTTTATGAATGCGTGACGGGTGACAGAGTAGAAAAGAAGAAAAATAAGTTTTGCGCCGAGTCCAAGTAATACATAATGTTATGTATTACTTGGACTCGGCGCAAAACTTATTTTACCACTTTAACTATATTACATCTTTATTCAATTAAACTGACCTTACTAAATATATAAACTAAAGTAGAAAAAAGAACATACCATACATGTTCTTCTTTTATTTTATATAGGTATGTGTACATGTTAGTACGTGTTCTTGAGTGGAGACCACGACTCGGCAAGCGTAGTGTAGGACGCCCTCCGACCAGGTGGGATGACGATCTAAGAAAGACTGCAGGCAGATGCTGGATGCGGCAAGCTGAAGACAGGGCGCTATGGCGCTCATTAGGGGAGGGCTATGTCCAGCAGTGGACTAATATAGCCTGATGATGATGATGATGTATAAAATTCTCGTGTCCCAGTTTTAGTTGCCGTACTCCTCCGAAAAACTTTAACCGATTTTATATATTATTTCTCAATTTCTCCTGTATCGTTGGTGCGTTCACAAATATTGAAATTCTCATACACAAACAGCCAGACCCGGAAAAACTACCTTTAGGTCATACACATATTTGTTCCGTGCGGGGATCAAACCAGCGACACGCAGCGCAGCTGTCGATCGCTCAGTCACTACACTAAATGTGCTGTATTCAGAATGTATGTCGCCAGTTTTATCTTTAAGTTCGCTGTAACAGGGGGCTAGCCCATTGCTATCAACTGGGTACAGATCCTGATTCCTTGGATGTTATGGACAAATTCGTGATGTAAAAGCCCAATAACACGTTGGCCGACACGGGAACCAAACCCCTTACCACATGCGCCGGGGTTGCGGGTTGTTAGAAAGAGATACCGCAGCCCCGGAACATAAAGGGCAGAAGAAGGAACATGGCTGACTTTAAGTCAGTAAAAGTCTGACACTCCCCCTCTTCGCTCCGCCCACAGCGGGGAAGTTATTTGATGATGAAAAAAAAGGAATGCTCAAAAGTTGCGCATGCGACCACCAAGTGGCAGGTAAAGATTAAATGACAAGATAATCAATAAACATGTCAAGAATGATTAATTACGAAATCCAATGAGGAAAACTAATCATAATTAAAAATGGTCACGCAAGATATAATTAGATGAGAATTAATTGATTTAATTGCCTGTTGACTTATAGGTACTGTTTGGATGATGGAGTGGTCACAAGCGTCACTATTGAGCGTGACGACTGAGATTCGAATCCTGGATGGTTTTATTTTCCATCACTAATTTTTAAGTTGCCTAGATTTCAAGATTCCCCGAATTCGTTAAGGGATCCTGACCAGATAGTTTTTTAAACGCCTACACAAGTAGGTAGCAATCACTGTCAAAACGTTTAGTACTGTTTAACGAATTACTACGGGATTTTCGGGATCTCATGTCAAACTGGACATTTTGACATAAGCTGTAGAGTCGTTTGTCACTTTCTTAAGAATTTCTGACTTGTTTCTATATTATGTTACGATTGCAAGCCTTTGTTATATTAATGATTTAACCAATCACAAGTTGTAGTGTCATAATGTGCGACAATTTCAACAATATTTTGGATTTCGTAGTAGATTGAGGAAAATAATACAAATTAATACTTAAAAGATTTTATTTACATCACGGAGAAACTAATTTATAAGGAAAATAATTCAGTGATTCATCAACTGTCTTGAGGTCTACGTAATAATAAATTATTAATTAATAATAAATCGTATTTTATTTGAGATGACATAGACTCAACTTGAGACGACTCCCGGCTACCATAGCTCACCATCAGTAGGTACGTTTGACGAGCGCCTCAAAGAGATGTCAGCAAAGCAGAGGGGCCTGTCAGCCGGAGTTGTGAGTTGTGAGATTCCGCAGCCCCGGTACAAAAAGGGCAAAAGAACATGGATGGGTTTTATTCGGTAAAAGTCTGACACTCGCTCCCGCTCTGGCCGGGGCGGGGGAGAGTTAGTTGTTGTAAGAAGTTATTTGATAATTTCAAATCGGAAAAAAACAAACGGTAAGGCGTATTGTGGGATGTCGTGTTAAAAGTACTGTGGAGTAGACTTTGGTATGTTGGGGTGGCTAAAATCCTTTTGGCCATTCTTTTTAAAACCTCCAACGTTAGCTCCGAAGTGATTCAAAATACCTAAGGACCCTAGTCCGTTTTTATAACCGCCTTCTAAACCAATGTTTGAATCGACACCAACGTTATAGCCCCAACTGCTGGAAGTTTCAGTTTCCTTGTAAGTTCCACCATCACTGCCAATCAATGGTGCACCTAAAATTAAAGAGACACGTTCGTTAAAATATTATCAAGTGGGTACATAGTTGCTGAACTTGTAAGTATTATTTCCTTTATTTACATTACATCTTACAATTATATTTTTAAATATTTCTTAGAAAATAAAAAATAAATAAAAAACATTTAAAAATATAAAAATAGGTTTCCGCCGGTAGCGGGAGCAGGGTCCAAGCTACCGGTGGTTAGGGCTCCAGAGACAGGAACCTCCTCACAATGCGGGCCGTGTCGAGGAGTACTGCCTTCTGAATCAGGCCCTTGATCCAACCACCTAAGGAGAGCTTCGACAGATGTTCGTCGAAGCTCTTGGCAATTAAGCCATTGGCCGTTATGACAATCGGCACAATGATAGCCGAGTTTACATTCCACATGTCAACAACCTCGTGTGCCAAGTCAAGATATTTTAGTTGTTTTTCTTTCTCAGCTTTCACGAGGTTTTCGTCATGTGGGATGGTAACATCGATTATCATTACGCGGCGCGCTGATCGGTCTATCACCACTATGTCAGGCTTATTGGCGACAATAGTCCTATCAGTAATGATAGACCGATCCCAGTACAGCGTGACATGGTCTTTCTCGAGAACTGGGTCGGGCACATACTTGTAGTACGGTACCTCAGATTCAACAAGATTATATTTCAAGGCAAGTTGCTGATGAATAATCCTGGCTACTTGGTTGTGTCTATGCAAATACTCGCTGTTAGCTAGACGAGAACAACCAGAAATAATATGTCTGATGGACTCACCAGGACGATGGCATGCCCGACACACGTCAACCGTCCCATCCTTCATAATATATTTCCGGTAGTTGTTCGTCAACATAACTTCGTCCATAATCGCACAGACAAAACCTTCAGTTTCCCCAAATAGGTCACCGAATCGTAGCCAGGACACGGACGCCAGAAAATCTACATCGGGCCCATGAAGAGCCTTGTAGAAGCGCCCGTGAAGCTCCTTACCTTGCCATACTTCCTTGCGGTCATCTGTAGTAAGTACTACAGGTTTGCGCCAATTCTCTTTAGCCATGGACAACGGGGTGAGTCCCTTGTCCACTGCGACTACATCTCGGTGCATACCCACGTCGGCTTTTAAGAAATATTCCCTGAGACTGCACAGCTCTCGGTTGTGGAGGGTCTTTGCGTTTAAAAAGCCTCGACCCCCACACTTCCGTGGGATGTACAGTCTCATCACCGATGATCGTGGGTGATGCATCCGATTTGCAGTCAGCAATGTACGGACTCTCCTATCCAGGGCATCGAGTTCAGTCTGCGTCCATTTGAGTATGCCGAAAGAGTACATTAAAACCGGCATGACCCAACTGTTGAAGGCGCGCACCTTGTTCCCGCCGGAAAGAAGGCTTTTTAATACCTTCTTCAGGCGACCAAAGAAACGCTCCCTCAACAGTTGCTTCATGTCAGCCACGTTAATGCCTAACGCTTCCGACATACCCAAATACTTATAGCTTTCGGATGAGGAAAGGGATCTGAGGTGTATGGAATCCGAGAGTTGAATTCCCTCGGATTCCATAATCTCCCCTCGTTTAACATACATGACTGCACATTTGTCCACACCAAATTCCATCCTGATGGCGTTACTAAAAGTTTCAGTTACTTTCAGTAGCTCCATCAGTCGCAATTTGTTGGGGGCAAAGAGTTTCAGATCATCCATGTAAAGGAGGTGAGATATGACCTGACCACCTCTTCTCAACCGATAGCCTAGACCTGAATCCTCCAGCAATGTGCTTAGAGGATTCAGGGCTAGACAGAACCAAAGTGGACTCAAACTGTCGCCCTGAAATATTCCCCGTTTAATCCATACAGGCTCATCGTTCCCCTGGATTTGTCGACATCCTGGATATCGAAGTACCGTCCTCCATTGTCCCATACACGACTCAAGAAAGGCGCGTAGGGTTGCATCTATCTTGTACAACTCCAGCACCCTCTTGAGCCATGTATGTGGCACTGAGTCGTAGGCCTTCTTATAATCAATCCAACATGTCGACAAATCCTTGCGGGATCGACGAACCTGTTGGCTAATGGCCATGTCGATGAGGAGTAGCTCTTTAGTACCGCGAGACCCGTTCCTACATCCATTCTGAGAGGCAGACATAATTGAATTTTTGTCAATGTGTGAATTAATTTTCGCTCTCAAAATGGACGTAAGAAGTTTATAGACCGTCGATAAACACGTGATCGGTCTATAATTCTTGGGTTCCGCGGGACTACCTGACTTATAGAGCAGGTGGGTAACGCCTGTTGTTAAAAACTGTGGCAGAGACCCGGACTCAAGGCAAGACTGAAATTGTGATGCCAGGCGAGTGTGTGAACTACTGAGCCACTTGAGCCAAAAGTTGTGCAGTCCATCCGGTCCTGGAGACTTCCAGTTCGGTAACGGACGAACTGCACTGGCTATATCTAATGATGTTATTAGGATTGGCTCCATTTCTGGTATAGTTTCACACACACGCTCAACATCACGCATCCAGTCAGCCTCAGTATGACAGACAGGCACCGACCAGATGCTGTGCCAGAAAGAACTCGTGGCTACATCATCCGGGCGGCACACGTCAGTCACACTTTGTTCGGGTCGCTCCCAAGCTCTGTATACCCACCTCTCATCGCTCCGGAACATGCGATTCTGCGAATACCGATCAACCCGCCGCTTATACCGCCGAATACGGTTTGCCCATGCATAAACTTTCTGCTTCAGGAAGTCGATGCGCTCTGTGGTACGAGACATGTATTCTTGAGGACTGATTCCAGTCCCCGAGAATGCCCGTCTCACAAAGCGCATCACACGTGGTCTTGTATTGCCCTCCCTGAAGCAGTATAGTTTACCGATGAGTACCCTGGCCTCGTCGATACGCCGCTCGATCCTGCACTGCCAGGCTGGTACGGATGGTTTTGGTCGTGTAGCTACGTCACAATTTGGAAATTTGACGTTAGCTACACGACATACCGCAACAGCCCCACAGTACAGGATCGAGTGTGTATCAACGAGATGCTCGCTACTCTCGAATAAATTCTTGAGCTGCGAGTCCAGGGCACACACCAGCGCCCTATTTTTTTTATTCATGGGTAACCGTGGTAATCGGGGTCTAAGTTCGGCTGGAGTGGATCGATAGTCGCGAAGCGCATCCTCCAGTGCGCTCCTCAATCGGTCGTTGCACTGGCTACTTACCGTAGCAACCCTATCATCCTCCTCTACGACAGCGGGATTGGACCGCGGCTGCGTCACATCAATTGCTGACGCTTGCACCGCGGTTTGTGGCGTAGTCAAGATGACACGATTGCTCAGTACTTCTGAGCGCAGCCTATCAAGTGCAGCATCGTCCAACAAGTGATTGCGTTGGATGACCCGCACCTGATCCGACAGTCGTTGGGCCGAAACATTGATGGTTGGTTCTAGGTCCTGGAACAGAGACAGCATCCTAACACGGTACGCAGTGAGGTTAGTTCCCCCCTCTGTAGACCCATAATATGCGCGCATGACATTCGCGTTGATTGACGAAGTCCATCGCATGCGCGACACATTTCCACCGGCAGCGGGGACCCTGATCGGGGCCTGTTGGCCCCTAGGTCCCAAGCTCGCTGGCGGCCGTCCTCTTCCTCGTCGTTGTCTTGTTGGTGGTGGTGGTGGTGACGACGGCGGGGGGAAAAACTCGTCGCTCGAGCTCGACGCAACTGCAGCGACCGGCGACACGGCGCTCACGCGTGTAGCGCGTCCCGGCGGCTGCAAGGCGGAGCTGAGCGACGAGCCCGGAGATGGTGGGAGTGCCTCTAGGTTCTTGGCCCGGCGTCTGGTCAGCATCGACGTCAATTATTTAGAGAATCTTGATTCTTGACAAACGGTTTTTTCTGGTAATTTTTACACATAGTTCAAGAAGGTGTTGTGGAGTTAGCGGATTCATATTTTTCTTATTTTGTTATTGTTTGTTGCTGATTTAATATGTTTTCGACTAGAGATAGTAGAAAAAATAAAATAAAATTGTTTAGTTTTGTAAAATATGTCCTGTCAATTCGACAGTCGGGCCACAGATTATTATTATTACTTAAGCGATAAAAAACATCGAGCAAAAATCGACTAAGTATACTTCAACCGAAATAAATTAAAAGAATTGTTAACTATATTTTCGAGCCTTTTGAAATTCTGGGACTGTGGGGTCCCTGTGCTCACAATCTTATTAAGAATATTTCTAGACATGTAGTTGACACTGCTTGTGACCCAAGGGCTGGCTTTTACTTTGGCCAGAGGTTAAGCGTTGACATTCAACGTGGTAACGCGGCCAGTCTCATGGGGACATTGCCAACTGACGGCGTTGAGGAGTTTTTGACGGCTATTATATGTATATTTTTAGTTTATTTATAAGTTAGTTTCTCTGAGTTATATTAATTTATTTTTGTAAACATTTTCAAAAAAACTTGCTGAGAATGGATGGACGAAAATGATTTTGTAAATATGTGAGAGAACCCGTCATACTTTGCATAGTGGAATTTTTCTTACTGGGCTTTTAAATAAATCAGGCTAAGATCAGGCTCTTAGAATATGGCTTAAAGTTATATACTAACTTGAAATAAGCACTCTGCCAGTTAATCTTTCTTTAAAAAAACAGGAATGTCTCCTTTGTCTTGGGCGCGTTTACAACCATTTAAACCCACACACACAAACAGCCAGACCAGAAATAACTACGTATAGGTGATACAAATAGTTGTTCCGTGCGAACCCGCGGCACGAAGCGCAGCAGTCGATCTCTCAGCCATTGCGCGATCAGTGCCATCAAATTTAAAGTTGACAACACGGTTGGCGCAGTGGCTGAGCGATCGACTACTGCGCTGCGTGTCGTGGGTTCGATTCCCGCACGGAACAAATATTTGTTAAACCTGCAGATAGTTGTTTCGGGTCTGGCTGTTTTCGTATGTGAATTTATATGTTTGTAAACGCACCCACCATACAGGAGAAATTCCTAGTGTGGGACAACATTTTATAAAAAAAATAAAATAAGATAAGTAAGTAAAGCACAAATTTATTTTTAAAAAGATTTAATTGAAGTTACTCACCATGGAATGACTCCAGAAGCGCCAAAATAAGGAAAACAGCTGCCTGTAAAAAATAAGTTATTTTCAAAATGAAAATAAATACCTGTCACGTTGAAAGAAAACTTTCTTCGTAATCATTCATATCATGCACATCGTTTAGCGGGAAGTCTGATGGAGAGAACCTCAACCTGTCAGCAGAGCTATGTCTGAGATGACAGTGTGCAATGAGTAGCTTACCGTCTATCCGTCTGGTGACGACAGGCCGCGTCGTCTGCGCGTCCGTGTTCTACGTAGGCCTCAAAGAGATGGCCTGCTAGGGCCACTGTCTACTGGGGCTGCGAGTTGTTTCGAAAGAGACACCGGTGCCCCGGAACACAAAGGGCAAAAGGACGAACATGGGCTTTACTCGTTTTAGTAGTTGGGTTTTGTTTTTTGCTTTTGAGGTAAGGAACCCTAAAAATACTGACATAGATTTGGTTGGGAGTCTAGTGTCCGCAAGTAGTGCACAGTTAATCTGTACCAGTTTGACTGAAAATTTATCCAATGAGGATGATAATGTTGAGATGGATGTGTAGAGTGACAAGAATGGATAAAGTAAGGAATGAGTATATTAGAAGAAGTTTGAAAGTTGCGCCTGTTACAGAACAAATTAAAGGGAGTCGTTTGTCTTGGTATGGACATGTAATGAGAAGGGATGATGCACATGTGTCCAATAGAGTGATGGATCTGAATGTTGATGGAGAGGAAGACCAAAGAAAAGATGGATGGATTGTATAAGCAATGATATGAAGGAGAAAGGAGTAAATGATGCCGTGACGTCTGATAGGGGAGAATGGAAGAAGAAAAAGTGTTGCACCGACTCCAAATAGAATGGGACAAGAGCAGGAAAATGATGATGCAGTGTGTCCTGCCCAAATCTGTGTCAGCGTCGGAAAGAAGTAAATAATCACTTACTATAAACTTCATGGTTGCTGCAGGCACACAGTATGTTACTTGTTATAGTTACTACACTGGGAGCTTGGCTACGTTCCAAGTCGTATTAACGGCTACACGATGATTCTTACTTATAAAGGTAACGTTTTCTTTATATTTTCCCTCAGAATTACCTACGTTACTACAGGACAAAATTGGGAAACCACAATTTGACTTTACCAAGTAAACATCATAAACAAATCAGAACGTTATTTCTATATAAATAAGGCAAATGTTTGTATAGAAAGCTAATCGCGTGACACATGTGGATTTTACGTATACTATCAGAATTATTGACACAGTTCCAGCGTTGCGTAACGTTTTCAGAATGACGAATGTCTCGTGAAGAGAAACAGTGATATTTAGGCAGAGCCATAATGTAATTCTTTATGGATGCACAATTAAGTTATAAATTACTAGCTTTTGCCCGCGGCTTTGCTCGCGTTAAATTCGGGGTAACACAGCTACATTGTATCAGCAATGCTAAGTTTTCCCTTTTCTTCCCTATTTCTCCCTCATATCTCAATCTTTTTTAAAGAAAAATAGCCTATGTCCGTCTCCAGGGTCTCAAATATCTCTGTACCAATATTTATCAAAATCGGTTCAGCCATTTAAGCGTGAAGACGTAGCAAACAAACTCACTTTCGCTTTTATAATATTAGTAAGGATTTGTTTTATGAAATGCTAGTATCCTACTAATATGTTACTTGCTACTAATACTATAAATGTGAATGTATAGATGTATGTTACTCTTTCACGTCAAAACTGCTGAACGGATCTTGATGAATTTTTTTTCGATATTCCGCGAGTGAAGCCGTGGGCGCCACATAGCTGTCATCCGAAAAAAGTGGCCGGAAGACTGGCACTATATTCGTCAATAACTATTGAAATAGAATCGGCGCAACCGGGTAATGTTGTTTTAAAACAATTATAACATTACTAGCTGTGCCCTCCTGTTTTTTTCTGATGAGAAATCGTTAAATAACTTTTCCCGTTCTAAACGGAGTGGAAGCAAGTGTCAGACTTTTACTGACTAAAGGTTGTTCGGAAGAGATACCTCAGCTCCGGAACACAAAGGGCAAAAGAAGGAACATTGATTGGTTTAAGTCAGTAAAAGTTTGACACTGCCCCGAGCGGGCGATGTTATTTGATGATTTCCCATTCCCAAGTAAAAAATAGGTACATCTTTCTTTCTTTCTTTTTTGAAAAAACGTTGCCCCACACATCAAATGAAGTGATGCTGTGCTCATAGACTGTCAGCAGCTTCAGAAAAAAGAGGAGACACATAATAAATGTACAAACGCCTGCACATCAAACTACTGCAATCTGTCAGATTTCTTTGATAGATTTTCGACTTTATTTCTAAAGTATTAGGTTCAAGGTTCATTGGGAAAATTTTCAGTTTCGGGTAGCTTGACCTGCTGGCGTCTGTACCTAGTGATAAAAATTGTGAAGTAAATTTTTTAGTGGATGTGTTTCGCTGCAGTTTTGTGTATAGATTTCAAAAACAATAAAGGACCAGCTAAAATACAAGTATTAAAAAAAAAATTGGATTAATCAAATTTATTCAAAGTCATAAAAAAATTACATTTTAAAGTATTTCATATGTCATAATGGCTAAAATATTAACAACAAAATATCATAAAAAAGCATAAAAAAAACTCCTTAGTTGTTTGGCGATAATGTGCCCAATTGACATTGCACAACGAGCACGTTTTAAGACAACACTTAGTCTCTGACCTTGAAAAAGCCAGCCCTTCGATAGATGTTTAATAAGGCCGTGAGCACTTAGAGACCAAAAAATATCCCAAAAATTACTAGACTTACGCTGCTCAAGGTTCTCCGCAACCAAACAGGCAGCGCTAGAACAACATGATAAGCTTGGAAGATGTGATGGCGCAGGAGTATCAACACATATCTTGTTGCGTCCCTCACTAAAGGTTTTTTTTGCGGATGGTAAATCATCAAATAACTTCCCCCGCTCGAGGGGAGTGTCAGACTCGTACTGACCAAAACCCACTGGAGTCGCGGTATCTCGAACAACCCGCAACCCCGGTAGGCAATAGCCCTGGCAGACCACTTTGCTTTGCTGACATCTTTTTGAGGTGCACGTGGAACGCTACCGTGCAGTTGATACGGCCTGTCGTTAGTAGTCGGACGGACGGTAAGCTAACCATTGCTTACGGTCCACAGATCTAACACTAAAGGCTTACTCGATTCCAAGGAAACAAAGACACGCTGTTAGGTCTTTTGCCATCGTTGAGTTACTAAAGAATAGAGTTTTATCATGTTTCCAATTATTCTATTCGTTGTCAGTCGTTGATCCATTTGATGAGTATTTGGTGTGTATTTGATGTGTTGGAGTGTTGAACCTGCATTATTGTTTGTTCGGGCGTATCCATGCGAGTCATGCCCGGAGGATTAGTCCGTTAGTTACATCTGAGGAATTTTCTGATACTGTGTTCTGATTGTATAGTATTAGGTACTGATTGTTCGGCATTGGGTGCTGGTCGTTCAGCATCGGACACTGCTTATACAGCATCCGGTACTGTTATACAGCATCGGTTTGTGCTTGTACACGTACAGTATCGGGTACTGTTACTATAGTATCGGGTACAGTTTGTACGGTATCGGGTACTGTTAGTACGGTATCGGGTACAGTTTGTACGGTATCGGGTACAGTTTGTACAGTATCGGCTACTGATTGTTTGGTACTGGTCATTGAGTTTTCGACATACTTTATTAATTGTTCTAAAATGATCACTGATTGTTCGTAATTAGCCATTGATTTTTCGGCATTGACTATTGATTTTTCGACATCGACCATTGATTGTTCGAAATTGGTAACTAACTGTTCTTCGTTCGTATTTGCTTGGCTATAGCTTCCAATTGATTTTAATAAATTTTGCAGCATTACATTGCAAATAGTCGTTGATTGTTGGCAATTGTGAACTGATTGTAATAAATTGTCAGCTGATTGTTTAATATTGTCCTTTGCTTGATCTACATTTGTCAAAAAATGTTCGTCGTGAACCATTGATAGCTTCGCATCGGAGAAGAGCATTAATTGTTCGACATTGGTCGTTGATTGTCGTTAGATATAGATAGATAGATAGAATATTCTGGACGATCTTATCGCTAATAGCGATCTTTTCATGATAATCTTTGGGTGGATTTATAGAAGGAGAGACAGTACTGTAGTCTGTGGTGTTTCATTTTACGAACGAATACATTTAAAAACAGTGGCTGAGCATCGACTGCTGCGCTGCGTGTCGCGAGCCTCCAGCAAGGTCTTGAGTTCTCGTCAACGTGAAAGTAATGAGTTGAAACACGATATTTCGCTACTTTAAACTGTTGAAGACTTCTTTTAAGTTGCAAGTGTTTTCCGTCTCCATCTTCAGATCTTTATAACGTCAACAGAGATAGATGAGATCCTGGAGACAGATATAGACATAAAAAGTACAGGTAGCAGGTACTGTCGGTTACATTTCGGAGAGTGTGCGATGGAATTGCACAGCCTAATTCCGCCAAGCCCGTTCCATCATAGGACTACAAGACGTACGGCGATGCGCCACCGTTATATGGTAGACATCCCACCCACACGCACTAAACGGTTTGGGAATACCTTCATTGTGCGTACTGCTAAGGAGTGGAATTCCCTGCCGGAGTCTGTATTTCCTGACAGCTATAACCTGGGGGTCTTCAAGTCAAGAGTGAATAGGTTATTTCTAGGTAAGCGTGCTTCATCGTCGACCACATCATCACTTACCATCAGGTGAGATAGTGGTGAAACGCGAGCCTATCAATAATAAAAAAAAACTGTGTTACCTCGAATTTAACGCGAGCGAAGCCGCGTGCAAAAGCTAGTACCATATATTTAACACAAACGGAATCTGTTTGTCAAATATATGTTTTTGAATTTAAACTGATGAAGCGGCAATATTGTAGCCTGGAATTGGCGGAATAAAACTAAATATTTTGGATAGCATTCGATATGGTAAAAATTAAACAAATTAATACTTGGAACATTTTATTTCCAAAAACAGAAGTACTTAACTCTTTTTAAGCACATAACAGAATATGCTTATTCAGGTAAAATTTGTTTAAGCCTTTACAAATAGATTCGCAAATTGTTTCCTACTCCTAAAAAATGTACGAGTAGAAAAAAACATTTCACCTTTTTTTAAATCATCAAAACTTTCATCACCTATTTTATATTCATTCCACTTTGTTGCAATTCTGAAAGTTTTACTTATTGATAGTTAACAATTCAAGCTGCATTAATTAGATGCATATCTTATTCCTTTAACAACGTCATAAACAAACAACTGCTTAATTAATTTAATGTTAGTTTTCTTCATTGATAATTTCTTGGGAAATGTCTAGAGTACCATTTAGTTTGCCACCTGGTGGAATGTACAGTTGGTTACGCTGCGGGGTGTACTGTTGACCTCCCGGCGGGATGTACTTTTGGCCACCATGAGGGATGTAATGTTGGTCAACCTGCGGGTTGTACTGTTGGCCATCCTGTAGGATGTACTGTTTTCCTCCTTGTGGGTTGTACTGTTGAGCACCCTGTGGAACGTTCTGTTGCCCACCCAGTGAGCTGTATTGTTCGCCACGCTGACTGGTGTTTTGTTGGTCAACCTGTGGTTTATACTGCTGGCCACCCTGTGGGATGTACTGTATTCCACCCTGTGGGATGTATTGTTGATCACGCTGCGGCGTGTATGGTTGGCCACCCTGAGGGATATACTGTAGTCCTCCTTGTGGGTTGTACTGTTGGCCATCTCGCGGGATCTTCTGTTGCTCACCCTGTGAGCTGTACTGTTGGCCTTGCTGCGTGGTGTTCTGTTGGTCATCCTGTGGTTTATTCTGCTGGCCACTCTGTGGGATGTACTGTATTCCACCCTGTGGGATGTATTGTTGATCACGCTGCGGCGTGTATGGTTGGCCACCCTGAGGGATATACTGTAGTCCACCCTGCGGTATGTACTGTGGTCCACCCTGTGGGATGTACTGTTGACCTAACTGGGGCATATACTGTGGTCCACCCTGAGGGATATACTGTAGTCCACCCTGTGGGATGTACTGCTGGCCACTCTGCGGTATGTGCTGTGGGCCACCCTGAGGTAAGTACTGTTGACCTCCCTGGGGCATGTAATGTGGTCCAGTTTGTGGGACGTACTGTTGTCCTCCCTGGGATACGTACTGTGGTCCACTCTGTGGGATGTATAGTTGTCCACCCTGAGGGATATACTGTGGTCTTCCCTGCGGGAAGTACTGTGGTCCACCCTGCGCTAAGTACTGTTGTCCACCCTGCGGGTAGAACTGTTGTCCTCCCTGCGGAATGTACAGTTGTCCACCCTGCGGGTAGAACTGTTGTCCTCCCTGCGGGTTGTACGGTGGGGCGTTAGGGTAATAAATATCTTTTCGACCGCTCTTCTTTTCACCCCCGATGTTGGCCCCAACGTGCTTAAAAAGACCGAGAGAACCAAGTCCATCTTTGAACCCCCCTTTTAAACCAATGCCACCATCGAGGGCGCCGCCAAAGCCCCAACTGCTGGAATTTTCAGATTCCCTGTGAAATCCATTATCACTGAGCAATAGTCCACCTGCAATAAAAAATTACGTTAAAGAGGACACCTTCTGTGCCGGTCTGGTTTATTATACATTTGGTTTACGGATTATGTGCTTATTGCATTTTCGCGGATTATCATGATTTTTCTTGGTATATAATTATTTAGTGTTTGAAAAGGACAATAATAATTAAAATTAATTTAGATTATTATTAACTCAAATCGTGACAAGTTATCATAATTAATATGAAAAAAGGACTAATGAAAGATACTCACAGTGGAATAAATCCAGAAGTGCCAAAAACACGAAAACACCTGCCTGTAATAATGTTATTTTTTAATGTTTTGTGCCAATGTCACCTTGAATGAAGACTTTCAACAAGATAAAATTATTGATAGCATCCTTATTGACGAAGGTCTTCAGAAAGATCAGGTGCCTAATACCTTACGGCGTGCATGTGTGACCAGATAATCAAAAAATTTTTTTTAAGAAAACAAAGTTCCCCGATCTAGGTCAGCACTTGTGTGTTTTTTCACAACACAAGTTGCTACACAAACTGCAGGTATACCGAATGTGTTATACCGAATTTAACGTGAGCGAAGCCGCGGGCAAAAGCTAGTAATTAAATAAACACTTACTGGGATCTTCATGGTTGTGGCAGACAAACAGTATATTACTTATAACAGTCACTACACAAGGTTCTAAGTCTCAAATCGAACTAACGTTACGCGATAGTCTGTCTCATATAAATTAGAATTTCATTATCTTATAGATAACAAAATCGTTATTTTTCTCGGTATTGTCAATTGCGTCAGTTACTCAGAGCAAGATCTACAAACTTAAATTTACATACGAATGTGAACGTTATTTATATAGATATACCGTGCAAATTCTAATAAACTGCTCTCTCATATTCGTTTATACGAATGTGAGCATTATTACCGTATAGATAAAGTTAATTTTGGTATGGAATAACTAAAAGCTTGTAGATGTGCGTTTCAAAACTACTGTCAAAGTTCAAGCGTTATGTTTTCAAAATTAATTACACAATAATTATCTTTAAGGAAAACGGTATCATTTAGGTACAGCCGCTGCCGATCGCCTCTACGAGGGCACGGCGGTGCTCCGCCCACGCTGGGCAGATCGCCACTGTGTGCTCCACCGTGTCCTCCAGGCGATCGTCACAATGGTGACACCCGGGCGTTTCCTCCCTCCTGACGATGTGCAGGAACCTCCCGAATCATCCGTGTCCGGTGAGGACCTCAGGCGGTAGGTGAGGCCGACATGACGCCTCTCCAGCCACTCCTCAAAGAGGGGACTTACCGCCACTATTTTGGCGTGCCCTGCACGAGGTTGCGACAGTCGCTCTCTCCATGCCACCATGAGATCGCACCGGAGGTCTGTCCGCTGAGCGGCAATCTGCCGCGGTAACGGGTTTTCCTCCCGGTGTAGTGCCTCCGCGCGCCACTCAAACAGGCGCGCGAGCACTATCGCCTCCAGATCCCACGGTGGCAAAGAGGCTCCCTGCCTCACCGGAGATCGTGCGGTAGCCCCGGATCAGCCGTATGGCCACCACCTTTTTGGCCGCGTTCAGATAGTGGGCGGCGCGCCTCCCTAAAGAACGCGCCCATACCGGGACCCCGTAAAGGGCCATGGACCGCACGACTCCGGCATAGAGCCTACGGCAGGAGGCGTTTGGCCCCCACAGATTGGGCAGGAACCGCTTGAAAGCAGCCCCCGTCCGCTCAAGTTTAGGAGCCAAACGTCGGAAGTGTTTGACGAAGTTCCACCGGCTGTCGAGGACGATTCCCACGTACTGCATCGTCGACCCGACGCCGATGCGAACCCCTCCTACCGTCAACTGGGATCCCGACGGTAGCGTGTTTCCGCGGCCATGAAATACCATGGCCTCGGATTTGTGCAAGGCCACCTCGAGACCCAGTAGCCGGATCCTCTCTGCGACTATCGCAACCCCGCGTGTCATGATGTCGGCCGCCGCCTGGTGCGACCCCCCCCCCTGAGCCAGAACGAGCGTGTCGTCAGCGTAGCAAACTACGCTGACGCCGCTGGGGAGGTCGGCGCGCAGCACCCAGTCGTAACCGATGTCCCACAGGAGCGGCCCCAAGGCCGATCGCTGTGACATCGCACGACATCACTCACCGGTTCCACTCTCCAGAGCGATCGGGCTAGATGACGGCCCTGTTCGTCAGATATCAGCCCCGACGAAGGTAGGTCGGCATCCGGTGGTATCGGATGGCGTCCACCGTCGAACGCCCCTTGCGGAAACCATACTGGTGATCCGCAAAATCCGGCCCCGTCCCCACAAGGTGCCCGACGAGGTGGTTTGCAATTACTCTTTCAAAGAGCTTGCCCACCCCGTCGAGCAGTACAATGGGCTGGAATGCGGACGGAGAGTCCGCAGGGCACCCCGGCCTCTGTATCAGAACCAGTTTCCCCGTCTTCCAACGAAGTGGGAACTGGCTCCTCTCCAAGCATGCGCTTAGGAGTAGTCAGGGCCCGAGAGCCTCCAGGGCCAGGACCCAGGCTTTGCCATGTAAGCCATCGGGTCCCGGGGCGGTGTTTTTGACTTTCAGCCTGCCCACCGCCACTCTCAGGTTTACCCCAGTCACCTCCGGAACGTCGTCGTCGTCGTTGTCCTCGTGGTCCGCTTGTGGCACCGCAAGCGGCGAAGTCATGGGCGGGGGAGCACGCTCCCCTCGCGAAGGGAACAGAGCGCTCACCACATCTTTAACTAGTTGGGGCCGGAGACTCTGTGTCAGCGGGAGGGCCCTGGTGCGGAGTTTATGCCGCACTACTTTGTATGGGCTCCAGCATCTCCTCGCGGGCCAGATCTTTAGCCCGCAAGACACCTTCTAGGAGGGCGGTCTTCGCCGCTCTGTACCCCTCATACAGCTCCGCCTCAATGGCTGCCGCATCCGGTGCTCGAATGCGGAGCCAGCTATTAATTAGTATTGGTTTAGTATGAATAAACAAAATAAATATGGATGCCACTTTTTCTTTCTGCAACATTCAAAGTTTTCCTGTTTATAACATACTAGTTTTTGCTCGCGGCTTCACTCGCGTTAAATTGGGGTAACACAGTTCCCCTGGCGCCTTATTGATTTGTAATAGCAACGCTAAGTTTTCTCTTTTCCTCCCTCTTTCTCCCTCACATCCCACTTTTTTCAAATGAAAATTAGTTTAATAGAAAAATAATAGCCTATGTCCGTCTCGTGGTTCCCAACTATCTCTGTACCAAAATTCATCAAAATCGGTTTAGCCATTAAAGCGTGAAGAGGTAACAAACAAACTCACTTTCGCGTTTATAATATTATAGTAAGGATTACTCCTCGTTTAATAACAATAAGAGACACTTGCCGTGTACGGTGTGTTGTGTAGTCTGCACAATACAAGAATTGATGGACGCTACTGAAAACAATAAGCCGCGTGCCAAGTTTATTCTTCATAATTTTAATGTATGATCATCCATTTGTTATCTTTGTTGCCTCTTTTATTTTTTGTTGTTGTAAACAGGAGTCAAGGGTTTAAGCTGAAAACCAGCGCTTAGCTACCCTCTAGGGGGGACGTAACCATAATGCTGTCGCTTGAACCCCTTGCTTCCGGCATTATAGTTTTTACGTATTTGCTACTACTAGCTGTAATACTGGAGACAATAAACTTTTATTCTATTCTTCTATTCTAATCGTAGCCGATTTCTGGGCTGAGTCGATTAAGATAGTCATCAAAACGACAAATAGATGTTAAAGTCGAACTCTTGAAGAGTGAGTGAAAGTTGTTGTGCCCAGTGGTTTCTCCCGCTGCTCAGCTCTTTAGTGTCGTAGCGTGATAATAATTGACTAAAACCATCTTCGCATCATTCAATTACATTCATCCACCGGTTGATTTAAGGTGTCATATGATCGACTATCGGACCACATTCACTATCCTTCTGATTGTTTTAGGCCATGGCGGCCAATGAGAGAGGCGGCCAAATAGAGATTTGCCATCCGCGTTGCAGATATTATAATTATAGTGCAAAAGTGTGTGCGCAGACACAGGTACACTCTCTGTTCCCTCACTCTCTTAGTCACCGGAGAGAGATCAGGCGCACGACCTGTATTTTTTTTTTTATAAGGGGCTGGTGTCCGCAAATCGACGTTTGAGGAGCGCATTTTGCAAATGATAAAGGCGCAGAACCTCCAGCTTAACGTGCTATCCGAAAGTTCCCTCACTCTCTTAGTCACCGGAGAGAGATCAGGCGCACGACCTGTATATTTTTTTTTATAAGGGGCTGGTGTCCGCAAATCGACGTTTGAGGAGCGCATTTTGCAAATGATAAAGGCGCAGAACCTCCAGCTTAACGTGCTATCCGAAACACAGTGGTATCTTACCGCCAGCTTGCAAATTCCGGGCTGCAACTGTTATATTTTTCATGAAAACCCCAATAACCCTTTTGCAATCCCTTCTAAGTTGACTTCTAAAATCTGCTCTTGCGACCACCAGACCAACAAAGCAGTGACAATATAATAAAGGTAATAAATAAAAAAATAAAGTGTGAACATTGTTTATTTATTGATTAAGAAGGAAATCAAATCATTTATTTCTTTGCAAACATGGGAATAGTGTCTAAAGTAAAGATGATTTTAAGAAATACACAATTGAATACTTATTCAAAGTCTGGCTTCAAATACATAGTAATTACGAAATGACCCATACAATTAATTGAATAGATAGTTAGACCATTCTGTGGCCTAACACTTGTTCATTCTGTACCCTATACGTCGATCTAAATGTCAGTAGGAGGCGGCGGGTAATTTTGAGCTCTTACTGTTCCATACAGTGGACCTGTTGGTGGTCCATACATTGGACCTGTCAGTGGGCTGTAAATTGGTCCTGACGGTGCCCCATACATTGGTCCTGACGATACCCCATACCTTGGACCTGGTGGTGGGCCATACATTGGTCCTGACGATACCCCATACCTAGGACCAGTCGGTGAGCCATACATTGGTCCTGACGATACCCCATACATTGGACCAGTCTGTGGCCCATACATTGGAACAGTCTGTGGCTCATATATTGGACCAGGCTGTGGCCCGTAAACTGGACCTGTCGGTGACCCATACATTGAGCCGAGTGATGGATAATATAACGGGCCAGTCGGAACTCTGAATTGATTTTCATAATATGGTGAAATACTGTTCTGAAAAAAGTTTATTTTATCTGTGACCGGTGTACCTCCTAAGTCTGCGGCTGAGGGGACAGTTGGGTTAGTCCCTACAGGAATCTCTGTGATGGTTTCACCGCCAATTGATGTGTCAAAAATTACTCTATTGGGTTCTTTGTTAGACTCAGTTGTGCTGTGTAACATATCAGTGTTAGTTTCGATCGTAGAGTTTTGGGATTGGCTCTCGTTGGTTGTCCCCGGTGATGTAAAGTGTTTATAGACTGTTCTAGTATTGTAGTGTTTCTTAAGGCCAGAACTAGTGGAGTTGTTAAAAACTGGTTCCAAATGGTACCCATCGGAGTCGTGCTTTACTTTGTACCCCTGGGAGTTACTGAGGCTGTACCCGTAGCCCCAACTGGTGCTTGTTTGGTTGACTTTAGATGTAATTTTACCTGGAATTAAAAGTGTGCTGTTAGTTAGTTTGTGGGAGATTTTTTTCTCAAAACAGTTTTCTAAATAATGATGAAATTATGTGAATCTTTTTTTTTGGGTTGCTGGGTTGTGGGTGTTTCGGAAGGGATACCGCGGCCCCGGAACGTAAAGGGCAATAGAAGGAACATGGGTGGGTTTTAGTCAGTACAAGTCTGACACTCCCCCCGCTCCGCCCAGTGCGAGGGAAGATATTAGAGGCCTTGGCAATCAAATTAATACTCACAATAAGATTCTCCTAGTACCACCAGCAGCAGAACACTGCACGTCTGTAACAATTATAAGCTTTTAATAAGGGCCTAGTAGGTTTATAAGAATTTGAACATTTTAACAAATCACAAAACTGTAGAATGCCAATAATTACGAAATCTCAGAAACTACAAATTTTCCGTCCTTTTAGGACATAAGTGATTGCTAAGACGAGGTTTTTCCATATTCAACCATTAAGGTTGTGAAATGGGGTGAGATAACGCGATTCCCTGGCCAGTTTTTTTTTTAAACGTTGCCCCGCAATGCCCCCTAGGAATTTTTCCTTTATCGTGGGTGCGTTTACAAACATTTAAACTCACGTACACAAACAGCTAGACCCGGAATAACTATCTGTAGTCTAAATAAATATTTGTTCCGTGCGTGAACCCGCGACACGCAGTGCGGCAGTCGATCCCTCAGCCAATGCGCCAACCGTATTGCGTAGGCGCGCTACGGTACTAGTTATATTATGTAATAGACAAAAAGTTATTATACAATAAAAAGATAAGCACATCACAATTTATACGTCATTAGTTTTCCTAAAACTAGTCCCGATAACACATAAATTAAATAAAAAAGTCACTTACTATGAACTTCATCATTGCGACTTTGAAATACGACAGTAATCACCAGCTGTCGAACTCCAAATAGGCTTAATATTCTTTAACAATGTTTATATACGGAAAGGTTATCTCAGTTTGAACATGTCGTTGAGCTCCTTAGGTTATGAGTCGAGCTACACGATAACTGACAAATACTTGCACTGACTGGACAGGTCCACTAAGTCTGTGGGGTTCTTTCTTAAAAAGACAATTTCAGACACTAATCTGCATAGTCCTCATGTAAGTTGACCAAGATTTTTTGTCTGGACCATAAAAGAGTCTATGACCTCTGACTTTGTTTCGGTTGTTTCTTCTCAGAGTAGTCGGGTGCGAAACACCGGCCTCATTTAGTTTTTTTAAAAAAAGACGTGTAAAAGTGTTTGTTAAAACCTACTTGAAGAATAAACATCATTTTCGAACTGTGATAGCGCAGTTAACTATACTAAAATAATAAATTAAGTTGAAGATTTTTAAGTGCTGGCTCGGCTGCCAGACCCAATAGCATTCTTTAAACCCTAGCCGATAAGCCTGATGCGCCGGTGCGTGTCCACTGGTTGCGAATGCTGGTTCGGGAGTAGCATAAATTTTAGGTTTTAAGTTTAATTAACCCTTTATAAGTTGTTACTAAATCAAGTGCGTAAATATAAATATATATCGACGGTCAAAAATGGCTATTTTTATTGTATCGTTGGTTTTAGATTATCTATGCAAACATGCTGACATACGATTTTTATTTAATTTAATTACCTTGTTTTAGAAATCGTATAAGAGAACAAGTCTTATAAATAAATAAAATAAAAATAAATATCTTGGGACAACTCACACACGTGAAAATATTAAATATTTTTGTGTAAATGGCATCATAAAGCTCTTAAAACTGTTAAAATATTGTAGAAAGAAAATATTTATTATTGCTCATAGAAAATTTCTAGGGCGTGTTGAACACAAATTACGCTCTCCTGTAAACCTCGGTTTTTTACTTAACTTTATGTACGTAGGAACCGTCGATATATATGTATATAAACTCGTATAATTATCACTTGCTTTGGTGTAGGAAAATGTCGTTAGGAAACGCCCATGCTTGAGATATTTTTTTCGACGGCATGCTAAGGAAAGCTCAGAGGCCCAAGGGTTGCATTATAACTCTGAAACCAGGCAAGACAATAACAATATAAATATGATTGATAGTTAACCATAGACTATTATTATCAATTTCCTTGTCTTTTACTTTAATTTTAATTCTTCTATCTGTGTTTGCCGCATCATATTGTACACTTAGTCAAATTCTTTGTGACTGTATTGTTTTTTTTTATCATTGTAACAATTGTGGGTAAACCAATCTAATATATAAAATTCTCGTGTCACAGTTTTCGTTCCCATACTCCTCCGAAACGGCTGGACCGATTTAAACGAAATTTTGTGTACATATCGGGTAGGTCTGAGAATCGGCCAACATTTATTTTTCATAACCCTAAATGAGCAGCGGGTGAAAGCGCTGGGCACAGCTAGTCTTATATATAAAATTCTCGTGTCACAATTTTCGTTCCCATACTCCTCCGAAACAGTTGGACCGATTTAAACGAAATTTTGTGTACATATCGGGTAGGTCTGATAATCGGCTAACATCTATTTTTCATACCCCTAAGGGAGCAGCGGATGAAACTGCTGGGCACAGCTAGTAAATTAATAAAATTATATATACAGTTCGCATCGATAGCAACGAAGCATAGCACATGATGATCTCTGGTTGCTAGGTACTAAAACTGACGGGAAAAGTAATAAAAATCTTATTTACAAATGATAATAAAATATCGTTGACCTTATAATCGTATTTACTGACCCGTATCTCGGGAATTCCGAACATAAGCATATTATCTTTAATATAAAAAACGAGTGGCTTGTATCTGAAGTTGATACCGCCTATCGCTGGGACAGTCCGATTTTTTAAAGAAAAACAAACAAGTAGATAACTTATTTTGGATATTAACAACTATCTTCTTAAGGTTAGGTCTAAATCAAATAATATTTCAGACACGCCTACATGGGCAATTATAAAAAGACGAAAAAAGGAACACGGATCGGGTTTGTCGTTTCCTAGAACCAACAAGAAACTTCATGGTTACTCTTTAAAAAAATGGATTTACAATGTTGTTGTTCCAGCATTAGTATTTAAGTATGGGAGGACAGCGTAGGCCCGACAATAAGTCATTGCTTACTTTGCAAAATTATACTAATATTATAAATGCGAATGTTTGTGAGTATGTAAGGATGGATATATAACCATACAGCCATCCTGTATATGGATGTTTTTTTACGCTTTCACGTCAAACCGGCTTAACGGATCTTGATGAAATTTGGCACAAACGCTGATTTTAGTCTGGATTTGTTGAGACCACGGGTCACAACATCGCCGCGCGGCGCGCCTGGCCTAGCGGCAGTGAACGAGGGGTGCGGGGCGGCGGGGTTCCGGCGGACCGTCAGCTGACCGCGAGCCCCCGCACTACACATAAGTCAGCTGTTGCACGCCTCCAAGCACGGCTGCGATAGCGCGTTTTTCTTATTATAATTTTATTTAATGTTACTCATAACTTCCTATTTAAATACCTATTATACTTGTAATACAGTCCACTGCATTTTATCTTCTTTCTAATCCACCACGACCTATCGTCGCGATCATTGGTCCTTCTACCGTTAACGTTTGAACCAAAAGGAACAAAGAAAAACGAAAAACTTTTAAAATTCAACGGTTCTTCGGGTGGAGAACAAAGAACTACATCTTCGGGTCCACAAGCGGTCTTCGTTTTCTACGTGTCATCGCCTGCATTTGGTCAACGTGAACGTCGATACGGCAGCAGCCGTCTTCTTCGATTTCAAACCAACGGGCAGCGTTAGAACGGATCGTCGAAACTACGGGCCTAGAAGACTTCGAAGACATCGGTGACTTCAACATTCGGCAGCTGGCACCGGGAAGATCCCAGGATCTACGCATGGGAGCCAGTCGTCAGCTCATCATCAGAGGTTGACAGCATAAAACCGTGAGAACGTTCCAATTCCTTTGTTTTATCATTTTGCCTATCCAGTCATTTCATTTTCTTACAACTAGTTAATTAGTTTATCCGTAAATTCATTCGCTTCAGCCTATCGACTTGATTAAACATTTACTTTCATTTCTCAGTGTCAATAAACCATTTACTTAGTGACATTGAACATAACCTTTGTTTTAAATTGTAACTGTCACATTTCCATAGTTTGTAACGTTTTTTAGTCAAAATCATAATCATTACAGTGTTCCTTAGTTATTTTTCCAATATTCCTTAAAACTGAATAAACATTGCGTCATTCGCTTGGCATTACTCAGCAGATTTGATCGAAAGAGCCTAACGTTTTTTTAATAGCAATCCCATATCTTACTGCTTATAGCTTCAATATTTATTTCACGACTTGTTGCTAAGCCTTTTGCTACAGTGATTTTCGCTTTACTTATTTCTTTTTTTTTATTAGTTTTTTCTTTGCTACTTTTTAATTCTCATCAACATGGCTGACATGAAAAGCCTTATTAAAAAGCGAGCTTCAATTAAAGCCAAGCTAACGCAGTTCTCGGCTTATTTAAATATTTCTAAGTCTTGCGAAAAGTTAAGTGAGGTACAAGTCGTCGAAATCGAATACCGTCTAAATATATTTGAAAATTTATATCAGAAATATGATGTTTTGCAGGATGAATTGGAAGCATTGGCGGATGACCCCTGCGAGCAATACACGGAACGCGAAGATTTTGAAAAGCTGTACTATAACCTGGTCGCTTCAGCACGCCAGCTGATCAGCGGCGCGAGAAGGGTTCTTGGAGGGGACTCTGCAGGCGAGGTGGAATCTTGTATATCTAGTACACACAAACACAGTTCAATTCGATTACCTAAAATAGACCTGCCTAAGTTTTCGGGCAGCTATCATGATTGGCTGGAGTTTAGGGATACCTTTGTTTCTATAGTACATAACAACACAAACTTGGACAACATAAACAAATTGCACTATCTGCGTGCTTCTTTAAAGGGTAGTGCTTCTCTTGTTATTGACAACCTTGACTTCAGGTCAGAAAACTACGACGCTGCCTGGAAATTACTATGTGACAGGTATGACAACAAACGATTGCTTGTCAACAATCATGTGCAAGCTCTTTTTAACGTTCAGCCTATAGATAAAGAATCAAGTAAGTCACTTCGATACATAATTGACACCACAAACAAAAATCTTAGGGCTTTGGCCACCCTTGGTCAGCCAGTTCAAAACGCTTTTGTTGATATTCTTATCATTTATATAATGACCAATAAGCTCGATCATGTTACAAATCGACATTGGGAAGAGCACAGAAACACTTTTTCTGAACCACCCACATTCTTAGCATTCACACATTTCATCAGTAACAGGGCTGATTTACTAGAGACGATTGAAGAGTCTAGGCCCATGGCAACAGCTAAGAGTGAGATCATCGCACCTGTGCCTAAAAACAACTCTGTGCTACCTGGAAAATCATTAAAGCCTTTGTCATGTCTCATGTGTCATCAGAATCATTTTATTTTTGCATGCGAACAGTTTAGAGGTCTCTCAGTACAGGCTCGTGTTAAAAAGATTCAGGGTTCAAATCTGTGCATGAACTGTCTTCGTCCAGGTCACGATGTTTCTAAATGTAAACTAGGCCCTTGTAAGTATTGTCGTAAAAAACATAACACGCTGTTACACATCGATAGTGACAATATTCTTCCAACTACAAACAACACTGTGTTATCAGCTAATCAATCTTATACATCTCGTGTTATTTTTCTTTCCACTGCGCTCGTGAGGGTGACCGGCGCTGACGGCAACCATCATACAGCTCGAGTCTTGCTGGACAGTGGAAGTACAACAAATTTCATCTCGGAGGATTTTGTTCGTAAGCTACATGTTCCTACCTACATTGCCAAGTCCAAGGTAACAGGTATAAACCTTCAATCTTCTAGTTGTAGTCAGGGGTGCTCAGTGTCATTAAAGGCAATTGATGACAGTGAATACGAACTGAACATTGACTGCCTTGTGTTGCCCAAAGTATCAGCATCAGTTCCTAATACTTTTGTAGATACTAGCAACATAATTTTACCTACGAACGTGCGTCTTGCCGACCCCACTTATTATATTCCGTCTTCTATCGACGTCCTTGTTGGTGCGGAAGTCTTCTGGGGTATCATAGGCAGTGGCCGTATCGCCTTAGGTACTCATAAGCCCACTTTGCTTGAGTCAAAGTTAGGTTGGCTCATTTCAGGGACATATTATCAAACAGATTCTTCTTCACAAGTATGTATGCTTACAAATGACTTGCAAGTTGATTTGGATCGATTTTGGGAGTTAGATGCTGTGTCGTCGATACATAAACACTCTGATGAAGAGAGATCTTGTGAACAACATTTTAAAGATACCACATATCGTAGTCATGATGGGCGATTTGTGGTAAGCATTCCTTTTAAAGAGTCACTGGACGTATTGGGTGATTCATATTTCATAGCTAAACAGAGGTTTCTATCACTTGAACGACGTTTGGATAGAGATCCTCGCCTTAAAAGCCTATATGTAAACTTCATGAATGAGTACATAGAGCTGGGACACATGTCTGAATCTACCAGACGCCCACTCGACTCAACATCTTCAAATTATTTACCACATCATGGTGTTCTGAAGGAGTCAAGGTCTACCACCAAATTAAGGGTAGTTTTTGACGCTTCCGCCAGAACTAAATCAGGTAAATCCTTTAACGACATACAGATGGTTGGTCCCCCCATCCAAGATGATTTGTTGTCAATATTACTTCGATTCCGTCAGCATAAAATTGTCATAAGCGCGGACATAGAAAAAATGTACCGACAAACTCTTGTTCACGACAATCATCGTCCGTTACAAAAAATTCTTTGGAGGGCAGAACCAACTCATCCGTTAAAAGAGTACACGCTGAATACCGTTACGTATGGCACGGCATCAGCGCCCTTTTTAGCTACGAGGTGTTTACTTCAACTGGCTGAAGAATGCTCAGATCCTACATCACGGTTTTCGATAGCACGTGACTTCTATGTGGATGATTACTTATCCGGTGGGTCATCTGTTTCAGAAACTTTAGAAAAAGGCCGTCGTGTTGACGATGTTCTTCGGTCAGCCAAGTACAATCTTCGGAAATGGCGTTCCAACTCAAGTCAGGTGCTGCAAGCACTCAGCAATGAACATGACGTTTCTGATGTTGTGGATTTGAGCGACAACGAGCAGTCGAAGACTTTGGGGCTTCTCTGGAAGAGTTTTAGTGACACATTTTCCTTTTCTATAAACTTAAGCTGCACTGAGAAGGCTACCAAACGTCACATCTTATCCATCATAGCACAAATCTTTGATCCCATTGGTCTAGTCGTTCCATGCATAGTGGAAGCCAAAATTATCATGCAGCAGCTGTGGTTGGCCAAATGCGCTTGGGATGAACTTGTTCCCACACATATTCAGTACTCATGGGATGAATTTCAAAACAGCTTGCACCTTTTAAATGAGTTTAAGATACCTCGGTGGGTGTTGTGTGAATCTCCGTCTTGTCTACAGCTGCATATATTCACTGACGCATCCGAAAAGGCGTATGGGGCGTGTGTTTATGTTCGTAGTGTTACGAGAGACGGCGAGGTTAACATACACCTTCTTACCGCTAAAAGCAAGGTAGCTCCAATCAAATCTACTACCATACCGCGACTCGAACTGTGTGGTGCATTGTTGGGTTCAAGATTGTACTCAAAGGTTTGTCAATCACTTACTTTAAATTTTGATGAAGTCTATTTTTGGTGTGATTCAACCATCGTCTTGGGATGGTTATCATCATCTTCAAACCAGTTAAAGACATTCGTTCGACATCGTGTTTCTGAAATTCAGGAAACTACAGGGGGAAAGGCTTGGCAATATGTACCGTCAGCTGAAAACCCCGCAGACCTCGCTTCGCGTGGACTTAGGACTGACAGGCTGCTGTCGTCTTCATTATGGTGGTCAGGACCACAATTTCTTAGTAAAGACGCGTCTTCATGGCCTCAGTTCCCTGAACCACATCACAGTAATTCTGAGTTACCGGAAACGGTCACATCTTGCCATATTTCCAATCAAATGATTGAAAATCACATGACTGCGTTATTTTCTAAATTTTCCAACTTCAGCACATTACAACGTGTGACGGCATATGTCATACGATTTATTTCTAAATGCAACAAGAAATCATTTGAATCTGGTTCACTTACTTCTTTTGAACTTAAAAAATCATTAAATCTACTATTAAAATTTAGTCAAATGGAATCTTTCCCAGAAGAGTATCAGCTACTTAAATCAGGTAAGCAATTACCAGCAAAGAACAAGCTTTTATCTCTGTCGCCTTTCTTTGATACTCTTTCTAATCTTATTCGTGTTGGAGGAAGACTAACCAACTCATTTTATGACTACAACATTAAGCATCCCATTCTTTTATCTAGTTCTCATAAATTTTGTATCCTCTTGTTCAACATGTTTCATTTACGACTTTTACATGCTGGACCACAGCTTTTATTAGCCACTGTTCGCCATCACTACTATCCTATTGGAGGTAGGAACTTGGCTAAAAAGGTCACACATCAATGCGTGAAGTGTTGCAGGATCAAGGCCAACACTGTCCAGCCTGTCATGGGTAATCTCCCAGAGCAGCGTCTACACTTAGAGTTTCCTTTTTTAGACACAGGAGTGGACTACGCCGGTCCCATCATGATAGCTGACCGGAAAGGTAGGGGATGTAGGCTCATCAAATGCTTCATTTGTGTGTTTGTGTGTCTAGCTACGAGAGCCATCCACCTTGAGCTTGTGTCCGACCTTACCAAGGAAGCTTTCTTAGCTGCATTAAACCGCTTTATTGCTCGAAGGGGGAAACCCCGCAACATATTTTCCGACAACGGCACTACCTTTGTCGGTGCTTTCAACGAGTTGGCCAGGCTGCTTTCGCAAGACTTAAACTGTAACAACATCGACCCTGGCATAAACTTTTCATTCATACCTGCGTACACTCCACACTTCGGAGGTCTTTGGGAGTCTGCTGTTAAATCCACTAAGCATCATCTACGTCGCATTTTGGGTTTAACAAACCTTAACTTTGAGGAAATGGCAACATGCTTAATTCAAGTCGAAGCTATTTTAAATTCAAGACCCTTAACTCCCCTCTCCGACGATCCTTCCGACCTCGCTCCATTAACACCTGCACACTTCCTCATTGGGCGTTCTCTAATTATGTTGCCTCATTCACAGATCCAGAACGCCAACGTGAACAGCCTACAACGGTTTCGCCGCATCGAGTTCTTAAAGCAACATTTCTGGGCTCGCTTCTCTCACGAATATGTTCTGTGGCTCCAAGAGAGAACAAAATGGTGCCGGTCTTCTGGCGAGCTCAAGGAAGGAACATTAGTCGTAATTAAGGACAAAGGCTCACCTCCTCTCATGTGGCTTTTAGGACGCATCACACACATTCTCCCAGGCAGAGATGGCGTCGCGAGGGTCGCCGACATCCTCACAAGAAAGGGTGTCATCCGGCGCGCCTTCAACACAATCTGCCCGCTGCCGGTCTCCACTGTTGAAGACACTTCAACGGGGGGAGTATGTTGAGACCACGGGTCACAACATCGCCGCGCGGCGCGCCTGGCCTAGCGGCAGTGAACGAGGGGTGCGGGGCGGCGGGGTTCCGGCGGACCGTCAGCTGACCGCGAGCCCCCGCACTACACATAAGTCAGCTGTTGCACGCCTCCAAGCACGGCTGCGATAGCGCGTTTTTCTTATTATAATTTTATTTAATGTTACTCATAACTTCCTATTTAAATACCTATTATACTTGTAATACAGTCCACTGCATTTTATCTTCTTTCTAATCCACCACGACCTATCGTCGCGATCAGGATTAAAACAAAGAATTTTGTTTTTTTCGATATCACGCTGGAGAAGCCGCGGGCACTAGTTTGTATAAAATAAACAAACATAGATGTTTGTTTATTATTTACAAGCTTTCGCGTTAAATTTGGGGTTACACAGTTCCCCTTGTTGATTTCTAATAGCAACGCTAAGTTTTCCCTTTTCTTCCCTCTCTCTCCCTCCCCCCTAGCCTATGTCCGTCTCCTGGTTCCCAACTATCTCTGTACCAAAATTCATCAAAATCGGTTTAGAAGTAACAAACAAACAAACTTTCGCTTTTATAATATTAGTGAGGATTTTATTTAAAAATATTAAAAAAGGAAATCTAGACATTGAATAGGAAAATAATATATCAAACAAATGAGTACCTAACCCGCTGTCAGAGCTTTTATACCACCCCTGACCTGGCTAAAACTGCCATCGAGTAATATATCTCTGACATGCTGGTTTGCTCACGATGTTTCCATAGCCGATGCAAGTGATAATAAGCTAGTTTCCAAAAAAATATATCTGTCTTTTAGATTATTCAAAAATAAGGGATACGTATTCTAATTAGTAAATTACACTTTACTTTAAGAGATATTTAATTTGATTCAAGGTAATTTAATTTCATCTAATTTATATTGATAAAATTTAATTTAATTCAATTTATTTATTTTAAACTAATCTAATTTATTTTGTATAATCTAATGTGTCTTTAATATGGATCGAGTTATCCGAAATAAATGAATTTTATTTATTTTATTTATTTAATGGGTTAATTAATATCTTTGTCACTTTTAGACTTATTTGCAAGTAATAAATGCGTATCCCTTATTTTTGAATAATCTAAATGTATTCATTTGTCACGTCCCCTTCTGCCTGTGATAAGTCCCTTGCTCATTAAATTTGAAACTTCGTTGCACGTAAAATAAAGCACAATTTATTTTAGCAACACTGAGACAAAAAGAAGGCAAGAAGAAATGAACGTCGCTTTCTGTAACGGGGTAGGGCCGGCCGTAGCAAGAGCGCTACGATATAGCTACGGCGTAGCACTCTGCTACGGTGTCATTATCTTGTAGACTTATCTTCAATGTTAGGTCTATAAGTTTTGCAAAATACCCAGGGTTATTGACGTTTTTGAAGCTTTTACCTTATTTGAGTCACAAGCAAGCGAACCCATCTTATCAAACCTATATAAGCAAGCGCTTTCATATTGTAAGCTAGTACATTTAAAACTACTGACCGACAACATTATACCATCTGCAACAATGAAATTACTGGTAATTTTTTTTTTATTTTTTTAGTATTGATCTTGGTGCGACGATAATGATAACGATGTAAAAAAAAAAAATTAAAATTTGAAACTATTTATTACATGAATTATTTAAGTTTTTTTACAGACATTTTATATGGAAGTGCTCAATCTTTTTTCAATTAAGATTAGGTGCACTTCCTTTTATATTTTGGGTTGCTCGCAGGACCTACACGCAGTCTTCCTCCATTCTGAATTTCTCCACGGTAAAAAAATGCTTAAGTATGCCTTTTATCTGTTGAGACTTTCGGCCTTCAAGCTTTTTGGCAACATCCTTTGGCAGTTCATTCAGAATGTTAGGAAGAGCATACGCCCAGGTCCTCCTACCGTAGTCATTACTGACCCTTGGCAATTTATATAAAGTACTCTTACTTTTATCATCATCAGCTGCTTAGGTTTTTCCCAATTTTTTTTTTTTTTTCAATTAACATAATATTTGTGACCCCAGGACACAGACCCCACATCCTATAGTTGAAATCCTTTACTTTGATTGATGTAACATAGTGTTTCCTATATGTATTTTTTTATTTTATTGTCATTTATTTATTTACATACATATTTTTTATAGTTTTACATTTTTTTTATCAAAAACAAAAAAAAAACATTTATTTAAACTTCATGATTTGATTATTTGATTTATAATAAATTTATACTAGCTATCTTGCGCGGTTTCATCCGCGTCTTTAGTTGCTGACCCTCTCCCGTGGGTAGTAGCGTGATGTAGTATAGTCCATGTTACTTCCTGATAATGTAGCTTCCTATTAGTGAAAATATGGTTACAATCAGTCCAGTAGTTTTGAAGCCTATTCGATACAAACAAATAGACATATCCTCTTTATAATCTTACTAGCTTTTGCCTGCGGCTTCGCTCGCGTTAAATTTGGGGTAACACAGTTCCCCTTGCGCCTTATTGATTTGTAATAGCAACGCTAAGTTTTCCCTTCTCTTCCCTCTTTCTCCCTCACATCCCACTTTTTTCAAAAAAATATTAGCCTATGTCCGTCTCCTGGTTCCCTACTATCTCTGTACCAAAATTCATCAAAATCGGTGTAGTCATTAAAGCGTGAAGAGGTAACAAACAAACAAACTCACTTTCGCTTATATCATATTAGTAAGGAAGTAAGGATAAAGAATAGAAAAACTGTTTGAACAAACAAAAACTGTACAAAGGTGGATTTATTGGCATTTATCTTTTTTTTGCACATTCATTTATTCTTCGGGATTTTCTATAATATTATGAAATTAAAAATAAACAATACTTGTGGTTTTCAGGCTACCAGCATCCTGATCTTTGTGTTGATGGACGGAATTTACAGTAAGTTAAAATACATGTAATTCTCATAGTTTATAAATAGATTTGATGTTTACTTTCCTTTTTTTAAACTTAAGCAGATTTAAGGTATCCTGAACCAGCATGAGTTTACTTAAGTTATCTTTGTACATTAATTATGTTCTAATCTAAAATTGTGCAAGATTAAAATTAATAATGATTAAATAAACAAAAATAAAAGGCTATTAAACATGCTCCTCATCAATGTCAGCAGGTATACCAAGGAACTGACGGCGTTGCCATGTTTTATGGTAACACCCAGCGTTTGGAAAAAGTAAAAAGGCAGCGCTTGGGTCACAAGAAACATTAAAAAAAATCAGTCTAAAAATTACAACATTGAAAAGTTTGTAACTAGATACAAATTAGCCTTAATTTAGATTGCTGTTTATCCCCTAGACTCTACACTAGGATACCCTGTGTAGTGGAGTTCAGTATAATTAATTAGTTGTTCTGTTTTCCTCAAAAAGACTGTGAGGTTAGCCTAGTTATCCTAGTAGATCGTTGGACTGCCAAATCATAAGTCTCGAGTTCGAACCCAAGACATCTGATTTGCAAAAAACCAGAGGCACTTGCCAGGGCTACCACCTGCCGAAGTTGCGGGTTGTTCGAAAGAAAAACCCCAGTTTTTGAGCATAAAAGGCAATAGAAGGAACATGGGTGGGTTTTTAATTTCCCATCCGCAATAAAAGACCTCTGATTTTTCAGATTCATGTGCATAGTGTGTTAATTATCACTGTTTCAAAAAACATCATGAAGAAACCAACATGCCTAACTAACCCTAACTCTCGATGGCGAGTTAAACCAAGTCAAAGGGCGGCATAATTCAGACACCAACTTAGGTACAAAGTCGACTAAGAAAGAAAAAAAATATTCTCTTTTATAGAACCAGTTCAACTAGATAAATAATCATGTGCATTCATTTCTAATTACGTTTTATCAAATTTCAGGCGCACCGCTAATCGTCTATGACGGTCAAGGATTTGATACACAAAGACACTCTTCAAATCGATGGGGAAAAACCTTCGGCGTTGGTTTCAACCTAGGGTTTGATGCGGGAGTTAAAGATGGCATGGCACATGTACAAAGTAACAGTCGAATTGGTTTCGACGTTGGCGGTTACAATATCGATGATTTCCAAGAATTTTACCACCCTACCGGATATAATTACGCATATTACGGTTCACCCTATGGTGGTTATGGTCCAATGCCGTACTACCCGCAAAATTATCCACAGTATCCCTCTGGAGCAAGACCAAACACAAAGGAAACAAATGAAGAAGACCAGGAATAACTCTCACTCATCATCTGCCTAACCGTTTCCCAACTATGTTGGGGTCGGCTTCCAGTCTAATCGAATGCAGCTGAAAACTAATATTTTACATGGAGCGACTGCCCATCTGACAAAAACACGATACGATACCCCTTGATAAGACTGGTTGTCAGACTTTTGGGAGACTGACTACCTGTAACGACTGTCAAAGATCCACAAATGACAGCCGGGGCCAACAGCTTAACGTACTTTCCGAGGCATGGAGGATATTCTTTATGTAACGGGTGGTCACCCATCCACAGACTAACCCAGGCAAGCGCGGCTTAACCTAAAGATCAAACCGAGTGGCGTCTTCCAAGACCTAGAATAACCCTATCAGTCGCAATTCATACTATAATTTTATCCTTAAGTTATAAGTAGATCCAGGCATGACTTATGCAAGATTATATTCAATTAATTTCTCTCTATTTTAAATAGTGCCAAAGTAATCTGTACAACTAGAAATAAATTATTTAACTAAATATAAGCGTGTTTATTTTATAACTGTTACACCTATGCAAAGTTTACATCTGCAACAAAACATGCAAAACTTGACAGGCTGTGCACCGCGGTTTCACTCGCGTAGACCGAGATAAAAGTAGCCTATGTGCTACTCCAGGTTATAAGCTATCTACATACCAAATTTCATTAAAGCCTGTGTAGCCATTTGAGCGTGAAAAAGTAACAAACATACGCACACATTTTCAAAGGTTTTCTTTTATAATATTATTTAGCTAGCACCCGCGCCTTGTCCGCGTGGCATAGTTACTTTGGGCTAACGCTATCTTTAAGCCCCGTGATAAAAAAAAATCTTTCCTCTCTGTCTCCCCCTTTTCTCACTTTTTTTTTTAAATTAGCCTATCTCCGTCTCCAAGGTCTCAACTATTTCTGTACCAGAATTGATCAAAATCGGTTCGGACACATAATAAGTGCTGCCTTCCACCGGCTTCATATGGTTTTAATTCATTTGTAAGGGCTCAGTATAACTTTTTATAAACAACTTCCTTCTTCTTTTCTAGATTTACCATTTAATACATTTAAAGCTTGTGAAATCTAATCTTTTAAAGGCATACCATTCCATTAACGACAATTTAGACGATAACAGTTGGTCGCTGTGTTGCATTCAAGACGATTTCCATGTTCTTTCTCCAGATTAGCTTGCTGATATGTTACCTACATGTCTTCGTCTTATTACTCTAAATTTTACTCTATTATTTTGTTTATATACTTGATAAATTGTATATGGTTTTATTAAATGACATGTTTTTAACTAGCAACCTCAAGACTTTACATAATTGACTTGAATTAAGTATTTATATTTATTTTCCTCAAAAACCAGCAACAAGTACGTCATGCTTCCCTCAGATGTCATAGCTTGCGGTAAGGAATGACATCCGAAATATCTTACTGCAAATAAATGAGGTGAGCCGACGCCAATTCTGAGATGGAACTAAACATACTATGTGTGACAGTTTGTGGAAGACATACATTATCATACGACTATTAACAGTTATATAAAAAGGATATTTATCTTTGAAAGTCATTAAAGTCAAGAGCCCGAACGTCTAAACAGTCTGAAAGGTAGTGTCAGTGCCTCACATATGCGTGGACAACCACAGTGAGGTTGATGCAGTGGCCGAGCAATCGACTGCTGCGCTGGATGTTGCGGATTCGATCCCTGCACAAAACAAACATTTGTATGACCTACAGGTAATTGTTTCAGGTCTGGCTGTTTGTGTATGTGAGTTTAAGTGTGGGGAAACGTTTTTTTTTTTCTAAAATACCTATTATTAATTGTGACGTAACAACTAAGTATACAGAACTACTATTTTATAAGGAAAATTTCATAACTTCCTCCTCTCTGGGCGGAGTGTCAACCCACCCATGTTCCTTCTTTTGCCCTTTATTTTCCAGGGCCGCGGTATCTCTTTCGAACAACCCACAACTCCGGCAGGCGGTGGCCTTGGCAAGCCTCTCTGCTATCCAGTACTACTAAGGGAATACTCTTTCAAACTAAAGACAAACACAGAGAGCAAATTAAGGAACATAGATGGGTTTTAGTCAGTACCAGTTTCTTTTTCTTTTCGCTCATTTGATTATTTTCTATGTGAAAAAAAAACCTGATTTTGTGATCCTGGTAGTAGCTTTCTATATGCACCTACAGTGAAAGCGCACAACTTGTATTGTACTAACTTGTAATGTTGTGTGGCGAAGGAGACAAAAGTTAGAGGTTTTAATAAAATACAGAAAATTATATATGGACATTGAATATATTGTCTTAATAGGTACACTTGAACATTTCGAAAGCAAAATAGAACATTTCTTGAACGTAGTATAAAATTGATTTCTTTTGACTACTGTTATCAGCTACCCAAATGGAGAAGTAAAAAAACAATACAAAGACCAACAATTTTACTTCCGTAGTCGTTAATTTTTTTTTATCATAATAAAAATAATTTTCAAAATCGGTCCACAATCGACGGAAGAATCACGTAATAAACAAACAACAAAATGTACATTAAAATTGAGAACCTCCTTTTATTCGTTGGTTAAAAAAATTGTTAAAATTACGGAGTGAGTAGAGCAGCCTTTCCAAAGGCTGGTCTGGTCAGGAGTTCTTAAGAGGAGTTGCCAGGTTCAGCAGGGGTCTCCCGTATGCCATCGGGTGTGACAAAAAACCGTTTTCCCACTGGTGGTTCAACTTCAACTGGTGTTGGAGGTGTGGTCTTTGAATAATCTGGTGAGCCATTTGGAGCTCTATTCGGTGGATATAGAGTTCTGTGATGTGGTGTCCCATAATGTGATCCAAATGAACTGTGACGCGAATCATACGGATTATTGTATACTGGGAAGCCGTTTGGCGCTCGATGCCAGTAATGTGGAATGTTAGTTGATACGAACGGTCTACTATGATGTATATAATCTGGTGAGCGGTTCCAGGGATGACGGGTTTCTACATTGTACCATGGTCTGTAGGCTTGACTATCAGTGCCGTATGATGGGAAATAGCCTCCGTGTTCACGGTTGTGTCCACGCCCTCCTTCAATGGTCGTTCTGGCTGAGTAGCCCAGGCCAACGCTTATTTTCTTTTCTCCCCCATTATGTTTGTCTCTACCTCCGAATAGCCAGTCCAAACATGGATCACCTGAAACAAAAAAGTTAAATTAAACATTTCATTAAATAACATAACATTTGATGACCCCTGTAAACCCAGAATGGAAAGGTAGAGGTGAACCTAATGGTACAGTCAGCAAAAAAGACAAGTAGCCAGGCTCATCAGGCATATCTGCGTTAGAAACCGATGCCCGTTTTCAACTCAAATTTAATTTATTTCATTAACTGTCTGCTTTCTATCAAATATTAACTTGTTTATGTAAAACTAGCTGCGACCCGCGGTTTCACTGGCGTGGTAATAGAATCTTAACTTATATTATAAAAGCGAAAGTTAGTTTGTGTCTTCAAGCCTAAATGGCTACACTGATTTTGATGAATTTTGGTACAAAGATAGTCGGGAACCAGGAGCCGGACATAGACATTTTTTTTTTTTAAGTTGGGTTTGTGGGAGAAAGAGTGAAGAAAAGGGAAAACTTAGCGTTGCTATTACAAATCAATAAGGCGCAAGGGGAACTGTGTTACCGCGAATTTAACGCGAGTGAAGCCGCGGGCAAAAGCTAGTAATAAATATATGGAAATCATAAAAAACTTCTTAGCCTTATTTTAAATAAAAGATTATTAAAATTGTCACTCACAATGGTATTCTTCTATAATCAACAGAACAAGGAAAACACAGACCTGTAAAGAAAAATAGATTTAATAAATGTAATTAAAATGGTTATAACATTTTAATAACCTAACCTAACTAAATAGAATGACATATTGTTATATCTTTACACCATATGTTTAATCGCTATTGCAATGCAATTACACAAAAGATTACGTTGATGGTAAAGTGTTTGCAAGCGCGAATGCTGACCATGAGGTCCTAGGGTCGATTCCCGGGTCATAAACCGACTAAAATCTACTAGAATAAAAAGTGTAATTGGGTTTTCCCATCAAGGAATTGGCATGTCTAAATCTGTGCCTGATTAATGACAATAGGCCCTGCCCTAATTACATGTAACTTAAACATAACTGGCGAAATTAGGTACAGTTCTGCCTAACCTTCGGGGAATTACAGCCGTGATTGTTTTATGTTAAACAAAAGATTTGCAGTTGTAAGTGAGAAATAAATAAGAAGAGCAAAGAAAAGGTAATTTAAATTGTGCAATACAAAAGATAAATTTATTTTAAATGTATCACTTACAATAAACTTCATTATTGTTACGAAAACACCAGTAACGAATTGTTCACAGACAACCTTCTTGCAAGGAATACCAAGCAACACTAACTAATATACCAAAAACAGTAGAACATTTATTTAAAAAAAAAATACTTGCTGTCTATGTTGATAAACGTATTGAGATACGCTTTAATTGCCACGATTAATTATTGTTATTGCATTATATAAATAACTGAACTCACATTACAAATTATTATCACCAGATTTGTTATTGTTTGTGAGTTGGTTAGGGAAACCCGTCATTTACTTTCTGAGTCAATAACTGTGAATAATTTGTTCTACGAAAACCAATCTTTCCATCCTTATTAATATTATAAAAGCGAAAGTGAGTTTGTTTGTTTGTTACCTCTTCACGCCGAAATGGCTAAACCGATTTTGATGAATTTTGGTACAGAGATAGTTGAGCTGGATACGGACATAGGCGGTTTTGTTTTTAAAGTGAGATATGAAGGAAGATGATAGGAGGAAACTTAGTTTTGCTATTACAATAAATAGGGCGCAAGGGCAAAAACCACAGGTAGCAAGCACCTGCAAATCAGGAAAGGGGAACCGCGTTACCTCGAATTAAATGCGAGCGAATCCGCGGTCATAACATTAGTGAAATGAACTATTATTCTTCCATCTGGAACGTTACTGCGATTAAATAAAACAGACCCTCCGTAGGACGTTCGTTTGAACGAAATTAGAAGTGTTGAGACAAACAAATTGGATGGTTTAGATCTGAAGTGTGTACTTATGCAATGCGTCTCCTCAAATAATGGCGTACCTTCCATCTTGCGCTTGACCAAAGAGTTGAGTATACGGTTTTAATTTCAATTCGATACGAGATAAAACGTCTTGACAGACAGGCAGACAGACAACAAAGTGATCTAATAAGAGTTCCATATTTTCCTTTTAGGTACGGAACCTTAAAAATAAAAATTTGGGTCCCTATGCGTCTAGGTCGTAAGCGAAAAAGAACAGGAGGGTTTTAACCAAGCACCGTGTAAATGATGGCTTGAAACACACCATCATTTGTTCCACCTGCTTATTTGTGTTCTCAATAGGATATTGACAGCTTATAACTAATTGCTAAGTACTGTAAAGGGGCTGGTAGATACAATAATACGATAATTCAAAGAAACAAATAACACTTTAAATATATATTTTTAGCTATCCCGAGGGCGCGTCATTATTCCACGGGTGCTTCAAAGGGATGTCAGCAAACCAGAGGCGACCGCCTGCCAGAGTTGTGAAAAAAAGGAACACGGGTGGGTTTTAGTCAGTACAAGTCTGACACTACCGCCGCTCCGGGAGAAAATATTATTTTTACGAAAAACAAAGTCCCATTCTTTTAATCTTTCTTGGTTCGTAACTATATTTAAGCTGTTACATACGGGATATTTTCCGTGATATTATTGAAGTAGGTAAATATATAACGCATAATAAACGCCTGTATTGCCAGGTCAAAAGTCAGTGCAGATAGCATTTTATTTATTTTGATTTTTCGGACCGTCCGATATTCCGTCCGATAGTCACAACAAAATAAAAAAGTCAACGATAATCGTTATCACTAGTTATTATGTTCGAGTTTTATCTTTTTGTTATTGTAAGACGTATTTTTATAGACATCTTCGAGTGGAAAGTGTACAAAACAATTGCCAAGTACCAATTACCCAGCAGTCATCTTTTAATCTACGCTTTCAGTTGTATTTTGAAATTCGTTGTAAATGAATTAAGACACCTCCCCGTCTAAAACGCCGTGCAAGCCGTTTTTGTGTCACGAGGACAACGACGACGACGACGTTCCGGAGGTGACTGGGGTGGATCTGAGAGCGGCGGTGGGCAGGCTGAAAGCCAAAAACACCGCCCCGGGACCCGACGGCTTGCATGGCAAAGCCTGGGTCCTGGCCCTGGAGGCTCTCGGGCCCCGACTACTAGGGCTCCTAAGCGCATGCTTGGAGAGAGGCCAGTTCCCACTTCGTTGGAAGACGGGGAAGCTGGTCCTCATACAGAAGCCGGGGCGCCCTGCGGACTCTCCGTCCGCATTCCGGCCCATTGTGCTGCTCGACGAGGTGGGCAAGCTCTTTGAAAGAGTAATTGCAAACCGCCTCGTCGGGCACCTTGTGGGGACGGGGCCGGATCTTGCGGAGCACCAGTATGGTTTCCGCAAGGGGCGCTCGACGGTGGACGCCATCATGCGCGTGAGAGCCCTCATGACGGGGGCTGCAGTGTCCAGGGGTGGGGTTGTCGTGGCGGTGTCTCTCGACATCGCTAACGCGTTTAACACCATGCCCTGGGGCTGCATCAGGGAGGCACTCCAATACCACCGGATGCCGACCTATCTTCGTCGTGTGGTCGGGGCATATCTGACGGACAGGGCCGTCATATACCCCGGTCGCTCTGGAGAGTGGAACCGGCGAGAGATGTCGTGCGGTGTCCCACAGGGATCGGTCTTGGGGCCGCTCCTGTGGGACATCGGCTACGACTGGGTGCTGCGCGCCGACCTCCCCAGCGGCGTCAGTGTAGTTTGTTACGCTGACGACACGCTCGTCCTGGCTCAGGGGGGGTCGCACCAGGCGGCGGCCGACAATGTGACACGCGGGGTTGCGATAGTCGCGGAGAGGATCCGGCTACTGGGTCTCGAGGTGGCCTTGCACAAATCCGAGGCCATGGTTTTTCATGGCCGCGGAAACACGCCACCGTCGGGATCCCAGTTGACGGTAGGAGGGGTTCGCATCGGCGTCGGGTCGACGATGAAGTACCTGGGAATCGTCCTCGACAGCCGGTGGAACTTCGTCGAACACTTCCGACGTTTGGCTCCCAAGCTCGAGCGGACGGGGGCTGCTTTCAAGCGGCTCCTGCCCAACCTCAAGGGGCCAAACGCCTCCTGCCGTAGGCTCTATGCCGGAGTCGTGCGGTCCATGGCCCTTTACGGGGCCCCAGTATGGGCGCGTTCTTTAGGGCGGCGCGCCGCCCACTATCTGAACGCGCCCCAAAGGGTGGTGGCCATACGGCTTGTCCGGGGCTACCGCACGATCTCCGGCGAGGCAGCAAGCCTCCTTGCCGGACTGCCACCGTGGGATCTGGAGGCGATAGTCCTCGCGCGCCTGTTTGAGTGGCGCGCGGAGGCACTACACCGGGGGGAAAACCCACTGCCGCGGCAAGTTGCCGCTCGGCGGGCAGACCTCCGGTGCGATCTCATGGTGGCATGGAGAGAGCGACTGTCGCAACCCCGTGCAGGGCACGCTACAATAGTGGCGGTAAGTCCCCTCTTTGAGGAGTGGCTGGAGAGGCGTCATGGCGTCCTCACCTACCGCCTGACGCAGGTCCTCACCGGACACGGAAGTTTCGGGAGGTTCCTGCACATCATCGGGCGGGAGGAAGCGCCCGGGTGTCACCATTGTGACGATCGCCCGGAGGACACGGTGGAGCACACAGTGGCGATCTGCCCGGCTTGGGCGGAGCACCGCCGTGCCCTCGTAGAGGCGATCGGCGGCGGCGATCTCTCGCGTCCGGCCCTGGTTCAGGCCATGGTCCGGAGCGAGAGGGAATGGGAAGCGGTCACCACCTTCTGCGAAGCAGTAATGTTAGCGAAGGAGGTGGCCGGGCGTTTGAGGGAAAGAACACCTGCCCAACCCAGCCGCCGCGGGAGACGCCCATGGCGCCGGGCGCCGCGAGACGACTTCCGGCCACCGTAGATGCGGGCCTGTGGGCGGTGAGCAATGTGTAGTTCACCGTCCGTCCGTCGATTGACGACAGGCCGTGTCGACGGCGCGTTCGTGTTTCACGCGCGCCTCAAAGAGAGTCAGCAAAGCAGAGGGGCTTGCCAGAGCCTCTGCCTGCCGGGGTTGCGGGTTGTTCGAAAGAGATACCGCGGCCTCGGAACGTAAAGGGCAATAGAAGAAACATGGGTGGGTTTTAGTCAGTACAAGTCTGACATGCCCCCCCGCTCCACCCAGAGCGGGGGAAGTCATTGGATGATTTCCCACCCGAAAAAAAAAAAAAAAAAAAAGCCGTTTTTGTGCAGTTTTCTAGAGCTATCTACTTGCTATTTAAAACGAACTAAGTAACAAAAAAATACATTAATTTTTTTTTTGTAATCTTGTTTCCATTACTGTAGATTTATTTTTTATTTTTATAGAGTAATTATTTTGTAAATCTCCTTACAACAAAAGCCAAAAATGAGAAATAATTATCAATAACATGCATCTCCTTGCAAAGTAAACATTGCTTAATTTCGCTTTGACACTAATGGATACACAATTTTATAATGAACATATTGGTACAATTTTTTTTTCCAAAAACCCAAAACTTTATTTTATATAGATTTTATTCCAAAAAAACCAGATACCGCCTTTAGATTGGGCAATAAAGCAGGTAACAAAAGCAATATCAGTTGCGATGGTCATCATCACCTGCTTAACCTATTCCCTTCTGTATTGGAGTCAGCTCTCAGTATAGCCCGATACATCTAAATACCAGCATTTTACATGGAGCGACTGCCTATCTCAAAACTCAAACTCAAACTCAAAAGCATTTATTTCATTTAGACCATTAGAGGCACTTTTGACGGTACAGTTGGCGCAGATTCCCGCATGGAACAATTATTTGTATGACTTGCATATAGTTGTTTCGGGTCTGGCTGTTTGTGCATGTGAATTTAAATGTTTGTTAACACATCCACGATACAGGAGAAAGTCCTATTACGGGGCAACGAAGAAAAAAAGTCAAGAAACAAAATGTTGAAGCTACGGTAATGGTCACAAGACATAATAACTTGTGAAAGTACTGTAGTTGCCCATTTCAAAGCGTTGACCTCTATGGAGAAGAATGGGAAAGTAAAACCATGGACACTCTTTTCAATTAGAATACTATTTAAAATCGTATTAAATCCAAATTATTATTCAAATACGATAGATACTGCTTGGTAAGACTGGTAGTCAGAATTGCGAAACCCTGTCTATCTGACAACGACTGTTTTGAGTCGCTGCCATTTGTAGTTCTTTCATGATCAACGGGACGGACTGACATAGCTTAGAACACTTTTCGAGGCACAGGTGAAGCTCGGTATGGCATAGTCACCCATTTACAGACGAAGCAAGGTAAGTGGTGGTTAACCTAACGATCAACCCGAACGTGATAACTTAGCAACGAGCTCCTCAAAAACCTTTACTAGTATTATTAAAATGAAAGTGAGTTTGTTTGTTTGTAACGTCTTCACGTCCAAATAGCCAAACCGATTTTGATGCTTTTTTCTACAGAGATAGTTGGGACCCTGGAAACGGACACAAACTTATTTAAACAAAGATAGAAAAGGGGGAGAAAGAGGGAAGAAAAGGGTAGAGGAAGATATTTTTTTCGATCATCACGGTTAAAATAAGCGTTAGCCCAAAGTAACTGGGCCATGCGGGCAAAGTCGCGGGCGGAAGCTGGTAAAAAATAAAATAATGCATGGTACATTTTTATTTAATTAATACCACACGATATTTTTTTAAGAATAATACGCAAAATTTAGGCCACAGACGTAAAAACACGCTTAGAAGAAATAAAATGAAGCGTTATTTTTAGATGTTATAACACCCAACCCACATCCAACATTGTAACTCACTTTTCATTTAGTTCAACAATTTCCAACTAGGTGGCGGTGTACCGTGCAGGGCGTTTCCTGAATCGCGGTGTTAAGATTCTCCGATGTTAAACGACAACACCGTACATTACCTATTAGTTTGCATTCACCGTGGCTCCGCGCTGGTACCTCTGAACCACGGTGAATGCATCTCTTTATACATGTTATACATACAATAATCGCGTTAAGGATTAAAAATAAAATTTCCTTAGCGAAGTCAAAAGGAAACGAAGGTGTGTTTTCCTGTAATAGTGATATTTTATTTATTCTCGACATACCTGTCGTACCTAGACAACTTTTATTACATACTAGCTTCACCCGCGTTAAATTTGGGGTAATACAGTTCCCCTTACGCCTTATTGATTAGTAATAGCAACGCTAAGTTTTCCCTTTTCTTCCCTCTTTCTCCCTCACATCCCATTTTTTTACAATAAATTAGCCTATCTCCGTCTCCTGGTTCCCAACTATCTATGTACCAAAATTCATCAAAATCGGTTTAGCCATTAAAGCGTGAAGAGGTAACAAACAAACTCACTTTCGCTTTTATAATATTAGTAAGGATTCCTACCGACCGTTTTCGGTTACAGCGACAAATCTTAGGCAAGATTAGCCATCTGCGCGGGAGATATTTTAGTGAACAAGAGTGTGCGCATGAACTCTCTCTATTTGCAGAGATTTTGTGTACCTACAATCTAAGCAAATAACCTTTACTTTACTTGTTAAATTAAGAGTATGGCCTCGACATGTATATGGTCATAGTAAATCACGTTTTCAAGGTAAATTGCTGCTACTGCTACTCATACTGCTTTTTAACTCGAAGTGATCGTTTGATTAGTTAGAGGAATGCTTTGAATCATATAGACGGGATTTTTCTGCATAACATCTACGACGATCAGTGGGTAGCTACGCCGTAGCACAAGGATCTGCTTCTACGTAAATAATGTAGTGCCTTCTTCCGCAAACCAGTAAGGACTGATTGCGGACCAGGGGGTCTACTCTCTTTCTCCGAAACGTAACTTCGTTAACGAACGAAAGTCAAAAGTAGTTACGTTTGTAACCCTACTCTATATCATTTTGCGTGAATTAGAGTAGGTTTAGAAAATTTTAATGTCAATTATAAACTTCGGACGTCCGAAATTTCGAAATGAATGAAATGAAATGACACCGTGGTAGAAAACGTTCGAAGTTTCGGCCGCAATTTCGTTTTACGTAGAATTAGAGTAGACCTCCTGCTACGGACTTCGGAAATTGTCAGCTATTCAGTATATACATACATTCTGGTCTGCAGTTTGTCCGTTACGGTTTCACCAAGACTTAACTTTCATCGACAAACAATGATTTTATTGAAACTTCAAAAACAATGATGTTTTTATCTCATTTATTACAAATAAACTAGAATGTTTTATTTCATTTATTACAAATAAACTAAATCAAAACAAAACTTGACAAAAACAAGTGATAACTTTTATCATTGACCTAACACTTATTAACGCTGTGAACCTTCGAATTATTAATACTTAATTAAATGGGGGAATCCCCATTTAATTAACTGTTATACACTATAAAAAAAATTGTTAAGATAAGAATGTTATCAGTTACTTCACTACATACTAACAAAGTCGCTGTCTGTATGTTACTATGTTGTATGTATGCTTAAACCTTTAAAACTACACAACGGATATTGCGGTTTTTAATAGGTAGAGGGATTCAAGAGGAAGGTTTATATGTACTTATAGTACTTCACGCTATGACTCTTAGGAGGTGAGCAGCAGCTGAAACCACTGAGCCGGTCGCTAGTCTATTATATAATACCAATCAAAAATAAAAACCACAAATATTCTCATTAATGCAAGCCTTTATATTTAAAGAGATTCGCATCAGTAGTAACTGTGTTGGAAAAGTGAGTTTTTAGGATTAGGATTAAATATATATTGTGACGTTTGACACGGGAAAATGGAAGAAAATAACGTGAAGTTTATGATCTATGAGCCTTGAACAAACTGGAACCCCGGAGGGTTGCAGGTTGTTCGAAAGAGATACCGCAGCCCCGGAATGTAAAGGGCAAAAGAAGGAACACGGGTGGGTTTTGGTCAGTTAAAGTCTAATACTCCCCATCGCTCCGCTCAGAGCGGGGGAAGTTATTTGATGATTTTCCATTCATAGCTGACAATGCCTTTGTACTCTATGTTTTTTATGATGTTTCTCTGTGTGTACATAAATCTTTATTGTAATATTATAAAAGCGAAAGTGAGTTTGTTTGTTACGTTTTCACGCGTGAATGGCTAAACCGATTTTCATGAATTTTGGTACAGACATAGTTGGGACCCTGGAGACGGAAATAGGTAATTTTTTTTAAATTGAGTAAAGGGGAGAGGAATAATTTTTTTTTTTCAATCATCACATGTCATGGTTAAAGTTAGAGTTAGCACAGTCTCACGTAAATAAATCCCAATAAGTTTCGCACTAGAATAGCAAAGCAGTACTAACGCCAAGGAAAAGATAATAAACTATAAAAAACATTGTTTTTACAATCAGTTTATTTTTAAGATTACAAATTAATATCCTTTTAATATAATAAAAAGTAACTTACAAAATAATAAAACATATTGTTTGTGTTTCAGCGGACTGAAATGAACCAATTTCAAAAAATGCAGTTTACAGAAATTGTTACAGAATAACATCTTATCATTAACATTATGTTAGATTATTATGTTGTTATACAATATAAAAGAGTTATCTAAAACAAATATTAAAAAATATGTCAGTATAAAAAAAACTCAATTATAAAAAGACTATGTTGTGTGTCTTACGGCTGCACCAAATAGGCCCAGTTTAGCAAACTCCCGAGTAGCTTGTGCCCGACGCAGGTTTTCAACTGCACCCAGAGTAGACCCCTTTTTTACGAATGGAAAATCATTAAATAACTTCCCCCGCTTTGGGTGGAGCGGGGAGGATTGTCAGACTTTTAACCATATCAATCAATGGAACTCAAGAAATCTCTGACTGGATAGTTCAGTACCATATACTTTTGATATTTGGTAAGAGTTTTTTGTACAACGCAGTGTTTTTTTATTAAATTTAATTATGATTACTATTTGTGGGTCTGATATTACAAAAAAAAACTAATAGTTTTAGTCTATACCCTTTTTAAAATTGCTTTTGTGTGCGCATATCATCGAACGGGTTTACTGTCGTATCGTCTGACTCCATTTCCAAGAAATTTCCTTCAGATTCAGTTAAAGGGTTGTCTGTGGGCTTGCTTAAGAGATCGCTTAAACTATTGAATGGTTTGGTGGATATACCAGACATGTAACTTGGGTAGCTAACTCGAGGAACATAAGGTGAACAATGAATTCTTCCCTTCGGTGTATCCAAAGTGTACGTGATGGCAAACTGACCGTATGAATAATAAGGACTGTATGGGGTACCATACGAATTATAAGGAGTACCATAGGAATTATAAGGAGTATCATAGGAATTATAAGGAGTACCATACAAATTATAAGGAGTACCATACGTATTACATGGCATACCGTACACATTAACTGAAGTATAAGGAACACAGTTTGTATACTGTTTAGCAAGATACGAATAGTAAGGAGGGCTGTCCCCGTAGTTGTATGGTGTACCATATGAATTATATGAACCGTATGGAGATTCTAGGTCAAACGGTTTATATGGAGTACCATCGTCGTGCCAGCAACAATCCATGAGTCCAAACATTGTGAGCGGTAAATACGTTGAACTTTGAGGAGTAAATTGTGCCACGCTGGGTGCTATAGCATCTGTGGTCGACTTTTTATCGTAAAAGTCAGCATCATATGGAAATAAGTTTTTCGGTGTATTGCCTAGGTGATCATAGCGACTAGCTCCGATATAGTCGTGAAAACTTTGCGACGCACCTGTAATTAATAAAACAGTATTAATAATCATTGCAACATATAACGGTCCCACTGGTAACTTATTACTTGTTTCTTGAGATGACTAACATTTTGTGCATGTATTTTTAATATTGACATCCAACTGAAATTTTGTATAATCTAATTTAATAATTGTTATTGTGTTTATTACTTTGATATAATTTATCTAGCGATTGTATGGCTAAGGAAGGCGGAACATAGATAGTTTCTTACTTTCGTATTTTACAGTCAAATTTTTACTTATTTTTTAAACAAAATAAACGAATTTGAATTTGGTATATCCATTTTATATCCTTTACTTTCTATACTTTAAATATCCATTTTCTATACTTTCCATATCCATTTTCTATACGCATCTCTAAAATAGATATAGAAAGTTCCCTGCTAAACCAACGCTAGAATATAGTTTAACAGTATGGAAGGGATATCGATGCACAAACGTAAACCAAGTGTTCTGTACTTCATTCTGATCACACCCACACATTGTGTATAAAAACCCAAAGTGTATATTTCACACTTACACAATTCAAAAACGTCCCCGCACTCACAGCCGGGGTTCCGAGTACATCAGTCTAAAGATCGCCGCTTATTTTGTGCGTGGGAAATTAACAATATACATTTTACAAATCAATTAAGATGGCGCGCGGCATGGACAGGTAAGGAGCGAGGAATATTAAGCAAGAGTAAGGGAGAACTGTATGAGGGTTGTTTAGGTTAGAAATGAAACAAATGCTTAAATTTAATTACTATGACCAATGTGGTAATGGAATGGCTTCAACGATTAAATTATAATGAAACTGAACATGTAATAGTAATATATTAGTTAACTTCAAAACACTCATCTACACATACACTCTCACAATCCACGCAGACCATGATCAGGGAACCTACTCAATTTCCTACACTCATACTATAACGAAATGAACAATTTTGATACATACAGATGTATTCTTCGAAAATCAGTAGTGCCAGGAACACAAAGTTCTGTAAGAAATGGTGATGTTAATAAAATTGGAAGTTTGTGTGTACATTCACGACAAATCAATTGACATACGGGTACAAGTTTAGATTACATGCCTGCTTCTGGGTTGCGGGTAGTTCGAAAAAGGTTCCGCGGCCCCGGAACATAAAGGGCAAAATAGTGACATTGGTGGGTTTTAGACAATAAAAGTCTGACACTTCCTCCCAGAGCGGGGGAAGTTATTTGATGATTTAGCATCCACAAAAAAAAAGAAATGCCTGTTTCTGATAAATTCCTAATTGAAAAACCCAATGTCAATTTGCCGGACCTGGGACTTGAACTCAGGTCCTCATGTTACCTTATTCTGCGCGCCTCAAAGAGATGTAAGCAAAGCAGAAGGGCCTGCCAGGGCCAATGCCTGCCGGGGCTGCGCGTTAGATCTAAAGAGATACAGAAGCCCCAGAATACAGTGCGAAAGAAGGAACATGGAAGGGTTTTAGTCAATACAAGTCGGACACTTCCCCCCGCTGTTCCCAAAGCGAGGAAAGTTATTTCATGATTTCCCAGACGCAAAAGTTCCTTTTAATGTAAGAAACTCTAAAAACAGGCTCTCAAGCTTAGCAGTAAGTTGCGCTTGCGACGTTTTATATAACAATCGAATACTTTTGAAAATAAGAGTAAAATAAACATCAAATACTTACAGTTAACTTCATTTTAATGTAAATACACTTGTGAATAACGGAGCAGGCTACCTCGTACTGTACAGCGACTTATAATATTTGCAAAGCTTATTTATTATCTTCGAAGACCCGTGAACTCGTTATAAAAACATAATACTAACTTTGATAAGAGCGTTTTAATTACTTTTTATCATTATTTAATTATAAATGATGTTTGTTTTGCAAGAAGGTTTTAACAAACACTTTCACACGTCTTTTTTCAAACTTATTTAATTAATTTTACCTACCTTTACGTAATTAACGTATCTTTTCCTTACTTAACGTAATTTTATTTACCTCTATATCCGACTACTCTCAGAAGAAACAGTCGAAACATATTCAGAGGTCATAGTCTCTTTTAAAGTCCAGGCAAGATAAGTGTTTAAAATGGTCTTTTTAAGAAATCACCACACAGATCGAGTTGACCTGTCCAGACAGTGCAACATTTGTAAGTTGTCTTGTAGCTAGGGCACGCCACAATAGTGGCGGTAAGTCCCCTCTTTGAAGTCTCATGGCGTCCTCACCTACCGCCTGACGCAGGTCCTCACCGGACACGGAAGTTTCGGGAGATTCCTGCACATCATCGGGCGGGAGGAAGCGCCCGGGTGTCACCATTGTGACGATCGCCCGGAGGACACGGTGGAGCACACAGTGGCGATCTGCCCAGCTTGGGCGGAGCACCGCCGTGCCCTCGTAGAGGCGATCGGCGGCGGCGATCTCTCGCGTCCGGCCCTGGTTCAGGCCATGGTCCGGAGCGAGAGGGAATGGGAAGCGGTCACCACCTTCTGCGAAGCCGTAATGCTAGCAAAGGAGGTGGCCGGGCGTTTGAGGGAGAGAACATCTGTCCAACCCAGCCGCCGCGGGAGACGCCTATGGCGCCGGGCGCCGCGAGACGACTCCCGGCCACCGTAGATGCGGGCCTGTGGGCGGTGAGCAATGGGTAGTTCACCGTCCGTCCGTCGATTGACGACAGGCCGTGTCGACGGCGCGTTCGTGTTTCACGCGCGCCTCATAGAGAGTCAGCAGAGGGGCTTGCCAGAGCCTCCACCTGCCGGGGTTGCGGGTTGTTCGAAAGAGATACCGCGGCCTCGGAACGTAAAGGGCAATAGAAGGAACATGGGTGGGTTTTAGTCAGCACAAGCCTGACATGCCCCCCGAAAAAAAAAAAAAAGTTGTCGTGTAGCTCGACTTATAACTCAAGGAGCTCAACAGCAACGGTGGCTTATGTAGGTATTGTATTTAAGATCTACAATAAATTAGCATAATATCAAGCCTGTAATTCTTTAAGGGTTAGACAGAAGTATAAGTATCTAATAGACCATATTTCGCCATTTATATTTCTAAATCCCATGAAATAAGGGGCGACTCTATTGCCATCATCAAATCTTCCTGCCCTTGTCCCATTCTATTTGGGGTCAGCGTAGCACGTTTTCTTCTTCCATTCTCCCCTATCAGACGTCAGGGCATCATTTACTCCTTTCTCCTTCATATCATTCCTTACACAATCCATCCATCTTTTCTTTATAATTATTATTTATTTATTTTATAGACTACAATGTGGTCCAATGTGTTAATAACAATATGACTTAGCCTATGTTAGTACTTAATAACTAGAAGAGATCGAGTGCGATAAGTTAGCCCCCACATTAGCGAGCTGTCTGCCCGGTTAGCTATCGATTGCAGGATAGTGTTGGGACTGCCAAGCAGCCTGTGGAGTAACGAGGCAGATTTTTTTCGCCACAACTCATCAAAACTGACAGTGCGTGCGTCATTGCTGAGGCACTACAGAAGCGTGGCAATTGCAGCAATACCCTGAATGCATTATTTTACTTTCATGCATTATTATTCTTTGGCCTTCCTCTCGCTCTCCGTCCATCATTCAGATCCATCACTCTTTAAGTCATACATGCTCTATTTTCATCAACCAAGCACAAGTTCCAACTCCAAGGCTGCTGCCGAGAATTTCGTGATGGAAACACACTGTATCTGGGAACCGATCCCAGGACTTCATCCTCAACAGTTGCACTTGCGACCACCAGACCTACGACGCAGTCTATTAATAGTTAATTATTAATAAATAAAATAAAAAAGCTTTTATTTTTCCTTACAAATATTAAGAGATACGAAAACAAACTAACTTCGTAAAACAGTAAAATCTTTCACCTTGCTTTCATCATGCTTTGACCTTGTTGCTCTCCTCATTAACTTGGTCAACTTGATTAAAACAATTTTATCAGTTAATTATTACGTATCGTCAAATTAATAAAAAATCTCGGACTGCCCCAACGCGACGTGATGCTCATGACTTTTTTATCAAGATAAAGCAAGGAAAGAAACATTGTACGCAATTGAGGGTCAAAAGTCATTTTAGATAGTATTTTAACTGTTTATTAACTTCGTTACTAGCTCAAAAAGCAACGATTATTGGTTTCGAAAATCACAAATTTTATATTTTTTGTGTCATTCAAACGTTTTTTTATACTTAGGTACTAACCTTGAACTGTGTATGCTTAGATAGCTTTGTCATATTCAAAGGAAGAGTAAAACGGGACTAACAAAATTGGGCAAGTGCAACTCGGACACGCACACTAAGGGTTCCGTACAAAAGTGCGACATAAAGAGCCATATCTTTTGATTGCGTAGGCTTAGAGGGTTGGTTTTATCAAAACACAAAGAAACTACAGATTTAAGTATATGGTTTTAATTTCAAATTGATACGTCTTCGTGTTGCCGAGATAAAAGGTCTTGGCTGACAGACAGATGACAAAAAAGTGATTCAATAAGGGCTCTGTTTTTTTCTTTTGAGGTACGAAACTCTATAAAGAACCGGGATGACGCCCTGAAAGATTATCGCAAACGCTGAAATGTCGGGTGTACTGTACTCTAATTTCCACCCTTTTTTTATTTACAAGCTTCTACGCCGTTACACACAGTGGCGCTCAGCCCAGCTTGGGCGGAGCGCGTCTCTAGAGTTCGGCCCTGGTTCAGTCCATGGTCCGGAGCGAGAGGGAATGGGAAGCGGTCACCTCCTTCTGTGAAGCAGTAATGCTAGTGAAGGAGGAGGCCGGACGTTTGAGGGAGAGAACCTCAAACCAACCCAGCCGCCGCGGGAGACGCACCGGGCGCCGGGCGCCGCGAGACGACTCCCGGCCTGTGGACGGTGAGCAATGGGTAGCTCACCGTCCGTCTGTCGATTGACGACAGCCCATGTCGACGGCGCGTTCGTGTTTCACGCGCGCCTCAAAGAGATGTCAAGCAAAGCAGAGGGGCTTGCCAGGGCCTCCGCCTGCCGAGGTTGCGGGTTGTTCGAAAGAGATACCGCGGCCCCGGAATGTAAAGGGCAATAGAAGGAACATGGGTGGGTTTTAGTCTGTACAAGTCTGACATGCCCCACCGCTCCTCCTAGAGCGGGGGAAGTCATTAGATGATTTCCCACCCGAAATAAAAAAAATGCTTCTACGCCGTAGCATGAGGTCTACGAAGATTATGTTGTGCTACGCCGTAGCACAAGATCTACGCAAGTGATAGAATTGCTATTTCCTTACCACAATAAGAGCCTTCGTATTTAAAAAATTGACTGAATGGTAACCAAGGTTATCGTTTTACCTACTAGCTGTACTTCGGAGGTCAGATAAGCAAGCGTTTTATATTATCTGCTGCTATGGAGCGGTATCCGGTTAGACTGGAAGCCGACCCCAACAAAGTTAGTTAAACCCTAGGCAGATTACAGTAAGGTATCACCTGACTGTATTTTACATTAAGCGACTTTCTATCTGAACTCCACAACCCAGTTAGTACTGGGTAATAAAAATACCCCTTGGTAAGACTGGTTGTCAGGCTTTCGGGACACTGTAACCTGTAACGACTGTCAAAAATCTACAAATGACCGGACCAACCAGTCGGGACCCACAGCTTAACGTGCTTTTCAAGGAACAAAAGAAACTCGGTATGTAACGGCTGGTCGCCCTATCGACAGACAAACCTAGGCAAGCGCGGCTGAAGCTAACGATCGACCCGAGCGGCTTTTATTATAGAGCCACGAGTACTTCATGAGATTCTATACTAAGAATCAAAAGTTGTAGTTATGTATCTAATCTAATGTTTCAAATACACATCCGTTCAGACGTTTTAGATAAACTATCTCCTTTAAAAACTCTTGATTATTTATGTAACACATATAGAGGTACCTATCAAATATAAGATAACAACTGAGTATATAAAGCTTAGTTAAATCGTTTTAGCGTTAGTAAGTACATGTAATTGACTTGCTGCAATTGTGTATTTTGTATTCATTGTGGTTCGGACAACGAGAACTATGAAGTTACTGGTAAGTTATTTTATTATTATTTGCTGTAAGATTACTGTTGGAATTCTTTTCTTTTAAAGTTGCCTCATATTAGGAATTTCTCCTACATAGTGGGTGCGTTTACCAGCCAGACCCGGAACAACTATCTGTAGGCCATACAAATATTTTTACAAAAAACAACAGGATTAATTAATTTATACAAATATTTTGAATATAAATAAAATAAAAAAACAATGTTATACATATGTGTATATCTGTGTGTCAATAGATAGTTGTGTGTATTTTTAATTTTGATTTATTTTGTGTTTTTATTTCAACCGCATGATAAAATAAAAAACTAGCTTTCTGCACTTCTCCATATAAAGTTTAACTATGTTAATTTCATATTCCTTCGTCCGCGTTATTTTCTTAAAAGACAAGCAAATTACTTCGCGTAGTATACAATGGGTTCGGTCACGGTCTAGCGATATTCTATGTACTTATATAACAAACATTCTAGTACTCAAATTTATTGATTTTCATTAAAAAAAACTGCCATATTTTTCACAAAAAAAGTTAACAAAACTTTCGTTGATTTACTTATTTATTTAGGACTTTAATTTTGTTTTCTAAAGTTACGAAAATGTAAGCTCATTGTTTCTTAACTTAAACGATAGATAATTGCCCTCCGAATAAACCTATTTTAAACTCAGTAAGACCAAAAATTTAAGAGATATGATTATTTTTTGTACACGCATAGAGAATATCCCAAAACGGCTGTCAAAAAGTGGGGAAGTGAATTAGACCTAAGTGTTTCGCGGTAATAGTATATTAAAATACTCGTTTAAGTATCTAGAATATCGCTAGTCCATGATCCGGACACATTGTATAAATTCACGTATTACTATATAAATTATATCTCTTTTTCGTGCGTAAAATTATGTATGTTCGAACTTCCGAAGAACAACCTTTGTTTTAACATAAACTATTTGTTGCAGCTTTTCCTTTTCCTGATCGTGTTGTGCTTGGTTGAATTCTACTGTGAGTATAAACCTATTTACATATCTATTTCATCATAATCTAAGCCGTTGTTTAGTTGTTTGTCTGCTGAACCTGACTATCTTTTGTCTTTTTATATCTTTATTCAAAAGTTTAAATTGGTAAAATATATACATTAAAACTTAATGGCAATGTAGGTAAAACTAAGTAAGATGCCTGTACTAGGATGAACCTGTATCATAGGCGACATGAGTTCATACACATTACATTAAGGACAATAGATCTATTAATAATATTAAAGTTTTTAAATAGTGTGATTACGTGCGTACGAACTATCCTGTGGTGACCTCTAATTCATTTAAGGGCCCTAGGGCTAAAAGCCACTGTAATGTCGGTGACCGCACGCACGGTCACCCTCTGGCTGGGGTACGAGCCTCAGCTTACGGCGTCATTATTGTAACGACTAGAAGGGCCGGGTCGGGTTATTATTTTATTTTATTTGTTTATGTATTTATATATACACACAAAACACATATGATGGAAAAATACATACAGACAAAAATACACAAAGGTACTGCTTTTTTTAAAATCTTTTTTAGCAAACCTGCGATAGGACAGATATATAAGACACAGTGTGTAAAATATCATGTATTAATATAGAATAAAACATACATGCTAATAAAATAAAAATAGTGAATTTAGATACTTTTAAAACTACTTGCCCAACCCGCGGTTTGGCTATTATACCAAGGGTCGAGTTTTCGTTTTTAAGACGGAATTTCGCGGCTTGCTTCTGCGACGAGCTGGGACGGATTCTGTAGAAAAGTATTCAATTTTAATGTTCTACTATGTTTAAAATGTAATCGATGAAAAAAAACCCATGGGCATAAACAATTTTTTTTATCCCAAGAAGAAGTTTTAGTCCATTGAAAAGTTACATTTGGGGTTGCGTTTTTTAGAGGACGCAATTTTATTTTTTTGATGTATAGGGGGGGTCAGTGTAAAGCTAAAACCAAGTTTGTGGGGTCGCCACCCTTGTCCCACGGCCGCCATCTCAAAAATAGGGGTTGAAATGGTTTTTAAAATCAACATCGAATCAATTATTTCAAGTAAGCCAGTAACAGGAACTTTTTAATTGTCGAACCTTTTATTATCTATCTAGCTTTGGGCAAGCATATTTTTTTTAATAATGGTAATTTTGCAGCCTTCTTTGTTAAGTTGGAATTAATTATTGTTATGGGTAGAGTAATGTCTTCATAATCTATCTAATATATAAAACTAGCTTTTGCCCGCGACTTCGTACGCGTGGATTAATAGTTCCCGTTCCCGGGGTATTTCCGGGATGAAAACTATCCTATGTCTTTTCTCAGGTCCCAGACTATATCTGTACCAAATTTCATTAATATCGGTTCAGTGGTTTAGGCGTGAAGAAGAGACAGACAGAATTACTTTCGCATTTATAATATTAAGTTTAGATTTAGATTTAGAATGTCGTGTCACAATGTTCGTTCCCATACTCCTCCAAAACGGCTCGACCGATTGTTATGATTTTCTTATGTTTGAGAATCGGGTACTACCTACATCTTTCGAACCCCTAAGTAATAAAGGTGGTAAGCAGCGGGTGGAACCGCTGGGCACAGCTAGTATTTTTATAGTTTTTGATTTTCTTTATTATTTCATCAGTGGTTTAGCCCGTCCATGGGTCTCTGATTCGGTACATGCCGTCGAGAAATATCTCTCAGGCATGCTCTTTACATTGTTTTATTTTTACTTCACTGAAATAAGTGAAAATTATATAATACGCACATTAATCTGAAAAATCAGACGTTTCTTCAGTTCGAACCCGAGACCTGTGACCATTGTTGTTGTAATTGTTTTTGGTAACGTCAGAAAATATATTTAAATTTAAAAAAAAACGGATGCAGTGCTATGTCGGTTTTATTTAACCACCAACTGTAACATAGTTAACTGGATTTAATTGTTGCTATGACCCCTTTTAAATGAAATATATCGAGTTTCCTTTCACCCTGCATAGGTATTTTCGTGACTCGGCCAAGTGCGAGTCAAAGCCGCGGACCGAGGGTTTAATATAAGTTCTTTACCTAAACAGCGGGAGAAGAAGAGAGAGAGTAGGGTAGAGGATTATTTTTTTCACATTTTTAGAATTGTGAAAAAATTAACCCTCTAAGAGACTACAGATTTAAGTATACAACCACGTGTAACCAAAATAAAGGGTCTAGACAGACAAATAAACGGATAACAAAGTGTTCCTATAAGGCTTCCGTTCTTCCCTTCTGTGAGGTATTTCAATATTAAGAAACTAGACAGTATCAAATGTTTTTGTTAAGCGATTAATACAGCGTGCTTGTTATTATTACTTCCTAGTGGTCCGACGGGTGGTTGTACTATTTAGCGATACGTTGTTGGTCCCATGCAGAAGACTGTCATATTTAACTATCTTTTGCCTGCGGCTTCGCTCGCGTTAAATTCTTATTGATTTGTAATAGCAACGTTAATAAGACGTTTTTCCACTCTAGGAATTTCTCATGTATCGTGAGTGCGTTTACAAACATTTAATCTCACATATACAAACAGCCATACCCGAAACAACTATCTGCAGTTCATACAAATATTTGTTCCGTACGGGAATCGAACCCACGACACGCAGCGCAGCAGTCGATCGCTCAGCCACTGCGCCAACTGTGCCGTCGTCTTTCTCCCTCATATCCCACTTTAAAAAAAAATAGCTTATGTCCGTCTCCTGATTTCCAACTATCTCTGTACCAAAATTCATTAAAATCGGTTTAGCCATTAAAGCGTGAAGATGTAACAAACGAACTCACATTCGCTTTCATAATATTAGTACCTAAGGATATTAGTAAGGATGGTACATTTTCTGATACACACTGTAAAATATTTTTTTGTTGCTTTCAGGCACACCTGTATCATTTGATGATGGCAGGGGACGCTACACCGAGAAACACACTTCGCACCTTAAGGGTTACAATGCTAGTCTTGCTTTAAACTTAGGCGGAAAAGTTGGATACAGAGACGGGGTCGCGGTGCTGGAAACTAATAACTTTATTGGTCCTGACGTCAAAAGTTACGATGATACCATTGTAAAAGATTTTGTCAGAGACCCCGATGAGGCACCAACTAATTCTGAAGCAACCAATGGCAAGCAGAAACAAAGTAGCAATCTAGGAGCAATATCCAACAATCGTGGCCTGATGCCTAACAACCAGTTCCCAAATCAGTATCCGAATCAGTACCCGAATCAATTTCCAAATCAGTACCCGAATCGATACCCGAATCAGTACCCTAATCAGTACCCGAATCCATACCCTAATCAATACCCAAATCAATACCCGAATCAATTCCCGAATCAATACCCTAATCAATACCCGAATCAATACCCGAATCAATTCCCGAATCAATACCCGAATCAATACCCTAATCAATACCCGAATCAATACCCGAATCAATTCCCGAATCAATACACGAATCAATACCCTAATCAATACCCGAATCAATACCCGAATCAATTCCCGAATCAATACCCGAATCAATACCCGAATCAATACCCGAATCAATACCCGAATCAATACCCGAATCAATACCCTAATCAATACCCGAATCAATACCCGAATCAGTACCCGAATCAGTACCCCAATCAATTCCCGAATCAATACCCAAATCGATTCCCGAATCAATCCCCTAATCAATACCCGAATCAGTACCCGAATCAATTCCCGAATCAGTACCCCAATCAATTCCCGAATCAGCTGCCAAATCAGAACCCAAAACCGATCATAACAGCGCCGAATAACCAACTGAAGAACCCGGGCACACCGAACAACCAAGGGGACCAGTATGAAACCTCAACATACAACAAAATACAAAACTGACCGAAAGTCACGCTACGGCCATCGGGGTCGAAGAATATAACGAGTGTGGCAACATTTGTGGGAACACTACATACTTTCTTATGTAAATAAATCTGTATCATTACCTTGATTAAACTTTTTTATATAGCCTTTCTTAGTTTTCAAACCTCCATTAGTCCTCCGCTGTTCCCGAGATAAAGGTTCTTGACAGACAGGCGTACAACAATGTGATCTTATAAGGTTTCCGTTGCTTTTCCTCTTGAATTGCCGAACTCTAAAAATAACAAATATATTAAGCATCGTATTACACAGTATTGCAGTCAATACTCTGGCCTTCACAACCTGGGTTGTCAGAAGGCAGTCGTTATAGGCTGGAAGTTGACCTCAACATACTGGGAAAAGGCTGGGCAGATGATGAGAAGGTCTATGCAGCAGTAGTAGCTGCTGCTAAAAGTCATCGTTACAAACAAGTTTATTTTAGACTCGCATTTCGTCAGTTTCACTACTGAGAATTATTGTCAGAAAAACCTGACAAATATACATGTTACGGGCAATTTGATAAGTCCGGGCGCTATTAATAATGGCCGGTCTGTATTTATAATGCCCGACTCAATTTTGCCATGTGATTAAAACAGCATGATTAATCACTTTTCTCGGCCATTATGAATAATGCCTAACCCTATATTGGGCAAAGGTGAATTATAGTGTTTTTGTTTATTAAAGGAAATTAAACTTCCTAACCTAACTTAACCTACGTTCCGAAGTATTACACCGAACTAATACGTCGCTGCGAGCGCGCATGGCGGTTCAATTTATCACATTGCCCGGCTACAAGTAGGAACTTATTGTACTGCCCGGTCCAAGTGATAAATTCAAGCTTCTCAAACACTGACTTATTACATGGACCACGAGCCGTTGGGCATTATTAATAATGGCCGGTCAAAGTGATAAATTCATCACTTTGCCCATCGTTCTAGGGCATTATTAATAATGGCTGGTCCTTATTAAAAATGCCCAGTTAATCACGTTGCCCGTAACATATACACTAATCTAATCAAAGTTTGGGTATTTAGAACAAAAATAAACCAAACATATTTACGTATTGTGTATAAAAATGACAGATTACAGGGAAATTTTTAATTCACAGAAGGTTATCTTGACTTAAGTAAAATATATTCGTCATAAGTTCAATAATGTTGACATAGCATAGATTACAATTTATTGTATATAAATCTTTAAAAATATCAGTTGTGTATTCAGTACTTGACAATATTTCAAACTGATAGTTCGTTTTGTTATAAAGTTGCATATATTTTTACAACTAATACCATGAAGTTAATCGTAAGTGTTTTTATTTTCATTGGTAATCTGTTTTTTTAAGTAGGGATACCGGATAGTAATAGAATCACGTGAAAACATTGTCTCTGATTTATGTTTCGTTATGTTTTGACGCAGTGTCAACATTGTATGGACTTGATTGTCGTGGCAATGTAATAAACTAAACGGAAATTGTTAGCCTACCCTTCTCAGTGTTGTGACTTTTTGCAAGACAGACAGGTGAGAGAAAATCTAGTGGAAACTGTAGACTCTTGTCGATACTCAGAGATGCGGGGTGCAGGAGAATACAGTCAAACCAGGAATACCGAGGCAAGACGAACGCTACCAGTCATAGTGTTATTTTTAAGTCGTTCAACAAGGGAAATTCATATCGATAGACTACCAGGAAACTCCCTTAGATAACTTTAGTTAGGTCTTTTGTTGTGAAAACCACTTTGGCAAATTCTTTGACCAAATGCGAGTTGACAAAATATTATGGCCTAGTAATCCTAGTATTGCTGTTCCTATTTTTTCTTCCCATACAATAAAATAATGAATGTTTTTGGCAATTCATTGACGACGAATTTTTTTTTTTATAAGCCACTTGAGTCCCACTGCAGGGCAAAGGCCTCCCCTCCTTCCTCCCATTTTTCTCTGTCTTTTGCTAATGTGACCCAGTCCTTTTCGTAGAAGTCTAGCTCGTCACGCCATCTCCTTCTGGGCCTACCGCGTCGCCGGGTTCTGTTGTTCAGAACCCAATCGGTTGATATTTTAGCCCAATTTTGTTGCGACATGCGGCAGATGTGGCCAGCCCAGTTCCACTTTAATTTTGCGGCTGTTTTGCCAACGTCTGCTATTTGGGTCTTGGAGCGTTGGACGACGAATTTAACGATTAAAAAAAAAATGACACTTTCACCCATTTTGGTCTAAAAATATACAAAAATGTTTTCATCAAAAGCGCTAAAGTGTTTTTTTAAAACATGCGGTATCTCTAATGGGTGTACTTATGTGTAAAGTTTATAAGAATCACTATGTATGCACTCTCACAATCGCTCTCCTTTGGAGTATCAACGCGAGATTTCCCGTCACACTTCTGAACTACCGATAGCAAAGTGCGTATCAATTTCATTCACTCATAATTTGTTCCAGGTCTCTGTGTTCTTGATCGTGCTGATTATAGAAGAAAACAAATGTAAGTATTTTATCTATATACTTATTATTTAAATGACGAAATTTATTAACTAACGGACTATCATTTGTTTCATTATCGTATTTATATTATTTTTTATTGACCCCAGACTGACTTTTTCGTTCAATGTCAATCGTGTGGCGTCTAAATATAGGATTTATCTGTTTTGGTTTGATTCAGTATACAAAGTAAAAACTAAATGTTTATTCCGAAACTAATTCAAGATTTTAGGTTTCTGTTTTGCTATTTTGAGCTCTTAATATCATAAGATGGCGTTAAGTTTTATAAAAATACTTGAACTCACTTGACTTTCATTCCATCTCAAACTCAATTGCCACTTATTTGTATGGTATTTGTATTAATAAATAGAAGCTCCACACAAATACCATTACATAACTCAAAATTAAAAAATCAAAATTAAATTAGAGTACAAAGGCACAGCATAATTGTCACTTAAAATTAAGCTTAAAATGTCTGAACCTAAAGTAAATAATTGATTTCAGGTGCACCGTCGTACAGAAATAGACATCATCACCACTATCCGTCAAGAACATCTCCAGTCTACAGATGCCATGAACCATATGGCTCATCATATCGTTTCTATGTAAGGCGTCCCTGTATATGGCACGGTGCCCATTACGGATCCTACTACGGTTCCCGATCAGGGTCCCATTCCGGATTCCGTGACGGTTCAAAGTCCGTTTCTAATGCCGGTTCTCAATACCTAACCCACTATGGTTCACGTTCAGCGTCCCATTCTGGCTTCTATGACGGTTCCCATTCCAGGTCTAATTACGGTTTCCATTACAGACCCCACCACGGTTCCCGTATAGGGTCCCATTCCGGCTTCCGTGACGGTTCCTATGACGGTTCCGATTCTGGTTTCGTTTCCCATTCCGGGTCTAATACCGGTTCCCGTTACGGATCCCACTACGGTTCCCATTCAGGGTCCCGATCCGGCTTGCGTTACAGTTCCCTTTCCGGCTTCCGTCACGGTTCCTCGTATGGCTCCAAGTACCGTCCTAACTACGGTACCAGATATATTACTCCAATAAGTCCGCTTATACCAGTGAAGAAGACCGTAACCAAACAGAAGCCCATAAATAAGACCATGAATATGTCCGTAAACGAAGACGAGTCCATGGCTGGAACCAAATCTGTCACTGAAGACAAACCTTTAGAACAACTTGTAGAGAGACCATTGAAGGTGGCGGTAGAAGTGAAATTCGAGAATCCAGTAGAAATTCCATTGGAAGAATCAGTTATAAAGCCAATAAAAACGCCAGTGCAGATGGGACCTCGAAAGCCAGAACAGACGGCAGATGAGAAGCCAGTTGAGATGGCAACTGAGAAGACAGAAGACAAACCCGTTCCGATGGCAACTGAGAAGCCAGTAGAGATGGCAACTGAGGAAACAGAAGACGAAACAATAACGGTGTCGTCTGAGAAGCCAGAAGTCAAACCCGTTCCGAGTGCAACTGAGAAGTCAGTAGAGATGACAACTAAGAAAACAGAAGTCAAACCAGTACCGATGGCATCTGAGAAGCTAGAAGAGAACTCAGTTGAGATGGCAACTGAGAAGCCAGATAGCAGACCCGTGACTAGGGACAATCGTGTAGTCAAGCCAGTAGAAAAATCTGCAGACCAGGCGTCAACCTTCGAAAATATCATCTCGTACAGTCCCCTTTCCAACCCCTTAACTGACTATGCGACAGTTATCCCATTCGATGATATACCCACAGAAAACCAATTTGATATGGCTACAAAAAATCCGTTCAAAGATGTAAGAATTATAATCTGATCTTCACCATCATCTGCCTCATAGCCACTACTTATGTTGGAGATATTGTGCAGTCTACCCGGATGCAGTTTAATAACGTAATTTTTCATGCTCATCACTTCCACAACCCTGTTTTTTGGGAATGTGAAACGTTTTAAAAATAAGTATTTTAATGTGAAATTGAATAAAAATTAAGTTACGAGTTTGTAAGCAAATAGAACGACTTTTATTTTTATACCGTTCACAGAAGGTACTGTACGAATTTTAAGAAGAAAGCTGAGCAGTTATTCCCCTATTTTCTGCCTGGATAATTACGAAACCACTTTAAACAGATTTAGGTGGCCAGCACCTAATTGCGAATATCCTCTTACATGACTTTCTTTTAATTTTGAATTGACCATCAGGCTCTTTTTTTTTGAGGTGGTAAATCATCAAATAACTTCCCCCGCTCTGGGCGGCGCGGCGGGGAGTTTCAGACTTGTACTGACTAAAACCCACCCATGTTCCTTCTATTGCCCGCAACCTCGGCAGGTGGAGGCCCTGGCAGGCCCCTTTGCTTTGCTGACATCTCTTTGACGCGCGCGTGAAACACTAACGAGGCGCTATAGCTGGTCTTCTGCATACTTTTTCATAAATCGACTGTTTTTTTTCTCGAGTCGCGGAAATTTCTGACTTGTATTTTAAGATCTTTGAAAGTAGTAATGTAATATTATTACTAATAATGTGTTGGTTTACCAACTAGACTAGAACTAGATACCCTGGATAGGATGGTCCGTACACTGTTGACAGCTAGCGAATGCATCACCCACGTTCTTCTGTGATGAAACTGTATATGACGCGGAGTTGTGGGAGTCACAGGACACAACATTTCCTAAAAACCGACGTGGGAATGCATCGAGATGTGGTTGCAGTGGACAAGGGCCTCATCCCGCTCTCCTTGGCTAAAGAGAACTGGCGCAAACCTGTAGTGCTTGACACTAAAGACCTTAGGAGGGTATGGCAGAGTAAGGAGCTCCTCGGACGCTTTTTCCGGGCCCTATGTGGACTCGATGTAGATCAATCAGCGTCCGTAGCCTGGCCACGTTCCGAGAATCTCTTTGGAGAAACTGAAGGTTTTATCTGTGCAATCATGGAAATTTATGATGACGTATAACTACCGGAGATTTATTAAGAAGGACGGCACGGTTGACACATGTCGGGCATGCCACCGTCCGTGTGAATCAATTCGTCACATTATCTCCAGCTGTTCTCGTCTAGCTAAAGTAGAGAACTTACATAGACACAACCTTATAGCCAGGATTATCCATCAGCAACTTGCTCTAAAGTACAGCCTTGTGGAATCGGAAGAACCGTACTATAGGTATGTGCCCGACCCAGTTCTTGAACATGGCAATGTCCATGTAATTCTGTTGGATGAAATGTATAGCAAAATTTGAAAATGTATTAAGTGAGGCTGCCTGTAGTAGTAGGAAAAATAAGGTTTAAAGGAATGGAATACACATGTAAAAGTAGTTCACACCCAAGCAAAAGACCAAAAAAACGTGGCTCTGGTTCGGTCAACCCAGTAGTGGGACCATCTATGAAGATATGAAATTAACGCGAACATTTTTAAATCAAAATTGAAATGGTGTATTAAAAACCAAGAAAACATTAAAATGGATATTCTACCCACATTACATTAATAAAATAGCACATAGCAATATACATAGCAACTGAAATAGCAAATATTTTTAAAGAACACCTTAAAATGAGTTCACCTTCTGCGACTTCTTGACATTCAAAAGTGTCTGTAATGGTCTAATTACGACGCCTGTACAGCCTGTACCCTCGCTTCAGATAATGGTTTTTGCGATCCCCGAGAACAACCCACGTCCTGAAGCGCCGCCTCAGATATCAGATTCTGTGAGCCCTGAAGGTGATCCGCCCCGGGCGCCGGGCGCCGCGAGATGACTCCCGGCCACCATAGATGCGGGCCTGTGGACGGTGAGCAATGGGTAGCTCACCATCCGTCCGTCTATTGACGATAGGCCGTGTCGACGGCGCGTTCATGTTACACGCGCGCCTCAAAGATATGTCAGCAAAGCAGAGGGGCTTGCCAGAGCCCTCCGCCTGCCGGGGTTGCGGGTTGTTCGAAAGAGACACCGCAGCCTGGATGCTGGTTGTTTAGTACCAGTAAAAATTACACTGTTCAAGGCTTATTGCCAATCATTTTACACCAGCAGCCTTTGGGCTAATCATGCCCTAAAATCAGCCAATACCCTTCGAGTACAATATAAAGTTTAGGGAGCTGTTGAGGCTTTTACCCTATTGTAGTGCGTCCAGTATGTTCGCTGATGCGCACACTGACGACTATTTTGCAGTTATGCGTAAGAAGGTGGCGTCAATTATGTGCAGAGTGGGAGGAAGCACCAACAGCATTTTGAGAGTGTTTAAATAAATAAATAAATATCTTGGGACAACTCACACTTGGCTATCTAATCCCAAGCTAAGCAGAGCTTGTGTTATGGTAACCTGACAACTGATATACATACTTATAAAATTTATAAATACATACATATTATAGATAAATCACACCCAAACACAACAAACAATCATGCTCATCACACAAAGTTTGTCCTAGGTGGGAATCGAACCCACGACCTCCGGCTCAGCAGTCAGGGCCACTAACCAGCAGGCCCGTGGAAAGCCGTCGTCGTTTGCCGAAAAGCGGGATGGGCCTACATTGGGTAGGTTTGTCAAGCTTCATGTCTTACATGGGCCTTGATAAATCTACCCGGGGCCGAGTTTGGCCACACTATTTTATTTCTTTTTTTTTTCTATAAATACTAACATAGGTTTTAATGATAATACTAACACAATGTTGGCCAATTGTAGTCCGTAAATAAAACACTTATATTTAATTTTTATTTTATTATAAAAAACATGTTAAAGCCAAAATAAATGTATGTAAGAAAATACTAACATGAAAAGCCATCAAGGCGTGAAAGCGATAAAAGACAAAATGACAAAGTTTATTCTCGTACATAAAATTGATTATATGTTGCAACACTATATTAAAACCACCCCCAGTCGTCTTCGTAGTGTCTTCTTCGCTTCGGCCACTGCACATCAAAATTAAAACGCGAATTCCTCTGTACATATATTACATCGGGAACGTCAACCAGCAACTGCCGTCTAGTATTAATCTGCATGCTCTCAGGAATCAACCATTCCAAGCAAGGTGCACCTGAAATTGTAATTCATTTTAACACAAGAAACCACGCGAGCTTTGCCTCGAGCATCGACGATGCACTCGAAAGGCTAGTTCTGGGCGACAAGATGGTGTGCTGCTTAATAAAGCGTAATATGAAAACTGGCAAAATGAGCAAGTACTATTATATACACCTCTGTTAGTTCAGGCGTCATGTTGTGTTATGTTATTCCACAACAGCGCCTTTCTAGCAACGCCTTACAATTATTATTTAACTAGCTTTCGGGGTAACACAGTTCCCCTTTCCTGATTTACAGGTACCTGCTACCTGCAGTATTTTCCCTTGCGCCTTATTGATTTGTAATAGTAATGATAAGTTTTGCCTTTTCTTTTTCCCTCATATCCAACTTTTTTTTAAAACAAGTTATCCTATGTCCGTCTCCTATATTTCTGTACTAAAATTCATCAAAATCGGTTTAGCTATTTAAGCGTGAAGAGGTAACAAACAAACAAATTCACTTTCGCTTTTTAACCGACTTCAAAAAAGGAGAAGGTTCTCAATTCGACTGTATTTTTTGTGTTTGTTATGTAATATTAGTAAGGAAGTAAGGATACAATGTGTTTATGATAAGTATATTCTATTAAAACTATACTTACAGTTGAATCCGTTCATACACACCAACATCGAGAAGAAAATAATCTGAAAAACATGACAATGATAATGTTATCATGAGTCCTAGTTTGGGCGTTCTCGCTTTCGATTCCGTTCAGTACATGGTCCAGAGCGAGAGGGAATGCGAAGTGGTGACCTCCTTCTGCGAAGCAATAATGCTAGCAAAGGAGAGGGCTGGATGTTTGAGGTAGCGAATCTCAAACCGTCTCAGCCACCACAGGAGACGCTCTGGGAGTCAGAAGCCGCGAGACGACTCCTGGCCACCGTACGGATGGATATGTGAACATGTGGCATCGTAGACGGACACCGGCTCGCTGTCCGTCCGTCCAATGATGACAGTCTGCATCGACAGAGCAAACGCGTTCCACGTCTAAAGGAGTATTGATGGGTTTTAGTCAGTTAAAATCTGCCACACCCTTCTACTCCGCCTAGAGCGGGAGGAGTCATTTGACGATTTCCCATCCGTCAAAAGAGGCTATATTTATAAAAACATAAATTTAGAAGAAAAAAAACACTTATTTACTCACCAAAAGTTTCATTATAGATAATAATATTGCTTACTGCAACAAAAAGCGTAATTACTTTGCAATATTTGTTGCCTGACTGTACGTAATGCAGAACAGGGAGAGCTTTATATACTAATGAGCCAGATATAAAAGTACGAAATATTTAAGGAAAATATTTGTTGTTTTTAATTTGATTTGTTCCTGATGACCTATGCCATCCAGTGCCGATAAAGAAAGCTGTTTTGAAACCAACTTGTCGGTTGTAGTTTGTGTAAGCGAGATAACACAGAAAAACTTGTGTTATTACTTACCAGCATTTGCCAGCGGCTTCGCTCGCGTTAAAGTCGGTATAACACAGAACCTGCAGTTTTTGCCATAGTGCCTTATTGATAGCCTATGTCCGTCTCCTGGTTCCCAACTATCTCAGTACCAAAATTCATCAAAATCGGTTTAGCCATTAAAGCGTTAAGAGGTAACAAACAAACTCACTTTCGCTTTTATAATATTAGTAAGGAAGTAAGGATTAGCTTCCGCCCGCAACTTCGTCCGCGTGGCATAGTTACTTTGGGCTAACGCTAACTTTCACCTGCGTGTAAAAAATGTCGTAATTTTCGCAACTATCTCTGTACTATCTGCAGGTCTTATAAATATTTGTTCCGTGCGGGAATCGAACCCGCGACACGCAGTGCAGTAGCCGATCGCTCAGCCACTGCGCCAACCGTGCCGTCGACATCGTTTGGGTCGTGGACATCAGATAGGCAGTCGCTCCATGTAAAATACTGGAGTTCTGGTAAATCAGGTAAGATTGGGAGCTGACCACAACATACTTGGAATAACGATAGACCGATGATGAAATGATATGAGTCTGACCTCTCGGCGCAATTATAGAAGCCGAGGGCATTGACTAATAAACAATCTTTTGATAAGCTGTCTCGTAAAAAAAACCAGTGTCAAATGGGAAAGTCCCAAAACTTAAACAGACTGTTATCAACAGTTAGCCATTTAATGTGCAATTCTGTTGGCTATTGACATTTAAACAAGATAATATAATTATAATTACGTATGTGTCTTCTAAGTGGAACAACATAAGGAAACCCGATGCGTAAGAAGTTATTTTTTTATTTTACCCAGGATGTTCCTTCATTTAAAATTTTATTATTGTATCTTAAGTTAGAATACACTGTAGAATACATTCATTGTTATAGTTACTTTGGGATTACGCTAACTTTAACCCGCGATTTCGATTATATGTATAGGTAAATAAGTGGGTCTGGGTCATAAGCAAAAGTAGAATACAATAAATTGTGTTGCCTGCGAGTTCTATTCATTGTTGATCTTGTATTTTGATGAGCTAATCGGTGGGAACGTTCAGCGCTTATTTCCCGTTCTCGTATTCAATATATATACGATTTTTTATTTGATATCCGAATGTTGATTGACGGAGAACGAGAAGAAGGCCCAATGAAAAATGGATAGATGAACGAAACGAATGATATGAAGAAGAAAAGAGTATATGATGCCGTGACGTAGTGGATATTGGAGAAAACGTGTTGTGCCGACCCAAAATATGTAGAATGGGACAAGGGCAGGAAAATGATAGATGATGAGTTTATTTTAAAATGTATGTGTAGGTATTCGTGTATTGTCGGCCCCACATTGCATGGACAATATCCGATATTCCAAATTATATATGTAATGCCTGCAAATATAAACTAGCAACAACATGCTTAGCCGTGTGGTCTGGTAGATATAATTATTATAAGTAGTAGGAACCGATAGTAATCTGGTTAAAAACGGTTATACCCACATGTTTAATCAACCATTATACGGGTTAAGCCTTTTAATAAATGTGCTAACCCGTATTAATTAAATAATGCTGACTAACCAGAATGGAAATATTTGTTTACATTTATTTTAAAGTCAACAGGGGTCCTGTGTGTTAGTAAAAAAAACTCTTAGCCTATGTTAGTAATTAATAGTTAACAGCGATCTGCATCGATCGACCAGCGAACGTACAAGCGGACTGTCTGCCCGGGCGGCAATTGAGTGCAGGATACTATTACGACTGCCACGCAATCTGCGAAGCAACCAGGCAGATTTTTTACGCCAAACTGCGTCAAAATTAATAGCAAAAATAAATAGCAACCGCCTGCGTGTGAACCGATTATGTTTCATCACCCTATAATACGGCTTTACTATTACTGTAGGACTTTCCACGTATGCCTACCTACATAATAACCCGATTAGCAAGCGAATATCTGCGCCCGCGTCACATTTCTTGTCAGTGTTGCCTTCGACACTTATGTCATAGACAAACTCTAAAGTTACCATACCGGTATTATAATATATTTATAAATGTTACGATGAGGGCAGATTTCGCTTCTTTTTTGTCATTATTTTTTATTGGTTCCTCAAATTATTTATTCTTTTTATGCATTCTGTCATGTTGCTCAGGGTTATCTGATAGGGGAGAATAGAAGAAAAAAAACGTGTTGCGTCGACCCCAAATAGAATGGGACATGGGCAAGAAAATGATGATGTTTTTTTCGTATTCTCTTGTTTGGGCTCTATCAAAATATCAGCGCTGTGCAATGTTGCCATGTTGTAGCACCAATTTGAAATGGAGGCCGTTTGTCCTCGTGCAGGGCCAATTTAGTATATACATAGGTAGGTAAGAAGGACCAAAGGACCGAACAGAATGACCCATTTTGAATTTAACAGTATATTAATTACAAAGAGTCTTTTGCTGATTTTATTACCTTAGAATACTAGTTGCGTGCAAAAACTGACTTTTTGTTTGTAAACATAGTACGATACTTACCAAACTAACTTTAGAGAAGCTTATAAATGTCATCACAGCTAAACTAGAAAACTGCAGTCAGTTATCAACACTAATGGTGATCTGTTGGTAATGATGTGTGCATAAAAAGGAAGAAATGATAAGCAGACCATAAATACAAAAAAAAACGTGGGAATAATAGTCGGTCTTTGCAAAAATTTTATTATAGACAATCCTGTAAATTTTTGCCAATTTTTATACATTACAGTCCAAAATATCAAAAGATCTGCTAACCATTTCCATGGAAGAAAGTGAAATGGATGTAGATATTAAATGTTAATTGTCTAAGACAATAGGGTATCATCACTGGATCGATTCACTGTTTTTTAGTGGATGGCCTTTCCGCCGTAGCCGTAACCGCCGTAGCCAAGACCGCCGTATCCAAGACCGCCGTAACCGCCCGCGTAACCAAGGCCGCCGCCGAGCCCGTAGCCGCCGAGCCCGTAGCCGCCAAGCCCACCGACAGCGACGGCCGGACCAGCGATCACTGCGCCACCACCGACGAGTCTGCCACCACCGCCCAGCAGGAGCGCGCCGTCATTAGCCTGTCTGGCTACAGCATCAGCGACCGCCTGCGCCTGAGCCGCGCTGGTGGCGACCGCGGCGGCCTGAGCACGAGCTGCGTTAGCGATACGAGCGGCCTCCACAGCGCGAGTGTTGGAGATAGCGATGGCCTGGACGCGGGCAGCGTTGGCAAAACGTTCAGCCTCGGCGGCGCGCGCCACTTCGGCCGCGCTGGCGGCTCCGGCACGCTGTGCAGCTTCTGCGGCCCGCGCGTTCTCCCAGGCGGCAGCCTGAGCGCGCTGCACGTTCGCAACGCGGGCGGCATCCAGAGCGGCGGCGTTGTTGATTGCGTGCGCCTGTCCGGCGCGGGCAGCGGCCTCTGAGACGCGCGCGCCCTGGATGGCAGCAGCGGCCGAGTTGGCGATCTGTGCGGCCTGCACGGCCTGTGCGTTCTGGATGGCGCTGAGCTGAGCGGCTCCCACGGCGGCAGCGTTGTTGAGTGCAGCACCCGAGCCGATCGCGGGGCCAGCGGCGACGACGGCGGGGCCGGCGATGATGCCCGCACCGCCAGCTAGCGCCGCGCCTGCCAACCCGGCGCCGCCGAGTCCGCCGTACCCGCCATAACCACCGTAGCCGCCGTACCCGCCGTAACCGCCGCTGATCACCGCGCCGATACCAGACTGTTCCGCACGTGAATCTGCTACTTTACCTGTCACATACAACAACTTTTATAAATTATTATCTGTATAAGATATTAATTATAAATAATAATATTTGAAACGGGATATGGATTAAGCAGACAAAACAGTCTACCCTCTTTCTGGTTCATTTTTTTGGCTTGGTACCGCTAACTGTCACTGCCAATTCGATTCTATTCTCGACACACGAAACTGACTGTCACCGGTCGCGAACTTTTCAAAATAAATAGTAAACATGGTAAATATCCCGTTTCAAATGTTATTAGTAATGTAAGTGACACCTCCAGAGTAAGAACTGAAGACATAAATCATGATGAATCAGAATCAGATGGAATCACATGGATGTCACTTACCGTCTGCGATGACTTCGTACGCCATAGCGATAACAAAAAGAATCTGAAAGGAATTGTCGTTTTTAAGATTATTTTCCTTTGCAATAAATTTAATAACTGTTTATTTTCAGATGAAATCATCAAATGACTTTGCAGCTCTGGGTGGAGCGCATGTTGCTCCTATTGCTCTTTGCGTTCTGGAGTTGCAGTATCTTTTTCGAACAACCCGCAGACCTGGCAGGCAGTGACCCTGACCAGGCATCGCTTTGAGGAACAGGAAGAAGAGCATGCCCGAACAGGACCTGTCGTCGCTAGACGGACAGACGGTGAGCTACCCATTGCTCACTATCCACAGTAGTCTCGCGATATTGAAAAAAACCTAAATTTTTATAAAAATAAAACTGTACATCATAAAACACGAGATGCTTCGTCTTACCGTAAGTCGAGACATTTTCGCTATATTATTTGTTTATTGCTGCTCGCTACGACGCTTGTAATTGGACTGTAAACTGTAATTGTTGTGGTTACCGCAAATTGCGTGCACTTTTATACTGCACCGAAAATTATTAACATCGAATTTACAATGCTAAATAGTTGTTCGATGCCGCCCCATTTGAATATCATTAGGTACCAACCTACTTGAGCAAAAACTAATCGGCGAACTCACGTAGCAAAGCTAGAGCAGATATCACAACAGAATGTGCGATATTACTTTCTATTAGTACACAATGTAAAGTAAACAAGACTTAGCTTTACTTTACCCGAACCTTCTTTTTTTCGGATGACAAATCATAAAATTTATTTTCCTGCTCTGGGCAGAACGTAGTGTCAGACTTTTTGTGACTAAAACCCATCCATGTTCTTTCTTTTTTATTCGAGGCCGCAGTTTCTCTTTCGAACAACCCGCAGTCTGCAGTAGCCCTTTGCTTTGCTGACATCAAAACGAACGCGCCGTCAACATGGCATGTCTTCGATAGACGGGCTGACGCTAGACCCACGTGTACGGCGGTCGGGAGTCGTCTTCGTTGCGTGACCCTGAAATTGAGTTCAAATCCATCGTATACATTCCATTATATCACGTTGAGCTAACTGAACGAACTTACTTACCGGATGAAATTCAATACTCCGCAACTGACGAATTTGACATTAATGAATATATTGTTTATAAAATAAACTTTGAATCTTTCGAAGTAATTATTCACATCGTCACAATAATGACGATGTGAATAATTACTTCGAAAGATTCAAAGTTTATTTTTGAGTAGTCCACTGCTGGACCAGCCGTATGCCATTTACCTCAAACTTCGACCCCTCTCAGTAAGCTCATTACTGAGCTGGGGTTTCCGATTTTCTTATCTATCCTATACACAGTCAAAGGGTATCAAAGTTAATTTATTTACTAAAAGAATATTGTAACTCTGCCCGGCTGTCATAATAAGAGATAACATTATTGTATAAATAATTTGGTTCAGGGAGTAGTAGGCAATCATCTAGAAAGCATTTGATAGTAAGCACATCTTCTTATACGTAATTGTCTTAGTAGAGTAGGTCGTCTCGGTCATCGTAGGTACGCGCAGAGTCACTCGCTTTGTAAGGCACCATGAAGATATTTGTAAGTAACTCTATAATATGAATGTTCACCTCAAGCGGCGTAAATATAGTAACTTTATTGGTAAAGAACTATGTTTTCGAGCAGTATTTCTTGTATTCAAAGCCTTTTTAAGGAAATTTTTAAACTGTTTCTTGGCACTTCGAACCCAAGGCTTTTTACTTTTTGGGTAGAGGCTAAGCGTCTCTTGGGGACATTGCTAGTTAATAACGTCGAGAACGATTTTTTGTAACTATTTTTAAGGTACTGTCCCCCAAAAAGAAAAAAAGGAACCCTTATATGATCACTTTATTCTTCGTTTGTCTGCCAAAACCCTTAATTTTGGGAACGCGTAGAGGTATTGACTTGAAATCAAAACCATATACTCTGTCTTTAGTCCCAGAGCTGGGAAAAAATCAACTACAGATAGTTGTTCCGGGTCTGGCTGTTTGTGTATGTAATTTTAAATGTTTGTAAACGCACCCGCCACGATGCAAGAGAAAATCCTAGTGTGTGCCCCACACTAGGATTTTCTCTTGCATCGTGCACGTTTTTTCAAAAAAGAAAAGGTGAGTAGGGTGTGTGTGACTGTGTGTATGCTGGTTTTGCGGGTTGTTCGAAAGAGATACCGCGACCCCGGATCACAAAAGGCAAAAATGGAACATGGATGAGTTTTAGTCAGAAAAAGTTTGACACTCCTTCTCGCTTTGACCAGAGCGGGGGAAGTTATTTGATAATTACCCATCCGTAAAAAGGACCGTGTGCGGATAAGGATAAAGAACGTTTTCTTTTCAACTCTATAAACAAACCTCCTACTCAATAATAAATGTGAATTTGTCATGATATAGTATTTATATATTGTGGTATTTGTTGCAAAGTTTTCAAAATCCATGTTTTCTGATATAAGCCTGGGCCTGACATAAATGATTTTGTTATGACGGCACGGTTGGCGAGCGATCGACTGCTGGGCTGCGTGTCGCGGGTTCAAATCCCGCACGAATCTAACGTTTGTATGACCTACAGGTAGTTGTTTCGGGTCTGGCTGTTTGTGTATGTGATTTTAATACAGGAAAAATTCCTAGTGTGGGACAAGATTAAAAAAAAATTGTTTATTCCTTTTTGTTTCAGGTATACATTTTCCTACTGTTCGTGATTTTAGAAGGAATCAGCTGTAAGTGTGAAATTTCGGAAGTTTAGATAGCTTTCGTCCGCTTGGCATAGTTACTTTGGGCTATCGCTAACTTTAACCTGCGTGATGATCGAAAAAAAATTATCTGTCTCTCGCCTTTTCTTTCCCCTTTTTTTAATTATTCTATGAAAAATTAAAGAAAAAACACCAAAATCGGTCTGTCATCAGGCTATATCTCATAAACTGTGATAGTTAGGCAGTTGACATTTTCACAGATGATGTATTTCAGTTGCCGCTATAACAACAAATACAGAATAAAACACACAGACACAGTTCTCCTTGCGCCTTATTGATTTGTAATAGCAACGCTAAGTTTTCCCTTTTCTTCCCTCTATCTCCCTCACATCCCACTGTTTTTAAATAAATGTATGTCCTATGTCCGTCTCCTGGTTCCCAACTATCTATGTACCAAAATTCATCACAATCGGTTTAGCCATTAACGCGTGAAGAGGTAACAAACAAACAAACAAACTCACTTTCGCTTTTATAATATTATATAGTAAGGATAAGGAAGTAAGGATTATATAGTAAGGATGTACCCACTCAAAAATTTTTGCAATTCGTAATGGCTGTCCCATACTTTGTCAACCTATAAAAGCTCTTCTAATTCCAGGTAACCCGTTTTGGAATCATCGCCGTAAAGACACAGAGTTGAGATTTGAGAGGCATCATCAAGTAAAAATTTTAGGTATGACTTTTGACACCCAGAGACGTACTAGTAGAACAAACACTCCACTAGCCAGGATCTTTGGTTTGTTCGTGCCTCGAGACACCCAAGTTTGGCACCAACGAGACTTTCATATTGGCATCCCTCAATTATTTGAAGTAAGAGGACATAGGGGCTATGGTGTTGAGAACTATTGAATAGCTCGGTAATTTTTTTGTGATGGAAACATTGTTAAAGATTTTCTTTCTATTCCTCTGGACTAACCAAAATCTATTAACAAAACATTGTTTTAATCGGTCAGATAAATAAATATCATTGGAACATTACGTATATTTTATTTCTCTCTTCTAATTCTGTAATTATATATGCAATTATTAATTGGCACAATAGTGTATGTACTCTTCAAATAATTCATTACCATAGGCACTCCCTATGGAGCTCATGAGCTAAAATACAATATTATTATGTTGACTGTCATATCTATACTTACTAATATTATAAAGCTGAAGAGTTTGTTTGTTTGTTTGTTTGAACGCGCTAATCTCAGGGACTACTGGTTGGAATTGGAAAATTCTTTTAGTGTTGGATAGTCCATTTCTTGAGGAAGGCTACAGGCTATATAACATCACGCTACGACCAACAGGTGCTGAGCAGCGTGGGTGAAACCGCGTGGAACAGCTAGTTAACTAATAATTATGAAACGAAATAAAAAGTCCAATAAAATAAGATACCATTAAGCATTTCCGTTACTAGGGAATCTTAACGTCAATATTTTATAACCCTTTTATGGCAAAGAAGAAAGCCCCGACTTTAGCAGGTTTTAAGGTGGGTCAACTTTGAGAATCACTGCTATTGAGCACTTATTTTATACTTGACTAGCTGTTCCCCACGGTTTCACCCGCGCTGTTCAGCACCTGTTGGTCGTAGCGTGATGTTATATAGCCTATGTTACTCGGGGATAATGTAGCTTTCCAAAGGTGAAAGAATTTTTGAAATCGGTCCAGTAGTTTCGGAGCCTATTCATTACAAACAAACAAACAAACAAATCTTTCCTCTTTATAATATTAGTATAGATATAGAAAACGAGTTCTGTTGCAAGCATGTCCTTTTCATTTATTTTTTTCAGCAACTAGGTAAGGAAAACATAGCAGTCACAAATGTTCCATTTTTACCGCCGTTACTACCAGACCAATTCAGAAAGTTTTCAACATATTTTTTTATAGGAACCCATTTAGACTCTGCTTTCAAATTTAGGAGTGGTGTTCCGGCGCTTCCACGGACAAGTGCCACATGAACGCGCAGTGACATAGTGCAGTGAAGTGTTACTAACATAGTTGTTAAGGATTTATTTACTAACACGATTTGTATTAGCTATATATATGTTTGTCTGTAAGGTATTTATCTATGGGCCTAAATTGCCTGAAAATAAATGTTTTATTATTATTATTATAAATTAGTATTAAATGTCAAAAATAATTAATCGGTTCTATTTTTAACCGACTTCAAAAAAAGGAGGAGGTTCTCAATTCGACTGTATGTTTTTTTTTTTTTTTTTGTGTTTGTTACCTCATAACTCAGGTCTGAGTGAACCGATTTTGATGATTCTTTTTTTATTCGAAAGCTGGTGGTTGTCGTTTGGTCCCATAAAAAAAATATCAAGATCCGACAAGTAGTTTTTGAGCTATCTTTAATAATGCGTATTAGATTGACTTCGTGTACGTTGATGATCTACTTATTCGTCGATTATATTTTAGAAGTTGTCGAAGACAAATGATCAAAAAATGCTATGTACTACTATGGTTTGGAAGGTCATCGCAGTTTTTTGAGGTGATTGTATTTTAATTTGGTGATAGATCTTCAGTGATATACAACGGCACTCTTTAATAAATGACAGCAAATCTGCCGTGATTGCTGCAATCACATGTATAAGTATGGGTTTCGCCAGGGTAGGCAGGCGAGTGGGAGCAGGGTGACCGTATCCCCTAGGGGATGATGCATATGATTTCTGAATTGGTTTAATACTAAAGCATAATATAGATACTTAGTATTTAATCTATAGCTTGATGTGAAACTAAAACTTGTATCTAAGACGGGACTAAAGCTAAAAATAAAAACTTTTTAACCGTGTTTGCGTATTATGTCATAATACTATAACTAAAAATGCTGAAATAAAAACTTTTTAGAAAAAAAATAAAACCGACTTCTAAAAAAAAACTAAAAACTGGAAAATAACTTTATTTCCGGAAGTCGGTGGTAAATAAAGTCAACGAAACCAACAAAAGCCACCGACTTCCGGAAATAAAGTTATTTTCCAGTTTTTAGTTTTTTTTTAGAAGTCGGTTTTATTTTTTTTCTAAAAAGTTTTTTTGAGGAGAAAAAAGGAGAACACAAAACGCCAATTTCGTAAATTTTGATCAGCAGCTGTCTCTTTTATACTCTATGGGCACTAGTTTCTTGGAATACCTGTTTTTCAAAGACCTCGCAGATCCTGTTCCCTTTTGAGAGGAAAAAAAAGTTTAGACCCAAATTAACAATAATGCCATTATTGTTTAATCAACCTACAACCTCCCTTCGCTGGAACACTCGACTCTTGTCCTATAGAAGAAGTGACCTCCATCCACCTCACAGACTCAGTGCGGGTTGGTATGTATCGTATCACCGTGGTTTTCTTATGTTTATAAGTTTTGCAACGCCTAACACAATTCTTTGAGCAAAAACATTCTTAGCCACGTGTTTTGGAAAGTATAATCCTCCCAACCGTTTTCAGTCACGCCGGCCAATCTCAGCAGAGATCAACCATCTGCGGGAGAGATATTATTATAGTGTACAAGTGTGTGCGCACGCACAGGTGCACTCCTTGTTCCCTAACTCTCATAGTCCGATGGAACGGCAACTTAACACGACCGGAGGGAGATCAGGCGCAGGACCAACGGTTTAACGTGGCTTCCACGGAGGAATTTTACCGCCAACTTCTAAAGTCCAGGCTACTGTGAAATTGCTAATGGAAAACATCAATTACAAAAAGAAACTGTCTGTCTATCGAAAGTGTTGATAGGGCCGCACTCCGCAGATACAAAGAAAAAAATAGGGTACATTACGAGTGACGTCATTTTTTCGCAAGGAGTGACGTCATACGTAACTTTATAGAATGTAATTATTTCAACCCTGGAAACTACTCTATTATATGGGATACACCCACATTCCCTTTTTCAACTTTTAACCCGTGGCTCATCATGGTGTTGCTAAGTTCATATGTTTAGGCGTTCCACAAAACTGCCGAGAGCATCCGATATCGAATAAACACTAAATTATAAATATTGCACCGAACCCAAGCTTTAAGTATTAGGTTACCTGTCGGGGTTGCGTATTTTTCGTAAAGGATACCGGAGCCCCAGTACACATACTTAGAGCAAAAGAAAACTTTTAGCCAAAGTCTGATACTCCCCCTCGCTCCGTCCAAAGCAGGGGAAGTTATTTGATAATTTCCCACCATTAAAAAAAGTTATGGTTAAGCAGGCGTGTACCTTTTGGTACAAGATAAATGCTTATTGCCATCAACTGGGCACAAAATTCAGACTCCAAAACTTCTGCTAAAACTTCTGATTTAAAACCCAATAACACTTTGCCCAGGATTCAAAACCAGAACCACCTGCTACACTGTCGCACAAATACAGTCGCAAGTGAAATTTAAAACTGTTGTTCTCGACAGTTTCTACTTAGAGATAAGACCTATGTACTTCGTAATAGTATCCCTTTAAAAATATATTATTCGTGGAAATCTAAATCATTATTCAATACATTTGAAGTAAATCGCTTTTTAAATTTAGTTGAGTGTGTACATTTTATTGCTTGCCGATAAATTATTTTTCCAGTTATGTAATTTTTTTCCACACTTATCTCAGTAAAACTATAAAACATACCACTTTGAAAACGATTAGTACGATTGATTTTGACTGCTTGAGAAGAAGACGGATGGACACAAAATCGTACCTTGAGGAACGCCCATTGTCATCTTAGACTTAATGCGTTTATACCTTTCTGAACTTAAACCAGCAAACCTAACAGGACTCTCACTTGAATCTTACAGGTATGATTTCGTAAATCAAGACCTGTATATGTAATTCCATAGTAATCCAATTAGGTTTACGAAGTGAAACGCCTTTGAAAGTTCGTAAAAACTTCCAATGGCGTCTTGTGCATTTTCCCAGGCATTAGAAATATTCTTTATTTTAATTTATACTGCACTGGGCATTCGAATGATTTGTTAGAATGCTGATGTTGCTTGCAAAAGCTAAGACCTGCACGTGGGAATTCTTTAAATTATCAAAACTAGGTGTCAAGAAGGAAGCAGAATAAAGAGGAATAAACCATAAATAAAAAAATATGTAAAATCGGTGTTTGCTAACTTGTAATTATAAGACAGACTTAATTGCCAATTTCATCATATTATATTAAATATTTACATAACTCTGATCAGTCCAAAATCTCTTAAGATCTGCCGCTAACCATTTCTATCTAAGAAAGTGAAATGGATGTAGATATTAAATGTTAATTGTCTAAGACAATAGGGTATCATCACTGGATCGATTCACTGTTTTTTAGTGGATGGCCTTACCGCCGTAGCCGTAACCGCCGTATCCAAGACCGCCGTACCCAAGACCGCCGTAACCGCCCGCGTAACCAAGGCCGCCGCCGAGCCCGTAGCCGCCAAGCCCACCGACAGCGACGGCCGGACCAGCGATCACTGCGCCACCACCGACGAGTCCGCCACCGCCGCCCAGCAGGAGCGCGCCGTCATTAGCCTGCCTGGCTACAGCATCAGCGACCGCCTGCGCCTGAGCCGCGCTGGTGGCGACCGCGGCGGCCTGAGCACGAGCTGCGTTAGCGATACGAGCGGCTTCCACAGCGCGAGTGTTGGAAATAGCGATAGCCTGGACGCGGGCAGCGTTGGCCCAACGTTCGGCCTCAGCAGCACGCGCTACTTCAGCGGCGCTGGCGGCTCCGGCACGTCGTGCGGCCTCGGCGGCCCGTGCGTTTTCCCAGGCGGCAGCCTGAGCGCGCTGTACGTTGGCGACACGGGCGGCATCCAAAGCGGCGGCGTTGTTGATGGCGTGCGCCTGTCCGGCGCGGGCAGCGGCCTCTGAGACGCGCGCGCCCTGGATGGCAGCAGCGGCTGAGTTGGCGATCTGTGCAGCCTGCACGGCCTGTGCGTTTTGGATGGCGCTGAGCTGGGCGGCTCCCACGGCGGCAGCGTTGTTGAGTGCAGCACCCGAACCGATCGCGGGGCCAGCGGCGACAACGGCGGGGCCGGCGATGATGCCCGCACCGCCAGCTAGCGCCGCGCCTGCCAACCCGGCGCCGCCGAGTCCGCCGTACCCGCCGTAACCACCGTACCCACCGTAGCCGCCGTACCCGCCGCCGATCACCGCGCCGATACCAGACTGTTCCGCACGTGAATCTGCTACTTTACCTGTCACATACAACAACAGCTGTTAGAGATAGTTGTCAGAATAAGACATTAATCAGTTCGCAGATAGAATCAGATGGATGTCACTTACCATCTGCGATGACTTCATACGCCACAGCGATAACAAAAAGAATCTGAAAGGAGTTTGATATATTAATAACTTACGCTTTTTTTTTAATAAAACGTTAATCTAACCATTGATAAAACAAGAGAGACAAAGAAAAACACGAGATGCTTCGTCTTACCGTAAGTCGAGACATTTTCGCTATATTATTTGTTTATTGCTGCTCGCTACGACGCTTGTAATTGGACTGTAAACTGTAATGTTGTGGTTACCGCAAATTGCGTGCACTTTTATACTGCACCGAAAATTATTAACATCGAATTAACAATGCTAAATAGTTGTTCGATGCCGCCCCATTTGAATATCATTAGGTACTTGAGTAAAAACTAATCGGCGAACATGACTAGTTGGTACATAGTAAGTACAATTTGTACACAATCAAAGCAGTGCAGGAGATATCAGACCATGTCGGATGCGCACGCTGAACAACCCATGAAAACACCAACCATTATAGACTATGATTTAATTGAAAGTGACCAATAAAAACAAAACAGTAGGTCGGCACATAACGCGTCCATGGGTCCACTATGTCAAGGTATCAGCCTAGAGATGAAACAAATCCTTTGGCAAATCAGAGATTTTTGACCATTGATGATTCGATCTTGACTTTATTCATTTAATTATAAAAACAGATAAGACTAAGTAAAACCTAGTTCCTTGTGTATGGTGTTATCAAACATACACGTACAATTGTCCAGTCAATGCATTCACATACATATTCATTTAGCACACTAGTTTTACTTGTTCTATCGGCAACTGCTGAAAGAAACGGTTGCTTCACCTCAGATACAGTAGAAACTAAGGATTGCGATCACATCCTTTCCTGTGCAGAATCAGAAAACACTACAATATTGTGTAACTTCACTAATTACATGAAAATCAATTTACGTGTCAACTAATTACCTTTTATTAACCGCATCTTTGGTTCTAGAACAAAAGTGTGTTAAATTGTAAATAAGGCATGCACATTTATAATGTATTCAGTTGAAATAAAGCTGATGTAAAATCATTTGATCGTTGCGTGTTTTGGCGCCAAGTTTTAATGGCAGACATCTTGTTTCTTTTTTTAACAGGCTTGACTTGTCTTTAAGATAGCTTGGTACACAACTTATCAATACCAAACCAATTTCTTGTTGCGTATGTACATCCTAGCATACTGGATTGTATGAATACAAAAAATCTAGTCCCTGACTGCTTGTAAAAAGTCAGCCGCCGGTTACATCGCGTGTCATTGGTATTCTGGTTGAGTAATACGATTTTACAGAACGGTTTTATGATAAACTGCTTGAGTGCGTACTAAATCAGTATTGATTATTAAAGATTTACCTTCGGTGTGTTCGTTGTTGACAGCTGACCTGGTTAAATCACGAGGATACAAAGTAGTGGGTGCTCAACTGCTTATAGCCAACTGCCATATAGGCACTTGTAACTTCTGTTTCAGCGGAAACATGTGATCGATTGGTAGTCAATCATAATTTGTCTTCACATCCTCTGCTAAGCGAGAGGAAGCAGAAGAGTAGGTATAATTCAGTTGAAATAGTATTCATTCATCATTTTCCTGCCCTTGCCCCATTCTCTTTAGGATCGGCGCAACGTTTGTTTTCTTCTTCCATTCTCCCTTATCAGACGTCACGCCATCATTTACTCCTTTTTCCTTCATATCATTCCTTACAAAATCCATCCATCTTTTCTTTGGCTTTCCTCTCGCTCTCCGTCCATCAATTAACACCCATCTCTTTTAGTCGGATGTATTTCATCCCTTCTGATTTAAATGTCCATACCAAGACGAACGGTTTCCTTTCAATTTTTCTATCAGTTGAAATAGTATAAGTAGTACAAAATCTTCAACTCGGAATCTTTTTTTTTGTAACTCGTCCCAAAATAGAACTTTAAATAAGCTGAACAGATAGCTCTGCTTTGAATATTTTTATTGTTCATTTGGTAAATAAATTAAGGAATAACTTTAAGGGCATCAAAACACTCTTTTTCAACGTTGTCAGCTGGTAATGGGACACATTACCAGCTGACAACGTTGAGAAACCACCCTCACATTTTTAGGGTTCCACCCGTTTTTCCGGTTAGTCTGTATGTCTGTTTATCAAGACCCTTTATCTCGAGAACATGTGGAGATATCGGGTTGAAATTAAAACCATATATAAAGTCTGTGCTCCCTTGGGGCAATGAAAAAAAAATCCTCTAAGTCTACGCAGTCAAAATATATAGCCGTTTATGTCGCAAGTTTGTACGGAACCTTTTGAGTTCGAGTTCTTTAACCTAAGAAACCATTAAATGCCATTGAAGTGAGGCAATGCTGTGGACCTTCTCGGCACGTTTAACAGTAAAGTAGAAGTACTTTGACGCCAAAATGTTCCATTGTCGTCGGTGTATATATGTAGACACTTAGTTTTTTTTTTTCTGTAGGTTGTTGTTAGTTAACCTAATCATTTGTATAATTCTAATGAAGTAATAAGCGAAGTTGGTATAACTGCGAAATGTTTTTAATTAGTGAAATTAATGTAAGGTGCTGTTCTTGGAGTGCGTTATCACTTGTACGTTATTGTCATTTGGCACAGGGATCAGAATATCTCCAGAAAATATAGACAAGTTTTCAAATTATGTTTTTATTGTAATAATCGTTTCGTGGATGTAGTCATCAGTTTCCTGGTTGAGTGGTCTTCATTTCTTCTTTCCGAATCTGAAGGTCTCCATCAGAGGTCCGAAAACTTGAGGTTGCTGGACCATTCTAGAAAGAAAGAACATTATAATCGATGTTGAAAGTTATTCGTATCTACCCGAAATTCGAAGAAAATACTTTTTATTACTAGAGATCAATAGATAGCTAAGTTCAGTATTAAAAAAAATCTTGAATTTTCAGGTATGACTCTATAACCATATTAGCTTGCGCTTCTGGTAGTTGTTTCCACAAAGCCTGAAATAGTCTTAATACTTGTCTTAAGGTTTTGTTTCTGTAATATGTATTGTGCAACATTTCGAAGCAGTAAGTACACGCGAAACCCTAGACCCAAAAAACTTTTTATTACTCTAGATTTTAATATTCGCCTTGAATTTTCAGGAAACATTCTGTAGTTATAGTAGCTTGCACTACAGGTCGCTAGTTTACTCAAAGCTTAAAATAGCCTTAATTCTATTCTTAAGGCTTTGTTACCCCAAATTATAACATTAAAGAAGCATCATTATAGAAGAAAGAGACTATAAGTCAAACGTACTCATAAACGTAAGGAGAGTCAGCAGGTCCGACGATCTCAAAGGAAGGAGCAGCATCTTCGACGGTCCAGACTGACTGGCTGAGCTGGGGGGGCGCTGGGATATCCCAAACCTGGGGCCTCACGTCTACTGACACTGTGTTGATAGCCGGGATCTGGATGGGCACCTGGTAAGCCTGAAAATTAAGAAAGTTCTTTAATGACCTAGCCAAAGAAACGATGCAAAATAAAAATAATAAAAATAAAGCATCTAAACAATCAATAGAGCACAGTTGCTTGTTTGGCTGAACTACATTGACATACAGGTGTCATAATAGGTGCTATAAAGAGCAATGGATGGACAGTGTGAAAAATTAAACGACCAGAACAAATAGAAAAGTATGTTGGGATGAGGGCAGGGAAATGATGATGGATTAACATAACCTTTATAGAAACTACTATGTAGGCAATAACTAAACGTAGAAACGTTTTAAAAACAAAACCCTTCTAGCATTTTGTTTTTATTGCGACATCAAATATTAATCGCGATTTACGAGTACCTAAATGGGTTGCAGGTTGTTCAATAGAGGTACCACGGCCTTAATGTCCCAGACATTAAGGTCAAAAAAGGAACGTGGGTTTATATTTTTTTTATAACGGGGTTTATATCAGTAAAACTCCCCCCGCACTGCCCAGAGCGGGGTCCCCCCCGCTCTGGGCAGTGCGGGGGGAAGTGCGGTGTCAGAGTTCCCCTCTACAAAACAAAGAAGAAGCACCAACCATATATTTTTTTCCGAGACATGTATTATTTAGCACAATGCAGGTAAAGCGCTCAGAACGATTTCCCTCATTAGAAGTAGATAAAGCGGATTTTACCTTCCACATATGAGAAACTGTTAGCCCATGAAATTTAATGCAAATTGTGATTTAATGACTAGTGAAGTCGAACTGTAGGTTTGCACCTTTGCCTTAAGAGTCATATAATTAAAATAGTTTTTGATAACTCTAAGTGGCATTTAACAACCTATTTTTGATCCGACTTATTATAAATGCGAATATTTGTGACGAGGGATAGATGGATGGATGTCTGGATGATTGTTACTCTTTCATGAAATTCGGCACAGGGTTAGATTATAGTCTGGAATAAAACATAGGATACTTTTTTTGTCAAACGGGCGACGCCGCGAGCACCAGATAGTTCTCAATAAAACATAACATGTCACTTACTTGAGAACAATGTGTTTATATATTTTTCTTGTGACTGTACTTACGGTGTATTTAACAGTCGTATCCATTTATCATTTACTTTAATAAAATATACTTACTTGGTCATACTCTACAACAACAGGCTCCTCAACAATATCCTCAACGACAGCATCCTGCAGCACTGGCTTCTGGATCACGATGGTAGAAGGCTCATACACCAGGGTTGGCTTGCCGCTGAACTTGGCAGCGATCATATTCAGACCAGCCTTCGCAATGGTGGTACCGATGGAGATAGCTCCATTGATCACGGCTCCAGCTACTGAGGTGGCTGCGGTTTTTAAGGCTGCACCTTGAACAGAAGAAATGCTTTTGAGAATGGATTGCAGTGTTTCTTGTCTCGAACAGTGGGTTACGGCTCTTATTTACGGGTTTCGAACCCAGGTACACTTTGTCCAATTTATCATCATTTATCTCAAACTAGCTTTTGCCCGCGGCTTCGCTCGTGTTTAATTCGGGTTAACACAACTCCTCTTTCCTGATTTGCTGCTACTTGTAGTTTTTGCTCTGGCTCCTGATTTATTGTAATAGCAAAGCTAAGTTTTGTTTTCCCTTTTTCGCCCTCATTTCTCACTATTTAAAAAAAAATACTAAAATTTGCCTATATCTGTCTCCAAGGTCTCAACTATCTCTGTACCAAAATTCATCAACACTAGTTTAGCCACGTAGGCGTGTAGACGTAACAAATAAATAAACTCACTTTCGCTTTTATAATATTAGTAAGGATATTAAGGATTGTTTTGTTCTAGAACCATAATTTTAAGATATTTGATATCTGCGCCCATGGATTACAATCTATTCTGTACTGTCTGTCAGAAGAGACTTGATGTTCTAGCATGAATATCTTATGGATTTAGTGAAGTTCTCCTTAAGGTGTTTTTTATTTATATGCAACACTTCAAATTCAAAATTGCAAAACGAACAAAACTGCGTTTAATATAGTCCTAAACTGAGTAAAATAAACTCCTAAACAATAAACTTAATCCTAGAAACGCAAACTAGAAGAATCATTTGTAGTTGAAGTACTTTTGTATTATACAGTCATTAATTACCATGCCTGATTGGCGATCAGTAATCGCAGTGTAATTAACACTTCGCTCGAGACACTTGATGAGAAATTGTTGTTGATTGTTAGCACAGGCGAGAAACGCGATCAGACGTTATGTAAGTTGTGTTATTATGAAGTCGACAGGCGTTCTGTGTCAGAACTTGTTTTTGATGGCTAAAAGTTGTTTTTAGAATTGCCGCGAAATAAAAATGTGACAGAGGCATGTTAATATGTTGCCTGTAATTCCTGAAAGATTAAGCAGTGGCGTACTAGCTCTATATTTCGAAAGTATTGGCGAGCCTATTTTCATCTATTGGGAACATATCCATACACCGCGAGGTCACTGAATTTTATTTAAAATACTTTGTTATCCTTAATGGTTCGTGGTTAGCAGCAGCGTTTGCCACCACTTAACCCGGTGGGCAGTAAATTTAAATCTTTAAATCTAAATTCATATTGTCTAAACTAGTAGATCTAGTTCTAAACCTAGATGAACCAATAGAAGAAAACACTCTGTCAAAACAACCAAAGAAATCATACCTTTAAGCGCAACTCCCTGAATAGCAATTGAAGCAATATCTGAAGCAGCCTTCGCGACAGCTGCCTTTTTGGCAACTATGGTCTTGGCGCCTATGTTGACGATGTCCTCAGCTGCTTTGCCAGCCACTGCCTTAGCAGCCAGGAGGTTGAAAGACAGTGCTGAAGGAATCAAGCAGGAGAAGCAGGCGATCTGGAGAAATTAAAAGATGATTATTAATCGGGGGAGAAAAAGAATTGGAAGGACGTCTATAATGTGGTTATTTAGACTCAAAATTTAACAGTAATTTAGTGTATGCTTAAATTGACAAATTCCTTGGGGTTATTTCATTTTATCAGGCAGCTTGTAAGAAATCTTGTATTAATATTTATAAAGCAAAACCTAACGTAATATTTGGAAATATCGTTTTAGATTTTCGGTAGACTACTTGGTAATGAGCTATCATAGAAGACAAAAATCCGTGTTAGGTGGAATGAAGATGGCTTGCAATATTGCCAAAATAATGATATTGGTTCAAAACGATCACTGAAAGACAACGGACGGGAAAAAACAGAATATTTATTGACTAGGTGGAGTGAGTTGATTGGATTTTAACAGCTTCAAGGTACTAAGGACTTGAGTACTTGGTTTTAATTGGCAACCTCCTAACGTTCTTAAAATCAAAGGCTTCTAGAAAAGAGGACAGACAGATAGACGAACAACAAAGTAATCCTATAAGGGTTACATTTTTATTTACTTACGAATCCCTGAAAACTAAATTGAATTAAACTTACCGATAAAATGAAAAGTTTCAACTGCATCTTGAAAAACTTAAATAAAAATATACAATAATTAAAAAATAATTGAATATTCTTCGATGATGAACTGTGATCAACTGATGACCTGATTACTTTCTTTCATGGTTATATAGTAGACATATTTCCAAATTAGGCACATTTGCAAATTAGTGAAATTAATTAAGGTCTGGTTCTTGTTGCCTAACTTAATTGTCACGTTCCTACAATTATTTGAATGGTCTTTAAATCCCATTAGTATTTACATTACTTACGATTTTACATTCCTGTCAACACAATCACTCAGTATTTATTTATAATAAGCACACTAACAGCATGGTTACATACATTCAAATACAAATAAACATCTTAAAACAGCATTTCAGTAATCATGCAAATAACATCTACCGCGAAGGGAAATTCATAGGTGTAAAAGACATCAACGCGCAAACTATAATCTAAATCTCTTCAAAGTCAAGGCATGGTTGACGCAGTGGTTTAGCGACTGGATACTGCGCCGCGTGTCGCGTGTTTGATCTCCGTAAACAATAAATATTTGTGTCCGACAAGTAGGTATTCCGTGTATGACTGTGTGTATGTGAATTAAAATGTTTTTAAATAGTAACCCACGGACCGTGGGTAACCATTTAAAACAGCAGGAGAAATTTCGAGTGTGGGGCAACGTTTCTTTTAAGAATCCGTACCACAAATGGAAATACGGAACCTACGGTCACCTTGTTGTCCGTCTCTGTGTCTGTCTGTCTGTCAATACCCTTTATCTCAGGAACGCGTGAAACTAGTTTTTTTATTGGTCATCAAATAACTTCCCCCGCTCTGAGCGGAGCTAGGGAATGTCAGACTTTTACTGCACCTAACACTTTTACACACCCATGTTCCTTCTTTTACCCTTTACGTTCCGGAGCTGCGGAAGCTCTCGGAGGTGTCCAGTTGAAATTAAAACCACATGCTTTAATGTGTGGGGTTGTGGAAAAACCAACCCTCTAACCTACGCAGTTAAAAGAAATGTCGGTTTATGTCGCAACTTTGTGCGGTGTGTGAGTCCAACTCGCAATTGACCATTTTTTTAATAAAAACATTCGTGTGAATTGGTTGGCTGGCTTAGACTGCCTTCAAATTAGGCAAATAGCGGCCAAACGTAAGCTAATTCAGTAAAAAAAACTATTAATATAAATTTTGCACATAAAATGGAAGGGTTATTGATAACTAGCTTTTGCACGCGGCTTCGCTCGAGTTAAATTCGGGGTAACGCAGTTCCTCTTTCCTGATTTACAGGTACCTGTAATGTAATGTGTAGTTTTTGCCCCTGCGCCTTATTCATTGTAATAGCAATGCTAAGTTTTCCTTTTTCTTCCGTCTTTCTCCCTCACATCTCAATATTTCAAAAAAAAATAGCCTATTTCCCTCTCCAGGGTCCCAACTATATCTGTACCATTTATACCACCAAATTCATCAAAATCGGTTAAACCATTTAGGCGTGAAGAAGCAACAAACAAACTTACTTTCGCTTTTATAATATTAATAATGATTCAAAATTCCTACTTCGGAACCATCCAAAGCATTCTCTGATAGCGTGTACAACCAACTTGAAGGACACAACATTTCACCAATTATGTGTAAGCACTATACTGCTCACAGTTTGCGGATTGAACGCATCCAAAAACGTTTTGCCTGGCATCTAGCTTTTTCTGTAGGTAAAGCTAAAAAAACGCCTTCTTACAAAGACAGATTAATGCTCTTCAAAATGCACACCTTAGAAGACCGAAGGCGTTTAAACGACGCAACTTTTGCATGTAAAATCTTGAATGGTATTATCGACTCACCGACGTTACTTGCACAAATTATCTTCCGGGCTCCTCCAAGGATTCCACGTAAACCCATAACTCCACTTTGTCCTCCGCAGAGAAGAACGGTGTTGGGATCTAACTCTCCATGTGCTAGATTTTGTAAGGTTTTGAATAGTTGCAGCGATCGAATTGATTTTCACTTTGATTCTTTCCATAAGCTGAAGTCTAGTATTCTTAACTGTTTTATCTGATTTGTTTTTATTGTTGGTAAGTATTTGGATTGTTTAGATATGCACAATTATTATTATTTTTCATTAGTTTTAACTTTGCTTGCCAACTCTTAGTGCCTAAGCTTACATGTATGTAATTTATAATAGTTCATGTGGTGTTTACCTTTAAGTAATTGTTACACTGTTAAAGTTTTAAGACATGTTAAGTTTATTCAAGTTCTTGGCGTAAACAACTGTTGGTAGACCAAATAAATAAGTCAATAAACAATATAGCGCCAATATAGTGAGCCTAATACGATCAATCGCTTACAGTCCAGTCTAGTACGTCCAGACTCTGTCGCTGCTACTAATAAGTAAAATAACTTGAACAACCAATTCTAAAAAAAACTGTACTGTTGTTTTGTATGAACCTTAAGTCAATCTCTCACCTGAATTCAATCGGTCATAAGATTTAGCACTCGATTATCTTAGTCTGTTTTATTAGTTTGTTCTGAATATAAAACAGTGATGCTGTAAATGTATAGAGCATTTAAAAGTTATACAATCTCTTAAAGATATCTGTATTCTCTCGCAAAGATTGTATATTATCATTTATATCTTCAATCAATCTTCCTCTGTGCCAAATTTCATGACGTGAAAGAGTAACTACATTCGCATTTATAATATTACTAGCTTTTGCCCGCGGCTTCACTCGCGTTAAATTCGGGATAACACAGTTTCTCTTTCCTGATTTGCAGGTACCCGTTACCTTTAGTTTTTGTCCTTGCGCCTTATTTATTGTAATAACAATGCTAAGTTTTGTTTTTCTTCCCTCTGTCTCCCTCATTTATAACTTTAAAAAAAATTGCCTATGTCCGTCTCCAGGGTCCCGGTACAGAGATCATTAAGTTATCTTTGTACCAAAATTCATCAAAATCGTTTAACCATTAAGGCGTGAAGACGTAACAAACGAACAAACTCTCTTTCGCTTTCATTATTTAGTTAGGAAAATAGTGTAGTAGAATTTTTATATTAAAACTTTATTCACATTTATGAAAAAAAAAACACTGTACAAAAGCGGATAATGCCTTGGACATTTTTACCAGTCTGCCTCAGGGTGATGCAGAGAGAAAACATGGTACGTGCAGGGTGCATAAAAGAAAATACAGAATAATTCTAATAAAGTAATAAGTTAATTTGGTCTAACAGCAAATGTTATCTATTATTAATAATTTTGTAAAAGCTAAAGTTCGTATGTCTGTTACTTCTTCACGCTTAAAGGGCGTAACAGATTAAAATATATATATATAGTACGGCCAACGAGAAGCGATACGAAAGGTCATTAACCTAAAGAACAACTGTGGCGTTGACAATCTAATATTTAGCTCTTTCCATCTTGTGCCTTTGTCGTAATGTCTCGTTCTCCCGGCAAAAACATGACAACGTTAAAGCGGGTTCGCCAAAGGTTGACTAGTAGAAAATGCCTATGGCATTAAGTCCGCCTCTGTACTTTGTACTTGAAGTGTTAAATAAATAAATAAACATTCGGGCGGCCATTTTAGATGGGGTTTTAGCATGGGTTTTGTTTACATTTGGTATCGCTTCTCGTTGGCCGTGCTATATCTCGGAATATTCTCAGGGCGCTGCTTACCTATAGGTGAATTTTGCTATTGCATCAACCCACGCGTACGGCAATATCATTTGTGTATAATTAAAGTTTATTTATTAAGGTTTTTGATATGCATTAGTTTATTATTGGTTAAGGTTATTTTGTGTTGTTTATCTATGGACCTTTATTGTCTGATATTATGTAAGTTGATTGATTAAGCACAGGGATAATATAGTATAATAGGATAACACGCTATTGAATTAAATAAAAACACAATTGCGTTTTCTGTAAAGACAAAATTAATATATTAAAAAGACGTTTTATAAAAAGGTATTTTACACATTTTTTATATCAATAACTTTTATTACTTACCTGTAAAGATAAAAAACAACATTTATTGCCTTTATTTCAGGTGTAGATATTTCTTATGCAATATTATCATTGTTTTAATTTTATGGGTGAATTCCCGCGACCTTTCACAGTTCTCTTAGATGTCACTGTCAAAAGTGACATCTATAAATTGTTAAGAAAAGCGAAGAGTTGTTAGCAAAGAGGTTTTCTTTACATATACATATATCTCTCCAAAACAAACAGCAAAATTTCAAATTATGTTTTTATTGTAAAATCGTTTCGTTAATTTAGTTATCAGTTGCCTGGTTGAGTGGTCTTCATTTCTTCTTTCCGAATCTGAAGGTCTCCATCAGAGGTCCGAAAACTTCAGGTTGCTGAACCACTCTGAAAAGAAAGAACGTTAGAATCGATGTTAAAAGTTATTCGTATCCACACGGAATTTGAAGAATGGACTTTTTATTGCTCGAGATTCAAAATTCACCTTGAATTTTCAGATAAGATTCTGTAAGCACAGTAGCTTGCGCTACAAGTCGTTAGTTTCCTCAAAGTTTTATATAGCTTTGTACTTCTTTTAAGGCTTTGTTATTGCAGTATGCATCGTACAACCACCAAATTATAGCAAAAACCGAACATTTAAAAAGAAGAGAAAGACTAAGTCAAACTTACTCATAAACGTAGGGAGAGTCAGCAGGTCCGACGATCTCAAAAGAAGGAGCAGCATCTTCGACGGTCCAGACTGACTGGCTGAGCTGGGGGGGCGCTGGGATATCCCAAACCTGGGGCCTTACGTCTACTGACACTGTGTTGATAGCCGGGATCTGGATAGGCACCTGGTAAGCCTGAAAACAACCAGACATGATTAATATAAGTTTGTTTGTTAACGAAACAATAGACGGACTGTGTGATAAATAAAATGGTCAGAAACAGGCAGACACCTGAGATGACAAATAGAGAAGTATGTTGGGAATAGTTTGGATAAGGGCATGGAAAAGATGATGATTTAAGATAACCTTTATACTACTATAGTACGGCCAACGAGAAGCGATACGAAAGGTCATTAACCTAAAGAACAACTGTGGCGTTGACAATCTAATATTTAGCTCTTTCCATCTTGTGCCTTTGGCGTAATATCTCGTTCTCCCGTTTACATTTGGTATCGCTTCTCGTTGGCTGTGCTATAGACATTAACTACACGTAGAAGCATTTTGTTCCTGTTACTACACAAATATGAATCGCGATCGACGAGGAAATCTTCTATCAGTACCTAGATGATATGCTCTTACTCATCACAATTATTTCCACTTTGACCATTAGTTGTTTTTAATCAATGAGAGGTGTCTACGATAAAAAGAATTGGCAGAAAATGAAGCGGACATTTCCTTCCTCATTAGTAACGAGCCCAAAACATCTGGAGAAAAACTGTAGCTTTACACTTTTACTCTTCATTTATTTCTGATTTTTTGTTGGGAAATCATTAAATAACTTCCCCCGCTGTGGGCATAGCGGGGGGAGTGTCAGACTTGTACTGACTAAGACCTACCCATGTTACTTTAATTGCCCTTTACGTTCCGGGGCCACAGTATCTCTTTCGAACAACCCGCAACCCCGATGCACTTTTACCCTTAGAGTTACATAATTTAAATAGTATAACTGATAAATCATCGACTAACGTCGGTTTCTAGTATTGAGGATATGGCTTCGAATACCTATAAGTAGTTTGTTTACTAAAAAACATGTTACTCAAAACAATAGAAGAAAAACACTTTTAAAAGTTGCGTCGTGACTGTACCTGGAGTTTATAATACAGAGTAATTTCTATTTGTACTTCAACAACACACTTACTTGGTCATACTCTACAACAACAGGATCCTCAACAATATCCTCAACGACAGCATCCTGCAGCACTGGCTTCTGGATCACGATGGTAGAAGGCTCATACACCAGGGTTGGCTTGCCGCTGAACTTGGCAGCAATCATATTCAGACCAGCCTTCGCAATGGTGGTACCGATGGAGATAGCTCCATTGATCACGGCTCCAGCTACTGAGGTGGCTGCTGTTTTTAAGGCTTCACCTAAATTGGAATAAATGGTTTTGAGAATAGATAGCAATGTTTAGTGTTTCTTGACTCTGACGCATTTCTTTGTGTAATTTATTTTATCATCACTGATCTCAAATGGTGACTGGAAATATTGTTAGAAAATCGGCATCTTCCAGAACATTCGACCAACGAGGTAGTCTAAATGAAATAAACATCAGTAATTTAATCCAAAAACTGGCAAATATCCAAGTAAAAGTATTTGTATAGTGTCTGTGTAATGTAGCCATTAATTGATTACAGTAAATCTACAATTCGCGAGTAATACTATACAATATTCCCAAATGCTACTAAATTGACGGCACGGTTGGCGCAATGGCTAAGCGATCGACTGCTGCGCTGCGTGTCGCGGGTTCGATTCCCGCACGGAACAAATATTTGTATGACCTGCAGAAAGTTGTTTTGGGTCTGGTTGTTTGTGTATGTGAGTTTAAATGTTTGTAAACACACCCACGATACAGGAGAAATTCCTAGTGTGGGGAAACGTTTTTATTCAAAAAACAAACAAAAACAATTTAATTTATAACACTTTTCCCAACTTGGGTTTCTGTCAGAATTAGCACTATTTTCGAAACTAGCAATTCCAAATCCAATAGTTTAGTTCAATAGAAGATATTTAAAGATACCATACCTTTAAGCGCAATTCCTTGAGTAGCAATTGAAGCAATATCGGAAGCAGCCTTCGCGACAGCTGCCTTTTTGGCAACTATAGTCTTGGCGCCTATGTTGACGATGTCCTCAGCTGCTTTGCCAGCCACTGCCTTAGCAGCCAGGAGGTTGAAAGACAGCGCTGAAGGAATCAGGCAGGAGAAGCAGGCGATCTGGAGAATTTGAAAGATGATTATTAATTGGGAGAGAAAGTGAATTTAAATGACGACTCTATGATAGTGGTATTCAGATTTAAAATCAAATAGCAAATCGGTGTATGTAATTAATTTTTAAATGCTGAATAGGGGCCTTGAGATCTTCCCATTGTACAGACGCCTGCAGGTCAAGCTACCCGAAACTGTCACTTTTTCCCAATGAACCTTGAACTTTAATACTTTAGAAATAAAGTCGAAAATCTATCAAAGAAATCTGACAGATTGTAGTAGCTTGATGTGCAGGCGTCTGTACAAGGCATTTTTCTAGAAAGCTTAATACAAAGGTTTATCGAGCAAAACCTTAAGTATTATTTGGAAACAATTTGTCTTCAAGTTCACTGCTGAATATTGGCTTGTCAACAAAGAGTGGTCTCTTTGTAGTGAGCTATCCTAGAGCACAAATAGCCGTAATGGGTGAAATGAAGATGCCTTAAAATATTGGCAAAAGATAATAATGGCACAAAATTTATCACAAAAAGGAATCCTCTAAAAACTTCTGAATTATAAAAAAAAGAAATAAAAATTTAACATACCGATAAAATGATGAATCTCAACTGCATCTTGGAGAACTTTTAATAGTTAATGAGTACACGAAATATAAACAATTGAATATTCTTCGATGATGAACTGTGATCAACTGATGACCTGATTACTTTCTTTCATGGTTATATAGTACAAATATTGCCAAAAGTAAATTTTCAAATTAGTGCAATTAATTAAGTTCTTGTTCTCATTGCCTAACTTAATTGTATTGTTCCTGCAGGTATTTTAATGGTCTTTAAATACCATTAGCAAGTACTTACGATTTAACATTCTTGGCAACTGTCATGGTAGTATCTTTCGTATTAGAAACATTAAATGCGAAAATCAAACCCCAGCCAAAGGCATATTTGTAGGTGTAAAAGACATCAACGCGCAAACTGTATTTAACACAAATGAATAGGGTAAATCATTTTCTTCAGTTATGTAGTTATTTAAAATCATTCGGACTTTGGACTATCTCTCTCTGATAGTTTGAACAACCAACATAACATCTTTATATGCCGAGCCTTTTCCCAACTATGTTGGAATCCGCTTCCAGTCTAACCGGGAAGCTGAATACCAATATTTTACATTGAGCGACTGGTTATCTGACATCCTACCAGTTAATCCTGGATAATACCATACCCCTTAGTAAGACTAGTACTCCAACTTTCGGCACACTGACACACTTAAAACCGTTGTGCTGATAATTATGATTCATTTTCTTTTTTCATGTAAATGAATATAAAGCATATATATATAATTTGTGTGAGATAACGTCATACCACTTCTAAAAGGCTGTAATAAAATCTTACTAACAAACAGCACCACCTAGATAAAACACGCAAACTGAAAATTTGAGTGTCAGAAACTTACTCTACTTAATTTTACTCCAGTGTGTGTTCAAAAATTTTAGTTTCTAATACAAGAAATAACCTCAATGTCGAGCATAAATACCGTAACATCTACCTATATTCAAGTACCGGGAATCGAACCCAACCATTAACGGAAGTAACTAAACATTCTCTAGTTCCATTGAAGTGAGAGTATGTTTAACTAACAAATAATGTCAACCAGTCTTTGTTCAGTGAGGAAGCATGCCAGTGTGTCAGTCATGAAGCACATGTATATGCTAATTGGTTCAGCAAGCAGCAGCATAGTAACACAGTGTAGTGGAGCAGCTGTTGGTACTATAATATTTTGAGTTTCAAATCATTTAGCTTACTAGCTGGCGCCTGTGGCTCGCCCGCGATGAACGGAATAAAAGGGATCCTATGTGTTATTTTGGACTATAATCTAACTTTGTGCCAAATTTCATCAAGATCCGTACAGCAGTTTTGACGTGAAAGAGTAACAAACATCCATCCATCCTCACAAACATTCGCATTTATAATATAAAGAATAAGAAAAATGTATTGAACCGGTGTAACAACATTTTTCTTAATTTAAGTAACATCATTACGAATATCGGTAACAAGTTCTATGTTGTCAGAATTAGAAAACAATGGTCCCCAAATTAGACTGCACCTGTATCTTGGGGCAGGTATAGTAGGATACAAAATAATATAAAGTTAAGAGACCGTAGCAACAGAACAACTACAACTTAATTCCACGCAGTATATCTTCTGCGCAGGTGGCTAATCTCCACTGAGATTGCCCGCCGAGACCGAAAACGGTCAGGGGACTATTTATTTTTCCAGTAATTAACATTAGATACCAATATTCATATTTTAAGACCTCATTAAATTAGTATTTAAATATGAAGTCAACGAAAGCTATTTACGCAATCCTATATAAATTTACATTACACTTATAATATGACATTCATTTATTCATCATATGTATGAATTAAGAGATCAGTAACTCATATACAAACTGGTGCTTATTAAATAAAACTGGTAAAAAATCCAACTAATATCAAATTATATATATCGGTTCAACAGCACAAAATAATCAGATAAAACACATAATCTTTGATCATAAACTGCCTATAACGGCCCCAATTATTACGGAAAAAGAATTAAATAATGGTAAACCTGTTACAAGTCGGTAATAATTTGTTATAATCTATAATTATATCGTTATTGTCAGTATTAAAACGTGCCAAAGGAATTACTCACAACAGAATCCGTCTTAGGGATTAGCTGAATTCGATAATAATAATTACGAATAAGACTTGGCTCGCGAGATTTTCGACATGAGGAATGTGGACTCAGCAATCATTGCGCTGATAGTCGTATCGGCCAAAGGCTTAATCGCCAAGAGCGTCGACCAATACCTAAGGAGGCTCTCGTTAGATGACTGACTCAAGGGCTTGATACGGAAAACAGTACTCTTGGACACGGCTCTTATTAATAGGAGGTTTTTTTTCCGGAGCCCTGACCGCTGGTAGTTTGAACCCTATTCCCAATACCGGAGGGCTACTATTTTTTAAATGTTTTTTGTATCCTTTTTAGGGTTCCGTAGTCAACTAGGAACCCTTATAGTTTCGCCATGTCTGTCTGTCCGTCCGTCCGTCCTCGCTTAATCTCTGTGACCGTTAGCACTAGAAAGCTGAAATTTGGTACCAATATGTATATCAATCACGCCGACAAAGTGGTAAATTAAAAATTTGAAAAAAATGTTTTATTAGGGTAGCCACCCTATATGTAAAGTGGGAAGTGTTTTTTTTTTAATTTCAACCCTAACGTGTGATATATTGTTGGAAAGGTATTTAAAAATGAATAGGGGTTTACTAAGATCATTTTTTGATAATGTCAATAATTTCGGAAATAATCGCTCCAAAAGTAAAAAACAATGTGTCCCCCCCCCCTCTAACTTTTGAACCATAAGTTTAGAAAATATGAAAAAAATCTGAAAAGTAGAACTTTATAAGGACTTTCTATGAAAATCATTTTGAACTTGATTGACACAACAGTTTTTGTACAAAAAAGACAAAAAGTTGTACAAAATAATTTCAGGACTAAGTTTGTAGTATAATCGTATATGCAAGCATTTTTTGTACCTTTGTTTGCATATTTTATTATCCTGAACGTATCTTTTTTCAAACAAAAAAAGAATTATTGAAATCGGTTCTCGCAATCCAAAATTACCACCGAAATTGCACGTCTTTGTATTAATTAGTAAACCAATTCCCCGAGAGATGGCGCTGTAGGTACTTATTACATTGGATCGGGTATTACCGAATTGTTCGGTTGGCCTCATAACTGGGAACACTTTATTGTGACGGACGGGAAACTACGGAACCCTACACTGAGCGTGGCCCGACACGCTCTTGGCCGGTTTTTTTTAATAAAGATTGTGTAAAAATATAAAAAAGTGTGTTAACATTAATATGTAGTACGTAAATTAGTAGTTATGACCAAAATTTATTTAAATCACCTGTTAATTTGGTCTAGTGATCGCAGCGCGACTGCTAAACATGTAATCCTGGCTTGCAAAGTGTTATTGGGTAGCAGCCACGGAGTTCAGATTTGAGCCCGCCTGCAGGCAAAAGGCTCGCCCCCTTTACATGGGACTTAATCATAACTGGCGAAATTTGGTTTTAGGTGCTGATAGGTACACTGATGCCTAACCTTTCAATAATTACGGGCGTAATCTTACGCATGCAACTGAGTACCAGTATTTTAAACAGAGTGACTGCCTATCTGACCTCTACGACCTAGTTAAGTAATACAGTACCCTTTGGCAAGACAGGCTTTCAGACAGGCTTTGGTTGTGAGACGTTCGGACCACTGACAAACTAACGACTGTCAAAGTTTCTAAACTCATCTGTCTAGCTTGTGACTAAATATAGCAGCCGCTTGGGGTCGATCTTTAGGTTAAGCCGCGCTTGCCTAGATTGGTCTGTGGATGAATACCCGATACATACCAAACTTAATCCGTGCCTCGGAAATCATGTGTCGCTGTTGGTCCCGGCTGTCATTTGTAGATTTTTGATAGACTGATTATTTGTAACGACTATCTGAACCAGCTCTTACCAAGGGGTTTTGTATTACTCAGTACTAACTGGGTTGTGGAGATGGCACAAAGGCAGTTGCTCCATGTAAAATACTGATATTCAGCTGCATGTGATTACGCTAGACGTTAACACAAACAAAGTTGGGAAAAGGCTGGCAGACACTCTTAAGAGAGCTCCTTCTTGGAATGAATAAAATGAAAGTAAAACAATAGTTGTCGACTCCATCGCTTCTGTGTTAGTAACCCATTTTATGTCAATAGATATAAATAAGAAAGCCAAGTTCAAGGCAATGTCACTTCATAAAAGATTGTGCACTTTAATGATATACAGTTCACTGCCTGCAGTATAACTCTAAGTTTTATTTATTTAAAAGTATCAGAAGATTATAGATTCTGAGAAACAATAAACATGGATAACTTCAAAAGATTGTTAATAAAGGTAAGTTTTTCCTTAATAGTTTTATTATTTTATTAACAAAATATCGTGTTTTTATAAACTTGTAGTCTATAAACCCGTATGATTGTGGTTGTTTGTGAATTTTGATAAATTTTCTTGTTTATAGTTCCTATATCTAAACATTTAAGTGATTTTTTTTCCCTGCGTTGATGTACACGTGTTCTGAGAATGTTCCAGAACATTTGCACAAGATTATGAGACCAGCTACCCTACCATGCATTTAAAGCAGAACTTATTATAAGACGTCATGGTAGGCCTACAGATTTGCAACAATTTTGCTGGATGGTTTCATAGGGGGTGTAAAATCGATGCTTAAGTTTGTTTGTGACAGTAATGAATTACGTTACAATTAGCAAAATGGTCAGAATAATAAAATTTGCATTAGTGACATTTTTAAGAATCGTTATGTGATTAATAACAATAATAAATGCAATATTTAAAATGTAAATTATTATGTGTAAAAATCAATAACCAAAATAAATCTGCTACAGCAGCCATTTCAGGCCCCGAAACCAAAGATTAAGTCACCTGAATTCATGAAAGGTGTGATTCTACTCAGCATACCTAACAACTTTCTTAATAAACTTGTAACAAAGTAAGAAAAATAAAACTATGTGTGAATTGACTATCGATATGCATGAACGAAAAGTGTTTTAATACACGACCCGCCGCCGAAGCAACTTACGAACACGTCGACGACTTCTATCAAAATCAAGTTATAGCTCCAAGAAATATTAACAGTTTAATTTTTTTTTGCAGATCATAATTTTCACTTTGATAGTTGTCATCATTTCTGCCAACGTAGCGGACGCCAAGAAAAGCAAGAAGCACACATCAAAAGCATCAATACGACATCTTGAACAATATTTAGCAAAAATTCACAACAAAGCGAAAAGAAGCACTTACAGCCGGAGTTGGGGAAAGTCTAATTATGGAAACTACGGCCTGCCACCATATTTGGTTTATAACGGAAAATTAGGAGCTTACTACCCATACTTTAAATACCCCGAAAATAGTATTAGACGGAGTATGAGGAAAACGAATTATAATTCTAGGAAATATAGCTGAATACCTAAAGTCTAATATATCACAAGAATGGCCAAATACCTAGTTTTATTTGATTAATTTTTAACTATTGATACAAGGTGTAACCGGACTTTTCACAAAGCCGTAAGCAGCATATAAACTAAGCAATTCAATTTAAAAAATAATACTGGCACAACTTCGTTTTTGGTAACACTCAATGTAATTGATTTTGCTGTTTGTGTGTGTGAGTTTAAATGTTTGTAAACGCACCCACGATACAGGAGAAATTCCTAATGTAGGGCACCATGCACTAGAACAGAATAAAAATATCGTATTCACGCGCGATAGTGTTTGACCTGCACTGCGTCTGTGCTACGTATCGCGGGTTCGATCCCCGCACGGAACAAATATTTGTATAGCCAAAGCTAATTATTGTTCTCGCTGTGTGTGATGTGAGTTTAAATGTTTGTAAACGCACCCACGTTTTAGAAGAAATTAGTAGAGTGGGGCAATGTTTCATAAAACAAAAAAGCAACGTTTCAAAATAAAACTTCCCATACAAATAGTAATACGATTTCTTCGTCTCTTGAAAAATTTCTTTCCTTGAATTGTCCAAGTCCTAAGTTAAGATTTAGGTATGTGAAATGTTACAATAAGATCATTTAGCAGAATAAGATACTTATTAAAATAAATACTCAATGAGGATTGTAATGGAATAGTACTGCAATATATCTAGTTTATTAATATTAATGAATGACTAAGGTTTCTTTATATTTATTTTCTATTATATTTAGTAATAAGGAAATGACTGAGTATTGTAACTTGTCAATAGGGCTTCCTAAGTTTACACAGTCAATAAATATGGCTGTTTATGTCGCAAGTTTGTACGAAACCCTCAGTGCTCGAGTCCGGCTCGCACTTGACTGTTTTTTTTTAAACTGTATAAATAAATGTAAAATTAAAGAACACCGTTTTATTTACAAACAAGCCCTCAAAACGTACCATATTTAAGCAGTAAGATGGCATATCTAACATAACCTTAATCTAATCAAGATCGTTCAAGACGTCATCAAATTCAACCCATATATATATTTTCTTAACTTAATTCTCAAATCATAATCGGCGATTGCCTCGTTGGTCCAGGGGTGGCAAGCGCGACCGCTGTGCATGAGGTCCTGGGTTCGTTAACCGAGTCGGACAAAGTTGTTCCATTAGGAATTTCTCAGTAACAGCCACGTAGAAAAAAATACATTAACTTATGTACCTACCGAATTATTGCAAGCTATTATGTGTTTTGTTCAAATCCTGTAATTTTAAACAGTTATCTCCAACTGACCTTAATTTTTGGAACGAAGTTCCTCATAACGCGTTACGAAAGGGGGCTAGACGGAAAAAATTAAGACCAAAAGTTGTAACGACACTTTTTGCTATAGTGTTTCTCTCTCTGTCTCTCATTCACTCTAAGCCAGTTATTTTCATTTCGTCTTTCTATTTCACATTGAACAGTGTGGTGTCGCGACGATTATTTTTGTTGAGTGTATACAGGTTTTTATACATAATAAATAATAACTTCGTTTCATCCGGGTGTCCCTTGACACCTCTCAATATTTTTATACACTTTTAATTTTGAATCAATTTAAGGACCTGGATTCACCTCGTTGGGAAAAATGACATTAGGTTTTTTCTATAGTTAATTTCTCAGTAGAAAGAAGCACTGGAGTCTGGGTTCGTGTCCAGTTGATGGCAATAGGGTCAACCCCTATTAACATGGAACTTAAACATTACTAGCAACATATGGGTGTATTATTCTATTAGGTACTTCTCTGCCCTACCCCTCTAGGTTTACTAGGTCTGGGTTATTATTTTAATCTGTTAGATAATCCACAAGATCATTCAAGACGTCATCAAAGTCGATCTGTCTTGATTTGGTATTAAAATGGTTGAATACTCATTAAAATCTTTGACAGCCTCGTAGATTATCATTCTAAGGATAAATTGGTTATTATTAATAATTCACAAGACGTCACATTCTTATTTTGGAGTTTTAAATATCATATTAGAGGAAAATACATAAAAAAATACCATGAATTTCGTGATGTTTTTTGATGTATTTTCCTCTCTCTTTTTGGCCTCACGCTTGTGGTCACAATATTTCATCCATATTTCGCTGGAATAGGGGGGAAGCCTATTCCTATAAACCGGACTCAAAGCCATAGCTGAAATCCTTACTTCCTTACTAATATTATAAAAGCGAAAGTGAGTTTGTTTATTTGTTTGTTTGTTACCTCTTCACGCTTTAATGGCTAAACCGATTTTGATGAATTTTGGTACAGAGATAGTTGGGAACCAGGAGACGGACATAGACGGACTAATTTTTATTTAAAAAAAGTGGGATGTGAGGGAGAAAGAGGGAAGAAAAGGGAAAACTTAGCGTTGCTATTACAAATCAATAAGGCGCAAGGGGAACTGTATTACCCCAAATTTAACGCAAAGCCGCGGGCGAAAGCTAGTTAACTATAAAAAACTCAACAATAACACTTTTCCCAACGCGGTGATTAAACCCAGATCTTAAAATTCATCCAAATTAAAAGTGCATAAAAAAAATAAGGTCAACCAGTTGGAGATAACTGTTTAAAATTACAGGATTTGAACAAAAAAACATTATAGCCTGTAATAAGTAAGCACATAAGTTAATGTATCATCAAGACACTAAGTTTATTGACATTGAAACTGGCTAGCGAATTCCTTTATTAATAGAACAAGTTTTACTAGAATAATGTTCAACGTACATATAAAACCAGTATATGCCGATCTCTCATTGTACAGGTAATCTAAACAAAACGAGTCCATGTTATACTGGATATTTACAGCTTGATGTTACCAGTAAACATAAGCCTGTTTTCACTAACAACAAATGAATCCTAAATAAATGTCTAAGTATCACTGCACTTAGGATGTCAAACCTTCGTCCCTGGACCGAGGGTCTAAAATCCAATAGAGTGGATTTGTATAAGGCAAAGTATTTTACGAGGCAATTAGTGTGTTGTGCTTTTCCTTTTCTCCCGGGTTTTGCCCCGGCACAGTCCAGCTTTTTATATCTTTATAATGAACGTTGTTGATCTATCCTGTTGAGAATGCTCCCGCGCAGAGACCTTGAGTGCTCTATATTGTTTTCGCTGTAGCATGGTGCAGGTGACATCCTTACTAATATTATAAAAGCGAAAGTGAGTTTGATTGTTTGTTATTCCTTCACGCCTAAATGGCTAAACCGATTTTGATGAATTTTGTTTTTTTTTGCGAAAAATAGGGAGAAAGAGGGAAGAAAAGGGAAATCATAGCTTCGCTTTTACAATAAATAAGGCACAAGAGCAAAAATTACAGGTAGCAGGTACCAGCAAATCAGGAAAGGGGAACTGTGTTACCCCGAATTTAACGCGAGCGAAGCCGCGGGCAAAAGCTAGTATAGCATATATAAATACATGTTAAGTGAGCCAAGTTCTGCTGTCATGGGTAGACTTTTTCAAATATGATATTTAGGGTAAAGCCTATATTTAGTCATGATCTAAAATCGCGGTAAAGTTCCAATATATATATATTGTAGAGACCGGTCATTCAACTAATGTCACCAGCGCCATGATACAGCGACAACAAGGGAAGATAAAAAAATAGGTTATTAATAATAGTTTTTACATACAAAGGGTCAAACCTTGCCTGCATGCTCTAACACTATTTTTAACTGTCTAAAACGAATTAAAAAAAGAAACGTTTGGTTAATAGCGAAACGTGTGCGCTTCAAACTTTGACTGTCAGAAAATCAAGAAGAGAAAATCAGTCAAAATTTGCGTGGGGTTTTTTTAAGGTTGTAGGTGCTCACTAAGACGGGATTTTGCGAAATTGAACCTCTAACCGGGTTAAACAAGTGGGAAAAGTTTGTATGGAATAGCGCGATTCCATAGCCGGATTGACTTAAAATTTGGCATAGGCATTCTTTCACGAAATTAATAGACAACATCACGCTGCGACAATAAGCAGATGAGCTGCGGGTGAAACCCTTGGGTACAGCTAATCACAAATATAAATAGGATAAAATTACCTTCCGAGTACAACGCCAGCAGGTCAAGCTACCCGAAACTGTCAATTTTTCCCAATAAACCTTGAACCTAATACTTTAGAAATAAAGTCGAAAATCTGTCAAAGAAATCTGACAGATTGTAGTAGCTTGATGTGCAGGCGTCTGTACAAGGGAAGCTATTAATATAAACGTGTTAAAAAATTATAAATGCTTAATAACCCCAAATAATATTATTGTCCTATTTTCCCTAAGCTTATCGCAGAAGCGTAAACTTTGTAAACGTCAACCAACGAGAAAAAGTATAAAGTTTTGTTGATTTATTTAATAACACAGGGTGATCTCCAAGGAACCTGATCAACCTGTATTTCAACCACACATATAACTTTTAAATACATTTTAACATAACCTGAACCGCGGTGTTGTTTGTCTTATGTTGCGGTGTTCTAAGAAATGTGGAGATTTAAGTGAAAACCAACACTGCGCAGGCAGACGGTGAACCCTAACCCTAAACAGCAGTAATGAACAACGCGGGCCTAAAAGGAGATAGAATGCCGGCCGGGTTGCGGGCTGCCGGGGTTGCGTGATGTTTGCCGGGGTTGCGGGTTGTCCGAAAGAGATACGGGTGGCCCCGGAACGTAAAGGGCAATAGAAGGTGGGTGGGTTATACGCCTACTTGTCAGGTAGCATTTGTTGGTAAAATGGAAAAAAGAAATCGCAATCAAAAATGTTTGTCCTTGTCTGCTCTATTTGTCTATTTAATCTCTTTCTTAGCTTTGCCAGTCAAATACTTTGTGCTGTCAAACATCAAGATAGAAGAATTTTTACTTGAACACACACATATTTTGCGGCGAATTGATGAACCTCACATTATCTTGGGCGTCTTCATACCTGAGTTCAGAGACCTCAGTCAGATAACTACAGCAACTAGACATTTTCTTAAATGTCCAATTTTAAAAGAAGCCACAACATTCTACTGTCCGCAAGGTAATTACTATCTATACTGCGTTAGCGATTTAGTTTCCAGTAAAGTGACCAAATGGGTATGTGAGAAAAAAACATACGTATCGACCCCGACATAAAGTTCAGTTTGACCTGCAGCGGTAAAACATTTTTAATTTTTTTTTTTTCTTTAATATAAAAAAGTCATTCTGAAATCAGTTTTATCGACACTGTCATAAAGTTCATTTTCGTTTAAGTGAAATAAAATTAACTGGAAACAAAGATTTGAATAGTCTTTAGGTATACGTCGTCTACGGATCCAGAGTATGAAGCGGTTTATATATATCCACCTTGTGCTTTTGAACCCTAAACGAGTATATAAAGAGATGCTCGTCTCACGAAGGACATAGTCGTTGGATAAGCGTGTTTTGATCACATTGTGATATTGTTTTTTTGTATAACATGGCTAAAATTGTGGTGAGTATTATATTTTAAGTGTGAATCTATAAGTAGTAAAGTGACGTGAATAATCAAATTAGTGTTCAAACTTATTTAAGAGTGACAGAATGAAAAAAAACAATCTAGAGCTTCTTAATTTTTCTTAAAGCAAGTCTAATGGTTTGACTATAAAATTTATTTGATTTCTATACAATGTTAAATAAGTTTTCTATTAAATTTGGAAATGAGCATTATTTGCATGCCCACACGGTAGAATATGAAGGAATATGTTATATACGAACATCTATGTAACAATTACCCATGTTTGCAAAAATAAATGATTTGATTTGTAACAAAGGGGTTATAATATGGAAGCCCAGAGGGTTTCTTAGTAGTCGATAGAGTGTGACAACCCTAAAATTATAAAGAGAAAAAATTTTAACTGCTAAATAATAGCAGCCGCTCGGGTCGATCTTCAAGTTAAGCAGCGCTTGCCTAGGTTGGTCTGGGGATGGGTGCCTACTCGTTACCGAGTTTCCTCCGTGCTGTTGCTCTTGGCTGTCAATTTTAGAACCTTGACAATCGTTACAGACAGTCAGTGTCCCGAAAGTCTTACAACCAGTCTTACTACGGTGCATCCGGTTAGACTGGAAGCCAACCCAAACATAGTTGGTAAAAGGCTGTGCAGATGATGTGAACAGGTTTAGGAGACCCGGAACTAAACGGGCAAAACTTCGACTAGATATTGTCTTTTCCTAAATCTGGAGAATCTTATGATTCCGAATTTAGGAATTCTCTTAAACATATTCTATACAACAAATATCGCTAAATACTGGGGACAAGGAACACTTTCAAAGAATTAAACTTTATAAACGTCGAATATTCTTTTTAAATCGCCCTGTTCATATTCGCGAAAAGACTTGTGAAAAAAATAAAATAACACGACTGCCATGACAAAAAATAAACTAATAAGAAAAAACAAGATGTTAATTTTACATTTGCCGATGAAATGTGCCAGGTACTAAGATGAAAGGGTATTTCGGGCTCGAGAGTTTAATTTTAAAATGTGGTATGTTTGACTTATCTCTCCTTTTTGGGGCAGTCGTGTAAAAAAATCAGCAGGGCTATAAACTGCATCCCTGTTACTAGTTTTTGCCGTATCCTTACTAATATTATAAAAGCGAAAGTGAGTTTGTTTGATTGTTTGTTACCTCTTCACGCTTTAATGGCTTAACCGATTTTGATGAATTTTGGTACAGACATAGTTGAGAACCAGGAGACGGGCATAGACTACTATTTTTATTTGAAAAAGTGGGATGTGAGGGAGAAACAGGGAAGAAAAGGGAAAACCTAGCGTTGCTATTACAAATCAATAAGGCGCTTGGGGGAACTGTGTTACCCAATTTTAAGCCGCGGGCGAAAGCTAGTCGTCAATAAATCTGCAAAAATAATCTGATTAAATTAACTTGCAGACAATTTCAAAAACTTAGGTCGATATGATCAGTCCGAAATGTATCCTTGCCTTGCCAGACACTGTTAAACAGATACTTAATGTTGTTCATTTAAATATTATTTAGTAGAGTTTACGCTAATTTGCCAGTAAAAGATCAAGGAAAATGGTGCATGGTTTGCATGCAACATCATAAATAATGCAAGGAATATAAATATATACATTCTTGCGGGTGTCTTTAATAATGTCTGAACAACATCATCATCTGCGTAGCCTTTTCCCTATGTTGGGGTCGATCATCTGCCTAGCCTTTTCGGCTTCCAGTCTACCCGGATGCAGCTGAATATCAGTATTTTACAAGGTGACTGCCTATCTGACCTCCACAACCCAGTTAGTACTAAGTAATACGATACCCCTTGGTAAGACTGGATGTCTGAACAACAGATACTGAGTTTTTTATGGAAAAACCCAATAACATTTTACCCGACCCAAGAGTCGAATCCACGAACTTATTAGTGAAAAGCCGTGCTGCATTATTATGGCGGTACGGTGCGTCAGGCAGATTTATGAATTGAAAGCTTTTATTGCGTCTGTTACTAACATAGATTGTAAGTTGTTTATTTACTAATATTGTATGGACCAAGGTCTGAAATTAAACATTTTTTTTTTATTTTATTCTCAGCTCTCACACTTGCCACCAGTAGACGGCTTATCTTACTAATATTATAAATACGAATATTTATGAGGATGGATAGATAGTATGGATGTTTGCTACTTTTTCACGTTAAAACGGCTGAATGGATCTTGATGAAATTTGGCACAGAGGTAGTTTATCTGGGATAACACAAAAGATATACATGTTTTCTTTTTTAGGGTTCCGTAGTCAACTAGGAACCCTTATAGTTTCGCCATGTCTGTCTGTCCGTCCGTCCGTCCGTCCGTCCGTCCGTCCGTCCGTCCTCGCTTAATCTCTGTGACCGTTAGCACTAGAAAGCTGAAATTTGGTAGCAATATGTATATCAATCACGCCGACAAAGTGGTAAAATAAAAATTTGAAAAAAATGTTTTATTAGGGTAGCCACCCTATATGTAAAGTGGGAAGTGATTTTTTTTTTAATTTCAACCCTAACGTGTTATATATTGTTGGAAAGGTATTTAAAAATGAATAGGGGTTTACTAAGATCATTTTTTGATAATGTCATTATTTTCAGAAATAATCGCTCCAAAAGTAAAAAACAATGTGTCCCCCTCTAACTTTTGAACCATAAGTTTAGAAAATATGAAAAAAATCTGAAAAGTAGAACTTTATAAGGACTTTCTATGAAAATCATTTTGAACTTGATTGACACAACAGTTTTTGTACAAAAAAGACAAAAAGTTGTACAAAATAATTTCTGGACTAAGTTTGTAGTATAATCGTATATGTAAGCATTTTTTGTAACATTGTTTACATATTTTATTATCCTGAACGTATCTTTTTTCAAACAAAAAAAGAATTATTGAAATCGGTTCTCGCAATCCAAAATTACCACCGAAATTGCACGTCTTTGTATTAATTAGTAACCCAATTCCCCAAGGGATGGCGCTGTAGGTACTTATTACATTGGATCGGGTATTACCGAATTGTTCAGTTGGCCTCATAACTGGGAACACTTATTGTGACGGACGGGAAACTACGGAACCATACACTGAGCGTGGCCCGACACGCTCTTGGCCGGTTTTTCCGATATCACGCGGGTGAAGCCGCGGGCTAGCGCGGCGCGCTATCCGCGGGCGCCGCCAGCTAGTTATTAGATAGTTACCATTTAATTTAACCTACTGGCGAATTGGTCACAAGCGTAACGACTCAACATGGGTCGTGGGTTCAATTCCCAAGTCGGCTTAAGTGTTAGTGGATTATTCCGTAACAACTTTCTCAGTACTACCAACGGAGTCTGGATTTGTGCCCAGTTGATGGCAATATAATACAAACCCTATTACATGAGACATAACTGCCAAAAGGCCCCATCTGCCTATCCTTTAGGAAATTTCATAATATATATATATATATTTAATTGTATATTTCTCTTACAGTTATTGACTCTGGCGCTTGTTGCAGCCATGGCGGCTTCAGGTAATTTACAATAACACGTTTTTATTATAACTATGTCCGACCGGTTTCTACTCATAGGTAAACGACCGGTACACAATATATTTCAAAAGTCATTTATTCAAATTAGGCTGATAATCAGCACTTCTTGAACGTCACATTACAAGAGACAGTCCCACAAAAACGCCCTGCCCTTCACCACTTCCTAGTGTTTTAGGTGGGAAGAAGAAGTGGCGGAACAAACTCCCCAAATTTCTAACACCTTCTCTTTATAAACTTCGCAGTCACACTTTTTTTACTGGTATCTTGCATTCAACCTATTCATATAGATGCAATACAAGACAATGAAGGCCTCCAGACAGGACAAAAAAAACTTTCAAATTAAGCGACCACACGCTAAGGGCACTCCCTGTGGGGTACGAGCCTCGGCTTAGGGCGTCGCTTGAGGAAGACAGCAAAGGGACCGTTTGGATCTGAGTGGCGGTCACACTAGCCAGTCGCTAGGTAGTTATAATGTTTTCGGTCTAGCATTGTGACATAGGTACATGGTACAGACGCCTGCAGGTCAAGCTACCCGAAACTGTCAAATTTTCCCAATGAACCTTGATCCTTAAAACTTTAGAAATAAAGTCGAAAATCTATCAAAGAAATCTGACAGATTGTAGTAGCTTGATGTCGACGATGATGACGTCTGTACGTTCAATCTTGAACGTAACCGCGATTTACGATTTTAACTGGCCATAGGCCATTACCTTGTGAAAGTGAATAAAATCTGGTTCTCCTAACCTTACAGGCAGATGTGTGGCTGGGGAGTTTGTTCCACCTCTTCTTTTTCCCAGCTAAAACACTAGGAAGTCACAAAGAGCGGGCATTTTGGGGGACTTTCTTATAATGTTGACGTTCAAAAAAGTGCTGATTATCAGCCTAATTTGAATTACAGACTTTTGATTTGATCTTTGACTCGGAATTGCATTGTCGCAAAGGACTACTCATCATTAATACATCCCATCTAATATCCCCCGCTCCATGCTACAGCGAAAACAGAATAGATGGTAAAAATCATAGGATATTCCTATGATTTTTACCATCTGCCGTACCAATGCAGCGGTATACATATTATTGAAGATATAATTGTTAGGAAGAAACTAGATTTCATCCAATTAGAAGTAACCGATTGAAATCTACAAAGAAACTTGGTTGTTTATGCTACTCATTCACTTTTACAGCGTACGCTAAGCCAGGCGGCTACGGCGGCTACGGAGGCTACGGTGGCCATGGCAGCTACGGCGGCAGTCACGGTGGCTACGGACATCACGGCCACCAGGACTACCACGGTCATCATGATGACAAATGGGACCACAAAAAAGACAAAGATGACTCCAGCGAAGAGAAATGGGACCACCACAAACACGAAGATAAATACGACCACCATAAAGACAAGCACGATCACAAAAAGGAGAAGGACAGCAGTGAAGAAGACAGCAGCGAAGAGAAATACGGCCATCACTGGGACAAACACGAAGACAAGGAGAAGTATGACCACCATAGGAGCAAGCACGAAGAGCACAAAGAATGTGACCACAAGCATGAGCATCATGAGGACAAACATGGGCACAAGGAAGAAAAACATGGTCACAAGGAAGAAAAACACCAACACAAGGAAGAACCTAAACCTACTCCTATTCTAGTTGAAGTACCTAAACCAACAGAGGCACCAAAACAAGGTGACCTCAACGACGCTATTGCCCAAGTATTTGGTAATCAACAAGCAGAATTAGCTGCTGTAGAACAAACTGGTGTTTTTACTGGTGGCGCGTCGAGTGGACAAGTAGCATTTCAAGCTGAAAAAACCGAAAGTGGCCAATATCACGGTCATCACGGACAGAAATACGGTCACTGATAAGGCTATGGCTAAGTAAAACAAGAGTTTAAATTAAAGATATTTATTCTCTTTAGGAATTAAATATTTATTTTATGTCATCGTTGGTTTTATTATGATACCACATGTGCCCCACGATATTCCCGTGTGGACCGGTATAAAAAGCCCATGTGTCAACCCGGGGTATAAGCTATCTAATACCAATTTCATGCAAGCGTAGAGGATTAACAAACATACTCACACATATACAAACGTTCGCCTTTATTATTATATACAGTAGTGATTTACTATTCGTTTGAAAAAGGAAAAAGGGGTTCCTTTTCCCTGTCGCCTGTCGCATACCATGAGACCACAATGTCTTTAACATTAACAGGCTGTGACTAATAGGTAACCCTTTCTAAAACAAAACGATCAAAATGTTTGGTAAATAAGTTTTGTTTAATCAAAATAGTTTAAAATTAGTAAGATGTAATAAGTTAAACATGGATGGGTTTTAGTCAGTACAAGTCTGACTCTCACTTCCGCTCCAACCAGATTGGAAAAAAATAAAGACAAAAAAAAATCTAGTACCATGTACCGCAACAGACATTACAGACATTATGGAGCTAAGCTTAACACTGGCTCCAGTTAATGGGCATTCTGCAAAAAATATACAGAGATGCAAAAATATTCAAATTGATTTCTTAAAATACTTTTAGAAACCGATTTGAATATTTTTACAATTAACTGCCTAGTTTAATTTATATTTAAGCTAGCTTTTGCCCGCGGCTTCGCTCGCGTTTGTTTCGGGGTAATACAGTTCCCTTTTTGCTGTTTTGCAGGTACCTGCTACTTGTAGTTTTTGCCCTAGCGCCTCATTTATTGTAATAGCAAAGCTAAGTTTTCCCTTTTCTGCCCTCTCTCTCCTTCATTTTTCCCTTTTTTTAAGGAAAAGTTAGCGCGATAATAAATCGTGCGGTTTGGAACCGCTAAAATGTATAATGTATTCCAACAACGAAGTTTAGTAAGCGGTTGGAATACGCGGATAGCGTCAATTTGTAAATCTGTATCGACAAAGACATACTTATGTCACAATAGTGTTGGACTAAAGTGGTCTTTAGTCCAACACTATTGGCACCATAAAGTTGAAATTTGGAGAGCCTCCTTTGGGGGTTCAAAGGAGGCTCCACAAATATTATGTAAAATTATGAAAACTTTAAAATATGTACCTACATACATTCATTTCAATGGTTTCATAATTTAACATCACCTCCACCCCCTACCCTGCCACCACCACCTACTAAACATACATCATACCTACGTAAAAAACGGTGTAGTGGAGTGTCTATTGATAGCTGTTCAGAAATGATATCGAGGTTTTTAACACACTTTTATTCTTAAGTCAATGGATAATGAGATATTTGCTTCCAAATTGCGTTTTTCTTTATTAGATTTGGCAAAAAAGAGTGTGTACTTTGCCTACAAAACTTTGAAAAGGTTGTTTATCACCATCTATTAAACAACCTTTTTTGAAAAACATTACATTACCGACAAATTAAGAACAATACTGCCATCATATTCTTCTATTCTAATTTCAAAATAAAAAAAAGAAATCAATCCAAGCAGCAGCCGAGATTTCCTCAGTATAATTTTAAAACTCATCATAAAAGCATATACTTTTATAAAAACGATAAAAAGATTTTTTTCCTCATAGATTTTTACTGCTTTTTCGAACCACAATAATCCTCAAAATTTTTGGCAATCGCTTATTTTATTAGACTTTCTATTGTTGTACTTTTGATAACAATTTCAAGATGTTTGGATTCCCAGGTAAGTTTGTATTGTGACGACCTAACAATTCTTTCGTTCCCCTCATAAGTTACGACATCTGAAGAAGGCTTGGACCATTTCAATAGGCTTTCAGCTTTGAATCTATGCAGTTTTTTTTTAAATATGCAAGGCGTGTCATACAGTCCAAACCTGTGTAATGTGTGCTTGTTCCACATGCAGATCATATTCCCAATACAAATCCGATTTTAGGTATCTACCTAAAATTCAAAGTCTTCTCCGTTCACGTCGATGTCCTTGGATGAAACCTTTTCATCACCATTGTCATATGTGACAAGCAAGCGCATGTCCTGGACGCCAACGATGACAATAATTGAGATGAGATAAAATGAGATGCTTGGCAATTCTTATGCTCGATCACTCGACGTTCAAAGGTTCAACTACTCTGTTCCAATATTTCTTATTGGTCTCCATATTGTCGTAGTTTCTGGTTTTGTTCCGCCAGATGGTGGAAAAAGTTAACCAAACTTTGTGGTTAGTGCCTAACCTGGTGTTTTTATGCCACCTATAGGCCTGTGACTATAAAAATGCCAATTTTAGAAAGTAATTTAAAATTGCGCCCAGGTTGCGGCGGATTCGGCGGTGGCCAGCAGGGTTTCGGTGGTCCCCAAGGTTTTGGCGGTGGCTTCGGCGGAGCAGGCCACGGCGGCTTCGGAGGGTTCGGCCAAGGTATGCAAGGAATGCAGGGCCAAGGTGGTTTTAGACCTGGTTCCATGGCCAGCCAAGGCGGATTTGGTGGAGGATCTTATAGTAGCGGCCAAGGAGGATACAGCAGCGGCGGCCAAAGTGGGTACGGCGGCGGGATGCAGAACGGCATGCAAGCATCAAGTCAGGGTCAAGGTCAAGGTCAAAGCCAGGGTCAGAGCGGCTACAGCAGTCAGCAAGGAGGCTACGGAGGCCAAACTGGTTACGGTGGCGGCAGCTATCAAAGTAGTGGATACGGTCAATAGTCCTGTATCGTCCATTGTGCAATGTAGTTTACCTATAAGTGTAACAAGTTTGTGATTAAAAGTTAGCGTCGTGTCTTTTGAAATAAAATGTTTTAGTTGAGTTACAAATGTTTTTGATTTCTTTTTACACACTGGGTCCACACATTACATACCACTAACCACAAATTCAAATGTTACTCCACTGCATTGTATTGTATTTACGTGTATTTTTCTCTTCCCTCCGGGGCTAGGAGTAAATCCCTCTTCCCTCCGGGGCTAGGAGTAAATCCCTCTTCCCTCCGGGGCTAGGAGTAAATCACTCTTTCCTCCGGGGCTAGGAGTAAATCCCTCTTTCCTCCGGGGCTAGGAGTAAATCCCTCTTCCCTCCGGGGCTAGGAGTAAATCCCTCTTCCCTCCGGGGCTAGGAGTAAATCCCTCTTCCCTCCGGGGCTAGGAGTAAATCCCTCTTCCCTCCGGGGCTAGGAGTAAACCCCTCTTCCCTCCGGGGCTAGGAGTAAACCCCTCTTCCCTCCGGGGCTAGGAGTAAACCCCTCTTCCCTCCGGGGCTAGGAGTAAACCCCTCTTCCCTCCGGGGCTAGGAGTAAACCCCTCTTCCCTCCGGGGCTAGGAGTAAACCCCTCTTCCCTCCGGGGCTAGGAGTAAACCCCTCTTCCCTCCGGGGCTAGGAGTAAACCCCTCTTCCCTCCGGGGCTAGGAGTAAACCCCTCTTCCCTCCGGGGCTAGGAGTAAACCCCTCTTCCCTCCGGGGCTAGGAGTAAACCCCTCTTCCCTCCGGGGCTAGGAGTAAACCCCTCTTCCCTCCGGGGCTAGGAGTAAACCCCTCTTCCCTCCGGGGCTAGGAGTAAACCCCTCTTCCCTCCGGGGCTAGGAGTAAACCCCTCTTCCCTCCGGGGCTAGGAGTAAACCCCTCTTCCCTCCGGGGCTAGGAGTAAACCCCTCTTCCCTCCGGGGCTAGGAGTAAACCCCTCTTCCCTCCGGGGCTAGGAGTAAACCCCTCTTCCCTCCGGGGCTAGGAGTAAACCCCTCTTCCCTCCGGGGCTAGGAGTAAACCCCTCTTCCCTCCGGGGCTAGGAGTATTTTCCAGTTCCCTCCGGGGCTAGGAGTATTTTCCTCTACCCTCCGGGGCTAGGAGTATATTCCTCTACCCTCCGGCGCTAGGAGTATATTCCTCTTCCCTCCGGCGCTAGGAGTATATTCCTCTTCCCTCCGGTGCTAGGAGTATTTTTTTTATTATTTGGTTGCCTGTGGCTTTGGTCTATGAGAGTTGATTAGAAAATTGCTACATAATTGCTTATATTTGCTACATTTAATAAATAATTGCTACATACTATATATATTTAGAAATAACATATTTTTTTTGTACAGCCATCCTGACGTTTGGTTGGCTGGTCGCCTCCTAGTTTAAAGCCAAGCATGCAGAGTTTCCCGAAATGTATTGCGTCAATAATTGCTACATATTTGCTTCATTAATCTAATTTAGTTGTATCTTCAAACATATGTTAAATAAAGGATGTAGCAATTATTTTAGCAATTAATCAACTCTCATAGACCAAAGCCACAGGCAACCAGCCATTCTGATGCACATGAGTATTTTCCTCTTCGGGCTAGGAGTATTTTCCAGTTCCCTCCGGGGCTAGGAGTATTTTCCTCTACCCTCCGGGGCTAGGAGTATTTTCCTCTACCCTCCGGGGCTAGGAGTATATTCCTCTACCCTCCGGCGCTAGGAGTATATTCCTCTTCCCTCCGACGCTAGGAGTATATTCCTCTTCCCTCCGGTGCTAGGAGTATTTTTCTCTTCCCTCCGCGGCTAGGAGTAAATCCCTCTTCCCTCCGGGGCTAGAAGTAAATCCCTCTTCCCTTCAGGTCTAGGCGTATATTCCTCTTCCCTCCGGGGCTAGGAGTATTTTTCTCTTCCCTCCGGGGCTAGGAGTATTTTTCTCTTCCCTCCGCGTCTAGGAGTAAATCCCTCTTCCCTCCGGGGCTAGAAGTAAATCCCTCTTCCCTTCAGGTCTAGGCGTATATTCCTCTACCCTCCGGGGCTAGGCGTATATTCCTCTTCCCTCCGGGGCTAGGAGTATATTCCTCTTCCCTCCGGGGCTAGGAGCATATCCCCTATTCCTTCCGGGGCAAGGAGTATTTTTCTCTTCCCTCCGGGGCATGAAGTATCCCACCGGGGCGAGGAGTATATCCCACTTCGCTCCAGGGCAAGGAGTATTTTCCTATTCCCTCCGGGGCATGGAGTATATTCCTCTTGCCTCTGAGTCAAGGAGTTTTTTCCTCGTCCCAGACGAGTGCACCCTTATTCCAGAGAGTGTAACCTCATCTGTCGAAAATGAGTGCCCTTTCCCTCAAACTGAGTGTCCTCTTCCCTCAAAAAGTGAGTGCCCGCTTCCCTCAAATGAGCCCTCTTGCGTCAAACATCGAATTTACCCTCCTACTGTAACGGTCGAGCGGGGTTCTCTCCCCCCTTGAGACCTCCTTTGACTTGAGAGTCGGTGTGCCCCCCCTCACCCTTTTTTTTCGGGTGGGAAATCATCCAATGACATCCCCCGCTCTGGGCGGAGCGGGGGGCATGTCAGACTTGTACTGACTAAAACCCACCCATGTTTCTTCTATTGCCCTTTACGTTGCGAGGCCGCGGTATCTCTTTCGAACAACCCGCAACCCCGGCAGGCGGAGGCTCTGGCAAGCCCCTCTGCTTTGCTGACTCTCTTTGAGGCGCGCGTGAAACACGAACGCGCCGTCGACACGGCCTGTCGTCAATCGGATGGACGGTGAACTACCCATTGCTCACCGTCCACAGGCCCGCATCTACGGTGGCCGGGAGTCGTCTCGCGGCGCCTGGCACCATGGGCGTCTCCCGCGGCGGCTGGGTTGGGCAGATGTTCTCTCCCTCAAACGCCCGGCCACCTCTTTTGCTAGCATTACTGCTTCGCAGAAGGTGGTGACCGCTTCCCATTCCCTCTCGCTCCGGACCATGGCCTGGACCAGGGCCGGACGCGAGAGATCGCCGCCGCCGATCGCCTCTAGCTCGGGCACGGCGGTGCTCCGCCCACGCTGGGCAGACCGCCACTGTGTGCTCCACCGTGTCCTCCGGGCGATCGTCACAATGGTGACACCCGGGGCGCGGACAAGTCTGCGATAACCTTTAGTAGCACTCAGTAACTATTTATCCAATCAAATTACTTGAACAGGGACGATACAAAATGAAACGCCAAAATCATAAAACAATAGTATTTATTTTTGTAGTATTCATTGTATTACATTCTCGTCTATCTGTATTTGTCATAATTTTTGACATAACTTGTCACGTCTCACCCGATCAACTAAAGGCAACAGAAAATCAAGCACAATGTTTCTTTATATAAATCTATCATGTACGAGAAAATCTACCTTCTGTTTATTAGAAAAATACACGTTCCCAGTGCTTTGATCACCTAATCTATGACGAACGCACCACCAATATGAAGAAAGACGTAAGTGCTAACAATAATCTAATTTTCTATGCAATAAATACCACGCCCAATTTAAGCTACAAACTATAGTGATTAATTTTCAACGTTCGCAGATACGCCTTTCTTCAACTTGTTGGTATAATTTTATTTTTTTATCGTTACACTGTGCATATTAATTAGACTGTGATCATAAAATTACACTTTAATATTACTTTATAACAAACGCACCCTCATAATGATGTTATAATTTCCCATGATTAGTATATCACTATGATTTAAATCTTAATTCTGTCCAAAATAAATAAAAATTCCAAACATCTAAATAAATATATTTAAGTTCTACTATTTACAACTCTAACAATTATATACACAGATCAATAATTTATATTCTATGTAATAATTATAAAACGAAAAAGCGTTTTTTTTTATCTATATCTCAACTAACATTAAAGCATTATAGAAGGCGAATAAACGAACACTATTATTACAATCATAATTATTAAAGTTCGAGATATTCTCACCACCGCACATCATAATCAAACGTAACGCATGGTAGCCCTTTTAATTATTTTATCTCTGACAGAAAAGCTAATAGCAGCCTTATGTTAACGTGAATAAAAATAAATGTCTTTTGACAAAATTTACAGGTTTAAGAACGTAATTGCAACCCTATTATAATGAAAATAGAGATCACCGTAATCTTGACAGACTTGTCAGTAGCAGCAATCAAAAAGTTACGTTATAGTCATTATTACAAGAGCAATGTAATTTTGACATACTTTTGTCAGCATTATTGTTTAGAGCGGCGATTCCCGAATTGGTTCCGTAGAAATGTCACAAGGGTTCCGCCAAATTATTTAACATAAAAAACCAGTTGTGTAAGTAGTAGGTACATATATTAATATAACAGTTAATTGTTATTTGATAGGTTTTCCGTTTTATTAAAAAATTGGGAGCCCCTGGTTTAGAGAATAAAGAACACTGTTGTTTTGACAATGACGTCAGAGTTAAAATAACTGCAAGGGCTGCAGAATAGACATTTCGCACTTTTCAATCGTTACCCTGTCTTTAAGCGTTATAATTGAAAATAATTACGTAACAACTACTACGTCGCGTAAAGTTTTATATTATTAACTTAGATACATTCTGTTAATTCAATTATTATGATTATGAGCAATAATTATTATAATTTAAATTATTAACGGCCATGAAAGAAGCGGTTGTAGTCTTTCATTAGTGAAGTCGTTAGTCGATAGTTTGATGTCAAACAACAAAATGGTTGTTCTTACTACATCACTAATTATTGGTATTTACTTTCTGTTTTTCCGCTTTCAATATATTTTACGATTTAACTTTAAAACATTAAGAAATCAGAAATTGAGAATACAAAACGGTACGACATAAAAAATGCAATATCTGAGTTTGAGCGTTAAGGACATGAAAATAAAAAAAACAAACTTCCAGCACCGCGTTAAATGTCTTCGTAATCGCTCATTTCATGGCCCCACTGCTAACTATTGCTTAAACACAGTTTAAATGAAGTGACAAATAACAGTTTAAATCGTAAAACTATTATTAGTTACGACATTAAATATCATAATATAATGCAATGGTAATATATTCAACGCGTTGTAAGTTTTAACATTCATATATCTGATAATGTATAACCAATTATAAGGAACCCTTAGGATTTGTAAATATACCGATATGAATAATTTAATGTTCCAATTAATTTCTTTAATAGCTGCGCAATCACACATTCATAATGTGCTTATAACCGCCATTTTTTATTTTTAAATAAACTACAAAACTGCAGCTAGCTGCAAATAATAATACTAATAAATACAAAAAAAAAGAAAACTTGTGCATTCATAATAACAGTATAACATGTCAATTAAAAAATAATACTAAATAATGATTAGATGCAAGTTGGCAACCCGAAAACTTTCGATGACGTAAAACTGTCTATATGTAGGTGGGGCAATGTTCTAGACTAGTACCACACGCGTCGCATATCTTTGCGTTTCGCTCATTCACGAGCGTGCAAGCCGGACATTCACGACCACCCGACCTTAGCGGTTGTATTTCAGGCCCTCGTTTTGACTTACCACACATTTCACACGCTTGCAAACCCCCCCTATTCAAATACGTGCAAGTGCCACATTCCCATTTGTCCCTTTTCAACTCGTTTGGTCCTGTATCTGGCCTCTCCCTCTCGCTTGTGTGTTGGCTCGGCGTTCTACTGACGGGTCGCTCTCGGTCGCCATTTTGTTGCGAATGCTTCGGCGGAGATCGCCGAACGTGGTCCGCTTCGTCGAGTGATACTATTAGTTGTGCTTTTAGGTCGTAGTTCGATGGATGCGTAACTGTAATTTTGAAAAACAATCGTAGGTATAGTATCAGTTCGTAATTATTAGATTATAAGAAGTCACAAATTAGTCTATTTGTTTATCATTTTGTTTCAAGTGAGGAAACTTTGTGATTACGACCGAGGCAGATTTTACGCTTGGGCCACAAGAGGAAGGTGTTATAGAGCCGAGAACAGCAGTGACAAATGCTCACGAGAATCAAACGACGTTTTTAATTCACTTAAGAAGAAATTCAATAACAGAACGAAAAGTACTTTTGTCAATAATCAGAAAATATGATTTTAATGTCACATTAGATAAAGTTTAATTACCTTTGCAACCAAAACATTATTAAGACATTTATAATAACTAGCATAATTATATTTTATTATTATTTTGTGTATATTTATAGGGAGTATATTTTTAAAAATTTATTTAATTTTCAAAAGTAAATAAAACAACTAGCAAGTTATAAATTGAATTCAAACTAAATTACGCCAAAGTTAGCCATAGACAAATTAAATTTCGGATAAAAGTATGATATTATGTTGACCTTCAATAACTCACCTGGATTACTTTTAGAACTGTGTGCTGCACTATGAACGCCATTCTCCTTGCTCTTCGGCTTATCTGCCTCAATAGCTACCAGTTTCGGAGGCTTCTTCACTTTCTTAACTTCAGCTGCACTAGACACCGATCCATTCACCGTATTCTGCTGCTTTATGACTTCCTTTCTATCTTTTATATCCTTCTTGGACAGTAGTTTCACCTTGTCCGGTGCAACTTTTGGGGTTATTAACGCATCGGCCTTGGGGTTTGCGACAGGTTCCGGTAACTGTCTCCTGACCTTCAATTCAGCTTGTTTTTTCGCTAGCTGCCTTGCTCTCTTTATTTCTTGTTCCTGTTTCATTCTCATCAGGTTTTCTACTTTCGCTGTTCGGTATACTTCTTCGTCGTATGACCGGTCGAGGTTTAAGGCTTGTAAGCCATCTTCTAAGTCCAGGGTCGTAGGCTGATACTTAGCCCTTCTCTCCTCTCTGTCTAGCCTGTCCAATGTTCTCGAATCTCTATCGAGTGACGGCGAGAATCGACTTCTTCCATCGTCTTGGTCTTTACTCGATAAATTCCTAAACACATAATCCCAGCTCTCGTAAGTTCCCATTCCATCTTCCCTTGCTTTACTGAGAGTCGGTTGCGTATCGGATCGCGGTAAACTCGGTAACGAAACATCACTTAACCCGGATTTAGATGTACTATTTCTTCTAGAAGTTTCTGGATGTCTCTTCTTGTGGTTTCTTTCATCGTCTTTGTACCTTTCGAATTTACCGTTTTCGTATACAGAAGGAGCGTCTAGTTCGATGAGTTGCGCGGTGGGGACAGCGGGGTACCTGTACTGCGCCATCGGGGGGTATCCGTTGACGGGTACTGTCGCTGCGTGTTTGATGGGGGCGTAGACCGGGGTGGGGAGCATGTAGGGGGACTGTACGGGGTAGTAGTAAGGGACGCCGTAGGGGGACATCATGGGCAGGGTGCTGCACTGCGGGACTGTGACGGGCATGTCGGGGTGCAGCGGGTACACCATGTGCGGCACCATGTAGGGCGCGCACGGCAGCGCCTGCACGTCCTGCGAGCTGTCGTCGCACACGTGGTTGCAGTGCTGCGAGCTGTACCTGTCGTCTACGAGCCGGCTACGGTACGCGTCGGGGGCAATCGTCGTTGGTACGTTCGAGTATATTTCTGAACCTGGAAGTAAAGCGTTCAGTTTTCAATTTATAGGCAAGTATTTTATACACTTGTTTAAGGACTAACTGACCACGTAATTGCTTTAGTCATAAAGTTGAATATCACTTTTACGACAAGAAGATTAATGTTATTTAAATTTACTGAGATTGTTATCAAATGTAGAAAAGTATTCAATGTAATAGGGAGTGACCACACATTCAGAACTGGTCACACATTGTGCCGATCACTCAAGACAATATTTATCACAAGGGTATTCAAGAAGAGTGATGTGCTGTGTATTTCTTGAAAATAGGATTACAGGACTTGGGAATGTCGTTTCGAAATGAAAAGTAATAGACAGAGTTGCTTTTGCAGTCACACTCATTAGTTAAATGTTTAATTTTAATTTTGAATAATATAGTAGTTACCTTCGCTATAGACCGCCTTGTTGGTCGCGGCGAGTGGCGCGGCTAACCTGGCGGCGGCGTGGCGCGGGTCGGCCGCGTGAGCTACCCGCTCGCGCCACACGTCGCGCCACGACACGCGACTGCCGCTAGACCACGACTCTTCCCAGATATGGGACATTATCTAGGAACAACAATTATAATTTATGTTGTTAAACGCCATGCCATGGCGAAAGAACAAAATCTTGGCTGTAGCAAAGTAAGAATTTCATATATTCTACCTCTATCTGTCACATAGTTGGTGAAATCCAATATATAGAGTGCCTAAAAAGGCCACATAAAAATAATCATCTAATATTTAAATTCTCGTATCACAGTGTTAGTTCCCATACTCCTCCGAAACGGCTGGACCGATTTGAACGAAATTTTGTGTGCATATCGGGTAAGTCTGAGAATCGGCCAAAATCTATTTTTCATTCCCTTTTGTAGAAAAGGAGCTGAGCAGCGCGTGAAACCGCTGAGCACAGCTAGTAATTAGATAATAATATGGATCACAATAACAGTTCATGAACATCTATATAATGCTACAATTTATAAACCCTTAACAAATGCGATAATTCATGAACATTTAACGATTGTAACAATTCGAATTACAACGTGATCCATATTATTAAGATTCTACTGAAGCGCCCTTTTTAGGCCCCTTATAGTGAGTGTTTGGTCACGTTGGCTCAAAATTTCACATTACCTATTAAGCCACTGCCCACACAACGAAGCATTTAACTTTAAAACATGTTAAGCACTTCATAACAGGTTAAATAATAGGAATGTTAAATAATGTAACGTTCAAGAATCTAGTTTGAAAACATTTCATTGCAACAATAATCATTTACCACAGTATGACTCATGTTTATACATTTACTAGCTTTCGCCCGCGGCTTCACCCGCGTTAAATTTGGGGTAACACAGTTCCCGTTGCGCCTTATTGATTTGTAATAGCAACGCTAAGTTTTCCCTTTTCTTCCCTCTTTCTCCCTCACTTTTTTCAAATATTAGAATATGTCCGTCTCCTGGTTCCCTACTATCTCTGTACCAAAATTCATCAAAATCGGTTTAGCCATTAAAGCGTGAAGAGGTAACAAACAAACAAACAAACTCACTTTCGCTTTTATAATATTAGTAAGGATTTATGATTCACGTGTTCTGTTTATAGTAAACAATATCTGATTTATAACTTTACTGCTGCAATATGAAATAACCCTTTCATTTGAGGTTACCGTAGTTTTGTAAAAAGGGCTCAATTTCAAATACACAATATGGTACATACATAGTTGGGACCCTGGAGACGGACGTAAGCTATTTAAAAAAAAAAAGGGAAAACTTAGCTTAACTATTACAATCAATAAGGCGCAAGGGCAAAAACTAAAGGTAGCAGGTACCTGCAAATCAGGAAAGGGGAACTGTGTTACCCCGAATTTAACGCGAGCGAAGCCGCGGGCAAAAGAACGCCAAAGGGCGCTCGCTATAAGAGGTTTTAGGAATAGGTATTCTTACTACCCATTACGGATAGTTTAACCGAAAAAAAAGAACATTTTTACACGATAACCACAAACAAAGAGTATTATGTTTTATCATTACTTGACCACATACCTGACATTCACACTGCGCAATAAGAGCGTCCCTCGACACGGCGGCGACCATGTCAGGACAGATGGGCGCGTCCAGTTCGTACCGACCAGCGCCCGCAGACTTGTAGCCCATCGCTTGGAGTAGGGTCTCTGCTCCTACCATGTTCGCTTCTACCTCGTGCTTGAAGTATCCGCAGTATAACTGAAAAAAAAAAGAATAATATTAGTTATTATAAAAGCGAAAGTTTGTTTGTTTATTACGTCTTCACGCCTAAACGGCTAAATCGATTTTGATAAATTTTGGTACAGAGATAGTTGTGACCCTGGAGCCGGACATAGGCTAAAAATAAATCTGGAAAGGGAAACTGTGTAAAAGCTAGTATATAATAAGAATACTATTGAAAGATGCATTGAAGTTTTTTTATTATTATTCGGGTTTCGTCTCAACCTGAATCTTCTCTATGAGACAGAGATGAGCTCGATAAAGAGACGAGCTAACTATAAAAGAAGCATATTTACTGGCGACTTGAAAAGATCCAGGCAATATAAATTCGATAAGCAGGAAATTTTACTCTTTGGCTGAGTTCTAAACGATTTAGCAATTCGCATAGTGCGAATGTGTGGCTTATAGACAAGGTATAGGTGATAACCCGCCCGATGGAAGAAATATGAGGGATAGATCGATAGATGGAAATATGATTGACTGCAGTATTGACGTATGCAGTCGCCAACACCGTGTCAAAAATAGTTTTAATAACGCCATCGTTAAAACAACACTAATACTCCTATTCGTACTCACCCGTATGACTTTGTACTCCTTCCTCCAGGGCTGGGCCAGCAAGTTGGCCGCATACCTGGCCAGCGCCGCCCATCCTAGCCCAGCCCGATACGCACTGAACTCTGTCAACTCGTTTATAGTTTTCTGGAACACTTTGCCAGTCTCCGCGAGCCCGAATTTGCACTCATGAGGTACCAGTGACAAGTACTCTATTATGTAGTCTGAAAGGAGAGAAGAGATGTTTTAGATAAACTAACTCTAGCACGAATCAGAGAAGCCAGCCGGTGTTGCCGGAGTGTTTGAAAGAGATACCGCGGCCCTGGAACACAAAAGGCTAAAAAAGGAACGTCGATGAGTAAAAGTCTGGGATTCCCTTTTGCTCCGCCCACAACGGGATGAGACAAAATGAAAACGAATGATAAAACCATGATCTTGAAAAATATTATTATTTAAAAGATTGTCCATGGAGTTTCATGCCTATTCTTCTCCATAGAGACCAATGGGCAACTACAGTAATTTCACAAGTTATTATACCTTGTGACTGGGACTGTAGCTAATAGAAATAAATGCGTCATTTGAAATTTCCCATTCGAATGCAGAAAAAATGCGCTAAAATGAGGTGCGGTAATGCCGGTCCGGTGCAGTGCTTATGGCATGAGCTTCTTTTGTTACTGCCACTTTGATCGTCGATATTACACTTAAAATATGTCAACTACCTGACACAAAGTGTTACTATAAAAAGGGAGTCTAACAACGATACAGTCATCGATCGATACATCAAGACCTGCTTACCTTCGAGCTTCTTCTTCTGCTCCAACTTCTCTGGGCTGTCATCGGTCTCGAGGTAGCTGTAGTGAGCGTCCTCGATGCGGCGCCATAAGACAGGCAGCCGCTCGCGGAGCACCGCGTCGCCCATGCCCGAGCAAGACATCACCATAGCAGAGGTACCAGTCAGGGGTCAACTGGGGAACGAAAAGAAGAGCCTATTTAATATTATAACTTAAGTAAAACCTTTTTCGAATGCTTTATAATCTCACGAGTTGACGCAATAGCCGAGCGATTAGACTCTGTGCTGTGTGTCGAAAATTTAACCCTCGCACGGATCAAATATTTGTATGGCCTAGAGACAGTTGTTCCGAGTTTGGCTGTTGTGTATGAGAGTTTAAATTTTTATAAACGCACCCACGAATCAAAAGAAATTCCTAGATACTTTACAGTAAGTTATGGTGAATTCAGTCGTGTTGTTTCTAAGTCGTATTTTGTAAAACATAATGGTATGTTTTACAAAATATTAAGATAATCCTTAAAATTATCAACCATAATAAGATAATAAAACCATAATGAAATTCTTGTGCATATTTGAGTTGAACTGACCTCAAATGATAGGTCAGGTAGGACCGCTAAAATCTGCGTGAGTATGCGTATCTATATCTATACTAATATTATAAAGCTGAAGAGTTTGTTTGTTTGTTTGTTTGAACGCGCTAATCTCAGAGACTACTGGTTGGAATTGGAAAATTCCTTTAGTGTTGGATAGTCCATTTCTTGGGGAAGGCTATAGGCTATATAACATCACGCTACGACCAACAGGTGCTGAGCAGCTCGGGTGAAACCGTGGGGAACAGCTAGTTACACTATATAAGGCATAATAATCGTACCTACAAGTCATCGAAAACCTGCTTCACCATAAGCCTAGCCCTTTTCCCAACAATTTTGGAAACAGCTTACCAAATGCAACTAAAAACAGTATTTTACATGGAACGATTGCATTTCTGACTTCAGCCCAGATAATACTGAAACTCTCGAAATCCTCTTGGAACTGATTTGGTAAGGCTGGTTTTCAGATTACAAATGAGAGCCGGGACCAACGGCTTAACGTGCTTTCCGAAGCACAGAGGGACCTTCGTGTGAAGTGGGCGGTTATTCAGCCACGGATCTACCTATATAGGTAAGCACGTCGTAAGCTAAAAATCGAACCGAGCAGCTGCCTTGATGCAATGATGTCCGCTCATCGAGGACCTACTCAGCGTATAATAATGTCACGGCGTAGTTCCGCTCCTGCTATTGTATTTTAACTCAGAAACGAAATCCACATTGTTTGCTTTATAAAAATCTGATTGTGATTATGACAAAGAGCTCGGACTTTCTCTACGTGACAAAAACCGAAACGAAGCTTGCCGAATGGTGGTGAATAAGATAGGAGCAGGAATTCCAAAAGAACTAAAGGCAACAAACCAATACGTAGTTCCAAATTCAAATGGGAAGCCCAAATTGGTGAGGACTGACGACCGGTGACCATGATGTGTTTTAGAGAATATTAACTACGAAGTTATCGAGAATTAACCGTATAGTTCGGTACGGACCCCTTCGGGGGCTCGACATTCAAACCTCCGCTGGCTCGGTACTGGCCCCGAAAGGGGTCGGACATTTAAGTCATATGACCTCCTCATTATTTTTGTAAATATTTTATTTTCAGGTTAATAAATAATATGGGTGTGCATTCATTAAGATAGTAGAATAAAAAACTCATATGTAAACGTCATTAGAAGTTCTTTAATTATTGAGGAAGTTTCTTAATAATGTCTTATAAAATCCAAATGCGTAAATTACGATCATCGCCATTTTGATGGCAGTGTAGGTCGACGCTAAAAATCATAAAAAAATAGGTTTTCGGACATTTAAACTCCACATTATTGGGCATGATTAACGTGTCCTTTTATTACGTGAAGAAATCATTCGTAATTGAACTTATATTAGTAGTGGTAATGATACATTTTGAAATCCAAAGTCGAAGTTTCGCGCCAATCGTGCTTGTTTACATTTTTAAATCCACATTATATCATATATTCACGAATAGATTCTAAAACAACTGACACAAATATCATTTCAAATATTATAAATAACATGACAATGCCCAGATCTTATCGTAATTTGCAATAATAGGACCAATAACACGGAATATTCATAACCACTACTAAATTCACTTTCGAAATTGACGTCCATTTCTTTTTTTTTTTAAGTTTGTGATGTGTAAATGCGATTATTTCAATCGATTATTTTCTTGTAAATCAATCAACTCGAATAATTAAATTAAGGAATATCAGAAATTGATAGATGAAAATAAAAATTAATTTTGTAATACGTGTAAAATACTATAAATATTGATTGTAATATTTTTTACGCCACTAAAACCGATTCAACAACAAACGGTACAAACTGATATATGGCTAAATTCGCGCCAATTTTATTTTCTGATAAAAATTCAAAAAAGGAATGCGCTCGCTGTTCAAATTTATATTAAAATGTTTATTTGCTATTTTATTTATAATTTGGTGTTGTACCTACTATTTGAATGTGAATTGCAATTAGAAATAAATAAGGTTGAATATAGAACGCGCCAATTATGATCTTGGTAAGCACATTAAAAAATCAGCTAAGATAAATTACATTTGTTCGACAAAATTGTTTGGTTGGATTGGTTATTTGAAAAGCGTATTCATTCTTTCCTAAAACATGGCTCGTAGGCCAAAGTGTTCTTGTAGTGGAAGCCTTGGGGTAAAAATGGCCTATAGAGGAAGAGCACAATTGATATGGAAACACGACACCAAGAAAACTCCTGGTTCAAAATGAGTCCATTTTGAACCTGGATTTTTTTGATGTCGTGTACCGGGGTTTTTATGGGTGGGAAATCGTCAAATAACTTTCCCCGCTCTGGGCAAAACGGGGGGGAGTGTCAGACTAGTACTGACTAAAACCCACCCATGCTCCTTCTATTACATAACCCTGACATTCCCCCCGCTTCGTCTAGAGCGGGGAAGTGAGGCGCTCCTCAAACCAAGCCAGCCACCGCGGGACGCTACAGGCATCGGGCGTCGGGCGTCGGGTGAACTCGGGTGTCTATATCAATATTTTAGGGCCCCGATGTGTGCGGAGTCCCTGTCCGTCTAAAACAAGGCTCTACTGCGGAGGCATGGCTTTCTAGGTGCGGTACGGTATGGTTGTGCCGGCTGGGGTGCCTAACTAGTTACCTACAGAATTAGCATGACCTCCTACAAAAATGGCCGCCATTTTCATTCATCTTCATTCAAGAAAACAGCCAAAATCTTTTACCGCGAAACCATTTGTCAGCAAAATGTACAGACGCCTGCAGGTCAAGCTACCCGAAACTGTCAATTTTCCCAATCAACCTTGAACCTAATGCTTTAGAAATAAAGTCGAAAATCTATCAAAGAAATCTGACAGATTGCAGGCGTCTGTACCTCAAATCTTGGCATAAGAAAATAATTATAGCATAACAAAAAAGTAGATATTTGAACAACTACTTATAATATCAATAGTAGAATAATATGCAATCTCCATAGGTAAATTCCTCAATGGTCTCAAAACTTTTTTTTAAAGTTTACTCCAATTCGATTATCGATTAGGTTGAATGCAACTTTTTAATCGCAATGATGAAACTTAGATTTACGGTCAGCACTAAGAAATGTCATGTTGCAACACAGTTTTTAGTATTTTTTTGTCGAGATTTGTATCGTGTTTTATTTTGATTTTATATGTAAAATGGCAAAAATAAGAATGCAGATGGAATGTTACTGTTTTTATTTTGGATTTCCGATTTTATTATCAAAGGGTTGTCTTGTGTATGTGCATTATTTCCAGCGTTTATAAAGTACCTAATTTTTGGAAGGGTGTAATAATATGTATTTTACACACATTTTACAATAGATTGACGCCGTTTTATCGACCTTATGAGGTTTTTGGAAATATAAACCTCAAACTTATCATATGATACAGCCCCGGTGACTTATTTTTAATAACAAAATTGAATGCTGTAAATTGATGAAAATTCTTGAATTTCATGATAATTCGCGTCACCCCACCGATTCAGCTGATGTGTCATGTGTCAAAATCCTGTCGTGCAGAGTGGTTAAGGGATGAACAAACAACTTGGCGAGAACAATTTTGATACGTATATTAGCTTGATGACGGCCCTGACCTCAAAGAGTTACAGAGTAACTCTTTCCCTTTTTTTCCGTACCTCAAAAACAAAAAAAACAATCGACACTCATAAAGGATCACTTTGCTGTTCGTCCGCCTGTCTGTCAAGACCCTTTATCTCGGAGTTATCGAGTTCAAATTAATACCATAAACTAAGGTCTACAGTCCCTTGAAGCTAAGAAAAATTAAACTTCTAAGTTAGCATAAAAAAGTAACAGCCGTTTATGGCGATATTTCGACACTCTAAAAATCAAAATTTATAGTACTTCTTGTTGACCTAGCATCATGAAATTTGCAAGAGGTGATATCATAGAGCATTTTGGAGACGCATCACAAAAGAGTGATTACAAACTTATTTGTTACCTACAAGTTTGTACTGAACCCTCGGTTACGTACGAGACAGACTTGCCCGGTTTTTTTTAATCATATATAAAATTGTATATGCTCTAATACTTTACTACTAGGTTATTCGTTTCAACTTTCTCCCTTCCCGCATGCGGATGCCAATATACTGCGCAGACTTGGCACACAACACAATAACTACAGCAGATAACGTTGATAGGCGAGTAAATCATTCAAAACTAATGACCGGTTCACAGTTTAACCTACATCTCTTTCAGTTAGTGCAATCCAGTTAAATTTAGCCTCGGAAATAGGGTACTAGTACTTCGCATTTAAAAAGATGATACGATGAGATAGTCAACTATAACTACGAAGCATGCTATTCGTTACGTGCCGTGTCGACGATGCGTTCGTGTTCCACGTGGCTCAAAGAGATGTCATTAAAGCAGAGGGACCCGTCAGAGATACTGCCTGCCGGAGCTACGGGTTTGAAAGAGATACCGCGGCCCCAGAACATAAAGGGCAAAAGAAGTAACATGGATGGGTCTTAGTCAGTACAAGACTGACATTCCTTTCCCCTCCACTCAGAGCAGGAGAAATAATTTGATAATCCGATCCGAAAGAAAAACGGCCAGTCGTTAAGTGGATTACCTCATCTAAGCTGAAGGAACATAGGTACACCTCGGAATTCGACAAAAAGTTTGGGAGTTATTAGGTCCTATGTCGACCCCCACCCAGCTCACGAACGAAGCCATGAGTTTAAGGGACCCCGAATCATTAAGCCGTAGTCTTGGTAACAACAGATTCTATTGATACCAAAGGGTTCCAGAGCTCAAATTATGACAAAGATTTGGAGGATGTTATTATTGCAAACCATTGGTGAAACACGATAATCAAGCTAAACTAAAGCTACTTACTCCAATAAAGAATACGTTTTATTCTGTCCGTTTTAGGTGTCATAGAGGTGGGGTATCATAACTTATAATCGGGACACAAGTACCCGTTACATCTGATTAAAATGTTCCAGTACCATCTGGATTCGCTTTGAGCACAAACAACTAACAAACACAGTCATTACATTGTAGCGGTACCTACTATTATTTACTGTTGATAAACAATTAAAATCACGCACAACCCGTGTTATCAGGACAACAGAATCGACTGCTAGTGGTATCCATGACAACAAACGTTGTTATCAAACAAAGAACGCAATCGAAGAGGTCGTACGCAACTTTAAATGCAAAGAGAATATTAAAAATCACTTGGTTGTATACTACGTACGACACTGCATAGCATGCAATGCACACTACTATGGTATTAGATACTTTAATGTAGGTAGTCATATGGTTCATATTTCAATAGCAATTACGAAGGTCTGCCAGTCAGGGTCAAGATACACTGCGACAGAATTTTTGCGTCGTTGTTTACTTTATACTGCATTGATCACAGGGTGATCCTCTTGGCTAGGGTCATCACAATACTGCCAATAGGTAGTTTACGTTCCAAAAAGGAAAATAAAGCGATAACCTTCACGCTTGTAACAGATCGAATTTTTGTAGCAATATATTTCAATAATCAACTCTTAGTATAGGACGTTAAACCTCAATGAGTACACAAATTGCAAATCCTTTGTCTGAAAAAAGTACATTGCCGCGCTATGCTCTGGTAGATACAAAGCATAATAAGAAGGGGTAGGCAGTAAATCAGCTATTGAAGTGCGTTTTGCACAATACGCGAGTGAGTCACGCAAGCATTGTTCAGCAAACATCGATGGTTCATTCATTCATGAAATCATCACAATGTTTGTATTATATTGGTTTTTCGGACAGCTTCAATATATTGGTGTAGTGTAACCAATGATCATCTGGATAGTATTTGTCATCATTTAAACGTTGAATGGAAGTTTATTGTTAAATGTAAAGATGATGCCCGTCACCACATTGTTTACTGGAGTTCTGCTGTATCCACTCCAGAAAGGATTCCAACACCAACTAATTGGGAAAAGGGTGTGCCGAGAATTTAGTTTTAGTCACGAGTCTAGTCACGACTGGCCAGGGAGACGGTGCGTTTGTGTTTCACGCGCGCCTCTAAGAGACGTCAGCAGAGCAGAGGGACCACTGCCACTGCCGGTGTTGCGGGTTGTTGAAAAGAGATACCGTGACCCCGGAACATTAAGGGCAAAAGAAGGAACATGGGTGTGTTTTAGACAGTAAAAGTCTGACGTGGCCCCTGCTCTTCTCAGAGCGGGCGAATGCTTTTGATGATTACCCATCCGTAACAAAAAGGTCTATTCAAGTCATAAATAGGTGGTGATTTTAAATGTTTAATGTTGATTTCAAAGTTTCATGCTGCACTCACAGCTTAAAGAAAATACCTCAGAAGCTAGTACAGCTACTTGCACTATAAAAAGCATTTGAGCCAAAAGTGAAAAAGTATTCCATTTGAAGTGGAGAGGACAATGCACCACCATGCAGTCTGACGGACCTGTCGGCAATGTCCCTTCCATGACTTTCCACATGTGCCTCAAAAAGATATCAGCAAAGCAGAGGGGCCTGCCAGAGTCACCGCCAACCGGGGTGAAGGGTTTACCGAAAGAGATACCATGGCCCCGGAACATAAAAGGCAAAAGAAGAAACATGGGTAGGTTTTAGTCAGTACAAGTCATACACTCTCACCCCCTCTGCTCCACCCAGAGCAGGACAAGTTCTTTAAAAATTTCCAATAGAAAGGGGTTTCGCAAAGCATATAAAGACATGACTCATGGGACTTCTCCCATAGTTCTCTGTTAGTTGTCATCACATGAGTCACCTTATTCCAAAGGTGTTATTAAAGCTATGTGGTGTTTTACTTTGCTGCGTGACTTTTCTTTACATTCGTTTTTTTTTCAGTGTTTAACTTTTAACCAAACAAATTGGCAAGGGATATCTGAGCCTTGAGTAAATTTGAGATAGATTGAGGTTAGAAGTCAGATTTATTTATCTATGACATAACATTATACCTGAAATCCTCATAGGGGTAGCCCCTTATTTTGCCAGTTATATTTTAATCTAATATAATAGACAGTATTGCCATCAAACAGGCACAAATCCATACTCTTGCGGCTACTGCAAAATTGCTGATGGAAGACCTAATATCACTTTGCCGACTTGGAATTGAAACCAAGACCTCATATTAACCAGTAGTTCTTACAACGAGTATGCTGGCTGTCAGTAAAAACTATACTAAAACCAAATTTTACATTTATAAAAAAAAAGACAGACAAAAACTTTAAATACCAATATTATTTGTTATTTGGATTCCATAAAATTGTTATCAGTCAATGAGCTGATAAATGGTCCACCTTGATAACAAATGAAGAAGTCAATTTGTTGAAACATATAATTTGTATGATAAGATAACTCATACAGATAGAGTAGTCATGTGTGATATGAGTCATACACTATAACTTACTGTGTTGTGTATGTACTAATATAACTTGGATACTATTTATGCAACAGAAAAATATAATTGAAATATAAAGCATTTATTTTCCTATGTCAAATAGATTATCAGTTTTTATTCCCTTAGTTGCATACCCGTAAATTAACATTTATATTTAAGAATATAATGTTTCCTTTGATGTAAAATAAACATTCTTTAAACATTGTTGTTGTATTTAACACTTCTGAAAACATTCAAAACTTTTGATGCCATCAGCTGAGTTATACAAAAAAGGTTTATAGTACCTGGGTAAACAATAAATAAAAACACTGGCACTGGCAAAAATTAAACAGCTCACTTTTTACTAAATACAATACACCAAGAGATATTAGGATCATAAAATTCCCCATTTCAGAGTCATATTATTGAATAATATCTGATGATTTCAAGGAAATAATTACAAAAATGTAGAATTTTAAACAGCTAATGAAGAAAGCAAATAGAGGAGATATAAAGTGTGTAAATTAGAGAAGATACGAACAGTAATTATCACAATAAAAGAATCCAAGAAAGCGACGTTGCAGCAAAAAATATGCTAATGACCAAACTCCCACGCGATACACCAATGTGCGATTCATACAATATTTAACCTAATTCTAGCCTACAGCTGTTATCTATAATGTACGCAAGGGTCTAACGAACTTACCGTACAGGAAGAACATTCTTTTCCTGGATGTCAAAATTTATTCCATTGCACCGAAACTAGAGCGGACAAAAATAGTTCACCCAAAATAAAAGCGACCGCTGGCAACTGATTTCCAATTATCACAAACAAATATTATTCACATTTCAAAATCACAGCTTAGACCATTTTACAATAAAAAACGATAAATTCCCACTAAATATCAAAGAAATAAAAAAATAGTAGAACAAAATTTTGGGATATTGTTTTGACGTTTATTACAACCAGGCACAGATTATTAATGGAAAACGAATTTGACGTATAAAATGACGTTTCATTAATCGGTTGTCTATAGTTACTATTGCCCATAACCACTGGCTACCGTTTTTTTTTGTAGTATTCGTCAATACGGCAACGTGTGGAATTATTTCCAAGTGGATTCAAACAAGAAATTAATTATTACACAGGAGAGCAGTCGGCAGGTAAGTTTTTTGCGCTGGGATGCGTCCAGCCCGTTCCGTCCGCTTGGAAAGTGAGCGGAGTGAGCCTATGAGTAGGATTGCTATAGTTTCAGGAAATGCGTGCCACCTTGAACCTCTTTATTAATCCTCTCCCATATTCTCTTTTCACTTTTCGGGGATTACAGGCGTGATGTTATGTTATAGTAATTCCCATTCCTAATAGATAGCACACTTAAATACTGCTAGTTTATTGTCTACCCCCCCTAACGCAGGCCCCAGGCCGTGGGGCTGATTTGTGGTATTGTGATAGCTGATAAGTTTTATTGCTGTACGTTGTATAGCCTAACTAAGATAAGAAATTATGTATGTATGATGATATGGATTGCATACTATTACTAGCCCCCGTATTCACAAACGCTTCGATTCAAGAAGTTGTAGGTATGTCTATCTATTTTTGGCGTTATGTAAGATAGGGGGAAAAATTAGTTCCCCAGTGGAAATCGAATCGTGATTACGGGGGTTGATGTATATTCAAATAATAAATAATATCTATGTCAAAATGTGTGTCAAACCAAAACAGACTCATGTTTTGGTTTGACACACATTTTGACATATTTAACTTGTCAGTATTATTGCCACGGTTTTTTTTTATAATGGTTAAATTTATATTATTTTCTGATCCTTTACGGCAAGAAGAAATAGATTTATTTTACACGGTTCGTGACTACTTAAATTACGTATTTGCAAAGACACTTTTAAACATATTTAAGTAGGTGCTTATGCGAAAATGTTGTTTCATTTAGTTCTTCCACAGGCTTGTCAAATGCATCGAAATAATTACCGAGGATATCCTCAAGCAAATCATCCACTTTTATTATTCAAAGAATCTGAATATAAGTGGCAATGTCCGTCAGAGATGACTGCGTATGTGCAATTGTATTACTTTTAGATTAAACAAACCTTATGTTCGTTAAAGCATGGCCCCTAAGGGTGGCTTTGAACCTGTATGTTAATATTTAGACTGATGCTCATATTTTTTTTTATTCCACAGGGTATATTTAAGCTTCCCATATTTCCATGTGAAATATAAACAACCTGTATCGTGGCCTGTAACTTTGGAACGCACTTCTGAAATGCCCACACTCCCCGATAGAACCTTGGCTGGGCGGTTCAATAAAGCGCCTTGTAAGCTTTTTGTCAGATAAACCGGAGTTCAATCGAATCTCTAGCGCCGAAGATTTTTACATTTTTATGTTCTTTATATTTCTTTTCCACATAATAAACTTTTGATACCCTCAAGATATTAGTTTTTGAAAATACTTTGTAAAATGGGCACAGTTACTGCACGAAGTCGTCAAAATTATTTGGCATGCCTTATATGGCATTTTATTTTATTTTCAAAACAGCCACACAATCACATTCAATGGTAACGATAATAATCGATTTTGAGACGAAATCTTCTAAAGTTTCGCAATTCCATTCCAGCTTGTTACATTGTTTCTGCCATTAAGATACGCATAAGGTATTAGGTTAATCCACAATAGATGAGATCAATACAAATAAGTATTGTGTGAGAGACACGTTATAAGCACGTTTCCGACATACAAGCTATCAAAGTTAGTCTTCGCCAATACAGTAAACATTGTTTTTCTTAGGCCCTTATAAAACCTATAATAACAGCTAAACCACGCATCGATCCAAATAGTTTTGTATGAGACCAAATCACAAAGAGTTCGATACTTAAAAATAAATAAAGATGGGCAGGCCTTTAGTGTGGCACCAGGGCCGGATTTAGGGGTCCAGAGGCCTCGGGGCAACAAAGGAGTGGAGGCCCCCTTGCCCCAAATTATTTTCCAAATAAAATGAACAATTTTTTTCAGTCGAGTTTTTCAATAAATAATTTATTGTGAACCAAGTAGATTCTTTTAGTATTTAACAAACACATATGAATATAATCGGAAACAAGAATTATTTGAAATTAAATTTTAGTGTTAACGAACGGAACCTTTCGAGCTTTTTTTGCAAAAAAATCGTTGATGATTTCGCTCAGTTCTGTCACGGCACTCGTGTAGATCGCACGCACGCGACTATCGATTACGGTGTAGAATTAACAAATTATATTGACGCGCTCATCGGTTATGCAGGATTATACCTAATAATGGCTACAGATGATCGTGGACGAGAAAAAATAAACTTTGATCAGAAGGATACGGAACTAAAGCAGTTAGATGGATGGATGGCACAAATAGAAGACGAAGAAAATAAAAGTGGTTCTTTAGATAATATTAATGACCTAAACTGCTGTGAAGTACAAACTATGGAAGAAGATGTAGTAATCGATAAACCGACAAAACGAGAAAGAGATGAGGACGCACAAAGCTGGACTAAAGTTGAGAATAATAGAGGAAAGAAACAGAAACAAATCAAGAAAGAGGTATTTATTTGGAGCAAAGAGAAACTACCGAAACAGTTTGCTATCGCAAAATTGTTTAACGGTGTGGGTTTGACTGATATAAACAACATAAAGTATATTAACCCATATAAGTTAAGAATTGAGTGTTCAACTGAGGAATGTGCGGTTAAGTTGTTGAACTGTCAAGAATTTCAAAACAAAGATTGGAAGGTTTATAGTGCAATGGACGTAAACATTTCTTACGGAATTATACGGAATGTGGACCTCGAGCTGTCTGACGAGGAGGCATTAAATACGATCAAGTGTACTAATGATATTCCAATTGTAAACCTAAAACGACTACAAAGACGAGATGAGGGAGGCAGCTGGATACCTAGTGAAGTAGCTAAGGTGGGCTTCAGAGGTTCACACCTACCAGCATTTATATATGTGGACTGTTTACGTGCCAAAGTTGAGCCTTATGTTTTCCCTGTAACGCAATGTTCGAACTGTTGGAAGTTTGGTCACGTAAAAGCAAGATGCACGTCTAAAAAAACGATATGTCCTAAGTGCACAGAAGAACACATAAACTGTGAAATTACAAGTTTTAAATGCGTGAACTGTCGAGGTGACCACATGGCGTTGAATAGGAGTTGTCCTATATATGCACGAGAGAAGCGCGTGAGGGAGCTCATGTCAGAATACAACTGCACATATCAAGTAGCCTGCAATATGTACGTTCGACCTAAGTCATCAACTTTCTTTCAAACGGTAAGAGATATCGATAAGCCGAACACTGACACCAACAACAGCTTTAATGGTTTAATAATGGAAGAAACGGGAAACAATCACAAATACACTCCGAGTCAATTCCCACCTTTGTTTACGCAGAGACGACCAAAATCACCTCAAGCAAATAATAATATAAATAAACAAACACATTCGCAAAGCACAAGTAAAACGGATAGGTGGGGACAGCGCGAGTCACCGGACTGCATTCCAGAGCAACCAGCTGTTTCTGATAACGATGTCGGCGACAACGTAAACAACAGCCGGCAGGTACATATTGACGAGTTAATTAGAAGATTAAAAAATATTATTTATATGCAAGGTTTGAGTTTTAAAGAAAAATTTTATAATGTAATTAAGTGTTGCATTGAATGGTTAATATTAGTTGTAGTAGATCGTATATCTGAGTGGCCTATTTTGAATAAGTGTTTAGAGTTTATTTTCGGACTTAGTAAGTGATGGGCCCTACAGATAAAATTGTTAACTTAAAATTGTTGCAGTGGAACTCACAAAGTTTAAGACCTAAAATTAAAGCCCTGGAGAATTTTTTGTTGATAGGTAAAATTCACATTTGCATAATATCTGAGACCTGGCTAGAACCAGACAGCAGTTTAAAAATTGGTAAATATTGTATTTTTAGACAAGATCGAGACGATTCATACGGCGGGATTGCAATTGTAATACATAACTCCATCAGGGCACAGATATCCAATTTTAGCTTAAGTAATCGAAACATTCAAGTTCTCCATATGAAAATATTTAACTGTAACTTCTTGGAAAATATTGTTGCGGTGTACTGTCCTCCTAATATTCATACCACAGATGAAGATTGGAAAATGCTATTTTCTAAATGGTCAAATAAAACTTTTATAGGGGGCGATTTCAACGGCCATCATACAAATTGGTCATACAAAAACGATCGTAGGGGTTCACAAATTCACGATGCCGCTGATGATTGGCAATATGTTTCTCTCAATACTGGAGAACCCACTAGACTTAAGTTAGTATTAAATAATCTTCAAGAAAGTGCGCCTGACATCACGTTTGCATCATCAGATATTGCACTCCGGTTCAAATGGAATGTAACGCATGAAACTTTAGGAAGTGATCACTTAATGATTCTTATAACTACAGAATTATCATGTAATAACCCTTTACAATCAAAACGTAACTTTAAAAAGGGTAATTGGCAGAAGTACAAAGAAATAATTAGAAGTAAAATAAGTAATATTAGTTTAACAGGTAACACCCAACAAGTTTATGATGACTTATTAGATTTAATTAATTTTGCAGCTCAAGGATCAATTCCAAACATTAAGATATGTGAAGATCCCACCAGTAAATTTATTCCAAGATCATATTGGTCCTCTGAGTTGTCTAGGGCAGTTGCGGAGCGCAGATTAGCATTAGCTCAGTTTAGGAAGAACCCTACCCCCACAAATTTTATATTTTTTAAACAAAAAGTTGCTACAGCACAGAGACTAATACGTAAAGCTAGTTCAGAATCTTTTCATAAATTCTGTGACAGTATGAATGAGATGGTATCTAGTAGTGAGTTGTGGAACAAAATGCGATGGCTCAAAGGATATCGTACTAGTAGAACTTGTTTGGATGCAGAGAAGGCTAGTGAATTCTTACGACAATTAACGCCAGATTATGTGTTACCACTATGCCCTGTCTTTAATTCAATTAATTTACAGTTGGAGGCACAGGTTTCGGAACAGGAACTCACTAATGTACTGAAGATGAAGGATACCGCTCCAGGGGTGGACGATATATCTTACTCCATGATTTATAATTTTCCCAGCAAACAGCTGATAGTGGATTTATTTAACAAATGTTTGTCGGAAGGTGAGGTCCCAAGACAATGGAGGAATGTAAAAGTAGTGCCTGTTCCTAAACCTGGACGCGATCCAAACAATATAACATCTTTGAGACCTATCTCACTCATTTCTTGTCTTTGTAAAACCTTACACAATATTATAACGAGACGTCTTGAATGGTTTTTTGAAAATAATTGTCTATTTTCCAAGAATACAGTTGGATTTAGAAGATCACAATCATGCCTCGACAATCTTGTACGACTAGTATCACAAATCCAGATAGGCTTTACTAATAATCAAAAGACACTAGGATGTTTTGTTGACATTGACAACGCTTATAATAATGTGAACATATTGAAAGTGGTATCTAAGCTAGATGAAATGGGGGTGGGGGCTTCTATATGTAAATATATATGGGGATACTTAAGAGAGAGACATTTAGCCGTGTCACAAGTAGGGAGTAATGTTTCAATTACAAGATGGACATGCAAGGGTTTGGCCCAAGGAGACCCTATGTCCCCAATATTATTTAACATAGTTACTAGTGATATTTGCAAAGAAATTGTGAGTGTGTATGTATCCCAATACGCTGATGACTTCGTCCTCTATATTTCTGGACAAGACATTAGATTTATGACAACAACCCTTCAGGAAGCGATAGATAATTTGACGAGTTTGCTGGGAGTCTTGGGCATGGAACTGTCTCCCACGAAAAGTAAAATATGTTTATTTTCTAGAGGAAGGACACTACATCAGGCAAATATCTATAACAACAATGTCTGTTTGGAAACTGTTTCTGTGATTAAATACTTGGGTCTCTGGCTAGATTCATCATTGAGGTGGCGCAAACAGATTAACGAAACTTGTGAAAGAAGTATGAGATTGTTAAATGTTATTAAGGTGCTAGCAGGTTCAACATGGGGAGTCCATCCATTGCACTTAAGACGACTATATATTGCAATAATTAGAAGTCGGTTGGATTATGCAAGTTTTTATTTGACAGTAGCGCTAAGACTAATATTTCGAAATTAGACAAAATCCAAAACCAAGCCATGAGAGTAGTTGGCGGTTTTTTAAAAAGTTGTCCAATCCATGCGATGGAATCGGAGTTATGTTTACCACCATTCTTTATTAGACGAAAATATTTAGCTGCAAAATTTTTCTTAAAAGCTAAGTCTATTATTGACGGCGACACCATCTTAACGATATCAAAATTAACATCGATATGCAAACAGGAATCATATTGGCGCAATAAGAAAAAACCGTTGCTAACTATCGTACACAGTGAGTTGTCCAATCAGATTTTACATCGATCTAAAGTTCTAGAGATGTTCTCACTGTCGACATGGATGACAAATATTGACATAAATTCTCACATTAACCTTAATATTAATGATATAACAGGACCTAAAAGATCTCATACTTCTGGAACACTTTTAACTAAAACTTTAAAAACTATCACACAAAACTATGACGGATTCTATCAGATTTACAGTGATGGGTCCAAAGACAATAATGGAATAGGAGCTGCCTTTTTTGATCCTCAATCGCATACAGGAGCAAGTTTCACACTGAACTACGAAGTTTCTATAATGGCAGCGGAATTGTATGCTATTTCGGAAAGTCTATCATACTTGATGTCATGCAATCATTCAAAATTTTTGATTCTTAGTGATTCAAAAAGCGCGTTGCAGCATATAGCTCGGTGCACCTCGGGCATACGAGGTTTGCCCGTAGCTTATACCATTTTAGAATCATATATAAGATTAAGGGAAAATGGCAAAATAGTTAAATTCCAATGGATTCCATCACATGTTAGTTTGGTGGGAAATGATCAAGTGGACAAATTGGCAAAAATAGGAACCTACGAAGGAACATCTGTGAGTCATCTACCCTTCTTTACGGATATTTTGAGAGATGTCAAAGTAATTTGCAACAACATGTGGAAGACTTACTTTGACAAAAGATCTGAAGAGAAGGGTATTTGGTACAGGACAATCCAATCTGAACCACCAAGGATTCCTTGGTTCTCTGGGGTCCCGATAAATAGACGATTGTTAATAATAAGCATGCGTCTGCGATCCGGGCACATTCCATTGAATGCGTTCGGGCATCTTATGAAGGTTGTTGACACCCCAAACTGTCTGATTTGCAACATGAGGGAAGATGTTTACCACGCTTTGGTGGAGTGTGCCCGGGTCGGAGAAGAACGGAGGGCTGTAGAAGCAGAAGCCGGAATTAGTTTAAGATACGTTGGATTGTGTAACTCAATCTTGTCTAAACCTACCTCCAAATTAGCTCTTAAGTTATATCACCTGATTGTTAAGTTAATTAAGTTAAGATCATAGTTATTACCTTATTTACTATATTTAAATTGTTAAACTACGAGGCTGGCATAATCGCTTGCGACTAAAGCCTTTTTTTTCTAAATAAAGATTATAAAAAAAAAAAAATGATTTCGCTGAAATCCAGTTCTCGGAGTAAATCGCTTTCAATGCTCAGGAGAGAAAGCTTCGATAGACGGTCTTGTCCCATCGTGGTTCGAAGCCTATTTTTTATAATTTTCATTTTTGAAAATGAGCGCTCTGCAGTGCAATTTGATACCATCAAAACCAAATACATTCTCAATGCAATTTCGAGGTTTGGGAATGTAGCTCTGAAATTTTGATCTTCGAGAATTTCTGATTGGAGTGAACAAATATAGATCAATGATTTCTGTTTCTGTTAATATTTAAGATAAATATAATCAAATAATCATGTATGTATAAAGTACTTTAGGCTGTAAGTAAAGGTAAAAGCGAAAAAAAAATATCAAAGGAAAAGATGTTTACTAGCCTACTAGTTGAAATTTGAAAGATTTTTTTTCCGAAGTCTCTATTGTGGAGGCCCCCTGCTTGTGGAGGCCCCGGGGCTTTCGCCCTGGTTGCCCCCCCCTAAATCCGGCCCTGTGTGGGACGCAACATGTGGGTACTCTTGCGCCATCACATACATCGTCCAAGCTCATCGTACTGTGCGGCTGCGGAGAACTTCAAGCGGCGAAAATATGGCAACCATTGCAGAACAATATGTTCGAGCCGTTTGGGATTGAAACTCAGGGGCTGTGAGGCCCAGGTGCTCATCATCATGTTGTTAAGGACTTATCATATGACCCAAGGGCTGGCTTTTACCTTGGCCAAAGGCTAAGTGTCGCTATACAACGTGGCAACGTGGCTTGTCTCTCGGGTACATTACCAGATGACAGCGTGGAGGACGAGTTTTTTATGTCCTTTTATAGTCTGTTGTTTGTTAGTTTAATTAAGCCCCCCCCCCCTCTCCCAAACCTTTAGGGCTCCCTATCCAGCACAAAATGTTTGTATTGATACCAGCTTTTGACTAGTTTAAGTACCTATTATAAAATGGCAGGCCAGGCTTCATACTAAAATCCTCCAACCCTTTTAAAAAAGGCTGATGGACATGTATGAAAGAATGTTTTGTTGATAAGAAGAACTGAATTAGATTTTCCTACTTAACTACTTTTGAAATAAAGAATAAAATTAATCCATAGACATGAGTGTACTGTGACACTTACAACCGGCAGTGACACTTGTTGTCATCAATTTGGCAATTTCGGCCAACTACCCGCCTCGGTAAGACGGGCGTGTAATTAAAATTTTCAGTTCCGATATCATACTAGCAAAATCACAGTATATTTCAAGAAATGGACAATATATTATTCGTGGATAACGCAAGACAGGATGAAATAGAAACATTTTATGAAGTAGGTACAAAAAAAACATTTGTTTTTTTTTTTATTAAATTTGGATTGATATCAAATAGGTTTATTGCATTTTATAGGCTTCCCAACGCCACAGGGATTTCTATCGTGGATATCCCAATGCCCACCACCCTCTTACCTACTTCAAAGATGCGGAGTACAGGTGGCAATGTCCTCAAGAAATGACTCCGTAAGTATTTCGTGTTAGAAAGAATACATCTTCATCAGAATACTTGGGTAGCAACGGTTTTCAACTTCTCCATGAGTACTTTCATCATAAATCGCAATATCTTTAATGTGCTAGCTATTTTAGTTTCTAGATTATTGTTGGCGCTGAGATAGGCTCCAGCAGTGCCGGATTAACCACGTATCAACAGTAGCTATTGCTACGGGCCCCGCAAACAGGCCACTTCAAATTAGCTAAATTTTTGAGGAATCCTTATATACCCACTATCCGGCATCAACCGGCTAATGGATCGATGATAGAATCAAAAACTACACACTAATAACTTTTTTTAAAACCTAATTCAAGAAGTTAGCTCCGGGATCTCGGCAAAATAATATCTGGAATATGCCCTCTGGTAGATCGAGGGCCCCTCGATAGAATTTGCTACGGGCCCTACACTACTTCCTTAATACGGCACTGGGCTCTGGTTGACCATTTTCGAAAGTGAGAATCTGATTGTATTCCCGCTCTACCAATAATCAAGACGGATTCTGATTTTGAGTGTCAGAAAAGCATAGGAACAACAAAAAAGTGCGATTCGATTCTGCCAGTTTTGGTTCAACTCTTATAGACCACACGTAGACAGGCACAGTTGCGCTACATCTATAATACATATATGTATAATATTATAACGTTTTTCAAATTCCAACTTTGGTCAAGCGTATCATACGAATAAGAACATTAATTTAATGCAAACAAGGTACTTTTTTTGAAGACACGGTCGTCGCTAAAGCTAAGCGTTTGACTGCTGCGCTACGAGTCACGGGTTCGATCCCACGGAACAAATATTTGTATGGCCTACAGACAGTTGTTTCGGGTTTGGCTGTTTGTGTATGTGAGTTTAAATGTTTGCAAACGCACCCACAGTACAAAAGAAGTTCTAAGTGTGGGGGCAACGTTAAAAAAAGAAGAATGGTGTTTTAAAAAAAATGGTATAGCACAACGGAGCTAAGTCCAATTTCGACCTACAGACTTGCCAATGGGAGCCTCAAATGCTATATAAGTTAAACCATTTTGTCCATTAACTTGCCGTTTTCTCCCTAGGGTATACCTCTCGTTCCCGATGTATCATGTGAAATATAAGCAGCCGGCTATGCTACCTAACAACATAGGCCGAACCTCCGTGGTTCCGTCGTTGCCGAGCCGCACGCTCGCCGGACGGTTCAATAAGGCAGCCTGCAAACTCTTCGTCAGATGAAATAGAATGGTATTAATTTACTCTGTTCAATGTTTAATTGTTTATGGAAGGGAATATTGAAAACTGTTCAGTTTTCAATCTGTTTTGAGCGAAATACTAATATCTGGTGTTTTTTTTATTAAAATACAAATTGCGACCATTACAGATATTTGTTATGCGGTCGCAATTTGTGTGGCGGTTATTCATTTATATTCACTATATCATGAATACCCTCTTAAGTTCTTCATGATATGGTCATTTATTGGGGTAAAATAAACGGGGTTGTATTTGATGATTTTAATTATTAGGTATAACTCTGTAAAGCCATGTTTGTGTCGCTATCATGACTGAATTGCAAAACACATACGAAAATTTGAATTTCGCGGGCTACCCTGGCGCTTCAACCTTAATACAAATTATCTTTTAATAACTGAAGACAATTGTCAATCCTGGGAACTTACTAGGAAGTAAAATCGTGCTACTTACCTACCTACCCGTCCTATATCACGAGCGCGCGGTGTAAACGTAACATAAATACGTGCCGGCGTTGCGGGTTGTTCGAAAGAGATACCGCGGCCCCGGAATACAAAAAGAAGAAACATGGATGGGTTTCAGAAAAAGTTTGACACTTGCCCCCGCCCCGCGCAGTGGGGGAAGTTATACCCCCAGAGTGGGTGCGAGTTTTTGCGAAAAGTTAGTGGGCGCGTGGGAAGCATTTGCCGCCCCTTTTCTTTGAACATTTTTTAAAAAAAATGGCAGGATTTAAATAATACACTTATAAATAAATCAACATATTTATTAAACTTCGTTTTAAAAACTTTGGTGTACAAAAGACTTTAGGAAACTTAATATTTTAACTGACTTTTTTCCCCTTATCCTACATACTTATTATGTATTTCCTAGAGTACTATGTAATACTCTATAAAAGTATCAAAAATGGAAAAAAATAACAAAATTTTAAATTATATATTTTCTAAATCTACAGGATATGTTTTATTAAAACAGTCTTCACAAAGATATGTGCAATGTTCGTTGCACAGTAACTTTGGGCATCTGGAACACAATTTTTTCGTGCGCCTGGTTTTCTTTGAGGTAGGTACTGCATTTTCCCTCCTGTCTTGTCCGGATATTTGGTCGTAAAGGAGGGGAAATTAGCCATTTAGTACCATCTTTAAGGCATATTATAACGCGGGGAATAATATTAAGTAGGCTATGGTTTATAAGCTGCTGTTGCTACGCTGTGCCATGCCACATGACACACAGGACACACCCCTCCTCCACCGCACGCGGGCGGCAACGCGCCCGCGCAGGCCGCGGACGCTGAGAGAGAACCCCCGATCGCCAACGAGGTCAGACGGAAAAAGTGTCTCCGCGACTCTCGGGTTGTGCGCGAAAGCCCTATATTGTTAATCTCGTCTCAGTATGTTATGCTGATAGACTGTACCTATTGTTATTGATGAGTGCTTCTATGAATAAATGACTTTAAAAGTTATACGCCTATTAAACTGGCACCCAAGCTAGTGGCCGAACCGTGACCTTGGGAAAATCCAGTGTTTACGTGACTACGTGTAGTGTACCTACCTACTCACCCGTTAGGAAACGTACGGACGTTCTACCGTGCCGTCGTCATCACTAGTGTGAAGATGCCGACAACGAGAGGAGAAGCGCTCCGTCGACAACGAGGAGAGGAGGACGACGATGTCACGCTCACTGAAGAGGAGGAGAGCAGCGCCGAGCACGGCCACGCGGACGAAGCCGCGAGCGCCGGCTCGAGGGCGACGCATGATTCAGCTCCCCAGATTCCCTCGGGTTTCCTATCCACGCTGATCGAGACAATCACGCGTGCGCAAGTGGAAGCCAACAGAAGTCTCATCAACTCGCTAATGACATCCAATGAATTTAGGGCTTCCACCCCAGTCGGGGTTCCTCCAACAACCAACGCGACCAGTGGAAGTGTCGCTGCAATAGCATCACCGTACATCGAAGCGAACTTCATGAGGTGCACGGCGCGATTCAACGGAGCATCTCAAGACGCAGAGGTCCTGGAAGCGTTCCTGGACGCCGTCGAGGTCTACAGAGAATGCGCAGCCGTAAGCGACGAGCATGCCCTACGTGGGTTGCCGATGTTACTGGAGGGCGAAGCGGCCGTGTGGTGGCGTGGCGTCAAGGCGTCGGCGACTACGTGGTCGGACGCGATCGCACGTCTCCGCGCGACGTACGGCGTGGCACAGCCCGCACACCTTACCCTACGGCAGATATTCGCCAAGGAGCAAGAAGAGGAACGTGCGGAGTCATTTTTGTGTAAAGTGCGCGCGTTAATCGCTAAACTGCCATATACGCTCGATGAAACGGTGCAGATTGACATTTGCTACGGGTTATTACACCGCCGCGTTGTGAAAAGAGTGCCGCGAGACAGTGTACGTAGCATAGATGACCTATTGTTTAAGGCGAGAATCGCGGAAGACACATTTAAAGCGTCAAGGGTACATTTGAATGTTGATAGTAATTCGACCCCGCAAACCAAAACATCGGCGGTGACTACCACCGACCGCAATCACACGCAGTCGATTTCTTCTAACACGGGTACTGAGATACCGCGTAGCAGCAGTAGAAATAGACCACGTTGCAGTTATTGTAGAGGTTTTGGGCACGTTAGCGACGAGTGTCGAAATCGCGAAAAGGCGACCACCAACAAGTATAATAGCGACCGTAAGGAATTACGTTGTTATGGTTGCGGTAAGCTAGGAGTCGTGAGGTCGAAATGTGACGTTTGCACAAAACCCGCGTCCAGTCCTGAATTAAAAACATCCTTCAACAATGTTGACGTTGAGGGCAACAATAGCGCTAGTACGAGTGATACTGATACGTGCGTCCATATAACGAATATGAGTACGCGCGACAATCACCCGATGGTAAATATTAGTGTTATGGGCCGTAGCGGCGTCGCGATTGTAGATACCGGCGCTTCGCACAGTATTGCGAGCCCTCTATTGTACCGAGTTTTAGTAGACTCTGGAGTTCATTTTAACAAAACAAAACGTTTAGTACGCCTGGCTGATGGTACACAAAGTTGGAGAGACCTGTTATCGGCTGAGGTAAATATTATTATTGAAACCCGAAAGGTAACGTGTCAATTCTTTGTATTACCGGGTAGTAATATAAGAACGCTTTTAGGTGTAGATTTCATAGCTCGGGTCGGCATGGTGATAGACGTCGCCCGACGCTCATGGTCATTCTCGGACAATCCGATGCATTGTTACCATTTTGTTTACACTTATACTCTTGATCGTGCCGACGCGGAGCTATTGAGCGCCGCCTCTATTAACGTCTTATCGCTGCGATCGGATGAAGGTTATAGGTTAACCCCCGAGCAGCGGCGTACGCATAACGCGTTCGTCGACGACTGCGCGCCGCAGTTTGCACACGACGGACCGGAAACAGAGTTCGCAACGCATCCCATAAAGGTGAGTCCGCAACAAGAACCTATTGTTTGTCCACCGTACAGGATGTCGCAAAATGAAGATGCCTTGCAGAAGGAGTTTATTAAGCCGCTGCGAGATGACGTCATCGAAGAGATCGATCTCAAACTAGAATACACACCCCGTCGCTCGAACGTGGCAGACACGCTGTCGCGACCCGTTTGCTCAGACGGCCAGGACGAGTGTAAGTTATGCATGACAGTTATCGATATGCCAAAGAGGAATAGTGGCGATATCCGCAACAATCAGCTGTTGGACCCAGAGGTTCGAAAAATTATCGAGGATATGGAGTCCGACGAACCCTCTAGGGGGAGACCATGGTCTGACCGCGGGTACACAATTTCCGACGGTATCCTAAACAGGTACAACTTGGAGTCAGATGACGGGGAGAACTGTTGCCTAGTTGTTCCCGAACATGAACGCAGGCAAGTCACGACTGATCTACACGACGCGCCGACAGCCGGCCATTTCTGTGTAGAGCGCACACTAAACCGCGTTCGTGCTAGATATGAGGCCGACAACCGCAAACCGGTAGGACTACTGCAGACCCCTGCTGTGTCGAGACCATTCGAGGTAGTATCCGTAGGTTTATTTGGTCCACTCGTGGAGACACCTAGGAAAAACAGGTGGGTACTGATCGTTGAGGATGTCTGCTCGCGCTGGGTGGAATTGTTTCCATTAGAGAATGCCACTAGCGTCGAATGCGCACAGACACTCGCGAACGAAGTTTTCCTTAGGTATGGAGTACCACGACGCATTATAAGCGACAACGGAGTGCAATTCGTGAGTGAAGTGATGCAACAGGTATGTCACGTTTTGGGGATTAGCCAGTCACTCACCCCCTATTATCATCCGGAGGCGAATCCGATAGAAAGAAAGAACCGGGACCTCAAACCTCAATTAGCCGTGCTAGTAGGCCACGACCATTCCACATGGGATGTGCACCTCGCCGCAATTAGGTTTGCTATGAACTCCGCGATTACCAGTAGCACAGGGTTTTCGCCGGCGCACCTCACCTTTGGGAGAGAGTTACGAGCTCCATCCGACTCATCGGTAGACATGAGAGCTATCGTAGCACGCGATAACTTCGTGCCCGGCATTACTCCTTACCTGAAGAAAATGGCTGCTACTCTGGACGAGGCCAGGGACGTTCACGAAAGGGCGCAGGCCATCCAGAAGGAGAATGCTGACCAAAAAAAGAGACCGCCACCAGAGTATAAGGTAGGCGACCTAGTTTTATTGAAAACGCAGGGACCTAACGACGCCAGCCGCAGACAAACCGCGAAGTTTATCCCACGTCGCGACGGCCCATATAAAATAGGGAAAGTTGTTAGCCCAACCACTTATGGTCTGGACAACATACAGACCGGAACGAACGTAGGAAAATATCACGTTTCGCACCTCACGCCCTTCACCGACCAAGTAGAGCCTCCTGTTCGCGAAAAACGCAAACGGGGCAGGCCACGTAGGTATTTAGACTAGCCCAACTGTGGGACACTTAGTTAGGCTAGAGGGGGAGGATATAACGCGGGGAATAATATTAAGTAGGCTATGGTTTATAAGCTGCTGTTGCTACGCTGTGCCATGCCACGTGACACACAGGACACACCCCTCCTCCACCGCACGCGGGCGGCAACGCGCCCGCGCAGGCCGCGGACGCTGAGAGAGAACCCCCGATCGCCAACGAGGTCAGACGGAAGAAGTGTCTCCGCGACTCTCGGGTTGTGCGCGAAAGCCCTATATTGTAATTTCGTCGCAGTATGTTATGCTGATAGACTGTACCCATTGTGTATTGATGAGAGCATCTATGAATAAATGACTTTAAAGGTTATACGCCTATTAAAATATTTAAAATATTTTAAGAACCTATCTATATTTTACAATCTAAAATAAAATGACGTTGGGAATTCCGGTAGTCTTGCCATTATGAGTTTGAATTCGCTCAGTCCGATGCCACCACTCTTGTCTAAATTAATTTCATTTAATATCTGCAAATAAAGACAATTAAACTGGTATGAGTGATTAAGATAAAGGACAAACGATATACCATCCCGCGTGACGAAAACCTCGTGAAAGCTGAGAAAGAGGAACAAAGTCTCTCGACCGACTTAGCACACGAGGTTGTCGACATGTGAATGTGAACTCGGCTATCATTGTGCCGAATGTCGTCATGGCCAATGGCAAAGCAAAGAGCCTTGATGAAAATCTTTCGAGGTTCTTCTTGATGCAGCACGCATTGTGAGGTTGTCTCTGGAGCCCTAAAAACCGATAGCTTGAACGCTGCTCCCGATACCGGTGGAAACCTAATATGTTTGTTTTTGGAATATGGATAATAAAATTGGATATTTCCTTTTTGTAAAATATAAAAAATGTTAATGCAGTAGGATGCATAAACGTACCTAATAGTAAAACAAATAAAGAAAAGTATAACCTTTTTAGTCAAACAGAAGATATGAGAGATGTAATCTCATTCCATTTAAGATAATAATGATGTGTACTAAAGAATATGCAATGTATCTATGTCATATCTTTTGTTATCATGTCATATTTCCAGCATGTAACTGTCCCACTGAAGGTCCAAGGTAAAATACCAGTTCGGCTAAACACCGAGAGAGTTGGAAACAAATGGGGGAGGCCTTTGCCCAGCAGTGGCACAAAACCCTTACTTACCTACAAAATCCCTACTAATATTATAAAAGTGAAAGTGAGTTTGTTTGTATGTTTGTTACGTCGGTCCGCCTAAATGGCCTGGAGACGGACGTAGGTTTTTTTTTTTTAAATTAAGATAAACGGGAGAAAGAGGGAAGAAAAGGGATGAGAGAAATTTTCGATCATCGCGAACACGGGTTTAAGTTAGCGTTAGCCCAAAGTTACTATGCCACGCGGACGAAGTCGCGGGCGGTAGCTATACATATAGTAGGCTAATAAAAAAAAAGTAGTCAATGGCTGGAAAGTCCGTAATTATTTTTTGTTATGATTGTTTCATTAATAACTTTTTAAATACTTATCAATGGCGTAACTGGAAGAAGTGACGGAGAGTGCGAAAACCCGGGCAAGTGCAAATCAGATTCACGCACCGAGGGTTCCGTACCATTAGATCTGTATGAAAACGTTTGTCGTCTTACCAAGATGATAAACAATCCAATCCAAGAAGGTAAATTCGACTTTAAACATACCTATTATACATCTCTATGTCTTGAATCACGTTAAATTATTGAAATGGTATCAGAAAGTACAATCGCGAAAACAGGACGAAAATAGTATAGCCCCATTCACAAATGTAATGATCGAAAATAGCGACGCACAGCTGCACTGGAAATGCATTTAGCAATAAGTAGGTACAAATTACTCAGCAACGCATCCATTTTCAAAATTGACGATCTCTGTAATTAACTTCAAGGGGTTAATATTCTGCCGGGGTTGCGAATTGTTCGAAAGAGATACCGCAACCCCAGAACATAGGGTAATAGAAGAGCGGGGAAACATATAATAATATGATCCGCAAAAAAAGGGTTTAAGATTAGCAGAGGGGTCTGCCAGAGCCACCGCCTGTCGGGGTTGCGAGTCCTTCAAAAGACATACCAAGCCCCGGAAAATATGGCAAAAGAAAGAATATAGGTGGAACAGGGCGGGGGTTTTCAGTACCTTTATAACATTCTGGTAGACATCCCACCCACACGCACTAAACGGTTTGGGAATACTTTCATTGTGCATACTGCTAAGGAGTGGAATTCCCTGCCGGAGTCTGTATTTTCTGACAGCTATAACCTGGGGGTCTTCAAGTCAAGAGTGAATAGGTTATTTCTAGGTAAGCGTGCTTAATCGTCGACCACATCATCACTTACCATCAGGTGAGATAGTGGTCAAACGCGAACCTATCACCAATAAAAAAAAAAAAAAAACTCCTATGTCTAGTCATCACCATTTATCGCAATAGTACTGTGGATTTACTTACAACTTTGGCAATTTTTAATTTGGAGTCCTGGTCGATGTGGATACCCCTATTACGGTCATCAATAACACTCCAAGTCAATCGGTCCACGATGCTGCTGATGTCCTTCTCTGTTATCTGGCCGTCGTCGTCTAGATCTGGAAGTGTTGATCGAATATTCATTTTAGACCACAATTATAAGATAATTTAGTAATAAATAATAATAATTTATTGTCAGGCAACCATAGAGAAATACATACACAAATAATTGTAATAACGTTCTCGAAAACAGCTTTAAAGATTTCGATGAAAGTTGCAAAATAGGAGTTTATAAAATTCACTAAATCACTCGTAAAAAGTCAGATAATGGGGATTTTGTGTTTTTTCTATTTAATTTATTCATAGGCTAGTATTGATAATTTAAATTATTATAATATAAGAAACCCATATTTTAAACCGTGACAATTCTTATTTTAATCAAAATAACACTTCTTTTGCAGCAGCCATCACACGAGTTGTATTATTACAAACATTTTCTCGGCACACTTACCTAGGGCCGAAAAAACTCTAGATGGCAAACGGCCCTAGTCATATCTGGGAAAATTAGTTTTCATTTTCTCCCGAGCAGAGCAACTGCAACTATCAGCTGAGTAAACGCGATACTATCGAATATTCGGGAACCTATTACAATTTGTACACGAAACCGAATCGTAGTAATAAACGATCATGCATGCACGATCTTCAAAATTATTACGATTTTGACGGTACGTTTGGCGCAGTGGCTGAGCGATCGGCTGTTGCGCTGTGTGTTGCGGCATGGGGTCTCATTGCGAACAAACAAAAAATAGTTCAAATAAATCTCAATAGATGGCGTTATATGTATCGATTTGTTTTTGAGGTTTGTGTAACTGTTTAAGTTTGACCATGAAAGAAGTATGGCCTTGTTTTTAAAAATCTCCATAACACAAAATCAAGGAATAATGGGCTCCTAGTTCCAAATTCCATGATTTTACTAAATAATATTATGGTGTTGCCTCTGGTGAGAAAAATTTGTACTACGTTGTGGTTAAGTAACTCATTTGCTGTTAATTGTGCTAATAGATGGCGTTGTTTTAAGTTTTACTACACGTCCTAAATGATACATACCATACCTATTTAGATAGAATGAAATAGTTATGAAATGCAAATATATTAAGTAAAACAAAATATATTTCGGACATAGAACAACAATACCTACTTTTCTTATAATCTATGAATAAAACGCTAATCTGCGCCATAGAATAATAATATAGGTATTTACAATTTTGCGGTCTCAAGTGTCAACTTTGGGAATAAAGTCCTTGAAGCCAAAAGTCGCAAAAAATCATTACAATCTTCATCAAAATTAAGGTTACTTCAAAATAAATGTTTAATCATCGTTCTTCATAATTATGTATGATATTATTAATCTTCAGGTGGATGCTGTTTGATAAATCAATTACATAGGTAGGACCTACAGATTCAATTAAATACCCAAAGGTCTTGTTGTATGTCTTTGTCTGCTATTCTGTATCTACTTTTTATGTATTTTACTGAAAGGCAAAGGCAAACTTATTAATTTTCCGTCAACTTCAAAAATAGCAGAAAAAGTATAAATATATCGACTAAATACATACATAACATTACGCCTTATGTCCCATAGGGTTAGGTATTGGTATTTTGCCCCACCCGAGAATCGCACCTAAACCCTACTGCCCAATAGTAGCGCTTGCGACCACTGGACCAACGAGGCAGTCCTACTTACTCATTGTAAATGATAAAGTACTTACATAATAAAAAAAACTATTAAGTAATTTGTTGACGGGCCTGTTGGTCCAGTGGTTAGTGGCCCTGACTGCTGAGCCGGAGGTCGTGGGTTCGATTCCCACCCAGGACAAACTTTGTGTGATGAGCATGATTGTTTGTTCTGTATCTAGGTGTGATTTATCTATAATATGTATGTATTTATAAATTATATAAGTATGTATATCAGTTGTCTGGTGACCATAACTCAATCTTTGCTTAGCTTGGGATCAGATAGCCGTGTGTGAGTTGTCCCAAGATATTTATTTATTTTTATTTATAATTAATTGTTTTTTTTTATAAATTTTCCTTCAAACAAAGATCATCATCATCATCCTCCTATTTGGGTAGACCTCTGCCCACCAAAACCCGCTGGGTTAAAGCAGGAGATTTAGCCCGGCGGCATAAGTAGGTACTTTACAAGCCGTAATTACCTTTGAAGGCGGCACGAGAACGTCCACCATGACACGTCCAAAAATACGATTTCTATTATATTTATTATATATTATGTATTTTAAAATAATTACCAAGAACCGACTCTGAAGTGGTCAATTTAGTATTAAGGACTGCCATCGGATAATAATTGTTCAAAATACAAAAGAATTAGATGCCGTCTTGTAGCATAAAACGCAATTCAAATGAAACTGATAAGTAGGTACATTAAGCGACTCGAATCTAAAGGTACCTACTCATAAATTACGCTTGCATTTTATTTGTTTGTAGGTATTTTACGCTAAATGTGGGGTGAGACAAACTCAACCCCACATTCAGTTCAATATGCCAGTAAGTGGTTGGATAATATTAGAATGGAAAGTAAATGGCACGGATCTTGAGCGCTTGTTTAACTTCACATGCGCAGAAGATAAATTTTTGGATCTCAAGTTCTCATGCGCTGCCCGACTCTCATGACTGTAGTCTTTTTTGAGAATAAATTTCTTTAAATACCTACATCTCGTAAGTGTTTTTCTATAAGCGTACAGACATCAGCAGTCAGCAGGTCAACCTAGCCAGAACTGTACAATTTCTAAACCTTTGACTGCTGCCACAGAGTACATTTTATACCTATACTGCGGCCGAACAAACTAAATTAGATTTGACAAATTGGGGTAAGTTGATGAACTGGCGTCTGTACTGTACAAAGCGCAAGGTTATCCCCACTCTATAATCTAGCGCCCAATATCCGAGCCAGTAAGTATACTTACCTACTTTTATAGGTAGGTACCAACACAGCATACAAATATTACTACCTACTTAGTTAAGTCAGTTAAGTAACAATTTGTAATTAAAATACAAAAAATTACACACTCGAAACTGAGTCTGTTAAAAAATAACTCCCTGCCCTGTGTCTCCTATCATTGCAAGAGCTATTTCGATATTATAAATAATTTTAATTGATTTAAATACTTGATAATTATCATAATTTGCGTTAACGTTTACGCCGAACCTAACAAATAACTAAGTCTGCCGAAAAACATGGACCTATACCCCACGCCATAGATAGTATAATCCCACGCTCAAGAAATCATGCGCTATCGCAAAGTAGGCGATTGCCGAGTATCGTAAGCTTCAAGGTCAAACGGCTACCATAATTTTGTATGCAGTATGGTTTTATCGCCATCTATTAGTTCTTTGTGTAAACTAAACTATCGCTGCAAGCACCATCTAGCGCCGTTGTGAGTAAAAAAAAAATAGCCCGAATAGCCCGAAGAAATGAGCAAGTTATGGCGGTCACGTTTCTTTGTATGAGATGGAGTATCTGTACGTTAGTATTATATTATCTGTGGTTGCGGGTTCGATCCCCGTTACAGAACAAATGTGAGTTTTAATGTTTGTAAACGCACCCACGATACAGGAGAAACTCCTAGTAGGGCAACGTTTGTCGTACGTTCTTCAAAACTGTTGTTCACGAACATCGATATAGGTCGTTATTAGTTTATTAAATGCAATAAGTTTTTCCCTTTACTGGTGTTCTATGATACTTTCATGATTCCGGGTCAATGGAAAGTACCTTAGAGATTTCGAAACACGCGTTCTCAAGATAAAGGGTCTTGACAAACAGGCAGACGGACATCAAAGTGGTCTAATAAGGGCTGTTTTTTTTCCTTTTGAGGTTAGGATCTCTAAAAACGGAACCGTTTTCGGATTACTTAGTTTACTGTCTGTCTGTCGAGACCCTTTTATCTCGAAAACACGTGGAGGTCTATAAACGCGAGATGAAATTATAAACCATGTACTCAACTCTGTAGCGCCTTTATGTTGTGATAAAAGTCAACCCTCTGAAGTCTACGCAGTCAAAAGATATGGCTGTTTGTGTCGCAAGTTTGTACGGAACCCTCTGTGCGGTGGTAGTTCTTATAGACTATGAATAAATTAATATTTTGTTTATATACAACCAAATTAATATGCTTTCAGATTTGAAACATAAACTGCAATCGCCCAAGCCGTGCGGTTTAGTGTACCATCCAAACCTAGCCCTTATACCATCAAATGAAAGTCCTACCATAAATCCTGAATGCCCAAGCTGCCTTCACTTCGGCAGGGCAGGCAGCGCTGAAGGCAGAGCATAAATCCACCATATCTTCGAAGGAGAAACAATCATCCTCTTTTGAAGAAAACACGCGTAATATCCTGTCTTGAAACGGATTGTTCTAGAAGTGAAGGAAAACTGCAATTTATAGGCTCTAAAATGGCTTTTTTGTGTGATTCCATTTTCAAAATTCAGCAGATTTATCGAAACAAGCAACCCATTTTGTAAATGGGTTGACTTTTATTAACTTGCAATTATCTTCTTTTACTCAGACACTCGTCAGGAACCGACAACTATGTTATAAATGTAAGCAATTGTTACCTTTAACACGCAGAACTTGTCCACTATATCTTCTTTTCTAAATCTATGATGGTAATTATTCTTTATCATTTGTGGATCAATCGAATAAAACTTTTTCATCAAGCTGCAAAATGTGTATTATTTACTTAGAACTGAGAAATTTAAATTGATAAAATTGTCGTAGCGGGAGAAATAGCTATGGATTACTTACTACAATATTTCTCCCTTAGTCAGGTAAGTTAGAGACGCGTAGTCTTCGAGAACGTCCTGGGTCAATCCTGGATACGACTGTGTAATACCCATATTTTTGTTTGCTATCTTTTATTTCCGTGTAATCACAAACACTCACTGCCTTGATTAAAACCTAATGCAAATAAAAACCAACCACAACACACTTAATCGTTCAATAAAAATAATCTAATCAGTCCTAATAACAATTAAAAACAAAGATCATATCGATTTTAAGGTTATTCTGCTCTTTTGTGACGTCACCGCGTCGACAGATGCCTAGTGTTCAAATAAAACTGCGAGTTTATATTAAGGAAAAATAATTTATTGTTTATTAATAACATCCGAGATCGTACTCAGCAATAGTAACACATACATACACGAAAAGTCAATGCAATACAAATACAGCAATACAATGTCCCACTCTACAATTTGCTAACATATTTGTCCCAGGATAATTTCGTTTCATGGGCTACTTAGTTGCTTGAAAGTCATGCGCAACGAAATAAATATATGAGACACAACAATATACTGTAATAAACTTGTATTTATTGTAGCGTCTATGATATGAGAATGACTAACAGTGGTAGCTTGAAAATTGAATGGAAACATTTTCATAATCGAGAAATTCAGGTCATAAGAATAATAATAGTTTTCACTACAGTTTGTTTATTCCACTAGCACTTAAATTATGATTGTCACAAATATTTACAAGTGTCAGTATAGTTTGTCATTTTCAGTTGCTATTTGATCGGGCAGCTGAAAAGTTGACACTGCACATCACCTTTTTGGAAAGTCAACATTGTCAAAACTTATTTGTCGTCTCGCTCTCATTTTAGCTGCCTCTTCGAATGAAGGCATGGAGTTGGACTTGAAGAGACCGAGGCTGCTCTTGTCCAGCATGCTAAGCCCACTGCTGCTATTCGAATTACTATCTATATTCACTAATTTATCTTGTAGGATATTTTTGGAGCCACTTTTTGGTTCTTGCTTGATTCCGATGCTGTGCGTGTTTTCTTTGATTTGTGAGGTGAATGTGCTGGAGACGATCTGTCGGGCCTTCATCTGCTGGTAAGCATTGGCTGATATGTATCCGGACACTTTGTTGTTGGTTTCGTTCGCGATTTTCATTTGTTCCTCCTGGAAACACTCATCGACCGTGCGACCTTGTATTATCGCGAATACGTACTGACGCGCTAGCCTGCAAAAGATGAGATGTCGTTTAAATACAAAGGTAAAGCTTGGAAAATCCGACTTTATCAGAACATTGCATTTCTTCTCAAAAGTAAATAATGAGCAGAGTAACGACTTGTTACGAAGATGTTCTTATAAACGTGTACGTTCGCCCAGCAAAAAAAAAAAAAAGTGTCGCTTTTCAAGAATTAAATGATACAGATAATTAGTGCCCAGTCCCGTGTAAATGTGCCCGAAATTTAAAATTTGTGCCACCAACAGCTTCTGAGTTATTTAAGAAAAACCATCAATTAAAATTCTGCTGCACGAACGTTCGCCCAGCAAAAAAATTTTTAATTAATGGGCCTAGCTGAATATAAAATATGCAGAAATATAGCTTATATTTGTGCCTATTTGTGCCGTAAAAATAAAATTTGTGCGTCATAAGGTTTCAGAGATCTTTCAGTTTTTGCTGGGCGAACGTTCAGGCGATTGCTATATATCGGAAACAGCTGGACGTGAAGTCATGATTTTTTGTATACGGATAGAGCATAATTTGTGCCTATTTGTGCCATATACTACATTAGCATAACTAGCACGGTTCAGGAGTTATTACGTTATTTCCAAAAACTAATTAAACGGCTATATCTCTCGGACGTTGAAAGCTACGATTTTCACGTTTATGTTGGCTGGTACCTGTTATTTAATCACACGATCCTGCAAAGTTTCACCTTCCAAGTACCTAACATTGGAGAGATTTTAATGATTTTCCTCTTATTTTGAGGTTATCTTCAATTAAATTAGTTACAACCCGGAAACACTAGTTTTCTGTAAGCTGGCACATTATACGTTTCAACAATAATTAGTGCCCTTTATTAAGAATACGTATGCATAAAATCAGGTAAATATACCCATTAGTTTAGATGTTATGATTAAAAACCACAATCGACATCTTTTGATAGATTAACCGACCATATTCGGATGGACATTAAAAAGCGGCCGCACGATACTTCAAGCTATCCTTTCACACTTGCTTGTATTATAATGAAAATTCAATAGTACAGATGCGTACAGAATTGTCAAGTCGGATAGAATATTTATGTTTGGGATATGAAATAAAATGTCAATTGTTTTATTTTTAGTGATTCATTACATCTTGTTTATATAATATACTAGCGACCCGCCCGGCTTCGCACAGGTGCATATATTATGTATAATACATGCACCCGTGCGAAGCCTATATATAAACCTTCCTCTTGAATCACTATTGAGTCCTAGTGGGAGCGAGAGCGCCGTGTACAGTATAACTAATACATACATTATGAGTTTGTATGTTTTATATAATTGTAATGTTAATTTATATAAATAACATTTTAAGTACAATTGCACCTACATGTTTCAAAGTACTTAGATAGTACCTAGACTGTTTATGGCCTACCATCAATAAATCAATATAAAAATTAACAATATTGTTTTTTTTCTCTAAACTGCTTTCCCTAGCAACTGTATAAAAAATAACATATGTGTCTATGTTCATTTTCCCTATACTTATGTACATTTATATTGTTAAATCATTCATTTATTATTACAAATAATTAAGTTTTTTCATGTCCCTAATACAAAATATTTCCCAACTTTACAATTCTGTTCGCATCTGTACTACAACTATCATTATAATACCAGTAAGTGTGAAAGGGTAGCTTGAAGTATCGTGGGGCCGCTTTTTAATGTCCATCCGAATATGGTCGGTTAATCTATCAAAAGATGTCGATTGTGGTTTTTAATCATAACATCTAAACTAATGGGTATATTTACCTGATTTTATGCATACGTATTCTTAATAAAGGGCACTAATTATTGTTGAAACGTATAATGTGCCAGCTTACAGAAAACTAGTGTTTCCGGGTTGTAACTAATTTAATTGAAGATAACCTCAAAATAAGAGGAAAATCATTAAAATCTCTCCAATGTTAGGTACTTGGAAGGTGAAACTTTGCAGGATCGTGTGATTAAATAACAGGTACCAGCCAACATAAACGTGAAAATCGTAGCTTTCAACGTCCGAGAGATATAGCCGTTTAATTAGTTTTTGGAAATAACGTAATAACTCCTGAACGGTGCTAGTTATGCTAATGTAGTATATGACACAAATAGGCACAAATTATGCTCTATCCGTATACAAAAAATCATGACTTCACGTCCAGCTGTTTCCGATATATAGCAATCGCCTGAACGTTCGCCCAGCAAAAACTGAAAGATCTCTGAAACCTTATGACGCACAAATTTTATTTTTACGGCACAAATAGGCACAAATATAAGCTATATTTCTGCATATTTTATATTCAGCTAGGCCCATTAATTAAAAATTTTTTTGCTGGGCGAACGTTCGTGCAGCAGAATTTTAATTGATGGTTTTTCTTAAATAACTCAGAAGCTGTTGGTGGCACAAATTTTAAATTTCGGGCACATTTACACGGGACTGGGCACTAATTATCTGTATCATTTAATTCTTGAAAAGCGACACTTTTTTTTTTTTTTGCTGGGCGAACGCACACCTTATAAACATCGCGAAAACTACATTAAAAAAGTTTCTTGGATATTTTCAGAAGGAGGCGATGTTAGATTTGCATCCTGATAGTAGGTATTGGTAATCCGGTAATCCCATATTAACTATTATAACATCACGCCTTTTGGTACCAGAAGGGATAGGCAGAGGTTTAATCTTAATCACTCAAATTTTCCCAGTTATATTTTTGTCCCATTTAATAAGTGGCGAGCCCTATTTCCATAATTTGGGCACAAATCCAGACGCTGTGGCGGCTACTAATAAATTCCTGATGAAAATCCCAGTAACACTGCCCAATCCGGGAATCAAACCCAGGACTTCATACTCGGCAATCGCGCTTGCGGCCACTAGACCAACTTTTTGTTTTGGATATATCCTCTTCCCCCGGACCACCGTATGGTGCTAACGTGTCCTCAGTTCTGTTATTACTTGTTTTAAATAATTTATCAATAATTTTAGTAAATTTTAATTCACCTAAAATAATAGGAGTGCATAAAATCAGAAGAAGTTTCTTACAAAACGCTCGGTACACTGTGAATCTGCTAAAATCTGCTGGCCGCCTGGTACCTGGAGTGGCTACATTCCAAAAGCTCGACCCACAAGGACAAGTAAGAATTCTAATTAGTTGATAAAAACCGGCGCGTGCGACAAGGTTACGCCCCAAGGCCAAACTATCGGCGATCCTTTGCTGACTCCGCCCCCTCATTAGCGACACTGTCACCCAATTGTGACCAGATACTTTTGATTGGGTGTGCTGATTGGTGACGAAGTTCCTGTCAGATTTCGTTCGTGCAGCCATAATAAAAGCCGCTACTTGTTTCTCTTTTACGAGTCTGTTATCCTTATATCGATGGGCTCGCCGATGGATAAGTCGGTATCTGAGACCGATATTAATTTGGTACACAAAACTCCTCCTAACTATGTATTCCAACGTACTAAAAGAAGCCGGGAGGATATATCCCTATGCGAGCAACTGGATGATTTTAAAAGAGAAATCAAGGAAATGATGTCGCTTTTTCTGAATAAACAAAGTGACGAGATACAACAAATGACCTCCACTCTAACAGAAATTCAAGAGACCAACATCAAGATTGAAAACTCCATTACTTATCTTACCTCGCAAAATGAGGAGCTTAGCAAAAAAATTGCTCAACTTGAAAATCAGAATAAGGAAGACAAAAAGTATATAACATTATTGGAAAACAAACTGGAAGAAACCCAGATCGGATGTAGAAAAACTAATTTCGTTATTAAGAATGTTCCTAAAAGTACCGCTGAGTCCAAGGATGACCTCATTGATATGGTCATACAACTTTCTCGTAATATTGAGTGTACTATCACCAAGTCTGACATTAAAGACATCTACAGACTTCGTGGGAAAAATAGTGAAAGTCTCAATCAGCCAATAATAGTGGAAACAGGTTCCACCATTTTGAAGTCTGATTTACTGAAAATGGGCAGAGCTTACTGTATAAAACACAAAGCTAGATTGAGCTGTAAACTCCTAGGCTTTCGATCACTAGAAGACACACCCTTATTTTTATCCGAGCATCTAACTGCCAAGGGGTCCCGCCTTCACTTCCTGGCCCGGGACTTAACTAAATCAGGAACATACAAATTTTGCTGGACTGCATACGGGAAGGTCTATGTGAAGAAGGACGAACTCTCACCTACTATTCTTGTTAGAAATGAAGAGCATGTACATAAACTTGTCCAGGGTGCCTGACTAATGGCGTGTAATCAACATTATTTAGTTCTTATTTATGATGCGCCATTCTATAATGTTAATTTGTTCATTAGAATAACTTTGATTACTTTTTACTTTATGCAATATTTTTCGATAAATGTATTGAAATGTTTAGGTAATTTCACAATTTGCTTTCTGTTATCAAACTTACTTACATGTGTTCATTCTCTCTCTGACACTCATTATTCACGCACACACACAAACATACGTATTATACCTAGTTACCTTATTAGCACGCAGTTCACAACAATCATAACAATTTACTACTTGTTACCAAACTTATTTTTATTTTGTAATGGTGACATAAACCCCTATAACTCTGACACATACAAAAAAATACTCTCAATATCTAAAGAATTTGGTTTTTGCACGCCCCCTATGAACATAATACAAATTTACTACTTTATGTGTAACTCTTTAGCAGGTCCTGACCCTAACAGCAACACTAGCGATTGTCTTATTAAATCAAATGTACGAGTATCAATTACTTATCACCCAATTCACTGCACATTCCATACAAAAAAAATTTTAATTTACTACTTGTTATCTTACGCTTTACTTTGTACGGTTTCCAACACAAGCGCTCGAGGTTCTCTCAATCATCAATACATACAATTCATACCTATTCACCTGATTAGTTACTGCACTCCTTCTACAACAATAAAAATAACACTACATTCCCCACCGTTGGTCAATCACTTTGCAGTGTATTGCATTGACATCAGCAAACTCTTTACTGAATTTTTAAACACAAATCCCCCAGAGACGACTATTCATTATTTAAATGCATCATATGGATAACACCCTACAAACTCTTACTGAGATAGATGATATTGAAGTTGCCCAATCATACCAATGTACTTGCACAGAGCTGCATAAACACATAAATGTGTCTAAAAATGATTTGACCGTTATTTCACAAAATATACGAAGCATATACTGCAATTTTGATGACTTCGAACTCTTGCTGTCTACCCTCAAATTTGAAACGGACATAATTATTCTAACTGAGTGCAGGTTACAATCCCATAAACCTATTCCCCAAATCAGCAACTACTTGTCATTTCAAACCACACGTCAGTTTAATCAGAATGACGGTGTGGTTGTTTATGTAAAAAAAACACTTAAACCAAAAGTAAAAGAAGTAAACCTGGCTCAAGCATCTTGCCTCCAGTTAAATATTCTTAATAATATTATACTAGGTATCTACCGTTCTCCATCTAACACAAATACAGACTGTTTTTTGGACTCCCTTAGTACACACCTCAATACTTTAAAAAGCTCTCAGCAAAATATAATTATAGCGGGAGACATTAACATTAATCTAACATCTAAAGACAACGAACCAATTCACGAATATAAAAACAGATTAAACTATTTGAATATGTTATCACTTTACGGCATACTCTCGGGTCATTCTCTGCCCACGCGTGAATTAAACTGTTTAGACCACTTTATGCTTAAAATTAATAAAAAAAAAGTTTCAGCATCTATCGCTATCCTCCATACAACTATAACCGACCACTTTACTACATTTTTGTCACTATCAAAATTAAAAACTAAACTAACTGCTAATAAAACTACCTCCTCAGTCAATTTTGAACAAGCTCTAGAACACCTCAAAAATAATAAAATATCAGATCTGCTGTTCTGTGATGACCCAGACCAATTAGCTGACTTGCTAATATACAAACTAACAGAGTCTTTAAATAAAAGTACGGTTATCAAAACAATTCCTAATAGCAAGCGTACCATTAAACCGTGGATAACAGCTGGCATATTGAGATGCATTAAAAACCGCAACAAAATGCAAAAAAATACCCGCACTGACCCCTTTAATGATGTTCTAAAAATAACTTACCGTCGATACCGTAACTTCTGTAATAAACTAATAAAAAAATTAAAAAGAAAATTTGAAAGAGAACTACTTGCAAAATCAGTCTCAAACAATAAATTATTATGGAAAAATATTAAAACTGTAACTTACACCAATAATAATAAAAGCCAAAATACAGAACTACTACATCTTAAATCAAGTCCAACTGAGTCGGTGAACTATATCAATGATTATTTTGCAAACATCGGGAAAGATCTGGCCCAAAATATCCAACCCTCAATACCTAATGCTAACACTCATAAAGCAGACAAACCTCCGTCTCAACCGAACTCATTTGTTCTTTTGGATACGGATTGCCAAGAAGTGAGTAGGATTCTGATGAACCTTAAATCTGATAGCGCACCCGGTTGGGATAAGATATCCACCAGATTTTTGAAGTACATAGGCCGGGAAATAGTTCCTATTTTGACTCACTTGACCAATCTTTGTTTTGCGAAGGGAGTTTTTCCTACGCCACTCAAACAATCAATTATCGTTCCAGTTCATAAGGGAGGGGGTCGAGACGATGTCAATAATTACAGGCCTATATCCATTTTACCAGCTATATCCAAAATAATAGAAAAAATATTTAATGACAGACTTATTGGATACTTTAAACAATTTAACATTCTTAGCAACACACAATTTGGATTTAGGCAAGGAATTTCAACAGAAGATGCAGTTACTGCACTCAGCACTCTAATAGCTGATAATCTGGATAGTGGCCGGAAGTGTCTCACTGTATTTTTAGACCTAAAAAAGGCTTTTGACACCGTCTCTATCCCCATCCTGATAAACAAATTGGAAGCAGCGGGAATAAGAGGAATACCGCTCAAATTTGCAAAAGACTACCTGTCTAGCCGAAAGCAACGAGTCATGGTAGGAGAATATGTTAGTAGCGATGCTAATATCACATTTGGTGTCCCCCAAGGAAGCGTGTTGGGACCTACGTTATTTCTCCTGTACATTAATGATCTCTGCAACCTCAGGATAAATAATGCTACAGTATTTTCCTATGCTGATGACACTGCTGTCGTCTTCACTGGAAGGACTTGGCATGGTGTTGCCTTGAGTGCTGAGGCGGGTATGACCCAGGTGGCTTTATGGTTGAAAGATAACTTGTTGACCTTTAACACAGCTAAAACAAATTATATCTGCTTTAGTATTTCTAATCGTTCCCAGCCTAACACAGAACTTAATTTAAGAGTACATACCTGTGATAACTCTAGTAATTGTTTATGCCCAACATTAGACAAGGTAATACAAACAAAATATCTAGGTGTTGTGGTCGACCAAAAACTATCCTGGTATCCCCACCTTGAACAAGTTAATAGCAGGATAAGAAAATTAAGCTGGATTTTTAAAACTTTAAGGCATATTGCTCCAAAAGTTGTACCTAATAAAACGGAGAACAAGAGACACCTCCTTAATGAGATTTACATAGCTTTGGTGCAATCTGTTTTGACGTACTGCATCCCCATTTGGGGTGGTGCAGCAAAAACCAAATTCATTGACCTTGAGCGGGGACAACGTGCTCTAATTAAGCTAATGTATTTTAAAAACATTAGATTTCCTACTCAAAACCTTTACGAAATTAGCAACTTACTATCTGTGAGAAAACTTTACATTATCAGAACTATTATTAAAAAACACAAATCCCTTCCTTATGACCCAAGCTTAACTTTAAAAAGAAGAAAAGACTTAGTAGCAGAAGTTCCTCAAACTAAAACTAAGTTTGCTAGCAACCAATTTAAAAAACGGTCTGCTCAGCTTTACAACAAATGTAACAGGCAATCTTATGTTTACAATAAAAAACTAATCGAATGTAAAAAAATATTAGCTGAATGGATTAAACCACTTAATTATGAAGAAACAGAGGCGCTATTGTTATAAAAATATACTCCAGCAAAATCCTAAGGCTCAAACTCATTCGCTCATTACATACTCTCACCTACACACACAACACACACATACAAAAACACTCTGAATACATCATGTACACACTTTCACTACACCATAATTTAGCTGTCGTAGATTAGTTTATTTTTATTTTTTATTGTTTTATTGATAAACAAGTTTTTAGTTAATACCAACAATGTATGGAAGAGTGGAGTCTCCTAATACAGGCTTATTCAGCTTAAAAGGAGGCTCCAATCACTACTTAGTAATGTAAGAGAACTTGTTGAATCCAATAAACATTTTTTCATTTTTCATTTTCATATATATTTCTTTTTTATTTTATGAAATTTTTGGACCCTAACACAATGTTGTCATATTTTACGCAAAGGTGGACTGGTAGAGAAAGTCTTATGACATTAAGTCCGCCTATGTACCACTATTGTACATAAAGTTTAAATAAATAATGATTAGTTTTCAAAATTTAACTTTTAGTCTGCTACTCACTTCAGCATAGTTTCAGAAGTAGACAGCTTAGGTGCTGCCAGTTTGGCAGCGTGTGGCGGCAATGACAGCAAGCGGCGCGTGAGTCGCGCCAGTGACGACGCCTTCTCCCGGAACCCAGGCGATGACATACGCCAGCCGTGCACGCGCAGAGCCTCTGATACTGCCCATAACAGCTTCTGTAAAGGACATTAGAAAGATATTATTGAAACATGTTCTTTAAGAAAATATGTCTTCACTACCTTCGCGTTCTAAGGCCTGCTTCCACCATAGCGAAGACGAGTAGCGACGAATAGTCTTGAAAGATTTGTCTTGAAAGAGACAAGAGAAGCGATGTGTATTAAAAAAACGAATTATTGATTTACATACATTTTCTGCTTTTATGAAAACCGGGCCTAATGAGCTGAGCATAAAACCGGTGATTTTACTACAATAGGCGGCTCGAATCGTGAATTATGGGAAAAGCCAAAGTTACCATAACCCCTCGAATGTTAAAGTTCCACCGGCGAGAACTTAAGGGTACCGAAAGACGCTCGGCGGGCAGACCTCCGGTGCGATCTCATGGTGGCATGGAGAGAGCGACTGTCGCAACCCCGTGCAGGGCACGCCACAATAGTGGCGGTAAGTCCCCTCTTTGAGGAGTGGCTGGAGAGGCGTCATGGCGTCCTCACCTACCGCCTGACGCAGGTCCTCACCGGACATGGAAGTTTCGGGAGGTTCCTGCACATCATCGGGCGGGAGGAAGCGCCCGGGTGTCACCATTGTGACGATCGCCCGGAGGACACGGTGGAGCACACAGTGGCGATCTGCCCAGCGTGGGCGGAGCACCGCCGTGCCCGAGCTAGAGGCGATCGGCGGCGGCGATCTCTCGCGTCCGGCCCTGGTTCAGGCCATGGTCCGGAGCGAGAGGGAATGGGAAGCGGTCACCACCTTCTGCGAAGCAGTAATGCTAGCGAAGGAGGTGGCCGGGCGTTTGAGGGAGAGAACATCTGCCCAACCCAGCCGCCGCGGGAGACGCCCATGGCGCCGGGCGCCGCGAGACGACTTCCGGCCACCGTAGATGCGGGCCTGTGGGCGGTGAGCAATGGGTAGTTCACCGTCCGTCCGTCGATTGACGACAGGCCGTGTCGACGGCGCGTTCGTGTTTCACGCGCGCCTCAAAGAGAGTCAGCAAAGCAGAGGGGCTTGCCAGAGCCTCTGCCTGCCGGGGTTGCGGGTTGTTCGAAAGAGATACCGCGGCCTCGGAACGTAAAGGGCAAAAGAAGAAACATGGGTGGGTTTTAGTCAGTACAAGTCTGACATGCCCTCCCGCTCCGCCCAGAGCGGGGGAAGTCATTGGATGATTTCCCACCCGAAAAAAAAAAAAAAAAAAAAAGTGTACCGAAAGAAAAAAAACTGGCCAAGAGCGAGTCAGACTCGCGCAGCGCAGCGTGGGTTCCGTATAAACATGCGACATAAACAGCCATATATTTTAACTGCGTAGACTTACAGGGTTGACTTTTTCAGACCATAAACGGACCATAGAGTTGAGTATTTGGTTTGAATTTCATTCGATACCTCCATGTGTTCCCGAGTTAAAGGGTTTTGATAACAGATGGGCAATCAAGTGATCAAATAAGGATTTAGTTTTTTTTTCTTTTGAGTTACGGAACCCTAATAAAACGACAATCATTAAGATAAATTACATTATGAAAATGGCTAACCTTTTTATGAGTCTCATTCAATTCACTAGATGTCCTCGTACCAAAAGCTTCCGAAGCCCGTCGCGCGAACGCAACTTGTGAATGCGAACTTCCTATACTATCGCCTCCGAACGACAGACTCTTTGCTATTTTACTCCTTCCATTATCTGAGTCATCATCGAAAGGATCGCGCTTTCTCTTCAAGAAATGATCGCTTTGTGTTCCATCCATGCTTTTGGTTTCAGCTGTACGGACTGGTGAGCCAAATAATGCTCGTTTTGATTTCATGGCCTGAGCTGGTACAGATGTGGATGGAGCTTGAGGCATAGGTCTTCGGTTTTCAGGACTGAATAAAGCTCTCTTTAGTGTCTCGCGGGCAGGCTGTGACCTTGTTAGGTGGTCATGGTCCATTAGCAGTCTTCTCATGGCTTTTTTCTTACTAGAGCCGCCGCTTCGCGTCTTGGGAGTTTTCGCTGGCGTCTTCTTGCCTGGAGTCTTGCGACTAGGTGTTCTTTTGCCAGGAGTGCGTCGGGTGCGGGGACTCTTTCTCTCTGACGAGTTGACCAGCTTTCTGTGTGGGAAGAAACTTGAAAAGATTTCGATATCAGTATTGAGATTAAAAATTAAATTAATACAGAGAACAGAGCGATTAAAGAATTTAATTAGGCATGTACCACAAGCCAAACAAAAGAATTACAGAGCTCTTAGATGGGAGTCAATAATAGTACATAAAATAGTTGTTCCCAAATAATAATAATAACAAAAGCAAATATAATATATTTTTTGGAACTCAATTTAAGTAATGATGTCTTTTTCATAAATTGCTTTGTTTATTCCAATGTCAAGAATAATATTGATCTTTAATATTGATAAGGAATTACTATTTCCCTTGCTAACAGCTGGACCAATTCCGCTAATTCTTTTTTTTTTTGTTACATTGTAGTTTTGGTTATTGACAGGAGAGGGTACTTGTGAAAAAAAATGGGTAGCTTGGCTAGGTAGGGTGGGTAGGTAGTTAAAAACACTAGGAGATAGCAGTATGTAGGAAAATTGCATTGCAACGTACAGCTAGGGTTTAATAATGTTACGTAATATAAAATTGTCTTGTGTACTTACTTCTTATCAATGAGCACCATCTTGGCGGTAGAAGCTTGCGCCTTCTCGTTGATGGTAGCTGCACTGGCGAAGGCCTGACGCCGACGAGCCAAGTGCGATAAACGACGACCAGGCGACTTGGCTTGGGCCATCCTGGAAACAAAATGTTCGTTACGATTACTGCTACTTCACTTCAGCATGGCAGATGCGGGTGAACTTTGATTGCGGGTGAGATTCTGCTTCATTATAATCGAATAAACATCTGCTTAGCCTTTTCCCAACAACATTGGGGTCAAAATCCAATATAATTAGGAATACAGGTCTAAATTTTTATTGTATATATTTATATTTTAATTTTGCCCCACACTAGAACGTTCTCTTGTATGATGGGTGCGTTTACAAACATACAAATAGTTCCGTGCGGCAATCGAACCCGCGACACACAGCACAGCAGTAAATCGCTCAGTCACTCCGCCAACAGTATCGTCATTATAATTAAATCATTTGTGACTGATCGTCAGAAACCTTTATTATAGATTCCACAGGCTTGTAACCTCTAATCTAGCATCTAGGCTGCCCAAAAGTATTTCACGCCTATGTAAAACAATGCTGGTATGAAATAATAAATACTACAACATACTAATTGTCTGCTAGTAATCGTCAAAAACCGTACATACTAATATTTTTGGTATTCCTTAACAATTACTACTTTTCTTAGTAAGAAAATCACGTCATTTGATATGATTACTCAAGCAATGTTTCAATGATTAATTAGTTAATGATAATGAGAGCATTAGATTAATGCAGACTAGTTTATTAAAAGAATCTTTGTTCATTAGGTCTTATTAAATAGCAGAATGATAATAGGTTTATAATATGAATTACGTTACCATTCGTAAAATGGTCAAAAAGTGACAACTTATAATGTTAACTGCGCCTGTGGTCATTTTAACGTATTTTTTATTATTTTCCTACTATGATTGCGACCATTTTAGACCCTGGCAAAATATAGGTAAATAAACAAAACACCACTGTCTACTCGATCGATAAATACATAATTACATATATTTCCTCTTGGTTTCCAGAGCTCTAAAACGGAAATAATCGAATATACGAAACCAATTAAGGCGCTGTACAAAGCAAACACTTCGTAAAACGTCTAGTTTTTCGTCGCAAAGTTAGCGGTATCTGTACATGCCACTAGCCAAAAAAAAATACCGTGTATAGTTCAATACAGAAAGTAAAGAGTTAAACAAAATAAGTTTACAAAAGTCGTCTAGTACTACGAAAAAAAAAATATTTAAAAAGACCAAGAAAAAAAAAATTCCGTCTCGAAATTCTCAACTTTTTCAGCGACAACCATCATATATTTTATATGTATAACAAAGAAAATTGTATAGACTAAAGAGATATCTAAATTTTTTCAAACACGGAGCTGTATTTTTTTTATATTCAATAAAAACTGCAAAATGACCTACATTTTGGCGGACATGATATTCAAATAAAATCAAACACCGAAATATTTTCGACCTTATTTCTATTCTTTAGATACAATACTGTCGTGTACTTGTGTCAGACCATGCCTAGTATGCAGCTAGCGTTACTTCCGCGAATACCTAAAGATTAGCTTATTGCCGCGCCTTAAACCGAATCTGATAAAAAAAATGAAATTACATATATTATAAAAGCGAAAATGAGTTTTTTTGTTACGTCTTCACCCCTACATGGCTAAACCGATTTTGATGAATTTTGGTACAGAGATAGTTGGGACCCTGGAGACGGACAAAGGCTAATTGAGAAATGAGGGAGAAAGAGGAAAGAAAAGGGAAACTTAGCTTTGCTATTACAATAAATAAGGCGCTAAGGCAAAAACTAAAGTAGCAGGTACCTGCAAATCAGGAAAGGAGAACTGTATTACCCCGAATTAAACGCAAGCGAAGCCGCGGGCAAAAGCTTGTTATTGTATAAACTATAAAAGTTTACTATACATACTTGAGCCTCATTGCTTTCCTCTTGCTGGCACTGTTAGGAGACTGCAGGCCTCCAGAGTAAATATTCACGCTTGTATCAGTCTCAGCACCAACATATCTCTCTCCATAGCGTAATGCAAGTAGTTCTAGCTTCTCCGAGTGCTTAGTCACATTGTAGCTGGAAAAATAATAAAACAAATAGAAATTAGAATATCTACAAATAGTTGTTTGTTGCGAAAAACGCGCTTATGACGTCGAGTTGTACAGCCCAATATAGAATCCAATTGTCAATTGAATCGAAGTCAGGGCGACTTTATTTACTATACATATTTGCCATGTAGGTTATTATACGAAAAAGGTAAGTATTGAAAAAAAAATTGCAGTTTTTGCCATCTTCAACATTATTTCTCGAGATTATTAACAAAATATCGCCGAAACAGGTTTTTACAACAGCCTACATGAGATACAATGAAAAACAATAATACCTGTTTTAAATAAAATTAGATAATGCCTCTCTTCTGTCTGCCTACTTCCTCAAACATTGTTTGAAAATATGAGGAAATATTTTTTTGTGGAATATTTTGAATACCTATGCCAAATAATCCATACCTACTAATATTATAAACAGGAATGTGTATGTGTGTGTCTGTTTGTATGTCCGTCTTTCACGGCAAAACGGAGCGACAAATTGACGTGATTTTTTAAGTGGAGATAGTTAAAAGGATGGAGAGTGACATAGGATAATTGTTGTCCCTTTCTAACCCCCCACTTCTCTAAATTGGGAAGCGAATGGGTGAATGCGAGCGAGCGAAGCCACGGGCAAAAGCTAGTAGTACATATATACTTAGGCCGCTGGCTATGTTACCGCCATTGCTGCTCAGCGGGACCTGTACAACCCAAAAATATGGTAAAAGATACTTACTACACATCATAATATCTGCATTTCACCACATCTGGCCACACTGTCCCAGCTGCCTCTACTTCAGAACACATCTTTAAATGTATGCTCTTGTCATTAACACTAGTATCTAACTCAGAAGGTTCAGTAGAGGTAGAACTCTTTGATTTCTCCCCATTCAAACTTTTGCTAGAAATTTCTTCAGGATCTAGTGCCTTCGCGAGTTCAGGGATCTCTACAAAAGACACCCGTTTTGTAGGTGTTGTGGAGTTTATTTCAGGTGCAACATGTTTTGCTTCTGCATCAAACAAGGGTAGGTAGGAATAATACTTCTTGAGCATTTCTGTCACATCAGTCTTTATGATAGTCACGGATGGTGGTGGTAAGACTCCTTGTAAAGTTTCCTGTTGGATAATTAAATTGAATAAGTATGGCTTCATCATATGACTAACAACTTGTTAGATATTATTGGAGTTAGCTTTGCAGCCTTACACAGCTGAATACTAGTATATTATTACATGAAACAACTGCCTATCTGTAGGCCTACCATGACATCCTAAAGCAGAACTTATTCCACTGAGGTAAAGAGATGCTGCTAGACCTCCTGTATAGCTCTGTCTCTTTCCCTCAGTGGAATTAGTTCTGCTTTAAGACGTCATGGTAGGGTAGCTGATCCCCACAACCCACCCCCTTTGTTAATATAGGTTATGTGTGAAACAAGAATCAGGCAGAAGATGGAGTAGTCAATTAAGGAGCTGCAAGCTAACCTGAATATTTGCATTATGTAAAAAAATATAAATTGTGAAATTAAATCCTGTAGCCATATTGACAAAAGTAGGCTGTTGTGATAAAGAAGTTCCAGATATAAAGTAAAATTAGTTTTTCTGTAAAATCATTAGCTAATGGATATGATGCTGCTACTTTGTGTATTTGTTTACATTTTTTTTTGTATAAATATTGACATCTTGAGTAATGAGACATCTTCATCAGCTAATTAGAATTAGCTCATGGCCATCTGTGGCAGACTGACATTGCAGTAAAGACAAGTAATTGTATGGATACTTAAAACAGTAGTTTTAAATATGCTGAATATCCAGAATTCTTGTTGACTGTGAAAATTTACATTTGAAACTGCCATTGTTAAACTACCTGTTGTTAAACATATACTGCAAGCATAATTACACTTTAATGTTAAATGACAATTCAAAAAAGACTATTGATTCTAAACTTGTCAAATCTGAGGTCATTGAACATGTAGGTTATAATAGCATTTGAATGCAAACCATACAAAGATATTGCTAATCACATAATGAAATGTTTTAAAAGTCAGTAACAAAAAACATCAGTGTTTATTCAACTGTGAACATGAAACTTGATAAGAACTGCATACCTACTAAGATTACAAAATGCAAGTTGCATAAAACTCACATGGCAACCACACACTTTTACTGACAGTACTTAGGTTTAAAATTCTTTAGAAGCTATTATGTTGTAGTCATCAAGGTTAAATATCTCATAAAGCAAAACGAGACAATGTAGGTTTGCAAATTATTATGTAAATGGCAAAGGTAAGGTTAAAAATAACACTGGCATACTGCAATGTCTATGCTTACCTCAATCTTCTTCACTTTTCTTTTGTCATGAATTTCAAAATCATTGAGGAAACTCCAAAAAGGTTCTGAGTCTGGCTGTGGATCATCCTCATTATCATTATCAGAAAACATATCTGGAGATCTCACTCCGCTGTCGAAAGACGCCTCGAGAGATGAGTAACTTTGCTCCAAGTTCCATTTTGCTGTACTCCCATCATCATTTACCGGACAGTCCTTCTTATTTTCCTCGTAGTGAGAGTCTCCTGTACTCTCTGAGGTCTTATCTAATCTATCACTAACATTGTCAGATGCATCACTAACTCTCTGCTCATGGTCATTACTCTCCATAATTGACTCCATGTTATCATTGCTATTAGAATAGGTCCCACAGCTTTCATATTGACGTTTTTCTTCTAAATTAGCTAGTAAATTAGTGTTAGAACTCATTGCCGAGATAGGATCTACAATAGGTTTCAACTTTTGAACATTCTTAATTGTACCATTAAAAGATAATTCACTTATAGGTAACTTGAATACGTTTTCTGAAGGCCCCACAGGTCTAAACATAGGCACACTGTCTACTGCATTGTTGCTATTTTCCATAGTAGGGGTTATAAACATGGGATGTTTAATGGTTTCAGTTCTTGAGTCCTCAGACGTTTGAAGGTCGGTTTGGTTGGACTTTTCGTTTATAAGACTGTGGTCGATCGTCGCGAAGGAATTCTCAAGTAAAGATACCGCGAGTGGCGAACAGGGAGAATTGATTTTCACACACAAATCTGTATCTAAGCTAGATCTTTTGTCAGTCATATGACCGCGAACAATTTGATTCAATAAACTGCTCTCAGTTTCAGCTGTTTCGCAATGTTTATTTTTAACATTAGTTGATGTTACGATAGATAGCTCTATGTTACCTCGGCTATTGGAACTCTCAGAATCACAGTGGTTCGAAGATATACCCTCGTTCGGTTCGCGTTTAACACTTTCCTCTATCAAAGGATCAACAACATTAAAACTTCTACAATACCGTTCGTACAAAGAAAAACTATAGCTCATGGAGTGACAATTTGAGTCTTCAAAGGATTCCATCACCACTTCATTCTTATTTGAGAAACTTTGTTTTAAGGATTCATTTTTTGTTTCTACACAATCAAATATATTAAGATTTATAAATTTCTCTAATTAATATTGCAAACTTATTTAATCCAAGCTAGAGCAAACGCGCCATTTACGCCATGTTGCTAAAACTGTGGATTTCTATCTATGGCTGCCTACACTCCAAAACTCAAGTCAAGGGAAGGGACTTGAAGGGAGCCACGGGGATAAGGAACACAATACAAATCGTTGACTGTGCCGTTTTGTGTTTATGGTTAGGTTAGTCGATTTTGAGTGTATACTCGACTTTATTCTAAAACTGGCATCTTGGAGTTTATAGTCCCGTGGCTATTTATTCTGTGCGTTGATTAGGTTTGCTGAACTTCCTAGGACAAAATTATCAATTATATGAGCAGAATATGTCATATATATGAATATGTATGTAATTAAGTCCGCCTATACCTTTAAAAGATAAAACGGAACCCTTAGAGCAGCGGTTCTCAATCTTTTTTGGGGACGGAACCCTTTTGGAAAGCGAAATACTTGACGGAACCCTAACATAAAACAAGTTTTTAAAAGTGTATTCTTTAATTATAAGCATAATAAAAGTACAAGGTAACAGTTACTTATTACTTTTTTACATAACAAGTACAATTATAAAAGATTATTTCAGGGCGATAGTTTGAGTCCACTTTAGCTCAGCTTAGCCTTGAATCCCCTAAGAACGTTCCTGGAGGATTCAGGTCTGGGCTATCGATTGAGGAGAGGTGGTCAGGTTATATCTCACCTCCTTTACATGGATGACCTAAAACTCTTTGCCCCCAACGATTTGCAACTGATGGAGCTACTGAAGGTAGCTGAAACTTTCAGTGGGGTCATGAAATTTGGGGCGGACAAATGTGCGGTCATGTATGTGAGGATGCAAGCGAGGAGAGATTGTGGAATCTGTGGGATCCCAGCTCTCCCGATTACATAAACTTTAGATCCCTCTCAGCAACCGAAACCTACAAGTATTTGGTGATGTCGGAAGCGCTGGGCATCAATGTTGCTGACATGAAGCAATCGTTGAAGGAGTGCTTCTTTGGCCGCCTGAGAAAATTATTTAATAGTCTTTTATCATGCGGAAACAAGGTACGCGCTTTCAACTTTGGATCATGCCGGTTTTGATGTACTCTTTCGGCATACTCAAGTGGACGCAAACGGAACTAGATGGCCTGGATAGGAAGGTCCGTAGTACATCGGTTATGAGAATGTATATTTCGAATTGTGGTGGTAGAGGCTTTTTAAACGCTAAAACTATCCACAAGCGCGAGATATCAGAGTCCATTTCTCAGTCTCAGAGAACATTTCCCGACGTGGGGATGCAACGAGATGTGGTTGCGGTGGACAAGGGCCTCACTCCACTTTCCTTAAAGCTTTGCCACACCTCCTGGGAACTGGCGCAAACCTGTAGTTCTTGACACTAACCATCGCAGGGAGGTATGGCAGAATAAAGAGATTCACGGACGCTTAAACCCATCAGCGTAAACCAATCAGCGTCCGTAATAAAAATCCGACAATAAAAATAATCGGGATTGTAGTGGTCGTGATTTGATAAAATTAATAAATATTTTTACAGCTTTTTCAAGAGCTTGTCTATGCAGGATACAATGGCTGCAATTACAATTATTTGTTTAATTTTTTTAGTCACACTAGTCCTACTGTACCTACCCGTCATCGCCTTGGTTCCATCTGTACAAATGTCAATGCAATCGATTCGTCTAAGATTAATTTCCTCAAAAAATGTTGAAAAAGAAAATTTAAAACTTCCTCTCCGGTAGTGTTTGTGGATTCTTGCGGAACCCCTACAGAAGTATCGCGGAACCCTAGGGTTCCGCGGAACACACTTTGAGTATAGCTGCCTTAGAGGATCACTTCGCTCGTGATCCGACTGTCTATCTGCCTGTCATGACCCTCTATCTCGGGAACGCGTGGAGGTATCGAGTTGAAATTAAAACCATTTTACTTAAATTGATCTGTTGAAGCTGCGAAATAATCAGCACTTTTTTGCCAATTTCCCGCTTTGAGTGGAGCGAGTGTCAGACTTTTACTTACTAACCCACCCATCAGTCTGTGGTTCATTGTGACTTCTTTGTATTGTCAAAAATGACATGATTGGATGTTAGAGATGTAGTCATCCTTTTTGTTGAAACTATCGAAAAGTTGCAATTGTATTCAAATCAAATCAAATCATTTATTTCAATTAGACCATTACAGGCACTTTTGAATGTCAAGAAACAAAATGAATCTACAGTCCCGGTCACAAGGCATAATAACTTGTGAAAGTACTGCAGTTGCCCATTCCAAAGCGTTGATCTCTATGGAGAAGAATGGGCAAGAAACTCCATGGACACTCTTTTAAATTCTAATATTTTTACAAAATAGTATTTACATCATTCGTGTAGAGATTATACAAATATGTGAGAACGATGTAGAAAGACGTGCACAGTAAGAGCGTCCAGAGTAAATAAAAAACAAAATTCAATTTAAATCTAATAAAATAAAAATGACCGTGGTAGTTAAAAAATGACCAGTCCCAACTGACAGCGCCCGTTCACGAACATGACGTATGGATCAGCCCCATTCAGCTCGACCATTTTGAAGGGAGCTAAATGACCCGACACACCCGCCACCATCAGCGAGACATTTAAGTGAGCATGACACTATTAACCACCAGGGCTTCGTCAAGTCAATGATAATACATAGCACTCACATATGGCCTTAATAATTATACAATACTAGAGAATTGATTCTATACATTGCAAAGATAGTCTTACAATCTTCTGCAGCTTCCACTATAGCTTCGGATACTTATTAATGAGTTTACCCCTATGCTTGAGGAGCAGGACCAGCATTGAGCCAAGCATTTTTATCATCAATATAATCCCCCAACTTATAATATGCTTGCCTACATAGTGTGCGTTTAATACAAGATTTAAATTTCGTTTCATTCAGTTGAAGAATGTGGGGAGGTATTTTATTGTAGCATTTCAAACAGTACCCCATGAAAGATGAGTCTACTTTAGCTAACCTGAAACCCGGTTGAACTAATTGGTCCCTATTTCTAGTATTATAATAGGGTATTTTACTCTATATGAATGAAATTCTAAAAATATAAAATTCAGATAGCTTAGGCAATAAGCAGTCGGAAAATATTAAATTTAGATAATAAAATAACTAAATAAATTTTAAAATTCATTTCAAAGTTTTCACTTTTTTTAATCTGTTGTTTTACTAAGCGAAACAGTTTCCGCCATGATTATTACGTCATATGGTCATGTAAACAAAAAGTGACAACTGTCAACTGAGCAACTATTACTATTTTTGTATTAAAAAACTTTACATTTTAAATTTTATTGAAAGATTACCATGGAGGAAATAAATACTACCATATAATAATGCCATAAACTATAGTGAAAATACAACTAAACAGAAAGACTAATAACAGCGCATTTGTTTACATGACCAACTGACGTAATGACTACAGAGTAACATGGCGTCAAGCGTTTTTGTGACTTTACGCGCGAAAATAGAAATTGTAAAATTGAAATGCAGTTTTATGGCACTTATCGCTTGAATATTTTTTTTTTGTTTTTTTATGGTGGTTTACTAGGACCCTAGGATCAAAATGAGATACTTTTTAAAAATGGGTGTAATACCGTATTGTGTCTGTCACCTCTTTTACTAAAAAGATGCGAGTTTTTCCTGACATACATGATGTTTTCATAAATATATTGACAAGGTACTGTCATGATGTTAATATCCTTAAACTGTTCCCTTAAAGAATCTCGCCTACGTAGGTTATATATGGCTCTAATGGCTCTTTTCTGCAGAATAAATATAGACTCGATGTCTGCAGCCCGTCCCCAAAGTAAAATACCGTATGACATTATACTATGAAAATAACTAAAATAGACTAGTCTCGCGGTATCAACATCAGTAAACTGACGGATTTTTCTAACAGCATATGCTGCTGAACTAAGGCGTCCTGCAAGAGATGTTATATGCGGACCCCATTGTAGCTTTGAATCGAGTGTTATTCCCAAGAAAACAGTTTTTTCGACGAATTCTAGTTTCTCTTGATTCAATACTATATTCAATATTATATTATTTTTAGAAATTATGAATCATAAAAATTTGATATAAAATACATTAAATTGGACCTTAAGAGAATTTCTAAGACTAAGCTTCCATTAACTATGTTACCATTAGGATTATAGGATTGAACGGTAAAAAAATTATTGATCATGCCCAACGAAAGACCGATTAACTTGGCCAAAGTTTTTATTAGTTTCAATCAAAAAAATACTTAGAGAAAATTTATCGCTACCTTTATGAGAACATGACAAAGCTTATTATAATGAAACTGAAAAAATAAAAATAATTATAGACGCGAGGTAGTAGTTGAAGTTAAAGAAAAATTAATGGGCATCGACTATCGACATAAATAAAAATGAAGTGGATGGACATCTCTACACGATCGGACAAACTATAGTGAATGAAAATTGTGAACTTGTGAAACACAAACAAAATCCCGGCGTCGAATATAAATCCTACTGGTATGTAAATAATTATAATAAATCAACTGTTATTGTTTGTAGACAATCCTTTGACTATTGTGTACCTTTACGTACGTAATAAGAAAGTTTAGAAAGCATTTGCAACTTTTAAACACGCGATCAATTATTAATTTGCTAATGAAATAATACGTGCGGCTTTGTGGTGTAATATTCTAGAGTGATACTGTTACAGACTTTAAAGAGGACGCAATAATCCTTGGTTTGTAAGTGTATCTACATGAAAAATGGTTTTTTGCCTAGCCGGTATTTTATTTATTTGTACCTGCCTGCATAAAAAGATCTGTTACGTGGGTAGGTACTCTATATAACTCTAGCTACCTACATTTTATTTTAAATAATAAAAGAAATGAAACAATACACATACATCAACCACAAATATTGAATCCCCCATTATATTGAACTAGGCTTCAAACAGAAAACCAATTGCTATTTAATATTGTAATAGTCCCAACTTGGCTAATTTTTTTAAATTCTTGTCTTTCCATCCAGTAATCTTTTATTTGTAAATATTACCTAAAAAGGTAAGAAATAAAAGTGTCTTCTTATGTATATAAAAACCGGCCAAGTGCAAATCACACTTGCGCACTAGGGGTTCTGTACCATTATTAATTAAAATCGCATAAAAATCATATTTGTTGCACAGAGCCCCTTTAAATATTTAAATCAAATCAATCACATTTTTAACTCACATAACCACTTAAAAACATCGAGAAAAAGTGTACAGTTCGGGTTGGTCATTTCCTATGGGGAAGAATAAGCAAGAAACTCCATGGTTACTCTTTTAAATTTTTTTTTTTTATAATGTTGTTACAGCATTAGGACTTAAGTATGAGAGGACAGCATAGGCCCAACAATAAGCACACTACTTTGTAATATTTATTTTATTCTTATTTTTAGTATTTGTTGTGTCTAACTATAACGGCTCTTGAGATGTGGCCTAGTGACAGAGAGACAGACATCGGAGTCTTAGTAATAGGGTCTCATTTTACCCTTTGAGCATGAAACCATTAAAAAATATCTAGTCTAACGCCCGAATACTGAAACATCACTCAAAATTTGAGGGTTGCTGAACATTTGAGCAGCTCTTAAACTTTAGATTTTGTATTGTCAAACATCACTTTTGAGTATATGTCAAATTTAAGTGGTACTTAAATTATGAGTGAAGTTTCAGTATTTGGGGGTTAGTCATTCAAAAGACTTCTGTCAAAGAAAGGTATGTCAGAAGGGCTACTATGACATCTTATAGCAATTCTTATTCCACTGAGTGAAAGAGATGGTGCTAGACACCCTGTATAGCTCTGTCTCTTTCCCTCAGCGGAATAAGAATTGCTTTAAGAGGTCATAGTAGGGCTACAGTTCAACATAAGCCTGGTTTATGGCAATACCATCACTTTAACATAAATGTTGGGTATAAAAGTAAGGGTAGACCAAAGAAACAATGGATGGACTGTAAAGTATAAAGAGTCATAAAAGCATTTATTAAAGGAGAAGACATGTTGCACTGGCTCTTAATAAATAAGCTTAAGGCAGGAGAATGACCAAAGACTAAAGATACATGTGGCAAATCCTTTTAGGATTACAGGCATGATGTAATGGCATCCTGTAACTGGAATACAAGTCACTGCTATAACACACTGCACAGCGGTAGACAATAAATAACTTAATCAATTACCCTCTTATTACACACTAATTGACTACAAGCTTCTGCTACTCCTGGACAACAAACATGTTTATTTATGTCATAATTTAGAATTTATTTCTGTACAACTGATATGTAATCTTTAGAAAAATATGAATTCAAACCGTAAACCATAACTAAATAAAGCATGGGTGCACCTAATAGTACACCCACATTTAGGCTAGTTATCTCAAATTACAATGTTATTACATATAGGGATGATCTATTGCCATCAACTAGGCCAAAATCCAGATTCCTGACCAAAAAACCCAATAGCTCTTTGCCCAACCTGAGAATCGAAGCCAAGACTTCATTTCAAACAGTCACACTTACTGACCAGACCAACGAGGCAGTCAGTTATATGTAATATGATAATATCAATATTAAGCAGTCTGTATTTGAACAAAATCGAAGTTTAAGTAAATACCAGGTATTGACCATAGCCGTCATACCTACTAATGAACAAATAATATTAATGAACATTTAACATACATAAGTACATGTACAACATATTAATCATGTAGTAAATAAAATCATACAGTGCTGTTATTAATAATTTTATTGTGATATCTATATTGAAATTGTAACAGGTAGTAAGTGAGTTGGTTTGTTCATATAAATATGTATGATCAATTTATTATGTAATTACAGTTGTTTTAATATACATACATTAGTCGACATGGTTGGCGCAGTGGCTAAGCGTTTGACCTGCGCTACGTATGACGGGTTCGATCCCCGCACGGAACAAATAATTGTAAGGCCTACAGATAGTTGTTCCGAGTCTGCGTGTTTGTGTATGTAAGTTTAATTGTTTGTAAACATACCCACGATATAGGAATAACTCCTAGTGTGGGGCAAAGTAAAAAAAAAGAATACATAAACTGTCGCCTTTGTCCCAAGGGTGTAGGCAGAAATCACAGAATGCCACCTGCCATTTTGTCTCATCCTGAGTTGTTTTATTCTATAGCTTTTTTTCAAAAACTTTGCCCCTCACTAGGATTTTTTTCTATATCGTGGGTATGTTTACAAACATTTAAACTCACATACACAAACTTTAACAACTATCTTTACGCCATACAAATAATTGTTCAGTGCAGGAATGGAACCTGTGACACGCAGCGCAGCAGTCGATCGCTCAGCCACTGCGCCAACCGTGTCGCCAGCTGTATCTAGCGGTTTAGCTTGCTGCCTAGCTCCTAAGTATAGTAGCGTGATATTATATTACCCTAATAGCAACGCCTCTACAACAAGATGTGATCTCTGGCGGGAACTGCTTAATCCCCATGACGGTTTATCGAGCCGTCTGAGAGCCTTCCCCCTGGTCTGTTTTTTACCGTGACTAACTTGGAAATCTCTTAATAGACTCGGTAACCAAGTCGGCCGTAACAAAGACAATCTCTACAGATGGGGTTTCATAACGGTTTTTTTTTTTGGGGTGGGAAATCATCAAGTAACTTCCCCTGCTCTGGGCGGAGCGGGGGGGCGTGTCAGACTTTTACTGACGCGCCGTCGACGCGCCTGTCGTCAATAGACGGACGGACGGTGAGCTACCCACTGCTCACCGTCCACGGTATCTACGGTGGCCGGGAGTCGTCTCGCGGCGGTTGGGTTGGCTTGAGGTTGTCTCCCTCACACGCCCGGCCACCTCCTTTGCTAACATTACTGCTTCGCAGAAGGAGGTGACCGCTTGCCATTGCCTCTCGCTCCGGACCATGGACTGAACCAGGGCCGGACGCAAGAGATCGCCGCCGCCGATCGCCTCTACGAGGGCACGGCGGTGCTCCGCCCAAGCTGGGCCGACCGCCACTGTGTGCTCCACCGTGTCATCCGGGCGATCGTCACAATATTGCCACAGGGCGTTTCTTCCCGCCCGATTATGTACAGAAACCTCCCGAAACTTCCGTGTCCGGTGAGGACCTGCGTCAGGCGGTAGGTGAGGACGCCATGACGCCTCTCCAGCCACTCCTCAAAGAGGGGACTTACCGCTACTCGGACTTACTCAGATCTCAATTCTGTATGCGGTGTGTCTCCAGAGACTATGGCCCAATGGCGCACTTGCTGACCTTAGATGCAAATCCGCTCGTCCGCCCACCTGACTGGACCAAAAATATTTAATTCGAATTTGACATCGGCACTGAAGATATGGCCTATAAGTCTTCATGTGCCTAAGTGAGCTATCCAACACTTAAGAATTACCTTCTCAATACGAGCCAATCCTAAGATGAGCGCGTTCCTAACCAAGCAAACTCTTCAGTTTTATAAAACTAGTATAGTTTTGTAACTAAATATCCATATACAAGTTTTATAATAAATATGTATAAAAATAAATAAACGGAATAATATGTAAAAGTACTGGTTACGTCAGTATCACTCCATCTTTATTCAGTATGTATTATCCTGTTAAATATTATCCTCTTCAAGGTCGCAAACAGTTAAAATTTTCCTTATTTGTGAAAGATTTATTTCAACTAGTTGGCACAGTTTCAATATTTGTTCTATATGTAAGTAACAGAAATAATAATTAAGGGGTAGAAACTAAAATACCCATATAAGATAAGCAAAAAATAATATTCAATATACTAAATATTATTCTGTTATTTATAACATTCTCGTGTCACACATTTAGTTACAATACTCCTCCAAAACGATTTGACCGATTTTTATACGTATTTTCGTTAGGTCAGAAGGGCACCAGTAGGCCTACTATGACATCTTAAAGCAGAACTTATTCCACTGAGTGAAAGAGATGGTGCTAGACACCCTGTATAGCTCTGCCCTTTCCCTAAGCGGAATAAGTTCTGCTTTAACACTTCATGGTAGGGTAGCTGAACAGCGGGTGAAACTGCTGCAGCTGGGCTCAGCTAATCTTATATTTATAAAATTTTCATGTCACAGTTTTAGTTCCCATACTCTACGAAATGAGTGGACTGATTTTTAGAGAATTTTATATGTAAATTCGGTAGGGCTGAAAATCGGTCGTAATCTGTTTTTCATCATTATATTTTTCTGAAGGTCCTCTTCAGAAATGGAGCTGAACAGCGGGTGAAACCGCTAGGCAAAGCTAGTAAATATTTTAAAACACAAACCAAATGGACTTAGCTGACTCCTGCTTTGACCAAAAAAAAAATAACTTAAATTATTGAATTGGTACCTACTGGAAAGGTTAATATATATTTTGTTAATCTCTGATCTTGAGAAATAAGTATACCACGGACTGTATTTTTTTCTGCGATTTTAATCGTTGCATGTTTGAGTCGCAAATTCGATTTAGCAGATCAAACTTTGTTCGCCATAGACCCTTAGGCGCGTCGCTCGCTGGTAAGTCGAGGCGAGGTTGCGTCTGCGGCGGTGCGGGGCGTCGCAGCACGGGCGAGGATAGGTCTCTGCGTAGAGTCGAGGCGCAGGCGGCTATACATACTTTCTTCACATTAATAATTCATTTACCATGTCGATACAAGTTCTTAATTTAAATAGAAGAAGTTTTTTGGTTGTGATTTGGGTTTTTTGGGAACCAAATGACAAAATGGCGGTGGAGCCGTGGCTTGGGCACACTGGAGCCCCCTCCTGTACCTGCACCTCGCCTCCGCCCCGCCTGCACCTCACCCGCGCCGCAACTCTTGTATATGAGCGCACTGCCATTCATTTGTAAAGAAAATCTTGTTGCGGCGTGCCTCTCATGCGCCCGCGCCTCAACTGCACCTCGACTGTTAATCGTGTGGCGACGCGCCTTAGGGAAACACTTAGATCGACTTCGTGCTGAACCGAGCGTCTTTTCTCAAACATACATGCGAGTTGCGGCAAAACTGTAGTCTATAATAATTATAGTATGATAAAACCATATGTTTACGAAAAATACCCATTAAACTTTGCCATCCAGATTATTCCGACATAGAAATGTCGAAACAACCGACGCAAAAAGCATGCGTGGTAATTTTTTTTTTATTAAATGTGTCTAATTTTGACTTCTAGACCTTTCCTAAGACATGAGGTGAGACAGAGATGAGGTCAACGATAGAACAAGCGAACCCAAAAGATTTTATATTGAACTAGCTGTTTTGTGCGGTTTCACCCTCGTCTTTAGTTGCGGCACTGCTCCCGTGGATAGTAGTGTGATGTTGTATAGCTTATGCTGTTACTTCCTGATGTTGTGGTTTCCTATTAGTAAAAAAATGGTTAAAAATTTTGGAGCCTATTTGATACAAACAAAAAATCTTTCCTCTTTATAATACTAATGGCATACCTAGTTACTTTGTGCTAACGCTAACATTAACCTGCGTGATAATCTAAAAAAATATATCTTCTCTTTTTCTCCCCCTATTCGCACTTTTTTTTTTAAATAGCCTATTTCCTTCTCCAGATTCCCAGCTATCTCTGTACCAAAATTCATCAAAATCGGTTTAGCCATTTAGGCGTGGAGACGTAACAAACTTACTTTCGCTTTTATAATATTAGTAAGGATAAGTATAGATTGAGATGGGTATGCGTAGCATTCCTCAATAAAACAACAAAATAATTATCAGGCAAATCAGCTACAAAGTTGTACCGCATTTATTTGTATACCCAAAATAATGGGAGCAAAGTCGTAGAAAATCACTAGTAAATTAGATATATTGGATATTTGTCTCAGTGGCCTCACGGTATCTGTCTATGATTGCACTGACCTATGCCCTCTGCGCCTCATTATCTATAAGGTATAAAGAAGTCAAAATGATGTATTCACTCTGGCTCCTGCACTCATTACCAGTGCCTCGGTAAAAATTAAAAAGATAACGGTGCATAGAGTATTTTTTTTTCATTGTGCGTGCACATGCGCTAAATGAATGATATTACATAGTTTCGTGTTTTTAAATCGACGTAGAATTATTCCGCGGAAATTGTGAAGGTAATGTTAATAAATGCTGTTCATTAGTATAGATAATATCTTAAATGGCTATTGTTTTGAATGTATTATTTTGTCCTCTGTGATAATTTTGGGGCTAAGCAGCGATGCGAGTCGGTCGTTTGTGATGTGATGGTTAGTTGTTTTGTTATCACGTTTAGGGGTGCACGTGAGTACGGAGAGATTTATAATCAACTATTTATCTATTTTTTTCGGTAGGTACAAACGTTTATTTTTAATTGACGGTCAGGTTGGCTTTTACTAGAGTTAAGTCCTATCATTTCGAAGTTGTAGCCAAGACAACAAAACACATTTATAATTACGATTTTTTGAATCACAGAATTATTTTGTTGTTTTTAAATAACCAAAAGTTGACAGTTTAAAAAATACTACATGTGTCTTTTGTTTCGACACGCCAATTTTTAAAGATAACATTATCTATCACTAAAATGATTCTCATGAATGCATGAACGATTTATTTGTTCCAATTAGTGACTCAAATTTAATTAGACATTATCTGATAAATTACCGTTTTATATCACATACTAGCTATTGCCCGCGGACATTGTCCGCGTTAAATTAATCGGAATCGGATTTTGTTAACTATTTCTTTTGAATATTGTATGAGGGAGCTCTTTTTCCAAAATAAAAGTAGTATTTAAGTTATTTGTTATAATATCAGCTACCTGCCAGTAAAAGTCGGTCTAGACGTTTCGAAGATTACACAGAACAAGTAGATAGACAAGCATGTATTAAGTAAAAAGCTGTTTTTGTTTTGGAATTACAAACAAACACATCGATTTTATTTGTATTTTGTATAGATTGTCGTCTAGACACAGACCGGACGCAGTAATTTCTATATTTATGTTGTTTACATGGCCTCAACATATCTACTTAAAGTACCTACTTGAGTACATAATGTTATATTTACTGACTATTGGAATTTGAACGAAGAATTAGGTAGCTTATTTGTGTGCGGTTTAAGAGACTTACAAAGCGAAGGGAAGAGATAAATTGGCCTATTCTTAAAGGGAACAAAGGTCGATGTTGGTCGGCTCTCAGAGACAAACTCCTAAAGATAGATGCTTGTAATCACGTGTCTAAAACTTGCGAATATCTCATAAATATACTTCATCTTTTTTGGGTACAAATCATTCAGGAAGAAGATGATGTCATATCGAAGCCGCATTATTGTCATACGGCGATTTTCATGTGTGTTCATGCGACACATTAATTTGGGACGCAAACTTCTGCGTTGAACTGAATGTAGGGAATCTACAGAACCCTTTTTCGAAGTGCCTATAATGATTAGGTATGTTACCATCTCTCTACCAGCTTTTACAATTGCACTCAGGTCAATAGGGTATGTTTTGTTTTCTTTTACTCTGGAGGGAGTCATCGATAAGCATAACATGATTTATTTATCAGTGAATAGTGATATTTATCTTAAACGCAGATATATTGCATCCAAATAAACTTGTTGAATGTAGGTACGTCAATTATACGCAACAATTATATGAAACAATTAAAAATAGGGAGGTATGAACCTTATTTTGTGGCGAATAGTTTGACTCGTCTTGCCAATGAGATCGTATACCCAGTACCCAGGTTCTGGAAGACCCTAACAAGTTTTGAGGGACCCTAGTATAGTTGGGAATCAGCTGGTCAGGAAATAGATAGGATTTGAATGATTTTTCATGAAATTGTTGGAATTCAGCGGTTGTATCCCGCTGAATTCCAACATCTTGTTCTAATAAAATAAATGATCCCGGCCTGCAAGACCTGAGTCCATCACACTTACCATATTTTACATTTTGTTGGTCCTTTCATTTTATTTCTCTCATTATCATTCTCTTGCCCTTATCTAAGTTTATTTTTACTCTTATCCCCATCCCTACTCAAAACTTTCCTCATGACGCCAACCGATTTCCACAACTTTACAATTATACCACTTTCAGAATTCCTCTTTTGTATTTGTTTCTTATTTTAAACATTCCCCTTATTTCTCTGGTCGACTATATTAATATATTTTTTGTATTTTGTCATATTTCCATTTTTGAGCCCTGTGGTCAAAAAATGGAAACAGAAGGGCTACTATGACATCTTATAGCAATTCTTATTCCACTGAGTGAAAGAGATGGTGCTAGACACCCTGTATAGCTCTGTCTCTTTCCCTCAGCGGAATAAGAATTGCTTTAAGAGGTCATAGTAGGGTAGCAGGGATGTCAAAAAAATCAACGTGGTCCTCAACCACGATGATTTCTGTGATGATTGCATTCTTTAGATTTCAGCGTCTCCACTTCACGGACCAGGCCTGGTCAAAAGCACTGCGCGTTGCTTTTGTCATGAATCCCCATTTCTTCTATTTTTTTATTTAAAGTCGCTGCATCGCTTTCACTTAAATCCGCTTATTTAACTGTACCTTCAACTGTTTCAGATATGGAGCTGGTCTCTTTGGCGAAGGAGGTGTTTCAGACGATAGCGGAGCATGCGGCAAGCTACCGACTGGGGCAGTCGGCGCTGAGGCACCTCGACCGCACGCTGTGGGTCGTGGAGAAGTGCGCCAGATGGGCTGTTCCACCACCCTGTTAGTATATTTGTTTATTGTAAGAGTAGCTTTTGCCCGCGGTTTTGGTCGCGAAAATTCGGGGTAACACAGTTCCCCATTCCTGCATTTGCAGGTACCTCCTACCTGTAGTTTTTGCCCTTGCGCCTTATATATTGTAATAGTAAAGCTAAGTTTTCCCTTTTCTTACCTCTTTATTCCCCATTTCTCACATAAAAGAAAATTCCTATGTCTCCAGCGTTTCAACTATCTCTGTACCAAAATTCATCAAAATCGGTTTAGCCATTTAGGCGTGAAGACGTAACAAACAAACTCACTTTCGCTTTTATAATATTAATAAGGATAATCATTATACCAGCCGGTGACTGTCCCACTGCAGGGCAGGTCTCTTCTCATTCAGAAATACATTTAAGACTTATTTACCATCCATCCATCCATCCTCACAAACATTCACATTTATAATATTAGTAGGATTGTTGCATTCTATGCGGGTATGTCTACCAAACCCATGCTGGAAAATGTATTTAAAATAATTAATATTGATGACAAAAGTAAATGGCATACATTAGCATGAATTGCGTTAGTGGCTTTCCTAAGTACACTTGGTGTTAAGTCTATTACTCTTGAATGATCTTGAATTCTTAAGCAAAACTAAGTATCTACTCATACGTTTTCAACTTGGCAGTAATTTGAATGACAAGTTGCCTTTAACGTTTCAAGGTTCAGTATTGTATAACTATACTCAGTTTTTAATCTTGATTAAACATTGACGGACTTCAAACTAATCTCAACTCAAATGCAGCTTTAAAATGAGGTTTATAGCTACGTAACGCTTTTAAATACGAGTTTAATTCGTCAAGAGTTTAAACTCCTACAAACAAGATTAATCAATGTATAAACACTCTTACAAAATATACGTTTAAAGTCCATTTCACCATTTCCTCATGAGATAACAGGAATAGATAAAGAGTTAGCTGAATGGAGACTGCACTCTATTATGTTACTTTTTTCCCCTAGATAAAGCTTATCAGGCATTTAGCTGTGTTTTGTTAGTTAATGCTATCTGTCACTTAATCTGCGTATGTGAATCATGCGCCTAATAATGTTCGTTTGCTGATATTGTATGACTAATATTTTAGCCAAGAGGTTGGATAACATAAAACCACAGTTGACTTTTCAACTAACGACCGGTGTGGTTTCATAGTTAAATCCTATTTCCTACTAATATTATAAATGTTTGTGAGGATGGATGGATGTATGGATGTTTGTAACTCTTTCAAGTCAAAACGGCTTAAAGTTGACGTTGCGACGCGACTCGAGCAACTGTACTTTCTGACGTACACAACTGTACTCTTTGGCGTACGTACTCTACGATGCCCTCCACCGTAGTGGTGTAGTGGTAGGCGGGAGAACACTGGAGCTGGAACACTAGAGTCACCGCTTCATCATAACTCATGGTACTGTAATAATCTCTTTTGTATTTACAGTGGATCAAGACGAGCGTCCTCAGCCGGAGTTGGTGCGGCCGCTGCCATGGGTGTTCTTCCTCATGATGATCGTGACGCTGAGGATCACGCGCGAGGGCATCTCACTGCTGAACCTCGTCATGGGGAAGCCGCCGTTAAGGTCTGCTGATGTGGTATGTGTATTTCAGTAATTTATTTTTCTTCGCTCAAGTTCGTAATTTTATTTTTCCGACCATGGATTACCTACCTTTTTATTTTTTTTGCCGTTGATGTCCCACTGCTTCACAAAGATTTGCTCCATAATTATATTTCCAAACAATTTTTATGTGCACCAACTAGAACCAGCTATCGTAGGGCGCATCCAGGACATCTCAGGTTGCTATTGAAAAAATCCTGTTGGATTAATTCGATAACAGTTTGCTGGAAGCGGGAATCTGACTCATGACCAGACTGTCAAAAAAATATAGTATTTTTTTTACACCATCTTTGTTATGCCTTGTGGAATCGGAACATACCGTACCATAGGTATGTGCCCGACCCAGTTCTCGAATATGGCAATATCACTTTGTAGTGGGATCGATCCATCATCACTGACAGGTCTATTGTTGCAAATAAACCTGATATAGTGGTGGTGGATCGATCATAGCGTCGCGCAATTGTTGACATAACGGTCCTACATGACGAGAACCTTGTGAAGGCCGAAAAAGATAAACAAATCAAGTATATTGACTTGGCTCGCGAGGTTGTCGATGCTTGTCATGTGGGACATAGACTAAGCGATCATTGTGCCGATAGTCGTTACAGCCAAAGGCTTAATTGCCAAGAGCCTCGACCAACACCTGAGAAGGCTCTCGTTAGGCAGCTGGATCAAGGGCTTGATACATAAAGCGGTACTCCTGGACACGGCTCGTATTGTTAAAAGGTCTTTCTTTGCAACCCTGACCGCCGGTAGCTTGGACCCTGTTCCCGATACAGCCCGGTGGCCTACTTTTTTTTTGTATTTATAAATGTTACTTTTTTGTTTTCATTAAGAAATTAAAAAAATGTAATTTAAATGAATAAACGGAATAATATGTTAGTGACCATGCCAGTTAGACTATTAGATATAAGACTATAGATTATAGCTTTTATAAAAAGACTTATAAAAGCTGTAATATTTTTTTAACTTATCCTTTTCCTAGAGTTACTTCCATTGTCCCCAGGTAATGTACATCCAAAGTAAGAGACGCTACCTCCGCACGCTGAAGTACCAAGGTAACCGTATGATGCGCGCGCGCACGAGCTCGGGCGCGGTCCCTCGTGAGTCCTGGGCAAACGCGCTGCACTCCATATTCGAGTTCACCATGTGCTTCCGTCGCTCGCCGCACTACGGGAACAATAACACCACGCGCGTCAGTAACAACGACGAAGTATTAGTAAGTGAGAAGTAAACTAACGGGTCCACCCTTTATAGCAGAACTTTTTATGTCATAATTTTATTTTGCATAACAACGTATGGCATAAACTTCACTTCGCAGAAAATTGTTTAGCAGACACTCATTTATCATACAGTCTAAACTCATTATTTTGTAAGTCAGAATCATCTCTAAGCATAAACTTCATTTCCATAATATTTAAAAAGTAGAAACATCATATCGCAGAAAGTTTGGCATATATTTTTATTTTATATCGATAATCATTAAACGGCAGAATTGTCATATCGCAGAAAGTTTATAGTAAGGATCATCTTTGTCATTATAAGTTGTCATTTATTTTAGTTATTATTTAATTGAATTAGAAGTAATGTCATTGAATTGAATAAGTAATTATCCTAATCTAAATAGTTCACTTCCGGGTAACCTACTTAAAACAATCTCTTTTCTCTATTAATTCAAGTCGTTTCGAAGGAGGTCACAGTTTTAACCTAACCTAACCATTATTTCCGTCTGCATAGTATGCCAAGTGAATTTATACCAAATAATATATCATGCGAAATTTGAACTCTGCCAATCGTAATTATACTAAATGTAATTCTGCCATCTTAAATGTATGCCATTGTTATTTCGAAGTTTTAAACATGCCAAACCATAATTAAACCAAATAATTTTTATGCCTTTAAAATGTTCGTTTAAAGAAAATTATGCAAAGTATGTTGTGCCAAATAAATTTCGGAGCATCAAAATTCGGCCAGATAGAGGGAACCCTAAACTAACATCACGACTATAATGCCCGAAAGGTTGGACAGAGGTGTACCTAATAGTAATAATAATGACGACCATCTCTCGAAGCTCTCCTTACGCGGTGTCCTGCGTGAGCGACGAATACGACGCGATGCTACACACGACAAAATGTCCTACGTGATTTTGGTCATTACTTCTCGAATCATGGAGAAGTACAGTACAATATTGCTTAAAAGTTCATACAGACAACAGACTTTTAAAAAAATATCGTAAAAAACACAGAAAGAAAACAAATATAATATTTTTACAAAGAAACACATTTGGCGAGTTCTATCATTTATATCCAAAATTAAGAATCATTCACGATTCTAAAATGTTTAAACAACATTGTGGAGTAAGTGGCTCGTGGTGGTTCTGGTCGCCCTCAAAACAAGCCCGCGTTACGTCGCATGTCGCCGCAGACTGTCATATAGGTCGCAAGTAGGGTATGCCGTTGAGATGATCGCTTTCGCGTGTCTTTTTTGAACAACCCTTCACCCCGGCATTTGGTGGCCCTGGCAGGCTCCTCTGCTTTGCTGAAATCTCATTCAGGCGCGCTTGGATCACAAATATTTTAAAAATACCTAAGCGAAGTTTTGACGGCCAAAAGGCCTAAAACTCAGCATAATACCAAATGGCAACGCTAGGTATAACCACCTAACGTTGATTTTAGACAAACATAACAAACTAAAAGCTGTTTACCGCCCTGACCGATGGATCAGTTAGGTACATTATGTTGATACATTTATTTTCACTATAACTTCCAGGTTGTTAAGCGAAGTAAGCGCAACCGTGACCACACGAGCCCTGCAGCCTCCACCAGCGAGACGACCATGGAGAGGCTGATAGAGAAGATGATGGTGGACCTCGATGCTGACTCCGATGAGGATTCCAGTTTTACGGTACCAATCTTTTTCGTCCCATATTCTTTGGAACGGCGCGACACTGAAAGCTGTATGAACTTTCAGTGCAATAAAAATGTCATATTATCTCCAAAACACTGTCACGATAGGTATCCCGTAACTTCCATGATTTTAAATAATTGTGAGATATTATAAATGAGATAGAATAAATAGATCGGATCGGATTGGTGATCGGGAGCTCACAATCCTTACTTTTTAATATTATAAAAGCGAAAGTGAGTTTGTATGTTTGTTTGTTACCTCTTCACGCTTTAATGGCTAAACCGATTGTGATGAATTTTGGTACATAGATAGTTGGGAACCAGGAGACGGACATAGGCTAATTTTTATTTTTAAAATCCTCACATCCCACGTGAGGGAGAAAGAGTGAAGAAAAGGGAAAACTTAGCGTTGCTATTACAAATCAATAAGGCGCAAGGAGAACTGTGTTACCCCAAATTTAACGCGGGCGAAGCCGCGTGCGAAAGCTAGTAATTAATAAAACACTTAACCTTCTATCTATATAATTGCGTAGACATAAATGCCTCAAAGTTATCGATTTCATACTCGTAGTAGCTCGTAGTCTACAAAATAGTACCAAAAACACGACTTTCGACCGTCTTTTAAAGTCGTATTTTATGATTACAAGAAAATAAAATACAAAATTGCAAAAATAGGGAGTATTGTAATTTTATTTTAATTTTGTTTTGTTTGTAAACCAAAAACCCAATGTATTTTATTTTCTTGTAATCATTTTTAATGAAACAAAAAAAAAGAAGTTGTGACATAAACAGCCATATCTTTTGACTGCATAGACTTAGAGGGTTGCTTTTAACAGCTTGTTTTACAGCACGGACACCATTTAATTTTAACTCAATACCTCCACGCGTTCCAAAGATAAATTGTCTTGACAGACAGGCTAACAGACAGACAACAAAGTGATCCAATAAGGGTTCCGTTTTTGCCTTTCGAGATACGGAACTTTAAAAAACAAATAAGTCCCGATTAATGAGTGACAGAGGGATTAAGATATCAAAGCAACAGTGTCAAATGTAATGATAAACCATTAAAGCTTAGAACAGTAAAATATCCTCCAATTCTATTACAGTTAACCAACGTGACAAGTCCAAAGAGCGACCGATCGGACTTCACCACAGAATCGGATCAAGACACGGTATACCACAACAACATTCCAAGCAAACCCGAAGAAAATAGCAACTGCCAACTATTAGAGTCACCATTTTCACCCAACATGTCTGAGGCACCCTGCTCTACTCCCGAAAGATCAGATGTACCAGCTTTGGAACCTGAAACTCCCCCCATAAGGGAGAACTCGGAAGAACCAATTCCAGAGCCAGAAGACTTATCAGTCAAGGATGAAACGCAAAAGTTTATTCAGCAGGAAATGACGCCGTCAAAAATCCCCAGAACACCCAATAACGAACAGAAAATCGGTACGAAATTAAAGATTTGGTCTATTAAAATGAAAGAGAAATTCTCTAAGCAACATCATACATCTCTTGGTACGTTTGAGTATTGATCGTGATTTTTTTCTTTGTTTTTCAGCCAATGGGCGAACGGTTAAGAGTGTGCCCAGCAAAAAGAAAGGTATTCTGATTTTACGACAGAAGCTTGACTTTTCATTTTATCATATTATATGCGATCTCAGAATTCTTCATTGTAATTTTGCTTGCTCAAAGTTTTCGATTGTTTTTTTCCAAAAGCATGATTCATTATTAATTTGTGAATGAAGAAGTCTCTATAAATCTTCAAAATAGTACAATTTATGTATCCACTGATAAAAAACGCCTTTCACGTTAACCTTATCAATTTCATTATTATTCTTAAATGTTTTCGTAGTAAATTCATTGATCCGTAAAAATCATTAACGCAGCATTGATTAAAAATCATCATTAAAACACATTTTTGCGATAAAACTCGTTGTTACGACCTTTTTTGTACAAACAACGTTGTAGTAATGCCTTTGCATTTGACCGCTTGCTTTATATTTTATTATACATGTATTTAGTTCAAACTTTTTAATAGGTCTATTTTGGTAAATGTTATCGCCGTCGCTGCCCTTGAAAAATGCAATGATATGCTGTAAATTGGTATTTACAAACACTTTTCCCCGTTTTTTAAGCGATTAAAGTCTTTTAAAGACTAGATTCAATTAAAAACTTGCGACAAATCAAACGGCCATATCTTTTGACTGCTTAGACTTAGAGGATTAAGTTTTTCACAGCTCCAATGACAGACAGACTTGAGCATATTGTTTTAATTTCAATTTGATACATTCACGCGTTCCTGAGATAAAGGGTCTTGACAGACAGACTGACAGACAGACGGACAACAAAGTGATCCTATTTATGCTTGTGAGGTACTTTTAGGTTTCTTTTTAGGGTTTCCTAAAAAGAAAGATAGAAATACTATTTATTTATAACAGGGACATAACGTACACATGACGGCACATCAACCTACACAAAACCATTTTAAGCTAATCTCTCTAATACGGTGTGCGATTCGTAGTAGAGAGATCAGGTTATAGTAGTTTAGAATAGGTTGATCTGCCGTCGTGAGTACATTAAAAAAAAACAGCAAAGAAAAACATAGCAAATGTATGTAAAGATAATGCAGTGCAAAGTGTCTCAGAAGTTCTTTTAAGAATACAACCTCAAGTTCTACATAGTAACAATAGAACTGTCCAAAATTCAAATTTCGACTTTTTTAATTAGATTCTGCACAGCCAGCCACTATTTTAATGATTATCTAGCGCATGCCTCCGTCACAAATTGTTCATAGGTGATAGATATGGAAAATATCTCTTTGACTTTTATGATTACGCACATGAACACGTCGCGGTATTATATATCAAAGAGCGATAGATAAATCTTTGTGATTTGCGGGGGAGACGTCAACAATCTATTTAAAGAATGTTCTAAAGAGCTCTCGGTGATGAGATTTTACTTAAAATTTTATATACATCCTAGTGATTAAGCCCAGTAGTGATGTACACTTTTTTATCCTTACGCCAGATAAATAATGAGATCGTTAATGTTTCGCAATTGCAATGAAAATTTATAAAAAAACAGGTTCTTTTATTATTTATTTAAAAAAAAAAACCAGTACATATAATATATAACAACTTCCCTCTTTCTACGTTTAGATTATTCGCTTTTTAAATAAATTAATTTAATAAAAAATAAAACATTCATTTAAAACTTTAAAGTCCCATATTATAGTAAAACGAAATTAAATTCGATGATTTTTCAAATAAAGATTTTTTTAAATTTAAAAAGTTAGATCAGATACATTCGAACTTTCCTTTGTGGAAAGTTCTAGAAACAGTTAAAGTAAACTTAGTATAGTAGACGGAACTTATCGCACATTAAATAAATGTAGACTTGTTGTAGTATAGTCTCGATGCGGTCTTCGAACATAAACAATGTATACTTAAAAAATCCATTAGTTCTCGTTTTATGACCCATTGCCCTTGAGTGTTTATTTGTCATAGCCAATCTGTTAAGAATCTTGCTGCCTTTTGAGACAAATATACCTATTTGTCATATCAAAGACATTCAAGTCGTTATTTACGAGCGAAAAATGGGAAAAGACAAATAAAATCGTTATAAAATACTTGATACTCTGTCTAGTGCGATAAGCCCGCTTGTGGGGTAGTAATCGAAATTGTTCAGGGTGAACACTTCAGTACGTCAATAAGTCCCTTTCATCATCATGATCTTCAGCCCGACTTCACCCATTGCTGGGCCTCATAGGCCTCTTTCCTGTTGGGGTTGCGGCTTGTTCGTGGCCTCGAAACATAAAGGGCAAAAGAAGGAACATGGGTGGGTTTTAGTCAGTAAAGCCTGAAAGACACCCCAGCTTGTGCCAAGGCCTAGTCCACTCTAGGTTTTAAAATTTGTTTTTAATAGGGAATGCTATTAAATTTTCCTTTCCTAATATGTACTTAGTATCCATTTTTTTAAAAGACGTTGTTTCAGTTTTTACCATCACTTTTAACTATTACGCTGGAACTTAAATGTGCATATAGAAATTTTGATACTTTGATCAAACAATTATCCTGGAACGTACTTATATGTGTATATATAAATCTTGATACTTTGAGCAAATCGTAACAGCCTTGCGAAATAGGAGCTGGTGAATTCGCTACTCTATTTATGATACAGTTAGGCAGGAAAAGTTGCAACTCAATTATTGAATGAAATATATAGAAATACTTTCAAAAGCATGTTTATATTGTTCATACCAAAATCTACTTTGATAACGCCTGCTCCATACTTCATAAGAGCTATAATTGCACGCATGTGATTATTTTTACAGATTTTTTCATTTGTTACTCAGGATCGCCGATAACGGAGAAAGACAGGAGAAACTTAGATGGGAAAAACATATCAGGAAATAACACTATGTAAGGAGGATAAAAAGGTAATAAAAACTGTTTTTTTTATTGGCTATGACATCATTCACACATGTAATCCCCGAGTTAGGCAGAGATATAGCCGGGGTAGCGGGTTGTTCGAAAGACATATCGCGGCCCCGGAACATAAAGGGCAAAAGAAACATGAGTGGGTTTTAGTCAGTAAAAGTCTGAGATTGCCCTCAAAGCGGGGGAAGTTATTTGATGATTTCCCACCAGCAAAAAAATGTGGACGATGAGCAATGGGCAGCTCACTGTCCGTCCATTACCGACAGGCCCTGTTAACGGCGCGTTAGTTTTCCATGCGCGCCTCAAAGAGATCTTTATTTTCTTCTTCTTTTTTTTTAAAAACGTGCCCCACACTAGGAATTTCTCCTGTATCGTAGATGCCTTTACAAACATTTAAATTCACAAACACAAACATGTCAGCAAAGTAACAAATATTAGCGGCTATGTATGGCTACAAATTACGTGAAAACACGCAGTTTATATAGCATCTATGATGCATAAATTAATAATTATGATTTTAATTAACTATTAGGTAGCTGTTGAAAAAATGGTTAAAGTATAAAAGTTAAATTTAACGACACAGTTGGCGCAGTGGCTGAGCTATCGAGTGCCGCACTGCATGTCGCGAGTTCGATCCCCGCATGGAAAAACCATTTGCATGACCTACAGATAGTTGTTCCGGGTCTGGCTGTTTGTGTATGTGAGATTAAATGTTTGTAAACGCACCTACGATATAGGAGAAATTCCTAGTGTAGGGCAACGTTTAAAAAAAAACATTCATCAAAATTATCCCCATAAAATTTTATAAATTTATTTCTTTGTTTACAGAAAATCTCGCACAGTCAATCAAAGGACGCTGCCGTGCAGTTTGTTATTAGCTTAAGTATATTCCCTTGTATTGTTTTTTTGTCTATCCATACTATGGATCGGTTATGTCACCATAATGGGCGCTTGTATTGTACTAAACGAGAAGAAATCACGAGTTATTTTAAGAGAAATAAGCTTTTGAGGTTTGCTAATTGTATGCTAATTAAACTCATGACTGTACACTTAAGGCTGCTTCGTCAACTTTTGGTCAATTGTCTGGAGGATAATTTTACACACTAATGTTCTAGTTTATATTTTATCTGGTAGAAAATATTGATAGTCGTGGAACATAGTGTTAAATGAACAAATTTGTTTGCGGTGTGTGGGATTATGTGCCTTAACAGTACGTAATATGATATATTATTACTTGTATGAAACATTTTGTAGATGCACTTTAACGCTTACTTACTGAGCGTGTCTACTGTCAATTATTTACAAACAATCATTTATAATACAGGCAAGTTAGTCGAATGCTACACTTACGCACGGTGACATCAAACTATATATTTTCAGTATAATTTGTGAGAGTGAGAGATCCGGATGAACTGGTTTCGTATAATTCGATCTGTCGTCGTTATGTAGTTTTTTTAAAGCTTATTTTACCAGTACAAATATGTTGTTTAGGTACATAAATATGCCAAATCATCTGTATACATCATTATGATACACACAGATGCTTCTGCGTGCTTTTTACGTCAAACTTCTACTAGCTTATTATTCCTCTAAACAGGAAAAAAATAATGATCGTTCAACAATTTCCCTGTATTATGAAATTTGTAACGTTTTCCGTTGTCGTCTAGACGTTAAGGTCTGTAAACTTGTGTATAATTATGTTACAGTTAAAACTATTAATCAGTCAAAACTGCTTTTAACTTGTTAAAACTATATTAACAAATACTTACTTAGAAAACTTATTCAGTGTTTTTGTGACCCGTTGAGAAGCTTCACGGTGTAACTAATTATGAATTAGGGGTTTTGAAAAATGTTATTCATAGAGAAAACGCATTAAAACTTCGTAGGGGGTTTTGACTGATAGCAGCCAAGAGTGTTTTGACCGATTAGCGGTTTAACAGTTACTGTAACATATACATTATTACAAGATATTTTCATCAACGCTACGATAATTAGTTCCACGCGATTAACATTCACGTTTTCCATTTATCAAAGTGCAAATAGACCTGCAGATGATGTAAGACTGGTAACAACTTGGTTTTGTAGATAAATGCAGTCTATTTCTGTATGTATGTATTAAACATGTTTTCTATTCTTACTGCTTAAATGTAGAGACGGAATATAGGCAGTTTTGATACTTTAACATGATTTCGCTCCAAAGGGTATCAAGATTTTACGTATAATGGTTATTTTTGCACTCATGTAGTTACTGTTTTTTTATTTTACACAAATCGATTACTTCAATTCAGTTATACGTATTTATTTATTATGTTAGTTTATCTAGTAGTCTTTCTTATGTCTTTGACTGTTTTTAACAACTATTTCTAATATTTCTGTATTCTACATAAATGTATCTTCTTAAAAGAGTTATTGAGTGGTAAAAATAGTGACAGTAAATGTATCTTTTAAACAGAAAAATCTTTTAAAACAAAAGTTCCTCTGGACCCAAAAACCAATATTTAACTGCATTGATTTTTTTTGTAGGTAAGCGGATCTGTCACAAAAAGTTGTAATTATAAAGTAAAATTGCTTATTCAGTTGTTGCATTTTACTAGCGCGCGTTAATAATTGTATTTTGAACCTTATAGCTATGACTGTAAGTCACAAGACGCGTGCTAGTCATTTACAACGACTTACTTGAGTGTGTAAGTTACTTACAGTTCCTCACATAATCGTTTTTTATTATATAACATTATAAATATAAGTTTTTATAGTGTTAGACTAAGAGGCAACAATTTGTGGTCATAGACGATGTTTATATTATTCTCTCTGATGAATAAAATCAAGAGCAAAGGAAAATTTGAAAATAAAACAATGCAATTATGAACATAGCTATTTCTGTGAATAGTTTATAAAAATCGACTAAACATCGTATCTAATCATTTTGTATATAATTTTCCTTGTTTTGCATATAAAAAATTAGATCATAGACAGAATCAACTAGAATACTCATGCTTTTGCTTTTTTATCATTCTCTTTAATATTATGTACATAAAAATGTACCTTAAAACAAATGCTATTATGTCCACATTAGAATACTCTGTAGAAATTATTTCAATAAAATTATTTATATTTTTTTCATATTTCCAAAGATTTGGCTGTGTACAGATCAAATAATATAAAAGACTGATGAAATTGTAACAACTATTATTATTTTAAATGTTTTCGTTTCCTAAATTATATAATCTTATATTTTTTTATAAAGTTTGATGTGTTGTAAATTATGAAATTATTGTTACAAATATATTTTTAACTATAATTTTGTTGTTTTATCAAAATTACCTTTCTTCTATCATTTAGTAACAGATTTGATTACAGTCAAAATGAGTTCTGTAGTATTACAACAATAAGTTTGCATCATTCGTCTTACAAATTGTTTGTTGCAGCATGCTTGGCCTTGGTAGCAAACATAGGTTTCTATTCTAAACGTATGGTTCAAGGCAACTATACAATTAAATCAACATCAGTTATAACAAAAGTACTAACTACTTTTCAGATATCTATCTCTGTTCCAGTTAAGTTAAAAAGCGTGAAGATAAAAAAATACAAAAAGCAACTGTTTCCGCCCGGGATCGAACCGGGGGCCTTGTGCGTGTGAAGCACACGTGATAACCGCTACACTACGGAAACTTGAATATACGAGTTAAAATTGCTACTCACTTTCAGATTGACACAAGCTTTTACACAACTGTTGAAGTATTTGACACGAGTTGTTTATAACCAAGCAACCTGTCGCTCAACGTTAAACCCGGAGACAAAACGAGATATTTGTTGCGTCTGACCAAAATAATATAAGGCATTCTTATACATATTAGTGAGAGCGAGCTGTCTGCATCCCAGTCTCGCGGCAACATCGGCCGCGGTTAGTCGCGGACGCGCGTCACCGTGTCACGCATTGTCGGTGTTTAGTTGTGCAAATAATTCTTAATAAACCGTGAAATAAACTAAAATCTAACACCATGGATCCCGAAGCCTTCTTAGACCTGGCCAACCAGGTCATTAAACTAAAAATGTACCCATATTTCGACATAGCACATTCTCTATTATGCGCTCTTGCAGTCAGAGAGGATTTAGGATCTGGTGAGTGGTATTTGATTTATTTTTAAATAGATCCCGCCAAAATAATGGACTTTATCGACGGACTTCCGCATCCTGTAATCAATTTATGTTCGAAAGCTAATTTGTACGGAATGTTCTAAAATAAAAGACACCTAAACGCGTTTATAAATAGATCGTTCCCGCAGCATCCAGAACGAATAGCTCCAATGTATCAGCTCATGTTAACTGAACACAATATATTTGCATAAGTACAATGTAGTATGAAAGAGAGTAGCAATATCCTTATTATTCCTCATGTATAGAAGTTGCAGCAAATAATCAAATATTTATATGTAGCTAAAAAATGTTATAAATAAATAATTGCCCAGGTATCATTTTTTTTTTATCAAATTGCATGATCGCTTGATCTTATCACTGACGTGGACACTTGTAACTTGTGGAAAAAACACTTTGTCATTCATTATTATTTCATGGTAAGGTTAGGTTGATAAGAACCTCACTGAACCGGCTTCTCCGTCACATCTGAAGCTTGAAGACTCTCGTCCTACGTAAGTCTTGGCGGCTAAGAAATAGATGGCGCTAAATTAAAAAAACTAAAATCTAGCCCTAAAAAACAAAAGTTTGAAAGCTTACTGTCGATAAAACCGTTCGCGGTGCTAAAAGTGATTTCTCACGGGCTCGTCCGGGATTTGAACCCGGGACCTCTCGCACCCGAAGCGAGAATCATACCCCTAGACCAACGAGCCATGCTACTCATACGCGAAATGTCGGATTAGTTTCCACGAAGTTCTACGTCATCTACAATGTTGATCTTCACAGTAAAAAAACGTACAAAATTGAATAAAAATATTTACACTAACATTAAATTAGGCGTTGCTTCATTGATAAGTTAATACATGACACATGCATGCATTGTTTTATGATTCGGTCGGTCGCATAATGGTAAAGTGTTTTAATAAAATAAATCAAAAGAAAGAGCATTCAACATTTTATATGAGTCTTTATGATTAGGATTTGGAAGCTGAAGGAGACGTCAAGATCAACTAAATGAATATAGTTTTAATGTATATGACGCCCGCGGCTTCTCCCTGTGCCAAATTTCATCAAGATCCGTTCAGCCGTTTTGACGCGAAAGAGTAACAAACATCTAACCATGCATCCTCACAAACATTCGCATTTATAATATTAGTAGGATGACCACAGCTCTAGATGGCAGTTAGAGTAGATTTATATGTAGGTACTTGCCGACATGACGAAATATTGAAACGAATAACGAAATACTAATTCAAACAAAATCAATCCAATGACTTGAATAAAAATAAGTCTCTAGAGCTTCCTAGCTTTCAGTATATTTCTGCAAAACTATACACACCGTATCATTTAAAGTGAAGCGAAAAAAATACTTTTACATTGCTTTCAACTCTTCATAACTGTCATCTCTACCTAGACCACTCCGGTCAGTTACGTAGTAGCATTATGCTTTATACAACAAGCGTGTCCATTACACCAGCCATGAAGATCCTTTTTATCTGCTATTTGTCTGTCTATTTGTCTAGGTATTTATGTTTGAAAATATACAAAATAATATGCTAAGGGGCCTAAAATACGATCTATTTGGATTTAAAACCTTAGATAACTAGAATTAACGACATTGCTAGCAACGCAGGAATCGAGGGTATTCCTGCGTTGGTAGCAATGTCGTGAATGAGGCTAACACAAGAACCTGGAACTTGGCACAAGTTGGCCAGCAGTGGGTGCGAGAAGGCGCGTCAGTGTTCCACGCCCGCCTCAAAATATTAGGTACAGCAAAGCAGAGAGGCCTGGCAGGGCCACCGCCTGCCGGGGTCTCGGGTTGTTCGAAAGAGATACCACGGCCCCGGAACAGGGTTAAAGAAGGAACATGGGTGGGTTTTAGTCAGTCGAGCTTATGGTGATGATGATAACACCTGAACAATTGAACAACAAATGAACCTGGAGACTGTCCAATCAGTGCCTTTACAAAATGTATGAGCAATGCTCTCAACCGAACACTGAAGCGGTTAACAACCGTTAACCGGTAAGGACCACGTGTGGAGATAACCTGTAGTATTTTAATATTACCAAGAGACAGATCTGGCCTGAAGCCAACTAAACACAGTTGTCTCATGAAATCATGACAGACGCGAGACTACCAGTAATTTCGATTATATTTTTTCTACCTACTTGATTTTATCCAGACTTCCTAGACCCGCTTAGAATGTACAACGTACTTTATTTAATATGACGTTTGTTCATGATAAAATGACGGATTTGTAAGCTATAAAAAGCTGGATTATTTGGGTCAAGAAACACGCACATCCGCCCATGTCAAATTTCTTTATTAATGATCATCTTTAGTGACATCTGGAGAATTACGATCTTGGGTTAAATTAACGTAAAAAGAAGAAGGAACGCTATTTTCAATAATATACTTCCTCGAAAACTGGTTCATATTGCACTGCGATTACAATTAAGTTCACCATGTAATTTACAACGCGCTTTTTTCTCATTTTTGCAACGAGGGATTTCATTTTTTCTCATTTCGAAACAGATAACATATAAACAACTGTTGAAATCTAAGTCGGCGGTGATTTGTTTTTCCACTGCAAGTAGGCGCATTTTTTTATGGCGTTAGTATTTATTTGAAGCAAATTTAAACTGCGTTCATCAACAGAATATCATAAATAAACAAGATTGTTCACAAAATAATTCGCCTTTGTCAAGAAAGCCAAGCGCGAGGGAAAAAGTTTATTATATTATATGTAGTTTCATAATGATGAATGATAAATAATAAACGAAAAATACTTTTGTTATTTAATTTCATAGAAGCGTATAGAAAAACCTCGTTTGATTCACGTGGTAATTTGTCACTGTTGTTCTTAGCTCCCTAACACCCTCGCCCAGCAGCTCGGATGTGAATTTCGCGTAGATCTCAATGACAAAGATTCCTTACTTCAATCAAAATGTACTATTACAGGGCACTCCTTTCTGATATGGATGCATTCTTCTTTAACAAACCGAATTTAACTACCCTTTGGTTTGTAGTAAGTAGATCTGGAGTCTGCCTCATCTAGCGGGATTTGGTAGCAGAGAGATTAGGCAGACTCCAGATCAGAAGGTTGAATGAATTTATTTACAAAAGCTTAACTATACAAATTTCTTAAGAATAAAACAAAATCTTACCTACTTCAAGTGACTTACGAACTTTCCGCAAATATCATTATTAATAGCCGACCAAGTTAACGACTACTTCAGATTGCCTCCTTGCTATACGTACTCCATTAAATACTGTTTTTGATTACTAAGTCAGGCAAGGCAGTGTTTTCATGTTCTTCCATCGGTATATATCACTAGCAACCACGGCATCTAGTTTTGTGCCTGATTGCTGGCAAAAGGCTCGCTCCCAATTGCAAACGACTTAAAACATGTCGATATGTGGCTCGATTATTCAGTAGGTACACCTCTACCTAACTCTTCTTCAAATTAAAGGCGTGATAATGTGGCATGACCAATACAACGACTGGTATATTTTAGTTCTAAATTTTCCCAGACTCACAGACATGTACTGTCTCAGTGTTTAAACTAATGGTAATATTTATTTATGTGTATGTGGCGCTGAGTCGCTGACTGAAAAGCAATCGGTAGACTTTGTTTACTCAGAGTAACACAAATAGCCTGTCATTTAAAACAGCTATGCCTAATGCCCATTCTCACTCTACGCGACACCTACATGGATGCCTAAACATTATATAAACAGATCTTTTGGAATGTATACTCTTTGCGTTGAACCGAGCGTTGAAAATCGAACAGGTTTATTTTGGCATCTGTTTAGGTGTCACTTAATATGGGTGAAAACGGGAATTACTGTTAAGATTACGATCGCACCGCCATAATTTAATGGCGTCCACTTGAAGCACATGCACCTAATAAAACATGATTGCAAGTCGTTATACTGCCACAGCAATGTTTATGCGTATGCCGTTTAGTTCTTGGTTAAAAATAGGTAACGCCATCTCACTTTGCTCAAGGATGTTAAAAGATTGGCAGCAGTATACAATGCCATATCATCCAACAAAGTTGAAAGTCATACAGACACTAGAATAGGTTCACTGCAGTTATGTCAATATAATAGGGGTTGCGGGTTGTTCGAAAGAGATACCGTGGCCTCGGAACATAAAAGGGCAAAGAAGCAAGATCGGTGGGTTTTAGTCAGAAAAAATCTGACTCTCCCACCACTCCAGCCAGAGCGGTGAAAGTTATTTGATGATTGCTCATCCGCAAAAATAAGGTATGTCAATAAAGTAGCTAGACATCTACAGCCCGACTTCACCCACTGCTGGTTTTAGGACTCTTTTTGTTTGAGCTAAAATCCACGCTCCCGTGCCTTGCTCATCTATCTAAATTTCACCCGCAATGGCAATAATGTCGTCAGCCCGTTAGCTTTCAATATGGATAGCTAAGTAGAATCTAAAAGAAGGCAATCAACAGCATGAGTAGATGACAAGGTGTAGGGACATCTGAGGAGCCAGTCAGGTCCACTGCCTGCCGGGATTGCGGGTTGTTCGAAAGAGAAAACCGAGGCCCCGAAACACAAAGGGCAAAATTAGGAACATGGAAGGATTTAAGTCACTACAAGTCTGACACCTTTCGCTTCGCCCAGACCGAGCCCAGAGCATTTGGTGACTTCCCATGCAACATAAAAAAAAGTTTAGGGACATTATGTTGACCTATATTGACAAAACCTAGTTCCCTAGTTTCTCTGCGCCCTGCGGCAATAGGTGAGGGGGGTCAAACGGTAGTCGCTCTACGTTAATCTGGGTCACTGAATCCAACCCTCAACAGGTTGGTGTTACGTGTGTCATGGATGGAAGAACTTGTCCTAGCTATTAGAATAACATCCTAGATTTAATAAGTTTATACATAGTGATGGAAATATAGGGTCACTCGCGCATCCAGGGTTTCTTACAAACTTGCTACATAAACGGCCATATCCTTTGACTGCGTAGACTTGGAGGGTTAACTTTTTCACAGTTCTAAGGGTTCTAAGTCTTGTATATATTTTTTTTATTTCCTTTTTCATTATTTAAAGTTCCCGAGATAAAGGGTCTTGGCAGACAAGCAGACAGACATGAATGAACAACGAAGTAATCCCATTATTGCACGGTTAAAATGTATGAAACCGCTCTTCTATTTTCATTCATTCAGTTTTATGTACTTACTGAATACATGGTAACAGTTTCCATGTCGGTGTTCTTCCACCCTGTAAACTTCGGTAATCGTCGTATAAATATGTAAAATATAAAGATATTCAATTACAACATTAGCAGTACCTACTTACCTAAAGCCCGTACGGTCGCAAGGTCTACCATGTTCCGAAACTGAATCGCAAAAAGGAAATGCTATGTATTCATAACTGTATCATATTTATTTGCGTACCATAATGTCAAATGATGTTAAATGAGTTTTATTGCTAAAGTACAGTTATGGACCCTATATCGACCATGCATCGTGAAGACACCATGCACAACTGCATGACTTTCGCTCGGAGAGTATCTTTTTAATGACATGCATCTTAGATATTCAACGGACAAAATATCTACTTACAGTAATCAGTGGATCGAGGCTCGAATTGTTTGTTTGCCATTCAAACGCATAAAAACCATATTTCAAGCAGTTCTCTCTAAAACCTTCATCGTTACCATTTCCAGGTGCTCAAGCTTTCTCCAGGAAGCACCCCCTGTCATGCTGGCTGTCCACTATGCTGGTGATCTTCGCAGGCGGCATGGTAGTCAACGGGCTGCTTGGAGAACCTATGCTAGCGCCCCTCAAGAACACACCGCAACTCATAATTGGAACAGTTACATGGTATGTTACGTTTTGTTCGCGTGACATTTTTATTTGTCTTGATCAGTTAGACTTTTTTCGTTATGCCTCGTTCAACCGGGGTTTCGGGTTTTTCGAGATACCGCGACCCCGGAACATAAAGGGCAATAGAAGTAACATGGGTGGGTTTTAGACAGTACAAGCCTGACACTCCCCCCGCTCCACCCAGGGCGGGGAAGTTATTTGATGATTTCCCATCAGCAAAAAAATATGCTTCGTTCAAGCTAAGCTACCTTTTTCCAGAATCTTACAACGCTAAGGTCTCTTAGCTTGGTCGTGTTTTGCGAATTACCGGCAAAGTAGTAAAGATGAATTCGTAATGTAATTAAGAATGGATCTAGGCTATCGTTCGGTGCGTATTTGAGAACGTCAACCGTTATATAAATGATAGACCACCGTTGAATTCTGTTGCATGATTACAAAACAAGATAACTTGATTATTTTTCTGCAGTCCGTAATGTTCGCGATTGTGATACAAGCCGTTTAACTGTGTCATTAAATGAATCGACGTAGACATTACCTACGCCATTCATTGCCATAAGTAGGATATGTTATTAAAGTTCCTATTGCCATTAACTGCTAATTAAAGTTCCTATTGCTACTGCCATCTAAGGAAGGTGAAACTGCTAATCATCTTAGTTCTGACGTAAGTCGTGAAATTAAACAAGATGGCTATATAGGTCTCTCTCGCTCTGTCAAATAATTCATTGCCCGACAAGAACAGTGAAAATGTATTTGGAAAAAAGAACTTGTTGAAAAAAATATAGTCTTATTGAGAATCACCTCCTTTTTTGAAGTCGGTAAAAAAGACAAGATAAGATATTATGGACATAAGTAACAATTTACGTGTAGATAACGAATGCCTGTTTCTATGCGCCGTGGGATTTCCACTAAGAATCTCTTCTTCTCTGATGAGCTGATAACCAACTGGGGACGAGGCGATAGGCCTTGTACGATAATAGATAGGATACATACAAGGGGGTACTCATTTTTTTCAGCCGTAGCAACGATATGGGACATGATCAATCATGCTTATTACACCAAAAGGAAAAATGACGCGACTTGCTTACTCGAGGACCTGTCAAGGACACTTTCCAATGCCCCATTCAAATCTCTTTGGGCAAGTTTAATAATATGTAACACCGACTGTCTTCTAATAAATTCTTCTTCATGTTCCCAGGTACCTAGTATTCTACACGCCATTCGACGTGGGGTATAAAGTGGCAAAGTTTCTACCAGTAAAGGTGGTAGCTTCAGCCATGAAAGAAATCTATCGCGCAAAGAAAGTGTATGACGGAGTCAGCCACGCCGGAAAATTGTACCCTAACGCTTACGTCATAATGATTATAGTCGGTAAGTGAGATTATCTGTGATAATCTGGTAGTGTGATTTTGATAACGTTTGGTTACGGTAAATAAATATTTGTTTATTTCGATTAGGTGATAAAAATGTTTTTCCCCTCAAATAGATAATGATAACTGTATTTAGGCAAGTTTTGGTATGACTGATTTTGCGAAACTTATCTTAATAGGCATTAAATTGGCCTTTAATGAGGAAAAGTTGTCTTATAATATTACTATGCAAACTAAACTACACCATTGTACCTTTCAGGTACCCTAAAGGGCAACGGAGCAGGCTTCACCAAGTTGGTGGAGCGACTTATCCGCGGAGCCTGGACACCAACTGCTATGGAGACCATGCAGCCTAGCTTGTAAGTACAGCTTGGAACTAGACTTGAAATAACATTTTTTGGTTTCGTGTTTACAATTAAGCTAAAATCTTTAAAAAGTATTCAGTTGTCTATGGACTCATATAGCCATGAAGTTGATGGGACCATCGATCGACTCTATATTAATCGCTAAAAGAAATGACGTGTTTGGTCTCGTGCAGTAAAGGCATTAACTTTCAGAATTAAATTAAAGTTGGTCACCGACCTGCACGCGATAATTCTCTCAAATAAACTCGTTTGTAGTTGCTAGTTTACTCGCTTGTTTACAACTTATACACTTGCTTTTCGTTATCCCTAATTATTAATTTGGGGCCTTTGGGTTTGATTTCTCTTGAAGCCGATGGTATTTTCACCATAGACTAAGAGAGACAGTCCCATTTTCTTGTTTCTCTAAACTCAGCTGTAACACCCAATTATAACTAGCTTCTCGCTTCTTTTGACTCTTTGCTTCTTCTAAGATATTTTACTGCATGCAGGTCCTTGCCGATCCATCAAAGGTAACCTCTTTTTAACCCTTACTAACTATATAGACTATAAGTTTGCTTCTTAACCTGGGTCAAGCACGCGTACCGTAGGTAGTTGAAGGAGTAGGTATCTCAATGTCTTTATTCAAATTGTTTTGTTTCTTATTTCAGCTACACCAAGGCATCTCTGGTTGCGTCCATTATCTTCGTGTTGGACAAGAAGACTGACCTTATTTCTGCGCCGCACGCTCTTGTGTACTTCGGCATAGTAATATTCTTCGTTTACTTTAAGGTATGTAGCCATTTTGTTTAAAGATAACTAAAAAAGCGGAAGAGTCTAGCGGTACAAAGTCTAACAATACAAAAAAACATGTTCATACTTAAAATTTGTACTAAGCCATGTTCAGAAATCCGAGGTCAGAGCATACAAAATTACCAAACATTATGCTATTCGCCGTATCGGCTGAACATAAGCTTCTACTGTTCTACTAGTCGTTCAACAGCCTGGCCTTCCACACTTCTGTTGGATTGTAAAGCCTTTGTCATTATTCACAACTAGAATCGGAAGACTCTCTAACTATCCCTGGCCATAATTACTAAAAATGTTTTTGTTTTCGCCTCAGCTGTCATCAATTCTCCTGGGCATCCACGATCCCTTCGTGCCATTCGAGAATCTGTTTTGCGCGCTATTCCTTGGCGGCATCTGGGATTCTCTCGCCAAGCTGCTGGGCAAGGGACAGCCCAAGGAGGAGACTAAGGATACTAAAAAAACTAATTAGCCTATCGCACAGGTGCGTGGTAGCTACCGTATTTATTACGAAACAATTAAAAGACATTTAATCCGATTTTGATTAAATGTCATTTTATTTTGATTGCTTAGAAAAAGAAAAAATGTCATAAGACGCCGTAAAACGTCTGACCTTTGCCACTTCTAGTGTTATAACGATACAAACTGGGACGGAACAAACTTTCCAGTCTACGTCTATACGTTGATTGAAAATTTTTTTCCGTCATTTCTAGTAGTGTAAGTGTGTAGTGGTTTGTATGTAGTAATAGTTCATCCAGAGCATCCTGAGGGCATCAGGAAAGGGCCTTGAAATCGTTTTGTTTTTCTACCATCAGGATCGATTTAAGCTTTTCGATAAGTTTATCTAATCCAATAGGTTCATTTTTGATTATTTAAACAATTATTTATTTCAAGGCGTCAACTACTTTGTATGAAATTTAAATTCTAACCATCACTTATTTTTTTCAGGTCGCATTTTCTATTCAGCAACATTTGCGCTACGTAATCAACTGACACCGACAATACAAAATGCGACGGTTACTGATAGGCAATAAAAGAATACTACAAAAAGGAAAAAATAAAAAAAATAGTAAAACCCTTAAATCCTAAAAAAATGGCACAACGACCAAAGTTTGATTTCATTAGATTTAAGAACCACTAGTCTTAAAGTTTATAAATGTTTTTGTTAATGACGAGGTATGAGTTTTCGTTATGCACTTAGAAGGGGTGATATTTAGTTGTTCAGTTCCTAAAAGCAACTCTTTGCCAAAAATGTGATACTTATAGTATTTACCCACAGTATCAACTATGCTATAAAAAAAACTTGCCATAATAATTTATAAAACCTACCAATATTATATTGTAAGCATAATCTTGGTGCTTGGTACTAAACAGTACCTATACCAACGTGTTCCCTGAGTGAAAAAAAAAACTAAAACCATCGAGCATTGTAATTTTATTTTTATGTTGTAAGTTCACGAAACGAAAATCGACGCCGACTTCCTTTACATAAAAAAAAAACAATCGGGAAAATGTTTGACTTTTCCCGCGCAATAATTAGGTAAGTTGTAGATTTATGAATATTCTGACTGATTCGCAATTCGCGATGAGGAACCTTTTATTCGTGGATAGTTAATATAATATCAAAACAATAAAATAATTTATTTATTAGGTTAATTTAAATGTGATTATTGTACGAAAGGTCTGACCAAGTTGCTGGGTGCATTGCAACGAGGATCACACCTTTCAACACGTTGAAAATACATGACATGTATGCTATTATTCTTAAATGATATCTGGGTATGCTAAAGGAAGCAATAAATTGTTTTTATTAATCATGAAGTTTTACTATACAGACCTTTGTTATATTTTATTTACCAATGCTCCAACTGCAAGTTGGAGAGGCATGAGAAAAAATTGCAAGTAAGTTCACACACCCATCCTTTCATCACGTACCCAATGATTTTATATCATTGTTCGCAATTATAAGTAGGTACTTGTTTATACTATAAATATAAACAAAGTGTTACATTATTATCGCAAGACTTCGGCTGTAGGATCTCAAACCATAAAAACTGAACCATTTTAGCTCTAAACGAGCTTGAAAAAAATAACGAATTTTGTTTAGGAACTGATGCGTTCAGGATCAAAAATGAAAAATAAAGACTAGGAATGCCCGAGAGCCATAGAAATGTTGTTTAGTTTCATAGTGTCTCTTTAGATAGGTACTACACGAGGGGTTTTGCATGAATGTTTTAGCAGCTCTAGTGCGAAGGTCTAATAGTTGTCATTGCGTTTAAAACAGGTACTAGCTATCCTTACTAATATTATAAAAGCGAAAGTGAGTTTGTTTGTTTGGTATTCACGCCTTAATGGCAGAGATAGTTGGGACCCTGGAGATGGACAAAGAATAACATTTTTTGGAAGGGAAAACTTAGCTTTGCTATTACAATAAATAAGGCGCAAGGGTAAAAACTACAGATAGCGTAGCAGGTACCTGCAAATCAGGAAAGAGGAACAGCTACTATGTAATATTCAAATCAATCCTCAGGAAAAGCTCGCAACGTCTAGTCAACAACTGTCCTACAAAACCAAATACCGTCTATAGTCTATAACTACCTTGTCCCAAGAAAGCTGTATTGAGTCAAAAGGGATACAAGAACCACCATCTTGGTATAAGTAAATACCTACGGGCTCCCTACCAAAAGAGCAGTTAGCATAAGAGTGAACAGCTATGTATATGTTTTATATAGACCCGGGCGACAGAACTCTGTTCGGGTGAAATTAGACAATACAAATTTTCCCAGATGTAAGACCTAGCTGGATCGATTTTTCGCGCGAGCTTAGTCTTATTTTCATTTGAAAGGCATTATACAGGTTGGGGTGCAGCCAACCGGACCCTGACACAAATAAACAACTGATTCACTAACGAGTTAAAAGATAGAAATAAAGATAATTAATTACGTCCTCTTTGGTATTTCAAAGATGGTTATCTTGATAAGAAATGTTAGAAATAATGTTTAAGGTAAAAATTGTAATCCGATAGGCTAATTGGATTAAGGAGAAATAATAAATCGATAAAATCATCAGGTAGCAGTAGGCTTAGTAACTGGTATGTAGTACTTGGTAATCATGCCAGAAGATGAGTTAGTCATCCATAACGCAAAACAATCCTTCGTTAAAATCAAATAGCCCTGTATGTGCTAACAGCTGCAGTTGATATACAATTTTGTTTCATCCACCATATTACCCAATACACTACAATCGTTAATTCTTTCTAGAACTAACCATTTAGAAGTGGGAGCTTTCAGGAGTCGTAATAACCACACTAAAACATAACTAACCCGTGCTACGGCGCGTTAGTGTTCTACGCGCGCCTCAAAGAGATGACAGCAAAGCAGAGAGGCCTGCCAGAACTACTGCCTGCCGGGGTTGCGGATTGTCCGAAAAAGATACCCTGGCCCTGAAACATAAAGGGCAAAAGAAGGAACATGAGTGGGTTTTAAATATGGAAAAAGTCTGACACTCAATCCCCCCCCCCGCTCCGCCCAGGGTGAGGGAGAGTTATTTGTTGATTTCCTATCCGCAAATACAATAATTTCAGTGATTTTATTTGTGCTAACAATTTTGAACTCAATTAAACTGAGCTTTCTTCATCATCATAATAGTGATACATCAAGTACCAAAAAGAATTCTTTAATCTCGTACTTACATCAAATGCGATAATCCCAAGACACCACAGAACCATCCATTAGTAACGACGAAAACCTACCAATGTCTACAATTTATTCAACTTTTTACAAAAGTATATCGTCAATTTTCTCTAGAACTTTGAAAGCTAGGGAAAACGGGCTCGTCCGGGATTTGAACCCGGGACCTCTCGCACCCGAAGCGAGAATCATACCTCTAGACCAACGAGCCACATTGACATGTAGAAACGACCCTTATTTACCAACCCCAAGGGTTGTTTAAATCAATATCTCGCGCTCGCCTCGTGCGGTCTCGAACGAAATGACAAAGACAAAAGCTTAATAATATGACGTCATAAAAGCGTGCCATGATTACGGGATTTACGGGTAGTAGCGGGGTGGGTCAGGGGGTGCCAAAAGAGTTTACTAACTAACTTGCATAATTACCTATGTCTTAAGTTGATTTTTTGACATTCGATTAACAGAAATACAGACAAGATACGCGGGAAAAACGTAACCCGTCTTTGGCAGTCGGGAATAAAGATTAATTTTAAAAAAATGTTTAGAATTTTTAAAATTATATTTATAGTTTTGTCTCGATCAATACCCGGGAATTATCTACCAAAAGAAGCAGCATTCATAGAAAACCGTAGTAATAAACTTGTTTTATAATGCATCGGGATGAATTAAAAATACATTAAAATCACGGCATTCGGAATGCTTGTTCTGTGAGAGAATGGGCGAAAGATAACTTCTTCTTGTCATTTTTAAGTACCATCTTAGTTGTTTTTTGTCATTTCGAATTATCCTACTAATATTATCATATTTGTGAGGATGGATGGATGTATGGATGTTTGTTATTCGTTCACGTCGAAACCACTGAACAGATCTTGATGAAATTTGGCACAGATTAAATTATAGTTTGGAATACTTAACACATAGGATACTTTTATTTCGACACCATGCCGGCGAAGCCGCGGGCGCCAGCTAGTAAGTAAATATGATTCTTTTAACCATAGAATAGCTTGGATTTCTCTGTAACAAGTTTTCCCGCATTATGACGACAACAAACGCTGTTTCGATGAAAATGAAACATTTTCTTTTTAAAAGGAGTACCACGCGAAACTTTACTGACAGGTGTTAAGCCGGATCTCCGGTCACCGGTTATCGTACCTTCGATTATAAATTACTTTATTAACTCTATTTATTTTATAAATCACGGATAGATAATGTATACAGGTAAATAAAATGACGATAATAGTTTTATCAATAAGATACTTCGTATTTTGAAACAGGAAATTCTGATTAGGTAGTTACCGAGTTCGTTTAGAAAAAATACAAATAATATTGTATGTATAGCTAGGTAAATCAAATCAGCCCAGGGGGCTGAAATGGCTGCTTTAGCAGAATAATCATCAGTATTATCAGCCTGTGACAGTCCACTGCCTTTGATCTTGGGCTCAGGTTTGAGACTTAGGGTTGGACCCATAGATACAGACATCTATGGGTACCTTTCAGAAAAGGGCTTTGTTGTTTTTAATATTACTATGGTTAAACCTAATTATTGAGCGTGCTGCCGAGTCCATCATCGATGCTGCAGTTTGCGATAGCATTGCCGCTGTTTTTCGATCCAGCAAATTACTGTTCTGATCGTCAATAAAGAAAAAAAAACATGGAAAAGTACGATTACGTGTTACTAGAACTCAAAAAGAGGGCACTTTTCAATGAAAAGATACAGTCAGTCCTAGTCACAAGGCATAATAACTTATGAAATTAGGTAGGTACTGTAGTTGTCCGTTCCAAATTCTAGATCTCAATGGAGAAGATTGGAGCTAATTAAGGCGCAATCTTCACCATCTGGTTACCTGCTTGCGCAGGCGCCAAGCGCAAAAATTCTTGAAATCTTGATAGTTTCGTTGCTCGCTAGGCTCTAGCGCTAGGGCCTAGGCGCTTAGCAAGGCACCAGTCAGTTCGAAACTATCTAGGCATCACAATCATATAGACCAATAGACCTAAGGCTGAGTGAAATACAACCTTATAGCACAGCTACGAGGTCGAGTTTTGTTTACTTACAGCATCTTCTGAAACATTGTCTTTCAGCAGCCCTTTTCTAACAAAAGTTGCCCTTTTTTGTTTGTCAAATAAAATGTTAAAACTGTGATTAATTTCAATAACACCCTACTAATCTACTGCCTTAAAGCGAGACAGCAAAAAAACAAAAGAATGATGGATGATAGCTACAAAAATAACGCAAGTTTTTTTGTAGCTAGTTCCGTTTTGTGATTCGTAACGGAAGCTTTCGGATATAGGAACGATGAGACAGCCAAGTTTTTAGATAACTTACGGTATTCTGGTGTTTAACATAGATATATTGTATGTATAACTCGTTATGAGGTCACTGTCGCTGGCTGCTGGGTTGCATTCACACCGACACGAACGAGGCATATCTTTCAATGTAGGTTTTTGACTTGCTTTGCGAAATTCTTGTCACATTGCTTGCCCTGTGATGTGTGTAACTCTTAAATAGCTTATTGTGCTAACTTTAGAAAAAAACATTTTGGATAAGTTTCCTTGAATACCATGTCTAAATAGTGCGTTTACCTTTACAATGAGAAAGTGACTGAGCTTGCGACATATTGATACTTTTCCTGTCAAATATGAGGTAGTCATATTGAACAACTTCAAAGAATACAAGTAAACCGCCACTTTATTTCATTAAAGAAAACTTAAATCAATTATGAGAAGTCTATGACTTAACTAAGTATATTTATTTAAGTAAAGTACCTAACTAAGTACCTTACCTTTAGCGGCTTTAAAAGCCACGGGATTTTTATTCGGTAAGATTACTGACTGAACACGAATTGGAAAAACACAAAACTCAAACGAATGCATTAATTCATACAATCGAAAGTTAATTGCTCGCTATTTATATAACCGTTAGAAAGTATATGTATGAAAATCCAATCGCCGGCTCACACCTATAAATTATATCTTAGGTACCTGCCTTATTATTTTGGTATTATCACCAGAGTCACCAAGTCTGATATTCGCACCGATAATTCGGTGTGATTGCAATCAAGCAGGTTGCAAACTACACTGCAGTGACGTCGAAGTGAGACACCGAGTATTGTGCGGGCATGGCCGTCAACTCGTCAGATGCGCGTGCGATCAGACTAGGACTGAACGTGCCGCTTAATATAATAATTTTAATTTAGTTTTAGCCTAGTTTTAACTTAACTTAGTGTTTATAATTAGTGTAATAATCAATTAATGGGAAAAGTTAAATAAAGGTGAGTGTTAAATTGTTTTATTTTTTCTAACGCTGTTCGAAAGTGAGCGGCGATTTCTGTGAAAACAGTTAGTTAGTTGAGATTCTTGTGCATGCGATCACTGATCAGTTGTTGTGTCTTCGGTTGTACTTGTATTGTCGTCTATAATGCCTGTATTTAGTCCCTTTTTGGTGTATCCTTCTTGACCGTGACCGTAAAAGTTTTCCTTATGTGACATATTTTCTGGGTGAACGACTTTGTGTTGCAAAATAAATTATCGGTTGATTAAACCTAATTTACTTGGAAATGTTAGTTTTCAGTCTACAACACAGGAAAAAGAAGAATAATATCGAAATATTTGATGTGCATTCAACAAACATTTGGTTGTATATTTTCGGATTGAATTATTATCGGGGAATGTAGATATAACATTCAGAGAACGTAGGTACATGCAGGCTTGGTTAGCAAATTCTATTTGCAGAAAAACCATTATAATGTCTAATTAATCTCCTTCCACGGAAACTAGTCTTGAGCGAAACGAAGAAGACTAAACGAAACGCGTATTTTAGTGAACTTGGTATTCATTTTCTCTTTCACCCACACAGTATACTATTTTATTGTACTATGGACCTATGAGATATTTTCTCTTAGAGAAAGAAGAAACATTTCGAAACCAGTTTGCCTACAAAATACACGCAATGCAGTGCATGCTAGACGAGTAGACTAATTATTTTAAGAGTTCACTAGCAATAAGCTGTCTGTAATGTTATGCCCTCATTTTTTGGCTGGATTAACGGTAAAATAGATATTCTTTTATTTAGTTTTACACAAACTTACTTTTTATACTTATAAAAAAAAATACAGGAACAGGGCCCAAGCCAATGTAATTAGGGATCCAGAGAATTGAATATTTCGTCGTATATTTTCTTGTTTTAACTTAACACATTAAATATCCAATACCATAGCTTTTTATAATCGAATGAGCTGTTTCGGAGATTACCTTTCAATACTTTCCACATTCAAATTCACAAACTGCAACTCTTTTTTAGATTAATTCTTCTTCATTGACATAACCACAAGATACATTTTCTGTCACATTGCACCTATCATAATTTTGTCTCTGCATCACCCTAAGATTGACTGGTAGAAAATGCCCAAGGCATTAAGTCCGCCTTTGTTTGTTGGTTTTTTATAATTATATGCACGAAGTTTTATTAAATAAATACAATACAATGTAAAACACAAACGCTTAACTAATAAAAACTGCATCGTGTTCGTGTGTCGTGAGTCAGGCAAGCCGATCGGATCAACGGAAGCATCTTAAGTAACAGCACATGTGTTATAAATTATTCATACCATGAAGGCATGGACGTCATTGGTTTTAGACGAAGAAGTCTAATTCAAAAGGTTCGCATTTCAATTCTGGGAAGGAATCTCGAACTTGGATTTTGTATTTTGTGTTAATGCCATGCAAATGGTCTACCAGTATCTTCCCCAGGACACAGTTTTAAGCTTTCACGATTTATTACTAAATGTACACTGTTATACACACAACACTTTGAAATCTCGGAAGATATTCTGTAACTGACAGTGTAAGTTTACTCTTTTTAAAGTTTTTAGCTGATCCATTATATTTGTCAGAGAGGACAATTAACATACGCTGAAGAATGTCTTCGTTAAATAGTAGTGCTGAGTTACGTTAGTACAAAATCCATGAACTCTTTTATGAGAAATCCCAAAATGTATATTCTAAATCAACATTAAGTATAGCTCTAAGGGTTTAAGCAAGTTAAAAAAGCACACAAAATTTCCTATGCCGATACAGTAAATCAGTAATGGATTCGCCACATTATGTCAGTCAGTAAGAAGCGTGCCTAAAGTAGTTTGAAATATATTATGTTAATTTACGAGATCGGCATAACAATCCTGTATCTTCGGTTTTAGAATGAATCTAACAAAGGAAGATGGATAGCTGTTACCGACTTCAAAAAGCTGTTATAAATGTATCGAACCAATCTTACGTAAAGCGGGCTACGCTACGTTTTTGTCGAGGTCAAAAGTCCTTTAAAAAAAACATTCTGACGCATAAATAGCAGGAAGCGGAAAAGGGTTCTTAATTCGAGAAAAATCATTAGACTAGACACAAACCGTCACAATAACGAGAATATTATACCAGGACCAGGGGGTCTACTCTAATTCTACGTAAAACGAAATTGCGGCCGAAACTTCGAACGCTTTCTACCACGGTTTCATTTCATTTCATTCATTTCGAAATTTCGGACGTCCGAAGTTTATTTGACATTAAAATTTTCTAAACCTACACTAATTCACGCAAAATGATTTAGAGTAGGGTTACGAACGTAACTACTTTTGACTTTCGTTCGTTAACGAAGTTACGTTTCGGAGAAAGAGAGTAGACCCCCTAGGTTACTGCCTGTCGGAGTTGCGGGTTGTTCAAAAGAGATACTGCAACTCAAAGGGCAAAAGAAGCAACATGGATGCGTTATAGTCAACTTAAATCTGTCACATCCTCCCGCTACGCCCAGAGCGGAGGAAGTTATCTGATGTCCCATCCCTAAAAAAGACAAAACATTTACTGCTATATATAATTCTATAACTAATACTATATGCCTAAAATCAACTGTATTTTAATGTCTATGTAAGTATGTGAGCTTCTGGCTGCGTGCATTTCTATATGCGTTTGGGGTGCATGAACTTAGGAGCACAGGATGTTGTAAAAAGAGCAAAGCAACATGGAGTCTTTATACCCTTGCTCCTTGCAAGCTAGTAATTATGGTTCACGGTACTTTAATAAAGGGATTTCCCGTGTCTTCGGTATTTCGAAGGCGTTTAGCGAAGAGCCGTTCCGTTGAATTATTATGATTTAACTTTCTGAGAAAATTGGAGTCAAGGACCCTTCTTTTAAGAAGCCTTTTTTTACAAATGTCAAACAACTCATGTCTTCCTGCTTTTCATGTTTAAGATATTTAGTTAAAGTATTTGTTAAATCATCGACTATGTGGTCAAATTGTTGGGTTGGGTGTGGAGGTCAAATGCAACCAGATAAACTGCTAGCCAACCATATGATCATAGTTCATCTATCCTCATGCTATGGAATGATTTCCTTAGAAATCATTACACGAAAGGCACTGGAGCTAGGAACCTAGGGCAACAAAGATATACTTAGTGACGAGCTAAAATGTGGTCAGTTTTTGTAGTACTAGAAATGCTACCTTAGCAAGGTAGTCTTGCTTCAATGTACTTACAGGGTAAATTTTTATGACGTCAATGCGGAAAAGATTCTAAGAAAATAATACTTACACGCTTCTTACGATAACGCTTAAAAACCGTGAGCGTTTAGCTCATCATTTTGATAATTGACCAAAACACAAAGAATCCGTATTTATTTCCGATAAAGTAATATTAATTACACTCGCACTTATACACGTATCGTTATTTTATCACGATTTTGACGGTAGGTATCGTGATTTCTGTTTAATTGTTGTTAGTATTACGGTGACGTAATTTGCGGTTTTCGTGGAGCTTCATTGGTTTGTGAATCTCGGCGGGAGTCGGACGATCGGTGCGTGTAATGAATTGATATTTTTTTCGTATTATTAAGTATTTTTTTCGGTATCCGGGACTCACACGGGCGAAGACGCATAATTCCGGGACAATCCCGTAAATGTCGGACACGTTATTTGTGATTCATCTAGGAACTGTTTGCAAAATAAACTTCTTTATCTTTACATTCCTGCTATTTGAGTTTCCGACGTCCGCTTGTTTGTTATGATAGGTATCACTTCTCGATAAGGCACTTTTCTTCTTAACCGCTGCCGGGTCGAGGACTCGAGCACTAGACAACGTTTCGTTATTCCCTTTCTAGGTTACGTAGAGTATGCAAGTTTGTTTGGAAATTCGAAATATTTGTCATTTAAATCATCAAATAACTGGGGGGGGGGTGTCAGGTTTTTACTGACAAAATGTTCCTTCTTTTGCCCTTTATGTTGCGGGGCCGCGATTTCTTTCAAGAACAACCCGCAACCCCGGCAGGGAAATATTTGGCTATGTCGCGATCCCAAAGCACACAAGGCTTGTATTTAATAGTTATTATTTTTCTTTTATATTAGAGCCTTTTACTCGTACCTATATTGTGCTACCTACATTCTTACAAAGTTATAGTAGTTAAGCCGTAAGGTCATGTTGACAGTAAAACCCTTTCATTTAACACGACCGTGGCTTCGAAGTTAAATTGCGTCAAAAGACGTAGATGTCATCTTTTGTACCTAAGTTGTGCAAGGAGCTCCTTGATTATGGTTTAGCAACACTAGGCTAATTGTTACTTCGTTGTTGACTACAATCTGGCAACATCTTTTTTTGAAGTTTATCTTAAGCCCAGAGTTTAAAGTGTGTAAAAATGCAGTCAAAGCTTTGCACTCAGCAGCTATAAATAATGCAAAATGGCCTCACCTCGGGTACTTTAAGGTCGATTGATTAAGGAAAACAAAAAATAAAAGCTTCCATATTCATTTAAGGATCAATACACTGCACAAAATCATTCGATGGCCTTAATACACCACCAATTAACAAACAATCAAACATTTAATCAAGAATCGGACAGAGACGTGATTTTACTGAGGCGAAATCTATAAACTTTCCTTAGCACATTCTTTGACTTGGACATGTTCTGTTCTCAACTACACCTAGCACTTTTTGTGCAACAGTGGCACGGATAACGTAGGTTTATAGATCTCGGCCTAAACGTGTTTCTGAATGACTCACAACTACAGGCATGGCTGACTAATAGCTCATTGTTTTAGATCAATAGAATAGACATCTTAATGCATTAGGAAGTGGGTTATACTTGCGGATGCTCATTGCAAATCTTCCTGAAGATTTTTAAGGTTGCGAATCATAATAATTTGTAGGTTATAAAATGACTAACTTCGAAAAAAAATAATAGCAAAATTATTATGAATTGTTCTTAACAGCATACTATGTATCTAGACCTACTTACTATACCTATATATTTATTTATTATTATAACGCTGAAGAGTTTGGTTGAACTCGCTTATCTCAGGAACTGCTGGTACGAATTGAAAAATTCGTTTAATGTTGGATAGCCAATTTATCGAGGATGGCTATAAATAACAGCCACACGCTATAACACTTCGGAGATGAGCAGCGCGTGAAACGCGTAATGTTTCCGCGTGCATTTAACACTCTATCAAGAAATATAGCCCTAAATCTTCATTGACAAGTACCGCTGTTAAGACAAGTCATCTTCTAGATGATGTGAAATACTTACCATGGGCATTCTGGGTATTTAATTTTGTAATTTTCCCCGATGAATAAAGATCCACATTGGAGATATTATTATACTGTAACTAGCTGTTCCCCGCGGTTTCACCCACGCTGCTCAGCACCTGTTGGTCGTAGCGTGATGTTATATAGCCTATAGCCTTCCTCAAGAAATGGACTATCCAACACTAAAAGAATTTTCCAATTTCAACCAGTAGTCCCTGAGATTAGCGCGATCAAACAAACAAACAAACAAACTCTTCAGCTTTATATAATATTAGTATAGATATAGATTATATTCGCTGGCATGTAGGTACTAAGTACCTACTTTCAATTGATGAAGATATCTACAATCAACTTGAACCTAAAGACTATGTTGTTAAATATAACATTTATCTACAAATCGTGAACACACTTACAAATAGCATCTTAATTTTTTTTTTAATACATATATAGCTAACACCGCCAGTTGTGCAAAGGTCACGCTGAACTTCTGTTCACCTGTTTGTGTCTATTAACTATTCGATTAAAAGAGTTGCGTGCAAGGTGCATCTGACTTCACACAGAACTGAACTACAGCAGCGAATACTTATAAGTACGAGAATAACAGCCCTTGGCCATGTTCATCAACTAATAACATTCCAATAACTACTTTTTTTAAAAAAAACCTTGTACCTACTTGTCTACTAATCTACCTCTGTGCCAAATTTCATCAAGATCCGTTCAATAGTTTTTTCGTGAAAGAGGATCAAACATACACCCATACTCAGTTACTCACAACCTTTCGCATTTATAATATTAGTAGGAAGTCCTATGATATTCAATATACTGAATAGTGGTGCTCATAACACAGGACTCTTCACAGTTTAAGCCCAACTGCACGAGTTATGTATCGGCCAAATTTAGACACTAAAAATTGTAAAATAAGTCTTTATCATCTGTCTAGCCTTTTTCCGGATGACCTGAAAACAAAAAAAATATTCCACCTTTGCAGAACAAATAACAGTGAAAATGCCACGATTCAAGACAATACTGGTGACTGGTGGCGCTGGGTACATCGGGAGCCACTGTGTGGTGGATCTCCTGCAAGCTGGTCATGACGTGGTAGCCATAGACAACTTCGCTAACGCAGTAGAAGATGACGATGGCTCACCAGCCTTACAGAGGGCGGAACAGATAACTGGGAAGAAGATAAGTTTCTACAGAGCTGATTTGCTGGATAAGCCGCAAATTAATGAAATATTTGATAAGGTGAGCATTCCGTAACAATTAATTTTTTTGGGTTGTCAGATTTTCATGTTTTTTCTAAACCCTTGTCCTTTGCCATGATAGACTGGCGGCGATGGCATGAAAGATTCTGTGAACTGCGAAGCCTGGATATAGTGTCTTCGATTGGTCGACGCAGGTTTTTTTTTCAATTAGGATAACACTAAAGTCGGTGCGAAATCTGTTTAAAGAGGTATTGCATGGTCATATAGCTCTATTTCATGGCTCGACGATAAGTGTTTTCACGCCCTTACTGTACCTACTCCCACACCATCACAGGTCCAGTTGAAAACCAGTGTCAGACGCTAGTTGCCGAGCAGTTCGCTGAACTGGGCCTATTTAGCGCAGACGTGATACACAATACTTATCTCCTTTTTGTGTTTAGAATTAAGTTTTTTTTTTTTAGTTTCTTTATTAAATGTTTTGTGCACTTGTGGCATTTTCCAAATAAACTTACCTACTTATTTTCTTTTCTTTTCCTTGTCCTCCACGATTCTTCATTATCCAAGACATATGCCATTGATTCAAGTCATATGATATAGGTACCTACTAAATGACTTCAGCAGGCCGCTTCCCCGGAAATGCTAAAATATCAGTTTGTTTGCAGCACCCAATAGACTGCGTGATCCACTTTGCTGCGTTGAAGGCCGTCGGGGAGTCAATGCAGCAACCTCTCCTGTACTACCAGAACAATCTACTTGGCATGCTCAACTTATTGGAGGTAATTATTATCCTAGTTAACACACAACTTGTTAAGAGAGGAAGACTTAAGTCAGTTCAAGGTGCGTATGTTTGGTTGGGGGTTGTTCGAAAGAGATACCGCGGCCCCGGAACATAAAGGGCAAAAGAAGGAACATGGATGGGTTATAGTCATTGATAGTCCAGCACTCCCCTATGCTCCGCCCAGAGCGGGACCAGTTATTTGAATATTTCCCATTCGCAAAAGAAATACAAAAAAGTGTGTAGGTACCCACCTATGTCACTGACACACGCCATACAAGACCTAACAGTGTATAGTTTTTTTTTTATTGTAAATGGGATCGATCACCTTTGACCTCAACCTTATCTAAGGAGATAGATGAGATAAAAGATGGAACGAGCCAAAAAAGGTTACAAGATATGTAGTTGGTGGCCAGTAAGTAGGCCCAACGACACTTGTATATAAGGTTACTTATGTCTTTTGGTAAACCTGTGTCTTTTTCAGCTATGCATCATACTAGCATTCAAAACACACGGCACAATATCAGATATGGATGAAAAATTCCGCCAGATTTTATCGCAATCATGTGTACGTAGTGGCATAAATATTAATTGTTTTGTGTAGTAGTTTTGATAAAGATAAAAAGTATAAGTCCCTAATTCAGTTGAAAGATGCTAATCTAGTTAGATTTAAAATTAATAAGGGTAAGATTCTAAATTGATTTGTGTTGTACTTAGATCTTTTTATCTCGCTAATTTTATTACTATCTAATTCGCAGTGTTAATCGCAGGAAATCTCATAGATAACATATAGTAGCAGTAGTAGGAGACCTACTTACTTGTTTTAATAATTTACACCGGTATTTACCTTAATCACTTTCTTATCAACTTGTGGCATTCCCTCAATATTTGATTTGATTAAAATGAAATTTAGAAACAGGAAAAAATGCCATTATTTAATCACGAAGATAGAAAAATCATCAGTTTGTTAAGTTTTAGTTATAGGCAACCCCGACTAAATTAAATGTGGGACTTTCTTTATCCATAAGTGTCCTATATTTGATTCTTTAGAGAACCTACAAATAGTTTAGCAAAGCATACCTACCGGTTCAGTCTTATTGTTTGCTTGCCAGGTTTATCTAAACAGCTCGCACTCCAAGACCACCGTTACCGATACCACAATGCCCCATAAGATATGATGTTTACCGTTACCCTAAGTGAGCACGAGTAGGCGAATAAGTGGTTGTCCGGCACATACCTGACATAGTTCCTTATAGATTTGTATCATGCCAAACAAACACTATGAAAACATCAGGAGTTTCTTGAGAAACTGTACATGATTGGCAAAAAAAGGGTCCAAATAAGATAAGAAAAAACAAGAGCGTGTCGGGACACGCTCAGTGTAGGGTTCCGTAGTTTCCCGTCCGTCACAATAAGTGTTCCCAGTTATGAGGCCAACCGAACAATTCGGTAATACCCGATCCAATGTAATAATTTTAAGTACCTACAGCGCCATCTCTCGAGGAATTGGGTTACTAATTAAGACGTGCAATTTCGGTGGTAATTTTGGATTACGTTAACCGATTTCAATAATTCTTTTTTTGTTTGAAAAAAGATACGTTCAGGATAATAAAATATGTAAACAAAGTTAAAAAAAATGCTTGCATATACGATTATACTACAAACTTATCCAGAAATTATTTTGTAAAACTTTTTGTCTTTTTTGTACAAAAACTGTTGTGTCAATCAAGTTCAAAATAATTTTCATAGAAAGTCCTTATAAAGTTCTACTTTTCAGATTTTTTTCGTATTTTTTAGACTTATGGTTCAAAAGTTAGAGGGCCCCCCCCTCTAACTTTTGAACCATAAGTCTAAAAAATTTTTACTTTAGACACATTGTTTTTTACTTTTGGAGCGATTATTTCCGAAATTATTGACATTATCAAAAAAAGATCTTAGTAAACCCCTATTCATTTTTAAATACCTTTCCAACAATATATCACACGTCAGGGTTGAAATTAAAAAAAAAAACACTTCCCACTTTACATATAGGGTGGCTACCCTAATAAAACATTTTTTTCAAATTTTTATTTTACCACTTTGTCGGCGTGATTGATATACATATTGGTACCAAATTTCAGCTTTCTAGCGCTAACGGTCACAGAGATTAAGCGAGGACGGACGGACAGACAGACATGGCGAAACTATAAGGGTTCCTAGTTGACTACGGAACCCTAAAAATGACATGTTAATCTATACTAATATTATAAAGCTGAAGAGTTTGTTTGTTTGTTTGAACGCGCTAATCTCAGGAAGTACTGGTTCGAATTGAAAAATTCTTTTAGTGTTGGATATTCCATTTCTTGAGGAAGGCTATAGGCTACATAACATCACGCTACGACTAACAGGTGCTGAGGAGCGTGGGTGAAACCGCGAGGAACAGCTAGTCAAATATATTCGTACGCCTCTGGGCAAAACATACAGGATCTACCTACCTAACTGTAACATCTCACACTTTGTAACTTGACCTATGTTTACAAATAAAGCATTCTAATTCTTTTAACTATTATTCTTGTCATTCCAGATTATGCGATCACACAACTGCTACCAAATGGTGTTTTCTTCCTCTTGTACCGTATACGGCGAGCCTGAATATCTGCCTATCACTGAGACTCATCCTACTGGCAGTATTACCAACGTGTACGGAAGGACCAAGTATTTTATCGAGGAGATGCTCAAAGATCTTAGTGCTGCTGACGAGGTAAATGATCTATGTAATCATTAACTGAACTATGCGATCCCAATGGCGAAACATTCAGACATTATCCTACTAATATTATAAATGCGAAGGTTTTTGAGTATGGATGGATGGATGTTTGTTACTCTTTCACGTTAACTAATTTCTTTCACGGTAACTACTGAACAGATTTGGATGAAATTTAGCACACTGATAGCTTTACCTTTTTATGCCGATATATGCGGGTGAAACCGCGTGGGTCGCAGCGAATCGCGAGTTAACCGCTGTATATATAGCTAGATGGGGTACAATTGACACATCTTGGACACACACCATAGTGTGGTGTGTGTCCAAGTCCATAGACCACACATATGCCCGCACTCCTATACACTTTCTAGGTCTTGAATGAGGTAAACGACAAACCTGTGTCTAGGTCACTACGTACCTACTTGTCGGATAAAATCTGAGTCATCGATTCGAGAACATTAAGATGGGGAAGGCAGAAATGACAGAAAGTCGCCTACTTGATCTTAAAATACTCCTTTTGCTGTGTCCACCTTTATACATCCGGTTATACAAAACGCCGGTTGAGAATGCCACATCACAAATAAAACACTTAATACAGTAGAACAATAAATCCATCTTATCTTTTATTTGAAACTCGACACTCGTAAACACTTCAACCACTCAAGCACGTCATTCAACACTTGTGTAAACAATTTTTTTTTTTTAAATCTCTCTGTGGCTTGACCTTGGTGTTTTACCGACCAACAGACGCGTAATTTAATAGAGAACCATCTAGCGAAACACTTGTGAACCTCTTGAACACTCTCATAGACAAAAAAAGGGTTTGAATAGGGCGAAACGTTTGGGTAACAATAGTCGCCCGGACGTTTAACGTCAAAAAGTTTTGGGCTGTCTTAGTCGCCCGGACGTTTCAGTGGCTAGAATTGCCCGCGGCTTCGCACGCGTTAAATTCGGGGTAACACAGTTCCTCTTTCCGGATTTGCAGGTACTTGTAACTACACTTTCGATTTTATAATACTAGTAAGGATTCTATCTCTATTTCTCTTCTATTAGTTGTAACCTTTCACTCATCAGACGACATGTTTTTTATGTGAATATTTCGCCAGAATCGCAGTATACTATTACTTCACTACTACTACTACTATCTATTACTTAAGTTATTACGACATGGTGTTAGGTCATCTATATGGGTAGTTTCGACATGCATAAGGTAACATTTGCAAACGCTGCGGATGGTTTTTTCCGAGGCCTTATTGCAAACTTCCATGGAAGTATCTATGGTTGATTTGGTAAAAAAAAAACAAACTCAGGGCCAGACAGAAATATCACAAACGACCGTTTTTAATCACGACCCTTATGGTATCCCTAATCTTTTAGATTATGGCTGTTCTGTTTTAATAGAGCTTTCTTAAAGGACCACTTCCCAATTTGTACAAAAGGCTGGATCCATGATTGAGGGAGAACCGACGACGATTCAAACGACAAAGAAGCATTTACTTTGGGGAAAACGTTTTTTAAGTAGTAAACAGTCAACTTTTTAATGTGTTCGCTTTCTAAATGACAAGTCTAGCCGGTGTGAATGGTGTGACTCAATACCGGTCTCGTTGGCCTACTACCATGAATGCCAAGGTCGAAAGACGCCTACATAATCGTATCATCCGCGTAAATTATGTCATTTCAATGATAGGTCAGTTTTTTTTCTTTATTAATGTCGTATATAAATGCATCAATCTGTCAGGTAAAATTTTATTTATTGCATTCATTTAAGATATTATTTTTAACTGGATTTTGTGGTTTATGGCGATCTTGTTTCGTCTTTGACTCACATTCATTTAAATGAACACAATATATTTTTCAAAATGTTTTACTTTCCTCAGAAATGGAACATAATATGCCTCCGCTACTTTAACCCTGTGGGCGCGCATCCTTCGGGCCTGATTGGCGAGGACCCGACCAAGGAGTTCTCCAACCTCATGCCATTCATGGCACAGGTGGCCCTCGGCAACAAACCTGTGCTCACTGTCTTCGGAAATGATTATAATACTCCTGATGGAACCGGTAAGTAGATGATTTTGGCAAGTCTAAGAGACCCTTGCATAGCATATCTAATTAACGCATAATGTTCACACTGCTGCATGCTGGGACACATGCTTCCACTTTATAAGATGCAAAGGGCCATAATTAATCCACTAGACCAGCAGAAGTCATTTGATAATTTCCCATCCGAAAAAAAGCCCAGTTATGTCAACGTTACTGATTTATGCGATATAATATTGTTTGAAGCGAAATTTTTAATGCTCATTCTGATTGTGTCTGATTTAAGGCATCCGAGACTACATTCACGTCATGGACTTGGCAAGCGGACATGTCGCAGCACTGAACTTGCTCGGCAATAATCACGTTAAACTAAAGGTAATTATAGATTCCATAATTCACTCAATTATATCTAACTTCCATCTGAGCCGTCCGCACGGTCCTGGGATAAAATTAACGATCCAAATTGTATGGTCTTTCGAGACTGTGCGGGAATAGAGCGACAGACTAGTCGTAAAAAATATCCTTGGTAAACAAACCCATCCTCACACTTCTTAAATTTCCAGGTGTACAACCTTGGGACCGGCAGAGGAGTATCAGTCAAAGAACTAGTGGACGTGTTTGAAAAGGTGACCGGCACTAAGATACCTCTGAAGTACGTGGCGAGAAGACTCGGGGACATCACAGCCATGTGGGCAGACGCTACCCTAGCTAAAGAAGAGCTAGGCTGGTCTACAAAGTTGACTGTAGAGGAGATGTGTGAGTATTTACAACAAAGTCTTCATAAAGACATTTCCTTACTTGATGAAAAATCAGTTGACTCGCCTACCGAACTTGTCTAACGGATAGACTTATCTTGTAAAGAACTAACTTTAGTTTTAGTTCTGATAGAAACTGGGAAACAAGGTTTTCTTATGCCAATAAAAGAAATGCAAATCCTGGAAAACCGGGCCCACGAGTATAATTTTGAAAACACCAGAATACTCAATTTACTAGGATTACAAAAATAAAATTTTGTTTTACAGTTAAATTTCAACACAACACTAAAGAAAACACATTCATTCAAATTAGGCCAAGAATTAGCGCCAGATCTTCAAAGAAATGTCGGAACAAACTCCCCAATAACACATAATTATGTCTGATAAGTTAGAAGCATTTGATGTAAACAAAATAGTGTAAATTAATAAGTAATAATCATTTCTAGGCACCGACTTTTGGCGATGGCAGACAATGAACCCCGGCGGCTACCCGAGAAAGAGCAAGAAGACGAGCGTCATCGTCAACGCAAACGGCAACAGTTAACATGCATTTCATATCCATCGTTATTATTTATAGCTCATTATTACATAAGTATACCTATAATGATAAGTTGTTTTTATTACGGAAATCCTTACTATCCTTAATCCTTACTTATATATATATTATATATATATAATATTATAAAAGCGAAAGTGAGTTTGTTTGTTACGTCTTCACACCTAAATGGCTAAACCGATTTTGATGATTTTTTGGTACAGAGATAGTTGGGACCCTGAAGGCAGACATAGGCTATTTTTTTAAGGATTGAGATATGAGAGAGAAAGAGGGGCAGAAAAGGGAAAACTTAGCATTGCTATTACAATAAATAAGGCGCAAGGGCAAAAACTACAGGTAGCCGGTACCTGTAAATGAGGAAAGAGGAACTGTGTTACTTTCAATTTAACGCGAGCGAAGCCGTGGGCAAAAGCTAGTTATTTAATAAGTGTATACCTATAATAATAAGTCTTCTTTATTACGGAATTCCTTACTAATATAATAAAAGCGAAAGTGAGCTTGTTTCTATGTTTGTTACGTTTTCACGCCGAAATGGCTAAACCGATTTTGTTGAATTTTGGTAAAAAAATAGTTGCGACCCTGGAGGCGGACATAGGCATCATTTTTTTTAAAGTGAGAAAGAGGTAAGGATCTTAGCTTTGCTATTACAATAAATAAGACGCAATGGCAAAAAAAACAGGTAGCAGGTACCTGCAAATCGGGAAACAGGAACTGTGTTACCCCGAATTTAACGCGAGCGAAGCCGCAGGCAAAAGCTAGTTTTAATATAAAATCACGTGTCTCTATCTTCGAACACTATTCGTTCCGAAACCATTTGTATATAAGTTCCTTGTACCCACCGATATTTTTTTTTAATGTCAATGGACGGTTCCCAGATTTATAGACCTGGTATTGTAATATAATAGGTGGTGCCGTGCGAGAAAGAGGCGGGTCGATAGTATTAATACATGGCCATAGAGTTAACACGTAAACAGTGCAGCTAGTAAATGTGAGAGGAGCCCCTCACGTGCAAACCCGGTTTTTGAGAAAACTTTTTGAAGTTATACTTCTTTTGGCGCGATGGAGAAAAATGATGAGAGTGATTTGCGCGCGCACAGCGACATCGTGAAGTTAGTTATAGGTGTTCTAGTAACTATGTTCATGTTGTATATTCTAGTATTTTTATATTTAGAACACGTATTTCATAATAAATAAATATTCTTTTGGTGTGTTTTATTAAGCTCAAATCAATTTCACATTCTAAGCTACCCTTGCCGAGGTTTAGAAATGCATGGGTAACCACAGGGGGCCAGGTTAAGCAACCTTTGCCAAGGTTTGGAAATGGATGGGTTACCACACAGAGACTGGTTAAGCAACCTTTACCAAGGTTTAGAAATGGATGGGTTAACACACGGGGACAGGTTAAGCAACCCTTGCCGAGGTTTGGAAATGGATGGGATACCACACGGGGACAGGTTAAGCAACCCTTGCCAAGGTTTGGAAATGGATGGGTTACCACACGGGGACAGGTTAAGCAACCCTTGCCGAGGTTTAGAAATGGATGAGTAACCACACGGAGCCAGGTTAAGCAACCTTTGCCAATATTTGGAAATGGATGGGTTACCACACGGGGACAGGTTAAGCAACCCTTGCCAAGGTGTAGAAATGGATGGGTTACCACACGGGGACAGGTTAAGCAACCCTTGCCGAGGTTTAGAAATGGATGGGTAACCACAGGGGGCCAGGTTAAGCAACGCTCACCAAGGTTTGGAAATGGATGGGTTACCACAGGGGGCCAGGGTAAGCAACCCTTGCCGAGGTTTGGAAATGGATGGGTTACCAAAGTTTTTTTTCTTTACACCAAATAAGTATAACTTCTAACGCGTGTACATAAGTACACACACCCCTTTTTTTTATAGTTTATTGTTCACACCTGTATGCACAAAAGAAAATCACACGTGTAAACTATGAAAAAGGCTCTTTGTATGGAGTCGTGAAACAAATGTGGTGCACGCACGTGTCAGAGTGACCTCACAGTGACCCACATGTGGTGCACGCACAGGGAACTGGGGGGTGCTTGGTGTAAAATTAGGTAGGTACCACATAGACCCGTTCGATACGATACGATTGACGCTACACTATGAGAGTGTAGCGTCAATACAAGTACCACAGCGCCACATATGCTACCAATGACGAAACAATGTCAAAATTCTGCATCTCGGAATCATAGTTATCCGCGAGTTTAAAACATTATTGAAGAACTCCAGATACCAGATAAGATTTTTTTTCACTTTTTTACCATGTTGTTTTAAGTACCTATTACCTATATTATTTGTGACACTATAATATTTTACTGTTTATGTTAATAAGCTAAACTACTACTATTAAGATTGAATGTATTTTTCACTGACTGACAGCTATGTTGCTGGGGAGATTGTGTTGCACTGTGTCTTCTTCCCAGCAAAAACGCTAGGGAGTGGTGAAGGGTTTAGGTTTGTTTAGTGGTGAAGGGTTGTTTAGTTTAGGGTGCTGTACTAGGTATGTAATATGGTCTTTAAAAAGTACTCAATAAAGGCTAATTTGAACCAACACTTGACAAACTGTATCTTGTGGCCACACCGCCGCCAGCTAGCGGGCGGGCGGGCTAGGCGGGTGGGCGAAGCGAACGAAGGAAACTATACAAACTACGCGAAATATTGGCGAGCTTAACTATGGGGTTCACACCGAAAACTACGGACAGGCGAGCGACGGGCGGAGCGGGCTAAGCGGGGGGCGCGGATGGCAGAGCGAGAGGTTAGCGTTATATCTGTCACAAACGTAAACACTACATTGCTATTCGAAAGACGAGCGTTGACTAGTGACTAGTCTACTCGAAACGGGGAGGACGGGCGAACGAACCGGGTGAGCGGGCTGGCGGGCGAGCTAAGCTAGCGAAGCGCGGGCGCGCCAACAATGTGAACGAGTAGCTTCGCTGGAATCGTCGGATATTTCGTTAGCTTAGCTCGTTAGGTTAGTCGGTAGCTTGCGGTGTGAACCGAAGTATGTAAAGAGGTGAAACGATGTTCGCCCGGCAGCCCGCCCGCCGGCTAGCTGGCGGTGTGGCCTGCGCTTAAGGGTTAAGACAGACCTTTGTGATGTCTTGAGTGTTCTGTTACTGTGGAGTTTCTTGTCCATTCTTCTCCATGGAGACCTAGTTTTGCGAATGGACATAGTTTGATAAGTAATTGATGTTACTAATAAATAGTTGACAAGCCTAATTGAAATAAATGCTTGGAATTGTATGCCTGCACTTTTCTTATAATAAAATCCTTTCCTTTAACATCTCACTGGTCATTTTCATAGGAACACAGTAAATAACAAGTAACCATTCTGACATTCAAACCTTGATCATTATAAGGATATTATACATGTAGTATTCCATCCAACATTCTAATACAACTTTTAACTATCAATAAATGTGGACCAAATAAAACAAAAATTTATTAAAAAAATATATTTTAATTACTTTAGGATCTAGCTGTATAACTATAATAACAATCAACACTAATAAGAAGACCATTAAATTTATCAAACATTTTTTATTACTTGAAAAGTTCATTCAGATGAATGCAACATTTGGTATACCTGTCTAACTATCACACCTCTTTAGTTTTTGGGAAAAACTTGAAAGTCTCTCTTTTTTACTGTATGTTTAGAAAAATAATATAGTATGGAATTGAATAAAAAATATAGCTAAACAATATTTTTAGCAATTAATACAGCTTTGACATAAATTGCTAATGATTCAATATATTTTTGGTAGAAAAGATGCCAAATTTGTTATGGATCTGGCATTTTTTTAGCTATTTCCATAATTGCATTAGCAATGGACATCAAAGCTCCTGACAATTGAGCCAATGCTCGGGCTGTTATTAATTCGGCTTTCACCCGCCGCTCCTCGATTCTCGCGAACCGTTCCATTGATACTGAAACCCGCCTACGAGTTGAAGATCGGCGGCGGTATCGTGGCGGAATCGAGTTTGGCAGTGGCGAGGGCGCAGGTACTGAAATGTAGAAAATAAAAAAAAATGTATAAAACCCATTTGACTCAACTAGTGTTAAGTTGCTGAGTTGTTCGAAAAAAAAAGTCATTAAAATAATATTTATGGCATAGCTTTGAATGTTATCAGTGCCAAAACACTTCAAAAGTCACATGTGTGTTCAACACTTAAGTTGGGTTGTGTGACTGACTGAAGGTTTGCTTTTTCATTTACTTGGGAGTGTATCCTTTGTTTAAATAATAAAACAAAGAATTCTTTAAGTATGCTCTTTCTTTAGGAAAAACGAAATTAACATTCTTAATCAAAATCGAATTCAAGACTTACTTGCGAATGATGCTGTTGACGGTATTGTCTCATTTTGTGACATGCCAGACACTGGGGAAACACGGAATGTGTGCTCAAACCGCATTTCAGCGTCTTGGTCTCTGTGCACCTCTCTCACAACTGGTGAGACAGATCTCGTCTGAAACAATATAATGATATAACGCGGGGAATAATATTAAGTAGGCTATGGTTTATAAGCTGCTGTTGCTACGCTGTGCCATGCCACGTGACACACAGGACACACCCCTCCTCCACCGCACGCGGGCGGCAACGCGCCCGCGCAGGCCGCGGACGCTGAGAGAGAACCCCCGATCGCCAACGAGGTCAGACGGAAAAAGTGTCTCCGCGACTCTCGGGTTGTGCGCGAAAGCCCTATATTGTTAATCTCGTCTCAGTGTGTTGTGCTGATAGACGGTACCTATTGTTATTGATGAGTGCTTCTATGAATAAATGACTTTAACCCTTAATCGGGCCGAACAAAAAAAAATACTTTTCATGGTTTAAGTGTAAGTTCTTGTATTATGTTAGATAGCAGTGCATCAGTGTACATAAAAAAAACAATATAAATAACTGAAACTGTAAAAAAAGGCTTTTTTTCGTGTGGGAAATTATTTCCCTTTGCCCGTATAAGGATAACCCCAGTGGGAAATTATTTCCCTTTGCCCGATTACGTCTATAAATTTTATTAGACTAGTAACTTACCCCGACTTTACTTTTGAATTTATGTTCCTCAATCCTCAAATAAATGTGCACTGAGTTGTTTACTTGGAAGTGAGGTGGAGGATCAGTGTGTGAACGAGGGATTCAATAAAAATAAAAACAATGTGATAAAAATTTACTCAGCCAAATGAAATAGTTTAAAACATTCTTGCGGGCATAAGGCAGGTCAAATACAGAATCCTTCTTTTTTGGCTTTACCGCAGTCGGGTAATAAACAAAATTACAAAAAAAGAAGTCGACAGAAATAAATCCCTACATTTTATATATATTGACGCAATATGGAGTTCAGGAACGGGCAATCGCAACTATTTTCCCACTTGCAAGACAATATTTCAAATGAATATAATCCACACAAATATAACATTTTCATATTGAATATCATAACAATGTTACACAGAATATAATATACTAGCCAATAACGGATCAAATATCTACTTACCAGAATCTTTCTTGAAGAAACTTAACAGAATTATGTCTCCACTACAAGAAAAACGAACAATTTTTTCAAAAGTAACCTTGAATTTGATTCTGACGTTGATATTTGACATTTGAAAGAGTGGGGTTGTCAATAAAATAAACCAGTAACTAATCAAGAATATATTTAGGAAAAAAATAGACTGGGGAGTTGCCATTTAAAAAATATTCGACTGTTTATGACTCGGCGGTCGGGGTGGGAAAATACTTCCCTGTGCCCGATTAAGGGTTAAAAGTATTTACGCCTTTTAAACTGGCGCCCAACGTGGGGCCGAACCGTGACCGTGGGAAAATCCAGTGTTTACGTGACTACGTGTAGTGTACCTACCTACTCACCCGTTAGGAAACGTACGGACGTACTACCGTGCCGTCGTCATCACTAGTGTGAAGATGCCGACAACGAGAGGAGAAGCGCTCCGTCGACAACGAGGAGAGGAGGACGACGATGTCACGCTCACTGAAGAGGAGGAGAGCAGCGCCGAGCGCGGCCACGCGGACGAAGCCGCGAGCGCCGGCTCGAGGTCAACGCATGAGTCAGCTCCCCAGATTCCCTCGGGCTTCCTCTCCACGCTGATCGAGACGATCACGCGTGCGCAAGTGGAAGCCAACAGAAGCCTCATCAACTCGCTAATGACATCCAATGAATTTAGGGCTTCCACCCCAGTCGGGGCTCCTCCAACAACCAACGCGACCAGTGGAAGTGTCGCTGCAATAGCATCACCGTACATCGAAGCGAACTTCATGAGGTGCACGGCGCGATTCAACGGAGCATCTCAAGACGCAGAGGTCCTGGAAGCGTTCCTGGACGCCGTCGAGGTCTACAAAGAATGCGCAGCCGTAAGCGACGAGCATGCCCTACGTGGGTTGCCGATGTTACTGGAGGGCGAAGCGGCCGTGTGGTGGCGTGGCGTCAAGGCGTCGGCGACTACGTGGTCGGACGCGATCGCACGTCTCCGCGCGACGTACGGCGTGGCACAGCCCGCACACCTTACCCTACGGCAGATTTTTGCCAAGGAGCAAGAAGAGGAACGTGCGGAGTCATTTTTGTGTAAAGTGCGCGCGTTAATCGCTAAACTACCATATAAGCTCGATGAAACGGTGCAGATTGACATTTGCTACGGGTTATTACACCGCCGCGTTGTGAAAAGAGTGCCGCGAGACAGTGTACGTAGCATAGATGATCTATTGTTTAAGGCGAGAATCGCGGAAGACACATTCAAAGCGTCAAGGGTACATTTGAATGTTTATAGTAATTCGACCCCGCAAACCAAAACATCGGCGGTGACTACCACCGACCGCAATCTCACGCAGTCGATTTCTTCTAACACGGGTACGGAGATACCGCGTAGCAGCAGTAGAAATAGACCACGTTGCAGTTATTGTAGAGGTTTTGGACACGTTAGCGACGAGTGTCGAAATCGCGAAAAAGCGACCACCAACAAGTATAATAGCGATCATAAAGAATTACGCTGTTATGGTTGCGGTAAGCTAGGAGTCGTGAGGTCGAAATGTGACGTTTGCACAAAACCCGCGTCCAGTCCTGAATTAAAAACATCCTTTAACAATGTTGACGTTGAGGGCAACAAAAGCGCTAGTACGAGTGATACTGATACGTGCGTCCATATAACGAATATGAGTACGCGCGACAATCACCCGATGGTAAATATTAGTGTTATGGGCCGTAGCGGCGTCGCGATTGTAGATACCGGCGCTTCGCACAGTATTGCGAGCCCTCTATTGTACCGAGTTTTAGTAGACTCTGGAGTTCATTTTAACAAAACAAAACGTTTAGTGCGCCTGGCTGATGGTACACAAAGGTGGAGAGACCTGTTATCGGCTGAGGTAAATATTATTATTGAAACCCGAAAGGTAACGTGTCAGTTCTTTGTATTACCGGGTAGTAATATAAGAACACTTTTAGGTGTAGATTTCATAGCTCGGGCCGGCATGGTGATAGACGTCGCCCGACGCTCATGGTCATTCTCGGACAATCCGAAGCATTGTTACCATTTTGTTTACACTTATACTCTTGATCGTGCCGACGCGGACCGATTGAGCGCCGCCTCTACTAACGCGTTATCGCTGCGGTCGGATGAAGGTTATAGGTTAACCCCCGAACAGCGGCGTACGCATAACGCGTTCATCGACGACTGCGCGCCGCAGTTTTCACACGACGGACCGGAAACGGAGGTCGCAACGCATCCCATAAAGGTGAGTCCGCAACAAGAAGGTATTGTTTGTCCACCATACAGGATGTCGCAAAATGAAAATGATGCCTTGCAGAAGGAGCTCGTTAAGCCGCTGCGAGATGACGTCATCGAAGAGATCGATCTCAATATAGAATACACACCCCCTCGCTCGAACGTGGTAAAGACGCTGTCGCGACCCGTTTGTTCAGACGGCCAGGACGAGTGTAAGTTATGCATGACAGTTATCGATATGCCAAAGAGGAATATCGGCGATATCCGCAACAATCAGCTGTTGGACCCAGAGGTTCGAAAAATTATCGAGGATATAGAGTCCGACGAACCCTCTAGGGGGAGACCATGGTCTGACCGCGGGTACACAATTTCCGACGGTATCCTAAACAGGTACAACTTGGAGTCAGATGACGGGGAGAATGCTGACCAAAAAAGGAGACCGCCACCAGAGTATAAGGTAGGCGACCTAGTTTTATTGAAAACGCAGGGACCTAACGACGCCAGCCGCGGACGAACCGCGAAGTTTATCCCACGTCGCGACGGCCCATATAAAATAGGGAAAGTTGTTAGCCCAACCACTTATGGTCTGGACAACATACAGACCGGAACGAACGTAAGAAAATATCACGTTTCGCACCTCACGCCCTTCACCGGCCAAGTAGAGCCTACTGTTCGCGAAAAACGCAAACGGGGCAGGCCACATAGGTATTTAGACTAGCCCAACTGTGGGACACTTAGTTAGGCTAGAGGGGGAGGATATAACGCGGGGAATAATATTAAGTAGGCTATGGTTTATAAGCTGCTGTTGCTACGCTGTGCCATGCCACGTGACACACAGGACACACCCCTCCTCCACCGCACGCGGGCGGCAACGCGCCCGCGCAGGCCGCGGACGCTGAGAGAGAACCCCCGATCGCCAACGAGGTCAGACGGAAAAAGTGTCTCCGCGACTCTCGGGTTGTGCGCGAAAGCCCTATATTGTTAATCTCGTCTCAGTGTGTTGTGCTGATAGACGGTACCTATTGTTATTGATGAGTGCTTCTATGAATAAATGACTTTAAAAGTATTTACGCCTTTTAAAATGATTATATTAAATAAAATATTTTTTATAAAATAAATATAGCAGGTGTGCAAAATTGTAAATACATACCGATTCAGGAAAGGGATTGATTGCCAATCCCGAATCGCCTGGATATTCCACCAAGCCTTCTAGTGGATTATGGTTTGGGCGATTTGTCATTTTAGCTGTAAATGGAAAACTTTTATTATGTACACAATTATAGGTACTTTACATAAAACCGACCAACAAAAGAACCATGTACATAGAAAGAAATAATAATGTTTTACTAATCAATATTTAAAAACTTAAATAAGTAATAAAAAACGATTGTATGTTTACTTACCACTTGTTTAAAACTTTAATATTAGCAAGGTAACTTAAAAGACACTAATAATTTTGTAATAATAAAAGAAACTTAATGCAACTTATATTGTATTTTACTATTTTGTATCAACAAACTTGCACTTCTATGAACACAGAGTAGTACATTGAATCTAGGAATGCCACCAACCACTTAACATTTTGAAAGAGAACTTACGCTAGTGTTGCCAACCCCGAAAAACGAAAAAACAATAACTCGCCAGAAAAAAAAAACAGTAAAAAAGGTAGGTAAAGTAAAAAGGCAGATTTCATACTTTTGCTTATATAATTAAACAATAAACAATTTTCTTAGTTACCAGAACGCACATACATTGTTATATTAATAATGACAACAACAAAAAATGTAAAATTATTTTTCAGATTCAGTCAATTGCTTCACCTTCACTATTATTACACTCATTATTATTACACAATACAATAGGCCTGTAGCTGTCATTCATAAACTTGGATTTCATAGGTGGTGCTGAACACTAGTTGAAAAACAGTAGAAATCAGGAATGAAACAGAAAACATGGGCATCAATGTGAAAACAGCAAATCTACTGTTAAAACAGTAGGGTTGGTAACACTGACTTGTGACTTACGCCATCTTTTTAATCGTGTAGGCAACGATTCTTCCGCATACAGCCTAAGTCGTGGTTTATTTTATAATTTTAATTGTTTTCTCACACTCAAGTACATTTGAAAAACTAATCAGTTTTGATATTAAAAGGATATAGCGTTTTAAAGGCCTATTACCGGTTAATCGTAATAAGTTGAACAACACTATTGCGACCCGTAACATGCTAACTTCACATCTATCAAAACGATCTCGGGGCGATCCCGAATTCCCAATTCCAATCCAATGTTGACATCAATAGCAAAAGTGAGAAAACGATCACATTCGTTTGTAACATTCTGCATAGATGGCGTTGTGTTGCTGAAGTTTTACTGCTAACTGCCGCGAGAGCGCGCTATATTTTGAAAAATACTGCACTGCATCAGTTACTTCATTGGATTCCGAGACTATGTCCAGAAGCTTAAAAGGTTGATACAACAATAAAAACAAAGTTTTCTGTACCTGTTCCTTTATTTTATATTCATGTTATTTCTTCATACAAAGATTCATGTTGCCATTTCAATGGTTCGTAACCAATGCTAGTTGTGTTTGGTAGTAAATATCTTGCGAACAGTTCTAGGGTCTGTGGATTTTCCGTCTTCACAAAAGGAGATAAAATATCTGAAACAATCATGCCTAAGGTTTAGTTTATAATTCAATTCTTCTAGAATTTTTACAAGGATATGTGGTTTATAATTATCAAGAAACTGTAGACTTTAAATTTTATTTTAGAGGTTTTTTGACTAAAGCGACATGGCTGTGAACTCTGGTTTGAATCCTTACTAATATTATAAAAGCGAAAGTGAGTTCGTTTGTTTGTTACCTCTTCACGCTTTAATGGCTAAACCGATTTTGATGAATTTTGGTACAGAGATAGTTGAGAAGCAGGAGACGGACATAGGCTTTTTTAAATAGAGTGGGATATAAGGGAGAAAGAGGGAAGAAACTGGAAAACTTAGCGTTGCTATTACAAATCAATAACGCGCTACCGAATTTAACGCGAGCGAAGCCGAATCAAAAAAATAGGCTGAGCCTCACAACTTCTGAACGCAAAAATTACTTCCTAACCGACCTTTGCTACCCACATCAGTGTGGTTTAGCTGGTAAAAACAATTAAGCTCAAACTCCTCAGAAACATCTGTTCTTATTAGGTAAAATCAACTAAGCAACTCCAAAAAATTGTAGACCCAGATAATTACTTACCTAACAATGGTGGTTTATGCGAATGTAAAGCACTGGGCACACTGACAACCAACTGACAATCCGGTATATCATTTACATCCCCAACTTTACCCAATATAATTCTCTCATATGGCTGCTTCTTACTACCAGTACCAAAGGCACATAATGGCTGCAAATTTACGGTCACTTTCAGCCAGTACCAAGTAGCAACATACTCAACTCCCCATTTAGGGAATATTATGTTTTTTACAGCGGCAATATTGCTTGGCGCGTTAGTGCACCATACTGCAACAAGGCAGTTTTCTGAAAGGAGGTTTTTTACTGGTATTGCTGCTATGTCTTCGTTGTACATCATTGAGTAACTGCAAAAGAAGTTGCAGTGTAATTAAAATAAAGTTTATAAACCATAAAATAGTAGTAGTGGTTTTCAGAATAGTTATAAAATATAAGTAAAGATCTTTTAATTCAGACAAAATTCATTTAGAAATAATTTTTACTTTTGTCAATAAAAAAAAGGCGTAAAACGCTTTTGTTATTAGGTATAATTATGCGAATTGGGTCTCGGAGACAACACAGGGAAAAGGCTAGGCTAGGCAGATGATGATGATGCCGATTTCTAGATGTCTGTTACCTCTATGATGTGTTGGCAAAATCAAAACATTTTACTTTACTACAAGGACACCGCTCAGCTGCGTTGTTTCCTATGGAGAAAGCCAGGCAAGATGAGAAGACTCCATGGTAACTACGAGTTAACTATAAGTTCTCTACCTTAACTTATCATTAGCACTCTTCAGCCTCCTTATAAACTTGTTCCACCAAGGTGGATCAGCAACTAATATGTCAAACTGCTGTCCTTCTAACTTTAAGCATTGTTCCTTCACACATCCACAGTAAAACCTGAAAGAGAAAATTTTTAAAGAAGCAGAAGACATAAAAATGTTATCTAAATAAATACCAAAAACATTTTGCTAAGTAAATTAAGGGAATGAGTTTATTTCTTAGTACAAAAACCCAAACCATTTTTTGTAATTTCAAGAACATTGACCCACACACATTGAGTTTCTCCTGATATTTATATATAATATAATATATTTGTTCTGTTTGGGGATCAAACTTGCAGCTGAACAGCAAGTGGTTCGGCCACTGCACCAACTGAATTATGTTGCATTTAAAAAACATAGCATGGTGCCAGTACATAGGTTAAGCAAAGATGTACTTATTTACAGTTCTGTGTTATAAGGGAGCTGGCGGCTTTGCCTTAGCACCACAAATTCAAGGATAGGAGATATTCCTAATGGGAAAACCTTATCATTTTCTTTTTAAATGAAAAAACATTTACTACAATTCTTATTTGGGAACAATACCTTGAATTAGGTGGTATTAAGAAATGATTCTCTTTCACCCTACATTTCAAAGAATTATCAGCATTATTACCACCCTCCAAACCCGTTGTGTCAAAAATAGTGGCTTCAAATAATTCTTTGGATAGATCCCTTACATCTGATGTTTCCAATAATTTATATTTTCTGATCAAACTCTCTTTAATATCTGAAGGTATTTCTTGAATGAATCTTTCATAGATTCCCTTCACTACAGTTGTCTGAAAAAAACAATCAGAAATATGTAAGTTTTCACATCTTAAGTTTTTACTAACAATAACAAATTTTACCAAAATTTTATCATAAGTACTAAGCCAAGTCTTAGGCCTATGGATAGCATAGATAACTCTGCAATAACCGCAAGATGAAGAAGGAAAGATTAGGTACTACTGGAATCTCAGCGCTAAGCTTGAGAGGTTGGGTTCTGTGGTGATTGTGTAGAATGCGAATGTGTCCCCGCAGCCCAGCCAGAAGTGACGAGTAGGAACACCGTGTGGTTTTAGTCAGTAGGAGTCTGACAAACCCCTCCGCAATGGCGGACGACATCCATTGAGGATTTCCATACGCAAAAAAAAGTCTGTATCCATCTTAAGGATTAGATCGAGTGAGAGTAAGCATGTGCAAAACAAAGACATGTTTATAAAATCTTTAATCAACTTACCACTTCTTGCAATCCTTCCGAGTTACGAGTTCGTTTCCTGTTGGATTGAGTCTTATCAGCATTTATAATCGAAAAGATGTTTGCTAAAATACTTAATGATTTTGTTTCTTTTTCAGTGATTATGGTATTTTTGTATAGTTTTTTAATAAATTCTCTGTGATCAATGAAGCAAAAATCATTATTCTTAAAAATTAAAGCCATGTTTCTTTTATAATTTTAGAAATGTTTACCATTGAAACATATGTTCAAGTCAGGGATTCAAAGTTTCGATCAGTTTCGATCAGCTGGGTACTGGAATGGAATCGGAAAATTTATTGTTGTCAAATTGATTTAATTGTCATTTTTTGTTATTTTGGTTTCTATCTTACTCACACTACAAGTAAAACTCATGTACTCTGTCTCATTCTAAAAGATGCTGACAGTCCTGACAGTTCTATAAGAATTGCCAACTATGGATCAAATGAGATGAATGGTAGTTTTTCTAATATTTTCTCTGAAGAATGCTTAAAGCCGCATTTACTCATTCGCAATAGTGGCGAGACGAGCGCCGAGTTGAGGCAAAATAATAAATATTTATAAGGTGGTTTGACATTCGCTACGCGCTTCAACCGCGCCATTCGTCAAGCGAGCGTCATTCATGGCCTTTGGACACGATGCCCAACAACAAGTTATAAAAAGTTATCCAGCGACGACAAGCCGTGTCGACGGCGCGTTCGTGTTTCACGCGCGCCTCAAAGAGAGTCAGCAAAGCAGAGGGGCTTGCCAGAGCCTCCGCCTGCCGGGGTTGCGGGTTGTTCGAAAGAGATACCGTGGCCTCGGAACGTAAAGGGCAATAGAAGGAACATGGGTGGGTTTTAGTCAGTACATGTCTGACATGCCCCCCCGCTCCGCCCAGAGCGGGGGAAGACATTGGATGAAATCCCACCCGCAAAAAAAAAAGCCATTAATGCATGCCTATAAACATAATACAATCACCTCTAAATAATTGCATTGACTTCACGAATGCAATGCAAATGCCACTCAAAATGACGATGTCCTCGTCTATATTGTCAAACTGAAATAAAAATCAATAGATGCTAATTACTAAATCTCTTAAAAGGCATTCTGGTGCGTGTGTCAACAGAGGATGAGTATTACAATGACCACTGATATTTCTAGATAGACAGAAATCATTTTTTTGGTTTGGTAGAAATTTTATTTACTACTCAAGACCCGTTAAGTTGCTGTCAAGTAAACTGTCAAAACGAGAAATCAAGGAAGACTCGATCTCGATGCTAAAAGCGAATCAAGTTGAAAGATTCACGATCGCTTCCTACGCTAATTCAACGGCTTGTTGTATATATTCAGTAAGCACGAGTTATTGGTCTCTACAATTGCAATCCTGCGCATATTACGTGATCAGATTCGCTGAATAGTAGATTATCCTAAAAGTTTGTTTTGATACAGAAACAGTCGGTTTTTGAAGAAGTTGATGACGATGTTTATTATTCGAGGATCGTTTATTTAGATCATGGCTGTTAATAAAGGTAACTCTCTTTCATATTTTTAGCATAACTTTATTACTTGCTATGTATCTAGGTAGTTAAATATTCAACATAAAAGATGGCCTTGCTTCTTGAGGACGCCGACTCGGTTTTGTAAATATACCTAACTATATTTTACTAAAAAATATATAGCCTTCCGGTTTTTCCGGTTTGCTAGTGCCTTGCACACTTACTCTTTTATCTGTTGATGCTCCTAGCTTGAGTAAACATCAAGTTTGGATTAATCCAAATTAATTGAAAAGCCATTTATAGTAGGACTCCCTAATAAAATTGATCAACATGCTCATTGCATATAATAAATACTAGTATAAATGAGCATTTTATTTAATAATATAATTAAAAACCCAATTATGATTTTAACAATCCTTTTTTTAAAGAAAGTATTGACTAGATCATTAAAATTAAAAAATCCAGAATGTATGACTAATATATTAGCTTATTATTTTGATAACTAATAAAAAAAAATTCAGATATAATTTTAAATGTCATATATTTTTACTCGGCATTCAGATTTTTTTACTAGACCAAAATCTTTTTTTGGTTATGTAAGCAATTGCTATCTATTTATATTAATTTTAAAATAATTATTTACTTACTGAATGTAAAATAATTAAGTATTGTATAAATAGCTGGTGAACAAGTTTCCAATTATCTAATCTTGAATAATCATAATAGTAGATAAAATTACTTCATACCTTATTTATTTTAGGGTAAAGTTGGTTTTGTAATCTAGGTAAAAACTGTGGAATATTTGTTATATGTGGTGGTGGTCAGGCTATGGTTCTTGCTTTTCGTTTGTAATAAAAAAATAAGATTAATTTAATTGAATAATTAAACAACAAAAAAATGGGTTATGAGGATTAAATTGGAAGACCAAGAGAATTAGCTATTCAAAAAAAATTAAACAATTATTTTAGTAACATAAACACTGTTGTCTAAACCCACATACAACTATTATTTATTTTTTGTCATATTTGTAGGCTTCAAAGATTCAACATAATTTTATCACCGTTTTTCTGTGTAATATTGTTAAAAAAATCGGCCAAGCGCGATTCGGGCTCGCGCAGCGATGGTTCCGTATAGACTTACGACATAAACGGCCGTCTTTGACTGCGTAGAATAAGAGAGTTGATTTTTTCACAGCTCTAAGGGATCACAGATAATATGGTTTTTCGATTCGATACTTTCACGCGTTCCCGAGATCTTGACAGACAGACAGACGGACAGCAAAGTGATCCTATGAAGGTTCCTAAAATAATAGGACCCTAAAAGTCTAGTCATAATGAAAGAAAATGTTGACTACCCCATTTTCTTTAACTCTTGCATTATCTTATCTACATATAGGTATCTTACATGAGCTGACACCATCAGCCCAGGTATTATTTCTCATTTTATCTTGAAGCTGATAAACAATAATTTAAAGCAGTACTCATGTATTTAAATAATAAATAATTCAAGTATGATAAAACGAAATTATTGCATAATAGTCGAGACTGTTGAACCCTTTTAGCATTTCAATCGCGCCATTAAAAGTGCTCTCAACAAAAAGTAAAAAACTCGCATTAATATTTACAAGTCTCGACACAGAATATTGAGCACTGTTTCATTGAAGGGAACCATAAAAGTTGTACGAAGTGGAGATCGGGAGCGAATATTGATTAGGGGTGGTTGCGCGCGCTGGTGGCGGGGCGCGGCGAGGGGAGCCGGCTGCGCGCGCCGCCGCCGGAGAGCGCCCATGTGGTGCCACCGCTGCGACCCTCCATCGCCATCCCAATTATACACTAATGTTAAAATCCACCAAATATCAAGTATTCCTGCCTAACTCGCCCACGACCGAGCCTCTCCATCATGTGAGCCGGTCGGCGGCCGCGACCTCACGCATCCTCACGTATTGCGAGCGACGACGTAAAAATCAATAAATCCTAGTGAAACTTGTATATTGCATTTTCATATGAACAGTGGCTGATATGTAGTCGCGTAACGGTGTGGAGTGTGTTCCAATAGTGTATTTGTATTTCAGTGAAGGTATAAAAAGTTACCGATGTTCAATCACAAGTTACCGACTGACTTTCCAATGCAAACCCTCCGTAAGAAAACCAGCCCTTGCAAATGTGAGTCCGTAACGTTAGATCGAGCAGCTTCATGATCACCATGTTTTCTATACTTTTGATATACCAGTAATGCGGTGTTATTAGATAGCGCTAAATGTTCCCGACCACGTCATTCGCATAAGTTAGCTTTCTTATATTTTGCGGTTTATGTTGTAACCTGCATGGATCGGCTCAGTACTATCACCCTACTAACTAAGAGGTGGACTCGGCAGCGTGTGGAGTCGCGTGCAAGTCCATGTCATAATTAGTGACCCCCGTGGTGTTTTGGACAGAGGGTGTGAAGTGGAGCGGCGGTGCGTCGGGGGACTAACTTGCTATTTGTCGGTTTGTACGGGAATTATGCAGGTGTGTCATTTCCAGCACCTCTTGAGGCAGTTCGGTGAGTACATCTGTCCTTAGATACGACAATCATGCTTGTGTGCTGTATATCTACGTATGTACGTATCTGTATCAATGTCATCGCATGTACTCACTCCTTTATTGTTCCTGTTGTCTGCTTCGTTTATTATTTTTAATTAATGCCGCTACTGTATTCGTTAAAAACTTTGTCCGCTATATTATCTGACGTATTCATTAAGAATTGACAGACACTGTGTATGATTTTACGCCAAACAATTTAGAGCACATTCTTGTGATTTTAGCGGATATTCTCATGTTAATATTAAATATGTATTACTCTATGTAACAAAACTACAAGCGGATTTGGTCGTTCAATTAAAATAAAGGGCCCTAGCCTTTAATTTATTTATGGTGATAACAAATTTACGCTGTTCTCTGCTCTTACTGCAAAACCATTGAATCTCTATTTATATGTCATTAGAGGCTTAGAACAAAAAAGGCTTAGAAAAAACATAAAACTCTTCAGTAACATTCGGTAAATAGAACTGCAGCTATATAACATCGAATACCACGACTAGACTAACATCTTATCCTCAATAACAAAGCATGCTCTTTCATAAATAACATCCATGCATATCTACGTATATGTGTGCAATGATTGCGCAGTTTGCATACAACATTTTTGAAGTATTTTTGTTTCCTCACACTTGTGAAAGAGAAGATTAAAAAAAAAAACACTGCACACTGTGAATCTTCAGTTCAAAGAGGTCACATCCAACAGGTACCAGCCAGTGCGACAATCATGGTTCTAAATTTAAAAACAGGATATTCAATTAACTGGGAATGATGCACCGTAAACAGGGGCCAAAATAGGACACCCGCGCTCACTTTTATTTTGCGGTGAACTTCAGTCGCAGTGTTGTGCTCTCTAAAAAAAATTGTGTAAAAATAAAACCATGACATTAAAAAAGATTGAATCAAAAAGTCTAATTAGCAAAGGTGATATGCAAACTACTGTTATGTGTGTGCACTTGTGCTCGACTAATGTGCTTTCTTATATTTAGAACGCTGGTTGACTTGCTTAGTTTAAAACTCTACTAACGACTGTCTTCACGATGCTTTTATTTACTTATGGTTAATCGGCTGATTATTCCGAGTGTCGGTTATTTAAGTCCTGATTTATTCTGAAAACAATGCTGGTAACCGGCATTATCATCGTCCCCTGTAAGATATTTGTGTCTGTTTTGTGTGTGTTTGTGTGTCGTTAAAGTAGATTCTTGTGTACGTTGAAAACCAGCAATGGGCTATGCTTGTAGGAGACCGAACCGTGAGTCAAAAGGACTTTAAAAAATGTTTGATAGTTAAAATTTTTGTCAGATATCATCTGATACGCGTTATTAAAGGTCAAATTTCTTTGACAGTTTTCTACCTGGTTTAGATATATTTATGAAAGCAGTGACTAACATACCTCAATATGACCTCAAACAGACAAGAACGAGCCGGGCCGGTTCTTGGGCGAAGGCGTTTCGTTCCGCGCGAAGCTGATCGGGGTGCTAGAAGTACCGGAGGCGCGCGGCGATAGGATGTGCCAAGAAGCCCTGGCTGATCTGAAGATGGCCATCCGAGCCGCTGGAGAGCATAAGCAGAGGATACAGGTCCACGTTGCAATTGATGGGCTGAGGCTGCGCGATGATAAGACTGGGGTAAGTCATAATTACAAAATATACAGATGAGTTTTCATATCAAATTTATAAACACAGCACTAGACGAGAATCACCTCGACTCATTGTACTTTCTGATCGTGATCCAATAAATTCATAGCAACAATCTCAAAAGGCTCAAGTTTAGGCGGACCAAAACAGCTCAACAAATGCAAAACAATACACTGCCGTAACCGGAGTTAATATCATGATTTTGAGGGACAAGACACCTTGGATTTTTCTAAATACGATATAACACTGAATAACTACGTTGTGTGTCTTTTGGGGATACAGACTTTTTTTGAAGTTTTGCTAACCGGGTTCAAGGCAAACTAGTTCTGTTAGCTAAACATAATATGTAGAATAATACGGTAGCAAATAATTCCTATTCAATTTTAAATTGTCACCACGAACAGTGTGACTGTTCTGAACGACACTTGATTTTCTGCGAAACGCATCGCGGATTCTATGCTCGCCCTCCACAATATAATTGGGTTGTTAATACTTGTTCCTGCTTGAATACTCATACACTACTAAAAAGGAAGTTGAAATACGATATCATCATCCTATCGATGGACTCCTATTACGCTCTACATTGACGTGAACAGCAACAGATTCAACAAAGTACCAGAATTTAGTATGGAGCGACTGCTTAATGAGATGACCCTTGGCAAGACTGATTGCCAGATTTATAGAATTCTGACGTTCACACTCCTGTCTCTCTGAAAGTCCGTCAAATATCTGAGAAAAGGCAGCCTAGAACATTTTTTTCTTTCTGAGGCAAATACCCCTTCTTGCCCCGGTATGCAATGAATGGTCACCAATCCACTTACTGGCCTCGATAAGCGTTGCTTAATATTGATGACCAATCTGTTCAGCTGTTATTATTTAAATACCAGCCCACGTGATACTTACAATTTTTTTAAATTACATTACCACTACTAATACACACTACACACTAGGAATTTCTCCTGTATCGTGGGTACGTTTACAAACATTTAAACTCACATACACACAAACAGCCGGACCCGAAACAACTACCTACCTGCATGTATGTTTGTATGTACCTGGTTTATACAAATATTTGTTCCGTGCGGGGATCGAACCCGCGATACGCAAAAGTATTATAACAAACTACACCCATTTTATTTGTCCCATGTCCTATTTAGTTGTAACATGGCTGAAACACATGTGGCGCCCGGGCTATTAAGGGATTAGGTCAGGACGATATAAGTAGCACTCATCGGTATACTAACAAAATAAATACGAACAGCTTGCCATGTGCGAAAAAGAGGATTTAAGTCAATGCAAATGGTGCCGCATACGCGCTTACTTTTGCGAATTCATATTAAAAAAAAAAACCACATACAAAAAACTTTTTTGCCACAAAAAAAACCGATTTCCGGAAGTCTGACGTTTGTTTGATTCATAGACATTTTTGCGGCTGTTTTTTGGCAAAAAAGATTTTTATTTCAGCCATTTCAGGCGGTATGATGAAATTCTTATCGAGTATTAATTTTTCATTGCTACTAACAGAAATAGCATATCGCACATATACATTAGAAGGAAAGATAATGTATTATAGAAGGTAAACCATAAATAACAAACATACAAAAAATCATATAGTTGAATTGAAAACATCCTCCATTTTTTGAAGTTGGTTAATAATATGATATCATCTCTGAGTTGAGAGTACAAATACTTACGTAATCTCAGCTCCGCAACTGTTTCTCCAAAGTCAATAATGTTGTCAAGTCTAACAGATTGACCAAAGATCAAAAACTGTGTGTTAAAATCAAAATAACCACATTTTTTTTTAAATAACCTACCTTTATAAAAGGAGGCATAATTGTTTTTTTACAAAAAACCGGCCAAATATTAGCCAGTCTCTCGCAGTCAGTTCCGGTTCAAACGTGCGACATAAAAAGCCATGTCTTTTGACTGCTTAGACTTAGAGGGTTGAGGGTTTTCACAGCACAAAGGGACCACAGAGTTGATATATATATTTTTTAATTTCAACTCGATACCTCCACGCGTTCCCGAGATAAAGGGTCTTGACAGACAGAAGGACAACAAAGGGATTCAATAAGGGTTCCGCTTTTTTCTTTTCGAGCTACAGAACTCTATAAAAGGACTGTAAAATAAAGAAGGACTGTAATAAAGTACTGTATTAGCAAGACGAGCTTAATTACGTTTTTCAGTTAATCCAAACTTTGTCCTCAAGTATTTGACTAATATTTGGACCCACTGTTATTCACATATTTTGTAATTATACCAGGATTCCCTATACCACCACCCAGTCCACAAGATATCGTTCATCGCGCAGGACATGACGGACTCCAGAGCTTTCGGGTACATATTCGGCTCACCCGACACCGGCCACCGATTCTTCGGTATCAAGACTGATAAAGCAGCTAGTCAAGTAAGTGAACAAGCCATTGTATTGTATTTTTGCTACTCAACTAATAACCTTCTGCTTCTCCTCTTGGTCTGAAGCGACTATACGGCTTTTCTTCAGGTCAGCCTGATCGGCAAACTACGTGTCTATCTTTTGTCCTTGCTGAATTCGGCTCGACACAATTCAATCTCAAACGAGCGGCTTTCTCCAGAACTTCATGTTTTTACTTTAACCCCCCGGCTGGATTATACCATGCCGAATGAGTGTAGCATGCTTCAAATTAGGATGCTTAGAACTTACCACTTTCAACCTTACTTAAATAAAAGCATAGACAAGACTACAGTCAACGATTGAATAATGTTAACCAACGGTCTCCCCCGGTCAGGTTAGAATAACGTTAGCAGCCTGTCTAAATTAGGGAATTGTTTATATGCCAATCACCAGTGGGACTGAACAGGGATGTCACTTCTAAACTGCGCCTAAGAACTATAACAGTAGAGTTATAATTGCTGTGGAATATACCCACAGACAGATCAACAAAGCCTTAGGAGTTGAGTTCGATCTATCAGCACGCATTCGCATTTTTTCAATCCTTTTCCGTCGCTGAGAACCGTCATTTCCTAAAGCGAGAAACATCTTGCTGAAGCATTTATGATTTATATGCGTTCGGTCGTAGATGCTACCGTTTCCTATAGCATTCCGTTCTGTTTTTCTGATGAACTCCGCTCGCATGAAGTTCATCAAGTCTCACACATCATATCTCATCATCCCTTCAAAATTTGTCTGTTTTAGGTAGTAATAGCGATGAGAGACTTATTCCAAGTAGTATTTGAGCTCAAGAAGAAAGAAGTGGAAATGGCGAAGCAACAGTTAGAAGGCAAGACCGTCACCAGCAGCTTAGTCCGGCACACGACTAACGCCTCTACTGAGACTAAAGCTAAGGTAATTATTTAAATATTTATACTTTGCACTCAGCCATTACATACCGAGTTTCCTCCATGCCTCAGGATGTACGTTAAACTCTTGGTCCCGGCTGTCATGTGTAATTCTTTGGTAGTCGCTACAGGTGCCCCGAAAGTCTGACATCCAGTCTTACCAAGAGATATCGAATTGCCCTATACTAACTAGGTTGTAGAGGTCAAAAAGGCAGTCGCTCCATGTAAAAGTGGTATCGTCCTTGAAAAAGGGCTAGGCAGTTGATGATTATCCCGTTGATGATTTTCCGTTCTCTGAAGCCAATCAAGGTGTTATATTGTTCGTTCGTACGCAGTCACTTGGAGTATGCATCTCAAGTCTGGAACCCTCAATATGAAATCTATAAGTCGCGTATTGAGGGTATCCAAAAAAAGTTTCTTAGATATCTCGATTATAAAGCGCACCAGGTATCTATAGATTACGATCATCGTTGCAAGAAGTACCATTTTCTTCCACTTGATCGCAGGCGGCTCATCAATGATGTATGTTTCTTAATTAACATAGCAAATTGCTCGATTGACTGCTCGGAGCTCGTTTCGGAATTGTCATTTCGAACTAACCTTATTGGGTTACGTCGGAGGCCTCTTCTGAGTGTGCCTTCGGGGTCCACTAATTATAGACGTAATGCTTATCTTATGAGAAGCGCTCGTTTCTTTAATGAAATATCTCAAGAACATGACATTGACTTATTTTGCACTAAAACAAGCACAGTAAAGAAACTTATAGCCAAATCGTTTTTTGAGAATGAAGCACCGGCTGGTGGTCCTTAGACTTGCATGTGGGTATTAAGTATTAACGTATAATTACAAATAAAAACCATAAGTAACTTTAACTTTCAGCTAAAATAATCGTTAATGTTATATATCTGTGGGGGCTTGTTATTAGCAATTTTATAATTTAGCGTTTTTTTTTTAATGTGTAATTAGTCTGTAAGCCTTCCTAAAAATAATAAAATAAAATAAAATTATATAACTTTTAAAGCATTAAAGCAGTGTTTACATGATGAGAATTTCATAGACAGTTTTCAACAGGACATGAAAAGTTGGCATGTAAACAGCTCGTTCAATATATGCCACGGCGAAAAGCAAGAAAAGAGAATTGGGCTTTTCAAAATAGACACTACAAAATCATATTCCGAGTTGTCACGGTTCGCATAATTATATTTGCAAGTGGCATTATTAGATTCGATATTTTCTTTTTCGGCTGAATGGAAGTAATAATGACGATACTCCCTTGTAAGTCGCGCATAGATCTATATCTTATATATTATTATCTACTTGTATATTTATATCTTGTCGTATAAACGCGGATTATAGGTCTTTTGTTAAACGGTCGTGAACCGAACGTTTGAAAACGCGACTTGGCTCATTAATCTCTCTCGTCTTAAGCGAAGCATTTTGTACAGCGAGATAAATCATATAAATAACATGAGTTAGTATCACGCCTGTAATCCTCTAAAGGTTACGCAGAGGTGTGCCGAATAGTCCTCCTACATTTTGACAGTTGTTTTCAAGTCCCATGTAAAAAGGGCGAGCCTATCCATGCATGCCATCAACTGGGTAGTAATCCAGACTCCGTGGCTGCTATGGAGAAATTCCAATAACACTGCCTGACCTTGATATCCACCCAGGGCGAGTGCAGCAGTCGACGAGTGCCGGGGTTGCGGGTTGTTCGAAGAGGTACTGGGGCCCGGAACATAAAGAGCAATAGAAAGAACATGGGTGGGTTTTAGTTAGTACAAGTCTGAAACTCCCCCCGCTCCGCCCAAAGCGGGGAAAGTTATTTGGTAATTAACCATCCGCAAAAAAAAAACAGTCGAAGAGCGAGGCAGTCGAAGCACTCTCCATTTGTTAGACGGCAGCCTTATACCAGTATTCTAAACTATTCAGGCCCCCAAAATATTCACACACATAAAGCCGAGTATTTAAAACTCATAAACATATTTGACGTTCCTTAGATTTCTAAACGACTGTTTTGAAAACAATGCTTCCACCAAACGAATATTACCTAGCTGGTTTGCGTATATATATTTTGTAGGAAAATAACTAGACTTTTCTTGTTTGGAAATCGCAAATGCTAAATAAAGCATGCTTCACATTTCTCGCTGTGATTAGTTGAAAACATCGTTAGGAAAAATGCTTAAAATGATCTCAAATTTTCTTTTCTTTTTCAAGGGTGCGAGTTGCTTTCGTTCAAATGGGTTATGATCCATACATATGTTGCTATGGCATACTAGCTACTCATATTATTGTGCAAGTCATCGACTTCCCCTTCAAACACATCCACCTTCTTCAAACCAGCTTATGGCAGTCCACTACTGGAGATAGGTCTCTGGCTCAATAAGTCAATTCCCTTTGCTTCTTTCGCGGATGTGAAATCTTCAAATAACTTCGGAGCGGGGGCGAGTGTCAGACTTGTACTGACTCAAACCTACCCATGTTCCTTATTTTGCCCTTTATGTTATTGGGCCCCGGAATCTCTTTTGAACAACCCGCAACCCCGGCAGGATGTCAATACCCTGGTGTCTGACGTCTGCTTCTACTCCGTCCCAGCTTTTTCAGGTCAAAATCAAAATCAATCAAAATATTTTTATTCCACATAGGCCTACATGGGCACTTATAAAACATCTAGAAAAGGTGTACGGTTCGGGTTGGTCGTTTCCTATGGAGAAGAACCGGCAAGAAACTTCATGGTTACTCTTTTTTGTTCGACGGTCCATCTTTTCTATATTATTTATTATCTATATTTACACATAACACGCCTGTAAACCCTCAACACCTTACCCGACCCGGGAATCGAACCTAGCACCTCATGCTCATTTATGCCGCTAGCAACCACTAGACGAACGAGGCAGTCTATTTTATTTACTTTCGCATAATCAAATTTAAAATACTATAACGTAAACATTTCATCAATAATTCATTGTGTATTGACGTGCAATCGATTGTTTAATCGATTAGTCAAAACAACGAATAACTGGTCCAGTAAACATTAGTTTTACGTCCTTCGCATAATGTGAATAGCTGGCACCGAATAATGGTGAATAAAATGGACACGTGGCTCCTCATACCTCCTTGGTCTGTGAAAATTAAAAAAAAGGTGTGTGTAGTGTTGAAATAGTGATAGTTTCAATATTTTGTGTTTTGACTCGAGTCCTCGTGGATCGAACTTGGGGATATACGCAAACAGTTCGGTGTTTGTTTTCAATATAATATTATAAAGAGGAAAGATTTGTTTGTTTGTTTGTTTGTAATGAATAGGCTCCGAAACTACTGGACCGATTTCAAAAATTCTTTCACCTTTGGAAAGCTACATTATCCCCGAGTAACATAGGCTATATAACATCACGCTACGACCAACAGGTGCTGAGCAGCACGGGTTAAACCGTGGGGAACAGCTAGTTTTCAATAAAATTGGTGGTGTTTTGAAATTTCAAGAATGTTTTATAGGGCAGTGTGTGGAGGCCACGTTCAGTTGTGAGCAAAACTACTCGTTAATGCCCGCGACTTCGACCGCTTAAGAGTTCTGTAATTACGCTACGGAATCGAGCTATCGGCATAAAATGTATTATTTGTGTTAACCCAGGTTATAAACTATATCTGTGACAAATCCGTTCAGTAGTTTTTACGAGAAAGAGTGACAACAGCCAGACAAACTTACGTATGTATAAAAAAAACAATAGTAAGAAAGCGCAAATATCGGAGTAAAAAAATTACATGGTTTATAAATAAAACTGTTTTTGTGCACGCGTTCCTGTTGTTCTCTATTATTCAACGCTATTATGTTAGACGCTTCGGAAAATTATACAGTGTCCTAAACACTTCTTCTTTTATCTATTTTGATGTTTTTAGGGTTCCGTACCTCAATAAGAGAAAAACAGAACCCTTAAAAGATCACTCTGTTGTCCGTCTGTCTATCTGGCAAGACCGTTTATCTCGGAAACACTTGGACGTATCGAGTTGAAACTATAAACGTTATACTCAAGTCTGTGGTCCCTTAGAAGTGTACAAAAATCAACCCTCTAAGTCCGAGCACTTGCGATATAAAAAGTAAAAATATGTCAATATGTCTATTGACATATTTTGACGGCGCATGTCAATAGATTTCACCTGTAATGTCGCAAGTTTCCACGGAACTCTCGTTTTGCGAATCCCAGCCGCACTTGGCCAGTTTTTACTCAGGGTCAGTTAAAAACTTCATAATTTATGGTATTAATCGAGTCTAAATAAAGGTAACAATAATATATGGCAACCACGAATTATCTAAAAAAAATCCTCTAAAAATCTGTTTATGTTAGGTTACGCACGATCAAAATTCAAGAATAGGATAGCAGTATAAGCTAGAACGAGAATAAAACCAAGATGACCTAATAAGCTATCTTTCAGGATTAAAATGACGTAACTACCTACTCTACTTAGATATTTTTATAACAGTATTGATCTTGTTTGATGGCAGTTTCTGTGAGCTTGGGAAAAGACGAGTAGAAACTTCAGATTCGTATCCAGACGAAAATTCATTAAACTATATTTCATCACTATTTTAAGACTGTGAAGAATGGTATTATCATGATGGAATCCTTGTTTTGCGCTGCGGGGTGAGGCTCTGTCATATTTACTGGGGCCTAAGTCTGCTATTACAATAGTGTCAGAATGGTCGATCATTGATCGCATAATGGTTGATTTTGACAAGTTTAGTATGTAGTAGATTACCAAAATTAACAAAATAAACCATTATGCGATCAGTGATTGACCATTCTGACACTATTGTAATATTAGGCCCCTGATTCCACCACACTATGTTTGTCAACTAGCTCAGAAGTCTCCGAATCAAAGTCACGCCTCTTTGATTTGGAGTCTTGGACCCCGCCAGTTTGTCTTTGAACAAAAACCTGAGTAAATGCATCATTATAATAATATAATAATAATAATAATTAATATACAACTGACAGGACTATTGTTGCCAACAAGCCTGATATAGTGGTGGTGGATCGATCAGAGCGGCGCGCAATGATTGTTGACATAACAGTCCCGCATGATGAGAACCTCGTGAAAGCCGAGAAAGATAAACAAATGAAGTATATTGACTTGGCTCGCGAGGTTGTCGACATGTGGGATGTGGACTCAGCGATCATTGTGCCGATAGTCGTATCTGCCAATGGCTTAATTGCCAAGAGCCTCGACCAATACCTAAGAAGGCTCTCGTTAGGCAGCTGGATCAAGGGCTTGATACAGAAAGCGGTACTCCTGGACACGGCTCGTATTGTTAGGAGGTTCCTTTCTCTGGAGCCCTGACCGCCGGTAGCTTGGACCCTGTTCCCGATACCGGTGGGCTACTATTTTTATATTTTTAAATGTTTTTTATTTTTATTATTTTAAGAAATATTTAAAAATGTAATTTTATGTTAAAAAATAAATAAATGTACGAAAATAATTAATATATTTCTCTCTTGGATATTGTTTCGTTACTAATTCAAAAAGAACATACTATAATATTGTGTGGTAAAATTCCCACAATTACACCCGCCAAGAGTCCCAGCTGTGAAAATATGGGCTATTTTATTATACAACGTGTAACATGTAAATGCGACACCTTCCGTGTGGTATCTCGGGCATTGAAACTGAATAACTTTTTTTCCACTCCACGAGTTCTTGAAATTCGTCAAAAATAAGTTCTATTGGAACTTACACGATCTGCTGATCTAAACTAAAAAATCCGATCTAGTGCGAGTTGGACCGGACCTGTAGATGGAGAGCAATGGGTATCTCACCGTCCGTCTATCTATTGACGACAGGCCGTGTCGACAGCGCGTTCGTGTTCCACGCGCGCCTCTAAGAGATTTCAGTAAAGCAGAAGGGCCTGCTAGGGCCACCGCTTGCCGGGTTTGCAGTTGTTCGAAAGAAATACCGCGGCCCCGGAACATAAAGGGCAATAGAAGGAACGGGTAGGTTTTACAAGTCTGACACTCCCCCCCGCTAAGCTCAGAGAGGGAGAAATTATTTGATGATTTCCCATCCGCAAAAAAAACTGCGAGTCGGACTCGTGTACCGATGACGGTTTAAACTTACTGCCGTATCTTTTGACTGCGTAGATTAAGACCGTTGATTTTTAACAGCTCTAACGGAGTACAAACATGCATTTGATTTTAATTTCAACTCGATACGTCCACGCGATTCCGAGATAAAGGGTCTTGACAGACAGACGGACAACAAAGTGGACCTATTGGTCTTTTTGACGGGCCTGTTGGTCTAGTGGTTAGTGGACCTGACTGCTGAGCCGGAGGTCGTGGGTTCGATTCCCACCCAGGACAAACTTTGTGTGATGAGCATGATTGTTTGTTCTGTGTCTGGTTGTGATTTATCTATAATATGTATGTATTTATAAATTCTATAAGTATGTATATCAGTTGTCTGGTTACCATAACACAAGCTCTGCTTAGCTTGGGATCAGATAGCCGTGTGTGAGTTGTCCCAAGATATTTATTTATTTATTATTATTTACTATTAGTGATCCGTTTTTTCCTTGTGAGCTACGAAACAAAAGATATGAACCAAAGTGTTAGTTTCATAGTCTGTTATACAAAGAGACTTGCGTTCATTACACTGTTCGAAAATAAGTCTTGCATCAGCAGTTATGCTATCGCCTACGCTAATCACCAATCTCCTTCAATTTATTTCTTGAAACTAATCATCTAATGGATGATTGACCTGTGCTGAATCATTCATATCTAAAATGCTAATAAAGATATTCCTCTTCTTTTATCACTTAGGGTTAATTCTGGCTAATTTCTCGATAACCGGTTGATATTCTGAACTGTTTCTGGTGTACAATCATGAGCATTGACTTGTATACATGTAGCAACCTTTTGAAACTGATTTTCTCCTATTGATTGTACCTTTTATTGTAAGTTTACGTGGTTATGATATGAATATTAATGGATCGAGAGGGAGAGTAAGGCCAAAGAAAATATGGATGATTTTTCAAGGAATGATATAAAAGAAAAAGGAGTAAATGATGGCGTTACGGCTGACAGGGAAGAATGGAAGCAGAAAAAGTGTTGCCCCGACCCCAAATAAAATTGGAAAAAAGCAGGAAAAATATTTCATTGAAATGTTGGTCTTATCTTAAATATTAATCGTTATCATACGTGAATATAGCTTTTGAATTTTCTTAAGTGTACCTATACATACTAGCTGCGCCCTGCAGTTTTACTCGCATGGTGATAGAATAAACAATAAGAATTGTAGCCTTGTTATTTTGATATGTAACCTATTATTGTGAAGTTTCATCAAAATCCATTTAGTAGATTTTACGCGAAAGATTAACAAACATAGTTACATACATCCTCACAAACGCTTTTATAATATTAGTAGGATTTAATGCTCGTGAATGTACTGAAGGTCGTGGGATCGATGTTCATGCTACATAATTTATTTGCATGACCTACAGACTGTTTGTTTTGAGTCTGAGTCTGTAAATCAGCACTTCTAAGATATTTATGTGATAATTGTGATGAGTGCGATATGTTGCTAACTGACAGAAATATGCAGAACATTTATTTTCTGTGGTTTCGATCGTGTTGGGATCGTCTAATATTATCTTACGGAAATATTCTACCAGGATAACAAAAAGCACTAAACTTTTCTTAACCTACTAGGTCAGGGGTGGCAAACCTTGATGGACCAACGTGCCATTTTTTCCTAAAGAAATGATGAATGCCACAGACGTGCCATCAATTTGGAACTTTTTTTACTGACTAGTAGAGTCATCGCTAAACGGTTTCTAAGTGAATTAATCCTCTTCATCTCTGAAAATAATGAATCGCTCCGGCGAGTTAAAAAATGATAGGAAGATAAAAATGTGATTAAAATTGATTGTGTGCCCAAATCGTTGCGTAGCGTGCCGTCAATGGCACGCGTGCCATTAACGGCATCTCTGTACTAGGTCATAGTCCACATGTTTTTCAAATTATATCAAAATCCGTTCAGACGTGTAGGTGGAACATACTAAACAGTCTGATAGAGTTACATTCGCATTAATAAAGACAAAGAATCTATTATATTATAATATAAACACGAAGCAGACATTTTACGTTCGAAAAGTAATCTGGAACAAAATCGAAATATATAAATGAACTGTTTTAATTGAACTGCAGTTCGCAAATATAAAAGACTAGCTGTCCGACGCGGTATCACCCGCGTAATAAGTTTCTGCCCCGCTCCCAAGGGTAGTAAGTAGCAAGATGTTGTATATATATAGCCTTTGTTATTTCCTGAAAGCTTATCAGGAATATTAGTAAAAGCAATGGTTAAAATCGGTCCAGTAGTTTTGGAGCCTATTCGATACAAACAAACAAACAAATCTTTCCTCTTTATAATATAAGCATAGATATAATATTGTCATGACAAATTCGCGCAGCTATCTTTATTCGGTGCATTAATATTCACCGACTGTAATTTTTATAACTCACGCGACTTGTTGTGAATCTTCCTCATCATGCAATCTGACTTTTGGCATTTTACTGGAAAATCGATACTGGATAAACGAAAACTTGTTTAGTTTATTACAATTTGCAATTAAATTGTCTACGGTCATACTTTGGCAAATTGATTTTGATGTCGGAAAATTCGATCAGAAGTTTGGTTTTTCATAGAAGACCTCTCCTTTGCGATTCTGCAGCTTATAAACAGAGCTGCAAGACCTATCATGAAGGAAGCTTAAATTTAACTTCTTAATACGTAAACATACATAAATCTTTTGATCGCGAATCCTTACTTAATATTATAAAAGCGAAAGTGAGTTTGTTTGTTACGTCTACACGCCTAAACGGCCAAACCAATTTTGATGAATTTTGATACAGAGATAGTTGTGACCCTGGAGACGGACATAGGCTGAAAAAAAGTGGGATAAGAGGAAGAAAAGGGGAGAGAAAGATTGTTTTTTTCGATCATCACGTAGTAACTATGCCACGCGGACGAAGTCGCGGGCGGAAGTTAGAGCATTTATATTTCTTTCCCTTTGGTATGCATTACGCAGTTTAAATATAGTCATTCTTTTTTTTCGGATAGGATATGATCTGTGTTGTCCCGTTCTCGGCGCAACGGAGTGTCAGACTTGTAGGTACTGCCTAAAACCCATCCATGTTCCTTGTTTTGCTATTTGAGTTTTGGAACCCTGGTTATATTCACAACTTACGGTTGCAAATACTTAATAATAAAAAAATCGGCCAAGTGCGAGTCGGACTCGCGCAATGAGGGTTCCGTCCAAACTTGCGACATAAACGCCCATATCTTTTGCGTAGACCTAGAGGGTTGATATTTACAAAGCTCCAACGGATGGTCCGTTACTACTTGAGTATATGGTTTTAATTTCAGTTCCCGAGATAAAAGGTTTTGACAGACAGACAGACAGTAAAGTGATCCTATAAGAATTCGGTTTTTTTCCTTTTGAGGTACGAAACCCTAAAAGAAAAAACAATCCTTACCTTAATACATCCACAACCGAGGCTTTGAAACTGATGACAAATAACAAGAATCCTCAACGAAATATAAAAAAGTTATCATTCATTATCATTCTCGAGACAAAAGATGAAGCTCTCCTTATCATCTCGGACGTCCTTCCTTATAAAACGCTTCGCGGAATAAAACAAAAGGCGATCACCCTGTTATCACTCTCTGTAGTAATTTCTTTGTATGCCACACATTCACGTTGTATCCTGAGGTCATGGTCGGGGACTTATCATATCCGTTGCTGAATACTGTTGTGTAAGATACCAATGCACCAATGACCGCCCCCGTCCTTGTGTGATAGCCTTTATTTATATATTTATTTACTCGCTGCTGGTCCTGACTATGCTCGGGTGCAATTTATTATAGGACTAAATGAGTAGTATGCTTAGTAAAAAAACACTGGCCAAGTACGGCTCTGTACAAACTTGCGACATAAACGGCTACTTATAAATATTTTTCGACTTTAAAAAAAGGAGGTGGTTATCAATTCGACTATATGTTTTCTGCCTCATAACTTTTGACTGGGTGAACCGATTTTGATGATTCTTTTAGAAAGCTGTCGCGTCCCATGTGGTCCCATTTGATTTAATTTTATTTATATTGTTTAGGAAGTTTATGAGTTATCGTGTATAATACTTACATGACATATGTTTTCTCTATGTAACGATAGAAAATGAATACTCGATAAAAAAATAACAAATACAAGATCATAAAACCATAACTAAAAATGCTGAAATAAAAACTTAAAAAAAAATAAAACCAACTTACAAAAAAAAAAAAAAAAATAACTTTATTTCCGGAAGTCGGTGGAATAAAACGAAACCAACAAACTCACCGAATTACGCAAATAGAGTAATTTTCCACTTATCATTTTTTTTTGACTGCGTAGATTCAGAGGGTTGATTTTTTGACAGCTTCAAGGCAACACAGACTTGCATTCGATTTTAATTGTGACTCGATACCTCCACACGTTTCCGAGTAAAGGGTCTTGACATACAGACGGACAACAAAGGATCCTATTCTGCCCCCGATATTTAAAAAGACGTATCTAACAAATTTTTCCTATTTTGAGTTATACATTGCCAGAATCAGAAAAAAAAATGCGCATCTGCCTGTATTTTTATTAAATTTAGATAATTTTTGTTAGATACGTCTTTTTAATTATCGGGGGCAGTATTAGGTTTCCATTTTTTCTTGTTGAGGTTCATTTTTTCTTTGATACATTTTGATTTTTTCGGTTTAATAAACACCCATAACTGGCTAGTAATTTTTAAGTGATGATCCTTCATTCGTGTGGAAATAAAGAATGCCACAGTAAAATAAAGAGCTATAACTTCTCGTTATTTTACTGTGGCTTTTCCCACTTGACTCGTGGCAGCACAAACTTGCTTCATTATAAAAAAAAAACGAGAAAACAAAGAAAACTTTCTTTTGTACCTACATACTTACACAAAGAAGACTTTGTTACAAAATAATAATGAACCTTCATAACTTGACCTTAAGTTTAGTGTTGTAAAATATATATATTATTAAAATATTTTATTTCACATAGTCCTGGAGACAAGGAAATTTATAAAACATCGAGAAAAGTTGCACGATTCGCGTACGTCGTTTCCTACGGAGAAGAACCGCTAAGAAACTCTATGGTTACTATTTTAAAAAGAAGAAGCCTTTTAGTACAAAGCTAAATAGTTAAATTGGCTGACATTCAAATGATTGAATGAAAAATTTATTTCTCTTCGAAACCGATAATATAAGATTCTTACGAAAAATACTGGTATCTGAATTCCGATTAACTAGAAGTGATCTATAGCCGCTAAAAGGCTAAATAAGTTTAGCAATAAATAGGGACAATCGATTAAAAAAAAATCGTGTAGTTGCAGAAGCTGAACTCCTGTTCCGAAGGTTTTTAAATCGCGGTACTGCATCATAAAGTTCTGGGGCTGGGGCCAAAATTGATGCGAGTTTATCTTGATTGATTGGTTGGATGTTTTTAGTAATTAAACTAGCTTTACCTCGCGTTTTGGTACCGCTCTTAATATACCCTTAGATACTCAAGACTGCAGTTTCCTGCATTGCATTTGATTATCCACCATATCCAAACATATAAACAAATGCAATTTTTGTGTGATAAGATAAAATATAGTTTATCCACATGAACTAAAGTTTATTTTTCCTTATCACGCCCCCATTATAGGAACTGAACTACTTTACAAAGGCAGAATTTAATTTCAAAAGCAGTATCGAAATCTTCCTCAGAATATCGCGTCGGGTGCTGACACCAGTACATCCACATCGAAGGTCGTGGATGTTGGGGCGGAAGGGGGTGTAGCCGAGCTGGTGGACCTGGAACAGGAGCTCAGTTCCCTTAGGAGAGGACTGACCCAGGTTGAGGGTCTGACTCCTTCTAATGACCCGTTTGGAGACTCCTTCACGGCTTTGCCTTCACAGGTAAAATTAAGGAATTATAGTTAGAGCTGATTTCATCAATGACTCTGAACATCTAAATGGCGTTCAGGAACTGTCAAAGGCAATATTCCTTAGTAATTATGAGCTGGTAGGAGAACGCGCTGTTTCGGGAATAGTGGAAAGAGTGGAGCACGGATTTTCTCCAGGAGTAGGACGGAAAGTTCTATAAAAAAAATGACACTGACAGCTCTTGAACGTGGTTTAGGCGTGCTAATCGAGTTGAATTTCGTTGGTGATATTTGTGTTTGAATTTTAGTAACTATAGATATGTATTTGGTAGAAAATGTCCTCAGCTGAACTTGGCTTGTCCCTTGAATGTTAGGTCTAGACTCTAGACAACAATTTGGCATGGCGTAGTGCCAAATTGTTGCTTGAAATTACCATCTTTTATTTCACGATTTAGGTATACTTTTGCATAATCACAATGAGTAATATAAAACCTTAAGTCATATTTTTACATCATTTTCATGTACCATCTTTTCCTTAAAAAAATCTTATTGCTTGGAACGACTAATGCGAGGTTTTCAAACATTCTTTAAATCTCCAAGCCTTGTAAGTTTATTGTAATCAAAATCTAACATCTCTCTCGCTTGTTTACATTCCAGAAGGGTCTCCTCCCCCCGCCCCCGCCGGGTGCGTCGTCTCGCGGGCGCAGCACCCCGGCCGCGCCCCCGTCCTCCCGCGGCGTGTTCAGCCCGGGCAAGGCGGCGCCCGCGCTGCCCTTCGACTTAGCAACCGTAGCCGCTGAATTCGAACCTACACCCGCACTAGTCGACAATCTCAATGATACACCGGTTAGTAGAACATGCTTTGAAGATAATCTTAAGATTTATCAAAATGGTGGAAAGGAAATATGGCACTTATGGAAGTGGAACCGGATGCTTGTCATGTCACAAATATGCAGACTGATTAGAGTGATGAGATTTTTCCATTGTAACACGTAATATAACTTAAAAATGCTGCAATTGTATTTTACATAGTGTATAGTTAGTCTTATTGGCTTTACCACTTTTAAAACCAATCCTTTGTAATATCATTATCTGTAACAACCGATGGATTAAGTAGAGACATACACACAAAGCACAACTAGTACTTGAAGAAGAAGAGAAAGGAGATAGAGTTAGGCGAAAAGATTTTTTTTTCTTGCGGGATGCATGCAGGGATATTTGTTAAATAACTGGCCAAGAGCGAGACAGACTTGCACACCGAGAGTTCTGTACAAACTTGTGACATAAACAGCCATAGATTTAGAGAAATATTTTTTTCACAGCACCATAGAGTTCAGTATTTGGTTTTAATTTCAACTCGATACCTCCACGCGTTCTCAAGATAAAGGTTCTTTACAGACAGACGGACTACAAAGTGTCGTTACTTTTACACCTTGTTTGGAAGATATTTTGAATGAGTTTCATTTCCATACTGTGTCATATTTCATTCCCTACGACCCCTCATATTTATTAGTACCTATAAACGTCATGTAACTATTTGCCTTGTCATTTGCATGTCAATGAATTGAGATGGCAAATGTAACATAATTTCCGTTATAAGACGTCTGTAAGAATTTATAGCTTCATGCAGTCGGTAATCGTTAAGTGGGCTTTTATGTAACTGGCAATATTTTATCGAAATTAAACATCCATAAATAATGAACCGCTGTATGGAGTAAATAGATTGTAGCAAAATCAAAATGGCAGCACTCACGTACTTAAAAAAAATCGTTTATGACATAGATATTTTCTAAATAAATTGCAATACGATAGTGCTGTAATTTGTGAACAAGTTATTTACCATCTTATTGGAACGATTGTCGTAAAAACTTACACAAAGTATAAATTCAATTATTTAGCGAATTCTGAGGAATTTTGCTAGCTAATTTAATTTAACCTTATAAATCAATGATTGGAATTACCAAACAACTTAACCTCCCAATTAGTTATCAGTGTGTATTGATGTGTTTGGCGATCTCAAGTTGCTTTACTTATTAAGTCAACTACTTGAGGTCACGAACAATGTAAAATAACATGTCTTATTTCACCACACGTTCCTTATAAGCCCTACTTAACTTAAAATAATTGATAAATTATGATCATATATTTTTTCGATACTTGTTTAAATGTTCTGAAATTCGTGTAGTGGTGGAAAACATGTTAAAACAAATAATCTCATACTCTGTATGATGTAAGGGACATCAACGTTCATACTGATACCATGAATTCATCTCGATACTAGACCCCCAGTGTAAAAACTTCCTCCAAAGATCCTACATCTGAAGTTTTAAAATCATAATGAATTCACAGTAACAGTTAGCGCGTAACTCCCGTACACCCTTTATTTTAAAAAAATAACTGATACTAATAAATATGCCTAAATAAATATATCTTATTTTATGTTGTAAAACGGCCGTTTGGACAGATGTAATACTTATTTAACAATTAAAGTTTTTCTTGTAGTTGTACTTATTTTGGCAACGCTGTGTACTTTATATTAATGTTATGTGTAAGTGGATATATACTGTATTAGTACCCTATAGTGCATGATCTTTCTGTCTATGGTATTGCTTGAAAATTACTGGTGGGGAATGTTATTGCGAAAATCTACTTTAATACTAATAGAAAAGAGTATAGTATATCTTAATTGGCCGTAATAAAGGAGACTCAAATGGCTACAAAAAAGTTTTGGCTCCTTTTCTATTGCTGTTATTCACTTGGTGTATTTATGAAAATATAAGCTTAATTTTATAAATTCAAATAAAACTTTATTGCAAAAACCATAGCGTACAGCTTGTGTAAGCTAAGTATCGCTTATATTTAGAAAAAAAAAACGCAAGTTAAATACTGGCTTAAACAATTGAAAGTGTGACGGTAAATAAGTCTGGGTTATAAATACATTTTTCGCAAAAACATTTCTTGGTTAGTAGTAGCTCCCTGTGCTGTGACGTCTGGTCTGTGTGCTATAAGACTGAATTATGTGGACGTGACGCTTAACTTTACTGTACCGAGAACCGCTCCCCGAGCATGACGCTACTTCGCGACGCGCAGTGTCACTGTGAGACCTACCCCGCACGACTCAATCTCGCCCGGTTTACGTTACGCACTACGAAACGCACCATCTACGGTTATGTGTTTAGACGCACGCTTTCATCATTGTAGAACGAACCTTTTTGTTGTTTATTAAAGTTTAAAATGTTTTACAATCCCTGGATTACTTGCATCGACAACGATCAAGTAATTCTTGCTCTCTTGAAGTTTGTATGCGCTCCACGTCTACATATACTTAGTGTTATGGTGACTGGCTGTGTTACAGGTTTGCCAGGCCGGCGCGTCCACGACGCAGTCGCTCAGTTACGACGTATTCACGGAACTAGACCCCCTCGGCACCGGCCGGAGTAAACCTTACGTTGACAAAAAACTCTTCTTTCAGGAGCTCAAAAATCCGCCAAAGAAAGTGCTCAAAGACCTCGTGTCGACACAGAGTCTTATATCAGACATATTGCCGGTCACCACAGACACTAAGATTGAGCATTACGGGCCGGCGACGACGATGACGTCACTGTCGCGGCACTCGGGCGGGTCCGTAGCGATCGTCAAGCCGACGCAGAGCGCACTGTTCACGGGGAACTTTTTCTCCTCGGACCCGTTCGCGGAGACGGATCCTTTCGATAACACTGATCCGTTTTCGGATTCGTTTAAGGACGATCCGTTTACCAGTATGCAGGAGTTCCCGAAGTCGAGTGTATTACGAGTGGATGAGCTTAAGAGCAAACTGAGCAGGGAACCGCCGGTGGAGAAGGCCGAGCCTGTGGAGAATGGGAAGAGCGTGTTCAATGGACCGCTGCAGGTCAGCCTGCCGCCGGAGCCCGCGCCCAAGTCGCCACGGCTGCAGAGACAGGTAATTTCTCTGCAAATTTAGCGTACATATTTATGTTGTCTATGCCCAGTTACCGTATTTATTTTTTGCTCCTTCCGTGCTTTTATCCAAAATTCCTGGCTTGTTAATTATATAGAATTTTTTTATTGTTATTCGCGACTGTCAATTTTATTTTGTTCAGTGTGGCGTATGATTACCATAATTATATCTTATTTCTATGTGTGAAAGAGATGGTGCTAGACATCCAGTATAGCTATGTCTCTTTCCCACACTGAAATTATATTAAAACAATGTTGCTTTAAGACGTTATGGTATTTCACCTGCTACCCTACCATGGCGTTTTAAAGCAGAACTTATTCCACTGAGGGAAAGAGATGGTGCTAGACAACCTGTATAGCTCTGTCTCTTTCCCTCAGTAGGCCTACAGATTGTACTCACACCGAAAAAATGTCTGATTGAAAACGATTAAGCGACTTGAAGCGACCAATTGCTTTGCTCCGGGTGTGGGACGCGCTATACTCTTAACTCGCACGTCTCATGCCTTCAATACAACAACAAAACAAAAACACCACGACCCTTCATGATTATAGTAAACGATATGTATCGCTACCTAAATATCATATCTCACGTGTATCATAATACAGGACTGACCTGTGTATTATGATAAGCGTGTGGGTACGACATTTAACGACAGTCAATTATGGGTAGCGATAGCTATCGTTTACTATTGCGAGTTTTTGGTACAAGGTCACAGAGCTTAAACCATAGAGTTCCATTGACAGAGCACGTCAGGCAGTACAGTGCGCCAGCGGCCGCAGGCTCACAAGCTGAGCGCGGACGGCGCGTCGCCGCCGCCGCCGCTGCCTCCCAAGAAGCCCGCCGAGCTGGCGGCCGCGCGGCCCCCGCCCCGCCCGCCGCACGACCACGACGATGACGACGTGGGCCCGCCGCTGCCCAAGCCGGCGATGAGAAGAGAACCATTGGTGAGTTGTCATATGTTAATGCGACTTAAAGCTCCTCATATTGATGTAGTGAAATATACTGTTTCAAATTTGTAACGATTACCAACTTGTGATCATTTTACCCGGCATTTTTTTGTTTTTTATACTTCGTAATAGAAAATGTCTCGTAAATCTGCTTTTGAGGCCACAATTTTTGCACCAATTTGCCTAATAGCTGTATTAAACCTCTAGAACCCAGCTGTACAAAAACGTGCCAGTAAACAAGCATTACCGTTGAGCCCCGCTGGCACAAATTTGTGCCACTAAACCCCGACCGATTTAAAACTGTATGTGTAGTAAAGACACGAGCCCGCCCGGCGGTGCTTCACGGATAGTTGACGTAAATAATGGCGGTCTTTGAGAGGTTAAAGAGTCGATCGCTCTAAACACTACTTAATAATTTGATTGGGGTTGGCGCAGTATGCCTTCTTCCATTACTCATAATTTCATCAAACATCTCCTTTCTGTTCTCCACGCAGTCCATCCATCGTTTCTCTGGCCTTCTTCTACCGGGTTTTAAGAATACCCATTCACATTCATACTCAAAACTTTCCTCACAATATGTTCTTCATTCCTCATACTAATGGCAACCGCTTACCACACAACTTTTCAGTCACTGGCACTACTGTCAGACCCCTCTTCTATCCTCTTTCTTATTTTATCCATTTGCGTAACACCACAAATCCCCTTTTTATCGTATAGGAAATCATCAAATATCTTCTTTTGCTATTTGTGTTCCGAGACCACGATATTTCTTTCGAGTAACCCCTTGAACACATCCACAAATAATTCTGATCTTAGACAAAAACTAACCTAGAAAATATATGTTATCCAGGCTGACCGCAGCATGAAGCCCCGCCTATCATCAGCGGCAACCAATAGCAGCGAAGACGAGTACCTGACGCCCGCCCCGCCCCCCCTCCCTACCGCGCGACGGTTCGACATCACACTCAGCCAGTTGCTCACCTGCACCATGGACGAGCTGGCACACAGGTAACTACCATTGCCACACGTACGAACTGGTATCTAGTACCATGACAAGTGTTGGATAAAGACAGGGCTATAAAAGATGTCTAGCGCCATCTCTTTCCCACACTTGAAAAAAATTAGAATAGTACTGCTTTATAGACATCTTGGTAACCCACAGCTAGTTCCCGCCAACAACTGATACTAGGTTTTTTTTTAAACGTTGCCTCCTACTAGGAATTGCTCCTGTATCGTGGGTGCGTTTACAAACATTTAAATTTACATACACAAACAGCCAGACCATGAACAACTATCTGTAGGCCATATTGTCACTTGCGCGAATTGAACCTGCCACACGCAGCGCAGCAGTTGATCGCTCAGCCACTGCGACAAACGTGTCGTCAAATTATAAATGATGTTTATTTTACAAGTGAGACGTCTTTTTTTAAATTAGTTGAGGCCGGTCTTTCGTGGCGTATATCCTAACTAATATTATAAAAGCGAAAGTGAGTTTGTTTGTTTGTTACCTCTTCACGCTTTAATGGCTTAACCGATTTTGATGAATTTTGGTACAGAGATAGTTAGGAGCCAGGGGACCGACATAGGCTAATTTTTATTTAAAAAAAGTGGGCTGTGAGAGAAAGAGGAAAGATAAGGGAAAACTTAGCGTTGCTATTACAAATCAATAAGGCGCAAGGGGAACTGTGTTACCCCGAATTTAACGCGAGCGAAACCGCGGGCATAAGCTAGTAGTATATATACGCCACGAAAGTTTCGTGGCCTATAGTTCCTGACAATTTAGCTTGACGAAACATGGTTTAAATTGGCCTAGTAGTTTCCTAGCCTATTCGGTACAAACAAACGAAAAAATATTTTCTCTTTGTAATATTAGTATAGTATAATTATTATAGATTAACAAAACTATCCAAATTTTCCTTCTAGATTACGAGTTCCCTCCGCAACTCTGTCTTCTATGACACTACCTCAACTAACAGATTACCTCAGATCGTATTTAGCTGCTGATAACGATAGAGCGGTAAGTAATCTGCAATTACTCATAATATCACGCCTGTATTAGTCGAAGGGTTGGTCAGAGGTGTAGGTACCTAATACTACACCCACATTTTACCAGTTATTTTATTAATCTTATGGCATTAATCGGGCACAGACCTAGACTAGACTGAGAAATTCCTGATGGTAAAGCCCAATAGAACTGTCCGACCTGGGAATGGAACCCAGCACCTCATGCTCAGCGCTTGCGACTATTAGGGCGCTTTCAATTTAGACGTTTCGTGTCGGACCGCTACGGTGCCGAAGCGGTGCGTGTGTCGTATAGCGCACGGACGGTCGTTTGTTTTCATACAAAGCGCGCGGTGCGGCGTCTGCGGCAGCGTTAGTACTACGCTCGCTCGACGGCAGGACGACAAACGCCACGCGTCAACTGTATGAAAAAAGACAACCGTCCGTGCGCTATACGACACACGCACCGCTTCGGCACCGTAGCGGTCCGACACGAAACGTCTAAATTGAAAGCGCCCTTAGACCAACGAGGCAATCTCATAATAGTCAGCATTTTATCTCCTCGCATAGATCTCACCATTAATGAATAACACAGCATATAAATAATTTGCCTAATAACGTTGTTATGAAACTGTTAGCAGATTAATATGACCCAATGAAAGCAAGCAAAGTTGAAGAAAAGTCAAATACTCTTAAGATTATGAAGAGTTCTAGCAATCCACACTTCTGAGCTAAATGAAGATACGGTCACTGGATCGCTAAAATTATCCATTACTTTTATGGCAGCCACTACAATATTTATTTGACATTATCATTCTCCTGGCCTTATCTCAGTTTATTTGTGGTCGGCGCAAGCATGTCTTCTTCCATACTTCCATACATCCTTCTTCTCTATGACTCGTTATCTCCATTCACCTTTTTTCTTGCCATATCATCTTTCACACAGTCCATTCATAGTTTCTTTCGTCTGTCCCTACTCATACAATATTTCATTGAAGTTATTTTTAATTCCAGCATATACACGTTGAACCAGCAACAAAAACCGAAAAGGAAAAACCGACACCAGCGGTCACAGCAATATCAACCTTATCAACACCAACCGCCAAACTAGAGAAGCCAGAGAAAATCAACACACAAGTGACGCAACCGAACGACTTCAAACCGGAATTCGAAGACAACTTCACACCGCCCGCAGACATTAGCGACACTTTTGTAGCTAACTTCGATGATTTCGACAAAAAAGCTAACCCTTCATACGACAGATACGCAGCTTTTAGAGAAATACAAGAAGAGGAGCTCAAAGCAAAGTCTATTTTAGACCCTATTGACGCTTTAGAATCAGAACCAAAACAAGACTCGGACGAAAAAGAATTGACAGCTATAGATAACTTAATAAGAGCCAATCAGGAAAGAGAAGTTAAAATTAAAAAAGATACAGCGTGTAGTCCTTTAAAAACTTTGGATGAATTGACGCTAGATTCGTTTAATATGTTCAGGAATTCTGTGAGTCCTAAGCCTTCGCAGATTGATGCCAAGATCGAGGATATCAAGTCTGTGATGAAGACCTTACAGATTGAGAAGTCTAGAAGGAGTGTGTCGCCGCGGGATAATGGACACGTTGATGTGAAACATGAGGATACTAATGATAGGTATGTAGACTGCTTGCGTTATTTTTTTTCACACACAGTAGAATCCGTTTATTATGACTCCCGCCTATATTGACCAACCGATTATTATGAATTACTCACACTGAAGTTTGGTTTTCATATAAAATTCTTAAGACGGCAATAATGACTTCGCTGAATTGATTTGCACGTATGTACCCCATCATTTGAATCCTTGCATCGTCCCGAGTTACTTAGGCTATTGAAAAAGTATAGGAATGCAATGTGGCTAGTATGTTAAATAAATGAACACCCACACTTTTTTTTTATGTTGTGCCCGATTATCTAATATATAAAATTCTCGTGTCACAGTTTTCGTTCCCATACTCCTCCAAAACGGCTGGACCGATTTGAACGAAATTTTGTGTGCATATCGGGTAGGTCTGAGAAACGGCCAACATCTATTTTTCATACCCCTAAGTGAGCAGCGGGTGAAACCGCTGGGCACAGCTAGTTATTAAATAATAATGATTCGTAACACCTTCGGCGGTGTTCGGGAGAGGTACGTGATACCCAGCGACGAAACAAGTCATTGTGGTTTACTTTTATTTTGAGTCTATTTCGAGCTACTTTTTGTTTTTGTTACGTCACAGTACGTAATTGATAGTTGATAGCCCCGCATTGGTTTTTAGTGATTGCTACCTTGACATATTTTCAAATATTTTATCTATACTAATATTGTAAAGCTGAAGAGTTTGTTTGTTTGTTTGTTTGAACGCGCTAATCTCGGGGACTACTGGTTGGAATTGGAAAATTCTTTTAGTGTTGGATAGTCCATTTCTTGAGGAAGGCTATAGGCTATATAACATCACGCTACGACCAACAGGTGCTGAGTAGCGTGGGTGAAACCGCGTGGAACAGCTAGTACTATATAAAAGTAACAATATGCTATACATAGAGCCCAGTTTGTTTTTTATTTGCGCATAATATAAAGAGAGTACCAAATAGTAAAATCACATTTTCCCAGTTATGTTAAACTTGCGTGTAACAGAGGCGAGGGGATTGACTCAGCTACCGATACCGAAGACTTTGAATAATAAAGTTGTTTATTTCTCTTCCACAAATAAATTAAATCAGTACTTAAGATGTAACATAGATACAGGAATAATGTATTTTATTTGTGGGAGACTGGCGCCTAAACTAAGTCAAGGCCTGTATTTTAGGTCACCAGGACCCAGGACACTAAAATATTTATTAGGAAAAGATAACAAAAGTAGTGCCTAAAATTGCAGTATCTGATATCAGTTTCTAAACCAAATTTTCTACTTTTATGTCTTTGCTCTTATTTTATTGCCTTTTTTGTTTCTTTTTAATTAATATACTTCAATTGAATTTATTTCAATTGCAGCATCGTTTCCAATCCTTCCAGATACGCAGCGTTACGCGAGATTACAATAACAGAACCACCACAGGACGAATTCGAGTCCCTACCACCAGAGCTCCCTAAAGAACGAAAGAGATCCGATGAGAAATCGGACGGATTCGACAATTCTGACTTCTTCGACTGTATTGACAATAGCTCCCTCTCTTTCACACATGTAGAGGATGCGTTTAGGAAGAGTCCTATAGTGAAGGAGAGAGAGAGGGAGAGGGAAGATGAGAAGAAGGTTGAGAAGAAGGAGGAGCCTATTGTGGAGATTGTGCCGTTGCCTGTGAGGGACCTGGCGCCACCTACAAGGCTGTCGACAGGGTCCATCAGTGATGTTGTTAGTGGGTCTTCGCCTGATACTAAAGGTAGGTTTGTGGAACAATTGACTTAACGTTACTTTACTTAACGTAAACGATTTATTGTTTTGCATCGACATTTCATCAAATTAAAATAATATTTTGAGGTGTTTTAACTGACTTTAATCAACTTTTGATTATTGCGATAGAATGTTTGCAAGAAAATAACTAGACTGTGTTTGACTCGTCATTTGCAGTAATAGTATTGTTGAACGCTTTGTTTATCGGCTGGAGACCGTAGAAGTTGGTTTTTTTTAACAAATACTTTTGAATGGAATATGCTGACGTGACGAACTGTTTAGTACCTCTTAGAGTGGTAAATGATAATAATTTTCTTTTTTGTTTAAAAAACAAAACCTGGTACATAATATAAATCCCTAAACTATTGCTGTTGGAGATTTTTTTGCTGCTACTAATACATAATTATATTGTAACTTCCAGAAAAAATAGGCGGCGTAGTAGTAGGCGGTACGGTGTGCACCGGCGTGGTGGGCGGCGTGACGGGCGGCGCGCTGGGCGGGCGCTGGGCGGCGCTGGGCGGCGCGCGCGCCTCGGGCGGCTCGTCCGACTCGCGCGACTCCGAGCCGCGCGTGCGCCTGCGCAGGCCGCGCCACCACGACCCGCCGCCGCGCCCCCCTATCGGTACGTCGACCAGACCGACCCTACCCTCACTCGTGTAACACTCATTCTTAACTTCCCTACTTAAGGTGCCAGGGTATTTTTTGATGATTAGCAGTCAGTATGGCTGAATGAAAACCTTGAATGAAAAAATAACGTTCGCGACCGTAAAACGTGCGTATCACTAAACAGTATAAAACAAAGTCAGTTCCCTTTGTCTGTCTGTCCCTATGTATGTTTATAGCTTTAAAACTACGCAACCGATTTTGATAATATTGTTTTTCAAAACGGTCGCACTTTATATTTTAATCAAGATTGCAAAAAAAAAGTTAAAATATTTACTCTCGCGAGATACCCTGGCGCAATCCCCTTTTTTGCGGATGGGAAATCATCAAATAACTTCCCCCGTTGTTCCTTATTTTGCCCTTTGTGTTCTGGGGCCGCGATATTTCCTTCAAACAACTTGCAACGCCGGCCGGCGACGCATCCCTTTTAAATTATGAAACTGACGGTTATACATATTGAATTTGAAGCTAAAACCGTTAATCATAACGTATTAATTAAGGAACTATTACAGTACAAACGTCATCATCTTCGCGTGACGTATCTCCGTGGGACGAGGAACTGCCGCCCGTGAACAGACTGCAGCGACCGCCATCACATAGGGATAGAGATTCAAGGTTAGTATTACGTTTCTACTGTATTATTTAAAGATTCAGATAGAGATATACAGTCACGAGACATAACATGTATTGTCCTAACCGTTTTCGGTCACAACGGCCTATCATAGCGGAGATTATCCATCTGCGCTCTAGATATTATGGTTGCGGCGTGTGTGCGCAGGCGCAGGTCCATGGACCATGGGTATGCATAATAATAACTAGTCAGCTGCCTTTGGGAGTCTTCCATTTTGGATTTTAAAATACGTGGCTTATGTAAGCATTGCATCCAACTTAACATGAATGCAAAATATCAAAACATTCTGAAACCGGAAAATGATTTAATTCTTAGATTGTTTACATAGTATATAAAATGAAACTAAAAAAAGTGTGTAAAAAAAAACTAATTTACGGTTAAATATATTTATTTCTCAAAAGAATTACAAATTCACTTACAGAGAAAATCTTCATTAAATGCAACTTAATTTAGAGCTGTAAGCGTAGCTTAAAATAAGAATACTGTGGGATGTTATGGTTTGTAGCTACATGTCTAACTAAAACTTAATATTATGTTAATGTTTTGACTTATCGAAACAAAACAATTGACCAATTTAATTATTTCTATTACCTTACAGACACAACTCATCCGGCTCAAGAGAATGCCTGGATTCAGGCAGTGGCCGAGAGAAAGACAAACTCCGGGACAAACGCGACATGAGGGACAGAGAAAGAGACATGAGTCGCGACGGCCGGGACTCCGCGCGGGATCGACGGGACTCGGCCCGGGACTCTGGCAGCGGCCGGGACCGACGTGACGTCAGCAAGGAACGGGACCATAGAGACCATAGGGATAGAAGGGACAGAAGGTAATTTTATGCATAAAATATGTTCGATAATAATATTTCCTGTATCGTGGGTGCGTTTAAAAACATTTAAACTCATATACACAAACAGCCAGACCAGAAACACTATGTGTAGGCCATATAAATATTAGATCCGTGCGAGAATCGACCTCACGACACGCAGCGCAGCAGTCAATCTCTCAGGCACTGCGCCAACCGTGCCCTCACAATTGTTTGTGGTTTTATTCCACGTCTGTTGTATTTTAGGATTTCGTACATCAAAAAGAAAAGACAGAACCCTCATAGGATCAGATATCGTGTTCAATTAAAACCATAATATATTCAAATCTGTGGCTGATGAATGAGCTGTGAAATCAACCCTCTACGCAGGCAAAAGATATTGGCGTTTATATCGCAAGTTTGACGACGGAACCTTTGGTGCGCGAGTTCGACTCGCACTTGGCCGGTTTTTTATATTAGCGAGAATTTGTAATTTTACATGATGATAATTGTATTGAAATATTTTCCAACAGTCCCATCTTTCGTTTAAACGTACATTCAAGAAAATAAATTATTCTTATTTATATTTCCAGGTCCAGAGACAGGGAGAACGACTCCTGGGATAGAGACAGGACGTACAGTAGGGAGAGAGAGTACCGGGACTCCAGGAGTAGAGAGAGGCTGCCCAAAGACTACAGAGAGAAGGACAGGGATAGACATAGGAAGCCCCGGCATTCTTATGATGAGGATGAGGAGTAAGTTCATACAATTTGTTATATTCTTTTTTTATTTTATGTAACTACAGATCTAATGGATATCATGGGTATCCAGTTTAATAGTAATACTTGCTTAAAACTGTCCCACTGCGGGTCACAGGCTTCTTCTCAGAGTTTTACTGCCAAAAACCCGCCCATGTGCCTTCTTATGCCCTGTATATTTCTGGACCGTGGTATCTCTTTTGGAACCTGCAACCCCGGGTCGAGTTAACCCTTAATTTAATGATCCATAATAAATAACATACATTTTCTTTTCACGATTTCATTGAAGACTTTTTTTTCTTTTATTTCGTTCTTCTGTTTGTCTTACGCTCAGAGTAAAAAATGCACATGCGCCTTTACTGATTTATTTCGTAAATTCAAGTGTTAAGCTTATACTTCTTTCACGGCAAAGTTGAAGTTGTTTGCAATATAAACTTCTAATAAACAGAGTAAGTAGTAACGATATAGTATTGTTTAGTTACAGTGACGGCTGTGGATCAGGACGATCGTCACCCAGGGACCGCTGGCCAGACCAAAGATGGAGGAGAGACGGTCAGTGTTGTACCTATCTAAATCTTTTAGACTCTTTATTCGAAGATTGTAAAGTAACTTGGTTTATTTTGAATGCTTTTGATCTTTGGCTTGTAACCGGAAGTGAGCGTCATCTAATATGAATAGTTAATTTAGACGAATAATAAAGAAGTATTTGTTCATTTCCAGAGAGAAATTATGGCTCTCTCGGCTGGCGAGAAACGAGGCGTCGCGCTGAGCAAAGACAAAGTGAAGACTCTAGTGAAAGAAGGTTTGTGTGTGAATATCTTTTAGTCCAACACTAAACCAGTAACAATACCTGGTGATTAGGTTATTGCTGCCTAGGCTACACAACGTATTTGCCTTGGGTATAGCCGCATGTCAATATTTAAACTACAAAAACCTCCTAAGATATAAAGTAAAGACATTCATGACATACATTTTCCTGCACTTGCACACTCCTTCACAGCGAAGGTGGTTCTTATTAAAAAAATAATAATAGTATAGTTTATCACGCCCTTTTTAATATAGCTATCAAGTTTTCACGCCGATAATAGTCTCTGGTGTCCCCTGCCAGTTGTTTGTCCCCTTATTTCACTTTATTTTATATACCTACTTTACAATCTATAAAATCGGACTTCATTATAAACAACACTGCTATAAAAATCGCATCAATTTAACTAAGTCCCGTATGACAGGTACGGGTCCACGCTGGGCTGGTCGTCCCGTCGCGCGGGCGCTCGCCGCTCGTCGTCCCGCGAGCGCGAGCAGCCGCGCGACGGTCGGCGGCGCGCGCGACGCGACGACACGCGGCGGCCGCGCGACTACCGCTTCTCCAACGACTTCTCGCCGCGCGACCGCGACCACGCCTCGCCCTTCGACAACGACTTCCACGACACTCCGACACCGACGGGGAAGAAGAGGGCGCCCTACGCCAGTTTGGAGGGGACCAGGTATGTATATTTCCCTATTTTTTTTATCGTTGCCGTCGTTAAGGACCTCGGTAAATCCATCTAGATTTTTAGGGTTCCTTATCTCAAAAGGAAAAAATGCGCCGTTTTTTTTCCTTTTGAGGTACGGAACCCTAAAAATTCTACTACTTTGTTGTCCGTCTGTCTGTCAAGACCCTTTATCTCGGGAATGCGTGGAGGAATCAAGTTGGAATTAAAAACATATACTCAACTCTGTGGTCCCTTTGTGCTAAGTTATGGCTGCTTATCTCGCAAGTTTGTGGGGAACCCTCGGTGCGCCAGACGGGCTCGCTCTTCACGGAATATTGGTTTGTGCCTAGTTGACGGCGAGTAAAATGAGGATGTACTCTTAGGTACACCTTTGCTTGATTACATGTTTTTTCCATCTATATTAGCTACAAACTACAGTAGCCGACCGTAAAAATACTCCCGATTAAATTTAGCTGGAGATACTTCACAGACATGATGGCTATAGATTCCAGATGTACTGACTAGTCACTGATTAGTAAAAGAAAACCGACTATCAATAGATATAATTTATTTTATCTCGTTAGTCAACGATTAGAAGCGTGTTGCTTTTAAAACTGTCGCTGGATCAACAGTATTATGTAATGAAAAGCTTCAAAACAATTCCAAGTTATATGAGAATATAAACGGAATCCAAAAAATATAATAAACTAGCTTTCGCCCGCGTTAAATTTGGGGTAATACAGTTCCCCCTGCGTTTTATTGATTTTTAATAGCAACGCTAAGTTTTCCCTTTTCCTCCCTCTTTCTCCTGCACATCCCACTTTTTTTTAAATAAAAATTAGCCTATGTCCGTCTCCTGGTTCCCAACTATCTCTGTACCAAAATTCATCAAAATCGGTTTAGCCATTAAAGCGTGAAGAGGTAACAAACTCACTTTCGCTTTTATAATATTTGTAAGGAAGTAAGGATTTATTTTTGACAACAATAATATCTTTCATTCCAGATTCGCATTCGAACCAGAAGACGTAACAGCGTCTCCGATATCAGTGAGCAGCGCGCGCGCACGCGACAGCGAACAGAGCGCGACTCGCTTCCGCTTCGACTCCGACTCCATCTCACCGCGCTCCATGTTCGAAGACGACTTCGCCGCCGCCCCCCGCCCCCGCACCGCTTCCATCGCCGAAGAAGAAGAAGGAGACCTCCCACCCCTGAGACCTCGCCCCCCTCCCACTACCACCAGAGATATCCGTAAGTCGGATTCTATAAACATCTTTACCAGAGAGTCAGACCCGTTTGAAGGAGATGCGTTCTTCGCGTGTACTGGATCTGATCGGGCGGCGCGAAGGGAGAACTGGCCCGGAGACTTTCAAGGGTTTGATAATGCGTGAGGGCGGGTAGTCTGGTTTGTCTAGGGTCGAAGGGTTCTTAGCGTGGATAGTGGAAATGGGGGTGATTTGGGGAGACTGAAGGAGTTTATATTTTAAGGGTGTTTATAATTTTTTATGTTTATTTTGGGACTGCTTTAAAAAATGAACTGCTTTTTTCAGATATTTCATTATCATCCCTGATTCCACTTTTTGTGACCTCTATTTGCATTCACCTACTAGTTTTGTAATCGCTTTTTAAAGTTCCTAAAGATTTTCTCGCCGCGAGATTGAATTTAAAATGAAAACGATGTTCTTCGTATTTTGAGAATGAATGAGTACGTTGCCAATTTTATTATTACAAAAAAAAATCGCCATTGAAGTATTAGGATACAGATGAATACAAATAGAGGTCGACGATTAAAAAAACGAAATGCTGTGAGGGACATTTAGTGTGCTGTTGAATTTTCAACTTTAAGTAGAACAACCTACCGCTGCAGCTCCAATCAAAATCACACCTTTCAACATTTCCACCGTCAATGTGTTGGATAGTTTCCGTTAAGGTCGTAAAAAGGAGGATATGATAATGAAAAGAGTCTTGCCATAGAAATTAAGTATTTTTCCATGGATCTCTTTTACCGTGTGCGATAGACTCCCAAATAGATGTCTAAAATAATCTCACGGTCGGTCGATTTCAATTTGAAGGGCTTGTCACTTGGTCACGCGTTATGTTATAGTGATGCTCTATGATTTATGTATGACCATAGATAATAAACCACTTATAACGAAGAGATGCGCTGTGGTTTGAAAAGACTTATGTATGTTTTTACCAACACTACACGACACCTAAATGTATACTGTTGGATTTTGAACACTCAACACAATGCGAAGAGTTGAAATCCCAACAGCAAATATTTGTGTCTTTGTTTCAAAGTTGTTAAGTTTTAGTCAAAACAAGCTCTTGGATACCTTATCTTTAAGATTACGTGCTTTATTGATTACCAACTGAAATTTAATTCGTAAATAATAATATATGGATTTTTTACTGGCCTGCCCTACTCATGAAAATTAAGATACTCTTACTATATATGAAATCACAAATATAAATCACCTGCTCCATATATTTATCTTCACACAACGCAATAAAAATTCGTTTACATATCCATTTCAGAGTAAGTCTCAAACCCCCGAATACTAAAACGTCACTCAAAATTTAAGTCCCACTTAAGTTTAACAGAGACTCAGAAGTGACGTTTGACCATACAAAATCTAAAGTTTAAGAACTGCTCGAATGTTAAGCAGCCCTCACATTTTGAGTGACGTTTCAGTATTCGGGGGATAGAGGCTTATGTTTATGATTAAGTACTTCAATCCCATAGTGTAATGCCGACGTTGAACTGATCACCCTGTATAACGAATGTAAAAAAAAACCCTCAATGAAGCCGAAAGGCAATTTTTCTCATTTTTTGTTCTGGAACATAACTGTACTGTATCACACAGGTCAAAAAACATACAAGTTTTGAATGTTATGAACTTCACTTGAAATACCTCCACGAACCCCATACTATTCAATGTATCCATCAGCACAAAGGTATGTGCGTTAGATTGAGCCCTACCGTAAAAACCGACGAGTGCGAGTCGGAAACGCCCTCCGAGAGTTCCATACAAGCTTGCGAAATAAACGCCCATATTTTTGGTCTGCGAAGACTTAGAGAGATGGTTTTAACAGCTCCAAGGGACCACTGACTTGAGTACATGGTTTTAATTTCAACTCGATACCTTCACGCGTTCCCGAGATAAAGGGTCTTGACAGACGGACAACAAAGTGATCCTATAACGGTTCTATTTTTTCCTTTTGAGGCATGGAACCCTAATAAAATAATTCCGTTTCCCTGCAATATTTTTTGCGTAGAGTTTTCTTTTTTGATGTACTGAATGCATGGTTGACGGCTCCGCGTAGGGTCCGTTTACACCGTGTGTAACCACTGACCATTGTCGTCGTAGTATTTTGTATAATATGTTGAGATATATAAAGGCAAGAGACACCTCCTGTCTGTATCTGTCATTAGACGCAACCTGTGATATATATAATCAACGCCCCTTTTTATTTCTGCGCTTTCCTAATGTTTTTTTTTTACCTCAAGTTAATGTCACAATTCTTTAAAAGTAATGTTGTATGAATTTATAAATAGTCGTAAAGTAAATAAGTTTAACAACACATTCATTAATGTGCATATTATACTTGTAATGTATTTTTTTTAAGAGTTCGGTCTCAATGTATACTTTTTAACACTCTTTTTTAAATTGAATAAAATTCTGACTTGAAAATGTGGAATAAAAATGTTTTTTAATCGGTTTTCAGTGATACAACACTGCTTGTATATAAAAATAAACATGTGGTAAATAAACCCTTATTTAGAAGACTGCACATATTCGTAGACGTAGTGGATCAAATATCTTATGTATCTTATATTAATAGTGAAACAATCATTCCGATTTTAAACTATAACGCTCATAGGCCGAAATTTACACGGGTTTACTGATAACATTGAAAAGTACGCTTCATCGCCATTAAAAATAAAGTACATATTAGTACAAACATCAATGATTTGGCGTCTGCGAATACGCTCATACTTACATGTTTGAACTTTAAGGTGTTAACAACAAAGGTAGTTATTTAATGTCATCAGAAAAACTCCTGCCTCTCGGTCTGCTGTGACTGTAAGCCTAAGATATTAATTATTTGGACTGATAAAGTCTATGGAATAAAATCTAGGTATGAAAAGTTATCACCAAAAGAATGTTTGGGCACAAATCTGTACAGTATTTAAATTGGTATTGTAAATATTTTGCTACAATGCAATCATGTGCCGCTGTGTTAAGTGTAAATAATTAATATTTTGTAAATCATTTGAAATATTTACGTCAAAGACTGTACATAAGTGTACCGCTAAAATATTTTGAGCACACCATCTAGAAAAATATTAGAACATAAAGTATTGTATACTTACATAAAAAATAAAAAAAATGGTTAAAAAACTTTTGCTGATCATGATTTACATAATTTTTGTTTTTTTTATTGTAATCTATTTTGTAACATTAAAGAAATAAAAATGCATTTTCTAACTTCATAGAATACAGTATTTAATAGTCGAAAACTTGGCACACATTTGATAAAAAAAAAACACATTTTATGAATATGTTTTACGTTAAGTCTGATGCATATTGTGAATAAATTAATTTTCTATCTCATTAACTTTAATAGAAATCATACATTTATAATGTTTTATTGGAATTAATTGATAAGTTTTTTTTTGTGATGGAAACACTTTATGTTTAAGTAAACTTCTTCAATATAATGTAATATTAAGTGTCAATTTTGCTTCTAAGATATTATGGAATTTATGTTTAGTGAATCATTACTGTGATAATTTTAATTTATTGTGATTATTCCAGAAAGTCTTTTTTACTTAATTGTATGCAATTGTTTTCAATAATCAATATAAAGCAATCAAATCATATTCTAAATGAAATTGTCTATTTCTAAAATGATAAACTTAACTAATAAAATGTTGACTTAAAATATTGAATACCTATAAGCATTAATGAGAAATGTGACAGAATGACTGGTTTAAGATTACCTGAAAAGTTTCTGTAAAAACAGTTATGTTGTTGCAGTTCGAAAATGTAATGTTATCAGTTAATTGTAATGAATGTACCTTCAATATAAACCTAACGACCCATAACCACTTGATAGCGACTATAACAAATGTATTCATGTAAACTAATGTTACCTATAAACTAGTGAACGACGTCGATTTTGTATTAATGTATTTTTTGTACATAATGTAGCTAGAGGAAATTAATTATGTGCAATTACTACCACCTCTATGGCGCAATACCAAAGGTATTTATGTTCTGTAACTGTTGTGTAAAATACTCGGAGTTATTAAAATTATAACGAAATGATCGAAAACGATTATTTGGTTTTATTTCATTTACCTAGACATCATCTGCCTGCCTTTTCGGGTTTTCCCAGCCTAACCAGGTGCTCCTGAATACCAGGATTTACATGGAGCGACTGCTGTAGTTTGTATTTCAAACTCTACGAAAAACCCAAATATATTCAAATATTTACGAAAAGTCTTGTAAATCTCTTTGCAAAAACAAGTTCTAATTTTTGTCTCTGGTTTCATAGAAACGGTCGATCTTGCAAATCTCCAAAAGGAGTACACATTTTTTTTTGCTTTTCAGAGGTTGAACTAAATTAGGAGCCCCTTGTCTCGAAGCCATAAAAAGGCAATTTAAACGGCACACATAAACAGGTTGGCAAAGAGAATGTGGACATTTTAATCTCTGAATGTATTCGAAGAAGAAGAAAGTAGGCTGCAGAAGAGCGGAGCGAACTCGAAAATATTTTCACCTTGTAAACATTTTCGAGCTCGCTCCAACCGCTCTTGCAGCCTACCCCTTATCTTCAATCTTAACTTTGTATAAAAGTCACCTGTCAAAGGTTGGATTTTGACTTGTTTAAAAGTCTAAAAAGTTGTAGTAGCCTGTATCGATCGAAACATATTTTCCCTGCCCCGGGGAAAGTAATACTGCTTATTTGGTAGTTTACTTACGCTTAACTTCTCTTAAATCTTGACTGTGTATGTATGTCGCAAAAGTAACTGGGGGCTTAGACAAAGTAACAATTTGAAAACGATAACGAAGTTCGAAAAGACTAAAATGTATGAGATTGACATAAGCCGCGCTAAGTCACGTGGTAAATCGACATCGTTATCGCAATTTGGTAGACAATGTTACATTTCATAACGAAACCATAAACATTATTATTATTCAAGTAAGGCACTTTCAGTGTTCGTCTTCGCCTCGATCGTGATCGTCAATAAAGATAACGAAACGAATGCTAAAACGTTGTAGTTATCGAAACGATATGTCGGGATATACATATCGACACCTCTGGGCTCAAAGGTCGTAAAGGACATTTTGGCGAAAATGACTTTTTGATACAGTTTTACTAATTTTTTAATTCTCTATCGATCTGTATATTCCGTTTTACGAAATTCGCAAAAAAAATGCCTTTACGACCCACATAATTTAAGACGTTAAACAAAATGTACCGTAAAAATATGGACGTAAATAACACTTAGTAACCAGAGCGAACTCATTTTGGTAGTAAAGCAAAATAAAAAACAACTTTTGGGGTTAAAATACATTAAAAATGTCAATTGTCCTTTACCTCCTTTGGTGGTTAATATGTCATTTTAAAAATTTTGATGTAAAGGGCATCTTCTTTGCAAATTGCCCTTTACACCCTTACAAGTTAAAATAAAGGAAAATAAAGTGTCCTTTACTACCTACTTTCTTTTCAATTATGTGCTTCCACTAAGGGCGTATTATAAACTTAAGTGAGAAATTGTCCCATAAATCCTAGAATATTCCGACTTAAAATTAAACAAAACTATTAACTCACGATCTCGTAAAACGTAGTAGGTAATAATAAACCGATTATCATCAAAATTATAAGGATTTTTAAAGTTTTGGTATCTTCTTCAACCCCTACCTTATTAAAATGACTCTTATACATGTGTTTTCAACATACAATAAATAATAATAATAACACATACATGGCTCATGAGGGTGCTAGAGTCGTATAAAGTTAATGCAACTCTACGCACATTCCTGATCTCGTGTATGAGGTAATGGAGTACAGTCCTTCGCTATCCAGGATGTCGGCAGATTCAGAGAAATAGTGAACCGATAAGGATAGAGCGAGGTATATTCTAGGGCGATAGTTTGAGTCCACTTTGGTTCTGCTTAGCCTTGAATCCTCTAAGCACGCTGCTGGAGAATTCAGGTCTGGACTATTGATTGAGGTGAAGTGGTCATTTTATATCTTACCTTCTTTACATGGATGACCAGAAACTCTTTGCCCCCAACGATTTGCAGCTGATGGAGCTACTGAAGGTAACTGAAACTTTTAGTAGCGCCATCAGGATGGAATTTGGTGTAGACAAATGTGCGGTCATGCATGTAAAGCGAGGGGAAATTGTGGAATCTGTGGGAATCCAGCTCTCACATTCCATAAACCTTAGACCCCTCTCAGCAACCGAAACCTACAAGTACTTGGGGATGTCGGAAGCGCTGGGCATCAATGTTGCTAACGCAACGTTGCTGAAGCAATCGTTGAAGGAGCGCTTCTTTGGCCGCCAGAGAAAAGTAAATTAATAGTCTTTTATCAGGCGGAAACAAGCTGCGTGCTTTCAACGGTTGGGTCATGCCGGTTTTGAAGTACTCTTTCGGCAAACTCAAATAGACTCAAACAGAACTGGACGCCTTGGATAGGAAGGTCCGTACATTATTAACGGCATTTCGTATGCATCACCCACGTTCATCGGTTATGAGACTGTATATCCCGTGGAGTTGTGGAGGTCGAGGCTTTTTAAATACCAAGACTCCATAATCGCGAGATATGCAGTCTCAGGGAATATTTCCTAGAAACCGACGTGGGAATGCAACGGGATGTGGTTGCAGTGGCAAAGGCCTCCGCTCCGCTCTCCTTGGCTAACAGACGCAAATCTGTAGTGCTTGACACTAATGACCGCAAGGAGGTATGGCACAGTAAGGAGCATCACGGACGGTTTTTCCGGGCCGTACATGAACCCGATGTAGATCAATCAGCGTCTGTAGCCTGCCTACGTTCTGGGGATCTCTTTGGAGAAACCGAAGGTTTTATCTGTGCAATTATGGATGAAGTTATGATAACAAATAACTACCGGAGATTTATTGTGAAGAACGGCACGGTTGACAAATGTCGGGCATGCCACCGTCCGGGTGTATCAATTCGACACATTATCTCCGGTTGTTCTCGTCTAGCTAACGGAGAGCACTTACATAGACACAATCTTGTAGCCAGGATTATCCATCAGCAACTTGCTCTAAAATATAACCTTCTAAATCGGAAGTGCCGTACTACAGGTATGAGCCCGACCCAGTTCTCGAATATGGCAATATCACATTGTACTGGGATCGATCCATTATCACTGACAGGACTATTGTTGCCAACAAGCCTGATATAGTGGTGGTGGATCGATCAATGATTGTTCACACATAACAGTCCCGCATGATGAGAACCTCGTGAAAGCCGAGAAAGAGAAGAGGTAAATCAAGTATATTGACTTGGCTCGTGAGGTTGTCGACATGTGGGATGTGGACTCAGGGATCATTGTGCCGATAGTCATATCTGCCAATGGATTAATTGCTAAGAGCCTCGACTAATACCTGAGGAGGCTCTCGTTAGGCAGCTGGATCAAGGGTTTGATACAGAACGCGGTACTCCTTGGCACGGCTCGTATTGTTAGGAGGTTCCTTTCTCTGGAACCCTGACCGCCGGTAGGTTGGATCCTGTCCCCGATACCGGTGGTCTACAATTATTTTTTATGTTTTTTTTTTATTAAGAAATATTTAATAATGTAATTGTATGTAAAAAAATGAACATAAAAAATATAATAAATACATACAATTACGTGATCCATTTAATTATTAAGCTTAATTATCAATTAATCCTTTTAGAATACCTTAGCGGGTGATCCTTTAGAACCTAAAAAATATTGCACTTGTCCATTATTTCCTTACTTTGATTAATTTTGCACAGTAAAGTAGATTTACGCCCTAAACTAAAATCATAAGATGAAAATTTTAGGGGGGTAAAGGACATTTATTTTGAAATTTGTGGTCGTAAAGGAAATCTATCTCGACAAATAAAGCATTAGAGTAAAATCGTAATACTGCCCAAGAAAGTACTATGAATTCTAAGCACTTTCCCAAAGTTTCATTTAAATAGCTCAAGAAATAAAAAAGTTAGAGTAAAAATACGATTTTTTTTTCTGTTTTTTGCTTCTCCTGAAAAGTTGCATTTTGTCCTTTACGACCTTTGAGCCCAGAGGTGTCGATATGCTACTACAAGAACATTTAAGAAGTTATGCATGGATCTAAAAGCTCATGCAGGATTAAAAGGATCTCCTGAGATTCCCTTGGAAATAAAGATAAGAAAATTTACATTAATAAAACAATATAAGTACTAGGTTTTGCAGGTAAGTAGGCACCTACTTAATGTTGTTGGTTGTTGTTCCTCATAACTTGAGTTAAAGCATATTCGTCTGGTTAATTATGTATATTATAGGTACCTACTATACAACAAAAATATTGTTGAACCACACAATACTTTATTTTTACTGCTGTATAGGTAAAGTCCCTAAATAATCGACCCAGCCACCCTTGTTGCCCTCCCTCAATGACGCCCTAAGGCAAGGTCCATCCGGGCGCCGGGCGCCGCGAGACGACTCCCGTCCACCGTAGATGCGGGCCTGTGGATGAGCAATGGGTAGCTCACCGTCCGTCCGTCGATTGACGACAGGCCGTGTCGACGGCGCGTTCGTGTTTCACGCGCGCCTCAAAGAGATGTCAGCAAAGCAGAGGGGCTTCTTGCCAGAGCCTCAACCTGCCGGGGTTGCGGGTTGTTCGAAAGAGATACCGCGGCCCCGGAACGTAAAGGGCAATAGAAGAACCATGGGTGGGTTTTAGTCAGTATAAGTCTGACATGCCCCCCCGCGCCGCCCAGAGCGGGGAAAGTCATTGGATGATTTCTCACCGAAAAAAAAAGGCTAGGTCCATACCCCACAGGGGGTGCCCTTAGCGAGCGGTCATTTAGTATATTGTAGTCTTTGTAGCCCTGGCTGGGTGCCTTAATTTATTGAGGTCACTACAGGCAAGTCCGGTTAAAAGCAGTATAACAACTCAAGAGAGTTGAACTGCGAGTGGCCCAACATAAAATAAGGATAATAATATGCTTATATGCAATAACAATACATTTATAACTCAAATTAAAAACAATATTGCAAACTATACAATAACGGTAATACATAAATAAATAAATAAATAAGTACATATAATCATCAATCAACAGACATGGAACCTTCCTTTATTCCTTTCTTGAACACTTCTAACGAAGGACTATCACGCAAAGAGTATGGAAGTGCATTCTACAGACGCACAGCATGAACAATAAAAGATCCATCATATCAATCTCTTGACTTTAATCAGATTTAATGTTACTTGGAATGTAAGTAGGATGTAATATAGGTGAATAAATAAAAATTACTATTAAATATTTTAATATTTTTATTAAGCCACTTGATAAACTCTATAACATTTTTTTTCTCTCTAATAACATAATAATTATATTAATCAGTCTTCATACGTCAACTGCTGCAAACTTAACATCTTAAACAGCTTTAGGAATTCCTCACCTCGCAAAAGTCTGAGATGCAGAATGCCTAAGGCTTCGGACATACATACTAAAAAACCTTTGATTACTATAGCAATAGGGACAAGACAATTGCTGAACTACTCATTGTACAGCTTTTCTGTATTGTCCCTACTGCGATAATAGTCAAGCCAAGCTTGAGCGACGTTTAGTAATGAGCTAAAACCTGGTTCCGTTCGTGCTAAATCTCCAATGCTCGCAAATCTCGCTCTTGTTGGAGCCTAATCCGGGCTTCCTCCAGCTCCAGGCGTCGTAACTCCACGGCCGTAAATTCGCTTACGGCGGACGCGCAAAAGAGGACGGTCGGGAGAGGCAGCTGTTGACTGCGGTGTCGCTGGCGACCTCAACCGCGGACGACGCCTGGTAAATGGAGAAATAGCAGACGTGCAGGGGGTAGGTGGCCGCCTTCGCCTCGTAGACTTCCCCGGGGGCACTGCAGGGGTTGGCCGGGACTGGGCTGGCGGGGATGGCGCTGCCGGGGCTGATGTGGCTGGTGGGGCTGGCGCAACAGTCTGTCATCGTTGAGCCGAAGTCTGATTGAGCACGAGCGGAAGCCAATTATTTGAGGGCTGTGAAGTGGATAGTTCTGCAAAAGAAAATGAGTGTTATTTTGGACAGTTTACTGATCCTTTGTTTGTTATTTTTTTTTTCTTAAATCAAATCCTGCTTATATTATAAAATGTGGAGGTTTGGAAGTTTAATAGTTACTCAATCATACAAAAACGGCTGTACGGATTTCGATGAAAATTGGCAGACAGGTATAGAGTATAAATAGTAAAACTGAGGTTCTCTACGAATTTTAGATAATTTTATATTCCACATAATACACAACAAATAAATAGTATACTAGCTGTTGCCAGCGGCTTCGCAAATAATCGGAATAAAAACTATCCTATGTGCTAATCTGGGTTTAAACTAACTGTGTACTAAATTTTATCCAAATTGGTTCAGTAGTTTTTGCGTGACAGAATAATAAAAATCCTTCCATCCAAACAAACTTCCATGTTTATAATATTAGTAAGAAGTAAGATTTTAAGTCTTTAGACTTACCATCTACAATTTCCAAATAATCTTGGGTGACGGGATCATCTTGGGCGGCAGGATCATCTTGTGCAGTATTTATGGATCTCTGAAAAAAAATGTCAGTGGTAGATTTAATAAAAATAAGTGGTAGATGTACGTCAAATTATTTATTACTGAACAAGTTTATTATTTTTAGTATGTTTTTATGTAAAAATTATAGCAAAGTTTTTTCAGTCATATATGTTTAACAAAGTTAAAACTAATTTAACAAAAATGAAATGTTGTCTTTCATGTTAACTGAGTAAAGTTACTTGGTTGACCAATGTTTATAGGAATATTTTATAAGACGTCTGCCTTGAAGGTGGTACTTACATTAAATCCTAGCTCTTCTACAGAGTTTTGTCCTGCTACTGCTAAAGGACCCATTATAGCCAGCACTCTTTCATCGCTAGCTGATAATGTTTGCTCGCTTGCTGGCCCACCTCTAGTCCCACTTGCATGATGCTTTATGGCCAATGCCTTTTTTTGTCTTCGACTTCCAATCCACCCAAACCTTTGTTGAAAAAAAATCAAACATTTTTATTATGACTTAAAATACTTTAGCGGCTCTTTAAATGTATGATTTCACTTAAATAAAACGATTTTAGTACGGCAATCGCCAACAACTCACTTACCTATTCTTATTAGTAAATAAAATTTGAAAACAGCAATAAGTAACTCGCGGGTTTGATCCGATTTGATTTTCTTGACTGACACTGACAGCAAAATTTTCGATACCAAAACCAATATTTTTGCTTTTTAGCGCAAAAAGAAATCGATGACGAACTTAGATATCGTTTCGATACGAAGCGATGTTACTTTGTCTAAGCCCCCTGTTCTCCTGTATGAAAGATCGAAACAATTGAAACCTTGTTCCTTCTTAAATGAGATTTAGTAACATATATTTCTGAATAAATAAATTTAACTTATGCAAGTATTTTCTTTTTAACCGACTTCTATAAAAAAAGGTTGTCAGTTCATGGGAATCAATTTTTTTTCGATTACTAGAATTCGACGGACCGAATAGGACAATATTTTTTGTTTGAAAGGTTGTAAGTGGTCTCCATGGTCATTAGGTCAAGTATTTTTTTATGGTGTGTGCATTTCTATGTTTTAAATATACGATTAAAAATAGCTGTAGCTTTAGAATTCGATGCTCAAAAAAACTGAATCAAAAAAACTAAGTAACCAGTTGGGGTTTCAGCTAAGTTATAATTTTTCACTTTTTGGATAAAAGTCTCGCAGACGCTGTTTATAGTTGGTCAAAAGCCAGGCTGCCTGACGATGCACGCAAAGAATAAATAATAATTATTTACTTATTTTTTGCAAAAGAGGTTAAAGCATGTTACAAAAAATAAATATGATTAATTTTTCTTTTTGCTTTTAGATCTGGCAACTTTAAGCCTTGCGTCATAACTTGAAATGAAAGCCTAAAATTGTCATTGTCAAAATTTTTGTCAAGACTGAGTGATTCAACAGCTGTTTTACATTTTTATATAAAAATTAATTAAAACTGGGAAACAAACAGGTAGTTTTGTATTCCTTATTCAGGTCATGGTAGATCTTATTAGAATTAGTGTTGTATTTGAACATGAAACAAAGGTAAGTGTAGCAAAAGATGAGCTAGTTTAGTCGTGTTACAATGTTGTTTACGTGTTACTGACAAAGGTGTTTGTTTGTGAAGGGCTCGCCCAATGCATGGCGGAGATGACTTGGTGGCTTACGCCATGGGGAAGAAGGCCGACGACCTTGGTGATCACACTGAAATACAACTGCATAGAATAAAACCCCAGGATCATTTTATAGAAGCGCAAGTTTTAGAGGGGGACACTTTACAAGCTATTGCGTTGCGATTTTATTGTTCTGTGAGTATTAAAATAATGTTTTGTTAATCTTATAATTATTAAATTAAATTCATTCATTAATTAAATTTCATGTTCAAAATTTTATTGTACTTTGATGTTTCAAATTGATTAATATCATATACTTCCTGTTATCATTGTTATCTGATTTCTGCTAATACATCGTGTTTTGTACACGTTACAGATATCAGAGCTAAAAAGGATCAACCATATACATAAAGATAATGAAATATTTGCCAGACGGACTATAAAGGTACCAGTAACACCTTATTCAGTGTTGACAGAGCTGATACCTACGCAGAATCCAGAACCTGTGCCTTCGACCTCTAACAATTCATCTCACACAGTCATACAAGAGTTGTTAAATACAAATCATTATAATGGACTTATAAACCAAAATAATGTATCAATAAATGCACCTGCTAAGGAAGATGTGCAGTGCTCCATAGACTGTAACACAGTTGTGATGAACAGCACACTGGCGCCATCTGTTGCCCCATACACAGACTCTGAGCAGAATGAACAAGCCACAGAAGGTACTCAACTCTTGCCTAATAATAATAAAGAGAAGATATCTGTGGAATCAGTAGTGGTGAAGGAGCTGACCTCACATGGTGCTGACTTAGGACTGAAATGGTTCCATTTAGTGTGCTGTATGCTTATCTTAGGTGTTGTGATACCTCTTGTATATGTTATGTTTTATTTAGACAAACATGAACATTCAGAAATTTCAGATCTTCCACCTTTACACTCCAATCGATGACTGAATTATATAATGCGATCTGATAGAAAAGCTTTAAGTTGTAATGGCAAGCATTATAAATCAATTTTTATATATCACTGTAAGGGGACACTTGTGATTCTTTTAATAAAATTTATCATTATAAGTACTATACTTGCACTGCTTTTACTTATAGTTGTGACTGCTCAATGACTTTTTAAATCTTAAACAAAAAACTTTAAAAACTATTTTTAAAACAATGTAGTGGATTTTATGATTTGTGAAGATGTAGATTTATTTATTACTAGCTTTTGCCCGCGGCTTCGCTCGCGGTTAATTCAGGGTAACACAGTTTCCCTTTCCTGATTTGCAGGTACCTATAGTTTTTGCCCTTGCGCCTTATTTATTGTAATAGAAAAGCTAAATTTTCCCTGTTCTTCCTAATATCTCAATCTTTTAAAAAAAAGCCTTTGTCCTTCTCTAGGGTCCCAATTATCTCTGTACCAAAATTCATCAAAATCGGTTTAGCCATTTAGGCGTGAAGACGTAACAAGCAAATAAACAAACTAACAAACTCTATATATATACTCTTTATAGTATTAGTAAGGATAAATTACGAACTATCACGTCACCTCAAAATAAGCTGAGTCAAAGTTAAATTATTATATTAAAATACAAATCTAGCCAGTTATAAAGTGCCATGTAATAGGAAAGGCACACATCTCTGACTCCTTGTTGCAACTGAGAAAAACTACGAAAAAACCCAATAACACTGGCTGATCTGATAATTAACCCTATTTACCTCGCCATAAGTTACACATCCAGTTTGAGCATCAGGACGTCAACTAAAACATGCACGTTTTAAACTAAAACATGTATGTTCATTAAAAAATAATATCAGCGGCGCTTAAAAGTGCGCAGGGTTGTCTAAGGACCCTAGACCTAGACAGTAGGTACTCACTGTGGATCAGTGAATACTGTCTGTGTACCAGCGCGAATTTCAGGGTTGCGCCTCATTTAGCAGCATGGAACCACACTTATCATGCTTTTCCGCTCAGAACCGTCATTTGCTAGAGTGAGAAGCAGTACGAGTGCTATCGCACGCGGCAGCACGCTTAGTTTCTCGGAAAATGCTGATTCTGTACTGCTAGATGCACACGACACAATCAATAGCAACACTCTTTAGGCACAGTACGTGCAGATATAGGCATAATTTTGTTCAACTAGAAAATAATATATTTTTTTATCGTTCATAAGTTTATCGTTCCGTCGAATCCCCTTTCTATCTAATTTTATGGTCCAGCAGGTTATCCTACGGTTCTGAGACCACATGTGTCTGTAGCACAGTGGTACAGTTTACACAGAACTGGTGAAATGTGCGTGTTTACAACACGAGTGATGAAATGAGCAACTTTCAAAAGCGATTTAGATTCACTGCCTTAACTGTCGGGGAATACAGGCGTAACGTTATATTTATTATATAGGTACTCGCTGTGTTATAGATTTATATTGGTCATTCAGTATCCTGCGGCCAGTATTTATTAATATTTATATTCTTTGACGCCACACACTATTGCCAATTTATCAATAGCACCATTATCTATTTATAGCACTACAGTTGTATTATTACAGGCAGTGGTTCATAATTATACACAATCAATAGAGATAGACGTCAGAAGTATGAAGGTCCCAAGGTCACTTTCCCAACTGAGATGTAACATTTTATTTAAAGCGAAGAGTTAACATCTAGAATCTAAAATTGGAAATAGGTTAACAAGTACCTTCAAAGTTAGTTATAACATTTGTCTATTCATAATTGATTGGTTTATTTATTACAAAAATAGATAGATCAGTTCCGTAATAAATTTATTCACTGATATATTGCCAGTTTCTTGATGGCTTAAAACATTAAAGGTGTGTATCTACATTATAATTAGTTACAGATTTACTTCAATTTTGGTGTGCAATACAGTATATTCTGTAATTTTAATCATAATTTTAGTCATTAGCTAACTTAATTTTACCTAACACTATTTGTCATTCCATGTGGCGGAAACGACCTATGCTCTTTTTATTAGAATGAAATCGGGAGATAATAAAATAAAAACGTTTTTCACAAAATAAACTATTTATTTTCCTTGCTATCACTTAAAAATACATCGATGTAACAAATAAATCGGTAAATCCATTGACACAATCTTAGTTAAAACTCTTTTAACAATTATTTTTATTAATAATGATAAATGCATTCTTAAATAGCTAAAACCCGACCAGAGAAATAATGAAATAAATGTATTTATATTACACACTTGTTGCAACCGTATATGATATTGCAAATAATTTAAGACAAAATACTGTCTATTATTTAAAAAAATCAATCAAGTTCGAATTCATTGAGATATTAAAATGCCATTAGTGCGACGACTGCGAACCATTTATTTTCCTGGTAAGGCTTAGTCACTATGTACAGATATATAATAATTAGGTGAGCCTCGAAGAAACTATATATTGTATAAAATTAATGACGTGATCTGAGGTGAAGCTTTTGATAATATTAACAACGCAGTTTGCGTTTGCGACGGCAATCAGAAGTTTCCGCGTCCGCCGAGATTCGGGTTACTCTCGTGCACACTGGAAATAAAGGGAGCGTTACTAAAATATTATTTGTGCTCAAAACAAATATTGTGTACCGACAAAGATGGATCTTCTAAGAAAACTTATTAAGAAGATGGGCGGTTGGTATGATGACCTTGTGAAGATTGCGGGGCGAATGTGAAGCTCAGAGAAGTTAGGTACACAAACACAGTAAAATTCAAAAGCACACAAGAAAATAGACAATGTTAGTATAACAGAGAACACAGAAGATTATCTTGATCCGAAGAGCGGGCCAGCGCTTTGTAGGGAGATTAGTGATTTCTTGTTACTCAAATCAAAACAACAAAATCACTAGTCTTCCATACAACGCGCAGCCGGTGGCTGAAGCCCGTTAGTTGATGAACACCTAGAAAGGTTATTTACCAAAAGAGTTAGTCACAAAAAAAGGTTAGAATGAGTTAGAATTATACAGTTGTGATGAGTGATAATTTCTAAGTTACACTAGAATAAGGTGGCGAGAATATCAAGAATGGTAGGTACAAGTGTGAACACTCTCGAAGTCTACGCTCCCTCTACTAACAAAAGAGTGCACTTTACCTTAGCGTCACAACATCGCCGTCACAAAGTCAAATCCGTTCAACAAACTCTACTTAATCTTAGTTTGGTTTGGATCCAACTCAGGGAACTCTTCAAACATTCTATCGTCAAAACAATATTGTGTTAGTGATTATATTAAATTATTGTGATAGTTGATTTCAGGAAAATCCTCAACCAAATTAATTGTTAACAGCACAAATATCAGTTTAACTGGCAATATTAGCAATGGTACAGTATGGAAATTAATGTGGACATGCTCTCAATTATTTTGAAATATAACAATACACATGAATTTGAGAAAACATGATGAAATTACGTAGAAAAGTATGTCCTATTCATCCAGTAATCTCTTATCAGTCAGGAAGTCGTATTATCGTAGGACAGAAATGAAAGGGGCTGTGAAATGGATTTAGATGTTATATAGCCTACCTCTGTTGCAAGAGATACTGGGCCATTTGTATGCGCTGTGTGGTTCCGGTGATGGTGATGATGCGGTCGGTGGAGCCAGGCAGCGGCTCGGCGATCTCGATGCCCGCGCCGCTCTCCGCACGGATCTTACGTATGCGGGAGCCGGCCTTGCCTATTATCGCGCCGGCCAACTGGAACGGAAATAATACTGTCACATAGATGTAGCGACCTAGTTTAGGAATACTGGATAAGTTTTACTTGCACTGTGATTTTGTTTTGATAATATGATATGAAGAAGGGGAATACTAACATCTTTGGGAATGGTGACTTGCGTGGTGGTGTCCTGCTGGTTGCCGCCGTTGTTACTGAAGTTACCGCCGCCCCCACCCACGCGTCCACCACCTCCGAAGTTCCCTCCTCCGAAGCCACTGCCGCCGCCACCACCTCCACCGCCGCCGCCGCCGAAAGCACCGCGCGGGGGCCCACTGAAGCTGGGTCTAGGTCCGGGGCCACCGAAGTCGTTGAACGGGGCTCGGGGTCCGCCAGGCGGGCCGTTGCGACCTAAGGGTGGTCCCCTCGGTGCGGGTCCTCGGCCGGCGGGGCCCATGGGTGGCATACCGCGCGGCGGGCCCCTGGGAGGCCCCCGGGGACCTCCACGTGGAGGGCCGGCGCCGCCGCCGCCCGCGCTACCTCCCTGCCCGCTGCCAAAGCCTCCGTATTCATCGGCGTAGAAGTCATCGTAATTGTGCGGGTCATAATTTTGTACAACACCTTTGACGGGAACCTGGAATTACAAGTGGTTAATACATGTGTCAGTATGTCTTAGAACGTAATAGACTAACCCCCGAATACTGAAACGTCACTCAAAATTTAAGTCCCACTTAAGTTTAACAGAGACTCAGAAGTGACGTTTGACCATACAAAATCTAAAGTTTAAGAGCTGCTCAAATGTTAAGCAGCCCTTACATTTTGAGTGACGTTTCAGTATTCGGGGGTAAGACTTGGAAATTTAAAATCACAATGATCAAATGTATGTGTGGTATAAAATACTAGTCGGGCCCAACATAGTTGAGGAAAAGCTTAACACATAGTTAAATGTCTAAAAGTGTGAGGATTGCACCTCACAGTAACTGCGATGTTATGTTCTGTTATGTTCTCATCTGTCCACCATAGGCATAGTGGAAATGTGGTAATTGCAAAAGAACAAAAAACTCACCTGTCTAATAAGGTCCAGCACCTCCTTGACGCCGGCGGCGACGGCGTCAGCCTTGCCCACGAGCTGCACGACCCGTTCTGTGCTCTGAGGAGCGGTGCTCGAGAATATCTTCAGACGAGCGCCAGTTTTCTGTAAGGAAACAACACTACAGTCAGATACGGTTTTCATAACATTCGGTTATTTTTTTATAGTGGCAGACTTCTCTGGGAATTTATTTATTAACTTTATTAAAAACTGAAGTTACTAAGATATGTCATAAAAAAAAACTTGATTGCAAAATATTCCGAAAAAGATTTTTATTGTTTTTGTTAGCCGCTAGTAAATTCTGCAAGTCCTATTAAAATAATAGAGTTAGGATTCAAATTAAAGTTAAGTAAATTTACTTAATAATTAATGGTAACCCAATTCCGAGCAATTCTAAATCCAACGCCCTTATTCCAAAACAAATTACATAACCAGACATACACAGTTGAGTTGTTTACGGCAATCTGTCGCGACCTAGTCGAGCTGTTATAGAGTGGCATGAGAAATCGATGTGTGATCAATTACCGATATTAGATAACGTCAGAGTAAGTGTGTGGTGTATGGTGTCGATGACGTTTGACAGCGAACAGCGCGCATGCGCGGCGCCATCGACCGGCGCACGTGGCACGCACAAACAACCGCTGAAACCCGCCCTCCGCACGTACGAGCCACGCACCGCAACGCACCGCCTACTACGAGCCATTGCTCGATACTGGCGCGCGTCAACTCAACTCACTTCACTGTTTGTATAGCAATTATACACTACACTAATGCAGTGTAGTGTATAATTGTGACCCAACCACTGGTGAACTAAACCAATTTTATAATTAAAAAAAAATACTACAGTTAAATAACATATCTGGAACACGGCAAACGAACAATAAAGTCGTCGGTACAATGCTACACGGACTAGGGAGCGGGTGGAGCGAACCTCCCTCGAGGGTGGTCGGTCGCGGAATGAGCGGCCGACTGGCGGCGCGTGCAACACCTGCCCGACTCCCCTCCTTGCACTTGTGGGGCTCCGAGGAAAGCTCGCACGCGCCACGCCTACCACATGCCACTACGTAATGGCCAGACAGAACTTCCATTCCTAACAATATGGAAAAAACTCGGTCAGGCAAAAGCGGTTTGAAATTGAAATATTTACTTAGCCGTAGACCGTTTGACGTAACATTTTGGCAAATATCTGCTTCTGTTTTGTTAGACTGCTAAGGAAATAATCTCATCATTGCTTACTATTAAGAGAGAAGTAATGGCCTTCTGTTTGACACTACTCGTGGTACGCTTCTATACCCAGCATTCATCACAAAAGTAAACCGCTTCAAATCTACATCACGAACGCGAGTCCGAGACGTCACTCACTATGAAAAGGATCCGGTGGCGAAACGTCCGCGACTTAATTTATCAGATTCAGTATACTCTCGAGCTTATATCCGACGAAACCGATGTATAGACCAAAACTGGTACGTGACTCGACTTTCAAACTAAGAAGTAACAAAATAAAGTTGACTATAAATCATAAATATGCCCGACTTGTACAACTTGCTATACTTTTACACCTTCAATCAATCATAAACTTCGTACGTCTAACCATAAAAGCTGCTGCAAATATTTGAACACAATTTGTCTTGATCAAAAGTGAAGCCGTCTTTGCGCTGAAGCTAAACCGCTCAACAATAGGGTGGTTTACTTCGTTCTAACCTTTGTCTAAGTATATTGATGCAATTTGAGGGAACAGTTTTAGACATCTACCAGAGTTGATAGAGATGTTGCTTTAAAACGAAGATCGTTGCCTAAATAACCGCAGTTAATGAGATTACCACAAAGTTAATCGATGGTGGGATATAACATTGTAAATAATTAATACCATTCACAGGCATGTTCAGTACACACAGCAAACCCAAAATGTGTTGGTGGCAGGATATTTCCCCCGGGAAGCTACCGCTAATCAGCTACTGAGCAAGTCGTAATATTTCCAAACCCGCCGCGTTAACATTATTCAGATCAACGCTAGTATTCCCCGAACCACTAAACAATGTAGCATTACAGAGAGAAATTCCGAAAATGTTGACACAGTTAACTTCGGAATTAGAATACGGATCAACAACCCTCCATCGATCTCTTGTAGTATTGATCCGAGCGCTTGAATTTTACCTGTTGCTTGTATTTTGGGGTTAAGCTTTTCTAGAGGCAGGACAACTTTGAAAATCGCTAAATGGGGCCAATTGTATCCAAATCTAAACAAAACGGATCGATACGATTCAAAGTAAAGAAGCCGTATGTGAACCGGTGTGGTTCGATCGGAAACGGAAGCGGCTAGGTCGCGTGCTGCCGTAGCCCGTAATTGTCGGGGACACTGCCACAGCCCGGTGTCACCCGCGCCTAATTACACCGACGGCGACGACATGTGCGCGGCGGCTGCTATCTGGTATTCGTCTAAATGTAAATAGCATTCCCATTGTATGCCAGAAAGCTGGTTTTATTTCCATTTCAACCCTCAATAACAATGTATAAATAATTGTAGTACTATCATGAGAGCGATTCCACATTTCCGCTGTTACATTTTTTGTGGTATACATAGAGGATGTGGAGGAGGTTCACAAAAAGTTTCCTGCGTCACGTGCGCGTAGCTCCGGTAACCCTACGCCGGCGCCGCGCGTTTCCGACGGATGAAACCCTACATGTGATATTACCCTACGGCTGTTTCACAACTCTATCGAGAACCGCGATTTCATCACAAGTAGCACGGGCTATAACAAAACGTTTTGTTTCAACTTCCAAGTTTATAAGTGAAGTCAAACGTTATATCGTTTACGCAACCTACAAAAAATATGCGGGAGAACTCGTGTAAATAAGGCTGCTCCAAGTTTATATCAGAACACTTCAATGCGCAATGTTTAAATTAAATCCGTCGTCATTGCCGTAAATGCAATACATTCCACAAAGTTTACCTGCACGGTTCAAAGATAGGAGCGGCGGATGCGGTACCACATGTTCAAAATTTCTATTTATGTAAGAAAGGAGGCCTCTGAGGGGCGAGGAGCATTGTGCAAGTAGGTAGGCTGGGTGAAGCCCAGGTGCGCGCGAGCTTTTTGTGAGGCCTTCCGGCGGCTGCGCGCGCACCTGCCGCGCCGACGACAGCTGCCACCCGCGCACGCGCCTCGACCCATGGCCCGCGACAACACACTTCAAGAAAACTTCTACCCCAGGTACAGTTGATACCACGAAAGTCGCTAACCTCCTGTTAATTCCAACTTCTGCACATGTCGATTCACTTGCGTTCTATATAGCGCGAATAATAAAATAGCTTTTGCACGAAAACACAATGTATTATCGTCATAAGACGTTCCCCATTCATCGCATTTTTTTATTTAAACAGTATTTCCATGGGGATATTGTTAATTCTATACTTTATAAAGAATTCTCTGTCTTGTTAAATTGAGGCCGAAACTTAAACTGAACAAAGGAGTTACGAGAACAGCTGATCAAAAGCAAAAAAAAAACGCGAAGAAAAAGGGAGCAAAATGGACTCAGGTAGATCACGATCGAGTTTTTAAATTGTTTCCGGAGAAGATCAACATCGATGCATTCAAATGCATTGTTCGTGGTTCGTAGACAAGACTCCCCGAGGCATCGCGCCGCTACTAGCCTCGTCTGAAGCGTCAGCCCTCGTTTCTTAAATCTCCGCACAAACATTGACTAACCAGCGCGAGTTATGAAATGCAACACCGCTAATAGCTAGATTGCGAAGTTGTCGGCGGCTGCCCCGGCCAGACAACGGCGGCACGTACACGTTTTATAACTTCCAGCGAAGTTGTTCCGAGTGATAATTGATCCTCCGCGATGCACTCTGCAGTTATGCAGACACTTTGCCTTGTTTGTTCGACTTGACGACAAAATATGACGTGTAATATTATAGCTCTTTAGGAATGCGGCATTTTAGTTACTTAACTATTTCTGAAGTCAGTAGCGGCGATTCAATCTAAAAGGATACTGCGAACAAAGAACTACGTTTTGTTACAGTAACAATATTGAGTGTATCTAAAAATTACATTGTCGATAAAGAGATAAAGGTTCGGGATTCGGGGCGGCAGCTGCTTTCACATCTGCCTTGAAGCCCGTGCAGCGACTCCACGTGGGTGAATGCCATCGGTCTACACGATAAAAAATCCTTAAGTATAACTGCACCTTCACTCGGCAGATGACTGCTAACAAGTCGTAAAAGCTCGGCGCATCTGCTCTCTTCAATTATTGGCCGAAGGTAACGGGATGGTTTTAATCGCGAAAGATATGAAGGTGGCAGATAAAAACCCGAGCAATTCTGCAGTTGAAAACGAATATTTTATCCTAGAATACACTATTCTACACGTGCCTCGCAAAGTTTATCAACCTGCATCGTATAAGAATGATATCATTCAGTGTTGAATAGATATTTGGACCGCCAGAATATAAACAGGTCTGGCACCCGGCTGTGTTCCGACGAGATCAATTCCAGTGATTGTTTCAGGGAGACTTATTGACTTTCGACCGGTCTGTTGTTGCGGTAGATTGATGAAAGCCTCATGGCTGTCGAACTTCATTTTGTTTTTGTCCGGAAAAACACTGGAGATGTATGTACTCCGGAAATACAAAAAAAAGTTAATTTATGCTTACCTCTCGCAGCTCTTTAATCTTGGCCCCTGCCTTACCGATGACGCAGCCAGCACGGCTCTGGTGGATCAGTAGGCGGACGTCCAAATCTTCGTTACTGCTGTTCTTTGGCCCTCCCTAATAAATAATTTTGGTTTCTCATTGAATCTTAATTAGGGATACGCGTATTTCCAGATTTTGTAACTTTTCCGGTCAGTGAGAGGAAACTAACAAGTCAAATGATTATTTTCATGAAACTGTAGTTGTGATAATTATGTCATACGTTATGTGATAAGTTATTGATATATGATAAGTTATTATGTGAAGGTATCGCAAAGAGACCGAATCACAACTAAATCATTTAATACATAATTTACACGATACTTACTTCAGCCAGACATGGAAGGATTTCTTTTACGATTTCCAGAATCGTGTCGACATCCGGCGCCGTAATCGATAGTACCCTGAAAAACGAGCATCATTAAAGCAAAGTATTTCAACAGTTGGGAGAAATAAACTCACAGCACAATATTGAACAACGGTACAGACGTATCAACGGTCAGGGAAGTCTGGACTCATAAGTAATCTGAAGCATGATGGCAATGAAACTTTATGTCCGTACGTGTCGTACTCAGTAAGTAGATGCCTTCCAGCGTGGATAGAAGTAAGTCGAGTGAGAGGATTCAGTCCTAAGGGAACAGACTTATAGCGGCTAATGAGCGAGATGCGAGGACACCGAGGTCGTGAAAGTAAGATCAGAAGGCGTCCAGTGTGACACAGTGCAATCCTGCGGAGGTGATGAGAACGGGAGCTCGAAATACGGAGTTAAGCGCCTAACGCCGGGAGCTAATGATGTTTTACAAGATTCCAACTCCTGACTGTTGACGAGTAGTGCAAGAGCTCTACTCGGGCTGTATTAAGATTTGAGAGTAGATGTTGGCGATATAGTTTACCGTTCGGGGCCGGGGCAATCTGGGACTGTTATAGAGGCTTTGTACTGCGTGGCGGGGCGGCGGGTGCGGGGCAGCGGCGTCCGGCGGGGCGGGACCGGCAACCAAGACACGCTGTAGCAGCGCTCCCCGCGCCTACACTCGCTAACCCTAGGCGTGCGTGACCACCGTCAACTCTTCTACCACTCATGTAACACTACCAGCAAGGCGAGTTGAAGGTGGCCAACGGCGTCGGTACGAGTGTAGGCGCGCGGCGCGTGGCGCTACTAGACACAGGGGCGTCTCGGGGACAGTAATGACCTGCAAACTGGCTGCCGGGGGGTTATTCTGTCTATAAGTCTACGGACTCGCCGCTGTCGCAAGACTCGATGCCGAGATGAACCATCGAATCTTACAGTCTTCTTCGTTCATTATAGTTCTCTTTGCTATCTACAAGACAGACTAGAATAGCGTAATTGATTAAGCATAGAAGATACGGATTTGACAGGTTTTTGTATTACCCAACAGAGACACAGAGCAGTACAGGTTTTAGAGTTTATAAGATTGGTGGACGTACCTGTGGCGAAAAAATGGTTAAAAGTTAAATATATAAACTAATTAAATAAAAAAAACATTCAAATAGGCATACAATGAAAAACAAAAATGCAAATATAAACTTACTGATATTGTAAAATGATTTTTTTGATTGATCTAAGCAACTTTAATCAATACTTTGTAAATACCTGCTATTGCTTGAAAGCTTACAAAAAAAACATTATTACTCAACGAAGAACTAGATTAGAGTACCTTAAAGTAATACTTTATGTGTTTCAAGCTTATTTATTGAACGAGTCTACTCGTAACCAATCCACTACTTACTCCACGAGTAGCTGAGCATATTATTGTAAATACTGACCTGATTTCTTAACCTGGAGATATTTGAGCCTCCCTTCCCAATGATCGAGCCGGCGACCTGATGACAATGAACACATTATGGAAATAGCCCCTTCACATCATGGCAGTTGTTATACAATAAAACGTGTTTGAACCATGAGCATACATTTTTTCGCAATTTACGTCATTCTCTGGATATTTTTTGTCATTTCCCATGGTTATTGTTGGCAAAGTGTTTGTCGTAGCTTCTAAATTGTTAACTCACGAAAGTATCACGTCATACTGTTGTTATTTCTAGTGAAAATTAATTGATCAATTTAGCAACATTTATTAGTGCATTTGACCCACTTTAACCCTACTTATGTCGATTTGACAAGTTCAAGCAAAAACTTCTATTCATTCAAATAAAGCTGAAATAGCTACAAGTGGAAATAGATGCCCATTACTACCGGACCTAATATGCTAATACAAAATGTTCAACAAAGTGTACATAAACAACCCGTGAACTGCAACCTCAAGAGCTTGAATTGATTTTATGCAATTTTAATGACTTCGCTGGCGTTTGGAGGGTTGGCTAAAGGCAACCAACTGTTAGGTATCAAATTGTGTATTAAATGAGCTGTACTACGAGTACAAAATTGAGCAATAAGATATAGACTGCCTTGTTGGTCTAGTGGTCGGCAAACGCGGCTGTTAAACAAGAGGGTTCGATTACCGTGTTGGGCAAGGTGTTATTGGGAATTTCCATCAGGAATTTCTTCATCCACGGAGTCTGGATTTGTATCCGGTTTTGCTGGCAATAGGCTCGTCCCACATTTCACTATCTAGCGAAATCTGTATGTGTACGTACACCTCTAAATCAGTCTACGATGATTACAAGCGTGTAGTAAAATACCGCGTTGTACTTGTTATCAACAACGAGAGAAGAGCTCTTTGTCCAGCACCCTAATTACATACCACTCGAAATGAAAAAAAGCCTCAACATACAATCCTTTGCTACATTATGTTTTGTTAAAATAGTCTACCTGGTAACAAAAATACCCAATGGATATTAACAATATCGGTGAGTGGTCCAAATGAAAGTAATTGAAATTCTGAATGTGTTACGCAATCACCTAGGGCACAGGATTGGGTCAATTTAGGCTATTACGTTGTAATCTAAATGTTATTTACTATAAGCATTTTCTCTTGTGAAAGTAACAGTCTGAATGTTAGTTTCTTCTCAGGAATAACGGCTGATCGGATAGTAATGATATTTCGCAAGGAGATAGATTTCAACTTAAAAAGATATAGACATAAGCATAATATATTCACGATAACAACTTAGGGGGGATGAGCAATATTTATAATTGACTCTTAAAAATTAAGCAAATCGAGAACCTAACGCGTACGAAGTCGCGGGTAACAGCGAGTTAATTTTAAGCGCTAGTCTTGCACTGTCTCACAGCTTAGAAAATGCATCCATTCCTATCCTTGGTTTCTCTGCACCACTTCTTGCTAATTCTTAATTTCAAATGACAATTTTAAGCATACCTTGCTCGGAATCAAGAAGGTGACTTCGTCATCGTTCTGCCGAGGACGCTTCTGAACGGGCCCTCCTTCGTCTCCATATGTGTCCCGCTTCATATTACCTGCACAACAAAACAATTCGAGTATACAGTTAACGTTAGGCTCTGAAACATCCGGGGTTGTGGGTTGTTCGAAAGAGATACTGCGGCCCCCGAACATAAGGGCAAAAGAAGGAACATGGACGGGTTTTAGTCAGTACAAGTCTGACAGAGCGGGGGAACTTATTTGATGATTACCATCCGCAAAATAGGCTCTGAATCATTCAGAAGACGTCAACTGCTGATCGTCGTTCAGGATTCGCCTAAGCATCATGGGCTAGTCCCGAGAAGTCTCGTAGATTTCATCGACCATCACTAGGTCAACGGCTCACCTTGTACGGGTTCCGTAGTATATCGTAGTTTCAACAATATCTTGGCAAAACAGTTATAAACAACTACTGTCAATATAGTTCAGGGATATTTCGGCGAGTGGTTTAAATCGGAACTAACACAGATATAATGGTTATTCGAAACAACACAAAAAAAACGACCAAGAGCGAGTCAGACTCGCGCGCTGAGGGTTCCGTACAAAGTTGCAACATATCTTTTAACTGCGTGGACTTAGATTTATATTTTTTCACATAGTTTAGTATATACTTAATTTTAATTCGATACCTCCACGCGTTCCCGAGATAAAGGGTCTTGACAGACGTACAATAAAGTTATCCAATAAGGGTTCCGTTTGTTTTCTTTTGAGGTACAGAACCCTAAAAATCAAACATAAATAGACATCGCTCCTTTGTGTACGACATTTGAGTGCCAAAAAGTCTGTTTTATCACTGTCTAGCAGTTAAAGCCTAGCGGTGTCACTGTCGGTCTGTCAAGTGATTTTTCAGATTCACGTGCGTATTGCATAATTATCAGTTGCTTCAGCGAAAACATTTTGAAGAAACCAAACCAGCATCCCTAAGACATATTTGACAACAACATGTATGGAAAAGTCAGTGGGCCATGGGCGGTATAAAACCCGCTGACACTACGTTATGCACTTGCCATATACGAACGAAAGCAGGAAAGCCAAAAAAACTTTTTTTGGCAAAAGTTTGAGGTCAATTACGCACCAGATTACTAATTTAATTATGTACCAAAGCGTATTCACGTTCAACAGCTGCGAGAACGTTACATATTAATTGTGTTGCTTTAAAACAGCTAAAGAATTGCTGTTTTGTCTCCAGATCCCGATAAGCCGTACTACGAATGATATAAATAAACAAACGCTACATAAGTTTCGTTCACATCGCAAGAATTTTCCATGAGTCCATTTACTGCGCGCCTATTAAATAACTACACAGTGATTCAAATTTTATGAGGGTAGGTATCCGTATCGATTTTAAGTGGATATTGATTGATTACTTACAGGTCTACGAGTTTTAATGGTTTTCTTTTTTTCGTTTTTTGATTTAATTCCATATAATTTTTTAAGAAAAGAAACCTAACAATACGAGCCGGTACCTCTTTCTGTATCAAGCCCTTGATCCAGCTGCGTAACAAGAGCCTCCTCGTATTGTTAGAGGCTCTTGGCAATTAAGTCATTGGCAGATTTCTTTTTTAATTTATTGAAATTCAGTGCTAATGTACTTTTAAACATGATTTTATTGCAGAAACACAGTAACTACAACTGTAATTTCTACACGACTGCCCCAAAAATGGAATATGTTTTCAGGGTTCACGTATGTTTGTTAAATGAGTTTCTGACAATCGAGCACACATCGAGACACCGTGGCTGCTACTAAAAGAAAGAGTTTGGGGGTTTTCGGTATTTCTAGAACCGAAAACCCCGGCTGAGGAATGAGGTCTGTACTGGGTTGGACCGTCCAACCCACCACGGGCCTCATTCTTCAGCTGACATGATCCGTTTCTAGTATATTCAATTGTTATTTTATTATGAGCTTATATCGTCCAACTGTAGGGTAAAGACCTCCTTTCCCTCCTTCCACTTTTCGAGGTCTAGTGCGATTGTAGGCCAATGCTTTGAGAAAATCACCAGCTCAACCCGCCATGTTTTTATGGGTTAGGGTATGCCGCGTTATCGTTTTTTTGCTTTTTGACGCCACTGAGTGGTTCTATTTGCCCATTGCTCCTCCGACAGCATATGTCACCAGCCCTGTTCCATTTTAACCATTTGTTAGGTTCGAATGTAACTAGATTATTTGTATAATAAGGGATTGCGACGACCATGTCCTGGGTACAGGATGTAGACGTGTGTAGACTTGGGGAGTTGGTCCGACGACCTTCATCCTCCCTGTAGCTATACCTCTATTAACCTTCCTTGCGAATAGATTACTAATGCATAGATACACAGTCATACGTTGTATAATAGTATAAAATACATTTAGATTTCAAGTGTACGTATTTGGAACCTTAATTCAATATAAATCAAATCAATCCATTTTAAAATATTCGACTGTATAATTTTCCAGTCCAGTACCTAGTTGAAACTATTTAATGAAACACCTTAGAAATAATTAAAAGATTTTACAAAACCCATTAGCTAATAGAAAACCGATAAAATCATTAATAATCATAAAATTGTTACTCAATCATCAACGAACATCAAGCGAAACATAATTTAATCTGCCCCATTGATACGCCTACAGAAAATCTTAAAATAAAATACGTTATTTTTCCTACTTGTCGGAACACTGATAGAAATATCTTCGAAGTTAAATAAGCTATTATTATAAATCACATTTGAATGGATGAATGGTTTTATTTTAGTATGATCTCGTTTTGAAGTATTTTTTCCGCAGGGCAAATGGTAACGTTTTCGCTTTTCCGTTATGACACGCGTCCGGAAACCGTCGACGGCGACCGGGGATTTGCATTATGATAGGAATCTAGTCATCTGCTGTCGCTTTACTAACGAAAATATTTGGATTAAAATAAATATAGAAGATAAATACATAGCTTAAAGTTAAACAATAAGTACTTCAATATTAAATTAATTAAAGAAAAATCCCAGCCCTTTAAGTTGCTAAGTAAATTGAGAAGTATGTTTAGGCGGTCGTTAAATACAATAACATTTTTAAAAGTTTTGCACCAGTTCATAGCTTCTATGTATAAACTTGTAAAAGGGTTTGGCTTCAAGAGTTAATGGACTTAAGCATCATTTAAATAAGTCTTATTTCACCAAAACTTGGCTTAATTCTTAAAAACACCGTCTAAAGTTGTTATCGGCCTCTTAATTAATTTTCGCGTCAAACAACACAACATCTTAATGGTTTTCGAAATAACGAGCACCTTGGGGAACCAGGAAAATAAGAATGCAATAATAAAAGGTTTTCATTACCGAGTAATACTCGTTTATAAGCAGAAAGTTTTTCACCGGAGGGACGTATTTTCCTCTTTTATTGTTACTTTGTGATATTGCATCCACACGGAATTTAATTTCAGTTCACAAAGCATAGTTGGATGTCGTGAGCACTCAACTATTTTTCAAGTTAGCTGCACTCAGTTCAGGCTAAAAGTTTGCTGGAAACTGTTGGAACCAGAAGTTGGCGTAGCGAGGGCTACTATGGAGCTAATAACAAATACTAAATAACCACTAATTTGGTAAAGTTTAGATAATCTCCGAAACTCTTCTTTTTCACTGATTGGGCCACAGAATGTGTCGCGGGCAGAAACTAGTGTTGGTTAATTTGTACACCAGAATAAACAGATTTATTAAGGGTTGAAAGCTGAATTTTATTTTTAACCTTAATTTATTGCGCTCGCACCTCACTCAGTTCCGTTATTTATGGACATTAAACTCCTGACACAAACTTTGTATGTAATTTGGGAAAAATTGTGGGCAGCATAATGTTTTTTTTTGTTGGTTTAAATTATATTTTTGCTTTATTCAGACGCGGGACGTCTTTACGTTTAAAGAAGACCTGAGAGTTTGTTTCAGACATTTTAAAGAAATATAAAAAAAAAACAATTGGTAGGAAACAGAAATAAATAAAATAAAAAATTGACGCCGCAGCCTGAAGCGCAACAAAATCTTTCAACATCTTGTGAGCACCGATAAAGGGATAGAACCAATAAAAACGGAGGTCCGAGAATTAGTCCATAGGTGCAGATGGCACGTTTGGCCCAGCATATGCTAATGGCACCGTCTGCCGGGCAGCAGGTGAACGGGGTCACTGACACCCGCAGGTGCACGCCTACATTCGCAAATCGCGTTCGCGCCACAAAGGATACCAGTGTGCCAACTATCAACCATCGACAAAGCTACAACTTTCTTCATTTCCTGCGACTTCGCTTTTTAAGTTTGCCATTATCGAGACACGTTTAGCCGAAATACAAGTACCACATTAAAATTGATGAAATATTTAAAGTTGCGGAGTTGTAAGAGATAGTTGTAGATTCGTTTTGTATTTCAAAGCAGTTTGTAAATCTATATATATTTATCCCCACAAGACTTTCCTTTAATGTTGTCGAAAACGAAAGACTCTATAAAAAATCAAAGTGTTTTGTGTAGTACAAAAATAAGCCTAGGTTCAATAAATCGCAAAATGCGAACAACGCAATGTACATATATTTCACGTGCAAAGAACAGCAATCAAGAGTTTCTTGAATTAGAACCAGGTTAAGGACGATTAAAAGTATAATCGAATGCGTGAATAGAACAGGCAAGAGGCCGGGAGCCCGGCAGGTGTTCCACGCACAAAGACCGACACACCGGTACCTAACGACCAACTCGCGCAAAAAAATATTATAAAATAAAACCAAACAGGCCACCGTCGCTCAAAATGTCACTACCAGCTGTCCCGCCTCACCTGTGAACCATTCCTTTACCTAGCCAACCCTCTGCATTTTACTTAATAACCTACACTTAATGACTCCTTAAAGTCATTGTTTCTTTTTATAATATACCTTTTTAGGCGAAACGAGAGCAGCGACGCTAAATGAAAGAGTTATAAATTCTTCTTCAATAAATCTCACAAGCAACTGATGCAACCTTAAATGGAAAATTCGGAGAACCGACGAAAATGACGCGACAGATGCTGAAAACAAAGAAAATGAAGTTCGTGACTTCATTTTCTTTGTTTTCAGCATCTGTTCTGATCATTCCTGAAAAGCCGAAAAAAAGAACAAAAACCGCGGAAACATACTCACCGAAATTTTTCAGTAGCGATTAGGCCACGGTGGATTATACGAAAGTCCAAACATGAGCCATTTGATTCAAGTACGAATTGAATGAAATTAAAAATTAGATGCGCGAATATAAAATTAGTGGACCAACCGATTTTGTAAAATAAAGAGCGCGTGTGGCTTCATGTTGTAAGGGTTGGTTTGCGTCTAGTTGTGAAGACGTCCGCGGCTGAACTGACATCGTTTGTGTTCCGACGGGCTTTAGTATAGCACCCCCGAGACGCCGGGGCGCCGGAGGTGCACATGCGCGCCACCCGCCGCCCCGTCAATAACACCCTGCCTCTCATTGTGCCCCGGAAACGAGGACTTAACGAGTCACGCCGCAAGACGACACCCTGTTCTGTGTCTAAGCCTACCTAGATATCTTTAACAATGTGACTAACATTAGGGGTGATATATACACAGGAAAAGCATTTTACTCTCGTATGCGACTGCTCTGCTTTGAGCGAATATATGGGTCAGTCGGTTACTTAGTAGAAAGGTTGCGTTTAATGGCTAATTAGATATGACAACTACAGCGCCAGAAAGTATGAAGTCAGATTAATATTATACTAGAATACAATTGACAACTTTCAGGAAATACAGTACCAATAGGAATGTACAGAAGAAATAATAACTTACTAAATACAACTAAAAATACAAATAAAGGCTAGGTGGACCCAGTTAGAACCACACACTACAATTTCACTAAAGAGCGTAAACTCGTATTATTTCGTTAGGCAACACGCTCTATCGGTGATCGATGAGAGAGTAATCTACATAATAAACATCCTAGGTGGCAACTCTTGCATGCGACACTGTCGTTACGAGCCACTGATGTTCACCTACGACTTCACTTAACAAATTGACCACAATAAATGAACGTTAAATTCGTTGTTGAACAACCACCACAATAATGATAACATTAATAATTGTTTAGTTAAACGCAGTTGTTTCTAAATCAGCCGTTTTAGGATAAATGAAGCGATTATCATCTGGGCCAGAGCCATATTAATTTGCAATCACGAACTACATATTTTGGCAAAACTTGCTCCTCCACTATTCGCAATATACAAGACAGATGGGAATTCCTCGATGTTGCACCAAATACCGAAATGCAAGAAATACCGAAGAGAAAGATGTTATCAGATAGAGGAGTGATCGTAGTATTTTATATTATCTGGATATGACAAAATTCAATAGTCCTAATGACAGTTGATAGTAAATTACTTCCACTGCGGACAGAAGATCAATCAGACCATCCAAATATTCGTGCGATCGAGGTCCGATATGTGTGTTTGGACTACATTTCATAAATGTTTGTATGTATGCATACCTACATTTAATGTTTGTAGTTATATGTCAATAGCTAATAGCCTACCGATGAGCCACGTCGAAGACAATCGTTGCCTAGGTAACCTAGTGACAACAATAATGCGCACTATACTAATATTCTGGCTTAGGGACATCCAATTACTATAGTGACCAATATGAAAGAGATATCTAAGCATGAGATAATGCGGAAATACGAAAACGTAGAAATGTTATATAGCATTGAGCATATAGCCGTAATTCGCCATTTATATTTTCTGAAAATAATATTGATGAAACTATATCTCTTTCGGTTGAGATTAAAATGAGACCAGTAAGATTACACTAGTGTATACCCAGTATGCAACTGAGTGGCAATTGTTCTATATTTAATTATACCGATTCAGATTAAAAATTTCGTCCCACGTAAGATTTGCTAGCTTGTGCGTAAAGCATATTTTGTAAAGCATATTGCGTATTTTGTTTACGAAGCACCCAGTAATTTTATTGTATTTGCAAAGAAATGATATAATATCATTAAAATGTATTTATTGGTCAGGAGTTTTATAGAACAATGTTTTTTGTTAATCAATCATTCAAGACTTAAACTTAGTTGTAAAATATCAACAGACTGTTGACTGTGACTTGTTGTTTGTGGCGTGTATACAACCCAATAATCAAAGACCAGAGCATTATTTAAAGTGACTAGATTAACATATCTTAAGCTTTTAATTATCATAAGGTGAATCAACATCGTAATTGGGCTCCCCATATTTGCTGCTAGACTTGTATGTCAAACTTTTTGGAACAAGATGCCCTTTGTTATTTCTATGTTAAATGATGTTTTTGCCAAGTAGGTTTTTACAAACACTATAATCTGATGAACCGACAAACCATATATATAATTAAAACATAGGAACCATTAATAATAACGATGCTACTATATCCATGTCACTTGCCTTTCTACTTTTTATTCTGTAGGGTTTTTACTTTTCATTTAATTCGTTACACTATTTGGTTACGACACGGAACTCTATTATTTGTATCCAAACTCTTCATATCGAAAAGTCCTGTAAAGTAAATACGAAATTGTCACTGCCTTTGATTAAATATTTACGTGAGATATAACAGGTGCTTCGAAGGTGAAGTATCGGTACAGTCGTGAGAACCAACGGCTGTAGGGACAATCATGCGGCGCTGACCTAATTGTACCTCGCATTTCTTTCAGCGACATTATTTTAAACGTGTAATTGTAGTAAGGTCTGACTGAAGTCTGTAATTTACCTGACGCAGGTTGCTAGAATATTCAGCGACAATGGGAGCCAGGCCATCGTCCACCCTGTGACCGGACACGTGGTGTTTGGAGGCTACACCACCACCACCCATATTATTAACTCCCTCTTTCTAGAGAATATGCAGGTGTCTTAGAGGCCTTCTTCTTTATAATTCAAATGGTCGTAATTGGGAGTCTCGATGTTTCTTGTGCATTTTAAAGTGGAAAATGCACGATGTAAAACTGTCCGATTGGAACCGTTTCAAAGGAAATTTCTCGGAGCATGCATTTTTAATACGATAATAACCCAGCGCTTATTTGCGTATTTTGTAGGATAGAATAGGAAGCTAGTACGTTTGTACGAAACAAGTTGTGCCATGAGGATATAAGGGATAATTCGTGGAATAAAATATGTGTTCTTTCTCGGAACTGGTACGCATGCGGCAGGTAGTTGTGAGTAAGGAGTACATGCCTGACACATATATTTTGCTAAAGCGATTCTTACACTATAAATTTGGGGACGTTTAGAGAACGAGGTCTGCGCAAAGGTTCTTAAAGACCTAATCTATTATTGATAGAAGCTTTGGGAAAGGCGTTTTGGCCAAGGGGAAATTCGATTATGGATGTTGTTGTGAAACACCTTGCTATTTTGAGCAAATTATTCAATACATACTAGGGACAAGATATAACATCATGGATACATTTTATTATTATCAAGGATAAAATAATATATTTTAGGTTAATTTGCTATGTACTCCATTTAGCAAATTGATCTCACGACTGAGAAGCGGCTGATCAAACACAGATCTGTAATATTCCGTGGTAAGTAGTTGAACAATCCATCACATTAGCAATTATAGCAAAAAATAAACTGTTTGTTACTGATTGTCATAAATGACTAGTAGATTTCGAAAGATAAATCCTTTTGAATCTATCCTTACACCAGTAATTGTTAAACACGATTAAGCAACAACATCATACGAAATCATAGTTGTTTTTCTGTCAGTTTACATTGCCACTAACGTTTTTCGTAAATCGTGAAAGGATCCACTTAACCCTCTGAGATTGACGACTAAGATTTTATCCGACAACATTCAATTATTCATAACACAGCCGCGCGTTATATAATAAAATCTACAGAATATTTCTGCAAAATCATCATTACATAGTGTTGTGCTCAGTATGTCGTGATTGCCACTTCATACAAAGCAATCGCACTTATTTCACGCTCGAGGTCCCACGTTGGGCGCCCGTGTCTGTCGTACCCGCTTTAGTATAATGTGCAACGAACCATGAAAGCATTACAACCTTACTTACGACGTTACCAGGCTAATATTCGCTACGTTTACAGCTCTCTGTAAGATAAACGATCTCTGTAAGTGTAACCTGAATAAGAACTTAATTTGGATGTCATGTAACATAAAATCTAGAGTTGGACCTTTTGAAGCTAATCCTGAACATAATAGAAAGGGTTTCGGAAGGTTTCAGTACTTAATTTAAACATTTCTCTCAGTCTTGAAGTAACAAGGCTGTATTATTTTAATTACTATTGCGAAGCTGAAGAGGCAGCAGTTTTGCGTTTCGCCTGTTTTCTGCATTACCTCAGGGCAAACAAAAGTTTTAGGGAAAATAGATGGCGCAGCCTCGGAACATAAAAGAAGGAATATGGATGGGTTTCAGTCAGTACAAGTCTGACATTCCCTTCTCACCCAGAGCGGGAAGAGTCATTGAGAAAAAAGTCTTCAATATCATCAAACTAGTAGTGAAATTATCTTTCAGAGGCTTCGCTTAGTTTCCTAAAAAAACAATTTGTGGTTCCTGTCACAGGAACATAGTCTGGAGGAGATCACGAGGTGGACAATCACGGTAGACAACATTTTATTTGTGGTTCCTTTACTAATCTCCTATTAAGGTTTACAACCTGATTACATCCAAGTTACGATGCGTGCAAAGGTTTGAAATTTAACTAAGTTCTAAGAATGTTCGTAAGCAGCGTTTGGAAGTTGTCGAACGCATTACAAATTCCTAATTTATAACCTAAAAATTCTAAGAGCGCAGTTAAAAAAATGTTACTATTTGAAGAAAACGTTTAGGTAATTAGGAGAAAGGGGCAGCGTGGAGGGCCTCGGTCGCCCCCTGTGGCCTTTCAGACAACGGTTATCCATTTCGTTTCCTCGTGGGCCGGTGTGCGTGAATATTTGATGTTTCTATCGATCATAACTTCTTTGCGGGGCTGCGACGTACCGAATAAGGACATCTACAATAGCAACGGTTGTTAAGAATTTTATTTTATCATATCAGGCTGCATTTTTACTTGAAGAGACAATGGTATTCGCGTTCAGCATTGCTTTTCCTCAAGAATTCCCGGGAAGTTCATTCTAATCCATATTAAGAATGTGTTTTGCTATGCATGTTTTGGTTCATCAGCCATAAAGTCAGTTCCAAGTAATTATATGTTAGGTTATATTCGACACTAGTATTGTTGTGGGTAAGCAGTGGTTCTCGTGTCTGTGTTTCATGCTTATCTTGCAACGTTACATAATTAATCTCCCAAATTGATCACGGGTGATGGTAATCCATTTGGTAATCATTCCAATGGAACGTCCGTAGATATTGTAACGGGAATTAGTCAAATCAAAAACTAATTGTTAGGCAGTCCAAAAGAGGCGGTAATGAATTCTTTTGATTCATAAGTGATCTTGAAATAGTATTATCTATTTCAAGTATCGGATCTAATTACATCATTGCAAGTCGTCCACTTACTGACCATAAGGGCAAAAGGCCTTCGAATTAGTGGCGCCGGAGTTCCAATTTTCTTTAGGACGTAGACGAACAAGACACTTGCATTTAAAATATAAACCATAATAACCCTCTTCACAATTCCGTATCGGATGTTTGCGTGCAGGTCTATAAAGTAAAAGGAATATCGAATGATGCATTTAAGGGCGTAATGGGGTTGTCTTCATGACTTATGAAGGCGACCAATGTAGTGGTTTCGAAGTAAAAATGGTCTAGAATAGTAAGAAAGGTATCGGACGGACGTTTCGTGAGTATAATTGGAGGTTCATGGGCGTGCCGCACGCTACGGCGCAGTCGGGCGGGAGACATCTTATATGTATTTGCCTCTCTAGTAATTTCCCCGTCCGTCAGTCCTTGTATATTTAAGCGGCGGCGTCGTCCGTGCCGCTCTCATGCATATGTCATGAGCAGTTGCCTCGCGACGGTTTGTTGACGGTCGAGCCGCGGGAACCGCGACCACCGGCCCCCACAACTCAGGCCCACCAGTCCCACCACCGATAATTATTGCGTTCTACTTTCGATTCCGGTGACTATCGACGCCACCCGTCGTGGTGGCGCCGCGATGGCGCACCACCACGACCAAAGGGATGAGGCGACAATTAGATGCCCGTTTTCTCCAATACTGTATTGCATGTACGGTCAAATTAAATGGCAGGCACGGTAAAAGCAGTCATAAGTCCGCCGTAGGCACGCGAGGCAATAAATAACGTGGCTCTATTTAATGTCCCCGTGGGTACACATCGTGGATAGATTATTGAATAAAATCATTAAACATTTTTATGAACTACTTAAATGCTCTCGCCGGAGTCAATTAGTTTCTTCGGGAGATTTTTATTTTCTGTATTATATTTAGAAGATGTATAACAATCAAGCCCCGGCGGATCCATCGCTTTCCTCGAGATAGATTACTTAGAAGATTTCATAGATGTTTGACTTTGTGATGGATTGCCTCAGAACCCCGCACATTTCAGGGGCGAGCGGGAGTCGGTCATTAATTAACCACTACTGTTAGAAAGAGTTACTCAGTATTGAGAGCAAATGAGGCCAATGGTTGTTTTATATTGGCTCTGTAAGGGTATTTTTACTGCCAGATTTTATTACGTTTACATGAGCGTATTAGAATTGAAGCTATTCTGTAGATGCGCCCCCCAAAAATAACGTTATCTTATCGAAAATAGTAAAATATTATTGGTTTGCTTTGTTATTGTCCAAAACTAAAAAAAACGTAAAACCTTCGCCAGACAAGAACAAATACATTAAGGTGTATATCAAGATAAAAGCTACATACGTAATGTATTTGACATTCAACAAATTGATTTGATGTCAGTTTATAGGTGAAGTTATTAATGAATAATTATTGTAATGCTATTTTTTTATTGTCTTATCAATTATTCAATAAAAATGAACGTCACAACTGCAGTTATAGATGGAGTAGGCAGAAAGCTAGCATATTGATTCTATTATGACAGTTTTAATATCTGCTGATGGCAATAATTCTTATATTTAGAATTAACCTTATGACGAAAACAAACGACATAGTGTCGGCACAGAGAAGAGGAGAGATAGGAGACATCTTATAATGTATTGTTAGGTAAAGCATATTGTTTACATACATATTATTGTATTCAATACATACTACTAGTCAATTCAATCATTCTGATGCTTTAGAGAAGTGCAAAGCAGGATTTTTTCAGGTCACAAGTAAAATATTTCCTGAGAGCTCCAAAGATACATTGGAGCGGATGATGGAACAGAGATAAAACAGTTTGATCTGTACATAGAAGTTCTGGATAGAACCTCGTTATGATAAAACCACCAGTTTGGCATTAATTCACCATGGTACAAATTGTAATAGTTTGATTTGTACTTTTAAGTGCTGGGCGGGACCTACTTACAGTAAAAGTACTAGGTTCGCATCAATTAGAGGTGGTATTCACTTCTGTAATACTCAAAGGTAAAGACCAATTTTGATGATATCTTACAATATTATAAATACTTACATTTCTGAGGATGGATGGATGGATGTTTATTGCTCTTTCATGTAAAAACTGGTGAAGGGATTTAATAGAATTTGGCACACTCAATTTAGCTAATATTTAAAATTCTCGTGTCACAGTTTTCGTTCCCATACTCCTCCGAAATGGCTGAACCAATTTAAACGAAATTTTGTGTACATATCGGGTAGGTCTGAGAATCGGCCAAAATCTATTTTTCATAGCCTTAAGTGGGCAGCGGGTGAGACCGCTGGGCACAGCTAGTAGTTTATAATATGGTCTGCTGTACTTTTTATTTAAGTTGATGTGGGTGAAACCGCAGGAATGAGCTAGTATGAATATCAATATACTTTTAGTATTGCATTATGAATGTACTGAATGATACAAATAACTGTCATAATTAGGTCACAGACAATAGTATGCACTGATTAATTATCTACACACTAGTTGTTAATTTTAGATGTAATAAAATTCTGTTTCTAACTATACAAAGTTTCCATGGACTATCCAGCCTATTCTTCTCTATACAGATTTACTCTTTGGAATGGGGTTGGATTTTGTTTCCGTTAATATGCTTTGTGGTTGGAATGAAGTACCTATGATTTAAAATAAATGTGTTGAGTTTGAGTTTACTGATACACATCATTGTAAATAGTAATAAACCTTTGACTGCTCACAAAATTTATTCCAAAATAGTAGATTTTTCTTTAATGCTTCATTTGCAACACATTTGTATTACACATGTTAGAGACTATTTAGAGTGGTTTAACATGAAAAATAAGTTAATTCAAGCATTCAGATGCTGATAACAATTTTAGTTTGTTTAGTCCCTGTGTTTGAGGGTAGAGTTGTGGGTCATATTTAACTATCCAACGTAGTACTGATGAATTTTTGAAGGAAAGGTATTTGGATATACGAAAAGGAGGGATTCATTTGGATCAGACTCTACTCATAAAGTCAAATATGGAGCAATTTGAGACGAAAAAATTAAGTTTAAAGGATCTCTATATCCTTAGATCTCTTCAGGCTACATATTATATATTATGGAACAAAATTAGAATGCTGTAGCCAATGTATAAATTGTAGTGACTATATAATGTATGTCATTTATAATTGATAGTGTCGTATTTATATAAATGTATTAATAGAATGGTATTAATGAACAAGACTCGAAGATTCCTGTTGTTCTAATCCAGAAAATGACTAAACTAACCCACTTGTGATAAGAAATTACTAGTAAATAATTGCTTGAAACTCACACCAACTGAGTTTGATCACAACTTTAGCTCGCAAATTTAAACAATAAATACATGCCCAGTTATTTTATGCGTGTAGTTGTGAATAATTGCAATTAAATCAACGCCGGTTGCTAAATAATCGATAACATGACATGACGGTCGTGATTCATAAAATTACGGAGCAATCGTTTAAGTTATACAATTGACTTACCTTCAGTAGACAAAATTCAATAATGGATATCTTCGGCACAATCAGCAAACAACGATGTTTTTCAAATTAACTTGAATTAATAACCAAATTAATTGCGAAACAGGAAAACCACAAAAAAATGGCGGCAATGGTAAAAAAAAAGATGTTTGGTAGGTTTTCTCGTTGTATGACCACACTCCGTAATAATCTACCATTTAGTTGATCGATGGAATACCAAACAACCAAATAAGCAAAACGGAGAAGAGTCGAGCTCAAATTATTTTACAATGACCCTTTAACGAATGTTCTCATATTTATTGACTATTTATAACGATGGTGGGTTAATACAGGTAGTCCAACATTAACTTAGTAATTACGCACTATTATTATTCCTACTAAATAATTCGAGAGCATAGGCGAGAATATCTGCCAATTCTTGTAACAGTTCAGTACATTCTTTTGCCTCTACCGTTTTGTTTGTATTAAAAAACTAAAATAATAATGTCAAAATTGTCAAACAAATCTGTCAAAAGTGTGTGATTGGGTTGTAGGCGATTAAATTTTTATTTCGCCAGAAAATTAGTTTTGTTATAAATTGTGAGTCTGCTTAAAATTCACTCTGTTTTTGTTAATTGTAGTTTGTGTTTAGTAAGACACATACGATGAGGAATACCTAGTGAAAGTGCTTCAGAATACATAATTGAATTACGATTTTTGAACTCCAAGAAATGAATAACAGCTCGGATTATATTTATTGGTCCGAGCTACATTGCTCAAAAGATGCTCTTACGGATAACTATGGATGGTTCATGCAGTTCCTGTTGGCGGTTTTGGCGTTTACTTGTCTAGTAGGTAAGAAGTTGTGAAATACAGGCCGGAGTTCAAGGTAGTTTGATCTCGCGATACTACAAAATATTGCGTACGTTTTCTTCAATATGTTGCTCAATGAGACTGTACATTTCAGGTGCTTAATTTTTTTAAGCTTAAAATCATAACACCCTCTTTTAAAGTGATTAAATAATATTGACAGTGCTATGATAAGTTATCAAAGTGTACTGAACTTACACAGTAAAAGATTATTACTATCTGGTTGCGTTGTATTGCCGTATCTGTATTATTAAACAACTACATCTTATTATTTTTAACTGTTCTGTTCTGTTTAAATTTCAATAGAAATGTTCTTAAATAAATTTTCTTTGTAGGTAAAAGGTTTTGTGAACCTCGTTATGCACGGAGGCCATGGCTTATTTGGTTCTACGACACTTCAAAACAAGGTTTGGGTGCGCTGATTATACATGCAGCCAATGTGTGGCTGTCACCACACCTCACGGGGAACCCTTGCACATGGTACGAAAAGTAACAGAAATAAACTGCTAAGATTCAGATACCAATTTTAAAAAGTTACTAGTCACTGCTAATCTATATAATAAGATAGCAATATTAAATGATGGAAGTTACGTGGAGGCTAAATTGTTCAATAGTAATTTATAAAAAAATGGAGGTATATGAAAATTGAATCAGAATGATTAACCAAAGGTGTGGTAAACTTTAATGTGTCAGTGTCTCTTCTATTGTGTATATTCACTGGGCAAATATTCATTTAAATCCTATAAAACAAGTTGGGTATAGTTGTAGATCTAATGATCTCAAATTATATAAAACCTACAACATATTTAAGTCTTACAGTTACTCTTGCATGATTCAGACAGTTAAATTGTATTGTAATTGCTATCAATGCAAATTAATCAATTATGAACCTTATGTTTTAGCAGTAAAGTCTTAATGTCTCACGTAGGTATTTAACTGAAGCCTACTAAGTTCTGTAACCAACATAATGTTTATTCTTGGCTGTATTCTAAGTAGTGTAGGGTAGTAATACTATATTGACGGTTCCTATATACATAAGGTTAAGTCAAAAACCGAGGTTTACAGGAGAGCATAATTTGTGTTCAACATGCCCTAGAAATAATTCTATTAGCAATAATAAATATTTTCTTTCTACAATATTTAACATTTTTATGAGCTTTATAATGCTATTTACACATAAGTATTTTATTTTTCACATTTTATTGAAAATCTGATAGATGACCGTTTAATGACGACACTTATTCGTTGTATTCATAATACTTGTTCTCTTATACGATTTCTACAACAAGACAAATAAATTAAATTAAAGGTAAACATTGTATGTCAGCATGTGTACATAGATAATCTAAAAACGAATGATACTTTTAAAAAAATGCCATTTTCGACATGTCTTTGTGTACATAGAGACCGTCGATATAATGGTAATTAGCGTACAATTTGAATGTGGAACCATAGAACATATTATATCTAACCTCCATAGTTCAGTTACTGGAGGAATCCACTCGGGCACAGTAAAACATCACCTATCATATATATTTTACAGTAAACGCTTACTTATTCCCATAGTGATATTCCTAATGACAAATACATTATTATGTTTAAGTACACTGGTACTTAAACAACACAACATCCTTGTAAAAGAATGTCATTGTTATCTTCACAGGTACATAGTGAACTTTATGTTGGATTCCACACTAGGGCTTCTAATAATATGGGCGGGCATCAGACTAGCTCAGCATTGTGCAAGAGTTTATGACATACCACTCATAAATTTTGGCGAATATGGTAAGTGTGTACACTGTTTCTGTTAGAATTGTTGCATTTCATAAGCGTGTATTACGGTTTACACTTTATGTAATTGACATTAAGGTCACAAAAAGCCTACTTGTGAATTGTTGCGTGTATTATTTTATTGTCTTTATAACCATCTCATATTAATATTTCTCAAGGCCTAAAAAACCAGTTAACTTTCAATTAAATAGGATTTGTATGAGACAAGAAATTACAGTCATTTACACAAAATGAGAGATGATCAATACAATGGTGATCAGGCTACAAAAGCTTTACAGATCTAGAAAATAACTAGCCGTAAAAAAACTCGACAGGCAGCATCAAGTTATTCCTGAATAGCTCTTGCAAGCTCAAGTCACAAGAAATAAAACATCATGCCACAATAAATAGCTCTCGGTATAGCTCCACGAGCCGACGAAAAGGCTTAGCAGACCTGCCAAGGTTGCGGGTTGTTCGAAAGACATACCGCGGCCCCGGAACATAAAGGGCAAAAGAAGGATCATGGGTGGGTTTAAGTCAGTAATAGTTTGACACTCCGCCCAGAGCGGGGGAAGTAATGTGAGGAATTACCATCGCAAAAAAGAGTTTAACAGACACCCCGAAATACCTCACTGGGCTGTATGAAATAGTTCAAAAGTTCGTGCAATATTGGTAACCAGCCCCTCGAAAACCGTACTACGTACTATAGGGTAGGAAAAAGGATTGGTTTGACATTTCCTTCTACTTCGCCCACAGCGGGAGGAGTCAGTCTATGATTTCCGAAAAAAGAGCCTTATGAAATAACAGGCCGTACGAAAAAGTTCAACCAAAGATCCAAATGCCTTATCAAAGTGTGGGCAAAGAGTAGATATTATTGGGTTTTTCCATAAGGAATGTCTCAGTAACGCCCGGAGTTTGCAACTTGAGGGTATGATTCAACCGTGTCTAAGTAAGCACATTAAGCCGTTGGTCCTGAGCCTGATCTCTATCCGGTCTTGTCGGATTGCAGTCACACAGAGTGCCTGCGCACACATCTGTGCTCTAAAATATCGCTAATCTTCGCTGAGATTGGCTGCCGTGATCGAAAGCAGTCTGGGAGACTATAATTAAAGCATACAATTACTACATTGCAAACTTTTTCAACAGGCAAGCCACCAATGTGCGCGGCGTGGATATGCCAGTGCATACTATACGCGGCGCTGGCTACGTTCGCGAAGTCAGTGCTAGCCCTAGTGCTGCGGCTACCTCCGGTGGTGGCTGTGCTGTCCACGTTGCGACTGTCGCCCGTCTCCGACCCCCGACTGGAACTGGCGGTCGTTATGCTCATTATACCTTTCTTTGTTAATGTGAGTATTTTTTACCTTTAAAGCTTTAACATGACGTCTAAACTGGGTATCAGTTTAGACGATAATGGCTGGTTCAATAAGATTCAACTAATCGCGGAAGAATGACAAAGAGTCTTCTAATAAATCAAACGCTTGAGACACAGATGAGAACTGACTTTATTCTAAATACAAACATACAGTATTACGTATCCTATCATAGATGACGCTACTAGTTTATAATGTGATATTGTCGATACAGAAAAGACATAAAATAACACCCCCACTTATCGCAATATTCACCAAACAATTTTACACAAAATTATTTTAAACAAACTATGCCAAGAAGCAACATAAATTTGTAATGTTTTGCTGAACATAAACTTTTCGTTAAAATGTCAGCCGGCATATCAGCTGTTAACAACTTTATCTTTTACTGAAGGTTACTTTCATTCCAAGACATAGTTTAACTTCACCTAAGTCCTTAATGCTAAACTTATTACATAAAATCTGTTTCAAGTTCTTAGTTTCAACGTTATCATTGGAAAATATAAAGAAATCGTCGACATATACCGCTACAATAGTTTTACATTTGTTAATATTCTTTATATACATACATGGCTCTATTTTTGACCTTTTGTAACCATTATTGATCAAACAATCATCAACCTTTTTATTCCAAGCTCTAGCAGCCTGACTGTAACTCATCATGCACTGCCGGTAACCACTGTGCTTTCTCAGGACCTTCCAAGGCTTCTTGCAACGATTTATCTCACCCGTGATCATATTGTCATCTTCTATATAAGCACTTGCAAAACCATACCTGTCTGGCTGCTGCCTACGCCGAGGACCACTTGACATGTTGACATTGTTGAGTAAAATCGAGTTTTCTCCGTTCGTTGTACCAGACTCAGAGCTATCTGACGTATAATTTTCACAAGGTACATACAGTTCACCGCTGTCATCTGTGTTCAAGCTCTCTGAATGTTCAGGTGAATCTTCCTGAAGTGTCAAATCTTCTTCCCCCACTGGAACCAGGTTCACCTCATCTGAACAATTTTCCTGTACTTCCAGAACATTTTCCGTCCCTATCTTCTCCAATACTATAACATCTCGACTGGTAGTAATGACATTAGACTTCGGGTTGTAAATCCTGTACCCTTTGACATCATTTGAATAGCCGACAAGGATAAATTTTTCAGACTTTCTGTCCCACTTTAATCTCTTCTGTTTCGGCACATGCACCATAATTGTACTACCGAAAATACGAAGATGACTTACATCTGGCTTTCTGCCCGTCCATATCTCGAAAGGAGTTTTATAATTTAATGATGTAGTCACAGTCCTGTTTTGTAAGTACACTGCAGTATGAGCACCCTCAGCCCAAAACCTTTTCTCGAGACCTGCATCAAACAGTAGACACTTGGCTTTCTCAACGATAGTACGGTTGTATCGTTCTGAGAGACCATTCTGCTCTGGTGTGTATGGGTTCGTTTTGTGATGAACTATCCCATGCGACACCAAAAAATCATCAAACTTACTGTTGCAGTATTCTGTCCCATTGTCACTTCTCAAGATCTTTATGCTGCGATTAAGTTGATTCTCAACCTCTGCTTTATACTGTTGAAAGCATTTCAATGCTTCATCTTTCGTTTTCAAAAAATAAATATATGTCATACGGCTAAAATCATCTATGAACAACATAAAGTATCTAGAACCACCTATAGATCTATTTTCCATTGGTCCACAGAGATCAGTATGCACAACTTGTAGTAACTCAGTACTTCTGCTACCTTCTTTGGGAAAAGGTAAGCGGCTCTGCTTGCCCTCACAGCATGCAACACATGATAACTTTAATATATCAGTCTTATTATTAAGTGTCAATCCCTGTACAGCATCTTGCATCTTGTTCAAATACTGGCTGTTGACATGACCTAGACGTCGATGCCAAACTTCACTGGACACCATCACTGCAGCTGATGAACAATATTCAGGCATGTTTAGTTTATACACCCCATTCAACAGACTTGCTGTAGCCACCAGTACCCCTGCTTTGTTGAAAATCTGACAACCATCATTCATAAATGAAACTTTGTTACCTTTTGATATAAGTTGACTAACAGACAACAGATTTGTAGTCAACTTCGGCACGCATAATACACCTTCTACTGTAATATCATATTCACGGGCATGCGTCTTTGTCGTAATCTGCACATCTCCAGTACATAATACAGGTACTTTTACTTTGTTTGCCACGACAATTTCCTTGATCATAAGATCACGCGACACATTTGACAACCATTCTTCGTTCGCAGTAAGATGAAAACTAGCCCCGGAGTCAATATACCAATCACTTTTGCAAAAGTCGCCATTCAGGAACACGGCGCTAAACGCATTACTGCTTGTACGTTCATTTTTTGTTGTATTCGACAATTTTTTGTCCAAAAAAGTACACTGGTTGCGGTAATGTCCTGTTTGTTTACATTTGTAGCATGTTATGACTTTTGATTTTGACTTTGACATCTGGGTGTTATCTTTGGTATCATAGCAACCATTACTCCGGTTCTTCTTAAAACTTCCAAACGCACCACTGGAACTGAAAGCGCTATTATCGCCGTTTCCGCTTTCTTCCATGTCCAACAATTTGGTTTTAATGGCGTCTGCTGTCAATGGTATGCCACAATGTTCAATCGCCATTATCATAGGGGAATATTTTTCTGTTAATCCCGCTAACAAAAGCGATGCGACCCACTCATCATTAATATTGAAACCCGTACCACTCAATTTTTGGCTTGTTTCGATGATTTGTGTCACGTACGAAGTCATTGAAACACTATTTTCGAGTCGAATGGAAATCAAACTCCTCAGTAAACTGATTCTCCTCGTGAATCCTGAGTCATCAAATAGGTTCTTCAATTTCTTCCACAGCTCATGGGTCGTTTGAACACTTTTTATGTGCACATACAGTGACGAATCTATTGTCAGAATCAGTTTGGCTCTGGTTTTCGCGTCACCTGCTGCTCCTATTTCTGCTGGTACAGTCTCCGACTTGATGCAATCAGACATTCCCTCCAGTACACTCACTGTAGTTCTCTCGCCCTTTCAATTTAGGCACACTGACAAGGTAGTTCGTCGTCATTTTCACAGTCACAGCGTTAATTACAGTTTATCTCAATCTGCAAAATCTATTTCCACTAGGAATATCCAAGAAAATTGCGAGAAAAACTAAAAAATCTGGGCGCATAACCTCTAATAAATCAAACGCTTGAGACACAGATGAGAACTGACTTTATTCTAAATACAAACATACAGTATTACGTATCCTATCATAGATGACGCTACTAGTTTATAATGTGATATGTCGATACAGAAAAGACATAAAATAAGTAACAAGTCTCAATGTTGGTTTCCACCGATGTTATTGGTCGGTTCTTCACGTCTTCTTTCCGATCTACATATTAGTTCCCAGTATGTTGGTCCCGGCTCACAGTATTTCGCGTAGAACAAGCTAGGTGGACAAAAGTCGGTTTTATTTTTCTTGCATTAATATAGACTCATTATGTCATTTTAAGAGTACATAATTTTATTTTCATAAATAAAACACGAAATAAAAAATAAAAACATTTATTTTGAAATTATATTAAATAGTTTAAACATAATAACATACTAACATAATTAATTAAAAAAATATATAAACTAATCCTCGTCTACAGAATCATCCGATGAATCAGACATGACATAATCTTGCTCATTTTGAGAAAGATTGTGTCGTAGCAAGGGTCGAGGCTCTACAGTGGCAGCTATGATTAGCTTTAATACCTCTGCACATATTTGACACCGCTTTTTTTTTGGTATTTCTCGAAGGCCATTGATCAGAGGATCAGACGTTATAAGTAACATGGATAATAAATCTCTATTTGTGGCAATTCGCGAGCGCTTCCTTGTGTTATGTTCCCGAAACCTGCGACATTCTTTGTTTCTAGCTTCCTGGGCTTCTTCAGAAACCTGTCCAATCGGCACAATTGCACTTTTAATTACTTCTGTACTATGTATTAACAATTTATGCACAGTGGCAGGCATATAATACCAGGAATAGAGACTGAGGTAAAGTCTTTTGGTTTCACTTATATCACTGGACTTTCATTATATCTCTAATAACTTTTACAATATTTTTATTTCCCGATGAACGCATAGCTACCTCTGCAGCAGTCATAATTTCTCCAACACTTCGTGTTTGAACAAGATCATCAACTCGACGTTTTTTCGTTTTGAAAGATAATTCTTGGAAATCTTTCGGAGGTCTTCCCATTGAAGTAGGATGGGAAGTGGATGTAGAAGGTTGTGGTTGATCACTCTGAACGTGGAATTGAATGCCCTCGCCTTCCAACCAGCTTTTATTCATCGTCAAGAAACGTTCCTTTGATTTACTCGCAGAAGTCTACTTAGCAGCAATTCTTGAAGAATAGCTAGCTAATTTCATCTTGTTTTGCCTTTTAGAGTCTTCAGTGATGTCATAAATATTAAATTTGGATGAAATAAACTCAAGACTAGCTTATCGGTCCTGTTTTTCGTGTTTGAGCCATTCTTTGAAAAACTCTATTTTACTGATAGAATAAACGGACTCTGCAAGAAAATTAAAAAAAATAGTTAGACTCAAATGTGCTGGACAAAATTTACATTATTATAAACATGAATTATACACCTATGATATATGTAAAAATTAGCGAGTGTACACGTGTGTACAAGTACTTTACAGGCTTTGAAAGTTCTAAGTTAAGGAAAAGAATCCTGTTTTTTCGTATATATTCAAAAATGTCCCGCATTTTAAAATAACTGCTTAACTAACTTAAAAATTAATAAAAAGTAAAGTACATACCTTGAATATTTAGATCCATCACTAAAACTTTCACCAAATTAAGAACAGAACAATGAGATGTGGTCTAAAGTGTCGCCAAAATGTAACTGACCTAGTCTTGCAATTGCATTTAACTCATTAGTTAACTTTGTCTGCCTATGACTCATCACTGTGGAATGTTATAGATAAACGATTCTTGGAATCGATACTTTAGGGGTATCATTAACGTCAAGTAATTAACCCTTTCCGAGAATCTAACAATGACTTTTGTCCACCTGGCATGTTCTACGCGAAATACAGTGCGGCTGTCCACTAGTCTTACGAAGGGATATTGTATTACCTAGTATTAACTGGGTTGTGGAAATCAGAGACAATCGTTTGATGTATAATACAGGTATTCAGCTACTGACACCCGGTTAGATTCCGACCGACCCCAAAATAGTTAAGAAAATTGTCGAGAATACATCTGAATTTAAAACGCCGTAAATAGCATCCGTGGTTTTGTGTTCAAAGGGCAGTAGTGCATAGAACGATACGTCCCGTTGTCTGTGTCTATGATTCTTTGCCATTGATAAGAGACAGTGAAACTTAGTGTTTTACAATTTGTAACGACATGTTTATCGGCACGAAACATGCGTAACATGATGAAGTCATTAAACAAACATCAGGCGGACGTAAAAATATTCCCATACATAGGATTTTTCCATTAAAAAACTACAACATTCATAAAGAATATAGAACAACAAGTTCTTATACTAAGCTTTTAAAAATAAAATAAAAGAGAAAATTAAGTTTATCTATCAATACAATATAATTTATTTTATTTTAACGTGTGTTTCTCTAACCCCAGTATGACCTTCTTGACCTTGCAATATACATAATTTACATTTTATCCATTTATTTTATTTTATTATTAAAATGTTTTTGAAACAGTTCGTTTACACATACAATCGGTCGATATTTACTCGTCTCATACGATAAGACATACTTATCACTATGTAAAATAAATAAATAAATGTAGGTACCGTCAAGAAATTTAATAGATACACATACGATACGAATTTAATAGGTTCAAGTTTTCAAATATAATTATATACATACTTAAACTATTTGATTAATTTTATTAGAAATCATCCATCGGTTTCTAAAACAACTTCAACTATATCTTTCAAAACTGTATATTTATTCAGTTTTTTAACTGTACATAGTACTTGAAAATGAAGTAGGTCATGTCGAAGACATAAACAAATTGCCCTCAAGTAAAAAACACATGCAGAAAAATGTTAGGCAATGTTTGTAGTCACTTGAGTAAACAACGTTTCTATTATATAAAATAAATATTCGTGGCGTGCAACGTAGGTAAACCGAATCAACCTCTATACGAGTCAACAGAATATCATCCATAGGTATCGTAGCTTAGGTAATATTGCCTTAGTCGTTAAGTAATTATTAATGTCTTGAACATTGGCTGTATATGTGCTTACATTGTCACACCCCTCTGTCTATGGGGAAAGGCAGGTATTATAAAATGCGACGCGTCTCTCTTTGCATATTTTTTTTTCTTAGGTTGGTAGGTTTCTTTTTTCTTCTCCTAGTTTTAAACATCAGAAGGCTAATTCTCGTAGTTAGAAACGTTACAAAAATAGTCTATGTTTTCTCTCTCGCGCACTCGCGAAAGTTTAAGTAAATTAAGGTATTACTGACTAAGAATTAGACTAAACGTAGATAAGCTTGTAGCTAAGTAATAATAGCTGCTCGGGTCAGTCATTAGACTAAATCGCGCTGGCCTAGGTAGGTCGATGAATGGGCGACCACTCATTACATCTCGAGTTTCCCCCGCGCTTCGAAAAGCACGTTGAGCCATCTGTTTGTTAATTATAGTTTCTTTAACTGATTTTTGTGACCCGAAATCTGACATCCAGAACTTACCAAAGGGTATCGTATTGCCCAGAGGCAGTCACTGCAAGTAAATTATTGGTATTCAGCTGCATCCGTTTGGTTTGGAAGCCAACCCCAACATAGTTGGGAAAAGGCTAGGCGGTAAACGAGACGGTAAACGTTCTTAAAAACGAGAACTGCCCCCACAGATCATACTCATTTACCAGTACTATTTATAATAGTAGCAGACCTATTCGCTACTGGCAAATAGGGTTGTGACCATGCAGTGAACACCAAATACGAAAAAAAAAGAAAGAAATCCTTTTTATTTCACACTTTCCACAAGCGTACATAACATTTTTTTTTAATCTTCTTAAATCGTAACACTAAAAAAGGTTATATTGTAAAATGCTACTCAAACAAATTAGCATCATTAGTAATGAAAAAAAAAACGCTCGACGTTCACGGTTTACCCTTTTATTAGCGTACAAAGACATGCATGAGCTATAATCAAGCATTTATTATTAAAATAAGGTAGACAGGAAATACGTTTAAACGTGCTGTTGCGATGTGTTTTGCGTTCCCACCCAATTATAGCCTTGTGGGTAACTCAAGGCTCAATATTTATACTTCTACATCACAGAATACATAATTATGTGTAGTTTTAGAAGTAATTGACACAAAAAAGAATTAAAGATTACGATGTGTTACAAGTGCTTGAATCTTTATCTTTGGAAGGCCAATCACCTCATTATTAGCATACATACAATACAACTAGGACTTAAACTTAAGTTTTAAATAGTGATAAAGGCTGGCCTTAAGTAATTGATTGGCCTTTGCCCTTCGGAGGTCGCGTAACTTATGTTTCAATATTAGGGTAGAGTTAATTGTTACTGTATTAATTGAAATTTATCGACAACTATTATCCTTTAAAGCTTTATATTTTTACTAGCTGACGCCCGTGGATTCGCGCGCGTGATATCGAAAAAAATGTGCTTTCTGTTATTCCAGACTATCTACCTCTGTGTCAAATTTCATCAAGATCCGTTCAGCCGCTTTGACGTGAAAGAGTAAGGGGGCGTCCATAAATTACGTGAGGTGTTTAAGGGGGGGAGGGGGTCGAGTCAAATCTCATCTAATCTTACGTTGGAGAGTTTTTCTGATTGAAACAAAAAAAAAAATACTATTTTGGTCCATTAAATCCAGATTGTACATGTTTAAGATTTAATCTTGACAGTAATCGCGTAATACGATTGCAAGCAAGCGCGTATGTTCCGCAAAGTGCGACCCTCACGGATTGTCACAAGACGAGCTAATGATCATCGGCTCGTCTTGTGACAATCCGTCACACAATAACTCGAGTTATTGTGTGCAAGTGCCAATAGCTTAGAGTGGCTAGATCAGAATGAAGTTGAAAGTGCAGATGATTTTACTGAAAATCATATGGACATGTTGGTTCCAATAGTCTCTCTTGAGACCGTGTATGATTTTCTATGGATTGAATTGGAGTAGATATTCTTTTTTTAATCACAGTAGTTACGATTTAAATATTCTATTGTTAAATTTGTATTACAGTTATAATACAGTTATAATAAAACTCTCAGCAATATTGATTACTAGTCTTAACTAGTCGTAAATAAAAACACGAAGCAAATTTTATTTTTCTTATTACAATAACAATCCAACGCGTTTACGTAAGAAACCCACATTTTGAAAAATCTCACGTGAGATTGGGGATGGGGGAGGGGGTTGAATAAAATCTCACGACATCTCACCAGGGGGGGAGGAATGGACAGAAAATTCAAAAAAACACCTCACGTAAATTATGGACGCCCCCTAACAAACATCCATACAACCATCTTCAGAAACATTCGCATTTATAATAATGATTATAATTTATGATTCTTAAAATATGAGTAAAACGTCGCTGCTTTATGATCTAGGCTAATTTGTTCCGGCATCGTCTATTTAATAGCATTCATTAGTAATATATTAAAATTTTGATAAATTATATCAGTACTAGCGTTCTGCCTGTGCTTCTCCCGCTTCTTAGCTATCAATTCAAATTCAAATCCGGTATTAGGTTTTTTTTCCAAAATAAAAAAAAAATCAAGAATAAGCCAGCTCTTTAATCTTAACTAACAGAATGTGGAAGTAATTAGGTTGGCGTGTTGATTGAGGTAGGTCCTTCAAAATCTTTAAGTACAGCTATTGAATCACAAGATATTGTTTCAGATACTAATATTCTGGGTGACGGATAACTTCCTGATGTACCATCCGCGAGGAGTTAGCTCAAAACTGAAGACCAAGGTAATATAGATCATAATTTCTTATGTTAAAGGTTGATAATGAGAAAGTTTACTGCCCGTTGGTATTGTCGCGCGACTGCAGAGCTTGATACTGGATTTGATTTAAATCCATTTAAGCTTTACTGTCTTATGAAACGGATGTATCCGTTCCAGGGAAATATTAAGACGTTGCCCTGCAATCTCTCCCTGGTGATGGTTTATTACTGTTTTTACTGACTGTACATCTGTATTTGTAGAATGTACTGAAGATGAAAAAAAAAAACTATGATTTTATTTAATTCTATCATACCATTCCACAGGTCAGATATCAGTCCATCAAGAAAGAGAAATCTGGTTCAGAAGAAGAAAAAGACTCGGCCGACGAGCGTCTTTTAGGAGCCAGCGTATGACCCTCCAGGAAGCCCAGTGTATTTCGGGCTTAAATTGTAATCTCTTAGAGTAGAACTGACCAACCTAGTTTATTAGACAACTGCTAATCGTGACGTCACCTCCAATAGTTGTTTAGTTGGCATCACCGTTCATTTCGTATATTTTATGAGCTGTTAAAACCCCCCATCGATTTTGGATTGCTATAGCTTATGACAGCACTAATTTGGAAACATCGTGACACTACTATTTATTGATTTCAAATAACCGAAAAAAAAACCTCATCGGGTTTTGCAAACCTAATTTTTAAAGACGTTGTTGGGGCAGGCTACGCAGTTGTTTAATTTTCTCCGTTGGCAAGTAATAGTAACTACTGGTCCACTACTGACTTGCCATGCCGAAGTCCTCAACCATCGGTCATTCCGTCACACGACTCACTGGCCAGCCTGGCAACTAGTCGGTCAGTAGCATCTGAGAATCAATCAACGATACTTACTTGACTTTTGATCAAGTAATCGTTAATCGATTATGAATTTTTCACTTCCATTTTACTCGAATTGTAATCGATACCATTTAAGATTGTATGTTCTGTATATATGTGTAAATTAAAAGTTTATTAGTGGGTATGGCAAGTTATGTAGTACTTTGCGATCAAAATAGGAAGGAGCTTACGCCATGCTGTAGTAGACTAGCATTCAAACCTCCAATAAAAAAAATCGGATACATATCCATTTGAATCAAAACGGTTATGGATGAAGTAAGTCCTAATTAAATTTTGACCGCAGGGTGACTAGTTAAACAATATAACATGGCACCTTTATTACTATTTATATAAAGAGATAAAAATGTGTTTGTATGTAGGGAGTAATCTCCGGAACTACAAATCTGAATCCGAAAATTATTTCATCAATGGGACTACATTATACCAAAGTGTCATAGGCTACATTTAAAACATTCCCGTGCGATATTTTACAGTCATAACGTGAGCGAAGCCGCTGGGAGAAGCGTGTTATAAATATATGAATAATACATACATACATATTATACATTTCAAAATAACATAAGTACTAAATAAATAATATACTTCCTCTAGTAATATCGAATCACAATTATTTTAGTTTTTATAAAAAGGCTTATTGTATAAACTTAAAATTATTGTAAAAAAGACTTTATATTGATATTTTTGCTTTTTTGAGGGCAAGACTTGGTAGTTTGGACGATTTTGCTATCATAGTATATTTGCTATGGTAGTGTGGCCATAATTTTAATAGATTGTTTTTGTTGTATTAAAATGATGTATTTGTACCCTGTGAGATATTTATGAATATCTCTGATTTATGAATGAGGTTAGTTAAATTATTATAATATAAAACTGTTCCAGAATTAAATGTGTGGAATTGAGACACTTTACTAATTGAACACTGTAATGAAAGTATTGTACAAATATGCCATTTTGCTTCAAACAAATTTTATATTAAATAAAAAAGATATTTTTATACGTTTTACTTTTGGAAATATGATAATTTTAATGTTCCTACACGGTATAGTACTTAGATCCTCAGTAGTGCCATGTATTTTGTTTTTTATATATATATATATATTATGTACACCAACATCGAATAAAGACTGAGAAAGTCGTGGGAATCATATCTTCCTAAAAAAATCCAATTGTTTAGGGTAGCTTTACACTTGTTTAGTATAACATCTACATTACGTTACACTTCATGGCATTGTAAAGGCCAACTATAAAATAAAACTGCGAATTAGTGCTCACATCTTTGTTCAAGTATGTTTGATCGAAGGCTTATTTCGGAACCCCAGGCTACTTGCCGGGTTGCCATATTTTATACAGAGTAGAAGGGCCACCGATATAAACACGCTTACTACATCATCATCTGCCTAGCCTTTTCCCAACTATGTTGGGGTCGGCTTTCAGTCTAACCGGATGCAGCTGAATATCAGTACACGTTACATGGAGCGACTGCCTATCTGACCTCCACAACCCAGTTAGTACTGGTAATGTGATACCCCTTGGTAAGACTTGGTACACACGCTTACTACATAATCACATATTTCTGAACATAGAAATAAAATATTAAGATTTAGATAAGATTGCAAAATCGACGCTGTCAAAATGGAAACTTATGGATATGGAACTTTGAAAGGGCGTTCCAGCCATTTTACTTCTGAAATATTTCTCATTGAATTCATAACTATTTAGGCATGAAATACTTATCTGACTACGATCTGATTTGATTCCATTAAAGTTATAGTGTAATAAATGATATTACTTTACCAAATAATGTGTAGGTACCAGTATTTTTATGAAAGCAAAAATCATCTATGATTGTGATGTAATGTAAATATTGATAATAAGGACAAGTTTTATAAAAACTATGATGTGTATATATCGACCCATATGACATTACAACATATTTGTGCATCTGTTCATTGTTTGTGCGAATATAATTCACCTGCGTGTTCATTGTAGTTTTATTTAAACTAGCTGTGTACCTAGCTTTATAGTTTTACATTTTAGTTAGAAAACGTTTGTATGGGAAAAAGGGCTATTTTTAGGGTTTTTCCGGAAATTATTCGATTTTTATCGCCGTAAAAACCATCCTTGGACTTCAACGAATATTTAAAAACAAGAATTGATAAAATTGGTGGTCCAACTGTTGTTAAGTTATGCGCTTACTAACACATTTTGCGATTCATTTTTACATTAAAGAAGATGTCAGAGCTTATCTTCTCGGTGTTTATAATACGCGCCGACGACCGCGATGCGCGTTTAATTAGCTTTAAACGCGATTCAGATGTAACCAGTAAACCTTCCTGCCGCCGGGGCCGCGGGTTGGTTCGAATTCGAAAAATAGAAGGACAAAATGGATGGGTTTTATTCCGAACAAGTCTGACACTCCCTTCCGCTCCGCCCAGAGCAAGATATATCATTTGATGACTCGAAAAAAAAACATTGAGTGCATAAAACTGCGTATTTCTTACGCGTCGTCGGTACATGTATCCACGATCGCGCGTCCTAAAAGAGGTTGTTGTATCGAAATGATAGAATCGTGCTCGTGAAGCGCGTTCGCATTACGAGTGACGCGCCTAATGTGGGGGACATTAGGCATGTGACTCGTGTAAGGGTCGTGTGATGTTGCCGTGTGAAGTGGCGACGGACAGTGTTAAGTAGAACAAAAGTCACGTTAAAGAACTTGATATCAGCTATGTTGCCCCTTTGGTAGCTCTGGGCTGACAGCAAGTTGTCATTTAGCTGCGCTGCAGGACACCACCGAATCATCGTGAACGATCGATCTTGTGGTGTACAGAATACTTCGGGGACCAGCAGTACATCAGTCCTGGAAGCACAGCAATAGGTGTGGATCTGCGGTCACCACTCCAAATATTATCCTCGATCCGAAGCAGGTACTTATTCATTGATTATACAGGCACCTAGATAACGCCCAAAAATGATCATCATTCTCCTGCCCTCATCACAATTTATTTGTGGTTGGCGCAGCATATCTTCTTCTTATTTTCTTTGAGTTCTTTTCTTAACTTTATCGTTTCAGACACCTAATTTTTCTGTCATCTTTCACACTTGAATTATGTATAACCATCCACATTCATAGTAAAAACCAGCATGTAGCTCGCATGTTACTAGGTGCACGAATAATGATCCTATCAAAAGTCCAAAAGATTGCAGCCATCAAAACGTCAGCACGTTTTGATGGCTGTGATCCTGAATTCCCAAAACCAAATATTCCATAGAATCCCAACTATCCCCTGTTATTTCCTTTCTTTTGCATTTTATTATCTGCATGTTATTAATGGTTGCCATGACATTATTGAGTTCCACATTCAAATGTGACATCAATACACTACACTGAGTCAATTTCTACGTCAGAATGGGTTTTGTTGCAATGTTTTTTAATTGTTAGAAACGATATTTTGTTACAAATAATTGTTTTATTCATTTAGGAACTGACAAAATGGACGAGAGGGATTTAAGGAAGTTGCTAACGACGAAAAATGGATGTCGAGTGCCGCCGTTGCGCCCTATACCCGATGTACACCAGATGGACAAACTGCCGTTTGTACCGATTCCGCCCTATAATAGAATTAAGGTAAAAGCTATTGATTTATTGCAGAACGTACTTTTAGAATCTCGGAGCTATCGAACTTCTATAAAGTTTAGACGTACCTTCTTAGCGTACTTAGTACCCAGTCGCTCCATGTTAAATAAGTAGATAGGTACTGGTCTAGTTCAATTCGGTTAAACTTTAAACCGACCCCAACTTAATTGGGGAAAGGTTAGTCAGATAATATACTTCACGTATCTGTTGTGATTTCGGTTGAATACTCCACGCTTGCTACAATAACATTTGAGATTTAAAACTCGAATAGCCCTGAGTTACATTCCTAGGGAGCGCCAAAAGTAACAGGCTTGTAGCGACACAAAGATGAAAGTGTCGCGGGTTCGATCCCCGCAAGGAAGAATATCTAAAGTAAAAAAAATTGCTAAATATTTATTTATCTTACTAATATTATAAATGCGAATGTTTGTGAGGATGGATAGATGCATGGATGTGTGTTACTCGCTTACGTCAAAACGGCTGAACGGATCTTGATGAAATTTAGCACAGAGGTAGATTATAGTTTGGAATAACACATAGGATACTTTTTTTGATATCACGCGGGCGCCAGCTAGTATAATATGAGAGCTAATGTGATGATTCACCTCCTACACTACTAGAAACTTTGTATAGTGGAAAACCCCTGCTAGGCACCTTAAATGTATGTTACATTGTGAACTTACATAACATGATATTCCGCCTATAATTCCAGAAGATGTAGACAGACATGTACAGACGCCTGCAGGTCAAGCTACCCGAAACTGTCAATTTTTCCCAATGAACCTTGAACCTTAAAACTTCAGAAATAAAGTCGAAAATCTATCAAAGAAATCTGACAGATTGTAGTAGCTTGATGTGCAGGCAGTTGTACCTTAAGCCACACCAACATTTCACCAATTATGTTCAAATCCCACGTAATACGACGACGGTACGGTTGGCGCAGTGGCTGAGCCATCGAATGCTGCGCTGCGTGTTACGGGTTCGATTCCCGCACGGAACAAATATTTGTATGACCTGCATATATTTGTTTTGGGTCTGGCTGTTTGTGTATGTGAGTTTAAATGTTTGTAAATACACCCACGACACCGGAGAAATTGCTAGTGTGGGGCAATGTTTTAAAAAGAAAGAATAGGGGTGAGCCGTGCAGTTGATGGCATTATTACATGAGCAAGTATTTAAAGTGGTTTGATTTGAAAGCCGCCTAACAAGCCAGGCTTTTATAAAATGACCCAGGTTCCACCGTTGCTTTCTATTATACGGGACTTGAAATATAACTGGCGAAATAACTACACTTATTCCTTTGGAGATACCAACATATTTATGTACACTAGGTATAATGTACACTATAGTGCTAGAGTTTAAGGAGTATTATCTATTTTAGGACAAGCAACAAAGGTTTCGCAAGATCCTCGAGGAAAAGGCTACCGAGAGGAAAGTGGAAATAGCTCGCCCACCGCCACAACGCAGAGAACGCGACAGGTTAGAGATATCACAATCACGACATATTGCAGTGTTGCGAGGATGTGCACAAAAAATACAACCGCCACCCATGTCCAAGGAATGGGAGCGAAAAATTTGTAGCTTGGTCCCCTCGAAACTACGAAACATGTTTCCTATTTTAATGGAGGAATTGATCAATGAAAGTAAACAAGAATGGAACAAAAACCTCCACGGCCTCGCAGTTAAGACCATAATTAGAGATGAACCCGGAGTTTCCAGAATAAGGTATCAGGAACCTTACTTTAAATTTAATGGCATTACAGATAATTATGAGAAAATGATTACTTTTCGTAAAAAACTAGTTGATGGTGCCCTCATATTACATCCTTTTATGAGGCTAATTCTGGAGTCTGCCGAAAGAATGTTTCCCGAATTTATTATTGACTTGGCTAAGTATAGAAAGCAGGGTGCTATATACTTGAATGACTTCCTTACAAAAGTTTTGGAAGAAATCAAACGTGCTGATTATCTCGTGTCTAGCTCATGGTACGGAATCCTTGTTAACTGGCTCAAAAATCCTCGATGTCTCCGAGGAATGCGTCAAAAGAAAATACCAGGATTTGTGAAATGTGCAACAAAAATTATAGCAATGCAAATTCAAGAGCTAATGCGAAAGTCTGTTGAAGCGCTTATAAGTGGTCTTAAGGATCCAGAAAAGGTTTTAATCCTAAAATTAGATCTAGATTTTGACGGAGAATTTATTTACGATCCATCACTGGAACGTGTTTACGAAGTTTTTCATAACATAGCAGACACAATATGCAACATTTCGCAAAGACTTATGCCCATAGAACAGTATCTTAGAATACCATATAACTTTGACGCGTTACCAGTACATTACAACGATTGGCTGCACAAAGACGGCCATAAGAGATTACAAAAACAATTAGATGTAGTTTTTGAACCACTACTTCTTTATTTAGACAAGTTACGAGTAGATTACAGTATGTTGTACGGCCTTCCAGCTAAGGAAGCCTTACTCAAGTTTATACAAGCAGAAGAAAAGTTCGAAGTTTGCCGGGATAAAATTAAATATTTCCAAGAAATAGATTCCGAAATAACAGCAGTTTTGGAAAATGAATACTTTAATTGTGCAACCGTTTGTCAACTCAGAATGGTGGATGGTTTGAAAAGGAAAGCTAGAGAATTTGTTGATGACTTGATAGCAGGTATTATCTGTGCTCATTTAAAAGAGAATGACAGCATATGTGCTGCATTTGAAGAAATCAAAGCTAAAGCTCTCAAAGATCCAGAAAATGCGGGAGAGTTAATAGAACAAGGAATTTATATTTTATACGCAAAAACAGTTTTAGTTGAAGCGCTAAAGGAAAGAATTATGATACAAATTAATATCATATCGAATCTTCTCGAGATGACTTCACTAACTGAAGAACACGTAGCATCTAACACTCGAACGGTTAACTGGCTCAAAGACATTAAGCCCATATTCGAAAGAAACGCTGCATCTTACGAAGCCCACAAAGCAGAAATGGAAGAAAACCTTCTTGCTAAAATCGCGTTCCTAAACAGAGAAGTTATACAAATGATACCATATTTAGAACTTTTAGACAACATGGATGATGTTGACTACACACTGGAATACCTTGAATACTTGAGAAAACTTGTGCATCGCTTAGACGATTGTGACAAACTCGTAACTTGGATTAATGCCGAAGAAACCACATTTAAATTTCCAAATACGAACTATCCAGATTTAGAAGAGTTAAAAGATTATGTCAAACCTTTTCACAGTCTTGTGTTCTTAGCTCATAAATGGAAGCGGAGCTATTATACTTGGATGGATGGGCCTTTCGAATATATGGATCACAATCAAATAGAATTTGATCATGATTTTTATTATAAAGAATTCTTAAAGCTCTCAAAAAATTTTAGAAACAAGATAAAGCAACAAATTGCTGAAGGCGTAGAAAAACGGTTCCAGGGATTGGTAGATGATCCTGATGTAAATAATCTCCCGGCTCCAATGAAATTATGCGCTCAAGCTATTGCTGAATTGAAGGAGTGGCGGCCTAACGTGCAGATGGCACATATAATGTGTAATCCAGCTTTAATGCAGAGGCACTGGGATGAAATGACTACAATTGCTGGTTTTGATTTGACTCCTACTGCGGGTACTACGTTGCGAAAGATCATTGAATATAACCTCTGGGAAGAAATTGATCAATACGAAATCATAAGTGTAGCAGCAACAAAAGAACTGGCTTTGATAACAAATCTTAATAAAATGATGGCTGAATGGACAGATATATGTTTTAAAACGAATCCATATAAGGATACTGGAATAAATATACTTACAGCTCTTGATGACATTCAATGTGTATTAGACGATCATATCGTGAAAACAGTTGGTATGAGAGGTTCCGCATTTGTTAAACCTTTTGAAACTCAAGTTAAAGCATGGTATGAAAAAATTGTTAGGACTAATCGAACTATAGATGAATGGGGAAAAGTACAAAGTCAGTGGTTGTATTTATTACCCATATTTTCTTCTAAAGACATAGTTGCCCAGATGCCCGAAGAAGGAGTTATGTTTGTTGAAGTGAATAATACATACCGCAGATACATGACTTGCGTAGAAAAAGATCCTCATGCACTTGAGCTAGCAGGTTCTGTCGGTGTATTAGAAAGTTTTAAAATATGCACTGGATTACTGGAGAAAATTAACGATGGAGTTAATAATTATCTTGAAAAGAAACGATTATATTTCCCAAGATTCTTTTTCTTATCAAATGATGAAATGTTGGAAATTTTATCTGAAACAAAGAATCCTCTTAAAGTTCAACCCCATTTAAAGAAATGCTTTGAAGGAATTAATAAACTAGTGTTCGATGAAGAATTTAATATATCCGCAATGATATCTCAGGAAACTGAGCAAATTGAATTCCTTGAAATTATTAGTGTTCAAGCTGCAAGGGGGTCTGTAGAAAAGTGGTTGGTTCAAGTCGAGGATCAAATGCTAAAAGCCGTAAAATCAGAGACCGAATTATCTTACTATGATTATCCAAACATAAGCCGTGTTGAATGGATACTATCGTGGGAAGGTATGGTAGTACTAGCTATATCTCAAATTTATTGGGCAGTTGATGTACACGAAGCTCTAGCAACACATAAATTAAGCGAGTTAGACGCATTTCAACGTTCGTTGACTAAACAACTAAACGAAACTGTTGCCGTAATTCGGCGTACAGATTTAACTAAATTAAACAGTGTTACAATAAAAGCTCTCATTGTAATCGATGTTCACGCCAAAGATGTAATATTTGATTTAGTAGGTAAAAATGTTACTGAAGTAACTGATTTTCAGTGGTTAGCACAACTTCGTTACTACTGGGAGGAAGAGAAGGTGAGTGTAAAAATAATAAATGCCGTAGTGAACTATGCATACGAATACTTGGGCAATACCGATCGATTAGTCATAACACCTTTGACAGATCGATGTTACCGAACACTTATAGGAGCTTACTATCTGCATTTAAATGGAGCTCCTGAGGGCCCCGCGGGTACTGGCAAAACTGAAACAACGAAAGACTTAGCCAAAGCATTAGCGGTCCAGTGTGTTGTATTCAATTGTTCTGATGGATTAGATTACAAAGCAATGGGTAAATTTTTTAAAGGATTGGCTTCGTGTGGTGCTTGGGCGTGTTTCGATGAATTCAATAGAATAGATGTTGAGGTACTCTCTGTCATTGCCCAACAAATATTATGCATAGTTCAAGCCGTTAGACAAAACTTAGAAATATTTGTTTTTGAAGGCACAACGTTAAATTTAAATCCTGCTTGTTATGTGTGCATTACTATGAATCCGGGTTATGCAGGCCGGTCTGAACTGCCTGATAATCTAAAGGTACTATTTAGAACAGTTGCGATGATGGTACCAGATTACGCAATGATAGGTGAAATTTCGTTATATTCTTTTGGGTTCGTTGATGCTAGAAGTTTATCAGTAAAAATCGTAACAACATATCGATTGTGTTCAGAACAGCTATCTTCGCAAAATCACTACGATTACGGAATGCGAGCTGTGAAAACTGTTTTGTCAGCTGCTGGTAACTTAAAAAGAGATTTCCCTAATGAAAGTGAGAGCATTCTACTCCTTCGGTCTATTACAGATGTTAACTTACCTAAGTTCTTGTCCTGTGATGTACCTCTTTTTGAAGGTATCATATCAGATTTATTTCCTGGCATTACTCTGCCAAAACCGGATTATGTCAACTTTTTGAATGCATGTCATACCACATGTGAAAGAAATAATCTCCAACCGGAAGATTGTTTCCTTCTTAAAGTAATACAGATATTTGAAATGATGATCGTGCGGCACGGTTTTATGATTGTAGGTGATCCTTTTTCTGGAAAATCAATGACATTAAAGATATTATCAGAATCGTTGACATTGATGGAAGAAAGGAATCAACCTGGTGGATGTGCATGCACATACAAAGTTTTAAACCCTAAAGCGGTCACGATGGGTCAGCTATACGGAGCATTTGATCCGATTTCATATGAGTGGACTGATGGTATCGTAGCAACAATGTTCAGAGATTTTGCTTCAGAGGATACCCCTGTCAAGAAATGGATCGTCTTTGATGGCCCTGTAGATGCAGTTTGGATTGAAAATATGAATACTGTTTTAGATGACAATAAAAAGCTTTGTTTAACGTCAGGTGAAGTGATGGCTATGAGTAGCGTTATGTCGATGATATTTGAAGTCATGGACTTATCTCAAGCCTCTCCAGCTACTGTCTCTAGATGTGGTATGATTTACATGGAATCAGTCTCACTTGGATTCAAACCGTTCTATACATCCTGGGTAAATAACCTTAATCCTATTTGGTACGAAGAAAATGAAGAATACATTTACACAATGTGCGACTGGCTATTTGATCCACTTATTTATTTCGTAAGAAAAAATTGTGTTCAATTAGTGACAGCTGGAGACGTTAATTTAGTAATAAGCACGCTTAGACTTGTGGTAATGTATATGGATGATGCAATTGAAGGTGAAGAAGACACTAGGTACACTAGAACTTGGTTTACGGCTGCGTTTATGACTAGTTTAATATGGGGTGTTGGTGGAATACTCAATACTGACTCTCGTGAAAAGTACGATGTTTTAGTGAGAGAGTACTTCAGAGGTGAAAGAGGTTTGCCGCCGTCGATAGACCGTATTGATGTATCTGTTCCCTCAGATGGTATGCTTGTTGACCATTATTACATGTATAAAGGTAAAGGTTGCTGGAAACCGTGGATAGACGCTGTGAAATCAGTCGCTGTGAAAGAACAAATTAATTTACTTCAAACTGTTATTCCAACATTGGAAACCGAGAAATACTATGCGTTACTACAACTACATACTCAGTTCAAGCAACCTTTGCTGTTTATTGGACCCACGGGCACGGGGAAAAGCTTTATAGTACAAAATTTTTTGATGAATCGCATTTCTATGGATCTGTATACACCAGGATTCATAACTTTTACTACTACAACTTCTGCTAATCAAACGCAAGAGCTAGTTCTTTCAAAACTATACAAGAGAAGAAAAAATAACTACGGTCCAAGTAAAGGAAAACAAGCTATTATATTTATTGACGATATGAACATGCCTGCCAAAGAAACATATGGTGCTCAGCCAGCAATTGAGTTACTAAGATTATATTTCGACCAGAAACATTGGTATGACCTAAAAACAACTGATAAATTGTATATACATGACACGTTTTTTTATGGGGCAATTGGACCGGTTGGTGGCAGTCGCCAACTTATATACCCCAGAATGCTAAGACATTATAATATTTACTCAATTAATGAGTTTTCAAAAGAAAGTATGTCTAAGATATTTACAACTTTGTTACAATTGGGTTGGAGAAGAAATGGATTCAGTCAAGACACACAGCCCGTTATAGTTAACATTATTGCTGCTACAATGGAAGTATATGACAGTGCTACTGAAGGGTTACGACCAACGCCTGCTAAATCACATTATACCTTTAATTTAAGAGACTTTTCAAGAGTGGTCCAAGGATGTGCACTGTTAAGAAAAGAATCAGTTGATAATAAAAAAACATTCGTCAGGGTTTGGGTTCACGAAATTTTGCGTGTATTTTATGACCGGCTCGTCGACGATGATGATCGTGATTGGTTTTTCGAAGGTCTAAAAAAAATCACTAGAGATTACATGAGAGACACATTTGAAAATGCTTTAGATACTTATCAAAATGAACGCGAGATCGTTACTCGTGAGACTATCAAACGCATGATGTTTGGTACTTACCTTGACACAGACAGTCTAGAAGGTGAACGACGATATGAGGAAATGCCGTCAAAAGAAGCTGTACTAAACGTAGCAGTCGCAATGCTAGCAGAATACAATGCAATGCACAAAGCAAAAATGACTATTGTACTATTTGACTATGCATTGGAACACTTATCAAAGATTTGTAGGCTTTTGAGCATGCCTTCAGGAAATGCTTTGCTTGTTGGTGTTGGTGGTTCTGGTCGACAATCTCTTACGCGTTTAGCCAGCACAATATTGGGCCAGTCAGTATTTCAGCCAGAGATTACAAAGAGTTACAGCGTTAAGGATTGGCATGATGACGTAAAATTAGTTCTGCGTGAATCAGGTGGCTTGAATAAAGACACGACATTCTTGTTTACTGAAGGTCAAATAAAAGAAGAAGTGTTTATACAGAATCTAGATAGTCTGTTGAACTCAGGAGAAGTACCGAATTTGTATGGCTTAGACGAACAACAAGAAATTCTAGAATTAACGCGTTTAGCTGCACAAGGTGGAAACAGGAACCTTGACATAAGTCCGTTACAGATAATGTCTTTTTTTGTTGGTCGCTGCAAAGCCAAGCTGCACATTGTATTGTGTTTCAGCCCTATAGGAAGTGCTTTTAGAACAAGATTACGATTGTATCCGTCTTTGGTTAATTGTTGCACTATTGACTGGTACGACAGCTGGCCTGAAGATGCTTTAGAAATGGTTGCACATTATTATATGGTTAAAGTGAATGTGCCTGATAGAGTAAAAGCAGCTGCCGTAATAGCTTGTAAAAAATTTCACGTAGACGCTCGAGTCGTATCGATTGAATTCTACAACACACTTGGCAGGAAAACTTATATTACGTCTGCGTCTTATTTGGATTTAATAAAATCTTTTACCTCATTGACTAACAGAAGACAAAGAGAACTAAGAGCCGCCAAACTTAGATACACTAATGGGTTAGATAAACTGGGTCAGGCAGCTGACGCTGTAGCAATAATGCAACGAGATTTAAATGCTTTGAAACCTCAACTTATGGTTATGGCTGCCAAATCGGCTAAGATGATGCAAGAAATAGAAGTAGAAACAGCAATTGCCGATAAAGCTGCCGCTCAGGTAAGAGAAGATCAAAAAGTTGCAAATGTTCAAGCGGCGGCTGCACAAGAACTGAAAAAAGATTGTGAAGCTGATTTAGCCCTCGCTTTACCAATTTTAGAAGACGCTATTGCAGCTTTAAATACTTTAAAGCCAGCTGACATAACAATTGTAAAATCTATGAAGAATCCTCCATTTACTGTGAAATTAGTCATGGCAGCAGTGTGTGTGATCAAAGGTATTCAACCTGATAAAATTCCAGATCCAAACAATCCTGGAAAAAAAATATTAGACTTTTGGGGCCCTAGTAAAAGAATTCTCGGAGATATGAGTTTCTTAGAGTCTCTAAAAAACTTCGACAAGGATAATATCCCTGTTCCTGTTATGCAAAAAATACGAAAAGAGTATCTTTGTCATAAAGACTTTAAGCCTCATATAATTGCAAAAGCTTCCACAGCAGCTGAAGGTCTATGCAAATGGATTATTGCTATGGATATGTATGATGCTGTTGCTAAAGTTGTAGGTCCTAAAAAGGCAAAATTAGAAGCTGCTGAAAGAGAATTTGCACAAACAATGGCTATTTTGGAAGAGAAGAAAGCATTGGTAGCCAGATTAGAAGCTAGATTGGCAGAATTGAACGAAGCATTAGAAGAAGCTAATGCTAAAAAGAGAGCATTGGAAAGCGAAGTACAGTTGTGTATTGATAAATTGGCTAGGGCTGAAAAGTTAATAGGTGGCTTAGGTGGCGAAAGAGTGCGTTGGACATTGGCTGCTGAAAATTTACAGACGTTATTTGATCATTTAGCAGGGGATATCCTTGTTTCATGCGCTATAATGGCTTATTTATCACCTTACACGTTACCTATAAGAACAAAAATGATTGAGCAATGGCGTGATCTAGTTATTACTTTACAAATGCCGCACTCCGAACAGTTCGTATTCAAAGATATTTTAGGAACGGATATCAAGATTCAAAATTGGTGTATAGCTGGATTACCTAGAGATTCATTTTCCATTGATAACGGTGTTATACAAGACAATTCTATGAGATGGTCTTTAATGATTGACCCGCAAGGTCAAGCAAATAAATGGATAAAAACAATGGAAAAAGCCAACGATTTGCAACTTCTTAAATTTACAGATGGAAATTACATGAAAGTTATGGAGACCTGTTTGGAATACGGGAAACCTGCCCTTATAGAGTGTGTTTTGGAAGAGATAGATGCGCCTTTAGATCCAGTTCTTTTAAAGAACACATATATGCAAGCCGGTAAAGAATATATTGCCCTTGGAGACAATGTAATAGAATACCATCCAAACTTTAGGCTTTACATGACCACTAAATTAAGGAATCCACATTATTTACCCGAAGTTTTCAACAAAGTTACATTGATAAACTTTGCGCTTACCAAAGACGGGTTAGAAGATCAGTTATTAGGTATAGTAGTAGCAAAAGAACGACCAGACTTGCAAGAGAAAAGAGAAAAATTGATAGTTCAAAGTGCTGGTAACCGAGCAGCATTAAAACAAGTAGAAGATGATATTTTACGTACGTTACAAGAAACTAAAGGGGATATATTGGAAGATGAAACTGCTGTTGAAGTTCTTGACTCGTCCAAAACTTTAGCTGTTGATATTATGAAAAAACAGGAAGCGAGCGTGGAGACCGAGATTATAATAGAAAAATTCCGTCTTGGTTATAGACCAATCGCTTCACATTCTGCTGTATTATATTATTGTGTCACGGAATTGCCTAACGTTGATCCTATGTATCAATATTCTTTAATCTGGTTTATTAATCTTTACGTAATTTCAATAGAGAATGCTAATAAATCAAAAGATTTGGACAAAAGATTAAAGTTTTTGAAAGATACTTTTACTTACAATTTATACAGTAACGTATGTAGATCACTTTTTGACAAGGACAAGTTGATGTTTTCTTACGTTATGTGCTCTAAAATGATGCTCTCCACAGGCGAAATGAACTTAGATGAACATGTTTTTCTTATAACTGGAGGTATAGCTATTGAAAATCCCATAAAAAAGCCCATTGATTGGCTACCTGATAAAAGCTGGGATGAAATATGTAGAATAAGTGACTTATCCAGTTATGCTGGGTTTAAGGATGACTTTATGAAACATATAACTGCGTGGAAAGAAGTTTATGATGATATGGAACCACATAATAGAGAACTGCCCGGAAAGTGGGACACGGCATTGTCTATGTTTCAAAGATTATTGGTTGTAAGGGTTTTAAGACCTGACAAATTGACAACAGCAATATCAGATTTTGTGGAAAAACAATTAGGCCGAAAATACATCACGCCACCGCCATTTGATATTAGTAAATCTTTTGGAGATTCAAACTGTCTTGCACCTTTACTATTCATATTGTCTCCGGGTTCGGATCCAATGGGAGCATTGATAAAATATTGTGAACGAATGGGATATGCACATAGATTCAATTCCATATCGTTAGGGCAAGGACAAGGTCCAATAGCGCGAGCAATGATTGAAAAAGCCCAGCTTGAAGGTGGCTGGGTATGTTTGCAAAATTGTCACTTAGCGGTTTCGTGGCTTCCAACTTTGGAAAAAATTACAGAAGGTTTCGATTTAACGAACACCGATTTAAGTTTTCGATTATGGCTGACTAGTTATCCATCTGACCAATTTCCTCAATCTGTTTTACAAGTAGCAGTTAAAATGACAAACGAGCCGCCTACGGGACTTCAACATAATCTTAATCGATCTTATATTTCAGAGCCTGTGAAGGAGACTGAATTTTTTGAAGGGTGCCCAGGCAAAGATAAAACATTTAGCAAGCTGTTATACGGCATTAGCTTTTTCCATGCTGTAGTGCAAGAAAGAAAAAAGTTTGGTCCATTGGGATGGAATATTCAGTACGGCTTTAACGATTCTGACTTTCAGATATCGGTAATGCAGTTGCAAATGTTTTTAAACCAATATGAAGAAATTCAATATGTAGCTATTAAGTATTTGACCGGTGAATGCAATTACGGAGGCAGAGTGACTGATGATTGGGATCGTCGTTTAATAGTTACCGTATTAGATAACTTTGTTAATGATGGCGTTGTAAATGATCCAAATTACACGTTTTGTGATGTTGGCCCACAATATGGCTTGCCGCGGAGATGTGAATATCAAGATTACCTCAAGCATATTGAAACGGTTCCCGTAAATCCTCCACCTGAAGTTTTCGGACTACATATGAATGCAGGTATTACTCGTGATTACACTGCTTCCATGGCATTAACGGCAGCTTTGGTTCTTGTTGAAGGTGGCGGCAGCGGTGGAGAGGGCGGAAATACAGAAACGATTCTTGTTCAAATGGCCGATGAAATCCTTTCTAAGCTACCTAAAAAATTCGACTTGGAAAAAGCTCAAAAAAAATATCCTGTTGATTACAATGAGTCTATGAATACGGTTTTAATTCAAGAAATGGAACGTTTCAACAAATTGTTATCAGAGGTAAAGGGATCTTTACTAGACTTACAAAAGGCGGTCAAAGGTCTTATTGTGATGTCCGCATCATTAGATTTTCAGTCCAATGCTATGCTACTTGGAAGAATCCCAGATAACTGGCGCAAAGTTTCCTATCCTAGTTTGAAACCACTTCCTAGTTATGTTACAGATTTCTTAGAGCGTTTGGAAATGTTGGACGATTGGTATAAGAATGGGAAACCACCGACATTTTGGCTGTCAGGGTTCTTTTTCACTCAGGCTTTCCTTACCGGATCCGTTCAAAACTACGCGAGAGCTAAGAAAATACCTATAGATTTGCTAGTTTTCGATTTTGATGTGCGTCAGGTTGATTATGAAAATACTCCCGCTGATTCAGGAGTGTATGTTTTGGGTTTATTTATGGATGGAGGGCGTTGGGATCGGAAGACCGAAGCAATAGCCGAGCAATTCCCTAAAATTTTAAATGATAATATGCCAGTTGTATGGCTTTATCCCAAAATAAAACAAGATTTTAAAGAAGGCGCAAGATACAGATGCCCTCTTTACAAGACTTTAGAGAGGAAAGGGGTATTAGCCACAACAGGTCATTCATCTAATTTCGTTTTAGCGTTTTATTTACCATCAGATAAACCCACAGCTCATTGGATCAAACGTAGTGTGGCCTTACTGCTACAGTTGGACAATTAAATGCTTTCCATCTTTTTCAATGTTGTCTCCTCTCGTGTCTGAAATAATTAGTCTGTCAGACACGAGAGTGTCTGAAATAATTATGTCACGGGAGCATTATTGTGTGTTTTTCCTTGCTTGGTTGCTATTGTATTCGTCTGCTGTGCATCTATTTTCGTTCAAAGCACAGTCCGCGCGTAGTATACTTCAGGAGTTAATCGTAGGTACTTGATATTATAAAGAAATGAGATTCCGTCATAAAAGACGTCGTTTCGTGCCTACCTAAAATAATCACATTCTGTGATACCACAACACCACACTACTCGGCATAGTGTCGCTAATAGGGATCAATTTCTCGGAAGTAATGTAAAAACGAAACCTTTATAGATTTGCCCTGTCCATCGAGTCTGTTCGTATGTCACATCCGTTGTTCTCAGAGTCGCGAAATTATAAAAAAAAATATGTAGGGGTGGCCTTCCTTACCTCCTTTCATACATGCAACTTGAAAAAGAATAGTAAGTGAAAGAATTAGGGTAGATATACTTACCTCGCAATGGCATTATGTATTTGTATATTATATGATATGGGGTAAAAAGGCACTCAACAAGTTTAATATAATCTTGTAAATTATGAGATCTAACATTACTCGAGTATTTGCATTTTTTTATCCCTCGGTAACATGCTATACATTGTGCTACCTAGCCAGCACCAAGCAAGCAAGAATTAATTTAACAGTGACTCAACAGCACCCTGATAAGGTCGGCGACTTTTCAATGTATTATCAACTGTTTCTCTTGTTACCCTGTAAGAAGGAATGATTGTATTTGTTTATAATGTTTACAAACCTTTGCTGATATTATGTAAGTAGGTATTATGCCCAGTGTTTTTAATGAAAATCACATGTCTAGTTTCATCTAAAGTTGTAGAAATCAAAGCTTACCTTGCCCTGGGAACCTAAATTATATAATAGTTGGTACATTTTGATTCAAGTAACTAAACTTCATCATTGCGTCCGAGGCGGAATTCATACCCGAGCCGTAAGGCGAGTGTTATGGAGACGAGAAAAGGTGTGGCAAATCCCCTCATGAATCAAACGTTTTTCAATACACTTACGAAGAATTAATTAGACGAACGAAAAGTATTTTTTAAATTTTGGAATTTAGGTATTTCTGATATTAACATAATTAATATTAATTTGTTGATAAAATCAAATTATTTTTTAATCATATTTGTTTATATTCTGATGATAAACACACGTTTTAATTTTGATTAAATAAAGAGGCCTTAAAAAATGCGTCTTCAAGCCGTAAAAAAAAATCATCGCCAACAATAGGGGATTTTAATAGTTATTGTTATCTGTAACGTAACAAAAATGAAAGCCCTTGTTGCGATAAATAAAATCTGAAATAAACCTAATCGTAATGCAATAAGATCTAGTTTTCGAGGAAAGTGTATTGAAAACAATACAATGTTACAGTTGATAGCAACTTTAGAAGAAACTACAAGTTTATTGGAACTAACTTTTAATCATGGTATTAAATAAAGTTATTATATAATTGCACGTTTGTTTTTATTTAATTTTTAAGGATAAGTTCAGTGTATCTCATTTTCATTGTCGCTGCGCGGAGCTTTCCGCTTCAGAACTTCGCGTCTCGTGTTTTCAGCTTCAAGCAATCTTTTTCTCAATTTCAACATAATCGCGTGGTTTCTTTTCTGAAGATGAAAAATAAATATTCAATTAACTGTAAAAAAAAAATCTCCCACTAAATTGGACTTTGCCCATCAGTGTGAAAATGCAGGCTACAAAAAATAAAAATGGGCTTGAGTTTATAGTAGTAGGGGAGCCCAAGCGGGGATTTCGGGATTTACTAAAGCGCGGCAGATTAATATACAGGGGGATACCTTGTACCCAGTTAAGTACCTCCACAGAACATGAGGCCCATATATAAGGCCGCCCGTGAAGGATACAGGATCAGATTAGTAAAAAAAAATTGACCATCAGAAATTCTCGAGCGCGTCAGATTAAGGTAGGGTGAGTTAATTACACCCTAAAAAGTGTATATTCCTACTAATCTGACAATTTGAGAGTGACGTAAAAAAAGGGGAGGGCAACAACATTGTAAAAAAAAAACGTCATCTCGACATTCTCAAGCGTAGCTAATTTTTTTTTTATTTTGAAGGAAATAATTCAAGAATAATGAAAAATATATAATCTGACGATTTCCACAAGCCGAAATAACAAAAATTCGTCGATAAAGTTAAATGCGTGCAGCTGCGTGATGCCTACATTTCCTTCTCCGCGTTTCTATTCCTCTCTCACTCTTTCTCTATCTATTACTCTCTCACTCCGTCCCCACTCTGGTTTCTGTTGCCATGACGCCATCACAGCTGATCATAAAGACTCGTTCGTGGCATACTGTTTACAACGTGTTTCCAACGTTTTGGTTTTTTTTGCTATTTTAATATTATTTGAGTGAATTAAAGTTTATAAACATTTAATATGAGTGATATTAATTTGAAATGTGTGTTTTGTGGTGAAAGTACGTTACAAAAAACAATTAAATTTACGGTAGAAACATTAAAAAAATGTGTAAATATTTTGGAATATCGTCGGAGCAAGCCGGTTATCCGAAAGACTCGAGTAACATATAGATAACCTCGAATTGTCGATGGAATCATCATTAAATGATTTATATCACGCACAATTTCTATCAGACTTTCGAGCTGGGAGAGCTCAAATGCATAGAAATATTATTTCTTTGAACTCAGCGAGCTCAAAATATCACATAAATTATATTTTGAGCTCATAAATGTCATAAGTACAATTTTAAGCGCCCAGGAATGGAATTAGCGAGAAGTTGCAGAGATGGCCTTTAAGGTGAACCGTTTTTCTAATTTTTTTTTGTCAGATTAGGCGAATCCCTCTACATAATCGTCAGATTATGAGACAGTACGTTTAGAACATAAATATTAACCACATATATCTTAATCTGACGCGCTTGAGTATTTCAAAATGGCGATTTTTTTTGCACATTATGAAAATGGCCGCGAGTTTGCGTCCCATCGAAATCGTCAGATTAGTGAATGAGAGCTTTTTTTTGGTGCACTTAACACTCCCTTAGAAAATCTGACGCACTCGACAAAATTTTTTTTTTTTTCATTTTCAACCCTTAAATACAACCACCCCCATCATGCAAACGATCAGATTAACATACGTACATTATTAAAAATACATAGGGCATTGATGCTATCAATATCTGACGCGCTCGAGGATGTCCATGCAACAGTTTTTTTTTACATATTTAAAAATCTATAGCCGCTTCCCCCACCGATGTAACGGTATATATCATATAACATTTTTTTCTTCTTATCATCTAAGCTTTGCATCCCAATAGGTCTCTACGACGCTCGAGTAAATCCCCATTTAGCATCGTGGGCTCCCCTACTATAGGTTACGCTCGTAGGTTGAACTGCGAGATACAATTAAAAAAAAAAAGCAGCAACTCGCCACCGGTTGTTTCTGGTTCACTGACAGGTGAGTGTAAAGCGCAATACACATTGCGCCCGCCGGGTCGCCTGCATATGACGGCAACTTTTTGTCGGCGGTCTAGCTGGAGGCTTCATTTAATACAAGTCGGAAAATTTGGTCGGCGGCTTGAGATGAGAAATTTATTTGGCAGTCAGCACTACAGATCGAGCGTCGCCGGGCAACTGAGCGCAGGCGTACCCAAGCCGCCAACATGTTCGGTGGCAACACGCGCGGGCGCATGTTGCCGACATGACTCTTTTCACACAGGCCGCCGTCTTGTGTCGCCGGGCTTTGTCGCCAATTCGGCGGGCTCAGCGTGTATTGCGCCCTTGTACCCTACTGCCAGCAACCACAGGTACTCACTTTAAGCACAGCGCATTCTTGTTCAACGACTTCGCATTCCTCTTCAATGGCGGCTGCTTCTTTTATCTGCCGTTGGTTTTCTTCAGCTATCTGCTTCTCTTTTTGACGCACATCTTCTTGTAATTTAGCTTCCTTTTCTCTTTGTTCCTTTACACGTTGTTCTATTTCCTTTCGATCTGTAATTAGTAAAGGTCGCTGCACACAGCGGGCGCGACGCGGCGGGACGGGACGGCGACGCGACACTGAGCAGTTGTAATGTACTAGATATTACGGACGACGCCACACAGAGCCGTCCCGCTCGACGCGACGGTAACCGTCGCGTCACGCCGCCGCCGCGCCGAGCGGGAATACAAGTCAGAAGCGGCGGGGACGGGCGCGGCGGGATGCGAGCGGCATAGGCAGTATAAAAACAGTATACGTTCGGCGTGAATGGGCGCGACGGGACGGGACGTTATCGCGCCCGCAGTGTGACCGATGCCGTCGCGCCAGCGCCGCGTCGCCGCCCCGTCCCGTCGCGCCCCGTCACGCCACGCCGGCTGTGTGCAGAGACCTTTAGGGTGCGCCTTAAATATGCACTTACTGAGATATAAAGCTGTAAGAACAATATAAGCTGGTCTTGCATTATACGGGATTTCCCTATATGGTAAAGTCAATTTATACCGAATACTGTATGACAGCTAATTTCTATAAAAAAAATGGTCTCGTTTGTGGCGACCCTCACTAGTATAATCTATGGTTCGCACTATCAGTGACTGCTGTTTATATCAGACATGCACGCACTCCGCTACCCTGTTTGGTCGTGATAAGAGGACAATAAAAGTAGTCTCCTCTCCGGGTAATTTATTAACCTGTAACTTACTGCGTTGTCGCGTACTAACTATAGTTGTTTATTTATATTCATCATTAGTAGTAATTTATATGTTCTATACCTACTTATAATATCCAATGAAGCATTATACGTCGTTACCTATGTAGTGAAGTTGAGTTTTATTCACCACGAAAATCAAAGCGGCGCCCCATGCACTAGAGGTTTATTATCTGATGAATTAAATAGTGCACCTACTACACTGTAAATGTAAATTAAGCTCTAATAACATAAGTCAGTTGTCTAAGAAAGAACAAATGAATTGTATGTACATATTATTAAAACCGTCTTTTAAAAAGGAAGTAGACGACACGGTTGGCGAAGTGGCGGAGCGGTCGACTGCTGCGCTGCGTGTCGCGAGTTCGATCCCCGCACGGAGCAAATATTTGTATATATGGCCTACAGATAGTTGTTCCGGGTCTGGCTGTTTATGTATGCGAGTTTAAATGTTTGTTAACGCACCCTTGATACAGGAGAAATCCTATGTGGGGCAAAGTTTTTATTAAAAAAAAAAAGTTCTCAAACCGCACGGTTGACGCAGTGGCTGAGCGATTGACTGCTGCGTTGAGTGTCACGAGTTCGATCCCCACACGGAACAAATGATGAGATGACGCAAGCTAGCAGTAACAGTAATGGCAGGAGAATGATGGACGATGATTATGAAGTATTTTTTGCACATATTACATACCTCTGTCAAACAGTCGTTGGAATCCTCCCAGATGCTCATTCAGGATACCAATTTGCGATTCTACCTTCAAATCTTCAGACGCCATGCACATTTCGATCATTGAAATCTGGTGCTTACTTTGGGTTATTTGATTCTTCAAGAGCTGTATAATAACTTATAAGTAGGTACCTATTATATCTAGACTATCCAAATGGTAGTCATTTAACTCATGTATCAATGTACATATAAATCAATTTATTCAATTAAACCATTAATATGTTAAAAGTCTTTCCAAGCCAGCCTTACATCTTTTTTGACAGTTTAAAAGTAGGTACCTCACTTACTTTTAAACTGTCAAAAAAGATGTAAGGCTGGCTTGGAAAGACTTTGGGCAATTCAAGATATTGGTTTAGAAAAAGAAGTCTATTCCCTAAATCACAGTTTTAACTTATTGATAATAAAGAAGCTATTGGGTTGCTGATGTCAAAGGTAAAATAACTTTAAAAGGAACTGTAGGTTTTTTTTTTCATACTGGCATTAAAAGTAAATACTACTCGTATAGTTTTGACGAAACATTACCTCTAACCGTTCCGTCAAATGTTCTACTTCAGCTTTGGTCGTATTGAGATCGTCCATTAGCGATCGTTCTTTGTTCCGTAGTTCTAATACTTCCCTTTCTTTAGATAACTTCTGTTTGGTCACTGCAATCAAATGTACCAATCTTTTTGTTAGCATTTATAATACATAATTGCTAATTTGTTTGTCCTCTGCAAACAAGTAGATTTGGGAAAACACTGTACTGCAAATACCCGATGTGAATCGACATCCTGGATGCATTACAATAATACATTGTATCTAGTGTTCCTATTTACCAGATTTCAATTTTAATTTTAATGCCTCAAGTGTATCATTATCACCCATCATTTTAGTATCACTATGTAGTTGTCCAAGGATAAAACCAAAAATAGTATTTGCCGCCGGCGCCAAATTCTATTCAAATATAAAATAAAATCTCTACGTTGTCTATGGTTAAATATGTTTGAACCCTTGCTTTTGGAGCATCCGTTAACTCAAAGAATATAGCGTTAACTTGTAGTATGTATGTACACATACTTATAGAGACTAGTTAATTGATCTCACGAGTACAGTGAAAAAAATTATACTTCTTCAGTTCTCTTCAGTATATTATAATAAATTAATTTCAAGAAGTTTTAATAAAGTAGTAATTAGTACTGTAACAATCGAAATGTTTTGTTAAAGGAGCTTATTTTATTAAATCCAAAACTAGTTATAGCAGGAATATTACTAGTTATAATATTTATATGTAAAAATTAAGGCGTTTATGGTGTTAATATTAGTCGGAAAAAAGGTGCTTCGAAAACTAAGAATCGAATGTTGTCTGGTAAAAAAAAAAGATTGAAGATACAAGTCAAATAAATCAGTTGTATATTTTTTTATCATTAATAAAATAATATGTAAAAACGTTAAAAGTAATAGTAATTACGCGACAGTAAATTATTTCTGAAGAAGTAATACTGTATTGTATTAGGTACTTTTGTTTCTGACGTTTCCGTTTGGTGCTATGCTTTTGCGTGTTTCTCTGTTTAATCTGTGGAAAGAAAGCGTGTGGTGGTTTGCGAAAAGTATTTCACGAAAGTTCTTTCATGTAATTGCACAAAATGTAGAATCAAAATGATTTCTAGATAAAGCTAAAACTTCTACTCAAGTTGTAAGTGTACGTCATTTGTAACTTTAATGTGCAAATCGTCGAAAATGGTTTCGGGCAGCACGAGGGTGATTCAAGTCACCAACATCGCACCCCAGGCCACCAAAGATCAGATGCAAACACTCTTCGGGTATTTGGGGAAGATTGACGACATCAGATTGTACCCAACAATCAGAGACGTGTCCTGCCCAGTGCAGTCTCGAATATGTTACGTAAAATACTACGATTCGGCAACCGTAAACGTCGCCCAGCATATGACAAACACTGTGTTCATTGATCGGGCACTTATAGTGATTCCTATGCAATCAGGAGAGATTCCGGACGAGCACAAAGCTTTAGAAATGTCGAGCAATGGGACTTTAGTGCCGGGACTGAGCACAGTCGAACCACGTCTACCGGCGCATGTTATCAATGCTCTGGATGGGGTTCCTCCAAACCAGGTGATCCAGAGTCACGACCCAAAGATGGTTGCCTTAGGGTTGCCGCCATATCCGCCGTTACCGGCTGCCTACGACTCCAGAAAGATAGAGGAAATAAGGAGGACAGTCCTAGTTGGTGATGTGGATAATTTAACTTCCCAGCAGTTAATAGATCACTTCTGTCAAGCTGGTGAAGTGAAATACATGAGGTTTTGTGACCGGGACATAGACAAGCAGAGGTATGCCCTCATTGAGATGACAGAGCAGGAAACCATCATTAAAGCACTGCAGTTGAACGGCAGTCTGGTTGAAGGACAGGCTATTAAGGTGAAATATAAATTTACTGGTAGTTTATTTGTCTAGAATTAGTAAACAGGAATTGGCCTATTTCAGTGTTAAGATCACAAGTGATTTACATTTGTCTTTGATTGCACCAAATGGCAGTCATGGTCAGGGGCTTTTGTCCAGCCATAGGATGATGCAGACTAACAGTATCAGACTATCAAGTAGTTTTGACCTTGAGTGCAGCTTCCATTTTTTAAACAATTGTGTACAAGCATTACAAGACACCTATAAATTTATGTGAGATTTATTAAAATACCTTTTTTACACGGAGAAACAACTACACATCTAACCTTTACAACCCAGTTACTATATTATAACAAAATACTCATTAGCCGGGAGTATCAACAACATGTTGTTTATTTTTTAAATTGATACTGATTTGGCAATAGTGAAGCCATACATGTAGGCATAGATCTTCCATAAGTATCCTACTTGGGTACAAATGATTACAAAAAGTTAATCAAAGGTCCTTAATGAAAGCAGAGGGGCCTGCCACTGCCTGCTGAACAATCCCATGTTCAAAAAAGGTACCGTGACCCGGAACATAAAGGGCAATAGAAGGAATATGGGTGGGTTTTAACACTACAAGTCTGACATTCTCCTCCTGTCCCGGGGGAAGTTATTTCATTATTTCCTCCGATCAGCAAGTAAAAAAAAAGGTCCTTAATAAATAAATTTACCTTTTGTTTGTATTAATGTTTCTTAAATAATTTCATAAATTACAGGTGCATCATGCAACACAAGCTATTTGCAAACCACAAACGAAGAGCAACGAGGCAGCTCAACGAGAAATTGAAGAAGCCATGTGCAGAGTGAAGGAAGCACAGAACTTAATCTCAGCTGCTATCGACCCAGTTATAGGGCTTCTGTCTAAGGATAAAAGGAGGTCAGATCAATTCAATGATACTAGTCAATTATAATTATATTGCCATAATTCTTTCATAAGCTAAAAAGGGTTCATTGTGTCTATCTCTTTTCTCCGCCCCTAAGATGACCCACTGACCAAGCTGTGATATAGTTTCTTTTCGTTACTGACAAAGTAGCTTTGCCCAGTGGGTCTAAAATGGCCGCTTTAGCAGAATCATAATAGGATTATAATATTTTATGATGAACTATGTTAAAATTCTTAAAATGGTCACAGACACAGTTAATATTGTGAATGCCACTTGACCATTTTACAAATGGAAACATCACTCATATTATTAACCTATTATGATTCTGCTTAATTGGCCATTTTAGACCCCCTGAATTTGGCCTTGTTGAGCCATCAAGGTGTATTGTCAAAGTTGTAGTAGGAAAATAAAATTATATTTAACATTTCTCATATAGCACAAATTAGTTGAACACATCTCTGATACTGTTTTTCTTTTTTTTAAATATGCAAAAACTATAATTATTTTGTTTTTTTTTTATGGTGTTGAAATCCAATATTTTCAATTAAAGTGGCAAATGATTTGTAAAATCCGACCATAACTTTACTTTACAGTTAGCATGTTTTGTAAATTGTTTCTTGTACTACTAACTAAACGGCACGGTTGGCGCAGTGGTTGAGTGATTGACTGCTGCGCTGCGTGTCGCTGGTTCGATCCCCGCACGGAAAAATATTTTTATGAGCTACAGGTAGTTGTCCCGGTACTGGCTGTTTGTGTATGTGAGTTTAAATGTTTGTAAATGCACCCACAATATAAGAGAAAAAAACTTAGCTCAAAATTGTAATTAAAAGATTTTTGATGTATGAAATTTCAAGTTATGCTAATAAAAAACCAGTTTCACCTTTTAACTGCCACAGACTTCAACATCACCTTTATTATTAATTAAGAATATGTTGTATTAAAATTTTTGATACAGACAATAACTTTTTCTTCAAAATTGGTGCATTTCGTGCACCTCAACTTGATCTACAATTGTTTCCAGGACACGGTCTCGCTCCCGGTCGCGAAGGCGGTCGCGGTCTCGCTCGCGCCGCTCCCGTTCGCGCCACCGCTCCAAGCGCTCCCGCTCACGCTCCCGACACCGTTCCCGTCGCTCAAGGTCACGTCACAAGCACCGCTCCACCAGGTCAGTTTTATCCGGTTCAATGGTCATCAATTCCCTGAGACCATTGATATGGTTGAAACTACCTTGTGGTTGGTGGGAAGTTATTCATTTAGTGATGAACTTAGATTTGCCGTTGTCTGCTTAATCCTTTCGGGAAACAGACGTGATGATAGGTTATACTTAAACTTGGATTTTGATACTGGAAAAAGAGAGATTGGAAACGGCCTTTGCCAGAAAAAAAATAAACAGTCTTGAAACAGATCAGAATCAGGAATCGATGTATCTTGCTCAATCGTCCGTCATTATGCTTACTCATCCCACTGTTAGCGTCTCCCCATTACTTCCAGTTGGTGCGTATTATGAACGAATAACGAAAATAATCACGAAGTACGAAATAAATGCTGTTATGTTAAAAAAAAAATAACGATAATCATGGCTGAGTGAATCTCCTGATAGCCGAGACGTAATCATCTAGCAATTAGTTCACCGTCCTTCCGTCCAGTGACGAGTGCGCTCGCCACAAAGAAATGTTAGCAAAGCAGAGGGTCCTGCCAAGGCCACCGCCTGCGGGTGTTGTGGATTGTTCGAAAGAGATACCACGGCCCCGGAACATAAAGGGCAAAAGAAGGAACATGGTTGGATTTTACCCAATCCGCAAAAAAAGAAACTGCACTGCTAAAGATGGATCTTTCAAATTAGCCACGCTCATCCAATTGCTACTACTTGACACCCAGCCTGTAGACCTCTATCGTTCTCATGTTTGTGTTTATTATTATTAACTGAATAATTTCTTATTACAGATCTCGTTCCCGTCACCGCAGTTCCCGACGATCTCGCTCGCGTTCGCGCCACCGCAGCTCTCGTTCCAAGCGCGACCGCTCGCGAGATAAAGATAAAGACAAGGAAAAGGATAAAGACAAAGACAAGGATCGCAAGGACAAGAAGGAATCGACTGAAAAGGAGAAGAAGGAGAAATCTAAGTCGCCGCCGCCACCTCCGCTTCCGCCTCCGCCTCCCAAAGAAGTTGAAAAAGTGGAAAAGGAAGAAATTAAACCAGAGCCAGTGGTCGTCGAAACCAATGGCAATTCATCCGATGTTAAGTCTAAAGCCTCCACGCCAGCCGATGACAAACCAGAAAAGGAAATTGAAAAGGAAAAAGATAGGTCTCCTTCAAAGAAGAGGGACCGGACCAAATCTCGAGACAGGAAACGGGACCGCTCCCGGTCTCGGCGCAGATCGCGTTCACGATCCCGCAGGAAACGCTCGCGTTCCCGCAGGCGATCACGTTCCAGAGGAAAGAGATCTCGATCTAGGGAAAGAAAGAGGTCTAGGTCTCGAGACCGCAAACGTTCTCGCTCAAGAGACAGAAAACGAACTAGATCTCGGGATAGGAAACGATCTAGGTCGAGAGACAAAAAGCGGTCTCGATCCAGAGACCGTAAGCGTTCCCGTTCGGGTAGTCGTCTTTCTAAGAGTCGCTCGCATAGGGACTCTAAAACGCCTCACGACCGAAAGTCACGAGATCATACTCCTAATCTTTCCGTTATAGAAGAAAAGGACATTTCAGTTTTAGAAAATAAGATTTCTGACGTATGTGATGAAAAGAATTCTCCTGACAACATGGACATTTCCAACTCTCCATAGTAATGTCCACCTGGAACGTTCTATCGTTTAGTTAATAACCGGTGAACTTTTTTATGCAGACTGGTATATAATTAGAGTCGTTATCTAAATTTCGTGTGTAATTTGCAAGTACATACTACAATCAACTTTTGATTATAATTCAGCAGACGTTATTTTTGACAGAAGATGTTATTTTTGTTGTAAGTGTAAAATCTGTCTCAATTTAAGCCTAATTTTTCTTTGAGCAATGGGCATTGACTTGTCAACAATAAAATGTGTTCTACTATTAGTTTATTTTAAGGAACAATAAAGAATAATCCGTATTAGATGTTTAATTTGTAGTTCTTAATCATGTTTGACTGTATAGGTCTTATATAGGGCTTCATAAGTGCTTAAACAATTTGGTTTATTACCAATTCCAAGTTTTAGCAGTTCACTACGAGAGCTGCAGTTTCAATTGATAATAAAATCAAAAATACATCGCTCATCGGAGAGAATTCTTTTAAGTATGACTGCTCGTTTATTGATAAATAATTATACCCACCTATGGTCGAGTAGTTTTTGAGTTAAATCGTATCTTAGAAACAAACAAATGTTACTTTTATCTTCTACTATATAAAAATAAGTCGTCCTAACGCTATAATTCCAGAAGGCACGAACTGTTTTCCAAGGTTTTGCATTCGTTGGAAAGGTCTCTGGCTCCGTGAGGTTTATAGCAAAGAAAAGGTAGGGTAGGTAGAAAATTGCATAGCAACGCATGCAGGGGCACAGCTAGTTAGCTATATTTAGAACAGTTAGAAGACATTCATTCTTACGTATTGCATAATATTGTGTAAGATATAATAAGAACCACAGTGGAATTTTCCGAAACCTTAACCACAATATAAATATGCCTAACTGTTGTTATTGCGCAATTTAAATGCAATCATTGTTATCTATTGAACAATTTGCGCTGACCTCAGAGTTAACATAGGATACGAGTAGGAAGAAGATTCGGTATCAACTGACTGCAGAAACAACAAATTTTAACTATGATTCAGATGTGGGTGCCTGTCAGTCACAACAGACGGACCAACTTTAACCGGTTGTAATTTTTGAGTGGTTACGTTTAAAAAACACTAGCTGTGCCCAGTGGTTTCACCCGCTGCTAGTAACCGATTATAAATATAAATATCTTGGGACAACTCACACACGGCTATCTGATCCCAAGCTAAGCAGAGCTTGTGTTATGGTAACCAGACAACTGATATACATACTTATATAATTTATAAATACATACATATTATAGATAAATCACACCCAGACACAGAACAAACAATCATGCTCATCACACAAAGTTTGTCCTGGGTGGGAATCGAATCCACGACCTGCTCAGCAGTCAGGGCCACTAACCACTAGACCAACAGGCCCGTCAAATTTCCCGATTCTCGTGCTACTATGTCATATACTTGCATTTGTGGTCCATACACTATTTGCCCCTTAATACAATTGAGAACCAACCTTTGCGATTGCGAAATACATCACCGTTTTATCTATTGGGATTTTATATTGGTGTACGAGTACAATAAATGCATCCTATAGCCCCAAGAAATCAGCAATACGATGAAATCTTATCTTCACATCAGCTTGTTCAGCAACATCCAGAAAGTGACAAAAAATCTTTTTTTAGAACCAACATTTTGGAATTTTTTGCTACAATTCTTGAAATAATTGATTGACAGATATGATGCAAATCCCCGTAAACAATCTGAAAATGCATAATACCAATTTAAAATCCTTACTAATATTACAAAAACGAAAGCGAGTCTGTTTGTTTGATCTTTGCTTCACGCCAAAGTGGATAAACCGATTTTGATGAATTTTGGTACAGAGATAGTTGCAACCCTGGAGACGGACGTAGGCTATTTTTTTCAGATAAATGTGAGAAAGAGGGAAGAAAGGGGAAAACTTAGCTTTGCTATTACAATAAATCAGGCGAAAGGACTTTAACTACCTTAAGGAAGCTTTAGGGTAGATCGCGTACTGCCACCGTGGGATCTGGAGGCGATAACCCTCGCGCGCCTGTTTGAGTGGCGCGTGGAGGCACTACACCGGGGGAAAAACCCGCTGCCGCGGCAAGTTGCCGCTCGGCGGGCAGACCTCCGGTGCGATCTCATGGTGGCATGGAGAGAGCGACTGTCACAACCCCGTGCAGGGCACGCCACAATAGTGGCGGTAAGTCCCCTCTTTGAGGAGTGGCTGGAAAAGCGTCATGGCGTCCTCACCTACCGCCTGACGCAGGTCCTCACCGGACACGGAAGTTTCGGGAGGTTCCTGCACATCATCGGGCGGGAGGAAGCGCCCGGGTGTCATCATTGTGACGATCGCCCGGAGGACACGGTGGAGCACACAGTGGCGATCTGACCAGCGTGGGCGGAGCGATCGGCGGCGGCGATCTCTCGCGTCCGGCCCTGGTTCAGGCCATGGTCCGGAGCGAGAGGGAATGGGAAGCGGTCACCACCTTCTGCGAAGCAGTAATGCTAGCAAAGGAGGTGGCCGGGCGTTTCAGGGAGAGAACATCTGCCCAACCCAGCCGCCGCGGGAGACGCCCATGGCGCCGGGCGCCGCGAAACGACTCCCGGCCACCGTAGATGCGGGCCTGTGGGCGGTGAGCAATGGGTAGTTCACCGTCCGGCCGTCGATTGACGACAGGCCGTGTCGACGGCGCGTTCGTGTTTCACGCGCGCCTCAAAGAGAGTCAGCAAAGCAGAGGGGCTTGCCAGAGCCTCCGCCTGCCGGGGTTGCGGGTTGTTCGAAAGAGATACCGCGGCCTCGAAACGTAGAGGGCAACAGAAGGAACATGGGTGGGTTTTAGTCAGTACAAGTCTGACATGCCCCCCCGCTCCGCCCAGAGCGAGAGAAAAAAAGGGTAGATCGCGTATCGCGCAAATCACGTACCTTAAATTTGACAGTTGTTTCCTCAACTCAAACTCACCTCTAGTAAAACTATTTGAGATGAGGAGTAAAATTGCAACTACGAATATGAAACCACCTGAGTGAGTTTGAGTCAAGTCGAGGACATCATGAGGGTACAACTTAGAATAAGTATGGGTATGGGTGTGAACTTACTGAATATGCATAAAAAATCATAAGAATCGGTCGAGACGTTTCGGAGGAGTGAGGGAAACGAACATTGTGACACGGGAATTTTATATATTAGATAACCACCAACCATAGGATTTTTTATATGGGAACGCACACCGCAGTATTCTCTCTTAGGTAGGACAAAAGAACATCTAGCGGTGTACCTACTGGCTGTTTATCATGGCGCAGCCTCAGCAATAAGGATGAGGCGGTGCTTGCCTATATGGAAGTTAGCCCATCATGACCATTTCACCCATCATTTAACAACGAAGTGAAGTGAGACTAATGTCCTAAAAGGAAACTGAGATTATACATACGAAGTATTTTAAATGTAGGTATCGTATGGCATCAGCCACAAGACTCGAGGTAAGTAGGTACCTACAAGGTAATATAATTATGATGATTAAATTTTATTATCCAATTTTCACACTTGTAAACTTTGTTTACCTACCTCTTGCTACCTACTTTGGTGAGGTAGGTAAATCACTTTGGGTTATGTATCTCTGATATTTTTTGTGAACTTGATGTAAAAAGAATTTGGCAGCGGTGGGATTCGAACCCACGCCTCCGAAGAGACTGGTGCCTTAAACCAGCGTCTTAGACCGCTCGGCCACGCTACCACTTATTAATATTCAAAATAGACCAACAAAGTGTGTTTTAAAAACAGTGTTCTAAAAATAGCAAAAAAAAACGACTATGTCTGACGAGCCTACTGCTACCCTACCATGAAGAGATGGTGTTAGACACCCTGTATAGCTCTGTCTCTTTCCCTCAGTGGAATAAGTTCTGCTTTAAGACGTCATGGTAGGCCTACTGGTCACTTATCTCTTTTACTATCACCGAAGCATTCGTCTGTAATTTAACAATCCAAGATTCTTATTTCTACAGAAAATAATTTTATCGAAACAGATTGCGCTGTGATGCTCGAATCTGAACTGTTATTTAAAAGGGATACCCCAAGTTGATTGGAGTTCATACTTTGTACATACTTACACCTTAAGCGATGTTCTTTAAATTCATTTCAAAATGAAAGGTTAACAGGTCATCGACACACAACACAACAGTGACCAAGGCATAAAACAGATCCGTACAGAAGGTAGTCTCCATACAACTAACGAGCAATGCATGCAAAATCTCTGACAGATGACGGAAGAAGAAGCAGCGATAAAGGCAATTGGCAATCCACGCCGCAATTTAAAACGATTTGAAGTGGGGGTAATAACTTGGGATTTTAACCTCCCTATGGAATGCCATTCTCTAGTTTTATCCATGTGAGACTGACTAAAAATATTCACGATTAACTAGGACGGGGGAGAGGGGGGGAATACCTTCGTGTTTTAAGAACAATTAAATGTTTTTTTATTTTTTATTATATTGTTTATTAAAAAAAACCGGCCAAGAGCGTGTCGGGCCACGCTCAGTGTAGGGTTCCGTAGTTTCCCGTCCGTCACAATAAGTGTTCCCACTTATGAGTTTAAAGGTGGAGGAGCGTGCAACATTGCACGCTCCGCGGCAAGCGATCCGACTTGTAACGGTTTATAGCGCGAACACAAAGGGGAGCGCTCAAACCTCGACGACTAATTAGATTATGCACTCAATCACTCTTAAATAAAATTACGAATATATTTAAGTGCAACTTACTTTATCACGGTAGGTCACGAAAGCACGGAAAAAATTAACATCGACTTTTAAAAAACTGACGTCATTACACAACGCCATCTGTCACCATTTATGAACTGGTTTTTACCTTAACATTTTGATGGTGTTAAAAAAATGAATTTTAGTTTTGTTCTAAATTGCCTTAGCATGTTCTTAATAGAAGTTTTATGTAGTTATAAGATACCGCCAATGCCAAGGAGAGACCAAGCGAACAATTCAGTAATACCCGATCCAATGTAATAAGTACCTACAGCGCCATCTCTCGGGGAATTGGGTCACTAATTAATACAAAGACGTGCAAGAAGTTTTCGGTGGTAATTTTGGATTGCGAGAACCGATTTCAATCATTCTTTTTTTGTTTGAAAAAAGACACGTTCAGGATAATAAAATATGTAAACGGAGTTAAAAAAAAAAAACTGTTGTGTCAATCAAGTTCAAAATGATTTTCCTAGAAAGTCCTTATAAAGTTTTACTTTTCAGATTTTTTTTCATATTTTCTAAACATAAGGTTCAAAAGTTAGAGGGGGGGGGGGACACATTGTTTTTTACTTTTGGAGCGATTATTTCCGTAATTATTGACATTATCAAAAAATGATTTTAGTAAACCCCTATTCATTTTTTAATACCTTTTCAACAATATATCACACGTTAGGGTTGAAATTAAAAAAAAAACACTTCCCACTTTACATATCTCAGTTTGTGTAATACTCTTTTTATACAATAAAGCTTATTATTATTATACATTTCTAGATGTCAATCAATTTGACGTTAAGGTCTAAATAAGGTTACCAGCTTAATAAAAAAAAACTGACTAACTGATATAGGGTGGCTACCCTAATAAAACATTATTTTTTTCCAATTTTTATTTTACCACTTTGTCGGCGTGATTGATATACATATTGGTACCAAATTTCAGCTTTCTAGTGCTAACGGTCACAGAGATTAAGCGAAGACGGACGGACGGACGGACAGACAGACGTGGCGAAACTATAAGGATTCCTAGTTGACTACGGAACCCTAAAAAGAACTATCTAATCTTTTCAAAAACAGTATTAATCATGAGGGTCGTCTCGTTACTACAATAATCTGCCTTATGTTTACTTTCGTTTCCCTCGTTGTTCGGAGCAGACTCATCCTTCGGAACCTTAATATCTGTTTTGTGGCCAAAGACGATTAGTGACAAATTTAAATACCTAAGTGGAAAAAGGAGTGGTGGATACCATCCCTGAGTTAGAGTATTATATAAGTATATTAATACTGTACCTACCGTTTCATAGAGACCTAAAAAGATATAGACTCATAGATAACCACAAATAATTGTAATCATTAGTAGGTACTAGTAGGTAGGTACCTACATAAATAATGGTAATCATTTATATAGGTACTAGTACCTACAGTGGAATTGTCCGCAAATACATGAAATGATTAAGTAAAACTTGCGCAATTTATGAAATCATTACGCAATATTGTGTGCCAAATATAAATATAAGCTGAGTGCCAGAGTGCCCGACATCAGTCATACAGGAGACACGTCACAAGTAAGACACCTAAGTGTTACTACAACTGCACACGTTATTAAGCAAACAGTTCTGCTTAGTCTGTTACAGAAATCGGAGAAGCCGTAAGGATGGAGACAGTCGTCGTTGGAATTAAGACCTACGGAAAAGGAAGTTCTAAGACTCAAGAAGTAAGTACCGAAGTACAAGCTGATACAAGGTGCTCTCGCTGCATAGACCGCTCTCGAGACCGTTCTAGAGATCGATCGAGAAGTCGAGATCGATCACGAGGTAGGTCTAGGGGTCGTTCCAGGGGAAGGTCTCGCGGCCGCTCCAGGGGACGATCTCGTGGTCACTCTCGTGGGCGATCCCGTGGTCACTCCAGGGGACGATCTCGTGGTCACTCCAGGGGACGATCTCGTGGTCATTCCCGTGGGCGATCCCGTGGCCACTCCAGGGAAAGGTCTCCAATAGCACCAAGAGGTAAATGCATGGAACGGACAGAAGACAAGTCTGGTCAAAAATGTGTGGGCCGCTGCGGAGAAAGAAGACGTGAAAGAGAAAGGTCTAGAGGACGATCCAGAGGAAGATCTAGGGGTCACTCCAGAGGAAGATCTAGGGGTCACTCCAGGGGAAAATCTAGGGGTCACTCCAGGGGAAAATCTAGGGGTCACTCGAGAGGTAAATCTAGGGACCGTTCCAGAGGAAGATCTAGAGGCCATTCCAGATAAAAAAAATAAAAATAAAAACTTGACGAAAATCCAAAAAAAGCACATAATGAAAAAAAAAAAAAAAAAACAAAACAGATGGTAAAACAAAAAAAAGTGTTAGTTTAATTAAAGATAGAAAATACCGCATTGTGAAGTGTTGTGGAAGTAAAGGAAATCAACAAGGATCAAAGAGCACCAGGAAAAGTGACGAAGTGCGTTAAAAAGGCCTAAAGTGAGTGTGGACGAGAAAAACTAAATGTAGCGAGCTAAGCTAAGAGCAGGAATATAATAATAGTTAGGTTTAGTACCGAATAGTTTGTCTGTTGCGACTCACTTAGTAATATTGATAGCTTATAAGTAAAATTATATAAATACAAAAGAAAGGAAATGTACTTACGTACAAAAAAAAAAAATTGTATCATGTTTTTTAGGATATTTTGTAGATTTTAGGTTCGTTGAAATACGCGTGCATTTCAATAGCAGGTAGGTACTCTGTCATTATTTTAATGACGATAGTTTAAAATGGATGTTGTTTAGGTATGAGAGTTTAATTTTTTTTTGTAGTAGTGCGGGATAAAGTATAAAAATAAATAATTGTAAGTTGTAGCTAACTTTGTAATATTGATAGAATGTAGGTAAAAAGTGGAAAAACAAAAAAAAATGGTCTACTAAAATAGATAAGTAAGAATTATTCCACAATTTGATGTCACATTCATTATGTTATCATGTTCAATAAGATTTTATGAAAAGTTCGTTATAGGTACCTATAAAGCTAGATACTAGATAATGTTCATAATTCTGTTTTTAAAAAGAACTCTGTCATAATTAACACGATAGTTTAATATTTTAAAAATAAAGATACTATTACATTAAGGTGAAACGTCACACTGTTTATTCTACCTACACCATAACGTAAGACCATGCCAGTATGCCACACAAGTCCCTAAGTTCCTGAGAGGTGTACCCTAATAGTACTCGCACAAGTCCCATGTAATAGCCCCTACACTACACCATATCTACAAAACAAAACACTAACTCTGGAAATCAAATCCCAAAATAATTCAATTTTTTACAGACTTCAAAAAAGTAGCAGGTTCTCAATTTGACTATATTTTTATATATAATATCGTTGTTATACTTACGATTGTCCGTGTGGGCTGATTTCCGAAATTCATTTTACTCTGCAAATTATTATATTTTACAATACATATTTTTTCTAGTAGTAGCAATTTAAAATTAATATTAGATATGAATTTAACACAAAAAACCGACTTCCAAAAAACACCAAAAAGAGGTAAAATATATGTATTTATAGTCTTTGTTCAACTATAGATATCTACCCTACGCCCACAAACTACTGGGATACAATCTCGTAAAACTTGACAATCGGTAAAAAAAACTTTCTTAAATTTTATTTTGTTAATGGTGTTCGGATCCATACTACCAGTATCCCTTACCCAGTCTTCTACCTCCCGCAAATCCTATTACATGTTGCATTAATGCAGGCGTTACAGAGACAAGAAATTCATCCGCAGAGTTTAGATGACCAACTTTTTTATTATTTACTTTTTTGTGTTTCACTTTCCACATCTCACGTTATTCCAGTTGCCGTGATTGAAATATTGAATGGAATTTAACAATTCTAACAGATTATGGGTTGTTTTTGTACTTAATGGAATGTAATTGAAGGGGTTGCAGTGACAGTTGGCTAAAATCAAATATGATTAATCAGGTGCAAGATGTACAACGGGTTCTAAAAACCTTTCCGTACCTAGTTGCTCCTGGGATGTTGTTTTGGTTTTCACAATTATAATTTTCATAATACGTATTTTTTTTTTTCAAATTACTGAACTGTTTTGATTAGGTACCTTGCTTTCTTCTCGAAACAAGGCACCTTCTACATTCGTTTGAATGAAAATTTACCGCGAACACAAAACTAGGTAAAGAATAGATAAACAAAAACAAACGAGGGTCGCTATTATTTCGACAAAGAAATAATAAAAGAAGCCAAAAGTTCACCTATGAATTTTGGGTCGACTCTGAATAGAGAATCATAAAAAAAAATAACATTTAATAAACGAAAGAATAAATAACATTTTAGCCATTACAATTATTTACTTAGGTACAGTGAAAAAGTTTGTTGAGAGCTTTTTTTTTCTTTTTACTTCAATTAGATCAATTTATAAATGAGTATACGACTCAGATCTTTTTTTCAAATGTTAAGCATTTATTTTAATTAGGCAATAACAGGCACTTTTGAATGCCATTAAAACAAAAAACCGGCCAAGAGCGTGTCGGGCCACGCTCAGTGTAGGGTTCCGTAGTTTCCCGTCCGTCACAATAAGTGTTCCCACTGAGTTTATTATTTGTTTGACGTTGAACACTAGAGAATTGTATTTCCTAATTAATACTTTTTTTAATAATTATGGATTGCGAGAACCGATTTCAATAATTCTTTTTTGTTTGAAAAAAGATACGTTCAGGATAATAAAATATGTAAACGAAGTTAAAAAAAATGCTTGCATATACGATTATACTACAAACTTAGTCCAGAAATTATTTTGTAAAACTTTTTGTCTTTTTTGTACAAAAACAGTTGTGTCAATCAAGTTCAAAATAATTTTCATAGAAAGTCCTTATAAAGTTCTACTTTTCAGATTTTTTCCATATTTTCTAAACTTATGGTTCAAAAGTTAGAGGGGGGGGGGACACATTGTTTTTTACTTTTGGAGCGATTATTTCCGAAATTATTGACAATATCAAAAAATGATTTTAGTAAACCCCTATTCATTTTTAAATACCTTTCCAACAATATATCACACGTTAGGGTTGAAGTTAAAAAAAAAGGGGGTGTGTGTACTTATGTACACGCGTTAGAAGTTATACTTCTGTGACGTACTTATAGAAAAATAATTATAGGCTAATATTTGAATTTTGTCACCATAATCAATATCAGTTCAGCACACAACACTTTCTCGTTCATGTTTACAAACACGATCAAGGAAACAACAACAGAAACAAAACTGACAAAATACAACAACCTCAATGATTTATATTAGTTTAATACTATCTAATTTTTGACATTAAAAAAAATATTGATTCAGGATATTGATGAATATTTAATTGAGGTGCCGGGCTGTTTATCGTGACATGATCCACCTTTCTCAAATCTGCATCTGTTATCTGCAATTAGAGTAAAAAATACTTATTACTTACACTTTGTTGAAAGTAAAATAATAAATTATTTTTTTGGTGTTATTATCTTAATACTACGCGCTGCTCAGCACCTGACGGTCGTAGCGTGATGTTATATAGCCTATAGCCTTCCTCAAGAAATGGACTAGGATCCAACACTAAAAGAATTTTCCAATTCCAACCAGTAGTTCCCGAGATTAGCGCGTTCAAACAAACAAACAAACAAACTCTTCAGCTTTATAATATTAGTATAGATAACATAAATGATAAGGTTTCAAATGTACTTATGTAATTTGATATTTAGTCCATTTATTGTTTTCTTTACATAAAATTATATTTTTAAATATTTCTTAAACACATAATTTGACATTATTATTATACTGTTTGACATCCAAATAAACAGATAAAAAAATTAAGCAAGTGTTTCTTTCACTGAACTTACCAATAGAACATTTCTTGCATGATATCCTTTGCGACAGTAATATTATTATATATTATCTTTCTTCATTCTCCTTAGGTCTCATCATAGCAAATAATGTGCTATCTATACATTCTATAACACCGGGTATGTTAGTTTTCTTATAAAACCTAAAATAAATAACATTTTAAATAAGTACTAGTACACCTAAATAATGTAATCAAGGGTTTAACAAAGGTGTAAGGTTTAAAAGATATGTAATGTCTGCAAGCAGCCATTTGTGACCGTACAATTTACTTTCACATTGAGCTGATAAAATATGTAGTTCGGGATGGGTACTGATTTCAATAATTTCAATAATTTGGTCACAAAACTTACTTTATAATGCTGTAATATAATAGAAAAGTTACCTGTAATTTTTATTAGTTGTTAAATATAGTGGCATCAGAAGCTGAACCAGGCCAACAGGCTACTAAATTCATATTTCATCATTGTACATCACACAGCTTATATTAGGGGATCCCTTTCAATATCTAAATTCTCCAGTCTCTGAACCTAAGGAAAGAATTGAATTGTGTTAACAAAAATTAATATAGTAAAACCTAATCCCATCCCCTACTAAATAACACATGGGTGATGAAATAAAATTATTATATGATTTACAAGGTACCAATGAAACAAATAAATACTGCTATAACATACAAAAAACTGATGATTTAGATACACCAACAAAGTCAGTCACTGGTATTAGCATTGTCCATAATGAGTAAAATCGTAGTCATTATGAGTTGGTGAAAAGGATGTATCATGTATACCATGAGTAAAATGCGTAATGAATGGTGTTGTTTTGGTTGTCTCAAATGAATATTATGCGGTAAGACATACACATACCTGGCTCCTTGGCTTCGACATGTAAACTTTGTACAGATGGCTTATCCAGCGGAAAATCTAACTTGGAATTCATTATTATCGAAGATACTAAAATGATCCATCTTCAATTTATATCTTCATTGATTAGAACCACTTTCTTCAACTGGTTCGGAGTTACTCCAGCCCAAAAATCTTTCAAAATCACTTGATTCACTATCTGAACAAGATATTTTACATTTTTGAGGATAGCCGACCGAAATCGAACAGTAAACACATTGAAAACAGCTCGTAACTTTGACAGTTCGTTGACATTTATACTTTTATAAAAACACCAAAATAATATTCATTTATTCACACTGTTTAATTGTACTGTTACGAAACACGTGCTATAAATATAAAAATACTAGAAAGTAGATTTTATACAACTTGAACGTATGTTATCGATTTTTATGCCACCTAGAACTAACTTCACGATGACCGATACAGTGTGACCAACTACAAATTAGAGATCCTGCCCAACTTAGGCAAAAAAACTGACAAATCCTGCCAAAATGGAAAGCACAAATGCCAATGTAATTTAATAAAACTCCAAAAATTTAAAATAAATAGACACATTATTTTTTGGAGTTTTATTTAAAATAATTGATCTTAAAGTCTAAAACTGAACTGAATTAAATTATACATTCGTATTAACATCGAATTCTTCTTGATCACTTTCTTTATACATCGCTTTTGTCATTTTGTCAACAAAAGTGCCAGAGAGTAAAATAAAAGGCTAAACCTGCCAAAATGCAGGTTCCTGCCACATATGGTCACACTGGATACCACCTAGAACTAACTTCACTTTGTCGCTGTAGTACCAAATCACTCTCATCAATTTTCTCCATCGCCCCAAAAGAAGTATAACTTCAAAAAATCACTCCCCACTTTACATATAGGGTGGCTACCCTAATAAAACATTTTTTTTCAATTTTTATTTTACCACTTTGTCGGCGTGATTGATATACATATTGGTACCAAATTTCAGTTTTCTAGTGCTAACGGTTACAGAGATTAAGCGAGGACGGACGGACAGACAGACATGGCGAAACTATAAGGGTTCCTAGTTGACTACGGAACCCTAAAAACCGGCCAAGAGCGTGTCGGGCCACGCTCAGTGTAGGGTTCCGTAGTTTCCCGTCCGTCACAATAAGTGTTCCCACTTATGAGTTTATTATTTGTTTGACGTTGAACGCTAGAGAATTGTATTTCCTAATTAATACTTTAATTAATAATTTTGGATTGCGAGAACCGATTTCAATAATTCTTTTTTTTGTTTGAAAAAAGATACGTTCAGGATAATAAAATATGTAAACGAAGTTAAAAATGCATATACGATTATACTACAAACTTAGTCCAGAAATTATTTTGTACAACTTTTTGTCTTTTTTGTACAAAAACTTTTGTTGTTGTGTCAATCAAGTTCAAAATAATTTTCATAGAAAGTCCTTATAAAGTTCTACTTTTCAGATTTTTTTCATATTTTCTAAACTTATGGTTCAAAAGTTAGAGGGGGGGGGACACATTGTTTTTTACTTTCGGAGCGGTTATTTCCGAAATTATTGACAATATCAAAAAATGATTTTAGTAAACCCCTATTCATTTTTAAATACCTTTCCAACAATATATCACACGTTAGGGTTGAAATTAAAAAAAAAATCACTCCCCAATTTACATATAGGGTGGCTACCCTAATAAAACATTTTTTTCCAATTTTTATTTTACCACTTTGTCGGCGTGATTGATATACATATTGGTACCAAATTTCAGCTTTCTAGTGCCAACGGTCACAGAGATTAAGCGAGGACGGACGGACGGACGGACGGACGGACGGACGGACGGACAGACAGACATGGCGAAACTATAAGGGTTCCTAGTTGACTACGGAACCCTAAAAAGATGCTGCTACAGTCCCCCTCCCAAGACATAATAACTTGTAAAAGTACTGTAGTTGCCTATCCCAAAGCGTTGATCTCTATAGAGAAGAATGGGCAAGAAAAGAAACAGAAAGAACACCCTTTTAAATCATAATATTTATAAAATTATGAATACATCCATTCATGTTGAGAGTTGGTGAGAACGATGTAGGAAAACGAATAAATTTAGAGTGTCTAGAGTAAAAGCAAAAATTAGCAAGAGTTTAATAGATGACCAGTCACAACTAACAGCGCCCGTTCACGAACATAACGCATGGATCAGCCCCATACAGCTCAACCATTTTGAAGGGAACTAAATGACCCGACACACCCGCCACCATCAGAGAGACATTTAAGTGAGTATTACAATCTCTCATCCACCAGGGCAACCGTCGAATCAAATTACATAGTGCCTACTAGCTTCCACCCGCGACTTCGTCTGCGTAGAATAGTTACTTCGGGCTAACGCTTTAACCATACTACAAATCAATCGCGCGGAGCCCGCTGCCCCGGCATTCTCGCTACGCTCGCTCGCCTTCGCGGCCTTCGCGCGTTTTTTGGTCACAGTTCTAACCTATCCCTTTCGGTTTGGAATTTCCCTACTGAATGCTGAAAGTTTCTTTGATAATAGTTTACCTACAAGTACCTACAACTGTAGTAGTTTAGAGTAGTACTCAAGTTGCTACATTTTTTGAAAATTCGAAATTTTTTTGCGGATATTCCTGTATCGACTACTAAATCGCTAGACTCGTCACCTGCTGCTGCAGATGCTTTACTAAAGGAAAATGTTAAAATGAATTTAATTTTCAATATGTTAATTGTAATGATGTAATTAAAAGTTTTCATATGTTAAATGTTAAGAAGACCGCTGATCTATGGGGTCATTCTGTGGACGTTGCCAAGTCCATTATAACCATTGTAGCTCCTTCATTAGCTGTTATATTTAATGATTGTATTGACCGTGGTGTGTTTCCTGATCTAATGAAAAATAGTAAAATAATACCATTGTTTAAATCAAGTAGTACATCAGACCCTACTAACTATAGACCAATTTCAGTGCTACCAACATTTAGTAAAATTTTTGAGAAAATAATTTTAGATCAAATGCAAAGATTTTTCAATAAACATAAATTATTGCATGATAAACAGTTCGGTTTTACAAAGGGTCGTTCAACTACTGATGCTGGTGTTGAACTTCTAGGACACATTTATAATAACAATAACATTAATAATGCCTGGGAAGATAAATGCGATGTTTTGGGGATTTTTTGCGATATGTCCAAGGTTTTCGATTGCGTTCTCCATAAAACATTAATCAGAAAACTACACCACTACGGAATCCGGAACGCCTCTCTGAATCTTCTTACGTCATATTTGAGTGGTAGGATTCAGAGAGTTGATGTTAACGGGAAAAGATCTCCCGGATCTAAAGTAAGCATGGGAGTACCACAAGGCCCCATTCTTGGCCCTTTTTTGTTTCTTATTTATATTAATGACTTGCCTTACCTCATAAGACCAAATGCATTAAGTTTACGTTACCTCATGTTAGACAAGTGGAAACTAGTGTACTAATCAAGGATGAAGACTTTGGATGCTAAGCTTCAGTGGCCCTTATATAGATAAGTTGTCAAAAAAGCTTAGCTCAGCAGCATACGTCGTTAAAAAAAATCGTGATTTGACTGATTTAGAGACAGCTCGTTTAGTTTATTTTAGTTATTTCCACAGTGTGATGTCGTTCTTTAATAAGCTAGTTTTAAAATCATGAAATCTTTGGAAACTTGGATTGTTACATTACAGGCAAATGCTTCGGTCATAGTAGAAGATATAAGTGACCTGGCTCGTAAGAGATAGTTGTTTTTGTTTTGTTATTTTAAGTAGGAACCTACACTGTTTTTAAACACATTGTGGTCTATTTTGAATATCGTTACAAGTAGTAGCGTTTTTGTTTTTTTTTTTCGGGCGGGATATTACCAAATAACTTCCTCCGCTCTGGGCAGAGCGGGGGGGCATATCAGACCCCAGCAGGCTCTGCTTTGCTGACATCTCTTTGAGGCGCGCGTGAAACACGAACGGGCCGTCGACACGGCCTGTCGTCAATAGACGGACGGACGGTGACTACCCATTGCTCACCGTCCACAGGCCCGCATCTACGGTGGCCGGGCATCTCCCGCGGCGGCTGGGTTGGCTAAATGTTCTCTCCCTCAAACGCCCGGCCACCTCCTTTGCTAGCATTACTGCTTCGCAGAAGGAGGTGGCCGCTTCCAATTCCCTCTCGCTCCGGACCATGGCCTGAACCAGGGCCGGACGCGAGAGATCGCCACCGCCGATCGCCTCCACGAGGGCACGGCGGTGCTCCGCCCAAGCTGGGCAGACCGCCACTGTGTGCTCCACCGTGTTCTCCGGGCGATCGTCACAATGGTGACACCCAGGCGTTTCCTCCCGCCCGATTATGTGCAGGAACCTCCCGAAACTTCCGTGTCCGGTGAGGACCTGCGTCAGGCAGTTGTGAGGACGCAGCCACTCCTCAAAGAGGGGGCTTACCGCCACTATAGTGGCGTGCCCTGCACGGGTTGCGACAGTCGCTCTCTCCATGCCACCATGAGATCACACCAGAGAGGTCGGTTTGCTGAGCGGCAATTTGCCGCGGTAGCGGAGTTTCCCCCCGGTGTAGTGCCTCCGCACGCTACTCATACAGGCGCGCGAGGACTATCGACTCCAGATCCCACACTCGCTGCCTTGCCGGAGATCGTACGGCAGCCCCGGATCAGCCGTATGGCTACCACCTTTTGGAGCGTGTTCAGGTAGTAGGGGGAGCGCCGCCCTAATAAACGGGCCCATACCGGGGCCCCGTAAAGGGCCATGGACCGCACAACTCCGGCAAGTAGTAGCGTGGCCGAGCTTTCAGAGGCACTGGTTTAAGGCACCGGTCTCTTCTTTCACTGCTTTTTCTTTTTTTTTTGTGGATGGGAAATCATCAAATAACTTGCCTGCTCTGCGCGGAACAGGGCGTAGTGGTCAGACTCGTATACCTACTGACTAAAACCCACCCATGTTCCTTCTTTCTATTGCCACCACAATGCACACTCTTGCTGTAAACGTGCGTTTCCGTGGCGCGGTCTTGGAATGGTCCATTTGTAACACAATGCTCAAAATTTAATGTTACATTGTCACATTAGGAACATGCAAGAAATTCATGCTCTGGTGAGGGAGGGCCAGAGTGGAATATTTCCGGGGTTATAGGTTGTTCGAAAGAGATACTGGGGCCCCGGAACATGCAAAAAAAGGAACATGGGTGGGTTAGTCAGTATAAATCTGACATTCTCATAAGCAAAAATAAGGGTGATGCATTTAGTGTGAGCTAATTTTAGTGCAGTTTTTAGACCACATTTTGTTGAACTGTTTTGATAGACAGAGTTACTGCCTTGTTGGTCCAGTGTTTGCAAGCGCGACTGCTAAACATGAGCTCCTGATTTCCATTTGCGAATTAGAGAGAAGTGTCATTGGGTTTTTCCGTAAGGAATAACTAAGTAGCAACCCGTTCTTTTTTTTGGGGTGGGATATCATCAAATAACTTCCCCTGCTCTGTCAAAGTCTGACTAAAACCCACCCATGTTCCTTCCATTGCCCTTTATGTTCCGGGACCGTGGTATCTCTCTCGAATAACCCGCAACCTCGGCAAGAAATAGCAACCCTACCCGAGTAACTCTAACGTACAAGTACGTCGGTCTAAAAAATAGAGTTTGGGATGTAATTTTCAGAGATGATAGTGTTTTGTTTTGTAGTCTTGTAGATATGGTGTAGGGCCATACATGGGACTTAACGACCTAACTGACAATATGTGTGTGTTCTATTAGGTAGACCTCTGCCTTGCCATTCGGGCATACTGACTTGGTGTTATGTTATGGTGTAGATAGAATAAACGTTTCATCTAAACATAATAGTATAATTATTGTAAACTATAATTATAAAAATAGTCTTTTATCAGGCGGAAACAAGGTGCGTGCTTTTAACGGTTGGGTCATGCCGGTTTTGATGTACTCTTTCGGCATACTCAAATGGACTCAAACAGAACTGGACGCCCTAGATAGGAAGGTCCGTACATTGTTAACGGCATTTCGTATGCATCACCCACGTTCTTCGGTTATGAGACTGTATATTCCGCGGAGTTGTGGAGGTCGAGGTTTTTTAAACGCCAAGACTCTCCACAATCGCGAGATATGCAGCCTCAGGGAATATTTCCTAGAAACCGACGTGGGAATGCATCGGGATGTGGTTGCAGTGGACAAAGGCCTCACCCCGCTCTCCTTGGCTAAAGAGAACTGGTGCAAACCTGTAGTGCTTGACACTAACGACCGCAGGGAGGTATGGCAGAGTAAGGAGCTTCACGGACGCTTTTTCCGGGCCCTACATGGACCCGATGTAGATCATTCAGCGTCCGTAGCCTGGCTACGTTCCGGGGATCTCTTTGGAGAAACTGAAGGTTTTGTCTGTGCAATTATGGATGAAGTTATGATGACAAATAACTACCGGAGATTTATTGTGAAGGACGGCACGGTTGACATATGTCGGGCATGCCACCGTCCGGGTGAATCAATTCGACACATTATCTCCGGTTGTTCTCGTCTAGCTAACGGAGAGTACTTGCATAGACACAACCTTGTAGCCAGGATTATCCATCAGCAACTTGCTCTAAAATACAATCTTGTGGAATCGGAAGTGCCGTACTACAGGTATGAGCCCGACCCAGTTCTTGAACATGGCAATATCACATTGTACTGGGATCGATCCATCATCACTGACAGGACTATTGTTGCCAACAAGCCTGATATAGTGGTGGTGGATCGATCAGAGCGGCGCGCAATGATTGTTGACATAACAGTCCCGCATGATGAGAACCTCGTGAAAGCCGAGAAAGATAAACAAATGAAGTATATTGACTTGGCTCGCGAGGTTGTCGACATGTGGGATGTGGACTCAGCGATCATTGTGCCGATAGTCGTATCTGCCAATGGCTTAATTGCCAAGAGCCTCGACCAATACCTAAGAAGGCTCTCGTTAGGCAGCTGGATCAAGGGCTTGATACAGAAAGCGGTACTCCTGGACACGGCTCGTATTGTTAGGAGGTTCCTTTCTCTGGAGCCCTGACCGCCGGTAGCTTGGACCCTGTTCCCGATACCGGTGGGCTACTATTTTTATATTTTTAAATGTTTTTTTTTATGATTTTAAGAAATATTTAAAAATGTAATTTTATGTTAAAAAATAAATAAATGTACGAAAAAATAATGACAAATTACCTAATTTTAATAAAATTGTGACATAAAATATGTTTTTTTTTTGTAGGTACGAGTAAATTTTCAGTTTTATTTAGTTTTTATGTGTTTTGTGTTTACTTATAAGCTACAATATTACTATATTTATTAATAACTTTACTACAAACTATGTTTCTGCTCTTAGCTCGCCACATTTTGTTTTATTCGTCCACACTCACTTTTGGCCTTTTTAACGCACTTCGTCAGTTTTCCTGGTGCTCTTTGATCCTTGTTGATTTCCTTTATTTCCACAATACTTCACATTGCGGTATTTTCTACCTTTAATAAAATTAACACTATTTTTTTTGTTTTACCATCTCTTTTGTATTTTTTTAATTTTTTGATTATGTTCTTTTTTTTATTTTCGTAAAGTTTTTATTTATAATTTTTTTAACTGGAAAGGCCTCTAGATCTTCCTCTGGAACGGTCCCTAGATTTACCTCTCGAGTGACCCCTAGATTTTCCCCTGGAGTGACCCCTAGATCTTCCCCTGGAGTGACCCCTAGATCTTCCTCTGGATCGTCCCCTAGACCTTTCTCTTTCACGTCTTCTTTCTCCGCAGCGGCCCACACATTTTTGACCAGACTTGTCTTCTGTCCGTTCTATGCATTTATCTCTTGGTGCTATTAGAGACCTGTCCCTGGAGTGGCCGCGAGACCGACCTCGAGAGTGACCACGGGATCGCCCCCGTGAGTGACCACGAGATCGTCCCCTGGAACGGCCGCGAGACCTCCCTCTGGAATGACCCCTAGACCTACCTCGTGATCGATCTCGGCTTCTTGATCGATCTCTAGAACGGTCTCTAGAGCGGTCACTGCAGCAAGAGCACCCTGTATCAGCTTGTACTTCGGTACTTACTTCTTGGAATTTAGAACTTTCTTCTCCGTAGGTCTGAACTCCAACGACGACTGTCTCCATCGTTACGGCGTCTCCGGTTTCTGTAACAGACTAAGAAGAACTGTTTGCTTAATTATCACTGTAGTTGTAGTAACACTTAGGTGTCTTACTTTTGACGTGTCTCCTGTATGAATGATGCCAGGCACGCTGGTATTACGCTTATATTCATATTTGTTACACAATATTGCGTAAAGATTTCACAAATTGCGCAAGTTTTACGTAACGATTTCATGTATTGCGAAATATTACGCAATCATTTCATTTATTGCGAAATATTACGTAATCATTTTATTTATTGTATAGATTTCGGGAAATTCCACTGTAGGTACTCCCACTTTAGGTGGATAAGCTCTCTGATCATAATAATATAAAATAAACTAGCTTTTGCCCGCGGCTTCGCTCGCGTTAAATTCGGTGTAAGTAGACCTGCAGTTTTTGATCTTGCGCCTGATGGATTTGTAATAGCAACGCTAAGTTTTCCCTTTTCTTCCCTCGTTCTCCCTCATATCCAACTTTTTTTTAAATAATTATAAGCATATGTCCGTCTCTTGGTTTCCAACTATCTCTGTACCGAAATTCATCAAAATCGGTTTAGCCATTAAAGCGTGAAGAGGTAACAAACTCATTTTCGCTTTTATAATATTAGTAAGGATAAGGATATTAAAATCGTTTAAATATGGAATTAAATCCTATCAATTTATGCGCCCCTGCCCGTGTGGAGAACCAGGCAGGACTGGGCTAAGCATTTTCATTAGCGATATAATTGCCTAACTTGTAATTTGCTTGTTTACATAGTGTGCGTTTAATACATGTTTTTCATTTCGTCTCATTTAGTTTAAGGATACTTTGTGGAATTTTAGTATAGCACCATAAACTCTTATAAAAGATGAGTCTGATTTAGCGAGTCTGAACTTATTGGTCCCTTTTATATTATACTAGCCAGTTAGAATAAGACAGTTCCCTTTTCCTGATTTGCAGGTAGCAGCCACCTGTAGTTTTTGTCCTATCGTTTTATTTATTGTAATAGCAATGCTAAGTTTTCCTTTTATCCCTCTTCCTCCCTCATTTCTCAATCTTTTAAAAAAAAAATTGTTAGTTAGTAAAGTTTTTGGGCCAGGGTCCCAACTATCCCTGTACCAAAATTCATCAAAATCGGTTAAGCCATTTAGGCGTGAAGAGGCAACAAACAAACTCACTTTCGCTTTTAAATATTAGTAAGGATAAGGATTGTATATTGCAAATTACAGGAGCCATACAAACAATTCTTTAATAAGCTATTTATAAAATTTTGAAATCATTAGAACTTACTTTACATTACATCTGTTACAGGCGAATGCTTCGATGATAGTAGAAGAGATAAGTGACCAGGCAAGGTTTGGAAAAGGATGGGTTACCACAGGGGGCCAGGTTAAGCAACCCTTGCTAAGGCTTGGAAATGGATGGGTTGTTACCACAGGGGGGCAGGTTTAGGAACCCTTGCCAAGGTTTGGAAATGTATGGGTTACTACAGGGGGCCAGGTTAAGCAACCTTAGCCAAGGTTTGGAAATGTATAGGTTACCACAGGGGCCAGGCTAAGCAACCTTTGCCAAGGTTTGGAAATGGATGGGTCACCACACGAGGCCAGGTTAAGCAACCTTAGCCAAGGTTTGGAAATGGATGGGTTACCGCACGGGGCTATGTTAAGCAACCCTTGCCAAGGTTTCCAAATGGATGGGTTACCACAGGGGGCCAGGTAAAGCAACCCTTGCTAAGGTTTGGAAATGGATGGGTTACCACAGGGGGCCAGGTTAAGCAACCCTTGCCAAGGTTTGGAAATGGATGGGTTACCACAGGGGGCCAGGGTAAGCAACCTTTACCAAGGCTTCGAAATGGATGGGTTGCCACAGGGAGCCAGGTGAAGCAACCTTTGCTAAAGTTAGGAAATGGATGGGTTACCACAGGGGGCCAGGTGAAGCAACCTTTGCCAAGGTTTGTAAATGGATGGGTTACCACAGGGAGCCAGGTTAAGCATCCCGGGGCCAGTTATAGAATTTTATTCACAGTAGGTACCTTCGATCCTCGAATTCATAAACGCTGATGATCACGAAAACGAAAACTTATGTAACGGTAAGTTCACAATGAAACAGAATAATGACGATTTCAATGACATTCTTAAATCCTATCACAATCTGTTCTTTTCTGCATATTACTTTTATAAAATAATGTCGATGTTTCACATCTGCCAGGAGTCCCGTGACGGCTCACATTTTTATATCTGTAACAAAGGAAATTTCACAGACTAAGGACATTATTGTCTAAAACTTTTAAAACATTGAAATATTTTTTTTAAATATTCAATTAAAACTGCAAAACGACGAACATTTTGGCGGACATGATATTCAAATATAAAATCAAACGCTGAAATATTTTCGATGCACTTATGTCGTATATTTGTGTCACTCCACGCCTAGTCTGCAGCTAGCTAGCCTAACCTCCGAGAATACCTAAAGATTAGCTTTTTAACGCGCCTTAAATTGGAATTGTATTATAATCTAAGTAGTATAGTATCTCGAGTCTCGGGGCTGATGATATACCTCCTCACGATACATTTAAAACATTTTGTACGGTTACTCATTTATAGGAAACTAGCTTTCGCCCGCGGCTTCGCCCGCGTTAAATTTGGGGTAACACAGTTCCTCTTGCGTTAGTATAAACTGTAGGTAGGTATTAGTATAAACTGTTTTATTGAAAACAAGACAAAACCCTTCATAATATTAGTTTATAAACCATTCTTACACATTTCATAATATTGTGCAAGATATAATAAGAAGCACAGTGGAATTTTCCGAAATATGTATTGTTTTTATTGCGCAAAACTAGCGCAATTTCTGTGAATCAACATCATCATCTGCCTAGCCTTTTCCCAACTATGTTGGGGTCGGCTTCCAGTCTAACCGGATGCAGCTGAATATCAGTATTTTACATGGAGCGACTGCCTATCTGACCTCCACAACCCAGTTAATACTGGGTAATACTATACCCCTTTGGTAAGACTGGTTGTCAGACTTTCGGCACACTGACTACTTGTAACGACTGTCAAAGATCTACAAATGACAGCCGGGACCAACGGCTTAACGTGCTTTCCGAGGCACGGAGGAAACTCGGTATGTAACGGGTGGTCACCCATCCACAGACCAACCTAGGCAAGCGCAGCTTAACCTTAAGATCGACCCGAGCGGCTGCTATTATTTAGCCACGAGCACAAGATTCTGTGAATCAACATTGTTAGTTAAAAAAAAAAATTGTTAGTTAGTAAAGTTTTTTGGGCCAGGGTGGCCCAAACTAACTAACAATTTTTTTTTTAAAGAGTGAGAAATGAGGGAGGAAGAGGGATAAAAGGAAAACTTAGCATTGCTATTACAATAAATAAAACGATAGGACAAAAACTACAGGTGGCAGCTACCTGCAAATCAGGAAAGGGGAACTGTCTTATTCTAACTGGCTAGTATAATATAAAAGGGACCAATAAGTTCAGACTCGTTAAATCAGACTCATCTTTTATAAGAGTTTATGGTGCTATACTAAAATTCCACAAAGTATCCTTAAACTAAATGAGACGAAATGAAAAACATGTATTAAACGCACACTATGTAAACAAGCAAATTACAAGTTAGGCAATTATATCGCTAATGAAAATGCTTAGCCCAGTCCTGCCTGGTTCTCCACACGGGCAGGGGCGCATAAATTGATAGGATTTAATTCCATATTTAAACGATTTTAATATCCTTATCCTTACTAATATTATAAAAGCGAAAATGAGTTTGTTACCTCTTCACGCTTTAATGGCTAAACCGATTTTGATGAATTTCGGTACAGAGATAGTTGGAAACCAAGAGACGGACATATGCTTATAATTATTTAAAAAAAAGTTGGATATGAGGGAGAACGAGGGAAGAAAAGGGAAAACTTAGCGTTGCTATTACAAATCCATCAGGCGCAAGATCAAAAACTGCAGGTCTACTTACACCGAATTTAACGCGAGCGAAGCCGCGGGCAAAAGCTAGTTTATTTTATATTATTATGATCAGAGAGCTTATCCACCTAAAGTGGGAGTACCTACAGTGGAATTTCCCGAAATCTATACAATAAATAAAATGATTACGTAATATTTCGCAATAAATGAAATGATTGCGTAATATTTCGCAATACATGAAATCGTTACGTAAAACTTGCGCAATTTGTGAAATCTTTACGCAATATTGTGTAACAAATATGAATATAAGCGTAATACCAGCGTGCCTGGCATCATTCATACAGGAGACACGTCAAAAGTAAGACACCTAAGTGTTACTACAACTACAGTGATAATTAAGCAAACAGTTCTTCTTAGTCTGTTACAGAAACCGGAGACGCCGTAACGATGGAGACAGTCGTCGTTGGAGTTCAGACCTACGGAGAAGAAAGTTCTAAATTCCAAGAAGTAAGTACCGAAATACAAGCTGATACAGGGTGCTCTTGCTGCAGTGACCGCTCTCGAGACCGTTCTAGAGATCGATCAAGAAGCCGAGATCGATCACGAGGTAGGTCTAGGGGTCGTTCCAGAGGGAGGTCTCGCGGCCGTTCCAGGGGACGATCTCGTGGTCACTCCCGGGGACGATCCCGTGGTCACTCTCGAGGTCGGTCTCGCGGCCACTCCAGGGACAGGTCTCTAATAGCACCAAGAGATAAATGCATAGAACGGACAGAAGACAAGTCTGGTCAAAAATGTGTGAGCCGCTGCGGAGAAAGAAGACGTGAAAGAGAAAGGTCTAGGGGACGATCCAGAGGAAGATCTAGGGGTCACTCCAGGGGAAAATCTAGGGGTCACTCGAGAGGTAAATCTAGGGACCGTTCCAGAGGAAGATCTAGATGCCATTCCAGATAAAAAATATATAAATAAAAACTTTACGAAAATAAAAAAAGCACATAAGTAATCAAAAAAAATAAAAAAGACAAAACAGATGATGAAACAAAAAAAAAGTGTTAATTTTATTAAAGGTAGAAAATACCGCAATTTAAAGTATTGTGGAAATAAAGGAAATCAACAAGGATCGAAGAGCACCAGGAAAAGTGACGAAGTGCGTTAAAAAGGCCAAAAGTGAGTGTGGACGAGAAAAACAAAATGTGGCGAGCTAAGAGCAGAAACATAGTTTGTAGTTTATTAATAAATATAGTAATATTGTAGCTTACAAGTAAACACAAAACACATAAAAACTAAATAAAACTGAAAATTTTCTCGTAGGTACCTACAAATGAAAAACATATTTTATGTCACAATTTAATAAAAATTTGGTAAATTGTCATTATTTTTATAATTATAGTTTACAATAGATAATAAAAATAAAAATACTATTATGTTTAGATGAAACGTTTATTCTTTCTACACCATAACATAACACCAAGCCAGTATGCCCGAATGGCAAGGCAGAGGTCTACCTAATAGAACACACACATATTGTCAGTTATGTCGTTAAGTGTCATGTAATAGGCCCTACACCATATCTACAAGACTACAAAACAAAACACTATTATCTCTGAAAATTACATCCCAAACTCTATTTTTTAGACCGACGTACTTGTACGTTAGGGTTACTAGGGTAGGGTTGCTATTTCCTGCCGGGGCTGCGGGTTATTCGAGAGAGATACCACGGTCCCGGAACATAAAGGGCAATGGAAGGAACATGGGTGGGTTTTAGTCAGACTTTGACAGAGCGGGGGAAGTTATTTGATGATATCCCACCCCAAAAAAAAGAACGGGTTGCTACTTAGTAATTCCTTACGGAAAAACCCAATGACACTTCTCTCTAATTCGCAAATGGAAATCAGGAGCTCATGTTTAGCAGTCGCGCTTGCAAACACTGGACCAACAAGGCAGTAACTCTGTCTATCAAAACAGTTCAACAAAATGTGGTCTAAAAACTGCACTAAAATTAGCTCACACTAAATGCATCACCCTTATTTTTGCTTATGAGAATGTCAGATTTGTACTGACTAACCCACCCATGTTCCTTTTTTTGCATGTTATGTTCCGGGGCCCCTGTATCTCTTTCGAACAACCCGTAACCCCGGAAATATTCCACTCTGGCTCTCCCTCACCAGAGCATGAATTTCTTCGCATGTATGTTCCTAATGTGACAATGTAACATTAAATTTTGAGCATTGTGTTACAAATGAACCCTTCCAAGACCGCGCCACGGAAACGTAAGTTTACAGCAAGAGTGTGCTTTGTGGTGGCAATAGAAGGAACATGGGTCTGACCACTACGCCCTGTTCCGCGCAGAGCGGGCAAGTTATTTGATGATTTCCCATCCACAAAAAAAAAGAAAAAGCAGTGGGATTCGAACCCACGCCTCCAAAGAGACCGGGGCCTTAAACCAGTGCCTTTGAAAGCTCGGCCACGCTACTACTTGCCGGAGTCGTGCGGTCCATGGCCCTTTACGGGGCCCCGGTATGGGCGCGTTCTTTAGGGAGGCGCGCCGCCTACTACCTGAACGCGCCCCAAAAGGTGGTATCCATACGGCTGATCCGGGGCTACCGCACGATCTCCGGCGAGGCAGCGAGTGTGGGATCTGGAGGCGATAGTCCTCGCGCGCCTGTATGAGTAGTGCGCGGAGGCACTACACCGGGGGGAAACTCCGCTACCGCGGCAAATTGCCGCTCAGCAAACAGACCTCTCTGGTGCGATCTCATGGTGGCATGGAGAGAGCGACTGCAGCAACCCCGTGCAGAGCACGCCACAATAGTGGCGGTAAGTTCCCTCTTTGAGTAAGTTGGTAAGTGGTGGTAAGTTGCCTCTCCAGCCACCCCGGCTGGAGAGGCATCATGGCGTCCTCACAACTGCCTGACGCAGGTCCTCACCGGACACGGAAGTTTCGGGAGGTTCCTGCACATAATCGGGCGGGAGGAAACGCCTGGGTGTCACCATTGTGACGATCGCCCGGAGAACACGGTGAAGCACACAGTGGCGGTCTGCCCAGCTTGGGTGGAGCACCGCCGTGCCCTCGTGGAGGCGATCGGCGGCGGCGATCTCTCGCGTCCGGCCCTGGTTCAGGCCATGGTCCGGAGCGAGAGGGAATTGGAAGCGGTCACCTCCTTCTGCGAAGCAGTAATGCTAGCAAAAGAGGTGGCCGGGCGTTTAAGGGAGAGAACATCTCGCCAACCCAGCCGCCGCGGGAGATGCTCCGGGCGCCGCGAGACGACTCCCGGCCACCGTAGATGCGGGCCTGTGGACGGTGAGCAATGGGTAGTCACCGTCCGTCCATCTATTGACGACAGGCCGTATCGACGAGATGTCAGCAAAGCAGAGGGGCTTTTTTTTTTTCGGGTGGGAAATTTTCCGGGACCGCGTTCTCGGAACGTAAAGGGCAATAGAAGGAACATGGGTGGGTTTTAGTCAGTAAAAGTCTGACATGCCCCCCCGCTCTGCTCAGAGCGGAGGAAGTTATTTGATAATTTCCCGCTCGAGAAAAAAACAAAAACGCTACTACTTGTAACGATATTCTAAATAGACCACAATGTGTTTACAGCATAGGTTCCTACTTAAAATAACAAAACAAAAACAACTATCTCTTACGCGCCAGGTCACAAATATATCTTCTACTATCACCGAAGCATTTGCCTGTAATGTAACTATCCAAATTTCCAAAGATTTCATAATTTTAAAACTAGCTTATTAAAGAATAATTTGCATGGCTCCTGTTATTTGCTATACAGGGTGGCCAGTTGATAGGCGTTCAAAGAAAAAAATTAGATGCCTTATGCTAAGGGGTACCCGAATTACCCCCATGTATGTTCCGCGATTATTTGTAGTTTAGGAGCTAGAATTTTTTTAAGTACTTTTTTCAAAATATTCACCTAGCATTGGTTTTTATTTTTTATGTCTTTATTCCTATCATTTTTAGATATTCTTTTTTATGGAATCTATTACCGATAGCAATAGCTACCATGCAAAAAAAAACCGTTTGCCTAGGCATTGTAAAACTTACCACAAAATTAGTCTAAAGTTCAAAATCACCATTAGAGTTCGATAATCAAAAATGTTCAGAGCTTAAAAAAAAATGAGTGAGGGGTGCCAGAGGTTTCTAAATGATCTTAAAAACTTCTATGGACCTTCAACAGACAAAATCGGTAAAAAAATATAGAGCTTGATCGGGGATTATTTCCTGTAATTAGCGTTGATAGCAATAAAGGTATTTTTACAGTAATTGTTATAATTTGGGATTTCTTTATTTTTGCCACTTTTATGATAAAAAAATACGGTAAATAGTTTACAAATTTTATTAAAACACGTTACAAAAGGTTTTCAAAGTGCCGCCTTACCACAGAAATGCACAATCTACATCTACGGAGGAAATTGTTGGTGTAGTGTTGGTGTAGTGGTTAGTAGCCTGACTGCTGAGCCGGAGGTCGTGGGTTCGATTCCCACCCAGGACAAACTTTGTGTGATTTTTTAACTTTGTCTGGTTACCATAACACAAGCTCTGCTTAGCTTGGGATCAGATAGCCGTGTGTGAGTTGTCCCAAGATATTTATTATTTATTTATTTAATGCTGTAAGAAGTAACAGAGAAGCCTTTAGACTTTAGACAACTAAAAGACAATTTCCTCCGTAGATGTAGATGGTGCATTTCTGTGGTAAGGGGGCACTTTGAAAACCTTTTGTAACGTGTTTTAATAAAATTTGCAAACTATCTACCGTATTTTTTTATCATAAAAGTGGCAAAAATAAAGAAATCCCAAATTATAACAATAACTGTAAAAATACCTTTATTGCTATCAACGCTAATTACAGGAAATAATCCCCGATCAAGCTCTATATTTTTTTACCGATTTTGTCTGTTGAAGGTCCATAGAAGTTTTTAAGATCATTTAGAAACCTCTTGCACCCCCAACTAATTTTTTTTTAAGCTCTGAAGATTTTTGATGATCGAACTCTAATGGTAATTTTGAACTTTGGACTAATTTTGTGGTAAGTTCTACAATGCCTAGGCAAACGGTTTTTTTTTGCATGGTAGCTATTGTTATCGCTAATATTATCCACAAAAAAGAATATCTAAAAATGATAGGAATAAAGACATAAAAAATAAAAACCAATGTTAGGTGAAAATTTAAAAAATAATACTTAAAAAAATTCTAGCTCCTAAACTACAAATAATCGCGGAACATACATGGGGGTAATTCGGGTACCCCTTAGCATAAGGCATCTAATTTTTTTCTTTGGACGTCTTTCAACTGGCCACCCTGTATACAATCATTCATTTCAAAAAACGTTTCCCCACACTAGTAATTTCTCCTGTATTGTGGGTGCGTTTACAAACATTTAAACTCACATACATAAACAGCCAGACCCGGAACAACTATCTTTAGGTCATACAAATATTTCTTCCGTGCGGGGATCGAACCCGCAACACGCAGCGCAGCAGTCGATCGCTCACCCACTGCACTAACCGTGTCGTCAACAATACAATATAATAAAGACCAATTAGTTCAGCCTAGCTTCAGACTCGCTAAATAAAAGTAGACTAATCTTTCATGAGAGTTTAAGGTGATTTAATAAAATTCCACAAAGTATCCTTTAACTGAATGAGACGAAATTCTAAAAACCGGCCAAGAGCGTGTCGGGCCACGCTCAGTGTAGGGTTCCGTAGTTTCCCGTCCGTCACAATAAGTGTTCCCAGTTATGAGGGCAACCGAACAATTCGGTAATACCCGATCCAATGTAATAAGTACCTACAGCGCCATCAGATTTCAATATTTCTTTTTTTGTTTGAAAAAAGATACGTTCAGGATAATAAAATATGTAAACAAAGTTACAAAAAATGCTTGCATATACGATTATACTACAAACTTAGTCCAGAAATTATTTTGTACAACTTTTTGTCTTTTTTGTACAAAAACTGTTGTGTCAATCAAGTTCAAAATGATTTTCATAGAAAGTCCTTATAAAGTTCTACTTTTCAGATTTTTTTCATATTTTCTAAACTTATGGTTCAAAAGTTAGAGGGGGAGGGACACATTGTTTTTTACTTTTGAAGCGATTATTTCCGAAATTAATGACATTATCAAAAAATGATCTTAGTAAACCCCTATTTATTTTTAAATACCTTTCCAACAATATATCACACGTTAGGGTTGAAAATAAAAAAAAACCACTTCCCACTTTACAAATAGGGTGGCTACCCTAATAAAAATGTTTTTTCAAATTTTTATTTTACCACTTTGTCGGCGTGATTGATATACATATTGATACCAAAGGATCATGACCATCAACGGTACTGGTTTTTCTCATGCATCAAGATAAAAATTATATCACAATTATTTTCTTTATTTTTGAAGACATTCTGCAATTACAATGCCAATTTTGTATAGGGGTTTATTATGTAAACTTCATAAGTTATGAAATTGTTTTGATAAAATGAATTACCTACTGCCGGCTATTCTGACGTTAAAGTGTTGTCATAATTAAGATAAGTAAATATATTGAGAACTGTAATCGTTTTTTTTTGCATACGATTACAAATTAATATAAATGTAAAGTCATTGGAAAGGTAAATCGCGAGGTTTTTATAAATAATAAAGCGAGATGATACTACTGTGGTGTGAAATAATTAGTATTTCACACACACAGTAGTCGTATTAATATTTTGCTTTCAATACCAATTTCACTTTGTTGGCTAACGATACAAATGAATGATTGCATAGATTTTTTTTAATTATCTTGCTTCGGTTTGATTTAAATCGAAACTTTTTAATAAATAAATGATTATAGAACTAAATCAGTCATTTGAAATAATTATGTGTCGAGTGTATTTATTCGAGTAATCGATTTTTATTTAAAATCTAAAGTGGCAACATTAGTGTTGGTATCTTGATTTTGTCATTGTCAAAAAGTCCAATGACAATTGCGCGTGGTGCATGCTAAGTTTGTTCATTGCGATTTAAATATTACATTTTTTTTTGTTTTGATCGAGGCAAAGTACTGATTTATTTAAGTCTCTATGCCATCAGATATGCTAATTAATCTGCCCTCCAAACTACGACCTATAAACTTACCTCTATACACGACGGATATTTCTATTTTGAGGTTAAGATACGTTTTCTAAAAAAACTTGGAAATGCGGGTTTTGATTCCAAAAAAGCAATTGTAGATGGTTATTTGGTTAATTTATAAACCATCTAAAACAACTTTGGAATTGATGCAACTCTGAACCGTGGTCCATATTGTCGTGGTCATTCTCCTTTCAGCTTTCTAGTGCTAACGGTCACAGAGATTAAGCGAGGACGGACGGACGGACGGACGGACAGACAGACATGGCGAAACTATAAGGGTTCCTAGTTGACTACGGAACCCTAAAAAATAACATATTACGTAAACAAGCAAATTACAAGTCAGGCAATTATATCGCTGATAAAAATGCTTTTTTTATTATTATTGATAGGCTCGCGTTTGACCACTATCTCACCTGATGGTAAGTGATGATGTGGTCGACGATGAAGCACGCTTACCTAGAAATAACCTATTCACTCTTGACTTGAAGACCCCCAGGTTATAGCTGTCAGGAAATACAGACTCCGGCAGGGAATTCCACTCCTTAGCAGTACGCACAATGAAAGTATTCCCAAACCGTTAAGTGCGTGTGGGTGGGATGTCTACCATGTAACGGTGGCGCATGGCCGTACGTATTATAGTCCGATGATGGAACGGGCTTGGCGGAATTAGGCTGTGCAATTCCATCGCACACTCTCCGAAATGTAACCGATAGCAAACCGAAAGGCTGTCAACGCGTCGGCGATGCTCCAGGCTCTGGAGCTTTGACTCAACCAGCGCGTCGTTGCGATGAGCCTCTTGGTTCGTTTCTCTATAGACTCTAGCGCTTCAAGCTGGTATTTGGCGGATCCGTCCCAGAGATGAGAACAGTACTCCACGCTTGATCGAACTTGCGCTTGATATAAGTTCAGCAACTGTTCCGGTGTGAAATACTGTCTCACCTTTGCTAGGATACCTAACTTCTTAGCAGCCAGTTTAGCCTTAGCCTCGATGAACGGACCGAAATTGAGGGTAGATGTAAGCGTTACACCAAGAAGCTCAATATGGTCGGTAATTGGCACGGTCACATCACGAAAAAAAGGAGCAGGTTGAAATTCACTCCTCTTTGCGGAGAACAGACATGCCTGGGTCTTAACAGCATTGAACTTGACCAAGTTGGCATCTCCCCAATCGGAGACAGCCCTCAAGGACAAGTTCAACCGCTCAACCTTCGCCTCGCGAAGAGACCGGATCTGAGACCCACTAGCCCCTGCGTTTGACGTATATCTCTCAGCAACAGTGCTGTCGTCTGCATACCCAAAGGTGCCGGGCACTATAGCAGACTGTTAATGTGCAGCAAAAATAAAGTTGCTGAGAGAACCGACCCCTGCTGAGGGACCCCAGCATTAATAGCCAATTGATCAGACGAGCAGCCATCTATGACCACTCGAATGGACCGATCCCTCAGGAAGTCCGCAAACCAAGTACAAAAACCAGCGGGTAGACCGAAAGAAGGAAGCTTTTTAATAAGGCTTTCATGCCACACCCTGTCGAAGGCCTTAGAGATGTCAAGGGAAACGGCAAGCGCTTCCCCGTGTTTCTCAATGGCTTCACTCCAAATGTGAATGGCATACGCTAGAAGATCCCCAGTGGACCGGTTTCGGCGAAAGCCGTATTGTCGGTCACTGAGGATGTCATTGGATTCTAGGTATGCCAGGAGTTTACCATTCAGTACACGCTCCATAGTCTTACAGAGTATGGACGTGACCGAAATGGTCCTGTAGTTGGCCGTGTCAGCTCGACTGCCCTTTTTGGGCACGGGTTGCACGTTAGCTTGCTTCCAAGCTTTCGGTACTTTTCCAGTCTCAAACGAGAGGCGGAAAATGCTTAGCCCAATCCTGGTCCTTCTCCCCAAGGGTACATAAGTTTTTAGAATTTAATTCCATAATTATGATCAGAGAGCCTATGCACAATACAATAGATTGTTAAATACCACAAATAATTGAAATCATTTATGTAGAAGTACCGGCAGCGGAATTTCCCCAAACATCAGCAATAAATGAAATGATTACGTAATATTTCGCAATAAATGAAATAATTGCGTAATATTTCGCAAAACATGAAATAGTTACGTAAAACTTGCGCAATTTGTGAAATCTTTACGCAATATTGTGTAACAAATATGAATATAAGCTAAATGCCAGCGTGCCTCGCATCATTCATACAGGAGACACGTCACAAGTAAGACACCTAAGTGTTACTACAACTACAGTGATAATTAAGCAAACAGTTCTGCTTAGTCTGTTACAGAAATCGGAGACGCCGTTACGATGGAGACAGTCGTCGTTGGAGTTCAGACCTATGGAGTAGAAAGTTCTAAGACCCAAGAAGTAAGTACCGAAGTACAAGCTGATACAAGGTGCTCTCGCTGCAGAGACCGCTCTCGAGACCGTTCTAGAGATCGATCAAGAAGCCGAGATCGATCACGAGGTAGGTCTAGGGGTCGTTCCAGAGGGAGGTCTCGCGGCCGTTCCAGGGGACGATCTCGTGGTCACTCCCGGGGACGATCCCGTGGTCACTCTCGAGGTCGGTCTCGCGGCCACTCCAGGGACAGGTCTCTAATAGCACCAAGAGATAAATGCATAGAACGGACAGAAGACAAGTCTGGTCAAAAATGTGTGGGCCGCTGCGGAGAAAGAAGACGTGAAAGAGAAAGGTCTAGAGGACGATCCAGAGGAAGATCTAGGGGTCACTCTAGAGGAAGATCTAGGGGTCACTCCAGGGGAAAATCTAGGGGTCACTCTAGAGGTAAATCTAGGGACCGTTCCAAAGGAAGATCTAGAGGCCATTCCAGATAAAAAATTAAGTAAATCAAAACTTTACGAAAATAAAAAAGCACGTAATCAAAAAAATACAAAACAGATGGCAAAACAAAAAAAATGTGTTAATTTAATTAATGGTAAAAAATACTTCAATGTGAAGTATTGTGGAAATAAAGGAAATCAACAAGGATCGAAGAGCACCAGGAAAAGTGACACAAAGTGACGAAGTGCGTTAAAACGGCCAAAATATGGCGAGCTAAGAGCACGCACATAGTTTGTAGTATTTATTAGTAAATATAGTAATATTGTAGCTTGTAAGTTAAAAATACATAAAACTAAATTAAACTGAAAATGTACTCGTACCTACAAAAAAATATATATATATTTTATGAAAAAAATAAAATAAAGAAACTAATAAATTAATATGAAACGTTTATTTTACCTACACAAATATCGCCAGTTATGTCGTTAAGTCACATGTAATAGGCCCTACACCATTATCTACAAAACTACAAAACAAAACACTATCATCTCTGAAAAGAACATACCAAACTCTATTTTCTAGACCGACGCACAAGTCCAATCTAGTAATTCCTTACGAAAAAACCAGACGACACTTTGTCTAACTCGCAAATCGAAATCAGGAGCTAATGTTTAGCAGTCGCGCTTGCAACCACTGGACCAACAAGGCAGTAACAGTAACTCTGTCTATCAAACAACAAAATGTTGCTTAAAAACTGCACTAAAATTATTATTATTATTATTCCAAACCTTGGCAAGGGTTGCTTAACCTGGCCCCTGTGGTAACCCATCCATTTCCAAACCTCGGCAAGCGTTGCTTAACCTGGCTCCGTGTTGTAACCCATCCATTTCCAAACCTCGGCAAGGGTTGCTTAACCTGTCCCCGTGTCAGCCCGTGTGGTAACCCATCCATTTCCAAACCTCGGCAAAGGTAGCTTGGAATGTGAAATTGATTTAATAAAAACACCAAAATAAAATTTATTTATTATGAAACACGTGTTTTAAATATAAAGATACTGGAGTATACAACTTGAACATAGAATAGTTATCGATTTTCATACCACCTAGAACTAACTTCACGATGTCGCTGTCGGTGTGCAAGCGCATCGTAAAAATTCACTCTCATAATTTTTCTCCATAGCGCCAAAAGAAGTATAACTTCAAAAATACGCTTCACTTATTTACTTGTGCGTAAATATTATTTTGTGCAGGATTTCTTAAATGATAAATGTTCGTAACACCTTTATTAAACTCTACTGTGTTATATATAATTTGCATCCTATCCAAAGATGTACATGAATACTATTATTTAATCCAACAACTTACTTTTATGTACCTATATTCAAAGCAAATAAAGGCCTATTCTATTCTAATTTGTACAGCAAAAATGTATCGATAGAGATTGCGCACTGTAATACTCGAGCATTACAGCTACCCTATCATGACGTCTTAAAACAGAACTTATTCCACTGATGGCAAGAGACAGAGCTATACAGCGTATCTAGCACCATCTCATTCATCTCTTCATGGTAGGATAGCTGTTATTTAGAGGTGAATGGTTGGTGAGGGAGACCTAAGTTCATATTTTCCACGTTCAGCGAAATTCTTGAACTTCATTCAAGGTCAACAAGTCATCGACACACAACAGAGTAACTGTACTCTATTGTGTGCCGATGGTAATCGGCATTTGAAGTGGGGGCAAAAACCTGGGATTTTTACCTCGACATGGAATGATTGAATGAATTTTTGCGTGAAATTAGGATGGGACATGGGGGAATGGAATAATGGGACGCGCACGTCTATTTATTTCTAATATAGTTATTTATTTTTTACTAATAAATTTAATATACATGACTCGCAAACGTAAACATCAGCTCGAGGCTAAATAATAGTAGCCGCTCGGGTCGATCTTTAGGTTAAGCCGCGCTTGCCTAGGTTGGTCTGTGGATGGGTGACCACCCGTTACATACCGAGTTTCCTCCGTGCCTCGGAAAGCACCTTAAGCCGTTATTGGTCTCGGTTGCAATTTGTAGATCTTTGACAATCGTTACAGGTAGTCAGTGTTCCGAAAGTCTGATAATCAGTCTTTTCAAGGGGTATCGTATTACCCAGTACTAACTGGGTTGTGGAGGTCAGATAGGCAGTGGCTCCATGTAAAATACTGATATTCAGCTGCATGCGGTTAGACGGCAAGCCGACCCCAACGTAGTTGGGAAAAGGCTAGGCAGATAAATATATATTTTTTTTATTTAGATAGAATCGTTTCAAAGGATTAAACATGATGATTGAGAGTAGTCTGCCGTGTGTATACGTTTTCGCTCGTTCGGAGCAAACTCGTCCTTCGGATACAGTATCTGTTTTGTGGCCAAACATAAGTGACAAATATGAATAAGTGGAAAAAGGATTTTCCATCGCTGCGTAAAATCCTACTAGCATAAGTTTTCTACTCTTTTATAGAAACCTTCTATAAAAATACGTACCATGATTCCATACATTATGCGAGAGCTCTCTAATCAGACAGTCTAGGTAGGTATGTACCTACAATAGATAAATACTTTTTATCATTTATATAGAGGACAGAAGTACCTACAGTGGGATTTTCCGTAACCTATTATTATAAAATAGGTATTAACTGTTATTTCGCAACACATGCAATGATTACGTAAAACTTGCGCAATTTATGAAATCATTACGCAATATTGTGTATCAAATATGAATATAAGCTGAATGCCAGGGTGCCCGACATCAGTCATACAGGAGACACGTCACAAGTAAGACACCTAAGTGTTACTACAACTACACACGTTATTAAGCAAACAGTTCTGCTTAGTCTGTTACAGAAATCGGAGACGCCGTAAGGATGGAGAAAGTCGTCGTTGGAGTTCAGACCTTTGGAGAAGGAAGTTCTAAGACTCAAGAAGTAAGTACCGAAGTACAAGCTGATACAAGGTGCGCTCGCTGCAGAGACCGCTCTCGAGACCGTTCTAGAGATCGATCGAGAAGTCGAGATCGTTCACGAGGTAGGTCTAGGGGTCGTTCCAGGGGAAGGTCTCGCGGCCGTTCCAGGGGACGATCTCGTGGTCACTCCAGGGGACGATCTCGTGGTCACTCCCGTGGGCGATCCCGTGGCCGCTCCAGGGAAAGGTCTCCAATAGCACCAAGAGGTAAATGCATGGAACGGACAGAAGACAAGTCTGGTCAAAAATGTGTGGGCCGCTGCGGAGAAAGAAGACGTGAAAGAGAAAGGTCTAGAGGACGATCCAGAGGGAGATCTAGGGGTCACTCTAGAGGGAGATCTAGGGGTCACTCCAGGGGAAAATCTAGGGGTCACTCGAGAGGTAAATCTAGGGACCGTTCCAGAGGAAGATCTAGAGGCCATTCCAGATAAAAACAATATGTACCTAAATAAAATCTTGACGAAAATCCAAAAAAAGCCAATAAGAAAAAAAAATACAAACAAATTAGTTAGAAGTTAGAAAAACCAAAAAAAAAATGTTAGTGGTTAATTCAATTAAAATACAATTACAATTAGAAAAACCGCAATTTTAAGGGTTTTGGAAATAAAAGAAATGATCAAGGATCGAAGAACACCAGGAAAAGTGACACAGTGTCGAAGTGCGTTAAAAAGGTGGACGAGAAAAACAAAATGTGTGTGTGTAAAAGCTAAGAGCAGGAATTTAGTATAAGTTTTCTAGTATATCTGTTGCGACACACTTAGTAATTTTTTATAGCTTGTAAGTAAAAAAATATATACTTATATAAACAAAAAAAAAACAAATATCTACGTGAAAAAATAAAAAAAAATTAGAAATGTTTAAAGTAGCTGTTTATGTAGTATCATGTAAAAATGATTGTAAACGCAATGCACCCACGTCACAGGATTTACTAGTATGGGGCATACTTTAATTAACTATTTATTAGTTTTTAAATATTGATAGAATATTAGTAAAAATGTATAGGTATATATATATATATATATATAATGTGTAAAAACCAAAAAAAAAATTGTCTACCAATCTAGATAAATAAGAATAATAATATTACAGTTTAATGTCACGTTTTTAGGATGTTAATGTAATGTAAAAGTAGTTTATACATATAATGGTTATAACTAAAAAGCTAGCTACCGATAATGTTCATAATTCTGATTTGAAAAGAACTGTCATTATTATGATGATAGTTTACAATTATTAAAATAAAGATATTATATTAAGGTAAAACGTCACCCTGTTTATTCTACCTACAGCATAACATAACGACATGACATGCCATTATGCCTGAAGGGTATGGCAGAGGTGTACCTATTATTACACACATATTGCCAGTTATGTCGTTAAGTCCCATGTCAATAGGCCCTATTTACCACCCTACACCATATCTACAAAACAAAACACCATCTCAGGAAATCAAATCCAAAAATAATAATATTTTCAACAGACTTAAAAAAGGAAGAGGTTCGTAATTCGAATGTATTTTTTTGTATGTCTATTGTCTCTGGATTGTGGGCCGATTTACAAAATCCTTTTTTTTTTATAAAGTAAAGGGTATACTCCCGGTTCCATATGAATTTTATGTAAGTATATTGCTGTAATTTATGATGAGTTTTCTTCTTTAATATATATTTTTCCTTCTAATTTCTATATATCTCTTAGTAGCAATGAAACATGAATACTATAAGAGTTTGTGTGAGGAACCACCATACCATAACTAAGAAGTTTGAAATAAATTTACTTCCGTCAGTGGCAAAAAAACTGCACTAAAAATAGGTCACTCTATTTTGGCCCTCCCTTAACGGAGCATGAAAATCTTCGCCAGCAATGTGACAACCTAACATCCCACTTAGAGCATGAGAAAATTTAGCATATCCGAGGTAGGCTGCAATAAGAAATGTGCACTTCCTATGGCGAGTTGCGTCCAAAACTAGATGGGGAATGCGGTCATTAGTAAATTACCTATAGGAATCCTTAACTAGGACGCATTATCTTTTTCTTTCTCATATCAGATTCACATCAGGTCGGCTGCGGCCAAACACAAGCCTATTTAGTATGATAAAGAACCGGCTAAGAGCGAGTCCGACTGGCGCACAGAGGGTTGCGTACAACCTTGACACATAAACGACCATTTCTTTTGACAGCGTAGATAAAAGGATTGTTTTTTTTCACAGCACAAAGGGACGACATACTATACTTGAGTACTTATATGGTTTTAATTTCAACTCGATGTCTTCACCCATTCCTGAAATAAAGGGTTTTGACAGACAGAAAAGAAAGGGTTCCGTTTTTGCCTTTTGAGGTACGGAACCCTAAAAACAGCAAGTTAGACTTGCACAGACACGTAGAATCAAACAATATTTTTATTGCTCTTTAAAATTTAAACGTTTACTCAACCGCAAAAAAAAAATTGTTTTTTCATCCCACCATCTCGGAAAGAGTATTTTTAATCTTCAATATCTGAGTGGAAAAGCCGTTTTTATTCTCTAGAGGATAAAGTAAATTGAATTTAGAACATCGTGTGCACTAAGTTTGTGAATTAAAAAAAACATTAAACCGATTTACTGCTACCTCTATGGTGCCGAATATATCATACAACTTTTTCTTAATTTGTTAAAAACTCAGACTCGGAACCTTCTTGGTGTTTTTTCAATTTGCTTTTACGCGGTTCTTTACGCGGCATTTTTTCACGTCATTGTTAAACCTTATATTAAAAACAAGAAACTTGAAAACAAGTAAAAGATATTATCCTTACTATTTCCTTACTAATATTATAAAAGCGAAAGTGAGTTTGTTTGTTTGTTACCTCTTCACGCTTTAATGACTACACCGATTTTGATGAATTTTGGTACAGAGATAGTTGGGAACCAGGAGACGGACATAGGCTAATTTTTATTTAAAAAAAGTGGGATATGAGGGAGAAAGAGGGAAGAAAAGGGAAAACGTAGCGTTGCTATTACAAATCGATAAGGCACAAGGAGAACTGTGTTACCCTGAATTTAACCGAGCGAAGCCGCGGGCAAAAACTAGTTTTGTTATAATTTCAAGATTATTCTGTAATACTTACCTGTCATAATGTAGTAATTAATACCTTCTGATTGTCTTGTGATTGTAAACGTCTTTTTTTGCATTTAGTCATTTCCTCGCTGAGGTGGAATGAAAAGTTACGTGTTGCACTCGAGCGCAAAGATTTTTCACCTCGTGCTCTTTTGATTCCCTCGCTAACGCTCAGGATTCTAATTTTGAATCACTCGCTGCGCTCGTGATTCAATTTTAGAATCCTTCGCTTGCTCGGTCATCAAAATTGAACACGCGGTTAAAAAGCAACTTTGCACTCTTGTATAACAAATAACTATTATCAAAGTCACGTGTTGTAAGTGTTATGTTATGGTACACGTAGGGTTCAAAAAGGCGGGAGGTGTCAAAAATGAATTAACACGAGAGGGGCGGGGTGCTTATGTGACAATCACTTTAATTTTTTTGCGTTCTTAGTTCTTACTAATAGGTTGGTAATAAATTACTTACTTTTTCATTTTACGATATTTTTTGATCTATCCAATCATCTCAATAACAAAATGGTAGGTTTGTTTCAAATAATGTTTGTGGACAGCCTTGAGTTAATAGAAATGATAATAGAAACTTATATAAACCTAGATATATCTCTACTATGATATACTCATGTCAGACTTCCATATTATTATGCTGCACTGTTTGACAGTTGAACCACTAACCCACGCTTGCTGATTGAAGAGCTAGGTAGGACAACTTACCACAATCAATAAAATTGACATAATTCATGCAGAAGTACTTTGTACTACAAATGGAAACACTAATCATAGGTATCAAGTGCTATCCTGCAATCTAAAATAATAGCAAAGAGTACGAACTTATAAAATAATTGCGCAATATTACTCAACATTATGTAACAAAGATGCATATAAGCGGAATGCCTGTGCGCATCATTCATACAGCAGTCGCGTAGTCGTTGCAAGTAAGACATCTAAGTATTAATTACTACAACTACTTACAGTCATTAACTAAGCAAATAGTTCTGCTTAGTCTGTTACAGAAACTGGAGACGCCATAAAGATGGAAACAATCATCGTTGGAATTCACACCAACGAAGAAGCAAAATCGGAGATTCAAGAAGTAAGTATAGAAGTACAAGCTGATACGAAGTTTCGGAGCAGCGACCGATCTCGAGATCGAATAAGAAGGCGCAGTGGATCACGATGTAGGTGGTCCAGACGTTCCTGTGGCAAATCTCGCAGCCGCTCCAGGGCACGATCCCGCGGTCACTCCAAGGCCGATTCCGCTGTTACTTCAGGGGGCGATCTCCTGGTCACTTTAGGGGATTATCCCGTGGTCACTTCTGGGGACGATCCCGTGGTAACTCCAGGGGACGATCCCGTGGTCACTTCTGGGAACGATCACGTGGTAAGGATGGAAACAAGCATCGTTGGAATTCACACCAACGAAGAAGGAAATTCGGAGATTCAAGAAGTAAGTATAGAAGTACAAGCTGATACGAAGTTTCGCAGCAGCGACCGATCTACAGATCGAACAAGAAGGCGCAGCGGATCACGATGTAGGTGGTCCAGACGTTCCTGTGGCAAATCTCGCAGCCGCTCCAGGGCACGATCCCGCCGTCACTCCAAGGCCGATTCCGCTGTTACTTCAGGGGCCGATCTCGTGGTCACTTTAGGGGATGATCCCGTGGTCCCTTCAGGGGACGATCCCGTGGTCACTTCTAGGGACGATCCCGTGGTAACTACAGAGGACGATCCCGTGGTCACTTCTGGGGACGATCCCGTGGTAACTCCAGGGGACGATCCCGTGGTCACTTCTGGGGACGATCCCGTGGTAACTCCAGGGGACGATCCCGTGGTCACTTCTGGGGACGATCCCGTGGTAACTCCAGGGGACGATCCCGTGGTCACTTCTGGGGACGATCCCGTGGTAAGGATGGAAACAAGTATCGTTGGAATTCACACCAACGAAGAAGGTAATTCGGATATTCAAGAAGTAAGTATAGAAGTACAAGCTGATACGAAGTTTCGGAGCAGCGACCGATCTCGAGATCGAATAAGAAGGCGCAGTGGATCACGATGTAGGTGGTCCAGACGTTCCTGTGGCAAATCTCGCAGCCGCTCCAGGGCACGATCCTGCGGTCACTCCAATGCCGATTCCGTCGTTACTTCAGGGGCCGATCTCCTGGTCACTTTAGGGGATGATCCGCTAGTCCCTTCAGGGGACGTTCCCGTGGTCACTTCTGGGGACGATCCCGTGGTAACTCCAGGGGACGATCCCGTGGTCACTTCTGGGGACGATCACGTGGTAAGGATGGAAACAAGCATCGTTGGAATTCACACCAACGAAGAAGGAAATTCGGAGATTCAAGAAGTAAGTATAGAAGTACAAGCTGATACGAAGTTTCGCAGCAGCGACCGATCTAGAGATCGAATAAGAAGGCGCAGTGGATCACGATGTAGGTGGTCCAGACGTTCCTGTGGCAAATCTCGCAGCCGCTCCAGGGCACGATCCCGCGGTCAACCCAAGGCCGATTCCGCTGTTACTTCAGGGGCCGATCTCCTGGTCACTTTAGGGGATGATTCCGTGGTCCCTTCAGGGGACGATCCCGTGGTCACTTCTAGGGACGATCCCGTGGTAACTACAGAGGACGATCCCGTGGTCACTTCTGGGGACGATCCCGTGGTAACTCCAGGGGACGATCCCGTGGTCACTTCTGGGGACGATCCCGTGGTAACTCCAGGGGACGATCCCGTGGTCACTTCTGGGGACGATCCCGTGGTAACTCCAGGGGACGATCCCGTGGTCACTTCTGGGGACGATCCCGTGGTAAGGATGGAAACAAGTATCGTTGGAATTCACACCAACGAAGAAGGTAATTCGGATATTCAAGAAGTAAGTATAGAAGTACAAGCTGATACGAAGTTTCGGAGCAGCGACCGATCTCGAGATCGAATAAGAAGGCGCAGTGGATCACGATGTAGGTGGTCCAGACGTTCCTGTGGAAAATCTTGCAGCCGCTCCAGGGCACGATCCCGCGGTCACTCCAAGGCCGATCCTGTGGTAACTCCAGGGGACGATCCCGTGGTCACTCCAGGGACAGGTCTTTAATAGCACCAAGAGGTAAATGCATAGAACAAACCGAAGACAAGTCTGGTCAATGTCCGTCTCCTGATTCCCAACTATCTCTGTACCAAAATTCATCAAAATTGGTTTAGCCGTTAAAGCGTGAAGAGGTAACAAACAAACTCACTTTCGCTTTTATAATATTAGTAATGATGCGAATGTTTGTAAGGATGGATGGATGTATGGATGTTTGTTACTTTTCACGTCAAAACGGCTGAACGGATCTTGATGAAAATTGGCACAGAGGTAGATTATGGTCTGGAACAACACATATTTTTTTTTCGATATCATCGCGGTCGCCAGTTAGTCAGTCATATTGATAACTTGTATCTAGCTAGATATATGTATACTTATAAAACAAAAAGTAATATACAGAAAAGTAAGAATTATTCCACAATTTAATGTCATGTTTTTGTATATAAGCTGCATGAATAGTAAGTTATATTGTTACTATATACTTATAATGGTAATGATTTTGCATTAAAAAATGTTTTGTAGTGAAAACTGTATTTTTTTTACATTATAATACCTACTAAGATAAAACAATATTTATTTATCTACACCGAATTACATAACATGACGCCTGGTATCCTTGAAGGGATAGGCAGAGGTGCACCCAATAGTACACCCATGTTCCTGCCTCCTACTACTTAGAAATTCCTGACCTGGGATTCGAACCCTCCTGGCTTTATGCACAGCAGTAGCGCTTCCGAACACTACACCAACGAGGCAGTAATTTTATCCTCTATTACGCATTGTATAAAATCGTACGAGTATCTAATAATAGTTTTGTTATCACATAGCATGATTGAATGCACAGTAAAATAAGCGTGACAGACAACACCGTACCTAGCCACTGCTATCAATAATGTCGATCCACAAAATACACTCTGAAGTAATTGACATTCAAGTAAGTGCACTATTCTTCTACATACACAAATATCACGCATACATTACTTAAAGTGATAGGTAGTCTGCGTGCGACTAGATTCTTCGCGATTTTTCTGACTATATGGCCCCTCGTCCAAACTTTTCTAAAGCTAAGTTTTTATAAAAAAACAAAAAATACGGAAAACAAATTTACTTCCAGAGGTCGGTCACCGGGTTTTCTTTTGGCAAACGTATTATATTACAGCCTTTTGAGTTGTATTGTTCTAATTGTGTGCGATGGTATCTCACACAATCATTAATCGAATATTTGTTTTAGTCCGCTCAAATTAGACCACAAAATAAGAGTAAAGTTACATAGATTCCCACCAAGCTGAAAATCGTTACATCTCAAAAACGGTGGCTATTAAATGATTAAGATGACCTCAAAACGTAGGCAAAGACCGCGCACTAATAAATTTCGAGAATTTATTTACCAGCATTACAGTCAATCAAATCATGACAGTTTAAGTCTCAATATGGCGTCAATGTGGGTTTTCTATTTTTTATTATTATTTATAATAATAAAAAATAGAAATAATAATTGTTTATTTTAGGTATTAATAAACCCATATACCTAATTATCACAATGTATTGTTGAATTAAATTATTACAATATAACATAAACATAAATTATAAATGCATTGTACATTTTATCACACCTGAAATCCCAGAGGAAATAGAAATAGTTGTGATATAGAACACTCATATTTCACTTTCTGTTTAAATCTCATGTAATAGGGTGCGACCCTATTGGCATCAACCGGGCATAAATCTTAATTCCATGGCTGCTACTGAGAAATTCCTGAGGAAAAACCCCAATAACACTTTGCACGACCCATAAAAAACAACTCCACAACAATATCAACTAAAATATTGTGCTCTAATTCCAGGGTATATTTACAATCGCTGTTTACGTTCACTACTTCATACCTGGCAGCCTAAAAATCAACACCAAACTATACAAAGTACCTTTAGGCCACCTACGGGACTTAATAGAAGACCCTAAGGCTGACCCTCTGCGTTTTGAGGTCACCAGAAGATGGTTGCCCAAAGGTGAAATGCCTTATCCAGGATACTGCAGATCTCCCGGTAGTACAAAATGTTTGCCAGCCCTTTGTAACTGTGAAAAGCTTAGAGATGGATGGAACAAGCTAGTCTTGAGTAAATCGAAACGACTGGAAAATAGAAATAAAAAGCAGTCATAATATCATGAATGTTTATTGTGGTTATACAATTTTCTTAATCTTCATTTTAACCTTTTGAACGCGATTGTCACGTATTTGTGACAAAAAACATAAGGTAAAATTGCAGAGGGTACGCGCGTGCATTTGATCTGGCCTTCAAAAGGTTAAACACAGCCTTTCTACAAGAAAGTTCGAGAAGTGCGTTTATATTTGTCTTTTATCATGCGTAATATAAAACATGGATATCGATGGTACATAAAAGTATAAATTGTGGGATTGAAAAGTTAAAACTATCTAAAGGTATATTACGATACCCTACTCCTTGATCCGTCTCTGAAAGTAAGGTAGCAGACGATGGATCAGTTTATGAACGCACAATGGCTGAATTAATAACCCTGCAACGAATGGACATAATTCATTGCGTCGGTAATTTCTGTCCAACTAACAAATAACTCCATTGTCTGCACTTAAAGAACCAAATTTTCAGTAAAAGGCAATAAATACAATTCGCCATTTTACATTTCTTGTCTTTTTACTAATCACTGACACAGTCTGGGCACTGGCAAGGCCATGGCCGGTCTCAGTAGGACAGGATGTCGTGCATCGCGTACCTCCAGGTCCAGTTTCTGGCGAGGGTCTCGAAGCGCGCTCGGTCACGTACGTACATCTCGCCTAGTTCCGGCTCCATGCATACCTGGTGGAAAAGAATGTTTGTAGTACTTAATAAAAAAAAGTGGTGGCTATGCTAATTTGAAGTTTAGGTACAGTCATCACAGGTTATTTTCGTCTTCGCTGACAGCTAGACAAAGACCTCAATAGTCAATAACTTTATTGCTTTCCTTCCCCATATCCTTCCAGCTTCCTACTCTTCTCCTGGGCCACATCGAGGCGCAGCATTCTAGGTGCAAAGAGAACAGATAAAGTACGAAATCCCGCTGCGTTCAAAAACAGGCTTAGCAGACAATCGTAGACAAACTTTGTTCTAGGCTCAAATGGGATTGGGTGAGTCGGCCGAGTCACGCGAGCCGCATAGATAACGATCACTAAAGCTGGATGTACTGCAACGGAACGACACCAATGTTTCAATAAATCCGTTATCAAAACACATCAATATAACTTCTTATCACAAATGAGACGTTTCAATTTGTTTATAGTAAAACAAAAGATACGATAACGGTATCTGATTAGATACAACCGTAAACACTGAATCATACAGAATTTAGGTACCTACATTGATTAGCTTGTACATGATTCATATTACAAATATAATTGTAATATAAATCATAAATAAGCTCTGATAACACCAAAGACAAAAAAAATACAATATTTATCAACAATGACACACAAAAAGACACAGTTGACCCCGTAAATTAAATTTAAAAAGCTTCGCTAATACTAAATACTTGTATTATTTAAGAAGTCTATAGTCTAAGCCTATTTTAGAAGTCGGTTTTAAATGAATCTGAACTTAAAATCTCAAGTGACCACAGGACTAGCGACCATCGACAAAGTAGTCAGTAAACGTTACTTGTAAATATTGTCAAATAGTTGCCATGTAAAAAAAACCCTTAACCAAGTTAGTAGTAGTTGAAAGGTACTTATGCAAATGTTTAGGGTTCCGTACTTCAAAAAGAAGGAACCCTTATAGGTTAATTTTATTGTCCATCTGCTTGTTGTCAATACCGCTACGTTTCGACAAATTAAAACCATATCCAAGTCCCTTGGAGCTATGATAAAATCAACCCTCACTCAATCAACGCAGTCGAAAGATGAGACCGTTTAAGTCGCAACTTTAAACGGGGTTTCGGTGCTTGATCTTTTTTGTAGTTCATCCATACATAGGAACTTTCCAGTAACGAAGATCTTAGGGGTCAAAGTTCTAACCTTGACACAATTTTATTTTTAATCGTCATCTGCCTAGAATTTTCTCAACTATGCTGGAGTCGACCAGTCTGACCGGTTGCAGCTCATTACTAGTACATATTTTACATGGAGCGATTGTTTTTCTGACCTCCACAACCCAGTTAGTAGCTGGGTAATACGATACCCCTAGGTTTTACTGATTGTCAGATTTTCGTGAACCTGAGTATCTAACTATCCCATCATCACAGACCAACCTAGGCAAGCGCGGCTCAACCTAAAGATCGACTCGAGTGGCTGTTATTAATAAGCCACGAGTTCAAGTATTTTTATTGCGTTTATTAATGTATTCAATGCATTTACCTGCAAAAGTTTTGAGCATGGTACATTGAGTCTTTCTTAGAGTGTAACAAATAAAGTCGTTTAATAATAATATTTGCGTGGAGTTAGTTTGATATACAGATAGGGTTGCCAACTTTATTTTTAATAATTATACTTTTGCATACAAATAAAGTATGTGGAAATAATTTATTTTCTACCTTTACTGTGATGCTTTCACTGAAAGAGTTTTTTTCAGTAATGAATCTAAAGAGGCGAGAAGAGAGAAATAGAGCGAATAATTAAAAACGAATTGTTTATTTAAAAATTGACTGTCACACAGGTTGAAACATTTAAATATAACAAAAAAATAAATAAGCATGTACTAAAAGCAAAGCATTTTATGTTTTACATAAAATATGAAAAATACTTCTTTTTCTTTCAAATACTTTATTTTTTTCCTATCTAAACCATTTTATAGGTTATTTTTATAAAAAAAGGTGCCAACCCTATATACAGAACAGCTTTGTGAAGGGTTCGTTTACAAATTGTATAGCAAGCAATGTCTGTGAATAATGAGATATTACTTAATAAATTGACTGTCCATGGAGTTTCTTGCCCATTCTTCTCCATAGAGATCAACACTTTGGAATGGGCAACTACAATACTTGCACAAGTTATTATGCTTTGTAACCGGGACTGTGGCTTCATTTTGTTTCTTGACATTCAAAAGTGCCTGTAATGGATTAAAATAAATCTTTTTTTTTTGTTTTCGTGTGGGAAATCATCCAATAACTTCCCCCGCTCTGGGTGGAGCGGGGGGGCTCAGCTAATGTCAGACTTTTACTGACTAAAACCCACCCATGTTCCTTCTATTGCCCTTTACGTTCCGGGGTCGCGGTATCTCTTTCGAACAACCCGCAACCCCGGCAGGTGAAATAAATGCTTTGGGTTGAGTTTGAGGAAAATCGAGTACTTGGTAACATTTCATATAAATTCTAATATGCTTGCATGCTTCTGTAATTACGATAGGGTGCACCGCATTACCTGACTGACCCCTCCTAAAAATAGGAAAAATGAAAGGAAAAAAGTGAAGGGGGCAGATAATTGAGGGCACTGAGTACTTCAGTAATTAACTAATTACACGACATTAATGACAGGCAACATAAATGGGTAAGCACATTAAATAAATAATTATAATTTTCAATCCTAAACTTCATCCCTCGCGTTTTAAGAACCATTTATTTATTTTAACTTAAAACAGACTTCCAAAAAATACGTGGAAAATAACTTTACTTCGTGAAGTCGGCGACGTAGTAATAAAAAACATTATAGATTTATAAACTACCCAAACAATATATATAAAATTGATATGGGATCACATATAGTCTCTTGTAATGTGACGTTCAAAAAGTGCTGATTATCAGCCTAATTCGAATAAATGACTTTTGATTTTGATACCCTTTTAAACAAAAAAGAATGATTAAAATCGGTTCACAGTTGGCGGGGTAATTGTAATACATAAAAAAACGGTCGAAAATAGAATCCTTTTTTGAAGTCGGTTAAAAATTTAAGGGCCTGCCTACGATATATTACAACTTGACAGATGTTTTCAATACATGCAAGTAATATTTTAACGAATAATGACATACCATAACGAAATCAATTTCCGTATAGTTATCCATCACATAGTTTAAAATAACAACTCAGTCCCACATACAAACACGAAAAGCGATTTTCATTTATAACATACACAATATAAAAGCGTTGTGTGTGTGTTCGTGTGTGTACATAAGCCTACATATACACATTATGTAATACTTTTTAAATAAATTGTTCTTATTTTTATTAGTGAGAACAATTGGGTGCTATGAAATGTAGTTAGGGTGGCTTTGGCAGAGTAGAGTTCAAAAGCACGGTTGGTTCAGTAGTTGAGCAATTGACTGCTGCGCTGCGTGCCGCGGGTGCGATCCCGCACGGACAAATGAATGCATGACCTACAGATAGTTGTTTCAGGTTTAGTTGTTTGTGTATGTGAGTTTAAATTTTAGTAAACGCACCCATCATCTGCCTAGTCTTTTCCCAACTATGTTGGGGTCGGCTTCCAGTCTAACCGGATGCAGCTGAATATCTGTATTTTACATGGAGCGACTGCCTATCTGACCTCCACAACCCAGATAGTACTGGGTAATACGATACCTGTTGGTAAGACTGGTTGTCAGACTTTCGGAACACTGACTATCTGTAACGACTGTCAAAGATCTTTAAATGACAGCCGGGACCAACAGCTTAACGTGCTTTCCGAGGCACGGAGGAAACTCGGTATGTAACGGGTGGTCACCCATCCACAGACCAACCTAGGCAAGTGCGGCTTAACCTAAAGATCGACCCGAGCGGCTGCTATTATTTAGCCACGAGCTCCTCAACGCACCCACGATACAGAAAAAAAATCCTAGTGTGGGGCAAAGTATCGCAAGAAAAATGTATGGATAAAGATAGTAACAAAAAAAAAACACATTTCTAGCTACATCCATGCTAGAAAAACAAATTCCCTTACACTCACCGCGGTGTAGGGGTCGGTGAGCAGGCTCTGTATAGAGATGAGGACCTTGCTGATGGTGAGCGCCAGCGACCAGTTGTGGTGCACCGAGTCGATGCCCACGTCGCCGTGACGAGAGATGTTCGGGTGCAGGATACGGGTCAGGAAGCGGACCACTGGCGGGCTCATGGGGTACCTGGGAACAAAGTCTCTTTGTGGTGGGAAGTGTCGGTAAATCGATGGAGCTATTTACATGCGTTGCCACTGAAAAAATAAAGTAATTCGTATAAAAGCGAAACTGGGGAAATGCTTCCTTAACTTAATCGAAGAGGAGTAAATATGTGCAAAGATTCTGAATACAAAGTTAATATTAATTTCATACCCATAACTAGGCACTACAAGCTTAATTAAATGAAATGAAAAAATATTTATTGCGAGGTTTCAGTACTTTACACAAGTATAGTCAAATATGCTGAAATAAATATAGGTGATATTGATACCAAAGTCAGCTCAAGTATCGTTATAGAATTGATGTTGTTTATAATAACACAGGCGTCTTCTTTGCGAATGGGGAATCATCAAATAACTTCCCCACTCTGGGCGGAGCGGGGAAGAGTGTCAGACTTGTACTGACTAAAAACCCACCCATGTCTTCTTTATCATGTTCTTTTGCCCTTTATGTTCCGGGGCCGCGGTATCTCTTTCGAACAGCCCGCAACCCCGGCAGAGAAGATAGGCGTTCAGATAGTGGCATATTTATCAACGGAATATAATACTTACTATAGTACGGCCAACGAGAAGGGATACGAAAGGTCATTAACCTAAAGAACAACTGTGGCGTTGACAATCTAATATTTAGCTCTTTCCATGTTGTGCCTTTGTCGTAATGTCTCGTTCTCCCAGCAAAAAGATGACAACGTTAAGACGGGTTCGCCAACATTCGGGCGGCCATTTTAGATGGGGTTTTAGCATGGGTTTTGTTTACATTTGGTATCGCTTCTCGTTGGCCGTACTATACAAAATAGTACTAAAGTCTCTACTTACGCATACGGCACTTGTATGTAGAGATAGAAGACGCCTCCCTCGTAGGGCGAGCCGATGGGCCCGGTGACGCTCGCCTGCCAATGGCAACACTTGGGGTCCAGTGGGGTCGCCGCTATGCCTTCCGGGGGGTCGTTGCGCAGCATCTATGGATGAGCAATGCAATCATTAAGACTAGAGTTTAATAAGAAAAGCAATGTTTTATTTTGTATTTTATAATAATTTATTTGTATAAGATGGCTCGCTTTTGTAATCTCTTAATAGACTCCACATTAAGTCGATCGTACTGGGGGTGTTCTCGGATGGGAGATCATCAACGGAGCGGGGGATTTTTCAGACTTTTACTGGCTAAAACCCATCCATGTTCCTTCTTTTACTCTTTGTGTTCCGGGGCCGCGGTATTTTTCATACAACCCGCAACACTGGCAGGCAGTGGCCCTAGCAGGCCCCTCTAAACACGAACGCGCCGTAGACACGGCCTGTCGCCACTAGGCGAACGGATCGTAAGCTACCTGCTACCCATTGCTTACCGTCCACAGAGCCAGAAAATATACCTTAAGTTCGATTCTCAATCGGTTCCGGCGCCAGGCATTTTCTTCGCCAGCAGGCTGCGCCTGCACACACATTTGCACCAAACAGTTGCGGCAGAAACACGACTCCACCAGGCATTGGTATTTCTGAAACAACCATTATTTAGATTTTATAAATATTTCACCTGAGAAGTGACTGAGGCAAAATAGTAAATTTATACAGATATAGAAATAACATCATCATTCTAGACCATAGAGAAAAACATGTATCACTATGTTTCGTGTATTTAAAAGTACAAATTTGTGTTTAATTAGGATATTTGATTGCCGTAGTTATTCGCTAACTTTAAGTCTATAATAAAATTTATTACTTATATAAATTCCAAAACACTATGTTCGCACAAACATGAAAGTTTAATCAATACAGCAGGAGAAAGACACTTAAAAATAACCAAGTGTTTACATATTGGTGCTCGTTATTGCACCCCTCTGGCTTACCCTATTAGGACTCCAAGCGTGATTTTAAGTGCTATTTTTAATTAATTTCTGCAATAATGTCTCCTATTATTCCTATTAATCAGTCACTTTGCACTCCTTTTCTCACCCCTGACTTTGATTCACCCCGTTTTACGGTTCTAGTTTCAATTCACCAAATTACCCTGTGCCAGTCGACGTTGGAGACCAGGGGTCGGTAGAGCGGGAACCGCTTGTTGGTGAAGACAGCCCAGCGTGGCGGCGCCACGCGCGCCCTCACGAGGCGACCCCAGCGCGCGCACACGCAGGCGCACGCGCACAGAGACAGGTCATCAAGGTAGCTGAATATGCACAACAGCACTGCAACCATTAAGTTGACTATTTTATAATAAAGTGCATAAAACCGTAACCTTAAATTTAATAATAAATTGGATGTGATATATGAACGGACAAGACCAATCTATTAGGATAAAAATGAAATCTTTTGGGATTGTTTTTATTAGCCTGACTAACATAAAACTGTAATAAAATAACGCCAAAAAGAACTACCTTCAGAAGGCAACTGCTCCACAATTCCAGCAGCAAGATTGTCTGGTGGCCTAGGTGTTGACAGTGCTTGCAATGAGCGCGCGAGGCAGGGTGGATGTGGCGGGGGCCCCAGCCCCGCTCGTTCATCTCCAGCTGCTTCAGGCCCATCTGCAGGGCCCGGGACCAAACCCTGTCCGCGAACTGGTGCATCAACAAGTGGTGGATCATCAGCAAAAGCACGGATGTCGACGCGCATGGATCCATCAACACGAATCGGGCCATCGGGGCGTAGCGATCCATCAATACGAAGAGGCCCATCGGCACGGCACGGCCCATCAGCGCGGCTTGGTCCATCAGCGCGGCTTGGTCCATCAGCACGGCTTGGTCCATCAGCACGGCTTGGCCCATCACCGCCACTTGGCCCATCGGCGCGACTCGGACCTCCATTACCACCAACCACGCTGCAGTGTCCACTGCTGCTTGCGCCTGCACCTGAGTTACTTGCCCGGCTAGCTTCATCCTCTGGACTTGTTTCACTGTCCATTGAGCTCTATAAAAGATGGCAGATTTGATTGGCAAAGATTCTGAATCCAAAAGTCCACTCATGATATTGGCCTTATTAAAAAAAAAACTTGATGATATTTTATTTGATGTTGCCACACAAGCATGATTATATGTCCACCACACACTATACAATGTGTCTGGTCATGGACTAGCGACATTCTAGATACTTATGCAACAAGTGTTTTAATATACTAGTATGTTACACACTTGGGTCTAATTAACTTCCCTGCTTTTTGGCAGCCATTTTGAGATATTTTCTATGCATGTACAAAAAATAATTACATCTCTTAACCCTTAACCACCTACCTGCGGTCTCAGAGACCGCAAAGATTTTTCAAATTCATGTATTTCCGCGTGTGAGTGGCGTGCATCAAAGTGCGTTCGTGTACCTTTTCTACACACCACTCAATGTCGAGCTAGCGCCCGGCGAGTGTGTGAGTGCGCGCGTTTGGCCAGGGTAAGTAAAATAAATTCGCCAGCGGTCTCCGTGACCGCACGTAGGTGGTTGTGTGACATGACAGTGGTTGATTGACTTTTTTTTAATAATTTATTATTACTGTTTTAGACTCAAAATGAGTAAAAATCACAAAAATATTGAAAGTTGGCTTCAGCAAGAGATCTCGGACGAAGATGACATTTCTGGCGAGGATTGCAGCGACGTCGAACCTGATGTAACCGTTGATCAAGAGCAGGCTGAAGAGTGTGAAGGAAAGGACGATTTACCAAGCACATTCGCTGCCGAAAGACTTGAAGTTCGTAAAACATACTTTACGTGTGATCCAAAAAAGAAACGTAAAACGGCTTACCTATTTTTCATGTGTAAAGTACCTTTTTGTTTGGGAGTGTTCTCAAAAAATATGTTGTTACTACCGCGAAAAAATGTAAAAGTTGAGGCGTTGCAATTTTGTTTATTTTTTAGTATTTTGCTTAGTTTTTTTATTTGATTTTATTTTTAGTGTATTCAAATTATAAGAAATAAGAAAAAAATGTGAAAAATTTAATTATTTTAGAATAAAGATCTCATTTTCTTAGTATAGTTATTTTTGGTGCCATATTCCTTATTTCATAGATATTATTCCATTTTTATAAAACTTCTATATTACTTTTGCTAATTTGTGACGCTTAAATAAAGCAATTAAGTATAGACATGCATTTTCTTTAACCGAACTATAATTTCTTATCATAGATCCCAAAATGATTGCAATAATTTATTAGCGGTCTGTGTGACCGCACATAGGTGGTTAAAGGACAGAAATAGGTGCTAGGTGGTTAAGGGTTAAAGTGTTGGCCTTACTGAAACGAAAATAGGTTTATTCAGAGGGCAAAATTATTGTCTATCATTAAAATTAGGAAATGATGAGCTTACATTTTCGTAACTTTAGAAAACAAGATTAAAGACCAAAAAAACATGCAAATTATTTTTTTCGGTAGTATAAATTTGAGTACTAGTATGTACATAGAATATTGCTAGTCCGTGACCGAACACATTGTATATGTGAGCCAATATTTGTTCTGTGCAAACCCACACAATACAGTGCAGCAGTCAACAGCTCAACCACTGCGACAGCAGTGCCAACAATTGCAAACACACACCCATCAGACCACCAGATATGACCTCATAACATGAATATTGATTTAGTATTCAGTATGTACTGCGTCCGCATATTATTATTTGCTTTGTGTGCCATATTCCAGTACAGAACTCCAGATCGCCAACATGACTATAAGCATAAGGCCTTGGGTTTGATTCCCAGGTTGGCAGTGTTGCCACCAGCCATGGAGTCTGGATTTATGGTTGGTTGAAAGTAGTAGGCTTGTCTCCTACTAAATGGGACTAACATGTTGTGAGTTGCACTGTTAAGTATACCTTTTTATATCTCAATGGGAGGTCCAGGCATTATGTTTATGTGATAATAAATAAAAGCTCAGTCATCTACTAGCTATGAAGATTAATATTTTTATCACTTACTCTGTAATGCCACCAGGAAGGCACTGCAGCAAAGCATGCTCTGTTGATTTTACGTTCAGAACTGTAATTTAAATCCGAGGGTTCATCATTACCCGAGTCACAATCATCTGTCTTCTCACTGTAGAAATACGAAGAAGGCAAGTATGAAGGGAAGTCAGGGAAAAGGAAAGCGTGACAAGTGACACAAACTGGTTCGCCGAAGCTGGGGCCGTAGTAGCCATTGCAAACGTGACAAGTAGAATTCTGTAAAAAATTGTTCGCATTCTCATAAACATGAATGTGGGTGACATATTGTAAACTATTTTGAAGTTCATCATACGTACATCAAACTCAAACTCCAGTAGCTGCTCAGATGGAGTACTACAGATGAACTTGTCACCATTTTCTTCCAGATTTTTCATAAAATTAAAGAACTCAGGGCCCATTGCAAACATGTTTATAATAAGCAAGTAAACTGTTTACTTCATTGGTGGATTTCATAAACAGTTTTTTTGATCATGGGACCGACGAAGCTGTAATTTCGATTAGATTATAGAATAATAATAAGCAACACCACAGCACTTCACATTTAGAACAGGTTTAAACAACTGTTATTAATATTTCGAGACGATTACGATGGGAAATTCTGAAATCAATCGAAGAATAATGAAGACAACTGTCAAAACATGAAAGAAATTGACACTTTAGTTTGACAGAAAAACATTGAAACGTTGCCAACATAAAATATTATGAATCGAAGTTGCGAATATCTTGTCTTCATAAATCGGAAACGTATTTTAGTCAATGACGGGGCAGATTGACTCTTGGCTGGCAGTCAATTTTACCGGAAAATATAAAAACTAAGCAAATATTTTTATGGAATGCTTTGCACAGAGGATCTGAATAAACAAGATGCAATTTACTTTTGGGGTGCATCGTGAGGACTTCTACGGGTTTTAAATTTTACTGAGATAACCCTACCACTCCTTGCAAAGCCGGCGGCGCTTTTACTATTTTTCAAACACGCGATCGCACCATCTTAATGATCTTAGCAGTAGACTATTTTATATCCCAAAGTTAATCTCACGAAGAAGCCTAGCCGCCACATAAAACAAACTTGCAATATTCGTACTAAGTTACTATTATTGCAGCGATTTTCCTGTTCTTGGACGAGAAGGCACTAGACCACTTTCTATGGGAGAAATTGATTGTTGGATGCGATAGTTAATTAAGGTGGCTCCTCTGTTTTGATGAGATTCAGCACAAATTTCCATTGTACATAACGCAAAACCTGTTATTCAGGTAGTAGACCGTACTTCCAAGATGCGAGTAACACCTTGCGTGTGGGCTACATAGTATCGGGTGTGTGCTTAAGAAAAAGTGATTGAGCTAAGGTTATCAAAATAAAACAACAGCTTCGTTCTTAAAATTATTCTTAAATGACTCTTATTTCACCTTTTTTCATTTCTTTCTTTCGAGCTTTTTAATGTGCTATTTTTATCAATATCTTTTGAAAAAGAACACAAAAATTACACTGGTATAAGATAATTATATCATACGCGTACATTGTACTTTATAATTAAATCGATAAGATTTGGATTTCAATTTGTAAAAATACAAGCAGTAACAGATTTTTGCATTTTTTTAAACTAATTCTTTTTACTACCATTTTGATGTTTCAAAAATTTAATAGTCAATACTTAAAATCTTTAATTAAGTGGCGTGGACGAATACGAACTAATACTACAATGAAAATACTTATTACACAGACATATTTGGGTCTCAATCAAGTAACAAACACAATATAGATACAGTCAAATATTAAATTATAACAATTCTTCGACACGAGTGTAAATGTAACTAGCTATTATAATATTTAATGTTAGTTAATTCACCTTATGTTTAGTTTTTCACAATGAGGCTGTCCCTACGGGCAGGCACGAGGGGACGCGGGCGTGCACGGGAGGCGCGAACACTGCTTCGGTCATGTTTCACGTACATTTAGAAACATTCACCAACCGTGTGGCTTTTTAAATACTGCTAATTGAGACTTAACTGAATACTAGCATTTCTATCGGCCTCTGCAGCATACACAACGGGTACAATACTTACTTTAATCTAAACACCTGAACGCGATATGAACAATGATTGCCAAAACAGTATTCACAAAATCGCTAACGACATCTTAAGGCGAATATAATACAAAACTAGTATCCAAGAAAATATTTCAACACTAAGTTGTGTCCACACATAATCAGACATTCAGGAGGTCAGCAGCGACGGCAACAGAAGTCAACATCGTATAATTTTATCATCTATTTCTAGACTTAATTTAAACACATCGCCCTAAACGAGTCCTATGATGTAGCTTTTTGTTCACAATCAAATACAGCACATATTCAAAACACTTCATTTCAGTAATCTTATACAAATAAAATAAAATCCATATTTCCTTAACGCGATCCGTCATAAATACACCGGAGTCCGTATATTTTCCTTACCTACATAATCGTAAACGACGACGTTTAGAGAGTAAAGATAAAAGGTAGAGCTAGAGTCCAGTGGCGCAGGCGAGCAGCTCTAGCCGAGTTGAGTCGCGGCGTCCACACACTAACTTAGCTATACCGCACACCCGCACAAAGCTACCGCGCGGCGCCCGGGGGGCCTCTCTACCGCACTCAGTACGGAGAGTTATACGTGCCGCGCCTGAAACCTCTGCAAACAAGGCACGCCGTTAGTCACTACAGCTACGTGCTACACGTTACAGATACCAAACTACCGCTACGCGCTACGCACTGCCATGCAAGCTACGTCACGACGAAGGAGGGGCGCCGTATTGAAAATACTCAGTTTTCTATTACAAACTTTATTTGTAAAAAGTGTGTATAAATATTGTCTTTATGTTCTTTTGATCAATTTACAACAGTTTGTACCGAATTTTACAACAGTGTCTACTGTCTACAGAGTCATTGCTTAAGATGCCACATCTAGTTAAGCGTCAATATAAAATTGCCTAAAATCCTTTACTTCTAAATCTATAAAACAGAAGTAGAATAAGTGAGGGCAGAGGTGGCATCTTCCACAAGTTAGTGTAGAAATTAGTGTAATTTGCAACTGTTAATGTTTTACATTATTTGGTACCAAACTCGTCTCTTGTTAGTGTCACATCAAATGGTGTATACTTCTTTCAACTATACTGATATTGGAGCCTTAGTTTATTTCAGACTTGTGGATTGCACATAATAGGACTTAATGACTGATGATGATAATGACAAAACCTTTCAGCATGTCAATGTGGATATGCATTGTTTTATTGAAATAAATAGGGATGAGATGAAAACAAAATGACAAACAAAAATACCCATTAATGATAGGTTAAAATAACAAAAATAAATCCTAACTGAAAAATAAAAATATTTCTTTAGTTTCAGGGATGTAATAGTTAAATGACAAGATGTCATCCTAAGTAAAACAATTGAATTTATTTATCTTGAATTATATTTAGTTCTCAATTTTAAATGACTACATATTTGCATTTTACATTATTTTGTTTGTTTGTACAAACCAATATAACATTTTGTTGGACAGAATTTCGTCTACAAATAAGTCACAAGTCTAACATTTTTCTTTATAAAAGTGCAAATTTTACAATCAGTTACGATAAATAAAAAGAGTGATGGTCTCTCAATTAAATAATAAAAGATCGGTTTTCACAAACTATCGTACGAAATTAATATTCTTCTGGCCTTCAAGGACAATGTCTTGAGATCGTATTATTAAATATCATAATTATAATACACTAAAGATAACTTCATGTCCAAGGCAGAGACAATACAAAACAATTTTTGTACAAAGATCGTTAGCTACAACACTTTGTAGCAAAGTGTTGTTTACAGGACAATTTCATCCGTAACAGTTGCAAATTATGTAACAGAATTAAAAAAACCACAGAAGTTGAAGATGTAGACAGTGTTAATATGGATTGTACCTGCCGCGGCGCACGGGCCGGTAGCCGGAGTAGTACGGGGAGAAGCCTCCGCGGAACGAGCGCCCGCGCCCGCGCATGGCGCGTGGCGGCCGGTTCGTCGTGGACAGGCCGGGCTTGTTGGTGCGCTTGGGCATCACCTGTACACACACAACGTCATGCTATTCTAGTACTCGCTATTTTTTTTTTCAAAATAGGTAGATAACCGGCTGGTTCTCTGCCTTTTTAAAAGAAAAAATTCCAACCCTCTAATGTTTTAGTAGGGGTGAAGAAGTGGCTGCAACACTGTCTGTGAAGCTACAAGGAGTTGATTCTATGCAATATGATGTTGTTTCACGATAAGTTTTAAGTTGGTAACAATCTCAGTTGAAAGCCGTATTTTGTGAGTAAAGAAGAACTAAATTGAATGGTTCGCTACGGTACTCTTTAGGTGCAAAATGTACTGGCACATTGACTACGAAGCAAAAACGTCGTAATACGAACAAATGAATACACAATGATTACACGATTTCCTGAGTCGCGCAGATTCATCCACTTGATTAGCCTTCTTCAAAAGATGATTAAAAATCGTACCTTAATTTGCCGCCCTCTAAATAATGATTCGTCCATTGCCATTGCAGTCTGTACACTGTCTTTGTCGCCAAACTCTATGTAGGCAAATCCCTTAGGGTGGCCGTCGAACTTATTACATAATATTGTAACCCTGGAAGAAAGCATGATTTAGAATTAGTGTAAATAATTATAAGTACCAGCAATACCAAGATGGTATAGCAATTACGGCCTTCCACGTTACTGTAGTACGGAGGATATTATATGCTCCCGAGTCAAACATGTAGTATCTGCTATCAGCCAAGCAATGGCGCGAACACGCACGCTTTCCAAAACAACGCAGTCCAGATTTTTTTTCAAGGAAGCTAAGCTAATTTTTACCCGACTGTCAGAGGGTAAGGTGTATTCAACTTATTGTCCTACATTTCCGCGGTTTTGAAACGTGTGCGACTACAAAGGTAACAGTGCGTTTGGACTGGAAAAACATACATTAAACAACATCTTTTTGGATGAGATAAGATAAGAGAGAGAGGAAGGAATCGAAATTAACGACATGCTAAAGATTTCAATAATTAAACCTGGGTCCAGATAATACAATTTCTTACCTATTAATAGATCCACATCCGTGGAAGTGCTGCTCCAGCTCTTCGGCAGTGGCACCATAGTCCACGTTGCCGACGTACACTGATCTGTTGTCTGCCTCTATCTTCTCCTCAATAGACATGTTTAATGGACTTGCTGTGGAAACAGAGAGAGCACAAGTTGATAAAAAGTTCTTTTTCTCCAAATGTTATAATAACATTCATTTTGTTTCTGTATCACAACAAATAACTACAGTAGGCGACGTATCGGAAGGTATTTTAGTACTTTTCAAAAAAAGTTTCATGCAAAATTGCTGTATTCATTTTATTTCTTACTTGACTGCAAAACGATTTTTTATATTTTCTTAAAAAACTCACGTGAATTCGTAGCTCTCCCTAAACTATCGCACACTGTATAGTTTATTATATATCATTACATTACAACATTCGCATATACGCCAAGCGAATCTTTTCATCGAATCAAGGCAAGCACCTTAATTTATTGTAGATGCCTCTTTTCAATAATCTACTAAAATAAGAGATGAACTATCTGGGTCTCATTAGAGCCTATGAGATGAACTTATTTCTTACTATCCCTCTGAATTCTTAAAATCAATCATGTGATTCTAAATGTAGATGAGTTAATGTAATGGTTCTATTATGGTCCTCCATAAACAACTAACTTTAATGCTGACAAGAGTGAGAAGCCAAGGTATAACACAATGCTAGTGATTATTATTAGGTAATAAACACTAGTAATAAATTATCTGACACATAGTTTTTTATTTCTAGTCCTTTTATTTGTTTAAAGTTTTAAACTGTTCCCACTCAAAAAAGGTACTAATGCCTTGTGCATAATAGACTAATCAACTACTTAAAATAAAATAAAAACGGAAGATGGCGAAAAAACAGGCGCACATGTGAATGTTGTAAATAGTAACATCAATCATGCAAACCCATATTTTTGTCTTTTTCAGAGCACCTTGTTTTACCAGAAGTTATATTAAAGTTTACCAGAACAGTTCCTTAGTATTTTGTTGCAAGACCTTGTAATGAAAAAAAGATTAAGAGCAACGAGCGAGGAGTTTACTAAAGGCTTTAATGACACCTTCCTAACTATTCTTGTTCTAAAGGAGATTAAACCTGTACTATAATATAACCTGTCTATAATGAAGTATGTCTGCCTGTTCACACTTATACTATTCAGCACTTGAATGAAATCCCGAATAAAATATATCACTAGACATATAACATAGATTATGTTATGTATGGTGCTAGCTTAGTGTTGGTGAAAACAGGCATTATACATATGAGAAAGCTAAGCTGTAACTAAGTGAACTAGGTAACTCAAAATATTGAATGAATATACAGTGACTGAAAACTTTTGTGCAAAGGTCTATTGATGCCCTGTTCCTTACATAAACTTGCAAATGGATAATCCTGGTCATCCATGCTAGGCAGTACAGAAATATCCACATAAAACTTTTAAAGTCTGAATCTCTCTTTCTCTGTTCTTATTTGCAATTTTCATTTTAATCAGACAATAAAATAAAAACTGGTTTTACAGGGTGGAAGGGACAACAACACACAAATAGTAGCACATATTCAGTACATTATTATAACCCAGGGGGGGTTTCTCCCCCCACTGCCACGAATATTAAAATTTCATTAGTAATTTAGAAAAACATCTGCTATTTGTAGGCACTTCTATAGGAAACAGGTGATGTGTAAGTTCAGAATGATGCTACTGAATATTTGGTAACTGTTTGTGCTTTAGTGTATCTTCCACTCTGGATATTGTGTTTAAAGAAAGCAAAGCATGTTCCAAAATATGCTGTATTTACAGCCAGCCATTATAAATGACACATTAACAGCAAATGTTTCATGATTTTCATTTTGATCCTTGGTATACAAAATTTTGTATTGTACTGCCCAGGTAGGACTTATCCTACTTCTATTAACCTAAATTCTATCTATGATAGCCTAGGCAGAGAGCTACGAGTTGAATTATGGTATAAAACAAATACTTACTAAGTCCAGGTGGGCTACCCATACTCATCTGCTTGTCTACTTCAGTTTGCATCTGTTTTAGTTTCTCAGCTTCTTCTTCCATTTCCCGTACCCTTGCTTTGATGGCTGCCAAGTCTGGCACTTCACCGCCAGCAGCTTCATCACCACCCTGATCAATAACAAATTATTTTCTTTATTATAGAAGAAACTTTGGCTCTTTTTGAAGATTTCTTGCCGGCTTAGATGTAAATTTGTTGTGTATTTCTATAGCTTTATAGGGCTATGTCATCATAGAAGACTAGCTAAACATAGATTATAGTTTCTAATTACAAAAGATAGCAAAAGGAAAATAATATATATAAATTAATGTAATCTATAATTAGATTAATGATAAACAAATGAATAAACAATCATCCCAGGTCAATACAATTTAAATAAATATATAATGTATAAATTGGGTCTTATCATCTGGCATACTAAACCAAATCATGTATGTTATCATTATCATCTGTGTTTATCATCAACTATTTTCATAATGGCAGTTTTAGGACCTTGTATTAGTCTAAAATAAGAAATTGGCATGAATTTGCAGAGTAATGTTTACATAAAAGTCATGTTACACATACGTGTAATCGATGATTTACAGGTTAGCTTTGTAAACCAGTCGTGTAAAGGCCGATTACCGTTAATACTCAGTAAGTGTAACATTTCACCTCAGAATAACTGTTTTTTTCTCTTACTCACCAATTAACTATGTTCCTACATGTTTAGACACAAGCATTATGTTACTTTATACGTCATTAAACTAAGAAATACTCACTCCAAGACTATTGTCAGTCATGTTTAGGGAACCGTTGGTCCCGTCCAAGTGATTGTTGTCAATCGTCTCTAAATAATCATCATTTTCTGCCATGGCCACTAACTGCTTGTTTCATGAATTCAACACTTAGAACTTCACACTTCACTAAATCCCTGAAACAACACGTAATTAGTGAAACTCGACGCTGAAATAATTTTGATGATTACGAAGTTACTTTGACGTACCGGTAACCAAATCCGTTATAATGCGAATGGCCTACTTCTAAAATACTATTCACTTTAACCACTTAGGGTCATTGGCTTTCACTGTAAAAGTGGTAATTTTCCGAACATCCTTTTATTTCTTAGATATTTACAGATTCGTTTCGGCCAAAACACCTAGAAATTAAACGCCAAACCAAACAATTGACAATGTGACCATATTAAAAAATAATATTAATAAAAATAAGAACATCTTTTTTATTTGCTCAGGTAACAAAAGTGCATTTTCTAAATCTTTTGAAATTATATTCTAGGTACAACCGCACACACCAGCACACACTTGACTCAGTTAACCGCCTCTATCATATCGTCGCTTTTGATCTGGTGAACATATTTTATATGTGAGGCTTGGGTTCGATGCCTTGAGTTTAACATAACTTTGAGTGCAACTGCTAGCAACCCTGAACATTTGACATCACAGCTAAAGTCACTGGTCAGCACCAAAGCAAAAAAAAAGATTAGATAGCTGAGCTGGTCACCCTGCTCACTCCTGTCACTGAAACTGCGAAGGTTTCGTTTTGTGATCATTTATTTATATATTTCCATTTCTAGATCCTGATCTTTTTTACTCCCTGTGAGCTTGCGCTAACCCAGTCTGGCTCAAGGACCCCAATATTAATTAATATACCTTTGAACGCTAAGCCAAATTTATTTTATTTTGTAAAGCTACGTCTTGTTACAAACAAATCTTATCACTTACTATTACAAACATTATCATAAGAATAAAACTTTATTTACCTGTATTAATACACTGATGGTGTATTCCAGTTTAATATACAAAATATTAGTAGTGGTAAGTATCTACCTACCTACCAGGTTTGTCGACTTGAATTCCTTTGCAAAAATAATATGCGGCTCCTATTATTTTCCGTTTAACTCAATATCGAAGTGTACTATACACCTGATTTCTATGGGACCCTTTCTTTCAGGTGTTTGTTGTGGTCTGTTGGTTCCATGTTATATATCTGAGTTGGAGTTTATCGCCATTGCTTAAAGATGCCGCTCACAGCTGATGTGGCTGCTCAACAAGTGCAGGTACACAACACAGAATTTTAAATATTGTTTACATTGTCTACTGGCTATGAGAAGACCCTTTTTTAATACAACTGGCACAAAATCAGAGTGTTATGTTTCTTGTTTTTTAAGCCAAATGGCGAAAACAGTCTGTCTTTCATCATGTCTGTGTATTCTGTGCACTGCAAAACAATAGTGTAGTGATTCATAGCAAGTGTAACATTTCAATGTTATTTTCATAACATACTAGAAATTGTTCTAGTGGTATCCATTATGTATATGTAAATTCCTTATCCTGTCCCATGAACACCATACAGTTCAGGCTTATTGTTTCTGGTTAGTGGTCATCGAGTGTGTTAATATCGTCAATTGTTTTATTGCAGGAGCGCCTCAGATCCTTGCATAGATTAATATATGACATTGAAGCAGAGAGATCTCGTAATGAACAGTGTATTGACTCAATATTGAGAGCAGAGAAAGCTGTGGAGTCACCACCTTCCAATGACGACTCCTCTAGTTCTTCACAACAGCAGGTATATTTGGGTCATTTATAACACACAATTGTTGAGCCAAGCTCTGATAGTCTAGTGGTACTTAGACTGCCAAGTCATTATCACTTGCTTCAGTGAAACAAAAACTGTGAATACACTTAAAATTCCTCGGTGATATTTCTCAGCAGCATGCAAACACAAGACAGGTAGCACTGTATAAAATTCCAAGTAACTTATATTTGAATTCTTTTTAAGGTAAAACTTGACCCTATTAATAAGACTGGTATGTGTGTCAATTTCATGAACTCAGATAGTTAGATAGTTGAAATTTTCATAGATGCTGCATTTCTGTTGCTGCTGTAACAACATAGGTATATTACATACAAGGGACCACAAACCCATTCATGTTCCTTTTTTGTCCTTTGTTTCCGGGGCCGCGCCGCGGTATATCTTTCGAACAACCCGCAATTCCGGATCATTTGAATACAAATACGTGAACATAGGTATTACCTGCAGTAATATTGTTCTTGTATGATAGTATTTTACCTGTATTGTAGATGCAGTTGAAAAGCTTGTACAAAGCAGGTCTATCAGCAGCTGAACAAGAGGAGAGTTTACTGCGGAAAGCTTTGTCGCGCATCTACGAGATTCGGAGCATCAAAAATGAAAGGAGAATACAGGTATACCTACATCATTAAATAGATAACGGAATATACCAAGTGTGTACAAACTACTAAAATGATGTTGGTAAGAAGTCTCCTACTGCCATTCATAGAGAAACATTTCAATCCTTACTAATATTATAAAAGCGAAAGTGAGTTTGTTTGTTTGTTACGTCTTCACGCCTAAATGGCTAAAACGATTTTGATGAATTTTGGTACAGTACCCTGGAGACGGACATAGGATTTTTAAAATAGATTGGGATATGAGGGAAAAAGAGGGAAGAAAAGGGAAAACTTAGCATTGCTATTACAAAAAATAAGGCGCAAGGGCAAAAACTTTAGGTAGCAGGTACCTGTAAATCTGGAAAGGGGAACTGTGTTACCCCGAATTTAAAGCAAGTGAAGCCGCGGGCAAAAGCTAGACTGCAATGAAAAAAAAAACGTGAAAGTCAATAAAATTAGAATTATACCTTACATGGATCCACTGCCCCCATGGTAAGGTAACAAACATACAAACCGAGTTTCACATTCATATATTGGTATGGTTACACTCGCAGCTAAGTTCCGAGCTACCATAAAGTTTGACGATTACTGTAGCTGTTTTTTTTTATAAATTCCTAATATTATTTTTCAAAACGCTGTTCCAGGCGCGTTACGCAGGCAACAAAGAAACAATCGGTTGCGGAGCCCTAATGAAGATGTTACTTAGTGCAGCACAGACCCTGCCACTACACGTCGGACGTGTGGGTGAACGTGCACCGCCACTGTGTGGGGCTGTGCCACCGGACTCTGGTCACGTGGCGAAGGCCGGGGATGCTGTCGCAGCACTCGTCAGGGTGTCGGAGAAGGAAGAAAACTGGATATTGGCAGAGGTAGGTTGAGAAAACTTTTTTGTAAATTAAGAAATCTTTAACTTTACATAAAACTGGTCGATAAAACGAGCGTTTATTTAATTATAGCTCCAGATAAATGCAATGCAAAACCAACGGAAGAAATGGAACACTAAGGCATTCAGTTGTACACTTTGAAAGGAACTGTGCTTCTATCTAGAACTTTTTTTTAATGGCATTATGAATCCGCCTGCTTGTATCTGAAGAAATTAAAACAGCTGGTAGTAGAATTTTGATAGAATTACTTAAAATATAAAAAATCTATTTTCTTGGCAGCTGCTGAATAAAGAAGAACATACAAATAATTTTAATAAAAATATTTACCTAACATGACATCGCCTGACACGCCTCTAATCCCCGAAGGCTTAGGCACATTTCGCCAGTTATGTTAGTCCCATGTCATCTTTTTCCTGCCCTCAGAAATAAACCTAAGATTTCGATCTCAGCAGTTGAATAAGAATGTGGGATCTAGCATTGACATAAGATTGTTTTCTTGGAACGGGCATTGACCGCAGCTTTCAAATTCAGTTCTTAAACACTTCGATTTATTGCTACAGGTAGTAAGCTGGATGCCTGCTCAAGGCAAATACGAAGTGGATGATATTGACGAGGAACAGAAGAACCGTCACACCCTGAGCAAACGTCGCGTAGTTCCGTTGCCTCTGATGCGCGCTGATCCTCGCGTCGACGAGCATGCCTTGTTCCCTAAGGGCGCTGTCGTGATGGCGCTGTACCCACAGACCACTTGCTTCTATAGAGCAGTGGTGAATCGACTACCGGCTAATGCCGCTGATCCTTATGAAGTACTGTTTGAGGTAAGTTCTTGTGGATTAATTAAATCGAAGAAACTGAAGGATACTAAAATGACAAAAAAAAAATCAATTTTATAGTTTTCTTGGAAATGAACGATTTAGGCGTAACTCCCGGGACAACAGACGTGCATGCTGGGTATCTTTATCTTAATACGATGATATTCTTTGTAATAGATGACTTCTGGTCAGATTTTCCTTAGCTAATTTCGTTTTTACACAAACAAAACCTCTATTCCTCAATTTCCTCAATCAATGAATTATGTGACAGGATTCGTCGTACGCGGACGGCTACTCCCCGCCGGAGCGCGTGGCGCAGCGCTACGTGATCGCGATCAAGGAGGGCAAGGGCCGCGCCACGTGACCCGCCGCCGCCGAGCGCCCGCCCTCCAGCCGCTCCGAAGCTACTTCCAGCGACTCGCTGCTGTAGAAGTGTACACTACACGGTGCTTATGCCGATATTACATGGACTATGAAAGTGTTGTGTGGGGGGCAAAATATATAGAAAATAGTTTCGATATTTGTGAATATTGTCAGTTTAAATTGGTGTAATATTAATATAGCGCAAGTTAACGATCTCTTCAACGCGATCAGAAACTTTTATGCAAGTTGCATTTTGAAGTGTGTTCGATCAATAGGAATGACAACTGTGAAACTAATGGCGCTTGCATAACTGGAAAAATCTGGTTGACATTTCTAAATAGTATATAGATTTATATAGTGTATAGACCTCATTAGTTAGATTGAGACGTCTTTGTGGTCGCGCCATCTACAAATACCCTAAAGGTGTGTCCAAACATTGAGCAGCAAGAGCGCGGCAGCAACACGCGGCATTTGTAGGACACATTTCTGCCGCGCTCTAGTTTGGACAAAGCCAACTAATGTTTGCGCGGCAGTACTGCGCGGCACAACCAAGATATGCCGCGCGCTTCAGTTGGCATCAGAACTAAAATGAAAGCGGTCGCATGTGTCGTAGCTCTGCTTATTATAAAAAAATTGTGTAAAAGAGTTAAGAAGACACATATTTTAACGAGGAAATGCTGGATGAAACCACTTTTTCAACGGAGGTTACAGAATATTGAGTCAATAAATTATGAAATTAATTACCGGACACCACAGTTTTTAAGACTAACCTTGGAAGAGTTTGAACATTTACATAGCCTGGTTGAGTCACATATTAAAAAAGAAGATTTTTAAGCTATTGCATAGCTTCTATCGCGGGGGATATTATATCTTGAGCGCGGGGACCGAATTCAGAAATTCCGTAACGAAAAAAAACCTGACGCTCCCCACTCCGACGGGCACGGAGTAGTAGCTTGTCTAAATCCCGATTCTAATGTTCTAATAGCGTGTTTGGTAGAGAATCAATCGACATTACGCTGGACCAATCCCAAGGTCTTGTTTTTCTTTATGTGACTTCTTTTCATTGGAAGTACTTTTTAAATATTTTATTTAGATTGTTTTTATTTATTGCATAAGATGATAAAAAATGCTATGCAATAGCTTTACCGCGGGAGTCCCCGAGTGCCCCAGGATTTTTTTTTTAGAAGATTGCTTGTTTTTCTATTTCATTCCACAAGTCTTCATGTTTATTTTTATTATCGTATTCTTTTTGTCGAAGATCCCATAACTCTTTAAAAGATCCATACATTTCAATTAAACGAATCGATGTTTCGTTGTCCATGTTTGTGCGCAGAAATACGTCCAAACACAATTACTGCCGAATGTTTACTAAGAATGTTCGCGCGCGGCAGTCGTCTAATCAAAGCGCGGCGGGCCGCGCGCGGCAGCCGCGCTCGATTGCCGCTCGATATTTGGACACACCTTTAAAATAACGATTAATTCGGTCAACTACGAAATACAATAACAAAATAATAACACATAATGATTAGAAGACAATCTGTACGCACTAGAGATCTGAGCCGCCAATGAACCCATAGGGGTTCATTGACGGCTCAGATCTCTCTCTCTCTAGTGCAGGTGCAGGTCTAGGGTATTAAGCTGAAAATGTATTAGTGACTGTTGAGCGATAACGATTGTCGTCTGCTGCCGACTGTCCTTTGGCTAAAGGGCCTGGTGCGCTACAATAAAAAAATAGTAGTAATACACTTAACCACCAAGGATAATGAATGACACACGATTGTGGCCGTAATGCGCATTCTCTTTAAATTAGTTTTCAGTCCACAGACATGTTGTGTGTGTTTTTATATAGGTAAATATGAGATCTTAGGATATCTTTTATGTGTATTGAATATATTGTTTTACTAAATATTCATAAGACTAAAATAATGTATTTTGTTATCATTAGATGTCTCTTAGAATGTATTTTATCCATTTATATTTGCAAGCTAGTTCCATCATTGTAGGCTATAAAACAACTGGGTGTGTAAATTAAAACAATGTACTGAATACAATCTTTTTATTTACTATCTAAGGTTAAAATCTAATAGAATACATGATATATAGTGCTTAAGTCCGAAATATACAATCATTTAATTTTGATTGGTAGTTAAAACAAATTGATTTTATAATTTTCTCTGATTACTTACAAACTAGGGAATAATAATACAATTAATGGAAGAAACTAAAATATGTCAGATTTTAATAAACAAAATTTATGAGGAACTCAGTTTTAGGTAAAGTGCAATCATTACCTACAATATGAAAATCTATGGGTTAAAATAAAACATTGCTTCAAGCCAATTATTCAGTAATAAGTCATGGCGGAAAATAAAAACTCAACTAACTTATGAATGAAGTTGGTTGCGTTATGTAATCTGGTAAATAAAAATAATAAGTGTCCTTGCCTCAGAAACACCAATTCATTCCGACACAGCCGTTGAAGACTCGCTTATTATTATAACTTAAATCTTACGTAAGCAATGAGCAAAATTCAAGTTATGGCATATCAATACTATATGTATATCAACATAAATAAAAAATGAGATCAATATGTATTTTTCTCAACATTATGGGCGCTAAGTACGCGGGGCTCTGCCTCGGGGCTGCGTGTAAGCACCACTTGTAACACAACTTGTGACAAGTTAAACATTAGTCATCATTACGGTCAACCTTAACAAAATTGATTTCAAATTTACATATTAAATTCGTCAAAATAATCAAATCATTTTATAAAGGAAAGATGACGGCTAGAGAGCTAGAAGCGATTTTTGGTACTAAGTGAAACGAAATAAATATGACTAAGAACGTAAATAGACTCGAATGTTAATTTGGATAGAGTTGGTTGAGTCTGAAAAGAAAGAGAAACACAATATTAGAAATATATAAATATGTGAAAACCCGGCAAGTGTGAGACGGACTCGCACACTCAGGGTTCCGTAGCATCAAACAATATTATTAAAGCTCATTAATACTAGATGTAAACTAATTTTTGTTAAAATATTCATCCTTTTACACTAGAAATTAGGACATTTTTCAGGCGACTTTAGATGCAAATATCTCATCAGACATTTTTATTTGAGAAGAAAAAGTATTTAAAGACCTTGGATATAATTTTACACACAACACACCACAAAGGTTACATACAAAGATTTTTTTCCAACCCTTAGTTGCGTGTGTCCTTTTTAATTTCAAATAGTATTTATGTAGTGGTTCATAAAATGGCATCTACTCTCCAAATTTCAACATGTAGTGCCAATGTTTGGGAGTAAAATGGCTGTGACATACGGACAGACAGAAAAAGGATTCCGTTTTTGCCATTTATCAACGGAACTCTATAAACTAGGGTTTTATGGATTGATCACGGTGTAGTAAGGTGTAATTTCATGTCATCTTATGATCTCTTGTCGATTGCAATAAATTACTCAATTCTATTAAGATTACAAATTGAGTTTTAGACAAAGACATTGTCAAAACGCTTGATGAGAAGCGATAACATTGTCACGACGAACGGGACTGACTGGTTGCCATTTTCACAGTGAAATTATTTTAACTAGCGGAGGGCCTTTTTAAATAGCTTTAAAACATGTTATGATATAGCACAAGATACCTCTAGACAGCCTGTCGGTCGGTCATGAGTCCCTGCAGCTTGCGCGCGACGTGTGCGTTTGCCAGCCGCGCGCGCTTCACCACGTCGCCGCCTGCCTCCGCGCCGCGCTTCACGCCCAGCGCGCCCAGCGACGACGCTAGCCCGCCCACCTCGCACGACACCATCGTGTTGATGGCGTGCAAGTCCTGTGGACAAGTTTCAATATCAGTAGGGACAAAGCTAAATAAATATTTGATTTTTAGATAACTGGGGAATGAAACTGCGGTTTGACTAAACCAAATGGTATTTTAGATCCAAAATTACCTGTTTTTGTTTCGCAAAAAAGTGTGTTACTATGTTCATGTAGAATCTATACTTAGCAAGGGTATCAGAGGAGCTGCCAGGATATTTTTCAGCAGCGATGCGGTGGTGCCATACTCTGCAGAGACTCGTTTAGCCCTGGAGATTGACTCGTTTCTGGGGAACTTGCGGCACTGATTAACCTGATGCTCAAGGGGGTGTGAACGATGCCATCGTCGATACCTTGTACGCAACTAATCTTTGCGCCCTGCACACTAACGCCCGGTTGGCAGCACTGTTGTCCCACTGCCGTTGGTTGTACCAACAGACGTATGGCAGTCAAATTTGCTGCAAATTATGTAGCAATATTTTAACATCTAAGTTCCAGCCCTTACAGCTTGGTTTTAGATCAAAAGGGTGCTGGCTGCGAGGCTGCCGTACATGCTCTTTCCATCTTTCTTGACTCTAGCAAAGATGCGGTCATCCTCAAGGTAGACGTTAAGAATGCGTTCAACTCGGTAAGTAGAAACACAACTACCTGAAATTAATGGTTTCATGTTCAACATTGTCAGTTACAGACATCCTTCAAAATGACTTTACAACAACATGGTGACCCCTTTCGGATCTGTTATTTCCAATTTGGCAAAATTTGACGTGTGGTTTTTAGGTCATGGAACGATAAGAGGTGATGTAAACATTGTTTTGAAAGACCTAGAACTTCTCAAGCAGCAATTCAAATCTATGGGCTCGCAACGCAATATTTCAACTTGCGAAATCTACCATTCCGACATTACCGACAGACCTCGACATTACCTCTTGGGATCCTCAATTTTGGTGCTCGGTCGATCGATAAGGCGATCGAATTTATTCTAAAACTTAACTGTCGATTTTCGGTTCTTTTAGTTACAGCAAGTCTGCGGCGGCGCCAGGCTGCACTCCTGCTAGTTACCTTGGCAGGGCTGCGGCTGAACCGGTAGGTGAGGTGGTGGTGCGGCGGCGGCGGCGTGGTGAGCGGCTTCACGTACAGCTGGTGACGGCGCCAGGCTGCACTGCTAGTTACCTTGGCAGGGCTGCGGCTGAACCGGTAGGTGAGGTGGTGGTGCGGCGGCGGCGGCGTGGTGAGCGGCTTCACGTACAGCTGGTGACGGCGCCAGGCTGCACTGCTAGTTACCTTGGCAGGGCTGCGGCTGAACCGGTAGGTGAGGTGGTGGTGCGGCGGCGGCGGCGTGGTGAGCGGCTTCACGTACAGCTGGTGACGGCGCCAGGCTGCACTGCTAGTTACCTTGGCAGGGCTGCGGCTGAACCGGTAGGTGAGGTGGTGGTGCGGCGGCGGCGGCGTGGTGAGCGGCTTCACGTACAGCTGGTGACGGCGCCAGGCTGCACTGCTAGTTACCTTGGCAGGGCTGCGGCTGAACCGGTAGGTGAGGTGGTGGTGCGGCGGCGGCGGCGTGGTGAGCGGCTTCACGTACAGCTGGTGACGGCGCCAGGCTGCACTGCTAGTTACCTTGGCAGGGCTGCGGCTGAACCGGTAGGTGAGGTGGTGGTGCGGCGGCGGCGGCGTGGTGAGCGGCTTCACGTACAGCTGGTGACGGCGCCAGGCTGCACTGCTAGTTACCTTGGCAGGGCTGCGGCTGAACCGGTAGGTGAGGTGGTGGTGCGGCGGCGGCGGCGTGGTGAGCGGCTTCACGTACAGCTGGTGACGGCGCCAGGCTGCACTGCTAGTTACCTTGGCAGGGCTGCGGCTGAACCGGTAGGTGAGGTGGTGGTGCGGCGGCGGCGGCGTGGTGAGCGGCTTCACGTACAGCTGGTGACGGCGCCAGGCTGCACTGCTAGTTACCTTGGCAGGGCTGCGGCTGAACCGGTAGGTGAGGTGGTGGTGCGGCGGCGGCGGCGTGGTGAGCGGCTTCACGTACAGCTGGTGACGCTCCGACACGCGCTGGCCGGCCGGCGACCAGGCCGCGGCGCCGCGCCCGGCCGGCAGTGGCGACAGGCTGCACTCCTGCGGGACAGCGATACGTTACTACGCGCGTGATAAGTCAGTCGCGGTCTCTGAACTAATTTTATGTGTAGAGGTAAAGTTTAGGTATAGAAGGTATTCTTCAATACTAACCATCTATCTAACCCCCGAATACTGAAACGTCACTCAAAATTTACCACTTAAATTTAACAGATACTCAGAAGTGACGTTTGACAATACAAAATCTAAGAGCTGCTCAAATGTTAAGCAGCCCTCAAATTTTAAGTGACGTTTCAGTATTCGGGGGTAAGTCCTTTACTGAATATTTGGTATACAGCGCAACTGGGTCGTATAACATCGCGGTAAATTACGCGGAAAGCAGAAAACCCGCGGTCTACATTGCTATGAAACAGCAAGGACACTTTTAAAGGGTGGCTAGTTTGTCACTGTGTAGCACAGGTCTTATTAGAATAGGGATGTAAAAATATTAATGTTTGCACTCCATTACTTACGTCTTTATGTTTTCCAGTAAATCTCAATGCGAAGTTTTGCATACATTGAACATAAACCTTATTATAGAAATTGATTAAATCGCCTCTCTCTGGTGAACCTGAAAAGAAATAAATTAGTTAGTTTTAAAATTCTTTTGAAACACATCACAACGATTGATATAAACTATAACGATATTTCTATTGGTCAAATTAATAGCAGTAGACGACGCCAGGTCAATTAGTTTAAATTTATAAGCTTGTATACTATTATTTCGTAATTTACTCATTATTGTAATCATATACTGTGTGATATATTATGTTATATAAAGCTACTCACTCTCTCCTTCGATCTGTTTGATAAGAACAGATCTGTATACATGATTGTCAGCTAAAGGACGCTGTCTATAACAACGCATGATTTCAGCAAACGTTCTCTCTACTTGATTTGTAGGATTGTTTGAAACCTGAAAATAATTTGACAGTTTTATTAGGAGATTTACAAAATCACATTAATGTCGAAGTTTTAATGAGTTCAATTCTCGTGTGGTGACTTAGACCATCAAAATTGATAAAAATGATCAACTTTTGTTGTTCTCATATCTTTTTTTCTACCTTACGTGTTGATTCAGCTGATCGCGTCAATTGCAAAGATATTTATTGCGAATTTCAATTACTCTTATTGCAAAAGTTTATCAGTTCTATGGTTTTATTTGACCTTTACAGGCTCTTTTCAAAGTTGAGAAAAGTGTTGTAATCTCTATGGAGAAAAATGGGCAAGAAACTCAATAGACACTGTTAAATCAAAATATTTAACAGCATATTAAGTTACACCTTGTGTACCTTCAAGAAGTTAATTTGGACGGAGGGTCCCGGTAAAATGCAGGTACTGACGACAATATACATAATTTATTTATAATGGGAAGGATTTGCAAACATAATTAGCTATAGTGCTCTTAAAATTTGTCGACGGCTCTGAACATATGTATATTTTTTCTTTAAAAACGTTGCTCCACACTAGGATTTCTCCTGTGGCCCTCGCTAAGACCCCGATGCATATTTTGTCACTGCGGCTTCGGCCTTCAGCCGGGAGGGATGTATTTCTTCGTTTTGGAACAAGTCACGATTGACATCGCTTTTTGTATTAATTTAATTAATTTTCATTTTAAATTATTATTTTATGAATTGTAAGTTTGTTGCATTGAATCCTTATCTTTGTTCTAAAATAAACAGAGTTACTTCTTTTATATCAAATGTCTTTCAATAAAAGTACCGTCAAAATTGGCCTAGACGTTTCGGAGATTTCGCTGTTATTTGAAATTACAAACAGATACTTCAATTTAGTTTTAATTATTGAAGTATTGTCGTTTCGGAGATTACGCTGTTATTTTGAAATTACAAACAGATACTTCAATTTAGTTTTATTTAGTTAGTATATATATTATATATTGAAGTATATTTTTGTTTAAATAGAAGGTGAAAACTAATTTCATTGATGTAACTTCAAAAAAAAAAAAAAACTTTTAATACCTGACATCCTATATCGTTCAATAGTGTAGGGCAGAGGTAGCTGAGCGATTTGGGCTGTCATGGGGACGCGTCTTAAAGTAGTGTTGCACTGTGGTATAACTACGTCCGATAGTTGAGCGACCAGGCGACGGGGCTTTCTAGCAGTGAATATTTTTGGACTGAATGATATTGAGGCTATATTATACTTACTCTACATATAACATATACAGCGCACATGAGGATCTGGTCTAGATGACGGTCCTTCATGAGCTGTGTCTGGTGCATGATTGAGTACTCCAGACAGGTCCATATCTTGCGCTTCAGTTCCTCGTCGGTGAGGCGCAGTCGGGTGCACAAGTCGTTTATACGGACTACTGCTAGACTGTAGAACTGAAATAAATAAAAGATTTCCTATTACTTCGTCTTGTTGGAAGTTATTTGTGAAATGGGTTTCACGATATAGGCCGTAGCAGGAGCAGGAAAGGAGAAGTCCTGGATAATCACTTGGCTAGCCTTTTCTAAATATGTTGGGCATGGCTTCCAGTCTAGCCGGATGTGGTTGAATACCAGTATTTTACTTAGGGCGAATGCCTACCCGACCTCCAGAACCCAGTTATTATTGGGTAACACGACACCCCTCGGTAAGACTGGTTGTCATACTTCCTTAACACTACTTCTAATAACTGTTAAAGATCCACGAGTTCGGATATAACTTACCTTTCTAAAGAAGAGTATTAACGAGTTATTAGTTTTCTTAGGTGTGGATGTGCTGCTGTTCGATTCGCCATTGGAACAACTTGGTGTAGGTTGTGATGGCTCTGGTTTCGCCGGCGTATTGTTTGTGGCAACTAGAACAAAACATTAGACAATAAGATTATCCTTATTTGTATTTGGGCAAAAAGTATTGGAAAAAACCGTTTGAAATAACAGATAAACAATACCTCTTAAGTAAGGTTTGTAATAATGCACGACTTACCTAGTAATGATTGGCCAGGCTTGATAGGGTCTTTAAATAGCTGCTTTTTCGCCTGATCAGCCATGGGCGAGAGGTAACGGTCAATGTCAGCCGACACCGGGGACTGAAGACCATCTGTAAAGCAAAAGGTTAATTTTCACAGTTAGACATAATACCGATATAATTATTACGCATATTTTGGTTTAATGGCTAGAAAAGAGGACACCTCAGCGATGCCGACGAAAAAGAAATTATGTGAGTGGACGGCGCGTTCGTGTTCCACGCGCGCCTCTGAGTTGTTAACGGAGCAGCTTGTTATAAGGTTATTTTTTGATTAGATCGTTCGTTTGAAACATGATTTGACACAATTTTTTATTTTGAAAATCGGCCTGAAATTTACGGAGAAATCGTTTTACAAACATACAAATAAAACCAACGATACTTTTTGTTGAAGTCGGTTAGTAATAAAGCAAAAGCAAGATCTATGAGGCAAGAAAAGATGAAGTACTTACTGGACCTGCGATGCGGCGAGTCATGTACTCTGACGTCATTAGATGCAGGTACTGGCGTTTTACTGAGTTGGTCCCACAATGGGCTATCCGAAGTCCACACTAGCGACTCTAATACCTCTTCCTCCACCTAAGTAAATGGAAAGGCGTATTAAGTACTGTGTTAATAATTTTTCAAATATAAAGACGACGTTTTTAAGCTATAATTTTCGAAAGTAAGCTTTCGCCGCTGGGCAGCGTTATGGATACAAAGTCATCGACCCCAAGTTATTTTCGACCTGGTCCCAGGAATAGCAAAACACTGTTCCATATAATTATGCACAATGACAAATGATTGATAACATATATGAATTTACTTACAGCATTAAGATGTTTGATAACATCCCGACTGAGTTTTTCAACGACCGCCTGTACTACGAGCTCGATAATTTTGTAAAAGTGGAAGGCACTGAGTCCGTATATCTGTAGCACTCGCGGGAACTTCAGCGAGTGAACACCGTACGCGTGCAGGACTATCTCTGTACAGCACGCGTATACTGCCAGCTGGTATGTTTCTTGATTCAGCAGCATCTGTTGGAATATATTTATACATCAAATCACGTCTGAAATCCCCGAAAGGTTAGGCTAATTCCTATTGCTTTGTATAACGGTTTGGGAATATCATTCGATCCACCCCAGCACCCCGAGAAGGTCAGAAACGCTGTGGCCGTACAACCATATTTCGCCAGTTATGTTTCTCTTGTTAGCGCATGTAGCTGGCATGATGGCTAATTCTAAATTAATGTATTGGGACTAAAACTCAGTCCTGTAGGCCTACCATGAAGCTTTAAAGCAGAACTTATTCCACTGAGGGAAAGAGATGGTGCTAGACACCCTGTATAGCTCTGTCTCTTTCCCTCAGTGGAATAAGTTCTGCTTTAAGACGTCATGGTAGGGTAGCAGTTCTCAATCATCCAATTGCCAACAACTGGATATAAAACCAGAACCCATGGCTGCTAGAGAGAAATTCCTAATGGGAGTCCCAAAACCAGGCATCCGAACCACCTAATGCTCAGCAGCAACATTTATTTATTATTTCGCAACAACCTGCGACATGTAGACACTCAGGTCATTCAAAAGTATGATTTGAAGGGTGGTATTGAGGGTATATGAAACAGGTCAATGTTACATGTAACTTAATATACTGTTTTTTATCACTGATAAGATAAGCTCTTTGGAAAGATTATTGCGATTTTCAGTAAGTATTAAAAGATAGATATGAAACACAAAAATCGAATGAACCTAGGTCATAACCATAATATCACCTGATTATATTTAAATATCTTATCATGACTTAATTTACTGCAAACACAGCTGATATGTAATGCATGCCAATGCAAGTGCATTATGTTATAATAATATTTGTTTATGATAAGATAAGTAAAATAATTGTATGACTTATATTACGTTGTCTTGGAATTACTTGCAGTGAAGGGGGGCATATTAACAAAGCTTTAATGGTTTTAAAAGCAATGATGTCAAAGTCGTAATGGAATCCTTACTACGTGTAAGGATTCCATTACGACTTGTGACAGGTCATGAGTCCAAACTTGGGATTCGAGATTTATACCATTATGGCTGATTTACTCATAGATTGTTTCAGTCCAGTCACAGACATTTTGACTCAGTCCTACGGGATCAAAGGTTTAGATTTGTTTTCTCTTGGCCCTTGCCGCAGCCTACTGTTTGTATCTCCCACGTCTAAAGATAGTCTCTGCTAAGATTGGCCAACATGAAAAGTAACTAACCAGTAGGACTATTTGTACACTAGAGTTTTATTTTTTCTTGGACTACTTACATTTAAAGACACCTGCGGTTTTTTCCTATGCTCCTCCCTGATGATGTGTTCAAAGACTCGGTAGTACAGACACGTGACCATATTGCACCGAAACTTGATCATTTCGCTACTTAAAGTGTTGGTCTCTCTCAGGCTGCTCGCGAACTGCTCCATCCAGTTGTTGCATGGTACGACAAGATTCGCGTTAATTGTGTCCATATTTACGTTGCAGTCACTGTGGATGAGAAATACTAATTAAAAAAGGAAATGACAAATAAATGGTAAATGCATTGATACTAGATCTTAGTACTAGCATTTGCCGTCGGCTTCCCTCACGTCCACCCCCATTTTTGGGAAGGGGGGTTACAAAGAGACAAAAAGCCTAGCCTATGTCACTCTCCATCTCTTCAACTGTCTCCACTTAAAAAATCACGTCAATTCAGTTGAAAGACGGACAAACAATCAAGACACACACATACAGTTTCCCATTTATATTATTAGTATGGATTCAAATACATTTAGAGATAGGTAGGACTTGTAGGACTGACCAATTGAAACCATGCAGTAAAAGCCCATAAGATGTCATTTAATTCTGCAAACAAAAATTGTTTTGGAAAACTAAAGAAAAAGATTAATTCTGTGAGGAAACCGCAAGTAGTATGGGGCAAGGGCAGGAAGCTGATAACTACCAAACACTTTCTTTACACTTACGTGAACAACTTCAAGAGAACTCTCGATGGCTGCGGCTTTGCGTTTCTCAGGTAAGCAGCGAGGCGTGCCAGACTGTTCTTGGCTTCTGACACTGGGGTCAGTTCTTCACCGCGTCCTGCCAAGTAGCGCCGCCCGGTCAGAGGAGTCTCGTGGCATGCGCGACCACTCTGATAACAAGATACACATTATTAGCCTTATGTACTGACTGATGCGACAGAATGCAGACCTAGTTCGAAAGCCTGGCCATATAGCACAGTTAAAATAAGAGCAAAGTAAAATAAAATGAATAATTCTTTTGTCACCACAAAATATTAAAAAACATGACCTAAACAAACTGTGGTTAAACATAAAACTTGCATTAGCTAGCTTGATAATGATTTCTCATAAATGCATACAAAATAAAATGACACATAGTTTCTGAGCTTCTTGTCTAGAAACATTTAGTTAATAATGAAAACTGGCGACATGCAACAATCGGGCATCGCATTTAATTATTTAAATTTTTAAAATTAAATTTTAAGTATAGGGCACAAGAAGCATCTCTTGGAAGAAAAAATTCCAATTTGTTGAAACGGTAGTACATGCACTACAGAGCACACATAGATCAGCAACTTGGTTTTGTAGATTCAATTTTATCAGATTGGTTTAATGAACTTGCACATAGCAATAATACAAGCTGATTGTATTATGTGTGATTGGCAGATAAAACATTCAAGTTTATTTATCTGCCCTCAATATAAGTTCTGACACACATGAGTTGTGAGATCATTATCATCTGCACTAGCCTTTTCCCAATTATGTGCTGCAAGATGTTATAAAATAAATAAATATTCCAGTCATTTTCAAAGGCCTGAATTTTAACAAAAATGCAGTTGCAAATAAGATAAGCAAAATGCCAAGTTAAATGTTCAGGGTTAAGAGTTTATATACACTACTCAATTAAATAGAACCCTGATATCAGAGAATGTAATAAAATAATACTCACAGGACCAAATGTAGCAATAACTTGTGATATTTCATCCCCAGAAACTTTGTTTGAAGTGCCAATTTGTTCATTTGCATGTTCACCTAAAAAAAATTATAAAAGTTAAGTAAGTTTGTCGAAAATTTTCACACACATTAGATTGGGGATGTAAAATTTTGTATACAATAATCTGGTTTTACCTTCGTAATCTACAAAGCAAGTCAAAATTGGATTTAAATAATAAATATTCGACATTTTCGCTTTCAAGAATGTTTGTAGTAAACAAGCTTTTAAAAAAAAAAAATTCAAACTTTCTTTATATCTGTTAGTGGCCAGCATTATGCATTAAAACCTTTTTATTTAGGAATTAGGGATTAAAAATGAATTTTTTTTTAAGTTATTTATTTTTTTGTGGCCTGTATTTTTTTTAACTTTTCTTCATCTATTTTCAGTATTTTTGTTATGGAACAAAGTTACAAAAGCCCATAGCACACGGCGTATTTTAAACGCGCAGAAGACGCGCGTTTCAGGAACGCGCGTCTTTAGCGCCGTAGACGCAGATTGTTGCGTTTGCATTGATGATACAAGAGCGCGCATGAACCGCGTATACGCGCGTTTGAACACAAACGCGCGTACAAAGGATCACTGCACCGCCCGCGCTTCAGTTGCAATAATTGTGTGCTGCGACTAAAGCGCGTCTGTAACGCTGTATTTGCGCATTTACGCGCAGTAGAGGCCCGTTTCACGATCGCCCCGTATGCTTAAGTTACAAGGTTGCGATGAAATCACGTTTGAATCGCGTATACGCGCGTAATCTAACCATTATAAGGGTAATAACTTACCTAAGAATATGCGTTCGTCAAATTCACCAACACTTAGCACATAAGTTTCATATGAATTATTTAATGATTTTAGATTTTGGTCAAAAGTGCCAATTTCTAGGACTCCACTAAAGTCTTCAATGTCACCTTTTAAGATCTAAAAAAACATGAAAACAAAAAGGATGTTTATATGTCGTCAAAGGAGATCCTTAAACCCTTACAGGTATAGGAGAATGATTGTAAAAGCCTTGGTTTGATAGAGACAACTCACTTGTTTTTCGAAAAACTTCTTTATTGCTGGCTTCCAGGTGTATTCTTTAGATGCCGCAGCATCTACTAACAGTCCATTTTTGATTTCACATAATGCTGACATAATGCAGGGTGCAGTTGATGGCATATTGAAATCTTCTTTTAACCAGTCACTGGGCAAACCTAAAAAAATGACAAAGTTATTTATTTAATGTAACTTTGCTGAGACTTTTATGTTTATGGTATTTATAAATACATGTTTTACACACTCTTATTTTTGGGTATTAATGACAAATTTTGAACAACTAAACTACCAACAAGATTTAAGATTAAAACAACAACAAATATTAGTAAAACTAATATTGTCTACACACCTTTAAATGATGGATTAATTAAATCTACCCTTCTGTCCATAAAGGCATTCGCAAAAACGAAGTCTAAAGATGCAAGCAGCAAATGGTACATGTCAACAAGATCGTGGGCAGATCTGTGGTGCTCCCCTTTCACGCAGATGTATAAACACCAGGTGAACTCAAACAGAGCATTTGTAGTACAAGGCTGTGTCCTGTGTGGGGAAAATGTTCACAATATTATAGAGGTAGTAATGAATGAAATAAGTTAGAAAGTAGAAGGAAATTGTTTTCATCCAGACTGGTAATGTGGCTACTGTTTGTAAATCCATCTCCAGTTGCCTTTACTCTTTATAGGTATTTTTTGGGGTGGGAAATCATCTAATAACTTCCCCCGCTCTGGGGGGGAGTGTCAGACTTGTACTGACTAAAACCCACCCATGTTCCTTTTATTGCCCTTTACATTCCTAGGCTGCAGTTCTATTCAAACAACCTGCAACCCCGGACTCTTTATAACTTCTTAACACATAGTAGTGTAGTAAAGACATTTATATTATGTGTTCATTTTTTTTCAGTAATTTATGTTTTGTTGACTTGCAAAAAAATTTAAGTGTGATTAACAAAATTACACAACAGTCACAATTATATTTGACTATAAAATGTATGACAAACAAGAGGTGTATCAGGACATTAGATCCAGTTCAATGATAATCAACAATCAGGAAGCAAAACAATGATGCACATCCTGTTAACTATTGATGTGGAAACTGGGTTTTGGTATGAGGTCACTCAGCCTTTTGACTAGTAAGATTTGTGAACCACCTTATTTATAGTGATCTATTGGTTATTTCATTTATATTTCTATCCACTTTAGTATTGCAATTTTATCACAATATTTTAGACATTAATATTATTTCAGTACCATGTAATAGGGGGCAAGCCTATTGCTATCAACAAGACACAAATATATATATATTAACAAATACATGTATATGTGTGTCTATGCCTGTTTTATTTATTTATTGGCTATAAGGCTGTTACAATTAGGTACACCTCTACCTAACCCTTCACTACAGGTGTGATGTTATGTTATTTGTAAATATTAAATATCACTTACTTAGGTCTTCTTTTACTACTAGTTTTCAATGGCTCATTTGTCAATCCAGAGAAGATCTGCTGGAAGATGGGCTGAAAATTCCTGTACAGCACAGTGGACACAGCAAACTTGTGCTCCAAATGAGATATCCTGTCTCTGAACTCAGTTGACATGGAAGCCATCTCCATCCAGTTCTTGATTTTTTTGAAAAACTGGATTAGACTGTGAATTAAATCAAAAAGCTGTATCAAAATACCAAGAAGATACACATAGTCAAAGGCTATTTAAACAAATAGTAAATATAGTAACCTTATGTTGCATAGTCTCAGAAGCTTGGTAAGACTGACACAATTCCCTTCTACTGCCTTCCCAGACTGCACTGTAGGAGTTATGGAGGTACGGCATGCCACATATAAGGCACATGCCATCCAGTGCAATGTATCACCCTGAGGAAACAAGACACATATATGATAAAGATTTAAAACATTTATGATGTCTTGTCTGTGTTTTAAAACAACAAAAATGAGTACTGTAAATAAAGGTATAAGGAAAATGCTTCCATGAAACACAGTCTCATTGTTTGTGTCATCTGTTGCTGGCTTGCTTTCCTGATCAGTGATTATGTCACTAAAAATATGCTTAGAAAAGGGCCTCGTGTACATTATGCAGGTGAAAGTTGTTTCAGGTTAAAACAGTCACATAAATGTTATTTACAAAGACAGGAATTAAAATCTGCCACACGGGCCATAGAGTTAAAAACCGCGTATTTAGCTAGACTTAGATAAAATCTAAGTAAATAACATCAGTATCCTAGCGAGTACTAGTGAATCGACGTAAGAAAAGAGTGTTATGATCCTAAAGATTATTTTTAGGATTATCTAATCAATTGAGAGTAGAATAATATTCGTTGAAGTAATGATATGAATGGACTTAACTAAAATACTCACATCTAATGTGTAATTTCGTTTTATCTCTAAAAAGGACTCCTTGGCTAATTTTGCTGCAACTGGGTCGACATTTAAATCTGAACAAAGACTGTCCATTTTAACAGTACAACTTTCTTCACTGTCTTCTAATATAGACATTTTTATAGTGATTTCACTATTGATTTAAATAAAACAAAAATAAACAACCGTATACACGTAAACTTATCCCGATTTTGACAATTTGACAGGTATTTGGCGGGAATAGCACGACTCCTCCCACGCGCGGCAATTTTGTCTTTGGTTTTTAAACATGGCTGCCTTAAGGTTTGGTCTTACCAAAGCTCTCGTTCTCTATGGAAGAACATGGTCAATTGGTCCAGTTTATTTTTGATGTGCGTGTGAAACTATGAACTGAGGCACCACACTTAAGAATTGGCGAAATGCACATATTTTTGCAGGTAGGTATGTGTGAAAGAAAGATTAGGTAAAGAATGATACTAGAGAAAATAAAGAAGCGTGGACGAAGAATACCTACACGCTGCAGCAACCTCAAATCCGATGAATGTTGAGTGGTTCTATAGTAGAATAATTATAGTATAATACTGCAATAAAATATAAATCATACGGAAGACACACACAACACAAGGGTAGTGTTTTATTGGATTGACTGTGGACCGCACCAGATTTTTTTTTTAAATTTTAGTTGACATTGACACTTGACAGCAACATATTTTATTTTTATGTCAAAAAAGCAGAAATGACATGATTTCTGCATAATTTTCTTCCAAATTCAAATTTGAATATTGTTTTGAATGGTGTTTTGTTTTATTTTTCTGTGACAGAAGCATTATTATTTCGAATTTGTAGTATTGTATGTGCGTCGAATGTGTGTCGTCCGTATTTTTAGTTAATTGTATCTTACAACCTTAGAATATTCTTACCTATCTTACAACGTTTTTATTTTCTGGAAAAATGATATCTTTTCATCGACTTTACCATGTTTCCTGTGTAACGTTTAGCTTGAAAAAGCAAGGGCTAAAACTGTGTAAAATGGTGAATCCAAAGAATAAGAGGTTATTGTCAGTGTTTACAGTAAATTGTTATTAGAATAATGTTATTGTTTTAAGGTTATATTTTTGTGGTTTTGATATTTCAGGCAGTGGCATCCATCGCAAGCGTTCGCAAATAATGCTCTTCCGTCAGTAAAAAGTCTTACTCAACAGAAGTATGAGCCTGGCAAGCGCGGGCAGCGCAGAACTGCCATGCTGAACAAAATGTTTATGAAGCAGATCACTGACTTGATGTCTACTGGCACTGCTGCTATGGATATAGTCGGCAGAGGCATTGAAATTTCTAAAGTAAGTAAACACTTCTTCTTTTTTTACCTATGTATGGAATAGTGAAGGAGGATAAGGTTTTAACCTGTGAGGTAGACAGTAGGTATGTATCCAAAGGAACACAGAACCTTTCCTCTTATTTGATATTTTATTTCATGATTAAGGATTGAATAAATGTTTGGGTTGAAACATGAGATTGACAAAACTGCTTGTTCTAAGCAAGTTCTTTCTAGGCTTTTTCTAATTTGTGTATTTATAACTTTGTCTTTTATTAACATACTAGCTTTTGCCCGTGGCTTTGCTCGCGTTAAATTCGGTAGCGCCTTATTGATTTGTAATAGCAACGCTAAGTTTTCCCGTTTCTTCCCTATTTCTTCCTCATATCCCATTTTTTTTAAATAGCCTATGTCCGTCTCCTGCTTCCCTACTATCTCTGTACCAAAATTTATCCAAATCGGTTCAGCCATTAAAGCGTGAAGAGGTAACAAACAAACAAACTCACTTTCGCTTTTACAATATTATAAGTAAGGATTTCTGCTTGCAGGTGAGTGTGACTCCAGACCTGAACACAGTAAATGTGTTCTGGGTGTGCAAAGGCAATGCTTCAGATGACGAAACTGAAAAGGTGCTGAACAAAGTAGCTGGTGGCTTGAGACATGAGCTGTCCACACTCAGGGTCATGGGAGAAATACCTTACATTGCATTTGTTAAAGGCAAGTTGTATTACAAACTTTAAATCTAGATCTCAACTTTGAGAAAATATTTGAAAATAGAGCTTTGGTTAGCTCTCACAAGGGAACACAAACACAACATAACAACATCATTGTTTATGTATTTAAATAATGACTTTATCCTTGTTACTACTTTCAATAGTATACTTAGCTATTGTTTATTTTTATGTTACAGCATATAATAGCTTGCAGCAAACATGCATTTGTCAAGTGTCTGTTTTGTGTACTTGTAAAAATTTAAGTACCTACACTGACTTATCATTTATTCAAAATTATTCATTTGACAATTGCAGACTACTTTAATTCAGTCTGACTTATTCTCCAATAGTATCTATATACTTGTATAATCATAAAAAAAACAACATAGTTTAAAATACTACTTGCTTTATTTTTACAGATAAGCAAGAAGCCCATCTTGTGGACTTGGACCGCCGTTTAGCGATGGCTGATTATGGCGAGGACTACATACCTACTGATATAGGACACTTGCTGAAGTCTGAATTCACCTTAAACACGCAGTTATCACCTGAAGTAAAGGTAAGCAATTGTAACCTTTCCACTACCATGGATTTCAATAAAAGTAATAATAAGTCTGCGGCTTAAATGAATTGAGGCTTAACCTTTTGAAAGCCAGAGCATAAATGCATGCGCATGCCCTTCACGCCAAGCAGCTCTTTTTACCTCAATTTGTCATATTATATTTGTGTCGTTGGGGTTCAGGGCACGCGCTTGTTTGTCACAAATATGTGACAGTGGTGTTCTAAAGGTTAAATGTTGAAAGTAAGGTCAACAATACGTTAGTGGTTGCACAAACTGATAAGCAAAGTAAGGTAAAGGCTGGTAAGTGCACCTGTTATACTTTATCTGTCTAGCTAAAATAGCCGTAAGAGCTTATTTTAGGAGATGTTGGTTCGTACAAAAGTCACACATATGGCGATGTACGATAGCAGTCATGGAGAAGCGATTTTACGTGCATTTATTTGACATGCAGCGTTACTTGCGGTAGCGCTCACTGCGGCGCTCAACACTTAATTTGTTCGCAGAGAACCGGCACGTGAGACGTAGTGATACCCGCCCCGTGTCTCCGTAAATAAGCCTACCTTTATTTTAGCCTACCTTTTTACTTACAAAATTAATCAATCCTGAATCGAGAACTTCAAAGTTATGGTGCTGTACCATCAAATCGCTTTGTTACAACCACCAAAAGGCGTCTAAGGCTCGGCGCCCATTATCGGCATCGGCACGACTGAGTATTTTAGGTGGCAAATAGCAATATACATTAACATAATGGCAATAAGGGCCTCAGTTACTCAGCATGTGAGCTGTGGAGTTTTAATATATTATTCAGTCGTCTTAATAACAAAAACTTGTAGCATTATTCTATTTAAATACATTCTTCAGGCAAAAATAAAGAAGCTAGAAGAAGAGCTACCTATATTAGAAGAACCACTTCCAGAAATGACCAACAATGTCTTCGGCCTGGACCATTCGAAGATTATGAGCAGGCTTCTAGCAGCCAAGAAGAAGACTCGAGACGCCTGGAGCACCCTGAACACCAATAGTGACGTGATATCGTACCGAGTGACGCCCGATACAGTACCTGAGCCGGTCGGCAACCAGAGGAAGGAACTGGCTGATTTCCTACAGAAGAGACAGGTAAGATATTTCGTTAATCAATTTTATTTAATAGTTTTTTGATATCTTGGAGCATTATAAATACAGTCCGAGTTCAGAAGTTAGCGGTATGATAACCCAGTGCCTTGGAAAGCACATTGAGCCGGGGGGCACATAGGTTCCTGCATCTGATGTCTCTCCAGTCGTGTCGTATTGCCGTGACCAAAAACTGTCAGGAGTACGACTTAAGAGTTAGGTATGGGTTAAATTAAAACACTACTTATTAATTAATCACCACTTTTAACTAGACTACGTCAACACTATAATAATTTACGCGATTTGTGATCATTATTTCACTTGAAGACTACTTCGAATCGTTCCGTTATTAAGCCAAAATCTGATTTGTCTGGTCTGTCAAAGCCAACGCCGATTTACAGCTGTCCCTTCCTTCGAGAAATTTCCACGAATTTCGAGGAATGAGGAAAATATCTCTCGTGTCAATGAAATACATCATACCGTATTTTTCAGATCGAACAAAAGCGTCTTCACAAGCGAATGAAAGACACCCGCGAAGACTTGCAGCTGTTAGAACGAGTCGAGGAAGGCACCGCCGAGGAAGTGGACGATGACGACGAATATTATGAGGACGACGAGGAGGAGAGCTACAACTATTACACCGGACCCAGGGAACTGACCGACCTTACTGATAGACAACCCCAGCTGTAGCTTAGTTATAAATAAATAAATTATATTGTAGAATTTATGCTTAGTTTGATTTTTTATATACCCATTAACTCAGTATACTAAATAAGTACATGTTACATAGTCAGTAGGCCATAGAAATAGTACATAACTTGAAAAGTGAAGACCTGGATATAAAATTGACAAATTTGGAGAATACTACAAACTTCATGTGCGTGTGAACTGAGGGACCACACCTGGGATTGGCGAAATGAAAGTCGTAGGATTTAGATGTGCGTGTGAACTGAGGGACCACACTTGGGATTGGCGAAATGAAAATGGTAGGATTTAGTAGTAGTCTTAAAACAATTTTGTAGAACGAATCTGGGAATTTGTAAACAAATATATCAAAAACTACAACCCATAAAGTGTGGTCCCTCAGTTCTAACAGACGATCAGCCAGATCTCGGAAAGTATCTTAAAAAATAAGGTGGTGCAGGTGAATGCAGAAATTTAATGTGCATCAGAATGGCTGGTTGCCTGTGGCTTTGGTCTATGAGAGTTGATTAGAAAATTGCTACATAATTGCTTATATTTGCTACATACTATATATATTTAGAAATAACATATTTTTTTTGTACAGCCATCCTGAAGTTTGGTTGGCTGGTCGCGTCCTAGTTTAGAGCCAAGCATGCAGAGTTTCCCGAAATGTATTGCGTCAATCATCTTTGTACTTGACATCATCTTTGTACTTGGTTAATGATTTTAGTTAATAATTTTTTCATAACATGTACAAAATGGTTTTATTATTCGAAGCGATAGACAGAATATTATTTGGGTTACCTACATTTTTGCAATAGGGGGCGACCCTTTTGTCACAATTTGGGCGCGTAGGTACTCAAACACCGGGGTTCGGATTCATTCATTAGTCATTCAACTGGTTGTTGTTATCAAATTGCATTCATCATCATTCTCCTGCGCGCCTAAGATATCGCAATTTATTTGGTGTTGCTGCCGCATGTCTTTTTGTTCCATACCGTTCTATTACTCGTTACAGAAAAAAATAAAAGGGAGTCGTATGTTTTGGTATGGACATGTAATGAGGAGGGACGAAGCATATCTGATTAAAAGAGTGATGGATCTGAATGTTGATGGACGGAGCGCGAGAGGAAGGCCAAAGAAAAGATGGATGGATTGTGTGAGGAATGATATGAAGGAGAAAGGAGTAAATGATGCCGTGACGTCTAATGGGGAGGATGGAAGGATGAAAGAAGAAAACGTCTTGCGCCGACCCCAAATAGAATAGCACAAGGGCAAGAAAATTATGACCGGTCCATTACTCTTCATCTCATCAAACACTTCCAAAATACATGTTTTAGTGTCCAGATAAACATTAATTCAGACATGAAACAGAATTAACGTAAAATTGTCTACAGATAAGTTAACTGCATCTTGTCAGTGGATAGTGAAATGGGCTATAAACTGATGTTAATCGTAATTACTCGTTAGTAGATAGCATAGACTTTCATGTGTTTTATAGCGATTACGGAAGCTCAAAGCAACTTGGAGAAAACCGAGGATTAAATTTTATAAAGAGCCGGGTATAACAGTTTCCCTTTGGCTCGATTAATGGGGTATTCCTGGAAAGGCGGTAGACGCAACGCAAATGACGTTTCCATCCATAGATACTCATAGTAAGCAAAGACCTTCGTGGTCCTTACGTAACTATAAAGGTATAGAACCTCCTTTTTTTCGTCGGTTAAAAAGTGGTTCTTATTACACGAATGCCCCAAAAAAGGAGTGTTATGCTTTCAGGGTTCATGTACGTTTGTATGTAGGTATCTATGTGAGTTTTCTTTTAAATATTTTGTTTTCTCCTTCTCATCTGTGTTGACAAGATCACTTTTAGTTTTTCCTTTTTGTCTTTATTATTAAATATTATCCTAGTTAACACCACTACTGCAACGAGTCATCGAAATTTCTAGATACACATTTACACCAATGAAATGTTATTAGATGACACATTGATAGTGCAATTCATCATATCCTGTCTTGACAAGATTGAGAAGATTGAGTTGCCATTCCTTACATTGCTTAGTTATTGTTTCTTATTATCTCGTCTTGGGACCAATATGATGAATAGTATTAACCCATCATGTTTGTCACAGTGTAACTTAACGTAGCAGTATCACTACATAGTATAAAACAAAGTCGCTTTCTCTGTCCCTATGTCCCTTTGTATGCTTAAATCTTTGAAACTACGCCACGGATTTTGATGCGGTTTTTTTAATAGATAGAGTGATTCAAGAGGAAGGTTTTTATGTATAATACATACATATTATATTAGAGAAAAGTGGGGATTTTCAAAGATTTGTAACACCCGTGCGAAGCTGGGACGGGTCGCTAGTTGAACAATAAAGTCGACGTGAATAATCATTACCTACGGCTGTCCGACTGAAAAAAAGAATTTGCACCAAAAAACCTTTTTAAAGCAAATGTCGTCATCATCTGCTTTTCCTTACTTTGTTGGGGTAGGCTTCCAGTCTGACCGGATGCAGATTAACACCAGTAATTTACATGGATGGACTGCTTGGAGTCCACAACCCAGTTAGTACTGGGTAAACGATTACCCATAGTAACAATTATTGTTGTCAGACATTCGGGTTACTGACTGCCTGTAACGACTGTCCAAAATTAACATTTGACAGCCGGGACCAGCGGCTTTATGTGCATTTTGCCTAACGGATGAAACTCGGTATGTAATGGGTGCAAGTCGCCCATCCATGGACCAACCTAGGCAAGCGTGACTTAACCTTAAGATGGAACTGAGCTGCGGTTATTTTTTAGCCACGAGCGAAATCGCAACTTTTGTAAACATCAAAAACTTGAAATCATTTTTTAGGCCATTTAAAAAAATCTAGCGTATTTTTATACATGGCAATACACGACATTAAATTTGAGAATGTTACAAAAGTACATATTTATGTTATAATAGCTTTTGCCCGCGGCTTCGGTCGCATTAAATTCGGGGTAACACAGTTCCCCTTTCCTGATTTGCAGGTACCTGCTACCTGTAGTTTTTGCTCTTGCACCTTATTTATTGTAAAAGCAATGATAAGTTTTCCCTTTTCTTCCCACTTTCTCTCTCATATCTCACTTTGTTTTTAAAAAAGTTAGCCTATGTCCGTCTCTAGGGTCCCTACTATGTCTGTACCAAAATTTATCAAAATCGGTTTAGCCATTAAGGCGTAACCAACAAACAAACTCACTTTCGCTTTTATAATATTAGTAAGGATTAACAATTTAAAAGCAATAACGAGCAACGAATTTAGCCGAACGACGCATAACAAATCTATACTAATATTATAAAGCTGAAGAGTTTGTTTGTTTGAACGCGCTAATCTCAGGGACTACCGGTTTGAATTGGATAATTCTTTTAGGGTTGGATAGTCCATTTCTTGAGGAAGGCTATAGGCTATATAACATCACGCTACGACCAACAGGTGCTGAGCAGCGTGGGTGAAACCGCGAAGAACAGCTATCACGAATAATTACCGGGATTCGACGACAACGGGGTCAAGATTTTAATAATTGACCGAGAGTGTCACTGGCCGAAACTATTTTCCTGTGTGTCTTAACATAATATCTGGTCAGAGTTCGTCTTCCTTTATTTAGATTAACAGGACAGCAAAGTTAGTTTCGAAGCTGACTGCCCCGCAAGCACAGGATGTACTTAAGTGTCGCCTCTCTGGACTGGAGGATAATGACACGGACAAATCATCTCGATAATGTTTATCGCAATTGTGGACTGATTCAAAACTCGCCCCATTTTACATGGGACTTAAACATAAGTGGGGAAAGAGTGTACTATGAAGAACCTACACTTTTCCTTAATCCCTCGGGAATTACAGGCGTAAAGTACTTCAACTTACCATACCACATGGTAAGTTGATTTTATCCAAAAACCGAATTTCTTCATATGACCCAATAATTCTGAACGCTCTTGTAATGATAACAAGACTCCTTCATCAAAATATTTATTGTAAATTACGAGGGAAGCCCGAGCCTTAGCGGAGGACGTTTCCTGGCTGTTATGATGATGACAATGGCATTAAATGACGACAACTTAGTGTACCTACCATGCTGTCTGGAGAATTGATTAATCTATAATGCACTCGCGCTGGGGCCGTATTCAAGTGGCTGATGGTAGGAGCCCGTAGTACTGCGATTTCTTGAGACAGTTTTTCGCAAATCTTGAAGATAAAGATGCATTTCTTTGTGTAACATGATACATACATGTACATATGTATTGAAAGAGTTTAAAATTGCTGGTTCAACATGTTTTGCCATTTTCAGCATAGAAAATAGTTCACAATTCATTGTAAATTATAAAAAAAAATACAGTCAAATATTCAATTAATTCAAATACACCATTAAATTACAGTTAATAGAAATTTATAGTAAAAAAATAAACAAAACTACAAAATTAATTTAATCAGAAATAAATTTTAATCAAAAACAATAAAATTAATAGAAAATTAGTTGACGCGTTAGTTCTCTCTTGAATCAATTAATATTCATTATCTTATGGAAATTTGAATTTGGAATTGTTCTTTTCTTAGAAAAGCTGTTTCAGCGGGATGTGATTGTACCCGTAGTAGAACCCGTCTTTACTTCTCACTCGTCTATTAAAATTTCTACCCGTATTAAAATCTTAAATCACTTTTTGCAAGAGTGAAATTTTGCCCAAAAAAATGTACTAAATGGAGAATGTCAGTTTGATTAACCTTATATAAACACTACCAACCCTGTAACTTAATTACTTGCATAACACTCAAATGAGTCAATAAGCAAATACTTATGGTGATACTATTTCCGTCTTTCGAATACTATTTGGCCTTATTCCAAAAAAATGCCATTAAAGAATGACAAGAATTCCATGTTGATTCCGCGAATGTATCGTAAAACACACGTATTTGTGACGCACCAAGAAGCCACGTGGATAGCTTATCACAAAATCTGATAAGCTTGTAAAAATTGCTTTTGTATTCGGCATTCTTTAGTTAGCCTATTGTTGAACCCATGATGAAATGGGGCTTAGTCTTCGAATTCAATTGAAACGTCATGGTAGATTTAGAACAGCCTTACTTTATCGCTAAAGCCCTTATCGATTTACAAATTTCAAATACCAGTATTAAAGTAGATATATTCCACTAAGACAGAAGCTTAGTCATATCTACAAATATAAATCTCGATTAAAACTAGATTTGAATTAAGATTAGTATAAAATCTGTTAGTTTTTCAATCGAGATTAAAAACTGGGCATTGTTCTAGAATACGGTCCGGTTACTATATAGTGGTGAGAATATTTATGTACGTGGGTATATGTAATTATAACATAACATTACGTCTGTGTATTTCCGCGAAGGGGAGGGTATAAACAACAACCTGTAAATCAAAATGTATGTAGGTGTAAATTCATGTTGCTTTACAGGGTAGAATTTTAGGGCCGTCGACGCACAAACAATTACCACGTATTTATATTACATTTGAATAACAAAGTTTAGAGGAGAGGTGGTCGGAATTGTTCCCCTTTAAGTTATATTCTTCCCTACACAACTGCCAAATTGTATAAAACAGCAGTTTTTTTTTCCACATAGAAATTTCCATCCAAGCAGGTTTTTTTTTATTTTATGTATCGTGAATACATTTAAACTCACATACACAAACTGCCAGACCCGGAACAACTATCTGTAGGCCACACAAAAATTTGTTCCGAGCGGGGATCGAACCAGCGACACGTAGCGCAGCAGTCAACCGCTCAGCCTGGAGTTACCGCGCCGATATTGTATATTGTATAGTGCACTCGCACCCACATAATATCGTTAGTCATGCTAAAAGTTCCTCACAATAGGGGGGCGAGTTTATTGTCATTAACCGGACACAAATCTAGGCTCACGTCTGCTACTGAGAATTTTCTACTGGGAAAACCCAACACATTGTTCAACAAGAGGGTCGAACCCCACACTCAGCAGACACGTTTGCAACCGATGATTATTTAGTACTAACAAAATGATCGTTAACTGTCTAAACTCCTAGAAATCCAGACAATTAATGTTGGTCAGAGCTGAGTAAATCAAGTTGGTCCAATCAAGTAAGTGCCTTCGTCAATCTGTAAGACATACCGCCGTTACAACTGTAATTATCCTAAGTAGTATACCGCTTGTAATAAGCGCCGACAGGATTATTTACAGGGAGCCTCCATCTTCAGTTTTGACAACAGTTCAAATTTTTTTGATTCGCCTTTGTCAATTCATACAAGGAGTTTACGTTGTCGAAAACTACAGGCCGGCCAAGAAACCAAGGCGGACTCGCATACTGAGGGTTCCTAACAAACTTGTAGGTAATTAATGAAGGTACGCCGAAGATATTAGGTACTCTAACGACAGGATAAACTGCATTGGCGGACAAACTTAACTGCTTGCCTATTCGTCCCTATCTAAATAATGTAGCTTTTTCTGGCTAGACCCGTCTGCAAGGATAAATAAAGTTTCGAAGATATTGTAGGACGGAAGGGTGATGATGTCTGAATCACAATTCCGAAAGAGAAGTAGGGAGACATGTCCTGCATGTCTCATCTCCCTTTTCCTTCAACGCAGGCTGGATAACAAGACAGACAGTATTGTCCTAATCCTAATGCGCGCCCATACATATACCTTCATATCTCATATAGTTCACGTAGTTTACCATATCCATATAATTTTTTTTTGTTTTTAGAGTTCCTTGCCTCAAAAGAAGAAATCGGAACTCTTAGGCGCGTCGTCCACACGAAATTTGTAAAGAAAATCTCGTTGCGGCGTGCCTCTTATGTGCCTGCGCCTCAACTGCACCTCCACTGTTGATCTTGTGGGCGACGCGCCTAATGCACCCGCGCCTAGACTGCGCCTCGATTGTTGGTCGTGTGGGCGACGCGCCTTATAGGATAACTTGGTTGGCCGTCTGTCTGTCACTCTGTCATGACCCTTTAGATCGGTAAGCCGTAGAGATATCAAGATAAAAATTAAGCTATACTCAAGTCTGTGTCCCTTGGAGCTGTAATCATCAACCCTTCATCAAGATATGGCCTTTTGTTGCAAGTTTGTACGGAACACTCGGTGCGTGAGTCCGACTCTCATTTGACCGGTCTTTTTCTTCAGGTAGTCAGAATCCTAACAACGAAAAGTTTGTATGTGGAGGCCAGGTAAGATCCTGTAAATTACTAGTCTTCAGCTACATCCCGGTAGTCGCCGACTCACGATAGAAAATATTTTTTACGCGCGGACAGTGCCTAAATTAATTTGCGCGACATTTTTGTTAATGCCGAGGAGTTCGGGGCTAAATAATAACAGCTGCACGGGCCGACTTTTATGTTAAGCTACGCTTACTAATTTCAGTCCGTGGATGGGATACATTAAAAAACCAAGTTCTCTCCGTGTACATAAAGCCGGTGGTCCTGTCAATAATAAGTAGTTCTTTGGCGGTCGTTAGGAACTGGTAATAAGTTAGTTCGAAAGTCTGACAGCCAGTCTTACCAAGAGGTCTCGTATTTGCCAGTAGGTACTTACTGCGTTATTGTGGTGATATGCAGTCGTTTCATGGGCATAGTTTAGTTTGGAAATGGCCTCTTTCATGGCAAGTCATTCTATGACCGACAACTAGAACATTTATGTTTTTTGTGAATATATACGGCACACACAGGTTGTAAGCCTCAATGGTGGTAAAGATTCAATAAATAAATAACTATATAGTTCACACCTAAAAATACTGTAATGTCTTGTTTTCTCTGTTGTATCGGTTGGATGCCCGGTTAAGGGAGTCTGAATAAATTTGTCTGAAAATAAACTATCTTAGATATATTATGGTAGATTCCCATTATTGGGGGTTTAGTTCTTTCAACCCTGACTCACTGTGAATTCGTGGAAGTTTTTGAGGAAACCCACAGCTTCGATCTATGAAGGACCATACCATACTCAGCTCGCGAACAGTGCAATACCAACTTACTGACTATAGTGACTTTCTTATCTTAAAGTTAACAAGTTCCACAAATAGTATTTTGTTTTGACAATTCACGATATTCCACATTGTAACGTAATATCATAATTACAATGTTTGCGCTTTCATCGCCGAAGGTCGCGTTGATAAAATTAACAACGTTATTTTTATCATATAAACAATGCGTTAATAACATTTTCAATAAAACAAAGGCGAATCAATCCACATGCATGTCGTACCCACTGTACTTAGTACTTGAACCGATATATGACTTGAATAAACAATGAAAATATTTGCTTTTATTGGACTAACTTTATCAACGTTAATCAACAGGTTGCGTTTACACACTCATGTATGCTGTCAAATGAGGGTAGCTGTATACTTGCAACCATTTTGTTAATGCTAGCTTCGTCTGTGTCTGTTCCTGCCTAGCATCGTATGCTCGCTACACATTGCTCGGCCACGGTCGCTCAATAGAACCGACATATATATGCAACTTTACTCGCTATAAATTACAATATCGATCCCGTTGCCAAGTCACGTTCAGGGTGTGTACCTACAGTTTCGGGAGGTGTCGATTCGAGGCTACAGCGCGTCTACTTCGTGGACCTGTACAATTGTACATAACTAATACAGCTTTTTATATCGACCTCCGTGCAATAAAGTTAATCCAGGTCCTGTGTAGTGTAATATCGGGCGGGGGGCTGCGGGGGGGTAAACCGGCCGGCGCGGTGGCCACCTGTCGCCGCGCGGTGGCGCGCGTGTGCCCCCCGGGCCGCCGCGCCCCGGCCCCCGCCCCCCGCGCCCGCACCCCGCGCCCCCTCCACCGCCCGCGCCCCTGCACCCTCGACGCCGCTGCGCGCGCTTCTCCCTCTCGAATCATTCGTTTCGCGACGCGTAAACTTACCGGCCGGCCTTCGTTGCACTCGCCCGGGCTCATTCCCATCGCGTCCGCTAGCCGTATCGCTCCGATTTCACCACCAAGCCGAACACCTCGCCATCATGACGGAGAGCACAGAAACCCCTGCGGCAGCTGCGCCTGAAAAGACCCCCACTGAGAATGGAACTACTGAGACCCCGCCCGAAGAGACCCCAGAGAAGGCAACCGAAGAAAAAGAAAAGGAGACTCCTCCACCCAAGGAGATGCGCGCTGTCGTTCTCACCGGCTTCGGCGGACTTAAAACTGTCAAGATCCTGAAAAAACCTGAACCAACTGTAGGAGAAGGCGAGGTCCTCATTCGTGTGAAGGCATGGTAAGTACACCTCACATATCCTTACTTAAAATCAATTAAACATAAGTATTAGAAGTTTAAAGTTCCGTGCCAACACTTCGACAGATTAAAAGACGTTGCGTTTGAAAATTTCTTCGTCCTGAGATTGATTTTTCGTAAGCCGCCATTTGTTGTGAAATAATAAGTGTCGGCAAACGACCGTTTTATCTACAACCGTGTTGGTCTTGAAGAACGTGCAATTTTTTTCACTCTATTGTTTTTTTTACGCCGTTTTGGATGGTATGTTTTGGGTGGACCGGTGTTCTCCGCGTAGTGTACCCACTTAGCCGGTGTATGCGCGGACAGGTCCCGTTCGCTCCGTCCGTCGCTCGCCGCGTCTCGGGCTCTCGCCTGCCTCATTAACATCTGCCTCCGTCGAGATGCTCTGCTCATGCACCCGACCGATTGAAATTTCTGCACGCACACTGGCACCCACTCCCGATCGTGCGACGCGCCCTAAAGCGGATTTACACTTCGTCGACCGCCCGCCGTCGATGCGACGGCCAACTACAGTGTTTACGTGCTTTTTCGCTTCTCTCTTACTTGATGTACAAAATGTTTACATAGCCGTGTTATTTCATTCGATTTCGCCAGATTATTTATTCAATAGGCTATGGAAATTTGTTTTCAATCGGTATCGGAATAACTGCATGCATGTGCGCACCGGAGCGCGTCGCTGCGTGGACGCTGCGTCGCCGACGGTTGTAACAAATTAATGTTATTTTGTCATTCGAAGCCCGAGCGAGCCGAGTTCGTGCGAAAGGGAGTTGAGCGCCTACTGACATTGTTCTTTGTTCGTTTTTATCGCTCTACTGCTTCAGATAATGCAACGGACGAGTCGCGTCAACGTGCTACTTGCAACCGCGACACATGAGTTATCTGCCACTTTTCTCGTTAACGTTAACTGCTTCGTTAGAGGCTTAACAAAACACTCACATAACTGTGAAGTATTTGTTTCGTTACACCACAAACGTTTAGTTAGTCATGAATGAGATACTTTTTTATGAGAGGCTACTTTGGGATAAGGTCAGACGTTTAACGGCTTAGGATGTTTGATAAGGCAGGCAGTTTTTTCTTTTTTGCTCCAAATTTTATCAAGAATTTTATCAGGAATGATTATAAAAAATCATGGATTCCAGGAAGGATTTGAAGTGGAATTCGGCGTGTTTAAGAAACTTTTAATTTGCAATGGCAATCTTCTGGAGAATTGTTCGTCTTTTGGAGAATTGTTCTTAAAATGTCTTTGAGCATATGCCAAATCTTAGCTAAGAATTCAAGTTAGATTTAAGTTTACGCGAACTAATTGTAACGAGTCCTCGTAACTGCAACTTGCAATAGAATGGTACGGAGGCGTACAAGAGAGGCAAGCGAGGAATGGAGGCGAGGTGTGTAGGTGCAGTGTGAGGTGCGAGGCAGGGCCGGCCAGGGCGCATCCCCGCGCGTGCTAAATATAGCGCGCTTATCGTCGACTTACTATGTAAATGACCGCGACATAGCCGACGCCATCTGCCGCAAAAATATTAACTGACTGGTTGAGTCCCGGACCGGTACCAGTACAAGTTTACTCTCTAGCTTTGAGTCGCAAAAACGTGTGAGTTCCGCCTACATGGCGAGCGAGTCAAGTTAAGCGGTCTTCAGTCTTGCGATATATTTCTTTGAGGGAATATGAAAATAAATAGATCATATGAAGTTTCATATGATCTATTTATTTTCATATTCCCTATTTATTTCTGTGCTAATCAGTTGATTAGCACAGAAATGTGTATAATACTGCAATGTTCGGCTGAGGAGACCCCAGGGTCCTTAAGGCTTTTATCTCACCCAAGATTCACAGAACTTGAATAAGGCTTATTATAGTATGGGAGACTTGGCAAAAGAAACACAATTCCCAAGAACCAATAAACTAAATTCCAAGAAATGCACAAAGAATTCCAAAAACAGAAAGCTCGTACTTATTCCAGGATACATCCCTAAACTTTAATATGGCGAAGTTCTCTTCAAATCGAATGCTCTCTAGAGACCAGTGCGATTTGATACCAAACTCGTTTCACGGATGACGGAGGTCCAATTTCTACATTCCTTGTTATCGTCATATCTTCGAAACAGTTTGAGTTCGCTGCAATTACAACGGATTTAATTATACGAGGACTTATAATCTACACTGAGTAAAACAAACAGAACTGTAGCTTCTGTAGAAGGGCTATAAACTAAACCTACCATAAATCGCACAGATAGTGGATCTACACAATAATAAATATCAAAAACTTTGCTAGAAGTCACACGCAGACACATCAATTTTATTTATGTCTTGAAAGCTACTCGTTGTGTTCGGAACTTTTAAAAGTTGGACCATTATAAGGTACCTATTTTAGAGTGTGTTGAACCGCAATTAACAAGTCGTTATATTACATCAGTAGTTTGAAACTATACCTGTATTAAAATCACGCAGTCCTCGCTCGCTAGGGTCACCACAAACAAAGCTCTCAAAGAGAAATCCCGTTTAAATAAGTTTAAGTAATGGTAAAAATTTGCCAATACTATTATTGAGCTCTAAATTTTAACACGTGGTGATTTAGTTTACACGAAGTACTACAATATTTGCTTGTGTTGCGGAAGTCTCTCGACAAAACTGAGTCCGAATTTAACAATTATTGCATTTTTTATCTGATTCTTCAGAAGATTATTATATTCAGAAGTTACGTTTATTTTACACTAGCTTTATTCCCCGCGTGTTTACACCCGCGTTCCCGTAATCACTTACCCTACTGCTCAGCTTGTGATTTATGTCGCAGTGTGATAGCCTACGGCACTCACAAATAACGTGGATTTTATTGGCAAAAAAAAAAACAAATCAGTTCAGTAAATCCAGAGATTATATTACAGCCTCACAAACTTAACCTCTTTATAATATTAGTTGAAATAGACAAAAACTATTTTTCAAACAAAGGTCTAAAGTTTTAAACTAAATGATACGTTACAATATATAGAATGATGAAATTTGTCTTATTACGATACGGACATGAGTGGCCCCTGTGCCTACAGGGATCGGTTACGTGTAGCCGCCTTTTCGGCTAATATGTTTTGTAAGACTTCATAAGGGATCCGATGAATAAGGCGTCATTATTTTCAATTAGGTCAAACCAGCGTCAGTAAGAGATGTCTTCCAAGAACAATGGTTGTACTCACGCCTCAGATAAGTGGCTTTCTTTTTATATGGAGAGTGCTTAATTGTATGTGGAGATGATGGGAAATGTGATGGCTGGACTTTTGTTTTTTGTTCCATCCATGTGCTCTGGGCGTCTGGCCTACATCAATTTCGAACACGAGTTTATTTCGGGGTCAGGGTTATCGTAAATATCAAGGATTCCACTGTGTAGTTATCAGTAAAAGATCGTGGTACTTTTTGTATCGAAAGTGCAGTGTTAATTGCTCACATCCTTTCCTTTGTTGGCGTATCAATTTAAAGCCTAAAAATAACATCTGCCCCTCGAGTACAGGGGCCGGGCTCTATGGTATAAAGTGCAGTATTGTGCATTTTAATGGGCTCCGAAGCCGCATAAGATGGAAGAGATGAATTTGTTTATTACCCTCTTCCTTATTGAGAGCGTCTGCGCGAGATAGCTCTCTTCCTATGAGTCACTAGAAAGTTATGTTCTTGAGCTAACTCGATTCAAATAACTTGCTGTGGTACCTGACTGAGACCGTGTGGGTGGATTCGCTTGCGATTCAGTACCGTACTGGATAGGGATACTATAGCTTGCTTGTGTTTCATTTGATTATACCCCATGCTTTCAGACCTCTGTTTTTGGTTTAACAAGTCTCTTGTATTCAATAAACTGAAAAGGTGGTTCTCATTGCTTTTAACTTTTTAAGTTAAGTAATACAAAAGAACACTTTATTGCTATTATGCGCTCATTGAAGTCAATTTGATAATGGGGGTATATTGTGTTCTTTTATTAAGTTGTTATTTATCACAAATGGTTGCTTTTTCAATTGATCATTGCATTCAATGCCCTCATAATTTATTAATCTCGATTAACTTTGCCATTGATTTTTATCCCTCACAATTTCAGTTATTTCAACTGTAGAACCTACTTAACTTGTAGTCTTTGGTTCAACACGAAGTATAATTTGTGGTATAATAATAACAACGCCTATTATTATATTCGTATTTTTATAATAACATGTTATCGTTAGCATGACCTGTGGGATACGGTCCATCCATCAATCAAACATGATGAGAGACAGCGTTGCTACACGTGTACGTTAAAGTTTCACGTCTGCCTGATTGTTCAATAGTTTGTTGTTTTAACATTATTTTATTTGCTAAATAATTAGTGTGTATGAGTGCTTCGATGCGTCACCATGTTATTCCTGTATTACTTGCACAGCTAACTTATACAGATGCGTCACAGCAAGTTGGGCTATCACGACTGACTCACCTAACAATAACGATATCCATGCAATTTGTGGGTGATCCTTGATTCAACAAACAATTTTGACCTTCAACCGATTCTGGACAGTTTTGGGGTACTACTTACCCTCTTTGCAAGATATGTTTGCCGAACTGTGTATTAATGTGCTCTCATTTAAACCGCACATAAAACCAGGGACTCGTATTCAACCAGGATAATTGTTAGACTAATAATCTCATTAAGGGATTTATCATTTGTGTCTTCGGTACCATGGTGTATAGGTATTTGTACATTAAGGAAAAGCGTCAAATAAGAATTAAATGAAGTAAACAATGTTATTAATTCCTACATATTACGTAGTGTTATTTCATAACACTGTTCGTTTTTAATTTTGTAAATAGGAAAGTTTCTTAAGTGTCGACGTCTGTTTGGCCATTATATTCATATTACTCGAAAAGTTGTACTTGTCGGAAACTGTGGCTGTAACATATGCTGTCTCTATAAAATCCATCGTCGGACAGCAGATGCGGCAGGCGGGGTCGCGCCGGCCCAACCGCCGCCGCCCGCGGGCACATTGTTCGCGGAGTCAACGAACTTACGAAAATGCTCCTTCGCTTATTGTGCCCATAATCGAATCAAGTCGCTACTGTATATGGTAGTAAACACGTCGCATACTTTCATCCTTTTTGACAAATAAAACAATCGTGACAAAATATCTGACTCCAGGACGCTCGGCAAGCTTTTCTGGAAGCTACAATTTTCGTGAATGCCTCATTGAATCTTAATCTGTAATCAATCTTACGGCGAGAGAGTTTCGTGATATTTTGTCCATAATTTTGCCGTCAAAGCGAATATGCCTACATCAACCTCGTTATTTATCACATTTTCTATCCATAATGATCTCCACAGCCGTTACTTATGTTCTAGATTGCTTAGAAAATTGAATTGGAAAATCCCGTGACTCGATTCTGCATGAAAAAGGGGTGTGGTTGCGTTATACCCGGGTGTCGGCTAGTTGGTGTGCGTCGAGCTCGGGGGTGGGCGGGGGTGAGAGTTGCGAGTGCTTCTGTAATGTCTGGCGAGCCCGGGTCGCGGGTGCCGGGGGTACGGGGCGCGCGCCGGATCAATACGGCGCGTCCCCTACCCGCGCCATGCCGCCCGACCAATCTCCGCAGGCCCTACGTCTTTCGACGCCAGTGCTTGTTTTTTTATAGCTCCCATTAACCATGCTCTTCGATAAATGAATAAAAGCATGTGTTGGTATTTTTTCTAACCACAACTAGCGGTACTAGTCTTCTTATTTTGCTTTCTTTAACAAATACTGTTATCACAGTCTCCTTCACTTCAAAATGATCTATGAATTTTTGTTCTCACAGGCTATAAACTTGAAAAAGTATTACAAGCAGTTTTAATTGGCACTGCAATACCTACTGCAAATATAAATTACTTACATCGATTTAAAATAAAGGGTACAATACAACTCCTGACTACCCTTCAACCCCATGGTTACCCTTATCCGAATTACGTGTCCTTATTGACCTTAACCTACAGAATTAAACACTATAAATCATGATAGACATGATTCCAAAATAATCAGGTCGATAGTTAAACATAGCCGCAACGTATTATCGTAATCGTGACACACTAGGAATAACTCGTTTATAACTGTCCCCAAAAACAATAGACGGAGGAGGTTGAGTTAGCGTTAGCTCCACAGTAATCTGCTCAAAGCCAGTGTGCCGTGGGTACATCGCAGACGTGTTTAGAGTACAAATTCCTGTAGCGAAGTCGTTGCGGATCTATATTTAGTTAGGTAGCAGTAAGGGCACCCTCGTACAGAATCGACACACGCCCTAATATGCTCCGTTCCGACACCTTTTTGCTTGCCGACTTTCGGCTCGGCCACTATATGATATTCCGTTTATTACCCTACTAGGGACGCGTCACGCTGTGTAGATGACTTTTTTTTGCCGACCCGCATATGTTCCATATTCCATATGAGGGTCGGCTACATTGATTTCGGATATTATAGCTTTGTTAAAAGTTTTACGGTTAACGTAATGTGGGAGGCTCGGTTTGTTTGCTTTTACTTTCATCATAACGTTCATTTTTATTTAAATTTGGGTATTCTTTCTTTGGTATTTCTGAGATTTTCTGCTTACAATCAAATCGCAATTGTGTAGCAATTCATGAATCTGTTATTGTCAGTATGGGGAGCTTCAAGTCTCAAGTGAACGCAACAAGTTTTATTAGTCACATCCGAAAAACTGTCTGCTATTTGAACTTGAAGTTATCCTTGTTTGTTTTCTTTATCGTTTCATCTTTGGATAACAAGAAAGGTGATAGTTTCTTAACAATTTGTGCTTCAACAAAAACTATTGTTATATTTACCAATACAACATAAATGTAGATAACAAAGAAGAACAAGACGGACTCTAATCTTTTTGAAATTTATCTTGAAATATTGTAGCTCTCTGATGAAACTCTCTCATCGACTATTGCAATAAAATGAGTGTTTATAGCTAAATAAGCACGTATAAGCTCCTTTACACCGAAGCGAAAGCCAACTTTCGCTCACGTAGCTTTTCTGTAGCTCCAATGAAAATAACCTATCCAGAGCTTTAATCGCAGGCGCGAAGGTAGATGGAAGTACAAAACCAAGAGCAATTATCAGTAATTGTGTAACACACATTTTGAAAGCGATAATTGCAGTTCTGAATCGAATTCTTGTCTGTTTTATAGAGCACGGCAGTGCGTGGTTAATGTGTGCGCTTAATGTACTGTGGGCAACAATTTATGAAATGGATGCTACGTACGAGACCGGAGAGACCGGCTTAATGACGGCTCAATTGAAATTATTTACTCACCCTAAAGTTAAACTTTGGACGTTCAGCCATCTGAGGAATGCAAGTTCACTTCCTGAGTCGACAATTAAAGCCGGTGACTGACGTACGGACCGAAACATTCGTTGACATGGTTCTCCATTAGCATGTACTCGTATGACTAATGAGGTTGTAACTACTTGCACATTACAATCAGCTCCGTTCACCATAACATCGTGTAATTTTATGCAAGAATTTTTTTGAGTTCATTTATTCCTAGCAAATATTAGTCAATTTGATCACTTAAATAACTATTTGTTTTAAGGATCCACACTGACTGTTCGTGAACAAACTCGGACCTTTGTAAAAATAAATTGTGGTTATTTCATTACGACCAGTAGAAATGGATTTCAGATTGTTTCAACATAAACGTTGAAATGTATGTGAAAGAAAGCGTTCCAAACTTAAAACGTGCATTTTGTCTTATTCATTTCATTTAAAACGAACTTTCCCTCATTAATGTGTTGCCACTCTTTGTTCAAAAAGTAATCATTAATTAGAAATGTTATTTAAACGTAATTTGGGGTGCATCTATCACTGTAGTTTTATCACCATCAACTAATTACAGCTGTGATAGTAAAGCGGGTGTCACAGGCGGTTGGCTGGCATTCTCGTCATCGCCACTGATCGGAAGTCGATAGCTTCGTCACGCGTGTCATGGTGTATTCATTCTGGTCAGCGTCACGGCCCGCTAGCCGGATATTAACGCTTTTTTGAACCACCTCAATTATTCCTTCCGAGCCTTTGATAAGCCTTGCTCCCCCACCAAGGCACCAAGTCATTTTGCAGTTGTTTGGACGCATTGCTTTGTTTGAATCCTTTCTGATTATATACAATGTCTGGCTTACCTATATTCTGCTGTACGATTTCTGCTGAGAATTGACTCTTTTACAGGTTGAATTATTAACAAATCATTGATCTAATTATGATGTCTGTTTTCTTATTTGATTTGTTCTGATTTTGACTACCTATGTTTGGCTGTTCTTGTCTGCAGCACAGAATAAAATAAAATAGTATCTGTAGTTTGATATACGTACCTACCGTGTTTCTGGACACTGGCACGTTTGACTATAATTCGTCTTATCGATAAACTTTATAACAATGCCATTTTTACACCAATGTAAAGTAAGTGCAACCTATTTGCTACAATTAATTTTATTGTTTTTTCTCTTTGTTATACAGTATAAGTACTTAGTAGTTTTGTTAAACTACATGTAATGCTCATTTGCAGGATGTAGTTTGTTTCCAGATAAAAAGAAAAACGAAGGCTTTAGTGAAATAATGTCATTTTGACACGCTAAACGTTCAGCATTGGCACAAATACCTTATTGTGACCCTATTTACTTATCTAGGTTCTATTTCAAAGTATGGCATTAGGCCATGTTTTTTGTTGTTAGTAAGAAGCATGGTAAACCGAGCGCTCACCGTATTCTGAAGAAATCCTTAACTTCGTAATTGTTTGTAAGGAAATTGACATGGCCTGAACGGCCCTTGTTTTTCTCATCATTTTAATTAAAAGACCATGTAGTGGTAAAGCGGGAAAGTACCTAGAAGAAAAGGACAAGTAAAACGGGACAATTAAAGGATGAAAATGTTTAATAGGTATAATATTATCAGAAATAAAACACAAACTCATTCATGCGTAGGAATTTCAAAGACCGCATATTCATCACCATAAACGACCTACTGAATAAACATTGTCTAAGTAAATAATAAATAACTACAATAGTTTTAATTATCATGCAATGAGTCCACAACCACAGATGCGTCAGAGAACTTAGGTTCAACGCGTTGACTGATCAATGCAGCCAGCTCAACTTCCGGTGTCTATTTTATAAGCTCATAACATAATACTTGATGTGTATTAGCTCGGCAACTCGACGTCGAATCATGTCAGTATGGAATACCAATGAATCAGAAAGTACGCGAATAAGGAAATTCCATTCGGTGCAGTCGTACTAATAGAGGCACATGTATGATAAAGTATTACTATGAGCTATTCCTATTCACGAGTCGTAGTGTTTGTACGGGCTTGTGAGTCACCGCTCATACTCCCAACATCTACACTTTAATAACCCCCCCTAATTAACACATTTGTATGTAACGAAGAATGAGCTAATATTTGTAATCGGAGACAATGAAGCGTTTTGGAAGGTCGGATTCTCGGGACGGCCTTTTTTGTTGCGAGTTTTTCTAGTTCGTTGCATGTTGAGGAATATTATTTAGGGATCCCAAATCCCGGATTTAGTTTTTGTGGTGTTGCCTGTTGTGTTTGAGGACAATGTTTTGAATTAGAGATTGTTATATTTCCGGAAACCGAAATCTGGATTAATTCTTTTATGTTTCGTATTAGTTTTTTTTTTTTTTTCAAAATATAGTTAACTCAATCTCAGATAAAGTTGCCTTTTTGTTAGGTCAGCTGGAAAAGAAAGTAAATACTTCACTGCCTTTGATAAATATTTTTGTTTTAAAAGAGATAAGTACCACAATGTCAAAGAATCAATGTCTCGTCTGAACAATAAACATCAATCTACGCTGTGTGTTAGCTGCCTTCAAGAAAACAATACTGTTTTCGTGTTTTTAAACCCCTTATTGTTTTTCAGACACTCGATCGTATTATATCAAATATTTCTAATATCCAATGTCTTATGAGTTGAAACAAGTGAAACTCGGCAACTGTTTTGAACTTGCTCTAATAAACTACAGCAAGCAATAAACATCTTCGTGAAAGACACGAGTTTGACGGAGTTGTAGCGAAGCGATAACAGTCACTTCCAGTATCGTGAACACGTTCGGGACATGAAACATGAGCGCGGGCGGAAGGAGAGTTTAACTTATACGCGGTACATACGCTGAATTACAATGATGTTCGCGCTCTCAACTTTTCGTAGGAAACGTTAGACGCTGACGAATCGACTGTACGTGGTTTTATGTTCTTTGATGTTTTGATAACACGCCAGACTAGACATCGTAGAAGGTTTACTTTGGAGCAATGTGTTTTGAGTAACCAGCATTTTGTTTTTGTAGCGCCTGAAATGTTGCGGTTTTTTCAGAAACGAAATCTGAAAAGGAAGGAAGTTAAAGTGGTTTTGGCGACCTAATGATTTTGTTGTGTAATTGTATCCTTCTTCGTCATACCGACGGGAATTATGTGTATTCTTTAGCACATCAAATAGTCATGGGATTCCCAAAACGTTAATCTGAAAAGGAAGGAAGTTACAGCGACCGCGATTCATGAATGTTCCTAGGAATAAATTATAATAAAATGATCACTCTATTAATATTCCTAACTTTACAACGTTTAGAGCTAGTCAATTTTTTTATTTAACAGGTACTGATGAGTCAAATATTACGACAACTATTTCAAAAATTGCAGACAGTGCAAGTGATCGGTTCGGTTCAGTAGTTTTCACTGCCGCACGATGAAAATGAAAGTGCAAAGTTCAGAAAAGCAATTTCGTTCGTGTAAGTTATGGCGCGCGGTGTAGATTTCGCCGAAGTGCACTGGAACGTGACGCCAGACATCCGAATTGTGCAAGTTCCTTGCCTGAACTGATCGAACCACGAAACATTGCAGATTCAAACAATCATTCTGTTTAAAAAATCGAAATTGATTTTATTGAGAACTGGCAAAAAGGAAACTACCAACGAAGGTTTTCTCTCAACTCATAAAAATAACAGTCTAGACATCCTAACGGTTGCCCGCACTAATGCTAATGAACATCAATTTCTTATAGCGAAACTTTCCCTAGGTTGGGAGCCATTAGTAGTACCTACGTACTGGCTAGGTATCTAGCATGCTAAACTAGGTATAGCATGTTGGAAGGCGTCGCGACGACGCCGTCGGCGACCCGACGCCTGACGCCGCCGTCGCCGCTCGGTCGCGTCACACCACCACCAACCCCGATGCAATTTTAAATTACCCCGTACTGAGGGTGTTCAATCGTTCATTTTAATGTCCATTCTACATGATCGTGCACACGTGAAGGGGCGAACATCAACGCAAATAATAACATATTCAAAATTATTCTCGACATATCATTCTGCTAGTGTTCAATAAACCGTGAAGTTATTTGAATTGCGTGAATAGAAATTGTATGCAACGCAACGCATTAATCGCATTAGCACTTTGCTGGGGTTGTGTACGTGCGAATACTGAAGACCCTTTGAGTAATCCTGAACTTGTACGTGATCCAATTAATTGCCGCAGAAGTTACCGCTCCTGTCTCTGTTGACGCTATAATATCATATATTTTATACACATATAATCTTATTAATAAATTCCTGGTTTTACGACTGTATTTCATTATGAATGTAATTAACCTAGGTAAGTTTATACCTAATTACGTGACTCATGCTGTGCCATAAGCATTTAAGTTGACATTCAATGTTTAACTCGTTTATCTTCAAATTTGTGGAAATAGCTTTGTAATTAAGATAATCGAAGGAGGGCAGGGTTGATGACTCGCAGTTTGGCCTTTAGGCAGTGCGACGTCGTCGGTTTTATCGACCCCGGGGCCATAAGGAGACTGAAACACGCGACTGGCATCAACACTTAGAAACAACATTCTAACATAATCATTTATTCAAGTGCCAACCACCCTTTGCGCTATTACCGACCTGCTTTAATAGTTTGTTTCTATTAAACCTTGCCAACTTTAAACACTTGCCGTGCGTACACCCCAAGAATGTTACATACGGGAATTCTTAATCGTCCTGAACGTAGATTCGCGTTATTTATATTCAAGTAGTGCAAGCGTTAACAAAAACTAGTCTACCTGCGCATGACGTGCTGGTAACGAACTATTGTTATAGAAGGAAACCATTCAATGAATGTTGAATAAACGGTCAGGTAGCGTGCGTAAAATTCGATACGAGCGAGACTCGCCGGAGATTATCTCAGATTAACATTCCGACCCTTGGGTCCCAGGATCGTCGCCATGGAGGACCAATGTAGGACAAAGCTTTTTCCATAATGAAACCGTAGTGCCCGCGCCCAATTTACCCAATAAAACGTATGCGGGCGACAGACGTGCGACAGCCGACACCGTGGCGACTTGCGACTCATTCGACTCCCATGCCGTACTAATTACCCTGAATTGAAGGCTTCAGTATGTATTAATATCATATGACACGCTACGCCACAATTTTTCTTTAAGTCCTTCATGCGTGAAACAAAGTTTAACTGCATACAAAGATGCGAATGAATCATCATTTGAGTGTTTTAACAAAGGCGTAATATTTATAGAGAAATTATTCATCGACATGATTAATTTGTTTATTGTGCATTACAGCAGCTCAATTAATTAAAGAGGAAAGTGTTTAACAACGTACTACTCATAGTCAGCCATTGATAGCGCGTTAAGGACAAAAGTCCGTTAACCCTTTCAGGATCATTAAAATGTAGGATTACTTGCGCAGTTAGAACGGCGTAACTTAGATCATGTAGCAACATTTAACAAATTCTTAACGTAGACTATCGTAGGCGAGGATATAGTTGCTACGCCTACTCATCCCAGAACAGCAACTATAGATCACAACGTACATTTACATAATGCGCTTCAACTTTATAATTTCCGACTAGTCATGGAACCGTGATTGAATTGTAAATATTTTGCTAGAAATTCTGAAAAGCTAGAAGAATTACTACAAAAGGTATCAATTAACTACGCAAGTACTAAGTAAAGAGTTATAAATTGCGATTGGCGGGTAGTTGGTTACCGTTGGCGCCGATGACAAATGATATCGAATTTCCGCTTTCACCACAATGCATCAATACTGCGAATGGGGTAGACGATGACTCATGGAAAACACTGGAGGGACACAGAAAAGGGGAGGGCACAAATTACGCAGTGTTTGCATGTAGGTACCTAAAGTGCCTACGTTAGGGCTACAATGTGGCTAGATTTAATCAACAAAATTGATTCAAAACAACTGGCTATATTAGAAGTGTGTTCATGTTCAGTATGTTTGTATGTATAGCCTCTTGTATCCACATATTGTTGTTGCTAGGTAAACTCTGTTCATTATCGTAATACGAGTTCGGAGTTTTCCAGCTTTCATTGTTTGTTGTTTCGTACACTATGGATATTTTTGGAGTTCTATTAGCCGACCAATGGCATTTCCTTGTTTATGCGTAGGTACAATAGGCTTTTGGAAAATTAAGCATTCGGTTGTTTTAACACACCAGACGTTTATTACTTTCGACTGTAAACTGTTAAACGATGTTACAATAAACAGAGTTTCTGGAAGTGTGCTTGAAACAGAAAATGGGACTTTTTTAGATTTTAGATCGGTAATATTTCATGCTGTTAAAGTGCAGTGCTGAAGATATGGCGAAACACAGTTTTTTAATATATTGTAAAGTTTGCGGTAGCTGATAATGTAATAAACATGCTTTCAATCAATCCAGATAGACCTTCTTATATGCATACACCTCTTCGACATGCAAACAAATAAAACTTCTGTGTTAAAGTAAATGTATTGTAGTCAGTATGTATATGTACGTTGGCAGTTCAGGGAGGACCATCGAGACATATCGATCAGGGACGAGTAGGTAGGACGCCCGCAGTGACTGGATCCAGTATGGCGGCGCGCAATATTGTAACACGTGTTTATGTCTTCGCATTCTGCTGGTTTAGCAACGTGTTTTATTTTTATACATGTCTTATCTGACAATATAGCTGATCTCGATCTGTTTATACTTCCGTGAGATCTGTTTCCAATTCAATATCAGTGCCGTCTTTGTCTGGACCTTTTGGTGTAGTTATCACTTTCATGTTTTTATTTTCTTTCTGTTTGTCGTTTGTGCGTTTTATGCTGACGTACGATATGTGGTTCTGCAGTCTCAAACTATCTTTATGGCCCATTCCATTAACCATTCATCTTTCTGCCAGATGGGACACGTCGTAAAACTGAGCTTTTAATAATAAAAGTGAAGTTTTTTTTTATCTTGAGCCACTATACCACCATTTTTGACACTCGAAGTATCAGTGACTTACATTAACCTAAATTATCGCGTCCTTTATGTGTAACAATAGTGAGGCCACCTATGTCCTGCCATATTCTTACTGATTGATTTGTCAACACGTTTAAAAATTTTAATGTGAGCTTCGTTATTCTGTACGCGTGTTCTAGAACATAATAACAAATGGCTGCCGCATTCCTGAGTTCAGCCTTATAATTAAGTAACTAGCTACCTGTACGTACGCACTTGTATTATTGATATCGTTCGCCACGATCGACTTGAATGATTACTTGGAGATTAACGGATTCAAATTGTAACTATTCGCTCGATTGCTCTGGTTGGTGTTTCGACAGGATTAAGACATTGATTATAACACCATTTAATTAACTAGCGCCAAGCGGTTTTCAGGCATTATGTACTATAGCTGCCTGCTAATATTTTAATTCTGAGAGATACACGTCATTATGCACACTTTGCTTTTCATCTACGAATAAGTCTTCTCAGTTTCTAACGGTCCTTTAGAATAAGGAATTCTGAATATCTGGAATTGTACCTACATCATCACACATTAATGAAAATTAAACAAAATTGCATCCCGATTCCCGAAGTATCACAGTTTTCTTTCTTACCAAATAACAAATCCTAAAACTGCTAACTTAAATTTGATTTGTTCCAGTGGCCTGAACTTCCAAGACTTGATCGTGCGACAGGGCGCCATTGACTCACCCCCCAAGACACCGTTCATCCTCGGCTTCGAATGCGCCGGAGAGATCGAGCAGGTCGGCGAGGGAGTCACCAACCTTAAGGTAACCACGAAAAAATATTATTTAAACTTAACATTACATCAGTATATTTCTGAAGGGTTAGGTTACGGTGATAAGCTACCCTACCATGACGTGTTAAAACAGAACTTATTCCGCTGAGGGAAAGAGACAGAGCTATACAGGGTGTCTAGTACCATCTCTTTCTCACACAGGAATTAGTTCTGCTATAAGATATCATAGTAAACCTACAGTTCTGTAATAGGGGCGAACTTACTGTCATCAACTGGGTCAAAATCTAGACTGACCCAGTGCTAATAAGAAATTCCTGTTAGAAAAACGGAATAATATATAATCATCAAAAGGTTGGGGCAAGTAATGACCAGTGTAAACAAAGGAAAAGGGTTTTGTAAGGATCGCAAGTACATTATTAGTTTCTGCCAGCAGCTACTCCAATTCCAATCCCAAAAGGATGGAGTTTGTGTAAAGAGATAGGTAAAAACAATCACAATCAGACATTTTGTTTTTGCTCGTTCCCCTTTCAGGAAAATTCCGAAGATTTTGCAATTTCACCGCAATTTTCAGCCAAGCTTTTAGGAATTTTAGGGAACAATTTGGGTAACCCTACTCTTAATTAGTTTCTCCGATACGTCTCCTCGTGCAATTCCTCAACATCACTATGTGAAATTTCACACGCCCTCAGAATATTAATTCGGTAATGAATAATACAATTAATGTGCCAAGCAGAGTCTCAACTGGCTGTGAAATTATTTTAATTAACATTTCTTTCTTTCCGATGTTTTATCGCAATCTAATCTAATATTTTAAATTAAAACGTGAGTTTATTTGTTTGTTACACCTTAACACCTTAACGGCTGATCGAGTTTAGACGAAATACTGGGATAGACTATGAGCGGGGCTAGGATATATCCTTGTAGTAAGTTTCCGTGTTATAATTTCCGACATTCACCCGGGCAAAACTTAGTGGTTTTTAAATTAAACTTATTTCAGTGTTTTATTAGATAGTTTTAGCCAAGTAAATCGGTCACGGTGTCGCAACGGATTGCAACCGCCGCTATTTCTAATTTAAGTTTAATTAATTTTAATTGCTATGTCTCTGGGTAATAAAACTTCCGTTTCTATAGTTGTATTGGGACCTAACAGCTAGCTTGGTTGTTAAAAGTTAAACTTAATTAAAATAACTGAAAACCTCTTAAGGTCATAGGTACTCGTCATTGGGAACAACTTTTCCTGGGGGATAATCCATGAAATATCACAAAATCTGCAGTTTTAAAAGTTTTGTTGAATGATTCAAAATTGTATAAGAGGCAATTTATTTTTTGCATGTAAAATAACGAGTCCCATGGCTCCCTAAGAGGTCTTCACTTAAAATAATTAGACCTTCTTTTTCACAAGTGGCCGCTTCAACTTCATGTTTAACATTAATTTATTTATCATCTCATTTACACTCCCTGTTGTGTATGGAATCCTCGTAACTCCTAATCATACCTTAATTCTCTTTTATGTATTGCTGCCCTTTAATAAAAGTAACTTGATACACTGCTTCCTTTTCCATTCTCCCCCAACTGAGTTCATCAGATCGTAAATCAGAATTTCAGTTCATCAGTCGAATTCGACCGCAGATTAATCTTCCACGAATGCCTATGAGGAATCGACATCAAAGCTTTGTAATGGACGGCCCTATAAACACTTCTCGTTGTTTCTGCGCCAAGTGATACATTGTTATTTTTAAGATGTTATGGCTGGATTGCATATTTAGTTCCAAATTTAAATGAAGTTGGTTTTCTTCTTAATGAATCTTTCAAAGCCTCTTGAAGGTGCTTATTTCCTTTAGACGGTGGTAATAATTGACATTGGGTAGGCCGCCTATTTGATTTTTAATTTCAAAAAAGAAAAGTTTTGCGAGATTATCGTATACAGTATGTGTGTGTGGCATCGTAGTTGCCAAACGTAAATACCGATTTTGATTATGATTTAATCTACAGAGGCTTTAAATAAATAAAAATAAAAATATTTATTTCTGGTAATAAGGGTACAGTAAATCTCCTTACGTGCTGGTTTGGTCGAATATAATTCACACTATATTCGATCGAATCACCATGGTGTTAAAGGAGTGCTTTGTCACTCGTACTAGGATTATCCTGTATCACGAGTGCCAAAATGAATGCTTTGGGCTCATTATAATCTTAGCAACATTTGCAACCAGGTTGGCGACCAAGTCGTAGCTCTGCCGGAGTACCGCGCCTGGGCCGAGCTCGTCTCTGTGCCAGCCCAATACGTGTACGCACTGCCCGAGGGTATGACTGCGTTGGATGCCGTGGCAGTAACCACCAACTACGTGGTAGCTTATTTGCTGCTCTTCGAGATGGCTAACTTGACTCCTGGCAAGAGTCTGCTTGTGCACTCCGCTGGAGGCGGCGTGGTAAGTTATTGTTGCTTTATGTTTATTTTTATAATACCTATTCATGTGGATGAACCCTCTTCGGCAGAAGCATAATACTTTCGATTAGAAGCTTCTATCGTCAGACTTGATTGAACAAATTTAAAATCTGCTGTGGACAGACAAAATCCATAAAACAGAGACTGAATTTCACGTCGATAGACAAAAAACATCGACTGGGTAAGTAAAGTCATTATGAAACCTGTGCGCAAAACATTATCGCTATGCACAAGCGTATCTCCAGAAAATGAAAGTGAAGTTCAAGAGCACGTTTTTATCGACCATAAAAACTGACTCACACCCAAAAGTCATGAATGCAAAGCTAAAATTACGTTTATTCAGAACTTGCTTGACAAATACCGAATGAAATCGAAAATACTCCGCGGTAGCATTGACCCTTGTGCAGTAGTAGCTAAGCACACAGCACGCGTCACACACGGCTGTGTACTTGATAATTACTGTGCAAACAGACTAACGAGATGTCTAATTGTTGCTCTAAATAGTTCACCAAATATTCACGTTTGCTCTGGAATGTTAGTATCCATATGACGTGCCCAACGATCACCCTTGCGTGTCAGCGACCGGTAATTTGAAGCTCGGCCGTGGGGCGGGGTGACTATATCAATTATTTGTCATTTATTAACAGGGGAAACCAATTTACAGGCAAAATAACCTACGACTATGCTAACTATTGATGATAATGTGATGGCAAATGTGGATATTGTTTTAGTTTAATTGCGGCTGAAAGCTTTTGATAACTTTGTGTACTTGTGGGGCAATGAACTTGCCATGTATTGAATTTCGTCTAGTTTCTGTAGGACTTTGGCACAATGGGCGGTAATATTAGGTGCGGAAATCAATACAACCATTGATATTGATTTCTAACAATAGGGAAAGTTATCTGGCGCAATGTTCATTTCAAAACTAATCGATATGCTTAAGTATCCGGTTCTAATATTTGATACTAATCGTTATGAAGTTAAAAAGGGTCCACAGCCAAAGCAGTCCATAAGGACCATCGTTACAGCAAACAGACTGCCTGTAAAGTTTTAGATCTTAGCGAGTTAAGTACAGGTTATAAGGGCAAGTCGACCTTTGAGGCTTGTATAAAGGTATCATCACGTACGCGTTTGTAATAAAAGAGTCACAGATAGATCCATTATGTAGGAACCGGTCTAGAAGTCTAATATTCCCATTTGCATTATAGGGCCAAGCAGTAGCTCAGTTGGCTAAGACTGTTGACAATGTGACGGTGTTCGGCGTCTGCTCGAAGACTAAGCACGAAGCTCTGAAGGCTAACAACAACAACATCGACCATCTTCTTGAGCGCGGCAGTGACTACACCAGCGAAGTCAGAAAGTAAGTCAACCCTTATATTAAAAAGATTTTAAACTTTTCAGGTACGACTAAGAAAATAAATAAGATAAATTGGGGAAAGCGTAGTAATGACTCTGTTTTACCATTTCTTTTGAGCAAAAAAACAACGCTATTCTTTTTTTTAAACAAATCAGAGTTGGGCTTATGATACAACCCAGCGAACCCAATCTTTCACCACTAACAAAACACACCCTATATCTACTGCAAACAGTTTAAACCTTGCAGCAGTTGAAATCGTTTATAGAGTACCTATCTAACATTCATACAAGACATAGTTTTTATCCATCTGATACATTTTTATGATACTTACAATATTGACGTTCTAAACCCACTCCTTCCATTAGCAAATTGGGATTATGAGATTACTAATCTCAAAATGCTTATATCACGTTATCTAACGTATCAGCCCTTTAACGGATATCCACTACCCACACTCTTTATATTGTACCCCTAGTTGTACTTTCAGATCCGTTTTTGTAAATAGGGCTTTAACACTAAAATGTTTAGAATTGAAACTGCTTCGTTTGAAATTATCTACCAATAGATGATAGTTATATCTTAAGTTCTAGTTCTCTTTTGTTTTGGATATAAGTATGTAGTTCCAGACTAGACCTAGACCCAGGCTCATGGCTTATATCGAGATTTACTATGCTACTACGAAGATCCACCTAGATTGTAGACGGAGTCCATCTTTGCAGGGTAGATATTGGCAGCTCAATGGCGATAATTGAAGATTACAGTGAACTATTTACAGCAATATATTGATGATCAAAAATTTCAGTAATAGTTACTACCTTGAAATACCTCATCGCCCTTGCGTTCTTTCGCAACACGATCTCACAAGTGTTCGATAAATATCGAATATTAAAGTTCATATCAAGAATTCGGTGAGATCATCTATAGTTTGAATGAGCTTCATTGTGCTTTGAACACTTGCCAAAGTGAAAAAATCAATGTGGTACCGCCCCATTTATTACTACTTTGAGCGATCTGTCTTACGCTATTACCAGTTGTAAACATAGTGCGTATTTTATGTCATCCTTCCGAGACAACTTGTAAAATGAACGTAAAGCTAATCGCAATTTTAGTCAGTACAAGTCTGACATGCCCCCCGCCTCGCCCCGCCCAGAGCGGGGGGAAGTCATTAGATGATTTCCCAGCCGAAAAAAAAAATAAAAAAAATCTAAACGCTATGAATCGCAAAAACAAATTAATATATTCAGCAATCATGAAGAATTTAAAAAATGAAGGGAAGGATCGGGTACGTGATATCACTGATCTAAAAATATTCCCGTCCAGCGGCCCTTCATCTCACTAATAATACCTTTGTTTACGTTACACACACTAAATGTTTGGTATGCGAGCATTTTTATGCCCGTGTATTCCTATTATTGTCACAATAAATTCTTACTAGTTACGGCAATTTGTCAGTTCATTTTATGATGGTGTTACAAGAATCTCTTCCGAATTCCTTAGGGACATAATCATGTGGTTCATCATTCAAGAATTTAAAGTTGAATCATTGATGATCTACTTCCCGACGACGTTTCAGAGCTCAAGTATGTTGTTCCCAATCCCATGCTTAGTTAATTGGCGCTTATTACAGTTACATATTTCAGTGCGAGTGCTCCTCGTGTGATATGTGCAATACCACTTAACGAAGACCTCTCCCACCCCCTTAGAGCTTTTATTAACGGTTTAAAAGAAGGGATTTAATAGTCGGAGTTGAGGTCTGGTTTCGTTGGTCGCCTACCACGTTAATTGTTCGGTTTATAACCCGCTCCTTAGGGCAGCTGCTTCGTAACAAGCGCGTCATTTAATTCTCGTAAATAGACGAAAGATATTTTTATATCTGGTGAGCACTTTACAGCGTAAACAAAGAGCCACACAAGTTCAGAGTAAATAAATAGTCAGTTATCTACTGCGCGTAGAAATGCTCTTACAACATATTGATTTACAATATAAAGTGTGCTATCTAAACATGTACGACTACTTACTCCATCTTTTGTATTTGTGAAATCATGACTAGACAGAAACTGACTAGAAAACAGTTGTATTTATAACTAACTGGCGCCCGCCCGGGTTATATCGAAAAAAAATCCTATGTTATTCCAAACTTTAATGTACCTCTGTGCCAAATTTCATCAAGATCTGTTTAGCCGTTTTGACGTGAAAGAGTAACAAACATCCATACATCGATCCATCCTCACAAACATTCGCATTTATAATATTAGTAAGATAATCTAACTACTTGCTGGCTGTAATTAGTTAGAAATTTTATACCTAAGTTTGATTTATTATCTAGTTAGTTTAAAATTAGTATAAAACTAGTAAGTACTACTAAATTATCGTATCCTTGGGAAACGTTCTACATTTCTTTAATATGATTAAAGGGTTTTATAAGCCAATAAAATGGCGGAAATTAAGAAAAACGTTTCCTATCATTAATACTAATAGATAGAGATGATTAATAAATACCTTCCTGTAGAATATAATTTCCCGTTCCTCTATTAGAAAGGACTAGCTATGCCCGGCTGTTTCACCCGCTGCCCAGCTCTAGGGGCTTAGCGTGATGTTATATAGCTTTCCTCGATAAATCCATCACTAATTGTGCTATCAAAACATGTATTTTTAATTCGAACCCGTAAATCCTGAAATTGGCGCTTACAACCAAACAAACACTTCAGCATTTTAATAAATAGTTAAATTCTTCCAAATACCAGTGCAGTCTCCTTAAACGAATATCGATTCTTTACCGACTTAAAAAAAGTAGGTGGTTTTTAATTCTTCGTCCATTGTAGGTTGATTTTCAAAATTAATTTTACAATCGAAAGGAACCCAAATCACTTCTATTCAATCAATCTAATATAGCTTTATGAGTTACTAGCTTTTGCCCGCGGCTTCGCCCGCGTTAAATTTGGGGTAACACAGTTCCCCTTGCGCCTTATTGATTTGTAATAGCAACGCTAAGTTTTCCCTTTTCTTCCCTCTTTCTCCCTTACATCCCACTTTTTTTAAATAAAAATTAGCCTATGTCTGTCTCCTGGTTCCCAACTATCTATGTACCAAAATTCATCACAATCGGTTTAGCCGTTAAAGCGTGAAGAGGTAACAAACAAACAAACAAATTCACTTTCGCTTTTATAATATTAGTAAGGATGTTCTAATTTTTTTCTTCTTCAACGTACCTATTTGGATGATATGCTTCTATCTTATAGTAGAAACGAAAAATTTATTCTCGATAAGAACTTCTGTGAGATACCAGCCAAACTAAAAAAACTAAATTTAAAACTGACTTTTGTTTGACTCATAGGTACATTCATTTCATCCCACTGACTTCCGATTTTGTAAATAGGTTTTTCTTTGGCAAAAAGATTTTTATTACAGCCTGTTTAGTTGTGGTATTATCGAGTATTTATTATACACTAGCTTCCGCCCGCGACTTCGTCCGCGTGGCATAGTTACTTTGGGCTAACGCTAACTTTAACCCGCGTGATGATCGAAAAAATGTATTTTTCTCGCCCCTTTTCTTCCCTCTTCCTCCCACATTTGTCACTTTATAAAAATTGCGTATGTCCATTTTTCATCAAAATCGGCACTTAAATTTATAAGCCATATCATCCATATACGATATAGAGTAGGTTTGCCATCAAGTTGGCTATGCGGTTCATATGCTTGCCAGCCACGCATTCTTGCGTAGCGTGGTCGTGGGTCACAGCAAACCAACATTGCTCATAGAAAGCGCAGCTCAGGTTGTAGCCACACTATCTGTTCATGAGTGGCGGCCTTAATGTTAATTCCTAAACATGTTTTCGCACCTTTTTCCGCAACATGCTTTGTTTCGAAGAAGAACTGCTAATTATACTTCCTGTATAGAAAACTATCCAGTGGAGGCCTAAAATGCCGCTAAAATTAATTACGTAACAATTCGTAAAGTAGTTGCATTCATAATATTAACTGTCTGTGACCCATTTTAAAAATGTTAACGTGATTTTATTATCCTACTAGCTGCGCCCCACGGTTTCACTCGCGTGGTGATAGAATATTGTGATAATAATTATTAGATATACAATAAATATTTATGATGAAACGTAGCCTATATCTTAATATTCTGATATGTAAGCTATATTATTGTAAAGTTTCAGCAAAATCCATTCAGTAGTTTTTGCGTGAAAGAGCAACAAACATAGTTACATACATACTCTCAAGCTTTCGATTTTATAATACTTACTAGCTTTTGCCCGCGGCTTCGCTCGCGTTAAATTCGGGGTTACACAGTTCCCCTTGCGCCTTATGGATTTGTAATAGCAATGGTAAGTTTTCCCTTTTCTTCCCTCTTTCTCCCTCACATCCCACTTTTTTCAAAAAAAATATAAGCCTATGTCCGTCTCCTGGTTCCCAACTATCTCTGTACCAAAATTCATTAAAATCGGTTTAGCCATTAAAGCGTGAAGAGGTAACAAACAAACAAACAAACTCACTTTCGCTTTTATAATATTAGTAAGGATTAGTAGGATTTTTTTTTCCTGTTGGGAAATCATCAAATGACTTTCCCCGCCCTGAAGCGGGGGGGAGTGTCAGACTTGTACTGACTAAAACCCACCCATGTTCCTTCTTTTGCCCTTTACGTTCCGGGGCCGCGGTATCTCTATCGAACAACCCCCAACCCAGGCAAGATTATGATTCTGCTAAAGCGGCCATTTTGGGACCCCGGACCTCTGCACTGTGAAATGGCCAATTCACTTGCTAGACTCTCTAGTTTCCAAGTGATGATGTTGAACTCATATTAAGCAATATCTTTTAGATAATATTATACTTCGTTTGTCTAAAGACTAGTGTTGTTACCAGGGTGTCTGCCGATGGCGTGGACATCGTGCTGGATTGCCTCTGCGGTGAGGAGTGCAACCGTGGCTACCAGCTGCTAAAGCCGATGGGACGATACATCTTGTATGGTATGTATTCAATTCTATGGACGTGGATTTGCTTACATCTTACACCAGCCTGCAGTTGGAAAAATACTCAGCTATTGATCGCAATAACTACTATTAGGTACACTTCTGGCTTACTCTTCGGGGATTACAAGCGTGTTGCTATTTTGTGGCCTCAATTCTAATGCCGCAATTTAATGGGAAAGTTAAAGCCATATTCTCAAACCAAACTCATGTACCTATGAATCGAGAACTGGATTAAAAAGGACACTGCAGTTTAATTTTATTTAAATATGTTTATTCGGGACACATAAGTAAAAGAAAATCCATGGTGTTATCAATAAAATAATATCTCACTCTGTGCTGCCTTGCAAAGTGTACAAATTAATAATGTTTACACCTGCACTATTCAATAGTGTACTGCTTAATATTAACCAAACTCAAATATAAACTTAGACCAAAGTTTCGCAAGGAGTTTCGCCTTTAGAATATAATTATAGTGCTTGAAATATCAACTCCATCTAAACTTAAAATAGGTTGGATTCCCTTTTTCTATTACCTAACATTATTAGTTAATTTCACAAACGTGATATCCTACAGAGTGTGTTTAAATGCGTGTTAGTAAACAATGGTGTGTATCACAGGATCATCTAACATCGTGACCGGCGAGACGAAGAGTTTCTTCAGCGCCGCGCGTGCCGTGAGTACTCAATGATTAATTATCTGATTGTCCCGCGCTGAGGTGCGTGTGCGCACGCTCTAATACATTTTGTTATGATCGGTTCAAACGAGAATGTAAAGGTTTTTGTTGGAACTTAAATTAGTAGTTTCAAACTTTACAGTATTCTGGGGTTGCCTTGCCAAATAGTCGCCAAGAAGATGGAATTTATTAGAATAAAATCCAAAAGAATAAAAAAAAAGAATGAAATCAAGGTCGGTTCTCATAACACGATGTTCACAGCGTCCAGATGATTGCCTAACCTGCCAGAATCTTGATGCATTTGCGTTGCATTTAAATTTTTCCGAAACGGTTTTTCGAGGGTTGTAACTTTGGACTGTGAATTCATTTTGGAGCTTATTGTTTGGTTTTAAGAACTGACCAGCTTCATTTGGCGTGTCCTGAATCTTTTAGAGAAGAGAAGGTGTTTCTACAGACATGTTCCATTTCTTCCAGTGGTGGCAAGTAGACAAGGTGTCCCCGATCAAGCTGTTCGACGAGAACAAGAGCCTGGCGGGACTGAACCTGCGACATCTGCTGTTCCAACATGGCCGCGCCGAGTACGTGCGCCGCGCTGTAGAGCGTGTGTTCGCACTATGGGGAGAAGGCAAGGTCAAGCCGCTGGTGGACTCCACCTGGGCGCTTGAAGATGTAAGTTTAAAATTTTACTGGTTGAACTTCTAGGTGGTGAAAAGAGGGAGCTGGTGAGAAGAATTGTAGATGAGTACCTGATGATAATGTTGGTTGAATTTGATGCGTAATACCCAGTTAGAACCAGTCGATTTCTGGAGTGAGGCTCTCAGGATTCAACAGTGTGACTCAATTCTCTCAAGAGTTAATTTTTTAAATTTAATATTTAGATGTCTACTGCATAACTAACATTCATATCCTACCACCAGGTCGGCGAAGCCATGCAAAAGATGCACGACCGTAAAAACATCGGCAAACTTGTGCTCGACCCATCACTGGAGCCGAAGCCCAAACCCGCCACTCCCGCTAAGGGCAAGTCCGGCAAAGAGAAAAAACCAGCCAAAGAGAGTTCCGAAGACAAGAAGGACAAGGAAACTAAGGAGGAGGAGAAGAAGCCAGCTGAGAACGGTGAGAAGAACGGGGAAAAGAACGGTGAAAAGAATGGTGAAAAGAACGGTGAAGAACCGCTCACTAACGGTAACAGCGACGAAGGTCAGTCTCGAACTATTGTGACCAGGCATGCGTAGTGCGAACACGCTTTCATTGCTCCATTTTTGAATCGCCTGTGACGTCATAGCTTGTGAACACTGTAGCTGAAGCTGCGGTGTGAACGAGCCACAATTTCCATAGACAATTCAATAATGTTGGTACAAGTAACGAGTATTTATTCATCATGCGGGTGAAATTAACATCTGTTGGTATTATAAAGCTTTTTTGGCTTCTGAAATTACAATGCACCCTTCCCACTAAATTGATATTGATGACCTTTTTAACTCTAATTTGTCTATCAATTGAAGAGATATAATTTTTGTTCAGAAACCAATTTAAGCTCGTTGACCGCAGTTGTGCGTTTCACCCTATTATTATTTTTATTATAGCTTTATTTTAATTAACTACGCACGCATTTAAATTGGCTAAACGCATAAATTGGCTTCTTGCGGAGCCCTATTTTGAAAGAAGTATTGTATTTATTCAGCCTTTAGACTTGCTAGTAGCATTTTTTTATTATAGTTACCTATTACCGTAGAGATAATATCATTTTATTATTTATTTATCACATGCGATCATAAAGTACAAACAAAATTAAACATTTATTTTACACAAAGGTTTTATTATAAAAATAAATACCTAAATATAATTTATAAAACAAGCAAAACTAAGGTTATTTAGAGCGCATTTATATTTCAACTCTAGCTGTTGCATGTACGGCTGTGTGGGGTTTTGGATTAATTTCCTTGATAAGAAAATACGCATGGAAATAATTAATCAGTTTCATTGTCAGCTAAATGAGCGACGTGATTATTTTGTTTTTTTTTAAACGAGGGTCACTGCATAAAAAAAGACTGCTTTGCTAAAACCCCAGACGGCTCTCAATGAAAATGGACGATGCGGAAGCACTAAGCTCCACTCTGTATTCTAAATTCTAAGAGAATAGCCCTACTATTTAACATTACAATTTTTCCGAGCAGTGAAACACACCTTTAACCAAAAGCTGTGTAATTTGTTATTATTGCATATTCGTATGTTGGCCTTTAGATATGTATTTAAACTAAACTTATTTTGGCCTGTTAAATATAGATCGCCCCCCTGTTAAGTGGGATTTAAACATAACTGGTGATAACTTGGTGTACTATTGAGTACAAATCTGCATAAAGTTTCGGGGATTATAGGCGTGATTACGTTGAATAAAAATAATTGGTAATTTTTTTCATCCAATCTTTTTCCTTGTAAGAATCATGTCTAAGGGCTGTTTAATTGGTGAAAATCTTTGATGAAAAAAATATACGTTTAGCCAGCTTGGTCATAAAAAGTCGGGTCTGAGATTTCTTTTTTAGGGTTCCGTAGTCAACTAGGAACCCTTATAGTTTCGCCATGTCTGTCTGTCCGTCCGTCCGTCCGTCCGTCCGTCCGTCCGTCCGTCCGTCCTCGCTTAATCTCTGTGACCGTTAGCACTAGAAAGCTGAAATTTGGTACCAATATGTATATCAATCACGCCGACAAAGTGGTAAAATAAAAATTTGAAAAAAATGTTTTATTAGGGTAGCCACCCTATATGTAAAATGGGAAGTGTTTTTTTTTTTAATTTCAACCCTAACGTGTGATATATTGTTAGAAAGGTATTTAAAAATGAATAGGGGTTTACTAAGATCATTTTTTGATAATGTCAATAATTTCGGAAATAATCGCTCCAAAAGTAAAAAACAATGTGTCCCCCCCCCTCTAACTTTTGAACCATAAGTTTAGAAAATATGAAAAAAATCTGAAAAGTAGAACTTTATAAGGACTTTCTATGAAAATCCTTTTGAACTTGATTGACACAACAGTTTTTGTACAAAAAAGACAAAAAGTTGTACAAAATAATTTCTGGACTAAGTTTGTAGTATAATCGTATATGCAAGCATTTTTTGTAACTTTGTTTACATATTTTATTATCCTGAACGTATCTTTTTTCAAACAAAAAAAAATTATTGAAATCGGTTCTCGCAATCCAAAATTACCACCGAAATTGCACGTCTTTGTATTAATTAGTAACCCAATTCCCCGAGAGATGGCGCTGTATGTACTTATTACATTGGATCGGGTATTACCGAATTGTTCGGTTGGCCTCATAACTGGGAACACTTATTGTGACGGACGGGAAACTACGGAACCCTACACTGAGCGTGGCCCGACACGCTCTTGGCCGGTTTTTCTAATTTCGATAGTTAGGGTAGATATTATAATCCTCTAACGGTTTTTATTATAGTATAGTTCTAGAATTTTCTTTGGGAATAGTTTGGATACAAGACGGAATACACCGACGCTAAAACGGTTTAAAAAAAAATGCTGTTCCATACATTTTAATCGGTCTTGCCATAGGAAACAGCTGTGTTTTTTTTTTAATAAACGACAAAAAATGTCAGTGGTCAAATGTTTTAGTGTCCGTGTTCCTCGTCCCTGTATATTTATGCTTGGGGCCGGTTTCATTTTTCAATTAAGTTCCTAGACAAGTTATTAAGAAAATGACGTATTTAGCACATCATTTTAAATAGACATTCTGTTATTGTTTAAAATTTGGACATCTTAAAACAGGCCCCTATAAAGGCTTAGAAAACATGAGCATGCTTTTTGCATTGATTCGAATATATGATTTTAAATAACTGTAGAAACTAGAAATGTTATCAATAGGTATATTGGAATCTTGTTTCAGCATCTAGACTGTATGTTTCAAACTTTATCTAATGTAAAGTTTTGAATTACCTACAGATTTTCTCAGAACAATGTAATAACTTAAATCTAAGAGCGCACCCATGTCTCGGTTCGTTACCCATAGTTTAGTTTGATTTACTCTTAAAACTTTTGCGGGCGCCTATTAAGTTTTAATGGGCCATCCCGAACCGAAACGGGATACAGACAGACTCAAAGAAATGTATGCGCTTCCCATACTGAACCGACACATGTGAGGATGTCTCGGTGTACAACAGTCCTTCAGTTGTTTTACCTCTGACAATTTATACAACCCAACATCAATCTTATTATAGGGTGAATAAATATCAGTGTGTTTTTGATATACTTAGCAACGCACTAACAATCTTATTTTAATGAGAATAGAGGTTACTGTGATTTCGACAGCGATCTCAAATAATTGTGCAAAGACTATAGTCACCTGCGTAGCTTGACTGTGACAGCGACTTCAGTGGTTGTTAGGACGAGTTACGTAGTTCAAATCTACGTGACGTACTATTAGTTGGATTTTATTGTATCCTGTGCTAATTATGTTTTATTTTCTCCACTTGCAGAGTCAAAGGAGAAGGAAAAGGAATCTAGCTGAATTACTTCCCTTGAGGACTGAACCAGATAAACCACCGCCAATTGATTATTTTAGAGTTGAAGCTGTCTGGAGGTCGCCGCGCCTTGCTTGCTCGCCGGCGCTACTATATGTTGCCTCACCTTCTTATCTTATACAAGTCTGATACCCGACATCCTTCGGTCGCAACATCCTATTTATAAATGTTTTCCATCATTGTAACCATTGTAACTCGCGATCGAACGATGTCGCACGCTAATTTTAGTTTTTAATTATTCGTTTTTTCTCTATCATCACACTCTCCTAGTTTTGTTAGTAATTATGAAATTAATCGTTGAAAATGCGACAGCGAAAATACAATGAATTTTTTATTTCTTAATTAATCAATTATTTCTTTTATAAATTAATTTCATAATTTGGCCTAAGTTAAGAATCGTCACAGATAATACATACAGTCTTTTTTTTATTATAGTTTAATGTTTAAGACTTTATTTTTAAGATGAGATATTTTAATCTGCAGTTATTTTGAATGGCTATTGTATATCTAAGGTGCAGAGATGCTTAATCTTTATGTATGTTAAGCTTTAATATTTTATTAGTAAATGTTTAAAATTTGGCCCACGAGACCCACAGCCGCACCCGCCCGGGCGGCAGCCATGGCTCCGTCGCTCCGTCGCCGTCGCCGTCGCACGTCCGACTGTCTGTTGTCAGCGACTAACGAAAGAAAACCTTACGTGTGATATTTTGTGGTAGGTATGCTAGATGTTTTGCGGTATTTTTATGCTGCGTTTACATGACATATTATTTTTATTACTTTGATTACAAAAAAACGATTGCTTTATATTTTTATACTTAACATTTTGTAAATTATTTTCTAGTTAAGAAGACATTTCACAGAGTTTATTTGAACGCACCGGTCATTGTGTGACAGACACGATCGTCCGCCTAGCTAGAGTCTTCTACTCCTGAAATCTTAGGACGAGCTTATAGTAATCCAAATGTGAAATATTTTTGTGTCTAAGTTCATACGAATCAACATAATCGATGTCACCTATGGTATAAGTAATATTTTTATATTCCAGTAATAAACGACTGTGCCGCGTCTCATCTCATATAATGAAGCTTTCTATGTATCTTTCACACGATTATCGCATATCTACTCGAACATACACATTCACACGATGTATATTAGGATTAATATTTTGATACCAATATTCACTGCATTTCTTTTGATATAACTAGCATATTGTATTTGTCTACCCCTTTATTTCTTAAGGTTGTAACATTTTCGGCCATATAAATGTACAGTATGGTTGTAGGTAATGTACCCAGTACTACTTAAATATTTTATCTGTAAACACATATCATGCGGATGTAAAATGTAACTCACAGAGGCTGATCGTAGTCCGGTGCGCCGGAGTAAAGCATCACCGCATACTGCGTACTGCATACTACTCCACTCTGCTCAACCCTGTCACTGCGCTCTGTAACGTGTGTTCATAGTTCATACTACCGCCGACTTGTTTGACAGACTTGAATTTTTATAAACTTTTACCCTTTTTGAACATTTTTGCAAAAAATAGTTTAACATGAGCGCGTGTTGTGATCCGACCTGTACCTTGTACCGCTTCCAGTATCCGGTGCGAAGTAGTGAAGTACCAGCGCCGTGGGTTGTGACTGCGGGTAGCCTAGCAAGGCTGGCAACACCGGAGTGACGCACTCCAACTCTCTCTAGGTAGCTTTTGTATCAGTAGTGGCACACGAGTGTATGATGCTGCTTTGTTTATCGTACGGTGGCTTGGTGCTAGTTTCGTATCGTACGCGGATACATCTCGCTTCAGTGTCTCGGACCAATATCTTAATGCTACTTTTATTCTTATCAGTAATATTCTTCGCTTTGTGTGTCAAATATGTGCGAATTTCTTGTAATGTAAACCTATATTAATTAAATCTTGTGTATATCGACCTGTATAATGGTTTAGAATTATCTCTGAATTTTCTTCTATAAGGATATTTGATGAAATTCAATAGTAATAGAGCTGGGGTGACTGCGCCGTTTGTGATTGTGTCCAAATTGTTGTAGGTTAGTATCAAAATTGATGCCAATATTTATTAACTGGAGGATGGGTTGAGAAGGAAGGAGAAACTCGCGCGGTCACGCCAGCAGGCTCATAGCAGACTGGGTCGTTATTGTATTACACATTTATTTTTATAAGGGCGGGCCAGTGTGATATCTATACTATGAAATAAATAAATAAATATGTATGATCTGTAAAAATGCTTACGAAAGTCTTTTATTTCGAAATCCCTTCACCTAGATGTGTATCACTATTCAGTAAAGATCCTGCAATACCTTGAATATCTGACAACAAAAATCTAATTAATGATTAGTTCCAAGTTTCCAGGAGTTTTGTAACTAATATAGGTACAAAGATACATGAATAATAACGAAACACTCAAATGGAAAGTTGCCCTAAGGCTCCTACACACAGTGCCGGCGGCAATGCCGCCGGGTTAATGCCGCCGGCAATACAAGCGTCGGGTCCTACGTGTAGCAAAGCCGGCGGCTTTGAACGCCGCCCGCCGGGTGCGCGGGTGCATGGCCGGCGGCCCTGCCGCCGGCACTGTGTGTAGGGGACTTTACAATCTGAGATTCCCTCTCAGATTTTGCCCGCGGCTTCGCTCGCGTTAAATTAGTGATAACACTGTTCCCCTTTTCTGTTTTGCAGCTACCTGTAGTTTTTGCCCATACGCCGTATTTATTGTAATAGCAGCGCTAAGTTTTCCCTTTTCTTCCCTCCTTCTCCCTCAATTCACACTTTAAAAAAAATTGCCTATGTCCGTCTCCACTCTACAGGGTCCTAAACTCTCTCTCTGTACCAAAATTCATCAAAATCGGATTTGCAATTTACTTTAGGCGTGAAGACGTAACAAAAAACCTCACTTTCGCTTTTATAATATCAGTAAGGATTATCACAGGAATAACGTAGGCTCTTTGTATAAAAAATAGATCTGATACAAAGTTTTAACCTTATGTAAATAGTGGTCCATCCATACGGCTCACAGCTGGTAATGTTCGAATATCTATACTAATATTATAAAGCTGAAGAGTTTGTTTGTTTGAACGCGCTAATCTCAGAGACGACTGGTTGGAATTGGAAAATTCTTTTAGTGTTCGATAGTCCATTTCTTGAGGAAGGCTATATAACATCACGCTACGACCAACAAGTGCTGAGCAGCGCGGGTGAAACCGTGGGGAACAGCTAGTAATCTAATACGCGCCTGAAAGTTGTTAAATTGTTAAGTTGGTAAAGTGAGATGTTGCTGCAATAGCAGCAAAATCTCACTAAGGTAGGTACCTATTCGTAATGAATAGACGTTATTGAAGATCCAATTTTACGATTTATTTATTAAACATTTTTAATCTAAATAGACAGCATAGACGACAACATTTGCAAATATATGGGGGTTTTCAAAACTGTACGAGGCGAAGGCATCCCGTTCGTGATCCCATAAAAATGAATGGAACACGTAAACGCTCTGCTGCCGTCGTTGTCCGATACACACGCTTACAATCACTCTGTATCTGCAAGACAGTCAAAATAAAATCAAATACGACCACAGTATTGTTTCATAAAATAAAATTAAAATAAACATACACACTTATTGATAGAGACCCAAATTCCCAACTTAAGATCCAATCCGTATCTTAAATTAAATACCTAATTTATTCGCATGTGGTATACGAAAGTTAAATGGTAATTAAACGAAATGGGGATACCTCTATACATACTCTTACAACATCTAATTGAATTAAACTAAATAGGAGTGTTACAACAATTTTCGTCTAAGGTAATCCTGGGTCATGTAGAAACATTTCAAACATTTGACTAACCAGGCGTATACATTTATTCATTTTTTTTAGATGTCGTGTAGGTCTTTCAGTTCACTGGGTAATTTGTTTAATAATTTTATTGATAAAGGGAAAAAATCCTCCTATCAAGATCGATTTTAGGCAAGGGAAAGTTATTGGGAAAAACGAGTATTAAAATTACAATAGTCACTAAAGGTGTTGTTGTGTACTGGTGTTTTAACGGAAATATAATAACACAAAGAAAAAAATGAAAATTTTGTTTTATGAAAAATGGTTTGCATGAATTTCATGACTCTACGTTACAAAGTGCGTCAATGCTTTTGACCCAGGGATACTCTATTAACACGTAGTTTTGTAATGAACAGCACCATGGACATAACTCTGTTACACAAATATCTGTCTTTTTAAAATTTGCGTCCACATCATATTATGTCCTTTTTCGATAATGTCGCTTAAGGCACCAAAATATATGATTTTCATTTCACCTAGATTCTGATTTATAATGATGAAGCGATGTTATCGTCGATTTCCAACACAGTAGCCAGAGTTACACGATAGAAGTTCATTTTTTATCAAGAAACATGTAGGTAGGTACCTCTGTACTTCTTGCGATGACCTAATCTGAAATAGCAACTGTTAGCAACCGGCAATCGCTTTACAATAGATAATGTAGATAAGTACCTACTACAAGTTGTCTGGTAAATAAATATACTTACACATGATTTACAAATTAACATCTTCTTCGACAGCAACAGCAGTAACAGCATGAGAACAGCGAGCAGCCGGCCAGGAGCGGCAAAATGTACATTATAATGGAATTGGTATTGCGCACATTGTCCAAAGACAAATTTATATTTTACAAAACAACCATGAAATAATGTTTCTTTATTGATGATGATGATTTATGATGTCTGTCACGCTTACCTGTCATAGTTTTCTTCTTTCACAGCGTTACGTAACGTTTCTGCGAGGTTCAAACACAATTCAGGTATTACTTTTTCGCTATATTCCATTTCCATCAACTCTGCATCCACCACTCTTTTAAGGACTTTTTGTATTTTATCAGCATCGAAACGATTCTTTGGATTGAGTCGGTAAGTAGGTTGATAAATTCGGACCTGTTTAGATTGGCTTTCAGTCATTTTGTTGGATCAATACAAAAAATTAAGGGGGACTTAGCAACATGACTACAAAGATAAGCACTTCCTATACAGGGTGACCCTGAAAGTAAGGATCAAATCGAATAGGGGCTTTTTCTTGCTCTTTTCTTGCCCCTATTCGATTTGATTTCCTGGGACAATATTTAATAATAGAATAGAGTCAATGCATCAGGATTCTCATCATGGCAACACTACCGTTAGTAACTGCTCCCTCACACTCATAGCAATGGACCATTCAACTCTGTTGTGCAAAATACTAATTCAACTTGAATAATACAAAAACTAGTACGGAATTGCTGTTACAAAATTGCAAGCATCGTTAAAGGTCCTAGGAACTGTTAGATAATTGTAGTCTTCTGAGGAATTAAAATCGTTCCACGATAGTCTCCCTAAATACCGCCCTTCGTGCCGTCTGACAAAATGTCCTCTGTGCGTCTGACTCAACTAAGCTGTTGCCAAATTGAGAGAAATATCACCTACCCCCAGCTGAATGCTGATACATAGTAGGTATATGAAAAATGATAGTATAATAAGAACTTGATATCGCTAAACATTTAGTAACATAGAGTTGCCCTACAAGGTCACAGTGGTGGCCAATTGTAACCAGATACTACAAAATAAAAACTAGGTATGCTGTAGGCTTTACTAATATTTTACCGCTTTGGTCTTTCTGAAGCTGACGTATCTTCCTATTACACTTGTTCTCCCCACTGAACTTGTCCAATCACGAGACATTTTTCAATCTTTTTTGTGCAGCCTACTCGTTTTAAAATTGTATTTTATTAAATAAAAAAACGAACGCTTCTATCCGATTTTTGGTTTCTAGTCTAGGATTCTACATAATTATCATAATGCAAACAATCAGGAGAAATCAGGGCGGTCGCACAATAACGAGAAATTCAAATTGATGTCTAAAACGCCGAGTTTCTAAGTTCAACGCAGTGCATTAATGCATCTGTGCCTGCCCAGCTTATCAGCTGAGCTTGTTTGTTTACGTCACTGTCAAAGTGTCAATGCCAAAAATTGGCGCGTTCCTGCCGCTAAATTCTTACGGCTGTCTGAATTCTTACGGCTTTGCAGTGAGGATGAAGAAAATATACTTCATTCACAACAAGTGATCTAAAACCTTAAGCAAGTGATAGATTGGTCAGTGTTGAGTTTAGACTGATAAATTTTGTATGTAGCTGGAGTTCCTTGTGAGCTAAGAGAGCACCTACCTACCTAACCTACCCTACCCTACCCTACTTTACTCCAACCCCAACCCTGAATAGTCAAGTGGACAGAATTCCATTTTCTTGTCAACTGAAATCGTCACTAAAATAAATGTGATGCAATATAAGTAGTAGTAGTATGTAATATAATATTATTTAAGTTCCAGACTGGAACTTAAATAATAGTAAAGTTCGAATCTTTTAGTTCGAGTATATTATTCTACCATAACAAAATATAAGTGCTGTTCAGTGGAATCTTCTGGAAGCTCTCAAAATGAGTCATCAGTCGACATTGACGAACTATTTTCAATCAATTTCTTCACCAATCTCATTGACCATGAGTACTAAAAAGCGTAGTTTGAGCCTCAAGAGAAACTCTAGCAAATCACCTAGAACGCCGAGTAGGTCACCTAACACACCGTTATTGTCACCTACGACGCCGAAAATGTCACTCTCAACACCGAAAAAGTCACCCGCGACAAGTCCCGATGTGGTAGAGGTGAAAAGAGAAGAGGAAATAGTGACCTTGTCAAGTGATAGTGAACATGAAGCAACGCCAGTAAAAAGAAGGAATGTTGGCATATCTGTTAGACCTATAGAATCACTGAGAGACAAGACACCTATACGCAATAGTCAGGAACAGGCAGGATTAGGAACCAGTGCTGGTGCTTCAAATTGCTCTATAGAGTTTATGGAGTACAATATCTCTCCTGGGACAGTACTGGTGCAGTCTCCAAGGACTCCTTCATCTCAAAAGACTCCATCATCTAAAAGTTCTAGCTCTACCAAAGAGTTCTACTCTCCAACTAAGAAACGGCTTGTGAAGAAGAAATCTCCAGTGAAGAGGAACTTAGCAAGTCAATTCAATGAAAATTTTTCACCAAAAACCTCTTTTGAAGGTAACAGATTTGATCATAGTGTTGAGAACAGGGATGATAAAAGTAAGTGATTTAAACAATGACACACAAATTTTGTAAATGTTCTATAATATTATTATACCTAAATGGAAATGACTCTCTATCTTAGTCTGTGTGACCAAAAGTATGCCCTTGTCTCAATATTTCTCAATAAACCAGACATTTTTGTGAATTATGTAGGAAATTCAAGATGTTGTACTACATACAATAATTTATTTGCTTTGTTTTTGAATGGAATATTATAAAAGAGATAAATGCCAAATACTAAAATAAAGTTATAGATAAATTGTTACTGTCATTACCATATAATTTGCTTAATTACATGGTAATGCTAATGACTGTGATACATTATATTTGTCTTTTACAAAGTTATTTATATTTGTTGGTAATTAACATATGGATACATTGGGCCAATCCCCAGATTACGTGATACTTGAATCTTATTTTTGTACATACATACTAAGAGACATGAATCTTTAAACAATGTCAATTCACACAAATTACTACTTACAGCTGGATTTCTTCTATCAATAATAGACAAGTACCTCAAGTCTGAGACTCTCAAGCCTTTACTAGAAAAAGAGTCACAAGAACTTCTAGAAAAATGCATGGAAGTAGCAAAGCCAGGTATGAAACTGATGTGCCGCTTATACTGGCGCCAGCCAGGCTGGTTCCGCAAGGAGGACCTTAGCCGGATAGTGACAGAAAAGAAGAAAGATGTTGAAAAAGAGTGCATGAGTACTCCAGACCTTTTTACTATGATATCCTGTTTGAAAGGGTTTGGTTTAATCACAGAGGCTGGAACTGATGGTAAGATTCTTCCACAGTTCAAGTTTAAAATAAAGGGATTTTAAGAGAAAAAAACATGTATTGTTATAAGGATTCTCTTCCCTCTGACTCATTATGAATTATATTTAATTTAGGTATACTCACTCATGAATGCAAATAAATGTAGACATTTTGTACATGGCACAACAGACAGTCTTTTAGCTAAAAGCAATCTTTTGAAGACAACCTTTGTATAAATTATAACAGAAGAAGATTAGTTAGTTAGATTAGTGATTAACATGAGAGTCCGCAAAACTAATCAAACTAATATATTTCAGGTGAACCAACTCTAACATTTGATGACTATGTTAAGCTGCTGAAGAGACCAGACATTCTGCAGATAGCCAAGGAACTCAAGCTGAAGATTCAGTCCAAACAGGATGCAGTGGAAGCATTAAGAGCATTCTCCAAGTGTGCACCCATCACTATCTTCTTCTCTAAAAACAAAGTCAATAATAATAGTAACAGAGTTTTGGAAATGTAAGTATACTATTGTTATTATTGTTGTAGTAGCTAAAATTAAAGTTGAGCCATTAATTTAAATAAGAATACAAATTAATAAGGTAATTTGTAATTTGAAATTTAAAAGGTATAATGATATGAGGAATAAGGAATTAATTATAATAGTCCATTTGCAGTTGTAGTTTCAAAAAGGAGAAGAAAAGACTAGAAGTCTTTCTTATATAAACTTACACCACTTTCACAACTACACAGCACCATTTCACCACCTTCCATGTTCCATGTGTTCTTTTATAACATCTGCACTAATAAATCCCAGAAAATACATAATTACTTTTTTATTTTACAATATTTTGTGATTAACTTGAATATTTGGTTTAGTTAATCAAAAACATCAGTTATTTACATTGTTAGTACAAATGAGTCAACTAATGGATAGGCATGCAATTGCCAGTGAAGGAGTTTCACAAAAACATTGTAATTTATGAAGCTCCTTCACTGATTATAATGGTTCAAATTGATGATGATTTGACTCAGTATTTCTTTTCGATATATTACATAGTTATGTAATCTGTAATAACAACGAACAACCTCTCCTAAATTTACTGGCTGTTATTATTATATCATGAGGCTGTTATTATTGTCTTATTCAGACATTCAAGTCTGCTACTGAGAGTTATAATAGGAAGTCTAAATATCAATATCACTTGGCACCAAAGATCAAACCCTCGATTGAGCTCAGCATTCGTAACATACTACTAGACCATCATACAAGACAAGGCGAAGTTTTTAATACAAATTTATGTTTCCTTTTTCAGATTGAAATCTAAAACAGGTGATTGCTACAAAATGTCCGATCTGGCGCGTACTACGTTCCACAATTTGTATGTGTTGATGTATTTGGGAATGGACTACACAGTTATAAGGGACAGAAAGCTTGAGTTAATGCTGATAGAAGAAAAAATTAATAGGGAGACATTTCCCATAGACAAAGGAATGGATGTTGACGATGCAAGTATTGTGTTCAAAGACAGGGAAGAATTTTATAGGTAAGTTAACCAATATATAATTTTATAGAGTTTTAAGTTATGGATTTAATATTTTTTGTAGTGAAAACTACAATCTGTAGTCTTTTCTACTAAAAGACTCATCTACACCTCTTTTTTTGGTGATGGGCAATCATAAAATAACTCGCGTGAAACACTAACGCACCGACGCAACGTCACGGCCTGTCGTCAATAGACGGACGAACGGTGAGGTACGCCCACTCCCGCGGCGGCTGGGTTGGTTTGAGGTTCTCTCCCTCAAACGCCCGGCCACCCCCTTCGCTAGCATGACTGCTTCGCAGAAGGAGGTTGCCGCTTTCCATTACTGATCTACACTGAAGTAATTTTTTGGCAGCTTCTTTGCTATAACATTTTGTTATTCATTATTGCCTGCTTATAATTCCAAAAGCTGCTAAGCCAAAACAGTGACAAGATTTTCCTTATTTGCAGGTATCTTCAAGCACATGTGATTTATGAGAATTATGTGGAACAGTCCGACCTAGACAAAAAGTGTGAAGCAATCATACAAGCACACAACTTGTTCAAAGGAATAGAAGAGGCGCAAATGTTATGGTATAAAAAATATATACAGAATTGTCATTATCTTTAAAGTCATTACCAGGTTTTATAATTATTTCATGAGGGTGTAATTAACTATTTTAGTATAGCAGTTTAGCAACTTCAAAAATTGTTAGCGTAACCATAAAATTGTAATAATCGTTGATAGACTCTTTCATGTTGGTTCTCGAGATTAGTAAATCTCATAATGCCCATTATTTTGCACAAATCTTTTTAATATATAGGTATCACTATGTACTTAACCCATAAATTGTATAAAATAGTATTAAGAACTTCAACATCTCCTAGTAACCATTATTGTTTTCATTTGTAGTTACAAATCATTACCAGTATGGCTACGTAGATTCACTCCACCAAACATTTTCGTTAAAATTCTGGAGAGTGGAGTGCAAGAACTAAAGAAACAGAAGACTAAAGAATACTACAATCTTGCAGTGGAGATGCTTGACACCCTCATTGGGCAAACAACATTTAGACAACATAAAAAAGCGAGATGGTATGCAGAAAAAGCTCTTATATTGCATAGCCACCTGGAAAGCTCTGAAGAGGTAAAGTATATACTGCATTATAATGTGTAAATCTGCATTTAAACCAACATATAAAACATGTTGTGGAAACAACATATTATCGTTTAAACAAAAATAAACAAGACTAGAATACAAAACTTTACGAAAGGAGTTAGAAGACTTTTGCATGAAGCATGGCCTGCCTAACTACAGCCTTTTAAATTATTTTAAAAAAACGACCACGCATAGTACCTGTATAATCAATAGCCGGGGTCAAACCTAACAACAAACTTTAGGGTTCCGAACCTCAAAAGGGATGAATAGAACCCTTATAGGATCACTTTGTTGTCTATCTGTTTGTATGTCTGTCTGTTAAGACCCTCTATTTCAAGAAAGTGTCACATGTATAGAGTTAAAAAACAAACTGCCATTTTGCGTATGTTGATTAATTACGAATGTGTTTTTCACTGCCTTCTGTACAAGCATGATCTTGTAAATTTTAATCTCATTATAATTTGAATGATTGTAATTAACTATTTGACACAATTTTAAATTTGTTGAAAAACAAATAAATTGAGATTGATAAGATAAGTAATCAAATCTGTATACGATGTTGAAATCGAATCTAGTTTATGATTCTGAAATCCAGAATATTTTCTTACCAGGCGGCAAAGATTTTGCTGGAAGGATTTAAATCAGCAGATATGACAGAGGAGCTGAAGGACGCCATGCGGCCTCGAGCTCTGAAGATCGCGAACCAACGGAATATACTGCTGACGGAATCAATGAGAGATGAACTACGAAGCTATGCTGATAAAGAGTCTATACTTGAAAAAACATTACCAGGAGACCATATTTATAAACAGCCTATGGAGTAAGTTATCATTATTTTACTGCCCTTATCCCAATTATTCAAGGTTAGCGCAGCATATCTTCTTCCATATTTCTGTATTACTCGTCATTTCCAGCAGATTAGAGTAGTTTCCGGGGTCAAACTAATTACATTCTATTTAGTCCGTCTTTTAGATTATTCAAAAATAAGGGACACGTATTTTTTTATTTGTTAACTAGCTTTCGCCCGCGACTTCGCTCGCGTTAAATTCGGTATAACACACCAAGCAGACCTACAGTTTTTGCTCTTGCGCCTGCTTGATTTGTAATAGCAACGCTAAGTTTTCTCTTTTTTTCCCTTGTTCTCCCTCATATCCCACTTTTTTAAAATAAAAATTGGTTCCCAACGATCTCTGTACCAAAATTCATCAAAATCGGTTTAGCCATTAAAGCGTGAAGAGATAACAAACAAACTAACATACTCACTTTCGGTTTTATAATATTAGTAAGTATTTATAAACAACCTATGTGTTCCATGTGTGATTATCTTACAGCTAATACAAAATACGGACCCTGTAGGGCACGGGACATACATGACACATAACTGGCGAAAAGTGTGTGTCCTATTCGATATAAATCCTCTTACGCTTTGGGTATTAGAGGCGTGATATTTTTTCGTACATTTATTTATTTTTCAACACGAAATTACATTTTTAAATATTTCTTAAAATCATAAAAAAAACATTTAAAAATATAAAAATAGTAGCCCACCGGTATCGGGAACAGGGTCCAAGCTACCGGCGGTCAGGGCTCCAGAGAAAGGAACCTCCTAACAATACGAGCCGTGTCCAGGAGTACCGCTTTCTGTATCAAGCCCTTGATCCAGCTGCCTAACGAGAGCCTCCTCGGGTATTGGTCGAGGCGTGATATTATTATTAATCTAGTATGTTCTCAAAATGTATCTCAAGTGAACATAACGTCGTCATAATGAGCAGTCTTGTCCTACGGCGAATATACCTACATAAATATCAATAACATTTTTGTTTTGTTGCAGTAACTACAACCAAAGAGGCAAGCTTAAATTTGAAATGCATACTTCAGAAGGGAGATCTACATTAACGTGTGAAGAATATTGTATTGCGCACTATATCAATAATTACGAGTATACACACGGTGAGTAACATATTATGCATATTTACTATAGTACGGCCAACGAGAAGCGATACGAAAGGTCATTAACCTAAAGAACAACTGTGGCGTTGACAATCTAATATTTAGCTCTTTCCATCTTGTGCCTTTGTCGTAATGTCTCGTTCTCCCGGCAAAAACATGACAACGTTAAGACGGGTTCGCCAACATTCGGGCGGCCATTTTAGATGGGGTTTTAGCATGGGTTTGTTTACATTTGGTATCGCTTCTCGTTGGCCGTACTATATTTCAGTTTGTTCCCATTGTTCCCAAAGAGCACAGTGTGGGTGGTATTTCTGTGCGTGGTACCACGAGACCCATTAGGCAGTGACTAAATGCGTATATAACGTTGTTTTTCACCAACACTAAGTGAAACTTAACTGACAGCAAAATAATATATTATCTTGATTAACTCGTCAATAATATAATATATTATTTTCCATTGCAGGTGAGCACTGGGAAGGCCGCATCGTCTCCACAATATTCTTCTTACTATTCTGGGACATAATCTACAAGAAGCCGCATGGAGTCCCGGGTGTCTTCATAAGCCACTACCAACGCTATCCACTGGATATGTTCTCCGAGAGCTTCTACCTTAACCGCAAGACTGAGATTGATGAGAGGTTGAAACTTATACAGGAGTGTACTGAGGAGATGTTGCTGGCACTCCTGCAAGAGACTTGGGACGGACGGCCTGAGAGTAAGTTATTTATTGTACTATATGGTATAAAAGTAGTGTCAAAGCTCGTTCCAATACGAAAGAAAAAAATCTTTGATGTGTAATGTTTAAGGTAACTACAACCACTAAATGTTTTGTGGATGTGTGTTTTATTGGAATGAGGGTAGATTTAAATTTTACCGACAGTTCAGAGTCAGGCCATATTTTATTACAACTAATGGCTTAGTTTAGTGTGTTAGAGGCCTTTGTCGATAATAATAGAGGATTTTTTAAGCAGCTTAGTTAAACCCAAATAAATCAAGAGTTACAGCAACAGTGTAATCGATACATGTACCGATATATAGACGACACGGTTGGCGCAATGGCTAAGCGGTTGACCGCTGCGCCACGTGTCCGGGGTTCGGTTCCCACACGGAACAAATATTGTATGACCTACAGATAGTTGTTCCGGGTCTGGCTGTTTGTGTATGTGACTTTAAATGTTCGTTAACGCATCCACGACGCTGGAGAAATTCCTATTGTGGAGCAACGTTTTGTCTGAATAAATACTTAATATTATTATTTATTGTAGGTGAAGTATCCGAGATTCAGCGTAGCATAGGTTGGGAATCAGTCTGTCAAGTGACGTCATGCTTAAAACCGCGCGGCGTCACGGCCGTGTGTCGGCGCCTCGCCAGTGACTACGGGTACGCCAAGAGTGGCTTCCCGGACCTTACGCTGTGGAATATACATACTAAGAAGGTAAATCTGACTAATTATGAATAACATATTATGGTTACGTAGTACAGGTGGGCAAAAGACGTCTGATGGTGGTAAGCGCCGTCGAGACAGACCGCGTGCTGGTGGATCCACGAACCAATTGAAATATACACACAAAATGTTTTCTAAATCGGTCCAGCCGTTTCGGAGTTAGGTGACAAACACACATACAGAAGAATTAAATATATTAAGAAGGGCCTATACCAATAACCAGCACGTATGTACATGCACCAACAGTACCAAACGTGCACTGTGTCTGTATGTTTGTATTTATGGGCCATTCCTCACAAAGAGGAAGCTGATATTGTTACTGCTATTATCTTGCAAGTAATGTTGTTTTTGGTTAAGTTTGCTCAAATAATCTTCACTAATATTATAAAAGCGAAAGTGAGTTTGTTTGTTACCTATTCACGCCTAAATGGCTGAACTCATTTTGATGAATTTTGGTACAGAAATAGTTGGGACTCTGGAGACGGACATGGCTATTCTTTTTAAGTAGTAGTAAAAAGGGGGAGAAGGAGGGAAACAAAGGGGAGAGAAAGATACTTTTTTCCATCATCACGCGGGTTAAAGTTAGCGCTAGCCCAAAGTAACTGTGCCACGCGGACGAAGTCGCGGGTGAAAGCTCGTGCTCTATATCACGTATATTTCTATCTTCGCAGTTAAAGTTCGTAGAAGTAAAAACAGACGCGGATAAGCCATCGATCAAGCAGCTTCAGTGGCTGCAGTACCTGCTGCAGAACGGTGTCGACGCCGGCTTCTGTTACGTGGGCGTCAACACAACGCGCTCTCGGGCGCGGCCCACCAGCTTCGAGTAGCTCTGACTTACAGGATGACCTACTCCGGCTAGACTTAGTTCTTTTAGGTGATGTTTCAGACCATCAAACCAGACAAATTAACCTTAAAAATTGACTGTTTGCAAATGTTTGTAAACGCACCCACGACTCAGGAGAAATTGTTAATGTGGTGCAATTTTAGTCGCTTTTTTGCTTATTTTGTTCAAATTTATCTAAGGATGAGTGTTCTGAATCACCACCAAAGAGGTATTGCGCTTATTCTATTAGATCCTGTACAATAATGTATAGTACTAAATGAATACGCTGGGGTTCACAATTACAGTTGTTTTAATTTAATTTACGGCGCTGAAACATGTTGTATATCAATACTCATTGACGGTCTAAACTAGTTCAACTTGAGTGTTGATAAGTCTAAATAATTAATGGCTGCTTTGATTTATTTTGCCGAATCACAAGTTAATGAATCTTATAAAGAATTTATTTGTAGTCTAATAACACAAATTCGATAATGTTCGAAACTGTGTTATGTATGTCGTTTTACCCTTAGGTCTGTTTGTAATGACCATAGTATTCTTAGAAAGTGGAAACATTCAATGAATGTATAATTATACATTAGAGTATACAATTGTATACTCTAATAAATCACCATGGGTCGTGATCTAAGCAGTTATTTTGTTAGAACACGACAGGCAACTACTGCCAATATTATTTGTCAAAAGCCAACATCGAAATAACAAGGCTAAATAAAACATGCCTCGGAATTATATGGAGGCAAATTTTTGTCACAATTTTGTACATAGTAGAGCGGTGTTTTTGTAAGGGTTCTGTTCCAATACTTTTTGTATATTCTGTATGTAGACATATATCCCAGAAACTTTTAATCAAACCGTACACTTATTTATGGGCGCCTCTTCACAGGTAGCGCAGCATTCACCTGTAATTAAATAATCAAAGATTGATTGTGTTCGGAAAAAAGTGAATTTGGGCTGTTACATTACAGTTGAATACTCGCAGTGAGGGGCTAATTTTATGAAAAAGGTAGATGTAGCTGTTCTCAGTTGCAAAATAATTTTGTAATCACCAGTTTACCCTTATCTGCAAACCGCGCCCATAAATAATTACATTTGATTAGTCCCATATTGGTGATGGGTCAATTTTATACAACGACCATACAGCCCGTAGACGCCTAATGTTTGATAAAGTGTTCCAAACCAATTCTGTCAACTAGCCGAGGTATGAGGAAGCGGGGTACTGCATTCTGATTGGCCCGACCAAGGTCATAGGGTAGAATTAGGGATGGGACAGGTTACAAAAAATACGAAGATATCGATAGCTTTCCATTCCTATAATCAAAATGTTTATAATAATTTTATTTCACATTCCGATTTCAAACCGAATCAAATCGAAAAAAAAACATATATGAACAATATTTTGACAGATTTTATATTTTTGAAAAAAAAAAAATTTTTATGAGTCCAAATTAATCTTCACATTTAGAGAACCTCGGTGAGACCATTCGAAGGTACTTTCAGAAATCATTTCAAGTACAATAAAGTTGTTCTAGTAACCTATTATAAAAGGTACTACTTATGTAACCACTACGAATTTGACCATTGTAAAAAAAAACTGGTAAAGAAAATGTACAACGTACAAACACCTACCAAATCGTTTTTGAAACGGTGACGGTTTTTCAAAGGGATAAAACAACTTCTGTTCTGTGTCTTCTGTGTTCTGTCTTTCTGGGTATCGTATTACCCAGTATTAACTGGATTGTGGAGGTCAGATAGGCAGTCGCTTCATGTAAAATACTGATATTCAGCTGCATCCGGTTCGACTGGAAGCCGACCCCAACATAGTTGGGAAAAGGCTAGGCAGATGATGAAAACAACTTCTGTAAAATGCTATGAACATCCTTACTAATATTATAAAAGCGAAAGTGAGTTTGTTTGTTTGTTACCTCTTCACGCTTAAACGGCTACATCGATTTTGATGAATTTTGGTACAGAGATAGATGGGAAACAGGAGACGGACATAGGCTGTTTTTTTTAGGAAAAAGTGGGATGTGAGGGAGAAAAGGGAAAACTTAGCGTTGCTATTACAAATCAATAAGGCGCAAGGAGAACTGTGTTACCCCGAATTTAACGCGAGCGAAGCCGCGGGAAAAAGCTAGTTTAGTACTATATGTTAAAGGAAACCAGTTCTCTTGTTTGTGGGAATCTAGAACATCATCATTTCACATCCAATTAAATGTAAAAAAAAATATACATACGTAGTATTTTAATAGTCTTACATAGGCAGCCTACTTCATCAATATTCCTTATTTTGTTTAACTTTTACAAAGTAACGATTTTTTAAATTAACATAATGTAGGTTTTATGCTTTATCGATAACGAATTTCGATAGTAGATTTGGTACATCTTTAACTTTTTGCCTAAGTACACGCCCACTATTGCTGTCACTTTCTAAGTACTATCATAAGAAAGAGACCTGTCTCAAAAGACATCAACGCGGGTCGGTGGTACATACAATTTCACCTGTAGCTAGCCAGTTTATGATGAACTCCGATAAATAATATCAAAAATTTTGTTTCATTATGACTATGTAATTATTAACTAACCGATGAAATGTTATACCGTTTTTCGGAAACTCGAATTTTGACCGTTTTTAACACACCAACGTATTGTACAAGGGGCCATTGTAATATTTTGTTTCCGATTTTTTTATACGGTAACACGGAAGTGTTTACGGATCACAGAAGTGGTCGAAACTGATTCGAAATTGTTGAGTGGCGACTTGTATATGATTTATTAGTCAGATGTGTTGACAGACATCGGTCGCCTGTTATTAGGTGTCTACGGGCTGTATGGTCGTTGATTTTATATGAGTACCAATACTCCATTACTAAATAGTACATATTTTTAACACATATTAGTGATAGTATTACTTAGCCTGTTCGACTCTGATTAACTTAGATAACATGGTGTTTTCAACACATGACAAGATATCACATGAGAAAAATATCTTTTTTTTTAGTTTAGTATATCCAAACTTTTTGTAAGTGCTAGTTTATAAATATTGATCGAAATTATTTCTAACTGTGATATCAAAATTTTTAAATTATATGTTTTAATGACGATTACACTCTGTGACTGGCACAAAAATTATCGACATACCACCGTAAGGCTAGAGAGCCAATTGGCTGCCGATCATTGTGCCTACCACCGGCTGTAATTGTTAGCTATTTTCACGTGTATAATAAATGTACCTATATTAATAATGAAGGAATCAATCGGGTGTGAATTGGTGCTAATTGCATGAAAGAATTAATAAAAATTATATTTTTTACGTATTGTGTTTAATTTACTTATTTACTTACAGCTTCCCAAAATTATTCCAGCTACTCTACAGGGTGTATACCAACCCTTGACGAAGCCATAAATCAGGCATTCTCTACATTAAATCTAAGCTAACTAACTCGAAGGCAAAATTATTGCTGGGAATCGACTTTTTGTGGGAGTGACAAATCACGGTTTTGCGGTAGAATCAATGCATAAAAATATTTTACTTTTTAACCAGAAAATTTGGAAACAATCGGCAGCCCCTAGGACTACCCACTGACCCTTATTTCGACTAGGCATCCATCTTCAGGTACCTGGAGAGTTTTCTGTCCAATGCCACAGAATTAGTAATTACGCAATAAATTAAAATCCAATCGGGTGGGAAATCATCAAAAATGACTTCCCCCGCTCTGGGCGGAGCGGGGGGCATCTCAGACTTTTACTGACTAAAACCCACCCATGTTCCTACTGTTGCCCTTGACGATCCGGGGCCGCGGTATCTCCTTCGAACAACCCGCAACCCCGGCAGGCGGACGCTCTGGCAAGTCCCTCTGCTTTGCTGACATCTGAGGCGTAAAAAAGTATCAAAAATTTTGTAAAAATTCGAAAATTAAGTCGGTACCGACACAGTTCAATTACCGAAGAGGTTAATAAAATTTATTTGAAATTGATTAATGCATTAGTTTTTCCATAAAACCCCATCTTTCAACTAATCGCAATTTTTTACGCGCTCATTTTGCTACGAATTATCGTGGTTCTCTCAGAAAGTGTCCTCCCTGGCGGCACGGGAGACGGGGGGCTTACGCACACAATAAATAAAAACGCACTTTCGTGCAATCTAATTTCATTTTAGTTCGAAATAGTATTAGTGTGTGTGCGAACAAGACGTGCGTACAGATTAACGGGTAACTGCTCATCACTGATACTATCTCTGTCGCGTTCGTACTTTCAACCCTGTAAGAACTTTTTTATGATTAGGCTTCTTTTTTCTGCCTCTGGAATGGCAAACCTATAAAATTCTCGCATGATCGAGAATCTTTTTGATATTATATTTTTTGTAATTATCTTGTACCTACTTCTGTAGCTCTCTAGCTGGTGTCATTTATTTTTAGTCTCGTAAATGTGATTTCATTCTGAACCATGCGAATAAGGACCCAGCAGCAGCAATAAAGTAAAACTTCCCATATTCGTTTCTTACGACCATAATTCATAGTTTCACATTAAAAACTTCTTCAAACTTTTCATAAACTCCTTTTCAAATACCCCTGCCTTCAAATCATTGCTGTCAAAAGCTTTCATAACACGTTGAATATGATTTTTAGAAAAACACCAAAGTCTTGGAAACATCCTTTCGAGTCCAACTGCGTACATTAGGAGATGTTCCCGGTGTACGTCCCTCTCGTAGTCATGTCTGCTGTATCAGCCGCGTCGGTGGTGTTCCTCTACTGCAAGAACAGAGGAACAAGCCGGCAAGGGTACATGGATGTACAAGAAAAACCCTCGGACGGTGACTGAACCACTTTAGTGATTATGTTGTTTTATTTTCTTAGTTTTACTTAATTATACGCGATGATCTTTTTGATTTGGCCGTTTGATTGTGTTGTTGAAGATTGGCTGGTTAACCATGGTTTCGGAACAAAGAATCGTGGATTACTTACTTGAATATAGGAGAGAGCCAAGCATATCCACAGATTGACTTACATCTGCAATGCAGCGCAACATACTCCTATAATAGTGTATATGATTAGAATGACGTTATCTGTGTACAGATCTATGCTACGATTTCTCCAGCCCCTCCTTGGATGGCAGTGATAGCCAAACTAGCACGGAATAGCACGGAAATAAAAATAAAACCAATTCTTTTTGTAACATTATTTATTAAAATATATTCTACTAAAATTCATAACATAGTATGTACATTTTCAACAGTACACCTCAATAGGACAATAAGGCACCTATTTCTTAACTTAAATGACATAAAATCTACGACTTTTTAAACCCATAAAATAATTCATACGCAAGAGTAACTTTCACCACATAACGGTATACACCAATCGAGTAACAAGGGAATATAACATACCTACTTTGAGCATTAATTAACAAAATGGTTCATCTACATATAAACTGTGCCTACACAATATAATATGCAGACACATTACAAAAAATCACTTTTCTAACTTGTATAGATATAATTCTATTTAAATATAATCGAGATAAAATGCCTATAAATCATATCTTCTAACTTTCAATAAAGATTTCTAGTGATTTCTTATAATACCATCACCTACTTGTTACTACTGTGGTAACGTACAAATTCCAAATACTAGAGCGAAATACATAATGTGCTTAACAATTTTGTCTTGACACCAAATAAATTACGATATAATCTAGTAAATAGTACAAAAATCCAACAAGTGTAGGCATGTAAATAATTTCATTAACTTTGCTACGTCACACAGCCAATGGATGTACAGCACTAGTAGAATCCAACACCTACCATTATAATAATATTAAAATGTTTATATAAAAATTGGCAAACGCTCCTCCCACACCTAGACACAAAATCAATTATATAAAATACAGGCACAAAAAGTTAAGTCTAAACATCTTGTATATAAATATTTCAATTGTTCGATCTTTTATAAAAGTTACATAGTTCTCATTTTATATACATATTGAATATAATATCTATGGCTACGTTTTTTCTTATATAACTCATTGCATTTCCCACATTTTACTTATATTTAAAGCTGCAATTTTTACTCTGCCCAATACAGCGATATGATTGATTCTTTTGATACGAATTCTTATTTACATATTTTTTTAAATTCAGGCATCAATCTTAATCTAATTAACAAAAAAAAATACGACAGTTATTACGTAAAAACGACCACATATGGCAATTTCAATTACTGATTATTGAAATCACCAGGTACATAAGATTTATAATTTTAAAACAGTCACTCGACACATTCATATATCTCAAGATATAACATTTCCGTTTTGAATATAACCACGGTTATAATTTTGTAAAATGCATAATGCATAACGCGAAGAATTTTCATCTGTTTTCGCAATTTTTCAGAAATTATCCGAGGATGTTATAATTATTTTAAAAGCATTATTGTGTGCGTGTTTCTAGATATTATAACAACGTAATGTCGGCAGTCTTCAGCATTGTCGAATCGTGTTCGGGGCTCCTGGTCAAACAATAATGATCATTATCGATATGTTTATCATCCTTAGCCCAGAATTAGGAACTAGCGACCACCGTCACCCAACCACCACGATTTACATTTAGATGTTAGTTATGATATTTATTTACTAAGTTAGTATTTAATGATAAGCTCTTCTGTTTGATTTCAATGTGGTATAAAGACAGCACAATTTGCAAGTAATACGTTCTCGTAGCTTTTCATTATTTAAGGTTCTAAATGTAAATTACATTTTGTTCAACTTTGCGCACTTTGGTACCAAATCAAGGAATAATTGACGTGAAACTTACGCAAACATAACATCGCCTTGTGCAACAAGTTCATTCTTTTGAACGATTTTATAAGGGGACTATTTCAAAATGGCATGAGGACAGAAAACTATTTATATAATGAGATCTATTATCAACACTGCGAAACTTGAATTACATGGTCAAATTTTTCTTCGGAAAGGCAACATGGTATCATATTGACACGATTTTATAACATTATAAAACTACATTTTAGTTAATAATTCAAGGCACCATCGTTAAACCCTCTTGATTTCATGATTTGCACAATACATACCATATTTGTATTTTAGAGTTGGCCTTTTGTTGAAATTGTTAATTGTTGCAGTCAAAAGCAATTTCTGGATGTATCGTACAAACCGTACTAAGGGAGAACACAAACGACCGAGTCAAATCGGACCATACAAAATTGGTGAGAAAAGTTATTACTCCCGCTATCACCGGAGACACCATTACGTGTATTCAAAACCGTCAGTCAAAAATCAGCCAATGAGAGAAATCGATCGTTTGCGTTCAAAAACAGCTGATACAAGATACAAGGCACTAATTAACCGTCTAAGAACCTATGCTCACATGTTGGGCTCCTGCTTGAAGGGCATGGGCTCCAGGAAGCTGGGCTCGGGCAGCGGCAGCTGCGGCACGAGCGGCGGGGACTCCGCGGACGACATCGGCGACGCGGCGTCGGCGGCGGCGTCGGCTGACGGCTCTTCTATTGCCGCTTCTGTTGACGCCCCTGCGTGATACATTAGTTGAAGTTGGGAATGTACACAGTATACGATGACCAGGTTTTAGTACAATCTTAATAATAAATGCAGAGTAAAGTAACTACCAGTCTTGATTTCAAATTACCCTTGCATTTTGGGATTTAAGTTAGCCTGAACTTTGATACGTATATTTAATATGGGGTAGAAGTAAGGGCCAGGTGCGTTGTATGTGATTTGAAACGCTTGGTGACTCAGGGCTGTGCTCAAATGAATTAATAAGAATTAAGGGAAATTAAACCCTGCCGGGGTTGCCGGTTGTTTGAAAGAGATACCGCGGCCCGGGAACGTAAAAGGCAATAGAAGAAACATGGGTCGGTTTTAGTCAGTACAACTCTGGCACTCCCCTCCGCTCCGCCCAAGGCGGGGGAAGTTATTTGATGATTACCCACCCCAAAAAAGGGAATTATACACTTTGAAATTCCAAAAGATAAAAAATGGTTAAAAATATTTGTTCGATTCAATCAGTTGCCAAAACCGCTTCCAATAAAATCTAATTGACACTTCCCTATCCCAGCTATAATTAATAACACTATACAGCTAAAATTGATTTGGCAAAAGAATCCATGATCATGCTTTCAAAAACTTAATACAAGAAGCCATATGACATGGTGACCGACCTCCAAGCAGCATTTCCTGCAGCAGACTGTCGACGTGAGCGACGCCGAACAGCTTGGCGAACTGGATCTGTTCTATCATCTGCCAGGTGATGCTCTGCAGCGGTGGCAGGCACAGCAGGAGCTCTCCGAAGCGGCCGCGCCCGTCGTACTGGCGGTCACTGATGTAGTCCTCTAGGTTGATCTGGATCTGGTAGCGGAGTTGCTTGATTTTTTGAGGCTGGGAGAGGCCTTTCGCGTCTGGAATGAGAATCTTTTGTTAGTGTTGGTAAACGTATCTACATTATTTGTATAATATACATACAGGTCCAAATAATTTTGGATTGATTGAAAGAAAAAATGGTTACAAATATACAAAACTTTTTGCAAGTTTTGACTATACATTATGGTCGCTTATGACTTCCATTACAGACAACACACAACAGATTTTTCTTAGTTTCTATTATTCAGATAATTAAAACACTAATTAGCTGAATTCTTTTTTAGTCAATGATATGTGTTATTTGTCTGTATGCCCTACTAATAGAAATAAATAAATAGGACTCTTATAACGAAATTCAATAGACATTATAACATTTCTATATTTTTGACTCAGACGAAGAGCGGCTAATTTTGAATAATGATCCTTATGATCAGTAACTTAAAATACTAACGGAACTCATGCTAGGACAGTTCAGTTTCATAACTATCAATAATCAAACCACTTCGCACTTTATAACACTAAGTATAAAATACATTATTCAATGTAAACATAAGGAATAGACGTAATATACTCACTAGGGTCGAAAAACACGATGGCCTTGAGACACGCGAACTCGGTGTCATCGATGTTGATCTCTCGGAGCGGCTTCACGATCTCATCCATCACGCGCATGCCGATCATACTGATGTCTATGTCCATGCGACCGTCTGCAAGTACATATAGGATCCTTACTAATATTATAAAAGCGAAAGTGAGTTTGTTTGTTTGTTACCTCTTCACGTTTTAATGGTTAAACTGATTTTGATGAATTTTGGTACAGAGATAGTTGGGAAAACTTAGCGTTGCTATCACAAATCAATAAGGCGCAAGGGGAACTGTATTACCCCAAATTTAACGCGGGCGAAAGCTAATCCTTACTAATATTATAAAAGCGAAAGTGAGTTTGTTTGTTTGTTACCTCTTCACGCTTTAACGGCTAAACCGATTTAGATGAATTTTGAAAAAAGTGGGATGTGAGGGAGAAAAAGGGAAGAAAAGGGAAAACTTAGCGTTGCTATTACAAATCAATAAGGCGCAAGGGGAACTGTGTTACCCCAAAATTAACGCGGGCGAAGCCGCGGGCGAAAGCTAGTCTTTTATAAAAACAAAAACAATTGTTCATCTTTAAATACAAAATTCGGTTTTGTGGATATCTAGAAGAGAGCAGGATAATGTCTGAAGGCGCGGTTGGGGCAGTGGCTTAGCGATTGACTGCTGTGACCTGTCGCGGGTTTGATTTTCGAAACAAAGTTTTGTATGGCTACAGGTTGTTCCGGCTCTGGCTGTTTGTGTATGTGAGTTTAAATATTTGTAAACGCATCCACGATACACGAGTTTTTTTTGTGGGAGAAACGGTTAAAAAAAGTCGGGTCAGTTAGTAGTGAATAAAATCGGTACGAATTCCTGTCGGCGTCTCATTGCGCGTGTCATATTCCGCAACAAACCGTTGTATGTTTTTCTTTTTTTTTAACTTTAGACACTCGGCAAAGTGATTTTCAGAGCCTTCTTTGTGCCAGAGAAATGGTGTTCAAGGAGTTTTCTCTGGCAAATTCCCTAATTTGGGCTTTTCTATAACGATAGCAGACTATTCCATAAGTAGTGGGCAATAAATAATTAAATACATACCAATATTGTGCTTGGTGATGATACAGTTGTTCCCGAGCAGCAGGATGTCGTTAAGATGCAGCGAGCGTCGCGCGCAACCCAGCAGTAAGTGCTCGCCGGCGTGCGCGCGTAGGAGGGCCACCTTTCAACAAATAAGCTTATGTTAGGCGGCAAATTACAGAGGGGCTTGCTAGAGCCTCCGCCTGGCGGGGTTGCGGGTTGTTCGAAAGAGATACCGCGGCCCCGGAACGTAAAGGGCAATAGAAGGAACATGGGTGGGTTTTAGTCAGTAAAAGTCTGACACTCCCCCCAAGTTATTTGATAATTTCCCACCCCAAAAAAATGCGGTAAATTAAAATGATTTTTTTTCTTCTAAATAGTGTTTTGTTCCGGTCATCTCTTTGACTTATATTACCTGAGTCTTGGATATCGCAAAGTAGTTGTGTTTTTGGCTGAGGACTACTTACAGACATGATGCATACGTGATAAATATTATATTGTTTATGTTGCCTACCTTGAAAACCTTAAGGCAAAAAAAACAGCCATGACTTAAACAGAAGCTGCTACCGGGGGCAATATTTGACATTAAATGTGTGCTAAAACGAAATGTATTTTTTTTTATTATCCGTAGCTTTGTGACGTCTGATAGGGGAGAATGAAGAAGAAAAGTGTTGCGCCGAACCCAAATAGAATGGGACAAAGGCAGGAAAATGATGATGATGATGCATGCGGATCGGGTTTATGCATCAGGAATTTCTCAGTAGCTGCCTCGGAGTCAAGATTTGTGCCTTGATGTTTTCTGTAGGCTTACTTACTATAACATGGGAGTCATGGGACCTAAAAACATACATGGCGAAATGAGTATCTACTCTGGTACTGTAAGAGGTTTAGCTTGGTGGTACTGGCAGCTCTTGAAGCAGTTTATTGTATTGTTCGTTGTTTCAATAGTGAAATCAGCCTTATGAACTTACCTGATCGTCTAGATGCAGCTCAGTGAAGGCGGGGATGTACTTGGCCCACTCGACTAGTATAAGTAGCTGCTGTTTGATGGAATCGCACACGTCGTTGATCTTCGCCAGCTTACGGTTGTTTATTTCCGCGTCCGTTACGTTGTTTGTCTATGGACATTCAATAATGTTAATTTAAAATAGTATTTTTAAAGTTTGATGATATACTTTTTTAGAATAACTTATCCGATTCTGAAACTTCTTTCAGTAGTGGTAAGCCAAATTATACTAGTTTTTTTTTTTAAATCGTTGCTTCACACTAGGCATTACTCCTGTATTGTGGGTGCGTTTATAAACTTAAACTCACTTACACAAACAGCCAGAAGTGAGAAGGGGAAAAACAGCAAGAAAATGTTGAAATGAACACGGTCAGCCGTGTAAATTTGATTTCATCTTTATTATGTACAGTCAAAAAGAAGAGAGAAAAGTAACCAGCCTCGTCAGATACAGGTTGAAATTTTTTTAAAAATCTATGGATATTGTCGAATAAATTTTTATAGTGCATCCCGTGGCAGCTTTCAAATAAGGCAACACCACAAAATGTAGTAAAATAAGAGCTTTCACATGCCAGTTGGTGTATATCTTGTTGGTTGTCCTTAAATAAATAAAGTAAATTTTATTTGATAGAAAAATAAAACATACATCGGTTTCTAAGAAAAAAATCAACTACATTCACCTGACGAGTTTGGTTACTTATCTCTTTTGCTGACTGTATTACCAAAAGAGACATTATTAAAATGTTAACTAACCTCATCAATAACCTTCCTGCTGAGCAGCTCAGCGTTGAGTAGCGACACGACTGACAGTCCGTTGGCTTGCGTTGGCTCCTCGTAAGATGGCCGTCTGCAGTTGATGCGATCCCTCTCATTCTGTACCGCTGAAAACACACATCATTGTGAATACAGAGTTATGGATAGAAATGCTTGCATGCATAGTCGCAAATTCAAAGGAGCAGCAAGACGTTATATTGGCAGTTTTAAATGTCCCATTGCAATGTGATCGCTTTTCGCTTTTTCAAATTTGCAGTCTACAGAAGTTGCGTTTTAGTGTGCCAAAGTGGTCATTGCCCTTTTCCCTAATATTGCCCAAGAAACTAAACCATGTGTCATTTGTCACTAGTAAAAGTGTTGAGGACCACGAAAGTTGTTATCCAGGGGTTGCAAAGGCTTTTATAATGTAGAAGGTTAATGTGTCTTAATTTGAGTTTTTTGTTTGGTTGTTTCATTTGATTTTGTTGTTTTGTCCTGTGCGATATAAATAAACAAATTTTGTTTGTTTAATATTATTTGTATGGTGTATATTTACACAGTTTATATTAAACTAGCTGCGCCCCGTGATTTTACTCGCGTTGTGATAGAATTCAATCATTCAGTACCTAGTTTTTGCGTAAAAGAGTAAAAAACATCAATACAAACTTTTGCGTTTATAATATTATAAAAGTAGGATTCCCTTTCTACTACACAGAAGGAACACTATAAAATCAAGGTGATCATTGAGACCCATGCTTTATAATTAAATTGAAATACTAATTCCCTATAATATACTTGTGTACTATTTTGTTGTCTATTTACTTCATTTATAATTAGCGGTTCTTTAATATTATGTGTTGTGTTACTATGATTATAGGAAGGCCTTTAGCCGGCAGAGGTGGTAAAATCAATGGGACAACAATTACCTTATTATTTTCAAACACATACGTAAATATATAGGGAAAATTAATAATATTACACATTCCTGGACGTCATTAGTTTGTCCAACAGTAATATATCAGTATTGAATATGAAATATGCGGTTACGACGAGAAATGAACAAATTCGAATGAATTTAACGTATTAATAGCCGTTTAGATTAGCTTCTACTGAATCTGCTTGCGTAGTAGATACTGATGCTGAATAATAATTTGATATGATGTGCTGTTTGTCTCTGGTATGCATTCTGTCTAGGTTTTTAAATGAGGAATGTTTTTTATGATCATTTTATTTCTGGAAATTATTCTTGTAATAAGAACTACAAATGATATATTACATTATATTATATTAAAAAAAGTTAAATCAACGATGTACCTACAGTATAAACTGCACATAATCTGTTGTTACAAACTAATTTAGGGTACTTGTCCCCTTGATAAGATTTGGAGTACTTATCATTGGCTATAATTTGAGATACATATCAATTCTTAAGGACTTACGCCCATTGGCGCAGTGGATGAGCGAATGATTGCTGTCCTGCGTGTCACGGGTTCGATTGCCGCACGAAGCAAATATTAGTATGGCAATTTTTTTGTTGGTGAAGCACATGCGACTAAAAGAGTGATGGATCTGAATGTTGATGGACGGAGAGCGAGAGGAAGGCCAAGGAAAAGATCGATGGATTGTGTAAGGAATGATATGAAAGAGAAAGGAGTAAATGTTGCCGTGACGTCTGATAGGGGAGAATGGAAGAAGAAAACGTGTTGTTGAACTACATATGACCAAGACTGGGTACTAAGAGAGAAGTTACTTAATACATAATGTATGCTACATACGTACTTGCATTGTTCAATAAACGAGGTAATTAAAGTATTATCGTCTGCCGAAGATAATATTGTTATAGGTTGGCGACCTATCCACTGGTTCCAAGAAGCAATCAGGACAGAGAAATATATAGTATTAATGTCACAGACATAACATAACATCACGCCTGCAAACCCGAAGGGTTAAGCAGAGGTGTTCCTAATATAACACCCACATGTCAGTTGTTTTAGTCGCATGTAATACAAGGCAATTCTATTGCCATCAACCGGGCATCAACCTCTCCGTGGCTGCTACTGAGAAATGCCTGATAGAAAAAACTAATGACAAATTGCCCGATCCAGAAATCGAATCCGCGTCCTGCGTCTTGGGTCCACTAGACCAAAGAGACATGAAGACATAAGAAAGGCAGTCTATTCCCCAAGGTATCGTTTTAGCTATAGTACGGCCAACGATAAGCGATACGAAAGGTCATTAACCTAAAGAACAACTGTGGCGTTGACAATCTAATATTTAGCTCTTTCCATCTTGTGCCTTTGTCGTAATGTCTCGTTCTCCCGGCAAAAACATGACAACGTTAAGACGGGTTCACCAACATTCGGGCGGTCATTTTAGATGGGGTTTTAGTATGGGTTTTGTTTACATTTGGTATCGCTTCTCGTTGGCCGTACTATAGTTTATTTAGAAGTTATTTGATGACTTCACATCCGCAACAAAAGAAGATTTAAAAGTATCACACAGAACAGCATGCATTCGTTTAACATAGATACCTATCGGCTTAATGTTGTATTTCTCACCTTCTTTCTTCATGCCCGCCTTAAAACATTTCCTTAGTCGACAGTATCTACACTGGTTCCTCTTATCTTTGTCCACCACACAATTTCTACTGAATCTGAAACAATTACAAGAATGGTGAAAAAGTACTCTAGAAAAAAATGAGAAAAAATTATATCATCACACGACGCCTGTTTTCACCAGGAAGAAGGCAGGGGTGTACTGTAAGATATACGCTAGATTACTACAATAAAAGCGCATATAATAGTTAAAGATTTTTAACTATTTTTTTATTATATTTTTTAAAGATACTTCTCACACTTCCTATTCCATTTCTTGTCTATGTTTATCTAGTTCCTTCTTTAAAACGACCTGAGTATTGGAACGTCATGGCCAACCAGCCAGCATTGGTTAGGGTATAAAACCTCTTACAGTACCAGAGGAGATACTCATTTCGCCATGTATGTTTTTAGGTCCCATGTTATAGTAGGTAAGCCTACAGAAAACATCAAGGCACAAATCTTGACTCCGAGGCAGCTACTGAGAAATTCCTGATGCATAAACCCGATCCACATGCATCATCATCATTTTCCTGCCCTTGTCCCATTCTATTTGGGGTCGGCGCAAAACGTTTTCTTTTTCCATTCTCCCCTATCAGACACCACGGCATCATTTACTCCTTTCTCCTTCATATCATTCTTTATACAATCTATGCATCTTTTCTTTGTCCTTCAAAATTCAGATCCACATGCATTGGCTCGAAGTCCACCGGAGTTCAAATCGAAGATAGGTATTGTTTGTTTGTTTAATGTCGTATTTAATTATTATTCAGAATGGTGACATATTTAATTTATTTTTTATGTATTTTATAATTATTTTTTTATCGGGTTTGAAGCCATTTAGGATAAAAAATAAATAAATAAACCTAATAACACATTGACCGATCCGGAAATCGAATCCAGGGCCTCGTGCTCGGTTGCAGCGCTTGTGACACAACAACGTGTCAGTTTCATGCCTATAAAAAGATTCCTTGAACTAGTTTGTGTACGAAAATCATTTTAATAATTATTACAGAAAATCTTCTAGATAAAATCCCCCAAGGTTATACATATAATTTGCATATTTAGTGACGTCAATGTCATAGAAAGGTCGTTAATTTTTTATATATTTTTAGGCACATTAATTATTATTGATATGTTGTTATTTTAACCCATTCTTGGTTCTATAAATAGAAATGACATAAAATCAATACATAATGATGAGATTTTATTTGATAATGTCCGTAAAAAGGGGTGCAAGAGCAAAAAAAAACATATAAGTATAATCAAGTAGGTACTTATTAAATTCTTGGTAAAATCTTGATTCAAGATGCTAAAACATGTGATAAAATGATCATTCCAATACTTTTAACCTTATAGCAATTATATTTTGAATAACATTTGCTCTAGCTTTCTATGAATAACATTCTTTCTGCCATTGCAAATTATAAGAAAACTGTTCGCGAATAACTAAGTATATGCTATTCTGGAAAATAAATTCATCTCTGACTATGTCTCTCACTATTTCCTAATAAGTACAACCATACGTGCCATAAATTAACTGAATTTCGTCGTTATTTACGAATAGGTTATAAACATCACCCATACACTCATATACCTAGGTTTGAATGACGTAAAGAGATAAAAACATGTTCATTTTAAAAGGAAACAAGTTTCTCAGTCATGGTAAACCGCATTCTACTAACGAACCATTTAATTGACGTAATACCAAAACTTATGTTATGAAAAACATGACGCTGAATAGACGTCTGAAGGACCAATCATACGAGCGAAAATGCACGAATTACGAATAATTAACACATAAGTTATATGAGTACTAGTTTCGTTTTAGGTGTTAATTCTATAAAGTACTTGAGTTAATTACTCCTCAGCATTTTACAATAACAGCTGTTTTTTTTAAACGTTGCTCCCCTCTAGGAATTTCTCCTGTATCGTGGGTGCGTTTACAAAAAAATAAAGCAACATACACAAACAGCTAGACCCAGTTTTGTTTTTTTATTAGTTGCAGTATTTTTTAATTGTTATTAGTTCCCTCGCCGGTACGAGTTTAGAAACACTCATTAAAAAAGTGCAAAAGTGTGATTTTGTTGAGCTATCAACAAATCGCAAAAGGTGTGTACTTTGCTATAAGTACTTGCTTAAACATTCTTGCAATATGCACTTATTAACTTTTGTAAGCAAATATAAAGTGCAATTAACTACATATTATTTAAAAAAAAACTTTTATTCTATACACACCTAAGATGTTGGCGTACGTAGGTAACTTGTGAATTGCAGCTGACGAATTAATGAGAATGGTCCCTATTTGGCGAGCTCCCAGATTCGACTAAGGTTATGAGGTTCTCACCGTTGAAGCGAATACCACAGGCTTGCCAACTTCTATCAACCACCAGTTTCACAAGCGCAGTTGTGAATCTACAAATGACAACACAAGACAGTTTGGGATCATTATGTCTGAATTTTATTAAGTACTAGAATAACTTCTCCTTCCTAGCCTACCTGCCCTACCTACCCAACCTACCCTACTAAGGTAGGTAGGGTAGGTTGGGTACCTATCCTACTTACCATATCCAATTTACCTCGCTGTAAAAAAATCCTTGGACTTCAAAGAATATTTAAAAAAAAGAATTCGTAAAATTGGTCCATGCGTTGTTGAGTTATGCGCAAATAAGGAATAAGATAGATTTATCTTTAAAAGCCTCACCTTATTTAACCCCCATTAAGGAATAGCTTTCCAAGTCATTCTTAAATGCGTAGATACTTTCGATATAAAAGGAATACTTAAGGTTGTTTTATAAAGTTATAAATTAATTGAATATTTATTTTTGTTAAGTAGTTGTTTTCGTAACAAAACAACATAATGTGTTATTTTGTGATTCAGTTTGTTATTCATCCTCATCTGATAATTATGGTATAAAAATTACGAGATATTTCAAGTCGTGAGCAACATCCCGCGTGATTCAATTCTGCATAAGTTTTAGTGGCTATACATGTTTTTTAACCCTATAAAACACACCGAATGTTTTACACATTAAATTAAGTAAATATAAACATATTTTTGTTAGTCCTTAGTAACAGTACTTTCATTTAAAACCTATTTCGTTGTTGGCCGCTCATATACCATTATGCTCGTAATTCAGAAGTGAAATTAAAAATAACCAAGTCTAGTTACTATGTGGTCTAGGACAACAAATTATTATTTATTTACAATTTTCATGTCTAACATATTAATATAAAATAATAAGATACTTGCTAAATATAGCAACTGAACAAGCAGAGCGTGAAACAGTAGCTGCTACAAATTACACGCGTCCTAATGGGCTGTGACAAATCAAGATGGATTACTGCTCCAACAAGCGCCTGTGCCGACTTTACCAATTGACCATCTTACACATAGCGACATTATCTAGTTATACATTTCCAGTATAACATAGCTTTTGTTCGTATAGAATTCTCGTAAAACTGAGAGATTCGCTTGTATTGGTTTTGCATAGCTTGTCAGGATGTCGTGCATACATTTATATATTACATTAAATTCGATGTTTTCCTCTCCGTTTATTACCCAAGCTACTTGTGAATGAATCAGTGGGTATAATACCATGACCTTGCTTAATCATACTTGTCAAAACATATGGTTGATTATGATCCTTGACATAAATATAGTATAGTGTAGTGTTTCCGTCTCCTCTATAAAACTAAATATTATTGTACTAGTGTGGCAAACGTTGTTTTTTATGGGTCCACCCTTTATAGCAGAACTTTTTATGTCATAATTTTATTCTGCATAACAACGGATGGCATAAACTTCACTTCGCAGAAAATAGTTTAGCAGACACTCATTTATCATACATTCTAAACTCATAATTTTGTAAGTCAGAATCATCTCTAGGCATAAACTTCATAGGCATAATATTTAAAAAGTAGAAACATCATATCGCAGAAAGTTCATAGTCAGAATCGTCTTTTGGCATAATATATTTTATATCGATGATCAATAAACGGCAAAATTGTCATATCGTAGAAAGTTTATAGTTAGGGTCATCTTTGTCATTTATTTTGATTAATTATTTCTTTAAAATAATGTCATTTATTTTAGTTATTGTTTAATTGAATTTGAGATTATGTCATTGAATTCAATAACTAATTAAGTATCCTAATCTAAATAGTTCAGTACCGGGTAACCTACTTAAAACAATCTCTTTTTTCTATTAACGCAAGTCGTTTCTTTCGTAGGAGGTCACAGTTTTAACCTAACCTAACCTAGCCATTACTGCCGCTTGCATAGTATGCGAAGTGAAATTATACCAAATAATATATTATGCGAAATTTGAACTCTGCGAATCGTAATTATACTAAATGTAATTCTGCCATCTTAAAAGTATGCCATTGTTAATTCAAAGTTTTAAACATTATGCCAAATGATAATTATACCAAATAATTTTTATGCCTTTAAAATGTTCGGTTAACGAAAATTATGCTAAGTGTGTTATGCCAAATAAATTTCGGAGCATCAAGATTCTGCCAGATAGAGGGTTGGTTATGCCATGAAGACATAAGAGGTCCATTTTTCTATTAATAATAGTTCAACATCTGATTAGCCCATTCCCAACGATGTTGGGGCCGGTTATTGTAGCTGAATCCCAGTATTTTTAGATGCAGTGACGGCCTATCTGACCTCCACAACCCAGTTAGCACTGTATACGTTTTTTTACTATTTCTTTGTATAGTTTTTCGGACATTTACCTGCACGTATATAAATGGTTTTTCCTGACGCTTCGTCTAAAGAAGCCCTTGCAGCCGTCGCAGGATGAGGCTCCGTAGTGCTTGCCGGTGGCGCGGTCCCCACAGATGGCGCAGTGCTGCGACAACGCCGCCGACGACGCCGCGCTCGCTTCGCTGCTACTCGTCTCCAGCTGCATGTCGCTGTCTGTAACAAAAGGAAGAAATAACTTAGCTAAATTTAACTAGTATTTGAAAGGTATATCGACTTCTGCTTTGTCCTATCAAATTACTTGGACCCTTTTTTTTGGGGTGGGAAATCAACAAATAACTTCCCCCGCTTTGAGCGGAGCGGGGGGCAGTGTCAGACTTTTACTGATTAAAACCCCCCATGTTCCTTCTATTGCCATTACGTTCGGCCGCGGTATCTCTTTCGAACAACCCGCAACCCCGGCAATTACTTGGACCCTGCCACGTTCATCGCAGTGTCAATCACGTATTTAAGTCGCAGATATAGGGATTTGACACTTTGGAAACTCTCGCAAGTAGGCCCGGGTCTGGCCAGGACTCATACTGTGTGGCGTAAGGATCTTAAATCAGCCATCTTGCTATATAGTGCTTGCTGTGGCCTTACGGTGAGCAATCGATTGAGTGCATATCAAGTAGTATTGAGGGGTTATCGACAATAGAAAGACGAAAAACAGACAATACAGAATTCAAAACTTTCAAAGCCTTGAAAAATCATTTTAAGTAATCGGCCTGAATAAGGTAGTTTCCAGGGTCTTTTGTGTATTAAATTCTTTTTAGTCCGTCTTTTAGATTATTTAAAAATAAAAGACACGTATTTTTTTTTATTGAAAATGACAAAGCTCTATTAAAGTTTACGTGTGACGTCACTTGTTGTTAAAAACTGCAGCAACACGTAAACAATTAGGAAACTACCCTACTATTTTCTGGGTCATCTTAAACAACCTTTCATAGATGGAACAAACGATATCTAGCCAGGCACATAAACACTAGGTCATGTGAAGGGAGAAGCCCTAAAAAAGGACGTACGTTAGGACATCGACTGAGCCTTTTCCCTATTATATTGAGACTAGCTTCCCCCCGCACCTTCGTCCACCTGGCATAATTACTTTGGGCTAACGCGAACTTAAAACGATGATCGAAAAAAGAAATTCTTTCTCCCCCCATTTTCCCACTAGCCTATCTTCGACTCCAGATTCCCAATTATCTCTGTACCAAAATTCATCAAATTCGGTTTTGCCATTTAGGCGTAACAAACAACCAACTCACTTTTGCTTTTATAATATGGGTAAGGATTGGCTTCCAGTCTAACCAGATGCCGATGATACCAGTATTACAGTAGTATATACATACGTAAGTTAAGTATATAAATTTACCTGTTGCTTTAAAAAGGTAGTCACAGCCCTCGGGTAAAAACCTTATTGCGTTCGACTAGAAATTTACCGCAACATACTAGGGACAAGACGGGGTAGATGATGTGGCAATAATTAATGAACTCGCGTCACAAATGAATGTGGCTGTGTATAACGTCATTCGATTTTGTTGAAAGTTATAACATTATTTAGATGCACATGTGTAAGTACTAGTTATTTATTGAAGTTAATAGCAAAATAATATCGTGAATTTAATATCTAATTGTCATGGAATACGTCAGTTTATTATGCAGTAACTAGGGAGGCCATTAGCCTAACACGTACATGAGTTTATTGTAATTGATTGTGTAATTGTTTGGTCATTGTTTAGGTTATTGGAATCTGAAGATCAAAAACAAGGTTCTGAATTTTTGAAAACTTTATTTTGTTGATATGGTGTACTATTTTAAATACTGTTTTTTGAAGGGTAAAATGGGAGCCTATTACTAAGACTCCGCTGCCCGTTCGTGTCTCACCAGGCTATATCTCATAAACCGTGATATTTAAAGTTGAAATTTTCACAGATTATGTATTTCTGTTGCCGCTATAACAACAAATACTAAAACAGAGTAAAATAAATTTTTAAAGGCGCGCACGTACAACAAAATTTTTTTTGCCGTTTTAAATAATGGTAAAGACCCCAGTCCGACTCGGTCGGGTTTTTTTTAAATAAAATGATTAGAAACACTATTATAATTCAATATGGAGACATTGAAAGCTACGATTTTAAACTTTCAGGAGGTGAAAGTAGATGTATTTGAATAACTTTACTTTGAAACAGGGCCTGTTGCTTGTAGCTTCACCTTTTGTTTTTGGTTTTTCATATTCATCAACTAGTAAAAGGCTAGACTGATGATGATGAAATAACGAAAATCCATAGTAAAAGTAATTATTGTTTCTTTTTATTAAGTATACCGGGTGTATTTTTACAAATTGTCACTCCTCCGTGTCTTTTTTTCTAGAATTAGCTAGGTTCTATAGACAATAAAAGATAACGATTTTAAAAACCGATTCTAAATTTCATTCACTTGATTCGCTTTCACGTAAAATGCAACTATGTTGCTATATAGAAAAACACCTACAACGATTAATATAAGTAGCTATTTCAATGTGTATTGAGAGTAAATGGTTTATCTTTCTTTAACCCTAGATAGAACTGAGTGGAATTGACCAATCAGAATTCAGTATATCATTTGTACCTATATAAGATTTACACTAACTTGTACCTAGTAGTTTGTATTGTATAGTTCTAGATAGAAAGTAGGGTCAACCCCTTTGCACCCACGTTTTAATTACAACCGTGTAAATGGGATAGGTGGCCGCGTGGTGTCTTTACGATTAACAACAACATCGATGATTCAATGCCTTATATAAAGTTGCTATACGATTTTGATCGTTTAACTGTTAATTTATTTACAAAATACAAATAGATCTAAAATAATAATAAAAACAACAACTATGCAGTATAAATATGAGAAAAGAATTACAGGGCGACAAAAAGTTGGCTGACAATAGGAAAAATGCCTAGAAGGCTGGCAGCATTGGTTTATATTCCCTAGAAACTTTGGTGTATTCATGATGATCCAAAAACATTACATAACAGTGACTTTATAATATTTAATTAAATACTACGTGCATTGATTTAAAAGGCTGCTAACCTTAGAAGATAGTGTCATTTGCAAGCATGATGTTTTGGTAATTCCATATTTCATAAAAACCTGCCAAAAACCCAATGCAACTTTATTCATCGATTGCATAAGCTTTAAAAGCGATAATTACGCAGTATTCTATTAAGAAATCCATTCTATTATTGTGATTACATCGCGTACATCTAAATGATAGCATCCAAAACTGTAATTAAACACATCATTCTTCATAAGGTGACAACTCTTATCAACAAAGATTACAATACGCACCTGTAAACATGATAAAAAGGCAAAAATTTCCAAATTAATTCAGTCATCAATATTTTTAAACGCTGATAAATTGTAAATTTCTTTACCTAATTATATGTAAATGTCCGACACATCAATATTAAATGGCTAATGTGTGAATAAAAACGTGATCACTAGAGTGTGGTGTCAACAAACCTTCGCTGTACGTCATGGCAGGCCGAGCCTCCAGCGGAGGAGTGCGCACCACGGGCCCGTAGTAGTTTGTACTGGCGTGCTTGTCCCACTGCGGCTGCGCACCCATCATGTAATCCACCGCGCTGTACATCGGACACAACTCCTGTGACGTCATCTCGTACCCGAGCACCGGCATCTTCCACTCAACAACACCCACGTCCAACTGTTATCCACTAATCGAAGCAACGCAACAGACGATAACCCCGATAATGCTCCACATAAACACGATTAATCAACAGGTGGTTTAACGACACCAAATAACACAACCCCTTATCACGGAAAACTTTACGAAACGTAGATCATATATTCATAACATAACGTAACAAATATTCAGTTAATCACAGTAAATATTGATCCAATAATGAGTTTGGTGACAGCTACTGCACCGCTTCCGGGTAATGTTTTCGTTTTTATCACACAGTTATTGTGTACCAGTTCTCGATAGTTTTGTTTATAGAGAATCACGTCGGTGTTGGGTGACTAGCTGATGGACACGACGCGACCTTCCGCGCTCGCGGTGTGCCTGCGACTGTCGGCCGCGGTCGCCGTCGCACCTAACATCCGTTTCGCCAATCTGCTGACAGCACCTATGAATGACCCGCTCGATGTGTCCAAGTCAGCAAATCGTAGCGATTCGCGGCGAGTACGCGACACGCGACACCACGCTGACTCACCCGTTATCGGAAATGCAGCGGATGTGGAATCGAATGCGGCGCCCGAGGAGTCACTCCGTAGCAGCTGACGAACACTGCCTTTTGCCATAACTGTCATGTAGCATTAAGTAAACAAACGACCGGGTGACTAATTAGTTGTCACACGCACTGGCTTTGTTCGTAAGCTCCTTTGTTGCTATGTGTGCATCTATTGTGTGGCCTGCTATCTATCAGGATTCCGATAATGTTCGTGGAGATGATTTATCTCTGAAATGATAAGGAGTAATGACCGACACCACACATATCATTGAATACTGTCATTGTCAGTCATTTAACAGAGATAGTAGTTTTTTTTTAAAACAGGGTCGCCGAAATTTATGATTTTTAAGGTTCCGTACCACAAAAGGAAAAAACCGAACCCTTATAGGATCACTCTGTTGTCCATCTGTCTGTCAAGACCATTTATAATAGGAAATGCGTGGAGATATCAAGTTGAAATTAAAACCATTTGCTCACATTTGTGGTACCTTGAAGTTGTGAAATAATCAACCCTCTAAGTCTACCCAATTCAAACATATGGCTGTTAATGTCACAAGTTTGTACGGATATATAACATTGAAAGCATAACAGAACAAAATGTATAAACAGTCAACAACTAGTCAAGTAATCAACAGCCAATTAGTCTAAATTATATTGTAAATTCTGATCCTTGACAAACAAAGTTAATAGCCGTCTGAACACTAACTACGTTTAATGCAGTGATTTGGTATTAAAGCGTAATAAATAAGATGTAAACAGTGGCGGCATTCTGGAGCTATCGGCAGTCGGGGCAAGTCGGGGTCGCGATATCTCGGCCGAGCGACGGTGCCGATGCTCCTGCCATAATAACCCTTTCTATCGTTAAACACGAGTTTTTAGATAAAACATTCGTTGAAATAATTTGAAATCATTGGAACATACAGGCAAATATAAAACATTTCTTTACTTTCAATTACGTTAGGCATTCTAAATTCATCTGTATCTGGTAGCCTTATTTTTCCCAATTATATTGTGTTCGACTTCCTACCTAACGGGATTCAGCTGAATATCAGTATTTTACAAGGAGCGACTGCCAATCTGACCTCCACAACCCAGTTGGTACTGGGTAATACGATACCTCTTGGTAAGACTGGTGGTTGTCAGACTTTCGGGTCACTGACAACCTGTAACGAATGTTAAAGATTTACAAATTAAATCTGGGACTAAGGGCTTTCAGAAGCACGAAGGCAAGAGCGGCTTAATTAACGTTGATGATCGGTTCGTGCGGTTGATATTATTTAGCATTCTGAAGTAACGCAAAATTTTCAGATCAATCGATCAGGGGCTATGAAATGACCGCTGTAGAATCATAATAGAAAAACGTTTTTTTTTTTTTAAATGATCACAGACGCTGTTTATATTGTGAATTATACCTTTGTCACCATTTTAAGAATGGTAACGTAATTCATATTATGGCAGAATCATAATATGAATTGCTGCCATATTAGACCCCCAGAAGCTCTTAAAGAAACGGAAAGTAAGAGTGCTAGCTTGATGTTTTAAATAATTGTGTTTAATAGACAATATAATACCCCTTTTTTTGCGGATGGGAAATCGTCAAATAAGTTCCCCTGCCCTGGGCGTAGCTGTGGGGAGTTTCAGACTTATACTGACTAAAACCCACCCATGTTCCTTCTATTGCCCTTTATGTTCCGGGGCCGCGATATCTCTTTCGAACAAACCTGCAACCCCGGCAGGCGGTGGCCCAGGCAGGCCCCTCTGCATATAATCTACCTCTTAAATTGAGGTATTAAAACTTCTTAATTAGTAGTCACCTTTATCAACGGTACTTTTACACCCTTTGTTAGCGATAGATACAAAAATTGTACCTACTTGAATTGAAATCCGTCAGGCCGCGCCAATCGGATAAAAAAGGCAAGAAAAAGGCTTCGCTAAGTTAAGTTTGAGTGCTACGTAAGAACCCTCTTTCTATATTGACCTCGACATATACGCATCATTTCGCTATCATACGTTTAATGTGTAATTAAAACATTAACAAAACAACCAAAGCATTAACAAAAAATAATAACGACATTAAGTGACAATTTATATCTGACTTTATGAGCCAAGGTTGCAGTTCCTTATTTATTTTCCAAAAATAATCTTGCCCTTAGAATAAAACAAAAATATACGGAAATCTAAGAGGTGAAGTACCTAGTCACATAATAATTACGAATGTATACATTAATTAACTATTAACTTTCAAGGCAAGCAACTACAAACGCAGTTGAAATAATTCATTTTTACCAGATCACGTTAAATCTTAGTTACCGACAGAATAAATCAATACGTATTTATGTTTCCACCCAGCTAAATGATATCTCTTTAAGCTCAGAGTGTTTACGAATATTTGTAAGTGTTATGTAAGTGCAATTTACTTAGTATTTTACACGTCGGGATATTATGTAATTGGCATAAGCCAGAGATTCGCAGATATTCAAGACACGCTAATTTCTGTTGAAATAAGTATGTACGGAAAATATTTCTTTACTATTCATATTGATTTTACATTCATGAGTTAACAACGTGATCAAATGATATTCGCCAAATATTTAATTTCGCTGTATAAATTACCTAATTTATTTACATCGGAAAATTATTATGTTTTTTTTTTATTTAACTCCGCCATATTACCTAACAAGTTTCAATTGACATAAGATTAATATCTTCGTTAAACTGCTAAACAAAAAGTTAATAAGTTATAAAAAAGTTGCCATCCTACATAAATCGACATGTGTTAAAAGAAAAAAAATATGAGGAAAATCCGGTTCGAACTGAGCGTTTCTTACTAAGACGAAGAAAATTATATGATTGGTCGTGTTATTATTGAAATCTTAAGGTCTGTCTTGGCGCTTAGGGTATCATTAGTTATATTGTACTCAACATAGATTTATTCAAGTACTCAACTTCCATGTTATACATTAAGTTATAATTGTTAAGCAAACAGACTCTGGTTTAAATATAAAAAAAATAACTTAAAAAATATAAAATAAAATGTGTCAGAAAATATTTTATTAAAATAATTATATTTCTTTTTTAGCTGCAGCTCCAATTGTTCTAGTGTGGTAATATTTTATGATCTATATCCGAAACCGTATTTTCAACAAAACGCCATTGCTTTTTTCCTATTAAATATGTTCTTAAATTTATTAAAACAATTATTTAATATCAAATCATGCAGTAGGGAGTATTATATTAATTTATACCCAAAAATCATAAATGTAAAAAAAAAGTTTGAGTAAGAACGTTAATTTTTAACTTTGAAATAAAATCACGAAACGCTAGTAACGTGCGAATAATAATAATTATACATTTTCTTATGTACGTCATTAGCATTACATTACATATTCTTTGTGACCCATACCTTGACATCAAGTTGTAAAACACATAACTTGGTACTTGAGCGAGCTAACAATAACATGAGCAATTCACTTACGTAAATAATCGTCATTGCTGACAAGTTCTTACCAAGGAGTATCTTATTACCCAGTTGTTGTATGGGTTGTGGAGGTCAGATAGGCGACTGCTTCATGTTAAATACTAGCTTCCACCTGCGACTTCGTCCGCGTGGCATAGTTACTTTGGACAAACGCTAACTTTAACCCGCGTGATGATCGAAAAAAAAAACATCGTTCTCTACCCTTTTCTCACGTTTTTAGCCTATGTCCTATCCAGAGTCCCAACTATCTCTGTACCAAAATTCATCAAAATCGGTTTGGCTATGTAAGCGTGAAGACGTAACAAACTCAATTTCGCTTTTATAATAAGGATAAGGATGTGTGGATTAATTTCGTGAAGTACCTATGCAAAATTTCAAGTCAATCCGGTTAAGGAATTGCATTCTTCCATACAGAATTTGCCACCCTGTCTTAGCCTGAAGATGTAAGAAACAAACAAACTCACTTTCACTTTAATAATAGTAGTAAGGATTGGTAGTCAGTTGAATTCGGTGAGGCTGGGAGTCGACCCCAATATAGTTGGGAAAAGATTCGGCAGACGTCATTGGTGACAAGTTTTGCAGAAAACATTGCATGCTTCTGGATTAAAATGTACTGGGTTTACTGACTGTGTTGTTCCGTCACTTCTACTTCATAGATATAACACTAGGAAGTGGCGAAGGGTGGACTTTTCTGGGGTCGCGGGTTGTTCGAAAAAAATAACGCAGCTCCGGAACGTAAAGGGCAATAGAGGGAAAATGGGTAGGTTTTTAGTCAGTACAAGTCTGACCCTCGGGAAGTTATTTGATGATTTCCCATCCGCAAAAAAAGGGTAAACGTTTTGTGGAACTGTCTTGTGTAAGGACTTTCAAAAATAACGATTTTAAAGAATGCATTCAATTGTCATCATTTTAGAATAATTCAAATGCAAAGCTATAAATTCTATCCAGGTAAACTTCTAATGCTCAAGAAAATTTACTTTTTAAATTTTTGTGGCTGGAAACTAAACTATCTAGACTGGAATTTTCCAACGAGCCGGTTTCTACCCTCTATTGATACACATTGCCGGATATGTTGCGACGCATGCGCATCAACAAACGCAAACGGCCATTCAGACCAAGGTTCATGAAATGCATAGTAGTAGTGTTTACGTTCTAACTTCAGTACCTGGTAAGTTAAAACAAATACGTAAGTCAAAACGAATAGGGTATTCTAGAAGTTTTCCAACATCACTACGGAACGAATATGTTAAATTGATAACTTATCATCGCCCACACCTAGATCTAAAATGAATAAACGAAAAAAAAATAAAGATATTTATGATGGTTTAAAATAAATGTAATGTTCATAACGTCCCATACAAATGATACAAAGAGTAATACGTCTTTTTCGTCCTCGAAAAAAATGCGTTTTTTGATATGTTATGGTATGTTGTTCTACAGTACATCTCATCTTATTTATAAATAACTACATTCTGTCTCAATTCATTAATAAAGAAGTTTTAAATATTTTCTACAGCATAAAATAATATATGTATTTAGTGTGTTTTTATAAATAAATATATGAATAATGTATTATCCTACCTATAGAAGAAAAAACACAGATTTCACTATATTGATGGGTCTCTTGGATATAGTTGTTCAGTTTGGTGGTCTAAATCACACCCATATTATGCAAAAAAATATTTTTTTTCTCTGTTTTCCGAATGCACGGAATATCACCAAGTTCATACAAAGCTTAAAATTAAATCTGTCATTTGAAATTATATTTTTGGACGACCCTGAGGTGTCCCATCCAAAGATTAAGATAATATTGAATCATAATTTTAATCCAGCCTGTATTTCGATACTGGAAAATATGAAGTAAAATATACATTGAGCGTGCTGAAGGATTTTTTACTTTAGCCCCTGAGACGAACGTTGCTAATCCCTAAGCGCTGATAACCCTTACTGCATTTTAAAGTTCCATCGTTGATTTATCACTTATGAAGTTATCACCCAATAGGTCGGTTACTATTTTTATTTCAAGAAATTACGACACTAAGCAATCTATATTGTTATCTATAGCTTCAGAAGGTAATGAACAGGATAATAAGTGAAAATTATTCATTCTCTTTATCGAATTATTGCGCAGTAAGTACTTAATAATCTATTGTCTGATGATGTACTGGTGTTTATCAATTGATATTATTTATAAATTATAGGTAAATTTGTGAGACGGTGAGTCCTTGCGTAATCCGAGATAACTAAATTTAATGCACATGGCACTAATTTAATTAAACATGATGATGTAATTAATCCAATATATCTCTTACATAGAGATAAAAACCGGATAAAGAACATTCCAATTTTGAAAAGCAAGTATGGCGTTTTCTTTTTTATTTCGCCCCTTTTTTAAGGCATTTGCGAATGAGGTTATACTATGGGCTTTATCCTTCTAAGCATTAAGGCGTCTCAGTTTTAGACCGAGATTGATCTTTATCATAAAAAAACATGTTTCATAGCAACAGTGTGGAGGGGAAAAGTTTTCTTTTTTTTCATTCTCCATGGCAAATGAGCCGCATTATCTTCTGGTCCGTCTTCTACCATTTTCACCTGGCAGTAGTCAGAGCATCATTGAGGAAACAGAAACTTATTTATACTTTGAGTTATTTTCTCCAGGTTTTTGTCTGGATCTGTTGAACTTTGAACATAATAATTTAACAGAACCACTTACAACTTTCTCTATCTAAAAGCCTTCAGAATTATGTTCCCATAAATTAGTTATTTTTAATCTTAAGGGCAAAGAAACACGGACGTCACAATATAAAAATAAAGACATAACAAGCGTTTTTGTTATGAAACAAAAAACAACCTATCTAAAAAAAACCTGCGTTACCAAACATGGCATTTGCAAAAACTATAATTATTTTTAGCACACAGGTATAGAAGGCCGGATCACGATGACTGGCCAGTTAGAAAACGACCAGTTTTTTTAGAGATTTACGCCATCAGTTCTTGGACTTTGGACCTCAATTATGTACACAGAAATGTCAGAGTCCAAAGTCCAATTCTAGGATTGCGCTGATTGCGAGGTAAATCACTAGCGGACTACATTTAATACATAGTTGTGCTAGTTTGTTTCTGTGTGTGTTGTTGTTATAAATATTAAATAACTCATTTGTTGTCGTGTGCTTAATCTTTTATATTTTGCTATCAATTAATAGCTTTAACAATAAATAATGTTGTTTGTAAAAAAAAAAATACTTTTACAGAAACTTAACCAACAGTTTGTTATTACCCTACTATTGTACCAAATGTTGGATAATCCATGACCTGCTCTTCTTCCCATAGACAAACCAAAGATCATTCTGCAGTTGCCACTCAACATTTGTATTGAAGTAACGTAAGGAGCTGTGAGTCTACTACTTAGGTCATTTACAGTAATAAATAATATGATTTATTTACATGTAATGTTACTGAGTAACACAGAGTACAGTCCACTTACTGTCCAAAGTCTAGTTCTACTTATTATATCAACTAAAAAGACTATACTTGTGATTATTCACATATACACAATCATTTTCTAGTCAATTAGGCAGTTTTAATAAAGTGCAATGTTTTTAAAAACCAAAGCATATATTTATCTTTCTTGACAGATACTTAAACAAGCAAAAAAAACGAAAATATTTGTAATTTCGATAGACAATGTTTTGGACATTATGAGACGAGTGAAACCACAAGCAACTCCTAGTTGTTATATAAAAAAAGAAACTTAACGAATACGTAGTGGTCTGCTGGGTCCGATCGTATGATGTCCAAAAATAACTTAATTGCTGTTTATAAAACACAGTAATAATAGGTAACATGAATACAGGTTCTATTAGCAAACTTGGACTTTAATCTTTTGCTAACATTTAGAAATGTTTCAGGGTCCAAAGTCCAAAATAATAACAATCTGAAAAAAACGAGCGGATCTTGGAAAACCAAATTTAAGAATGATGAGTCACTAATCCACGATTAATATGAGTCAGGACTTTTTAAGGAAAATATTTTGTTTTATGAATCAGGTCACTAGGTACCTCATTCCCCAGACTTCAATTGTCAGTGTTATATAGTCATTTGAACAATCAAACGTCAGTTGCAATAAATATGCCTATCTAGCAAAAATAGAGCAATAAGCAACAATAAAAATACTTTGTGGTTTCAAATCAAACTATGCCTACTTGAGTCAGCCATACTCATTACTCAACTCAAGATAACCTAAGGATGTTATATTTTAAATACATAAGTAGACAGATACAGGAACAATTATCTTTTTTAGTAATAGCAACACAGTCACGATGACTGGACAAGAAACGGCTATAATTATTTACTACTAAGAAATCAACCGTAATTACTGATGGCACTGGGTTTTTATTGGAAAATTCCTAGCTGACATTCAATAACAACAAAAATTATGCCGATGAGGCGAAAAAAGAAATAAAACAGCTTATATAACAAAACTGAAGGATTTAACATTTTTGCTATCGACGACCAGGTAGAAGTTGACGAGATTGTCAATATCCGAAAAGCCGGGAGTCCCAAAAAGCTTATCCGAACAAACACATATTTTACTGATAAAAAGAAATATGTAATTCGTACCACTTAAATATATCTATAAATAATGCATATTATTGGAAACTTTAAATGTTTGTAATTCAGTGAGTCACGATTAGTTGTTCGTATGTCTTTAATAGTTCAGATAACAACAAAGGTATAATTTAAATAACCAGAAAACTATTTGTAAATATTTGCAGATAATTATAGAAAATAAGTACTAATGATAGTCGCATTCTTCAGTATCATAATTCTAAATACCAAATTAATTATAGACAAATAATGCTTCATGCCTGAATAAGCACTTTTTGTTACTATTAAAACTTGATACGGGATATTTACCATGTTTGTTATTTGTTTCAAATTTCCGATATTTCGGCGATATTGCAAACGCCATGATCACGGACGCCGTTTACCTAACAATAATGTTAGTAGTTTTTGTTACTTCTTATAACTTCAGTAAAACTGTAAAGCAATGATAGCCTAGTGGTGTGGCCGTCGGATTGTCAAGTCATAGGTTCTGAGTTCGAACAAAAAGCTCGCGCCTCTGATTTTTCGGATGCATGTGCGTATTTTATAATTATCACTTTCTTCGGTGAGGGAAACATCGTGAGGAAACCAACATGCCTAAGAGATATTTCTCGACGGCATGTTAGCCAAGTCAGAAGCCTATCACAAATAATCACAATCTATTGTATTTTTTCTTGCGGATGGAAAATCATCAAATAACTTCCTCCGTTCTGGGCGGAGCTGAGGAAAGTGTCAGACTTGTACTGACTAAAATCCACCCATGTTCGTTCTATTGCCCTTTACGTTCCGGAGCCGCGGTATCTCTGTCGAACAAACCGCCGCAACCCCGGCAGGCCGCTCTTCTTTGCTCACATCACATCCCTTTGAGGCGCGCCTGGAACACTAACGCGCCATCGACACGGCTTGTCGTCAATAGATGGACGAACGGTGAGCTACCCATTGCTCACCGTGCCTAGGCCCGCATCTACGGTGGCCAGGAGCCGTCTCGCGGCGTCCGACGCCCGGTGCGTCTCCATGCCCCCATTAGATCAGACCGGTCTGCTGAGCGGCAATTTGCCGCGGCAAAGGAGTATCCCCCGTTATAGTGCCTCCGCGCACCAGTCGTGCGAGCAGGCGCGCGAGGACTATCGCCTCCAATCCCACGGTGGCTTCCAGATCCCAGCTTATTGTATGTGTGCAGATTATTGTATTCATAACAAGAATTAAGTCTCGGCAGTCGAAATGCTAATGAGAAATGTGTTTATTTTCTCTAATTTAGTGAACGACAGTTTTGCTTCATCATCATATACCATCCTAACCTTTCTAATCTAGCCAGCCTCGGTTTGATTATTTCACATGCTGTAAGTGCGAAATAACTTCCGCAGCCAAATTACTGGGTAATGTAATGATATTATAAAGTTAGGCAAGCGATGCAAGCAGCCATTTGTGTTACAACATTAGTAATTTTATTGCTATACCTAACTTTCATTTTAACGGTAATTCGGTATATGTCATATTTTTTTTACATGTATTGCGAATAGATAATTACAGTCCAATCGTTTATGAGCTTCAATTTATCTTATGTTTGTTACCAAACTCCTCCTAAACGGCTGGAACTATTTGTATGATGAATCGGCTAACATCTATTTTTCATAAACGTCTCCTGAAAAGGAGGAAAGCAGCGGGTGAATCCGCCAGGCACAGCTAGTAATTTCTTAAAATGCTGCGTAAACGTAAAATGATTATTAACGAACACTGTAAAGGGGTTTCCAATGTCAATGTCCCTGCGAGGTCATTTAAAGATACTTTATTTAATACATAATTACTTTTTTCCCAATTATCTAACCCACAAATAAAAAACTCTACGAATAATATAAAATAATAATTGATAAACATTATATATGAATTGTAAAGCAGCAATAAATGGACCTGCATTTAATTCAGAGGACCAAGATTTATTATTCACTTTTTATTATAAGTTGGTTAAGAATTATTAACCAACTTATAATAAAAAGTGAATAATAAATCTTATTCCATGAACAGCTAATCTCATTATTCTCCCAATTTAATTGGCGTCCGCGGCCAATTACCTAAAAAATGTGATTCCCGTCGGTACAGCAATATATTGTTGCAGAAGTATGCTCATTGCTCAAATATCTATTCACACTGTTCTTTTTAGGGTTCCGTACTTCAAAGGAAAAAAACGGAATCCTTATACAATCACTTTTTTCCGTCTGTCTGTCAAAACCTTTTATCTCGAGAACGCGTAGAGGTATCGAGTTGAAGTTAAACCATATACTCAAATACTCACACTCAAGTCTGCGTATGTATATGGCTGTTTATGCCGCAAGTTTGTACGGACCTCGGTGCACGAGTCTGACTCGCACTTGGCCGGTTTTTTATACTAAATAGACTAGCGTTTGGCGTGAAGCAATGATCTGGCTTACGCCCGGTTCCAATAAACAAAAAAACAAGTCGTTTTGCTTACGGATAGTAGGATTTTGACATACGTCTCATAGAACTTATGTCAAATTACTACTATCCGTAAGCAAAACGAATCGTTGTTTGTTTATTGGAACCGGGCGTTAGGGTATAGCACGCTTACTTATAAGAAACTGGTTCTGTCAAACTTTGAAGAGATTCAGATTATATATAATAACTAGCTGTGCCCAGCGGTTTCACCCGCTGCCCAATTAGGGGTATGAAAAATAGATGTTGGCCGATTCTCAGACCTACCCGATATGTACACAAAATTTCGTTTAAATCGGTCCAGCGGTTTCGGAGGAATATGGGAACGAAAACTGTGACACGAGAATTTTATATATTAGACTAGCTGTGCCCCTACGTAAAATTTCTTCTAATTATCTAAAATTATAATTCCTAAAATAGGGCTAGGGTAGCGTAACCCTACCCTACCCTATTTTTCAAGTTGGATCAAACTGCACACGGTGTGCCAATTTAATTTTTAATCGGTTAAGTAGTTTAGGAGTCTATCGCGGACAAACAACGTGACACTTGATTTAAGATATATTTTAAAAATTATATAATTAAGGAGGTTACTAATTAAATTACCCTTCCGGGTCACTCTGAAGCTACTTCATAAAACAAACAATTAATTGTTATTCTAATTATCTTGCCTCTAATAAACAGTAAACAAAAAAACCCTTTCAATAATTTAAAATAATTGATACAGAATATGTCAGTAGCTACATAAATGATAGATAGCAACAATAAATGGGCTGGCATCAATTGGGTCTAGCGGTGCAAGCTTACAATTGAGTCTAATTGTGTCCTTAGGCCGCTGCTAAATGCACAATGCTCATACATCACTGCAATTACCTATTTGAGCTTAATTTTATCGTCCCATGATGTTTTTATTCACCTTGTTAATAGTGGGTTAGGTTTTATATAATGCAGTTAATTTGCTTTTAATTTATAGCCACAGCCCCTTGATGAGATATATTTCAGTGCAATATTTCATCATCATTTCTTTATTTACTTTTCTTCTTACTTTTACATTTTTAAATATTTCTTTAAAAAAAATTAAAAATAGGGCCTATATCGGTCCAAGCTATCTGTGGTTAGGGCTTCAGACTTCACCCTCTTTACAATGCGGGCCGTATCGAGGAGTATTATTGACTTCTAAATCAGGCTCTTGATCCAACATCCTAAGGAGAGCTTCGACAGATGTTCGTCGAAGCTCTTGGCAATGAACCCAGTGCCGTTACGACAATACGTTAGTCCTGTCAGTAATGATGCTTGACATGTTCTTCTTCGAGAACTGGGTCGAGGATATACTTAGTATGGTACCTCAGATTCCGCGAGATCATATTTCAAGGCAAGTTGCTGAAGAATAAATCAATCAATTACGTTCTCGAAATCAGCTCTAACGATTCCTATGAAAGCTGCAATATGTGAGTTTGTAGGGCCAAAATCATTTTAGATTGGTCTCATATCTGACAAATATTGTTTTCTCTATGTTCACAAGAGCAGAGTTTGATTGCTGAAAGTAGGCAGCTAAATAAACAAAAACCTTTATTGATCTATCATAATTGACTGTAAAATTATAATATTTTTAACACATATATTTGCACGCTCTCGGGCATAACATAGCGCAATTTTTGTACCCACCATTTTTAACATCTATATTACGATTGATCCTATGTTAAACAAATGAATAAATGATTTGATTTGATTTAGTAAGGATGTACAATTATGATGCTGTATAATACTATTAACATCTCAATTGTGAATTATATCATATTGTATGCGTAAATTATACTTATGCGAATAAATCTTTGATCTTTTGATTAAGGTTTACTAAAATTGTATTGACAGAAGTTGGGGCAGATGTGAGAATGTATCTTCTTCTGCATAAAAAGCTTGAATTCATTATATTCATTATCCAACAATGTATAGACTTAACTGCTGGACATATGAACTCGTCTTTTTTAGATGTTGTAAGAAGGTGTGAGGTTTTACCCAAGATTTCTTTTCACAAAGAGAACTCATGAGTTTTTGAAAATACTTCCTAATATTTTAAAAGTGAAAGTGAGTTTGTTTGTTACATCTTCAAGTCTAAATTACCAAACCAGTTTTGATGAATTTTGGTACAGAGTGAGTTGGCACCTTGCATACAGACAGGCTAAAAAAAAGTGAGGAAAGAGGGAAGAAAAATTAAATTTAGCGTTAGCCCAAAGTAACAATGCCACGCGGACGAAGTCGCGGGCGAAAACTAGTAATTCCATGAATACGTAAACACATATCTATACTATAATATTATAAAGCTGAAGAGTTTGTTTGTTTGAACGCGCTAATCTCAGGGACTACTGGTTGGAATTGGAAAATTCTTTTATAGTCCAGTCAGTCCTTTGGATAGTCCATTTCTTGAGGAAGGCTATAGGCTATATAACATCACGCTACGACCAACAGGTGCTGAGCATCATAACTTTCAAGGTCATAGTACTTTCTTAGGCATGTAAGTTAAACTACATTCATTAAGTCCTCAGTTTCAACACACTCTGTATAAAATATAGAGACTTGCATCAGTAATTAAACAATATTTCTAGGTAATTCTAACATATTATTTATTTCTTAGAAATACAGGAGTGAGGCGTTTTGTTTCCTTCCATAAGGAAACCTACGTGTTTGGTATAGTATAGTATTTCTGCTAGGTCATGATGAGATTTTTATTGCCAGATTTTTGTAAATATGATCAGTTTATCTTTAAGATATGTACTTGTGATGAGTTGTTGACATACTCAAAATTGATACAAGTGGCTGCAAACTATCTGTTACATATTTGAAATATTTGTATTTTGTAATACTATTTTTTCCCTCCCATTATATGAGATTTAAATATAAAAGGCGAAATGTGGATGCACTTTACTGTTATGTTTTTCATTTAGATTGTCATCAACACACTAAGAAAATGATTTTATAGGAATAATAATTTATTCTAGTGTTTTCAACAAAATTACTATTTGAATTTCAAATTTGTTTGTACTATGTTATCTTAGAACCTTACTTAATAAAAAAACCTCAATCTACATGTACATACATAATAAAATAAAGAATATGATCCAAGGTCATTTTGCCATTGAAGATAATTGGCAAGTGAATTATCTAATAGCCAGCTGATTGCAAAGGCTTAAACATGATTGAATTATAAAGTCAATGCCATCAAAAAAACTGTTGAAGTCAATTTAACTTCCTCCTTTTTCAGAGTTGGTTAATAACAATGTTATCAATACACCATTCTTATTCAGTTTAATTAGTTTAAGATATTAATTAACTACTTAATCGGAATATAAGGCAGTCTTTATAAATGAATAAACTATTCAATAAGTTGATTATTTTTTAAAGTTTTGGACTACTTATCTATTTTACAAAATTTATCACAAATAACATATTATCAACAATGATAAAAGTAATGGTTGCATGGGCTGATATTTAATCAGACATCATGCCAGATAATTTGATTATTTAAAACATTGTTGAGTTAAATAAATATATCAGTTGCATCATTTATTTACCAGTGCTGAACATCGGGTAATAGGATGCAGGCGGTAAAACTGATAAACAACATTATCATACTTGTTTGTAAAATATATATTAACATGTCAATAATGCAGCTACAAGAGAAATTCTTTTGTCATTTATACACTATTTCATAGCAGTAATTAAAACATGTCTACTTATTTCAAATTAAGTCAATTGACAACACATACTAAAGGTATGTTTATTTATTCATGAAGCATGTACAGGTAATATACAAATCTAGACAATAATATATGAATGCCCAAGTATGTTAAAACTACTTTATTGACCTACATAGTTAAGTAATAGATAACCCATTAAACATAAACATTGGGTAACAACATTTAGAGGTCAAACGACTTCTCGCACATATCCGCGATCAAGTTAACACACATATATCGCAAGATTCGTAAGTGTTAAGACAAACACATTTACCTAAACAAACGGAAAACACGTCGCGAAGAACTCAAGTTGTCCAACGGCGTAGTACGGCACATGGCAGTTATCATTAACATGATCACATTCTTTCTATGCCATCATAGAATCGATTAACACAAGCAATTATAGGGAACATACACCGCATGTGCTCTAGAATCAGTAAGTTACATTGATAGTAATTAATTTGTTTACTACGATCATGTTCTCATCAATTACTCGGTAATATGATACTTAAAAGTTTCCTACCTTCGTCGCAGAGTCCCATTGTAGAGTCAATCTTTACGTTTTTATGAAAATCCTTGAATAAGATAAATAAGTCTCTTGATTTTTCAATTTTATTAGTTTTCCATTGATGATTAATTTTTAACAATTATGACAGCTGTCAAATTTAATTGACAGTACGGGACATATGTGATGGCGGAAGAATGAATGAATGATAAGCCAAACATATCCATAATTTAAAACAGCGACATCTATGTATGAGCACCCAACTGTTTAAAAAGTGTTTCACATTCATATCACAAGATAGAGCTAGCTACAATTACCTGCTATTTTTCACTTTTATGTCATAACATAACATCCCGCCTGTAGCCCCCAAAGGGTTACGCAGAGGTATCGTGTACTTATTAGACGTTAGTCCCCACTATTATTTATCATGTACTAATAGTAAACAGAATGTTTTCCACTTATGGAAAGTCGGAGACGCTACCTGGTCAATAAAAGCTGGAGACAGAAAAAAGTGAAAACAGCTGGAAGTAGCCAGTGTGTCACAGGACACGCTGATCATTAAACCGGAGAAACAGATGTGTTAATTATTTAATTATATTATATTGATAATAAATTTTTGTTTAGTTTTAGCAAAGTAGTACACCGCCCATTTCACCGGTTGTGTTTAATTTAAGTTCTTTTTGCCATTAATCGGGTACAGCTCCAGTCGCCGTGGCTGCTACTGAAAAACTCTTTTTGTAAAAACCTTATCATAATTTGCCCGACCTGGGAATCGAACTATTGATTTGAAGGTCCTCTCACTTACTCAGTAATCGTGGTTGACGCCACTAAAACAACGACGAGGCCGTATTTTTTCGATTCGTGTATTTGTGCAGAACGGAACGGGTGGCATAGCAGTCATTATGAAGGTTGGAAGCTAAATTAAATGGCTATTCCTACCTACTTGGCAAAAATGAGAAGGTTAAATAAAAAACTGGCCAAGTGCGAGCCGGATTCGCGCATGAAGGGTGCTCCCATACATGAAGGGTTGTATGGGAGCACCCTTTAAAATATTTTTTTTTGTATTTGTTGTTATAGCGATTTATGAAATACAACCTGACAGACAGACGGACAGCGGAGTCTTAGCAATAGGGCCCCCTTTACTATTGTCCCCACGCTAAGAAATCAGCCGACTTTGAATTGAAAATAGACAGTCTATTTCCAATGCTAGTTTGCATCGATGATTATATAACAGCAGGTATTATTAAATTTGAAATAACCGACAAAGTTCGGAGCAAAACAAACATTTATAGATATAGGAATGTGTGTCAAGTACGGCGGCGCTATAGACGAATTTGTTAGATTAGATTTTGTTGCTCTATGGTGAACTGTGACTTTTTCGCCTCATTCAGCTAGATGAGGGTCAGTAGGTAATTATGACTAATTAAGTAATTTATTTTTAATTTCTTAATAAGTCTGTATACTTTTAAATGATTTGTGTATAATACATAACATTACTCTAGCGTTGTTTGTAATTTTTAATAACCTTTTATTAGAGCTAAAAGTCTCTCAAAGTAATGTTAACTGAAGCTACAAGTTGGCTTGGGACGCGTCGAGGGAAAGAGACTAGATGGTATGACCATAATGCCATGGAAGTTGGGTAGATCTTTGGTGTGGGATGCAACTTGTGTGCACACCCTTGCACCATCCTATCTTCCCAGCACGGTGGGCTGTGCTGGGGCTGCTGCTGCTGGTGCTGAAAACGTCAAACGACGCAAATATCACAAATTGATTTGTAGTTATGTGTTTGAGCCGTTTAATGTGGTTGAAACACTAGGGCCATGGGGTCCGAGTGCCCACGTAGTACGGTTGGTCGACTCTTCTCGTGACTAGAGTCAATAATTCTTTTTTGTTTGAAAAAAGATACGTTCAGGGTAATAAAATATGTAAACGAAGTTAAAAAAAAATGCTTGCATATACGATTATACTACAAACTTAGTTTTTTTTCCCAAAGAATTAGCATTGCCTTCTGGGCACTTTTCCTGTTGATTGCGGTGCGGACGAATTTTTGGACGCCCTGTAATTGTTTTACCATTTTATACTTGTGCATGTTTTTATTATTAGTTTATATCTATCTAAAGTCTGTAAATTATTATTTAAGTAATTGATTTAATGAAATAAAAATGTTTTGCAACATTAATGTTCGGAAAAAGAAGTCCTCTGTAGGTACTTGAAATTAGCGTTTCAGAATAAGTTCTAGTAGGTACCTAACAGAACTGGCGAGCATCATCGTGTGTAGGTACCTAATATCTTTATTTCACAATTATATTCGGCATTATTAGGTAAGTATGTTCCTCTTATTTTTTTTGTCATCATCCATTCATAGGCGGAAAAACAAAAACATTAAAAAATATGTAGGTACAATATGCTTGCTTGGCAAAATAAAAGCTGCCGCTCGGGTCGAACTCTTGTGGTAAAGCCGAGCTTGCCTAGGTTGGTCCGATAGGCGGCCACCCATAAAATACCGAGTTTCCTCGGAAAGTACATTAATGCCCCGTTCTATGAGACTTATGACAAAATATAACTATCCGTTAGCAAAACGAGTCCTTTTTGTTTATTGGAACGCATAAGCCGTTCGTCCCGGCTGTCATTTGTAGATCTTTGACGTTATTTGTAGATCGTTACTGGTAGTCATTGGCTCGAAAGTCAAGCAATCAGTCTCAACTAGGATTATCGTACTACCCAGTTATTGATTGGGTCGCAGAGGTCAGATAGCCAGTCGCTCCATGTAAAATACTGGTATTCAGCTGAGAAAAGTCTAGGCTCTCTTGATGCTCACTTGATATCTCGTATTGACGCAACCTTTGCTAGACTACTCGTCACTATGTGACTTTAGATTCGCACTTGTAGTACCTAACTGATCCATTCGAACCTACTTCCCCGTGTCATACTTGTAGAAAGTGATCCATACGAAAATACATAATAACAATTATATGGTAGCAACTGGCTTTAGAATTCAATAATCCATATACCGCATAGTAATGTTATTCGCGCGAGGGCAGCACATGGTGAGAGAACATTGTTTAGTGACACATGGCAATATAGAATACAGTGTGTTTCTATATTCAGTTGACAATATTTACGTGTATCGAGCCCGGAGCCACATGTCGTTCAGCGACACAAATGTGATGAAATATGCACTAAAAGCTGTCTCACTGTCATGACTAATTTACTACAGACGGTTCACGGTTCTCTGAGACTAACAGGAATAATACAGACAAATTTATTTACAACACTTGAGATATAGATTGTATGAAAAATAGAACAGCTCACTGTAAATACACTCGTGAATATTTTTAGAAAGGTCGATAGTTTCTGTTTTTTCTTGCAATGTGGGAAAATAAGGCGATACAGAAAAACAACGTGGGAAGCATGTGGCGATAGATTATTTGAGCACTAGCTTCCGCACCGGACTTCGTCCGCGTGGCATAGTAACTTTGGGCTAACGCTTACTTTAACCAGCGTGATGATCGAAAAAAAATATCTTTCTCTCCCCTTTTCTTCCCTTTTTGTCTCCCTTTTCTCACTTTTTTTAGCCTATGTCTGTCTCCTGGTTCCCAACTATCTCTGTACCAAAATTAATCAAAATCGGTGTAGCCATTACCTAAAGCGTGAAGAGGTAACAAAAAAACTCACTTTCGCTTTTGTAATTTTAGTAAGGATATTATAGTAAGGATTATGACCACACCGACTGAGATCTTTTAATTTCATGACAGAACAAGGACTCAAGTGGCACATTAGTAACAGCGTAGCGGTCCTACGAGCCGGTTGGCAGCATGGCTTTAAAAAGGGCGCGTGCAAAGGTGATAGTAGAGTTATAGCTTTTAATGATTTTGACTTGACTTTAATTTAGAGATGATGTTCAGGCACAACCCCACGTTTTATTTGTTTTAAGGGTGGGTACCCTTAAAACAAATAAAACGTCATCTCTACTTGCTTAACAAACGCAACGAATCATATTTTATTGTTAGGCAGGGAAAGGGTTGTGTTGTGTATGGGTGATATCGCGAGCCGCTCTATGCTACACCTAGTTACAAACTCAGCACTGCCGCTTTGCCGGTTGGCAAACTCCCGTGACCACATATAACTAAAAATGGAAATTCTAACACTTACAAAAATACCCTATAGTAAGTACGGTACATCATGTGGCAATTATGCAACGATCTAATTATAATGAATCATGATTTACACCGCTACGTCACGTTAAAGTTGGCAGGCTGTGGACATTGAGTTGGCAACGGCTCTCCGGTCGTTCAATGACATGATTTTCTTTGACAGAACCATGTCACAGTTTAGAATGACGCGATCCATTCATACCTTGGATTGAGGACTGGGAGTTTATGATGCGTGGCTAATATCTTCGGTCAACGTGTGTTTAGCTAAGCCGAGTGGCTTACCTATTCTGTTTTTATTGGTCACTAGCTGGCGCCTGCGGCTTCGCCTGCGTAATGATCGAAAAAGTATCCTATGTGTTATTCCAGACTATAATCTGCCTCTGCCAAATTTCATCAAAATCCGTTCAGCCGTTTTGACGAGAAAGAGTAACAAACATACATACATTCGCATAAACATTCGCGTTTATAATATTAGTAGGAAGTAGCATAGAAGGTTTATGCGCTTGGCAGACGAATCGGCGATTGAAGTAAGAACGTATGTTGTTATCATGCAGTCAGAAAAAATCTCTGTATATTAAAAATCTTTTCAATGTCCTGTTGTGTTGTGTTAGTCTAAGGCTAAACTCGCGGCATCGTTAGAAGTCATCTAACTGAACTAACCTCTAATAAATAGTCATGTTTTATGCGTCGATAGATTAGATTAAACCCTAATCCCTTAATCTATTGAAATAAATAGTATGAGATAGCATTTTTGTTTTTTTTTTTAATAACCTTAAGAGTAAGGCCTACTCTATCTGTACGGATGACCTATTGCTAACATTTTAATCATTAAATCTAAATACTTATATTTTATTTAATCATTTATGTAGGTACACACAGGAACACATGGAAACATTTAACAAATATAGTAGGTATAAAGCTAAAGTTTATTTCAAAAGAAATTCCTACCAGCAGGCGTGCGAGAGAAAACATGGAGAAAAGAAAAACGTAGACAGGTGTCTGAGAACAGTAAGAGAATAGCATCTTAAACACGCGTACGTTACGTACATATTTAACTAAATGCTGGCGAAGTATAACTTATTCATTTAGTTTCTTATAAAATTGACATGAATTATCAAACTGTTTAAAACACCAAAATAAATAAACATTATTAAAACACGCTAAGTTAGGCTATAAAGTGTGAAGATAAAGTTTATAACCCTTGTGTTTGCACTAGTTATAAACATAAACTATATAATTGGTTTAGCAGATGTATTTTTAGGCAACTTAATTACATTGTATAGTTGGTAATATCTATTAGATGAGATGTCTGAATATGTAAGGTTAACTGGTTCTGCGCAGCTTCCAGGGCAGCTTTTATTCATTACTTTAAAAAAATAGTAAACAAAACAATAATATTCACGTGGTAAGTGCGTAATTTTTTTCTCTCACCACAACCCCTTAAGGAAGTGACATCAATGATTATCAGGGCCCCGGGCCCCCAGTGTAATTCGAGTATACTAATATACCAATTTTTCAAGCATTTACGCTACGAAATATTATATCGGCTACGAAATTTATATGAATGCTACGAAAAATGCTACGAAATTCAAAATACCTTTTTTTGCAGTCAAGTATTCCTTACTTGCCATTCTTACCTTACATTATGTGCATAAAAAATTACAGAAATAAAGCTAAGCTGTGAAGCAAATTAAGATAACTTTTTTTTCGGACTTGCAAAGACAGGAATGACGTCGTGTGGCACTGCCTGTTTTATTTTTTGCTTTGATCTCTGATTGACAAGGCCACGTCTCATTATTCAGTTATTACCTTCAATTATTGTTAATGAGGATCACACTAATGATATTACGATTGGTCATTAACGTTATTGAAAAACACTGTAGCCCGATTACATTAGAGGAACGCAGATTTTCACGCTTTGCCTATTAAGTATATAGACTGCTGGTGACGCGGACGCGGACACCCCAGTGTATATAGATAGTTCATCTGGAACCAACAAAAATAAAAACTGTTGTTGTTCCGACCGACTTCTGGATGCAAAATTCTTTTCTACTTTGTTTTTTTAGGAATTTGATTCGGAATTTGTACCTCACACAAATTCTTATTGAGTATTCATTTTCCATTGTTACTAAATGTAGGTAATTAGTAGAAATCATCTCGTAGCTGCCATGATTCATTTTTGTTATTTTTATTTGATACTAGCTTTCGCCCGCGGCTTCACCCGCGTTAAATTTGGGGTAACACAGTTCCCCTTGCGCCTTATTGATTTGTAATAGCAACGCTAAGATTTCCCTTCTCTTCCCTCTTTCTCCCTCACATCCCACTTTTTTCAAAAAAATATTAGCCTATGTCCGTCTCCTGGTTCCCTACTATCTCTGTACCAAAATTCATCCAAATCGGTTCAGCCATTAAAGCGTGAAGAGGTAACAAACAAACAAACAAACAAACAAACAAACAAACAAACAAACAAACAAACTCACTTTCGCTTTTATAATATTAGTAAGGAAGTAAGGATTTAACTACATCATCCTCATATTTGTATAATCTCAAAATTAATTATATAACCAAGACCTTGTAAACATATTATGATTAAAAAGACTTAAAAAGAGTGTCCAAGGAGTTTCTTTCACATTCTTCTCAACGCTTTGGAACGGGCAACTACAGTACTTTGACATATTATTCTGCCTTGTGACTGGGTCTGTACAATCTTTGTACTACAATCTTTTGTTTCTTGACCTTTAAAAGTGCCTGTAATGGTCTAATTAAAATATATTCTTTGATTTTTGAAATCGGTTAAAAATATGGCCCGCGGTCGGTCGTGGAAGTCGGAGATTTTAGCGCTCCAAGGAAAATCGAAAGAGGACTAAGGATAGGCTAGGTAATTGTTGGTTTCCCAACTCTTTTTCTGTCTCTCTACCATCCTGCATTAAGGATAAAAATAACTACAGACCACAGCTGATTTACGTACTTAAGGTAATTACTGTGTTTTTCACCGCTAGTTGTGTAGGTACTTGTTCCAAGGTTGAAATGTGTTGAGATCGTAGGTTAACGTAACTTGTTGCCTTGAAGATTATTTAAAAGTTTTAATTTGAAAATAAATAAGTATAAGCAAAGTGGTTTATTAATCTTTGTGGTAGGTAAACAAGGTGTCAGGAAAACAAGATATAAAATAATATAAAAAACAAATTTATTTTCTGCATTAAGAATGATGGCGGAATCGAAGTCATTCTGAGCGTGCTTTCTAGAATCTATAGATTAGATGTGTTTATGAATAACTAGCTTTTGCGCGCAACTTCGCTCGCGTTTTATTCAGGGTAATACAGTTCCCCTTTCCTGATTTACAGGTACCTGCTACGCTACCCTGTAGTTTTTGCCCTTGTGCCTTATTTATTGTAATAGCAATGCTAAGTTTTCCCTATCATATCTACCTATGCATATCTCAAACTTGTTTTAAAAAAAATGGCCTACGTTTGTATCCACTGTCCCACTATCTCTGTACCAAAATTCATCAATCGGTTTAGCCATTTAGGCGTGAAGACGTAACAATAACTTTTAAAATATTAGTAAGGATTTATTTTATTTTCTCCCACCACTGGTGCATGCTTTGCGGTGCGCTTCTCCATTGTGTCGGTGGCACCCATTATGCTAAAGATAGGAGTAGCGACCTTTTAAAATCTAAAGCAGGTACTTGTCCCTTCTGTCTTATTGTCTCTGTCTGTTTTGCATTTACCAAATTCTGAACTTACGTGTAAGTGGTATGATGAAAAATAAAATGATAAATTCTGTAATGGTTTCCATTATTATTCTGAAATCATGGTTAAAGGAAAACAAGTCGTTTTTATTTGTCGTAAATAAAAGGTCAAATTACGCTTCACCTAAGCAATTTATTAAGATAACATCTCTTAGACTAGACTGCAGGATACTCAACACTAGCTGGTCTGCGGAAGTAGATACGGCAGGCGGACGGACGTGCCTATTTAAGTACCTACACTTGGGCCACTTATAGTCATCGGTAATAACTAGTGCCATACCTGCTGATGAGACATTTTTTATTATTTGTAGGTACAAATAAATAAATTTAATGTGTCTGTTTGTAATTTAAAAAACAGCATTAGGTATATTGAATGCAAATGAAAGGGGGTTATAATAAAAAAAAACAATGTTTTATTTTGTGTATCTCTGTGTCTGTTTGTTCTGGGGCCTAAGTCTGCTATTACAATAGTGTCAGAATGGTCGATCACTGATCGCACAATGGTTGATTTTGACAAGTTTGGTAATCTACTAATACACTGGCGTCATTATGACATTCCACTGGTCAGTCACTGACAGTCCATTGAAAGAAATTGCTTAAAATGGTAATCTCGTACATAATGACAAACGAATGACTGACGCATGCGGTAATCTGCTAAAATTTTGACAGTTCCTTTAATCATTGATCTACCATTACAAAGTCATTGTGCAGTCATTGCTTTTAGTAGCTCGGTTTGACAAAAAGTGTTTGCTATCCATCGTGTTTGTGGAGTATTGATTGGAGAAATATGTTCACGAAGAGCTAAAGAATGTTTATTAAAGATATTCATGCCCTATAAAGTGGATTTACGTGTCCGAAAACCACATTTTTCATGATTTTTAGCGTCGACCTACACTGCCATCAAAATTGCGATGATCGTAACTTAAGAACTTCTAATGACGTTTACATAAGAGTTTTTAATTCTATTATCTTAATTGATGCACACCCATATTATTTTTTAACCAGAAAATAAAATATTTATAAAAATAATGAGGAGGTGGTCCATCATCATTTTCCTGCCCTTGTCCCATTCTATTTGGGGTCGGCGCAACACGTTTTCTTCTTCCATTCTCCCCTATCAGACGTCATGGCATCATTTACTCCTTTCTCCTTCATATCATTCCTTACGCAATCCATCCATCTTTTCTTTGGCCTTCCTCTCGCTCTCCGTCCATCAACATTCAGATCCATTACTCTTTTAGTCACATGTCCTTCATCCCTCCTCATTACATATCCATACCAAGACAAACAACTCCCTTTCATCTTTTCTGTAACAGGCGCAACTTTCAAACTTCCTCGAATATATTCATTCCTGACTTTATCCATTCTTGTCACTCCACACATCCATCTCAACATTCTCATCTCCGCTACATGCCCAGCATTCTGACCCATACAGTACAACAGGTCTAATCACGGACTTATATATTTTCCCCTTTAACTTGAGGGGCATCCGTGGGTCACAAGTTGTTCCAGTGACCTGTCGCCATTTCATCCATCCTGCGATGATCCGGTGCGTTACGCGGAGGTGGTGTGACTTAAATATTCGACCCCTTTCAGGGCCAGTACAGTACCGAGCCAGCGGAGGTTTGAATGTCAAGTACCTGAAGGGGTCCGTATATAAAATGTACTCTGTGGTCTGTACAGAACTATATGGTTAACGTTAGATGCTTACTGACGTTAATATCACATTTGACTGTGACAGCTAAAACATTATTCAGTTGTTTTACAAAAATTGTGTTACTCATAAAGAGAAATGCCAAGCCGCCATAGTGACTTAAGGCCCTGAGTGCCCACAAGCAACATTGAATGTTGATATTAGTATGCCCCCCAAATAATATAGTAATAAAAGAAAATTAATTGAAAATTATTGAAAAACATTGGAGTTTCCAAACTATAAGGTTATTTTTATGTGCCCTACACAAGTATTGAAAACTCTTCCTACATAAAATATAAAAGCTAAATATATACTACTTCAATATTACAGATAGTTGAAAATAAAACAATAATAATGTATTAATAGAAAACATTTAATTCATCATAAACTAAAACATTGTCAAAAATTGAGTATCACACAGACAGGCTGCAAAAAAAAGTTATATAATGTTAGCCTTTTAACATTTTAGAGCAATCTTACTGCATTCAATTGGATTCTAAAAATAGTATAGTTTACTTAACCTGGTTGTGCTGCAATTTTATATGCAATCACATTCCTTATTTGGTTTACCGTTGTGGTATATCAATGTTCAGCAAATATGCCCTTTGCCTTAGAAGAGAGGTGCCACAGCTAATAGAGATATGAATGTGGACAACAATAACAAAATGTGGACTGTTGAGTGTTGACTTGTTCCCTGACTGATTTTATTCCTGCTTTGGTCCAACATGCATGTCACACCAAACTATCACTGTCTTGTAACTGACTGGAAAAGAAAAAACAATATTATGTATTTATTTGCAAGGTATCGTAGTTTGAATCATATTTGCATATTATCATTACAGTTGTAGACTTGTTATAGTTAAGTACCTGTTGATGTCCACAGTCCAAACCATGTTTTTACGAGAGATCAAACTTCGACAATTTCCAAAAGGTTTCTTTGCAATCTTGATATGTTAAAAATTACAATTTATTTACACAGCGTACATATCCACTTGCAACAGTTCGCAGTGAAGAACTCGAATCAGATTGTATGCCGGGTCTTAGATAGGTGCTGACATCAAATCCATGTTATCGTGGGAGTTGTCATTATCAGCAAGAGCGGAATCCATATTCAAGCCGTGGTCGTCAGGTATAGGATAATCACCAGAGTCAGTATTCATGGTCAAAAACGGCGATTTTAATAGAAAACGAAGCTCACTGTGATGCAAATGTAAACAAAGTTATGAAATGACATTTCTAATATTGTCAACTGACAAATTTCAGTGTTGGATTGGTTAGGATGCATTATGTAGATCATTTTAAAATCATCATTTTATATTTTTTAAGTTGACTAAACGTGTTAACATAAAATGCATCGGGACAGGAAAAATATATTAAATAAAATCTGGCTTGAATAAACTTTTAAAATGTGGTAGTAGTTTTTCGAAAATCATTTCTACCAACGGGTTTTATAATAATGGCAATACTACAATGTCATTCTGCTACGATTCCATTACGAGACCACTGGCCGACCAATGATCGACCATTGTAATTTAGCAGATTACGAACTTTTAGCACAATGACAGTGGGATCGTGTTGGAATGACTAAGTTTTATAAAATAGCAGACTTGAGGCCCTGGTAACTGTTTGCCTAGCTAGCCGTACGATTATCAATAAAATTCAAACTGCTACTACGGTATTGTATCAAATAATTAATTAAATCGGCACACAATTCGCATACAAATGAGAAACACACGTCACTACACCGCCATTGACGTTATGTGACTTACGATTTCACACCAACCACGCAAATATTCAAATAAATAATCGCCAAATTAATGAAAGAAATTAAACTCAGGCTTTATTGTTTTCCCCAGTGGCTAGATGATTTTTCCGATAATTTGGTTTAAATTTAAATTAAAACAATATCCTATAGACACTGACAGTACACTAGGGCTATTTTCCAAGAATACAGCGTCAAGCACAGGGCCCACCCCAGACGACTCTATAAAACTTGATGTCGCGGCAGCGCTAACCTCGACGCTGTACTCTTAGAGAATAGCTATTAAGTTCATAGTCAACATTTGCCACTTTTTTTAACATGCGACACCGGTCTCCTCTTTGAAAGAGGGTGGGGTAAAGGCACCAACCCACCAGGATAATCATGCAGGCCCCGTAAAGATTAATGATACCATTCTCTTCCAACCCCCCCCCCCCCCCTTATCCCTCCCTACCCCTATCTTCTATTCTTTATTTATTTATTTAACGATTTATGTACATACAATACACACTGAATACAGAAACAAAAAACACAGGAACAGAAAATAGGTACAAAGGTAATGCTTATTTCTACAGAAATCTCTTCCAGCATACCCGCGAAAGGAAATTAAATAAAAAGAAATGTAGACACAGTGCGTAAAAAAAGAGAAAAAAAAGAATACATAAAAACATAAGCAAATAATGACTAAATACAGTGTAAGAATATACTAACATACATACAAAGACAAATATATAACATAAATACAATATAAAATATTATAATAAATACCTATGCAACTATGGTGAAATAGAAAGATAATGTTCTTTCACTCTTCGCTTAAAAACTGAAACAGTTTTGCAGTCCCTAATGTCAGGCGGAAGCGAATTCCACAACCGCACAGCGTTAACAGTAAAGGAGTAGGAGTAGAAGTCGGTAGAGTGGGGAGGGGGTTTAAGGAGATTCCTAAGATGCGATCTACAAGGAGCATCAGAAGGTCGGGAATAGGAAAAACGTTCCCGCAGATAGAATGGCGTTTTAGGGTTATGAAGGATGTTAAATAACAAACACAATATTCGAGAGTTCCGGCGAAGTCGAACTGGGAGCCACTTGAGTATTTTGCGAAAGTTGCTTCTGTAAATAAACTGTCTAACATGCTTTTACCCAATAATCCCAATAAACTTAACATATCATCCATTTATACATATAATAACTCTCTCTCTATTTGCTCTTCATGGTTATTATAACATATGTATTTTTATATTACATAAGTATTTGTTTTTATAAATGCAGATATTGATTGAATAGTGGTATAGTGGTAATAAACACCACATCATACTACGGTCTACATTATTGTCTCTCCCCCTCCCTTAAACTTCATTTTATCAATTCTCACAGTATAAAACCTTAGAGAATTAATAAAATAAATAATTCCATCTAAAGGTTGTCTTCTAAAGTTCTCTTTTAGCGATAAAAACGTCAATTGTGTCACAGTATTTAGAAGTCCTTTACTGTAATTCTTGTAATTTGTATGGTGTAGGTACAGTCGGCGCCAGAATTCGAGTGGCAAACTCTCGAGGCAACAGCTTGACGTTTAGTTTGACTTACGACCTTCTATTTTCAAGCAAAAAGTCATTGCCGTCGACAAGTTATTGTAGCTTATAATTTCAACCAAAAACTTCGAGTCCATATGACCAAGCGGTTAAATGGGTGCGGTTACATGAGTGAAACAGTGAGCCGTGAGTTCAAATCTTACGCTAAATCGTTAGTCTTTTTGTAAGTTTTTACTTGATTGGAAGTAATGGGTAAATATTATATTCTTAAACTTGTTCGCTTTGTTCACACAATTAGCAAAGTTATGATGGTAGATCATAGAAAATGATCTACAGAATTAATATTTCTGTTGGGTAGCAATGAGTTTTTAACTTAATCGGAATTCACGTTGTCGATTGATTGTAGTTGTGGGTTAGTGACGTGTGGCTCATTAATTATTCTCAAAAATCAAAATGCACTCAAATATTAATATTGAGACGAAAGCAACCATAATTGCGCTGCATAGAAGTGGTCTAAATAGAACACAAATATCTGATGAAACCGGACTAAATGTGAGTATTATATTTGTGGATTGTAACTTAAACCTGTAATTCTTTTTATAAAACGACTATCAAAGCAGTCGGGTAAAAAACGGAGGATGTTACTGTGTTTTGTCGTCAGAACCATAATCATAATAACATAAGGATTTTTATTAACAATAATATTGTTTAGTAAAATTTTTATTGATTATAACTTTTGTTTTTTTTTAATTCACTATTTATTGTTTTTTAGCTGTTACAAATTAATTAATGTAGGACTATTATTGACGGTTAAGTAATGTTATTAAAACAATGCCAATTGTTTTATGAATAAATAAATATTAATTAGGGCTGAGAACATTTCGTAAGCAATTTTTTATACCCTCCAGAAAAGGAGCCATATTTTTATATAGCTGCTTAATATCATTTTCTTTTTTGTTTTAGAGGAATACTGTAAGTCGGTGGATTAAAAGATATGAGGAAGAGGGTAGCCTTGCGAGTCGACAGCGAAGTGGAAGGCCGCCGCTCATTAGCGAGGCACAGCGACGCCAAATGGTAGACGAATTTGAAATGAATGGCTTTACACCAACACGACACTTCGCGGAATTATTCGGCACCTCAGTTAAAACTGTGCGCCGTGCCCTTCACGCTGAAGGCTTGCACCACCGCATTCCCGCTAAAAAGCCCTTCCTGACAGAGCGACACAAACAAGAAAGGTTACGTTTCGCTCGCGACTATTTAGATTTTGACTGGAATAGCACCATATTTTCAGATGAAAAGACTTTTAAATCAAGTCAAAAGGGTAGGCTTCATTTATGGCGCAGGGATAACACTCGTTGGTGCGAAAGAAACGTAATCCCTAATACAGAATCAGGTCGAATTACTATTAATATGTGGGGGTGGATGAGTGCAGCAGGGCCAGGAGAACTTGCTTTTATTCTTCCTCGCGCCAACAGTTCTACTTATGTAGAAGTATTAAATGACGTCATGCTACCAACTGTGCGCAACATTTACCCAGCTGATGAGCTGACACATTTAGCATTTGTCCAGGACAATTGTCCTATTCACCGGGCGAGCACTGTGCGTGAATGGTTTCAGAATCACCCGGAGATCATTATTGTTCCATGGCCAGCGCGATCACCCGACCTCAACCCCATAGAAAATCTATGGGGTTTGATGGTGCAAAGATGGGACTCCCGGGATGAGAGTATTCCACAATTAAAAGCACATTGCTTGGAGGTGTGGGAAAGTTTAAGAGGAACCGAGATATGTGGCAATATTGTAGGTTCCATGCGCAAACGTCTACTTGACTGTATAGATAATAACGGGGGATACACTAAATATTAATAACCTATATCTTTTGGTTTTTATTCTAGGTAGTGTAACTAAATATTGTGTAACATTAACATAAATGCATAATTCTTAAGTTGAGGTTTAGCTTCAATCTTCTTTTCGCTAAGAAAATGAACACTTAAGCTATAACCTCAATGCATTCATTGTGACGTTACATAAAAAAAACATGTTCATAAGGTCTAAATCATAAATATTAGTTATCATTAAATCTCTGATGAATACCGACACACAATGATATTTAAATATTTACGAGCCTTTAACTAAAATAAGTGGGTAATCAACAATTTAAAATGTCCTTTTCTTGATAAGTTAATATGAATAATTGACTGTATACCCACTACTCAACAAAAAATAAGAGTCAAAAAGTTACATGTGAACTTATTTAAACATAGGTAGGAATGTGACGTCACAATTCTCATAAAAGTTTGTTATTGTATAATAAAACGAATAAACATTTTTCTTTTCATTCAGCACGCCTTTTTTATTTCCCCTTCTAACACCGCAAAGATAAATTTCAAATCACATGAATAGTGAAGTTAATATTACTTATTTAACACAAACGTAACAAATTTTGATTAAATCTTACATATTATGGTTTCAAAGAAACAAAAACTAATTTGCGCTGTAATTGAAATTCGAACTCGGGACACTGTAATCGTAAATCCACGACTATACTCAAACAGCTAGCAGTACTTACTAATATCTAGCGAATTTTAGCAATGCAATGTAACGAACGGATAGCCACTATAACGCGTAAATGCAAAAGAGATAATATAATGTCGCTTAGTGCGACTACAGTTTATTAGTGTGTGTTATCTGTTGAATGTTGAGACAAAACTCATACAAGTAAACGCACTGACTGTATAGTGCTCGCACAGTTTATAGCAATGTAATAAAAAAAAGAGTTTTTAAACGTTTACTTAACCTCCCTAACTTAACGAATTATTGTGTGAACAAAGCAAACAACGTAAAGAATATAATATTTCTGTCCCATTACTACCAACCAAATAAAAATTTACAAAAAGTCTGCATCTTGCGTTAGATTTGAACTTACGGCTAATTGATTCGCACGTCTGTCGGAACCCGATTAACCGGTAAGCCATCCTGATTCTAATTTACAAATTGAAATTATGAGCTAGAATCACTTGTTGACGACAACGACTACATTATATGCTTGAATATAAAAGGTCGTAAGTCAAACTAAACGTCAAGCTGTTACGTTGTAATTATGCCTCTGCACTTCACACCCCTGACTGTACATAATAAAGAATATTCTATCTATCTCAAGAAGCGCGTGTCATTGTAACAAAAGTTTTGTCACAGAAGTGAGCGCTAAGTCGACACATGCAAGGGTTATCAAGTACCAAATATCTAGCATTCCTACTACTAGCTTTCTACTTATCACTAGATAGGTAGGTATTCAAAGAGGGCGTTGAGCCAATAATTTATACGGCCGATAATGTCGCCTCTTGTCCTCTGTAATGTGGAACAATACAATATAACACCTTTTGTGTAGATAAATGGAGTATCACTTAGACTTGAAGTTAATAGTCTCAATTAGGTACAGATCATCATCTGTTCCTGCCGGGTGAACAAGCAAAAACTGTTACCAAGCCAGGTTCGTTATAATCTTATTTAAGTGTGAAAGAGACAGAGGTAGACAGGATGGCTAGCGACATCTATTTCGGACACTGGAATAAGATTTTAACTAACTACTGCTTTTAAGATCGCTTGGTTGATTTTCCTGACCTTCCCAGTATACCTACTGTTCAACTATAACCTTCATAACTATATAACTATAAAAAGGTACTACCTATATGTTCAACTTTAAAATCCGTTTTATGTTCCAAAATGTTGATTTAAAAAATACCGAAACCTAACTTCTGAATTAAAATTTAGCCTATTAATTAATACTTACGGTGTACTGGATTAATAAATACACTTCCAAAAAAACAATAGAATTGAAATCACTAAATCGAAAAATCAATATTCAGAGGTATTCATATCAAATATTCATGACATCAGACCGCCTGTCTGTCTAAGGGTCAGTTCAGCAGCGTCTTCAGGTCTGCTAAAAACCACTAGTCCCCTGACGCTGCTTCAAAATCTAACACATTATTGGCACGGTGTCAAGAAATTGACGGCTCAGTTCTCTTTCAACGAGTCTCGGCAATTCGGCACATCGTCAATTTGTTTCATCGCTCAAATGTAGCTTCTGAAGCATAACAATTAAAAGTTATCGATCATTAAACGTGTAATTATCTCAAGAGTTGAAGGTGGTACTTACTTGTCTGCTGGGGTGATTGTGTAAAATGCAATTGTGTCTTCGCACCCCTGCCAGAACTGACGAGAAGGAACAGCGTGTGGTTTTAGCCAGTAGGAGTCTGACAGACCCCTCCCGTCCCATGGCGGAGGGCATCCCTCTAGAATTTCCACACGCTACAGAAAGAGTACGTGATTCTTAGATACTAAGGTTCATTCAAATTGCGGACTCGGCTCTTTACACTAGACTCGATAAGTACCTACTAGTGTCCAGAATCCGCAATTAGTCTGCTATCTCCTAATTTTTTATTTTTTTTTCGCCCTCTAAAGTTTGGGGTTGCTAGTTTGAAGATTCAAATACGAGCAGTACATCGATATCTTGAATTCTTAACCCATCAATTAATTAATGACACGTTATTAATTACCTACAAATGTATGTATATCCGCGTCTGTCAGTAAACAAACAGAATCACGTTGCGGACAGCTGATCCTACCGATGTAAATAAATCTGAAGGCAATGAGGTAAGTAAGAATAACTTCGTATCTTGGTAATCTTAAGTAAAGATAAATCAGATACACATAATCTTGACACAAACCTTGGCCTTGCACCTGACCTAAGCGAGCAAGGAAAACATTATAATATTCAGTCTGAATGACACGTCAAAACAAAAGAGCAATTCGCGTGCAATAAACTAGGTACATACTTTAAAAAATAAACTGAATGAATTTGTTGGCAGCATGAAATGCAGACGTTTTTGTTTTACGAAAGTACTCGTATATTTTCTGTTTCGATGTTTACGAAGTCAGTCGATGAGTACACCTACGGTCTGGAGTAGGTCTGTGAGGCAATGATGCTGTGTTATTTCAGTCACATAATTATATGTATAGCTATGGTACGCTTTCATTAGTATCACATCATTTGGAATGATGGACAAGGGCCTCCCCGAAGCATCGCCCTCTCAGCATCGTCTCCGGTGCACCCGGTACCTACACGGTTGCTACTCCAGTCCCTTTCAGGCTTATGTATTAGTAACCGTTTATTTTCACCTCTTTTCAACACAATAATTTCATGTTTGTGACCTTCATCTATAACTATTATTAAATTCAAAGATTTATGATTTATCATTCACGTCTCGTAAAGATGCAGTGCGGTTGTAACATTGAAAATAATCATAAATATTGACTTGACCTCGAAACGGGTTTTTCATGATTATCGAGTTTGCTTAGCAATTATATCATGTTTTGTATAGGTACAGACGCCAGCAGGTCAAGCTACCCGAAACTGTCAATTTTTCCCTATGAACCTAGAAATAAAGTTGAAAATCTATCAAAGATTAATCTAAATCTACAAGACGTACGGCGATGCGCCACCGTTACATGGTAGACATCCCACCCACACGCACTAAACGGTTTGGGAATACCTTCATTGTGCGTACTGCTAAGGAGTGGAATTCCCTGCCGGAGTCTGTATTTCCTGACAGCTATAACCTGGGGGTCTTCAAGTCAAGAGTGAATAGGTTATTTCTAGGTAAGCGTGCTTCATCGTCGACCACATCATCACTTACCATCAGGTGAGATAGTGGTCAAACGCGAGCCTATCAATAATAAAAAAAAAAAAAAAAAGAAATCTGACAGATTGTAGTAGCTTGATGTGCAGGCGTCTGTACAAACACTACACACATACATTAGTTGCCACAAAATGAAACACACAGACAAGGCTGTAAAAAAAATCCTACATGAAGATATTTTATTGTTTTAGTACTTTTTAAAACAAGTGGGGAAACTTTGTCATTGCAGACGAGGCGGAATACGTCGGTGTTAGGAGCCTAGAATTCAAATTTGAAAAATGCCCACGTGAATGAAATGCTTTTTAATACACTTTACAACGAACTAAAAGTATTTTTGTGAGCAATCTTATTTAATTAATTTTATTTTTAATATTAATTAAACTTATTTTAATTAATATAATATTATATATAATTTGGGTCCGCAGTAGGTACCGGAGATTACCCCGAATATGCAAACTCACAAACTTTTCCTCTTTATTACTTCTCGTTGACTGTCGATTATTTTTTCTTTGGATACCGACATACGTTAACTTCCACTGTGGGACTCAAAGACAAGATGCTTAGATAGAGACCCGTAAATTCCGCCTCGCCTACAAAGACAAAATTTTGACGACGCGGCGACGCTTGCATCAAAATGTACTAAGTATCAAATATCGATCTCGCTTAGATCAACAAACAACTCTATCAACTTACGCTATGGCTTCGTAGAGTCTGACCAATAGGCAAATAACTTCTGCAGTTGCACATTTTTGTACATTTCCCTATCTAATTAAGACATACCTCTACCACGGCCAGGGTACTCCCATAAACATCTATTGAAACTATTCTTCCGTCTCCCGTTTCGGGAGTTGGGCCGTTGCCAACCAAATTACTGTCGTTATATCAACGCATTCCGGAAGTGCACTCAGCTTTAAATATAAGGCGCTTGCGTTACATAAATAGTGTGTCTCTGTCTTTAGTCTGCGCACACGCATTGGTGCAGTGTGGGTCAGATGATTTATTTGCGTTTCTGGTATAATAGAATCGTTCTTGGGGAAATGAAAGCATTGAAGGAACAAGAACTGAATTTGACCTCACTCATGATGTGTCGAAAGAATATAATTAAAAAGAATTGTCGAAAAGTTTCAATAAAGTCCAACATTTAATTTAAATATTGAACTAGTCTGTGAACCTCCCCATTAGATTAATTTTCAGTTTGAGAAACACAATGGAGGAAAACATAGTATGGGGAAAAATCTGAATCTTGGTTTGGCAACCCTACATATGTGCGGTTTTCCACGCGCCTCCGTTGCCGCGCGGCCAGCTCGTGCCGACCGAGACGTTGGCATAGGTTAGGAACCCACTGGCAGCCCAACGGCATGCCTTTCCCACTTTGAACTGGCTTGGCTTATTCCGCTGACACCGATTTATGCATCTATGAACATAATGTCAGCTGGGATAATAGTACGCCGGTAACAGAGTTACTGCTCAAATAAATGATTCTTCTGAAATAAAACGCTAGAATGAAATTAAATTAAATGTTTGTAATTATGTCTATCAATGAACTGCTATAGTTGAATCATTTCGTTGTTATTGATCACTTTTTTTGCGAATGGGAAATCATCTAATAACTTCTCTTCTCTTCTCACCCATGTTCCTTCTATTGCCTTTTATGTTCCAGGGCCGCAGTATCTCTTTCGAACAACCCGCAACCCCTATTGAGCACTTGCAGTAACTATACGGGGTGGAAAGGACACAGACGAACGCTTACCACGTGTTCAGTTCTTAATCTCGAACATAGATTAAAAAAAAATGTTCAGGGTATTTACACTCCTATATGAATGCTCCTATTAGATCTAATATATAAAATTATCGTGTCACAGTTTTCGTTTCCATACTCCTCCGAAACGGCTGGACCGATTTAGACGAAATTTTGTGTACATATCGGGTAGGTCTGAAAATCGGCCAACATCTATTTTTCATAACCCTAAGTGAGCAGCGGGTGAAACCGCTGGGCACAGCTAGTAATTATGTAAATGTCATCCAACGCTCCGTTTTCATAAAAAATGTCCTTCGACAGATCATTATTTTGCTATATTTTATCGCAGTTTGATATTTGTTCACACAACATTGTTTGTGTGACGATCCTATCTACGTCTTGTCAAACGTAAATAGCATCATCATCATTATCACCATCTACCGAGCCTTTTTCCAACTTTATTGGGGTCGGTTTCCAAAAGAAAAACGAAAAATTGTAGCGTATTTTTCTCTTAAACTGTCAGATTTTGGCATATATGTAGTGCATTATATTTAACTTTTTTTTCGTTTTTTATAAATTACTGTTAATACTTGTTAAATATTCTCCAGCGTTTGATAGTTTATTAACAGTCTGCACGTGATATTGGCAATGTTGTGGTATCTCACGTCCACAAAAGCCATTAATGAAGAGTTGAAGTTGAACGTCGTTGAAGTTCTTTTTGTTTTTGGGACGATTTAATTGTCCAGATTAAATTACAGATAAACATTTGGCTGCAGGAAACGTTTTTTAGCTCTGAAAACCTATGTTCAAACCCATCAAGATATTCCTAATCAATCCGCAACAAAAACAACACAGCAAGCAGCAATATAACAGATTGACAATTAAAATAAACCCTCTACGTAATAATTAAATCAGTGCTTCAAGCAGTCATGTAAGATCAAAATTATACGGTCACAGACCGGACCGTCATGATTCGTTAACAGCATCCAAAAATAAGTCATCGGCCTGGCCTTGATGTGAACTGAACACTACAATATTATGCGCACTCCGATGCATGATGATAATTCGACGGACACACAATATTACGGACTCATGAATTATTACTTTACTGAAAGGTAATGATCATATTTTACAAATTTAAGTAGGTTAGTATAAATCATTAGGAGTTAAGTGTAAGAAAGATGAGTGTTCGCAATCGCATAACAAAAGGTCCAAATCTTTATTACACACTAGCTGTTCCCCACGGTTTCACCCGCGCTGCTCAGCACCTGTTGGTCGTAGCGTGATGTTATATAGCCTATAGCCTTCCTCAAGAAATAGACTATCCAAAAGAATTTTCCAATTCCAACCAGTAGTCCCTGAGATTAGCGCGTTCAAACAAACAAACTCTTCAGTTTTATAATATTAGTATTATAGATGTCTGTCGATAACAACGAAATGTCGATATCGTTACAAATTGTGAAGACGCTGACTACTGTGCTAGGCGATGGACCTGTCCCAAATGCTGTATGTAGTACCACTATTTATTCTGAGGCCTATGTTACAAGGCCTAGATACAAGTAAAGTACAAATTGAGGCACGGAGACTGAAAATCGGACAAATCGGAAAACTTTGAAATTACCACTTTCATGTTTACAGGTTACCTCATTCTTCAGACAAAAGTTAACGTGTGGTCCGAATAAGTACAGTAATTATACCAAAAGGGTGTATTTAAATTATCACAAGCACTGATTTCCATGAGCACCCGATATTTTCACGCTGCTGTTGCAAGCGCCATGAATGCGGGATGACTGGGACATGCCGGTGGGTCGTAAAAAAAATTTAGTTGCAGACAGTCTGTCTGTGCCATAAACTGCGAAAGCTTAAATCAATGTTTCAAAGGGTGTAGTTCTGGCGTTACTTTATAGTCGTTAGAGGACGAATTTTTAAATGACAAAATTATACGTAACTTTTTCTTTGGTGACACTAGACAAGGCTAAGAACTAAATACAGCATTCTTTTTATGCTAACTCGTAAGTCCAATATAAAAAAATAAAATAAGATTAAAATATATGTATTGGTTATTGAAGTAAGTAAATAAAGTCTGCATATGATAGAATTTCAAGTCATTTGTAATGACAAAGTTTCCCCACTTGTGTCAAAATATTCTATTTTTGTAATCAAGAACCAGGAGCTATGTAGTTTCAGATGTTGCTCAGATGGACCTACTGTTTAAGAGTATTGTTTTATAATAAGTAATAAATATGTGTATGTATATGTATAATATGCATTGCCTATCGATAACTAAGTAATTAACTATTAACATCAAGTAATAGGTAAGATTATTATAATGTCGCTATTCCAGTCCATTATGTCTGATACTGATTTTATTATGCATTAGTAGCGGAAAATAACACGTGTAGGTGAAACACGCGGCTCGTAGCGATAGCTCTATCAATGAAAACGGTTTATTTTTACAGCAGACACGCGAACGCAATCAGCTGGGATTTTATTTAATGTTTCCCATTCTTGTAGAAATAGTTTAGTTTTAGTTTAGTTTGTGTATTAGCGTAACCTTTTCGTAACTATGTTGGAGTCAGCTTCTAGTCCGCATGCAGCTAAAACATCTAGATTTTCGTCGCAAAGTTAGCCGTATCTGTAAATGCCGCTAGCCAAAAAGTCTAGTAGTATCAGAAAGGTCTAGTAATACTACGAAAAAAAAAAGAAAAAGACCAAGAAAAAAAATTTTACGTCTTCGAGACGAAAAAATTTCTTTCTTGATCTTTTTCTTTTTTTTTGTCGCTGAAAAAATTGAGAATTTCGAATTCTCTATTTTTTGTAGACTAATTTGTATAGACTAAAGAGACACCCATCTAATTTTTTCAAACACGGAGCTGTATTTATTTTTATAAGTTTTCAATAAAAACTGCAAAATGACCTACATTTTGCCGGACATGATATTCAAATAAAATCAAACACCGAAATATTTTCGACTTTATTTCTATTCTTTCGATGCAATACTGTCGTGTACTTGTGTCAGACCATGCTTAGTATGCAGCTAGCCTCACTTCCGCGAATACCTAAGGATTAGCTTGTTACCGCGCCTTAATATATACTAGCTTATGCCCGTGGCTTCGCTCACGTTAAATTCGGGGTAACAAACGTCCTCTTTCCTGATTTGCAGGTACCTGCTACCTGTAGTTTTTGCCCTGGCACCTTATTTTTTGTAATAACAATGCTAAGTTTTCCCTTTTCTTCCCTCTTTCTTCCTCATTATTCACTTTTTTTATTTAAAGTTAGCCTTTGTCAGTTCCCAACAAACAAGCTACTCTTATAAAATTATATGTTTAAGGTCTAATCTCTTATAGAGGTTTTAAAATCGCTTTCATTATATCAATGTTCCTTATAATGGCACGATATAAGAAGATTTAGCTAATATTACCTTTATTCTTATAATTTGGTTGGGTTAACCATAACAAGTCCAAATTACATGGTTATTATAAGGATTGAAAATGTGTTATTCTTATAAGAGCATTTACAATGCTTTTAAGCCATATAATATTGAAAACTTTATAAAAGCTTTTCATTTGGCTAATTGTTCTTATAACAGTAATGCATAAGCTAACTATGATACTTTTAAACTCATAAGAGCATTTTATAAGATGTCTACCCAACAAAAAATTTACAGCATTTTATATGGTCTTTACAAGAATGAAAGCAATCCATAATCACTTATATAGTCATTAAAAAGGTATTATTCTCTAGATGGTCATATTAAAATATTTTATCTAACTTGATTTGTCATATTTTGGCCATTTTGGAAAAGCAACAGAAATGTTTACTGTTACATAAAACATGGATTCACAAGATTGGAAGAAGTTTAAGAGGAGTGGTGGCTATAGAAAAAAGTTAAACAAGTTTACGAAAACAACATGATTAACAATACAGCCACCACTTCTACTGTTACGAATATAATGCTACAAAATGACCAAGCTGATACCAACAAATCACTTGAGGGTTCCGTAAATAATTTTATGGAAGATGACAATAAAGTACAAGAAATCAGTGAGGAAGAATATAACAGTAGTAGTAGTGAAGTAGACATAAATTTAATTGAAGAGTTGAATAAGATGGATATTTGTGGTGATATCAGAGACTGGGCAGTAAAAAATAATATTTCCCATGTGGCTTTGAGTGATCTATTAAAAATATTACATAACGTATTACAATTTTTTCAAGCGCCGTATCTTTTTGGTTTGTCGTACAATTGAAATGACCAGAGTATCTGTTTCCGTTTCAGACTTCTTACACATTTTGTCTAATTCCTTCTCTGCTTCGTGAAAAGTTAGAAAATCAGATCTCTTCACTTTGCAATTCTTTTTTATTTGTTTTCATTATATTTGGGCCAGTAAAGAACGCCATCGATATCCCAATTGCTTGGAACTGCAGATAGTTTTGATTTCCCTTGGCATTATTGATGAATCTGAAAAAAAAACAACATATTATTATACTAAATACATTTTTTTTTCAAAAATTGCGACCAGCTCAATAAACGCGAAAAAACTATCTGTTCCATACATTTTGGTTGAGTAGGTATTGAACTTCGACCAATCACAAAGTGTGAAGGTATGTTTGAAAAAGTCTGATATTTGCAATGAAAACATTTTCTTCGACAATAAAATGTGTCCAATTCCATGGCCATCTCTTGTTTTGGACAGTGAGATCTTCTCTTTTTTTAAATTTGTAAACGTCCGTAAATACGACCATTGTAATAATACCTAAAATGTAATATAGCTAATATTAATACATCTGCGGAATGATGAAAGGAACCCTAACGATAGATAAAATGGCGATAGCATAAGGAACAAATATTGCCATTACAGAGCTTATAATCTTAAAGATATCTAATAGACGATGTGAGAATGCTATTACCCTTGTAAAAGCGTTATAAAAAACATGACCTAATAATTATTCACATTTTTACCGTAAAACTACTCAAATTCAAGGGCGCGTTGATATAATTACACTTTTTGTACCACATTTTATCATACGTTTGAATTCCCAGACAGTTTTCACAATAAACAAGCACAATATACTCTTCAGGTACACTACAAAAAATAAATAAAATTAATGACTTACCGGTTCTTGTTTTCTTTAAAATACTTGTTGCCGCTGCCTAACTGTAAAAAATCACTCAACAAAACACTTGTTGTAGAATCTCAAACACTGACAGCTTTTTAATAGAATTTGTCTTGCCGCTTTAAGTTTTACTCTCTAGTTGCTCGCCATGATAAAACATGTATAAGGTTGCTTGGCTTTATTAACGCGTTCAACATGTCTCTTATAAGTGTATTAGCCTTTTAAGAGCAATCCTTTTGCTTTTATTAGTTCGACCCCCTTGTTGCTTGCTACAATAAAATACGTATAAGAAAAAGAAGCTAACAATATAGCAATTATAAGGGGGGTATGAGGTTATTTTTCTTGTAATTTGTGCCCAAACGCACCCTTATTAGCGATAATACGGCTCTTATAAGTAAATTATTTTTGGCAATTTTAGCCACTATGAGAGGATTTTTTGTTTGTTGGGTTTCTAGGGTCAAAATTCATCAAAATCGGTTTAGCCATTAAGGCGTGAAGACGTAACAAACAAACTAAATTCAAAATCTAAAGTACAGCAAAGAGTTTCAGAGAATTATATATTACAATTATATTAGCCGTAACCGCTGTTTGGCCCCTTTATGTAATTGATAGGAAGTTTGAAATGTTTTTTTTTCCACCGTAAATACACGACGTATTATTAATTTTATCAGTGTTGACCAATTACTTGACTCTTCCGCATATACATAAACAAATTACATTAATTAATTGTTTTTATCTCCCTTGCAATGTCTCGACTCTCAAGGTATGTATCTTAAAAATACGTACACTTTTAAATCGGTTAGCCTTATATTTTATTAATTCTATAGAAATTTGACTTCGATTCTAAAAAAAAATTGGTTGTCGTTCCGATAATTATCAAGTAACTTATAAATTATTTAATATTTTTAAATGCAATTTATTGAAAATTCTCTAAAACCTGATACATACATCATCCCATTGGTATATTGGTAAATAAGAATAAATAAATAAATTAGATTTTTAACTATACGAATATTTCCAAAAAAAAAACACTCATCGGCGAAGCTCATACTTTTCCTGGGGATCCCTATGTGCATTGTGCAGCTTGAATGCGTTGTGTAACTTAATTTAATGCATTGTGCAGTTTAATTTAATGCGTTGTGTAACTTAATTGAATGCGTTAGTGAACCTCTGGCCACTTACCAGTCAACCAGTCTTACCAAGAGGTAAATATTATTATATCGGTCAGATAGGCGATCGCGTCATATAGAAAACCTAGTATTCAACTTCATCGTTCGTGATAGACTGACTGAAAAAGGCTACACAGACGGAGAGCAAGTCTAAAAACGCTGTACCCGGCGCCAGAGCAGTCATGCCTACCTGCCTTCTCTATAGGGAAATAAGGATTCACCCTGCAGTAGGACAGATAATAAAGAATGGAAAAATATACTTTCAACCACCGCACAGAGAAAGAGAGAGACAATATACAGGGTGGCCAGTTGATAGGCGTCCAAAGAAAAAAAATAGATGCCTTATGCTAAGGGGTACCCGAATTACCCCCATGTATGTTCCGCGATTATTTGTAGTTTAGGAGCTAGAATTTTTTCAAGTACATTTTTCAAAATATTCACCTAGCATTGGTTTTTATTTTTTATGTCTTTATTCCTATCATTTTTAGATATTCTTTTTTGTGGAATCTATTAGCGATAACAATAGCTACCATGCAAAAAAAATCCGTTTGCCTAGGCATTGTAGAACTTATCACAAAATTAGTCCAAAGTTCAAAATTACCATTAGAGTTCGATAATCAAAAATGTTCAGAGCTTAAAAAAAAATAAGTGAGGGGTGCCAGAGGTTTCTAAATGATCTTAAAAACTTCTATGGACCTTCAACAGACAAAATCGGTAAAAAAATATAGAGCTTGATCGGGGATTATTTCCTGTAATTAGCGTTGATAGCAATAAAGGTATTTTTACAGTTACTGTTATAATTTGGGATTTCTTTATTTTTGCCACTTTTATGATAAAAAAATACGGTAGATAGTTTACAAATTTTATTAAAACACGTTACAAAAGGTTTTCAAAGTGCCACCTTACCGCAGAAATGCACAATCTACATCTACGGAGGAAATTGTCTTTAGTTGTAAACCATTTCTCGTCTCAGTGTTAAGTTAACGTCTGACAGCAAAATTGGTAATTCTTCAAGAACTCTTTGTAGGTGGCTCCATCGAGCTTGGGCAGCGGTCTGGCTATGGATTCTCCATAGTCCGCTATCGAGAATCCTCATTCCGTAAGACCATCAAATTTTCAACACCGCTGCAGGGTGAAAATGTGGTCCGGCGTTCTCAACGGTGAACTACCAATTAGTTTACCACCACCATTCGAGCTGCCGTCCAGACTCGTGATGGTACGCACGGGACACTAACAATGAGGAAGAGCTAAAACGGAAAATTGAAAAAGCGGGAAATGTTGTAAGAAGTAACAGAGAAGCCTTTAGACAACTATAAGACAATTTCCTCCGTAGATGTAGATTGTGCATTTCTGTAGTAAGGCGGCACTTTGAAAACCTTTTGTAACGAAGCGGTGTTGAAAATTTGATGGTCTTACGGAATGAGGATTCTCGATAGCGGACTATGGAGAATCCATAGCCAGACCGCTTTCCAAGCTCGATGGAGCCACCTACAAAGAGTTCTTGAAGAATTACCAATTTTGCTGTCAGACGTTAACTTAACACTGAGACGAGACATGGTTTACAACTAAAAGACAATTTCCTACGTAGATGTAGATTGTGCATTTCTGTGGTAAGGCGGCACTTTGAAAAACTTTTGTAACGTGTTTTAATAAAATTTGTAAACTATCTACCGTGTTTTTTTATCATAAAAGTGGCAAAAATAAAGAAATCCCAAATTATAACAGTAACTGTAAAAATACCTTTATTGCTATCAACGCTAATTACAGGAAATAATCCCCGATCAAGCTCTATATTTTTTTACCGATTTTGTCTGTTGAAGGTCCATAGAAGTTTTTAAGATCATTTAGAAACCTCTGGCACCCCTCACTTATTTTTTTTTTAAGCTCTGAACATTTTTGATTATCGAACTCTAATGGTAATTTTGAACTTTGGACTAATTTTGTGATAAGTTCTACAATGCCTAGGCAAACGGTTTTTTTTTGCATGGTAGCTATTGTTATCGCTAATAGATTCCACAAAAAAGAATATCTAAAAATGATAGGAATAAAGACATAAAAAATAAAAACCAATGCTAGGTGAATATTTTGAAAAAAGTACTTAAAAAAATTCTAGCTCCTAAACTACAAATAATCGCGGAACATACATGGGGGTAATTCGGGTACCCCTTAGCATAAGGCATCTAATTTTTTTCTTTGGACGCCTATCAACTGGCCACCCTGTATGTGTATTGTGTACCTACCTAATGCTCAACCATGCAGCTTAAAATTATCTTATTTTCAGGACCCGAATTAAAAAATAATTTTACACACCTCACAAGGTTATAAATCTTAAAAGTTATTGACCGTAAGTAGATATAATTGGTTAGTTAACATTTACACAAATGTAAATGTGTAATAGTTAGGTATGTACATGTCTACTTATTACACATTTCCACTACTATAACGTAACGTATTATATTCACTGTTTAGCATTGTTCAGTTAGTGTGGGGTCAGGACCCCGATTGTTCTTCCAATTTTATTATTCATCCTGCTCGTTACAGACTTAAGTTTATTCTATAGGTAGTCGTGATTGAAAAGCATTTGATTTCGATGCATGAAGTTACTAATTTTACTTTTACAGTATTGATTGGCCTTTTTCTATTATATTACCTATGTGCTACGATTGTTACAATCAACATCAATCGTGAGGAAACCAAGTAGCCTAGTTTTTGCGGATGGGATATCATCAAATAACTTCCCCCTTTCGGCGGAGCGGCAGTAAGCGTCAGCATTTTACTGACTAAAACCTTTTCTTTGTTGGTAGGTTCACTCGCAGTTCAACTAGCTGTTGAGTTGTTTATTCTGTGCTGCCCTAAAATGAATTTTAGGCCCCCGACCAAAGCTATAAACTACTATAATATCGATGACCGCACGCTAAGGGCACCCCTTGTGGGGTACGAGCCTCAGCTTAGAGTGACCTTAGAGTGAGTGAATAGAAAAGGGCCGGGCGGGTTATTATTTAGGGAGTTTTAAAACTACTAGCTTAACTCGCGGGTTAGCTATTATAGCAAAGGTCAGGCTTTAACTGACTAAATCTGATCCATGTTTCTTCTTTTACCCGTTGTGTTGGGGGCCGCAGTATCTCTTTCAAACAACCCGCAACCCAGGCAACCCAGCATGTCTGAGAGATATTTATCGACGTCATGTTAACTCAAGTCAGAGGCCTATGCGGTCACCACCTTCTGCGAAGCAGTAATGCTAGCGAAGGAGGTGGCCGGGCGTTTGAGGGAGAGAACATCTGCCCAACCCAGCCGCCGCGGGAGACGCCCATGGCGCCGGGCGCCGCGAGACGACTTCCGGCCACCGTAGATGCGGGCCTGTGGGCGGTGAGCAATGGGTAGTTCACCGTCCGTCCGTCGATTGACGACAGGCCGTGTCGACGGCGCGTTCGTGTTTCACGCGCGCCTCAAAGAGAGTCAGCAAAGCAGAGGGGCTTGCCAGAGCCTCTGCCTGCCGGGGTTGCGGGTTGTTCGAAAAAGATACCGCGGCCTCGGAACGTAAAGGGCAAAAGAAGAAACATGGGTGGGTTTTAGTCAGTACAAGTCTGACATGCCCTCCCGCTCCGCCCAGAGCGGGGGAAGTCATTGGATGATTTCCCACCCGAAAAAAAAAAAAAAAAAAAGTCAGAGGCCTATGGGTGACATAAAAACAGTGACACCAAGGTGCGCAAAACATACGAAAAAGAATTTTAATTTCATTAAGTCCGTTTGTCAAGCTAATTCATCAAACTAAACTTGTTACGACATTTCAAAGCCTAAAAGTGTTTACCAGCTATTTATATTTCTAGGAAGTTAGTAAAACAAGCAATGATTTATGCCCCGTTCCAATAAACAAAAACGACTCGTTTTGCTTACGGTTAGTTGTATTTTGACATAAGTTCTATGAGACTTATCTCAAAATACAACTGTCGTTTTTGTTTATTGGAACGGGGCATTAGTCGATTGTAGTTAATTACCATTTTTCAGGATTCTGTACCCAAAGGGGACCACATTGCTAGGACCCCGCTGTCCGTCTGTCAACAGACTGTATCTCATGAACGATGACGGTTAGACAGTTGACATTTTCACAGATAATGTATTCCTGTTGCCGCTATAACAACAAATACTAAAAAACGTAGTTAGTACGTTGTAGGCGTGCAACAAACATGATTTTTTTGCCGTTTTTATGGTAAGGAAGCCTTCATGCGCGAGACCGACTCGCACTTGGCTAGTTTTTTTTTTATTATCATGCAATTACTATGTATCTATCGGTAATCTATGGATATGTCACATGAATGGGTTGTATGCATTTTAGATAATGCCTATTTTCCACTTCAAGAAACGTAATGATCTCCATATTTATATTTTTTTATTATTACCTACCTCAGATGCAACGTTATAAAGGCTTCAAAAGCGTGAAACTCGTCCCTCCATTTTGTGTAATTCTTTACTGATTTGCGCGATTTTTACCTTACCCACAATTTCCTGCTATTGTTCTACTAACACTTAATCTACCGTCTCTCGGTAACTATTTCGTTAGATCTACTCCACCTGCTATCACTACATCTTCACGCAGAGTGTCCTGCTTAAAAGTTTGCCAGAACATTATAGTTTTACTTCAATTCTCTAGCTCCTGAAACGCAGTTACACCTTTCACAGGATTCAGAAAATTTCACATAGGAACTGTTGAGGTTTTTTAACATTAATTTAACCTTCAACAGTGCAGGCTGCAGCTGGTATGCTTTGAGGTTCAAATACTCATGTTGTCTAAATAGAGAATTGATAAAAAGAGTACAGGATAGCTTTGGAATAAGTATATGACATGTATTGCTGAAATGATAAACTAAATTATAGTATTAAAAGTCTTTTAGGCTTCTTTTAATTACGGATATCCACCAACTCCCTACACTACCAAACTTTTTCAATGTTTAATGTATTTTTAAAATTTATTATTTTATTCCCGATACCCGTAATACGCAGGTTCTCAACATATAAGTACATGTTCCATGTAGAACATTTACCAACACGATTACGACGTCCATGAGTGGTGATAACGCTGATAATAGAGTGCAACAACCCGGATTTATGTAAGAAGTAATAATTACAAACTAATTGTAATCTTATAATATTGAGGCAAAACTCGTGGCATAGCTGAGCACGAATCTACGTCTTATTGAAATGTTTCCACTTCTGGCGAGACCGGAGAGATATGGATAATAATAATTATGATAACTTTATCGGGGTAAAATTATGAACCTGTCTGCAAGGTTGTCTTATGCCCCGTTCCAATAAACAAAAACCACTCGTTTTGCTTACGGATAGTTGTATTTTGACATGTCTCATAGAACTTATGTCAAAATACAACTATCCGTAAGCAAAACGAGTCGTTTTTGTTTATTGGAACGGGGCATTAAACTGCCAGCAACTTGTTAAACATGGCATAACTTGCTGACTGATGCTACTGATTACGTTACCTTTGGGCTAACCCAATTTAAATAGGCAGCATGTGGGAACAATAGCCAGACTTGCTTGCCAAAGACACACTAAAAAGAAAAAGTTTTTTTTTTGCATTGGCCTATGCATAGACAAGCTAAAGGTGGCGAATGCTTACCAAAGATTTCTATTGCAGGCTTTTCACACATTTACCAAATCGTTTTTGAGAACGTAGGAACTATTCAAAGCTACTGGAATACGGCAGAGACGAGGACGTCAACCTCACCATAATCCTCGTCTCATTTACTGGATGTCCTCACTTTCAAAAGTCCATATAAGAGATCATTATAGATGGACTGACACAATAATACCCGAACAATCCTGGCCGAAAGACTTAAACGTTTATATTAGATGAAGCTGTTTAAAAACCAAGAAGAAGTTACCAATGTGGTTATATCAGAGTCAGACGCGCAAATAATCTGGCAAGCAGTCTACCCTAAAGAATCACTACTCAGTAATATATCACGCAGGTCAGATGCGGGATGCCACACACTTTTTTAGTCACATCAGCCTGCCCTGTCTCGGTGTGTCCCGGTATTGTGAGACATTTTTAAACACAAGAGATATCTCTTATCATACATGGATGACCTCCACAAGAACTCAACTCTTTAGGAAAGGAAACTCAACTACCCTATGTGTGGCAGCACCTTACAAAATTCAGCCGCAATGCTGAAATCAGCTTTCAGCTTTCGGCTCTGAGATGTCAGTTGCCTGGCAGGCAGTGAGCAATTATCACCGGAAGGTCGTCGGTTGCTTACCGCCGAAAAATCGAAAGTTCCAGAACGGAGGAATCGGAATGAAAAGAGCTAAAAATAAAGAGACTGAAAACCGATTGCCTACCGAGACACAAGTATTTAACATAACTGCGTATAATCTACATATTACATATATGGATTCGTTATCAACTATGTTTTTCTAAGAGGTTAATGAGTCAGTCTAGACTAGACAGTAACAGCACGATTAATTGGCTCTCAAGGACTTAACTACTTTATATGTAGCCTCGAAACATCTTCAGCAAGTACCTGATAATATGAGGGAAGTTTATCTCTTGACATTTAGTTCCGGCTAATAAGTATAATATTTTATTAATTAATGACGCATCATTGTCATTTATCCATCCATAACTAGGTTTTGCCCGCGGCTACGTTTGCGATAACTTTGAAAGGTTATGCCAATTTAATCTATTCGGGTTGTACCCATTAAGTTTCGAAAGACACATGGCGCCATCTAATATCATAAGTATGTTCTAGTTGTTTCCCTGGGGAACAGCTTAATTGCTTGTTTTTCGGAATGAAAGGTACCTTATGTACGTTTCTGTAAACCTGTCAACGTTCATGCATAATTTCAGGGTGATCGTTTCAGTGGTTTAGGCGTCAAAGGTAACAGACAAACAAAATTATTTTCGCATTTATTATATAAGGTTTGATGCATTTTGTATTTGAGCGTAAGATGATAAGAATAATCAGCATAATATTCAAACTGCTTTCTCAACGCAGGACAAGCAAGGCTGATGATGAATGTTCCTGGTGGAAGTTCTAGCGTCTTTAGCCTCCTCTGTGTGACAGGAAGTAGGCACGACGGGGATCAAGATTGTTTTTATATTAACTCGTACGTATTTGTGAGAAAACTTCAACAATACATTTTGATGTTTCCGTTTTTTTTTCAACCTTATCGTTTTGCATAATTATGAACCGCATCTGATGTATGTCTTACTGGGCTTTTTATTTATTTGAATACAATTTTACATTGTTTGTAACTTCTTGGTCCGAACAAAATGGGGATTATTGCACCCGTCTTCACTTAATAAATTCATCCCACCAGTCCCATTTAAATGGGATCAGTTTGCTGAAGAGCACTGTGACTTTTTCATGCATAAACCCATGTATATGTATTTTGGTGCAATTTAGTACGCAAAAAGGCATCTGTTCAAGAGAGATTGCTCCATAGACACTTGATCCAATTCTGGCGTTACCATCGGGTCATTTTGAAATTGGCCAATTGCACCCGTTGACAAATTTTGTGATTTATTTAGTCAAGTGGAGAAGTTTTCTCGATATAGAGCCAATTCGAGGACTCTTTTGAAGAAGAAAGTCGCGCCCCAAGAGTCCTCGAACTCTTTTGGGGCGCGACTTTATTTCTAACGCAGGAGAGGTGGCATTTTTTTCCTATAGTCCCATCTTCCCGTGATGCGAAAGACAGACGCATTTATTTACTTCAAAAGGAGGTGGAAGAAAATACCATAGAGAAGACAAAAAATCGAAGACACATGACTGTGATAATACACTATTATTCCATATTGTCGAGATAAGGAAGTTGTGGCGTCGATCTATTACAAGATTCGCGTAGATAATTGTGGCCCACATAGTAGAATCTGGCCCACTCTTCTTGCAAGGAGAAAGTCTGTGGCCCAGTATTTGGTGAGAACGATAAAAAAATTGATTATGCATTATTAGTTCATTCATACTATTAAATATATATTATATTTTATTTATTTAATAGTTTTTATACACATAGGAGAAAATATAAAGAAACATCATAACAAAACAGAGTTAAAGGCACGGCATATTTCTTAAAAAAAAAAAAATATACTAGCTGGCCTGTGAGAGGTAATATAAAGAAAAGGAACATTATAGACAGTAGTGTGTGATAACATGAAGAGCATCTAAAATCTTTAAAATAAAGTCTTATAAATAAATACATAACACTAAAATATATAAACAAAACAAGACAAAAATATATCTAAAAAGAGACAAAAGTACTTAAAACACCTTGCACAGCTGATAAACGTACGATCTAATATTAAATAAAGTTTTATCACCTACTTTAGAGTGATATCATAATCTAATCTATTATATGTATTTACGCAGTCACCAGGGGGCGCCGGCCCTTGCAAGGAGAAGGACAAGCATTTTGAACTCGTTTCTAATAGTTCTCTCAATGAAAAATGTAGAAGTTAAATTTTACCCTTCCCGGTTTTCAATTGCTGAAATTTTGGATATTTTCAGTTTGGATCTAATTTTTGGTTTTTAATATTTCTATGCTTTTGATAGACAATGCTAAAGCGAAGTGTCGTCATTCTAAATCCATTTTAGTGTTCTTCGCGTTCTTAGTTATGTTTTATGCATTTTCTTCACAAATCGTAGATAATCCGTTTAAAAATCGCCTTTGTGTCTAGTCTCAACTAATTCTTCTAACTGCATCTGAAAGTGTCTCGTTCTAACTAGACCCTATATAATATTGATAAAACTAGCTATATACATTATAACAATCAAATAAACTAAAATTATTTAACTTAACCAACAACGAATTATAAAATGACTTAGTTTCTGGCCAAGGTAAAAAATGCCAGCCTTTGGGTAACGGTAAATTATAATAAATAAATAAATTATTTTTTATTATATTAGATACCTATATTATATATTTTGACAAAACAAAACTGGTATTATTGAATTAAAATAATAGAGTTAATGACGACCTCATGTTTCTGGTCCTGTCCTCGGCTCGGTGTTTTTGTTTCTACGTTGTTTCAATATATTATTTTGTTTACTAAACAACAACATTTTAACTACTGCGGTAAAGTTGTCTTGTCAGATGTAACAAAAATAGACGAAGAGCTATCAAAAATAGTGACGCGACCGACTTATGTTGTTTCATAATGTCGTTAACATTATGAAATAAATATGTTTTTTTTTTGTGTCGAATTGTTTCCGACGAACGCTTCGATAATGAACAGACAATCGCATCTAAACTGCGATAAACCTAATTTATGTCTTAAAAGATGGATAGAAATGGATGCTTCCACTTCACGATGACAGACTCTAAAGAGGAAGTAACTCGCGACAGTTATTAGAGAAACACTAAAAGACATGAACAAATTGCAGACCGAAGTAAGTCTAAATCAAGTATGTATCGTAAAGAAAATAAATTAAATAACTCTTGAAGATCTTAGGTAGGAGTTGTAACTTTCAACTGGTTGCAAATGCGGAGGTGTGACTTAATGGGCCAAAAACTAAATTTCGGAATCCCAATTTCTATTAGTTTTGGCTGGTGTCCTCAAGAATGTTCGAAACAAAACAGCAAATGCGGAGAAGTGAAACTCAACACAGCAGATTGACAGAGGATATGGGTATTCCCCATCAAATCACACAAAAGATCCACCCAGGCCTCTTGCATCAACTATATGTGCCTACTTGACGTCTGCACACTTGACGTGTCCCCTCGTCATCATTTTAGGTGTCATTACATCACATTAGGCAGGTCAGGGGCAATTTGAGCGGTGGGCGGCGCGGCGGCAGTGTGAACTTAGGGCCCTAATCTTTACCGCTTCCTCGTTCATACACTGTACGATTTGCTCACGTACTGACAATGATTAATGTTGCACAATAACTAGTCATATTTGGATGCTGATCAAAATTTAGGACGAGAATTCTCGGTTAACAAACTGTGTTTTAGAGAATAGAACTTGCAATTTGGTGTGTGTTTCTATTGACTATAATGTCTTATGTAGTAATGGCTAGAGAAGACGCAGATGTGTGTCATCAACTGAAACTTTTTCTGCAGTTCTATAGTAGTATGTAGGAGTGAAAATCTTCAGCCTGAAGAGATAGAAAGCAATGTACTGTCCTGTCCTGGAAAGTCGATGTTGTAAGTAATAAAAATCTGACCCATTTGAACAATGCCAAAGGCGGATCAAGTTAAATCATATATTTTACCGTTTTTTGGTAAATATATAAGCAATACCAGCCAAGCCTATTTTTAGATAAGCAATAAGGCGATTATAGTTTTAATATTTATTGAGTCTATGGCATGGCATCGATGACATTTTGGAAATGCGCGCGAAAGTGCGGGGTGGGTGAAATTTCTCAGTCAAGTAATGCGAGGATAGGATATTAATTAAGAGACGCGATGCTTATCAGGCCGTCATAAAATACTTGTAGGGCAATATTATGAAATAATAAGTTATACACGATTCACAACCACAACTTAATGATAATAACCATTAACAAAATGTTCACGAGAGATACCTAATCGTTATTTTTGTTTAGTTTATCAGACGAAGAAGATTAATACGATTTTAAGTTGAAAGATATTGGATGTTATGCCAGGCTTATCATACCGAAATATTGCGTATCAACCAGGCTATAAATCTAGATTAAGCGAATATTTTTTATCAGAAATATCCCAATAAATGTGACATGATAGCAGTATTGGTGAAGGTGAACTATAAAATGTCGGCAACGTTTTGACTTCCTGACAAAGCGACCAACGAAACTTTTTGCGTTCAACGTTATTTCCAGTAATTAAGTAAACCGTTTATTTTTTTGGTAATTAATAGAAAGGATATCCTGGTACTTATTAATTTGATTATTTATGATATTGGATAAAAAAAGTTTCAAAAATAAATAATAATAAAAATATGTAAGTACATAAAGAACTTAAAAAGTCGTCAAGAATTCACCCATATCGCTAACAACTAGGAAAGTGCCATGCCAAGCTCCTCTAGTTGCAAGAAGAGTAACTACTTAACTTGGGTATGTCCCGATATACTTTTGTACCTACAAGCTGGGCACTGGGTCCTCATGGCCCCAGTTCAAGCCCTAGTTGGCCAAGTATGACTGCAAAATATTACATGAAGATTTATTTTCAGGGTTTAAGAAAAAAAAACTTTAAAACTCCAAAATCAGAAAAGGATCGTTTTTAAATTACGATAACTATAGGTAGAACCGCAGAGGTATAAAGTCTTTTTGCTAATTTGCAAGTCAAATATAGACCCGCGCACAGATATTTGGTTATACAATTAAAATCAAAACACGTTTCTACCTGGTTTCCAAGTTGGTAACGTAGACATGCTGTTTGACTACTTTCATTAATAAAACTGAATGAATGTGACAATATAGGATTTTTTAGTCTGTTTCTAAAGTGACTAGACTCAGGCAAATGAAAGACACAGAGTAGCATTAGTTATTTCTACTGTTACCATGGGAAAAAAATAAAGATTTCGGTGAACAATTAAATTACCAATTTTCTCCAATTACTTTGATGCAGTTTTCTTGAAGCAGTATGGCGGACCTAAATCTGGAATAACAAACAGCTCCAATCCAAAAGGCAGACGTGAACAAGTGGAAAATAAAGAATTAAGAACTCTTTATTTCCAATATTCTATGCAAGAAACTTACGAATTATAACTCTTCATAAATGTATTCTTGTTGCTTACCGCTGCTGGGCACAATATCAAGCAATTGTCAGCTAAATGCACTTGTTAACAAGCAGACGGATCTTATGTAATCCGTGGCCGCATCATCCTATTAACCTTATGCAATCACTTGGATTTTCCTCTCTTTACTTTACGATAAAGGTTAAGAGCGTTGCAGCTTGATGTTTTCCTTTTGTTTGTCTTTTCAGAAAACTTTTACCCTAGCACGAGTGCGCGGAAAAGCGACTTATTTCATTACATTAACCGTGTAACGAAATACGTCGATTATAAAATAATAAAAAATACCCGATTCACATGTTTGTTGTAGTCACCTAAAATTTACTTTGTTTTATGTTACTAGCCTAGTCTTTAGTATTCACCATGACAAGATAGTCTGTAGCAGATAGGTGTAGCATTCAAGATATTAAAGATTACATTTTTTTTGTCACTCAATTTGGTGTTTAAGGCCGTGGCCAGCCAGCTACTGCGGTGGAAAGGGAAACATATATAGACTAATCATACTAAATTTATTGACGGTTAGGTAACCGTCAAGATTTAAGTCAATTTTACAGGAGGCGCTTTTGCGAAGGAAACGTCTTCAAATTTTGCACTCGCCAGGTATGATAGAACCATACGGACAAGAAAGTCATCCTTTGTGGATTCCGCTTGAGGTACGGAACCCTAAAAATACCCGGAAATATTTCAAATTCTCTTTGAGAAGTTTTCGTATTGAATGGGATTTTTTAAATAAGTAAAAGCATTTTATCGCGGGCCGTTTTGCGCGGCACGCGAATATTAACGACATCATCCGTCGAGCTCTTGTCACCGTCGGCGTTCCAGCTGTTTTAGAACCCAATGGCTTGGCACGCGACGATGGCAAAAGACCGGACGGTATGTCTTTGTTTCCTTGGAAGTTGGGTAGGCCTTTAGTGTGGGACGCAACGTGCGTCGATACTCTTGCGCCATCCCATCTTCCTAGCTCTTCGTGCTGCGCTGGCGCTGCTGCTGCGGCTGCAGAGAACCTCAAGCGGCGTAAATATAGTAACCTTATTGGGAACTATATTTTCGAGCCGTTTGGGGTTGAAACTCTGGGACCGTGGGGTCCTTGTGCTCACAGCCTTTTTAAGGCAATATCAAAACGTTTGGTTGACACTTCCCGTGACCCAAGGGCTGGCTTTTACTTTGGCCAGAGGCTTAGCGTTGCCATACAACGTGTTAACGCGGCCAGTCTCTTGGGAACATTGCCAATTGACAGCGTTGAGGACGAATTTTTTGACGCTATTTTTTAATTTCTTTATAAGTTTAGTTTAGTTTAATAATTTTAGTTTAATTTATAATTAGTTTAAACAATAAAAATATCTTTTATCGAAATAGTAGATATGGCAGGAAGTCTTGACGGTCAATAGTTGATATTTGTTATAGTTTTTTAGAATATGTCGTTTATGTTGTACACAATATTTCTGAACGTAAGTGACTTTCCACTTGTGGGTATTTTTAGACGACATGGTCATTTTAAGTACTGTATACTTGCTTACTACCTTTTCTCGTGTAAATAAGACAGTTATTTTAGTCTGTCCCACGCGATGTTTTGTCCCTCGATTCCGTTTGTACCTATGTGTTATAAATATAAGTAAATAAATCTTAGACTGTTTATATTAGCTTCAACTAGTGCCTATTAACCTTGGTGTTGGCGCGTGTCGCATCACAGAAAATGTATAAGCGCATCGTTTCTTACTTCTTGGTATAAATATTGAGTTTTCCTAGATCCACACATCTTTTGGTCTTGGATAATTAAAACTTAATTAAATAAAATAAACTAATTAACTACTTACACATAAACTAACTTATTAAACTTAAATGAATAAAATTTCATCGTATTCCGAATTAAACGTGATTAAAATACCTACTAGTCGATACGGTGATAGAATTTGGTAGAATACGGAATAGGTAAGGTCAACAGACTCATTTTCATGTCTTAGTGGGCGTGGTGTGCGTTTTTGATTGGAAATTGGAATATTAATAGAGTTAAAAATAATATTTTGAACGTTTACATTTTACCTTATGGTGTCTAATATAAAGCTATAATATATAGTATATAAACCTATAATAACCACGAATAAACAAGAAAAAGTACGAGATTGCAAAAAAAGTAGGGACGTCTAAATGTCTATGTATAATGTTAAAAAGTTACACTTTACCGTGGTTTCATAAAACCACACAATCCCTTTTTTTATTTACGGGCTTCTCACTTCAATGTTTTTCATTGTTTGTGACAATCATTTTAATAGGCGTAAAACAATAATTACTATTTTATGTCGTCTGTAATTGACGTAACAGAAAATAATGCATCATTGCCATTGTCGTGCATGTGCAATTGTGCATAATTACACCGCGACAGGGGGCGCCACAAGTTCAAGGAGGTGCGCAAACGCACATGCACTCGTGCCCTTCTCTTGTTAGTTAATGTTCCCACACAAGGAAACAGTATTTTACTGTCGTATATTATGTATATACGAGTATTTATAATAGTGCACAAATTCATAATTTATTACAACTGCTGTAGACACCACACTGTTAAAACTGCGTTTTGAGTATGTGTTATTTTTATTTACGTAGTTTTAATTGCTGTACATAAATGTTATATGTTTTTTGCTATATAAGTATAGGTATAACATACTTTATTTTTCAAACTTCATAAATTCGTAATTTATTATTTTTGCCGTTTAGTGCCCCGAGCACTATAAAGGAAGAAAAAACAATAAATTGACAACTTTTTACCCTACATTTTCGATTTAAGTGAATTCAAAATCATTCCCTCAATAGCTGAGCCGTTTCCCTATATAATACAATTCTATTCTGAAAACCTGAATATTGAAAAACCAAATCCAAAATGGCGAACTCGAAAAAAGAGACAAGGCAATGAAGCTCGACGACTCCTGGAGACACAATACCACCGTATTAGTTCCTTCGCTTCGAAATCAATTAGAAAAGAACAGTGCAGACGGGTAAAACTGTATGTGTACGATATTAGTTCATTATAGAAATATGCAGCAATGTAGGTAGATACTAATTAATGACTTTGCACTGATGGCCCTGATAGGGACTTGATACACAATTGGCATATCTCTTTTCTTGTAATATAATCATTCTACTTTATTAATCGGCTACTTGCCATTCTGGCACGGTCTCGGTGACTTTTCAGTTTTGTTATCAAAATGATGGATTGTTACTATATAGTACAAGTAGTACTTACTCATTATTGTGTTCTTTATGTAGATAGGTACTTACACATTTTTATCTTAGTGTAGGCATCTTTATAAACAATTTTTTTTTGTGTGTGTTATGTTTTCTAAGCCATGCAGGTTGTTATAAATTTATAAATTAGGTAGGAACCTAGGTACAATTTGTACGTTATGCACTTTTCCGTCTGTCATTTTTTGATCATTTCAACCGATCTCTTTACCGGTGTTATCCGTAATCATAATAGATACTAATCTATTTAATTGACTTATACTATTATCCTACCTAGCATTAGATACTATTAATATTTATGTACTAATATGACCTTCAGATTGTAATTACTATGGAGACAATTTAACAGAATATTGTGCTTTTTTTTTCGATTATGCTTTTCTATTAAGTACCTACGATGTCCAAAAACACAGTGGAGACAAAAATTTAACACAGTGTGTCAAGTGAATGCTTTGAAGTTCGTATAAACACTCACCGAGTATTTGCAGAAAGCTGTCCTCCAGCCTCATCGTGGATGAGAGAAGGTAGTCCGTCCCCTCCAGCTCGCTCGGTGCCAACACGTCGCTCCGCATTTTCACGTTATTACCACCACACACAGTTCAAAATACAACAACCCAAGTTCCTAGAAAGGAGCCATAATTTGTTTATATCCTATGAATTATTTCCTTGGCGGAACACTACACTGTATCTTCGTTCACACGCGTTCGGTTTCGGTTGTTGCGTAACTAATGCTTTCGTTTTATGTTTTTTTTTACTTGACGCACAATTAAAACACTAAGAACGAGGTAACGTTACTTGAAGTCACTTTTAAGTTGAGATAATGATATTTGCAGTCAGTACAGTTTGACGCGCCTTGTAATTGTGCGGCCGGTGAGTAGTCGGGTAAACAAGGCTGCGGAGCCGGTTTATTGGTGCTTCACGTGTATATTATTTAGTACGATAAGGCAGATAGTGCCGGCGCGGCGTGTGCGCAGGGTGTGCGGAGTGGCGGCGCGCGCGCCCGCGACTCGCGCCTCCATCAGCTGATCACTACGCCACTATAAATAATACTGGATTGTATGCAGTTGGATACGCTCTCCTGTGTCGCTACAATGATTTATCATTTAACGTTAATGTTATCGGTCTCTTATTAAACACGAGTTTACGACCTCCTATCACTATGCTAACGTTTATCAGATTAAGCAGAGGACAAATGTTATACCATTGACTGATGGTAGATTAAAGGCATGTTTAGATAAAATCTATCCGTTAATCCTGCTATAATTTTTGGTCGGCGCTTAAGATTATTGTAAGGCACTTGCCTTGTGTCCGTGTGTACAGTTAGAAAAAAAAACCAAATATTTATATTGAATACATAAAACGATTTTTAACAATACTGTTTTCGGTGTAGCATTGTGCGGCTACCATTAGTTAGATTAAGCTTTCCACTTCCAATATAAATGTAAAACAATATAAATGTTATTGAATATCAGTGATACTGTGCCCCTCGACCCTTTGCTCGAGCCAGCCTGCTTAGTTGAGAGAATAAATCAAAATCATCCCCCAAATAATGAAACTCGGGTCCAGCCTGAGTCTTTGCTGTGCTCCCCCAGCGACAACCTAAGCCAAGGTTCATACCTCTCGGGGTTGCCATTAGCGTGCAGTCGCTTAGTTTTTTTTTCACCTGGCTGGAGGCCTTAAATTTAAGGCAACCACAGGATAGTCCAGTTGAGTACCTAACAACGTCGTAGGTTGCCCTAACAGATGCCATAAAAACAGTTAAAGTATTGTGTTAACGATAATAGTCACGTCTGTAAAACTTTGGTAACAATACGATTTATCAAAAATAATTCTGAATTAACGTAGTAAAAACAAATGGATATAAACAATATATACAAAAACAGTACTGGCTAGTTACACCAAATGAGATGCAATTAAAATTTTACTTTCACACCTGGCTGTACACGGTATAAAAATTATTTAAAGATTGATTTCAAATCAATTTAGCGATAATGATGTAATTAAGAACATCCTTTACGCGCAAATATTTATTGATCAAAATTATACATAATTGGTAACGAAACAAAAACAGTGGAGTTAGTGGATTTTGATAATAAATTTATTGATATAATTTTACTGCAGTGTGATTAAAACTCACCTAGATACTAAGCCTAGGTGTGTTTATTACCCACTTTATCATGCTATTCATGTGCTCTTTTTTGCGGGTGATAAAACATTTCGCATTATCATCTCGCATTGTGTCCGATTTATGTATTCAACATAACTCCATCTGGTTAAGCCAGATTGGAGGATAGATCTGCAGCGACTAACATGAGCCTGCAGTCGATTTAACCCTTAACTTGGTACTGTATCTAATAATGCACACATTCTAAAAAAAAATATTTGAGAACATTTATCTTATATTTGTGTTTTTCTTTTTTTTTATTTGTTATAAAGGACCCTTGCAGTTGATAAAAAAAAATATATTTATTGCATCTAGTAACATAGAATGTCAGTAGATCGCAGGATGCCGGAGTGTGCGCGTGCGTCTACGTGTTACAAGGTAAGAATTGATTATAATCCTAACTAAATCACTATACGACGATAAATAAACATAATAATTATTTTATTGAATGTGCATTCTTTGGTTTACGTAAAGAATTTTGAACTAACAATAAGGTTTTACATCTAAAACATGACTGTCAATATTAATGTATCTACAAATGCACACTGCCAAGTGACCATGTTATGACCAGAATTTTGCAGTGTGCATTTTGAGATACATTGCCAATGCAATACAATTATTAATGCATATAAATATATTTTCACTATATTGAAAATAAATCCTCGTACAATTTATTTGTTTACTTTTAGGCTGGTACAAGAGCCCAAAAAATATTGGCTTTGGTTCCAAATACAGGAGCAAGCTCAGATGTTGATAGCTGCGACTCTTCTGATGATAGAGTAATAAGACCTTTTTCAGACGGCGATGATAGTTCGTGTGCACCATCGTTGCCATCATCTATAGAAAATCTCTACATATTATCGGAAGTGAAGACGAGTATAGAGAAGTAGTGGTGGCAGCCAGAAATCCTACAAATGTTACCTCAAGTCAAACCTAATATATCGGCGAGAAAGCAACTGTCCGAAACCCCTGAAACTGAAAGATTTTGGATGTGCGATAGCTCATAGTCTTATGACTGTGGACCGAACTGTTGATGATATGAAAACAGAAGTTAAAAAATTCGTGACTCCCCAAAATCAGTCGGACACACGTTATGAACAAGTGGGTCACATGCCATCTTTTACATCCAAAGGACGATGTAGGTTTTGTAGAAAGGGTCAAACCAAATTTACAGCTCGAAACTGTTTTAATATTTATCACAATAAGTAGTATGGGCAGAATAGCCTTACTACTTTTTCATACAAGTAGCTATGTGTTAGTAAACATCTTTTCATAATTTTGTTTACCTTTTGTATGTGTAGTACCGATTGATTGATCTCATAGATTATAATTATTATCCTCGCGTAACGCTATAATTTGTACGACTGTGATTTTACATATTTTAATTAAGGTTTTTTATATATAGAAGACATTTTTTATTTTACAAAAAATAAACATTTTTATAAAATAAAACAAAAATTTCATTTTGTCGCTCATCAAGCGGTGTATCCTACAGTGCACATAAATTGCCAAAGGTACATGTATGAATACTTGGCAGTGTGCATAATTAGATACAACGTATAAAAATAAAACTAATATTCTAAGAATTTATTTTTTAATTTTTAAGCTTCTATTTACCAGTTAGCAACCCAATTATATGAAAAAAATAATAAAAAAATTACATCAACCTTTCTGCCAAGTTAAGGGTTAAAGACTTACCTACCGGCCCCTTCATTTTTAATGACCTCCTGCTACTGCAACATATAAAATTTAATAAATATTATACATCGTTTGAAAAAGCTTTTTTAGCAAAATCATCAAATAACTTCTCCCGCTCCTGGTGGAGTGTCAGACTTTTAACGAATAAATCCCACGCTCAAAATATAGTAGACTCAGGGGCAAATGAAATAGGGGTTGCGGGTTGTTCGAAAGAGATACCGCGGCCCCGCAACATGAAGGGCAATAGAAGGAACATGGGTAGATTTTAGTCAGCACAAGTGTGACACACCCCCCGTTCCACCCAGAGCGGGGAAAGTTATTTAATGATTTTCCATTCGCAAAAAAAACGATTCAATATAATAATATTATGGACGTCGTCTTGTCTTTAGAACTGCATAGTACGTTGCGTAACGAAGCCGCGTGGTCTTGGGCTAAACATAGGCTACCTGAGAATAGATAGATTAACTGACGAGTTCAGAACTTAGGGGACATTCTTGACTGGCGCTGGTTGAGTATAACTGTGGTTTTAAGAGCACAGGAAGACTAAATAAGCGAAGTATAGACTGTATGTTAGATGGTATGGATAAGAGGTCACCGGTGTAATAGATAATAATGATTAGGGTTCCGCACTTCAAAAGAAAATGCGGAACCCTTATTGGATCTTTTTTGACCCTTTCTGGAGGTATCTGGAGGTATCGAGTTGAAATTAAAACGATAGGTATACTGAAGTCTGTCGTCCCTTTGTGCTATGAAAATCAACCCTCTAAGTCTACGCAGTCAAAAGATATGGCTGTTCTGCTTAATGTCGCAAGTTTGCACGGACTCCTCGGTGCACGAATCTAACTCGCTCTTGGCCGGTCTTTTAATTTTGTTATAAACTAGCTAATGCCAGTGGCTTCGCTCGCGTTAAATTCGGGGTAGCACAGTTCCCATTTCCTGATTTACAGGTGCCCTGCTACCTGTAGTTTTTGCCCTTGCGCCTTATTTATTGTTATAGCAAAGCTAAGCTTGTATTCCCCTGTCTTCCATGTTTCTCCCTCATTTCTAACTTAAAAAGAAATTGCCTAATAGTCTCAAGGGTCCCAACTGTACCAAAATTCATCAAAATCGGTTTAGGCATTTAGGCCTGAAGACGTAATAAACACACTTCCGCTTTTTTATTATGTATATATTTAATAGAAATAGGGAAGCAGTTTACATGCTGAGGATTCAATGACTAGCGCTGTATAGTTGATAAGTTAAAGACTTCAGAGGAAAACATGATAAAATGATTGTTTAAAATTGTGAAGGTTCCTATCAATAAATAATTATCTGATTAGCGGCAGGCCGCCGGATTAGTATCGCAAATACTCCGCACTAAATATTTACAGTCAGCAATGGAGATAAGGAACCAGTAGCCCTACTATGATCTCTTAAAGCAATTCTTATTCCACTGAGGGAAAGGGACAGAGCTATACAGGGTGTCTAGCACCATCTCTTTCACTCAGTGGAATAAAAATTGCTATAAGATGTCATAGTAGCCCTTCAGATGTTTGTTTTTAATTTAACAAACTCAACTTTATTTCAAAACATTCGTGGATTTTTAAGAAATGGTCGACTGTATCTAACAAGGATGGTCACTTAAAACCTTAGCTGACTGTACTTAAGCTAGTACCTACGCAGTATATATTATTTTTCATTCGGTATCCTTTTTTTTGTTGCGGATGGTAAATCATCAAATAAGTTCCCCCACTCTGGGCGGAACGGGGGAAGATAAATAACATCCCCGGTCTGGGTGAAGTGGGGTGACTGTCAGACTTGTACTAATAAATAAATAATAATAATAAATATCTTGGGACAACTCACACACGGCTATCTGATTCCAAGCTAAGCAGAGCTTGTGTTATGGTAACCAGACAACTGATATACATACTTATATAATTTATAAATACATACATATTATAGATTATAGATTTTTTTTGTGATCTCTTTTAATCATTTTTTTGCAATAGTTGTCAAATCACATATTTATATCACCCTTGCTCTGAATAGTTACAGTACTGATAGCAACATCTGTGTGACTCGTCTCATTGGAATTATTTTGTTTATTTTTGATTTTTTTTTATTCTTGTATAGATTCTCTTCTACAAATTTGTTGTGAATGAGTGGACATGGTAGGCCTTGTAGATTCTTAGACCCTTGTTAACTTTGGTTATTTATTATTTTATTTTACTTTCTGTAAAGTAAGCATTGACTTATTGTCGGGCCTACGCTGTCCTCTCATACTTAAGTACTAACGCTGTAACAACAACATTGTAAAACCAAATGATTTTAAAAGAGTAACCATGGAGTTTCTTGCCGGTTCTTCTCCATAGGAAACGACCAACCCGAACCGTGCATCTTTTCTCGACGTTTTATAAGTGCCCATGTAGGCCTATGTGAAATAAAAATATTTTGATTTTTTGATTTTGAGATAAATCACACCCAGACACAGAACAAACAATCATGCTCATCACACAAAGTTTGTCTTGGGTGGGAATCGAACCCACGACCTCCGGCTTAGCAATCAGGGCCACTAACCACTAGACCCGTCAATACTAACGTGCCGTTGATTTCTAATTCTACATAACCATAGGTTCGACATAGGCTTTTCGTCAATCGAATACGTTTTCCTACTTCCATAAGCCATCATAAAATAGATTGATTATTTTATTGATAAATAGTTTTTTTGTAAGTTCTAATAGAATTAGAATGTGCGAGAATGAAAATGTTATCCGACAGATAAGACTATCTACATTTAATACGAAATTATTGTCATGTTTTAGGCGATATTTTCTAGCACTTATCATAAGTAGTTGTAGATCTAATCTAATGGCTAGGTAGGAGTCGTAATGTGTAATCTTGCTGGCGAGTTAATTTGGTGTTTAAAACCCATAGCAATGGGTCGGTATAACCTTACTATTGTGATGATAATCTTAGGTGTTACAAAAATTGACAAAATGACTACATAATCATTTTTCCGATATCACTATACCGGCCTCGACTTTACAAATTATAGGTAGTGGATTTGAAGACGAGCAAGTACATTAAGTTATGTTATTTATTTTCAACCGCCTATGTGTCTGTCTGTGTCACCATAGCTCCTGAATGGATAAACCGATTATGATAAAGTTTACACAGCTCTCAAAATGGTGAAAGAAAAGACGTAATGAGGAAATTGGCATGTTCTAGAACCAAAAAAAGAATGAAGATAATTATGTGATAAAAGTCAAGTTGAGCTGTGGGGAGGTCGTACAAGTTATAAAAGGGCCCTTTATAAAACCTCCAATAAAGCATTCTGTACTGTAAATCAAACTAAGTAACGAATGCGCCAAAATGATTGCAGGCATATAATTTAACGCTTAATGTAACACTCAAAACTTTGTGCTGATGAATGCAATCAATAATGTAGGGGTCATGGAGGATAGAGGTGTGTAAAATTATGACATTTAAAACTAAGTAAGAAATCATTTTTGACCTTAGGTACCTGCAGGAAAGGCCAAAACATAAAAAAAACAATCGAAAGAAAATCAAAATCAAATGAATTGGAAAAAAAGTATTTTCACGACAGCAGTGTGTGCACTGTGAAAAAAACGTATTTATTGAAATTTTGTTAAGACAGGCCACCGTCTGGATTTTATGTAAAGAAAGGATACAAAACTTCACTTGACGGTAGCTTCAAGATATTCTAATGAGGAATTTGCATTCTTAAATAGCTGTTAGTATGTACATTGAAAACATATCCGTCCGATTCACCGTTGTTAATGCGTTTGACAGTGTTGTATTAAATTATTAATGAGAATGCGATTCACGTTGTGTTTGTAAAATCGTGAATATTATAAATTTCTTACATGAAAATGGCACATGATTAAAGACCCACAGTGAAGAAGTTTTTAAAACAACTCAAATCTCAAATCAATCACCGGGATGGTATATTCTTACCAAGAAAATCCGCGTAAATAAATAAATATTAAAAAAAGCTGTTACATGCAAAAGTAGATACGATACCTACATGGGTATAATGTATAGAGTAGTTTATTTAGCAGGAATGCATACATTTGAATGACTAATAAAATTGACTGGTTTCATACAAAAAATATTGTTTATTAAAAAATACGATTCACAATATTTGACATCAAGTATAAACTGTGTATAAACGATAAAATACATCAAAAAGGCACTTACAATAATTAATAGTACTAATTATGGCGGTAAAGTCAAAATTCGAATTTAACAGACTATCTTATTACGATTATTAAAAAAATATTGAGGCAATGTTTCCACATTTAAACACGTAATCACTGACGTGTTTGCTTCATTCAAGTTTGCTATTCCATATCATGGTAGAATCCTACAATAACATACCTTTAGATTTTATTAGACGCAAAAAACGTAGAAACAAAGCCACATAATAAATAAAAGCCTTAAGATCGCCTTAAGATTCCTACTCCAAATTAAAACATTAAAAAGTAATGGCATTTTTTGTACAAGCAATACATTTGGCACTTTGAGATTCCTTCTCTCAACAGTATAAAAATACAAAATAGCTTATATCTAAGTAAAAATATAGGCGTTGTTAATTTCATCAATAAACTACACATAGCAAAAAACAAATGTTGAATAACAGTTGCTTTTGATAGCAATTTCAAATGTAGCTGGAAGCTAAATAATGAATAATCTTTCTTGTCATTACATCTCTGCATATACTAAACGCCAAAACTCTAGACAAGTGCGGTCACAAAACGTGGGAGCGAAACGAGATGAGATATCTTGAACTGAGTATATTTCATCCTACTCGCACCTTTTATGACAACAAACTGGCTATTGCAACAATATTATTCAATATTTGTGTACTACGTATACGTGGCTAAACTAATATACTAATTTTAAGGACGGAAGAATATAAAAATAATCCTTCGAAAAGATTGAGAATCTTTTTGTGGCAAATAGTACTTAAAGATGTTCCAAAACATTTGAATAATTAATTGTTCGACAATGTTTGTTCAACCTTAGAATAGTTATAAATATATTAGCACTGGAAATAAGTGTTAAAGGTACAAAAGATACTACAAACTATCCCCCAATACATGCTTATGTACTTAGGACTTAAAAAAACAAATTGTTTACATGGAACTACTAAAAACTTTATCTTGTCAAAAGTTATGGGATCCCTAAATGAACTCTTGAAAACAAAAATGGTAAGCATAATGTTGTGCAACAGAATATTTTAGAATATTGTGTCTTTTTTCAAATTTGATTTTCGCAATATTCCTTCAACACTTGAAACTTGTTGCAAGAAGCGTATATAGTAGCATATAATTATGTTAGTTATAAGCTCCAGTCAATAAAACAATAGTTGATAATATTGTATTGTATAACGGGCTGATGTCCGCAACTCCACGTCCGAGGCGCGTATTTTGCGTATGGGTGGGAATATTAGTTGATAATATTTAAGTCAAATGTCGTCAGCGCTGACATACAATTTTAAACACATTGTGGCACGAATATGGTTTTTCTAACACTACGAAAGTGGACGTTTAAATCATTTGAACATCTAAAATAATAATGTAAATTGATGGAATGAGAAATGAGGAAAATATCGTGAGAAAAGTTTTAAGTATGATGATAAGAGTAGACGAAGGTCAAAGAAAGGATGGGTGAACTGTGCAAGAAAGGAGGTGTCCGTTGAAATGACGTGAAATAGAGAAGTCTGGAAGAAGAAGACGCTGCGCCGACCCCTAATAAATTGAGGTAAGGGCAGAAGATGATGTTTAATGTTCAAGTATAAGACAATATTTTTAATTTAGAATACAGTCTGGAAGGTTTAAAGTTTTACGTTCTAGGCTCGCGTCAACATGAAATCGCTTTTATGGGTCGCAAGATATAAAGCTAAAGCCACATCAATTTGTAAGCTGAGCGCTTTTGCTGCTGTATATATGAGGCTGCATAAGTGAGACAGAAAAAAATTAACCCCACGGGTGAAGTAGAGTTTCATTAAGTTTGTGTGTATTAGAAAAAGCTTTATGTCCATGTAAAAAGGGCATCTGACGAGAGATCAAACTACAACCAGTTACAAGGAATAATAACTTGTGAACGTACTGTAGTTGCCCATTCTAAAGCGTAGATCTCTAAGGGGAAGAATGGGCAAGAAACTCCATAGACAATTAAAAAATAGTTCTTATTTAATGGACATAATCCTCTTTCGAACTGGCTTTCTTACTGGGAATAGAAGAGAATTTCTTAATCTATTTTATTACTCTTTATGTTATTGTGGCGATTTATTCTAGACCCCAAAACTAAAGCGCAATAGTATGATTCATATAGCAACAAAATGCGAGCCAATGATTAATACGTTTCAGCCTAATGCTACACTACTATCTACATTACTACTACCACTTTATACCGACTGCGTTTCGACCTCCTCGCCGTAGTCAAGATCGTCATATGTCAGGTCTTCGTCGAGAGAGTTGACTGTTGTCTCCTTGCCACCGGGACAGGCCAGACATCTGAAAAAACGAAGAGTAAATATTATTGCAAGTTTTTCTTTTAATGTTATAAATGTACTAGCTGTGCCCAGCGGTTTCACCCGCTGCTCAGATAGGGGCATGAAAAATAGATGTTAGCCGATTCTCAGACCTACCCGATATGCACAAAAAATTTCGTTCAAATCGGTCCAGCCGTTTTGGAGGAGTATGGAAACGAAAATTATGACACGCGAATTTTTTATATTAGACTAGCTTTCGCCCGCGGCTTCGCCCGCGTTAAATTTGGGGTAACACAGTTCCCCTTGCGCCTTATTGATTTTTAATAGAAACGGTAAGTTTTCCCTTTTCTTCCCTCTTTCTCCCTCACATCCCACATTTTTCAAAAAAATATTAGCCTATGTCCGTCTCCTGGTTCCGAACTATCTCTGTACCAAAATTCATCAAAATCGGTTTAGCCATTAAAGCGTGAAGAGGTAACAAACAAACAAACAAACTCACTTTCGCTTTTATAATATTAGTAAGGATCTCACGAATACTGGACTAATAAGAAGATAATTTATTATAAAATAAAATAAATTGTGTTTTATTTCAGGCAAGAAACCCATATACAACAATCATCACAAACCATAAAAATCCATTTTTTTTTTATAAGAAAAAATCAGGAAATTCACCAAAATAATCATCATTAAAAAATTCCAATAAAATCATATCTAAAATCAATCATATAGTTGACTAGCTTTGACCATTTTTGGCTTCGGTCGCGTGTGTACGTTCATCATGCTACGGGAACGCCTATCGAGATAAATGTCCTAACTTAACCTAGGTCATGGTGATATCCATATTAACAGCTGGGCAGCTAAATATATATGTTCAATTTTGCCGCCCTTCATCATCATAAACATCCCGCATGTAATCCTCTATGAGTTAAGCAAAAGTATGCCTGAATAATAATAGTAATAAATTAATGAATAAAGCGATAGTAATAATACCCTCAAATTAATTAATCTTATAATATAAATATGAATCGCAAAATGTGTTGGTAAGCGCATAACTCAACAACGCCTGGACCAATTTTTCCAATTCCTTTTTTAAATATTCGTTGAATTCCAAGGATGGTTTGATCGAGAAAAAATCGAATAATTGCTGGGAAAACCCTAAAAACAGCCTTTTTCTTTTTCCCATTTCAATAAAGTTAGGTAGGTAGGGTAGAAAAATTGCATTGCAACGCGAGCCGGGCACAGCCAGTAAATTAATAATTATAAACAACAGCCGCAACCAACGGCTCAGCGTGATTTCTATCACGAAGGGAAATTCGGTATGTAATAGATGGTCACACATCCACTACTTCACCTTTAAGTTAGACCAACGCGGTTGTCATTATTTGGCAACGAACTCTCGAATTAAATCACTCGCACATAATCCTTACTAATATTATAAAAGCGAAAGTGAGTTTGTTACGTTTTTATGCCTAAACGGTTAAACCGATTTTGATGAATTTTGGTACTGAGATAGTTGAGACGGGCATAGGCTACTTTTTTGAGAAATGAGGAAGAGGGAAGAAAAGGGAAAACTTAGCTTTGCTATTACTATAAATAAACGCAAGGACAAAAAATACAGATAGCAGGTACCTACCTGCAAATCAGGAAAGGGGAACTGTGTTACCCCGAATTTAACGCGAGCGAAGTCGCAGGCAAAAGCTAGTTATCCATAAATAATCAATAATAATATTCACATAATACCTATCCTAAATAACTCCGATTCATTAATAATAATTGATTGGCAACACCTGTCGGTAACTCGATACGTCTTCGGCGCACGCGCAGGTCAGCGCTCAATATTATAATATGCTAATGTGAAACCGACCTCGTTGCGCAGGTGCGCCTTAACAACCTTGTCTACCTTTCATACTATTTCTTGCTAATATTAGATTTTACTATCAGAGTTGTTGGGATTTGGAGCTTTTACTAAGGAGTTCGCTCGCGTGGAGTTTTGAAGTAATCTCAAAGGAACTTAATATGTACCAGGATAAAAGCTAGGTTCGTAATTATCAAGACATTGTAGTCAAATCAAATCAAAACTCATTTATTCAGACTAGGCTGCTGATCAATACTTTTTGAACGTCATTACACAAGATAGCCCCCCAAAACATCCACCCCTCACCACTTCCTACCCCCGAATACTGAAACGTCACTCAAAATTTAAGTACCAGTTAAATTTAACAGATACTCAAAATTGACGTTTGACAATACAAAATCTAAAGTTTAAGAGCTGCTCCAATGTTAAGCAGCTCTCAAATTTTGAGTGACGTTTCAGTATTCGGGGGCTAGTGTTTTAGCTGGGAATGAGAAGTGGAAGAACGAACTCCCTACCAACACAACTGTCTGAATGATAGGTGTTGACTAGTGGTGTTGACCCTTGAAGATTATACCTTATAGCCTCTTTTGATACCATATAGCCTCTTTTCGGAGGAGTATAGTAAGTAACACGGTGACACGAGAATTTTATATATTAAAAGATAAAGTATGGAAGTACGGATTAGTATTCAATCAATCATATTGTTTTTGATCAATAGTTACGGTGAACTGGAGAACTGGTCGAACAGTTTTGGTCAAATAAAATATAATGTCGTGTCAATAGTTACCTGCTTTCGTTGATCCCGTAAGATAAACATTTATCACCGACACATTCACAGCATCCATCATGGAACCACCTGAAATACATAAACAATTAACATTAGAAAATAAACGGCCAAGTGCGAGTCGGGCTAGCGCACGAAGGGTTCCGTACTGTCATCTATAAAACGCCAAAAAAAGGATGTTTGTATGGGACACTTCTTTAAATATTTATTTTATTCTATTTTTAGTAATTGTTGTTAAACTGGCACCAAAAATACATCAGCTGTGAAAATTTAAAGTCTAGTATACTCTCTTATATTTTAGTTTAAAAACTGGTCCACTATCTTCGGTGTACCATATTTAATTAAAATTTACTTCAGTTAACTAACCTTGTATTGCCATCCATACATATCCAAATTACAGCTCAATTTGAAACCGGGAAGTGAGTCAAAAACTTCGATTATTTTTCCAATTTTGTCGTTTTAGCTATCCATCGTGAAATCGGTCTACGAAGGGGTTTAGATAAGCATCAGATTCTTTTTTTTTTGTGGATGGAGGAATTAGATGCTTACATGGCAGCAAAAAGAAGTTTTTTTTTATTATTAATAAACATTTTGTCCTACGCTAGGATTTTCTCCTGTATCGTGGTTGCGTGCTTACAAACATTTAAACAAACAGCCAGACCCGGAACAACTACTTGTAGGCCTGTCTGTATAGTGTGTGCTACAGAAAATAAATGCTTACAAATCTGGCCGTCAATTTTCTTATTACCCGTACATCGCGACGTATAGGCGAGCGGTTTTTGTTTTGACTGCTTAATTATAGTATAGCAGAGACATTAAAAACAGTTGTTGTGTCTGATAGGGGAGAATGGAAGAAGAAAATGTGTTGCGCCGACCCCAAATAGAATGGGACAAGGGCAGAAAAAAGATGAGTGAATTTTATATAGATTCTTTCAGTGAGTTCTGGCGTGATTGAGTAACATACCATCAATCGAACTCTCCGCATTTATAATAGGAGTAATTTTATTTCAAGGAATGTTTACCTCAAGCTGTTGGCACCCATAGACCGGCAGGAGGCACGGCACTTGTCGCAGGACATGCACTGCGACATGTACGCGACCGTGCAGTTGAGGGTCACCACGTCTCGGCTCACCGGCTCCGATTCTTGTTCTACGCTCTCTGTGGAGTAATTGAATGAAATATTAGTTAAACATATTTATCGACACGCCTGTAAACCCCAACGGCTAAGTAGTGGAGTAGGTATCTATAGTACAGTCACATTTCGTCAGTTATCCTTACTAATATTATAAAAGCGAAAGTGAGTTTGTTTGTTTGTTTGTTACCTCTTCACGCTTTAATGGCTAAACCGCTTTGATGAATTTTGGTACAGAGATAGTTGGGAACCAGGAGACGGACTTTTTATTAAAAAAAAGTGGGATGTGAGGGAGAAAGAGGGAAGAAAAGGGAAAACTTAGCGTTGCTATTACAAAACAGTAAGGCGCAAGGGGAACTGTGTTGCCCCAAATTTAACGCGGGCGAAAACTAGTCGAGCATAAAGTTTTGGTTCAGTTATTGTACTTTTAGAATGGATTTAGTTCACTAATGTTCCTGTGGAATGCCTTTTGAGTTTTAGCTATATTTCGCCGAAAGTTTTTTGGCTTTTTTTGCATGGGTAATCATCAAATTACTTCTCACGCTCTGGGCCGACCGCCGAGGGGAAGGGAGTATCAGACTTGACTATATATAATCTTTCCATGTTTTTTCTTTTGCCCTTTTTCTTCATGGGTCGCGGTATCTCTTTCGAACAACCCATAAGCCCGGCAGGCAGGCACGCGTGGAACACTAAAAGCGCCATCAACACGACCTGTCTTCACTAGACGGACGGAAGGTGATCAACCCATTGCTCACCGTCCACAGACCCGCCTCTACCGTCGCCCCGCGGCAACAGATACCCGGATCGTCTCCCGCAGAGACTGGATCGATTTGAGGTTCATTTCCCTAATGTCCAGCAACCTTAGCTAGCACAACTGCTTCGTAGAAGCAGGTTACCGCTTCCCATTCCCTCTTAAGCTCTTTGGCTGGAGTTAAAGTTAAGAAGTTTCTTGTTTTCCTATTTTACAGATTAAATAAAATTCAGCTAATCCACCCGTTGTTCTCCCACAATTCCTATCCAAAGCGGCTTTTAGATAATAATCGACCAGGAATGTAACGTTAATTTTCTCTCTCTATAGTAGTATTAGAAGTGTTTGTTGAACATAGAATGCCGAGCAACGGTATCGAATTCTTCGGGACTATGCTAACGGGAATTTGAAGTGAAGTAATACCCCATTATTGTAATAAATGATTATATTCCTTCTTAGGAAGTGTCCTTTTTCTCAAATAAACGTGTACTTAAGTAGGTACCGACGCCAATTAAGGGAGTGCCGACACTTATCGACGCGGAATCGATGTGAGAAGATCAAAGGGGCATTATGTCCATAAGCTTAAATTGAAAATTCGAGTCGATTCGGTTCGAAAGGCGCGGTTTTAGAGACTTAAGTCAATCCGGAGTTGACTAGTATGGCGCGGTCTGTAATAGGATTGATCACTCCCTACAGTGCACTGTCCCACTGCTGGGAAAAGGCGTCCCCAATTCCTTCCTTCCTTAATTCTAATTAATTTCAAAGTTCCAGGAATAAAGGACCAAAGACAGACCACCCATTACAATATCGATCGTAAGCCAATAAAGTCATCTCAGGTGCAGGTAGTTGTTTACATTCCTCGTTAGTGAATCATAAGCATCTCTCTGTGGGACGCCATTGACCGCGCCGCATTTATTTTATCCTTCGTCGAAAATTGAATGAGACATTATTGTCGACGAAGATTAAGTAATTGTCTTGATGTTACTTAACAGTACTTAAAGTTTTCTTTCTGGGATTAGTGTTAGAAATAAGGATAGTCCACGGTTTGTTTTTTTAAGGTTCCGTACCTGAAAAGGAAAAAAACGGAACCCTTATCTATAGGATCACTTTGTTGTCCGTCTGTCCGTCAAGATACTTTATCTCGGGAGCAGTCAGGTACAGTGCGCGAGTTCACCTCGCTTATGGTTGGTTTTTTTTGGCAATTTCTTCGTTTACAAGATAAAAGTATCGTCGAAAACCTAGTCCCGAGTCCTAGTACTCAAAATACGTGTTGGCTGATCTTAGGCAAGTTCTTAAGATTTTATATTCGAAGATTTATTTTCGTTTTTTTGTCTAAATATGGTTGCGTCTGGCCGTATTGCGCCAGATGTTAAGGAATGATGAGGCCTAGTATGTATTATGTATGGTAACATCCAGATTGTAATGAAAAGGGAACAGAGAAGTCAACAGTGAATTCCAGTCCTAACTTCACCCATAAACACGTATCGCCGCCGTAATTTTGCTCGTCTGATGATGGAATAGGAATGGCGGAATACATATATCATGAAAGAATTTTACAAGTTTTCCATTCATAAATTATCATCATGGAAGTTTTGTCACTGACCACAACACACAAGAGCAATATGCAAACTACTATGTGTACTTCTTATTTCCATAACATTAGCAAGCCACCTGGTGACCTCCCATTGTGCCAAACTAATTAAACATGTATTTAAAGAAATATAATACACAGTAAACACTTCTGTAATCGGATATGAGCAATATTTTAATATTAAATGCAAATTAATGAGGAGTGCTAATGTAGATGAAGTTCACAAATAAATTATAATCTTGTTCCATGACTCACTTGACTTGTTTACTTGATCTTGTGGGATTTTGTTGAATGTTATAGGTTTTATTAACTACTAGCTTTGCCCAGCGTTTTCACCCACTGCTCTGTCTTTAAGCGTTGTAGGATGATGATAGCAGATGATGTAATATTTGAAGACTGGTTTAAGACACTGGGTGCTGCAATTGGTGGTTCAATCATCTCAGATATGATATTATTACATGGCTTTTCTATTTTGCTAGAACAAAATACTTCTGTTTTAAAATACTTACGCAAATGGAAAACAACTGTCTTCTCGGGAACAGCTCTGTAAGCTGACAGGTCAAAATCTATTGGGTAGGTGATAGATAGCCACCTCTGCTGAGGGTCAGGATCACTGGTGAGCGCAGTAAACAGTCCGGGAACACCATCTGCTAACTCTTCTACATACGATGTCTTCGATAATTCAGTTTGTGTGTCATTTGGTTTCGGACACATGTCTGTAAGGAAAATGTTATTGTTAGTATGTTATCAATGGTACAGTTACACAATGTTAATAATGAATTAAGTGCATTGTATTTTAATCTGTCAAAGCTTTCTGAATAATGTTGCACATGTGAGAGAATTTGTAACATTCTAAAGAGAAATAAAAATAATAATTTGATTTATGATGTGTATTGTGACTTGTATAATACTGAAAACTAGGTTTTGTTTTGTACAGTATATGAGTATTATTTAGATGAAACTTACATACAATTAATATCAAAAGCAAAAATTTAAGATTTATTTGATGTACTTACCAACACAACTGCAGCACTCACTGTACAAGTAGCTGAGGCAGTTAAAACAGTCTTTGCAGCATGAACAATCCTTCAAGTCACATTTACATGATTGAGTAAGCATACATTTTGATACCACACTGGCACAAATAGCTTCATTACAAGCGTATACTATCGGCACTATGCATATTAATGCTACGACGAAGTAGAATTTCCCAGCCATTGCCACAGTTTCAGACAAATTGTAAACACGACACTCAAGGAATAAAATTCACAAAGTTGTAAAAATAAACAATACAAATAAGTTGTAATTTTATCAGTAAAACGAGAATTTAAAGGGTTGTAACTTGAAAAGAGAGTTTGCACTTGTATTACCTTTAATATTACATGTGTTATTCATGTAAGGAACAATCTACAAATAAATTAGCTAAAATTTTTGATGTTATACAAGTTTAATCAAGCGTCAGCCACCCAGTAAGTTTACTTTAGTGAATGAAAAAAAGTGAAAGAACGAATGATGTTTTTAAGTACACCACAGATAATAATTGAAATCAACAGATTCTAACTAAAATGTTACTAGTCTAAATAAATAAGAAAAGACCACTAACCTCAAAGACCACTATAACATGTAAAATAAAAGAAAACCAAATATGAAAATGTAAGTATTTGTGTATTTACATCATAGTTTTACACAATCAATATTGTATGTCAAGGACTCGGCCCCTGGCACTGATGGCGTGCCATATTCTTTTATAACCCGTTCTGGAGACAAAACGAAATTGTACTTTTTAAATGTTTTATAGGACTTCAACCAAAATGGGCTAACCGGTGAACAGCTGTATTGGGAAAAAAAAATCATAAATAATTTAGTAATAATATTTAGTAAACATTGGTTGCTTTTGGGAGTGTCAAACTAAATGATATTAAAAACGAATAAAAAAGATTTTAAATTGATTATTGGTTGTGTATGGTGTGGTGACAATAAATTGTTGTGCAACATGGCGGCATGCATTGAGTTAGTGTTGCCAGAATAAAAACTCAGAAAAAATAACATCGATACTCGATGTTTAGATTCGATAGCTTCAAAACATTAAAATGCATACGCAAAATACGCGCCTCAGACGTGGAGTTGCGGACACCAGCCCGTTATACAATACAATACAACATTAAAATGTTTGATGGAAGACCGAGCTTTATCTAGCCGTTGGAAAAATCATCGTTCATGTTGGAATATTTATCGTTGGAATAGCATATAGCATCATAATCATCTTAACCTCACACAATAAAAAAAACAGTTTATGTAGAACAACATTTCATTGAGTGTTTAAAATTATCAGCTTGCCTACTCAACGTGGAACAAACCAAAAAAGTATTTATCGGGGACAAAAATGTAGTAAACATAACAATTTATTGTAATAAACGTTCGTAATTGGTATTTGGTCTTCGTTCATTTGGGTTTTGTCCGGCATGGTAGCGAGTTTATTAACGCGTGCTTTTATTGAAGATTCTAATTAGAATGCAGCATGGGCCATACCCAAAACAATTACGCAAAGCAAAAAAGGTCAGCATAATGTAAAAAATAAAACGCAAAGCAAAACAGCATAATAAATATATCGTATAGTTCGACTGATACCTAGTTCAGAGAACTGGTAGTGGCAGCCCCGATCCAGAACCGGATATCGATATTCGATTGTCTTGTCAATGTCAATTTCATTCGCGCTCCTGTGTTGATGTGTTCGTGCTCTTGTTCGAATATTGCAGTGAATATTATTTTGACTTTGGATATTTTTGACGACGTACGCTATTCAAAATAGATTCTGATGATTTTTCAAATCAAAATCAAGGCAATCAAAAAGAAGCTATTAAGCATTATTGCTGCAATTGCATATTTAATTTAAAGTGTTGAAGTTATTTTTTTTTACATTATTAAACAATTTGATACAAAACTTCCTATATATATGTTTTCCATGTACTAAGCCACTCACTAAAACCAAATATAGTGCAATATTTTTATGTTCATTTTCAAGCCCAAACGCCATACAAAGTGGTTGATGTTGAGTTGTTATAGCTATGTTTGGGTTCCAGATCAGTGGAAAATACAAATAATAATCATTCCTCTATTGAAACCAGGCGGTTTTAGAAAGGGACTCAGCACAATGGACAGTGTAGGCGTTTTAGTTACGGATGTCCGCTTAGCTTTTGCAAAAAAAAAATCCATTATTGCCTTCCTCGACTACGCTTCTCCATAATAATATGATAATGTTCTTCTTCCTGTATCAGGCAAAAACTGCAACAGCTGAGTCTTCCAGTTAAGATAATACAGTGCATATGCGGACTCCTGTTGTCTCGCTCATTGGTTCTGAGGGTCCAGGGAGAGGTGTTTGATAAAAGACAGACTGCACGTCTTTCTATATCGAATGATGTAAATACGATTTTGTAATAATATTCTAATTTAAAAGAGTGTCCATGGAAATCGTATTTACATCATTCGATATAGAAAGACGTGCAGTCTGTCTTTTATCAAACACCTCTCCCTGGACCCTCAAAACCAATGAGCGAGACAACAGGAGTCCGCATATGCACTGTATTATCTTAACTGGAAGACTCAGCTGTTGCAGTTTTTGCCTGATACAGGAAGAAGAACATTATCATATTATTATGGAGAAGCGTAGTCGAGGAAGGCAATAATGGTTTTTTTTTTTTGCAAAAGCTAAGCGGACATCCGTAACTAAAACGCCTACACTGTCCATTGTGCTGAGTCCCTTTCTAAAACCGCCTGGTTTCAATAGAGGAATGATTATTATTTGTATTTTCCACTGATCTGGAACCCAAACACAGCTATAACAACTCAACATCAACCACTTTGTATGGCGTTTGGGCTTGAAAATGAACATAAAAATATTGCACTATATTTGGTTTTAGTGAGTGGCTTAGTACATGGAAAACATATATATAGGAAGTTTTGTATCAAATTGTTTAATAATGTAAAAAAAAATAACTTCAACACTTTAAATTAAATATGCAATTGCAGCAATAATGCTTAATAGCTTCTTTTTGATTGCCTTGATTTTGATTTGAAAAATCATCAGAATCTATTTTGAATAGCGTACGTCGTCAAAAATATCCAAAGTCAAAATAATATTCACTGCAATATTCGAACAAGAGCACGAACACATCAACACAGGAGCGCGAATGAAATTGACATTGACAAGACAATCGAATATCGATATCCGGTTCTGGATCGGGGCTGCCACTACCAGTTCTCTGAACTAGGTATCAGTCGAACTATACGATATATTTATTATGCTGTTTTGCTTTGCGTTTTATTTTTTACATTATGCTGACCTTTTTTGCTTTGCGTAATTGTTTTGGGTATGGCCCATGCTGCATTCTAATTAGAATCTTCAATAAAAGCACGCGTTAATAAACTCGCTACCATGCCGGACAAAACCCAAATGAACGAAGACCAAATACCAATTACGAACGTTTATTACAATAAATTGTTATGTTTACTACATTTTTGTCCCCGATAAATACTTTTTTGGTTTGTTCCACGTTGAGTAGGCAAGCTGATAATTTTAAACACTCAATGAAATGTTGTTCTACATAAACTGTTTTTTTTATTGTGTGAGGTTAAGATGATTATGATGCTATATGCTATTCCAACGATAAATATTCCAACATGAACGATGATTTTTCCAACGGCTAGATAAAGCTCGGTCTTCCATCAAACATTTTAATATCAAATTTTTATTTTACCACTTTGTCGGCGTGATTGATATACATATTGGTACCAAATTTCAGCTTTCTAGCGCTAACGGTCACAGAGATTAAGCGAGGACGGACGGACAGACGGACGGACGGACAGACAGACATGGCGAAACTATAAGGGTTCCTAGTTGACAACGGAACCCTAAAAAAAAAAAACTTGGTTGCGTTCCTATTCACACTAACACGATGGCAGCTCAACTTATTCTTAACTATTATAAACTGATCACCACGGATCGCACACCGCAGTAGAGAGATCAGGTTAAAATGGTTTTGTGTAGGTTAAAGATGTCGATATGCACATGAATTATTGACAAACAGATTTATTCAGTTTGTAACATTCGAACTCCCTATTTTACGACTGCCCAAAAGTTAAAGAGACGGCAGGCTTTGCAGGCACAGTTAATATTTATTACAGATTTAATGTTATTCATTATTTCTTCTGTTTATTTTGACTTTACAGTTACGTTGACGATTTAAGTAATAGGTAGGTACTTTTGAGCCGTGTTGTTTTTTTTCTTATGTCATTATTTAAGCAAGCCTTCTCATTGCTTTAGTAGCTGGAGTGGTAGCATCGGGTAAGTATAATCTTTATTACACAAGAAGTGGTTGCATTTTATGCGAAGTCCCTGAGTCCTGTCGCAGTATAAATATGAACAGTATGGAAACTAGGCCTAGTAGTAGAAATAAATACCTACGCTCCACTGCATCCTTAGGGTTGTCACTCTAAATATCTTTGAAACTGAACTGTATTTTTAAAAATCATCTGATTCTGTTTTCTGTAGTGACCAAACAATTTGCTGACATAGAGATGTCAGCAAATTGACTGAATTGAGGTGCGCGTGAAACACTAACACGCCGTCGACACGGCCTCTCGTCAATAGCCGGACGGACGGTGAGCTACCTATTACTCACCATCCACAGGCCCGCATCTACGGTGGCCGGGAGTGAACCAGGGCCGGACGCGAGAGGTCACCGCCTCCGATCGCCTCTACGAGGGCAAGCTGAGCAGACCGCCACTGTGTGCTCCACCGTGTCCTCCGGGCGATCGTCACAATGGTGACATGGGCGTTTCCTCTCGCCTGATTATGTGCAGGAACCCACCGAAGCTTCCGTGTCCGGTGAGGACCTGCGTCAGGCGGTAGATGAGGACGCCATGACGCCTCTCCAGCCACTCTTCAAAGAGGGGACTTACTGCCACTATTGTGGCGTGCCCTGCACGGGGTTGCGACAGTCGCTCCCTGCATGCCACCATGAGATCGCACCGGAGGTCTGACCGCTGGATGGCAATTTGCCGCGGCAGCAGTGATTCCCCCAGTGTAGTGCCTCCGCGCGCCACTCATACAGGCGCGCGAGGACTATCGCCTCCAGATCCCACAGTGGCAATCCTTCAAGGAGGATCGCCGCCTCGCCGGAGATCGTGCGGTAGCCCCAGATTAGCCTGATGTTCGTACAGCGCCTTATACATACAAAGTAGGTTCTTATATTAAATTTATTAAATCACTTTTGTATACGATATCTTTTGTTTCATTTATCAATTCATTATGGTTCATGGTAGATGCCACAACTTTTCATATTCTCCTAGTTATAACTACAGTGATTAAATAACATTAGGCAAATTTTGCTGTTTTTGTTATTCCATTTAAACGTTACCTCACTCTATTATCATAGTTGCAGTATGTACTTCAAACTAAAGATTGTTACAGTAACCCCCGAATACAAAACGTCACTCAAAATTTGAGGGCTGCTTAGCATTTGAGCAGCTCATAAACTTTAGATTTTGTATTGTCAAACGTCACTTTTGAGTATCTGTTAAATTTAAGTGGTACTTAAGTTTTGAGTGACGTTTCAGTATTTGGGGGAGTCACATACAACAACTAAAAAATATCTACTAAAAAAAACATTTTTAATTGTCCTTTCCCTAACATACCTACATAGTTTTTGAAGCTTTAAAAATTAAATATTATTATTAAATAAAAATAAACAAATTGAACAAACACATGTTTATTTGATACAATTTAGAAAACTTAGGAATAATTTATAATTTGGGAGAAAATCAAAATTAAAAAAAAAAAACTTTTACCGCCTTTTTCTCGAAAGTGTCCCCATGTCACTTACTGTATATATCACAAGCACGGCAGTATTAATCTGTTTTTTTTTGTAACTAAAATTTATTTGATTTCAAAACAATTTTAAATAACTTGTTCATTTGAATTTGGAAATTAATATTATTTGCATCAGGATACGACAGTAGAATATGGAGGACCTAATTTGTATACGAAAACATCTATGAAACAATTACCCATGTTCGCAAAATAAATGATTTTATTTGATTTGATAAGCTATATATCATTAGCAAATCATAATTGTGTAAATCAAGCGATGGAAATATGACTTGGTGCTTACGCTTAATTTATCCTGCTAAAGCATGAATGAGTTGCCTACTTGGTTGTTCAATAATTCATACATAGGTAGTAAAACCGATCCAATATAGTGTTACACGTGTTATATACGAAAAAAAATATTTTTGTTGACAAGAACAATGAAATAATCAGTAACATTCATTTATTAATAATAAAAACTGACAAAACTATCCTAAAATATCTCCCGGTCAGCAGGGTATCGATTAATCCGTGCAATCATTGATCGTGAAAAAAAAAAATCATGGTACAATCTAGAAAAAATAAGATTGATGGGTAAATTAAGTAGATACACACCTATTCTTTCAGATTTCGGGCTTATCGCGATAAAAGTATGTATGTATATAGTCAGGTGGTGGAAAGTATTATGATACGGACTATGATAATTACTTTGCCTTGTTAATCGATAAATATTAATTACATACAATAGGTACTATGTTTATTTCAAGCGAAGCTTATTAGTTCTCTGTTGTAACTAATTTGATAAGGTCGCGGGAAAATGGTAAGTCACTGCAGATCCTACATATTTTTTGTTTATTTCTTGTTTAAGTATATAATTGAAATATTAAAATTTATCAGTTCTTGTTAATAAACGATCTGTTGCCGTTTCGATACTGGTAGTTAGAATGGTGTGCATACTTACTTTTGCATTAAAAAATAATTTAATATTTATTTATTTTGTACTTAATATTAAATTATTCTCTTAATTCATGATAAGCTTGCAGAGTTCTTGTTAAATGGCTCATCCGGGGAATTGTTTTTTTTTTTTGGAACATTTCTTCTGTCAATGGTGCAGTTTTTGAGAGCATTAAATCCAGCACTAGACATGATAGCATAAGTTGATTGATTAGTTGCTTTTTGTTGCAACCGGCAACCGGGGATGACAAGTACGTAACGAGTGACTTGTATGAAAAAATCAATTTTATGCTTTATTTCGTGAGCTAGGGGTATTATTATGTAGCTTCGTCGCCCAAGCTGGGCAGACCTCCACCGTGTCGTCCGTGTCCTCCGGGCGATCGTCACAATGGTGACACCCGGTCGTTTCCTCCCGCCCGATTATGTTCAGAAACCTCCCAAAACTGCCGTGTTCGGTGAGGACACCATGGCACCTCTCCAGCTAATCCTCAAAGATGGGATTTACCGCCACCATTTCCTTAAAAACCGCTTGGCACAACTTCATCCTAAATTGACCTTGTTATTTCCAGGGTGTCCAGCCACTATCACTACTCTGCCTAGTGGTGGTAGCCACGGTCGTCAGCGCGTACAAGAACCCTTACTACGCGCCCGGGAGGTCGGTGAACGTTCACCTCTTTGAGTGGAAGTGGGACGACATCGCTGATGAGTGCGAGAGGTTCCTTGGTCCAAGGGGCTATGGAGGAATTCAGGTAAGCTGTAGTAGTAGTTAGAAAAATCTTGAAGTTGGTGATAAGAAAATGATCAAAATAACTTTTAGTACTCATTGCGTTTTTGTTCTGAGGAAGAAATAATTTTCCGTCGTAAATTGAGGAGAGGAGGGAGATTCGTAAACTTTTTTTTCACAATTCGGAGCTGTAATGTGTCATAGATTAAAAATTTGTTTTCGTCGTTATACGCAAACTTAGGTAACCGTTACATGTAACGCTACATCTGCGAAACGGATGGTACCTATAGCTATGATAGTGTCTATATTATTATTTTTTACGTTTTCGCGGAAAATGTGCTGATATGAAATATATTTTTTATGATTCGCTGCTAAAAAGCGTTCAAATTATGTACTTTTGAATTATATTTGTAAATTAAAAATATGGTATAAATGATTTTTTCTTTCTTTTGTAAAGAATATAGGTAAACCTTAAAGCGGTGTCTTCTTATAGATTTCGCCACCCAACGAGAACGTCGTGCTATGGTCGTACAACCGGCCCTGGTGGGAGCGCTACCAGCCCATGTCGTACAAGCTGATCACGCGCTCCGGCAACGAGCAGCAGTTCGCCAACATGTTGCGTCGGTGCAATGCAGTAGGCGTCAGGTGAATAATTCTCATTTCGGATCCTATAGTAAATTAGTCTGGCAACATTTATCATTATGCGCTTTATGTAACTTTCCTTTGTATGAAGGAAAGTGAAACCACTTTTTTTACATCAAAATAACTTGAGGTGTCAGACTTTAACTCATTAAATAAAACCCATCCATCTTCCTTCTCTTTCCCTTTGTGTTCTGGGACCGCGGTATGTCTGTCGAACAACCCGCAACACTGGGAGGCCTTCATATCCGTTTTTTTGGGGCGGGATCATCAAATAACTTGATACCCCCCTCCTCCCCCTCGCTCTGGGCGGAGAGGAGTGTCAGACTTGTACTGACTAAAACCCACCCATGTTCCTTTTATTGCCCTTTACGTTCCCAGGCCGCGGTATCTCTTTCGAATAACCCGCAAGCCTTCATATCCCGTTGACCCTTAATTATAACAATTTTGGCAAAAGTGTAAGTTAATTTAAGATATCCATGTTTCCTTTCGATTTATCCAGGATCTATGTCGACGCAGTAATCAACCACATGACGGGCGAGCCTCCCGAGAACGTTGGCACAGCCGGCAGTACGGCTACCTTTAACGAGTGGAGCTACCCCGCAGTGCCTTTCTACCGCCAGCACTTCAACTGGCCTCACTGCGTCATTGATGGCATTGACTACGCTACTAACGCCTGGAGGGTGAGTACACGTAACATAATATCACACCTGTAATCCCCGAAGGGTTAGGCAGAGGTGTGACCATAGTACACATCATAGTAATATTAAAAACAGATTTTTATTACAAATTAGAATATGAAACTTCTTTCTGATATCTATGGTGTGTGTACCATAGATATCAAGTGTCATGTGAATGTGTATTCACTAGTTAGTGAGTCTCACCCCCGAATACTGAAACGTCACTCAAAATTTAAGTCCCACTTAAATTTAACAGAGACTCAGAATTGACGTTTGACCATACAAAATCTAAAGTTTAAGAGCTGCTCAAATGTTAAGCAGCCTTCACATTTTGAGTGACGTTTCAGTATTCGGGGGTCACTCTCACGTAATAAAGGCGAGCCAATTAAATATTATATGAAAAACGGGTGTCTTTAACTTTATAAATCGAAGTAACCGCTCGTGCTAGCAACCTCTGCTTGCAAACAGAACAATACTCGCTATGACTATAGGTCGACCATGACCTGCTCTATGGTAACGATAACGATATGGTAACGATAATGGCCTTCTACTTAAGTGCCTATTGTCTCTTGTTGACAGAATTATACTATTACCAACCAGTACAAAACATAGGTACCTACTCGGATATTTAGTTTGGCGACACCTAATTAAATTTTCGTTAACAATTCTTTGGGAGACCTTAACACAGAAAAAGTAGGTGATGCTTGTTCATACTGCCTAGAATTCAGCTCTTACTAACATCCTATTTTCATTTGACGGTGGGCGCAGTAGCTGAACGATTGGCTGCTGCGCTACGTATAGCTGCTACCCTACCATGACGTGTTAAAGCAGAACTTATTCCGCTGAGGGAAAGGGACAGAGCTATACAGGGTGTCTAGCACCATCTCTTTCACTCAGTGGAATAAGTTCTGCTTTAAGATGTCATAGTAGACCTACTGGTCTGTTTCCCGTAACAAACATAACAAAAACCAAAAAATACATAATAGTTTAAACACCCACGATACGGGAGACATTACAAAAGACAAAAACTATGTTACTATCGACAAATGGATTATAAAATTGAATCGCATCGCAGGTTCGGAACTGCGAGCTCGTCGGACTAAAAGATCTGAACCAAGCAGATGAACACGTGAGGAACATGATTGTAAACTTCATGAACGAACTCATCGATTTGGGCGTTGCTGGATTCAGGTGAGCTTAACTTGATTATAAAAATAAATAAAAAATAATCTCACTACTTATACTTTTGAAGTACATAGTCCAATATCAATTAGCCACTCGCACGACGTATGGTACTGTAGTGGGTATGAATTCCGTATGTTTGAATAAAGATAAAAGAGGATGGGGAAGAAGGTGACCGAATATATAATGGATGGACTGTATGATAGGTACCTAGTATGGCTGAATAGAGGGCGACACAAAAAAATTACGAGTTATAGAGAAGTTTGGAAGAAGAAGACATGGCATGCTGCGCTGATCACAAATAAATCGAGATAAAGGCTGAAAAAATAATAATGATATCATGGATATGTTTTACAGTTGGATCTACATGCCACTCCGAATCATCAGCGGTAATGTGCTTCCGTAATTGCGATATCTCCTGTAACATTATCTTCTCCCGTCTGCTCTGCACCAAACCATAGGTTTTTCCTACGCAGATATTCTTCTTATCTTGTTCTAAAATGTTTCAATGAATATCCTCAGAATCGATGCAGCCAAACACATGTGGCCTTCCGACCTCCGCGTCATCTACGACCGTCTCCACAATCTGAACACACAGCACGGTTTCCCCACAAACGCCAGACCTTACATCTACCAAGAAGTCATCGATTATGGAAACGAAGCAATCAGCCGAGACGAATACACTCCTATTGGAGCAGTTACAGAGTTCAAAGTTGGTTTAGAATTGAGTAATGCGTTCAGAGGGAATAATCAGCTAAGATGGCTGTCCAGTTGGGGTCCACAATGGGGATTGCTGGCCCATGAAGACTCTCTAACTTTCATAGACAATCACGACAATGAAAGAGGCCACGGCGGAGGAGGTGGTATCCTGACCTACAAAACGCCTCGCCCATACAAGGGAGCTATCGCGTTCTTGCTCGCTCATCCGTACGGAGAGCCCCAGATTATGAGCAGCTTTGATTTCTGGGACTCTGAGATTGGGCCTCCTCAGAATAATAATGGAGATATTATTTCGCCTTCTATCAACTCCGTAAGTATATTTTGAAGACTCACTCATTCATTGTGATGATTATCTATAATCCAACCATGTTCCATCCATCAATCAATTATCACCATCCATTCTCTGTTCTAACGACCTCGCGATCATTATAAATTTTGCTTCTATTGACCATGTTTTTTAGAGTTCTGCGTTTTTCTTTATATAATAATTTAAGATCTTCCATCATCCACAACCCGATTTCACACATTGCTCTCTTTGCTTGTACCAAGCTAGAAGTTCTTGTGCTGGCGTCATCCTGGCTATTGCCGTAATATCGTCTGAGCATTTCACCACCGCCGCGCAGCACATCCCACACTTACCTTGTTAGTACTACGAGCCACTCTCTCACTGATTTACTCAACTTGTTATTACCGCGCCTTGCTAGGTGTCCTGTCTAATTGAACCCCACAACGCGATTTAAATATTTTCGTATGTCATAATCTTCGTATTAAATGTAATCATCTTCGTAAGTCTCCGGATTGCGATATTTGGAACTCGGTCTACTATAAACTTTTGAACCGTCAACATGGCCACTCTATTATGCAATGTAGCTAAGTACTCCATGTGCATCGTTTATATACATCAAATGATTCTTCAGGACGGTTCGTGCGGTAACGGCTGGGTGTGCCAACACCGCTGGCGTCAGATCTACGCGATGGTGGCGTTCAGGAACGCGGCCGGTAGCACAAGCCTCAACGACTGGTGGGACAACGGCTCTAACCAGATCGCCTTCTGCCGTGGAGGAAACGCTTTCATCGCTATTAATAATGATTATTGGGATCTTAACCAGACTTTGCAGGTTTGTGCTTATATTCTTTAATTTACTGGGTTTTGTGAGTCAGTTTTTAGTTCTCCGTATTATAGGGTTGTAAACGAACTCTTTACGGTACGGTAGAAATCAATGTAATGCACAATAAACACATTGTGATGATGGATGCATTGAACATGGGTTTGAGTACGTATTTCATTTTAAAGTTATAACATTAAGAGCTTTTGAACAAAGCTCTGAGCGTCCGACCAATCAGGTGTTCTGGTGTCTGATGGGCTACTGCCCGACATTTGTTTTTTTTTGTTATTGGCATCTCGCAATTCAACCTAACAGGTTGTCGTTTGCTTAACCTGGCGATTCCAGTGGATGTCTTGAAATGAAGGCCTCCAGTCAGTGCAAAAACTTACAAATTAAGCGACTACACGCTCTAGGGCACCCCCTGTGGGGTACGAGCCTCGGCTTAGGGCGTCACTGAGGGAGGACAGCAAAGGGACAGGCTGGAACTGAGTGATATTATTTGGGGACTGATTTGAACTTACTGGCTCAGCATCGCGGGCTGGCTCTTGCAAGGGACGGGTGTGGGCCCCACCGCGGATAATTTTGCTTACGCAATGTAGGATTCTGCTATTGGTTCTTAAATTGTGGCATAGGTGGCGCTGTTGTCCTTTTTTCGTAGGACATATTGTAGAGACACTACTAACTATTAAAAATATTCTACATTTCGTTCCAGACTTGCCTCCCCGCAGGCAGATACTGCGACGTGATCTCAGGCGACAAGGTGGGCTCGTCGTGCCAGGGCAAGACCGTCACTGTGGGCAACGACGGCCGCGCGCATATCTCTGTGGGAGCCAACGACTATGACATGATGCTGGCCATACATGTGGGACCTGAGGTAACTGAGCTACTTACTTATACGAAAGGAAATGTGGCCTTCACTACAATAACCAGTATACGCTGATCTGTCATTGTACGGGAAGTTGATACAAATTGAGATCAGCTTGTACCTACTGGTTTTTTTTAACGTGGTGTGACGCCGTGTGTATAGATTTAAAAAATATTTTATTTGTTTCAGAGTCGACTCTAAATGGCGCAAAAAGGGGAAAGAACGCACTCTATGTATTAATAATTGGCTTGAGTTGTATACTAAAGTACGAAGACTTCAAATAATAAAAGAGGCTACTTACCTGACATAGCGTTTAATTTACACTTACATATTTTTTTTAACTTTCGCAACGCGTTGCATGCGCCTGTAACATTTGAGGGTTTCCTACGATTTCCCTTGGCTCCACACCTTCGTATCCTAACTTGGTGACAATGAGAGTACCACGGAACCGATTTAAAAACAAGCAAATTGGGGTTGTGGGCATACCCACAGTGCCCACAACGGTGGAGCCGCGCCTGGTCAAGGAAAAAACGACTATGGACCTAGAACCACATGCTCAGCATTCACATAGAGGCAAACGAGTGAGATAGAGTGAGAGTGGATATTAGTCATGTTGATAATTACATATTAATAAATTGTTCAATAAGGCCAAGGTCATAATCAAAACATGTTGACAAATCCGTCCATATGAAGGATTCCCGAACGGTCGACTCTGTTATATTTACTTAGGTATGACGTAATGCGTGTAGTAGTAGTTGTTTTTTTACCCTCTGGGCGGACGGGACGGGGTGTCAGACTTTTACTGAGTAAAACTCATCCATATTCCTTCTTTTGCCTTTTGTGTAATTTTTTTTTTAAATAACCCTCAAATCCGGCTGGCAGTAGTCCTGGCAGGCCCATCTACTTTTGCTGACACCTCTTTGAGGCGCGCGTGGAATACGAAGGCGCCGTCTCCCCGTCGTCACTAGGCGGATGGACGTTGAGCTACTCATTGCTCGGCTGGGTTGGTTTGTGACAGCAGTAGTATGTGTGTGATATGACGTAAGTGTGTTAAGCTGCTTTCAATAGTATTAAAACGTCGCCTTCAGCTGGTATACTCGACTGACGAACGCGGTAGATTTGGCTATACAATAAATGAACCCTTTTCACTACTTTTTAATTACGTTTGAAACGAGATCCTTCTCCTAACAGTCCAACTCCGTCGTATTTTAGCGCAGCATATTGTTTCTTTCTTCCATACTTCTGTATAACAGTTATAATTTCATTAGTCACCGTTACTATACTCAGAACAAATCCATCGCTTCACATCCAAAACTAAAACTTTTTTTGGGCTTCGCATAAAAAAGAAAGTTGCTTGACGTTGCATTAATGCACCGTCAGGTAGATAATGTCTCATCAGGTAGGCAGTAAGTGTATCGAATTTCTGAACTATGATGCGTTGGTGTTGCGGCTACTATTACATTTGAGGAATGCAGTATCTTTGTTACATGTTCGAAAAGCCGTGTTTGCAATATTATCCTTACTTCCTTACTAATATTATAAAAGCGAAAGTGAGTTTGTTTGTTTTTTGTTTATTTGTTTGTTTGTTTGTTACCTCTTCACGCTTTAATGGCTAAACCGATTTTGATGAATTTTGGTACAGAGATAGTTGGGAACCAGGAGACGGACATAGGCTAATATTTTTTTGAAAAAAGTGGGATGTGAGGAAGAAAGAGGGAAGAAAAGGGAAAACGTAGCGTTGCTATTACAAATCAATAAGGCGCAAGGGGAACTGTGTTACCCCGAATTTAACGCGAGCGAAGCTGCGGGCAAAAGCTAGTAAGTATATAAATTTATTCGCAAATATAAACTTCATGGAGGATTCCCATTGTTTTTGGGTCAAATTAACTACGACCAGTACTAAGCAACATTGACGGCGGTGGAAGTAACTTCGGACAGGTCTTACGATGTGAGGTGGAGTTACACAAATCGCAGGACAGGAGGTGAACCATGGTTTGTAGACTTTTTGTTTGTAGGCTTCAAAAGGTAACATGATTTGTGCAAACACGACCGAAAACCGCTCACCACTGTGCGGTTTTCGGTGACTACCTGCTACACATATAAAACAGGTGAACCCTTGAAAAAACACCGCGTCATCGTCGGCGTCGCCAGCGCAAGAATACAACAACACCGATAAAATAAACTCTGCATCAAACTAGTCGGGTACAACCAGAGTGTGCAATGAAAACAAAATTATGTTTGAGCACACGAAACAGAACAACCTGCGTGACTGGTCTGTTAAAAAGTTGCACGTCGCCCGCGCCTCGCCGGCCGGCAGCCGCGCCCCCATTCGACGCGATGGCGCTACGCTCGCAACTCCTGCGCAACTGTGAGTATTAACACAAAAAAATAATTTTAATTATAATTTTTAGTTTTTGAATACAGTAAAAGTGTTTCTAAGTGAGTGTATAGTGTAGCAAAAAACTGGTGTCCAAAAATGATAACAAAGGATTTATTGCCATCGAACACGACCTTGTGGCTCTTTTTTGGAGCTGAGGATAACAGGTTCTTGATACGACAGATTACTTTGTTTTTTGAGCCTTGAGACGCAAATCTTCGTCTTAAAATGACATTTTCAAATACCAATGTTAATTACAAAATGAAAGGCTGCTATAATGACCGTTTGCGTGCAAAATAATTAGTATTTCTAAGCATTGAGTAGATAGAGCTGATTAAATTGTGTTGTTTAAATAGCTGACGACTGAAACAGACATTAATTTCTGTTTGTTCATATGATACAGAGGCCCGATATTTTCCACACATTTAATGAAAACAATCGATTGTTTTTGTCAAGTATTATTCAGTTCGGTATCCTATACTCAACATCTGTATTTTCCAGTACTTGCCTTATTATGCTGTTTATCTAGACAGACCTTGTGCAAAGAAATTGCATTATAATTGGCTGAGCCGCATGAATATAGATAACGGTTATGTGCTCTTGTCTCTGTGTGACATTAAATAACAACTGTTTGATACATCTATGTAAGTATATTGTGTGATGAGCACGATATGATTACGAAATGATAAGAGATGGATTGCACTGTACTCTAGTGACTCTAGGTTGCGTGTCCTAGAGTATTACGTCATCACATAAGATCGTAGATTCCCTGTTTGATGGACAAAGTAATTTGAGGAAAATAAAAAGTGGGTAGAGCAGAAGATCTAATCGATAAGTAAACCTCTCGTAGTTTGGTTAAGATTTTCAAACTTGGTGCTACATCATGGAGATAATAATAACATGTCAAAAATTTGTTTAACAAACATATACGTCTAGAACTTCAGCTATCATAAACACACACCCTCACATTTGTTTGCTTAATATTGTAGAACGTTGTGATGTGACCGAGCATAATTTTTGTCAAGCACGTCGCATTTGGCGATCTTAGATCTATTGTAGTACGTCGGAGATCTTGGTGTCTAAAATAATGTTGAACTTCATACTTTTCAGACCACCAGGGTTATGTTCTCTGTTGGTTTACGTTCCCTGCTTCTCTTCCACAACTACCATGACCCCCCAAACCAAGGCAATTAATTCTCCTACTGCACTTGATGGCCCTCAGTAACCACCCTTCTTTTCCCAGGTATCAATGGCACCCAGTCTCGTCAATTGCACGAGTTTCACAAGGAGCGCGCAGGAGTAGCAGCCCTGCGAGATGTCCTAGACGATCGCCTACGAGACATCAAGAGGGCTAAGACCTGGAAACATGAGAGGGTCCTCACTTCTCCGCAAGATACTAAGGTAAGGGAGACATGCAAGTGCTAATTTTCATTTTGACCCTGCGAATTACGGCTGTGATTGTAATATTGTGTATATGTCTCTAAAAGATTCTAATTCTCGAAGAAATTCTTGTTTTAATTACATTATGTCAAAAAATTTAAGTTCGAGCGACATAAATTACGCCAAATACATTTAGCAGTTGACTTCAATAACATAGTTAAAAATTCAGCATTCTAAACACGATTGTTTGAATACATTTGGAAGTCACCACACATTTATGCTAATTTAATTAGATGGAACTTCTCCGGTCTCCGAGTTTTCGAAACTTGACGTGCGTAGAGACAAATCTATGTGGAAAATGTTTTCATATTTCCGACCACGACGAATACCTATATTATTATTATTTTTTTACTTGAAAACATTTTAGTAAATGGCAATTGTTTGTAATGGTAAACTTAGGTAAACATAGGTTACGTAACGTTAACCTTGAAATATGTTTGAACCACCACAATAGCCATTAGAATGGAGCCATGACAGAAGACTTTAGAGAAAGGATAGCCTCTGTGAAAGATGATTTGGCCAGAAAAGGGGTGAATATAGAGCTAGCAGGACATGTGACTAAACCAGTGATGAAAAAAAAGTTGGGGGGTGGAGAGGGTGAAGAACACCAACGAAAAATGGAGTAAATAATGGCGTGACAATTGACAGGGGAGGATGGAAGAAAATACGGATTACGCCGATCTCAAATAGGAAGATTATGATGACAGAATTGTTGAGAGTCTGTTGTTCAGACAAATTCGTTGGTAAATTCGAAATCCATTTGAATAAGGATAAGAATGACTATTTTAACGCAACTGTAATTTGCATATGATACGGGTTGATATCAAAACATTCAACAGACTTTGCATAAACTTGAATAAAGTTCAGGGAAAACATGTGGGCATGGTTTATTTTTGCACACACAGACGTTGATTGTGAAATAATTCACTTATCACGTCCTCGGTCGGATGTGTACGTTCATGTGTGCCGTACTGAGGTATATATGTACAATATACACATAGGTGTAGGCATAAGAACATACACATCGTGCGGTGAAGTACAATGGCTTGTAGCGTGTTTTGGTGAACCTCGAGAGCGCTTCAGACATGTTAACAAAGATTTCTATATTTTCTCACGCCTTGCAAGCTAGAAATAATAACATATTCTTTGTTCACAAAAACATTGTTCATATTTAAAGCCAGGGTAAATTCATTGCTCTTAGATAAAGCTTTATAGTATCCAAGAATTTATGGAAGATCCAAAGTTAAAATAGAATTTTAAAATATAATGATGGATGTACTGAATGTTTAAGGTTAGATAAAGTTTAATGAATAATGTTTATGTTCTTTATGGCTAGATATAAGTTTAATTAATATTATATATAATATTGTGAAAGTTCCTACCATACGTGATTGATTCTGCAATAAAATTTTATTAGTTTTAAGAAATTTTGCTGCGCCCTAACAGGGTCATGTAGGTACTCATTAGCTATAAGCCTAGCGTGTAACTATTTTTATATTAAATAAATAAATGTCCACAATTTTACACAGTTCATTAACTAAAACGAATATATATATATGCCTGTTAGTTTAAACAAACAGTTTGAAGATTTCTTAGTTTTACAGTAGAGGCAACGTAATTGACTTTGTTCACTTAGGGCGAGTTTATATGACACTAATGTCGTCCCCGCGCGGCGGCGCGGCGGCGGCGGCTGTACGGGCGGCAGCGACCTGAATCTGCTATTTTAGTAAACAAGCTTTATAGTAACTACGTAAAGTTGACTTATTTAAGAATGACTTCATTGCGAAAAATTGAATAAATACGTGTCGAAAAATTTATTGGGGCAGCCGCCCGGCATCCGCTTGGCCAGCGCGCGATTTGTTCCTAACAAAGAATTAGAACGTTGTGCCCTAGTTAATCCTTACTAATAAATAAAAAAGCGAAAGTAAGTTTGTTTGTTACGTCTTCACGCCTAAATGGCCAAACCGGGTTGGGACCCTACGGTAGACGGAGCCCCCCAGAGATAGACGGACATAGGCTAATTCTATTAAAAAGTTCTCACTTTTATAATAAAATTCGTCTATGTCCGTCTAAAAGGGGAGAAAGAGGAAAGAAAAGGTGAGATCATCAAGCTGGTTAAAGTTAGCGTAGCGTTAGCCCAAAGTAACTATGCCACGCGAACGAAGTCGCGGGCGGAAGCTAGTAAAACATAAAATTGCTATGACTGGACATTTACCTCGTGTAACTGCAGCCTTATGCTGGGGCCATAAGTTGAGGTGTCTTATGGCCCCTCACTCTATTATTAGGAGAAGTACTCCCATCCCGAGTATTAAATCTAGCTGCTTAGCAAATGTCGTGGCTCACTTGTTTATCTACATTAGTAGCATCACATACTCTATATTTCCAGCAACTGAATCAGTCATACTAGGTCAATAATATTTTGTTATAAGACTTTTGTTTATGTCATCGATTTTTTATCACCGCAGTTTTGTGTTTTTTGGAAATATTTTTTTTTATTCACCTACAGTCGAATTTAGATCGCCCGCCTTTTTTAATGTCAGTTAAAAATACCAGATATGGATTCGAATCTTCCGCCTTTTTAATAATACTTGATGCTACGGTATCTTTTCTTTAAGCTCTATTAATTGTATTATTATTTTCAGGTGAAAGTTCAAGGTGTTGAAGGAGAGTTCCTGAATTTCTGCGCCAATAACTACTTGGGTCTTTCCGTAAGTTTAATATTGCTTTAAATTTGTCATCATCTGCAAAGCCCTCAGCTTCCAGTCTAACCGGATGCAGCGACTGCCTATCGATAAGACTGGTTGTCAGGCTACATCTCTTAAAATGAAGTGAACGCTGCAAATAAAAACTTACTTAATACGTTCAAATTGTTGCAGAACCATCCAGAAGTTGTAGAAGCTGCTAGAGAAGGCTTGAAGAAATACGGAGCGGGACTCAGTTCTGTCCGGTTCATTTGTGGCACTCAGACAATACACAAGGTAAGAATAGTATTTTCTTTATAAGGTCTTTTTATTCACGAGAGCATTTCGACGGTCCCTACGTACCTACATAACGTTAAGGCAAAAACCGAGGTTTACAGGAGAGCGTAATTTGTGTTCAACACGCCCTAGAAATATTTCTATGAGCAATAATAAATATTTTCTTTCTACAATATTTTAACAGTTTTAAGAGATTTATGTTACCATTTACACATAAATATTTTATTGTTTCACTTTTTCTTACAAAAACTGAGAGATGACCGTTTCTACAACACTTATTCGTTGTATTTATAAGACTTGTTCTCTTATACGATTTCTAAAACAAGGTAAATAAATTAAATAAAAATTAAAATCGTATGTCAGCATGTGCGCATGCCTAGATAATCTAAAGTCAATGAGGCAATAAAAAAAGTGACATTTTCGACATGTCTATGTACCTAGGTACGTAGGGACCGTCGACTTGTTACTGCACTTTTCGGCTCCAGAACACACTTACTAAAAGCTTGGGTATGAAATCCGTCACAGCTGCAATAACAAAGTTACACTTATTTCAAAATCTACTATGACGTCTGTTTCTGACCGCCACGTTAGGACGCTAGTCTGCGACTGCTGAGGGCAGATCATGCAGAAGCCTGAGTTTGGAAAATAATCTTGTTCAGCGTGGCTTCTTGTAGCGCTGGCAGTCTTCAAAAAAAGTTACCGTATTTTTAGTGCTGTTTTTATTCGTTGCTGTCTTGTTTTTAGGGTTCTGAACCTCACCAAAAAAAAAGGAACGCTTATCGGGTGAATTTGTTGTCCGTCTGACCATATCCTCAACTCTGTGATCCCTTTGTGCTTGTAATATTCAACCCTAAGTATACGCAGTTAAAAAATATGTCGCTTTGTACGGAACCCCATTCTGACTCGCTCGGTTTTATTTTAACTGTAAATCGGTTATTAAACAGTCCTTGTCCTACCCTTCGCTTTTCAATTTGCATGAAATTAAAAGTCTTCTCGTTTTAGTTTAACGAGGTCATATTTTAAAAAGACCAGTAAATTAAATTGAAAATATCTAAATAGATTGTTTTGCTATGTTGTAAAAAAGTTTACCAATAAAAAAATTGAGATCTTGATATAAAATAAACCAGCCAAGTGCGATATGAACGGCCATATCTTTGGACTGCGTAGACTTAAAGGATTGATAGGTTTTCACACCTCCAAGAGACTACAGACTGACACACGCACAACAAAGTGATGGATTTGAACAGTAAATCCAGAATTAACCGTTCCATTTGTTTAAAACTTTAAATAATAAAAAAAAAACAAAAGCACAAAAAAAAAAAAAAAACAAATCAATCCATTCACAGTAGCTGAAGTCCGAGGTCAAAACCCCCAAACACTCATTATTTTATAACAAAACTGTTTTTATGTGACTTACAACTTCAGACAAGGTTATACATATAATTATAATGTTTATTTATAAACTTATTTCAGCTCCAAATAATTCACACATGAATGTTTTGATACAATGAATCTACAGCTTAAATTAAAAACTCACGCCGTTTTTCTTAAAGGGGTACATAAGGCAAAATTACAGACCGCCAGACGATCCTGAAATACTTGAAATTATTAACGGCATTCCACTTACCTTAAATACTTAACCATATCTCCATAGGAGCTAGAAAACCGCCTGGCGCAGTTTCACGGCCGCGAAGATGCGATCCTGTACGGGTCCTGCTTCGACGCTAACGCGGGTCTCTTCGAGTCCATGCTGACTCCCGAAGATGCCGTTTTCTCTGACGCCTTAAACCATGCCTCCATCATTGACGGCATCAGACTGTGCAAAGCGCAGAAGTTCCGGTACCCACATAGGGATCTGAGTGGTGAGTTCCCTCAACCTTCGTAATTAAATACTCGATATTCCACCTCATAAAACAAAAAGTCAAAGCATTTTTAATTTAATAACGGGGGCTACCCCCGAATACTGAAACGTCACTCACAATTTAAGTCCCACTTAAATTTAACAGAGACTCAGAAGTGACGTTTGACCATACAAAATCTAAAGTTTAAGAGATGCTCTAATGTTAAGCAGCCCTCACATTTTGAGTGACGTTTCAGTATTCGGGGGTAAGACCATTACAGACACTGAATGACAAGAAACAAAAGAATAAAGCTACAGTCCCAGGCACAATGCATATTAAGTAACAACTTGTGAAAGTACTATAGTTGCCCATTCCAAAGCGTTGTAATGTAATTTTACAAGATCATGATTATCATGGTTTTAGGCAGTAAAATTCCGACAGACCCTTACGGTTTGTTCACAACAGAGAGTCATTTGATGACAACCAACAAACCAAAGAATGCCTTTATTTTCGCAGATTTTGCAATATGCTAATCCTTTGGTGATCAGTTTCTTTAGCAACTTTTCTAACACTAGTTGTTCTAAGTAAGAATGCAATAACAAAATGAGATTATTCCACATCTTAAATCGTATGCTCGTGATCTTGCTAATGCTCGCCTATCTTTGTCGTACAGAACTAGAGCACCTCCTAGCTCACAGCGAGGCTCGGATTAAGCTGATCGTCACCGACGGCGTGTTCTCAATGGACGGTACCGTGGCGCCCATCAAGGGACTGAGGGACTTAGCTGACAAATACCGCACCTTGTTGGCTGTGGATGACAGCCATGCAACCGGATTCTTTGGAGAGACTGGCCGGTAAGTTCACAACTGTAACTGTTTGCAGTTTCTCCAAATGTCACTTTCAAGTGGATTAACCATCCGGGGTTACGGGTTGATAGAAAAAGATACCTTGACCCCGGAACATAATGACCAAAAAAAGTAACATAGGTCAGTAAAAGTCTGATACTCCCCCCGCTGGTCCTAGAGCGGGCAAAGTTATTTTATAGTTACTAATCCGCAAAAAAAATATATTGACCATTGATCTACCAGAATTTTGAAAAAAATATGAAATACCTAACTGTCTTTTTAGGGTTCCGTAGTCAACTAGGAACCCTTATAGTTTCGCCATGTCTGTCTGTCCGTCCGTCCGTCCGTCCGTCCTCGCTTAATCTCTGTGACCGTTAGCGCTAGAAAGCTGAAATTTGGTACCAATATGTATATCAATCACGCCGACAAAGTGGTAAAATAAAAATTTGAGAAAAATGTTTTATTAGGGTAGCCACCCTATATGTAAAGTGGGAAGTGTTTTTTTTTTAATTTCAACCCTAACGTGTGATATATTGTTGGAAAGGTATTTAAAAATGAATAGGGGTTTACAAAGATCATTTTTTGATAATGTCAATAATTTCGGAAATAATCGCTCCAAAAGTAAAAAAACAATGTGTCCCCCCCCCTCTAACTTTTGAACCATAAGTCTAAAAAATATGAAAAAAATCTGAAAAGTAGAACTTTATAAGGACTTTCTATGAAAATCATTTTGGACTTGATTGACACAACAATTTTTGTACAAAAAAGACAAAAAGGTGTACAAAATAATTTCTGGACTAAGTTTGTAGTATAATCGTATATGCAAGCTTTTTTTGTAACTTTATTACATATTTTATTATCCTGAACGTATCTTTTTTCAAACAAAAAAAGAATTATTGAAATCGGTTGTCGCAATCCAAAATTACCACCGAAATTGCACGTCTTTGTATTAATTAGTAACCCAATTCCTCGAGAGATGGCGTTGTAGGTACTTATTACATTGGATCGGGTATTACCGAATTGTTCGGTTGGCCTCATAACTGGGAACACTTATTGTGACGGACGGGAAACTACGGAACCCTACACTGAGCGTGTCCCGACACGCTCTTGTTTAAGATTCGATCTATGCGCTCTTATCGCAAGAATAGCATAATTTGTGATATCGATACTGTATGTTGCAAGGTTGTCTGACTATCGTCGTTGGGTCCTTATCCTAAGTTCGAGTTCAGTTTAATAATAATTGTTCAATTGATAACTATATTCACAAATTAATGGGATTGAGGCCCTGGACGATTTTCCTTATTTAACTTGCACGGGCATAAAAGGTAACATTACAATTTCAGTGCAAAATGCTCTTGTAACAACATAGTATGGTAGTGCTATATATACATATTCTGTTTATACAAACCTCTGCAAAACTACTATGACCGGTCATTATACTCATTACAGTGTTATGACCGTTTATATACAAAATTGCACAGTTTATAGTCTTTTTGTAAATAATTCAAGGTCTGTATGAGACCGTGGCATTTTCTTATTATGGAGTTTGCAATTGCCATTAAAAATGAATACTTTTTCCTTATATAAGATTTACACGTTCAGTCGGTTAGTTTTTATGAAAATACCGGTTTTTGTTTAAGCACACATACATTGTTGAACCTTCAGTTTTTGTGGAGCAGTATTGCTACACTTACGTCACAACTTGTAAATGCAACACTGTCTGCTTCTATAAACAAAATTGGCCAATTAACTATACATAATATTACGTCTTTAATCCCCGAAGGGTTTAGGCAAAGTTACATCCAATAGCACACTCAGATTCCGTCATTTATGTTTAAGTCCCATATTTGGCGAGCCCATTACCATCTACCGGGCACAAATCTAGACACGGTCGATTCTACTTAATATTTAGGTCCCTAATGAAAATACCAAATATGTACCTATTCAAAATCAAGGTAGGTATAATAGGTACCTTCATTTTCGTGCAATGTTATTCAATCCAAGGTTTACCTTGGCTTCCAGTTTAACCAGATGCAGCCGATTAAACTGGTTAGAAATAATACCGTTACAAATGACTGTTAGGACCAACACCTTGATGCAGGCTTGTCACAGGCAGGCGATGGACCTAGAACATAGTTTTTGTTTTCTTTTTGATATCTATGATTTGGCAGAATGACCTGTGCTTAATTTACTTTCGAGCCGCAATGTGACTGTTACTTGTTCAAATATGCAACTGTAATCTGAAACATTTTTTTTCCAGGGGTACAGAGGAGTACTGTGGCGTCTTGGGCGCGGCAGACATCATCTGTTCGACCCTGGGCAAGGCAGTGAGCGGGGCGGCCGGAGGGTACACCACCGGCCCCAAAGAACTCATCACTCTACTGAGAAACGTGTCTAGACCTTACCTGTTCTCGAACGCACCACCGCCGCCTGTAGTCGCTGCTTCGCTGAAGGTCTGTTGTATATGGTTTTACGATAGCGGCAACAGGAGCCAATTTTCTTGTGTATTTGATTTATTGTAATTTTTCTTTGCGTACCTTCCCGACGTTTTAGCGATGGGTTATGGGTACACGGTAATGGAGCGTTAATTTTTTCTTACAACCGATGTCTTAACACCTGATGCAGAGGTCAACTTATTTCGGCAAAAATCAATTAATGCTGAAACGCTCGTGAAATTGCAATAGATATTATTATAAGGCTTTTGTAAAACCATACTGCATGCTAATTTACACAATACCTCTTCTGTTCCAGTCTCTAGATATCGTAGAACAAAGTGGAGAGCTTCGCAAACGTCTCCAAGAAAACACTAAAGCTTTCCGCGAAGGTCTGAAGTCAGTTGGACTGACCGTTGCAGGCGACGATCATCCCATCTGTCCTGTCATGGTGGGCGAGGCGCCGCTAGCTGTGGAACTTGCTACTAACATGCTGAGTAAGTAATTCTTGCGAATATTATAAAAGCGAAAGTGAGTTTGTTTGTTTATTACGTCTTCACGCCAAAATGGCCAAACCGATTTAGATGAATTTTGGTACAGAGATAGTTTGGGACCTGGAGAAGGACATAGGCTAAATAAAAAGTGAGAAGAGGGGGACAAAGAGGGAAGAAAGGTGAGAGAAAGATATTTTTTTTCTATCATCACGCGGGTTAAAGTGAGCGTTAGCCCAAAGCAACTATGTCACGCAGACGAAGTCGCGGGCGGAAGCTGGTATAGTAAACAGCCAATGTGTTAGGGACATAGTGAAGAATTGAAGTCAGTTGGACTGACCGTGGTTTGGAACGATCATTCCATATGTCCTGACGTGTTGTTGGCAACGCGTTGAAAGCTGTAGAACTTATACTACCCCTAAAGTAGCCAAGGGACAAAGGCCAACACAAGATGTTATCTTTGACGATGTGTTCGACTCTAGCGTAAGCACTGGCAACAAGGAGTCCTTTCCAGAAAACTCTTTGCGTCTAATCAGCCTATCTCACCGGCTAACTGCTCCTGCAGCTGATAATAGAAGGTAAATTCAACGAATCGGAAATGAAACGATCCACAACAGGACCAAGGTGGACAATGGTGTACCAGAGTAGATGAATAAATTAGCTCATAGTTGACATAGTCTATCGCAAAATTTACCTTATGCATGTCCCCTCCAAATATAAAAATTACACGAGCAACATTTCGCTCTTGCTTATATTATTGTATTTTCTTTTCCAGAGCGCGGTATCTATGTGGTAGCGTTCAGTTACCCGGTGGTCCCGAAGGGCGGCGCGCGCGTGCGCGTGCAGCTCAGCGCGGCGCACTCGGCGGCCGACGTGCAGCGCGCACTGCACGCCTTCGGGGAAGCCGCGAGAGAGATAGGCATTGTTAAGAAATAGACGAGTGTAGGTTGATCTCAACAATTACTTGGTTTATTGCAAATGTCGGTTCAGACAGCGAAAAAATTTACAAGAAGAGCAAAAACGTGGTGTGTTTTAAATGTAGACAGTCAATTGCTCGGGCATTATTCCGTTCTATCTGAACTAATCCTAAGTAGTAGCTATAACACCAGGAAGAGCAAATTTTTAATATTTGATAGAACTCCAAAAGCGCGAAAGTGGTAACGCGATTTCAAGGTTCACTTTCCTATACTTACGCTTTGCATTTACCTACGTGTTTTGTTCTTTTGCCACCATGAACTGCATACTTTCTTTTAGCTGCATTGATTCCTAGCTTTTGTATGATTTTCACATAATTGTGTCCGTATTTAGTGACAAAACGTTCATGAGATCGACGCCAGTAAAGGATCCATAAATACAGTACTATTGAGATCTGTACCTTGCATCTTGTTTAGTTCAGTGTGAGCTACTTATGTAATATTAATTGTAAATATAAAATCGATTGCTTAATGTTTGTGTATGTATGGAACTATAGGACTGAATCAATAAATGTTTTTTTCTCTGTTATTGCAATTCAATATTTTTTTTATTTGGCAACTTTGCTAGCGAGCAATAGAGCGCAGTATAATAGGTGTCAAACGAACAGGGGGTGTAAAACGGCCGCTTTAGCAGAATTATAATATGAATACCGTTGAAATTCTTAATAAAGCCACAAAGTGACAATTCAGAATATTAATTGCATCTGTAACCAATAATGAGGCCGTTTTAAAACCCCAGATCGCTTTAGAAACCTGCGCTTCATAACTTAAGTAGTTGATTTTGGATACAAAAAAAATCATCAAGCTGAAGCGGGAGCGGGCAAGCCACGTCGCACGGACGCACCAGGAGAGATAGGCAAACACCATCACGCATGGATGCTGATATAGTATATACAGCCTAGATTAACATACTTTAAATCTTGGTAGATCAATCCCGTGGGTCATCAATATCACGCGGGTAACGCCATAGGCATGAGCAGTAGGTCTACTATGACGTCTTGAAGCAGAACTTATTCCACTGAGTGAAAGAGATGCTGCTAGACGCCCTGTATAGCTCTGTCTCTTTCCCTCAGCGGAATAAGTTCTGCTTTAAGATGTCATGGTAGGGTAGCTGGTGTGAAATAAAACAAAACTGTGTAATAATAACTGATCTATTAACAATAATTTATTACAAGTAATAAAACTCACACTCGTACTGACATGACACACAGTGCGGTCGCGTGTACAACGCTCATTTAAACTATCATTACTATCCAATATTTACATTACATCGTACTCGAATTCTCACTCGACGATATTGCATTGGTGCATCTCACCTTTCGTTAACACATTACACACAATTATAACTAAAACATAAAAGTAATCTGTCCATAAATTATATTAAAATATCTCTGTAGTTCAGTAAAATACGTTATAATGGATGTAACCCTTATTATACCCTTCACGAAGCTGAAAATTAAATTAACTTGTTTTCTGCGTCATTAAGAGGTTTTCAAAAACACATTTAGACATGCTTTTTTTTAAAAAAAAAAACTACTTCATTCGTTCCCGAGTCGACTACTCTAAGAAGAAACAGCCGAAACAAACTCGAGGTCATATGCCCCATAAACAAAAACGACTCGTTTTGCTGTATTTTGCAACTAACCGTAAGCAAAACGAGTCGTTTTTGTATATTGGAACGGGGCAATAGTGTCTTTTACAGTCCAGTCAAAAATCTTGGTCAAATTACATGAGGACTATGTAGACTAGTGTCTGAAATGGTCGACGACACAGTAGGCGCAGTGGCTGAGCGATCAACTTCTGCTTGTCGCGGGTTCGATTCCCGCACGGAACAAATATTTGTATGGCCTACAGATAGTTGTTCCGGATCTGGCAGTATGATGTTAGTTTAAATGTTTGTAAACGCACCCACAATACAGGAGAAATTCCTAGAGGGCGACATTTAAAAAAAAAACTGTATGTATACTAAATACTTCCCGTACTAATCAATGCATTCACCAGCATAATGTTTTAATCGCGTTACATTAGAGTCATACCGACGTAATTTTTGACCCAAATTAAATCGTTACCCAGTCATAATTTTTGCGTAAAATGACTTAGTGTGATGTACATAATGCTGGTTTAACGGCTTCGTGAAGGGACCTTCCGTTTACACCTTTTATAAGTACAAATACTAAATAATTATAATACAATAGTCAATAAAAAATAAGAAATGTCATAAATCTGGTTGAAGTTATTTATATACATTAAGGTTGCGTGAAAGAAAAAAAAAATATTAAAAATACTGACTGAATTGTATGGCCGAGTCAAAATCGTTCGTCCCGAAGGTTCGCCGTCAAATGTGACGTTTAAATCCTTATTTATACTTGGAGGGTATCCGTTCTCTATGTCTCATGGTTACGTCTACGTTTATATTTGTCGATGGACGTATTGAGATCAAGACTGAGCGTTTCTCTCGTCATCCGCGTTCGGTTTACGAGTTTGGAGGAATGATGTGTGGTCCCTCATTGTAGCACAACGGGTTTTCCTGTAACGAAACTTTTGGTTAGTATTCATGGAAACAGATACAGAATTAAAGCTTTAAAAGTATGTATATTGGGATCATCTTATCACTGGCCTAAAAGATCTTTCAAGATTCAGCATAGCGTCAGGTGGTCTACTCTTTAACGCCCGGTTCCGTAAAAACGATTCGTTTTGCTTACGGATGGTAATATTTTGACATACGCTTCATAGAACTTATGTCAAAATACTACTATCCGTAAGCAAAACGAATCGTTTTTTGTTTATTGGTATCGGGCGTAACTCTGTAAGATGTAGCCCCGTTTCAAAGTAGATACTTCGAAAAGAACCTTACTCTCTATATGAATATATCATGAGTATGAGAACACACTGGGACTATAGACTACTGGCCAATCAGGTTGTCACTCAATTTTAGTTGGGGCACTTAACTAATGTTATGTCTGTTAATGATACAGAGTAGGAAATGACCGTAACTTCGGCCAAAACTACGGATTACGTGCTTAGAAAGTAGAAAAAAAGGAAGAAAATTGCGTTTATTTAGCATTAATTAAAAAGACAAGACAGACGGCACGGTTTGCGCAATGGCTGAGCGATCGACTGCTGCGCTGCGTGTCGCGGGTTCGATGCGGGGGCACGGAACAAATACTTGTTCCGGGTCTGGCTGTTTGTATATGTGAGTGTAAATGTTTGTTAATGCACCCACGATACAGGAGAAATTCCTAGTGAGGAACAACATTTTAAAAACAAAGAAGAAAGAAACAACTAAATAAAATGATTTTGCCAAAACAGCCTCAGTTCAGGATAATGCCGGATAGCAATACAATGCCAATACCGGACGCCGACAAAACATAATCAAACACAGGTATAAAATTCTAAAATATTCTGCACATGATCGATTGAAACGAAAATATTACGACTCTTAATAATAAAACAACAACAGCAAAGACAAAAGATTTAAGTGCCCATTAATAACAAATAATAACTGTTCATAGGATAACGTATCACGTCATAAAAGAGAGTAAACACAATAAAACTAAACATTATAATACCGTCTGCCAACCATCATCATTTTCCTGCCCTTGTCCCATTCTATTTGGGGTCGGGGCAACACGTTTTTTTCTTCCATTCTCCCCTATCGACGTCACGGCATCATTTACTCCTTTCTCTTTCGTATCATTCTTTACACAAATCATCCATCTTTTCTTTGGCCTTTCTCTCGCTCTCCGTCCATCAACATTTAGATCCATCACTCTTTTAGTCACATTTCATACCGTCTGAAAGCCAATGTATAAAATTGAAAAGGGTAATGAAATTGAATAGTAAAACCTCTAAGCAAAAGAGGCAGGAGACGCAGTGTTTCCTGTCTCTGGGAGTTTTATTATTCAACTAGCTTTTGCTCGCGGCTTCGCTCGCGTTAAATTCGGGGTAACACAGTTCCCCTTGCGCCTTATTGATTTGTAATAGAAACGCTAAGTTTTTCCTTCCCTTCCTTATTTCTCCCTCACATCCCACTTTAAAAAATAATTGCCCATGTCCGTCTCCTGGTTCCCAACTATCTGTGTACCAAAATTCTTCAAAATCGGTTTAGCCATGAAAGAGTGAAGAGGTAACTAACAAACAAACTCACTTTCGCTTTTATAATATTAGTAAGGATTCCATTATTGTTCATCCCCGTTATGAATGGCCTGCTATTCAAGTTGTAGTATTTACCTGGCGGTAACGTAGTGGTGGTAGTAGTGGTGGTGTTGACTGCAGCCGCCGTGCTCACCACGGTCGCGGCCGTCGCCACCGTCGGCGCTACTGTACTTACAGGCTTCTGGAAATTAATACAAATATTTAATTGTTTGCACTGAGTTAAAATGCGACGCTTTCGTGTTCCACGCGCACGTCAAAGTTTTGTCCAGGCCAGCCGGGGTTGCGGGTTGTTTGAAAGAGGCACCGCGGCCCCGGTACACAAAACAAAGGAACATGGGTAGGTTTTGCGCAGTAAAAGCCCGACACTCCATCAAACAAAATTTAAAAAAGGAAAGGAAAGTTTTTTTTTAAAGAACTTAGTTTTGTTTTATGTGAGTAGTAGTCTTTGAACAGGATACAGAGTAAATCATTGTTTGTCCTGCTGCTATAATATAAAGTGTTCAAGCCATAAATGTTCTATAGCCAAATAGAGAAGCCCTATTCGTCCTGAAAAACTGTATCGCCCATATCAAATAGTTATGGTTCTAATCGTCATTATACAGCCTCAGATAGTGATTGTAAACAAACAAGGCTGATCGAAGAATCTAGAATGATCCTTTAAAACGGACTGAGGAATAAGAGGCGCGGTGCAAATACAGGGTGGCCAGTTGATAGGCGTCCAAAGAAAAAAATTAGATGCCTTATGCTAAGGGGTACCCGAATTACCCCCATGTATGTTCCGCGATTATTTGTAGTTTAGGAGCTAGAATTTTTTTAAGTACTTTTTTCAAAATATTCACCTAGCATTGGTTTTTATTTTTTATGTCTTTATTCCTATCATTTTTAGATATTCTTTTTTGTGGAATCTATTAGCGATAGCAATAGCTACCATGCAAAAAATATCCGTTTGCCTAGGCATTGTAGAACTTACCACAAAATTAGTCCAAAGTTCAAAATTACCATTAGAGTTCGAAAATCAAAAATGTTCAGAGCTTAAAAAAAAAATGAGTGAGGGGTGCCAGAGGTTTCTAAATGATCTTAAAAACTTCTATGGACCTTCAAAAGACAAAATCGGTAAAAAAATATAGAGCTTGATCGGGGATTATTTCCTGTAATTAGCGTTGATAGCAATAAAGGTATTTTTACAGTTATTGTTATAATTTGGGATTTCTTTATTTTTGCCACTTTTATGATAAAAAAATACGGTAGATAGTTTACAAATTTTATTAAAACACGTTACAAAAGGTTTTCAAAGTGCCGCCTTACCACAGAAATGCACAATCTACATCTACGGAGGAAATTGTCTTTTAGTTGTAAACCATGTCTCGTCTCAGTGTTAAGTTAACGTCTGACAGCAAAATTAGTAATTCTTCAAGAACTCTTTGTAGGTGGCTCCATCGAGCTTCGACAGCGGTCTGGCTATGGATTCTCCATAGTCCGCTATCGAGAATCCTCATTCCGTAAGACCATCAAATTTTCAACACCACTTCAGTGTGAACATGTGGTCCGGCGTTCTCAACGGTGAACTACCAATTACTTTACTACCACCATTCGAGCTGCCGTCCAGGCTCGTGATGGTACGCACGGGACACTAACAATGAGGAAGAGCTAAAACGGAAAATTGAAGAAGCGGGAAATGTGGCGGGCCTGTTGGTGTAGTGGTTAGTGGCCCTGACTGCTGAGCCGGAGGTCGTGGGTTCGATTCCCACCCAGGACAAACTTTGTGTGATTTTTTAACTTTGTCTGGTTCCCATAACACAAGCTCTGCTTAGCTTGGGATCAGATACCCGTGTGTGAGTTGTCCCAAGATATTTATTTATTTAATGTTACAACATTAAATAAATAAATATCAGAAGTAACAGAGAAGCCTTTAGACTTTAGATAACTAAAAGACAATTTCCTCCGTAGATGTAGATTGTGCATTTCTGTGGTAAAGCGGCACTTTGAAAACCTTTTGTAACGTGTTTTAATAAAATTTGTAAACTATCTACCGTATTTTTTTTATCATAAAAGTGGCAAAAATAAAGAAATCCCAAATTATAACAATAACTGTAAAAATACCTTTATTGCTATCAACGCTAATTACAGGAAATAATCCCCGATCAAGCTCTATATTTTTTTACCGATTTTGTCTGTTGAAGGTCCATAGAAGTTTTTAAGATCATTTAGAAACCTCTGGCACCCCTCACTCATTTTTTTTTAAGCTCTGAACATTTTTGATTTTCGAACTCTAATGGTAATTTTGAACTTTGGACTAATTTTGTGGTAAGTTCTACAATGCCTAGGCAAACGGATATTTTTTGCATGGTAGCTATTGCTATCGCTAATAGATTCCACAAAAAAGAATATCTAAAAATGATAGGAATAAAGACATAAAAAATAAAAACCAATGCTAGGTGAATATTTTGAAAAAAGTACTTAAAAAAATTCTAGCTCCTAAACTACAAATAATCGCGGAACATACATGGGGGTAATTCGGGTACCCCTTAGCATAAGGCATCTAATTTTTTTCTTTGGACGCCTATCAACTGGCCACCCTGTATACAAGTAAAACTAGTCGCGTCGCGTATATGGAATCTATACCTTCACACAACGCTCTGTGCTTATAGTATTGAGTTCGGGTATACCATAAAAATATGTAACGCCTTGTTGAGGATTTTAAAATATACCCAACTGCAACAATCGTTTTGGGTATAGTGTAAAAATATTTACCGTCGTGTTAAGAATTTCAAAATATACCCGACCGCAACATCATGTCAGTGGGAAGACTGTGAGAGGATCTTTACATATTTAGGAAAAAGCAAAGCTGGGCAAATTACGGGTATAGTATTACTACTTAACTAAAACAAAACTGCACACTTCCATATAATCTGTGAAGTATCTGTATAATCTGTGTATAAAATCAGTGTTATCAGTACGAATTGATTTAAGCGCTTTTATATCAACAAATAACAACATTGCATTTTGTACTTTGATATGATTAGATATCTAAAAGGGGCCCAACTTCTTACATTCGCGCCGACGGGTTCTAGTTGAGATTCCAAAATAAACAAGGTCCTAATGCTAAGAGGGACCAATATGGCCGTTTTAGCAGAATGATAATCCTTACTAATATTTTAAAAGCGTAAGTGAGTTTGTTACGTCTTCACGCCAACATGGCTAAACCGATTTGAATGATTTTTGGTACAGAGTTAGTGTGGACTCTGGAGACGAACATAGGCTAACTTTTTTTTTAAAGTGAGTAATGATGGAGAAAGAGGGAAGAAAGGGAAAAACTTAGCTTTGCTATTACAATAAAATAGGCGTTAGGGCAAAACCTAAAGGTAACAGGTACCTGCAAATCAGGAAAGGGGAACTGTGTTACCCCGAATTTAACGCGAGCGAAGCCGCGGGCAAAAGCTAGCAGGGTAATAATATGAATTACGTTAAAATTCGTAAAATGAAGGATCCCTAAGGAAAAATCGTAAAATGGTGACAATTAAGTGCGCTTGTGACCATTTTAAGAAGCTTAACGAATTCATATCATGATTCTGCCAAAGCTGTCAATTTGGACCCCCTTAGCATTAGCACTTTGTTTAAAAAAACAATGACTGGTTATGTCGCAAGTCTGGACGGAACCCTCGGTGGGTGAGTCTGACTAGCTCTTGACCGGTTCTATATAAACCGGCTTCATATTTCAAATCAATTGAGGGCAACATTACAGTAATTAGTATTAAAAGAACACATCATCATCATCATCAGGCTATATTAGTCCACTGCTGGACATAGCCCTTCCCTAATGAGCGCCATAGCGCCCTGTCTTCAGCTTGCCGCATCCAGCATCTGTCTGCAGTCTTTCTTAGATCGTCATCCCACCTGGTCGGAGGGCGTAAAAGAACACGTATTGCACAAAATCAGATTAACAATTTGAATTGAGTTTGTACATTTCGCGACTATGTATTAAGTTGGGCTACTGTTTAATATTTCCCCATGAAATTTTAATTCCAATGGTTCTAATAATAAAAGGCACTGATTACAATCAAACATGCCACACTTAATTATCGTTTACATTGACTTTAAATGTGCACAGATGTATGTTAGTTTATTGTATGTATTGTTCTCAGTAATTCATGTTCTATTGAAAAATAAATCAGAGGTAAGCAATTCTCAACGTTATTTCTTCTATTATTATGTTGAAATTTGTATGAATTTTTCAATTTAAAAACATACATAGTACTTATTTGTTTAATTTCAATTAAACAAATACATACTTTATTATTTAATACGTAGGTAAATGTCACGACATTTATTATTTTACTAGTTTTAACTCAAGCTTATTCATACTCTACTAAGACGTCATACGGTTGAAATTCAGAATTTCCAAACATCAATAAAATTTCAACTTGTTTTCATTTTGGCAATTATTCCACTCACCTATACAACGTTATTGAATGTAAATTTTCGCCTTCAATTGAAATTCAAGGTACTAAAATGTTCCAGAAATACCTGCATCGATAACTTAAGTACCGCATTATCCTTAAAATTCAAAACCTAGTTATTAGAGTCAGACTTACAGTAATTTCCTGTATCCTGGTTTGCAAGGCTTCGACTTGACTCGTGAGCGTTGTATTAAGTGTCCCGAAGTCTGTTCGGATTTCTTCGTTTCTCTTCGTGTTTGCGGAGACGTTCGCTATTGTCTCGTTCGCCTTGGCGTCGAGCTGGTGTAGAAGTGTCCGTACTTCTTCCACACCCGCTACTGCTGCTAAGGCCTGCTTGTGGGTCGAACTTATTGAACTGTCAAAACCGTTGATCTGGTAGAGAGAGAAGATAGATTAATTTGGGCTTATAGACGAGTGCGTGGCGTGTATGATCAGGTTGTCTAAAATGGTAGCTAAAGAAGAATCATAATAGGTTAATAATATGAATTACGTTACCAATCGCAAAATGGTTACAAAGTGACCATATTAACTGCGGCTGTGACCATTTTAAGAATTTGAACGTTATTCATATCTAGTGATATGAATAACGTAAATCGTAAAACGTAACGTAATCCCATTATGATATTGGCTAAAGCGGCCAATTTAGACCCCCAGATGCTGTATGGCCATGAACAAAGCAAAAGTAATAACATACCATTACGCCTGTAACCCTCAAAGGGGAAAATCAAAATGGGAAACAGGCGTTAACTATGTACGTAAAATAGTTTTCTTTTAAAAAGGTTGGTCTAAATTGTTCAGTTAGGTGTTAATGTTAAGTAATTATAGCTTGAACAAATGATTGTGTGATTCGCTTTTAGCGATAAGACCGTCCATTTTGTCACCCTATTTATAAGTTTGTCTAGTGTTATTCTGTTATTTGTATGGTGTACATAATAAAGAATATTATATCTATCTATCTATCTTGTACCCGCCAGACATTGCTTATACGTTCTTCATTTTATATCTTGGTGTGTAATGTGAACACGATAGCTTATGAAGTTATAAATTCAAGTCTGAAAGAATCTATAAATCCGCTGTTTATAATCGTAATCAGCTGTTTAGCCTTTTTCTATCTTTCTTAGGGTTAGCTTCGGGTCTAACCAGATGCAGCTGAATACCAGTATTTTATATATAGCGACTGCCTATCTGACCTATACTACCCAGTTAGAACTGGGTAGTATGTAACCCTTTGGTAAGACTGATTGTCAGATTTTCGGGACACTGACTACCTGTAACGAATGTCAACGATCTATAGGCGGGACCAACAGCTTAACGTGCTTTCCGAGGCACGGAGGAAACTCGGTAAGTCGCCCATCAACAGACCAACCTAGGATAAGCGCAGCTTATCGCAATGGGCCACGAGCTCCTCTGTTTATAATCCTAATCGATAACTGAAGATAATCCGGTACATTAGGGCCGTCATCATTGCATGCGAGATAAGGATAGATTAATAGTATTAGCCTACATAACAAAAACATTATATAAATATTTACGATGATGAAAGTACTCTAGTGTTCTATTGACATGAGATTAAAGCAATTAATATTGTGAAATACTGATGTAAAACTTTTTGACAGATTTTGTTCTTCCTACTTAATATTACAAACGCGAAAGTTTGTGAGGATGTATGTGTGTTTCGTGCTCTTTCACGCAAAAAAATACTGAATGGATTTTGATGAAACTTTACAATAATATAGCTTACATATCAGAATAACACATATTCTACAATTCGTGTATATTGTGTATATTATCACCACGCGTGTGAAACCGCGGAGCGCAACGAGTGGACAATAATTTGACAAATTCTCATTTGCAGATTGTTTTGTATTCTATGGAAGCTACTACTTCATCATAAATCTATTCTGAGCGTTAATTTTAACACTCAAATTAGATAAAGGAAACGGAATTACTTAAAAAAGTTTTATCTTTTTCCCCTTTCCTGACTTGCAGGTACCTGCTATCTGTAGTGTTTGCCCTTGCGCCTTATTAATTGTAATAGCAAAGCTAAGTAAGCTAAAAAATTGCCTATATCCGTCTCCAGGGTCCCAACTATCTCTGTACCAAAATTCATCAAAATCGGTTCAGCCATTAAGGCGTGAAGTCGTAATAAATAAATTCACTTTCGCTTTTATAATATTAGTAAGGATTAGATTATTCAAAAATAAGGGACACGTATTTTTTTATTTGTATATTAGAATAAAAATGACAAAGATTATAGCTAATCTAAAAGACGGACTAAATATAATTTAGTTTGACCCTGGAATCTACTATATTAGCCGCCAAGCAGCTATACGATATTGTTCAGGCATTTAAGCTTTAATAGGACGCCTTGAGAGTGACCTGTGTCCAGCAGACTGACGTAGGACAACATTAACCTCACAACCCAAGGCCCGTTATCGGTCTTATCTGTTACTTTCCGCGCGAGTATTTGCATGTCATGTCACTTATGGCAACGTATTAACTATCTCTTACTTCTGATGTACACACGACGACACATCAACCTATACAAAACCAGTTTATGCGGATCTCTCATTGTACTTGAAATCTATGGTGTACGATCCGTTGTTGAGAGAGCAGCACAAACTGGTTTTGTATAGGTTGATGTGTCGTCGTGTGTACTTATGCCGCAGTAGCAGCCAAACCGCCAAATGAGATTGACGCCTCGTTTAGCGCAGTGGCTAAGCGATCGACTGCTGCGCTGCGTGTCCTTGGTCAATTCCCGCACGGAAAAAAAGTTGTATGGCCTACAGGTAGTTGTTTCGGGTCTGGCTGTATGTGTATGTGAGTTTTAATGTTTGTAAATGAACCCACGATATAAGAGGAATTCCTAGTGTAGTGGCAACTTTTTTAAGCCCATCCCGAACTCGTTGGTATAGGTAGATGATGATGAACTATCAGACAGCAAATTAGCTACCTAAGTTAAACTGAAGGCTACGTAAACACAGTGAGACTAAGGGCGGAAACGGACATCATTGTATTCTTAGTAGTTGTAGTCATTTAGCTAGTAAACAATTAGGATGGTATCGGGTGAACTCGGGTGTTACAATAGTATTTATACATGGCCGCAGTCAAACAGACTGTAGCGACAGATGCTTTGGACTTTGCCGCATATACAAAGTGTAATATAATAAGCACAAGAGACCTCTCAGCTACCCTACCATGACGTCTTAAAACAGAACTTATTCCACTGAGGAAAAGAGACAGAGCTATAAAGGGTGTCTAGCACCATATCTTTCCGTCAGTGGAATAAGTTCTGCTTTAAGACGTCACGGCAGGCCTACAGGTGTCCTCTCAGACCACAAAATTGAGCTACTTTTGAGCCAAGTAAAGTTTTGATAACAGCATGTCTCATTTATATTGTTTGTGCCAATACAAGCGGTGAACAAAATTTCTACAATATAATATAATAGTTAGGTATTGGAGAGAGTATCGATTTTTATTCCCCTTTGCTAATAATAGAATAGAACCCTCGAAGGGTTCGCTATGAAGGCGTCCATTTAGAATATGGGTGCGTTTGCCAACAATATATACAATCTCGTATAATATGTATGTAAGTACTAGCTGGCGAACGCGGCATCACCCGCGTAATATCTAAAAAATATCCTATGTGTTATTTCAGACTATAATCTACCTCTGTGCCAAATTTTATCAATCCGTTCAGTTGTTTTGACGTGAAAGAGTAACAAATATCCACAGATACGTACATCCTCACAAACATTCGCATTTATGATATTAGTAGGAGTACAAGTATGTATTGCATAGGCTGGCTAGTGCTTGACTTTAATGTTATCAAACCATGTAAAAAAATATAGAAGTTAAAGACCCACTTCTCAAACTTTGATAGAGCTGATATTTTGCATACATGTTTAGACGACAATGCATAGTTAGCTTAAAACAATAAACTCAAGCTAAGGATTTCGAATGTCGTTAAGCTCAGTCAAGATAGCTAATCCCGAAACGCGGAACAAGTTATTTGATGATTATCCATCCCGTCAAAACCAAAGATAGCGGACTAATTATTTTTTGTGCATTACCATGAAATTTTAAATGAAAGGGTTTGTGACCAGAAAGTCATCATAATATTTTTGTCTGATGACTATTTGTTTAGTATCCTAAAAAGGGAATTGGGTAAGTATACAGATGCTAAGACGTAGTAGCCGAACCAACCTGTGAACCAAACGTCGCGACCGTTCTCTGTAGCTCTCCGAGCCTCCTCGGCGTGTCAGCTAGCTTGGGCGCCGCTGACAGCTGTTCCGACACGGCCGCTAGCTCCAGCGCTGCCGCCGCTACCCGCTGCGTCAGCTCCTTGTGTTCCTTGTCTAAGGCCGCGAACTTCGCGCTTAAATCGCTTGCGTTCGCTCGCAATTCTTTTGCAGTCGTGTGGCATACTTGTAGTGCGTCGTCGACGCTGTTGCTGCTTCTTGATACTGTTGAAGAAGTAATAAGAATATTATTATTTTTACAATTATATTATCAGCGGGAAACTGGTCTTTCGATGTTTCTGATTTTCGCGGTTCTGAGGCATTGCGTCCACAAATGCACATGAAATTTAAATCCATATAAAATGAATTTTAGTGTGTAATTTATTTAACCACGGAGCAAAGGATTGTCTTTGTTTTTTAAACCGACTTCAAAAAAGGAGGAGTTCGATTCGACTGTACTTTTTTGTATGTTTGTGTACGCGATATCTTCGTCGATTGTGGGCTGATTTTCAAAATTCTTTTTTAATATCGAAAAGAATTTGTGTGCGATACCATCATCCGACAACTAAGACCGACTTCCAAAATGAAAACACATAAAAGAAGGAAAATAAATTTACCTCGGAAGTCGGTGGCAAAAAAAATCTATGAATCAAACAAAACTCATCACCGACATCTAGAAGTCAATTTATTTTCCGTCTTAGTGTATTTTGGAAGTCGCTTTTTATTACAGAAGCTTTTTTATTTATTAACTAGCCTTACTTATAGCGTGATACTAATTATGTGCTTCCAACGAAAATGTCTGTAATGACAATTTCTCATATAGTATAGTAAGTATAGAGTAGTACTATTTATGAATAACTTCAGAAACTGTAAATATAGTAGGCATAATTACTGATATTGCGCAGACTAGGGGTTCACCCTAACTGGGCCATGTACTCATTAGTTATAAGCCTAGCGTGTAAATATTTGTACATTGTGCATTAAATGATAAATATAATATAATATATATAAATAAACTTATAGAGCAAAAACAATCGAAACCTCTTTTAACAGAATTAAATAAAATTATTAAAAAGGTGGCAGAGATATAGAGAGAATACCTAACGACCAGCTATAATTCATACAGTCAAGATATGCTATAGGCTATAAAGTTATTTTTATCAGTGCCTTGGTAACTAAGGAATAATAAAAACAATATGTCTCAGCTGTTTATCGTTTTACTCAACTACATATGGTTGGCGGAAACATGTGTGCAATTGAAATTAGATTCTTAATGCAACACACATGTGGGGTTGGCAACATGCCTCAAATTTCATAGTGTTAAGACTATCAAGAGAAACTTAAAAGGTCACTGAGTCCAGAAATTCTTAGGGACAGAATAATGCCGTGTCGACGACGCACAATGTACCGCCTAGAACATGCTAGGTGGACAAAATTCAAGTTTTCATTTCCAGGAAATATTAATTGCATAACACAAACAACACCCCTAAACTCCAAATTCCGAGAAAAAGTTGTTTTTCAAATGCTTAACCGATGAGTCATAGAGTTCAGAAGTCAGGTAATGAGTTTAATGCAAGCGTTCCGGTCAATCAGTTGCAATTTAGCGACACCTTTGTGCACATCTCATAGTGGTTTATAGTGATATTGTGAAAGCTTTTTGTGATGGATATTAATATTGAGGGTATGTACTATTTTTTTGATATATTATTTTTATCAGAATCTATTAAAATGAATTTATAGCAATTTTTTAACTTGATGCAGAAATTTTAGCGTAATTTTTGCATAAAGAAAACTTTGAACGTTCAGGAAATACTTTGATTCGCCTCTATTCGGGCTAGTTTTTATATATATTGTAGGTATAACTGTGTAGTTTCTAAAAATTAATACATTGTTCAGCACACTTCAGTACAACATATTTTTTTCTTTTTTTTTCAGAATACGTTTACTCTATTTCAAAGGTAGCGTTTTTTGAAGAGTGGTTGAAAGACAAGAAGAATGATAAAAGGTCGCGTATTTATGACTATCTTTCTTCAAAATTTCACTTTGGTGACATTATTGAAAGCAGCCAAAGAGAAATAAAGTTGAAAATATCCAACTTTGCTACTAAGATTGGAGCCAAATGGTTGGCTTCCGGAAAATCGAAGGAGCGTTTTTTAATTACAAATAAGACTTAGCTGGATGAAGGAGACATACAGTTTACTATGAGTTCTTTAGCCCCACAACCTTCGACATCGAATGAGGCTGTGACATCTGCAGGAAGACCGGTCAGTGGGTAGTCTTACCTCGCAAAGATTTCGAGGAATCGTCGTTTAAGACGAAGAAACGTCGAATCGTGGATCTCGTAGAATCTCGAAGTGCCAGTGAATTTGTGACTGCTGCCGAAATTGCTATGCGTTCAGCAGGGCGCGAAATAAACTTTGTTGAATTTAATAAATTTTGTCTTGAAACTAGAAGACATTACCTTAGTCTCTTTTCGTGGTACTATATGCCTGCTACTGTACATAAAATATTAGTACACAGTACTGAGGTCATCAAAGCGGCATTGCTACCAATTGGGCAGCTTTCCGAAGAGGCTCAAGAAGCACGTAACAAACATTGCCGCAGATTTAGAGAGTACAACACCCGCAATTGTTCACGTGTTGCCACGAATAGAGACTTGCTGTCCATGTTAATAATAACATCTGACCCTTTGATCAATAGCCTTCGTGATATTCCCCAAAAAAAGCCGGAAAAAATATGTGCAGAGGTATTAAAGTTAATTTTAAGCCCGACCATAGTAACATCAAGACCCGTAACGTCATCATATTGTCGCACATTGCCACAATGATGACGATTCACCAGAAGACTTTGATGGTGATTCTGATGATTAGGTTTAGGTTAAGTTAATTTTTATAGCAGGTATTTATTTATTTAATGCAATTCTGTTGTTTGTTTATTATTTTTAAATATTTTTTTCTGTTTTTATATATATTTTTTGTTTTTTATTACAAAATCACACCGAAAAATATTAATAATGCCTCAATATGACTATTTACATATAAAAGCATCGTTAAATATCATAAAATAATATTGTCCACCTAGCATGTTCTACGCGGTACACTGTGCGACGGCGCGTTCGTGTTCCACGCGCCTTAAATTGATGCCAGCAAAGCTGAGGGGACTGCCAGGGCCACCGACTGCCGGGGTTGCGGGTAGTTCGAAAGAGATACCGCTGCCCCGGAACATAAAGGGCAAAATGAGGAACATGGGTGGGTTTTAGTCAGTAAAAGTCTGACACTCTGACATTCCGCCTAGAGCTATATTTGATGATTTCCTATCTTCAGCAAAAGCTATCACGTAGAATCCTACCCTTCTAAAGGTCCAAACTCAAGATTTGCCAACGAGCAATGGAGCGCAGTGTAGTAGGTGTTCAATTAACGGATCGTATTTGAAACACAATACTGCGCTCCAAAACAATTATAGCTGACGTAGCTCAAAACGCCGCCAAACTCAAAAGGCAGGACAGGTTCCGTCAAAACTGGAAGGAGGACGTGCATTTGCTCCAAGAGTGGTACTGAGGCTAGAAAAAAAAAGCAATTTTTCAACGCAAATGACGCGCCGTAAACCGTACACTCTCATTCAACGCGCTTCATATGCTCCAAAACACTAAGACGTGAACACGTCTTTTGTCTTCTGGGCCCAACCCAACCATGCTAGAATAAGCCAGAATCTACAATCGCCTCTAAACAACGACAATGAAGCTTGGTTAGCCCCATAAATGACATCGTGCATGTAATAAACAGAAGGAAGTAAAGATTGGTTTACGGCAAGTATCAACAATAACTTGAGTCAGTTAGTAGAAACAGACCGGCGGATACAACTTCAACGAATCAGTCAATGTTTTCAACGAAACCCGTCCATAATCAATACATACAAAACTTCACACACTAGAGGATGAACTGAACAAATTCTAAACATCCTTTGATATGTGACCTAGCAGTTATCAATAGCAGATAATTCGTTTAGGCATATAATAATTTGTGTAAAGTTATTAATTACTAGCTGTTCCCCACGGTTTAACCCGTGCTGCTCAGCACCTGTTGGTCGTAGCGTGATGTTATATAGCCTATGTTACTCGGGGATAATGTAGCTTTCCAAAGGTGAAAGAATTTTTGAAATCGGTCCAGTAGTTTCGGAGCCTATTCATTACAAACAAACAAACAAACAAATCTTTCCTCTTTATAATATTAGTATAGACAAAAAATATAAAGAACCTAAAGAATTTATGTACAAACATAAGCTACTGAAAAAAACCCTTTACTTGAATACTTACCAAGTATAATCCTGTACCTAGCCATGATATCTTACGAATCGACAATACGTATCAGGTAGAATTTAATTAAGTTTATTTTCGGACCAAAACATTCTTTGTTTATTTCCATTTTTTATTTATAGCCTGCCCCAAATAACCTTTCCTCCTGTCCCAGACGGAAAACAATTCCTAAGAATCTGTGAGACTGTGACGTAACTGCAGTTCTTTTGATACGAAGAAACTGGTTTTATCCCTTAGTAATTCTTCACAGTGGTTAAGAAATTAATTGGGACTTGTAAGGTGTTTAAAATTGATTTTCTTTGACGCTATTCACTCGCAAAGCAAAGTATAAATCTGTATAAATGGCCTCTTGTTCTGTGAACACTTTCCAATGACCTTTGTATTTGTAGTTATAAGAATTCATATTAAATTATGAATATGTTAACAAAGAACAATATCTGGGACTTGATATTATGTTATTATAACTTCTTTTTTTTATTTTTATCGATTTGTAAATCAGATTTTATGATACGCTGTAAAGCTTCCGTTTACTACAATAATAATTACATATCAAATCAAATCAAATCATTTATTTCAATTAGACCATTACAGGCACATTTGAATGTCAAGAAACAAAATGAATCTACAGTCCCGGTCACAAGGCATAATAACTTGTGAAAGTACTGCAGTTGCCCATTCCAAAGCGTTGATCTCTATGGAGAAGAATGGGCAAGAAACTCCATGGACACTCTTTTAAATTCTAATATTTTTACAAAAAAGTATTTACATCATTCGTGTTGAGATTATACAAATATGTGAGAACGATGTAGAAAGACGTGCACAGTAAGAGCGTCCAGAGTAAATAAAAAACAAAATTCAATTTAAATCTAAAAAAATATATAAATATACATACTAAGTTTGACCTTTCAAGATCATTCGATGTAAGCGCGCTTAGGATAAAAAAGTTAATTCAAAAGAAATTTCACGGTATAACATCTAGTTGAATACTGTTTTTGTTTTAAAGAACTTTATAGACCTATAAAATATGTCAAAATCACCAGGGCAGAGATTCGCCACCAATATTGAGGTACACATAACAAGCGTACCACAAGGTTCTATAGAAGGTCCTTATCTGACCTTAATTTGATCTGACGTAGCTTCCTTCTATTCAACGCTTTTCTTGTCTTTTAGGTAGTAAACATGGTAAACAGGCTTTATAAATCAACAAACCGTACCCTTTGACCAGGAAGTCACACAAATCCGTAACTAAATAATTACTCTTTGGCGGACAAGAAGGTATTGTTAGTTCCTTATTTGTTTGATCATTTAACTTGATTCAATGTCAAGGCAAAATGATAGGTGTGGCTGACACATAAATTGCCACATAATTTCTTGTCATTATGTAGTGGACGTCCATTAGCGTATAGCACCGTAAACATTAATAAACCTATACGACACGATCTGCAATAAACCGAATAGAACTACGCACTTTATGAACTCTAGGTTATACGGAAACATTGTAGGCTAATTGATTACGTAGTTAATGGTCTAAACGGAAATGTTAATTGCCTGTTGTAATCATTTCATTTCAGAAGTGTCAAAAGCCGTTTGAACATCTGAATACTGCAGAAGAGCAGATTTCAAGTCACTATACGTTAATTTTACGCCTAATTGGACAATGACACTTTGCTACATAAGGTCAATTGGAAGAAGAGAAGAATAAGGATTTCATTGTTCAAACGTATTCGATCAAAAATGTAAAAGCAACATGGACGAATAGACATTGAAATTGACAATTGATAAGTTTCTGCATACTCACATTGCATTATCCTTATAAGATTCCAATGGATTAAACGTATATATATAGACAATGCCTTATTTCAATGCACTCCAATAACAAACGCCGAAACACAAAATAAAATTAAGTCATATCACAAACATATATTCAAAATTGTAGTAAATGATACCATTTCGCTATGAAAAGACGATAATTGTGAATGCAAAACATAGTACAGCGTAGGTGTGACTCTATTGTTAAATATTAGCATTGTATGAGAATACAAGTAACAACATGCGAAGTTGACTTTACATAACGAGATGAGTTTCCACCCACGCTTTGACGTTCACCGCTGTTATTATGTATGAGAACCACTTCAAGTTTCATTTCATTAAAACGTCAATGAAAAGTAATTTTGTAGGTCATTTTGAAAGATCGGATGGCTGGTACGGGCTAGAATAATGATAACTGCTATAGATGCATGGAACGATACTTTGAACTCTAATGAATTATGATACAGGCAAAAGGATAATAATTTCAATAAAAAAACTTCCACTAGCCTTTCTCCAAGTTTATGCAAAAAATAAATAACAGAACGAATTTCAGATAATTTAAAGATACAATGCCAAATGAAAAACAATATTTCAGCGTGCTTTTCTTGTATCTATAATTCAATACAACTTTATAGCCTGATCCAACTAATGGCCCATTACAAGGTCTGACGCAATTCGAAAGCTTTTTCTAAGAAAGATTGGGACCTTCAAACCTAATTATGTTGATTGTCTATATTACCAAGGTCAACGAATGTACGACTTGCGTTATCAAGTCTGATAATGTTTATTTGAAACTATTGACTTATTAAGTGGTTTACGACACATTAGGCTATGTCGATAGTAACTATGTATATGAAAATTAGGTCTTTACAATGCTGAATGAAAATGAAGGTCATGTAAAGGCATAGATAATAGTTTGGTGCTTAGTTGGAATGAGAAAACAAAACGCGAACCTCTGTCCATTTCAATGCGTAGTGAAGCTATCTGTCGCCTGACATCCACGAAGAGCCAGAGAACGGTGGCGGCTGAGACAACGCAGACACAAAAGGCAAGGGCTGCAGCTAGGCGGACGAAGGGTCTGGAGCGACGGCGACGGGATGTGCGGCGGCCCCAGGGCTCCCCTTCATCACTAGAGGCAGATAACAGTCTGCCACCACGTGAACCTCCTCCGCCTACTAGAGCATCCAGCTCCCGCCTTTTCCTCATCTTCTTGCCAACCCGCAGCGGCACTGCCGCATGCACCGCACTCTCCATGACGCACCACAACGCTACCGCAAACGCATCCGCGCACACCCGCACGACACACTCACTTTCACGCCACAGGCGATCGCAAAATCTGAAAGGTCTGACACGTGTGATCCGCACCGCGCCGACTTGCCGAATGACCGTAAATGATACTCAGCATATGAAATTACTATTTGTAGTCTACTTATTTCTTACACACTGGCTGTAAAGATTTTGCCCGTCGTATTATCAAATGTGCAATGTTGTGAATTGCATTTACTGTTTGTCTGTGTGTTTTACGTTAACGCTTTGGTCTATACACTTTTAAGTTAGGTGATTGTTTGAAACACGTTCGCTTGTGAATATGCTTGCGAAACGAGTGTTGGCTTAGCTTTATCGCTTTTCAGCGACGATTCATTCATAACGATCGATAACAGCTAAATGTTTATGTTGCTAATTCATGCATAAAATAATGATAAAATAAAAATCCTCTGGTCTATAAAATTGTTAAATTATATTGAACTATCTTTTTCCCGCGGTTTCGCTCGCGTCAAATTCGGGGTAACACAGTTCCCCTTTCCTGATTTACAAGTACCTGCTACTTGTAATTTGTACCCTTGCGCCTTATTTATTGTAATAGCAATGCTAAGTTTTCCCTTTTCTTTCCTCTTTCTCTCAAATATCTCAATCTTCTTTTTTTTTTTAAGTATCCTACGTATGTCCGTGTCCAGGGTCCCAAATATCTCTGTACCAAAATTCATCGGTTTGGCCATTTAGGCGTGAAGACGTAACAAACAAACAAACTCACTTTCGCTTTTATAATAATAAAGTAAGGATTGTCTTGACTCGAAAAAGTTCCACAACCTTGAGCTGTTCCCATTGATTAATTTGACTACGCTGACATAAACAACATGGTCCAATCGAAAAAAAAAAAAACTATAGATTTACACAATTAATTAACAAACTGACGTAAAAGCACTACTATAAATAGATCAATTGTATTTCATTAGATGTCGCAAACTACGTGATCGCGTTGCTAATATGTTTGATAGTTTGATCACATCTTGAAGTATATTAGCGCTATTAATTCTAAATGTATAATCACGAGGGAACCTAGACGTCTGGGAAAAGGCTGTTTCCTTTTATTCTAGGCTAGACGAGAGGAAGTTTCCTAAGGTATTGGCACTCAACCTTAGTGCTTATTAATTGGCATTACTCCTCGTTAATATAGAAACCTCCTTGCTGGCTGCCCCATGTGTTTTTACCACGGGTATACATATATACCAATCTAAAATCGCCTCGGGTGGTGGATTACAGTAGATTCTCAGTCAGAAGTCATGTTTCGTAGGACTAGGGAATAGTTCTCAAATAGTTGTTGTCGATACGAGAGAAGATAAGCGCGCCTCAAAAGAATGTCAGCAAAGCAGAGGGGCCTGCCAAAGCCACTGCCTGCTGGAGTTACGGGTTGTTCCAAAGAAATATCGGCCCGGAAGACAAAGGGCAGAAGACTAAACATGGATGGGTTTTAATCAGCAAATGTCTGACACTCCCCTGAGACCGCGATAGAGCGGGGTAAGTTATTTGATGATTTCCCATTCGAAAAAAAAGGTTTTCTTATTCGTATACAAAAACCGGACTCATTTAAACTTTAGACTAAAACTTGTTCTACTTGTTTTGGCATGTAGACAATCATAAAATCTGAATACATTATCGAAGTCAATTTTCGATTCACAAGATTGTGACAAACACTTCGACCAAATTTTATTAAAAACTGCAAAATCAAATCCTTACTAATATTATAAAAGCGAAAGTGAGTTTGTTTGTTTGTTACCTCTTCACGCTTCAATGGCTTAACCGATTTTGATGAATTTTGGTACAGAGATAGTTGGGAACCAGGAGATGGACATAGGCTAATTTTTATTAAAAAAAAGTGGTATGTGCGGGAGAAAGAGGGAAGAAAAGGGAAAACTTAGCGTTGCTATTACAAATCAATAAAACGCAAGGGGAACTGTGTTACCCCAAATTTAACGCGGGCGACGCCGCGGGCGAAAGCTAGTTTGTATATAATTCTAGAATTCTTAGAGTCTAGACAAAGACGTGATACGTGTGAAGTACGGTCAGCATCAACTCGAGCGTCTAAGGTCGTTTACACGGTGACATTGGACTGGCATCAAGTCATAATGCATTTATCTTAGCAAGCGACCATGATCTTGTCGATTGAGTCTGTTATTGATAAACATACATTTTACATAATGTGAATCTAATGCAGATTTGTAGATTAAATACTTCTTTTATAGAACTAGATTGTTCAAGACTATATGTTGCTCTATGGAAGAATATAAAACTAGGTAAAGGTTATGAAAACTTGTTTAATCGTTGGTTCGTATCAAAGGCATACCAATTTACTACTCGTTCTGTAATTAATTTATAGCATTTTGAGCAATAAATTATCAAATGCTGTCAAAGATGGAATTAGATAATAATGACATATCATTTTTACGAGACGAATTATATTACTTTTGTAGCTGTTCCTAAATCTAGGGAAACTAAAAATAAAAAACTAAATGAAAACTAAAATAACAGCTTTGAGGGGTAAAATTACAGTGTTCCCTAAATTAGTATTATGTATGATTCCCCATATTTTTCGTGGATCACCAAATAATTTCCCCAGCTCTGGGCGGAGCGGGGAGGAGAGTCAGACTTGTACTGACTAAAATCCACCCATGTTCCTTCTATTGCCCCATTATGTTCCGACGCCACGGTATCTTTTCGAACAACCCGCAACCCCGGCAGGCGCTGGCCCTGTTAGGCCCCACTGCTAAATTAGCATTATGTTTAATTCCCTATTACGGGTTTATTTGCATTTGCTATCAAAAAGGATTACATAAATAGCATCGAATCTCGATACCTATTATACCATCGTGTATCAGACAGGTTTTTTTTTACGAATTGTTTATTTGGGTATTCAAACGATTATCTACATAAAGAATCAATGATACGTAAAAAAACCAGTGATCGTGTTGATGTTATCAAAATTATTTTGTGAGATATTTTCCTGTTTAATATTTGATAATTATTCTTAACTTTAATGTGGAACTGATACTGCTACCGTCCATTGATATAATTAATAAGCCATTAAGATTAACCAATCCGCAGATGTTATTTCCTGTTCGATTTATAATAATATATTATATATATTATTTATTGAAATTGTATAATGCCTCATTAAGGAAATCGTAGTAACTTGAAAAAAAAATAGCAAGTTTTTTAACACCCCATCATAAACTATGTCATGTTTATGACCTTGCCTTCCAATTTAATCTTCTCACATTTAAAACTAGTTGGATGCTGGATACAAAAGGATATTAAAATGTTTCTCTAAAATATATTTTTTTCTTTCTCAGCCTGACCACTGACGTCAGAAGTCAGAAGATACGATTAGACATGAGCTTAGAGGTGTGATAACATTATTTACAAGAAAGTACCGTGACATTATCGACCTACAGACCGGCCAGACGCGGTGAATGAAAGCCGAGCATGCGCAGAAGAGCCCGCGATTTGCGACACCATTGTATTCGAAACAATACTCTAATATTAATATTAAACTAGCAATAGGAACAAAGCCAAAGATATACAAAGATATCTATAGAAAAAAATTAAAATAATGTTAAAGTTAAAGAAATCTCCAAAACACACAGACAAACAGACGATAAAGAACAATTGCATCACAAACTCACTGTACACTGATCAATAAAATACACACTAACATAAAAATTAATAAAAACACACGAACATTCTCATAAGACAGCACACGCGGGGGAAATTGGAAAATTTACACAAATCCCAATGGGTTGTTGTAAATTATGTGTATAACGGAGCAAGGGTCCAGGCCGACGGTAGGGCCAGAACTGTCCGTGACGTCACACAGGCGCGGCGGCGCATGCGTACAGAAAACACCGCATCAGATATACAGATACTGGATGGTTACAAGAAATGTGTAATCGTTTAGATAAAAGAAAATCCACCAACGCAATGGCTTTGTTTATGTATTTGAGGTGTGAAAAAATTTGGACTCGTCAAAAACAACAGACGATACAAAATTAGTTCTTGTGGAATTGGATGCATTTTCGGAGCGAAGTCGGTATAATTTTAAATTCGGGGATGTTTTTGAAGTTTAAATCTATTATCGCACTTTCATCTTTAACTTCTCTCATTTACTACACCTAAAACAAGCTGTACTTTCCATAGCTTAGTGAAGATTCAAGGAAACAGCACCAGGAAGCATACGTTGTTCCATTATACTTGGGAGTCGGTACAATACGTTCTCTTCTTCCACTCTTTCTCCTCCAGTCTCATTCAACTTTTTCTCACAACACCACATCACCATTTTTACACGGTTCTCCTTTCTTGACTTATATTCTTTTTTTGTCCATGGTCTTTAATATAATCCTTACTTGTTTGTTTTCTTAATCCCTACTATTTCCCTACTAATATTATAAATGCGAAAGTAACTCTGTCTGTCTGTCTCTTCTTCACGCCTAAACCACTGAACCGATTTCAATGAATTTTGGTACAGATATAGTCTGGGACCCGAGAAAGGACATAGGATAGTTTTCATTCCGGAAATCCCCCGGGAACGGGAACTATTAATCCACGCTGACGAAGTCGCGGGCAAAAGCTAGTATGTTATATTTACAACAACAACAATTGCATGTCTCGTAACGTAATGCACTGTAAATTGTGACCTGTTTACACCTTCCTCGTGACGAGTGTAAGAAGCGCAGAAAATATCAGAGTCAGGTTATCTTGTTATTCTCATACCAACTTCAATTTCAATAAACAATTACCTACCACATCATATTAACTCAGGTTTCGTTTTCAAAACAATTTACTCAGTAGAACATTCTAGATATCATTTTCAGCCACTATTATACATCCGTGTTTACTACGGCAGCGTAGCTGTGTCCTCATTTGTTCTACATTAATTACTCAAGAGCGTAAATTAAACAATATTTGATTACTTCGTCGAAATGGTCCGAAGGCCGGAATTATTGTGAGCCCTGTCCCATTTTATCGTTTTGTTTCTTCGTAAATTTTTGTCAGTTTCACGATGTCTCTTGGAAATTGGCAATGTTTAGTTAGTTTCTAAAGATAAATAGTGGTGGGCGAATTTTGGCGGATTCTTCATAATTAGCGAACGGTTATGTATGTGATAAAGATTCTTATGCTGCTTATAATTCCAGAAGATGCTACTTACTAATGAGAAAGTCAATTTTCAAATTTATTTGACCAGAACCGTGGTTATTTTGGGCAAAAAGTCAAAAATAGGTTCCCAAAAGTTTATAAAGGGTTACTTTAGGTCAAACTATGTGAATGGGCAGAGGTTTACGTGTACGCCGACATAGAATGGGATTGTATAGCGTAGTAGTATAGTATAGTATATAATAAGTTACAACAGTCACGCATAGAGCGTCAACAGCACAATTTAAATTTATTAGAGCGGCACACGTATTTTGATAGGAGACGACTAGTTCTAATGTGGACTCAACCAGGCTAAGTTGGTCCCAGACGTCATACGGTGTTACGATACCGTTTGATATTATAATGCATACGAAATGCATTGCTTCTTGCAATGGAGTTCCTTGCTCGTTACTTTCCGAAAGATCTTCGTATTGGAACGGCCAACCTGTATTAACTAACAGAGCGACATTTATTGACTATTTACACAAAAAGTCTCACATGTCTCAAAAGAATTTAAATTCGGAGACGGACGACGGAGGTTCTCAACGGAGATTTAGTAGGGGAATTAACTTCATCCCGTTTTGTTTGGTCACTGTATTTAAGCGCTAACGAGCCCTACCTCTATCTTTTTGGCATTAAGTTAGCGCACGAGATCGACATAATTCTTCCGGAATCGAAGCGTTTATGTGCTAGAGCGGAAAAATGCTCGCGCACTTTATTGATGTCACTGAATAAAGGACTGTATCAATATTGTCTTTAAGTATACAATTGGGCATTGGCGCATCCTCGGAAGACGAGGAGACCCTTGGTGTATACGAAGGATAATAAATCACCGTCCGTCCGTCCAGTGGCGACAGGCAGTATCGATGGCGTCAGTGTTCTACGCGCGCCTCAAGGAGATGTCAGCAAAGTAGAGGAGCCTGCCGGGGTTGCGGGTTGTTCGAAAGAGATACAGTGGCCCGGGAATATAAAGGGCAAAAGCGGGAATTTTTAGTCAGTACAACTTTGACACTTTCCCCTGCTCCCCGGAAAGTTATTTGCTGATTTCCCATCTGCATAAAAAGAGACAGTTAATGATAAAACAGTTCTTTAAAGTTTAAGGTCCCTTTGGTGGAAACTGCCATTAATGATATGGTGTTTTTGGGTGGTCTTAGCCTAAGAATGTACTCTGTAAGATTAGAACATTTTACTGAAAAATTTTCCAGATACAATTTCAACATGTCTTGTACAGTATAAAAGTGTAAAATGTAAACAAAGATATCTGTGTTCACGTCATTTGACGAGTCCGCTATAATATTGTGTTATACATAGGCGGGTATATGAAACATGGTAATTTAAATCATGTATTTATACTGAATACTACTTTGATAAGGATTTTAAATTACAGTTTAGCTATTTTTACGATAAATATTTTCCTGTTAATAACAATGTCCATAGACTGTCCATTTGATTATAAAGTCAAGTAAAATATTTTAAATGATTTTTCTTTTATTTTTCTTACTGTTTTTTTTTTCATTTTGTTGGTTTGATAAGACTTAATATATTATACTAACAGTAATACTCACTTGGAACAAAAAAAAACAATGCATAGATATTTTTTGCTGCAATAATCTACAAAAATAATTATTAAATAATATTTTGCATGTGATAGGTAATGGCTCAAGTAAATTTCTAGTTCAAACATATTTTTTACCAATGCTAGGTGATGTAGGAGTCTAAATAACAAAGCAATGCTTAATTTAAGTATCACCTAATGTTGATGTAAACAGGCATGTGAAAACCAAAAATTACATAAACTTGACAGGCACTCTAGAAACTCATGAAATCCAGTTATTGTGGCTGAATACATCTAGCCAGTACTTTCATCCTCAATAGATGTCATATAAATTTATTTTAAATAGCAATTTTTTTTTAATACATAACATTGCTCCACACTAGGAGTGTGTCCTGTATTGTGGGTGCATTTATAAACATTTAAATTCACATACATAAACAGCCAGACCCCGATACAACTACCTGAGGTCATACAAATATTTGTTCCGTACGGGGATCAAACCGAAAATAAGGTTAATAGGACACACGCACATTTCAGTTAAGACACCTGTATATTTGTATAACGAACTTCAAAACTTACTGCATCACCAAAATTTTAGTTAGGACACAAAGTTATTGCATGTTACTGGATTCAGAAGCTAAATCACAGAATGAAAAACCTACATACCGTGTCCAATGTCGGCACGCATAGTTGAGACTTGGTCATAGAGGGCAGCACAAATCCATGTAAGCATCAGCAGCCATAGTATGAGAGTTCCTCTGACTGCCCAGCGTAGGGCACATCGTACTTCAGCACCAATGTTATGTTCAAGTGCTGTGGGAGCAGAGTTTCGGCTGCGTTCACGTCTGAAAGTAAGCGAGAAGTTTTAGGTTTTATATAAATACTTTTTGAATATTTGCAGTCAATCGAATCATCATAGAAAAACTAGAATAATTTCTTACAAGATTTTTTTTAATCTATTAGGTGATTTCATAAGTCATACCCATATTTCATAAGTTTACTTATTAAGTCTATCTAACAAAACACTTTTAGTTACACATTTTTCTAATCTAATCTTAAGAGTTAAAAAAAATAGCATTCACTGCTGCAGATGAAACATTGCTAAACTATTAGGGTAACATAATTCATATTTTATTTAATATGTTATAATGCTAGCCAACAGGAATGAAACAAGATTGATGAGAAATCTATAGGTCAGACGACTTTATCTGGCTAAAAACAAAAGCAATACAACAATAATACAGCTTCACATAACCTCTTTTTCCTATGTATAATAAGTATCTTGTATATCAAAAGGAAGTTTTTATGCTGATATATACATATAATAACTACTACGCACCTTGTTATTTTTTTCTTTCTGCTAGGAATTATTTCTAGCTGCAAGTCTTCTGACTCTTCATCACTAGACAAGTCCAAAAGACGGAAGTTTTCCTTGTTGACTTTCGATGGTGCAGACATTTTAGTTTCCGGCTCATACACCACATGCTATAAGTTACTTTCGTGTGCGATATGCATCAGACAGATAATCGAACTGTATTTATTTACTTGCAATCATACATTCTCATCAAGGTTACAAAAGTTTGAAGATACAAAAGCTTACCGCAACTAAAAGGTTATGAATTAAGGGTACTAGACTAATTGTGGATAGAGAAAAACTAGAGCTAACTAATTAAAAGATATGTAATAATATTGCTTTAGAGATTCGAGCTAAGCTACGTTTAATAAATAGCAAAAATATAGAAGTAATGAGAAATGTCAAAGTCAAAATTAATTCTCTTCGCTGATGGCTCTGTGATTCTATATTGTTGTTGGTGGAAAATGACAGCATGTAAAATAAAACCGGTATGTATAGGGGGAAATGGACAGCAACAAAAGTCAGAGTAAATAACCCCAAGAAATAGCAAAGCTGGAGCTACCCTCTCTGACAAAGTTCATTGGCCATAAGACATTTACGTTATTTCATCGATGGTGTACCGTTATCGTTTTATATCGCACCCTAGTGCACTCAAATAACCGGTTTAAAAACGGTTTGCCCCTTATAATCTGTAAAAACGTGGTGTTATCACAAGCATAGAGTACATTGTATATAATGACATCACAAGTAAGCTTGAACTCTACACTAACATGGCTTAAATACATATGAAGCTCTAGCAAAAAAAAATTGTGGTACGTTGATAGTTAAAAGGGCTAACAGGTAGGTGATTTGCAGCAGTAGCGTTTATAAACACAAGAGCAACGAGGCAGAGAAATACAATCATTATCGTACATTTTGTCGGTACTGCCTTATGCAAATTAGTGGTCATTTTTCATATTACGCTACAATATTGAACGTAATTACAATTTTGTTTTCTTTCTCAAGTCATAATTTACACTTCACTCTCTCTCGCAAAAAGTTTCAAAAATCTTTTGTTCGGTTGCTCGCCTTTCGACCTCTAGCGCTTATTACTCTGCTCTAGTCAAACATAAAACAAAATAATAAAAAAAGTATTTTTCTAGCAACTGGCAATTTTGTTATGTCAAAATCCATCCGAGCCGATCTGTCACTTACTGTCACAAATTGTAAATTGCAATGGATTGTGCGCCGATTTTATTTCATTTTTTATTTAGTGTTTAATGGAATACAATAGTAGAAATTTTATTTAAACAGTTACAACCATGAAAGAAAAATGGAATTTTGTTTTGTATTTAGTTTGGTTTGCTTACTTGGTTCTGTCAGCGAGTCTCATGTTCGGGCATGGATTCCTGTTATCCCGTAAAACTCTGAATGATGTATCGGAATGCTTGCCGCTCGATAGATTCGGATGTGATGGGCATGAAAACTCTGCAGTGGAGGGTATTTGTAGCGAGGATGAGAAGATACGTCGAATTTTGTCAGTACCTGGCGGGCCGATGGCGTGCGTCCCGCAGAAGTCTCGAGTGGTGTTTTTATTAGTGGACGCGCTACGGTATGATTTTACGGAGTACGATGAAAGTATTGAGGATCCGTTGCCGTATCAGAACCGGTTGCCGATAATGCATGAGATGCTGGAACGTTGGCCAGAGAGCGCGCGCCTTTATCGGTTCATGGCTGATCCGCCAACCACTACCTTCCAGCGTGTAAAAGCCCTCGCCACTGGCTCGTTACCGACCTTCATTGACGCGAGTGCTAACTTTGCTGCAAATGAGTTACAGGAAGACAATATCATTGACCAGGTAATTTAATAAGATGCTTGGTTAATCACATAATATTCTTTCCTCTGATGTAATGAAGTATTTAAATCCTATCCTTGTCCTTAATTATTATCTTCACACTAATTATTACTATCAAATTGATAAGATAATTCTAAAATAGGTGATTAAGAACAACGGGAATGCGGTACTCCTTGGAGATGACACATGGGCTCGTCTGCTACCAAAACGCTGGCTGCGATCTCATGCTATGTACTCATTCCACACCTGGGACTTGGATACTGTTGATGCAGGTAATTGTTAAATTGCTACTTTATTTCTTTGGCTAAAGTTTCTTAATTAAACTTTAATCTGTAATATTGTGCATCAACAATAATAATAAAATGGCTAAGCATTTGATTGCTGTGCTTTGTTCTGTAGGTTTGATCCTTGCATGGAAAAAATATTTGTATCACCTACAGATAGTTGTTCCGGGTTTGGCTGTTTGTAGATGTGTGTTAAATATTTGTAAAAGCACACATGATAAAGGAGAATTGCATAATTAGTGCGGGACATTTTTAATTATTTTTTAAGAATGTACATGTAGGTTGAGTTGTTGTAGCACTTTGGTAGGTAACAGCATAATTTCATAGCCTGTATATTTAAATTAAAAAAGGGTAAAAATCAACATAATTTTTATCTCACTAAATAAAAACTAAAATTTTGGATAGAATTTCCAATACACCAACCCTCACTTGATGCTTGCAGGAGTAGATTCAAAAATATATGACGAACTAAGAAGAGATGATTGGGACATGTTGGTAGCCCATTACTTGGGCGTGGACCATGCTGGTCACAGATATGGGCCCAACCATGCTGAGATGTCGAGGAAGCTAGACGAGACCAATTTAAGACTGAAGAAAATAATAGCCATGCTACCACCGGACGTACTGTTATATGTGGTTGGAGACCATGGCATGACTGAAACAGGTATGTATTAGTCTGTGTAGAATACACTCATTTAAGCACAATTGTGGAAAATTAATGTGATAATTAATTATTTCTATCTGTTCTATTAACAAAATAAAACATATATGGCTCTAGATTCTCTTGGGGTAATGTAAATTGTCTTTAAATTATATATTATGTAATTCACAGTAAATTTCACTACTGCGGCAGTAAATGTTTGTAAATGTAATAGTTGGGATACCTATGTATTTTGAAACTTCATCCTATACTATTAAACCATTGTATAGAAAGATAAATAATTTAATTAAAATTATGTTCTTGTGGAAATATCTGAGGATAACTTAAGACATATACAGTCAAGAAACCAGGTTTGTCAGATTAGACTATTTTTTGTACTGTATTCAAAAATATCAAGATTTTTAAAAAGAAAAAAAAAACAACTGTCTGACAAGACTGGTTACTTATCTCTTTTTTTAACTGTACCAGTCAAATTACAGTATTGAGAAAACAGCACTCTAATTGCATAACACCTTTTCAATAATTTATGTATGTTTATCAACAATTATACTGACCAAGTTTTTAAACATAATACGATGATGGTTGTTCATTTGACAAAATGAAAACAAGCTTGTGTCATTACAGTCCTTTCACACTTAGATTTCTTGTGATATAAACTTTATGACTATGAGAATAAAGTTCACTGTGAAACAGAGGTTTTTTTCTTTGCCGTATAGATGATTCCTTTTTCCCACCTCAACGGCTTAGGTGGTGGTTTTGGAAAGGTTCCTCAAAGTGCAGGAGGAATTACATATAGCACCTGACAGGTGTTTTTTTTTTGCATAAGAGAAAACTTGTAATAACTTCCCCTCTTCATTGGAATACCCCCACCAGACTAAGCTAATATTCAAGTAAAGCTAATATTCAAGTAAATAACCATGAAATACCGCAGAGCTATGCAATTAGGGTGCCAATAACATAAAAAAGTAAAGGCTAAGCTATGCTCTACAGATATATTCACCAAGAATTATTGTACTTGTAAAAAATATTAAGTAAAGGTACAAATTTTTCACATTGTTTTAGACTCACATGAATGGACCAACTCTGATGGTAGGTATTCAATAGTATTGCTTGCAATGTAGAAGATTTTTGTGTGTAACTATTTTGTTTAGGCTGAATTTGCTGCTATGTGTGTGATTCTAAAGCATTTTTGTTAGAATTTGTGTCCATGGAAATAGATTGTAGTTAGTACTTATTGTTTTTGTGAATAGTCTGTGATTACGCATTTGCTTTTTTTTTGTAACAGAGCTAAATAACATGTGTTGTTATCGTGCAGCAATAACTAAAATGTTTTGTTTGAATTAACAATGACAATTATTTCTCAAATTATTCCGATTTTGGTTATAGACGAATTAAGCATAGATATCTTAAGTTGATTTTTTTTATCAGCTGCACAGATTTGCATGCAATACAAGGCATTAGACATAATCACCAATAATTATAAAACATCTCCTTTGGCCAGGTGACCATGGCGGCGAAAGCAAAGCCGAACGCACCGCCGCATTCTTCGCGTACCGGGGCGCAGGCTTAGCCGGGACTGGGGAAGACATAATGACTGGCAAGGAAGTGCAGCAGACGGATCTAGCTCCTACCATACTTGCAGCGCTAGGCAGGCCGCCGCCCGCGCCCTCTCTAGGACACCTACTGTTACCTGTACTGCCTAAGTCCAGCAAAACACATACATTGTTGCATATAAGTAACAATCTGAAACAGGTCAGTTTAACCAACTGTCTACCTTATGTGCATATAAGTTTTATCTTTCTTTGAAATCTAGCGTTCGTTTTATTTTTTCAACCTAGTTTCATTGTTATAATTTTATCACGTGTGACTAACTTTCTTGCGCTACCATGCGCATTATCTGTAACATAATATATTCATCATATTTAAACAATATGATACCACCGACAGATAACACAATACATGATTCGCTACGGAGAGGAATCCCAACAAGTGTCGCTCGACAGCCTCGCGCGTCTTATCAACGCGACGAGGGAACAGCTAAATAAAGCCGCCACCATTGAAACTGATGACGAACTCAACAATTACGTCGCGGATGTCAGGTAATGCGGAAATTATGTAAACAAACGAATTTGAATGTTGACCTAATGTAATAAAGTTTAATTTTGTTGCAGGGTTCTGGTTGACAACGTACGCAATGTTTTCCGCGAAGTTTGGGTCGAATTCGATTCGCTCTCTATGCTCAGAGCTCTTTTACTTCTTCTCTTGGCGATATTTTTCAATTGGTTGATAACTGAAGGTCTTCCTATGGAGAGGCTCCCGGCTGTCTTCGCCAGCACCTTTGTCCCGACAGGACTTATTTCAATGGCTATTTGTGTCGGCGTATGCTACACAGCTTACTATTTCAAACTTTTAGAAGATCTTGAGCACGCTATTTTCTTGAGTACTGGTTTAATATCATCTAGTATAACGTGTGTTTTAATAATAATGCACTGGGATGGGATCGCTCAAAGGTGGTATGAAGGACGGTCGCAGTTCTACGAGCGTTTCGCACGTGCGGCCTTAGCGGCTTCAGCGGCCATTTTAGTATCGAACAGCTACATCATAGAGGAGGGGTCTACCCTCGCGTTCCTGTGTATGACTGTGTTAGGGCTGATGGCTTGGAACTCATCGACCATTAATACGTTATTTTATTGGATCGCTTGTGGAGTGGTATTTGCCGGAACTAGATCGTATCGCGGCTGTAGAGAGGAACAGGGGGATTGTTGGACGGCGGGAGCGGGAGTGCCTACGGGGCAGTCGTCACGGCCTGCGCTAGTTCTAGGCATGGGTACCGTGGCTGCTGTGGTAGCTATTTGCAGGCGGCATGTGGGCTGGCGGGGTTATTGCACCGTTGTCGCTGGATTGTTAGCTTGTTCACATTGGGCAACAGGCTATGGATCATTGGGATCACCCAGTCGTGCTAAATTACTTGCCCGAGCGGCTTGGCTAGTCCTAGCAGTAATGTTGTGTCTCGTATGGAAACGCGAAGGTCGTGGCGCCACCCTGCCCCTGATGGCAACCGGTCTGATGATCTTTGTCGCTAACACACTTGTACTTGGTGTGTCGTACGCTCCGGGCGCAGTCTTAGCCTTTATACTGGCATGTTTAGCTCTTAATATTGTTGCCAATTTGAAAAATGAAAGTTCTACGAAATTTTGTAAGTGTTTTTCCTTTTTGCTTAAAATAAGAACTCCTTTCGTTTTCATTTATTTTTAATCCGTATCCCTTTTTTTAGCTCTGGTAACTCGGTGTAACTCAAGCGTCGCTTGTATGTGGGCCTTGTTGGCATCTTATGCGTTCTATGCCACGGGCCACCACGCCACACTGGGCCATGTCCGATGGGCACCTGCTTTCCATGCTGGAGACCCTAACTATTTGGATATTGGACCGCCCATCACAGCTTTTTTGGTCTCAATGGAATTATTTGGTAAGAAATATGATTAATGATTGCACCCTATTTTTTTTTATTAAATCATGTTTTTTTAAGCGAGTACCCTAAGGGGTTAATAATATGGTTTGAAAGAATACTTTGAATTGACCATCCTTGCCTAAAAATAAAATGAAAACAAGAACTTATGTCATGGTGACCGTATATTGCGTTAATGTCTACAACCGAAAAAATACTGTGTATTTTAATAACAAAGTAACTGTGTTTATTAGGATCTCATTTGGCGTTCGGCGCGGCAGTGCCCCTGTTAGCGCTGTGGGGTGAGAACGGAGCCGGCCGGGTGGGCCCTCGCACGCAGCTAGCGGCTGTCTTCTCACTGTGCCTCAAGTTTATGCTGTGCTTTGCTATTAGGGTAAGTAATAAACAACAACTGCGCTGCACCATGCATGCGCTGTGATTTTTCTTATAAATGCCTGTAGAACCAAATTGCACTTTATTGATCATTTGATTTATAAACCTCCATGGCCACTTCGGTAAATCATCCATGAATATCACTAGCTCGAATGAGGTTATGTACTGAAATAACCTACAAGTGAGCAATCTACTTTTGTGTGGTAATTTTTGTACATGTTTTAGCAAATAATACTCTTCAGGAAACATTTCAAATTGAGAATTGTGTAAACCTAATTAACCAATATTAACTTTTTATATCAGGTATTCGCGTGTGCGATCTCAGCTACAATCCACTGCCGGCACCTGATGATATGGGGCGTGTTCACACCGAAGCTGCTGTTCGAGTTCGGCGCGTGCGCAGCCGCGTTGCTCGGCACGGTGTTCGGGGCCGCACTGGTCGCGTGGCACTTGCCCACGCAGCACCGCTCCAGTTGACACAAGCGCCACGATTAGGCTGTAGTTTTATATGGACTGGACTAAGGGCCTCGGTTAATAGATTCAATGAATATGAATGGGGTGACGAGAGCTGTTACTGCATAGACCAATGCTTTTTAATTGTTAAATGTTACCACACTCCTTTGTTGTAAACAACGGATTACGGGTAACCAGGTCACCCGGACGTATACCACGTATTTAGAATCGGTTCTTCTGCGCCAAGATAGCTGCAGAGTCCTGATCTAAAACTGTATGAAAAGGACTTTATAATTATGAATATGGCTAGAAGCTTGTCTATTAAGAAGCAGTCGCTGTGGCCGAAAGCTGTTGGAAGGCATCATCATCATTCGGAAGCTACGCACACTATTTGAATAGATTCGTTTGTTACACTGTAAAACTATTTTCAAGACTAGAGGCAACTCGTGTTTCTAGAGCATTTACTAACGAGAGAACTGAGTCAATGTGTTTTCTATTGTTTTATAGAGCTGGCCCACACCAAACGCTTTCATAAATTTTGTGAAGATGTCATACACTGGGTAAGACATTATCACTCACTCATACTGCCAATATAAGTTTAGTGTGGACCAGCCTTTGTACTTCTCGCTATGACCAAGGATTTTTCCCTAGATTTTTAAAGGACGATACTAGTGCCGAGTTTAATTGTCTAGTTACGAGGCCCTTACAGTGAGTTTACAATGAGAAAGTGGCTGACCTCGCGCCACTTTGAAAATGTTCACAGCTAAAAAATAAATCTAAATGTAAATCTAAAGAAGTTTGTTGTTTATTAATTTATTTATTGCTAAAAAATAAACAAATATTTTGTATTGAGAAGCATTCAAGTGACAGTTGGCGGATAGTCTCAACATGGCGCGAGTTCAGTCACTTTCTCATTGTAAACGCATTTTATATTATATGCTTGGACAGACTGTTATAACTAAAATAATCTTATTGTACTGTTTTGAATGAGATTATAGAGATATTATACAATGCATGCGAATGTGAAAGACATTATTATAATGTTACTTTTATTGGAATGTTTTATGTGTGAGATGCGAAGTTTTTTTTACGAAATTACGGGTTCATTTTGTGCTTAATGGTTGTATTAATTTTAATTTTAAATGTCCACCCAAAGCATTTTAAATATAGATATTAAAGATGTATTTTTAATATAATTTATAGCACTTGATCAAACACTGCCATAGGCAGTTACATAGTTGTTATTGAACGTAACGTTTAGAAATGTTGTTATTTCTTTCATTGGAATTTAAATTAACTTATTGTAGATTCAAACAAATCAGTATTTGTTCTAGTTGACATAAATTAAGTTAAAGTTTTAGCAGTATAATGTATCTAATTAATTATAAATCGCCATAATATGATGAGTAGCGTAGATATTTATTACTTATTCCATTGACATTATGATTTTGTCAGTATGATTTTTTTTTATAACAATAAAGATTTTTAGCACACTGCAGGGTTTTAATAAAAAAATAAATTAAACGTATATATTATAACATTTATTTATTATAGAATACTATGACTTGTTACTGTCAATGTGAGGAGAATATAGTTTGTAATAAGATATAATCAAATCTTAGAACCCCAGACGAAAATGTAGAATCATGGTCACATAGCTAGCATACTCTAGAACTTAAGCTTGTGACGAATAGCACCTTCACTCACCAATATGTATAACTAATTTCGAAATGAATTATTGAAACTGGATATAAAATTCATTGCACTCTGAAATACATGCACTGTTGGATTTGGAAGAGGGCAGATCACGTGGAGGGCGCAGGCGGGTTGTACGGGCTCAACAGGTACTCGGAGAACGAGTTCACAGCCGACGCGCCGCGCACCTCCTTATCCAGAAGAGGCAGTTTGGTCACATGGAAATCTTCATACAAGTCTGCAATTTGTTCGAGATACTTCTCTTGAACTTTATGTCTCGCCGCGCACAGGTCGCACGGCGCTTGTGTCCTCAGTAACAGCTGGTTGACGATAATGTTGTGTGTGTCAATGCCGCACCGCGTCAGTTCCTGAACTAGTCGCTCAGTCTCATAGAGTGAGAGGAACTCTGCAATGCAGACACAAACGAAAGTTGTCTGATTGGGGTCCTTGAATTGGGCGTTGACTTGTCTGATCACTGAGAGCATTTCATCCATTTTGTTGCTGAACATGTCCGAGTTGAACTCTGCCAGGCCAAACAGTGTTGCTACTTGGTTGATGAATGGCGCCACCTGAAAAACAAATAAGAACATTAAAATTAAGGACTGACCTTAACATACTGACTTTAATTGTATTAGTTAATTTAAATTGTTAATTAGTCTTAACGTTTGAACACGTGATCTTGTGTGATGGCAAAATACATCTAACTATTTAAAAAATAAATATGATGCAGATTTGCTATACTTTATTGGACGGACTGTGTATTATAGATATTTAGCGAGTAAACACAAATTATATAAGTCCCAAAAAGGCAAATTAATGTTTGCAAGTCAAATTCGCGAAGTTAACGCGCGTGATTTGCATGTGGGTATTCTCGAAATGTTTGTGGCACGCGACGTCGTAACCTGTAAGTGTGAAATGTTCCCTAGTATTTAAGTTAATATCATCACCCATAAGCTATATTCATTAATCTAAATTCCTTTAGTTTTGAGGGGCCTGGTGATCCGTAACATGAGGCCTATTTCGGGTACCAGTCTCTCACAAACATTCATATTTATTAGATTAAGTATTATTGTTTACCATAACATTTGTGATGAGAAATAAAATACCTTAGACTTCAATCGCATAAGTTTTCCAAGACCTCGTTCGACGACTTGTGGGAAAGACAGCAGACGCAGGGTATGTCCTGTGGGCGCTGTGTCGAACACCACTGCACTGAAGTTCATTCCCTTCACCAGCTTCATCACCTAGAAACATATAAAACATCAAGCTATAAAGCTAGGCAAGGTTGATCTGTCGTACACACATACCACATTTTGTTAGTATGTTTGAAGACACATGTGATAGGAGGGCGAGCATATTGTTACTAATATTATAAAAGCGAAAGTGAGTTTGTTTGTTACGTATTCGCCTAAATCGCTAAACCGATGGTTGGTAGTCCTTGGAGATGGACCTAGGCTAAGGGAGAAAGAGAAAACTTAGCATTGATATTACAATAAATAAATCACGAAATGGGAACAGTCTTACCCCGAAATTAAGCGAGCGAAGCCGCGGGCAAAAGCTAGTTGGACATAAATCTACACTCCAGTGAGACACAGAGTGTAGATTTATGACAGTGACCTTGACAGGCCTGCAGGCTACTGCATCTGAGAGGCCTGCAAGGGCCTCTGCCTATCGTAGCTGCGGGTTGGTCCGAAACAGATACCGCGGCCCCGGAATAGAAAGGCCAAACAAAGAACGTGGATGTATTTTTGTTATTATTACACGGAGTGCAATTATTGGTTACCGTGTTATGGTGCAATAAATTTCGGGCCGTGGGTCTTGATTTATTGTTTTCTTGGAGATTCCCGCCGTATTTTTTTACATTTACTCCTTCGTGTGCGTTATTTGAGGTTGTCTTTATCTGGCTATAGGTTTAAGACTGAGTAAATAATGTAATGTATTTGTAATTTCAAAATAACAGTTTTTTACTACTACTGAATGCGTAATATGAAAGTTTACATATTTTTAGCGTGAAGTCGCTCAGCTTGAAAGTTTTTTTGCCCTAACTGGAGGTCTTAATTTCAAGGCATCCACAGGAATTGCTCGGTTAAGCAGACGACAACCTTCTAGTTTGAACTGCGAGATGACATTCATATATAAAAAAAAAAAACTATCAGCCACTGAGCAGACATTACGTGGATGTAACAAGACGCCAACGCGTGACGTAGGCGCAACACTTTGCGCCTACGTCACGCGTTGGCGTCTTGTTACATCCACGTAATGTCTGCTCAGTGGCTGATAGTTTTTTTTTTTTACTAATATTTTATAGCCTAATAGTTTAGAATCTGTCCAGACAGTGGTCTGGACAGATTCTTATGGCTATGTCACACGTCTGTAGTAAGCCAGACTAGAGATATCGGGATTCCTACAGGCTATGAGAATTTATTTACGTTATACAGCTCTAATAAATTAACATCTCACAGCTCACTTCATAACTAATTTTCCTACATGATAAAGGGAATGAATCATGGCTGATATTATGATTATCAACTATTCATACATTTAGATTGAATTTAAGTTATTTAAACACTTATAATGATAACATCCTGTTATTACAATAACACAATTCATGGTTAATTTAAATTATAATTAATATTATCAAAAATACACATATACATTTTTTTGGTTTAACAAAAAAAAAAACTACTTGGACATGCAGTGTTCCTTAGCACCAAATGACATGATAACAGTATTTATAATGCTGATTCATTCGTAAATTTTCACTCTACAGCAAATGTATAAACGTTTAATAGCTATCAATAGAAACTGTTATATCTATACTAATATTATAAAGCTGAAGAGTTTGTTTGTTTGAACGTGGTAATCTCAGGGACTACTGGTTGGAATTGGATAATTCTTTTAGTATTGGATAGTCCATTTCTTGAGGAAGGCTATAGGCTATATAACATCACGCTACGACCAACAGGTGCTGAGCAGCGCGGGTAAAACCGTGGGGAACAGCTAGTGTAATATATAAAATTCTCGTGTCACAGTTTTCGTTCCCATACTCCTCCGAAACGGCTGGACCGATTTAAACTAAATTTTGTGTACATATCCAGTAGGTCTGAGAATCGGCCAACATCTATTTTTCATAACCCTAAGTGAGCAGCGGGTGAAACCGCTGGGCACAGCTAGTTTATTATATATTTCTTTTTCTCTAACTGTTAGGTATTTGAAAACACCCATGTATGTTTTAAGATTCTAGATATTTGTTATGGCTTCTTCAAAATTGTATTAGAACTGCTTTTATTTTTCCACAGCTAATCTTAACAAGGGTTATATTTTGATGATGCATGTGTATCACCCTGTCAACAGGGTGATACACATGCACTGTCAAACTGATGGTACAATGACAATTCAGCAACATTCACTATGTTTATTTATTTACCACCAATTATAGCATGTTCTTATGCATCCCGTGTTCTTCACATCAACAAATATTTTTGTCAAACAAAGCAATTGTTTTACTACAAAAATTGTATTACTCAATTGGGTTGCTTTTGCTAGACTACTAGATGGTAATCTGTAACTGGCACTACTATAAAAACTTATTTGTTAATCTTACCTCTGCATAACTCATAGCCTCATCAATACCAGGGAAGGCTCCCACAATTTCCTGCATCACTCCCTTGCCCAGTCTCATTGCCTCTGTTTCCCCCTCAAAGTATTCTTCGGGCAACTCTGTTAGCCCTACATTAGGGTCAATTTCCATTGCAAATAGATTATTGAAGCCTTTAACTTTGGTTGGCACCTGAAACATTTTGGAAATTTGTTTAAATTTTAGCACAATGGATATTTTAGGATAATCTGATTGTAAACAACATCAGTTTGTTAGGCTAAGCTGGATAAAAAGAAGTTGGTTTGTTTTTTTTCTACTGAGCATTTTGATTTGATTTATTTGTTTCACAGCACTTAACATTGCATGTGACCTAGTTTGTCAGTCCGGCTGAAATACTTAGGTGAAAAAAGGTTAGATAGTAAACAATGTGAATCACAAAGAGTAGGTTTGCAAAATGTAACTATTTCATCACCCAGTGCATTCCGTATTTCTGCTATTGACACTACGTCATAGTACTTAATCGTTTTTAGTGTAATAACTATACGCATAAAGAAAATAACCTACCTTGGAGAACTTTTGATCAAATGCATCAGAAATGTTATGAGCTGGATCAGTCGAAATAATCAGGACAGACTCCCGAACCTTGGCTAACTGGACGGCCAAGCTGCAGCTAAAAACAAATAGCGCTTTTAGATATCATTCGATCTGGGAGATATAACTCATTTCTGTGAAAATTTGTGTACCTGCACGTAGTTTTACCAACTCCACCTTTCCCACCAACGAAGATCCATCTGAGAGATTTCTGGTCGACCACATTCTTCAACGATGGTTCTAAAGTTTCCAAATCTTTGTTTTCTTCCATTTTTACAGAGTAATTAATTTAACGAAATTAATAAATGTACTCCAAAACAGCTCAACTCGAAAATCGTAAACGTAATTTTTTTGACGTAACGTGACGTGACATCCGTGACATGCGCAAATCGAAAGACTGTCAAAGTTCAAATTGAATGAATGTTTAATTCTATCAGCTCTATGATGAATGAATGAAACGAAAATCACCCATCACTGCAAATGCTTCAACATAGCCAAACCATGGGAATTCCCCCAAAGAGTATAGTAATATAGATGAATTCCCCAATCCCCCAGCGAATATGATGATCTACAATTCTACACAAGCTTTTATCAATTAGTGGCATATATATGGAAATAAAAATGTGTGATTTTACTAATTTTACCATCATCGAAACTTTTTGTTTTTGTATTTTCTTTGCCTAGCAACATCATTCCCCAACCAAACGTCAAAACAAAAAGCTATTTTCGCCTTTACGGACATACGTCAAGTGTAATTCTAAAACTATGAATTCGATTTTCGATCAAAATAAATAATTGATGCAATGTAATGACTGAAATGTGCAAGTTTATAAATGAAAATAATGCTCTATCGACTTTTTCGCGGTCGTTTAACATTCAAGTTCTACATTGTGTTTACTATATTAGTAATAGCTTCGATATGTTGTTACTTTTTTCCGCCGATTTATCCCATTGCCCCAGTGACTGTGCCTCCGAATCCCCTGCACCCTCGTTCTTCTCGTTTGTCTAAGTTAATGACTGTAGTGTTCCGTCAGTTTGAAGATTTCGAAAATGACATCGCTGATAGCGTGCAGTCGTTTGTGTCAGCGTTTCCTAATATGCCTGTTGTGGTAGTGTGTGAGAATACTCCTTATCCACCGTTCCCGTTCTCTGTAACCAATGAGACTTTAAAGCATGTTAAAGTATTGTCATTGGAACTGAAGCTGAGTGCTTCGCCGCAAGATTTTAATCCATTGACACAAATATTTACTGAGTATGTATTGTTTGTGCCTGATTCAACGCGAGTGTCGCGTCGGGCGCTGCAGATGGCGATGCTAGCGGCTTCAGCAAGTCCCGCACAAGCCATAGCTATTGGTGTGGGCAACTCTCACTTGATTTGCCAGCATGTGCAGTGGAATTATGCTGACTGGACCCTGCACTACAGTAAAGATGCTTCTGGCAAAGTCTGTGATGCCATACATGGTCAGCATGCACTGCTAATTAAAACTGCTGTTCTGCAGAAAGTACCACAGCCCTTTGCATTACCTTTTCCTGAGTCTCTTTATCTGCAAACTGCAGTCAAAAACGTCAAGGTAGGTTGATGCAGTAGGTAAACAGTAAATATATCACATTTCACTCAAAATCATAAATATTAATATGTTATGGTGATATTCCAGGTGCAAATATCAGTTGGCAAGCTTGGCCCAGGTCGTGGAGTGCTGAAGACTCCAGGAGCAAAGCAGAGGGCTTCTCGCCACATGCGGGACTATAGAGTAGCTCTGTACAAACAGTTGGGAGTCAAGGCAGTTATCAGGGAAGATGGCAGAGTGCAGTGGTTTGGCTGCAAGAGGGAGACACAGGTACACTATTGTGACTGGTTTATTTTATGTTTTAGTATCCAACTATTTAACATTTAAATATATAAAAACATTACTATCCTTACAAATGTTGGCAATGACAACATTTAAGTCAGAAAGTCCAACGCCTAGTCACTAGACTACACTACTAAGTGCACACCCTTCAGCTGAGAGGATGAAGATTTACAAGTACTATGCCTGCACTGTAGTTTCTAGGAGCTTGTGGCTAAATAATATCAGCTGCTCAGTTCAATCTTGCAAATTAAACCACATTTGCCTGGGTTGTTCTGTGGATGAGTGACCACATATTACTTACCAAGTTTCCTCTGTCCCTCAGAAAACAGTAGATATTTGACAGCTGTAACAGGTAGAAAGGGGTATTGTTTTACCCAAGTACTAATTGGGCTATGGAAATCAGATAGGCAACTGGATGTCATAACTAACATAGATGGGGAAAGGCTAGGCAGATGATGATGCTTGTCTGACCGATCGAGTTTTTCCTAAGCTCTTGGACAAGACCTACACGTATCTTCCGACAGCGATTGCAGAAAAGACGAATGAAAATAAGTTGTTTAGAGCCTGCCGCGGATAACTCGACTAGCGGTGTGGCGTTATACACGCTCCCCACTTTATAGGTGATCAAGACCTAAGGTAAGATTCTCTCTATTTCCAGCGCTGCTACCCTTCGGTGCAAGGCACGCCGTCCTACATGCTATCGGGACGAAACACGCCGCCATGCTGTCGCCGCAACATGCGCCGCGTCGCAGGACACGTGCTGCGTGCGTTGTTGCAAGCCGGCGCCAGGTGCTGGCTGGAGACCACGTCATTACTGGGTGCTGTTATGAGGTATAGAAGAAAGAGTAATAAAGAAAGAAAACTAAATTTGCTTCCAATTAACATAATTATGGCATACTTTTCGGTAAAGAAAGGATTTTTCCTTATGGCTACATGAATACTTATTAAATGAAGATAGAAAATTATACAATTTATAGCAGGGGTCGGCAACCTCTTGGCAAGCAAGGGCCACAAGGTGACAAATTAAACTTAAGGCGGGCCGCAGTTATTTTACTCGCATAAACCCAAGAAGCCCAATATAGCTGCTCATAATAATTGGTCATATTCCATAAAAAACCTGACGCGAAACCGCGGGTTGCCGACCCCTGATTTATAGGAAGATATAGCACAAATAGCTAAAAGCGGTCTTGAAAAGACTAGCCATTGCCCTCAGTTTCAACCGCAAGGACGTCGGATATATTATCTTGTATATTGGATCGCACTACCGTGATATATAGTAACCCTTCCTTTGTCTCAAATCAGGCCATATTCTATCAATGTACCAATTTAATGAAAATCTTTTCAATGGTTCAAGCATGAAATTATAACAGGCAGACAGTTAATTTTTCACTGAAATTGATTATGTTACACACCCTCACATTATCTTAATGTAACACTCACCAAAATTTTTCAGAGGCGACGTTCTACCCTGGGCAGAATACGTGGAGATAGGCATCCACGCGTCCGACGTGTCTCGCGTATCCTGGCTTCAAAGAGGCGGCGCAGACGCCGACGGTTTCGTCTGGGAGCGCGCGACTAAGGGACATTACTACCGAGTCGCCTACTCCGCGACCAACCGCGTCTATGTGCTGATACTGCCCTTCACTGCCAGGAATGGGACCATGTGGCCAGCTGACTGGGTGCTGGCGCATCAGAGGGAGTTTCCGGAAAGGCATTTGCATCCTCTCGCACAGGTAATTATGTTTTATAGTTAAAACAAATCTGTTGGTTAGTTAATTTCCTAAATATGGACCTGTTTTCATAGTAAGTCAAATCAACCAAACTTAAACTCGAAACTCAAAACATTTATTTCAATTAGACCATAACAGACACTTTTGAATGTCAAGAAACAAAATGAAGAAGCTAGTCCCTTTCACAAGGCATAATAACTTGTGATTTTGTGAATCTTTTATAATATTTCTTCCTTGCAGATCACCTTCGCGGGACGCCAAGCGCCGGCTCCGAACGACGCGAGAGCCTTCCTAGATCTAAAACTAGGCGCCAACGCAGTGGAGCGCTGTGATAAACTTGGACCTAAATTACTCTATCCTTAAGTTCAAAATCATATATGGCCCTAAACTCTATACCATAATATCAGTTGTATTAAGCAACAATTTAAATTTTTAGATGTGCACCTCACTGTGTGAAAAAGTGTTCAGACTGAGGAGATTAGTCTTGTAGATTCCACGATAAAATATGTATGATTTATACATTGAGACAGTACTATTTTAATGTTACTGTCAGCAACATACAAACTTTTTTGACAAACATGGAAGGGCAAATCTAACGATTTTAATATTATGTTTGAAATTAGAAGAGCAGCTTCATTTCATCATTCATTATCGATCAAAACCCAGAAATTGTCTGCTGTATTGCATCAATTAAGCACCTTACGTTAGATATATTAAGCATACGTTTTTTTTGTATGTTCTCTTCACTTGGGACATTTTTACTTCGATCGCACAATTCAATCGCGTCGGTGATATGTATAAGCATTTTTATTTGAGGTTGGTTTTATAAACTTGAATTTACCATGAACTCATTCACAAATTGTTCATGTAATGAATACTAGTCAATGGTTAAGAGATCAGTTATTATTTAAGTAGAAGCTGTGTTTTGTTATTTATTTATTAGTTAATCAATTAGGAAATCTATTTATTAATATTTGTTAATTTTAACTTTTGATATTTTAAAATGTTGAATGGAAATGAGAGTATAATTTGATTGTAATAAGTTTAAAATGACACAATTTCGAACGCCCGAAAATGTATGTAGAACATTCTACATATATTCTCGAGCATTCGAAATGGTGTGAATTTTAAACCTAAAAATAATGTTATTATAAAAAGAGATGGGATAGTCGGATGCATATTTACCTAAAGTTCATTTTTGGAAGAGGCTTTTTAGGATATTTGAATAAAACAAAGAGTCACGGATTCCGGATGATCGATTCCTCTCTTCCTCTCTCAGGGACTATAAACATTTTAAATCGATATAATCGGATTTAAAATGTTTATAGTCCCCGAGATTAAAGAGGTCCAATTTGAAATTTGTAACAAATCTCGACGAAAATCACTGACAATAAAAGTAAGGAAAGGCAATCGTATTACGTTTAAAAGGACGACTGTCATTTGTGTTATATTTTGTCTATTACATGTCACAGAGTGTACACTTAAATTGAATTTTCCAGCATCGCGGGATTTACTCGATATAAATATGCTGTCTATAATATCCAACATCTTAACTTTAAGTAAATATGCATCCGAATATCCCATCTCTGGTTACAAGAGTCGAAGGCGCGCTCCTGAATTGCAAATGCTGACAATATATACTGAAGATAGTGGGGGTACTATCAAATTAGCCTACAAGCAAGGTACCTGTAGGTACCTTCCTATATGTCTAGCATTTCAGGTGAAAAGCTAGACGTATCACAAATATTTCAGTTGACCTGATTTTGCAAGAGCCAAAAGTTACATTGATTTTGCCGCTTGGCCTGTGTTGTATAGTGTCGTTATAGACGTTTCTATAACTGAAAATTTGATTCATATTTCGCACCTGATCAAAACTGAGACAACTTAAAAAGTATTTTTTTTCAGGAGATGACACACTATGAACATTAAATTTATGTTAAATCATAAATAGCTTGGAAAATGTCACTAAATGTAAATTATGTTATGTTAGATAGTTGCTTATGATCACTGAGCATTCGAATACAAGGATAACTAAAAAATACGATTTTAGACTTGTCTCAGTTTACACCTAGTTGTGCGAATTGTATGTAAATATTATTTTAAATTGTATTATTTATTAAAATTATGAAATTTTTAAAGCAATTATCACATTTAGATTATAAACTATTTTGAGATATCAGTAATTATGAAATAGATAACAATTTAAAAAGAATCTACGAGATAATTACATAGTTTATGTAAAGTATAGTTTTCATTGTAATTCGAATAAGAACATTTTGAATATTCATTGTGATCTAATAGACTAGTCTAATTGCTTGTTAAATCTTAACAAATTAGTATTTAGTGATCTCACAGTATTCTAGTCGTCAAATATATATATACTTAACTCTTTTGCTGCCCAGAACTCAGCGTATGAGTCCAAAATATATGGTATAATTTGGACTGGGCAGCGAAAGGGCTGATGGACTATCCAATCGAGGCCAAAAGCGAGTCCGTAATACTCGCGCGAGTGCACGGAGCTGAGAAAGATTCTTTAGAAAGAACGTCGCGCCAGCGCCTGTTACCGCAGCTTTTAATAAAGTTACGCGAGCGTGCACCCGCGCGTTTTAGGGTAGAATGCGGCCTACTCGCCTGCTTGCACTTCATGTTCTACAATGTTCTCTTGCTAAATCTCTATCGTGAAGTAAAACAGCATAATATTTATGTATGAACCTGATATGTTTCAGGCGCGGCTCAACATGGTTATTAGAGCTAATTAACATTGAAAGGCGATTCAGTGCTATTGAATTAATTGCTGGATCCATGTAATTAACTAACAAAGAAAGAAATTGTACATTCTGCAGAAATATGACAATCAGATTTTTTACTAGTTGGTGAAACGATTGGGTTAACATTTAAAACAGGATATTTACCATATTCATTCAACATGTTTACTCTGTTTTTGACGAATCAGGAATACTGTAGACCGTTTTGTCTGCGTATAAACAACTACCCGCAATAACATCAGTTTATCCGTGATCATGGCGCGTGCAAATGCTCCGGAATAACGGCAAATATCCCGTTTTAACTGTTATAAATGTTAGTGACCATGTCAGTTTGAAAACTTATATATAGATTGGGTAAATACGATGGTACTGTATTACTACCAAACCTATTACCAGTTGCAATACGAGTAATTCCATCGCCTTGGTGGATAGACGATGGGAAAATCAGTTTCTACCGAATTTCTATTTCCCATTGTAAAAAGAGACAAAAACCGGCCAAGTGCAAACCGGACATGCGACAGACGGCCATATTTTTTGACGTAGCTTAAGAGGATTTATTTTTCCTCAGTTCCAAGAGACCATAGACTTGAGCATATGGTTTTAATGTCAAATCGATACTTCCGCGCGTTCCGGAGATAAAGGGTCTATTCAGACCACAGACAGACGAACAGACAAACGGACAGTAAAGTGATCCTATAAGGAGTATTAGGAATCCGCTTTTTCTTTTGAGGTACGGTAGGTAGAGTTGAATGGCTAATTTCTGTTATAGATTGAATACTAATTAGCCGTTGCAGTTTTGCTACTGTAGTTTAGCGGGCTAACCTCAAGTTCATTTTCATAAATGACATCTTCTTTGCGTCATCATCGGCCTAGCCCAAAATTAAGCTATGCGAAGTCCGCTTGCTGATGCATTAGATCATCAAGTACAGTCAGGTGTCATTTCCAAGTACTGGTAAGGGAAGGTGTTAGCAAGGGTACGCCGACCAAATCGCATTAAGTTATGCTACAATTATGATCAAACGCGTGCGAGCCGAGCGATAGCTACATACCAGTTGGTGGCATCAAAGTTGTATATTTTTCTTTCTCAAATTACGCTTTTGATGGATGGAGAGGAAGAGGAAGGCCAAAGAAACATAAATGATGCCGTGACATCTGACAGGGGAGAATGGAAGAAGAAAACGTGTTGCGCCGACCCCAAATCGAATGGGACAAGGGCAGGAAAATGATGAAGTAGTAACGCAGTATTTTTTTATTATTTCTCATTTAATAACTTACTACGGCAGTAGTAATAAGGGCGATAGAATTACCCGTATTACAACTAGTAGAATGGTAGTAACACAAGTAAGTCTCGGTAATATCAACATAAAAGAGAAGCATACATTGTGTACAGGCCATTCAAGATGGCGACCATTCAAAATGGAGTTGTTTTGTTATTAAGAGTTTATAAAATGCATTTTGTATTATTACGTGCCTTTAGCTTTCTAGGCACCTTTCATTGTATTAGAATAAGTTCTTTTTTTATTTAAAGCTTTATTAGAAATAATTATACAATTATAAGTAAAAATGTGTTTTTATTTAATAATAATAACATTAGAATTAGAACTAAAATTAATTGGAGGCGGTAGCTTTTCTTTAGTTGGGTATTTAATCAGTCGTCTTCAAACTTCTCATCCACGACGCCTGTTTGGAAAGGCGGGTCTCGAACCAAGCTTAGCAGCTTGTCCAACTTCATGATCTAGTAGACAAAAATTAATTATATGACCATGTCTGTAATTCCTGAAGGGCTTAGCAAAAGTGTACCTAAAATACCTGTACATTAGACTTAAACATAATTTCATGTATTTCTCAGTAGCCACCATGGAGTCAAGATTTGTGCCCAGTTGAGTAGGCTCTCTCCCTATTATGTGAAATCTAAATATAACTGGCGAAGTAAAGGTGTATGTAGTCTGCCGAATCTTTCGAGTTTTACAAGCGTTATGTTATGATAGTTTCATGTAATAAACGGGTGAGTCAATTGCCGTCATCCGGGCAAAAATCTAGACTTTTATGGCTGCTACTAGGAAATTAAAGGGCATCGGGCATACCCAGGCAGCTCAGAGTAGCTCTTATGACCACTAAACCCAACGAGGTACTATTATTGTCAAAATTATTGGCCATAAATAACGTTCCAACAGTCCTTCGGTTACGATTGAAATTTTGGTCTATATTATAATGATCTTTAAAGTTGTTCAAGTAAGGTCGCTTTTGGGTTGCCATTGAAATGTTGATAAAAGATAATGAACTTTATTCTCGTTGAAATAGGGTCTGTTCTGTCAGATAAAATAATTTTGCAAGGACAGTACTGGTTTTACAAAATGCCCTGCCTCAGCCGAATGCCGTTTCTGACATTCAAGTCATATTAAAAGCCTTAAGTTTAAAAAAATATTGTTATTCCTCCTTATAATTATTAGTTTTGTTGCGTTGTAAACTGTTTATCAATGTAATTATGTTAAATTTAGCTAATTTTTTGGTCATTCGAAATGACGGAACTACAAGTTATGATGTTATGACTTTAGAAAAATATACTAAGTAATAAAATAAAAACAAACTGAACACGTTATAGGTACCTGTAATGTCCGTTGATCCATTCCTTCCTTAGCTTTCTTAGGCGGCTTACACATTACTCTTAAATTCGGCGACAATTTCAAAACATGGCAAGTTCCCCTATAAAAGAAACGAAATTAATATTGGAAAATAAAGAAAAAACCATGGAAAATCATAAAAAGTAAATTGCATAAAAATGAATGTAATGCCTCCAGAGAGATTTGAACTCTCGACCCCTGGTTTACAAGACCAGTGCTCTAACCCCTGAGCTATGGAGGCTATGCGAGGAATGGCGAAATAGGTAATTATATGTTGCGGCACACATTTTAGAGTAAGATAGCAATAGAGTTTGATAAAATTTAGTAGATGTTTTTTATGTTTGTTGTAAATTTAGGTGTGATAACAACGTTACTATTTGTCGTAATTAATGTAATGACAACTATAACTAAGTAAATACTTTCTCAGGTAGGTACCTACTTAAGTTTAGTAGATATGATATTAAATTAAATAACTGTATTGTTTAAAAAAATATTAAAATGAAAACTAGCTTGTGCCCGCTGCGTTTCCCGCTTTAAGTTCGATAATATAATTGTCCTAGGGATCATTTTACCTACCTACCTACTGTTTGCAAAATTTCATTCAAACCATTTCAGTTTTTAAGTGAAATAGTAACAACCATCCATACATTATATGCATCGTCACAAACATTTGCTTTTATAATAGTAGTAGGATATTAGTACGAAAAAGGATGATCGTTACTTGGTATCCCCACAGACGATGACGGGCAGTTTCGCATTGAAATCAAGCCTAGACAGCTTCTTGGTCTTCTTGGAAACCACAGCCTGCACGCATATCGGCCTGTACTTGTCCACGTTCAAGTCGTATACATACACCTGCGGGAAATTCAATAAGAGGCTGAATAATTGAGTATGACGTCATTTTCCGTATCGATATATCCTCAATTCGCTCATACCTACAAACTCTATGAACACAGCTGAATTTTCAGTGAGAAAAAGTGTTTTTCTCAGAGGTAGGTTACTCATCAGTAAAAAGTGATGTAAATATTATTTCGGCATCATAATGTACTTAATATCTAGATAATAATAATGAATACTGTAGAGCTTTAATAACATTGATTAAACCTTCAACAGTGCAGGCTGGTTTGCAAAGACGTTCAAATAATCAGATATTTAAAAAGAGAAAAAACAAAAATAGAACACACATAGCCTTTGAATTAGTGTGTGACATGTATTGATGAAATGAGAAACTAAAAGTTTTATGCTTCTTTTTTTACGAATAATCATCATTTCTCTACAGTACTTACTAAATACACTTATAATTTTTAACCGACAAAAAAAATGAAGGGTCTCAATTCGTTATGTATTAATATATATTTTTTAATTCTTTTTAATATCGCCGTTATAAATGTCACGGTGAAAACGGTTATCAGTCAAAACTACTTATGACCGGTCAAACCTATTTCAATAATAACTAATATGTTATTAAAAACTTATTGGATTCTCAGGTTCTTTTTTGCCCCTTTTAAAAAAAATTTGTACCTAAATCTAGAGAATTATTATAACTGAGGCGTTCTGAAACAAAAATGTTTTTAATAGAGAAAACAAATTTTAAGTTAACTGGTTTTGTCAGTAGTCAAAGGTGCTTTTTTCCCGGATGGGAATTGGGAAATCATCATCTATCAAAAAATTTCTCCCGCTTTGGGCGGAGCGGAAGGTATTGTCAGACTTTTAAATGATAAATGATGTTTATTTTGCAAGTAGGTTTTCACAAACACTTTTACACGTAATTTTTTTTTAAAACTAGATGAGGCCGGTGTTTCGTACCCGACTACTCTGAGAAGAAACAGCCGAAACAAACTCAGAGGTCATAGTCTCTTTTAAAGTCCAGACAAAATAATCTTGGTCAACTTACATGAGGACTATGCAGATAGTGTCTGAAATGGTCTTTTTAAGAAAGCACCACACAGATTGAGTGGACCTGTCCAGTCAGTGCAAGCATTTGTCAGTTATCGTGTAGCTCAACTCATAACCTAAGGAGCTCAACGACACGACGAACAATACCAAAAAAAGGACATTTGTGTAGGTCGCTTATAGCACTCAAACTGCCAGACCTTCGTCAAAAAACAAAGTAAATAAAAGAAATGATCCACATGGTCCTCACATTTACAATAAACAAATAAAAAATAAATAATTAATGAGATCATAATGAAATCATAAAATGTCATAAATGAAAATAATAAGAAAATAAAATGTCACTAATCATAATAATAAAAAGAATGTAAAAATAAAGTAAATATTAATGTCAAAGTATATAAAATAAAGGAATAGACAATAAATAAATGAAACAAAGGCAAATTTTGACACTCACTGAGTAAATTAAATTGGAGCAGCTTAATCCCAAGCCTTTTTATCTTCAAGGTAATGATTCATGTTATAGTAAGCTTTGAGACATAGTTTATGTTTTATGAAAGATTTAAATTTATTGAGGCTTAGTGTTTGAATATCGCTTGGCAGTTTATTATAATAACGTATACATTGGCATGTGAAAGTACCTCCTATTTTTTTGAGCCTCGTTGCAGGAACAACAAATTTGTGTTTGTTCCTTGTATTTATGTCGTGGATATCACTGTATTTTTTAAACAATTTTATATTTTTATGCGCGTACAAAAGGTTTTCGTAAATAAACTGAGAGGGCACAGTAAGTATGTTAATCTCTTTAAATTTTTCTCTGAGGGAGTGTCTAGGACTTAATTTATACATTGAACGAATTGCCCTCTTTTGCAAAATAAAAATTGTCTGAATATCGGCGGCATGGCCCCACAAGAGAATACCATACGACATCACACTGTGGAAATAACTAAAATAAACTAAACGGGCTGTCTCTAAATCAGTCAAATCACGAATTTTTTTAACGGCGTATGCTGCTGAGCTAAGCTTTTTTGACAACTTATCTATATGAGGGCCCCACTGAAGCTTAGCATCCAAAGTTAAGCCTAGGAACACTGTATTATCTTCCGGTTTCAACTCTTCATCTTTGATTAGTACACTAGTTTCCACTTGTCTAACATGAGGTAACGTAAACTTAATGCATTTGGTCTTTTTCTCATTTAGAAGTAAATTATTAACGTTAAACCAATTAACGACCTTTGCCAGAGCGCTATTAACATCGTCAGTAGCTAGCTGCTGACGTTTTAGTTTAAATAAAAGAGAAGTGTCGTCTGCAAACAACACTACATCATGATTATCCTTTATGAGGTAAGGCAAGTCATTAATATAAATAAGAAATAAAAAAGGGCCAAGAATGGACCCTTATGGTACTCCCATGCTTACTACAGATCCGGGAGATCTTTTCCCGTTTACATCAACTCTCTGAATCCTACCACTCAAATATGACGTAAGAAGATTCAGAGAGGCGTTCCGGATTCCGTAGTGGTGTAGTTTTCTGATTAATGTTTTATGGAGAACGCAATCGAAAGCCTTGGACAAATCGCAAAAAATCCCCAAAGCATCACATTTATCTTCCCAGGCATTATAAATGTGTCCTAGAAGTTCAACACCGGCATCAGTAGTTGAACGACCCTTTGTAAAACCGAACTGTTTATTATGCAATAACTTATGTTTATTGAAAAATCTTTGCATTTGATCTAAAATTATTTTTTCAAAAATTTTACTAAATGTTGGTAGCACTGAAATTGGTCTATAGTTAGTAGGGTCTGATGTACTACCCGATTTTACTGAAACCCTGTATTCCGGGATTGCGAAATCTCTTCCGAATAACCTGCATCCCCGGCAGGCAGTGGCCCTGGCAAGCCCCTCTGCTTTGCTGACATCTCTTTGAGGCGAGCGTGGAACACGAACGCGTCATCGATACGGTCTGTCGTCATTAGACGAACGGACGATGACTTACACATTGCATACGGTCCACAGACACGCGTCTGCGGTGGCCGGGAGTCGTCTCGCGGTCAAAAGTCTATGTCATAGATATTGGTGATCTAAGCGTATTCGATTGTTTTTAAGCACTACAATTCCGTATCGTGACAACAAGAGAGTTCTAAATGTGAAATCACCTGCTATATAATGGAGAGCATATTAACCTATTTGAGAGACATAAATCAATCAGTGCGGCCGGATATTGTATCTTCAGTTTAAGTGCGTCGGTGAATGATAAATATGTTCTATTTTTAGACGCTGAGAAGGTGTCCAAAACGGAGCATTTTACGCATACGGTAGTACAATGGTATCATTGGGGGCGAAAACACTAAATAGAATTTTAAAATCTACAAATTTTTATGTAAATTCTATGGTCACTGTAATCGAATATTTCTGTAAATGATAGAAGATATGAACACATTTCGTAGTTTTAAGTATGATATTGTTGATAGCGAGTATCATACGTTGCAGTCTTAGTGGTGTGGTATTTTCATACAAGCCTGCAAGCTTGGGTTGCTCTTACAACGCTTACCCTACCCCTCCCCCTTCCCCTACCTTTCATGGCGGGTTTGCCGTATTGTTGGCCTTTAGGAGCACCACTGTACAGGTGAAAAAAGAGTAGTGGCATTATTTTCTCTAATAAATAATTACCAATGCAGACTTAAAATTATTCAGCATCTACTTATAAACGACAGTAGGTACGTGTACTGGCTAGAAACTCATTGTTTGAAAACTTCTTGAATCACGATATTTTCCTCATTCGTTCGCGTCATGACCACGCCTAATGTGACAAGTAAGTGAGTTATATGTGACAAGGAAGTGTCATAACCTCAACGACATATTGAGGTTAACTTCACGTCACCTGGATGGACTACACTCTCTATAATAAATTATATTATTAGCTACCTTTCCATCAGCAGTACAGGCTGCGAACACGGTGCTAGAGTAGGGAGCCCATTTCACATCGCCCACAGGAGACCCCAGCTCAAACATGAAGAGGGGTTCACTAGTGAAAAGAATAATAGTAAGAATGAGTCTTTAATAGCAGCACCTTTAAGTATCACACTTATTCAACAATATTAAATAACGCAGAACCCACATGACTAAGACGTTGATATGTCCTCATATCCTTACTTCCTTACTAATATTATAAAAGCGAAAGTGAGTTTGTTTGTTTGTTTGTTACCTCTTCACGCTTTGATGGCTAAACCGATTGTGATGAATTTTGGTACATAGATAGTTGAGAACCAGGAGACATAGGCTAATTTTTATTTAAAAAAAGTGGGATGTGAGGGAGAAAGAGGGAAGAAAAGGGAAAACTTAGCGTTGCTATTACAAATCAATAAGGCGCAAGGGGAAATGTGTTACCCCAAATTTAATGCGGGCGAAGCCGCGGGCGGAAGCTAGTTACACATAAAGCATCCCAAGTTTGGCCGTTACTGGCCGGATGACTGGCCATATGACTAGTTGGTCGTTGTTGTTGTGGCTGGGTATAGGAAAGCGTGTAATGCGCATTCGGTTACAATAGTTCTAACATAGTCTGTGCGGAAAGTTGCAGCCCCGCAATACGCAGTAGTAGCTGCCTTGTAGTGCGAGGACTAATTTAAGAAGGTAAAGGTACTAATACTCACTCCCTCCCATCCTCCCATATCTTAACCCTCCAGTCCCCGGAGCAGGATGCGTAGATACTGTTGTTGTACTTGTTGTAGTTGATCCTGTACACGGGCATGTGGTGTCCTTGCACTGAGCGCACGTAGTTTCGGTTGTACTTCAGTGAGCAGGTGTGGATCATGCCGTCCTCCGTGCCCACCATGAAGATCTCCGCCTTCTCGGGGTGGAAGCAGATGCAGCTGCCGCAACCTAGCGAAAATATTATACGATATAAATTGGCAGATGATGGATGTCTCATGATCGACGCGCGCCTATTACTGTACAGTACTTTTAGCTTTTGGACCAGCTATTTTTAATGAAACCAACGTTAGTTCTAGTTCTAGGGCTATGGTGTAGTTTACCGGCAGGATCAATTTATTTTCATGCTGTCTGAATGAATTCGTAGAAACAATATTTCTCCAATGTTACCGTTTTGAATTATTTTCAAGTAAGTTGATTGTAGGTTTTCTTCCTCCTGCCGGGGTTGGGGGTTGTTCAAAAAAGTTACCACGGTCCCGGAACGTAAAGCGCAAAAAAAGCAACATGGATGGATTTTAGATAGTAAAAGTCTGACACTCCTCCCGCTCCGCCCAGAGAGGGGAAGTTATTTGATGATTTCATATCTGCATAAAACGTTTCTTTTGTAAGGACACAAGGTTGAAGGAACACCGTAATGCACCATGTGGGCAAAAGTGCCGATTAGTGTCTTCAAATTCTTGGTTAAAAGACAGTCTCACGATGCTCTCTTCCCTATTTTAGTAACAACACTAACGACACGCAATTTCCATCGTTCCTGAAATGTCATTTTAAATTGATTAGAGCTTAGCTTACTGTTAACAGTGAGCATGGTGCCATCAGGGCCGGGTATGGGCGGCACGTTGGATGTAAGGGTGATGATGGTGGTAGCCTGCAGCTCTCCCGGCATTACGGCCCATTGGACCACGCGCCCATCACCGGAGATGGAGAAAAATGATGGCTCCCCATCGATCAGGCGGTGACCCCAGCGGATCTTCGGAAGATAGAAATAAGTTACATAACTTTGAAAATAAAAGTAGTCTGGGTGAATTTTACGTTTTCACGCGCGTAGACCGGGATAAAATGAGATAAATGTAGCTAGTAGTAATTTTTCATCCAAAACGGTCCAGACGTTTGAGCATGAAGGTATAACAAACACACGCTTTATAATATAAGTAGTTTGTCGCCTTTTTAATAAAAATGTGATAAATAATCTCAAACCAATTTTCGATCAGGCTCAAAATTTTTCCTAGAGTCCCTAGATTTACAAAGCCTGCATGACAATTTAAGTATTTTACTCGTTCCGGACCACTTTTTGGCATAGACCTCTCTCTTTCCGTATCTCAAACACGTATTTTTCTGTCATAGAAAGCCAGTCCCTATATATCAGATAGTCCAGATTCATGTTATTGTTGTGTTGTGCATTTTTGCTCAACAGCCAACAATTATGAACGTAATATTGCAATTTCCACGATAAATAAGCATTTCTGTCAGCCAATCAAATTATTAATACCAGACAGTTTAAGAAATTATGCTTTCCAGTAAGATTAAAGAGCTTTTTCACAAAACCAATCGATCTCGCTTCAGAATATGATTGATTCCATGAATAACTGTTAGGTCTCACCTCCCACACGATGTTGCTGTGTTTGTCCCGCACAGAATTAGACTTGTATTGGTACTGGGACTCCAGAGTTAACTGAGCGTTGTACACGCAGACGTTGCCGTCGTACAGCCCTGAGAATAGAAAGAAGTATCAGGTGAGACCATAGATATAAGAAAGGAGAGTGGGACACAGCGGGAGTGCTATCACACATGGCAACATCGGCGATGCGCTCGACGCGAGCGACGTACGCTCTGGTTCTCCCTGTAGAAAATAGCGGTTCTGAACAAAATAAAAGGATAGGAGCATGGAAAAGATGGCGAAATTTCTTTTTAAGAATGTACCAGACAGATTGAGTGGACCGGCCCAGTCAGTGCAAGCATTTGTCAGTTATCGTTTAGCTCGACTTATAACACAAGAAGCTCAACGACACGACGAACAATACCAAAAAAGGACATTTGTGTAGGTCGGCTAAAGTACTCGAAACTGCTCGTCGTTAAAAACAGATAATGTTTATAACATTCACAATAAACAAATAAAATTAATTGATTCCCATCTTAACTTTTGAACATGATAATGTAAGCATAGGATCTAAACTACACATGACAAATCACAATTAGGTATAGACTGTTTTAACACATAAATATTGAAATACTTTGCACAGATACAGTTTATTATACCTATTATAGTAGCTAAAATATTCTCCCCGTGAAATATCGAAACAGTATAAAAACGCAACAAACTAGTGAGTCATCGGCAACAAACGATCGATTAAAATTACGATAGACAAATAACCACAGTGTGTTTTCTATAATCCTGTAATGTGAAGCTGACAATAGCTTTTTATCACTTCGTTAAAGTAATACAGAGTTATTCTTGGCACCAATGTTCGCGGAATCAGATACATTAAACAGTTATCGTAAATTACGTATGGTATCCAAAAAGATACCAATGTTAATGCTATAATTATTTTTTAACCGACTTCAATAAAAGAAGAAGGTTTTCATTCGACTGTGTGTTTGTTACGCGATAGTTAATTATCTCAAATCGGCATTTGAGAGAAACTCTCAAAATTCTCTTCTCTTTTTAAGCGAATGAGTAAACTCCCGAAGGTCCCATCCCGGTTACCTTCTATAATACATATTTTTCTGCTAATGAATATGGACAATATGCTAATATCTTATAGTAGCAATGAAATATGAATGCTCGAATAAGAATTTTTGTGAGGTTGTCACAAAAATTCTGGCTGACAAAAAATACTATTTGGCCAAAAAGTCGTTATTTTTTTGCTAAATGTTTTCTTCTGTGGAAGACTACCACTTGGTTCTTGTTTGTCTGACAAATGGCGAATTAAGAGCTAAAAGTACAACTACTTTTAGCTATTATTTCACCGTTTAAGCGAAAGCAAAAGAAGCAAAAGCGTTCGAGCAGAAGCAAAAGATATCAGCATTACGTTCTTTACAAACGTGCTTGTTTCAGGAGTCGAGCTATTTGTCTGTTAACACAATTAGCCAATTCCAGCGTCTATTCACATTTCCTCTTTCAATTTTCAAATGAGGTCAATTGTAATTACGATGTTTTTGAGTGCTTTCCTATTTCTCCTTCTTTGCAATGTCGATGATTTTGCCATTTTTTTTATAAGAGCTCTGTCACTTTGATTGCGTTGGCAGTAGCTTCAAACAGGTTCCTCAAACTGCAGGTAGCGTTACCCAAAGAGTAGGGCAAGATGAGTTGATCATCTGTGTGGCTCCGTATTCACACTTTATTACCCCATCAGGCACTTATCTATAACTTGCTTTATTACATATAAACATAATAAGGATGTATCTAGACTAGTAACAGCGGTTATAAATGAGTCGTAACAGAATGTGTGAACCAGGTGCAATAACTCAAGCGTTAGTAGGTGAAATTACCCATACAATGTGAATTTTAAAAAGGGAACAAGATTAAATTGTAATTGACCGCTTTTCCATACCACATGTTTCAATGACAAAAGTATCTACTTTTTGTTCTGTTTTCAATTTCTACGAAGTTTATTGAAAAATGTCGTTTAATTCACGTAAGAATTTGTCACTGCTTTTTTCGGCTCTATTACATCACATTTCTTTTGTTTTGTAATATATTTTTTTCAATTTACGCTAGCACCTGAAATAAATATATGGTAATAGATTTTATGAGTAGACTAGTATTTGCAGAGCCTTTGCCCGCATGGAGGTCAAGAATTATCCTACTACTAATGCGATTCACAATGGTAGTATGTTCTTATCATGGTCTTAATTCAGATAACTCACGTTATTTGCGTATAAATTGCTGGGATGCCGCCGCACCGGATTATAAAGGGCAAAATAAGGAATATGGGTAGGTTTTAGTCATTAAAAGTATCCGTTCTGCTCAGAGCGGCGGAAGTTACTTGATGGTATACCATCAGCAAAAAAAGATAGAGTGGGTTTCTTACCTACACAGACCAGGTAAGGTATCTCCTTGTAGATGTCCAGGCATATGATTGGCGACTCCGTCATTACTGCATACTCGGGGTAAGCCGGGTTCTTGATGCTGTATAGGCACAGGCACCCAACCTTCTGCTGGCATGTGAAGTCCACTGTTGAAGAAATGTTAAAGACTCTAAGTTTGCTCAAGTACCGTAGCGTTTTATACAAAAATGAACTTTATTTGTTTTAATTTATTAAATTCGGGGTAAAGTTGCGTTAAATTCGGGGTAACACAGTTCCCCTTTCCTGATTTACAGGGACCTGCTACCTGTAGTTTTTGCCCTTGCACCTTATTTATTGTAATAGCAATGCTAAGTTTTCCCTTTTCTTCCCTCTTTCACAGGCTTCCTAACTATCAAATAAGTGTTTCCCTGTTCCCATTTATTTATATTGGAAACACAGTTACGATTGCCTTTTGTTTGTTGATTTTTCATCTATTCCCCTAATTTGGCTACACGTCGATAGTCAGGTTCTGGCACCCAGCTTGACGGCGACACACCACTTTTCCCGTCGGAACCTCGTCAGTCTGCGGTCAAACTCGAATAAGTGCTATCCTCTAGTGGTTGAAACGCATCAACCACTAGACTCAATTACATGATTACCCTTTCGGCAATCTGATACATTCAATTGAGGAAAATGTGCTCGAACTCTCCATCAATTTGTCGTGATGAAACCCGCATTATCAAAAATCGTCCTTTATTTGACTACGGACATTGTGGGGAGTGTTAATGATATTGCAAGGGCGCAAGAGTATTTCATTGCGCCTTTTGAGAAGTTCGTGGATACATAACTGGCCCACGGGTCGATCTGCACCGTGCAGCACCGCTTGCCAATATCGGACTGAGGATGGGTGACCATTCATTACATACTGAATATTCTCTATGCCTCTGAAAACAATTTCATCCCTTGAGTCAGCTATCGTTTGAAGATGTTTGGCAGTCGTTGCAGGTATTCAATGGCCCGCCTGACTAAAAAAACAAAGGCTAAAGGGTATCGTACTGGTCAGATAGGTTGCCGCTTCACGTACAATACTGCAATTCAGCAACATTTGATAAGACTGGCAGCCGACCCCAACACGGTTGGGAAAAGGCTAGGCAGTTGATGAGGGTGCAAAGATAGATTAATGATAGCTTGGTAGCATAGAATCCAAGCATCTACTTTGTTTCCCCCTATTTATTTCCTCACCACTGCTCGAGATACTCTAAAGGAAAACATAACGAAGAACCAGGTCTAGAACTGAAAAAGAATAAGAAATATGCAATACCCTATTTTTTTTGTATCGAGAGAAAGCCTATAGTCCAGCTGTGGGAAAGTTATTGGCCTAACTAAATTGGTGTAAATTAAAAGTGGTGTTTCGTCGCCATTGGAAGTAATGTCAAGTAAGGACAGTGTTAAAGCATACATGATAGGAGAGAACGAAATAGAAACTTTTTTGCTCAACAAATGATTGCATGTTTAGCACACTGGCTGAGCGATTGCATGCTGCATGCGTGTTGCGGGTTCAAATGCTTGAAAACCCACCCACGATACAGAAAAAGTTCCTAAAGTGGGGCAACTTTATTTTTAAGGAAAAGGAAAATTAATTCTCCTCATTTAACGTGAATACAAATATATTTCACTTTCAATCTTGTTTGAAAGGTCGACAGCTTAAAATATTTCTGGTTCGAGTTTAGAATGCATTTATTTTTAGCGTGTTGACAGTCTCCATTAAATACGGTATACTACTAAGAGGTATCGAATTAATTAAAAACAAATTACAAACAGAGAACCAAAATACAACATATTTATATTAAAGGAACATGTGACCCAAAATCGTGTGAGATCGGCAATACTCGGGCACCTTCGGCTCTGATTGTTGCCAAAGCGACGTTCTCAAATGGACTCGAGTGTCGGTATTCAGCACCTATATTGACCAACCGTTGTCATCTCAATTGCTTCCTATTCAAATTACGAGGCGAAACTGTTTTGGGACAATGTGTGAGACAAATGGGCTTGAGAAGTTACGGATGATTTGTGTATTTGAATGTAGCTGACGACGAGATGGGAAAAGGATTCCTTTGATAGGATAATCATCATCATTATCAACCTACAAAAGTCTACTCCTCGATAAAACCCTCTTAAAACTCATGCCATTTAACACGACTTTCGACAACTCTCATCCAGTTGCTACCAGCTACTCTGCGTAGATCATTGCTCCACCATGCGTGAGAGCATCTCACCTTACGCTTACCCATTTGCGGTTTCCACTCAGAACATGTCTACCCCAACGATCGTCGGATAGGACGCCTAATGACAAGTAATTATTTAACTATAGTATCTTCATCAACATTAAAAAACGTATGAAAATTAGTATGTTCACTAGCTTGCTCACTTCTGTGCCAAGGTTATTTTTTGTTTTTTTTTAGTGCGTTTTTAAGGTACCATGAAAAACGTATATTTGCAAAATCTTTTCGCATGGAGCCCCTTAAACTATTGGTCCGGCTGACGTTGGTGAATCTTTGAAAACCCGAATGTTTGACAATACTGATCTAACGTTTTTACGAACGAGGTTAGATAAAAAGGCGCTCCATGTAAAAGGTTAATACTCAGTGATTCACAGTATCCCAAGATAGTTGGGAAAAACTACTAAGCAAATGACGGTGATCTGTAAAGTGACACTAAGTTTAATTGCCCAGGTCAAGATGCTTAATTGAAATACACGCTGACTGCTTTCCGTCCTACTTACACGATCCATAGGCAACAGCGAACAAGTCCTGGTAGTGAGGGTTCCATTGCACGTCGCAGACAGCATGGCTTCTCGTGGGATCGAACTGGAACTTCCACAAAGGCAGCAGCGAGCCCATACCTTCACGGAATTCGTCCGATGGGTCATCCCAGTAACGGTAGTCTTGAGCTGAGTACAAAATGAAGTATTTAATTATTACTAGCGTTTGTCCGCGGCAAATTCGGGGTATCACAGTTCCCCTTTCCCGATTTGCAAGTACCTGCTACCTGCAGTTTTACCCTTGCGCCTTATTGATTTGTAATAGCAAAGCTAAGTTTAGCCTATTCTTCCCTCTTTCTTCCTCATATCCAACTTAAAAAAAAAATTGCCTATGTCCGTCTCCTGGGTCCCAACTATCTATACCAAAATTCATCAAAATCGGTATAGCTATTAAGGTGTGAAGAAGTTACAAACAAATAAACACTTTCGCTTTTATAATATTAGCTGTATCTGGTTAATCTTGGGTGGAATTCTATTAAAGTCTCATACCAATGTCATCAAAAACGTTCTGGTTGACAAGTCTCTCGAGGATGGCCCAGGCCTCCCTGATCCTCTGCGCAAGTTTCTCATCGTGGATTTGCTGGTCTGTCTTCGCGTGTTTCGCTTTCTTCTTCCTTAGCTGTGTTGGTTATAAACAGTAGTATGAGAAAGAGGTCAACGGTGGCATAGACAATTTGGAGTAAGTAGATATACCCAAATGGGTTTGGATTGCATATAAATGCAGTTAGCACAGGGGGTCATATGAATTACGTTACCATTTCTATAAATGGTCACAAAGTGACAATTCACTTTAAACTCATTTTAAGACTTTTAATATTATTTTTTAATTATTATCCTATAATGATAAAGCTGCTAAAGCGGCCATTTTAGACCCCCAGATGTTGCGATTTGTTCATTCTTATTTATGGTTCTCCCTTAAACATATTACTAATCCATAAAACAGATTGTTGTGATGCCCTAGCATAGGTAAGTGATCTAGCTAAAGATGAAATTTATTTATTTTGGTCTGGGACCGTTTTTTTTTAATTGCTCCATGTATTTCAATACCTACCTATCTACATATTCAAATTTAAAAAGTCGTGTTTCTATACTAGCGATATATTTATTTGTATGTGGCCTCCATACGCAAAATACGCGCCTTAGACGTGGAGTTGCGGACACCAGCCCGTTATACAATACAATACAATTGTATGTGGCCATATGACCATAATTCATCACCAGCACCGAAATCTCGCTGTTCAACAAGTCGAAAAGTAAAATCTGTATAGGTAGTCAAGTAGACAAAGTTACTTGAAATTACCTAACATTCCAAGAAAATAATTTTGTAAGAATATCGTCTACGTGAATCAATTTTTTGGTAATTACTTAAGTTTTTTTTATACCTTACTTGTTCTAGTGATTTGTAATCTTTGGGAAATATAGAATTCGAAACCGTGTTGTAGTAAAATAAATATTGAGGGATTTTCTAAAATGTGTAATTTCTGAAAGTTATGATTTTTAAATGATTTTGGATTGAAGTTTTCTGAGCTATTTTTTATCGTATTAAATGAAAAATATAGGAATATAATTGCATTATACAATCAATTACTTTGCATCGTGCGCTTGCGCTGGTCTGTATTCAACATAAGATAAACAGAGAAAGCAAATACATTAACAAGTAGACGTAGAACTAATATTTATTTAAATGTATTATTGGTACTAATATGATGTAGTTGTAAGCGGTTTGTGGAAAACTACTTGCTATTCCTATTTAAATTGAACACACTCCGGCGCATTACAGACAAAATAAATGATAAAACATTCACATTTAGGATCTGACGTGTTCATTCTTAGATCCAATACGTTTCACGACTGTGTATCATGAATTATGGATCGTGTTGAGCATTGTATAGAAATATTTCCTGTGGGTTGCGCGGGGTCGTTGGAGAAAAAGTGTTCAGGAAATACGAAAAATTTGCTCAAATATTGGAAATAACTTTGGCGGCCATCTTGGCATTTAAACAGTGCCATCACCTTAAATCATTTCTAATCATCTGTTCCAAACGCAGGGAAATGGCGCTTCAAGACTCTAAGCCGTTTCGGCTTAGAGTTTTAGAGCAAGATTCTCCTAGTCCTGCTACAGCTCCTAAAACTTTCGTATACATCATAATGATTTGCTATCCAGAAATAACACTAATATTTTGATAAATAAAAATTAGTATTAAGTACCTACTTCTGGATATATTGGCATGAATGATAGCTTAGATCCTTTACCAAATGCCGAAGATATACAGACTGTTTTAGCGCAACTAAATTTAATTTTTAGTAGAAGATACTTGAGAAAATGTCGACTCTTCACGAGACCAGAGGGCTGGCCTTTATTTTGGCCCAAAAATCAGCATTGCCATCCAACATGGCATTGCTGCTGTCCTTCTGGGCTGCTGTTCTTCTTTTTTCTTATTGACAGCGATGTAGATGAAATATGTTTGACGCCTTATTATAGTTTTCCCTTTTTAGGGTTCCGTAGTCAACTAGGAACCCTTATAGTTTCGCCATGTCTGTCTGTCCGTCCGTCCGTCCGTCCGTCCGTCCGTCCGTCCGTCCGTCCTCGCTTAATCTCTGTGACCGTTAGCACTAGAAAGCTGAAATTTGGTACCAATATGTATATCAATCACGCCGACAAAGTGGTAAAATAAAAATTTGAAAAAAATGTTTTATTAGGGTAGCCACCCTATATGTAAAGTGGGAAGTGATTTTTTTTTTAATTTCAACCCTAACGTGTGATATATTGTTGGAAAGGTATTTAAAAATGAATAGGGGTTTACTAAGATCATTTTTTGATAATGTCAATAATTTCGGAAATAATCGCTCCAAAAGTAAAAAACAATGTGTCCCCCCCCCTCTAACTTTTGAACCATAAGTCTAAAAAATATGAAAAAAATCTGAAAAGTAGAACTTTATAAGAACTTTCTATGAAAATTATTTTGAACTTGATTGACACAACAGTTTTTGTACAAAAAAGACAAAAAGTTTTACAAAATAATTTCTGGACTAAGTTTGTAGTATAATCGTATATGCAAGCTTTTTTTGTAACTTTGTTTACATATTTTAGTATCCTAAACGTATCTTTTTGCAAACAAAAAATTGTTGTTGAATTACCACCAAAATTGCACGTCTTTGTATTAATTAGTAACCCTATTCCTCGAGAGATGGCGCTGTAGGTACTTATTACATTGGATCGGGTATTACCGAATTGTTCGGTTGGCCTCATAACTGGGAACACTTATTGTGACGGACGGGAAACTACGGAACCCTACACTGAGCGTGTCCCGACACGCTCTTGGCCGGTTTTTTGTTACTTGTAATATAATGTAATATAATATGCATATTTAAGTTAGTTACACTAAATTATTATTTTAGAAAAGAAGACATGTAAATTACGACTAGTTAAATGAATAATGTTTTGTGATAATATACCCTTTTAGGTTTTTCATCTTCCTTTTCCTTCATTTTCTTAGCGTAGTCTTCTTGATAGAAGTCAAAGATGATAGACTGCAGCGCCGTGGCTCCGTAGTTGGCTCTCGGTGGCGGGATAGTCTGCGTTTCCACCGACTACACACAAACACAGAATACAGATTACGTCTCGTTCACGAGTATTTGTGGACCAGCGTGCGAGGCGGCCGCCCGTCTACACACCGTACTATTCCCGGTTTAAAGTACATTCGGGAAGAAAGTTTTGACAAAACAAAAATACTTTTTGCGTTTTATAGTGTGTGTGGTGTATAATAACTACAGAAATGAAGACATTTTAATCAAACGTAAGTTTAAACTAGTATATTTTTTTTATGTGAATGTTTTGTTTGTTAGAATTTCTATCTACGTTCTAGCAATGCGTGTGTTATTAATAAATACGCAATTTGTTTATGCATGTCGGTCGATAAGTTTAATTAAAGATAGTGTTATCTTTTGTATGTAATTTAGGTACTTATCTAATGAAAATGAAGTTAAAAGATAAGGTTTTATGAATGATATATTAAAAAGCAACGTTATATTACAAATATAATGAATTACTATAAGTGGCGTGAAAAATACCGATCGTGCGTATTAGAGTAAGTAGTTATTACTATAATAAATATATGTAAATATTACATATGTTTTACATTATAAATAAACTAAATACTTTAATAGCAATCTTGTCTGATAGTATATAGATAGAGGAACGTGGTCAATAAAATATGTATGTAATGTAGTGAATGAAGTTAGCAATAGAGTGGAGTTCAAAAGTCTAAATACTACTTAAATGACAATCTTATTGTAATTATTTAAATTCGACTGTCATTTGAATAAGTGTTTTACAATATGCTAACGACAAGCAGCGTCTATTTATCGTCACGGGGCCAGTAAACTTAGACATAACAAAAACAAAATAAGAAAAAAATATGTCGCAGGGAAATGACGTGACAAAATACAAAAACTTAAAAAAAACATACAAATACAACTCATAACAAATATTCATAAATAGAACATAAGAGACAAAATGGTGATAGCTAAGAATAAGCAAGAAGGAATAACAGTAATAAAAAGCTTATAAAAAAAAACTAGAGCGCATTTTCCTGAAACGTTTATCGATAGATTGATGTATATATTTATAGTTACTTCGGTAGTGCAGTGTTATTTTGTGGTTGATCGCATTTACCCTTGAAAAGTTTCTAATCAAAAATCTTTAAAAAGAAATATGGCCTGGCCAAATGCAAGTCGAGGGTTCCGTACGAATTTTCGATATAAACGGCCATATCTTTTGACTGCGTAGTCTTAGAGGGTGGATTTTTTCACAGTACTAAGTGACTATGAGGAGCTCGTGGCTAAATAAAAGTAGCCGCTCGGGTCGATCTTTAGGTTAAGCCGCGCTTGCCTAGGTTGGTCTGTGGATGGGTGACCACCCGTTACTTACCGAGTTTCCTCCGTGCCTCGGAAAGCACGTTAAGCCGTTGGTCCCGGCTGTCATTTGTAGATCTTTGACAGTCGTTACAGGTAGTCAGTGTCACGAAAGTCTGACCAGTCTTACCTAGGGATATCGTATTACCCAGTACTAACTGGGTTGTGGAGGTCATATAGGCAGTCGCTCCATGTAAAATACTGATATTCAGCTGCATCCGGTTAGACTGGCAGCCGACCCCAACGTAGTTGGGAAAAGGCTAGGCAGATGATGACTAAGTGACTATAAACTTAAGTATATAATTTTAATTTGAACTCGACACCTCCACGCGTTCCTGAGATACAGGGTCTTCACAGACAGACAAACAGACGGACAACTAACTGATCCAATATTGGTACCTGTGGTTGTGGTGGTTTTTTCCTTTTGAGGTACGGAATCCTAAAAATGGAATACGTTAGTATTTAATAAAGGATTTAACAATGCAAAGATAAACTGACTCGTCTAGGGTAGTTGTATGTGAGTGCCGCTCGTTCGCAGAAATTAAACTGGTTGGCGAGCTTCTTGATTCGCGGCTTAATGGTGAACACCTCGTCTGTCGCCTCAGCCTGCTCTTCCTCTGCACAATTTATATAAACACATTCAGCAGACATACACGTTTTTAAAGTGAATAATAAGCATTTTTCAAAAAGGAGTTGTCATATTTAAGAATGTAGACCACAGATATCACAAACTTTTTTATGATTTTGGGACTTTTAAGCCTTCACCTTCTTAGAGGGCTGGCATCGTAACCGCGTTTCAAGCAAAAAAACCAGCCAAGTGCGATTCGTTTTCGCGCACCGAGGATTCCGTACAAACTTACGACATAAACAGTCATATCATTTCACTGCGTAGATTTGGAGGCTTGATTTTTTTCACAAAGGGACTCTACAAGTTCCCGAACCGACCGACCTTTAGGGTCTTGACGGACAGACAGACAGACTAACGACAGACTGACAACAAAATGATCCAATAAGGGTTCCGTTTTCATCTTTTGAGGTACAGATCCCTAAAAACCGTATTTAATATTCAAAATTCAAAAGACCCTGACCCTAAAAAGAGTACAATAGTTATAGTACAATTGCGCAGCTCGCCACATATCATACAATCTGGCGCATTCCGATTTGGACTGGAAGTTGACGTTGTCGTTTGAGACCCGAATGATGATCATACTAACCTTGAGTCAATTTTGTGAAATTTCTACGACACCATGAAAGAGTCATCGTAAGTTATGTGTACAGAAATGGTTTTGGTAGGGTTAAAACTCTCTTAGGTAGATCGTCGATTTTCGCAGAATGCCTGGTAGAGGCTGGATAATGAAAACGATGGCTTGCTGAAATTGGAATTGGGGAAGTCTGTTGTCCAAGCATATAGACCTGAGCTGGCGTCGCGTGGTGTTTCCGCGCGCCTCTCATATAGAATGACAGAGAGAGGAGTAGCTCACACCTCCCCTTAACCTGAAAAAGAGTTTGCCGCAAGCGCACCGTCACTGCTGGGGTGATTGTGTCCCCGCACCCCAGCTAGAAGTGACGAGAAGGAACACCGTGTGGTTTTAGTCAGTAGGAGTCTGACAGACACATCCATCGAGGATTTCCACACGTAAAGAAAAAAAGGTAACGAGCGACATATTTGTTGTAAAGCTGTACTGCGTTGGGATACCAAACATTTTGGTGAAAATCAGCGTAACATTAATAGATATATAGAGAATATTTAAATAAATACTTACGAATTGAAAATAGAACATGACAAACACAAACACGCAATGTCTAAAATTGTAATGCGCTGAACTTTTCAAATTAATTTCGTGCTCAATACAGGAATCTTTTTCTATACTTTACATAATATTTCCATTCTATTGAGCAGTTAGTGACAAACTTTTGTAGTAGTTTCCAGAACAGAAAACTGTCTAAAAAGGTAGGCGAACCAAAATACTTTAGCTTGTAGAACTTTGAACTCATTCAAATTTGAAAATATTCTTACTTAACCTCTCAAAGACCGCCATTATTTACGTCAACTATCCGTCAAGCACCGCCGGGCGGGTTCGTATCGTAAGCGTAAACTGATTTTAAGACTTATCTTTACTACAAATAAAGTTTTAAATCGGGTTTGGTGGCACAAATTTGTACCAGCGGGGCTCAACGGTAATACTTGTTTACTGGTACGTTTTTGTGCCGCTGGGTCTCTAGATGTTAATAGAAGTCGTTCTAAGCTGAAGCATAGACAAGCCTGTATACGGCAAAAGAGGTTAGCCCATTTATTCATTCATTCATTCATAAATATAACCCCGGTCTAAGACAGACGAAGAGTACACTGTGTTATAATGACGAAAAAGTCTGACAGGCCTCTTCGCTAACATTGGGGCAGAGAGTAACCAAGAGGATTTCTCCACGCAAAAAAAAAGGGAGGAATGATGCAAAGTAAGAGCTAGGATAGGTGTCATATCTAGATGTAATATGCTTGGACTTAAACGACTTCCAAACGACGCTCGTTATTATGGAATGGCATTCAATACTCAATCATTTCTATAAGCTAGATTCAAGCCAGATTTTTTTCGGTTGAGCTGCGGGGTTATGAAAGAGATGCCGCGGACATCTAACACAAAGGGCTAATAAGAAGAAACATGGCTTAAGTCAATTAAAATCTGACACTCCCTCCCGCATCGTTCACAACGGTAGGAGTTATTTGATGACTTCCCAGTCAAAACAAAGCCATTGGATTGGTTGAAATGAATTTTAAATACGTGAGTCTAGCTATAATAATTATGCCTGGACTTACTTTCTTCTTGCTCTTGTACTTCCTCGCCTTCTCCTTCCCCTTCTACCTTCTCCCCCTCACCCTCACCAACAGCTGCAGGTTCTTCTGCCGGTTTCACGTCTTCTTTTACTTCTGCGGGAGCTGCTTCTGCCGGCTTTTCTTCTTCTGCTACACGGTCCTCTGGTGCAATAACCAATTCAATATTAAGTACAAATAACATTGGTAAAATTCTTAAAGGTCAGTTAGCGGACTGAAATTAAATGTATACCAAAAAACGCATTCTTTTTTGTCTATTTATCGTTGCTTATGAATATTACGACCGACATGGGGTTGTGTGTGTATTTTTCGGCCTTAGTTTTATACTCGTATCCTGTAGTAACTGATTACCCAATTTGCCGGTGATTACCAAAATTAATTACTAATACAATCATTTTAGTATAGGCTATAATTTTCGAAAAAATAAACAAATTCATAAACACATTAACTTAATACTGAAAAAAACATTAACTTATCCTATAATCAAAATAGTAGATTATTAACCAAGGGGATAAAGCAGTGTCTTCTGTCGTGGGTGACGATTTAAATCGCGAGTGTAACGAAGGGCTCGAGGTTTACTCCCGAGCGTAGCGAGGGTTTAAAAAACTTAAATCACGAGCGAAGCGAGGGATTTAAGACGAGTCCTGAGTGTAGCGAGAGATTTAAGTTTACCCAAGACTAAGACAGCTTTATCACCGAGGAAAATACTCTACTTTTCGTACCATTTGCGAAAAAATTAACACAGTAATAATATGAGATAAGCATTTATCAAAGATAATGACATTAAAAGTAAAAGTTAAGATTCGAACATTGGTCCAATTATTTATAAAGAGAGCTACACCTTTGTTTGGTACATTTATTGTTGATGAGTATGATTGCGGCAGCACTTGCACTGATGGAATCCGACAATACACTGTCACTGTCGCTTTGATTTAACAATGTATTTTTAGAACATTAGCTTATTAATAAAAATAAACTTAACGTTTATGTATTTGAAGAAAACAAAATCGCGGCAAATTCCTAGACTAATATGTTTTGTCGGAAAAGCAAAGGCATCACGCTCATACGACCTCGTCGGTTTTGGTAATTTTATTTAATAATCATAACTGCATATTATTAATTGCGTGTTCCTTTTTAAAAAAGATGCTTAATGCTTTATATACCTACAAACTCAATGGTGTAAACACAGATGTAGTTCAGTATTAAGTATTCCAATTTTAAATTACATTCTCTCCCTAGGGGGTGAATGAAATTCAGTACAATTTTCTCTCCCTGTTTTTGACAGGATTAAAAATGACTATTGTTATGTTCGCTTTTTGTGGCTTATGGTGCGTATAACCTGCAGAAGTTGTTAATTTCTGCTAAAATCAGACGCGGAAGGAACCCAGGTTATTAGAGAAACCTAGGCTATAATTGCTGATTCTGTCGCAAGAAGTTGAAGGCAAAAAAATACGCAATCGGGAAGAAAGGCACAGGAGATCATTCAATTCATTAATTGTACCACATACCTTGACCAGCGATTCCACGCGCGCGCGCAGGCGACGGCCACGTGTCCGCTTTCGGGAGGAGCAGCTTACAGGTCTTTTCTGGATACACTAGGCTGGCCAGCAGTACACAACACACTAACATAGGTCTGGAGTAGGTTGATAACAGTTCGTATAGGTTCAGTTCAGGGGGTTTCAGAGCGCGATGGGACTAGTTAGTGTCACACATAGCATGCGCATCTACCCGATCCCAAGGTTATAGCGTGACTAACGCGTCGATGCGGCGCGGCATGGCGCGCGCGCTGCTCGGCGCGAGCAAAATCACCCAATCACGATATAGGGCACATATTCAATAAATTGGACGAACCAATGCCTTTCAATCGCCATAGGTGATGTAGAAAAAATATAAAACTATAAGTTACGAAGCGTAACCATTTTCCCCGGCTTGAAAGTTCCCACTTTCGAAACACTAAGGAGAAGTAAATACAAAATTGCATATCATCACAACTTCACAAAAGCTATAAGAACTCTAGAGTTGCGACTCTATATAACAAATAAGGATACTTAACTAACTATCCTACGAGGTAACTAAATCTAAGACTGCACATTGGTGCAAAGTAAGAATTAATATTAAGGTAACTAAACTTATTGCGTTGGCAAAGGGCACAACTTTACGACCGGGCGACTCTGAAGGATCCCGCTTTGAGTCTTGACAGATGCGACTCTACAAACTCCGTTTTTATCTGGAAATATTTCGTGAATTACTCCTAATGGCCAATGCAGAGGCATCACATTGTCCTGCATGGAGACGACAACCATCCCGACCCGTATTGGATTGGCAGGAGTGTTCCATTTCTGTTTGGATTGTAGGGTGTGCAAATACTCTTGGCGCCACCGCTTCCAAAAAGATTGAACCATCTGATCAGTCAATTCATATCGCGAAATAAGATGTAAGCGCGTTTCATTGACTTCGTGAGCGGGAAGAAATAAAAGAGGTTTCGTATGCAAGAAGTGCGCCGGTGATAATGAAGTGGGCTCTGACGGATCCGAGCTGATCGCATACAGAGGCCTCGAGTTTAATAAAGCTTCTACTTGAGTTAGCATAGTGTTAAACTCGTCAAAGCTAAGAATTTGCTGACCGATGACTTTGCAGAGATGCGTTTTGACACTCTTCACTTCACTTTCCCAACAACCACCAAAATGGGGAGCTCTACAGGGGATGGTTTTGAGTGTGATTCGATGCTCTGCAAGTTCTCTTTCCCACAAGGGGTGATACTCTTTAGCCCAGAATTGGTAGAGATCTCGGAGATAGGATTTGGCTCCAATAAAATTGGTAAGCATTATCCGTGTACAAACACTGAACCGGACCTCTACGCGCCAGGAAGCGTTTCAACGCTGACAGAAAGCTCGCAGTGCTAAGATCAGAGGCAATCTCAAGATGTAGCGCGCGAGTGGTCAAGCATGTAAAAAGGCAGATGTACGCTTTCCTGGCCCTTTGGCCTCTAGCACGCACCGACGTGACCAAGAAGGGTCCCGCGTAGTCGCAACCTGTATGAGAGAAAGCCTTAGGAGCTGACTCAACGCGGCAACGTGGTAAATCCGCCATTATAGGAAAGGTAGGTCGTGGCTTTGCTCGAAAGCAAATGTTACATTTAAAGGTAATGTGACGTGCAATACGTCGCGCGGACAGGATCCAATACCTTTGTCGTAATAGAGATACGAGTAAGGTTGGTCCTGTGTGAAAATTAGTCACATGATAGTGGGAAACTAAAAGTTCCACTATATGATCTTGACACGGAAGGAGGATCTGATGACGAGAGTCAAAATCTAGCTCAGAGTTTGCTAGGCGACCTCCAACGTGGATAAGTCCTTCGTGAAGGAAGGGACTTAACCGTTGTAATGACTTAGAGCACAACTCATTGCGGGCTAAACGATCGAGATCAGATTCAAAGTGAATCCTCTGCACTGATCGCCACACAAAAGATTCAGCGAACTCTAAATCAGACGCGATAACGGGCCCTCTAGGGAGCCGTTTGATGAACTTATAAACTAAACAAATAGTTTTTAAATATTTAAACCAGGACGAGAACCTGGTAGAGCGAACGTACAAAATGTTGTCAGAAGGAGGACTTCTGTCAGAGCATTCGTGCGAGAGCACAGGTAAAGCTACGGGTTTCATTTCAGGAAGCTCTTGCGACTCGCCTGAAACGAAGGGTTTTATCGGCCATTCAGCCCGGGGAAGTTTAAGCCACGACGGCCCATTTAGCCACAACGGATGATGAACTAATTGGGCAGGCGTTAACCCGCGAGAGAGGCAATCACTGGGATTTTCAGACCCTTTCACATGGAAGAAGTGATCTGCCGAGAGATTCTCATGAATCTTAGCGATACGATTGGCTACGAAGGTGTGCCATCGATGCGGTGCAGAGTGAATCCAACTTAAGGTTACAGTTGAATCCGAAAAAGCTACGACTACCTCAATGGCGTGTCGAGCTGCGAAAAGATTATATACTCTCCTTATCACAGTTGATAAGAGGAGTGCGGCGCATAACTCGAGACGAGCTAGCGAAACTACTTTCAGTGGCGCGACTTTAGATTTCGCACACACCAGCGAGACCACGACACTACCGTCAGGTCTGACAACGTGGGCATAAACCGAACCACCGTAAGCCTTCTCACTAGCGTCGGCAAAACCGACGAGTGAGAGTCTACAGCGTTCTACGACGCCAACATGTCTCAAAAATCTCAATTCAGAGATAATTGGCAGTTCAGATTGAAACTGTTCCCACAGACGAACAATGCGAGGTGGTGGGACATCATCCCATCCAAGTTTGACAAGCCAAAGCTCTTTGATAAGAAGCTTGGCGTATAAAATTATCGGTGCAACGAGGCCTAAAACGTCGAAAAGGCGTGAGATGGAAGAAAGAATATTCCGTTTAGTGCAAGTGCGAACATCAGGGTTTACCTGGAACCCGAAACAATCCTCGTCGGGGAACCAACGAAGTCCCAGTATTTTCTGAGTCGGATCTTTACTTAGGTCCACGCTCTGTGAAAGTCGTAATGACTCTGGAATAGTCCGAAGAACATCGACACTGTTGCTAGACCATTTCGTCAATTGAAAATCGCCGAGAGAGAATATTTTTATAAGTTCACGAGCCGAGTCTATAGCTAGCGCACTGCTAGGTATAGAACTAACTATGTCATCCATATAAATATCTCGCTGCAAAATGTCCCTGGCGAGAGGCAACTGTGTTCCTTCATCCTGACATAACTGTTGGATAGTGCGAATAGCTATAAAAGGACTACACTTTAAACCAAAGGGAAGCACTGAAAACTGATAAATTTGAAGTTCCTCTTCCTCATTAAACCGATACAAGATACGTTGTAGTGAACGATCTTGTGCACGTATACCTATACGTAGGTACATAGATTTGACATCTGCGGAAACAGCGACACTAAAAAGCCGAAAATTTAACAAAATGTTGAAAAGGTCAGCCTGAAGGGCTGGACCTGCGTACAGGATATCATTGAGCGAGGTGCCGTTATCTGTACATGCACTGGCGTCTAGGACCACACGCAACTTGGTGGTCACCTTATCCTCTCGAATGACAGCATGGTGAGGAATATAGTATTCCATTTCTCGCTCCTTACAATTTCGTTTGGGCAACATACATTCAGGTACGATACTCTGCACCAAAGAAATAAAATTGTTTTTTAGATAATCCCGTATGACGTCATCATACAGAAGTTTGACGTTAGGAAGTGATTTAAGTTTACGTTCAAGACTATAGAATCTCTTGCGAGCCATATTAAGAGAATTTCCTAATGCTGACGCGTCTGTTTTCAGTGGTAAAGCGGCAACATACTTGCCATTTGGAGCGCGGGTAATTGTGTCACAATAAAACTCTTCACATTGTTTATCATCCGCACTCCCAATGGATGAAGCAGTAACATCTTCAATCTCCCAAAACTTACGAAGATCGAAGTTATCGAACGAACTCGCAAAGAAAGACAGAGTGTCAGTTGGAGGTTCGACAATAGGTGCTTCTCCTAGAAGTATGTAGCCGAGCACAGTTTCCAATGCGTCGGGACAACCGGGTACGCTGGTCACGTGACCAGGTCGCAATAACTTAGCGAACAACTTGACCCCAAGTAACATGTCAATATTACCTGGCACACCCCAGCTGTCATCCGCGAGTAGTTTAGGATCAATATGACTTAATACGGACGTATCTATAGCACCCAGTGGAAGTTGTCCGGTTATTTGATCCAAAACTAAAGCGTCTATTTCATACCTCGGCTGCGAGCAAAACCGTGAGCTGAACGTAAGATTCACCGAGCCGCGAACGGGCTGCGACGTGCCACCAATACCACGAACGGTAGTTATCGAGTCGGTATGTATAGTTAGACCGAGCCTACGGCAGCAACGCGATGTCATATAATTCTTTTGCGACCCAGGGTCCAAGAGACATCTAACCATCACGGCCTTACCCTTCCTACCCGCCACCAGCACCTTGGCAGTAGCCAGCACTTCCGTACTACGTGTGGCCTGGACTTGAGCAGAAGAATGCGTACACAACGCCACACGATCGGAAGGAGCTGGGTCGGCCGCAGAAGCGGAGGCGGGGGCGCTAGCGGGCGTCGGCGCAGGGGCTTGCAACGATTGCTCAAAATGCAATAAGGAATGATGCTTACCGTTACATTTCCTACATGTTGACTTCGATAGGCACTTAGAGACAGTATGTTTGCTACTTAGGCAATTACCACATCGGTTATTGTCTTTTATAAACTTAAATCTATTATCTACGCTCAACCTTTGAAACGCTTTGCACATAAATAAGGTTTTATGCGTGGAATGACATAGTGAACATTTAGATTCAGTAGCCACAAACACCTGCGATTCCTTAGATGAGGCGCGGGGGCTACCTGCGGGGCCGGACTTACTAGCCGCAGGAGAGGTGCGATACAAGATTTTTACTTGTTCACGAACAAACTTTACGAAATAATCATAATCTAACTCTTGTTGATTACGAAGCGACATTTCAAAATGTTTTGCAATATCAGAGTCTATTAACTTAAGACCCCAATAAATAAATATAAAATCATCTAACTTATTTATTTTCAATTGTTTGAGTCCCGCAACCGTAGAAGTTAATTTATCGAAACCCTTTTCAATATTAGCGGGAGTCGATCCGAACGATTTCAAGGAGAACAGCTGATTTAGATAATTAGTAGCGAGCGCGCGAGTATCTAGGTACTTGGCGATGAGCGCCTCCCAGACAAGAAGGTAATTATCGCCAGAAGGTACAATACCTTCAGCCACATTCCTAGCCTTGCCTTTTAAACAACTCAACAGATAATGAATGCGATCAGAATCTGTTAAATCTACGTTAGTATGTATAATACGTTTGAAAGTCTCGTAAAAGAACGGAAAACTCTGAATATCACCGTCAAAGGTAGGCAGTTCGATTTTAGGAACCTGTATATGGTGAGAATTTGGGCTCGCTGACGGGCTAGGTTTCTGGAAATCACCTGACTCAGTTAATGAAGATAAACTAAACTTTATTTCGCCGACCAACTCATCAAATGAATGCAATGCGCCATAGCTTACTTCACAGGTTGGATCCAATGTCATATTGAGCATATTTATCTCGTCCATTAGTCCATTGAATTCACTACGCAATCCATCAATTTGTTTTGCCTGAGCGATGAAAGCCTTGCGTAATCTTTCAGTAGTTAAAGATTTAGTTGAATCCAAAATCCTTTGAACCCGCGCAAAATATGCGTCACGTTTACCTTCCAATAATCGAAGTTTAACCTTGTCACTCATTGTGAACAGAAGTCAAATGTGACGCAAAAATAATTATATTAAATCAACCTTTATCTTCTACGGAACCCCAGTGCGTGAGGTTAGGGGCCAATCAAACCGATAAGCCAATGAAAGATTTTATAACTTGAGTATATAGTACGGAACGAAGTTTACGTACACGCGAAACCCTAACAATATTAAATTGAAAAGTAAAACAAATATAAACTACCGACGCTTTAACCAAGTGCAGGTAACAAAATCTAATATAAATTAAAATAGTAAGCACGCCAAATATCTTATGAACGTACCCATCTATATACGATATTTATGATTAGCTCAGATATACCCATAACCCGATAAAACATTTATGTCGGATGCGACGCGATAAACTTGTCTGCACTAACTTCCACTTGAATGAGATTAACTTACTCAATACAAGTAATATGAAGGTACAGATTCTTAACTAAAAATAAGTTAAGTGTTGAACTTAGAAAAAAGTATAAACTTATTTTCGTAAGCGATGCGAGTGTATTCTTAACGAAATAACTTCGTAAGAAAGGGTAAATTTCTTCACGAGTAGACGCGTAGATGACTGTTTGAAATAAATTATCTAGTAAGTACATACTACGTTTGCAAACGTGAAGTGCGGGTGTGATATGTATAAATATACGGCTGTTTCCATTGAGGAGAATTAACGCGTAAAGTTTATACACATCTGTTATTTTACCTGAAGGTTTCTGTCAAGAAAGCAGTCCTACAAAACAAAATAACAAGCGACGCGATGATAATATGGTTAATTGCAATAATTAATCATATGCGGTTGAGTCTCGCTATATAAAGCATACCTGCTCGTGCAATACGAATATAACAGGCGTAAAGCTAATGAACCTATACAAGTGTATCATACAATAACAATCAATGTTATTCATTTAGCAATTTCGATTAGTACCAACATAATAAGTATGTAAAAGTTTCTAATGCGTAATTAAATTTAGCCGTGGGTACGCGAACAAAGTTCAGACCTGGAACATTCCACAGTCAACGTACGATGACGATTTATACCCACTACCCACAATTTTTCCAACCGAACAAAAAATATGTAATTACGCCGAAAACTATCAGATTTATTAAATAAACGTATTTAGCGATATGAATCAACGTTGATATTCAATTAACTGTATTCTTCGGAGCTTTAAATAGTGAACTTAAAGATTTAAATTAAGAATTGATTTGACGGTTGACCTATTGCAAACGCAAGGCAGTTGAACCTTATTGTTAAAGCAATAGAGTTGAGAGTTGTGTGATGATATGCAATTAATATTGAAAATTCCTAAGTTTTTTGCTCAAAATCAGACTTTTTTAGGACTTAAATATAGGCCGTAAAAAGGCCCAAACTTTATTATCCGGCTCGAAGGACCAAAATGGTGCGTATAACCTGCAGAAGTTGTTAATTTCTGCTAAAATCAGACGCGGAAGGAACCCAGGTTATTAGAGAAACCTAGGCTATAATTGCTGATTCTGTCGCAAGAAGTTGAAGGCAAAAAAATACGCAATCGGGAAGAAAGGCACAGGAGATCATTCAATTCATTAATTGTACCACATACCTTGACCAGCGATTCCACGCGCGCGCGCAGGCGACGGCCACGTGTCCGCTTTCGGGAGGAGCAGCTTACAGGTCTTTTCTGGATACACTAGGCTGGCCAGCAGTACACAACACACTAACATAGGTCTGGAGTAGGTTGATAACAGTTCGTATAGGTTCAGTTCAGGGGGTTTCAGAGCGCGATGGGACTAGTTAGTGTCACACATAGCATGCGCATCTACCCGATCCCAAGGTTATAGCGTGACTAACGCGTCGATGCGGCGCGGCATGGCGCGCGCGCTGCTCGGCGCGAGCAAAATCACCCAATCACGATATAGGGCACATATTCAATAAATTGGACGAACCAATGCCTTTCAATCGCCATAGGTGATGTAGAAAAAATATAAAACTATAAGTTACGAAGCGTAACCAGCTTAGAATGTCACTTTTTTGAGCAAGTGGTACGAAAATTATATTCTTTACATTTGTTTGTCTTAATTTTTTTAGCGTTTGTGTTTGGGATGCAGAAATATGTATATATAAAAAAAATAGTTTAAAATTAAGGGCATAAAACCGAAGTGGTAAGTCTCTGAGAAGAGACAACATCCAAAGTGTGAAAAAAAAATTCGATCATATTATTCTATGCCCTTTTGAGTAAGACGTGAACAACGGAAATTGGATAACAGAACAACTATCACAATTATTGATTGACAAAGTGTATTATTCAGTTAGCGAATTTCTAAATGGCAAACTTTTATAACGTTGACATTTTATTGATAAATTTACTGCATTTAATCCAATCTAGCAGACTTTTGTATAATCTTATTTAATAATTGTTATTGCTTTGATAAAGTTAAATTAATGTACTTTATTTGAGAAATATACGTAACATAGATAGTTTCTGACTTTCGTATATTTTTTTACCATCTATTTTTCACTTATGTTCACAAAATAAATGAATTTCAATTTGCGTAAAATAGAAATACCAACTCCGAATCAAAACTACGCAAATGCTCGCGTAACTCAAGCAGTTTTTCAGTCGAATCTTACAACGATAACATAGAAATCGCGCAAAAATAGTTCCACCGCGAGTAAGTACTAATAAATAGCGACACTTCAGCCGAACTCGATGCAATGGTTGTTCTAAATCGATTTCGGAATCGCTATAGATATTCGGAACTCGATGGATTATCGTGTCGAATGTCAACAAGAGGTTACAAAGGTAAACCAAAACGGTATTACAATGGTTTATCATGAAAACAACGTTAGTTTAACGTTGGGAATAGAAACACGTGGAATTGGTTACTTGTTATTCAATAGGAAAAGGATTGGTCTTTATATTATTTATTTTTTTAGCTGAGAGAACATTCCATTTTTCTTGCTACGATAATAGTAACCTTGCCCAACTCTCCGGTAACCAAAAACGTGATAATGTACATGAAAAGTATAATAATGCCCATACAATCAACTTTGACCCAATAGTAATGGACTTGTACAAGTTAAAGCATATGGATTTATACCAATGGCGGAGACTTAATTTTGTGTAATATAATTTCATTAACTCTGCCCTTGAAACGGCGTAGGATAATATCATGAGAAAGTCATGTAAGAACAGTAAATTTAAATGCATGCAACATGAAGACATTCACATCACTCTTCCACTAACAGAGAGACGGCGTTTGACCCAGCTTGTGGGGTGGGAACATTAAATGCTGAAAATCTTTACTAATATTATAAAAGCGAAAGTGAGTTTGTTTGTTACGTCTTCAGGCCTAAATCGCTAAACCATTCTTGATGAATTTTGGTACAGAGATAGTTGGGACCCTGGAGATGGACATAGGCTATTTTTTTTAAAGTGTGAGAAATGAGGGAGAAAGAGGGAAGAAAAGGGAAAACTTAGCATAGCTATTATAATAAATAAGGCACAAGGGCAAAAACTACAGGTAGCAGGTACCTGCAAATCACGAAGGGGAACTGTGTTACCTTGAAATGAACGCGAGCAAAGCCGCGGGCAAAAGCTAGTGTAAGAATAAACTAGAAAATAGGTGTCTCAAGAGGAGGTTGGTAGTAAAGTATGGAAGAAGAAGATATGCTGTACCGACCGTAAATTAAATGGGAAAAAGAAAAGAGAATAATTCATAATAATATGTAACAATTAACTCAACAATAAATTCAAGTCTGCCAAGTTTGGTGTTTATGGTTTTTCCTCTTAGAACATTAATTTAAGTGCCAATAACCGCGAAAATCCATCTGATAAGATGGAGACTGCGTTTAATGTGTTTTAAACAATTTCGTATTAACGATGTAATAAACGGTAGGAAACAAACAGAAAATCCCTCTTACTGAGTAATGTGAATTAGTTTGTCTTCAGTACAACAAATATAAATGATGTGTAACTCTTTTTTCCGGGGTCTGGTGACGTGGGTACAGGTTTAAAAAAAAAACTTAATATAAGGACCAGTCTTTACAATAGTCCACAAACGACTAATAAATAATAATAACTTGTGATTTTTTTATCTATAAATGTATGTGGTATATATTTTTCTTTTATTATTATTTATAATAAAAAATACTATTTTCATATTTTTTTTAAATATTTAAAAAACATTAAAATTGTAGTCCGCTGGTATCGAGAGCAGGGTCCAAGGTTCCGATGTTTCTGGATGATGGGCTGCAGGTATCCAGGAGTACTGCCTTATGAATCAGGCCCTTGACCCAACCGCCTAAGGAGAGCTTCGACAGATGGTCGACAAGGCTCTTGGCCATCAATCCATTAGCTATTACGACAATCGGCAAAATGATAGCCGTGTTCACATTCAACATGTTGACAAACTCGTGTACTAAGTCGGGATAGTTAATTTGTTTTTCTCAGCTTTCACGAAGTTCTGGTCATGCGGAATGGTAACATTGACTTTCATTATGCGGCGCTCTGATCGGTTTATCACCACTATGTCAGGCTTATTGACGCCAATATTCCTGTCAGTAATGATAGACTGATCCCAGTACATGGCCTTTCTCGAGAACTGGATCTGGCGCATACTTATAACACGGTACCTTAGATTCCACAAGATTATATTTCAGGCAAGTTGCTAGTCTATAATCACATACACAAATAGCCAGACCCGGAACAATTATCTATAAGCCATACAAATATTTGATCCGTGTGGGTATTAAACCACACCCAGCAGGAGTCTTTAACGGTCTTCCCGAATATTTACCAACAGCGCCCCCTGTCATCGTCAGTTGAGAGCCAAAAGATCGCTGTAGAAGTGTTGTACAGACGTCAGAAGGTCAAGCTACCCGAAACTGTAAATTTTTCCCAATGAATCTTGAACCTAATACTTTAGAAATAAAGTCGAAAATCTATCAAAGAAATCTGACAGATTGTAGTAGCTTGATGTGCAGGCGTCTGCTACGGGCGATTTGAGTCGCTAGTCAATTTGATAAGCAACACATTTTTCCGACTTTGCCCAAACAAAACTGTTTTACTATTAGAATTCTATTTAAATCGCAGTCGTAGATTTTGTCAAGGTGATAAAACCCACGGGAATGATTCAGAAGCGTCTCGAATGTTTTTAAATTTTGACACAGTGTGTTTTTTTTTAACCATGTGCTCGCTACTTCCTTTATTTGCTCAAGACTGTTAGTTTAATTAGAGTACATCGGATTAATTTAAACATTTACAACACGATTCTTGCATAGGCTAAATCACGTACGATATTTTTTAAACGCTGAGAAAAAGCGGAAAAGCGGTGTTGCCAACATGGGAACGTCGCCACTCTAATGGGCAGAATACCAATTGACTGTTGAAGTGTTTTTCTAAACCCTTTTAATGTTAATTGTTAGTTTAGTTCATCACTTTAAATTACTATGATGTGTTTAAAGTTAGTTTGTTATTTTGTAAAGCTATAACTATTTTATTTTTATAAAATATTTATGTGTATATTTATTTAAAAATAAATATTAAATCAAAGCAGGAAGCGTTATTTCAAGAGAAAATCGCTTTGAATGTGTGCTTAGAGAAAATATTTTTATTGTTCATGAGTGTACGCAAAGATTTATAGCTTACTGGCTTTTGCCCGCGGCTTCGCTCGCGTTAAATTCGGGGTAACACAGTTCCCCTTGCGCCTTATTGATTTGTAATAGCAACGCTAAGTTTTTCCTTTTATTCCCTCTATCTCCCTCAAATCCCACTTTAAAAAAAATAGCATATGTCCGTCTCCTGGTTCCCAACTATCTCTGTACCAAAATTCATCAACATTGGTTCAGCCATTAAAGCGTTAAGAGGTAACAAACAAACAAACAAACTCACTTTCGATTTTATAATATTAGTAAGGATATTAGTAAGGACTAGCTGTGCCCAGCGGTTTCCGTTGCACAGGTCCGCTGCTAACTTAGGGATATGAAAATATTATTAAAAAACTAATTTAAACCCCATGCATGAGAGGCAAGGTCTTAACCACTGGGCCATCACGATAATAATTGAACCTTAACATTGCCTTATTACGGTAAAATAGGACGTAACGTTGAATCGCAATCGCTTAAAAAGCAAATACAGTGGTTGACTGCATTAGTGTTTGTCTGGTATACCTTCAGCTTGAGCATCTGTTGCAGGCTGGTCAGGCTCCGGTTCTTCTTCCTCCTCCTCATCAGCTTTAGTTTTCTTAGCTTTCACTCGCTTCGGTCCAGCGTCGTCGAACCCAACCATGCCTGTAACAAAAATATTATTGAGTTAAACGACGACGTGAGATTTGATGAGACTCGATTCTGATTGGTAAAAAGATTATTTCTTTAATTTGATGGCAAAGTATCATTATAAAATTATTCATATCTTTTGATTGCGTAGAATTGAGGGTTAATATTTTCACAGCTCCAAGGGCCGGCAGACCTTAAGTATTTGGTAATAATTTCTTGCGAGACAGATAACAAAGTGATCTGACTGTCTGTCTCTATAATAGAACATTTTGAGTCAAGTACGGAAACTTTGTCATTGCAGCCGTAGCGGATTAACGCACGAACCGCCAGGCGGGAGTGATATAGAGCCGAAAACAGCAATGACAAATCCTTAAGTAAATTAAACGACGTAAACAGCATAAAAAGTACCTTTTGTCATTAATCAATATGAAACTATGATTTAATTAGATTTTTCCTCGCGCTTTGTCTTCTCATACTGAAGGAGAAACAAAGGCACGTCTTTGCTAAACAGCCTAATATTAAAAATAAGAAATTTAATTATTTTTTTGAATTTAGAACTCATATAAATATCAATTTGTTATTATAAACAAATTATTTTATAAATGATCATGTTTTTTGTGAAATTCTGTTGACAAAATCAAAAAAAAAAAACGAAGGCCTTAACAAGCGCCATCTTGCTGCCTTGCACAAATACTGCCCGGCTACGCACGAATGCCGTGATGAAACAGAAAAAATGAAAACCCCTGTTTTAATAAATGAGGAAAAAACAGGTGTGTGAAAACCATTGCATGTTGAACCTAATTTTAGTGCAATAAGAGCCAGTTTTCTAGGAAATGTATTCAAAAGGTTCTTTTTTTACATTTAGAGGTACGGAACCCTAATGAACACTTACCATATCCGGATGCTATTTGCGCCTTAGCTTCATCAGAATCCTTGCGAATAGCCGTGCCCTGAAATACATATAGCGGATACGCCTTCCCAAAGGTCGGCTTCGGCTTCGTCACGAACAGCCCCTTGCCGTAGTGGTACGCCACTTCATCAGCGATCCACTGTGGGTTGATCGTGGTCAGAACGCGACCAACCTCCTCTTCAAGATCCTAAAAGAGGATAGTAACTTGGTTTACTTTGTCTATGAATAACTTAGAACTGGTTTTTGGAATGAATATTATATAGAGATCAGCTTGGCTGATGATAACTCAGTTCACCAATACGATCAGCGACCTACTGTATAGTAAAAAAAACTATTCCACAAATAAGGTGCTAATCTGCTTTAAGATAAGCTTTTATGAAGTTCAAGTATTACGCCTAAATTTCCTACAAAGGAAAGCAGTGTACACAAACGTACATTTTGTCAGATAAAAGATCCAATCACAACTTCAAATTTTAAATGGCCTAGTAGGTAATTGTATTAAATTAAACTAATTACTATTTATACCAGTTCATCCAAAGGTTGTATGAAAGTTATCGCTGTCAGCGATAAGACCGCCATTGTAACCATAGAATTAGCGATTTCTGTTAAAACAGTAAGTTTCAACTTTTGGTGTGTAATAAATTCTATTCTATTCTACCATTACAAAGTTTATTAGCAGCAGTTTCTGGCAATAACAGTTTGTAGTCTTGTGTACGTTGTTTAGGTACTTCGATTATGTATTCTTACGCTGTACGCATGCGCCAAGTAGCTTTCCAGATTTGTCCATTATCCTCAGATTTAATATCCGCAAAGCTGTAGTGTACAGTACAGATTTTAATGTACTAAAAGGAAATTAGAAAAGAATGAATGGATTGTGCGAGGGATGCTATGATAAGACAGTGAACGACAAGTTAACAGTTGACAGGTGGAAAGTGGTTCTCTTCTATTCAGAAGAGAACCACTTTCAGCGCTGGCCCAAACTTACACGGAGTAAGGGCTGACTGAAGATACCAATATATTTACCCTACTATCATTTTAATGATAATTGTGAGTGAAATATCTTACAGCTTCGGGCACTTCCTCCTGATCGTCAGGTTTGATGAGAGTGCGCGGTTTCAGCCAATCCAAGGCCGCATCGTCTTCAGAAAGTTTCCCTCGAGAACCTACTGCTCCCTCCTTCTGCTAAATAACACCGTTTATTATTAACTTATAAATAATCAACACACAAGTCTTCTGCATGATGCAGTTACGTACGTCCATGCACTGCAACGTTTTGTTTATAAGCACTTTTTCTTCGGTGATGTTAAGAGCGCGTTTTATCATAGCCTTTAGCATTTTGCTTAATTTTTTTGATTCGATTTACTTCACAAACAAAGAAATACGCAAGCACGCAAGCGATGTCTGACAGCAAATGAAACACTGCTTAGTTTTCTAAACGTTTGAGAACTCCGGGCGGATTTACGAGTAAATATTCTAGAGACATTTGCATATTGTTTGATAGGTCTTTATTGGGGACGATCATGTAATTCGACTATAAATAATTCGAGGCACTTTTAGTTAAGCGAAGCAAGCGTAAACAAACGATTAAACCGTTGCGTGCGAGGCATGCTGGATCATATCTGTATTCATAATAGTTTGTGTTTAAGTCCCAAGTTTATGGTCCACGCAAAAGATCATCGTTGATTTTACTTACGTCAAAGTCATCATCTGATGAAGACACATGTGATATTACTGAATCGGTAGCTGTGGGTTCTAAATCAGTATCAGAAGACATTTGAACTAAAATCCGTGGTGTAAAGATATCCTTTAGCATTGGAAGTGCGAATCAGTACTGCAGTGTCTTATAGCTGGTAGTTCTCACCCTGATACTAAATGAACTTTGACCGAAGAATGAACTGAACTGCATTAGTATTCAGTGCCGCTAATGTACCCTGTACAAACTAACTACTAATGTTGAACAAAATAAACCAAGTCAATTTTATTCGTACCACGCGAAAACTGCACGTTTAGTCTGTTATTGCAATTGATATAGCATTGTTTGCAGTTTTGAATTGCAGCTTTATTGGTAACTAGCTGTTTTGCGCGGTTTTACTCGCGTCTTTAGTTGCTGCTCCGCTCCCGTGAGTAGTAACGTAATGTTGTATAGCCTTTGATACTTCCTGATAATGTAGCTTCCTATTAATAAAAAAATGGTTGAAATCGGTCCAGTAGTTTTGGAGCCTATTCGATACAAAGAAACAAACAAATCTTTTCTCTTTACAATATTGGTAAGCAAAGGTGAAATTAAAAAATAACAGAAATACTGAATCCTAAACACTTTAAAGGTACGTTAGCGGTTTTTAAGTTTCCAGAGATTGATAACATTGTAAACTGCCAGTAAAGCCTCCTAAGCCATAACGTTTTTTTATGTGGCTAATTCTCAGGTTATGAATGGGAAATAAATTAAAGGCAATCGTTTTAATCGGCCATAAAATGACCTTACGGTCGTTTGAGCTAGGGTGGAGCTTATTTCAGATTTAAATGCGGATACAATGTTTCATTGCGATGAGATTGTCGGATATGCGTATAATTTACGACTTGGTCTTCCAAGGAATTTCCTGCTACACTGTTGTATATGTTAAATTTGTTTCAAATTTCTTCTGCTTTCTATATTTTTGACATTATATTTTCGTTTACTTGTCTAGTACTCAGTACTAGTACTAATAAAACTCTATTCTAACTTCTATTTTTTATTTATTAATTCTACATTTTGTAAACTTGTTTCTTCCTTGATCAAATAGTTAAAATATTTCACATCTTGCGTCAACACTACAAAAATAACAATATCTCTAAGAACAAAAGATCTGCTACTATGACTAGTTTTTTTCTTTTAAAAATATTTCTTAGCTTTTCTTTTTTTACCATCGGTACAAAGTTAGCAAATTATGACTTCCCTAGGCGGGGCGTGTCACCAAATTCTAATTAGTCCCCGTGTCTGGCATTAGCTAGTACTGGTTGAATCACGGCACCGCGACACTGGTGAGGGTAGATTAATATTCAGTTCTCCTTGCTCAGTCCTGGGGCAGTAACTTTATGTAGTCTGTGGTCCTAAGTGAATATTATTTAAGCTAGAGCCTCATTCGAACTGAATTTGAACCAGCAATGATAGAAGAATTTATAAATTCGATTTTTGAAAATATTGTACAGTGGTAAGTTTTCTCAATTTGCAATTACAAAAGTAACGTATTTGTTGTGTCGTTAAGGTTATTTTTTGCATAGTATAAAATGAAGTCGCTTTTGCTGTCAGTTTCGATCTTTTAAAATCTTCAACGCATTTTAATGCAGTCTTTAGTAAAAAATAGAGAGGTTCAAGATTTACTAGAGAATTTATTTATATCTAACTTTAAGTAAACTAATAAGCTGATGCTTTATTTTATGAGTTTTTACGCATTTCGATGGTCCCTATTAACAATGTCGGAAATACATTTTTACCAATTTTCACTTTTTTACATAAATAGAATCACAATAAAAAGATCTATCTTACGTAATATTTTATTTTATTGAAAATCGTTATATTTAGTAAATTTCTTGGTTAATATTGTCGGTTGCAATAACTTTGTCCGCGCAACAGTGTTGGTAGTGACGGAACCGGCGTTGTCCGCGGGGTGGAGACAGCGCGGGTGCGGGCGGTTCTGCCACTACGCACTTAGTTACCGGGAGGAATGACGCAGATGTAACCGCTGGGAACAGCTAGTATAGGTATATTCCCTTTAATAAAGCAGGTTCTGGTAGATACATCTATTTTCAATGGTATTCAAACAGACAATTTTGTCGGATATACCACTTCTGACATTATTACATGTACGTATAGTAGATCTTTTTGTTGGTTGTGTCACTTTCGACATTGTTACATGTAACTAAAAGCATGCGTTTTGTTGGATGTGTCACTTCCGACATTGTTACATGTAACTTAAAAGCAGATGTTTTGTCGGATGTGTCACTTTCGACATTATTACACGTTACCTAAACTTAGTCAGTCGGTTGAATATGTCACTTTCTACACTAATAACTGCATTATCTATATAATATTTAGTCGGATGTATGAGTTGCAAAACTTCATATTGAATAAAACAAAAATCTTGAATCTTTGGTAGGAAAATTAAGTGCGACGTAACCTATTCTCTATAAACGGATAGTTTGATACTTATCTGACTCTTATAGGTAGGTATGGTTTGACCTTCTTTTATTTTAGGAATTATTATTCATCAGACTACTTGCTCTCTGATGTGTTGACAGTACGCCAACTGTATATATTGTGCACAGTTCTCAAACAACACTCACTAATAGGGTATGATCCCGCAATATTAACAAGCGAGTCAAACACAGGGTTTGCCAAACGCTTACCAAGCGAAACACTGCTTTCTCACGCAATTTTTTTGAATTTTTAGCTGGATACCTATACAATAAAATAAATAAGAAACTTGCAATTTACCCACTTACAAAAAACAATTGTAAAAGGGCTTTAACCACTTGGTTAAAGACCCTCAGCTACGATGAAACAGAAAACTTACTAAAAGTCCCATCCTAGTCTTACTTACTACTCGACAACACCCACACTATCATCCACATCCACACACACTCATACACCCGCACCCACACATACACACATTTGCACCCACACAACCCACACATCTACACAACACACACATCTACACAACACACACACCCACACAACGCACACACCCACACAACACACACACCCTCACACACAGCCTCATATAAACATTCGGACACCCGATTCTCACTCCCTCATAAACTTAATACTCACAACAGACACACTTCACCCAGTTTTACCTAATTTTAATTTAAATTCTCTTTACTGGAATGATGTGCACCTACTACCTGTTACCCACTTCCGGAGTCTGGAGAGGCTGGTAATCTGTCATACAGGTCTCCTAGTACAGAAACCAGTCTCTCACATAGATTATAATCCACCGATGTACACTTTGAATTATGTAAATTATTCCTTGTATATTTCTATGTGAGAGAGAAAATAAACTTTTTTGTATTGTATTTTTTTTGTATATGTGCGAATCTGGTGTCATCCCTGAAAAATATCATGGTTTTTATAGAGACTTGCCACATGTTTCTAATGGAGTAGTCCAAGAAACTGACTCTAAATCTGACGAATAAAATCTGAAAGGCTGTGGTTTTTTAAATTTTTTTATTGATACTATTGTAATTTTGAAGGTCCTGATTTATTACACAATTTTATTGTTTTTAAATATTATAATAAAGTAAGGTTTTAAAGTACAACAGTAAGACTGATAATGGTTGTAGTAATTAATAATATTTAGCCACAAAAAGTTCCTAAAGGTACCTAGATATAATATTTGTAAACTTTGTTTATTTTGATAATTTTAAACTTTAACCTGTTATAAAACTTTGTGATACTTAATGCTATAGGTATTTTGACTGCTATATTGTTTATTATGTGTTGAATTCGACACATTATCTCCGGTTGTTCTCGTCTAGCTAACGGAGAGTACTTGCATAGACACATCCTTGTAGCCAGGATTATCCATCAGCAACTTGCTCTAAAATACAATCTTGTGGAATCGGAAGTGCCGTACTACAGGTATGAGCCCGACCCAGTTCTTGAACATGGCAATATCACATTGTACTGGGATCGATCCATCATCACTGACAGGACTATTGTTGCCAACAAGCCTGATATAGTGGTGGTGGATCGATCAGAGCGGCGCGCAATGATTGTTGACATAACAGTCCCGCATGTTGAGAACCTCGTGAAAGCCGAGAAAGATAAACAAATGAAGTATATTGACTTGGCTCGCGAGGTTGTCGACATGTGGGATGTGGACTCAGCGATCATTGTGCCGATAGTCGTATCTGCCAATGGCTTAATTGCCAAGAGCCTCGACCAATACCTAAGAAGGCTCTCGTTAGGCAGCTGGATCAAGGGCTTGATACAGAAAGCGGTACTCCTGGACACGGCTCGTATTGTTAGGAGGTTCCTTTCTCTAGAGCCCTGACCGCCGGTAGCTTGGATCCGTTTCCCGATACCGGTGGGCTACTATTTTTATATTTTTAAATATTTTTTTTTATGATTTTAAGAAATATTTAAAAATGTAATTTTATGTTAAAAAATAAATAAATGTACGAAAAAACAGCAAACCTTACACATACGACAAATTTATTTCTAAATCTCCATTTAAAAATGTTGAATATACCACTACCTACTTAAATGACTGTTAAATTATCCGAACAAAACTGTCGTTTGTGTCACAACCGACAATTCACTTTGCAAATTGTCCATATTAAAATGTCGGTGGTACATTATTTCCTTAACCATAAATAATTGCTTAGTTTTGTCCATGTCAGTACTTAGTTAACAATACATAAAATAATCAGTGCAAATTTGAATATCCTCAGTTATGTAATTCTTTTTTTATCGTCAAAACAAACTTTGAACTGCTCTACTGAACAGTACTCTTTTTGCAGAACTGACATTGTTAATAGGGACCATCGATTTCTCTATATATAAATCAAATTGTATGATGTATTTGCGGCAGAGCTTTATAGTTTTGTGTACAAATCTTTGAGTAGAAAGTTTTATGGCCTACCTCAGTACTCAGATTTAGTGCTTCGATAACAAATACATAAAGTTTTGACGTAATGCTTACCTGAGTCAACGTCGTATGTGAGTTTTTAAGTACTGGATAAAATACGTGTGATTTTTATATACCCGTAAATGTCATAAGATTTCGTAGAAGCCCTAATTTTGTTTTAAATTATATTCACTGAAATCTTATAGTTCTAGTTATATCTATCATGTGCCGTATATTTTTAAATGTAAAAGCAGTTTACAATTACACAACCTAGTTGTATTCTTTATTTTATACAATGTTACAATATTAAAACTACACTAAACTTGCAGTCCATTTTAAGTGTAGTCACATCTATTAGAAAATAGCATTTCACTACCGATTTCAATAGCTCGGATTCCGTCGCGGATGCTCCGCTTGTTGCAAGACTCGTTTACATATCAAGAATTACATTTATTAAAACGTTTACAAAAGTTGAATTTATTCAAGTCAGCTATTTTATTAATTTTAAGCCTACATACCGAAAATCTATTCTTGTAAAACACATAACATTTTATGTCTAAGCCAGGGGTGGTACACCTCTGTACAGGGCCGATTCTATTATTGTAAATCAGCATCATAATATGTCGAAAACAGGAATTGAGAACTCTTGGCACGCGTGTCATGAGTGGCACGCAACAGGATGTGGTGTAAGACATGCAAATCATTCAGGTTTTAGATAATAAGGTCAATATCAATGCAAATAGGTATGTTTTGTTCGATGGCGAAACGTTTCAGGACTTTTACTTACTCCCGATGACGAACAACAAAGTAACTCGGTCGCGTTACCATATAAATGTGCGGACAAATATGGTTCATATGTGTGGATACTGTAGGTATAGAGTATCTTGAATTTCCCTTATATATTTTGTCAAATACCCGTTGTGGAGCTGAGGAGAAGCTCGTGTCTATATAATAGCAACCGCTCAGCCTAAATTGGTACCGGCTGTTATAAGTACAACATCTTTGGCAGTCGTTACATGCAGTCTGTGGCCCGGGAGTCTGACAACCACTCTTACTAAGGTAAGGATCAATGGGTTGTGTGGAGGTCAGAGAGGCAGTCACTCCATGTAAAATACTGGCGTTTGTCTTAATTTGGTTCGATTGGAAGCCGACCCCAACATAGTTATATCAGAAAAGGCCAACGATGATGATGCCCGTTGCAAGTACGGACCCCAGTTGTTTTTCTCTTCCATAAATTAATGTGCGCGCCCCTAATCCAAGCTTTCAAAATTCAATTTCGGCCATTGTAAATTTAACAGTACCATAAAGTTTTACGATTTTCCGTAATGCATCAAGCTTGCGTGATGGATTCGGAATGATGATGCTCGATCGATTGGTTATTAGGACAGTATCTCTGATAGCGGTTATCGTGATAACCAACAGTTGTGGTTGATTGCCTCTGTTAATTCTTATTAGGGGAGCCGCAGTGATGAGCTAGTTGTCGGTTGGTACTGTCGCGGTTGAATTTACTATGGAAGTATTTACATCGATACTTAAAAAAGGAAGATATTCTCGTATCGTCGAAAAGTTTTTGAGTGATAAAAGTTTTAATTCTGAAGCATTACTAAAGGCGGATATTGGGTGAGTTGATTGTAAATGTTTCCCAGTATTTATTTAAGTTGTCGAAGTCTGAATATTTATTACGGTTTTCTATTTAGAGCTCTCAATAAACCCCATCGATGAACTCCCAAATAAGAAAGAAAAAAAAGTGTTAATGTGTCTATAATTAATTTATATGGGTTTCGGAGTAATTTTCAAATCATTGAAAATATCGGATGACTAACAGACGTCTATAATAATGTACGTGATGCTGCCATAAACAGAAAAACAAATTCACCAATTCATGACTGATAAAACGCACTTTAAAATGTAATAACCAGTACTAAGCCAAAGTTGTTTAAGCATTGCTTTTAGCGTTCAAAGCAAAATTGCAACTTCACTATTGTACCTCACAAATCATAGCGAAGCATGAGAGTTACCTACGAAGACAGGGTCACAAACGCGTGCAAGACGTACACATTATGAGTTTATATATTACCATAAATAACTTATATAATTTAAGATAAAACAGTGATTAATCCAGTGAGGTGCCTGAATACACAGTATGTACAACATGAAACAGCTTTTTGGTTTCAGCATGTCGGCAAATGTTGGTAGCAAATTTGGCCCAACATTTCGATATGCTAACACCAATAAAGTAGGCGAGGACGGTCACAAACGGCAGCCAATATTGGCCAAGACAGACACAAACACAGGTACAAGGTCGTATGTACAATGGAGTGATGCACACGCATGCTCAGTCCTAAAGACCGTTACTCACTCTCAGCCGCTTTAGAAGAGCCAATCCTATGGATTTCTCCTTGGACTTACTTCGCCAGAGTTCTGGCAAGTTCTTTTTCAAGAGTTTCGGGCTAGGAATCTAAATCAAGCAGCAAAGGATTATTACAAGTTTTATTTGAATGTTAAGTTCTGTGTTTCGTTTATGAAATGCCTGTACCTGTTGTTTGTGATGTTGGTCTTATTTATTTAACCTATTTGAATGTCGTGTTTATAATCGGTTTGATACTTACACTGAATTCTGTAAAACAATTTTATAAAGTTACAATATTTGTGCAAAGTTTTTATGCAGCAGTTTTTTGTTAATGTAAATATTCTGATACAGTTCAAGGAGAGTTTTCATGGAAAGCTTAGCACTCTGATATCATTTCTTGGAATCTAGAACAGTTTCTATTTCATGACTGTTTGCTAGTCAAAATATTCCTTTGGCATTGAACTGACAACTTGTAGATAAGTACTTGAGATCGCTCTGCTGGGCCCAAGAGCTGTTATTTGACATGTGAATCAGTCCGAACTCAAGATATGTTAATGTTATTCGAAACAAAATGTAAACAGTAGAAACGGTTTGTTAGGAGCAAATATTCGTTGATGGGTTGTAACATTTGTGTTTGATCAATGTTGCTATCTACTAGTTACATAATATACAAAACATTGTTCGGAGAATACACTTATCAATCAATCAATCATTTCAATAATGATGATTTTGTAACATTATATTTTGAACACAGTTTCAATTATATTTACTGAATAAATAGAGCATAAATTACTTTGAGCATTTACGTCTTCAAGTTTCTATGAGTAGGTAGATATGTTTGGAAAACTTATTAAAATGTTTGAATAACTATGGAAGAAAATCGCTTACCTTCTTCGGAGCCATGATAAGGCGCTCGCATAAATAAGACTAAACAAATTATAAATAAATACAATAGCTATTCTTTCAAAAATTACGACGCGGAGAAAAGTTTGACAAAACGTAAATAAAATTTGACAGTGAGTGAGAGTTGCGGCGCTGCGCGCGCAGACCTCGGTTGTCATGACAACGGGGTGGTGCGCCCTCCTTCTCTAGTCGGGCTGCAGTACCGTGTAGTTTTGACGTGTTTTGTCTCCTCCCGATATCATCTGGAGCTCTATTCCTGCACAAGGTAGCTATTTATCCTTCCCCGTATAATCAAAGAGTATTATCCTCGTATAAACCGCTCAATGGTCGTTTGTCGTCAGTTATATTTAGACTGTGGTCATGCAGGGTGGTTGAGAGTTGTAATAGGTGATCTTTATGTCCTTTACGAGCGACATAGGTGTCCAATTAGTTGAATTGTGCGTAGTGTTAATACCATAGGGAACGAATTAACAACACATAACAATAAGTAAAGGCTAATTCATGGTGCACGACATATTGTAGTCACAATTCATTGCAGTAATTGCTGGAAACAATATTGTGAGCAAAACAATGGAGGGCTAAAAGCTGGTGTAAATTATTGTTAGATTTTTATGAATGACTTCAGGCTGTGTTTCCCGGGCTATGGAAAATATTTATGATATTTTGTTGTGTATAAATATATTAATTTTTGGGTAGAAGTTAGCTGTGATAATACAAATATTAAGTACCGCAGTACGAGAAAATTAAAGTGCTTTAAATTTTTCGTTGAATCACCAAGAAAATCTGTAAATAAACTGCATATTTTATTTTTAAACGAAGTGTTGAATTGATATAATTGCCCCGCCTTCAAGTTATTTTCATCTTGCTTGACCTTTGTGAATCCGTTTATAGTCGCTGCATTCCGTTCATCTTGAGACGACTACTACGTTCACTGAATCTGATTTATGTAATTTTAGACTGTTGCATTACGCAGCATCTATCTAAGCTGGATATAGTATTTCTATTTGTGTTTACACTCTGATACTCGTTATTGTGTTGTTTAGAACATTAATAATATCGGCAGAAACAGTTGCAGGGTTTGGCAGATGGCCGAGATGCAGTCGCCCACTGTAACCATTTAACTGTTCTTTTATGAACATCATTCTTGCCTATCCTTTTCTTAGCTAGATTAGGGTTGGCTCCTAGTCTTATTTGATGCTGCTGGATACCAGTGTAACAGAGTGGGTATTTACCCTCTCTGTTGCTTCAACCACTTTCCTTCTAGATAAACACTGATTTTCTTCAGCATTTATTTTTTCGCTCTTTACGCCTTTGGATCTCGGCTAGCAGCCACTGTGCTAGTTATTGTGTTTTATACTAAATTGAACCTATTTGTGAAAATCAGTTTGTTCAGCAGGGTTACCATGATTTCTTATTCCTGTGTTGGAAAGAGATGGTGCTAGACACCCTGTATAGCTCTGTCTCTTTCCCTCAGCGGAATAAGTTTTGCTTTAAGACGTCATGGTAGGGTAGCAGTTTATGATAATAACCATATGATATTATACTTGGCCAAAAATACAGTAGTGTATTTTCTTTCTTAATAAAAGGGTCCTCCCTCAGGAATAAAGATATTTTAAAACCTGCAGGGCTTCATTTGTACAGCAGTTCCACTTCTAACACCTGAAAATTACGACCTCGCTTGAAGAGCAACGAGCGGGCGTTACACTAGGATCTAAAATGTAGCGTCTGCCTGTATCTGACTTCCACAACCCGATTTGTGGGCTATACAATACTCCTTGAACGTTTATTCTATTCCATTCTATTCTTGATAAAACTTGTTCTCTGGCTCTGTCCTCTCAGTGCTCAATTTTACCCAACTACGGCTAAACAAAAAGTAGGGTTATTTATGAACATATGCCATTGTAACGATATCACATTTTGCTGAAACCCTGCAAATGCAACCTAGATCTCTATCTAGTCACAGTCTAGACATAGATTATTATCAATTTGGCTTATCCTCCGTCTATTGTTTTGCAAGTATTGATTCTAATTATAACCACAGTGGAGTTGATGAGCTGACAGTTTGTAAGTTTTGGCGAGAGAGCATGACTGTTTGTTTTTGAAGACATTGTTAATTACTCTTGATAAACAGAAGTCTCAACTATTACAAGGATGAAGATTGAAATTAAGATATTGTTTCGAAACATTGTTCGTGAGATCAAAAGAATATCATCAAAATTGAGTAACCGAACGGTATGTTTGATAAGCACTATTATGAAATAAGGAAAAAGATATTAATAAAACAAAATTATTAGTTGAATTGTCATAGATTTCCGCAAAAGCACGCCAGATTCCTTCTTTACTAATATTATATGTCTAGAGGTTTAATGTGCCAGGTTTGGGGGAAGAAGCTACGCTTTTACCAAGTCGCGGGCCAAAGCTTATAAAATCCTATAGATACTATATAAATTATAAAATGAAACGTTACGTTTTTGATGAAAGTTGCAATATACAGATTTACACGGGTAAAAATCGATCTAGCTAGGTCTCATATATGGAAAAAATCATTTTCTTTTTTTTTTTCGCTTAAACTAAGTTACCTGACCACTAATATGTTTTTGTTTTGAATTCCAGGAGTGGTTAACCCAGTTACCAGTGAAACCGTGCAAGCTGGCGGCTGAGGACGACCAAGGCGGCGGGTTGTTGATCCCCGCCCGTGAGCCTGATGACAGCGGCATAGACAGCGATGACGCGATGCGGAGGCAGATCCTGGCTCATCAAAGACAATCGGTAGGTTAAAAAAATAACAGCTGCCTAGTTGCGCCTCGCGTTATAATCCGTAGCTCGACGCCAAAGGGTTGTAGGCGTGATATTATATATATAATTCCCCGCGAATTGGTCTATAAAAAGCAATACTTTTTCTAATCTGACTGATAGTTCCAGAGATAAGCAGATTTGAACAAACAAACTCTTCAGCTTTATTATACATGTATAGATTCCCAAATAGACTCGAATACCAATCAGTCTGACGACCAGCCTAAGGAACCAATCGTAGCCCGGTATTTACTGGGTTTTGGCCCCAACATATACATAGTTGGTAAAAGGCTAGGCAAGTGAAACTGAATCCAAGATAGTATTTATTAAGATACGTGGCGGGCGAAGGAGATTCTAAAAAAATATCACGTTGTACTGTTTCTAATTCCAGTTCAGTGATGAGAGTAGCGGTGATGACGAGCTATATATCCCATCACCAACTACACACAGGCAGAACGAACGGCGCGCTAGCATGGTAAATATGACTAACATCTAGCCATAGATATCGTTCTCTGGTACCAGTACAGTAGACCATTTTGTAGCACTGTTACTGGCTTGAACAGTAGTACAGTAGTACTAGCTAAACTGAACTGGCCTAGCTATCATAGGATGACTCATATCGTTCATAACTGACAGTTAGGTATAAGAAAAGTATCAGTTTACCATCCTCGATGGCATAGATTTATCCCAATCCCAAGTAGTTAATGGTGGGAAGGCCAACAATTTACAAAAATATGTTTATGTTGAATTTTTCTAAAACAACTCAGTTTGGACTACATGTAATGGGGTCAAAACTGTTGCAAATTAGGTCTCGTATCATCTTTTTAAAGGAATGCACCAATCACCCAAATCACCCAATGTATAGATATTAGATTTAAACATGATGTTGAGTTGAGTAACCTCGCATACTGTTTAGACCCAAAAACACCTACAACTTACAGAGTAAGCAAAACTAGAATATACAAATGTTAACGACAGTCATAAAACTTCATTCATCTCGCTATCAATAACTAAATTAAAGGTGCTGGTTTCACAGTCGCACAAATGACTAAAACAAAGTGTATTCCATTTACAGAAAAAGTTTGAGAGGGAAAACGATCTGGTCATCATGCAGTGGCCTCAAGAACAGTATAAGAAAGACCAAAACGCCCAGGCGGTCCGAGAGCCAAGCCCCGACCGTTCCTCACCGCTCTACGAAGTGGAACTGACTGCTTCTGACGAAGACGACGACGCTTCGGTCCTTGAGCTGGTCATACCGATGCACTCCTCCAGGTACCAAAGGGTTCCTACATCGTCTCCGAAGAAAGTCAAGCCAAAGCTAGCGAAAAGATATTTCTGCAGCATGATCTGCTGTGGACGTAAGTAAGATAAGTTTTTATGATCTTGATGTTATCATTTTTAACGTAAGGTTACTTGATTAGTTTTAAGTCGATGATGGTGTTAAATATTGTATGTGAAACAATGAGGAGTTTTTGTGTTCGCTCCGCTTTTCCATCGAAGTAACCAACAATCAAACAGTAAATTTACCTTCTTTCTAAACGCGCATTTGAGCGACCCTGTGTCGCAATCTAGCTTTCCTGGACAAAGTCAGAAATGCTAATACACTATACCCATCAATATTCGCATATCATGTTGTACTGCATGGCGATCAGCATAGTCCGATGCTATATCTCTTTATGCTATACTCTGCCCGTCATAAAGCGAACTTATTGAAGTTGGGAATGTGATACCTTCTCGTGTCAAAGTTTTCATCTTTGTCGTGTCGTAGGACTACAGTCCCGATAACATATTATGTTGTACTTTTGGGCTCATCACGAGCGATAATCACATTCACAATCATTAGTTGCAATTCAAAGATAACACAGAGTACAACTAAACTACCTTCAACTTTTTTTTAAATCAATAATCCTTGTTTTGACCCGCCAAATTCACGGTTAGTAGCCTACATAAAATTCCTCATTGTTTAAATAGCGGTAATCCAAATTATAAAAATATTTTTATTTAATTTATGTATGAAAATAATTCAATGCCTATTTTAGTTTAGAAAGTCTATTAAGGTCGAAAAACACAGAGACTGTGTCTCATTTGTGGCACTATTATCGAATTTAAACCTGACAGTTGTGCCACAAATGTCAAATGTAGTATTTCATTTCAGGGGTATCAACCCTGACACTGACATTCAACACCGATGTTTTTATAGGAAAGGTCCTATGTACTCAATGCCACGTGTATCGTGGTGATACTTAGGAACTGTCATCGTTTTTTACAATTCCAAGTGAAAAATCTAAGGTATATTATGAAATACGAAGCCGGAGTTTTAAGTTGCTATAAATGTACGAATGAAAATCAAATGATGTCAATTTCAAAAGTTATCATTCTAATCATATATTTTATTTAAAAAGAAAATATTATATTAGGAATGATTGTGTTGTTAATGTAGTAAACGATATTGTTTTAATTAGTTCCTTATCTATATTAAGTGTTTAATTATTATTATTATGTGTAAAACTTACTTTGCCGAAAAGGTTACGTTACAATAAATGGTATTTTTTTCTGTGTTTGTATAAGGATAGGTGACATAAGTGGACCTAAAATATACCAATTATATTCATTCATAAACGAAATTTGATTGGCTAATACCTGTCAGATTAACAAATCAGTCCTAACAATCGGTGGTAACCGCTACAGAAACTGAGAAATATTACTAAATGATTCATTTACTTGCAAGTCATTTTCTCCCTACAGTACTAACTAGAGTACTTTCACAAGTTATTATGTCTTTTGACCGAGACTGTAGCTTCAACATTTTGTTTCTTGACATTCAAAAGTGCCTGTAATGGTCTAATTGAAATTGAGTCTAATTGCTTCGAGTTTGAGTTTAACGATCTTTCTCGCAAATATATTGTGGTCGGCTTCCAGTGCAACAAGATTAAATTTACTTGCAAGTACACTCTGTATTACAAAGACTGATGAAAACAATGTGTTGCCAATATCAAATACTAAAAATAAGCAAAACCTTAAAGTTTACAATGCTTTTATTCATTGTGTAGATTTAATTTTCATTTTGTGTGATAAATATTTGTTGTGTAATTCATTCAAATTGTATTTTTGTAAGTAAAAGAAGGTATGGTACTAATATTTTATAAATATTTAATTATTACTTCTAATATTCTTCTTCAAATGTCTATTTGATTGGAATAAGATGACTAGGTACGTGTTTATTGTTTAACAATGTCAATATTTTCATTTAACGTTTAATACCGAGTTTTAAATGTATGTTTATTGGTATCGGTATCGGCCTACTTATGTAGTCTTGTCGCTGTACTTGTATAAAAAGAGTGTAAAAGTGCCCTTAACGAAGCCTGAAAGCATTGTTCTTCCCATCATTGGGTAAATTTAATTACTACGGAGATATTGGGGGTAACCGGGGTTGCGGGTTGCCCGGGGTTGCAGGTTGTTCGGAATAGATTCCGCGGCCCCGGAACGTAAAGGACAATAGAAGGAACATGGGTGGGTTTTAGTCACTACAAGTCTCACACTCCCCCCGCTCCACCCAGATCGGGGGAATTTATTTGATGATCCGCAAAGAAACAGCATCCAAAACTTCGACAACTACTTTTTTTAATTCATGATTTTAATGTAGGTAAAAACTTTACTTTAAATATCTCCCCGACAAACGTAAAACGAGTCTACTCGATGCATCCATCAGCATAATGTTTAGAATGCGTAACATCACGTTATACCGTAAAACGTGATTTTCTATCCCAAAAAAGTCGTTTGCCTTGCAATTTGTGTATTTTTTGCGTAGAGATACTAAGGTATTTTAATTTATTTAAAAGACATTGTCGCACGTTAGGAATTTCTCCTGTATCGTAGGTGCGTTTACAAACATTTAAACTCACATACACAAACAGCCAGACCCGAAACAAGTAGGTCATACAAATATTTGTTCCGTGCGGGATCGAACCCGCGACACGCAGCGCAGCAGTCGATCGCTCAGCCATTGCGCCAACCGTGTCGTCAAAGGTTAATGTATAGAATGCATGATTGACGGCTTGGTTAAGGGTACGTTTCGTGTTTAAGTGAGAATGTTCTAACTAAACTTATACAAGTAACAAAAATCAAACAACAAGTTTACAGCAACATCGGTCTAAGTATTTATGTGGATTGTGATTTGTGGATAGTGCAACTATCCTTACGTTTTATCTCTAATAAATAACGTTCACATCGCAATTGTTCTGGTTTTATTTTAACCCTTTGAAGTATCTGTTGTATCATATTCAGATTGTGGATACAGTTCAGGATATTGGAACATAGGTAATATACTAATAGTTGTTAATGACCGGTGTCAGTACTTATTCTGGCCGAGCCGGTTTGTCCCAAGTAGTCCCAACCTTTAACTGCCCATTTTTAGGATTCCCTATCTCAAAAGAGTGAAGAATTATTGGATCACTTTGTTGTCCCTCTGTCTGCCTATTTGTCAATACCCTTTATCTGGGGAACGCGTAGAAATATCGTCTTATAGGCAACTCTGTAGTCCCTTTGTGTTGTGAAAAAATAACAGCGAGTCTATGCGGTCAAAAGATATGGCTGTTTATGAAAACCTCGGTGCGCGAGTCTGACTCGCTTTTGGGCGGTTTTTTTTAAATTGTGTTTTCTTACACTGTGCACCGTAAACCGCGAAACATGCATAAGTGGGTTCTTATTTAACAGTATGCCCTGTTAGTCTAGTGGTTAGTGGCCCTGACTGCTGAGCCGGAGGTCGAGGGTTCGATTCCCACCCAGGACAAACTTTGTGTGATGAGCATGATTGTTTGTTCTGTGTCTGGGTGTGATTAATCTATAATATGTATATATTTATAAATTATATAAGTATGTATATCAGTTGTCTGGTTACCATAACACAAGATCTGCTTAGCTTGGGATCAGATAGCCGTGTGTGAGTTGTCCCAAGATATTTTTTTATTTATTTATGCTTGCAATTTCCAAAGGTACGGTAGAGGTGTACCTAAGAAGTACCACACTCACATTTCGTCAGTAATTATTTAAAAACGCATGTAATGGAGAGCGAGTATATAAATAACCAGCAACCGGGCACATATCCAAACTTGGTTCCTACTGAAAAATTAAAAAGAAAAAATGAATATTTAGCATATTTCATAAGAGCACATAACATACAATAAACAATTAAATTTAAATAATACAAAGACTATACTAGTAATATGGTGTGCCACACGGCTGCGCCAAATAGACCCAGATCAGTAAACTGTGGTGCCTGTGGACGGTGAGCACCCGTCACCGTCCGTCCGTCTATTGACGACAGGCCGTGTCGACGGCGCGTTCGTGTTTCACGCGCGCCTCAAAGAGAGTCAACAAAGTAGAGGGGCTTGCCAGGGCCTCCGCCTGCCGGGGTTGCGGGTTGTTCGAAAGAGATACCGCGGCCCCGGAACGTAAAGGACAATAGAAGGAACATAGGTGGGTTTTAGTCAGTAAAAGTCTGACACGCCCCCCCGCTCCGCCCAGAGCGGGAGAAGTTATTTGACGATATCCCAATCCAAAAAGAAAGGGCTAAGCTTATTAGTTCCCGTTCGTAACGATATCAGAAGAAATACAGAACAGTAGTATTTGTCGTATTTCTTGCGAAAAATAATACACAGTGGCAGGCCCTTGAGCATTTATTCTTTACGAAGAGTGGCCGTGAGATTTTTGGTAGAACTACAATCCTTACTTTGCCTTCGTGTGCATCATTATTCAAGTATTATCGTCCTGTTGTCGAGATTAAGCCTTGCGAAAGATATTTGGATAGCGTGAACTATATCTGGGCAAAATCACTATATTGCTCAGATATAGTTCACGTTATAAGGAAACAGAAACGCGATTTTGACAAGTTCCCAACAAATGCACTAGATGGTAGCTTTAATAAGTTTAAAACTGTATTGCATACCCCATTTCAAAGTTGAACTAATTTTAAATACTACCGCTACTCGACAACAGATGGCGCTTATTCCAAATTTTATTTTCATGAGTAAAAATACAGCCCTAGACATAATATCGAGAAAGAAAGCTGTCGAGGCACGTTTGTATGACTAAGTTCGTCGTAGCGAAAACAAAGGAGAAGTAAATCGGGGCAATTGTGTCTGTTCTGAGTTTGAGAAGCGTGGGCTTGACACGCGGCCCCGTGACGAGGAATATTTGCCTATGTAGTGTTTTGGAACATCATATTAAATACTAGACATTTATCAAGACTTATAAGTGTTTTAAAAATGTGAAATAGAAGAGTTTGTAATGCGTAGGTGACAAAAAAAGTTTTTTGATAAATCTTCGAAATGATTTATTACTATCCTCCTACCATCAGCCCATGTCGCTTCTAGCAGTTCTTTCTTTGTAACTACTACGTACTTCTAAATAAAGATAGCCCTCAACTCAGAATTTTGAGTAAGCAAGAATATAATTCGTGTAAAAGTGTCACATTCAGTCATAATTATTGCATGAATTATTTTTTACTGGCTTTTGTTCGCGGCTTTGTTCGCGGTAACACTGTTCCCCTTTCCTGATTTGCAGGTACCAGCTACCTGTAGTTTTTGCCCTTGCGCCTTATTGATTGTAATACCAAAGCTAAGTTTTCCCTTTTCTTCCCCCTTTCTCCCTCATTTCCCACTTTTTTTAAATAAAAAGCCTATAGGGTCCCAACTACCTGTGTACCAAAATTCATCAAAATCGGTTTAGCCATTAAGGCGTGAAGACGTAACAAACAAACTCACTTTCGCTTTAAAATGGCTGGCCAAAATGGGCTGCCCAAAACACAAAGGCGAAAGAAAATCCATCCATGTTCCATGGATGAATTTTCGTCAGAACAATTATGACACTCTTCCGCTCCGGCCAGACCGGGCAGAGTCATTTGATGTTTCTCAACAAAATCAATAACTAAATAAGGTGTTTATATAACATGGACATCAATACATACAATTAATTTTAAGTTAAACAAACACAGACGAAAAAGTTATAGAACTAATATTTTCTGAAGAATTTCCACCAAATATCAGTTGGGGATTATCATGGGGCGATTCTACGAATAATTCAATTGTTTGTGAATTTCTAATTTGAATTTCTTTGAGAAAGGTTCTCTATATAGTAAGTCTAGTGTGGAATCACGATCGTTACTGTTTGTTCCCTTTGTTTATCCCGCATAGCATGTAGTTTAAAGATTCTATTATATTATTGTTTAACCTACATTTTAGAAGATATTTGCATACGAAGCTTTCTTTGAGATAGAGCTTAATACAATATGGACTGTTTATTTTGTAGTCTTGCGTCTGAAATGGCTGAAAATAAATACGTAGAACGTAAATAATAATTCGAGATTAAAAAGTTTTTTTATAATGATTCCAATAATTCATTTTTTTTGTCAACGATACAATAGAATTTATGAAAAACAATTGACTATCTTTCTTAAGAAACTTAAAGCTAACTTTATTTGTATTCAATCAAAGTATTTGTAAATGACACTTATTTCTATCATAACAAAAATCTCGTCTAAAACAATAATTATTTTTAACATTTATTTCTGTGTTCGTACCAATTAACCTAGCCAGGAGATAAAAGTTTCGACAATGAATTATTTTCAGTGCCGAAACACTTCTCTTCGTTCGTTCTTGTTTTTTTTAAATGTTATTTACTATTTCCCGCAATTTCGTTTGTGTGGCATAATTACTAATTATATATAATGGCATAAAAATAATTCTTTCTCTCCCTTTTTTCTCCCTCTTTCTCGCTTTTTTATGCCTATGTCCGTCTTCAGGGTTCCAACTATCTCTGTACTAAAATTCACCAAAATCGGTTTAGCCATTTAGGCGTGAAGACGTAACAAACAAACATATAAAGTCACTTTCGTTATTATAATATTGGTAAGGAAGTAAGTAAGGAAATAAGGATTAGCTAAGTTAAACTCTTGGTCTGATAATAACAGCCCATCGGATCTATCTCTAGGTAAATCGCGCTTGACTAGGTTGGTTAGTAGATGGGTAAAGATGACAGTCATTGCATACCGAGTTTCCTCCGTGCCTCGGAATGCATTTTGAGCCGTTGATCCCGACTGTCATTTTCAGATCTCACAGTCATTGCAGTAGTGAGTGGCAAAGAAGTTTGTCAGCCATTTTTTACAAAGGGTTTTATCATATTACCCAGTGAGGTATTAAGTGGGTTTTGGAGGTCAGAGGCAGTCGTTTCATGTAAGATTCTGATGTTCAGCCACACTCGGTTAGACTGGTGGCCCATCCCAACATAGACGGGAAAAGCTTAGCTTAAACATAAATGCTGAAATGTAGAGGTACTTAGGTATATCTCTAACTAGCCCTTAGAGGTTTACAAGCGTGACCTTGTTTATGAGGACCAAAGCAGAAAATACTGGGGTAAACTTGTTGTTAAACCGAAGGCTACAAATCCTATTATTTCCACACAATTTCATTATAACATGGGTACTGCGATCAGCAGTGGTGGGCCGCTCTGTGAATGTTGTAATTAGGCAATATTCCCTAACGAGCGATCGCGTGGCTGCCTATTAGACGAGCATGTTCTACAGTAGACGGTTACGGGTTGAATGATTTAAATGAATTCACATAACAAGGGGACCCTTTGTTTGATTATGAGAAATTGTGCAGGGACATTTTACAGTAAGTACTGTACATTATTTTGTTGCCTAAACTTAATTTACTTAAGCATCTAGTAATTATCTTCAATGTATTATATAAGCACTTTTCGGGGAATGTGTTTGTGTCCCAGCGTTGTGTCTAATATTGTTTAAGTATATATATTTACTGTTAATATGTGTACAAACATAGTTTCAGTATGTACTGTCACTCCTCACTCTACCTACACAGAAGTGTGAGGTAAGTAATACCCTACTTAAAGTGTAGATTACCGCGTTCGAATAAAACGATACGTTTGCATATTCAACGACGATAAAGACTAGTCTAGACTGTCTAACAATACCGTTCTCTTCAAACACTTCAACGAGTTAATCAGCCGGTGTACACAGGATGAATAATTGCAAGAAATCTGTGCTCCATAATCACTAAATCCAAGTATAGGTGAGGTTTATTAGGCGCGCTTTTAAAGCGTGAGTCGCACGTGAAGGCTGTTTAATCGTGTCTGGGTGGAAGGCGGCGGCGGCTCCGTGGCGCGGGGCGGCGCCCGACCCGCCGCCAGTCGCGCCACAAGCCCCGGAGGGGCTGCACGTGTCCTCGCTCCCGCCGACCGACTTATGTAACCATCCGCACGGTGAGTCCGCAGCCTCCGTGCCCCTTCCTCCCCGACATCGACCCCGCGACTCGAACACGCGCTCCGTCACACGCCGCCGCGAGCGAGCCACCGCGCGTCTGTACTTCACCTCGCATACGCTCGTACGAGTACGTTGTGCTTTACCGTCAGCTGAGAGGTGACATAATCGATGCAGTAAGTACCGGTGTCCGGTGAGTGCGAGTATTCGCGGAATGCAGGTGCGTTATGTAACGGGAGTCTCGCCAGCGCCAGCCTCCTCCGCCTGCCGGCGTCCGCTGCCCGACAGACACCGTTTGCGCGGCAGGATGTGACGCTGTTAAGGCATCGCTTTACGGAGATCGTCGCTCGCATGCATCGCTAATGACACTCGTTATCACGAACAATTTCTCATCTCAAACGTTTCGACAATCACGTGGAAAACGCGAAATGGTTATAGTCTCCAGACTCATTACCCCAAATAGTTAATTTTGTGACAGCCAATTATGTGATTGTGCTTAAATAGACATGTTCTGAACTTTCTTAGGTAGAAGCATAATAAGAACGTGAGTTAAGAGGTTCCTATAGAGGCCCGTCTAATTGGAAGGTCGGAGTCACATAAAAAATCCATTGAATCGAGGAAAATTTGCTGCCGGGATAAGCGGTCTATAGCTCCTGATTTATGGAATATATTCTATGGAATCAATATTAGTTAATGGTTACGTTATTAGGAGTCCAAAACATTATATGGGACCCTTTCGAAATTGGTATTGTAAGAAATTGTCTGAATGGTTTCCAATCGTAATATCGTTAACGAGAAATCTATAACGTTTATAGAGAGCTGTATAAATATTGTATAAAGTGTGCCTCGAGGGGACAATTGAAAGCGCTAAGATACTGATCTTTTCTTCTAAAAACGTCGTTTGAGACAAAAAGTCTGTCAAGTAGATGACCATTTATCATGGTACTGCTTGTGACATTCGGGCAGAAGCATTTTATCACAAGACTTATTATTGTAGATAAGTTTTTCAGACGAGAAAATCATATCAGATATTAAATTCTCAAAGTCTCTCCATTTATTTTTACCGTTATTTCATTGAAGTAATACAAAAGTTTCTTTTTTTACTAAATGAGCCTAAATTCGTCGTGTTATTATGGGTTTGTTTACTTTCTTGAATCCATTACCCATATTTGATGTCGTCATAGAACGAATCAATCAAGTCGTCAAGGTTATGTTCCTCTATTCACGTATGAAATATTTGAAAAGCGCCTTATGTAGAGACAGGTATTTTGCCTATTAATGTAAATATTATTAGGTCACGAGTAACTTCAAACACACAGAAAAAAGAAAGAAATCGAACCTATCCCCGTTTGTCTGTATCTGATAAAAATTTCATCAAAATCCGTTCTGCTATTAAGACGTAAAAGACTTCAGCATTTATGATATCAGTGTATTTATACTTCAGAAGTGACTTTTTGACAACAGATTAATCAAAGAGTTTTACTTTAATCCTTCTTATGAACCATATCATTTCAATTGGAAAAGTTTGAAATTATGGAAAAGAGGATATTCAAGTTGATAGAATAGCGATTTTCCAAAGACCAAAAACAGTGTTTGACTTTTCATTGTTCTCCTCAATATTTCAAATGAGATCATGTTTATTTTCTCAATGGTACAGCTCTGAGAATAAATTCTATTTTTGATTTAGTTATAATCACGAAAAAAAAAACTATGGTGTTTAACGTAAAAAAAATCAGTTCAAATTCCCAGCATTTCAACTTTCCATTTTTAAATTCGTCTTTTCTCTCTGGGCGAATTCGCTTCACGCTGCTTTGGGCACACGAAAAGCATTCTGCTGTGAAATTTAATTGAAATTGGTCGTAATTGAAGGAACTATTAGCTAACAACACACAGGCGGACATGACGGAGAACTAGGTACGGCCAGCAATGCGTAACGATTCATAAATCGGGTAGGTGCCAGTGTTAAATATAGTCTGTTATTTGGTGGGATTTTTCAGAAAATTGCTCTATTTTGATATGATGCAATTTTACCCGCCTTTCTGGGTTTTGATTTAACGCTACATTTAGTTGACCCAATTTATTCAAACAAAGATTGACAACTTATATACATATTATAGGCTTACAGTAGGTTGACATATAGTAATTTTGAGCATATAAAGCTTACCTGAAAGAAAAACAAGCTGTCTTAATTTGCCATAAAATTTTCTGTGTGTGTGATGCTCTGATTTATCTACATCGGAGCATTGTCCTTTTCATGAAACTAATCGTGAATTCCTGCCGGGGTTGCATGTTGTTCGGAAGAGAAACCGCGTGGCTTTTAGTCAGTAAAGGACACTTCCCCGCGCTCCGCCCAGAGCGGTGTATTTGATGATTAAATCGTTCATAGTCCGCAAAAAAAAACTTAAATTCCTAAAAGTAAATATTATGGTTTAGTCTATGGCTATTTTAGTATCTTTGATCCTAGTTATACATTTAGGACCATGTAAGTTAAAAATAACATGTCATCTACATTGTTAACCAGGTCACTGAACAGAAAAATGTTCTTTGTTAGATATGTGCATTTGATTTTGTGTTGATAGAAAGAAAACAGTATTCCCTATTGTTGGCATTGGAAAGGCTACTAAGACTATTTAGATATTGGTGTTATTCTCTAATTAGAGAAATGAAATAAGTATTTGCTCATCTTTTACAATTCGTTTTACAGCTTAATCAAATACTTGATTTCAATTGATATTACTTCCACTTAAACGGAGTTTAGTTTTTTTTGCCATAGACAATAATATTGAATGAGTTTATCAATGCAGACTCATAAATACTATACTTGTGGAGCGGATTGGTTAGTAGTCCAATCAATATCGCATGTCCTTCAATGAATTATGTGTAGGTAGATACCATCATTATAAACTATGTGATTAAGGATAACTAATAATCATGCAGAATATTTGATGGAAAACTGACAGAACATAAGTACCTACTATACTACACTTTTTTTTTAAATAAAAATATTAGGTATGTGTATTAACTAGGTTTTTCTAATATATAAAGTTCTCGTGTCACAATTTTCGTTCCTATACTCCTCCGAAACGGCTCGACCGATTCTTATGAATTTTTTTATGCATATTCAGTTAGTCTGAGAATCGGCCAACATCTACTTTTCATACCAGTAAGTGAGCAGCGGGTGAAACCGCTGGGCACAGCTAGTTTGAATCTAAAATTATTATGGATTAAATAAAAGAGCTACATAACTAACAAGTAGTAAAAAAAACAGTTTATAAAAACTAAAAATGACGTTTAAGTATAGATTTTTATAATGCTGGTAACCTTATTTCATGGTCAATGTCAATTTGATAACCATAAATTAATGTGTTTTGTTATAATTTAATTTAATTGTGTTTTGTTTTGTGCCAGACATTTTGTGTACGCATAGAGATCTTTTACCTACTTTTTATAATTGAAAGATTAGAATGACGTGTACTAGCTTATCATGTTATTATAATTATCCAAGCGTTGTTTAGTTTGATGTAAAATTTCAGTTCAGTTGGAATGTGGGTCGTGAAAATAGTCAATGTAATTTCTATCAATTGTTTAATTAGTTAGATATAGGTGAATCTCTTAAAAACGTGTTAAAATAGTATCAATCTCAGTTTCAAAGAGATCGTACGCAAAACAAAACATAGACACTGTTCCATATTTAAATATCGCAGCAAAAATATGCGGTGACAACGCTAGGGGCAAAACCAAGGACGGGCCAAACTAGATTAAAGAGCCAAGAGATCATGGTTCTATATTCAAAATACATTTTTTAAACTGTATCCGATCGTGTGAACTTTGCATAATCTGTGCATTGTTTATTCTAGTGTGCCACTAACAAGGTCAAGATTTTTTCAATAAAGTTGTTTGGATTCATGTCGTTAGCTAAGAGTTAGTAGGTATCATGAATTCTTAAGCTAGGTATAATTATGTATTTAACTATGTACCGCGATGACAATCTGCTATTAGTAGGCTCATGCATAATAATGGTTGTCTACAGAGTGACGTGATGTGAAAATCATAAGGACAGTATAATGCCATTGGTATATACTTGCCATTAAGCGTTCAACATCTACTCCTTTACAATCTCAATGTCAGCTACACTCAATGAAAAAAAAGGGAGGTAATTTACTTAACATTTCAAAATATCCATAGTATTTCCAATGAAGTTCATTTCACATAATTGTGCAAATACCTCTATATGAAGTAAACATTAAACCCGACCACAAACTCATGTTGAACGTTTTTTAACCTCTTAAGATCCAAAAATATAAGAGAGAACACCGTGTGACACGACAACTAAAAATCAATACAAAGAAAACTGCTTTTGCGGGGCTGTGAAGTCGACACACCCGACTAGTACCCGCAAAAAAACGTAGCGTTAAAAGAAGGCCTTAAACAAAAAAATGGTTTCGATGAAACATCACCCATAAAATCTGTCACTGCAAATACCTTTTCCAGGGGCGCAAAACATTTTGCAACATTCTCTTCCTGACCATTAAACAGATTTTCCGCTAAATTATTCCGAATCAATATTGTCGTCTGTTCGCCATGTTTCTTCGGGTTCAAAAATCAAATCGTATTATTTACAAAGCGTTTATTATTGAGATCGTTTAACAGCTCGTTTCACTGATTATTATTGACTTCGAAACTAATATATTTAAACACGTTATGGAACTTTGATTTTACTTCACGACTGTTAAGTATTTAAATAATTTGAGAAGGATCGTGTTTCATGGGGTATTTTAAGGTCCGAAACAGCGAATTATCACGTCGTAATCATGCACTTAAATTGCTTAATCATTTTGAAAACGTATACATTTATCCACCTTAAGAATTATAGGACAATTAATTTCTGCAGTAACAAGCGCTTTAAAGCGGTATCGCCTCTAAACGCCCCGTTTAGTTCAAACATTGTATAATTAAATGATTTCACGGTTAGTTAGTCTTGAAATATAACGTAAGATAGCATCGTGCCTGTTATTCCCGAAGGGTTAGGCAGACACCCACATTTCGTCAGTTATGTTTAGGTAAGCCGGAGTTTGCGGGTTGTTCGAAAGAGATACCGCGGCCCCGGAACATAAAGGGCAATAGAAGGAACATGGGTTAGTTTTAGTCAGTACACGCCTGACTCTCCCCCCCGCTTTACCCAGAACGGGGGAAGTTACTTGATGATTTTCCTTCTGCAAACAAAAAAAGACCCATGTAATATATATGATGGCGAGCTTATTGACATAAACCGGGCGCAAATTTACTTATTTATTTAATACTAGCTTTCGCCCGCGGCTTCGCCCACGTTAAATTTGGGGTAACACAGTTCCCCTTGCGCCTTATTGATTTGCAATAGCAACGCTAAGTTTTCCCTTTTATTCCCTCCTTCTCCCTCACATCCCACTTTTTATCAAATAAAAATTAGCCTATGTCCGTCTCCTGGTTCCCAACTATCTATGTACCAAAATTCATCACAATCGGTTTAGCCATTAAAGCGTGAAGAGGTAACAAACAAACAAACTCACTTTCGCTTTTATAATATTATAAATTAGTAAGGATTCTCAACAATGAGTACGCTTACATAATGTACATTGCTAGCTTAAGTCTAAATGCCTCATTACTTATAGAAAAGCACAAAATGCACTACAAATCAAAACTTTGTTAAATATTACAATCGTTGATTTGGTTTCTGTCTGTCAGACTGCTGGCCGTTTTAACGTTCATTTAATCTAGAAGTTCACTGAATCTAGTTACGTGAATCGTGAATCATAGTATCGAAGTATTAAAAATCCACATCTGTTACTGACATGAATATTTAGAAGTTGTGATTATCATATCCATACTAATGTTATAAATGGAAAATAAATACATATGTTTGTTTGTAAATATGATACCCGTTTACGACTAATCAGCTGATCGTATCGTAATTAAATTTGCTGAGGAGGTAAATTTTAACCTGGAAAATGACATAGGCTATAGTATAAATCGTGTTAATTAATTATTAACTATATTTATTTTTAGTAGCTACAAAAAAATATTCTAAAGGCACTATTCTTGAATTCTGTGTTAATGGCTACATTCAAACGCTTTATTTTTAGGATAACATTCGATGCAGTTTCTTGCGATGAAACGACTCAGTGTTTCAAAAAAGGTTTAAAAAAAGTCATAAATCGCATTTTTTTTTTAAATAATTTTACGTTAAAAACATTTTTTCTAATTATTGTGCCTGTACTAGTTTTGTAGAACACAACTATATGCTTTGAAGGCAGCACAGACACTCGTTTTCTTCCACTCTCTTTAAGAACGCATTAATTTCAATGCGTATGATTATTCAGCTCCAATTTTAGTTTTAAAGAATTATCACTTATGGCCTTAATGATTAAATAATAAACAAAACTTTTTCTTTCCGTGTCTTAAATATTTTTCTCAGGTAAATGCCGCATTTCTTGAAATATTCGAAATCGATCAATCTCGCAGTTCCTCTCCTGAACGTTTAATAGATAGACCTCTGTGCTACGCCACCCCGTTCTCTGCCTTCTGCGTCAAGTCGGTCCCTTGAACCTTTTCAGGCCGGCGTTCAATCTACGTTACCCGTCAAGTTTTCTAATTCCTGCAAAAACGTTAACTTCTCTGATTTTCTGAAGTCTAAACATACTATTTCAAACGTGTTTATTCTGAAAGTTGCTTTAACTATCGACTATTGAAAGTTCACTTTTCATTACCGCTTCACATGAAGTAAGTTATACCTCAATGGAAGTACCCTATTCACTAGCTTTCACAGAAACATTATCCATTAGAATAAAACCTATTTTAACTCCAGACTTTATGGCTTAAAGTTTATTTTTCTTTTTCTATATGGCTGTTCTCTTTTTAAATGCAATTGTTGGTAGTGCCTTGCTTTAAAACGAGCAGGCAATGTGAAAAAATAAGAATATATTTTTGTACGGATGAATTTTCACCGTAGTAATGTAATTAATGTTTGAATGTGACCTCGTGGAATATTTCTCGTATGTAGTAATATAATTTTGTAATTCTCGTTCATGTGAAATGGAACAATAAAGCCTGCTTTTTTGGGTCTCTTTTCGTTGGTCAGTAAAGTTTTTCTGGAGTCTCGCAGATGTCATTATGCGGGATTGACCCGGATGCGTAGCACTCCTGAGAACAATTAGTTATATCAATTTCGCCTTACCAAAACTCGGGATCATTATTTCGTTTATTAATTTTTACACGTTTAATTTTACGTTATTAAATAGTTCTTAAAAACATTACTAATATAAAAAGTAGCTCACCGGTATCAGGAACAGGTTCCAAGCTACCGGCTGTCAGGATTCCAAAGAGAGGAACCTCCTAACGATCCGTATTATTATAATGATGATGCCTGTTGCCTTATTTTGTCCTACTGCAGGGCAAAGGACTTCCTTTCCCTCCTTCCACTTTTCGCGGTCTAGTGCGATTGTAGGCCAATCCTTTGACACAGAATTCAGCTCAGTATACAACCTTATTTTAGAAATTGTTACCTTTTTTCTTAAACTTATTTAAACTGTATCAACACGCGCACAAGCATGTTAGTATACGCATTACCTACGGATTATGCATTTTCCATGTATCTATCAACGAGATCTGCAATTAACAGTAATTTAGTAAAACAATCCTTTATATCTAACGTAATCGTTTCATCGTAATCATGTACACTATAATTAGTATTGTTTAGACGTTTCAAGGTTATAGTGTGATTTATTTAAAATTAAATGAGCCGCCATTACTGGAATACCGACTCCTTTACTTACAAAAAATGTAAGCTCATGTTATGTATGTTATTTTCTTAATTAACGTAACGATAATGTGTGATTATTTAGCTGTAGGTATGATGGTAAGATTTATGGGCTGAATTTGGTGTGTTTTGTAATTATAACAAAACACAAACTCGTAAAAAAACGTATACAAGTTGCTCAAACCATTTAGTTAATATTATTAACTAAGACTTTTTCATTAAAGCTTGTTTAAAAAAAACCTATGCATACTGTCCCAGTGCTGGGCAAGGGGGTGTTCCTATAACCGTCCACTCTGCTCTCTGTTCGATTTTCTCTAAAATGTCAAACAATACTATAAAAAAGGAGAACGCTTATAAGCCCTTTTAGAACTGTGAACCATAATTGACATTACACACAGTATTACCCAAACGAAATATCCCGCAATATTAAGTAATGGCAACACTACATACCAAAGAGTTATAGAACACATGACATCTTTGTTCGGTAATAAATCATTTGCCGCCTAAAGTGTCAGTATAGTGTCGAGGCTTGTATACGAGCATTTTGGCACAATGGTCTCGCGACAAAAGCCTACTCGCGTCCCATTCAAGCCGATGACAGCTCTGGCAAATATTCCCAATTCAAACGGTTTGATATCGGATGCGTTTCATCGTTAAATAGGTGTGTCATGGATTTTTTATGGAGTCTTTGGTAGAACGATGTCAATTTATAATCTTGTATGACATCATTTTCGTCTTACTTTGGTTTAAAAATGATAGTGGGGCAAGTCGTGACCCAGCATGTCTTCGTCATTTTCAAAACTTCTTCAGCAGTAAAAAAGTAGTTCGTAAGAAAGTAGTTCGTAAGAACTACTTTTTAAATATTTTTTAGGTAATATCCACTCCGCGGGGATTTAGATATCCTTAATTAATTCAAAGTCTTTCCCTATATTTTATTACTCGACGGAATGGTGCTGCCATTTTCTCCTTAAATTTTCATGGAAAACAGATTTCGCCGCGATGTTAACACCCGGTATAATTATATTATTGAAATTGGTTTTTCCGCTTGCTCACGGGAAGGCATCGACCGAATTTTGTCGGACATAGCATCCAAAACCTAGGTATCATATCAGATGTTCACTTATTTATTTAGACTCAAGCGGTGCACGTGGTTTGGAGTTCTGCCAACTCGGTTAGTGTTGATACCGTATGGAATTCAGTGCACTCCATTAGGGTAGATGAGCACGAACATATTGGTTCGAACGTATACCTGATGATAAAAGACTAAAATGGATGTTGGGTGTATCCACGGGTAGGTAAATCGTTCAGAATCAGCATAATTTACGCAGCGGACGTGGACTGCCAAGTCACAGGTCCCTAGTTCGAACCCAAGGTACGCACCTCTGATTTTTCGGACACATGTGCGTATTATGTAATTACCACTTGCGTTGGTGAGGGTAACATCGTGGGGAAACCAGTATGTCTGAGAGATATTTCTATCAGAAGCCCATGAGCGGCATAGAAACTCTGACACCAGGTTAGTTATTAACCACACGATAAAGAAGGATCATAAATTACCTACGTATGATAAAACCATATTCATTCCTACTGCTACTAGCCTCTTCTAAATTCCACCACAAGCCTCGGTCCCCATTCTGCCCGCCCCAGATCCTCACGCCATCAGTTCCCATAATTTATTCGTTCCACCAACCACTTTAAATTTTTTCGTTTGATATTAATGATTATGGAACACATAATATAACTACGACTCCTTAAAATAAAAACTCCTGCGGACTGCAAACTGATGAAAGTTATGTCACAATCCACGTTGTCCAAGGAAAGCTTATAACATAGAGTAGGGTAATGCCCGATCCCAATTTAACAATCATTTGTTTCACAAAATGGACACAAACAGGCTTTGTGATCGTCAATTTTCAGCTGTTATTCTGAGAATGTGAGCCAATTTCCATGTTTCTGTGTTTGAAGGTTGTGAGGTTGAGCAGCGGGTATTAAGGCACTTAGTGGCCTCGCCCCCGGGTTCGACGTGGATTGATTTTGCCCACTCGGCGTGTTTGTGTGCTCTACGCATTACTCCGACTTACTGGAAATGCCCCCGGGAGAATGCCCACGTATTTCTCATTTTTGTTCAAATGTATTTTTTTGGTGTCAAATTAACTCGAGTTTTTCAAATTATGTAAAGATAAGTGTAGCCAAAAGCGGTTTTCATAATACTCTAGATGTGACAACGTGCGACCAACATCAGAGTTCCGATATTAACCCGGGGAATAGTGGTTTTATGCTGACGAGCAGAAAATTACGCTGGAACCGGAATTTAAATCGGTACCCGCAAATATACAGCCACAGCTCGAGTACTGGCGTAAAACCGAAGTAGCCGCTAGTTTATTATTTCAGAGCGTTCGTATTCGGAACTCATATTTAAATCATTTGTCTGGGTGTTCCCGCCGGGTTCCAAAAACATGTCTGTGTTTAGCGATTACTTGCACAATTAAATTAGCGAGATTGTGATTAGTTTACTTAGTGAAACTTGGGTGGCAAGGATTCTCCTTACACGGCTACAACTTTGAAATTTAAACTCACAAGGTTTCATATTTCGAAGTTTGTAGTGTATATAGGATTACTGACGTTATAACAAGAAGGCTAATATTATTTTATATTCTGTTTAAGCTAAGTAAGTTTTAGGCTAACGCGAAACGTTGCTTGGTAAATTCAAATTATTTTTCTCGTTCATTTGAAAATGCTTGTTCTCGTCCAGCCTTCGCCGAACTTTTTTGACTCAATGATTGTCGTTTTTTTTTTAGATACCCACTTACCTTAAATTCTTCCGTTCCAGAACGTAACCACTCTCAAGGAGTATCTGTATCTCTTCATACAACTACATCTACAGAATGCCATAGTAACTGTTCCGCACAACTTTAATCCCTTCCCTAACATTGAGCTCCGTAAGGCGTCGCATCAAATTTCCGGCGATGACGTGGCGCTTCCAGCTGTATCGCACCCCTGTGTTCACCTTCCCTGCCAATTTGGCGAAGCTCGTCCCTCGTTACGACCAGTAGCAGCCGATGTTCCTCTTGTTATTACCACGTTTTTACTACGCACTGTTATTCCGAGCCTGTTTTGGACAAAGTACCAACAAAAAATACTAATATGAACTCGTTTTGATACCGGTGCTCTTCAATTAATTTTAAATGAGGTTGGTGCAAAATTACTCCTGTTTTATTACAGTTAGAACCTCTTTTATCAAAATCTCAGCTTATTTGCCCTTATTTCTATTTATTTCGACAAACTAAAGTAGCTTTTGAGAAAAAGAAAAACGCATTTACGAGAAAACGATAGAGCTTTATTTTGAGCTTTTTGTTGGACACAAAAGGGTATTGAAACGTTGAAAGGCAAACAAGCTTTGGTCCTACATGCCGAAGTGAATTGTGATCACTGACAACGTTTGCGGAAAGGGGTCGTTCGTTATCGTGGAATGTGCGAATAATTTATCCTTATGGCGAAATAAGCGCCCTGGTGGTCGAAACCGGATGGAGTTGGCGTCAAAAGGTCATTCGCGGACCCTTCGATCTTTGAGATTGGGGCCGATAAAGAGGTTTATTTGTGGACTGTAGCAAGGTCGTAAGCTTGTGTACTCCCAACTGGTCTACCCTACCTTACCCTTTTAGAGGAATCGTGTGTGTTCTTAGAATGTATTATATTCAACGTAATTACTATTACAACGTAATTGTTACATACTTATCTAATTAAGAGCGTCTTTCAAGGAATGCAATAAACATGTTTCTCGGGAAGTCGCTGAGACTGGAGGAATCTCAGTTGCGGGGGACATTCTATTTCCTTTATGTTGACTATTTTTGTTATTGACCTCGTACAGACCCAAACAAATAATAAAAAGAAAGTACTCTAATAATATTCCTTATTTTATTGTCATTTTTATTCGGAATTCTGCTGAAGGAGTACGTTTGTTTCAAATGATTAATAGCGTCTTTCTCGTCACAGGAGAGCTGTCCTATTTTTTTTAACAAGTTGTTGTTCTAGTAGACAGGATTATTACCGGCCAGTGTTATTTGTTTCTAATACAATCTCTTTCGAATTAATATAATTTTTTTAGGTTGGGTACTCTGCCATTTTCTATTTTACTGATTTCAAAAAAGGAGAAGGTTTTATGTTCCACCGTATTTTTTTTTATTATATGTTTACCGATTACTCCCCAACTGGAGATCGATTTCCATTTTTTTCCTTCGTATAGGTATACTTCCGAGGTGGTCCCATATTAATTTTATATAGTTATTGCTAGAGTAGTTTACGAGTTATCGTTTAAAATACATATTTTGTCTTGTATGGCTACATGGAAGAACTACTAATATCTTTTCGTAACAATAGAAAATGAATACTCGATAAAAAATTAAGGGAGATATACCTAACAAAAAAACTTTCGGTATTCGGAATTCGCTGTTTGTTTCCTTGACTTTTTTGCCACCGACTTTTGGCAGTAAAATTATTTTCCTTTTTTTAGTTCTTTTTTGGGAAGTCTGTTATTTGTTGTAATTTTTTTTTATAATTGTGTACTTAGTACTATTTTCCTATCAAAGTTTAGCTTGTTTGTCAAAATAAATCCCTGATGCTGGTTACCTGTGCTCGTAAGTTTTGACATGCTGGCTTAACTGAATGAACCTTCCCGTTATAAGGTAGTGAATTTGTTGCCTGTATCTTACATGAGGTTTGTAGATCTTTGTCGGTCGTTACAGTCAGTGTCCTGAAAGTCTGGCAACCAGTTTTACTAAAGGATATCGTATTACCTAGTACTAACGGGGTTGTGGAGGTCAGCTAAGCGGTAGTTCCTGGTAAAATACTGGTAATCGGCTGCATTTAGTTAGATTGGTTAGTGAAAAGAATAGGCAGATGATTATACCCTCTCAATCTAACGATTCTAGTCCTTAAAGGATGCAGGGTACTTCCACCTAGCATATTGTGTCACACATTCGTATTGACGCATCTTTATATAGAGATGCAGATGTTATGAAACTTTGCCGTCTCTCGCGTCTCGTCAGTCACCAAACTGAATCCCCACCTTCTTCTTTATCGTGTGTTCAGTTACTAACCTGGTAACAGAGTTTCCATGCCGACCATGGTCGTCTGTCCAGGCTATCACGGCGTCAATATTTTTTTTTTATTCATGCTAGTTTCCTCAACGAAAAAAACCCTACTCCACCTAAAACATGATTTAATTCTGTACTTATTAGATGCGAGCAATGGGTAGCTCACCGTCCCCCCGTCTAGTGACAACAGGCCGTGCCGTCAGCTCGTTCGTGTTCCACGCGAGCCTCATAGAAATGTCAGCAAAGCAGAGCCGCCTGACAGTTGTTCGAATCAGATACCGCGGAACATAAAGGGCAAAAGAAGGAACATGTGTGGTTTTTAGTTAGTTCAAATCTGACACTCTCCCCGCTCCGCCCAGAGCTGAGAAAGTTATTTGGTAATTCCCCGTCCATAAAAAAATACTGTTCGTATAAAGTATTTTATTTTCCCCATTCATTGAAGTCGTACAACACAAAAGAGATGAATAAAATAAAAGTCTAACTTCTAAACTAGATTAACATTTCTTGTGACCTACATGCTAACAAAGCAAAGGCTCTCTAAGAATAGTAAGGCTCATAAAAGCTAGCCAGAGTTAGATTTGGATCCCATTTTATTAATAGATTTATGTCTTTCCAAAGTGTTCTTGAAAACTATCGAAATACACGTTATTAAGTGCTCAGTAAAGCCAATATCAGACGCTTCACTTGCACGAACAGGCTTAACATAACTGCTTTAGCAGAATCATAATAGGATAGTTTACACCTACATTTGTTTGCCTTTCCGTCACCCTTAGTTTATGTGGTAGAACATGCCTACGGCATTTAAGTCCGCCCCTGTACTCTGTGCTTGAAGTGTTAAATAAATCCTTACTAATGATATAATAATAATCCTTACATTATAAAAGCGTAAGTGAGTTTCTTTGTTACGTCTTCACGCCTAAATGGCCTAACCGATTTTGATGAATTTTGGTACAGAGATAGTTGGGACTCTGGAGACGGGCATAGGCTAAAAAAAAGTGAGAATGGGGGAGGTTTTTTTTTTATCATCACGTAAAAAGTTAAAATAAGCGTTAGCCCAAAGTAACTACGTCACGCGGACGAAGTCGCGGGCGGAACCCAAGTAAATCAAAATATGATTTCAGTACACAATTCATAATATTTAGCGTGTATCCATTCCATTGTGTCCATTCTAAGAATGATAACGTGATGTTCTATTATGATACTGCTCATCGTGGGGTTTTGGGCCCCTGATCACTTGAATCAGTATTCATTATGGTTTCACTCCCACTCTATGTTCACAAACCAGCAATAAAACAATAATTACACTGAAATTACAATGGGTGCTGATATCCAGCATTTTTGAATCGGTTTACGATTTTATCTTTTTTGATACATGCCAAAAAAATAAATAACAGTAAGTGAAGTGTCTGATATCTGCTTAGAGGAAATGAAACCGGTTTTTATTAAAAACCGCTACTTTAATGTATGTGTATTTTGTCTTGTTCGTTTTTTATGCCATGTCATTATGCAGAATTTAATATGTACTTATTGTGTATGCTGAGAGGGCGTTAACCTCTTTGTCAATAATGTATTTCAAGTTTATTGACGGATTTTTTATGTGGCTACAAAGACATTTTTCAAAAAATTGGTTTGCTAAAAGTTTCCATAGTATATAATAAAATTCAGCATGAAGAATTTTACTTTATGAGATACAAGCTAAAATGAAATCTTTTACCAACAAAAATATAATTTTTCATTGCTACTCATATTTACGAAATGTAAATACGAAACATATTTAGTCCAAAAACCTTTGCAAATTGCACACTGATTTTATACTCACACATTTAAAGTACTACGACATAGTACCCTAAGAACGTACGGTTTACGCAAAGGCAGGCAAAGGAACTCGAATAAAAAAATAAAACTTTTCACATTCCCTAGGAGCCAAGCAGGTCGTATAGTTTACCAACCTGCTTTTACGCGACTCCTTTTTTCACACCTTTTTTCTCTTTTGACACTCCATGATGTGTTGAATCTATGTTTTTATGCCAGTTTTATTTATTAATGGCAACTTTTATTGCTTTCGTGTTTATAAGCTGATAAGTCTGATTACATTCTAGTTAGGTGGTCTATGTTATTAGTTTTTATCTATGTAGTTCTAATATAATAAATTATATCACGCGGATAGATAAATCGATTTACGACCTTTCGCTTTTTATTAATTTATATATACTTCCCGCTATTAGACGTTATCTATATATATGATGACCATGTATGTGTCGTACACTTAATGTGTTAAATCTCAGACAAATGAAAATGTTAGCACTGTTTCCAACAATAACTAAAGATTCCATTTTATACTTTAAAAATTCAAAAACAAATCCGTACAGACTACTGCTAGAAGCCTTATCTCTCTCAATATTAAACTAACAGCATTTCCCATAGGAAACCCATTTACGAGCATCTCCGGGACGTAAGCATAGTGCAACTATACTTTGTACAGTCGTTAGGAAGGTTGGGTCTTGGGACACCGAATAGATAGGGCCCAGAAGGTCAATTCTATTAAACAGTGAGCGAAAACTCATGCACACAAGAAGTATAAGTAGATATTCAACAAGAGAAAACTTATTTGCGTCTGGTATTTGGCGTTTGATATTAAATAAAATAACAGAAAAATCAAGTCATTAATTAAATAAATAAGGATATACACGTATAAGTCCTGTGTCCTGTATTTGTGACGTGGAACGCGATCACATTCGCCGAGCAAAATGAACGCGTGTTCGCGCGATCATCGGATTGGTTAAGGCGCGGTTTTTCTATTGTTTCGTTTTCTATCGTTGTATGAATCTAGCCTTCTTCCTTGCTCCTATCTATTCTATGGCAATATGTACTTTCTAGAGTCGTTAGGAAGGGTTGAGACTTGTGTGGCTAAACGTTTTCCGGTACACGGCTTTTTGCGGCTTGGACGTCTTTTCAAGAAGTTTCGCTGGAGGTAAGCTTTGTTTCCTATGCCATCTAAGTTTAATATTATATTATAGGTCGTAGGCAGCTTTACTGTGGTATGCATGTAGTTCGTTGAATTAAACATCTGTGGTTCCAAACCTGGTATAAGATACTACTGTTTATTTTTGCGGATGGGTAATCATCAAATAACTCCCCCCCCACTCTGGGTGACTAAAACCCATCCATGTTTCTTCTTTTGCTCTTTAAGTTCCGGGGCCGCGGTTTCTCTTTCGAACAACCCGCAATCCCGGCAGGTGGTTGCTACTGTTGAGTGGGACTGTAGCTTCATTTTTATTGTTAACATTGTATCGATAGTTCAAAAGTCCTGTAATTGACCTACTTGAGCTTTATGCTTTTGATTTGATTTAATTCTGGCTTTAAGGAGTTGCGGTGCTTTGGGATAGTGTGGTGTGTGGTACGCTATGTATGTGTTTGTGACAAGGTACATATTTTCGAAAAATAATCCCAGTATCAGAGACGATTAGTTGTGACCTCAATAAAATCCTAGAATATACTCTAAACTATCTCTGTACCAAAATTCATCAAAATCAGTTTAGCCATTTAGGCGTGAAGACGTAACAAACAAACTCCCTTTCGCTTTTATAATATTAGTAAGGATTGTGTTTCCCTTAAAATATTTGAATAAAGTAGAGTGAGGACAAAGGTTTTGCTAAGGGTTGCATTTAGAGAAGCGATTATTCGTGCTAAATAGGCTGGTGTTTGGTTGTTACCCGCCTTATGTGAAGCAATGGTGCGGCGTATAGGTAAGGAAGCAATTCACTCACACATCCACAGACTGACAGTTCTCACAATAAATAAATAATAAATAAATATCTTGGGACAACTCACACACGGCTATCTGATCCCAAGCTAAGCAGAGCTTGTGTTATGGTAACCAGACAACTGATATATATACTTATATAATTTATAAATACATACATATTATAGATAAATCACACCCAGACACAGAACAAACAATCATGCTCATCACACCAAGTTTGTCCTGGGTGGGAATCGAACCCACGACCTCCGGCTCAGCAGTTAGGGCCATTAACCACTAGACCAACAGGCCCGTCAATGTGGAAATGTGGAAGCATATCGCTTTGTTAGTTTCGTGGATCGTAAAAAGCATTCGATATTTTTTATGCCGCGTCCAATATTTTCTACCTTGGTACCCTGGGTTTGATTTAACAAGGAACCTGCTTACAAACAGGTGGGTAGCGTGTGACTAATTATATCGTTAGCGCCTCTACGTAGCCTGTTCCTTAAACCTGATTGAACAAACCTGAATGTCTAGGCTACGCTCGGAATTCTATAGGTAAACTAGCTTCTTTTTAGCGTGTCGATGACAATCTTTATTGAGTCAGCCTAAAAATCACTTTCAGTAGCGCCCGTCAACTCCTGTGATGTGCAAGCAACGACACGATGTCAGGTGTCCCATCATCAGAGGGGCCTGCCAGGGCCTCCGCCTGCCGGGGTTTCGGGTCGTTCGAAAGAGATACCGAACAGAGTGATAAGGAACATGGGTGGGTTTTAGTCAGTACAAGTCTGACACTCCCCCCTGCTCCGCCCAGAGCGGGGGAAGTTATTTGATAATTTCCCGACCCAAAAAAAGGTGTCCCATCGTTTGAGGAGCAACACCATATTTAAGCTTTAGAGCTGAGCTATCTAAGCATCCTTAACTAAACTAGCTGTGCCAAGCGGTTTCTCTCGCTACTCAGTTCCTCTCATAGACGTGGCCACTCTTATCAATTAGGGTTATAAAAAATGGACCTATTCTCATACCTTCCATTTTATTTTAAATTCGGAGGGGTGTGGCAACTAAAACTGTGTCATGAGAATTTTATACATAACTAACTGTGCCCAGCGGTTTCAACCGCTGCTCAGGCCACCCTTATCAATTATGGGTATGAAAAATGAGATGTTGGTCGAAACAGTTGGTGGCACACAAAGTTTAATACAAATCGGTCCAGCCGTTTTGGAGGAATTTGGTAACAAACACTGCGATACAAGAATTTTATATATTAGATAAGATATAGGTTATCATGGATGGAATGGAAAATGATAGGCATTTAGAACATCATAGAAATGTATTTCAATTTAATAAATATTTAACTTTCTAAAATTAACTTTTTATTAATGTCTCCATTGGGGCGATGCAAAAAAGTAACAGCTGACATTGTAAAAAACCTATTGGGCACCAACGTGTCGGTTTGCCAGCTTGAAACTCAAAGGCTTTAATAGCTCTAAAAGCCACTAACATTTCATTGAAACTTCGTATGGCTGACTCCCTAAAGCTCAAATTCACCAGAAAATGTACTATTACATTTTCAGCAGCTGCAAACTAAAACGAAAAAACATGAGAAAATTCTGTTGCAGCGCTTTTTGCGCTGAGTGAATATCGTATCGTTTTAATATGTATATCGAATGTACAGGCACTTCAGTGAAGTACCTACCTATTAAAATTCAACGTTTTAGCTCTCCTTCATAGTTAGGTGAACAAATTAAATTGTTTTTGTTTCTGCTTGAAATATTTTTGAACGAACTCGAGTCTTTTTGCTGGTATTTTAAAAATAACATTAACACGCGAATGAGTTTTATTGTAGTTTTTATTCATTTGAGTTAGAAAAATCCTCCAAATATCCATTATTGATGTGTGTTTTAAGTCTGGAAGAATATATGGGGGGCTCGCGGAGATCATCAGATATATTTATCTCACACCAGCGATATCCTTACTAATATTATATTTAAACGAAAGTGAGTTTGTTTGTTTGTTAACGAATTTTGGTACGGAGATAGTTGGGACCCTGGAGATGGACATAGCCTAAAAAAAGAGAAAAAAGGGGGAGAAAGAGGAAAAAAAAGGGAAATAAAGATTTTTTTTTCGATCGTCACGCGGGTTAAAGTTGGCGTTAGCCCAAAGTAAATATGCCACGCGGACAAAGCCGCGGGCGGATGCTAGTAAAAAATGTATAAGAGCATCTTTCACCCCTTGTCTCATTCTATTTGTGGTCGGTGCAACACGTTTTCTTCTTCCACTCTCTCCGTCAGGCGTCACAGCATTATTTCCTCCTTTCTCTTTTATATCATTTCTTACACAATCCATCTCCTCTATCCTGATATAGTGGGGAAAGGGCTAGGCAGATGACTAAGTACGATAAATGACTGATAAGGGTGTTGTGTTGTGTGATAGTCGCACAACCTGACCAAAAGATTCTCTCCAGAGGACCCCGATATAAAAAAGGGTAGTCAGAAATAATTTACAGTATTGCGAAACTCTGAAAATGACCTAGTAAGGCTGTAAATCGGCACCTATAAGTCATATTTATGCTCTTACGAAGACTGTTAAGCTGCTGTGTAAGTAATACGCACATGTTTCTTATTGCCTTTTAGTGGCACTAGAATTTAATAGACGGTTCTAGAATATTCCTAAATTACTACTAGTACTACAAGCTGTTTTTTTTGTGGATGGGTAATCATCAAATAATAATTTCCCCGCCTTTTGGCGGAGCGGGGGGAGTGTCAGACTGACTCAAAACCTACCCATGTTCCTTCTTTTACCCTTTATATTCCGGGGCCGTGGTATCTCTTCCGAACAACCCGCAACCCTGGCAGGAGGCACAAGCCGTGTGACTTTTACCTATATTAAGTCACATTTATCGGATGCATTGTCATTCCGTACAAACTGGCGACACAAACGGACAGCAAAGGCAAAAGTCGTTTATTCAAATAAGGCTGATAATCAGCATTTTCTGAACAGCAAATCAAATCAAATCAAATCATTTATTTCAATTAGACCATTACAGGCACTTTTGAAAGTCAAGAAACAAAATGAATCTACAGTCCCGGTCACAAGGCATAATAACTTGTGAAAGTACTGTAGTTGCCCATTCCAAAGCGTTGATCTCTATGGAGAAGAATGGGCAAGAAACTCCATGGACACTCTTTTAAATTATAATATTTTTACAAAATCGTGTTTACATCATTCATGTTGAGATTATACAAATATGTGAGAACGATGTAAAAAGGCGTGCACAGTAAGAGCGTCCAGAGTAAATAAAAAGCAAAATTTAATTTTAAATCTAAATAAGTTTAAAAATGAACCGTGGTAGCTAAAAAATGACCAGTCCCAACTGACAGCGCCCGTTCACGAACATGACGTATGGATCAGCCCCATTCAGCTCGACCATTTTGAAGGGAGCTAAATGACCCGACACACCCGCCACCATCAGTGAGACATTTAAGTGAGCATGACACTATCAACCACCAGGGCTTCGTCAAGTCAATGATAATACATAGCACTCACATATGGGCTTAATAATTATACAATACTAGAGAATTGAATCTATACATTGCAAAGATAGTCTTACAATCTTCTGCAGCTTCCACTATAGCTTCGGATACTAACCAATGAGTTTATCCCTATGCTTGTGGAGCAGGACTAGCATTAAGCCAAGCATTTTTATCATCAATATAATCCCCCAACTTATAATATGCTTGCCTACATAGTGTGCGTTTAATACAAGATTTAAATTTCGTTTCATTCAGTTGAAGAATGTGGGGAGGTATTTTATTGTAGCATTTTAAACAGTACCCCATGAAAGATGAGTCTACTTTAGCTAACCTGAAACCTGGTTGAACTAATTGGTCCCTATTTCTAGTATTATAATTGTGTCTGTCACCTCTTTTACTAAAAAGATGCAAGTTTTTCCTGACATACATGATGTTTTCATAAATATATTGACAAGGTACTGTCATGATGTTAATATCCTTAAACTGTTCCCTTAAAGAATCTCGCCTACGTAGGTTATATATGGCCCTGATGGCTCTTTTCTGCAGAATAAATATAGACTCGATGTCTGCAGCCCGTCCCCAAAGTAAAATACCGTATGACATTATACTATGAAAATAACTAAAATAGACTAGTCTCGCGGTATCTACATCAGTAAACTGACGGATTTTTCTAACAGCATATGCTGCTGAACTAAGGCGTCCTGCAAGAGATGTTATATGCGGACCCCATTGTAGCTTTGAATCGAGTGTTATTCCCAAGAAAACAGTTTTTTCGACGAATTCTAGTTTCTCTTGATTCAATACTATGTCACACACACTGTTTTTGACATTTGGTAGAGCAAATCTTATGCACTTCGTTTTTTCCCATTTAATACTAAATTATTAGCGGTAAACCAATTATGTACCTGCATTAGGGCATTATTTACGTCGTCAAGATTTGTGGCACGCCTGTTTATCTTAAATATTAAAGAGGTATCGTCAGCAAATAACACCATTTGTGGTTGGTTTTTAAACAAATGGGGTAGATCATTTATATATACTAAAAAGAGGAAGGGACCTAATATCGATCCTTGTGGTACACCCATCTTTACATTTAAACCCATTGAATTGACACCATTTATTTGTACTTGCTGCTGTCTATCATTTAAATACGATTTAACTAAACTAAGGGCAAGTTTCCCTAGGCCGTAATGTTCAAGTTTTAAGAGCAGGGTTTCGTGGTTCACGCAATCAAATGCTTTTGAGAGGTCACAAAAAATCCCTATGGCATCCTGTGCCTCTTCCCACGCAGTAAATATGTGTTTTAATAGGGTGACACCGGCGTCAGTCGTACAACGTCCTTTGGTGAAACCATACTGCTTTTCATGTAAGATTTTATTGGTGTTAAAGTGGTTGAGCATTTGGTTAAGCATTACCTTTTCAAACACCTTGCTGAAAACCGGCAAAACGGATACGGGTCTATAATTATTGGTGTCTTTACTGTCCCCAGATTTGAAAAGCGGTATTACCTTGCTGTATTTCATAAGGTCCGGGAAGACTCCTTGGTCCACACACAAATTAAATATTAAGGCTAAGTACGGTGCTATAGTCTCAATGATAGCTTGACAAACTTTAATAGACAATCCCCAAAGGTCTTCGGTTAACTTGATTTTTATTTGTTTAAAAGCTTTAATGACTACAGTGGGATTAATATGCTTAAACTGAAACTCAGCCGGGCATGGTAAAACGTTTGCTCTTAATAAGTCAACAGAAAGCAAGGGTGAGGAATTTAACGTTTCTGTAGTTTTAATTGGGATACTAGTAAAGAAATCCACAAATTCTTGAGCAACTTCGTTTTTTGTGGTTAGAAGACCACGTGAAGACTCTAGTGTTATATCATTATTATATTTTTTATTTCTATTAGTTTCACTATTGATTATTTTCCAAACCGTCTTAATTTTATTATCAGCGGATTTAATCTTGTTGCTTATGAATAAGGCTTTAGCTACCTTGCAGGTGTTTTTAAACATTTTTGAGTAAGTAGCAACATAGTGATTGAATGTTTCCGAGTTGATGTAAGGCTTAAGGCCGTAAAGTTCAAACAGCCGTTCCCTACTTTTTCTTATACCCTTAGTTGCCCAATCACTAAATAGAAACTTTGGGCTAATAGATTTAGTTTTAATTTTTAGCGTATCATTGAACTCTGAGTAGACAACCGAAAAGAATTCCTCATAAAAATGATTTACATTATTAATATCATATCCCGGAATGCCTAGATTACTTATTAAATTATTGTTAAATTTATTTAAATTGCTGGGTGTTATTTGTCTAGACTGTATCTGAATTTTTTGTGATGATGTGTAGGACTCGAAAACAACGGTTTGACCGCTGTGATCAGAGGGAAGGTAATTTACAATGGATTTATCTAAGAAGTCGCAGCAACAGAAAACATTATCAATACATGTAGCGGTATTTGTAGTAATTCGGGTTGGCTCCGAAAACACATTCAACAAATTAAATGATTTAAAAAGATTTAAAAATCTACTGCTATTTGAATTTTCATCTAAAATATTGATGTTAAAGTCACCACAGATGACTAGCGATTTATTACCTGTTGCAAGTTTTGCCAAAGCATCTTCCATTACTGACTCAAATATCGAGTAGTTTTGATAATTTGGGGGCCTGTAAACACACACTATGACATGCTTATCTAGCTCAACACAAGATAATTCAATATTATGTTCAACCGATAGATCAACTATATCAATACGACTTCTAAATTTAATACTATTTTTGACTAAGATTAGTGAACCCCCACGCATCTTAGATTTACGGTTAAAGCAACTGCCTACACTGTAATTTTCATAATTAATTAGCATTTCATGATCTTTTAACCAATGTTCGGTGAAACAAACAATATCAAACTTAGTTTTTTCTAAAAACAATTCAATCTCTAGTTGTTTTGAAGAGAAACCTTGAATATTTTGATGAAGTAATTTCAAGGAATTCTGCTTAGCCCCTTTTTTAAATGTAACTATTTGAGAGCCAGAAGGTACCTTGGTGTCTGTTGTCTTACTAGCTAGTTTAAATGAGCCGGAGTGAGCGACAATACTCCCCCGCCTTCCTTGTAAAAAGGTTTATTAGTAGAAGTACTAATATTTGCAGTGTTAATAATTGTACAAAACATAGACATAATATTTATGTCCGAGTGAATATTATAAGCTAATAGCCTAGCTATTTTGTGTCTACAACTAGTAGGTAGAAACACACTACCCCGTGTCGACCTAAGTTTATCAACAACAGTGTTGATATCCAGATATACAAGTTTGTCACAATAGTGACCTGCTAAGAAATGTACATGCTTATTCAGCATGTGAATATAATTATTTTGTTTGTTCGAGGTTTTATACAAGTATGGAAAAGCACACAATATAATTTTACGACAATTTAGCTTTAACAACTCAGTTACACTGTCTGTGATGTCTTCTTTTGTAATTTTAGAACAATTTCCTATAAATATAGTTAAATCAGTACTTTCGCTATAAACATTTCCAGTCACTAATGCCATTATCTGTTTATAAGTTGACCCTGGCATACAAGTATTTTGACTGGGAAAACTCAGGTTATTACATAATAATTTACCTACACCCCTTCCTATACTATCTGAGAACATTACAGAGTTAGAACAATCATGACTATCATGTATCTCAGTCTGTACCATTTGTAAATTAATTTGTGACATATTAGCTGCATCTTGGTTGAGGATACAGTCTGGAGGCAAATTTTCAGCCTGGGATGGGTCCTCCATTACCTCAGGCTGGACAGTTTCATGGTTGGAAACTGTCTGACAACTACATTGAGACATAACTAATTCATTTGCTGCAAGAATATGTTCCTTAATTTGTTTCTGAGAACTCAAATACCTACTGGAAATGGAACTAAGTGAGTCCTGAAGTACCTCTATTTCAGACTGCAATTGCTGAGTATCTATATTATATATTTTAATACTATCTTCTAACTTTATTTGATATTTTTTTAACTTGTTCACTAAATCAACACGTTCTTTTCTCAGTGGAATGTTTTTGGAAAAGTGTTTGTGTTGTTTTTTAAATTGATAACACTTTTTAATTAGTCTATTTAACTTAGCATATTTCTTAATTTTCTTATTGCTTACTGAATAATTTTGTTTCAGTAAGGAATCTTCAGTCAAATCAATAGTTATTAAGGAAGGGGAGTTACAATTACTATTTAACAATTCTTTATATAAGCGGTTAGTTTCAATAACCTGAGTACTTTCTCTTTCTCTCTGTAACTTTAAAATACGACTATCGGCATGAATTAATTCATCTTCTAAGTCCCTAACCCTACATAAAGCCTCCTCATATAAATTACTACAATTGCTGAAACCATCTGTGACCACCTTTAGTTGATCCCGTTCATCAACAACGTCCAAGTATTGCTGATGAAGGTCTACTAACTGCCTTTTCAAGGAAGAGTTTTTGCTGTTGACTTTAACGACTTCCACCTCACTTTCTTCTCTCTCCTGTAACAGTTGTTGGACTTGGAGTTTTGATTCTTTAAGCTCTTGGAGGGCCGTTCTCAACTTGATTTCCATCTCCTGAGCAGTAGCCTTACGGGTCATCACAGGCATGGTTTCAGGATTAGTTACTGAAAGATAGAAATAAAGAAACGGTGAGAACTAACAGAAAAGACAAATACAGAAAAGTTAGCAGTGAAAGGGGGAAAAAAAATAAAAAAAAACAAAGGGCAAAAGTTCAGATATGAAATTAAATGAGGTAGGTAGGATGTTTTATTAAGTTTAAAAAATTATCTTTATATTAAATTAATCTAATAGAATATTGAATTTTACTGGTTTTTATCAACCTATTTATACTTTTGCTTAAGTGGGTAGGCTGCTTAGATGAAAAGCACAAGAAAAATAAATTAATGTAGTTCATTCATATATTATATCTAGACAAAATGATCATTAATGTTATTAATAAGCATGAATATTTGAATAACAGAGTTATGGAATGACTATCACAGTGTTGTTGTGATTATTAATTACAATTTTAGGTTGTCAACAAAGCCATTTAGAACCATTATAGGGTAATAAATCAGCACAAAATTAAATCTAGAATTGGCATGGATGTGCTATATAATCAAAGTGACGAGTGTGTGCTATTATTTAATAAAAGTAAACAATACTTCCCTGAATTGTCCGTATATTTAAGTACAGGTAAAACGTCAGCTGATGTTTGAAGGTTACCGGTAACGATGTATTACCGAAAAACTTTATGAATTATCGGGAAAACAATAATCCTAGGTATTTACACATTTACAATCCGATTGAGCAAATAATTACACTATATTATTACTTATTTACTAATTAAATTTAATTTTAAAATACGGAGCCAAAATTTAACATGTCACTCGGGCAGTGTTGCCACTTTTTTTTTTTTTTCAAGCAACATCACAATTCAAGACAGTCTTATAGAGAAGAACGTATGGATTCTTCTCTATAAGATAAAATTAATATAGGACCCGTTCGGCAGTATTGATTTTATGAAGAATTTTGAAATTTTGCCCACAATTGACAATGAAATCGCGTAACAAACACAAAAAAGCAACCGAATAGAGAGCATTCTTTTTCGGTTAAATACCAGGCACTTTAGATACAGTTCAATTTGTATAATCTATAAATATCTTTTAACAAACGTTAAAACCAATAGGCATATTCATCCAAATCACATTAGAAAGGGTTTAAAAAAAACTACATTGACGAGCCTGGTCAGATGCTTATACTTCTTTTGTTGGTATTAAATGAATCAACAACACCATTTATTGAATTTTACCAAAAATACGAAATTCTTAGGCGAATTCTAATCTTCGGAATGGGCAGAAGGGGCTTTGTAGCAGCCATTTTGAACGTACCTACATATCTACCAATGTTATTAACTATCCTTAATAAGGGAAAATGTCCCGTCTTGTACGTTTAAGGGCTATTTTGGGACTACGCTTGGTAGATATAAATAAACAAAAGATGTAGGTTTTTGATCGCTATAATTAAGTTCTAGTAATTAGTTTTGTTTTAGCGATTTTGGTCGTATTTGCGAAGCTTCCACAATTGTGGGATTTTGAAATACTTATTAAACTTTTTCTTATTAAAGTTGGGATTGACTTTAAGTCTATCGGGATACAGCTTAATACCAGAATTTTACATAGAGATCTGGCTAATGTCTTCAACCCAGGAGTAGGTAACACGATCAAACTCTGTAAAACTGATTGTTTCTTTATCGTCTCCGAAACGGCAGGATGTCAGAATAAGTCAGTTAGGCTTGTTTTTTTTCATAAAAAGGGTTTGGAGCTGAAATAATATCCATGACATTGTTAACAAAACCCGATTCAAGGAATTATAATAATTCCACGCTAAATCCATTAAATTCACTTTACACAAAAATAAACTATTATTAGATGGGTGCTCCAGAACATGAATAAATTGATAAATTCAGGTGTGGGCTGATATCCAATCTCAAGTCTCAACTACATGACCTTGTCAAAATTGATCAGCTAATTAGTAGCGCGGAGGTTACGGTCTTAATTATACATAGCAAGACGAAATCGGCAGCTTTAGGAGTGAATACGGAATAGTATAGGTACACGTTTCTGGAAAATCTTAACACGTTGTTAATTAAATTTGATATTAATATGCTTATAATCATAATTTAGTGAGTATATTGGAAATTTAAGTACATCAATAGATGATGGAGAAGCCTGAATATTTTGTCAACACAAAGCATATTTTAACGATTAATATCAAAAGTCCTAATTGCACCACAGAACACTTCACAATGTCATTTTAAATATGAAATGTTGAAATCGATTAAAACGCAAACCCATTCTAAATATAAACTTTTTAGCAAGTTTTTTTTTCAATACAGAGTGAAAAAATAAGACACAGGTAGCTATTAATGGTCCTAGTTCTAACTGCCTACCTGATGACGTATTACTAACCACGTCAATAACTTCCAGAAAAAATACAAACTTTAGCGAGATCTTTGTCGACTTTCAATACCTAGGTCTCGTGTTTCATGTCATTCAAAGATTAATCACTGAAATTGACAAACAGCCCGCCTTCATTGGATGTTAAATCAGACCATCCGTCAAAACTACTATTTTAGGAGACTCCAAGGCCATGCTCCGAAAGCGACTAGGTCATGGCATCTGAAATATTCTTCTAGTTTGACAAGGTTTTTAGAACTTCTGGCACGAATAAGCTGTGTAATCGTATATACATTTTAAAATGAAAATTACCCGTTTCATAATACGGTAGTTTCTAGGGTCAAAGTTACGAGTGACGTCACACGTAACTTTAATCGGCTGTATCTTTGTCATTTTTAATCTAGTCACAAAAATGAAAACGTGTCCCTTATTTTTGAATAATCTAAAAAACGGACAAAAACTTTTTTTTTCGGAAACTAGCCTATTTCAATTCTGGTCTCATATCTACGAATGATAATGACTGCTTGTTACATTTTTGTTTCCTAAAATGCTACAGGGTAATATTAAAATAAATTGAGTCTTATTAAGAATTAATGGTTTGTTGAATGATCGAAATTTCGCCTTTTGAACAAATAATCAGCAATGCCATTAAACGTGTCAATGTTTACGAATTTTAATGACGCCCAATTTTCTTGTCTTTAAACGGCCAAAAGTTCCAACCGCTCTATAACATTTCACAATTTCGTTCATAAAAGAACGAGTTTCACACAATTTTTTAACTGAAATTTTCCGATTTTCGGTTGGCTGTTATTTTTCAATATCTCTCAATTAACAATGTTGAAATTATGAGCTTGAGATAAGAGGATTTGCTGTTTTGCTTTGTATTCTCTTTTAATGATTTAAAACCTTTCTGGTTTCATCTTCGCTTTTTGGTGTTTATATTTTAACATTTAACCAGTAGCGGCGTAAGGGGGGGGCGGCGGGGGCGGTCCGCCCCGGGTGCCAAGCATCAAGGGGTGACAACCTGACGGGGTTGCGGGTTGTTCGAAAAAGATACCGCGGCCACGGAACGTAAAGGGCAATAAAAGGAACAGGGGTGGGTTTTAGTCAGTAGTAGTAGCCAGTAAAATTCTGACGCTCCCCCGCTCCGCCCAGAGCGGGGAAAGATATTTGATGATTTCCCACCCCAAAAAAAAGGGGTGACAACGGAATGCCAAGCCAGTCGTGCAGATTAGTAGCCACTGGAGCATCTGCATGACAAGGTCGGCGCGGGCGACAGGGGCAAGTTTGTTGATGTGTCGATCAAAGCAATCACAGTTGACACTTGGTCAGTTAGCCAGTGTTATTGTTTCTATGATGTGATCGTTTAATCTGCACGCGAATCATTATCTGGATCAATTTTGAAGTTCATAGCACCTTCTGGTTCTCTGGTATCAAACACACCACAGCAAGGTGTTGAAAGTGACATTGAAACAGATGGTGTACAAACAAGGAGCCAAAATGCATTGCATAGGGGGACGCCGGGAAGATAGCCTGAAAATCTTGATACACAAGATGAAAGAAGGTAGAGATTAGTAACAAGAAGAATATGACCAAGAAAAAAACTTAAAAAAACCGGCCAAGAGCGTGTCGGGACACGCTCAGTGTAGGGTTCCGTAGTTTCCCGTCCGTCACAATAAGTGTTCCCAGTTATGAGGCCAACCGAACAATTCGGTAATACCCGATCCAATGTAATAAGTACCTACAGCGCCATCTCTCGAGGAATTGGGTTACTAATTAATACAAAGACGTGCAATTTCGGTAGTAATTTTGGATTGCGAGAACCGATTTCAATAATTCTTTTTTTGTTTGAAAAAGATACGTTCAGGATAATAAAATATGTAAACAACTTAGTCCAGAAATTATTTTGTACAACTTTTTGTCTTTTTTGTACAAAAACTGTTATATACATATTTTTTAGACTTATGGTTCAAAAGTTAGAGGGACACATTATTTTTTACTTTTGGAGCGATTATTTCCGAAATTATTGATATTATCAAAAAATGATCTTAGTAAACCCCTATTCATTTTTAAATACCTTTCCAACAATATATCACACGTTAGGGTTGAAATTAAAAAAAAAATCACTTCTCACTTTACATATAGGGTGGCTACCCTAATAAAATTTTTTTTCCAATTTTTATTTTACCACTTTGTCGGCGTGATTGATATACATATTGGTACCAAATTTCAGCTTTCTAGCGCTAACGGTCACAGAGATTAAGCGAGGACGGACGGACGGACAGACAGACATGGCGAAACTATAAGGGTTCCTAGTTGACTACGGAACCCTAAAAAAAGGAACTCACTCTTGACCTCGATCTCGCCTGATGGTAAGCGACAGATGAGGTCTACGATGGAGCGAGCGAGCCCAGAAGATGCCTATTGACTCTTGTTTTGAAGGCAGACGGGTCGTATGTGGTACAGTAAGCCGGTAGAGAGTTCCACACCTTGGCCGTGCGCACAATAAATTTTGAGGAAAAGCGCTTAGTACGACAAGACGGTATATCGACAAAGAGCGGGTGGTACTCTGCCGTGCGTCTGGTAGCCCGGTAGTAAAACGGAGATGGTGGGATCAGGTCATGGAGCTCCAGCGCACACTCTCCGAAGTACAATCTGTAGAAAACCGACAAGCTGGCAACGTTACGCCTGTGCGTCAGGCTATGAAGCTTGGACACAAGCATCTCATCGCCTATGAGCCTTTTGGCTCTGCGTTCCACCGAGTCGAGTGCAGCGAGCTGGTATTTTGCCGAGCCATCCCATAGGTGGCTGCAATACTCCATACAGGAACGGACTTGTGCTTTAAACAAGTTACAAAGCTGTCCAGGTGTGAAGTATCGCCTCACCTTATTTAGGATGCCCAGCTTTTTAGCTGCAGTCTGTGCTTTTGACTCGATGGTCGAACCGAAGTTGAGGTCTAATTAATTATTGACTCTTTTCCCCACCACTCACGAGGTAGAGTCTAGAGGCGCGTTTTTTTTACGTGGTATCCCCAATAGGCATAATCCCCGAAGGGTGATTTTATAAATTAGAACTACTCCGTCCTCAGTCGTTTCGATGGACCAGGCTGCGACTCAGCATCTGATCGGCTTTCTGAATTAAATACCAGTGGGAGAACTGGAGAAGGAAGGGGTGTTAATGTCGGCGGTTCATCATCAAAGTCATTTTCATTTATTCATTCTGAGAGTTCCATAACGTTGCTGCAAGTCTCTCCAGAACAATGGAAGCACACTGCAGAAAATTTCAGAATATTGAAAAATAGTACTCACTTCGGAGCGCTGTAAAACCTTGGTTATTGACATGAAAAAATGTTGCGCATAAAAGTTGTTCCTCAAAAAACGATCTACAAAAATGGTCAGAAGGGCTACTATGACATCTTATTGCAATTCTTATTCCACTGAGGGAAAGAGATGGTGCTAGACACCCTGTATAGCTGTCTCTTTCCCTCAGCGGAATAAGAATTGCTTTAAGAGGTCATAGTAGCCCTTCTGACCATTTTTGTAGATCGTTTTTTGAGGAACAACTTTTACAGGTATATTTTTTTCTTAAATGATAAAAAAAGTTACATCGAAAAATATATCTTTTTTTCTAGAATTTCTGAAGATTTTCGCTTATAACTTTTTTATTTATTGTTCTACGACAAAAAGTTACTGAACCAAAGTTGTAGAAAATTTAATTTGCAACAAAAAAACATTTTTTTTTTATGAAATAAATAGTTTAACAGATATATCGTAAAAACCGTTTCAACCCTTATTTTCACAAACTTGGTTTTAGCTTTACACTGACCCACCTACACATCAAAAAAATTAAATTGCGTCCTCTAAAAATGCAACCCGAAATGTATCTTTTCAATGGACTAAAACGAATTCTGAAGGTCTACTCTCCTGTTTTAAAAAAGGAAAATCTTTTAATGGATTGAGGCTTCAAAAATCTGTTGACTATGAACATCAAATGTTAAGAGACCAAGAAAAACAAAGTGGAGTGCCATTTTGAGTCGCCTTTTAGATGTTTTTCTCTTCCTGGTACGCCAAAATCATTTCATTAGACAATAGAGGGTTTTTTCAGAAGTAGTTTGACCTAGAAATAGAACATGCTATCTATATACAAAAAGTAAACGGGTAGTGTCCAAATATGTAGGTACATTCAAAATGAGTTCAATATTATTTTTGATAGTTCTGAAGTACTATCATCGAGTGTTACCCTCTTTTTTTAAGCATTTGTGTGGCTTCAGTGACTTCTTGTAAAAGAAGTTTCTCAAATGTTTAGTTAGGTAATAAAATCTTACTTAAAATTTACAATGACTCAAATGCGACCTACCAGTCTTTCCATATTGCCCATTGTAAAGGACCGAAACGTAAATTCTGATATTATAGAATATTTTAGCAAAATAAACACGCAATCGCGTTTAGCATTTGTCGTTTTATTTTGAGGGTGCTCAATAGAAAGTCGCCCCGGGTGCCAACCCATGCTACGCCGCCACTGCATTTAACGCTGTTTGTTTTGTTTTTACATTAGTTTATTTAAAATATTTGGAACGTCTATATTATGTGACATTTCCTTAATTCCGACGATGTTCTCAAGAATGAGAGGAAGGCATAATTTAGCTTTAAAGTAGTGTGTATTAGTACCAAGTATTACATGAATCAAGTTAGTCAGTTTTTGTTTTACTTCTACTGTATCGTGGTTACGTTTACAAACATTTAAACTCACATACACAAATAGCCAGGCCCGAAACAACTACCTCATATATCCTACCTCTTATAGCTCATACAAATATTTGTTCCGTGCGGAGATCGAACCCGCGACACGCAGCGCAGCTATTGCGCCAACCGTGCTGTCGTTTTACAATAATGTTTTTAACCGACTTCAAAAAAAGGAGGAGGTTCTCAATTCGACTGTATTTGTTTTTTTTTTGTGTTTGTTACCTCATAACTCAGGTCTGAGTGAACCGATTTTGGTGATTCTTTTTTTATTCGAAAAAATATCAAGATCCGACAAGAAGTTTTTGAGTTATCTTTAATAATGCGTATTAGATTGACTTCGTGTACGTTGATGATATACTCATTCGTCGATTATATTTTAGAAGTTGTCGAAGACAAATGATCAAAAAATGGTATGTACTACTATGGTTTGGAAGGTCATCGCAGTAATTTGGTGATAGATCTTCAGTGATATACAACGGCACTCTTTAATAAATGACAGCAAATCTGCCGTGATTGCTGCAATCACATGTATAAGTATGGGTTTCGCCAGGGTAGGCAGGCGAGTGGGAGCAGGGTGACCGTATCCCCTAGGAGATGATGCATATGATTTCTGAATTGGTTTAATACTAAAGCATAATATAGATACACACATCAAGCTTTATATTTAATCTATAGCTTGATGTGGAACCTAAAACTTGTATCTAAGACGGGACTAAAGCTAAAAATAAAAAAAATTTAACCGTGTTTGCGTATTATATCATAATACTATAACTAAAAATGCTGAAATAAATACTTTTTAGTAAAAAAATAAAACCGACTTCTAAAAAAAAACTAAAAACTGGAAAATAACTTTATTTCCGGAAGTCGGTGGCAAATAAAGTCAACGAAACCAACAAAAGCCACCGACTTTCGGAAATAAAGTTATTTTCCAGTTTTTAGTTTTTTTTTTAGAAGTCGGTTTTATTTTTTTACTAAAAAGTTTTAATATTGTTGTTTATAACATTTGAAACGGGGTATTTACCATGTTTTCTTCACCACTTAGTAAATAAATAAATAAAATAAATAAATATCTTGGGACAACTCACACACGGCTATCTGATCCCAAGCTAAGCAGAGCTTGTGTTATGGTAACCAGACAACTGATATACATACTTAAATAATTTATAAATACATACATATTATAGATAAATCACACCCAGACACAGAACAAACAATCATGCTCATCACACAAAGTTTGTCCTGGGTGGGAATCGAACCCACGACCTCCGGCTCAGCAGTCAGGGCCACTAACCACCAGACCAACAGGCCCGTCAAATAAAATGTTTTTGCCAAAATTCCGGATGGGAATTCATCGAATAACTGCCCCCGTTCTGAGCGGACAGAGGGTAGTGTCAGACTTATGCTGTCTAAAACCCACTCATGTTCCTTCTTATGCCCTTTGTGTTCCGGGGCTACAATCTTTCGAACAACCGACAAGCTCGGCAGGCGGTGGCCCTAGCAAGATCGTCTGGTACATCCAGTGCCTGCTGTTAATATTTCCAAAACCGTAGTAACGGCACCCCAGCTAAATAAGTCAGCTAGTCCTCCATTTAGGGCTGTACGTTATTACGATGAATGTGGCCTGACTGGTGCCAACTCCCATGTTATATTTATTCCCTAAGCTAAAAGCCTGCGTAATTACATACTCCTGGTTTATTTTAACGAACGTTTAACTGCGTGGGATTAAATCTATATGAGAAGTGTGTTTGAACCCGAGTGAACTTAGAGTCAGTTCTACGAATTAAAGAGAAATTGTGTCAAATTCAAATTATTTGTAAATAATACACATTTAAAAATAAATACTGAGATAGTAATATATATCTAAAATATAGAATTATGCAGAATATTACAGTAAAGAGGACAGGTAATGCTCTTTGACTTGCTTTTCAAAAATAAATATAGTTTTAGAGTCTCGAATGTTAGGCGGAAGTGAGTTCCACAAACGTATTGCGTGAACAGAGAAGGAGTAGGAGAAAAATTCAGTTTTATGTGATGGGAAATTAAGATGATACTTAAGGCGGGATCTACACAGAGCATCAGGAGGGCGGGTAAACGAGAATCGATCACGCAGGTAGTTGGGATAGGCAGGATTAAACAGTATATTATAGAGGAGACATAAAATCCGAGTGTTTCTGCGAAGAAGAATAGGGAGCCACTTGAGCTCCTTGCGGAAGGAAGAAACGTGGTCATATTTCCTCAAACCATACACAACACGAATGTAAAGGTTTTGCAAGCGCTCCAACTTATTGAATAGCTTTTCGGTAGAATCTAAATAGCAGGCATCAGCGTAATCAATGATCGGCTGAATCAGTGTTTGAGCTGAGTAAATGTTGGTTTTATAAGGCAAGAAGGTTTGTCAGGATTTAAGCGAATGAAAAGAAAAGTGCACCTTACGACTAACCTCATTCACTTGAGCTCGCCAAGAAAGATCACTGTCAATTAAGACACCAAGGTCCTTAGCCGAGTCAACATAGGCAATGGTCGAGCAGCCTAGAGATAATGGCGGCAAAGATGACAGGTCAAGTGCAGTGCGATAATTTCTGCTGCCTATGATCAAGGACTGGGACTTATTAGGGTTGATCTGTAAGCCGTACGACTTAGCCCACTCGTGGATACGCTCCAGGTCATGATTCATGGCATTGATTGCTGATTCAGCATCAGACAGCGAGAAATGTCGATATAGTTGCAAATCGTCTGCGTAGAGGTGAAAGCTGGAAGAGATAATTTTGGTAACAGAGTTAATAAAGATGGAGAAAAGGAGAGGAGAGAGAACGCCACCCTGAGGAACACCAGCAGTCAGATCACACCAATCAGAGTAGATTTCTTCTTGGCGGACAGACTGTGATCGACCCCGAAGATACGAGTCGAACCATGCTAACGTGGAAGCAGAGAAGTTAAAATATTGAAGGATCTGAAGAAGGACGTCAAAGTCCACTGATACATAGATAGATAGATATCTGGAAATTTGACCATGAACAATGTGTTCGAGAACTTGATGTGTCTGACTTGGTGTGTAAATGTGGTTTTGTTACTGTGATTCATAAAAGGATCTGATAGACGCTTCTGAAGAATCTAATCTTGTGACTAAATTATGGGACGACACAATTTGGGTTGTTATCGACACGTTAAGAGTTAGATTGTTTATTTGCAATAACTGATAGAAAAGTGCATGTATTGGCAAATGATCAGTGAATTTAAAAAGTTCACAAAGAACTTTGAAATAACAAAAATTGAAAATTAAGATTCTCTTCAAAGACTTACTGATAGTTTACTTATTTACACGTGTGAACTGAGGCGGACGAAACTGGATTACTTTTTAAGGATTAAACATACTTAACAAGCCTTTTAGTATTGTGTCAGTTAAAAGAATGGCTTATCGTGGTAAAAGATGGTACTAATATGGTAAAACTTTTATGAAGTATTTCCTCATAAAAGTCGTATAAAATTTAATTGCTTCATGACAAAAATTGGAAAAAATATCTAAACATTATTTGGCGTTCTGTTTTTTTGTGTTCGACTTGTCACACATAGTTAAGTCCGCAAAGTCAAAGTCACAAAGTCCGTTGAGTGATTCCGAAACATTTTTGGACAAAATATCAAAATTAAGCTCTAAGCCACGAAGAATGTTTCAATACCATTTTATGCCGTTGAAAGGGTTGCCAACTACTAAATAATCCAAGGCTTAGTTACCTACGTACATGGTTATAGGCCCATTTATCTCAATTATGGTTCATTAAGTTGGACGCGACGTCTTCAGGCTTGATATATTTTCTTTCGAACACAATTGTTTATGGTGTTTTTCTAGTGTTGCTGCATTATTAAATTATGAACGCATTTATTTATTTTGTTAGCATTTTGACATCGTGCATCGGTGCGCTTATTAACTATTCATGTACCAAATTTTATCCAAAGTGCATGAAAGAGTCAAACATATGCATATTTGTAACTCCTTTACGCAATGTCTGGACATACATCCATACATACTCACAAACTATCTCATTTGTAAATATAGAAGGAAGAAGAATGTTCCATTTTGATTTAAGTTTTATAGAAGTCACCAAGCTAGGTCTCCAGCTCACTTTAGAGTTGTGTTTTTTTGTGAATGTTCGGTGGTGTCAGCACATTGTCGGATAAGTTTGATGAGGATGGAGTAGTTCGAACGGGTGCGGCACTTCAACTTTGTTATCTTCGACCACACTATCTGTTGGAGGTGGCCGGCCATCCGCTGGGTCCCCGCTGTCAGGTTTAAAGGTATTTTCGTTTTGAAGTTTTCCGTGTGAAATCCTGCTAATATTATAAATGCGAATGTTTGTGAGGATGGATTTATGGATGTTTGTCACTCTTTCACGTCGATCTTGATGAATGATGCCTGGCTGGTTCCCTACTATGTTGCTTCTAGTCTGCTAAATATCAGTATTTTAGAAAAAGCGACTACCTGACTGTTAGTGTTTAGAAAAAGGTTACAATAAAAATCAAATGGTAAAAAGTTGAAACAAAATGTATCAAATTGTTTTAATTTGTTACGGTTTCTAACTATATTAAACACTGGCATATCACAAATGTCTGTAAACGCACCCACGATACAGGCGAAATTCTTAGTGTGGGGCAAAGTTTAAAAAAAAAAACTGAATGAAAGCTAAACATATTTTTTTTATAAATGTGTGAAGATGTTTAACACAAGTGTTGTGATTCCTGAATGAAATTAAGTATTTAATCAAACCATGCTTTTTATCAAAATTATTTACTCTTTACCTATCTAACAAAGTTTCGACCTCATCTAATTTTAAAATAGCGAAACAGTCACCTTAGGACTCCTAACTTTCTAAAATAATTATTAATCCACGGAACATACAGATTAGTTTTTTTTTCTAAACTGCTCTGTCCCACTCCTCGGAAAACTCCTCTCTCCACTCATTCCGCCTCACAGGAACTCAGACGTCCTCCTTCCAACGATAATTAGGTAACTAATCGTTGGTACAGTGAAGTAAACAAGAATTTTTGCTTAATGAGTCTCTCTGTTTGTTCTACGTCATAGTGTGTGTTCGTTCTTGTCAAAATGTTGTTATGAGACGCCATTGATTTACTTTGTAGAAAGAGAATAACTTATTAAGTTCTGTGTTATCGTGAGTGGTGTGAACGACCCTTCAAGAAGCTGTCAACCATCCATTCTGTAGTACAGACGCCAGCAGGTCAAGCTACCCGAAACTGTCAATTTTTCCCACTGAACCTTGAACCTAATAATTTAGAAATAAAGTCGAAAATCTATCAAAGAAATCTGACAGATTGTAGTAGCTTGATGTGCAGGCGTCTGTACATCAAACTAAGTAACCCTACGTATACTAGCTTTTACCCGCGGCTTTGCTCGCATTAAATTCTGAGTAACACAGTTCCCCTTTCCTGATTTGCAGGTACCTGCTACCTGTAGTTTTTGCCCTTGCGCCTTATTGATTGTAATAGCAATGCTAAGTTTTCTCTTCTTCCGTTTTTCATCCTCATGTTCCACTTTTTTTTTTAAATAGACTATGTCAGTCTCCAGGGACCCAACTATCTCTGTACCAAAATCATTGAAATTGGTTTAGCCATTCAGGCGTGAAGACGTAACAAACAAACTCACTTTCGCTTTTTTGATATTAAAGTGAGGATTATTGCTGGCCAAAAACCCTGACAAAAGACCACCAAAGTCGGAGATGTTTTGGTCTAAGTTTAAAATACTGGTCTTCCTCGCTTAACAAGGCCCAAGAATCTAGAACATCATAATCAAATACAAGGACTTGATTGCAAGTGCATAATCACAATAAGAACATAAAGAAACTAGGACATATGTAGGTACACACTGCTTATATACCAGTGCATTGTAATCAAATAATTAAATGTGATTGTGTCCATTGTGATGCAAATGAACTTGAGGCGAAGGTCGAAGGCAGTGCCATAAGAACAGTGGTCTGGATGACGTCATGGGTAGAAAACAAAACACCATCATTTCGAGTACGGTGATCAATCACGTTGCCCTTTTGTAGTCCAGTAATTCACAGCCAGTGACTAATGCATTATTATTATCATCTCCATACGACGTTTTACAGTAATTTTGTAGAGGACTGACTGTCAAAATGTGAAGTGGTCGGTTTTTTAATTTTAGTAAGCAACTGTTTTTGTTTAATTTATGTTTTTCTAATTTTTAAGTGTAGATTAATATTTTATAGTTTTTTTATAGTTAAATACTAGTGATAGTTTAGAATTTAAATATGTTCCACAAAAACAAAAATTGTAGCTAATAGTGTATTTATTTTAAGGTTAGAGAAAATAGAGGCTATTTTTATTTTATTTTATTTTAAGCAACTGTAATCCGGTTATACCGGGAACCGATACTAACGTAATTTAAATGGCTAGGCTAGACAGGTCCGGGGTTGCGGGTTGTTCGAAAGAGATACCACGGCTCCGGAACATAAAAGGCAATAGAAGGAACATAGGCGAGTTTTAGCAGCACAAATCTGGCACTCCCCGCTCAGCCCAGAGCAGGGGAAGTTATTTGATGATTACCCATCTGCAAAAAAATTCATGTAATGAGTTCCTCAAATAACGAAAGTGAGCTATTTTAGAAAATATGCTTCTCAAAATAACAGAGGCTAAATACGATTGCTTATAGAAAATCAAAGAATACATAAGTCTCCGGTTCCTTATTGTTAGGAATAACTCTTAAAGAAACATGGAACATTTAATAAAATACTACAGCGTCAGGAAAACTGGGTGAACCGGTTAACCGACTTCAAAAAAAGGAGGAGGTTCTCAATTCGACTGTATGTTTTTTTTTTTTTTTTTGTGTTGTTACCTCTTAGCTCAGGTCTGAGTGAACCGATTTTGATGATTCTTTTTTTATTCGAAAGCTGGTCGTTGTCGTTTGGTCCCATAAAAAAAATATCAAGATCCGACAAGTAGTTTTTGAGTTATCTTTAATAATACGTATTAGATTGACTTCGTGTACGTTGATGATATACTCATTCGTCGATTATATTTTAGAAGTTGTCGAAGACAAATGTTTAAAAAAATGGTATGTACTACTATGGTTTGGAAGGTCATTGCAGTAATTTGGTGATAGATCTTCAGTGATATACAACGGCACTCTTTAATAAATGACAGCAAATCTGCCGTGATTGCTGCAATCACATGTATAGGTATGGGTTTCGCCAGGGTAGGCAGGCGAGTGGGAGCAGGGTGACCGTATCTCCTCCCCACCTCTCACCTAGTCATTAAGAAACATAAACATCTGATCAAGTATCAGCTGTATCCCCCAGGGGATGATGCATATGATTTCTGAATTGGTATAATACTAAAGCAAAATATAGATACTTAGTATTTAATCTATAGCTTGATGTGGAACTAAAAATTGTATCTAAGACGGGACTAAAGCTAAACATATAAACTTTTTAACCGTGTTTGCGTATTACATCATAATACTATAACTAAAAATGTGAAATAAAAACTTTTTGGTAAAAAAATAAAACCGACTTCTAAAAAAAACTAAAAACTGGAAAATAACTTTATTTCCGGAAGTCGGTGGCCTAAAAGGCAACGAAACCAACAAAAGCCACCGACTTCCGGAAATAAAGTTATTTTCCAGTTTTTAGTTTTTTTTAGAAGTCGGTTTTATTTTTTTACTAAAAAGTTTTTATTTAGAAAATATGCTTCTCAAAATAACAGAGGCTAAATACGATTGCCTATAGAAAATTAAAGAATACATAAGTCTCCGGTTCCTTATTGTTAGGAATAACTCTTAAAGAAACATGGAACATGTAATAAAATACGCGTCAGGAAAACTGGGTGAACCGGACCACTAACCCATTTACCATGACTCAAACTGACATTTTTTTCCGTACCCCGATCAGATATAAATGGTCCGGTCTCAGCCTCCTATAAATATCCAAGAAACATCTATGAAGCATCAAGTCGAAGCTGTGAACTTTAAAAATGGCACGTTTGCTTTCACCATTTATATTTTCCGATCCGGATATTTCTTTAAATATTTTATTTTTGGCGTTACCGGGTATTTTTATATCAATGTACTGCAATTTACCGGAGTGCAAGTATGGTGTGTTGAGGTATATAAGTTCAGAATGGCACCACAGACGGATGCCGACGAATCCGCGTATACAATGCCACGTATTTGGGCCGAGACGAGGACCGCGAAAATAGACTTAGTGAAAAATCGATATAGAGGTGCCAGCAGCGTACTTACTTGCGCCCTCTTTAAAATTGTGTCAAGTTTTATTACTCACTCGCCGTATTGACAGAACGGGTTTTAAGTTTCTTTGACTAATTAGTAAGAATGTTTTGTGTGGATAACGTTTGGTTTAGGAAACTTTGGATGGTTCGCATGGGAGGCGTGTTCTTTACAGTTCTTTTTACAAATCATTATATTTTTTGCTTGCAACAACAAATTGTCATTTTTTTTTGGTGTGGCACTAGTTGCGTCTTTGTGCCAATTTCGGGTCAAATTGACATTCATTCGAGTTCTATTTTCAAAAATAAGTGAGTTTCTTATTTTTATATTTATATAAGGCTGTTTAGCGGCGTCCTACTTTTGTTTTTCTTTAACCTGAAAAGAAAAAACGCTGAAAATAAAAATTATAGTTTCATAGCGATTAATAATGATAATGACTGCCTCATTGCCTAGTGATTGCAGGTTCAACTGCCGAGCATGAGGTCCTTGGTTCATCTCCCAGGTCGAGCAAAGTGTTATTAGATTCTTCCATCAAGAATGTTTCAGTAGCAGTTATGGAAACTGGAGTTGTGCCCATTTGATGACAATAGGCTCCTCCTAAACCTATATAGGTTTTGTAACATAACTACGAAAACGTGGGAGTACAAATTAGGTTCGCCTTTACCTAACTCAATTATAATAAATAATAATAAATATGTTGGGACAACTCACACACGGCTATCTGATCCCAAGCTAAGCAGAGCTTGTGTTATGGTAACTAGACAACTGATATACATACTTATATAATTTATAAATACATACATATTATGGGATGGGTGGGAATCGAACCCACGACCTCCGCTCAGCAGTCAGGGCCACTAACCACTAGACCAAGAGGCCCGTCTTGTAATTGTAATGTTTTGTTATGTAGAAATTCAATGCATATTACTGTAAATAAAACACCTCCAAAAATCCCAAATAAATTACAAAGTCATCAACACAAACTAGTTAGCGTATCGTTCAGTAAAGTTACGCGAAGTTTAGTGAAGCCACAAAGTAAGTACACATCGCTAAGTGAATTTTGAAGTGTAGTTCATGTGGGCGGCGCTGTAGGTCGTTCATCAATCGGGGTTGGCGCGAATCAATCATCGGTAATGCCGCCATTGATTTGCACGATGTGGACGGTGGGCAAATGTTCTAACTTTTTGTACTCGCTTAGTGCTAAAGTTGTTTCGCGTTGTATTGTTGCTTTTTTACGGATGGCAACTCATCAAATAACTTTCCCCGCTCTAGGCGGAGCAAGAGGAGTGTCAGACTTTTATTAACTAAAACCCACCCATGTTCTTTCTATTACCCTTGTGTTCCGGAGCCGAGGTATCTCTTTCGAACAACCCACAACCCCGACATGCAGCAGCTCTCGCAGGCTCCTCTGCTTTGACATCGAAGTTTCATTAAAATCCATTTAGTAGTTTATAAGTGCGAGAGTAACAAACATCCATACAAACTTTCGCGATTATAATATTATAGTAGGAATTAGGATAGTACGGAACCCTTCGTACGCGAGTCTGCGCTTTTTTTTTACATTAACTACGACTTTTCAAATATTACAGGTCAAATGTAGTTATACTGGTATACATCACTGCCTAGTCCTTAGGAATTACATCAGAATTGTTATATATCTTTTCTAACACATTTGATGGGCCACAAAACTAAGTTAGTGGAAGTGTCAAACTTTTAAACCACTTTTAATTAACCTGTAACTAGTTGTTGCGGTTAAACTTTATAATTACATCCTTAATACGTCTGAGAAAATCCTGAGTCAGTTTCGACAGCAATTTAAGTAATAATCAATTTACTTGTAAACTGTTTATCTTAGTTAATCTTTGCTTATGAATATTAATATTGATTTGTTTAAGTGAAACTGATCAGTTTCGAATAAATTATGAGCAGATCTATGGGGAGGGTGTCAATGGTTTTAAGATCTGCTAGTAATTATTCGTTGATTTTATTTGTGCTTATGATAAGTCAGAAGTTTGAAAGTTTGACCAAACCAGGGGCGCGTTCGAGTGCTACGCGGACCTCAGAGAGATTTCAGCAAAGAAGCGGGTCCTGCCAGGGCCAGGGCGGTGCCAGGCACTTGCGAGGTGTTCGAAAAAAGTAGGTACAGCGACCCCAAAACGCGAAGAGCAAAAGAAGGAACACGGATGACTTTTAGCCAGCGCAGTACTATCTTCCCCCCCACACCCCCTATCACATGGTCCTTAAAACTGGGGAAATAATTAGGATCTTTTTACTGCAAAGAGTTAGAGGGTTGATTTTTTCACCGCACAAACGAACCAAAGAGTTAAGTATATGGTTTAATTTCAATTCGATACCTTCACGCGTTCTCGAGATAAAAGGTGACAGACAGATGGACTACAAAGTGATCCAATTAGAGTTTTGTTCCGTTTTTCCTTTTGAGATACAGAACTCTAAAATCTATCCCTTTGCGAATTACAGGCGTGATATATATACTATATAATATTATAAAGCTGAAGAGTTTGTTTGTTTGAACGCGCTAATCTCAGGGACTACTGGTTGGAATTGTAAAATTCTTTTAGTGTTGGATAGTCCATTTCTTGAGGAAGGCTATAGGCTATATAACATCACGCTACGACCAACGGGTGCTGAGCAGCGTGGGTGAAACCGCGTGGAACAGCTAGTTGTTGTATAATATACCAAAAACTTAAACAATATGATGCTTTGAAAGCGCTTGTTAAACCCAATAGCACACAGCGACTGTTGTTTGTTTTTTCATTCATGAATGTTTTCAAATGAAGTAATATTTATTTGATAGTAACCAACAGTTCATTCAACAATTTAGAATTAAGTTAAAGACGTCGAACTGTTTCTATTAAAAAAAAGGATTGTGAAAAATTGTGAAAAAAGGATTGATTAAAAGAAAGGATTTTTTCTCATTGCACGTCAATACTAAGTAATAATATAAAATAATAATAATAAGTTTGACACGATGTAATAAAAGATTCACTTTAAAAAAACTATACGTATGTATACGTATCTATCTGGTTACGTAGATTCTTTGCTGTCTTTTCTGTAATTAAGAATAAACTATCCCGTTTAGGTAATAAAGTTTAGTTCGGGATGTGTATGTAATGTAAACTACCTGGCAGCCATGTTTGTTTAAAACACAGAACAGTAATTTCCACTGCATTATTGAATGGTATTCCAAAGTTCCCCGAAGTACCGCCCCACATGTTACATGCAAAATTGTTGGTTATTAATGTGTGGAGTTTTCACTTGTTTAAAACAAAAAGTTAATTAATGTTCGATATCAGTCGTACTCGGGATTAACGGGGCTTAATGAGATTGTACGTTTTACGGCAAGTTTGTTTATTATCCTGTCATTTGTTTTTACAAATATTTCCGTGTAATTCGTATGCTATTGTTGATGGATAATCCTTGAATATAAACCGGCCAAGTGCGATTCGGGTGCCCTCACCGAGAGTTCCGTACAAACTTTCGACATTAACGTCCATATTTGTTGGCTTAGAGGATAGGTTTTTACACAGTTGCAAGGGAGTAAAGACTTAACTATATGGTTTAAATTTCAACTTGATACCTCCACGTGTTCTCGAGATATAGGGTTTTGATAGACCGACAGACGGACAATAAAGCGATCCTAAAAGTAGTTTTTTCCTTTTAGGTACGTTACCCTATAATGGGGTAAATACTGACCACGTCTAAAATAACAGTGTTTACAGGTGAAGAATATTCTGATAAAATATTTCTAGCTAACGCCATTTGCAATACTAATCATGATTTTCCTGCCCTTGTCCCATTCTATTTGGGGTCGGCGCAACACGTTTTCTTCTACCATTCTCCCCTATCAAACGTCACGGCATCATTTACTCCTTTCTCCTTCATATCATTCCTTACACAATCCATCCATATTTTTTTTGGCCTTCCTTTGCTCTTCGTCCATCAACATTCAGATCCATCACCCTTTTAGTCACATGTGCTTCGTCCTTCCTCATTACCTGTACTAAGACAAACGACTCCTTTTCAATGTTTCTGTAACAGGCGCAACTTTCAAACTTCGTCCAATTCACTTATTCCTTACTTTATCTATTCTTGTCACTAATACTAATCACTGGATATATTCAGCGCTAAACGAATTTTAAACATAGTTCATCTTCTAACCATTTGGCAGCTTTACAGAACGATGTTTTAACTTCGTTTAGCGATATATAAGTTTAGTGATTTATAGTACAAGTGTGCCTTAGTATAACAAGGGTTGCGCGTTGGTCGAAAGAGGTATCGCGGCCCCGGAAAATAAAGGGCAAAAGAAGGAACATGGGTGGGTTTTAGTCAGTAAAAGTCTTCCCCGCCGCTCTGGGCGGAGCGGGTGAAGTTATTTGATGATTTCTCATCCATTAAAAAAGCCTTAGTTTAAATACATAATATATATATTTTTATAATAAACAAATATATCGTTTTAACAAATATGTATGTTTAAATGGTAATAAAAATATAAATATTGTAGTACATTAAAAGTATTACAAGGTGTAAAAAAGAATCAGTCACATTGCTGTCAATAGGAAAAGTTCCCAGAAAACCAGCAGCAGCGTCACGTTGGATGGCAATTCTTTGACCAAAAAAAAACATCTCTTTGTTTTTTAGCAGAGTTGACCATCACATACAATACATCACTATATAAATAGTTTCACGAAATATTACCCGCACGATACTACATCAAAAATAGTATCTAAGTATTCATTGTTATTAAAAAACGTTCTATTTTTAAAGAGGAATAGTTTCCAAACCAATATGTTTTTTTTTTCGTTTCTATTTTCGGTTACTGGCCACCACCTGTATAAAATAAAGAAAAACGATTTCACTCCAGCAGGTTCAAATGTAGCAAACCTTTTGCGTCTGACGTGAAAAACGTGCGACGGAACGGCACGGGTCCTGGGTACTTTTTAGGGTTACGTACCTCAATAGCAAAAAAAAGGAACCCTTATAGGATCACTTCGTTATCCATCTGTCTGTCAAGACCCCTTAACTTGGAAACACTTCGAGGTATCTGTTGCTAGTAGGTGAATAAATTAAACTCATAAAAAACCATTTACAAGTCTAGTCTGTGGCCAATAGGATCTCCGAAAAAATTAAACCTCTAAGTCTAGGCAGTCAAAAGATATGGCCGTTTATGACATAAGTTTGTACTGTAGAGAGGAGACTCTGGACAGGTCTATTAAGAGGACACGGGACCACCTCTCATGTGCAGATGGTGATCACCGGGGTGGTTCACACTGTCCGGGCTTGTCCCCAAAGACCGGTCGCCTTTTGAAGGTTTCCCCCAGACAACAACAAAAAAAAGGTTTATACTGAAACCTCGGTGCGCGAGTCCGACGACTCGCACTTGCCCGGTTTTTTTTTTATTTTCTTGCGCAACGCAAGCCCCCAATCTGTCATTATGTTGGTGTCACATTGAACTGGGTTGACGTGTCACAGAAAATTCGGTAACCCGTCTGTCATGTCCGGTGATTATGACACTGTGTCTGGGATTGGTTTTTGTGATGAATTAGGTAAAGGTCATTTTCAGTTGAAAAGTGGTCGGACAATAAAATTCGTGAACGATTCCTTGCGATTAATGTAACAGTTTTTAAAGAAATATTTATAATAATGAAAGAATTTTTAAACACGCTAGGAATTTTTCCTGTATCTTGGGTGCGTTTACAAACATTTAAACTCAAATAAACAAATAGCCATCCGAAACACCTACCTGTAGGCCATACAAATATTTGTTCCGTGCAGAGATCAAACCCGCGATACGCAGCGCAATAGTCAATCGCTCAGCTACTGCGCCAACCATACTTGACCTTGAGCTTGCATATTGTCGAAAAAACGAAGTTTCAATAGAATCAAATGAGGTTTGAACACCATTTTCAATTGTGATGGTTGTCAAGCTGCTTCCCATCCTTACAAGGTCATCTCTTCGTCGACATTCGCTGCTGAAGAGGGGGAGGGGGAGAGGGTTGGCCGTTTACAAACCAGGAACCACACTCACGCATGAAATTTTCAACAAAGTTTAGAAATGTTTTGAATATTATAAATAACGAATTCATGTTATGGTACGAACACTTTTAGGGAATTCTCTGTGAGGCCTGGGGACTTTGCTAACGAGTGAGGCTGTTGGCAACTTTACCTTTCCTACTTTGTTTATAGAACTGGTTATGTTTGGTTGACTGAAACAGGAAGAAAGAGTTGTCTAACGTCCGGCTGTTTATACAAGTCTTTACGATGATTCGTTATTTTTTTAGGGTTTCGTACGCCAAAAATGGAACCCTTATGGGATAACTTTGTTGTCCGTCTGTTTGTTAAGACCCTTTATCTCGGTAATATTAACCGCTTGAATTACAGTCACAATTAAAAACTCATTGTGTCTCGCGTAGATCTACGTTCCGGCATACAAGGGGTTAATACTAAAGGGGGCCCTTTCTTTAACAAAATTGAGAAATTCCACTGATTTGTTTTATTTTAAGTAATAAACGAATGCACAGTAAGAACACACAGGAAAACGAACCATAGACGGAGTAGCCATCAACAAAAACTTATATTTATGGGCAACGATACCTTGGCTATTCAACCCAGATAAAAAATTTCATATTAGTTAACAGGTAATGTGTGGTGGCATCTAGTTAAAATTAATAAAACCATGTACTCAAATCTGTGGTCCCTATGAAGAATCAATCCTCTAAGTCAGCGGTTCTCAATCTTTTTTGGGGACGGAACCCTTTTGGAAAGCGAAATACTTGCCGGAACCCTAACATAAAACAAGTTTTTAAAAGTGTATTCTTTAATTATAAGCATAATAAAAGTACAATGTAAAAGTTACTTATTACTTTTTTACATAACAAGTACAATTACAAAAGATTATTTCAGGGCGATAGTTTGAGTCCACTTTAGCTCAGCTTAGCCTTGAATCCCCTAAGCACGTTCCTGGAGGATTCAGGTCTGGGTTATCGATTGAAAAGAGGTGGTCAGGTTATATCTCACCTCCTTTACATGGATGACCTAAAACTCTTTGCCCCCAACGATTTGCAACTGATGGAGCTACTGGGTCATGTATGTGAGGATGCAAGCGAGAAGAGATTGTGGAATCTGTGGGAACCCAGCTCTCTCGATTACATAAACTTTAGATCCCTCTCAGCAACCGAAACCTACAAGTATTTGGGGATGTCGGAAGCGCTGGGCATCAATGTTGCTGACATGAAGCAATCGTTGAAGGAGTGCTTCTTTGGCCGCCTGAGAAAAGTATTTAATAGTCTTTTATCATGCGGAAACAAGGTACGCGCTTTCAATATCGGCATACTTAAGTGGACTCAAACGGAACTAGATGGCCTGTATAGGAAGGTCCGTAGTTCTTCGGTTATGAAACTGTATATTCCGAATTGTGGTGGTCGAGGCTTTTTAAACGCTAAGACTCTCCACAAGCGCGAGATATGCAGTCTCAGAGAACATTTCCCGACGTGGGGATGCAACAAGATGTGGTTGCGGTGGACGAGGGCCTCACTCCACTTTCCTTAAAGCTTTCCCATTCCTGGCTAAAGAGAACTAGCGCAAACCTGTAGTTCTTGACACTAACGATCGCAGGGAGGTATGGCAGAGCAAAGAGATTCACGGACGCTTTTTCTGGGCCCTACATGGGCCTGATGTAGACCAATCAGCGTCCGTAATAAAAATCCGACAATTAAAAAATATATCGGGATTGTAGTGGTCGTAATTTGATAAAATTAACAAATATTTTTACAGCTTTTTCAAGAGCTTGTCTATGCAGGATACAATGGCTGGAATTACAATTAAGTGCTTAATTTTTTTAGTCACACTAGTCCTACTGTACCTACCCGTCATCGCCTTGGTTCCATCTGTACAAATGTCAATGCAATCGATTCGTCTAAGATTAATTTCCTCAAAAAATGTTAAAAAAGAATATTTAAAATTTCCTCTCCGGTAGTGTTTGTGGATTTTTGCGGAACCCCTACAGAAGTATCGCGGAACCCTAGGGTTTCGCGGAACACACTTTGAGTATGGCTGCTCTAAGTGTATGCAGTCAAAATATATGGCCGTTTAAATCGCAAGCTTGTAGGTAACCCTCGGTGCGCGCTGTTAAGAAATATAATTTCATAGAAAAAAAAACTGTTTCCCACTCTAGCATTTGTATTCTATATCTACCTGTAACGACTATCAAATATCAACACAAGACAATAATTTGGCTTATTCTATTCTAATAAAAGGTTCTGCCAAAAAACTTTAACTTCCCTTTTGTGGATGGGAAATCATCAACTAAGTAACTCCCCTAGCTCTGGGCGGAGCGAGGGGAGCAACTTGTACTGACTAAAACCCACCCATGTTCCTTCTACTGACCTTTACGTTCGAACAACCCGCAACCCCGGCAGGCGGTGGCCCTGGGTGGCCCCTCTGCTTTGCTGACATCTCTTTGATGCTCCCGTGAAACACTAACAACGTCGTAATTTCTATGAAACTTTGTTTGGAAGCAAGCTTAAGATAAGCTCAACAGAAAAACAAACAATTTCTCTCTCCAACCAAGATTTTCATCTTCCTAGAAAATGAAATGATAGCATTTATCTCAAGCTCCTGCTAAATGAAACAGCTATTGTCCTATCCTATCTTCGCAAGTTTTTATACATCTCTAGTTCTGCTTACCCCGTCATAAACAAAGAGCGTGAAACAAAACAAATCCTTGAGAACAATACAGCAGCTCAAATGTAGGTAATTATAGCGTTTAATGAGCACAATTATTAAACTACGGTGCAGTACAAATAATACGAGCTCTCTGCTCCCCTCAAAGGGGAATGAAAGCCTTAAATGTAGCGGATGTATTAAAAACGCTGAGTGCTAAAAGCAGAAAATAAAGTTGGTGTGTTATAATATAATGGATATAAAAAGAATCTTACATACAATACTCATATTTATGATATAAATCCTACTAATATTTGTGAGGATGGATGTATGTATGTATGGAGGTTTGTTACTCTTTAACGTCAAAACGGCTGAACGGATCTTGATGAAATTTGGCACAAAGGTAGATTTTAGTCTGGAATAACACAGGATACTTTTCATCATAACGCGGGCGAAGCTGTGGTGCGCAGCTAGTAAATAATACATCTTCCACTTTCGGAGATATTGTAGGTCCAAAGATTTTCACATGTTTTAAATATTGTATATTGTATATATTACGTTCATTCCACCTGCTTGTCGCGGCTCGATCCCCACACGGAATCAATATTTGTTAATTGTTCCGGGTCTGGCTAGATAGAATATTCTTTATTATGTACACCATACAAATAACAAGAATAACATTAAACAACTTATAAATGGGGTGACACAATGGGCGGTCTTATCGCTAAAAGCGATCTTTTCAAGACAACCTTTGGATGGATTTAAGGGAGGAGAAACAGTACTGTAGGTAGTCTGTGGTGTAACATTTTTCAAAATTAATAGCTACATTAAAAAAAAAACAAAAGGTTATTTGTGTATGTGAATTTAACGCACCTACGATACAATAGAAGTTCCCAGTTCGAATTTAATATTAGTCGAGTAATATTCAGACACTAGCTGTTCCCCACGGTTTCAACCGCGCTGCTCAGCACCTGTTGGTCGTAGCATGATGTTATATAGCCTATAGCCTTCCACAAGAAATGGGCTATCCAACACTAAAAGAATTTGCTAATTTCAACCAGTAGTCCCTGAGATTAGCGCGTTCAAACAAACAAACAAAGAAACAAACTCTTCAGCTTTATAATATTATGTAGTATGGATATATTATATATTATTATATATAGTATAGATTAGTATAGATAGATTTAAAGACCCCAGCCAGATGTCAAATCATCCATCCTGACTTAATCCAAAACAGACAAATTATATCTTAACTAAAATGTCTAAGATCATAGACGTTCTTTCATATCGTAAACAGCTAGTTAAATTAATAAATTTCAGTATCAGGAAATTTTATTGATCAGACCACATTATAACTATGATGAATGAGATGACATTCAATTTGACCGGCTCAATCTGAAGGCGACTGGCCGGGACTTAGCGATGGTCGCGAAGCAATCTGTCTTCGGCTGGACGTACGACATAGTGATATTAAACTTAATACTCTACACATGTTGTATAAGACACATTTTACGATGTAGATTGTGAAAGAAAGAAAAATCTCCTAGAATGTCGTTTGGTATTGGCTGTAATTGAAATTAAGTTTATTACCCGACTGCCGAAAGAAGGGTTATGTTTTTTTAATGGAAGTTCTCAATAGTAGCCATAGAGTTTGGATTTCTGTCGGCAATTTTGATGGCAAAAGGCTAGCCCGTAATACAAGGGACTTTAACATAACATAACATGTATATGGTGTACTAGGTACGCCTCTGCCTAACCCTTCGTTACAGCCGTGATGTAACGTAAGCTTTAATGAAAATAAAACAAGATAAAATTTGTTTACAGAATTAAAAAACTTTTTTGCAAAAAAAAAACCGTCCTCCAAAAAAAAAAAACAAATTCTGTCACTTCTGTTTCTTTCTTTCCACTTTTTATAGTTGTATTGCTGGAAATCGTAGTTTTTATTTCGAAATTTTTAGTAATGGTGTCATTTTCTATTGTGAATAAATTATAAAATATATAAACAGATCACCCATATTAGTTTAAAAAAAGTAATACAAAGAAGATGATAATTCATAAACTATTCAAGAAATGTAAATAATCCTTACTAATCCTTACTAATATTATAAAAGCGAAAGTGAGTTTGTTTGTTTGTTTGTTTGTTACCTCTTCACGCTTTAATGGCTAAACCGAACCGATGATGAATTTTGGTACAGAGATAGTTGGGAACCAGGAGACGGCGTAGGCTAATTTTTATTTAATAAAAGTGGGATGTGAGGGAGAAAGAGGGAAGAAAAGGGTAAACTTAGCGTTGCTATTACAAATCAATAAGGCGCAAGGGGAACTGTATTACCCCAAATTTAACGCGGGCGAAGCCGCGGGCGAAAGCAAGTAAACGATAAATCAAACAAAATAACTAACTAATTTTATTTTTTGGTAGTCAGTTTTTTTTTCTATTTTCAAAGTTTCTCTTTTTCCACAAGAATAATAAACCAATCAATCAAACCAGTCTAAAACAGACTCCTAAAACTGTAAGCGATACCGCTATAGGTACTATTACATTAAACTAGGAAGATTATTTTGTACGATGTACGTTAATTTCCTCTCGCCGGGAAAATGTTTACGTTCATATTTCTAGCATATGTTTGAGAATCTATCCATTAATTTCAGACCGACCTTAATAATCTTCTCGTCTCACGGAAGCATCTGGAGAAAATGTAACTAAAATTATGGTAAACTACCTTTTGCTCGCGGCTTCGGTTGCGCTAAATTCGGGGTAACACAGTTCCCCTTTGCTGATTTGCAGGTACCTGCTACCAGAAGTATTTGCCCTTGCGCCTTATTCATTGTAATAGCAAAGTTTTTAAGACTTTGACCTGAATCGAATCGAACCCAAAACCACAGATATCTCAAAGAGATGTCAGTAAAGCACAGGGGCCGTTCGGGCCACCTGCTGCGGTTGCGTGTTGTTCGAAACTGATAAAACAGAAACTGCGGCCCCGGAACACAAAGGGCAAAAGAAGGAACATGAATTGAATGAATTTAGTCAGTAAATGTCTAACACTACCTTCCTCCCTCCTCTCCGCTAATGATATACAGCTAGCTAACGTAGCTACATAACATCGTAAGCTTTATTAAGAATGGACAAAAATAGTTCTTAATGTGCCATTTATACAGATACATTTGCAATAAAACGTTCCACTTTATACTCGCAATTAGGACAGCGAATACAGAGAGCGATGGGAAATAATTTAAAGTCGCAACAAATGAACAACTCCCAATCTCATTCGCTACCTTTGTTCCATGCACGCCCCGCTTTTAATATTAAACTATATTTAAATATAAATGAGAAAAGTTATGGCCTATAATTAAGAATGAATAGCGCAGAATCAAAGATTAATTGAAATATTTAATAAGTGTTCATGACAGGAACGTGATTAATTAAAAGGAAATTGATAATTAAAACGTAAAAATGTTCGTAATTGTGACTTGATTATCTTGATACCGGATAGAATGTCAATAGCAGTATTTTTCAGTGTTGCCACTTGGAAAAAGTAATCTTTAAGTCGCGGCCCAAGTTATAATGAAATAATGGACTTGCCGCTAATCTGGTAGCTGTCTCGAACACTTGTTAAAAACATCTTGAAAATATTCGCCTTACATTTTTGTTTTAGTGATGTTTTTCGTTTCCACGAAACCGACAATCTCGAAGTTTCTTTTTTATACTGTCGTTCATCTCAGTTCATAACCAAGGATATACCGCGATGTATAAGCCACTGGATTTATCTGAAGACTTCTTTCACGATCTTCTACGAGAAGAATTCTTAGTCTTCCGTAGTTTCAACTAAATTGACTTTTTCTTTCTGATTAATATTATCTTCTTAAACATGATTAAGTTTGTTAATAACAAACCTCAGCTCTCCAACTGAGTTCGTTATTATAACCACACAAGATACATTATAAACAGTGCACGCTTCGAAGTGTACGGATTAGAAGCTTTCAAAAGATTAACTGGGGCAGACCTCAGCTGACCATTTCATTAAAACTTCCTCCCGGCTGGCACCCTCATTACGTTCAAAACAAAAATCATTCCGTGACTCAATTAAATGTACGTGTAACTCATGACTCGGCCAAATGTACGGATTAATTGTGACACTGACATACTGCGCCTCATATTATGCGTAGTCCTCGTATTAAATCAAAGTTATTCGTTCGGTAAAATTAATTTCATGCACTCTGATACGATTGCAGAGGTCGATGTTCGATCAATCGTAGTTTCCTCTGGACTCATCCGAATCGTTGCTCTAATTATAAATTTTATTTGTTACAGATAACACGACGGGCAGCAGCGCCAACCTCACAAAATTAATAAAATTAATTAGTCTAATATTAATAAAATTATCGAATAAACGACGAAGCGCCTTCAATTCTCCAATTACGCATTAGCTAGCTTAATAAGAAGAAGATAAGATAGTGTAGCTTAGCTTAACTAGAAGATAAGGTTGTGGTTGTGAGGAGCGAGGTGTCGCGAGGTGTCGCCCGTATCGGGAGATTTTGTCTGGGGGATCAATGCGTGTGAGTGTGGTCGCGCGCGTGGGCCGATTGTCGGCGTGAGAGAGTCGCGCGCGCGTGCGCGTCGTGCCGGCAAGATTGAGGTGGTGGCCGGGTGCGGGTGGGGCAGGCGCGCGCGCGTGCGACCGCTGCACGCGCTGGGCCGCGCGGCCGGAGTGATGTTGGCGTCGCAGCGCTCGCAGTCCTGCAACGAGGAGGGCGCGTTCTTCGGGGCGCGTGCGCTGCGCCGGCCGCGCGGCAAAGGCAGCGGAAGTCCGACCTGCTAGGGGTACGCCATGTCGCTGCGCAGCCTGCACCGGCGGCTATCATCCGCCAATAACACGTGAGTTGCACTTTTATATTTTTTGTCAGAACCTTAGATTACCTGATCCAAATTGAAAGAAAAATCAGTTTGAACAGAATAGTCAGTTAATTTCAGGCACTGTTTGTACTAGTACTAAATAAATGCTGAAACCCTCATCGTAGGATGGCGACCACATGGACGCTCTGTATGTTTGTGTTGCGCTGCGTTAGTGATGTGACCGAGTTTTAGATTTCTAAAACTGAGAGTCATACCACGGTCGCTTGATTGTCCATAACGAGTCCATAGATGTATATGAGATATGTGACAGTCAGCGTGATACAACAACCAGGTACCGAGAGCTAGCGTCCATTGACTTCAGCTAATGGACATGCACATATTTGCACTGATTGGGCACTCAGCCCAATAATTGATACGGGTCGATTTGGGAGCTAACCCATTCATATTTATTCCAATCTGAAAGACGCTCAAACGTACTTCAGCGACAAGTCATCAAAATGTCGAACGGTCGATGTCGGATGTGAATATTCAATTACCGAACCTAAATCCAGAGCGCATTGCCATTAATTCTGTGGATTTGAGCGAGAATGAACCTTATGACACCGCGACTAGATTTGTTCTAGTGTGTCATAGAAACTAAATCGGTTATAACTTCCAGCGTGTACAATTAGGGGTGATAATCGTGGCATAATTTATGCAAATTGTGGTTGCATATACTTTACGTTATGTTGGTTTTTGTGTGCAAAAATGGCGTATTCATTGATCCAAACAAGTCTTTGTCTCTATCAAGCGTTACCAGCCTGGTTATAGCGGAAAGCGTTAGTTTCGATTTTATCTAAAAAGGTTTGGTAACGCCTTGATTTTCGAATTAAAAGTCGTGTTTTTTTTTGCAAATGGCATCTCTCACTAAGAAGGTTGTGACTTCTACTAAACAACACTGGGCCTGTTCCCTCTTATAAAGTTGGCTTGGCTTGTGTTCCAGCAGTGGGGAACATTCTGCCATCAAAAATCAGCTGAAACGGGATATTGACTGAAAACACCATACATTACTAGAATCCTACAAAAAACCACGACATCGATACCAAAAAGCCTTCAAAGATATATAATAAATCAAGTTGATGGACGTATGAAAGGGTCGTGACGTCGGCAAGGTCATGGGACACGATTGTACTAGCATGGGCCATGCTAGCCATTGTTGGCCCATGGTAATACATTGAATGGGGCATCGTCCGTCCAGCTATTGGCACTGTGGACATTCAATGGGCTGATCATTTGCAATATTATTGATGTAACGGAAACTGCTGGGTTATGATTTGCCGTTTTCAATTAGAGCGTGCGTGTAGAGTGTGCATGTTTTGTGTGTGAGTTTTCATGCCGTATTCATGTTGTGTGATTCCTTTTGGAATACATTTGCTTGGATATGTCAAATACGGAGTACCTAGGAAAAAGGTCTACCTTGCCATGCTGTTGGAAAACCCCGTCTACCATCAGTCGTCAGTCTGAAATGTGCAATGTGAAATGCCTATTCGGCGCAGCGGTGAGACACACAATACTTATCTATTTGTGTTTCAATTTAAGTTCTTTTTTTAAATTTGTAATAACAGACACACGTTCTGTCAGACACACGGGTACACCATGTCCTGGATAGGATAGGCTTGCACCAGTGGTTTCTAGAAAATACTACATTTAGGGTTATAGTTATGGTTGTGGTTGAACTCCTAAAAAAAAAAATTGTTGAATTTCAATAAATTGGAAACAACCTTTTTATTTTATTAACATGTCAATAAACTTTTTAAAGCATAATACTCCTTAAACGTATGAAGTTAGTACCCACATAAAGGATGGGAAATTTTCCCGAACCGCGGGTAAATCATTGTTCCCCTTTTTATGGGTAATCCAAAGAAAACATTGATTGGCTTTTATGTTACCAACCTAAGGGGTTTATAGGTCGGTATGAGCTGATTTATTTTATTATTTAGTATTAGGAGTATTTCTGTAAAGATTTAGGTAAGAGGAATTTGCCTGGTTTACTTTGTTTTTTAGTTAAAAAGCCACGCGAACTATTAAATTTCCCAATTTGCAAAACTGATGATAAAATCATAGTAGATATATAAATAAAAAAATATTTGAATAAACAAAAGAATTAATACAAAACATCAAGCTGAGAAAAAAAGACGAGGATTTATAAATTAGAAATTAGACAGACCCACAGACAATTATCACTACCACTACTGGGCTGTAGATGGGATTGTTTTATTTTTATTTATTTTTTTATAAAACGTTGCCCCACACTAGGAATTTCTCCTGTACCATGAGTGCGTTTACGAACATTTAAACTCACGTACACAAACAGTCAGACCCAAAACAACTACCTGTAGGTCATACAAATATTTGTTTGGTGCGGGGATCGAACCCATGACACGCAGCGCAGCAGTCGATCGCTCAGCCACTGTGCCAACTGTGTCGTCAAATGGTGGGGTTGGGAATAGTGATGAAGTATCTTAGGAGTTCAATTCACTGATCGAATAAAATTGATATTGGGATCTAGAACTCAATCAACTGATGTAGGTGATATAGTTCTTAAACTGTGAATATATAATGTAACATAAAATATAATATTCTTAAAAGTTATAAAAAAAACATTTTCTCGGCAATATTCTTCTCAGCAAACCTTTTCTAGTGATATCCATATCAACAGTATGCCTAAAAAATAAAAAAACAGAAACGCCATCTTTATTTTGGCCATCTAGTTACTAATCATGTTTCTGATAAAGCTAGGTAATTTATAAAACATTGATAAGAGTATGGTTTTGTGATAACCAACTTATCAACACTTTTTCGTAATTGGCTTTTTCGATTTGCTCCAGAAAACTCGATTTCTAGGTCAGTACAGAATTCGTCAATAACTAACAAGCCAATATTATTTCTTTATATCAAAAAATACCTCCGTTCTCGTATTATCAGATATAACATCAGCGTAGCACACAAGAATTTGGCGTAGCTTGGAACTCCGTAGAATTTCGTAGCAACGGTTTCTGTGATGTCTACGGCGTAGGCACTTCAATGGTTTGCTGATGTCATTTTTAATCTTACGTTCATATTTAGACGGTTCAAATTTGTGTAAAATAGTGGTGGTCTTTGGCTAACGTTCATGGGTCACACCACAAAGTGGATTTCAAAACCGCGTAGAATGTATTTCCGCCCTTTGCGAACATAGTCGTGGCATGTGTATGCTGTTGCTGTAAAAGTGCTATTGTTTAACCCACTTAGCTTTAATTAAAACCTCCGATCACTGTTCCATGTTATTTTAACTTTCTGTACAATTTTCAATGAAAGTTAAGTACTCTTAACACAGCAGAACGAATGTTTGCAATGAAAATATTGCAAATTGTTGCAAATATCGGAGCTGGAATTATAAAGGGCTTTATTTTTATGTTAACACGCGTTTAATATAGTGTCTGTGTTTGGACGAGATTTAGTGACACAAGCGGAATTGCTGTAGGTAAAATATTGTGGACACAGCGGCTAAATGCCGGCAATTTGTTGTAAAACAAATATACTGTACAATAGAGGGAAAAATAGGGACTTTTATTTATGCCTGGATGAGATACTACGGTTTTAGAATATGATAGACGTGAGGTGAATCAGAGGGCAGTAAAGTACCGTCCCTTTCCTCCAACACCATTTAATTTATATGGTCAAGCTCTGTATTTCAACGAAATTTGGGAAAAACCGACCAAGTAAGAGCCTGACATGAGTCAGAATGTAAGAGTTCTTAAGAGTCTGACTCATGCACCGAGGGTTCCGTACAAACTTGCGACAAAAAAGGCCTTATATCTTGAATGAGTAGACTTACACCCGGTTCCAATAAACAAAAAACGATTCGTTTTGGTTACGGATAGTAGTATTTTGACATAAGTTCTATGAGACGTATGTCAAAAGCTTACTATCCGTATTCCTTAAGCAAAACGACTCGTTTTTGTTTATTGGAACCGGGTGTTAGTTTATTTCATATGTGTATTAGTATCTGTTATAAGTGAATGCGTTTTCGAAATTCTAATATTAATTTATATATTTCAAAATTCGAAATAAATATAATTATACTAGCTGTTCTTTGCGGTTTCACCCACGCTGCTCAGCACCTGTTGGGCGTAGCGTGATGCTATATAGCCTATAGCCTTCCTCAAGAAATGGACTATCCTACACTAAAAGAATTTTCCAATTCCAACCAGTAGTCCCTGAGATTAGCGCGTTCAAACAAACAAACAAACAAACTCTTCAGCTTTATAATATTAGTATAGATGTACCTTATCTCAATGTTGTCGTATTTTACCCAAAGGTTGACTGGTAGAGAATGCCTAATGGCATTAAGTCCGCCTATGTAGCACTATTTGTACATTAAGTTACACAAATAGACCCAAGCTGCTGTTATTTTTTAGACACATGCTCCAAGATACTTAATAATATGTAGTATTCTCCAGGATTTTAAATAAAAATTATAACCCCGTTATCATCCATATAAATGTAGGTTTTTGTCGAATGTCAGCAAAATTCACGACGATTTTTTACAACCATGTATACTTTATACTTTATTACTTCGCTATTATATAAAACACGGACGACACGTGGTCGTGGCTAAAACTTTTTTGCAAATTAAAATTTTATTCAATGAAAATGCAAAATGTACGAAAGTTATTTTTATTAATATTTTAAAAAGTATTCTTTATCTGAATTCATTTCATTTATTAAAAAAGTACCTGCTATATATTTTTTTAATTTATTTGAATACAGAAGATGAATGCCAGAAGTATGACATTGGCAGCTCAGTGACATGAGACTATTATAGACAATGCGCGTAGGTACTATTAACAGACGTTTGTTTGCACATGTAATAAAAATAGGAATATTATTTTAACAAACAAACTTACCGGGAGGTTTTCATGTTTTAAATGTCGTATCTTTGAATGTAAAATTCGATAAGAAAGTATTTCTTGTGATTGCGATATTGCTGTCTTAAATACATAAAAAGAAATTGTGAAATATTTTAGGTTTTATTTGTATTTTGAGTTGAAAACACTCCTTAGCCGTTTACAGAGTGAGGCCTGTTTTCATTCAGACGTTTAAGTTTTAAAATTTCAGCTTATTCTATAATTTCAAAAGACACAAAAAAATGAGAATAATCATTTTTTTCACGACGAACTGTACACTTAAATTACATTGACATTTAAATGTCGCTGGATGTTCATGAAAACGTCCATAAGATAAGGGCACAAATGAAACACATTCAAATTCTTTTAAAACCGAACCGAACTACAAATAGAAAAGAAATGCCTTTTGCATAGGAATTATAATTTTAATGAAAGTGGACACTTCCAATTTCAAAATACAAGATTAAAACTAGCGCGTTATGAGTGGAAAAATAAAATGGGGAATGGTATAGCGCAGAAATACGTACTCCTAGCTTGGGCGCGGGAAACGCAAAAAGTAAGTAATGAGAATTTGTGCAAGAAAATGAAAAAAAGTTTTTCGTAAAAAGGATTTGTTGTGAACAGCGAATAAAAATGACAGCAACTCAAAAGAATAATTTGAGGAGACACTTTTTTAAGATGAATAAGTTTGACCTGGGTTATGGAAGATTCCAGAATGAGAAATGATTTTTATTCTGTGGCAATTTTGCTGTCCATAAATAAAACAATCTTTATAATACTTACCGTTACTACAAGTTACTTAGTAAGAGTTACTTTGTTTACTGATTTTGATGAATTTCGGTACAGAGATAGTCGAGACCCTGGAGACGGACTTAGGCAATTTTTTATTGAGGGAGAAAGAGGGAAGAAAAGGGAAAACTTAGCTTTGCTATTACAATAAATAAGGCGCAAGGGCAAAAATCACAGGTAGCAGGTACCTGCAAATCAGGAAAGGGTACTGTGTTACCCCTAATTTAACGCGACTGAAGCCGCGGGCAAAGGGTGGTATGATATTAATCTCATTCACAACTCTATTTTTACGTACTCAAGTTTAAATATATCTACACACTTCAAAGTGGAAACAATCCACAGAGACCAAGTGAACACTCAACTTCGTCCCACGCCAGCATCTAAACAAGAGGCTACGTCATAAGGCAATTCTTCAAATAACTTTAAGGCACAGAATACAGAATTACAGAAGACTAGCTTCAAGCGACGCGTGAAATCGCATGCAGGAGACGCTTCACGTATGAATGAATACAAGCATCCTTGCGACTGGCATTTGTTTCTGATCAAGGACTCCTTTTGAAAAACAATTCGCTTTCGTTTAAAGCTGAAGGTAACTTGAAGCATCGTTCTATTTCTATTAATTGTTAGAAGATGATTGAAACAGAAGACGTTTAAAATCCTGATTTTTATAAAATCGAAAGAGAGTTTTTTACGTCTTCACGCCTAAATGGCCAAACCGATTTTGATGAATTTTGGTACAGACATAGTTGGGACCCTGGAGACGAATATAGGCAAAAACGGGAAGAAAAGGAGGAGAAAGATTTTTTTTCTGGTTCAAGTTAGCGTTAGTCCAAAGTAACTATGCCACGCGGACGAAATCGCGGGCGGAAGCTAGTGCATTATAAAACATCATAACATCAACCCTGTAATCTCCGAAGGATTAGGTAGTGTTGCACTATTAGGTACAGCACTGTATTGCATTTTGTTGTGGACACCAGCCTGTTATACAATACAATAGGTAGTTGGGTAGCACACCCATATTTTACCAGTTACGGCTAAGTTCCATGTAAAAGAGGGCGAGCTTATTGGCATCAACCTTACACAAATCCAGACTCCATGGTGGCTGCTGTAGAATTCCTTATAAAAAAAAACCAAAAATCTTTGGAACAGCGTTTTGTAACTTACCAGAAGTTACAAAACGCTGCTTCAAAACCAAGATCGTACACGTGCGCGACCATCTATGGGAATGCTTGCCTTTGCTCACAGAACAAGCTAAGCTTCTGACCCATTCTACTCGGTCGCAATTCTTCAAATAGCCCCAAAGAGAACTTGAACTGAAATAGAGAGATGTTTGCTGACGTCATGGCGATAACGTCACTCGACCTTGGCTCAGGCCCAAAAGGTTCGTGTTTGAATATCTCGAATTACAATATGGATTGTAATCTCGGGAGGGGTGGGAAAGGAAACTAAGGTGCTCGGTCGTGCATGTGGCCTTTGGAGGAAGCGTTGGTCTATGTGATGTTAATGTGGGATAGTCATCCTTAATGGGAGGCAGTTTTGAGGCTGTGTAAGGTGAATAACCTCCTGCCGGGCTTGCGAGTTGTTACAAAGAGAATCTACGGTGTTCCTTGGCCACGGGGCCACCAAAGGGTGAAAGACATGCATGGATAGGTTTTAGTCTGTAAAAATCTGACACTCTCCCTTCATCCGGAACCGCTCCCACAGCAGCAGAAGTTATTTGATGATTTTTCATCCGAAAAAAAAAAGGTTTATTACCTTAAGAACATCAGATATGTTTCTAAGGCACTTACTAATAATAAAAAAAAACAGTCGGTACTTGATTCGCAGTTGTTTGTCGAAATCTAGCGCATAATAAGATCTTGAAAGGAGCCGCTAATTAGTAAAGGTGGTGACCACCCTTTACATACCGAGTTTCCCCCGTGCCTTGGAAAGCACGTTATGCTGTTGGGCTCGGTTGTCATTTGTAGATCTTTGACGGTCGTTACATTAGTCAGTGTCACGAATTCAGAATCAAGCTTATAAAGGGGTATCGTAATATCCAGTACTCCATGTAGAATATTGGTATTTTTATTAATGTAGGGTGAAATCTTTTCAACTACCGATCCGATTTCGAAAATTCTTACACTAATTGAAAGCTACATACCCAGAATGACATAAACTATATTTAAAATATTTCTGTCGGATAATTTCAGAGAATAACGCGAACAAAGCCTTATTAGTTTATGCCCGTGCATAAGCTAATAATGTTAATAGAGTTTAAAATAATTCTTGCATTTTTAAACGTCAAATTTTACAGTTTTATCAATGCACTTATAAATACCAAGGTGCTACTTTCGAATCATCAGACTTATCAAACATCAAACACCTCTAAAACAAAATGGCCGCCAATATCACTGACCGGTATACTTCACGAGCCGAAAAACTTATGTACCTATACACAGATCTAATTAGACAGATAGTTGTGTATGCCTGAAGGTCAAATAAAAACTTTGTGATTGTACATTGTAAACTAGACTTTATTGTATTGTATTATTTCATTAACAAATATTTAAGAAGAAATGTGAGCTTTGTGTTATGAGTATGAAGGTTTACACTTAGATCTAATTCATTATATTATTATTCTTCTTGAGGCGATTGAGAATGGCTTTCTATTAGGCATTAGTGTTAGATTTAAAGATTTAACTGAACACACGCTAAATTGATCTCGGTCTCGGCTTCATAGGTCTCTGACAAATGGTACGGGTAGTAGGACACACGTAGATTTTTTTTTTTTTAGGTTGGGCCACTCGCAGTTCAACTCTCTTGAGTTGTTAGACTGCTTAACCGGACTTTCCTGTGTGACCTCAATAAACGTAGATCAGACAAGCAGCCTATTTATACTAATAAATAGATTTTTTTTGCAACCGGTAAGACTGGAAGCAAACCACTCCGACGACGCAAATCACTATTACGTACCAGCGTACCAATTTGGTCTTTCGGTGGTGGAAGTTAGTTAAGTTGTTATGCTACAAACTTCTTTTTTTAAACCTTAGAGTCCATGGCCTCGTTTAATATGGATGCTGCATTATTAGTACAGAAGATTTCATTGCTGCCCATAACAACCTATTAGTTAAAACAATAATGATTGTTTTAGTACAACAGTGAAAGTTATAGGCGTTTAATTGAGTTGAACATAAATTAAGGAAACTTTTGAATATCAAAAAGTCACGTAGTTATACTAATTTGTAACCCTTTTGTTGTGGATGGAAAATCATCAAATAAGTAGTTTTTCGATGATTTCCAAAGTATTTTTTATGATGACTGACACTCGAGCATTGCTGGGATTGTCAGACTTGTACTGACTAAAACCCACCTGTGTTCCTTCTTTTGCCGTTTATGTTCCGGGTACCTATCTCTCTCGAACAACCCGCAACCTCGGCAGGCAATCGTCATCCTTTAAACGCTTTTGTTGTTGTTTAACTCATAAAAAGTAAATACTCGAAAAACAAATAATAAAACCCCACATGTGTGTAATCATCTCCCATAAGCACATAATATTTGCAAAACGACAAGGATTTAAAAAGTAACTGCCGAACGCGCTCGTTTTCGATTTGCTTCCCACAGTAAAAAGTTAATGAAAATCGTTACATCATACGTAAAAACATGCTCCAGAAGTAATCTACCAACAAAATTATATAAAGGTGTACGGCAGAGGGTTCTAAGAAGCAAACATCGAAAGAGACACAAATATAAAGAATCTACATGTTAGAGCGAGGCAGGTAGTGTTATTTGGCAAGTAAGGTTAAGAAGACATCTTAAGGTGAGAGCTCGATCTTGGTACATTGGCGTTATTTCATAATACCCACGAATTTCAGGATTTAGATCGATTCCAGGGAATTAGGACTGATGGGTTACGAATCCACTTAAAGATACAAAGTAATTTAGCGAATTAAAAGGTCAATTTAAATAGATATCTGCTACCCTACCATGACGTCTTAAAGCAGAACTTATTCCACTGAGGGAAAGAGATGGTGCCTGTATAGATCTGTCTCTTTCCCTCAGTAGAATAAGTTCTGCTTTAAGACGTCATAGTAGGGTAGCAGATATTTTGTTGTTTTAAAAGTTCGTAGGAATTTAGGATTGAGTAATTTCTGACTGTATATTGCCTCCTCGGGGCTGTTGGTACCGAGCTAAAAGTTCTTACAAAAGAGGAACAAGAATTGAAAACTCCTTCACATGTAAAAGGACTAAACTTCTTTTTTAACTTTTCTTCGTTAGGACCACACAATGAACTTCAAAAATGTTCTTAATTCTCGGTCCATGCTTTGTTTACATAGAGAATAGTGAACTAGCGCGAGTACCTTACACACGCTACCACACGGTTTCAACGTGATAAATCATCATCAATCACCATAGTATCTTAGTCAGTTCTGACATAAGCTACTAGCTTTTTCCCGGGGCTTCGCTCGCGTTAAATTCGGTAGCGCGTTATTGATTTGTAATAGCAACGCTAAGTTTTCCCTTTTCTTCCCTCGTTCTCCCTCATATCCCACTTTATTTTAATAAAAATTAGCCTATGTCCGTCTCCTGGTTCCCAACTATCTCTGTACCAAAATTCATCTAAATCGGTTCAGCCATTAAAGCGTGAAGAGGTAACAAACAAACAAACTCACTTTCGCTTTTATAATATTAGTTACCCCCGAATACTGGAACGTCACTCTAAATGTGAGGGCTGCTTAACATTTGAGCAGCTCTTAAACTTTAGATTTTGTATGGTCAAACGTCACTTCTGAGTCTCTGTTACAATTAAGTGGGACTTAAATTTTGAGTGACGTTTCAGTATTCGGGGGTAAGAATGGTATAATCTACATGGAACTAAGAAATCGAAAAAGGTTCATTCAAACATTTTTCGAAAACATTGTTCCAGGAAACCCGTCTAATTTTCCGAGCTGCGAGTATGAAAAATATCTAAAACATTTTTCCCGTGATCCTGTTAAAATTCCAATTATAAATAGTTCAAAGAAAGCACGTTTGGATTACAAATAGCTTATTACCAACGGGGCACAGCAAAAATCAATTGAATCCAATTCGACCTTATTCGAGAGCAAAAAACAACGACCGTGCGTCCCCTTTAAGAATTTCCTTTAATATTCAGTTACGACTTTTGGGGATCCCTCCAGAAATTAGTTAAACGCGGAAGTTTTCAGCCGTTTTAATTATTCATTTATGAGTATTTGTGTCTGTTAATGTTTTAAGAGGAATTATTGGTGCCATATTGTGTAACGATTACGATTTACGCATTTATCTTTACGAATTGATAAAACATGGATGCTTAATATTAAAGATCGTGAGTACATTCGTAAGAAGTCGGCAGTATCGTCACATCGTTTCTGTTTTCCCCATAGTTTGTCTTTTAATTTTAGTATATTTGTGTATTTGTTTGTTTACCTTTTGATGTATACTTATAGTATGTTATATTCATATATGTAGTGTAACTAACTAATAGGTACCATTATTGTCTCTGCTTCACCCAAATGCCTATGGCATTAAGTCTGCCTCTTTACTTTGTTCCTGAAGTTTTAAATAAATAAATTGTATGCAAGTTTATAAGAAAAGTATTATAAGCACACAAATGCATTCTGAAATTGATAGCAAAAACCGCATCAAATTCCGAGACGTGGTCTAAAAAAACAGAAGGTCAGCCGGCCACAAATTTTTGTTTATGGTGAGTTCAGTATGGCAAAATTTCTTAAATTAAACTGAATGCAGGACTTTTAAACTGCGTTCGGGAGCTGTCAGTGTCATATGCAATATTGATTCTGACAGCTTCTAAATGCGGTTTCCACGTGCTGACAGAGTACAATGGCAGACAAAAAGGGAGGCTTATGCCTAGCATCTTGGGTGATTCTGCCCTAATATTTCATTTATTCTCTGCCGATTCGTAAGAAGCACATTTGTACGGAACTCTGCGTCCAAACGTTTCATATTTGGTAGGTTATGTGAATGAATTGAACGGCAGCGGCGGGCCGCATATAGCTTCTAAATATTCATGGTTCCGGCGAATGAGAACAATAAATTTATGAAAGTGCAGGCGGGTTGCGGAGACCGTGGCGGTCGCAAAAGTTAACGAGGACCACTTACACACACGACAGTTAAAAAAAAACAACATTAAAACGATAACTGGAATGGAATTTGGAAGCGAGCTTTAATTTATCAATACAGTGTTTTAATGCAAATATTTATGAATCCTGACTAGTATTATAAATAAGGTTTGTTTGACATGATACAGTTTAATTTATAAAATGAGGCCTAATTTGAATCACAAATAAAAAAAAAATTGCATGTGTTGGATAGTGCATTGGATTTTGATGCAGTTTTCGTCATTATTTATAAAATGTATTGAGGAAGGTTTGTGTGCTTATCAAACTTTTTATTCGAATTGAAAAATTTACTGAGCGAAGAAAATGGACTTGAAGCTGATTTAGGACACAAGATTATTTTTTATATTTTTATTACTGTGTAATAATTGCCGGCCAATCAGTACAGCCTGCCTGCGCGCGCAGTCGACCAATCAGAACATAGCAGCGGTGGCGCCGGCGCCGGCGGCATACGGACAGGACATTCCAGAACGGCTAAACGAGAGCATGCTGGGACGACTCGCGCGTGCAGTTTCTCGGGGTGCCTAATGTAACTAACTGATAATAAATACAGTCCACTAGAAATTATCATCTTTTATGTATATGGCCTCAAAAATCGACATTCATGTAGCCTCGGGCAGACCAAATATTTTATATTTGTTTGCAACGATAACATGGATTAATTAATACACGGAATTAAGTAGGATATTCGTTAAATTGGTTTATTTGGAGCGTTCATTCGCAACTGAAACAATGGATGAGTTACAAAATTGGACTCGTTGTTTTCGCATTTATTTCGAAAAACATTGCTCAAAACATTTCTCTTTTAATTGATCGAATGTCGAATTTTTGAATCGAATCGAGTTAATGCACATATCTATACTAATATTATAAAGCTGAAGAGTTTGTTTGTTTGAACGCGCTAATTTCAGGGACTACTGGTTGGAATTGGAAAATTCTTTTAGTTTTGGATAGTCCATTTCTTGAGGAAGGCTACAGGCTATATAACATCACGCTACGACCAACAGGTGCTGAGCAGCGCGGGTGAAACCGTGGGGAACAGCTAGTTCCTCATAATGTCGTTATATTAATTTACTCATCTTTATCTATCGAACTATTTTACCGTATGCAGTTGAATACTAGTATTTAACATGGAGAGATTGCCTATATGACCTCCACAACCCAGCCATTACAGGGTAATAAAACACACCTTGTTAGGACTGGCTGTTATATTAAACGACTATCTTTCGCCCGCGACTTCATCCGCGTAGCATAGTTACTTTGGGCTAACGTTAATTTTAACCTGAGTAATGATCGATAAAAATATATTTCTGTCCCTCTTCATCACTCAATCTACCCCCATTCTCACATAAAAAAGTAGCCTATGTCCGTCTCCAATTTCCCAACTATCTCTGTACCAAAAATCGGTTTAGCCATTTAGGCGTGAAGACGTAACAAACAAACTCACTTTCGCTTTTATAATATTAGTAAGGATTATTCAACAAAAAATACTTCCTCATTCAAAACAAATGAAACACAATTCGAAAGATAGAACGCAAAGCAAACAAAACTTACGCAACCACGGAACAGTGGCAATGCAAACAGTGTAGGGTACAACGAACGAATTACGCAATGTATGTGCACACGGTCGTTTGGACCCCCTCATACAATGTTTACAGTGTTAACTGAATGGAAACAAAATGACAAGCCAATTGATTGGTTTCAAAAATAAATTATTGTTGAATTTGTGACAACAGGCCTTTACTTTGACGTTCACAAAGAGACATGTTAATAAGTTAACAGTTAATATTTTCGATGTTCGTGATGATTGTCATATGTTTGGCAGGTCATCATTGAAGTTCTGTTTAGACAAACACTGTTAATGGAAATTATTATTATAAAAAAGAGAGCACTATTGTTTGAGTCGTAGGAAATTATATCGCTTTCTTCATTTGCAATAAAAGTTCACTAAAAACAAACATACAGACTTACATTTTACAATTATAATATTAGTAAGAATAAGGATGTTTGTTTAATTTTTGTCTCAGTCTACGCGGGTGAAACCGAGGGGCGCAGGTAGTGATAATGCGGAAGTTTGATAGATGTTTATTACTCTTTCACGCAAAAGCTACTTAACGTATTTTGATGAAACTCCTCACACAGATAGTTGATACTTGAATTAACATACTGCCACCGTACTATGTTCCCAAGAGCAAGCGCTAGTTTCAAATAATTCTCATTTTCCTTCTATTTAAATGACTAATTCTTTAACCTTGGCCTTAAACGAATATTAGCGTCTGATTTTTTAAGATTCATGAATTTGCGAATACTCATTACACCACTACACATACGTGACTATCACAGCATAACCTTAGCAATCGTTATTAATATTATAAAATCGAAAGTAAGTTTGTTTGTAACGTCTTCACGCCTAAATAGCGAAATCGATTTTGATGAATTTTAGTACATATATAGTTGGGACCCTGAAGACGAACATAGGCTTTTTTATTTAAAAGACTAGCATTCGCCCGCGGCTTCGCCCGCGTTAAATTTGGGGTAACACAATTCCCCTTGCGCCTTATTGATTTGTAATAGCAACGCTAAGTTTTCCCTTCTCTTCCCTCTTTCTCCCTCACATCCCACTTTTTTCAAAAAATTATTGCCTACTCTATTCTCACTTTTTTCAGCCTATGTCCGTCTCCTGGTTCCCAACTATCTCTGTACCAAAATTTATCCAAATCGGTTCAGCCATTAAAGCGTGAAGAGGTAACAAACAAACTCACTTTCGCTTTTATAATATTATAGTAAGGATAAGTAAGGAGTAAGGATAAGGATATTATACACTTCTGTCTAAGTTGATACACTAATACTTGCTTTTTATAACATAAATGCGCATTTGTGTTATAGTCCGTTGTAATAAGGGTTGAGGCTATTGCCATCAACTCGGCACTATTCTAGTTTAGTTAGTTTGTTTGTTACGTCTTCACGCCTAAATGGCCTAAACGATTTTGATGAATTTTGTTACAGAGATAGTTGGGACCCTGAAGACAGACATAGGCTAAAAAAAAGTGAGAATAGAGTAGGGGGAGAAAGAAGGAAGAAAAGGGCAGAGAAGGATATTTTTTTTTCGATCATCACAGGTGTTAAAGTTAGCGTTAGCCTAAAGTAACTATGCCACGCGGACAAAGTGGCGGGCGGAAGCTAGTTTGTTATAATTAACTGTAAGTAACCTATCTATATAGTAATTGAATTTTCAATGAAGTAATTCGTAAAAATGAAGTATCTTTTTGTACGTGTAACTCCTAACCAAAAAGAAACCTGGCAATAACTAACCTTAGGCCTATATTACTTAAAGTAGGCGACCATACGTTTTTATCAAATCGCTAGTGCCTTGAAAATTCGCAAAACGGACACAACCGTCAACGACGTCTGCCCGCGTTCGGGTCGCGCACTCAGCGATGAGCCACTTCTTCCCCACCGCACCTACCCCGCTCCCCCCACGCCCCGTTCGCCTGGCACCGCTGCCGGTATTTATCACCGAAACAGTATTTATCGCCGAAATTGCTATGACTCTGCATTTTAAATCTGTGATATCTTCGAAAATATTTATTTAATTTACATGCTGTTAAAAGCCATATTGATCTATATTAAATGCACAATGTATTTAAGATACTTAATTGGATAAGGATTAATACTGTATTGCTTAAAATCGCTTCGTAAATAAGCCATTATTTCTCGTACAAATTCAAGGATAAAAAATGGTTATTGTGGGTTATTCCTAAGAGATAAACACATACCATCACGGAATTTTTTTGTAGACCTTTTTAAGTTGTACAATACTGTAGTACATTGTTTTGATCTATCTTGTAGGATTCAGTCAGCGTTTGCAATGTAAGCGCAAAAAATGTGTTTTTTTACGACCTCACATTAGAAACCTCAAAAATTGTAGCCTATGTGTTATTCTGATGTATAAGCTATAGCCTATGTGTTATTCTGATGTATAAGCTATATTGTGGTAAAGTTTCATGAAAATCCATTCAGTAGTTTTTACGTGAAAGAGTAACAAACATCCATACATCCATACTTACAAACTTTCGCCTTTATAATATAGTAGTAGGATGATTGAGTTATGAGAGAGAAAGAGGGAAGAAGAGGGAAAACTTAGAATTGCTATTACAATAAATATCGCGCCTTATATATTGTAATAGCAATGCTACGTTTGCCTGCAAATCCGGAAAAGGGAACTGCGTTACCCCGAATTAAACGCGGGCAAAGACGCGGGCAAAATCTAGTAATAGTATAAAAGTGATTATTTTTTAATCTTTTACTATTACAGTCGTAGCTATCATCAAACACGGCCGTAATTCTGCTTGAATGTCATGTTCTAGCAGAATCACATACATGCATCGGTGGCATATCCATATTATGGCTGTTCATTATAATACTAGTGTTAAACAGCCACTTGATTTCATTCGCTAACAGGCCCAGTTGGCTGCCAGCCAGAACTTCTTATTCAATCAATAAGTTTACACAGGGATGGATTTTGTTTTTTATTCATTGAACTATCGGAGTTATCACGTGGGACTTGTAGTTGAACACATTCTACTTGATGAGCAATTTTTTAATCGGCTTTTAAGTTGTTGAAATTTACATTATACGAATTTCAATAACAATAAAAATCCAGTCTATTTTTGGTCTGACCAAAATATTAGAAATTCAAATGATGGTATTATTCTAAGAAAACTTAATCATGTGGTCAGTTTATTAATCCTTACTAATATTATAAAAGCGAAAGTGAGTTTGTTTGTTACCTCTTCACGCTTTAATGGCCAAACCGATTTCGATGAATTTTGATACAGAGATAGTTGGGAACCTGGAGACGGACATAGGCTATTTTTTATTTAAAAAAAAGTGGGATGTGAGGGAGAAAGAGGGAAGAAAAGGGAAAACTTAGCGTTGCTATTACAAATCAATAAGGCGCAAGAGGAACTGTGTTACCCCAAATTTAACGCGGGCGAAGCCGCGGGCGAAAGCTAGTAATATTATAAAAGCGAAAGTGAGTTTGTTTGTTACCTCTTCACGCTTTAATGGCCAAACCGATTTCGATGAATTTCGATACAGAGATAGTTGGGAACCTGGAGACGGACATAGGCTATCTTTTTTAAAAAGAGTGGGATTTGAGGGAAGAAACGGAAAACTTAGCGTTGCTATTACAAAGCAATAAGGCGCTACCGAATTTAACGCGAGCGAAGCCGGGGGCAAAAGCTAGTAATATATAAATAAAAATAATTGTAGAATTGGTCTCTCTCAGGACGGATCGCAATAAAATTAGACACCCAACCTAGGTGGATGACCTGAGTTATTTCATTTTATTTTTATACAAGAGGTACAACAAACAGCTACTTACAACATAAAAAAGGAACAAGAAATACATAAATATATAGACAACTAACTTTCGCCCGCGGCTTCGCCCGCGTTAAATTTGGGGTAACACAGTTCCCCTTGCGCCTTATTGATTTGTAATAGCAACGCTAAGTTTTCCCTTTTCTTCCCTCTTTCTCCCTCACATCCCACTTTTTTTAAAATAAATATTAGCCTATGTCCGTCTCCTGTTTCCCAACTATCTATGTACCAAAATTCATCACAATCGGTTTAGCCATTAAAGCGTGAAGAGGTAACAAACAAACAAACAAACAAACTCATTTTCGCTTTTATTATATTAGTAAGGAAGTAAGGATGTTGCAGCCAGCCTACAACGCTGTACACAGATTAACTAAAGAATACATTACACAAAAAAAAAAATAGTTATGGCGCTTTTTGATTGACACGGTTGGTGCAGTGGCTAAGCGTTTGACTGGTGCGCTACAGAGCTACAGTGCTACTTTTTTTTTTTTTTCGTGTGGGAAATCATCCAATGACTTCCCCCGCTCTGGGCGGAGCGGGGGGGCATGTCAGACTTGTACTGACTAAAACCCACCCATGTTCCTTCTATTGCCCTTTACGTTCCGGGGCCGCGGTATCTCTTTCGAACAACCCGCAACCCCGGCAGGGCTACAGTGCTACTAAAACAAATATTTGTATTGCCTATAGATAGTTGTTCTGCGTCTGGCTGTGCTGCTTAGATGTGTGTAAACTCCCCCACGGTAAGTAGAAGTGCGGGGCAATTTTTGTTTTTTAATGGAAATTTTCTGTAATTTGTTATTGAAACTGTATCTAATAAGAGATGGCATAACGACAGGCTATGAATAACTTCTTCGTCGCAAAACTTTTATATGCCAACCAAAATTGTAAGAACAGGAATTTTGCTGTCAAGTTTTCTATCCTACTTTATCAGAATCCATTCAATCATTTACCTTCAAAGTACCTAATTCAAACGATTGTGATAGTCCTCCCCCTCCCCTACAGGCTACGTAATGCTGATAACGCATCAGCTAGCCAGCTTATAAAGACAGGCGCGATTGCTAATCTGATGGCCTCGTCCGACTGTGCCACTCAATCCTATGTACCGTAGTTTCTTTGAATTATTGAATGGAGCTTTGAAATGTGTTGGTTTACCTTCCTATACCAAACCTTACTAATATTATAAAAGCGAAAGTGAGTTTGTTTGTTTGTTACGTCTTCACGTTTACATGGCTTAACCATTTTGTCAAAATTTTTGGTACAGAGATAGGCTATTTAAAAAAAAGATTGAGATATGAGGGAGAAAGAGGGAACAAAAGAGAAAACTTAGCATTGCTATTCTAATAAATTAGGCGCTAGGTCAAAAACTACAGGTAGCGGTTAGGTACCCGCTACCTGTAGTTAGGAAATCAGGAAAGGGGAACTATGTTACCCCCAATTTAACGCGAGCGAAGCCGCGGGCAAAAGCTAGTTTTAAATAAAATGAGGAAGAATTTATTGTTTGTTTATTTGTATCGAATAGACTTCAAAACTACTGGACCCATTTTAATCATTTTTATTACTAATATGAAGCTACATTATCAGTATTGTATTCTTACTTTTTTTTGTTAAATTATATTAATACGTTACTTTACCCGTATCATGAGGATTAGTTTGAGGTGGCGTGGCGCGGGCCTAGTGTTCTTCGAAAGGCTTGGGCCTTGGCCCAGCAGGGTCAAAATTGGTTATAGAAAAAATATCGTCTGGTAACTGCTTGTTAATTGATACAACGATACATATTCATTATTTCAGTAATATATTCAGCAATCCAAAACCGAAAACCGGTCAACTCATAACCGCAGCCAAAAACTAACTTATGACGAATATATAACAACAAAAAAAAAACTTAAAATTCTGATGACCCACCGAATGACCCAAATGTCAAAAGTTGGCGGGCAGCCAGAATGTGTTATCTACTATAGAGTGAAATACTAGCCGTTCCCAATTTTCACTTTTTAATTACCAAACTCTTGACTTTGATATTTCACAACGGTGCATTGTATTTATTTAATTTTTTTTTTCGGTGTTGTAACCTCTTGACCCGATTATCAAGAACTTTTTCAATTCTCGCTTCAGCTGAAGAGTTTTTCGGGTTTGCTTTTTATGTTGACTAGCATGGGGTAAGATGAAACGGAATAAAAATACCCGAAACACTTAAAATCGTTTTTGACATCAGAAATTGGGATTTCTTGTTATGAATCTCGACGAAAAGCGTTCTGTGATTTTTTATTTTTGTCACCGAATACAAAAGAATATATTTTAGGTATTCTGTTAAAGATTTCGTCAGACACAATGATAAATAGGCTTCTTATTTTTAGAGACGTATTTATTAATACTTTTCTAATTTTAGAACCTTGTTCCTTTATCATCAAAAACACCTATAACTGTAATAACCTCGTACCCACAACCTATACCAATAAAAGTTTTCCTCAAGCCTGTTATTATTCGATATTCATGACACAATTGCGAATTCGAATCCCGTATAAACACGTTTATTCCTAAGCTACATACACACATTCGGAAACGTTCACAACGCGGTTCTAAGGTGTGTTCAGACGAATAAAAATGCGGAAAAAATAAAATGGGGAAATAGGGCAGCCGCTCTATTGCTCCTTCCCACGGAATCAAAATCCATCGTCGGCTGAGCTTTCTCTATATAAATTTATTATTGCGTAACTACCCCTTAGCTGTTGTCTTTTAAATCAGGGCTTTTGTCAGAATATATCAGCGTTCTATTCGGTATGTATTGCTGGATCTTAGATCTATGTTACTGCTTTGATTTAAGATTGAAACGTTGTTTATTTTTCTATTTTATAGTGTGTATCTTTAATGTTGGGAGCGATAAAAGAAATATATAATAAAATACTGTAGTTGTACTGACTGGGTTGTGGAGGTCAGATAGGCAGTCGTTCGATGTAAAAACTGGTATTCCTGTACGACCAATTTAGTTGATTATCTTAATTTTGTCTTATACAGAATATTTTATTTTTGTTCTTTTTAAATTATTTGTCTCACGCATTCGGAACTATTCGTGCAATTTCGGCACTTCCTAGAAAACCTTCATATTTGTACAACATTTCAGTCTATTCTGAGTGAAACTGGAAGCCAAAACCTGGTTCGCATACTATAAGATGACTACTACTTGTACGATTACACTTGTAGGCTTCCTAACCAACAAGTCTATTCACAATCCTCGATAGCTTTATACTAAAGGAGGAAGAAAGAAAAATATCGGTGGTATTTCCCTCAGTAGCTAGAGTGTTCGGAAGAAAATAGGTTAATACGGCACTTGAAGGCGATGGGCTCACACGCTATTGCCAACTTTGTCATTCAAGTAGCTCTTTAAGCCCCGTTTAACACAATAACCAGCACATTTTAAACGTGTGTTTAAATTTTATCGCAGAGATTATAAGAGTTTTTTTTTAAGTCAATGTAATGTAGATAGGGATCTGCTGATAAAAAGGAGGCAGGTAGTATAGGACCTATTATGTATTCTGTGCCCGTTCTATGCGATATTTTAGATAAAGTTCAGAGAATTTGGGGTATCTAACTTTGAGGTTAATAGGATAGCCTGGTAATTTGTAATCTATAAACAACTATGACGCGCCTGGTAGGTAGAGGTAACGTAAATACCTACGTATCTCGATTTTATAATTACAAATACACGTAAATATCATGTGTGATTTTCATAATTTATGGATAATACCGATTATAATCAGATCAGGCTTCAGGCACCAGGTTTATTGCAAACAATTCAACCAATATGCCACAGATTTTAAACAAAAAAAACATTTTGACTGGTTCAGCCATATTTTAGGTACCACGACAATAGACAATACAGGTTTAAACGATTACACAAAAAATGTTGCTATGAGAGAAAAAAAGCTATAAGATTTCTTTTTTTTAATTAAAAAATCGAAGTATTTACGTTTCGTTTATACCTCGCGCTGGTTTACTTTTTTCGAGGATAAAACCTTCTAAAGGCACTTGTTTCCCGGCGTTTTAAAAATTGGACGTGCTCACGTCTCCCCAATTGTTCCTCTCGACACTTCAATCTTTTCACAGCATCCACTATATAACGAAGTAGGTGCTTAACCATTTTGTAAACTCTTTTGTCTTAATAGGTACTTGATATTTATTTTGGGGTTTTTTAAATAAAAATTCTATAAAGATTGAGGCTTGATAAAGGGAGAAATCAAGGTAGCTCATGATTTACCTAGAAGGGAAGATCGAACGGGCGATGAGTCTCGTGAACCCCTGCTAGACGGTTGTTGTCAAGCTGTTGAATAATTGCGTCGGGGACAATTGTAAAAAAAGTTGTTTAGGACCGGCCTATCGTCATACTAAAAAAAATGTATGTCTCAGCTACACTCCCACCCAAATTAGAAAGTTGCGCACCAAAAACGTGACTAATTTTCGTTACTTGTTAGTAGGTTTTACCCCTCGGATTTTTCTCATACCGGGCGCCTTATATATGAAAATCGATTCTTAAGGAGTAAACTCCAAAAAATCCAAAAACTCCAAAAATCGGATTCTTATACGTATTGTATAATTAGCACTCGCTTCGTCGTGGGAAAACCTCGTGAGGAGAGCTGAACTAGTATGTTTGAGAACTAGTTCTCGATGTTAAGCTAGGTCAGAGGCTTACGGACAAAAATCTGACAAAATAAAGAAGAAGGCTATTGTCAGGATTCCTTTCTATTTCAGTATTTGTTCATTTATTTACTAGTTTATTTTGTTTATATATGTGTACTAGTATCTATCTTATATATAAAACTTGTTTTTAACTTTAACTGATTTTTATGAAAATTTTAAATTAAAAATTTAATTTTTTAAATATTAAATTTTTGTAGGTCTAAGAATCGGTCGTAATCATTTCTTCATATCAAAAAGATAAAAGAACAAAAGTTGGTGAAACCGCACAGCTAGTATTTAGTATATTGCTTTTCGAGAGTTTTTTTTTTCCTAACGTTTTATTTTTGTACCCTAAAATAATGTGGTCCTATTTAACCCAAAAATTGGCTGGTAGAGAATGCCCTTTAGGATTAAGTCCGCCATGTAACTGTAACTGTACTATAGTACTTAAAGTTTAAATAAGAAGACCACTTTAGGTGTTAGGCAAAGCTTTGTTCGAACGCTTCGTTACTGATCAAATCGATAACAAAATTAGATCTAAGTCTTACTACTTACCTTTTTTCGCAAACCTCGCAGAAGGCACTGACCGAGGCGCAGACTCACGTAGGTATTCCATCTTATTTCAATTCCACCCAATTTACATAAATGAATACATTATTGTGTCCTCCCACACAAAACACCTACTTACTCAAACAAGAACTGGTCTCTTTGTATTATTTATTTATTGTTGTATTGGCTGTTACCGACGATACATTGCGTCTTTCAAATCTATTATTAGTTTATCTTGTAAATTGGAAAAAAGAATCAAGTCATTTGCTTAAGTTATTGTTTTAATCCTACTATAATATTATAAATGCGAATGTTTGTGAGGATAGATGAATGGATGTATGGACCTCTTCTCTTTTTCACGTCAAAACGGCTGAACGAATCTTGATGAAATTTACCACAGAGTTAGATTATAGTCTGAAAAAATATATAGAATACTTTTTTTATCATTATGAGGGCGAAGCCACGGGCGCCAGCTACTAATAGATAAAAAAACAAACAACCCATAACCCCAGCAAGCCGTAGCCCTGGCAGGCTGCACTGCTTTGCTGACATCTCTTTGAAGACACGGCATTGACACGGCCTGTCGTCAAAAGTCGGACCGACGGTGAGCCACCCATTGCTCACCGTTTACAGACTCGCATTTACAGTGGTCGAGGGTCTTCTCGTGAAGATACACCCCTGGCTAACCCTTAACGGGAATTACAGGCGCGATGTTGTGTATTGTAAACACACCGACAGAAATAAACTAAATACAGAAGCAATAAATATAAATATATCTTGGGACAACTCACACACGGCTATCTGATCCCAAGCTAAGCAGAGCTTGTGTTATGGTAACCAGACAACTGATACACATACTTATATAATTTATAAATACATACATATTATAGATAAATCACACCCAGACACAGAACAAATAATCATGCTCATCACACAAAGTTTGTCCTGGGTGGGAATCGAACCCACGACCTCCGGCTCAGCAGTCAGGGCCACTAACCACTAGACCAACAGGCCCGTCAAAATCCTAGTAGAAACGCCTGTAAAAAATGCAATAATAGCATTTTACTTGAATTTAATAAACAAAAGTATTGTTTTGGGATCTGATGATGAGACCATTGGAGTGAGCTTCGCAACAAACTTGACAGAACAGTTCAACAATAGAATATGAACTTTTTAGTATCGTGGTGTCCTTGATCTATGACTAATCGATATTGTGTCCCAGCCTGACGTGTTCGGCAAGCTATCCATTAATCAATTCGCGATACACTCGAAGCTTCTAGACTATTCATTACATGGATTTGCATTTCATAGACATGTATCGTGTTCGAGTTATACAGCTTGATATTCGATCAGTAATGTTCGCTGCGAAAAATGAATATTAAAATACACTATCAAAATGCCAAAATGTACATGCAAATATGAACTAAAAAAATGGAATATGATTACAATAAATTGCTATAAGATACCTATAACTTTTATTTTCAGAATTTAAATTAATTTTATATTGAAATCAGTTGTAACTCTTACACTACACAACATTTGTCACACTGAAGAGCGACTGTCTTTTTTAAAATTCTAATTTCGACCCAATTGTATTGTCACTATGACTTAAGATTAATAAATAAAAAAACAGCTTCTCTCTTGTTTTTTTATTTTTCGGATGGGAAATCATTAAATAACTTTCCCCACCTTTTCTGGGTGGAACGGGGGGGAGTAACAAACTTTTCTACTGACCAAAACCCTACCATGTTCCTCCTTAGAAAACCGAGGAATATCAAAGCCTGATTGAGGTTTACCAGCACACTTCCTTAAACGGATGTTGGCATTAAACGCATCAATTTCCGTTACAATTTCGATATTAAGGAAATCTTTTCTCAAACATCTCTTTCAATAGATATTCCTACATTGGAGCGATACTACGAAATAATATTTTATTACATATCCCGGGAGGAGCATCGGACTATTCGGCATAAAAGGTTACTTATTTCTTTCTTCGAGGCTTTATTTCTTCGAGCAGAATTTCATCAGCACCTGTCACACGTTTGCAATAAGATTGGGTCACAAACAAAACTGTTGAGGAGAGTTTTGAAAGATTTTCCTAATACGGAACTTGATGGTGTATTTTTTTTTTTGTAACTCGAATGTTAGCATATAAAATAATAATGAATGAAGAATGTTACCATATATAATAACTAGCTTTTGCCCGCGGCTTCGCTCGCGTTAAATTCGGTAGCGCCTTATTGATTTGTAATAGCAACACAAAATTTTCCCGTTTCGTCCCACTTTTTCCCTCATATCCCTCTCTTTTTTTTAAAAAAATTGCCTATGTCCGTCTCCTAGTTCCCAACTATCTCTGTACCAAAATTCATTAAAATCGGTTAAGCCATTAAAGCGTCAAGAGGTAACAAACAAATAAACAAACAAACAAACTCACTTTCGCTTTTATAATATTAGTAGGGATTGTATAATTTATTTTAAAATTTGTATACACATATCTACTGTAGATAAGACAGGACAAATCATAAAATTTGAGTAAAAAAGTACTGCTTATTTCATAAGAAGTTTCTGCCACCAGACGGCACGATTGGCGCAGTGGCTGAGCGATCGACTACTGCGCTGCGTGTCGCGGGTTCGATTCCCGCACGGAACAAATATTTGTATGACTTGCAGATAGTTGTTTCGGGTCTGGGTGTTTGTGTATGTGAGTTTAAATGTTTGTAAACGCACCCACGATACAGGAGAAATTCCTAGTGTGGGGCAACGTTTTTTTAAAAGAAAAAAAAGAAAAAAGATCTGCGAAAGAATATATGAGAACGAAATGTAAACGATAGTGCGTGAGAGAGTACGAGAAAAATATGTGTGTGTGCCATTACCTATTATAAACTTTCACATATTAGTAAATATAGTAGTTTTACCTTCGTGATAGTGAATTTGACACAGTACTTAACTAAATTGACACGTTTGAAAATCCTATTTATTTTCAAACAAGTTCTTAATATACTTAATATAATAAATAATTTGGGCATAAATAACATACATATTATACATACCTATATTTTTTCTATATATTTATATATATAGAAAAATATGAATAAGCAAGCTAAGGATGTAAGCTGGGCGAAAAGAAAGCCCAGTATTTTTTATGAAAGACTACGTTTTCAAAAGTAGCGAATACCAACCTTATTAACAAAATAAATAAACACTATAAGAATGAAATGACTGTTTCATCATTCCACAGTAAACAAATACACTTAACTTATTAAAACAATAGAGCTTCAAAAGCGTGCCAATTCCCGCCAACCATAATCCATAGTGACCCGATTAAACGCCCTTTACATTCCACCCTACGGAGTTTTGCAATTACTGAAAATGATGCAACAGCATACAGAGCATACTGGCGGTACTTCCGTTCGCATATAGAAAGGCCAAATTAAAATAATAATGACTGTAAGTTTGTATTTCTGTGTGTTTTCCGTGTTTTTGAGACGGGACTCAAAATGATACTTGAATTCGTTTGTAATACAACACACAAAATGCATTTAATACTAAAAATAATATTTAAAACAACTTTCGACCTTTTAAAACCTTTCCGACCTTTTATGATGCACATGATTCGTATTAAAAATGAAGTGGTTTTTTTACAACTGACCAAAATTAGGATGACAATTTTGTTTCTGGCAATTTTGAATCGTAATCAAGACATTTGATTATATTATCGTTCGGAAACCCTAAGAAAGTTATTTTTTTTCTTTTGACATACCTTACGAAAATCAAGTCTTGGCTAGACTTAATTTTTAAAAAGGGTCCTTATTAATAGTTCGTTTTTCCTGGAAAAAGATTAAACTTCCTTCGTTAACTTCGAGTTTTCAGTCTAAGTTTTAATTCTAATGTTGAAACTGCTTGAAAACTTCATCATGACCCATTTCACTGGAACGATAGTTTGTATCTACACCACAACCTTCGCTTATCGACTCGATATCATGCCGGGTTGGTCTCGAAACGTGTTTGATTAATTGATATATGTAGGTACCTGTATACGTGTATAGTGGGTGTTGTATATGTTTGGGTGAGATGATTCTGATACAAGTGTGATGTTTTAACTAAATTAGTTTTAGAAGTTAGTTTATTCACAAACACGATGGGGTATCACATTGTCTGTTATTTTTGTTAGGTTTTGAATAGTTTATATAATACTATAGACCTGCCTTTATTATAAATATAAACCTTCCTTTTGAATTCATCTATTAAAAATGCCGCATCAAAATCCGTTGCGCAGTTTTAATAATCTAAGCACACATAGGGACAGACAGACAGCGGGAAATCAAACAATTGGGGTGTCAGACTTTTGCTGACTAAAATCCATTCATGTTCCTTCTTTTGCCCATTTTGTACCGAGCCGCGGGATCTCTTTCGAATAACCCGCAACCTCGGGAGGCAGTGGCCCTGGCGCTCGCCTCTGCTTTGCTGACATCTCTTTCAGGCGCGCATGGAACTCAATCGCGTCGACATGGCATGTTATTGTTGCTTGGAATAACAATTTACGATAAAAAGGTGACAATTTCTGTTCCGGATAACAAAGGTTGGAAAAAAAATTGCTAGTCATTCAAATTCAGGAAATAATAAAATGTTTACCGTTTGCCATTAGGTTTTTTCCTTATAAAAAAATACAAAATAAACAAGTGGTTCACTGCCTCCTAACAATTCAAGGAGCATTTTGACTGACAACAATTCAAATTATTCCTTACCTTTTAATACCTCCTTTCTATGAGGAAAATATAAAACCATAAACAATTCATATCAGGCCGCACCTTTTAAAAGTACTTTCGAGAAGAAAACTGTGAATCAACCTCTTTTACCAGTCTTGTATCCCTTTCAATTAAGGTTATACTGGGCTGGACTAAGTTGATTTAAACCTTACGTCATTCAATTGTTTCAAAGCTGTGTTCTGGGACTGTATCACCATCTCTCGAAGTTGTATTGTCTAGTATAGTAGCAGACTCGAAAAGATGTACATATACTCGTATACAAAGTTCAGCTCTTTCCCACCCTGAAGAAATAAACGATGAAAAACTCTTTATACATGTTGTAATGGAATAAAAGCAATACTTCTCATGTGGAGTGGAGCTGTTATGGAACTCCTTCAGGAGTATACCTTTTCGGTTAGAAAAAAAAAACTAAAAAGTGGAAAATAACTTTACTTCCGGAAGTTTGTGACTTTTTAGTTTCTTTTTTGGAAGTCGGTGTTATTTAAAAAAAAGTTTTTATTTTGGTTAGAATGATATTATACCACATACTTAGTTTTTATTCAGTATTCATTTTTCATTGTTACTAAAAGATTAGCAGATCAATTTTATAGATATGGAGAAAAGAAATGTGTTATAGACGAAAACTCTTAAACTACCCAAGCAATTTTTTATGAATGGCAACTCGCTGTTCAACCTATGAGGTCGTCTTCTGTTAATCGGGCCATTCCTGTGGATGCCTTGAGATTAAGGCCTCCAGCTAGGGTAAAACGATTGAAAACTAAGCGACTACACACTAAGGGCACCACCTGTGGGGTACGACCCTCGGCTTGTTTTTTTTTTTCGGGTGGGAAATCATCTAGTTACTTCCCCCGCTCTGGGCAGACCCATGTCAGACTTGTACTGACTAAAACCCACCCATGTTCCTTCTGTTGCCCTTTACGTTCCGGGGCCGCGGTATCTCTTTCAACATCCCGCAACCCCGGCAGGCGGCGGCTCTGGCAAGCCCCTCTGCTTTACTGACATCTCTTTGAGGCGCGCGTGAAACACGAACGCGCCGTCGACACAGCCAGTCGTCAATACGAGCCTCGGCTTAGGGCGTAATTCGTACACAAGTGGTTTGTCATCCATCAACTTCAATTAAATCATTGAATGTGTTCAGTAGGTTAAGTTTAAAATATAAGATAGTTTTTTATTTCAAAGAGGGTGCCGTGAAAAGCACGGTTAGCTTTCGGTTGTACTGCTGTAAGAGGTGGTAAAACAGGCCCTGTTTTGGTTACGACCCCTTGGACTGACGCCAGTGGGTGGTACCTATTCCGAAGTTGAAGACTTCCTCGACCACATCTTGACTATCGATCGGAGTTATGCAACAACAGATGGTGGCAACTGCCGTGTCAGTAATGAATTTTGTTAAGCATGTGGAATTAGTTTCTTCGGTAAGATTTTTATGTAAGTTCAGTGGAAGTTAGATTAAGAGCTGATTTTTCAATAGTCAGATAACTTTTATCGGAGGAATATAAATAGTTGTTTGACATATTTTCTATAGATGAGCTGTCAAACCGCCATTTTTATTCCTCAGATAAAAGTTATCTGACTATTGAAAAATCAGTTCTTAGATAATTAAATACATTTCATAGTAAAAAATCACGTCAAAAGATGGTTTGATGTTAATGTTTCTTCGATTGATATCTAATTTTATTTTCTGTAACAACATAAATCTAATATTGACAGATGACATTTTAATTAACTGTATTTAAAAAAATGGGAATTTGAAAAGAGAAAACTGTTTCCGTTTCTTCGAACGTCGAGTACCAACATCCGATTATCAAAGATCTCGATTCGATATAAAGCATCAATCGATTGTGCCAACGTCCGACGTACCTATTTGAAGACGTAACTTGCAGTAAACAAGTTTTCAAACTTGCCATGTTTGAACTCAGTTTATCGAATAAAAAGCTGAACGTTCTCTGTGTAAACGATTTGATCGGGAAGATTATGGAATTGAGATCAGACTGCTTTTGAATGGTTCTGACTGAATGCTGAAGCATTGTGGGGAAACGAACAACTACACTCGCGAGCAAAAGTATGGAATTACTTACTTGGAATTGAATCCTCGCGACCTTAAGTACTTAATAACTAGTTAAGAATAATAAAAATGGTACCATTTAGAAGGTTAAACTGTTAACTTTAAATTGATACCAAAATTTTTTTATTATTCTTAACTAGTTATTAAGTACTTAAGATCGCGAGGATTCAATTCCAAGTAAGTGATTCCATACTTTTGCTCGCGAGTGTAGATCCAGGAAATTCAAAGACATCTGACACCAGTTGTGCTCAGCGGTTTCACTCGTTGCTGGGCTCCTTACGCCCGGTTCCAATAAACAAAAACGAGTCGTTTCGCTTACGGATAGTAAGATTTTGACATACGTCTCATAGAACTTAAGTCAAAATACTACTATCCGTAACCAAAACGAATCGTTATTTGTTTATTGGAACGGGGTGTTGTATCTTATCTTAATGTTTGTAGTCTAAAAACCATTTTTGCATTATTGCCTTTCTAATGAAACTGGTTAGAGGCACATCGGTTGGACGGATAACGGACCAGAAAGGCCTGCCAGATGAATGTAATCAGGTGTAACTGCTTGCAGATAGCTAAAACAGACGGATAACAGTGATCCTATAAAGGTTAAATTTTTTGAGGTACATAACTCTAAAAACAGCAATAAAAAGTAAGTATTTTGGTATAATAAAAAGTAGGTTCACTGTAAAGCTCAAACTTTTTTTTCACATTATAGACATTTAACTAAAAAAAATTGGAATAATTTTACATTAAAGGTATAAAAATCGCTTTATCAATCTTAATTTTATACTTGGAAAATTGGAATGAGTCTTCAATTAATATTTTTATTGAACTGTGTCCTTATCTCTACCCGACCATCACGCGACATGCAACACACAGACGTAAAAGTTTGAGACAATGTAATAAAAGTTTCACTTTAAAAAATAATAAATAAAAACATTAACAAACACCCATAATTAGCTTATCCCCCAAAACAATATCTGATGATTAATAACACCGTAATGCGCCTTTACGCGAAGTGAAGAAGCATTTTTGACAGAACAAGGGTGGGCCGAAAGTAATGAAGATAAAGGGTGTTATTATGGAGAAATGGCAAGCGCCTTCAATTTCCTTGCCTCGGCAAACTTGATTTAATAAATTAAAACACAGAATGAGATTTGAACACAACGATAACAAACATTGAAGATAGAATATTATTATTACAGACGGTAACGAAATTTAAAATGTTTTTCTTTTTGACCGAGTTTTGAAAGAAGTTTTTTTTGTTGTTGCAGCAAACTTATGACTTATTCTTTATAAAAAAGAGATTATCTCATGCCTTGTCATATGAAGTAGACGATGGCTAAGGTTTTATATAACATTTAATATGGTTTCAACCAATAAATCAATCTTCTTTTGCATAGTGTTGTGGGTGCCTCTGACTTGGCTGAGTTGAAAAATATCTTTCTTCCTGTTAAAATAATTAATTATTTTTTTTATTTGCAAAAAAGCTTTTTTTTGTCGAATATTCATTTTCCATTTTTACAATAAGATATTAGCACATTATCAAGTTATATAAAAGGAAAAATAAAATAACTTAATATATAAAATACATAATAACAAAATAAATATTTTTTTTTTTTTTATTAAGAAATGTTTAAAAATGTAAAGATATGTTAGAAAAACAAATAAATGAACAAATAAATAAAATTGATATGCGACTTGCGAAGCATGTAGGTACATATTATATATCCTTTTGAGTGTAGAAATAATTATGAAAATCGGCCAATAATTGTCGGAGAAATCAAGTTTTGAAAACCTTAAAAAATTGTACCTACAGTCGAATTGAAAACTTCATCTTTTTTTAAGTCGGTTAAAAACAATGGCTCTCGTTATAATTGGTGTTTATTATCATGACCATCAAATACTAATTTAAATACCGCAATAAACTTATAAATCGAACGCTCTTCTATTTTAAAATAATTTTCCTAAAAAAGTTCAAAGACATAACTGCATTTCAAGTCACAAGATCAAAGGAATCGAAACCTAGTTAGGTTCAAAACCGATTCTTTCCTATCGGGAGGTATAACATCGCCCCAGTAGAAACACAGTCGGGTGAATATAACGACATTTTTTTCGTCTGTTTTATTTCATTTCGTCCGGAGACGCCGCTTAGTAATTGGAGACAATAACTTCGAAAACCTTTGCCTCGACTACCCGAATAACTCAATTATGTAAATCGGTTTGAAAATATCTTTAAATCTACTAGGTACAGGTTTAGGGAGTTTGTTTTGGAAAGGTACGGTTTTTTGGGGTGTGGCTTTGTTTCTATGGCAAATTTTCTTCGTATAGTTTGTCATGTAGTCAGGTAGGTATATAACGTTAATATGCACTATTACTATTATAAAAGCGAAAGTGAGTTTGTTTGTTACGTCTTCACGACTAAATGGCCAAACCAATTTTGATGAATGTTGGTTCAGAGATAGTTGGGACTCTGGAAACAGAAAAAAGCTATTTAAAAAAAAGATTGATATATTAGGGAGAAAGAGGGAAATAAAGGGAAAACAACTTAGCATTGCTATTACAATAGTAGTCAGTGGCCCGACAATCTGACAACCAGTCTCCGCAAGAGGTTCCTACCATAGTACCCACTGACTTGGACAAACCCAATAAATTTAGGGAAGGGAGAAGAAGATGTGTATGGAGTTCTATGTGATGTTCAGAATGATGAATTGAATATATGGTAAACTAGCTGTTCCACGCGGTTTCACCCACGCTGCTCAGCACCTGTTGGTTGTAGCGTGATGTTATATAGCCTATAGCCTTCCTCAAGAAATGGACTCAAGAAACAAACAAACTCTTCAGCTTTATAATATTAGTATAGATGTTTTGAGTTGGTGTATCTCCTACATCGTGTAAAACTTTTTTTTTTAATCAAAGGAGAATGTCAATGTTAGGTTAGAAACTTATGAACCGTTTAAAGATTAAATGTACACTTAAATGACAGAAAATCACGTGATTTTGAATGTAAAGTTTAAAATGAGTAAATTGATAAGTTGTTTCTTTTCATTACACCAAATTATACTGCAAAACTAAACTACACTTTTTTACGCTAGTTCAAAAGTGTAAATTATTGTTTTTTTTTTTAATATAAGACTTTGGGCGCAAAAGATGGTCGAAATAATCGAGCTCGGTGGCAATATCGATTGAACACGACAGTTGAACTCCTAAATTCGTTTTTGCGAAGTAAACTTGTTTGGAAAAGTATAAAAAAACGACTAATGTAGTTGTGATGTTGTGCGTAGGAGGGAAAGACTGGCGCAAATCAGTTCCGATAAAAAATGCATAGACACTTTTAGCTGTGTATTTTTAACCACTTTGGGCGAAGATCTTTGGGTGATAATATGAGATCTGTGTTTGGTTATAAGTAGTCTTAAGCCCGAATGTTTGTCTACAATTTTTTTCAAGGTTAACGTCCTCCGTGGGAGATGCTCCGGGCATCGGCAGAAACGAGACGAGTTCCACATAACGTAGGCGCGGACATTTCATCCGTCCATATAGTTACGATAGGCGATGTCGCGATCGTGTTCAACGCGGGCCTCAAAGAGATGATAGCTAATCTGAGGGGCCGGGTCTGCGAGATGGTTCGAAGGGATTCCGTGGCCCCAGAACACTAAGGGCAAAAGAAGGAACATGGAAGGGTTTTTAGTCAGTAGGTATACGTCTAACTCTCCCTTCCACTTCGCCCAGAGTAGGAGTGGACATTTAAAGATTGACAATACGAAAGAAAAAGGTAGTATCGTGTGACCAAGTAACTAAGTTGTGGAGGTCAGATATATAGTTGCTTCTTGTGAAATATTCAGTTGCACCTGATTAGACTGGAGGCTGACTCTAATAAGGCATAGAACAGACAGATGTATATCTATCTCTAATTTAAGACCAACATCGCCTTTGGCCTTGACCCATAAAATTTACTAGTTAACCTTAACCGATATATTTATTAGGCGAATCATCTATTTCTGGTGTTACTAGTATAAATCAGAAGTTAATGTATCCGATCCGATTTATACGTAGAAACAAGATAATTTCATAAGAATAAAATAATAAACAACACAATTTATATTTATCGTGAGATACTGAGAATGTAACTATAAATACATACACGTGTGTATATATCCTCTCTTAATATGTGCTTATGTAGGCGAACTGGAGTTCTATAGTACCCCATTAAGAGAAACATGCCTGCAAATGCCATAGTCCTGTGGATGAGTATGCTATAATCACCATGCTTTTGTTTTTTTTTTCTTTTATACTGTTTTCGTTGAAGCATGGTGCGGTTGACATTAGATGAACAGACATGTTTAGTGATGGGATGCACTGCTGTGGTGGGTAGTCCTTCACTACTGTCATATGCAGGGTAAAGATTATAATATTCTGCCGGGGTTGCGGGTTGTTCGAAAGAGGTACCGCGGCTTCGGAACATAAAGGGCAGTAGAAGGAACATGGGTGGGTTTTAGTCAGTACAAGTCTGATACATCCCTCCGCTCCGCCGGGTAGCGAGCGGGAGAAGTTATTTGAAGATATCCCACCCCACAAAAAAATGTATTATATTCAGTAATGATCGTGAATCACGGAAACGTTCCAGATTGTAGAGGTTTATCTAAGACGGCGCAGTGGTTGAACGATTGACTGCTGGGCTGCGTGTCGCGGGTTTGATTGTCGCCAACAAATATTTGTATGGCCTACAAATAGTTGTGTCTGGTCTGGCTGTTTGTGTATGTGAATTTAATTGTTTGTAAACGCACCCATGATGCAGGAGAAATTCCTAATGTGAGACAACGTTTTTTTTTTGTTGAGAAAAACAGAAATAACTAAGGAAGATCTGTTATATGTTGTCAAGGCCCGCATCTACGGTGGCCGGGAGTCATCTTGCGGCGCCCGACGTCCCTCGCCAGCCTCTCCTCAAAAAGGGGACTTTAACTAACCGCTACTATTGTGGCGTGCCCTGCACGGGATTGCGACAGTCGCTCTCTCCATGCCACCATGAGAATTTACATTTCATTTCAGTTCACTTTAGTATCATAAACATTTAAAAAACCGATAACTCTATCTCTAATCTACGCAAAATAATTTAACTAATTCAAAAACCAAAATATAGCCTTGACAACGCCTAGCCTCGATCCAAAACGATTTATAGTCACAAGTCAGAGCAGTCATAAGTCAAAGCGTCATAAGTTGTAATTAGTCAGGGTCGCGACCCGCGGGGTGGCTCGCAATTAATCAATTATTTCACTTCATTAGCCCACTCGGATTGGACTCATCCCTGATGGGGTAACGAGGTAAGCATTTTAACCGTGACACGCTGGATTAATTAAATTGTGAGATTAACAGTTTGTGTTTCTAACGGATTAAAGATTAAAATAGAGGTGATTTTTGGTGGTGCAAGTTTTCATCTGTTTTCGTAGATATTTCTGCCAAAACATTTCTGCTTTTATTTTTGCGGATAGGAATTCAACAAATAACTTCTTTCGCTTTGGGCGGAGAGGACACTCCCCGTGCCAGACTATTACTGACTAAATTCCACTTATGTTCCTACTTTTGCCTTTATGTTGCGGGGCCCCGTTATCTCTTTCCAACAACCCGCATAACCGGAGGCGGCTTTGGCAGGTCGCTCTGTAAAAAAAAACATTTCTGCTTAAAGGTATCATGAGATCAAAGGTGTAAGTCAAATTAACATTTTATTACAGACAATAGTGTTAAAGTCTAAAATATATTGAATATTACATAACATGCCACGACGCCTTCCCCGAAGAGTAAGACGGACGCATAACAAATTGTAACATTGAGCAATAGTTCAATGTTACAATTTGTTATGCGTTCGTACAGTAACATATAAACAAACCCCTTGTCTTTTGCAGCCTAAAAAAAACATGCGTTTTTTTTAGGCGTATTTTATTATATAGGAAATATTAAAAAATATATTGACGCATATTTTACCGTAGAACTCAATTTTACAATTTATTATACGTCCGTCTAACTATCGTCTAACTATAAATAAACGTATCGTGGGTGCATTTACAAACATTTAAACTCACATACAAAACAGCCAGACCCGAAACAACTATCGGTCATACAAATATTTGTTCTGTGCGGGAATTGAACTCGCGACACGCAGCGCATCAGTCGATAACTCAGCTACTGCGCCAACCGTGCTAGTAGTTTTCTAATTATGAAAACTACCAATCCCCTTGATATTTTAGTTATAAGGAAATTAAATCCTCCAGGAAATTTACTGGGTTTGAAAATTTTAATGTTATTTTCATTTTGTTTATTCATGGACATAATGAGAATCACTATACTACAAAACAAAGTCGCTGTCCCGCTGTCTGTCAGTCTCTATGTATGTTTAGATTTTTAAAGCAACGCAACGGATTTTGATGCTTTTTTTAATAGTGATCCAAGAGGAAGTTTCCCATGTATAACTAGCTGGCACCTGCAGCTTCGCCCGCGTGATATCGATTTAATAAATAATCAAAAACCATGATCTCCCTCTGTGCCAAATTTCATCAAATTCCGTTCAGTCGTTAGACGTGAAAGAGTAAAATACATCCATCCACCCATACAAACTTTTGCGATAATAATATTAGTAGGATATGTATAATATTGGTGTATTAGTACCCACAATGCATCCGTGCAAAGTTGGGACGGGTCGCTAGTGTTACAATTAGTGGAAAACTATATATCAATGTTGCATGCTGTAACAGCCAACCAGCATGAAATTAAATTAATGAGTTAATCAGTTAATGGTCAGCGGTTGTATGAATATGATTTTGTTACCTATCTGGGTTATTGCCTGGGTAAATACAGGCCCACTGAACAATGGACAATTAAATATTACCTTGTTAATTGTTATTGTTTATCAGGGTGTAATTTGGTGGTTATTTTGATGTATAGTTAAACTTTTAAATAGCATTACTACTATTTAAAAGCTTGACCATTTTCACCTGATTTGATTATGGTTTGAGTTGAGGGAAATTTTACAAAAATCTAATGAAAAGAGCTGGCTTTTACTTTGGCCAGAGGCTTAGCGTTGCCATACAACGTGGCAACGCGGCCAGCCTCTTCGGGACTTTGCCAACTGACAGCGTTGAGGACGGAATTTTTTGATTTATTTATAAGTAAGTTAAATCTATTATTTTAAATAAATTATATTTTAAGTGTTTTATTCAAATAGGCTGATGATCAGCACTTTTTGAACGTCATTATAGAAGGCAGTTTCCCAAAACGACCACAATTTGTCACTGTATAGTATTTTAGTTAGTCAGAAGAAGTGGCGGAAAAAATTCCCGAGCAATAAGTATTTGATGATACAAATTGGGCACAAGAAAACCTCGGTCAAAAACACATAGTCTACATGAAATATTTGGTTAAAAGTATCGTCCATGGCCAGATACAATAAAATAATTAAGACAGACCTAGGTAGAGACAGTCATTTAAATAACATTTTAGCACTCAAATTGTAATAAGGACTCTGCCTTTCACTGATTATTTTTCAGAACTCATTGAATGGTTCTCTAAATATTGTTCACAATACCGTATAAAAAACATAAAAACATTGATAAAAACGTGGTGCCAAATCGTTTCTGCAATTGTAACAATTTTTTTTTTGCTCTCTACAACATTTTCCGCGTCTCGACACCCATCTTACTTACAAAATGCCCCATCAAGAATCAAGGAATATGCCGACAATCTCCCCTAATCTTAAAGTTACTTTTCTTAAGCCAAATCTTGCCTTTTGTTAAGCATTTTTTAGTATAACTGTTGCTTCAGCCGTTCTTGTCTTTGTTGGCACTCCTTCAGCGACTTGTTCTTGGTAAAAATATTGTCTTTTGTTTTGGGTCAGTGTGAGTAAGACTGACTATTAAGGCTGGGTGCTTACCTTTACCCATGTCTTTTAGGTAAGGTAAGCTTGAACTGGCCACATTTCAGCTTCTGGCCAAAGAACACAGACCAGGCTAGAGAATTAGAAAGGAATGTGGCGGGCCTTTGCCCAGCCGTGGGACAAAATAGCAACCCAAAAAACCATGAACTACAAAGCACAATAACCATTACCATTATCAGTGTAGTTAGACTGTATCGTTGGTCTAGTGGGTACAAGTGGGACTGCTGGGTTTGCTACTGGTCTGGGGTTTGATTTCCAGGTAGGACAAAGCTTATTAGATTTTTTCCTAATTTGTCTGGATTTCAGACAGGTTGAAGGCAACAAACTTGTTCCCATATTATACAGCAAAAACCCCTTGTTAAACAAAGGTGAAGGCCTCTTCTAGGGATTCCCAAGTGTCCCAGCTGTTAGCTGTGTGATGTCATTTGCCCAAAGAGCAATTGTTCTACGTCTCTTTCTGGTGGCCCATTCCAAGATGTTACTCTGTGATTTCATTGTCTGTGATCTTAGCTATATGACCTACCCACCGCCACATTAATATCTTACAGTGATGTACAGTATCACTAGCATTTGTCTCATTATACTATCAAGCCGTTATTCAATTTGTCACTAAAAGTTTTTCTGCTCGCTCCACAACACAAAAAGTAACTTATATTCTCGTCCGAAGGCATAAATGTCCACTGCCAATGAACGGACAAAGGGGAAATTGCCTTAATCACGACGTTGGCAGTTTGTTGTTATTAGCAGGCACGGAAACACATCCCATCTCCTTGACATATTCCCCTCGTCGTTTTTACGACTCAACGTTTGGGTACCGGTGTATTGTTTGTGGAGAATCACGCTTGTATTCGTTGTTAATAGGGAATAATATACAAGTATAGAGAACAAAGAGTTATATTACAAGAAACGTTCATAATTCAGGTTTGATTCATTTGAATTACGAACTGCTATTCTTCTAATCTTCTACAATCAAAATTTAAACTCACTCATTGTGAGTCAAGTGAGTTTACTACATTAGCCTTTGCTTGGCACCCTTCATTACACGCTTCTAGAAGCATGTCAATTTTCCGCATAAGATCTTTATATAACAAAAACCTAGCGCTATGGAGACATACGAATATTCTTCCTCTAAGGAGGTCATGGCAAACAGAGCATGAAAGTTTGTATGAAAGTTGGTCATATTTGGGTTGGAAAATACCATGGGGCATTTAGCTCAACGGCGATAAGTTCCGTCAATAAACATATTTTAAATTACATACATAATATGTACGTTGCTTCATTTGCCGATTATTTACCTCACATGTTTTCGTGCAAGTTGTTGACACACAAAAAACATTACAAAAAAAGGCAGGCAACCATAGAGCCCGTTTTTTTTCTTTTTTTTATACATGAACTAAAGAACTTTTTGATTAAACGGTTCACGGTTTCTAACATAACCCCGTCACTTACTGGATATCTGACGTGATTTTCTTTTCTTGTTAGCTCCCGATTTTATTGTGTCATCCCGCGATCATAGCGCTTGCGACACCGTCGAAATATCGGGAGCTCGCAATATTAGATATTCACGTAACAAATCCCGGAAGTGTATATAATGCAGACGTTGGGTATATTTCCATACAAAAGTTTTAATCCCTAACATTTTAGGTTTTTTTTTTACAACCGGGTTTATTGCACTAGACAGACAGATTTGTTACCAAGTAGTAACAAGTACCGGATTACGACTTTTTGCATCTTGTCCCATTTATACTACTAGTAAATATTTGTTGTAATGAAGTAAAGAATCTCGTGCTGAAAAAAAAAAACAACAATAATTGAAGGTGCTGGAAGTTACGAGAAGAGACTTTTGCCCAACAGGGATAAGGCAAATAACGGTAATATTAAAGAACCATCATCTACCTAGCCTTTGACCAACTCAAGATCTGAAAATGACAGGCGGGTACAACAGTTTAACGTGCTTTCCGAAGCAAGGAGGAAACTCGAGACGTATCTAATCATGATCATCCACAGACCGACCTTAGCAAACGCGGCTTTACCTCGAATATCGACCCATAGTAGTACAATGTATAAACCCTCTTTATCATTGTGTAGACTTTAGTCAACATACTGTACAAACGCCCCAACATTTAAAAAAAAAACATTTTATACCGTAATCGCATACTGTAGCTCGTAGTCTACATTCCGAACTAACGAACTAGTACCAAAAAATACGACTTTTAATATAAAAAAAAATAATAACCCACAAATAAGTGTATTTTATTTCCTTCTAATTATTTCCAATACAAATAAAAAATCTTTTTTGTAAAAATTAAACCGAACTCCAAAACAAAAACTAAAAAGCGGAAAATAACTTTATTTCCGGAAGTCGGTGGCTTTTGTTGGTTTCGTTAACTTTTTCGCCACCAACTTCCGGAAATAATGTTATTTATATTATTTATAAGACCAAACGACAACCACCAGCTATCGAATAAAAAACCAGACCAGAGTTATGAGGTAACAAACATAAAAAAAACATAGGGTCGAATTGAGAACCTCCTCTTTTTTTAAGTCGGTTAAAAATCAAATAAATCCTAGTTTATTTGTCATCGAGAGTTAAAAATCAGCTTAAAATGAAACTACCAACAATCTACAAAGTAGTTTCAAAAGTCATAGTCATTGTATATGCTTGTTTGTTTGTATACTGGGATTCCAAGAGAACTCAGGTAGGGGTCCAGGTGAAAACAGAGAGAACGGTTGACCTACTTACGATTCCTTGCGCCTCCTACATAATTATCAACGATGTCTGTAAATGACAAGCCGTAACTGAATTAAATGATAAGTCTTGTGTGGAGATACTTTTGCGATGTTTCCGACGCGTTCATTGGCCCGGAAATTGTTTTTTTTTCTAAGTGTACTTGTATTAAGGCTTTGCTGTTGGTGACAGTTGTACGAAGAAGTTTTACATACATTTTATTTGTAAAATATTTTGTGTGAGATAGAGTATTGATAGAGGAGTCAAATTAAATTTGCTCTTAAGTGAATATTTCATTAATACCTAAATGACTTCTTCATGATAGGTGTCGGTTTTTTTTTTAATAAATAAATATTACACTTCTTATAGGCACAAGAACATTCTTTCTTATATTTTTTCGGGTGTTTGTTTAGTTTCCCCTGGTCTGGGCGGAGCGTGAATGTCACACCATGTTTTTTTTAAAGACTAAAACCCACCCATCTTATTTCTTTTGCCCTTTATATTCCGGGGCCACAGTATCTCTTTCGAACAACCTGCAGCCCCGGCAGGCGGTGGCCCCGACCGGCCCCTCTGCTCGCCGACAGGCCTCGGGTTGACTCTATATGCCGTCACGAAATATCTCTCAGATGTGTTGGTGTCTTCACGATGTTTCCCTTCACAGAAGCAAGTGACAATTACACAATAAGCACATAAATACGAATAAATCTGCGGTTTTGGGTTTACGACTCAAGACTATGAGTTTGCTGTCCTTTGATGTTTGACACCACTAGGATTTCACTGCTTGTGCAAGAATTCACCCAAAATAAAACCCCAGTTTAAAATCACAATGTATACTTTATTATTTGTTCATAAGCACAATTTTTGACGACACGGTTGGCGCAGTGGCTGAGCGATCGACTACTGCGCTGCGTGTCGCGGGTTCGATTCCCGCACGGAACAAATATTTGTATGACCTGCAGATAGTTGTTTCGGGTCTGGTTGTTTGTGTATGTGAGTTTAAATGTTGTAAATGCACCCACGATACAGGAGAAATTTCTAGTGTGGGGCAACGTTTTTTTTTATAAAAAAAAAATCAATCCAGCACACTTTGATTTCAGCTTACAATAGTTCTATAGCAACAAAATACTTAGGCTTAAATATTTAGAACCACCGAAACACTCGACTATTCGCGCCAGAATGCGTCCACTGCCCTTACTCTCTATAATCCTCCATATTCCTCCTCTTAGAGTGCAACAAACGTCACCTGGTTGAGACCACGTGACAAGTTAAGTATGGAAATATAATAGACTAGCTTTTGCCCGCGGCTTCGCTCGTGTTAAATTCGGTATAACACACGCCTACCTGCAGTTTTCGCCCAAGCGCCTTATTGATTTGTAATAGGAACGCAAGCAAGTTTTCCCTTTTATTTCCTGTTTCTTCCCCATATCCCACTTTAAAAAAAAATAGCCTATGTCCGTTTCCTGTTTCCCAACTATCTCTGTATCAAAATTCATCAAAATTGGTTAAGCCATTTAGGTGTGAAGAGGTAACAAACAAACTCACTTTCGCTTTTATAATATTAGTAAGGATAATAGGTACGGAAATAGACAAATTGATAACCAATAATGTTAGAAACTCTTTTATAAAATTAATTAAACCTTAGGGCCTATGCACACCACGTTTTTTAAACGCGCCGTCGACGCGCGTTTGTAGCGATACAGACGCGATACGCACGCAAGTCAGACGCAGCCTGTAGACCTTTGCACACCTGTATAAATACAGACGCGCGTGTGTAGCGATACAGACGCGATGCAAACGCGCGTGTGTAGCGATACACACGCGCCGGTGCCGCGCGTTTGTATCGATACAAACGACAACAAACTGCTCTGCAGGATAAAAACGCGCCGTCGACGCGCGTTTGTAGCGATACAGACGCGATGCAAACGCGCGTGTGTAGCGATACACACGCGCCGGTGCCGCGCGTTTGTATCGATACAAACGACAACAAACTGCTCTGCAGGATAAAAACGCGCCGGCGACGCGCGTTCCCAAAACGCGCGTCGACGGCGCGTTTAGAAATCGTGGTGTGCATAGGCCCTTACACTTGTAAGATTCATGTAGGTCCTCTATTCAGCCTAACAACAGTGTTACCACCTGTCAAATAAACTCCTTTGTTAGGCAACGTCAATAACATACAAGTATTTTGTTTACTAGACCGCTTCTGATTTCTGAAGACGTAATCATAAGTCTGATGTGAAAGTCCCTATTTTGAATGGTTCAATTGATAAGTCCTGGGAATAGAAGGCGAATCGTTTGTGTCAAATACAGTTGTATGATTTTCTTTGCCCAAAATATGTGTTTTTTAAGCTTATTTAACATGAGAATCATTGAAACGACAAAGAAGAAGTGTTATAATACACTTGTACGTAGATATTTTGGCGCTCCGGAATATACAGGATGGAAGTAACAGTTACCACGTATAGTACATACTTTTGCCCCGTCTCCGCTCCCCCAAACCGCATAGATATATTTTGTTGGCTATAAAAAGCTGCCTACAAAACTGCAATACCTACACGGTAAAATTTCTGTCTTGAAACGTTGTAACCGCTTTAGCGTGGATGTTCCTTCCACCATGCATAGATGCAGTAACCTAATCCATCAATCTTTTTATTCACTACATTTTCACTGTCAATTTAAAACTTTTCAACAACAAGCTGCGAGCATTTTTATCCGCGTATACCGGTACGTATATAAAATAAACTATCTACTAACCAAATTTTATCCAAATCTGTTAAACTGTTCGAGCGCGAAAGAGACACGAACTTACACACATGTGCAAACCTTCGCCATTATAATATTAAGGGTGCAAATGCCCGATCTTTCATAATGCCCTGGTTATCACGATGTCTTAAAGCAGGACTAATTCCAGTGTAAGAAAGAGATGGCACTAGACATCTTGTATAGCTCTGTCTCTTTACCTTGCTCGAATAATTACTGCTTTATAGCGTCATGGTAGCTGACACTACCATTGAAGTGTCAAAACATTCTTGTAGAAACGTAACTTGCTTTCATAGATAACAAATTTTCTTGAACCAAGTATAACATCTAATTAAATATAGCAAAGGCGGCTGGTTAATAAGCCAAAGTAAAGCCTACTTAGGGAAATTAAAACCTTTCCCCTTTGGGCCGACAGTTCGCCCTAAACCAGGCACAAATCAACGTTACACAGTTTATCCAATTAGGTGGAAAAGGAGCCGAAGAAATAATGTAGCATAACTGAGAAGAAAGACAAAGGACATTGTCACTCTTATGTCGTTGGCAGAAAGATGTCCGTTGATAGCAGAGGTATAGAGTGTGAGATCTATACTTTTGTTTTTTTTTTTTTCTGAAATAGGACATTGTCAGTCAGTTGTTCAGTCATTAATGTTTTAGAAGCAGCCTGAGTTAGAATTTATTTGTGCCTGGCTAATAAGCAGGAGAGGGTTCACGCAGTAAATGAGACTAAAATAACTGCTTGTACCCTTGATATATTGCTACGTATTTTTTGTCCAAAATGCAAAACATCACACAAAGCAATCTATCTAAGGAAGTGGCCGGGCGTTTGTGGGAGAAAACTTCAAACCAACCCAGCCGCCGCAGTAGACGCAACGGATGGCTCCCGGCCACCGTAGATGCGGGCCTGTGGATGGTGAGTAATGGGTAGCTCACCGTCCGTCCGTCTATTGACGACAGGCCGTGTTGACGGCGCGTTTGTGTTTCATGCGCGCCTCAAAGAGATGTCAGCAAAGTAGAGAGGCTTGCCAGGGCCTCTGCGTGCCGGGGTTGCGGGTTGTTCGAAAGAGATACCAGGGCCCCGGAACGTAAAGGGCAATAGAATATAGGAACATGGGTGGGTTTTAGTCAGTAAAAGTCTGACACTCCCCCGCTCTGCCCAGAGCAGAGGAAGTTATTTGATGATTTCACACCCCAAAAAGAAAACAAAAGCAATCCATAGGGTCAAAGCAGATGCTTCGATTTTCATCTCGCACAACCAAGCAATTGTAAGCTCAATTTAGCCGCCTCAGATCTTAGTCAACCACTAACTGAGAGTCAATCTCGGGAGAGACTAATAGGATTAATACAAATTGGGACAGATTGGTAGCATTCAATCTGTGAGGTGGCCGGGAACACAATGCTATAATATTGGTAAATATGCCTCGGCCAATACCGGTGACGGTCCTATATAAACGGAATGAATAGTGAGAGGGTTGGGGTATTAATGAGGCAAGGTATAACGCTTATTGGTGCTTGATTTATTGGTTGAATGGAAATAGATACTTGTAAGTTAGGTATTTTTATTTCAAGTAACACGAAGACTCATTTTAGATAACATCAAACACAAAACACAAGCATTCCAATTTCAATTAATTTATTATTAAATTTAATATTTTTATTAAAAAAAAAGTGTATTGCGAGGGAGAACGAGGGAAGAAAAGGGAAAACTTACCGTTGCTATTACAAGGCAAAAACTGCAGGTAGCAAGTACTGTGTTATACCGAATTTAGCGCGAGCGAAGCCGCGGGCAAAAGCTAGTAAATTGTAATTAAATTGAATGTCAGAAAAATCTAATTTGCATTATTTCCTGTGTGAACGTGTAGCGACTTAATGCGATATATTTTTAGTCGTTTGTTAGTTGATGACACATTACGTAACGTGTTATAAACTCACGTTACTAATGAGTACCCAGAAAATACCACACTAGAGACAAAGTAACCATTATAAGTAATCAATCACAAAATAGTTAAGAACGCGATGGTAAGTCTGAATGGACAAGGATGGACCGCATTGATTGGCGCTCTGATAATCTGGCTTGGTGATAAACTACCATCCCGACACGCGGTCTGTATATTATTTATACTTCGGGGCTCACAGTAGATATAATACATAATGGGGAGCATGGGTGCTCACAGACATAATTATGTATCCTCCTGTCAATAACTAGACAAACAAATTAGCAAGTTATCAGGTACCAGTGAGTAGTTCAACATTTTTTTTTAAACTTTGCCTCACACTAGGAATTTCTCCTGTATCGTGGGTGCGTTTACAAACATTCAAAATCACATACACATACAGCCAGACCCGAAACAGCTATCTGCAGATCATACAAACATTTGTTCCGGGCGGAAATCGAACCCGCGACACGCAGCGCAGAAGTCGATTGCTCAGCCACTGCGCCAACCGTGCCGTCGTATTAGAAGGTTGAAGTCATAATTTATCTGCCAATACTCTCCCTACCTTTAACGGGGTCGGCTTTCAGTTCTACGAAATGCCGCTGAATACCAGTATTTTGCATGGAGCGATTGCCTATCTGACTTCCACAACCCAGATAGTACTGGGCATGGGCAATACAGTATACCTTCTTTTCGGATTGGAAATCATCAAATAACTAGTGTCGCTCTGGGTGGAGCAGGAGGGAGTGTCAGACTTTTACTTACTAAAACCCAACCATGTTCTTTCCTTTGCCCTTGTGTTCCGGGGCTGCGGAATCTATTTCGAACAACCTGCAACCCCGGCAGGCAGGACCTTCTGCTTTGAACACGAATCCCCCGTCGTCACACCCTGTCCTCAATAGACGGACGGCTGGTGAGCTACTAATTGCTCACCGTCTACGGACCCAATACGGTAACCCTTGATAAGATTGTAGTATATAGTAGTTGGTAGTCAGATTTTTGCGATAAGTTTTTTGTTTTAGACCAGATTTGGGAATCGCATATGGGAACCATATCTATACTAATATTATAAAGCTGAAGAGTTTGTTTGTTTGTTTGTTTGTTTGAACGCGCTAATCTCAGGGACTACTGGTTGGAATTGGAAAATTCTTTTAGTGTTGGATAGTCCATTTCTTGAGGAAGGCTATAGGATAATGGGGGTCAAAGTTGCAGCATTTTTACAGGCAAAAACTTAAATACCTATTCGAACCAAAGGCGTGGGACAAATGGACAGCGATTTCGATGGTGATCTTATTGAGAAAGATGTCTAACTTCATGGTCTGAATCACAACCGAAATATGACCATCACAACTTTATGGTACACGCTGTATTTAGGATGGTTATACGTAAGTACTTAAATGTTGCGAAGTGTTGATGCTTGAATTTGTGAATTTATGCTGACCAGTCCTAAAACTTCTTGTTTTATTGCTTACAATCATTCTGTTTATGGGGGTGTGGTAGGGAGGATATTTTCCTGGTTCTTAATGTTGCTTACTTCCTGGTTGGTGTAATTTTACTATTTTCGCTGTAGCGTGGTACGGGTGACATTAGATGAAAAGATTCATAGTAATACATCCCATCACTAAACATGTATATGGGTAGTCCTATACGGCTATGATATTCAGGGTAAAGCCTTTTATTTTTCTTTTTTTTTTTTCGGGTGGAAAATCATCCAATGACTTCCCCCGCTCTGGGCGGAGCGGGAGGGCATGTCAGACTTGTACTGACTAAAACCCACCCATGTTTCTTCTTTTGCCCTTTACGTTCCGAGGCCGCGGTATCTCTTTCGAACAACCCGCAACCCCGGCAGGCAGAGGCTCTGGCAAGCCCCTCTGCTTTGCTGACTCTCTTTGAGGCGCGCGTGAAACACGAACGCGCCGTCGACACGGCCTGTCGTCAATCGACGGACGGACGGTGAACTACCCATTGCTCACCGCCCACAGGCCCGCATCTACGGTGGCCGGAAGTCGTCTCGCGGCGCCCAGCGCCATGGGCGTCTACCGCGGCGGCTGGGTTGGGCAGATGTTCTCTCCCGCAAACGCCCGGCCACCTCCTTCGCTAGCATTACTGCTTCGCAGAAATTGGTGACCGAGGGTAAAGCCTTAAAGGCTTTCAGTCATGATCAGAAATCGAGATTGAAAAAGAGCGGTACATTTTACTAATGTCACATTATGCTACAGCGAAATGAGTATAATTATACTATAAAAGTACATATATAATTAAATTATACCAGAAAGCAGTTTAGTACTGTCCTTATATGGTGACCGGTGATTAGGGCTTTAAGATTGTTGTCGAGAAAATGCCCTTTTTGGAAAGCAGGATATGATGCTGATCAAATAGGAATTATTTCAGTATAGTTCAATGACAATCACAGTAAAATTAAACTACGTAGAAAAGTAAAATTAAGTATCGATCTGTACTTAGTCAGAAAATTCTACATTCTGCGTAAAACTATCCAACCAAAATTAACACGGACCAGGAATTAAAATTAAATTAGGATTCCCTGAAAATTCCACCCACAAATGTTCCCGATTTAATCGCAACAAAAAGTAAAACAGATGCGACGCCCACAGACGAAGAGAAAAGGCGAAAATAACCGATCGGAACTCGATTTACGGCAAAACGAAAGAAGACACTTGATTCCAATCCAATCATGATACAGTGTAAGTGAGCGCGCGCACACTTACCTATAGCCATTATATGCGTCAAAGTCGTTGTCCTTTTTAAAGAGTCTACCGTATAACTAGATGCGATTTGTCGTGCGACATGTCGTATTAAGACTTTCGTAAATGGAGACTTTCGTAAATGGAATCGTTATGTGTCGTGTCTTTTACTATGAGCCTTACCATACGGCAGATCTAAACCCAATAATTTATACAAGATTATTTGCATCATGATGGACGCTTCGGTTGTCATAAAGTGTCAATCTTGAGGCAACTTCAGACACACATTAAATCCTACTTATATGTAGATTTTGATGCTCAGCTTTGAGTTTTTGATAGAGCTCGTGTCTAAATATTGTCAGCCAGTTAGGTTGATCATCAGGCCAAGCCTGGTCTGGTTAACCGATGGGTGACCGCCCTGCATGTATACCTTAACTCCTTAAGCCGTTTGTCCCAGCTGTCATTTTTACATCTTTGACAGTTGTAAGTGTGTGGTCCGAAAATTTGACAACCAGTCTTACCAAACGATATATTACTACCCAGTTCACTTGTGGAAGTCACTCAATGTTAAATATTGGTATTCAGCTGTATCCGATTGGACTGGAAGCCAACCCCAAGTTAGTTATGAAAAGCCTAGACAGGTGATGATGAAGTATAGAGTTAAGACGGATCTTAAGTAGAAATAAACAACATTCCTTCACCTTTTTCGTTATCAATATCTCTGAAATTCTGAGTATCTATAAGTCTGAAATTCCCCCGCTCCGCCCAGAGCGGGGGAATTTTAGACTTGTACTGACTAAACCCCCATATTCCTTCTAATGCCCTTTATGTTCCGGGGGCGCGGTATCTCTTTCGAACTATCCGCAATCGGGATTGCGGATACACAAGATGTAGGGATGTTCCGGGGAACATCCCTACATCTTGTGTATCAGTATAAAAATCGTGCGTGTATGTTTACTGGTGATAAATATCGCAGATCGCAGTCTTGTAAACGCTTTCTTAGCGATCTGCTATTATTGCCAATTCTTGGAAGAAAACGTGTGTTGAAACCATTAGTGGGTTTTGGAGTAGACGTTGACAATGCTTTGAATATTTATCGATGTTTTCGCAATTTGTTCGGGTTTTTGTCTGAGTGTTGAAAGAAAGTGATAAGGAGTTATACAGATTAGAAAAAGGCTTGAGTAGCCTTTCTGCCGTGATAGTTTAATATCAAATACCATTTGCTAAGATTACAGAAAGTCTGTTCATAACAGAAAGATTATAAAAGAATTTAATGAGAGTAAAATAATGTGGGAAATAAAGTTAATGGTGCTAAACATGCAGTTTTAAACAACCGAAAGTTCTGAAAGACATACAATAGCCTCATTGGTAATGTTCTTCAGAACGGTCAAGTGCGTAAACTCGCAATTGACGTGCGTTTATGATCAAATGTATGAATGTGGACGAGGCAAAAGGAGAATGCTAAAATCGTAGCAGTATTTAAGGTGAGTTTAATAATGTGTGTTGTAAGATAATACAAAGTGTGGTGTTCCCAGCAAAATTTGAATTCAGAATCAAAAATCCCTTCTGCAAAACAAATGCGCTTGTTTGCTTAAATTGCTTTGGTTAACTGAAATGTTCTAAGTTCTACCTATTGTAATTCAAAAACTTAAAAAAATGTAAACTACTACTCAAAAATCTTTGTTAACATTTAAACTTATTGTAATACCTACATTCTATACAAACAAATTAATTTACTTATTTTTATTTTTTATTCATCTAAATAAATTACTTTATATACTATTCTATCGTATTGGTCGAATGCATCTGGCAGAACGATCTATAGATATTTTAGTGACAATAGTAAGTACATATCTGATATTCTCGCACTAGATTAAAGGAATATCGTAATATCATTTCGACATGTTATACAGAAAGTTACAGGTACGCTTTGAATTTGTAATGTTGCTTTTTCCCAACTGATGCATTTCTAAACGAAATTCTGTGCAAAACGGAGGTAGAGCTGCAGATTTCGGATATAAATTCTAAGCAAATTCCGAACGGTGTCACCTCTATTTGCTCCGGCTTCTTAGCAACGTACAAGGAAAGCAACAGGTTTTTCAAATCTATTTTCTTTACGGGGCGTGTCTATTTTAAGGTCTGATTTAAAACGCCATGATTTCTTAATATTTGCAGACTTTTAAAGAACAGTTGATAAAAAAACGTAGACGTTTTCCGCAAAAATTTGACAGCTTCATTAAATTGTTTTTCCCGATGATACATCTACATTAATACTATAAAGCCGAAAAGTTAGTTTAGTTTGGTTTTTACGCTCTAATCTCAGGTGCGAAAAAAATTTTGATAAGTAATTTATTAAGCAAGGCTATATGCTATATAAAGGAAGTGAAACCGCGGGGTTTTTCTCATTATCTTGATACTTGCAAACATATAGAATGGAAAACTGAAACGAAATTTTTTATACAGGAACATCAAAGTGATATTTACTCAATTACGTCGACGTGTCAAAACTTTGTTTTTCACAATATTATTTAGCTTTGTTCAACGTAATGTTTTGAACATTTTGTTGGATATTTTTGCGTCTATAATGGTGGCCGCGGTTGCGCCACCGCGGCGATGAGTAAATATTAATATTTTGGATTAAAATTTTCGTTTTTATAATTGACCGTGCGCAACTTTCAGATAAAATATTAGTAAATATTTGAAAGTGGCATTATGTTCACGATAAAATTTTATTTTTGTACCAAAATTTTGGATAAAAATCAAAGTCTTAAACCACCTGTTTTTCACAGCTACAACCTAGCTACAAAAACCATTGAAACTCATGAAGGGTCCAATGGTCCATTCCCAACACAAAACCTATCCAGAGAAACATAACTGAGGAAACAGGCTGTTAATAGGTCTGTTCCACTAGCCAGTGGGATAAGCGGACCTTAATTACGGCCAGGGGGGCGGGGAGCGAAGAAATGGATGGCCTCCGGTTCCGCAGCCCTTAAGTTCGGTAATTTCAGTTAGCAGCAAATGGGGGGGAATTTGAGCGTGCCTAATGTTGGATTGGGGACACTACATGTGACCGGAATATACTTCGATTTTGGGAATGATTAAAAGACCTCACATTGGGGGATTTGCATTTTTGGACAACATAAAGGGCAAAAAAAGGATCATGGTGGGTGGGTTTTAATCAGTACAAGTCTGACACTCTCTCCTGCTCCGCCCAGAGCGGGGGAAGTTATTTGTTGATTTCCCATCCGCAAAAAAAGCCAACCTACTATATATACCAATTAACAGAAAAGCATTATTTATATGTTAAAATATAATCACACCATGTACAACAGTACAACTACGATAAACCTGACTAGCCAGTGAAAAATGAACTGGTAAAACGAGAACGATATTAACACCCCCGATAATATCACAATGTCCGGAACACGTACACTTTAATATTTTAACTTACGTGACTCCTGATATTTACTGAAACTGATTCTTTTAAAGCCTGTTGGTTAGTGAGCAACTATTTGTTGCGTAGTTGCTTTTGCCCAACATGTTTCTGACATTTTTTAAAAGATTTCTAAATATTTACGAGTTTATGAATTCTACCAGAATCCTTTTATTTGTCATGTATGTTCAGCGATCGCTAAGAGATTATGGCATTTATTAGAGGAAGCTCTTAAGTTAACTTTTTTTTATAAAATGGAAATTTAATTTTACGGACTCCAAATTTATTTACAAAAAAAATTTTGGTTCGAAATCTTAGCTAGAAAAGACTTTTAGAAGTCGGTTTTTTTTGTCAAGTCATGTTACTGTTGGTGTAGTAGTTGCAAGGACACAGGTAAACTATTATTGAGTATTTATTAAGTATCCTATTATTATTAAGTAGGAAGGAATTTCTCAGTAACAGCAAGGAGATTAAAGGAATAAAGTAGGTTGTATTATTTCCCTGTGGTTTTGCAAGTCGTTGGTCGTGTCCCAGATAGTCATTTCAGCTGACTATGAAAGTAAGGTAAGAGAGAGTGCACAGTACACACACACGCTTGTACCTACCCTATAAAATGTCCTGTCCTCAGTGGCTAGTCTGCACTGACATTTCCTGCCAAAACTGGACATGGTTTACAGAAATTTTAACACACGGAATATATTTTACTACACGACACTATTATTTTGATCTTCGTTTTGTCGAAACGAGAAGAGCTGATGGCAAGGTTACTTACCCCCGAATACTGAAACGTCACTCAAAATGTGAGGGCTGCTTAACATTTGAGCAGCTCTTAAACTTTAGATTTTGTATGGTCAAACGTCACTTCTAAGTCTCTGTTAAACTTAAGTGGGACTTAAATTTTAAGTGACGTTACAGTATTCGGGGGTTAGTCAACCAGATTGAAAGTGGGTTAGTCTAAAATGCATTAGACGAACCATCGTCACTCGTGAGAAAAATACACTGGCCGGTAAGAACGTCATGTCATTGTGTCAGCGTGCACGACATTGTTCCACGTTCTATATTCAAATTCTTGCAACGTCATCGCTCGTCTCGTGTATACTCTGTTTTAATACTACATCTTACTAAATGCGTATTTTTCTTTAAGAGCCCGCATGCAAAACGTTGTCTCCCAAGAAAAATATATTTGAAAAGTTTTCCGTCGTAAGCCGCGTCTTAATTATTTTACAACAATGGTCGACTGTTTTAAGTAACTCTTTGTGTTTACAGAGTAATTGCTGTTCATTTTAAGTCATAATTTTAAGTTGCCATAATTTATAAAGTTCTGGCAGCATACCTTGCCTAGGTATTTTCCAAGGAGTTTATCTTAGCTGAGAAGTAAATGTTGGTTTCATTTAGTAAACGACTTTTTAGAAGACAGAAAACTTTTACTTACTTTACTTTTATTTTAAAGAACACAAAAAATTAGGGCATTTTTAAAATGTTCATTCTAGTATTGATTTGTCATAGAGATATACAAGGTGTAACATAATAAGCGCAAGAGCTCCCGGGCGGTCTCTCAGACCATGAAATTCAACAACTTTCGTTCTATGACTTCTGGAAATTCAAAACATCTTTTTAGTTTTCCCATTGATGTTTTCCTATTCAAAGTTTCGAATTTCAAGACGTCTTGGATCAATAGTTCCCAATACTAAAGGTCCCCGAGAGGACCTTCGTGGAAATAGGTGCGACATTCTTCCCTATCAGACGTCACGGCATCATTTACGTCTTTCTCCTTCTTATAATTTCTTACACAATCCATCTATCTTTTGTTTGGCCTTCCTCTCCCTCTCCATTCATCAACATTTATATCTATCACTCGTTTAGTCACATGCGTTTCGTCCCTGCTCATGTCATGTCCATACAAAAAACGACTCCCAATCAATTTTTGTGGAACAGGCGCAACTTTCTAACTTCTTCTAATACACTCATTCCTTACTTTATCTATTCTTGTCACTCCACACATCCATCTCTACATTCTCAGGTCCTCGACATGCAATCGCCACTCCAGCTAATATCGAAATTACATCACGCATTTCATTTATATCTTCTCAAATTACTTAGTATGCTTAGGACTAATTCCCTCAATAAACGTACAATAAAACCTAAAGTATACATAACTAACTATATACAGATAACACACGATTTTCACAGAATTCTACCTCAATTACAGCCAAGGATAATCTCTTCTTCTTACTTGGTCAAACAGTTAGGTATTTCTATTATTAGAATGTAATGCAGTATGTATTGGAATTCATGAGTCTGAATACACGTAACCTCCTTATAGACGAGCGGCCATGCATTATGTATGGGATTGTTACTTTCACTCCCCTCACTGAATGACTGATAGGTAAATAAGTACTTCCCACGTGGGAGCAAGTGTAGATAGCTCCTTTTGTTTAAGACCTTGGAAATTGTCATTCTTATAAATTAATTGTCAAAAGTATGTTGGTTGTTGAAATTTAATCTAAGTACTAGCTTATGGCCCGCAGTATCCTCTCCCACAGAATCGCGACCGGTATCCCGGCCACCGTAGTCGCGGGTCTGTGGACGGTAAGCAATGATTAGCTCACCGTCCGTCGGTCTATTGACGGCAAGCGTCCCGACGGCGCATTCGTGTTCCACGCGCGCCTAACAGATGTCGGTAAAGCAAAGGGGCCTGTCTGTCAGGGCCACTGTATTCCAAATAAATAAAATGTTTGTTGCATGGGAGCCCCTTATTTTTTTAGTATTTCTTTTTAAGTGCAGCCGTAACAAAAATACATCATCTGAGAAAATTCATCTGTGATACAACCTAGTTACAGACGGACAGAAGGACGGATAGCGGAGTCTTAGTAGTAGGGTCCCGTTTTACCCTTTAGATGCAGAACCCTGAAAAGTGCAATTTTTGTGGTCATAATTACAGTTATCTGAAAATAAAGGGAGAACAAAACCAACCACAGTAATTGACGACCAAAACGGGGATTGTTCACCGCTAATGTATGTGACTGGCATAATTATAATGTTCATGGACGATTGGCTAAACCAGCAATTATTAAGCCAATAATATTTGGCTCACATTTTAAGTATAATATTGAACAGCATTTTACTCTTAAAACATGCTTTCTTAGCAATACTGAAATATATATCAGTGTCCGGAGTTACGTCCGCAATATGTTCGTACTTGTAATAAACTTAGGCGTACGTACGCATTGACAAGTGGTCAGCAAGTAACGAAGTAAAACAAACGTTCTTAAAAGTGGGGTTTAAAGACACAAATGTGAATGCAGTATTCTTGTCTGTAGACTTTCACATTCTTGAAGCTGCTCCTTAGTTTGATAAAGTCACGATTACTAAAGTGACCTCCCTTTAACAATCTACTCCAGAACCCAATAAATTAACCCAAAAATATCTAAACAATGACCCCACGCAATAACCATGTACAACAAAGCAACATAAATCGATCCAACAGTTAATAGAAACGGAGGAAGCAGTGGACCACATAACAACAATATGGCGCACTCAGGCTTGTCAGCAATTTGTCAGCCACATCATTGGGACGAGTAATTAAACGCTGCTCGGGCGTTCGACCGTCTTTATGGGCCGTTATATTGACGCGCGCGGGTACATCGTAAACTTAATTTTTATGATTGCCTGGTACTGCTGGGTTGTTGTTTTAATTTTGCGTTTTTTATAGGAGCTAATGTGGGTTGATAGGGGTAGTTTATGGGAGTTACTTTGAGTATGTGACAATATACGTGTTATGGTTACCTTATTGGGCTTTTGTCGCTGGTTTTATTTTCGCAATTGTTTAATAAATTAATAAATCATTTTTTTTCATGAAATATGGTGCTTACAGATCTTCAAATACAATACACAGTATATCATAATTCTCCTACTAAATTCAGCGTTAAAATATTTGAATGTGCCGCCATGGTTCTTATTGTTTAAATGACAATTATAATAATTTGCTCTAAATTGTTAGAAAATGTAAATGCAACAAAATTACAAAAATATCAAATTTAATGAAATGACAGGAATCGTAAAGTTTTTAAATTACAGGAAAGTTGCAATGTTATGCACTTATGCATACACATAATTAAACATAGTTATTGAGTATAACGATTAAAACTTTTTCGTTCAAGTAAGGTTTGCAATTTCAAAACTAAATCAAACTCTTCTTTCTATCTTTATACCTACTACGAACATTTCGGTGTCACCGGGGTAGGAACAATTCAAATTGGTCGCCATCTTTGGAAGTCATGCTATTATTTTATACTTGTACCTTTGATCTTTTAAAAGGTTACGTTGTCGCAATCAATGTACTGATCGTGATTACCGAGTGCCGCAGAATAAAATACGATTAGTGGGGTAAAAATCTCGCACTCCCCGGAATCCTCTTCCCACCAAAGCAAATAAAAGGTACTTTTTAAAAGTTAAGGTATTTAAAAAAGTTAAGATATTCTATGTATCAAAATCAATAATTTTTTTAAAAGAAAACATTGCTCCGCACTAGAAATTACTCCTGTTTTGTGGGTGCGTTTTCAAACATTTAAACTCACATACACAAACAGCCAGACCCGGAACAATATTTAGGCGATACAAATATTTGTTCCGTGCGGGGATCGAACCCACGACACGCGACGCAGAAGTCGAACCCTCAGCTACTGCGCCAACCGTGTCGTTCTATTTATAATTGACTTGTGAAAAAGCTTTTTCTCAATGTTGGTGTTAAAAAAAGTTTAGATATTCTATGTTTCTACGGTAGTGTCTCCATTTCTCTACTAACATGATCCTCCTTACCTGTCACCATTACCTTCAAACAAAATCACACAGTTCCTCGAAGCATGTGCAATAAAACAAGGATTTCCTTTCATTCCACATTACACATACATAACACCACAGTATATAGTTTCGGGCTAAAGCCCCGAGCGCGTTCAACGTGTTACCTGCAAGAAACAACACGTTTTCTCATACATACTGTGACACTTTGGTGGAATTTACAACTACCTAGATACACTACAAAGATTGCTTTTAGTATTTCAAATTTTACTTAACAATACAACACGCCTGTATTTTCCTGAAGGGTGTGTCTCCTTTTAGTAAACTCACTTTTCAGTAATATGCACTTTTGATCGACGGTTGGAGCAGTGGTTAAGCGATCGACTGCTGTGCTGCGTGTCGCGGGTTGATTTTTTACAGCTCTAAAGGACGATAGATCTCTTGACCCTTAGACCGTCTAAGTCTTCGCACAGAAAATAAATGGCCGTTTCAGTTTTTTCATAAAAAAATTGATCGAGATTCCAATGGTTATACGAACATTTCATATTATTTATCGCCAAAAAAAAGTAACTATTAGAAGATTCCAAATATATGAACATGAGCTAAGTAGGTTTTATCATTTAGTAAGACTATCCATCAAGATAAGCTTGTTATTCAACTTTTTACACACCAAATATCTCTAGAAAATAAAATAAATTCAGGATGTTATAAGTCACTAAACTATGAATAACGCGGTGAAAGAATTAAGAAGAAAATAATGTCCTTATAAATTTATAGAGCATGAACTTTATGGGCAAAGAAATCCGTAATTTATTTCTAATTCAGTCACAAAAGGGCTTGCTCGTACGCTTTCGTACACGAGTGATTTCGTGTAAAAGATTGTACATAGTCATACAGAAGTGATTTCAGATTCCTAAGTTACAAATTCGAAATTAATTTTGGGACTGGAATTAGTGAAAGATGTTTTTAGTTGTCTATAAATGAGAAACTCATGAAAATAATATGTTCAAAATTTGGGACACCACAAAATAATTATTTATTGAATGGACTAAGTTGGTGTACATGATATACCTAATGTATGCAAGATAATAATGATACAGAGAAAGTTCTAATATGTTCAGCCGCATATCGTGGCGTACAATTTGGTAGGAAGAGATGGTTCATAAACCGTAACAATATTTTATTAAATAAAATTATGTAGGTACTTCTTATAAAATCATTAATCGTTAAAGATTATGTATCACTACAATTCAACAAGCATATTTATTTTATAACAAATCAATGTCATAGTGGTTATTAAATAAATTTGTAAATGGAAATTAATGTCATTAAAGTTTCACGTCATTTAAGTTTGAAAGATTATTATGTAGGTACTTCTTATCATTAATCGTCAAATATTAGATACCATTACAATTCAACAAGTAATACTTTAATGACATTGACTTGTTCCAAAAAATATATATTTTATATATTTTTAGAACAGCTCAATGTCATTAAAGTTTCAATTTAAAAATAATTATTTAAGCTTTTAAGATTAGTTATAAGTATAATTAAGTAAAACTTCAAGTCTCCGAACTAAAAGTACACTGTCACACACAAGTGTTTCACAAAATTTAATAATGAGCACGCAAGCTACGCTTCATTACTGAAAGAACCGAATCGTGAGACACGATATCATTTTGTGAGAACAGCGCTTAACATATTGTATGGCCCACTGGCGCCTCCGCCGTCTTTATGAACGAGAAACTTCTGCCTTCGCATGTACTTTATATAGGTAGGAACCTTCAATCTGGATCATTATGTCATACAAGTTTTTACGATGGGGGAAAAGGATGGAGATGCGTCATTTTGATGTACTTTAACTCGATTATTTTCTATATTTATGATTTGATTTCATTGAAAAACTGCATTTGTAATATCAGACCTGTTTTCGTTGCCAGGGTAGTGAATTAGGGTAGTAAGTGTAAGAGACTTAATAAACAGGAATTTTTTATTACATTCATACATGGAATAGACATATTTTTTGGCTATGGCAAAGATGTAGACTTTACGTCTTTGCCACGCGAACTCCTTATATCCAGACTTCAAATGACTACGGTAAGGTTTCAAATGAAAAAAGAAATAGACAATATCATTATAACCTGCATTGTTGTACTTATTTGAATAAGTAATGACAAAAGCCAATGACGTCATAAACGTTTCAAGGCTTAGCACACATCCACATGTTCTGATAAATCGATCAACGTTGAAGGTTTATATTATAAATACTACTCATTGTTGGTTAACAATATCGACTGTTTTAAATATAGATGGATTATTTTAAAGTCTAGATAGATGTTGTGGTAGAGAAAGAATTCAAAATTGGAAAAGTTGAGAGCCTGAGGTTCGAGTGTATGACATAATGATCGATATATTTCAGTCCATTTGAAAATCGAAGTCAAATTCTCTTCCATTGTTTTTTTTTTCGAGTTTGCCAAGCAGTGCTTAAGCGTAACTAGCCAGTATTATCCTTATGTACTGAAACAATGCACTCTGTCTGGCCGTTGTAATCATTTTACGAAAAAGAGTTTAAAATCACCTTTGCATATTGTCTGTTGAGAAAAAAAAATATCTATATATCTTTTTTTTTTTCAATTTTCAATAACACCAGCTGCCATGTCACCCTAGAATTTGTTACAAAAGTGTTGACACCTCACCACACGAAACAATTTCCAACTACATTCGAGGCTAAGGTTAAAACAGCTGACAGCCTTCAGCTGCACATGACTATGTCTGCTACAGTGATGGATGTGTGAATCGTAAACAGACCGCATATCATAGCTGAGCGTGTGTGGCCTTAGAGTTTAATCATTAATATTGTTTCTACATAATATAACACACGCCTTGTATTTTACAATTTTCAAAGTCTGATTAAGCTTAGAATTAACACTGGCCACTTTAGACCACCCTTTCTGCAACCAATCTCTTATAACCTGATGATTAAGAAACAGTCTTCAAAAAGCGTCTTTAATTTAAGATGTCTGCAAGAAACACTATATTATGATTGATTAAAATCTCTGGGATTTCCAACTGGGGTTGAAACCGTTGACAGCCTTCAAGTCCAGGCGACTGTGTCTGCTAGCTTGATTGATGTGCGGATCAGAAACAGCCTCAGCGGTCTGTAAATTGCTTCCTGACCATCGCAGTGTACGGTGTGTAGGCGGCCTCAGAGTGTTGCATTGATTTCAGTTGTTTGTATGTTAGGCAAAATAAATTAAATGAATAAAAAGGGGTTGGAGTCACTATCTTTTATTTATTTGGGACATAAACAGTTATAAGTTACAGTAATACATATTAAGCCTCCCAAAATGCAGCAGTCTACCTTAGAGTGATGCAGAAACAAAACACAGTAGTACTTTTTCCTTCAACAATCCTTACTAAAATTTTAAAAGCGAAAGTGAGTTTGTCTGTTTGTTTGTTACGTCTTCACGCCTTAATGGCTAAACCGATTTTGATGAATTTTGATAAAGAGCTTTGGTAATTAGAGATTAAAGTTCGAAATAAGAGCACTAAATAAATAAGGCACAAGGGCAAAAACTACAGGTAGCAGGTACCTGCAAATCAGGAAAGGGGAACTGTGTTACCCCGAATTTAACGCTAGCTAAACCATGGGCAAAAGCTAGTCTCAATATAAATCCTGTTCAAGAGGTTGAACAATAAACTAGACAATGCCTGACTAAAACTCACTTGATACTAGCACTCCACGAGTCTACCAATTTACCAAAAGGCCGACTGTACTCGAAGAACAAAACTGACATGGTCATAAACTCAGCATCTACAAGTGGCTATTGGATCCAATGTGAGTTTTGTGAATCGATTGCACTTGACTCGTCAGCACGTATCAAGTGCAATTGATTCAATGCAACACAAAGGTTCTGAATGAAGCACTCCTGATTCTGTTGGGATGTTGGGTTGATCTTGTCAAAACGTAATGTGGTTTTGCTGAGCTTTGACAGCCAGTCATGTTTCCAACGCGCGTTTGCTCGCTTTGTCTTGGGATTCGGTATTTGACTGCCAGAGTGGAGAGTGGATATGAGATAAGGAATGCAAAGGAGCTTAGAATGTGCGTGAAACGGTGTATGTTCGTGTCCATGTATGTGTTTGTTCTTACTATTTGACTTGGATTAGGTCAGTATCTTAATATTAATTGTTCCAAGTTTTTATTACTAATCTTTTGAAGCATAAAAACGATCGAAAAGCTAGTGACAAACCTGTTGGATGTTGTAAAAATACGTCGTAAGTCTTGTCGTCGTTTTTAAAGGATCCTTTTTTCGGAGTTATCATCAAATGACTATTCCCGCTTTGGGCGGAGTGGAAGGAAGGTTCAGACTATTTCTAACTCAAACCCATCCATGTTTCTTCTTTTTTTTGTACCGGCACTCTGTCTTCCGGAAAATACCCCGGGGTATTTCTTTCGAACAAACAAGCAATTCCAGCTTTTGTCTAGCCCCTTTGGTCTAAAGTTGCAGTGTCTGAACTAAGTTTTAGTGGAGTAACTAAAAAAACCCGTCAAAAGCGAGTCAGACATAAACAGCCATATCTTATGACTGCTTAGACTTTGAGAGTTGATGTTTACACAGCACAAAGGGGCCAGAGTTTTAATTTATACTCGATACCTATGCTCGTTCTCGAAAGAAGGGGTCTTAAGCGACAGACAGTCATACAGAAAAACAGACAGACGGACAATAAAGTGATCGAATAAGGGTTTCGTATTTTCCTTTTGAGATACGGAATCCTTAAAATTGAATAATTTTCATTATTTTCTGAACATTCTAAAATAATTGAGAGCTAACACAAACACGTTTCTAACACGATGTTAGTGGGTTACCGTAGTAGCACGTAATAATGTGATCCCAGTTGATCCAACCTTTTGTGAAATCTGCTAGACAATGCTGGGATGACAAGCGGTCACAGTTGTGCTACGAACAATGTGAACACTTTACAATGAATGGAAGTGCTCTGGGTGTGTTTCAGTTGATAGGATTAGTCTTTTGTTGATCATTGCTGCATTGGCTGTAAACAAAATTAAGTCCCTCTCTAATTAAGTCACTATACTGAGCAAGAAACTTTTTGGGCTCATACAAGACCAATGTAGGTTAATGTATGACGATATTTTTTTGTCCTGTCATGTCATCATCTGCGTAGCCATTTTCCAGCTATGTTCAGTATTTTACATAAAGCGACTGAACTCCACAAACCTAACAACTGGGTACGATACTCCTTGGTAAGACTAGTAGTCTGACTTTCGAGCCACTGATTACCTGTAACGACTGTCAAGGATCTACAAATGATAGCCGGGACCAACGGTTTAGCGTGTATTCCGAGGCACGGAGGAAAGAATATGTAACGGGTGGTGACTCAACCACGGATCAATCTAGGCAAGCGTGGCTTATCGTCAAGATCGACTCGAGTGTTAGTTTTTACTTAGCTACGAGCTCGTCTCCTTTATCCTGTCCTGTGTATTATTTTTATTCATACAAATCAGACGAAGCAGTCTATCATACAACCTTTTATGGTCGTGTTATTTCAAACTTACTTTAGTGTGGGAAAGAGATGAAGCTAAACGGGATGTCTAGCTTTGACTCTTTTCTACACTAAAGTAACATTAAAGTTATAATGGTACAAAGCTTGATCAATCTGTTATCATGATAGTTTTTTGACCACGGCGGCTATTTTCAGTGCAGATTAACCATCGGCGCGGAAGATATTATAGTGTGTGAGCAGGCACAAGTTCACTCTCTTTTCCTTCAATCTCATAGTCCGTTGGGACTTAAATCCGACACGATCAGAGAGGGGCTTTCCGAGGTATGGGGGTCTCTTACCGCCAACTTCCAAAACTCCGGACTGCTACTGTGAAATTCCTAATGACAAAACCAAATATCACATTTTGCCCATCCCGGGAATCGAGCCCAGGACTCCGTGCTCAGCATTCGCACTTGTTACTGCGAGGCCAACAGAACAGTTTATTCTCATATTCGGTACACGAATTAATCTCTCAGTTTACAAGATTTGCTTCAGGTAGTGATTACACCGGCCCTCGTAGATGAATCAATTTTGAGGCCAGATTTATTGGTAGATTTGGCCATTGAAGGTAGCCAAGATTACACTTCAATCGACTAGGAAGCAAATTCGCAACAGACCGAAACAAGATGATAACGCCGATGTAGTCAGTTCCTCGGTACTAAATGATGTTGCCATTAAAACTTGACTTGCATTTCGCTCTGTAGTAGTTAATGATACAACTGAGTTAGTTTGACAAACTACTGCTACTATTATTACTACTTTGTAATTGAATTACTACTCTGCACGTATTATTATAACGACCACAGTAGACTGGCAAATTAATTTAGAAGGTAATACTTATGTATAGCATTTGAAATGGGATAATTTTACCATGTTTACTTAATTAGGAAGGTGTTTTATTAGTCAGCTGTGCCAAGAGACCAACATTTACTGGCTCAAAAGCTTAATATTGGCTTCTATACCAGTGTCTGGAAGACGAGTTTAAAAAAAAAACAATTTCTCGTATTTTTATCATGGAAATATATTAAGAATTAACTAGACCGCCATCTTTGACAGCCCACCATATTTGATTTAGAATGACGTCATCTAACTAACCATGTATTCTTACCCAAAACAAATATGTATGCAAAATTTTATTCGGAAACTAAACAGTCAAATTTAACTTCTAGGATTTGCTAACATCATACAAGTGAAGCAAAAAAAAACAGTTTAAAACCAGCCACTAAATAGTCCTGCAGGCGACGATACTTAATGCTATTACAAACATAGCAAACTTGAACATCTTATTATGACGCTTCGCTACATAGTACTAGACTTCTAAGTTGTACTTATTAAGAATTTACTACTCCGAAGAGAAACATTAACTTTACAATATAACCTGACATATTCTCTCAAATCCCAGATCAGGGATGCAGAATTATACTGTTAGGTAAAGTCCAGCTGAACTAACGCAGCAAGCTTTCGAAATACACAACGGCAATAAATTGGAATTTGCAAATAACATTTCGAAATTCATGGAATTGGCGAATATTCGTGATAGAGAGAACATTCGTTGTGAATATATTTAATCTGTATTGTACTGTAGGTACTGAGTATTAAGGCAATTTTATTTGACATTCCTGTTTTATGGGTTTTTGATTCAGCTAAAAATACAAACGAAAATATGCGTTAAATAACAAATAGTAGACAAATTATTAATATTATTTTGCTGTAAGGGATGATCAATATTGATTTACTTATACAATACTATAAGAGTAACGTGTTTCCGATACAAAAAATAACATATTTACCTACGTCTCATTAAAATAACTAAAATTGGTTTAATAAAAGCGAAGAAGAGAAATGAATAATAAGAATTACATAAAAACGAAAATATTATTCTCAATATAATTGTATTATCTAATAACAAAACAAATATTTACTACAAAAACTGTTAAGCAGGAATTATTTGTTAATCATCTTTTATTTTAATTTCTTCCTTATGTATGTACAACGCACAGAAAAAGAAAAGAGTTTATTCTATGTCAAAAATACAGTAAAACGTTACTTCTTAAAATAATCATTACACAATTTTATGTAAACACAATTTCCAATTTCATTAATATGACTGAGATATAAATAAGACGACAAAAGACTAAAAATAAGACAAGATAAAATAATATCAGAGTATTTTTATAAAGAATAATATTGAGGTAAATTGAGTTACGAGGTGGGAGGATTCCTCGCGAATGAATGGAATGATTGATTGAATGAACGAGTGGACTTTGGGAAGCTCGGTCATTTCCAAAGTGTTATTACCCGTGCATAATCGTGAGGAAAATTAACGATGATTTTTATGAACGCTGTCAAATATTTTATACGTATTTTGTGTAACGATGCTTCGTATTTTAAACGGGTGATCTTCAATTGAGCTTATTCTTGTTGAAAATTTCATGAGTGATTTTATGATCTTAAAGCTTTGCGAGGGAGAAAGGGAAACAATATCGTTTTCAGTGTTATTTGGTTTTACTTTATGGTTTCTAGGCAGTTACGTGGGTTAACAAACTGTAGAGAATTTGGTGTGATTTTATGAGCATATTCTAAAACTGTCTGATGCTAAGAAGTATAATGAAGAAGGTAAAAAAGCTACTTAGGTATAAATAGTTTGCGTCAAATTAGTTCCATGAAAGTTTTTACTGTTTATTTTTAGGTTAATTGGCGTTTGTGTGCTGTGTCGTAGTCTATGGTCTGTAAAATAAGAAAACCGTTGCATTGTCATTTTGACCGATTCGCAGGAGAGAAGAGATAAATTGTGATGACTATTTGTGCGTTTGCAATCTGGAATGCATATTTTTTGTTGGTTTGCAAATATAACGGACCGGAACAGACAACTGTGAATGACTTTAACCAATTTTATTTTCTAACTTGTTTGGCGACTAAGGCGATTTTAAAAAGTTTCAATCTCTTTCAAGAAATTGGTAGTTACAAATATTTCAGTTTTAATTCAGTTTAGTTTTAGTTTTTTTTATATAAAGGTACCTATATAAAAAGGTGCATTTATACAAATTTGCATCTCTATCAAAATTCAGGAGGTGCTCTTAAAATTCATAAATTAAAATGACGGCACTTGATCAATAATTATATTTGCATAGCGGTAAAAGAAGGAATAAAATTATCAAATCAACGTTTTCGCTTATTAGTGAATATGAAAGAGCAATTATAAAACACTGATTATTCAGTCAAATAAGAAAAGAAAACACCCACTTCAGCATTGATTCGGGTCTAGAATCATTGGCATAAATTATCTCCATGAATTTAACTTGGGATGTAACACAATAATTTGCTGAAAGTCCAAAACTACACCCACTTATGCCATTTTTTTCGGATGGGAAATACTCAAACAACTTCTCCCACTCTTGGTGGATTGAAAAGAAGTATCAGACTAAATCCCAAACTTGTTCCTTTCTTCCTTTGTGTTCCGTAGCCACTGTATCTCTTTCGAACAATTCGCAACCCCAGCAGGACTAACTTATACTCTAAGATCCAAATTCGTCAATAAAACCACGTGCAAAACCGCATCCTTTAACCGTTCAAAACCTAATTGATAGTGCCACAAACAAACAAGTCTATTACACGGTAGGCAGCCAAAAAAACAATCACAACCGCTCTCAAACAAATCTAGCATCGAAACGATTCACAAAGGCAGGCAACACGTATCGTCCCCGTTTTACACTAGAGCTAGGCTATCCATCATTTTACCCTGTCTGACATCGCGGCATCAGTGTGAAACTAAAACTTGACCACATCGGTATGTTGGCGACCGTATTTTCCCTTGCTCGCCTGTTTAAAACTTGAAATATTTTCGACGAACTACCTTCCGAATTGTTGCTTGCCCTCATAATTACGAAATTAGTTGTGTGTTCACATCACTCGCTATTTATTTTTGAGGTTTTAGAATATTTTTAGAACTTGTTCATGAATTAATATTAGGGTTGTGTCGTGGGGGAGTTTTCATTTAGACTGGATATGAACACCGTGTCCTTTTACTCTATATGTGGAGTTACATAAATGTCTATACACTTTTTAGTACCATTCATTATCAGATGTATACTTAATTATAAAAACTTTAGGTTTTTTAATATTTATGGTAACTAATATGTTAAAAAAAATACCCTTTGAACACGAAGCAAAACGCACGTGTTTGCCCTCCACAGCAAGTATCTCAATTGCTATCCATTTTTGACACATATATGTATAGTTGCAGTCCAGGGGCTTAAGTCTGCTATTACAATAGTGTCAGAATGGTCGATCACTGATCGCATAATGGTTGATTTTGACAAGTTTAGTATGTAGCAGATTACCAAACTTGTCAAAATCAACCATTATGCGATCAGTGATCGACCATTCTGACACTATCGTAATAGCAGACTAAGGCCCCAGAGCATGCGCTTGCATGGCGTACAAAAGGAAAATGTTTAGACATGTTCTATTATACAACTTTTTAACATGCCAGAAAAGTAAGTCAAACATATAAAAGATATGAATCACAAAAAATGTTTGCTAGCAAAATTTCCTACAACTACTACATGACAATAGCCTTATTTATATTTATCTTTCCCACGGCAGGCTTCTAGCAAAATATACAGACAGAAACATCTCTATCTAATCTCGGTGAGTCGAAACCTGAGCCTCAATTTGCAAAAAAGGTAGAAGTTTCCTCTCCATTTTGTCGCTTCATAAGATCGTGGGGGAGACTGGGCTTATTTGTTCCGCGAAATATGTATGACGAATAAAGGTTTGTACATACACCTACAGTTTTTTTTTTAAATGACCTAGAACGGAGATTGAAATGATACGGGTGAACCGTTTAGCATAAATCTCATCGGGCATCAAAAGCACGCTATTTGAAAACTAATTACGAATATGAGTGACCAGCTTTGTCCAACAGTTTCACCCGTTAAATGGCGTAGCGTGATATTATATGGCCTTCCTCGATAAATAGGATATCCAACACTGAAATATACACTTTTATAATATTAGTTTAGTCAATGAAGTAAATATTTTCCATTTGTATTTACATATTAGGAACACATTTATTTTTGATATCCATCATTTCTTTTTTATATTGAATTTAGCACAATATCCAGCCGTAACACCAATAAATATCAACCTAAAATAAATATTAATTTGAAATATGGAAACTTTTTGCAAGCATATGTGATTAAAAAGTTAAATGCTGGCCATTAAACACTTAATGGCGTTTTGCCATTACTTTGACATGAAGTGGCCTGTTTTTGAACACCTTAGCTACCAAATAATAAAAAGTTCGCATTCGGAAATAAAAAAATATCCACGTAAGATTGAAACCATATAACTGAGCCTTTACGAACAGAGATATAAAAAGATAAATGCGAATGAAGATGCAGTGGAATGAAGAAAAATAACGTACCGTGGGCTTCAGATGTGAGGGAGGGAACAAGGAGAGAACATCTGCCCAACCCAGCCGCCGCGGGAGACGCCCATGGCGCCGGGCGCCGCGAGACGACTTCCGGCCACCGTAGATGCGGGCCTGTGGGCGGTGAGCAATGGGTAGTTCACCGTCCGTCCGTCGATTGACGACAGGCCGTGTCGACGGCGCGTTCGTGTTTCACGCGCGCCTCAAAGAGTGTCAGCAAAGCAGAGGGGCTTGCCAGAGCCTCTGCCTGCCGGGGTTGCGGGTTGTTCGAAAGAGATACCGCGGCCTCGGAACGTAAAGGGCAATAGAAGAAACATGGGTGGGTTTTAGTCAGTACAAGTCTGACATGCCCCCCCGCTCCACCCAGAGCGGGGGAAGTCATTGGATGATTTCCCACCCGAAAAAAAAAAAAAAAAAAAAAAAAAAAAAAAAAAAAGGGAGGGAACAAAATTGTTTTCTCGTTAATATACGCGGATGACAGCACCGCTTTTATACATTTTATATCTGATATAAATTGAAGTACGCGCAAAAAACATTTTCGTAATGACTGTACTCTTCACTGATTGGAATTTTGTGTGAAATGATTTTAAAATTATTCCTTTGTTCCCGTTTTGTTCTTGAATTGTTTTTTTAGGAACTTTTCGGAGCTGAAATTTGTGGCTACCAAAACCTTGATACTGAATGAAACTTTTTTTAAACTGTTTCATTGATTGCCAATAAGTTAGTAATTAACATTTGTTTAAGTCGTTCAGAGTCAGCTTATTTTTAAACCAACAAGCATTCTGCACTTCTGACTGCAAAGACAAAAAAATCTTCCATTATTAATATTAATTGTTCAACATGACAATGCAACGTTATTCCTATTGTACAGCTAGACCATAGACTACAACAAAATGAACTTAACCTACAAACAAACAACCAAAACCTTCATCAAACTAATTTGACGCAAACTATTTGGCTAATTTAGCCACAGTGGCTTGAAGCAATTCTTCTAAACGGCCACATAACATCTTGGAATGTTCTAGACCGCCCGGCCATCAGTCAATGTCTGCGTGGCCTGAATAGTTGATGCTGGCCATATCACCCACCTGCAACCCATATACCCTCAAGCGAAGCGACGTCGGATGGACCGCGATAGTTATACAAATGAGGAGTTATGAGAGGCAATATTTTTTGAAATACTTTATATGCAACATTTTCTTGATTTTTAAAGGAAATTTTGTTGAATATTCTGCGGGCTGCTTTTATATACCTGGGTCGCTTTCTTGTGCTATATTTTGATTTTTCTTGGATAGTGAATGATGAAGTCATTACCCTTTTAGTTTCTATAATTATCTTAATCTTTTATCCTGTTTGTTTGCTAAGACCCTGTTAATGTTATCGCAGTAACGCATAGCGGTATTGAATTGAAATTAAAACCATATGCTCAAATCTGTAGTCCCTTGAAGCTGTGTAGTCTCTTTGTGCTATGAAAACATTAACCATCTAGGTCTACGTAATCAAGTTTTCATACCATTCGAATTGTTAAGGACCATTTAGAACTATTAAACTTTTACTTTAGGTAATTAGCTTCACCTGTGACCAACAAACTAAATATGTAAAAACATCTCAAAAGTTTTAGACCCACTTTTCTAAAACTCTGAAACCCGAGTTGAAATTTTACCCACTTGTTTTGTTTACACTAAAATGCATGGTGAGTTATGTGACGCCATTTTAAATTCAATATGGCGGACTCCTAAAGATGGCGGACTAGTTTTATTTGTCCTCATAATTTAATTCGTTCCTACAGGCGGGCTGTTCTGTGCGGCCAAGATGTACAAAATAAATAAGGAAACCATTATAATAGGTTTTGCAAAGCTGTCTATGATTATTTAATAATGTGTCAAAATACTTTTTAGTACATTCATTTTTCAACAATTGTTTACAAAATTATGAATGTAGGGAAACATACCGCACAACGATTATTTAATAATCATGGCCTTTATGATAATAAAGACAAACAACATCACCAACATCTTATTAAGTATAAGCAAATAGAAATAAAACGCCAACGACATTAATTTATCCTAACGCATCGGTTGTAATGTCACTAACTATGTATTAAATTCATCTAAATGTCACATTAGGCAGCCCGCCAACAAGTTATCGCGACTTTTGCATTATATGTGTTTTTATTATATTGTACGATTATCATTCTCGTTTATGAAAAAAAAAACTTTCGTCGGGAAACCACACATGCCTGAGAGATATATCTCGTCATCATCGTAAAAACTCTTATTCTTTATTGCACACAAATATAAAAATATAAAAACAAATTTCAATACCAAAACTTATGTACGACGGCGAGCTTTACCCAGAATTGGGTTTTAAACTCTCATTCTTAAAAGAAAGAAGTTATTTTTTAAATTTCGTTAGACAGTATTTAAAAGTCGCGATTTCGTATCAACGCCTGTTTTTATTATAAAACAGAATGTTCTTTTCATTTTATATTTTATACAGGTTTATAAAATAAATCCAGAGATCCCTTTGACCAATAAAAATAGATTGACCTATGATTTGATCCGATTCATCAATTAATCCAAAAACCTTTTCAATCATTGCGAATTTATTTACTTAATGGGATGTTTTTATTGGTTAAATGGTGTTTTTTTATAGGAATAAGGGTAGATTTTGTATTATAAATGTTGTAAAAACATGTTTATTCTAAACTTTCAACAACTATTCCAGCCGATTAGTCTCAGACTTCTCAATTGGTGGTGCATTTAGAACAGAATAGAAAGTACATTCTATTCTGTGGGGAACAGGATCTAGGGAATATGCCAGCAATTAAAAACTTATTTATTTATTTTTTATATGCTTTGACCTGAACTATTAAACAATGTTGTACACTTATTGTATTTTCTAGTAGTAAGTCATAACGCGTCGTCTGAGAAAATGCCAGTGGTGATGTCAAGGTTCATGTGTTAATGAAACACTTTAATTTGAAAATACTGAAATTTTCGCTAAGATTTTATTGTAATAATAGTAATTGAAATTTGATTTTTAATTCTTGAATATTGTTAATACAATTTGTATAATTGTTTTATTAAGAGTTAAAACATTGATTTAAAGAATGTAATTTGTGGTAAATTACATCACGTCATAGCCGCAACAGTCACAGGCGTTTGAACTGTTATAGAAAATTGTACGACAAATACTTGTAGAAATTAACTTTTAATACTTTTCTTAGTTATTAGAACTGTTTTTCATCGCAGTAAAGAAAAAAATACATGAATATTCCACATTGCACACCAAAATTTACAATCTACAAACATTCTGTTATAGCAGGCGACTAACACGAAAAGTATTTTTTTTTTTTCGAATATATTGTTTGTAGTAGTGATACTTGTCTACTCCACCGATGTAAACGCGCCCTCCGTCGATTCCAGTGACATGGCGGCCATGTTGTGACGTATGTTCGTGCCATAGACAAGTGCGATTCATTCAAGTCAACCGCTACGAAACCGAGTGTCTTTGCACTGATGAATGAAGCTGAGTGTAGCGGGAGAGTGGGAACTTGCTAGTCGCTCGGTACAGTTGCATCCAAGTTTTGCTAGAAGGGACAACTTAGATTGTGTGCGGATTTTATAAAGTTGTCGACACTGGAAGTGTTTTAGCTTGGCTTTTGAACTAAGAATAATAAAACAGCAGGGTAATCGATATTTGAATCTGGGTAGAAAAAACGGTCTAGCGTTCTGCGATTGCAATTGGTGAAAAATCTCTACTCAGTGGCGGGTCAAAATTTTTGACAATAGACACTTTGAGTGATATTGAGTGAAGTTGTAGTTATACGTGGAAATAACTTTTAAACCAGTAGCAATTCTAGGTTTTGTGTGGCTTTAATTTTTCAATCTTGTATTTGTTTGCTGCCAAAGAAGTTTATGTTTGTAATAGTTTTTGGATTTATTAGAATGAAACTAGAGAATAACGTTCTCAAAAGGCTCTTATATACTGAAAATCCATTTCCTCTAATAATTATTAGTCCGTCGTAGTTACAATTACTGCTATTTAATGGAATGCCCCAGGATTCAATCTTAATTAATTCAATATACCTACTATACTATGCTCCATAATGTAATATGTCTTCGGTTTTAGATTAGTTTAGTTACCGGGAATATTATAGTGATGTCGGTGTTGATTTCGTAATTCACGGAGTAAATATTAAACTAAGAGCATTGCCAGCATTAACAGACCAGACGCGTTACAAAAGATACAATTTCTCTCATCGTATTTCTCAACAAATTTCAACAGGATTGACATTAGCATTTCGGTAGTTTTTTTCTTTTCGTGTCGATGTTATTTCCATATTTGACAGTTTTTTAGTTCAAGTAGAAATTTTTCAGCCTGGAATTTTTCAGCCGCATGTGCAATGCGACACGACTGGAGAGAGAGCAAGCACAGGACTAGCCGGGATTTTTTTCCTGTCGCGTTGATGGCGGTCCCATTTGACTATAAGAAAGGAGCAGAAAGTGCACTAGTGTACTACTTACTACCACTATAATATCTCCCACGCCGATGGCTAATTTCGGTTAAGATGAAAACACGCCGCTGTGACTGAAAACTGTCAGGAGAACTATTCATTTACTTCCAATTCCATACTAAGCAGTTTGGGCCGCGTCAGTTACCACATCTATTGCAGACTCAGGGACGCCAGTTTACGTCAATCAAATATGTTGTCGACTTTTCCAAGATCGTTATCGAAATTTAAGTTTTTTTTTTTAACTTTGCCCTACACCTGGAGTTTCTCCTGTATCTTGGGTACGTTTACAAACATTTAAACATACACAAACAGCCAGACCCGAAACAACTATCTGTAGGCCATACAAATATTTATTCCGTGCTGGGATTGAACCCGTGACACGCAGCGCAGCACTCGATCGCTCAGCCACTGCGCCAACCGCGTTGTCATTTGATTTTGACAAGTTTAGTATGTAGCAGATTACCAAACTTGTCAAAATCAACCATTGTGCGATCAGTGATCGACCATTCTGACACTATTGTAATAGCAGACTGAGGCCCCAGCTGCTTGGCCTTTTTCTATGTATGACCCAAAGTCAGCTTTAAGTTAAATCGATTGCAGCTGAATACTGTAATAGGAGAAACTACCTATTTGACCACCAGAACCCAGTCACTAGGTATTACGGTAAGCCTTGGTATGCTTTATGTTTTTATCATAATTAGTTATACAAGTGAGAAGTGAAGAGCTCTTGGCTAAATTATGGCAGCCTATCGGGTCGAAGTTAAGTTTAAGCCACGCTTGCCTACGTTGGTCTGTGGATGGGTGACCACCCGTTACTTACCGAGTTTCCTCAGTGCCCCGGAAAGCAGTAACGTGTAGTCGTTACGGATAGTTAGTGGCCCGAAAGTCTGACAACCAGTCTTACGAAAGGGTATCGTATTACCCAGTGCTAAATGAGTTGTAGAGGTCAGATAGGCAGTCGATCTATGTAAAATACTGGGTTTCAGCTGCATTCGGTTAGACTGGAAGCCGAACTCAACATAGTTGGGAAAATGCCAGGCAAGTGATGTGGTATTCTGGTATTCAAGCGAGGGGCAGCGTTTCATATAAAGAATGTCACCTTCAATAGGATAAAACTACATTGTTTATTTCAGCCCCAAGTCACATAAACTTTGATATATTGTCCCGTTATCAGGATATTAAAGTTTATGCCTCTTAAAGATATTAATAGTCCCTCAGTGCGGCAACAATGCTCTCTAAATACCAAGTAAAGGGCAGGCCCCATGTGGCACGAGGGCCTTGACAACGCTACATATGCCAGAATTTTTGAGCAAAAAATAGAGTTTTTACCTACATGTTCATATAAATATATCACTTTTATGTGGAAGAATTAGAGCTTTCCATACACCATTGATGATCCATGAAAATGCACGCACATAATAATATGCCCAATCTGTGCATTGATAGAATCAGTGTTTTAAAGACTAGCTTCCGCCCGCTACTTATAGATGATATATAGTTACTTTGGGTGCTTTGGGCTAACGCCAACTTTAACCTGTGTGATGACCGAAAAAAAATTATCCTTCCCTTCCCTCTTTCTCCCTCTTTCCTCACATATTTTTTTAAATTACTCTTTGTCCGCCTCGAGGGTAGCAACTTTCTTTGTAGTAAAATTCATCAAAATTAGTGTAGCAATTCAAGCGTGAAGACGTAACAAACAAACAAATAAGCTCACTTTCGCTTTTATAATATTAGTAAGGAAGCATGATTTTTTATTTAAAAGAATACGTATTCTGCTGATATAAGAGAACAATAGGATATTAAACTCATCAGTTTCAGACTTTTTCACCCTATCAAAATTCTTTATGACACACAAAGATTGTTAACAGTTTTTCTATCTAGACCGCTCATTGTGTCACCCTTTATATTGTTTATAAATTGTATACTGTTATTCTTGTCATTTGTATGGTGTACGTAATCCTTACTAATACATATTACAAAAGCGTAAGTGAGTTTGTTACCTCTTCACGCTTTAATGGCTAAACCGATTTTGATGAATTTTGGCACATATATAGTTGGAAACCAAGAGACGGACATAGGCTATTTTTTTTTTAATTGGGACATGAGGGAGACCGAGGGAATAAAAGGTAAAATTTAGCGTTGCTATTACAAATCAATAAGGCGCTAGGGCAAAAACTACAGGTTGCAGGTACTGTGTTATTCCGAATTTAACGCGGGCGAAGCCGCAGGCAAAAGCTAGTAAAGAATATTCAATCTATGTATCTAAACAAATGATCGACAAATTCTGCAATTCTTTCGAGAACAATGTCTGAGGCAGGCGACCAGCTCCCCCATCCGAGTAATGTTATAGATGTCGAGGGCACTCGTGCGCTAGTTAATGATCGCACGTTTTATTCCATTGGACGAAACCGATATTACGTAGAGCATTTTTCGAATAATAAGTAAATTTTACCTTTCGCTTATTATTAAAAATATTGACGGCATAGTTGGCATAGTGGTTAAGCGACTGGCTGGTACGAAGCGTGCCTCGGGTTTGATCCCCGCACGGAACAAATATTTGTATTGTCTACAAATTCGGTTCTCGCGGTTTGTGTATGTAAGTTTCTGTTTGTAAACGCACCCACGATACATGAGAAATTCTGAGGGCCCCACACTAGGATTTCTTCTGTATTCAAAATAAAAAAAAATAACTAGAATAAAAATATAATTGTTGAAGTTGTGCTTTATTCAACTTTAATAGCCTGTGGAAAGGTTTACATGAATGGCATGTAAGATTTTCCACAGGTTCACAGCTTTTTTTTAAAGAGGAGAATTTTAAATTCCAGGAGTGGGACTCATTATGGCTGATAATCACCGCCACCCACTTTCTATGTTTTATAAAAATATGCTGGTTTTATTTTAACATAACTTTCGTCCCATCTTTCGTTCAACTGTCAGTATACAAACAATAAAACGCCCACATATCTGCCTAACCCTACACAAAACACAGGCGTAGTTATTCCACCAAAAAGATAAGTCTACAGTCTTAAAATGCAATTTAAAATTTCGTGTGTGTCACATGTGCAGAGCTTTAAAACTTATTACGATGGCAGAAGCAAGCTTGTCGCATAAAATTGATATTTTATCGTTCGATATGAGCGGGGTTTGTGCTAAGTTCTTATTTTAATTTCAATTCTTTTTCTTGACTTTTTGTTTCCTATTGGAGAAAGGAGTTTTATTGGAAACAGGGGGATACTTTTACGCTGTTTTGAAAGCTGAATTCTTACCGGATACTTACTTTCCGATCCGGAATGGAATAGAGTAGCTAATAATCTATCAAATGGGCCCAGAGGGGGCGCGTCATCGACTGTATCTTTTTGGTATTAGACCATGATGATGAATTCGTTACTTTTAAGAGTAGTGATGAAATAAAAAGTAAAGTATCTGTCCCATAACATCACAATACATACGTTGTCGATGCCATTATGACGCAAGTTCACTTGGTCGCTAGCCCGTAGGTATTCGTGTGAAGGAGAGCCTTTAGTCGAATTTGAGCATATGCATAAGTCAGTAAAATTAAGTGCGATGAATATGAAATCATGACCATGGTGTATGACTACGAGATCATAATGATCATGTTATCAAACATGATGTACAGTGGATTATCGTACTGAAATGCGTAATGACTAGAAATAAAAGTAAACTGGCGTCGGCTATCAGAATTCTGATAACTAAAAAGCTGGAGATATTGTCCTAAGCCTTTCCCCTTTTTTAGGTATTGAAAATCCTTACTAATCCTTACTAATATTATAAAAGCGAAAGTGAGTTTGTTTGTTTGTTTTTTTGTTTGTTACCTCTTCACGCTTTAATGGCTAAACCGATTTTGATGAATTTTGGTACAGAGATAGTTGGAAACCAGGAGACGGACATAGGCGATTTATTTAAAAAAAAAGTGGGATATGAGGGAGAAAGAGGGAAGAAACGGGAAAACTTAGCGTTGCTATTACAAATCAATAAGGCGCTACCGAATTTAACGCGAGCGAAGCCGCGGGCAAAAGCTAGTAATTAAATAAGTTTCCCCGCTCTGAGTGCAGCGGAAGGGAGTGTCAGACTATTAATGACTTAAATCCATCCTTGTGCTTCGGAGCCGTAGTATCTCTTTCGAACAACCCGCCAACTTCGGCAGGCAGTGGGCCTAACAGGCTCGTGTACTTCATTGACATCTCTTTGATGTGCTGACGCACCATCGAGTTTCTTGACCACCTTTATCACTACTAGTCGTTTGCGCGCATCGCGAATTCTATAATCAAACGAATTCGGAAGATCGACCTAGTTTAATTACGTCATTAGGCTACCGCTGCAGCTGCAAACCCTGCTTACACTTTTTCTCTTACTAACTGCGGGCTTCTGCTAATATGGGTATTAAACGGTCGATTAAACACAGAGCTCGATAGTCGAGCAAAAAGAATTACAAAAAGTCGTGTGTTTGTGTTCCACTTAAGAGAAGAATACATTGTAACAAGTCGTTAATGTCGTCCGGGAGACATATTACTGTTGCACTGTTAGAAACACGATGGAGCTGAGAAATAACTTTTGCATTGTGGTGTATCTTACTAAAGAGGTATAATACCATATTTATTAGGACGTGTTTTTATTCAGGATTTAGTGGCATTTGCAAATGTTATTAATTGTTTAATGTTTGAGCAAGGTGTTCACAAAACAGTGCGTATGTTCGCGTTTGACGGCACGGTTTTCGTATTGGCTAAACGATTGAATGCTGCGCTGCGTGTCACAGGTTCGATTCTCGCACGGAACAAATATTTGTATGGCCTACAAGTAGTTGTTTTGGGAGTGTGATTGAGGAATATGTGAGTTTAAATGTTTGTAAGTGCACCCACAATATAGGAGAAATTCTTACTGTGGGGCAACGTTATTTTTTTTTAAGAATTATTTTATCTTAATTATTATTTGCGACGTAATATATGGTTGGTCTATATCGACGTAACCAGTGAAATTAAATATGTTTTTAAAACATAACATAGATAATAAATAACTGTATCTATAGTTCCTTTTATACCATGGTATTTTACTACCATGGTGTTACACGTAACAAAGCATCACGCTTTAAGTTATCTAAAGGTTAGGCAGAGGTGTATCCAATAGTAAAACCACCTTTCGTTAGTGAAGGTTTATAGTAATACATAACAGAGGGCGAGCCTATTGTCATCAACCGAACGGAAACCCACACTCCGTGGCAGAGAGATGAGAGAGAGAGATTCCTGATGTAAAAACCCAATAACACTTTGCCCGACCCGAGAATCGAACCTCGGGACCTCATGTTGAGCAGTCCCGATTGAAAATCCAATTGAAAGTAAATTTATGAAACATTAAAAGATATGGCAACTGAAACAATCAACAAAATTAAAATCATTAATGTCTTTTATCGTAGCAAAAGTGCTACGCGGCTACGCTCGTAGCATTGCGATTTCTAGTAATCAAACTAACCGTTTGCGTTTGACACCGCGTTTGTAAATGTTGAATTCACGTTTTTTATTCTGGTCAATGTTCGAAATAAAAAGTCGCTAGTTTGTTTTTATTGGAAACGTTTAGGCAATATTTATTTTTGTGTAGTTGCTCAAAGAGTGGCAGTTTTTAAAATAAATTCAATAAAAATGTATGGCTGATGGTCATTCGTATATTTATAAAGTCAGCAGGCTTTGTTTATGGTTGGATATGCTGTGATTGAACCTTACGTACAAAATCGATTATATATTCATAATCACATCATTCCTTTTTTTTAATTACATATAAGAATTAAAGGATATTACAGTGATCGCATACATCTTTAGCCTTGAAATTCTTAACTTAATAATATAATTTGAAAAATATCTTAAAAAATCGTGACAAATTGAAAAATTAAACTTTATTACAGCATTCTTAAAGAGCAATTCCGTAGCAAGTATAAAATAAACTACGACATACTTTAATACTGTATTTTACGAGAAAACCAAAGGAAGCCATAACTATTAAAAATACTTTTTTATATACAACAGACACGGGTGTCTGGGAAGTTTTTATCACCACAGAAGTATTATATTACACTCCCTGCAAACCGAGGAATCCAGGCCAAGCACTTGTATTTAAAATGAAAACACCACGCGTTCTTGAGAACAATCTGTCTTTTTCATTCTCACCATTATAACTTTAAAGTTTATTATCTTAATGCACTGCATTGTATTATATATACTGCATTGTATTGTTGCATATTTATAGGTACTAAGTTGCAAATGCCACATTTCTGGATCACATATTTTGGCCCTTTTTTTTGCGGATGGGTAATCATCAAATAACTCCCCCCGCTCTAGACGTCACGGGGGGGAGTGTCAGACTAGTACAGACTAAAACCCACCCATGTTCCTTCTATTGCCCTTTATGTGTTGAGCCCGCAGCATCTCTTTCGAAGAACCCGCAAGCCTGGCAGGCGGTGGCCTTGGCAAGCCCCTCTGCGAAGATTGATGGTCAGTTGATCTCACGGTTGCAAGCGCGACTGTTGGGTACAGGGTTCAATTTCCAGGTTGGGAAAGAAGTGTTTTTGCATTTTTTCGCTGCCCCGTGCATTGAAAATCACATGAAGCTGTTTGTCCTGTACCTGTAACCCTACTATGACCTCTTAAAGCAATTCTTATTCCGCTGAGGGAAAGAGACAGAGCTATACAGGGTGTCTAGCACCATCTCTTTCACTCAGTGGAATAAGAATTGCTATAAGATGTCATAGTAGCCCTTCTGATCTCTTTCCCATTGTGTCGGATTGCCGTCCCGTCGGACTATGAAAGTGAGTAGGTGAGTCAGAATGAGTGAGTCGAAATGGGTGAGTGTCACACACTTATGCATTTATTGTATCTCACGCCGATTGACCGCCGTGGGCGAAACGGTCAAGAGGACAAGATATAAATGAATCTTCATATTCAGGCACTGGGCAAAATGTTATTGGGATTCATCCTTCATGAGTTTATCAGTAGCAGCCAAGGAATCTAGATCTTAGCTCGGTTGATGGCATTAGGCCCGCTCCATATTTATCCATATAACTTGAATAATGTAGGTACTTCTAGCCTATGCCTTACCTTGCGGTGATTACAGGCTAATGGTGTTATGAAAAAGAGTCTTTAACCGTTTTAAATCATTAGATACATTGTCGCTCTGTCTCCCAAAACAAATGAAGCCTGCTAAGTAAATTTTCTCTGTCCAGAAAACAAAATAAAAAAGCAGCTCAAATCAAAAGACAACAGATTCAGTTAATTCAACTGGTTTGCGGAAAACCTGCAGGCATCGTATTAAAAAAAAAACAGAACATCATGAAAAAGATAATATTTTATTCACGACGTTTCTAGGACGTTTTTAATTTATGAAATTAAGATTTCCCGGGAGTCTGTGCTTCGAGGCGCGGATTTATTTTGTTCAGTACATTTTATGTAGTTTTCTGTTGGATTGGGTGTACTAGGGTAGTATGCATGTGAGGAAGTAAGTACTGGAAGAGGTTTTATACCTTAACCATCAAAGCCAAATGCTGGCTGGTTGGCAATGACATTCCAATACTCGGTCGTTTTAAAAGAAAGAGAACGTACGATTAAAAATGACGTAGATGGTGATGTATCTTTCAAATATTGACGGGCCTGTTGGTCTAGTGGTTAGTGGCCCTGAATGCTGAGCCGGAGGTTGTGGGTTCGATTCCCACCCAGGACAAACTTTGTGTTATGAGCATGATTGTTTGTTCTGTGTCTGGGTGTGATTTATCTATAATATGTAGTATATTTATAAATTATATAAGTATGTATATCAGTTGTCTGGTTACCATAACACAAGCTCTGCTTAGCTTGGGAATCTGATCCCAAGCTATGTGTGAGCTGTCCCAAGATATTTATTTATTATTATTTATTTATATTTATATAATAAAAAATACATATAATCTTAAAGTATTATATGTGCTTTTATTGTAGTAATATAGTGCATATCTTACTGAACACACGCGATGCGGTATTGCAGTATTACAAAATGAGTCACCTTGTAATGTTTGAGCAAGTTATTCACATGCAACTGTGCACATGTTGGCGTTTGACGGCACGGTTAGCGCAGTGGCTTTGTGATTGACTGCCGCGCCGTGTGTCACGGGTTCGGTCCCCGCACCGGACAAATATTTGTATTTCCTACAGGTAGTTGTTCCGAGTCTGGTTGTTCGTGTATGTGAGTTTAAATGTTTGTAAACGCACACAAGATACAGAAGAAAGTTTTAGTGTGGGACAACATAAAACAAAAGTTATTTGTTAAAATTGGCCATTATCTTGCAGATTATATACGTAGTACACGTTTTTCAAATTCTGTGAAGATAGGAATTTCTCGTAAAATTATAAATAAGATTACGAACCCTATGTACCTTCGCAAAATTCCACCGTTACTTATATAATACTAGCTTTTGCCCGCAACTTCGCTCGAGTCCACCCCCCCCCCGCTTTACAAGAAATAGAGGGTTAGAAAGAGACAAAAAGTAGCCTATGACACTCTCCAAAAATTTCCAATAAAACAAAAAAAAGACGGACAAATAAACAGACATACACATAAACTTTCCCATTTATAATATTAGTATGGATTGCTGTTATATGTACCTAGAAGTATATCAGTATTATTTAAATAAAAAATACCTTATTATAATATAGTAATTCATTACGGTATACAGTTACGTAGAAATCAGTCATGTCATTACTTTATGTCTAAACACTAAGCTTTAGCTCCACACAATGAAATCTCTGAGCTTCACTTATTCTGAGACAGTTAAAGAGCTTACACAAGACTGCGGCATACTACAAAGCTCATGTATGTAGTAGTAAAATAACTAAACAGACCATAATAGGATTGACTTAAGATTTTAGATGTTTCAGGTGCACATTAACAGATGATTACTATGATACAGGATAATGTACCTTATATTTACCACCTTCGGTTCACAATGTGAGTTGTGCCAATAACACCTTGCTAATGGAAATCGAATCCGAAATCGTGGTCATTTCAAAAGTTTTGTTTGTTTTCCTGACTAATAACGCATAGACTGCTTATTTGCACGACCGATCGCTTATAAAAGACCGCGGGGTTATATTCAATCCAACTCTACTTTTTGCCTTTTGGTCTAGTGGTTAGTGGCCCTGACTGCTGAGCCGAAAGTCATGGGTTCGATTCCCACCCAGGATAAAGTTTGTGTGATGAGCATGATTGTTTGTTCTGTGTCTGGGTGTGATTTTTCTATAATACTAGCTGTGCCCAGCGGTTTCACCCGCTGCTCAGTTAGGGGCATAAAAATAGATGTTAGCCGATTCTCAGACCTACCCGATATGTACACTAAATTTCGTTCAAATCGGTCCAGCCGTTTTGGAGGAGTATGGGAACGAAAATTGTGACACGAGAATTTTATAAATTAGATGTATGTATTTATAAATTATATAAGTATGTATATCAGTTGTCTGGTTACCAAAACACAAGCTCTGCTTAGCTTGAGATCAGATAGCCGTGTGTGAGTTGTCCCAAGATATTTATTTTATTAAATAGCCACGAATCTTGCGCTGCATATGCATGTATTTTAGCATCATAAAGACTATTGTCGTTCGAAACTTTGAAGATTGTTTTTAAAAGTAATTCTCAGAATTATTTAGTGAACCCTCTCTAATGTGCGTAGTATTATTCCTCCCATGTCGTTTTTCCAACCGTGGTCAGACTTCCGACTCCCATTAATGGGACCAGGGGTCCAAAACGTGCTACGGGTGGTAAATATAGTAATTATTTAAATTTGTTATTGATTTAATTACCACTGAAATATCCTTGTAGGTCTATTGGTAACAAGCGCGGCTGGGAAGAGTCATACTTTTACTGATTAAAACCCACCCATGTTCCTTTTTTTGCCCTTTATTTTCCAAGTCCGAATCTTAAGTGCCAAGGGCGATGTAGAATGGAGCAACGACATCTAACGTCAAAAATACGGTTGGTTGTTTCCTATGGAGAAGAACCAGCACGACACTCCATGATTACTTTTTCTAAAAAGATATCTTAAGACGACTAAAATAACACGTAATAACGTGTACTGTCTCATTAAGTGACCTCAGCCTTTTTAGTAAACAGCCTAAGATCTTTTTTGTTTTTAAAACTTTGCCCAACACTAGGATTTTCTTTTGTATCGTGGGTGCGTCTTCAAACATTAAAACTCACATACACAAACAGCCAGACCCGAAACAACTACATTTTTGTAGGCCATACAAATATTTGTTCCGTGCGGGAAGCGAACCCGCGGCACGCAGCACAGCAGTCCATCGCTCAGCCATTGCGCTAACCAGACTATCTAGTTAAAACAACACTGTGTCATGTGTTTACATTGCACTGGATTTGCTATCAAAACACGTAAGTACACTCAACAAAAACCGGCCAAGAGCGTGTCGGGCCACGCTCAGTGTAGGGTTCCGTAGTTTCCCGTCCGTCACAATAAGTGTTCCCAGTTATGAGGCCAACCGAACAATTCGGTAATACCCGATCCAATGTAATAAGTACCTACACCGCCATCTCTCGGGGAATTGGGTTACTAATTAAGACAAAGACGTGCAATTTCGGTGGTAATTTTAGATTACGAGAACCGATTTCAATAATTCTTTTTTTGTTTGAAAAAACATACGTTCAGGATAATAAAATATGTAAACAAAGTTACAAAAAATGCTTGCATATACGATTATACTACAAACTTAGTCCAGAAATTATTTTGTACAACTTTTTTTTTGTACAAAAACTGTTGTGTCAATCAAGTTCAAAATAATTTTCATAGAAAGTCCTTATAAAGTTCTACTTTTCAGATTTTTTTCATATTTTCTAAACTTATGGTTCAAAAGTTAGAGGGGGGGGGGACACATTGTTTTTTACTTTTGGAGCGATTATTTCCGAAATTAATGACATTATCAAAAAATGATTTTAGTAAACCCCTATTCATTTTTAAATACCTTTCCAACAATATATCACACGTTAGGGTTGAAATTAAAAAAAAATCACTTCCCACTTTACATATAGGGTGGCTACCCTAATAAAACATTTTTTTTTAATTTTTATTTTACCACTTTGTCGGCGTGATTGATATACATATTGGTACCAAATTTCAGCTTTCTAGTGCTAACGGTCACAGAGATTAAGCGAGGACGGACGGACAGACAGACATGGCGAAACTATAAGGGTTCCTAGTTGACTACGGAACCCTAAAAAAGATAAGTTACCACGCTCGTCACATATAGATGGACTTTAATTAAAGACCGATAAACGTGTTTAATTCAAATTCAAATTTAATTTAATTACATAGCAGTTTGTTTTCTACCAAATAAATTCAATAAAATTGAAAATATTCATGAATCGTTCTATAAGTGCCCATGTAGGCCTATCTATACTAATATTATAAAGCTGAAGAGTTTGTTTGTTTGTTTGTTTGTTTGAACGCACTAATCTCAGGGACTACTGGTTGGAATTGGAAAATTCTTTTAGTGTTGGATAGTCCATTTCTTGAGGAAGGCTATAGGCTATATAACATCACGCTACAACCAACAGGTGCTGAGCAGCGTGGGTGAAACCGCGTGGAACAGCTAGTGTGAAATATAACATTTAGTTTTTTGCTTCATTTTGAAATTCAACTGTATCTGACGACCCTGGTTACTGACCTATCTCCTTTGGTTGTCTGTACGTACGTATGTCGCAGTCCCTAATGCTAAGTTAACACAACAAGCGAGCATAGCTCGTAGTAACTATTATTAGCTGTGTTTATTTAACTAATTACATACAAGCTTAAAACTGGTTTCTTGTTGAGTATTATGGTTGTAGCCGAAGCTTCTACCCGACTGTGACAGAGCCCGAACGAGGGTTATGAGTTTTTTTTATTAGATATGGGAGTATGAGAATCCTACTAATAAATCCGAATGTTTGTATTTCAGACTATATCCATCTCTGTCCAAATTTCATCAAGATCGATTCAGCCGTTTTGACGTGAAAGAGTAACAAACATCCATACATTCATCCATCCTCACAAACATTGGCATTTATAATATTATAGTAGGACTAATACAGTCGACAGTCGTCTAAGCACGTGTCTTTATTGTTCTTTAGATCCACTAAAACCTAACGTTATCATACATTTTAATTGCCTACAAATTAGTATGCGTACTGTCAAGTCCTTGCGTCTATATTACTAAACTAAACTTAGTTAAAACGTGACTAGGCTAACTTTGGAACTTTTTGACGATTCCAACTGCTTGAATGTCAAATTAACGTTAATTCGTAGCCTGTATAATAACTGTGGAACCATTCGTTGTTTTATCTTAATTGGTGAAGTTAGATGTGTGAAGAGTTTAGGTGTTATTAATGGTGGCGAAAGTATTATTTAATACTTAATATAATTCTTTTGTGCGAAACGGATTAATTAATTAGTTTAATACTTTAAACATGTTATTTATTTTATGATAAATTGGAAAATTTATTTTTATTGACACAGTCTTTTTGTTTCGGATGAGAAATCCTTAGATAACTACCCTCGTTCTGGGCGGAGCGGAACGGAGTGTCAAACTGACCAAAACCCATTGTTGTTCCTTCTTTTGCCCTTTGAGTTCCGGAGCTGCGGTTTCTATTTAACCTTGTCTAAGTGATATCTATGTCAACTCGTCTAGTGATCAATTCTTTGTGAAGAACTCGGGTCTGGGTATCAGCCACCAGCTCGATATTTAGGTTAAGTTGCTTTGAAAAAGTCGTATCCATTCATTAATACCGAGTTCCCTCGAAAAGCACGATAAGCCTCTGGTTCAGAATGTCATTTGTAGATATTTGACAGTAATTTCAGGTAGACCGAAAGTCGTATATTTGGGAAAAGGCTTGGCAGATGATGAGGGGAAGTTTTCTTCAAAATTGTTGATAAAGTGGTGAGGGTGTGCATTATTTTCCTTAACAAGCTGACCAGGAAGCTTGTAGAAGCTATTTTAAATCTGGGCTTTTAATACTAGGCTTTTATTAACTTTGTCGAAATCATGTCCAAATTAAAAAGCACAAATGTTACACCAAAAATAAAACCGCTCTCTACAAGTCTTACTTTATTTTTAGTACTGCGTGGGTGTATAAAACCCGCATGTACACAAAGCGATCAGCTGTTGCGCCCAAAAAAGCCGCCGAAAAAAGCATTCCTTTCTCCCTTTGATGTGTTTTTCTTTCATTTATAAAAAAGCTACCAATCCGAACAGAATAGCAATGAAATCATTTCCTTTGCGCAACGATCAAAGAAATAAATTCCCGGCTCACTGGAATGTCACTAATGTGACAATAAATAGTCTTGTGCAAGTCGGCTCGTACTTATCTTTAGATATTTAAATCCTACAGGGTGATAGAATTAGTTTGCCGAAGACGTTTGAAACTTTGCGATGTTTTTTGTATCTTTTCGTATTTAATTAGCAGTGTTGTATCAGTCTGCACAGTTGATCGATCTATAAAAAACAATATGCAGTTCACTTACATGGACACATTTTTTTTTGGCTATAGTAGTCAGGCTTTTTAGCCACGCACTCTGGGTTTGTGCCCCTTTGACAGCAACATACGCTCGCCCTCTATTAAATAGGTCTTAAAAAAACATAACTTCGAAAATGTGGGTTTGTGGTGGAATATTATGAAAGGCGTTTGCCCAGCAGTGGGACAGTTAAAAGCAAGTATTATAAACCAGAGAACGTCAAGGTGCCACTTTTTAATAAAATTATCCGAGGATAATTTTATAGCGACGCTGCAAACCATTTAACCCTTTAAACGATCGTTGTCATAAAGTAATTTGTTGTCTGAAAGGTTTCATCGATTAATTCGTTGTCAGAAAGGTTTTATTCGTCTTTGTACTATAATCTCCTATTTAGTTTGACTTGATACCTTTGCCTTGTTATAATTTCAATGGATTCTTGATTACGATAGGTGTTATTCTATTGTTTTTTTTTTTTTAAATTAATCATTGTATTTCCATGCAACTGAGACTCACAGATCCAAAAAACGAAATTTGAAAAATGCACTACCTTTAACTTAAACTAGCTGGCGCTCGCGGTTTCACCCGCGTGATATCGAAAAAAAAGTATCCTATGTGTTATTCCAGACGATAATCTACCTCTGTGCCAAATTCCATTAAGACCCTTTCACCTGTTTTGACGAGAAAGAGTAACTAACAAACATCCATACATCCATCCAACCTCACACACATTCGCATTTATAAAATTAATAGGATCTTAATCATCTATCTTTTCTAATAGTCCAAAATAGTGTACTTTAATAAAGAATGATCTTTTATTACCTACACAATATAAATCCATAATCCAAACAAACATAAAACAAATCTACAATATCCCACAACCGATTTACGCGAAATCGTAAAACTAAAAGGCGTTATTCTGTAACCTCGATATCTCTATGTCTATAGCGAGTTATCTCGAACGATTGTGACATATCCTTAGAGAGGCGGTGTGATTTAAAATATTGGAGACAGGTCCCCAAGGTAGCTGTCGACACCTCGTGTCAGGACTGACGAGAAAAAATGTATATTTGTGGTGTGTGATTTGCATACGAGCTGTGAGTTCGCTTTGTTTTGAATTGATATTGTTACATATTATCTGCCTAGCCTTTTTGTAACTAAGTTACGGTCAGCATCAAGTCTTACCAGGTGCAGCTGCAGTAAAGGTAAGACTGGTCAGACTTCAGGGCTTTAACGAATGTCAAAGGTCTGCAATTGACCGCCTGTGATGTTAATTTACCTTTAAAAAACTTTGAATTGGAGAAGTTTTTATTTTCTACCGCGTATTCCTTTCGTATTCCTCGTGCGCCTCAAAGAGGTGTCATCAAAGCAGATGGCCCCGCCAGGCTACTGCCTGCCGGAGTTGTCGGTTGTTCGAATGAAATGCCGCGGCCACGGATCACAAGGGCAAAAGAAGGAACATGGATGGGTTTAGTTAGTAAAAGTCTTACACTCTTTCCCGAACCGCCTAGAGCAGGGAAGTTGACGATTTACCAATTTCGATTTCGAAACTTTAGTAAAAACAACAGTAACATTTTTTTTTTAAAGAATAAAAGAAACTACAGTAACAGATCATTAAAAAATCAATCATAAATTGAAAACTTAACCCACAATTCTATCCACGAATCACAAAACCGACCGATAATCAGCATAACAACAGGATGTTGAAACAAAAAAGGACCTCATAACTCAAAACCTCCACAGAAGAGGATTACGGGATTCGGCCTGTAAATGAAATACTGACGCATTGGCCTTTTTAATGAGGTCGTGAAGCATCGTTAGTAATGCGGCGGTATCGATGACTCGCCTAGAGGGCGCAGCTCCTCATTATTTGAGTTTTTTTTTTGAGGAAGCCGGAGCGCGCTTTAAAGCGGCTGAAAGTGCTTAATTGTAGGACACTTCACTATCTCTCAGATGTTTTATAATGATCCGTCTTTTGTAGTCATATTTAATTAAGGATCTAAGTGGAGTGATTTTTAATGTTCGTCCGTCATAATGATTTTGACGCTTGTGTGTAAAATTACGTTTTTTTTTATCTGTAATTAGAAACCATACAAATGTTTATAATAATTTTCCATTTTTATTTTCAGGTAAGTCCCGTTAACTTCATCACAGTCACTGGATTTTTTTATGTGAGTAAAAAATATTTTTTTGAAAGTCATATTTAGGTGCTAAGTTCGATCAAAACATTCGATAATCAAGTAAAGAGAAGCAAAAAACAAGTTTCCGAACGAAAACAAAAACAGCTAATCGAACTATTTTTCACTGAGCCGCTCACAAACTTGGCGAGTAATCCCATTATTGTACAGAAAGTGAAAATAGGTAACAGCAGACGTGTTGTTTACTTGCCTAGCGCCATACAACAATTATGTAGTCCACACGGCCATATAGCGAGCGTGGGTCCAATTTGGAAGCCAGCCAATGAGAGCACGTTCTCGATAACTGAATATGCAAGTGGACACAAGTGACATTAGGGCTGTCACTAACGTCATGTTACAGGTAACTGAATCACGTTTAGGGAGCTTTATGTCCGCGAATTTTGGTGGTAAAGTAAGCGAGAATTTAAAAAAAAAAGTTGTTTTTGGTTAGTTTTTTTCTTGCCTGCCAGGCGGTGACCACTCACTATCTGTTATCCATGACTAGCTGGCGCCCGCGTGGTATAAAAGAAGTATTTTATGTGTTATTCCAGACGAAAATCTACCTCTGTGTTAAATTTCATCGAGATCCGTCCAACCGTTTTGACGCGAAAGAGTAAGAAACATCAATACATCCAAACATCCATCCATCCTCACAAACATTCGCATTTATAATATAAGTAAGATTTTCTTTTGTACCCAAATCCTCGCCTATATTTAATTTAAAACTCCGTTTTTATTTCATTTCTTCCTTTTACTTTGTACTCTTTTATGTGTACTTTAAATCCTGTTCGTCGCTATTGTTGTATTTGTATGTCCTCACTCTACACTGTACCAAAATTCATCAAAATCGGTTTAGCCATTTAGGCGTGAAGACGTAACAAACAAACAATCTCACTTTCGCTTTTATAATATTAGTAAGGATTATTATCACCCACTAACATAAAATACTTCAGCAAGCAATTTATTTCGCTTTCACAAACCTATAACTTTTCTGAACAAACTTGGACTCTACCTACACAGTTAAGTACATAGACATTATTGAGTAGGTATTAAACTAAAATTAGTTACTCCCACAGTTACTTTGTATTCTTAGGTAAATAAAGTCAAACTTAATTTTAGCAGTTCAACATAGGAAACTTCTGCAATATTGTATTTATAAAAATAATTTGACTTAGTTTGACGACAAGGTTGGCGCTGTGGCTGAATGATCGCCTGCTGCACAGCGTGTCGCAGGTTCAAAAAAAATAATTAAGATTTCATTGTTTTCTTTCATTTAACTTATGAAATTTGCTAAAAAGATTTCATCCTTATTGACCCTAACGATCGATGCAATAAAAGTACAGGATACAACTTTTACAGATTTTAGTCGGTTCGATAACCTTGTGCGGCAAGCGAATGTTTACAAAACGGTTCAATGCCGTTTTCTTTCTTTTCAAAAATAAAGGAAAACTTCTTTGAGTAAAATTTTCTATCTAAAATATTAAGAGTACTTCCCCTTTAGGTGGCATTACAAAATTCCTCCCTGTATATGGTCGTAGTCGTAAGCTTGTACTCTCCTTCGGTTTTTTAATCACTTCCTTGGAAAAATAAACAACATTTTAATGCAATGAAATTCAAAAAGCAATAGACCTAAATCCACAAACAGCACAAAAAGATAGAAAAAAAAGTAATCCTATAAATTTTAAACATCTTTGCTTTGTTTCCTTTGTGCTACAATTAGGAACAATAAAGTTAGGCAGTGTCCAAAGTTGTGCACTTAGAGAAACTACCGTACAATAGGAGGTAGCCTACTTCAAGCCTGCTAGTATGAATATCACCTGAGCACAATTACAATTAGCTCCTATGTTTCTCTTAGTACCAAAGAGTATGTAATACAAATAGAGCGTGTATTTAACATGCAAACTGTTTTTAAGCTGTACGATTTTCCTAAAAATATTTTGACAAAAATTATAGACTTAACTTTACTAGCTTCGCCTCGTGGTTTCACTCGCGTGGTAATAGAATATACAATATATCTTTATGAATTGTAGCCTATGTGTTTTTCTGATATGTAGGGTATAATATTGTAAAGTTTCATCAAAGTCCATTCAGTCGTTTTTGCGTGAAATTGCAACAAACATACTTCTTTCTTTCTTCACGGTTATACAAATATAATAGGATACGAAAATATACATAGGTTTTAAGAAAAATTTACTGTATTACCGAGCCTAGTAACTTTTCTTTTTCTTGACTTCATTGCAATTATTAGCATAGGTACTTTTACTAACTGTCTTGCGCAGTTTTACCGCGTCTTTAGTTCCTGCCCGATCCCGTGGGTAGTAACGCGATGTTGTATAACCTATTTTACTTTCTAATAATGTAGCTTCCTAGTGAAAGAATTGTTTAAATCGGTCCAGTTGTTTTGGAGCTTATTCGATACAATCAAGGAAACAAATCGTTCGTCTTTATAATATTAGTATAGATCTATTACCGCGGCCCCGGAACGTAAAGGGCAATAGAAGGAACATGGGTGAGTTTTAGTCAGTACAACTGACTTACGTACTTCCGCCCAGAGTGGAGGAAGCTATTTGATGATTTCCCACCCCAAAAAAAAAGTATAGATCTATTAGTTTAATTATGTTTTTTATAGTTACCGCTGCCCTCGTTGATGGCTGCAACCTATCTAAACACGCTCCCTTAAACGGAATATTTGGCTGACCTCGAAACTAAATTGTCTATCTACCAATACTGTCTGCCTGACCTGCTAAAGTAGTGTTATACTTTAGCAGGTCACGCTTCCGTAAACGTTCTGTAGCTTGTCCAATTCATACTGCAAGGTCGAAACTATTGTCTCTTGATTTCTGAACTGGAGCAAACTCAGGGCAATAGTTATTAGGTAAATGCATACATTTAGTAGATGTCTGCGAGGCTCCAATTTATAGATGTTTGCTTGCCGAACTTGAGATTGTTGGAGGGATTTGAGTAAGCGATAGTTTGATTTGTGTGTTATTTGACTTCGTAGTGATGGCCCAGAGTTAAAGCGCCTCGCCTCACATTCATGAGGTTATAAGTTCAAATCCTAGCAAGTAACAATGTGACTTTTAGTATTCTTATATACTCTCTACAGTTTATCTCAGACATCACAAATATCAGTAACGGAAAACAGCGTGAGAAAACCTAACTGAGCAAAGCCCTCTTCTCATACAAAGCAGGCACGAGCACCACGCTTGCTCAAGAAAAGTTGGCGATGTCAGACTATTAAGTCTGACATCGCCAAGTTTCCTCCTACAAATATTTTAAAATCAAATGTTTGTGAGGATGGATAGATGTATGTAGGGATGTATTTATGTTTGTTACTCTTCCAAGTCAAAACGGCAGAACTGATTTTGATAAAATTTGGCACAGAGGTAGATTGTAGTCTGGAACATAGGATACATTTTTTTCAATCATCCCGCGGTAGTAGCCGCGGGCGCCAGCTAATATTTTCGTACTTAGAAAACAAACCAATAAAGAAGAACAAAAAAACCTATTTGCTATTTGTTAATATTCGACACAGTGTAGGTATTTCAGCCTGAAAATATTTCGACTGCGGATGTGTTAGGCTGGGACTCAGCTCTGGGGCTGGCTTAACGCGACAGTCAATCTTGTGAATTTATTTTATTTACCCGCTGCCCGCCAAACGGTGGCCATTTTGCATTTTTATCTAGGTCTCTGTGTGGAAAATAAAATCACATTTATTTTTGATGTTTTGTTAGACTATTTTCGATATTTTTATTCATAACTGGAGTTTTTTTTCTGCAGATTTACTTAATAACCTATGTGTAAAAGATTTTGATTTGATGAGATGAAGATTGGTAACGAAACATGTGTCATGTCTAAAAGGGTAGTGAAGGATATGGTGAATAAGAAATTACTGTACTAATTTAAAACAAATTTTGTCGAACAATGACACGGTTGGCGCAGTGGCTAAGCCTTTGACTGCTGCGCTACGTGTCGCGGGTTCGATTTGATTCGCACGGAACAAATATTAGTATGACCTATAGATAGTTGTCCCGGGTCTTGCTGTTTATGTGTGTGAGTTTAAATGTTTGTAAACGCATCCACGATACAGAAATAATTCATGTGTTCCACCACCTAAAAGAACTATGCTATAACTTAAGTATAGTATTTAATAATCCCGCTAAACAAAGTTGCGATAAACATTATAATTTTGTTAATAAAACCTTTTATACAGCAATAATTATTATTCAATTAAACAGAACTAACCGAGCATATAAACTAAAAACATACACAAACTAATAATAAAAATATGTAGGTACAAGTAAATATGGTAAATTACGGAGCGTCAAAAAATTCGTCAGCATCGCAGTCAACAGGAAAAATGCCCAAAAAAAATTTTGCTAATTAAATACGACATGAGGAGCTCGTGTCTAGGTAACAGCAGCTGGTGGGGTCGATGTTTAGGTTATGTTGTTGTGTTGATCTGTGAATGAGTGACCCGTTACCAAGTTTCCACCGCGACTGCCTTTCCTTGAGTTATGAGTCGAGCTACACGATAACTGACAAATGCTTGCACTGACTGGACAGGTCCACTCAAATCTGTGTGGTGCTTTCTTAAAAATAATCACACACGTTTGAGTTGAAAGAATCTCAGACATTTGTGTTAGTAAAACAAATGTCTCTATTTATACTAACAATTTTGGAACAATATGTCCGTAAATCAAAACTGAATTGAATTAGTCTGCATAGTCCTCATGGGACTATTTTTGTCTGGACCTTAAAAGTGACTATGACCTCTAAGTTTGTTTCTACTGATTCTTCCCAGAGTAGTCGGGTACAAAACAGCGGCCTCATCTAATTTTAAAAAGCAACATGTAAAAACCTACTTAGAAAATGAACATCATTCATCATTGGCATTCTTATGAATTATCGAACTAAATCATCTTGCCCCTCTCTATTCTGCAATCTGTGCCATCCCCAACACAAATCCATCTGACGTTGGCCTTATATGGGACGATGTGTGGTCGCGCGTCGTGGCGTGGCGAAGTTCCAGAGCCACACGACTTACGACACACATTAATGTCGAAGGCACACTTGCTGTGATCATTTGAGGCCTCTTGGCTCCCTGTGTTCGTAAAAATTTTCAAATGTTCGAAGATGTGTTCGGATATTGTTTTTGGCCTGCGTTCGGTGTTTTGTACTCATTCTAGTGGGCTGTGTCTTGGTTGTTTTTTTTTAATTTGGCCAGACTTTGAGCTGCGGCCATTTTGGACATTGTCCTTTGATCTTATATGCTTGAACTAAGCTTAATAGCTAACGATAAGTAAGCTTAAAGATTAATGTTGCACTTACATCCTATTAGGCGTTGGAAAAAGGCAGGTACTTACTAATTCCAGTCCAGGTAGGTATTCAAAATATACGTATAATGAAAGGATTAATCAGTTTCTTAAAAATCACTGTCACTATAGTTAGATTTTAACCTAAATCCAGTACACTTTTTATAATCCTTTTTTCTACTATCCTACACATATTATAAATGCAAATGTTTGTTAGGATGGATATCCATCCGGATGTATGGATGTTTGTTACTCTTTCACGTCAAACGGCTGAACGGACCTTGATGAAATTCGGTACAGACTACTGAGGTAGATTATAGTCTAGAATAACACAGGATTTTTTTTCGATATTACGCGGGCGAATCCGCGGGCGCCAGCTAGTAAGATCATAAAAGAGTTTATAATTGATAGAATATACTAATACATCACTTTCCGATGCTCTTGGCTCCAGAGCCAACAATGTATGGGCGCAGAGCAATATCCTTTGAAACTGCGACTCGCATTCGATCAACTGCATCATAAATATAAAAAACGCTATCAAAATTACAATAACTTTTCTGACCGATTCTTTAAAATATTCATAGTTTTTAACACGAGCGGCCAAAAACCACATTTTGTCGCGTCAAGTTAAATATTTTACGAGAAATGCGGTTTTAGGTAACCAAATATTCTGAACGAAGCGTATTCACAAAGACTAAAACTTATAGGAAACGTTCAAAGCACTAATTTAGGAAATTCAATGAAGAGTTTCGGAGTATACTTTCGGTTTTAGAATATTAATGAGAATAAAATTCGGTGGCCATGGGTTTATTAAGGTGGGTATTACACAGGCAAATTTATTTGCTTGACTAGCTTTTGCCCGCGGCTTCGCTCGTTAAATTCGGGGTAACACAATTCCCCTTTGCTGATTTGCAGGTACCTGCTACATGCAGTTTTTGCCCTTGCGCCTTATTGATTTGTAATAGCAAAGCTAAGTTTTCCCTTTTATTCCCTCTTTCTCCCTCATACTCCAATTAAAAAAATAGCCTAAGTCCGTCTCATGGGTCCGAACTATCTCCATACCAAAATTCATCAAAATCGGTTTAGCCATTAAGGCGTGAAGAGGTAACAAACAAACAAACTCAATTTCGCTTTTATAATATTAGTAAGGATTTAGGGCATAGCATAAGAGGTTTCACCACATCTAGTAACACGTAATGGCAATTGCCATGTTCCTTTCCTTTTCTGTCACTCACAGAACCGTCATTTGCTAGAGCGAAACAGAGCGGGAGGGCTATAGGCGCGGCGGCATCAACAATGCACTCCGGAGCAAGCGTTCTCAACCATGTCTCTCTACTTCTATGAGAGTAACATTGTATGCGTGAATAATGTTAGCACGCAACAGCAGAAAGAAGAAATACCAAGGCTCCGAAACACAAAGGGGAAAAGAAGCCTGCGGGGTTGCGGGTTGTTCGAAGGATATACCGTGGCCCCAGTGCGTGGGGGGCACTAGGAGGAGCATGGGTGGGTTTTAGTCAGCACAAGTCTGATACTCCCCCCCCTCGCTCCGCCCAGAGCGGGAGACGATATTTGATGATTTTCAATCCGAAAAAAAAGGGGGAAATAAGGAACATGGATTTAATCACTAAAAGTCTGATGCTTCGCCAGAGTGGAGGAATATTTCCCATCTCTAAAAAAAAACATCGATGATCACGCTTTGTTTGATATTGCAGCCAGATGGGGTGCAACCTTAAGCAGCTTATTATGATAGCAGGGACATCTAGCTTCTCTCTATGAAAGGGAATATGCTATGATCCAGTCTCCAGTCAGACCCAGGAGATCTATGTCCATTGTCCACCATAGTTGCTTAGTGAGTGAAATAATGACGTAAAAACAATTCATTAGAATCACAATAACAAGAAAAGGTATACCCGAATTAAATAAAACATTACTTTTGGATATTTCCTATCTATCTTCGAGAATAATACCCTTGTAAACGCAGCTTTAGACAAGAAACGACGTGTTGACTGTTATCACTCTCTGTGGATCTCGATTTTGGAATGTAATGCCGTAGAATGGAGACCGTTAATGGTTGTACATTGTGTGCAGGTGTGGTGTAAGATAAAGGAGTTATTTTACTTTTATTAAGGTAGTGACATTTAAAATGATGAAATGCATAAATAAACTGCCTCGCTGGTCAAGTGGCTGCAAGCGCTAGCACGGTCCTGGATTTGATTTGATCGGGAAAGTATTATTGGGTCAGGTTTTTTTTTAACCCTTTGTACCCGGTTGATGAAGATTATGAATAGGATGTACTATGAGGCGTCATACAGAGTTTCTTTTGCAACTTAGGAAAAAGTGTAATTTTATTCGCTTATTTAATCACACCATGTACACTAAAAATATGTCCCTCTCCCCCCCCCCCCCACACAAACACCTTTTTTTTATTTTTTTTTATTTACAATAATATAAGTGAAGATTGGAGCCTACAACTACAGGCATTTCTGGGCCTAAATGGAGCCTACTCGTCTTGTGGGTGTACTATTTGGTATGCCTCTGTCTACCCTGGCCTTTTAATGATTACAGGATTATATAAAAATAAACTGTGTGTGTTTTATACAAATTTTAATACATAGGCGGTAAAAATGTAATTAAAAACTGTTATCTTTTTTAAATAACTGACAGCTAGCGTCTTCGCTGAGGGGTCTAGAAACTGAATTCATGGCAAGACTATGTGCGTTGATGACCTTTTTTGATCTCACATTTTCATTGATTTTCGCGCAATATTGCAAAGAATCACGTCATGTAGCGCTTTCGTATCGCATTTCTAGGACCACGTGAAAATAGTGATTTTCTGATGTAAAGTAAAATATCTTATCTATCCCGTTTTGCATATTCTGACGCATAGGTGCATTATTATGAGAAAAATCACTGTCAGTTTGCTGGCACTATCAAAATATTGTATGTCATGTAGTTATAGTCCTTATATTTATATGAGTTTCCAGACAAGCATGGTCCCTAACATTATTAATATCATTTTGTGTATCTATTTTATTCAGTTTTAGGGTTCCGTATCTCAAAAGGAAAAACCGGAACAATTATAGGATCTCTTTGTTAATAGTCTGTTTCAAAATCAAAATCATTTATTTCAAGTAGGCCAGTTACAGGCACTTTAGAACTGTCGAAACATTGACAACAATAAAATGAAGCTACAGTCCCAGCCACAAGGCATCATAACTGTGAAAGTACTGTATTTGCCTATTTCAAAGCGTAGATTTCTACGGAAAAGAATGGGCAAGAAACTCCATGAACAGTCTTTTAAAAAAGAATATTGTTATAAAACCTTGGTTACATAATTCGTGTTAATATGGTAAACTATGTGAGAACGATGTAGCAAGACGTTTGTCTGTCTGTCATGATCTTGAGAACTCGTGAAGGTGTCTAGTACAAATTAAAACCATATACTCATGTTTGAGGTCCTTAGGAACTGCGAAAATCAACCCTCTAAGTTTACGCAGACAAAAGATATGGCTGTTTGTGTCGCAAGTTTGTACGGAACCATCGGCGCGCGGGTCCTACTCGCACTGGGCCGCTTACTCTTATTGTTAAAATATATCCAAAGTACCGGTGTTTGGCTTTGGTGGCTCTAGGCATTAAAATTTTACATTCTGTGTTTTTTATTAATAGTACAAAATACAAGTTTGTAGCACTCTTTTATTAATGTTTGTGTATATTATAATAGTGCTATAAATTATGTAGATACACAATTTGTGCGCACCTAAAATCGAAATTAATGCACACAAACAAAGTAATGAGCGATTATCTATCTTCATTCTGGCACAAATTACAGGCTTTGCAATACAGTATTAAAAGCGATGAAAAAGTAGAAAATTGTGTATAATGCAAAGCTTTGTCAACTTTAATGAGATTGTGCTCATCATAAAATCGCGTTTATATTTTACAAGATAGGTGGTGCATAAGTGTCTCATAAAAAACATTATTATACAACAAGTCGATAAAAAATCTCGAGTTTATAAAATAACTAGCTGTGCCCAGCGGTTTCACCCGCTGAGGTTTAGGGGTATGAAAAATTGATGTTAGCCGATTCTCAGACCTACCCAATATGTACCCAAAATTTCATAAGAATCGGTCGATCCGTTTCGGAGGAGTATGGCAACGAAAACTGTGACACGAGAATTTTATATATTAGAAGATAAAAATCCAGCCATGTGCGAGCCGGACTCGCACACCAAGGTTTCTGTACAATTTGTATCATAAATGACTATATCTTTTAACGGCATTTTATAGGGCAAATTTTTTCACAGCTACGTGAGACCACAAACTTGAGTATACTGTTTTAATTTCACCATGCGTTCCCTAGATAAAGGGTCTTGGAAGACAGATGGACAACTAGCTAATACTATAAGGGTTCTGGTCTTTTCTTTCGAGGTAAGGAACCCTAAAAATCTAAAGGATCCCGCCGTTATTGCCATCGAACCGATCATAGAAATAAACCGTCCATTTTCTAGCCATATTTCAAGTCAAATAAGTATCAAAGTCTTATTTATGTCTAAAAGCAGTTTGCGAACCACAGGAGCACCCGATAGTATATAAAACTTATTAGCGTCTTCTTGGCAAGCACCGCCATCTGTTGATGCAATTTGGCAAACTTTAAAGCCAATACACCGTGTCCTGTCAAATGGTACACACGGCAACAGATCAACCTATACAAAACCAGTTTATGCTGCTCTCTCAACAACGGGTCGTACACCATAAATTTCAAGTACAATGAGAGATCCGCATAAACTAGTTTTGTATAGGTTGATCTGTTGCCGTGTGTACCTGTTGGCGCTGTGAGATGTTAAAACAATTGTGAAGGTCAACAGATAAGAAGAAGTTTTTGTTAGCCTGGTATTTTCGTTCCTTTGCCTTGATGCCTTTTCTTGTACTGCGATGAAATAGGACTTCAATTCAATTATTTAATTCATCTCACATGTAAATATTTTACAAGGTCTTAAATAAGAAGAAAAGTCTAAATAATTAACGTAAAATATAAAATAATAAATCATTATAAATGTGTAAATTAGTTAAAATGTCAGGTCGATTCAATAATAAATCAATACATTATTTGTCAATACAATAATAATCCAATACATTATTCTTGATAGTATTATTATCGTATTATCGAATATGAAACCCCCACACTACTTTTCTTATTGCAAATAATAGCAGAAGTCTTTGACGAGAAGTTTCATCAGACAGTACTTCACAACTTTTATGAGCTTCACTATTAAACAGTTTGTCCATGTTATTCTTACACCGTCAAACTCGAGATACTGAAAATAATACAGAACAAATTTTCCTCGATGAAAAATTTAACATTTTCTATTTTTAGGGTTCCGTACGTCAATAAGAAAAAAACGGAACCCTTATCATCAGTTTGATGTCCATCTGTCCCTTTATCTCAAGAAAGCGACGAGGTTAATTAAACCCACATACTATGTATATAAAGGCACGTGGGTACCTGTATCAGAATCACTCATCTTAAAATGGGTAATCCCAGGAGGTATTTTAGAAGTAAGTTGACAGCTTATCGATCAGCAGCCTTATAATCACGATCCACAACTTAAATTATAATAATCACTTAATTTAACTCACATGAAAGTGGATTTCGATTTGGGACGTAGGCGATCCGTCGTAACCGTCTAGTCCACGCTACCGTTCCATTCAAAACTGCCTCGGTACGGTGGTTGACTGACGTTTCTTCGACGTTCCGCCAGAATGACAACTGTGTTGTCCTTCTCGTCAAATCAAAATAAGGTTTCTCTACTACTGGTTGGAACCAGAGACGCGCCTTCATATATATCTATGGTCTCTTAGACCTGTAAAAAAAACAAACACTTTAAATTTACGCAATCAAAAAACTTGGCCGTTTATGTCGCAAGTTTGTACGGAACCGACACCCACTTGGTCGGTTTTTTAAGCCCGGATAGGTTCCAGAAAAAATATGAGAGCTTCAAATTGTTGGGGTTTTAATTAAACGGAAGCTTTTGAAAATCAATCAGCTCGAACATTCCACCTGTTTTTACTGGAATTTAGATCCATACGTAAACAAAGGAAGGGTGGAATTACAGGGTAAGCGAGAAGGCTGTTTGTAGATTGTTCACACAATTCCCAGTACTCATTGAATTAGCGGTGTCTTCTGTGTTTCATGTTGGTGTTTGACGTAATTGTTGTTAGTGTTATTTATCTGTCTAGGTCTTTTCGTATTAAGAAGCATGAATACTGAATGTTATACTAAGAAGATTAACCCCCGAATACTGAAACGTCACTCAAAATTTAAGTCCCACTTAAGTTTAACAGAGATTAGAAGTGACGTTTGACCATACAAAATCTAAAGTTTAAGAGCTGCTCAAATGTTAAGCAGCCTTCACATTTTGAGTGACGTTTCAGTATTCGGGGGACAGTTAATTATGTCGTTGGTCAAGTAATCACAAGCGCGACTCCTGAGCATGAGGTTCCTGGGTTTGATTTCCGGCTCTGGTTAATTGTTATTGGGTTTTTTCATCGGGAAATTTTCAGTAGCAATCAAAGAGTCCCGTTTTGTGCATAATTGGTGGCAATGGGCTTGCTGGATTGCATTTAAAAGCAACTGGCGAAATTTGGTGTAGAATATGGCTTATTTATTTGATGCAACAGTTAACTGCCGTGCTAAATGCAAAAGTAGTATCTGAAAGAAAGCCGGTTTCGAGAAAATTTGAGTTTTGTGATATTTGGTTTTTACTTTAGGGAATGATACATTTCCACTGCTATTTAGCTTATTTATTTCAGCTACCCAATGCCATTAAAATCACTTTCAACATTATATTGAGTTACTGCTTTTGAGCTGAGCATTGCAGTTAAGGCAGGTTCCAAATTTGTTAAACGAGTACCACATAGCACATTTCAGTATTAAAAGTACCAAAGGGTAATAACTAAAACAGATTTTATAAACTTACTTTATAACAACGAAAACAATCCCTATTATACCACGGAGTAAAGGAAGATGAGCTTTTATACCTTAAAAGAAAAAAAAAGAAAGCGCAAACGAAAACCAACGATTCATGACGGAAAAAAACGAAGGGGCAAAAAGACCTATTGTTCGGGTAATTACTTATACTTAATGCAGAACGGCTTTGGGAAACCGAAATTTCCTCCCTAGAGTGGTTTTATTTGTCGTGGGAATATTTTTAATGTTTTCGACTAAGAATTATGTTGGCGGCAAAAGACAAAGTGTTTTGTAAAGTTTATTTATGTACTTTAAAACGCTCTAAGTCTTTGCCTTTTGGCTTCTTATATTTTTAATTCTATGAATTTTGTAGTGAGATAAATAAGCGACTTAAAAAAATACTCTCATACAACTTTGCTTGCCTGTGCGGAGGATAAATATTTCAATATTTGATGATTTAGGCATCATCATGCTGCTAAATATACGCCTGTTACAGAAAAAAAATAAAGGGAATCATTTGTCTTGGTATGGACATCTAATGAGGAGGAACGAAACGCCTGTGACTAAAAGAGTGATGTGAGAAATGAATGTTGATGGATTGAGAGGGAGAGGAAGGCCAAAGAAAAGATGGATGAATTGTGTGAGGAATGATATGAAGGAAAAATGAGTAAATGATGCGCTGACCCCAAATAGAACAGGACATGGGCAGGAAAATGATGATGATGCGGTTATATGTATGTGTTCAGATGTTATTGTGAGAGAGACTGGGCCGTCATCCAGGACGCAGGCCTAGTTAGTATACTTTATTAAGAGGAAACAGGGGCTGCCAGTTATCCATACAATAAATAATGCCTCTAGTGCACTCATTTATTTTTATAAAATCAAGGTCCTATATATGTTACCTTAATATATAAGATCCTCCCAAAAGTACAAAAAAATACACTTTTACAGCCGCCGTTGACTTCCAGACAGATTCAAAAAGTCACTTTCTTCTGCGAAACAGTCATGCTAACAAAGGAGATCGGAAGGAGGCCGGGCGTTTGAGCTAAAGAACCTCTAGCCAACCCAGCCACCGTGGGAGACGAGCGCCGCGAGACGAATCCCGGCCACCGTAGAGCAATGAGTAGCTCACCATCCGTGTCGACGGCGCGTTAGTGTTCCACGCACGCCCCAAAGAGATGTCAGCAAAGCAGAGGGGCCTGCCGGGGTTGCGAGTTGTTCGAAAGAGATACCGCAGCCCCTAAATGCCTAAATGGTTTAACGAATTTTGATGAATTTAGGTACAGAGATAGTTGGGACCTTGGAGACGGACATAGGCTATTTGTTTTTTTTTTTTAAATGAAGGAGAAAGAGAGAAGAAAAGGGAAAACTTAGCTTTGTTATTACAATAAATAAGGCGCAAGGGCAAAAACTACAGGTAGCAGATACCTGCAAATCGGGAAAGGGGAAACTGTGTTACCCCGAATTGAACGCGAGCGAAACCACGGGCAAAAGCTAATGCTTATATAAAACTAAATTATTTTCGCTATACACTCTATGTACACAATTGTTTCTTGAATCTTCAATCTTAATCTCTCAATTAACGCACTTGTCTTCAACGATAATCGTCTTGAAAATTGCTAAGATACTTCAGTTCATGCATTGGCTGTAACCAAATACTTGTGCCTGATTACACGCCTTCTAGCGTTGTTCTCGTTATTATCGACACGTAGAAAGTAGCTATACCGAAGAGTCTATTCAGTAGTGATGTGCGTTCCAAATTATAATCTATCGATTGTTTCGTTCTCTAATGCTCGCCCTTGGTTTTAAATGAGAACAGAAAAATTGGAACTACAAAATTAGTTATTATAGTAATAAATTATATGTAACAGCTGGAATCTAAAACACTATTTAACAGCGGCTTATGAAATGTTACATGAGCTTTAACAATAATTATCAAATACGCGGCTGTAATATGAAACGGTGAATTTTGTGGCTAAACTGCTCACAATGAAATATTATTTGATATCACGTTTATTTTGTAACAAAATATGAAATAGCATGTACTTAAGCGGTTCGTTGGGTTTATAGAACTGTTTACACTCTATTTAACCTACATATGTATTTGCTTTTCCCTAAGAGTCGGGAACTCTTAGTAAATGTTGGTTACGAATGCACACATGTAATAATTATGAAGACATATTATGGTGTGGTATTATTTAGGGTTGATTTAAGTATCTAACATAACATCACGCTTGTTTTTAGGGTGTGGTTCTTCAAAAGGAAAAAACGGAACCCTTTTTGCATCACTTTGTTGTCCGTCTGTCTGTCAGAACCCTTTATATCGGGAACGCGTGGAGGTATCGAGTTGAAAAATTAAAACCATATACTCACCTCTATCTTCGCTTTGTGCTGTGAAATCAACCAAAGTTTACGCAGTCAAAATATATGGCTGTTTATGTTGCAAGTTTGTACGGAACCCTTGGTGCGCTAGCGTGACTCGCTCTTCTATAAGCCACTGCCTATAATAGGTACCTACAGCCAATATCACCGGTAACAGTATACAACCTAATTTAAAGGTTTTGTTTCCGAAAATCGACTACTTGTTTAGTTCTGTTGTGAGTGAACAACGAACGTGTAGAAATATCGATAACTGATTTATTTGGTCACATCACTATACGAATGAGAGATCTTCACATTAATGTGAACGATCTTTTATTATAGGAAAGGGTTGGTAGTATATGGAGCATTAATTGGCACAATTAATAGTAGAATTGGGTGCCGATACAGAAAAATGTTGGACAAATATTGGTTCAAACATCGGTTAATACAATAGAAGTCAGTCTTTGACTTTTATATTGTGGAAATCTTACAAACTGGTCAGAGTTCATCATTACAGTTTGTAAACACGGTTTACGAATAAATGTAAAATTAACAGTGAACATTCTAAACAATTCAAATTATACTAAACTAACGGGTGTTTAAAGACCCTTAACGAACCGCGAGTACGCGATTGAGAAACTACGATTGACAAAAAAAACGTTTCCCATCCCCATTTTCTCGTGGTTTCCGAAGAAAAAAGGGAACTCGATAAGTCATCACCCATCCATTGACCAAACCTAGACAAGAGCGGTTTAACCTCAAAATCAAGCCGTTCCGCTGTTATAATTAAGGCAGGCTCCTCTAAAATGATATTGAAACTGGTCCTGTCAACTGATATTCTCCGAAAAATAATACCCGCAGTAACAACTTCGTAGCTTGATGTTTAAAACTAAACACTTTTTCCGTCGCCACTACATAGAGCCGGAATATCAGTTTCGTCTATGCTCGACTTTAGTAACATCACAGGAGCGCAGTATAGTGTCAACTAGGACCATTATTATCTAGCCTAGCAGTTTACCAACAAATTCCGCTTTATGATAATGGTGGTGATAGCTTGGTCCCTGTTCTTCTTACCGCGGTGGCCTTATATATATATATATATATATACTAGCTGTGCCCAGCGGTTTCACCCGCTGAGGTTTAGGGGTATGAAAAATAGATGTTAGCCGATTCTCAGACCTACCCCATATGTACACAAAATTTCGTTTAAATTGGTCCAGCCGTTTTGGAGCAGTATGGCAACGAAAACTGTGATACGAGAATTTTAGATTTTATTAAAGTATAAAAAACTAGCTTCCGCCCGCGTCTTCGTCCGCGTGGCAAAGCAATCGAAAAAAAATATTTTTCTCACCCCTTTTCTTTCCTCTTTCTCCCCCATTTCTCACTTTAAAAAAAATAACCTCTGTCCGTCTCCAGGGTCTCAACTATCTCTGTAACAAAATTCATCAAAATCGGTTCGGCCATTTAGACGTGAAGACGAAACAAACTCACTTTTGCTATCATAATATTAGTAAGGCTTCACTATAGTATCGCCCAAGTTTGTCAGTAAAAACAAAGAACCTTTCTTTTCCAAAAAATACTTTTTTTTATTCATATTGGACTTCGCGAGTAAACCTTTCAGATTATAATTTAATTTTGAAAATCGGCACTCAATCGCGTAACAAATATACAAAAAAACACAGTCAAATTGAGAACCTCTAAGTCAGTCAAAAAATGTTGCCGAAGAAGCAAACCAAAACAAATACTAAAAACGCAACTATCATAAATGGAAATGAAAGGCTCCACCTTATTTATTTTTAAAACGTAAACGTTGCGTAAGGACGCACCCTAGAGACTCGCCCTGCATTCGTACGCAAACCTCTAAATAATCTAGTGGTTGTTCCATTAATTCCATTCTCAATGTGCCCGAAGTGTTCCCTAAAGATTCCAGCAATTGTGTTGACAATTCCGTTGATTTTATCTCTTATTCCCAAGTGAATGAAATGTGACATAACTTTGTAGTGAGGTAAAAAGTGTAAGTTTGACGGCGTGATACCCGTATCGCGGTGTAAACAGAGTATCAGAAACACGCAAGCTAACGGCTGTCACGCGATAGCTGCGTACTTAGAACTACATTATTCACCAACATTGGAGTGTGGTAAGTCTTGAGAGGTTTACAGTAGCGATTTGGAAACTAAATATTTTTGTATGAAGCCTACGTTGTAATGCTGGTGCTTTCGAATAACATTGTAGGCGGTTATGAAAACAGGGTGGAATTCAAGTGCGTTCCGAGATGAGCTTAATGAAAGCAGATTGTATTGAACGCTTTGCAATTCTGTTGCCTTTAACGAAATGAGCGGTAAATAATGGTAAATAAATTCACATTGAGCAAAGTCTTGCTTTATTACTAGAAACATTTTTCGGATAGCTTATTCGTCGTATTGTGTACACGATAAAAAAAACAATCTACACTAATATTATTAAGTAATTTAAATTATAAAAATAAAATGTTTGTTTGTTTGTATCGAATAGGCTCCAAAACTACTGATACTAATATGAAAACTACTACTGATATGAAAACATTTTTTTATCTGATATAAAGCTATCAGGAAGTAGCATATTTGACGGGCCTCTTGGTCTAGTGGTTAGTGGCCCTGACTGCTGAGCCGAAGGCTGTGGGTTCGATTCCCACCCAGGACAAACTTTGTGTGATGAGCACGATTGTTTGTTCTGTGTCTGGGTGTGATTTATCTATAATATGTACGTATTTATAAATTATATAAGTATTATATCAGTTGTCTGGTTACCATAACACAAGCTCTGCTTAGCTTGGGATCAAATAGCCGTGTGTGAGTTGTCCCAAGATATTTATTATTTATTTATATGCTATAAAACACCACGCTACTACCCACAGGAGCAAGGCAGCTACTAAACACGCGGGTGAAACACGTAAGACAGCTAGTTAACAGATAATTTCATTAAACGACCTGTCTAAAACTGTGATGAACAGTAAACTCAATAATAACAGTGAACATTAACTATATAACGATAATGAAATAAAATTTAAGCTGCATTCAACTTTAAGCTGAGGTAAAGAAGCGAATAAATCTTTGCTTAAAACAGCTTAACTTGCGTTATGCTGCTTCTAAAATCCACGATTTAACTTAAGAAAATGTTATTCAGTGTACATTTTAAGTTAATTTTCATAACTTGCGAAATTGCAATAAGTAAAATGAACGGTGTTTTAATTCTAATTTTTTTTAGTTTTCTGCTACATTAAGTTAATAAATTGAATGCACCTAACTTACTAACTGATAAAAAAATAAAGTTGGCGAATCTATGGGTTTGTTTCCCTTTCATTTGGACTGCAAGCAAAACTTAATAAAACAATTCATTGTAATTAATGGATCCTTTCAAAATACAATTGAATGAATGAAACCATTTGCAAAAGGCACTACAAATATCAATTATTTCGTGGTTTGTTTGTAAAATGTCGAGTACCAATCCAATTATGTTTTTCATTGTTATCAAATTTCAGAATATGTTAGTTTGTGTAAGAAAAAAGTATTGTGGGGTTTTAAGAAACCACGGTAAAAGTGAAACTTTTTTTCACATTATAGACATTTAGACGTCCCTACTGCGCGGGCAACCGTCACGCGACATGCAACACCTAGACGAAAGACTTTGAGACGATAAGAATAAGAATAATTTATTGTTCCGAGAAAATACAGTTTTTACATTGAATCCTGAAACCCACACTAGGATTCCCTGTGTCGTGAGTTCCAGGCTCCTTCGCTCCGTTTACAATTTTAAGTAATGTGTGTGTCTTAGAACTAGGAATTATATACATAAAGAAATAAAAGTAACTAAATCAAAAGATTACCCAATTTTATATGTATTTTTTTAAACTAATTATCTTTTAAAATGAGACTTTTAATACGATGTAAGAAAGTTTCATTTTAAAAGATAATCAATGTGTTCGGACCGTTTCTGCCTACAATTTTTTTTTTAAGACACTAAGGACTTGTAGTTGGACTTGGATATGGTCAACAGCTAGTTAGCTCTCAAGTACGGTCTGTAAGATATTCATTTTCGTCTAAGTCCACTATTCTGCTTTAGCTTTGAGCTGATTGAAATAGGATTTAGGGTCCTTAAATGGCCGCTATCGTTAAATAGGATACTTCTTAATTGGTCATTTTTGGAAACTGAGGGTTCCAAAGGAAAGAAAGAGAAGACAGCAAGTTATCATCAGCCTAACCTTTTCTCAACTGTGCTGGCGTTGGCTTCCAGTCTTACCAGATGCAGCTGAATACCAGTAATTTACATGGAGTGACTGCCTATCTGACCTCCACAACCCAGTTAAAACTGGATAGTATGATACCCCTAGGTAAGATTGGTCTGTCTTTTGGGACTCTGACTACCTATAACGACTGTCAAAAATCTACAAATGACAGCCGGGACCAACAGCTTTACATGCTTTCCAAGGCATGGAGGAAACTCGGTATGTAGCGGACGGTCACCCATCCACAGACCGACCTAGGCAAGCGCGGCTTTACGCAAAGATCGACCCGAATGGCTGATATTATTTAGCCACGAGCTCAAGACAAGACAGCAAGTGATAAGAATAAATAGGTATATATCTTTGTTTATGTTTTGTAGTTCTGTTTTGTACATCATTGTGGAATACTGAGACCCAATATCGCATTCACTCATATTTGATTTAACGATACGATTAACTTTCTCGTGGAACTGTTTAAGGAGTTAATTCAGTCCCGTTAAAAGTTCATAAAACAAACATACAAATATCTTAATATAAGCAATACGCAATACATACGACTTAGTTCGAATAATTTCATGAAACTCAATTTTATTCCCATCATAAAGTTATATGTGGTGCGAGGCTGATTCTAAATTCATTGCGTCGTCGAGGCCTCAATCAGAATAATATACAAGTACTAGCTTTTGCCCGCGGCTTCGCTCGCGTTAAATTCGGTATAACACAGTACCTGCTACTTGCTGTTTTTGCCCTGGCGCCTTATTGATTTGTAATAGCAACGCTAAGTTTTCCCTTTTCTTCCCTCTTTCTCCCTTATATCCCATTTTTTTTTTAAATTAGCCTATGTCCGTCTCCTGGTTGCCAACTATCTCTGTGCCAAAATTCATCAAAATCGGTTTCGCCATTTAGGCGTGAAAACGTTACAAACTCACTTCCTCTTTTATAATATTAGTGAAGACATACATCACAGGCTGTATTGCAGACCTTTGACAGTCGTTAAATCCCAAAAATCTGACCATTCTTACCTTTACTGCAGCTGCTGCTGCACCTGGTAGAACTAGATGCCAACCCCAACTTAGTTAAAAAAGCTAGGCACGTAAAATATCACAATATCCCACTTTTATTTTAAATTAGCGTATCTCCAGGGTCCAAACAATCTCCGTACCAAAATTCATCAAAATCGGTTTGGCAAAATAGGCGTGAAGACGTAACAAACAAACAGGCTCACTTTTGCAATATTAGTAAGGATTTCAAAACGCTATCATCCCCGCTACCTCTTACAACTTACTCCACACCCACCGATTAATTCAGTTACAAAATGGGTGCAGCACAACAAGTACAAAACACACAAACGTATGTTTGCACATCAGTTTTACGTGCCGCTTGTACCCGCGTTGTGTGAATGTGTCGCCTACAAGTTGGTACGACGCCTACTTTTTATGCTTTTCTCTCATTTCCCGTTGAATGTTGAGTTTTGTCTATAATAAAGAGACACGTTTTGTTTGTTCGGTTGGTAGAGCTTGTTGAGTTTAGATGATGTTAATTTTCTTTTTTTTTGTTGTTGTTGGGTGTCTGTAGTGACGTATGGACACCTCTCATCCGCGTGGTTAGACTGTGAAAAGGATCTCACATCGCATTTCCTTGTATGAAATCCACTGAATGTCTAACTCACTTTCACCGCCCGACTGAAATGACGCCCCATTGTGAATTGCAAAAGAGCTTTCCAAATGTTTTCTTTTAAATTCTCACATAGAAACCGTTTCCAATTAAACTAAATATCGCCAAGTGCGAGTCGGACTCGCGCACCGAGGGTTCCGTATGAACTTATGACATAAACGGCTATATCTTTCGACTGCGTAGACATAAGTTCATTTTTCACAGCTCCAAGGGACCGACAGCCGACAGACTTGATGTGCAGAGAAACACGCGCACGCCATACGGCTTCCAACTATAGAAAAAAGTGTCGTTACAACTTTTGGTCTTCATTTTTTCCGTCTAGCCGTCTTTCGCATCGCGCGATAAGGAACTTCGTTCCAAAAATAGTAGCCCATCGGTATCGGAAACAGAGTTCAAACTACCGGTAGTCAGGGTTCCAGAGAGGAACCTCTTAACTACTGCCCGCTGTATCAAACCTTTGATTCAGCGATCTAATGAGGTGGTATCTCCTTAGGTGTTGGTCAAGGCTTTTAGCAATGAAGCTATTGATTGTAACGGCTATCGGCACAATAATCGCTGAGACCACATTGCACATGTCAACAATGTCACAAGCCTAGTCAATATACTTGATTTGGAAAAGTCGTTAATTCATAATTTTAACAAATTGAGTGGTATTTAAAATTTTTTAGAATATTTAAATACCGCTCAATTCGTTTAAATTGTCATAGAGTAATAAAATCTATGGGAATGAAGTCCCTGCGGAACACTGAACATAAATAAACACCATGTCCCGTACACAACCATCCAATTAGTAGATTAGATAATTGCTAAGCTATTAAGTTTTGTCATTTAACTATTAGAGTTTGTAAACTAAATTGGCAATTCTAGCTTAGTACCTTCTTATATAGTACTTATTTAAAGCAATAAACTAATTTACATTTAAAGTATAGTGAATGAAGTGACTTTTGTTTGATTTATCGATTTCCGAAATTAGTTGTAAATTTTAACTCAAGTGAGGAAACCTTGTCATTGCAGCCGATGCGGATTTAACGCACAAGCCGCAAGGAGAGACTGTTATAAAGCCGAGAACAACAGTGACATATTCTCACGTGATTTAAACGACGATTCTAAATAGACTTCGGAGAAATTAAACAACAGAACAAAAAGTATTCGATTTTTCCCCGCGCTGTGTCTTCCGACTGAAGGAGAAACGAAGGCATCGCCGACATCGCTAAACAACCTATTATTAAAAAAAGTTTTTTTTTAAATTTAGTACTCAATAAATATCGATTTGTTGTTAAGCAAATTATTCTATAAATGATCATGTTTATTACTGATATTTTGGTGATAAACAGTTTTTTTGTTTTTAAATAAATATGAAGACCTTAAAAACAAGTGCCTCTGTGCTCTAAAAAAAATACTGCTGGCTATAGGGATTTAAGCAGTTGTTTACAGTTATCCGCGATGAAACAGAAAAAAATGAAGCCTCTTGTTTTAATAAATGAGGAAAAAGCACACGACTGAAATCAATTGCATTTTAATTCTTTCAAACAAAAATTATTTCATTAATACTGAAATTAAAACCAGAGCTTATCCATATAATTCTACAGCTAGTTACATAAAAGGGGATACAATAGATTTAGGTTGAGGTTATCAATAGGGTGGGCCAGGTGAAGAGGGTAGAAAATGTCACGGGTGATGGAGAGGCCAAGGAAGTGAGGTCGTGCTCTATACGTAGGCACAAGTAGTGCGGTATATAGAGTAGTGGGCCACGATCCAGCTTGCGACTGGCAGAAATGGATTATTCCATATTCAAATGTCAATTCGAAAGGAGATCGTGTATTTTTTTTCTGGTTTATATGGTTTGTTTTTTTCTTCCTCTGAATCTTTAAATAACTTACCCCGATCTGGGTGGAGCAGGGGGGAGTGTCAGATTTGTAGTGAGTAAACCACCCATGTTCTCTTTTTTGCACTTTATGATTCGAGCCGCGGTATCTCTTTCGAACAACCCGCTACCTCGGCAGACGGTAGTCTTGCCAGGCCCCATATAAATCCTGAATTTATATGGCTTTATACTACAAGTGTAAACTTGTAGTATGTTATTATTAGTGTACACCATAGAGACTCTTTCTTCCTAGATAATTTGAGGCAAGAAGGTATTTTAGTAAACAAAGATAAAAGGGAATTTTGTTAAAAAGAAAAGTTTATTTTAAATTATATTTTTCGACGTAACAGAGTTTTCATATCTTTTTTGGTCGGAATGAGCTCATTAATTTAATCTTAATATAATTAGTTTTTACGAAAAAAGAGATTATTTAGCGTGTTGCTTCTTTCATTAATATTTTGTTAGTTATAAAAAGAGAGCCTCGTTGGTTTAGTAGTTGCAACCGCTACTACTGAGCACATGGTCGTGGGTTCAGTTTTTCCATCAACTCCTTCTCAGCAGAGAACAACGAAGTCTGGACTTTTGCCCTGTTGATCTAAATCTAGCAATATTGGTTTTTGTCCATCAGGAACTTTTCAGCAGCAACCATGGGGTCTGGATTTTTAATGTTAATCGGTCTCCCAACGCAACGACGGCGACGGTTGGATAAATTATTCTACTTTTAAATATTTAAACATAGAGGATAAATTTTTATATGTATTCTCTGCTTTGAAAACTGTTGCAACGAAAACTTCTTCGGTTTTTTTTTCAGGAGAGCTGATTCTTGCTGCTGTTTTCACTATTTGTTCGAACTTGTTAATTTTAACTAGGTCTTTTTAGAAAATAAATTTGACTGAGTATGTTATAATATACTATTCTGCGTCGCTTGGAATAACTAACACGAATAGTGTTATAATACAGGAATACTGCATTATTATAAAATACTAAAATATCCAAACAAGCGATATATTTTTTCTATTTCAGAGGCTTTTTGTTTTAAATAATTTTAGCCCCCTGGGGTTCTAAATTTTTATTAAACTGCACACGTTTATCTTCCTACACTTACTCCACAAAATAAATGGAAAAATACACAATTTCACCCCATAAACAACTAACCCAAGTTGACACTGCTTCGCTCAAATCGCTCACAATTACCAATTATCCGACAAAATTGCCTTCGTATATAAGACTTGCGAGGTCACGCGGGTTCGCCCGAATATGGGTCGCTAGGTGATCGAGAAACATTGAGGTACAAGCCCGAGAAATGAGAAATTAAGATTAGGATAATGAATCTTGATTAGCTTTCAATAATTAACTTAATTTTGAATTATTAAAGGTTTTTCAATTTATCCCAATATCTGAGCACATTGAACAATCAGAGAAGCTCGTGGCTAAATAAATAGCAGAAGCTCGGGTCGATCTTTAGGTTAAGCCGCGTTTGCCTAGGTTGGTCTCTGGATGGTCGACCGAGTTACATACCGAGTTTCCTCCGTGCCTCGGAGAGCACGTTAAGCCGTTGGTCCCGGCTGTCATTTGTAGATCTTTAACACTCGTTACAGGTAGTCAGTGTTCCGAAAGTCAGTCAAGTCAAGTCAGTCAGTCTTACCAAGGGGTATCGTATTACCCAGTATTAACTGGGTTGTGGAGGTTAGATAGGCAGTCGCTCCATGTAAAATACTGATATTCAGCTGCATCCGGTTAGACTGGAAGCCGACCCCAACTTAAACTGAAACGCTCTTGGAATGCTATAAAATTAAGATAAAATATAGTAAATCCTACTTTCTACTAATATAATAAATACGGATGTGTGTGAGGATGGATTGATGTATGGATGTTTGTTACTCTTTCACGTCAAAATGGCTGAACGGATTTTGATGAAATTTGCCACAGTGGTAGATTATGGTCTGGCACAACTCATAGGATATATTTTTTTTCGATATCACGCGTTCAAATCTTTCCTCTTTATTATTTTACATTTATTATTAACTAGCGTTTGCCCGCGGCTCGCGCTCGCGATAAATCGGGGTAACACAGTTCCCTTTTCCTGATTTGCAGGTACCTGCTACCTAAAATTTTTGCCCTTGCGCCTTGATTTGTAATAGCAAAGCTAAGTTTCCCTTTCCTTCCTTCTTTCTCCCTCATATCACACTATATAAAAAATTGCCTATGTTCGTCTCCTGTGTCCCAACTATCTCTGTACCAAAATTCATCAAAATTGGTTTAGCGATTAAGGCGTGAAGAGGTAAAAACAAACAAACAAACTCACTTTCGCTTTTATAATATTAGTATCTAAGGATAATAAATATATAGGTATGTTGGTAGTAAAAACAGACTATTAGTCATAGCTCATAGATTATGTCCCACATTCACTGAACTTTCATCGCTTGCGGTATTATTGGACATTTTCAGTCACATACTATCAATTTGTACGATTTATAATTACGTTCCTGTCACTCAAATGTTTTTATTTCAGGCTTGTGGAGCGGAATCGTGTTTTCAGCTTTGTACGAATAATGTAAATAACATTAATTTATTGGTTAATGATGTTGAAATTGTTAAGTGAAATAAAACCTTTTATTTATTAGTATCTTCGCCCCGCGGTGTTACCCGTGTTGAAAAACTATATTTGAGTTATTGATCATCCCACAGAAAAACCGCGTTTATCCGGAATTAAAAGTAGCTCATATGTTAATCCAGGTCTTAAGCTATCTACATATCAATTTGCAAATCGGTACAGACGTTCGGGCTTGAAGGAGTAACAAACACACACATACATACTTTGATGATGACATCTTCACGCCTGTAATCCCCGAAGGATTGGGTAGAATATTACTACTCCATTTCGCCAGTTAAGTCCCATGATAACAGAGGGCAGTCTAATGCCATCTACCCACACAAATCAGGACTTCGTAGCTGTTAGTGAAAAATTCCTATTTTACAAAACCCAATAACAATTTGCCAGACCAAGGAATTGAACCCAGGACCTCAGAGTTAGCAGTCGCAATTGTGCCCGCAGAGGTGCGAAGCAAGGGGCCTATCATGGCCACCGCCTGCACGGGTTGCGGGTTGTTCGAGAGATACCGCGGCCCCGGAACATAAAAACAAAAGAAGGAACATGGGTAGGTTTTAATCAGTAAAAGTCTGACAATTCCCCACGCTGCCATCCCCAAAACAAGACAGTGTAAAGCATTAACAGTCTAAATGTAGAACTTTAATATTACTACAAGGTGTTGAACCCCAAAATTCTCTCCCTTAGCAACAGCGCCCATCCTTTTATATCGTGGTCTCGTAGGCGTATAATAGCGCTTCAGGAGTGCTGGCTGCTGCCTGAGGAACTGCCGTTTCTGAACACCATCCATGATGACTTTAGCAGCACGGGGACATCGGCCGTTGATACGTCTGTTGGCATACTGCGTGGGCGACCCTATGGAGGGGTGGCTCTGCTATGGCGTAAAAGTGTTTTCAGTGAAGTGTCAGTCGTTCCGAGTGAAAACTCGAGAGTGTGTGCGATACGTATTAATACGCGTGAAAGGCCTTTCCTTGTGATGAGTGTGTACATGCCCACGGATGCAGTGAGTAACCTGCCTGAATTCTCGCACTGTTTAGGACTGGTAAGTGCAATCGTGGACGGCAGTGATGTGGAGGCGGTTTATTGTCTTGGTGACTTTAACGCGCATCCGCATGAGCTGTTTTTTAAGGACTTGTTAAATTACTGTTCGGATAATAATTTTACATGCGTTGATGTGGATAGGCTCGGATTGATGTCGAACACGTTTACGTATGTCAGTGACTGTAACGGGGCTAGGCGATGGCTTGATCACTGTGTCTGCACAGAATCGTCTCTGAAAACTGTTCGGAGTGTTAGCGTTAAGCATGATGTTATGTGGTCGGATCACTACCCATTGTTGATCGAATGTGATCTCAATATAATTAGGCCGAAAGTTAAGCAGAGTGTTGCTAACGTTAACTCAGTGGTGTGGGGTGAAAAAAGCTTAGATGCTATTCACACATATAGGCAAGAATGCCATCGGCGATTGCGTAATATTGACTTCCCTAGCGTATTGTCGAATTGTTGTGATCGCATGTGTAGTGATTCGGGTCACAATCTAATAATAGATTGTTTGTATCGTGATGTGGTATCCGCTTTAAGGGAGGCCGCCACTGTTAGCAGGGAGAAACGAGCTGTTGGTAGGAAGCCGAAGCGCGTGGTGGGTTGGAATAGGCACGTAAGTGGGGCTCACGCGTACGCCAGGCTCAAATTTACTGAGTGGGTTAAATGTGGCAAACCTATGTCTGGTGTGCTTTATAATGAAATGTGTGACACTCGTAAGATCTTTAAATCCAAGTTACGGTGGTGCCAGAATCACCAAGAGCAAATACAGATGGACGTTTTAGCCGAGTTGCACACTAAAAAAGACTTTCGGAACTTCTGGAAAGCTACAAAAAAGCAAAACCTTAAACCAGGTTTGCCTTTGAGCGTCGATGGCGTATCTGCGGAAAGGGATATTGCTAATATTTTTAAGTCCCAGTTTTGTGTTGAGCCAAGCATTATTCCATCCCCTGGGGTGGTCGATGCTGAGTTTCAGTGTACTGTCCTGGAACCAAGAGTTAAGTTCTCAGCTGCGGGTATAGCTAAAACCATAGGGTGTATGACCCGGGGTAAGTCGCCAGGACATGACGGACTCAGCATTGAGCACCTACAGCATGCAGGTCCCCACCTGCCACGTGTTTTGGCTATGCTGTTCACGTTCTGCCTTCGCCATTCGTACTTGCCAGACGAGCTGATGAGGACAGTCGTAGTACCAATTGTCAAAAACAAAACAGGTGATTTATCTGATAAAAACAATTACAGGCCGATATCATTGGCGACAGTCATCGCGAAAGTATTTGACAGCATGCTTAATGCTCAGCTAAATAGGACAATAACTTTGCACGATAACCAGTTTGGGTTTAGGCCTAAACTGTCCACAGATAGTGCTATAGTGAGCTTAAAGCATGCTGTCAGATATTACACAGATCGGAGTACACCTGTTTACGCCTGCTTCCTCGATCTGTCTAGGGCGTTTGACCTGGTTTCCTACGAAGTGTTGTGGAAAAAGTTGCTCGATAGGCAAGTTGCCCCAGAAGTCATTAAAATTTTCCAGCACTGGTACGGGAGCCAGGTCAATACCGTTAAGTGGTCGGGAGCTCTGTCGGACTCGTACAGGTTGGAGTGCGGGGTGAGGCAGGGAGGATTGAGCTCACCTACGCTCTTCAATCTGTATATCGATGAACTTGTTGCCGAGCTTAGCAGTCGCCATGTTGGATGCTATGTTGATGATGTATGCTTTAACAATATCAGCTATGCTGATGATATGGTGCTGCTGAGCGCGTCAGTTGGGGGACTCAGAGAGCTAGTAAGCATCTGCGAAACATACGCTCATACACATGGCCTTAAATATAATGTGAGAAAGAGTGAGCTTATGGTTTTTAGTGCGGGTTCTAAGTGTCCGGCGGAGGTTCCACCAGTGAGGCTATGTGGGGTGCCTTTGGAGCGGGTACATACGTTTAAGTATCTGGGCCATATTGTGACGTCCGACCTGAAAGACGACGCTGATATTGAGCGAGAGAGGAGGGCGCTGTCGGTGAGGGCTAATATGATAGCCCGCAGGTTTGCTCGTTGCTCCAAGACAGTGAAGATAACCTTGTTTCGAGCCTACTGCACATCTTTTTATACGGGTAGTTTGTGGGTGTCATATTTGCAGAAATCCTACAGCGCTCTCCGCGTTCAATATAATAATGCGTTGAGGGCACTGCTGCGGTTGCCACGCTTCTGCAGCGCTTCAGGTATGTTCGCGAGCGTCCGCATTGACTGTTTCTATGCCAGCATGCGCAAGAGAGCGACCTCGATTGCAAGTAGACTGCGGGACAGCGGTAACAGTCTTCTCAACGTTGTCGCAAACAGGTTTGACGGGCCTTTTATGCAGCATTGGAAGGCATTACATGCGCCCATATATAGGGCTTGGGGCAGGTAAAATTATAAAATTATATTTTTATTGTTTTCAAAATTTAACCACTCATTATTACTATTCTAAGAAATTTAATTTAATTTAATTTATTTAATTATATTGAATCCATTTTAGTACTATTGAATCTGTTGTTTAATGATATTGAATCTATTTTAATGATATTGCATCTGTTTTTATGATAAATCTGTTTCTTAATGATAGGGAATCTGTTTTAATGTGTCTGTGTACGTCTAACAATATTATATTAATTTTCTATGGGTCTATGCCACCCGAAATAAAGTTATTCATTCATTCATAATTATATATGTAGGTTTCCTCGAAGTGAGATCCCCTGGCGGAATATTAATATGAACGCAATAATAAAATCTGTATACATAATTCTGACGACCAAACCTAGCATATACAAGGTTATTAACGAAAGTATCCTATATTAACATCTATTATCATAATGTAGACGCTGATTCTTAATTACAACTACCAGAATTTGATGATATTAATGAAAATAAAACCTTAGTTTAACAGTTAAAACCCTATTATTTATTTATTTTAATGATTAATAAATTACTGAATGCAGATACGATAAAGATAAACTGATTGTCTTTACTTTTTTTTGTGTGTATGTCCTATATAAGTTATTATCCTTATATTTTATTTGTAAATATTCTCGAATACTTTCTGTTATGCACCCTAAAGTAGACTGGTAGAAAATACCCAAGGCATTAAGTCCGCCTTTGCATAGTGTTTTTTTATACATGTGCATAAAGTTTTAATCCTTACTAATATTATAAAAGCGAAAGTGAGTTTGTTTGTTTGTTACGTCTTCACGCAATGGCTAAACCGATTTTGATGAATTTTTTGTACAGAGATAATTGGAACCCTGGAGACGGACATAGGCTAAATAATATAATAAAACATTGAGATATGAGGGACAAAGAGGGAAAATTTAGCATTGCTATTACAATAAATAAGGCGCAGGGTAAAAACTACAGGTAGCAGGTACCTGTATATCAGGAAAAGGGAACTGTGTTACCCCGTATTTAACGCGACCGAAGCCGCGGGCAAAAGCTAGTAAATAAAATTTTAATATGAGTTTTTTTTTCTGGTTCTTTTACAAACTGCTTTTATAACTATAATTTTTTTATTTACTATTAACTTGGCCGAAAACTATCGCTGTTTATGATGTAATTATTGACCGTTTCTTGTCGCCATTTTGTCATGAGCTTACGTCGTCCCCTACCTACCCCCTACCTACCTACAAGAGGTAAATCTAAAAGATTACTCGGAGGTCCTTAAGAGATTTCCGGCTTATACGACTTGGCTTCACCGTCTTATAGAACTTTGCCACTTTGCACTGAAAATGCCAACGAGAGCATTTCGTGAGAATAACTTAATAGTTCTGGCTTATGTCCGTGGATTCGTAAATAACCATCACTTCGCGTAGCTCACTGGCCGAGTGGATTGACTTCTGTGCTGCGTGTCTTGGGTTCGATTCTCGTATGTAAAAATACTTTTATGGCCGACTAAATTAGATTATACAAAATGTCAGATAGATATCAATACTAAAAATACATGCACAAAATGTTAGTCATCAATTAAATGTCAACATTCTAAAAGTTTATCATTAAGAAATTCGCTATCTGAATTAAATATACACATTGTCAATCAATAATAGTGATAGTGTGTTTTTAAATTCATTGATGCTTTTGCACTGTTAAATTTGTCGTTATTTTTATCTTATTCATTTCTTTTTTCTATTACGTAACACGGTTAGAAATAAAGGATTAACCTGCACGGATTTAAATACCCTCTTTTCTCACCTCATCGAAACATCCTTACTTACCTACTTACTACCCAAAAAAATACAGCAAATCAATACCTTTTTCCTATCTGACCTTACTTTAAACCAGACTACGTAGGTATGGTCAGCAGCGGCTTACGATAATGGAACGCGTTTGCCTGTTTTTAACCGACTTGCAAAGGAGGTCCTCATCTTGTCAGTTTATTTTTGTCTAACCTTAAAAAAAGTATATGTGAAGTTAATGAAATCATGATAAAATAAAAATACACCAAAATTACATTTTATGTGTCCGACTATACGTTATATCGGACTACACGGTTGGTTGCTTACGATAATGGAAAACGTAATGTCCTACATTAATTAGGTACTTACTTAATCCAAACATTCCTGTCAAGGCACTAAGCCTAGGTATATGTATAGTTTTACCATTTTAAATACTTTTTTTCTTACGGATGGGAAATCCTCAACTAACTTCCCCCGCTCAGAGCGAGAAGCAGTGGCGGACTTTTACTGACTAAAATCCACCCATGTTCGTTCTTTAGACCTTTATGTTCCTTGGCCGCGGTATCTCTTTCGAACAACCCGCAATCCAGGCAGACTTTCCAACCAGCTCTTGAATCTATTCATGAACAAGTAGATGTCATTTGTAGATCATTGACATGTGTTGGTGGAATGTGTCCGACATACTTTTAAGAGAAATGCACTTCTCAACTGGATGAAGTTGTTTGTAGTGGATGTTGGAGTGTTCCACGGCATTTTGGCTAAACCTACATCTAAAGCAGCAAAATTTTTGTATAGTTTTTATTTAAACAGTAATAAAGTTAAGTAATAGTAGGTCATTCTTGTAGGAATTTGTTAAATTCATTTAGGAAGTAAGTCTACTCTAAAAAAAAGTACGATGGGATTGACATCGTCACTTATTGTGTCCAAAAACCCCTAAAATAAAGAAGATTAAAAAAAAAGATCCTTGACAATTGTTTGTTAGCTTACTTAAAATTCATGTTCGAGTTTCTATTAAATTCTGTGCGTTTTTAAAATACTTTTGCCAAATTTATTAAAAATAAGTAGTGAATTGTTTCTAAACCTGTTGAATTACGGAAGTTTGTATTTAACTGTAACATTCATGATTGTTCAGTGTTCTATAAGTTATGTTGATTTTTACTTGTATTTTTAAAAACTATCTTATATTTCTTTTTAATATTATTGTTAATATTACTTAAATTCGCGGCTCAATTTGGAGTTCCGGTAAGGTAATGGCGGTAAAATGACGTTGGTTATCAGATGAGTGGGTACTTCCAATAACTTGCTTATGCCTATAAGCAAGTTATTCAAAAGTAGTCATCTCTGAGCTACGAAGTGAGCTAGTTATTATTGTTGTGTATAACTGTGTATTATCAATAAAATTATGTTGAAGTGAAACAGTATTTGAATTAGTTATGAAAAATTTTTATACGTTACGAGTAGTCAAAAGCCAGTAACTTGGACAACTGGTCTTACCAAAGAGTACGGTATTACTCGGTTACTGGTTTGTGGAGGTCAGATAGGTTCCATTTAAGATTGGGGATTTCAGCTGCATCCAAATAGACAGGAAACCAACCCTAAATTAGTTTGTAAAAAGGCAATGTCAATGTTCATATGCGACTTATATCTCAGGGCCGTTTTTTTTTCAAATAAACAAACCACAAACATTAAAACTCGGAAAAACAAGACCCAGAACAAATACCTGAAAAATGATTTGTTAAACGCGAGAATAGAACGCGCAGATTTCAGTCGCTGATTCCATTCTCATTACAACTATCACTACAACAATTGTGCTGTATATATGACACTAAATATTGGGTGTTTGGCTTAAAAATGTTTTTTAAAATCCAATTTTGCTTTCAACTCATATTACTACTGTAAAATAAACACTTTTAACTTAATCTTCCTATAATACCCAAAAAGATTATGACAAACTCTGGTTCACTGGCAGGGTATGATCCAGAATTATAGAACCAATCACAGTATAATCCCAGAAAAAACCTTCCCTAGGAACCTCTAAAAGAATCTATATCAAATCCTATAAAATCCACAATATAGAAAATCTGGAAAAAGCTAATGACAAAAACAAAAATACCTTTTAAATATTTGTTTTGACATTTTCAATGTGATCCTTTTATCCCAAGGAAGGATAATATTAAAGGTTATACAAATATGAACCCAACATTATAATGAACAGGGTAGGAAGTTGGTCACCAAGATATATTATTTACCTATTGTCCGGTGAAGGGATAAAGGGCATGATTTGTATTTGGGTAATTTTCTACAACTGTGTCTGTGGACGAGGGAAATAATATATGGAACGGAAAACTTCGTTTGTTATGTTCTATTATTTTAGGAAGAATGATTAAAGGTTATGATTCTATATTGTATTTACAGACTTTCGTAATTTTAAGTCCGTAAGATTAAGATTAGTAAGATTAAGCACTAGGCAGAATATCTCAGTCGGGGCAAGCTATGCTTCTTGTATTAAAACATATGCTTGCCCATCGTGGTACGCATATGTTTGTCTGTATTGACCGCCTCTAGATAGGGGATTTTTAGAGACATTTAAAGAAGTGTAATTAGAGTCGCTCCGTCATCCTGTATTCGTATAAAGCATTTAACATTATACTTGTAATGATTACATGAAGTATTTAGCAGAGGGAGGCCCCTTTTTTTTGCGATCGGGAAATCATCAAAAATCTTGGGGGGAGGGAGTATCAGACTTGTACTGACTAAAACCCACCCATGTTCCTTCTTTTGCCCTCTATGTTCCGGGGCCGCGGTATCTCTTTCGAACCATACGCAAAATACGCGCCTCAGACATGGAGTTGCGGAGACTAGCCCGTTATACAATACAATACAATCTCTTTCGAACAACCGGCAACCCCGGCAAGGGGGAAAGCCCCTAAAATTCTGTAACCTACATTGAATTTCGACGATACTGCTACTAGCATTACAAAAGTAATCAATAACTTTTACAAAACACAACAATACTAGCAATAACTCGATATACAGGTTGTTCAAAAAAAACACTCTCCCGCTGTTTTTTTTCGGGAGAAATGTAAACCGCTATCCCGGCGCGATAGTGTCTGGTCTGTCGTCGTACTAATTAGACGAAGCCACTTCACCCGAGGGCCCTCGCTCTAAGGCAAAGAGTTTCTTTGGGAGTACACCGCGCGGTCTACTTAATTTACATGCATTCCGCCATCTATGCCAAGATCGAAATGAATGAGAAAGTGACTTAACTACCGCTTATGTGCGGAGGGGATTGAAAAATGTGTTCTGATATTTACTGTTTGATCTGTAACTTATTTTTGGTATTACTAGATATCTATGGTCGCATTGCCATGTTGGCAACCGTTAGGCAGAGGTCACAACTCCATGGTTGGGGGAGGATAGACTGCTGCGAGGTTGACCCAAAAAGAAGAGACGGGATGACCGGGATGCGGATCCCGAAGGTGGCTCCAGGTGCCGGAGTACCTGGAAGTAAATATCTTTGCTCAGAAGACATACAAAACTAATTAGTATTTAAGGTACATAAAATGTCGAAAACATTTGTGATATCCTTATCCTTACTAATCCTTACTAATATTATAAAAGCGAAAGTGAGTTTGTTTGTTTGTTGTTTTAATTAATGGCTCAACCGATTTATATGAATTTTGGTACAGAGATAGTTGGGAACCAGGAGACGGACACAGGCTATTTTTTTTCCAAAAAAGTGGGATGTGAGAGAGAGAGAAGAAAAGGGAAAACTTAGCGTTGGTATTACAAATCAATAAGGCGCAAGGGGAACTGTGTTACCCCACCCCTCTTTTCATCTTTAAGAAATATCATCTAAACTAAAACTAATAGGGTAACTTTATTTTTTTAGATAAAACTTTACTAGTTTAATCTGAAAAAAAATTATACTCCTTATTTTTCGTCATTTACCTAAATCAAAGTAAAACACACGTACTTTCGTGTACAATCTCTGTTTTACCTCCAGATAAGAGGATGATGCATTAATTCCCCCATTGAAAACGTTGTTTGATAAAGCAACACCCTGTTAATGGCACGTTAGCTGATTAACTTGGGGGGTTGCGCCGGGGACGATGGCAGCCGAGAGTGAGACACGACTTTATTACATTATGTTTAGAAATTATTTTTAAATAATTCAGTTCTTGCTCGTTTTTTAGTCACGTTGGGTCGCTTCAAGTCTAACCGGATGCAGCTGAATACCAGTACTTTACATGGAGCGACTGCCTATCTGACCTCCACACCTCCACAACCCAGTTAGTACTGAGTAATACGATACCTCTTGGTAAGACTGGTTGTCAGACTTTCGAGACTCTGTCTACCTGTAACGACTGTCAAAAATCTATAAATGACGGGTGATCACCGTCCACAGACCAACCTAGGCAAGCGAGAGAGAGCGAGAGCCGAGAGGCTGCTATTATTTAGCCACGAGCTCCTCATATTCACAGTCATAGTAAGTTACTGTGACATTGGGTAGTTGACACCCATTGGGTAGTTAATTACGTCAAACAAAACGGCATTCTGGTATAAATTACTGGAATGCCGTTTCAAGAAAAGCCCAATTCCAAAACATCACATAAAAACGGTGTTACCTTTAAAATATGATGACTGATACGTAACTCATGAACGACGTGGTGCACCCAGACCAGGTCAGGCCCGTAAGGTTATCATAACAAGAGCGTGCGCGTACGACCAGATGTATCTATATTATCTAATCAAAACGACTCGGGGCGAATGCAACGATCATAACAAGTTTCGTCCTGCAGTTTCTGACTAAAAAGCGTGACTTTATCTATATGCGTACAAATGTACGTCATCCTTTATTTCATAAATCTAAGTGACAAAACACAATCGTAATTGAACCTATTCACAGTGTTCTAATTGAACACACGCTTTGTAAACCTGTGAAAGGAATGTTAGCTGATTAACTAGGGGAGTCGGGGCCGTGATGTGGGTGATACGACACTACGGAACCACGGCACAATTTATAGGGGTCCTCATCTATTCAAGAATTGTGAATTATTGTGAAGCCAGTTTATGTTCACTTTATTTTACGGATATCTTGTTGATTCATTTCATTTGGATTGACCTAGTGGTGGTGAGCGCGTCTGTCGATCCCTCAGTCCTGCATTCAATTTGACAGTGCAAAGTATTATTGGGTTCCCAAACCAACCCAGCTGCCGCGGGAGATGCTCCGGGCGTCAGGCGCCGTCAGACAATTCCCGGCACCGTAGACACCTGTCTGTGGGGGTTCCGGGGTTACGGGTTGGTCGAAAGAGATACCGCGGCCCCGGAATATATAGATGGTAGAAGGAATAATCTATTTGATGATTTTCCATCCGTAAAAAAAATGGTGTTTGGGTATTTTCATCAGTAATTTATCAGAATCATGTAGTCTCGATATATGCTTGATGACGGCAACAGGGTCGGCCCCATTACATGAAAATCAAATAATAACAAATATAAGGGTTCCATGTTTACCATTTGTCAACAGAACCCTAGAAATTAGGCTGCAAAAGAAAAACGGCCCATTTTTTTTGATCGACACTGATTCAATTTCAAACGATGATAGCTAATTGCTTTCTAGGAAAATGTTCCCTTATAATAATCTCATTTTAATTCGCCGCTTAAGGCGCCGTCTTTACTTATTTATTCAAGAGAGGGGCTGATGTCCTGTCTCATAATTTCGGATATTACGACATTATATCTACCTTTAGGGTTGGCCCTTGGATCATTTGATTCCCAATGCTTAAAAGTAATAAAAACGGTTTTAATGGCAAAAAGAAAAATATTGGCATTTGCATCTTTTGGATTTCTTGACTCAAATGTAGTAATTGGGATATTTTCTTACGTGAATGTTAATTTGGGCATTTTTAAGAAGGATACATCGACAGTCTTATAATGTGATTGGGAGAGTCGATAATCTTACAAGGCGACTGAGACAGACAGCAGCAGAGATAATCCCTACGATAACCAGTGTAAATGTATCGATAACCAGAGTAAATGCAACGATAACCAGAGTAAATGTATCGATGACCATAGTAAATATATCGATAACCAGAGTAAAGGTATCGATAACCAGAGTAAATGTATCGATAACCAGAGTGAATGTATCGATAACCAGAGTAAATGTATCGATAACCAGAGTAAATGTATCGATAACTAGAGTAAATGTATCGATAACCAGAGTAAATGTATCTATAACCAGAGTAAATGTATCGATAACCAGAGTAAAGGTATCGATAACCAGAGTAAAGGTATCGATAACCAGAGTAAATGTATCGATAACCAGAGTAAATGTATCGATAACCAGAGTAAATGTATCGATAACTAGAGTAAATGTATCGATAACTAGAGTAAATGTATCGATAACCAGAGTAAATGTATCGATGACTAGAGTAAATGTATCGATAACCAGAGTAAATGTATCGATAACCAGAGTAAATGTATCGATAACCAGAGTAAATGTATCGCAAAAATCAGAGCAAATGTACCGATTACCAGAGTAAATAGACTTTTTTTTAATTTATTTATTTATAGTTAATTATAACGGTATAACGCCAATTACAATAATTAACATAGAAACAAAACAATTTACACTAGGTTACATATAAAGTAAACAACTTACTGAACCTAGTTCAGTTAAAACTAACATGGAACAGTGGACACTCTTGCATACTTTGTTTCACAAAACACCAGACATACTAGCATGACTTTTTTCTATTCATCCGCAAACACATCACATTCAGGGTGGGCAGTCAGGAGAGCGTTGAGCATCTTTAAGATACGAGATATAGGTGATTCAGCTCTGGCTACAGTTTTGGAGAACGGTTGGGCGAAAAGATTGTGTCGGCGGTTCTGACGGTGTCCGATGTATTTGTCGGGCACGAATAGCCGGCAGAAAAGGGTATGAAGCTCGGGGCAGTCGATACGACCTCGGAAGGTTTTACAGGCTACCCTGAGCTGATCAAAGCCCCTTCTCATCTCTAAGGAGTTAAACCCCTACATTCCTAATAAATAGTTGGTAGGGTACATTTTCACCTTTGGAAAAAGTTCTTCAGGAATGTTTTCTGCACCTTTTCGAGCATCAAAGTCGGGGCTGCAGTGTAGGGGTGCCAGACACAGGCACTAGACTCTAGTTTGCTTCGGACCAGAGTGGTGTACAGTAGTCTCAAAACTTGTGGAAAGGATGATAATTCTAGCCCCACGACGGTGGCAGTTAAAGCCTTGAGCTGGCGTGCCAAGGTTGCGGGTTGTTCGGAAGAGATACTGCGGCCCCGGAATATAAAGGGCAAGAGAAGGAACATGGGTGGATTTTAGTTAGTAAAAGTCTGACATACCCTCCCCCCCGTTCCCCGCTTGGGCGTTTAAACTGGCGTAGCCTAGTTCGGCAATAGAATACGAGGCCAACTAAAACCAGTAGCTTCTCAGAGGACATAATAATGATGATTTTAGACAGAACTTAATCCAAAATCCGACCATTCAAACGAAGAACAGTTGGTTCAAAACATAAACCGCGAAAGTTACCGTATTATTTAGTATTTATTTAACACTTAACACAAACAGTAATATCGAGGAGAGTGGGTATGCCGCTGTCGCAAAAGTATGGCGTTAACGACCCTCGTACTACAAACATGGAACAACTGTGAATATTACTCGCACCGTTTTAAATTACTCGTTTCATACTTCTTTCTAATTGGCACCTGGGTTTGTGAAAGCTCGAAATGTTTTCGTAATGCTGGCTTTTAATATTCGCCGACACCTTTTTTAATTATAGGGTGCAAATAGTAATTAGGTGTAATGTGCGAGCCATTTGATAAGTAAGCTTTTGAAAGCTAGACCCGCTAGATTGCAATAGTGATGTTATACAAGTTGTAACAAAATAAGCACATTTAGTTTTTTTTAACGTTTCTCCTGAATCGTGGGTGCGTTAGCAAACATTTAAACTCATATACACAAACAGACAGACCTGAAACAACTACCTGTCAGTCACAAAAATATAAGTTCCATACGGGGATCGAACCCGCGACATGAGGCGCAGCAGCCAATCGCTTAACCAATGCGCCAACCGTACCGTCAAAAATTGCACAGGACCTACTATGTTTTTGTCTCTGAATCACTATTATCACCTTATCAGCATCAAGGTTGGTTGGTTGAAAATGCCCAAGGCATTAAGTCCGCCTATGTAGTACAATGTCTTTTTTACAGGTGCATGAAATTTTAATCCTTACTAATATTATAAAAGCGAAAGTGAGTTTGTTTGTCTGTTACCTCTTCACGCTTTAATGGCTAAACCGATTGTGATGAATTGGTACATAGTTATAAATAGGTAGTTGGGAACCAGGAGACGGACATAGGCTAATTTTTATTTGAATAAAGTGGGATGTGAGGGAGAAAGAGGGAAGAAAAGGGAAAACTAAGCGTTGCTATTACAAATCAATAAGGCGCAAGGGGAACTGTGTTACCCAAAATTTAACGCGGGCAAAGCCGCGGGCGAAAGCTAGTTAATTAATAAATAAGCAAAGCGTTACTAACATGATAATTAGCACTTGAAACGGGATATTTACTATGTTTGTGATTTGTTTCGAGTTTCATCCGTGAAAATGGCGTTTGCAACATCGCCGAAATATCGGAAATTTGAAACAAATTACAAACATGGTATATATCCCGTTTCAAGTATTAATTATAATGAACAGCTTTTGTTCTGTCTTTGGTATATTCATGACTTTTTTTTTTATACATGTTGATCAGTTAGTTGATCGCGTCAGCAATACAATCTTCAATTGTTTTTTTGAATTTCAAAATCATATGGAACAAAAGTTGTTTAGTTTCATGATCCGAGAGACACACGTGAAAAGGTCGCTTATTATGTTACGCCTAGTATACTAGAACGACTTAATATAATCGAGATTACATTTGAGGCGAATTAAAAGAGATTAGTATATAGTATATGATAGTTATAATTTTATTAATACACATTTTTTACAGTCCTGACTTTGATTTATATAAAACCTGAACCTGATTCTTGCTCTTGTAACATTGATCATATATCGCCAGGAGTCAGAGACTTCACAAATTTCAAAATCAAAATAGTTTATTTCACATAGACTTACATGGGCACATTGGGCACTTATAAAACGTCGGATAAAAGTGCACGGTTCGAGTTGGTCGTTTCTAATGGAGAAAAACCGGCGAGAAACTCCTTAGTTACTCTCTTAATTTTTAATTACCAATTTCTTAAGTATAATAAGATTATTGATTTATGATATGACTAGCTTTTGCTCGCGACTTCGTTCGCGTGGTATAGTGACTTCCGGTAGCACGGAGCATAATATTAACAACTCGACATTTAAAGTACTGAATTTATGCCGACTTTTGACCAATAGATGGCGCTGTATGTCCGGAATAAATTTTATTTTTATTTTTTGTAATAAAATCTATCCTATGTCTTTTCTCAAGTTCCTAACTATATCTGTACCAAATTTCACACAAATCGGTTCAGTAGATTAGGCGTGAAGAAAAGACAGACAGACAGAAAGACAGAGTTACTTTCGCATTTATAATATTAGTTTGGATATAGTCCAAATTTCACTGACTTTTACAAAGACAAGCTGCACATTACTAGTGTGCCTAATCCTTCTATCAGTGCAAGAATAGTACCTTATTTGCCTACACGAATAAAAAGCCAAAACCTAGCTTTAGTGATGTAGCTCTTCAATAACCTATATCTAAATCCATTCCATCCACTAAATCCAGTTTCACTACGAAGTTAGTGCCTCACTACCAAAACCAACCTCTTGACCCGACCGACTTAAATCCCGCAACTTACGCGGGATCTCAACCGACTGCGAGTGGAGAGAAAGAAAGATTTTTACGCGAATTCACCGCTCTAAGATCATGGGGTCTAAAACTTACGTTAAAATTCTTAAAATGGTTATAAGAGACCACAATATGAACTGCGTTTGTGATGTGAATGGTAACGTAATTCATATTATTATCCAACTAGCTGACGCCTGCGGCTTTGCCCGCGTGATATAAAAAAATAAATGTCCTATGTGTTATTCCAGACTATAATCTACCTCTGTGCCAAATTTTGTCAAGATCCGTTCAGCCGTTTTGATGTGAAAGAGTAACAAACATCCATACATCCATCCCCACTAACATTTACATTTATAATATTACTAGCTTTTGTCAGCTTCGCTCGTGTTAAATTCGGGGTAACACGGGGTTCCCTTTCCCTGATTTGAGAGAAAGAGATACAGCGGCCCCGGAACACAAAGGAGAAAAGAAGGAACATGGGTTTTAAACAGTAAAAGTCTGACACTCCCTTCCGCTCCGCCCAGAGCGGAGGAAAATATACTACTAATTCCATAGTAATGAATCTGTATGTGGCCCGAAATCCCATCCACGGCGTATACTTAACGTCTTGTCTTCAGGTATCGAGAACAAAAGAAAATTAATGAATAACCACAATGAGAGGTTTTCTTTTTACGTCCAACATCAGAAGACTGTTAATTAATATCAGCGTTGTTTTGTTTTGTGCCTAATTAAGACCCAAAAATGTAGGTATACGGGATTTTTTGACGTCAAATTAGTGGCAAAGTATAAAATAAAACAATGTGTATTCTAAACAAGCTTTTGCCCACGGTTTCGTCCGCGTATATAGCGGAAATTACCCGATGGGAAAGGAGATAAAAAAGCCTTATGAACTAACCAAGGCCACTTCATCCAAATCCGTTCAGCTAAGAAGGTAACAGACGGACTAAGTCATCAGACATTGATGGATCAAAGGTGCACGACTGCGCACCACTGATTGTTCGGATTCATGTGTGTATAGTATAACTAGCTTTTGCCCGCGGCTTCGCTCGCGTTAAATTCGGGGTAACACAATTCCCCTTTCCTGATTTGCAGGTACCTGCTATCTACAGTTTTTACCATAACAGCAAAACTAAGCTTTCCCTTTTCTTCCCGCTTTCTCCCTCATTTCTAACTTAAAAATTATAGTATGCCTATGTCCCTCTGCAGGGTATCTCTGTACCAAAATTCATCAAAATCGTTTTAGCTATTTAGGCGTGAAGACTTAGTAAAAAAACAAACAAATTCACTCTCGCTTTTATTATATTAGTAAGGATTATCACTTGCTGCGGTGATGAGGAAACCAGCATGCCTTTTTTATTACATTTTAAATAACTTTTTCTGCTTTGGACAAAGCGAAAGGGCGTGCCTTGTTGTGACTTTTACTGACTAAAACCATCCATGTCGCTTCTTTTGCCCTTTGTGATCCGGTGTCGCGGTGTCTCTTTCGAACAACCCATAACCCTGGTGGCGATGGCAGACGACTGTAACGGTGAGCAAAGGGTAGCTCACCGTCTATTGGCGACAGGCCGGGTCGACGGTGCGTGAGTGTTTCACGCGCGCCTTAAAGAGAAGTCAGCAAAGCAGAGGGGCTTGCCAGGGCCTCCGCCTGCCGGGGTTGCGGGTTGTTCGAAAGAGATACCGCGGTCACGGAACACAAGGGCAATAGAAGGAACATGGGTGGGTTTAGTCAGTAAAAGTCTGACACTCCTCCCCGCTCCGCCCAGAGCGGGGGAAGTTATTTGAAAATTTCCCACCCCAAAAAAAGGCCCCTCTGCTTTGCAGACATCTTTTAAGAGATATTTCTCGATGGCATGTCAAACAAACTCAAAAGACAATGGGCGGTATAGAAAAAACTCAGACACTAACTTACGCACTAACACACGAAAATCGTCAGAGATTCAAGTAAAATCTATAGAGGACATCAATTCACCTAAATCTATCTTTCCAATAACGCCCGTGATGCTTCGTGAAGAATAACAAAGGAAAAATTTCTTCGTCTAAAACCCATCAATTGGGCGGACCCGTAGAAACAATAGGCACAAAAAATACTTGGGCCAGTTCTCAGATGGAATGATTGACGACTGCGGGGTGCGGGGTATGAGGAAAAAAGGGGACACGATATCAAATCATATCTCCGGTAGATATGTCATGTGACTTCTGTAAGGGGGACCTCACACAGGCTTTTGGCTTTTAGCAATCATTGTCAGGACCTAAAAGGATCAATCTTCACATAATTTTCATGGTTTCAACAGTCATAACTGCTCAACTTTTTGACATGCAGCTAAATTACTAGTATTTGGATAATGCAATATAACGTCTAACAGTTACGTATTATGAACTGATTTTGAATGAACGGTCAGCAAAAGAGATAAGTAACAAGCCTTGTCAGGTGAAGTAAAATATTTGTTACAAACCGAGTGACGTCATCAACACATAAATCTGACTAGTTTATTTGTAGATCACAATTTCTATGTATATAAAAGGAAAATCACTCACTCACTCATAACTAAATCTCAGAAAATACAAGTGTTAGGAACCTCTACCTGTTTAAGACGTAGGTGCTCACTAACTTGGACGGGATTTTGCAAAACTAGGACTAAGGAGGACTAAGGAGGTGGACTAACTAAGGAGGTGAAACAGGATAGCAAAGATTGTAAGGAAGAAAGCGATTCCTTGGCCGAATTGACTTCAAATTTTACATAGGTATGCTTTAACGAAATTAATAGACAATATACGGTACGACACTTAGAACCTGAGTAGCGGGTGAAACCACAGAGCTACAACTATAACTCGTTTATAGAGCGCCTGTTGATCTGTTTAAAGAACTCCCTCGAGTACAACATAAAGAGTTAAACTTGTACCGCTGGTGACTAGTTTGTTTAATTTATACTTAGGGTTTAGTTTAGGCATTAAGTCGTGTTTGGGGACTAAACTATATTTAAATAGCACAGTTAGTGTTACTAAGCCGTCTACACCCCTTTTTCGTTGAGAAAACATGGTTTGCTTGAGCTAAAATTGTTTCAATTAATCATCAAAATTATCCTAAAATATTAACGTTAACTGTATTGTCGAATGACAATTGGTTGCCTATTTAAGAAACAGGAAAACCACACAAGGCTATGGTTTATATAAAAATCCGGTCAAGTGAGAGTTCGACTACTAAAGGGCCATATCGTGATAAATTGCCGCTCACCGGACAGACCTCCGGTGCGATCTCATGGTGGCATGGAGTTGCGGGTTGTTCGATAGAGATACCGCGGCCTCGGAACGCAATAGAAGGAACATGGGTGGGTTTTAGTCAGCACAAGTCTGACATGCCCCCCCGCTCCGCCCAGAGCGGGGGAAGTTATTGGATGATTTCCCACCTGAATAAAATATGGTGGCATGGAGAGAGCGACTGTTCCAATGCAGTGCAGGGCATGCCACAATAGTAGCGGTAAGTGCCCTCTTTGAGGAGAAGCTAGAGAGAGGCCATGGCGTGCTCACCTACCGACTGAAGAAGGAATATGGGTGGGTTTCCTCCTCCTCGCTCCGCCCAGAGCGGGGGAAGTTATCTGGGTCAAGCCTATTGCCGTCATCATCAGCATGCCGTTATAGCCGTGATATTATTAAGTTACACTGAGGTACAACGACATTATAGCCATCTCTCCTAAAACTAGTCTTGTGTTGTAGTTTATATTTCTAACCTCCAATATTAATACCTTATCTTTTTCCCTGAACTCCTAAATTTTTCACGAAGACTTCATTCCCCATCGGCACTCGAGCCGATAGTGAGTGGCATATCTAATCGATTCCTATTCATCGTGCGTGCGTATCGATTGTGCGTTTAATAAAGCTGTGTAATCGAACGCTGGCCCGCGGCTGTAGCGGTGAATGTGATCTGTTGCTATGTGGAGGGGAGCCAGGGTTTTGATGTTCACTGAGTAAAGAATTATACAGTGTCCTTTCATAAAATAACGTTGGACTCATTTTATTTGTACCAATTTCATAATTATGTATTAATAATCTTTATTAGAACAAAAACACATATGATAAATTGTATTGCGTATACGTAAGATGCATTAGTTTTGCAAACTGTGTTGCAGCTACTAACCCCCATCTCCAAGAGGGATACAAAAGCGTTTCAGAATCTATAGGTAAAATTGAACATTGTTGGTTAAAAAGAAAAAACAAACCAAATTAAATTGCAATAGTTAGTAGTTAATGTTGTACATGTGGGAGTGTTGTAAGAGAGTGTAATGAGTGTCTTTGAGATGTATGTGTAGGATATGCTTGTCAAGCTTCCTCACTAACACACTCTAGACGTGTATGTGATGTGAATGTCCTCTAGTATAAATCCTCCAGTTTTTCGTATGTTACTTTTTCTTTCTTCCATTTTTTTTTTATAAAAACCTTGGCCCACACTAGGAATTTCTCCTGTATCGTGAGTGTTTTAAGCATTTAACTCACATACACAAACAGACAGACCCGAAACAACTACCTGTAGGCCATACCCATATGTGTTCCGTGCGGGGATCGAACCCGTGACACGCAGCGCAGTAGTCGATCGCTCAGCCACTGCGCCAACGGTGCCGGGCGCCGTACGTGAGATTATGAAGCCATTTGGTCTTATTTCTTTTGCGATCCCGGAGAGTACATCGAAAATAATATTAAGCACTTTATCTATTTTATAATAAAGCTCTGGACTGCGGAGGATGAACTGCTGGCGGACAATTTCAATTTTGATATTTGATGTTGGGCAAACCCTGTCAGTTCTACGTTTTTATCTTCTACTAGCTGTTCTTCGCGGTTTCACCCACGCTGCTCAGCACCTGTTGGTCGTAGCGTGATGTTATATAGCCTATAGCCTTCCTCAAGAAATGGACTATCCAACACTAAAAGAATTTTTCAATTCTAACCAGTAGTCCCTGAGCTATAGACTATCTATATCTATACTAATATTATAAAGGTGAAGAGTTTGTTTGTTTGTTTGTTTGTTTGAACGCGCTAGTTCAAACAAACAAACAAACTCTTCAGCTTTATAATATTAGTATAGATATAGATAGTCCGTATCAAAAGACAATTAGAGGGTTTAAAGAAGACTGGACTGTAATAATAGACTGGTTTCAAGACGTCATGAAAAATGGTCGAGGGACGGCCATACTGCATGGCTTAAAAAAGGCTGATTTTTTCAAGTGCACGGCCGAATTTGAAACTATTATGAATAGCGAAATATGCTCAAAGTTTCCCTGTTAACTAACATAGTTTTGGCCTGTTAATTTTCTATTAAAATTTCTCGGATATATGCAGGTTTTGAAGCTTCGATTGCAAATCGTGGTTTGTGGTACTGAATATATTTATTGCTTATTAATTTTACTAAAATGCTAAAAGAGTAATTGTATTTTAGATTCAACAATCGACATATGTAACTACGGTACACGGTATACAGTTGTGGTAGAGTCGAGCCCCTAGCACGACCGTATACCGTACTTTTGTATAAAGAAAAATTAATATAGGGACTTTTTAGTCCGTATACAAAAGTACGGTAAACGATCATAATGCAATGTAATTTATGTGAATCATAAACTCCATAGTCAATCAATCAAACTCAGCGGGATAAACCATCGAAGCGGGAGCTACAGCGCCAAAATGTGTGCGCAGGCACAGGTACACTCTCTGTTCCCTCACTCTCATAGTCCGATGGGACATCATACCGCTTCCAAACTCCGGGCTACTACTGAAGAATTTGTAATGGAAAGCCCAATAACACTATTTGGCCGACCCGAAAATTTAACACCGTGACCGAAGAACAAACATTGAAGACCGACGGAGCTTTGCATATTGCATAGTTACGTATTAGCGAACACCCTGTTACCTAAGCACTGACTAAGCCTTTAGCCTGATGTTGATTTACGCCATTGATAAAGTAATCAGCTGTGAGTGAACAAACGATGAGTGCTTACAAGCATAATCCACATGTTATGACAATCTAATCTAATGCGTCACTGATGAAAGCATCCGGCCAGTCTCTAATTTATAATATTGCTAAACTGAACACAATTAGGTACGGCATGAATACAACTGAGACATTTTCAAGATGAAGGAAGAAACGCCGGGGCCATTCCTTTTTTTTTTAATTATGCGGTTTAGCGGTGCCATTTCTGTTGTCACAAACTAAACTAAAATTTCTCTAAAATTCACTTAAAGTGTCAGACGACGTTTTTCTTTCCTGAAATTGATTAAAGTGACAGAACTTTAACATATCAAAGATTGCATTAATGATAATTTAGAGAAAAAGGCAATCTCGTTATCCTGAAATTTATGTTTTTCACCAAAAATATTGGTTATCATGCTAAATCAGATTATCTTTAATCGCGACTATAATGGTGTGGAATGAAATTACATGTGATAAGGTCTTCATCATCATTTTGCTGCCCACTACCCCATTCTATTTGGGGTCGGGGCAACACGTTTTCTTCTTCCATTCTCCTCTATCAGACGTCACGGCATCATTTACTCCTTTCTCCTTCATATCATTCCTTACACAATCCATCCATATTTTCTTTGGCCTTCCTCTTGCTCTCCGTCCATCAGCATTCAGATCCATTACTCTTTTAGTCACATGTCCTTCATGTGATAAGGTATTGTCATTTAAATGTTTACGGTGGTTCATCAGAATTGGCACCAATGTCAAATTGTTTGTTAAAATATGATTCACGTATAGTCGTAAACTATATTTTAACAAACACGTATTAATTTACAGAATCATTAAAAATCACAATCATTTCTTAATTGTTTTCATTAGGGCAAGTTGTCACAATATCTTCGTAAAATCCCAATTTGTTTTTATTTTTTTAGTTTCACTATTTGTACTATTTCAAAAAAACTTAGAAGTTTTTTTACGCCAGAGAGAATGTCTTTCGACCATGCCTAGTCTTACGTCCATGTTTTCGCGCATATTCAGTTTTTTGAAATAATGTCTTTCGTTGAAGTTTTTAACCCAATTTCCAGAGATAATAATGACTTTAAAAATCCTATATTGAGGACTAGTCACCTACTTTTAAGTATTGGGTTTTTTTTTTAACTGTAAAACCTATTTTTACTCAGTTACCGTTACTCCGTTGTCCATAAGTTTTATAGTATTGCAATTTGTTTATATTTTTTTTTAATAAATTATAAGATTATTTTAGTGTATCTTCTATTTTTTCAAAGACCAACTTAAGGCTTAACGATACCAAAAAATAGCTCCTAATCCCGAATAATTTAACACTCTCATTAAACAACAACACAGATCTAAACTCTCCACGCAACTACTTAAACAATCAGACGTCCTAATCGCTCAAACGCCTGTTTGTACAACACGCAGGCGCATAACGTTACGTCTACAGAAATCTAAACACAGACCAGACAGACTCAGGTCTCAACGTAATCTGTTTCTCCGTAGCTTTGTACTCAGATAATTGACTATTATCTCTAAAAGGCGTTTTAGGATTCATAATTTCAATGGTAATAGTTTGAAAGAAATTACGGTAGGTACTGTAGGGAGTTGGGGAATACTTGTAATTGAAAAACATAAAATCCTTACTTTATATTATAAAAGCGAAAGTGAGTTTGTTTGCTTGTTTGTTACCTCTTCACGCTTTAATGGCTAAACCAATTTCGATGAATTTTGGTACAGAGATAGCTGGGAACCAGGAGACGGACACAGGCTAATATTTTTTTGAAAAAAATGGGAGCTGAGGGAGAAAGAGGGAAGAAAAGGGAAAACGTAGCGTTGCTATTACAAATCAATAAGGCGCAAGAGGAACTGTGTTACCCCGAATTTAACGCGAGCGAAGCCGCGGGCAAAAGCTAGTACTTTATATTTAGATTATATTTTAGTTCAAATATCACCAATACAAGTCACGTTAATCTATCACTCTCGTATTCTATCTTTATTCGTTCTATATTTAAACAATTTGAGTATTCGAAACTTATTGCAAACCAGCCAGTAGTGTTGAAGGTTCGATCAATGTTAGTAAAACCTCTACAGTACTAAAACTGGCCTGTGTTTTAAAAACTTGCGGAGCAGGTGGTCGTCTTTTCACATGACCGCAGGGCTGGCCTATTTCTGCTCGACTGCGGTTCAGCCTAAAAGGATGCTTATTAGACCTTAGAATAAGCATTGCCATTCAACGTGGTAGTGCCTTTTCTCACAGCCATAAGTTTAAAAAGAGAACGTCAGATTTCGAAAGTTCGCACTATATCAGTGAAAACGATCAATATATAGAATGGACTGACGTAGAGAGATAGAATTTGACCACATTGCAATGAAACTGATATTCATCCCTTATACTCTGTTTACAACCTTACGCAATATAACAATGATGAGCGTGTAATGTGTATCATAGGCCCCAGCACGAGTGCGCGGTATAAACGTAACGTGAATATATCGATTTTTGTGTAGAAAAAGCAATGATTTTTTAGTGAAACTGTTTGTTTTGTAACGCACAATGTACTGTATGAAAAGAGTATTTTTAACTTTAAAATTGATGTATTTTTTTTTGGGTGGGAAATCATCCAATGACTTCCCCCGCTCTGGGTGGAGCGGGGGGCATGTCAGACTTGTACTGACTAAAACCCACCCATGTTCCTTCGATTGCCCTTTACGTTCCGAGGCCGCGGTATCTCTTTCGAACAACCCGCAACCCCGGCAGGCGGAGGCTCTGGCAAGCCCCTCTGAAATTGAAGTATTTACGTGACGTTTACGCCGCGCCAAGTGTCCAAGCGGTTTTTATCCAACTTTCAATAAATCAGTAATAAATACATGACCATAAAGCAGTCTTTTTAACTTTCTGGACGTATCAAATTACTGAGCCGTTCAGCCATTTAGCCATTCAGTCAATCAGTCATCATAACTGGCCGTAAAAGCCCGTCGTTAACCGTGAGCGCCTTCTATAAACCGGTATAATGAACAATATTGTCGCTTACGACGGTTTTACTTGCTACACGCAGAATATTGCGATGTTAATATTTTTATTTATTTATTTGTAGACTTACTTTTTTATTTATTTAAATAATTCTTGGAAAAAAAATGAAATAGTTATAGCTCAAGCTACGTTTCAGGGCTCCAGAGAAAGGAACCTCCTTACAATACGAGCCGCTTGATTCTATTACTGATTAAATAAGGCTCTGATATTATAATCCTTTAATCGCCCCAATACAACACCCTCGGGTAACGCCGTAACAGTTTTGTGTAATTAAAAAGCACTTAGAAGTATTTTATAAACTAACTCGCGCCCGCGGCTTCGCCCGCGTGATATCCAAAAGAAAGTATACTATGTGTTATTCCAGACTTTAATGTACCTCTGTGCCAAATTTCATCAAGATCCGTTCAGCCGTTTTGACGTGAAAGAGTAACAAACATCCTTACATCAGTCCATCCTCACAAACATTCGCATTTATAATATTATAAGTAGGATTATATAATATTAGTAGGAAGTAGGATTTATAATTCTAATTTCCGGAATCCGTAACTAAGCTAACTAATTTAAACTAATCGTGGACTGAAAACGCATCGCTTTTTTTTATTAGTGTCATAAACTTTGTATTGCCACTTTATTAGTTGTCCATAATGGATCAAGTACATTTTTTTTTAATATTTACTAGAAGGTAAGTTCACACGGCTGCTATTATTAAAAGCAAAGAGCTTTATAATAGCAGCCGTTTGGGTCGAGCCGCGCTTGCCTTGGTCTGGGGATGGGTGACCAATATATATAGCTTTTGATGATAATATATTATTATGAACAATTAAAACTTATCAAAATATGTAACTTATGCATACAAACTCCAAACGGTTAGGTAGTGTTCATGCTTATAGCGCCATCTATTGTCGAGTAGCAAATAACTTACTGCAAAGAGTTAGTTCCATCGTCAGCCGTAAAAGCATTTAGTGTCACTTAATGTAGAACATGAATAAATACCACGTTATCATATTTCATATTATAGGAAATAAGTTCGTCAATAAAAAATAACAAAACAATTTTGAACACCAAAAAAAAAAAACACCACAACAAATCCAAAATTTTCATTTCTCATTATTTTTCATTCTAAAGCCCTTGTTACATTTAAAGTGAGCCGGATGTCGTCAACACAATGCAAGAAACATAGCTATAAAATCGTACGATTGTTAGTAGCTGTACAAAGAAGTCATTTTCTTTTGTGTCGGTCACAAAGGGCAGTGTTCAAGGGCGGCTCGAAGGCTGTATGTTTGTTTAGCGACCGATATTGCGGATTAGTTCGTGATCCACATTTTGCCGGCTTACCTGAAGTGTCTACACAAAAACGTAACATTGAAAGTAGCGGGCTGAACTTTGTTGTAGTTCGTCTGTGTGCCGGTAGATGGCGCTGTTCATTTGTTGTGTGTAAATACTGAATTAATAGTAGAACTTCCTTATTACGACGATCTATGATGATTATTAAATACAAAATAACCGAGTTTAATGACTGGTACTGACTGGTCGGCTTAGATTGTACATTATCATACCTCATTCCTTTTGCACATTTTTTTTGGATTTAAATGAAATTACAAAGTCTTTTAATATTGTTAAGCATACCTAAGCGAACCACAGATTAAAAAAATACCAGAAGAAAAAGACTTTTGTTTACAAATCCTATATGAATAAAAAAAACTTTTCAATTTTGTACAGACTTTCAAAATACAATAACCATTACGAGTAATGGCAACATATTTTTATCATGTACACTGTTACTTAGTGTAAGTCTCATTACTACAATATTGAGAAGATATTATTTCTCCTTTGTAACACGTCTGACTTTTATTCTCAAGGAGAATATTGAAACTTGATCTCGAAATAAACTGAATTTTCGGAAGCGAATGCCATCGGTAGCCATCGGCTTGCCAAAACAAAAACATGCATTTTTATGAAAATACGTGTCATGGACTAGTCTGTCATCCAGGCTTCGTTGGCAGTCTTTCAGACTTCAAATGGCACAAACTCGACTGTCGAGGGATTATCGTAACATGACTTACATCAGGATGTGACCACGTTTAGGTAACAATGAAAATCTCAGTTTTACTGAGTTAGAAAATCAGCATCCTACTAATATTATGAATGCGAATATTTGTGAGGATGGATGTATATCCATACAACCATGCATCCATCCTCACAAACATCCGTTTGTGAGGATGCCGTTACATAAGAACCCCCGAAGGGCACATTACTCTTTCACGTCAAAACGGCTATACGGATCTTGACGAAATTTCGCACAGAGGTAAGTACTTAGATTATAATCTGGAATAACACATAGGATTTTTTTTCGATCTCACGCGGGCGATGCTGCGGGCGCTAGTAATAGAATAAAATCTTTTTTGATTGCAATACAGTTCCAATGGTTGTAAAAGTAGCATTAAAATACATTCGCGAGAATTTCGATTGATGAAAGTTTTATGCGCGCCATTCGTCTTTCTCACCGCACTCATTTACTTTATACGTCTAGAATGGCACATCAGCGCGGTACGCAATTTCTTTACTTAATTTAGCTTATAGCCTAAAATCTGTGACTTCAATTTTAAAAAGGAAAGTCTCTTTCTCTCGTTAGGAATAAATGAACCAAGTTTAGTATAAAAGAATATTTTTTTTTTTTTTAAATATATTGACTGAGTAGTTTTTTGAATAAATTGAGGTATGTCCTTCGCTAAAGCATTAAACCAATTCGAATAAATACATAAATCAAAACCGGTACATTTATTACACTTCATACATTAATTATATGAATAATATGAAACGAAAGGTACAGCAATTTTCTTGAGACCAATTCATTAGTAGGTACTCGAGCAAAATGCCTATCCCAATTCTTACAAACGGTACTAAACCTCGAAAATGAAATTTATGGCTGTGTAATCTCAAGAGCATAATTCTTGATTCGGTTCTTTCTGTTCGAGTGGCCCTTTCATTTTTCATACCCTTAACACGGATACGGAATGTGAGATGTTTATCCCGAGGACTTAGAATAATTGCGATCAGCTGAGCAGGAACGCACGAATGTCAAAGTTGGAATAGGACGCGGGAGGGAAGGGGTCGTCGGTTCAGGTGCGGGGCGCGGCGGCGCACCGGCCACCCGCCACGGCCAGTGCTCGCCCGGCCCCCATCCCGTGCGCATGTCCCCTACGACATACCCCTTCACTACAATTTCCACACAACGCGACTCCGTTACATAAGAACCCCCGAAGGGCACATTAAAAACCTCATAGTGTTAAGGCTTCTTTCTGTGATCAATAAATTTTAGCACGTTTTACACGCGTAGTTTAGGTTAGCGTTACGTAAGCCGCCGCCGTCCACGAAGCTTCGCTTGCCACCGCTTTATTGTGATATTCGGTTGTGATATATTCGTTTAGGCTAGCTTTTTGCTCGTAGGTAGTATCATAGGGCTAGTGATTTGTTGATAATTGTTATATTGCACTGTTAAATTTGACTGTGTAACGGAGTCGTGTACGTCGAAGCCGCCGTTCGACATTGTGGAAGTTGGATCCTTTTGGTCCCGTCACCCTGTAACTTGTTGATTGTGTTATTTCCTGTCCTATTCCTTGTTCCCGTGTTCCTGGTCGCATGGTGAGCACTGGGTGGGTACTCAGTCGGTGTTCGCGCGTTACTTGTTGATCGTGGGGTGATAATGCGCGCGTAGCGCTCCCGAGTGTGGCTCGTCACGGATTCGCGCGGCTGGTGGCGGCCCGCCACGCCATCTGGCGGCTACGGCGCTCCGGCTCACAGCCGGCGCAAGACAACAATGACCATGAACAGACCAACCATCTGTACGTTTCTTCCTCTATCTTCTCAATGTCTGTCTTGCAAGCTTCTGTAACCATGAGCCATCATTGCCTTCACTGTGTTTATTTTTTACAATCTCTTTTATGTTTCTGTATCATTATAGTTTCTAAAAGAATTAACGCTATTCTAAAGTGACGCTTATGTATGAACCTCAAAGAGCGCCCACTCAGTTTAAAAAAGTGGGTAAATAAGCTAAGCGTCTGTGTAAAGAGTCCGGTCAAACCTATTTCCGCGGCGACTCTTTCACATTAAGTTTGTTTTGCTCCGGCTGCCAGCTGCTCACTCGCTTTACATTTCCAGTTTTCACATTTCCCATTTCACGTTGGAGTTACGGTCTCAGTCTGTTGTATGCATCGTCGGTCATAATGCAATGCCTGCTATAATAAATGTTATTCCCACAATTGTTGTTTTATTTTGGTTGTGATGTATGTCAGCCAGCAGTATTTGGGTAACCATTTGTGCTTATTGTAGCTTTATGTATAAATACGTACGATCGATGTTTAGATGAAGTAAGTATTATGTAGAAGCACGTTGATCAATGTTACATGTTCAGTATGATATACACGTTCATCAAATTCACTCATGCCTCAGTCGATTTTGTTACGTAATGGCGCCCGACGCGGGACTCTTTTGTACTACTTTTTATTCACTGTTTTGGTTAAATAATTTGCAGGTAATGGCAACTACATTTTATTTAAACTAAATAAGTCTCTAAATTACAATACGTTAAGCTATACGTTGTTTTGTTATGGGACATTATGTGCTTTTAAAACAATCAAAGATCACAATTAAACATAGTACACAAAACTATTAAACATAGAACAGAATATAAAATGCATGAATACTATTTAGCTAATGACTTTATACAAAGTTACAAATGAGATTTATGTCACCATATCTACAAACAAAGAATAAAATTTGAAATTGTGTCACAACCTCAATTCCATTGACTGCAGCCAAACATAAAGAGAAAATAGGCTAAAGGCCGTTATTACCATAAGATGCATCACGACATCCGCGTTACTTTCGAGCCAAAAACTGTAAAAGCGAGTCCTTGCCCTGACCTTGACCAGAACTTTCAACTGAACGCGTTTGGATTATAAGCTCTTGGAAATCGCGATGTGACTCATATGAGTTGCTGGTACAGTCAGTGTAATAGATTTAATAAACTTTTGCGTGTTTCAATAAATGTATTGAACCAGTATTGGCGCCCAACGTGGGATGAAATGAAATTAATGATTCGAGAGATGGCTGCGCAAGGCAAAAACAAGCGTCAACATTCCAAGTTAAGCAAAGCTTGCCATGAATGGTATGTCGATGAATGCCATGATGACATTTAGTGGGTACATTACAAGACTTTTCCGTGCCTCAGTATGAACAGTTTGCATTTGATTTGAGTTGTCATTTAAAGATCTTAGATAGTCGTTGTGGGAGATATTAGTTAGAAGTCCGGAAGTCTGACAACCGGCTTTACTGAAAGGTATTTTTTTATAGACTAACAAGATTGTAAAGTATTAAACATGATCAGGACAAGGCTAGGCAGAACACGATTTTAGGTAAACGTATCACAGTGTTATTTCTGGTTAGCAAGTCAAGTTCAAGTGATTCACGCGTTCATTATTAATAGATACGGTCACTGTAGACCCAACTAAAAATAACTGGCCCGCAATATCTCGTGGGCGTCGTAAACAACTTTGTTGGTTGTGGGTAGGTAAGGTACTACAGGGTTAGGGTGGTTTAGAGTCCGGCTATGACGTTCGAATACTGTGATATAACTCAAATGAGTAGAGAATTTATTAGTTGTGTTTAATTCAGAACATATTTTCTATTAACATTCGAATTGTTTCGATTATATTAATGGCGCCCAGCATGGGACTCTGTATTTATCGTTTATCTTGCTTTTCACAAGAGAAATACTGCAATATCACGAAAAACAACCCTAAACTAATAACATGGCAGTCAGGATTGAGTAATTTTCATAAGAAAAAGTAGAGTATGTCGACGCTTTCCCTCGGCTAAAAATAGAAGACACATCATCATCCGTGGGCGTCTTAGGAGGCCACAAGGACAGATTTTCTAAATCTTGTCTGTGGCTATGAATGCGTGAAATTGATATCTAAATTTAGTCTCTGCCTAGGGTTCTGACTAATTCGCATGAGTTGCAGATACTAATATCGGTTTAAAGAAATTTATTTCTTATAAGAACATACAGTCCACTTATAATAAGATACATAGAAATAAACATAATAATGCAGTACAATACAAATTTCCTCCAGAGATTTAGCAGCTATAATATACATATTTCATATTCATAGCATAAATATACATGTTTCTTTAACTTATACTTAAATGTATTCATGTTGTCGCACTGTTTAATATAATAAATTGAATTAAAGCTTTGTGTTATGAACTCTATTATAAGAAATCAGTAATGGCGCCCAGCGTGGGGCAACAAAGTTTAGATCTATGTGTATGTAATAACGGTACTAACATTTTAAAACTAACATCATTTAATCACGCCATAATAGAAACACGTGATTTCTCAGAAGGGTAGGGCAGAGGTTCTCTAATACATTTGCAAAAAAGAAGAAAAATAAAAGTATTTCGCAGCTCAAGTACTTATTTAATTTTATCGAACCACGGTTGCGAAGCCAGCTGTGTAAAATTCAATTATAAACATTACCAGCGTTCGTTTCTATCTAAAAATAAAACAGATACCATTTCTCGTGGGCATACTGAAAGGGCAAGGGGTTCTATCAATATTTAAATTGGTTCGGATCATTCATGCTTATATTACCAATCCGCTTTTAATACTCTACGGGACAGTTTTCCGGGGAAATACCAAAGTTTCTGAAAGGTTTTGTGGGATCTAAGCTAACTCTTGTACCTCTTACATGTAGTTGGGAATAAACTATGAATATTTCCAAAGCCTGCTCAAAGAAGTCTTTAAAACTTGGCTTTAAAATATTATGTTGGACTAATTTTTTGTTGGCCTGTATAGACGTATGTTTTGGCAATACAAACAAGCTTGAAAGGAATAGTAATGACATGATAACCTAGTTTTAGCAGCTTTGATATGAATTCCTTAAATGTCTTCAGCTGAATCATTCTTATGGCCAAATTTCAATTCAGAACTCACTTGTTGAAACTAGGGTATAAAAACCATTTAAATCTTGTGCCAGTTTTCTTATGCTGAGTTGGTTTCTGGAACATCGTATATATACAAAATAAATTATATAAATATGTATATGATTAAAATATATAAGCCGTATTTCTTATCAATGAATGAAATAAGACACAAACAAATACAAAAGCTAAGAGAAAATTAAACAGCGATTTTAATTACCTTGTTGAGAGTACTAAGAAAATAAACAACGCTGTCTTATAAAATTTGCTGAACTAAAGACATAATATTCCCCTCGAGACACAGACTACGGACCCCGATATCATTCACTCGTTAAGAACGCGTTAGTCTATCTTTTGAAACTTATACATTTTCATATCTTGTATTAGCAAACAGCGCTTTAAATGACAATATGTTTACAATATCGTGTAATTAATAAAGCTTTTCTTAATGTACCTAAATTTGGCAAAAAGTCTAAATAATAATTCGCTCCAAAAAAAAAATTTGTGAGCGATATCTGTTCACTGATGCAGTTAAGGTAATTTTGAAGCACTCGTTTGGCAACCCAGAATCTCCCCCCCCCCACCCCTCAGAAAGGATAAAGACAAGTAAAAAGGTATACGGAAACTCGACACATAATATTTATCCCCAGTTTTTACGGCGCTCATTCGTGTGTCATAAATAACTCATAAACCCCAGTTTATCACTACGTCTACTATTTGTAAATATCAGATAAAAGAAAATGGATTACATGTGTTACAGTTTCTCTGTTCTTATGGCATCGGTCGATATGAGTGGCTTCGATTCAGGTAAACAATAAAATAAGGGCGATGACATTTCGAATCGATAGTTTTGTAGTAGAGTGTGAGTTTGGAACTCCTTGAGTATAGATGGGCGATAGGTTCAATTACTTAAATGCTTTCGTTTGTAAAATGGAAGTTCTTCTACTTTGTTGATGCTTTCAGGCTGGACGATCTCTTTGAACAACGAAGTTAGGTAAAAGATTTAATTAAAACGTTAGTTTAAAGAAGTTGACTTAATTGTATCAAACTGCTACCCTACCATGACGTCTTAAAGCAGAACTTATTCCACCGAGGGAAAGAGACAGAGCTATACAGGGTGTCTAGCACCATCTCTTTTCCTCAGTGGAATAAGTTCTGCTTTAAGACGTCATGGTAGGCCTACTGGACTTGTAGTGGATCGATTTATTTATTTAAAAGTTTATTTTAAGGATTTACCAATTAGCTACAGTGTGTAGTAATTAGCTATAAAATTAGGTCGTTGCGGCGTAGTGGATTATGGCTTACTTTTTCTCACAAAAAAGAGGCTGACAGCGATAAACGATTTATCTGTAAAATACTAGCGCTACAAACAATGTTACAATGTCTAACGCTACGAAAATAAATATGATAAATAATACAATATAATAACATACTTCCAAAATAATCAATTTTCCACGTCCGTGTCGTTTTCTTTGTGTAACTCGATGATGACGGTATTTTGTACCCCACTACTCTAAGAAAAAACAGTCGAAACAAACTAAGATCCAGACCAAGATCTTGGTCAACTGACATGAGGACTATGCAGACTAATTTCTGGGACTAACATTAAAAAAAAGAACCAAACAGATTCTAATAGACCTGTCCATTCCCTGCAAGGATTTGTCAGTTATCGTGTAGCTCGTCTCATAACTCAAGGAGCTTAACGACTCGACGAACAATACCAAAAAAGTACATTTGTGTAGTTATGATTAAACAAAACAAGCAATCAATACCTAATTCACCACCATTAAAGTATTCAACTATTAAAACCACCCCACGCAAGTCTAAAAATAAACTTGCCACTAACAAAAGTATTATTTTTATTAAATACGACCTAAATATCCATTATCCGTGAAAACTATCACTGCCTAATCTTACGAATATATCAGATATTTATAACACCAACATTATTATTTAATAAGCTGCTGTCAGTCAACTTAGTCAATAATATATAGGCCTTATACAATATATAAAAGTTCCTATAAAAACCTTTTAGGCGTGGGCACGACGTGGGCGGAGGTGAGGTAAGAAGTGGAAGGAGGGGTAGTATTTCACAACCGCCTCACGTACAAACACCCCAGCTTCAGACTTCGGCATCTAGTTAGTATGAAATACATTTTTACTTTAACATAAGGTTCTCGTAATTGTTTTATTAATTTTGCGCGTACGTTTCTTTGTGAATGCTATTGGCCTAATTTATTACTCAAAGAGAGAATATTTTATTTAAAACTCTCGGAATACAGAGAGCCAATTATCTTTTTTTTATCATTTCGCTAAGTTGGCTTACTGACCTAGTTATAAATTAATCTTACAAATTAGGTTAATTTACATTTAGATTGTTCTCCAATTAGATACGGCATGAATTTACCATTTAATCAAAGTACTTAAACAGAAAACCCAAATATTAACCACTAGCTGGCGCCCATGGCTTCGCCTGAGTCATATCGAAAGAAAAAAGTATCCTATGTGTTATTCCAGACTATAATCCACATCTGTGCCAAATTTCATCAAGATTCGTTCAGCCGTTTTGACGTGAAAGAGTAACAAACATACATCCATCCGTCCATCTATCCTCACAAACATTCGCATTTATAATATTATAAGGATGACGCTTATTTTTTTGCGGATTCGAAATCAACAAATAACCATTATCGAACTGGGTGAGGCGGGGGGGAGTGTCAGACTTTTGCTGACTAAAACCCACCCTCGTTCTTTTACCTTTAATTTTCCAGGGCCGCGGTATCTCTTTCAAACAACCCGCAACCCCGGCAGTACAGTGACCCTTCACAATAACATATCTGTTTATGATATTTATATTTTAACGAGATAGAAACACAAACACGAGGGTTATAAGGAAAACGACGTAAATACAAATACTATAAAAACTGTAGTCAATGGTCGCGATAAAACCGCTAAGTTATATAAAGACATCTTCGGACGCATACAGGGTGGCCAGTTGATAGGCGTCCAAAGAAAAAAAATAGATGCCTTATGCTAAGGGGTACACGAATTACCCCCATGTATGTTCCGCGATTATTTGTAGTTTAGGAGCTAGATTTTTTTTAAGTACTTTTTTCAAAATTTTCACCTAACATTGGTTTTTATTTTTTATGTCTTTATTCCTATCATTTTTAGATATTCTTTTTTGCGAAATCTATTAACGATAGCAATAGCTACCATGCAAAAAAAAACCGTTTGCCTAGGCATTGTAGAACTTATCACAAAATTAGTCCAAAGTTCAAAATTACCATTAGAGTTTGATAATGAAAAATGTTCAGAGCCTAAAAAAAAAATAAGTTTGTGGTGCCAGAGGTTTCTAAATGATCTTAAAAACTTCTATGGACTTTCAGCAGACAAAATCGGTAAAAAAATATAGAGCTTGATCGGGGATTATTTCCTGTAATTAGCGTTGATAGCAATAAAGGTATTTTTACAGTTATTGTTCTAATTTGGGATTTCTTTATTTTTGCCACTTTTATGATAAAAAAATACGGTAGATAGTTTACAAATTTTATTAAAACACGTTACAAAAGGTTTTCAAAGTGCCGCCTTACCACAGAAATGCACAATCTACATCTACGGAGGAAATTGTCTTTTAGTTGTCTAAAGTCTAAAGGCTTCTCTGTTACTTCTTACAACATTAAATAAATAAATAATAAATATCTTGGGACAACTCACACACGGCTATCTGATCCCAAGCTAAGCAGAGCTTGTGTTATGGTAACCAGACAAAGTTAAAAAATCACACAAAGTTTGTCCTGGGTGGGAATCGAACCCACGACCTCCGGCTCAGCAGTCAGGGCCACTAACCACTACACCAACAGGCCCGCCACATTTCCCGCTTCTTCAATTTTCCCTTTTAGCTCTTTCTCATTGTTAGTGTCCCGTGCGTACCATCACGAGCCTAGACGGCAGCTCGAATGGTGGTGGTAAAGTAATTGGTAGTTCACAGTTGGGAACGCCGGACCACATGTTCACACTGAAGTGGTGTTGAAAATTTTATGGTCTTACGGAATGAGGATTCTCGATAGCGGACTATGGAGAATCCATAGCCAGACCGCTGTCCAAGCTCGATGGAGCCACCTACAAAGAGTTCTTGAAGAATTACCAATTTTGCTGTCAGACGTTAACTTAACACTGAGACGAGACATGGTTTACAACTAAAAGACAATTTCCTCCGTAGATGTAGATTGTGCATTTCTGTGGTAAGGCGGCACTTTGAAAACCTTTTGTAACGTGTTTTAATAAAATTTGTAAACTATCTACTGTATTTTTTTATCATAAAAGTGGCAAAAATAAAGAAATCGAAAATTATAACAATAACTGTAAAAATACCTTTATTGCTATCAACGCTAATTACAGGAAATAATCCCCGATCAAGCTCTATATTTTTTTACCGATTTTGTCTGTTGAAGGTTCATAGAAGTTTTTAAGATCATTTAGAAACCTCTGGCACCCCTAACTTATTTTTTTTTAGGCTCTGAACATTTTGCATTATCGAACTCTAATGGTAATTTTGAACTTTGGACTAATTTTGTGGTAAGTTCTACAATGCCTAAGCAAACGGATTTTTTTTGCATGGTAGCTATTGTTATCGCTAATAGTTTCCACAAAAAAGAATATCTAAAAATGATAGGAATAAAGACATAAAAAATAAAAACCAATGTTAGGTGAAAATTTTGAAAATAGTACTTAAAAAAATTCTAGCTCCTAAACTACCAATAATCGCGGAACATACATGGGGGTAATTCGTGTACCCCTTAGCATAAGGCATCTAATTTTTTTCTTTGGACGTCTATCAACTGGCCACCCTGTATAAACATATGATGTTAAAAGAGTACCTTTAACTGCCTCGTTGGTCCAGTGGACGCGAGAACTTCTGCTGAGCATGAGGCTCTAGGTTCGATATCCAGGTTTGGCCAAGGGTTATAAGGTTTTTCCATTAGGACTATTTTAATAATACCTTTTACATACACACAACTCTGCTTACTCATTGAAAAAAATACAGGATTATTGTTATGTTACGTTATACCCCTTTAACCGACTCATGCAAATGAGGCTTTCGAACGGAATTGAAAAATGATTTGGCTACGACATCTAAGCGCGTAGGCCGGGCACGTAGCAGCGTCTACGAGCTACGGAACGGCGTAGCGCCATAGCAGCTCATATGACTTTAACCAAGCGTATATTTGTATACTGAAGCACTGTGTTAATGGCCAATTTGTTTTTTTCTGAATCAATTGGGAAGACTAAACTACACAATTCAGCATTCTTTATAGGACAGTAGATAGAAAAAATATATTATACAAACGTACGTTTTCTGTTTTTTTTTTTTATCTTTTTTTACAAAAATCACGTTCTCTTATACTCTTTCGTGCGTTTAATAAACATTGAACATTAGCACCCGTGATAGGTCAATAAAATATTAATTCCCTCTCTAATTAGTTTAAATATTTAAAAGATTATTATAGTAGTAACAAACGTGGAACATGTCAAGTATAAATAGGACACGCCCAATCCATACTTAATCATACAGATTAGGGAAAATAACTCTGACTGTTTATTTCTTTGTGAGTATATATGTTACATTTTCACGAGTAAACGGCTGATCGGTAATGAAATTTGCCATGGGGCTAGATTTGAACCTGGAAGGTCATAAGCTAAATTATCATGCTAATAACTTCCTGGTAAGCGAAATTACATTATGTCTACATTCCTCAAGTGTTTGACATCTATCATGACATTAATTAGAGGAGTTATTATAATGGAGATGTCAGGTAATAACTGCAAACATAAAATGTAATTAAGAACCTCTTAATTATATGGCCATCGTAGACGGGTCTGTGGACGGTGAGCAATGGGTAGCTCACCGTCCGTCCGTCTAGTGACGACATGCCGTATCGACGACGCGTCACTGTTTCTCGCGCGCTTCGAAAAGATGTCAGCAACAGGGCCCTACCGATGAATTCCTAAGCGTAAAAAACATAGTATAGTATTTTATAAATACGAATCTAAGTCTGTGTTTATTACCCTTTCACGCCTTTACATCTGAAAACCATAACCTGGGTCAGGATTAAGGCATACACCCTGTTCCACGAATACTTTAGAAGAGCCGGGTAGAACCGGGTCTAGAACCCCGTTATTTCGAGGTATTACCCTAGTTAAGAAATGTATAACTCGTATATTCCTTATAGATAATTTCCAATAACCTCTAAGTGAGTGAAGCCGCGGCCAAAAGTTAGTCTTATTATATTTTTGTGTAGGCGTGAACACAAAAATATAATAAGTATAAAAATATAATATGTATAGAAAGTAGCGCACGATATTTTATTCATATAGCGTTTCAACTTTCGCGTTATGAAGTTATATTACTTCGGGAGGGAACTTCGGACGCTTGAAGATTTAATACTTGCTCTTGTATTATTTACGTGATTATGAAATAGTTAGAAAAAAGCTATTATCGCGACTGCAGATCATAAAGTAGTTTTTGCGGACGAGTAATCATCGTGGCGGAGCAGGGGGGAGTGTCAGACATGTACTGACCATAACCCACCCATGTTTCTTCTATAGCTCTTTACGTTCCGGGATCACGGTATCTTTGTCGAACTACTCGCAACCCTGACAGGATCATGAAGTCTTCGAATCGATTCCGGGTCGAGCAAATGTCATTAGATTTATCCATGAGGCATTTTTCAGCTATAGCCATAAGATCTAAATATATACCCATTTAATGCCAATAGGTTCGCACCCTATTACATTTGAATACTGGCGAAATGTGGGTGTACTATACGTTGATATCTGCCTAATCTTTTGGAGATTACAAGCGTGATGTTATTTTATGTTATGTCATCATCATCATTTTCCTGCCCTTGTACCATTCTATTTGAGGTCGGCGCAACACATTTTCTTCTTCCATTCTCCCCTATCACACGTCACGTGCAGATTTGTATACGCTAGACAATTGATTTATTTCAAAAGTGAGAAAAACAAACATTAAATAGACATAAACATTAAATAACACGAAGTCTTATTTTGAGATTAAAATAGGGTTGTGAAATATATATAATAAATCTCTTTACAAACTAAATAAAACTGCAAAAATCAACTGTCACTGGATCAAACGATTATGCAGTAGGTTTACAATAAGTGTTTGCCTTTAATGAAAAAAAATTTAAACGTTTAAAGTTGGAAATGTTTCATTCTTCAAATAAAAATGGTTTCGTTTGCTTTGGGACTGAAACTGTAGCTGGTAGCAACATTTCTTTTTAAAACAGCAAACATTTTCTTCAAATTCAACTTCCAAAAATGAGCACTTAAAATCGAAGCAAAACTTTTTGGTATTATGTTTCACTTTTGTGTGCAAATGCATTCACAAATTTTATTGGCTGCAGCCCAAAAATGGAGAAAATTCATCATATTCAAATAAAAGTCTTTGGTTACCTTCAAAATCCTTGCAAGTTGATTCAACCGTGAGATAAGTCGATGAATATATAACGGGTGGATGTACGTTACCTTAAGTAAAGACATAATTATGATTGAGAGATGACTGCCGGCCACCGTAGACCCAGGTCTGTGGACGGCGAGCAACAGGTAGCTACATTCTTCATTAATTATATAGACCAACTAGCTGTTCCCCACGGTTTCACCCGCGCTGCTCAGCACCTGTTGGTCGTAGCGTGATGTTATAGCCTACAGTCTTCCTCAAGAAATGGACTATCCAACACTTAAAAAATTTTCCAATTCCAACCAGTAGTCCCTGAGATTAGCGCGTTCAAACAAACAAACTCTTCAGCTTTATAATATTATATATAAATAGTATAGATAGATTATCTCACCAAGGAGTAACGTATTATCTAGTACCAACAGGGCTGCGGAGGAAAGATGCGGAGGCAGTAACTTCAAGTAAAAATACTGATATCAGCTGCATATGATGAGACTTGAAGTTGAGACCCCACGGCAGTTGGCAAAAGGCTAGACAAGTGATGATAGTATGAAATCGTGAATGGTTTCTCCTTACCCACCATTAAATACTAGAACTAAGACCGTGACTAAAGTAGCCAACTCCTCGTCCATTAATTAAGACTTTAAGAGCTCAATATATTTTTTTGTTTAAAATAATCTTAGCCCTACACTAGGAATTTCCGCGGTATTGTGCGGCCTTTTACATATATTTAAACTCACATACACAAACAGCCAGACCCGAAACAACTATTTGTAGGCCATACAAATATTTGTTCCGCGTGGGGATCGAACCCGCGACACGCAGCGCAGCGGTCGATCGCTCAACCATTCCGTCAACCGTGTCGTCAATTACATAACCTTACTTGTCTCCAGCCCCCAACTACCCCTTATCGATGCACAACCCACTAATTTCCCTTGTAGACCTCTTTGTCCTTCTTGCAATGGATCACAAGGTTGCGTGGAAGGTGTTTCTATTGATTTAGTGATTACACGGAGGCAGTCACGCGAGCTCCGAAAGGGAAAGTAGACCCGATGAGTTTGTTAGGCAGACTTTATTGTTACGTGTGTTCTACACGATTGTTGTCCAACTTTTGATTAGCAGGTTATATTGTTGTGATCGTGATTGTTTTACAGGCGATGGTGTTGTGATCTTCGAAGGTATTTTGGATTTTGGGTCCTTCCAGCCGGGAGGTGGCTAAACTCTTTTCATTACTAACATTATTAAAGAGAGAGGTATATGTTGAGGAATATAAAACATGATTTCTTTCTTTCTTTATTATAAAACACTATCTTTCGCTCGTGACTTTGTTCGCGTGTCATAGTTACTTTGGGCTAACGCTAACTTTAACCCGCGTGATGATCCAAAAAATAATATCTTTCTCTCCCCTTTTCTTACCCTTTTCTCACTTTAAAAAAAAAATTGCTTATATCTGTCTCCAGGGTCTCAACTATCTTTGTACCAAAATTCATCAAAATTGTTTTGTCCATTTAGGCGTAAACACGTTACAAACAAACTCACTTTCACTTTTATAATATTAGTAAGGAAGTAAGGATTACCCAACACCGGGAATTTCTCCTGTATCGTGGGTGCGTTAACAAACATTTAAACTCACATACACAAACAGCCAGACCCGGAACAACTACATATTTATGTAAATCATACAAATATTTGTTCCGTGTGGGGATCAAACCCGATTCGATTTGATACCGATTGTATAGATTTTTACCACTGTAGCGACACTACAATTCTATCTACGGTAAAAAGTACTACAAGTGGAGAACTAACCGCTAATATAAAAATCGGTCTGGTTGGAGGATCCTCCCTTTTCTATAGCGAATGATAAGCTTTACACACTGTTCTTCATACTACTAAACATCCTTTGACATACGTTGTTGTAATAATTGGATTTTCGATATGTAGAAAAATACTCAGGCCTCTGTTGCTGTCTAAGATTCTGCCCTGAACTGCCCCGTTAGGGTAGTGGTCGAGGGCACGCCACAATAGTGGCGGTAAGTCCCCTCTTTGAGGAGTGGCTGGAGAGGCGTCATGGCGTCCTCACCTACCGCCTGACGCAGGTCCTCACCGGACACGGAAGTTTCGGGAGGTTCCTGCACATCATCGGGCGGGAGGAAGAGCCCGGGTGTCACCATTGTGACGATCGCCCGGAGGACACGGTGGAGCACACAGTGGCGATCTACCCAGCGTGGGCGGAGCACCGCCGTGCCCTCGTAGAGGCGATCGGCGGCGGCGATCTCTCGCGTCCGGCCCTGGTTCAGGCCATGGTCCGGAGCGAGAGGGAATGGGAAGCGGTCACCACCTTCTGCGAAGCAGTAATGCTAGCAAAGGAGGTGGCCGGGCGTCTGAGGGAGAGAACATCTGCCCAACCCAGCCGCCGCGGGAGACGCCCATGGCGCCGGGCGCCGCGAGACGACTTCCGGCCACCGTAGATGCGGGCCTGTGGGCGGTGAGCAATGGGTAGTTCACCGTCCGTCCGTCGATTGACGACAGGCCGTGTCGACGGCGCGTTCGTGTTTCACGCGCGCCTCAAAGAGAGTCAGCAAAGCAGAGGCGCTTGCCAGAGCCTCCGCCTGCCGGGGTTGCGGATTGTTCGAAAGAGATACCGCGGCCTCGGAACGTAAAGGGCAACAAAAGGAACATGGGTGGGTTTTAGTCAGTACAAGTCTGACATGCCCCCCCGCTCCGCCCAGAGCGGGGGAAGTCATTGGATGATTTACCACCCGAAAAAAAAAAAAAAAAAAAAGGGTAGTGGTCGCAATCACCACTGCTGAACCTAAGTTCACCTAACCTTAAGGTCATGGGTCGATTCTCGGGTAAGGCAAGTTGTTGCTGGGTTTTTCCGTCAGGAGTTTCTCAGTAGTACCCACGGAGTCAGAATTTGTGCCCAGTTGATAGTAATCGTCTCCTATTAAATGAAACTTAACATAAATGGCGAAATGTGTTGCGGGTTGTTCGAGAGAGATACCGCGGACCCGGAAGGCAAAGGGTAATAGAAGGAACATGGGTGGGTTTTAGTCAAGACAAGTCTGTCATTCCCCTCGCTCCGCCCAGAGCGGGGGAAGTCATTTGATGATTTCCCATACGCAAAAAAAACAAACAAAAATAAACTAGGTAGGTACTTCTGTGTAACTATGCGTTTATGCTGGATTGAACCAGGTGTTAAAGTTCTTCCACGAATTTAACTTTTAACAAAAATTCTTAGAAGTAATAAAACGTTCAGCGAACGCCGCTTATTTGTGTTGACATCTTTTAAATATTCATAAAATGAAAGGCAAATGGAAATAGTTCCTGGTAAAACCTTGAAGTTCACCATGCCAAGGACGTTAGAACACAGTTTTATATTTTGTAAAAGGTTTTTCTTTTTGCAATGGCCTAACCTTGGTTGGCGGTAGGCCTGATAGTTTCATGGCAGTTCATGGTTCATGGGCGTTTTGTTGGTCCCACTCATTTAATCATTTTTAAGGTTCCGCACCTCGAAATGAAAAAAACGGAACCCTGATCTGATGACTTTGTTGTCCGTCTGTTTCTTAAGACTAAATTATTAAGATTAAATTAAAAATCATGCACTCAAGTGTGTGGTCCCTTAGAACTGTGAAAAAAGAACTCTCTAAGTTTACGTTTGCAAAAGATATAGCCGTTTATGTCGCAAGTATGTACGGAACCCTCGATGCGCAAGTCTAACTCGAATTTGGCCGTTTAGGTCCACTATAAACTAAACTTAGCGTTTCGAAGCATAAATGTTCTACATAAGATTGAATCAGTCGAAATTCTATATAACTGCGTGCGTAGCTTACATTGCTACGCCGCGTAGCACCGCGTAGCATCACATGACGTAGCACCAGCCAGTTAACTAATGAACTAAATAATGATTAGTCTGTTCAATAGATCAACGCAAGCCTTTCAAGCTAAAATTAGCTTTCTTATGCTTAAACGTCAGACAGTTCCTCGAAACGCTGCCAGTCAATACAAATGGTTTCCTATCAATTATTCAGAAGCAAAGGGCCCGCCGTATTTAAGACTTTGTAATAAATTTGAATTTACTCAGCTCACACATATACGCGTTTAGGATGAAATAAATGGCAGTAATTTTTGTACTTGATTTCTTACTTAAAGAAGGCTCATGAGAAGCTAAAAGGAAGATCTAAATGAAAGCAACTTTCTTTTTTAATAATGCTCACTTCTTCATTGTTTTTGCTTAAGCTGTTTCGTGTTTAATATAAGTTGAAGCGTTATAAGGGACTTTATTTTAATATTATGGCAACACTTAATTAAAAAGCGAATGGTAGGTGTTTTGGATGACTGCCTTGACTATAAAAAGTGTTGATCATCATAGTTTAAAAAAATAACTTTTGTTTTTTTTTCATTTTTTTTAATGTAATTTTTTTTTAAGAACTACCTGATGATATTATTAACATAATTTTAAGTTTTAATTATATATGTACGTAAGTAACATGCCACAGTATGTTTTATTTTAAACTACGCTTACTGCTTCATAATTTATTTGCATCCTTTAATTATATTTTTTTTTGAAAGTTATTTTGTCATTCTTTTGAGAAAATAAACGTCTTATGCCGTTATTAAAGGAGCACTTTTTCAAAGGTGTCTACTAGTTGAGATCCACATGTTGCCAGCTCTTAAATAATTCCCATTGGTTGACTGGGTTGTCCGGGATGCTTCGGATTGATTTATTTTTTACTGGACAAGCTGTTCAAAATCGATCATTTATTTCAAGTAAGCCAGTTACAGGCACTTTTGAACTGTCGAAACCTGGATAACAATAAAAATGAAGCTACAGTCGCAGTCACAAGGCATAATAACTGTAAAAGTACTGTAGTTGCCCATTCCAAAGTGTAGATTTCTATGGAGAAAAATGTTATAATACTTATCCGACCTATAGGCCAAAACCTGGCCCTTTAGCCAAACAGCAGTCGGCAGCAGACTACAATCATTATCGCTCAACAGTCACTAATACATTTTCAACTTTATACCCTAGCGCCTATAGTTGAAATCTATTCACGTTTACATATCGTTTTTGTTTGTTTAGTTCGTTATCGCTCAGCAGTCTTTAATAGATTTTCAACTATATGCGCTAGGGTATAAAGTTGAAAATGTATTAGTGACTGCTGTGCGATAACGATTGTCGTCTGCTATCGTCTGCTGTTTTGGTTATAGGGCCTGGACAACAGTAACACAACAAAATAAAACCGGCCACGAGCGAATCTGACACGCGCACCGTGGGTTCCGTAAACAAAACAGCCATATCTATTGATAGATTTAGAAAGTGGATTTTGTTACAGCACAAAGGGACCAAAGAGTTGAGTATACAGTTTTAATTTCATCTCCATGCCTTCACACATTCTCGAGATAAAGGGTCTTGACAGACAGACAGACAGACGGACATCCAAACTGGTAACGGTTCCGTTTTTTCCTTTTGACGTAGGGTACGCTACAAGTATCTCAATACTAGATTCAACTGACAAAGGTTACATAAACGAGGTTCTATAAACAAACCTATTAACCACATCGTTACTCCCTCTCCTGGTTGCGGCAAGCAACAAACGTGTCATTCAGTTTCATTAGGCTTCGGACACTCGTAAATAAACAGTTGAGGACGATGCCAATTTGACCACCCTGGTGTAAATATACAATGTGTGCGCTGACGTTTGTCAGGGGTCTGACGTCACGCAATTCGGGCTACATGCTAGCCTACCATGACGTCTTAAAACAGAACTTATTCCACTGAGGGAAAGTATACAGGGTGTCTAGCACCATCTCTTTCTCACACAGGAATAAGAACTGCTATAAGATGTCATGGTAACCCTAATGTATTGTTTGTTCTGACGAATACTGCTAAAGAACTTAAAAAGCATCAAGGGAAGAACTTAATAAGCAATCGTTATTGTTTTGCTACGATTTTCCTGCAGGTTATGCCCGCGGTGTTATCCACGTGAAGTTCGTTAATTTTCCCAAAGGATCATTCTGCCGGGATTAAAAGTATCCTTTGTTTTAATTCAGGTGTAAATTTCATCAACTTCCGTTCTGTACTTTATGCGTGAAAGACTAACAGCCTCACAAACTTTCGCGTTTATACGATATTATATTTATTTGTACCTGTTAATTTGGCTGTTTGTGTATGTGGCTTGAAATGATTGTAAACGCACCCTCAATACAGGAGAAATTCCTAGTGTAGGGCAACGTTTTTTACCAACTGTATATGTCCTTACCAACTGTACATATCTACTTCACTAAACACTTGGTCAATCTAAAAGGCAACGATTATCGTAATGAAACTTAATTTGTGTAATTATTTATTTTATTCGATTTTATTAGGTTTGGATAGCAGAGCTAACAATACAAAAGTTTTAATAGTAAGGTAGTCAACGACAAACCATTTACAATCCTCCACAGTAAACCACAGTTATTTGTTTTACAACAAAACAAGGTCAACAGCCAAATACATCAGTGTTAAAGAATATGTTGAAAAATAAATACAACACTGAAGGGAGAGTCATTCCGGGGTGTGGGTTGTCCGGGGTTGTGGGTTGTTCGAAAGAGATAGGCAATAGAAGAAACATTTGTGGGTTTTAGTCAGTACATGTCTGACATGCCCCCGCGCTCCGCCCAGAACGGGGGAAGTCATTTGATGATTTCCCATACGGAAAAAAGGGAGTGTCATTTTTTTTTAAATAATTTTTTGACTGTGTTTAGTATTGTAGTACATGAGTATACAGGGTTATGTGTAAAACACCAACAACCTCGCAGGACTGTATTACTATCATCATAAACAACAACTTTAGTTCTATGACTTTTTACAAAATTTTATACATTTACCAAAATCAAATCCTCAAGATTTCGTTGTCCTATCTAACACATTTCAACTCCGTCCGTTTGCTGTACCTACATACCTACACCTGCCGCGCACTGTCCCCGTAGGTACGTTTGCTTCGCATAGATTTCGTAACATTTAGAGCGTTCAATTTAAATATCTTTATTTTTGTATGAAAACCTGATGAACTAAAATATGATAAAAGTTTAAATGTCATAGAACAAAAGTTGTTGATTATGATGCTGGTAACATGGTCCTAAGAGGGTGCCGGTGTTTTACAAATAACCCTGTATATACATGGGTTCTATTTGGTAAAATAACTGATTTGCTACAATTATAGTGGGTGCAGTTCTGTTCTCCTAACTAGGCTACACTATAGCCTGTGTGAAGGGAGTTCTATCATTTCAAACTCCAGACAAACCTTGTTGATGTATCTTTTTGTTCTCAGAAAAGCTCCCCACGCAATTTAAGACCGTGAAGGCTCTCACATAATATGCGCATACATGCCATGATTCTTTGTAGGAACAAAACCATCATGGCTCATTTTTCAAGAGCCTCACAAATCCGTCATGCCGTAGAAAGATTATTATTTGGCGTTTTAATGACGTTGACAAGGACGCTGTTTGTCAATTAACGTTTTTATGTGGAATGTGTAAAAAATGCAAAATGGCGGCGTAAGTTGTAAAGGCTCCTACACACAGTGCCGGCGGCAGTGCCGCCGGGTTTATGCCGAGTGTGTATGCCGCCGGCAATACAAGCGGCGGTTCCTTTGTGTAGCAAAACCGGCGGCTATGGTCGCCGCCCGCCGGGTGCGCGGCGGCCTGGCTGGCGGCAAGCCCGGCGGCCCTGCCGCCGGCACTGTGTGTAGTAGCCTTAACAGAGCCACAGTATAGAAAGATTAGATTGGGTAAGAATAAGACTTTCACATAGGGATCTTAAGATTCAGCTTCAAAAACGTTTGTTTAGTATTCAGGGCATTGGCGAAAAAATGGGTCTCAAGAAACTTAGGACCGTAGAAAGGTAAGTTCGAACCCTAGCCTATTTAATACGTTTGAAACTAAAGTCAAAAGGTCAAAGTATTTTCGAGATCCAATAATTTATTTCACAGAATTTTCGTTGTTTACGACAAAAATATGTAAACTAAAGCTCGAATTAATGACGTTTTAAATCGTAGCCATTTATCCTCCTGAATTGCTCCCATTTTATGTCTGAAGTAGAGCAGTTTACCCCGGCAATTGCAATATGACATCATGGCAACTTCTCTGTCTTGTGAGAAAGAATTTTCTCGACATATTTATTTCTCACGACCCAGTGACATAATCCCGGACAAAGCTACAAGAGTTCTTGAAACCTAATGACATAATTGACCCATCTAGGTCGTCTTTGTCATACATTTTGTCTTTCACAATCAGTGTTACACATTAAATTATGCGCCAGAATTGTGGCCTTATTCTATACAAGCTTGCATTGTTCTTGCCAACGCTTAAATAGGTCATAGGGTACGATAAACTTAAATAGCTACAACAGAACATTTAAAACACGCACTTAAAGTTCAATCACACATTTGAACAGAAAAAAAAAATTGAGCTCCAAAAGGTTCTCGACCCCTTTGCCGTCAACATTAACCACAAAATGTACATAAAACGAAAAAAACTCTCGCCATTTTAAACCTAATACTTTCAGCTGAAAATGAAAGTGCGGTGGTAAATAGAAACACGACACATTGGGTGTTTAGTAAGCTCGCGACGAGACGCAGCGCCGGGGGCTCCGTGATATTGACCCGTCTATATTTAGAAGCATTCTGCGAATCTAAGCGATCGCTTTTATCGCTTGAGGAATGTTGACGGTCGCTTGATTAGCGACACGCTGTCTCGACAACTATGTTGCTGGCTTTAGTGCGGGGGCGGTTATGATTTGATTGTTGAAGCGATAATGTAATGGACAATCAATGTCGTCGGGTTGTTGACATAGGGTTTAATTTGAATTTGGTTGATTGGGTATTATTGTTAGTCGTGTCACTGTCAGTTTTCTGTGTGTGTAGGTTGCTTTTAACTATAGTAATTATAATTATAAATTGAAACTGTATTAAGCAAAAAGTAATCAAATGAAATTTATATTTAGGACCTACAACGATTGTTAGTAATTGCAGTTATTTTAACTATTTACAATAAATTTTATTTCACTGTTTGCTAATCATTTCGTTGGGGGATGAAGAACACAATCTTTGCTTTCACCCCCTTTCATGAGCTGTAAGGCTAAATTTCTCTCGCCTTAACACATCAACCTCTGCAAATAATCTGAAATGATAGCAACAAATACAATCTAAGTACCTACAATGCAAGCTATTAGCTGCCTATTCAAGACCAACGAGCGAGGCGGGCTAATAAAACCTGCCATAAACCGGAGGGAACCCTTACAATTAGGGGCAGATAGTCCACGGAATACCGCCTCCGGTGCCGACCCGGCTAATTTACCGTGTCTTGAATAAATCCTATTATTTTGTCTGTTCAAACTTTTTCAATTACGATAAATCGGCTATTGGCGTGAGAGCTTTTAAGCAGTTGTAGGGTTAAGTTATTCCTGTTGGGGTTGAAAGAGATACCGGCCTGGAAACACAAAGGGCAAAATAAGTAACATGGATAGGTTTTCGTTAGTAAAACTCTGATATTCTCTACCGCCCAGTGTGGGAGAAGTTTTGATGATTTAAAAACTTCTCCAATCCGAAAAAAAAAAGGTTTAGTACAAATACAAGATATAATATGTGGCTCTGCCGGTAAAATTGATAATTTTTCTAACCTAATGAAACCTTTTAATCTCCCAGCAATAGCAATTAAACAAACCATAACATCACGCCTGTGATCTCGAGAGGTTAGCCAGGAGTTTCCCTAATAGTACAATAATACTTGGCAAATATTTTTAGGTCCATGAAATAGAGGCGAGGCTATTGCAGACATTATTATTATCCAGACTTGTACTGTGAAATTCCCGATGATAAAACCCAATAACACTTTGCTTGACCTGGAAATCGAACCAATAACCTCATGCTCAGTAGTCACGGTTTCTTGTGAACGAGCTAAGGGAGCTACTTTAAAGAGATACAGCGGGTTGTCGTTCCCCAAGAACCAATTAATTTTTACGTTGAAAATCGAATTTGCTGCCTAAAATAATTTCGCCCTCAAAATTGACCAAACAATACTTAGAAAGACTACATCCATTTAAAGATTAGTAGGTTACTGGTAATTACTTTCACCTTTTTTGCATGGAATAACGTAACCGGTAAAATAATCACCATAATAGACCTTAATAACAGTAATGTGGGCATCGTTTCCGATTCTAGGACAGCCTTAGCCTTCGCATTATCAACACGATTGGCATTTCATTTGGTATAGGATCGATTGACTGTCTTTGAGGTTATAATATGTACTAACAGTTTTTAAGTATTTCATACCTCAAAAGTAAAAACGGAAGCCTTTTTTTTTGGGGTGGGAAATCATCAAATAACTTCCCCCGCTCTGGGCGGAGCGCAGGGGAATGCCGGACTTTTACTGATCAAAACCCACCCATGTTCCTTCCCCATTCCATGGGGTCGCGGTATCTCTTTCTAACAACCCGCAAACCGGGCAGGCGGAGGCTCTGGCAAGCCCCTCTGCTTTGCTGATATCTTTTTGAGGCGCGCGTGAACACAAACGCGCCGTCTCCCATGGCGGCTGGGTTGATTTGAGGTTCTCTCCCTCAAACGCCCGGTCAAAACGGAAGCCTTATGAAGTCACTTCCCCCGCTCTAGGCGCAGCAAGGGGAGTATCAGACTTGTACTGACTAAAACCCACCCGTTTCTTTTTTTGCCCTTAATGTTTCGGGGCCACGGTATCTGCTTCGAACAACCCGCAACCCCGGTCGATCCTTCCAATCTTCTGTATAAACTGACTGCCAGTTATTGGCGGTTTAAATAAAGAATATTTATTTAAGCTGCCAATAATGGATGTGAGTGACGTTCGTAACATCACCCACATCGTACTTTAAAACCGCGCGTGCAATAAGTTTCACTACTTTATGCACTAATAGTGCATGTGGTTGATGGATCGGATCGAACTGCATTAACCATCCATCATTTTCGATAGTCTATATAGACCGAAAGCATGCAATTTTATACACTACTAGCTGTGCCCAGCGGTTTCACCCGCTGCTCACTTAGGGATATGAAAAATAGATGTTGGTCGATTCTCAGACCTACCCGATATGTACACAAAATTTCGTTTAAATCGGTCCAGCCATTTCGGAGGAGTATGGGAACGAAAACTGTGACACGAGAATTTTATATATTAGATTTTACAGCGTAAAAAGTTCGAAACGGCGATCAAAATGTCCTTTAGGACTAAACATGCTCATAATTATCAGAGTATTTCTATTTTCAAAAAGATATTTTTTTTTATACTCAAACCTTTCTTTCCTTTTCTTTTTCCTATCCCATTTTTTTATGGATTAATATCCAAACACAAATAATTATAATTACCTAATCATTCAAAGAACTACTTGCCACTTGAAATGAAACTGCGCTGTTACATTTCAAGTGGCAAGTAATTCATCTGCCGAACCCCTTGAGGATTACAGGCGTGATGATATGAACGTATGTTATTAACGTTTATGATACATATTTGAGATAATACCGAAAATCCCACGAAATGATTTTTTTGTTTATACCAGTTTTACAAAACTAAAACAATGACAAAGTGATGTAGTCTATGATTTCTTGAAGTAACACTTACGCCATCTATGAGTACTGCACCGAACTACATTACTTACTTACCTTACATTACTTACTTATAGGTACATAAAAGAAGCTAATCGTGAGCAAACACTATTTTAATTACCAACGTGTCAAGCTATATGTGAGAATGACTCCGCAATTCCTTGAAAAAACGTCAGTTAATTACAAAATATAAGTTAATTTAATCGTACTTTCATGGTAAAATGCACACACCTTGGTGACTAATTATTTAAGTACCTAGTACAAGCACATAAAATAAAGCTAAGCACATAAAATATTCACGTAAATGAAATTCCTATAAGTTACCATTATTCAAAGCTATTTAAAATACCACAGCACAATATTCATTTAATAAAAAATAATGCATATTTTTTGCGGTCTCACTTGAGCGCTCTTGTTTTTGATGAACTTAATTTGTGCTGAATAAAAAATGTTTCCAGTACACAAGTACTTTTAGCTTTGAAGTTAAAGTAAATTTATCACTGCAAAAGCTTCCTGAAGTGCACTTAGGCGTAATAAGCACAAAAAAAGTTAGAGTAGCGGGCAACCATAGCACAGTAGCGCCATTCACTTGATTTCAGGCGGTGTTCAAGTTCCGCAACACCTACTGTCATCAAAGCAGTGTAGATGGCGCTGTACTGCAACGCTTTGGTTCAGCTACTTGACACTAGATGGCGTTTATAAAAGTGGTGCATTATATCGTTTATTTACAGCCTTTAAAATAGCTTATAACACAAAACCGTAACATTGAAATCGCTGAAAATTAATTAAAGACAATTTCACCCAAGTTTAAAATAATTGCTCCAATTTTCAACCCTAAAATGGGGCAGTGACGTAACGTGGGGGGTGAACACGGCAGCTGTTTGCGAAAGTCATCGATGTCGGCACAAGATACACCCGTAAAGCGGTACAGTATCGACCCTGACCCCGAGGTCGCGTGCCTACCTGTGCCCCCAGGGTTACATCGTCTACCAATAACTAGAGGGGCGGCCGACGTAGTTTTTATCGAGTGAAAGATTTTGCGATTCATTTAGAGCACCGCAATTCCTTTGATGGTCAGATAAAAGATGTTTGGAGTTTCCATTAGAATCTTTAATGTAAAAACTAGCTAGTTTTGTAGATAAAGCTTTTTATCTGAGATTTTGGAAACGAGGTAATGGGTAATTTTCATTTTTTTAGATTTTCTTTTTAGAATAAATTTAACGATATCTAAGAAACCCTACTTTCATTTTATGCCTCTCTAGAAATTTTAAGTAGGTAATTCTGTCTCAATGAGTTATTACCCACATGTCGACATTGTTTTAAAATATCATAGACAAAACACTCAGACAATACATCAATGATCAATATAATGTCAAAGGTCTGCAGATACCTACATACATACAGAAGTCAAATACGAGGTGCATACAAAAGTTTATACATAGCTTACTGCAGGAGAATGGTGCAATCAATAAAACCAAATTAAAAAAATACCGATTGATAAACATCAATAGTTAGTACGTCATGTAACCATTAAAAAACAAGACATTTTCCTGGAAAAAAGGCAATCAAATAGGTATTTCAATCAAGATTAGGATCGAGCTCTTCAGAGGAATAGGTACAACCGAAGACAATGACGCCTATAATAAGGTTGAAAATCGTCATAGATATATGGTGATTTACATAAAGTTGAAGCCAAGCAACATATGACGGAATACCACGTACTTACTGGTACCAACATGGAATGGCGCCGTTTGAAAGTTACAGGGAAAATGCACAAACTGCATGCATGAATTATTGATAATTTATGTGTTTGAAAAGGTAGAATTTATACGTAAACTAGAACTTCTTTTCAAATACAATGGTTTTTTTTTTTGTTAGTAATTTTAGTGTGCCTAACTGCTTTAGAAAAAAAGCTAATAACAATAATTGTTCTAGAAAGAAAACACATCAAATTCATGCACTGAAAAAAATATTAAACATAGTCAAAAGTTTGGTGGGGAACGTGGAAACGTCAGAGTTCTCCTCTCTCCTTTTCTTTCCTCTTTCTCCCCCTGTTCTCACTTAAAAATATAGCCTATATCAATCTTCAGGGTCCCAACTATCTCTGTACCATAATTCATCGAAAACAGTTTAGCCATTTAGGCGCGATGACGTAACAAACTAACTTTCGCTTTCATAACATTAGTTAGGATTTTTATAGCGGGTTAGCTATTAGCTATCGTGTATTCCAATTCTCTTTATTCCACAAACTTATATGGACTTTGTCCTTCTGCACACACTATTGGTTCAGGTGACAATTAATTTCATGAGAGAGATCCATGCACATGTGCCTAAAAGAGTGATGGATCTGAATGTTGATGGACGGAGAGCGAGAGGAAGGCCAAAGAAAAGATGGATGGATTGTGTAAGGAATGATATAAAGGAGAAAGAAGTAAATGATGCTGTGACGTCTGATAGGGGAGAATGGAAGAAGAAAACGTGTTGCACCGACCAAAAATAGAATGGGACAAGTGCAAAATTATGATGAGAGAGATCCTTTACTAACACGAAGCTTTGTATACGCGTTCAATGCTTATATATAAATCTCAATAGCATCTTTTCATTTCATAAAACCTTGTTTTTATAGTTTCGTACCTCAAAAAACAAATTGATGGATAACTTTGTTATCTGTCTGTATGTCTGTACCCTTTATCTCGGGAACGCGTGAAGGTATCACGTTTAAATTGAAACCATAAACACTCAACTCTGATGTTTTTGTGCTGTGAAAATGAACCCTGCAAATCTGCGCTTTTAAAAGATATGGCTGTTTATGTCGCAAGTTTGTACGGAACCCGCGGAACGCGAGTCTGACTCGCTCTTGGCCGTTTTTTTTTAATTTTTTTCGTAATCAAGTAGCGATTCGGTTATTCCATCTTATTCTAATCATGCAATACGTAGGTACACGATTAATAATGAGCAACACATTTTTATTTACCTTAACTTCTTCACGTGGGGATTTTTACATTTACGTAACAAAGAAATGATTACAAGATTTGCATGTATTACAAGATAATTTTCTAAATTACTTTCGTTACGAAATTGTTTCGCATCATATAATATGTAGGTAACAATAATTTGTTGAAATTGGTATAACAATATATTGTTATGTAACGTGCCTGTTGGTCTAGGTGTCGCCCAGTGAAGTCTTGGATTCGATTTTCAGGTCAGGTAAGCGGATGATAGATTTTTCCATCAGAAATAATCAGAGGCACAAATCCAGACTTCAGGCAGTCTAGATGTGTGCCCTGTTAGTAGCGACTCGCTTCTTTGACTTAATAACGGGTGAATTTTAGCTTAGCCTAAAATCATCATCATCTGCCTAGCCTTTTCCCAAGATAGTTGGGGTCGGCTTCAAGTCTTACAGAATTCTGCCAGAATACTAGTTTTTTTACATCTGACCTCCACAACCTACTTAATAACTAGGTAATACAACTGTAAGACAACTGGGACCAAAAACTTACCGTGCTTACCGAGGTACGGAGAAAACTCGGCGTGTAATGTATGGTTACGCATCCACGGGCAAACCTAGGCAAGCGTGCCTTAACCTTTTGTAATCAATCCGAGCGGTAGTACTTATTTAGCTACAAACTCCCCGATTCCGCCCAAGTTTGGATCTATAGTGTAGGGTCTAATAATACTGATACTGCCCGGTTGCTCGAAAAAGGTACCTCGGCCCCGGAACATAAAGGGCCGAAAAAGGAACATGGGTGGATTTAAGTCAGTAAAAGTCTGACACGGCTCAGAGTGGGGGAAGTTATATGCTGAATTCCCATCCGTCAAGGTTCTAATAACTATATCTGCCAAATGTTTTGGTAATTCATGTGTGATGTTTCTTCCGAAACATATATTCCAGATTTATTGCAATTTCACTAATATTAGAACCAGCGTTACATCTAATATAGCTTTGGCGCCGGTTTAAAGTGAGCAATAAAACAGACATTCAGTATTTCTGGCAACATTTTCAATTGATTACATTACCTAGAAACAATATCATGGGCAGACTCATGCATTACTTGGGCCATGATTGGCCATTGAAGTGTAGTATAGAAGATAAGGTGAATGGATTGTTCCAATATTAGCACTATAAAATAGCTCGCCAAATTTAAAACAATAGTGCTCTGTGGCCATTACGTCAATTTTAAAATTAGAAATCCCGACTCTACATTCAAGTTTTAACATAATTTTCTGACTTTATTCATATCTATGGATGACTAGCTTTTGCCCGCGTCTTCGCTCGCGTTAAAGTCGGTAACACAGTTCCCCTTTCCTGATTTACAGGTACCTACTACCTGTAGTTTTTGCCCTTGTGCCTTATTTATTGTAAAAGCAATGCTAAGTTTCCCTTTTCTTCCCTCATATTTCATTTTTTTTTAAATGGTCATTTCCGTCTCCAGGGTCCCAACTATCTCTGTACCAAAATTCATCAAAATCGGCCATTTAGGCGTGAAGACGTAACAAACAAACTCACTTCACGTTAAAAATAATATTAGGAAGGAAGTAAGGATTTTTAGACATAATAGTTGTATTTTCAATTCAAAAATTGAGGTATTTACGTTACGTAAACTGCAAACGCTACAAATTCGTGGTAAGGCCTAGCACCTACCCAGCAACCGCGAGACCACTCCCGGCCACCGTAGATACATGTCTCTGGACGGTGAGCAATGGGTAACTCACCGCGTCGTTTCGTCTAGTGACAAGCCGTGTCGTCGTCGGCGAGTTTCAATGCCGGGCTAGTGTCGAGAAATATACACTCGTCTGAGGTCGACGCTGTATTCTTAGAGAATATCCCTACAGGAATAAACTTTGAAAGAGTCTGTTTATTTCGTCCAAATGAGCCAAAAATTTAACCTTTGTCTATATTGCAGTTTAAGAAAATAATACATAATTGTAAGTAATGAATTCTGACTATTCGAATTAGCTGCGTTTCAAAATTCCAACTAACTTCCGAATGGTTTAGAATTGGAAATGTGGGCGTAAAATGGCTCGTTCTACATTTAATTTGAAGCTTTGTCAGTAGAAAACTGAATGCATCCGATAATAGATTTTGCTATTCTCACAATAGAAGCACATTTCGAATAAGTGAGTCCCTATGTTGTCAGTGGATTGTAAATCATTGCCGACGCCTTCTAGAAGTCTCCAAAATTGGAAAAATGAAACCCTTTTAGTTTGGATATGGAAACGACCTAGATTATAACATTACCCTTAACTATTGATAAAAGCTACATTTCTACAATATAATAGTCGTAGTAACTAATTAGTCAGATAGGTAGAAACATAGTATGGGCTTATAAATTACCCATAATCTTAAAAGGACAGTATTATAAAGTGCACGGCAGGAAATGATTTATTTTAAATTGTTATGTGTTGACTGCTTCGTAGTTGCAGTGGTCGTCAGCGCGACTGCCGAGCATGAGGTCCTAGGTTCGAATCCCAGTTGGGGCAAATTACTATTATTAGTAGCCACGGAGTCAGGATTTGATATCGTTTGATGGCAATGGGCTTGCCCAATATTACATAAGACTTAAAAAAATAACTGTGTGTGCTATTAGTTACAACACAACTCTTTGGGGCTTCGAACTATTCGTCTAAAACCAATAGGACAGGATAAATTTCCAAGTTGTCAAAAAAAAAAGACGATTAGGCCACGGCTCTAGCAAGTACTAATCCTAAAACGGCAGCACATTACATCAAAATGACACATCTGATGAGCCTACGTTTAGTTACCGTTAACCTTCCGCCAGCGAATAGAATTAAATAATAAATTGGAAACGTAATTCAGAGATCGCATGCTGGATTTAATCACTGCTAATGGAGACGGGTTACGTTCAACTCAAACTGGGTTTATTCCAAAAGTTAGCATATTTTGTACATTTTATGCAGTTTGACCATGAAATGTAAAGGTATTCTGAGGCATTATCAAGAACGCTCGGTGTAATCTAAACGTAAAAACGTCGATTTTGAAACTAGAACTACTCATTTCATATTATATAATAAAAAAAAATGATAAAAGTTCCACCATTTAGGTCCGTCTACCAATGAAGTCATAGTAGGTACTGTTAAGTTTCTCGTTTTTTTTCAAACGTTTTTATTAGTCGTGAAAAAAAATTTTTTGTACCCTGTCACAATGTTGTCGGTTGGTAAAGAATGCCTTAAGGCCGCCTTAGTACCACTATTGTACATTAAGTTTAAATAAATATTAAACTTTTATAACTTGAGAAGGTATTCGTATCTATGTATGATACTGATTGAGCTTGTAAATAAATAGAACACAATATCTCCCAACCACTTTGCCACAGCGCCAAAAGAAATTCAAATCACATCATACAGAAAACAGCTAATCAGCTTTCTTATTAGTCTTCCAAATTTAAGTAGAATACTAGCAATTAACCTTTGTAGACAGCCTTAACCCACATTGATGTGGAAGCCAAAGGCTGCGTGTTTCATTATCTTTGCCCGTCATACCGTATCAGGTTGGTAAAAGCTTTTTAGCTTGTTGGAACTATGAGGTGTTTCGAAATTCAAATGTGTTCGTTGGTGTTAACTGTAGGGGTTTGTAGAAATTGTAGAGGTATCGTTATTTGAGGTTACTAGATGTTCGCAAAGCTGGCAACTCAGAAGTTTGTGACTTTTTAATGAATAGCTTTTATTTTATGATTATGAGTTATTGTGTATTTCACAATAAGCCCTTGAAACGGTATACATAATTGATTCGTAATTAGTTCTCTATCATCAGGAAGTCAATTTTACTTCCAACCCAGCTGGCATAGTGAAGTCACTATGGGCTTTTGCTTTTATAGCTTATGTTGTCTCCATATATCTTCTTTAAGGAGCTTATATACTCTGCTGTTGCGACTTCGTTCGCCTGGAAATTAAGATGTATTTTCCGCCATGTGCTATTCCAGACTACAATCTATCTCCGTGCCAAATTTCTTCTGTATCCGTTCATCCGCTATAGAGTCATTAATGCCCCATTCCAATAAACAAAATCGACTCGTTTTGCTGTAAAGTAAAGTTTCAAACTTCTACACATCCTAACCAATTTTCACATTCATTGAGTAGGATAAACAGCGTTCAAAAATGTTATGTTTTCTTTGAAAAATATTCCATTCACAATCTGTTAAGCAAGCTACGGAACAGACTGAACAAATCCGTAGAAACAAAGTCCCTAAATGTTCCGCTCTGTTGGCGTCACATTCAGAACGAGTATACAATACTACAGATACACCTACTCTCTAACTCCACAACACAGCGTAGTTCCAGACATCCTTACTGCATCAGATCGATCGGATGCGACGCCAGTGAGTTTGCATCTGTAGGTTCCGGAAAATAATGATAAATGATGTTTATTTTGCAAGTAGGTTTTCACAAACACTTTTACACGTCTTTTTTTTTAAACTAGATGAGGCCGGTGTTTCGTACCCGACTACTCTGAAAAGAAACAGCCGAAACAAACTCAGAGGTCATAGTCTCTTTTAAAGTCCAGACAAAAAAAAATCTTGGTCAACTTACATGAGGACTATGCAGATTAGTGTCTGAAGTGGTCTTTTTAAGAAAGCACCACACAGATTGAGTGGACCTGTCCAGTCAGTGTCAATGGTCAAGTTTATGCTACCCTCTCGTTAAGTTAGGACTTATTATCGGGTTTACGCTGTCCCCTTATATTCAAATACGCTGTAATAACAACATTGTAAAACTAAATGATTTTAAAAGAGTAACCATGCAGTTTCTTCCCGGTTCTTCTCCATAGAAAACGACCGACCCGAACTGTGCACTTTTTTTCGACGTTTTATAAGTGCCCATGTAAGCTTACGTAAAATAACAATGTTTTGATTTTGAAGCACGTCCTATAACTTTTGGTATGTTGTTGAACTTTGTGTAGGTATAAAAAAATATAGTTTCATAACATCACACCCGTAGTTAGTTCTTCAAAAGGTGAGACAGAAGCGTAGTGCCAAATGTGTGTAAAATTTCAGCTTTATCAGAGACAAAAATATAACTTCTAAGATTTTAATACACGTACAGGTAAAACTAATAAAAGTGTGTTTAAAGAAACAGCGAGTTTCAAGTCTCCGCTAATATACGGGATGTCCATGGCAGTATGAATAACATCAAAAAAAGTATTTGTCTGTATCCATACCATTTTCCATAATATGTGGTTTTTGTAAATAAATAAAAAATAATACGTAACATATAATTACATTGCGTAATATATAATATTCCGCAATAAAAACTAAGTTCTTTTTTCGGATGTCAAATCATCAGAAAGACTTCTCCCGCTCTTTGCAAAACGAAACAGACTGACAGAGAGATTGATATCTCTCTGTCAGTCTGACGCAAAGGAGAGGTGTTGCCAGGGCCACCGCCTGCCGGGGTTGCGGGTTGTTCGAAAGAAATACCGCGGCCCCGGAACGTTAAGGGCAATAGAAGGAACATGGGTGGATTTTAGTCAGTACAAGTCTGACACTCCCCCGCTTCACCTAGAGCGGGGTAAGTTATTTGATGATTTTCCATTCGCAAAAAAAGACTAGTACTGACTATGTTCCCATCTATGTTCCTTTTTTGCCCATATTGTTCCATTTCAGCGGTATCTCTTTTAAACCAAGAATGTAAGCTACGCCAACACAATATCCACACAAACCAGTATACATTTTACATGAAGTTATAAAGCCTACAAGTCTGATATAATTAATAACCGTGTACCATGCAAATGCAGGAATGTTCGTTACGATGTATGTTTGTATGTATAGGCTTCCCTAGTTGCTCCGTAGGCTTTCCCTGGAGGCGAATCGATCAATCATATCTATAATTTCCCGATTATACATATTAGGTTGGTTTGTTATGGATTCGCATGTTTAACTAATATCTATAGTACGGCCAACGAGAAGCGATACGAAAGGTCATTAACCTAAAGAACAACTGTGGCGTTGACAATCTAATATTTAGCTCTTTCCATCTTGTGCCTTTGTCGTAATGTCTCGTTCTCCCGGCAAAAACATGACAACGTTAAGACGGGTTCGCCAACATTCGGGCGGCCATTTTAGATGGGGTTTTAGCATGGCTTTTGTTTACATTTTGTATCGCTTCTCGTTGGCCGTATTATAGGTTTTCTTTTTTACTAGATGGGTGAAATAAGAGATTAGCGATAGGGTATTAAAGTGAATTGACGACACGGTTGGCGCAGTGGTTGAGCGATCGACTGCTGCGCTGCGTGTCACGGGTTCTATTCCCGCATGGAACAAATATTTGGGTGACCTACAGATAGTTGTTTCGAGTCTGGCTGTTTGTGTATTTAAGTTTAAATGTTTGTAAACCCACCCACGATACAGGAGAAATTCCTAGAGTGGGGCAACGTTTAACTATATGAATGAAATTTCAACATAAAAAAATTTACGAACTATATATGTTTTTGCCCCTGGCTGGCTTTACTCGCTAGACACCCTCAGGTTAGTCCGGCTGCGAAAATTAAAAAAGGCAAATTATATCAGGAAAGGGGAACTGTGTTTCCCCGAATTAAACGAGAGCGAAGCCGCCAGGCAAAAGCTAGTTCGATGTATATTACCCCTTCTCTGTTTCTTTTATTTTCGGTTGGGAAATCATCAAATACCGTCACCTGCTCTGGGCGCAGCGGAAGGGAGTGTCAGACAATACTGACTAAAACCCATCAATGATCTTTCTTTTGTTCTTTTTGCTCCGTGGCTGCGGTATCCCTTTTAAACAACCCGTTAACCCAACAGAATATAAAAAAATATTCTGAAGAATTGAAAACTTCCTCCTTTTTTTAAATTGGTTAAATATACCAACAAAACACTTTGCCAAAAAACAAGACAAGTCAAGTCAATAAATCACAGTCAACAATTACATCTTACAATAAATCTCTACTAAAACTTATTAATAAATTCCTGAGAACAGCTACAACCCGTTGTAGGTACCTATCATAAAGAAGCCACCCACAAAGACGACAAGATACAAATTCGAGCTTAAACTACAAACAAAGTCTTTAATTTTGCACAACACCAACATCTAATTGTACTCAAAGCCGCGCCGCAACGCGGAGCACCCCTTTCAATTCTAAATGAGATTTAGACTCAACCTAGTTAAGACTAAAAGGCTGGAAAACTGTGTATTCATGCCCAGTTCCTTCAGTTAGCCTCATTGTCGAAATTAATAACAAACAATGTGTGTATGTTAATGAATATTTTGTACAAGTTCGGTACTTGTTCGGAGTCACGTCGGGCAATATCGCGTTTGTTTCGAGTTTAAAGAGAAACAACATTGCATAAAGTATGTGTTCCCGGTACATTGGGGCCAAATTGTATGTTCTTTACCGTGACGTCATTTGGAACAAGGAAACTTTTAGGTATGTTCTGACGTGTTTGGGGAACCACATACATTCTGGCTTCAAATAATATTTAACCTACGCATAATCTTCTTAGGCGTTTCCTTATGACACATTGGAAAGAGGCCAAAACAAGGATTTTGGTTACATTGTCTTCTAGAATATTAATCATTTCTATTTTTTTTTAGTTTCTTAAAAAACTTTGCCCCACACTAGGAATTTTTCCTGTATCGTGGGTGCGTTAACAAACATTTAAACTCACATACACAAACAACCAGACCCGTAACAACTATTTGTAGGCCATACAAATGTTTGTTCCGGGAATCTAACCCTCGACACTTAGCGCAGCAGCCGATCACTCATCGACTGCGCCAAGCGTGCCGTCAAATTCATTATTATTAATTTTCAACTGACTTCAAAATTTATATATGGATGATCTGCTAATATCTTTTAGTAACAATGTAAAATGAATATTCGATAAAAAAAATGACCAAGTTCAGCATTTTTAATCCAAATAGTCAATGAAACAAATACAAGTCACCGACTTCCGAAAGTATAGATATTTTCCACATTTTTTTTATTAATCGTAATTTTCCTCTTAAAATCGATTAACGAATATTTACGCATTTATAAGCAATCGCCCTAGAGAGTGACGTACGACCAACGACCAACAGTAACCTCAGCACTAATTAAGATGGAGTGACTAACTGCCTTAGCTCGTCAATTATGCTGTTAGGTTGGTACACCTTAACCGCGACTAAGACGTGCTTAACCCATCTTAAGTGCTAAAATCAAATTGATTGAAATTGTTCATGTTTTTCTTCTTGTGCAATTGTGACTTGTCGAGCAGTTGCTACCAAATGCTGCAGCAGTTATCAGTGGCAATTTTAAGCAGTTGACTTCGTCCGTGTCCGTGTATGGCCAACCTAAGATGTAGTATGAAGAGTTCACAGATTAATTGTATCCGCATTGATAACGTTATGATGATCTCGGCTAATGATCGTGTTCTACATATTATCAATAATAATATGTATTATTATTGATCCAGTGACCTTATAATATGTGATATTCTATTCCAATTCGCAATGAAAATTTTTATCATAATAACATTTAGATGTTGGCTGCATAAAACTTCTGATAATTATACTGCTCTTGTTTAGAAACCAAACTAATTTTAGGTGAAAACTATTGAAGGCACTTTTATATGAATTATTTAGGAATAGTTACAATACTTACACAATATTCTGAAAATGGCTGCACGGAGGAAGCTGCACTTAGCAGTTTTAATGTTCGGTATTATAAAAACACAAAAACCGGTATACTTGTTCCGTAATATCAGCTGGAGACACGAACATTACAGCTACTCTGCTCGTTCCACTTCCAATCCACTCTCGATGCCTCGACATAAGACCACAGCTTTCAGGGGATGTTTCAAATATGCCGCCACCCGCTGCTGGAATGATCTGCCGCCTCCCATAAGATCCCTGAAAACAAAACCAAATTTTAAATTTCACTTGAAAAGAAATCTTTTAGCTAATCAGAAGTATGAACAGCAAATATTTTTTAAATAAATACTTACAAAAGGTTTATCATCAATCGGCAAGGCATATTTATCCAGCGAGCGAGCCAAAAAACAAGTTATGGCCTGTGTTTATGTATATACTTGTGTTTTATTCTATTCGTGTTCATTATGCGGCGTGATAAAGCGGTTGGAAAATGACAGCTAAAAAACGTTCTCTTCTTAATTCAAATTACTGTAATTTTCTTATGAATTCTTGTTAATTTTAAATTACTATATGGGTATATAATAATGGGTATTAAACGTTAACACAACACAAATTTTGGTTAAGGCAATCGCCCGTCCTTTTCTTAATTTGGCCGCCTGGCTACTATCGACGCGACGGCAACGCTGCGCTAGAGTGACAACCTGCCGCTCTTAACGTTTTTGACATTGACATGCCGACATATTTATAGTGACAAGTTAAATTATTGGGTTGTTTTATTTTAGTTTTTGTCTATTTAATTTATTTCTATTATTTTTTTTTATTAATTTAAGTATTTAAAACATTTATGTATGCTGTTTTGACTTCCGTACGTTTTACTCACGGGTTGACCACTGAAAACCAGCGCTGTGCTGTGGGCTCCCATGGCACAGCATCATGCTGAGTGGTGACCTACCTGTCGCAGTCACGACGTGCAAGCTATTTTTATTTTGTCCCATACCTATATGTATTTGTAAATGTTTGTGATACTTTGCATGTTGAATGTTTATTTTTCTTTGTTATTTTGTTGCTCGTCGTAATTTGCGACTAATAAATGTTTTTTCTTTCTTTCTTCTTTCTTTCTTACTTCAATTAAAAATATTAATGTTAAATACAATTTACTACATAACTTAAAAATAAATTAAATAATAGCGTCAAAAATTCGTCCTCAACGCTGTCATTTGCCAATGTCCCCAAGAGACTAGCCGCGTTGCCACGTTGTATGGCAACGCTAAGCCTCTGGCCAAAGTAAAAGCCAGCCCTTTGGTCACGGGAAATGTCATCCAAACGTTTTGAAATTTCCTTAAAAAGGCTGTGAGCACAAGGACCCCACAGTCCTAGAGAAAAAATACCTTAATTAACTTAACTTGGTTAACTTAATCATTCTTGACAGCCTCGTATGTCGAGTGGGCACAATCGCCACTGCTGAGCTGAGCAGCCTGGTTTAAGGCAATACACCCCCTTTTAGATACAACTTAGACATAACGGTGACACTATGACTAGTCTTGGTAGGTCAGCCAGAGATCCGGCTCCTCAACTTCTGGCTTACCCTTCTGGAATTACAAGCGTGATGTTATATTAAATAAACAAAGACAAAGGCCTTCTCTCTGTGATAGCATACACGCGAATCACACATTCGCACGAAGCGCTTTGCTGCATCCTTTATTATGCGCATAGACAAGGAGTGGAATTCCCTGCCTATGTCTGTGATCTCTGGTTCATATAGCCCGGATCTATTTAAGTCACGAGTTAATAGGTTTCTTTTGTACTAGCTAGTCCCATCTCAGTTTTCAAGACAAGAGGCCAAGAGTAGGCCCATTTATTAGAAAAAGCACCCCCAAAAATGGCTCTCTTTTTTTCTATTTGAATGATGTATTCGTGTGTTGTGTAGTATTATTATCTTTCTGTCAACCACTTTACAAATAAAATGCATGCTTAGAAATATAGTGACCTAATCCAAAATATTATATTTTTGACTTTCGTTCAAAAAATGACATAAATACATTTAATTTCATCCATTTTATGAATGAAAGTCAAAAATACAAAATTTTACATTAAGTCACTATATTTCTAAGCGTGTGGTCATGATCTAAATTATATGTTACTGTTAATTTAGGTCATTTTATGAATGAAAGTCCAAACTACAAAATTTCTAATTAAGTCACTTTATTACTGAGTGTGCGTAAAGCAATGTCTTTTGGCACAGAGATAAGTAGTATGGTGTTGCACATAGACAACTTTTATCCCAGGAAAACACATAAAAAAACACGCACAAAATCGCGGAAAACAACTTTTTTAATTTTAAGATTTTTTTCATATAAATACGGGGTGTTTGGCGCATGGACCGAAAATTTTTTGGGGGGTCATGTGAAGGTCAAAAAAGCTTTTTTATAATTAATTTTGAATTTGATATTTTTCATAGTTTATTTCATTTTTATGAGTTTGGATACTCTACAAGTATTTTTATAACATCTTATGATGTACATTTATTTAGAATAACAACACATTAGACAATTTGATAAAAGTTGTTTGGTGAAAATACGACAACAAACTGAAAAGTTATAACGTTATTAAGAAGATAATTCAAGTATTTTTAATAAACAATATAAAATCGTATCTGGCTTATAGTGAAACTTAGGACATGGAATCTAGGTCTGAAAACTAGCACATGACCCCTCAAACTCCCAAAAATTTTTGTCGGTCCATGCGCCAAACACCCTGTATGGATGGATACCGAACAGATACGTTTACATTGCGTGTTTGTGGCAGGGCCTCAGATAACTAAAATATACCAGCCAAGTGTATGACGGACTCGCGAACTGAAGGCAGAGTGTTTCGCACAAACTTGCAACTACAGACTTGAGTAAATGGTTTTCAGTTCAACTTGATACCTCCACACGATCCCCAGATCAAGGGTCATGGCAGACCTACACAGTCAGAAGGACAAAACAACAGTGGTCCTTAAGGATTCCTTCCATTCGACGCGCCTGTTGGTCTAGTGGTTGGTGGCCCTGACTGCTGAGCCGGATGTCGTAGGTTCGATTCCCATCCAGGACAAACTTTTTGTGATGAGCATGATTGTTTGTTCTGTGTCTGGGTGTGATTGATCTATAATATGTATATATTTATAAATTATATAAGTATGTATATCAGTTGTCTGCTTACCATAACACAAGCTCTGCTTAGCTTGGGATCAGATAGCCGTGTGTGAGTTGTCCCAAGATATTTATTATTTATTGCGGTTTTTCCTTTTAGGGTACGTAACCCTAAAACGTCCAAAGCTTACAGAAATATACATATGCAGTGGATAAAGCTTCCATGTTTCGTGTTTCAAAAACAATATTTGCACTCCATTTTACAGTAGCATTCGCAATTTTATAACTGACCTTGCTGCAGTAGACTTGGGGGTTAGAATACATTGCTTTCAATGCCGTATTGCACCATGTCAGGGGCTTAACTAGTGTGTAGAGGGGTAGGTCAGGACTAATTTTGGTTGCTTCGGTGATGTAAAAGTGAGGGAAGTGAATATTGGTGGATGGAGAAGTAAGCCAAAGAAAAGATGCATAGATTGTGTAAGGAATGATATTAAAGAGAAGGGAGTAAATGATGCCGTGACCGCGAACTTTTTGCGCTGACCCTAAACAGAATGGGACAAGGGCAGGAAGATTATAATTTTGTATATCGACTCTAAATAAACTGTGGTACCTAAGGTATGATGATAGTCAGCCACCACACATATTATATAGCATCGACATCAAGAACAAGGTTCAAGCTACTGGCGTTGATTTTTTAGGTCTAAAGAGATCCTATATCTGACCCTGTTTCTCTATTTGATCATAATTAGAACGAAATTTGTCAGTAGTTACATGACTCTTTCTTTGCCCCACACTAGAAACTTTTCCTGTATCGTGGGTGCATTTACAAACTTTTAAATACACATACACAAACAGCCAGACCCGGAACAACTACCTGTAGGTCATACAAATGTTTGTTCCCTGCGCTGATCGAAGCCGCGACACGCAGCGCAGCAGTCAATCGCTCAGCCACTGCGCCAACCATGTCGTCAAGACATCCGTTTCCATTAGTGTAGAGCCAATTATGAAGATTGTCTTCTAACGTCAAACACGAATGCGTCAGAAGCAGCCTTAACTTAGACACCAGTAAAGTTAGTATTAAACTTAGAAACTGTTACAGTCGACTACGAAAGTACTTCCTCAAACTTGTACTGCTAAGACAAAACGCCTACAAAATCCTAAAACATTTTAAACGTTTTATTTGAAGGATAAATTCTTGCTTAAGAGACAAAAAGAAATTGTCGTACGGCAGAGTAGGTACCTATGGCTGAAACTTGAGCGTGTCAAGTGCTCAGCTTCAGATTTCTTCAGCCACTTGAATATTGTGCGGCACGTTTTTTGGCTACAGGATTATCGATAAGTGGTGGTACTCTGGTATATCCTCGCTAAAGATGCTGAAAACGATATTATTCTGAAGATTCTGTTTGTTGGTATCTTTGCAGGTCATTAAAGATGATTTTGGAGATGACACCTTTTAACGTTGAAATGAAAGTGCTGTATGTATAGCTGAAGAAACATGTAGACTCCACGCGACCAGAGGGCTGACCTTTTTTGGGCAAAGAATCAGCATTGTTATTCTACGTGGCAATGCTGCTAGCTTTCTGGGCACTTTTATTATTGACAGCAATACGTATTTTGATGCCCTGTAATTGTTTTCCAATTTTGATACATGTACATATTTTTACTAAAATAAAACTATTTGTAGTTAATAAATAATGTGTAAATGTACTCATCAAAAGTTTAGATAACTTTTATTTCATACATTAAGTAAATAAAAAAAAATGTTTCGTCTGAATTCATCTAAAAATAATTAAATGTTATCAATTTTCAACTGAAACTTTTAATACCCAACGGAACGATTATATTTTCATACAATAAAAACACTTCTCACATGATTAACTTCCGCAACGAGCAAAAAATATACGCAGTGCATTTTTTGTTTCAATTTACAGTACAACAAAAATAACAATAAAACGACATACAGATGGACACAACCGCAGTTTCAGTAACAAACATATTATACAATTTGTGTAAGCGTCCATTTGAGCGACGGCCATTGAAAATTGAGCTGCGACGGTTCATTAGGCTTCATTTCCCATTGTTCCGAGGCCTTGTTCAGGAGGGGAGAGGGAGGTCAAGCTATTTTGGTGATTTTGAGAGGAATTCCCGGTATGAAACCTCCCCCGTTCGGGGGCATGCGGTGGCCATACGTCATGCCCGACACTCAGTAGCTGTCCCAAGGGGTTGGAGCGGAAACATTCAGTAATCCAACCGTTGAAATTATACGCCGACCTTCGAACAGAAATATCTTACTGAAACCTATCACGAACTGTGTCATACGTGGTTCTGGCGTTTGACATTAACTGAGCGTGATGCCACATAAACTAGAATATCAGATGCTGGAATATTTTTGAGACTAGTCACATCTTGATCATCTAACCACTCAGTCTGCCCTCACCTTGCTTCTTAGATCTCTATATTTAACCTTCCCAATGTCCTCCTTTTTTCCCGAAACCTTAATTCAAAAACGACAAATTAAAAAACGATAGCTGGAATCGTGCATGCAATGCTCTCTGCATTGCATGCACGATTCCAGCTATCTAGAATCTTGATTGTATTAAGCTTTGCCTTGAAGCGGTTTCCAAAGGTTACATTATATAACGCCATTAACAAAGTTCCCAATGGCAATGAAACAAAATGTAACAACTGCAAACTTCTCCTAGCAATTATAAGGTAGGTTAAGTCCAGTTCGGTTCGAGCACCGAAGTTTTCCTCCGAGGGTTTTTACCGAAGTCAGGTCTTCGTATGAATAATGTTCTGTACGAGTGCCAGCGAATATTATTCGTTCGTGGAAAATTTTGAAAAGAAATGGTTCCCCGTAGTGTTTCGGTTCAGCTAAGCGTGGGATAAACGGTTTCCCGGTATCTCCACTGAAGCCTCAAATTCTAGGGAAAACTATCGCGTAGCTTTAAAATTCTGGAAAATACTAACCGTTTTTTAAGTGTTGGGAGATACTGTATTCTATATTTCCACGAAGTGTTTTTCGCCCAGTTGCCGCATCCTCGCGTGGTATTATGTCATTAATATCACAATTTGGTTTTTCTTCTACGTTGCCAAAAAAAGATAATTTATTGCGGCGTGTTCTCGAATCGTAATCGATGGGTTCAATAGTGTCTTTTATCGTAAAAGTAAGTACGTAGACAGACAAAAACAGAACAGAATTAATCAAAGATAATCTAGATTAATTCTCCGGACTTTTTGTTTGTTACAAAACGTACTTAACGAAGATATTGTTTCTAGCCAAAAGATGGCCCTAAACAGTTGCTATCTCATAAATTCTTTTTGTTTTGTTGGTAATTTCAAAACACATCCGTGCAAAAAAACCTTCCCACAGATTGAGTCACCCACATGCATAAGCATTTATTGATCATGCCCCAGAAGCTGAACTAGGTTGAACGGGGGTTTCGGGCGATTGGCTTAAATCGAGAAATGCACTGCACTGTATGCATGTCGCGTACATGAAACCGACCACCCAGTAGCGTTGGAAATCGATTCACTTTATCCAATTGTAATCACTAACTGAATTGTTCTTTTTAAACGCTAAATCACTGTATTGTAGTGTCGCCTCAGTTATTTCACAGGAAAATGTCAGGTGATATTAGAATTTTGTTTGGAACAGAATGAATTATTGTTGAACTGACCAAGGATGCCTATAAAACCTATATTAAAGATCGTTCACTCATTAATTTCATTAGGATTTTTATTTAAAAAATGGCCAATAAATTGAAATGTAGTACAATAAATCTATATGTGGTACTGAATCACTACGTAAAAGTCCCCAGCCTTCCGAAGCTTGCGTCTTTTGCGTCACTTCAGACGCATAATTATGATAGAGAAACCACAATAACACTAAATAAGTCACACAATTCCGAGAAAAACTGTTAAAAATGAACCAGCACACGTTTATATTTGTTGCGTTTTGTGTCTACACACAATTAGTAACATGACGTTTCTTTGTTTCGATTGAAATTGAAGGATACAATGCGACGCTGCGTTGTCTATGCCGACCATAAAGCCAACGTACGGACTCATTCGCTATGGTCAATATTCTTACGGTTGATGACAATAACTGACTGAAAAATAAGCCGAAATATTGTGTTGGAAAATTAAAATAGAATTATTTATGTTCTTGAAGACTTATTATATATATAGACGTATATCTTTACAGTTATGTAACGTATCATTACGCCTGTTATCTCGGAAGGCTTAGACAGAGGTGTACCTTTAGGTACAGTACCTTGGCAATGATAGCCCAGTGGTGTGACTATTGGACTGTCAAATTACTAGGTGACGCCGGCGACTGTGTTATTCCAGACCGTTCCGCCATTTTGACGTAAAAGATAAACAACCATCCATACATCCTCACATACATTCGCATTTCAAATTATATTAGTAGGATAGTAGGAAGTAGAATAGGATTTGTTCATAACCTCTGTGAAGGAAAACATCGTGAAGAAATACGGGCGGTTTTAATAAGCGGTTATGCGTAGGGTTTGCCGGCACGGTTGGCGCAGTGGCTAAGTGATTGACTGCTGCGCTGCGTGTCGCGGGTTCGATTCCCGTACGAAACAAATATTTGTATGGCCTTCAGGTAGTTGTTTCGGGTTTGGTTGTTTGTGTATGTGAATTTAAATGTTTGTAAACGCACCCACGATACAGGAGAAATTCCTAGTGTAAAGCAACGGTTTTGAAACAAAATAAATACCCTGAAACCAAGTTAGTCAATAACCACACGAAGACTGTACCTTTATTAGGCCATTATATATCATGTAATACGGTGCGACCCTATTGCTATCAACTAAATACAAAACGAGATTATTAGCTGCTTATGAGATTGGATCTGAGACTTCAAGTGACGAACTTATGGTATGGTCCTCTGATACTTCTTTAGTACTACTTAAAATAAAGCGTATAATATTTTAAGGGTTATAATTTGAATCATTTTAATTTACATGTCACACTTCTTATAGCAAAGTCACCATCTTTTCTCTATCCTATTCTTTATTTAAAACGACCTGAGTATTTGAACGTTGTGCTAAGCCAGCATTGCTTAGGTTATAAAACCTCTCATGTAAGAGGTTTTATAGTACCAACGAAGTAGTCTTTGAGTAAACATAGTTTGAGAAGTCTGCAAAAAGCAGAAACTTTCCTGATCATTTGCAAAGTAAACCAATGAAACCTTACCCACGTTATAATTAATTAAACTACGGAATTCTATAACAAAAATAATTGGTTAACGCAAGAAAAACTGAATAAAATCTAGTTCAAATGTCAAGATTTCAGATCAAGATTTTTTTCTCAATATCAGGCAAAAGAATCTTTGCACCGTTCCACGGAACAAATAAAAGTGCCGTAGGTACCCTTTTTTTATAAAAATACTAGCTTTTTCTCGTGGTTTCGCTCGCGTTAAATTCGGGGTAACACAGTTTCTCTTTCCTGATTTGCAGTTACCTGCTGCCTGTAGTTTTTGCCCTTGCGCCTGATTTATTGTAAAAGCAGGGCTAAGTTTTCCCTTTTCTCCCTCACTTCTCACTTTTTTGTTAAAAAATATAAATGTCCGTCGCCAGGGTCTCAACTATCTCTGTACCAAATACACGGAACGAATAAAAGTGCCGTAGATACCCTTTTTTATAAAAATATTGTGAAAAATTCATCGATCTTGTTGTGATACAAGTTTCCTTACGGCCCAACGAGGTGGGGAAGGTAAACCGCAGTCTTCCTCATTGCATAGTCAGTGAGCAATCAAGTAATTATTGATGGATTTCTCATTGATGTAAGCTTATTGTTGTTCAAATTTAAAGATGAATGTGAACCTAGGTATACCTAGTCGGTGTTATTGCTTATCATATTTAAACAACATGCATCGAGACATTTGACAGCACGGTTGGCGCAGTGGCTGAGCAATCGACTGCTGCCTTGCGTGACGAGGCTTCGATCCCCGCACGGAACAAATATTTGAATGACCTATAGGTAGTTGTTTCGGGTCTGGCTGTAGATGGATGTGAGTTCAAGTGTTAGTAAATGCACCCACGATACAGGAAGAATTCCTTGTGTGGGGAACGTTTAAAAATCAAATTCTTCAAACAAATGAGGCTTTGGATAGTTTTAAGATTCCCCTTCATAATGTTTGGATTGTCTACATAACTAGACTGGCTGGCAGTGCATTTTGGCTAGTTAATCTCACTCAATACACGCTCTTAGCATTCTTGTACCAAAAACATTCCAATGAATAAGAGTAACCCAATAATCCAACATTAATTCTTTTGCTCATGATAAATGTACAGGGATAATACAAACTTTTTCAATAAAAAATACAAGTGTCAAAAATTTTACTTTTTATAACCAGCTCATCTATATATATATAAAAGAAAGTCGTGTTAGTTACTCCACTTATAACTCAAGAACGTCTGAACCGATTTAGCTGAAAATTGGTGAACTTAGAACCAGGACACGGACATAGGATACTTTTCATCCAAGTAGGGTAGGTAGGGTAGGTAGGGTAGGTAGGGTAGGTAGGGTAGGTAGGGTAGGTAGGGTAGGTAGGGTAGGTAGGGTAGGTAGGGTAGGTAGGGTAGGTAGGGTAGGTAGGGTAGGTAGGGTAGGTAGGGTAGGTAGGGTAGGTAGGGTAGGTAGGGTAGGTAGGGTAGGTAGGGTAGGTAGGGTAGGTAGGGTAGGTAGGGTAGGTAGGGTAGGTAGGGTAGGTAGGGTAGGTAGGGTAGGTAGGGTAGGTAGGGTAGGTAGGGTAGGTAGGGTAGGTAGGGTAGGTAGGGTAGGTAGGGTAGGTAGGGTAGGTAGGGTAGGTAGGGTAGGTAGGGTAGGTAGGGTAGGTAGGGTAGGTAGGGTAGGTAGGGTAGGTAGGGTAGGTAGGGTAGGTAGGGTAGGTAGGGTAGGTAGGGTAGGTAGGGTAGGTAGGGTAGGTAGGGTAGGTAGGGTAGGTAGGGTAGGTAGGGTAGGTAGGGTAGGTAGGGTAGGTAGGGTAGGTAGGGTAGGTAGGGTAGGTAGGGTAGGTAGGGTAGGTAGGGTAGGTAGGGTAGGTAGGGTAGGTAGAGTAGGTAGGGTAGATAGGGTAGGTAGAAAGATACAAAATTGCATTGCAACGCATGCCGGGGCAAAGCTAGTACAGTTTATAAAAAGAAACACATTTTCATTTTGATATGACACAAATGTACCTATCGAATTCGTGTCGTTATACTTTTGTTTATTTTGAATACCCTGATAAACGAATGCGCACGAAAATGCAGATATTTTAAACTGATTTATTTTTGTGGTTAACCCGTAACTGTGTGAGAGTAAACACAATAAAATTGATGCCGTTATATACATACTAGCTGGCCCCCGCGGCATTGCCCGCGTGATTTAGGGTGGGTTATTCCAGACTATATTCCATAAATACACATCTGAAATCCTACTAATATTATAAATGTGAATGTCAGGATGGATGGATGTATGAGTGTATGGATTTTTGTTACTCTTGCACGTCAAAAAGGCTGAACGGATCTTGATGAAATTTGGCACAGAGGTAGATTATAGTCATGAATAGCACATAAAATGCATTTTATCGATATCACACGGGCGAAGCCGCGGGCGCCAGCTAGTCTTATAAATATAAATATTAGGGTTCCGTGCACTCTATTACTTAGAATCGATGTTGTATGTTCGTCTAGTCATAGGGCTATATACAGTGAAACCTTGTTAAGTGGGACCTGGGTAAGTGAGAAACCTCCATAACTGGACCTCATGCTGAGGTCCCGACACCTTGGCCCTGAATCACCTCTGTTAGTGGAGACCCTGGGTTAGTGGAATACCTCTTTTAGTGAGACTAATTCTCTCGTCCCTACAAGTCTCACTTATCCAGGTTTCACTGTACCGTTACAAGTAGGCAGTTGAAATTTTACAAAAGATAAAATAAGATTTTTTTTACGGAACCCTTTGTGTTTGAATCCCATCGCACTTGGCCGGTTTTTTATCTATTCTAAGAACTGCATTTATCTAATTAAATATTAAAAAAAAATTCAAGAATAAAACATAAGGAAAGTATTATGTAAAGCCATAAATTTAAAACAATAGAAAATTAAAAGTAATGAATTTATTCTCATTCATTACACCGTCATCATCTTAATAAAATAATAATTTTATTAAAGTTAAATATGTAATGAATTTATTTTTTATTAATATTATTCAATAGTTTTTAAAGCAGGAAAATCTCTAAGAATATCTTTACATGGTAGGTATATATAACATGAAGTTGCTTGCGCTGTCTGTTCGCTTAGATCTCTTAAATCACAAAGAAAACACAAAGTGATTTAAAAGGGAGTTTTATATAATACTAGCTTTTGCCCACGGCTTCGCCCGCGTTAAATTCGGGGTAACACAGTTCCCCTAGCGCCTTATTGATTTGTAATAGCAACGCTAAGTTTTCCCTTTTCTTCCCTCTTTCTCCCTCACATCCCACTTTTTTTAAATAAAATAATACAAAAAATCATCAAAATCGGTTTAGCTATTAAAGCGTGAAACGAACAAACAAACAAACTCACTTTCGCTTTTATAATATTAGTAAGGATAATATCCCAGTTCGTATTCCTAACAATACATTGTAAAACGAAACACGGAAAACTGGACTAAATTCAAAACAAACACAATTCGGGAATCCATTATTTACAAATCTGAAATTAGCACCGAAACCGAAATAAGTGGTATTACATAACACATACATAAACAAGGGACCACGCAGCTATTCCCGGGAAGGGTATAAACTACACTATTATATACTATACTACTAATTGCTAGTAATATTGAAATCTCATAAGCGTTGAGGCAATACTGATCCTTGCAGTGCTTATCAATATACAATGTGTCCGGATATGGACTAGCGATATTCTAGATACTTATAAAAGAAGTGTTTTAATACACTATTACGCTCAACACTTGGATCCAATTCACTTCCTATTTGGCAGCCATTTTGGTATTCTATTGAGAAATTCTCTAATCGTATACAAAAAAATCACATCTTGCAAAGTTTTTTTTTTACTAAGAATAAAATAGGCTTTTTCGGAAAGCAACTATCGTTAAATTCACGAAATAATGAACTCACATTCGCAAAACTTTAGAAAATAAAAAGAAATTGTGAATAAACAAAATAAATTTTGTTTTTTTTTTGTCAGGCGACTTTGTATTCTGGGATGTTTGTTATATATGTACTTAGAATACCACTAGCCAATGAGGCGGACACATTGAGTTCACGTCTGAACAGGGTAGTTTAGACCCAATAATAATCTTAATATTGAACAAGCAAAAGTTTGTGAGAATATGATAAAATTAAAGGATATTCTAGATAAGAGGGTGTATGTTTCTTTGTTGCTCTTTCACGCAAAAACGACTGAATAGATTTTTATGAAACTTCACAATAATATAGCTTACATATCAGAATGACACACAGGTTAATTTATAAATATATATTGTATATTTTATCAACACACGAGTGAAACCACGGAGCGCAGCTAGTCAGAAATAATTCAATAATGAAACAGTGCAGTCTACTGTCTCAGTACTGAGATATTTCTATGGACAAATACCCAATTATAAGACCGTTGTTTGATTTATATTTGCACTATTAGCATTAGGGTGTTAATTAACTGATTATTTGGAAACAATGCACTGACATTATTATAACAAACTAATAAGACAATAAATAAAATTAGTAAGAAGTGAATTATCATCGTTAATTGTAGCACTAAAGTACAATTTTGGAACTGTAACTCATTGTTCCAGGGCCTCACAGGTTGGGTAACTCTGGGGTTGCGGGTTGTTCAAAAGAAATACCTGGGCCCCGGAACGCAAAGGACAAAAGAAGGAACATATGGGCCGGATGGGTTTTAGTCAGTATTTTTTTTTTAGTTAGGTATGGCATCCCCCAGTTCAACCTAGGAGGTTGTCGTCTGCTGACTGCTTAACCGGGCGAATCCTGTGGATGCCTTAAAAATTAAGACCTCCAGCCAGGGTAAAAACTTAGATTTAGTCAGTAAAAGCGGGTGAAGTTATTAAAAGATTTCCCACCAGAAAAAAAGAAAGATAAACTTAAAAAGAACAATTAATAAAATCCTTACTAATATTATAAAAGCGAAAGTGAGTTTGTTTATTTGTTTGTTTGTTTGTTACCTCTTCACGCTTTAATGGCTAAACCGATTTCGATGAATTTTGGTACAGAGATAGTTGGGAACCAGGAGACGGACACAGGCTAATATTTTTTTGAAAAAAAGTGGGATGTGAGGGAGAAAGAGGGAAGAAAAGGGAAAAATAACGTTGCTATTACAAATCAATAAGGCGCAAGGGGAACTGTGTTACCCCAAATTTAACGCGAGAATTTAAATTTAAGCCGCGGGCAAAAGCTAGTTAATCATAAAATTAAAGATTAGAAATTTAATGACACGTCAAAAGAAGTTATTTGAAGATGTCCCATCTGAAAAAAAAGTTGGGTAAACTACCTACAAAATAGGTATTTCTTGAAACTCGATACTTTGTTACTAAGAAAGAAACAAAGGAAATAATGTAGGCTTTGACAGGCTTTCGGCTTTCGGCATCGTGAAAAGTAGGACACAATCTTTTGGCTAAGGTTTCGTCAATGAGTTTCCAATGGCTTCCGTACGTGTTGAGGAATAAAAGGCATTCGATTTTGTGTTTGCTTAATAGAATTATGGTAATTTTCCATGTAATACTAGTTAGTTAATGTTGTAGTTCAGTTAATAATAGGATTATGCTAATTTAGTTTGTTTATTTTGTTTGCGTTGGGTATTTCAGATTTGTAAGCAGATTCCTGAATTGTAACTATTTTCACTTGTTGGTCTTGTGGCCGTTACAGCGATTGCTGACTAAGTATGGATTTCTGGATTCGATACTTGGGCTGGCCAAAATGTTAATATGGACTCAAACTATCGTCATAGACCCTTTAAAGTTGTTAAGTGAGGGGCAATAAAAGGAACATGGGTGGGTTTTAGTCAGTACAAGTCTGACACTTCCGCCCCTCAGAGCGGAGTAATTTATTTGATGATTTCCTACCCAAAAAAAAAAAAACAAAAAATAGACCCTTTAAAATTTTCCATGCACACCATAGTAAAAAAAGGTCTTCAAAATAATGGAGATACATTTACGAACTTAAATCAAGTGAGCTGTGGATCTTTCACACTGATGACTCATTTCCAGCCGATTTCCAACTGAACTGAACATAAAAATATCAATGAAGACTTTATTTAAAATTGACAAATAAATATTCAGTATATTCACAAATCACATTACACAGTTGCCGTCCATATTTTCGTATCAGGGTTTACATATTCAGGCGCTGTTATCAAAACTGTCCCGAGTATTAATGGATTTTCCATGGCTTACAATGAAGACGCTTCCACTGTTCCACTTAGATCGATTAAACTAGGTGCTCAACAGACTTTAATACAGTTTTTCAGCAATATATAGAGTATTTCAAGAAAAAGGTTTAAATGTGCAATATACCAGTCTACGTGGGTGAACCGTGTGCAGCTTGCTCTAATTTAAATATTGTGCTTCGTTCTCTTAACATTTTGCACAAAAAAACAAAACACTATCACCCGTAGAAAATTTTACAATTGAACACGTAGCTCCCACACAGTCCTTCCTACGCTTTAAAAATCTGCTAGCGCACTATATACAGCCCAATAGTGGGCACTCCACCTAACAGACTTTAAAACACCCAAGGGAAGAATTCAGCTACTAACGTGTGCTAAATAGCAACTCTTGAAGCACGATCGAACTGAATTTTAAAGCATTTGTAGGAGTAATTTTTGATGTATGAAGTTTAGTATGATTTAAACCTGGTTTTTATGTTTAGTTAGTTAGACTAGAAGCCTTGAAAAGACTTGGTAGATCATGATGATGTTGAGTATGAGCTTTAAGGCGCGGTAAGGAGCAAATCTTTATGTACTCGCGGAGGTGAGGTTAGCTGTAGACTGGGCGTAGACTGACACAAGTATACGACAGTAGTAGTAGTCCATCGAATAAATAGAAATAAGGTCGAAAATATTTCGACATCTGATTTCATTACAATATCATGTCCGCCAAAATGTAAGTCATTTTGTAGTTTAAAAAAAATACAGTTCCGTGTTTTAAAAGTTTTAGATAAGTTTTTAGTCTATGAAATTTCCTTTGTTATAAAAATATATAATGCGTATTGTATAATTATCACTTGCTTCGGGGAAAGAAAAAAACATGAAACCAGCATACCTGCTAGATATTTCTCAATACAGGTTAAGCTAAGTCAGAGACAGATAATGAAAAAGACCATGTCATTTTTCACGTAGTCAATTCAAGTACATAAGCCATTTCAAACATTCAAATTATCCGCATACTATAAGGAAATCCTTACCAATTAGTTTAATTATAGATCGTTTACACCTCTCTTGTAGCCGAATGCTTCGCTCTTAAACTCTAAACGCCTGACAAGGCTACCAAGGCATTATGTACCTTAACAGGATGATGAGAAGAGGTATTCTTCTATTCGCTAATAGCTTAGTATAAAGCGATCACTAAACTGGTTAACAAACTTAATGATTATGAGTTATGTAGCTGTCACGACATCTCTTTGTTGTCGTTTATCATCGGGCCCAGGTTTAGGTGTGAGGGCCTTCCACAAAGGTACAAACCCAAGTTGTCACAAACGATTTCTAACGTGACATTTTGTACTGCGCACTCGATTAACAATTCTGAAGAAAGAATCCTACTAGTGATATTATCCTGCTAATATTATAAATGGGAGTGTTTGTGAGTATGGATGTATGTTTGATCCTCTTTCACACGGAAAAACTACTTATAGGATTTTGATAAAATTTGGCACAGAGGTAGATAGCCTTAGTTCAGCAGCATATGCTGTTAGAAAAATCCGTCAGTTTACTGATGTTGATACCGCAAGACTAGTCTATTTTAGTTATTTTCATAGTATAATGTCATACGGTATTTTACTTTGGGGACGGGCTGCAGACATCGAGTCTATATTTATTCTGCAGAAAAAAGCCATTAGAGCCATATATAACCTACGTAGGCGAGATTCTTTAAGGGAACAGTTTAAGGATATTAACATCGTGACAGTACCTTGTCAATATATTTATGAAAACATCATGTATGTCAGGAAAAACTTGCATCTTTTTAGTAAAAGAGGTGACAGACACAATTATAATACTAGAAATAGGGACCAATTAGTTCAACCAGGTTTCAGGTTAGCTAAAGTAGACTCATCTTTCATGGGGTACTGTTTGAAATGCTACAATAAAATACCTCCCCACATTCTTCAACTGAATGAAACGAAATTTAAATCTTGTATTAAACGCACACTATGTAGGCAAGCATAATATTATAAGTTGGGGGATTATATTGATGATAAAAATGCTTGGCTCAATGCTGGTCCTGCTCCTCAAGCATAGGGGTAAACTCATTAATAAGTATCCGAAGCTATAGTGGAAGCTGCAGAAGATTGTAAGACTATCTTTGCAATGTATAGAATCAATTCTCTAGTCTTCCCTACATTGAAAAGTATGTTATATATCGACGTGTGTAAGTGTGTATCGACTGTCATTTGTGGCTCTTTGGCAGTTTTTACAGATAATTAGTGGGGCGAAAATCTGTCAATCTTACCAAGTGACTTCGTATTTCCTAGTACTAACTATCCATATAACATACTGGTATTCAGCTGCATCCAGTTAGAGTGAAACCCGACCTCAACGTACTTAGGAAAAGGCTGGGCAGATGACTGCTCGCCCAACGCCTGGAGTCAAAATTGAAAGAGTTGCAAAAAAGCATTCGTGCGCACGTAGGCCAACAAACATTTCACTGCTGCTGCAATACCTATGACGTATATATATATACACTTTTGCCCGCGGCTTTGCTCGGGTTAAGTTCGGGGTAACAAAGTTCCCCTTTTCTGATTTGCAGGTAGGTACCTGCTACCTGTGGTTTTTGCCCTTGCGCCTTATTGATTGTAATAGCATAGCTAAGTTTTCACTTTTCTTCCTTCTTTCTCCCTCATTTCCCATTTTTTTACTAAGAAAAATTTGCCTATATCCGTCTGAAGAGTACCAACTATATCTTTGCCAAAATTCATCGAAATCGGTTTTGCCATTTAGGCATGAAGACGTAACAAACAAACTCACTTTCGTTTTTATAATATTAGTAAGGATTTATTTATATAATAAAAATCACACGTAGAGACCACTTAGAAATCAAATGCTTGCAATGATCAAAGACAGACACAGATGTAGTTTTATATCCGACCTAAATACCGGACAGTTTAATAGAACCGGTGGTGTTATTGGTAGATATTTGAAGAAAGGCATATGTTGCCCCATTAATAACTAACGTAAACACGAAGTGACTGAATGGTTAGTTATCAAGTCGTGAAAATACCTAGTTTCAGTAGTGCGAAACGGTACAGCGTTTATACAGTTATTTTCAAACTGTCTACATATTATAGTGCATAGTGCTGGAATGTGAACTTATTTATGTTTTTTTCATAGTTGAGCAGTTTTTAATATTTCACGGGTCCCAGTTTCGAACCGAACACTGTTTTAAAGATTACGTGTATACCTCAAAAGAAAATCTTTTATATAATCATTGTCTGTCTATCTATCTATCAAGACCATAACGCGTGGAAGTATCAAGTTGAAATTCCATTTACTCAAGACTGTGGTACCTTGGGGGTCTGTAAAAAAATAGCCGTTTGTTTCGCAAATTTGAACCAATTTGATTTGGCTATTACGATGAACACTTCATTGTCTCATAATAATGTTCTAATGTCCCTTATCTTTTGTCTCCAGATGCGAGGATGGTGGAGGTGGCGCAGCGACAGGCACCGGCGGGCGCGCGGCGTCGCTGCGGCTCGCCAACGGGCGCGTGGCGGCGCAGTCGGCGGAGCAGCTGCCGCACTCGCCGGCTGACTGCGCGTCCGTGCGCATATCCATGGACAACACCAACACGTGCTGCACCGACTCGCTCGTCACCGCCCTCGACGACGAGACATTGCTGTTAGGTAAGGAATACGAGTTTTTCGTCCTAAGTAGTCCTAAGAATAACCAGTGACGACCACTAGAGAAACTCCGGGACAATGAAGAAATCAAAAGTATTTTTTTTTTCAAATTAGGCTGACAATCAGCATTTTTTGAACGTCACATTACAAGAGATCGTTCCACAAAAACGTAGCCCTTCGCTACTTCCTAGTATTTTAGCTAGGAAGAAGAAGTGGCTGAGCAAACTCCCCAGCAACACAACTGTCTGTCAAGTTAAAAGAATCTCGAAGAAGCTCGACAAAGTCCCGGAAAAACAATTTAATTTCCTTGGATACTGCAACGAAACTAATCAGACAACAATAGCGGAGGAGTACCTACGAAAACATTTAATTTTGAATTCTAAGAATGATAGTCGTCACAGGTAGTCAGTGTTCCGAAAGTCTGACAACCAGTCTTACCGAGGAGTATCGTATTACCCAGTACGTACTAACTGGGTGGTTGAGGTCAGATAGGCAGTCGCTCCATATAAATACTAATATTCAGCTGCATCCGGTTAGACTGGAAGCCGACCCCAACATAGTTGGGAAAAGGCTAGGCAGATGATGAACTTCTAAGAATGATAGATGTGCGGCAGCAAAAAGGTAGAACCAGAAAGACAAAGAAGAAGAGAAGATGACACTTGTTACCTAGGTCTTCCCAAAGATTGAGCTTATTAAAAGTATATATTTGTTACAGTATTGAGGATGTTTTTATGATGAATAAAAGAGAAAAAAGAATAAACAAATTACACAATTCAGACACATATTATCTCATCTTGTTCTACGGAACACCTCACTTGACACACTACGAAAGCGGTTCGTTAATATTGGCACTCTGTTGACTCTTAAGATTTATGACCACGCCAATGGCAGTAAATCTGGTTAAACACAAAAATGGACACTAATACCTTTATGAACAACATTTAACAGACGTCCTTAAGATACTCTTCGTGAAAGAATAAACTCTCTACAGTGAAAACAACTTTATCTCAAAGGAGATGCTAATAAATGATAATTAGATAGGTATTAAACTGATAGATTTATAGATAAATCATTTATTTGATGAAACAAGACACAATACAGGATTTAACACAAAAAATATCAAAATGAGAAAAAAAATAAGGTAGAAGATAGATTGACCTAGAGACATTTAGACACATCACATACGTTTATAACGATCGCCCACTGCGGTGTGTCTCAAGATTGCACCAAAAACTGCACTCAAACGCATGACTCATGCAGATTCCTCATTGCCTACCAAGCTTCATCACTCGCGAATACAGTCGTGACGGTATTCACCCTCTTTATTGGCTACAAGGGCAGCAGATTTAACTCAAGTGCCAGTGGCTGCGACCTCCCGAAGTATGCAAAGGTCGGATACGTTGGCACGTGGCTCCTTGCACAATACTATATACAACTGATGTATGCAGTTCAACCCCGTACTTAATTGTATTGACCTATTTAGTATTCTTCCTCCTGAATGTGATGTCACTCCTAGTGTTCACATTCTATCGATAAATATTTTAAATAGTGCTGTAAACAAAGCGATACCCGTTGGGCTGTCCATAGACCTTAATTGCGAATGTGTGCTCACATCACAATTAATCATTTTGTTTTCATGTTTATTATAATTGCAATTAATTTTATCTTAACATTTCACTCATTTACCCGATAACAACCTACCGATATGTTATAACTAGCTGTTCCTCGCGGTTTCACCCACGCTGCTCAGCACCTGTTGGTCGTCGCGTGATGTTATATAGGCTATAGCCTTCCTCAAGAAATGGACTATCCAACACTAAAAGAATTTTTCAATTCGAACCAGGACTTCCTGAGATTAGCGCGCTCAAACAAACAAACAAACTCTTCAGCTTTATAATATTAGTATAGATTAACTAAATATTTTTCATGTTTTAATTTATTGCTACTATTTAAAACACAAAAACAATATCATTATGGCGTTATCATGGCGATGTTGAAATAATTATTGACTCATTAAACTTTCAACCACAAAAATGACTTACAAAAAACCCCGAAAGCACTTAACACAAAAAAGTCAATAGACGGGCGTCACGTCAGACAGCTACACTTGCGGTCACTACACCTTGGTTAAAACCGGCAAGGACAAATTGTGAATGTGAATCCGGACACCAGACCCTGAACAACACTACTCCGGAGCATCTCCCATTGTCCGATATTCCGTCGTATTTCTGTCCGTACCAGTTTCTCCCAACTTTGAACCCATAAAGCAACATTAACAGTTCTATTTCTTCTTTAAACAAAATTAGGTCTTCATACTTTGTCTTGATTAATGTTTTTAGGGCGCTTCCGGAATAACCAACCAGTAACTCATAAAAAAAGTTTCAAAAATAACGTTTTCCGTCCCAGTTATTTCGGTAACCGAATCAATAGCATAAAACACATTGGAATTCTTAAATCGGAACTGTAATCGATGACTCATTGTTTCAACCATCTGCGTCAGGGTCATTGACAAAACCGATTAGTGAGAATTTAGTAAGGAAACCTCAGAGATCTAGGAGATAACCTTACGGTTGGAGGCACTCATAGAGATGTCAGCAAATCGGTAGGGGCCGTCAGTTCTTCTGCACCGGGGCTGCGGGTTAGTTCGAAAACAATACCGCGGCCCTGGAACACAAGTCAGTACAAGTCTGAGTCTTCCGCTCCGCCCCGAACGAAGTCATTCCATTTTTATATTTTTTTTTTATAAAACGTTGCCCCACACTAGAAATTTCTCCCGTATCGCGGGTACGTCTACAAACATTTATACTCACACTAGCTTTTGCCCGCGGCTTCGCTCGCGTTAAATTCGGGGTAACACAGTTCGCCTTGCGCCTTATTGATTTGTAATAGCAACGCTAAGTTTTCCCTTTTCTTCCCTCTTTCTCCCTCACATCCCACTTTTTTCAAAAAAATATTAGCCTATGTCCGTCTTCTGGTTCTTAAATATCTCTGTATAAAAATTCATCGAAATCGGTTTAGCCATTAAAGCGTGAAGAGGTAACAAACAAACTCACTTTCGCTTTTATAATATTATAAAAAGGATACACAAACAGCCAGACCCGAAACAATTACTTGTAGGTCATACGAATATTTGTTCCGTCCGGGAAACGAACCCGCGACACGCGGCGCAGCACTCGAACGCTTAGCCACTTCGACAACCGTGCCGTAAATGATTTCGTAACCGAAAAAAAAGTAGAAGGGTCACTGGTGTGAGCTTTGATGTGCTTAGGGCTATGCTAGGACATACTTCTCGCATACGCATGGTATAAGCAACAATTGGTCTTTTGGCCGTTTTTGATCACGGTAAAAAGCGGGCACCATTCCATTTTTAAAATTTCACATTCTAATAAAGAACCCTCCTTCCAGCTCTTAATTAATGTTTTAAATATGCATGTTCAACTTTTAGTATTTGTATCGCAGACGGGGATTTGAGTTTTTTTTTTTGGAGCCCCTTTTCAGGTATTAAATCTCCTATAAGTGAGTCTCCAGCCTTAGGCTTTAAACAAAGGTAAGCAGTGTCAATAACGACCCGAGGGAACCCCCATTAATAACAGTATGTTACTGTCAGTTACCGTCAGTAAAGCTGGTACAAGATTGTATGTCCCGTGTAAGCAGATTCTGTATCTGAAACAGGTATGATCTGGATCGCCTCAGCTCTATTGCCCTGCAAACGGGCGCTGTCAGTTTGGGACTGGTAGCAGACACAAATAGGTTTTTCACAAAAATAATTTCATTTTTTAGGGTCTGCCTGTTTGTGTATGTGATTTTAAATGTTTGTAAAGACTCCCACGACTCAGGAAAAATTCCTAGTGTGGGCAGCATTTATGTAAAAAAAAACCTTAATGTTTTCAATGTACTATTTGAAGTTGGTATTTTAATCCGCCTGGTCACGTTTCTGTAAGAACCACAATTCGTCTGGATCTCTTTTTTAGGATTGCGTACCTCAAAAGGAAAAAATGGAACTCTCATTGGATCGCTTTACCTCGGGAACGTGTTCTATCAAGATATGACGTCTATCGCATAGGTATCGAGTTGAAATAAATACAATATACTCAAGTCTGTAGTTCCTTGGAGCCGTGAAAAATAAAATCCCTCTAAATCAACGCAGTCAAATGACATGGCCGTTTATGTCCCTTTGTAACCATACATGCGCCGATGTACCAACCTCGGCGCGTGAGTCCCACTCAACTTGACAATAATTTTTTTTTTCATCGCTGGCTGCTTGGTTCCACTCAATCAAGGCCCTGCTGCTATAAGTATTTTTCCTTTCAAAGACAAAATGAACGACAATTTTTATAGTTAAGATGGTAGATACCGATTCTTTTGAATCGAGTTATCAGGACGAATGTAACGTAATGCCAATTCCTTTGAACTTGAACAATGATGGACTTACGTTACGGAAAAACGTACTTGGTGCGTCATTGTTCGTAGTGTCCGATTTATCTATAACAGAGGCACTAACAAGAGTTTGCGGTGTAAACTTAACGTACATACGTCAATTTTAAAATTAAAAAAACCCTTTCTCATTTTCGTTTCATAATTTTGAGAATCTATTTTTTTTTTAATTTTGCTCCACACTAGGTTTTCTCCTGAATCGTAGATGCGTTTACAAACATTTAAACTCACATACACAAACAGCCAGACCCGAAACAACTACCTGTAGGTCATACAAATATTTGTTCCGTGCGGGGATCGAACCCGCGACACGCAGTGCAGCAGTCAATCGCTCAGCCACTGCGCCAACCGTGTCGTCAAATGGATTAACTGATCGTTTTTGTTGCACCAACAAAAAATACTACAGGATAATTTTAGTTTTCATCTAAAGATTGACGTATTTTCTTATACGTCAATCTTCCTACCACGCATTTGTGCGACGCAATCTTCCTACCTCTGACCAGGTAAAAGTAATTCGTACACGTCACGATGGAAAATACATCCTTATCGTTGAGTTACTCAGCTATTTCTTCCAAGAGTTACCGGATTGACGTACAAAAATACCCCAACGGAACATAACAAAGGCTGCATGAATCGATTACATAAGAAAGGTTAAAATGTTTGCTGAAACCGGGTAAAAGGTCACCGTTTAAACTTCCGTCTACAGTTAGAGTATCACCGGCGCGGATGAATCACTGAAAAGGCCGCGTGGAACATCATAACGCTCCGGAACTTGGTCGCCAATCACAGTTTATTTTTTTTCCAACTCACACATACACCGGAAGCTCACTGGTACAAACAAATGTAAAGCGAAGATTCGGCTCGCGATGGCAACACCCGCGTATATGAAACGTATTTCCTGAAACAATTAAGGAGCACCAGCATTAATATTGCAAAGTTGACGCTGCTCTCCGTCCGGATGGTTAAACATTCAGAGAGACTGCCCACTCTCTCCCTCCAAACGATCGAAAAATAGGATACTGATTGGAATTTGGAACAGCTAATACATGGTGTTGAAGCTTCCTAAGCTTCAGGGAAAACCGCGCGAATTAGATCCAGCTCTACTTATCACTGTAACACAAGCTGAGTGGGCATCAAGGAAACACAACCATGTGTCATGTCATTACAATGTTGTATGTTTATTATCGACTAATTGAGTCCGCCATAGAATCTTGTCATTCTTGTAAGTTTTAAAAGCCCAATTTAGATAGTAACAAGTGTAATTTTCCAATTAGCAATAGTTTCCAACTTTAATTATCCGCATTTAACGTGCGTGTAATTGGTGCAATTTGTTGTTTGGCATTGTATTGAAATTCGGTAGCGGATTGTTTGGGAACAGGCTATCGCGGTTATCAAGCAGTTAACATTGACCATGAATGTTTGGTATGTGAGATGTGCGGGCAGCGAGTGAGCGGGTACAGGCGGCGGCGCGCATGGCTCTCGGCGGGCTGGTTCGCTTCCGCGGCGCGGTGCGGCTCGCTCCGACTCGAGCAGTCCTCCGCCGCCCAGTCAAGCGCGATGACATGCCGCGCTCCACCCCCCACATCTAAAGCTCCGTACAGACGCGAAACAAGCCCGCCGACAATACAATAAAACAAACCGTGTGTCGCGTGTGCAGTGATTACTTACCACCAAAGGATTTGTTTCTCAACGTGAACGAAATTATTCAAGAAAAATGTCGCGAAGGGGATTTTGTCACGTTCGTAGATAATTTAAATTTCAGTGTCAAAGCTTATAAATGTTGTAAATGTTTAAATGTTCGGGTTTGTTTTGTCTCGTCAGCTGGGGTCTAATTAAGGGACTAACAATGAAATTAAATGTTAAAAATTATGAATAAAATTCATGGGGAACAATTAGGTAATATTGTTCAACTATCTGATAAATATTACAGTGTAAATAAAGACTCGACAATTCAACCAAGTATTAATCACGATGATATAACTTATTAATCTTAGCTCAATATCCTATTTTGTTCTCATAAACAAAAAAAAACAACGACTGAAAAAAGTTGTTCAGTGAAAAACCATTTGAGTTCAAAATAGGATATGCTGCCTCAGCAAAATAAACAAATTAAACTGGTGTAATAAAATAAGCTTCAAAGCAATTTTTATAACGACGTTATCGCATGTCATAACCTTGTATAACAACGCTAAATTTCACATTTATCAACATTGAAAAAAGAAATCATTCATAGCTAAACCATAGAAAAAGAGTACTTATAACTAACAGAAATAAATGTAAAAATGGGTTAACAAATAGTTCGTGCTTAGTGCCAAACGGATTGCCACACCATCGCGATCGCAGCATCGCTCTCCGATTACTGTGATACTGAGAATAGAAGAGATCCCCAAATATATAGCTGATATTAATAAAGTAACATTATTTTTTTCAATGTGTACTAACTAACCCAGTTATTAATTTTACAATCGAAAAAAAATGTAAGAAAAAGTCTACGATGTGAGTTTTTAGAAAGCACTTAAAAATAAACAGAGGATATACCTAAGAGTTGAAAAGAAATCGATACCCACTTAAATATTAAAGACAAAAAATACAGTAAATACAGATGAACTATATCAATACCACGCCACACACCGTCTGAAGAAACACTAATGATAACAACAAACGTACATAAAGTGTACTCGATTAGAAATCATAGCTAGCTATCAATAAATCCATTCCACATCAAGGTACAAAGTTCTCGAATTCCTGAAATACCACAGATGTTAAATTAGCTGCGTTGAGAATCAAAATAACGTGCAATAACAACCGGCAATATTTGTAGGCACAATGTAACGCGTATCGTATGTAGAAGACGATCGTAATCCTAACGTGATTACCCCTCAAGAGTGCCCGCAGCAGCCGGCGCACTTGATATCCGCCTCACCCGATACCCCGGACCAATTGATAATATAACCCACGATTCCCAACAACCAACACATATTGCTTACAACCACTTGAATCTTGACATTGCAACCATATTATTTACCATTTTCAGTCACGTGTCGAGAACGTCCCAAGATGACGATTAATTCATGTTTATTAAACAAATTAACGATAGCAGTGTGGCATTAAATACGCGGCGACTAATTGCCGACAGAGTACACTGAAGTGACGATGAGAAAAAACCTCATAGACTGTATTGCGAAAGGTTGGAGCCACGAAACCGGAACGGTATCGGCGCCGGAATGATTGTGACGCTGCGTTCATAAAAACGTAATTTCTGTCATTCAGCTTGCAATTGGGAATAGTTTACATTCAGCGACGCGAATCAATTGTCGCCTCCAACGTAACAGTAATGCTGATAAAAACTTTAAGAAACGAGTTACAATTGTAATCTTCAGGGCTTGCAAGATGAATGAAAAACAATTTAAACTATAGATTCAATTGATTTACTATAAAGTAAGCTAAGTGCTTCAGTATATTCCGCCTACAGACGTCTGATTGGACGCCTACACAAGTGACAGAGTATTTCCCTGAGATTGACGTCTATACACGTGTTACATTCACAATTGACAAATTCTTCATCTTACAACTAAATTAGTTCATTGTTGTTTTTTCTCACGTATTTCAAATTATTTTACTATACATCTTTTTTCTTTCATCACAGCCGTTTTCATCAGTTATGATATATGTTTCACATGACAGAATATGAAAAATATATTTAGGTATTTATTAAAACTTTATGCGCACGTAAAAACTGTATAAAGGCGACCTTAATGCCTTAGGCATTTCCTACAAGTCTACCTTAGGGTGATACACAGTCGAGGTTGCGGGTTGTTTGAAAGAGATACCGCGGTCCCGGAACGTAAAAGGCAATAGAAAGAACATGGGTGGGTTTTAGTCATTAAAGCCTGATCCCCCCCCCCCCTTCGCCGCTCCGCCCAGAGCTGAGAGAGTTATATATATTGATGATTTTCCGCAAAAAAAGGGTAATTCTCAGACAAAACACAGACACACACATATAAATCACATCCGTTGCCATTATCGTTTTAACCGTATAACGTCTTCATTCAATCGACTTATTGTAAACGGTACAAGTCAAAGCGTACCTTGTAGGACATTCAACAAGATTTTTCCATTGAAACTTACCACAGTAATAATACGTACACCAGATAATATATTCCAGTGGTGTCATGTTAAGTTGATTCGGCGTCAAACTGTTTTGCTTGCCAATAAATGGTGAATGAACGTCCGCGTCAGTCAGGAATCGCACTGACTAAATGACGGAGAGCGAGGCTCGACCGAATTCCGTATTAAAGAGCTTAGTGCCATCAGTAATTATGAAATGACAAACGTCCTCTTTTAGTGAGGAGGCTTGCTGAATAGTCTGGTCAGTCCTCATAAGACTTGACCAAGATTATATGTATGTACTTTAAATGGGGCTGCAACCTCTTAGCTTGTTTCAGCTGTTTCTTCTTAGAGTGGTCAGTCACAAGAAACCGTTCTCTTCGTCGTGTGAAACGGATTCATAAACCAACTTACAGAAATAAATAACACATTACATAACATAGCAACTGTATTCATCGTTTGGTTAAGCAGAGGTACCTAATAGTACACCCAACGTTAGTACATTAAACTAAAGTATACATATTTAAACTCAAAGCATTTTTTTTAATTAGACCATTACAGGCACTTTTGAATGTCAAAAAACTACAAAATTGTAAGTTCCAGACACAATGCAAAATAACTTGTGAAAGTACTGCAGTTGGCCATTCAATAGTGTTGATCTATATGGAGAAGAATGGGCCATCATTCATATTGAGATTATACAAATATGTGAGAACGATGTAATTACACGTGCACATTAAGCAAAGATGACAATAAATATATGTTAATAAAAATAAACCGTGGCAGCTAAGATACGACCAGTCCCAAAGCGCCTGTTCACGAACATGATGCATAGATCTTAAAACTGTTTTAAGCTTTCACGGGCTCTAACTAAAAATAAAGTCCCATGAAATAGGGCAAGGGCATCAACCAGGCATATATAAATTCTCCGTAGCTAGTATTGAGAAAAAAAAACCAATAACCCATTGCTTGATCTGACAGCAATAAATATGATTTGAGTCCCAGCAGTGAAACTGTAACAGGCTGATTATGTAATGGTCCTCATATCAGACGCATGACAAAACAGCTTTATTCGAATAGTTTGCAGGTACTAGCGTCATTCATTCACAGTATCCATTCACAAGGACAATAGAACTTGTGTCTGGATCAATTCATTTGTGCAATGGGCGTGCGCTTTGAAAGTATGGGCTAGTGAATTCTGTGTGAAAACACCGGATTTTGGGTCATGTTGCATAGAGTTTTCTCATGCTTTCGACACATTTTTGAATGGGTTTAAAAGTTCAATTGATTTATTTATTTTATTTTTTAACCATTCTGTTAACTACATCATTATGTAGAATGGAAAATTCAAATTTAAAAATAGATCATTTGCCATTTCGAATAAGATTTGCGTTGACGATCTTAATTTAAATGTAAATTGTATTGCATGTGTCTCATGGAAAGCTTAGCTATCCGAAGTGAATGCTTATTTATATGCTTGAGAATTAAAAGATAACTTTTTTAATAAAGTTAAATGTTACTCGCGACTTAAGTGTGTTTTTTTTTCTTTGTATCGAATTATGTTAACAATTTCATGGATTATTTTGTTTGCACAGAACCTTAATCTTTTTTCTAAATTAAAAGTGGCTTACTCCTTATAACACCAGCCATCTACCAGTGCCTAAAAGCCCCGTCAAAATCGGTCTAGACGTTTTAGAGATCTTCAGTTTGTAGTTAGATAAAAATCTTTAGCATCGAAGTGAGCAAATTAAGCATAAATCTAAATATTTCACTTCTTATAATTCAATCGTTCAAATAATGTCCAAAGCTCAATCAAATCCGGGGTTGCAGATTGTTTGAAAGACATACCGGGAACATAAAGGGCAAAAGAAAGAACATCGGTGGGTTTTAGTCAGTAAAATTCTAAGAAGGTTTCCACCCCAAAGTTATTTGATAATTTCCAATCCGCAAAATAAATTGTCCAATCAAATTCAGAGATCGGTCAACAAATTTGATATTTTTTTCTCAATGTTTACGGCCACAGTTGATAGACAGAGCGGCGCCTGACGATTTATGCTAAATACAATTAATTGAATTCAATTCACACATTGAACTGTCTTGATAACGGAATTGATAGCTATTGTTAGCTAAAAATTAATCGTATCTCGTTGCTCAAGTAGTTAAAAGCGCGAATGCTGAACTTAGTCTTGAGTTCGATTACCAGGTAGAACAAAGTGTTATTGGGTTTTTGCGTCAAGAATTTCTCAGTAGCAGCTACGGAGTCTGGATTTGTGCCTGATTGATGGTAATAGGCACGCCTCTATTATAATGGTACTTTAAAATAACTAACTAAATGTGGGTGTAAATTTAGGTTCACCTCTGCCAAACATTTTAGAGGTTACAGTCGTAATATTATGAAAATAAACGTAGGCTAAGCGTCATTGATTTTCCTACCGGAGTTGCGGGTTGTTCGAAAGAGATACCGCGGCCCCGGAACGGGCAATAGAAGGAACATGGGTGGGTGTTAGTCAGTACAAGTCTGACACTCCCCCCTGCTCCGCCCAGAGCGGGGGAAGTTATTTGATGATTTCTCATCCGCAAAAAAAGCGTCATGATCTTTCATTTTATTGCAGCGTCGGGTTTCACATTTTGACAGGTGACGATTTTATACTTTTTGTTATTTATTGAACGCGTGCAGTTACTGTCATAACTACAATTTATTACTCAGCTGTTCTTGTGTTTGCATGAAGCGTTTGTATGGGATTTTATGGGACCACCATATGCGTAACTTTGAGTTGTCATAGTAACATAATATACATGGTGTTTGATAGAAAAGCCGAAATAGTTTTTTGAGACATTTGTGGTGTCGTTCGCTACCAGATAAAAGTTATTTACACATTGTAAATTAACATTAGGCCTGTCAAAATGTTTAATAGTTTAGTGTTATTGTAGAAAATTTATGATTTAAATTAATTATTTTCATTGATAAAAAGGTTTGGACGGAGAAAACGGAAGCGTTTAGCTTAATATTTTACGGACAGAAAAAATAATTAAGATTTTAGATCTTTTTTTTATAAAATATCATTTGTACACTCGACTAACTTTGTAAAAATATTATACGCTAAAAAGGCTCGAACAAAATGTTTTATCACTTGGAGATAGCATTTCGCAAAATAAAAACAAAAATAACTCAATAACATTGGTACTTACGACGATGCATGGTTCAGAGGAAGAAATCTAACTTACCACACCTGCTGTTCTCAAGATATCTTTATATATATAATTCTTCTGTGAGTGTGTATCTCACTGAACTTCTCTCAAACGACTGGACCGATTTTGATGAAATTTTTTGTGTGTGTTCAAGGGGATCTGGGAATGGTTTAGATTCACAATTTCGTCCGGCAGATGGCGCTGCATCTCATTTTTTTGTAAATACGTAGCGAAGCACGTACCGGCCGTTAGTATCTTAATAAAAAGGTTAATAAAAATAGTTGTGGCTGATTTACCTTTGTAAGCCTTTATATAAGTAAAGAAAGATAAATCTCTCGATCTACCAAACACCCAGTATACAGCACATGTTATCATTGGTTCTTTTGTAATGTTCAAAATGTAAATGTCACTTTGAGCTTGTATTTACTTAGCTGCGTTTCGTTTATTCTTATTTCTTATTTCTTTATTTCTTTATTTATTTGGATCTCCAACAAAGGATACACAGATACATTATAAAACACAATACTATGGGTTAATTTAACTGTGTTCCTTCAATTATAGGAGACCACAGCATGCACATATAACTAGGTGTTAACACAAAAATATTTATAGAGGTGAAAATTTAAAACTATTTTGAAATGATAACAATTCTGCTGCATATTACGAAGTGAAGAGCATCATTAGTAGATATTCATTATTATGTAAAGAATTTCGGAATCCACTGCTTAATTTACATAAGTAAACAATCAAACTCATCCAACAGTAGTACGAAATCGAACACGATTATTTCAAACGTTATTCGAAATTCAAACGTAATTCGAATTAGGTTATAAACTTGATTTAATGTCAAAAGATAATGTGACGTCATTATTTGTTGGCTAATAATTTTAATTTGATTGGTCGTCATTAAAGATGCATGAGTAAGAACGATTCTGAACGTTCTCCACGTGCATCGAGTTCGAGACCGGTTTCCTCAAGTTTCAATATATTCGTTGTTTATAAAACAAACTAATAAAATTAAGTCACTGCTGTTTATATGCCAGTTTTATTTTAACCTCACAGCAAGTATGTTGTGTTTATGTGACGTCACATTTGCGCGCGTAAACGTTTGGTGCACTTTATTATTTTCGCGTAAAAGTTGACCAATATGGATTTTATTAAACGAATTGGCTCATCTATTCGAGAAGCGATGAGGAACGCTGTGTATTTACCGAGCCGTGAGAGAAATGACGGAAGATATACGACAAGTAAGATTTATTTATTTGTGAATTTTCGATTATTTTCAACGATTTTAATTTTAATATCGATAATCTTGATACTTGGCGAACTAAAAGTACGTGTTTGATTCAAAATTATTTGCCATTATAAGTAAGTAATAATGACGTTTGTTTTGAATGTTATCAGCTTTCTTCTCATGCGTTGTAATTATTCTTACCTACATAATTGCATTGCATTCTTACGTCTGAAAATAAAGTTATCGATTACTCATAATATCACCTTGATAAATTATAGTAAAAGTGAAATATTAAACAGACGCAGGTGTGAAGTTCTTCATTGTGAACTAACTGTTAACACGGTTAAACGCATTGTTAAATATATGTCGCTCATGAATCTCTGTTCTAACCTATGTTAAGTTAACGAATAATGTCTAGAAAGATAAATTCTAAAACTTGACAGATTTATTCCGCGTACTCGATGTTGCAGGCAATAGAATTCGAAGAAAACGAATTGTCTACTTTAAAAAATAAGACCTTTTAGGGCTCCCAGAACGGTTCTAACTTAACAGAATTAATTCTCGTCATACTTGTAAAGGAACAAAAAATACTAAGCAAACATTCGTAGGAAAAAAGTGAAATAAACCGCTGAAAAATGACGCCACTTCGATAAAATAAAACCACGCTTCAACGTTTTCATTCGTTGGTATTCCTCATTCAATTCGGTTCTTTTGTTTCCAAATTATAATAATATTTCCATATTTGAGGAACGCGTGAAATAAGGAAGGCTAATAAATACATTGTCAGTATTAAATAATACAGTTAAATACACAATTTCCGCATTTGACTTGTGCTTCAAGTAATGAATTTATTTTTATCTAATTTATGCATGCAGTCAGAATCGTTCAATGACCCAAGAGGCCATGGCACAACAGAGAACAAAATATGACAGTTCTAGTTTCAAATTAAGAATATAAAAAAATATCCAGAGCGGCCAGTTGTGACGTTTTCTCCAAATTTTGTATTTCTAGCTAGCAGCAAAAACCAAACGAATAGAAAGCCACATGTGTTGCCTGACGCCAAAAAACTGGCATGTTTTCGCACTCAGTCTATCTGTTTTCATTCTTTCCGCTAGAAAAACTACAGCTGCAAACCAGAGGATCGTTCTATTTCTCAAATGTTATTTTGACAAATAGGTCTGATGTGGAATTTGTTCAATCGAATATAACTGAGTTTTTTAGTGTTATTGGCTCGTTGTTATTGAAAAATATATCTACTTTCGATTTTATTACATTTATCGAATCGTAAAATCGCGTCTGGGAATTCTTTACAACCATTTTAAAGTAACAGTTTAATAATACCCTGTATCTAGAAATTATCTCTTTTCGCTGTATTCTATAACTCCTAGCCGTTTGGCTGCGAAAATAAACATTAGTTAGATAAAACAAATATACAACCAGATAAATGGCAACAACATTTATTGTAGAAACAAGCAATTTCCGTGCCAATCGCCGCACTGGCCCACGCCACGTTCGAATACACCAACAATTAATCGATTCATTGGACACTATAGGCTGAATACTGTATAGGCGATGCTTCAGGCCTAGAAGTCGAGTAAAACAAAGGACTAGGAATAAAGTTAAGCGGTCCATAGCTAACTATTATATATACAATGTTCACAGAATTTTCAACGTTTTATCGTTACCTTTCAGCACAAGTTGGATCTTTCGTCACAGTTTGCTAATCCACAATCAATGACTACGTTACTGAGACACGTGTTCCCTCATGTGAGTTCGGTACTTAGGCTTCAAGCGTTACGTATTTAAACGTAGGCTCTTACTGAAATTCTTGTCATATTTCAACAATGATTTCTCACACTCCAGCTAGAATATCATCCACACTTATCGACTAGTTAAACCCATGTGTCGCTTACAATATCGACTACATAATCAATTCCAATTTACAATATCGACTACATCATCAACAGCCCTCCTCGTCGTCAGGCTTTCGTGCCTCTGACAGACGATATATCTCTATCTCTGTAGCAAAATTCATCAAAACCGGTTTAATAATTTAGCCGTGAAGACATAACAAACAAACTTACTTTCGCTTGTTTAATATTAGTAAGGATTTCATTAGCTATTACAGTGATCACAGCATTCGCAGCCGCTGAAGCGATGATATTGTTCTGCAGCCTAAGCGCTATTAGCATCACATGTTCACATTAACCGCCTCTTATCCAATTGTGATCTACATCGTGCAGTTCTTTTGGCACGGTTGACTCGTTATTATGCCCGGAGCCGGTCATTACAGCTGACATGGAAAGAGCTTGTTCGCCTTCACCGCCACTACAATAATTACGATTAATTTTTATCTATATATTATTGACATTATGTTCGAGAACTATTCGGAAGTTTCTAAGTTAACTTCTTCCGTAGTATAACTATCTGCTTTAAGTCGTGTTTTGCATAAGATCAAGGTGAAAGTGCTCTTATATCTATCGTAGGTATGTCTATAATGCATTGTGTATCTTGCTTTTTTCTACAAATTAGGTAATCTTACCCCAACGTGGAACTAGTTTGACTGACATTGAAAACGAAGATATTTTTCTGCGCCCTTGACGGCATTCGTGCACGTTGGGTCTGCTTGAGCTTCTGACATAACATTGTCACCGTAGTTCGAAGAATCTGAACTATTAGAATGCATTGAATGGTGTAGCATTGTTCTCTTCTAGAAATTGTATGGTTGAACAGCGGTTCACGTATTGTCGGATATTTTTACATTCATACCTTCAACGCTCAAAGAAAGTTTTGTTTTGTTTTGTTTCATACACCATGTTGTATTTAGACGATTTACCCACGCTCACAGGCCGTAACGATGGGCAATTCCCGAACATTTTCAGTGCAAAGTTTTTATTATGTTGCAAATTGTTTGACAGTCGTGAAGAATTTGACTGATAGCTTTCGTTCCGTGTGACAGCGTTAACGCCGCCTACATTGTACGCTCATCATTCGCTCGGCAGAGCTCTGCCGAGCCTAGATCTGCACACGTAAATTATCAATACACTGTCTGTCAAACTTCTGTTTGACGTTTTGGAATGATTTGAATTTGGAAGTTATCAACTGCCTTGTAATTGATTGGCGGATTAAAACCTTTTTTTGTAGTTACGTTGTTTTCAGTTAGATTATACTTTCAACATTGTTTTTTCCGAATACAAACAACTGAACTTGTTGAATAACATTCAAAATCTTTAACACTTAAGTGGGAACACAGTTACAAGTCGCTAGTCGCTTCAGAAGTAACAATAAAACTTCTGTAAACTTGTTGTTAACGTAATAACTGTCAGTGGTTTCGTATCAGATAAAAAATATATTACAGGATAGTGTGAACTATTTTATGATTCGTCTGTATTTCAAAGAACAAAACGGTTGACCCTGGACACTTACTGATTCTGGAACAACAGACGTTTTCATACCATTATGTGTTAGTTTCCGGCACTTTCCGGTAAAATTACGAATGCACGCAGGCAAAGGAAGATGACGGGTGGTCATTAAAGTCACAAATAAATTAAAACTGTGCAAAGTCTAAACAACGCAACATCCATTGTTTGATCATAAATGTAGAATTACAGTTGTATCTCTATTAATGAAACAGATAAAAAAAGTGTTGTAAAAACTGCGAATCACAAATAGTGAAGTTATTACTCATACCCTTGTATTTGATTATAATAAAAAAAAACTCGGCTCTGCTAAATCTGTTGACTTTGACTCACAGACTGGAATTTTGTGAAAGAGGAAATGCAGAGAATAAACCCAAAATAATTATTGTTTACCTAGCAATTTGTTGTAGGTAAGGAGTAAATGATAGCGTGACGATTGTCAGAGGAGAACGGAAGGAAATTAACCGGCCAAGAGCGAGTCGCACACCGAGGATTCCGTACAAACTTGCTACATAAAGGGCTATATCTTTTGGCTGCGTAGACTTACAGGGTTGATTTTTCATAGCACAAAGGGGCTTGAGTACCTACATAGTGTTAATATTTCTAAAAAAGTACGTGCACGCGTTCCCGAAATATATGGTCTTGACAGACAGATAGACGTACAACAAAGTGATCCAATAAGGGTTCTGCTTTTCCTCTAAAGTTAAGGAACTCTAAAAACTTCTAGCTCTGACTCTAAATAACACGGGACAAGGGCCGGAAGATGATGAAGGACAGTAAGTAACGAGGGACCAAAACAAATATGTACCTAAATGATAATGGGTGCACAGTTGACCCCCATACCTCACCTAAATGACCCCTAGTCACTACCGTCAGAGATAACGAATAGCTTGATAATATGATAATTAATCGATACACATGACAATGTTAGTTCCTATACATTTTAACGACGCACATAGGGGTATTTTGCTAATCTACGCGGCCAAAAGTAGAATTTACAAACTGTAGATAATGTTGAATATTACGACTACCTGAGCTAGGGGACAGTCCAGGGAACAATAACCCGCCCTCCCCGCTCCGCTACCTGCACTAGTCGCGTCACGCAATTAGTCGGAATTCGATCGTTCAACTTGTTGTTTGTGTCTGTTCTCGACGCTCGTGCAAAAACATTAACTTTGAAGTTAAATATTAAATATATTGCGTGAACTTGAGACGTGTTTGTGATGGATCCTGATGTAGCAGGTATTTATGCTGTATTTTATCATATTTTTTAATATTTTCATTAGTACAAAGGTAAGATATAATCATTTGAAAGTACCCACATGTTAGGGCGATTTTTCATTGTAAATATTTTTTTTCTTCGTCTATTTGTTATACTATCAAGTTAGATCCTGCCATTATTCCATAGACAAATAAAAGTTTGAAGCTTTGAGTAGTAAAAAATAAAAAATACTGCCGCGGATAAGTGCGGATACGTTATGTTTCGATAATTTGAACTTATTTTGAGTAATATACAAAAAAATGACTGTAATTCTTATAATTAAAAAAATATAATACCTCTTTGTTTTAGGTTCACGAGGTACCTCGGGGGTAAGAGTAGAGACCCGTAAATACATGTTTGGTCGTGTGCAGAGCTATGATTTGCCGAATTTGGAGGAAAAACTCAATTCCTTCAGAAGCCATTTATTGTCTAGTGAAGATTACACGCAAGAACAAGTTGAGACCCTGAAACGTAACTTTTGCACTTCAAATCACAAATGAAGCAAAGATGGCTAAAAGCACATAAGAAGGAGGACGTATTTCTCAAAGTTAACCACTCATGGCTTGAAGGAACGTTTGAGATACCCGCAGTTTCACAAAATCGACCAGGATGGCCATCTAAGTTATATAACGAATCGAGTGAAAGGACCAAGAGGAGGAAAACTGAAAAGGTTCGGTCTGTTGTGGCACAAGATATTATTATTCATGCAGCTCAGGTTGAGTTGCGGAAATCAAGATATTTTGAATCGGTTGCTTTTGACATCAGATCCTCTTATAAGTAGTATGAAAAGCTTAAAAAGAAGAAAAATGCAGAGTTTTTTGCCTGAAACTATCGCGCTTCTCATGCCTGGGGAACCTAATGTTGATACTTCAGAGAGCGATGAAGAAAATCAATAATTGAATTTTTTCTTTTATTTTTGTTTTACAATTACTCTAGGAAAATATTATAAAATGAATATATATTAATAAAACCTCTTTTATACCACAAAATGTATTTTTTCTACTAATTTATATCCTTTAGAAAATAATAAGAACTTAAAATAATTTTGGCCGCGTAGATTGTCAAAATACCCCTATGTGCGACGGTTAACTATAACTTCCGTACTTCTATACTCAATACAAAGAGGTTAAGTTATCTTCGTTGTTTTTAAGTTCACTAGGATTTCTGCTGTATCGCACCCAGCGCTAGACCCATACAAATATTTGTTCCGTACGCGAATCGAACCCGAGACACGCAGCACAGCAGTCTAGTAAGCTCTTGAACTAGCTGCCTAACGAGAGCCTCCTGAGGTGTTAGTCGAGCGGCAATTATTATTAGACCACAAGGATAATGATATTATAATGAGTAAGGGGACTTAAGAAGACAGGAAAAAATTTCTTACTTTCCTGTAGACGTCATGATGACGCTTGCTAAAGATAATGCACGAGCAACACTTGCTTAATAAAAAACTAGTTGGGCAACCCCGAATCACGCACGAATACAAACGTGGAGCGTATTTATTCATAAAATATTTGAACTTTTCCTTATAAAAATAGAATGTTGGAAAAAACTTGCAGAATATTTGCGAATATGGACGTCACCAATCTACGTCATTACGATGACTCAATGTGATTAAGTCGATAAATGTGTTAACAGAAAAGAGTTATGTTTTTAAGTATCGTCATGTATCTTATATGTCTTGAAAAGTCATCAGATTTCAATGCTATTTCATTCATTAACGAACACAGCCAAAATGGTTGGAACTCTTTTAACATTTAAATTCACATACACAAACAGCCAGACCAGAAACAACTACTTGCAGGCGATATATATATTTGTTGAGCTCCCTGGGTTATGAGTCGAGCTACACGATAACTGACAAATGCTTGCACTGATTGGACAGGTCCACTCAATCTGTGTGGTGCTTTCTTAAAAAGACCACTTCAGACACTAATCTGCATAGTCCTCATGTAAGTTGACCAAGATTTTTTGTCTGGACTTTATAAGAGACTATGACCTCTGAGTTTGTTTCGGCTGTTTCTTCCCAGAGTAGTCGAGTACGAAACACCGGCCTCATCTAGTTTAAAAAAAGACGTGTAAAAGTATTTGTGAAAACCTACTTGCAAAATAACATCATTTATCACATTTATCATTTGTTCCGTGCGGGAATCGAACCAGCGACATGAAATGTGTGAAATCAAATATTTTAAATGTTGAGGCGTTTCTACAGTATGTTGCCTAGTCTACACAATGATATAGAGGGTTAAGTTGTTTATATAGGGGATGAAACTCTATCATTTGCCGATGGGGAAATCTAGTAGACTGACAAAATGTGGTCATTTTAATAAAACCGCAACTTTTATTTGATCCTCTGTCATTTAAATTGAATGTTTTCCGTAGGCAAGCAACTTTACCTCGTGCTTTCCGAAATAGGTATCGTATCATACCTTTTGTACAACCTGGCATATTGCCAAAGTCCAGTTTCGCTAAATGGGATTGGTACATCCTCTATCCATTATAGCGGGTTTTTAACATTTTGTGTGAAGTTACCTTGTGCAATGACGCTTTTAGGTACAAATATGCTAGAATTCTTTGAAATGTCTGATGATTTTAAGATGCCTTTATCTATATTGGTATTGTTGTAACAGTAAATATACGGTTAACCTTTTTTTTGAGGTTGGGAAATCTTCAAATATTTTCCGCCGCTCTAGGCGGAGCGGGGGAAGTTTCAGACTTGTACTGACTAAAACCCACCCATGTTCGTTCTATTGATCTTTATGTTCCGGGGCCGTGGTATCTCTTTCGAACAACCCGCAACCTCGGTAGGCCCCTCTACTTTGCTGGCATCTCTTTGAGGCGCGCGTGGAACACTAACGCACCGTCGACACGGCCTGTCGTCAATAGACGGCCGGACGGTGAGCTACCCATTGCTCACCGTCCACAGGCCTGCATCTGCGGTGGCCGGGCGTCTATTGCGGCGGCTAGGTTGGTTTGAGGTTCTCTCCCTAAAACGCCCGGCCACCTCCTTCACTAGCATGACTGCTTCGCAGAAGGAGGTGGCTATCCGGTGAATCCTATGACACCTTATTCCCAATCTAAAGTAAAATACAATAAAAAATATTAAACTCAACTCAATTGTCAAACTAATTAGTAAGGGTCGCAAACATTTCATTTGTTCGTATGTAACCAAGTAGATAATCCACAAATACACAAACGGGAACGTTTGTACATATACTGCTCGTCTCGTCGTAAATATTTATTATCCAATGAATCATATTTTTTGCATGCGGGTCAACACCTTTTCAAAGTGAGTACAATTTGTTTTAACCCTCAACGGAAAGGTTTAACACTCCATCATTTAAGCCATGACCTTTTAGGCACAGACCGTGTAACGTTTCCTTCCTATATTTGTTACATTATGTTGTTTTGGACCACATTGAAGTGGAAAAAGATACTATACTTACTCCTTTTTTTGGGATGGGAAATCGTCAAATAACTTCACTTGTCAGACTTTTACTGGCTAAACTCATCCATGTTCTTTCTTTTGCCCTTTGTTTATCTCTTTCGAAAAACCCGTAACACTTAACTCTGGATTCTAAATTCAATTTGCTGTCAAAATTCTTTTTTTTTCCCAATGACTGTTATCAATATGAACTTTGACTGACAGATTAGTAAAACAGTTTCTTAAGATACAGAGGTCAATATCAAAGGGTAATGACCGATCAATGACATAAATAATATTAAGAATTCATATTTAAACAATGAAAATCTGCACACTTATTTTTTTTGTACTGTATCCTCCAACCTATTTTGCTAAGGGATTAACAATGTTGGTCCTTTTTGCGACAAAAAATATGCAAAAAACAACTCATTTTAGTAATTTTACCATGTGCCTTTAGAATATCTTCATTTTTGTTGTTTTAGGGCACGACTACACGTGGTACTTCCCATTGAAAGTGTCGATAGCTAATGATTGAATGACAGTTTATTCATTATTAAAAACGAGTTTTCGTTAGACGTTAAACTAAGAACAATATGTCAGTTAACTTTTTTGTGACGTCTTCTTTGTCTTTCGACTTAGGCTAATGCACTTGTCTTTCAATATGGCTGCAAATACAAGTATAATACTAACAAAAAAAGTACCTTAAATATTAAAATATTGCTTCATACTTAGTTTATATCCATCTACGTCATTAACACCTACGTAACTCTTTGAACTATACTAAAACAAAACAATTTTACACTTGCAACAAAAATACATTTCGTAGAAATATATTTTGAGCGGAACTCACATAAAGATTCTTAATCCAGTGTTTCCTTTATAAACTAAGGTAGATAAACAAAACTATAGCGTAATATACGTAAACATAAAATGTAGTTGGGTACTAGTATTCGCCGCATCGAGGAAGGTCGGAAGTTTGGCTACAAGAAAATATCGATCTTGGTTCTCACTCGGGACCGAAGATCTGTCGCGAATTATAATACAAAAGCTTTTATTTTTCATGTACGAATACGCTGCACTTTCTGTTTCCATGCATTTTTGAATTTCGAATTTATTTTACTTCTTTTTAAGTTGTTCGTTCGAATTATGAGTGGCGGTGCATGGCGGGAAAACCTTTCGGAATCCGTTTCTTACCTATTTCTAGGATCAAAACCGCGTGCAGTTGTTGCGCAAGAAGTTCTCATTAAAGTCATCGGACGGACTTTGTCATAAATAATAATTATTTCTCATATCTCAGTTGTATTCTGTTACACGTGTTGTGTTAAAGGATAATAATATAACGGTTATTTAGTTCCATATCAAAACACGTGACTACAAATTCGATTTTAAGTTTCCTCAAATTAACACGCACTAAAGGCATCCTTGATAAGTACCTACTTCTATATTGAGTCACTAATAAATCATACGGCCCAGTTGCATCGTATACCTATTTATGTATTGTTCAGTGATTAAACTTATATCAAGTGGCCGGGCGGCGACTGTAATTCCCTTCGAAGACGAGAGGACGTCAAACGGGCTCGAAGGTCGCGCCGAGATAGGGCTCCCGCAGACAGCCGACTGCAAATCCTCAATAGTTTATTTGTAATAAAATTATAAACGTTAATAATATAAATTTATATAAATACTAGCTTTTGCCCGCGGCTTCGTTTGCGTTAAATTCAGGATAACACAGTTCCCCTTTCCTGATTTGCAGGTACCTGCTACATGTACTTTTTGCCCTTGCGCCTGATTTATTGTATTAGCAAAACTAAGTTTTCCCTTTTCTTCCCTCTTTCTCCCTCATTTCTCACTGTTTTTTTTTTTAATTAGGCTATGTCCGTCTCCAGGGTCCCAACTATCTCTGTACCAAAATATATCAATATCGTTTTGCCCATTTAGGCGTGAAGACGCAACAACCAAACTCGCTTTCGCTTTTATAATATTAGTAAGGATTTATAAAATACATTTTATTTGATTGAAAAAGTCCTGATAAATGATTTCGAATTTAAGTAATAACCTACACACTTCTTTTTTTTAAAGTTCCTGCTCTCTTACCAACACAACACAAGCTGTACTCTAATATTCTTATATATTAACACTAACACACATAAAGATTTACAAAGAGATTGACTTGCCCACTTATTCACTACACAATCGGCTGTAATGCAAATGACTAAAATTTGGACTTTAAGACTGGGTTTATTTTCATATATTAAACGTTAATTTTTTATGGTTTATGAGTGTGGCCAACTTGTAGACAAAAGAAGATTTTGCGTTGCGACCGATCCAACTAAACTTTTTACTAAGACCTTAAACGGCTGTCTGCAGGAGCCCTTATTTCATTCAGCTAGGGTTCACGTGCTTGTAGCGTAACCATACTTCTTAAAAAGTAGTACTAATTTAATCTTATCTCAGTGTAGGAAAGAGATAATACTGCGGCCCTAGAACACTAAGGAAAACAAGGAATTTGGATGGGTTTTAGTCGGTAGAACGGGAGAAGTTAATTGAAGAATTTCCGAAAAAAAAAAGTGCGACCGATATCACGCTAGACATCCTTTAAAGCTCTGTCAGTTTCCCACGTGGGCATGGCATTAAAATAATCCTACTTTAATACGTCATAGCCCACCTGAATTAACCACTCCACTTCAAACGAAGATATTCGTCCACCTTATAGCGGTAAGCGTACGTTAGAAGCCACAAAATACGTTTTAGGCCGTTAAGCTATTTTAAATGCAGAATGCTAAATGAAGTCAGCGATATATCCGAAACTTTTATATAAATATACAAGACTAGCTGCGCCCCGCGATTTAACTCGCGTGGTGATAGAATATTCAATATATCTTTATGTATGCCTATGTGTTATTCTGATGAATAAGCTATATTATTGTAAAGTTTCATTAAAATCCATTCAGTAGTTTTTGCGTGAAAGAGTAACAAGCATCCATACATCTATCCATCCTCATAAACATTCGCATTTATAACATTAGTAGCATATGAACAAAAATAAAAATGTACTCAACATTTCATCTCAAATCGGACACCAAATATGCAGTGGGTCAAATTTATCTTTAAAATTATTTTACATAGATAGTTAATTACAGGATAAGCATATGAAAATGTGTAAAAAGAGAAAGTGATAAATCCTTACTGATATTATAAAAGCGAAAGATTGTTTGTTTGTTACGTCTTCACGTCTAAATGACAAAACCGATTTTGATTAATATTGGTACAGAGATAGTTGGGACCTTGAAGACGGACATAACTTTTTTTTTGTTAAGTGAGAAAAGGGGGAGAAAGAGGGAACAAAAGGGGAGAGAAAGATATTTTTTTTTCGATCGAAAGTAACTATGCCATACGGACAGTCGCGGGCGAAAGATAGTAATGTCAATAAACCAATGAGATCACCTTGAACTTTTTAATATGTTTTGCTTCAATTTGGCAAACACAGTCGTATATGAAGTTTTGGGTTGCCAATTTTGTGTGCAATGTCTCTCTCCCTCTATTGTATAAACTAAGTTCTGGACTTATATTGAATATTCCAGTAGTGTTTAGACCACATATGGCATTAATAAAATGGGTCTTGGAATTAAATATTTATTCAGCAAGTTTTGACCCACAGCCGTTCTTAAGATATCTTTATATATATATATATATATATATATATTTGGCGGGCCTGTTGGTCTAGTGGTTAGTGGCCCTGACTGCTGAGCCGGAGGTCGTGGGTTCGATTCCCACCCAGGACAAACGTTGTGTGATGAGCATGATTGTTTGTTCTATGTCTGGGTGTGATTCATCTAAAATATGTATGTATTTATAAATTATATAAGTATGTATATCAGTTGTCTGGTTACCATAACACAAGCTCTGCTTAGCTTGGGATCAGATAGCCGTGTGTGAGTTGTCCCAAGATATTTATTTATTTATTTATCTACGGTTAGTTCGAGGACAATTTTCTGACTCCAAATCTTATCCCGTAAATCTTCAGAATGCGCTACGTGTAATCATACAATTTGTTTCAAAGAATAAATTCCACAAAATATTCACCTAGAAATAATACTTTACTGTAAGGCTGGCCCTTACTTTGGCTAAAGCCAGCCTTTTTTGTGGATGGGAAATCATCAAATAACTTCCCCGGCTCTGGGTGGATCGGGGGGGGGGGGAGTGCCAGACTTTTACTAAGCAGATCGAGGGGGAGTGTCAGACTTTTACTAACTAAAACCTGCCTATGTTCCTTCTTTTGCCCTTTATGTTCCGGAGCCGCGGTAACTCTTTCGAACAACCCCGGCAGGTGCTGCCAGTCTTCTGGGCACTTTTCCTGTTGGTGATTTTTTGAAGGCCTATAATAGTTTTCCCATTTTGGGAAAGAATACATATGGATTGTATATTGTTTAATTAATTGTTATTTTGAAGATAAAAGGGCTTTACTATAAAAAGTCTTCAAAATTAGTTTTGAGTCATGATACAATGAGAAATCGACTGAAGTCGCTTATAGGAATATATTGACACCAATTTACATACTTCGCGTACTTGAATAAACATTTTATCTGACTTGCTCCCAAGAAACACACATAACCGAATTTCCAATATACGCGGTACCGCATAGACATGGAATTGAGTGTAGCGTATGAATTACCATAAATTATATACCGTAAACTAAGTAATGGCTGTCGTCAACTCCTCTACCCTAATAGATCGTAAACCAACTCTCAGTCATGACGTCACTGATAATCCGTAGCACCGTAGCACGTAGCAACCCCCGTAGCTCCGTAGCACCGTAGCTACGTACACCTGACCCGATTCTGCATAACCATTCCCCACTTCTTCAATCCTTGAATAATTAAAGTCTATTGTTCGCGCAGAGTAACGTCGAGATCTGTACCTCACGAATAAATAATAATATGCCTACGTAGATATTTAAGTAAGGATGTAGAAGCCGTTTAAAAAACAAATGGAGGTTAGATATTGGGCATGCGAAAACAATGAGGGTTAATTGGTTCAAATGGAACACCTTCATTATAATGAGATAATGTTCAATGCGATGTTTTTGAATATAACATGGTTGTTTAGCCGCAGGGTTTCGAAACTCAGTATAGTTTTAATATTGACTCAAAGCCTTGTACCAACTTAAATTTTAAAATTAGTTTTATTATGATGAAAAACAATTACTGATGCTTTTTGTAGCGTGAGATGGAAAATCATGAGATTATCTTTTGTGTATTTTGTGAGAGTTTGTAGTAGAACAATGATGCAACAAATCTCACTAACTAAGGGAGAGGCGAAAAGAGTATAATATGTAGTAAGGATCATAGCAGGTGGCGTTCTGTGACTTCTGCTTACCCTCGGGAAAACGTGAGTTTATGTACATTGTGTCTATGTAATAAAATCTCAGCTGTATCAAACACAGACACTTAGCAAAAGCGTAGATTCTCCATCTGTGAAAAAAGTTTTCCAAAAACTTAAAGCGTTTTAGATATTACCTCTTAAATTTAAACTTACAAACCAAATCCCATCTTATAAAGCTTACAAGAATAGGCTTCATTAATATAATAATATTAATGTAACCGAAAATCAGAGCGTTATGAAAGAATCAAACTAACAAAGACAAATAATATAGGCATCAGACATTGATCGATTGGATGGTATAGTGTATCCAAGAGAATACTACCGACATACTAGTCTGCAGTTGCAGAATATATCTGTTGATGTGATATTTCTTGTAAAAGAACTATTGTTACCCCATACTAGGATTTCTCGAGTATCGTGGGTGAGTTTACAAACATTAAAAATCACATACACAAACAACCAGACCCGAAACAACCATCTGTAGGCCATACAAATATTTGTTCCGTGCGGGGATCGAGCCCGCGACAGGCAGCGCAGCAGTCGATCTCTCAGCCACTGCGCCAATCGTGTCGTCAGACCTACATACGACGGGCCTGTTGGTCTAGTGGTTAGTGGCCCTGACTGCTGAGCCGGAAGTCGTGGGTTCGATTCCCACCCAGGACAAACTTTGTGTGATGAGCATGATTGTTTGTTCTGTGTCTGGGTGTGATTTATCTATAATATGTATGTATTTATAAATTATATAAGTATGTATATCAGTTGTCTGGTTACCATAACACAAGCTCTGCTTAGCTTGGGATCAGATAGCCGTGTGTGAGCTGTCCCAAGATATTTATTATTATTTTTTTATACATTGATTTCAAACTGAATATGCAACACGGAGGTATAAAATAACTGACTACTGCCTGCACAATCGTTGGGTTATCAAACACGTGAAGATGTATACACTGGAATGCAGACTATCGATTTCACTCCACCTCGTGCAAGTCGTAAACGTAAAGTTCCAAGACAATATATCAAAGGTTAAATGGAGACCATACATTCTGAACGTTAATCTTCAACACGGTAGATAGATAGAATATTCTTTATTATGTACACCATGGGAGGAGAGGAGGAGCTCGTGGCTAAATAAATAGCAGCCGTTCGGGTCGATCTTTAGGTTAAGCCGCGCTTGCCTAGGTTGGTTTGATGATGGGTGACCACCCGTTACATACCGAGTCTCCTCCGTGCCTCGGAAAGCACGTTAAGCCGTTGGTCCCGGCTGTCATTTGTAGATCTTTGACAGTCGTTACAGGTAGTCAGTGTTCCGAAAGTCTGACAACCAGTCTTACCAAGGGGTATCGTATTACCCAGTATTAACTGGGTTGTGGAGGTCAGATAGGCAGTCGCTCCATGTAAAATACTGATATTCAGCTGCATCCGGTTTGACTGGAAGCCGACCCTAACATAGTTGGGAAAAGGCTAGGCAGATGATGTACACCATACAAATAACAAAAATAACATTAAACAACTTGTAAATAGGGCACAATGACACAATGGGCGGTCTTATCGCTAAAAGCGATCTTTTCAAGACAACCTTTGGATGGATTTAAAGGAGGAGAAACAGTACTGTAAGTAGTCTGTGGTGTAACATTTGTTGAATACTTGCTTGACATATGTATGAATTGGGTAGAAACTCCTGGGCGTCGCTTCATCATGCATATCCATGACTAGCTGTTCCACGCGGTTTCACCCATGCTGCTCAGCACCTGTTGGTCGTAACGTGATGTTATATAGCCTTCCTCAAGAAATGGACTATCCAACACTAAAAGAATTTTCCAATTCCAACCAGTAGTTCCTGAGATTAGCGCGTTCAAACAAACAAACTCTTCAGCTTTATAATATTAGTATAGATTCTTTAATGTTGTGCAACAGGGGATAATTCGAATCCATATGAGATCGGAAAACTTTCTTAGGAAAAAGTTTGGCATACTTTACTTTTTAGTCAAGTGTAAGGAGGGTGATAATAATGAGTGATACTAACATTTTTTTTTCACGCTTACATGCGATCCTCTTTCGTTTATTGATCACTAGCTTTTGCCCGTGGCTTCGCTCGCGTTAAATTCGGGGTAACCCAGTTCCCCTTTTTTGCCCTTGCGCCTTATTTATTGTAATAGCAAAGCTAAGTTTTCCCCTTTCTCCCCTCTTTTTTCCCTCATTTCTCACCCTTTTTCTCATTTAAAAAAAGGGTTCCGTCTCCAACTATCTCTGTACCAAAATTCATCAAAATCGGTTTAGCATTTAGGCGTGAAGACGTAACAAACAAAATCATTTTCGCTTTTATAATATCAGTAAGGATTTCATTTTACCGAAATATTAATATCACGATAGCGGATGTTGGTAAACTTTGCGTTTAAAATTTTGTTTGGACTTTTATATGCTGATCGACTCAATATCATGTAAGCATCACTTCATTAAAACTTTCTCATGGATAATTTCGGAGCATACCGCGAGCAATGCCGGGGGCAAACGCTTCTGTAGTATACGAGCATCTTTATATAAATATTCTGTCTTAACTCTGTTGGGTAAACAGAGAACTAAAACACCTAGATTTTTGCACCTTAAATATTTAAATTAGGTTTAATGGGTAATTTAACACTCCCTATTTTTGATGATTAAACAGTACACAACATGAAAATTGAAACTTACAATTAATCAACAATAACAAACAAGCAATAAAGTAACATAATGCTTAAATAATAAAGTACAATCTACTTCACTTCCGTATAAACATTTAGACTTAGATAGAGCCTATATTTCGATGCGTTAAGGGCGGTTTTTGCAAACAACTTATAGTACTTATAATTTCTTAGGCCAAAACATTGGACAAGACGGTTCAGAGGGCGGTCATTCCCACGACTGCAGACGTAAAGCCGCTAAAGGCCACGGCCGCGCGTGCGCAAGGTTCCTTCCTTCCTGCTCTGTACGAACGTTATCGAAATACACTTATGTAGATACGAGAGTATGTTAAGCAAGTGTGCTATAGAATTTATTATTATACTTATGTAGATATAAATAAGGTCAGTTTTAGCAAGACTTGAATGATAATGCGGCACAAATATAAAACAAACTGATAAAATAGGCAAATGAAAGTCACATAATTGTCTAACATTATTAAAAGTAGGTTTGCATTGTTTGAAATTTTCGCAAAATTTACCAAAAAAACCACAAAGAGTATTTAAATAACGTTATAACAGGTTTTCTATAAATGAATATCAATTAGTTAATTATGTAAAGCAAACTAATTAACCACTTCTCAAAATCACGTGATTTTAATGAACAACGTCGGTATGGTTTTTTTGCAACGGGACAAGCCACATTATCCACAGCCCGACTTCACCCACAGCTGGGTATAATCCTCTTTTTGCTTGTGCAGGGTATTCTACTAATTACGCCATTTTAATCTTCAATACCATAATCACAGACTTCTAAAACTAAAACTCCCAGCGACCGTAGACGCGGATTTGTGACGGCAAGCCGTGTCGACGGCGCGTTCGTGATCCACACACGCCTCAAGGTGCAAGAGATGTCAACAAAGCAGAGGTGCCAGCCAGGGTTTCTGCTTGTCAGCTTTGTGGGTTCAAAACGGAACACAAAGGGCATAAGAACCAGGGTTGCGGGTTGTTCGAAAGAGATACCGCAGCCCCGGAACGTAAAGGGCAATAGAAGGAACATAGATGGGTTTTAGTCTAAGTCTCAACAAAGAAAAGGCCCAAAGCTATTAACAACACCAAAGCACCTAAATATTCTTTGATAGCCTTAGTACGTACGTTTTGGTAACCCGTCTTGAAACTTGTTATTACGATGCTAGTAGGTCCATTAACAAGTAGCCTTTAAAATCAAAAACCGGCCAAGAGCGTGTCGGACCACGCTCAGTGTAGGGTTCCGTAGTTTCCCGTCCGTCACAATAAGTGTTCCCAGTTATGAGGCCAACCGAACAATTCGGTAATACCCGATCCAATGTAATAAGTACCTACAGCGCCATCTCTCGGGGAATTGGGTTACTAATTAATACAAAGACGTGCAATTTCGGTGGTAATTTTGGATTGCGAGAACCGATTTCAATAATTCTTTTTTTGTTTGGAAAAAGATACGTTCAGGATAATAAAATATGTAAACGAAGTTAAAAAAAATGCTTGCATATACGATTAGACTACAAACTTAGTCCAGAAATTATTTTGTAAAACTTTTTGTCTTTTTTGTACAAAAACTGTTGTGTCAAACAAGTTCAAAATAATTTTCATAGAAAGTCCTTATAAAGTTCTACTTTTCAGATTTTTTTTTATATTTTTTAGACTTACGGTTCAAAAGTTAGAGGAGGGGGGACACATTGTTTTTTACTTTTGGAGCGATTATTTCCGAAATTATGGACATTATCAAAAAATGATTTTAGTAAACCCCTATTCATTTTTAAATACCTTTCCAACAATATATCACACGTTACGGTTGAAATTAAAAAAAAAATCACTTCCCACTTTACATATAGGGTGGCTACCCTAATAAAACATTTTTTTCCAATTTTTATTTTACCACTTTGTCGGCGTGATTGATATACATATTGGTACCAAATTTCAGCTTTCTAGTGCTTACGGTCACAGAGATTAAGCGAGGACGGACGGACGGACGGACGGACGGACGGACAGACAGACATGGCGAAACTATAAGGGTTCCTAGTTGACTACGGAACCCTAAAAACCAGTTCTGGGTTATTTTCGTTACACGTAATAACATATAAGTACGGAAGTACTTCCGAAGTATTTATTATACCGGTGATTAGTTCTCATAGTGGTTAATTTATTGGTTCGGTTATTTCTGATTGACGAATTTGAATTAGCCCATGACAATCAATGTTTGTTTGAAGAGTAATATAATAAATAGTTTATTTCAGAAAACAAGTTCCATAATACAGAAATAACAGTAAAAAAATTAGTGAGCCAACAAAAAAACAATAAATTAAACATTATAATAAAATAAAAACAACACAAAAGCAAATTAAATCTTAAAATAATTAGTTAAACATTAAATAGCTAACAAAACATCTCATACAAAACATTTACATTAACAAAATCATTCTAAGCGGCCAGCATATAAAATATTTCTGTCTAAAAATAATATAAATTATTAAAACTTCACCCTAAATATTCATTCATAAAATGTCAGACTTGTCCAGTAATAATCCTCATCCACGTGGACTGAATCGGACAGTCAAATCGCCAAGCAATCATCTCAAGGATGACGCTGACTACTGTCCCTCAATCGTTGTTGCAATATTATTGCTAAGAACTAAATATCTCACTTTCCTATATAGACACACTATGCATAATAAGCAGGCCAAAAGTTTTGAGGAAAGTTCTGAAGTTGCTGCCGGTCAGTCCTTAGTAGGAACCAGGCTCTGCCGGGGTTGCGGGTTGTTCGAAAGAGATACCGCGGCCCCGAAACACGAGGGACAAAGGCTGCAGGTGAAAAGTGACCCAAAAGCGCTTAATTAAGGGTCGGTACTGTAAAAGAGATTCTAGGTCATCTGCAACGTATAACAGAACATAAAAATAAGTCACACGTAATGTCAAATGCATAAAACAGGCAAACATTCAGGTGGTGTCGTATTCATAGGCCTTTGCAAACAGGCTAACGACCGCTTTAAGTCCTGATGTAAATGAGTCTTTACTATACATATGACACTCGTATGTTGGACACTTGCGGAAGAGTTTCAAGAACGAAGGATTCGTGCGGGACATACACACTGCAAGTAATATGTTAAGAACTTCGATGTATTTGCATACATGAAAGACTAGGCTACAACAACAAACAGCAATGAGGAGTGAAAATGATTTTAATTTTATGTAATTTCACAATAATTTCAAATGAAGCGTTATGTCTGATGAAAATATTGCAAATACAAGTATATTTTATAAAATGATCGCATTTTAAATCATGCTTTACAATAGAAAACCATTGCAATGAGGGAAAGAGACAGAGCTACACAAGCTGCCTAGCGCCATCTCTTTCTCGCACTGAAATAAGTACTGCTTTAGGACGGTAGCCCTACTGAACATGTTTTTTAAGTCCAACGTAACTTAGCCATATGTACACCTTGAAACATTTGTATGAAACGCGATGTCCTTTTAATAACATGTAAATATCGAAGTGTGTACAGGCATTACGCCTAGCTTTAGTTTTTTTGGGTCTTGTCAATTTTTTTTATTATTTACTGGCTGGCACTCTGGAAAAAAAGTATCCTATGTGTTATTCCAGACCATAATCTACCTCTGTGCCAAGAAGATCCGTTCAGTCGTTTTGACGTAAATAAGAACTTCTATCCTCACAAACATTCGCATTTATAATATTAGTAGGATGAACCGTACATCTAACCTATGAGGTTGTCATCTGCTTAACCGGACAAATCTTGTGGATGGTTGTGTCAATGTTAGAGCTAAACTTTTTATAATAGAGTGGATTTTTGAATATAGAAGATATTTATGGGGTTTCTCAAAGTAATCTGCAAAATATTTATTTATAGGCTTTAAGATTTAAATTAGATTGAACAAAATTGAATAAACTCTGAAATTTCAAACACTGTACACTTGAACGCTTCTCCAGTTATGATACGAGACTTTAATAGCAGAAACTACGGAATGTGATTAATCATATCACTTTTCAATAAATACAGCAATCACTTCGAATAGTAAAAACTTAGGTAACTTTTTTGGCTATCCACAATTTTGTAATTATATAAAGATGCATTCTTTCCTTCAAAAATAAAATATTCATCACGCAAAATTTGGTGAGCAAAACAAAACAAGATATACATGAATGCATTAGTTTTGTTTGTTTTCATTACTTACTCAAGAGAAAACATTAGTTACAACTTAAAACATAACTTGGTTCTACTTAAGTAATTAGCAAACTTAAAGCAGTTATGTTCTCGTTTACTTAACTACGAGCATACAGCTGCTCATTTAAAATATTACGCTAAAACTACATTACACAAGATAAATATTATTTTAAAACTACACTGTACATTTTGGTTCTCTTAAAATAATAGTGAAAATTTCACTTACATGCTTATTTTATTTCACTATTTTTATTAAACTAACTTTGAAAAAAAAAAACATAGTCTGTTTTTTTTTCAAAGTTTTCGAATCATAGTTTGCAGCAGTTCTCAGATCAACAATTTTATTAATTGAGAGTCATACGCGGCAATCGTTAATGCACTTTTTACTACTCTACGCCCCGTACCCGTAAAACTATATCCATCTCCGGGTTCTAAACTACCTTTCCACTAATTTTCAGTCAAAGTTACTTTGGGCTAACGCTAACTTTAACCAGCATGATGGTCGAAAAAAAAAATCTTTCTCTCCCCTTTTCTTCACTCTTTCTCCCCCTTTCCTCGCGGTAAAAGAAGGAACACGGGTGGGATTTAACCCACCCATGTTCCTTCTTTTGCCCTTATCTTCCGGGACCGCGGTATCGATTCGAAAAACCCCGCAACCCTAATATAAAACCTCAAAAATTTGAATAAAAGCGTATATAATTTTTTTAAGATATAATTTAAATCATATTTTAATTTACATGTCACACTTTTTCCTCAAATCTACGCTTTTGACATTTTTATTCCCTCTTTTAAAACGACCTGAGTATTTCAACGTTATGGTAAGCCAGCCAGCATTGGTTAGGTTATAAAATCTCTTACAGTACAAAGACGCTTCAGATCTTAAATTTACAGTTTAACTAACAACCCTACCAATAGCTAGTATTTAGAAATCTTCATAAAATGATTAACCTTATGTAGGCGCCTCTCATTCGACAATACGAGTCTCAACAGAATGAGAGTCTTTGATGGTTTGTGTGTGGTGTGCTTGCTCGACGTACTCGTATGATATCACTCTCACACAATAGTGGGGCCATGTACCGGTTTAAATCATATCGATGTATGGACAGGGCACAATGCAGAATGCCTGAATAGGCTCACAAGTAAATAGTTCAATGTTGGATATATTCTATTATACACTACAAAATTAAATAGTTATTGGAACTGAAAATTATTTGGGACTTAAATATATATCACTAGTTTCCGCCCTCGGCATCGCTCGCGTTAAAATCGGGATAACACAGTTCCCCTTTCCTGATTTGCCGGTACCTGCTACCTGTAGTTTTGCCCTTGCGCCTCATTGATTGTAATAGTAATGCTAAGTTTTCCCTTTTCTTCCCTCATTTCTCACTTTAAAAAAAGTTAGCCTATCTCCGTCTCCAGGGTCCCAACTATCTCTCTACCAAAATTCATTAAAATCGGTTTAGCCATTACGGCGTGAAGACGTAACAAACAATGATATTAGTAAGGATTGCCGAAATGTGGGTGTACTCTTAGGTACACCTTTGCCTAGCGTCATGGGATGTTCTAGCTGAAAATCATTTTCAAACGTAAAAAACAATCGTCTAAACTCCAAAGCCTTACTTTTTTGTGACGCGTTTTGAAATTTAGACCTTGCCTGCCAGCCTTTAAAATTTACTCAGGTAAATCAGGATTTAGATCAGGTCTTTTTCCAGCTATTTATCCCAACAAATTATGGTTTTTGGTAGTGCGAACAAATACTCGACCTTTATTTAGACAATTTCATTGTGATAAATATCAAGCTAGGTACGGTTTGATTCTACAAAATACTAAAACGATTAACTTTGAAATTGACATAGGCAGAAGGGCGTAGATTCTTAAAAAAAACGGCCCAGAGCGTGTCAAACTCACGCACTGAGGGTTCCGTACAAACTTGCGACATAAACAGCCATATCTTTTGACTGCGTAGACTTAGAGCGTTGATTTTTATCCAGCTCCTAAGGACTATAGATTTGAGTATATGGTTTTAATTGACTCCACGCGCACCCGAGATAAAGGGTCTTGACAGACAGCCGGACTACAAAGTGATCTTATAAGGGTTCGGTTTCTACCTTTTGAGGTACAGAACTCTAAAAACGAAGTAAATACGAAGAAACTCATTTGAAGTGATTGTATACAGTATGATCAGTTCCGCACGTCATTTGCGTGTTTAAAAGGCAGACACAACGTTTTACACGCCTCATTTAATTATATGTACATACACTACATGCTATTAATGAGTTGTCAAAATTGTATACCTCGTTATACGCAAGTTTTTAGTATTATTCTGGTCTAAGAAACATGGCGTGACCGAAAAATCTGTTGGAACTCGGAATTTATTCGAAAACTAATATCATTAAATGGTTCAATATTTTGCTATTTTAGTAATAACTGTAGTAAGGTATTACGTCATTTATTTTTACAGTTTGATTGAACGAAGTTGTTTTGGAACTTTGAAATTTAAATTCTGAAAATTATTTCTTAGTATCTAGGTATTTCTTTTATGCAATATCTTTTCCTATTGCCTGACAAGGCTTTTTTTTCATCGTTGAAACCGCTTCCGTTGTTTGAAGCGATTCCTTTTGTTTAAAGATACTTCCTATTTTGTTAACCGACTTCAAAAAAAGGATTAGGTTCTTAACGGTTTGTAAGCGATGTCAACGTCGATTGTAGAACGACTTTCAAAATTCTTTTTTTTGTCATATTGTTCTAACATTGGCCAAAAAGTTGACATACAGTCATACCAAAGGATTGCCAAATATGAACTGGGTTGTGGAGATTTGATAGGCAGTTTCTCAATGTTAAATACTGATATTCAGTTGCCTCCGGTAAAGCTAGAAGCCGACCCCAATGAAGTTGGAACAACGCTTAGCAGATAGGTTGTGGGTTGTTCGAAAGAGATACCGCGGCCCCAGAATATAAAGGGCAAAGGAAGGAACATGGGTGGGATTCACTAAAAGTCTGACACTACGGGGGGAGGCTGAGCAGATGATTTTGATGTTCTAAAACTGTACAAGCAAAGGTGCGAATTGATCTAACCCTTTATCAATCAATCTTTTTCATTAACAAGAATTATTATTTCAAAAACAAAAGCCTGTTTAGAACCTCATAAAACCCTTTGGGAGACCATGGCTGTGCAATATGATATTATAATCCCAAGTTAACCTAATTTAAAATTCCCTTGGGAACTTTCACTGTAACATGATTGATATTATGTGAGTTTATAGGCTAAATAATAACGGAAGGTTCGGTTGATCTTCAGGTAAAGCCTTTTGGGTGGGTGATCCATAAAGCGCAATCCACACTGAGTCCGCCGGGCCGGCACAACCCGGCGGCCTGTATGAAAAGAATCATGTCGGCAACATGACTCCGCGCGTCTTGCCCGCCTACATGTTGGCGGCTTGGGTACACATGCACTCAGTCGCCCGGCGACGCTCGACCTGTAGTGCTGACTGCCAAATGAATTTCTCATCTCAAGCCGCCGACATGCCGCCGAAAAAAATTTCCGACTTGTATTATGTGAAGCCGCCAACTAGACCGCCGACAAAAAGTTGCCGACATATGTCGGCGGGAGGCCGGTTCAATGTGTATTGCGCTTTACGTCCCGTTTCCCAGAAAGCACGTTAAGCCGTCGGTCCTGACTGTCATTTGTAGATCTATATTCATCAATATTTAAGGGAGCTCCCATACAACAATCATTATATCACTTAGATCCAGCCTGTCCCTTTGCTGTCCTCCCTCAGCGACGCCCTAAACCGAGGCTCGTACCCCACAGGGTAGAGTGGTGTCGCTTAGTTTGCAAGCTTTTTCCCCTGACTGGAGGTCTTAATTTTAAGGCATCCACAGGAATGGCCCGGTTAAGCAGATGGCAACCTCTTAGGTTGAACTGCGAGATGCCATTCAGAATAAAAAACAATCATTTATTTTTGCCGTCTTTTATGGTACGGAACCCTTTGCCCCACTCGCACTTGGTTGGTCTTTATTAAACTGACAATGACATTCCTATTGTAGTAAAGACATTTAAGACAACAAACCGTTCTATAATTATTATCTAATTTTTCTCTAATCGGTCGTTTACTCAACATTAATTATTTCCACCTTACAATAACGAAAGGCTATCAATTATCTTTTTACAAATTGTACCGTCAACGTCAACAGTAACTAATCGTTGAACATTATTCTGTTTTCATACAAAAATATTGTACGAATTAATTACAATTTTAAAAGTTATATAACATAATATATAATCAATTTATTTGCGGATGGAAAAGCATCAAACGGAACGGGGAAGGGTGTTACGAATTTTACTGACTAAAAACACACCCATGTTCCTTTGCCCTTTATGTTTTGGGACCACGGTATCTCTTTTGAACAACCCGCAATCCCGGCAGGCGGTTGGCTTGACATACCCCTCTACTTTGCATTTGAAGGAGTAGATAGAGGTGTACATATAAGAACACCCACAAGTCCCATGTCAGAGTTTGTTGCCAACTTATTTAAAATTAATATAAGTAAAATAAAATCAAATCGAATCCGTATTCTGAACCGTACGATTTTTTCAATAAATGGAAGTTCACCCTGAAAACAAAACAAAACAAGAATTTTTATTGACTTTTGTGCTGACCATGCAGAAAAAGAAGTTGATTATCCATCGCCTTAATCAATAATTAGCATCTAACTTTTCCGCAATAAACAGGGATAAATCAACAAAGCCTAATCTTAGGGACAAACTTCTTAGTCACGAGGTAGCTGGTGTATAACTTGACCAACATATCTTGAGCGATGGAATTGAGAACTACGAATGTAATGTGTTGAATTTGACAGAGGTTGAAGTTTTTTTAGCAAGCAGCCAGCGCCGCTCTGATGATCTCAAGTCTCAAGTTATATTGGCCAAGTTATACCTACCGATTATGAGGGTAAAGTCCCCAGCGTGGTTTAGGCTTTTAAAAAGCACATAGGCAATTTTTTGACAGTTTTGCAACAAGGAAAACGGACTGCCGAACTATCTTTTGAATAATATACGTATAATTCAGGATGCCTTGGAGATGAAATTGGTATTCATATATTATGTTAAAGACATGTAATGGTTTTCAAAGTTCCAGCTCTGGTCCAATATACTTTCCTTGAGGAAGAGGTATTAAATACCTCTACACGTATGTCCAATCAATCAAAATCAAATCAATGCTATTAGTATCATAAACGAAAAGAATTTTGTCGAGGTATTTCAGTTTTTTTTTTTAAATACTTTTTATTGTAAAAACGTAAAATCTGTCTAAACTGAAATCGCCATAAATCGATTCATACTCAAAATTATTAGCAAGTTTTAAATTTTCCCGAAACAATTCTAGTTGCGGCTCAAAAGTGTTTACTTCTGCAAAAAAATCGTTGCTCCCGCAATTAACGAAATCGATAGAGATTATCAATACCGATCGATTCCAAATCGATAATTATAGCTCATTCCACGTCTAAATTTACACGTTCTTCATTCACAAGGTCACTATACTACTTTACCATGATTTGTGTGCCGTTATTTAGTCATTTCTTTCACAGTAGCTAATAGGTAAAGAGTCAACGACCTCTCACTGTGCATGTCTTTGAGAATTTGCATTCAAATGCTAATTTGAGCCCACATTTTAAAACTTTAACAGTCATTTGGCAGTGTAGGAAAATAAATAAATAAGTGAATCAGCTGTTCTATGATTTGTTTGGTAATCTGTTCGCAAGGGCACCTGATACTTTTGTGGGTTGTTCGAGAGTGGGTTGAGAGAGAGATACCTACCGCTGCCCCGGAACTTAAAGGGCGATAGAAAGAACATGGGTGGGTCTTAGTCCGTACAAGTCTGACATTCCCCCTGCTCCGCCCAGAGCGGGGGAAGTTATTTGATGATTACCCACCCGAAAAAAAAGGGCACCTGATATGTAGATAGTGGCAGCATTATGCTGCTAATACTTAGTGTAATTAGTCATTCTTTAAAAAAAAAATTGGACTTTGGTTTCTTTTTTAAAAATACAACATTTATCGATTCTTTTTTTTTTCATTTTCCATTGTTACTAAAAGATTAGAGAAAGAGAAAAACATATGTATTATAAACGATACCTCATAAACTACCTAAACAATATAAATAAAAATTGCTATGGACCCTGGGTATATTTGAAAGTTTCAAAATACATAAAAAAACATGTGAAAGTTTACTTCTCAAAGAAGTTATGTGAATTGTCACTGCGTGAAATTTACGTATTTTTCTTCAAGTCACAAATTGTATTGATATTCTGACAAGTTTGAACAAAAGCGCTATAATTTTTGATGATGATTGATGACAAAACAAAATAACTATTTAATGACAACATGACATTTTTATTGCTAAGTTCGTTATACTCTATCTAAACCTTTTTATTAAACATATAAATATACTAGGCTGAATATAGATTATTTTTTTTTTATCTTGTTTTTTTTTTTTATATTGGCCTATAAAGTGTTGCAAACAGCAACTATTTCAATAAATAAACGGAAAAACACCGAATACTTACACAAAACAAATATTCAATTATCTACAAGACAGACACACAACAATATGTCTCACTCAACAAAAACGTGGGAATTTCCCAAGTACGAAATAAAACAAAATCAACTCTATTACAGCTTACCCCATTATTAATAATTATTATGACTAGGACATCGCAAAATTACCCAGTCGCGTGAAACTAGCTAATACAAAACATAATTACACTACAAGGTACCTTGAAACTTCCGCAGAAATCTTGCCAAGCATCTGAAGTTACTGTAGAAGAGCAAGTACATATTTGTCTAGAGCTTTTCATTATATACAAACTGATTACATTTTGAGTACTTACCCAACTAGCTTCAGCCCGCGACTTCGTCTTCTAACTTCGTTACTTTGGGCTTTTTTTTTTTTTTTTCGGGTGGGAAATCATCCAATGACTTCCCCCGCTCTGGGTGGAGCGGGGGGGCATGTCAGACTTGTACTGACTAAAACCCACCCATGTTTCTTCTATTGCCCTTTACGTTCCGAGGCCGCGGTATCTCTTTCGAACAACCCGCAACCCCGGCAGGCAGAGGCTCTGGCAAGCCCCTCTGGTTACTTTGGGCTAACGCTAACTTTTACCCGCGTGAGGACCGGTTTTTATTCTCTACCCTTTTCTTCCCTCTTTCTCCCCTTTGCCCACTTTTTCTTAAATAGCCTTTGTCCGTCTCCAGGGTCCCAACTATCTCTGTACCAAAATTCATCAAAATCGGTTTGGCCTATTAAGCGTGAAAACGTCAACTAATATAGGTACCTTATGCGTATGCCTCGAGGCTGATTCGAAGTGGCGCAGGAGAAGATATCTGGAAGGATATGGGGGAGGCCTATGCTTAGAAGTTGGACATACGAAATGCAAAGTTAACTAAAAACGAAAAAAATCCCGATTTCAATAGCGTGATTGTCAGAATATTATATATCTATATATCTTGGAAATATATATATCTTGGAAATGTATTAGTGCTGTCTTTAAAAAAAAAAAAAAAACGTATGTTTTAACCTAGATCGTGATATATCTGTGCATTTTATGTCCTTGAAATCAATCCAGCTATAAGGAGTAAAAGGTGACTTACAAACGGTCAAAACTTTCGCGTACTTATTTTGCATTTATAATATTAATACGAATTAATAGTTGGATGAATAAATTAGATAATGAGATGTATAATTTCTTATTGCACAACATTATAACTACTAATATATTCCACATTATCCGCAGGAAAATCCTGTTTATAACACGTGACGAAACGACTCATCTTTTACTTTAAGCATTTCTGACGTCACGTCTAATAAACGCGTTAACGCCGCCCTTGTCCCAATCTATTTGGGGTCGTTGCAACACGTTTTCTTCTTCCAATCTCCCCTATCAAACGTCATGATATCATTTGCTCCTTTGTCCTTCATATCATGCCTTACACAATCCATCCATTTTTTCTTTGGCTCAATAAACGCCTTATATGAAAAAATATTATGTAACTGGTTGAAATAAAAAGCTTCACCTATGTATTAATCCTGAGTATAAGCTATCTACATACCAAATGGCATCCAAATCAGTCCAGACGTTTCAGCGTAAACGAGTAACAAACATACATATTATAACCATAAAAAGTTTTGCCTATATAACATTGTTCTAAAAAAATGAAGCCCGCTTGCACCATAATTCACTAATCACAGTAATCACACTAAACGTGTCGTCAAACATCGTTTTGTCTCTTTCAACTTAAAACAATTGAAATAAACCGAACGATATTTAAAAAACATTTTACGTTTAAACGCGTTTAATTGTAGTGTAAGCGGTCCTTATTACTGAGGCCCTACGAACGGACGCGCGGTGTAAATACATCGATTTAAAATTAAAAAATATTCTTTACGATATAAGGATATATGTATTTGGTCTATGTTATGGTATACGGATTGTACTTGTTGCAAATGACTTTACGAAAATGCTATAGGATGATTGCTTGATGATTGTATTTTCAATTCACAAATTGACGTATTTACAATAAATACATTGACACCGCGATCTCGTGCCAGAACCTCAGATCAACTCAATGTATCGCAGTTCTATACTCGATTGAATGTACGATAGTGTCGCCTACTAGAACGTAACTACTATCGACACTCAATGAAAATCAATACTTTATTACCAGTCCTCAAGACAATAGTAATAAAACAAAGTTACATAAACAATTTAAGTTATAGTTAAGTAAACAAACTGCAATTCCCATAGCTAACGGATTCGAATTGTCCGAGTGTCAACTGGCATATGTTTTTATTGCCACGCTGCAGTAGGTAGGTGATTGTTCGTCTTATTAACAATGGATTCAGAAACTATGTTTACGCCGGTTTTAAGATAAACAGCGTATTTCTCATGGGATACAGCTGTTTGGAGTTGCAGTCGCATAAAGTTGAGTAGCAGATGCAGCTGTTTTACATTTTCATGAGTGTGAGTGTGTGTGTTTGCGAAGCACGTGTGCCTAAAAGAGTGATGGAACTGAATGTTGAAGGACGGAGAGCGAGAGGAAGAAAGATGATGGATTGTGTAAGCAATGATATGAAGGAGAAAGGAGTAAATGATGCCGTGACGTCTGATATGGGAGAATGGAAGAAGAAAACGTGTTGCGCCGACCCCAAATAGAATGGGTCAACGGCAGGAAAATGATGATGTGTATGAGTGATTATTTATAGGTTATAACATAAACTGATGTCTAATATTTTATCCCCAATTTCTTAATACATGTATTAAATAACATAAAAATGGTTGTTCGTGTTTTTCAATATTTGCTCTTACTTTAAAGTCAGATTTATTTTTTTGCAAAAAATATTTTTGCTCTTAATCAATTAAGTATTTGCGAGTCTTATAAGCCTTACAAATGCCTACTAAAACAGTTTAAATTACATTATTTAAAACAGTCTACGATTTTAAACAATTCCACAGAAGGGTCGGTTCTGCGTTGCTTATATTTGCATACTAACTAAAGGTTGGTCAGACGTACTTTCCAATTTGGATTACCTTCTACGTAAAATTACTTTTAGAATAGGTACTTACCTATCACCAAAGTGGTTATAATTTAAATCACGTATTTTTAGCATGAAACTTAATTATGTAGGTAGGTTTTCGTTAATAAATCAAAATAGTAGGTTACTATTGAAATATTCAATTAAAAGTATTAAACATTAAGTGTTGGTAAGACAAATTCTTTAATAGTACCTTATAACTAGATGACATAGGCATTCCCTTATTTTTTGAGGATGGGAAATCATCCAATAACTTCCCCCGCTCTGAGCGGAGCGCGGGGAGTGTCAGACTTTTATAGACCAAAAACCCACCCATGTCCCTTCTTTTGCCCTTTATGTTCCAGGGGAGAGGTATCTCTTTCGAATAACCCCGGATAGACATTCCCTACAATCCATTATTACTTCTAAAGATCCTTAAAAACAATTACAAAGTGTTCTAATTAAGTTCGTTCATCTGATTAACATGAATTATACCCTCAAAGTTCAAAAGCTAAAAAATAATTTTAACTTTATTTATCTTCGGGCTGAGCATGACTTTTGACATTTCGTGCTAACATTAGTCTAAGAGATAATCAGTCTAGTAACAGTCGAGCCGATTCGAAAGTCGTCGCACCTTCGCAAAGTAGCTTCTCAGTGAAGTAGTAATAATAGGTAACGAAATACTTAACTCTTCTAGGTAGCCACATAGAAAGCAACACTCCAAAACACGATTCATGTTTAATGAAACTCTCACAAGTTATTAATGTCGCTCGATCGTCACTCGCGCGCGGAACAAAGATGCAATAAATTAGTTTCCAAGTTACTCACAGCGGATAAAATGAATCGTAAAGCTATCGGCCCGTTAAACTGTTGTAAACATTAGACCTATTAGCTGAGAAATACCACTGATCTGCTTCTGGTTTCGTCAGTCATTGGCATTAATTGGTCTCTGTATTGAAAAAAATATCAGTGCATGGCGGGTTGCGGGCTCGGGCGGGCGTTCTGTTCGTCGGTTCGTTTACAATACATGGTATTATAAGCTCAGAGTGTATATTTGGGGGGCGCCGTGGCCGTATCTCATCGAAGCGAGCCCTGCCACCACCAGCCGGTCAATAGGTCGGTGCTATGTGCGTCGATCAGTCGCGCTCGCCTCTCCGCTCGCCACCGCCGCCGCCGCCCGCGCACGCGCCGCTCGCTCATCAACATGACATTCTCGATACATTGACGTTAAATTAAAAACATTGAACATGTGTTGTGCCAGGTTCACCAACGATCTGTTCCGTAGTGTTGTGAAGTACACATGTGGACTAGCCAGCCGCGAAAGTAAGTAAAACTGCGCAAACGGCCGGCACACGAGCCGCTGAATCTGCAGTGTTCCCGACGCTAAAATTAAACCCGATAACGTTCTGTACATTATAATTACATGTGACTACAAAATTCATTGTAACTTATCAACGGCAATGGAACATAAACTTTACTACATTGTGTTGTGTTTATGTTAGTTTAATGCTTGTTTTTATTGACGTCTCTCGTCAAATTACGAAACTATAAAGATTTTTCGTGGTGCAAATCGTTTTTGCTGACGTCCTATTGCGGTTAATGCACACTCACCACAGTCATGTCCTCAAAGCAACTTTCTAGAATGTTTCTGAGAATTAACTTGTGTGCACGAGCGAAGTCTAATGTGTAGGAACTCATTGTGTAACATGAAGCTTACTAACAACAAACTGTTTGGTGTAGGCAGCTGTATGCATCGGTAACATTCGGAATCCAAGAGTGGGTGCACTGTAAAAATTAAACGAATAGGTATTAATCAAACTGATGCGAGAAGTCACGTGAAATGATTACCGCACTGCAATGTCGAATGCAAAAATATAAAACTGAGTAAATAATTCCATGTTTACATATACAAATATTTTTTATTAAACTTGGAACCAAACACGCACGTAAGACAACAATATTACCTACAACGATACTGACATCATAATTATTATTATTGGACTACTAACAATACATTAGTTTATATTAAAAATAAAGTAAAAATCATACGTCAATGTCGTTCGCGATAATAGTTCAAGAGTCAAGGTTCAATATGTCATTTAATATTGCATGCCGCATTATAATGAAAGTTTCTATACAATAGCAAATTTAAGTACACTGAATGGTTCCGTAGCAAAACTAAATACATAAATTGTACAATATTTTACGGTGATGGTATAGAATCCAATTTATTTCTTTGTTGCCTCGTTAAATAGTAAATGAATTAACCGTGAAATTAGAAGTTGCAATTTACCTTTACCGGAGAGAAACTAAGGGCATAATTAAATCGCATTTATGAGCTGTCAGCTGCCGTTTTGACGGCGTCTTAGTGTTCCATGCGCGCCTCAAAGAGATGCCAGCTAAGCAGAGAGGCTTGCCTGGGCTACCGTCTGCCGGGGTTGCCGGTTTTTCGTAAGAGATACCGCAACCCCGGAACATAAAGGACAAAAGAAGGAACATGGGTTGGTTTTAGTCAGTACAACACGCCCTGATGTTTGATGATTTACCATCCGCAAAAAACAAAAAAAAAAGAACTGTCAGCTGTCAATATACCATGATGTGTATGAACAACTCTTGAACGTGATTTAGACGTGCTGTCAGCATTCAGTTTATTTAGTGAAATCTGCTCCACACTCGAGGTTAAGAAAAAAAGTCTTCTCCTTAATAGATTAGCTATTCAGATCAAATACACTCTCTTAACAAACCGGATCATTTAATTGATCTCTGTAGTCTATATCATGTCGACATTTGCCTTCATTGGCTATATACTTACTGATTACCTGTTTATAGTGCAACTTGCTAATTACTGTGTCGTTGTCCGCAATTACTCCATAAACATCTTAGGTAAAAATGTGGTAACTTCGTACTGAAGTAAGATTATGTTTTATGGAAATATACGCAATGGTTATGTACCGGAACAAACAATAAGGAAAATGATATTTTGTTAGGTTGGACATAACTTATATTTATATTATAAATAATAACACTAAAGTCTATACTATAATGTTCGATGACTACATTACCTTATTAAGTATCAATTACTTATTAATTTGAAAGTTTTTTTTTAACTATTCAGCCCTATTAATTTAAAAACAGATTTAAAGTCTAAAATTCGAAATCATGTTTAACATAATATTATTTATTAATAAAACAAAAATAAAATTTAATAAATAAATCTAGCGTGTCAATTTTTATTTCCAATTGAACGAATAAAGCGCGCTGACCTTGACCAGGCGGCCAAACATTATCCTTTTGTCTCAATTGGCCCGTAATTGCTGGGGACGTCTTCTGTTCTATTCTCAGATACAATTTGCACTTACTGTTCTGTCAAATTGCACCTTAACGGTTGCTCCGCGTTAAATATGCCACTGACAGGACGAAATTGAATGAAAAAACTGGTCGCAAACCACGAACCTCAAGTAAAAACGACCATTCATAACATTAAAACTTGCAATGTGGTAAATCTCGATGTAGTTCAGATGCGATAACGTCAACCAACGTCTAACATGGCCTCAATTTTTTTTCTTTTTTTCCAGCCAAAAAATAAAGCCAAAACAAAATTAGTCAATTATAAATAGTCATTGGGATTAAGTAAAGCTTAGTGGAATAATAGTGTAAATATAACTAATAATATAGTAACAAAGTGTCTCCGTGCTGTTTGTGCTGCTCCTGATGTGTGTTAAATGTGATGTGCTTGACACCTGCATGGAGTTCCAAGTGGATTTTATTTATAACTAACCGCTAACCACAAATCGCCACGTTAAAAGGAAACTAAAAAATCTAAAGATGCCTAAAGGTAAGTGTCGCTTCAAACGACAACGTTCACAAATATCGCAATTTTGTTTGATCATTATATGTGACTCACTTATCGAAGTATTTTCCTTAAGACCCTCGTTATACCAAGAAGTTGAGACAAGGATTAATTTCCATTTTGAAATTATGTTAATTTGTGAAGGCAATTCTATGATTACATGTTTGTGTTTTCTAATTAACTGACATAGATTTTAAGGAAATCAGGAATGTGTTCTTCGAACGTATTCGCGGTATGCTTATGATCCCCGTGTGGCAGTAACTCACGTGTCAGCACCTCGTGACGTCACTGCTACTAAACTGAATCGTCAACTACTGATGTCAAGGCTGACAATAATAACCAACAAATGCAACTAATCTAATAAAGTCAATAATAAAAGAACTAATCAATCATCCGTCTACGTTGCCTCACGTCATGCAATAAGCAATCAATTCACAAGTTCTATAATTGTTTGAGTGCTCCAACAGACTTGCTGGTGCATCAATCCGCGCCGGCCCACCTGCTTTTTAAAACGTTCATTTCGAATAAAACTTCACATTTAATTAAAGTTTTTGAGCTCTCAAACAAATAAAGTTGCACAGTAACAAGTAATATTTCCAGGAGGCATAAATCTGACTACTGCTTATTGTTTCAGCCATAATGAATCACTGTTGTTTATGGTCTTACAGCAATATCTACTTCGTCTTTTTGTAACTCAGTTTTATACTTTAAGGTCACGTATATCAAGATTATTATGTTTTTATTCCACCTATGCTCATCAAATGAGCATGAAGTGTTTATTTAATACCTATTGCATTTATGTGTAATGCATTTCATTGGACACACTGCAGAATAAGATTCAAACGGTGCACAACGTTCTCATAGAAGTTTATTCTGTCATCTGGATAAGCTAGAATCAATAGTTGGTGAAAATATAACAGTGAATGTGTAAAAATAAAAATCTTGAGATTTAAGAAAGACTTATTCTTACCTCTGCCTTTATGAAACAAGACATCAAACGCGGAGGAATAACCAAGTTTACCTCATAACAGATAATTTGAAAAGGAACAGGATGGTTTCATGGACTAGGCAGTAGGCAGCTAGGCTTGTTAAACATGACAAAATATACGATAAGTGAAACGATTTTGCTATTAGGGCAGTGTCTCACGCACCGTTGTCCGCTTGATTGGCCGTCTCCCGTTTCAGTGTTGACGCCACTTGAATCAATGAAGTGCCATTGGCTCATTGTTTAATCGTCTGTTTTATCAGCTGTAATGAACATAGTCGAGATGTCCGTGTATACTCGTTAAGGCACCAATCATGATACATCGGCATCCAGCCGTCAGCGTGCCTGCATATAGGTACCATAATGTTTGTAGTTTCGCAAGCGTGCGATTTTTACTCCCATTTCCAAGAATTTGTTTATTTTGATGTCTGTAGCTACGTAACAGCTTGGCTCATTAAATTCTTGTAGATTGGATTCGGTTTTAGTTTTTCTGATTTCGTAATCGTTTCTCCTTTTGAGATTGCTTTTTCTTTTTCCAACCCCGCCACCTGTCTCCGCAATATCATGTGTTCAGACAAAAACACAAGTGACATAACCACAATATGGCTTGTTATTGTTCGACCTTTGAAAAAGTCAATGTTATTTTTATAAACTGCTCTGTATAGTCCAATTGAGTTACAATCGAAACATCGAGTTCTTTGTATATCAAATACAATGTTCTTAACATCTCACGACCCTAAGAACATTATCAATATAGAACTTACCGAGGTAAGTTAAATATTAATAATGTTCTGAAAACAGAAACATGAATGAGACATTAGAAGCGAATGCAATAAAAGAACAATAACATAGGCTTGATTGGCGCGCCTCGGGCGTCGCTTCTGTGGGCTTACTCGGCTCCGCTCACATCTCTATTGATTTTGGAACAATTGTGCACAAACGTCACTGACCCTGGCGTATTGTTGGAGCATGTGAATACTGAACTATTGCACCATTCCGGGGTTGCGCTATGTTCAACAGTTACGGTCATAAATGTAGGATTGGAATATAATTTGTTATTAAGTCCTTTACTCCTTGTTGGTGCGTCAATGGGGGCACGTGCAAATTCTCTTGGTCTTGGTCTTACTCAAATGTTTTTATTTTAATGAAAAATATTGCAATAATGTTTTACCTTACGAATAATTGATGGTAACAAATGCAGCCATTATAATATAAGTCAGTATAACTCGATCAGAAAGATGCAATTACATTCCACACGCTGTTATGAGGGACGTGCGTAATTCTATGTATTGTTGACAGTTAGGTACACCGTCTACCCTGTATGTCCACGACATGCATCAACACGGGATGCACATGAGAATGCACATGTAAACATTCATCAACATGTGTTTCTGAGTTCGGAAAGCCGGAACCGATTCGCATCGAACTTGTTCATCGTTTATTATTGTCACGTTTCTGGTACAGACAGGAAACTGCAAATGGGATTTATGTGCATGAATTTCGTGGTAGAATGTGTCAGGGCCTTTTGGAGTAAAAGGAAATCTTAAAAGATATTGAGCTAGCTAGCCAAATAAAGTTACAATTGGTTCTGAAGGCTAAAATTCTATGGCTAGTTTGAAAAAGAGGATTCAAACAAACTCTCTCTCACTCAGACAGCTCTCCCAAACAGATTTCAACAATTTCTAATGAAACTCTTTGTCCTCAGGCGACGCCGATATGTCGCTGAAGCAGGGCAGCGGCACCGGCAAAGTCCACTTCGGTGGTTTGGACGATGTGTCCTTGTACGGCACGCCAGTGGAACCAGCGCCACCGGCTTCAGACGCCAAGCAAGGCTTCCTGCGAAACCAGCTGCAGGCCCTCTTCCAACCCACCGACAACAAACTAGCCATGAAACTGTTCGGGTCTAAGAAGGCGCTGATGAAGGAGCGCATCAGGCAGAAGGCTGCCGGCCACTGGGTCATACATCCGTGCAGTAGTTTCAGGTGAGTGGCTTTTGTTTTTTAATTGTTTCACAAATATCGTCGAGGCGTATAAATTGAATAGTATGAGATTCTGATAATTACGTTCTGTTCCTCGAGAATCATTAATTATAGTAAAATGGAATGGATTTCACTTATTCATCTCGAAAAGTATCAGTTTCAATTACTACAGCATTTTTAGATGAATTTTGTGTAATTATGTTTTTAAAATGAATGTAGGTCAATTATTGTTCAGTCTAAAAAATATTAAATTATCTCCGTGGTTACAATAAATTAACGATACGCATAAAGAGTTTCCGATAGACCGTACCATGAATACACGTTATAAAAGCCACTTTTGTCAATTAATTACTGCTGCATTAAAAAACCATCATAAGAGCTTTCCTCGTAAAACGATATTAATTCCAGTATTGAATGGAATTAATATCGTTTTACGAGGAAAGCTCTTCATAGTTCCTATTAACAGACGATTAATTAATAATCAGCGGTTCATTGTTTACTTTCGTATAGCATTGGTAAGTTTATAGTTTAACGTTGGGATACGTGCGTATTTTTACACCCGCCATCTTTGATGAGTGATCGTAATTTTGACGTAAACTCGGGCATGTGCGTTTTGTTCATTCGGTCCGTTCAATGTCAAGTTTTGCGCAAGGATACTTTTTGTTTGGTACGGTGTTTTTAGTTTAATGCGTTTTGTTTAATGTTTTGATAACTTTTTGTGCGTTTGTGAATACCGACGGCACTGACATTCTTCATTTTATATTTACCATTATGCTATTTTGAACTTCTCGTTTATGGATGTAAAAAATAAAATAACATAACAAGCAAAATTACATTAAACAACATTGAATTAGATTTTGATATTAATTCAACTACTGATGCGACTGACCAATTTGAAAACAAATATAATTATATATGTATGAATTAGAAGATGTACCTACTTAAGCTAATTATTAATAATAAATTTAATTAATTGATACTTTTCCATAAAAAACTGACATATTTAAAGTCATATTTACTAAGATATAAGTAATCTACTTATGTGTCTTATACGCATTTTTTAATAAAGTTTTGATTAGTATTCCTTTTCATGAATGAAATAAGAAAATAAATTGGAACATCAGAATCCCTATTATAACCTCACTGTAATTGAAATTATTTCATTAACTAATATACAAAACGAATGAAAGAATTAGGTATTATCTACCTGGTAATACTGAAACTATAATATAACTTATTCCTGTAGGCATATGCTTTAGCCTTTCCCCAACTTTGTTGGTGTCGGCTTCCACTCTAACCGGATGCAGCTGAATACCAGTATTTTACATGGAGTGACTGCCTATCCAAGCTCCACAACCCAGTTAGCACTGGGTAATACGATAACACTGGTTGCTAGACTTTCAGGACACTGACTACCTGTAAGGTCTGTGAAAGATATACAAATGACAGCCGGGACCAACAGTATAACGTGCTTTCCGAGGCACGGAATAAACTCGGTATGTAACGGGTGGTCACCGATCCACAGACTAACCTAAACAAGCGCGGCTTAACCTAAAGAGTAACCTGAGTGGCTGCGAGTGTTAGCTACGAGCTCCTCAAATCCTATGCAGAATATTACTATATTTTTTTTAATAAAATTATTGTTATTATTCTTGTGAAAATTTACCATAAATAGATTTATGGTAAATATTTAATTGGTATCTACAAGTTGCATAAGTGATGTATATGTCTTTACTACGAGAAGGGATGAAGGACATGTGACTAAAAGGGTGATGGATCTGAATGTTGATGGACGGAGGGCGAGCGGAAGACCAAAGAATAGATGTATGGATTGTGTAAAGAATGATATGAAGAAGAAAGGAGTAAATGATGCCATGACGTCTGTTAGTCGAGAATAGATGATAAAAACGTGTTGCGCCGACCAAATAGACTGGGACAAGGGCAGGAAAATGATTGGATTATGCTGATCTGACAAATAAAATAAATAAAGTACTTACCTATGATAAAACAAAAATCAAAAAAATTCCATGTTTCACAATTAACACAACCACAATATTATAACTGATCATAGAACTCTATGACAAAAGCATTGAGGTTATTTTAACAGGTAAACGTCGCACTTAGTCAGCTGCCGATCATTTTGCTCAGCGGACCGTTGAACGCTAGTGTTGAATGAGTAATTATATAGAGCTGTTATCTCATTGTCGGATACCATGTGGAGCTCATTGTATTGGGTATGGTTGGTTTTAATTGTGACAGATTGAAGGAACATCTCTGTCACACTCTTCGGGTAGATGTTGGTATGATGTTTTGTTGAAGAATTAGGAAATTGTTAGATACATACATAGCTTTTAGTAACCCGTATAATTTTAATGGCATAGTGCTTTATGTTATTGAGGCATGCGGTGCTAAACTATATTTTTCTTTTTATATTAGCCTAAGATTATGAGAGATGGCGCCCGCGGGTAGCTGGATAAAAGTCCTATTCTATGTGTTATTCCAGACTATAATCTACCTTTGTGCCTTCATCAAGATCCGTTCAGCCGTTTTGACGTGAAAGAGTAACAAACATCCATCCATCCTCACAAAAAATCGCATTTATAATATTAGTAGGATTTACAATGTAAATGATTGTTGGAAAATTTATAAAGGGAATTATATCTAATTTTTCCATAGTCATATTATTGTAAAGTTATTAGTCCGCCGGTACCTATATACAGGACGAAAAGGACATGGCTCACATATAAGTGTAACCTATTTGCATATTTCTTTTTGTGTACGCTTCAACCTAACCCTTTGAGGATTTAGGCGTGATATTATGATTATGATGATTAAAAAAATCCAACCAAGTGCAAGTGGGACTCGCGCACCGAAGGTTCAGTACAAACTTGCGACATAGACAACGTTTTTCAGAGTCATAAGAAACCACAAACTTAGGTTTATAGTTACACGTAACCTCTACGAGTTACTGAAATAAAGGGGCTTGACAGACAGACGGACAACAAAGAAATCCTAATGGGGTTCCGATTATTCCTTTTAAGGAACGGAATGTTAACAATTCATTATATTATTTTGGAGATCTGTCATACAGGTCCCGAACCCATTATAGACTCTACCATGACGTGTTAAAGAAGAACTTATTCCGCTGAGGGAAAGGGACAGAGCTATACAGGGTGTCTAGCACCATCTCTTTCACTCAGTGGAATAAGTTCTGCTTTAAGATGTCATAGTAGGCCTACAGCTCTCACAAAGGTTACAAATCTGATTTAACATATGACATGAACCAAAGAATGTACCTTTTTGAGAAAAAACAAAAAAACTTATCCTTATACCTTGGAAATATGTAAAGTATTAAACATTGCAGATTCTCTGACATAACCCTTTAATATTACTTGAATACAGCTGATACAGCTGTCTTAACATATTCTACACACTACATTTACTCGGGTAACATAATACAAAGGGTTTAAGTAACCTTAACAATACATTGAATAATAGGGCTCAGCATTCCCTTTGAAACTTTACCAAAGGACTGTGAATGTAATTTATGATCCTCATTTTCACTAAGTATTTAGATGCAGCTATATATAAATAATAATTGTGTTTTTAGGGTCCCGTACATCGAAAGGAAAAAAATGAACCCTTATTATTTCACTTTGTCGAAAACGCGTGCATGTATCAAGTTGCAATTAAAACGATATCATCATCTGAGTCGTCCCTTTGTGCTATGAAAAAAATCAACCATCTAAGTCTATATATTCAAAAGATATGGCTGTTTATGTGGCAAGTTTGTACGAAACCTTCGGTGCGCGAGTCTGACTCATTCTTAGGCGTTTTTTTTAGCTAAGATAGTTAAGGAACATCTTTCGTGTCGCTAATAGCACCTTAAAAAAAACGGTCCGTCAGATACCAGTTAAATTACAAGATTTTCTTCAGAAATCGCCAAGTTCCTGAAGAACTAGATATAAATAGGTAGTTCTGTTAATCATTGCCTTAAGATAAAGGAATCTTATTCTACTAACATTATAAATGCGAATGTTTGTGAGGATTGATAGATAGATGTATGGATGTTTGTTACTCTTTCACGTCTAAACGGCTGAACGTATCTTAATGAAATTTGGCACAGAGAGAGATTATAGTCTGGAATAATACATACAATCATCATTTTCGTTAACATGCTAAACAAGGCTAGTTATTATACCAAACAATGGACTTAAAAAGAAGAAACTGAAACTTTTAAATTATTAATAATTTTCATCTATCCAAAATAAAACCGCAAAAAATCGACCCAACAATAGTCAATAATAAATAGCATTGTGATCCGGAAAATCCAATAATATCCATGAAACCTTACATTCAGCTAATCGTCATTATTATATTGTAAATAACCCGGTTATATAAATTTAAAAAAATTGGCACCTAATAATATATCACACCAGAATTCCGATATTTGTATAGGAAGTAAGTAATTTCCATAGGTTGTTGCGCCGGCCCCGCCTGCCTGACCTTCGGTGTATGGTTTAGCAATCCGTTACACTAAACGGAGTTAATATTCTCATACCAACCATATTTCTGACACTGACTCACTATCATCTGTTTTTTGAATACAATTTACAGCTAGTGTGACATCAAAAAAGAATCTACCTACTCATAATATTTTAAAATGACTCGCTGAATATATACTGGAAATTGAGGCGTAATCTTATGCATACGGTCACCAAAGGGTTAGGCATGCACAAACCAACCCAGCCGCCGCAGGAGACGCCCTGCGAGACGACTCCCGGCCACCGTAGATGCGGGCTTGTGAACGGTGAACAATGGGTAGCTAACCGTCCGTTCGTCTATTGACGACAGGCCGTTTCGACAGTGCTTTAGAGTTCCACGCACGCCTCAAAGAGATGTCAGCAAAGCAGAGGCCAGGGCCAGGGCCACAGCCTGTCAGGATTGCGAGTTCTTCGAAAGACATACCGCGAGGCGCAGCTACTTTATAATTATAATTATGCAGTATCACATTGAGTAAACACGTAAACAAATCACCTACTTTTTTCAGGAACTATTCATAGAACATTATTCAGTAGATCACTATCGCTGCATTACTGAAATGCATGTACAGAACGAACATATAGAACGATATCAAAATGAATACGTATTACTAAATAAAAACACGAACCAATACCTACATGGAAATTTACCGTATTAAGTGTGTTGAAGGCTTATTCATTTCATTTACTGACCACAATAAAACAGTCTCTCTGGAAGGAAAATTTTATAGGTAACATTACTACAGGAGTGGGATAAAGTAGGATAGAAAAACGCATTAACCTACAATAAATCTGAACATTTATAAAACAATAGAAAAGCGCAACTGCAATATAACATAATTCCCCAGTCACCTACTTAATTTAAAAATTGTAAAAACCACATCAGTTCAAAAATAAAGACCCAATCAGTCATTGTCCTATCTCTTTGCACCTAACATTTGTTGTACAAACTTAAAAAAAATAATTAAATCTTCATTTAAAAGTTGGAACAAAAAAGCAAATATTTACCTCCATGTTTAAGTCCGAGGAAAAAAAAGCACAGAATTACTTGCGATAAAAGCTGTCATCCTGCGTATTCACTCTTTGTACCTATTTTTCTGTTCCAAAGCCATTAAATAAACCGTGTAATAAATAACTTTATGGAACATATAGGAACAAGGGTAGACAGAACATCGGACAAACAATTGGTCAATACACCATTCCAAACGCTCCACTATATAATAGACGAATAGAGTATACAGTGTCCATAGCTAATAAAAAAAGTTATTCATGTAATTGCATTACCTTTTAAAACAATCTATGTAATGAGGAACACCGTTTATTATACTTACGAGCTAGCAATATAGGTTGGGGGATGGGTTCTGTATCATAATTTAGGAACGAGTAAACACAGCATGAACTAAAAACTTTATGTTGCTAAAACCAAACTCACAAAGGCCTTGTTGTGGGCCTAATTCGGACTAGTAATTAGGCCGCCATTGCAAATTCCTATAAAGGAGAAAAGCTTGTTAACTATGGCAGGGAAACTTCGCAATTAAATCCGTTAACGAGCTTTTGGCAAATAGAATTTAAATCCATCTGCTGAGACTAGTGGGCAATACTTGTTTGAGGACTGTTTTATACATTTTCTTTTGTAATTAAGACAAAAATGAGGTCATTTTAATTAACACAGTGTAAATGAATAAATTAATATCCATTACTTGTTTGCAAACTAAAAATAGCATATTTATGTAAAAATTTAATCACATGGGTTAAAATATTTTTCTGTACGAATTTTTCCTACAATTTTAGTGACACGTATAAAACTAGATTAAATATTCAAACATTGCCGTGCATAAAATATGATCTGTATTGACGCCACGTGATGAACATTAATCATTCATGCAATTAGTTAGCATTCATTACAATATCTATGTCACCATATTTGTGCAAGCAATATATTTTTATATCGTGTACAGATAAAAGTGAACCGATTTTTTTGGTCGCAAGTGCAATGACATGATGTTCTTAATAATACTTATTTAAATCTACTTGTGGAGGTGAAATAAAAAAAATAATGAGTTCTATGCTAATTTGCATGCAAAAGTAACTGTAGTCTTTTACTGTTTAGCCGACTGATAAATGAGAATGTTTCACAGTTTTCACACCTATAAAACTGATCGTATGTCGGTCTGTCGATATTTATTCATGTGGGATTCGACCACTGCGTAAAATAAAATACAGGAAAAATCTGGTTGAAAGATAAAAGATAAAGATGCATTTATATTTGTACAAACATGTGTAATATGATACATAAGCTATGCATGTTTTTCCATTTTCGGCGTACCTAGAAAATAGTTTACAATTTATTCTAAATTATAAATTGGGAAAAAACCTGTTACTTACTTAATAAAAACAAAAACTTTTATTTACAGAAGTTACATTGACCCAAATTGTGTAAGTATTATCATTAAAACCTATGTTAGTACCTTCTTAAACAAAAAAAAATTGTGTGGCCAAAACTCAGCCCGGGTTAGATTTATCAAGGCCCATGTAAATAAACATAATACTAGCTGTGCCCAGCGGTTTCACCCGCTGCTCATTTAGGGGTCTGAAAAATAGATGTTGGCCGATTCTCAGACCTAACCGATATGTACACAAAATTTCGTTTAAATCGGTCCAGCCGTTTCGGAGGAGTATGGGAACGAAAACTGTGACACGAGAATTTTATATATTAGAAGATTGAATATTTTATTGTATCGTTGTTTCGATAATATCAAAATATATGACTACTCATAATGGGCCTGAAATAAATAAAATTAACTGTAAGTAGTTCGTTGCTGTAAACTGAAATCCAACGTTAGTCGTTTATCGGACGGAGTTTGAAGTCCGGCCGACATCGAGCTTCCGGCCGAGTTGCTGTCTCGATTAGATACCGTCAAGCCATCGAGCGATTCGATACTCGATATCGCGTTAACAGCACTAGGGACTAGCGTTTTCGACATTTAAATAACAGGTTTTTTCTGCCTTTATTTTGACTGCCTGGTTAGTCTCGTGGTCGCAAACGCGACTTCTAAGTGTAGGGTCCTAGTTTTGATTTCAAGTTGAAAAAAGCGTAATTTATGGATGTATGTGTATGTGAGTTTAAATGTTTGAAAACGCACCCACGATACAGGAGAAATTTCTAGTAGGGCAACTTTTTTCATACGAAAAAAAAGTGATTACTATTCAATAGCCAAACAACAGAAGCGGCCCATACTGATACTTTGGGACTGGTTAACGATAACAATTCCAAATTAGAGAGCCTTAAATAACCGTCAACATAATACTTCAGCCTACCCCTTCAGGTATACAGGCATGATGTTGTTTTTCAGATCAATTCATTGAATGGGTACTCGCCAGCCAACCTTAGCAGGCGGTAAAGATTAAACCAATGACCTTGGTATCCGTTATTTATCCGTTCGCACCGAACAACCCACTTCTCTCTCAATAAAATTCAATGATACAGCTTCAGAATTTGTGCGTTCTGCTTTGTGTTTTAATCTTAAGTCATCATGCCTTTAACTTTCAATACTGAGCTGAAGTGAATATACAACTTTACCAATTTTTCCCAGATATTTTTTTTTCTATTAAACGTTGCCCCACACTAGGATTTTTCCTGTATTTAAACAAACAGCCAGACCCGGAATAACTACCGGCAATACAAATATTCGATCCTGCCTGGATCAAACCTGCGCCACGCAGCGCAGCAGTCGATTGCTCAGCCACTGCGTCAACCGTGTCGTCAGTCCATTAACTTATTATCTGGCTGTCGACGTCTGGCTGTTTGTGTATGTAAGTTTAAATGTTTGTAAACGCACCAATGATATAGGAGACATCCTAGTGTAGGGTAACGTTTAAAAAAAACTGCAGTGCGAAGCCAGGGCGGGTCACTAGTATACAACAATACAAAATCTTCCAAATAAAATATATCGTTCAATCGGTTTTCTATTGAGCATCGTACGTTTATTGTATCAGAGTTTCGTTTCGCCGATGCCAACAATAAAACAAGGAACGATTCAAAGAAATAAATGCCGCATGAAAATGTAACTGACGATGTTATTCGATTGATATCTGAAAACATGAAGCGGTTTTCATTTCTGAAGTGAATTGGTTGAATATGAAACTAGGGAGACGTAAATCGAAACACAGTGAATGTTACCAGGGGTTATTGAACTACCCAGTTAAGTTGAAAGACAGATAAGCAGACATTTCATGTAAAGTATTAGCATTTTAACTTTTCGGCTATACTAGAAGCCAACGCCAAAATAGTTTTTTTTTATAAGACGCAATGCTTTAATCAAAACAGAAGGAGAAACACATTTTTAAAAGTTGCTGCGTGTTTAGATTATTTTCAACTTGGTCCTACATTAATTTAAAATGATAAAATAGTTATCCGCCAGTATCGGGAGCAGGATCCAAGCCGCCGGTGGTAAGGGCTCCAGAGACACGAACCTCTTCACATTGCGTGTCCTACCTATTTTTAGTATTTTTTTTTTAATATTTGAAAATGGAAATCATAAGGTTTTAAAGTGAATAAACGAAACAATTATAAAAAGCCCATAATTGGCCAACAGCTGGGCAAAGGCCTCTTCTCGTACAGAGATTTTCCTACCCTTATCCCAATTAATTTGATGTCAGTGCAGCAAGTCTTCTTCTTCAATTCTATGCCGCTACTCGACATATCTGCAGTCACCACCACATTACATAGTTATTTCTATCTAACAGAACCCACGTAAAAAGAGGTCAAAAAACTACAATCCTCTTTAGTCTAAATTAAAGCACAAAGAATGCACTAGCCAGTAGAATCAGTGCGCCGCCATTAATAAAATCAACAAAGTAACAATGTTCATCAAAAGCTATTGGCAGAACAATGACGGCGTGCGCTTCGCATAATGACCGGACAATGCATGCGAATGACTGAATCCATGTTGACCGCACAGAGTATAGAGATACCAGAAGCCCAAGCCAAACGTACATAGAACTGAGATGACAGAAACGTCAAGAAACTATTAAGTAGAAATAGCATACACAGATAATTTTTCCCCAAACATATTATCGTCTGTGTAATCTTTCCTAAGAGTGTAGCTAAATATAAGCATGTTAATTGGAAATGCTATCTATCTAACCTGCACTGCCGCACGGATAGGCAAGATCTCCCTCCATCCTGTAGTACTTTAATCCTGGAAGAATATCCGGGTAAAGATAAATAACTCGCGGGCCGAAAAAAGAACCTACACTACCCAATAACATTGTTATTTAGTTATTACTACGATTTCATGTGTAGGTATTATAGTCAGGTTAGTCTGATTTTTTCACCGCAAAAAAAAAACGTACCACTTTGTATTACGCAGTTAAAAAAACAAGCCGCATATTTTTACCACGACTTTCAGTCTTTTTTTTTCAGTATAGCCAAAAGCTTTTCTGAAGCTTATATCGTTTAAATTTCGGTAGCTTATGTCATCCAATATTTTGGTAGCTTAAGTCATTAATTTTTCCTATTTTTCTATCATTGTTGTTTTGTTTTTTAACAGTGTGTGGCACGACGTATTACCAAACCTAATCGGATTACATAACATTGAAATCGCGTGCCGTTTCTGTTTAGTTCTTTATTCTGAGGTTGACCAGTATGCTGCACGGAAACGATCCCATTGAAAGAAGATACAACCGGTTAGGGTGAGCAAATCTCGGCACCAATGTCAAGGGTTCTTAAATTAAAGACTACACGTGTGTGAGTTGTAGACAATAATGTGAATCGACACGAATGCAAAGCAGAGTTATTAAAACTACTCACTGAAACTTGTTCTCCAAGAATTTATTGAGTAATAGCCACTTGAAACTGAATATAAACTCCCACGCTTGTACTTACATACTTAAGTAAAATATACCCCAAACTTGGAGACGTGTGAACTTGCAAAGCTTCGAACAGTAGGAATACCTACTTGAAAAAGCCAAAGAAAAATTCCAAAAAAGTTCTGAAACTTTTCTCTTAGCTTTCAAGATCATTGACATATTCACAAGTACATTCTTAATATAAGGCTTAGATCAATTGATCTAATTGGCTGCAATGCCTATTAATAACTCAATTCACGAGATCTTTTTACATAGTAAGCAAATGATAATCCAGAAAATATGTTTCCCATTGATTTTGTACCCAATTTTGCAAGGTGGAAGAGACCCCGACGCTAACGGTTACCACGTCCAGTTCATCATTCTGAACAAACTCAATTTTTTTTTGTACGTTATTTAAAAATACAGCTGTTTCCTACAAATGTCCCTTCTATCTTGTTTTCTACAATCTTAAGGCATCATTGTATTTCGCTCTCGATCGTAAGATGACGATGCGTTCTCATCACACGATTCACGAGTGCAAACATACAGATTTCTTCAGATTGTCATTTTTTTTTCGGTTGGTTAATCCCAATGACTTCCCCCGCTCTGGCCGGAGCGGGGGGGTATGTCAGACTTGTACTGACTAAAACCCACCCATGTTTCTTCTTTTGCCCTTTACGTTCCGAGGTTGCGGTATCTCTTTCGAACAACCCGCAACCTCGAACAACCCGCAACCAGGGATCAGATTGTCTTAATTGAAGTTTAGGGAATGATTTGTAGATCACTAGCTTTTGCCCGCGGCTTCGCTCGTGTTAAATTCGGGGTAACACAGTTGCTACCTGTAATTTTTGCCCTTGTGCCTTATTTATTGTAATAGCAATGCTAAGTTTTCCCTTTTCTTCCCTCTCTCTCCTAAAAATTATGCTTATGTCCGTCTCCAGAGCCCCTAACTATGTCTGTACCAAAATTCATCAAAATCGGTTTTGTCATTAAGGCGTGAAGACGTTACAAACCGACAAACTCACTTTCGCTTTTATAATATTATAAGTAAGGGGTTTTTCAATAGTGCTAATGTAAGATTCAGCCAACTAGGACAACGCCTTACACAAGTGAATTTCAAATAATCTGATAGTTTAAAGTCGTTTGTATTGAACCGATTCTTCAAAACCAGAAACAGCATGTAAACAGTGGCTTCCCATTACGTTGCTCGAACTGCCGTCACTCGACAGAGAGATCGCTTAGCCACAAATTGGTTCATTTGGTCCAGTCTGGCTACAACTGAATCGCTCAATAGCTCAAGTTCCGCCTCTGGGTGCCATTTGCACATGATTATCTGAGACACCTTCATACGACACCTCAGGCGATCGGTGATAGCTATAAGGCCGGGCCAATTACCAGCAAATACCCCTTAGACGCAATACAGTACTAGGAACTATCTGTCTGTGAACTTGAACATAACTAGTGTACGACCCACATTCCGTAAAATTCATAAAGTTATGTTTAAAATGCCACATTTTTTATCTCACTAATTTGGTCTGTGTATTCGGCCAGTATCTAATAAAATAACTAAAAGAAAAAAAAACGCCGCCATATTTGTAACAAGGAACTGTTATTATTACTGTGTATAAGCTTTAATAGTAAATAATAACGATGATGGATTAGACAATAATGTAGGAGATTTGAAAGTAGTTCAAAGTAATTTCTTAGAGCAAATCGATTGTAAAACACGAACATAAACTTAGTGCACTTATGGCCATAGTGACGTAACATTATAATTAACTCAATATCATGTACTTTGTTTTATTGCTCAGTCGGGCACATGACCGCAAGAATACGAATAGCAAGAGTAATGAAGAAATTATGATGATGCATCTGAGTAACTATTCATTTGGAGAGTATGTGCAAGTTGATTTTTATTACTGCAAAAACCTCCTCACATTGTATAAAATGAAGTCGCTTCCACTGTTTGTTCGCTTAAATGTTTTAAACTACTCAACGCATTTTATTGCAGTTTTCTGCTATGATACAGTGATTCAATAGAAACGTTAATATGTATAATATCCCAGTCTACGTAAGTGAAACCGCAGGATGCAGCTTGTTATGTATAAAACACATACGGCCATTTAGATGGGGCAAAGTATACAGCTATTGATTTTTCATCAGTTTGTTTAACGAGTCTGAAAACACGGACGATTCGTATAAAAACTGAAATTCATGTCTGTTTCAGACAAAAGTATGGCCCCTGGGCGCGGTATCCTCCGTTTGTTATTTTATTACTGGCTGAATACACAGACTAAATTAGTGAGATAAAAATATGCCAGTATTTTAAACATAACTTTATGAACTTTGTAATAATACTAGTCATTTGGTTCTCTGGGGAACAAAGTAGGTAGTATACAAAAGTTTTAATGCTGCACAAAAACTGGAGACGCTTTGTTCTATTTCTACATACAACATCAATAGTATGTCTCACAGACCAGCTTTCGTCCTCATTGTCTTTTGTTTCTAATCGTCTATTCAAACTAGGAACAGCACACTATAACAGTAACTCAAATCAAGGGCAAATGCAATAACAAATGGCGTTACTAGGAAATGAAGAAATTGCTTATCGATATTGTTTCCTATACAGACCGTATCGCAAGTAATGTTTTATAAACATTAGCCGTATGAGAAGCGCGGACAATGAGAATTCAGTAGCGGGACAAAGCTCTATGACTCGACTGTACCCAGCGTTACAACCGACGTGTATTTTCTCTAGAAAACGAAAGAATACTGTAGGTACAATACTGTACATAATGCGTTTGTTCTCATTGTACAAGAGCTTAAAATATTAAGGCTTAGAGTCCGTAGCCCGAATACATGTTACGTAAGACGGGGAAATTTGCCAAATGATATGATCATGCTTCAGCGTTTATGATGCCTTTTCACGGTAACAAGATTGCTTCAAGTAAACGTGTGGGAGGAATCTTTAGAATTTGATACAGCATTGTAAGTACTGTGGGGAATATGAGGAAATACGTATATTTAAAGAAAGCATAAAATACTTTAAACTATATTTTAGTTCATAATTTCAGCAGTACATGTCACACAATTCCTACGCAGTTCTATTCTCCTTTTAATAGGGTAGTTTCCAGGGTCAAAGTAATTACATTCTATTTAGTTCGTCTTTTAGATTACTCAAAAATAAGGGACACATATTTTTTTATTTGTAAATTAGACCAAAACTGACAAAGGTATAGCTCATTAAAGTTACGTATGACGTCAGTCGTTACGAAAAAATGCAGCAACGCGTGTCCTTTATTTTTGAATAATCTAAAAGACGGACTACTATTTTTTTTTGGAAACTAACCTATTCTCTATTCAAAAACCTAAGTATTCGAACGTCTTTGCAAACCAGCCAGAACTGTCGAAGGTTTAATCAAAGTTATCAGACCTCTACAGTACCTATGTATGTTTCCAAGACAATTAGAATCAATCGCAAACGTTTGTGTGTAGTTAGTCATTGTTTGTAAAACTGGAACAAACCGATGGAAATCATTCATTACGACTATGATTCTGAGCACTCATCTTGCCAGTATCATTGACTAATCCTGAAATCAAAATAGCCATGATTACATACTCATTTGTGATCGGACCTCATCTGGGAAACTGTGAATCGAGGAACTTATAATGTAACTAGCTGTTCCCCACGGTTTCACCCGCGCTGCTCAGTACCTGTTGGTCGTAGCGTGATGTTATATAGCCTATAGCCTTCCTCAAGAAATGGACTATCCAACACTAAAAAAATTTTCCAATTCCAACCAGTAGTCCCTGAGATTAGCGCGTTCAAACAAACAAACAAACTCTTCAGCTTTATAATATTAGTATAGATTCTACATTTCTTATCTAAGATGGAAGTCATGGGAGAACATAAAATGTTATCAAAGTTTATGTGAAACCTAGATTAATAGCTTCCTTGTACATTGTGCCCTTATGGGTCACGTACCAAGGGACCAGGAACTTTATAATGAGCCGTGGCCACCTGTGTACCTTTATTGTGAACTTATGTGCTAGCTTATGCCTGCAGGTTTGCCCGTGTACTTTGGATATTTATCCATTACAATATATTACAATATTATGTACATCCTACTAATATTATAAATGCGAATGTTTGTGAGGATGTATGGATGTTTGTTTTTCATTCACGTCAAAACGGCAGAACGGATCTTGATGAAATTTGGCACAGAGGTAGATTATAGTCTGCAATAACACATTGGATATTTTTTTCGATATCACGTGGTCGAAGCCGCGGGCGCCAGCTATTTCATAAATAAAAATATCCTATTTAGTCTCTGGCTTGTCATTGGCCCTTGAGTCACGGATAGTGTCAACTAAGTCACATGACAACATGGCACTCGTGGGCTGCAGCTGAAAATCAGCGTCAGGTGGCGGCCTTGTCTTGCCATTTGGCATTATGCTGAGCAGAGGCCCTTTTGCCATTATTTATTTTATTAAGGTGTTCCTGATGTTTTGTTTTTGTTTTTAACGCTAAATAAACGCAATTTTCTTTCTTTCTTTTTTAAGCCTTTATAATTTAATTTCCTTGTAAAGGTTGTAAATTCTAGTAACGGATCTTCTGAGTTTTAACCCCAAATGGCTCGAAAATATTCTTAACATTAAGGTTACTATATTTCCGCCGCTAAAAATTAGCCGCAGCCGTAGCGGCAGCGCTTCACCATAAATATGGATTCTAGATCAACCTGCTGTAGGTGGTTGTTCATGTTTTCATATGTCTAATTAAAACATAATTATCTCGATTGCACATTCCATGATGACCTTTTCGTACGTAGGTAAGCTGGTCTGCTCTTCTAATCTAAGTCAGAGGGAGAGAAGCTAGCCTATTTTGCCATCCTATCAACCGGGTACAAATTCAAATTCAGTAGCTGCTACTGAGAATTTCTCAATTACAATTGGCCCAACTCGGGAATTGAACCTAGCATCTCATGATTAGCAGCCGCGCTTACGAACACTAGACCAATGCAGAAAGCTCTTAACTAAGCAATGACTAAGAAAGTCCTGAGTCTAACTTCTATCGATCAAAATGCTTTTCAAATAAATTGCAATTTCTATAATCCGCCATCAATACTTAGATAACAACTTCTGTATGTAAATAACCACGGTATTTACTGGAAGTTTCCTCTCATAACATATAGACAGATCACCGCCTGTGTGATTGCTATTCAACTATTCATATCCGGAGTTCGATTCTACATCCTGTGACATATTGATGAATATTTGATTAAAACGCCAAAACAGACAAACGGTGAAGGAAAATTAATCTTGGAATTATTGTTTGTAGCTGGTTGGTTTTTCGAGGAATTGTATAACAATTTGTAAACAAAGCACATGATTGTGACTACAAGAGTGATGGTTCTGAATGTTGATGGATGGAAAGGGAGAGGAAGGCCTAAGAAAAGATGGATGGATTGTGTAAGGAATGATATGAAGGAGAAAGGAGTAAATGATGTCTTAACGTCTGACAGGGGAGGAAGAAAACGTGTAGCGCCGATCCCAAATAGAATGGGAAATGGGCAGGAATATTATGATGTAAAACAATTTGTATTCTTTTTTTTTAACTTAGATTTAGTAGATTTCTGCTGGTCTTTCTTTATAAAATTTTGACATCTTGATTGTCATAATGATGGACACAAGTCGTCGTAATTTTGTTAGTTTTACATTTTTCAGGTTATGTAATAATAATAATAATAATCGTTTATTGGACTCAGCAGAATATAGCCTAGTACAAAATATAATTACACGGTGTTGTAATATAAAAGGCTGCTAAAAACTAAATGACCGTCTGATTTCCAAACTAGGTAAAGAACCTGTATCTTGGAAATCAGTTCACTTCACTTTATAAGACAAAATGAATTGAGGAGCTTGATATAGAGATAGTATGACAATTCCAAGTTGGTGGTAATTAGACTATACAATTCTGACATTTTACAACAGGTTTATGAAAAAAAAAAAGAAAGAACTGACACAAAAAAAAAAATAATAATAAAAAGAACATAAAGGATGCAAATGACAAAAAGATAATTATGTGTGTGATCGTGTGACTGTGTGTGTGAAAGTGTGTATACGTAAATGTGTGTAGCGTGAAGAGGGTGTACTATGTAATAGCGTCTATGGGTACTTTTGTGAGTGTGTTAGTGGTGTAAGTGTTTTGGCATGTACGCAAATGCGGATGATATTACTTCGGAACATTTATGATTTTTTCCGTTTTAGGATAATCAAGGTCAAGGAGCCATCTTGTGACAATCAGTTTGCATTTTTGCTTAGTGAGAGGATAGATCGTGAGTGCCTGATTAATTTTATTATAAATATGGCCACCTAAGAATAAAAAGAATCTCTGAGCGAATTGAGTACGGCAAGCTTTCGATTCGCAGACTGCATGTTTTCGACGTTTATGCATTAGTGCGATGGGATTGTAGGTTAGAAGACCATGCATTTTGATGATAGTGTTGAGTATAAAGAGTTGTCTCAAAGTAAGGACTTGATAGGTTTGGTAGAGCTTGGTAGTGGAGTGATAGAAAGGAAGAAATGCACTAACTTTGAGTAACGCTCTCTGCGCACGCTCAAGTTTCAGCATTATAGTTTTACAAGCGCCACCCCAAGTTGTTATGCAGTAAGTTAAGATTGATTGACATAGGGCAAAGTAGACGGTTTTTAACACTTTGAAATTAACTATATGTCTGAGGTTTTTAAATATATATATTAATTTACGTACTCTAGACGAAACAAGGTCGATATGGAAAGCAAAATTTAGTCTGTTATCAAGTATGACACCAAGGTATTTAATTGTGTTACTTTGCTGAAGTGGAGGACAGTTACAAGGTGATAGGCCACTGCACATGCGTGAGTGTGCGATAATAAGTGGGTTTGGATCAAGAGACGCCTGTGGGACATTCCGGAGAGAAAAATTTAAAAATTTGGTTTTGTCGACATTAAGGGTTAAGAGATTGTATCTCAACCAACTGTTTACAATGTTAAAGCCACTTTGGGCGTGCTGGATTGTTTTTTCCCATGTGCTATCACTGAACATAAGGACCGTGTCATCTGCAAAGGCAACAATCTTCCCGTTTTGGAGTTCCAGGTCACAGAGGTCATTAATATAAATGAGAAACAGGGTTGGTCCGAGAATACTTCCTTGAGGGACTCCGTAGGAGATCGGAAGATCGCTACTCATCCACTCACCAACTTTTACACACTGAGACCTATCGCTGAGGTAATCCGTGAATAATCTAAGTGGTAAATCCCTAATTCCCAGTCTCTCAAGCTTTTCTATTAGTCTGGGGACAGATACGGTGTCAAAAGCCTTAGCCAAATCTAAAAATATTGCCAGGACTTTATTCTTGTTATCAATATTGTTCACAATAAAGTCCGTAACCTCGTGGACTGCGTCACTAGTAGCTTTATTGCGTCTAAAACCAAATTGTGAGTTAGAAAGTATTTTATTTTTCTCCAAATAATTAGTCAGTCTTTTGTTCATAAGTTTTTCTAGGATCTTGGATAATGTAGGTAATATTGAAATTGGTCTATAATTATTGACGCAGGCTCTGTCACCAGACTTAAAAATAGGTATTATTTGGGATTTTTTGAAGTCTCGTGGGAAAGTACCGGTGTGAAATGCCAAATTACAAATATAAGCTAGGGGTGAGAGTAACATAAGTCTATATCGGGACAGAAAAGTTGCAGAAATATTATCACGTCCACTAGCACAGTTAATTTTCAGATTGAGAATAATGGTGTTCTCAATCTGAAAATTATCTCATTTTCATCTGTTAATAATCTCATTTTCATCTGTTGGGAACATTACGAAAGAGTAGGGATAAGTCAACTTGGAAGGCAAAGGAGAGTGGAGCGAGGGTTCCTGAGACAGATGTTTTTCTGCCAGTGATTTGCCCATGTTCGCAAAAAATGCATTTATGGTATCAATGGAAAGCTGAGGGTTACTAGGAGATAATAATTCAGAGGCAACGTCCTTAGATCGAGAAGTGTAGGTTATAGCTTTTATAGCGTTCCATAGTTTTTTAGAATTATTACCTGCCTTATCGATTTCATTCCTTTCATATTGTCTTTTAAGTTTTTTTAGTAATCCGTTACAGAAATTTCTATACCTGGTATAAGTTAGTTTTAGAATTAGATTATTCGGGGATTTTTTCGACTTCAGATGCAGTTTATCTCTATTTCTTGTGCATCGTAAGAGACCTGGGGTAATCCATGGCTTTAAAATTGACTTTCTTTTGGTTTCAGTAACAGTTTTAGTGCACAATTCTATAGCAGCATTAATAGAACCAGTGAAAGTGGCTACAGCATCATTAACATCAGTCACAGAATAAAGAGGCGCGAAGTCAATATTGGAGACCGCCGAGTCTAAAGAACCGTAATCTATTTGTTTCCGGTGTATTGTGTTCCTTCTTGGCGGGATCGACATGTCGATACAAAGCATAACAGCGTGGTGATCAGTAAGAGATGTTTCAGCTACAAAACATGATGCTGGAAACTTTGTTTTCAGCATAACATGATCGATGCAGGATTTAGAGTGAGTGGGAATAAGATGTGCTGGTAGCATGCCATGGGACGCCATAAGATTTAAATATTTGTGTTTACGTCCATCTAATGTGTGTTCAGATATATCAACGTTAATATCACCAGTTAAAATAAAGTTTTTGGATTTTGGGTTAACGTCATGCAGTAGGTTATGTAAGCTTTCCAAGAATACATCGATATTTTTGACACTGGGGGATCGGTAAATAGCAAGAATAGTAGTGTGCTTTTCTAAAGTTATTAAAAGACTGTTGCAATCCATAATTGATGGCTCCTTTACACATATATTTATTCCCTTCCTAATATAAACCACTACTCCTTCGTTTTGGGATTTGTTGTTTTTGGTCGCATAATAATCATAACCATCCATAATCGGAGGATTATGAACACCAAGCAACCAGCACTCGGTTAATATTATCACATCCCAATCGACCCTGGATCTAGCCAAAAGGATAAGCATACCAGGCATATTACAATTTAAGCTTCTAATATTGTGGATTATAATTTTGAAAGCCTTTTCAGATGATGAGATTAGTGTTGAGCATTGGTCTAAATCACAGGCAGATGCACTAGCCACGGATAGTAAGTCTACATCTGTCGAAAAGTTATGATGACTATTTATGTTATCGAATTTTGATTGAAATAGATGTCAAACTAAGGGTATTAACAGAAAACAGGTATGTATAAACGGAATCATATAGGATATTACGTACAGTTTGAAGTTGAGTGAGTGAGAGTAAGTGTGTAAGTAGGTATGTTTGTGGTGTGATCATTAATGCGCTTACAATATGAGAAAAAATAATTTTATACATAAAACAAAATTCAAAGATTAAACAAGAGAGGCAGAAGGCCATAATCCTATTAATTTGTAGAAAAAAATATATATTTTGAACACGTCTATCACATAGTCATGCTTTGGCAAGATTGAGAATATCTTCTTCACTATCTATGCGTATAGGTGGTTGGTCATTACTTTTCTTCATGTAGATTTTCCCGTAAGAATGCCAGCAACCCGTAAAATTGTGTTCTTTAGCATGCTGCCGAGCTAAGTAAAATAGTTTCTTTGTAAGTGCTGTAAGGGATTCAGATATATACACCGGTTGGATCGGGCCGTCAATCATTAGATGCGAACTATTCAGTTTATTTTGTTTGTTGTCTTTGTTGAACAGCTTTGCCTTCTTGATCACATTTTCCTTGATAGTCACTGATGCAAATTCCACTACAATCGGAGGGATAGATTTGTTTTTGGTCTTTAGTCTATAATATCGTTATGTATCCAAATAGTTTTGTTAGAATGTTTAGCAGTGTTTATACTTTGTTCTGCAGTACTTTTATACATAGTTAAGCTGCATATATTTTTTCTTCTGGATGGGGTATCTTCAACTAACTTCTCCCACTCTTAGTGGAGTGGAAGGGAGTCTCAGACTTTTACTGACTAAAATTCATCAATATTCCTGTTTTTACCTTTGTTGTTCCACCAACAACCCGAAACCCCGGATGATATGGAACTGGCTGTCAGATAATTATAATGTAATTTATCTGTAAGTCTCCAATAGTGAATCAATAGAAGACTGCGAGTCTTCTATACGTAACAAATACATACGTAATAAATAGCATCACACACTTCAACTCATGATTAAAATAAATGGTAACAAGCTGCCGGCAAAGCTAATCCTTTTCCAGAACAGAACAATACGATTCTTTCAAAGTTTCTTTTAAAAGTACGCAATGATTTTAACTGGATATGCCGCTGTGATTTTATAAAGCTTGTCTCAATTGTGGATAATGTGAAAGCCAGACTTAGGGCTAGTGCACACGGCTTCAGCTTTTAGACTTGTGTATAAAGTCGACAAAGCGAACTTTCGTAGTCAGATTCTAATTAACTGGCTTGTGCTCTTATCGCAAGTTATTAAGCGTCGGTACTGCAGTTTTTTTCCCTTGTTATGGCACGTCATAGACAACTTGGACGTTGGCAATCAACCTTACACTGAACGTACCGCATTGGTACACGCTGACCTAACATTGTTTTTACCACAGCTTATGAAATAATTTTCATACCTCTGTACCAAAATTCATCAAAATCGGTTCGGCTATTTAGACGTGAAGACGTAACAAACAAACAAACTCACTTTCGCTTTTATAATTTTAGTAAGGATTATCATTCTGTTAAAGCGACTATTTAAGACTCCGGTGTAGGTGTAAGCTAGCTCAGCTACAGAAGTAACTATGTGTTGGAACAGTTCAGTTGGATACAGAAATGTCCGTATGTCAGTATTTACGCACATTTACGTTCTTGTCGAACCACTCATACCACGCACGTGGATTTAAGAGGTACCTACTGAGAAAATGAGCGTGAAGCAATGCATGCCTAATGCCTAGGTAAACATAGACATCGACCTTTATATTACGCCGCACGTGCGCGAGCGCAGATTGATTAAAAGTATAGAATGCTGACGTCACTGTTATGGGTACTGCGTCATGCGCATGATTTGATTGCTTCATAATTAAGGGATATTTAATTTTGTTAATATTACCTGTTTCTTACTTAAACTACGTGAAAACGTGACATGATTTACATCACATTAGACTCCGGTCACATGGACACAGGTACTTATTATTTATTACAAATTAAATTGTAGTTTTTAATACTTGTAGCTCTATCCTTACTAATATTATAAAAGCGAAAGTGAGTTTGTTTGTTTGTTACGTCTTTACGCCTAAATGGCTTAACCGATTTTGATGAATTTTGGTACAGAGATAGTTGGGACCCTGGAGATGGACATAGGCTATTTATTCTTTTAAAAAAATATTGAGATATGAGGGAGAAAGAGGGAAGAATAGGGAAAACTTACCATTGTTATTACAAATCAATAAGGCGCAAGAGCAAAAACCGGGAAAGGGGAACTGTGTTATCCCAAATTTCACGCGAGCGAAGACGCGGGCAAAGGCTAGTAATCTATATTTACAAATAAATGATCCTTACAAAGTTACCCGTAAGTCATCATCTTCCTGTCCTTGTCCCATTCTATTTGGGGTCGATGCAACACGTTTTAGACATCCATTCTCCCTTGTCATTGGTCACAATATTTATTATGTGTAGTCAATTTAAGCTTCTACAACAGGAAATTGATGCACATTTTCAGACCTCACTTTCCTATCCTACAGTGTGAGTTAAGTATAAAACCATAGAGCCAGTTAGTAACAAAACCAAGCCAGAGAACAGAGCAGGCAAATATAGCCTGAATAATACAGTTCTTTCGGATCAATTTCGTATGTAGCTACTAAGGTCATGCAATGTGCTCAGTGCCCGTGTATGGATCGCTGAACAATGCTGACTCAAACTAATGTAATTGAATTTAGAATTGCATTTAATTTATTAATGGCCAGGAATATTTTATTTTTGTATGGAATTTCTTTATTCAGTTTTAGGTATAATATTTCAAGATTTAATACTAGTGCAGTTATTGTAGGTTTCATCTGCGGAAAAAGTTCTATTGAGCTGAATTTCGGAAAGCGTTCTAGTCGTTTTCTGTCTGTTCTTCTCCAAAAACGATAGAATTTACAGAAAAAACCGACCAAGAGCAAGTCAGACTTATGCACCAAGGGTTCCATACAAATTTGTGAAATAAACAGCCATATCTTTTGACTGCGTAAACATAGAAAGATGATTTACACAAAGAGACTACAGAGTTGAGTATATGGTTTTAATTTCAACTTGATACCTACACGCGTTCCCGAGATAAAGGGTCTTGACAGACAGAAGGGCAACTATGTGGTACAATAAGGGTTCCGTTTTTTCTTTTGAGTTGCGGAACCCTAAAAATTTTGTGGATAATCAGGTAACAAACCGTTTCACAACCATTTTATTGACCTCCAAACAATAGGAAAAAGGATATTTGCAAAAACCTGTGATAACATTTTTAACCACCACGGTATTAAGTCGAATTTCAAACGTCGTGAAAAAAAACAATTCACTAGAAATTATTCTACATCCTATACAAATATCAACCGTTGTACGGTTAACTTATAATTTACCCTAGTGTGTTTACCTAGAACCGTTATACTACATCCTATTTATCAACCGTTGTAGGTAAACCACAGATTAACCACATCATTGACTTTTAAATAAAAAAACGTTACGTAAAGTCCTCAACTCTAGATACTTCTTATACCAATACTCATCTATATCCGTATTAACACAGAGATGAAAGTTTGTTTTCTACATTAAAAAAAAAAACCCAAAAGTCTACGTTCTAGGAACACATTCAAATTACGTAATAATTAATGTCTCAGACTCATCTTTACTTGTTTGCCACAAAATTATTGAGAGCACGTCTTACTTCCAATTGAATTTCCCATCTGCAGAAATAATGAACTTCCCTTTCATCCCCTATTTAATTTGTTTTAGGGGATGGTTTGTAATAAAATCCTTTTTTGATAGAAGGAACTGCCGTGCAGTGTATGCTTCCATACCTAGTAGTTCTGTTTTTTTTTTAAGTCTGCCTGTGAGTCAATTAATGTTTTTTTTTTCAATAGAAACCCATTGTGACTAATCTAAGACGCGGGATAAACCTTAATAGCCTTTTAAGAATGGGGGATAAACCTTATAGTAAAAACGTAAAGAATTTCTTAACATCGCTTACTTTTGATCTGTGCAATTTGTGCCCTAATTGTTGTTAGGGTTCCGACCTTATTAGTTCCGAATAGGAAAAAACAGATCCTTTTCATTTTGATGTCCATCTGTCTGTATATCTGTCAAGATCCTTTATCTCAGGAACGCGTGTAGGTATCGAGTTGAAATTAAAACCATATACTCAACTCTGTAGTCTCTTTGTGCAAATCATCTTTCTAAGTCAGGTATCGAGTTGAAATAAACATCACAAAAGCAAACTATACACTTTAGTCTGTGATACCTGGGAGCTCTAAAAAGATCATATCTTTAAGTCTACGCAGTCAATAGATATCGCCGTTTTTGTCTCAAGTTCGTACGGAACCCTCGGTGCGAGTCCGACTCGCATTGGTTTTTTTTACGAAATAGGGCTTTCATTTGGCCACAGCTTGCCTGATGTGAAGCTTTGGTGAGACTCGGGGTGCAGCAAGTTTACCTAGAAAAATAGTTTCAATTAAACTTGCAATAAATTTTATTATGCCATTGTTACAATTATTAAAAACATTCTCCTAATCTAACTTGTATTCTTATTATCGTAACAAGTAAGAATTGTACACACGACGGCACATCAACCTACACTAAACCATTTTAACCTGATCTCTCTATTACGGTGTGCGATCCGTAGTCGAGAGATCAGGTTATAATAGTTTAGAATAGGTTGACATGCGGTCGTGTGTACATACATTATTAGAAAACAGAGGACACACAGTTATTTATTTTTTTCGTTTCTAAATCCTCGATTGATGTCCTCCGCCATGGGGCAGCGAAGGGGTCCGGACTAAAACCACACGTTGTTCCTTCTCTTCTGGCTAGGGTGAACACAACTGCATTCTACACAATCACCCCAGCTCGGTCAAGTATCTCCTGACTCAAACTTTTGAAGGTGACTGAAACAATCGACGAGGCTTCCCTTAATTCACCCGAACTCATTTATAATTGAGAGCGCCGTAGTTTAGTGGAATTGCCCTGTAACAAGTTCAAAGAAACACAATAATACGAAACGCCAATAAATAACTATTAACAGCTTGATGTAAACAGGTTCATTAAGTATTTTATATTAAGGACTCTGTTTACGTTTAAGCTGATTAAAATCCAATGACGTGGACGTGTGTGTAATAAAGATGACAATGTTTGTGTTTAATCAATTACTAGCTTTTGCCCGCGGCTTTGTTCGCGTTAAATTCGGGGTAACACAGTTCCCTTTTCCTAATTTGCAGGTACCTCCTACCTGTAGTTTTTGCCCTTGCGCCTTATTTATTGTAATAGCAAAGGTAAGTTTTCCCTTTTCTTCCCACTTTCTCAATCTTTTTTTTTAAATTGCCTATGTCTGTCTCCAGGGTCCCAACTATCTCTGTACCAAAATTCATCAAAATCAGTTTGGCCATTTAGGCGTGAAGACGTAACAAACAAAAAAACTCACTTTCGCTTTTATAATATTAAGTAAGGATGTTTTGACGCAAAACCACTGATTGGCTTCGATGGTGTTTTCTTTAGACATAAAAAATTACAATCGAAACATAGGGAATACCTTCAGATTTAAAGTGTATACAGTCAGTAAAAGAGATAAGTAAAGTAAGCTGGATCTAAGTTATTTTTAGGGTTCCGTAGGTACCTCATAAGGAAAAATGGGAACCAAGTCAAGATCTTTTATTTCGGGAACATATGGAGGCATCGAGTTGAAATTATATATACTCAAGTTTGAGGTCCCTTTGTGGGGTGATGAAATCAACTTACTAAAAATATGGCCGTTTAAGTCGCAAGTTTGTACGGAACCTTTTTTTTTCGGGTGGGTAATCATCAAATGACTTCCTCCGCTCTAGGCGGAGCGGGGGGGCATGTCAGACTTGCACTGACTAAAACCCACCCATGTTCCTTCTATTGCCCTTGAAGTTCCGGGACCACGGTATCTCTTTCGAACAACCCGCAACCCCGGCAGGCGGAGGCTCTGGCAAGCCCCTCTGCTTTGCTGAAATCTTTTTTGAGGCGCGCGTGAACACTAATGCGCCGTCAACACGGCCTGTCGTCAATCGACGGACGGACGGTGAGCTACCCATTGCTCACCGTCCACCGGCCCGCATCTACGGTGGCCGGGAGTGGTCTCGCGGCGCCTGGTTATACGGAACCCTCGGTGCACGAGTTTGACTCGCAAGAGGCCGTTTTTTTTTTTCTTGGTAACCGATGGGCATTGACACACATCACAAGACGTGTAACAGCAAAACAAATACACGTGCCAAAGGAGTAGTCTATGCTTTTGAAGTAAAAAAAAACATATTAAAATTCACTTTCTATATTCCTCTTGCGAGCAAAATAACCCTCAACACAACCTCACGATATATTGACAAAAGAAAGAAAATACATTCGTCTACCACAAACTAAATAAATACAGAATATAACGTATCAGGTCTACGTGACACATTAAATTCGCTTTCTTTACACCATCGGTAATTAAAAAAAAAATAACGAATGAAAATCCATTTGTCAGCCAAATACCCAACTCAACTATAATTACATCACTAGTAATAACATTTTTACACCCAACTGAATGAAAAAAGAACAACTCATTCAATGAATTAATCTAACGATCGTTTTGTGAATAGCCGTTTGTTTGAAGGCAAAGAGAACACAGAAAAGCTTTTATTTTTACCTAATATCAATTAAATGGGTTCAATGTCTGATATTGTGGATACTTAAAATAATTAAACGGTCATGATGGAGCCTGGTCCAGAATGGTTGACTTTCCGTCGTGTAATGGTGCCAATACTTCTAGCCAGCGGGTTGTAATAATGGCTAATCTACTACAATTAACTACTATTTCTGTTATGGTCAAAAATAATATAGAGTTATTTATAAAAAAAAAATGTATCGTTGCTGTGAATAATGTGAGTGATTTTGCGTTTACAGCTGAATGGGGTTAGAAGATTTTTGTATGAAGCTTGGTCTGCCTAACTTTCGCCATTTTGCGACCATATATGAAACCCGTATTAATCATTAACTGGATTTACCACCAGCTCAAAGAACTTCTAAATTCAGATGAAAAAGCTTATGCAAAGAATATAGTATTTGCTACCCTTACAGTTGCAAGGAACATCAACTGCCTAAGTCTTTTTCCAAATATGTTGGGGTCGGCTTCAAGTCTATCTGACCTCCACAACCTAATTAATACTAGCCAAGATAAGATTATTTTGCCATCCGCGGACCAAACTCGGCTAGCGTGTCTTAACGTTAAAATTGACCCGAGCGGCTGTTATATATACAATGTGTCCGACCATGGACTAGCGATATAAGTGTTTAATACAATATTATGCTACACACTTGATTCCAATTCATTACCGCGCTATTTGGCAGCCATTTTGAGAAATGGCGAGTACAAAACGCGACTCTAAGCGAGTACAAAAAAAACATATCGCTCAAAGTTGTGGTCTTACTGTGATAAAAATAAAAATACGGATGGCAACAATATCTCTATCGTTTAAATTACGAAATGATGCTTTAAATATTAAAATTTAACTTAACTAAAACAAAATATAAATTTAACTAAAATAAAATCGACGACGTTTTTGTGAACTTTGCCGTAAAAAAAATATTGGAGCACTGGAATGTAAGTCCATGGCCGGGCACATTGTATAATTAGCCACAATAAGCTTGTCACATAGTTTCAGTAATAAGAAACATTATTCTCTAAATGAAAGGGGATGACCCACCCACGACGAGAACCTAAAAACACATTTCTACAAACGACACGCGTCGTTAACAACATAATAACTTAAAAGATCCTAACTGATATGTTTTTGTATCATTATGTGAACTTAAAAATACTGTTCATGCTATTGTAATAGGAACTGTGATTTACATGGCGACGTCAGGTCATTTATTCATCATTGTGCACTTGCATCGAAGTAATGGTTCAATTAAAATGACATTCTGCTTCTGTCACTGCAATAAAGTTTATGTAAAGATGTTTTTCTTTATCTTATAGAGTAGTCATAAAAGACTCGTGAAGACGATAATCGATTCTATTTTTAAATGATTATCTGTAGTTTAAAAAATAACCATAAACACTCCTTAGAGTGACGTCATTTCAGTATTCGTATTTTTTTTTTGTATGTTTGAATTTGGAATCATGAAAGTTTTAGCTTCGAAAAGTTGGTTGGAATTTAACATCGAAGATCTTTTTACAAACATACCTAAAAATTAAGCCAATAAATTGCGGCCAACAGGGAATTTCGTGAAATTTAGGTACTTCGCGGGTCTAGATCTAACAGAGATGGAAGAGTGTCCCAGCAGTGGGACATTATAGGCTGCATAAAAAAATCAAACAGAACACTTAGTAACTTTGTAGTAGTTTTTTGTGATTGAAACGACTAAATCTTTTTACTTTAATTCGACATCGCCTTAAGAAAAACTTCGTTCTTTAAACAAATAGACAGCCAGCAATCGCAAGTTGGTGCAGCGGACTAAATATATTTCGAAGCAGATAAGTCTGTTAGTGCAAAGGATGCAGAAGTTTTGTTCAGGACTGCACCGCATTTTGTGACGCCAACATTTTCACTGGCTGTCACTCGTAAAGAGTAAACTTTGTGCAACCTTACACAATCGGATTACATTTATTTACATACAGAGTACATGGAGATTTTTACCTTTATTTTTTTATATTTTCTGCCACAAATGCGCGCGGGTGTGTCTAGCTAGGAATTTACGTTAAACTAACTAAAAAGCTAATGTAGCCGGAACCTTAAGCCAACCCAGTCGCTGCGAGAGACACTCCGAGTGTCGGGCGCCGCGGCACGACTCCCGGCCACCGTAGATTCGGGTCTGTGGACGGTGCAGGCAGTTCGTGTTCCACACGCGTCTGAAATAGATGTCAGCAACACATAGGGGCCTGCCGGGGCCACTGCCTGCCGGGGTTGTGGGTTGTTCCGAAAGACTTACCGAGCACCCGCGAATTTAAGGCCAAAAAAGGCACATAGATGGGTTTTAGTCAGTAAAAGTCTGACACTCCCCCGAACTTATTTGATGATTCCCCATGCGTAAAAAATGCTACCAAGCTGAAAAAAACCGATAATATTGGCAGTTGACAATTATTTTGGGTTGACGAAGCAACATGTCCCCACTCCATCACCTTTTCTTTGTCATCTCTGTTAACATTCTGTCTAGCCATTTCAAGTCACAATCAATATTTCCAGCTTAGTCATTCGTAAATACCTAACTTAGCTGCAAGAAATAACCGAATCCCTAAAAGAAAGGGTCAACGAACTCATCAAGACATGGACTATAACTAATAATCTGTACCTGAAGTACATAAAGTCGTAAAACAATAGTAACAATTTACCAAACATCCCAGTCGGCTGTTCTGAGAAAGTTTTAATTAAACATGTACACACTACAGATATCTTTGTCTTTTCACTTTGTGTTATGGCTTGGAACTTCGGAGCACTTCGGTATACTTCGGGTCCAACGATTCTGACCTTTTAGAAAAAGTAATTTTCAGACACGTCTAGCTGTTAAATGTGTGTTTATGGAAGCTTTTAGCTCAGACGGGGTATTGAAAGAGGTTCAATGACCGGTTGAACCTTTAGTATTGACCTGAAACTGCGTAACAATAGCAGCAACTATAATTAATACAAATGCATACTTAACATTCCTTACACAAAGCTTTTAAACAGCGCGGTTCAGGAAAACCATTTTAAAAGTGTAATACAATTTTATCTGAAAACGAAATCGGGAGCAAGTTATAGTATGACCACATTGACTACTCATGGAGTATTTTAGAATTTCGTATACGTTGAATGACACAGTGTCGTGACTTTCAATGTACAGGAAAAGCCCCACAATTCACTCACTATACATACTGTGAGTTATTCAAAAAATGCTTCAGAAAATAAGCCAAGTTTGACCTAATAATGCACGGACGACATAACTCACCAATTAAAAACTTGAGCAATGTCGAAACTTTGCCTAACGACTTTGTAATAGTGGGTAGGTAAACCAAGTACCTAAGGAATAATGGAAAACTATAAAATACTAGGTTTTGCCCGCTGCTTTACCCTCATTGAGGAAGGAAAGTGTCCAACAAGAAATTATAATTCTTTTTGTAAAAGCATTCTAAGTTTGAATTTAAATTATGGTCTGTTATAAGCCTACTTTACTACTTTATATTATCTGCCTAGGCAGAGGATGACTTACATGACGACGACTTAGACGACACCAAAAAAAGGCTAGCCTTTTCACAACTATTTTGGTGTCGGCATCCAGTCTTACACCGGATACAGCTGAATACCAATATTTTACATGGAGCGACTGCCTATCTGACCTCCACAATCCCGTTAGTACTGGGCAAAGACTTTCGGGACACTTAGCCTATTACCTTACCCATAACGACTGTTAAAGATCTACAAATGACAACAGCCGGGACCAATGGCTGAGCGTGCCTTCCGAGGCACGGAGAAAACTTGGTATGTAATGGGTGGTCACCCATCCACAGACCAACCTTGGCAAGCGCAGATGTAAAGCGATGATGAGGCCTAGGACAGAACAAGATTGCTTAGAAGAGATCGATTTACTCGAACTTTAAAGACATCCTGCTTATAAAATATGATTATTTTTAAACACTATGAGGCAGCTGAGGTTTTTTTGCTTTTTAATTATTTACTTTTTATTTCAAACAATAATGTGTGTAAATTGGTAATTGAATTATATCATTCGCCATGTTGCAATAGCAATAGAAATAGTAATTAATGAAAATGTTTTAATGCTATCGGTCCATATAGGGAGCCTGGTGTCCTAAAATACAAGCCACGGCTTAGTTTAGGCACTCTTCTTCAAAAACAAACTTTAGATGCTTTAGATCTTTAAGTTTTAGCCAATAAGTATTATTTCATGTTTCTATTTGTATTGGTTTGTGTTTGTATTAATGATCAGGGAACAAAGAAATCAGTAATAAATTCCACCGGCTGAATACTCAGATTTATTTGAAGTAACTCCGTTAAAGCTCTTCGTTTTCCATACCTAATCTTTTTCGCTGAAAACAGTCTTACGAGAGTCTGAACAAAAAATAAAAGTCTTAAACTGAAGAAGATTAAATGTTTCACAAACTTCTCCAAGTCGTTACGTGATTGTTTAAAAATTAATTAACTGTCTGCACAAAGTTAATCATGGATCGCTGAATTAAGATTTATTAAACGAAAAATCATGAAGAAAGCTTATTTTATGAAATAGGTAAGGTATAAATTATGTAGATACTATATATTATACAACTAGTTATGGCCGCGGCGTTACCCGCTAATGCTACCCGGATTAAAAGGCATCATATGTGTTAATCCAGGTTATAAACTATATCCGTGTGCAAAATTTCATCTAAATCCGTTCTGTAGTTGTCGTGTGTATTTGTTACAAACATTCATACATCCACACAAAATTTCGCGGATAAAATGTAGGTATACTATAAAAACTACATAGTTACCTGAAAACATTGGCGCTGCCGTGGTCCATTTACACAGTAAATTTTATTTCGTTTTCTTCGAGAAATTGAAGTAATGTATTTGTAAATAACGAAAGCCCCATATTGATATTGATCGTGCCCACTATCGGCTATTCCCGTTTAACTGTTCCATTTCAACCTCAAAACTGCTACCTTTTTGCTAAAATTGTGTTGTTTGTCTAAAAAGTAATGTTTATCGATGCGTGCCCATCTGAAGGTAGCCAAAACACTGAATGAAACATGAAAAGAAAAGCAAAAGGTCACAAATACCCGCGAGAACTTTAGTCGAGACTGGGTCTACGTAAGCAGACGAGGGGTTAAATATTGACGCTGCAATCTGCCTTTGAAAGCGCCTACGGTTACAGGGTTAGGCTTATGATTTTCGATATTAATGTTTAGTGCCTCAAACTTATGATCTCTAAGAAACTATAGATATAGTTTCTTAACAAGCAAAATTGATTCCCTAGAATCGGAAAGATTAATAGATAATTTTGTCAATGAAGAATGCGTTCAACAGATTTAAAACGCGTTTAAGAATTGTCACTGTCACACATTAATTACAAAACAGAAACGTCACTAACAACTTTTTACTCGGTGATCTTTTGTGTCAAAATTCAAGCTCGATTCTAAAGTAACTCGAGTTATTTTAATGATACAACTGACTGACTGACATTGAAATCTTTTCAATATTTTCGGATTTATGTCTGTTATCTTGTTTTCTCATAAAACCCAAAATGCTCTGTTTGTTTATCGGTTCCAAAAGTTATAGTGTATTCTCGGAAAACATTTAAATTTGCTATTTTTTAAGACGCAAATACGCAATTCGAATTGTCTTTAATGGTTTAGATTAGATACTGACTAAGATATAATCTAGTTTGTTTTTTTATTTTTTTATGTGAAATAGCTTGATTGTGCATTAAATAAAAGTTTAAAATTAGGTACCCCCTACTTTTCGTTACACAAACAAAATAGTTTTTACTAGAACCAGATTTTTATTATTGCGATTTAATTTTACGCTTTCAACCTTATTCGTTCATTCATTTACATAATGTTTTTGTTTTATATTTTTACTTACATATTTCCCGAAAAGAGTACAAAAAATAGTATCCCACCGCTATCGGGAACAGTGTCCAAGCTACCAGCGGTTAGGGCTCCTTATTATACAAACCGTATCCAATAGTACCCCTTTCCGTATCAAGCCCTTGATCCAGCTGCGTAATGGGAGCCTCCTTAGGTATTGGTCGAAGCTCTTGGCAATTGAGCCATTGGCAGATACGACTATCCGCACAATGATCACTGAGTCCATCAGAAAGCCTAAACTTTATTAACGAATATAAATAGTACGAAGTGCAATGACACTTTGACTTTGTCACGAGAAGTAAATGGTAACTCATCTATTTTTTAATTATTGACTGATTCATCTGTGAAGTCAAATGTGATAGTCGACATTGTCATAATACGGTACATACATCTGTTACAAATTAGCACACAATGATGTAAGCATGTACCAATTTATTTTCAGTCTGTCTACCTATTTCATCTTATCGTGCGTTGTGCTAATTACCTATTTACTCAAGTGTCATAATGCATATTTTCTTTATCTTATGTCATGACGCAACGAAAGTCATATTGGTAATTAGACTCGCTTGAGTGTACGACTAAACGCCGACAGACACAACGCCGACAGACTGAACACCGACAAGACTTTACTTCGACGGGACTCTTCGCCGACAGGACTCTTCGCCGACATGGCTCTCTCTATTAATGCAAGTCGTTTCTGGCACTCGCCGGCCGCTGCCGTGGCACCGCTCGCTTCGCTCGCTCGGCTCGTGCGTAGGAGGTCACAGTTTTAACCTAACCTAACCTACCCATTGCGTCGCTGATGAGCCGTGTCGGCGAAGAGTCCTGTCGGCGAAGAGTCCCGTCGAAGTAAAGCCTTGTCGGTGTTTAGTCGTACACTTGACTCGCTTTAAGTAAATAGTTATACTTATAATCATTTCATTTCTGTCAAAGTTATTTATTCACGACATCATTATTAAATTTATAATGATGCACATTATAAATTTAATAATGATGTCGTGAATAAATAAACTTTTTTTCAGGAGTTTTTGAAAATCATATGAAGTATCTAAGCAATGTTAATTCAATATTTTAAAGCGTTTTCATGGCATTGTGAAACTAACCATTAGAAATGATTCAATTCAGTGTTTAAAAAACTGGCAGCTAAATATTTTAACGAATAGGGTAAAAATACACAGCTGTTTTTTTTTTAATTAACGATGTTGTTGAAAATTCAGGTGGGTTCTAGAATGAATTCGCTTGCGTCACATAGATCCTTTGTCATAACTGCGTCACAATCTGCATGGACGTAGTTATTAACGCCTGAGGTGTTGGATCTAAACTTTACCCAAAGCAAGTTGCTAGCATGCACTTACTGGCTTCATGTGGCCTGAGGTGATCGCGTTGTAGTCGTTCGAAGAGGTTATGTTAAATAATTAGAAAACCTACTTTTCACTCTCTGGATGATAAATTAGCTCATAGACATCCTTTTCGTATAATAAAATAGAGTGGAATATTTTGATTGTTGTAAAGTCAGAGAAATTCGTCTAAATGACACTGGGCGAAAGATTTGCAGTAGACTCCATAGATTTATATATAGATTTTGCATAATATTTGCATATACATTATTATTAGGTTAGACCTGCATGATACAGTACATAACGAAAGTTTTTTTTTATTTTATTCATAGAACATTGTTTTTCTTATTTTTAAACTTACTTTTATTCGTTTATCGCTGTTACAGTTAACGTCTGCGAACAATTTGTTTTACATTACATTACATTGTATTAGATTTAGGTACTGCCCACATTTTCCACAGACTACTATAGTAGCCTAAATTATTGATTTTGTGTGCCTAAATTTGTTAAGTTTAATGTTAAGACAACACTGCCTATTCTACTGTTTGTTTTCCCAAATGTTATCAATAAGTCGGGTTGTAATTTGCTTAACAATTAATTCTCCTACAGTGTAACATTCCTTTCTTAAATATTTGTAAATAAAGTGACATCAAAAAGGGAACCTTTTTACAATTTCAAGGATGCATTAAAAGAAATTTAATTTCAAAGTGATAAAACTGCAAAGTCTGTTAAAGCTTACTCATAAAGTTCATTTTTAATGGCGACGAGAACGTTCATTGCGAAGATTACGGGCGTCCGTTCAAAATTTCAAATCACTCTTGACTCAATTTATGGTCACTGCGGACTAGTATGATAGACGTTATGTCTATGGAAAAATATGGCGTAGATCTGTTAGATAGTCTGTGGATTGTGAGCTGAAAAATGGGAGCTTTAAAGCTTTGGGAATTTTTTAAGATTGAGCATTTAACTTTGAATGAAAAGTCATGTTTATGAATATGAATCGGTACTGGTATGCGTATGTGAAATTCACTACAAAATAATTTAAATTTTAACATTAAACTTTCATTTACATATTTGCTTTCAGCCTATATCAAACTTACTAACATTATAAATGCGAAAATTTGTGAGAAAGACTGTCTGGATCATTGTTATTTTTTGACGCAAAAACTGCTGAACGGAATTGGATGAGTTTTGGCACAGAAGTAGTTTATCCCGTGGGACAGTTACCAAATTCCTCACGAGCAAAGCCGACAACATAAGCTAGTACCAAATAATGTAAACTTTTCATGTTTGAGATTCCATACAAAAAATTAACTCGAAACTACACACTGAAATTCAGTTTAGCTTGTGTAAGCAACAACTTTCTAAAGCACAATTATGCTTTGACAGGCAGGCGAAAAGCATACCAGAACTTGCAGCTTATACAGCTATTTACACAATAACTGTCCCTGAATACTAGTACACAGCACACGACCGGATACCGGAACTATTACATACTTGTTTATATAAAGAAAAACCGCGTACTGTGCAAAATGTACAGGTTTGTGTAGTTCAATGGAGCTAGGGATGCCTAACGTTTGGATTTATCCGAGAATGTGTTTTTGCTCGTCCCTTCTGGTCTTTACGTTGAATTCGATTTTTAAACTTAAGAGATATTGTTCAAGCAGAGAGAGCGAACAGTAAAAATCACAAATAAAAGAGGTCCGAATTTTTTAGGTTATGTCAGGATTTTTGTTCCATTTTTAAATTTACGCGTAACCTGAATCTAATTGTTGTAGAAATGCATACTGCCTTATCTTTTAGTATGACGCAGTGACAGTCATATCGATAATAATTAGATTCAGTATAGTTAAAAAATAATACTGTTTCATTTAATCACGGACTTTTCTATAAAAATCGGGTTTTTTGTGTATGATAACCCTGCTAGTAACAGTTCACGATTTACACGACGAGGTATTGTTCGCTTTGTTTCAATTGTTACTTTGATAATGCATTTTTGTAACATTTCTCGTTAACTTTTGTTATCTAGGTTGCAAATGCTAAGTGCTCTTAGTGGTCTGGATTTTCTAGTTTTAAGTTTAATTGTCTCGCTGTGGACATGATTAAACTTTGTGATAGTTGTAAGATTGATAAAAAAAACCCTTTTTTCTTCTCTTCTCTGGTTCATTTAAAAAGCTGAAACGCAATGTGAACTGAATAAAGGATTAATTAGATGGTTTCAAGGCAGAAAACTGCAGAAGAAGTTCATTGCAACGAACGCGTATTTAAAAAAAAAACGCCATAATAATGGGCTCCTTAGAATCTATAACTTTATAATTTTTTTTAATTTCTTTATAAGTTTAGTTTAGTTTAATAATTTTAGTTTAATTTATAATTAGTTTAAAAAATAAATATAATACCTTCTAATTTACGTAATATAACAAATAAATTCAAGCAAAACAAAAAAAAAAAAAAAACTTTATTGTAGTATCCAATAAAATTGAAGGTCAATTTGTGAAGCCATATTTTGGTGTGTGTTTTTACCATCATTTAGTGTTTTAGTCTACAAAGTTAATGTGAATAAAACATTAATGTTTAACTTCATTACAACATAAACATTACTGTAATGAGTAGGACTACCCTACTTATTACAGTAATGTTTATGTTTTGGCATGTAGCCACATCAGCGCAGAAGTATGGGTTGATCGATAGCGTACAATATTTGTTGACATTATAAACTGTATGTTGTTATAGACAGCAAACATTAATGAGTTTTTAGGGTTCCGTACCACAAAAGTAAAAAAAAACGGAAGCCTTATTGGATCACTTTGTTATCCGTCTATCTGTCTGACAAGACTCTTTATCTCGAAAACGCGTAGACCGTGGAGGTATCGAGTTGAAATTATAACCACAAAGGCCTTTTTTATTTCAAATGCATGATTTAAATAAACAACAAAATTTGTTTTTTTTTTAATGACGGCGTTAGTGGGTTGTGTAAGGCCTCTCCATCTCCTTCTTCAGTTTACTTTTTTTTTTGGTTTCTGTTTGTCAACTATCGGAGATGTAAATCTCCCTAAAATACGTGCTTAAACACCTTGTGAAGATGATTTTGAACTTAAGTACATTGAATTTTGTAAAAACAACACCGTTATAGTTGAATTTATGTTTTCATTTGTGCAATCTGTCGTTCTCTACACAAATAGCAGCATATGGGTTGAATTTCGTTGGACAGATCCATTTTGTGTGCAAGCTGTGGAGCTCACTCAATTGATATAAACTGCACTAAGAGGATTACACGCACCGATGGTAAAGCATTGGATTTGCAGACTGCGGGCTCAATTGAGGTAATTTCATTCGTGAATAACTTTGTATTTCAATGAACAGATTAGGTAAACTGACTGCTTATTTATAAACAGTTAGAAATGTACAATGGGCTGCAAAAATCCAATGTTAGTACAAAAGTAAAATCGTGTTTAACGAGGAACGCTATTTACTTCATTTTCGGAAACTAGAACTTTCAAAGGAAAATCGACACTAAGGTATCCTTGCAATTTTGCAAGTGAGTGTACATAGGTTTTATGTATAGTGTGTTTGGTTGTAGGTCTTACTTTTCGTGGATTTTGTAAAAGGCTAAGAAGACATGCAGCGATGACTAATCTATCTTTCCAATTAAAGCCATTTCCAAAAATGTAATTCAGTTTGGATTCTTTAGTGCTATCTGCCAGAACTTAGCCGATAAGGCACTGAAATACCTATCTGTAAATTTTCTGTGTCCGCTGCCAATCTGTAATTTGTCCTGAACGAGCCACAAACGAATGTAATAGCAGAATCAGTTCTAATTCTTTTTTTAAAAGCATAAGTTATCAATAGACTAGATGGCAACTAAGAAAAAAAATATATGACAGTATGTTCATAAAACAGTCTGAAAAAGGATGGTTCTCAGAGGATATGAATACTTCTTCATCAATATGTAAAAGGTGTCCTTATTTAAATGTAGCCAGCCATATTCAGATGCTTTCAGTTCAATGTTAATGATCTAGTCACGTAAAGTAGTCTGTATTTATATGGTACCTAAACCGAAAAGTATCCTTTACAAATAACGTTTTATGTCTTTGTCTGAACTTAAAATAAGGTTTGTTTCATTAGTTTTTGTTACTTTTTCAAGGTTCTTGGAGACGTAAACTTGAACAGTTTTCAAACACCTTCTATATACCTACCTTCTTTTTTATGCCAAGGAAGTATCTTTAGTACTTTTCTGTTACAGTTTTGTATTCACGTTTTTTTTAAAACCCGAGCAAAACATTTTGTATTTGCCATTTTGCGTTATCTGATAGTTTCAACTTCGTGATTTGAAACGGTCATAAAATTATAATAATAAAAAAACCACAATGTTAAGCTATATGTCTATTCCAGCAAACAAAGATACTGACACTAAATTCGAATTTAAAGAATCGCCATAATCGGTTATAACATACCAATCGGTACCTTAAAGCTTACTCATAAAGTTCATTTTTAATGGCGACGAGAACGTTCATTGCGAAGATTACGGGCGTCCGTTCAAAATTTCAAATCACTCTTGACTCAATTTATGGTCACTGCGGACTAGTATGATAGACGTTATGTCTATGGAAAAATATGGCGTAGATCTGTTAGATAGTCTGTGGATTGTGAGCTGAAAAATGGGAGCTTTAAAGCTTTGGGAATTTTTTAAGATTGAGCATTTAACTTTGAATGAAAAGTCATGTTTATGAATATGAATCGGTACTGGTATGCGTATGTGAAATTCACTACAAAATAATTTAAATTTTAACATTAAACTTTCATTTACATATTTGCTTTCAGCCTATATCAAACTTACTAACATTATAAATGCGAAAATTTGTGAGAAAGACTGTCTGGATCATTGTTATTTTTTGACGCAAAAACTGCTGAACGGAATTGGATGAGTTTTGGCACAGAAGTAGTTTATCCCGTGGGACAGTTACCAAATTCCTCACGAGCAAAGCCGACAACATAAGCTAGTACCAAATAATGTAAACTTTTCATGTTTGAGATTCCATACAAAAAATTAACTCGAAACTACACACTGAAATTCAGTTTAGCTTGTGTAAGCAACAACTTTCTAAAGCACAATTATGCTTTGACAGGCAGGCGAAAAGCATACCAGAACTTGCAGCTTATACAGCTATTTACACAATAACGGTCCCTGAATACTAGTACACAGCACACGACCGGATACCGGAACTATTACATACTTGTTTATATAAAGAAAAACCGCGTACTGTGCAAAATGTACAGGTTTGTGTAGTTCAATGGAGCTAGGGATGCCTAACGTTTGGATTTATCCGAGAATGTGTTTTTGCTCGTCCCTTCTGGTCTTTACGTTGAATTCGATTTTTAAACTTAAGAGATATTGTTCAAGCAGAGAGAGCGAACAGTAAAAATCACAAATAAAAGAGGTCCGAATTTTTTAGGTTATGTCAGGATTTTTGTTCCATTTTTAAATTTACGCGTAACCTGAATCTAATTGTTGTAGAAATGCATACTGCCTTATCTTTTAGTATGACGCAGTGACAGTCATATCGATAATAATTAGATTCAGTATAGTTAAAAAATAATACTGTTTCATTTAATCACGGACTTTTCTATAAAAATCGGGTTTTTTGTGTATGATAACCCTGCTAGTAACAGTTCACGATTTACACGACGAGGTATTGTTCGCTTTGTTTCAATTGTTACTTTGATAATGCATTTTTGTAACATTTCTCGTTAACTTTTGTTATCTAGGTTGCAAATGCTAAGTGCTCTTAGTGGTCTGGATTTTCTAGTTTTAAGTTTAATTGTCTCGCTGTGGACATGATTAAACTTTGTGATAGTTGTAAGATTGATAAAAAAAACCCTTTTTTCTTCTCTTCTCTGGTTCATTTAAAAAGCTGAAACGCAATGTGAACTGAATAAAGGATTAATTAGATGGTTTCAAGGCAGAAAACTGCAGAAGAAGTTCATTGCAACGAACGCGTATTTAAAAAAAAAAACGCCATAATAATGGGCTCCTTAGAATCTATAACTTTATAATTTTTTTTAATTTCTTTATAAGTTTAGTTTAGTTTAATAATTTTAGTTTAATTTATAATTAGTTTAAAAAATAAATATAATACCTTCTAATTTACGTAATATAACAAATAAATTCAAGCAAAACAATAAAAAAAAAAAAACTTCAAAGTCAAAGTCAAAGTCAAAGGTTTTTATTTGTTAAACATAGGTGTAAAAGGTGTAAATGCAAAGTAGGTATCTCCATGTTTTGCCGTAAGCGGCGTACAAATATTAAACAAAATTAAAATTAAATTACAAAGGCATTAGCAGCAATCTACCTTAAAAATAAAAAACTAATTAAATTATATTTTTTTGTTAAAAATAACATTTTTTTTTCTAAAAATAATAGCTTATTTAATAGTTTAATAGTTATAGGAAAATCACCATTAATTATCCATTGAGCTTGTATCCTCATCCAGATACTCTTTAATACTATAGTATGCCTTGTCAGTTAAATATTTGAATAAGGACTTTTTATAATCATTCAACTCTTTTTTCTCTCTTATGGGCTTAGGTATTTTGTTGTATATTCTGGGTGTCATACCCAGAAAACTTTTTGTGTAAAGTGCAGTGTTATGTGTATTGGCACAAATCTCATTATTTCGGCGTTTAGATTTCAGTGATTCGAATAGCTGTGGGTTACATTTAACAAACACTGCTGTCTCATAAATAAACAAACACGGTAGGGTAAGTATGTTATATTTTTTGAACAATGGCAAGCAACTATCAGTTGATTTTAGTCTGAAAACAGATCTTAAGCATTTCTTTTGTGTCCTAAATGCGATGTCGTTATCTGTGGAATTTCCCCAGTACAGAACTCCGAAGCGTAGTGTAGATGTTACGTATGCATTGTAAGCTACTAGAACCACGGATTGAGCAACAATTTTGCTCAAGTTGTATAAAGCATATGAATATTGATTCAGCTTTTTACAGATAATTTCTATGTGTGTTTTCCAGGATAAATGACTATCTAAATGTAGACCCAAGAATCTGGCATTGTTGGTATCGGCAATTTTTACATTTTCATAAGCTATATTTAATTGTGATTGGCTTGTACGTTGATAAAATGACATTATTTTGGTTTTTTCTAAATTTATTTTTAATTTATTTACTTTTAACCAATTAATGATATATTGTAAAGAATTATTTATATCATTTTCGTATTCAGTAATATCATTGCATGGAACAATTACTGTGCTGTCATCAGCGAATAAAATAGTTTTGTGAGCAGTGCACTTTGGAAGATCATTAATATATATAATGAAAAGCAAAGGCCCAAGAACACTTCCTTGAGGAACCCCACATGTTGTGATCCTAATAGATGACATGTACTTTATCTCTTTTTTTGTCTTTGGACAAATTCTATTTATTGTAGTGACTTGTTTCCTTTCAGTTAAGTATGCCTGTATCATTTTTAATATATTACCTCGAATACCATAACGTTCTAATTTGTTTAGCAAAATAGTATGGTCCACATGATCGAATGCTTTCGTCATATCCATTAATATAGCTGTAACTGGTATTTTTTTATCAACATTCAGCATAATTTTTGAGAATAATTCATAAACGGCTTCATTTATAGTTTTATTTTTTCTAAATCCATATTGTGCTTCTGTTAATATATTATTGGATTCCAGAAAAGAATATAGGGCATTATAGATGACTTTTTCAAATATTTTAGACAGTATTGGTATTAAAGCTATCGGACGGTAATTTGATATGGTTGTCTTTTCACCTTTCTTATGTAGTGGTTTTATCAAAGTCATTTTTAACTTACTTGGAAAGTGTCCATTTTCAATACACAAATTGATAATATGGCTTAGAATGGGAGCGATAATATTAGCTGCAAATTTAAGAATTTTAGTTGTGATGCCGTCATATCCGGTGCTATTTGTGTTTTTTAATGAATTGATTATTTTTATTATTTCCATTGGATCAGTAGGTGACATAAATAATGATTTTTGATGATGAGTTATATTAGAGAAACTATTATTATTTTGATCGCTATTTGTTTGTTCTGCTACATCTATATAATAATTATTAAATGCTGTAGCAATTTCTATAGGATCATCTATAACTTTATTATCAAGATTTATTTTAAACAGGGTTTCAGAAGGAAAATTTGTTTTGTTTTGTTTTATAACTTTCCACGTAGCTTTACATTTATTATCGGCATTATTTATATGATAATTATTTTGAGCAATTTGGGTTAAGTAAATTACTTTTTTTAGTCGTTTTGAATACTGTTTTAGCAATTGTTTGTTATCATTCGTAGGCAATCTTCTAAACTGGCAGAGTATTTCTCTTTTTCGTTTGCTGCAAATTTTTATACCTTTAGACATCCATTTGGGAGATTTTCGAACATAGATCTTTTTGTTTACTGTAGGGAAACATAAGTCGTAAAAAAGCGTAAATAAATCATGGAACGAATTAAATGCAGTTTCAGGGTCGGCATTATTAAAGACCCCATCAAAGCTAAGTTTTCGTATACAATCTAAGAACTTTTCTCTGTTTTCAGAGCTATAATCACGATTAGTTACATACCAATGGTCAAAAGTGCAAGTTTTTTTGACTGGACATTTAAAGAGCTGGGCTGTGTGATCAGACATAGCCAAATCTAAAATTTCTCCTCGTCCCCCACGGACATTATGCATTATATTGTCAATGCATTTACCGCTACATATACGTGTAGGTTTATTTATACTTGGTCTAATATTATAATTTAAAAGTAAATGCTGGAATTCTAAAGATAATCTTGTTTTTTGAAGCATGTCAATATTGAAGTCACCGCATAATAATATTTTTTTACCAATCTTTCGGCTACATAAGCCAAGTATACGGTCTATTTTTTCAAGAAACACATCGGTAGCATTTTTACTATATTTAGGTGGCCTGTAGATGCAAATAACAATCACATGATGTATGATTAGCTCAATAGCACAACATTCTATAATATTGGAGACAAAACATTCTTTTATATCTATAATTTTGTACTCATGAATAGGATTTATTAGTATACAGGAACCTCCGTTTCTAGTGTTTCTTGAAGAATATGTGGCAAGTTTATAATTTATAATTTAGCAAGTTTATACTTTATTGTAGTATCCAATAAAATTGAAGGTCAATTTGTGAAGCCATATTTTGGTGTGTGTTTTTACCATCATTTAGTGTTTTAGTCTACAAAGTTTATGTGAATAAAACATTAATGTTTAACTTCATTACAACATAAACATTACTGTAATGAGTAGGACTACCCTACTTATTACAGTAATGTTTATGTTTTGGCATGTAGCCACATCAGCGCAGAAGTATGGGTTGATCGATAGCGTACAATATTTGTTGACATTATAAACTGTATGTTGTTATAGACAGCAAACATTAATGAGTTTTTAGGGTTCCGTACCACAAAAGTAAAAAAAAACGGAAGCCTTATTGGATCACTTTGTTATCCGTCTATCTGTCTGACAAGACTCTTTATCTCGAAAACGCGTAGACCGTGGAGGTATCGAGTTGAAATTATAACCACAAAGGCCTTTTTTATTTCAAATGCATGATTTAAATAAACAACAAAATTTGTTTTTTTTTTAATGACGGCGTTAGTGGGTTGTGTAAGGCCTCTCCATCTCCTTCTTCAGTTTACTTTTTTTTTTGGTTTCTGTTTGTCAACTATCGGAGATGTAAATCTCCCTAAAATACGTGCTTAAACACCTTGTGAAGATGATTTTGAACTTAAGTACATTGAATTTTGTAAAAACAACACCGTTATAGTTGAATTTATGTTTTCATTTGTGCAATCTGTCGTTCTCTACACAAATAGCAGCATATGGGTTGAATTTCGTTGGACAGATCCATTTTGTGTGCAAGCTGTGGAGCTCACTCAATTGATATAAACTGCACTAAGAGGATTACACGCACCGATGGTAAAGCATTGGATTTGCAGACTGCGGGCTCAATTGAGGTAATTTCATTCGTGAATAACTTTGTATTTCAATGAACAGATTAGGTAAACTGACTGCTTATTTATAAACAGTTAGAAATGTACAATGGGCTGCAAAAATCCAATGTTAGTACAAAAGTAAAATCGTGTTTAACGAGGAACGCTATTTACTTCATTTTCGGAAACTAGAACTTTCAAAGGAAAATCGACACTAAGGTATCCTTGCAATTTTGCAAGTGAGTGTACATAGGTTTTATGTATAGTGTGTTTGGTTGTAGGTCTTACTTTTCGTGGATTTTGTAAAAGGCTAAGAAGACATGCAGCGATGACTAATCTATCTTTCCAATTAAAGCCATTTCCAAAAATGTAATTCAGTTTGGATTCTTTAGTGCTATCTGCCAGAACTTAGCCGATAAGGCACTGAAATACCTATCTGTAAATTTTCTGTGTCCGCTGCCAATCTGTAATTTGTCCTGAACGAGCCACAAACGAATGTAATAGCAGAATCAGTTCTAATTCTTTTTTTAAAAGCATAAGTTATCAATAGACTAGATGGCAACTAAGAAAAAAAATATATGACAGTATGTTCATAAAACAGTCTGAAAAAGGATGGTTCTCAGAGGATATGAATACTTCTTCATCAATATGTAAAAGGTGTCCTTATTTAAATGTAGCCAGCCATATTCAGATGCTTTCAGTTCAATGTTAATGATCTAGTCACGTAAAGTAGTCTGTATTTATATGGTACCTAAACCGAAAAGTATCCTTTACAAATAACGTTTTATGTCTTTGTCTGAACTTAAAATAAGGTTTGTTTCATTAGTTTTTGTTACTTTTTCAAGGTTCTTGGAGACGTAAACTTGAACAGTTTTCAAACACCTTCTATATACCTACCTTCTTTTTTATGCCAAGGAAGTATCTTTAGTACTTTTCTGTTACAGTTTTGTATTCACGTTTTTTTTAAAACCCGAGCAAAACATTTTGTATTTGCCATTTTGCGTTATCTGATAGTTTCAACTTCGTGATTTGAAACGGTCATAAAATTATAATAATAAAAAAACCACAATGTTAAGCTATATGTCTATTCCAGCAAACAAAGATACTGACACTAAATTCGAATTTAAAGAATCGCCATAATCGGTTATAACATACCAATCGGTACCACCCAGTACATGTTAAGTCAAAAATATCCGTGCCCAGAATTTAGAACATAAATTACCGAAATACCTAGCATCGGAACACCTGCTTAGTTTGTAAGAAGAATAGCAGCGCGACACGTAAGCTTTCAAAGACGCTTTGAATTTAAAATAAGTATTAAATCGATTTGAAATCGAATCATAAAATTGAGTAATGACATTTGCAAATAAAATCTAATCTTGTCTATGATTACGACCGCGAAAATTTTAAATTTCGAACACGGTTACATTTTATTGAGTCGCGCCTGAGAACCATTTTGGAAAATTTCAGTGTGTTGTGCATCTTTGCTCAAGGTAAACATGTAGTAAGTTACGGACCGAGCTCGCTGAAGCAAAATAAGTTATTTTTTATTGGAAGAGCTCGCAGACTAGGGTACATTATGCATTCCTCGTGCTTTTTACGACTGACATTCAAAATGTTGCCGGGGCAGATAGTACTTCAAACGTCTCTAGGGTAGTTTTGGTTTTTGATTTAGTTTTGATTCGATTTCGAGCTGAAACTAATGAAAATATTTTACGGGTTACAGCTATGAATCTAGAAAGCCAGTCTTTGAATGTACATTTTTTTTTACTGTGGTTCGTACAAAAAAATTCAAAATTATGATTCATATTTTATTGTGGAAACTTACATTAGCTTTCATCATTCGTTTTCATGCCATGAAAACCAATACAAAACAAGACCTAAACAAGTCTGAACACAATAACTTACTCATTAGACGTCTACATTCTGCAATATAAAGTAAAGTAAATAAGTACAATACATTAGCCATTTCTCAAACAACAGTGCGGTTGCGTATCGAGATTATTTCGCCATTTGTCTTACTTTATCCTGTGTCCCACCTCCAAACTTGTTAGATTTATCGCTAGAACGTACTACGTTGATAAATAAAATAAATGCCACCGTAGGATATTCCAGGGGCCTTAGTCTGCTATTACAATAGTGTCAGAACGGTCGATCACTGATCGCATAATGGTTGATTTTGACAAGTTTAGTATGTAGTTGATTACCAAAATTATCAAAATCAACCATTATGCGATCAGTGATCGACCATTCTGACACTATTGTAATAGCAGACTAAGGCCCCAGATCAGTTTGCCAGCCAGCCCATGTTAGTTAAAGTTATGGATCAACGTCTTACTAACATGCTTCTAGTGTGTTTGATTTGTATTGACATTAGCTAGGTCATCATTTTCCTGCCCTTATCCCATTATATTTGGAGAAACACGTTTTTTTCTTCCATTCTCCCCTGTCAGACGTCACGGTATCATTTACTCCTTTCTCCTTCATATCATTCCTCACACAATCCATCTATCTGACATTAGCTAGTTAAATCTCAATAAATGCTATTGTATCCGTTACTAGAAGGCTTAATATCAATCGATTCAGCTCTAATAGTCTTAATGAGCTTTGTAAAAATATTGGTTTACAGTATTTTCTATCTATAATGGTCTAAGATGTGCAAGTACAAGTTTTGCTTCTAATCTGCCTAACAGCGGCTTCATTCAGGCCCTTATTAAAAAATCTAGGTCGATTGAAAAATCCATGTGGACAAAAGCGTACTACGTTTAGCGATTCGTGATCCCTCACTCAACACCATTTTGTCCATGGTTATAAAAATAGCCAGATTGTTTACTTTTTAAATCTTAAATTATCTATTTAAGCAACCAATTCTGGAAATAGATCAATGAGTGATTACAAAGTAGCATATTAACATATAGGTTTAAAATTTAAGTAGATTCATTCAACTCCATCACATATATGCAGTGTCAACATTTTAAGTTTCCATATTAGCAGTTCATCTCTAAGTAGGGTATCACGATTCACGTGACAAATGCCGACAATTTATCTAAATACCAATTTATTGATGCATTTGTATAGCAATTATCGTGGAATCGGAAAGCCAGAACAATTTGTTTCTTCTCGAAAAATAAATTTAGATGCATAAAAATATTTGAAATTCGTGACTGGCTGGCCAAATTCTTTGTATATCGTGTATATATTTTGTTCCAAAACTAGGTCAACGGATATAAGGAGTAGCGACTCTAATATAAATTCTAGTTTATAGCTAAATAATCTATGAGTGTTTCGAAATTCCTTGAACAACTGCTGGCTGTTGGCAATTCGAACTAACTCCTATAAAAAGTTTGACCCTCATACGAAACGAACCTGAACTGTCCAAAGTTTCAGAAACTTGCTTCTACAGAATACAAACAGTACCTTATTAATTCTAAAAGTCCACTGATTAAAGATAAATCACACAGTTCAATCAAACTTACTATAACCGTTACCAGGCATTTTGTTTGCAGCAAACGCACTTTTCTAAATACTGGCTGACAAATACACCAGTGTATTTGTCAGCCAGTATTTAGAAAAGTGCGTTTATCTAGCATAGATTTAGTAAGTACTAAGTATAACTGGCCAGCGATACGATACATCAAATCATCACCACAGACAAAAAGATCAGAATACGAAATACTCTTTGGTCGTGCCCAAACAATAGTGTAAAATTGGGTTGGCGGAGTAAAAAGACGGTTGTGACACGTTCAGGTGGCCCCCTAGTACCCTCAAACAAGTGACTCTCGGCCACTTGGCCCTGTCGAGGCCACTCGAATCTCTGCCAACGGCGACGTCAAAATTCTCCTTACTCTCGATACCTATTTCCGCTATAAGATTGGATATTTCATATAATCAATCGTCGATATCTTAGAGGCAGATGAAATTATTTAGCCTTGATGGTATTTGATATGATGTGTTTCATGTATATTACATAAGGGTTAGTTAAATGGCGCGCTAGGCAGGTGGCAAGTCCAGTTGATATGTTCGTGACCTATATTTCTGTGTTTGATTCATAATATGGTACTTGTGAATGATAGATAAGCTTTTATTACGCTTACTTACGTTTTTATGCATCGTTGGTTTAGTGATGGTAAGCACAAATACCGAATGTGCTGACCTAAATATAGTACCACCTCGGAGTCTGGAATAAGTCTAGTTTCAACAAGCTGCTCTCTAATTACATGAGTGAAATATAATACCTATTTGCTTTTGCGTGATGTGTTATTTGCTTTTGATGTTACCCACATATGTATTGTGTATTCACACGTTTGCTTAAAGATTTTTTTTTCATTTTTAAGTAAAACTTCTCAATTACAGAAACAGGTAGATGTACCTGTTTTCACTACGTATCTTAAATGGAGTGCCATAACGTCTTAAAGCAGTATTTATTCCAGTGTGGGAAAGACATGGCGCTAGACATCTTGTATAGTGCCATCTTCATGGTAACCACGCAACCATGGGCTTTGGATTTTTTCAAGGCATAACAATTATGTAGCCTTGTCTTGGTAAAAAGTAGGAGTATAATCCTACTATCCTACATTTATTTATTTTTACATACACATAATTACATTTTTAAATATTTCTAAAAATCATAAAAAAACATTTAAAAATATAAAAATAGTAGCCCACCGGTATCGGGAACAGGGTCCAAGCTACCGGCGGTCAGGGCTCCAGAGAAAGGAACCTCCTAACAATACGAGCCGTGTCCAGGAGTACCGCTTTCTGTATCAAGCCCTTGATCCAGCTGCCTAACGAGAGCCTCCTCAGGTATTGGTCGAGGCTCTTGGCAATTAAGCCATTGGCAGATACGACTATCGGCACAATGATCGCTGAGTCCACATCCCACATGTCGACAACCTCGCGAGCCAAGTCAATATACTTAATTTGCTTATCTTTCTCGGCTTTCACGAGGTTCTCATCATGCGGGACTGTTATGTCAACAATCATTGCGCGCCGCTCTGATCGATCCACCACCACTATATCAGGCTTGTTAGCAACAATAGTCCTGTCGGTGATGATGGATCGATCCCAGTACAATGTGATATTGCCATGTTCAAGAACTACTACTACTACTACTATCCTAATTGTTACTTCCTCCAATAATATTATTGACGGCACGGTTGGCGCAGTGGTTGAGCGATAGACTGTTACGCTGCGTTTCGCAGGTTCGAATTCCGCACGGAACAAATTCTTGTAAGACCTACAGGTAGTTCTTCCAGGTCTGTTTGTGAATGTGAGTTTTAATGTTTTTAAACGCATCCATGTCAGAAGAACATCTAAGTATAGGGGTTTTTTTTATAAAAGAGAGAAAATTAAAATGTCAATACGTGGTACATTTGCCGAACTTATCGCGAGCAACGCCGCGGGCAAGAGCCAGTAATTTTATAAATCGATCAGATAAACTAAGAAAACTCTACTGAAAAGCTTTTCATTCACAAATTGGGTAAGGGGTGTCAAAGGTTAGGGGCGAAGAACGGCTGACGGTCTTTTGATCATGCCAATGTGGAGCCAGCACTTTTGCGGACACAAGATGAGAACACTCCACAACTTGATAAAGATTTCTCGACTGAACGGGACTCTGTAATTCTATGTTATGGTGGAAAATGTACATTAAACTCTACGGAGAACGTATTTACTTTGTTTGAGAAGGTGAGATTTATGTAACAATATAACTTGTGTTTAATAAAGGAGGCTACATGAAGGTATCTTACGTAACGTGGTAGTTTCTGATTTACAGAAAAGATTAACGTATATTCTTATTCTTTAGAACAGAAACAAAACACCATGCCTATAATTCCCTGAAGGCGTTGCAAGTTGAGAGAGATACCGCGGTCCCGGAACATAAAGGGCAAAAGAAGGAATATAGGCGGGTTTTAGTCAGTAAAAGTCTGACAGCCCCCCCTCCCCGTTCCGCCTAGACCGGGGGAAGTTATTTGATGATTTCCCATTAGCAAAAAAAATATCTGTTACCCAATGAATTGGGTAGAGGCGTACCTAAAAGTACACCCTTATTATGTTTACTTCCACATCAGAATAGAATTGAATAGAATGTACTTTATTGCATATCAACATTTTAAACACAACTGGCCAGCGGCCGGTGTTTCGTACCCAACTACTCTGAGAAGAAACAGCCGAAGTAAACTCAGAGGTTACAGTCGCTAGTTAAGGTCCAAACAAAAATCTTGGTCAACTTACATGAGGACTATGAAGATTAGTGTCTGAAATGGTCTTTTAAGAAAACACCACACAGATTGAGTGGACCTGTCCAGTCAGTGCAAGAGTTGGTCAGTTATCGTGTAGCTTGACTCAACTCATAACTTAAGGAGCTCAACGACACGACGAAATATACCAAAAAGCTGTCCGCAGCAGTCTCTTTTACAATTTACACAAAAATATTATACTTCAATAAATCTATCTAATCTAATCTGATAAGGGTAATAAACTGTGCTTAGATCGTTTAGCAAACTGAATCATCAGAAGCTAATCTTTAAGAAAAACATAGATAAAATGTTATTTCAGTTAAACTCATATTTTCCAATAAAAGTTATTAACACGATCATTTTTCATCCAGATTAGAATCCATACCGAAATAATTCCATAGTCATTTTTCTTATAAGTTATCCAAGGGCGTGCCGGGGATAAAGTGTTGAATAAAACAGTAGGTAGGTACGTATTAAATAATCAAAGAGTATTGAGGGTACCTACTCCCTGCCCAGGTAGGTATATAGATACTCAAGTTACCTCTGAATCTGATCTTCTTATTTATTTATGTAACCAGAATCTGGTTCAATGCCTGCGAGTGTTTGAAGGATGGGAACTGTTGAGTAATCGGCGATCTCGATCGGTTTTTAGATTTGTTTCTGTATTGGGTGCTGAATGAAAAATGTTGGGTAACAGAGGTACTCAAGGTCAAGATATTGAGTAGTTGAGGTTCTGAAGGTCAAATATTCAAGAACAAAATGTATAAATAGGCCTTCAATTCAAGGCACCTAGACGATAGTAGATAGAATAGATAGATTGGTTGACATACGAGATGAGATGCCATTAAAGAAAAAATACGAGAACGAAAATTTTTACTTTCAAGGTCATGAAGTATTTGTTTGGTATTTTTAAGGAACTTTGGTACCGTAGTCATCAAAAAAACAATAGTTAACGAAAACCGTAACCAGCTAAATTTGCTTAATAACGTTAAAAAGAAGTTAAGCTTAAATTCCAACAGAAGCCGAATTCGTACTATTTCGTACTAACTTTAAAACAACGAAATCGCACTCCAAAATTCACAACCGTACTTTTACGTAACACTTTACAAATCTAGCTTTTACTGCGAACAGTCACCGAATCGGGCACGTAACAAAGTTTGGCGTCTCTCGAAACGACATTACTCTGTGTAATCCGTTGTACAAGAGATGACAGTTAGGCATTATCCTATTATGCAAAAGCCTGGAAGCTCAGGCTAGCGTGACACAATTGTCCGAAATAGTGTGTACATACAGTATACAGGTACCGTGTCTTGCTTCTTCCTCAGTTACAAGCTATATGAGTGAAAGGGACAAAACTAAGTCCGTCACAGTTCAGTCGGTTACTGCAAGCTTAACGAGGTGATGCAAATTTCAGCTGTATCACACAAAGGAGGTATCAACTGTTCGTTGTATTTATTTTACAGTTAGACTATCCATTCTGTCAGTTGCATACCGGGAAAGATAAATTGTTGTAATTTAGCATATTAACATTCAGATTAAAGCTGCAGTTACACGGGGTCTCTCTTAGGCGCCATTTTCTTGACGTCGTTATGTACGGTTTGGAGACGACTGTATAATTAAATTGTAATTTGTGCTTGAGAATGAATGCTTAACTAATTTATCATACCACATTAAGATATAAACCAGTAGCTCCATAATCACGTATACATAGTTGATTGGTTAGGCTTCCGACATTTTTATTTTATTTTTACTCGCATCTCTAGATAAATAGGCAATTAGGCAAAAATCACAAGGAGGAGACCGATATGATAACATACCAATTTATCTTAACTTTTCACGATTTCGGAACAATTTACCACCAATAAAATGACTATAACTCAACCCTATGTCGTCAAACCAAACAGCTGTCATAGCAAATATTTTTAGAGCAACAATTTATCAACATTTGCATATTTGCGAGGGTAATTTGGGCGTCGTTCCGGCCCCCTAGCCACCTAACCCCCTAGCCACATAAAGGTCAGCTTTGACATTTCCTTGACTTTCGCCACACACAAATGTGAGGGACAAATTGAAAAAATATATTTTTCTTTATGGAAATACTGGCTGAAAGTAGGTGTTCTAAATTCAAAGACCATGAATAGGATATCAGGAAGATTGTAATTTGAATTGCCTTCTGATAATGATACGGGGCTTATAAATCTGTAAGTGAAATTTCAAATATTGTTGCGTAACAATATTATTCGATGAGGAAAAAGAAAATAGTGACTCAGAAACACATCATTTCTACTAAGATCTCATTATTGAAAGATCACGTTCTAAGAATTGAAATAAGCAAACACAACATTTCTATTTCAACAAACCGCAGTAGTATTATTTACCTGAACATCCTCAATAGATCTTTATATTAAAATTTCTGTATTATTTTGCCAAAGCCATACATAGCGTATATTTTAAATCTATAATTTTCCTTTTTTAAACTATATTCGTTAAGCTCTAAGGTACATAATCCAGCTCCAGCTCTATCAAATTGATCTAGTAGTTCTGAGATGTGGTCTCCCAAGAGGATGGTAGCAAGCTGTTACGCCAGTCAGCCAGGTGACTTTGATTAACAAATCCCGAGGCGGCTTCCGTGCAATGTACAGCTTGATTATTGAGAATTATTCAGAAGTTCACACCATATGCCAGTTTGTATTACCATCAATTAGTTTTATAGGAATTGACATTATTATCCTTAATGGCATTTTGAATGATGTCATGTAGATATTTATATCCAAAACTGTTCTTACTTTTTTGCCTGTTTTACGTTTAATCTATCATTTTCCTCTTAATATATCTAATAGCTTTTTAATACACATCTACTACCTGCCTCCCGGTTTCACTCACTGTTTCCTTGGCACCGTTTACTCAGCTCTTGGTTGTAGTGGTTGTAGACAAAAACCGGTCTCAAAACACGTCAAACCCGAATAGTTTCAGAGATTGAAGCGGTTAAACAAACAAACGTTATTTTTTATTTGTCTTTATTTCTGGTATCACCCCTAAATTTGTTAGTATTCCTAAACCTTTGTTAGTATCCATTTATATATGTGAATGTATTTTGTTTATTATTATATATCTAGTAATTATATTTGTTGATTTTATTATCTTCTTCGGTTACTCTAAAACTCAAAACAATCCAACCAATTTTAATAAAAAAAAATTGTAGGTGTATGGTGAGTTAAAGCTTAAAAGTTAGTGTAGTTTTGAATCCGATAGGTGGCGTTGTGCGATACAGGGGCTGGTAGTTAATATTAGTATCGATATTCAGCCTCACTTTAGCTAGATCTCGTTTATCTGAGACGAGTCATCCCAAGAGGATGCAGGCAAGCTGTTCGGCAGTTAGACTTTGATTATCAAATCCCTTAACAGCCTCCTACGGTCTACAGCTGGATACTTATGTGAAACTAGTTATAAATAACATAGGGGCTGGATTTGTGACCGGACAATGCACAAGTATGCGAATACTTTTCAGGAAATACAAACATATCATTCGAATATTCCGGGGAGAATGATAAAATACACACAAAGACGGTTGACGCAGCGGCTGTTGTGCTGCATGTCGCGGGTGGGTTCGATTCCCGCACAGAATTATTTGCATGGCCTAAAGGTTGTTCCGGGTCTCTCTTTGTATTATGTGACTTTAAAGGTTTGTTAATGCACCTCATATATTATGTTAGGGTCTAAATTTTACAGTTCGAAAACTAAAAAAAAAACCATTAATAAAATCAGCCAGGAACATGCATTTTTTAATCATTGCGGATAATGAGGCTGGCCGAATAATATGTCATTAATCGCTACAAGATATTACTTTTATAGTCAGTCAGATTCTAATAAGCACCGACCAATTATCCAGTCACTTAAATCCAATGTGTGTGTTTCTTTTGAAACTAAACGATGATCTTATCGTTACCTCGTCAAATCAACAGGCGTTACCTTACCAAAGCCATGATTAACTTTAAACCACATCAAACTAAACTCAGGTTAAGCGTTCATATTACAAGCAAGAGAAGCCAAACCCTTTACAATATCACGTTACATAGTTAAGAGTTTCCGACAAGTTTCCTGTTTCTGAAGAACATTTGAAGTGGTCTAGGCACTTGTATAGTGGCCTATCATGCCATGTTCGCATTAAGGACCGAGTAAACCTTGCTGGTCGTAGGATATGGTGGAACCCGCCTTTGTTACCCAAGTTTTGATAGTTCAGTCACAGATAATATAATACTAACGTACAGATACTCCATCTCATACAAAGAAACGTGACCGCCATAACTTGCTCATTTCTTCGGGCTATTCGGGCTATTTTTTTTTACTCACAACGGCGCTAGATGGTGCTTGCAGCGATAGTTTAGTTTACACAAAGAACCAATAGATGGCGATAAAACCATACTGCATACAAAATTATGGTAGCCGTTTGACCTTGAAGCTTACGATACTCGGCAATCGCCTACTTTGCGATAGCGCATGATTTCTTGAGCGTGGGATTATACTATCTATGGCGTGGGGTATAGGTCCATGTTTTTCGGCAGACTTAGTTATTTGTTAGGTTCGGCGTAAACGTTAACGCAAATTATGATAATTATCAAGTATTTAAATCAATTAAAATTATTTATAATATCGAAATAGCTCTTGCAATGATAGGAGACACAGGGCAGGGAGTTATTTTTTAACAGACTCAGTTTCGAGTGTGTAATTTTTTGTATTTTAATTACAAATTGTTACTTAACTGACTTAACTAAGTAGGTAGTAATATTTGTATGCTGTGTTGGTACCTACCTATAAAAGTAGGTAAGTATACTTACTGGCTCGGATATTGGGCGCTAGATGATAGAGTGGGGATAACCTTGCGCTTTGTACAGTACAGACGCCAGTTCATCAACTTACCCCAATTTGTCAAATCTAATTTAGTTTGTTCGGCCGCAGTATAGGTATAAAATGTACTCTGTGGCAGCAGTCGAAGGTTTAGAAATTGTACAGTTCTGGCTAGGTTGACCTGCTGACTGCTGATGTCTGTACGCTTACAGAAAAACACTTACGAGATGTAGGTATTTAAAGAAATTTATTCTCAAAAAAGACTACAGTCATGAGAGTCGGGCAGCGCATGAGAACTTGAGATCCAAAAATTTATCTTCTGCGCATGTGAAGTTAAACAAGCGCTCAAGATCCGTGCCATTTACTTTCCATTCTAATATTATCCAACCACTTACTGGCATATTGAACTGAATGTGGGGTTGAGTCTGTCTCACCCCACATTTAGCGTAAAATACCTACAAACAAATAAAATGCAAGCGTAATTTATGAGTAGGTACCTTTAGATTCGAGTCGCTTAATGTACCTACTTATCAGTTTCATTTGAATTGCGTTTTATGCTACAAGACGGCATCTAATTCTTTTGTATTTTGAACAATTATTATCCGATGGCAGTCCTTAATACTAAATTGACCACTTCAGAGTCGGTTCTTGGTAATTATTTTAAAATACATAATATATAATAAATATAATAGAAATCGTATTTTTGGACGTGTCATGGTGGACGTTCTCGTGCCGCCTTCAAAGGTAATTACGGCTTGTAATGTACCTACTTATGCCGCCGGGCTAAATCTCCTGCTTTAACCCAGCGGGTTTTGGTGGGCAGAGGTCTACCCAAATAGAAGGATGATGATGATGATCTTTGTTTGAAGGAAAATTTATAAAAAAAAACACAATAAATTATAAATAAAAATAAATAAATATCTTGGGACAACTCACACACGGCTATCTGATCCCAAGCTAAGCAAAGATTGAGTTATGGTCACCAGACAACTGATATACATACTTATATAATTTATAAATACATACATATTATAGATAAATCACACCCAGATACAGAACAAACAATCATGCTCATCACACAAAGTTTTTCCTGGGTGGGAATCGAACCCACGACCTCCGGCTCAGCAGTGAGGGCCACTAACCACTGGACCAACAGGCCCGTCAACAAATTACTTAATAGTTTTTTTTATTATGTAAGTACTTTATCATTTACAATGAGTAAGTAGGACTGCCTCGTTGGTCCAGTGGTCGCAAGCGCTACTATTGGGCAGTAGGGTCTAGGTGCGATTCTCGGGTGGGACAAAATACCAATACCTAACCCTATGGGAAATAAGGCGTAATGTTATGTATGTATTTAGTCGATATATTTATACTTTTTCTGCTATTTTTGAAGTTGACGGAAAATTAATAAGTTTGCCTTTGCCTTTCAGTAAAATACATAAAAAGTAGATACAGAATAGCAGACAAAGACATACAACAAGACCTTTGGGTATTTAATTGAATCTGTAGGTCCTACCTATGTAATTGATTTATCAAACAGCATCCACCTGAAGATTAATAATATCATACATAATTATGAAGAACGATGATAAAACATTTATTTTGAAGTAACCTTAATTTTGATGAAGATTGTAATGATTTTTTGCGACTTTTGGCTTCAAGGACTTTATTCCCAAAGTTGACACTTGAGACCGCAAAATTGTAAATACCTATATTATTATTCTATGGCGCAGATTAGCGTTTTATTCATAGATTATAAGAAAAGTAGGTTTTGTTGTTCTATGTTCGAAATATATTTTGTTTTACTTAATATATTTGCATTTCATAACTATTTCATTCTATCTAAATAGGTATGGTATGTATCATTTAGGACGTGTAGTAAAACTTAAAACAACGCCATCTATTAGCACAATTAACAGCAAATGAGTTACTTAACCACAACGTAGTACAAATTTTTCTCACCAGAGGCAACACCATAATATTATTTAGTAAAATCATGGAATTTGGAACTAGGAGCCCATTATTCCTTGATTTTGTGTTATGGAGATTTTTAAAAACAAGGCCATACTTCTTTCATGGTCAAACTTAAACAGTTACACAAACCTCAAAAACAAATCGATACATATAACGCCATCTATTGAGATTTATTTGAACTATTTTTTGTTTGTTCGCAATGAGACCCCATGGTTCAGTTTACTTTTTTTCTAGCTTTTTATATAGTTATGTTAGTACCATTTTGTGTGTCTCCTATAAAACAGATTTTTTTAAAAAAAAAACCTTGTGAAGAGTAAACGCATTTTTTAGACGTTTAAATATCGAACATTTTCCCCTGCCATTCCTATTACAAGACGCGTTTGCAAAATATTTACTTCTTACACAAGTTCAGCTGAAAATTTCTTTCCAAAGAAGCAATTATTGGATATGTTATGATGTGTGTAACTTTACCAATACAGAATAATTTTTTAAGTGAGCGTTGATTGTTAACTACTCAAAGGAAAGGAGGAAAAACACTCAAAGGAGTCTCGAACCTAATTTTGATAAAAACTGCAACTTTCGATTTTTGAAAAATTGAAATTCATGGCCAGTTGAATTTGGAAAAAAAAACACATCGTGTATTGTTGCACCATCCAATAATATAGCCAATAAGCATTGCTAGACTGTAATGATGTAGGTACCTACAGCAAACAAAAGAACGGAGCAAATCTTCTTAACCTAATAGATGTAAAATAAAGACGCTTCCGCTTGGATCTTTTGAACTCCTTAGCGGTTTTGAATGCGGTTTTCGGTAATACATAGACTGATTCAAGAGAAAGATTTATAATTATATATATAGAAATAGGCTATAATATCATCACTCTACGACACAGGTGAAACCGCCTGAACACAGCTAATCCTTACTCAATATTATAAAAGTGAAAGTGAGTTTGTTTGTTATGTCTTCACGTTTTTTTATGAAGTTGAGACCCTGGAGACGGACATAGGATTTTTTAAATGTTAAATTAGTGTGAAAGAGGGAAGAAAAGTGAAATCTTAGCTTTGCTATTACAATAAATAAGGCGCAAGGGCAAAAACTACAGGTATCAGGTACCTACCTGCAAATCAGGAAAAGGGAACTGTGTTACCCCGAATTTAACGCGAGCGAAGCCGCGGGCAAAATCTATTTTTGTATAAAATACAAACAGTTAGTACAACAAAACTTCGAACAAATACATCTAGCTATATTATAAACCCGCTGCCCTTTGAGAGTAGGCAGTAACAAAGACCCCACTTGTCACAAGACCGTACAAATTAGCTTCCATTTCAAAGCAAGTGCCATTCTGTAGAAGTGAAGCCGGGGCGCATCATAAATGTAAAATTATATGCCGTTGTGTTAATTTATGCGCCTCTTGAGATACTGCGACACTCTCGTAAATTGTAGGACTAGTGCTAGACATGCTGTTTTAACCTAGGTTATACTGAGATTTCGTCAGATTTCGACGAAAATGAAGTGGGTTTTTTTTCAAAAACAAAAGGTTTTTATTCATATTTGGCTCATGATCAGCACTTTCTACGGATATTACACAAGACAGTCCCCTACAACGCCCACTTGTAGGAAGAAGAAATGGGGAACAAACTCACCAGCAAAATAACTGTGTTGTAGGTTTGAAGAACCAGATTTTAAACAATTAAATCCAATATTACACATTATAATTATGACTGTAATTATTTAACCTCTCAAGGATCGCCATTATTTACGTCAACTATCCGTCAAGCACCGCCGGGTGGGCTCTTATCGTAAACGCAATCTGATTTTAAGACTTACCTTTTACAAGCCGCGTTATTTTTGGGGTAACACAGTTCCCCTTACGCCTTATTGATTTGTAATAGCAACGCTAAGTTTTCCCTTTTCTTCCCTCTTTCTCCCACACATCCCACTTTTTTAAAATACAAATTTGCCTATGTCCGTCTCCTGGTTCCCAACTATCTATGTACCAAAATTCATCACAATCGGTGTAGCCATTAAAGCGTGAAGAGGTAACAAACAAACAAACTCACTTTCGCTTTTATAATATTAGTAAGGATTGAGTTTAAGACTTATCGTTTATCTTTTTATTGAGTGAGGTTTAAGTAAGTATTAGGATCAGTGTCAGCGTAAAAAAGCCATAGACACCCATTTAGAACACGGCTTCCTAACTTAAAAACTTTTCATATTGTTCACTAAATGCGTATTATATCGTCCTCTATTTATACTTATAATTTCCACAATATCTCTTCTTGTTTTATTTCTTCAAAACTACCAGCATAGGTGTTATTTTATACAAGTTTCCCTATTCACACTTCCATTGTAATTGTTCATCATTACCTGACGCGACTATGAATAGTCATCATTAACTAGCCATGAATACTGGGTATGCACCCAACTACAGTTAAACTGTTTACCAACTCATCTAGTTATTTTGAATAATGACATAGCGTTCTATTATTTTCCTATTTACGCTTGTAGGTACTGGGTTCACAATTAAAATTATGATTATATTGTTTTTATAGCAAGCAAACAAAAGATATATAAACACATTTATATTAAATGTAACGTTAACATTTTTCTGTTTTTTTTTTGTAAAAATGTCTTTCTGAAACATGATGGTTTTTACATAAATATTGTATACTACAAAAATTACAGCACAAAGGAGTAATCCCTATCAAGGTTTTATCTTGCCCATTCTTCTCCATAGAGATCAACGCTTTGGAATGGGCAACTGCAGTACTTTCACAAGTTATTATGCCTTGTGACCGGGACTGTAGATTCATTTTGTTTCTTGACATTCAAAAGTGCCTGTAATGGTCTAATTGAAATAAATGATTTGATTGATTGATTGATCTGATGTATCTTTATTCAAATTAACACTTTTGTACATACCATAAGAACTAATGGAAAGCTCATTTCCGTATCACTCGTCAATACAGCAAAGATTCAGGAAACAAAATAGATAATAAATAAGACCTTTACTGATGACCGCTAATTTAGTGATATGTATAGATTACAACTAGCTTTCCATTGCTGCACACATATTGATACTAATAGACGTGCTATGTAGACAGTGCGCAATGTTTGCTGTACGCAACATTGATCGTCGAGCTGTCTGCAAATATGACTGGCCACATTCAACATAGGTACTGTAGATAATAGAAAGCTGTATATTTGAGTAGAAAAGGAGTATGAATGTGGAAGTAAAAAGAGTAATATGTTAAATAAGGTGTTTAGTAGGTCCTCCTTGCTATCACGATAACCATAGAGTTCATTGACTACCCTCGTTTTATTTTTATGTTCGTACAGTTCATCCAAAGGCTGCCTGAAAAATATTGCTATAAGCAATAATACCTCATTGTAACCATAGAATTAGTATTTTCTGTAAATCAGGTTTTGTTTCAATTTTAATATGCAATAAAGTATATTCTATTCCATTCTTACCGGCTCTTCTCTATAGGATACAGCAAATTAGAACTATGCAGCTAGTTTTAGCGGTTCAATGAGTGTCCATGTAGGTTTGTGAAAAATAAAATAATTTGAATTCAACTATGTGTGCCTTTGTTTTTTTTTTGGATGGGCTAGATCATCAAATAGCTTCCCCCTCTCTGGGCGGGAGTGCTAGACTTTTAATGACTTAAACCCACCCATGTTCCTTCTTTTGCTTTTTATGTGCCGGGGCTACGGTATCTTCTTCGAACAACCCGAGATCCCGGCAGACGGCAGGCCCATCTGCATTGCTGACATCTCTTTAGGGCGCGCGTGGAACACGAACGCGACTCAAAGAGATGTTGAAGTTGCATTCCAAGCTTATTGCAATCATTCATTAGGAAGCTCTTCCGGTCTTGTTCAATGTTATCATACCTAACATAATAAACTAAGTAATAAACGCAAAAAAGGTCGTCTGCAACAATTCAATCCATCAAATAGTAGTATGTTCCTATTGAAAGATTTGCAATTCATCCGTACTATATATATATATATATATATTATATATATATTTTATATTTAATATTATAAAAGCGAAAGTGAGTTTGTTTGTTTGTTTGTGACCTCTTCACGCTTTAATGGCTAAACCGATTGTGATGAATTTTGGTACACAGATAGTTGGGAACCAGGAGACGGACATAGGCTAATTTTTATTTAAAAAAAGTGGGATGTGAGTGAGAAAGAGGGAAGAAAAGGGAAAACTTAGCGTTGCTATTAAAAATCAATAAGGCGCAAGGGGAACTGTGTTACCCCAAATTTAACGCGGGCGTAGCCGCAGGCGAAAGCTAGTATTAAATAAATCTCGTTTTAATTGTTTGGAACGCCAACCCTTATTATTTTTATTATCATTAATCTTTATTTACTTATTGTATTTCTACGTAAATATAATCTTGATAGCATCATCACTACTTCTAATTAGTACCTACATGCCTAAAAAAGTTTTACAAAATACCATAACAAAGGTCGACAACAAATAAGGGTTCCGTTTTTTTTCCTTTTGAGGTACGAAACCATAAAACAACAGCAGTACTTAAAATTAAAAATAGAAACAGAAACCGTTACACAAAATAATGTTGATATTATCTGGTAGCAGTAGTAGCAGACATCAAACAACAAAGGTTAAATTTAACCGACGCGTTAAGGCCGTTGCCAGATTAATCAGTCTGCCGGGCTGGCCGACAGACTTTAACTTGGTAAGCCACAGACCGCGGCCCGTCAGACCGCAAACCTAGACGAATTAACTTGCTTACGTCACAAGTTATGCTGACTTTTTGCCAAGTTTATCTGCAAGTTATTATCAGATGATGACTTGATGAGTTGAGGCTTGATTAGACGATTATCGGGTGTGCAACAAGAATCAAGTATAAATAATACCCGTGCTAGAAGACTACGCTTATCTTAAACTAGAGACAATACTTTCCCCTGTATTTACATTCTCGAAGTAGCCATATTTATCAAAACTAACATGCATCTTTTTCCCACATTAAATGATACGAGGATACGAACCACTGCCATGAGATCAAAATATCAGAATTTATTGCACACTGGTAGATATAACACTGCTTTGCTTAAAAAAAATATTATTGGCATGGCACCTATTATTTTTAACAAATTACCAAATAGTATTAAGGAACAGCCCTTAAAAAAATTTAAGAAACTCCTGTCGTTGTTGCTGATAGAGAAATGTTACTACTCTGTTACGGATTTCATAAATGATAAATTTTAATATTGCTTTATCATATCTCAATTATTATGTAAATAAATTTAAACCTAACTGATTTAAGATCTCCTTTTAAATTTAAGTATTTAGTTTCTAGAATTAGCTGTAAGTCTACAACCGAATTTTTGTATGCCAACAGGCAGAATGTACTGGGAACATATATTTCAACCTAACAGCATTATTGTAACACCTGCATTCGATACAAATAAAGAATTATTATTATTATTATTTTTGGGATGTGCTTTTGCTTCTCAGCGTACTGGTATTTTTAACTACATTTACGGGTCGAAACCAAAGTAAATGCAGCGTGTGGTGTGTTATGTTGATGTGTGAGGTGTGTTGTGATGAGGACCTATTTCATTTTCTTCTATTTGCATGAACTTTCTAACAATGCGACATGTATTCAAAATTGCAGCTTTTTGTAGGGTGATGTAAAGTGTTTCTTTTAGGCTTAGTAATTTGAGACTATGAAGTAGGTGATTTGGGATAACACCTGTAGTTGAGAGGACTATGGGAACCACATAAACTTTTTCTTGGCGCCATATTCTTGTTACTTCCTCTTTGAGTTCTGCGTATTTGCTAATTTTTTCGGTGATGGTTTTTTGTATATTGTGTGTGTTGGGAACAGCAATATCTATTAAGTACGTAATTTTGTTTATTATTATTATTATTATTATTATTATTAATAATAATGTAAGAGTGCACATACAAAAATGTGTGTGTCACTTATCGTCAAATTATCACATTATTAGCGTGGTCATCCCTAGCATAGGTATTTTTCATACTTATAAGAGGCTCTATGTAAGATTACGTAAATATTGAATAAGTTTGTTCTTACCAAGAAGGTGAACTCTTCCTAAAATATATGAACGTAAAAGGCAGAAACTTTTATAATGTTGACACCTTTTTTGCAAAAAAAACATTTTTTTGTCTCTTATAGATAAATATCCAAAGAAATTAAAGTTGTATCAGACGTCCCAACATTTCACTTTCGAGAAATTCTACAATGACATTGTGCTATCTCATTGAATAACAAAATCATTTCTGCACAGAACAATAATTTCTATGGCAAAGTTATTGTGCCATATTTGTACGTATTTTTCCAATACGTCTTTCATCAGGTGTCATTAAAGGCAATCTCATTTTCCATTTATTCAAATGTAAATAAGCCCGTTCATTTACAAAGTAAATCATTTATTACATCAAAAGCGTTTCATTGCAAAATTAATGATCAAACGTAACGTATATAATTTGAAATACGCTTAATTTACTATGAACACAAATCATTAGACATTTGCTAGTGAGGTGCCATGATGATAGAGATGTACTCGATTAGTCAACAATTACGGTTTATAGTTCGATCATAAACTGCGTTGTGTACATAAACAAGAGTCATAACATGTCTGAATGTATGTAGCCGCAGTGCTCTTCGCCGCGGGCTGACATTAGCCCAGTTCAAGCCAGATAGTCGAATTCTGAAACGGGATCGCCACGGTACTCGACTAAATAACATATTCGATACTCCTACCTACAACAACAGTAGAGTTGTAATCTGATCAATACGATGAGCTCACATGAGCTACGATATAATTAGCAATATTGCCAATTTGGTCGGGTCACCGCACACGCGTATCTCTATACGCCTGTCTGAGTCTAATTTGACACGGAAATGTACGGAATTATCCGTTACCTGCTTATGAATTACAGCTCATTTGACAATTTCAGTTGAACTGTGTAATATGTAGGGGCTGTCGAACTCGATACCTAGGACAAATATTAAAGTTAAACACGCTATTGATTTAATTTGCCATAAACTACTATAATTTTCTGCTTGAAGTCTTGTGCTTTAGTTTTGTTTACAAGGTCGACTATGCCATTCATCATAGTAGCTGACCTTAAAACTGCTATTGCCATCAATTTACAATCCATTAAAGAATTCAATCGCTTACAAAGTTTTGATGCGAGTTTAGATTATAAAATTGAATTCGTGGATCGATTTCACAACGTGTTACATTATTTAATCACAAATTGAATCAACTTTATTTTTTGATTGTCCGTCAGAATTCAGTACCGTCATACTTTATCAGGAAAGTAAAACTTTTGGCGGTTATTTTTAACCTACACGGTCAAAATGTAAGAACAACAGTTGGTTTTCTTTTATTTATAACAAAAAAAAATCTAATTGTCGCGTCGGTGTCAATTACACCCTGTATATTTTATGTAACTGCATCTCCTATGTACACATATGTACGTATGTATGTCTCCTATATGTTATGTGTACCTAGGCAGTAATGTAAGGAGCTAGTACCGCGTATAAGCCATCACATGTAATAGTCGTCAGTTATAGTCCATTCCGTTTAACGACCTCTTAAAATGGCTTCGCTCGGAACCAAATATGTGTTAAAAATTCCCCATGTAATGACATAATGGGTGTAATCAGTGCTTAATGTTCTGATTACATTTCCGTATCACCGTTTCGTTACCTTGTGTTATAGGAAATATGACATGATAATAATAATACCAGCCTATCAATATCACATTGTACTGGGATTGCTCCATCATCACTGACAGGACTATTGTTGCCAACAAGCCTGATATAGTGGTGGTGGATCGATCAGAGCGGCGCGCAATGATTGTTGAAATAACAGTCCCGCATGATGAGAACCTCGTGAAAGCAGAGAAAGATAAGCAAATGAAGTATTTGACTTGGTTCGCGAGGTTGTCGATATGTGGGATGTGAACTCAGCGATCATTGTGTCGATAGTCATATCCGCCAATGGCTTAATTGCCAAGAGCCTCGACCAATAGCTGAGGAGGCTCTCGTTAGGCAGCTAAATCAAGGCTTGATACAGAAAGCGGTACTCCTGGACACGGGTCGTATTGTTAGGAGGTTCCTTTCTCTGGAGCCCTGACCGCCGGTAGCTATTATTTTTTATACTTTTAAATGTTTTTATTAATAAAATGTAAACGATATGTAAATAAATTAAATAATACCAGCCTATAACTGTCCCACTGCTGGGCAAGGCTGGGGAAGACCTCTTCTCATACAGAGAAGGCATGAGCATTGATCACCACGCTTGCTCAAAACGGATTGGCGATTTCGGACTTATATTAATTGTAAATCCAGGTTTTCTCACGATGTTTGATGTCTTAGATAAACTTTACAAAGTACATATGAATTGACAAAGTCAAGTCACATTGGTACTTGTCCAATTTGAACCCACAACCTCAGGCATGAGAGCCGAGGAGCTTAACCTCTGGTCTATCATATGACATGATACTTAAATATTACTAGCTGGCGCCCGCTATAGGACTTGTAGTTTTGTCGCAAATCAAGATAAACGATTTTTTACCCTTAAAATCTCCTTAGCCTTCGGCCCTGGTCTATTATAGTTAAAACAAACCAAAAACAACACACCCCTCGTATTCTTCCCAACAAACTTGGGTATGCGTGACATTTGTTGGTTTCGTTGACTTTTTATCCTCTTTATTCAAATATTAGTCGATCTAAACAGTTTACACAATTTAGATAAACTAGTATATTTATCTTTACCACCACCATCTAACCTCCAGGTTTTATGAACTTTAACATAAAAACATCCCAAAGGATCACTAGTAGGTGTCTACATTCTTAAACCTGTTAAATAATTCAACTATGTGATACACCCAATATTTATCAAAGGGTCGCGTCGAACCAGAAACCTTCTATCCTCAACAACCACAGAGATACCTTTAAATACGATATTTTTGGGCCCACAAGCTCTTCTCTTCATAGTATAAAACAAAGTCGCTGTCGGTCTGTTGCTATGGTGTATGTATGCTTAAATCTTTAAAACAACGCAACGGATGTTGATGTGGTTTTTTTTTAATAGGTAGAGTGATTCAAGAGGAAGTTTTATATGTATAATACTTAACGCTATGACTCTTAGGAGGTGAGCAGCGGGTGAAACCGCTGGGCGGGTCGCTAGTGTACAATAAGCGTCAAAAATATCAGAACGAAGAGATGGTTTTTTTGGATGGAAAATCTTCAATGAATTTCCCACACTCTTGGCGGAGCGGAGTGATTGTCAGACTTTTACTGACTTAAACTCATCCATATTCTTTCTTTTGCACTTTGTTTTCCGGAGCTGCGGTAAAAGTTGGCCGCTGTAAACACAATTTGGTAAAATGTGATATCAAGAATGCTTTCAAGTTTGTTACCGACCCGACGATGTCCTTTCTAGATGCTGAAGTGCCTTGGACTTTAGAGGGCCAAAAAACGCAACAGACAATTTAGAAAGCCACGCATTGGAATAAAAGTTGCTAACAAGTCGTACCAGTGACAAAAAACCGAGTGCTAGTCGGATTTGCCCACCGAGGTTTCCGTACAAACTTGCGACGCAAAAGAAAAAAAAACACATACTTTTTTGGTGTTTTTGATCATTAGGTAAGAATCCCAACTAAACCCAGTCTAGCTAAATTCAGTGTATATTCTTCTTCTTCTTTCTTCTACGTTGCCCCACACTAAGAATTTCTCCTGTATCGTGGGTGCGTTTACAAACATTTAAACTCACATAGACAAGCAGGCAGACCCGGAACAACTATCTATAGGCCATATAAATATTTGATCCGTGCGAGAATCGAACCCGCGACACGCAGCACAGCTGCCAGCAGTCGATGGCTCATCAACTGCACCAACCGTGTCGTCAAATCAATATTCATATTTTTACATGGAGCTACTGCCTAACCTGATCTCCTCCTCTCCTGAATCTCTAGAACTGTGTAATTTTTGATGCTGGCTGTACATACATAAGGTAAATGTACAGGTGTAGAGAAGTACTGATTAGGGTCGTAGTCTCACGTGATGTGATCGTTAATCTTACCTTTGTTTGAGCTTTTATCGACGCCGCATAGTAAGAGAGCTCTTTGCCGCCTTTATTAACCATGTGCGTACAATTTGGTGTTTTGTGGGCTTGTCTAATAATAGCGTACATACTTTTAAGTATCCTTCGCATAAACAATACAAATGTTGTGTGAAATTTAATTATTTATTTTGCAAGTATGAATTTAAATACCGAAAGGTGACCCACTACAAAGTATCCCATTTGAATTCAGTGCAAAAGTTCTCTTCGCCCTAAAAATAACAAACACTACAGCATAAAACAATGAACAAGATTAAACAAAACATCTTTATGTAAACATGCAAAATTGCCACTAAAACGAGGCCTCAGACCGAATATTGTCTACATTTCATGAATATCTGAGCCGTTCAGATTTTTTCCCAACATCTGTGAAACTTTTATTATTTAGTTCAGTATCCACTTCATTTTAGTGGATCATACGCCATTAAACTTTATTCATTTAATAAAATGTTTTAAGCTTAAATCAGCGAGATTGCTTTCAGATTGCGCCCTCTTTACATTGAAATCAAATTGAATCTGAATTGAAATCTGAACTATTATAGTTAGTTCCTCATGCGATTGCGCTATTTGAATATACAACAATAGGTAAGTGCATCGAATTAAGGTTAATTAAACCAATGACTATTAATGTTTGCTATGAAAACGATGGACACAACAAACTCAACTCTATTACGCACCTAATAGAGATTGCACCGGACGAACTAATGTGGGTGCAATCACGTAAATTGACAGCGATACTCTAGATCAGCGGTCGGCAACCTCTTGGCAAGCAAGGGCCACAAAGTGACAAATTGAACGAAAGGCGGGCCGCAGTCATTTTACTCGTAAAAAAAATTGCCATTGAAAATTGTTAAAACATAGGGAATTTAATTCGTATACGTACTTACATTATGTTTATATGTTTGGGCTTTATAGCTATAAAAACAAGAGAAAAATAAAGATACGTGAGAGATCGCCGTCGCCGATCGCCTCTACGAGGGCACGGCGGTGCTCCGCCCAAGCTGGGCAGACCGCCACTGTGTGTCCCACAGGCGTCCCGGGCGTTTTCTCCCGCATGTGCAGGAACCTCCCAAAACTTCCATGTCCGGTGAGGAGCTGCGTCAGGCGGTAGGTGAGGACGCCATGGCACCTCTCCAGCCACTCCTCAAAGAGAGAACTTACCGCTACTATGGTGACGTGCCCTGAACGGGGTTGCGACAGTCGCTCTCTCCATGCCACCATGAGATCGCACCGGAGGTCTGTCTGCTGGGCGGCAATTTGCCGGGGCAGCAGAGTTTCCCCCTGGTGTAGTGCCTCCGCGCGCCACTCGTACAGGCGCGCGAGGACTATCGCCTCCAGATCCCATGGTGGCAATCCGACAAGAAGGTTTGCCGCCTCACCGGAGATCGTGCGGAAGCCCCGGATCAGCCTAATGACTACCACCTTTTGGGGCGCGTTCAGGTAGTGGCAGGTAGCGGCGCGCCGCCCTAAAGAACGCGCCCATACCGGTGCCCCATAAAAGGCCATAAACGGCACGACTCCGGCATAGAGCCTACGGCAGGAGGTGTTTGAAAGCGGCCCCAGCCCGCTCGAGTTTGGGAGCCAAACGTCAGAAAAGCTCCACGAAAATCCTCCTGCTGTTGAGAACGATTCTCAGGTACTTCATCGTCGACCCGACACCGATGCAAACCCCTCATATCATCAGCTGGGATCCCGACGGTGGCGTATTTACGCGGCCATGGTGTTGAACGTGTTGGCAATGTCGAGAGACACTGCCACGATGACTTCACCCCTGGACACTGCAGCCCCCGTCGTGATCGCTCTAATGCGTATGATGGCGTCCAACGTCGAGCGTCCCCCGCGAACTCCATACTGGTGCTCCACAAGTTCCGGCCCCGTCCCCACAAGGTGACCGACGAGGTACTTTGCAATTACTCTTTCAAAGAGCTTGCCCACCTCGTCGAGCAGCACGATGGGCTGGAATGCGGACGGAGAGTCCGCAGGACGCCCCGGCTTTTGTATGAGGCCAGCTTGCCCGTTTTCCAACGACGTGAGAACTGGCCCCTCTCCAAGCATGCAAGCATCTTAGGAGCCCTAGTAGTCGGGGTCTGAGAGCCTCCAAGGCTTTGCCGTGCAAGCCATTGGGTCCCAGGCTGGTATTTTTGGCTGTAGAATAGTGCTCAAATGCTCATCTGTAAGACGAGAAGCATGTTTAGCAAACTTTTTTAACTCGTCAAAAGCAGATGGCATTTAACAAGATCATTGGATTCATAAAAGAAGCTTTGAGATTATCAGCTAGTACAACACATTTCAAAGAGGTTTAAAGGCGCGCTAACTTAAAGCGTTGATTTTGATAATAATTATAAATGATTTACAAAACATTCACGGGCCGCGGGTTGCCGACCCCTGCTCTAGATAAATGTACGCATATTAGCCGTATAATGTTGCGATTTTTATGAGCACTTCATTTGTCCGTACCGACTTATAATCACGGACAAATAAGCGCCATGTTTCTTTTTTTGAAATAAGAAATAACGTGTCGATAAAACTATAATAAAATAGAAATTGGCGTTCGTACATCGGAATGTTATTTATAATTTAATATGAAATGTTATTATGTTACTCCCACGCCGTAATATCCTATAAACACTGATATTTTAACAGCCTTTTTCTATCGGCCGGCCGTAACTCTTCGGCGCGCTTTACGACAACGTTCCGACCCGCGAGTTTCTACTACATATTAGATAGCAAAAGGAAATGTTTTCTACCACGCTACACGTTATTCTTTGTATTTAATTGAAATAGGAAATTCAGCTTTATCAATATTATGTTATATAAAGAGGGTATAAGATTTAACTAAGCCATTGGACCAGTAGTGGACCAGCATTGACCTAAAAACATAATATTCCATAAGAGACATAACGCGCCTTTTCAAACGTCATTCTATAACAAAATTATCCTCCAACCCTCTTACGAATTCCCTTTTCCATAAATTATTTACTGAACAATTTCAGTTTAATCAGTGTAATTAGCTATGTTTATTAAGATGACATTAGACGAGCACAAAGGGATAAGGCTAGTTATACATCCATACAGAAAAGGTAATTTTAGCGAGAATGCCCGTTGTTTTGTGCCAGTATTAATCTTTTGTAAGCCAACAAAAGACGAAGATTGGGTAATGCCTTCCGCAAGATGAGAATGATGTTAAAACAGAAAAAGTGCTTTTAAGGTGCCTTATAAGATACGTTAATTAATAAAAATGTTGAGGATATTTTTTTTTAGAAACCACTCATTGTAGGGTAATTCTTGAACGTTTTCTGATAAAAATGGGCCTTCAAATGGCTTTTTAATTTAGGTTTTTTTTACTTTTAATGGTAACTTACAACCAGTGTTCCCCAGAGATGGGTTTGGTACCTTAATTAGAAAAATGTTAGGCAGATGATGATTCTATTGGTAACTTTATTACTAGAGTACTTTAGAGCAATCTTCTTTGAAAAACTTATATATAGTTGATGGAATTTGCGGTATAGCTCCTTTGCCTGCTGTGTCGGAAACTACGTACGTTATTTGATGTGTTCATTTCCGGAGCTTAACCGCCGAGCAATAGGAGTCATATTAATCCCCCAGATACCAGGACAGCAGAACGTCACAGAAGTAAAACTGCACAATGTTTCACGTCTGTTTCAATCTCTATCGGTCCATCAAAGTAGTTAGTAAACCATAACTGTTAGTTGTGATGCCAACATCGGTCATTGTGGGTACTCCGTCCATTATGGACCAGACTGGGACGTTTAGTGCAGTAGCTAGCTAAACGGTCATAAATATGCTTCAGTTGTTTGCACAACAAACAGTGATAGCATCTTTGTTCAATCTTGAGAACGTTAGATTTCTCCTCTTTTTGACAATAATAACTAACGGTGCATCTTCCTAGGGAGTCGTTTGTCTTGGTATAGGCATGTAATGAGTAGGTATGAAGCACATGTTACTAAAAAAGTGATGGATCTGAATGTTGATGGATGGAATGGGAGAGGAAGGCCAACAAAAAGATAGATGGATTGTGTAAGGAAAGAGATAAAGGAGAAAGGAGTAAATTATGCCGTGATGGAGAATTGAAGAAGAAAACGTGTTGCGCCGACCCCAAATAAAATGGGACGAGGGCAGGAAAAAAATATGAACTTACGGTACGTCTGATGTCTGAATTTGTTAAACGTGCTTTCCAAATGGGTAGATTACGTTGAAAACATTAGCGCTGTCAGTTGGGACTGGTCATCAGTTAGCTGCCACAGATTATTCAATTAATTATTTTTTTAATAATAATTGCCCTTTTTGCTTTTACTCTGGAAGCCCTTATTGTGCACTTCTGTATTGTATTTATTAATATGGATGTTCTAATGTAATTTAATATTGTTGTAAATGTGATGAAATAGGTGTCACTTGCCTGAATTAAAGTTATTTATTATATTTTATATACATCGTTCTCACATATTTGTATAATTTCAATATGAATGATGTAACCATGATCTTGTAAAAATTTTATACCCTAAAAGACTGTCGATGGAGTTTCTTGCTCATTCTTCTCCATAGAGATCAACGCTTTGGAGTGTTCAACTACAGTACCTTCACAAGTTATTATGCCTTGTGGCTGAGACTGTAGCATCATCCTTTTGTTGTTTGTCATTCATTCAAAAGTGTATATAATGGTCTAATTGACCCCTGCTTGGATGGTTGTGTGTTGTTCGAAAGAGATACTGCGGCCTCGGAACATAAAGGGCAATAGAAGGAACATGTGTGGGTTTTAGTCTGAACAAGTCTGACACTCTCCCCCGCTTCGCCCAGAGCGGGGGAAATTATTCGATGATTTCCCAACAAAAAAAAAATGTCCTAATTGAAATAAATTCTCAGAGTTTTTTGAGTTTGATAAAGGTCCGGATCTAATTGATATTTCTATCTGATGGGTTATGAATGACTTATTACTATGGGTTATGACAGCTGACCTATTTAAATCTTCAAAGCATGCACACAACTGGATAAGCTGAAGGAAAGCGGATTACAGCAATACCGCTCAAGCAATTTATTGCCACATTGCACTGTAAACTGCTCTAAATAAATCTTCTAAGTCAACAGCTTTGTCGGAACAACGAGGCATACATAATATACTTGTTTAGTATATAGATGTATTGTTTAGAGTATCAAGACAACGTGTACCGGTCACCGTATGATGCATTTTCGTAATTCATCTAATTCCTAGATGTCGTCCCTTATTATCTCTTGGCGTTAAGTGCGACCTTCCTCACACGTGTCAAGACCCTAAGAAGTGTTCCCTGAATAACTGTATCTGTTGGTAAAAGAAAAAAAAACCGTCAGTTTAAATTTTTCTTAAAAACCGTTACCGGAAAAAACGGTAACAATCATTCTTAGAATCTAGAGTGAATTTGTCACTTACAAGTGTGCACAACACTAATATTTTTATGTTTAGGTAAAACTAAATAAGATAAAAATAAAATTTTAAAATTAATTTGAGAAATAATAAATGAAATCTATACTATTACTATTTTATTTTACTATATATAATAATAATCTATACTAATATTATAAAGCTGAAGAGTTTGTTTGTTTGTTTGTTTCTTTGAACGCGCTAATCTCAGGAAGTACCGGTTCGAATTGAAAAATTGTTTTAGTGTTGGATAGTCCATTTCTTGAGGAAGGCTATAGGCTATATAACATCACGCTACGACCAACAGGAGCTGAGCAGCGTGGGTGAAACCGCGTGGAACAGCTAGTAAGACATATAATTTATTCTGTCGTATGCTAAAATATATGACGCCATGGTAAATTAGGTTGTAATGTACCAAACACTTCCGAATTGGAGCAAGGCAAAGGTCAAAATACCTTTAAAGAATGTTGTAAAACTGCTTGTTAGAACGTTGACAACATTACGACCTGCAAGTCATGTTTGAGCACAAAACTTTGACGTGGTTCATTAATCAGGAACTTTAAAAGGAAACTAAAATAAATAGAACAAAGTACTAACAATTTATACTATAGTACGGCCAACGAGAAGCGATACCAAATGTAAACAAAACCCCATCTAAAATGGCCGCCCGAATGTTGGCGAACCCGTCTTAACGTTGTCATGTTTAAGCCGGGAGAACGAGATATTGCGACAAAGGCACAAGATGGAAAGAGCTAAATATTAGATTGTCAACGCCACAGTTGTTCTTTAGGTTAATGACCTTTCGTATCGCTTCTCGTTGGCCGTACTGTAGGTTAAAAACCTGTGAAGTGCAAGTTTATTCATCAGGTAGATTTAAGAAAAATATTTGGATTTGGGGGAGCAGTCCTGGGTTCGAAACCCGAAACAGGCAAATTGTTATTGGATTTTTCCATCAAGATTTTCACAGCAACAGTTATGAAGTCTGAATTTATGTATGTATGTTTGACGGCAATAGTAACGCCCGTTATGTTTTGCATGAGACCAAAACATAACTGGCGAAATCTAATATTAGCTATAACTCTGCCTTGCCCTTTGAGGAATACAGGCGTGATGTTATGTTATGTAATTACAATGTCAAACACTTCTCAAAAAATCTCACATGTCAAAATGAATGTTCAGACTATAACCAAGAAAAACCTAGGATGAAGAATAAAACTGACAAATCATCAAACTGTTATAAAAGCACTGTGAAAATGAAATCACTCAAGACTTCGTTGGTACATAATAAACGCAATTTTCGTCTCTTTATGAATCAGTTTCACTTATACGCGCTATTAAAAGTTTCAAGTCGGTTTACTTGGCTTCGCGGATCTCTTGAAACCAGAGTTATAGTGGTGATTTTTCTAGCTTATTGTTGGAAATTGCCGTCATTTACCTCTTTATATTTTTCTGCGAACTGCGGCCGACTGGCCGACGGTTGGATTTGGTATAATTTCAGTAAGCTCTTTGGAGAACTACTCGGTTTTATTAAAGTGGATTTTAAGAATAGTAATAAAATAATAAGAGATGGTTTTAGTGACTTTTCATTTCTCAATAAGCGAGATGGTGCCTAACAGGCAGGCTGTTTAAAACTTAAAAAGATGCCAGTTCACCATTGGATGTTAAGAAACAATCTAGTTTAGCTAATTGGAGTGTTAAATTGAAAGGGATTTGTCGAGTTATGAGGAGCGACGAAGTACATGTGACTAAAAGAGTGATAGATATGAATGCTGATGAATGGAGAAGGAGAGGAAGGCCAAAGAAAAGATAGAAGGATTGTATATGGAATGATATAAATGAGAAAGAAGTGAACGATGCCGGGAGGTCTGACAGGGGAGAATGGAAGACGATAACGCATTACGCCGACCCCAAATAGAATGGGACAAGAGAAGGAAAATGATGATAAGAGTTGTATTTCTGCCACCTGCAACAAAATAATCCTAGCCACTCCAATATCATAAGTTTAGATCAATCTCGGGGGCAGTGCAGGTGTGGCTAGATTATAAGCCAGATGAGATCATTCCACGGCCAATTGCTAGCTCAATCGCCTCTCAATTAGGTAATTGTAGTTATGAGCACGCTACGCGTCCTGCCCGCCTCCGACTGACAACAATGTAAGTGCTTACTGCTCCATTACTCATCAGGTGGAACAGATTAACTGGTGTCACAGCTAAACAACTGTTGAAGATGTAAATGGGCTCGAAACTACTTGATGTTGAGGTACAAGGTAGTTTTGGGACATAGTAGGTTAAATTCATGAATTCAGACATGACTAGGCACATTACACACAACATCATCAAATAACTTTCCTCACTCTGGGTGGTGCGGGAGGAGTGTCAGACTTGTGCTGACTAAAACCTACCCATGTACCCCGGTATCTTTTCGAACAACCCGCAACCGCGGCTATAATACCCCTTCTTTTTTGGTCAAGATAGTTATAAAAAAAAAAACTTTAAATAATAAAGACATTGCACCATTCAATATTAGTAGCTGTAATCAAAAAGCCATGCTAAGAGTTTAGTAATATGATGGTGACTCCATGTTTTCTTTCAAGAGTAATGTAGAAATGCCTTGTAAAATCTTTGGTCCTAGTTCATAGCTACAATGTAGACAATGTGCCTATGAACAATAGGCTATTGTAACGTGAAAGTTGGCGTGTTCGGTCTCAAGTTTATTGGAAAACTTCGAGATTTTCTATGACAAATACTTTGAATTCCATATGTCAGGGACATGTCAGGAAAGGTTTTGCTGGTATTCTCGTAAACTACTAAGCAAAACTCAATGAAGATAAAGTTTTGAGCGGTATTTGGAAACTCTTTCACGTTCTTTCTTTCGTAATTTAGTGAAAAATTATGCTAACGTCAATTTAATACCTTTACTTCATTTTCAATACTTCCAACATGATGTGTGTCCTAACAATTTTAATCATTAACGGTTGCAATTTCCTTGTCTTCAGATTCTACTGGGATCTATGTATGTTACTGCTACTCGTGGCCAACCTGATCATCCTGCCAGTCGCCATCTCCTTCTTCAACGATGACCTCAGCACGCGCTGGATCGCCTTTAACTGTCTTTCTGACACCATATTTCTTATAGATATCGTTGTTAATTTTAGAACAGGTACGTTTTCATAATTCTTTAAATATTTACACAAAATACCCAGACTGAATCTAGAGCAAGAGATTTGATGCTGTTTTTCTCATCTTTTCAGGAATAATGCAGCAAGATAATGCAGAACAAGTGATATTAGATCCCAAGTTAATAGCGAAGCACTATTTGAGGACATGGTTCTTCCTTGACCTCATCTCTAGTATACCACTAGATTATATATTTTTGATCTTCAATCAGGTAAACGTACGTTGCAATTTGGCCGTGTTGTTCTTATTACTATAGTTTTAAACTGTCTTTTATGTTGTTGATATTCTGTTTCAGCTTGGGTGTTCATTTGTTTTATAGACAATATGTTGTTATTGTTTCCGTTTTGTTTTTGTTTCTCATTGTGAACTTTTACCCAACCGCCAAGAGAACCTGTGCGTCATCGTGTATTCAATTTAGTATTTGTGTTATCAGGGTCAAAGAGAACATGCAAAGGTTTGATTAAAGCACACCACTTTCATTCTCATTGAAGTCTGTTCTATTTTATTTATTATAATTTCGACACACTCAGAACATCACCCGCACGTCATCATCAGTAACCCATATGATTTCTCGATGTTGTTCTATTCTCCGCTGTATAAGCGACCTTACGGATCCGACTATGTGATCGTATGGGATACTCAATCCTTTTCTAAAATCTTTTCAAGAATTTAATGAGCACTTTCCAATTTATTGCACGAGCTATTCTAAAATGCTTCCACTAAATTGCACTCTGTTGTTCCGAAGGTGTTGTATGTCTTTATAATTTGGTACTTAGGTATATACAGTTGTATTTCCTATTCTAAGCTCTACATTGGTCACATGCACGTTGTCTTCTTTCTACCTCCTAATATTTGGTCCTACCTTCAAAGTTGTACAGCATGGTCTCAAAGCTTTCTAATGTAACAATTACCACTTCTGAATATTTTTAGTTTCCTATTTATCATATTTAAAACATGTCTTCGGTTTTATAATTATATGTATATATTTTTTATTTGTCTTTTGGTTTACTTTATAACAGCTACAACACGACCAAATTGTAATATTAACAATCTACACTGACAAGTCAAAATGGCCCTCTATATAACTTTAAATTGCATCAGTACTGAAGCTTAATATGATAGATTAGCCACTGAAAGATATCTACAAGCCTAATTCTTTACATACTATACAGCTTTCACTAATAATAGACAATTATATTCCCACTTGAACTCTACTAAAATTGTAAATTTACAAAACATAATTATAACATGTTTATTATGCTTCAGCACTTTTCTTTGGCTGACAAAATCTTTCAAATACTGCAATTATGCATGTCTTCAACACTTCCGACTGTATAAATCAATAGGAATAGCGGCTAGATGCGATGTTCTGATTGATCTGATGATTTTAGAGCATCAATAGGCTAGTCATCAACATTTATATTCTGTGTGTTTATGTTGACAGGACTTTAGTGAAAGCTTTCAAATTCTTCACGCGGGTCGTGCACTGAGGATACTTCGGTTAGCGAAACTACTCTCTCTGGTGCGGTTGTTGCGGCTGTCCAGGCTCGTCCGATATGTATCACAATGGGAGGAAGTATATGTAAGCCATCATGCTCTTCTGACCCACATACATTGGGTTACCCCTAACTACTTGCCACTAACACTGCTCTAATATACATTACGCTCACATTTACTAACACGACATGACTAAATACGCTACTAAAACTTACTATAATATTGGATTAATAAATTACAATAATGAAGATTTTTTCTAAATTTTTTATCGACTACGACATCTTGAGATTGGCCACTACTGTACGTGATTTGATGGAAATTGTTGTGATAATGATGAGTAATAATGTTACTGTTTTAGCGTAGTGATCCTAATGACGTAATATGGAGTTTTGTTGTAATCCTGTATTATACCATTGATCCCGCCCCCACTGTATGTGAGCCCCACGTCCCGCTCTGCACTTCTCTACTGCTTCTCTGCAAGCTTCTTTCTGCCTGAGCACGCTCTCACTCGTGAAGTCTCTCGTGATCTATCTCTTGTTTCTGCGCCCGCGCCGCGAAACTCGCCCGCGACGTGTCCGCCGACCCGAACCGTCCCCACATTTGCCAAACATGAAATATTATTTGCCCGATGTTAATATTATGTTGCCGCTTTTCAAAGCCTCTAGTGGTGGTGCGCTGAAGCTGACGTTCTGCTAATACAAAACAAAAATCAATAAACGTCATAAACACACCTCCATGAGTAATCTTACGCGACTAATGAAATCGAACGCCTTCCGATCCAAATACCTGCCTGTTCAGTGAAAGTGAGCACGTAGTTTCCGAATAAGTAGACCTTTAGAGGAAAAAGCAACTCGCATTCTGAGAATGACACCTCGCCTCATGAGAAGCTAATGAAACAAATCATTACCAGCAACTGTTGCATAACATTAGAAAGTTAGAATTGGCAACACAAAGAGTAGGTAGTGGTTACGTCCGAACAACGTACAACCAACGGTAACGAAGCGGAGAGTCAGTGAGAAGTGGAGTACGGGGAGGGTGTGGCGACGACATCGCAGTGACGGTGTTGTGTGCAGATGAGCCCCGCCCCGCAGCCGCGCGACGAGCCGGGAGACGCGGACGGCGGCTCGCGCGACCTCGCCTCGCAGGTGCAGCATGCCTCGCCGCGCTCTAGCGCATCTGTAGGGGACTAGCCCGCGTCCGCTCGTCTCGGTGTTAGTGCATCCTGTGTGTGCCTGCACGCGCCCCAGCCCCGCCCCGCACACCTCGCGTCGACCTTTGCCCGCCGACCTCTCCGCGCTTCGGGCGCGCCTGGCTCTCTTCCTACTATCTCGTGTTTCTCGCTTGTTTTCTAGATCTTGCAGAATCTTCAAAAAAAGCGCACGGAACGGAGGGGACGTCTCAGCTCCGACGTTGCCAACAAAAAGAAGGGTGGCACCAAAAGCAATCTAATCTTCAAGGTAACCAGGGTCGGCACGAGCCGGCGCGCATGTGCTCGTTCGCCCGCTTAGCATGTTGCCGGCGGCGCCGCCCGGCGTCCCTTAGTCCGCTGCGTTCGCTTCGCTTTCTCTCTTTCTTTGGCGTTTCTGTTTCCAACCCTCGTCCCGCCGGCGGCCGCGCGGGCTGAGGCGCGCAGGGTGCGGTCGCGCGACCGCGCGGCGGTAGCGGCCGTGCGACCGACACCACGCCGCCACCACGCATGCTCGCTCGAAGACTCGTCTCACGCGTTCATATTTTATTTCTCACTTGTTTACGACTCCATCGGTAGAGAATCATCGCGATGCTTGACCTCGAGCGTCCTTGTCGCGCGCAGTCCGCACGGCTTCCTTTAGAGGCGACATCACCTCAGTTGCTGGCCCCGTTAATGTATTTTCTTCTCTTTTCAGTTCCTCAACATGGCATCGGTTTTCATGCGGATATTCAATCTTATCTGCATGATGTTGTTGATCGGACACTGGTCCGGTTGTCTACAGTTCCTCGTTCCTATGCTGCAAGGATTCCCACCAAACTCCTGGGTTGCAATAAACGAACTGCAGGTCAGTGTTCACATGTTGATTTTAATGACTCAGCAATGCAATTTATTCAATGTTTTTTATGAGAGATTAATAATTTATTGAATTCTCACGTTTTCAAAAAAGACCCAATAACCGTCTTCGAAAAACTGTGCTCTTCATGACCATGTATTTTACGACAATGCTTTTAAGTTGATGCCGCTCTTTTAATAACAACGATTGTGCTCAACCAATATTCAACTACAATTTTACCATCTATCCAAATCTGCGACCGACTGGTAACGAAGAAATTTCGTTATAATAACCACATAAAATAACGAGAAGTTACGATGATTTTCCAGGAGGCGTTCTGGCTAGAACAGTACTCGTGGGCGCTGTTCAAGGCCATGTCGCATATGCTGTGCATCGGGTACGGCCGCTTCCCACCGCAATCTCTCACGGACATGTGGCTCACCATGCTGTCCATGATCTCTGGAGCCACCTGCTACGCCCTCTTCCTCGGTCACGCCACCAACCTCATCCAGAGTCTTGACTCTTCACGAAGACAGTATCGAGAAAAGGTATACCTGCAACTTTATTACAGCATCATTTGCATAGAACCAGTCAGCATTTTAGTGGATTGTTCCTCCTAACCGTTTCCTACTGTCGGAGATAAATCGTTATGAACACCTGCAGAGTCAACTTTAAAGGACGTAGATCGGATGAAGTTTCAGAATAAGAACTTCTGAATATAAGTATTTCATGATGAGTCTCAAACTATACCATTACATCAGAATCGTACATGCATGTGTTTGACTAAAGTTTCTTTGTAATATCCCCATCTAATAAATCGATCACTAAAGCCTCCATTGCCTGTTTCAGAGATTAGACGTGAGTACAAAGAGAATGTTTGTTTAGTGTTTCACTGGTTGTTATTACAGATTCAATCATCTGCACCAATACTCGTGTCTCCCATCAAAATAACAAAGTCATTATTTCGTACATTTCACAAATATTAACGGGTGTTCATAACTGTTTACTTCCATGGGTACTAACTGCTGGACTCTGTTCGTTAGGGTTATACATACGTGTATTGTTGATGAGTCGGTTGTTTGCAGGTGTGTAGTTTGTCCTTCAATGTAAAGTGAAGTTGTCGCTAACAGTCCGTGGTTTTTAAAGCTGCATGATTTTATATATGCTATAGGCGTGTGTGTATGACATTTTATTGTTTCACATTATAAAGCTTCTTGTGTACGTATTCTAGGTGAAACAAGTGGAGGAGTACATGGCATATCGGAAGCTGCCTCGGGAGATGCGACAGCGGATCACGGAGTACTTCGAGCACCGGTACCAGGGCAAGTTCTTCGACGAGGAGCTGATCCTGGGCGAGCTCAGCGAGAAGTTGCGGGAAGACGTCATCAACTACAACTGTCGCTCGCTCGTTGCCTCTGTGCCCTTCTTCGCCAACGCCGACTCAAACTTCGTGTCTGACGTTGTGACCAAATTACGTTACGAAGTCTTCCAACCTGGTGAGTGTCCGCAATGATAGAATGACAATGCTTTAGAAGTTTATTATACAATAGGGTATTTTACTCTATATGAAATAAATTCTAAAAATATACAATTCAGATAGATTAGGCAACAAGCATTCGGAAAATGTTAAATATAATTAATAAAATAACTAAATAAATTTTAAAATTGTTTTCAATGTTTTCACTTTTTTAATCTGTTGTTTTACTAAGCGAAACAGTGTCCGCCATGATTATTACGTCATATGGTCATGTAAACAAAAAGTGACAACTGTCAACTGAGCAACTATTACTATTTTTGTATTATTGTATTATAAAACTTTACATTTTAATTTTTATTGAAATAATAGTAATACTACCACGGAAGAAATAAATACTACCATATAATAATACTTTAAACTATAGGGAAAAATACAACTAAACAGAAAGACTAATAATAGCACATTTGTTTACATGACCAACCGACGTCATGACCACAGAGTAACATGGCGTCAAGCGTTTTTGTGATTTTACGCTCGAATAGAAATTGTAAAATTGAAATGCAGTTTTATGGCACTTATCGATTAAATATTTTATTTTTGTTTTTTTTTTTGGTGGTTTACTAGGACTCTAGGAACAAAATGAGATACTTTTTAAAAATGGGTGTAATACCGTATTATATCTTGAACACCTAACTATATGGCCCCTTGTATTGAAAATACTAACATATCCAATGTTATGATTTCAGGTGATATCATCATCAAGGAAGGAACCATCGGGAGCAAAATGTATTTCATCCAAGAAGGCATCGTGGATATTGTCATGGCTAACGGCGAGGTGGCCACGAGTTTGTCAGACGGTTCCTACTTTGGTGAAATCTGTCTTTTAACGAACGCTCGTAGAGTGGCCTCCGTCCGTGCCGAGACGTACTGCAACCTGTTCTCCCTGTCAGTGGACCACTTCAACGCCGTGCTCGACCAATACCCGCTCATGCGACGGACCATGGAGAGCGTGGCGGCCGAACGACTAAACAAGATAGGGAAGAACCCCAACCTGGTGGCGCACCGGGAGGACGACACCACGTCCGAGGGCAACACCATCAACGCCGTAGTGAACGCGCTGGCGGCCGAGGCCGAGCACGTCAGCCTGTCGGACGACAGCGTGGCGCGCCTGTCGGAGCGCAGCCTGGGCCTGGCGCTGCAGCCGCTGCAGGCCGCGTCGTGCCGCATGGCGGGCGTGGCGCTGCCGGGGCTGGGCGTGGCGGGCGTGGCGGGCGTGGCGCAGCTGCCGCGGCCCAAGTCCGAGCACGACTTCAGCGCCGCCGCGCCGCTGTCGGCGGGCTCCGCCGCCTTCCACAAGTCGGATGCGGGCATCGCGCCCTGACGCCGCACGCTGTGCTAGTGCGCGACATAGCAATACTAGGCTTAGTGCGAGCGTCCCGCGGCACGCTCGCTAGTTGTAGCGTAGACACGAGTATTATAGCTGCGACTTCGCCGGGCGGACTCCGCGCCGCCCGTTGAATCTCATTTTGTGATCTTATACTTAATTCTCCTGTGTTATAATTTAGGTTAAATTTTATATCATTGACGCTGTGAGGAATCGACGAATACGTGACGTATTCCGATTGTATAGATATACCTGTTATATATTGAAGAATGATACTATTGAATCTTTATAGAGATACCTTGCCATTAAAAGAGGAAATAATTATATAGACTAGACTGAAATGTAAAGATATCACTATTTTATGCTTTGTTGGCGTATGAAATAGACCTCTATTGTTGATGCGGAATATTCGATCGCGAAGTTAAGTACCTACGAAGTGTTTAAACGTTCCTGATTATCACGATTCAGAGATTATTATATTGGAAGCTCTTTAATTATAAAGTTGGATCGTGGGAGGGTATACGTGGAGTAAGGCGAGAGGGCGCGGGTCGCCCGTGCCGCACCACGCACCGAACACAGCGTCAACGAACCCGAGCAGGCGCGGCTGTCGGCTCCGTCGGCGTCGGCCCGTACTTGCTGACCCGAGCCGACCCGAGTCGACCCGAGCCGACCCGAGTTGACCCGAGCCGACCCGAGCCGACCCGAGCCGACCCGAGCCGAACCGAGCCGCCAGCCGCGCGGCTCCGGCGGCGGAGCGGGTGCGCCCGCGCCGCCACTGCACAAGCGACGCACAACTGAACAGAGCCTCACGCGCGATTCAAATAGCACACGGTTGCTTTCTTCATTTAATTATAAGTAGTATTTACCGATAATCGGCATAATTAGCGCAAACAATTCTCTCAGTTTCTTAAGTAGAGGTGGATCAGTAGCGCTTCGAATCTTTTGAGAGTCGTATCTGTATGTAAATATTGTAATATCGAGGATTTGCCTTAGCGCGGTTCGTTTGAACGGAGTTAGCGGGCGTTCGTTCGAGCGGTCCAGTCAATTATCCGAGCGCTCGCCTTGCGACGGACGTCTCGGTTCTCGATGCACTACTACACTTCATACCTTGTTTTAATTGTAGGTGAAAATAATTTATTGTCGATAGTGATCATTTCGTAGGAGTAAGTAGGCCGGAGCGATAACAAATTCGGACGAATTACATTATGTGATAGAGCAGCGGTGGCTGCGCGCGTCCCGCGGCCGCCAGCTCGGCGACACACCAGTAGGTAGACAGTAGTTAGCGCCGTTACCGCATGACACTGATTCTTTGACTTGAACTTATCTATCGTTTGATTCTTTCGATAGCCACTTTAGTTACTTCTGGCAATGAATAATGGCTTATTGCAAACGCTTGTACATTTTTGAATAACTTAGCCTAACTTAGGTACTATATAATTATTATAATGAGCGACATATCCTAGAGAGGCTCAGTCCAACATTAGATCTGTCGCCGAGCCGACGGCTGCGCCGGCGTCGCAATCTTTGGCACGAATCATCGTTGACTAATTCTTATAGTGTCATGACAATTTGTAAAGATGGTTTTGCAAATGTTGACTTTTTAGCCAAAATATAGTTAATGAATGACGAACCAATACGCAGTATAGCTTACTTGTAGATGAACGCAGCCTAGTTCTCAGTTTTGGCGACTAACACCAATAGATACTTTGTACTCGTAAGATATTTATACAATACATTGGTCTTAGCAGAGTGACTATCTGTCAATTTATCTACAAAGAGAAATATAATTGCGTTTCATTCCCAGAAGCATTTATTTGTTGTTGTTTTATCTACCTAACATTACCGCTTTTGTAAATTATATAAATTTTATAGAAGAGATCTATTTTTATTGTGAAGTTGATCTACTGAATAAGTAAAAACCTATATAAAATTTATTTCTTTTTAATCTGAACTGTTATTTGTTACATATTTTAATAATTTCTGGTAACTATTGTCACCAAAAGTGCTCATCGCTGTCAAGAAAATTAGAGAAAAAATGCATTAAAGAATGAAGAAAACCGCTCCGTTGTTTCAATTACTGACTATGATTTGCTTTACCGAATATTATTATTTCCATATTACTCTAGATACCCACAATCCCTCATCAACCTAGAGATAGTGGAATAGAAGCCTCCCATACGTATACACACTGACCACTAAAACTCCGTTCAGCCAGAGTTATTCCAAGTGACTGAGACATACGTGGTTTATATCTAAGCCAGAGAGGTGTTCTGTACCTCGGACACCTTTCTATAAAGCTGTGATGTGAACTTTCACCTGTAATTGTTGATATCAATGAATAAAGATTTGTAATTATAATTATTATCCCCGCAAAAAAGTAGCCCAGTATCCAAAGCAAGCTGATTAGTATAAAGGTAGAAAATTACCCTGGGGGGGAGCAAGAGAATTACCCGGTGAAGCAAGTTGCCGGAGGTTTGAGGTAGATTCTTGACACGTCCCAGCCGTCGTGCGGGCATCTGAAGCCACGTGATGACTACACCGTAGACGTGGGTCTGTGACGTAACGCGACGTATAGCTCACCGTCGTCCGTGTCGACAGGTAGTGTCAATAGCGCGTTCGCGTTCTCGTCCAGCAAAGCAGAGGAGTAGGTTGCTCGAAAGAGATGCCGTGGTCCCGGTACACAAAGGGTAAAAGAAGGTACAAGTCAGATACTCCTTTCCACTCCGCCCAGAGCGGTAGAAGTCATTTGATGATATCTCATTGAAAAAAAAAGGTTCAAATGGAGCCACAGCATAGGCATCGCCAGGAGGAGCGTGAGGGATACAGCTGCCTTAGCTAGGTTTTCTAATTCTTTAAGTATGATACAAAAACATTTCACTTAAAAACCCTCAGCTGTGACAGAGACTAAACTTGAACACCATCAGAAGCGTTAACTTGCGATTAAGATAACCTTATACACTATCATGTCTGGCCCAATATCAACCAACTATTTACTCCTGTACCGTGGGTGCGATAACAAACATTTAAACTCACATACACAAACAGCCAGACCCGGAACAACGATCTGTATAGGCCATACAAATATTTGTTAAGTACGGGGATCGAACCCGCGACACGCAGCGTAGCAGTCGATCGCTCAGCCACTGTGCCAACCGTCTCGTCAACTTTGACTGAGATCCGGTGAATGTAAGACTGGTGCAAGTCAAATTATATAATTGAATGCACTAATGGTCATCGTTATGGGACACGCTGACACTAACTTTAATCAACAAAGTAGGTACAAGAGGTAGAATGTTACAATTTATGAATAGTTGCTGCGCTCACATACATAAATCTAGTACCTACCTATGGTCAGGTGATTTACAGTGAGCCAGTGGTGCACAGTGAATCAGTATTATCCTTACTAATATTATAAAAGCGAAAGTGAGTTTGTTACCTATCTCTTCACGCCTTAATGGCTAAACCGATTTTGATGAATTTTGGTACAGAGATAGTTGGGACCCAGGACGCAAGCTATTTTTTTAGTGGGATATGAGGGAGAAAGAGGGAAGTAAAGGGAAAACTTGGCTTTGATATTACAAATCAATAAGGCGCAAGGGCAAAAGCTGCAGGTAGCAGATACCTGCAAATCAGGAAAGGGGAACTGTGTTATCTCAAATTTAACGCGAGCGAATCAGCGGGCAAAAGTTATAAATATAAAAAACTTAGTTTTTCGGTACAACTAAGTTTTATACATATTTAACTTTAATTCGTAGAATCGTTTCGATGATCCGGGTACAACTTGTACCCGGATCATCGAACCGATTCGTAGCAACGTGTTTCGTAACGTGTCCCTCGCAACCCAAATGAGAGCGAGTGCCTGTTGTTAGCAGTTGTGTGGCGAGACAATTTACAACAAATACGACAAAAAACCACAACAGCCCCAGGGGGAAAAAGTTAAATGCCTTACCTAATGTGTAATTACAGACAAAAATATTTTTTAACTAAGGAGATACGAGGATCGTCGGTGACATGCATTTTTTCAAAGCTTGTCAAAATACGGTTTTTCTTGGTTTAGGACTTTAACTTGGCATACGACAGAACAAGTCTGAATACCCCTTTAGAGACTACAGTCGTGAAGATATTGTCTTCAGAACTTAGCAAACAGATCGTTTCAACTCATAATAACGAATGCGACCAACTGTAAACTTTGGCAAATGATGATACATGTCTGCTAACACGTTTAAGAATTAAGGTCGTGGGTTTCATAAAGCCGATAGTATCTAGTAAATATCGCATGTACATAATAATCTACCTGTATTTGCTTTTAAATGAAAGCAAGAATTTCTATAATTTTTATCGAGTAATCATTTTTCATTACTACGGAGAGATATTAGAATAAAGAGTACGACATTTAGTAATGTGATGCATAAAGTTTCAAAGCTCAGCGTCCCGGTCGGCATTTTAATTACGATAAAAGTAACACGCTCAATGCCACACATACAAGACGAGTGGTTTTATCGTCATTTATAAATTCAAATCTGCTAAACACGTTAATTGCATTGAGAATTTGATTTGAAAATACTTCGTATTATTTCCTACCGTAAAGACCTATGACAAGGTTTACTCCCGTACCAAATAAAGTAATAATTGAAGAATTATTTTACCCAGTTTAAATGATATATATAATAATCGGAGTTAAATATAATATAAAAAAGGTTTTCCGCCACTGTTTCCCTAGTTATTATTAAAATAATAAATTGTGTGGAACTAAATTTAATAAATGCCAAACCCAAAAACAAAATAGGCATAAAAATAAAAATGGCAACAATGATTTAACCTGTCAAACAAATTGTCAAAATGTTAATGTCAATTGTCAACGTCAGAATGTTGCGTATTGTCTTGTCAATGTCTACGCGAGACCACTGTCATGTACTATTATTTTGATTGTGAGTGGTCGTGGTTCTCAGTAATTATTCGTTTATGGATTGGGGAATAAACTGTTGTAACCGTGTGTTACAGTGATTATTCCGTACGTTCAAATATCAACATAAGTGCACTTTAGACAATAGGTTATTAAAGACGAAGTAACTGTTTATAAACAAAAAATTGAGTAAGATTTTGCTACGGTAATGTCGACTAGACGAGCAAGAATTAAAGCTGTTACCTCATTACCACCCAGAAGAAAGAATAACGATGCCGCAGACAACACCAAATCTAAAATACTTGAGAAAGATACCTTTGAAAAACCGGTTAGAAGTCCCAGAACACCACGAGGGTCAATAAAAACTCAAGATAACTTTGAAAGACGTTCCCCAAAGCCTGCTTCTCCATTAAAATCACCACGTCCTGTGAACAATGTTTTTAAATACGGAACAGAGAGAGTACCATCGCCTTTAGCACAACCTGAGGTCACAAAAGAGGTTTCAGTCACTCCAAAAACGTCTGAAAAAGTTTCGGTGATAACAAGTGTGTTCAGTTTGAAGGCTAATAATGTTTTTGTGTCGCCGCGAAACGTTGGTAGCCCTATCAGGAGACATGTTGTGTCACCACTGGTACATAACTCTAAAACAGAAGTGAATGTTCAGAGATTGACCCCAGTCACACCGGAAAGGCCAAAACAAAAGAGTGTTGAAAAGAGATCTAGTATTGAAAGGAGGCTAAGTGTTGAGAGAAGACCTAGCATTGAAAGAAGACCAATACTAGTTGAGAGGAGACCTAGTGCTGATAGGAGAGCTAGCGTTGTGAGGACACCTAGTATTGACCAAAGACCTTTGGAGGTTGATGTTGCTGATGGCAAATCTAAGGAAGCTAGGAAGGATGCGGTCAGCACACAAGTTTCATCAGATGTTCCTGATGGTAAGTTTTTAGTGGGATAACAATTTAATGTGTGTGTTTTTTTTAAAGTGGTGTCTGCCTACTTGAATATGTCTGTATAAGTTGCCAATGATAAATAATGATGTTGCTGTTAAGCAACAGGCATTGAATATCATTTTATAAAAAAAATAATTGTTTTTCATAATTTAATTTATTATTGAAATTAATATTAAAATTCTATTAAAACACAATTATGATTTTTATAATAACAAATTAAATAAATAAATATCTTGGGACAACTCACACGGCTATCTGATCCCAAGCTAAGCAGAGCTTGTGTTATGGTAACCAGACAACTAATATACATACTTATATAATTTATAAATATATACATATTATAGATTAATCACACCCAGACACAGAACAAACAATCATGCTCATCACACAAAGTTTGTCCTGGGTGGGAATCGAACCCACGACCTCCGGCTCAGCAGTCAGGGCCACTAACCACTAGACCAACAGGCCCGTCCATCCTCCTAAATTAAATGTAATCAAGACAAAGCCTAATAAAAATATAAATAGTTCAAATATAAATCTGCTGCCTTTTATGAATTAAAAACAAACTGTTGAAATGAAACCTTATTATCTATCTACTGGCTTTTTGTAGAAACAACTAAACATTTACATTTTGTTTATTTTCAGATTACAATGTCCCAAGCATACCAGAAAGTATCACTGAAGACACCGTTATGGATGGCATTGTGCCTCTGCAAGCCGTGTCCAGTGCCCCCAAACCCCTGGCCTTGTTGAAGAATGAGATTATATCAGAAAATGCCGAAGTCTTATTTGACCCCATCGTACCTTTGCCTTCACCAAGCAAAGTGCGGCCGAAACTCCGGCCTGTACCAAGACTAGCACCACTGAGGAGGAATAGTGTGCAGGTAAAGAATCCATAAACAATTTTTATTTTCAGTTGATAGTTGTAGGGACAGAGTAAAATATAACCGAAGGCCTATTTCTTGAAATTGATGGATTCAGGCAGCTGTATAATTTCTAGAGACAAAGTTAACTATATACTGCCAAATAATTGGTAAATTTCGGAAAATTAAAAACTAAGGTAATACTCTAGCCTTACGTTAACCTGTAGCAACAACCTGTGAAGCCATCTACCTAAATAAAAACCGGCCAAAAGCGAGTCAAACTCGCCGAGGGTTCCGTACAAACTTGCGACATAAACGGCCATATATTTTAACGATATATACTCATGAGGGTTAATTTTTTCCTACCACAAGTTCCCGAGATAAAGGGTCTTGACAGACAGACAGATGGACAACAAAGTGATCTAATAAAGGTTCCGTCCTTTCCTTTTGAGGTACGGAACTCAAAAAACAGAAAGAAAACTTCTAAAGTGTTCGGCTAGATAGTTTTCATTTAGAGCTTTCGGTAGCAGAGCACTTATCAGCACACACATTTTATCAAACTGTGGATTTGGTTACCAGTGGGTTACTGGTAACCAAATCAAAAGTGATACAAGCTCACATGTTACAGTACATAACTTTCTCTTTACAAATAAAGTCAACATTATGTTTCATTGTTTAAACAGCTGTATGATATAGAACAAGTTATGTAATTAATGCATATTGTTCTAAACCAAACATTGACAAATTATGTAATACTACCTGGCGCCCGCGGCTACGCCCGCGTGATATAAAAAAAGGATCCTATGTGTTATTCCAGACTATAATCTACCTTTGTGCCAAATTTCATCAAGATCCTTTCAGCCGTTTGGATGTGAAAGGTAACCATCTTGAGTCATAAACCACCAAGAGTATCCATACATCCATCCATCCTCACCGACATTCACATATATTATAATATTATATAGTAAGATAAACAAACTGGCTTAATTAACCCATTGTATGCCGGAACGTAGATCTACGCGAGACACAATGCGTTTTTAATTGTGTCTGTAATTCCGACATACAAGCGGTGGTTCAAGATGTTGGTTTACGCCCTGCACTTTTTAGCATTAAAAGCCAATTTATATGTCAGTATGTCAAGATATAGCAAGAACAAGCTCTACTTATAAAACCTTTAATGCAATCAGCCTTAACCTATGTCTAACAAATGAAAAGACTATAATTAGTTATTATTCCAAAAAAAATATTCCAATTAGTCGGAAGGATATTGTCACCATGATTTGTTTAAATATTCAGGGTAGTGCATCAGAATCTGAGGATGAAAGTCGTCGTGCGTTGCTGAGCGCCAGCGGGTCCAACACGCCGGCACCGCCTCGCCAACGACATGACTCCCACACCACACACGCCACCATGCATTCATTGCCTAACAGGTACCTTTGTGATTTGTTTAGAAATATCTAATATATAAAATTCTCGTGTCACAGTTTTCGTTCCCATACTCCTCCGAAACGGCTGGACCGATTTAAACGAAATTTTGTGTATATATCGGGTAGGTCTGAGAATCGGCCAACATCTATTTTTCATAACCCTAAGTGAGCAGCGGGTGAAACCGCTGGGCACAGCTAGTATAATTATAATTTAAGCTTTTTTTGCGGATGAGAAATCATCAAATAACTTTCCCGCTCTGGGCGTGGCAGGGGGGAGTGTCACACTTTTGCCCTTAATGTTCTGGGGCCACAGTATCTTTTAGAACAACCCGCAACCCTAACAGGCAATGGCCCCGGCAGGCCCCTCTGCTTTGCTGACATCTCTTTGAGGCGCGCGTGGAACTTAAACGCGCCGTCGTCGACACGGCCTCTCGTCACTGAAATTTAAGCATTTTTTTAGTATTCTCTTATGCTTATTGTATTCTAACGCCACAATGTATTTACTGCCTAACAGATACCTTTGCTAACTTGAAAGAAAGCCAATTGGAGGGTTTTTTTTTAAAAAAAAAAGAAGGTTAGGTCAAAACATTTAGTACAAATGACATCCATGGATCCAGGCCTTAATATGATTGGCATCTTGCAGTTCAACCTATGAGGTTATTGTCTGCTTAACCGGCAATTCCTGTGGATGCCTTGAGATTAAGGCCCAGATGACGCCCAGCTAGTTAATAAATAATATTAATACAAAGGATACTTCATCCAGGAAGTAAATTCCCGTGGAGAAATCACCGAACTTCATTTGCTGTTGTCGGCACAATGTTTCTAGTAAGATATATACTAATTGTGCTAAAGTAATGGATATGACGGGCCTGTTGGTCTAGTGGTTAGTGGCCCTCACTGCTGAGCCGGAGGTCGTGGGTTCGATTCCCACCCAAGACAAACTTTGTGTGATGAGCATGATTGTTTGTTCTGTGTCTGGGTGTGATTTTATCTATAATATGTATGTATTTATAAATTATATAAGTATATATATCAGTTGTCTGGTTACCATAACACAAGCTCTGCTTAGCTTGGGATCAGATAGCCGTGTGTGAGTTGTCCCAAGATATTTATTTTATTTATTTATTTTATTTGTTTCAGGGAAGTGAACCGTATCAGAAATGACTCCGTATGTTCAACTGTCAGTCAGGCAACGACTCAACCGCCGACCGCCTCGTCTCCTGTCAAAGACAAACAACATTTATCTAAGTAAGTGTAAATGTTTATGCAGGCAAATGTAAGTCAGCGAAACGTTGCTACTGCCACCCGTGGTGGTTTCGCTAGATAATTTTAATTGAACCTTAATATATTTCCTTTAAAACAAGTCTGAATATAAATTGTTGTATCAGCATCAATCAAGTCGAAAGTACTTAAAGCAATACTTGACATGAATGTGGAAACTGCCTACAGCCTGATAACTCGACCTTTTTATATTTACTTTATTGATATTTTTTTTTTAAAATTAATCTGTACAACAGATGTAATCACACAAACACTAAGCTTGTATAATTGTTTACGTTCAGATCTCGCCGCCTGGACATGTCCCGACGCATGGCCGCGATGCGCAGGCGCCGAGAGACTGTCAAGAAGGACACGCTCACCATGTACGACCTCATCTTCTACAACCCCACCAGCAACCCTATTGTGTGAGTATGTTGTCACTTTAAGTTATGAATAAATAAATATTCTGTATAATGGCGGCTATCTCGCCTTTTGTCGCCGCTAGAGGCGTTAGTGTAGAGTGAGGTATTCAGAAATGTCAGATGTCATACTGTTCACGTTTTTAAAAACGTATTCGAATAATAATTCACGATTGGATTGTGGTCAAGAATAATTAAAGATTGAGTCATTACTTATTATTTGTGACTTGAAGATTTTAAATGACAAGTTAAGCATCTAAATTGTTACTACTTCGAGGAAGAATGATAAATTATGTTTATCTGGCAAGTAGGTTTTCACAAACACTTTTACAAGTCTTTTTTTTTAAACTAGATGAGGCCGGTGTTTCGTACCCGACTACTCTGAGAATTTTTTTTTAAACGTTTCGTGTTAACTAGTTCTAGGGACAATATTGCGAATATGTATCTGTAGCTATGCACTAGCACTATGTTTAAATACGTTATAAAATATTTTTTTATAAGGTTCTTGATACTAAATAGAATGAATGACGTGACTTTACTCTCTAGTGGCGCCATCTAGTGAGCTCAAATTGATAGCCCTTATTGAAAAACTCTTCCTTTTCTGTAGTTTGTTAAATATCTAAAATTATCAAATGGTGGCCTCAAAAAACAATGGCAAAAAATATCTTTGTTGAAGACCTGTGTAAGGTTTTGTTTATAACTTTAAAATACCTGTATCTTTTAAGTCCCGACAAAGACGAGATAAAGGCACAAGAAGCCAATGAGAAGGAGGAAGCAGCTCGCAAGGCGGCCAAACAAGTTGAAGACAAGGTAGAAGAGCAGCCCGAACCGGAGACCGACGCCGCACCCGTCCCGCAGATCAAACTGGGGCCTAACGGAGAGATCATGTTGGATGAACAGAGCTTGGTATGTTGTACCACACTACTTCTAACTTCTCATACACTTTAAAAAAAAACAATTAAAAAAATCAAAATTTATTTATTTGCGTAAAGTAGAAGGTTGACAAGTACACAATATTGACCTCTTATTTTGCCATTAATTTCGGCGTGCAAATTAAAAACATGGCGATATATTTTAATTTAAATTAACTAATTACAATTATGCTGTCATTATACCGATATTCCCACCAAAGTTCAAAATTGCACCCATTATAATTTATTTGAATGTCAATTTAATTATTGAAAATAATAATAATAATAAATGTCAATACAAGAAGGTTGTCTTTAACAAAAACTGTGAAAAGTGATACATTCTGAAATACTTTTCCTTTACCGCAATCATCGACTATCCTATTAAATTGTTGGTGCATATAAAAAACCTCACGTGCGAATCGGATTCGCGTACCGAGAGTTCGTACAAACTTGCAACAACCGTCATGTCTTTTGACTGCGTAGACTCCACGCGTTCCCGAGATAAAGTGTCTTGACTGACAGACGAACGACAAAGTGATCCAATGAAGAAAGAAAGTTGTAGTACACACGGCGACACATCAAGCTAGACATTTCCAGTGCAATGAGAGATCCGCATAAACTGGTTTTGTATAGCTTGATTGGTCGCCATGTGTACGTCATTTGCTCTAAGTTATTAGTACGAAAATGAGTAACGCATCAATTGTTATGATTGCAAAATTAAATTTTGAGGTATCTATCATTTTTTTTTTAAATTGTCTAAGGCACCAAGGAAGTACAAAAAAGCATTTCTTTTTCTACCGACGAAATGTTTTGTGCCAAGCTAATAAATCCTAAACTGAGCTAACTTCAAAATTATTTGAAACAATTTCTCCATAATAACCAATTCGACCTCCCCCAGGTAATAAAACAATCAGACAAGCGCAAGGTATCATCTAGCATCGTCCACGAAGGAGCGTGGGCCACCAGCAGCTCCAGCGGCCGCTACCGCCGCACACCGCGCACGGCCGACTGGAGCGACGCGGAGACCGTGCGCTTCTACCGCGCACTCGCCGCGCTCGGGACTGACTTCATGCTCATGGAGAACCTGTTCCCTGGACGAACTAGGAGAGATCTGAAGCTTAAGGTAAATTGAGGTGCCTGTCGAGGCTGCGGGGTAGTTCGAATGAGATACCGCGACTCCGGAACGTAAAGTTCAAAACAAGGAACATTAATGGTTCTTAGTAAGTACAGGTCTGAAAGGAAGGTGGCGGTACCTCCTAAAAGATTAAAAGCCTGACTTGCATCAAAAAAACTCAGTTGTTTTAATAATAACATCATTTACTTGATCAGACCTTCTTCCACTAGCTATGTAGAATATTGTAGACCAACATTAGTCAGAATAAATTATTGTGTAACCATAAGTAGACCAGCAAAAGTATCGCCCCTACGTACAGGTTAGTGCGTCCTGCTCCCAGCAGAACCCATCAACCTTGACCAAGTCCTTGATCCGCCATGTAAAGGACCACACTTCCCCGGGCTCCGCCTACCAAATAAAAACTGCCAAACTGAAAATGTTACCTACAGTTCAAAAAAGAAGAGCGCGTAAACATGGCCCAAGTGGACAAGGCCCTCCGCACGACGTGCAAGTGGGACGCCGCGCGACTCATCGAGGAGTTCCAGCTGGAGCGCGCCGAGGCCGACCGCGCCGCGCGGCACGAAGCCGCCGAGCTGCAGCGACGCGCCAGGGAACAGAAGCTGCGGCAGAAGGAGGCGCGGGAGCTGCGCGTGCGCATGAGTGAGTGTCTTTTTTTGCCTAAGTCTCTCATATTGTTAATAATTCCGAATTAGAAATACGTTTTGAAAAAACAAACACAAATTCGAAAAAGTTACAATGTCCTTGTAGATAAAAATTGGTAAAAAAAAAACATTTTTATTCAAAAACAACGACATAGATCGCTCTCAAGTACAAAGTTGATTACCGAAGTATTAATGTAAATAATATTAAATATTGGTTTCAAGCATACCTAGTTAATTTTAAAAACTCACGTTTTGACTAACTACGTTGCCGATTGTTACAATTCAAGTCAACACTATTTACGCTTAATGCGCAAGTGTTTGTGTCCCAAATATAATAAATAAATAAACTCAATGAAAAAGTTTTTCTTGTTCACCTAATATATATATATATATATAATATTAATTATTCTCATTAATATTCTCATCTACAGGTCGAAGTTCTAAAGTCTTGGAAGCGTCTTGCTTCCCTACGGCAAATGGCGGTCTCACAGCCGACGAACTCATACTGCAACACCACGAAGCCAAAGCAGAAGGACAACCTAAAGCCAAGAAAGTCCGACCGCCTTCGTCTAAGTTCGCGACTATCTCACGCATCTCGCCAAAACCAGTTAAACCAACCAATGACTTAGCTACATTACGTAAAATAGAACCGAAGCCACACGGTAAAACACCTGATAAGCAAGTTCCAACCACACCGGTAGTGCCTTCCAATATCGAGAACGGCTCCCTAGTCGTACTCACGGTCAATGACCCCAACTCTCCTTCCAAAAAGATGTTACAAACTTATATAGCAAGTGGTGGTGGTCGACTAACTCCAGTCGCTTTACCTACTTCGTTCTTAAATTCCGTCGTTACCTACATGAAGAAGGGTGGTACTCCTAAAAGCAATATGTCTGCGGGGTCTTCGCCTCATTTGACATCACCCAGCAGCGTCGCAAGCCAGGATAGTCGGCCCTGTTCCACTCCAGGGGTTATTCAAATGAAAAACAGTCCTGCTAAAAGAAAGCGACATAGCTCTTATACTATTACACAGCTTTAAGACGTGTTAACGGTACTTGACAGTTTTTAATGAGCAACATGGGGCAGAAGGAAAAAGACGGATTTGTTAATTTAAACAAGCGAATTTTATAGGTTATATAGCCGTGTCCAGATCATTGTAGAGATTTGTAATGCGAATGATGCTGCCTTGCTTATTTCGCAGAAAAAAGCAAGGGAGATAGTTTTGAATCTTTTTGCTAAGTTTGAATACAAACTTACCTCTTTTGTACTCTTGCTTATTTTCAAAACAACCACTGCAAATATTTTTTTTAAATTAGTATTGAAACTGTTTATGAAAGCCTCGTTTTTTGTTGTTATTTTTGCTATTGCAGTGACAGACAGACAAAGCTATAAATGATGTATAAAATAAAAAGTCATTTATTCAAACTAGGCTGATGATCAGCACTTTTTGAAAGTCATACACAAGACAGTCTCCCAAAACGCCTACCCTTCGCCACTTCCTAGTGTTTTAACTGGGACGAAGTGGCGGAATAATCCCCAGCAACTACTGGGGGTCTTCAAGTCAAGAGCGAATAGGTTATTTCTAGGTAAGCGTGCTTCATCGTCGACCACATCATCACTTACCATCAGGTGAGATAGTGGTCAAACGCGAGCCTATAACAAACAAAAAAAAAACTGTCTGATGAACCAGATTTTATACATCAATACCCTTTTCGCACTAAAACAATCATGATTTTAGAACTTCCCTATTCGACTCCAGAGCTTCAGAATAATCAACAGCTAGGCCCGCTTATGATCAAACTCATTTGAATGCTGCTACAAACCTCCCTTACCACAGAAACAAAACTTAACCAAAGCTACCGCTGCTTGTACCTGTTAGGACCTTAGGTGAAGTTAGGTGTTAAAGTTTAGACATAGGCAGTATCGTCGAAAAACCTGGCGTCAGCGTAAACTGGCCAAAACTTGGGATCAGAACTGTCCTGTAAGAGTGTATGGACTGCCTAACATAGCTTAAATGGGGAGTTATTGCTCGTTGTAGATGGCGTGTCTATTAGCTTAAACCCAATCTGACCAATGAGATAAAGCTGTTTTGAAATATATAATGGTATTGACAGATTTCAACCAATGACGATGTTTGGGACGGAGCTATGCTGGCGCCATGGGTTCCAAAGTCAATTTTCTCTTACTAAAACCCTGAAGACGTACCTTAACCAGTGCAAAAACACTTTTTCTTCTGCCCGATGTTTTTTTGTCGTTTGGGATTCAAGGCAAACAAAAGTGTCCCAAAATGATTGCAGCAATAAGATTTTGGTACTAGAAACACTGTATGTACAGTATTGCAACATGTTTGAAACAACACAAAACATGTTGGGCAACTTTTGTTAACTATGAATGCAAAAATTGTCAGGTACTGTAACTGAATAAAACGTATAATAAGCTCATAATAATTGTTTATCATTATCACATAAATATAATTGTTATACATACAAAGTGAATTGTTTACGCCTAAAGCAATAAAATCATGTTCAACTTTGACTAAGTGTAGGTAATCTTGATAAATAATCTGCTAATGCTAGATAACAGCTGTTTTAATTATTATCATATTATTACGTATAACATAATTATTTTTACACCCACAGGATCTTTATTGATAGATGTATTTGTCAACGTCTTAACCGTGCGAAATGATGTTAATTTTGCAAGGAGGTTTTTTATAAACACGTCGTTTTTTTTTGAATCTAGATAAAGCCGGTGTTTCGTACCCGACAACTCTGAGAAGAAACTCAGAGATCACTTTTAATCTGTGTGTGTGGAACCAGACAAAAATCTTGGTCAACTTACATGAAGACTATGCAGACTAGTGTCTGAGGTTTTTAAGAAAGAACTACACAGATTTGAGTGGACCTGTCTAGTTAGCGCAAGCATTTGTTAGTTATCGTGTAGCTCGACTCATAACACAATAGTCACAAAACACCGGCCTCAACCAGTATAAAAAAAAATCGACATGAAAAAAGTGGTTGTAAAAACCTACTTGCAAAACAAACATCATTTCGTCGGTTCTTTGGTGGCTCTGGCTGTTAGTGTATGTGAGTTTAAATGTTTGTAAACGCACCCACGATACAGGAGAAGTCCTAGTGTGGGGCAACGTTTTTTTTCAAAAACGATTAAGGAAACTTTTCGATTATTTTAATATGCCAGCGATACAAGGCTATAGGAGACTGACTAAATTGGTCGAACATCAATGCGACGTCGATCTTGTGGGGTGACCATTAGTGAGGATTTATTTACGTAAATGTGTTTTAAGCAGAATTCGATACATTTAATCTAAGTTATAAAAGGATTTTAATTTATTTTAGGATATTGTACGTGTTGCGTCTAAGTTACTTAGTTTAGTTTACCTATAAATTGTTAATAATTAGCATTTAAGGAAGATGGCGGGAGTTTGACACTACTAAACAGCGTGTATTAGAAAGATGTGGTAAAGACAAACAGAGACCAGGTGAGATCCTGCCGGGGTTGCGGGTTGTTAGAAAGAGATACCGCGGCTTCGGAACGCAAAGGGCAATAGCAGGAACATGGGTGGTTTTTAGTCAGTAAAATTCTGACAATCCCCCCTGCTCCACCCAGAGCGGGGGAAGTTATTTGATGATTTCCCACCCCAAAAAAAACAAAGACCAGGTGAGACACTAACCACACGAGAAAAAAAACTGATCAACTCTTTGTATGTGTCACTGGACCAACATTACAATAGCGAAAAATGTATTAAGTACTTCCATTAAGATCACATCTTTTTGATACATGATGTATACGAGTGTAAGAAAACTTAGCAAGTGGCTAGTTAGTTAGAATAGAATAATGCGGTAGCTCCAATTTAACAAGTAGTTGTTATTACGACAAGGTTTGCTATTGCCTGATTTGACGACCACTAAACGACACCTAAATGATTGCTATTGGAGTTTTAACCCTCTGTGCTAGGTCGAACGTTGAAAATACAACAGTGTTTTAGGTGTCGCTTAGAGAGATAAATAAGGCATAAATATTAATATTCAGACTACAATTCTAATAGCGGCGTGGCCTACCTTTAAGGACACCCACTTACTGGTACCACGAAACATTATTCTTAATTATTATTATGAATAAGTCTTAACAAAACCGAAAATGGTACACAAATGTGCGCCGCCTTGAATTTATCAACGCGTAACTCCAATTCATCGCTTTAAAATGGTATAATTTTTAAATGTACATTGAAGTTCAAAAAGCGAATATAACGTAGTATTTTAAAATGAATAGATCGTAGTAATGTGATATTAAACATGTTAAATATTGGAATCTTGAACGATCTCAGATGAATTTTATATTTACAACAAAAGAAAAGCTTTTTAATGTTTTGACGGCAAATTGTATTCTAATTTTAAATAGAGACATTAGTGTATTACAGTTAAATATTTTACTAATTTTTATAGCACTAGTGCAAAACCGATAAGCAATAAACATCGAAATATGTGGAATCTACAGTAATCAGTTAACAATGTTATGAAGTATTGTTCCAAATAATAAATTCGCTCTTCTAGATTATATACTTTGTTTTAGTTGTTTGCCTTATGTTGCTAATGTCCCTTTAAAATTTCTTGTTTGTAAAAATACGAGCAGCGAAATGTTACTACCAACAGCTAGTGGCGGTACCTACATAAAACATTAAAAGCTTAGCGGACCAAGCAAGCCCTTAGTAAATTCTATTGGGGGGGGGGACTTCTTCATCCTTGCTAATATTATAAAAGCGAAAGTGAGTTTGTTTGTTTGTTACCTCTTCACGCTTTAATGGCTAAACCGATTTTGATGAATTTTGGTACAGAGATAGTTGGGAACCAGGGGGTCTACTCTAATTCTACGTACAACGAAATTGCGGCCGAAACTTCAAACGTTTTCTACCACGGTTTCATTTCATTTCATTCATTTCGAAATTTCGGACTTCCGAAGTTTATTTGACATTATAATTTTCTAAACCTACACTAATTCACGCAAAATGATATAGAGTAGGGTTACAAACGTAACTACTTTTGACTTTCGTTTGTTAACGAAGTTACGTTTCGGAGAAAGAGAGTAGACCCCCAGGAGACGGACATAGGCAAATTTTTATTTAAAAAAAGTGGGATATGAGGGAGAACGAGGGAAGAAAAGGAAAAACTTAGCATTGCTATTACAAATCAATCAGGTCTAAGATCAAAAACTGCAGGTCTGCTTGTTGTGTTATTCCGAATTTAACGCGAACAAAGCCGCAGGCGAAAGCTAGTAAATAATAATTTGCGGTGCCTGGAGCTAACTTTTAGAACTAATCCTACTAATATTATAAATGCAATGTTTGTGAGGAAGGACGGATGGATGTAAGGATGTTTTCCCTTTCATGTCAAAACGGCTGAAGGTCGCAGTGGTTTGGGAAAAGTATAACCTTGCTTGTATAATGTTGACCTTTAAGTAATACAAACGTCCACAGCTGTCCTGTCTAATCACATGGATTTGCCAAATCACTACAGTGAGTAGTGTAGGTACTTAATCATAGTCCGCGAGCGTCTCAAAGCGATGTCAGCAGAGCAGCGGGGCCGTCAGGACCATTGCCTGCCGGGGTTGCGGGTGGTTCGAAAGACACCGCTGCTTCTGAGCCCAAAAGACAAGAAGGAGCATGGATCGGTTTTAGTCAGTACAAGTCTGCCACTCCCTTCTTCTCCACCCAGAGTATGGTACGTGATTTTTATGTATTACTAACTTTTGTCCGCGGCTTTTGAAATTCGGGGTAACACAGTTCCCCTTTCCTGATTTGCAGGTACCTGCTAACTGTAGTTTTTGCCCTTGCGCTTTATTTATTGTAATAGCAATGCTATGTTTTTTCCTTTTCTTCCCTCTTTCTCACTATTTTTTTTAAAAGTTAGTCTATGTGCGTCCCAACTATCTCTGTATCACAATTCATCAAAATCGGTTTAGCTATTAAGGCGTGAAGACGTAGCAGACAAACTCACTTTCGTTTTCATAATAGGTATTAGTAAAGATGAGATTTAACACGCAATAGCGATAAACTTCATATTAAAAAATTAATTGAGCTATGGGATAATGATGACCACCTACCTTTTACTTGGTAAAAAGGCGATCATTTAATTCCATAAATGCATTAGGGGTGAAATCGCCCGTGGTACAGTGCTACAAGGATTTAACCACCTAGTAGAAACCCAGCCAGAGCTAGTTGAGAAATGCTATCCCAAAGAAATAAAGTTGAAACTAAAAAAAGTTCAAAGCATTTCGAACAAAATATTTTAAAATAAAAATCACAAACATAAATGCAAAATCATTTATTTACAATTAAGAAAACTATCTTATAATGTCTTAACACCGATACTCTCAACACTCCACCACCTCGTGGGGAAACCACTGCGACTCTTCGAGACTGTCCCACAGTGACAACTCGGGGTCCAGGAACTCTTGGTTCAGAAGATCAACGTCGATAACCTTCTTGTGTTCTGAAAAACAAATGGTAAAGACGTCACAAAAATAACATTTGTCGATTGCGTACATACCAGCTTACGGCGCTGAGCTGAGAGTTGAAAATAGAACAGTCTGTTTTTATTGAGACTTGAATATAGTCGCTGCTTACTATTAATGAAAACGGACATTAGAATGATGATCATAATTCAATCACTCGGTCTTTATTATAAACTAGCTGTTCCCCACGGTTTCACCCGCGCTGCTCAGCACCTGTTGGTCGTAGCGTGATGTTATATAGCCTATAGCCTTCCTCAAGAAATGGACTATCCAACACTAAAAGAATTTTCCAATCCAACCAGTAGTCCCTGAGATTAGCGCGTTCAAACAAACAAACTCTTCAGCTTTATAATATTAGTATAGATGATAGCCATTTGAGATAAACCGAAGAAAAAATATAAAATATTCTTACATTTCTTATTTAGCCTCGTGTGCAATAAATTAACGCGGTTAACTCCCAATATATACTATACTTTTGATTTATATTAATTAAATTAGCGATCCAAAACTGGTAGCCCAGTAGCCCTACTATGACCTCTTAAAGCAATTCTTATTCCGCTGAGGGAAAGAGACAGAGCTGTACAGGGTGTCTAGCACCATCTCTTTCACTCAGTGGAATATGAATTGCTATAAGATGTCATAGTAGCCCTTCAGTAGCGACCAACTTACCGAGTCGAGTTCGAACCTACGCATGCGTGCACTGTACTTCGCATTTATTCATAACATCACCAATAAAAATGCTAGACGGAACGAAAATGTGTACCACTAAGGAATCGAGCACGTGATGTCCACTCACTGGATCCCGGCCCACTCACTCCAAATGATACCTGTATCTCAGTCGAGAAAACATTATAGGGACTTTGAGGATTATGTACACTAAAGATCAAGCTAATAGGCTTCAATATCCATACTGCAGTGCAATCATCTTACCAACTAGCGCCAGCTCGTCGGTCGGCGCCTTGGCCGCGGGCGCCTGCGTAGTGTCGACGACCGGCACGGTCTGCGCCGGCGCCGCGCCCTGCTCGCCCTGCCCGTAGTAGCCAGACCACGCAGAATAGTTCTGCCAGTATGCAGACGGATCATAGTATTGATTGTACTCCTATAAAGTAAAATGTTACTTTATATGTACAACATCCTGACAGTGTATCCGTCAAGCCATTATCCTGGGTCCGCTTTCTCATTGCGATGAAGTTTTTTTTAAAATGCAAGCTTGTTCTGAAGCACGATTCTTCTTGATTTTGTTTGGCTAAGCAATAAGCGGTTGGCATACAGATATTGTCAAGTGTCGAAAATTGAAATCGTTGGAATTTTATATACTACTTTGTAAATGTTTAGACAAATGAATTGACCTTGAAGAATAGAACAGTTAAAGTAGCCGTTTTATTTTCATCATAATTTTATAGTCATCAAAAAAACTACTGAGAACATGCCAATGATTTCAATTTAATACTCCATCTGTTTCATCTTGCTCAAAAGTTCATTCCCCAAGCCATCAGCACGGCCATTCGTAGTGCTGAAAAGCAAGCTATAGAATGAAAGTGAAGTGTTATATTTGAAGGCGAAACTCCCGGCATTTGGCGCCAACAGCACGTAGCATCCACACTCGAAAAAGAATAAAAGCAAATTAGTTCTTTTTCCTGTCAACAGAAAACCACTTACCGTTCCTCCGTTAAATGTAGAATTAGGTGTTGACGGAGCTGACGGGTTCTGCGAGTTGTTGTTGCACTTAGGCTTGGGAACTGCGGTACAAATCTTCAAAGGCTTGGACCCAAGCCCAGTGTAACCGTTCATTGCGTATAAAGCGTTCCTTTGCTCCTCCTCATTGCCAAACCTGACAAACCCATAGCCTTTTGTATATCCTGAGCTGTCCAGGATAACTGTAATGTAAACAATTTTAGAATTATAGAAAAGTTCTTATTTAATTGGTTCCACACTTTTGTGGAATGGTATGCTTACCTTTTGCAGTCTTTATTGAATTATACTTAGATGCAAAGATTCTGTAGAGTGAGTAATCATCAACATCAGGGCTCAAGTCTCCAACCCACACTGAGAACTCTCTTTCTGTTTGCATATTAGCGCGAGCTTCCCGTGACGCTGTATTTAACCGGAACCTTACCACAGGAAATGTGCCAGGGATTGGTTTACCATTCAGTTTGTGCATGGCATCTATTGCTTCTTCATCTGTCTGTAATGAAAATGTTTGATTACAGCATGGTTAAGTTAATCATGTATATCTTTTTCTCATTTATTTAAGATAACATTGATAAATATTTGTATTATCATTTGGTTAGCCTACACAATACATTTACGATGAATTCAAATGTTAACAAGCTGGCAGGCCATGGTTTATGGCCAAGGTTCTTATGTAAGATCTCAAAAATTTTGAAAACTAAGCTTATAATTCGAAATTGCACAGGTAACCACTTACAATTTCAGTTCCTAAATACTTTACTTAAAAATGTAATTTTAATGTAGTTTAATCTTAATTCCTGGCTATGAAAAACTATCTATCTTTACCATTTAATAATATTGTAATCTTATATCCCTATTGTAATTTTAACTTTCTACTCAATGTATATTGTTTTGAAATAAAATACTTATGAATTTCGATTATTGTAGTTTTAGTTCTTAAGATTCCTTGAAGTGTTTTTTGATATTCCTCATAGTTTCAGATATAGCCACCAACATGAAAAATAATCCTGTATATTTGAATGATAGTTGAAATATTTTTGTACAACACCACACCACCCCATGGAAGAGACAAGAACAAAAAAGCATCCAAGGACCTTAAAAACACTTTTTTATTAAACTGTTACTGTAATACGAAACTACTAAATATTTTCCAATCAGCAATCTTCTACTATATAAAGATAAGTCGGGTTTTCCTTCCTGACGCTATAACTCCAGAATGCACAAACAGATTTCCACGGTTTTGCATTCTTTGGAAAGGTCTCGGGCTCCATGAGGTTTATTGCAAAGAAAAGGTAGGGTAGGTAGAAAATTGCATAACAATGCATGGAGGGGCACAGCTAGTTATAATATATATTTTTAACATGTCATCATACACAATTTCTTGTATATAAGGTTTGAACAGTTATTTTTTATTACAACCCCTTCTACAAGCTTGAAGCCAATGTGGCGTTTATCACTATATATGCAACATTGGCATATATTGGTTTGGCAAATACAAGTACATTCTTATGGAGGGGTGAATTCCCTGTAATTCAACATTAAAAAAACACACACAACACACACCTGAAAATGTACAAAAGCATATCCAGCTGGTTCTCCAGTGAATTTGTTTCTCATCACTTTGACGGCCAGTGGCCGCTGCCCCATGCGATTGAAGGCAGCCATGATGAAGCTCTCCGTCATATTGGGCTCCAACTAAAATAAATAATCACAATTTTAGTAAATTGTGGGATTTACTTTTACGAGTAATGAACTCCCACCTATGGCGGTCCTGCTACAGGGCATAAGCCTTTTCTAATACAAAGAAGGCATTAAGAGTAATCATTATACTTAAACGAGACGAATTGGCGATTTCATACTTATATTATCTGTAAGTTTGGCTATGTAATGGTTTATAATAAAATACGTCGTCGTTATAGATTCACTTTGCTTAATACAATATTATTAAGAGTTTTTTTAATACTAGATATATATCTAATACTTACGCTGCCCATCCATAGTTGACACTGCATAGCCATGCTGAAAACCAAAACTGTTAATATCTGGAAACCAATTCACTAATGTAAATAAAAATATCGATTTCAACAACAACAAAATGCGTCCTTTACGAGCACCATGCGAAACTGTCAAACTGACGTTACTCTGTCATTGACAAAGTGCCCATATATATAAAAAAAAAATGAATATAATTAATAATGCAATCTATCAAACTATTCATTCATTCACTAGTCATCAGATTAATCGACTAAAAAACACATAAGTTTTTGTTACATTCTAAAACCAAGGAAAAAATATGTAAGACGATAATCCACAAACCTTTTTTTTATTTAGTTTTCTTGTTATTTACTTGTGCAATTACAAGGTCTCATAAGATAGGATTATGGCCGCCAATAGGCAGATATAATACTGGTATTCATATGCAACCGGTGAGCTGAGAAAAGCCTAGGCCGTAGTGTTAAAAAAAATGACTACTGTGAAAAGTCTGTGGTTAGTTTAATTTGCAACAATTAAAAATATTTTATTTTGCAATCTTTAGGTGACTATGACGGTTATGACGTGTGAGGTGTGAGGGTGAGAACATGTCATCATCGAATCAAAGCAAGACGAACGAGACAAGTGGATTTTAAGATAACAAAAGCATTTCCTATGAATAAGTAAAGTGAATTTGTTATGCACTTAATAATGTGATTTTAATATAATATACCTATGAAGGACATCTCCAAAAAGTATAAGGTAAATATTCATAACTTCACTTGCCATTCTTACATTATCAGGTCAATAATATCACGGAAATGTCACGACTTGATAACATTGACGCACTGGAAAAGCAACTAGCCGAATTGCAAATGGCTAAAGATTTAAATAATTCTGTCAAGGTAAAAAAGATACCACCAGCCGTACCGCCAAAAAAGAAGGCTCAACCACAAGTTCCACATAGTGCAGTTGTAAGCACTATTTGTGAGCCGTCATATTCGGCGATGATTATGCCGACTTCAAATAATAACACAACGTATAGTAACACACTTCCAGGAAATGTACGCCCTCATGTTCATAAAGATTACGCAAACGTGAACCAATTGAATCTGGCAACGTTTAATCATTCCTATAGGCAGAACATACCTATGCCGTCTAAGACTTACAATGCAACATACAGCAATATACCTCCATACAGAAGCAATGACAATTTTCCTCCAGTGCCACCTCCGCCGCCACCGCCTCCTCCACCACCATCAATTTCGATCGCATCATCGAAACCATACAATGTTAACCAAAATAATGACGAATATTTGCCACCACCATCGCCTGTAAGCTCTAACTACAGCGAGTTGGTAAGAGCTACTGCAAACTTGAACTATAATCAAGAAAGGCCATCTTACCCACCCATATATCAAAATGAGTTTCCTGAATATGGAGTATCACAATCTTCAACCTATGAGTCACTTTATGAGCCAATTAACCCACGTCCACACAGCAACATGTCATCCCAATCAAATTCTTTACACAATTATCGCAATAACAGCTTGTCTAATACAAGCAAGTCACCACAGCCACTGCATAAAGAAGAAGAGGTGGATGCGCTTACTAATCTTCTTGTGAAATCTATAACAGACAGTCAGGATTTGGATGTATTTGGAACATGTATTAGATGCGATGGTAAAGTTATAGGTGAAAGTTCTGGATGCACAGCCATGGGAAATATGTACCATGTGACATGCTTCTGTTGTTACCGCTGTAATGTAAACTTGCAAGGAAAACCATTTTATGCTGTGGAAGGTCAACCATATTGTGAAACTGATTATTATGAAACTTTAGAGAAATGCTCTGTATGTGACATGCCAATCCTAGATAGGATTTTGCGAGCTACTGGGAAACCTTACCACCCAAACTGTTTTACGTGTGTTGTGTGTGGTAAAAGTCTGGATGGAATACCATTCACTGTTGATGCCATGAATCAAATTCATTGTATTGAGGACTTCCATAAGAAATTTGCACCGCGCTGTTGTGTTTGTGAACTGCCCATTATGCCAGAAGAAGGTGAAGAAGAGACTGTCAGAGTAGTGGCATTGGATCGTAGTTTCCACGTGAGATGTTACCGATGTGAAGACTGTGGGCTCTTGCTATCGTCAGAATCAGAAGGCAGAGGATGTTACCCTCTTGATGATCATATTCTTTGTCGAAACTGCAACGCTCATCGCATCCGTCTCCTTACAAATGTTATGACAACTGATCTTTAAATATTTGCTCATGAATATCAACTAAAGCAATATCTTTTTCATACTCATATTTTTAATAATCCAATTATTATTTAATTTTCTTAAATCTTGATTCTTATCAGTAAATGTATCATCTTTTTAATAACTTATTTAACATATTCTTTTATTTTTAATTGATTTGTAGAAGTAGACAGCTATATTTTGATTATTAACTGATATGCTCTAGTGATATGTCCTAAGTAGTACTGTAGTTATTCCTATTTATATGCATATTTTGAGCCATTGTATTCTCTAAGAAGACTGTTATCAGAGTAATTTTGTCAATTTTATTGTAATGTTAGTGGATTATGGCAAATTATTTAATTGGTTTTTATTATAACTGCATAATGTGATAATCGAGACGATAATGTTGTGTATCTTCTATTTATGAAGCATTATAAATGCTATAAAGTTGTTTGTAGGAATAAATTAGTGTAATTACATATCCTGTATTCTATTTTAGTGGCAACATATTATAATTATTATATTTTAATAAATATTGTATTTTATACATATTATTGTGAATTATTTATAAAAATAAGCACCTATACTTTTAATAAAATTTATTTTGCTCATATAGAATTAACTAAAAGTAATTATAGTTTACAATACTGGCTTAACATTAAAATATAAAGGCAAGTTTTCGATATGTCTTAGTTCCACAATTTTATAATGATACTTAAATATTATCACAAATACCTACATTATATAAAACACAGTCACAACTCACAATCAATAATTCTGTACTTTTCTAGATACGTAGCTGTAAATTTTCCGACATTTATATCACATTATGGAAGACTAACGGTCGGCAGTATTATTATACTATGCTTATCTTACTAGTCTGAACAACACAGACTACTTTTTAACCAACGAAAATTTTCTAAATAGTATAATTATGGTAGTTTAAAATGACTACACTCATTTTGAGATCTATGTTCACATTGACTTCATTCCTCGTGGCGATAAAATAGAACAAAAAAAACTAGGAACAAAATAATCACATATTGTATCTACCAATTTACACCTTATGCCTTAATTTCGTATTAAATTTTGGTGGGCTTAAAACTTGTTTCATAAATAAGGATCGCTTTTCCTTTATGTTTTTAGACATCATCATATCGCATCCAGCAGCACTTGCCAAATTTTCGCTAGTTTCAAAAGATGAGTTATCATAATTGTGCTTTCGTGGAATTGTCCTTAATCCTTGATTTACGTCAAATTGTTTTTTTACATTAACAATGCTAGTATCAGTTTGTGGCTGACTTATTTCACATGCGCGGTATAACATTTCTTCGTCTGAGTTTAAATTAATCCTAGGTTCAAATCTTTCTCTTAAAATAGAAAACTTTCGACGTGGTCGACTTCTTGTTCCTTTCTTTACATTTGATATTTTAGATGTGGACGTATTGACTACTGGCATCGCAGTATCCTTTTGTATCAGAGACTGTAGAGATGTCGAAATTTTATTTGAAGAACAGTCTTCGGTCGAGTTACTAGGAGCAGAGCTTTCTGAAACTAACTGCCACAAAAAATCAATGTCTTTATTCGAAAAATCGTGTTGATTTTGTTCAGGTTTTACATTGATTTTCTTTCCTTGTATTTTGATATTACTTGAAATTGACTTTTGACGACGTCTCGTATTTTTATTATAAGCAGTTAAATTTTCTCCACTATGCATGTCCGTGGATGTTGAAGATATAGTTGAAACGTTTAAATCTTTTTTTATCATTTCGTATTTTGATCTTTGTGCAATGTTCATACAGTTTTCCTTTTCTGGCAAAGATTCCATTATATTACTTGGGTCAAACTTCGAAGGTTCTTTCCATAGTGCTTGTTTTAAATCAATTTTCGTAGAAGTATTGAACTGGGGTGAGTCCCACAAATGTTCTCGCCTATAATATAAATTTCTAGGTGAATTTGTTACAGTTGATTTACGAATTTCATCAATTGTTGCAACAAGAGAGCTTTCAGAATTCAGTCTTTTCTTATTTGAGGGATCTATATCGCCTAGATCATCTAATTCTTCCATTATAGGTTCTAAATGGTTTGGATCCTTGCTAACATCAGCCATGCACGGTTTTGCTAAGAAGGTATCATCATGAGAAACCAATGTATTGGCGTAATCATCTTGGTTTGTCCTATCAAACTTCACAAATACGTTTGAGTATGTATGCGGCTTTTTAGGGAAGGATGGTGCAGCTAAAATAGCATTCTTAAGATCTTGTGAAACACAGCTACTTATCTCAGAGCTTCCTGACGTTAGCGTGTCTCTTCTTCTATCTCTTACCACACTTCCATCATGAAGCCAGTTTTCTATGTCAGAATATCCATTCCAGGATCTCAATCCCCAAGCTTCTCGTGCAATGTTAACGGCACATATGTTTTCGTAATCGTGGACTGACAAAACCTCCGTTGGAGTATCTAATTCTCGTGGTTTCGAAGGGAATAAGTCCGTTCCTACTCCGATTTTATTTTTATCCTTTTTGGCATACATTTCCTTGAGGATATCTAAAGCGATTCTTTGAATGTTTTCGATATCTGCGTCTTGATTTCCAACTTTAATATTTTTGAGTGCACTCAAACATAACTTTTGAACAATATTCTCATTAAATGTGTTTATATCAGAGCTATTTATATCGCTAAAACTTAGGTCTAAATCCATATCAATGGAGTCAGAAGAAGTCTTTTTATTAGAATTATCTGTATCGTGACTAATCTCAGAGCTGTCTGTCTTTAACATTTTCATAAATTCTGCATTAATTAAATTACAAACATCAAGGTTTATATTCGTTAAATCGTCTCTTAATGCATCTGAGGAACATATCCCTCTACGTTTGTGCAAGTTTAAATTACTCGAAGTTATTTCGTCTATCGAGCTTTCTAAATTCTCCATGGAACTTAACTTTAATGTTAACTCTGTTGGAGAGCAAATTGCAACTTTTTTGTTGTTTTTATATTTGTAGTCATCTTCGTGCAAAATCGATTGAGGTGTGTTTTCAACCGTGTAAAATTCTACGCTAGAAACCTCTAAGCTATTGTTCCCGATAGGTGCCGATGTAAATGTCGGTGTACCAGATCTGGCTATCCAATGTTCCAATAAAAACTTTTTATCCGCGTTTTCACTTTCTTGTCTCTGGGCTTGTTCAGTCGACAAATCTTTACTGTAAATAAAAATACAAATAGTTTATACTTAAACAACCTTTTTTTTTAAAAAAGTTATACATATAAGACAATATTGCTTTTGTTAGTACCTGGGGCTTACATCAGCTTCTTCTTTTCGAGAACTTTTGAATGATCTCACATGGTTGAGACTGCTGCCTTGATCTCTTTTATTATTTGATTCTTGTATGTCAACTTTATTGTTCAATTCAATGTCATCATTTTTCCATGAAATAGGTCCGGTTGAATGAAAATATCTATAGTATAATATCATAGAAAGGATGCCTGAAAACGAGAAAAGAGAATTTACAAATCTACAGTGTTTATCAAACAACATTTTATAGTAATTATAACTTATTTAACTTACCAACAATTGTTCCAAATATGATACAAATTTCTGCAGCAATAGACCATGGTTTCTTTTGCCGCTCAGTATCAGAAATAAGCACATACAAAAATAAGCTTCCAAAGTTTTGTGATATCATCAACGTATAAAACAACATTAAACGATACCTTGTGTGTCCTTCTCGTAAATTGATATAACAGAAACAATAAACGAAACCCATGACAACATTGTAAAGAGTTTCTTCTAGTTTATTTGGACAGAATGTAGTTTTTTGGACGACAATCCAAAAGGTCATTGCAAACCAATGCAAACCTGAAAATATAATAGAGTTTATTGGGTGTTATGCTTTCGGTTCAACAGAAGAAGTGGTTATATAGCCAATTTTGGTAACAATAACAACCAACATTTTTTTAATTGCTCACCTAGAGGTATTAACGTCCAGATACCAAAAATGATAGCAAATAACAAAATTCCTGGTATTCTGCCTATTAGCATTCCAAAATGCCATATCAATTTCAGCAATAATGAATTCCAACTGAAATTCTCATTGGAAAATGCTGTAATACTGTAGATGTACGTCGCGCAACCCCAAATAACCGACGCAATGGACGCAGATAAAGCAAACACTGAAAATTAAAAGAAAAATCCTTATAAAACGTGTAACGTAACGTAATTAAAATTATATAAGAAGTACATAAAAGCTTTAATTCAAAAATAAAAATTAATTACTTGCCTTTTGTATAGTAATTTTCATCTAAAGTAACAATAGCATAAGTTTGTAATATAATTTGTGGCACAGTACCCATAAAAATGTATAAAAAATGCAACAAACTCAAATCATTTCTTTGAGAAATTAATTTATGTGTTTTTATAGATTCTAGGTTTTTGCACACAAATACTTTGCGCAGAAATATTATATATCTGAAACAAAAGGAAACATCAAATAAAGCAAAATATATATAAGTATTATATTCTGAACACTAAAGTTTTAAATAGTAATTTTTACTTTACCTCTCTAGTAAACCAACAAGGCAAATATGAGTAATCCAATGACGCAAACTAGATTTTTGATCAGTAACGAACCACCTAATTGAAAATATATTTATGAGAATATTTGGAGTTACTATAAAAATTAAAGTACCAAATGCCCAGTAAAGATGACCATCTTTACAATATTCGGCAAAAACTATTACATCTGTAATAAAAATAATGAAAACTATATTAATTAGGAACACTGTAATTTCAAGGATAAGTTACTTTTTAACTGACTTGAATTCAAATTATAACAGAAAAAAAACAGCAATTAACTTTAAAATGATTGAAAAAAATTAAAGTCTGAATATCTCACCTGTCGTTAAATCAGCTAATATCGTCACAAGAGAAATAAATACACACAAAACATGAATGATACAAAAGTTTTCATCATGATTGTTTGATGTTTTACTTTCTATGTTACGGTTTCCAAATCTACAAGCCTCCGCCATTCTAAATATTCATTCATAAACACATATTGAAAACAAACAAATAAACTTCAGCTTAATCTGTCTTGCTGTCATTATTATTTCAAAATCTACTGTTACTTCATTTATCGAAATCTTTGTAGTATCAAGATCACTATTGTACGTCAAATACAACAAACCAATACAATCAATAGTTCAATGCCGTAAGTCACAGCGCAGCGTGGGCGCATATAATACAGGCAAACTTTTGTTCACGCATTGTAATAGGGCGATTTGTGCCCGCCGCCATACAGATAATGTATAAAACACGCACCAGCTTTAATGAGCTTTGGGACTTATGTCATTTGAATGCTTTTATGGTTCCTGAATATCACTTTTCTTAGAATAGAACTATGATAAAAATAAGCAGTATTTTATCAAAAATAAGCAGTATGTAACCATTTTTCATGCACACTCACAGATGAATTTTTAGGAATCGACTAAATTGCTTGAATGAATGTAATTATGATGGTTCTGTTATCTGTGGTCGTTGTTTTTGTTTGAAAAAATATTTAACGTCAAATCCAATTTTTAAAAAACTTTTCACAGAGGTGAAATGTAGTATTTTTTGCCAATAAATTAATTGATAAGTTGGCATTAATAAAAAAACAAAAAAATGATGCATGACGCTCTACTAATCCTTTGGGACTGTTCTCATATTATTGAAGCGGAACAAGGGGTAAGTAATCTATTTTGTTAATGATCTTATTTCTTAGATCGAGAGTTCATAGACTAATGATGATAAACTGAAAAGTACTGAAAGTAACTGAAATTATTCGTGACATTACAGAACGAGCTTGTAGAATATGCAAACCACGGAGATTCAGAAATATTTGGAAGAATAAATGAAATAGCCAAGAGCCACCATAGAATCCAACGTTTTGTTGAAGCAACGGGGTTTCGCTCTAGAAAGGCTCATGCAGGTATTTTTTTGCTTTTATTTATGATCTAGTAAATTAATGTAAAGATGTAACAAAAATTCAAACACGTCCTCTTTTTAAAAATTGCTTTTCTTGTGTTATTAAAACTTTTACTTTCAGGACTCAAAATGTGTGGTCTCTACTCGCAAGCACTCAGCGAAGGCTTCTCTGAAGTCCTACAATCATACAAGCAAAATCTTATGGAAGTGGAAAGCCTTGTGATAGGCAATCACAACTACACACTATCATTTGTGTACAGTTACGTAGAGAAGTACTGCGGGTTGTTCAACACTCTGAATAAGATTATAACTACTATTGAACAAAGAAAAATGACTGGGTGTCAAATACTGAGTTTATTACATCAGTACATATTGAATGGCAATGAAAAGGTGCATGAAGCTATTGTCAGGTATTATATTAGAAGTTTAATTATTGTAGTTGGTAAGGTAGATGTAATGTATCATCACAAAATATGGAAGATTTTCTTTATGTCAGCGCAATCAACCCTCAGTAATGAGGAAAATAATGCCATTCAGAGGCATTGAACTTATTGCCATCAAAAACACATGAATCCAAACACTGACTGCTATTGTTCTATTACTCAAACCAGGTTTTGTGTAATGAAATAAGTAGTGGCTGACCAAAGGTAGATTTATCATCTATCATAATATTTTCCAGAATATTCTCTTGTGTCAACAAAGTGTTTGTGAACCAGCTATGTACTTGGCTGCTGTATGGTGAACTGAAGGATCCTTATCAAGAGTTTATCATACTGCACAACCAGACTCACCATAATGTATCAGAGACATTCCTATCTTCTCCTGCATCCTGTGAAAAATCTCTTGTGTCTACAGTAAGTACGACAAGATTTTTTCTTACCTTACTGAGGCTATGATCACCCTTAAACAAAGCAGTGTTGCTGTCTACTGCATTTGTTTTAGTATTATTATATATATGTATAGTAGTATTATTTAGTATTATATATTGTTTCTACTGCAGACAGAATGTGTTACTCATAAATCCTAGTAATATTATAAATGCGAATTTTTGTGAGGATGGATGTATGTTATGATATTGATATTATGATCTTGATGAAATTTGGCACAAAGTTAGATTATAATCTGGAATAATACATAGGATACTTTTTCCTATCACCACATGGGTGAAACCGCAGGCGCCAGCTAGTAGAAAATATAATCATTAACCGTTTTTCCCAAATGTACTGGGCAAAGTCAAAAGCCATTGTGTTTTCTTTCATTTATAATGAAAAGTAGTCTTTTGTTTGACACATTGATTTTCACTAAACTAATAGTATTGTTGTATGTTGGCTATGGATTACTACTCTTGCTATTACTGTGCATCAACCAATTACTGGGCGGAGGTATACACACACACATTGTGCTCCACAGTGTTGTCCACTTGACCACAGTGTAGTTTGTTTTCTCTCACTGTGACACACACACAAATACACAGAAAGAAAGCATTCTTTCTGTGTCAATGTTTGACAAATTCAATTTGTCTTTTAATAATTCTAATGTTGTAGTTTTTTCTTACAGCTCCAAGACACAAGCTTAGAATGTGGATACACCCTCAATACTAATATGATACCATACTTTATGCCTCTGTCGCTTGCCCAAGAAATATTGTTTATTGGCAAGACTATAATCTTGTTTGGGTTTGATCCTAAGAAGGTGAAGAAGAACAGCTCTTTTGTTGCTAATAGGACTTTGATGCCGTTGCAGAAGTTAGGTGTGGGATCTAGAAGGTAATTCAAAAAGTAATTATTATTCAACTCAGAGGACCTCTTAGGCCCGGCGCCCATTATCGGCATCGGCACGACTGAGGATTTTAGGTGGCAAATAGCAATATACATTAACATAATGGCAATAAAGTAGAAATTTCTATTATATATGGTCGTAATAACAAAAATACCGCTTCGGTATTCTTGAGGCTGCTGTATCGGCAGCCTTGAGAATGCTTCGGAATGCTTCGGCATCCTTCGGTACGCCATTTGAATCATTTGACTCACACACAACACAATCGAGGTAATACGATATGAGACGCTTCGGCAAGCTACAGGACGGTGCGGCATGCTTAAGGACGCCTCGTCATCCCTAGGAACGTTGCAGCATGCCAAAGCATAATTTCCGACAGTGTGCGCTTGCATGTAGGATGCCGAAGGATCCTTTTCCTTGCCGATGCCGATAATGGGCGCCGGGCCTTAGCTTCCGCTGTGTAAAAAACTATTCAAATGAATCATAAAACTTTGATGATGTTATAAAAGCAAAATATGTTTTTTAAGTGGAGGTTTTATACATAGAGACCTGGTTAATCAGGTACCCAGGCCTTTTGGCACTGTCTGGTCAATACTTGTTTTTAGATTCACAATTTGGGAAGATAAGGAAGCCGAGTTCCATGAGAAGCTGCAGAAATTGAAAAACCCTGAAGTGTTTGAAGTTTGTAATCTTAGAGGAGTTATCAGAGAAATCAAGGAATGTGTTACTAAGGTGTGTCAGAATTTGAAGCATTACTGTTTGACAATAGCCTCCCTTTTCTTGTTTATTTATACTTCACCTAACTCTTGAACTAATCAAACCTCCAGAGTATGTCACTCTTGACCAAAACCAGTAACGACTCGTTTTTGCGTCAAGACAGAGCACATTACAGCAGTGAAAAAAAAAGCTCCCTAAGTAGCATAGTATGTTGAAGGATTTTTGCCATCTGCACAAATCTGCATCAACCTTCTACACACATACTTAATCTTCCAGCATCTGTGGACAGTAGCTGTAGAGGAGGCTCAACTGATATATGAACTGCGGCTAATGAAAGACTTCTACCTTCTTGGCCGTGGTGAACTGTTCCTGGAGCTGCTCAGACTAACTGCGCCCATGCTGGACAAACCTACTGCTAGAACTTCTACTAGAGGTACATATTATTAAATAAGCTTTGCCCATCCTTAGTGTGGAGTATGGAATTATACTAAGGAGACCTGCGTTTATAGACTACTAGCTTTTGCCCGCGGCCTCGCTCGCGTTAAAATCGGGGTGACACAGTTCCCCTTTCCTGATTTGCAGGTACCTGCTGCCTGTAGTTTTTACCCTTGCGCCTTATTCTATTGTAATAGCAAAGCTAAGTTTTTCCTTTTCTTTCCTCTTTCTTCCACATATTATCTCACTTCAATAAAAAAATAACTTTATCCGTCTCAACTATCTCTGTACCAAAATTCATCAAAATCGGTTTAGCTATCTAGGCGTGAAGACGTAACAAACAAACAAACTCACTTTCGCTTTTATAATATTAGTAAGGATACCTGAGATGAAGATTTCTCCCTAGCTAAAACTACTGGTGATTTTCAATGTTTATCGGAGTTTAAAGCACTGTACTTGGGTTATTGCAAATGGACCTTTACTGGTTCCTTAAAAAAAATTAATATAAAATGCATTTTTGTGATGACTTGTCTTTCACAGATATGAATCACGCATTCCAGTTAGCAGCAAGAGCAGTGTTCCTTAGCAACAGTGCGGATATAGAAAAGTTTAGTTTTGAACTGCCCTATGTAAAGCCTAATGTCTCTACTAATACTACAGTTGAAGATGATAGTACCACAGGTATGTATGATACATAAACAACATGTGTACAATATGTTGACTATAACGCCTGGCATGGGTTGCAATGAACTTTTTCCTATCTACTTCTTCTCTACCTACCCTACCTTAGGGTTGCCAACTTTTAAAAAAAAACGTAATAAAATGGTTTAGATAGGGTTTTTTTTTTCAAATTGTATGTTTTTATTGCTTTAAAAACGTACTTTTGTGTGCTTTTAACACATGCTATAATTTTTTTGTCATATTTAAATGTTAAAGCTTGTTCGACAATCATTGACGCTCTATTTCTCTCTTCTCGCCTCTTTAGATTAATTACTGAAAAAAACTCTTTCAGTGAAAGCATCACAGTAAAGGTTGAAAATAAAGTATTTTCACATACTTTATTTGTATGCAAAAGTATCATTTTTGTTTTCAAATCAGCTGCTTAAGCTCCAAAAGTGGAATTGTCGATGTGAGTAACACGACTTCTAGCTAGAAGTGGGATTGGGTGGGCCATCAGGTGAATGCATCAGGACTGATGGACCACAGTCATCACGCAGTGTGTGTCAGAAAACTAGCATCGTCGTCGAGGGAGGCCTAGAAAACACTGCCGCGCTGGCGTGGCTACGTATCTCGATCAAAAAGATTGGCGGAAGAAAACTCGAATGCGGATGGATGACCAACCAAAGTGCATTATTAATTTTCCAATATTTTTTTTAATGATAACAAAGCATAAGTTGCTTTTATTCCTAAACATAGGGTTACAATAGGTCCCTAAGTTCCGTGTGCCTTTGGCATATTCCTCCTTCATAAAAAATAAAGCATACTTACACAAAATGTAATACAATTGCAGTATCAGATGGCTGGTCCAGTATAATCCTGAAATACGACTTCAAATGGCCGCTCCACCTGTTATTTACGCCAGAAGTGCTGGCGCGGTACAACGATATGTTTCGTCTTCTACTGAGGATAAAGAAGACCCAGCATGACCTACACGCGCTTTGGAAGACTTATAAACAGTCCGCTAGGTATCTTGATTTAAGCAATCTTATTTGTAAGTTTCTTGAAACTTAAAAAAAATGTTTGTAACAGCAGCGACTTTTCTTCAGCACTACAATTTGATGCCTGAAACTGACAGGACTTCCTGTCAGTTAAAGTTTAAACATACAAGGTATTCCAAACGTAAGACCTCTCATGTGGTTTCTCGAACCATAAAACTGAACTACTTTTGTTCCACGAGATCTTGAACTTCTCAAATAAAAATTATATTTTTTATAGGAACTGACGGTAGCAGCTGTTCAACGTTTAACATTTTCATGAAACATGAAAGCTAGACGCCTTGCATTAATAAGCTACAGCCTGTATATTGCAGGGAACTGATCTTTTATTTGCGCCAAAACATAAGACATTGAATTTTTTTGGCGGTAATTCCAAATTCGTCAAATGAAAGGAAAAAATGTTTTGGTATGGACATGTTATGAGGAAGGACGAAGCACATGTGAGCAAAAGAGCGATGGATCTGAATGATGGCTGGATACGGGGAGGAAGGTCACAGAAAAGATGGATGGATTGTGTAAGGAATGAAATAAAGTAGAAACGAGTAAAATATGTCGTGACGTCTGACAGGGGAGAATGGAAGAAGAAAACGTGTTGCGCCGACCCCAAATAGAATAGGATAAATGCAGGAAAATGATGATGACCTCCAAATTCATCAAGTTGAGCTAACGCATCCTTTTCTATTTCATATTCCAGCTTCTCAATGTGCCAACTTCACAACAAGCTGATGTTCCTCATGGACAACTTGCAACACTACATGCAGGCCGATGTCCTGGAGACCAACTTCTCCCGTCTCATGGATGCGGTGCATAAGACCAATGACTTCGAGAAGCTAAAGAAGGCGCACGCTACATTCCTCGCTGATATACTCAGCCAGTCGTTCTTGACTGTCACTGCTGTAAGTTTGTTTTGGTTTGGTTCATTTTAGAATATACGACGACACGGTTGGCGCAGTGGTTAAGCGATGGACTGCTGCGCTGCGTGTTGTGGTTTCGATTCCCGCACGGAACAAATTTTTGTATGACCTGCAGATAGTTGTTTCGGGTCTGACTGTTTGCGTATGTGAGTTTAAAAAAATATATTTAGTGGTCCAGTAAATTAAAAAAATAATGAGCTGATAGCTGTGACAAATGACGTATTTATAAATGTGCCACAATTTATACTACCCTCAAAGAGTAAGGGCCCAGGCTCCGTGGTTTTTTTGTTTCAAATGGGAAATCACCAAATAACTTAACCCAAACATGTTCATTCTTTTGCCTTTTCGTTCCGGGGCCGCGGTATCTCTTTCGAACAAGCCACAAACCAACTTTGAGCTTTCTTTACGGTCTTTAGGGTTACATGAAAGCTCCTAGAATAAAAGGTCTTTATCATACGGTTAGGTGACTAGAATAAAAGTTAACCTGTATTATAAGATTAAACAGCCTATAATAAGTGGTTCACACACAGAGTAAATGAATGTCCATAAAGACTGTGACGCACTTGCCCGCGCTTGTTGGTTGGACTTGTCTCCTTTATTCTGATGAATCAGCAATATTGAAAATGTTAAACCGATATAATTATAAGGGTTAAAACATATAATAGTTTATCAAACATAAATTATGGATCTAACTAGTTAACGTGATTAGTCAGTCTCAAATTCCCGTCTTCGGAATTTATGCTACGTTGTATAGAATGTAGAGTAAGTAATGAATATTATACTACTATTTTTCAGTCTTGTGACAGCGACTGTTCGAGCGACTCGACAGACTCGCTCAACAACCCCGTGTTCTGTAACATCATGGAGCTGCTGAAGCTCTGCCACTCCTTCTGCGGGATGAACGACAGCGTCGACGATAAAGAGGCTGAGGACTACTATATTAGAGGATATTCTGATCGGTAAGTTAAAATTTTGAATTGTTTGTATTTAAAATCTATAAATTTTATGATAAATCAAGACATAACTAGCGAAATGTAGGTAAAATATTAGGTACGCCTTATTTAGGTTATGTCTGGTTTTGTGTTTCTGTCAGATTGTGTATGTTGACATATTTATTACTAGCTAAATTTATATAAAAATATACAAATACTGATTGTATTTTTTTAAGTAGCTATTCATTTGAATCCATCCAAAGGTTGTCTTAAAAAGATCTCTTTTAGCAATAATACCGCACTTTGTGTCACCCTATTTATAAGTTCTAAACTGTAATCTTGTGCTTTAAGTTTTTACTAATTTTCCTATAAATCTTATGTCTTTTTGCGAGGGTTTAAAAAATGATCACTCAATCCACATTCTTGTTTCAATGCAAAAGTAGGAAAGTGGAGTCTTTCTAACAAGTGTAAACTGTCATTTTATTGTAACATTGCAGATTCAGCAAGCTAGTAAAGCAATTAATGCAGCTTCTGGTATCTCTTCGCGATCGTCCGTGCGGCGTGTACCTAGCGAGATTACTGATGCGGCTCGACTATAACCGATGGCTTAGCGGTGAAGCGCAGCTGACCCAGTCTGTTACTAACATGTTGCGATGCTGATGACTTTGTGGTGGAAGAGATGCCCTGTAGGGTTACCATGACATCTTATAGCAGTACTTATTTCTCGTGAGAAAGAGATGGTGCAATACACCCTGTATAGCTGTTTCCTTCTCTCACTGGAATAAGTTCTTTTTTAAGACGTCATGGTAGGGTAGCTGGACTTGCCACTTACCGACCGATTAGATGAGAATAGGCTTTTTGTCTGCACTGGCATTTATGCTGCAGCTGGTATTAAGAAGTTTCCTCTTAAAACAAATACCCAGAATAAGTAGTGTCCCTTCGTCCAGCATACTCACCATGGAATCCTGATATTTCATGAATGTCAAAAAACTGTTCTGAAATAGTGCTAAATAGTGCCCAAAGGAAAAAAATAGTGCTCTTGTACTTGCGAAGTTATAGCCATAGTTCGATGAGTATGCTGGACGAAGGTTTCGCCCAGCATACTCACCTCCGTCCGGAGAATCTGTATACGCTTCAAACATAATTCATACTTCAAAAAATAGTTCCCAAATAGTGCCAAACGGTGCCCAAAAAGAAAAAACAGTGCTCGAATAACTTCGGAGTTATAGGCTTCGTTCAGTGAGTATGCTGGGCGTAGGTTCTACGCCCAGCATACTCACCTCAGTGCGCGAATATCGAACGAGCTATAGGTACAATTTACGTCTCAAAAAATTGTGCTTGAAATAGTGCCCAATATCAGTCCAATTTTTGCTTGACTTTTGACTTAGAAAACCATTAAATTTTAATGTAAACTTCTACATACTAACGTAAAATGGGGTACAGTCGTCGACACATGTTTTTGGACAAAAATATTAAACTTTCTAATTGTAGACTTCATGTTATTGGAAATAATTATGGTATTTTCTCACATGTCAAAAACTTTCGATTAAATGCATTATTATATATTTTATAAATAATAATAAATGAATGAAACTTTAAGCGTAAATGAAGTCTATTACTTCATTGCATTGTGTGTTTGTCTGAATAAAAACAGTCATTTGCAGCCAATAAAATTAATATCTTGAAAAATTGTAAAAAGGAAATTATACAGTTTCTTTTTGTATATATGTTGCAGGCAAAACTTATAACCAGTCAAAACTAGTACTGTGACATAGTTATACAAATTTTTAAAACTCTTTCCAATAGTTTCATCAATGAAAGGTTTAGCAATAAAAAACATTTTTAATTACTTAGGTACGTTATTTATTACTATTTAAAGGGCCAAAGTAATCAGAATTCTAGTTAACTAGTTCACAGCTTTTGTTAACATTCATAATATAATCAATGTAAATAGAAAAAATTGTAGTTTTAATATTGTATATAATATACATATAAAAAAATGAATAGGTTGACGACACTTAAAAGTTTAAGTGCATTTGCCGGATGACAATCGGTAATAGTCTTCACTTCACGTCATATTATCTAAAAAATACATCTGTGTTAATTCTATAGTTACGTTTATACTTACTACCGACGCTCGCGCTGACTGATTCTACCTATTTTGATATTGAAATGTAACTAACGTGAACTTAAGACGAGAACAGATCCTGACGGGTAACGAGGAAGAGCTTGTAATAAAAAATTGAAGAAAAGTAAATTATATCCTAGCAAATAAGACAGTGTTTCATTTCCAGTAGAATTGGAGGATAAAACCAGGCCTCCGCAGAAGTAGGTATATAAATAGGTATTTGAGATCCAATTAGATAAACAAACAAGTTACATTACGTTATTATGTGTGTACCTACCTACATCAAACCTTTAAAAAAGTAACTAAGTAGGTACCCATTTTTAAAACTTCTTAAGCATGTCCTTAATTTTAAGTGTACAGTGTCATATTCAACGAAAAAATGAACGTGTTTTTGTAAAAAACAACTCGCTTGCTACCTAGTTTTACAGTGCAATTAATGAATGAGTGTAAAATCAATTTAGTTAAATGCCACTATTATAAATTGAAATATACTTACTGATTTGGGTGCAGCTCCTATATTGATTACGTACTAGATACACAATTTTATATAGGTAAATAATGACATCACCAACACATTGTTTGGTTTTGCAACCCACTATGTAGTCAAACTCAAAAGCCGGCGTTATTATAATGATGTGCGACGAAGTAAACAAACAAAGAAACTGAGAAGCGCTTGTTCGTTTCGATTGCTTTGTGACACAAAATGGACCCTTATCACCTTCAAAATACAGATCAGTACAATCATACAGTCTTGTCTAATAATCGTAAGATGTTAGGGCAGCGCCATCTAGTATTTAAACATAAACATATTCATTTGCGTCGCGGGCGCCGCGCATCGTAAGCCCCATACCTATTGACCGTACGTGCATCCATTACTGCCACACTATATTGAACTTTATCACATGAGGAATACAGGTCAATTCCGTAAACGTTGTGGTACCGTCCTTGATCCGGAAAATGATTATTTTGAATAATTTTGTCAGTTGTAATGTAAGCATTAATAACAGCAACTTTATTTTTCATGCATGATTTACTTCATTTGATATCTTAATCCTTCAAGCGCCGTGATCTAGACAAAATATATAAAATCATTGTTCCTAGCTACCGGGGTCCCATGCGACGCGCGAAGGCTTAATCATATTATTATAAAGTATTATTAAAATAATGTGTAATTAATAATATTGCGATTCTAAAGTAAATACTCCCTTACATAGACAATTAATAATTTACACAAGACAAAAATTGTTAGAAAGAAAGTTAATAATATTGTATTCGACTGTACTCAATGTAATGTATGTAGAAGTTTACAATCAAATTTAATGGTTTTCTAGGTCAAAAGTCAAGCAAAAATTGGACTGATATTGGGCACTATTTCAAGCACAATTTTTTGAGACGTAAATTGTACCTATAGCTCGTTCGATATTCGCGCACTGAGGTGAGTATGCTGGGCGTAGAACCTACGCCCAGCATACTCACTGAACGAAGCCTATAACTCCGAAGTTATTCGAGCACTGTTTTTTCTTTTTGGGCACCGTTTGGCACTATTTGGGAACTATTTTTTGAAGTATGAATTATGTTTGAAGCGTATACAGATTCTCCGGACGGAGGTGAGTATGCTGGGCGAAACCTTCGTCCAGCATACTCATCGAACTATGGCTATAACTTCGCAAGTACAAGAGCACTATTTTTTTCCTTTGGGCACTATTTAGCACTATTTCAGAACAGTTTTTTGACATTCATGAAATATCAGGATTCCATGGTGAGTATGCTGGACGAAGGGACACAATAAGTAACTTTAATTAATGTCACATATATTCAGATAATTTTGTTTAAGAACACTTTAATTTATTTGATCTAACAATGTTATATGAAAAATCTTTTATAACCTCTTTGTTATTTTTATAAATAAAACCAAAATTAAAAATATAATTCTTTTTTTAATCATCATCATCAATAATATCTTCTTCTTCTAAAACATTGATGTCGGTTTCTTTATTATTTTGGTTTATAGCATGTTCAGCATGTTGCATCATGAAGGTTTTAGTTAGTATGCACTTGGTCATGTGGCAGGAACATGGAAGAGGGTGCTCCACTGCTTCTGGGTCCAACATCGTCATTTGTAGATTGTAACTGAAAATTTAAGTATTTTCAGTAAGTGCTAGAGTGAGTAATAAATCGATGATAGATTTTTGGAGGACTCTCATAACCGAGTATGTTTCCTGAAGTGAATCGTTGATTGAGTGTTCATACTTTGATAAAGTATTCATATAGGTCGAAAATTCACATTCCTAAGCTACATACTTTAAATTGCATCAACTTGTGAAAATCATGAAGACACAAAGTAGATAAGGAGGTATTTTCTTTTTCTGGATGCCTAACAAGCACCTATCATTGGCTTTCTTTTTTTGTGTTGGGTTTATACAAATCGGCATATCCTGAACATGGGTTATACAGGTTTACAATGGCAACCTATTTTTGCCATTTATTATAAGAACTTGTTGGAAAATAAGCATATTCTATATTCCCAGTCCTTTTCGCTGCCCAGAACTCAGCGTATGAGTCGCGAGTCTTTTGGGTTAGATCGTCGAATAGTCTCCCTCATCTCTATCCTCAGGACAAGGAGGAGATATTGTACCTTCTGCTGGTAGTATCAGCTCTGTTCATATCCAGCTGGAAAGCTATGGGTTCTCCTTCTTCCACTTCTTGCTGCTGCGGCAACACAATCACAGTTTGCTTCCAATGTGTAGGCGGACTCTGTGGACTTGTGTCCAGAACTGTGTGACCGTCTCCTGCAGCGTCAGGAAGCTTGGGGAAATTACACTCGAACCATAGGCAGAGGCCTTGGTAGTAACCATTTTTGCTTGCACCTGTAATTGAAATAATAAAAAAATAAGTTGAATTTAAACACATTTTGGCTGATCGCAAAGATGGCGGAGGGCCTTGTGATTCACTACTGGGGACGCTGGGGTGATTGTGTAGAATGCAATTGTGTCCACCCGCACCCCAGCCAGAAGAGACGAGAAGGAACACTCCTCGAGGACATCTATCGAGACAATCGACACGCAAAAAGCGGCTGAGTGCTTGACTGCTGTGCTGGGAGTCGCGGGAGAGCCCGCGCGGAACAAATATTTGTATGGCCTACAGATAGTTGTTCCGGGTTTGGCTGTTTGTGTAAGTGAGTTTAAATGTTTGTAAACGCACCTATGATACAATACAGCAGGCGACATTTCCAGTGGGTGAATGTTTTTTTTTTTGTTACAATTAGATAATGATTTTATTTCCTGAAGTACCTATGTGACAGGACTGGGAATTATCTGGAATCTCCAAGGAAACAACATTACCATTCCTTTTAGTATGCTCCTGAACTTTAATATCAAAGCATTTTTTAGCTTTTTTCTTAATTTGATAACTTCGTCAAGAGGGAAACAAAACTTTTCATAGTGTAACAGCATTTTTGTATTTTCCACATAACACTCATTATTTTTTTAAGACAACTGTCTGAGTATAAATGTGTACGCACATTTATAAGCACTGAAGGATCAGTCTTAATCTCTCGTCAAGTAGGCGTCAGCCTAAAACAATGTAAGCAAGTAACGGTGGTCGGCCGACCACCCGACACCCGTTTATGGTGAAAAGACTCAACGTAGGCGATGAAGCGAGAGCACAGCTCGACGTAAGCAGTGCTTCTACTTGTGCTTCAAAGAAAGAATCCCGAACGGCTTGGATTGAAGAGATACTGATCGCGTGCAGTGTTCATAACTGTGCGTTGATCTTAACTGCAAAATTACACTAAAGCACGTCTATTTAATAACTTAATTTCACTTTTTACAATTTTCAAAGCTGTATTTTGACAGAAAAAATATTGACTATTTTGACAATACATTGCTGACTTGCCATTTTGTCTACTGTATTATAAAAAGAGGTTAGCATTATTATCTTCTTGGCTTTGGTATACGTATGTACAGTCAGCATCAAAAGTAGATGACCACATTCAGATTTTCAAAATCACTGTGCATTATATCACCCATAAATCGCTCAACAAGATGGAGCGCCAGTATTGAATGAAAATCATTAGAGTTCAAAATTAACTGAACACTACTCGTCAAAGGTCACTGAACTCCATTATGTCAAAAATTGCCGATCGTTATAATAACCGAAGACATCTTAACATTCAGTTTTACAAAAGTCACTGAACAATATAAAATACTTGTTTTGTTTTTCTAGTGTAATCACGGAAACGTCCAAAAATAACTTAACATCATAAAGAACGAAAGTTACTGAACATTATTTCGTTTCTGGGGGTCTACTCTCTTTCTCCGAAACGTAACTTCGTTAACGAACGAAAGTCAAAAGTAGTTACGTTTGTAACCCTACTCTATATCATTTTGCGTGAATTAGAGTAGGTTTAGAAAATTTTAATGTCAAATAAACTTCGGACGTCCGAAATTTCGAAATGAATAAAATGAAATGAAACCGTGGTAGAAAACGTTCAAAGTTTCGGCCGCAATTTCGTTTTACGTAGAATTAGAGTAGACCCCCTGATACGTAGCGTGTAAACTAGGGAATTCAATCCCGAATCGAGATTGTAAAGTCGAGATCCCTCGGGATTGGAAATGTCAACCCCGCGGGATCCCGAAAATTTTAGGATCTCGTCTAGTTAAAAAAAAATCACATGACTAAATACGATGAAAACTGCTTGTTTGTGTTTTACTAACATGAACATAATAAAAATTATGTACACGCGTTAGAAGTTATACTTCTTTGACGTACTTATAGAAAAATAATTATAGGCTAATATTTGAATTTTGTCACCATAATCAATATCAGTTCAGCACACTTTTTCGTTCATGTTTACAAACACGATCAAGGAAACAACAGAAACAAAACTGACAAAATACAACAACCTCAATGATTTATATTGGTTTAATACTATCTAATTTTTGACATTAAAAAAATATTGATTCAGGATATTGATGACTATTTAATTGAGGTGCCAGGCTGTTTATCGTGACATGATCCGCCTTACCCACATGTATTATATTTAAATCTGCATCTGTTATCTGCAATTAGAGTAAAAAATACTTATTACTTACACTTTGTTTACAGTAAAATAATACATTGGTTTTTTTGGTGTTATTATCTTAATATAACATAAATGATTAGGTTTTAAATGTACTTATGTAATTTGATATTATTATTATACTATTTGATATCCAAATAAAAATGTGTTTCTTTCACTGAACTTACCAATAGAACATTTCTTGCATGATATCCTTTGCGACAGTAATATTATTATATATATTATCTTTCTTCATTCTCCTTAGGTCTCATCATAGCAAATAATGTGCTATCTATACATTCTACATATAACACCGGGTATGTTAGTTTTCTTATAAAACCTAAAAAAATATAAAATAAATAACATTTTAAATAAGTACTAGTACACCTAAATAATGTAATTGAGGGTTTAACAAAGGTGTAAGGTTTAAAAGATATGCAATGTCTGCAAGCAGCCATTTGTGACCGTACAATCTACTTTCACACTGAGCTGATAAAAGATGTAGTTCGGGATAGGTACTGAATTCAAATTATTTGGTCACAAAACTTGCTTTATAATGCTGTAATATAATAGAAAAGTTACCTGTAATTTTTATTAGTTGTTAAATATAGTGGCATCAGAAGCTGAACCAGGCCAACGGGCTACTAAATTCATATTTCATCCCTTTCAATTTCTAAATTCTCCAGTCTCTGAACCTAAGGAAAGAATTGAATTGTGTTAACAAAAATTAATATAGTAAAACCTAATCCCATCTCCTACTAAATAATACATGGATGATGAAATAAAATTATTATATGATTTACAAGGTACCAATGAAACAAATAAATACTGCTATAACATACAACAAACTGATGATTTAGATACACCAACAAAGTCAGTCACTCGTATTAGCATTGTCCCTAATGGGTAAAATCGTACTCATTATGAGTTGGTGAAAAGGATGTATCATGTTTACCATGAGTAAAATGCGTAATGAATGGTGTTGTTTTGGTTGTCTCAAATGAATATTATACGGTAAGACATACACATACCTGGCTCCTTCAGTCTAAGATGGGGATTAACTTCGACATGTAAACTTTGTACAGATGGCTTATTATTATCGAAGATACTAAAATGATCCATCTTCAATTTATATCTTCATTGATTAGAACCACTATCTTCAACTGGTTCGGAGTTACTCCAGCCCAAAAATCTTTCAAAATCACTTGATTCACTATCTGAACAAGATATTTTACATTTTTGTGGATAGCCGACCGAAATCGAAAAGTAAACACATTGAAAACAGCTCGTAACTTTGACAAGTCGTTGACATTTATACTTTTATAAAAACACCAAAATAATATTCATTTATTCACACTGTTTAATTGTACTGTTATGAAACACGTGCTATAAATATAAAAATACTAGAAAGTAGATTATATACAACTTGGGCATATGTTATCGATTTTCATGCCACCTAGAACTAACTTCACGATTAATCACCAGTGTGACCAACTACAAATTAGAGATCCTGCCCAACTTAGGCAAAAAAACTGACAAATCCTGCCAAAATCGAAAGCACAAAATGCCAATGTAATTTAATAGCACTCCAAAAATTTAAAATAAATACACACATTATTTTTTGGAGTTTTATTTAAAATAATTGATCTTAAAGTCTAAAAGTGAACTGAATTAAATTGTACATTCGTATTAACATCGAATTTTTCTTGATCACTTTCTTTATACATCGCTTTTGTCATTTTGTCAACAAAAGTGCCAGAGAGTAAAATAAAGGACTTAATCTGCCAAAATGCAGGTTCCTGCCACATATGGTCACACTGGATACCACCTAGAACTAACTTCACTGTGTCGCTGTAGTACCAAATCACTCTCATCAATCTTCTCCATCGCCCCAAAAGAAGTATAACTTCAAAAAGTAGGTATTAAGGTAGGTAGGCTCAAGGACATTAAAAAGTAGTTACGGGTGATTTTGAAAGTAACTTCTTTAAAAAAAAAAAACAAAGTGTATCAACTACTATCTGCTAACCGACAAAATAACACGAGATCTCGCGAGATCGGGATTGCATTCCCTAGCTAGTGTAAACTTAGACTTACTATCACAAGAAGCTGAACTGCAAAATAAAAATATGCGCGTTACTATCTTCAGAGTTTTAAAATCAATCTTGTCCTATCCAAACTACATAATCATGTAAAAAAAAGTTAAAGGGATAGACATCTTTTACTACCAACTTACTTGGACCGAGTGAAAATGCAAAAAAAAGGCATGGCAGGCAGCTGTCAACGCGTCTTTTTCTTTTTTGGTTAAAAACAAAAGACGACAGAAGAATATGGTGTCAGTTATCAATTGCGCTTTTGTGACAAATAAACATTATATATAATGCCATTTAATAATAATATTGGTATAACGTCGAGTTTTAAATAGGATTGATAGCTGTCACACGTGCAGGAGAGATATTTTATTTTCTTAATAAAAAAAATTGTTGATAATAAGTAAAGGGGAATTACATTTGCATGTGTCTACTTAGTTTATATACCAAATACATAATATACGTACCGAAATACACACACATAAAACCCGAAAAATATTTCATTTTGTTCAAAGACGAAGAATGTTATGCTTTTTTTACTATAACTTTGTTAGTGACATATGAGAAGTGATTGCCATAGGTGCCCATAGTGCCCGTTTTGCATCGAGTGCCATGTTTGCCCTAATTTCCATAGGTGCCTTAAGTGTCCTTATTTATCTGAGTGCCATGTTTGCCCTGTTTGCCATAGGTGCCTTAAGTGTCCTTATTTATCTGAGTGCCATGCACGCCGTTTGCCATAAGTGCCCAGAGAGCCCTTATTGCCACGAGTGCCATGTTTGATATAGGTGCCATAAAGCTTTTATTGCAACTAGTGCCATGTTTGCCATATGTGCCCTTATTGAACTGAGTGCCATGTTTGCCCTGTTTGCCATAGGTGCCCATAGTGGCCTTATTGCACTGAGTGCCATGTTTGCCATATGTGCCAAAGGTGTCCTTATTTATCTGAGTACGATGTTTGCCCTGTTGGCCATAAGTGCCCACAGAGCCCTTATTGCACCGTGTGCCTATTTGCCCTGTTTGCCAAAGTGTCCTTATTTATCTGAGTACTATGTTTGCCCTGTTTGCCATAGGTGCCTTAAGTGTCATTGTACGCCCTGTTTGCCATAAGTGCCCATAGAGCCCTTATTGCATCGAGTGCCACGTTTGCCCTGTTTGCCATAGGTACCTTAAGTGTCCTTATTTATCTAAGTACCATGTTTGCCCTGTTTGCCATAGGTGCCCAGAGAACCCTTATTGCACCGAGTGCCATGGTTGCCCTGTTTGCCATAAGTGCCCTTAGAGCACTTATTGCTAGATGTGCCATGTTTGCCCTGTTTGCCATAGGAGCCCGTAGAGTCCTTATTGCATTGAGCGCCGTGTTTGCCCTGTTTGCCATAGGTGCCCATAGAGTCTTTAATGCATTGAGCTTCGTGTTTGCCCTATTTGCCATATGTGCTCTTATTGTACCGAGTGCAATGTTTGCCCTGCTTGCCACAAGTGCCCTTATTGATCTTAGTGCCATGTTTGCCCTGTTTGCCATAAGTGCCCTTATTGCTCTTAGTGCCACGTTTGCCCTGTTTGCCATAGGAGCCCGCAGAGCCCTTATTGCAATGAGTGCCATATGTGCCCTTATTGTACCGAGTGCCATGATTGCCCTGTTTGCCATAAGTGCCCTTATTGCTCTTAGTGCCATGTTTGCCCTGTTTGCCATAAGTGCCCTTATTGCTCTTAGTGCCATGTTAGCCCTGTTTGCCAAAGGAGCCCGTAGAGCCCTTTTTGCAATGAGTGCCATGTGTGCCCTGTTTGCCATAGGTGCCTTAAGTGTCCTTATTTATCTAAGTACCATGTTTGCCCTGTTTGCCATAGGTGCCAATAGAGCTCTTATTGCACCTTACTGCCATGTTTTTCCTGTTTGCCATAGGTGCCTTAAGTGTCCTTATTATCGGAGTGCCATGTTTGCCCTGGTTGCCATAGTCGTCCATAGCATTGCAACGAGGGCCGTGTTTGCCCTGTTTGCCATAGGTGCTTTAAGTGTCCTTATTTATCTGAGTGCCATGTTTCCTTGTTTGCCATATGTGCCCTTATTGCACCGATTGCCATGTTTGCCCTGTTTGCCATATGTGCCTTAAGTGTACTTATTTATCTGAGTGCCAGATTGGCCCTGTTTGCCATAGGTAGCCATAGAGCCGTAGTGTAGTGTTTCACGCGCGCCTCAAAGAGAGTCAGCAAAGCAAAGGGGCTTGCCAGGGCCTCCGCCTGCCGGGGTTGCGGGTTGTTCGAAAGAGATACCGCGGCCTCGGAACGTAAACGGCAATAGAAGGAATATGGGTGGGTTTTAGTCAGTACAAGTCTGACATGTCAAATAATTCATTTTTTTCAGGGACTGAGACGAAGAATGTTATGCTTTTTTTACTGTAACTTTGTTTAGTGTCTTTTGAAAAGTGATGGTCACCTACTTATGCCCTTTTATGAAAATCATTCATTTCTGGCGGTCGTCATGTTGATTGATTTAGGTGTAATACGGTGTACAGTGATTTTGAAAATCTAAATGTGGTCATCAACTTTTGATGCTGACTGTACCTACTCAGATCCCTTGAACGCCAGACCTACGCGTCTTATAACACGTATTTTTTATAAAAACGTAAGCTTTTTCTGTGGAAGTAGGCACGGAACGCCCTCCTCAAGCTAAACAAAACCAGTATATAATATACGCATATCTTTTTCTACTGGAAATTAAATCTATATAGAGCGAGGCAGTACTGTAAAGGATTATTAGCATCAACCAAACCTTAAAGACTACAGGCTAGTTTACAATTCGATTCTGAAATGGTTTAAATTTCTATTCTTAAAAATCTATTCTTTTTATTTATTTTTTTAATTTAAACTTTAATATTTATAAAAAAAAACAGCCCGAACTGAAAACAATCAAGGCTTGTGGTTTTGCTCTCAAGAGTATTTTCATCTGAAAGATGTGATGATTTGACTGGAAAACAAGCATTGCTGTAACATTCAAAGCCACGGCTGGTGTATTTAGCAGAGTATACTTTAAAAGAGGCCTATTCCTGCTGCTCAACCTTATGGCCAATATAATAATACAATGATTAAATGAGTATGCTTACCAACAACATGTTCTATGCTGTATGCATTTAAATCATGTGATTCATCCTCTCTCAAGTTGACCCAACAGAGGGCCACTTCAGTTCCCAGTAAGTCTTCAGGCTTTATAGTGAGGATCTCTGGCTTGCTGCCTTTACTTGCTCTCAACTCTCTGGCAAATGATGACATAGATACACCATAAAGGTTGTCCCACTTGTTGTATAATGATGGTACACTAAAGAAAAAGATTTTTGTTATAAATGAGTTTTATTTAATTGCAGGAGTAATTCATCAAGTTTTATATTCAGAAGAAGTATAAACATTTCATGATATTATTTAAGAAAGAATGATGATGCAGTTGCATATAAATACAGTAACAGTTAAAAATACAGGCAAAGATAGACTCACACCTTATTTCTATGGGGGTAGGCTGAAACTACAGAACACCGCCTGCTTTGATCCTACCAAATTCTTTTATGCTTTATCCATTTAAATATAGCTATCACAAAAATAATCACCCAAAAATGTTATTATTATAAGGTCTTACCTACATGGTGCAATATAAATAGTAGCACTTTCTGGGAATATTTCTCCTCCATCTTTGAGGAAGCGGTCCCTGGCAAACAGGACTGAGTCTAGCATACCCTCATGCAAGAGATAGAAACCCATCCACTCCGATACTATGGCATCTACCTTCATGTAGTTGGGTAATTCAACATCTTCTACTCTGCTGTGTATTACCTGTAAATCATTCAAGGATTTTGTTTATCATTTTCTATTTGCAGGTATTGTCTTTGCTCAAATTGAACTATCAATGCACAACCCAAACTGGGTTTGCATAGTGGTTTACAGTTCCCTCTCGACTATAGGGCTGTAGACTATAAGTAGTGGGAATATAATTAGTTGACTAGCATTGGCAGATCTTTAAGAGGAACTAGGGGACATGTTAATAAGACTTATGATCTAATTTAATTTTTCTTACCTCTATTACACTTTCAAACTTGTTTTCCTTCACTAACTCTTTAGCTAAATTCGCCAAATTACTAGCTTCAACAGCAAATACTTTCTTAGCACCAGCTTGAGCACAAAATATTGACAATATTCCTGTTCCACACCCAACATCCATTACAATCTTGTCTTTAAAAAAAGCCTTGTTATTTAAAATGGCATTCTTATAAGCAAGGGTTCTTGGCTCATCTTCAAGCATTAATTTATGCACCTAAAAAAAACATTTTATGAATTATGCATTCATAGATTTGATTTCAACACACTTGGTTTATCTGATATTTACTTCTAAGTCTTCATAGCTTGCAAAGTATTGGGCGGAATCCACTTCCATTGTTTTGCAATTCTTCTTTTTTATATTTGTTTCACTGCGATGATTGTAATATTATAAAAAATAATATTCCTTACAACAAGTCAACACGATACCTAACCTAAAAAATCATCATAACTTCCTTTTATATTATAGTACTCTGTGATCATAACATTAAAAAGTGTTTCCCACTTATTTAATTTTTCGCCATAAAATAAAAAAAAATTAATGGGCATTTTTTCTATTATTTTACCAGATACAACTACAAAAATTCGTGTTACGTCTAAAATCTAAAATAATTCAAAGATTGCTAAGAGTAATCTTATTTTTTATTCAAATGTAAAAATGTTGTCTTTAAAATTGTGCTACTAGCGAATACTGAAGTATATTATTTTTCCCCATAATCTTGGTAAAATTTGTGTTAAGTAAACGAGGACTTCTTCAGAAATCGACTAAAAAATAAAGCATGTTTTTTACTCTGTGATATGGAATTGTCAATTTTGACACAGAGCTTTTTTCTGTAATCTGTTTCCGTTTTGTACGTGCATTGTTGTATTTTTCGGATTATATAGAAAAATAATCAATTAGGTTTTTCTCTAGATAATGATTTCTTCTTGATTTAAGTACGACTTTAAACTTTAGTAATTGTGCTAAAATGGCTAAGGAGGGAGATATGTCACTATTCAATGATGTATTGGAGCCATTTAGACGAGTAATAAATACGGACCCGCCGAAAGACAAATTGTCGTCTGCTAGGAAACTGAATTTTTCTGATAGTAATACATCACTTAAAGAAGGTAATATTTAATTAGTTCCATAGACGTTATTGCGACTATATTTGCGAGAGAATTCGATGTTTATTGATGTACAAAATTGCAGGGCTTAATAACCTATTGTCTCTTGGTGGCAAAAGAAAGTCCAGCATTTGCATGAACGATGTTTGTACGCCCGAGAAACGCAGCCGGACGGAGTCTATCTCGACGCCGGCGTCCGCACCGCCTTCGCCGTGGGAGACGAAGAGGCTGAAGATAGATCTGATAGCTGCTAAAGCCCAGGTAAAAATGCCTTTTCTGCTTAAAAAAAAGTGAATGTAACTTAGAGAAAGAGGGAGAGAAAATAACGCTCTGTTATAGTATTCTTTGAAGTCAATTAATTAATCCTATAATGTTATATTTTTTGTATTTAGTCTACTAACAAATAAAAATTATAAACTGACTAGCTTTCGCCCGCGGCTTCGCTTGCGTTAAATTCGGGGTAACACAGTTCCCCTAGCGCCTTATTGATTTGTAATAGCAACGCTAAGGTTTCCCTTTTCTTCCCTCTTTCTCCCTCATACCACTTTTTAAAAAAAAAATATTAGCCTATGTCCGTCTCCTGGTTCCCAACTATCTCTGTACCAAAATTCACCAAAATCGGTTATGCCATTAAAGTGTGAAGAGGTAACAAACAAACAAACTCACTTTTGCTTTTATAATATTAGTAAGGATTCATTGTTGTTTTCATGTTTTTCAGTGAATCTACTACATTGTAACTAAATCCTATCTGTACAAAAATAAATAGAAAGTATTAAAAAAACTGTCATTAAAATCATTGCTTTTTAATACATGATAAAATTAAGACATATTAATGGCTCTCTAACTAAACAGTTAATAATATTTTTTTCTAGATAACAAAGTTAGAATCCCGCATTAACCACCAGCACACAATCGGGAAAGAGATGCAGATCCTATTTGAAGAGGAGAAAGGATCCCTGATGGATCAACATAAGAGAGATGAGAGAGCTCTCTCAGACATGGAAGATAGATTGCAATTGATTAGGAGAAGGGAACAGGAACTGAAAGATGAATATAATCAGGTGAAAATGTGGTTTTATTGTTTACAATGATCTTAGAAGCAATTTTGAAAAGTTTTGAAATTGTGAAGCACCAAGTTGTTTTACATCCGTTTTGGCACTGTCAAGTTAGCCTGGACTGTTCAGAAGTAATGACTCGCTATAGTTAAGTTAATGTCTCAAACTCTTATTTTTAAAGCTAACCCATGGATATTTAAAATTTAAATTTGCCACAGGTAATTAAAGAACAAAAGGAGAGCAAAGCAATGTGGGACAAAGAGAAAGGGGAACTTCAGAAACAGATAGCAGACTTGAGGGACAAGCTGCTTGAATGTACGGTCAGCAGCAAGGACCAGCTGTCGGAGATGAAGAAGGATATGGATGAACTGCTGCAGGTAAATATGTAAATAAAGTTAAGCAGCCAAGACTTTAAGTATTGTAAGCGGGTTGTGGGTTGTATGAAAGCGATACCTTGACCTGAGAACACAAAGGGCAAAATAATTAATATGGTTGGGATTTAAGCCAGTAAAGTCTAACACTGCACCTGGTCCGCCCAGAGTATTGGAAATGATGACATACCAACCGAAAAAAAAAAGTGTAAGGTAAAGGTGTAAAGATGCCACACGCAAAATACGCGCCTCAGACGTGGAGTTGCAGACACCAGCCCGTTATACAATACAAGGTAAAGATGCCAGTGCCTTATAGCTTAAAAATTATTCCAAATGGTTGTTGGTATTGGTAATGACATTGATTTCTTGTTATTGATTAACAACTAGTTGTACCCAGCGGTTTCATCCGCTGTTCTTTAAGTATTGTAGTGTGATTTTATAATATAGCCTATGACATTCACAAATAACATAGCTTTCTATTGGTACAAGAGTTTTCAAAATCGGGTCAGTAGATCCAGAAATTACCGCTACAACCTCACAAACTACCTCTTTATAATATTATTAGCTGGCCACACGCGGCTTCGCCCGCGTGATGATCGAAAAGAAAGTATCTTATGTGTTATTCCAGATCTCTGTGCCAAATTTCATCAAGATCCGTTCAGCCGTATTGCCGTGAAGGAGTAACAGGCATCCATACATCCATCCTGACAAACATTCGCATTTATAATATTAGTAGGTTTAACTGTGCTGCGCGGTTTCACCCGCGTCTTTGGTCACTGCTGCACACTGTTACTTAGTTATAATGTAACTTTCTCATGGCAATTGGTTTGTTTTTAAATTGGTCCTGTAGTTGTTGAGTTAATTCATTACATACAAAAACGCTATAAAATTAGTATAGTTCCTGGCCAATTCAGCAGTTTCAGTTTTGATTACTACCACTGCTTCAGCATTTTTATCATCACATTTCAAAATTCATCATTATTACTGAGGCAAATAGTGCGAGTTTTTAAGGAATGGATGTCTATGGAAACCATCACCATTTTCAGCCAAATGGTTGAAAAAGTTATAAAACATTCTGTTTTATTAAACGCCAAAACATGCTCTCAAGAATTCATTCTTTTACAGGCTTTGGAAGGTGCTCAATCTGAAGTAGAAATGTTAAAGACAGAAGTTGCCAGACAAACCAGTAGGGCAGAACAGTGCACAACCCTGAGGACTCAACTGGAGAAGCAGACCTTCGAATTGCAGAGCGTCACCAATAAACTCAAGGAGTTGGAGTATGAGAGGGATTCTTACAAAGACTGGCAACAACAGGCTAAGGTAACATTTGTGGTTTTACAGGCCTTCCAATTAAGCAAGATTGTGACCGGTGCAAGAGGGGTATGGTGAGGTGTCGTGAGACTTCTGTCATGCACACACTAATAAGTGTCAATACCGTAATAATAGTGTGGAGATCATATAGGCAGTTGCTACATGTATAATACTTTCAGCTGCATCCGGTAAGACTGGAAGCCGACCCCAATCTCAGTGTGAATGATGTAAATACGATTTTGTAATAATATCTAATTTAAAAGAGTGTCTATGAACTTTCTTGCCCATTCTTCCCCATAGAGATCAATCCTTTTTGGAATGGGCAACTACAGTACTTTCACAAGTTATTATATTATATCTTGTGACTGTAGATTTAACATTTTGTTTTTTTGACATTCAAAAGTGCCTGTAATGGTCTAATTGAAATAAATGCTTTTCATTTTTTGATTTGATGCCGACGAAAAATATCTCAGGCGTGATGGTTTAGTTTCCTCACATTGTTTTCTTTCACCGAAGCAAGTGAATCACACGCGATACACACGTGAATCCAAAAATCCGAGCGGTGTTTTGGACAAGGAACACCATAGATACATACGTAAACTCATACCCTTTTCCCAAGGTGGTAGACAGAACCATCGAACGCCACCTATTACGATCCTTGCACACTTCTTTTGTCTTCCCCTTTCATACATAGGTTTTTTTTTAATTTACCAAAAAAATAAATCTGATCCCAAGCTAAGCAGAGCTTGTGTTATGGTAACCAGACAACTGATATACATACTTATTTAATTTATAAATACATACATATTATAGATAATTCACACCCAGACACAGAACAAACAATCATGCTCATCACACAAAGTTTGTCCTGGGTGGGAATCGAACCCACGACCTCCGGCTCAGCAGTCAGGGCCACTAACCACTAGACCAACAGGCCCGTCAAGAGCAAAAAGGAACATACATTATTTAAATGTCAATGACCCTCACACTAGGATACTCTGTGTCGTTGGGTTCAGCCTCTTTTGTCTCTAGTGGAACAATATACTTAGAATCGTTTTTAAGATATTTAACTGACTCTTGAATAAGACCTCTCAGTAAGCTAAGCAATGGCACATAACTTGTTGTTCTATTACAGACTGCACAAAAACGCTTAAGCAACATGGCGGAACTAGAAAAAGAAGTAGCACGTCTTCGTGCGCAAGAGCGATCCATACGAGATACAATAGGCAACAAACTGTTGTTGGAAGAACAAGTGTACACGCTGCAGTCCAGGGTCGATACCTTGCAGCCTGTCCAGAACGAGCTGCATGAAGCCAAGGTAATGTGGTCTTATGACGTTGTGATTATGGTTGATTTTCGCTTGCAATAACTTCGATTACAATACTTCTAGCCATGGCAGAACTTTTAGCAATCAGTCCCACTAATTTCTGACTTATTCTTCTACATAAGACTGTTTGAATAACAATGTAGGAAAAAAGCTACGTATTGTTCGTTACTACATTCGCGTTTACCTTGAAAACGAACCCAGGCCGAATGTGATCAAAAGTATCGTTTTGTTCTCCCTTTGGACTTGGAATTTCGTAATAAGGTTAATTGCCAAATCCGATCAGGCGTTAATTGGTTTAGTATGAATTAATGACTGTATTTGCTCCGTATTTTTTCTAAGGCATAGGACCACTAACCAAATTTAATTTTCTCGCAGGTTAAACTAGCGTCTCTCGAGTCATCTGTAGAAGAATGGAAGGCGGCTGCACGCAACCACGGCATAGACAACGCGCGCTCTCTGTCGAACACGCTCGACACGGCTCTCAACAGTCAACTGAACGCCACCGCCGCGTCGTCGCAGGCGCAGTCGCAATTAGCGCAACTAGCTGAGGTAACATTACGATTTTTTTTTTATTTTCTTGAATAAATAGTACTTTCAAGTCGAAAGTAATCAGTCACTTCATCGGGATTTTGCATTAAGTTATTTTAAGTTTTACTTTTATTTTATTTGGGAAAACAAACGATTACACATTACAGTATTACACAAAATTACAGCTATAAGATTAATAAATGTATAACCAACGACATTTTCCACATTTTATAAAAACAATTAGTTACAAGATACAATGCGACGTGCGCTTAAGATTCAATATGCACACGAAATTACAATATGTGTTTTTATTTAAACCAAATTGGCATGCAAGTTAAAGAACCGATCGATCCTCCAGTGTAAGAGAACGATTAGAATAAAACAAAAACAACACTAAGTCTATTCCAAAACGGTTTCACGAACAAGGCTTTTAAATTTTCCAATTGGTGCAGCAAAGATGTCGATATTTTGAAAGAAATTATTAAATTGACCAGTAATGCGACGTAGGGGTGCTCGTAAGCCCGCGTTCGTACGACTAGAAGAAACAGCAAATAGAGGACGTGCGCGCACCCCACGGCTTATAGTTGTTCTGGGTACTACATATGTAATCCTATTAGTGATATCCATACAGTCACATGTGTTATTACATAAGTCATATAAAAACATTGTCTCCAAAATAATACGTCCGGCTTTAAGCTTATGCAGTTTAAACTTATCCAATAGATCACTATAAGAAGCATAAGTACGAAAACAACGGTAATGCATGGCTTTCAAAAATTTGCTTTGAACTTTCTCGATTGCGTCTGAGTATTTCCTGTAGAAGGGATTCCACACCGCTAAAGCGTACTCTAACTGAGACCTGATCAACGATTTATAAAGGTACAAAGATGAATATGGTCGGACAAATTCAGTGGCCGATCTCATAACAAACCCATACATACGGAAAGCATTATTTACAATTTTACTAATATGAACATCAAGGTGTAGTTTGTCGTCTAAAAGAACTCCAAGATCACGTACTAACTTTTCTCTTGTTAAAATTGTATTATTTAAGGAGTATAGATGTATAATTGAATTTTTGTTTTTGGTAAAACTTATACAGCAACATTTAGATATGCTTAGCTGTAATTTATTATTTGAAAAATATGCAGAGAATCGGTCCAGATCCTCCTGAAGGAGTAGACAATCTTGCAGATTCCGAATAGGCCTAAAAATTTTTAGATCGTCCGCATAAAGTAATAATTTAGAATTAAGAAAACATTTGCTAATGTCATTGATAAATATGACGAATAAAAGAGGTCCCAAGATAGAGCCTTGTGGCACTCCAGAAGTAACACTCAGAGTACTGGAAATGAAACCATTTATCACAACCCTCTGAGTCCTGTTAGACACGTAGGAAGAAAACCATCTCAGAAGATCCCCACGTATACCATTGAATGCAATCTTACTCATTAGCATCTGATGGTCGACCTTGTCGAAAGCTTTGCGGAAATCTGTGTATATAGTGTCAACTTGAACACGAGAGTCCATGTTGTTGAACAAATAGTCTACAAAAGTCACCAGGTTCGTTGTAGTTGACCTTCTTTTGACGAATCCATGTTGTTGTTGAATGATAATATTGTGCAACAGAGGGTATATTTTATTATGAACCAATCTCTCGAAAACCTTCGACAAAGCCGACAAAATAGATATAGGACGATAATTCTGCACATCACACAGGCGGAGGCTCTGGCAAGCCCCTCTGCTTTGCTGACTCTCTTTGAGGCGCGCGTGAAACACGAACGCGCCGTCGACACGGCCTGTCGTCAATCGACGGACGGACGGACGAACTACCCATTGCTCACCGCCCACAGGCCCGCATCTACGGTGGCCGGAAGTCGTCTCGCGGCGCCCAGCGCCATGGGCGTCTCCCGCGGCGGCTGGGTTGGGCAGATGTTCTCTCCCTCAAACGCCCGGCCACCTCCTTCGCTAGCATTACTGCTTCGCAGAAGGTGGTGACCGCTTCCCATTCCCTCTCGCTCCGGACCATGGCCTGAACCAGGGCCGGACGCGAGAGATCGCCGCCGCCGATCGCCTCTACGAGGGCACGGCGGTGCTCCGCCCAAGCCGGGCAGATCGCCACTGTGTGCTCCACCGTGTCCTCCGGGCGATCCTCACAATGGTGACACCCGGGCGCTTCCTCCCGCCCGATGATGTGCAGGAACCTCCCGAAACTTCCGTGTCCGGTGAGGACCTGCGTCAGGCGGTAGGTGAGGACGCCATGACGCCATGACGCCTCTCCAGCCACTCCTCAAAGAGGGGACTTACCGCCACTATTGTAGCGTGCCCTGCACGGGGTTGCGACAGTCGCTCTCTCCATGCCACCATGAGATCGCACCGGAGGTCTGCCCGCCGAGCGGCAACTTGCCGCGGCTGCACATCATCCTTAGGTCCCGACTTATAAACAGGGGTTATATTTGCAAGTTTCCACGCTTTAGGAAAGCATCCTTGGGAGATGGATAGATTAAATATAATTTGGAGGGGTATACATAGGTTCGCAGATGTATGTTTTATAAAAAATACTGGAAGACCATCCGACCCAGGCCCTTTAGAAGGATCCAGTGCCTTAAGCCCACTAAGTACTTCATCAACAGTAAACTGAATTTCACTTAGCAGAGTGCAACTTTCGGAACAGTCCTCAAACGTGGACGGGATATTAGTCGTTGCGGAAGGTTCGTAAACAGATTTAAAGAAGTCTGAAAAAAGATTACAAATGCTTTCTGGGTCGCTAGTTGACTGGTTGTTATAATTCACAGTAGATGGAATGCCAGCTGCAGATTTTTTCTTATTTGAAATGTACTTCCAGAAATGCTTGACATTATTCCGAATACCATCCTCAACAGAAATTATATATTTATTATAACAATTCGTGCATTCATCTTGGAATCTAGACCGGTAAAGTGCAAACTGCTCATAATCCGAGACGTTGTGGTACATTTTCCATTTAACCCAAGCCTTTGATTTATTTTTATAAATATGTATAAGTGGTTTTGAGAACCATACAGGAAACTTTGTGGATCTGCAGACAGTCAAAGGTACATATTTTTTAATAATACCAAAGATGGTGTTATAGAATGTATTGACGGATTCGTCAACGGATTGGTTGTTTAGGGTGTCTTTCCAATTTATTTCTTTCAACTCGTTATTAATTTCATCATAATTTGCCTTGTAGTAATTATATTTTTTTATAGTTTTGCGTACCATTGATCTTGGCGGTAAATATAGTGATATGAATACACAGAATGGGGGATGGTGGTTGTCAAGTTGTAATAAGTGATTTGTAGGTGCAGAAATCGAGCAATCATCATTGCTTATGACCAAGTCTAATATCTTCCCGTTAATATTTTTAATCGTATTAAATTGGTAAGCGTTTAAGGTAGACATGAATGCACTCAAGTGACTACACACGGGAGAATTACCTATACAGATCTGTGCAGAAATTGAATTACTGTCCGTGCTAGTAACCCAGTCGACCTCCGGCACGTTATAGTCTCCTAACAAATAAAACTTTTCGATATCGATCTCATCTAGAAGTGTTTGTAAATAGTCAAAATATTCAACATAAATACACTCAGGTGTCCTGGGTGGAATATAAACTGCCACAATCATTTGGTACTTACCTCTAGCTGAGCTCGGTAGCTGTACAAGGACCTGTTCGATACATGTATGCATAGATAACCGTGGAATTACTTTTACCGAATTCAGGCCCCTCAATATCGCCATGAGAACACCACCTCCGTCTTTCTTATTGGTACCCGCGCGGTCTCGGTCACATCGATATACTTCGTAACGCTCATCAATGAACTCGTTATTAAATATCTCGGGCGTTAACCAAGTCTCAGTAAGAATAATAAGGTCGTAACAATTAGCCAATATGTTCATAAATAGAATATGTAATTTGGTACGGATTCCCCTACAATTTTGATAATATATTATAAGGTTATCAGTCATTGCAGCGTAGAATCTTACAAGAAATAGTCATACATGCATTACCCGTTATAAACGCAGCTCTAACTAACATCAAAGAAAATATACTATATAATAAAAACTTAACAACAAGAAACAAATAAGATATAAGAGAATATATCAATAATAACAAGCGACATGCCAACCTACAGTGTTTGAATAAAATTATAAATACGTGTACACTTACGAGTTCGCCTGGCCAAAAACTCACAGCAATTTCACATAGTAGCACATAATTGCATACATAAACAATCAACACACGAATAGAAGAACAATATTTCACGACATTAACTTCTGACTTGTGACCCGAATTAAATGAATATAGAACAACAATACAATTATACAATACAATTAATATAAAATAACATGCAAATCTGAAAGCCTCTACGAATTCTAAACTAGCTGAGGTAACATTACGATTTTTTTTTTATTTTCTTGAATAAATAGTACTTTCAAGTCGAAAGTAATCAGTCACTTCATCGGGATTTTGCATTAAGTTATTTTAAGTTTTACAGATTTCGATAAAGGGATGCGCTTTACTGCTTTTCTTTTTGAACGCCAATGTCACATCATATATCTAACAAGCAAGCACGTGTCCCGTCCAGGGCTTGGTACGACACACAAAATGGTAAAATTAGTAGCTTTACGTGGAACGCGCTTGCCTTTCTGCTCTAGCGTTTAAAATGTTAAATTTGTATTTTGAAAATGGCTTAGACGATGTGATCCCATTTTCTCTGACTCTAAGCGATACGTACGTGGTTACATAGTTAGTAGATTCTTAACGTTTAGCTCAAGACCTATAATTGAAATTCCTAAAGTGCATTTCATGAGCTCACCTATACATATACCGCTACTAAAATCGTAAAATACGCATCATCGTTAACACACAATATGTGATATTTGTTTGCAGGAAGTGGCGTCAGTGAAGTTCGAGCGCGACAAGGCGACGGGAAAACTTAACGAACTGCTTATAGTGCGCAAGAATCAGGAGAGTCTCATCCACAGGCTGCAGAAGAGACTGCTGCTTGTCACGCGTGAGAGGGACAGTTATAGGTAAGAGCGGCAACAGCGCACAACGTACAGTGCAGCAGCACTGTGCGTTGTTGTCGCTTGATGGAAAAATGCTCAAAAGGCCTCAAGTTTGAAGTTTCCAGTTGGGAGATTGTTGCCGCATATTGCAAGCAAAGTACAGAACTCCGCCTTGATTATTGATTTACTGTGCCTCGGAAAACATGTTAAGCCGTTGGTTCCGACTGTCATAAATCTTTGACAGTCGTTACAGGTAGTCAGGGGCCCAAAAACTCTGACAATCAGTCTTACCATGTGTAGTAACTTGGTTATGGAGGTCAGATAAGCAGTTTCTTCATGTAAAACTGGTATTCAGCTGCATCTGGGTAGATTGAAAGCTGAAGAGATGAAGATAATGGACAGAGAGTGTCACTTAATTCCTCTACTTACATTAATATCTACTATAACATAATAATATGCTATTTTTCTCAGACAACAACTAGATTGCTATGAGAAGGAGCTGACAGTGACGCTGTGCGGAGAGCCAGGCGCCGGCAGCGCTGCATTGCTGTCAGCGCGAGTCGAACAGCTGGAGAAAGCGCTGCAGGGGTACCGCGACCTGCTGGCCACGCACGACCAGACCGCACACACCAAACGTGACTACTAAAACCATAATACTTTTTAAACCGACTGACGCACAGTTTGTAAAATAAAGTTAAAGAAGTTTCCAGATAAAAAAACATGTTTAGTGATGGGATATATTGCCATGGTTATGGCATATGATAAAGCCTTTATTCAGTAATAATCACAAATCGCCGTAACGTTCCGATTTAAAGGGTTTGGTCTATTCAACTAGTGTCACCCATACCACACTACATGTATAACAGTATAGTAGCTATCGTAAGTAAATTATATCGAGAATAGCTTTTGCCCGCGGCTTCGCTCGCGTTAAATTCGGTATAACACAGTACCTGCTATCTGCAGTTTTTGCCCTAGCGCCTTATTGATTTGTATAGCAACTAAGTTCTTTTTTCATCCCTCTTTCTCCCTCATATCCCACTTTAAAAAAAAAAGTTAGCCTATATCCGTCTCCTGGTTCCCAACTATCTCTGTACCAAAATTCATCAAAATCGGTTTAGCCATTAAAGCGTGAAGAGGTAACAAACAAACAAACTTACAAACTCACATTCGCTTTTATAATATTAGTAAGGATAAGGAATCTCCATAGTAGTCTCTGTTGACCCAAAAGCCCTGGAAAAGGAATCTATTCATCTGAAGAGTTATCTGGTAACGCTGATGCGCTGACACAATAAGACCAGCCAATAGCCATTCAATCACCTTTTTCCGTAATTGTACTCCAATAAAGAAAATTTTGACGAGGGAAAACAAGTAACGATCGTAGCGTTCTGGGGTTTCTGCATCATGTATGCATGTAAAGAGAATTTTCTCGTAGCTAAGGAAGAACTTACATTTTCTTTAAGTGGTGGAGACCTTACGCGCTGAGTCGAGCAAATGGCGCGAGGAGGCCGAGAATCTGAAACGTGACGTCGCTAAGTTGCGCGCGCAGCGAGACACACTGCACGCCAACCTCGAACGTATTGGTGCGCATACGCAGACTAAGGTAACTATATAATCACCCTCTTGATTCTCAGAAAATTAAGATAGTAGTGTAGTGTTTTATCACATTTTTTTACAATTTTAGCTTTTTCTGCAACTCAACAAGTAATTTCTTTTTTTTTTTAAAAAACGTTTTCCGTCTCAGGGTGCTCGGCAGCTGTGAAACATCTATGTTTATATTAGAATTCATAATTAAAAATCCATAACGAAATATGGAGTAAAGTAAGAACACATAGGGGGCGCCCGGCATGACGAGCGTCATGACGAGTCGGTTTTACTGCCAAGGCGTGCCAATAGATGTTTCTAAAGAGCAACAGTTCATGCTGAGTCATTGTGATGGACTACAGTCTACATCCTTTATAGGAAGAGGGAACATAACCCACAGGCTGGTTGTGTGGTCAGCAGACGTGTGATACCAGAAGCTTTTGAACTAACTAACTCTTTAAAGCGAGGCTTCCTCGCGTACCTTTCACTTCCCCCGTTATTGTGCTTCTACTCACTATTTCATCAGAAATTTAGGGTTTAGTATCCCTGCTGAGGTTGCGGGTTTTTCGAAAGAGATGAGATATCGCGGGCCTCGGAACATAAAGGGCAAAACATGGGTAGGTTTTAGTCAGTAAAAGTCTGACATTTCCCTCTGCTCCGTCCATAGTGGCGAAAGTCATTTGATAATAAAAACGTTTTATTTTCCCCTGCTTTCTTCGTCTCACATAGTTTTCTTGTGTCAATATTAAAGGTACTGCATCTGACCAACAACCCAGCAGCCGAAGCTCAGAAACAAATCCAGACGGAATTAGAAGCTGCTCAAGAAGAGGTATGTCATATTTTATGTTGTCTTAACTTTTTCTTATTTTTTATTGACATATGGATGTATTGAAAGGGAAATGTATTGCTTATCAAATTGAGACAGTTTGATTATTTGTAAATGTAAAGTATATTCCTTGATACATCCTTACAGATGACTGATTATGAATGAAAACTTTGAGTTGCGATTACATTTGTGAATACTCGGACAGTTAAAGTTAATAGTGATTTTGCTACACAATCTGTTTCTCTGACTGTACACACATAACATTTTCTCTATCTTGATATCTATTGCTAGTGTGTAAAATTGTTCCTGTAATAATGCTCTTAACTATTATTATTGATGCTAAGTTGTAATATATAGTTTCTTGGGCTACAATATTTTTGTACAGTAATAGTTTTTCCTGGCGCTTGTTGTTTATCATTTTCTGATTATAGAAAGAACATTAATTCATTCAGTCGTTAATAAAAGCTACATCATTGAATAGTAAAACATACAATTGACGAATGGCATAAATTACCGGATGCTGAAGATAAATTTTATCAAAATAACTTTATTTCTTAAAAAGGATTTAGTGTTGTAATTTTTCACGCACAGTTCGTTTTTAAGTCCGATGTTAACAAGGCGACTCTATTTCCACCAACCAGGCTCAAATCCAGACGGCTGCAATAAAAAATTAGTTTTTAGTTTTTCCATAAAGATTTTTATGGAAAAACTAATAACTAATTTAACTTCAGCTGTAGTGCAAAAGCTCTTCGCATCCCTTCTTGAAGAAAAGCAAAAGAGTCAAGTCTGTTAAAAAGCCTCTTTAAGGGTAGCTCCCAAACTAAGTAATCTTATGTTAGATGTATTCTTTATAGAACTTTCTGAAAATACTGAAATATGAACATTTTACATTTGAAGTATTACTATCATACTAAAAAAAAATTTTTAAGTTAATATTATTATATTAACTTAAAAATTTTTTTGTTTAAAAAATACTATTATAGTCTATACAAGTCTTGAAACTGACATGGTCACTAATATTATTATTAATACTTAAAACGGGATATAGATCGCCGAAATGGTACAACAACATCCCAAACGTGGTGAATATCCCGTTTTAAGTGTTAATATAGTACATTACGATATTAGTGCGTTAAGATGGTTCACAACATGTCGGAATTTCAGCCCGAGCCGAAGGCGAGGGCGTAATTGAGCCGAGCATGTTGTAACCAATACGCACGTATATCGTACGACGTTTTTTAACACATTTGCGAGGAAACAGAAAAAAAACATTTTAAATAAACTCAATCTGTGAATGCACACTGTTGCTTTCCCACCATTTTAACAGCGAGCTAGCGCTGCCTACTTTCGAATTAGTTCGAAATTTGAATAGCAACAGCGCTAAGCGACAAAACCCTTTAAATAAATTAAAAAACAAAAAGAATAGCAACAGCGCGCTGCTCACTAGCTGGAGTAGTGCGGCGGCGCTCAGTTCCAAATTTGAAATGGCAAATAATCCTGTTATGGAATTTGTATGGGCTATAACTTATTTAAAACCGGTGGAATTACATCAGCTTTACGAGCAAGGGTGTTAAAAATAATATTACAGTATATGTCAAAAATGCTTTTTTTTAAAGTAAATCTTTGAAGATTTCCACCGTGAGCCTAGCACAAAAAGTAACTTTGGACTTTAAAAAGGCAAGTTAAGGTAGACTTTCGAGCCATTAGTAACGATGCAAACAGCGAAAGTTTCTTCAGCGAATTTTGTCATTGACGCGTGAAATTTTAAAACGGACATCTCTAAACCAATCGCGATCCGGAATTCCCTGCATATCGTTGAAACGATGTTGTATGTTTCTTGCCCCTTAATGGTAGATAAAAATCAAAATTAAGATATTGATTAAATATCCACCCAGTTACCCATTGAAAGGGTCTTTCTAAGCCGGTAGCTAGTAAGCCGTCCCGAATGGGTCACACTTTCAACTCTCTTAAAAACATGGTCCAGGTGTACGGTGCTTAACACCGCCCCTTCCCCTCTTAGCTCAAAACTACACCATCTAAACGGGTGAACAGGTTTGATCATTAATTTAGGTCGCAAATTCCATTTTCCGAACTTTGCCCCATGATGCTTGATTCACCCAAATTTATTTTTGCCCATGGAGTACCAGAGGATGACTGTACATTTGTACAAGGTGGAAGAGACACCACGTGTTCGATACATCATTCTGACCCCCTTCTCCCCCTCTCACAGAAACTTTTCGTTCAGTAATTTAAAAAAAAAGAAACAGTTATTCCATACATTTTGGCCTTGTAGGTATTGTAGCTTTGTAGGAAGCAGCTGATTTTTTTTAATAAACGACGAAAAATTTTGTAAATACGTTCACAACGATGTATCTGTACATAATAACCATTTTCGCGCCGGTGTCCTGTCCACCTTGTACTTTATTTTATTTTGTCAACATGTCTTATCACCTTTTTATTTGAAATGGATGAACCAATTTAGAACGTAGTTTACTTGAAGCTATGCGCAACAGTAAGTTTTTGAACTATTCCGAATAGTGATGATTTTATGTTTTAGGGTGTACTATCGCCAAAACTTGAATATAAAAATATAAAAGTTCACTCATAAAAACAAAATCCATCCATTTATCCTTTACTACAAAGAAATACGGAATAATATGCGACCTTTTAACATTATAATTTTTTTTTTATTAATTTACAAATTAAGAGTCTCGGTAAAAATCTGATGTTGCAATGCTCTTTATATATAATACCGACTAGGCGCTGCATTCAATAATAGTCCTTACGATGGCTCGATTCATTCTTTGGTGATGGTACACTTTTCGTATAAAAACCGTAGATAGCTTTTGATTAGTTAGATTTCTACTTCCACTAATGAAATAATCATGTAATATAATACAAAAATGAGCACCCAGATTTGCCTTAGACCACGTAATTAACCAACCGCTTAACAGGAGATCTATAGAGCGGGTACAGTAACGTTTCATACGAAAATTAACATTCTTTGTATTCTGTTAATGTTCATATTTGTTTGAAACTGAATCTTAGTCACCTACAGTAATCTGCAAATAAGCTTAACGAGTCAAGTATAGTTTTTAAATGAAACGCTGCTTTACCAAGCTTCAGTAACGTCAAAGTTGTTTTTATAAGTATCAGCTATAGATTTTAAGCATTGCTTTTGACTTGCAGTAACTTACTACTCTATATGACAAGGAGACTTGAGGAGACGGATGACGTCACTTCTTCATGTCACTTGTAAAATTAAGAACAGAACCACAAGGTACTATTTAAGCATATCACTTTCGTTTTCTACGAGGAGTTCATGGCTAAATGACCGCCGCTCGGGTCGATGGTTGCTCTATGGATGGGTGACCAGGACCACCCGTTACATACCGAGTTTCCTCCGTGCCTCGAATACCACGTAGCACCATTGATCCCGGCTGTTATTTGTAGATCTTTGACAGTCGTTACAGAAAGTCAGTGTTCCGAAAGTTTGACAACCAGTTCCACTAAATGGGTATATTATAGTAAATCCGTATTACCCAGTACTATGTTGTGGAGACCAGATAGGCAGTCGATCCATGTAAAGTACTGGTTATCAGCTGAATCCGGTTAGACTGGGAAAGGGCCCCAACAAAGTTGGGAAAAGACTAGGTAGATGATGACTATCGTTTTCAGTACCCAGACGGTGATAGTGCACATCAAGATCAGGTGGAGTACTATGACGTCACAGCAGGATTGTTTTATTGAGATTCAAGTGTGAGAAAGAGACAGATTTATACAGGACGTCTAGTGCCATCTCTTTCTCACCCCGGAAAACATAAAACATGCTTCAAGACGTCATAGTTATCCCACAAAATGAGACTTTCACACGCAAGAATGAGTTACAGTGACTAGCTAAGTCAATTTTTTTTTGTAAAACTCGTCGAGTACTACCGCGTGCTTTGCGTAGTATTATCATGCAAATGCGACAAAATTCCAGCACTTAATTTTGTTATTGTATGTGATACAACAGTAGTGGTTTTGTGTGAATGTTTTTCAGTATGTTATATTGCTTAAATGTATGTTTTTTCAGCTTAAAAGATTAAAAGCAACATTGCGAGAAGGAGGCGGGTCTCGCGATTGTTCCGAAGAGACGCAGAAGTTACGGCAGCAGTTGGAGAGTAGTCGAATTAAACTTAAAAGGTACATTTTCAATCATTATAATTAAATTAGTGTTAAGTTGTTAAGCGATTGGCTGCTACGCCGCGTGTCTCGTGTTAGTTACCCGCACGGTACAAATATTTGTGTGACCGACAGGGGTCTGGCTGTATGTGTCTGTGTGAGTTTAAATGTTTGTAAACGCACCCACCACACGGGAGGAATTCCTAGTGTGGGGCAACTTTTTTAATAAAACAAGAAATCATCTATCTGTAGGCCATACAAATATTTGTTCCGTGCCGGGATTAAACCCGCGACACGCAGCGCAGCAGTCGATCGCTCAGCCACTGCGCCAACCGTGTCGTCAAATTAAATACACGACAAAGTCGAGGGCGACAGCTGGTCTCAGTAAAACTTATTGTACCACGATTTAACTTGACTGATGAGCTTTCAACGCAGATATGAAACTACCCAAATTCCTAAACGTCGTGCAAAAGAAATATATGTTAAAACATTAAGATATTGTTTATTTCAGGTTGAAAGAAGAGTTTACATCGTCTGCTCAGGAGTACAGAGATGTATGTTATATGCTATTAGGTTATAAAATTGATAGAACTGGACATAAGAATTACAGGTAAGCCTTCTATACTTCGTTATTATCGTTTGACAGCTAAATAGTTTATCCTATCTAGACTCCAGCATACCCTTTCCACCTTCTAAGTCTCTTAAATCTTGCTTTTCACTACATAGTATAAAACAAAGTCGCTGCCAGCTTGTACGCTTAGATCTTTTTGACTGCGCAACGGATGTTGCTTTTTTGTAAATAGAGTTCAAGAGGATGGTTTATATGTATAATATTTTAGTACTTATCTACAATGCACCCGTGCGAAGCCTGGTCGGGTCCAGTGGCGGGCGAGGGGCCTGGATGGAGGGCAAGCTATCGACTTTTGATATGCCCCCCCCCCTCTTAGTGTTTATGTAGTTGTTAGGAGTCATTGGTATAGTTAAATTGCTGCGCAATACTGCTCTAGTAACACCATTATTGTAAATTATAGTTTTAAAAAATCTATTACCTATTTATTTACCTTTCACGTATGGGATTAAACGTTCCACGCGCCATCTATTGGTACCGAGACTCCACGCGACATCAAAGTTCTATCTCATAACGTAGGTTTAATAATTCGTAAAATAATTCAATCGATGGCCACTAGATGGCATATTACAAATTATCGATTTGTTGTTTTTTAAGCTTATGAATATATATTCAACGTTTAAATCTCACTAATATATTAATGAACATGTAATTCTTTATTTTGCTTTTCAGTTTTTACATTCACAAAGTCTGAAAGTTTAAATCATGCAAAATGACATACGAAATAACCATTAAGCATTATTCTGAAGCGGATTTTGATGCGTTTTTTATACCAAAAAAAGTTTGTCACGCTCCTTGAAAACAATAGAATAAACATACCTACCTACTGGGTCTGTACAAGAAATCATTTCTTGTGGATTCATTGAATATACGGTGAATTATAAGTTATCTCAATGTAGCATACCTTTCAGGCGCCAATTTCCGAATTCACATTTTAAAATTAAAATCACTGAATCAGTTAATCACTTAACAAAATCGTAGGTTGTCACATCGCACCAAAAACATTAACCACATTACTTAGTAATTTAAATAACATAACTAAATCAAAACTCCCAAACTAAACAAACTATACAAAAGAAACAAAATAATAACAATTGTCATTCGCAATTTGTTGCACTTGTTCTTGCAACTATATTCAGGTCGGTCATCGGATGGTTCATATGCGCGAACTTAATGGACAAGCCAGGCTTTACTAGCTCGTATAAATCGCCGTACAAGTACCTAAAATTTATCAATGAATTGTATTTAACTTCTATACAAATGAAAAGCCCCATTGAAAGCCAACGAGTGCGAAAGAGACGCGCTAGAGCGAGAGATCATTGCGCGCGCTTTCGGTAGTGTTGACATGTCACGAATAGCTCCGAATCAGACACGATTGAATTTTGTTCGAATTTGATGAATGATTGACTTTAGTGAGTCGTAGTATTTTATGGATGTAATGTAAGCGTGCGGCAAATTAATTTGCGTGTATTTAAAATATTTTTGTTCGTGAATGTTTATGTTAGTTTGGGTACAGTTAGGTAGTAGGTTATATAACTATTGGTCTGATTGGTGTTATAATTTAGGGCAAGCCTGGCTTATGGGCTTCTATTGGACCTTCGCCCCTGGTCGGGTCGTAATATTATAAATGCGAAAGTTTGAGAGGTATTTTTGTTTCTTTTTTACGCATAAACTACTGAACGGATTGGGATGAAATTAAGTACCTAAATAGTTTATAATTTAGATTAGCACATAGGCTATAACCGTTAGAACCATCCCTAATGCCTATATTAATAAGCAGAGGGGCTTGCCAGAGCCTCCGCCTGCCGGGGTTGCGGGTTGTTCGAAAGAGATACCGCGGCCTCGGAACGTAAAGGGCAATAGAAGAAACATGGGTGGGTTTTAGTCAGTACAAGTCTGACATGCCCCCCCGCTCCGCCCAGAGCGGGGGAAGTCATTGGATGATTTCCCATCCGAAAAAAAAATGTCTATATTAATGGTGTAATGGGCTTATTTTAATGGTAAAATGACTTATTTAAATGGTTCATTAAACCTAATTTAATTTTTTACAGAATATCAAACATGTACGCTGAATCCTCTGAGGAGTACCTAACATTCACGCTGGACGACGACGGCATAGAGATGGTCCACACCGACTATTCCTCCACTCTCGGCGAGTTGGTAGAGCTTCACCTGCACCAACACCGCTCCATCCCCCTGTTCCTTAGCGCTCTCACCATGGAGCTGTTTACGAGGACTACTATGCAGCAAATTCAGTGAGGGAAGGTATTATAGGGCTGTCGTACACTTGAGACATTGTCGCACACTTGAGATTTGGTCGCACGATTTTTTTGTCGCGCGATTTTTTGTCGCACGACTTTACTGTCGCACGATATTTTTGTCGCAAAATTATTTTTCGCTGCGAGTGTTTTTCGAACGATTATTTAGTAGCTGTGAGTTTTCTGCAACAAAATTTCTTAAGACTGCGACAAAATTTCTTAAGTCTGCGGTAAGCCCAACTTGATTTTTAATAGGAAATGCGAAAGATGCAACAGTGGTATTGTAGACTAGCAATATTTTTCTCTATATAGTTAATAATGTATCATCGCTTGGTATGAATAGTGGCGCATTTAGATGTAAAAATATACGCTTAGGAAAATGAAACACCGTTTTGCTCAAAGATATTGATTTTAACTGTCAAACATTTTCTATTTTAATGTGTGAATTAGGTATGGCTTAAATATTTTGGGTAAAGACACACAACAACCTCGTTCGGTTTTGTTGTCCAAAAAAATCTGCAGAAGCGAATGTGCCAATCTGAATAACGATAGCACTATTTATTCATATTTATTTATTTTTTCAACTATCTAAGACAACTCTTTAACATCCTTAGCGTTATTACAATAATCGCTGTCCCTCTGTAATAAGAACTGTAATGCCCGCTCACACTAAAATTAGATGACACCTAAATAAAAGCGCTCTATTGGAATTTCAACTTTTGCCTCAGCACTGAGAGATGAAGTTTCAATAACGCAAATAATTAATTTGAATGTTGCTAAACGTTAATAAAAAATATTTAAGTATCAAATAAACTTGTTAGCATTTTATTCAAATAAATTTTATAAACCGTTTCATTGTTGCATCCTTCGATAAAATAGAATAAGAATTTCGACTTCAGATTTTCTGATGGATAAATTAGATTTCTTTAAATAGTTTCGTAGAATGAACAATAGCTTAATTAAGTAAAGGAAGCGTTGTGAACTATTTAGTTAAGGCCGTAGCAGACATATTAGTTTTAGGATAGGCGATCGGCAATTTTACGCCATCAACGAGTTTCCTGGTACTTAGTCAGTGGCTCCAGTCTTACGAAGGAGTATAGATAGATAGAATATTCTTTATTATGTACACCATACAAATAACAAGAATAACATTAAACAACTTATAAATAGGGTGACTCAATGGGCGGTCTTATCGCTAAAAGCGATCTTTTGAAGACAACCTTTCTATAGTATCTAGTTATTCACTGGGTTGTGGATGTCATATAGGCAAATGCTCCATGTAAACGGAACCGGTAAGACTGGAAGCCGACCCGTACATTGTTTGGGATAGGCTGCATGATCAATGCTGCATCACGCTTGGGCGACTCTGCGTTCAATCGCTTAAGTAACGATTGTATTATCTCTACAATGCTTTCTGACGTATTGGATGGACTTAAAACGTGGGTGTGTAGGTGCGTAGGGTTCCAAAAAACGTCTCAATCGCAGACGATCAATACTAAGACTAGCATGTCTGCTTCAGCCGAAAATTTGACATGTTATTTCAAGAGAGACAGATCGTATTTATCGTTATATTAATTAATTATTACTAGTGTCAGGCAAATTCTTAATCGTATATCAATGTTTTCTGTGAGCTGCAACTTCAGATAGTACTAGCACTAATTTACTAGCACATGAGAGCTAATTTAGTTCACCATGCTAATATAAATGGCACGGGCGGGACTTTATTTTTGGAAAATGCTTCATTTTTGACGCCAAAACAAATGCAGTATTAAATCCGATTTGAATGTTCTACGAAAATAAATGTAGTGCAAATTTTGATCTGCGGGGCAGATGGACGTGGTGTCGAGAATGAGGCCCCAATTTCATTTCAAAACGTAAAAATTGAACAAGGATAAGTTTTAGTATAAGATCAATTAAAAGGATTAAGTCTTAGATTGACTCGCGTAGCTCTTATGCTATTTATTGGTAATTCTTATTAAAAAGTGATTGATTGAATAGATAATATCTGAATACATGGAGAATTAAATAATAAAAATAAATTAGATGTTTAAATCCATTTTTTTTTATCATGATCCGTCATGCCTGTGAAGTTTATATTAGAAACTTACACTGACATTGTAGACACTTGGCCTCTTGGCCTTTAATCCAACGCTTCGTAAAAAGTTAGTTCCTCTATGTGCGATAGTCTATAAATATCGAACAGTTCTGTAACTCGTGACTAGTGCTGGGTCGTCATATATTTTGTTAGTTGTATGTTTTAGATATTAGGCGTAGACTGCACTTTCAAAGTTATTTGTGTGAATTGGAGATGTATTATGAGGTTGTACGTTCGTAACTTGTGCGGGCAGTGAGTTGCCCGTTCATAATGAAAGTAATTTATTGAAATTAAACTGAGTTCAAAAGTAACCATTGCTTTTCTTGCCAGTTCTTCTCCGTAGGATGATAAGAGTAACGTCATATGCCTAATCGAGCCCATATAAATTTGTGAAATGAAATATTTAGAATTAAATCAATTCTTGACGATCGTGACTAGGCTAGACGCGTTAATAAAGATCTATCAGCTTACAGTGTTTCATAGTTAATTTCTATAATCTCATTGAAAAACATGACACATCAGTAGAGATGGGATAATCGGATGCATATTTACCTAAAGTTAATTTTTGGCTAACAAAGCATGGAAGTGGCTTGTTAGGATATTTTTATAAAAATAAAATCCCAAGAGTCCGGGATTACATACTAATCGGATGTATGTATATTTGCCTAACTTCCCTATTTACTTATAATCCCTGACGTTTAATCTCGTCAAAAAAATAAGTAGGGAAAAGTAACCATGTTACGTTGACACTGAGCAACTGTAATTTGTGTCGAATTGAATTTCTTAAAGAATTTCTAGAATTTGCGGGATTATTCCCATAAAAAAGTGCTTTCAATAATAGCCAACATCACAACTGAAAGTAAATATGCTCCCGAATATCACATCTCTGCACACCATAGTACATCTCCAATAGTAGAAACTTTATAGATAGCTATTAATCGTTTATAAAGCATTATTCAAACTATACCCCTTTTGCCTTGTCGGAACACTGCAGCAATAATTGTGATTCTATAAATATATTATTATTTGCAATAAAAAGATGTAGCTTTGCGCATGTTTAGCATTAACCACACTGTGGCGAATCCCGCGCGGTTGCCATTGTCACATATATGTGACTAGCAAGCGTGTGCCCTGGACGCCAACGACACAAATACGTAACAAAAATGTTGGTAAAATGAGCGGCTTGGCGTGGAGGACATTCGCTTGCATTTATGCGTTGACGTTCAAAAGGTTAATGATTGGAAAGTCACAAGACTATTCGCACCAGTTTAAACACCACAAGATAATCGAAGCAAACTAATTTCCCGTATCCCGCGCGGGATTCGCTTCAATTTGGCTAGAGCTTTAGTAACTTTCTTATAATATTGTTATCACAAATAAATGTTTCAATGTAAGATATGTTACAATATTTACGTAAGTTATAATATCAATAGCATACCATACTTTTGTACTTCAATAAATGTAATTATTTTGTAAAAGATTGACATTCCTTTGGTATCATTTTGTGCGGACACTGATACTCGTTTTGTTTACTACAATAAAGTTGTCTTTTGTGTCAAGTATTCGTTTTATTTTGAGAAATTCTTCCGGTAAGGCATGCCACATTCTTGTGTCATGTATGTTTTTTTTTTCATTTGTTTGAAATATTTTATTTTTGGTTTTATTCAACTACAGTACTTTCACAAGTTATTATGCCTTGTGACCGGATCTGTAACTTAATTGTGTAAAAATATCATTTATGTATTTAGTTTTGCAGATATGTTATTTAGTTTGGTTTCTTTGTCTGTTTTATGTGTTTTCTTTAAGGGACATTAAATAATAATACAGATACCAGTGTAAAATATTTATGAAGAAACAAGGACAATATATTATACAAATCATCTAATGTTTGCAATGAATTCAACTACAACAATTTAGTATTATTATAGTCAGACATAGTTAACAACGTGATTAGCACTAGGAAATAATTGACAAGAGCCGAGCTACGGTATTATGTATTGTTTTGTTCACAATATTACAAATAAGTACACATATAAACAATAATTATTTTTCGTTTTTAGAAAAATTAACATAATATAATTAATTATTAAGCTTTTATGACTATACAATGACTTCAACAACTATTGAGCTGCGTTTTCCCTCTTCGAATTTTCAGAAAACAAATGTACTATGCACACTGAACGCATCGCTCACGAGATCACGAAGCATTCAACGGCCAGACTAAAACAATAAATAGCAATAATAATAGTCCAAATTCAATGGATTAAATTATAGTATTAAGTTGCATTAAAGCTTATGCCATCCTCTGTCCTGAAGTTATACCATTACATAATGTAATGATTAGTAGAAAAACTTGTAACTATTTAAAGCTAAGAAGGACGCCGAGAAAGTTGTTTCTACTACTTTGACATCACACATTGCTTTGATTCATTTGAGAAATTCACGAAGATAAAACTCACATACAAATAGTCTTGGAAACATTTTTGGAAATAATTTAAAAGTAACAATAAATTACTTTTTACCTACAGTCTATAAAAATCACTTAATTTTCAATGTAAAATGTCTCGAAAATAACGATAGTCTAAAAATCTTACATACACATAATACTGAAAACGTATTGTATAACACTCTTCACGAAGTCCGCAGTCCGAATGCTCCGGCGTCGGCGTCGATGAGCTCAGTACTGCTCAGTACTGCTCAGTGCTACGCATCACGAGCCATGTGCACAGACAAACAAAACAAAACATATAACATAAATTTCATACAATTTTCAATAAAATTATTGCACTAAACTTCATACTTGTAACTTAATAATAAATATTGCATTAAGCGTTAACCACATCTCGTGAAGTAAAATTATTTAAGTCTTAAAGTACTAAGAGTTAATTAAATTTTAAGAACAATATTTCAGTCCGATGAAAATAACATTTCATCCTAATACGAGCTTCGATCATTGCAGCGACGTTCAACAACACGGAAATTAGAATTTATTAGAAAGTACCTAAGTTCCAAATATTGTGCTAACTACAGTCCCTATGTTAAACATTTTGACTAAATATTAAGTACGATTTGGTGCTCAAATTTAATAATGTAAGTGTTAATTATTTAAAACTAGGTATATAGAATTATTTATCTACAAAGTTCGAAAGGGTGCATCAGCTCGACAGATTTATCTAAGTCTAAACCAGCTAAGAGTTTTTGAATTTCATTAGATCTGACAGTGACACGATGTTAATTAAGATGGAGCGGTCACTAACGCCATGACTTAATAAATGGTATGAGAAATTACTTTTATAATACGGTACTACCGCTTGTAGTTACGACAGTTTTAACTACTGAATGTAAGTCAGAGCAAAAGTGACCGCTTCCCAAAACAACAGATAAGTTGTCTGTTGTTCTATCAAACTTCACACTTTTCTCATTTTGAGTATTTCAAAACGATGACCCTTTTATTCACGCTGAGTAGAAACTGCTCAAAGACTCGTGTAGATGTATTGACGGTGATTCTCCAGCCAGAGCGCACGGGGCGCCAGGCTGGCCCATCGCCGCCCATCGTCTGCACCAGCCACACACTACGAAGCCAGTGGATCACACCACGATACTAGAGAGTCTATGACTAAAGGATGCGTGTGGTGTCCACTTCGCTTACACTTCTCTCAATCACACTATTGTCCGTTATGTTTTTGTTGCCTGTGGACAAAATAATACGTTAAGAAATATAAAAAAATTGGTACAGATTTTGGGAAAGACGGTGCGATCACGACGATACAACCATGGTAAGTATCTGCTGGTCGTTTTTTAGTTGACAAATGCTTGATAGAGTAATTGTCTATGCCACCTTGGCACCATCTCGAAATGTAACTGTGGCGTTTGCAACGTCATATATACGCATGCGATCTATTGGCTAAAATCAAAACTAATACCACCAAAAAACAGTTTAAGAAATAACATTGAAAAACATGAGATTTTCGGCCACAGTCATGTATACATGACCGTTAAGGTACCCGACAGGGTATATGTGTTCTGTGTACATGACAGCCAAATGTGTCCAACACGCAACGGTCACGACTGCATCACACGCTTTTAAATGTAAAAGGATGAAATTAAAGGTGGCGCCTGAGAAGACGTTTTTTTGTTTCAATGAGATGAGACGAAGAGTTAAGAGTTTTACCAACAGACTATCAAACTGAACAACATTCTCTATGGCGCGAAAATCATGAAAAAAAATCAGCTGCCCCATACATTTGGTTTTTAGTAGATATTGAATTTTTGTACGGGGCAGCTGACCTATTTGTGCACGTGCGCTATAAAAGATTTCTTTCCGGGCTTTAGATGATGAATGGTCGACAGTAACCTTTACAGGGTCCAGTATGTAACGGATCGACGACGCGGCCGGCGTGGCAGGCGGCGCGCTGCAGGCGGCACCACGACGGGTACGTGCGCCGGTCCGAGCCGCACAGCTGCCGCCGCGCCGCCGCGCCGCACGCGCCGCACGACACGCAGCGCGCGCCCGACGCGCCGCCCGACACGCACCGCTGCCCCGCGCCGCATGATATCGACGCACACGTCGCATTTGCTGTAACAGTGATCAAGTTTAAGAAGATGTCAGAGAAAATAACTGCTCGATAGTACCTATCAAATCAGCGCATTCACAGTCCACTGATGGGCGTAGGCCTCTCCGAAGCTACGCCCCACACACTGTCCTCCGCCTTCCGTCAAGTGTATGTGTAAGATCGTCGGTCAATCTACTTAAGAAGCGACTGAAGCTGCCCTTGCTAATATGTGGTGGTGGTGGACATGGCCAGCCAACAGCCACTTAAGCTGCTCGTCAATTGAATAGAAGTAATCAAATCACTCCAAAGTCTTGCAGGATTTCCTTATGACTGTGGTTTACCGCTTTGTCCACTACTATTGGAGAGACGCCCCTGTCCCACTATACTGTACTTACCCATACAAGGTCCTCTATACGCCAGCGGCAGGGCTCTGCCCCTTTCACAGGCAGCTCGCCGCAGCGCGCAGGCGCCGGCGTACGTCCGTCCATCAACGGCGCAGACGGGCGTGCCTGCAACGCCGCACGCGCCGCATCGTACGCAATGCGCGCCAAGTTCTGCGTCCAGCACGCAACGCTTTTCTCCGCCGCAGCGCACGCCCTCGCAGCTACCCTCTGCAACACATGAAGTGGAAGGTGATGGTTAAATTATGAAATATTTTGTTACGTTTGTGAAAGAGTTGTAATTAACCTTTTGAATGGCTTTGTCACATATAATTATGTGAAGCAAGCGCCCCGCAACCCTGGACGATAGCGACACAAATATGTAGGTAGAATGGGTTACTCGGCGTGGAGCTACGCTCTAGCGTTCAGAGGTTTAAAATAATTTAGAAAAGTTCATAGATACAGGTAGGTACAGTCTGTGTCGATTAAATTAACAAGGTAAATCTCAACCATATCGCCACCTCTTATGGGAAAACGGAATGTTTCTGTCCGCCGACAGGAACATGGAGATTCGCACTCAAAAGAGAGGCCTTAACCCAGCAGTCGGTAAATTCAGGTTGTAGATGATGAAACAGAGTTCCACTACACAAAATCTTGGCTAAAAATCTTTTCTAAGGCTGAACTGTGGATATGCAAGATTTTTCCGTAATGAAAATCAAACTGTTTTATTTATTAACTAACAACCGATATTTACAGCAGCTTTAAATGTGGAGCTTGTTCAATCAATAATTATAAAACATCCTGTATCTAAGTGCAAGCGCACTTAATTTTACAGTTATCATTTCAATCGCTGGGAGAATACTTAGACATAAAAGTCTGCAGCACCAACGACTATACTTAATAGCAATAAATTCGTGCAAGATAAAGTTAATAGTAACTAGGCAACTTTCTTAGGCGCGGCGCTTGCATAGAAAATGCCTGTGTAACATTATAACGTGATAGAAATCAGTCAACCCGCGTGTAAATCCCGCGATTTTCCCGGGATTGTATCGTATTGCGGTTTATGGAACGTTGTTCTAGACTAGAACGTTCGAGTATCGGACTTTAGAGTGTAGATTACAAAGAATTTATCGTCTCTGATCGGACGTGGCAGTTCACGTCTGTTTTATGTTGTAAGATACCTACGTTGGTACTCGCTGTCAAAGCTTGATGAGTATGGATAGCATCAAAGTCGTCGCTGAACTGACGTTGAAAAGTGACTCTTGAATGAAAACGTTAATAGAGCGCGGAATACCTAGTCGGCTACGTCATTAGACTTTTTTTACCAGACACCGGGGCCTCCAGTCCACTTCCTCTCGCAAGGAGGAGGCCTATGAATTAAATTCTGATTATTCTGGGGCGTGTAGAGGGAAAACATTAGGCCCTGGAGTTGTTCGATCTACTTTATACGAACGAGATCCGGTGCGGTCTACTACAATATGTATGCCATTATGCACAATTTTTTTTTTTAATTAAAAACCCCACATTATAATACTTGCAGACTTTTGGTGATTACGTTACGCATCTATTAGACGTATTTATTTTGTTAGCTTTGCCGCGATCGACTGGAGTATTAACCACGATTGACTGGTCGATCACGATCGACTGGTTGGCCTACCCTGATCTACATAGTATGATAATGTTTGTACATAAGTAGGGTACATGAACATAACCGTAAAATGAAAATCTAAAAATAAAATGAATTAATCTACAACCGTTTGCTATTCCTCGTTTAGAGCCAGTATTTGATAGGACTCGTTTCCTCGCCCCGAGGAAAAACCATTAGACATAAAACGAAAACTGTTCTGTAATAAGCAACTTCGTAAAATGTATATTTAGCCAGTCACAATGAGCAGTTTATGTCAGGTATAGGTTGCGGTTGCGGGCCTATTCGCTCGTAAATGCAATGAAGTGGTGTGGCGGCGTTTAGAACCAAGTTTACGTCGATATTATCGCGGAATATTATTCATAATATGGAATGAGGACGTCTCGGCCGACTGCGGTTATGACAGCTCCACGACCAGACATGGTTCAAACGCCAAGGTGACACGCGGATGTGAATGGCTTATGGTCATTATTGCGGGTGCTGCAAAACGACCCTCGGCTCTCAACAAAAGGCAACCATACATCAACGATCAGTTCTAGGGGCCGCGGTATCTCTTTCGAACAACCCGCAACCCCGGAGCAAACTGCCTAGCAGCTAGTTTCCGTCGCTGGATTTCAACTAGACTTGAGATGTCATAATGATTTGGTATTTTAATCTGTTCGTTTCAGGCAGATTCTTTTGTGCAGATTAAACCGTCCAGGTAATTTAATTTTTTTAAATAAGAACCTTTCCGCGTAATAAAGGAGGCAGCCCATAAAATAAAATTGTCGCAACCACAAGTTGTATTTGAGACATGATGATATGAGACAGACTATATCCATAGATAATTTCCGTGCAATGTCCTCGATGAAGTTAAGCGTTAAATATTATGAATAATAAAGTAACAACTTTTTACAACATAAACTTTATTTATAGAGACTGGTTTAGAAATAACTGTGGTGTGTAATAGCTTGATGGTATCTCCTTCCTACATCTTGTTCCGTGGGTGTCGCCAGGAATTATGTGAGTGGATGCAGCAGCGCCATCTGGTTATAAAGACATCGCGTCTCTTCCTGCCCAGGGTGTAGTTATGGCATAGATAGTCACTACAATTACTGTAACTTAGGGCTACTGAATATCTAGATTTTCTTTGAAAGATTTTATTACTTACTAGCTGGCGCCCGCGGCTTCGCCCGCATGATATCCAAAAAAGAGATCCAGAAGGAGCAGTGCTCAAACAGGGATTACCGTGGACACTCACACGTGTTGTATAATCCCTAAAGTATCCTATGTGTTATTCCAGACTATAATCTACATCTGTGCCAAATTTCCTATTTATTTACCTATCTACTGCAAAGAAAACACATTTACAGGCTTGCGGATAAAAATGGCCGCGCCGACCGTTACACACTGTGTTCAATCACACGTGGAATCGGTAAACCTAGTCTGAATGGACAACATTTTATATCGGCGGTGTTTGCATTAGATGTATATAATCCAGACAGGTTTTTTTAAACGTTGCCCCACACTTGGAATCTCTCCTGTATCGTCGTTTTCACTCACATACACAAACAGCCAGACCCGAAACAAGTATCTGCAGGTCATACAAATATTTGTTCCGTGCGGGAATGGAACCCGCGACACACAGCGCAGCAGTCGATCGCTCAGCCAACCGTGCCGTCAATGCACGATGCAGCTGAATACCAGTATTTTACAAGAAGCGACTGCCTATCTGACCTCCACAACCCAGTTAGTACTGGATAATACGATACTCCTTGGTAAAACTGGTTGTCAGACTTTTGGGACACTGACTATCTGTAAGGACTGTCAAAGATCTACCAATGACAGCCGAGCCCAACAACTTGACGTGTTTTCCGATGCATGGAGGAAACTCGGTATGTGACGGGTGGTAAACCCATCCACAGTTCAACCTAGGTAAACATCGAAGTAAGCTCCTCCATAACTATTTTACCTACCAGGTATCTGAAATTGCGTAAACCTTGTTGTCCTTTCCAAGACCGTAGACACGAATATTCATGGGGCCAAGACTATGAATATTCGTGTAGGTAATTATGATTCGATTGTTTTCAGGTCAACTGAATACATATATTCCACCATATGCAAAATGCACCCAGACAGTTCTATCTGCGCAGTCATACCAATTAGCAGTAATTTAATTTACAATTTAATAAACTGTGTTTTTTTATATGATCGATTGATCATAAAGTTTTGTCGGACAAAATGGGTCCCACAAATGTTTAGGTGCACACGACGACTCATCAACCTATACAAGACCAGTTTTAGCGGATCGCTCATAGTACGGAAAAACTACGGGCACGTTCCGTAGTTGAGATATCAGCTTAAACTGTTATTGTATAGGTTGATGTGTCCTCGTGTTGTACACACACTTTATTTAAAACGAAACTAATTTATTTTAAATTGTTATGAAATAAGATTATAGTTTTAACAAATTAAAACCTCTTTATTTGATACCCATATACTGGAAATGCATAAAAATAATAATAAATCAACCACAGCTCAAACCGGGAAGTGGATCAAGATTGTTTTACATATTTACGGTATGATGCTAATAAAGGTGCTTTGGTGTATTTTTTAACCGACTTCAGAAAAAGGAGGAGGTTCTTAATTTATGGACTAAGGTCTGCAAATAAAAGTTTATTTTATTTAATTCGACTGTATTTTTTGCATGCTTGTTAAGCGATAGCTCCAACAATTGTGAATTCTGAAATTCTTTTCATAATCGAGAGGGTATACTTCCGAATGGGTCCCATTTTATCTAGGTATTTTTTCGGTTGTTTATGAGTTATTTTATTTTTCCTTCTAATTTCAGTGGATGATACGCTTATATTGCTTAGAACAATGGAAAATGAATAATCGAGATTTTTGCCGTCGACTTCCAGAAGTAATCTTGGCACTTGTTTTTTTTACTTAACAATTTTTTTTTTAAATTTTGTTATTCTGATTTTATTGAATTCAACGATGCGAAATATTGTTGACAGATTAACACAACCTATCCTAGACGTAAACATGAATAACGACGTGTTTAAAAATGCAGGTCAATACAGAAAGGTACAATTACACCGGGTCCTTACCCACTATTTACCTGTAACACTGCTATTAGTTAGCTTCGGGGCCTACCAACAACAAAAAACGACTACTCAAACAGTGGTATTAGCGTACGGATTACTAGGGAAACTCGAACTTGATCACTACAATTTCTCGATCAACAAACACAACTTTTTCGTCTTCTCAGTTTTTATTAGTTGATGGGGAATGGGGGTTATTTATTTATTTACTTAACAGTAAGCACTGAGCACACCAACTGCATAATTACCCCAAGCCATACCTATTATATAATTTTATCATTGTTTCATAAAAGTAATAACTTAAATCACATGCATGAATGACATTGGTATAAAGGAATTCTTTTTTTTTGAGATAACTAACATGTACAATAAAAAAGGTACATATATGTATAATGTAAGTATCACATTTTTAAATGTTAAAAAGAGAATAATTATTTGAAATATACATACTTATATGTCAAGGACATGGAGATAAGTCTGTGCTTTTCCGTCAAATTGGCACCATTAACGGTTCTCCATATTTACTACTGAGTAAAATGATACCCCCTTATTAAGACTGGTTGCTAGACTTTCGGGTTATTGACGGGACGACTATCATAGATCTATAATAGGCAACCGGGACCAAAAGCTTAACGTTCTTTATGAAGAACTGAGGAATCTCAATAATGGGTTGTATCTACGAACTAACCTAGGCCAGCGCTGACCTTAAGATCGACCCGAGCGGCTTTCATTACTTAACCACGCGCTCCTCAAATGAGAATGCACGTAAAGACCAAAGTATCCTGTGGTTATATTAGTGGAGTGTCAGACAAGTATGCTTAAAATACCTTCATCACATCATTGCTTGGCTTTGCGTTACGACGCGCGTTACACAAAACAATTCGACAGTTTTTCGTTAAAGTGATCTCCAGTCGAGAAACAACAGTATCTCCCAAGCTCTCATTCACATTCATGCACCCCGGGCAAGACGCGCCCGTCCAGACTTATCGTGCATCGCAATGAGCCATTATTGAGTCCCGATCTCAATAGAGATGTAGCTAGCCTTCTAGAAACACGCGGGCAATTTACAAGCGCGATAGTAGGGGTGTGTCCGGTCATTACGGCAGTCAGGATTAATGCACCCGACCGCGAACGAACAAAAGAAAACCCGCGAAACTCCCATTTAGCGAGGTAAGTAAAAAGTTCCGTGACTTTCAATAGGCGATTGTTCTGCAGGCCTATAGTGTAGGCGGTAAAGTGGAAAATAAAATATGATCGAGATTGTAGGTAAGGTTGGGTGGGAACTAGTTGATACTCGTAGTTCTTCTATTTAAGAAAAAATATGTTTGATTTTTAGAATAATGCGGAATAATGCAAAAAAAAAACATTGATATACAATTGATAGATCTAATATATAAAATACTCGTGTCGCGGTGTTTGTTACCCTCCGAAACATCTGAACCGATTTGTATGAAATTGTAGGTGCATTTCGAATAGGTATGAGAATCAGCCAACATAATTTTTTCATACCCCGAAGCAATAAACGTGGCCTGAGTGAATCCGCTGAGCACAGCTAGTTTTTTCTATAAATGTGTTACCTGTTTCTATTTTCCAAACCTATCTGTACCCACGTAATTTTTATCTGCTAAGCCTTTTCCCAACTAAATATATTAGGGGCATCAGCCTAACCGGGTTCAGTTGCATACCAAGATGCAGCTGAATACCAGTATTTTATATGGAGCGACTGCCTATCTGGCAACTACATCCCAGTTAGTGCTGGGTAATACGACACTCCTGGGTAAGACTGATTATCAGATTTCCGCGAGACGACTACCTACCGGTAACGACTGTCAAAGATCTACAAATGATAGCTGGGACTTAAGGCTTAACGTCCTTTCCGAGGTACAGAGGAAGCTCGGTTTTTAATAGGTGGTCACTCATCCACAGACCAATCTAGGTATTCGCAGCTTAACCTAAAGATCGCCTAAAGCGTCACTTATAATTTAGCCCACTCTGCTATCTGCTATAACCCACGTAATCTAACAACTTAAATTCACATTTACAATTCGAAGAAAGAAAATGCAGTGAAACGGGGCAGGCCATCAATGCCATCGGTTCGTTACGTCTGCATGCGCTCGAGAGGTGCAAATGACGCTATTGTGCCCGCCCGGCGCAGACGCAGCCGCGCGGTGACTTGCGCGAATAATACCAAAGCTCGCCAACACGCCATTATCATTATGGGATATGACAGCGACAACAATCGCGAATTGCAAACGTTTACATGTTCTGTATTGTCATGCTCCGGTAATTTCTGCAGTTAATGAGAAAAGTGACCGTGGAGGTTGCAAATGACTTAAAAATGCACGTCATTTATAATTTTGTATGAATGAATGAAGCCTATGCGTCACCCGCGCCTTGACCTTATCTTAATCTGCTATATTTTTCACGCTTATTGTGTAACGTATTTTCCTCGGCTTCATGAAACATTTCCATTGGACTTCGACATTTGTACCTACCCAATCTGAATACCAAATTGTTGCACCCGCACCTTAAATTAGAAATGATTATTTGTCAGACCTAGATCTTGTTATTCTCGTGGATTTGCGTCAGAGCTTTGTGCATTCCAACATTCTGGGGGCGATAAGCGTGGCTAGCGTTAGCTTCGGTCAGGCTTGAGCGCGCCAATAATTTGCTAGTAAACTTTGATGGGGCTTTTAAACAGTCGGTTTGTACAGGTATTATTATATTTATCCAGTCGGCTAGACAGTTACTAGGTGCCCACGATTGCGAATGATGGATGGTCGAGCTGTTGCCAAGTGAACGGCAATGAATCATGTGTCTATTTATAGATGTAGATAGATACGATTAATATGCAACTTAAGTGCAGATGTTTTAGATAATAATTGAATGGTGATGTTGTAGCTGCGCTGTAATTTGTGTATGATATATACCACGGTATTAATAATCATAGATCAGTTAATGTCGAAGTGGTAGGGGCTGATTCTGCGAACAGGCGTGTTCGTGATCAATATAATGTATTCAACACTTCATCAAACTCTCGTCAACTGGCATAAATTGGTTTGCGCTGTGGAGTTGATTGTTTAAATGTGCTTGTACTTATTGTTCTATTATTAATTCCGAAGCTTTGTGCAAACCTTCTTTACGAGCTGAAATTAATGACGATTTATGAGTTATTGTAATATTCATGTTTGGCCTTAATTTGGGCGTTCATTAGTGATTTAACTATTGGAGATAATCATATATCTGTTTGCTTGAAGGTAGATTTATCTAGATAGCAGTTTGTAATTCAGTGTGTTAGATATCTATGACAAAATACATTTCCGACGTCAGAAAATTGACTACAAATTGTTTGTGACTTCTCCATGTAATACTACTTATTATTTGTGGTGCGCCGGAAAAGCAAAAGTAGAGATGTGTAAAATGTCGTCACTAGTCAAAGATATGCTTTCGATTCCACTGGAATTAAAAGTCTCCAAAAACTCCTACTTAACTGGCGATCTTATAAATATTGTTATAGTAGAAGCCTGACTACCTGCCCTAAACAAGGATGATGGATGTCAGAGCTGTTGGCAACTGAACGACAATAAATCATTCGCTGATAATTAAGTACATTATAAATGAATAGGGGCCGAATAACTGCCTACTTATGAACGACAGTCTCACGATTCGCCAGATCATTAGGTAGATAGCACGAGGGACCTAAATACGGCTAAGACGGATTTGTGAGAGATGTCCAGATTTTGGGAAGTTTTTTTTTTTTATTATTGATAGGCTCGCGTTTGACCACTATCTCACCTGATGGTAAGTGATGATGTGGTCGACGATGAAGCACGCTTACCTAGAAATAACCTATTCACTCTTGACTTGAAGACCCCCAGGTTATAGCTGTCAGGAAATACAGACTCCGGCAGGGAATTCCACTCCTTAGCAGTACGCACAATGAAGATATTCCCAAACCGTTTAGTGCGTGTGAGTGGGATGTCTACCATGTAACGGTGGCGCATCGCCGTACGTCTTGTAGTCCTATGATGGAACGGGCTTGGTGGAATTAGGCTGTGCAATTCCATCGCACACTCTCCAAGTTACACTTGAAAGTAAACCAATTCCTTCAGTGTTCTCCCATCAGATGTGTAGACTTCCCAAATCAATGCACCACACTATGTATTACGCAGAGGGGCCTACCAGAGCCACCACCTGCCGGAGTTGCGAGTTGTTCGAAAGAGATACCGCGGCTCCGGAACGTAAAGGGCAATAGAAGAACATGAGTGGGTTTTAGTTACTACAAGTCTGACACTCCCCCAGATTAGCCCAGAGCGGGGGAAGTTATTTGATGATTTCCCATCCGCAAAAAAAAAACTGTGTATTACACCACAGGGTATCCCTAGAACACTTTGGCTTCATAACATAATATACAAGGACTCCTTACATAAAGAGACTCATAACATCGTGATGGAAAACCTAGTTTCGGAAAGTTGAGATCGGTTTCCTTAGAATATTCGACGCAAGCGTTTCTGAGATTACTAAAATAGTCTTTTGTTAATGACCGCCACTGATCATGTTGTTGGCAGCATCAGTGAAACCTTAGATATGAAAGCCTTACCTTGGCAAGGTCCTGGGTAGTCCAGCACGAGATGCTTGGCGGGCCTGCGGCAGGCACGGCGCCGAAGACGGCAGAGCGATGGGTACGTGCGGCCGTCGCTGCCGCAGACGGCGCCGACGCGGCGGCAGGCAGCGGCGCACACGCAACGCGCGCGCCCGCCTCTCACCACGCAGCGCCGCCCACTGCTGCATGACACTCCAGCACATGATTCTGTCGACAACGGACATGTTGATAGATTAATCAAGGTGTTGAAGGTGTAAAGTTCTTCATTCTCTATAAAAATGGGTATCCAGTACTGCCCCATGGTTGATCTGATGTTCTCACATTTCATATTTTCGCCGCAGTTGTTGGTTGTATTTAATTTTAAAAATATGTAAGTATGCTTATAGTATGTGAGGACCATACAACTTATTATGTTAAAATCAAAAGTCATTTATTAATTAAATTAGGCTGATAATCAGTTTTTATTGAACGTCAAAGTTTACAAGAGACAGTCCCCCAAAACGCACGCCATTCGCAACTAACTATAGTATCATTGTCTCGTAGATAAAATTACAATGACCAAAGTCTAATGATTATGTGACCTAACTCTTGCTGAAGTATTCAGAAAATATTTTGGTCCTTTCATCTCTTAAAAACAAATACATACGTTTTATTTCGAAAAAGATTTTACTATTGCTAAATTATGTAGGTATGCGGTGCTAGATATTTATCACTTGTGAAAACATCCGCCAGATATATTAACGACTCGGATGTCGTAGTTGGCAACACATGTAGATAGATCTCGAGATATTCAGATAGAATCGAGTATTTTATGGCTCACGCGGTGGCCCGACAAATATGTGAGATTGGAGGCGCTGATCAAAGTAAGATATCAGAATACTCCGCTTTTGAATCGCTCGTTAAAGACAAAACTAGAAATTGCCACATTTGCGATTTGTTCAAGATTTACTGTTTACGAATGATGACAATTAGGAGCCATTAAGAAGTTGTTCTTTCGGGTTTTTGGTCTTCCCACGCAAATGTGAGACAATTTCGTGAGAATAAAAAAGCTCGTTTTTTTAATAATAACAGAATAATTGTGTTTTCGACAGTTTTTTATTGACTGTAATTATTCAAGTGCATATTTTTGAAATAATAATAATTGTTTTGCAACGCATTCGTTTTGGACTTTAATAAATATTAGACTAACGTAGGTAATTCTTTGCCTGTTTAGCGCCACCATCAATTATTATCACAGGCGTTTAATTAAGCACTATACTATAAACGCCCTTACATAACCTCTTTCGCTGCCAAAACAATTCATTTATTTGAGAAATAATTTGTTTAATTCTAAATTCAAATATTTGACGTTTTGCCAAGTCCGTGTTGATTCGATGCGCCGCGTTCATCTATCGGGCGATGCACTCCACGTCCCAATTTTATTGTTTGCTGAACAATGATGTTGGTTGTTAGCAGTCGGATATAGTTTATCTGTTTGTTCAGTTGATTGGCGTAATTGGCTTTTAGGCACGTCTGTCTTTCGTCTGTCTATTGAGGCAATTGTTTTAGTGCCTAGAATTGTTTTATTTTTATTGTACTAGGCTTTGTTCATGTTGCGTTCCGCTAAAAGTTTCCAATCTTTTGCTGAGCGTAGAAAAGGTTTTTGCATTTTATTTGTTGAAGTTTCACATAAAACTTGCTTATCAGATTGAAGTTTCAGCATAGGTAGAGTATTTGCCATTCTTACGTAGATGCATCCAGGAGAATGTATTCTAGAGGTGTAAATGCAATTTAAATAAATATATGGAACAGTTAAGAATACTGCTAGTCGACATTTACTAACGACCAGTCGTTCTTAGCACCCATGCCTAATTAAACCAGGATATGGCGGCGACTAGATTTATAGGATGGCGTCATTCTCGGCTTAAATTACTACAAAAACAACACCTTCTTTGAATTCTAATTGGCCAGTATTTTTCCTAGAAGCAGCGAGCCCGGAAGGATGTGGCCATGCCTTTAATTAACTAAGGAAGCAGCCTCGACGAACTGCCGCAAAATAACACGAGAAAAACATTAAATAATATTTGAATACGTATTGTGCGGGCAGCTGACTAGCTCATTGTCTCAGCGTAACTTTGTCATGACTTGTTGTACTCCATAAATTAAATGATAAACGGAAGGGCTAGACAATTTCTCTAATAGTATTCTTTTCTTCTTGTTTAACTCATTGATAAACATACGACATACGTTAATTTTCACTGTGGGACTTAAGAGATTCGACGTACCTCTTAGATGCTGTTATTATGTGTCGTGGTCCTTTTTGGTCCACCGAGCCGGAAATTGACTTAATAAGCATTGGAAATGTATAAAAAGTTTTCTACTAAACCTCTTTTATGATCTAACTACAACAAGTAGGTGTCATTGACAAATAGATACCTACACATAGTGAGAAATAGGTTTTGACCGGAACTAAGCTTTCCCCAATCATTGTTACCTAGACAAGTGCGATTTTACTGCTCTGCACTCGTCTGACTTCACTATATATAAAAAAAAATGCAATTAAAGAAAATGATCTTACCAGCACAGGCAACACAGGGCACTCCACCAGAAAGCGCTTTGTAAAAGAATATCTCGCCGCTATCGAGGTCGCGGGGGCTCCAGGCGGCGGGCGCGCGTGATGCGCCCGCGCAGCACTCGGCCCGGCCCACGCGCAGCGCCGCCACAGAGCTGCAGCGCCCGCCGCGGTCCATCCCCGTCCAGCAGATCCCGGCTAAAGACAATACACACAGATTGTTAGTTTCGGTCAATTTTTTATTCGGGTGGGAAATCGTCATGTAACTGGATACCGGACCGTGGACTGAACCAGGACCGGGCGCCTCTACAAGGACACAGCGGTGATCCACCCACGCGGGAGAGACCACCACCGACCACAGTGTGCTCCACCGTGTCCCCCAAGCGATCGTCATAGTGGTGAGACCCGGGTTTTGTGTCTGCTTCGCGGATAGTGAAAGTGTTAGGCAAGCACATAAAGTGTCACTTTAGATTAAGTCTGCTCAGCCCGAGGCCCGCGGGCCATTACGAAGTAGCCCGCCAACAGTGGTACCAGGTAGTCTTTTGTAAATAGAACACAGTATATAAAAACAAAAAAGAAAATGATTTTCTGATTATTTCGTATTACTTAGTTTCGGATAGTTTTGATACGGTTATTATTAGAATTTTATATATATACAAGTTAAATACTTACAAATAGTAAGATTTGACTTTTATTCTAGTCTAGAATACTATCAAAAACTATCCTAAATAAATTAGACTAAGGGCGTATTTTGCCCAGATTTTAACAATTTATTTCCATAACACTTTGAAACTAAGAAATGCGTAAATAATAAGTTTTAATATTTATATACCCAATCATAAACAATGCTAATTGCAAAAACCCGCTCGGTTTGTGTGCCAAGAGACGGTACGACCGGTTAAAACAAACCAATTTAGTGGTAGCCTGTTTAGATTCCGGCTTTTTCCGAAACTATCCGAAACTTTTTTATCGGTTTCGGATATGGATAATTTTTGTATTTAGAATATCCGATAGTTTCGGTTACGATTCCGTAGCTCCAAAACATCCGTGGTTCCTTCATCCTTGGTTGTGTAGACAAGTTTTCTATACTAGTTGGCCCGCCGGCTGATATGAAATCATTGTATTGGCCAGTGTTCAAAATAAGTTAAGCAACTCTAGAAGCAGTTTCTGACACCCAGCACGTACCACGCACTGGGCCTGTGTGGTTGATTGTGATTACAGTCCATCCTCTCCCACAGAGTGGAGGTCTGTGTCTTAGCAGCGAAGGTATTCTGATAATTTGGAATTGGAATCCTAAAGATCATTCTTAATTTAAACTACTTATATCAATGATGTAGAAACGGTAGGCCGCGTGTCAGTGACAACACACTTTAAATTGGTCTCTAAGTTCCGCAGTAATCGTAACTACAAATTTATCAAAACCATCAAAGCATGCTTATAAATTTAAAATAAATATGACTTAGCCTCTAATAAGATATATTTAAAGAATTAACTTTGAATTTTCTCTAATCAGTCTTAAAAATTAAATAATTAAATCTGCACAAAACATAACATAACAAATAGCAATATGAAGGTACCTATATTAAAACGCTCTCTCCGGGTCCAGACTAAACATAAATTGAACAGATGCGTCTGGAGCTGCGCAAGCGGCTAGCTTGAGCGCCGTATTCGGTCGGATTCCTGCGCGTGAGTCACGGGGCTCGGCTGTGCGCGCCGACCGCGCTAGACGACGGCCAGACACTATTTTTCAATGTGCGCCCGCGCCGGTCGCCGACGCGACCGAACGACCGCAACCCGACATGCCTATAACTAGTAATCGATTGACTTTTTACAACTATTCGCTTGAAAATACGGATCGGAGGACCGACTTTATAAAAGTTGGTGTTTAATGATCGATGAGGACATATTGTAACGTGTTAACAGTTTTGATTGATCGTAATCTCTTAAGATATTACTACTCTCTGTCGTCTGGTTTACACTTTAATTATTTTGGGTAATTTCATGTGGATACAAGTTTTATTAACTTTGGGAAGACTTAGCGACAGAATAGTATGTGCGGATGAGACATGTTTTCGAAAATCAATTTCTCTTAAGAAACATTCTTCGTAGACTGTTGTAAACTTGATAGTATGACGTGTAGATAACAAAAGTTATGTTCTTCGGTCAAAAAATATAAAAAATACTTACTTGCTGTTTAAAAAATGAAGAGGCCAAATTAATGACACTTAGAGGAATTTATTTATTTTTACAAATACTAATGGACTAATTTAAATTAATTAAGGCTCTAAGTGAATAAATTAAAAGTTTAAAGATTTTTTCATCTTAGCCGTTTTTTTTTAAATTGAATTAATTTAATGAACATTTTATACAAAATCGTTTTCTCAATCTGCAAGTATGAGTAGATCGACTCGGATTTTAATAAAACCGACTTTAGGTCCTAGCAATTAAAAAAATATCATAAACATTATTTTTATGCTTTTTTTTTCAAATTGCGTTGTCAATAACACAGGTAGGTGTAGGTAGCCTTAAACCGTTTAGTCATAGTGCATAACAAATTTTCAGACACTTACGTAAGCACCCGTTAGTTTGCTCAAAATAAATCAATGCATATGTGATTATAGCTCTATTACCTACTTCACAAGGTGCTATATTAACCACGTGTTTCTTAATCAACATTTACTCGGTTGTATTTGTATATGTAACTTTATTCAACACGTATAGGAATATATTTCGCGGCCGTCTGGGATTGCAACGGTTTCCATGGTAACCGGTTGTTGTGCGGCCTACGTGATAGAACTCTACTCTCTCATCCTGTGTTTTCCCGGCTTATGTCAGGTTAGAAGGAAGTAGACATATTTTTATTTGACATATTTTTACTGGCGTGACTGGATGTTTACTGTTTTTGGTAGGAGTCTGCATCTCATTATAAACACGATGATTTATCGTTTCTGCTACATGAACGAAGGACCACAATTTGTAACTGGCCCATCATGGACGAAGGCACCAATTCTACGGATGCTAAAAGAGGCTAAATTAAGAAAAAGTAGCGCCGCCGTAGACAAAAAATAAAAAAGATTGTAAGCAAAACAGTAGCCGAAAATCAAAATTTGTTGTCATGTTCTGTTAGGTGTTGATTAAAATGTGATTCGTGAATTTTTCATTGAATAGTCATTCCATGGGATTACCCTGGCGCTTCCACCTTAATCAGACTGATGACTAACTCCAACAGCAAAGACAAAGACATAACTGCCAAGTGCTAATGGCCAGCTGCCTTTAGGTCAATTAATGTAGCGACAATGAACGTTCGAAAGGGTTTGTGAATTGCTAAAACGTCCTAACGGCTTCTTTGGCAAACTTATTCTGTGATAATTAGTTAGACATACTGTGGTAGCAAATGGAGCAACTGTCCATAGATAGTTGTAGAGTGTTTCCATAAAGTAATCATCTCTAGTGTTCCGTATTTAATGAAACCACGAAAGTTTAAATTGATATATGGCGCGCGTTAATGTCGAAGCGTGCTTGACCGGTTCTCGGCATTCGGACATCGGTACTGGCAGTAAAGCACCTTGGGAGAAATGTAAATATATTCGAATATGATTTTAGTGTGGCGAGCGAGGACGTTGACTCCGGCGGCCATAGGAGCATGTTGCTTATATCTTCATTGGCTAGAGTATTGATAAGAGCTATAGAGCGCTACCGTGCGCAAATTGAGGCACGTGTTTTGAGGCTACAGAAAAATAGCGACGCATTTTAAATAATTGTTTTTTAACTTCAAATGTGAAGCAGTATTTAGAGTCAGTGCTCAAGTCACATCTTAGAAGTAGAAGAGTAAAAACTCACCGCTTTCCAAACACTTAAATATTTTTTTCTGAATTAGCCTAACTTTTGATTTTATGTATAATTGTTTTCTGGTACAAGTCAATTAGGGCCAGGAAATTGCCCAGTTGAAACTTCTTCAAGCGCTTCAGCATATCTAAATACTCATCCCCAACCTTGGATGGTTCCGTCAACTTTGGCGCCACAATTTGAGATCAGAACGCAGAGATCCGGCTGCGATTGTGTGGGTGTGAGAAATTGCGACAAAAAATGCGTAGCAGCGGCCCAAACGTGCTCACGTTTGTGCATGGCTTGTGTGGTAAGGATGCTCCAAACAAATGCCTAGCACGAGTTTATTTTATTAATATATTAGAGTTACTAACACATTATAAATCATATTTAAATTTGAACGTGACTCGCTGTTCCGAAAAAAAAATCAAGATTAAAAAAACTACACGTGCCGTTCTACTCTATGACTTAACATAGTTTAAGCTAATGCCACTAGCTTCGAAATTTGAAAAAAAAAAACTGGTCAAGTGCGAGTTGGACTCGCATACTGACGGTTCCGTACAAACTTGCGACATAAACGGCCATATCTTTTGTCTGCGTATACTTAGGTGGCAATTTTTTCACAGTTTCAAGAGACCAATCTGTGGTCTCTTGAAACTGTATCACATAGATATTCAACAAAATTAAAATTAACTCGATACCTCCACGCGTTCCCGAGATAAAGGGTCTTGACAGACAGATGGACAACAAAGTGATCCAATAAGGGTTCCGCTTTTCTTCTTCGAAAAACCCAATAACACGGTCCAATACGGGAATCAACCCAAGACCTCATGGTCAGCAGCGCTTGTGACAACTAGACCAACGAGCCAGTACCATAGTATCATCCATACTAATATTATAAATGGGAAAGTGTGTGTGTCTGTTTGTTTGTTGATCTTTCACGGCAAAACGGAGCGACGAATTGACATGATTTTTTAATTGGAGATAGTTGAAGGGATGGAGAATGACATGGGCTACTATTATCTCTTTAGTGGGGGGTTAGCCCCCACTTCCCTAAAATAGTGTGTGGACGCGAGTGAAGCCGCGGGCAAAAGCTAGTAGCACCTATTTAATTTTTTCTTTAGCGTTATAAAGTTTTTACTATACCAGTCTGGTGCCGGGGCCCAACGACACGTTCCCACTTCAATGGGACATAAAGGTATTCCATAACACACGGTGGAGTTTCAGGAACCATGGCACTAGTATTGCATATTAATTTGCCTTAGTAAAAGGAACTCATCGTGAATTCGTGAGCTAAATATTAAGCGTGTGATATTAACTTGTGATATTTCGATTCTCTGGAAGTCTGTTTTGTTCTGGTTGTTTTTTGCGGATTGAAAATCATCAAATAACTTCCCAGGCTCTGGGTGGAGCGGGAAGGAGTGTCCGACTTTTACTGACTAAAATCCACCCATGTTCCTTCTTTGGTTCTTTGTTCCGGGGCCACGGTATCTCCTTCGAACAACCCTCAACCCAGGCTGGTATGGCAAAGTGGTTCTTCTGTGGACAATTTCTCAGATGCAGTTTGGAGTGTAGAATTGATTGCATGTAATTTAAACTAAACAAACATACAGGGGATACAGGAAAAAATATTCAAGTGGGCGGAGATGGCCAAATACGAAACTATGAAGAACTAGCTTTTGCCCGCGGCTTCGATCGCGTTAAATTTGGTTAATTTAAAAAATCGTAAGTTTTCCCTTTTCTTGCCTCTTTCTCCCTCACATCCCATTTTTTTTCAAAAAAAATATTAGCCTATGTCCGTCTCCTGCTTCCAACTATTTCAGTACCAAAATTCATCAAAATCGGTTTAGCCATTAAAGCGTGAAGAGGTAACAAACAAACAAACAAACTCACCTTCGCTTTTATAATATTAGTAAGGATAGTGGAAAATGCTCAAAGGAGTCTTGGGCCCGATATGATTAAAACTAACACAACATTATTGAATTTTGAAAACATCGATAATTCTAGCCCGGAATTGTACCCATTTACACCACTCGACAGTGTCGCCAATAGGTATCAATTGCTGAGTAGTAAAATGGCTAACTAAAAGTTAACCTTTAGTTTAGAGGTCATTTAATGTACATTTCTACCTTACATTTCAAGGTTACAGGCGTGATGTTACACCTGTTTTATTCGTAGATTTAATACAGCCGTCTGAAGTTCTGAAGAAAACCAGGTCAAGAGCTGAAGTGGCTTCGTAGACAAGGGCCCTTCAAACGTGAAAAATTTAGGTCCTATTGTTTTAGAAGTTTCGCGAAACAATAGATAAAGTTGCAGTGTAGACACAACAAAATACAAAGTATGTTTTGTCTCTGGGAAAGTTAGCCGATTTCTATTTTTTTTTACGACTTTTTTGTGTAGGTACTTACGATTTTTAACGGAAAATTGTAAGCCATGAATTTTTGCGATAGAAAACAGATGGACATTCCGATTTTTGTCTAGGTTGAAACTTTAGTTTTTATCACACCCGGCTTAGTCTAAAGATGTAAATGTACTGCTCTAAAAAATCTAAGTATGAAAACTATATTAATTTATTCTTCTTGTGATAAATCTCTAGTTTTTTACAGATGTGGTGAAAATTGTATTGCGGAATAAGACATAAAAAAGCTACACTCACAAAAAAAAAAAAAACAGTTCGGTTACAATCCAATGTGTGTACAGATAATATTGTTGGAGCAATTAGCGGGGGAATTCTAAACGATCGCGAAAAACAAACACGCCAGGAGTCAAGAGCGGGCACGCTGGAAATAGACCAGTGGCGCGTCTTAGGCGTCACCGTGTCAACTGATGAACGGACAGGGTTGACTGCAGTCCAAAAGTCTTCCAAAAAAAAAACAAACCGAAAAGTCTTTATTCTTAATAAATCAACAGAAACTGCAATGAGACTATATGTCGGATTAAAAAAAAATCACTTTTCTATTTCAATTCTGAATTCAAAATAAATCGTCCGAATTTGAAATAATTTGAAATGAACATGAATTGTTGATACTGTGTGGTTAAGATAAAAATAGATATGAGCAGTGAGCAGCTCTATTAGCTGGTATATATATGAATGGCCCAAGAATAGTCGCGTATAAATCGGTCAGTCTTATTATACCGTTTTATCCGCACTATCAACAAATCATTGAACAACATCCGCTGCCTTGATTACGTCAAAATAATCGTATTTAAGAGGGACGAAACTATTAGTTTTGGCAGAGTGATATAAACAAAATGTCACAGGTAAATGATTAAACTTAATTTTAGAAGATTTGCGAAATACCGTGCATCCTGTTTGTCAGGTTATACTATTTCGATGATGTTCATTTTGAAATTAAATTAGTTTTGGATATAAATTTTGAAAGTCGATCGTGATTATTCGTGATCCTCTCAGCTGATACAAAATCAATAATCTTTTTTTATAAACCTGGATTTGTTATCACTTTTGTGACATAAGATCGGTAATTTGAAGAGTTATCAAAGTATCGTTAAAAAGTTTGGGCAATAGGCAATACTGTAAGTTAGGTACTATCCGAATTGTAGTAATAACATGAAAAGTTTCTTCTGTATTCTCAAGTTTCGTTTCAACTAGTCTCATAGCAACGCATTCTCCAGGTTTAATACAAATTGCGCGGCTAATGGAAGTCACGTCATAAAATCTACAAAACAGTTAGTAGCTGAGGTGATCACTATTAATGAGTCGTAAAGTTTTACCGCCTAACTTCAAAGTGCCATGACAAAGACGCGTCTAGCGCCCAGACGGCCTAATAAAGCCTCGAGACCTGGGGAACCCTAATGAAATGCATTTATATACGTATTGTAAAGTCCGTATAGCCTTTAAAGGGTACCTAATTTAAAATTGTGATTGTCTGGCAGCCTCCCGCCGACCTAGTTCTTGTTTCTGGGACAATGAAGGACAAATTTAACCAGGTGTCTGGGTTCTAAGCACATTTTGCATAATATGATAAGTCGCCGTCTAGCCGTTTGATTAAATATTTTAATTTTGGGACGTTAAAGCAGAATAATTGTAAGGGTAAACGATATAATTCATGTCCCTGTGGAGTTGGTTAAGCTGCCAACCCGACTTTGTTAAGTTATTCAGATTTATTGAGATTCAAACATTAACTGTCATAGTTTGCATAGATATTTAATTACAATATTTCACGAGAACTAAAATATATTAAAAAAAAATGTTTTACTAGATTTTAAAATGAGCAGAATTAATATTGTTTTGTTGATTTTCTAGAAATTTTAAGAGAAGTTTTCAAATTGAATTTAATGGTATCATAGTTTACTGCCTACACGACATGAAAACCTGTTACTAAAATAATTTAATTCAATTAAACGCTATAAGATATAATATTTTACAGTTAGTGAACATAACATATCATTTCTTAACGACACATTAGTGGTAAGTTGAAGACATTACTTTTATTTATAGTTTTTGTCATGTTCCGTCATGACTTAATTAATGGAAAAACGAAATATAAAATACGGGTACGTTAATCGTCACGTAATAAAAATATAATGTGTTAAGTTTTATCTTGCTTTTGTTTTTTTTTAAGGTACTTATTCTAAATATATTTATTAACCGACTTCTTTTAAGTATGCAGTTCTTAGAAGTTTGATAAAATTGGTGCCTCAAGAATGTTAATTTCTTATAATAAGAAAAATACATTAAATTAATTATCCCATTTCGGAGACTTTCTCCTAATGATTCAACGAAAAAGTTACGAAAACGTCATGCGGAGCAGCAGCGCTTTAGACCGAGTCTAGTCACCAACTAGACCACTAGACTAACTATCAGGTAGAACGATAGAGAAACCATATTTCATTGACTGAAATATGGGATTTTTCAATCAAAACTTTCTCGGTAGCAGCCGTGTTGTCTGGAATAAATCCAGGTTGATGGCAATAGGTCTGCCCCTATTATATGGGACTTAAACATAATTGGTGAAATGTGGGGGTACAGTCACGCACACCTCTACCTAACCCTTCGGGTGCTACAATAAGACGTGATGTTAAATCTATTTATTTATTTATAGTTAATTAAAAACGGTATAACACCAATCACAATAATTAACACAGAAACGGAAAATCCTTACTTCCTTACTAAAATTTTAAAAGCGACAGTGAGTTTGTTTGGTTGTCACGCCTAAATGGCTAAACCGATTTTTATGAATTTTAGTACAGAGATAATTGGGACCCTGGAGACGGACATGGGTATTTTTTTGAGAGAAACAGGGAAGAAAAGGGAAAACTTAGCATTGCTATTACAATTAATAAGGCGCAAGGGCAAAAACTACAGGTAGCAGGTATCTGTAAATCAGGAAAGGGGATCTGTCTTACCCCGAATTTAACGCGAGTGAAGCCGCGGGCTAGTAAAAAATAAAATAGAAGTGAACCATCAAGTAAACAACTTACAATAGGTTCAAGTAAAACCACGGAACGGTCGACACTCTTGGATACTTCGTTTCACAAAACACCAGACATACTAAAATCCGCAAACACAGGGTAGGCAGTCAGGAGGGAGTTGAGCATCTTAAGAGAACGACACACAGGCGATTCAGCTCTGGCGACAGTTTTGGAAAACGGTTGAGCGAAAAGATTGTGTCGGCGGCGGCGATTCTGACGGTGTCCGATATATCATATTAATGTGGTGTTTTAATTATTAAAACACATCTTTTTTACTTGAGAAAATTGCTATCGAATTTAGCTAAGTAGGTATAATTATGTTAATAATTCCGAAGCTGACAGTACTTACCTACCATGAACGTTATTAACAACTTATTTTTTGCACTAGTGTTGCAAAAAGTTGGCCTATAAATTATTAGATGGCTAGCATTATCTCGGTTGGCGCCAATATTAAAGAATTATGAGATTTTGAATACCGTTTTGTTTATTAATAATCTGATTATTAACTTCGACAAACACGTTAATATTTAAAGTAAGATATGTGATAAGTAGCTTGTTGTTATTTACAGATTTATACGAGTTTGGTATTTCTGAAAAACAGCTGTTTGCGTTAGCTGAAATTGGTACCAAACCACAAATAAAAATTATGTTGACTAAGCAACGTTTCCTAAACTTCGTAGACCAATCAAAATGTCGTAGCAGATGTGCTACGCGTGCTACGAACGTTACAGAGCTTTTACTTTTTTTTGACAGACGGTTCTTTTATCAAATATGACATAAGGAGGGACCATAGAGAAGAGAGGGATTGTAGGGGGAACGTGGCTGCAATTTGTAATCGGATATGCGTCTGCATTCGAAAACAATAACATGGGCCTGCATACTGCCAATTACGAGTGTGTTTTAACTTGAAATATGATAGCATAATAGAACTTCCATAACAAGCGCTTATTTTGTCTATGGATATAAATATTTTGACGAGGTTTCGATGTATTGTTGGACTTGACTATACATGTACTCATTTATTTAATTTTATGAAGTTAATACCTACTAAAATAGCAGTTGTTGAATTCTTGCACATTGTGCGGTAATACGGTAAGAGAAAGGTTTTTGGAGATCTTTACGAAACTCATAATTGATTGATGTAATAATCCTAAAATTCCAAAGTTTTTCTTTGATATGCAAGCCTGGCTACATGCGATTCTTAAAGTCCCATTCAATATGTTATCCAGAATTAAATGCTAACTTAAACTTAAAAGCGAGTTCTGTACACAAGTAAAGACTACATCTAATTAAGGGCAGGCGAGACAATAAGTTGAAGTGGCGGGACACAAAATACTCCGGTTTGGCAGGCCGCGGCCGGGGCCCAGCGGTCGCGCGCCGCGTATTTTTTCAATCCCCACTAACAATAGCGGGAGTGCGCCGATGCACCGCCGACTGCACCGCGCTTGCATTCACACTAGTGATGTAACGCAACAGAGATTCGATCATGTATCGATAAAAAAAATGAAGTGAACAAACCTAACCTTGTTTTTTTTTAAGTTCGTTAGATGTATAGAAGGAACTGTTCAAGATTGATTATAAGGGGAACTTCAAAAAGATTTATGTTAACAAAATACAGAACATAAACAAGTCACAGCATAATCGATTGTCGAATCGACCTAAACATATTTACTTAATGAATTCGAATCGATACAACTACAATATACCGTTGTAGTCGATTACATTAACATAGATAACAAACAGGTCTCAGACGTTATGATTAATAACCTCTTCGAAGTCAATAATCTGCACATTACAAGCTGAGAAGTTAAACGCGCGATAACATGAAACAGATGGAGTGAAGTGATGTTAATGTAAGTCTGCACAGAGGCGGCATGGCGGCCGGCACACCGGGCTTCTCACGTCGAAATTCATGGAAATATTTGTATGTGGCAAACAGGCGGGACACACATAAATCTCGTGAGGCGATTGAATGCAGACGCGTAAGCGTGCCCGTGCGCATAATTCAAAGGGGCGATCACCAGGAATCGCCGCTTGGCATGCAGACGGCTGCGTTCATTCCAAAGCAATAAACCCGTTAGTGGCGACATAATGTGCATATTGGAGAACAATACACAACGAACGTGGACCGAGCGTACGCTGTGTCCGTCAATTAATTCATCTTTCGGCACATTTCTCAAGTGCCGCCAAGCGTTACCACGCACGTCGGCGTTGGTTATGAGTCTTTCTCAAACCTTGCAGAGAAAATAATATATTTAGGTATTTATCGTATGGGCAACCACACGGAGCAGAAGTAAAAGTACATTTTATTATACGATATACTATCCATATGCATACAGAGTCCAAAATAATATTTGAAAGTATCGATATCGATAAACTTTGCGTCACCAGCCCGCAGGTGTTCAGTTGTCTGATATGCGGTTCCTCTGGAATCATGGCCGGCGCCGACGAATCGCCGAGACCAGACGACCGAACTCTTTAATATTTATTTACACATGCAAATATGCACCCACCCGGCCAAAACATTACCAAACGGCTTCAATCCAGTCGGATGACTAATTTTTGAGGAGTTTTGCTCACAAAACGCTAGAGATTTGGTCATTATAATAATTACGAATGTAATTTTAGTTTGGTGACGCATTCCGAATTTCCGACTGTTCCACGTACTTTGTAATGATACCGTTTCTAGGAATGTTCTTGGACGCAAAACTGATGTGGTGAAACTTGTACGTTTATTTGTATTATATTAATAGTTACTTAATTTTAAAACATACTATTACGTGCAAGTGGCTGACAAAGGTAACATTTAAATAAACCAAAAATCATTTAATTTAGAACCGGATAAATGTATGTCATAAAAACATCGATAAAATAATTTAGTACACCTACAACTCTAATTAAGTGCTAAAAACAAACGCGTTCTAATCAGTTATCTTTTTATGAGTTTGTTAATACAGTCATCACCTTTATTTCGCGAGGGTCATGAAATCAGCCAGACGTCGTAGCGCTGTTAATGATGTGCGTAAAAAGTAGTTAACATACATGTATTGATATCGGCGCGGCTAGGACAGCACTATAGATAGGAACAGAAGGCGATATCCAGACAACACACATATTATGTACGCTTAAAATTATCTACACTTTAAATTCACAGCGTGTGAGTGGATTTTACGTTGAGTAAGAGATCAACTTTGGTAGGTGTACAAAAAAATCGACCAAAAGCGAGTCCGTAGAAACTAGCGTCATAAACAGCCATATCTTTATATAGCTGTTTAGACTTAGAGGCATGAGGGAAGTTTTTCAGATTTAATTTCTACTCGATACCTCTACGCGTTCCCGAGATAAAGATTCTTGACAGACAGACAGACAGACGGACAACAAAGTGATCCAATAAGGGTGCGATATAATTCAAAAGTCGCTGGAAGGCGTCATATTTACCGCCGCGGGAGCGCCCCGGGCGTCGGGCGCCGCGAGACGCCTCCCGGCCACCGTAGATGCGGGCCTGTGGAGGGTGAGCAATGGGTACCGTCCATCCGTCTATTGACGACAGACCGTGTCGACGGCACGTTAGTCTTCCACACGCGCCTCACAGCGATGTCAGTATAGCAGAGGGGCCTTGCCGCGGTATTTCTTTCGAACACCCGAAAGAGATACCGCGGCCCCAAAACTTAAAGGACAAGCGTAGCATAGCGTTATTAGTCTAGAGTTGATGATTTCCCATCCACAAAAAAGGCGTTATTAATTATATTTAAATTAAGTAGGTTACCAGTTCGACAGTACAGACGGACTGATAAACAGACACTACAGTACCAACTGCTGACCTTCTGTAAGTATTTATGGTGTGGCACTAGGCTGCCGCAGCCAGGCGGCGGTCTAGCCAGCGGATGTTTCCCAGACAGAGAAATATTATGTTATTCAGTTAAGTGGATATTAAATACATAGAAGCAGGCGCTAACTGCCGCTAATTTCACTTAAACGCTGTAGCTGCGTGTACGCGCCTTAACTAGTCAGTTTTATGGGCAAATTATACAAAGACGACGCGACTTAAAAATTGGGACGAAACATAGTTCCATTCATGACATTCAGGTTAGTTATTTAACTCCGTTTCATTTTAAATATTTAAAGTCATAAGGCTTTGCGAGATCCACCTTACATTTTATAGCCTATTAAATATTCGGCCGAGTTTTTGGGCCGTCGATGCGGTGCTTCGGAATTTATTTTGGGCACTCAAATGACGGGGCATCGACAAGCAAATATAAAGACTTTTATATCCTTACCAGGTACAAAAAATATCAGCAATTTACGAATCAATTAGTTTGGAGATGCACGATTTTATGACAGTAATAAATGTAATACATAACTTTTTTTATTAAAAAAAAAGTTTTTTTTTCTGAACGTAATGGTCACACAATAAAATTGAAATAAAATTCTTGGAGCAATCACTGCCTACGTAAAAACGTCGTCCGAAAACTGTTTGGTACATTTTCGTTTGTCGAATTTTCTCATTATTTTAGAGTTGCCTTTGACAGAATCTAACATTTTGACATGAGTGTTCTCATCACTGTCAACTGTAACAAGTGCGCCACTTCCTGTGGTTCCGCATCAGTGCAACTATGTGCGCCAACGGCCAAATACCTTGTTTTTTTGTCACATTCTTTGAGGTTTTTTGAGAATATTCTCAATTATAGCTAGTGGTTTGGATTTGGAATTGTGCCCGGCTACAGACAAAACAGATTCTATGAGCAATTGAGCCCATTGATAAAACTAAAGTATGAGATCAGCCTTTACTAATTTTACTATTAAACAACGAAAAAATTTGACGTGTCAGGTCAACTTCATGAAATCTTAGACTAAAAAAAGAAAACGTTCTTTTATCCATAAATTTTCAAACCAGTGATTATATTATCACCTGTCAAAGTGATTTGCTGACGATTCGGAAGCAATAAATTCGAAAAATGTCCGAATTGCCGCTTTTTTCTGATGACTAAGTACCTGAGGACACCAATCAAAAAAACTATTTTTACAGTCAGATTCAAAACTTCCAACGACACCTTATTTGTAAAAATCGGTCCTCCTCCCAGCGAATCAGACAATAATTGTAAATAACAATAGTTTTAGCAGGATTTTCCCCATATTATTTATTACAACTTTTTTAAAAACAGGTCCAATAGTTTGATGGTTTCCGAATTGCCAGAAAAAAAAACAACCTGTCTATTTGGTCACTGTCCGAATATATAATATTCGAATCATCAGTAAGCCGTTTCAGTGACCTGTTCTAGTCGGTGAAACTTTTACTTTTGATTATTTTAGAATAAAAAGATATTGACTGCACCATCACGGTTAACAAAATACGTTATAAGTTCGTAAGAAAAATCTACAATAGAAAACAACGGGTAACAAAATGGTTAACACGAATTTATTTTATTTACTTTTTTAATTAATAGAGGAGCTACTCGCAGAAATAATTATGGAGGTCTGACAGAGAAGAACGGAAGAAAAGACTAGGCCAGGAAAATGATGAGGAGCGCAGAAATAATCTATCAATGATTGTAGGACGTGTAAATCAGATTTAAGACGGTCACCTGCCCTGAGTAGCTGCCTAGGTGCTCTCGTAAGAGTTATGACTTCCTTTAAGAATGCCGGTTTAAGTTGATGAATTTAGCTGCATCCAGTCACAGTGGGAAATAAAATCATTTTAGTATTAGTGTTCTCTGGCAAATGTATGTATAATCTCAACATGAATGATATATTCATCTAACATATAAAATTCTCGTGTCACAGTTTTCGTTCTCATACTCCTCCGAAACGGCTGGACCGATTTAAACGAAATTTTGTGTACATATCGGGTAGGTCTGAGAATCGGCCAACGTCTATTTTTCATACCCCTAAGTGGGCAGCAGGTGAAACCGCTGGGCACAGCTAGTGATTTTGCAAAAATATTACGATTTATAAAAGTGTCCATGGAGTTTCTTACCCATTCTTCTCCATAGAGCTACGCTTTGGACTGGGCAACTACAGTACTTTCGCAAGTTATTATGTCTTGTGACTGAGACTGTATCCAGCATCATGTACAGCATCTTTTTTGTTTTTATGACATTCAAAAGTGCCTGTAATGATCTCATTGAAATAAATGCTTTGAGTTTGAATGAAAGGGGTTCGTTATTTTATAACAGTCAGTCAAATAATGAACTTAAAGTATTCGGGAAACTGGACTTATATTGGTTAAGTGATTTCAACAAATATTATTCGTGCTGTTATTTAATATTGTAAAACAAATTTAAATAAATGTATTTATATGTATATTTGAATAAATAACTTTGTTTTAATTCTTAAATTGTTTGTGTAATATCAGCAGTAAGTACAACATTGACTACCCCTTTTTTTTTTTTTTTTTTTTTTCGGGTGGGAAATCATCCAATGACTTCCCCCGCTCTGGGTGGAGCGGGGGGGCATGTCAGACTTGTACTGACTAAAACCCACCCATGTTTCTTCTATTGCCCTTTACGTTCCGAGGCCGCGGTATCTCTTTCGAACAACCCGCAACCCCGGCAGGCAGAGGCTCTGGCAAGCCCCTCTGCTTTGCTGACTCTCTTTGAGGCGCGCGTGAAACACGAACGCGCCGTCGACACGGCCTGTCGTCAATCGACGGACGGACGGTGAACTACCCATTGCTCACCGCCCACAGGCCCGCATCTACGGTGGCCGGAAGTCGTCTCGCGGCGCCCGGCGCCATGGGCGTCTCCCGCGGCGGCTGGGTTGGGCAGATGTTCTCTCCCGCAAACGCCCGGCCACCTCCTTCGCTAGCATTACTGCTTCGCAGAAGGTGGTGACCGCTTCCCATTCCCTCTCGCTCCGGACCATGGCCTGAACCAGGGCCGGACGCGAGAGATCGCCGCCGCCGATCGCCTCTACGAGGGCACGGCGGTGCTCCGCCCAAGCCGGGCAGATCGCCACTGTGTGCTCCACCGTGTCCTCCGGGCGATCGTCACAATGGTGACACCCGGGCGCTTCCTCCCGCCCGATGATGTGCAGGAACCTCCCGAAACTTCCGTGTCCGGTGAGGACCTGCGTCAGGCGGTAGGTGAGGACGCCATGACGCCTCTCCAGCCACTCCTCAAAGAGGGGACTTACCGCCACTATTGTAGCGTGCCCTGCACGGGGTTGCGACAGTCGCTCTCTCCATGCCACCATGAGATCGCACCGGAGGTCTGCCCGCCGAGCGGCAACTTGCCGCGGCAGTGGGTTTTCCCCCCGGTGTAGTGCCTCCGCGCGCCACTCAAACAGGCGCGCGAGGACTATCGCCTCCAGATCCCACGGTGGCAGTCCGGCAAGGAGGCTTGCTGCCTCGCCGGAGATCGTGCGGTAGCCCCGGACAAGCCGTATGGCCACCACCCTTTGGGGCGCGTTCAGATAGTGGGCGGCGCGCCGCCCTAAAGAACGCGCCCATACTGGGGCCCCGTAAAGGGCCATGGACCGCACGACTCCGGCATAGAGCCTACGGCAGGAGGCGTTTGGCCCCTTGAGGTTGGGCAGGAGCCGCTTGAGAGCAGCCCCCGTCCGCTCGAGCTTGGGAGCCAAACGTCGGAAGTGTTCGATGAAGTTCCACCGGCTGTCGAGGACGATTCCCAGGTACTTCATCGTCGACCCGACGCCGATGCGAACCCCTCCTACCGTCAACTGGGATCCCGACGGTGGCGTGTTTCCGCGGCCATGAAAAACCATGGCCTCGGATTTGTGCAAGGCCACCTCGAGACCCAGTAGCCGGATCCTCTCCACGACTATCGCAACCCCGCGTGTCATATTGTCGGCCGCCGCCTGGTGCGACCCCCCCTGAGCCAGGACGAGCGTGTCGTCAGCGTAGCAAACTACACTGACGCCGCTGGGGAGGTCGGCGCGCAGCACCCAGTCGTAACCGATGTCCCACAGGAGCGGCCCCAAGACCGATCCCTGCGGGACACCGCACGACATCTCTCGCCGGTTCCACTCTCCAGAGCGACCGGGGTATATGACGGCCCTGTCCGTCAGATATGCCCCGACCACACGACGAAGATAGGTCGGCATCCGGTGGTATTGGAGTGCCTCCCTGATGCAGCTCCAAGGCATGGTGTTAAACGCGTTGGCGATGTCGAGAGACACCGCCACGACAACCCCACCCCTGGACACTGCAGCCCCCGTCGTGAGGGCTCTCACGCGCATGATGGCGTCCACCGTCGAGCGCCCCTTGCGGAAACCATACTGGTGCTCCGCAAGATCCGGCCCCGTCCCCACAAGGTGCCCGACGAGGCGGTTTGCAATTACTCTTTCAAAGAGCTTGCCCACCTCGTCGAGCAGCACAATGGGCCGGAATGCGGACGGAGAGTCCGCAGGGCGCCCCGGCTTCTGAATGAGGACCAGCTTCCCCGTCTTCCAACGAAGTGGGAACTGGCCTCTCTCCAAGCATGCGCTTAGGAGCCCTAGTAGTCGGGGCCCGAGAGCCTCCAGGGCCAGGACCCAGGCTTTGCCATGCAAGCCGTCGGGTCCCGGGGCGGTGTTTTTGGCTTTCAGCCTGCCCACCGCCGCTCTCAGATCCACCCCAGTCACCTCCGGAACGTCGTCGTCGTCGTTGTCCTCGTGGTCCGCTTGTGGCACCGCAAGCGGCGGAGCCATGGGCGGAGGAGCATGCTCCCCTCGCGAAGGGAACAGAGCGCTCACCACATCCTCAACTAGTTGGGGCCGGAGACTCTGCGTCAGCGGGGGGGCCCTGGTGCGGAGTTTATCCCGCACCAATTGACTACCCCTTGTTATATTTTTATATTCATACAGTCCATCCAAAGGTTGTCTGGAAGATATCGCTATCAGCGATAAGACCGCCATTGTAACCATAGACTAAGCAATTTCAGTAAAACAGTTCAACATTTGGTGTGTAATAAAGTCCAAAGAAAAGATGGATGAATGATATTAAGGAGAAAGGAGTAAATGATGCCGTGACGTCTGATAGGGGAGAATGGAAGAAGAAAACGTGTTGCGCCGACCCCAAATAGAATGGGACAAGGGCAGGAAAATGATGATTTGGTGTGTAATAAAGTATGTTCTATTTTATTCAATTTTTTCTATTCTATCTTAAAACTATACCACTTCGCTATCAAAAAATGATAACGAACATTTAATAATGAATACAGGTAAGTGTTATTTATTAAAAACCACCATTTTGCTGTAGTAATTGCGACTGCTGAGCTTGAGGTTTTGGGTCCAATTCCCAGGTTTGACAAAATGTAATAGGTTTTTTGCATCTGGGATTTCTCAACCACTGAGACTGAATTTTTGACCGGTATTAAAACAATACATGAATCAGACATTAAATACATTACTGGCGAACGATTTATGTGGGTCTACTAATTAGGGTACACCTTGTTATTATTATTATGTTACTTTTCATGTTTTAGTATCTTTCGTGTGGAAGTGGAAGCTACTGATAGTGAAAAATGTTTTCGAGGATTCTCGATTCTAGTGATGAACCTATGTATACAAAAATGTTTTTATATTTGTTATGTGCGTATTTCAGAATGATCATGTGTTCAGGAATGTATCTGAGTAAAACTGTCCATCAATTCAACTGAATGTTTCAGTTGATGTGATGTACTAAATACTGTAACTTAGTAAAAAAAACATGCTGGTAAAAGTTTCAGTATTAAATAAAATTAATCAGTGGTTGGCTGCCGATATGAAGTATTATTAACAAGTTATTTATTATATTTTTAACAAGTTACCTAGTATAATATAAACCGCAAGGATTCATGCGCAAACAATTTAAAATATTAATATGTTAAAAGGTTTAAAAAAATGGTTGCTTTTTTAGATTATATTTGCCTCAAGATTTTTAAGAAGCGATAACAGTTAGCTCACAGGAGACTGTAGTCAATATTATCAAGTTTTTTTTTTAATATGCTCATTGGAGTTATTTGGGATATTGGGATTTTCACATAGTTTAATAGAAATAACAGTTTTTCTATTCGTCACCCTATCTTTAATAGTTAATTGGAAATATCAGATAATTTCGTAATAATATTTAAAAATGTATAAAGAAATAAAGTGCGATTTTATAATTTTTGTATGCAAAAGCTTATTTAAAGGTCCTCGTGGAAAATTAACTATGAAATTGGGAATTCATAACACTTAATAGGATTACAATTGAACCGCAAACTGTTCTGAAATGTTGCAGAACTTGTTTAATTTAAATAAATATATAATATATATTAAAGAAAGAAAGAAAATAAGTTTATTTGGCACAAGCCATAAATGCACACAGTAAAAAAAAAAACTTAATTCGAAACACTACATAATAAAAATAATGTATATATTATTGTGTCTCACGGATGCGCCAAATAGGCCCATATACAAGACGAGATAAGAAATTATTGTAACTTTACTTTGTAACTTACTATTGTAACTTTACTACTCGTGTGGTAAACAACGTAACATAAACGCGTGTTAAATAAGTTGGTGCGTTTAAAAGGGCCCGTTTCGCGTAACGTCTGACGGAAGCCGCCGTACCGGTCCGCGGCCGAGTAATCACATGTCCTGATTAATGAACCACTATTCATTACACCCAGACTCCCAACCCACTCAAATATTCAACTAACATTACAATCTACATATTAATAAATCACTTCTACATCAACGTCTTCAAAATAACTTCTTTTTGGAGTAAACGAATGATTAGATATAACAATTAACACATGCAACTGTGCCAAATAATTATTTAAAGAGAGAATAAAATATAAAAGCAGAATAATTACGTACCTATACAGAGTGAGTAAAGCGAAACTTTGCCAAGTTATCTTATAAATAAGACGGACGCTGAAAGTTCACGAATTGCAATTTCCCGGAGAGGAGCGAAGTTCGAAAAAGTTTTGTAAGAAACTTCTTACAGTTGTTATTTTGTGATAAGTATCATTTTCTTTAAATAAAAATCATGTTTTACGATTCGAAGAAATCGTCATAGTAGTGAATACACAAACAAACTTTGAAAGACGATGGAATTGAGGACATTTTAATTGTTATCGAATAAATATAGTAGAAATGAAAATTTTATTTTTGAAAATTTTAAGTTTTATATTGTTTTTGGGAAAATTTAGCAAAACTTGTTAACTTTTATAACTTAACAACTTTTCCACTGCTAAAGTTTGCAGTGTGACAGATGTTGTAAAGTTCACGAAAGGCAAATTCCTGAGAAAAAGTTGAGCAAACTTCACTGGCGATGTGTGGTGTGTTGTATGAATATAAAGGGTATAGCTCACCTGCTGCCGGGCGCGCGAGCACGAGCGGCAGCACGAGCAGCGGCAGCAAGGGCAGCCGCATGCTCGGGCTAGCGGGGCATGCCGGCGCGTGCGGTCCGGCGGGCGGCGGCGTGCGGCGTGCCAGCGGCGCCGCGCACACGTGCCGCAACAAGTCACCGCTGCACCTCCCCGGCCACGCATGCGACCACGTACCACTGAGAGCCGGCGCGGACTGAACGAGACGCGGCCGTCAGCGCGCCATACGCGACGGTGTCGCGGTGCAAGTGCAGCGAGGGCCGACTGTGCCGACTGTGCCGAGTGGTGGAGTGTCGACGACCCGCGCCGCCACGCGCCCGCGGCCTTCCGCCTGCCGACCGCGCGACCGGCCGCGCCAGCAGCCCGCGCCGCCGCACGCACCACCCGCCCGCTCCGACACTGTGACCCTCTCTTATCAACACATCACACTATCTCTATCAACACTCATCTTCAAAAAACATTCCCGCCGAAACACTTGGTGATCAAACATTATCGAACATTAATTCTGAACGAAATTTAAATAATTTATACATTACATAATACGAGTCACATAGTTGTATTGAAGTTAATCTGATTAAAGCATGCTCAATAATAGCGTTGGATCAATGAACTTCATGTCGGTTAAGCGTTGAAGTCTTTTCAAGGGCGCTTATTACGTTACATTCTTAAAAAAACAAGTTTGTCTTGTAACACAAAACACTTCGTCTATTTTAAATATTATTCTATTACTACTTAATGGTACATCCATTTACCATAATGTTGTGTTTACATATGCTTCAGACGTGGTTATTTATATTGTAATTATGGTAATTGTATAAAGATTAAGATAAAACACACGATCGACAGAAAAAGGGTAGGTCTTATGCGAATTCTTGAAACATTCTGTCGTTTATTTCTGTGGCTAATGATTTTGAAAACGCACAGTAGCCGGTCCGATTATTAGTGGTAATGGTTCAAGAAATCCGCCTTGATTGCGGGGCTGGGCGTGCAGTGTGTACCTGACTACCTGTAGGTACCTATGTATTGTGGCGACAGGATATAATCTGCGTCTCGTGATTGACCACGCGACTTACATTAAACGGTACCAACCTGTGGTACCAGCGGATATAAGAAGTCCTCTCTGGTTCGAAATCGAACTCTGCACGGAACCGAATGTTTATTTGTTGAGGCCTACCTATCTGCACTTGGTTTTCCATATCCTTACTTATATTATAAAAGTGAAAGTGAGTTTGTTTGTTTGATTGTTGTATCTTCACGCCTAAATGGCCCAACCGATTTCGATGAATTTTGATGGTATAGAGATAGTTGGGACCCTGGAGATGGAAAATTAAAATAATAGGATTAAAAATTAAAAATAATAGGAAAAAGGGGTGAGAAGATATTTTTTTTCGATCATAACGCGGGTTACAGTTAGCGTTACCCCAAAGTAACTATGCCACGCGGACGAAGTCGCGGGCGGAAGCTAGTGTAACATATTTGTTTCTGAGAGTACAAGGTACTAAGGTACCGTCCAGAGGTAGGTACCATTAATTTCTGTCAAATTAAATGTTCACAAACACAGTGACTCGTGACGATCGCGTCCTTTTCCATGTTAATGTCATTTTTTGTCTAGGAACAAAAAGGTAGTGACTTTGACGTATGAGCATGCACGTTAGATGCATCGAGTCGGCAGACAAATGGCCTAATTTATGTTTTGTTCTCAGATAAAAAAATAAAGGCAACATATAAAAACAAACGTATTATTCGGTACAGTCAGTGAGTAATGATTATGCAAAAAGGCTTCATGTTCTAGATTTGGAGATTGGACTGCATTCGACGGTTTTGTATAGACAATTCAATTACAAAAAGTAAAAACGAACTACTGTAGACTTTCATAACTTGTATCTCTGAAACTCCTGAAAAAGTAGTGTGTGGTCTCTAAGTTGACAAAAAAAATATTATGCAAGTATTTGACAAGACCAAGATACAAAATTCAGTTAAGTGGTATGCATTTTCGCATTTACCGTGAAAAATCAAACCACGATAACCTAACAATAACCGATTAATATAAAATACTTACCTCATTATTTTTGCAAAAGAAACAGACAACAATCTTCATCATAACATCATTATAATAATAATCTCATACCTACTCAGGCCAGACATAAATAAAACAAACAAGAAAAAGGGAAATACCAAATGTTTAATCTGGAAAACACTATTGCATCATGAGTATTTGATTGAAACTGAATATGCTGGATATACGCTTTCTATGAACTTATTAACCTGTGTTACTACTTACCTGAGAAATTAACTAATTAGCCAACAAAACTGCATGCCGGGGTGGCGGGTTGTTCAAAAGAGATACCGTGGCCCCGCAACATAAAGTGCAAAAGGAGGAACATGGGTGGGTTTTAGATAGTAAAAGTCTGACACTCCCCGTCGCTACACCCAGAGCGGGGTAAGTTATTAGATGATTTTTCCATCCGTAAAAAAACTAATAGCCAAGAAAACTTAAGTAATCTTAACTTGTTAGTTTTTCCTGAAGATTTTCAGATTTTCAGTAGACGGAAAGCGATATATGTTATGAATACATAAATATCATGTACCGCAACCCACTATGATTGTATTTGTAAGCAAACATTTTTTTACAAATGGGAAATCATCAATTATCTTCCCCCGCTTTGGGTGGAGCGAAACGGAGTGTCAGACTTTTACGGTCTAAAACCCACCCATGTTTTTATGCCCTTTTTGCCTCTTTCGAACAACCCGCAACCCCGGATGCATATGCCCTTAAAAATCGTTTTAATGCTACCTACGTAACTTTACATCAGCTCCAAATTCCACTTAAAATCAAAGCCAAATACCCCACACCTTGAAAACCAATCTAAAACCAATCTAAGCTCTATTAATTTAAGCCTCAATATCAGAGTTGGACATATTTATGTATTAACTTAAGTCTAATCGCTTTTTAATACGAATTGATTGGCTGTGATTGATAGCAGTTTGATTCACGACACGAACGTTTAGCGTAGGTATCGAATTCGTGCATAAATGTGCAGCACATTAATTAATTCGTAAAGGGTTGCTATTAAACAAAAACCTTGACCATTTTTGAAAGTTATTTTAGCCTCGAAAGACTGTCTGAGGAATTTTTCCTGCATTTTCTTATTACTGTCTGTGGATTTCATTGGATTCATATTTATTCCGCTGATAAAGAGTTTCCATCACCATGCATATTTTGGGGTTCCATAAGTACCTAAAAAGGAAAAATATGGAATCCTTATTGGATCTTGAATCAAGACCGTCTATCTCGGAAACGCGTGGAGGTATCAAGTTAAAAACCATATACTCAAATCTGTGGTTCCTTTGTGCAAAAATCAACTCTCTAAGTCTACGCTGTCAAAATCTATGGCTGTTTATGTCGCAATTTGTAGGATACCCTCGGTGCGCGAGTCTGACTTGCTCTTGGCTGGTTTTTTTGTAATAGCAATCATCAAGTCACTTCTCCCGCTGTGGGCGGAGTGGAAGGAAGTGTTTATCCATGTTCCTTCTTAAGCCCTTTCTGTTCCGGGGCCGCAGTATCTTTCTCGAACAATCTGAAACCCACCAAATCATGCTGCGACAAAATATTTTACGAAAACAATTTAACTTAAAATTTCTCACAGTATACAATTTTTGGATGTCCCAGAATACAGGGTTGACAAAAAGCTAATTGCCAAAATGTAAATTCATTAATGTACTTTTAAAATTTATCATTTCCTGCGTAGTTGGTGGAAACCGTTATGTCTGACCTGTGCAAGGCTGCCAGACTGCCATTCTGCCAGGCTGTCCGGCTGCTCGTAATTGCACAAATGACAGACTTTACATTTCCGCCTGTGTGATCCTCAATCATGTCTTCCGTTCCGTTAATTTCGCAAATAATACATCGAATTGTATGAAACGAAATGCGAATGTATAATTTATGAAATTGCATATTATTTTGTTGGTTTTGGTTTCTACTTAATATTTATCTGATTCTTAGCAGTTTTTTTTAATTTAAAAATGAGTTTACTATGTGACTACACATAGTAAACTCACATATTGTTATTCAATGCAAAAGTAACTCAGTTTCTCTGATGCACCCTCATAAACCACTGACCAGCGACAAAGGACGACACGGTTGGCGCAGTGGCTGAGCCATCGACTGCTGCGCTGCGTGTCGCAGGTACGATCCCTGCACGGAACAAACATTTGTATGGCCTACAGATAGTTGTTTCGGGTCTGGCTGTTTGTGTATGTCAGTTTAAATGTTTGTAAACGCAGAAATTCCTAGTGTGGGGCTATGTTATTTTTTTTCAAAAGAAAGGCGTCTTTTTTAGAAGTAGTTCCGACTATGGGAAAAAATGAACGTAATACACGTATTCGGAGTCGCGAGCAAAAGCTAGTAATAGTGTAAGTTTAACATAACACAAGAACTCACTGCAAGTTATTTGCACGTCTGTTAGTTTGCCCTGAATACCAGGATGCGTTTAGTTTAGGGCAGAGCGAATATTTCGTGAATGTTTACTAATGGGTTTACGACGGGAATCGCACTATGAATATGAGTACATGACAGCCGTCATAATCATGCCTGTTTCATCATAAAACTGTTTGATGTTTCAAAGAGACATGGGTTTTAAGATCTGCGGATTCGGATATGTTAAGTGCTTTGCAATGGTATCATTAAGATTAATGAAATACCTCTGAACAAAAAAATGCAGTTGCGCTAACTGCATTTTTTTTTGTTTCGAAATGGCATATCGCAGTTCAACCTAGGAGGTTGTCGTCTGCTTAACCAGGCGATTCCTGTGGATGCTGTAAAATTAAGACCTCCAGCCAGGGCAGTTCACAACTGTACAGTACTGTAGAGGTTTTATGCCTTTACCAAACCCGAATGCAGGCTGGTTTGCTATGACGTTCGAATACTCTGGTCGTTTGAATTTAAAAAAGAACATAATAGAAATGGCATAGGAAGCGTGTGACATGTACCGGTAAAATATCAACTAACATTGTATTTTATGCGCTTTCAATTACGTATAGTTTCCTATACGCTACAGTACTGTAGAAGTCTAATAACATTTACTATACCTGTGACAGTACAGGCTGGATTACAAGGACATTCGAATACTCAAGTTTTTAAACAAAGAATTAGCGGGAATAGAATGGGGTAGAATGTATTCATAAAATTATGAACTAAAGTTATAATTTAATTTATTTAATTATAATTTTAAAGTATTTTACACGTCTTTCAATTAGGTACGTAAAAATACTAGATTATTGCAGGACACACAACACAAAAAGATGTGGCCAGCAAACGCCTTAAATTTATTTGAAAAAAGTCAAGTTGGTGTATATGTCACATCTTAAGATTTTCCGTCGTTCGAGCTTTTACAGTAACATATACATATAATCCAATGATTTCGTGCCTAATCCAGAAAATACCCGGTAGCTGAAGACTAGCTAAAAACACACCTCAATCTAGACGCACATTAGTGCCCTAATTTGTCTTACACGCTTTCACATCGCATCCTGCTTACTTGAACGTCTGAAAATAAACAATACTATAGCTCGTTATGGCACAAGTACTATCAACTGCTCGTCAAAGTACCACATTGAGAACTAAGCTTTACGGTTGAGAAAAACTAGCTGTTATGGTCAAATAGTTACCAATCCAAACAGGTAAAGGCTGTCTGTTCCTTTTCAGGAAAACAAAAAACAAGCCTTTATTTTTATTTTGGGTCGACCGTTATTATTCTGTGGTCTGGGTTAAATTCATACGCAAATAACTCCCAAAATGGAATTAACTCATTTATGATTCATACTTAGGTAACCTTATTTGATGTTGTATATCCTACTAGTCCTACTAATCCTTACTAATATTATAAAAGCGAAAGTGAGTTTGTTTGTTTGTTTGTTTCTTTGTTTGTTACCTCTTCACGCTTTAATGGCTGAACCGATTTGGATGAATTTTGGTACAGAGATAGTAGGGAACAAGGAGACGGACATAGGCTAATATTTTTTTGAAAAAAGTGGGATGTGAGGGAGAAAGAGGGAAGAGAAGGGAAAACTTAGCGTTGCTATTACAAATCATTAAGGCGCAAGGGGAACTGTGTTACCCCGAATTTAACGCGAGCGAAGCCGCGGGCAAAAGCTAGTAAGTATTATAAATGCGAATGTTTGTGAGGATGGATGTATGGATGTTTGTTACTCTTTCACGTCAAAACGACTGAACGGGTCGTGGTGAAAATTGGCATAGAGGTAGATTATTGTCTGGAATAACACATGGGATGCTTTTTTTATATCACGCGGGCGAAGCCGCGGGCGCCAGCTAGTGAAAAATAAACGAAGAAAATATTTGAGGTTACTATATTACCTCAAAAGTCAAAATGAAAAACCTCTTCTAAGTATTTTAAAGATTGAGTTGAAATAACAAAATTCAAGTATTCAATTCGTGGTGCCAATACATTTAATTGGCAATACAAAAAGAAAAGAAAGTGTTTTTTTTTTTGTAGTAAGTGTTATTTGATAAAATACGTTTGGAACTAAGTGATACTTTTTCAATAACACGTGTGGTTGATTGTACGTACTTAGCCCCGGTACGCAGATCCCTAATCTGGGTGCTTAGTACACTTGTTGAGCAATCCCTATGTTTATAATCACGTCGCGTCTGTCTGTCGGTCGCTCTATTTGTACGCGTATAATTAGAGCTTTTATTTGACGTCCGTAGTTCCGGATTCCTGCTCCAATCCGTATAGTGCGTTTGAAAATAAAGCTGATTTGAATGGGGGAAAATGTTGAATAGCTATCAGTGAGCCATTGCATTCTTAATGACTGATGCAGAGTCGTCATTCACAGAATTTCTTTTCATATGTCTCTGTTGTAGCGAAATCAAAGTTTCCGCGCCATTTCACGTTTATTATGTTTTTTTTTTATAAAAACAAAACATACAATTGAAAGAAATAAAAAATAATAGGTTAATTAGGCGGTAGGAGTAGGGGGTAACCAAAGACGCCAAAAATGGTAAGGGTTCGTGTGGGAAAACCAAAGAAAGAAAGGGAAAATAACGGTGTTAAACCAGTGACAGCGTCCACAGATTATGACGTACCAAAGAACAAAAATACCAAACGAACATGAACTGCGAACCGACTGACAGCTCCTTAAGCGTAACTTGCATATTAGGCTTGCATATTACAGGTTGCCGTTTGTTGGAGTTTACTCCTTAAGAATCGATTTTCATATATAAGGCGCCCGGTATGAGAAAAATCCGAGGGGTAAAACCTACTTAAGTAACGAAAATGTGTCACGTTTTTGAAGCGCACCTTTAGTGCGCAACTTTCTAATTTGGCTATGAGTGTATTAAGACGTACATATGGTATGCTGTATAGGCCACTATACCTATATACTATATGTTATTGGGCTTGTTTGTTTCTATCAGTGTCGATGTATTTATATTGCAATTTTTTTCATTAATTTGTGAATTTACCCTTTCATATGATATTAATCTTTTTTCAGTTGAATAAACTCTTTTTGCGTATGGTTAGATACTCGTACTTAAGGAGTAAACTCCATTCGTACGTCGGTGCTGACACACACACTTTTTTCGAAACAAATAACGCGGCTCCGGAACATAAAGAACAACAAACACAAAAAACAATTTTTCTGAAACTCAAAATTCAATTTTTGGCACATCTATACTAATATTATAAAGAGGAAAGATTTGTTTGTTTGTTTGTTTGTAATGAATAGGCTCCGAAACTACTGGACCGATTTCAAAAATTCTTTCACCTTTGGAAAGCTACATTATCCCCGAGTAACATAGGCTATATAACATCACGCTACGACCAACAGGTGCTGAGCAGCGCGGGTGAAACCGTGGGGAACAGCTAGTAAAAAATAAAACAAGACTAAAAGCTAGCAATAAATTAAAAAGTATCTAGCATAGCGGCTTTCATCCAGTGAAACACTGCACTGTAGTTGGTGTATGTAAAATAATAAAATTGATTTTTTGATCAATTAATGCTAATAGTGAGCTCTATAGGTTCACTGACATGTTCATATTTTGAGCGAAAATGCCATGGATTTTTTTTTCAGTCAGATTAAGTTTATGGGGTCCTTGAGAGGAGCTGCAAAACCACGGCACAAAAAACTGTTGCTAATTTGTACGTGTATGTGAAATATATTTTATATCTACTAATGAGCGTCTACCGTCTACGCGTCTAACGTGAGATCAAATATAAAAATACAATTATCCTATAGAATTTTAATTGAATTATTTGCTTCAAGCGCAGTAAGTATCATCCACAGATAGAAATAAATTCTTAAAAAAGAATGAAACATACCGTTTTACCTTGTGTGGTACAGAACTCTAAAACTAGTCAGGCATCAGTGTCTTCTATAGTAGGTACACATAATACTGAAATTGCATCACTTCATCTGCGAGTTTCGCTTTGCATCAATTACAGTTTCAATTATCCATTCATGTTTTTCTGCCTCCCACGGGCATCTGATTTGGCTAAACATGCTGTTGAGAAATATCTCTCAAATTTGCTGGTTTCCTCACGATGTTTTCCTCCACCCAAGAAAGTGATAATTAAGGACTAAAGTATAGCTTTATCCGGAGCGAGAGAGAATGAGAAAGAGGTAGCCGGACGTTTGAGGAAGAAAACTTCAAACCAACCCAGCTGCCGCGAGAGACACGCCGGGTGTCGGGCGCCACAAAACGACTCCCGGCCACGTTAGATGCGGGTCTGTGGACGGTGAGCAATGGGTAGCTTACTGTCCGCCCGTCTAGTGGCGACAGGTCGTGTCGACGCCGCGGTTTTGGTCCACGCGCCTCAAAGATATGTCAGCAAAGCAGAGGAGCCTGTCAGGGCACCGCTTGCCGGGGCTGCGGGTGTTTGAAAAAGATAGCGCGGTCCCGGAACATAAAGGGCAAAAGAAGGAATATGGGTGGGGCTGCCCAGAGCGGGGGAAGTTATTTGGTGATTTCCTATCCGCAAAAAAAATTGTATAGCGTTTACCTTTGCATTTAAATATATTGTAAATCTACCTATTTTTAGACCAAGACACGACATTCACAACGATGCATCGCCAAAATCACACACTCATGCCACTTACCAATTGCGCTGACATTTGGCAGCCAATCAGCATTCAGATATCGAATACTCGATCGGAACGCACGCTCGGCAGTAGGTACGAAGGTACGAAAGTTGCGAACCTTAGTTCCGTACGTAAGGTCGCACTCGGGGCCCGTTCACCAACTACTAATGACCATTAACAAATATGCGGGCTGGCGTGCGATGCCAAGAATTTGGTCGAATCGGCAACTTTACATAGCACTTGTTTACCTCGCTGTTGCGACCGCTATTTCTGAATGTACACTATATTTACGGACACAATACCGGTATAGTACCGTTAATTCGTGTTTACACGACAACTTTGTATCGCAAGCTATACGATCTCGCTGCGGCGAGATGCTATCGAGTTTCGATTGGTGAGGACATCTAAGTCATCGTGGAGGTCAGGGAGGTCTACTGCGTGTTTTGAAATTTCTGCAGAGTAAAAACATGTCTTATAGCTGTCAAAAGCGAGACTGATTAAGTGTAAAAGTTTAAGCTGTTGAAAAAAATTCAAGTCTGCAAATAGTCTTTATTGTTACAATGTTGTGGTGTTGATGAACCTATCACTTCTTCAATTAAAAGGTTAATCAAAGGTTGTTCATGGTTGGTTAACCCACAACACAATTTAAGGTTAAAACCACTCCTGAAATAAATTGTTAAGGATGTGTAACTTTGATGATCACATCCGTAAAAAAAGTCGCGATTATCCGGCCCTCGATTATTAATGTTTTGAAAATAACCCAGTAATTAAATTTCTGAGACAATTTGTTAGACGTTCCAGACATTTCATGGTGATTCACAATTCTGTTCCAAAACGAGCAGCATGAAGCATAGATACAGGCTAAAATTCAATATTTGCCAAACGTTTTTGGCAAACTCCTGGAAAACTGTACACACGCAGAATCTTGTTAAATGAGTTGTCAACGTTACCTGTCAATCATAGTATAAGAATTATGTTTACATAATGGTTATGTATATTGAAGTATTTAGTGACAAATTAGTGACAGATTTGCGTAGATCAAAGCATTTTCCTTAAAGATTTTTCTTCTACACAGAATTTTCTAAGAAATAATATTAGTCACCTTGCGTGAAAAGAATTTGAGAAAATGCCGGCCGGTATGTCAACAAAAAAACCGGCCAAGTGCGAGTTGGTCACACCACGTACAAGCTTGCGACATAAACAGCCATATCTATTGACTGCGTAAACTTATAGGGTTGATTGTTGTTCAAAGCTCCAAGGGTCCATAGACTTGAGTACCTATATGGTCTTAATTTCAATAACTACACGAGTTCTCAAGATAAAGGGTCTTGACTGACAGACAGACGGACAACGAAGTGATCCTACGAGGGATCCATTTTTTCCCTTTGTGGACAAAACCCTCTATATTAATAAATATTAATATAAACAGATATGTAGATCTAGGTGTCCCTTAGGACATCAGCGTCGGCCACCGCGAGAGACTCCCGGCCACCGTAGATGATAAAGATAAAGACGCGTTACTTTTCCATCCGCGCCTGCCGGGGTTGCGGGTTATTCGAAAGAGATACCGCGTTAAGGCAATAGAAAGGACATGGGTGGGTTTTAGTCAGTAGGTACAAATATGACACTCTTCCCCACTCCGCCCAGAGCGGGGGAAGTTATTTGATAATTACCCATTCGAAAAATTAGGGAGACCGGCGTGAAAACGATTAGTACATTATTCGGAACCCCAAACTATTTTTCGTTGTTAATTAAAAAAGTAACAACTATTTCATACAAAATTGCAACCGACATCGGTTTAGCATACGTGGTACCTAATCGTTTTCGTTGGTGGTATATGTATTTGGAAAGAAAGATAAAAGATAAAATAATTAGAAATCATTGGACTTCCTTGCTCTCTTTCAAAAAGGAAATAGGTAGTCCACGATACAATTTCCTGAAATAACGTTACTGTTAAAAATAACCGTCTATCAGAAACCTAAGATATACTTAACTAATAAAGTTAATTTGAGAGTTCTTAAAGTAACGTAGATCGTCTCAACGTTATAGAGACGGCCATTACCGTGATGATACTAGAAATTATATCATAATACCAAGCCGTTTTTCCATAAAACTCTATTATATAATTATTTTATCATTTCTTTATAACAAGATACAAATTATAGGTAATTTTATGTCAGTTTTAAGGCTTTTTAATTAATCAATTAAAGCTTTAATGTATGGATGAAAGTGGATTGTTATCCGATGATTGCTTTATTGGTTTCGCTCAGTTATATATAAATCTACACTAATAAATAATATAAAAGAACAAATTTTATTTTTTATTTTTTATGTAACTTTTTTTTATAAGCTACTAGCTGTGCCTAGCTATGCGTTGCAATGCAATTTTCTACCTTTCTACCTACCTGCCTACCCTACATATCCTACCTACCCCTACCCTACATACCCTACCTACCCTACATACCCTACCTACCCTACATACCCTACCTACCCTACCTACCCCACATACCCTACCTACCCTAAATACCCTACCTACGCTACCTACCCTACATACCCTACCTACCCTACATACCCTACCTACCCTACCTACCCTATCTTTTAAGTTGGATCGAACTGCACATGGTGTGCGAATTTTATTATAATCGGTTAAGTGGTTTAGGAGTCCATTGAGGACAAACATTGTGACACGAGATTTATATATATTAGAAAGATATAGGTATATATAAACACTAGGATTCTAATATGATGATAGGATTGGGTCAAACCACACTAGGATTTCTCCTATTACGTGGGTGCTTTTACAAACATTTATCCTCACATACACAAACAGCCAGACCCGGAACAACGATCTGTTGGTCATAAAAATATTTGTGGGGACCGAACCGACAACACGCTGCGCAGCAGTCGATCGCTCAGCCACTGCGCCAACCGTGTCGTCCGTAATATATACTAGACCGATTTTTAAAAAAACTTTTGTTATTTGAAAGCTAATTTATCATTGAGTTAATTAAGCTATATAACATCACGCTACTACCCACGGTAGCGGGGCTGTAACCCAAAGCCGCAGGTGAAACCGCGCAAGACAGCTAGTAATTTATATGCTCCTTTCCGTTGGAGTATGACGTTCAGATGCAGTTTTTAAAATAAAATAAAATAGTTTATTATAAATGCGAATGTTTGTTTGTGTGCTCACAAGTTTGGATGTATGGATGTTTGTTACTCCTTCACGTCAAAACGGCTGAACGGATCGTTATGAAATTTGGCACAGAGGTAGATTATAGTCTGAAAAACCATATAAGGTACTTTTTTTTCGATATCACCCGGGCGAAGCCGCGGGCACCAGCTAGTTATCTATATAACCGTCATTGGATGTTATAAAACGTCTAGTTTATTTTAAATCCTTGTTATAATTGCTAGGCGTAACTTTTCCTTTGAAAGTGTGTCTGACGACTTTCTTCGAGAAATTTACAACAGATTTGGTAAATTGCTTCGCGTGTTACAGCTTACTATCGTAAGTACTAAGTACTTGTTATGATCTATGTTCGAGAACTTTCCTTGACAACTAACAGTGACTAAGTTAGTACTAAAGTTTGATTGATTATGTGACAACTGTGTGAGTCGAACAAGTTGTTGACATGACGGCGTAACTTGGCGATGTGTTGTTAAAATAATTAGGAATCTTGACAATTCCTGTAAGTTTGTAAGTTTCCAGACATTGGAATAAGTTATTCAATTAAGTATAGGGAGTTTCTTGATCGTTCTGGGTAGATACTATGTTGATTTTCAATTGGTTGAGTAAATTAGTTGAACGTCAATTCTTGACATGACGCCAGTTTAACAAGCCAATATTTAAGTTTAAGTCATTATCATTTTCCTGAATTTGTCCCATTCTATTTGGGGTCGGCGCAACACGTTTTCTTCTCCCATAATCCCCTATCAGACGTCACGGCATCATTTACTCCTTTACCTTTCTTTGGCCTTCCTCTCGCTCTCCGTCCATCAACATTCAGATCACTCTTTTAGCCAATATCAAAGTAATTAAATATATATATTTATATATATACGTTTATATATAATCTTCACACACGTTTTAAGATAGCACCTTCTTCACCTTAAGTACATTATACATATTCATTTATATGAAACGAAAATTTTGCAAATCGGTCAAGTTTTTAACCTTAATAACGTTAAAATGAAAACTTCGTAAGCATATAAAACTGCCACAATTCAATTTCCGTTAATTATAATTATACGATTTCTGTGCAGCATTTCGAACATTATTCATAAAAAAAAAGTTTTTCAATGTTTTGAGTTACTAAACGTTAAAAGCGAAATCTTTAAAAAAGGAACCTTATATTTAAAAGCACGTTCGACGACTCGTGGCACCGTGGTCACATCTAGATAAAAATAAAATAAACCATAGTAAATTCTTTTTTTTTTAAGAGCTCTGTAGTAGCGGGCATGCAAGTGACCGATGCAGACGAGCATTATGTCATCTCGTCTAGACACGAGACGGCAAACAAGCATCACACCATGTTTACTCAAAACTTAGTCAGCTAAAACTTAGCTTTGACTTATTTGGAATTGACGAAGAATTGTCAAAAATGATGCAGTTATTTTCTCTGAACTGAGACGACGAATCAGACAAGTAAAAATTGTGAAACATAACTTCACACTTCACGTCTTGTACCTGAAAGTACATGCCATATTTCGCCAATTATGTTTTTAAGTCCCATGTAATAGGGGGTGAGCCTTTTGCCATCAATTGGACACAAATCCGTGGGTACTGAAAACTTAACAAACTCAATAACACTTTTTTCGACCTGGGAATCGAAGCCGGGACCTCATACTCAGCAGTCGCACTTGTAACCACTAGACCAGGGATGGCGAACCAATGGCACGCGTGCCATTGTTGTCACGTAACACATTTTTTTGGGCATACCCCCTACCAAAACGGTTTGCAATTTAATTTATTTGATAGATCACAAATTACAATAAACATTACGAATGATTTCAAGATAGCCTAATTTATGTTTTTGGTAGAAAATAATGTGATTTGAGTGAATAATATTTACTTGTTTTTTTTTTATTATTTAATCACTAAGTTAAAATTATTGACGGCACATATGGCGTCGTTTAACATTTCTGTGGGAAAAAGGCACGTTGATCTTAAAAGGTTCGCCATCCCTGCACTAGACCAACGAGACAGTCACGTGTTAAGAATAAGAATAATTTATTAGCTTAAAATAAAGGTATAAACCGGTGTTAAAATTGGTCGTTTAGGCACAAACCACATTTTGCCTTTTTAGGGCATGCAAATTTAATCTATACTAATATTATAAAGCTAAAGAGTTTGTTTGTTTGTTTGTTTGTTTGAACGCGCTAATCTCAGGGACTACTGGTTGGAATTGGAAAATTATTTTAGTGTTGGATAGTCCATTTCTTGAGGAAGGCTATAGGCTATATAACATCACGCTACGACCAACAGGTGCTGAGCAGCGCGGGTGAAACCGTGGGGAACAGCTAGTTTTACATAAGTAAAATTATGCGTAACATACCTACCAAATTAAAGTAAAAATTGTGAAAGTATAAAAAACTTAAGGAAACAAGGCAAAAGTCTTACCTTAGAATCAGGTCCTAAGTTTTTCCCCGATAAAAATATTAGCGGAAAAAACGTGGTACTTTTTGATGATTACAGAGGAAAACATCATTTCCGAAGCTTCCCGAAGTTTCACGAAAAAACCTGCCCCGACTATCGTCATAACAAGTTTTCAAAAGACAATTGTCACAATATTAACAATGTACCTACACATTGATAATGTTGTGACGATTGTCGCCATATTCGCTACATAAATGTTGATAAAATTAGGAGGACCCGCCAAAACAAATGACGGAAATTTATAAATAAAGCGCTGAATACAGCGTTTCCACGATGCTGGGTTCCAAAGAAACGGTACAACAAACAGATCGCGTGTCGGGCTCAATAGCTCCATTGATCACATGTGTTTGTGATAACGAATTACAACATCGTGATTAAGCGAGCCTTAATTGTTACTTGTACTAAATAATTGGAGTGGAGAGCATAAGAAAGGTTTGAAGTCGCTTACAGCCGATTTATTGGAATAAACTTGTTCACACTCTAGTAGAAGCTGAGAAAGTATTGTAAAAAAAGGGTTATTAAGTTGTCTAATAGGTTTTATGACATGCTAATTGGTTGCTGTTGTAGGGGGTTCTCACTGGCAACCGCTATGCATACTTTTTTTTTATCAATTTCCATGGTTTTCTTTTTAGCCCATTAGATAGATTTTATACTGCGATCCTTTGGTAGAACGTTCTTAGTGAAACGTTCTCAATTTTTTATCGTTGCTTATAAGTGAGTTTGTTTGTTTGTTACGTCTTCACGCTTAAATGGCAAAACCGATTTTGATAAATTTTGGTACCGAGATAGTTGTTAGGGACGCTGGAGACAACCATAGGTTTATTTTTTAAAAAGGGGGAGAAAGAGGGGGAAGTGTATGTGAGACCAGTTTGTTTATTAGTCTTTCACGGCAAAACGGAGAGACGAATTGACATGATTTTTGTAGTGGAGATAGTTGAAGAGATCGAGAGTAACATAGGCTACTTTTTGTCTCTTTCTTACCCCCACTTTTCTAAGTTGATGGGTGGACGCGAGCGATGCTGCGGGTAAAGGCTAGTTACAATAAAATTAATGAACGAGTTTTGACATCTTGTTTTTCATCTGTTTCATATGCTGCAACTGTCTTATATCTCTTTTAACCCGACTGCTGAAAAGAGGGTTAGGTATTCGTCTTCTTCAACAGTACAGGCGTGTCGTATTGAATCTTTGCCAAGAATAATAAAGGTCTTCTTGTTGTTAATATTTTTTACCGTTCTTTTTTGGTGTTGCTATGAAGGACGTTGTGTGCAGACCTTGACCGAGCTGGTCCCAATCCGCCTTGAAAGTTCAAGTTTTTCAATAGAAAAAAAAAATTACACGTGTCGTGGCGATACCTATTCGATGTAAGTAGGTAAGCAACATACAAGCATGTCTTGTCAGTTTTTGTACTCGTAATACTACGCAAAAAATATTGGAGGCTAAAAAAAGTGAAACACGATGTCTTCACACGTATTATCAATCTTTGGCGTCATCCAGGACACACGAGGAGTTGAAAAATACAGATTTCTTTAGAAGGTCCTAATGGTGCTCCCATTAGGACCTTCTAAAGAAATCTGTATTTTTGGTTACAACAATGCAATATTTTCATCGCACGACGAGAGGCCATCGTGCCGTCGTCGTCCGATCCTTGCTGGGGACAACGCATTAGATATATTTTGAAACTAGAAAGTGATTTTGAAACAGAATGATTTGTGTAAAAATAAAGTTTTGTTATGCCTAGCAGCTAATTTGATTTTAGTTTGAAGTCTGTCTGGGCCGTGGGAAAACGAGAGTGCAATACAAACCTTCGGAGAATTTATAAAACTAAAATTGTACATTTTGAGAAGACTCGCAGTTTGTTTTTCTTAAACATTAAAATGTATGGTTTAAGAAAATTTACACATAATTAATTATATATAAATAAGTCTTCATCGTTTGTTTCAAATTAATATAGAAGATTTTAATCCTGCCTCATCTTCAAATTAGAATTATTTCAGCACAAAAATTACGAATATTTTTTTTAGTTTTTAGTAGAGTTTTTAACCATTGGTTTTGTAGTTCCTGAATCCTGCATTCACTGAGAAAAGCTTCAGCTCTGTTTTCACTGACAAAAATATTTAGGCATTCATTTAGGCGATGGTTACTGGCAGTGAAAACAGTGCGTGCCAACAATAAAACTAACCTAAATAGAATAAATAAGAATGTGTATTTCAAAATGATATTTATAACAGTAATTTGTATTTATCAGTTAGTTAGATTATAAATACAGCGTGCATTTATCTGGGCGTTTACAGATCGTAGATAAGGAATCAAATTGACATGTTTAGAAAGAGAAGTTTGAAAGTGGAGCAAGCTACTTTCGCAGCCCTTGGCGATAAGGTTGTCATTAACAGTTTATGTTACATTGATTCTAGATCGTGATTATTTTGTTATGATGCAGTTTTAGCGTTATAGCAAACAAAATATAAAAAATACAACTGGATTTTATATACAATACAAAATGCTTTAGTGTAACAAGTTTTGCACTGTTTAACACATTTTTGAAGCATGCTTTTAGGCAAAAGTAGCCTGTAGTAGGATACTTCACTCTTCTATAACTTAAATGCTAAATGTACAGAACTGCTAAATAAAACAAGAAAAAATGAGAATAAGACAAAAAAAATTATGTATAGCCTGAAACTATTCTTTCTTCTGGGTTAGCTCGTTCCATCGTCAACCTTATCCCGGTAAAATATCCCGGCAAATTTAGTAAACTATAATTTAAAAAAAAATGCAAATTGAGTTCAAGGTAATCTAAATCTTGTCCAAAAGACACAGATAAGGTTGACAACGGAACGAGCTAACCCAGAAGAAATTTGAATATTTTCGGGCTATAGATTATTATTTTTGTCTAATTCTCATTTTTTTTTATTTAGCAAATCTGTAAAAATGGTATGAGATCTATAAAGTCTGGCAGAACTATACTCTCGGTTACATTATGAAAACTTTTTAAATATCTTTTGAGCTTGCTTGAGTCCGGGGTTGCGGGTTGTTCGAAAGAGATACCGCGGCCCCGGAACGTAAAGGGCAATAGAAGGAACATGGGTGGGTTTTAGTCAGTAAAAGTCTGACATGAAGAGCGGGGGAAGTCATTGGATGATTTCTAACCCGAAAAAAAAAGCATGCTTGAGTGACGGCGAGTGTACATATTTAACACTAGCTGTTCCCCACGGTTTCACCCGCGCTGCTCAGCACCTGTTGGTCGTAGCGTGATGTTATATAGCCTATAGCCTTCCTCAAGAAATGAACTATCCAACACTAAAAGAATTTTTCAATTCCAACCAGTAGTCCCTGAGATTAGCGCATTCAAACAAACAAACAAACAAACTCTTCAGCTTTATAATATTAGTATAGATTTTCACAAATGAAAAATAACAGACAGTTGCTTAAAAACGCTTGAAACGCGGTGGTTAAATTTACTGATTTAATTCCATTGGTGGAAACACGAGTAGTTTTGCTTGATTTATATATTTTTTTATTAAAAGAGATTGGAACTGAGTCTTTAGTATTTAAAAGATGTCGAAAAACACAAGAATAATGAGATTTTTTGCCGTTCACTTCTATCATGGAACTGAATTTATACTTTACTGTATTTCTTAATAACTGTTAATAAAAAGAAACACACCCACCTATTCGTGTGTTTATTTATTTATTTATTAAACATGGAAGACTTACAGCTAAAGAGAACTTAACAATACTTTGCTTAAAAGACTGACAGACAATTACAAATCTTTGCTTATACACATCTGAACAAAACTAAAGTCTATGGACATTACAGTAGCATACTATTATATAAAGTTTATTTATATTTATAATTTATTCTCTCATGTCCATATTGTCCTTACATACTGACTTATTAACTGAGACTTATTACCAAAGCAGCCATTTGCTATATTCATAATATTTTTGCTGTCCTAACCCTTTATATTTGGGGTCAGTGCAATGACTTCTTTTTCCGTTCTCCCCTGTCAGACGTAACGGTACACCCTTTTCCTTCATATCAATTGGGTAGTTGACACCGTTAACCAATAATTTAAAAACACAATTTTTCTGAAAGAACACCTTATTCTAGACCTGAGAACTCCATTCATTTCAAAATAACATTAAAATTCGATTTTCAGTTGCTTTTAAATCAATAAATAGTTGCATCATTGACTTGACAACTTAGTGACGTCATCGGTTGAGTCTCATACAAAATCTATGGGGGAAGCGCGTTTTGACAGCTGATAAAAAGTATATCAATTGATTGGTGTTGTCAACTACCCTATTCCTTACACAATCCATCCTTCGTTTCTTTGGCCCTCCTCTCCTTCACTCTTTAGTCACACGCGTCCAATTACTGAAGGAAGGAGTATTTAATATCTCAGAATTATATCGTCAACTGCCATAGATAAGTGTCTTGCGTGTACTAGACTACTAGTTATCAACACAAAACGCTTTCGTTTAGCTCCCAGCCCCTGTTTCTCGCTATTCTGTATCGGTATAACGATTGCAACAATGTTGCGACCATTGACAAGTAAATGGCTCCTCTCAATGATCTTGGCGGCTTGTTTTCCTTGCGCGTAACTACTGTAGTTTAACTCTCGACTGGCCATTGAGGCGGATGGAAGGTTTTTTTTCTTTCGTTCTTAATTTGATTTGAAAATCAAGTTTTTCCATTAAAGGATTTATGATGTTGGAAACTATATTCTACAATTATTATAAATGCGAAAGTTTGTATGGATGGATGGATTTATGGATGTTTGTTACTCTTTCACGTCAAAAAGGCTGAACAATCTGGAATAACACTAGAACACTTTTTTTTAATATCATGCGGGCAAAGCCGCGGGCGTCAGCTAGTTTAATTTTCGTGTCGCGGTGTTTGTTACCAAACTCCACTGAAACGCTTGACCGATTTGTATGAAATTTTGTGTGCATATCGCGTAGGTCTGAGAATCGGACAACATCTATTTGAAATACTAAGTGAGAAGGGGACCTGAGCGCCGGCTGAACCCGCAGGGCACAGCTAGTACCTATATGTATTATATACGTATATTTCAATTTTATTTTTGGTAAATATAGTAAGTAAGGGTGACGATTTGACGAAGTAAAAGCGAGTTCACAGAAAAGTATACGCTGTCTGGAGCGTCTCTCGCGGCGGCTGGGTTGGGTTTGAGGTTCTCTCCCTCAAACGTCCGGCCACCTCCTTCGCTAGCATAACTGCGTCGCAGAAGGAGGTTACCAATTCCCTGTCCCTCGCGCTCTAGACCATAGACTGATGGACTGAACCACGGCTGATCACCTCTACGAGGACACAGCAGTACTCCGCTTTAGCTGGGCAGACCATTACAGTGTGCGTCACCGTGACCTCCGGGTGATCGTCACATTGGTGACACCTCACCATGTACAGGAACCTCCAGAAACTTCCCTATCCATGACCATAACATAAGGCTTACCTAGCTTAGTAGTTGTAGTTCATAGTTTAAAGGTAGGTACTGTAATGTTTTGTTTGTGTATTTCAATTAAATGCGTATTAGATTATATTTTTAACCGACTTCAAAAAAAGGAGGAGGTTCTCAATTCGTCTGTATGTTTTTTTTTTTTTTGTGTTTGTTACCTCATAGCTCAGGTCTGAGTGAACCGATTTTGATGATTCTTTTTTTATTCGAAAGCTGGTGGTTGTCGTTTGGTCCCATAAAAAAAATATCAAGATCCGACAAGTAGTTTTTGAGTTAACTTTAATAATACGTATTAGATTGACTTCGTGTACGTTGATGATATACTCATTCGTCGATTATATTTTAGAATTTGTCGAAGACAAATGATCAAAAAATGGTATGTAGGTACTACTATGGTTTGGAAGGTCATCGCAGTAATTTGGTGATAGATCTTCAGTGATATACAACGGCACTCTTTAATAAATGACAGCAAATCTGCCGTGATTGCTGCAATCACATGTATAAGTATGGGTTTTGCCAGGGTAGGCAGGCGAGTGGGAGCAGGGTGACCGTATCCCCTCCCCACCCCTCACCTAGTCATTAAGAAACATAAACATCAGATCAAGTATCAGCTGTATCCCCTAGGGAATGATGCATATGATTTCTGAATTGGTTTAATACTAAAGCATAATTATAGATACTTAGTATTTAATCTATAGCTTGATGTGGAACTAAAAATTGTATCTAAGACGGGACTAAAGCTAAAAAGAAAAACTTTTTAACCGTGTTTGCGTATTATATCATAATATTATAACTAAAAATGTTGAAATAAAAACTTTTTAGTAAAAAAATAAAACCGACTTCTAAAAAAAACTAAAAACTGGAAAATAACTTTATATCCGGAAGTCGGTGGCCAATAAAGTCAACGAAGCCAACAAAAGCCACCGACTTCCGGAAATAAAGTTATTTTCCAGTTTTTAGTTTTTTTTAGAAGTCGGTTTTATTTTTTTACTAAAAAGTTTTTTAAATTACATGTCACATTTCTATTTTATTTCTCTTCTATTTTTTTTTGAGTTCTCTCTTGAAAGTGACCTGAGTATTTGAACATAATGGTCAACCAGCCAGCATTAGTTAGGTTATAAAACCTCTTACTTACAGTACCAACTTGAACCAAGCATGACAGTAAATTAGACAGTTTAACTTAAAATCTCCGAATTCGGGCCAACATTGTCTTCCAAACAAATGCCATCCGTTTCGTCAAGGTACATGATCAATAATACGTATAGATAATTTGAGTTTCTTATACAGTTTTTTACGAGACAATAATTTTATTATGAGCCAAGTACAATCATAAGCAACAATATCAGATAATGTAAACACAACAAACATTTCTCCTACAGTAGATATTAATTGCAATTTTATGGTGTGTTTTTATAACACTTTTATTAATATCAGCTGTAACTGTGTTACAATCTAAAAAGTTAAATTTGACCCACTCCAGGTTTCAATGAGCTGATATTATTTTGGATTACGATGCAAGATCAGCTAAATGACGTCATTCTAAATCCAATATGGCGGACTTATTATTTTTTTAAGTATGGTAACCCATTTTATGCGATTACTGTAATGTGAGAAAGTATGTTTTTGTTTTTTAACTTTATAATATAATGCTGTCTTTCGTTTAGCTTTTACACCCGCGTCCCTAGTTGTTGCCCCACTTCAGTGGATAGTAGCGTGATGTTGTTGTATAATAGCCTATGTTACTTCCGGATAATCTAGCTTTCTTTTAGAGAAAAAATGGTTAAAATTGGTCTACTAGTTTTTGAGCCCGATCGAAACAAACAAACAAATCTTTACTCTTTATAATATTATATAGGTAAGTATAGAAAAAATGGTTAAAATTGGTCTAGTCGTTTTGGCGCCTATTCGATGCAAAGTAAACAAACAAATTTTTCTTTTTTTAAATATATTTATAATATACATTTTTAAGAACCCGTATTATTTTAAAATAGGCCTTAAGCCACAGTTACTATCGTTATACCACGAGTCAATTACCTGTGACTTTAGACTAGTGTACACTTATCGGTAAACGTGACTGTACTGTCAATGTGCACGAGGCACGTGTAAGAGGCGATGTTAACAGGACATCAAACTGTCACCTTGGGACCACTCTATTGACAGTCAATTTCTTTTGATTTACACATGACAAGCGCAAGTCAATTGCGGAATTTTAAATTGTCAGAAGATTACGATTGTTTAGTCGTATTATGTTTACCATAAGTAGCAGAAGTATCTTACTTCTTAAAAGCTATTTGAATGTATTATAATATGGGATGATATATTATAGGTTGGCTTTATAGATTCACTAGGTTAGGTTAGGTTGGGAGAAGATACCGCGGCCCCGGAACATAAAGAGCAAAAGAAGGAACATGGGTGGGTTTTTAGTCAGTAAAAGTCCGACACTCCCCTCCGCTCCGCTCAGAGTGGGGCAAGTTATTTGAAAATTCCCATCCGCAAAGACAGAGGATAGGTTATGTGGGTATTTTAAGTCGAAATATAAAGGAATGTAAAAGAGAAATTCAGGTTAGGATGTAAAGGATCGAGACTGAGAGTTTTTTTAACAACCAGACCATTTGTCGTCAGTCGTAGTCATCATCATTTTCCTGCCCTTGTCCTATTCTATTTGGGGTCAGCGCAACACGTTTTCTTCTTCCATTCTCCCCTATCAGACGTCACGGCATCATTTTCTCCTTTCTCCTACATATCATTCCTTACAAAATCCATCCATCTTTTCTTTGGTCTTCCTCTCGCTCTCCGTCCGGCATGTCCTTCATCCCTCATTATTACATGTCCATACCAAGACAAACGACTCCCTTGAAATTCTGTAACTGGCGCAACTTTCAAAATTGTCGTCGGTCGTAGGTCATATAAAACATGTTACAATTAAATATAGTTAGAACATGCCTCAGTTATTTATCAAGTTTCCAAGCGGGCAGCATTCTGTCAAGCGTGTACTATAGTAGAAGACTGGAAGTCAACCAAAAAATCACATATTTATCTGAGCCAAAAAACAGCAGAACATGCCTAAAAAACATTTAAAAAACGAACGATGACGTATCCGCAAGAACTTTTGAAATAGCGGATGTAGACAGTAGACAACTATTTTTCTTTTTCTTATTTCAAAGACTAACAGGATTTGTTTTTATTTGTAGCCGTCCCACATGCAGTGGCGACCTACCTTAAATTGTTAGTGATTATCATAAGTCCGGAATGACCTTGTGGGATGTGATGACTGGTATTGATCACAATGTGACAATACCGGACCGTTGGCTTGTTTGTCTTTGGACACCGTTTTTGGAGACGAAGATGTGATTAGTCAACGTTTTATGGTGATTGCTTTAAAAAAAGATTAGTCTATGATTTTTTTTTCTTAATAAAAAATGGTTTGCGGAATTATGTAATTAGGGCAATGTTAGAACATTGCCCTAATTAAATAATTCCGCAGACTAATTGAAGAATGGTTGTCTTCTATTGAAACAGGAGAGTATAGGGTGTGTAGCCCATTACCCCCCATTACCCCTCATTACATTACCCAGTACAAACAGGGTTGTAGCGGGAAAATAGGCAATTGCTCCATGTTAAATGACGGGCCTGTTGGTCTAGTGGTTAGTGGCCCTGACTGCTGACCCGGAGGTCGTGGGTTCGATTCCCACCCAGGACAAACGTTGTGTGATGAGAATGATTGTTTGTTCTGTGTCTGGGTGTGATTTATCTATAATATGTATGTATTTATAAATTATATAAGTATGTATTTCAGTTGTCTGGTTACCATAACACAAGCTCTGCTTAGCTTGGGATTACATAGCCGTGTATGAGTTGTCCCAAGATATTTATTTATTTAAATACTGATATTAGCTGCATTCGGTTAGACTGGCGGCCGACCCCTTTAGTTGGGAAAAGGCCAAGCAGACGATAATGAGTGAATAAGATTCAATCTTCACAAATAAAATCTTAAAGCAAAGGAAGTAGAAGCATAAACATCAAAAGTCTCTGCACAAAAATATTGTTTGATTTTTTTCTAAGATTCACAAGAAAATTTCCTAGAGCCCACTCTAGCTAGGATTTTTTCTTGTTTCGTGGTTGCGTTCACAATTTAAGCTCACATAGGTAGGTACCTGAACAACTTTCCTTCAAATCGCATAAAATTGAAGACAGAAGTTAGTACATTTGTACATTTTTTTTTAATGGTAAACATTAAAAAGAAACATTACAAATATACAAATAATGTACAAATAAAAATATAGGAATTACTGCAAAAAAGCATTTATTTCAAATGGACCATTACAGGCACTTTAGAATGTCAAAAAAAAAAACAAAATGTTAAACCTACAATCCCGGGCACAAGACAATAACTTGTGAAAGTACTGTAGTTACCCATTTCAAAGCGTTGTTCTCTATGGAGAAGAATGGGCAAGAAACTCTATGGACACTTTTAAATTAGAATATTATTACAAAATCATATTTTCGTATTTAGATTATACAAATATATGAGAACGACGTAGAAAGACGTGCACAGTAAAAGTAAAAGTCCAGAGTAAAAGCTAAATTCAATTAAAAATCTAAATAAATTAAAAATGAACCGTGGCAGCTAAAAGATGACCAGTCCAGTCCAGTCAGAACACAGCAAGAAGGCGTCGCAGCAGACCTAGTGGAAGATGGCGGGACAAGCTGGATAAAACCAAGGAACAGTGGTCCACAATGGAGCTGGATCGTACCAACTGGAAGTAATGAGGAGAAGGGTTTGCCCAGCAGTGGGATGACGCTAATGTGAATCATCATCGGAGACTCGAATTACCTTAACAGTGCCATGAGCTATGACATCAACATGTAGTCGCTTGTGCAGTAGCTCTACTCTACCTTTACCCACAGCCATTAGAATTTTTGCCAGAACCTGCCCATACGAAGCTAGAGCTAAAATCCTCTTTGCTGAAATGGGCTGTGCTACTTTATAACAAGCATATTCAGGCTAGTTTAAGCAGTTGATGGAGGTTTGAGCCCAGCTTTTGACTGCATTCTGTTTAAAAATACTGTTATTTTCTACCGAATACCGACTGATGCTGACTGATAAGGTATTAATAGAAACTCATTGGTCAAACTTGTTTTTAATGTCAAATTAAATCAGCTATAAAATATTTTACTTAAGATCTGCACCACATCCGATATTAAATACTGAAAAAATCGTTACAAGGAAGTTCCCAAAATAGCAGCTGAAGTATCTTTCTAAATAGCTACCAACTTCCTTGCCATAATCGAAAAATAATCAAATAAACGCACGTAATATGGGTATTCCACAATATTATTGCTTAATGGACATCGAATTAAATCTTACTTAAGAAGTAATTTATTTCTGATTATAATTTCTCTTTAATTATCATTGTCGTACATAAATGGATGTACTTGTATCCTTTACGGCGGACGAGAACGATGTTGAGGGTAAAAAATCGATTAAAAACCCATTATCGATTCAGTGACTAAAACTATCAGTTTTTGCAGAGTCTACGCAAGTGCTTGCGTATCGAGTATGAGGTAAGCTTATGTACATACTTTTGTAATTGCCTAGTGATATAATTTGTGCTTCTGACCATGATAGTTTTTAGTATGGAAGAATTTAATGCAAGTCCATTTGACTCCGTGTTCATTGATGCATTTGTTCTCAGGCCTTTTTCTTTTTTTATTTTCCAATAGCTGTAATTATTTTTCTCTACTCTTACAATGTAGCTGTATCTACATTAAATACAGACGGAGTCAACGTCGGCGCCGTCTAAACACAACCCTTGTTTGTTCCCAAAATTTAAAATGTTTGCCTTAGTTTTCGCACATCGTAAAACAAGCAAATAAACCGAAGTGGCCGATATAATCAAACATTTAAAAGGGACTGTTAAACGTTTACTTATCTGCATTCTTTATTATCCTTAGGCAATATTAAAGGGTAGGGTACTGCACTTTCCTGCCGTTTAGTTTATCTAAAGTATACGAAACGATACAACATTTACAATTAAATAGCTGCAACACCTGGATCAACTGCTGATAGAGTAGCTGTTGGTATCGCCTAACTTATTGGTCGTGATAACACCAGTATATACCGCCCTATAAGGGTGGCGTGATTATGAAACCGGTCATAATTTAATTTCGACTTTATCAAGTCAATAGACAACCCGCTCTAATAAACTATTTATCTACAGCACCAATTATCAAGTCGCCGGTTGCTCGGTCAACCATTAGGTACTTAGTATTTATTGTAAGATACTATGTAGATAAAGTTTATATGACTCGCTTTTAGATAACAATACTTTGAAATTCTGTGTGCGTTTTATCCACTGACACGGAATCTTAAGTGACCGAAAGGCGTAAGTTACAGCTCTGATTTTTTAAATACATTTCGAATGCTGAATAAATACATGCGATATTGTTGTTGCAGATTTTTGCAATTCTTAGCAGCTCAACGGTCGTAGTGAAGAGGTTCGAACGTGTGAAGGAAAGTTCACGTTTCATTGAGCATGGTGAGTTATTGTAGTTTTTGTTCGCGCGGCCCCGGTCGGCGGTGCAGCTCGCGGTGCGCGCGAGTCACTCGATGCAACTACTTTTTTCCCCGCTCGCACATCCGCGTCTGCGCCACTTTTTACCCCACCTCCGCATCGAGTGTTTTTCTGTCCGATCTCGATTGATGACCGTCTGGTCGCCCGTCTGTGTTTACACGACGCGTTCTATCCGATGTATTAGAATTACTCTGCGTATCAATTGATCGATCGATCAATTGACGTGGAAACCACATATAGAAAATATTAAGAACAAGCTCACATCACTAACAGGTGCTCTACGTGGTATAGTGCGATGTCTTCCAAAAAAGGTGCGTTATAGTATATATAACTCGTTGGTTAATTCTCGTCTGGACTATCTGATTGAGGTCTGGGGAACTGCTGCCAAAACAAACTTGAAAGTATTACAAATCGCACAAAATAAAATTATTAAAACACTATTTGGATACAATTACTTGACATCAACTGAAAGGATTTACAAGGAAACAAAGCTTATGAACCTCGCTCAAATATATCGGTACAATACATGTATACTTGTTAGGAAAATTTTAACTAGAGAGATACACTCACAGATAATTTTTACAAAAAGGGTACAAACCTACAAAATTTTGACAAGACAGGCTAATGATATCTGCTTAACGCAGCCAAGGACTAAATACGGGAAAAAGAATTTAATGTATGAAGGTGCGGACTTCTTTAATAAACTACCAAAAGTCATAAAAGAAACCGAGTCCTTTAACATTTATAAAAAACTTTTAAAAAATCATGTGTTAAGTGATCTTTCGCTACTTTCCGAATAAATAATATAAAAACCTATCCTATTAAAATATTCAAACCTAGTTTGGCATCCAATAATAAAAAAATAAAAAAAAAAAATTAAAACAAATCATGTCTAATCTTTTGCTTTTATCTTGCACTGTGGTGTGGGCCTTAGTAAACACGCTACCGCTAGTGTAACGCGGCCTACCCGCGTCCCTAAAATAAAAAAAAAAAAACTCCACTAGCAAACTTTTTTAGACCTACCTGGTCATTTGTTTTGTTTTGTTCTGTTATGCCAAAACATTAACATAATTTTAAGTTCTAGTTATACATTTGTACAAACCATAGCGTGATTAGTACAGTATTCTTGTTTTAAGCTACGCTTACTGCTATTAATTAAGTTGCATTTAATTAAGTTTTTCTCTGTAAGTGAATTTGTAATTCTTCTGAGAAATAAAGATATATTAACCGTATCACGGTAGCCGTAACAAATGATCATATTACATTGCAAATAAATGACTCGGGCGGTTGTGGACGGTCGCCTCACAAAAAGTGTTAGTCATACACTTGTTCGTGTATTATTACAGTGTTAGGATGGTAGTCCGTCGTGTTATTATCTACGAGTATGTAATTATTGCCACATCACTACCTTCTTGTACGGATATATATTATAATGAGATGAAGTACCTACTTAGTAGCTTGTCGTTTGCTTTTAATTGCCCCCGATTCGATTTTTCCAACCATACATACGCAACATTTTCTTTGTTGCTTTAAACACTTACTTAAGTCAATAAAAGTGAAATTAAACTGAATGCCCTAATAAGCAATATAATAATGACTAATTAAATCAACTTATTTAGTTGTACTTTGGACGTTCTTTGCCGTACCTGTCAATTAGCGAAGCAAACCCTACTAAAAATAAGTTAAGAAAAACCCATTTTCGACTATTAGTTACATCTTAATTAAAACAAAGATATCAACAAATGCGTGAACACAAAACCTTTATCATTCGATAGTTCATTCACTGAATGAAAAAGTCTGAGCATATTAATTAACATCTGTAGTCGTGTACAGACGCGTGGCGAACATTGAAATATGAACAATACGGGTATAGCCATTAGCGTTCGGCTACTGGATTGGTAATTGGTGGCTTTGTATGGCCCATCAGACTACGGCTAGGCTAGACAGGCGGCCTCCGGCGTCTAGACAGACCATTGCGATTTGCGAGATCACGTTTCGGCCGGCCGAACATGCTAAGTGCTCGTCTGGCAACGTACATGAGACCCGTCGATGTACAAACGTTCTGGATGTGACTTGAATGTGTTACCAGTTACGAGCCGTTGTATAATGATCGTTTAATTTTACCATATGTGTGTTTTGTAGGCATGTGTCGTGCCTGCCGCGCTAATAAATCGATCGGAGAGGTTAACACCCGGTTTCTGATCGAATAGTGTTTTAATTCTGCTGACAATGTTAGGTTTTGAAGCACATAATTAACTTTAGTGGTTAGTGGTGGGAGTAATCCTGATTCTAAAGCTCAAAGAGGAACCATTTTTATGATAATACTAGCTGGCGCCCGCGAGATGATAAAAAAGAGTATCCTATGTGTTACTCTAGACCAGAGATGGCGAACCAATGGCACGCGTGCCAAAGACGGCACGCGACAAAACGAATTGGGCACGCAAACAATTTTAATCATATTTTTATCTTACTATCATTTTTTATTTTCAGAGATGAATAAAATTAATTCGCTTACAAACCGTTTGGCGATGACTCTACTAGTCAGTAAAAAAAGTTTCGAATTGATAGTAATTATTTTCCTAATACAATCACTTAGTCAAAATTATTTGATGGCACGTCTGTGGCGTCATTCAACATTTATTTAGGAAAAATGGCACGTTGGTTCATCAAGGTTCGCCACCCCTGCTCTAGACTATAGTCTACCTCTGTGCCAAATTTCATCAATATCCGTTCAGTAGCTTTTTCATCAAAGAGGATCAAACATACATCCATACCCAAAAACGTATCTGTAATAGTAATTATCAAAAATGTTGAAGATTTATTTTTATTTTATGGTAACAATGAAATACACGGTCGGTCACTTAGTCCTAGACCTAGATGATAGATCTAGGCTGATTTGTTTGATGGTAGGATAACTTAGAGATAACACTACACATACTTATTAAGGACAGAATTAAGTGCAAATATTTTAACACACAAGCCACCTAAGTGCCATCTAAGGCTAATGGGTAGACGGTACAGAATATTCTAAATGAGGCTGTCACAAGAACGTGAAGCTTTCTTTCTCAGATGGGAAATCATTAAATGACTTATCTCGCTCAAGACTCGCTCAGGATGACTCAGACTTGTACTGCCTAAAACCCCTCGATGTTCCTTCTTTTACCCTTTGTGTTCTGGAACCTCTTTCGAACCAACTTGTAGCCCATGGGCCCGTAGGCCCTGACAAGCCCCTCTGCTTTGCTGGCATATCTCTGAGACGCGCGTGGAACACAAACGCGCCGTCGAAACGGCCTGTCGCCACGGCCACAAACCCGGGTTTACGGTGACCAAGACTCATCGCGTGGCTTAGCTAACGCCCGAAGCGCCTCCCGTGGCGCCTGAGACGTGATGTGTCCCTCAAACGTCCAGCCACCTTCATCACTAGCCATGACTGCTTCCAGAACGTGTAGCTTGGCAGAAGCAAAGAGAGGCCTATACCAAGCTGTGTTTGTTGGATGATCCTGATGTTGAAGTAATTGCTAAAATGATGAACACGTGGTTACCCGTTTGTACGTCGATATCCCCCCCACCCGTATATTTTACTTGAGATATTCTCACGACAGCACATCAACCTACACCAAAACCATTTTAACCTGATCTGTCTACTACGGTGTGTGATCCGCAGTAGAGAGATCTGCTACCCTACTATGACCTCTTAAAGCAATTTTTATTCTTAAAGAGACAGAGCTATACTGGGTGTCTAGCACCATCTCTTTCCCTCAGTGGAATAAGAATTGCTATAAGATGTCATAGTAGCCCTTCAGCTACCCTACCATGACGTCTTAAAGCAGAACTTATTCCGCTGAGGGAAAGAGACAGAGCTATACAGGGTGTCTAGCGCCATCTCTTTCACTCAGTGGAATAAGAATTGCTATAAGAGGTCATAGTAGGGCTACAGGTTATAATAGTTTAGAATAGGTTGACCTACCGTCGTGTGTACAAAGCTTTAAAATCTACGAGGCCTCGAGTTCGCAGTTAGATCAAAAAAAGATTTACACGTGTTTCGAAATGTTTGCTAAAGCTGATATCAGATGTTTCATGGTAGTAAATTTAATTTTTGGTTTATACCACGGTCTCACTACACCGACTATTTCATAAAATTAAACCGGGTGCGTAGTTACCGCTGTACGGCTACAGCGGTTACCTACTACTTACATCAAATCAATCAGTCAATGATATGGTCAGGAGGCTCTGATTTTATAGATTGTTTGGTCAATGAAACGGCTGGACCGTTTTTCAATTAATCATTCGATTACTCAATATTCTATCTTGTTTCGTTCACTCTTCACATTCTTTTGAAAAAATCAATGGAAGCTTAAGCGGTATTAGCCAAAATGTTTTTTTTATTTATAATGCAACAATCATTGGTTTGATACACTTGTTTTGGGCATCGCCGTACTCGAGTTCAAAGGATCCTCAAAAATGTGTGAAACAAGTCATTAAGATAGTGAGACTATAGTGGACTATAGTAGCTACGTATCTAATAGCTACGCCTCTCTCTCTAATGAACAATCATCTATTATATATACAATTTCATTTCATTTTTTGATCATTTTATGGGGCACAGTTCATCACAGTTGAAATCCAACATTGTTGGAATGGGAACGACTGACTAAAGAATTGATTTGTGATTTATTTTGTGTTCAGCCATTTTGATACGAGTGAAAGATGCGTAATGAAAGTTAAAAGTACCAATATCTGAACCGTCAGATATCTACTAAATAATTTGATTTACTCTTGATTTTATCGAAGCTCTATCTGTTTTTTGGGTTCTCACACGGCCAAGTTCTTGAGGTTTTTCTTCTTAATAGGATACGTGTATGCTTAAATTAAAGTGGTGGTATATCGCTCTATTGCTGAGAAGACAAACTACATACAGACATAGCTGGAGGAAGCTGGGGGAGGCCTACGCATAAGAAGCGACTTCCACAAGTTAAAAAAATGCATTTAATTTATTAAATTTGAGTCCTAATTTTTAATTTTTGAAGTTATACTTCTTTTGGCGCGATGGAGAAAAATGATGAGAGTGATTTGCGCGCGCACAGCGACATCGTGAAGTTAGTTATAGGTGTTCTAGTAACTATGTTCATGTTGTATATTCTAGTATTTTTATATTTAGAACACGTGTTTCATAATAAATAAATATTCTTTTGGTGTTTTTATTAAGCTATTCCATAGTTTTTAAATCAATTTCACATTCCGAGCTACCCTTGCCGAGGTGGGCCAGGTTAAGCAACCTTTGCCAAGGTTTGGAAATGGATTGATTATCACACGGGACAAGGGGACCGGTTAAGCAACCCTTGCCGAGTTTTGGAAATGGATAGGTTACCACACGGAGCCAGGTTAAGCAACCTTAGCCAAGGTTTGGAAATGGATGGGTTAACACACGGGGACAGGTTAAGCAACCCTTGCCGAGGTTTGGAAATGTATGGGTTACCACACGGAGCCAGGTTAAGCAACCTTTGCCAAGGTTTGGAAATGGATGGGTTAACACACGGGGACTGGTTAAGCAACTTTTACCAAGGTTTAGAAATGGATGGGTTACCACACGTGACAAGGGGACAGGTTAAGCAACCCTTGCCGAGTTTTGGAAATGGATAGGTTACCACACGGAGCCAGGTTAAGCAACCTTTGCCAAGGTTTGGAAATGTATGGGTTACCACAGTGGGCCAGGTTAAGCAACCCTCACCAAGGTTTGGAAATGGATGGGTTACCACACGGAGCCAGGTTAAGCAACCCTTGCCGAGGTTTAGAAATGGATGGGTTACCACAGGGGGCCCGATTAAGCAACCCTTGCCGAGGTTTGGATATGGATGGGTTACCACACGGGGCCAGGTTAAGCAACCCTTGCCGAGGTTTGGAAATGGATGGGTTAGCACACGGAGCCTGGTTAAGCAACTCTCACCAAGGTTTGGAAATGGTTGGGTTACCAAAGTTTTTTTTCTTTACACCAAAGAAGTATAACTTCTAACGCGTGTACATAAGTACACACACCCCTTTTTTTATTTAAAAAATAATAAAATTAAAAGTAATTTAACAAAAAAAATTTTTTTTTTATTTGGATTTTTTGTTTTATCTTATTGACGACACGGTTGGCGCAATGGTGAGTTGGCGATTGACTGCTGCGCTGCCTGCTGCGGGTTTGATCCCCACCCGGAAGAAATATTTATATGACCTACGTGTAGTTGTTTCGGGTCCGGTTGTGTGTGTATGTGACTTTAAATGTTCGTAAAAGCACCCACAATACCGGAGAAATTCCTAGAGTAGAGTAACGAAAAAAAACACGGTTATACCATCACCTGTCCTCTCAATCGTAATTTATATACTTACTAGCTGTGCCCAGCGGTTTCACCCGCTGCTCATTTAGGGGTCTGAAAAATAGATGTTGGTCGATTCTCAGACCTACCCGATATGTACACAAAATTTCGTTTAAATCGTTCCAGCCGTTTCGGAGGAGTATGGGAACGAAAACTGTGACACGAGAATTTTATATAGGTATTAGATTTATGGATATGTATTTAAGCATTATGTATTTATACAAATATTATTAATATTTACTTATATATGTAAGTTATAATAGGTTAAGGCACACACATATTTTTCTCGTACTCTCTTACACACTATCGTTTACATTTCGTTCTCATATCTCCTTTCGCAGGTCTGCTGGCAGATATTTCTTAAGTAGCAGTACCTTTGTACTCAAATTTTATATGTTTTTTTCCTGTCTGGTCTACTGAAAATACAAGAATCCTTACTTCCTTACGAGTCCTTACTATCCTTACTAATATTATAAAAGCGAAAGTGAGTTTGTTTGTTTGTTACCCCTTCACGCTTTAATAGCTAAACCGATTTTGATGAATTTTGGTACAGAGATAGTTGGGAACCAGGAAACGGACATAGACATGGGATTCGGACTAGGTTTTTTTTTAAAAAAAAGTGTGATTTGAGGGAGAAAGAGGGAAGAAAAGGGAAAACTTAGCGTTGCAATTACAAACCAATAAGGCGCAAAGGGAACTGCGTTACCCCAAATTAAACGCGAGCGTAGCCGCGGGCAAAAGCTAGTTGTTAAATAAATAAATCACCGTGCCACTTCCAGAAGACCGTGTGAACTATCCCAACATCCATGTCCAGTTCGTAGTCTCAAATGTCTGTGTACATAGTTAGAACATAGTTAAGGTAGGCCTAGGCCATGTCCGACACACTACGGTCGCTCAATCCTCGAAACACGACATAATAACACATAACAAGCGTGACGAATTCTCTTAATATCCTCTTTGGACCCGTCTGCCCGCAGTCTCAGACTATTGTCTGGTTTTTTGTGACACCCACCAATGTAAACAAATGACGAATCAAGCGGTTAAATTGACTGAAAACTTTTGATTTGGTGATTTTGTTTATTAATTTGAAGATGACGACAAGTTTTGAGCTGATGTTCAAAGATATTTGTTTCAATTTAAGTGTTTTGTGACTGTATTTAGTACTACGATAATTATTGAAATATTAGGTGGAGTAGGTATCATCCTGAAAAGGCAGCAAGGCTATTATTTGCGAATGGGAAATCATCTTTTTTTTTCGTTTTTGTTATATTTCGGAGCTCTTGCCCTTTGTGGGCCGCGGTATTTTTTGTAGAACCCGTAAGTCCGGTAGGCGGTGGCCCTTGCAGGCTCATCTGAAGGCAGCAAGTCTCAATCATGATTTCGTGTATGTTGCCTTACTTCTTCAGGAAATTAAAAATGAGTACCTACAAATTTAAATTTAACTTAGTTTTTAAGTTGGTGCATTGTCTAACAACCTTATAAATTACAAGCCACAAAAACTTTATCGTCTAATCTTATCTATACCTAAAAAAGAAATCTCTGTTCCTAACTATTATGTTATAGGTAAGCACTATTTAATTGAAACATACCTACAAAAAATTAACACTGCTTTATAGATTTGCCTGTCTGTTGTTTACACTGTAATCATTACAAATTGGATGCAATATCATTGTGTAAAATGCAAGTCAAAGTGCGTGCTTTTAATTTATAATGACCGACGAGACAAACATGTCAATTTATTTGTGTAAATCTGTTAGCAGGTGGGCGACTAATTGGTCCTATTGGTACAGCAATAAATTGATTTCTACAATAAATAAATGTTTGGTACATAACTGCAAGTATTTACTGTCAACTTTGTTGTAAATATGTCAGGGCAAAATAATTATACTTAGTAGTTTTTATTTATATTATGGTACCAATTATTGTGGTACGTGGAAAACTGTATTATTTGCTTCATTTATTTTAACTTGTATGCTTCTAGTTAGCTCGTAATTAAAAGTAAACAAGTCATAGTTTAATTTGATCGAATAAATATCTGCTGGTATAAAACACTAGACAGTTTATTGACGGTAAACATTTAATTTGTAGGAGACACATGACGACTCTTCACTTCTCTAAGAAAGTCAACCAGAGGATATAATGATAAATTATTACACTTTACATTGAATAATGTTTATAAAAGGTGCGTATGCAACGCACCTTTTTTCTATCTAAGTACTACTTGTTGTCAACCTACCCTACCTAGATAATGTAGGTACCCTCCCTACCCTACCTATCTACCTAAATACCATACCCTATCCTACCTACCTATTTTAATTAGGTACCTACCCTACCTACCTATATATTTTTACCGTTTAAACCTTCCTTGAACGTCCAAATATATTTCAAGATCAAAATTAGTCAAATCGGTCCAGCCATTCTAGATTTTCAGCGAGAAAAACGAAAAAGTAGCAATTATTTTTTATATTACCAAATATTATAGTCGCCGCCAGATAAGAAAAAAATAAAGGTCGTTAACCCCCGTGTACCAATGTATTTAAACGATACGAAAAATTGTAAAGTGTAGTAGTAAAAAGTGTCGCCACACGATGTAAACAAACGTATCGCGGTACGGGGCGTCCTTGATGTGTGAGTTACAAACCTTTTGGCCAAAACCATAATTATTATTCAATCGTATTTATTTTGGAAGGTACCTAATATGTAGTACTCAATGAAACCCTTAAACCAAATTCAAATTCGAATCATTTATTTCAAGCAGCGGCATTGATCGCAAAAGCGAACAAGAAAGAGGGTAGACCGTTTCGCCTGCACATAAACATCCACCCGCAATTACTTCAGTTCATCCGTGATAATATAAGAATGTATGTAGTTATAGAATTATAATCATCCAAAGCATCAATACAATCCTCTAAGTTCATAAGGGTCTAGCAATAACTTTGACCTTGAAAAAATCGTTCCTCGACCTTTAGTAAGAACAATTAACAGCAAGATAACAAATACAAAGTTTTCGAGTATGAATTCGCTCAGTCAATCCCATGCGCAAACCAATTTGGAATGACACTCGACGCGATAGGTACTTAATTACAAAACGGTGGATAGGTACTGCACCCCTGACTTGCTCTGACGTCACACTCAGCGCATGAGTATGAGGGCATAACCTAAAAAATTAGATTTTTTGGTATGAATTTTAAAATTCGGTTATTTAAATTCATTGTATACTTCTATGAATATGAGTTAAAGCTGGATAAATAAATGCAGTTATTGCATGTTCTGCTATTGAAATATAAGTTGAAAACATAAGAAATATCGAAAAATAAAAATACAGCAAGGAAATTATTTTTAAAATGCATAGACCACAGCAATTACATATTTCAATGTTTGAAATGTATTTTTTGAAGCTTAAAAAAATACCACAATTTATTCTTGAAATTTACGTATTTCTTACTTATTTCCGTTGGGATGACTGTTTGGTATTATGAAACTCGACCGGTGCAGTATGGCCGACAGTTTTGAATGACGAGCGATCGCTAATGAAGTTTTGTCGAGTTTTTTGGTACAAGTCGGGTCAATGACTTTTAATTTTTTCTTATCTGGCGGAGACTATAGGCGAGTGTATGGGAGTGGAAAAAATCTACGTCATTCGCTTTCTACTACGAGTACGACTCTTTAATAAAAGCAGTCGAGATCATGCAGATGTTGTTTTTATTGTTTGATAACAATGAATAATATCGTTCTATGTTCAAAACTCTTTATTCGTTTTGTAACCGAACGAAATTAATTATATTCAGTACCTAAATAAGATCAGTAACGGAACGGAATTTTAAAAGGAAATCTTTATTTACATAGGCCCCGTGGGAACCCTACGTGGGTCGTTATAGTTCGTGTATCTACGGATAGACTCGACAATATCAATTTACACCCCTGGCTGGGCTATCCGATATTCCTTTTGATTTTAGCTGAAAAGCGGCTGTAGGCGTCTGTCTGAGGGACTACGCTACAACACGAGCCCAGTATTCTCTAAAGATAAATGTGTTTACAAATACTATGCAGTAGTAATACGATAAACGTAGTATGTAGTAGATAGAGACGATAAAGTAAAAATGTTTGTAGATTCTATGACTCCAGAGGGTTTTTTTTGAGGTGTGAAATCATCAAATACCTTCTCCCGCTCTGGAGCCGGGGGGAGTGTCAGACTTGTACTGACTAAAACCCACCCATGTTCCTTCTATTGACCTTTACGTTCCAGGGCCGCGGTATCTCTTTCGAACAACCCGCCACCCCGGCAGACGGAGGCTTCTTAATTCGAAATTGGCGTAGTACCTACTATGTAATGAGTTGTACTAAGGTCATCTCCATTGTAGTACAAAAACCCATTGAAGACGTGTCACATGAAATATAAAAATCAATATAATCAAATCAAAAAAAAAAAAAAACGTTTTTGATCCATTTTTAATCGTTAGATTTTAAAAAAGAACTGATGAACTGTAATAGTGAGTAGTAGTTAAAAGAGCATCAGTATTTCAGTAAACATGTCTGGCTGCATTTTTTTTTTTTATAATAGCAGGGTTAGCCTAGTAGTGTGACCGTTAGACGTCCAAGTCGTAGGTTTCGAGTTCGAACCCAAGGCACTCAACTCGGATTTTTTGGCTTCATTGGCGGTTTAAAAGAATATCATTTGAGAATATCACTTGTTTCGGAGTAACCAACACATCATGAGGAAACCAGCATGCCTGAGAGTTATTTCTTGATGTTAAGTCAACTCTGATACCACGTTAACCACTAACCCGAAAAAAAGACAATTCAGCATGAAAATATCAAATTTAACAAAACCATCATGTGAAAGACAACTTAGAACTTAGAGTCGTAATATTAAGTACGATTTTTAAAGATGATTGAACGATGGGCATTTGCAATTAATGAAAAATTGACTAAAGAAGAATCTTAGGTACCTGTTTTTTTGATAAATTTATGCGGAGCTAAATTAATAGGTACTGACGAAAGCTCAGTTAAAGTCGGCAGACAACAATGTTAATTGCCAAATGCTCTATGCTTGTCAGACCAAAAACAATTTCAACGATTCTATTGTTTTTCTAATTTCAAATTTAGAATGCAGACATATTTTCAGTGGTATAACCAAGTCAGTTTTTACGGGTCTACTTTTTTGGTAATAAAAAAAAACAAGTAAAGTTATACATGTTCAAAAGTATTTTTTAAAACGAAGAGAAGCTTTTTGGAAACATTTTTGTTTTAATTATAAGCTTGCAAAGCGTCTGGCTACAAAAAGACTGAAACATCTTAAACGTTGATTTTCGATTAGCGGCCGTATGTGGGACTAAGGCGGGTTATACACCCAAGGTCGTTCGGCAGACGGCCGCACCTCTGGGACTCGTTACGCCGTCTGCAACCTTGACACACACCTGTTCTGCCCACCTCCATTCACCAGTGTGCTCTTGTCCTTCGATAATGCACCTTTTTGCAGCGGCCGTTTTTTTTTTCTTTTTTTGAGGTGCATGACACATTGTCTGTCTATTGTTATAATGACGTGTGTTTATAAAATATGACTGCTCGATTCATTACGCTTAATTAGTGAGAATTATTGGTTGATAACGACATGGAAATTAGTATCTACGCAAAGATAAAGCAGTTTTAGTTGCTCTTTCATCGTTTAGTATATTTTCCGATGACAAGAAATAATTATGACTACTTATTATCTAACTATCTGTTTAAGTCCAGATTAACCACAAACCTGACCAAGATCAATGAATTTTGAGAAAAAATCCTGATCCATGTTAAATAGAATTTGCTAGGTAAGTTTTAGCCACATACAAATCCCTAAATTTCACTGATTCATCCCAGACATAATGTAAGGATGATTCACATCACCATATTATAGATCAACGTAAAATAGGCACACGTTTCCCGGAATCGAATCTGGATTTCGATCTCTCGTTAATGCTTGCTGAGCTGTTGTGAGAGATCTTTGAGTAAACTAACGGCTAGTAACACTAAATATGTCGGCAGCTCGGCCATTTTAAGATGTGAGAGAGGTGAATAAGTAGCTGTTGCTTACATAATATACGATTCAAGAGATCTGGCAGAACATTTCTGTTTAGAACTAGGCAGCAAGAGAATGGTTACAGCTTTTCAGTCAAATGTTTAGCAGATACCTAAATCAGTCTTACATTTGACTGAAAAGCTGTCATAATACAAGGTGTAAGTCAAACCTTCACGGAGCCTTTCTTCGATTATGCATCTACAACTACATGACTATGCATTTTGTATATCAAACGACATCCGTCGAGCTCTTGTCACCGTCGGCGTTCCAGCTGTTTTAGAACTCAATGGCTTGGCACGCGACGATGGCAAAAGACCAGACGGTATGTCTTTGTTTCCGTGGAAGTTGGGTAGGCCTTTAGTTTGGGACGCAACGTGCGTCGATACTCTTGCGCCATCCCATCTTCCTAGCTCTTCGTGCTGCGCTGCCACTGCTGCTGCGGCTGCAGAGAACCTCAAGCGGCGTAAATATAGTAACCTTATTGGTAACTATATTTTCAAGCCGTTTGGGGTTGAATCTCTGGGACCGTGTGGTCCTTGTGATCCAAATTCGAATTCCATGCTGCTTCTTGCCGTGTCAACGGCGCGTTCGTGTTTCCCGCGCGCTTCAAAGTGTTGTCAGCAAAGCAGAGTGGCATGCCAGTGGTCTGCGGGTTGTTCGAAAGAGCTAGATAGAGGGCAAAGGTTTATATAAAAAAAAGTGCTTTCCCATCCCCAAAAAAAGCCTACTGCCTTTTTTTCGAAAAAAATCGAACGTCTTCTTTTTTTACGCAGTATTCAAAAATGTAGAGACAAAAAATAAACCCTGCAATACAGTAAATATAACGTACTTAGTCAAGGTGTGAAGGTACTTGGTCAATAAATAGTAACGTTGCGTCTACCGCGACTCCCCAGGGACACGTCGCAGACGACTCGGCCCCGGTTGCACCTGTTGCATGCGCACGATTAACGCAGACTATTGTGACAGGCCAGTATTTATAATAAGCGGCGTATAAGTAGGAATAAGGAGTGGTTTATTATGATGAATGAATGGATGAAAGGGTTTTATTAATTAGTTATAGTCTCATCTGTCTTGTGAGTAATTTCTATTGGTTTTTTTTTTGCAATGTCGCATGTTTCTCTAATGAATTAAAAAAATGAATTATAATGTTTCTCTAATAAATAAAAAAAAGGTTTATTTCATCGGTTATCTTGAATCCAATTTCTGATCAGAACTTTTATTGTTGCTTAATCTAAAAAAGGCAAATACGAGTGGAACTCTGCGCACGAATGGTTCCGTACCATTATCTTTATATAAAAACTGCAAAAAAAAACAATTTTGTTGTATGGGAGCCCCTTTATTTTTATATTATTTATTTTATTCTGTTTTTTGTTATTTCTACACTTTTACACGTCTTTTTTAAAAAACTAGATGAGGCCGGTGTTTCGTACCCGACTACTCTGAGAAGAAACAGCCGAAACAAACTCAGACGTCTTTTAAAGTCCAGACAAAAAAATCATGGTCAACTTACATGAGGACTATGCAAATTAGTGTCTGAAGTGGTCTTTTTAAGAAAGCACCACACAGATTGAGTGGACCTGTCCAGTCAGTGCAAGCATTTGTCAGTTATTTTTAACTGTCTAGCTTTAAGCTCACAGCACGTAGTGATCAAAGAGAATTTATTGTCATTGCTGGTGATAGACGGACAGCAGTCTTAGTCATGTAAAAAAAAACTAAAAGACAACATACAACTATCCGGGATAATAACGCGGGAAATTTAAAACTGAATGTCAATTCAATATGAATTGACATACGAAAAGCTTACGAAAAGCTGATATTGTTGAAACACAATTAAAGACACGCTTTGGAAGCGATTATAGATTTTATTTTCGAGTAGCAATCTTAAATCTGTCAAATCAAATTGGATGGCTAATAGATTAATCGACTCTAGAGAAAGACATGTCACTTAAGTGTGTCAATGCTGCAACTGAAGCTATTTTTAAAGCTCATCAACTAATTAACACATCGTTGAGTGAAACACTGAAGAACAGTAACATTTTCTATGTGCCAACGAACAACATCTATCTATCTGGGTATAATGTGTTTCAAATAAGATAGGTGATCAAGGTGATTTAGCAGCGACATGTTGATGACGTCATAACTGTTACATGGAAGAAGTTGCTGGTTTGATATCTATTGTGTTAAAAAATATACATTGAAGGATCTACCTATCTATCTTTACCTATATAAATATCGGTTCAGTACCTATATAAGTATCAGTTGACAGATAAAGTCTCAACATGGCGCGAAATCAGTCACATTCTCATTTAAAATGCATTATGTTTTAATTTTGGCGCAACTTTGAAATGCAAATGAAAGGATGCAAATGTAAGCCGATCTATCAATATGTGCAATGCAGATTCAAAAAATCTCAAAACAATTTCCATCAAAATCTTCATTTAACGTTGCAACTGAAAGATTTTACACAAGAACCATATTTTAAAGCGATCATGCTGTTAACATGAGGGGTAATTTCCCCAGAATTTTATGAACGGACTGGCAGCTCCATGCGTCTGGAAAATATCATCAGCGCTTTATAGTAATCAGAAGTCTATGGACTGCGTTCGGAATCAGTCACGATTTATTCGAATAATATACATTTAACATTTAGACCATGCAAGCGACTATAACTCTTTAAAAGTACTTAACATATACAAACAGACTCGATTTTCTAATGTTTACTTGTCTGTCGGCGGGGAAAACGTATTCAAGACGTAAGTAAACAACCGGAGAGGTCGCGTCCTGAGCTGTTTAGTGTTTTATCGCCTAATTTTAGACAATGTTTAGACGAATCAAGTTATTTTTGTGTTTATTAACGTTTTCAGAGTTCCGTACTACAAAACACAACGGAAAGGATTATTGGAATCCCTTATTGGATCACTTTGTTGTCCGTCTGTCTGTTTGTCTGTCTATCTGTCAAGACACTAACTCTTTAAAAAAAGCGTTGCCCCACACTAGGAATTTCTCCTGTATGTGGGTGCGTTATCAATCATTTAAACTCACATACACAAACAGCCAGACCCGTAACAACTATCTGTAGGTCATACAAATATTTGTCCCGTGCCGAAATCTAACCCGCGATACGCAGCGTAGCAGTCGTCAAATCTGTTCGTCATCTGTCTGTCAAGAACCTTTATCCAGTTAAAATTAAAACCGTATACTCAAGTCTGTGGTCCCTTCGTCCCTTAAAATCAACCCTCTAAGTCTACGCAGTCAAAAGATATGGTCGTATAGGTCGCAAGTTTGTACGGAACCCTTGGTGCGCGAGTCTGACTCGCTCTTGGCTTGGTTTTGTAACGTTATTTGCAAAAAGTTAGGTAGATACCTATTCACCGTTTACGCGGTATAGTAAAAATAAAATGCGTTTATTTTACTTCGTCTAGACATATTTTTTAGTTCTCTTTTTTAAGCATGTATAATACTGTGTAAACAACTTTACATCGTTATTTCTATATTCAAGTTAATGTTACATTAAAGTGGTGAGTAAACATTGTCTAGTTAACATTCGAACTGTTTGACTACTTATACAGAAATAAGGATTAAAGTTTTTAATACTTTGGTTTAATTATGGTAATGATGTTATTTCTAGCTAAAGATTTCGATACGATTTCTAAGATTTCGTTGTTACGTTAAGAATAATTAATAGTGGTAGGTACCTTTTTTCGGATAGAAAATCATCAAATAACGTCCTCTATGGGCGGAGCGAGGGGGGGAGAGTCAGACTTTTCCTGACTTGAATGCCTTATTGTACATCCTTACTAATATTATAACAGCGAAAGTGAGTTTGTTTGTGATGTCTTCACGTGTAAATGGCCTAACCGTTTTTGACCAATTTTGGTACAGAGATAGTTGGGAACCTGGAGGGGGATGGACGTAGGCTATAAAAAAGTGAGAAAAGGGGAGAGAAAGATTATTTTTTTGATGTGAAACATCTAAAGCCGCACGTAAAACCGATTAAATTTATTGTATAAATATCTTCTTCTTCTTAATATACAGGGTGTTTGGAAGATCGATGCAAAGCCGTGAAGCAGACCTAGTATAGACTATTTAGAACCATTTGAACCTAACTTGTCTTCGGCGAAGTGTGACTATTTTTTTTAAATCAAATTTTAATGATTTTTGATGATAATCCTAAAATTTTGCAGTTATTTGCAAATAATTAGTCAGTTTGAAAGATAAATCATTTATTTTTTTAATTTATTTTATTAAAGTAATGTCTGAACAATCAAACGAAACATGATTAAGGCATCTGTGTCATGAGAATTTTTTTTTTTAGACAGTTGAAGTTAATACTTCTGTTTTTAGATTAAAAAAACAGATTTTTGACAGTTTAAAAAAAAATCACGGATCGTGCTTTTTCTGTTCAAACATTTTTAAAGACATGCCTAGTTATTAGACTTTCTTTTGAGGTATCAATTACGCAGATAGCTTACAAATTATTGAAATTAGGATCTACAAACTAAAGTGAGGGAGAAAATTAAACATTTTAAATAGGGTGATAAAACGAGACTAGTGCTTTAAAATAATAACATTTATTATTATACTTATTAAAAAATAGAATATGTTAAAAAAAAATAAGAAGATAACTTTAATTTTGGACATTCGAAATAAAATTTAGGGGAGACTCTCTAACACTGCCGACGCGTGACGCGAGCGATAAGATGGCGATAACTTTGACAATTTCAGGTAGCGCCCGCGCACCCCTAGTTACGTGAACACATTTCACAGCAAAAACGACTTTATTGGTAAGACAATAGGGTCGTGTTTCTTTAGATAGGGTCAGTAACTACCTGTTTTTTTGAAGGGACGCCAGTTTACTCAGTCGAGTAACAACTGCGCTTGTGACTAGACGTTATCTCCTTTTTCGTGACAATTCATCGTGTTCAGTTGTAGCCCTTTGCGCTCCTGCACGTGACTCTTGAACTTTTATTTTAAGTTGAACTTTTAGTGCGTTACCAGCCGTTTTTGTGAGAACTGACTATGGCTACTTTCTCGAACGAGGAATATGCTGACATCGTTTTTATGTATGGCAGAGCAGACGGCAATGGATCTTTAGCACGACGGATGTACCAAGAACGCTATCCTAATCGGAGAGTACCGAACGTAAGAGTGTTTTACAACACATTTCGTCGGCTTGCTGCAGATGGGATACACCGTGTGGAACCTGGAGTCAATCCAGGTAGACATGGTACTGACATCGAACAAGATATCTTAGCGGCATTTCAAGCTGATCCACATACCAGCACTAGAAAAGTAGCTCGAAATTTAAACATCTCCCATTGGAAAGTGTGGAATACAATGCACCAAAATAACAGGTATGCGTATCATGGCACGGGCGTTCAAGGTCTTGAAGAGCGAGATCCTCAGAGAAGGATACAGTTTTGTCGTTTTCTTCTTAACTCTGACATTGAAAATGCATGGTTTCTGAAGTCAATCTTGTGGACAGACGAAAGTAAATTTTCTAGGGAAGGCATAACTAATTTCCACAATCTTCATCAATGGGCTGAAAAACACAACAATCCACATTGGAAAAAGCAGAAGTCATTTCAAAGGAAATTCTCGGTCAACGTGTGGGCCGGAGTGATCGGCAGAACACTGGTTGGGCCCCATTTCTTACCGGATAATTTGAATGGCAATAGTTATTTGGAATTCTTACAAAATGATTTTCCAGAGCTTGTAGAGGAATCCGGGGCCCTAATATTCACAGGAGACCGAGAAATTATTTTCCAACAAGATGGTTGTCCAGCGCATTGGACATTGAATGTACGCGAGCACTTAAACAATTGCTTCCCTGACAGCTGGATCGGCAGAGACGGACCAATCCCTTGGCCCGCCCGGTCACCCGATCTAACGCCGCTTGACTTTTTCGTGTGGGGTCGGGCCAAGGAACTAGTTTATACAAACGTAGAGATAAATACTAAAGAAGAACTGATTGCGAGAATAAATTCAGCATTTGAAACAATGAAACTAGAGATGAAGTTGAAAATTACAACAACGGAAGTGAGAAGACGGGCCCGTGCTTGTGTTAGGAACCGCGGCGGACATTTTGAACATGAAAAATAAATGATTTGTATTAAAATTTTGTTTTAATTATTTCACCGATACATTTTAATTTTCTCCCTCACTTTAGTTTGTAGATCCTAATTTCAATAATTTGTAAGCTATCTGCGTAATTGATACCTCAAAAGAAAGTCTAATAACTAGGCATGTCTTTAAAAATGTTTGAACAGAAAAAGCACGATCCGTGATTTTTTTTTAAACTGTCAAAAATCTGTTTTTTTAATCTAAAAACAGAAGTATTAACTTCAACTGTCTAAAAAAAAAAATTCTCATGACACAGATGCCTTAATCATGTTTCGTTTGATTGTTCAGACATTACTTTAATAAAATAAATTAAAAAAATAAATGATTTATCTTTCAAACTGACTAATTATTTGCAAATAACTGCAAAATTTTAGGATTATCATCAAAAATCATTAAAATTTGATTTAAAAAAAATAGTCACACTTCGCCGAAGACAAGTTAGGTTCAAATGGTTCTAAATAGTCTATACTAGGTCTGCTTCACGGCTTTGCATCGATCTTCCAAACACCCTGTATATAAATCACGTGTCACGTTGTTTGTCCGCAATGGACTCCTAAGTCCATTGCGGACAAACAACGTGACACGTGGACTCCTAAACTACTTAACCGATTTTAAATTAAATTTGCACACCGTGTGCAGTTTGATCCAACTTGAAAGATAGGATAGCATTGCAAGTCATGCCGGGGGCACAGCTAGTAACATTATAAACGCGACAGTTTGTATGGATGTAGGGATGTTTTTACTCTTTCACGCCAAAACTACTAAATGGATTTTAATAAAAATTTACAATGATATAAGTAGTTAACATATCGGAATAACACATATGCTACAATTCATAAAGATATATTGTATATTCTATCACCACGCGAGTGAAACCGCGGGTCGCAGCTAGCTTATATATATATACATATATATATGATGGTATGTATGTACAGTCTATATGCAGTAGTGTGTACTTGCAATAATATACTAAACTAGCTGTGCCCAGCGGTTTCATCCGCTGCCCACTTAGAGGTATGAAAAATAGATGTTGGCCGATTCTCAGACCTATCCGATATGTAGGTACACAAAATTTCGTTTAAATCGGTCCAGCCGTTTCGGAGGAGTATGGGAACGAAAACTGTGACACGAGAATTTTATATATTAGATAAAAAAGCAATACCAGGTTAAGCAACCCTTGCCAAGGTTTGGAAATGGATGGGTTAGCACAGGGGCCACGTTAAGCAACCCTTGCCAAGGTTTGGAAATGGAGGGCTTACCACAGGGTGCCAGGTTAAGCAACCCTTGCCAAGGTTTGGAAATGGATGGGTTACCACAGGGAGCCAGGTTAAGCAAACCTTGCCAAGGTTTCGAAATGGATGGGTTACCACAGGGAGCCAGGTTAAGCAACCCTCACCAAGGTTTGGAAATGGATGGGTTACCACACTGGGCCAGGTTAAGCAACCCTTGCCTAGGTTTGGAAATGGATGGGTTAGCACAGGGTCCAGGTTAAGCAACCCTTGCCAAGGTTTGGAAATGGATGGGTTAGCACAGGGAGCCAGGTTAAGCAACCTTTGCCAAGGTTTGGAAATGGATGGGTTACCACAGGGGGCCGGGTTAATCAACCTATGCCAAGGTTTGGAAATTAAGCCAGTAATATAGTTTTATTCAAAGTGCCTTCGATCCTCGAATTCATAAACGATGAACGATAATGAACACATAATCTTATGTATTGTATAATTTGTAGTTCTGTATAGGAAATTTTTCTAAAATAAATGAATTAATAATACTAAGCCGTGGTGAGTCGAAAGCCTGATCAAGTCGGCCTAATCTTAATCATAAAGTAAGTTATCAGTTACTAGCCACTAGCCCACTAGGTTGGTCTTGAAATCAACTGCAACGATAATTGAGATAAGACTAGGACGGTGTACATAGACTGGTGGTTCAGATATTATTGAAATGAAGATCGGAGTTTAATTAACCATATTTTAAGTTATATACAGATTGAGTAACATGTAACGATTTTTTTTTCACATTAAACGTCTGTAGAATATAAAATCCTCGATTTATGTAATGAGACTGTTTGTTAAAAAAAAGTCTTCTAAAACATGTTATTTTACCTAGTGTGGACGCACCCTTAAATTCAACCACCAAACATCTTATGTGTTGTTTTTCGTGAAAAAAGTTTTTTCACGAACAAAAAACCTAATATTATTTTTCTAATCACACTTGGTTTCAAGCATCGATGTGTTTGAAACTAAAAAATGTTGATAGATAACTGACAGACATTTGACAAACATATTCCAGAAAAATTATAAGCACTGATCGACTGAAACTCGAGATGTAATTCAACAGAGACGGCTAATCGTGACGAATGTATTGAATCATTTAATTTCGATCAATTTATATTTCTATCAACTCCTCAAAAAGGACGAGTCACCTCAAATTAATGAACATAAAGTTCTTTAATAAAGCTCGATAAAGGTGTGAGGTTTTTCCAATCAATATTTGATATTAAAACATAAACATGACACACATGATTTTCGTCAAACCAAACAATACCTACTGGCATAGGCAACTTCGAAATAAATAATGGAGTAAGTTTCCGTGTAACTACCACGTCTGTCTACCCTTCGGGAAATATCTACTAGCACGGTGATATTAAAAAAGGCCCACACTAATGATTTCCCTCAACAGTTAATTAACTAAAATAATACAAGATGAGTTTCGCCAACGATCACATGAGGGAAGGGCGCAGAGGGGGAGGGGTGGGGGTGACAGGAAGCGCGGCAGACGGCGCACCCGCCGCGCATAACTAATGCCCGTGGCGCCACCTGGTGCCGACGAGGTCACCCTGACCTTACACATTCACCTGGAAAAGCTTTGGAAAGTGCTAATGAGAATGTAGTCGGGGCTGGGCGCCGCCGCCGCCGCCGTTTACCTGTTCTACGCAATTTTGCCGGTCTGCTGCACTAAGAGATGAGTGCGTATCTAAATGTTAATTATAATTTTTAACGGAGTTCAAAAGGGGAGAAGTTGGAGGAATTTTGTTTTTATGTATGTTGCCCGATTATTAGACGACGACGCCTGGTTAATTTGGCGTCTTCTTTACGAAAGAAGTTAAACCCTTTATATTTTGTTTGAATGGGTATTATTATAATCCTCAGGTGATACAATCGTCATCAGCATAGCTTCACTTTATTGTTGACATTGTTTCTTCAGTTCAAAAGTGCCTGTAACTGGCCTAATTAAAATAAATGTTTATGATTTGTTTTTTTTTTTATATCAATTTTACTGCCACGCATATGTACCTCATATTTAAGATGGTTTTGTCTGTAACCGTTTTTCAGTTAGTCGTGAGATTGTTTGCCACCTAACGCTTATTACGTTTTTATATTTATTTCGAAAAACTGTTTTTTATGATCTTTCACCCGATGATCGCCGGACGTCAAAATGTTTTGTGAATATTTGCTTCGTAACATTTCGAAGCAAAACTTTTATTGCATCAGCTACGAATCCTATAAGTACGAAAGTTTGTGAGGATGTTTTGCCACACGGATTACTATTTAGGTTTTTTTTTCTTAAGTCTGAGGTTTCGATATTCAATCTTACCTTAGAATATCGGTAACCAGTATCTCATGAGCCAGTTAATGGGCTGAAACTATTTAGTATTCCTCTCACATCAAACAATTCACGTTAACTGTATCATTACAAAAACCTGACCCCGATCTATATCAATGACGCAATCATCAAGATTTTTCGAAACCTCTGGTGATGCAAGCGTTCCCAACCGCACCTACGTATTTATATGAAATCTGCCGGTCATTTAGAGTGACTAACACAAAAATCCTTCTGCGAAATCATTTGTCTCGTCTCTGGCAACCATTTGGCTCCTTCGCTCCTTCACCGGCGTTTATACCAACGAGCGGTAATTAAATAAATGCAGTATAATGTCGAATGCGAATCGAAATGATATAAAACATGTTGTTTACGAGCACCGGGACACGAGGGTGATATTCGGCTACATCCAGACTCCATTTATAGGTGGATGACCCATTGTTTTATAATTAAATTCGAATTAATTCTTTGAAGAAATTATCATTGGAGAATTCCCGCAGTGCGTGGGAAAGCTGCTGGCTACTGCGTGTGTTCGTACTTATTTCCATAAGCTGTAGCTATATTTTAGAAAGCAAATGCTAAACAGTCCTATTTCTACATATTTTATTAATGATGTCTGTTCTCTTATTAATATAGGTAGATAAATGTAAAGCCAAGATTAGGTGTCAATTCTAAATTTATACAAGTCGACCTACATTAAACCTCATTTTCATAAAAAGAACAAATAATAAAAAAAAATCGAAATCAATGCAGCTTTTTAAAAAAAACACAATTTTATTGCAGTTTTTATGCGGCCAGTGTGCAGTGGTAGGTATTGGCGTGCATGCCGCCATCGAAAGCCGCCCAGCGTTTCCGTGCCATAATCACGTAGTATGAAAGTGCATGTCGTCGTGTCGCGTTGCCCACACGCGAGCTATACCGCCATCACAGCGCCCACAGACCGCACACTGATTTCCCACATCACGATAATCAAGTCTTGCCTATTAAGTACGCCATTACACTAAAGAATTGTCGGTTAATAAGAGGAACTTTAGAGAGCTAACGCTAAAAATATCAGTGAATTCAAGGAAAAGAAATCGTGGAAATTATATCTAAGCAGTTTATAAGCTAATCTTAGTTTTTGTAGTTTCAATTAAGACTAAGATTTTTTTTATTTTTTCACAGTTTTATTAAATTATGTTATCAAAAAGCGGTGTTAATTTTATGAGGTGGGAAGTATTAAAAATAAATTGGTCGTAAAATCTCTAAGTATAACGATTATACATTCATCCATTACTTACCACATAACGAGTAATTTAATTTCATTATAATAAAATTATACGAATACAAAATTATTTGGTTGTTATGTGCTCTTCCAGACTCTCGACTATATCTGTGCAATTATGCATCCAGATTCCTTCAGCCGTTCCGGCGTGATTGAGTAACGAACATCCATCCAAACTTTCGCACTTATAATAATACTTAGAAGTAATATTATTGTTCCTTCTCCCTAATGAGTCTCATTGCTCTATCAAGTCACAGATGTAAAGAAATTATCTTGATTTCGACATCTTCCTTATGAATTGCTGATATTTTTTTAGCAGTAACAATAATAAACCCAAGTATAGAACAAAAATGCAAAGCCTGATACGGCTTTTCTCTCTATATTGTCGTTTCTGTCAATTTTGACCTGTAATTTTGTAGTGGACAAAGCTAGAAGCTTGAATTTTCAGTGATAACTTTTATCCAAGTACTGATCAAACACTGTAGTCATTAAAATCAATTAAAAGTATAGTGATATCTTAGTAGGTAATTAAAAATAACAAGAGTTTAGTTTCATCAGTTTCCAAATTTTTGACTCAGATGCGAAAAGTTTTTTCTATTTAAATGGGTCTAATCTTGACCTCATTATTGTCCAGAGGACCCACATAAGGACGATGGTGGGACCAGCTAACCCAGAAGAAGCATAATGTACCTACTCAAGAATATGGATGACGCCAGTTGGGAATTACACTCATTGCTCCATGTAAAATACTGATATTCAGCTGCATCCGGTTAGACTGGAAGCCGACCCCAACATAGTTGGGAAAAGGCTAGGCAGATGATGATGATGGGGCTGTGTGTGTAATAAAAGACGAAGCCGCTTCGTGCGGATGTTTGAGATTCGACAAGGTACCTATGGGTGATAAGTTGATTACTATCAGGACTGCTGGACTCCCGGTGAAAGACGGAAGATGGTGGAATGAGTCCGTGGAGCTCATCAAGTATAAGTAAAAAACTGTCAGCTTTTACTGTACTTCGATGAGCATGTAATTTTGCGGCGGTGGGCCAGGCTATGAAGCTTGGCGCTTATGACTTTAAAGTAAGCAACTTTTGGTCTTTAAACGGACATGGTCATTTAGGTATAACAATTTTCCGATATTTCGGTGATATTGCAAACTATTTGATCATGGCGCATAACAAACATGGTAAATATCCCGTTTAAAGTGTTCATAATTAAGTACTTAATATTAAAAAGATACCTAATAATTTTAAATCTAAAATACATTTTTGTATCATTTAAGTAAATTCAAATGAAGTCATGATTTCGAAATGACGCAATCAGTTGCGTTTCCTTCGTGAGCAGTGGCAATATAATTATTTTCTAGAATGCATTACGACAAATGCGAATGATTACTGTCCATTGAAATATACCACTGTTTAGGGTTCGTGGTTACAAATGTATAATATTGGCTCCTGTCGTACGATGCGCAGGATTTTCGAAATCCGCGGTGATCCGCCATGAGCAAGCGCTGTGATCACAATGCATGCATTCTTTGTAGAAGAGAACTTAGCCGCAGAGTGGTGCAGTTATACACTGAGAAAAATGTAATTTTGGCATAATCTTAAAATATAGTGACGTTGGTTTAAAATAGATGCGTTGTCCTGAAATATGTTGATAATAAGTAGGTATTAGGGGTCTAAGGACGTGTCATGCGTAATACAAGAGTTTCTTCAAGAGAGACTTTCTAGTCTCTGCACTCCAACTCCACTCTCGCCTTCTCGTGGCGGACCCTGTTAAGTTGAGCAACCCTACTGAAGATGTCGGTCTGAATCCACATGGGAGGTAGGGTCAACAAACAAAGAGAGATAGGGGGGGTCATTTAAGGCGTCTAACGGCTTGGTGATCTAGGTACGCTCAGGGGAGGAGTGTCACCTTAGGTGTGGTAGCGGACGAATCTTGTTCGAAGATCAACGGTAGCACCCATAGTCCGGGTAAGATGGATTACTTCCCACCAGCCAGGACGCCTTAGGCAAGCGGGCTGGTTAATATGCCTAAACCCTTCAACAAAATATGGAAAGTCACAATAAAACACGGCCCCGAGTTCCCAGCGGGTCCACGATCCCCAGCAAAGGCAGCAGCGTGGGTTCTACTAGTGGAACCAGGGGTGCTAAGAATCACTGGGAGTTATTAAGCTGCCCAAATCACAAAAACAAGACGACAAAGATAGCAGTAGCGTCATATAATGTAAGGACATTAAGAACAGACGATCGTCTAGAAGAGTTACTATATGAGCTAGACAAGATAACGTGGGGCGTTGTTGGCCTGTCCGAAGTGCGAAGACCTGGAGAAGCTTGCCTCAAATTACACACTGGTCACATTCTATACTATAGAGGGAAAGTGGACTCACATGAACATGGAATAGCATTACTCATTAACAAAACTTTTAAAGATAATATTTTAACAATTAATTCAATGTCAGACAGAGTTCTATACGTAATTTTAAAAATATCGAATCATTTAACACTTAAAATTATACAAGCATATCTACCTACTGGCGCAACAGCGGACGAGGATGTTGAAGCGGTATATGAGGATATTTCGAAGTGTAAACAGGAAAACCAAACTACATTTACTATTTTAACTGGAGACTTTAACGCTAAAATTGGAACTAAAGAAGACTACACTGAGACTTTTATGGGTAATTATGGCTATGGAACAAGAAACTCCAGAGGACATATGCTTACTAACTTCTTAGAACAACAGAAACTTTTCCACATGAGTTCATTCTACCAAAAGAGACCAGAAAGGAAATGGACATGGATATCCCCAGGTGGAAAACATACGAATGAAATAGACTTCATTTTCAGTAGTCATAAAAATATAATTAAAGACGTAGAAGTTCTCAACAGCTTTAACACTGGCAGTGACCATCGCCTCATTCGGGCTACTGTTGTCATAAATACCAAACTGATGCGTTACTCAAAGATATGTGCAAAGAAAACTAAAGTGGATCCTATTGCGCTTAAAGTCAACAGGGATACCTTTCAACAGAAAGTTCAAGAAAAGCTCCTAAGCACAGAAAACCAAACCTCGGGAATCGATGAACTCACCCAACACCTGCAAAGTACCCTGTGTGAAATAGCAGCAGAAATAACCCCCAAAGGCAAAAATAACCGCCCAAAACTAAAAAGGAACACTAAAGAACTGCTAGAGGAAAGACGGCACTTAATTAATCAAGGACTAAATACTACTGCCACATTTAAACTACTTTGCAAGGAAGTGAGAAAACGTGTAGAAGAAGACATCGATGAGTATCGCGAACATACTGTTAAATCTATCATCGAAAAGCATAAAGGTCCGAAGGTGTTTAATAAAGCACTCTCCATAGGCAGCCAACAGATCACAAAATTATTAGACCAGTACGGAAACTTAGTAACAGAGAAACATGAGCTGCTGAAAGTCGTTGAAGAATACTATGGCCAATTGTATACACCTAGAAACCCCAACACAACAACTAACTTAACTAAGACACTTGTGAATGTCGGCTCAGAAGATGTGCCGGAAATAACAAACACGGAGATCGAGTATGCCCTCAGGAAGATGAAGAATAATAAAGCACCGGGTGAAGATGGCGTAATCGTCGAAATGGTTAAAGAAGGAGGCGTTACAGTGATCCAAGTTCTCAACAAGCTCCTGAATAAATGCCTTGAAGAAGGAAGGGTCTCCAAAGAGTGGGAATGTTCTAGCGTTATCCTGTTATTCAAAAAAGGCAACAAAGCGGATTTGAACAACTACCGTCCAATAAGTTTGCTACCACAACTATACAAACTGCTAACAAAGATTATTACCATCCGTCTCACAAACAAATTTGACTTCTACCAACCCATCGAACAAGCTGGTTTCAGAAGCGGATTCAGCACCATGGACCACATTCTCACAATGAGAACTGTAATCGAAAAGGCAACAGAATATCGGATGCCTCTCTGGATTGCATTCATTGATTACAAGAAGGCATTTGATAGTGTGGAATCGTGGGCAGTTATTCAGTCCTTACAAAATGCTCGAATAGACCACAGATACATTAACTTAATCAAAAGCATCTACGATAATGCGACGATGAAAGTAAACCTGACAGAAACCACACAACCAATAGTTATAAAAAGAGGAGTCAGGCAAGGAGATACACTCTCTCCAAAGTTATTCACTCTTGTTCTGGAAGATGTTTTTAAAAAACTGTCATGGGAACAACGTGGACTAAATATAGCAGGTACTAGACTGAATAACCTTAGGTTTGCGGATGACATTGTTCTACTAACAGACAATCCTGAGGAATTACAGGTGATGATACAGGAACTAAGTGACGTCTCACTACAAGTTGGTCTAGAAATGAACTTGGACAAAACCAAGATAATGACAAATATTGATAGTAATAACATCAACATTACTATTGACCAAACCACCATAGAGCAAGTTAATAAGTACGTCTACTTAGGACAGGAGATCAGAATGGGTAAAGACAACCAAAATAACGAGATCCACCGACGAATAAGGCTCATGTGGGCTGCCTACTCGAAGCTTGACTTTGCTTTCAAGATGAAAATCTCTCCTAATCAAAAAGCCAGAATATTCAATCAATGCATCCTGCCAGTGCTTACTCATGGTGCTGAGACTTGGGTTTTCACTCGAGACACCATCAACAGACTGGAAGTAGCCCAGAGGGCGGTTGAGAGAAAACTGGTAGGAGTGTCATTGATGGACCGCAAAACGAATAAATGGCTTCGAGAGCAAAGCAAAGTCGCAGACGTAACGAAACGGGTAGCGCACCTCAAATGGAAATGGGCTGGACATGTGGCCCGAAATGAGATGTCCTGGTGCAAACGCATCCTGGAATGGAAGCCATGGGGTGAAAAGCGCCCACCAGGACGACCACAAATGCGCTGGAAAGATGACGTGAGGAAAGTCGCTGGTTCGAACTGGGCACAAAGAGCGCAACACAGAGAGTAATGGAGGAAGTTGAAGGAGGCCTACACCAAAATGGTCGAAAAAGGCTAAAAAGAAGAAAGAGAGAAGAAGTAGGTATTACGCTAGAACTGAAATGTGTCAAGATGGAATCGAATTGATTCGATTCCATCTTAACACATTTCAGTTCAAGACAGTTACAAGTTACAAAACAACGCATCACTCACGTCACGATATTTTAAGATTATGCCAAAATGTTATTTTTCTCAGTGTAGGCTGGTATTTTTTATGGAGAAGCGTTTGGTGATTCAGGGTCGAGTTGAAGCACGAAACCAAGTGGTCGAACACCAAACTCGATGGGCAGACTCCATGTAATCTACCACCAAATTCCCTGTGGTTGAATATGCTCGCCATGCCGCCAATAGAGACCGTTGAAAAGAGATCGCGAATGCAGCCACCGCAGTTGGCCACTAAGCAGTTGGAACGACTAAGAAGAGATTTTTATCAATGAAAATATATGATAAAAATACAATAACAAGCAAATATCAAATAATTAAACGTAAAGTATCAACTTCAGCGAAAAATGTCACGGGTTTCCACAAGCAATCTACGTAGGTAAATAGTTAATTCAGAAAAAACTAGATAATGTTATCATCAAAATTCAAACGATGCAGTTTAGTTGTTCGCACATTAATTTACCACCTGAGCTAACCGTCGTAATCTGGAGTATTTTTAACAAGTTCATGGACACGTTTTTGTTTTTTTAAATAAGAATGTCAGAATTTTAATTAGTTTCACTGAAAAGAATTTTAATGAGTATATTTTTAGCTGATTAACATTGCCTTGATAACTGCATGTGATAGAATGTTCATGCATTGGTAATCGTATTGTAGCTGTTAGCATTTTTGGTCTAGTTTCGTAACAGTTAACAATGGCGTTTTTAAAGAGGAATAAAAATATGCAATTAATTTTTTGCATAATTACATATGGGCCTATACCTGCCTGTAGCAAAGTAATTTAAACTTTAAATTCCTGAAATGAGGGTCCAAAGTCTGCCCCGTATTCATGTCACGTCACATAGGCTTATTAGTAGCTTATGTTGAAACAACATGTTCTATATTCGTTATCGATGAATTACTTTCTACGGTGGTAGAAAGTACTTCGGCTAGGTCCTCTTATAAAAGCGGAATATCGCCATCGTTTCCATTGTCCTATGGTGTCGTTCGGCACCAAACTGCAGTAGTTGTCGTTATTGACGGAAACATCTATCTAGAAAGTTTCTAACATCCTCAACTAACCAATTCCGTATTAATTCTTCTACGGAACCTTTCTGCGGCTAAGCATTGTCACTCAACACAATTTTTTATCGACAACTAAATTGCGGAGCGGCGACTTAACAGGACGCGGGCCGCGCGCCGCACCTCGGCATACGCACTTCTAGGAAACGGACTGCGAACGTGTTGCCTGTCATTTAGTCCGATTCCTCGGGAACTTAGATTAATTGTTACCTTTCGCAGCTATTAGCCAGCTGGTTTTAATGTGGAGTTTCCTCAATCGACAGCGGTTATTTCGCCTTCTACATGTCTAATGTGAAACTCAAATGATATGCTTGCCAGCTGCCACTTGCGCGACTCCGCGAGCAATAAGTTAAATAGAGCCTTAGATATTGTAGGTATTTATATAATTGTTAGCTTCCCTTACAAGGTAGGTATGACGGTTTAAATAGTAGTTGTAATCGTAAAACAAGTGAGTGCGACAGTCGGCTTTAAAGTAATTATATTTTGCCGCTAGTCGTGCTCGGTTTAGTTAGCTATAATTAATTTTAAGTATTTTTATTTGCGGATTAAAATTCTTTGGCCATGATGGATCTGGTGCAGGCTGTGGGAGTGAGGCTTGTGAACGGACTTCATTAGAAAACTTCACATGAACAGACTGTAGTTTTCCATGGCATTTACTTAGGATTCCGAGCCAGGTTTTAGACAAGTACCTTATCCAAGGCCAGCATTTCTTGGGAATTCCTTGGCATGCGCTCTTGATTCCGGTCAGGGTTTCAATTGATTGAACACTGTAGCATGTATCCTAATGCATTTTAACCATTATATTCGACACATAACGAATGACCCAGTCCAGGAAGTACCTGCTAATTTCGCCCTTTGAAATAAAAATAACAAATCAACACGGTAACTTAAGTTTATTCCTTTGAGACAATAAATAAAGTAAAATATTCATAGACTATAAATTCGATTTTGGCTGATGCCTTGATCTCTAATTAAGAAGGTAAATCTTATTTACATCATTAAGTGTTAGTGCACATAGTAGTCATTAAAAACATACATATATACATGAACAATAACGTTCAAACAATAATTAATCCTTAGTCAAAATAAACAACCAGACAACACTTCTAAAAGTTTCAAGTGTGATTTTCGTGTCAATCAATATTGAACTATATTTTATGCACACATTAATGTCACTGTCGGTCATGATCTTGGTCCTCGTATTCACTCTGACTCCTCTTGGTCATCTAAAATATTTTGGAATGCTTTGGCAGGAGGTTTCAACATCTTGGTCCTGGTTGCCAGACGCATGGTTGCTGGGCCTAGCGTGCTCTTGGCAAGAGGGGCAGGTCGGGGGCCACGGCCGGCTCCCAACCCCGCTTTACCGTCGTTGGATAGCAGAGGCACCTGTAACAATTGAATGAGAATATTACGAAGGAGAAGTCAGACATACAGTTACTCAACACGAATTGTTCGACAAGCATATCAACATAAAAAAATGGAATTTTTTAGTTTAGCTACAGCGCCCTAGGCCTGGATCTCACCCGGCGCTCCTTTATTTGTCATTTATATTATAAAAACCGCGAAAGTTTGTGGAATGAAGGGATATTATCTTTAATACTACTGTAGGGATTTCTACGAAGGTAGCTTTTGTTCTGAATTTCCGTAGGTATAATCTTTTCCCGGGAACGCCACATGTCACGCGGGCAATTTAGTTTATTCCTGTTAAACGACGTTCCCTATTTTTAATTTGATTGAAGGAAGTGACACAACTTAACTATATTATAATGGCACAGGATTAATGGCTTAGTTACTCAATTTAGAGTAAATCGCAATGTCACAACTCTGAAATTGAAGGTTTTTGTCAAAAAAAAAAAGTGGTTGTCAAGCTAAATCGGACTATCTTTGATCACGACTAAAATGGCCACACCATTTTAGTCGTAAATAATATAAATTAGACGTGATTAAGTATTTCAATTTAATTTTAAACTAGTTTAATCCAATGGTTCATAAGAATCGGTACCAATGGCAAAGTCTAGTAACAACTATACCATAAATATTGACCATGTGATAGGAGTGAAGAACATTGGGACTAACAGTTTTATTTCCAAGGACACCCTCACCTCGCACCCTTAGGCAAGTGCCTACGTCGTCTTAGGTATAATACGAATCAGCATCTGCTGTTAGATTTAATATTACCCTGGCTGGAGGTCTTTATTTTTAAGGCATCCACAGAATTCGAACGGTTAAGCAGACGACAACCTCCTTGGTTGAACTGCGAGATGCCATTCATAAAAAAAAAATGTTAGATTTAATAGGAGAGAGGAGAGTAGGAGATTCATTAGCTTCGTGTTATGAGCAACGAATGGGCAATGCAGATATATTGTGGGTAAGGTGTACAAGTGTGGCCATCCAGAATTGATCGCAGTTGTTCATTTGCCTTCGAAAGTCAAGATATTAAGATTTCTTGATAACCCCACAATTATGCATTTTTTTGGGGTGGTAAATCATCAAATAACTTCCCCCGCTCTGGTCGGAGCGGGATGAGCGGGCATGTCAGACTTTTACTGACTAAAACCCACCCATGTTCCTTCTATTGCCCTTTACGTTCCGGGGCCGCGGTATCTCTTTCGAACAACCCGCAACCCACAATTATTGTCCGATGTAGACCTACTTCAACAATAATAGTAAAACGAGAATATTTAATTAGAATTGTGTAAGTTAATCCAAACAATATTACATTTATATCAGAGTTAATAACGGTCTATATGCCGGATCAGTTTAGTGTAAGTCTACTAACCACAGGATATTTGAACCTGTTTCTAGACTTACGGCGCAGAAAAACATGGGACTTTATCTAGTCCATAATGTATGGAAATTATTCTTACCATAGAATAAAACTTTAAATAAATAAAATGCATTCAAAATTAAGAAATATTAAAGCGCATTTTCCATTTATTTTATCTCCAAACGTCATATAAAATTAAAAGCGAGATAGCGGCGAGCATAAGGCGGCTATTTTTTTCCTTTATATAAGTAAACCCATTTCGTGTTTAGTGTTTAAATATTATCCTTTCAACTCTTTGTTTACCTAAGTTGGACTGAAGGTCTCGAGTGCGAAAAGCTCGCTCGTGATGCACAAGTTAGGCCGGCGCTACTGACGCACTGTCCAATGTCGAGTGCCCTAACGACCCTATTCTTTCCCACCCATGGACGCCACCCATTCAAGCCGACCTGCAAAAAAAGAGCCCACTAAATCACTAGACCATAAATGACGGCTAACTACGCATACATTAAGTTTAACGACAGACAGACGCACATACAATGTGTTATTACCGATTCATTGTCTAGCCAGGTGAATATCCTAGGCGGACGGAAGTCCAGATTTCCTGTGCCATACATACGAGTGTGGTGTATGGAGATCCGCGGGGCAACGGCTTGGAGCCAAACAATACCATGTATAGGGGACTCAATGCCGTTCACTACATGGCTAGACGGTTTTTTGTACGCAGAAAAAAATACCAATCACAATTGCGAAGTGATGGATAAATTTTCTTTATTAGGAACGTGCAACTCGGTTGCATGCATGTGGGCATTTGTAGTGTGAACCAACAGCATGGTCACGAAACTACGTAAATATATTGTTCGTATTTCTTTTTCGGAATCAGTTGACGTAGCTTTTGCATTTCCGAGCAATACTCATGCATGCCATATTGGACCAATTGAATATTTTAATATCGTTTCTATTTTTGTTTGTGGCAAAGTTATCATTTCATTTGCTGATTTTATTGGCTATTTTTTTCAAATTGAAATAAGTACTATTTGCTTTTTATGGTTTTTTTAAGAAAGGGTCTAAACAATTCACAACACAAATTGCCAAAACGATAGTATCTATTGGTACGGAACAGGAAATCGGCCAGCAAGAAATTGTTTCGGGTCTTCAAGTATTTTACCCAATCATTTAATGACATAGTACACCTCTATTAATCTGCTGCCCTCAAAGCCTTTCTAAGTCATTGGAGAGAGTACACATAACACATTAAGTGCATACCAACGGACAAGAAAGTGAGCTTGGTAACCCGATCACCGGCGTCGTCTGCGGCGAACTAGCCGGGGCTATCCCACGCGACAATGTTGCGCCTGACCACCGCTTAGGTACCCACTGCCCGATGATATCGCACCCACAATCTCATTCACCGATGACAATTTATGCTGCCGTAATTACGTATATATATTGTGGTGTGAAGTGGTAGAGTGGACCAGTAATCGTGATTGCGATGCGCTTCCTTAACGTCTTTTGGAATTTGAGGTTTATTTTCAGTTTCATTTTGATTTTCGACTCGGTCGTTTACTGTTAGCATCTTGTTGTTTCTAAATATAGCTTAGATCTTGGTATTCACATGTTCATGCAAAAAAAGTGAGATGGTTACACGAATGGCAACATTGTGGCCTAAATATAGAACAAACCGCACCATTATGGTATTTTCCAACTCGACAAAAATCCGGAACTACCGCCAAAGGAACACGCTCGAAAATTCTACGAAAGTGGAATAATGAACGGGGCACGGTTATGATTCAGATGTCAGACCCACCGCATATCATAATGCGAGGCGCAATAAAATAATTTAAGATCTTCATAATATTGTGAATGTGCATAATTTAGAGTTGTCGGTTGTCTTAATATGGGCATTAAAGACAATTACGAGCCGGTGCACAGGCGGCGCGGGCGCAGGGCTCGATGCAGTTTAGATAGCCACCGACGACAACTGACGCAGTGACGGCTCCACGACACACAGTTTTGTTGCAGTTTCGCAGGCAAACTGTTATTGTGGCATTGTTACTAACTAGTATATAATGTAAGAGGACCAAATGCAGCTTTAAGACAATACAGTGGGTTGACTTGATGAAGCTTTTATTTTTGTTTGGGACTAATATGGAACTAGAAGCATCTGATTCTGGAAAGATGTAGATTGTAAGACCTAGATGTGACACGAAAGACACTTGGAACTATTCTCAAGGATGCAATTTGTGTGAGGATGTATGGATGGATGTATGGATTTTTGTTACTTTTTCACGTCAAAACTGCTAAACAGATCTTGATGAAATTTGGCACAGAGGTAGATTATGGTCTGGAATAACACATAGGATACTTTTTTTCGATATTACGCGGGCGGAACAGCGGGCGCCAGCTAGTTATTTTATAGTTCAGGTCGATATGAGACTTAACAAAGATTATTCAATATTTTAAAGCACAGCCATTCAATATTGGTTCTAGGGCACATTTAAACTACAACAAATAGTGAAGTAGCATATCAACTAAAATATTATTTGACCCACTTGAAAGGAACTAAAATATTGAATACCGACTACACATAACTTTATTGCAATTTAAATCAGAATATGCAAATGAAGTAAAATACATATTCATGTTTTGATAAGGTGTCATTTCCCATATCTGAGCACTAAGCAGTTACATTAAACGAGACCAACATAAAGAGATAGAGGTTGTTATGATCTTGACGGTAAAATAAGTATCGAGGTGCAGTTTTCTGGAACATTCGATATTTTATACGTAATGCAGTCTTTCACAACATGACCTATTTTAACAATAAAACTGATACACGCTTCAGATATGCACTGATGTACGCAGAGCAATTTAAATTAGATACCGTGGCTGTGGGAATACTTATTTTACTGAACGATGATATCTCGGGACTTATCGTGAGACGCATCCGAGTGTCTGGATGCGCCTATTTAGCATACTTGGTGTGTCAAGGCTGGGTACCGTGCCAACAGTATGTCATTACCTTTACAGACTTATTGCAATTTCATTTTGTGCTGAGAATTTTTATGCGTCGTGAATCAGATTCTCCTTGCATATGAAATCAGCGGGTCAAGTAAAGTCTGTCTGAAGAGATTTGATGCGCGGTAGCGATGTTGATAAAATCTGATTTTCGAACAAGATAATAATTTACGGTTTGGTGACTAGAGAATATAAAATCCTTACTAATATTATAAAAGCGAAAGTGAGTTTGTTTGTTTGTAACCTCTTCACGATTTAATGGCTAAACCGATTTTGATGAATTTTGGTACGGAATACCAGGGATTGTTGGGCACCAGGAGACCGACATAGGCAATTAAAAGTGGTATATGAGGGAGAACGAGGGAAGAAAAGGGAAAACTTAGGGTTGCTGTTACAAATCAATAAGGCGCAAGAGCAAAAACTGCAGGTAGCAGGTACTGTGTTATACCGAATTTAACGCGAGCGAAGCCGCGGGCAAAGGCTAGTTTTATAAATATTTCAGTTATTTTGAATTGATTCTCATTTTAATTGCATCCCAGAGTCTCAATTGTGCTAAGTTGATGGCAATAATTTATGGCTTACACTGCCAGTTTATTTCCAACGCGTTACCATTGCGACGGTCCCTACGTACGTACATAAGGTTAAGTCAAAAACCGAGGTTTACAGGAGAGCGTAATTTGTGTTCAACACGCCCTAAATATATAAGAGCAATAAAAAATATTTTCTAAAACAAGGCAAATAAATTAAATAAAAATCGTATGTCAACATGTGCGCATAGATACCTAATCTAAAGCCAATGAGACAAAAAAAATGGCATTTTCGACATGTCTTTATGTACGTAGGGACCGTCAATTGGCAAAGGCGTATCGAGCGATGCTAAGATATGTTCAGCTTATTTATAACAACGAATCTAGGTTGAAGCGTTTCTTAATTAGCTAAACTGATTCCTAATCCCTTGAACTACAGGTTCAAACATTTCTACAGGTGAAAAATGTGGGATATGAGGGAGAACGAGGGAAGAAAAGGGAAAACTTAGCGTTGCTATTACCAATCAATAAGGCGCAAGAGCAAAAACTGCAGGTAGCAGGTACTGTGTTATAGCAAATTTAACGCGAGCGAAGCCGTGAGCAAAAGATAGTAGAATATATTATTAAATAGAGGTATAAAACATTCAAATAGGTATTGAGAATAGTTGAGATCAATATTTATGGTTGCAAATAGATAATAAATCCATAGAGGAGCGATAAAATGGCTAACTTTAATGACGAAAAATCTTGTCAGAAATTCGGGTCGAAAGACACACCGCGGCCCCGGAACACAAAGGGCAAAAGAAGGAACATGGATGGGTTTTGGTCAGCTAAAGTCTGACACTCCTTCTCACTCCGCCCAGAGCAGAAGTATTTTTTGACAATTTCTTATCCAGAAAATAAAATTATGATTAAGAATGAAATGAAGGACCACGCAGGGAGACCCTAAAACCTCCACATTTTGAGGGATATAGTCGATGCTAACGTTAATCACATATTAATAAATCTGTAACGTTTTACTGCGGATTCATAAGCGCCTACTTTTCGCTCGCGACGTCTCGCGTTCCCACGTCGGTCGTAGACAGATCGCCTACCAAGATACACAACCGTCATCTAAACTGCCTAAATCATGATGACACACGTGACGAACCATCTGCTCAGCTTAGAAAACCACATTTGAATAAAATTACTATAACCATAAAAACAAACGATCCTGTAACTTAATCCGAAAGATTTTGAGACGAAATATTTGATTACTTAATATGTTTCTGTAAACGGCTTAAGCCGTGAAAAAAAAACATGAGAAATAAAAAAATATTATGTTCTATAGTAAGTCAACTCAGCCACATTTTCATAGACTAAAATGTCACTGGAAATATTGGTAGAATTGACATGAATTAATTTCCTTTGGCGTCATCGCGGTAAAGGGACAAATGCGTTGCAAGCTTTATTGCACTTCATAAAAATGCAGTAAATCTTTCCTCAAGTATTACGTGCAAGTGTCACTAATAATCCAGTGTGCACATATATTAAAGAGATTACTTGTTTCAATGTCAAGTAAATAGTGTTCCATAGTTGGCGTTCATGTTTCCACATCTGCATACGAATTGCGGGACCTCTGCTTGTATCGCTTTATGAGCGACTTGCACACGAACGCGCCGCCGTTCGCGCCACTGACGGACATGCAAATACTGCACACCCACTGATTACACCCGCGCCCCCACATATGCATACTTTTTAACCAGACGGACACCTTCACCGCATGAAATTTGATGACGCGCAATAAACCTTCATAGCATGCATCGAAACGCACTTAAGCTTAATGCCACACACTTTGCGTCAACTACAATTGACACAAAGTGCACAATTTTAAAATACACACCGTGAGCTACATGACACCTCGAAATGATACGCTCGTAAAAAAATATTCTGTTCAAAAATAAAAAAGCTAGATAAGCTGCGTGTCCGTTCATTCGCACCGAGTATCGTTATGTTTCCACATTGAAGCATACAATCGTATCGATAAAGACAACCGTAAAGTTTCGATTTAAGTGTCTCGAGCCTACATTCAGCTCATTGCAGACGGCGGCCTTCGTCCGCTTACGAGTGGCGAACGTGCTAAAAGGCGTACTAAATGGGTCCCTACTGAGTAGGCACACATTTAAAAATGTAAAATACATTCGTACTAAAACGATAACGGAGTCTGATCTGATAATGTTTCGATTTTACGCGTCGCATAAGAAATGCGAAGGCGACATAATAGACTGTACGCATATGAGTATCTGCAAGGCACCTTATTTTCTTCGGTTATGTACGCGCTGCTGTCATTGTTAATTCTAACTTAAACGAGCCCACGGGCCACGGCACGGCACGGCGACTTCTTGCTCAGTACGGCTAGAATAGGATATCAGCTTATGCTTCTTTACGACCGACTTATTGAGTCGCTGTACTTATTTCCTTGGACTCAAAATCGTCTAATTTAGAGATGATATTATATCGAGCTCGAGGACTTAAGTTAACCTGTGTTGCATGAAGGTGCAATGACCTGCGGTAATGAAATAAAATTCGTTTGTAAAAAGGTACGAAATAATTAAACAGTGCAGTGGTTGTGTGCAAGCGGGCAGCGGGTGTGGTCTGCGAACGCGGCCAATTTGCATTGTGTCTGGAGTGTGGCGAGCTGCCGGACCTCCCCCCTCACCGCGTCGACTTAATGCTCCTTGTATTTTAATTAATTTTGATTTTAAATTTCGATGAACGCGAGAGCTCAATTAATCTCCAATTAAATTGAAGTTAACCCTATATAATGACGCGTCACTTTACGTAAATTATGTTTTTGTAGTCCCACAGCAATTTAAATTGATTATTAATGTAAGGACAGCCAGTTACACAGTGATTATGGTAAATAATTTTAGTGTTTTCGAGAACTGTTTAAATAAATACGACGGTTGGGATTGTAATGGGTTGAATAGTGGAGTTATTTCATGCCTTGAAGCGTGGTCAATTTTAGTTGTGTTCGTTATTAAAGCATGTTTGACAGCTGAATTATGGTATCCTATTAAAGTGTACAAACAATGTGCAGCACGAGGTAGATAGTGGTGCGCGTGTAAAAGATTGCGCGCCGTGCAGGCCGAGCGGGGCCGCGGCGATTTGTAATACGCCACGGAGCGGCTGCTAGCAACATTGTTGCAAGTTTGCGAGTGCAAGCTATTAGTGCAGCGCATTATCCGAGCAAAATCCCAGCCCGGCTGCTAATTCTACACTTTGCACGTTTTTGTGTGTGTTTTCTGCAACCCATCGCGTGTCAGATTGACATTGAAGGCAGACTTTTAAAAAGAGTTGTATTTTTTTTTCATATTACCTTACGCTTCTCTAATGCTTTCTACTAGCTTCATTATAACATTTAACACTTTGTTGCTAGCACTGAATACCTATACATCAGAATACAAGTGCTAAGAGCTAAACAGCATACGTGTAGAAATATTAATCGCCAGCAGTAAGAACCGCTTTATTAGTGATGACAGTACTAAGGCGACATAGCTAAGAAATAATGTACAATGAATACTTCAGTACGATAATAATCAGACTGCCGAGACTCTGCCTTTCAGATAAATCACCACAGCTTTTGTTGTGTGACGTCGATGTGTCAAGGTTCCTAAGGGTTCTGTCTTTGTAATTACTGATTCAGCAAGCAGACGGAAAAAGGACTAAAAGGAAGACTTTATCTTCATAAGATCAACGATCAAAATATACATAGAAGATAACTAATAAATGACCCGAGCAATTTAAATAAAATTCATATGGGACACCCTTCGGAAGTATACTCTTTCAATTATTAAAAAAAAAATGAAAATCGCCCCAGAATCGACGGAGAAATTGCGTAACAAATATGCAAAAAAAAAACTGTCGAATTAATAATTCCTCTTTTTTTGAAATCGGTTAAAAAGTGTCTCCTAAAGACAAGAGACACAAAAATTGAGACTTGACTCACAACAGTCTTCAGTATTGCAAATACGTACGTGAGAATGCATTTACTATGAGTCAAATTAGAAGCTGCGCAATGATATTTATATCAGCTACTTGCACTGCACAATGATATTTCTATCGCCATTCATACCTTAAACTGGAAGACTCCAAGTGACGGAAGTTGAAAATGAATTAACATTGTATGAAGATTGAGGGCAGGCTCTGATCCCTGTTGATGGTAATGGTTTGTAAAGGCTAGGCTGTAATGCTCTTATTCCTCGCGGTACGACAACTGTGCTGATTATACCACAGAATTGTCATTTAAATGTCCACCAGATAAATGGGGTCTGAGCGAGACATTCTCGAAGTCTGCGAAATATTTTCGCTTGATTTATGGATACTAGAGGCGTAATGTTAAACTTAACAATAGTAGACTTTCGCTACTTGTGCAGTTAACGAATTGTATGACTTGGTTGTGGAATTCGATTTAAATTATCTGCACTGCTTCTGTGATCATTGCAGCGTTGATTGAAGCAAGATATAAAAGATTATTTTGATTGGCTTTAACGAAAGAACCGAATCAACAAATAAAAAACCGGCCAAGAGCGAGTCCGACTCGCGAATTGAGGGCTCCGTACAAACTCGCAACATAAACGGCCATATCTTTGGACTGCGAAGACTTACGACGCTTGATTTTTTTACAGCTCCAACGGACCAAATTGAATATATGGCTTTTATTTCAACTCGATACCTCCACGCGTTACGGATATAAAGGGTCTTGACAGACAGGGTCGTCAGTTAGGGTTCCGTTTTTTGCTTTTGAGGTACAGAACCTTAAAAATTGATCAAGTATGTAGTTGCGTTTGCGTGTCGATAGAGGTATTTCCCGCAGTGGATAGCGTCAGGCTCTGGATAAAAATGATATTCATGTTGCAGAAGCTACAATCTTAATATAAAACAATTGAAACCTACCGAAACATTTGGGAGATAAACCTAACAAGAGAAACAGACGCATCAAAAACTGCATCATTCATGAACCAAACAATCTGATGAAAGTCAAGAATAGTCCCCCTAAAAGTAAATACGACTGCAACAATGTTGCGAGCACATCAGCAAATAGAGCAACAGTCAGACAGCACTGTTGCACGTAATGGGCAGAGACAGGGAAACAGCTAACACAATTACTGGTACAACCTGACATGTGGCCGACATATGAGGATAATTTGTATGTATTGTAGAACCACTTCCTTTGGAAAGCAATAAGGACAGTTGAAATGCCGAAGAAGTATTTAAGTCCAGTTAAAATGGTAATGGACTTGTTGTGAAGTCTCCAAATGTTCATTAAAGATTTGCAGACAAATGTACAGCAGGAAATACCAGTAAAGACATGTACAGCCGAGATACGTATGGCTCATCGATAAACAACGAATCTGACAATGCACCTGCGTCTAGTCCATCCTGTGTGTTGTACACGCGTGGCATTTTACATAGACTTAGTACAGGAAGGCATGCGAATGATCTATCTTCAGCTACATAATAAAACATTAAACTATATACAAAGCGAGAGCCACAATAATCACTTGGACCGCACATCCGCCGTGCCAGATTGATGTTAACATTTACTCAAACTTTATCTTTTCATTTTTGTACCTTTCCGACCGGTTAAGAGGCGGTTTTAGTAAAAGTAAAAAAGAGTAGATTTTTAAGACATCGCATTTTGTGGAGTCCCAAAATAAAGTTTATTGTCAGAGTGCGTGGGTTGCGGACCTGCAGAGCTTTATTTTGAAGAAAAAAAAAGTTTTCTTTCCGATTGGCATGCCACTTTTCATATTAAGCAGAGAATGTTGGACAGCAGTGGCTTGCAACATTGTATAAAGTCATTCTTTAGTACAATGTATCAGAGTATATTAATGATACGCGATTTAACTAAATTTGAATAATTTTTCATTCGAGTGCAATTTATTGATATTAAAATATGCATTCGGGTTACTGTTTGTTGTCGTACGTATTCTTAATTTGTGATTATTAATGTTTAATTAATTTGCATTACCATTTTAAAATTGTATAAAGTCGGTACACCGCGAAAAGATGATTACTGTTCGTTGAAGTTCTTACCTACTACTAAACTAGCTACTTTTATGTTTTCAGTAACAAGGTGGGATTGCATTTATTGCCATAAATTTAACTGTTTCTATTAGTATACAAATATTAGTAGTATGATCAGAAAAAAAGTTATATGCAAGTAATATATTACCTATCTCACTCCAAGATATCTCCATAATCTAAGACAAGCTTGTCTTCATAGATCTTTTAGAATTCCCTCTGATACAAACAAAAACAATCTTTAAGGCTTACAACACATGTCATGTCCATGGTCCGGAGCTAGAGGGAATGGGAAGCGGTCACTTCCCTCTGCGAAGCAGTCAATGCTAGCGAAGAAGGTGGCCGGTCGTTTGAGGGAGAGAACCTCAACGCCCAGAGCGGGAGAAGTTATTTGATGATTTCACAACCGCAAGGCTTACAACACATTTGCATATAAAAACTTATTTCTACCTTTGTCACAACTGAATGTAGTAAATAGTAATATTTTCCATCGGTTTACTGTTTTCAATTTTACTATAACATTGTCAATTGAATAATGTCGTAACTTCTCAACCTTATGTTTAAGGCTTTGGTTTGCCGACATCCACAATCGAAATGGCGACGACAGAGGCAACAAAATGTTTTTACGAAACAGTTTTGGATTGATACAAACTTTGTAAACTCCGAAACCGAAACATGTTGCGCAACATGTTCCTGCGTTGCTTGAAACATGTTGCGTCATACATACTATGCAGTGCTGCCAGTTACATGTTGCCAACAACATACTTTCAAACATGTTGCTGCAACATATCACCATGAATGAAAGAAGGCTTTGAAAAAGACATACCTTAGTAGGAACTTGTAAGGTTTTGAATTTAGAATGCTTAGTTATATGGTGTTTATTTTATCCAAGACTTTGCACGGATAAGTAGTTCAATCAATTGGCTATCAGCCAGTAATGTCAGACGAATTCCCAAGTTTCTAACCAAGTACATTAGGATGGGATTCTGAAGTGTCATTGAATAAACACACTTGACTTTATTTTGAGGTATTTGAGAAATAACAAAGAACCGGTTACCGGTATCTATTTATTAAGTGCATGTTTTTTTATGATTAGTATATCTCATCTGATTACGTAACATCGCAGCACTACTACTACTAGTATTTTGGTCTCATACAGGGCGATTCGTTTAATTGCATATCTTACATCTAAATTATTTTCATTTGTTTTGTTAGTGTCGGTATCGTTTTATATTTTACTAGCTGTTCCCCACGGTTTCACCCGCGCTGCTCAGCACCTGTTGGTCGTAGCGTGATGTTATATAGCCTATGTTACTCGGGGATAATGTAGCTTTCCAAAGGTGAAAGAATTTTTGAAATCGGTCCAGTAATTTCGGAGCCTATTCATTACAAACAAACAAACAAATCTTTCCTCTTTATAATATTATTATAGGACCTAGCGTGATATTATATAGCCTATGTTACTTCTGAATAATGCAGCTTTCTAATGGTGAAAAAATTATTGGAATCGGTCCAGTAGTTTTTGAGTTTATTCATTACAAACATACAAAAATACAAATCTTTCCTCTTTATAATATTAGTATAGACTAGCTGCGCCTTGCGGTGTTATCCACGGTGAAAATTAATATTTCAGTTATTTGATCATCCCAAGAGAACACTCTTTTTGGAATCAAATGTAGCCTATGTATTAATCTAGGTTTACACCCTATCTATAATATAAATTTGATCCAAATCCGATAAGCCGTATGAACGTAAAAAACATACAAACACATACAAACTTTCGCCTTCTTTATATTAGTGTGATTTTTTGACTTTGTGAATCTGAGGAATAGATGTTGTTTCTTAATTTTTTACCGTGATCAACTAGATTTTACAAGACTAGTCCAACACACAACGCTACCTCACAATATTAATGCGAAGATGAACTGAAAACTATGCGGAAGTTAACATATGCTGAAATAGCTAATTTCGAGACTCCTTACGTAGTTTTGTTTTCACTGACAATTGGCTTCAAGAATACAAACGAAAGTCATCGCGAAAGCATCTCGACTTAGCAATATATGCGCTGGTAGTCGACCAGGTTTTTGAAACACGTACGGCAGTGTGAAGACACGAAGGCACTTCTGATATTGACACACCACTCTGTGCATCCACCGAAAGCGACGAAGCGTTCTCGGACAGATGTGCATACTCATCAAAGCCATACCAATATGCATGAGTGAGGCCAAGCGCTGACACGACTACTCAATATAACCGGACATTTCAATATTACTTTAGCAAATGGTCTCTGGTTTGGAACTCCTTTGAGAATGGACCTTTGTCTTGAACGATGTGTTTGAATCCATCGTACAGTTATCGAGTGTTGCAAGACTGCAGTTTTTATAAATATAAAACGAAATATATTTACCTAGTGAATCGAGATCCTTACTCATATTATAAAAGCAAAAGTGAGTTTGTTTGTTACGTCTTCACGCCTAAATGGCTTGGTACAGAGATAGTTGGGACCCTGGAGACGGACATAGGCTATTTTTAAAGTAAGAGTAATGGGGGAGAAAGAGGGAAGTAAAGGGGATAGAAAGATATTTTTTTTTCATCACGCGTTTTAAAGTTACCGTTAGCCCAAAGTAACCATGCCACGTGGACGAAGTCGAGGGCGAAAGCTAGTTTATTATATACTACAACATTAAATGCTACTTTAAATGCAACTTCAGGCCATAGCATTTACTCTACGTAAATTTATTAGATTCCAATGTGGAAGATAATATGTTAGCATTATTTTCTAAATTATGTTGTGTTAAAACATGTCTGTACATTGTCATACATCACATTGCAGAACCAGCTATAAAATAAATCAAGCAGCAAAACTTATTTGCTTAACAAAACTTGTATAAACCGCAAACCTACACTTAAGATTAGATTGAAAAAGACTGCCATTTAATTTCGCATCACCGTCCGCAAGTAGTAATCATCGGCGGAGAAATCTATAATCTTGGTAATTGTGATATTCTATATAAATTGCTTGTATGCATTATTATACGTTAATAGCTAGGCTAATCACCGGCGGCTCGTTTTGTATATAATATACGATGTGTTACAGGCCGCAACAATGTAAGGCTCGGCCGGGAGGGAGGGGGTGCGGGGACCAAGTTGCAGACGCTGAGACGGCCCACGGCAGACACCCGACAAATGACTAAATTGCCTCGGAACCAATAACGGTACGATATTTTATGTGAGATAGTGTTACGTGTCGGGTGTCCATGGTTGGATTTATAAATTTCAGGAAATGGAGCCTACTGAAAACATGCAAGAATTGACTTCAAGAAGTAGAAAACTTTATGCTTGCAACACGTTTTAAAATAAATTAATTTCATTTATTTGAGGTACAAATATAAATCACAAATTAAAAAGAAATTAGAAATTAGCTCATGTCGATCTTTAGGTTAAAACCGCGCTTGCCTATAGTTGCAAAGGTGGCCCTCCATTACAAACTTTGTCTCCTCAGTGCCTCGGAAAGCACTTTTAGCCAGTGGTTCAAGCTTATATTTGTAGCTATTTTACAGTCTTACAAGATCTGACAAATAGTCGCCAAGGGAAGCAGGTCTGTGGACGGTGAGCAATGGGTAGCCTGCCGTCTGTCCATCTAGTGATAACAGGCCGTATCGATAATGTAAGCTCATATTTTTTTAATTTAAACGATAGACAATATTTTTGCCCTCCGAATAGGCTATTTTCGTCTTCGTAAAACGAAAACTTTAAGAGATATGATTATTTTTTATACACGTTTAGAGAATATCTCAGAGGAGCTCGTGGTTAAATAATAGCAGCCGCTCGGGTCAATCTTTAGGTTAAGCCGCGCTTGCCCAGGTTGGTCTGTGGATGGGTGACCACCCGTTACATACCGAGTTTCCTCCGTGCCTCGGAAAGCACGTTCAGCCGTTGGTCCCGGCTGTCATTTGTAGATCTTTGACAGTCGTTACAAGTTGTCAGTGTGCCGAAAGTCTGACAACCAGTCTTACCAAGGGGTATCGTATTATCCAGTATTAACTGGGTTGTGGAGGTCAGATAGGCAGTCGCTCCATGTAAAATACTGATATTCAGCTGCATCCGGTTAGACTGGAAGCCGACTGGAACCCCAACAGAGTTGGGAAAAGGCTAGGCAGATGATGATAGAGAATATCTCAAAATGGCTGGTAATAGTATATTAAAACACTCGTTACATAAGCATCTACATAGAATACACATTGTATAACGGGCTGCAGTCCGCAAGTCCGCGTCCAAAGCGCGTATTTTGCGTACGAGAAAGAAGGCATTTATTTAGACAAAATAAATACAGCAATAGGACTTCTCACTGATCTGTAGATCATAGCGACAGTAGCTATGTAGCAACGCGATTGTCAGTCGATTTCATCACGTAGGCGGTGTTTGTTTACAATTAACTGTGATGTCCTCTTTACATAAGTCCCTTTCATAATTGTATTCAAAGGTATACAATTAGTGTTGTATTGTTCTATCTGGCTAGTAAAGTTCCTCGATAATAGACAATATTAGGAGTTTCACTTTGGGATTGCTTTTGTGTGGCTAGAATATTCAGGGGTAGTCAACATCATTAGACGCTTAATGTTGATTTTAGCGGGTTTTTCGATATAAATTATTTTTTTTCCATCCGAAAATTTGGGATCATTTTGATGTTTTCTTGGAAGGTACCACCAAACGTTGGGTAATTACCTTTCGAAAGTACTTAAGCCTTAAATGTTATTTGACCTACTTTCCGGTATTGAGCTGAAGAATGGATGACAATCCATTCTGAGGTGTTTTTATAAACTACTAGTTTTTGCCCGCGGCTTCGCTCGCGTTAAATTCGGGGTAACACCTTCCCCTTTTCTGATTTGCAGGTAGGTACCTGCTACCTGTAGTTTTTGCCCTCGCGCCTTTATTGGTTGTAATAGCAAAGCTAAGTTTCCCTTTTCTTCCCTCTTTCTCCCTCATTACGCACTTTCAAAAAAATGTCTATGTCCGTCTCCAGGGTCCCAACTCTGAACCAAAATTCATTAAAATCGGTTTAGCCATTAAGCCTTTCGCTTTTATAATATTTGTAAGGATAATATTTATTTTAAATCAAATTACTTTCCAGATATTGCACTTTGCTTTCCAACGGCAGAGTACAGGAGACACCTAAGTTAATTATACTGATGTAAGTCCCGTATAACATTACAATTCCTGGGTCAGGACGGTGTTGCCATAATGAATGGTACACAAACGCTCTTAGCATTCGACACCTAGGAACTATCTACCATAAGCAAAACAAAGAAACATCAAACCTTCATAGATCTTTACACTTCGATGGAGAGACGACTCATATTTAACTTATTATTCCGCTTATAAAATACCTTATTATTCTTAAAAAAAAAGTTTAAAAATATTTAAAAAAGGAAGACGGTAAAACATAAAGGGCTGCATTGTATTATATTCAAAGTTAGTGTGATTGTCGTCGAATGCAAAAGGCCTTATTACAGAGGTCCTTGTGTCAATGATTGATGATGTACGCCTCCGTACCAACAGGTACTTAGGTATTGGTGGAAACGAACTAATGACTCATACAGGCGTCTGGGTTCTAAAAGGCAGTCTTACTCGTGGCAAATGTCTATCCGAGATATGACTACTTACTTTTTTACCACAGATAAACTATGAATGGACTGTGTCATCATCATCTGCCTAGCCTTTTCCAAACCATGTTGGGCGGCTTCCAGTCGGCTTCCAGTCTTAACGGATGCAGCTGAATACCAGTATTTTACATGGAACGATTGCCTATCTGACCTCCATAACCCAGTTAGTACTGGGTAATACGATACCCCTTGGTAAGACTGGTTGTCAGACTTTCGGGACACTGACTATCTGTAACGACTGTCAAAGATCTACAAATTACAGGCGGGACCAACAGCTTAACGTACTTTCCGAGGCACGGAGGAAATTTGGTATCTAACGGGCGGTCCTGGTCACCCATCCACAGACCAACCTAGGCAAGAATGGACTGTGTAAAGGATGATAATTATATTGATAACAGGTAATATATGCAAATGTTCTTCTTTCATACTTTTCGGTAGGTAAAACTCTCTCTTTGGGACTGGTTGTTAGAATTTTAGCCTAATGACTATCTGTAACGTGTTAAGGTTTACAAATGACAGCCGGACCAAAGACGTTAACGTGCTTTTCGGGACAGCCAATAAAGATACTGATTCAAGTCTATAAAGTTATTTCCAAAAAGAATTTTATACTGATCACATAAAATCTTAAAAAAAAAAACAAATTTCCCAGTTTATCAGTTGCACAGCTAACAAGTACAAATTCGCACGAGTTCGATTTGAATCGTGGTTACTCGCCCATCACACACGCGTCGGGAGTGATCCGTGACACGCAGTACTTAAGGGGGTCCTTTATTTGCGTTAAATAGCCCAGCTGCCCTGCCCTCGTGACGTCTAAATGCACCAATAATTGCATCGCGACTGCACGCGGTGATGTGTGAGACGCCCTAATAAGGCACTGCATACTTTACTAATATTTGCAACAGAATACGCGTAAATTAGCTTAAGGATAAGATATGTGTAAACTTATTTTATGCGTTTTAGATTTGCGCTTTAATTGGGTTTGGGAAATAGTTCTGTAGGCGCCACGTGGCAGGTGTTCAAAGCTGAGATGTCCCAGTTCTTGGTTCCCATAGATGTTAGATTAATTAACATATTCTTCTGAATTTCCAAGATAATTTTCCGCTGATTGAACGTTTCATTTTTATTGTCTACTAGCTTTTGCACGCGGCTTCGCTCGCGTTAAATTCGGGGTAACACAATTCCCCTTGCGCCTTATTGATTTGTAATAGCAACGCTAAGTTTTCCCTTTTCTTCCCTCTTTCTCCCTCACATACCACTTTTTTCAAAAAAATATATATAGCCTATGTCCGTCTCCTGGTTCCCAACTATCTCTGTACTAAATTTCATCAAAATCGGTTTAGCCATTAAAGCGTGAAGAGGTATCAAACAAACAAACAAACTCACTTTCGCTTTTATAATATTAATAATAAGTAAGGATTAGATTTATAAATCGGCTCTCAGAAATAACTTGACTGTGGATACATCATTTGTTTGATAATTAACAATATTTCTCAGCTCGGCACGCGGACGTCTTGATCGCCATTCATCATTGCTTTTAATATTTTTTTATTGATCATTGGGCGACAAATTTAAGCACATTCGCCCACAAAAACTTGAGAATCATCTTGTATCCAAGTACATATAGGTGAGTATTATTTATATGGCACAGCATGCCAACGTCACAGTGTGCACAAGTTAATGGCAGGCCATCACTCCAACTCTAATGCGTTGCGCTTGCGACGCAAAATAAAACAAGTGCGCAAATTGTTTTAAATGGGCAGGTAGGCTCACGCCCGCCTGACCTACAAACGGGGCATTGCCAAAAACGAGGAAAAAATGCGTTTTAGAGTTCCGTGGATTATTGAAAATATTTGGGATATTATTATTGAGGAAATGATGCAGAGGAGAAATTGTGGTTAAGATATCTACATACCGGAGCCAAGGCGAGGTACAAGGCGAGTTAGTGCCGGCGGGTGGACCCCGTCGGCTTTAGAAGTTGCAAGTCAGACAATTTTGCTGGCGGCACGATAGTCGCGGCATGTAGCGTTCTGTGGCAAGTACTGATTGCCAAGTGCTCGGAGAGAAACTGACTGGGTAGGCCAGCAAAGTCGTTTCAAATTAAGGCCAATAAGGCAGGGTTGGGTGTGTGGACAGCTTTAAGAAGGATTAGATTTGATATCACGATGATTATTACTGAGGAAAATGCTTCAAATCTTAATTATCAGAAACTAGCAAAGAAGCTCAGAATTATTAATGTTGCGAGATAAATATGTTTGTACGTTTTAGTAAAACATTTCTGGTTTAGCCTTAGTTTCTAAATCTGTTGTTTTAAATCTTAAATATAAAATAAACCTTATGAAATGAACTAACTGAACAGACGTTTGGCGTAAAATGGTACCAACGGACCAATTTTTTTTAATATTCGTTGTCATTAAAACAAATTGGAAATAATTTGGATTCGTATATTATATTGTTATTATTTCCGAGCGATGCTGAGCACAAGATATATAAAAAAAACTGCATTTTATAAAAATGAATGGATTCACAAAAACAAGGTACTAAATTTTTACGACCACGATGTCTGTGCTTAGGATGTAATAAAACAGAAATAAGATCCAACAACGTAACCTTCCGTGACATTTTAAATTGTCAAACAAACAAAATGAGAATATATAAACTTCAAATTAAAGTCACCAATGAATAATTTCAATACAACGACCTTAATGGTGCGATTCCGCCAAAATTGTTCGCGAACATTTTGTGCTGCACAGAATATACTGAGGTCAAAGAAGTTTGGTACATGTTGTCTAACGCGGAATTGTTTTTTTTTTGTTATAATTGAAAATGCGTTCAGGTCTGACGTGACCAGTAAAATTACTAAAATGGAAATTGTATTTATTGCAACCAGAATAAAAACCTGTTCGGTTACTAACATGTTCTGCATTGTGCGCGAACAAATGTTACGCACAGCTTTGCTGGTGAAAATGGTTCTGCGACAAAAATGTTCGCGCAAAATTTTGGTAGAATAGCGTAATTTTTCCCCTTCTCTGGGTGGAGCGGGGGGGGGGGGGGTCTCAGAATTGTACTGGCTAAAACCCACCCATGTTCCTTATGTTGTATCTTACCGCCCTTTATGTTGTATCTTTTTCAAACAACCCGCAACCCCGGCAGGCGGAGGCCCTGGCAGACCCCTCTGCTTTGCTGACACTTTACAAGAAGTTTGGTTTTGTTTGATGTTCACTTATTGGACAGGCTCATTGGAAGTGGGGAGTTCACCAATAAAAACTAAACGCAATCTGTAGGTACACATCGTTCCAAAGTTGCCAGTGTCAATATTTCACAAATATGACACTGCTCTTAATTGCGTTCAAATTATTCGGTTAAAGACACCCGAAAATAATAATATTTTTCGATCTACTGTAAAATATCACCGTGTCGTTAAACTCGATTCGCGCTTGACCGAAGTGTTCAGGTTTTACGATTCTGTAGCTCTCGCAAGGTTAAAGATATTATTTGGTCTGGACTAATTAGTCATGTCAAAACGGTATGGAGTTATAATTCATTTTGTAGTCTTACGAGACGGTAGATAATGAATTGTTTCAGTTTTTTCTCTAAACCTTTACGACACATATTCCTTGGTAATATTAGTTTTGACGTGCTCGCACTTTATAGGGTGTTTGTTTTTGATTTTCCTCATTGGTACCTAATGTTGTATTATCAATAGTATTTAGGATATCTTTCTCCGTGCCTCGTTAGTCTAGAGTCACAAGCACGACTGCTGAGTATAGGGTCTAGGTTTCGACTCCCAATCGGGTTTGTTTGTCTTTTGTCGGGTTTGTGCCCAATTGATGGCAATTGGCTCGCCTCCTATAACATGGGAATTAACCATGAATGGTGATATATAGGTGTTACTATTAGGTACGCCTCTGCCTTATCCTTCGGGGATTACAGGCGTGATGTTATGTAATGTTTCTTAAATAGGATCCAATATCTTGAAATTTTTTGTTAGATCAACTTAATAACAATGAGAAAGTTCACCAAGACTCAAGCCACGATGTCATCATGTTTTGCAAGCTATTTTATATAGTCCTCCTGACCGTTTTCGGTCACGGCGGCCAACCTCAGCGGAGATTAGTCATCTGCGCGGAAGATATTATAGTGCAGGCGTGTGTGCGCAGGCGCAGGTGCACTCTGTGTTCCCTCACTCTCATAGTCCGATGGGACCGCAATGCGCAAAGCAAAGGCTTAACGATCTTTCCAAGATGGTGGGGTGTCGTACCGCCAACTTCTAAACTCCGGGCTAGTACTAAAAAAATCTAATTTAAAAACCTTATAACGCCACAGCATACTTAAACGCGCCCAAACGCGCGTCGCGCGTCTCAAACGCGCGACTGCTGAGGACGGAGACCTGCGTTCAATTCCCGGGTCGGGAAAAAGTGTTATATACTACTAAGCCATAATGAAAAGTGACTTACCGGCTCCCTTTCTCCCTGCCCCTCTTTGCCGAGTCCTTCACCCTTGTTCCAGCCCATCTTCTCTAGTATTTTGAAGCCTTTGTTCTCTGGAGCTATAGACCTGTTGAAAATTTGGGTTACGTAGAAACAATTACTAATTTGAATGAGACGGGGTTTGTCGCAAACAAATAAGTAGTCACTGCTGGAGTGATTGTGGAGAATGCAATTGTCCCCACACCCCAGCCAGTGACGACGAGAAACACCGTATGGTTTGAATTGGCAGGAGTCCGACAGACCCGAAACCAGATTCATTGATAATTGTTGGCCAAGAGTGAGTCAGACTCGCGCACCGAGGGCTCCGTAGGAACTTGCGACATAAACATCTATATCTTTTGATTGTGTCGACTTAGAGGGTTGATTTTTATATGGTTTTAATTTCAATTTGTTTTGTACTTATATGTTTTTAATTTCAACTCGATACCTCCATGTATTCCCGAGGTTAAGGGTTTTGACAGACAGATAGATGGACAACAGAGTGACAGTAAGAGTACCGTTTTTTTTTCCTTTTGAGGTACGGAACCCTAAAAGTTCTATCCGGACAGACAGGAGTACTTTGGAGTCACCAACATTTTTCGTAAAAAGCAATACTTAGCTATTTATATACAGATTCATTGTGAATCAAATAAAATGTTTAGTAACCCATTTCGAAGGAAAGCCTTTTTATAATACCTCGTCAAAAAAGAAGATTGTCTCTGGACTGTACTCAAAAATACTTATCGATGCAACAATATTCAGCCCGGGCGCACTTTGACCTCGCGTACACGTGGAGGTATGGAGTTGAAATCAAAACCATATATTCAAATCTATGATCCTTTTGCTGAAAATCAACCCTCTAACGCCCGGTTCCAATAAACAAAAAACGATTCGTTTTGCTTACGGCTAGTAGTATTTTGACATAAGTTCTATGAGACGTATGTCAAAATACTACTATCCGTCAAACCGTCAACCCAGTCAAAAGATATTGCCGTTTCTATCGCAAGTTTGTACAGAGCACTCAGTGCGGGAGTCCGACTCGCTCTTGGCCGGTTTTTACTAACGTGTGAACATCAGTGCTCTGCGTCTTCTCCGAGTGATGCGACGAGCCCACAGTTTCCCTCCGCGCCTGCGCCCTGTCGTTGTACGCCGTCTCTTCAATCGCCAGCGGTTTTGGCGCGTACTTGTTCTTTAGACGGGCCAGCTCCAGCTGATGCTGCTTCTGAACGTTGCAGGTACGCGTGTACGCGACTTTCTTCTCTTTTTCTATGGCTGTAGAGTAGATATTTTGTTTAAAAGGAAAGTTGCAGATGTGGCTTTTTTCCTTAAAACGGACAGCATTTATGGAAAAATTCAGTTAAGAGTAATAAGCGTAGAGTAAATAGCTTTTGCCCGCGGCTTCACTCGCGTTAAATTCGGGGTAAAACAGTTCCCGTTTCCTGGTCTGCAGGTACCTGCTACCTGTTATTTTTGTCCTTGCGCCTTATTTATTGTAATAGCAAAGTTAAGTTTTCCCTTTTCTCCCTCATTACTCACTTTAAAAAAAAATAGTCTATGTCCGTCTCCAGGGTCCCAACTACCTCTGTACCAAATTCATCAAAATCGATTTAGCCGTTTAAGCGTGAAGACGTAACAAACAAACTCACTTTCGCTTTTATAATATTAGTAAGGATAATGTGTTCCAGAAGATCTAAGCTCAATTCGTGATACAAACGCTTTCACACAACAGTTCTGGAGCGTATGATACGCCCGGTGACACTTTCATGAGTTTTATTCTAATTCTATTCTTTAAGTTAAATGATCTCGGTTTTGATATTATAACGGATAGTCATATTTTCTACTAGCTTATGCCCACGGCTTCGCTCACGTGTAATTATGTCAGTCACGGGATCTTACTGCCGGGATTAAAAATTGTGGTTTTAGAATCTATATTAGTGTAAAATTACAACAAAATGCGGTCAGTGGGTTTTGCGTAAAGTAACAAACTTCCATAGAAGTTTGTTACTTTATGCAATATTACTTTATTTATTTTGTGAATGTATGCATTCAAACATCTTCTCTGATCTTTATCTTCATCTTTTCTGTTTATGATGCTTTGCATGTTTAATGTTTATTTTTTTGTTATTTTGTGTGCTCATCGTAATTTGCGACAAACATATGTTTTTTCTTTTTTTTTTCACAAATTTTATGATAAGTATTTGTAGGATTTAACTGGCATAATAAAGACACGTCACCTTCCATTAAAAGTCCCGGCTCGCAGTGTCCACAGGTATCGTTGCCAGGATGTATGTGGCACAGCAGTTTTGTCTCTCCAAGCTGTAGGGTGCTGCCATGCACTATCTGGGGAAGACAAACGATATTCAACAAAATAGTTGTAAACACGAAAAACAAGTTGTAACATCAAGTGCAGTGAGCAAGGTCATCAGATAAAGCATTGCGGGTTGTTCGAAAGAGATACCGCGGCCCCGAAACGTAAAGGGCAATAGAAGGAACATAGGTGAGTTTTAGACAGTACAGGTTTGACCAGAGCGGGGGCAGTTATTTGGTGATATTCCATCACAAAAAAAAGAAAAATTAGTCAAACATATCTTCGGGGTTGCGGGTTGTTCAAAAGACACCGCGGTCCCCGAAAATAAAGCGCAAAAGCAGGAACATGGGTGGGTTTTAGTCAGTAAAAGTCGGACACTCCCCCAGAGCCAAACGCCCAGAGCGCGGAAAGTTTTTGATGATCCCATCCGCAAAAAATAAGTCAAACGTATCTCTAAACAATTGGTCAATTTAACAAGTCGACATACGCAACAACAATAGGGTATTTTACTCCATATGAAAGAAATTCTAAAAATATACAATTCAGATAGCTTAGGCAACAAGCAATCGGAAAATGTTAAATTTAATTAATAAAATAACTGAATAAATTTTAAAATTGATTTCAAAGTTTTCACTTTTTTTAGTCTGTTGTTAAAAAGCCAAACAGTGTCGCCATGATTATTACGTCTTAAGGTCATGGAAACAAAAAACTGACAACTGTCAACTGAGCAACTATTACTATTTTTGTATTATAAAACTTTACATTTATTTTTTTATTAAAATAGTAGTAATAATACCATGGAAGAAATAAATACTACCATATAATAATACCATAAACTATAGTGAAAAATACAACTAAACAGAAAGACTAATAACAGCGCATTTGTTTACATAACCAACTGACGTCATGACCACAGAGTAACATGGCGTCAAGCGTTTTTGTGATTTTACGCGCGAAAATAGAAATTGTAAAATTGAAATGCAGTTTTATGGCACTTATCGATTGAATATTTTTTTTTGGTTGTTTACTAGGTCCCTAGGATCAAAATGAGATACTTTTTAAAAATGGGTGTAATACCGTATTGCCTATAAAGAATTACTTTTGGTTGCTTGTTTCTAAGGTTAATGGTTAATGACATACCTCCAAAGGCTCGCTCATAATCTGACTCTCAGACATTCGTGTACCATTGAGTATCGTCCCGTTCTTAGAGCCGAGGTCTGTCGCCGTGTACAAACTGCGCGAGGGGTCGAATTGTATATCCAGGTGATTCTAGAAACAAAACAAACCAGAGTGATGTTAAATCAAAATAATTGTAGCCCTTAATATTGACTCGTATTTCTAGCAAATATAAACAACTAGCTGGCACCCGCGGCTTTGCCCGCGTAATAACGAAAAAAAGTATCCTATGTGTAATTCCAGACTATAATCTATGTCTGTGCCAAATTTCATCAAGATCCGTTTAGCCGTTTTGACGTAAAAAAGTAACAAACATCCATACATCTTCACAAACATTTGCATTTATAATATTAGTAGGAAGGATAGCTGGCGCCCGTGGCTTCACCCGCGTGATGTCGAAAAAAAAGTAGGTATCCTATGTGTTATTCCAGACTAAAATCTACCCCTGTGCCAAATTTCATCAACATCCATTCATGCGTTTTGACATGAAAGAGTAACAAACATCCATACATCTTCAAAAACATTCACGTTTATAATGTTGTGTATATAAGTAGGATATTATTTCGGCCTTAGGCGTAGATAGCATTACACTGTCTTGCTTGTCATCCAATTGCTTTTTCCAGTATCTTTTTCAAAATTGATTGGAACCAGGGCAAGAGAATAATAAATGGTGATGAGGAAGAAAAAAATCAGAGGTTGAGTTAATAATTCGTCCCTTATATTCGGACTATCATACTCTGCTAGCTACTTCTCAATTATATTGAGTTTAGCTTCTAGTCTAATCAGATTTAGTTAAATACCAGTATTTCACATGCCATTGCCAATCTCTATAACCTGGCTGCAGTGGATGATAACGTTCTCTATTTGACAAACTACAATACTATCAATGCATCTGTTAAATGTGACATTTCCTCTTAGTTAGTCACATAATAACAGGAACATTTGGATCCATGTTTAGCTTAAGACATGCGCAAGTAATATGCACAGAATTCACCATAAGTCGACATAGACCTGTTTCACGACCTGTTTTTGTTTTTAAATAATTCACGCATTGAAACAAGCGAATTCTTATCCTATGACTGTGAAAATACGCTTTTTACTTACTTAGCAACAGTAACTCCTAGCAAGCTATACCCAGAAAGCTGTCAAATACCACACTTACTCTAGAAACATTATGATCTCCAAGCAGAATAGTGTGCTGCTCGCCCTCCCGGCCGATGGTGCCGCCATCTTTGGTCACGATGAACAAGTTGCCCACGCGCAGCTTTGGCAACGACGTCTCACGAACGATCACGCGCATGCATGGTGGGTGATGTTTGGCTACTGCTTCTAGATATAGAAAACATCATCGAGTTTGTAGTCACAAATAACATATTCGTATTACTGCCACACAAGAAATCACTAACATTAAAAAAACCGGCCAAGAGCGTGTCGGGCCACGCTCAGTGTAGGGTTCCGTAGTTTCCCGTCCGTCACAATAAGTGTTCCCAGTTATGAGGCCAATCGAACAATTCGGTAATACCCGATCCAATGTAATAAGTACCTACAGCGCCATCTCTCGGGGAATTGGGTTACTAATTAATACAAAGACGTGCAATTTCGGTAGTGATTTTAAAACCGATTTCAATAATTCTTTTTTTGTTTGAAAAAAGATACGTTCAGGATAATAAAATATGTAAACAAAGTTACAAAAAATGCTTGCATATACGATTATACTACAAACTTAGTCCAGAAATTATTTTGTACAACTTTTTGTCTTTTTTGTACAGAAACTGTTGTGTCAATCAAGTTCAAAATAATTTTCATAGAAAGTCCTTATAAAGTTCTACTTTTCAGATTTTTTTCATATTTTCTAAACTTATGGTTCAAAAGTTAGAGGGGGGGGGACACATTGTTTTTTACTTTTGGAGCGATTATTTCCGAAATTATTGACATTATCAAAAAATGATTTTAGTAAACCCCTATTCATTTTTAAATACCTTTCCAACAATATATCACACGTTAGGGTTGAAATTAAAAAAAAAATCACTTCCCACTTTACATATAGGGTGGCTACCCTAATAAAACATTTTTTTTTAATTTTTATTTTACCACTTTGTCGGCGTGATTGATATACATATTGGTACCAAATTTCAGCTTTCTAGTGCTAACGGTCACAGAGATTAAGCGAGGACGGACGGACGGACGGACAGACAGACATGGCGAAACTATAAGGGTTCCTAGTTGACTACGGAACCCTAAAAACGATCTTCCTTGAATTATTATAGCCACAGATAATAGACTTAAAAATTTGTTGAATATGAACCCTGCCTGCTTGATGTAGAAATGGAAAAAAAATGTTAACTTAAGAATAACTTTGTCTAATGCATAATGTTTCATAAATTTAAGTTTGCTGAAAAAGTGCATGTAATGCATTTTGGAACCAAACCCTATCGGATATTAATTAAAGACTGGAAATTAAGAAAGACTTATTTAAACGAAATGTATCACAGCTATGTCATAAAATTTACCATCATCACTAGCTGTTGATGTGCTAATGTTTGACTTTTTATCATCATCTTCTTCTTCATCATCAGAACTTTCTGTGCCTGTGTCACTGCATTCACCATCTTCTAGCTCTGCTGAGACTGCAGTTTTAACAACAGCTTCTTTTGTTTTCACTTCTTCGTGAACAGAAGCTTCTGTTTCATTATTTTGTTTTACTTTTTCTTCCGCTTCTTTGACTTCATCATCTTTTGTCTTATCTTCAGAAGAATCATCTTTCTTCACTTTCTTTATACTATTCTTCTTCTTGCGTTTAGGTTTACTCATTTCTTCGCTCCCATTGGCTTGTTTGCCCTGTAATATAACATTTAGAACGTTGGTATGGTTGGAACCGTTCATTACTTAATTACCTAAGGCTGTTGGGCTTCGGAGTGAAACCTGAGATAAGTTTTTCGTCAGGTTATCAATGTCGTTTTCTTTTTTTCTTTCCTGAAAATGAATACAATTTTTGAGTTAGTTTATTGACACATTTCTATTCTCATTTCATTTAGACAGCTGTTCTATAGTAAGAAGACCTAGTCATTATATACAATTTGTTTGTTTGATAGTTCTGACTTGCACATGGTCATATTAACATCCAGTGATGATAAAAAAATATTTCTCATGGGATCATGAGACCTATAAGGGAGTATGCTACCTGTCATCTCAAGAAACATACAATTTGAAGAAGATTGACAGTAGTAAATCTAAATATAGTAAGTATTGGGCAAATTCAATTTAGGGTGCCATTAACACATTTGAGTGCAGTTGACTTAGGTGAGGTTTGAGAAAAGAAAACAATAATGCTATATATGCTAAAATCACTTACCATTTTATGTTTCCTAGCTTTCCTCTTCTCGTGAGCCAATAATGCTGCATTAGTGGAGCTCCTGTCTGGGTATGAGTGGAACACAAATGTTTTCTTCTCATCGGAGTAGTAGTAGTAACACTCTGTGTCTGTGTGGTAGTACAGCCCCAGCTCCTGAAATAGTGAATATGAATAGCATGACATCATGCCTGTTATCCTCAAAGGGCTAAGCAGAAGAGAATCTAGTTATTAGTAAACCCATATTTCACTGTATGTTTAAGTCAATAGAGGGACAGCTATTGCCCTCAACCAGGGAACAATTCTTACTGAGAACTTTCTGATAGAAAAACCCAATAACACTTTTCCCGACCTTGGAATTGAACCCAGGACCTGGACCTTATGCTCAACACACAAGTTTGCAATTACTACACCAATGAGGCAGTAAATATGAATATGTGACATGACATAGCCAGACACAAAACACCAGTTTTTGTGGAAGATGAATGAGGGTGTTCCATTTTATTGAAGATGATTCAGAAAATGGAACAACATGCCAACAAACTAGTATAAAGTGGCCACTGTAAATTAAATTAAGTGAGCAAAAAGAACAGTCAACATTTGACTGTTATTTTTGCTCACTTAATTTAACTGTCTTTATAACAATACAAAGTCATCATCTGCCTAGCCCTTTCCCAACTATTTTGGAGTCGGCTTCCAGTCTAATCAAATGCAGCTTAATACCAGTATTTTCTTTTACATGGAGTGGCTGCCTATCTGACCTCCACAACCCAGTTAATTCTGGGTAACACAATACCTCTTGGTAAGTCACTGGTTGTCAGATTACAAGGAACTGACTACTTGTAAAAACTGTCAAAGATCAAAGCCTTAATGTGCTTTCTGAGGTTTGGAGGAAACTTGGTGTGTCAGTCATCCATAGACCAAGCTAGGCAAGCATGGCTTAGCCAAGAGATAGTCCTGAGTGGTTGATATTATTTAGCTTTTAACTAAACTAAAGAAAGAGACTCAAAGTTTACCGAATTATAATAATATCCAGTCTTATAATCATAGTACATTCCTGCAGACTCCACATACACCATTCCAGATTCTTTCATAGCATCTTGTGCAACCTCAGCTACTTGCTCTGCTATACTCTTGGCTTCCTTATTGTCATTTATATTCCATCCTGAGTCTTCAGGTTCTTCTTTTGATTTAAGTAGTTCTGGTTCATTCTGTTTTGTCTTGTTAATTAATTCTTCTGTTTGAGTTGTTTGGTCCTTAGTTTTAACTGATCTCAATTTAAATGATTCTGTTTCTTCTGATTTTGAAATGCCAGTAGATTGTATTACTTTGGATAGATCTTCAGTATGAGTTTCTATACTTTGCAGTAAAATATCAGTATTCATACTACTATCTTTAAGTTCTTTATCAGATGAAACACCTTCATGTCTATTTTCATAAGTCTGTAAAATTATATAATATAATTAACAAGCTCTAGATCAAACCTTTATACTTAATTGTTGTTTTATGAGTTTAAGTGAAACTGCTTTACTCAAAATAATGTTCAATCAATAAAATTTTAGGTTATGTTTATTTACCAATTCATCTTTAGCATCCCTTAGCTTTTCTATTAAAATTTGTTTCTGACTGATACGCCTTTTTAGTCTTAGTATCAGTCTAAATATTTCAGGGCGGTATTTTAAAGATAGTCGAAGACTCCTCAAATTGAACCTAGGTTTCGGCCTTCTGCTACGCGTTTCCGTCATTTTTATTATATGAAGATGTTTGAGAAACTTAATTTAACTCAACCAAAACTAATTAAAGAGCACAGCAACAAATTAATAGTCCTATTATGTACTACGAAATAAATAAAAATAGTGTTACAACAAAATAAATCTATTTCACTGAAAAAATGACACTGACTGTAATTGGATGTCACTGTCACTTTGACATAAATAGAGGCGCGCTCGAAGACATTCAAAACGGCCATTTTTTCTAGTCTAGAGGGCTTCAAAACTTGTGAGAATCTACAGTTGTTTCGCCGTGGAAATCTACGGAGAGATGAAAATAGATAGATGGATGGACCCGCCATTTTGTTTTTTTCTATTTCCTTAGATTTTTAAAAGGGTCTAGAATGCGTGCTAAGTGCATAAAATTTGAAAGTTTTTTTTTAATTACCACTAGCTTATGCCCGCGGTTTCGCTCGCGTTAAACTCGGGGTAACACAGATTCCCCTTTCCTGCTCTGCAGGTACCTGCTATCCGTAGTTTTTGTCCTTGTGCCTTATTTATTGTAATAGCAAAGCTAAGGTTTCGCCTTTCTTCCAATTTCTCACTGTTTTTTAATTAAAAATATAGCCTATGTCCGTCTCCAGGGTCCCAACTATATCTGTACCAAAATTCATCAAAATCGATGTAGCCATTTAGGCATGGACGTAACAAACAAAATATGACGGTGTGTAAAAAAAATGATATTTTATTAAATTAAACAGTAACAATGTATTCAAACAATCAAAACTATGATTTTAATGATAATACGACCAAGATAAGATTTTTTTTTGGCATTGATAGCCGCTTCACAAACAGCAATAAAGTTGTTTGTGCCACCTTATTGTGAGTGAGTCCAGAGACTATTTTCATTTTATCACTCTGAAACAAGTAAATTTTTAGAATAGATTATTTGCTGATCTGTGCCTTTCCTACTGATATGTCTGTGCAGTATTTTTGGCTAAAAAGCCGATGTATAAGGACTACAGAGGTAGCAGGGTTGCATTTATATCTCAACTTCATGCAGAAATATACTACTGCCTTTCTTGTTTCTTGATGTCCAGGTATCTACAAGAATTTTACTTTTACGGGACAACGCCTTCAACTTTCAAAGAAAATAAAACATAATTTCTAGACCAATTTTTATTTATTTAAAATAAAAAGCTCATTAATTACATAAATTATGTGCGTTTATAATTAGAATGGTTTATAAGAAAATAAAGTAGCTAGTATGGATAAGTTCGAAAGAATGAAAAATGGTACGGTCTTACATGGACATTAAGTACTCCTATTACACAACTTGACAAAGAAAATAAAGACAAATGAAAACTTGAATGTATCTGGCCTATAAAATTGTATATTAATAACACTAAAAAGATCTATAAATGCAAAACTCTAAATGAGTATACAGTAGAAAAAAATACATCCAAAGGAAAAGTTATCATTATAGCTCATTTCGTTCAAGTCCCTAAGTTTACACAATTTGTTAACCTTAATACTATGGTAATATTAGACAAGTACAAAATGATATTCCATCCTTAAAAATATTTATTCGTAGCCTATAACTAGAGTCAGTTGTATATTCATTACAATAGTATGTTAATTGTAATTCATAGTTTACACACCAGCTAATCATGATCGATTCATGCATTATAAACAGCGATTCGTTAAAATGGCGCTCCGACGGTGACGTCATCGCCTTATGCAACAGTAACCTCATATGTACTTCACACACACACACGCACTACCTATAAATATAACGTGTATGGAAGATCTACGCTAAAGGCTAAAATGTTACACTTTCGATATGTTTTATTTTAAATTACATTAAATAACAACTGTGAAACAATGGCACACTTTTAGCCAAACACATTTATTACTGTTGTTTTGGTACTTTAGCAAATAAATAAATTGTAGTATCAAGTAATTGACAGCAAGTCAACCATGATTCATTTTTAGAATAAATATTGCGTATTGTTGGTTAGATCCACGAATATTAAGAGCATTCAGTTCACATAGTTCTGTAATATTCGTGTAGTTCTCATGATTTCTCTCTCTACTGCTATTTGCAAATGTTTAAAGTTATAATACGAAACCATTCTCACATTCGATAGAACTTCGGCTTATTCTAAGAGCTAATGTAACATCATCTACTTCAACAATAACACTAGGTACTTTATCTTATTGTGAAGTCTCCAGTTTTTACATAATTGAAAAATCGACATCACGTTACCCTAATAGTCAGGTATATATCGTGACGTACTTACATTATAAGAAATTCGTAGTCACATTAAACTGTGCACAATTCCTCGATTCGTCGACGTCGGGTTACTCCCCTACCTAATTTATATAAATGCATCTCATTATAAGTGCGCAAATGCTGTCATTAGTTTTAATATTATAAGACAGCTCACGAGAGTTAGATAAATAAATAGATCGTAGAAAATAACTGCCGGTGTTTGCGTCGACTAGTTGAAACCGTATCGCAGTTAATAATCGAAAGTATTTCGTAAATGATTACTTGACTATGATGACGTCACGTGTATTATTATAACCCCCGAGTTAGCCTCGTCACAAGCAAGATCTATGTAGCGTACACAGTAGGCGAGCGGGGTGCGGCGCACGCGCACTTAGGGCGGCACGTAGGGCGGCGGCTTGCGGTAGGTGGGCGTGGCCTTGGGGCGCGGCGGCGTGCGCGACGCGGCGAAGGGCGGCGGCGGGCGGTAGGGCGCGTCGTCGCCGGCGCGGTAGTCGGGCGCGGGCGGCAGCAGCGGCGGCTTCTCGTCGCGCATGATGACGGGCGACTTGTGCACGGGCTCCGCGTCCGCGCGCTCCTCCAGCTCGTCCTGGAAGATCACCGGGATGCCCTTCGAGCGGAAGGCCTGCCGCTCCTCCTCGTCGCCGACGCTCATTTTACCTGAAATATCATATTATTACGTATTGTTAAGAGAATGACAACACTTAAAGCGAACACGTTAACTGGTTTCTGTTACTAAATAGATAGATACGCAAGGACAGCTTTATACAAAAGCCGAAAATTTCATCGTATAACACCCGGAGCTCCAGCAGGCAGTGGCCCTGGCTGAACGTTTAACACACTAAATGCATGAAAGCAACCTTCTGTTCTATCTATTTTATGCTCCTGTGCAATACTTTTGAGTCATTTATTAGCCAATCCGATTAGTGTGCTATGAATTTGTGAAAGTTCAAATTTATTTGATCTGAGTATCATACGATAGTGGCGCACCCAACGGGAAATTTGACAACTAATTTGACTAGTTTCGTTGTGATAATCCATGACACCAAAATATTCAATACATTTCAATAGCAATCAACTTTCAAGCGTTAAGTATTTCAAACTTTGGTGTACTTTAGCAGAGGCAAGCAATACAGTGAGGTTATTATTTGATAATTATAATGTAGCGCATAATTTTGACAGTTAATATAATTCCAATACGTGAGAAGCAATGACTTTGTTTTAAAAATTAATGTGGAACACTAAAATATTGTTTTGTATCTTTTTAAATCACCTTATTATTCAAGCATTGTCACCTCCTACAGAATTAAACTAGATGTTAGTTGACCCTTATTATGCTTTTATCCAAAAAATATTATTTATTTTATGTCTATGACTGTTAGGTCAGGCGCGCACAAACTTACATTGGTGTTTATTGTTTATAGCAGATTAAACTCTTGTTTTCAGAATGTTGTGCTAGCCTAACCTCACAAATCTATTAAAAAAAATATGTCAAAATTTTGTACCTGTCCTTCTTCGCCTGTAGAACACACAGGCGACAATAGCAGAAAACAATATCATACACACGATCACAATGGCGGGTATGATGAACGTCACCAAATAGTTCGGCTCGGCTGCATTACTAGCTTTGTCATTCTGCAAGTTCGGCGTCTCTGCGTATTCTGTGACTTGTATCGGCGGCGTCTTCGGTATCGGCCCGGTCTTCGGTATCGGGGTCTTCGGTATTGGTATCTGCGGTATTGGCACCCTCGGTGCCGGCATCTGTTGTACCGGTGGCTTCTGTAACTTAGTATGTTGGTCGGCGCAAAGACCGAGTGGAATGAGCCTCATGGACATGACTTTAAGGTCCTTATCGAATATGGTGTCCACGGTCTCCTTGAGAGCGCCGCCCGTGGAGCCTCGTTCGTCAACTATGATCATTTTGCGTAGTTCCTCGATCTCTTTTTTAGGGCATCGGTCCATTGGTAGACTTGTGTTGTACCTGGAAGAGAGAAGATGGTTTTTTTTTAATGTAGATACCAAGAAAAATCGATGTGATAAGCAGAATTTGGTATCAAAACACATTTTAGTCTAAAACAAAAGTGGCTAATTTATTTTTGCTACTACTAGGTTCGACTTGGTTTGGTAAGTGGGTGTACCAGGGTCTAATAAAAATCATGTGTGATTTTATTTAGCTTCTAAGTCCGCAACGTTCCACTTCCAATGTCTCTTTTTTGTAGAAGCCTATTCCCGTCTGAAGCCAATTTCCTCAGAAGAACCTAAAAGCATTTTTGGTTGCTATCTATCCATCTATCCAGTCTAGGTTAAAGATATTGCGTCTCTTTGGGCGGTTCAGGAAGTCATAAAACAAAAAAAAACTCACCATATAATAGTAGTTGGATTATTGGTGATGCTCTGTATCCTGATGTGGTCGGTCGCTTTCTCTTCGAACAAGGCGGCCAGCTTCTCGACGACCTTGCGTTTGTTGTTAGCGTCGTACGCCAGCAACGGGAACGGATACTCCATGGTCATTTGGAACTCTACCGTGGGTCTGATTTTCGGTGCCTTCGCCACTTCTACTATTAAACTGTCGTAGGCACTTTTTTTGCTTGAGTCTTCGGCAATCTGGAATTGATAATAAAATTCATATCTATAGTTAATGTTATAAAGAGGAAAGATTTTGTTTGTACCAAATAGGCTCTGAAATTGCAGGACCGATTAAAACCATTTTCACCAATAGAAAGTTAAATTAGCAGCTTATAGCACAGGTTATATAACCACGCTACGACACTTAAAGACTGAGCACCGGGTGGAACCGCTGGGCAAAGCTAGTATCATTATCATCATCTGCCTAGCTTTCTCAACTATGTTGCGATTGGCTTTCAGCCTTACCGGATACAGCTGAACACCAGTAGCTTACATGGACCAACCGAATATCTGACCTCCACAGCCCAGTTAACACTGGGTAATACCCCTTGGTAAGACTGGTTTTCCGACATTTGGCAAAGCTTATATTATATACATTTTTTCGTTAGAGAAATGTAGTACAGGGATTAAAAAAAATGGGTAATGGACTACTTGTGTCTAATTTGAAACAAATTTTCGTCAAAATTCGTTCAGCCGTCGAAAGGACAGATCAGATACAGGTAGACAGACTTACTTTCGAATTTCGACCTTCTCTAGGTGGTGTGTTCTATCTGGTGCTGAAGAAAAATCTTGGTGTTTGGCATCATACAGGTATCTCAATTAAGCTTAGCGTGTGTTAAGATTTATTTAAAAATTGCAGAAATCCTCTTTAAAAAAAACCTTTTTTGAGACAAAAGGCCAATGCCATATACTTGTGCTAAATGACACAGTTTCCACTCCTCACCAGTTGATAAGACACGCTGCCCTCGTCGCTGGGCGCGGGCAGGCCGTAGAACTCCTGGTTCTTGGCGTCGAACTGCAGCCAGTGGCCCGCCGGCAGCTCCGAGCGGTCACTGTAGCGCAGCGACAACGACAGCTGCCGAGTGCCGCCGTCCTCCGGGTCGAAGAACGTGTCCTGGGAGAACATTCATATGGTGTAGTTTAGATGGGGGTCTTTTGAACTATGGCTAATGAACATTTTGTATAAGGTGGCTTTTTTAAATTCAGATACCGAATATTTGTCAGTATCTAGTGAAGCGGTCGTTCAACAAAATGCTCTGGAAAGTGTTTTGTTTATTAAGAAGTAAATCAAAAGAATCATATAGATTTGAAAATATAATAGTTTAGTAAAAATAATTCTTTTTTTGACTGACATTAACTCAAGCATTTAGTCATTTTGTATTCGTGTAAGATTGTGCTCGATTTGTTAAAATTCTTATTCGATAAAATATCAGAGTTTGAAAATTACGGAGATGAGGGCGCAGTTTTAAGTAAATTGTCATGCTGGTTTCCTTTATAGTCGTGATTAGCACGCGAACAGCGTTCGGGCGTGCATGTCTTACCTCGGGCACCTTGTAGATGAGCAGGTGTCCCACGGTGGCCGTGACGTGGTCGACCTGGTTGCGTGTGACGGGCGGGTAGGTGTCGGGCGCGCGCGTGGCGGGCGGCGCGCGCGCACACGGGCCCGCGCCGCGCCAGCGCACGCCGCCCACCTTCAGCTCCGGCTGCATGGCGCGGGTCAGTCCGGCCGAAGGACTGCCTGTTTCTGGGACGGATTCCATTATCTGAAAAATAAAAAATTATAAAACTTAAAATGGCACTAAACTATACAGATACGATATCATTGAAATATCGGAAATGAAAAGACAAGGGAACAAAATAGAATAATATGCAAGATTTGTAAAACTGGAGGAGACCTAACGGAACCCCAGAATGGGTGGTTCCGTTAGATAAAAAAAATAGAGTAACTTAGTAAGAGAGAATTAAATAACATAGAATTAAACTAAGTAAGTTAGTTACAACTTGTCAACCAGCTAATATTGTGTGAAGATCAGCAGCATTTTGAAATACACTGTACATTGTAATTTACTGAAAATTTGTGGAATCACTTTGGTTTTTCTGGCTCAATGTAATTCAAATACAGAGCCGATAACAGCGACTTTGTGACTGTCACGTAAGGTGTTATAATCGAGAACTGCACTAAATCGATAAACTTGCGTGTCAAGAACTGTCGTGAACACTTCTCGTAAGATAAAATGAACCAGCGAGAACACACACCGTAAATTAAGAAAATCCGGCCAAGAGTCAGACTCGCGCACCGAGGGTCTGTACAAACTTGCGACGTAAACAGCCATATCATTTTACTGCGTAGACTTATAAGTTTGATTTTATTCACAACGATAAGAGACCACAGAGTTAAGTATATGCTTTTAATTCAACTCGATACGTCCACGCGTTTACCAGATAAGGGTCTTGACAGACAGATGGGCAATAAAGTGATCCACTAAGGGTTCGGTTTTTTTCTTTTTGAGTTACGGAACAATAAAAACGTTATTAATTAATTGCAGTTTTTACTCTCACACGCTAATTTTCAAAATATTATGTTTGCTTTGTATATTTTTTTCGAATAACACAATGCCAACTTACCCTCATCAGCCTGTTAATATCATCCATAGGACAGGCCGGATCCTTGGGCAACGTATCGTTAGTCCACACGAACTCGCACATGTCACCGTTCTGAGTCGTATTCAGTACTGTCAGGTGATCCATATCCGTATCTCTGTAATTCAAGCAATTCAATTTTATAGCAACCCCAAGAGGTACGTCGCGACCAGTAAGAGCGTCCCGCGGTCGCGAGCTCTTTTCCCGCGTTCAGGCACGGCGTAGCAACCGCCGGGCCTCTGCGCCGCCAGTCCATTGCTTACGCGCCTACTAATCGCACGCGAATTATAAATCCGAACTCAATGTTTTTGTGAATGTGTAAAAGAAGAATAAACTATTTTTACCGTTGGCTAACTTAATTCAAGACTATTATTTTCAAACCTCTTCTCATAATTTTCAATTCGATTCAGCAAGAATGTGGCAGGTGAGTGATTTGACGTGAGACTCAAAATATAGTTAACAAAAACTGGGCAAAGGTTTCTAGTGCTTATATTCCATTGCGATAATGTGTACTATGGCGTATAATAAATTGCCGGGGTTACGGGTTGTTCGAAAGAGATACCGCGGCCCCGGAACATAAAGGGCAATAGAAGGAACATGGGTGGGATTTAGTTAGTCATAGGGAAGCCTTTTTTTGCGGATAGTAAATCATCAAATAACTTCCGCCGCTCTGGGAAGGAACTTTTACTGACTAAACCCATTCAATCTTTTGCCCTTTATGTTCCGGGGCCGCGGTATTAATTTATTTACCAAAACTAATTGTATCCTTACCTGAACAAGTTAACAATGCCCTCCAGTGCCCTGATCTGCCAGTCGATAGCATTGTTATACTCCTTGAGCAGTTTGAACTCCATGGTGAACTGGTGGTTGATGGTGCGGCCACTCTTGTGCTGCTGCACCGTGATGTCCAGGGGCCCGCGAGCTACCAGTCCTTCGCTGTCCTGAGCTTCTACTATGAAGTTCCAGCGAGATACGTGGGCTTCTAACGGCCTGTAGGAAATAGTTTTTTTATAGTCAATCAAATTGTCTGTGGAATCATATGACGGTCACGAAAAATTAGTCATCCTTTCGAAATTTATGTTTAAAATATGTAAACAAATGATGTGTATTGCATTATTATTGTGTATTATTTTATTATTGTGTTAATTATTACGCTATACAAAATAGGGAGGAGCGGAGTCTTCCACTAAAGGCAATGTTTGTCTAAAAGAAGGTTCCGAACACAATTATGTTAACAAATTATTTGACACAATAAATTTTATTTTATTTTTATTTATTTTATTTATTAAACTTTTTCAAATCATTTTATAGCTATTTACTAGTACAAGTCATTCCAAAATCAAATACAATTGTATTTGAGAGGTCATTTTACATAATGTTGACAGATACTTCAGCAGAGATAAAATAGTAGGTTCAGCTTCAGTTCGATTTATAGACGACTAGCTTTTTCCCGCGGTTTCGCTCGGGTTAAAACAGGGTAACACGGTTCCCCTTTCCTGATTTGCAGGTACCTGCTGCCTGTAGTTTTTGCCTTTGCGCCTTCTTTATTGTAATAGCAAAGCTTAGTTTTCCTCCCTTTTCTTCCCTCTTTCCCCCTCATTTCCCAATTCAAAATTAGCCTATGTCCATCTCCAGGGTCTCAACTATCGCTGTACCAAAATTCGTCAAAATCGGTTTAGCCATTTAAGCGTGAACACGTAACAAACAAACTCACTTTAATTTTTATAATATTAGTAAGGATACAAGTGCCATTAAATCGTTTATTTTCAATGCTTTTTGTTTGAGTTTAGGTATACTCACAATCCATAAACTTCTCTAGCGGCGGGTATGAACTGTATCCAGGAATTGTTGCTGAGCGGCACGTTCTCGGCCTCGTACATTGTGAACGTGAGGTTACTGCCCTCCTCTGGGTCCGTGAACAGGTCCGCCGGGATTATGTACCTGGTGAAATAGGCTTACGGTTAATCTAGACATACTTCTAGGTATAGTAAAAAAAAACTAAGGGCCAAGTGCAAGTCAGACGCACGTACCGAGGGTCAGCGCAAACTTGCGATATAAACTGACTGCGTAGATATATATTTTTTCACAGCTCTAAGGGACTACAAACATGAGTAAGTCAACTACGGTCTAATTTTATATAACACCAAAATAATGTACGTAATGTACTTTTAGTAGGTTATGTGACTTACCTGAAAGCTTTACCAGCTGTGATGGCCAGTTTCTTCATGTGGTGTTTGAGTGTAGGCGGCTGGTTGACAGGCATGGCCCATGTCACAGTTTCCGTTGTCTGACCGATTATTGTACTTCTACCCTCCGTTGGGTTCGCATCCTAAATTAATTAAGAATTCATTAGTATCTAATTGCAGTTAATTCTCTGAATATCTAACTATGCCTAAAAATATACAATGATAGATTTTGGACATCATCATCTGCCTAGAGTTTTCCTAATTATGTTGGGGTAGGCTACAAATCTAACCGAATGCAGCTGAATACCAGTATTTTACATGGAGCGACTGTCTATCTGATCTCCAGAACTCAATTAGTACTGCGTAATACGATACCCCTTAGTAAGACTGCTTGTAAGCCTTTCGGGATACGGCGGACAAGGCTTACACCTTTCGGGACACTAGATCATCAAATGACGGCTGGGATCTACAGCTTAACGTGCTTTCCAAGGCACGGAAGAACTTCGTATGTAAACTAAAAATCAACTCGGGCGTCTGGTGTTATTTAGCCAAAAGTTCCTTGAATAATGAACTTTGCATATTTGCCTTAGAAACCTATGCCAAACTAGCAACATTTTTCAACCACAAATTAAGTGTTTCCGAAATATAATACAAAAGAACCATCATAACATGCTTAAATACAAGATTGTTTAAGATTTAAAATTGAAACTGTTTTTACCCCAGACCAAGAAAAAGTTAAGTGGAGAGAAGATGAAGAATTTACACTTTAATACCTACAACCATGATTTATCGTTAAGATTATACCAGAATTTGTACAATTTAGAAGTTTTCACTTTACCTGTTCGCCAATTATTAATTTATAAAAGATGTTTGATGAATTAATGAAAAAAAAAACACCCAGAGATCCGATCACAAACTGAATTCAAGTCGCACACACTCGCAGTAGTTAGTAAAGTACGAATTACACTTGGATGATACGGGATGTGATGATTTAGGACGCTACGTGGATTAAGTACTTACTCTACAGGTAAGCACTAGGCTTCCGCGCATTGTACCTGGAGCATATTTCCGATGTGCTTGTTGTGTTAAGAGCATTCCTAACGTTGCTTAAAGACACTTGTGTTTCTATAATTGAATTGGATGATCCACATTTCCAGCTCGTCAAAAGGCCGAAAAGGAATTGATATTTAGTATCGCTGCACTATCAAATTCAGGTGTCAACCCAAAATTTAGAAGATATTCGGAAATATGTTCCTGGTCCCGAATGTATTCCATTACAGACCTGTTTAGTGACCTCCTGTAAAGTGGTCTCAGGTGTGGGCGTCGTTGTGAACGGAGTTGGAGTAGTCGTAGAGATAGAAGTTGGCGCAGGCGTTGGTGTCGTCGTCGGGAGAGTCGTAGTTGTCGGCGTAGTCGACGGCGGCGGAGGTGGCGGGGTCGGCGTAGTGGTGGGCGGCGGGGCCGGGGTCGTCGTATCAGGCGCCGGCGTCGGTGACGTCACATTCTCTCTCTCCGTCGAAGAAAACAGCGGAGGTAGGTTCGACTCACGGATTATTACGGTTTGCTGAAAGTGCCATGCGGACGCTCACACGATGTGTTGTGAAATATAGACGTTAAGACAACGTTTTAGAGTCCAGATTCGTATGTACAGAAATTTTAAGTTGAAAAAGTATTTACAGAAAATTAGTCCCAAAAAGATAGAAAATTAGAAAACCCATTGCATCTTAATTTAGTGTGTTTTTATACTCGCAAACGTCATGCAAACTATGCACAGTTGCACACGCAGTTTCATACATCAAATAATTTTGTACCATTGTCTTCACGTCGCAGATTAGTCGAGAACATATTTACATACAAAGTTACTCTAAATGGGGAATGAATCATGTGAAACCCATCACTACCCAATGTTAAAGAAATCAACTCACACACTATTAGTATCAACTTACTGGAGTGAAGTTAGGATGAAATAAGAGGGATAGAGACGTACCAATTCCGGTTCTAATGTCGTCGTTTCTTCTACGATGGTTGGTAAGAAGGCATCGTTGCGTCGAGGGCTGATGGGCAGCGTCGGGGCAACAGACATGTTAACGTTGGTCGTCTCCGACGGTGATGCGGAGAGAGCCGTGATACCAACCTCGTTATGCTGCAGAAAGTATTGGTTTTTATTATCTGTGGTAGGTTTGTGTTGCTGTAGAGTGTACTGTTGAAACTATGTGCTGTTAGTCACTGTCTGTATGTGACTTGGTAGTCTACTCGTCTACTATGAAAAATATACACCAAGTATTCTTAAAATTTAATAAAAAAAAAAGGAAATCTCAGTAATGGATTAAAGTTTTCGTATATTATGCTAAAAGTATATTTGTTCTTTTAAAAAATGTAGATATTGTATATTTGTGGTAGGTATGTCTCATAAAATGACGAGACAGCCTGTTTTCATAGTAGTCGATCAAGAGTTGCATGTTTCTATTCGTTTTTTGTTACGATACAAAGTTTCAATATTATCACAGTCATGCTAAGTGTTTACAAACAGTCTAATTTCTACTACAAATGCACTATCATTAAAACACAATTTTCAAAACGCATTGACAATAATTTGATTTATAAAATACTAAATTAAACATTCCAAAACTAACTAAGAAATCTTCAATACATATCAAGGAAAGATTTAAATAATCGGTTAGAATAGCTTTAATTAATCATCTTAAAATATATACATTTCAAATAATGACTTTTGTAAAATAAAAATCTACTAATAAATAACACACTGACAAAAACATACTTAATCACGGGATTAGCACAATTTGTAGAAGGGTTAATTAAATCTCTAAATTAAGCCTCTTGATTGGCCTCCACGTCCGCGAAGGCGCATCGCGGATGCGTAAACCGCGGCGCACAAAACGATCGCAGCGCTTGTGGAAGTGTTTGTTTTAAGCGACGCGGATTCCGCATCCGCGATGCCCCGTCACTCAGGTCAGGATCACACTTAGCTTGCACAACTGTTTCCAAAGCTACTGGGTATTGATGATAAACATGGTTCAGCTGCAAAGTCGTTGTACGTGTAAGACAACGCGACCAAACATGATTCAATGCAGCTAGATTTGATAGCCACTATAAATTGCAAGCGTAGGACAACCCGATGACAGCTTTCTACAGTTGTGCTAGCTATAAAGACTGCAGACCAGTCATCAGCTCCAATGCTATTAAATAGTAAGTTATTACAAATAAACCTAAACTACGACTAGCTGCAAACATAGCATGCGACCGGGCCACAACACGCACATGCATAATGACACGTAAACTCGAGAGCGGTTACGACAAACCTCCGTGGTATACGAGTTAGTTGCGGACTCAGGAGTGGTTTCCTCTCGGGCTTCTTCGGTGGTAGAGGGCGGGGCGCTCGGCGGAGGGGGCGTGGCCAGCGTGGGCAAAAAGGAAGACGGGGAGGGCGGGAGAGGGGGCAGGGAGGCGGGGGTCGGCGGCGGGGCGGCGCTCTCGGTCTGAAACGTGTCGGTGCTTGTGTGTGGCGCGCCGGGCGGGGCGGGCGAGGGGCTGGGGGAGGCGGGGGCGGGGCCGGGAGGCGCGAGCTCGCCGTGGTGGTGGCGGTGCGGGTGCGGGGCGGGGGTGAGGGGGTCCACCTGGGCGGCGCCGCGACACACACGCACGTTAGTACGCACACCCTTACGTACCCAAGAGCGCTGTCTGTGGTTATTTCTAATGGCTACATGGACTCAGATATTAAAGGTGCGACATATACTTTGAATCCTCACGAGGTCCTACGACAACAGACTAAACTGTAACTCGAGGCTACTTCAATAATAAGCCATAGATAAAGATCAGTTTAGATTCGATCCACAACAATCTCTACAATAGATGCATCAGCCATTCGTTATTGTATTAATGTTACTATTTCTAGTTAAATAGTGGCACTTATGTAGTGCAATTTCAGTGCTTTCTTTGCGTGAATAGTGCATAGGAAGATAATAATGCAATAAGGCTTATTTTGGAATTCAGTGGAAAGTGAGTGTAAACTGCGCTGGGGTAAAATTATGTTTGTAATAATGCTTGTGCGTGCTTATTTTACAATAAACACAAGCCGTGTACTAATGGGATGTCCCATCGGAAAACTTTTATCCCCCTATTTAACCTTTTGGAAAAAGAAATAAAAAGTTTCCTTAGAAAAATTTAAAGCATCAACGCCGAATGCTTTAGAGATGTCAATTAACTATATTTTTTTTAAATTAAGAACCCTGATTTGCAATTCGCAGTGTAATAAAATATTATTCAAAAGTGGACAGTTGAAGCGCATTTAATTTCCTTAGTCCATGCATAACACGAACACGCTTTAGCTCTGATTAATATGCCCCAGTTAGTCTGTTTATATACAGTGATGGACAAAGCGTTTATGTAAAGCGTTGTTATAACCACACACAAAGCTCACAATCTTAGTTTATTATTGTCTATAGTAAACTTAATTAATAATATTATGTTTCAGTTGTTTATGACGTAATGTCAAATGAATGTTGGGAAGTTATCGACAGTTAAAATTCGAAATGTCGTAGGGGATATTGGTGCTGTTATTGGATTTGCAATGTTATGCCCAGTGCTTAAAATTGAAAATCCAATATCATGCATTATGCCTTACCGTCATTAAATTTTTCCACTGTCGTAATGTAGGTATGTGAAATTAAATTCAGGTTTTTAAATGTAGAATGTTTGAGAGAATGGTATAACTTAGAATAAATTAATAAGGTAGGGACACAACAAATAACACTTTCGGGTTGTTTCCAAGTGATTTAAAGGATACTTCATTCAACATTCCATGCTATGTGGTTCCCAGTACGAACGCTGCTATATATAGTGACATTAAAGTGCAAGACATAGTTGTACAAGGATCTTTTGGCCGGTGGCCAACATGGGTACTAACATCATTTTGATTTGTTAATATGTTTTATACTACGTTGGGGTCGGAAACCAGTCTTAGCAAATGCAACTGAATATTAGTATCACATGGAGCGTCTGTCTATATGACCTCCGGAACCCAGTTTTTACTAGATAATACCTTGGTAAGACTGTTTGTCAGATCTTCATACCACTGTAACGTCAATGATCTACAAATGAAAGATGAGACCAACAGCTTAGCTTGCTTTCCAAAGCACGGAGGGAACTTGATAAGTAATGAGTGTTCCATCCATGGACCAACTTAGGCATCTTAGACCGAAGCGGCAGTTAATATGTAGGTCCTCCAATATTTACTAACAGCGCCCTCTGTTATCGTTATTCGAACACCAAAAGATCCTTGTACCACTGTATGCATTCCGTAGTATATGTGGGATGACTAAACGTACTTATTGGGAAATACTATGCCTATTTAATAAACAAAGACTGTCTTTGTCCAGTTTGCTTCGATAAATTAATCAAATATTTATTTGTTAGGATGGACATTTAGGTATATTTCCCAGTAAGTAGTAGGTTTAAATGATGCATAAGTACTAAGAAACATAGAATGTATGACAGTTCCATACAAGAATAATATATGACTTGCATTGATAACTTTAAGTGATTCATTGTCATGTGATGAAGTTATTTTCATAAGGGTTTTATATTGTTGACATGATGTGAGAGCCTGGCCTTATACGGCGACATGATTGTTAACTTATACTAGACGACACTTCAACTTTAATTACATAAGATATCATCACGCTTGTAATCACTGAAGGGGAAAACAGGGGTGTACCTAATGGTACATCCGCATTGCCCCAATAAGTTTAATTTCCATCAAATAGACGGCAAGTTTATTGCAATCATCTGGGCACAACTGACCCGAGAATCAAACCCAGGACCTCATGCTCAGCAGTCGAGTTTATAACCACTAGGACAACGTAGTCTTAGGTGAAAACGAGCATGAATGTGATACTTTTTTTTTATTATTCCAATTAATTTTAAATTTACTAGTTGTGCCCCGCGGTTTCACCCGCTGCTCAGCTTCTTTTCTGAAGAGGGGTTTCAAAAATAGATAGTAGCCAATTCTCAGACTTACTGAGTATGAATAAAAAATTCATAAGAATCGGTAGAGCCGTTTTGTAAGAGTATGGGAACGAACATTGTGACACGAGAATTTTATATATTAGATAAGAGATTGGATAAAGGAATTAGTTGTCTAGTTGCAACTAATTACCACATCAGCAGTCATTCTTGTCCTACTTTCTAATCCACTAAAACCCATTTTTTTTTTAAATTTCAATTAGTATTACGTGTAAATTGAAACTTTAATTTTATTAAATCAACTACCATCAGCGTTCATTGTATTAACGGCGTTTATTAGAGGATGAGCCAACATTAAAAGGTTAAAGATTATATTGTTATGTCAATAATGATCATATCATAAATGAACAGACGACCAACAACAGTTACAGCCAGTAACGACAGAATATTAACAATGTCACATTTTCCTTTCTATTTCGAGATCGCCAAGCATGCCTCATTAGACATATTTTACCACATTGTCTAGTTAGACATAAATCCATTTCAACAATCACAGAACAACACAAGACTTTTATACAATAGAAAGTCTGACCAAGCGTTTTGATGATCCGTCTTTGCTAAAATAAACTTTAATAGAAGAAGAAATAAAGGTGACATTGCCAAAACCCAGTCGAACTTAACCCGAGTGCACCCGAACGGTTCCGAAGGGAGCATCGTACTCACCAGGCCGGTGATACCGACGTCGTTGTTAGTGTATCCATCTTCGTCGTCATTGATGTCGTCGTCGTACCCGCTGTAGTCGGGGTCGGCGTCGGCGTCGTCGTCTTCGCCGTCGTAATCGCCGTCGTAGATGCCGCCGCCGCCTGAACCATCCAGCTGAGGATAGGGGTGATGGGGTTTAGTCTTAGAACTTCAGCAGTTAAAGTTATTTTAGACCTGACAGCAGCCGCATAACTAACCTTATTGTTATGTCCGTAAAGATCAATTTGATTTGAGAGGCTAGTCAGTGATTGGATAATGAAGCTAAGTCAAAGGTGAGAAAGTACTGAATATGAAATCTTGATGTGGGAAAGAGATGGAGCTATACAGGACGTAACAAATATATGATGTTAGCAAACAGGGTCTTGAGTTACTAGGTATACTATATATTTAAACCTTTAGCAATGCTTAAAGACTAGGTCGCATGCATTTGTTTTTCGTTTTCTTATAAACCATGCCCCCCACACTAGGACTTTCTCCTGATTTTAGGGTGCGTTTACAAACATTTAAACTCACATACATAAACAGCCAGACCAGAAAAAAAAACAATTTGTCGGCCATACAAATATCTGTATGTGCGGGGATCGAACCCGCGACAGGAGCAGTCAATTGCTCAGCCACTGCACCAACCGTGCCATCATCAATTAAAGGTAGATAGAAAAGAAATCCAAATAGAATAAGACTTGAGTCCCAAACTAGGAGATAATAAGACTTAGATTGTTAGTGTGTTGTTGTCACAATGATAAAAAAAAATCCTTTAACTAAAACCTGTGTTATATCGGTACTTAAAATCTTGGCATATTACAGGTTTTAAAGCAACATTCAATTAAAAAAAAATGTCTGCATAATTCTTTTGCAGCAAGGAGACTTTTCTTTAAAGATGACGTGAAACAGACTGGCCGTTTCTCAATTATTTTATTACCTGTCTCTTAATCCTAGGCGCCGGTTGTATGGCCTGCAGTCTCCAGCCAATGACGGGCAGCCGTAGCACGTGCGCAAGAGTTCCATCCCGCGCCTGTTCCCGCAACCCCGCTACCAACACTTTGTGGTGGTTCCATAGTTTTTTACCGCAGCCCACCTGCGAAATAAAGAAAACCATTTGAATTATTTATAAAAAAAAGCTTATAATTATATAGTTCTGAAGTGGTTCGAGTAAATATGTATATTTCTATCAAGAAGTGGCAAATCACAACATTCAGACAACGTTGGCATATAGAGGGAATACCTCACAGACAAACATACATTATCGTTAAAAAACAATTCGTTTAAAATATATAATATTTTTGGGCAGAGGTCGGCGCGGTCGTTGACAGACATACATTATTATGCAATAAGCAAAAGCAATAATGATTATTATGTCTCTATTATTATTGTGAATAAATAAAAGAGTGCTGTTGGATTTCCAACACTCTGCTCAGTGCTTTAGAGTTAAAATCAAATCCATGAAAACAATGGTGCTAATTTCAGAAATCGATGTGTTATAATGTGGTCTTTTTGTATGTAAGCCAGACGCCTAAAACTTTATAATGATGCTAGACGCATATGTAGTACGTATTTATGAGTTAGATTGTTTCAAATATTAAACAGCGCTGTAAACTATTGATAACTGTATTTTTTGTTCCCTTATTCGTTTTATTGACAACGAAATGTGTCTGCTTCATAAAGGCTGGTGCTGTTGTGTTCACAAGAACAAAAAAATTATGAATCCTACTAATACTATAAATGCGAATATTTCCGAGGAAGGATGGATGGATGGATGTTTGTTACTCTATCTCGTTAAAATGACTGAACGGATCTTAATGAAATTTCGCACAGAGGTAGATTATAGTCTGGATTAACACATGGGGTACTTTTTTTTCGATCATCACGCGCGCAAATCCGCGGGCGCCAGCTAGTATTCTATAGTCCTATTTTCGGTTAGGCAATCATCAAAATCTAAGTTCTCCCGCAATGAGCGTATGGGAGTGTCAGACTTGTACTGACTAAAACTCACCCAACCCATAAACCTATTTTCCTTTTTGCATCTTGTGATCCGAGGCCGCGGTATCACTTGTGAACATTCTATACATTTTTATTCCTAGGACTTTAATAAGGAACGAAGTTACGTATGCGTATGTGAATTGGGGAGTACCCTGCCTACCTAAACTATACAAAAACCTTTACAGCCTTTAGTTTTTTTTTCTCGCCGTAAAAACCATCTTAGGACTTCAACGAATATTAAAAAAAACGAATTGGTAAAATACTGGTCCAGGCGTTGTTGAGTTATTATGCACTTATCCACACATTTTGCAATTCATTATTATATTATAGATTAGTTTTATACAAGTACGTGTCTAGTCAACGTCTAAGGTCACCGCAACACTGGCGGCGGCCTTACCTAGCTATTAAGTAGGTAGGTACTTAAAAGTTTACCTCAAACAATACAAATTAATAAGATAATTTTGTATTTATTGTAACTTATTTGATTGATGTAATCTTATTGTATTTCTCTGACATTATTCTATTTAATTAAAATTGGAATGCTTGTGTTGTTTTTCTATTTGTATCGGCAGTTAAGTTAGGTAAAAAATGTATAATATGTATGTGTAAGAACAGAGTGCCAAATTCCTCATGGTTCATTGAAAAGGGCAACCAACCAGTCGGGTATTGTCTATCGTGGGCAAATGTCAAATGGTTAACAGCAAATTTTGGGTTTCTTCTTAGACCAGGTTCTACACCCTCTGTATACAAGATGTCATGCTAGTACTTACATTGAGATAGATGCCAGTAGTAGCGTCTCCGTGCCGGCGCTGCGCGGATCCAGTTCCACTCATGATGGTTTCAGCATGCGTTTCCGCTTTGTAAGGCTCCATCCAAAATTCGTTCTGTAAATATACAATAGATATATCAATTTAAAGTGTTTTCTAAGGAAAAGGATCACGGTCAATAATTATGTTATTTGTATAGTGTACATTATCAAGAGTATTTATTATATTTTATTTTAAGGGATTTTCGAGGGGTGGAACTACCCAAAAACATTCGGGACTCAATATATCGCAACCTGAACTTGCAAGTTAGTTTGAGATGGTTTTTGGAAGATATCTTTTTTAGGGGACAGCGACATATAGTTACATACAACACGAGTAAAAACTCAAGCCATCGAGCGCTTGAAACTGGAGAGTTGCATAAGTGGACATATTCTCTACCGCGGCGACAAGCCGTTAGCGGAGCCGGCGGCTATAATGACTAGGACCAGCCTACTCCCACTGACATGTAGTAAGTACATATGTCCGACATCTTTACGCCATCGAAACCCAATAAGGTTGGTGGTTGGCGAGCTGCATGAGCACTCGTACCTTTTACCCACGTAGTTGAAGGACCCGTCTACCATGATGATCAGCACCAGTCGATTCTCACCGACGATTATTTAGATACAACATAATTAATAACTCACGCCATCGAGCGCCATGAAGCTAGCGAGCTGCATAAGCGCTCGTATCCTCTGCCGAGACGCCACACTGTGGAAGGAGCCGTCCACCATGATGACCAGCACCAGCCGACTCTCCTCACCGACGCAGGATCCATATTTAGAGTGAGGTTTGTCTTGGGCTTTCTTCACCTGCAATTGAAATAGACTTACGTTATAAAATATGTATTACGCTATAGCTAAGTTCTGTTACAAGAAAAGCAATATCTTCTGCGTCAAAAACAATAGAAGCGAATAAAGTTTCAAATTAAGAAGTAACAACCAGAGTTCGTTTAAATTTAGAAGTTCACAATTAATGAAAAGAAAGGAATAACAGCTGACGAAATATGCATCTATACCCATCGGCAAGTTTGGCACAAAACAGACGCTTAGAGAAAATTGTTGCTCCATACGAGTTTCAAATACAACTTTTTCAAGAATATTTCGAACAGGAAATTAATTTAATGAAGTACATAAACATTTCTAGCGCCAATCACTTGAATATACCCAACATTAAGAAAATGAGGACACAATTTCCGCAGTATCATTACTTCCAACATTACCATGACAGTTCAGAATGAAAATGATCCTCTTACATTGAAAAATGCTGGCGTAGTTAAATAAAAATTCATTTATTACCGCACCCCCATCAATAATATAATTGAATAGCGGTATGAACAACCCAACTGTCGCTATCTTTATTGGTCACCGCCCTTCGCAGTAAAATATCAGTATTCTGTACTTATGTAACAACACTTGTACAAGTGTACAGTCAGCAAAAGAGATATGTATTCAGGCTCGCCAGATATTGTCGTTTTTAGGGTTCCGTAGTCAACTAGGAACCCTTATAGTTTCGCCATGTCTGTCTGTCTGTCCGTCCGTCCGTCCGTCCGTCCTCGCTTAATCTCTGTGACCGTTAGCACTAGAAAGCTGAAATTTTGTACCAATATGTATATCAATCACGCCGACAAAGTGGTAAAATAAAAATTTGAAGAAAATGTTTTATTAGGGTAGCTACCCTATATGTAAAGTGGGAAGTGATTTTTTTTCTAATTTCAACCCTAACGTGTGATATATTGTTGGAAAGGTATTTTAAAATGAATAGGGGTTTACTAAGATCATTTTTTGATAATGTCAATAATTTCGGAAATAATCGCTCCAAAAGTAAAAAACAATGTGTCCCCCCCCCCTCTAACTTTTGAACCATAATTTTAGAAAATATGAAAAAAAACTGAAAAGTAGAACTTTATAAGGACTTTCTATGAAAATCATTTTGAACTTGATGGACACAACAGTTTTTTTACTATGAAATAAGGGTAACATTAATTAACATTATTCGAAAAAAAAAAAATCTTTTGTATACTTCTCTCTTTTGCCGACTGTAAATATGTAACTAGCACTAATTGTACATACAAGTGTACATGGACACTTTAATTTTTATGGTCCGAGTATTTGTTGCCTTCGAATTAAACGATTGATTTATGTTTAGCAATCTATAACGGTACTTATGCATCATATCGTCCATAACGGCCATTTGTGACCCAGTCTGTGCATATTTTATTAGTTAGGTACGAACAAATTAGTGGTTAGTTTCATAGAAACTATCAATTACAATTATGTAATCACGATATATCTTTTCAACTATTACATTTCAGTTTTATGACGGAATATCATTTACAGCAGCGATTCTAAACCTTTTTGGCTGGCGACTCAAGTATAAATAAGTATTATTAGTGATATAAAATAAGAGGACTAACTAAAAGCCCTTGTTTTAAAATATGTAATGACATTAAATCTTTTCTTTTTTTTACGGTATCCTTCGAAATTGGTACTTTTTCCAGCTTCGCTACTTCATCTTCACAGTTGTCTGTGTCGAAAATGGTTTAAACAACTCCTCGGCAAATCTGTTTTTTTTTTTATCATTGAACATGCCTAAAAGCTATGTGGAAAGGAGCATAGACAGTTTTTACGACCTAAGGCAAAACCGCCAGCGGCCCGAAGTAGAGAAACGCTGATAAATTTGCAGAAAATGCCGTCATAATTCATTAGATATACTATGTAGAACGCCTGGATACACAGGAACTAAGGACGTGCATTCTTGAGACGTAGAATCTACTCACTTCATAGTAAAGGAAACGGGAGGTGTGCCTATGACGTCACTACGCGCGACAGGAACTCCAAAGAGAATTACGTTAGGAGCATGAACTCTACAGGACGTGCATGCGTCGATGACATCATAGAACGTTAAACTAATGTGATAAAATGAATGAATATCTATGCCTTATAATAATATCCGATTCTTAAGACCGTTACAGCGTCGAGCGCAGCGCCGACCACAGACGATTCTCCATGAAACTTGTATATAGCGCTAAGCTCGACGCTGTATTCTTAGAAATTAGTCCTACTGTATCGTACGTTGTGAAATTACGAGTTACTCTACTTTTAATCCACGCATGAAAAAAAACATTGTTTTCATCTACTACACCTATTTATTATCTGAAATAGCATGTGACTCAGCCTGGTCAATGCTCTTCTAAAAAGAATAATAAATAAAATGAGATTCGTGCCAATGACGGCAGCTCATGCCAGAAAAGTGATGATGCTACTCAAAATTTCAGAGCTACCGTATCGCTGGAGGGATTTATGGATCTAACAGACGCACTAGCTGGAGTGAATGTTGCGCAAGTTAAGTTATCATTCACCCGGATTCACTCGGAAACCGTCAGCTGTTTTGGCTATCCGTCTGCAGTTCCACCTTTCGTTATTTGTTTAGACTTTTCGACTGGTGAATACGGTAAGGTAGCTCGCAAAACTACGTTTTTGTGAAATTTTTCAGGTCAGTATTTCGTTGTTTTTGATGATTGATTGATTGGCGACCGTATAAAATATGTATAACACTATGACTGTACAAACAGTATTACAGAATCATCAATACATTCGTGCAAACTGACCTCAACAGTAAAAGAGTCGGTGGCAGTAAGCCCTCGCGTGCTGCCGTGCGCGGTCACAGTGAAGGAGTGCGTGCCTAAGTCCTGCTTCTGGGGCACGCCACTGATCAGACCGTGCCTTGAGTCCACGGCCAGCCAGCTTGGCATGCGCCGCCCATCTTCACTTCGAACCTGGTTAGTAATGTTAAGGGTTAGGACTTACCTAGTAATTTTAAGTTAAACCGACTAAAACTACGCTGCCAAAGTAGGGTAGAGCTTTTTAAAATACTAAAAGTTTTATCTAGGTGCGCGGTACTGCCAAATTGCCCGTATAAAGCCGCAGTTTCAAACGTATGAACGATATAATTATTATGATGTCTATTTAATTTTATTGGTAGTGTTGTTCTGAATCACGACCAAAACTTTTTGGCCCGCAATTTCAACTGGTGAATAACCGGAAATTAAGGTAACGATGTGTTTCGGGAAAATGATTAACTTGAATCGCAACAGATTTACGCAGAAAGGGAATATTAGAGCAGTAGAAAATAAGGGTATAAATATAAAACTTTATGATTCCCCCGATCTAATTCCACAGTATGTTATGAGCTCTCTAAAGCTTAAGTTCCAGTTTCCCTTTACAGCGTCACCAGCGCGGGATGGCTGACTCTTAGCGTTCCGCCAAGCGAAGGACCTGAGTGCCGTCTTGTTGTGTACGACTTTCCAAGGCCAGGAATGTAGGGTGCGTATTTCATGTATTAAACCCACATCTGTACGAGATACTACTACTAAAATGTTGATGTCTTAAGTTACCTAATTGCTGATTTTGGGTCCCGAATTAAAAGTTATAAGACTTCGGCAGTTTCTTTGAGTTTAAATTAAATCTAGACGCTTACCAAAAAGTGAAAATCTCTGTTTCACGTACCTTATAAGCTAACACTTTTCCCGAGAAAGCTTCCTTTGGGATTTCCATTCGGAACAGATGTCCCACATAGGCCGATGTGTCGGGCACGCCCCATAACCTTCTTAGGCCATTTTTTGCTATTTCTGAGTGGTTAGCTGTTAATTCAACCTGAAAGGTTAACCATAAAACTTTACGCTTCTATTGTTCAATCGGGGAATGTACGAGAAGTTTGTAATTTGTCGGTAGCAGTGACATAATATATGATTAATATTCTGAAATAATATTATGGAAATCCTGTCGTGTTAATGGTTAATAGTAGGAAGTGGGCGAGAGAGTGCACTGACCAGGAATTCTTCGCTGTTGTCGAATGCGAAGTCGTCATCGTGCCTCGTGAGCGCGAGCGGACACAGCATGAGCAGTGCGCACGCGATGAACCGCGCTCGCCCCATCTCGCCTCCCCACCACCGCTACACTCATAAACACATCTTGATCATCTGTGGACAATAATACGACACTTTATTACATTTGTTAATGTTTACAAACATGCTTGTTTGAAGGAAATCGATTGTTGAATGTTGTAAAAGGTGGCTTAATAACAGACAGTTCGTTTTTCACAAATAATATCGATGACCGGTTTCATACGATGCGTTTTTTTTCGTATGGGAAACTATCATTCCAGCTCCTTCCGCTTTAGGGCAAGCGGACGTACTGGCAAAAACCAACCATGTTCCTTCTTTTGCCCCATTGTGTTTGGGGGCCGCAGTATCTCTGTCGAGCCAATCCGTAGCCCAGCAAGCAGTGGCCTTGACCCTTTCTCAGATGATACGATGCCCCGAGTTATACATTACGTATCATCAGGGATAATAAATACGGCAACTAGTTTTTTTCTCATAGTTTCAGTTTGAGAAGTTGGTGATTTTACTTTACATCAAGTAAGAATGTATATAGAATCACGGCATGAAAAGCACCGTTACGGTAAAAATTCTGAAGATGACTAGACTCGATGACTTCACTAAAAATGCTTAAGTGGGTGAGAATGGGGGACGGTCAAAAGATTCTAGAGAGCCCTTTGTCTGATATAGACGGTGACACTTGCTAACCTAAAGAAAAGTAAAGATTTCAATAGATGTGTCGTGATACTTTTAAGGATTTCTCTCTTTTATCAATTTCAATGTCACCCTATAGAATCACAATGAACAAAGAAATTCCAATAATAAATCAGTACGGTTGGAAAATCAAGAAACATTTATGACTAAAATGAATAATGTATACCACATGTTAAACAAAGATGGGCGTGATAATTTAGACATTGTTTAGCTCTGGATGCTGCGTTTAAATATAGACAAATTTTCGTTAAATATCGTGTACAAATGACTTGGTAATAAAGAAGAAAGAGAAGGGAGGGCCAACGGAAACGACTCGGGTACTGTTACACAGTTAAAGGCGCGTGTTGGCGCATAATGATTGGACACAAATAGAATGAGCTTTTGAACGCTCCCCGCCTTGCTTAGCATGCTGTCGCGAAACCACTTCAGGGAATACTTTTATATCCCTTTTAGAATAATGTGGCCTTTACTTTACTACCACTCGAGAAGAGAGCCAATATTGTAAGAGCAACGTTTAATTCCAAATATACTTTTAATGAGTTCCAGTTAATCATGTTGTTATTTAAGGACGTAGACAATTCGGCTCCGGGAAAAAGTCTCGAGACAACAAAGCTTAGGCGTGGTCCTTACTTCGCGAGACGCAGTAATCTGGAAGGCAAATACTAATGTACTCAAGATCCCTTGAGGATAACAGGCCTAAATAATGTAGGTACTATGTTAATTTTAGAGACCTACGGAAGCACGGAAGGTAACGATGCGCATTAATGATAATTTAGGGAAATTAAAGTCTAAATATTTTACGTGAAACATAAACAGACTCGTTAAAAATTATTTATGACGATTCCTGAGATTCTGGACATAACTCGGCCACTCCAATTATTTTCAAGAAGAGCGCGAGTAGCGGAAACATTTTGAACGAAACGTGCTCAGCGCTAAACGGTTAAGTACGAATCGTACTTTGCAACTAACATTAACTCCAATATTATTCCAACAATATTGACCTCTTTTCTACGTAAGAAGTTTCTGAATGATAAACATTTTTGCGTTGTAATCCGACCGAGGGGAAAAATCCTGAGGCGAATGTACGGATACTGGGGTCGGACAATCGGTTTCGATCGGAAAGTTTTTATCAAGTCGGCACTATAAAGATGAGAGGAAGCGGGAGTAGTTTCGTTTAAAGTGCTTCCACCCAGCCGTGTAACTCAGTGCACAGAGTGAGTAAAAGCTCAAACGTAAACTCAACTTGTTGGAATCACACACAAAAATAAATGCTTCATAAAACTGGCAGACGACGACAACTTTGTATTGTATGGTGCCATTGACAAAATTCGCAGAATATGGCGGAGACATATTGACTTTGTTAAATTGTCTGCATTTGTTTACTGTTATTGAAATAGATTGGCATACATATCTACTGCGAAAGTTACTCGGTCGGAATGATTATATTCTAAAAGTTAAGATTGTTAAAGCTGTTTGTAATAGATGCGTAAAATAAAACCACTCGCCAACTTAGCAAGTTTTTGTTTATTTAGTCGTAGCGGCTTTTTGCAGAGTTGCTTGTGCAAATAAAATTGTAAATAGTAAGCTATTTAAAATCAAACAGGGTGTACTTGCAAATACAGCAAAAATAAAAACCAAGTTGCGAATTAATGATTTCCGGTAAGTACCAAAACTAGACAAAAATAACTGTGAACGAAATAGACAAAAACAATGTAAAGAACAATTTAATATAACATAAATGATTGACATACCAAGACGAGCTTTGTACGTATAAAAAAGGTGCCCCAAAAACTTTGAGGTTTAAAAGTAAAAGGAAAATGGCAAAATTTGTCCCAGTTTGGGAACAAATTCCTTTGGGCATTTGCTTTTTTTCAAAACTTGATAAATACTTAAAAAAATTTTCAAAAGTTTTTAACAAATTAAGCTTCGTCATAATAAGTTGGAAGCAAATTCGAGTAATTTTTGTCGCTAGGTATCAACCTAATTTTCCCCGTTAATTTGAGAACGTCCGAGTTGTTATAAAATCGTTGTGAATAGATAAATCTGGATTGAAATGACAGTGATATTTGTTAAATGTCTCTTGGATACAGGCACTTCCTATTTCAAGTTTGTAAGTATGTTAAAGGCAGGCAACCACTCTGGCGGCTTACCCTTGGGTTGTGAGGGGACCGACGACTAAGAGGGTTACCACAATGGATCCTTTCCCCCGACAAAATCTCGTCTGAGTTTATATAAGGCGTATGTAGAGATTTTGTTCAATACCACGCTGTAGACTTAAGCTCCATATCGTATGGGAAATAATATCTAATGTAAATTATCCCAGTCTCACAATACCTTTAGTGTACGGAGTGCGACTTGGCAACAATTATAATTAAACCGATAGAGTTGTTAACGCGCGACAATATTTACCAACTTCGCTAAATATTTGTTTAGTAATCACTGTTGGTTGTGGCTTCAATGATATTTGCTATCATTACTTATTATTATTTTCGTTTAAATAAGGAAAATTGAAAAGAATCCGACCCTTCATCAGGGGTGAATACATTCGATAGAAAATCGTTCAAAGCAGATCCCTCAATGTTCGGGCCTTGGGGTGCAAATATTATACAACATTCTATCAAAACTTCTTCTGTTTCGATAATTAAATGTCTCGAGGGCTGTAGGGGAAAAGGGGGTTGTAAACATGAATTTAAGATGACAAGAAGTTAATGCGTTTACTGTCTCATTGGTTGCAAATGCTTTAAGGGCCTTATATCTTGAGCTTGAATGTCAAGTGTAATGAATTGGCATCTTCATTGCGAGAATTACATTACAGTCCTAGTTTGCTGGCGTAGTATCTAAATACCCTTTCGTATAGGAAACGATCTCATTATTGGATTAACTCATCCCTTTCAGACGGGACACGATCGCTTTACAACTTTGAGGACATTCAAAATTTCTTCTTGTTCTCTTTCGTTCGAACGTAAGCATGATATTTGAAGGATGGTAAACTTCTAACTTCCCGGCGTATATCACCCAACGTGCGCGGCGTCGGCGTCGGGGGTATGAGAACGGCACTACATTCCGCATCGCGTATTTAGGTCAGCTGGTAATAAGGCTTGTCATAACGTGAATAATTCACCGTATCAGATTGAACTTACTTCTGAAATGTTCTTTGCGTGCACGATGGTATCTTAACTCAAGTCAGGTCTTTTTAATGATTATTACTGTAATAAATACTGGTGTGAAAGTGTTTTTGACCATGAATTTTTATTTTCCATATCGATTTAATAATTTTCCTTCGGTTTAAAGTAAAAGTAAAATTCTGATAACGTCGATATTATTACGTTTTCTTCGTATGTGATGCTGTAACGTTTATAGAAAATTCGGAGAATCTGTTTTTTAAAGGAATGTTCGTGGAACGCGGCGAGCTTCGCAAAATTCGCCTCAAAGATTTTCCGTGCTTTACTTTATAGATCAGGAAAACGGAACAGGAAACAATAAAATTGACAACTAGAAAGACAAAATGTCTATGATTTTAGAGCGTTGCGTTACAAGAATTTGCGGGAGATCTTCACTAGCATTTTAACTATTTCGGTGTTGGCTTCCAGCCTAACCTGAAAGCTGCAGTTATTGCGATGGAACGCAGTTATTCTTAGGTCACATCTGTGAGGACTAAAGGTATTTGGCAGCCGACTTTTGTCAGGAACTAATGTAGGTCTACGTCTGGGGTATGGGAGGATAAAAAAATGCATCTTGTTCCCTTTGCCCTTTCAGAACTGCTGTCACAGATACAAAATCTCAGAACCAATCATCTATACACTGAGAAGACGGACGCAGCGTCAGTCTATTTCAACAGCGGAAGTCACGTGGTACACTTGCGAGTGTGTGCATCATAATGTCATGATTCTCGGTATCCAGCCGCTATAAATATGCATGTGTCTCTGCGTTCGTGTATTTACAGTTCTATGTTCATGTCGGACGCCAGTCATCGATAGGAGCCCACCCAAGCGAGCATTGTGTGTGTGTGTGTAATCGCAAAGGGCAAAAAGGGGTATTGTTTCGAGCCGTAGGGGTGCAAAAACTGTGCAGGTGACGTTGTAATAAATTACCTACCTTAAAAAGATACCATCATTTTTTATATCACCCGCGACATTTTGTTTGTGAGTTAAGTCTAGAGATAAAAATCATGGAAGCAGTTAAGTACGGAATCGATAGTTGTCAGTCTGCTAAACCATAGTTCAGTGGTTCGTCTAATAAATTGGCGGTTGGTAACGGCAGGAGGAAATCGGGAGTTGGGCGTTTTACGACTCGACTTAATTGAGTTTTCGAAAGGGGCTGTTACTTTCGAAGCTGATTATTTGCTGAACACGAATTTAGTGGCGGTCCTACCATACAAGCTTCATAGTTTGGCTTGGCCTTATAGTCTACTATTCTTCATGATGTTAGAGTTCATGATGTTAGAAAGTAGAAAGAATAGTGTACTTCTTGCTAAGGTTGCAACGGGTTGGTCGAAAGAGACAAAGAGCAAAAGAACGAACATGAATGGGTTATAGTCAGTAAAAGTCGGACACTACCTTAAATACTCCCCCCGGAGCTAGCGAAGTTATTTGATGAATTCCCACCCAAAAAAAGAAAAAGAACAGTGTGCTTGCCTTGCCTAGGCACGTTATTGAACACAGATAGGTTTTGAGAAACTTGTATCCAACGTTTGATCCTCGACACATTTTAAGCTAGGTTAGATAGTCACCTTTGGCTTTATGACAATATTAAAATGGCGCATCTATTTTCAGTGCGATGCTTTATAGTCTGATCGTAAATTATCGTCGCCGCGCCTATGCCTTCAGTTTATGATAGCACGTTTAAATATATTGTTGGCACATGTATACACAAATGTTTATACGAGCCACATTCAATAAAACTTCTTTATAATTAAACCGTGGAGGTGAGACTAGATACATTTATTAGCACTAAGCTGCGCTGAAATGAGGTTTTAATTAAGGCAGATTTCGTTCTGGCTGTGAATACATTTTGAATAAACTGGAGCAAAAAGCGGTTTGTATTTCTGGGTGAGATAACAACACAATGGAAGATGTTACTATTGTGCTCTATGAATGAGACGAATTATCATTAAAGTTTCGGATGACTGATTTTCCTTTTGAACAGGGCGTGCTGATATTCTACAAATAAACAAACCACGTAAACGTATTGGCTGAAATGTTTTAAACATAAATCTAAACTTTCCTGCACCGCTTCGCCTTGTCTCCGAGAAACTGCCGTTTTATAGCTTAGACGTATCTATTCGCCATTTTACGATTTTAGAAGAGGATCTAATGTACGTTTTCACTAACGCTAGGCGAAATTAAATAAATGCATAGATATCATTGCACTGTTAGAATGTCAAATGTCGGATCTGCGCCGAAAGTTGAAAATCCGGAGCGATCTAATTTAGGCATTCATTAACGCTTGGCCTCGAGCTTCACGTACTCGTCTAAGCAATACCTATGCTTGCTAGGAGTGACTGGTAAGAAAACAAATGAAAGAAACAACGCAGAACAAGTCAAAATTAAAAATTAAAAAAAAAAGGAATGTAACAAATACCATTCTGAATGATGTGTAACTGCGAAATATCTGCGCAGGGTAACCAAGAGCGCATAAAAAGCAGGTCGTATCGGCACTTCCCTACAATAATAGAAACCATCTGAAACAACTGGTATATTATTTCAACAAACGCTATATTACGCCGGCATGTCACCGTTCAAGTGACGAGAGAACTGCACGAAGTTTTAACACAATGTCGTCTCCAGTTAAATTAAAGACAATAAGATAAAACTTCTTAAATAAGGCAAAATGTAAGCGAGTGCGCGAAGAATGTGGATGTATACCCGTATAGACCCATTATGTCGAAACCGAAATGGAAGAGGCGGGTTCTGAATTATAACATGATTTGGATTCGGTGAATAATCTTACAACGTTTTCGCTTAATGTCTGGGCATGCAGATTGTTATTTCCAGTAAAAGATTTCGGTGCGAAGTGAGAATTGCGTATTTCGTTCACGATAATTTGTTGAACACTGAATAAACGCATGACGTCAGCAAAATATTTGTTTATTTGAAATCAACTGCATTACCAGTTATCTAGCTGGAAGCCCATTTTGCACTTAAGAAACCATTCGAATCCAAAGCTCGATTATCTACAACATTCCTCGATTCCCTCCACAATGGTTCCACATATTTTGTTCAGTAGATTCTTCAGAGAGCTTTCATTTATGTGCACGAATTGTTTACAAGAGGTTTAAAGTGATATAGCAATCATTGTTCTGTGAAAAAGTAATACAGCCTTCTAAGTTACTATGCTTTCACAGCAGAAAGATATGGCGGCATAAAATGAAACTGGAGCATCGTATACTTAAATTGTCATAATGGGCAACATTGTCCTTCGGGTGTACGCTTGTTGTTTAAGCCAGGCAGGCTGGCAAATCTGCTATTTTGTTGGCATGTGTACGCAGCTCGCAGGGGCGGACCACACAGCTGCACCAGACCGTGATTTACACGACACTGGCCCCAAAAACACCTCTCCTTTTATGACCAGACATTTCGGGGAATGGCGATTTATTTGTCTGGCTGCAGATAGATTGTTTTCAGCCAGCGTTCAAGTTTTATTGACATTTGAATTGATGTATGCATATTTGATGCTACGCGTCCGATATTAGTTGGACGATATTGAAAAAAGCCTGTGCAAAAGTTCATTAATACGGAAATGAAGCTTGCACGTTAAAAACGCTGAAATGGAAAAGCATTTCAAACGGTTTTTTTAAATCTGTAAGAGAATCGTGACCCCAGTTTATCAAGTTACTGATCTCACTAAATCTTGACCTTTTTAACGAAGTTAGGGAATAAAACTGAAAGAAGGAACGAAGTTTATTTTATATTTCCCTAGACTACTTGTTTCACGCAAAGTTTTACCGAGAAAACGAGCATACATTTCAATGTCAAAGTAAATACCTCATAATATATTGTACATTAGTGTGCAAATTGGGGAGGCATTTGTGTACCAGCACAATGGCTGTCTAGACGAAGCACTGAACCCAACGTAACCTACCACCGACACTGATTTACATATAGATACCAGGATCACTTGGGATTCCCGGACACATGTCGCAAAAACCGATGAGATTATGGCTGTTATTTTAACAGGCATAATCTCATTGGTTTAAATGAAATGCTTTTATTACCTGTCATAGTTATATGATAATAAACGAAAAGGTAATGGGAAAAATATGAAATACCAGCTGCGCCCCATGGGGCTGCCGGCGGCGGTGAAAAACCAAATTTGAGTTAACACACGGCAACAGCGCATTTTTCGGGATCGAAAGTAGCCTACGTATTAATCTAGATTCTAGAATATAAGCGTCTTGATATAAAATGTTATACAAATCCGTTAAACAGTCTTAACGTGAGGGAGTCATAAACATTCAATCCTTCACTTTTATAATATTAGTGTGATTGGTAGCAAAACAGATAACAAAAGATGGACCGCACGTAACATGATTGCTTGGGTGGAAACCTTATTTTCGTCTAGTAATGGTTTATCTTGGTGTATTTTAAGTAATGGTTTCTCTTAGCTTTAAAGTCTAACGTTAACATAGCTATTCAAACTGACGGACAACACAATCTTGCACTTCCTGCACACAAACAGATAGTGAAGTACTAACTGCCATCAGACATTCTGAATAACTGAAAACAAAATTCAATAAACACTGAAATCCACTCTCAAAACATTTCTCGGTAATAATTTTGTAACACGGCAACACGATTATTATTCGTGGAACTTCGTATGAGAACCCGAGCTGCATTTTGCACATTACGGTGATATTGCAGCGATACTGGACATTATAGTCAGACACCGTTAAACTGATTTACGATAGTCTTTATTAAACGAAATCCTACATTTATACTCTGGAATCATAAGCACTGGGTTTAATGCACCTTTTTATTTGTAGGAGGCAGTAAAAAGTGTAATAACTTTTTTGCATTTTCATGAAACAAAATGTTTTTCAAATGGAAATTAAGGTAGTACTTTTTCTACGAAAGGGTGAGAAAATTCTGAAAATGAATTTTCGTTTCAAGTTTAATTGTTTCTGCATAACAATTTTCAACGGAATATGTTTCGGGACTCTTCAAAATATGTTTCAAGAAGGTTGCAAGCAGACAAAAAAAACGGCATTAGATGGATAGAATACACGAATGTGTTGTTCAAGACCTTCACAAAACAGAATGCTATAAAGAAGTAAAACGAAAAAAATAAGCAAATAAATTTTGTCATCAATATGTGTGTTTGTTTTGCTCTGATGCAGTCACAATTACTGCAGTTGAAAAACACTGGTACTATGAAAGCAATGGGCTTGCCAATCTGCTGCTATTTATGTCCCATTGTGGCCCATATTAAAATGGAACACACAGATGTGCGTAGTTAGTTTCAATTGATACCCACGAGGTTAATGTTTCGAATGCAACACGCCAATAATTTTATGAGGTTACAATTGTGAAACTATTACTACTTAAATTGAATTTCAAGCCCGAATCACCGTTAAAATTAAATGATTCTGTTAAAATTGCGCACGAAGGTTAGATAGAGGACCACAGACTTGATTTATTGATTCAGTAGAAATACTTTGGTGTCTGTACGGGTCATTTACTTCGGATCTAAACCAAACTCCACCGTATCGTACTCTATCATTAGCGTCCAAGCTTGGCTGTGGCTTTAGCTCCTAAAACCACAGCCATAGTTGGAAGGTAAATGAATAGGTTCTCTAAACGTTACCTAAGCTTCTTTTTCGAGAATATAGCAACTAAAAACGCTGGGTTTTAGAACGTAATGATTATATTCAGCTATGAGTTCAGTAAAACGTAATAAAGGAGTATCGTTCAATAACACTTACTTGTTTAAATTAAAGCCGCAATGGACGGCGTTACAGGAACTTTTTTGACCTGAAAAGATAAAGAAAACGGCATTATGTAAATGAGATCTTTTTAGAAATTAACACGAGAATTTATAGCTGCCTTTGAATGGAATTAATCTTGAGGTACCCTTAATTTTAATTTATATTACGGAGAATGTTCAACATCACGTTCATGAATACTTGAAACTTTGATATCTCGCTATTTCACGGCTTTGGTGCTTATTTTTGTGAGAAACGCTTCAGCATTTGTGGGTACAAAAAAGGAAGGATGTCTATGTTTAAGGAGTATTCAACTACTCAGACTTGCTTTTCAAAAAATAATAAAAAGTTTTCTTTTGATTTAAGAGACACTAAATCCAAAGGTTTTTGTTTTTCTAGATCTTATTTAGCAGGTATTATGTCATAAAGGTAAAACTTTGATATCTCGCCATTTCACGACTTTGGTGGTATTTTATTAGGTTTTTTTGTGAGAAACGCTTAAGGATTTGGAGGTATATACAAAAAAAACTATGCATGTCTATGTTTAAGGAGTATCCAACTACTTAGACTTGCTTTTCAAAAAATAATAAAGAGTTCCCTTTTAATTTAAGAGACACTAAAAGCAAAGGTTTTTGTTTTTCTAGAATTCATTTGGCTGGTATTATGTCATAGAGGTAGATAGTTCTGGTTGTATTCGTAGTGTAACAAAACAAACCTTTGTTCAACACTGCAAATAGCATTTAGCGCTGGTCCGTGGCTTTATTACAAGTTTGTTGGACAGTCGACTTCTCGGCGCTACATCCGTTGCCTGCCAACTTTACCCCAGCCTGACTCAATCCTGACCCAGTTCGGGGCACAACAGCTACACTATGAATAAAATCATTGGAATATTGTTTCAGTTACGTATTTACTTCGTGAGAGCTGTAGCTTCTGTTAGCAACAGACCAGTTGCTTGAGTTGCATCATTTGCGTTCCATATTGGGTTAATGATCGTGTTTTGTTTATTATGTCATGAAGCCTGTTTTTTTGCAAAGGTGCTGTCAAGATATCTCCCCCAATATGACCTTTAAAGTTGCTCGGGACGTTAAGCAACTGGTTTACTCTGCTTTTTGTCAATTTCGTTGGATGTACAGTCAACGAACGAGATAAGTAACCGGACTCGTCAGATATCATCAATAACACTAACTTGATTTGTTTAAAGGCCCCTTCCTCCATAAAATAAATGTTACTTGTTGACTTGATTTTTAAGAAATTTCAACTGTATCTGACGAGCCTGGTTACTTGTCTATTTTACTGACAGTACCTACGTAGTCGCAGAAACTTATGAATATTATATTTATTATCGTGTGGGCAGTTCACGTGAACTCATAAAGAACTACATACTGCGGTTAGTAATCCACTTGCCTAGCGAAATGGTTATTATGATATATGTTTAAAGATCGTAGTAAAAGCAATGTGTGGATATAGAAGAGATTCAGGTAAAGCAGCAATAGGACCTGATAATGAATTCAGATCAGGTTCCGTCAGAAGTTCTGCTTTCGGCTTTCCTCGTAAGGGACAAAGAGAATAAAGATTTAGATTGTATTTCATTACAATAGTCATTGGTAGGCACAGTCAAGGGACTGAAGATGAGCTCATTTGTATTCAATTCGATAAAGGATGAATAATAAAAGCGATCCATATAACTTTTATAGTTTAACTCCAATTTAAGCTCGGGTTAGAGAAGAATGACGTCATCTGAACGAATAGTGCGAGAATTTAGGCAGCCATTGATGCCGATTCTGATGAACCACCGGATCAAACTAGACTAATATTAAAATAACATACCTAATCACATCTAATTTTATTCCACACCATTTTAGTCGCGATTTGGTGAAAAACGTCAAACGAGATTGCCATTTTCTCTCAACTGAGTATTGAGACTAAACTACTTATCATTAATGCTGTCAAACAGTTTTTCTGGACGGTCTTAATGTGCTCTGGACGCTTTTGCTCGTTTTTCTACATCGTTCTCACATATATTTATGATATCAACATGAATGATGTATCTATCTATGGTTTTGTAAAATATGATGATTTAAAAGAGTGTCCATGGAGTTTCTTGCCCATTCTTCTCCATAGAGATCTACGCTTTGGAATGGGCAACTACAGTACTTTCACAAGTTAGTATTTCTTGTGACTGGGACTGTAGTAGCATCTTCTTTTTTTTGTTTTCATGACATTCAAAAGTGCCTGTAATGGGCTAATTGAAATAAATGATTTGTTTTGAAAAACTATAATATAATTAGGTTGTGTCACTTTCATAAGAAGAAACATCGTTTGACAGAAATAACCAAACTTTTAGTGATTTTTAGTAGTTTTTGTTTAGTTTGTAACAACAAAATCGACACCACATCTGTTAAAAATCTACTATAATTGATTATAAACAATAGCCGAGCAGTTGTGTCAATATTGACATTACGCACCTCGTAGTACTTTTCAAAAGTATCTGTATAACTTGGCTGCGAATTGTTCTAATTGAGAGGTAAACATATTTACATCATAAAACACAGATTACATGGAAAATGTTTGAGCTATGTTGGAGATACATCACGATTCACGATGCAGCTTTATCCCATAAATGTTGTTAATCCAATTCAGCTAGGACGAGCAACGTTTTATGATTTTATCATCGAAGATTTACAGCGAAATGTTTCCTTTATGAGCTTCAGCCAGTGCCTCTACTACGATGAGCTTAATTTTTAACGCAGACAGCGAAATGCGATATCGAACTGAAAACAACGGGTCCAAATTGAAACAGTTCTATTGGAAAAATAAAAGGGGAAATGAGTTAATATCGTGTGTCACAAACAGGAGGTTGTAACAAATTTACAGCGTGCAGTCGAGTGCTTGTTCATGTGCAAACGATTCGTGTGTAACCGTGCGCTTATCGGCACCGGTCGTACCGCGACTACCATTTAAAACCTCGCATATTCATTCCGAAAACTTTCGCAATTCCCTTTGGTTTGCAGCGCCTCTAAATTTATGTAAAGCGCTTTTAGCTTCCACGTTTACAGTAAACAGCCGCTATATACTCTTTTAAACGAGTTAATTGCGAAATATTTCATTTCTGTGCTTTCGCCTTGGAGGGCCGAGGTGTGAGATTTTTAACATTATATTTGTTATACCTCGAGATAAGTTTAATTCAAGGTTTACGGTTCAGTATGAGCTCACGTCAGTTAGCATGCGTGAATCATTATTTGTATAACTACGCAATGGTGGTCTTTAGCAAATACAAGTCATGGATTATCGAGGAATAAAGCTTTTGCGCGTTCTTCAGTATTCGGAGAGTACCTCCTTTATTTAGCATCTCTGGAGGTACTCCTAACTATATCGTATAATAACACAATTTCCATGCCGCGTGCGTCCAGTCTTGTTTTATTTAGAGGGAATGACAGTGACAGATAACAGTTATTAATGGCGCCGAAAGCCCGGGATTTTCTTCAATTTCCAATCTGGTGTGTCGAAAGCTTATTTATCGATTTTAATTTCGATATAATTTACGATTGCCGACATATTTCAAAGGTCTGGCGGACCTATTCCATTTCGACGTTCTACAGATTAAGTAAGGTAATCTGTGAACAATTTGTCAAAATAGTCATCGAAATAAGCGACATGTCACCAAATATTTGATACAATAACAATTTACGAGTGAACCGATAAATCCTCCGAACGTTATAATTGGCCCGTAAATCGATAGCAGCTGTTACTAAAAATAAATAAATATAAGGGCCAATTTAAAATAAATTGATAATACGGGCACTGCAGTAGGTACGTGTAAACGGTCGTTTAGATTCATTTTATTGGTACTTCACACTAATTACGGTGTGACTCAATTAATTTCTAGCGATATTCCGTATTCTGGAGTACCGGTAGACTCAATTTGAGGGCTTTAGTATCCAATTTTCACCTCGTTTATTGAGGTCATACAGTAATAAAATACAACTTGTGTCTACGGTCGATGGCTACCAGTTTTACTTTCGAATGACCAGACACTGCACTTTTATGTCATTGAATTCAGTAGGTATAAAACTTACAGTTTAATGGCGCCATATATAATAAAAGGGAGAACTATCAGTATTTTAAATTAATGGAGAGAAACGGTAATGCCAGCCAACACTGTTATAAAACAAGTTTAGTAGACCGTAGATAATTACTAATGGACGGCCCAAAATTAATATATTACCGATGGATGTTGCGACATGGTTGTCGATACTCTGTGACAGTGCGCAGAGATGGTGTGCAGCCGCGGAGGCATGAAGCAGGGCAGTGATGTCATCTGGGCCGCCTGGCAATTGTCGCCGCGCCATGCCATCGCTTGCGCAACCTTTGTGGGCTCATTTTATGGAAATGTAAATTACCCAGAGCGGGTGATAATTATGCTGCAGTCTCCACAAGAATTTCTATAAAAGCATAAAAATATTTGCCTTCGTAGGTTTGTGTGATATTGTAAAGATACGGGTAAGCGATAGCGATAAACAAGTATCGGTATCTAAGAATGGATGCGGTAAACATTGCCGCATTACTACTACACGGTATCGTGTGCGTAACCGCCCACGTTATTTTATTATTCGATTCACGAGTATCGTGAGTTAGGAGCAAGCAACAAAAAACATAACTGCTTCGTCAGGTCGAATTCCAGGAGGTCGATCCCCGCTTATCGTTTAGGTAAAAGGGAAATTGACACCGAATATATCTCACTGTCAGATAACGTACAATTTATGTATAAATGTATTGTGAATTGGTACTCGGCACGTTAGCATAGCGCAACTTCGCACAAGTTTGATATATGAGATTTTCGTCAATGTCGACGTGAGCGTGAACTACCTGCTCAACTCAAGTAACAAGATCTCAGCGTAAAATTAAGTGCGTGCTGTTTGTCGACTTGATTGACAGAATGAGAATGAGTGCGAGGGAAATAGCGCTGCGTTGTAGTGAAATTGAGACAAAGACTTGTTTCATGTATACGTTGCTTCGTCCGCAAAAACTGACATTGACTAGCTGTTATTTGAGCCTCTAGGCGATATTGAGTTTCGCCCTCAAATAGGTACAACAATGAATGACTGTTTACAAAAGCCATGCTCTATTTGCACTGAAAATTCACAAGCTATTCAAAAAGTTAAACGAATTAATGTAAACACACGACTCAATTATATGTAGGAGGTAAGTAATAAGTACTATTATTTATTCTGTGTGTGGTCAATTAAGGCTGAATGCTACAAGGCCGTTGTCATCTCTGTATCTAAAGTGTGGTTCAAGCTAATCCCGTCTTGTGGGGCGGTCTGTGGGCGCGGCTCTACGCGCCGGTGGTTCCTGGCAAACAGGCAAGTTAATCGGTGTGACTGAACTGTCATGGACTCGACTCGACTTGCGATTCGTCATAAGCGCACCGCAGTCGCACTAATCCGACTGGCTGCGCTGTACTAGTACTCTGACCTTTTTTGGTTCATGCTTTGTTGTAACGCAAACCCGGTTCGATACGGTAATTATTGTTCATCCGTTTGCTCTTTGATCTTAGGAGGCGTAGTAATATTTAAAAGGGTTTTAACCGACTTCAATAAAAGGAGGAGGTTCTCAATTCGACTGTGTGTTTCTTGTATGTCTTTTCGCGGTGTCTCCGGTAGTTTTGGGCCGATTTTCAATCTCGATCAATCAATTTTTGATTTACATATTATTTTCCAATAGCTGGAGCATGGATAATCTGTATAAATATTTTTAGTAAAAATTAAAAATAAAAACTCGTTAAGAATTTGTGTGAGAAACACTATCATACCATTACAAAAGAGACATAAATAAAAAAAACATTTTTGGAAAAAAAATATAACCGACTTCCAATAAAATTATTTTGTTTTTTTTTTTAGTTCTGTAATGTCTGATTATGATCTATGTGAACTATATAGGTATGAGTACTTAGATAATACAGCCTTCACTTCTAAGAGCTTAATGATTACGACACGAGAAACTGTCTGTGTAACGTTAAGACACAAGAAACTTCGCGGTAACGAGGGCGAGATAACAAATGTTGTTTCCTCTTGTTCAAGGGGATAAAGTTTTTATTAAATATTCATTGCTCCTGTGTCTAGTGATAATTCTTATGAAGATTTCTTTTACGACTCAGATCTTGTTTTCTTTATTTACAGAAACAGATTAAGGCTGGATTATGGATAAAATGCAAAAATATAATTCAAGAAGCTCTATGTTCGTGTGTTATTTCAACTGCTACTTTTGTCCCAATAACCCAGTCCGGGGCCTGCATTTTTTTTTCTCAAGCTGTTTTTGATTTTTCTTACAATATTTACTAGCCAAACTTTACTTTGTTTTTAATTAGCGACCCGCGGCGGTTTCGCAAGGGTGCAATATAGTAGGTAAATATGATACCTTCCTTTTGAATCACTCTATAAAAACCGCATATAAATCTGTGGCCAGGTTTTAAAGATGCGAGTTCTTCGAAAGAAATACCGCGGCCCCGGCATAAAGGGGAAATGAAGGAACAGGGGGTTTTATTCAGTAAACGTCTGACACTCCGCCCGCTTCGCCCAGAGCCGAAGAAGTTATTTGATGATATCCCATCCGCAAAAAAGGTTGTAAAGATTTAAGCATACATCGGGACAGACAGACAGCGGGATGCAGCAGACAGGGGTGAATCCTACTAATATATTATATATGCGGATGTTTGTGAGGATGGATGGATGTATGGATGTTTGTTATTCTTTCAAGTCAAAACGGCTGAAAGGATATTGATGACATTTGGCACAGAGGTAGAATATAGTCTTGAATAACACATAGGATACTATTTTTTTTTATATCACGCGGGCGAAGCCGCGGACGCTAGCTGGTCTCAAATAAAATCAACGTATAAGTATTCAGGAATTTTAATCAATCAATGCCATACCTTGTAGGTTTGAAGATGTAGAAGTAGGTACCTAAACAAACAATATCTAATTTAAACACACATTTCGCCAGTTATGTTTGAGTTTGAGTTTGATATTAGGGGACGAGTCTATTGCCAACAGCTGGGAACCAAATCCAGTCTCCGTGGCAACACGTGGCGTGATAACACTTACAACTCTGCCTAACCCTTCCGAGATTACAAGGCGCGATGTTATGTTATATGTTTAAAAGAGTATCCAAGGAGTTACTTGTCCATTTTTCTCCATAGAAATCTACGCTTTGGAATGGGCAACTACAGTACTTTCACAAGTTATTATGTCTTGTGACTGGGACTGTAGCAGCAGCAGCTGTCTTTTTTTGTTTTCATGACATTCAAAAGTGCCTGTAATGGTCTAATTGCATGCATTTACATGACATGATACCAGAATATAGTTCACCAGTTCACATAGATCATGTGCATGCTTGCTAGACACGGCAATGGCCGATTAACACTCATTACTAAGACCATTACTGAAGTGCATAGCGAATGCTATAACAGTCCTATATTAGATAATGGCGGATGCCGTTTCCAGTTCACTCGGGTTAATAGGATTAGGTGTGTGCTATTTTCCATTGTATGTTTCAATGAATTAGTTGACTTAATTAATTGTGTGTTTTGTCATGTTTTAAAGTAAGGCTTTTTAATAGTAATTCGATTCTTTTATGGTTCTTATGTTGTGTGTTTTGTTGAAAAGAACTGAGCCCTTTTTTTTTTTCGGGTGGGAAGTCATCCATTGACTTCCCCCGCTCTGGGCGGAGCGGGGGGGCATGTCAGACTTGTACTGACTAAAACCCACCCATGTTCCTTCTGTTGCCCTTTACGTTCCGAGGCCGCGGTATCTCTTTCGAACAACTCGCAACCCCGGCAGGAGAACTGAGCCCTTATAGGATTAATTGTTGTCCGTCTGTCTGTCAAGACCCTTTATCTCGTGAACGTGTGGAGGTATCGAGTTGTTACTTTCAACTTGATACCTCCACGCGTTTACTCAAAACCGTGATACCTTTGTCCTGTGAACCCTCTAAGTCTACGCAGTCAAAAGATATGGCCGTTTATATCGCAAGTTTGTACGGAACCCTCGGTGCGTGAGTCTGGGTCGTTTTTGGCTTATTTTTTTTAAGTTTCTCAAACAGTAGTAATACCATGACTGTAATCCTAAAAGCGCTAGGCAGAGGTGTACCTGTTATTAGACGGGTCTTAACATTATTGCCGAATAATGGGTTCATTTAGTTTATGTTATATACAATTTCAACATATAGGTCAACTAGCTGGCGCCCGCGGCTTCACCCGCGTGATATCGAAAAAAAAGCAACCTGATTATGTGTCATTCCAAACCATAATCTACCTCTGTTCCAAATTTAATCAAGATCCGTTCAGCCGTTTGACGTGAAAGAGTAACAAACATCCATACATCCATCCTCACAAACATTCGCAATTATAATATTAGTACGATAGATCTTATGAGATAAACAAATTAAGGAAATATTTTAATCATGCGAGGTTAAAGGATCTCAAGTAAAACAATTTATTTAATTAGGTCCCTAACTCTGGTACAAGTTAATTAGTTTACATTCTGTAACACTTGGGACTATTTTCCAAACGAGGGTTACCCAGAGAATGGATAATATTGAACAAAAAATTAATGTACAACTAGCTTCCGCCCGCGACCTCCTCCGCGTGGCATACTTAGTTACTTTGGGCTAACGCTAACTTTAACCAGCGTGATGATCGAAAACTATCTTTTTCTCCCCTTTTCTTCCCTCTTTGTACACCTTTTCTCACTTAAAAAAATTGCCTTTGTCCGTACCAAAATTTATCAAAATCGGTTTAGCCATTTAGGCGTGAAGAAACAAACAAACTCACTTTCGCATTTAAAATATTAGTTAGGATTAATAATTCACCCCTTTTCCAAAAAGTGCTTATTAATTAATTATTTATGCTAAATCAACCAGTCAAATTGTTACATAGCATTTGATAACTGATTAATTAAACCTAAAAGGTAACTGTAAAACACAATTCAATAAATGTTCACGTTTAAAACCAGACACGCACTGATTCTGATCATCGATTACTTTAGTTGTTTGGTTAGTTCATTCAACGCTTAGAAAAAGTAGGAACATCGACATGCGTGATCTAACGATGAAACTTGACATAAATTAATAGAAATACATTATTAACAAGGTATTAATGTCCCTGGATAACGACTAAAGACTTCTTCTTGGAAATTATCAGCATAATGTGAGGTGACTGACATACGCCCCTGCGAACAGTGCGGGGATCAGCTCTAATTCTCGGATACTAGAGCTGCGCCAATTAAGAGTCTCTCCGTATATTTTTGCATGTCCATAGTCGGATTACTGGGTCTAGAATCGGCAGAGAATACAAAAGGGACGAAAAGGTCGGCTGAAAGTTTGCTCAACAAAGACCTAAATTTTCTAGCGGAATTTAAGCGTAAGCCCATTGGTCCTTGAAGGTAAATACTCGTATAAATAAAGCTGGGTCTACAGCAAGACAGTTCAATCCCTCTGTGAACAAGTTGTTTAGGAATTAAGCCGAGAATTCCTCGGCTTCGTAATTAGTATGTTGGTCCCACACACAGCGCTGTAATGCGCTTTATGCGCTAACTAAATTGCCCTGAGGATAACTTGGAGACATTGCAGACGAGACCTTATTCATTAAAACTCATCGTAATACTTAGCTAAGACCGTTTTGAACTCTCGAAAAGTGTAAAGAGATGTCATTTTTGTTTCTTTCAAAATTTCGCAGACTGGAATAATTTTCCTTTGTTAAAGTCAGCATTGTAGAGGCTAACGAAACAACCAATTAAAATAATAAACTCGGTTCAATTAAACCGTTGTTACGGACGATGGTTGCTGACGTAGATGGAAATGCTTTTGATAAGTGCTTTGAACAAATGGACGTTTAAAATTGTAGCTATTGATGAAATGAAACTGGCTGAAAGGTAGTTGAGAAAATAAAATAATAAGTTGATTAGTCATATTGTGATTATATCGTTAATTACTAACAATTAAATATGAATAACGCGTAGGAATGGATGATTACGTTATTTTTGTTTACATATTAAGCGGTTGGACGTTACTCAGAAATCAGCTACAGCTAGATAAGAGAAGGTAGACGTGACAACAGTGTGAATATTTCCTTCTGAGTAAGTGAGAACACACACGAACACACCTGTATTCCTGAAGGGTTAAGCAGAAGTGTTCCTTATAGTAAAACTACAATTCGCAATTATGTTTAAGTCCCATGTTTTTACATGGCGCGAGTATATTGCCAATCATCTAGCACAAATCTAGACTCCATGTCTGACTCATTTCTGTTATCATTTCTGACGAAAAAAATCAATTACACTTTACCCAGCCCGAGAATTGAATCCAAGACCTTATGTTCAGTATTCGCACTTGTGACCCCTCGACCATCGACGCAGTCAGGCAGGTATACGTGTGAACTTACTTTTAATCTGTTACGGACTTAGAATAGCAGCCGAGAAACGTACATCATTGTCGATAAACAGATTCAGAAGAAATCGTGGAATCCTTTACACCGCGTTTAGACCATGAATAAACAAACAAGGCCACCTGCTCCGGAATCCGGTCACAATCTATACAGAGATGGAAGGTGTGTTGTGCCGTTGTGGGTACAATGTTACCCTTATACCTAGTGGGTATCAGAATGGAGTTGGGCCATATTTAAACATGTGGTTTAAATCCTCAAAGGAGCTTGTGGCTGTATAATAATAAGCCGTATGGGCCGCTCTTCAAGGTTGAGCTGCGGTAGCCAAGGCTGGGGAGTCGATGAGTGACCAGCATTACATGCCGTATTTCCTTCGAAAGCACGTTAAGCTTTTGCCGTTAGTCCCGGCTGTCATTTGTACATCTTTGACAGTCGTAACAGGTCAGTAGCTCGCAACTCTGGCAGTGCATAATTATCAGTCTTACTAATCATCAGTCTTACTAAGGGGTACCGTAACGCAGTTCTTATTGGCTTGTGGCCGTCAGATGGGCAGTCGCTCCATGTAAAATACTGGTATTCAGCTGCATCTGATAAGACTGGAAATCGACCACTATAAATTGGTGGGTTATTTATAATATTAATAAACGGTGAGCAATGGATAGCTTCACCGTCCGCCCGTCTATTGACGACAGGCCGTGTCGACGGCGCGTTAGTGTTCCACGCGCACCTTAAAAGGATGTCGGCAAAGCAGAGGAGCTTGCCAGGGTCACCACCTGCCGGAGTTGCGGGTTGTTCGAAAGAGACACCGCGGCCCCGGAACATAAATGGCAATAGAATGGACATGGGTGGGTTACAACAGGATATATCCTTATCCTTACTAATATTATAAAAGCGAAAGTGAGTTTGTTTGTTTGTTTATTTGTTTGTTTGTTACCTCTTCACGCTTTATAGGCTTAACCGATTTTGATGAATTTTCGTACAGAGATAGTTGGGAACCAGGAGACGGATATAGGCTCATTTTTATTTAAAAAAAGTGGGATGTGAGGGTGAAAGAGGGAAGAAAAGGGAAAACTTAGCGTTGCTATTACTAATCAGTAAGGCGCAAGAGGAACTGTGTTACCCCAAATTCAACGCGGGCGAAGCCGCGGGCGAAAGCTAGTAACAGAATAAATAAAAGACCGATTTTTTTGCGGATCAAATCATTTCCCCCGCTCTAGGCGGAGCGAAGAGGGATGTCTGACTTTTACTGGCTAAAACCCACCAATGTTCCTTATATTCCGGTGGCGGTATCTCATTCGAACAACCTGCAAACCTGGCAGGCCTCTCTGCTTTGCTGACATTTCTTTGAGACGCGCGTGGAACACGAACGAGCCGTTGATACGGCCTCTCGGTCCACGAAACTGAACAACTGTTTTTCCTACAAGATCTTGGAATTCATGAGTCTTAGTCAACACACGAAAGGTCTTCCGTTTATAATGTGACACCTTATATATTCTACCTTCTACCTTCGTAAATTCGTTCTCGTGGTCTCTGTGGAAGCTATCGATTTCATGCCCCAACTGATTGACTTGACGTGACGTTGGCAGAAAAAACACACTGGAGCGGTGTAGGGTCAAATCTGTCAGGTTTCATGCGTCAGTTGAATGATCGTCCCGAATTGGGTGACGGAGGCTTTTTCCGGAAAAATATATCATTTTAACTTTATTTTTACTTGAAAACCAAGCATAATCAAGTAAAGCCTTAATTTGGTGACTAATGAACTTGGTTAGCCATTAAGCCTCAATATACAGCCGTAATCCTTACTAATATTATAAAAGCTAAAGTGAGTTTGTTTGTTACATCTTAACGCCTGAATGGCCAAACCGATTTTGATGAATTATGTTAGGTACAGAGATAGTTGGGACCCTGGAGACTGACAGGCTAAAAAGTGAGAAAAGGGGGAGTAAGAGTTAAGAAAAGGGAAGAAAAAGATATTTTTTTTTCTATCAGTTAGCGTGAGCCCAAAGTAACTATGCCACGCGGACAAAGTCGCGGGCGGAAGCTAGTAAGATATAATGCAGTACATACTGAAACAAATAATATAATTTGGTACATTATCGTAATTTGATCCCAGTTTCCTTTCATCGAATGTCTATACCTCCGCAGCGCTCAAGCGGCCCCTGGCTAAAGCTGCGAGGGAGGATTGTTGAAATTGGATAACACGGTTTGGTGCTTTATCACAAAAGGTTCGCTAAATCTTATTCGATTATCCAAACTCTCAAAGCATTGTTTGTATTTTAAAATACATAGACCAGTATCGAGCCGTCTGTCGAAATACTGAAAACGTCTTGCCAAAGGGTATCGTAGGTTATCCAGTAAAAGAAAGTAAAGTAACTGGGTTGTGGAGGTCAGATAGGCTGTCGGTACATGTAAAATACTGGTATTCAGATGCTTTCGATAATGCTAGGCAGATAATGAAACTACATAGTTTCGACACATTATTCTACAAAAGAGTGTGGAATGCAAGAACATTATCGAAAAGTGAAAACGTCTACCAAAGACTAATAAAGTTTTTTTTTAACATAATTGTAATTACTAGTTAATGACAGCTGTCACAGCTGATCTTAAATACAGAGACGTGTGGCGACGCTAAAAATAAATCGTCCGGAACGTCCATTTGCGGCAGCAAAGAAGAGGAACTCGTACATAAATTAAATAATATAATTGCTTCAGTGTCGTAGAAGAATGTCAATTAATAAAAGACAACTGGTTCGTTGACCGCGATTTGTGCGTACTTCCTTATGTATGAAACATCCATCATAACATCAGTTATTACTACAAAAACAGCTGCACATATTAAATAAAATCCATCTGCTAATCACTTTCTCAAAAATTAATATAATCATGAAAATTCTAAACGAAAAGTGATTCAATTAAAATACTAATTAAGAAGTCATCATGTTACAAATCCGATAAATCCTAAGTATCTGACAGTACTACACAACACTATAAACAAAACACGGTGAAATATTAAACAAGTTATTAGGGAAGCAGTGGCAAGGGTGAAAATGTTCATCACGTAATTGTTATGAGACTGTAAAATTGAAAAGGGGGATTGGGGATTGGAGCCTCAGAAATACCCTAATGTAATTGGAATGGATTGAATACAGTGCATTTCAGTAAACACGGACAGAATGGGACCCGATTACTGGTTGATTAGAATGACAATGTAGTTGAGGAAGTGTTTGCAGCATCAGTAAGATGGGAATGTCTTCTGCCAAACGAATAAGTTTTAAACTTAGAATTTCCTGCAAAAACAATGGATGGTCCAGATGTAGCCTTTATTAGATTAACTCTCTTCACAATAATATAATATAAGCCTAAGTAATCATAACAATTAAACAAAAGCTAGCGTATTGTGAAGGCTGATAGCACGTGCTTGCCTTGCTTATTCGTTAATCCGCCGCAGGAAGTTTGTGCTAAGCAGGTTTTCCTGAAAATTTGGCAGTCTTAACCCGGATTAACATACAGATTACTTTAGAAATTCACGTAGATACACCTCGGCTATAAGCCGATGTAGCAAGCTAGTGTTGTAGAAGCATTCTCGTTGAAAATCTGAGGCAGAATTTCAGATGCGACATTATAAGATTTGACGGCGTGTAACAGGAATTGTGGCTGAACGTTCAAGTCGGCTGTGCGTGACGGAGTTGCGTGCCTTCTGCCGTCGTCATAGCAACGATCAGTTTTCTAACTACCAAGAAATGGATGGACTTCTAGAGGGCAGTAAACTATGTGCAGCATACATTAACCTTTAGCATAAATATGGTGGATGAGTCACGTTCCGCATAATGATTGTAGTTTCATATGCGAGGAGTAAGTTATGTATGTCTAATGTGACTTTATAATATATAAAGGGTGATATAATGCCACACGCATATCATATACCAGTAGGGGAACATCTATTAAACTAAGAAGTGGCATCTTCTTGTAATGAGCTTTATCTATTTACATTTAAGTACGTAGTATATTTGTTCTGTATTATTGAAACCCCTATTGTCCTTCTTAGATCCTTTTCGAAATGATCTGCTTCAGAAATATTTAAAGATTTACAACGATCGTGGGATATAAATGTTCGCAAAGGAAATTTTGGACATACCCATTTTATAAATGGCACGCTTTGAATTGACTGATCTTAATCCAAAGTGAACCCGAAGTGAATGCGCGTACCCTCTCAATATATGAAATAGGGCCGCTCTCAATACGCGAATTTTATTAGGGTTGCGAATCAATAGCCCTCCACACATATTTCAACCCCTTTTAAAATGTTTATGACGGCAATAAATACTGTAACGTTAATAATGCGGCGTGTGATTGAAAAACGTTCAAATATGTCAAAATTAAAAGCATAAATAATATTTCTCATAACTTTTTCCATAAATAACAAGCCAATAAAATGATTGGATCGTAAATAAATCTGTTCTAAATAAGTAACTAACACGTTTGCACCAATTATCAATGAAAGATAAGATAAAATTGCAGCTGTACCTATCTATTGTAGCGTGAGTGGGGTAACCTGAAAGTTTTACCTTCAACCGGTGTGCAACTTAGTTCCAAACGGTGAAAAACACGATACGCCGAAATATTACAACTTGCGTTCACTTCACACAGCAACGTCCACACAAAATGCAGTATTTAACATGAAGGAACTGTTTCTAACACTTTGATTCAACCAAACCGAGTTACATTTAATATGAATTTAGAGAGCCGGGGCGTCGACCGACAGCAACGACGCGAGAGAACTGACTGGGTAACCGAGGACTGAACTGCACGCACGGGGACCGCGCTGTCAGTGAGATCCCGCCCCTCGCACCGAACACACATCAGCTGAGCACACCTTATCATTATAGATAATTCCATCGCGACCATTTTTATCTAAAATATTCTTAGACAAACATTCGGCGTTAGTCATCCTGGATTTCCATCAAAACAATCCTCATTACCAGTTTCTACGTATTTTTTAATGATCTAGTTTATTCGGAAATAATAACGGAACCGGCTCATTACTCTTAAGAAATTTCAGGGAAGTTAATTAGGTGGGTAAATATACATTATGAATATGTAGTGTAGGGGAGTTGGTTTTGAGATTTTAGCGGAATGTATTAAAACAAGTAAAACATATATAAGTCACGAAAGCCACAGAGAGTGATGAAAAGAATTTATTTAGTACACATGCTTTGCTTTTATGAATGAGGGATAATACAAAAGATAGAGCAACAATGAGACTTCTTCTGTAAAGTCTTCCTTCGTTCACTTGTACAATGTTTTCAAAGGTTTGGGTCAGATTTTTTGCCACGAGGCTATTCGCTCCACACTATTTTAGGACCGTGGCCGTTTTGGAATGTCATCAATCACTGACAAACGAAAAAACTCGGACCTTTGCATAAAAAACGTTTTCGATGTCGTTATGGATTTACTTTTATTTCAAAGCCGTGTGGTAAAATCCACGTTAAAAACAGTCCTACTTTGATGTATCCATGTTGCCCCGGAGCCAAATAAAGTAAATACAGAATAATGTTTTATGATATTACCTTTTACATGGAACTCTCCAATTAGAAAAGACTTTTTCAATGTTTTATATAGGTACGCTGCCAGAACATTCCTATTCATAATTTAAATAAACTTATTACAAAACATGTCTTCACAAACAAAGGTACGACTAAATAAGTACTTACACGAATTTGTAGAAAGAGCAACGTAATTATATTGAACAAGATACCGGGGAGAAAATAAACCTAAGCGAGCAATAAAGTAATTTAAGCAAAGAGTACAATGTAAAATTAATTACGAAGCACATTTTCCACTTCAAAACACTGTGGTGGCCTGAGAAATTGTAATGAAAGCCTGAATCACAATGATATCGTAATCGAAATTTCCATTTCTTTGAATAGCACGAATTCAAAACAACACGCGATCACAAGCGACGATCCAAATAATTGACGCTTTAATAACCTATGTGAGAATGATTGCCAATGAAACGATATACTATGAATCAATTAACAATAAAGGGAAATTCCTTTAGTAAAAAATGCGTGTAGCTTTTAATTTACCGTTTTTCAGACAACAAAGAAATAATAGGGGACAATGGGAACCGGACATCGTAATGCCTACCACACAGTAGGTTAATTAGCACGACGACAGATCGATAAACACGGAAATGTAGGCAGTAAAGCAGTATAATGCATCAAGGGAAGGGCGTCTAACGTATAATATATTCCGTGCTTGTGATTACAGAAAATAACAAACGGGCCTCGGAGCCAGCTTTGAAGTGAAATTACACGACGAGCCGGGGCGACGGAGCTTTTTCATTAACAACTTGGAAAATTTAGGCCAGAGGAGACAACGCAAACAAGACGTAGATACGAAATGCCTGAAACACATCTTTGTGAATTATATATTTGAAGAGAGACTATAATATTTTTGAATAATTGCAATAGATAATGGATGCTTAAAGGATTTTATATGCAAAATATACCACATTATTCCAGAGTAAGGGAAGAGCAAATAAACGATGCGATGGATGGACTGTGTGAAAGTGATATGGTTAGATAGATGGTGACTCAAGAGATGATGACAATAGTGTGTAAGAAGGCATGCACCGATCTCAAATAGTTACCATAATACTGCATACAAATACAAATAATCAATGAAATCAGAGCAAGCGAGTAGTAGACTATATTTCTGTCTTACACAAAGTAAGTAACGAGTCCATCCGTGACGCTGGCACTGCTGTCAATCAGTCCATTTGCCTGTGCCTAGGGCTTTAGCACTTCCCAGCTGCCAAATTGGATACGTCCTGTTATTCACCATTTGTCAAAGTCTTGTCACTTCATGGTAGTTTTATTGTACTGTTCGTTCAATATTTATTTGTAAAACGGTAATTCTTGGTACTAGATTCCATTTCTTTGTAAGAATCTCTCTTAACAAAGCTTAAGACATTCAGGCGACATCCATTTCCTTAACAGCTTTTGGCAAGGTTTTAGTCTGTGGTAACTGTAAGTAAGGTTGACATTTGCGCAGCCCGTTCGTTACGCAATTCCCCATAATGTAAAGATTACACAATGAGCAGTACAATTGTAAAGGATTTCCGTAAAGCTTTCGACAAAGACAGGTAAGCACTAATTTAGTGTTTTATTAGGGGAGCGCAACAGGTCGTAAATGTTGTGGTCACAACTGAAATTACATCGCTTTGTTTTCTTAATACGTAATCCAATAGTGCGGGCAGGACACGGAGGTAGTGCTCGACATGCTTTGGTGGCATGTGCTTCGTTGATATGAGAAGTACTTATTCTTCAACATGAACCATATTTTAATTATGAACTGATATTTGGAAAATACTGGAGAAACAAGACCAGCCGAAAGAGAAAAACTATAGCAAATTAGATCCCAGGTTACTTAAATTAAAGCTATATACGGAGCAAATAAAAAGGTAGACTAACATTATAATTTCAATGATGAAATAACAATTGACCTTACTTGACAAAAGTAAAAAAAAGAAAAAGCCAAGGATATGGAACGATCACATTTCAAAACTTTCGAAATGACAGAAGTATACGTATTGGCTGAAAGGCATATATTAATAGAAAACTGTATGTCTGTTTCGTCGTATTTACATAATATGAACAGATTTTGATACTGCGGTGAGTGCATATTGTTCGCTTGCTGACCGCAGTAACCCAATCCAGTACCTGTTTACTGAGCTAAGTACTAACGAGTTTCGTAATATCAAGTTAATCATACAACAGTCACAACTAACCTCTGTATCTATGAGTGCGGTTATTAATTAATTGACCTTTTGCCAGACCTTTCATATCGTTTTATATTTCTTCTTGTGAGAACAAATGATTAAGCCAAGTCAACAACACAGTAACTAAAACTGAATTATCTTTAAACAACAAGTTCAGCTTAAGAATAATACTAGCTAAGTCAAACTCGTTGAATATGCAAAGGATCAACATAGGACCAACTCCAGTTACATTTAAAATATGCTTTTAAAAATTTAAGTCAACAATATCGCAGTCCAGGTGGTTGGGTTAATAGATAATTTCAGCAGGTCACCGGGAATCGGGACTCGAGAGTTTACCGTTGAAATTCAATTATTCACGTTTGTATGATAGAGGGAGTCGGTCTGCTGAAATTCAGAGGATCTACGTTACGGACACGCCAACGATGAGATTCGATTATGTGAATAATATTAGAGTTGACACGTCCGACAGAGGTCTGCAATCAACGAATATGGTAATAGAGAACGTAAGATTATTGTTGAAGTTCACTGCTAAAAGGAAAAATGTTCAGGACAACTATGAGATATCAAAAGCAGAAACGCTTTTTTGTACACTATACATCATAAGTTTGTAAGGCATCGTGAATTGTTTTTAAAATAAGTTGTTTATGAGTTCAAAGCATTTATTAACTTCAATCGTAAATGGTACGGTTCTATATTTCCGACAAAAGGAAAACTAAGCGAGGCTCTGATGAAAGCAGCAATATTTAAAGGTAATTAAATGCATGAGGACGGAGGACTAATTTGGTCATAGTTTCAGAAACTTTTTCAATTAAACGAAAAACGTCTGGAAACTTTTTCAATAATCTACATACAATTACAGACTAACAACGTATTTCCAGTCGCTATTTTTCGATTTTCAACTGGTCTGTATTCCTTTAATTACCACTTACCGCCAGGGCAATTATTATTAAAGTTTGAATAGACTTTGTATTAATAACAGAAACTTCTTTGCCGCAGGGCAAATCAATACTCGTGCGGCAACCAAAAGCGAGACGACCTCTACATTACAAAGTAAGAATCCGTGGCCTTCCAAAATATTGTTAGCTTAGTCTAGCTACAAATCAACGGCTCAATTTCCAGGAATAGGAAGTTTGAAATCATTATCGTTTGATATGAAAACAATTGTTCAGGCGGTGGCTTTGTTTTACGTTATAACCGTTCTCAAATATTTCCAATTCCAGCATCGAACATAGGAGCAAAACAGATTTGAATAAAAAATCATGGTCCAAAAGTATGCCATAAATTGTTTCAAACAATTGCAGATAGGGCACATTGTACTCAAACAATAGACAAACGTGGACTCATGCGGCGACCCTTGGCGGGATGAAACTGATTTATTATACCGCTGTAACGTTTGAAGGTAATGACGTTGCTAATATGAATGACCACATTTATTAAAATGACAGGTTACTCATGCAATAAATGTACAAAAATTACATTAATGCGGACGTTGTATGACGGCTCGGAAAGTTGTACAAAGCATTTGAAAAACGATGAATGCATCTCCAAATGCAGATAGTGAGCAGGTCAACGGCTTGGAACAGAAATAGCCTGGTGCGGTCGGGCAGCCCCTGGTCCATGTCTTTCATCGCGCTTACTTAGCAATTCGTTCCGACATCTCGTTAATATGTCAACAAGGTTATCAATAAACAGTATCTATGGTATGGTCCCCCACTACTGTTTACTTCAAATATATTTAAATAGAATTATAATGAAATTGTGTTTACTATCGGGTCAAGCACAATAAGAGGCGTAGGTAGTGAACCGAACAATGGCGACCTATTTTTTTACAAATGGCCACTAACAATCGAGTCGTCAACTCATTTGCCTTCAACAATATCTCGTTCACTTCACATTCCTTTCATAACTCGTCTGAAAGTCCATTTACGAAATGAAACGTGGCCTACTGATTAAATTAATTTCAATTCAAGCGAATCTGAATACTTGAGTATCGTCGTTTTCTTTTTATAGCTTTGTCAGATTTATTGTGATTTGTGGGCTTTAGTAGACCATTGCGAATTTTAATATTTACGATGTTTAATAACTGCTTTGTTGAATACCACCGAAAGTCTTTGATTAAATGTCGTTAAGGAATTAGTATTTCATCATTAGCTTTGGTTTCTTCTTCTACAACGTTAAGCTCGAAACGGAAATCGTATAACTCTTTATTTTTATGTTCTATATGTAGGTAATGTCCGCGAATGAGGCCATTAATATTGTTTTGTCTTTTCATGTCAACATGTGTTAAATCTTGGAACAACACATGGAATAAAATAACTCGCTTTCATTTACATTATTCACAGATGTTATACTGTGTTAATTTAATATGTAGAGATAGAAGGAGACATTAAATTGGTTAAACAAGATACCCAACAATGGCTATGCAGACGTATTAGCAGATTGAACCGCGTGTACCGTTCGATTTCCCTGGGGTGTATAGATGAGACACGATACACGACGCATCGTGATCTTATGTCGCGGGTTTAAATCGAGACAATGCTGTAAGCTCGATCCCATTAGGGGAGCGCCAAAGCTCGTAAGTATGGAAGTTTAACGTTCGCTTTTTTACGATCTTTCGTGTACAAAAAAAAAAAAAAGGATTTAAGTGCAGCCAAGAGTAGTCGCATTTAGAAGACTAAAGCCAGTGCGGATTTCTAGGATTTTTTATCTAAACGTAGTTTAATTCTTTAAATCGTAATTTGAGTTTGAAGTTTGAAGAATTTGGAATCAAGTTCTAATGAGCATTTATTTTATAGTGTTATATGTTATCAGATAAGAATTTTGTAATCGAGGTATAATTGCTCTACTCTAAGTTAGATAACGGGGGTTCCTGAGATCATAAATGATGTGCATAGAAAAGAATGTGCGAAAAATGTTACGAGACCATGACATATATTTTTACTAGATGAGGTTAATCGATGAAGCATCCATCACTTAGTGCAGTATTGAGAACAATTTAATCACTATGGTGTACATAAGGCGTAATAAATTATGCTTATCTAGACATTGTGTCTATATGGCTGCAATTCATCACTGTCTCACCACACGGGACTTCAGCGAAAACGAAAGTGAATTGATTGTCTGCGAGACGATCATTATCAAGTTAATTGCGTTATCGACTGCCACATGAGATTAGCGCAGTTACTTAGTCGTCAGTCACAGAAAGTGCTATTGTTTTTATGGATTGAAGAAGTGAGGTGATTTATAGGAAATATTTACTTATATGTGTATGTTTATAATAGGTTATAGTTATGGCACACACACATATTTTTCTCGTACTCTCTCACACACTATAGTCTACATTTCGTTTTCATATCTCCTTTTGCAGATCTGTGGGCACAATTTCTTATGGAATAAGCTGCATGGTTGTGCAAAATGTTTATAAGTTTTTATTTCCTGTCTTGTCTAAATATATAATTATATATGTAAGTATGGTTAAATTAATAAGAATCAAGAAAATCCAATTCGGGGCTCGCCTTTTGATTTTGTTTGTATTTTATAATGTTGTGTATAACAATAAGTATAAGGGGGTAACTAAAACTTTGTATTGCAAGCAACTATATACATAAGTTACACCCTATGGTATCAAAACCAGAATCCACTTGGACATTAAGTCGATTACACACACGTTATTCCCGAGTTTGCAGAACCAAGACGGAAGAGAATGTTCATGAATTGTCAAGTGGCTAGGTAGCGTACAGGTTGTCTTGTGGATGTTTACTAATGTGCAGAAAGCAGAACCATCGAGAAAAGTAGACCTGGCAGAGAGCAGAGAGAGGTGTGAAGATCCATCGTAAATAACAGAAGCTCATACTAGTCTCACTGAATCATCCGATAAATTTACACTAACGATTCTCACTACTCAGTTACAAGTTGAAAATATAATCTAGGGTGCAAGTGGTGACTAATATAACTATGTTCAGACTCCCCGTGTTTTCGTACGACAAAGACAAAACACAAGCAAAGGAAACACAATTTTCGCAGAACCCCAGATTAGGGTCCCAGTAACAATGAGAACAATGGTCTAAGAAACATATCTAACTAAACTTAAGTAATCCAGTACTCATATAAACATACATCCTCTTCAATGGCTTAGGGGACTTGTGAACAACTGTACTGAAATATTTAGGGAAAATAATACAAGTAGCGGGAGCATTGCTCGTTGTTCTATTTCGTTTATTGTTTTTAGAGAGAAACCGTCTGTTCGATATTATTTTTGGCTTTAGTTATGCTGTATTTGATTGCCTATAAAAAAACATCTGTAAAAATTGACGGTGGCTATATTTCGTTCGAGTGGTGGTTTCCTTTCGAACAAAAATGCTAGACTATATGTTAGGTTCGATAAACCTACGATATGTAGGTATTGCATTTTTTTTTTTTCCGGGTGGGAAATCATCTAGACATAAGCTAAGGCTATTTAAAAAAAATGGAATATGAGGGAGAAAGAGGGAAGAAAAGGAAAAACTTAGCTTTGCTATTACAATAAATAAGGCGCAAATCGGAATCGAGAACTGTTACCCCAAATTTAATGCGCGCGAAACAGCGGTCAAAACTTAGTACTATATAACACATTCAGATAAACTTAATAGTAAAGGTACTTAGGAAAAACTATTGTTAGGAGAAACTTTTACTGTTATTAGTACACACTATTAAACACTATTGATTTTAAAGGTACTAACACTTTAAGACACGTTTAAGATTTACCGTGGTAAGTAAGTTATTGGAGATTGCAAGAAATAAGGTCTTTATTAAGTTATGTATTGGATGATGTACCTCTATCAGCATGGAATCGCATTTTTTCATGCTCATCCTAGCGGGAGTGCCAGCGCACATAGCAACAACGTCGATGCGCTCGGGATCACGCTCTACTTCTTGCAAATTACGGTTCTGAACGACAGAAAAGGAAAGGAGCATTGAAAAATGGGATTCTCTGGTGTCAGATGTGGCTTAACCCTTGTTTTTAACAACAACCTGATTAGTGCACTCTGATTAGTATCGAATCTACTGTTGTTGCTTTCGTCTCCGTAATTTAACCAAAGCCATTACATTTTTTTGGCGGATGGGAAAGTGTCTGACTTGTACTGACGAAAACCCACCCACGTTTCTTCTTTTGCCCTTTATGTTCCGGGGCCGCGGTATCTCTGTCGACCTGCAACCCCGGCAGGAAAGCCAACATTTGAGACCATTAAAACGGGAAAAGATGATAATATCATATGAGAAATCAGTTGTTTGGCTCAATTTGAGGCGGTATTACTACTGAATACAGGCTTAATAGCTGTGCGAATATTGCATACGTTTATTTCCTTTATAACATCTCAAACAATAAAATGAAATGCGAGAAACACCCAGTCGGAGGGCCCCGTGATATAAGTGTATTGTGAGTTTGAAATGTCTGAATGTACCATTATACGAATTTGCTGGGTGATAAATTTATTTTTATGAACCTAATTATAAATTATTACCTGTTCACTTCGTTAATTAATATTAACATGATTTATAACGATGTTTTGCTTTTTTGCCCGGTAGCAAATTGGACAGACCTGTTTTCGTGGCCTTTATCGTACGATATTATTCAAAGCATTTTCATTCAAATTCGGCGTCGTCGCAGTGGTTAAGCGTTTGACTGCTGCGCTACGTGCCAAGGGTTCGATCCCCGCACTTAGCAAATATATGTAAGACCTACACATAGTTGTTCTGGGTCTGGCTGTTTGTGTATGTGAGTTTAGTTGTTTGTAAACGCAACCCACGATACAGGTGAAATTCCTAGTGTCAGGTAAAGATAATAATAAATATTTGAGACAAAAGCAAAGTTTTTAAAACTTGAATAAAATGCCTGAGATATAAGCCTTGTTTTTGTCATGTGCGTGTTTTAAAAAGGTTGAGTCGTCCAAAAAAGTATCAAAGAGGAATCAAATTGCTTGTCTGTCTCAGCAAATTAAATTCTTTCTTTCCGGCGTCAAAGTTTTCGTTCGGGAACACAATATGTGGGAAATTGTCACGTGACTTTTAAGTAAAATGCGTAATTCCTTCGAATACGGAGGCAGCGTGACACGTACCTACTGCGCCGTTCCCCACCGCCTATTGTATGCAAATTAAAGTCGGACATTTTTCAAAACGATGACTCTAGGATTAGTATTCGCAGTTTCGCATTGGCATAACGTTAGTGCTTCTATTTGGATTAGGCAAACGGTATTTCGCGAGTCACTGGCCGTTATGTTTTTCTTTTGAATTAAATGCAACCTTACGTCAAAAAAGTATTCATTTTTCAAATGAGTCGCGTGCAATACAAACCTAATTGATCGAAAAAATTAGTCACGCATGCTCTCAAAGATCTTTGTTGCGGTTCCAACTACGTCAATGTAAAATCTGAACTAATGTTATGATGATGTAACTATATCAAAGTTAACCTACTCGTGAAAATAGATTGGGATGGGACGTGTATCAAGACAAAAGGCCGTTGATGAGTGGGACAGAGCATTGTTGCTGGGAATCTGGGCGTTGGAGCAATCACCGCGACCCAAATACCGGGCTCGGACCATTTTATGTTTCAACCCGTCATAGATTATCTCGACACCAATCAAAAGGATTACTAACGCAGAGTACTGTACAACTAATTAATGCAACTGCAGTGTATAATGTAACACAAGAAACGCTAGCCGAATGTCAATGACCCCCGGCTCAGTTGCTCGCGATCAAATTGATTAAGCGATATTATGATAGGAGTCTTCACGCGAGTCGATGCGCTTTAATTGGCTTTAATAAAATTGTGAACCAACGCACAGAAGCTTCAAACAACGCGCGTTTGTGAAAACACATTGGAATTATTGTTTTCCCTATACGCTTGTGTGCGTTTTGTATGACAAATTATTGGTATTCAGCTTATTAAACTATCACGTATCAAACAAACGATTATAATGCTGCCTGATGAGATATAATTATGTATATTAAACTGAAGTTTACGTACCTACCAAACAACTTGAAATAGCTAATGACTCACTCATTACCCGCAAGTTCATTAAAGGATCAGCGATGAAAATAACTTTGTTTCGCTGTTTCTGGATCAAAGTGGTATTGTGAACTAGAAATAGACGCTGAGTCACTTGCTCACAAACCATTCAGTTCAGTTCTTGCAATACCTAACTCTCAAGTTGAATAATGGATCAGAAGACGGAGGTGGAGTAATAACAGATATATTTTTATAGCCCACCATAAATACCGGAATAGCAAAAGGCTTCCTTATTCGGGCGACAGTCCACAGGCACCGACGGCACCTAAAATGGATGAAACAAGGGCTTTAACGAGAGAGCAACTCGCTCAAAGGAGGTAGTCCTTTACTAATAAATACACATACGACTATATCCCATCCCTTTCTAACTCCTTGAAGTGTAAACGAGAGAACGAGAAATCCGTGGTCAGTACTTACAACTAGTTTATTAGTATCGAATATATCACAAAGTTTACTCAAGATTGCTGCAGTACAGTTCAGTTATAATCTGATTAAATAAGTTACCTCGACAGTTTCGTCCCAGTAGTTTGAGAGTAAGTGTTAGAAAATTAACGAAATGTGACTAAGTTAACAGTTTTTGCTGTGAAATTCTTCAGAATCTCATATACAGCTTCAAGGCCATTTTTAAATGGTAATTAGTTGCAGTAACCAGTATTTTATCTGGCTTATTTATAGCTAAGTGGCACGCACTGCTGTCCTTATCGGGACGAACGAGCTCGGGTCGCAGGCGAGTCGACTCAAGTTGACTCAACGTATCAATGTCAAGTTGCCGCGTTTCTTATCCTGTCCGATGTTAGGACACTGATCTTCCTAATATCTACGAGTGACCTGCTATTTATTTAGTTGATTGTTTGTTTTGCACTGTAAATACATGGTGCAATATTTTGATGACACGGTTGGCGCAGTGGCTGTGCGATCGACTGCTGCGCTGCGTATCCCGCACGGAACAAATATTTGTATGGCGTACAGATAGTTGTTTCGGGTCGGGCTGTTTCTGTATGTGAGTTTAAATGTTTGTAAACGCACCCATGATACAGGAGGAACACCTTGTGTGAAAATTCTACACATATAATTTTAGTACACAATCGAAGGATACTATGAGACACGGCTACGGACATTGACATCGATAAAATTTATAGTTACAACTTCCTAAAATTCGACTCCATTGTTACATTATATTCTAACAGGCATAATGTATGCACAAAAGCAGGCACAATGCATGAACTAACATAGAGTTTCAATAGCAATGCTGTTATGGTTGTTCATAAAGACACGCGGTTGGTTAACAAATTAAGGATTTGTATCGAAAATAAATTTTAATTTGCCTCGAATTCAGTATCTCTTTCCGGCGCGAAGGAAGACGGACATTGATGGATTGACGTTTGTGGATCGAAGTTTAGAATGGGCAGCGCGTGCGCCGATACTCACGCATCCGGCGTCAAAGCGGCGCTCCTCTTGTTTGGCGAGGCCGGATGCCGCGGAATAATATACCAACACAAGTTAAATGTTTATTTTTAGTTTTAAGAAGAGGAAATGTATACAAATTCCTTTTGCAAGTACACAGGTACTGTAATAATGAGATTGTTTCAAAATAATTGGTTCCACAAAATATTAGTAAGCAAATATTAAATTTTATTGCTGTCTACGTCTAGCTGGGTCCACTGTTATTTCATTATCTTTCATGTTGGATGTTGGTTGACGCAGTTTTCCATTATGTAAGTTCCTAAAAAAGGGTAATTATTTAATAACATGGATATTGCAAAATTCTGAGTAAAACCGCGGTCACTATTAAGTTTAAAGACATTTATTTCTCAAAAAAAGACACAAAGTCACTCACTTGAGAAACAATATTACCTTATACTAATGAGCTTAAGATTAAGTTTGTTACATCGTGATGTTCCCCCATTCAATGCATTTAGTTTTTATTAGGTAATAACTTACCTATACTCATTTAGTATAAATTGGGCTAATTGATTCTTGAATGCATTGAATGAAAGTACATTTGTTATTCCTACCCACATTATTATACTACAACACAATTCCTACCCATAAATAAATAGGTCCACAGAAACTAAAGCAAGCATGGAAGTGATGGAGTAGGAAGCTAGAAAGAAGCATGGGTAGGTTAACAAAGAATAAAGGCACTTAATAAAACTCATTAGGAATGTAGCTTTATTGTAAACAACAATAGGCTATTTGGGGCGTTAAAATGTGAATACAAAGGTGATTGAGGGGCCTATTTTCACAATTTTCATGGGTTCTGATACATGAAAACATATATGTTATACCGATTTCAGGGAATGCAAATGAAATCAGAGTTTCGTTACTTCACGGTCGAGTTACATTGCGATTTTTGCTAAAATTTGGGCAGTCTAAGGTAAATAAAGAGCATAATTTCAGAAAATATTTACACTCGAGAGGAAAGAATCCGGGTCACTTAAAGAAATCTATAAATTTCGAAAACGCAGCATGCTAACTTAATTAAATAAATTGTGTTTAATAGACATATAATAGTTAATATAAAATGCAGTGCATTTAACCCCTTGAATGAAAGTAAAAACATTTATTCCACTGCATTTTATTTAGATACGAAAAATTACATTATGAGAAAGAAAAGCTGATCTCGCTTTAAAAAAGAAATAGGATACATGATATTTTTGAACAACATAACGATTTTCTTGAATTTCAATACTTTGTATTGCCTCCTCGGGATTCCATTACTGTGGTTTGGCATGCTGTACACGAAGTTCCTTATACGACTTTGGGGAATATTCTCCCATTTCTCTGTAAGAGCAATTTTGAGCTCATGAAGCATGATTGGGGGAAGGCTTCGTTGTTTTACGCATCCCTAGCTCGTCCCAAGCACGTTCGATCGGGTTGATCCGGCCTGCTTGCTGGGCACTCCATACGAGTAATGTTCATCTCTTGAAGGTAGTTCCATCTTCGAAAAAGTGCTTTTTAAATTAGATTCTTTTAGGACATAACTTTAACATGACCCGGATTTATTGCTCTAGAGTGTGTTATTATGATATGATATGATATTTAATGAACTCTGAACTTGTGAGTTCAAAGGAATAATGATACAGATGGCATTGAACATTTCATATTTGTTTCTAGAAACAATATTCTGCAAACTCGAGATTTTTAGAACTAAGAACGCAATATTTAAAACCATCCTGATAATGAGATAAGACCGAACATAATATCGAGCCAGTATTAAACAAAAACCAAGAAACCGTCCATTAAAAAACTGGGGACAGTTGACAAAACTTTCAATAATTTTCGTTGACGATTTACCCATTTGTTTTTTGTCAGGGTAGTGAATAACGTAAAGGTCTATTTGTGTTTGCTTTTGAGTCTGTGTGAATGTTATTTCTATTGTGGGTATGTCTGCGGTTATTATAACTGTATAAGAGCTTTGAAGGAGGATATTTTTTACATCATTAATAACGTACAAAACGAGGTTTGCCCCTTTTTTGGAGGGGGACATCATCAAATAACTTCCCTCGCTCTGGGCGGAGTGGGTTGAGGGGGGGGTGTCAGACTTTTACTGACTAAAACACACCCATGTTCCTTCTGTTGCCCTTTACGTTCCGGGGCCGCGGTATCTCTATCGAACAACGCGCAACCCCGTCAGGCGGAGGCTCTGGCAAGCCCCTCTGACGATTTACCCTAAAATGAGGTTTCGATCGTGGATAAATTCAGATAGTACAGTATACAAGTTTAAAACCAAGAAGTTTCCAAAACTCGCTAGTAAGAGAACTCCTTAAACTACCAAGAAGTTGTTGTGTTCCTGATTTGTTTTAGGCGAAGAATTGCTGTTTAAAATTTTACGATCAATTTTGAAACTTCAGAGATCGTACCAGCCTTGTCTACTCTTGTGCGGTCTTTCGCTGCAAAATCTGTGCATTAAATATGAATAGGAGTTTATATCGTATAAGTTTTAAGGTCAAACAGACTTAAGAATTCATAAACTTGATCTTTGTTCATGACTTGTCCTTGGGTCCTTAAAATATTGGGTCACCCCTATTTTATATTTATATTATACATTTTTTTCTTCAAGAGCTAATGGTTTCTAAATTTAAAAAGTATTTAAGGAGATTATTGCCAGATAATCGCTAAGAAAGTTACTACTTTTGAACCAGGATAGCTAAGAGACCTAAAACTTAATAAAATTAAGCAATACACTTAAGAATATTGTCACTAATAAATGGAGATTTTTATCTGGTAATTAACTTGTAATTAGTAATAAAACGCTTTAGAAAACGATCAACTGTGTGAGCTTAAGCCACCATTAAAACGTCCATGGAATAAGTTACAATTATTCTTAATGGTTTATAGTACCATTAAGTTCTAGACAAAAATACATTAAGTGAGAACTAACCTTGATTTAAACGATTCTTATGAAGTTCTATGTGTTTTTACACATATTGTTTATTTTTTTTCTAATTACTTGTACTTATATTTCTCGTGTAGTTACTAAACTCACTAATTTATTTGCAACTTGTTTTACTTGCTGTTTTAATTTAAGCTAGTAGGTTCATTCAACTCGGAACAGGTGGGGACCTGGTGACCTGTACTACAGGTGTTACTACCTACCACAGGGACCAGCGATCAAAAACCAAAAATTGACAGCTAATAACCATTAGCTGACAATTTTTGGTTTTTGATCGCTGGTCCCTGGTTCTTTGTGTTAATATTGTCTGTATTTTTTTGGCTTGTAGTGAGAAATATACATTATATTATTGTTATTATATTATATCAGAATATAAATCTCTGTACCTATTTGAAACTAGATTTGAAAAACGATCGACAGCCAAATAAGGAATCGTCGCCGAATAGCAGCTCTAAAGACGCCACAATTACTCAAGATTATCGTAACTTTTTCATTAATATCCTTCTTGTAAAGCCTGAAGATTAAGTTAAGAGCATGAATAACTTTGGGGTTTTACTCCACTTTTGGTTAAATCTATGGTTGTTTTTAGGATTCCGTATCTCAAAAGGAAAAACGGAACTCTTATTGGATCACTTTGTTGTCCGTCCGTTGCCTATCTGTCAAGCTACCATTATCTCTGGAACACGTGGAGATATCGAGTTGAAATTAAAACTGTATACTGTAGTCTGTGATCCCTTTGTGCTGTGAAAAAATCAACCCTCTAAGTCTAAGCAATCAAAAGTCATGGCTATTAATGTCGCAAATACGGGACCCTCGGTACGCGAGTCTAATTAGCTCTTAGCCGCTTCGCTTTTTTTCCTAAAAGGGATAAACTGCTAGATGTTGAAACTTGAATAAAACACACACTGCTTTCCTCGTTGTAGATCAAAATTTACCAAAGCCCAATTTTCGATTCCCAAACTTCGCACTAGTGATGTACAAATATTCGTTTAGCCAGAATAGCGAAGCGAAATTACTAAATTAGGCAAACAGGTGTTCACCGTATAAGCACAGTGACTAGGGTTAAGTATGCTCGTGGGATTTCGAAGGTCAACTTTGTGGTTTCGTTCCAACTTTAGACTATGGTATACCTACGAAATTGCAGGTAGAAGACCTGCCTTGATAATTTGGCTCAAAATTCGACCGACGCGACGGCATCAAGTATAACAGTCACAGTTATACATACGTCCCGGAACCTTTTGCCCCGGGCGATGTGAGCGGAACAATAGCGAACGCATGGGAGCTATCTCCAGGATATCACTTGCCATCCCCGATAGTTCATTCACGTAGATGTTACACAATATTCCCTCTGACCGTTTCCGCACACCGGACAGACAGCATTTCTGATAGTGCGGGTTTCGTATCGATTGGAAAATAGGGTACGACATATTTTTATCTATAGGCATATTGCAAGTCTTCAATATGGTAAATGAAATGATTATCTCTCAGATTTGTTATAATCTGCTATTTGAAGACACTAGTATAAGCATCGATGGTTCAGTGGTAGAATGCTCGCCTGCCACGCGGGCGGCCCGGGTTCGATTCCCGGTCGATGCAAATTCTTTTTTTTTAATATTATTTTTTTTTTTTGCTATTGTAGGTATGAATTGATTATAAAAATCGAAAATATTTAATTTTATTACATTTTTGAAAGATTATTTGAGTGTTTTTTAAGTTTTACATGCTGTACATGTTTTAAATCCGTGTCAGGTAAGGTTGATAAGTTAAATATAATAATCAATATTGTTTATGCAGAGTTTCGTGTAGATTTATATTTTGTACGTGCGCACAATCGCTAAGTTTTACGTCTGGCGCCTAATGATGATTGATGAAATATTTATAAGCGACGCCTTTGTAACGCATACTTTAACTTGAGCCCTTAATATAACATTAATTGCTATACCCGGCAAATTGCAAGATTTTCATCGTGCAATATTTTGTAAATTACTTACATGGTTTTAAGTAATAAGTTGAAAGATTTTAATGATACCTGAAATTGTATATGAATGATATTGTAATCAATCATAGGTATGTCCTACTGCTGTTCAAAGGCCGGGGAGGCTTTTTTCCTTTCAAACTTCTCTTTGAAGTGCGATCTGTCGCCATGTTCGGCCCGCAAACAGATTGTTACACCACATTCTCAGGTATCATTTCAGTTACTATCACTTTATATTGAGCAAGTTTAATATTACGACCTAGTTAAATTTCAGAGCATAGGTAATCCAAAAAGAAACATTTTCTTTTACAACTTCATTTCGTTTTACTCGTATGAAACGTCATAAACTTACAAATATTACAACAGTTGAGTACAGTCGAACATAGCATAAACTGTATTTAACGTCCTCAAAATTCATCATTGACACCGCGTGCCGGTAATAACACGACAGTAAAACGTGTAACAGGCTTTGCGTAACATGCGATACATATTTTCATAGCTGACTGTACACGGTGATTAAAACGCCAACACGAGGAGAGACTAAAATATATTTTGATGCTGAAGCTTCGGTAGGGGCTTAAATTATGAATTGTTTGAATTGTAACCGATTTCGGGAACGTCTCGTGAGATTTTCTGGTATCTGTTTGTTTATCTAGAATCTTTTATGTCTTTCTTTTTAGATTTGAATATTTTTTCTTAGGAAACTACTACTATTATCAGGACCTATTTTCTTACATTACATTACTAAATGGCAATCAAATAAGGAAAATGACTTCTGGACGGTTATCATGTGCGTTTCAATAACTCCAAATACTCCAAATTGTTAAAAGAAATAGATGAGATCATTCAAGTAAAATTAAAAAGAAATAATAGGAACTCGTTATTGTTAACTCTCTTGAGTTTAGGTAATTTATTCTTTTATTTATTCATTTACGTACCTACTGTCGCGGGTCCAAAACGTCATGTTTTAATATAAAAATGATTCAACTGTTTGCGGAGGCGATGTTGCATTTATGCGTCAGTTTATAGCAAAACTGCTCACAAATCTGTCAATATAACGACCTTTGATTTGCATATGAAATCATTCCCATATTAAATCATACAAACAAAGGCATCATTGATAAGTGCCATCCGATAAAATATGAAGTGCTTACCTTATATCAATGGAATGGAAGCCTTGTTCATCAGACTAGGTTGATGTGTAATTGACCTGAAAAGATAAAAATAAATTGAATTTTATGTTCACGGAAGCCGGTAGGAGAAAGAAAGGCAGTTCTTTTATATGAAAGCTTAATTAAACGCTATGAATCGCGTATGTGGCGCCGACCTTCATCAGTCTTGCAGACGAGAAACGCCCCTCATTCATATTCCTTGCTCGTACGAAGATTGTACACAAAATATTTTCATATTTAGATTAACCTAACGTATCCTGTGTTGGTTCAGTATAATAAGTTTTTGCAGCGAACTCAAACAACGGCCTCGTATAATAATGAAGTTCAGTCAATAGACGTTATAACATGTATCTTCACTAGGTATAATTTAGGTAAACATGCTCTAGCTTTCAGCCATATTTTTATATGAAGGCGTAAAACTGTGACATCAGTTTTATGATTGCCAAAAATGAGAACAGAAAAGTTTGGGCTAAGCTAGGATTTGGTATAATATCGTAACATGAGGCCTATAGTAAACCCACATTCCGCCAGTTATGTTTAGTCTAATGTTATAGGGCTTAGGCAAGCTTATTGCCTGCAAACGGGCACAAATCCAGAATCCAAATTCTTGATGAAAAAAAAAACAATAGGTAACAGTTGGTTGCATCTACGCAGGTAGTTATGTTCTACTAACATTGTGTGCTCTATCTTGTATTTTGCATCTTTCAGCTTCAATTATATCTGACAGTCCTATCATCATTTGAGTACCTACATCATTTATGTTGGTTGGGCTTTCAATCTAAACGGCTGTAATCTCAGCTCAGTACTTGTAAATATATCTGTGAATTTGTCATACATTAAAATGTTATTCATATGTGTACGGCCTAAAAACAAAAGGCTGGTGTTATAGATTTTAGTACTTATTAGATTGAGGCAAGATTGATACAAATCTAGACTACGTGACTATAACTGAGAAATTACTGATAGCAAAACCTAATAACACTATGCCCGACCTAGAAATCGAATCCGAGACCCAGTAGTTACATGCGACTGCTAGACCAACGAAGCAGTCACTGACTGACCTCGACAATCGTTGACATAAGCGGCGGTAATGATAACTTCTGACCATTTTTACCCAGAGCCAAGTTTAAGCAGCACCAAATTAACGTTATAATCTTATCAAAGGGTTATCGCGTGCAATTTTGAACACCCGTAATGAGGCTGCCGAGTTCCATACAAAGTTATCAATGTTTTTGCCACATAAAATATAGCACCTATATTTTGGTAAGTCGACTAATGGTAGTTTATGTGAAGGTTATAAACTCCTAACGAGTTTTTGTTTACAGTAAACATGAACAATAATAACGTACGACCGTATATACACAACATTGCTTTTAGGAATATTTGAAAATACATTCCCTTGGTAATATTTGATCAATATAGGTATACGTGACTGTGTACCTGTACTTTATATATATGCTTTTGACGCTAAAACGCGCTCATATTTTTTATGTAAACACGTTAATACAGTACATTGATGAAATAACTATGTATGCAGTCAAAAGTATATTAACAAACGTTTAATTAGAAAAACTTGTTACGTTGTTAAGTTTTGTTTGTAAACTCGGCAAACCGTCGTGTGGTAGTAATTTAAGCATAGAGACGTTTAGAAAAAAAAAATACATATTTTTAATGAAGTAAATGACTAATTGCATTTTAACTTAATAAGGGTTTTGACTGGCACCTAAAGTGGTTTTGACCTATTATTTTTAGTGAGGTTTCTTTAAAGTGAGGCAAATTGAACTCAAGTTGTTTACGTTCTGCCTTTTTCAATCTTGTTTGCGTACACAAACACTTTTCATTCAATAACCTAGCTTTTACGTTTGCATCGAGGCACTTAAAATCAGTGCACACAATCTTCAAGTATTTTTCAACCGAACGATTTCCTCGTTTTTTTTTTTTAAATTGGCTCAAATCGCGTTCCAATAACGCAATTGCTTGAACTCACTGCAGAAACTGGACCGACATCCCGGACTTATTTTAATCAAACGAAGCCCGGGAATTTCATTACAAGTCCTATAACTTATTGCTCGCGTTTGTTTTAACTTAGATGAGATCAGAGTGCTTGAAGTGAATCGGAGATTCTTCACGGATATTTATTGGCGAAATACATGTTAAACTAACATCTGGTTATCGTTGTAAACATCTTCACAGACTTCAGGAATCTTCGATACGATGTTACCCCGAAACAGCCATTATGATTCACCTTCGACATTCCCGAGTGACGACCATACACACGCCCAACGATTCTCCAATAAAAGTTTAACTGTCTCTGCACGAGAATAGAATAATGGCGGTAAAGTGCTAAGTTAAAATCCTTCTTCAAAAGCAAATACTTTAACTCACGAAATAAAAATTGCCTCGCGCTTAGCATAGGTTGGTGACATATTTCTGCATCTGTTTCATGAAAACTTAGAATTCAAAGACGCGAGCAGCACAAAAGCCTCTCACGAAAATGTTTTCCTCCACTTTTCTCGCATCAAGGCGAGAGCTAGCTGAGGTGCGAAGTTAAAGTGTTCACTGGAGGAGTTATGATTATAAATGATGCAGAGGGTCGAAGCAAAAGAAAGCCGCTAGTCGTTTACTACATCCCAACGGATGAAAATGGAAGTGCGGCGCAGCCTAGAAACATCAACTGGAGTAATCTTACGTTACATTGTGATCCACTGAATATTTGATCGAGTAAGCGCGGTTGGTATTAAAGTAACCTTGAAATAACTTACACGCGCATATTTGTCTGTAAAAATGTCGACACCCCAAATTCAGTAAGCCTGTGTTAAATAAACGCGTCCCAATCAGTTCTCAATAAATTACAAAACAAAATCAGATCGTTATAATTATGAGATAGCTCTGATCTCTATTACGGATAAGAGGCTGAGGTTCGTAATTGCGTCCCTCATTAGGCGTCACTCGCGTTTTGCAAAATTAGATTTTATTTATGAAATTCCATTGGGTATGACCTGAATCAACTTCAGGACACGGGACGCGATTATGTTTAACTTTTCATACTGAAATTTTCGTTGAATATAAATGGACCAAGTTTTTTCATTTTAGAATTCATTGAACCGTCGCGTGTAAGTACGTGATAGATGTGATGTAATTAAGAGGGAAAGTCTTTTTGTTTGTTTACGAGGAACTGGTGCCGTGCTGACGAGATAGCACCATCTATCTTCACGCCTATCTACCTCTATGTGGGCCACACGGCATTGTTTGCGCACGCGAGGGAATTAACTTAACGAGTAATCTTTTTAATGCTGCTGAATATGTGATAAAAATCTTGAAACTTGATTAGAACTCTGAAGGTAGTCTCCATGAAATATATATTAATAATCAGAGCCGTTGCCTTCAGCAATGAAGTACTAACAGCAAGAATAAATTTTATTATCATAAAGGTTTTCTGAGAATTCATCTTGCTTTATTATAAGAGCCTACAAATTTTAATACGACGATAACGGTATTTAATTTTGAAGAAAGTGGTTCTTGGCTACAGGTTGCTAAGGATAAAGTTGAGCATAAGACGAAAATGGAGTCATTTCTTTGAGCATTGTAGCTAATTTTATCTGTAGAGAAATGTCGCAAAATCCTGTATTATGTGTACTTAAACATAAGTTATATTGCGTAGACACCAGTGTCCTATATTTACGAATGACCTCTGACGCCAGTAAAACCCACGTGACAACAAACTAACTGGAGGAAAACTAAAGATGCGCCATTGATACTAGAAATTAGAAAAAAGAAACAAAATATTCTACTACGTTGATCAATTAAAGCATTCACGGTTGCATAGACCAAAAACATCTAATAGTATGGAAACTGGAGGAAAATATATTTATAACTAGAATATTCTGGGGAGTAGTAAGTGCATGTTTCAAGCATTTTAATTCGTGATTCTACTGTTATTTTGACCGGAACTACGTTCAAAGTTATTAACTTTAGTAAACACGGAAACGAGGACTTACAAGTTTGCATGTTGCTTAAAAAAGACTTTCTATTGGTGTAGTATACGACATCATAAAAAATGTCGAGGTGGCCAGCACGCCATGTTTCTTTGTAATACGAACATTATTTCAAGGTTTTGAATGTGCCTTGTAATAACCTGACACGCGTAATGTTACGTTTTGCATACGGGTCTTCCTTTTTTCACGTTTTAGATATGAAGCTATGTCGTTAAGGCGTGAGCAGATTCTGTAATGTTCACCTAATCTGGTTTTATGTTTGGAAAATTATTTTTTCGCAACAGCAGACAGGGAGCTCTACTGTAGAACTGTAAAAGGAAATATTTACTGTAGAACTCTTCTGAAAGCCTAAATGCGCCATGAATGTAGTGTAGAATATATATAGAAAAAAATAATGGAAAATAAACATAGTGTCTAACGGGACGTTAGATTAATTACCTGATAAAACTTTGTGTAAAAGAGCTAAATTATTTAGTAATTTGTTAGTCTGAATGACTTGTAATTTAACATGAAACTCCTACTGAACCTATACCTCCTTTAAACGAGTCAGGTCAAAATCAAAGCTTTGAATATGGCATTGCAATAATAAAATTTAGGTCATCGAAACTAGAAGAAGAAACAGCAATTGAACTAACAAAAGCAATGAGGTCGTTAGGTACATACAGTTAAAAGAGTCAAGTAAGGATGACGAGCACCCAAATTCTTTGAAGACGCTCTATATTTCATCGACATGCACTCCCGAATGTTTAAGGACGCATGCATACGAAAGATTGTTTTCCTTAACAACAGAAGGTTATAATTTTATACATAAGAGCATCTTTGATGGACATTATCCACGTATACAGAGATGATGAACAGTGAATCATGCGCCGCGTGTGGTCCCCAGTGTTTGTTTAAGAACCAAACTCCTTTCTAAAATCTCATAAAAAAGTTTGGAGTATAGTTTACAAGACTTGGCAATGGTTTGTGTAAAAAATATTTACAGTAACGTGGTCTGTTTGTATTGTTTTAGTACAGATTAAGAGATTTAGTGGTCGATACTTTAAGTATCGAAACATATTAGCATGGGAGCAGATGGTAACCGCATATCCCGAGTCTTAAAATGCAATAAAGATTTATCTTCGGACGAAGTTTCCTATAACAAAGTGTGTGATTTAGAACCAAATCCTAGTCTAAAATAAATATATGTCTCTATTGGAATTTTAAAGAACTTATTCCAAATTCATTAAAAAAGTGATTTGGTTTCGTAAGAACATTCCCGAAAATTGACAGTTACAAATGAGACTGATTACGAAACATAATTAACGAGTCACACACATGTGCTAACTAAAGAGAATAAGACAAAGTGTGAGATTTTTAGCGGCTTATTCATTCGAATATCTTCGTGAGATAAAAACGTCATGATTCCATCCATATATCTAATTCCGTAAGTAGTTCAGACGATTACGATAAAACCAAATAAAGAATGCTGCGTATGTATGAGCTAAATCGATCGTTGTGCAATATAAATAGTTAAACAATCAAAATAGCTGAGTGTTTCAACATTTACGCTAAAACCTTCATCGGACAAATGTGCGTATTCTGTAATCACCTAGTTTTATAATAAGTCGACTGTTTTCAAACGTTTGTGTGTTTTTATGGAAATTACCACGCACGTGCGATAAACAAGATGGTAGGAAACCTACAAAAATTAGAAAAACAACTAAAGGGATTTACATGTGAGATTGAAGACGACTTGGATCCAACCATCTGGCGTAGAATAGAAGTCGATCAACGTCCAGACGTTTTCGATCGACTGTAAATTTATTTCCGCAAACTGTTGAACCATCCATCATCTGATATTGATCCATGAGGACTACTTCTGTTTACTATCGTAACAAACCATAAATCTTGATCGAGCAAGTGTTTCACCGCCATAACAAATGCAAATTGAAAGTGGTTGGACACACTTAGAATTAGAAGTTGGAGATACAAAGCGATAAATGTATTGAGGCCACAAACAAATCTAATTCGATTCGAATATGTCCAACAATTCAAAAAACAATTAATTAATGTTTTTATGCAGTTTTTTTAATAGTATGTTTTAAATAGTACCTTCATGTATTGGTATTTCTCCGTTTGTGTTTCGTTAGATAACCAGTCTTGTGATGTTCGTTCAAATGCTCATTTTAAAAATAGAACAGGACAAATTGTCTTCGATTGATTGAAATGAAATCAATATGCAACTAACAAGTACAACAAGCAATGCTGCAATTGCAGGCATGAATACAATCAGTTCCTATTAAATAGTTGTTGTTGACTAAGGCGTGTTGATTGTTGATAAATTACAAACTCCCTTGATATTTGCACACATTTTAACTCCTTCATCCAAGAAATAATCTGTTGTTTTGTAAATTGATGGGATGTCCCAATTCGCACTATAGTGCAAAGGGTCGAAAGAGATAATATATCTCATTGTTGTTCATATTTAGAATTCAGATATGCGAGAAGATATTAACATCGATCAGAAAGATAAAAGAAAAGACGAGGTTTTGAAAAGTGAAGATCATGTCCTGAAATAATGTTCAAAGCAAAATTCTGGCAACGTAAGCAGCTGGTTAGCATTGGTGTACACAGTAGGCTATTCCCTTATTCATCCGTAATATTAAGAATATACCTACAAATAATGTGTTCAAAGAGTCGGTCAGTTTAATTGTCAAGGAACCACAACGCAATTCGCAGGTATGAGCAGTGACATCACGAAAAGCGAAATATTAGCAATTCCTTCCGCCACGTTCTACCGTTCCGCCCGAACGCCTGTTTTATGATCAGACACCTCGCTCCGAAGCATGACTCGCGTTGCTATCATAGCTCCGGTGAAATTTTGTACACCTCGTCGATTCGCACCTGATATTAGCATCTGATGAACAACACATTATACATCCATTCAGAGGTTCAAAATCGAACGGATATAATTATAGGATGTGATGATGGTATTTGGATAACAACGTTCTTTGGAAAAGCTATAACGCAATACTTATGCAGTAGTAATAAGAACTAGGTATTCAGACCACAGATCTATAGTGTTAGAATAATTTTATAGAGTTCATACGGAGGGATAATCTTCAGAAAAGCGCGATCTATTCGAAAAATCTTTCACCATTTGAAAGGTTCAGTATTCCGAATGGACATAGACTGTTCAATATACCATGCAGGAACAGCCGTTCAGTTAGCTAGTTTTTAATAGACCTGACAGTTGGATAAAACCTTGCTTAATTGTCATTTCAACAAGTTTTATAATTTTATCTACTTCACTTCAGAACACATTTTGGGAACGATCGCTAAGACTATGCTTTGCCAAACGGATATTCTTTAGTTTAGGTGCTTATTTCCATCATTGTACACTTATCAACTATAACTTGACACTGTGACTTGTGACTCTTCGCGACCAAGGTTGCCTATCTTGCAAACACGATGTTTATTTTAAGAATATATTTTTTCAAGTTGTTAGTTCCTTATTATCACGTTAAATACATTCGGGTTCTTAAATGTTAATTATTATTGTTTTTGGCATATTACTAAATAAGCACTAAATTCTAGAACATTGGATTTACAGTCTTTTCGAGGCAGTTTCTTATCCAATATACACTTGGTGTAGGAATAAATGGCAACCTCAAAACTTGGTAGTGATGCCAGACGCAACGTTTGAATAAAAAGAAACGGTTTCTATTATCAGATCTGAGCAGCTTCTTCTACAGGCATGAGAGTATGCCTAACATAAGCAGATCCTAGTATTCTATCCATGACGTACATATTCTGTTTCGGGTAACTGACCCTGACCTTCGTAACAAAGGCTAATCAGGGTATAATTTGTATTATTAGCAACGGATCACTGTCAAGTATAGGCTACTCTATTCTTAGAGGCGATTTGTGTAACAGGTTCACTGCCCTTATGACATCACACTTCGAAGACCTGGGAGAGTATACAAATAACTCTTTGGTTCATTTTAGCTTTGCTGCAATCTAGATTGATACAGTTTTTATAACGAACAAAGTCACCAATAAAAAAATGGCTGAAAATCTAACCACGCGATGACGCAAGATAATTTGGAGCACTGCGTCGACTTCCTCATGTGAAGAACTAGCAAAATCGCTGCCATAAAACGCATAGTCGTTAAATATGATGTCTTTTCACATAAAATTGATGATTTCACTCGATTTCCTACGTTCAAAACTCAGGCGGAGAATATTTCTATCAACGTTTATGTTTATTACTGTATCTTACGCTTTTACACTCATGCGCATAACATCTTGGCGTAAGCAGTCTTACGCGGCCTGGAGATAAATGTGCTGCAGTAATGTAACTGAAGGTTTTACGGACGAGACAATTTGCTTGTAAGTGAAGTCGTTTTCCTCCTTTGAGTTACCAATTCTGCACAGACAAAGGGAAACTTGTGTTGCTGGTATTTTTCTTCTATCACCGATGGATGAGAACTGGGGACTCTAGTACTTTTACCAAACAATAAGTTATTCTTTGCTGTAATAGATGAACACAAACAGTAGCAATTCCCTTCTTGGTATTGAACGTATAGATTTGAAGATTGGATTTACCCGCATGACCAACCATAAAACAGTTCTATATTATTGTACGAGTATCTCTCCAATATTTGTAGCAACTGGTGCCATATGTCGACGCTGACAAATTGGGTTCACCTTAAAATATACGACTTCGTTCGCTCTCGACAGCTTTATTACGTTTTAAGACTACTCCAAATGGGGTGGTGTTAAATTAAAACAAAATAATGATTGATACCTTTTACAGTGACAGGGTCAAAATGAGAAAAGTAAGCCTAGAGATAAATGAAACTTGGTGTGTTTACATCAGCTGTGACGCAATCGCATATCTTCACGTTGATTGTAAGAAGGGAGAGAAATAACTTGTCAACTTTTATCCCCTTATCTTTTTCTTTTGAATGTTAATAACTTGCTTCCTTGTTTATCTGGGAATAACAGAAAAACTTCGTAACACCTGCATTGTTTGCTCACGAGTTGTGCAACTGGAAAAGTAAAGTTGATAGCGTTTGGTGCTCTCTTACCACTGTTGCGCAATTTCATATATTTGAACTAGAAAACTTGCCTTTTAGTGCTACTATTCAGTCTATATTTTAAGGTACTTTAAACCAGTGGCCTGCTCTTTTTTCACAATAGTCTAATTCAAGTTTTGTAGAGGTTACTTTTGTATTAGACAAGAATCTTTCTATTTTTAATCTTCAAAAAAATCTAATGCAGAACTAGTGGTGAAGATCAGAAGAATCAGAAGTAATGATCGAAAAAAGTATCCTATGTGTTATTTCAGACTATAATCTAACTCTGTGCCAAATTTCATCAAGATCCGTTTAGCCGTTTTGACGTAAAGAGAAACAAATATCCATACATCCATCCTCACAAACATTCGCATTTCTACTACTTATTATAGTACGATAGGAAGAATTGCGCCAAACCAAATGGTGTAATAAAGTGTTCAGATTAAAGATTACAATCATGCATTAAGTAGCAGGTCGCGAGTCTATCGCCTACCCACATTCCTTTCCGCCATTTCTGCTTGTTTACCTCAAAAACTTGCTGTGACAAGTGGCTAACATTCTGTTTTTCTTTCTTTTCCTTTTTTGCGCTAGTGGGCACGCCTGAATGGCTTTGGCTGGACAGGTAAAGATCTTCATTGAGTGTCACAATTTTCGTATGGCTTTAGCTTTAGTCATGCCTTCTGTCGTGGGATTGATTTAAAAACAGTAATCGTCTGGATCTATTATTACATGCTTTATTGAAGTTAGAATCTGGTTATGTTGTTAAGGAAATTAACCCAATCGATCAATAATTTCATCACAATCATTATTTTTCCCTGTGCTAGAAAGCCGAAGGGATATGAAATGAAACAACTATATCTTATAACCAGTTGCGTAGAAATCTTGTCCGCGTAGGCGTAAGCGGAGTTGCCTCACCGGTGGATAACTTCGTGAATGGGATCGCATACGGGATAAATAGCTATAAGACAAAACTAAATTGGGTATTACTGGACTTTTCCTTTTAGCCGGCCACTTCGGGACTAGTTACGATTGAAAGATACAAGTTATTGTATTAGATTGTGAGAAAAGAACTTCTTTTGTATTTTCTTCTATTCATTAGACCCTCAGCTGGGAATTTGGTGCTTGTACGTGGCTGCCAATATGTCTGTTTTCTACGGTAATCATCTCAGTACAGTTTATTGCTTTTGTATTACAAAGGGCATGGATACAAAGCTTATTAAAAGATATATCTCAACAGATTAAACCTGTAATAAATTCGCCTTTAAACATATCATCGGTTCGTTGAATCCGATTAGCGTTCCCATATGGTAGAATCATATTTTTTGTGTGCTCTCGTTTCATGCAAGGCTTCGAATCTCGCCGTATTGATATTCTTGGATCGTGCCAGATGTGCTTGTACTTTTAAACAAAGTGAAATTGAAGCTGTTTTGATTTGGTCAAGAATCGAAATATAAGCACAGTCAGGTTTTAAATTCAATCATGCAACTTTCTTAAGAAAGTTCTACAGTCGATAATGGACAAGACTCAGTCAATAAGCGGCTCTTTACAGCCACATGCAAACAGGCTAGTAATAGCAATGCACAATGTTCATTACCAATGCAATTCAATAATACTTGTATCCGTCAAGTGCGTTTCTCTTTACGATCGTCGCACGCGTCTACTACTCAGTACATCCAAAGCCCTTAAGACAGTTCATTGCACCCATTCGTTGGTACCAGATAACTAATGTGAGAAAACACATTCCCCGAATGGAAGTTATGACAGTTATGATAATATTTAGCTGCTCCACTAATTAGAATTACACAGCGTGAGGATCACTTGACAACTTTTTATGATATTCCATTTTTATATTTTCATTAGACGGAGAAAGTTATATTTTTAAAGTCAATATTGTCTGGGAGGGAAATAAATAACTGAGGAAGTTTTCAATGGAACTTCGTTAGCACCGAGTTCAGTATCAAGTAAACTTTTGAACCACGACCATAAATTAACTAGAGGTAGGTTATCACTTCATAATTTATACTGTAATTGGGGAAGTTTGAGATTCCTATAATCGAAAATGGTGTTTTCATTTGGTTTAAAGTCATCTTGCACAAATACACAATTTTTTATAGAGTATTTATTTATTTAACATTTTAATTGCGACTAATACTGCTCGACGTAGGATTCGCTTAACAAACATACAAAAAACACTCAAATTGAAAACTTTTCCTTTTTATGAAGTAGAATAAACCGGCGGAAAATGTGGTTCATTTGTTGGGCCACGTAATGGTTCTTAATTTGTCAGGCGTTTAGCCTGTATAGCCTGCCTAGCCTTTTCCCAACTTTGTTGGGGTCGGCTTCCAGTCTAACTGGATTCAACTGAATACCAGTATTTAAATTGAGCGACTGCCTATCTGACCACAACCCAGTTACTACTGGATAATACGATAGCCCTTGGTAAGAATGGTTGCCAGACTTTCAGGTACCTAACTGACTATCCGTAACGACCAAAAGATCAAAGATGTAAAAATGACAGCCAACCAACCGCTTAACGTACTTTCCAAGGCACGGAGAAAAATCGGTATGTAAAGGATGGTCACCCATCCACAGATCAATCTAGGCAAGCGGGGCTTTACATCATCGACCCGAGCGGCTGGTATTATTATATACGGAGCCAACTGCTTAACGTGCAGAATTAAACATTATAATGAACGAACAGATGACACTAGTCATCTTCAATTCTTCAGTACCGTATGTATTCTTCACATTCATGTCACAGTCACAGATACCTTTATCAATATGTTATGCGAAGTCACTACAATTTATTTTACTGCAAGCCTGATGACGCATAATAAACGCGGGTCAATGAGATAACCCTTTTCTTTTCATGCCGATTAAAAATGTTATTGTAGTTTATATTGACGGCACGGTTGGCGCAGTGGCTGAGCGATTGACTGCTGCGCTGCGTGTCTGACACAAACTATGGCCTACAGGTATTTGTTCCAGGTCTGGCTGTTTGTGTAGTAGTTTAAAAGTTTGTAAACGCACCCACGAAACAGGAAATATTCTAGTGTAGGGCAACGTTTATTTCTTTTTATGAAAAGAAAGATATATTCATTTTATTGGCACAGACCGGTATACATTCATACATTACATCTAAAACATCTATTGCAGGCATCTCAACCAATCATCGAGTTCAATATTGAAGCTATCATATCCATAAAGTACTCAATTCCTCCGCCAATTGACCGACGCGGCAAGATGGTGCAACCGGCTAGGGTGGCAACACTGACCTTAATTCGAAATAGATCGGCGGAATACATTTATGGGTTGAATTAATCACTTTATTGGCTACAATGACCGGCATTGATGACAATGCGAGTGGGTTGGCCCCAGGATCGGCGGAGCTCGATCGCCTCGAAAGTAGAGCGTATGTTGACCCATACATTGTGTTCATATAAATTACACGCCGCTGATTCAAAATAGAGCCGTTATTAGATTGGGAATGGGCCATATAAGACATTAGCGGCACATTATATTGCGATATAATGTGGCAACGTGCCCAACTCGATCCTAGAATGAAATAGGGCTACACCAGCTGTGGCTTCTACACAATTAAAAGTGCAAAATCAAAAATAAATTCAGGTTACATTTTCATTACCGAATTGATCTTGCGGTGTGTAACCTAATTGTGAAAAGGGTTCAAAGCTCCGTAATGGTCAGTGATGACGTCACTTCTGGTCGTAACCGATCCGGAATGTCACCCATTCAAACAATGAGCCATCCATTTCGATGGGTTTGCCGGAACATTGCTTGTTTTGTTTATCGTTAAAAAAGCTTCGGGAAACAGAGGTTCGGCTAATGTTTTTGAGATGTCCGCCGACGTAATTGACATATAACGTGCAGGACTGCCATTACTCCGGCGCTGTTACACAAAACGGCGTGTTGGTTTTAATGTTGACGCCGATTTGACCTCGACTAATGCAATAGTATGAACATCTCGCCAACAAAGTGAGTCACAAACGCACAAGACGGTTCAGAATATCGTGATGATTCAATAGCGCTATTCTTGCGACGCGGTACGGTTAACCAGTGACAGCTTTATGTACAAGCATGTTGTAATAAACGGTGTTGTATCATAGCCAGTTAGAAATAGGTCAACAAGAACTATCCTTTGAGCACAGGTGTGTAGAAAAGTTACATAAATTTGCGTGCCCCACGCTAGGTTGTGGCAAGACTACCTATAAAACTGACTTCTAACTTTATAGTTCAACAAACGAATTGCAATTCCAAGAGTACAACTACCAACAAGCTTATCAAAAAAGGCAGTAACATAAATATAGCTGTAAAAAAGTTGCTGCCAGAGTAGTTTTTGAGGACTTTTTGTAGCCAAATTGTAGGTGCTACTACAAAAAGGTCCCATAATTTTTGTCCGACAAGCGGTCACGGAGATCGCTCGCTTAGATCGCGACAAAACAATGACAAAAAATACGCCGCTATGTTCAAGCAAAAAAACGTCTATGAATGTCTATGAATATAAACGACCTATGCACAGATGGTACAATAAATTAGTCATTGTTCGATTTAATATGGCGCCTGTAGCATCGTGACAATACTGTATCTGTTTTAATAGTGAAACGATATCTTAAGCACGCGTATAAAAATGTAAATCCAAGTAATTACTAGCAAGACTCGGTGGAGATAACATTTAAAAAATTTAAAGAATGCATCTCTATTACGAACGAAACAGAAGTTTGTTAAGCGTATTCAGAAAACATTCGTTTTACGAACGTCGTTTCTGAAAAATAATAGCTCCGAGACAGGCTACAGTTTTTATTATAAAGGAATATGAATAATAGGAACGTGATTTTTTGCCATTATTTTATATCATTTGAAGGTCTTTGTTGTCTGCTTTATTTCAAAACAGGACGGTAAATCGTTAATGGTAGCTCGAGTTAAGTTTTTTGAGGTAAATCAAGACATGACTACAAAAATCTGCTGACGGTTTTTCTTGTTATTTACTATTAAATTACCTGTTTTTATACCCTTATCTACAAGGTGTAACATAATCAATGCAAGACCTCTCATGTTCTACGAGACCATGGAATTAGAAAACACAATGCAACCAGCTCAATATGTTCGGTAAAATTAAAAAAATAAACGAAAGTCATAGAACTGAGATTGTTTTTGTTGAACTGTTTTTATTGAACTGTGATTTTCAAGGTCAGAGACTACACACCAGAGGTCTAGCGTTTATTCTGTTACACCCTATATTAAGATTCAACTGTTTATTGTATCGTCAACCACGATCTGATGTCCGATACACCAAACCCATTCGAACGAAATTACTTTTGGAGATCTACAGACGTGAATTCCAACGAAAACATTCTTGACCAAACATGGGATATGAATTCCTAGACCAAACACTGCTTCCACTTGAAAACTGGGTCAACTAAAAATACGTTCCGAATGTTCCGATTGATAGCGTGATTCAATCGAGTCTTTCACGTTAGGCCAGATAGTCCTAAATAGGTAACAAAACGCAAATGAGTTGAACTGGGTCGAGCAGGTTCCGAGACGAGAGTCAGACGAACGATAACCAATCTTAGTAACCACCAGTTAAAATGTAAATCAGCAGTTAACTCACTAATGGAAACTGTTTTAACGATCGGGGAAAAGTTCAGGAAAATGGCTTGTCGTAAGTGGAGTCAATTTTGTTATGTAGCCTTTGTTATGTGGACTAGTGAAGGCTTTTATGTAAAATAAAAAGCGGTTATCCAAAGTTAGTTCTTCTCTAAAGGTAATGTATAAAATGTGGTTGTAGATAAATGACTGCCCGAGTCCTGTCATTGCCAATCCGCTGCAGGACTAGACAACAACCACTAGTTGTATGTATTAACAGCATTTTTTTAAGGTTTATTTTAAAATTCAAATAAATTATGCCATGCGATTAGAGACTAACAAAGGTACCACTACACTGACTGGCTGAAGGACGGCTTATTCTTAGCAACTTTTAATCTTGTTTTTTTTTAATACTTAATAAACTTGCGTTTTTCCACATGCGTTTAACTAATCTGATGTGACGCCATAATGCGGACTACGCTGGCACATGCTTGCCAGATTATAATGATCAGGGAACAGAGAGAATACGTCTAACGTCTACGAAGACAATATCAGCCAGTATTTTAATTAAAGGTTAGGAGAAAATTGACAACAACAAATATAACTATAACATTGTTCTGGTTACTCATGGATCGGATGTAATTAAGCGCATTAGCACTTAATAAACATTTCACAACTATCATTGTTTAAAAATTATATAAATTATGTATTTTATATAAAGATGTTCCTAAGTTAAAGTCCTGCTAGTGTAATAATTTTATATGAAAGCCAGTAATTCAACCTGCCTTAGTTTAAAGCCCAAAGCTACCTTTAAAATCCTAGTTCATCCCTGTCCGAGTATCTTACTCACACCAAACTATCGTTTCACTTAGGAGAATTTCAGAATGCTATAAATGTTCGCTTGAAATCACATGGCGGTAATATCAAACTTTCTCTAACATAAACTTGTCAGTTTAAACAGTTTTTACGCAACAGCGACATTCGCAAACAAACTGATCTATCGCAATACTTATTACTGTTGGATTTTTCTTTGTCACGAGGCTTTTGCAAGATTGACACGCTTCACGAATATGGGTTAGGTTGGGCGCCAACAACAATTAATAAATCAATTCATATAGGTTACTAGGTACCTGCTTTATTTATGTTAGTCATAAGGATGGATCTGAATTTTGATGGACGGAGAGCGAGAGGAAGGCCAAAGAAGAGATGGATGGATTGAGTAAGAAATGATATGACGGAGAAAGGAGTAAATGATGCCGTGACGTCTGATAGGGGAGAATGGAAGAAGAAAACGTATTGCGCCGACCCCAAATAGAATGAGAAAAGGGAGGGACCCTCGACGAATATCTGTCGAGGCTCTCCTTAGACGGTTAGATCAAGGGCCTGTAAGAAGAAGAGAGTACTCCTCGATATGGCTCGCATTGTGAGCAGGTTCCTCTCTGAATCTCTTCTTAATGCGAGCCAATTTCAATAGCTTCGACCCTGCTCCCGATACCGGCAGTAAACTGTTTTTACAAATATATATCATTTTTAATTAGATTTGTGTTAACAAAAAATATATAAAAATGAAAAAAACTTAGGGACTAGTGAATAAAAGTAGGAAAATAGAGTTTTAATTATGTTTTCCGAATTCTGCCGAACATAACCAATGATAATAAAAATATTTTATTAATTCATGGTCCATGCTTACTCAGGCTCTATTTCATATGAAATCGGTAATTTGCAGGCATGTTATTGTTTGCCAAATTCGCTAACATACACGTACGGCACACGTAACATATACGGCAGTCTATGAATGTTCGGTGGCATAAAGTGCTAGGTTTCGTTCACACTTTCAGAGGTTTATTTGCATCAAAATTGGCGAACAGCTTCCCTGGCGGAGTTAGTCCGCGGAAAAAATAATATCTTTTGTTTGGATAGGGCCGAAAATCTCTGCAGTGCCAAGTATCATAGAAATATGAATCTGGCTGTTCCACTTTCCAACGGGAAATATTCTCTTATAATGCAGTGCAATGCTAATAAATGTTGAACTGTTCATGATACAATAATTAATTCATTATAACTTGGTCATCGTCCTTTAAAGTAATTTAAAAGATGATGACCAAAGTTTGGTTAGTAGGAAAGTAATTTTACAAATTGCCAGCACGATTTCAACACAACCGTGACAGAACTTCATAACATGCTACACACGAACTCCTGTGGAAATTGTGCTTGATTTTCTTTTGATATTCACTCGCCATTTTCAATGTTTGAAGGCAACTAGAATATTTTTATGCATGCGACCTATTTCCGAGCACTGACATTTGAACACATGGCGCGCAATATGTATTCAGATATTTCAGGTGAGGTCGTTGACCGCAGGATACGGCTGTGACGAGTTGACGACGCGGGCTTAACTAGTGTGCTTCACTCAGGTTTAATGCACCCAACACGCGAAATGGATTATGGAATATAATATTTTTGAGGTAGTAGGTTTGCTAAAACTTGATAGGGACCTAGTTCTGTGTTTTTGGGTTTAGAGGATTTTTCCAACAGTATGGTATTATTTCCCTTAAGGTTATTCAATAAGGTAAGTGGTCCGAAACTAAGGATATTCGATTGGTCGATCTTAAGGTTAAGTCGCACTTGTCTAGGTTAAACCCGGGATGGGTGAACCCATTACATACAGACTTTCCTCCGTGCCTCGGAAAGCTGTTGCGTTGGTCCCTGATGCCATTTGTAGATTTTTGACAGTTGTTACAGGCAGACAGTGGCCCGAAAATCTGACAAATACTCGTATCAATGGGTATCATATTACCCAATGCTTGCTGGGTTGTGAAGGCAGTCACTCCATGTAAAATACTGGTATTCAGATGCTAGACTGTGAGTTAACCCCAACATAGTTGGAAAAAACTAAGTAGATATTGATGGATGATAGGTACCTACTATTGAAAAAAAAAATACTTCACGTGTAATACCCGAGTACAATTTGGCATACTTAAGTACAAAGTTTTAAGAAGGACACCACACAGTCGGGTTGACAAAAACGACGCTTTACAGAGCCGAAGTTTCCTCATTACTTTATATTACTTAAATGCTTTTAACTTATACATGACTGGCCCGCGAAGTATACCTAAATTCCCCTTACAATATCAGATATCTTCCATCAGTCTTGCCGTTACGGAGATTATCCGTATTAAACGGACAAGAAGAAAAAAATGTACAGTCAGCAGAGGAAATAAGTAACCAGGTTCGTCAAATAAAACTGAAATTTTCATAAAAATTAATGAACGATTTCGAATGAATGTCAATTTATTTGATAGAAAACAAACAGTTTATTTAAATTAAGTTTGAGTTGAAAATGTTTAACACTTTCTTACACACAACACAAACTCAACTGTATCTATAGTATATCTATAGTTATCTCCCTTGCTGACTGTACCATGTGTTACGTAAGTAGCCACAGTTTCAATAAAAAAGCTGTTATGTTAAAAGAATAAACAGATACTTCGATTTTCTATAGATCATATATATAGATTTATATATTATATACTCAATGCAGATGCAATTAAAAGATAGTTTATTTAATAATAAACAGATGTGGGAAAATATGTAAAGTAATCAAAATGTTTATAGTTATCATAATAACTGTAAGATTGGAATGAATGTTGTCATCAGACCATGTGTCAGTTTAATATAGGAAACACTCAAACAGTACTTGAGTGATTTTAATGTGACATTTGGTGCTAGCTTTTTTAATTATTTTATTTTAAGTATTTAATGTTACTAGTTATAAAGTATGGTGGCATGCCCTCTTACAAAGAAAATGGAAAGCTGTTATTAGCACAAAAACTAGAGTAAAAACAAACAATAGATAAATGTTTGTAATTTATATCAATTGGCATGGTAAGCCAATTCAGAGGAATTGGCATGTTAAGCCAATTCAGAAGACCATGGACAGCATAAACTCGGAAACCAAGTAAGATTAGCCAATATGACTACATGATGGAGAAAGAAATATTGATTCAAGAAGGTAACTACTTAGAATTGTAAAATAATTATGTAGTGGAAAAGCGATTGATCTAAACATATTTTACAATTATTTCTTTTTTTGTTTGTACCTATAAATATTTATAATATCACGCCTATAAACCTTGAAGGGTTAGGTAGAGATGTATGTAATACTCCAACAACACCAGCACTAATCCAGAGTTTTTTTTCTATATATATATATAATAATTAATAGATAATTAAGTACTTGATTATCTTGAAGACGCTGGTGACAAAGAGATAAGTAATCTTTCTTCTAAAACAAATAAAAAGCAATTGATTGATAAGATTGTTATATTTAATAATTTATATTGATTTTAGATATAATTATTTGAACTTTTTACCCACACATGTATGCCCAGACATAAATGAAGGTTGATGAAGCAAAAATAATACTTTTGTAAGGATTGTGATTTTGCTGTAAGCAATATGATACTCTACTTAAACACAAAAATTGCTTAAAAGAAATAGCTCAGCTTGGCTTATTTTTTAAGCAATTTTAGTACACATTATGAAACAATTTCAATCCCATGGTACTTCAATGTCAATCATACAGGTATTAATTTATTTCCTAAACTAGCAGGCGCCTGCGGCTTCCCTCGCATTTGTGAACGAAAAAAGTATCCCATGTGTTATACCAGACTATAATCTAATTCTGTGCCAAAATTTCATCAAGATCCGTTCAGCCATTTTCAGATGATAGAGTAACAAACATCCATTCTCACAAACATTTGCATTTATAATATTATAGTAGAAAGGACCAATTTAGTTCATCATATTAACACAACCTAACGAGGAAAATCTTATGGCGTAACTAACAAAAAGGTATCAAATAGTATTGCTGTTTTATAAGTAGGTTTAGCTAAAATAACAAGAAACAGTCCAATATCCATTACAGACCACTTCAACCAAAAATTTTGTTTGAAATCAAAGAAATTCATGACAAGCGTAGATTACCTTTATCTCATTTAACTATTTGAATCAAATCAAAACATTTATTTGCATAACACAGGTTTGAGAGATGTTACATAGTTTTTTTGATGCATTCAGTACCCTGTTTTATCAGCCATACAATTTATTGATACTGTGCACAATTAATTAGTTACAGCATTTAATATTGTTATAGACAGGTAATTGCATTTTCTATTGTAATATAAGTTTTCCTCATTGATAATTTAGTTGAACAATTTTAATATGCTATTTTAATATGTGGTTTTATTTAAATATAAATTTATAAATAAAATATATTATCAGGAATCAAAGTAATATGTGTTGAAGATAAGTAAGAGGAAATGTGAATAAATCCAAGATAGGAAAAACCTACCGTAAACTTTTTTTATATTATTTGTTTAAGATTACAGTCAAAGAATTTTGAAAGTTCTAAGTAAGTGAATCATTTTCTTCAGACTCATGTTATTTATTAGTCAGGTAAACTCATACATGAGGTGTCAATTCAGGTGAACAATGATAATTAAAAGTTCAGTTCTTGGCAGTAGTACTTTAGACAAAGAAGTAGTTTCAAAAACTAAGTAACTAGTTAGCTTAGCTTGTTACCATTCTAAATCTGCTATTAATTCCGTTATTTTAAGCTTGAAAATAGAGCAACTTTAACCCAAGTTTATGTACCTACTTAACAAGTAATTTATTCAAGATTTAGGCCAGTAAGTAGGTGGAAGAGACAAGCATGAAGTTGTAAGACAGGTTATAGATAAGTTTACTTAACTGTAAATACGCGTGTTCTTGTCACACAAACTCAACGTGGCCCTTTACCAATAATACGGCGCCCACAATAAAGCAATGAACCATAATTACTGTTAAGACATTCACTTGTAAAATGATTCTTAGATTGTATGAAGGGTACGTCGCTTCGATGGTTTTCTTGTAGACAGGAGGTCAAAGGACGACTTCAATAAATAGTTTTAAAGGAAAAAGCGTCTGACATCAGATTTTTACACAAACAATAGAATAACCATCGTCAAAGTTAGCATTTTCTTACAACCACATCCTGTAAATCTTCGAGCATTTAATGACTGCAAATATGTAAATTAAACTCACTTACCTTGCACTTAGTTTGTCTTGACGCCAAAAAAATAAAATAAACAATATTTTAATTCATAAACAAAACACTACATAAATCGACAGTCACACACCAAACCACAGTCCAGTCAACTCCACGGTTCTCAAACTTGACCCATCCCGAGTCTCCCGGCCGGAGAGAGATCCTTGCCAAACAAATAATTTCTCCGTTTTGTCTTACCAGTAACTAAAATAAATCTTTTTCTAATCGGAAAATAACTAAAACATTATTCAAAATGGAGCACCCAGTCTACAATAGATAAGTTTTAATTATCGAAAATTAAATTTGATACATATCATCAGTGATTCTTTTTTTTTTAGCGAGTGGCAATTTTTTGTATTCTATGTGATTTTTGATATTTTAATTAAGTGCCATCTCTTGGTTTTTATTTGCTCTCTCGTTTCTGTAAATTTTAGCGACATCTATATTCGGCTTCTTTTACATTTTGTTTTTTAATGACAGCGCCATCTATGTTCAGTAGTTTTAAGTGCAATCTGCTGCAAAACTAGAAATTGGTAAAGCGCCATCTAGTAGCGAGTAGATTATAAGACGCGTTAGTGATATCTGTTATCTAGTAGCCATACTATTTCTGTTAGTATTTAAGCCAATAGATGGCAGGCCGACGAAGGTGTAAAAGTAATAACATATTTACTAGGTGGAGGTGTAAATTTTAATATTTGCGAGCAAAGCAAGACTCTAGCTAGTAAATTAATTACTAGCCTATAATAAGTAAAGACGAGATCCAATTAAGTCAAAAAGTATATTTATAAATGAACTGTGTTGCTTTTATGCTGCTGTATCTACAAATAAGATTAACGTAGCTACTTGTTAGCTATCCTAAAAAAGTTAACGTAGGTAATGTTAACTTTTTTACCTAGATTAATGTGGAATGGAAAGAGCTGTACTGATAAGCTTTTTGGCTGGAATGGCAACGCGTAGAATAATTCCAACGATCTATTCAGACCTCCAGTGTCCAGCCAGCTTATACCTACTTAACTTAAGGTGAAGATTTCTTGAGAACGGCCAAAAATCAGGTTTTTTAACGCAGTGTATTTCTTAAACCATATATAATTTTAATCACTGAAAAAAATATGATATTTTTAAGGCTTTTTTGCATACATTGATGGAATTCAAATTATAATTAAACATACTAAAATGTGTAAAAAAAATATTCAAACACACCTCTAAATTCTGTTTTAAAGCAGTTTATCTCTTCAATATTAATCGTAATTATAATCAAAAGTATACCATGAAATTTCCAATGCCAAACTGCGTTCAATGATGGATTGTTTTTGATTGAATAGTTAATATTTAATTTTATACAAATTTATTTGTATTTTTACGACAAACGTATGCAGTAAATTCCAACGTCAAAATGTATGAACAAGGTCGACGACATAATACTGCGCCTTAAGTAAATGGCACTAAGTTTTTAAGCTATAATTACTTTTAAGCTATAATTACTTACCGATGCAAACACAGCGATAATTATTTGAGAAAACTACGATTCAAATTGCTGGAAAATTCCTGAATCCTGACGTACCTATTGTGGTAGGTATTATTTTATATACACAATACTGGTTACAACTTAAATTACAATCTAGGTTGTAAGGTAAGTCCTTGCAACCTAGATTGTAGCCTGTTTAAATGTATTTTATCCTGAAACAAAAACCAATTAGTATCCAAAACAATAAGTAAATTCCCATTTGATCAGGAGCGGCCACCTAAACGGCATACGACATTGTGTCGCACATATGCTGATATTCCCAACGCTGCTGGTCCCACTCTAACGAGCTGTCAGTTCTGTCACGCGTTTGTGACAACTGGCGGAGTTGACGGCCTATCGCACGGCTTTATCTATTTCAACGAGATTCGACCCGTCGCCCGTTACCCGTAGTTCTAGCCAGTAGGTACTGCCCGTTATTTTTGTTTCGAGATTTTAATCTAAGATGTAATTTCAATGACAGTAATGTCACCGGGAAAATGTAGTGTGAAGTTAGCGCGCTTTATTTTTAGTTCTACAAATGAGATTACGATTGATCAAGTTTTTTGTTTTAAGTAGGTAAATGTCAATTAATGTATAACTTACTACAAGTTTAAACTGCCTTAAGAAAAAGAGGAGAGTAAATGTTATATTATATTATGGCAAAATAACCAATAAAACAATCAAAAGTCATCAACTATTGAATGAAAGTTATTTTCCACTTTTTATTGTTTTTTTTTAACACGCATTATTTAAGTGCTTACAATATTTTTTCCTTACGTACCTAACTTAAAGGTATCGATCATAATTTTCGATAAAAACGAATCATAAGATTTTTAATGGCTCAATAATTAATTTAATGGCTTAAAAAGCCATAATTACTAAACACAATTAGCTATCTGAATGAAAACTTTTTACTGAGCAATTGTGGATAGGTTTGGACAGCGGACAGTGTCAAAATGTATTAATGTTAGAAATGTAATGCAGCTGCATTAGTACATTTTCTAACAGAGTGTTTCGAGTTGAACACTCTGATTAACCATCGAATCTTAAAAGACTTTATTTATTTATTAATTTAATATTAGGCTTCTCAACAATGAGTACGCTATTACATTGTAATTTACACATTGCCAACTTAAGTCTAAGCGCCTCATTACTTATAGAAAAGCACAGCATGCACTACATTTTGCGCTGATAATAACATAAATTAATTTATTAAAACAATTAATACAGATATTAGAGAGAGAACAAGCCAATACTATGAATACTTTAAAAACAACTATTAAAAGTTAAATTGATTACAATAAATTAAATTAAAATAAATTACTTAACTTAATTACAATAAAGAACACATTTTAAATTACATTGGAATAAAATTAAGTTAGAATAGAATTACTTAAATTAAATAATTAAAAGATAAATTATTTTGTTGCTTATAATATAATAATCATAATATGATAATCATAATGAAATAATGAGGATTATCATCGTGTCATCTTTGTTCAAAGCCTTTACCAGCACCCTGTGGACCAACTACACGTAGCGGGCCTACAATGCCTTTAGAGTTCAGTTCAACAAAGCCTTAAGGGTTCTGGTGTGACTTCCTCGATCCTGCAAACTCAGGAACGTTTGCAGACGCGGGTGTCGATGATTTTTACGCAATAATACGCAAAGAGCTTCACTGATGCGTCGAATAAGGGGTAGTGCTAACGGAATCTTAAAGATGATCGCTGAAACCCCAGAGTCGGCAGTATGGGAATTTTATTTTGAAAGCTTATGAATTAGATACTGTCTGACATAGTTCTCACGTTCACTAAAATTAACCTCATAGGGACATGGGAATTTTTATTAAAACAATATGATGCAAGTTAGTATCAGCCTAATTTGAATAAATGACTTTTGATTTTGATTTTTTGATTTTGATTCGGTTACAAATTGACAATCCTTATATTTTAATATTCCTCGCGGTTTCACCCACGCTGCCCAGTAGTCCCTGAGATTAGCGCGAGTTTGAACGCGCTAATCTCAGGAAGTACTGGTTCTAATTAAAAAATTCTTTTAGTGTTGGATAGTCCATTTCTTGAGGAAGGCTATAGGCTATATAACATCACGCTACGACCAACAGGTGCTGAGCAGCGTGGGTGAAACCGCGTGGAACAGCTAGTAGATTATAAAAGCGAAACTGAGTTTGTTTGTTACGTCTTCATGCCTAAATGGCAAAACCGATTTTGATGAATTTTGGTACAGAGATAGTTGGGACCCTGGAGACGGACACAAGCTAAAAAAGAGTAAAGAGGGATAAAGAGGGAAAAAAAGGGGAGAGAAAGATAATGTTTTTTCGATCATCACGCGGGTTAAAGTTAGCGTTAGTCTAAAGTAACTATGCCACGCGGACGAAGTCGCGGGCGGAAGCTAGTTAATAATACTAGCTGCGTGTGAGACAATTGTTACATGATTACTATTATGATTCTACTATAGCCGCAATTTTAGACCCCAAAATTGTGAATGGGCACGTCACAGTACTTGGTTGTTATATGTTCAATCTTTATTTAACCTAACCTTACCTACTCTTGACTCGAAAGAATTGTATTAATAACTTCGAAACCACTTCAAGAAATCCAGGGAAACCCTCCAACAGAAAAAAGGGTGGCGAATTTCATCACCCGTGGTTACAACACCGGTGGAAGGTGCATGTTGGTGTCGAAACCGCCACGTGAGTTCCCCACGTGACCAGGCCACACCGACCACCCCACCTGCTTACCACCCTACCCCCCAGCCTTTATAAAGCCAGCTTTTGTCATAATTTTCCCTTTAAAAACTTCCCGCTATTGTCTACGCAAAACTCCCGAAGTACAAGCTGAAGTTGAGGTAAAACAATCTACTTTATATGGACTCTCTTTTATTTATTACGAAAATGAAATTGTGCGAGCAAATAAACTGCCATGAATTTCACTATCCGCCTTAAACGTTTTGACAAGCGTATACATTTGCATTAAGTCGTCGGCCGCTCATCGAGGCAGAAAACTTACAATTAATATTAAAACATGCGCAATAAAATAAAGCCAAGCAGTCGGAAAGTATTCGCGTCAGTCGAGCAGTGCTTTTGACATGGCTATTATTTCAATGGAAAATTGAAATGTTTTAAGTGCTCTGTCGGAGCGCTTGAATTTTCCACCTTAAGAGATTCAGATTACAGGTTTTAATCCTTTGATTGAGATGAAGTGTAAGCCTGTAAGATGTTGGAGTGTTCCTTACTATCCTGGGCTGTGAGCACGGGGATGCAAATGATACAGTTCAGGATATTGTTCTTCGTACTATAAACACAGTTTCTGGATACGGATTTAGTAACCGATATTATATACGCACGAAATAACAAACATCGATTATAATATAACAATATTAATATTTGTTTACCTGTATTATACGATGCCTCCGGGGTATGACCAAACTTTAGCTAATGTATATGTTGTTGTTGCTATATTGTTTAAATTATACGACATTTTGCATTGATGTTGGTATTAGCTATGGTGAGTCACGTGTTCGAGATTTTTTTTAATCAGCGATAAATTCGTTTGTTTCAGTTGATTTCAGAAGAAACGAGTAGTAATAAACGTTTCACACACATTCCGTAATCTGGCTCTTGACTGGAAGTTAAATAGAATGTTTAATTTGATGGATATATAATCAAATCCAGGATATTAATCGAATATAACAATAAGTATATTGATCAAGAAAATCGATATAATTTAGACTGTCTAAAATCCGATGCCTATATCTAGGTTGGTTTCAGAATAACAGACATATTCTTAAGTAAAATGAACGTCCTTCGATACTTTACGACAGATGGCATAATAAGCAAACCAAAAAAAATGTATGGTCTTAAGTGAGACCTTTCTTTCAGTTTCATTTCAATTCTAGAACAATTCTGTTTTCAATTTCAAATATCAACACGTTTCGGTGGTATTTTCTCATCAACCTATATATATTTTTAGCAACAGAAATAGAATTGAAGTTGAAGCATGCATTGCTCGTCGGGTAGGGGCGGGGGTGATCAGCATTTGACCCGCAATCAACCAGAGTGCACAACTGGTAGCTACATGGTACCTATATGTAAATACTCGCCCGACGGAGTAAGATTTCTAATGTAATTGACAGCAAAAAGATTGTTTCGGTCTTCGGATCTTCGGACCCGATGAAGCGGCAATTGAATTTAAATAATGATATTGTAAGATGCTATGGTTGCTCCAGCTTTGATTGGAATATCTTAGCTGTTTGCCAGCATTTATTTTCTAATTTCTTTAATCGTGACGAACTATCATTAATTTAATATTGACTAAAAATTTAATTTATTTGCTCTATTATTTCTAACTAGCTTTGTTCCGCGGTTTCGCTCGCGTTAAAGTCGGGGTAACACAGTTCCCCTTTCCTGATTTGCAGGTACCTGCTACCTGTAGTTTTTGCCCTTGCACACACAAGAAGCACTTGCCTAGGTTTTTCTTTGGATGGGTGACTTCCCGTTACAATCCGATTTTTCGCCGTGTCTCGGAAAGCACGTTAAGCTATTGGTCCCGGCTGGCATTTGTAGATCTTTGACAGTCGTTACAGGTAGTCAGTGTCCCGAAAGTCTGACAACCAGTCTTACGTAGGGATATCGTTTTACCTAGTACTTACTGGTTCGAGGACCCCAGATAAGCAGTTGCTACATGTAAAATAATGGTATTCAGCTGCATCCGATTAAACAGATGATGCTGATGAGGATGTCCCACGAATTGCGATAACTCGACTAGGGACTCCGTAACATTTTCACGTTGTATATTTTAGGGTTCCATACCTCAAAAGGAACCCTTATTGGATCACTTTGTCGATCGTCTCTCTGAATGTCTGTCAAAACCCTTTATCTTGGGATTGCGTGAAGGTATTAAGTTGAAATTATAACCATACTAGCTAGCGCCCGCGGCTTCGCCAGCGTGATGTACGAAAAAAAGGAATTCTATGTGTTATTCCAGACTATAATCTACTTCTGTGCCAAATTTAATCAACATCCGTTTAGCCGTTTTAATGTGAAAGAGTAACAAACATCCATATATACATACATCCATTCTCACAAACATGATTAGTAAGGTATTCAACTCTGTGGTCCCTTCAAAGCTGCTGGCAATTCAATGCCTTTTTAAGGATATTTCAAAACGTTTGTTTGACACTTCCCGTGACCCAAGGGCTGGCTTTTACTTTGGCCAGAGGCCTAGGTTTGCCATACAACGTGGCAATGCAGTCCCTCGCATTTTTTTTTAAATTTATTTATAAGCTAGTTAATTTATACTCTAAGTCTACGCAATCAAAAGATATGGTTCTGTTTATGTCACCAGGTTGTATAGAATCCTGTTGTCTCGTTCTTGGCCGGTTGTTTTACATTAACTAGGCTTGCGTCTGTGTATGTCACAACTCGCCTGATGTGAAATGATATTGCGGCCTAGGGTGAAGCACGCAAATATTGATAGTAATCTATACTAATATACTAATACTAATATACTAATCTATATTATATTATTATATTTATTATCTATACTATATTAGTATACTAGCTGTGCCCCGGCATGCGTTGCAATGCAATTTTCTACCTTTATACCTACCTGCCTACCCTACATACCCTACCTACCCTACATACCCTACCTACCCTACCTACCCTACATACCCTACCTAACCTACATACCCTACCTACCCTACGTACCCTACCTACCCTACCTACCCTACATACCCTACCTACCCTATATACCCTACCTACCCTACCTACCCTACCTACCCTACATACCCTACCTACCCTACATACTCTACCTAGCCTATCTCTCAAGTTGGATCGAACTGCACATGGTGTGCGAATTTTATTATAATCGGTTAAGTGGTTTAGGAGTCCATTGAGGACAAACATTGTGACACGAGATTTATATATATTAAGATAATATAATATTATAAAGCTGAAGAGTTTGTTTGTTTGTTTGAACGCGCTAATCTCAGGGACTACTGGTTGGAATTGGAAAATTCTTTTAGTGTTGGATAGTCCATTTCTTGAGAAAGGCTATAGGCTATATAACATCACGCTACGACCAACAGGTGCTGAGCAGCGTGGGTGAAACCGCGGGGAACAGCTAGTTACTGATAAGAAGAGTAATCTCTTCAAAAGAATTTAATTAAACCTGTGAACTTTTTAAGTGTAATACTCTTTATACTCTTTAGTGAAGAAACTGAATTCCAATTAAAACAGTTTTAAAATTTGCTTGTTCGTGATATACATAGGTAGATACGTATCTAGTTTGCCACCGCCATTTCATTTGAGGAGTCTTCTCCAAGTGGAAGCACAGGGGCGGTCGGCGGTCGTCCTCTCGAGATTTAGTTCTATTCCATCGTATTAGCAGATTGGATCGCCGTCAGCCACTATAAAAACCCGCCCTGAAGCATTCCCACCACTTCATTGAACATCGCTTCTTGTTTTATTTAAATTTTGTTTACTTGCTCAACGTTAAAATTAACTTATATTGGCAGCTTCAGCTGTGTGACCTGTCATCGATGATATGAAAAATAAATCGTTACTTAATATTATAAAAGCGAAAGTGAGTTTGTTACGATTTCACGCCCAAATGGCCAAACCGATTTTGATGAATTTTGGTACAGATATAGTTGGGACCCTGGACATAGGCTAAAAAAGGGAGAAAGAGGGAAGAAAAGGGGAGAGAAAGATAATTTTTTTTTCGATCATTACGCGGGTGAAAGTTAGCGTTAGCCCTAACTAACTATGCCACGGGGACGAAGTCACGGATGGAAGCTACAGTACGGCCAACGAGAAGCGATACCAAATGTAAACAAAACCCATGCAAAACCCCATCTAAAATGGCCGCCCGAATGTTGGCGAACCCGTCTTAACGTTGTCATGTTTTTGCCGGGAGAACGAGACATTACGACAAAGGCACAAGATGGAAAGAGCTAAATATTAGATTGCGTAGTTTTAATTGAACCTATTGTAAGTTGTGTACTTGATGTTTTACTTCTATTTTATTTTCTGTTTCTATGTTAATTATTGTAATTGGTTTAATACCGTTTTATTTAACTATAAATAAATATAAGTAAGCGAAAGTTTATCTTAAGGCGCAGTATTATGTCGTTGACCTTGTTCATACATTTTGACGTTGGACTTTACTGCATACGTTTGTCGTAAAAATACAAATAAATTTGTATAAAATTAAATATTAACTATTCAATCAAAAACAATCCAACATTGAACGCAGTTTGGCATTGGAAATTTAATTGTATACTTTTGATTATAATTACGATTAATATTGAAGAGATAAACTGCTTTAAAAGAGAATTTAGAGGTGTGTTTGAATATTTTTTTACACATTTTAGTATATTTAATTATAATTTGTATTCCATCAATGTATGCAAAAAAGCCTTAAAAATATCATATTTTTTTCAGTGATTAAAATTATGTATGGTTTAAGAGATACACTGCGTTAAAAAACCTAATTTTTGGCCGTTCTCATGAAATCTTCACCTTAATTATGCAGTCAGACTCCTGGGTCTTGAAGTTTGTAATATACTAAACCTAAGGAATATATGAGCTCCCTGCCAGAATTGCGGGTAGTTCGAAAGAGATACCGCGTCCCCGGAACATAAGGAGCAAAAGAAGGGACTTGGGTGGGTAAAAAATATATTAATAATATATTAGTCAGTAAAAATCTGACACTCCCCCCTGCTCCGCTCAGAGCGGGGAATGTTATTTGATGATTTCCCATCCGTAAAAAAGGGGTAAATGACCGTTCTCATCATAAACATAAGAGATACCATGTCTAAAAGAGAAACTAACAGCGATATTAATGTTAAGTTGTTCGCACAATAAAACATTTTGTTAATTATTGTGTAATTCACGCATTAATTCAAACGATAGTCGTGTCGTGGGGTGTCGCGAGTGTCGCCGCTACACGACACTGCCGAGGAAGGGTGAAGCTAGCCGGGATAGCCCTCACTCACTTTATTACAACAATGACTTGACATTTATTATCAGTTATGAAAATAAATTCCTCGTCGTGAAATAAAGGGAAAAAATGAATTAAACTCAGTCGGCCGCAAACGGAACGAGTTTAAGACTTAATTGTGTAATATATTTGAAGTAAGGGCCGTCGTTTTGTTGCAATTTTATTATAATATTTTAATAATTTGTGTCATCGCTCCACTTGTGCGTTTTTTTATGTGAAGTCAGCATTTACCCGGGAAATCCTTGGGCTTAACGGTTTGTTTTATTGTCGACAAAATTTGATGTTAATGTACTGCGTACTTCATAGACAGCATAACATTTTCATTACTGGGGTGAGCGCACAAGGAAATGAAATATGGAGTTCTTGACGAAGTGAAATTTTGTAAAATATTAATCTGTGGATTCTGTGTACGTGACGATTCATTGTTAGAAAACTTTTATAATGGTTGGAATCAGTGTTATTTTTTTACAGTGAGCTCGTGTGTTCGTGTTCCGTGACTGCGTCCAGTTTGTAGGGTTTAACACCTTGTAAATCTGCACATAAAATATACAATGTTGTTTGTCACTATTGTTCCGGCGCGTGTCCTTACATTCTTGCTTTTTAGTTTCGATTTAAATGAACAGCGAACAAATAAGATTTATAAAGAGCTTCCTGTATTTTCGAAAATTGTTCTGGGTAGCTATTAACTTCATATTAATAGTGCGTACTAGAGTGTGTCAACCAAAATGATGTAAAGACATTTAGCTTCTAGACGGTAACTAGAATAGAAATGAAGTCTACTGCCACGTTGAGAGGGTTGACCATTGAAAACCAGCGCTGTGTTTCTGCTTCCATAGCATAGCATCATGCTGATTGTGTGGCCTACTTGTACGGCAAGCTATTTTTTGTGTGCACTAAAATAATTGCTTATAATTGCGACTAATCAATATTATTTCCTTCTTTCTTTCTTTCCATATCGTCCCAGAATGTGCGACTCAAACAAAGCACACTTTTGACAATTCATGTTTTTCGGAAAATCACTTTACTAGAATTTAGATTACTTTAATAAACTGATCGCACACGCAAATTTAAGAGCTCATTTTTGAACTTTCTCAAGTCTAGTGAAAAGCTATTAACAGATTGTTTTACGGAACCCCCGGCAGCCGTTTAAGGTCAGTCGTCCGATTTACGGCAGTGGCGTCGGATGAAGATTGACTCGGAGCTGCTAACAGTTTTTTTGTGTAGGTGTAAATCTTAAGGCGCGTTTACGACGCCCTATAGAACGGCGTAAATGATGAGCGTTGGCGGTACGGCGCTTACGCACTAATTATTTCCATAGATTATCTAGTAGGTCGCATCGAAGACCACACGGTTGTTGTAGGTCCTTGACAGGCTGGTCTAGCGTAGTACGAGGTAACAATAGAATGTCAGACTAGCTTATACTGGTTTCGTTACCACTGAATTACGGCCTATTGTGCGTTTTATAGTAGGACGGACACCATGTCCATGATAGAGTGACATTTCTGTAGGCTATAACTGTATATCATCTCTTTCTAAAAAAAAATGAAACAGTTCATCATCATTTTCTTGCCCGTGTCTCATTCTATTTACATTCAGATCCATATTTTTTTTAGTCACATGTGCTTCAAATTCAAATTTTGGAACGCATGATGGGTGTAAAAGTACCGATAAAGTACGCTTCGCTGAAAGGTCCTTGGGATATTTTTTCATTCTATAATAAGTCTTTAGACCATATATGGGAAAATTCTAGTTACGAAGATATTGGGGGTCAAAGTTACAACTTTTCACAAGTGTTTTTTTTTATACAAGTTTTTAATGTTATTACTTTACTTTTAAAACCTCCTTGACCCATGTGCATTGTACTATTTAATACATTCACTTGCACAATGTTTTTACTTTTCAGAGTTTCTGAGTTAAATTCACAGAATGCTTGTTTGACTTCGTGAATGGTTCATTTACACATTGTATAAAGTCACACTTTATTGGGTTGTGAGATGAAAAGAGTTGAAAGAGATACTGCAGCCCCAGAACATAAAGAGAAAAAAAAGAAACATCAAAACCCAACCAGGGTTTTAGTTGTAGAGCCGAGGAAGTTTTTATTTACTTATTCTCTATCTTACGACTATTTGATGATATCCCATTCATTATAAAGGGGTAGACATTTAGTTACTAAAGGCTCTCTTCAGTACCTACAATATGTCTACCCAGGTACTACTGGGCTACTACCAAAAGCGTTTTATACACATTCTTCCTTCGTCCACATTGATCTTTGTCCTAGAAGAATTTTCATGATACCTCGTCGATGACTTATTTATTGGCTTTGGTATCGCACTTGGGCCATGGTGTTACAGCCAGACCTTTGCCATAACAACCAAGCACAGTAAACCAACACTTTTAGAGGGGTCGTGAAATTTTTAATGTGCCCGTGGACACGATTTAAGGCCGCATATAGTGTAGCGATCATTTCTCCTAAAATACTTCCGATGTTAAATAATTTTAAATGGGTTTTATGGTTGCTGTGCAATGCTAGAAAAATAAAATGCAATGAAGTTTTTATGTTGTTTATAAAAAAACGTTGCTTCACACTTGGAATTTCTCCTGTATCGTGGGTGCGTTTACAAACATTTAAACTGATATACACAAACAGCCAGACCCGGAACAACTATCTGTAGGCCATTCAAATACATGTTCCCTGTGGGGATCGAACCCGCGACACGCAGCGCAACAGTCGATCGCTCAGCCACTGCGCCAATCGTGTCGTCAAGTGTTTCCACATTTATTGTGCAATCCGCCAGTCTGTGGAATTCACAGCCATCTTCTCTGTTCCCTGATCATTATAATCTGAATCTTTTCAAAATTCGAGTAAGTCGGTTTCTTCTAGGCCGCCTCATGGCTTCACATTTGACAAGTGGCCAAAAACTTCGTCTGGACACTGCGGCTACTTCTCTTTTTATCCACTTTCCTTTTGCTTTTTTGCCGCTCAGAAATCATCAAATAACTTCTCCGGGGAGATATTGTACTTACTAAAACCCACCTATGTTTCTTCTATTGTCCTTTACGTTTTGGGGCCGCCGTATCTCTTTCTAATTACCCGCAACCCCGGCACGCGGTCACCCTGGCAGGCCCCTCTGTTTTGCTGACATCTCTTTGAGATGTGTGTAATTTGATGATTTCCCACCCGCAAAAAAAATTGGGGCGATCCTATTGCCATCATCCGGTATCTCCATAAATCTAGACTCCGTGTCGGTCAGTCAACGGATATTTTAAAAATATTGGTACCTAGAAATCAATTATATATTTTCTTTAGAGTTTATTTTATATTCATGACTTTTTTATACCGTCGTAAACGTGCTGTTATAAATTTTGCATTTGTTGGGAAAATATAAGTATGTATGTAGTTATAACATACCTACCTTTTGAGAACTGTATAACGTACAATTTTTTTTTTTAGAAATGGTCAATATTATACTAATATTCGCCATTGCGTTTGTGTGTTATTGTGAAATTAATGCAGGTATGGTGAAACGGAATTATCTACGCAGAAACTAGCTAAGGCAACTCTGACAAAAAGTTCATTTTACTTTTTTTTTTTTAAGTTTCTTCACTCTACTTCTCTTGTATCGTCTGGAGCGTTTGAAAATAGAATGTTAAGGTAGAACTGTCCCTACCGGGGTTGCGGGTTGTTCGAAAGAGATACCGCGGCCCCGGAACATAAAGGTCAGAAGAAGGAACATGGGTGGGTTTTAGTCAGTAAAACTTTAACACTCCCTTCCGCTCCACCCAGAGCGGGAGATGTTATTACATGATTTCCCAAAAAAAGAGTAGAACTCTTACTGTTTATTAAGTTCGGAGCTTTTTAGATTTTAACAAAATCAAAATGTGAATGATGTGGGGTAAGATTAACCTTATCCACCTACTTAACAAACCAATGATTTGTTGTGTAGTTAGAAATGTATCTGTAAGAATATATATTTAACAAAAATGAAGGCTAGTTACTTATATAAGTTACTTAAAGTTTTTAGAGTAATAGCCTTTATTTCAGACATAAAAAAACTTTTTTTTTTAAACTTAACATAGCAACTCTATGGAGTCAAGTCATCGACAGCTTCGTGTGTTTGTCCAACATAGGCCTTTATTTCTTTTCACTCTGCTCGGTTTGGATATTTTCCTTTCCATAGTTTCCCTGTTATCGCCTTTATCTCGTCTTCCAACCTTCTGTCTGTCTCGTTTTATTTTCCTATTTCTAGGGTACCAGAACACTATGCTTCTGTTCCACTGTTCAGTGCCTCTTATTGTATATCCTGTCCATTGCCATCTAAGTTTCCGTATTCTAGTTGTAACATTTGGTATATTAGTGCGGTTTCTGATTATTTTGTTACGTACTCTGTCCGATTTTTTTAAATTCAGCATGCTTCTCTCCATTGATGTCTGGCAAGTTTTTAGAGTACCACCCCTCAAAAGAGACCCTTATTGGATGATTTTGTTGTCTGCCAGTCTGTCAAGACATCTCGGGAACGCGAGGAAGTATCGAGATGAAAAAGAAACCATATACTCGAATCTGTAGTCCCATGGAGTTGTGGAAAAATCATATCTCTTACTTTAAGCAGTCAAAAATATGGTCGTTTTTGTCGCAAGCTTGTACGGAAACCTCGGTGCTCGAATCCGATTCGCACTTGTTATCATTATCATAATTAGGTTGCGAATGAAACCGCAGGCAACAGTACCTATTACACACAGTAAAATAATAAAACATGTTTTCCAGAGATACTCAACATACAGAGCAAGTACGTATTTTGTTTTTTTTTTTACTTTACTAGCTTCCGTTCGCGACTTCGTCCGCGTGGCATAGTTGCTTTGGGCTAACGCTAACTTTAGCTCGCGTGATGATCGAAAAAAAATCTTTCGCCCCCTTTTCTGTCCCCCTTTTTCCACTTTTTTAGCCTATGTCCGTCTCCAGGGTCCCAATTATCTCTGTACAAAAATTCATCATAATCGTTTTGGCCATTTAAGCGTGAAGACGTAACAAACAAACACACTTTCGCTTTTATAATATTAGGTAAGGATATCGAAAATACGTGATAATTCAAAATAAAATGTTTTTTTTTTCAAAGGGTAACGACTACGGCAGATTTTAAAAGTTCACTAATAGAGAAGAAAAATGATGCAGGCATTGGCAGTTTAGGTCGACGGGCACAAAAAGGAGGAAAATCTCAAACAAATAGGTATTATTAAGTATAATATTAAATTTATATTTACAAAAGTTTACATATGAAAAAATCTTAAAAGAAGAAAAAAGAACTTCTGTAAAATTACCTTCGTTGATATTTCAAGATAAATATCAGTAGTGAAAACTTAAGCTTGATTTGTAAACCTTTCAAGAAATATGTAAGATGCTATCCTAGGGTAGGTCTATACTCAGTAGCGGAGGGTTCCAGGGTGATAATCAGATGATGATGATGATTTTTTTTGGACCAGGTACACAAATGGGTCTCAAGAGGATAATAGTTTAAATTCAGAGTTCGTTCAAAGTAATAGTGAAGCTCTTTATAACTATTTTAAACCAGGAGTGGTTGACAGACGTAGGTTTAGTATTTTTGGGGAAATTGATCAAACCGATAAAAAACCTCAAAGTCTTATGAAACAACCCCATCATTTGAATGACAAGAAAAAAGAAATACACAAGAAAGATATAAGGGTAATTACAGAGAACAATAAACGTGGTAATGCTGGAAAACATATTGGCCAAATAAAGCGATTTCAAATTGCAGATAGAGATAAAAAAAGTAATGTTGATAAACATAAAGGGGGACTAATAAACCTTAGAATAGGTAACTACAATATCCGTGAAAATATTCAAATACAAGAAAATCCGCGGGTTAAAGAAAAAACTAAGGATAAACATAAAAAGAAAGGAACGGATCGTGATAAGGAAACAGTTGAAAAAAAGAGAACCATAAAAATGGTCGATAGTGGTAGCAAAAAATACACACATGAACAGAAGGAGACTAAAAAAAATAATAATGATGCTTTGAAAACTGTGAAGTCATCTCCTGCAAACTTGGGAAAACCATCCCAGGCAATTATTAAAGATCCGAAACTAAAAAAAAAAGAAAATACAGCCATGAAATCCGAAAAGACAAAACCAAAAAAGGCTCAAACTATGTCCGAAAAACCAAAAAAAACGGGCCAGGGTCAGGTACCCGTTTTAAGGTCACACAAAAGCAATCGTGAAGCTGGAACAAGGTTTTTCATAAAACAAATAGTATTTTGTATCAAATCCGGACCCAGGCTCGGTGCAGCGATGATTTTCGCAAGGTGGCCGGTAGCAACTGGATGGGCGTTGCTGAAAGTCGAGTTGAGTGGCGTGAGATTGAAAAGGCCTATATCCAGCTATGGACTGTTGTAGTCTGATGATGAAATAGTATTTTAATGATACTTTTCGACTCACTCACTGCCAACATTAGATACATTTTCTGGAAAACTGCCGACGTTAAAAAAAAGAGGACCTTCTCAATTCGTCGGAATGTTTTTTTATATATGTATATGTTTACTCAAAGTTGCCTGGACCGATTTGCATTTTTGTGCCATAATATAGTGATAAATAGTTAATCTATACGAATATATTGCCCTTTATTAGGTTGAATTTTCAAGGTATCGGTATATCGATCACGCCAGTATGATTTAAACCATATTTGGCGCCTAAAAGTTCTACAAAATCCTCTTTGTCTACGTACTGTCAATAAAAGAGATTAGTAATCAGGCTTGTCAGAAATAGTTGATTTGTTCGTAGTACTTAATAAGATCGACAGATACAGCTGAAGTTTCTTTTGTGGACGTAATAATTTTGTTTTGTTATAGTATAATGAGTGTAGTAGGTGTTACAATTGCTTAAAGCTAAATAACAGTTATATATCCATAACATTTCAAAAATATAATTTATACTTATTTATTATTACTTTAGATATTATAACGATTGTATTGCAGTATTAGTAGTTGCATTATGAGATAATTTTCTATTTATAGTACTTGAGTATCCAAATACTCAAGTAATACAATATCATATGATTGATTTATTTGAACAATAGATGTAATTAATACCCATGGCAGATGCAAGCAACAAGACGTAAAGTCATCGATTTTATGTGAAATGGTTCATTTTCATTTTTTAAGGTCAACGAAAATGTCACCATTGTCTCAGGATATGGATAAAAAGTCAGTATCTGTCTCGATCCATATTTTTTCGTTTGACAAAGTTCATCAGGTAGCGGGGAAACGACCTAAGTCTGCTATTACAATAAAGTACGGCCAACGAGAAGCGATACGAAAGGTCATTAACCTAAAGAACAACTGTGGCGTTGACAATATTATATTTAGCTCTTTCCATCTTGTGCCTTTGTCGTAATGTCTCGTTCTCCCGGCAAAAACATGACAACGTTAAGACGGGTTCGCCAACATTCGGGCGGCCATTTTAGATGGGGTTTTAGCATGGGTTTTGTTTACATTTGGTATCGCTTCTCGTTGGCCGTGTAGTGTCAGAATCACTGATCGCATAATGGTTGATTTTGATAATTTTGGTAATCTACTACATACTAAACTTGTCAAAATCTTTGAGTTTGATTCTAAAATGAGATCAAAGTCAAGTAAATTGTTACCATCGCGGTTTCAAACAATAATGAGACTGAATCAGGAACTTGGAGATTGGCGCAAGCAAAGAGAATCATATACTCAGCAGAGAATGAAGTCAAGCTGTGTTTTGTGACGTAACACCACGCCAGTAATCCCCGAAGGGTTTGGTAGAAGTGTACCTTATAGCACACCCACAGTTCGCTAATTATGTTTAAGCCCAACATAATAGGGGACGAGCCATCAACCGGGTATTAATCCAGACTCCACTGCTCCTATTGAGAAATTTTACGACACGGTTGGCGCTGTGGCTGTGCGATCGACTGCTGCGCTGCGTGTCGCGGGTTAGATTCTCGCACGGAACAAATATTTGTATGGCCTACAGATAGTTGTTCCGGGTCTGGCTGTTTGTGTATGTGAGTTTAAATGTTTGTAAACGCACCCACGATATGCGTGCGTTTTTTATAAAAAAAAACTTGATGAAAAAAAACCCAACAACATTTTTATCCGGGAATGGAATATATGACCTTTTGCTCAGCATTCGCGCTTGACACTATTAGACCAGCGAGGCAGTCTGTTCCATCAATACAATAATATCTCGGATACAAAGTATCAAGTGAGACTAAAAACAGACAAAAATATTGGTCGAACTCGTTCTAGCAGACAGCTGTTTAATATACAATTTTTTTCAGGGGAAACAAGCCTTGGAACAGCATTGACAAGATCGAAATGACCCCCTCAAATCTCAGTCCTTACGCTGTAAGTTACCTTTTAATTGTTCGGATGGGTATTCATTAAATAACTTTTACTGCCTAAAACCCGTCCATATTCCTTCTTTTGCCCTTTATGTTCCGGGGCCGCGGTATCTCTTTTGAATAACCCACAACGAGATTGCCACGTTGTATGGAAACGCTTTTTTTTCGGGGTGGGAAATCATCAAATAACTTCCCCCGCTCTGGGCGGAGCGGAGGGGCGTGTCAGACTTTTACTGACTAAAACCACCCATGTTCCTTCTTATGCCCTTAACCTTCCAGGGCCGCGGTATGTCTTTCGAACAACCCGTAACCCCGGCAGGCGGAGGCTCTGGCAAACCCCTTTTGCATTGCTGACATCTCTTTGAGGCGCGCGTGAAACACGAACGCGCCGTTAACACGGCTTGTCGTCAATAGAGGGACGGACGGTGAGCTACCCATTGCTCACCGTCCACAGGCCCGCATCTACGGTGGCTAGGAGTCGTCTCGCGGTTGGGTTGGTTTGAGGTTAGAGAACCTCAAACCAACCGTTTGAGGGAGAGCCCTCAAACGTCCGGCCTCCTCCTTCACTAGCATGACTGCTTCTGTATGGCAACGCTTAGCCTCTGGCTGAGGCAAAAGCCAGCCTTTGGATCAAGGGCAAAAAACAACTAAACGTTTTAAAATGTCCTTAAAAGATTGTTCATCTCCTGTTTCAGATAGTTGCTCAAATGGAGCAACTGATGAGCGAGTTCCCCGATGCGATTTCAACCATTGTGAAGCCAGCTCGTACCGTGGAATACAATGACATTATTTTGGTCACTATCAAAGAAAAGGAGAAAGAAAAGACTTTTTTCCGAGCTCGCGAGAGCAAGTACGTGGATGATGTTCCAGAGAAAAAGATCATATTTCTAGTCCATGGACTAACTGTGATGGGGCTAAAGGGCATGAAAAGTCTGACTGAAATGTCGGAATTGAAGTTACTTTTATCATATTACTTCAAACATTTAGATAAATTCGACTTCTACCTGATGCCGCTGGCGAACCCCGACGGGTACTTCGCTACGGTTTGTATAAATATGCTTTGTTGTTAATGCATAAGTTAAGCAATAGACATAAGTAACCAGTAGGTCTACTATGACGTCTTAAAGCAGAACTTATACCACTGAGTGAAAGAGATGGTGCTACACTATGTGTTATTCCAGAACATAATCTACCTCTTCAGCCGTTTTTACGTGAAAGAGACAAACAGCTATGCATACATCTATGCTTGTATCTATCTACTAGCTGTTCCCCGCGGTTTCACCCACGCTACTCAGCACCTGTTGGTCGTAGCGTGATATTATATAGCCTATAGCCATCCTCAAGAAATGGACTATCCAACACTAATAGAATTTTCCAATTCCAACCAGTAGTTCCTGAGATAAGCGCGTTCAAACAAACAAACAAACAATCTCTTCAGCTTTATAATATTAGTATAGTATAGATACATGCATCCTCACAAACATTCGCATTTATAATATTAGTAGAAGGTAGGAATAACTGTCCGATCCACCAATTCGTGCAATCCAGAATCCGATCCAGATTCATCCAGGCAAGCGCGGTCCTAGGTCACATCACCGCTAACACTGACGTGAAGCGGTGATGTGGCCCAGGGTGGAGCACGCTACAGGCTATACTCGCTCAGGCGAGTTGTGGCCAAACGCAAGCTCATTTGGTGTTTTAATTAAAATATCCATACAGTCCGATAGTGTGTTATGGAACAAGAACGTGTCTCCACAAGATATGTGCACCGGTGTGTTCGTGGACCGAAACTTTGATGTGTCGTTTAACGACACGCATGCCATCAGCCCTTGCAGCATGCTGTATCCCGGACCTACTGCGTTCTCCGAAGAGGAATCAAAGGCCGTCCGGGATGTCTTCCACCAATATGGTCACAAGATCCTGGCATACATACATGTACACGCCGGCACGTTCGATGATCAAGTTTTTAAGGTAATATCTGTTTTCTTTTTAGTCTTTGACTGTGTGTTGGTAGGAGAGAAAGGAAAGGTCAACTCCGTGAATCTTTATGTGGGTATGTGTTGCCAGCATCTCTGTAACGATTTCAAAAGATTAAACCGTAGAAATAACAAAATCTTTAATATCTATAGTCTCTGGACCTGGTAGACCAATCAGATCAGATCAAGTTTTCCATTGCCAAAAATACTTTTTAGGGTGACGCAATTTTGTACCCTCGAGGCTATACGGAGATGCAGTCGGACGATGACAAGTACATCGACTTGAAGGGCGAGATCGACGAAGCGATGAAGAACGCCAGCTTCCGAGTCATGTCTGTGACGGTGGACACCCTCGCCAACTGGTACGGAGTAGTGCGGGGCACCAGTGTAGACTACGCCGCAACGGTGAGGAAACTAACCTTCGCCCTATTTTTTCAATGGGATCATAAAATATCTCCTCCCGCTCTATGTGGAACGGGAAAGTGTCAGATTTTAACCCATCCACGTTAAATTTCTGTAGATCGTAAACTTTAAAGTTTTTTTTTGTGAAAAATATTCCTTTAAAACTCCTTTTTTACTAGTAATTTCTACTGTTATCTACTTACTTACTTTTTACTACTTATCTACTGTACTGTGGGTGCGTTTGCAACAATTTAAACTAAGTGTAGGTCACACAAATGTTTGTTCCGTGAGGTGATCGATCTCACGACACGCAGCGCAGCAGCCGATTGGTCAACCACTGCGTTAACTGTGCCGTCATCTGGCCAAGTGGCGTCAGTGAACAAGACCAATGATCAGTGATCCCGCATGGAACAAATATTTGTATGGCCCACGGGTAATTGTTGGCTGCCTTAAAGTGTGTGCTCACTGGAAACCCTGGGGATTAATAAGCGTTATGTTTTTTTATTTTCAGGTTTATGGTATTCCTTATGCCATGGAGTTCGTGATGCAGATTTATAACACTGAGGAATTAATAAACAGCGCCTTGACGGAGATCTGGAGTCGACTCATTGATACCACGTTCAACAACATGTGGAAGAGCCTGCAGCGAGGCTCCGACGTGAGAAGGAAATAATTTGATTAAGTTACTTATCTATACATATAATAAATATTAATAATAGAATCGACTAAGTAATTATATTTCCATTGTTTATTTAAGTTAGGGCTAAACATACTAATTATTAAGACTGATTAATGCGTTGCAATGCAATTTTTCTACCCTACCTAGCCTACTCACCCTATCATTTTTTTCTCGGCGGAAAAAATCATCCTTGGATATTATAAAAATTGTTCATAATGTTGGACTCGTACAGTAAAACTCACTTTTAAATTCAACTAAATACTTTATTCCACTGACTCTAGTGCACGGTTCGGGTTGGTTGTTTCCATGGAGAAGAACCGGCAAGAAACTCCATGGTTACTCTTTTAAATCATTTGGTTTTACAATGTCGTTGTTACAGCGTTAATACTTGAGTATCACCGCCTAGCGCAGGCCCGACAATCCGTTCTTGCTTACTTATCGATCATAACCGACGTCATTTTACCGCCATTACCTTACCGGAACTCAAAATTGAGCCGCGAATTAAGTAATATTAACAATAATATTAAAAAGAAATATAAGATAGTTTTTAAAAATACAAGTAAAAATCAACATAACTTATAGAACACTGAACAATCATGAATGTTACAGTTAAATACAAACTTCCGTAATTCAACAGGTTTAGAAACAATTCACTACTTATTTATAATAAATTTGGCAAAAGTATTTTAAAAATGCACAGAATTTAATAGAAACTCGAACATGAATTTTAAGTAAGCTAACAATTCGTCCATCCTGATAAATTTCGCGTCCTCGCGAATGACTGCATAAAGCAAAAACAACTATTTTAAAACAATAATTACAAAATATTTATTATTGTATCTATGATGATATGAAGAACAAAATTAACCCAGGAAAAAAATGTACTTAATGGATTTCCAAAGATATTAAAATATCAACTAATTCAAAAGAAACTTACAGTTTAAATATTACTTTTCATCTGACAAAGACAGTAAACAGAAATACTTATAATATAATAAATGGCTTAGAAGGTGTATGCAAAAAGCGCAAAAATATTTTAAACACAAATAATGTTTAAATTCATGAGTCAAATATTAAGAAGATAAAAAGTTAAACCGCACTATTATCAAACCCCACGGACATTGTCAATTATGCAAATGACTATTGTATAAATTTGACCAACAAAAATTTTGACATTAACACAGTAATTAATTAATTAATTGGTTCTATTAATTCCAGTATTTTTTTTAATTCTCTCTGACAAAAGCGAATTACAAAAAGTTATAAATTCACTCAGAAATGCAAACTTAACGGGTTATGGTGAATACTCACAAAAATAAAAAATGAATAGGCCCTATTATTATTCCAGTACCAACGCTTCTAATAAACCTATCATTATTGATGGGAGTGTTTCCCGAAAAATTGAGAATTACAATATGAAGAACGATAATAAAGTTTTCTTTTGACAATTATTTACCGATAGTTTTATTGCCTTTTTTAGTGAAATTAATACTAGATACAGTAACACTAATTTTTTCTAATATAAAAACGCTGTTATATAGGCGAAGCTGCGGTCCTATATAAGATACCAATAAGATTCATAAACAAATTAGCTTTATATATTTAGATTCCAATAGTTCGCTTCAGAACGGCTTTACGTTGGTGGTTCATTGAGAATTCCTTCTATACAAATTATAACAATTAAAATAACATCTTAAATTTGCAAAAAATCCTTCAATACAAATTACAACAATTACAAACATATCTTAAATTTGCAAAATATCCTTCAATACAAATTTAAACATATCTTAAATTTGCAAAAATTCCTTCAGTTCAAATCATAACAATTAATAACATATCTTAAATTTGCAAGAAATCCTTCAATACAAATTATAACAATTAAAATAAAATCTTAAATTTGCAAAAAATTCCTTCAGTACAAATCATAACAATTAATAACATATCTTAAATATGCAAGAAATCCTTCAATACAAATTATAACAATTAAAAACATATCTTAAATTTGCACGAATTCCTTCAATACAAATTATAACAATTAAAATAACATCTTAAATTTGCAAAAAATCCTTCAATACAGATTACAACAATTACAAACATATCTTAAATTTGCAAAATATCCTTCAATACAAATTTAAAAATATCTTAAATTTGCAAAAATTCCTTCAATACAAATTATAACAATTAAAATAACATCTTAAATTTGCAAAAATCCTTCAACAAGTTACAACAATATCTTAAATTTGCATGTCATTATGTTACCATTAATTATGTTCAGCCACTATTATACGACTTTTGTAACCATATTTATCTGCAAATAAATATTTGCCTTTGACTATTTTTGTTTATACTTGAACAATTTTCATTACATAACAATAAAAATACCATAATACATTACATTGTATTTTATAGTACATGCTTATTATTACAGAATGACCATGTTTACACACTGCACTTGAAAAGTGGCCTTTCGCTCATTGCGGCCTCTATCGTTGTTTACACATTGCACTTTTATAGTTGTATACACATTGCACTTCAAAGTGGCCTTTCGCTCATAGCAGCCTTATTTACACATTGCACTTCAAAGTGGCCTTTTGCTCATAGCGGCCTTATTTACACATTGCACTTAAAAGTGGCTTTTCGCTCATAGCGGCCTTATTTACACATTGCACTTGAAAATTGGCCTTTCGCTTATAGCGGCCTTATTTACACATTGCACTTGAAAATTGGCCTTTCGCTCATAGCGGCCTTTATAGTTGTGTGCACCTTGCACTTAAAAAGTGGCCTTTCGCTCATAGCGGCCTTTATAGTTGTGTGCACCTTGCACTTAAAAAGTGGCCTTTCGCTCATAGCGGCCTTTATAGTTGTGTGCACCTTGCACTTAAATATAGTTGTGTGCACCTTGCACTTAAATATAGTTGTGTGCACCTTGCACTTAAATATAGTTGTGTGCACCTTTCACTTAAATATAGTTGTGTGCACCTTGTACTTAAATATAGTTGTGTGCACCTTGCACTTAAAAATGGCCTTTCGCTCATAGCGGCCTTTATAGTTGTGTGCACCTTGCACTTAAAAAGTGGCCTTTCGCTCATAGCGGCCTTTATAGTTGTGTGCACCTTGCACTTAAATATAGTTGTGTGCACCTTGCACTTAAAAAGTGGCCTTTCGCTCATAGCGGCCTTTATAGTTGTGTGCACCTTGCACTTAAAAAGTGGCCTTTCGCTCATAGCGGCCTCTATGGTTGTATGCACATTGCACTTAAAAAAATGGCTTAAATGATTCTACAATCACCCAAACTTGTCACAAATTGACCAAGATGACCAACATGAATGGTGTAAAAGGGTGTGTTTATTTTAGGGTGCAAGAAACCCTGTTATTTTTTTTCACCTACAACCCTTTGGAACCACCCACCTTAATCCATTTCAGTTATTCACGATAAACCCTATTACGATTTAGCACAAAATTCTTTTGCGTTGCTCTACAGAGTCGCTAGCTGTAGGGTCGTTAGCCAATGATATCTTCATGATGTCGAAAATAACAATAACTTGAATTATACCTGAATTTTCCATAGTTGGATTTCTACTTTTAACATTGAACATTTAAACATTTAATGATTTGACATTAATATTTACTTTGTTTTTTTTTTATGGTCATTTATTTATTTACACACATTTTTTTTTTTATTTATTTAATATCACATTATGATTTCACTATGATCCCATTAATTTAATTTTGTGAATATTTTATTTGCTTAAATTGTGTATTGTGAATGTGAATACCACGTCGATTATTATTGTTATTTAATCTGTTTGTTTTTGACGACTGGCAGTTTGAGACTTACACAATGTCCTTTTTTTGGAATTTGTTCGTCGAGGCGTTGAGCTCCTTGAGTTATGAGTTGAGCTATACGATAACTGACAAATCCTAGCACTGATTAGACAGGTCCACTCAATTTGTGTGGTGCTTTCTTAAAATGACTATTTCAGACACTAGATCTGCACAGTCCCCATGTAACTGACCAAGATTTTTTTTTTCGGACCTTAGAAGCGACTATGATCTCTCAGTCTTTCGGCTGTTTCTCCACCTAGAACTAGACGTGTGTAAGTGTTTGTAAAAACCTATTTGCAAAATAAACATCATTTAACCTTTACTCAAGACATCAACCTGAATTATGCCTCTGCCGGATTTATATACGACATTACAGTCATATTCCTGAATCAAACTACACTCGTGCAACTCAGGGCATCATGTCTAGTTTGATCAGCTACTGCGCCAACTGTGTCGTCAAATATATATGATCTAAATTTCAATAAAGCAGTAACAAGGACCAGTATTTCTAACTCATACGACGAAAAATGGGACTCTTCATACGAAGTCTGTAAGCCGGTGTATCCGGTTTGAAAACTCCATCGACTTGTGTTTGTAGTAAAACACTACCTATAGCATGTTTGCTAGCATCTGTGTGTATTTGTGTTTCAAGGTTAGAATTATATATTGCCAGTACGAGCCTAGAAATCAGTGGTTATTTTTCTTCTTCAATCTCAATACCGGTTCAAATTATTGAATAATTTAAAGAAGGATGGTCATTTCGTACCAGACTATGAAACGGTGGCGTCCGAATACGCCATGTACATGAAAAATACCTTTATTATTTTTTTTAAGGTCTTACACAAGAATTATCTTTTTAAGTAGCCACAAAAAAAAAGTTATCTATATTTTAGTTTTCACAACATTTTCGAAATTATAAGGAATAATAGTTTCGGAAAAATGTTAAAATGGCTTTTTAATAAGACTATAATTATTCACGATTTTTTTTGAATAGTTGACTGCGTTTGATTACAATTAGTGTACAGGCATTACACCTTATAATATACTGATTATTATAACGGATTCTTTTCATAAAAAAATAATAATATAACCTCATGGTAATATAAGCGTTTTGTTCAACTACGTATAACAGAACATCATTTGTCATCGACAGGTTACTTAATCTGTGGACATCGACCCGCACCATTGATTGACACCCGGGGATCATTCCACTTGTGAATTGTTGAATATATATATACATACTTGTGCTATTTTGGATTTCCTTCTGTCTATTTGACCTTGGCATTGTCTTACGGACTGATAACTACCACTTGTAACGATTATTCAGTGCTTTTCATTTGATTCTAACCTCAAAGTATTGACGAGGTAATTATAAAAAAAATGTGGCTATTTAGATATGATTTACTAACAGGATGGTGTATAACATAAAAACAAACCAAACTCACTAGTTTATTTTGGGACATGAAAAACAAAAGTCAACTCCAGCTCCTATAGAAATTTGGCCATTGTTATTTCTGATGTTTTATTTTTAGTTTAGGATAGTTAATTAGCCACCACCGTTTTGAATACTATAACAACCGATTGCTACGCTATAGTTTAAGCGATGACTATTTTCAACCAAAATAATTCAACTTTGAAATCAGTAAATACTTTTACTGACAACAGAAATACAACCTTAATAAGCCTTGACAGATTCGTAAGATTTTTAAAACTCATTTTGTTCCCGTTTATCATTAAGGCCGTACCCTAACCAAATAACCTTGAGTATTCGTTTCCTCTTTGGCGCGCCGGAGTAACAGTAGTGAATAATGTTTTTTTTTGTAATAAAATCTATATAAATTAAAGTTTTGGAAAAAATATTTGTACCAACATGTTCATTATAAAATTGTGTATCCATTAGTGTCAGTAGCAAAATTAAACAATGTTTATTCTACGATGAGATGCCTGTTATTGATTATAATTTCTCATTTCTGGTCAATTTAATGTTTTTTTTTTTTTAAATAACGAGTAGATAGCTCCAGAAAACTGCACAAAAACGGCTTGTGCCGCGTTATGGTCGAGAGGCGTCATAATCACCAAATTTATATCAGATTTAAATACCCATATTTGGGGTCGTTCCGTAACCGTTTGACCAATAAGCAATTCATAGTGCTGCTCATTCATTTTTTTTTTTCATTGTTATATTGGCATTTGTGATTATCTATTATTATTAATTTTTCATTGTTACATTGGCATTTATGATTATTATTTTATTTCATTATTAATGTATTGACATTCAAGTCAATAATAGGTACAATGTTAAATTTTAATGGGATTTCCTTTATGATGACAGCATGATTATAATTGGTTCATTTAAGGCAACATATCATGTTGTTAATTTGCACGCCGAAATTAAAGGCAGAATAAGAGATCAATTTGGTCTACTTTTCAACCTTACCTTTCGGTACCTTATTTACGCAGATAAATGATTTTGGTTTGATTTGGTTTTGATTTAAATAAGTTTCAGGTATTACGATTGCATCAACAGAAATTTTAGCATTGTCAATCATTAATTAAATTTTAGTCTTACCCACTGTTTTTGTTTTCTTGCCTGCAACTCCACAAGCAGAGGGAGTAACGCTTATCCCTGCGGGGTACTGCTGACGGGTGACAAGTCGGTCTTGGGGCTCTGGCACGTGTCGGGGATCGACTGCGCCTTGAAGAACCTCCCAGCATGACGCTGTGATGACTTCCTACTGGACTTGTGTCTCTTCTTGGATCAGTACAATGTCCAATAACCTGAAATTTATTTTAAAACAACGAGTATCTATTTCGTATAAATAGTATCCTATGGACCAAACACGTTATTCAAATGTTAACCAAATAATTGGATAAATGAGGTTGTGTGTACAAAAGACAAAAATCTCAACGACATACAGGAATAAACCCCGGTTAATTGGTGGTTTCAGGCTATTTAAGCAATAAGTAACTACCACTTGGCGTTTTACACGATCATACTAGTAGCCAAGCTATAGGGTATTTTAAGGATAATACCCACTGACCGAAATACAAAATACGATTCTTAATTTTTAATAATGAAATAAAACTGGAACTTTGACATTCACTCAGCAGAATGTTCCTAAGTTCAGTCCAATACATATAATAAATAGTATTTTCCGGGAAGGCAAGAGTCTTGGTCTTTTTAACACCCGACGCAAAAAGGTGTTAAACACCAGTTATATGCACAATTCCAATTAATAATTAATCTACCCGCAGTATTACGGATTTTTTTTTCCGTTATGGCTTCAGCTAAAAATAATTTACACATCACTTTATTCAACAATTAAATATCTTAATAACATACCTTATTGTAGGCGTATGCTGACACCAGGGTGGTAGCAGTATGCGAACCTGAATCCTTGGTGTAATCCCACTTCTGATTTATAAAAATTGTTCATAATGTTGGACTCGTACAGTAAAACTCACTTTTAAATTCAACTAAATACTTTATTCCACTGACTCTAGTGCACGGTTCGGGTTGGTTGTTTCCATGGAGAAGAACCGGCAAGAAACTCCATGGTTACTCTTTTAAATCATTTGGTTTTACAATGTCGTTGTTACAGCGTTAATACTTGAGTATCACCGCCTAGCGCAGGCCCGACAATCCGTTCTTGCTTACTTATCGATCATAACCGACGTCATTTTACCGCCATTACCTTACCGGAACTCAAAATTGAGCCGCGAATTAAGTAATATTAACAATAATATTAAAAAGAAATATAAGATAGTTTTTAAAAATACAAGTAAAAATCAACATAACTTATAGAACACTGAACAATCATGAATGTTACAGTTAAATACAAACTTCCGTAATTCAACAGGTTTAGAAACAATTCACTACTTATTTTTAATAAATTTGGCAAAAGTATTTTAAAAATGCACAGAATTTAATAGAAACTCGAACATGAATTTTAAGTAAGCTAACAATATCAACGAAAATTTAAAAAAAAGAATTGGTAAAATTGGTCCAGGCGTTGTTGAGTTATGCACTTACCAACACATTTTGCGATTCATTTTATATAATAAGATAATCTAACTAACTAAACATAAACTAACTTAAGGTTTCGAAGTACTGCTGCCAATCTGAAACTTGCCCTAAAGACTAACATTGCCACGTTGATTGGCAATGTTGATTCTTTGGCCAAATTGATTTCTTTGGTCACGCCGGAGTGCCAAAACTGTAACGATCGCCCAGAGGACACGGTGGAGCACACTATAGCGGTCTGCACTACTTAGGTGGAGTACCACTGTCGTGAGTATAGGCGGCGGCGACCTCTCGCGTCCGGTCCTGGTTTAGTCCATAGTCTGGAGCGAGAGGAAATGCGAAGCGGTCACCTCCTTCTGCGATGCAGTTATGCTAATGAAGAAGGATGCCGAGGAGGAATGAGGCTTTTGAGGGTGAGAACCTCAAACTAACCCAACCGCCGCGGGAGACACCCCGGGCGCTGGGCGCCGCGAGACGACTCCCGGCCACCGTAGATGCGGACCTGTGGACGATGAGCAATGGGTAGCTCACCGTTCGTCCGTCTATTGACGACAGGCCGTGTTGACGGCGCGTTTGTGTTTCACGCGCACCTTAAAGAGATTTCAGCAAAGCAGAGGGGCTTGCCAGAGCCTCCGCCTGCCAGGGTAAAGGGCAATAGAAGGAACATGGGTGGGTTTTAGTCAATAAAAGTCTGACACTCCCCCCCGCTCCGCCTAGAGCGGGGGAAGTTATTTGATGATTACGCACCCATTTTGATGTTGGTTGTTGAGAATTGTGATGGTTGACGTTGAGTCTAGGGATTTCTCCTGTATTGTGGGTGCGTTTACAAACATTTAATCTCACACACACAAACAGCCAGACCCGAAACAACTATCTGTCGGTCACACAAATACATATTTGATCCATACGGGGATCGAACCCGCGAGACGCGGCGCGACAGCCAACCGTTCAACTACTGCGCCAATCGTGCCGACTTACGCATGGTTTTAATAAACAAAAACGAGTCGTTTCGCTTACGGATAGTAAGGTTTTGACATATGTCTCATAGAACTTAAGTCAAAATACTACTATCCGTAAGAAAAACGAATCGTTTTTTTGGAACGGGGTGTTAGAGTTTGATGCATAGAACGAAAGATCGAAAAAAAGGAATGACAAAACCATTTTTTAAGCGTTAGTACAAATTAAAAATAATTCAATTCAGTTAATTGAATGTTTTTGATGTAACAAGATGTCGTTTGAGGGAGTGAGTTTGGGGTTAATGGAGAATAATTACAGTCGCAGCGGGGGTTGAGATACAAACACTAATAATAAATTTACGGCTTCATTGAGAGACTGCTGTCTGTAAGAATCGAAACTTGATCAACGATGCTTAAATGAAATGGTGTAATTATATGAAGTCTGCTTTTCTATATATAAAACTAGATTTTGCCCCGCGGCTTCGCTCGCGTTAAATTCGGGATAACACAGTTCCCCTTTCCTGATTTGCAGGTACCTGCTACCTGTAGTTTTTGCTCTTGCGCCTTTTTTATTGTAATAGCAAAGCTAAGTTTTCCCTTTTCTTCTCTCTTTCTCCATGATTAATTTATGGTACATAAATTAATTAAAATCGGTTCAAACTCACTTTCGCTTTTATAATATTGGTAAGGATTTCCGTGTCACAGTTTTAGTTGCCATACTCCTCCGAAACGGATTGACTGTTTTTAATGATATTTAAAAGTTTATTCGAGAATAGGTACTGAGAAATATATATTTCATACAACTGAGTGATAAGGGTTGCTCTCTTGGGTTGCGGGTTGTTCGAAAGAGATACTGCGGCTTCGGAACATAAAGAGAAGAAGGAACATCACCCATGTTCCTTCTTTGTCAATACAAGTCTGACTCTGAGAGGAGGAAGTTATTTTATGATTTCCCGCAAAAAAAAGGTTGGCCCTCTTCAGAAGCGGACCTGAGCAGTGGGTGAAACCGCTGGGCACAGCTAGTTGCTATAGCACAGGTCCCTTAAAACTTTCCACATCAAGTTACGCTAACCACATACATTTAAAAGCAGCCTTTACAAACAAAACACTATGTATTCGGCAAATAATGACGAATATTATGATGAGTGACACTTTCTCTCAAATAACCATGCGTCATCAATTACTGTCACGTCTCTAAATATTTGGTTCAACGAGGCAATCAAACTACAGTACACGATTTACATTACAGGTTAATCAGTTCTTAGTGATGACGGTTGTGATTGAAAACCGGCAATGAATTCGTAAGTCGTTGATACAATAGTGGGGTTTTAAGTGTGTCAGGCCTGGTTGTCGCCGGAACTGGTTCTGCATACAAAAAGACTCATGAGAGAGAAATGAAGAAAGTGAACGCACCGTTTTCGTGATTATTTTAAACGCTGTTGTTCGTTGTCACTTTTGTTTAATCTCATCCTTGTTTCGCCGTCATTTGGGGCGTGCGTGACGCACATAGTTGGTGCCGTTTAATAAAACAGTTTTTGATGCATGTTATGATATAGAGAACTAACTTTTGCCCGTGGCTTCCTCAGTCGACGAAAATATCCCAGGTTAAAGTCAGGATTTACCTGTGTCACTGCCGGGGTGATGGTGTAAAATGCAATTGTGTCGCACCCCAGCCAGAAGTGACAAGAAGAAACACCGTGTGATTTTAGCCAGTAAGAGTCTGACAGACCCCGCCGCCATGACGAAGGACATCCATCAAGGATTTCGACACGTAAAAAAAAAGGATTTACCTGTGTGTCAAATTCCGTTGAAATCTGTTCAGTCGGTAAGGCGTAAAAAGAGAGACACACTGTTTTTGCTGTATGACTGCTGGGCTAAGGCCCATATCCATATAGTTACTTCTGTTCACCTTGAACCAGGATTCATGATGAGCATCTAGGTTAACTGTTTCCCCCCCGCTCATCCTCAGGCGCCCATTGCGTTCAGGCCTTTTTTTGCGGTTGGGTAATGATTAAATAAGTTCCGCCGCTCTGGGAGGAGCCGCGGGGGATAGTGTCAAGCTTGTACTGACTAAAACCTACCTATGTTCCTTCTATTGCCCTTTATGTTCCGGGGCCGCGGTATCTCTTTTGAACAACCCGCAACCGTTCAGGGCTTTGCCAGTTTTGCACAATGCTCGTGTAGAATTATTGTTTTTTAGAGGGTTCGATTTATATAAACTGTTGGTACTAAACCTTGTCCAAGCATTGTTAAATCAATACTTGAATAAATTCGAACAATCATGTTCTTCACGGTAAGCAAATACCACAGTTAATTAAATGTAGATTGGTTTGTACTTATCGCTTGTTATGGGAGATTTCCATGAGATTTCGCGGCACTTTCATGGCGATAATATTTTTATAGTTAAATTTTATAGGTGTACTACGAAAAATGGAGAAAGAAAGAGCACACAGTCAGACATGATGGCATGATGGCATGGTTGGCGCAGTGGTTGTGCGACCGACTACTACGTGTTGCGGGTTCGATCCCCACACGAAACAAATATTTGTATAACCTACAGGTAGTTTTTTGGGGTCAGGCTGTTTTGTCTAGGTTAGTTTTAATGTTTGAAAACGCACCCATGATACAGGAAAAATTCCGTTCCGTTCCGAAACGTTTTTTTTTGTTATAAACCTGCATAACTGGACCTTCTTACATAGTGGCCCTTAATAATACTTTTCGTTCCCTATTCTAAAACATAACATTTGGGCAGAGGTGGTAGATATATTTAGGTCCCATGTATTAGGGGGTGAACCTATTACCACCAACCGAGCACGAGGTTCTAGGTTTAATTCCCCGGTTGGTTAGCTTTTTCCATCAGGAATTTCTCATTAACAGACACGGAGCTTTGATTAGTGCTTGGTTGATGGGAATAGGCTCACCCCCATTCACATGAAACTTAAACAAAAAAAAACATAATTGGCAGATTGTTGTGTGGTAGGTGAGTTCTACCTAACCCTTTGGAGTTTACAGGCGTGATGTTTTGTTACGAAATAGGTACATCATACTATGTATAATATCCTTACTAGTATTTTGGGAATGATACAATTATTAGAATTATAAAATATCCGTTTATTACTAGTCGTGCTTTATATTTTTCTATTTCTCAATTTTCATTTTTCTTTGTCTTGAAAACTCATTTGCATGGTATGGAATGTTTATCAGACGGTAAAGAAGTAATTTCACATGTATTATTTTCTAACAGGGATCGGTAAAACGTGTATTATAAAAGGGAAAGTCAGTTAGTTTGTTACGTCTTCACGCCTTAATGGCTAAACCGATATCAATGAATTGGTACATAGATAGTTGGGACCCTGCAGACGATCATAGGTAATTGTTTAAAAAAAAGGGGAAAATTAGCTTTGCTATTACAAACACTACAGGTACCTGTAAATCAGGAAAGGGGAACTGTGTTACCCCGAATTTAATGCGAGCGAAGCCGCGGGCAAAAGCTAGTACCTATATTATAAATGCAAATGTTTGTGAGGTTGGATGTATGGATGTTTGTAACTCTTTCACGTCAAAACAGCTAAACGGATCTTGATGAAATTTGGTACAGAGGTAGATTATAGTCTGGAATAACACATTGGACTTTTTTGTTTGATCATCACGCGGGCGAAGCCGCGGGTGCCAGCTAGTGCATTATAATGCTCGCAGAGTATTTAAAGCTCAATGCACTCCTGATACTGTCAGTAACTGACATAAATTATGTATATTTATTCAGTGCTTTAGCTGCACAAAGAGTATTATCTCAGTTGTATATACGAGTATACTGTGTATTTATGTATGTATGTAGTTACTTAGGGACTTTTGTGTGGGTATATGATGCGGTACCTAAAATAATACTGCAGTTTCAAAAGCTTAATGCAGAAACATTTAACCAAATCTTGGTAGATAAATCTAATTTAAATTTTACTTAACCGCGAATAAAAATCAAGTATTTTTGTAATGATGTTACAGGAGTCTCAAATGTATTATTAATAATAATCCTTACTAATGTTATAAAAGCGAAAGTGAGTTTGTTTGTTTGTCTCTTCACGCCTAAATAGCTAAACCGATTTTGATGACTTTTGGTACAGAGATAGTTGGGAAAGTAAGAAAAGCGGGAGAAAAAGGGAAGAAAAGGGAGAGAAAGGTTTATTTCTTTCGATCATCACGCGGGTTAAAGTTAGTTGACGGGCCTGTTGGTCTAGTGGTTAGTGGCCCCAACTGCTGAGCCGGAGGTCGTGGGTTCGATTCCCACCTAGGACAAACTTTGTGTCATGAGCATGATTGTTTGTTCTGTGTCTGGGTGTGATTTATCTATAATATGTATGTATTTATAAATTATATAAGTTTGTATATCAGTTGTCTGGTTACCATAACACAAGGTCTGCTTAGCTTGGGATCAGATAGCCGTGTGTGAGTTGTCGCAAGATATTTATTTATTTACTGTAGGTGAAATAGTATAGTCTTGTAACGTGGACTCGAAAATTCTGCAGATGTCTACGTTTCTGATGAAGTATTGAAAATCACACTTACGAGCTGCATCATCTGCTGCTTAGCCTTTTCAAATCCAAGCTCAGCCACATCACACAGAATATTACAAAATCGCTCCTGCTGTCTGTTTGCTTAGGTCTCTTAAACCACTAAACAAATTTAAATTGCAGAAATTGATGCAGTAATTAAAAACGTAACAAAAACCAGATCAATATAAAAATTATAACAATTATTATTCAATAGAATTATTCAAAAATATATTCTCTGTTAGAAACTTAGCTACGCTGTAGTGCGTTATAAAAAATAATAAAAAAAAAGTATCAATCGTCGATCTTTGGAATGTTCCCCGGAACAGTTGGTACTGTATCTGATGCATGACAAGAGGGACCGTAGCAGTGTCCTGGATACAATCATGACAATAGAACCGTTAGTATGTAGGCGGCTCTTAACCGGTAATTTATCGGTTCACTAAACCCGGTATACAACTTTGATTATACAAGGTGTAGTAACATTATAAACTCAAGCCCTCCCGTCCGAAGCTGAACAACATTTTGTTTTACGAAATCTTGAAATTCACGATAAAGGCACAATCAGCTGTAAACATGCCTATTAAAACTAAAAAAAGTAATTCAATTACAAAAGAATAAATGTCTATGAAGTTGTGATCTGAGACACCACACGAAGGTTCCAAAAGAAAGAAAGAAAGATAAAATATTTATTTCCTTTTCTTGCGTTCAGTATTGTACACCCTGTATTATTATGGTCGGTCATTTGTATACCGATACGGTATTCTTTAGCTTAACTTATGAATGGAGGACAAAAAATTATCACCGTTTTTGTATCTATAAAAGCAACAGTTTTATTTCAAAGCATGTTTTTGTGAACCAAACAACGAGATGTATAAGCATGTGATTAGCAATGTGTCAAGTAATGGAACGTGATGACGAAAATAACTTAAATATAGAAGATTTGTGGAGTGGTATCCATGCTGGGTGGGCATGGCAATAGGTACGACCCCAGTTGTAGTTTGCTGAACTGGGCCTATTTGGCACATTATTTTTATTTTATTTGTGTTTAGGATTAAGTTTCATATTTTTTTTATTAGTGTGTGCATTTATGGCTTGTGCCAAATTAACTTGTTTTCTTTCTTTCTTTCTATTACACCTGCTTAGCCTTTTCCCACGGGTACACTTCCGAGGCAACACGAGATGTAAAAAAAATTGATATGGAACCCCATATCAATTTTTTCTACATCTCGTGTTGCTTGGGAAGTTTATGAATTATTACATATTTTTTCTTCTATTTCTATATGGATGATCTGCTAATATCTTTTAGTTACAATGGAAACTAACCGACTTTAAAAAAAAATAAGTGTAAAACAACTTTGCTTTCGGAAGTCCTTGGCAAAAAAGGCGCCAACTTCAACACCAAATATATTATATACTTATAATTTTTTTTTTTGGCATTAATTATGTATGAATTCTCATTACCGTCTTCCCTGATAAATTCCCTTTTGAGTATTTTCTAAGATGCCAGAATAGGAAAATATTTTTTCCTTTTGAAAGGGTATGCTTCCCAAGTAGGTGGTCATCAAGTTAGCATTTGATGATTGGATCCTGGAGAATACCAGGAAACTCTTCAAATTGATGCGATTTGTGTTTTTTATAGTAGTGACTTGCATCTTCACAATATTGTTTTAACTAACAAAGGAAAAAACGAGTTTAATTTATTTTTAAAGATAAAATCTATACTAATAATATAAAGCTGAGGAGTTTGTTTGTTTGTTTGTTTGAACGCGCTAATCTCAGGGACTACTGGTTGGAATTGGAAAATTCTTTCAGTGTTGGATAGTCCATTTCTTGAGGAAGACTATAGGCTATATAACATCACGCTACGACCAACAGGTGCTGAGCAGCGTGGGTGAAACCGCGTGGAACAGCTACTTATCAATATGAGGCCAAATTTTTAAAGCTAATAATATTACAATAAAGTTTTATACATATTTTGAAATGCTTTTAGGTTTTATTGTGGACTAATGTATCAAATCCGCGGACAGTCGAATTCATTTCTAAAAGCATTGTTAAACAAATTGATGGATTAGTTGAATGGAATCAGTTGGATTGCAGCTTTTACATTTCAAACGATCCTGATCGTTTGCTATCAAAACTATAAGCCTACCCCGAATTTAGGTCTAGCTTTAACCTAGATAGCTTTGTTTGTGTTGTAGTTATTGATTTCCGAATCCGTCCTCATTTGTACCATGTATCTAGACTTGGTATGTTCAGTAGGTACATATTGTAACAACTTATTCAAAATGAAGTGTCAATTCCATAAAAAAATCTATATCTGATATCTATGGTTAGTCCGACAAAGTTCTTCAGCAACTTTCTGGTGATAAGTGATAGCATATCGTTATACTTTTTTTGTGCAATAAAATACTCATATCATGGGAAGCTAGTACGCCGGCCGTACAAATACCTAGGATGTCATCTTTGGGAGTCGCCATATTGGATTTAAAATGGCAATTTTAACTAATTTGAAAAGTGGAAATGGGTCAAATTTAACTTCTAAAATTCTTTTACATAGTTTGTAGGCTACTTTGACAGTTACAGACATGCATGAAATCCAAAAACAGGACACAAAGTTAAATTATATCAGTAAAAATGACTCAGAGGTGATTGAAATCTAAAAATAATATTGAATTAAAGTATCAAAAAATATGTTAAAAATCCTCCCGCTCTTCGCGCTCCCGTTCTTGCAAAAAAAATATTGTTTCCAATTGAAATAGGCCAAAGAAACCAGACTTTGACCGGTGACCAAGGTTAGGCTAAAAGAAACCAGGGCCATGAAAAAGCTCATTGGGTTGACGTTAGCGTTAAAATCGGTGAAGATACTTGGGACATGGACCGCACAGAACCGGAAAGTTTGGCACGAGAAAGGGGAGACCTAGACCCAGTAGTGAGTGATTCCAGGCTAAATGAAAAGTGATGTTTATTTTGCAAGTGGCAGTAACATGAACAGAAAACAATGTGTAACAAACTCTTTTATTCGTCGTTTTTAAGAATGATAAACTTTTTAAAAAGATGAGGGTCTTGGTCTTTTTAAGAAAGATGATGATTTTTTTTAGCAACAACCACAAAGATTTGAGTGGACTTGTCCAGGCAGTGCAAGTATTAGTCAGTTTTCGTATAGCTCTACTCATAACTCAAGGAGCTCAGCGATACGAGTGATATTATGATGATGATGAAGTAAATAGACTACTAATGGAAGGTATGTACCACACGGTTAAGATTTAAGTGCGATTGTTCAGTAGTCAAATGGTACTAAAACTCTTTCATCTGCATTCACGCAACAAAGCGTGTAATTAATGCGAAATCGATCACGTTTAACTGTTCGGAAGCGAACCGGTTCCTATTCATTTTTCCGATATGAAAAAGATAACACTATTCTGTACAAGTGTACACCACACTTTTGTGTCTTATGTCGGACATCGATATAATCACAGGACACCTCAACTACTATAGAAATTGGTTGCTTGTATGCGCCACAAAACACAAAAGTGTACCTACACGTTAAACAACGCTAATAATATAACTTATTTATTTTCAGCAGAAATCCATAGTGGTACCTAGTAACACGCTTTATATCTAGTGTTAGTACTGTATATATAAAAAAAGCTAGTTAAAAGCTAAAGCCAGTTTATTTTTACTAAGCTGTTTTTTTGCGGATGACATATCATCAAATAACTTCCCCTGCTCTGGGCGGAGCGGGGGCAAAGGTCAAACAAGTATTGTCTAAAACCCATCCATGCTCCTCTTCTTTTGCCCTTTGTGTTCTGGGGCCGCGATATCTCTTTTGAACTCACCAGCAGACCCCAACAGGATGAGTCATACCTAGGTTTTATGTTGTCTATTACATCTCTGCCTTCAAGAATTGCAGGATTATGTGAGACTAGTTGTTCCACGCGGTTTCACCCACGCTGCTCAGCACCTGTTGGTCGTAGCGTGATGTTATATACCCTATAGCCTTCCTCATGAAATGGACTATCCAACACTAAAAGATTTTTCCAATTCCAACCAGTAGTCCCTGAGATTAGCGCGTTCAAACAAACAAACAATCAAACAAACAAACTCTTCAGCTTTATAATATTTATATGTGAGATAGACAATTTATTCAACTGTGATTTCAATCTGCTAGAATATGACACGAGATTTGTAAATGTGGTACCGCCTATTATAAGAATTTGTTAACTATGGTATTAACTAGTTTACCTTTTAGCTTATTAGCTGTTTATTACACAAGTACTTTCTACATGGACTATAGTGCATACAAGATACGTCGTACAGACAAAAATACGGAAAATAAGATTAACCAAAGTTTTTGATTCGGCCTTTTTAGTTGTGGTACGATGATAACTCACACAAATTCTTTTCGAGCATTAATTTTCTATTGCTACTAATAAATATAAGCATACCATTCTAGAAGAAAAAAATATGTATTCTAGAAGATAACTTGTGAACCACGAAAACGATATGGATAAAATCTTGTATTAAGATATTACGAACTATGAATTTAAATGTGCATGTGGTAAAGAAAATGGGTGCATGTGGTATTTTTAAATCAGTGACAAAGAAGGTTCAAGTACGGAAAGTTTTTAATTATTGTACAAATCAAGAAAATGTTTTGAAGTCAAATTAATTGCATTGATAACCTAATTGATACTTAAAATCTCAGCACTCAGTTTTTGAGTACTTAACTGTTTAATTATAGAATTTTACGACATTTTTTTTAGTGTATTTTTACGATAGATGCAAGTTCTTTTCACATTAACATTTGTTATTATTAGGGTTGCTGTTAACCGTTACGGTTGTTTGTTTGAGGAGATTCCCTCGTGGCCTGGATACAAACCGCCTGCGCAGACGCAGTGCGCGAGATCATACGGCGACGCGCACACGCGCGCACTTTTGCCGACGTTATTTTTAAACTTCTTTTATTGAAAGTTAATGTTCGTGAATAAAGTTAATAAAGTGTAAAATAATGGCGCGTTTTTTAATAGCGTTTGGTGAGTGTTTTTGTTTAAAGAAAGTTTTTGAAGAAAGAAAGAAACGGTTTTTTGTGAGGTCATGTTTATTCTTTTTCTTTTGTTTTACTGGAGAATAATTGTGTGTGCTTGTTAGAGGTAGTATGCTATCATGTTCGTTTCGTTACGCTCCTTTTCTTTACGGGATGAACAGAGCTCGCTGCGGTTTCTTGTGCGCTAAATTCACTTTCGCTTGTAACTTATGGAATCAGAATAAATACTGAACACGCTGTTTGGACGAGAACGAATTCGTTTTATTAGTTAACTGGTTGCTGCTTAGATTATTATTGAAACACAATTATATTTCTTATTATTTTTATTTCTACTGCTTTTGGAGAAAGGAATTTGAGTTTAAAATCTTATTTTTTAAATTCATTTTCGTAAAACTATGTATTTTCTCATAAATGACGTTCTTAAATTATTTCCGTTTGAAAATTGCAACGAGGCGGAATCATTATAAAAAAAAAACATTAAGGAAAGAAAATAAACTAACTCCACCAGCAAATTGCAAGTCACTTAAAGAAAAAAGTCATGTCAAATTCAGATGTTTTTCTTATCGCATGGCTAACCACTTACCTGCGTAATTTCACAGTTTTAATTCCACTTTTTCTATAGCTACTTATAAATTTTAGGATAGTTTTAAAGATTTTTTGTATATTTGTTGGTCAGCAAAACGCTATTTGTGACAAACTAGCTGTTCCACGCGGTTTCACCCACGCTGCTCAGCACCTATTGGTTATATAGCCTATAGCCTTCCTCAAGAAATGGACTATCCAACACTAAAAGAATTTTCCAATTCCAACCAGCAGTCCCTGAGATTAGCGCGTGCAAACAAACAAACAAACTCTTCAGCTTTATAATATTAGTATAGATTTAGGTTTAATGTAGGAACAATGATAATTACATGGAATTACATGGACTTGCAAAACAAATCATTCTGTAGAAGCACTCTGTGATACACTGTCTTAACTCAAATAATCGGATATGATGCTAAAGGAACTGTTGGCGATATCAATTATTCGTGTACGCGAATATAAAATCCTTACTAATATTATAAAATAGAAAATGAGTTTGTTAGTTACGTCTTTACGCTTAAATGGTTAAACCGATTTTGATGAATTTTGGTACAGATATAAGTAGTTGGGACCCTGGACCCCAATATTTTTTTTAAAACTTGTGAAATAAGGGAGAAAGAGGGAAGAAAAGGGAAAACATAGCATTAATTGCTATTACAATAGATGCAAGGGCAAAAACTACAGGTAGACCTGCAAATCAGGAATAGGCAACTGTGTTACCCCGAATTTAACGCTTGCGAAGCCGCGGGCAAAATCTACTACGTAAATTATTTTCTTTCAAAAAACAGAATTTACTGGATGGTTGTATCATAATTTCATAATGAACATTAATGCAGTGACGAACTTATTATTAATTAGCTCAATTATGCTCCCAACGCTTGGCCCGGATGGAATTCTGTAATTGTACTATCGGGAATAAAGAATAGCCTATGTGTTATTACAGTTTATACCTACACTATCTGCTTGTCAAAGTTCATTTTAATCCGATCAGTGGTTTTTGCATGAAAGAGTTCCAGCCAGCCTAACATATATCCTTTCAAACTAATGCATTTATAATATTAGTAGGATATTGGGCTATGGCTAGAGAGCCATAGCCTACATGAGAACAGAGGTTCTCATGTAGGTTATTTTGTGTGTTTTGTTTATAATTATAAACAAACACACAAAAACTACTGATCGAACACTCGAGAGCAATAAATCCGGGTCACTTAAAGAAACCAATGAATCTCACAAAGTTAGAATGCTAGCTTAATAAAAAGACCCCTTAAATGAACGTAATACAATTTATGACTCATTACATTTTATTTACAAAAAAAATACATAATGAAAAATAAAACTGCTGATCTCGCCTTACAAAAAAAAATAGGAAACGTGCAATTTTTGAACAAAATTACGATTTTGGTACTTTGATTTGCCACCTCGTGCTTCCATTACTCCGTTTACGCGGTTTGGCATGCTGTACATTACTCATATTCTCCCATTTTTCTTTGAGTGCAATTTTGAGCTCACGAATCGTTATTGCGGGAGGGTTACGTTGTTTTACGCATCTTCCTAACTCGTCCCAAGCAGGCTCGATCGGGTTGATATCCGGGCTACGTGCTGGCCAATCCGTGCGAGATTGTTTTGTTTTAAGTGACCAGAATTCATTGCTCTCGAGTGTAGTTTTAAGCCAGAACTTAGTTTAGTTACGTATGTAGAAGGAAATCAAGAAAATCCCAAAAATCTTATAACGATCGTCGCTAGTAGCATACTGTATTTTCTACTAACCCCCGTAAAAAACAAGCGTTAGTTTATGTAGGTACCTGTATGTATTTGTAAAGTTTGCACATGAAAATAGTAATTGCTAGGCTTGACAAACGGATTAGTAAATTAGTTACAAGCTAATGAGTTGAGTTGATATTATTGTACTCTGTAGAATTCTTTGTTGACTTGCACAGTTTTTGACACGACTTGGACAGTAACGATCCACGTCCAGAGTTGAGGGTAGTTCGGAAGAGATACCGCTGCCTGGAACATAAAAGGCAAGGGAAGGAACATGGGTGGAATTTTTCTTCCCCCGCTCCGCCCAGAGTGGGTATTTAATGCGGTCAAAATGGGTGGTCTAAATATTCTAGTTTATATAACTTATAAATAAATTAAGTTTTAGAGGATGTAATGTATGGATGTTTGTCTCTTTCAAGCAAAAACTTTTCGACGGTTTTGAATGAAAATTGACAAACAGTTTATAACCTGAGACTCAAGATGTAGGATACTTTTTATTCCAAATACCCCATGCGGGCGAAGCTGGATATAAAGAGCATGTATCGGTGCCACTGTTGGGGCAAAGACATTCTCATTCCAAGTATTGGGCCGCAATCCATAGCATACCTACTTTGTAAACCTTAAACTTAGTGTTTTTGGATAGACAACTTTAATAATTTGCCTCGTATGTCGTGTAGTCGTAAGCGCAACTACGGAGCAAGAATTTTTGGGTTTTATTCCTTGGTTATGTTTAGTGTTATTGGGTTTTACCATCAGGAATTCCCGAGCAGTAGCCACGTAATTTGGATTTGTAATATGCGTTTTGGGGCCGCGGTACCTCTTTCGAACAACGCACTACCCCGACAGGCGGAGACCCTGGCAAGCCCCTCTGCGAATTGTGATTGTCCCTTAAGTACACCGGCTTCTTCCAGGGATTACAGGCATGTAATGATGTCAATGTTCGTATTTTACAACGTTTTTTAAGGTTCCGCATGTTTGTACGGAACCCTCGGTGCGTGAGTCCGACTCGCACCTGACTTTTTATCTTATAATGTTGTTATAATGAGGACTTAAAGTTATTTCACGGATTTATCAAACAATCAAAACCATAACATTGGAAGCTGTGACCGCATAAGTACGCAGAATAATAATAACCTAATAATCAATCAAGGATCAAGGGCCAAGCAGATTGGCTTGCCAGGGCCACCGCCTGCCGGGGTTGCGGGTTGTTCGGAAGACATACCACGGCCCCGGAACGTAAAGGGGAATATCAGTATAAGTCTGACAATCCCACCGCTCCGCCCAGAGCGGGAGAAGATATTTGATGATTTCCCATCCGCAAAAAAAAATCAAGGACCTGATTCAGAAGGCAGTACTCCTCGATACGGCCAGCATTGTGAGGAGGTTCCTGTCTCTCGAGCCCTAGCCACCGGTAGCTTGGACCCAGCTCCCTAAACCGGCGGAAACCTAATTTTATATATTTTTTAAAATGAATATTTAAAAATGTAAAAGATACGTGTGAAAAATGAATAAAAGGAACGTAACAAATAATTTAGAAATGATATATAAATAATCAAACCATCATAATTTTCCTGCCCTTGTCCCATTCTATTTGGGGTCGGTGCAACACGTTTTCTTCTTTTTCATATAAATAATCAAATCATATTGTTTTTACATTAGTTTTACTTACCTATGTAAAAGTACCGTGTAACTAACTACGGTCGTGTGACAGAGCCGATCAGAATAATAATAATCGTACACAATAAAGAAATCAAAAGCATGAAATTTGTGATTACGTTGTGGCATGAGACAATCAAAACACAATTGTCATGTTTTCTTTATGCAGGCGACTTGCTAATTAAGTGTCCGTATTGACTCATTTTATTTTTTCATGTTATTTTCACTTTTCATTCGGACATCAACCAAATAAGCTGTTTTGTATTGACAGAGAATAATCTTCAAACTGCACCTTATTTGTAAAAATCCGTCAATCTCTTAGCCTATAGTTGTAAAGAACAGTTTATATATATTTATTAAATGAAAGCAGCCATTTTTAATAAAAAGGCAGTATTTTTTGCGGATGAGTATCACAAAATACCCGTGCTCTGGGGGAGTATCAGACTTGTACTGACTAAAACCCGCCTATGTATCTTCTTTTGCCCCTATATTCCAAGGCCGCGGTATTTCTTTCGAACAACCCTCAGCCCTAATAAATACGCTTGGGTAAAAAACCATGTAGGTATAATACTTCAATTTTCAATTCAAAACTTTTTAACTGACCGCATCCATTCCAGTCGATCTTTAGGCTAACCGGCACTCGATTACAATGATCTATGGATGTTTGACCACCCGTTATAGACCGAGTGTCCTCCGAGGCTCGGAAAGCAGGATAAGCTGTTGGTCCCGGCTGTCATTTGGGGATCTTTGTCAGCCATAACAAGTAGTCAGTGTCTGGTAAGCGTTGCTTAAACTGATAACCCACCTAGGTGACTTTTGGATAATAACTTTTATATTATGACTTCCGAAAACAAATACTGGACAAGAATTTGTGTGTGATACTACAATTAAAAAGGCTAAATATTATTTTTGTAAAAAAACAGAACTAGAAAAACACTAAAACAAATTTATAGATCAGGTCAGGGGTTTAACTGCTTATTCAAATCGCAACCATCATTCCTTGAAAGTTTAAAAAAATCTACCAACCCTTTTTTCTTTGCAATATTTTGATTTTCAGTTTAATATCCAAGTCCTTTTTTACACGTGGGATACTCAACCCACGGTTGCACGAGTCTGCCTGATAAAATCCCACTACTACACAAATTATTTAACCTGAAAGATATTAAAACATAAATTCCTTGATACTCGCGCTCGCAAGCCATAAAAGTGTGCGCAATAATTTCAATGAGTCTTCTTATAACAGACTCCAAATTAACTTCTCACGAACTAATATGACATCAAAGAGCGCTCTCAATTCAACTTTAATTTCGAACCGACCATTGCAGTTAATTTCAATGGGAAACGATCTAATTTTATTAAATTAAAATTATCGGGGATTCTCGATCAAAGGGCCTATAATGATGTCAATTGCTACGAAATTGGTCTTAGAGCCGAAGCCGCATCACATCCCTGTAAAGAGTCTCAATTACTGGAAGCCAAAGAAACGATAAATGTCACCATAAATGAAAGAATCGCTCTACGCAAATAATCTGCCCTCTGAGACTCGAGCCACAAACATGGCGGCCGTTAGGGTGAGCACACACTTTACAACATCAATCAGCATTGATGTGGAATGATTTTGATAACGCCTCATACTTGCATTCGCGATGTGTGGTGTTACACTGGCGAGCGAGAGATTCTGATTGTGACCTTATTTCACTTATTGTGGCATATTAGGGGTAGGCTTGAGAGAATTAATATATAAGTACATATATTTTCTTAAGTATCATTTTTGCTTTTACTCTGGTCGCTCTTACGTTCTCACATCCTTACAAATATTATAAAGGCGAAAGTGAGTTTGTTTGTTTGTTTAGTTTTCACGCCTAAATGGCTAAACCGATTTTGATGAATTTTGGTACAGAGATACATAGTTGGGACCCTGGAGACGGACATAGGCATAATTTTTTTTAAAGTGAGAAATGAGTGTGAAAGAGGGACTAAAAGGTAAAACTTAGCTAGCAAGGGCTAAAACTACAGGCAGCAGGTACTTGCAAATCGAGAAAGGGGAACTGTGTTACCTCGGGGTAACAAAGCACAGAGCGCAGTAACGCAGAGTGGGTAAAGTCGGACTAAACGCGAGCATTGCCGCGGGCAAAAGCTATTATTAGTATAATCTTATGAATGTTGTAACCATGATCTTGTAAAATTATTATGATTTAAAAGTGTCCGTTCATGGAGTTTTTTGACCATTCTTTTCCATAGAGATCAACACTTTGGAATGGGCAACTAAACCATCACTTCATTATTTTATGAATAATTCGTGTGAATCGTAGTCTTCTATACAAGCGTGCTCCACCCACGGCTGCATTATCGCAAGCCTCTATAATAAATCAACAAGTGCGACTAGTGTTACGTACGAAACAGTGTAGTTCCGTACAAACTCGCAAAATAAACGGTTATATCTTTTAACTGCGTAGACTTAGAGCGTTGATTTTTTCATAGTTCTAAGGGACCATAGAGTGGAGTATATGGTTTTAATTTTAACTCGATACCACCCCGCGTTTCCGAGATAAAGGGTCTTGACAGACAGACAGACGGAAAAAAAACAAAGTGATCCTACAAAACCTTACAAAGGGTTCCGTTTTTTCCTTTTGAAGTACGTAACCCTAACAATCATATGCTACATCAGATTCTAGTAAAGTGCTAATAAATATTGATAGAAAGTGTAGTTTCCCCCTTATAACTTTTTAAAGGAACTTAATTTGTCGCTTCGTCGAAGAGAAAGTACTTGACTCATTTATTTTAGCGGCCATCTTTATACTAAAAATAACTGATTTAATATTTCTCATAAATATTATATTCAATGATCGTCTAGAAAGTGAAGTGCAGGTTCCTTAGTAGATAATTAATTACATTTATATGGTAATTATAGTTGATGCTAGTATTTGGTTAATTTGTATACTTACCTACCTATTATAAATAACACGGGACCATATTTTTTTTAAAAAAACGTTGCCCCACACTAGGTTTTCTCCGGTCTCGTGCGTGTGTTTACAAACATTTAAACTCACTTACACAAACAGCCAAACCCGGAACACCTATCTGTAGGCCAAACAATTTTTTTTTCTATACGGGCATCGAACCCGCGACACGCACCGCAGCAGTCGATCGCTCAGCCACTGCGCCAACCGTGTCGTCAATTTTCTCATCACATTTGCATTAGCTCTAGTAATAAACGGATCCAATATATTCTACTAGCTAATGAAAGGAGTCATGTCCACACATGTTCGATAATCTTCAACGGTTCGTTTCATATTATTTCACAATGCAATTAATAAAAGGTTTCGTTTTGTCCGGGACATTATGACATGTACAGACGCCTGCAGGTCAAGCTACCCGAAACTGTAAATTTTTCCCAATGAACCTTGAACCTAATACTTTAGAAATAAAGTCGAAAATCTATCAAAGAAATCTGACAGATTGTGGTAGCTTGATGTGTGTGTACAGACGCCTGTCTGTACGTCAACGAGAAATGACCTTATTATAGACTTCCAGTCATTTATTTCCTTTTAAAAGTGGATTTTGTTTGGAATGAATGTAAGTGGATAATATGTTAATTTATACTTCTACTAGCGGGATAAGACAGTTCCCCTTTCCTGATATACAGGTACCTGCCACCAGCAGTTTTTGCCCTAGCGCCTTATTTATTGTAATAGCAATGCTAATTTTTCCCTTTTTTTCCAGTTTCTCCCTTATTTTTCACTCTTTTGTTTTAAAATAGCCTATGTCCGTCTCCAGGGTCCCAACTACCTCTGTACCAAAAGTCATCAAAATCGGTTTAGCTATTTAGGAGTGAAGAGGTAACAAACAAACAAACAAACTCACTTTAGTTTTTATAATATTATAGCTGTGCCCAGCGGTTTTACCCGCTGAGGTTTAGGGGTATGAAAAATAGATGTTAGCCAATTCTCAGACCCACCCAATATGTACCCAAAATTTCATAAGATTCGGTGGAGCCGTTGCGGAGGAGTACGGTAACTAACATTGTGACACGGAAATTTTATATATTAGATAGTAAGGATGTATACAATTTCCTGTATACAGGGTGTAATAGTACTCATATCGACTTACTCTTTCTTCCTGCCATTGTTTCCGTACCTCAAAAGGAAAAAAACGGTACCCATATTGCATCACTTCGTTGTCCGTCTGTCTGTCAAGGCCCTTTATATTGGGTACGCGTGGAGTATCGAGTTGATATTAAAACTACATACTCAACTCTGTGGGACACTTCTTTTGTAAAAAAATCAACCTTCTAAGTGTACTCAGTCAAAAGATATGGCTGTTTATGTCGCAAGTTTGTACGGAGCCCGCGGTGCGATAGTCCGATTCTGTTTTGGACGCTTTTTCAAAAATTTTAGATTCAAGTTTTTAATGTTAAAAGTTTACCTTAGATACCTCTCCGACCCGTAAAACGAGATTTAATACCCCAAAAAGAATCGCTTCCCTCCACTATTTTTGACGTCGAGTTCCTTACTTTGATGTGCTGAATGCATGGCAGATTCGTTTACAACCTGTCTATTAGTAGTATTATAAAGAGGAAATATATTTTTGTTTGTTTGTTTGTACCGAATATCCTCCGAAATGACTAGACCGATTTTAACAACTTTTCATCAATAGAAAGCCAATTTATCAAGAAGTAACCTAGGCTGCAAAACATCACGCTACGATACTTACGAGCTGAGCAGCGGGTGAAACTACTGGGCACTACTAGTATGGAATACTTTATTATGTTTTATTTTTGTTTACAGGTCTATTTGGCTTCATTCTTCAAGTCCAGTGCAGCAATCAGTATGACAAGTGAGTAAACGTACATAACTCGATTTTAAGATAAAACCTAGTGGACCCCAACGTGACTGCTAAACATGAGGTTCATGGTTTGATTCCTTTTTTTTATGGTGGGTAAACATCAAATATCTTCCCCAGTTCTGTGAGGAACGGAGGGGAGTGTCAGACTTGTACAGACTAAAACCCACCCATGTGCCTTCTATTGCCCTTTACGTTCCGGGCACGCGGTATCTCTTTTGAACAACCCGCAACCCCAACAGGCGGAGGCCCTGCTATGCCCCTCTGCTTTGCTGACATCTCATGGTTTGATACCTTCGTTTGGCAAAGTGTTATTGGTTTTATAATTTACATTAGGTTTGGATTTGTACCCAGTTGATGACAATATCGCCCCCTGTAACATGGGTCTTGACGAAATGTGGGTGAACTATTACAAACACTTCTGCCTAACCCTTCTGGCATTGCAGGCGTTATGTTATGATGACATCTTGGACATTTAGATCCAAGTAAGTGACGAGTGAGATACAAGGCAACACATATACAATCCAGTTTATGCGGATCTCTCATTATACGGAAAATCAATACAAATTGAGGTCACGTTATTCTGAAATTGTACAGCTTGTTGTATCGCCGTGTGCACAGGCGCCTTATGTGAACATTGCCATTAATGATGGCGAACGTCAATTTGTGTCGGCTCGGGTGGCGCAGTGTCTGAGCGATTCACTGCTGCGCTGCATGTTGCGGGTTCGATCCCTGCACGGAACAAATATTTGTGTGGCCTACTAGTAGTTGTTTCGGTTCTGGCTGTTTGTGTATGTGAGTTTAATTTTTTGTAAAGGCACCCACGATAAAGGAGAAATTCCTAGTGTGGGGCAACATCCGAAAATAACAGCAATATCATTTGACAAGTACTTTGTGTGACGAAATCAAATTCAAATTTATTTGATTGTGAATATGGTACATTTTTATGGTCTTAAAAATAAACAAAGGAAAAATACTAACTCGACTGAAGGCTTGTGTATTTGCTACAACTTTTCATCAAGGCGTTTTTTATTTTTATTATCAATAGTCTCACTTTTGACCTCAATCTTGTCTATGGACCTCTGTTCATAGACCGCATCTCTATATGTTCTCCGGTGAGATAAGCTAGCCCAGAAAAGCATATTAACTTTTATTGCAACTTCTATTGCTTTGTACTAAATTGTGCTAATAAGTGTTTCATCAGAACCGCACCTACTATTTCATGTGCCCTATGCATATTTAAAAAAAAAATGTAATCTATTAATTTTGCAGCTATACACTCATACGCCTGCACCCAACATTACCCGTTCATCTTAACGCGGCTGCATTATTTCAAGACCCATCGGGAGAAATCACAATATTGAAGGGGAGTAGAGGGGTCAATGACACCTTGGACCTCTTAGTGCCTCCGCAAAAATTAGAGTTTGTGCAAAACTATGCAAATGCTACTGGGCTAGTTTTTGAAGAAAAACAACCGCATTATGGCAGGTAAGATTATCTGTGAATATCTATGAAATCTATTTATTTAATTTTTAACCAATGTTCTTTCTTCAAATGGACAATCAACAAATAACGCTGTGGGCGGTGCGGAAGGGGGGAGTGTCAGACTTGTACTGACTTAAACCTATCCAAGTTTCCATGTTCTTCCTTTTGCCCTTTGTGTTTCGGTGCTGCAATATTCCTCGATAATATCATTTTGTAAGAATCGAGTAGACATCCATATTCATATTTATTTACGTACCATAATGTGAAATGATGTTAAATGATCCCATACTGTTATGTACAAAATATTTTAAACCTTAAGTTACTTATCCACCGCTATTTTTCATTTATTCATAATATCACATTGCTTTTGCTAAGCGGTTCATAAAGACACCTGCTCTCCAGATTTCAATTGTGTAGTGCAAATAGTCTCGAAGTGAAATGGCCGTGACATACGGACGGACTGACAGACGAACTGGGGATCTAAAATAGCTGCATAAGCAGTATCATAATAGGTTAATAATATGTAGGTTAGTAATTACGTAACCATTATCAAATAGTCACAATTGACAATATTAATTAACTCCATCTATGACCATTTTAAGAATTATAACATAATTCATATTATTATACAATCATGATACTGTTACAGCGGACATTTTAGACCCCCAGGACGAAACTATATAATAATAATTAATACTTAGTTTATTAAAAGGGAAAATATTGACACAATTGTTTGAGTACACGTAATTGGCACATAGAAAATTAAATGCAATAATAGTTTACAATTGATGGGTAAGGAACAGTCAATCAAAAATTTGAGCCCTGCCTCCTAAACTAGGAAGATCCTGTATCTTTTATGATCTGTTTTTTGCCATTTAGAAAACCAATCGTTAAGATTTGATTTGATTTATGTTCAATGAGTAACTATTTGTTTTTGTTATTAAATGTTTAGGTCATTCGAGGACTTAGCTGAACGTCAACCAAGAAGGAGGGTCCTTCAAGTTTTCAACGTTAACCACTATCATTCTTATGGAGATGTAAGTATTCCAAAATATAGAATAGAGTAGAAATGTCTCTATTCAAGTGACCATGACCCACAGTTTTAGTCAAACTTCATTCTTTGTTAATAACAAAATATATCTTACAACGTCAACTATTGTTGTTGCCATTGCATGTCCAAAATATCTTTCAAATAATGAGTGACTACACGGTTGGTGGAATGGTTAAGCGATCGACTGCTGCGCTGCGTATCGCAGGTTCCATGCCAGCACAGAAGAAATATTTGTATGACCTGCAGATAGTTGTTTCGGGTCTGGTTGTTTGTGATGTGAGTATAAATATTTGAAAACGCACCCAAGATACAGGAGAAATTTCTAGTGTGGGGCAACGTTTTAATAAAAACAAGAATAAAGAAGAAATGTTTTGCAATTTAAAGATATTTGTGTTATGCGTAAATGAAATACGATATAATATTAAGAACTCAAATATTGTGTGAATATTTCAAAATGCTTTTTATAAAAATATTCATACTAAAATAGATATTGATTCAAGTTGGAAATCGAACCAATTTGATACTCTGTTAATAAGTAATTAGGAGAATAAAGCTTTGCTAAACTTACCAATCTCTATTAAGTTATTTGTTTAGACAGCACATCACTAAAAGCTTACGAAAAAGCCTAAAACTTTGCCGATCTAAAATGTTTTAAGGCCCAAGCACGACTGCGTGGTGTAAACGCAACCTTTATTTTTTAAACGATATCCTTCACTAGGAATTTCTCCTGTATCGTGGGTGCGTTTACAAACATTGAAATTCACATACACAAACAGCCAGACCCGGAATTAAAAACTATTAATAGTTATTTTTATAACTTAAACATAATAAATTTAGGATACTTGTATTCTCAATTCACTTTACGTTTATACTGCGATCTCGTGTTGGGGCCTCAGATTGCAGTGAGAACTTCTAGAAACAACTCTATAATATCGATAAATTCCTAGATCGCAGAATACCTGGAAGAGACAGCACGGAAGTATCCACATTTGGTGCAACTTCAGAAGCTCGGTTTGAGTTACGAAGGTCGCAAGATGACGCTTGCTAAGATTTCATCAAATCCCAGCGCTGGCAACCCGATCATATTTATTGACGCAGGTAAATGGTGCTTTATCAAAGACCACATAGGGCAGAGTTAGGTATCGATACGATAAAATGCAAAAAAACATAATTTTTTTTTGACGGTGAAATGTAATTATAAATATGTATTCAAACCCTCTATCACTCTCATAAACTGGGATTTATTTGATTTTTAGGATTGGAGATGGAGATGATAAGGTTTTTATATGTATTTTTAACAAACGTAACAAAATCTCAATAATAGGAAGTTTTAAGTATGTAGTAGTAAGTAAGTAGTAGTAGTTTAAAATATGTCTTAGACATAGACATATTTAGAGATCTAGTTCGGTATGAAATCAATTATTTTAATTTTTGAGTCGTTTGTTCACGGCATGTTGCATATTTCGTCCTTTGTCTCTTCTCGGCAGTCAGTAAGAGTTCAGAAGATAAAAAGACCCAAAGTATTTGACTTGTTATGTTTATTTAGGTATCCACAGCAGAGAATGGGTGGCACCCGCCATGGCTATGTACCTCTTCAACCGCTTGGTCTCTGATTCCGACAACATTCAGGTAGGAGGAATGCTGGATGGCGTGGACTGGTACATACTGCCCGTCGTCAATCCAGACGGTTATGAATACAGCAGATCTGATCAAAGTGTAAGTTTTTATGATTGTTTGTGCCTAAATCGAGTTATGTAGTCAGAATAAGTCAAAGTCAAAATAAGTAGTAACTCTACGCAAAGATTTTTTTTAATGACTTTTTAAAGTCATTAAAAAAGTCGGGAATCAGGGGGGCCTCTAAATTTAAAAATTATTAGTTTCGTTCTTTTTACAACTGTGTTTAAAAAATCTTGTAAAGTTGGACCTTTGAAACTTAATAACTCCGTAAACAAAAGCTTACCAGGGTCAGGCCAGGCCAGGGTCTTTTTAAACTCATTTAGAACATGAAATTACAAAAAAAACACATTTCAGCCCCATAACCTTTGCCATTCATGCAGTCATTCTAGACAAAATTTAAATTAAAATAATTTTGCTTCAGAAACGGCTGTGGAGAAAGACGAGGTCAAAGAACAGCCGATGTTATGGTGTCGACGGCAACCGCAACTATGGCTTCAAGTGGGCGGTAAGCGGAGTGTCCAGAGACCCCTGCCACGCGGAGACCTTCGCTGGCCCCAAACCGTTCTCAGAACCTGAGACCCGAATGGTCAGCAAAGTCATGTTGGACAACAAACATCGAATGAAGTTATACGTATCTTTGCACGCGTATGGTCAATATCTAGTATACCCTTGGGGTTACACAGGCGATTTTCTCCCAAAAACTTGGAAGAAACTGGATGATATGGCGAGAGCGGTGTCATCCGCCGTCAATCGAGCTGGTGGAAAGCCTTTCAAAGTGATGAGCGCTGGCAAGTGGTACCCGGCGGCCGGCGGGAGCGACGACTTCGCTTTTGGCGCCGTTGGGGTCCCTTATTCCTACACGATGGAGCTCACTGACGGATACGAGTTCACATTCCCAGAAAGAGAACTGCATAGAGTTTTACCACAGTTTTACGAAGGCTTCAAGACATTCGGGTCACGGATTAGGAAAGAATTCGGTAAATAAAAAAAAAGGTGATTTTTGACGAAGACTGATGTCAAGACATAGGCTACAAATATTGTGAATAAGAATAAAAAAATATGAAAACCATTTTGTTTTATTGCTTTCCAAATGGTTTATTGCTGTTGCAATATTTTCAGTCTTTCTAAGATTTTTTTACACGAGGTGTTGTTGATAGTTAAAAAATCGAATCAAAAATATGTATTTTGTTTTATTTTGCCTCGTAACGTTTTTTGTTGGTGCGTTTTTGTTTCTAAATTAGTAGTTGACACTTTACTTTGATACACTTACAATATAATATACTTAATATTTTAATTGTAGTGAATGTTCATGAAGGCAATGCTTCAAAATGTGGGTAAGTAAAGTTTTTCCCGTTGTATTTTAACATTTCGTCTGGGCACAAATATGGACTCCTTGGCTGCTACTGTGACATTCTTCCGAAAGCCAGAAAAAACAAAATAAATTAAATTTATTGACACACACAGCTAGGTTACATGCAAGCATTAAAATACAACGCACAGCCTGTATCTTGGTGGCCCAATATTAACAGACAAATAGTCAGAGAAATAATACTTCGCCCGTCCCGGGAATCAAACCACGCACAAGCTTAGCAATCGCGCTTGCGATTCATAGACCAACGAAGCAGTCGAATCTTACTATAATGGTGTTTTGAAAATCTATTTGGGCCATTTTAAGTTTCTAAAGGGCTTGACAGCATCCGAGGTTGTTTGAAAGAGATACTGCGCCCCGGAAAACAAAGGGCAAAAGAAGGAACATGGAGAAGTTTTAGTCTGTTATAGTCTGAGACTCCCTTCTTCTCCGCCCAGAGTAGGGGAAGGTATATTATGATATACAAAAAACTTGGCTATGGTCATGCCACGCTATGGCCAGGCCTGTCAAAGGCCTGACAAATGCTTGCACTGACTGGACAGGTCCACTCAATCTGTGTGGTGCTTTCTTAAAAAGACCATTGCAGACACTATCTGCATGGTCCTCATGTAAGTTGACCAAGATTATTTTGTCTGGACTTTAAAAGAGACTATGACCTCTGAGTTTGTTTAGGCTGTTTCTTCTTAGAGTAGTCGGGTACGAAACACCGGCCTCATCTAGTTTGAAAAAAAAATGACGTGTAAAAGTGTTTGTGAAAACCTACTTGCAAAATAAACATCATTTATTAAAGGTCTTTGACAGGCCACCCATTTGCAACCGTGTTAAATAAAAAGTATTTACGATTTTTTCTTGTACAAGCCTGCAATATTAATATATCTTTGTTTTCTGTACAGTTGCAAGACTCTAAGGCCTTGCTACGAAAACATGTTGGCCACTTTGCTTGATAGAGATGAAGCTGCATGTATAGAGGACGCTGCTATTGGCGCTAGCACTGTGAGGATAAGAAAATACGGTCCTTATTTCCGGATTTATTTTACAGAGCTGTCAAAATCATTCTGAGAATGTCGGATACCAACCTTACTTTTTCAGGAATAGAGATAATATTGGGTTGCAGCTGACAGAGCTATATAATTGTAAAAGAGCTGTAATAAAAATTATAATTCTTTTTAAATCTAATTAGGGTTCCGTACCGCAAAGGAAAAAACCGCGGGGTCGATCCCCGTACGGAACAAATATTTGTATGACCTACAGGTAGTTGTTTCTGGTCTGACAGTTTGTGTATATGAGTTTAAATGTTTGTAAGCGCACCTACGATATATGAGAAATTCCTAGAGAAGCGCAACGTTCTTTTAAAAAAAAATATTTTTTTTTTACAGGTAACAATATTTCTGAAAGGCATCAACGAGTATTGTGGTAGTGTAATGAATCTTACTAATGAGCATATGACGTATGAAGGCAGACATCTGTATGAGGTGATTTTACTTAGTCATACAAAACTAGTTTATGAAGAACTCTCACTGTTTTGAAAATCTACGAAAGCGAGGCCATGTTTAACTGGAAAAGTGTAGCTTGATGAGACGCCGTGTGCACTAAGATTACTAATTCACAAAAAAAAACTTTCTTATCGAACACAGTAATTAGTAATACTAAACTGCTCCTATAAGATCTTAAAAGGATCATTGTACCCGCACCTATCTTAATATTTTTAGTCTTATTTTCGGACATACTCTAATAGCCAACATCACAATAATCACTCCTTTCTAGACATACATTATCTCATACATTTACATACATTTATTCTTTTCCCACTCTGTTCTTATCTTCCATACTCCTCTATATCTCGTAACTTTAACGGTCACCTCCTTTCTAGTCAAATCAATCTATTATATGCCGATTACCACCAACTTTTCAGTCTCCGGCGCCTCTTTCAGACTTTTTCTGATGAACATTTATTTTTATTCATTTATCACTGCAAGCCTAATGCCAAAGGCATTTTGTACCAGTCAACCTTTAGGTGATGCAGAGACAAACAATGGTAGTTTCCATTTTCGTTACACCACTCATTACCTTCACCATTCTCACTTCAGCTACGTACAAATGCCGTGTATTTATTGCTTTTGTGCCACAGCATTCTAGGTCTATAAAGGAATCCGCCACTCCTATGAAACAAAATATATCCTTCACGTCTTTAGGTAGTTTTGTCCGGAAATCGTTTTCCCCGAAAACTGAAAGATGGAGGCACAATCGACAGACAGGACGAAGAACCTCCGGTCATCATTATAGAGGCTGGGCAAGAGGGTGGCACGGAACCAGTGGGGCTGGCCCTGTACCTAGTGGAACAACTGGTGGCTTGCCAGGAATACGACGGCATGCTTAGACGCGCCACCTGGGTCATACTGCCTTGCACCAATCCTGATGGACAGGAGTACTCCAGAAATGTATGTATCTAATTCTTTGTTGTCAAAAAAACTCGATATAAAGAATTGAAACAAACCATAACTTTACTCTATGGCATTACTTGATACAATTTTATTACATAAGTACATGACACTATATAACACACATTTTCATTCTTTTTCCAGCGTTTTGTCGCATGGAAAAAGAATCTAAATCCCTCAGAAGACCAGATAAGTTTTGGTGTAGATTTAACACGGAACTTCGATTCACAGTGGAGTTCGTGTGAAAAAGTGGAATCTGGATTCTCACCAATTTATCCTGGCCCCACAGCTGCTTCAGAGAATGAGACTATTTTCATCAAAAGCGTTCTCGAAAAGCATAAATTTGCGATTGCGTATATTTCCATCAAACGTGATGGCCATGCCATTTACTATCCGTACGGACACAAGAAGGAATCCCCCGAACGCGTAAAGAACCTGCATTTGGTAGCCGGCGAGGTGGCCATGCGAATCAACCAGAGAGTAGGAGGAGTGCACTTGTTCGAGAACAAGAGCCTGTTCGAGGCAGATGGCAAGCCACACTGCGGGAGCAGCGTGGATTACGCATTCGACAGCAAAATCCCGTTGTCGTACGAGATGCGGGTGTTTCTCGGGTCAGACAGCAAAATTATGTCCAAGTTCCAACAAATGCCGGCGGGATACGAAACTTCCCTAAGGAACGGATACTTCAGTGGCATTAGAGAAATTTATAACATCCTCACTAACGAAAAGAAATATGGAAAAATTACAAATTAAACCTTATTTTCATTAAAAAAAAACGTTAGGTTGCCTTTTAATCGCTTCTACGAGAGAATTACCTATGTGTATGCGGGGCGTATATTAGAAGTATATAAGACGGAGAAACGCATTCGGGCCTAAGGTATCACTATTCAGATTCCCTCAAATTATGTGCTCCAAATCGAGCATAAAAAATCTTCAACTGGGTCAAAATTATGTACTGGGATCGGCATCTATTACGATACAATATTTATTTAGTACATAATGGTGTATCTACGTTGGAGGAGTCACTTTTCCACTTTTCGGTAGGATGTCGGTCATGCGCGGTGGAGCGCCTGAACCGCGCGTGCGCTAGGGGTGGGGCCCGGTGCTGTACAACCCGCCACCATTCTGTAGTCAGCCGCGGCGGCGGCACCGCGCCTTGCTCTGGCAGCTCTCCCAGTACCCTGTCCTCCTAGTACCTCTCTCGACTCTTACTCGAACTTACTCTGCCGCCGCTCGCGCTTAAATCGACATTTTTTATTAATTCGTTTCTTTTCACATTCCGCATTTGATTTCTAGTTGACGATTAATTTGTAGTGTTTTTATATTTATGAGTTGGTTTTAAAAAAATAATTTCACGAAACTTACAAGAAGATGACTTTAAAATTTTCCATTCGATTGTTTTCTTTTGTAGTTCATTAATTTTGTGTTTTAAATGAAGAAGAAAAGGGGCCATCGGGTTCTTCTCGTCACAGGTAAGTAAAATTTAGACTAGATTTTTCAGATGGAGCCTGGAGTGGAGACTTGGAAATAAAAGTAGTATCGTAGTAAGAGGAAAAGCGCCGTTTCGAATGGGGCGGAAGGCGGTCCCGTCGGCAACAGGTTGCGGCGAGCGTCGGGCGCGGAACGGAGCCTTGTTCCGCTGACTGAACTCTGCAATTCTATTAACTGTTAATATTCACCCTTTAGCGCTAATTACCAACGAGGGACTTTTAATATTAAATTTCTTGCCATTCTAGCTGAAATTCTGCTAAAATATGACTTTTTTGCAATATGAACCGGGAATATAAATTGTGCGGTCTTTGTCGTCTTCTTGACATATTTTTTTAGACTAAATTGGGCTTATTGTTGCAGAAAATAACTGGGAACAGTTTAAAAGACTTAAAAAGTATTTATATGCGTTGCGTTGTCAAATGAGATACGTACTTCAGATGTTCTTTTTCCAAATACTGTATCTTTAATTTTATAAAGTTGGTACGAGTTTAAATCATGGTTGAATACTCGTCCTTTTACGTTCTGCTGGAAAATCAAGGCAAGGTTTTTAAGTCAGTACGCATTACGCGGTGTTCATTAAGTAATTCTAGTGGTTTATAGGGAAAAATAGTTCAAACGCTTATAATTTTTCGATATCACGAAGCTTTTCATGAAAATAAAAAAATAAAAGTATGGCTGTACTCTTCGGTAGTTTTATCCCGAATTTATGAGCAAAACTAATTCTAACTCAATAAATGCCAACTTAACGTATTTATTGAAATAATTTAAACGTGATTCGGAAAAACGGTTGAAATTCAAACATTACAGACCATAAATTCATACATATTAAAATCGAAAAAAATAAAAATCGTATCACTATAATTTAAAAGACAAAGAAATAAACAACACACTAATATTCTCTCGCAGTGTCTCTTTAGATTTTGACATTCAAGCTAACAATTTCATTGTACGTTGTTAGTTATTAAATGGTGAGCTTTTTCCGATTTGGATAATTAGTCGTTTTTCGTGAAATTTTGTGTTATCACGGATCACATTTCTACACGCTATCCTAAAAAGAAAACACTGTCTTAAATAATTTAATTAAGAGCTTGTGAAAAGGCAACAAAAATCTTAAAAAAAGCGATTAAATTCCGTTTAAAAGACGGGATTGTTATAAGTTTTGAGTTAATGTTCATTTTAACTACTACTTAATTATAACGCCAATATTCGGTTTCTCGTTAAGTACATTATACGTATCTAATCATTATTTCATGGCGTTTAAATAGAAGGGTAAATTGACTTTACAGTCTTTCATGAATTTTTGGTAGTTGAAAATAAATCCTACCGGTTTTAAACCAGTCTTAAATGTTAAGGAGTTTTAAAAACAATCATTAAAGTTAATTTTTCAAAGATGGCAAGATTTACAGAGCGTAAAAGACTAATAGTGGTATTAGAATTATTTCAAAGGGGCGATCGAAAAAGAAAAATGTATTGACTTAAGTTAAACCTAGATCTCGTCTTTAAATAAAACGGCAATTTTTTCGGATTAACTTCGACTATTTTCGTAAACTCTTTAAATAGTTTGCAGTAGAAACTTTTCTTCATGATATGCTTAGTGGAACTTAGAATATTTCTGCCGGGGTTACAGATTGTTCGAAAGAAATACCGTGGCCTCGAAACACAAAGGGCAAAAAAAGGAACATGATAACATGGCAAGAGCAAGGTATTTGATGATTTTCCATCCAAAAAAAAAGGGAACTTAGGAAATTCAGGAAAGGGCTCAGAGAGTCATTTAAAAAAAATACTAGCTGTGCCCAGCGGTTTCACCCGCTGCTCACTTAGAGGTATGAAAAATAGATGTTGGCCGATTCTCAGACCTACCCGATATGTACACAAAAATTCGTTTAAATCGGTTTCGGAGGAGTATGGGAACGAAAACTGTGACACGAGAATTTTATATATTAGATGATTCTGCACAGAATATCGTACAGGGTTATACGGTATAACAATTACGTCCACTATCAGATAGACGTAGGTATAACGGGACAAACAGAGGGGACACTAGTTACTTTCATAACTAAAGTTTGGAGTGTTGATAAGAACTGTGCTGTGTATCGATCGTTCTCATTAAGCAGTCGAGCCGCGTATCGTAGCGATAAGCACCAAGTGTACTATGCGGGTGCTTTGCGCAAAACACACTCACCCACATGCTAATATGACGTGTCTTGTATGTATGTTTTAAGGTAGTTTTATTTTAAAACTAGCTGGCGACCGCCCGCGTGATAATCGAAAAAAAAATATCCTATGTGTTATTCCAGTCTATAATCTACCTTTGTGCTAAATTTCATCAAGATCCGTTCTGCCGTTTTAACCTGAAACAGTAACAAGCATCAATAAATCCATCCATCCATCCTCACAAACATTCGCATTTATAATATTATAGTAGGATAGTTTATTCTCACAGATACGTCCGTATGGACCTAGTAATTTATCCCATTAGAACATACAAGTACCGGGATTAAAAGTAGCCTGTAAGTTATACACTGTGTGAGACATTTTATCAAAATCCGTTTAGTAGTTTACGCGTGAAAAAGAAGATTTTCGTACATCCTCACAAACTTTGGGATTTATATTACAACTAGCTGTGCCCAGCGGTTTCACCCGCTGCTCACTTAGGGGTATGAAAAATAGATGTTGGCCGATTCTCAGACCTACCCGATATGTACACAAAGTTTCGTTTGAATCGGTTCAGCCGTTTCGGAGGAGTATGGGAACGAAAACTGTGACACGAGAATTTTATATATTGGATATTAGAAGGATTTTGAGCGTATGATAGCGAAGAAATACGACTCATTTATGTTTTCTGTCTTTAAATAAAAAATTGAGGTGATATTAAATGATAAATGATGTTTATTTTGCAAGCAGGTTACAACCATTATAGTTGAGGGCGGTGTTTCATACCCGACTACTCTGAAAAAAAACAGCTGAAACAAACTCAGAGGTCATAGTGTTGGCGTTTATAACTAGTTTCTTCAAATTCATGTACTTAAATAATTTCTGTTTACGATTTATTATGGATTTGAAAAGTAGGCTAGATTTATTCTTGGCGTGATTTTGAAGATCGTGATTCAGATATAATATTAAAGTAATCGAACAAAAGCTTTTAAATGTTTACTGTTTTATTTGATATTTTTTGAGGTAATCAATAAATAAGTTGAGGGTCTCATGGCCTTTTGGCATCAAATTTGAATTTCGAATGTCGGTTAAAATTCATCATCATCTGTCTAGCCTTTTCTTAACTATTGTGGGGTCAGCTTTCTGTCTAACCGAATGCAGTTGAATACCAGTATTTTACATGGAGCGACTGCCTATCTGACCTCCATAAACCAGTCAGTATTGAGGAATTCGATACCTTACCTTGTTAAGACTGGCTAGTTAAAAAAATATTTGAAAAATATTTTTTTTGAATTAAAATCAATTTTAGTCTACAATATATTTATCTGTTAATAAACAATCGCGTTATTGAAGTCGATAATGAAATAAGATTTGATTTCAGTAATGTGACCTTATTTCAAGAATTTATTGAGAAACATTTTTAACTTTTTAATCAAAAAAATCTTTACTATAATGAAACATACAACAAATAAATTACATTAAAGCCAAAAAGTAAACTCGTAAATAAGAAGGCCAGTCAAATCAATATACGTCTATGTAAATGCCATGTTGGATGTCCGCTAAGACACAGAAAATACCAAAATATTAACGCAATACCCATTTACAGTTTTAAAAAAACTACAGTAAACTTTTGATTGAAATTTTATTAAGCAAAATGGCGTTGTTTTAACATTATATTATGAGTTTGTTTCTGACATTCTCTTTTACAGTTTAATTTGGTAACACTGAAAAAGAAAACGTCATGATTAACTAGAAAATATTTTAAGTCCCAGTTGGGCACCAGTTACCACTAAGTGGCGCCCAACTGGGCCTTATATTACGTGAAACAAAAATTTATTAATACACGTAATGTTTATATTATTTTGCCATTTTAGATTAATGCCATTATTATGAACTTATTCTTAGCAAAATACATTTTCGTAAATACATCTATAATTATAATATCCAAATAGTGGCGTCGCTTTCGGTTGGCTTTGGAATTTAATTCGAGAAGTTACAATAGGTTAGTAGTCGACCCTTTCGCTACAGTGGCACTTCAAAGGGACCTCGCAGACTGATATTTAATATTTATTGGGTTGGAATCCTAAAGAGTTGAATTCAAGTTTTCGTCATTCATCCCTTTTAGTGTAAATAGATCTTCATGATACACATAAGTATTATTAAATCAGTTAAATGTAAAAAAACTTTACCGATATATTCTTGAATCAAAGTCACATAAAAAACTTTGCAGTATTTGAATTTTTAGTATAAAAGTAGAAATTAACAAAAAAACAGAAAAATCTTGTCAATTACATTCACCGCTATTCACATGAGTGTCAGAAACTTTATTTATGCGACCAGTTCAGAGTCACAAAAAAGTTTTTAAATATTCTTATTAATTTTTGTTTACTGTTGTATTGTCTGATAGGCTACTATTTTGCAAAATATTAAATCTCAACCTACACCTGCATATAAGTATGCAGGTAAGTTGAAACTTCATATTTTATTGTACACCAAAAACCATAAGTAGGTCCAAAATATCTTAAAAGTTAATTAATCCCGACACTCATTAAGTATGTGCATTTTATCTAAAAAGACGTGCTCGGGTACGTTCTGAATCCGCTCGTTTAATTATTTGCTACCAAAACTCGAGTTTGTGGTGAATTCTCACAAACACATATCGAAGTATCACAAAGACATTTTAAAAGCCAAGCAGGAAGCAGAGTTCATTTAAAGCAAGTTCCAGAGGATATTGGATTTCTAACTCTGCCGGTGCCTATGAATTCCATACGGCCAATTTAGTATTAAACCTTGTCCGCGGCGAACCGAGCAGAGCAGTATTAAAATTTGAAGCGTTCAAACTTGCCTCCTTTTAGTGTTCATTACGTCGGAAAGTTCGTGAAAATTCATACAAGTCTAAGTTCTAATGAACACCGGTCGGCGAAGTTGGACGGCTGTAGCGATCGCTCATAACAACTCACACGCGCGCCTTTTTGTGGGCGCCGCAGAATGCCTTTGTTACTGATATTAAAGTAATTAACGCTAGCATGCAGCCACCAGGCATCGATTTTTCGCGTTTGATGTATATCGCATGACAATTTAAAGTTCAATTAGACTTCAAACTTTAGCGACGAAGTTGAATGGGTTGAGGTAGGATGTAGCGTTGCTCTAAAACGCCTGCCACCCGAGGGATATCAACAACTTGCCAACTTCGAACTGCTGAAAACTAATTTCCCTCAAAATTTCAAATGTACGAGTACGAGTATATCGTACTCGTTAAACACCGCGTTTAATAAAACTTTAGTAAAAGGGATTTTGGAGAGTTATTCGCCTAGCTTAATACTTCAATTTATTTAATAAAATATGCTACCAATATATGTTGATGTAGTTATAGAAGCTAGCGTTCATATTTAACTACGTCAAAATAACATCAGTAGAAGACATTTATTTAGTACCTAGATCAAAAAATCTAAAGCAACTCTAGACAAATAGTTCCATCTAAAATATTACCAAAAGAAAATCCCGAAATGTATTACAATTGCAGCAATATTCTTCGTCTGCCCGGGGACTACGTACAACTTGTTATAAATTGGCACAAAATCCCAGAGACACAAGACAATAAGAAACGTCGAGGTTTTCCGGGGAACATTAGCCCTGTTGTTATTTTAAGTGGATTAAGGCCAGCGCATTTCAGATCTGGTTAAGCTGGAATTCAACATTAAGTCTGACAGAAAGCTTACAACCGACGGTTGCGCTTTGTGCCGGTTACTCACGAATCTTGTTTTCATTTTCCTTTTTTAGTTACCTTTAATTAATGGTTAGAAAACTAAGATTTCTGTTGTATTGTCCTGAAAATCTGTACTTAATTCTGGTGCTGTCATAAAATATGATCAATGAAACTTGGTCGCATGACGAAAACTTGAAGAAAAAACATGTTATTTAACTGACATGGGTTAAAGCGATGAAAATACTGCGATTGTAAAATTTTGAAGTTTTCAACTGGTTTCTTTTTGGATGATAGATAGGCATTCAATGGGTTATTTTCTCAAGATGAACTCTAATAGATATTTTGCAATAAATGGTCATTAAGAAAAACTGCATCAAGTAACAGAACTAGATGATACATACATATAACCATTATTCCTTTAGCTAATTGCCGTGAAACATTTTAAAATGAAAAGCATAGATTTATATAAATTGTAATTTATATAAATCTATGCTTTTCATTTTAAATCTATGTTTATATTCTATGTTAAATTTATGTTTATATTCTATGTTAAATCTATGTTTATATTCTATGTTAAATCTATGTTTATATTCTATGTTAAATCTATGTTTATATTCTATGTTATTTATAATCTATCATATATAAATATGTTTTTCATTTATCTCCTGAAAGAGTTAAAAGAAGATAAACCACAGGCGTTTTTAAGATGTACTGATTCTAATTGGTTTTCGAAACAATGGATGTTAAAAATATTACCGAGATTATATATTCACTTGTACCCCGTAAATTATCTAATAAGCTCCCCAAAAATTGCAAATAAAACGAAACAATATTCGATCATCGAGTACCAAGAATCTATTCCCACATCCTCAATAAAGTAACTACGTAACATTATTAGACCGTTCATACTCGTTTCCACCCGATTAATTCATCAAGACGTGTCGAAGTGCGACCCCGCCCGACAAACAGGGGGTGTGGGCATTCGGAACTCATTAGATAAATGAAAGAGTTCAGGCAATGATCGGTCGGTACGGCCGGCGATGATTGATCGACTTCACACAACTCAGGGGGAGTTCTTGAAGTTCTTGCTGCTCCCAAGAAATATCGGAAGCTGGTGTCGTATTACCCATTTATTCACTTACGTGGAGTGCGTGTTTGAGTTGTGATGCGATACGTCGGTGAGTAGGTACTTGCCTACTTTCTGAAAGCAATAAATTAGTCGTCGTGTTGTTCTGTCTATTGGTTTCGGGTTGCGTCGTGTGCGCATTTTGATTGTTGTCGTTTGTTTAATCTTAAAGTTATAAAAAACTACTTCATGTACTAAAAAGAGGCATGTTCACTCTGGCAAGTTTCTTCGTTTGCTCTTTATGTTCCTTTTTTTTGGGTTGGTAAATCATCAAATAACGTCCCGGGGCCGCGGTATCTCTTTCGAACAACCCGCAACCCCGGCAGGCGTTGGCCCTAGCAGGCCCCTCTGTCTCTATGTTCCTGGGCCGCGGTATCTGTTTCGAAAAACCCGCAACCCCGAGCACATGTACATTTAAGGACCTTTGATTGGGAGCTTCCATAACTGACTTAGCCTTTTTCGCCATTAAATAATTTGGTTACATTTAGTCTTTTCAGCAGCAGCATTATGAATGCGGTCAAAACTGCATAGCTTTCGTTTCGTTTTCGCGTTTGGAGATAAGAAAACACCTATTCATTTTTATCGTAGATAATGGAAGCGTCACCGTGTGTTATCAATAAATCGATATTATTCGGCAAACACTACAAATTGTGTCATTGTAATCTAAAATGCTTTTTTAAATTAGTTTTCCTATGTTGCCCATCTACAATAAAAACCATTTCAGACACTAATCTGCATAGTCCTCATGTTGCCAAATTTTTGTCTGGACCTTAAAAGAGACTATGACCTTGCAAAATAAACATAATTAAACATTTACACTTCTTGTATGCTAATTAGAAAAAATACACAGCTAGCTCTTCTTTCTCTTTCTCTCTCTTGTATAATACCAGTCTATAACTGTCCCACAGCTGGGCACAGGCCTCTTCTCATACAGAGAAGGCACGAGCATTGATCACCACGCTTGCGCAAGATGGGTTGGCAATTTCAGCCTTATATTAATTACTAGCTTTTGCTCGCGGCTTCGCTCGCGTTACTACCTGAATTCTCACTTTAAAAAAATTGCCTATCCAGGTTTCCTCACGATGTTTTCCTTCACCGACGTCTGTGATGAATTTTTGGAAAGGACATTTGAATTGAAAAAGTCACATTGGTACTTGCCTGGATTTGAACCTCATGCATGAGCGTGGCGCTTAACCTGTACCTTAACTCTTCAGAGACTCTCAATTCTGACATCAAGGATTGGAGAATGATGATGATGGCGAATTAGCTAAATAAGCGCCGAGGGAAGGCGGAGCACTATTTTTATATGTTATTTATTATTATTTTTTTAAGAAATAAGTATTTAAATATATAATTGTAAGAAGTGAATAAAGGAAAACAACATCTATTCGTTTTTCTATTGAAATACTTAGATATAAGAAACTAGGGCATTGGAAACTGATTCGGAATAAAAAATTGCTTCTCTTTTTTGGAGTCTGGATTTTGTGCAGTTGATGGCAATAGGGTCGCCGCCTATTTCAAGGGACTTAAGCATAACTAGCGAAATGTGGGTGCACTGAATCTCTCCTTCAATCCCTTTAGGGATTTGTTATGTTATGTTATATTGCTTTTCTTTAACGCCTTTCTCTTGTCGCCGACATGACAATTTTGATATTTTGTTAGACCAGAACTTCGCCATATCCACCGCTAAAACTACGAATGTCATGAATCATCATCTGCCTAGCCATTTCCCTATATTGGAGTCGGCTTTCAGTCTGACTGGATTCAACTGACTACCAGTATTTTACATTGAGCGACTGTCTATCTGACCTCCACAATTCATTTAACAACTGTGCAATACGGTACTCCTTGGTAAGACTGGTTGTCAAACTTTCAATTCAAGCCACTACCTGTAACGACTGTCAAAGATCTAGACAGGGAACAATAGCTTAACGTGCTTTTCGAGACATCGGGTGCTCACCCATCCACAAACCAACCTAGGTAAGCGTGGCTTGACCTCAAGATCGAACCGGGTGACAGTTTTTATTTAGGCACGAGGTCCTATAATAACGTCATGAATCGGTAACTTCCAATTGAAAAATCGATAACTTGAGTTCTTAAAATAATATTTTGAGGAAAAAGATATTAATAACGAATGAATAACCTTGATCAGTGGTATATATTGATTTCTAAAAGTATATAATAGGAAGGATCCTCTAAGTTAGAAATGTCAGAATTGTTCCGTTATGAATTCTAAAACGGATGAATAGGTAGGAAGTAGGTATTGGTAGTTGCGTAAATCTTTATATATATAATTCTTCTGTGAGTGTGTGTCACTGAACTTCTCTCAAACGACAGGACCGATTTTGATGAAATTTTTTGTGTGTGTTCAAGGGGATCTGGGAATGGTTTAGATTCACAATTTTTCGACAGATGGCGCTGCATCACATCTTTTTGTAAATACGTAGCGAAGCACGTATCGGGCCGCTAGTATATAATCAAAATATTTCAAGCTTCATTCATTTTCTTTAGGAATTCGCCGCTTTTCCAAGGTAGTATTCGGACGGTCGCTTTAGAATTCCAAAATTCCACCCATAATCCCAACAATTCCATAAAATAAGGGACCTAAAATACAAAGTAGTAGATATTCTAAAACTACGTATGTACGGATGGGTGAACAAACTTATAGAATATATAAAAAAAACACATTGATATAAAAATCTAAGTAGCCCTCTACAAACAAGAGATACCCTACCCAATTACTCACAATAAAAATAATAATAAACTACCCCCTGTAAACTAAAGCCTCTTTAACATGAAGTACGAACATTCTTCCCCCAATAATGCTTGTATTTCGGCCATTCATTTTTTCAAGTAGGGTAAACTATGCCTGTTCGTCCCTCCTCACAATATAACGTGAACTACTCGAAAACTAAGTCAACAGCCTTGAGAGACGTCATGTATCCTTGAGCTCAGTTTCGTCATGTATACATTGTGCAATTTTTTGGGGTCGTCCGTCCTTCCCCAAAGGTTGGGTTGTAAGTACGTTTAAGTTGCATACCTGTTCCTATTTTTGTCATATTTCTACTTTTATTTTTGGGACTATTCAGTGGAGTATAAATAGTACACTTTGAAGAGAGAAAACTTTGTTGTTGCGGCCGAGGCGGATTTCACGCCCGAGCCACTAGGTGACGGTGTTATAGAGCCGAGCACAGCAATGCAAAATTCTCACGTGAAACAAACAATCAAACGACGTTTTTCAATACACTTACGGAGAAATTGAATAACAGAACAAAAAGTACTTTTGTGAGAATATGAAACTATGATTTTATTTGTTGTTTTAAAGAGATCTCTCATTACTCCTATTACAAAGTACCCCTACGTTACATCGCATCCCATTACAATTCGTCTTCACACAGTTCTCTACTATTTGGTTATGGGCAATACAAAGCCAAGGACACACCGTATCGAACAGAACGGAAATGGAGTCCAGGCTAACGGAAATAGCTCGCCGGTGGGAAGCCGAGGGGCCAACAGACAACCTGCGACGAGCAAATAACATGTCTCTTACGTGAATCGAATATTTGTGACCTAGGCTTTATTTCCTTCTTAGATTTATTGAGACTGAGATTGCAAGTCGGTCGGATGAGTAAATTCAGTATGGTTTGTTCTTTACGTTTTAAAATAGTTTATCAAAATAGAAACTGCCAATTTCAAAGACATTACAAAATAACAAAACTTGACGCTTGTTATTCCTGAAGGGTTAGGCAGAAGTGTACCTAATAGTATTCCCACATTTAGCCAAACATGCTTAAGTCCCATGTAATAGGAAGCGAGGCCATGCCACCAACTAGGCACAAATCCGGACGCTGTGGTCACTATAAAGAAATTGCGAGCCCTGCCACCAACTAGGCACAAATCTGGACGCTGTGGTCACTATTAAGAAATTGCGAGCCCATGCCACCAAACAGGCACAAATCGAAACGCTGTGGTCACTAAGAAATTCATGACGGAAAACTCCAATAACGCTTTGCGTTTTGAATCGATCCCAGTACCACATACTCGGCAAAAACAAAACACCACCACAAACATAAGTTACCTAGCCATAAATAAAAGAACAAGCGCAGCAATAAAGCTCACAATCCGCACTCTCTGTTTAAAAAGCGTGAAATAATTCAAAAGCGAGAGATTCTCGTTAAAATGCAGCTTGAATTTACTAACCGCGAGGTTCGCTTTATCACCTGGGCTGTTCACACTTTATAGCGAAGATCCGCGGTCCCATAAACTTGCTGTACCAACATAAACGCGCACTTTCGCTGACATGGAAAATAGTTTACCGGCTGTCTCCACGTTACAGACTCTGTTTATCTCTTTAACAGCCAGATATAGTCCTCTAATCTTGAGAATAAAACTTTATTCGACATTTTTAGGGGACGGTTTATGGCAACACTTTGTAGACGGAATTAAAGCTTAAATGGTTAATGAGTTGTTTGTGAGCGTTTGAAAGTTTTTAACTGATTTTCGGTTTGGTAGTTAGCGAGATTTTATTTGGTTAGTCACCGCTCTGGCTAGGCAAAAGGAATAGTTAAACTGATGTTCTACTCAGTCTTTATGTTTTTATCTGAGAGACCGCTGTGATAGTCTAGTGGTGTAACCGACTGCGAAGTCATAGGTCTAGAGTTCGAACCCAAGACGCGCACCCATTTTTTTTTCTAAGTCATATGCGTATTGTATAATTATTTATTTATTTATTTAAACTTCATGTACAATAGTGGTACATAGGCGGACTTAATGCCATAAGGCATTCTCTACCAGTCAACCGTAAAATTATCACTATGCTTCGGTAAAGGGAAAGATCGTGTATGAGATATTTCTCGGTAGTATGTTTAGCCAAGTCAGAGGCAACGTCGAATTTTTAATTTAACATACAATTAACCTGTAACATTGCAGTTAAAAAAAAACATACTGAGTATCCACAAATGAAAATTAGGAAAAAAAAGCTTTTTATTTCAGGCTTTTTTGTTGTGGTAGGTATGACACACAAATTCTTATTTAGTATTCATTTTCCATTGCTACTACGAGCATTAACATTTTGTCCATATGCATTAAAACAAAAATAAAATATATAAAATATGTATTATAGTAGATAACTCATAAATTACCCAAGCCATAGAAATAAAATTCATATGGGACCCCTTCGGAAGTTCGGATGTACATATACTCTTTCGATTATAAAAAGTAAAATTGAGAAAGTCCTCCTTTTTTGAGTCGGTTAAATAGACCTGTTTCGTTACGTTAACGCCTCAAACTCGTAATATATCTCTATCAATTGTTAGCCACTAACCACACGATAAATAAAGAAATTCGCGACATTTTAAAACAAGTAAATATCATTTGTGAATGAACATTAAGTAGAAAATATAGAAGTGTTCTAATAAAACCAGCAACCCACGTATCGTAATACAATCAATGTAACCCCTCTGTGTTATCGTTCAATATTTCATAACACATGCCTCTAACTAACTCATACGAGTTTACCATGTACCTAACCAGCCATAATAATATTGCAGGTATATACAAGTATACGTTTTCGAAGGAACTCAATAATCGCAGTTTCTAAGTCACTTAACGTGAACGAGTCGCGGTTGCGGTCGCTCTCAGCACTAGACAATCGAAAACACAATGTTCCAATGTCGGCTTAACGATTCCTCGCTCGCCTCTTTCCTATTAAAAGTTCTATAGCAGAAACAAATGGGGTATGAAAATCTCGTTTCGCTCTCTCATTTCTCGCTCATCTTCTTATGTAGCGTCACCCCAATGTTTCGATATAAGCAATATCAGAACGTTTACGTTCGCCTGTCGACGGAAAAACTCTTATTGTACAATAAAAATGTTATGAGGTAACTCTATTCAATGAACTCCTCTGTTATTGAAATCGGTCGCGTTTCGCTGAAAGTAGCCTTTCTTATGGAGCGAGGATAATAAACAGTGGTTTTGTCTGTACCGTACCCTTTTGTTGGAAACTGTATCGTACGTCTCGGTCTGATTGCTTTTTATTTTATCGAAATCATCGATAATGCGGTTGTGATACGGATTTTGGTGTTCATTAGAGAAGTTAAAATCGAATGAAATTTTGAACCAAGCTTTGTTTGCGATAGGGTTTCCGTAACATGTGCGATATGGGAAACTTGAAACGAACAAGGTAATATATTTCATGTCGTATCAGAACCATGGAAAGTGATGAATTATTCGACTCCTACGTTTACATGCAATAGTACTGCAACGTTCATATTTTATGAAAAGTCGTTTCCTCACGTTCCATCAATACGAGAGCACCAATAAGCTAAAACCGAAAAGCGCTGAACACAACAGTATCGTCAAGTATCGATGCAATTCCCGAAAGGATGCGTGCCTCTATTTCCCCGTCTGAGGGCGAAGTCAATATGTCGTCGGAGATGAGTTATTTTTCCATAATTCTGACTTGTCGGCTCCGACCGTCGGGCGCCGGAGCCCCGAGAATTCCCAAATAAATAATAAATACGTCAACCCACATAAGCAGACATGTGCCTCACAGAGCAATGCAAACTTCGCCATATTTGTTTTTCGAATTTAATATGCAGTGGCTTGCTTCTAAAGTTGCTTCTCCTAAAGTCCACGTTTATTTTATACTAAAATACGATTTAATTTTAAGTAAAGTGGGGTTTAAAATATGTGATGAGTTTAAGCAAAGTGCACACGCGCATCATGTTAATACCCTCTGGAATTGCATTCGACGGTGATACATAACTAATTTAATCGTGTTAAGTGCTGTCAGCGTTCAAATGACCGTGTATTAAGTACCCTAGCATTTAGCGATACGAAAAACAAAACACAAACTGTGACATAGACCAAAAACAAAAGAGAATCACTAAAATAGAATAAAAATACGTATAAATAATATTGGGCATCCTCTCTGATCGTGATGTGCTCTGTGCAACTGTTGTTTATAGGAGCTCAAGGGATGCCACACCGCGGAATAACTTCCGACGAACTAGTTGCACCCTCCCCGACTCGCACAACCTACTGGGACTTATGCTCTGCTCAAAAACTTTCACATTTTAAGACATTATTTAGTTTCCGTGCGGCACCCTAAGGACTTTACTGGTAAATTATTAAATTTACCAAACTTCAGCGTTTAATATTAAAGTGCTTGACTTGACTTTTGTTGGATTCAATTGAAAGTTTTGTCTGAATTTTGTTTTTGATTTTTCTTAACATTTTCCAATGAATCGAAACATCACTTTATCGAAGCGTTAAAATAGAGTAATATTTTATTCGCCATTTACCTATAGTGAACCGTCCGAGCCGAACGCATTTGGTTCGGCTCACCGTTGGAAAAGCACTTAATTTTTTAACGTAATTATTTAATTAACCGCTGTAAAATAATTTGTCTACCAACACATTGCATCATATAGTATATTGTACACTAATTGAGGACATCGTTAATTTTGCAGGTTGTCAACTGAACTTTTAAACACAGTGTAAAGGAGATTGTGGCAAAGGTTTTTTATATTGTGCCGCCATCATCTTCCTATTAAAATGCGAAAGTTGGTGAGGATGTATGGATGTTTGTTACTCAGCTACTGAACGGGTTTGGACGAAATTTGGCACACGGATAGTTTAACATTTAGGATAGGTACATTATAACCCAGTAGTGCGATTCCGTGGGACAACTTGTTAAAATATATTTTCGTCAGTTATTAAAAACAAACATACAGAGGTGTCAAGGGACACCCGGATGGAACGAAGTTATTATTTATCATGTACAAAAAACCTGAATACAATCAACAAAAGTAATCGTCGCGACACCACACACTATTGAATGCGAAATAGAACGACGAAACGAAAATAACTGGCTTGCTGTCTATGAGAGAGCGAAAGAGACAGAAATAGAAACACGCGCACGCCGCACGGCTTAAAACTATATCAAAAAGTGTCGTTACAACTTTTGGACTTAATTTTTTTCCGCCTAGCCCCCTTTCGCAATGCGCGATAAGGAATTTCGTTCCAAAACAGCTGTTATTTTCAGTGTAGATAATGAACTTTTGCATAAAGCGGCACTATAAGTCTTTTTTGCCAGTATCACTATTTACTCTGAATTTATGATCCCCAATGAACGGTGAATTTTCATCAATAGATGCATACATACAGTCCATAGATGGCGCTGCATGCCGTTGCACGCTGGTCCAGCGTTCACGTGGTCGGGCTAAAGCCCCATTGTGCCGCTAAGCTTCTATATCCGGGCTAATGGGCGCTGCCCTTTGTGATTCCGTTTTCATTTCTATTGCACCACACGCACATGCATGTGCTAAATAATACAAGCTGTTTCTCTGCCTATGGTTGTTCTGTAAATCTACACTGTTTAGATTATAAGTATGATTTGTTACTGTAATGAGGACTTATTGTGATCTGATTTTTGCCATAGTCTGGATTTTGATGAGCCTTAAATATTCAATAACCATTCAGTATGAAAAATTGAAAATAATTTGATAACGATTTAAAATAATTATCGTAAATCTTGATCAAAATCGAGACAACTCAAAAAAGGTATTTTTTCAAAAGACGAAGATACGTGGTTACTTTTACATACACTTATACATTTTTTCTATTCATACAGATCATAGAAAGGTCGTAAAATATCACTATATGTAAATTGTGTTAGCATTCAAAGTAAAACAACACGATTTTTGAGTTGTGTCTGTTTAGATCTAAGTGTGTGAATAATATTAAAATTTTGATAAAATGTTATTTATTATCTACGTATAAAACAGCCACGGCAAAGCAATAAGTGAACTAAATCAACAGTAAAAAAGTAAAAGAGCGGCCGCTAATGACCTGACATCTGACCTACATAGTATAAAGAGCAATTTCTCTCAGGCGAGTCTCACCGGCGATGTACAAATTACAGCGTCCCATTTGGCCGTAATTCGGGTTTTGTCCGACTACCCTCATAGGCGCACGGTACAATTTACACCGGTCGCGGCCATTCGTGAACGAGCTGTCGTCACGGCACCACGTGTATTTTACTGCAGCCTGCGTTTTATATGGCATTATTTAGCCAAGTTGCCAGTTAGCATATACTGGGACATTTGCTGCATGCTCATGTGTTCTGAACCAAAATGAGGCGTAGCTCGAATAATTTGGCGAAAAAATTAAACAGTATTTTCGAACACCAGCTCAAATTATTTATGAGAAACATTAACATACTAAGCGTTATAAAGTTCCAGGCAGAACTTTTTAAACCACATCATAAGGTTACCAAATCCTCAGCGATAATTAGGTAACATTTTAATAATACCGAAGTATCAACATTAAACAATAAACAAATGAGGGTTGTTTCTTAAATAGGGAGATTTTATTTTTATGAAGAGACGTCTATCTGACGAGGCGAGCGACGAGCCGAGCGAATTAAAGATTGTCAACAGATTTATTACTCGGTCCGGTGAACTCCCCCTTGGGGAGATAGTATTACTTACCTATTTATTCTGCGAGTTCGATTTTAGCGTGTTTTGTTATATTTTTGGAGGATCTGCCAGATAGCTACGAAGTTTAGTTTAACGTAATTTTAGCAATGTATGGCTTAAAATCAAAGGCAAAAGTCATTAATTCAAAATGGACTATTGACCAGCACTTTTGGATGTCATTTCCACCAGACAGCCCCCTTAAACGTCCACCCTTCGCCACTTTCTAGTGTTAAAACAAACTTCCAGCAACACATCTGTCTGTCAGGTTAGAAGAACCAGATTTTAAACAATAATTTACCAAGTTTGTCAGAAATCGGTTTTTATATACAAGACAATGTTTTATTAATAGAAAGCAATGGAGGTTAGTCTTTGGTGTAACACGAACAAAGTTATTTTATTCTCATCGATCTGTAGCGATGACAACATAGGTAACTTTACCTTACACAAATCAATGGCAGACACTCAAAAATTAACACGGCGGAGTAAGTCAACTAGATACAGTATGTTTGTCGGTCGTGTGCGCCACTAATAGGGTATTATGAACTTCGGCTAAGAACTCAAGGGCTGAAGGGTGCTTGAGGGAAGTCACGGGGGTGGGGTGAGGAGCGCGGGCCGAGGGTGCGGGAGGTATTTGAGGTATCTCCTCCGCAGTAGGCAACGGGGCGAGATTACAGATGGCAAGATAAGCCTCGAATTAGATACAACGAATTTTGTATGATGTTGTAAAGGTATTAACCGTCTTGCGTATCCTTGCTTTGAGAATTAAATATTAGGTTTATTTTACAAAAACCTTTTAAGCGGGCATTATGGTATTAATGCATCCATATTCGGTTTTGGTGTAGTTAAAATTACGTTTAATTAATAATTACATGAAGATGTTTCGCGTTGGATTTTGGCAGAACGTTGTTCTGTTAAAGTTAACGGAATGAGAACACTGCCTCGGGGGATGAACGAGCTTGGAAATGGAAAAATGTGTTTTTTTGGTACATCTGTTGTTAAGAGGTCTTTTTTTCAAACATACTGATGGTATTTTTGTAATATTTCCGTATTCAGGTAACGGTAATACAATATAAATATGACAATTAATATGCGAAAATGGGGGACTTTCTTAAACATCTTGATCGTGTGCCGTAAACCAGAATTATTCCAGGACCACCTTCTACAACTGCAACTTTTTATTTTCCACGTGCGATATTTATTCTAATGGTATGCAGGGTAACATAAAAAAAAATGTTGAAATCCGAAGATTTTCACACCCCTCCTTCGAAATACCTACGCATTCCAATTCCAAAAAAAAAGACAAGATTACAAAGCGCTTTTCACGAAATACGCATTCACAATAAGTCACTTAACATTTAATTAGGCGAGCTAAAAGTGGCGCGGCGCGCAAACAACTGAATTATAAAAGGCAGAACGGATACCTATATAACCTTACAAGAAGAACACCGGAGGCTTAGAGGGAGCGTCTTGCCGGAGGCTGGAGGCTGCATCCAAACACAAAAACACCCCAGAGCTGTTCTTAAATCTCAATTAAGGTTAAAACCGTGTCTTGGGCGCACGTACACTGAATTAAATTAATGGCCCCACATATTGCAGTGTTCGCTGCTCCCGATTAATTGCGTACTTTTTTTCGGTTTTCTCCTGTTTTCAGGTTAAATGCTTTACTAGAGACTTATTTATTTAGAGGCGTAGGATTGGGAATTGCTCTTTGTATTAATTATTGAGCTTAGTGGCTTACGATACGTCTGTTTAGAGATCCTGGAGGATTTATTGGAGTCTGAGACCTTTAAAAAGACACGACTAGCTTTAACAGACATTATAAAACTTAAAATACGAGAAAAGAACTTACGAGAAAAGAAACTTGGAACGAAGTTATTACTTATTATGTACAAAAATCTCTATACACTGTTTAATGCGAAATAGACGAGACGAAACGAATATAACTGGCTGGCTTTCTATGTGAGAGAGAGAGAGACAGACAGAGAAACACGCGCACGTCGCACGGCTTACAACTATACCAAAAAGTGTCGTTACAACTTTTGGTCTTAATTTTTTCCGTCTCCTTTTCGAAACGCGCGATAAGGAACTTCGTTCCAATAAAAACATGGCTATCTAATAAACTACTTACATAGCGTGACAAGTAGGTAGCTTGCACGGAGCGAGGAACGTCGGCAAATCAAGTTGGCAACTTCACCGCTCCACCGCTGACATTACACGAAAATGACTTTATAACGCAATATAATGTAACAACAACCTGACGAAGTTAAACTATTTACCTAGTGAACAAGTTTGGCGTTCCGGCCGGATGCCTGGAGCGTGTTCCCTACATTAAAATAAGGGATAATCTGTATGCTGTGCGTCGTATATTCGCCAAATCTGGCGTTGCTATGACAACGAGCCCTTGAAGTAAAACCCTCGGTGAAGAGTCAAAGCGTAAGGCGAAATAATGACGCGAGAAGATATGGCAGCTGAGGACGTGAGTTCACTATACAACGTGTAGGTATCGTATGCTCTAAAAATATATATTTCGGAATAACCGCTTTTGTGTGTTTGTTTATGGAATAGGATCGTGGGGTTGTAAAGTGGGATCAGTGGGACAGGATCAAAATATGTCTTAGGGTTAAATTTTATTTTCTATTATTGATACCATTATGTCAAATTTAAAATTAAGCTATCCCTCCAGTAATTAATTTAAAAAAATTGTACAAAAAAAATTTAAGGTCAAGTTTTTTTTACTTTTGGTTTTAGGAACCTGAATTTGGAATACAACCCAAATTCAAGGTTCTTCTATCACTTTTATATCAACTTTTGTTATGTACAACTTTATCATCATCTGCTTAGCTTATTAACAACTATATTGGGCTCAGCTTCAAATCTAACTGGGTACAGCAGAATACCAGTTTTTTTTTATAAAAAGCGATTGACTATCGAACAGCCTTACGCTTCTAACAACCAGTTAAGACTGGTTGTCAAACTCGTAAGGCTGGGATGAAGAGGTGTCGCTCGAATTACTTAGTAATATTGGTATAGTATTAGTAATACAATACCCCTTGGTGAGACTGGTACTCTGATAATCTGTAACGACTGTCGAGATCTAAAAATGACAGCCAGGGCAACAGCTTAACATGACTTCCCAGGCACGGAGAAAACTCTGTAAGTAATTGGTGGTCACCCATCCACAGACTAACCTAAGCAAGTGCGGCTTAACTTAAAAATACAAGCCAGGAGATCACCTATGTTAGGTATAACCTAACTAGCCTAATGAGCTATCGAATGTATCATTTTCCTACACTATAATTAGTAATTAGACATTCTCTACACACCCTATTCTGTTACGTAGTCACGTTATACTGTAATGACATTACAATTAAGGCACCACTATCCAATTTCGTCTTTGATATGAGAGTCCAGTAATCTTAGGCCTTGTTCACACTGTCATAAACATAACCAAAATTTCTTCTGTTCAAAATGTGCTTGCAAATGGAAACGAAAAACTATCCTTTATAACTATGAAGATTAAGTTTGCTCGTAGAAAGTAATCTCTTAACCTCTCAAGGACCGCCATTATTAACGACAACTATCCGTCAAGCACCGCCAGGCGGGCTCTTATCGTAGGCGTAATCTGATTTTAAGACTTATCTTTACTACAAATACAGTTTTAAATCGATAGGGGTTTGGTGGCACAAATTTGTGCCAGCGGAGCTTAACGATAATGCTTGTTTACTGGAATGTTTTTGTGCCGCTGGGGCTCTAGAGGAAATAAACACCCGATTATAAAAATATTTCGCATAGCTTTATCTCGGGAACCTGTAATGGTATCAAGTTGAAATTGAAACCATATACACCGTCAACAGTCCACGCAGTCAAACTCTCACTTGGCCGGTTTTCGTTTTATAATATGACTAGCTTTTGCCCGCTACTTCACTCGCGTTAAATTCGGCGTAGCTCAGTTTCCCTTTCCTGATTTGCAGCTACCTGCTACCTGCAGTTTGTGCCCTTGCGCCTTATTGATTTGTAATAGCAAAGCTAAGTTTTCCCTTTTCTTCCCTCTTTTTTCCTCATAACCCACCTATTTTTTTTAAATAGGTAGGATAAGCCTATATCCCTGTCCTGGGTCTCAACTATCTCTGTACCAAAATTCATTAAAATCGGTTTAGCCATTAAGGCGTGAAGAGGTAACAAACAAACTCACTTTCGCTTTTATAATATAAAGTAAGGATTTATAATATGAAAATACCAAAATTAATATCCGTGCCACCGGCGAAATTAATAATCAATCAAATTATTAATTTTAAAAGTTCCAAATAGTCCCAGGGTCTCGAAAAAGCCCGCCTTCGGTACATATTTTCTTTATTTCCTTCTTTCTTGATCACCGCAGTGTGAACGTGGCTTAATTGAATACATACAACATGATTAATATTCGTAGACGAGGTACTAATTACATACTAACAACTATTAGGTTACTATTCAATCTGTCATATGTACATAAGGGTATATGTGTGAAAACCTGGCTTTAAACCTATCCTATACCTACATAAATAGGTTTAGCCGTAGTATGCATTGCAATGCGGTCATAACACATTCCTAGGCATATAATATTGATATGTTTGATGTTGGGAGCTTCATTAGTGACGAAATCTGTGTGTTTAGTTCGATGAAATGGTCATTAGATTAGTTCAGTTTGGATGTTTGTGTTTGTGATATTTAGGGTTAGTAAAATGCTTTGACATAATTTCAAAGCTTTTTTGGGTTGTTTCGTGTCGATCACTAGCCTTTACTTGGCTATCTCTTAGGATTTGAAAATTGAATGAATAATTACACATGCATTGTTAAAATTCTAGGTTATATTCAAACATTTAAAAAAGAAAAACCGTCATACCAACATTACGCAACAAAAGTATTCGGTAAACAAAAACGCACATCACTATAGCCGTTATTAAAATTAAAACTCATGGACAGTCACACACACAAGTGATTGCGATCACATTACCGCACTAGTGTCACAAGGAGGGGACAACTCTATTATTTTTAACGAGCAAATAAATATTCGGCATTCGTTTACATTTTCATAACGAATGGGCGCATTTTAAAAGCCTTATTACTGGGTGTCACGCCTTGACGTACGACGTACGGTTTCCCGATAATAACTTATTGATTTTTTCAGTTTTCGGGAAATTACTTAATACTTACATTATTCCAGTGATGAAGAGAACTACTGAGAATAATTCTTCCTCGTTTATTTTAATTCAGTCGCATTGCGAAACTTGAAACTTTCTTTTTCATAATATATAAATGTTAATAAGCCGGCACGGTTGGCGCAGTGGCTGAGCGATCGACTAGTGGGCCCCGTGTCCCTGTTTGTGAGTTTACATGTTTGTAAACGCACCCACGATACAGGAAAAATGTTAGTGTAGATTCAAGGTATTTTTTCAAATGTAATATTTCTTTCATTCACGACAATAAAGAAATAGCATAACTCACCGAATTAATTTTCATTATTTACAGTAAAACAAGTGACGTCTGTTAAATAAGTTTGAGTTTTCCATTAAATACGAACGAATTCTCCAATAAGTCGCGCCGGATCAATATGCTATTTACTTTTTTAACTACTAATTGAATTGGGCTGGTACTTATTCAGTCCCGTTCAAATTAATTAACTCGTTCAACAGGGAGCCACTGGCAATACGACCGCATTCACTTTTATAGGTGATAAAAATCTTCTTCTCTTAATACTCCATATCTTCCACAATAATGCTCCTTAAATTTTATTTGACAAACATTAAAATATGTAGTGATTGTTCGGGTTTATTAGCAAGGTTTTATTACTCGCCCCCGTCCTACATACACGGGGCGAAGGCCGAGCACAGATATTGTTGCTTGTGACAATAAATAAGACGTAAAATTTTATTTTACAACGGTAAACGAAAGAAGCTAACGAAATTACATTCAATTACGGCAGTGTGCCCGCGGCATTCCACCATCGCAATAAAGGCCACAAAGTAACGTTCTTCGCGTAAATTTTTCGGACATAAAACTCTGTAAAAGTGAAGTTAGTGAGATGTAGAGCGACAATAAATGTTTATAGAGGTTGGAGCGGCGCAACGCGGCGCGGTGGCGTGCCTGCACACCGCACTGAAACACCGCTGCCTTCCCGGTCTCCTCGCCCCACTCAATTAAGTTTCGGCAGAAGAAAAATAAAAATCCACCGTAGCAAAGGTTCTTCATTCGTAGAGCAAACACGAATGAAGTAAATTAAGTGAGCAAAATAACGTGCCCTTAAATTAGGTCACGCAACCAAAGTGAGACTTGAAGGGCCCTTGCATCTCGTTACAGAGATGAAGTATCGCTGCGGCGCCGCACCGCGGTTAATGTAATCAAATTTTTAATTTTTAACTTTTTTTTCGTTTCTTTGATATTGTCGGAAAGGTTTTCTTTGTGCGTAATTCAGTTAAACGCAGAAATGTGAAGCTTTTAGTTAGTTTGGAAATAAACTCGGCAATTTTCTTCTTTATTTGTTTTTACAGTTTCCTGGTCAGCCAAGCGCTTAATTGTCAGTTTTCCGCTGAATGCGAGATGTAATAACAGGAATGGAAAATAGGATTTTTCTGCCAAAATATTCGGTATTTCAGTTCGGGGAAAATGGAAATGATTGATTGAAATTTAGAGTGCCAACATAAGCCAGATTTAGTAGGCGTAGTAGTTAGGTGTAAAATATGTTACAGTGAGCTTTGAACTTTATAGTTTTTTACTAGTTTTGAAAAGACCTAATACTATCTTGAAATAACTCATAATTAAATCGTTCGATGCGTAGACTCAATATTCGTAAAAAGCTTTTTAAATAGATTTCCTCTCAATAAAACGAAATGGCCACATAGTTACTCTCGTAGTGTTTTAGTTAAAGCACTTTTATGGGACTCTGAGTTAGGGGACCGGCGTCCCACCATTCTCCGTAGACCCCCATTCTTTTATACGTGCCACTGTTTTATATACTGGCTTACAACATCAGAATTGCCCATAGAAGGCTTTTCAAACATGTGTCCCTGACTTGTATAGCATCTCAAACTGGATACTTCGTTATTAATCGGAGACCATTTTGAATATTTTTAATCTACAATAGAAACAGTTTTGTGTCGTTTGTTGGAGGTTTTTCCTCTATATTCTGTACCACACCCTGTATATAGGTCGATAATCACGTCGTTGCGGACGCTACGTGGTTCTTAATTAGATGACACGAATTAGGGTAATAAGATACGTCTTCACTTCACATGGAAGGGAGGAGGAATGGGAGTGCCCATTCTGTTGTGGACAAGTGCCAGAAAAACTTGTGTATAAAAGTGAGATTAAATAAATAAATAAATGTCTTGGGACAACTCACACACGGCTATTTGATCCCAAGCTAAGCAGAGCTTGTGTTATGGTAACCAGACAACTGATATATATACTTATATAATTTATAAATAGATACATTTTATAGATAAATCACACTCAGACACAGAACAAACAATCATGCTCATCACACAAAGTTTGTCCTGAGTGGGAATCGAACCCACGACCTCCGGTTCAGCAGTCAGGGCCACTAACCACTAGACCAACAGGCCCGTCGATTGGTAGTAAAGCAGCGGTTATTTATAATAAAAGTCAAAAACGAGTAATTTTTGTACACTTAACTTGTTTCCACCTCCCCAGACGAAAAACGATTACGCTCCCTGAAGAGTCCGCTTGTATAGAAGAAACGGAGTACTTTAGACATTGGAGATATCCAGACTCCATAGACCACTGCCAGGAAACTTCAAATGGGAAAACCCTATAAGATTTTGCTTGACCAGAAAATCAAAGAAATCAAAACTAGGACAATTTTCAGTCTCTGGATTGACGAGGACATTACAACCAATGCATACTTAATATCTTAAGGTCCAAGCCTCCAACCGAAACTTCCATAATAACGTCACACAACACAGTAAAATAAAATCCTCAAGTTAATCCACAGACACATAATTCACATTTATCTCGGTATCCGAAATTACCCACTAACGTAACCAATTTTCTTACCTTTGACAAAATCACGGCTCTTACCTATTACGTAACATTACCCAAAGGGCGCACGCGGCGCGAATACGGCGCTAAACACATGTCAGGCCATTCATGCGTTTTTGAGTCATATTAATAAGTGTTAGGGTGTGTTTTAGTATGGTGTCTTACGCCGGCAAAAGGCGAACGTCCTACGATGTATAAGACACCCTATGAGGAAGACTGTAGGCCTATAATGGGTCCTTGCGAGGAGGGCTTTGGGACCGCATGTGTTCGTGCCTGCGGTCCCCGCTCCTGAGGAACAAATTAGAAAATCTTTTGGAGAATAATTTAAGAAGTAGGCGCGCGGTTGCCGAGTTAACTTTATTTCGAAACGAGCTATAGGGCGATCAAAGCAGTACAAGTGTTCATTTTAAGTCGTGGGGATCGAATAAAAATGATTTGATAAAGTTTTACAAATTGACATTTCACGGCTTGTCATGGAATCTTATTTATAGGCTTCAGATAAAATGCTTGTTATGAAATATTTTTTCATTATTAGACTTCGTGCCCAGCGGTTTCACCCGCTGTTTAGACCACCCTTACCTTAACAGATGTTGGCCGATTCTCAGACTTACCCGATATGCAAACAAAATTTTATATTTATCGGTCCAGCCGTTTCAGAGGGGTTTGGTAACAAACACCGCGACACGAGAATTTTATACACACGAAATAAAACGTGTTTAGTTTTCGCAAAATTGTAGGTAAGGCCTACAATTCTCCTGCCGGGGTTACGGGTTGTTCGAAAGAGATGCGTGGCGTAAATGTCAATAGAAGGAACATGCTTGGGTTTTAGTCAGTACAAGTTCGACACTCCCTCCCGTTCCGCGCTCGCGGGGGAAGTAATTTCATGATTTCCAATGCGCAAAAAAATCTTACAATTCTACTATTCTACTAGTGACTAATTGCCTGAACTTTTCTGAAAACTCAAAAATGCAGGCACCTCATTCGACCCATTCTTTTTCATCTTAAACAACACCCTCTAACATCTATAATTAGGTACTGACGCTTTCCGCTCCTATTTCCATATATACACATACATTTGTTAGACATGTTGGGAATCACGCTTTTTCCTACAGCTCCAGATACCTCCACCTGTAATTGAGATGCCATGTTATTAAGATTTTAATGAACACACACCATGTACACTTACACGAGCAAGAGGTTTTGAATTAGGAGAAAAATAAAGTTTGAATATATTCCCGGCTTAAACACATGCTTTTAGTATTGCTGTTTTTTTTTTTTAAAAAAAAACGTTGCTTCACTCTAGGAATTACTCCTGTATCGTGGGTGCGTTTACAAACATTTAAACTCACATACACAAACAGCCAGACCCGGAACAACTATCTGTACGCCATACAAAAATTTGTTACGTGCGGGAATCCAACCCGCGACACGCAGCGCGGCAGTCGATCGCTCAGCCACAGCGCCAATCATGTCGTCGAGTTGTTCATAAAGTTAGAATAAATACGCTGATATTTTGAAACACAGCAACTCCACAATATTCGAGATTGTTTCCACGCGGCACGAGGCATGCGTTCGCGGCTGCTCTTCATATCAGCAGCTATCCAAACATTGTCAAACTTTCCTCGTCAAACTTTATCTCAACGCGATCATATTTTCGTATTTTTCTTCACTGAGACGCGAACCGTGAACGGTTTAAATGTATTCCATAAATCAGGATACACTTACGAAATTTCGAACAAGACGGCCCCAACAAGCTCAACAAAAATACTTACTTAACAATTTGTCGAGAAATTCGCTGAACGATTAACAAATGTGTTCGTTCGTTGTTAACATTACGTCTCAAATTAATAAAGTTTGGGATTGGCGCTGCTTGGTCGCGGACGGCGCGGTAGTAGAGTATGATACTCTTGTGCCGTTCTCGTACCCACTACACCGCGGCTCCTCGAGCCGGTATCCTAGTACAATATTGACACAAATCCCTTAACTTATAAAATCGTGCTTCCGTCCCCGATGTAGGCAATATGGGATTTCCGTCGTCATTTTGATGTGGACCCCGGGGCTGGGCCGGAGGGGGTCGTGTTTGCGCGGGGGACACCTGGCTACTCTGCCGCCCTGTTTGCTGATCGATATGAGCCCACTTTTGTGGATGACACATCGCTAATGTAACACTAAAATATATTTTGACACTTTTTACCCTATACTACTTAGAAATAAAGTTTAAGCAATATACGTATATCGGGGAATAATCATTCTACATTACTGACAACGTGGCTCTACATTGCAGTAGTCAGAGATGATGCACATTTGTAACAACAAGGACAAATCTATTCAGACCCCAAACATTATCTATGCGATCATTTACTTGAACACAAAAACTTCGGTAATTTCAGCTCAAGCCGGTGTACTTGCATATTAGTAAACACTCATTGAGCCAGCTCACTGCACACGATTTACCAATAAGTACGTATTTGCAGCAATAACCGACGAAACAAAGCATCCGGCTTGCACACTCCTAATCCTCGATTTGGGGAGGGTCTGCGTGCAAATGGAAAAATATTTGTCTGGCAACACTCGGCAAATGTACCGACAGCCGATATCACGTAGCGTTTTATTTTACGTTAAGACAACTACAGGTTGTCGACTTCACGTGTGGACGGGTTTATTTTTCTGCGCTGGCAACACGTTCGTTCTTTTACAATGTGGTTCGTTCTGGTAGTTTAGCGTTTAAAGGAGGTGTAATGCAATCTCTGATTTTTACGCTGGTATTTGTTGGGAATTCACGAAGAGTCTGACTTTTATAAAGAACCTGACAGCGTTATGGAAGAAAATGATTTGGGAATTGAATTGGTTTTGCAAGACAATACATTCTCGGAGTTTCAAATAATTATTCTTGACTTTTTAGGATTGTTTAGGACAAGTCATTTTAGGGTTGAATCGGTAATCATTATCCTAACATAATTATTAGAATGTAGGGTGTTCTCACATTTCATCGGATATCTCCTCATGTACCATATTTAAATCACAATAAATATATTTATGGACTACCAATATTGAAAAAAACACAACCCTAAACGAAACTCAAAACTAGCATGAACCCAACCTCGGAAACTTCATCAAAAGTTTGTTAAAAACATATTCATAGTTTCATGAACCAACAAAATCTAAGTGGTCTATGCTCATGACATCGTTTGCAATGCAGGGTTAACTTCGCAACTTTTCAAATAACTGCTAACCCTCACTAGCTACTTGTTCGTACGAGGGTGATGACCGAACCGGATCATATTATTATTGGAACATCAAAAGTTGGACTGCATGTGGCTTTAAAGTTACATATTCCAAAAAAAAAATCGGAATTTTCGAAATAGATGTAAGGTAAAATTTCCCGGAACGTGAAGGGTAGCAGAAGGGACATGGGTGGGTTTTAGTCAGTAAAAGTCTGACATGCCTCGCCGCTTCGCCCAGAGCGGGGGAAATCATTTGAAGATTTCCCACCCGAAAAAAAAAGGTAAAATTTTTGATTTATGTATTTTAAGGATATCTAATAGTTACTTTTATGGAGTAAGATTGACTTATCTAATTTTGAAACAATATTTGACAGTCGATGGTTTAAAAGTTGAGGTCAGGTGATCTTCTTAGGGGTGGATAAATTAAACTATACGCATTAATGTTTTTATTTTAAATAAAAACTAAAAAGTCAAAATAGGTTGTAATACGAATCCACAATCGTCTTATATTCACATCAAAGTTCAGGATCCCATTATTTCTTTAGTTTGTACCATTTCTACTTTCATCTAATAAACAACTCATGTTTCGCCAATTTCCTTTCTGCGGCTGTCTCCTGTCCAGACGTGCATCTCGTCCATGCGCCGTCTACGCCACTTTATGCCTCTTTTACGCCGTGTACGCCCAGATTGCGATCCTCCTGCTATTTAAACCGGATCGCTTTCTGAATCGCTTTACACTCTTCACGGCTTTAATAGACCTGTTCGCTTTTATACCCTAATGACCGCGTAAAATGCTCAGCGTTTGTTTGGCCTTTATTAACCGGTAAGTGATGCAGCTGGTTTATTTGAAATGTTATTATATTTAACGGGTGGGCGGTGATTTTATGAGGCGATTCGGTTTAAGTGTTGTGGGGTAGTATATTTAGGTATGATGGCGAAAATATTTTATTTAGCACCACTAACTCGTAGAAATCTAAAGTTCATACAGTATGAAGTAGAAGTACTGACATTAGTCACTCTATAGAACTCCATCCTTTTCTTTGTCGAACAAAACTTATAGGAAACAAAAGTTTTACTTTAATACAGAAAGTACCCACAATACCTGGTCACAGTTCGAGTGATAAAAGCTCGGATTTATAGTGGCTCAATGGGGAAGTTATTGAAAACAAAACAAGTAAGAATACCGAAACGCAAAAGTTGAACTTGTTGCACTGAGAAGAAAACTAATAAATGTTTCCCGCGGCGAATATAAGAGCCAGTCGGTGGCAGAGCGTGACATTAAACTTGGGTATAAAGTGAGCGTGCAATATCGAGTTAGCGAGTTTCACAGACCAAACAAGACGGCATCGGACTTCCTGGCGTAAACTACTTAAATCTTGACGCGTCTTGCCTCTGTCCGCTGCGGGCGAGAATAAACTTGCCGCGCCGTTTATGTGCGACATAGCTGCGGTATGTGGCGAGAGCTTCATGCTACAATCATCTCTGTATGTACAGGATAATAGTGAAAATCGCTTGATGGGAAAAGGCAGTACGGTGGGATTACGGAGCGACGTAGTCCGCGTACTTTCGACAGATAACGCACAGTCCGGAGTGGAGTGGCTTTCTCGGTTGATTGACACTGGCTCAGTGGCTTTTAGTTGGCAAACGTAGCCATAACACGCGGTGAAGTGTTCCGACTCACATGTTGGAGTACACTTTGAGCGTCATTTTGGGACGTGTGTGGAACATTGCGAGGTGTATTTGTAGGGAGGTGTGTCGGACAGAGCTGTCTTGTTTGCGTAGAGCTGTTACGTGTCATGTTGTGGATGTTAACTGTTGAAATGTTTCAGCTATTTGAGTTATGGAAAGTGTTTATTGGCATGAAAATAAGAGTGTTTTAGTAGGCGCCCAACTTTGTATATTTAACGCAAGAAAATAACATTGATCATGGTATTTCAAAGGCATTTAATTATCTGCTCTAAATTTAAATAAACAAGTCTGAAAGTCGCTCAAAGGAAAAAGGAAACAGACGTCTCCAAAAGGCTTTTTTACAGCCACTTAACATCTGTGTCCGATCTAAATGAAGACACCATGATTACAGAGACCAACAAAAACGCAAGCAAACGGCAATTACATTGGAATTGCTAAAAGGACCCACCTGTTGACTGCCGCAGACGAGAATGTTCTCGAAAAAGATTTTATTGGTTGAAAACGTTGGCTTTCCGCGACAGATGTTCTGCGGGATTTGCTCTCGACTCGGAAAACTTGTGTTTGAGAACGCTTTTCAACTTTGAATGCTGTTTAGTTCAGAGCTCTTTAGCTTATTTTTTGTGACTGTTTAACTTTATCTGGGAACTACTTTTACCTGTGTCTGTTTTTAGTGAATTCTTTCATATAACTAGAAACGGAGATATATGGTAAAAGTATAAGGAGAATTTACTCGTGTATTCTCAAGCAATACTTTAGCGTTTAAGTTTATTATGAGCATGTTTATACAGGACGGTGTTTCTTTTTGTTCTTTATGACTATTTAAGACGCCGTTCTTTTCAATTACGACACATTAAACAAATAAACCAACCCTCTAACATAGCCAAACAAATCAAATTCATTAGCACATTATAATGAAGTTGGGGAAAGTCTAAAAAGCGCGATATTCGGGTGAAATTGATAGCAGAAATTTCAACAAAAACTGTGGGCTATAAGCTTGCGCGGGGAACGCCACACACGGAGCAATTATCTAAAACACACACGACGTTTAACCTCAAATTTCACTAATGAAAATTTCCGTCGGCTGGTGGCGAAGGGCGCACCTTATCGCTTATCTGTGGGATTGCTTTCGACCGACACTCATTATCGTATGGTGTTTCCGTGTCCGACAAATAGGTCGGACGAATTAGTGCACTTTGATATTCAACGGTAGTAGAGGAAACAGTTGTTCCTAATAGTATTTTTGCTAGGAGAGTCGGAGAGAGCAATTAAACTGAGATATTGTAGTTACCTACTAGGTATGTTAAAAAAAAATAGTAAGAAGGGAACAGAAAATACCTGAGAATGTAGATACAGTTAAATTACACAGTCAGAAAATAAACACTTGTTCAAATAACACAACTTTACAATTTCCATTCCGTTAGAAGCGCGATCAAAAGAATGTATTTCAATTAACATTGCTTAATGAACTGGCGGACAATAAAACGTTCTTATTAGTTATTATGAAGGGTCCTTTTCACAGTAACAAAATGAGCTAGCTTTATTACACGGGCGGTACAATAACTAAAATTAAATGAAGCCACAAACAAACGCAAGGGTCGCTGGATGCACGACACAATTTATGTCGCCATTTCCCACCGGCCGCTTGTATCGATGTCGTTTGCATCTGAAATCTTTCGAGCCACGACTATATTAGAGAGGGGAATTGGCTGGGATCTTAATTTATCGAAGTTTTTATGGTTTAATTAACGGAATTCACTTAGGCGAGGGTCGGCGCGGCGGCGCGCGGTGCGACGCGTCGTCGCCGCGGTTTGCGCTTTATTTTATACTAATAGATGTCCCTGGGCCGCGCTATAATTAGCGCCAGGACGCCATTGAAAGTTTTAATTGAAAAGCCTTTGTGCAGTTTTATAGTCCGTTAACAATTTTAGACTGTATTTTCATGCAGTAAGCCGACGAGCCGACGGGCCAACGCTGCCTGCGTAATCTTGACACCTCCGCTTTGTCCGCGCTTCAGACGCGACGCGCCCTTAAATATTGTTATTTTAAATATTTTGCGGAAGCATCCCTTTTTGTGCTTTAGGCTAATTTGTTTTCCTTCTTTTGTAGTACGGCTACTGAAGAGTTTTTCTTTTACTATTCAATGATTTGGAAGTTGTTCGGTTCGGGCTCGTTGGGAAACTTACGGAAATTAAATATGACGAAAGGTACAGACATACAGCGTATACAAAACGTATCGAACTCAATAAAGCTCGGGCGCGGTGCACGTGGCCAAACTTTTCATTGTATTATTACAACATTGTTCTTCAAATACGTACTAAATTAATTCACCCTTCCAAAATTTGGAATTCAAAACTGTAAATTTGTAGCCTCTTGCCCCAATTATTATAACATTTATTCTTTATGGGGTAAACAGATCCCTATTTATTAGGGTTCATTATTCGAATTAATTTGTTTGCGTTATGTTGCGGTCGCGGGCGGTAGATAGAGGTTGGCTAACCGCGCGTAAAGAGGCTGTTTTGATATTTAAATGAGGGTAAGGCTTGATTGTGGCCATTGAGTAGGACCGCAGGCGGTCGGGCCCGGGTCCCGGGGCCCAGTCGGCTTGGGACCCGGGGCCCGACCGGCCCGTGAGCGATATGGTGCGGCATACGGACACGGTCAACCGCAATCGGACCGAATACTTTTGTGTATTAATTATTTAAACGTTGTGTGTTAATTTGTTCCGTGAAAACAATGCGAACAACATTTTCGAGGAAGGAAAAAATAAACAAACCTCAAATATTTTTCTTACATTCATGATTTAACATAAAAAAAAACTTTTGAAATCAAGGAGGTTGCAAAAAACCGAAAATATCTCGCTGCATTTTGTTCAACGTTTTACCCCAATAACACGATACACCAAATAAAATATTAAGCCATTTTAAATTAAGAACTTCATTAACGGCCAGTTGAGGTAACAATAGAATCGCTAATTTTCAATTAGGGTTCCGCAGAGCGAGCGCGGGATCGGTGGGTTCCGATTACAAAGCTAATTACAAGTGTCGCTTTCGTTACACCACCCGAGTGTTTCCGAGTGTTGCCGAGTCAAGAGCCGAGCTTTTTATCGGTGTTTGGATCTTGTAGGAAATGTTGGTGAATGGTTCTGTAATAGGGAGTTGGGAAATAAGATTGGTAATTTGTTAACTGTTGATTTACTTTATAAGATCCATGCTATGAATTATTAAGTCAGTACTCGCGCACCGAGGGCTTCATACAAACTTGCGACATAAACGGCTATAACTTAGACTGAGTAGACTTGGAGGGTTGATTTTTTTACAGCTCTACAATCAAAAATAAATGGAATCTTTATAGAATCACTATGTTGTCTGTCTGTCAAGACCCTTTCTTTTAGGAAATCTGTGGTAGATTTAAGTATAGCTTTATTATACCACTGCGATTCTACAAGGATTCCTTTTTATCCTTTTGAGGTTTTTCGGAACCTTAAAAAGACTAAAAATAACGCTAGAAAGAGGTTTACTTGACTTCTCAAAAACTAAAGAAGAATCGAATCAAATAGAATTTTGTCTCTCTTCTGTCTGAAGTTAGTTGTAAAACTTACTTCAAAATTAAAACAAAACTATTGATAATGTCTTTAACGTTATAGTAAATAGTCCAGATTTCTTGCACCAATAAAAAGAAAAAAGCACAGTCGATATCGCGCGGAAACACAAATCTCTATTTGCGGGAACGAAATCACATATTCAAACAGACGTCAAGCTTTCGACAAGCGGAAGAATGAATGAATGCAAATCTTCCACCATTTCAGGCCCGTTTCACACTGAATACATTTCACAAGGACATATTTTCGACTACACTTCGTAGGCCCCATAGACCCGTCCTTTACAATAAATATTTTTTGCTTGTAAAAATATGAGTAGGTGGGACGTGGGACCCACCGCGTGAGGTAAAGGATCGTTCTCAACTCGACAACTTTTTAATAAAAGGAAGATTAGGGAATCGGCTCGTCGCTTACATTTGTAGTAGATGTGAAGAATGTCATATAAGGCGTAACGCGCTCGGATACATTTCACACCTCGCTTGACGCTTTCCCTAAATCTGTTGTCATTTCGGCGCGATCCCGTGGAAATAGGGGCAGGAATCCCTCGGATAGTCGCCAGATATTTGGAGCTATTTCTCACACGAGTACCCCTCTCCCCTGCCCGCTGCCCCCGCACCCTCGCAGCTATGCCAACTTCTCCTTTTAAATATTTTAGCGTGTAAAAAGTGAAGTCGTGTTACCTTGTTACTGTTCCTGAGTTTTCTACAGTCGTACAAATGTAACGTGACTTATTTGACAAATCTCTCGTTCTCCCTTAATATGAAGTGTGATTTGACTTGAGGATCCCTAATTCGTTACAAATTTATAAAATGGCTACGCATTTTTTCTATTATAAGCGTTCGGCGTCGTTTTACATTTTAGCCTATCAGATTAATATTTTATTATGCAATTTACGCTGAAATTTTCCTGTTACGACGACGGCTCGTCAAAAATCTTAGCTTTATTTGGGAGATCAACAAGGGTCCTGAGAGTATGGCTCTCTGGTGGGCATTGAACAAAGCTCTTTGAAGTACAGTAAAGTTCTAAATAAAGTGTTCTCATGTTTAAGCTACTCTCTGGAATTGAATCCTTTAGGCTCATAAAATCTACGTAACAAAGCCATAAGTACAATCACTTTTTTTTTTTCAAAATAGGAATGGTTTCGATAGTTGAAAGGACAGCTTTGTTTACCTTATTAAACAGAACGCGTTCTGTATTTCAAAATAAGAAAATGAGTGTACGTATGGAAATTCGGCATTGTGTTGACAATCGGCGGTGAATAAGATGGTCCGAGCCACCTCAACACCGGGGCTATCGTTTACAGCGGCCTTCTATTAACAGACAGCTTAACTCGGCTCCGCGCCATTTGTGTTTTTCCGTGCAGACAAATCGGTAACAATAAAACGAGGCCCTCCTTCACAATGCCAGCACGCATGGCCTGCTTTTAATTTGCCGAACGTATATATCGGATCGTGCGCTCCACCGGGGATCGCTTAAAAACACTCCCCGGAAAATCCCGCCGGCCTGCCCTCCGCTTAAGGCTCTTGTCTGTTTTTAATACCTCTATTTTTATTGCGTGTGTAAATTTCCTCATTCAACCTTTTTTATTTGCTCTACAAACAAATCGAAGCGTCCGCAATTAAGCGCCGATCGATTCCTCATCAAATCTCATCGGATTTTGAGATGATACCGAAGTGAGTAGAAAGTAATTAGAGGCGCGCACTCTCTCAGGCGTACGATGTTTTGTTGATAATTCAATAATCCGGCCTGAGGCGGATCTCTTTTCACGACGCCTCTTGTCACCCCCTCCCGGCCTCCGTCATCCTCATCCCTCGCACTCCACTCGATTCCGATAGCATTCTTATATAATCAGTTATCTTGTTTTTTCATTTCCTACACCATATTTAGGGACGATAAAGTACTCGCAAAAAGTTATTTAAGTCCCGAGTATTGCTCGATACAAATAAAGTTAAATTGGCAAAGTTGTCCAACGAAGAGAGGGATGAGAGGCGCAGGTGACATCCATTACGATTCTTCAAAATTATTTTGTAGATAAAAATTAGTTTGAGGATTGTTAAGGTAGGTACTCTACGATATTCTGGCGTCAATGGATATATTTTTACGTCGTAAATAGAGCAATAGCCGGCCAATTTGTGTAGTCCGCATGTAAGTGGAAAATATGGTGGTTGGTTAGTTGCACGTCGGACAGCTGCGGGGCGCGGGGGCGGAGGGAGCGCGCGGGGTGGCGTTGGGTGCGTGTTTGCACCTTATATAGGGAAATGGAACAATTAATTAAATTAGCACTTAAATGTACGGTCTCGTGGTAAGGACGGGCGCGCCTGTACGCCGCGGGCAACACTTTTATTAAAACTATTCGTCTTTCAAATTGTTTGCAGGCTTAGGTGTTATGTGTTTTATGATTCGGTCATTAGAACTGTGTGTACCTACCTTAAGTATCATAGTAATTGAAGATATGAACTGAAATTAATTTATTTTGAAGTTTAATAAGGTCACGACGACCCAGTGTCTCTCGTATAGCGGAGACGTTTGTTCCAGCAGTGGAATCGTTATAGGCAAACCATAATAGAGTTAGGTTAGTTAGTTGCTTAGTTCGCAGCCTCGTTTGTCTAGTGGTGGAACTAATGCTCCAGCGCGGCTGGAGCATTAGTTCTTGCGTTCAATTCCCGGATCGGATAAAAGGTTATTAGGTTGTTCCATCAGGAATTTCTCAGTAGTAGCCCCGGATTCCGAATCCGGATTCTTACCCGGATGATGGTAACTAAACTCTAAACATTACTGGCGAAATGCTGGTCCACTGTTATGCACATTTCTGCCTAGCCCTTTGGGGATTACCTACAGTCGTGATATGTTTGGTTTATCTTAGCCTCAAAAAAGCTAAGAAAACTGACCAACCAGTTCGTCCAGTCGGCGGCTAATCCACTTACCGAATTCGATTCCAGCCACACCCCCCATTTATCATACTACCATCGACTGCTCAGTTCATTAGCGGAATCATCACTATCTAATTTACACCTTATTCAGTTGACAATAAACTCGTATTGCTTTAACAATGTACGAATTACAAGTCCACTATGTGGTAATGGACTGTTTTCTTCACGAGTTTATGGGCTGTCCTACGTCGACACATTAGGCGATTGCCGTTTTCCCTTAAATTAATTACTGTGAGTTGACGTTTTTATGTTTTAATGAATGAATTTAGGTTTCAGATTAACGAGGAGCCCTAGTTTTGTTGTCCTAAAAACTTTTATAGCTGTGTAGTTAACTATTGTGTGTATTTTTATGTTTGCCTTAAATTTCTTCAGACAGGACAAAAATGATTAGTTTTTTTTTACCGTCTTATCGACTTATTCATATAATCTTCTGCGGTGTCCCAACATGCATATAGACATATCTTTCATCACAAACATTCGCATTTATAATATTAGTACGAAGTTGGATAAACTATGCACCATAGTATTTCGAAATGACTAAATAAATTAACAACAAAATATAAAAACAGACAAAAAATCCTCCAAAACTCTCTCAGCTATAATAGTTTTGGAGGTTTTGGAAGCGATGCCACGTTGTATGGCAACACTTAAGCCTGTCAGGTTATACAGTAAGTAGGGTGATTTTATTTGCTTATTTCTTTAAATGTTTACTAAAGTCATACTTTTTTTTTATTAAATTAATTATTCTACTACTTACATACTTTAAATTATTTTACAAATATCCAGGTAAACATCCTTCATCAATTATTAAACTTAATCTAAGAAATTATTTATCCACCAAACAAATACCATATTATTAACTGCGTTATAAAACACTGAAAACTAAGAAGTCACATTTTTAACTCGACAAATGCCAAAAATTCAAGAAACAGTCGTTTTATTTCCATGTAGCAATACTGAACGAGTGCACGGGCGACTTACCGAGGGAGTGCGTTTAGCCGCAGGGTCTGCGAGACCCCGGCTCAATCATCCACTCGAGACGTTTCCGTTGTCTCTGGTCGAATCGAACGATTACTTTCCGCGGTCGATTGCGACCGAAACTACGGAATAAGGACGCGAGGGGAACGATTCCATATTGTGTGGCGTTTTTAAGTGTGTCTCTTGATTTTTTTGGAGATGGTTATTTTGAGATGATTTTACTTTGCTCTATAGTTGAAATAGGAAATTCTTAGACACTCAATAAAGTCAAGAAATATATTTTTTGTTTTAGCCTAGTTGACACCTCCCGCTATCCAAAGCTAGCTGGTTTTAGTCAGTAAAAGTCTGACACTTCCCCCCGCTCCACCAAAAGTATTAGATGATTACCCATCCGTAAAAAGGCTAGCTTTCACTTTGGCCAGAGCTACACAATAAAAAGCCAAAAGCCTACTCTTGGGGATTTTATTAGCTGCCAGTATTAAGAAGGTATTTTTTGATACCCTTTTATAGTTTCTTATTATTTAATCGCGTCTAAAGTGTATATACGCAATACTTCGTGTCCTCTTTATAATTATAAATGATGTTTATTTTGCAAGTAGGTTTTCACAAACACTTTTACACGTCATTTTTTTTTAAAACTAGATGAGGCCGGTGTTTCGTACCCGACTACTCTGAGAAGAAACAGCCGAAACAAACTCAGAGGTCATAGTCTCTTTTAAAGTCCAGACAAAATAATCTTGGTCAACTTACATGAGGACCATGCAGATAGTGTCTGAAATGGTCTTTTTAAGAAAGCACCACACAGATTGAGTGGACCTGTCCAGTCAGTGCAAGCATTTGTCAGTTATCGTGTAGCTCAACTCATAACCCAAGGAATTGTTCTTTGTAGATACAAATTATAAATGATAATAATATAAACATTGCTCCAAACCGGAATCTTTGTGAATTCATCCGTGTTTTCTAGGAAAAAAGGAAGCATAGATGTTATTAATGGAGACATTCTATTTTTCTTTCATTCTCCGGATAAATCGAGATCATGTCTTATGTAACGTAGGTTCTATCTGCGTTTGTCATAACAGTACGACATATTTTTATAGCAATAACGAGAAATAAATTACAGAGGAATTATAAGTAAGATAATTTCATCTGTGTTTTTCATAACAGAGTTTAAGTAATGGGCGATCAAAAATTAACAATAATATAGTTTACTTAGGCATATCGCCAGATGGTTGGTCAACTCTTGACGTGACCGAAACGGCTGGTTTTTTTATGGCCAAATAATTAAATAGCATTGTCTTCCAAGGTGCCAATGCTGCCAGTATCCTCAGTACTTATCCTATTTTTTTTCCTTTTTGAGACTTGTACTTATGACACCATGAAAATAATCCTTACTTTCTTACTAATATTATAAAAGCGAAAGTGAGTTTGTTTGTTTGTTACCTCTTCACGCTTTAATGGCTAAACCGAATTTGATGAATTTTGGTATAGAGATAGTTGGGAACCAGGAGACGGACATAGGTTATGGCAGGGTTGGCATGTGAGGGAGAAATAGGAAAAAAAAGTTCCCTTTTTTAAGTTTAAGTTTTCCAACTTAGCATTGCTATTACAAATCAATAAGGCGCAAGAGGAACTGTGTTACCCAGAATTTAACGCGAGCGAATGCGGGCAAAAGCTACTTACTAGTAAACACATACAGGCCAATTAAAACGGAATTACGAACATCGATTGAACCATCATTAACATTGCACTTCAAAAGCTTAAAATGGTCGAATTAACCGGTCCTAAAACAACAATCACTTGGGTAGAATACTGTTTTCACAGAAAAATACTTCCGAATATCTGCATAAGCAAAACAAACACGAAAGTATTGTTAGGATATTTTCATTTCCAAAAACATAGACCAAATAAACATGAATATCGTAGCGAAACAGATTTGGGAAGTACTAAAAAATATAAAAATGCCAATGAGATTAAAACCGCTTCGATTTTCGTACAACCTAACGGAGAGCTCTCATTCAATATAAATACCTACCTATCATTGGAATGAATATTAGATTTCACTATCGTAACAGCGAAATCTGTGGAGTGGAACTTGGATTTCCACTTTAAATATTTTTATAGCACCATCGATTTGAGTTTATTGGAGAGCCTAGATTGAGTATGTTGAAATAAATATTATATTTGAGAAATAAAGTTAATGGTTTCTGTTTTATAAAAAAAAAAAATGTAGATACTTTACAAAATGTAGGAAAATAAACCTTATATTAAATAAGTTACATTAATTACTAGCAGTTCCACGCCGTTTCACCCACGCTGCTCAGCACCTGTTGGTCGTAGCGTGATGTTATATAGCCTATAGCCTTCCTCAAGAAATGGACTATCCAACACTAAAAGAATTTTCCAATTCCAACCAGTAGTCCCCGAGATTAGCGCGTTCAAACAAACAAACAAACAAACTCTTCAGCTTTATAATATTAGTATAGATATAGATAGTATAGATTAAACTATTTCTAGAGATTAGATCTTTTATCCGTGGTTCAATACATTTGTCATGTTACATGTCCACAAATTCGTAAAAACTAAACGCATGGCACGACTCCATATCCGTCCGGTTATTCGTTTCGGTTGTTTAGGGGCGTCGAGTCTCCCCTATTGATTACCCAAAAAGCGGAAAATAAAATTGTGTACCTCTAGGCCTCGCCGTAACACAATACTGTGGTTGATGGGCCCCTAGAATTTATCGCAAAAACATACTAAGTCTGCCCCTCAATACGACCACTTAAATGGATTAAATCTCACTTTTTGTGATACAATTTCATTTTATGACATTTTTTTTGTTTCATAATGAATTACATTTTAATCCTCAGTTATATTCGGTAAGCCGAGATGAAACATCGAGGTGTCAAAAGTTTGAGTGCAACTTGTTGTACTATAAGAACTCGATAAGCAAGTCGAAAGTAAATTACCGTGATAATAACGTTTGTAGTCGAGTGGCTTTTGTTTTGCGGAAGGGAATTCATCATATAACATCGGAGCGGAGTGTCAGACTTACGGACTAAAACCCACCCATATTCCTTCTTTTGCCCTTTATGTTACGGGGCCGAAGTAACTCTGCCAACCACCCCGCAACCTCTCGAGTTGCTTGTGAGAGATTCTACCCAATTGAAGTAATTGCTTAATATCATGTAAATGCTGGGTTTTGTAATGGTTTCATTTTTAAAACATGGGCAGTTATTGTTTTTCCTGTGATTTTAGAAACATTTTTTTCTCATTATTTTCATAAAACAAAAACGTCTTAAAGAAATTAAAAAATATAAGTTTTCAAACTGACATGGTCACTAACATTGTTTATAACATTTGAAACGGGATTGTTGTGTTTACTATTTATTTAAAGTTTCCGATATTTCGGCGCAGTTGCATACGCCAAGATCACGGATAAACTGAAGTTTTTTTTTTTTTATGAATGGCATTTCGTAACCTAAGAGGTTGTCGTCTGCTTAACCGGGTGATTCCTGTGGATTAAGGCCTCCGGCCAGGGCAAAAGACTTACAAACTAAGCGACTGTGGGGCTGAAGTTAGTTATTTCGGGTAGATGTTTCTGTAATATATGTAAAAAAAAATGTATGTCAATACTGCACGTGTTGACATACATAACATATATGCACACTGTAGGTATAAGCAAACAAAACGTTCTATTCCCTTCTTGATTCGTTTTTTTGAGTTCGGTATCACTAACACTGTCACTCACAACACAACGATTCTGTTCTTGACACACGAAACTAACTGTATCGGATCGCGTACCTTTTTCGGCAAATTTTTGATTTTTACATAAACGAACCACTGAACTCCAGTCTCCTGACAGTTGAAACTCATCCTACCGGTTGAAGTTCCTATACTTAGTAATTTAGATTGCTTCTCTGGTCATTCTATGTTAAGTGGCGTTCTGTGGACATGACCTGACCCCACCTCAAACCCCATCAGGGGTTGCGGGTTGTTCGAAAGAGATACCGCGGCCTCGAAACACAAAGGGCAAAAGAAGGAACATGGATCTTTTATAGTTAGTTAAAAGTCTGACACTCAGCTCCGCCCAGAAGAGGAGAAGTTATTTGATGATATCCAAGCCGATAAAAAGGGTAATTGTGTAAGTCAATCCAGCGTTTAAAAAGCACATTTACTAATATGAATATTTAATGTTTCTTATTTTATTTGGTAGTACTTCATTGTACTTATTTTGTACTTATATTTTAATTTTTTTATATATATATATTTTAAAATTTTAGATAACGTCACAACCTACCCTTTAATCACATCGTAACATCGACAACTAGTAGTAAGACACAGACGCATCGCTCACTGCCGACAAACTTCACGACCCAGCTTCCTCTCCGCAATCTTTATCGAATAAAGCAGTTTAGCAAACCGCCGCCGAACTCCCGTCTCCCTATATTAACTATTTATGAACAAATTTAAATAGACCGGCACCCCATGAGACTAACATTCGTTTAGTTTAACCTCACAGGTAACAGCCTTTTCTAAACATATTTTATGCATATGGCTGAGATTTAACGTTTTTTTGTGGTTTTAAGGTTATGTATTTTTGAATGAGTTAAAATGGCTTCTTCGATAGCTTAATGAGACAAGTGGCCACTACTAGTAGATTGGACTGGTTCATTTACTTTTGTTTTTTATGGATCCATTGCTAATTGGCAGAAATATAGATTTGCTCTGTCTATCCGTATGTCACATTTTACTTCAAATTTGGAGAGTCCCAGATATGATGCACAATGATATAAAAAATATAGTGGTGGTTATTCATACAGGTAATTGAGGGTTGAAAAAAACATAGTATATAACTGTGTGAGGTGTCTATCGATAGGTCTTAAACATGATATCGAGGTTTCTTATATACTTTTTTCTCAATGAAACGGTTGATATCAGGATATCTGCTACTAAATTCGCAAAAATTTGGTCTCCCTTTAATTTCTAAAGTAAAAGGAAAATTCTAGAAAAAAAAAAGGTTAGTAGTACGTACATATCTTCCAGTGAAAAATGGTTTGACATAAAATTTTTGATATATGGGACTCTTTCATCAAACTGCAGCATTAACTTTATTTTCCACTAGCTGTTCCCCACGGTTTCACCCGCGCTGCTCAGTACCTGTTGGTCGTAGCGTGATGTTATATAGCCTATAGCCTTCCTCAAGAAATGGACTATCCAACACTAAAAGAATTTTCCAATTCCAACCAGTAGTCCTTGAGATTAGCGCGTTCAAACAAACAAAAAAACAAACTCTTCAGCTTTATAATGCAAAACTCTATGAAAAATGCTAACGCAGAGACAAAAATTGTCAGCACAACCGTCCCGACATCAAAACTACAACATCATTATTTCTGATATAAAAAAAATGTCCTCAAACTCACCCGCGTCGGTAGCGGAAACCCGTGAAGTAATATTTTGATGTTCATAATAATAGAAGAAGCGACTCACACGAGGGAGGAGGGCGCGGATTTATTTGTATTTTATTACTTTTTTACGGGTCCCATAGACGCGCAGCCGCTGCCTAACATCTAACAGTACGAGTGTTACGACCCACCATATTGTACCCGATATGGCACCTTTATTAGTGTTATTAGTATTTATAAGTAAAAAATGACATTTGAGCAGGAAGAGGGTTAGGAAGCTGTACTGTTTTTGCAGTATGGCTGGCATGGTGCGGGTTAGTTAAATGTATCATTCCTTTTCAATCTAGAACGTTACCTTGATATGTGATCATGATTGATTATTGGTTTTACCCTGAATATCCTTACTTCCTTATTAATATTGTAAAAGCGAAAGTGAGTTTGTTTGTTACGTCTTCACGTCTAAATGGAAGAACCGATTTTAATGAATTTTGGTACAAAGATAGTTGGGAACCAGGAGACGGACATAGGCTTTGTTTGCTTAGTTTTTATTTAAAAAAAGTGGGATATGAAGGAGAAGCAGGGAAGAAAAGGGAAAACTTAGCGTTGCTATTACAAATTAATCAGGCGAAAGAGCAAAAACTGCAGGCAATACCGAATTTAACGCGAGCGAAGCCACGGGCGAGAGCTAGTTAATATTATAAAAGCGAAAGTGAGTTTGTTTGTTACGTCTTCACGCCTAAATGGAAAAGCCGATTTTAATGAATTTTGATACAGAGATAGTTAGGACCCTGGAGACGGACATTTTTAAGTGATAAAGGGGGAGAAAGAAGGGAGAAAAGGGGAGAGAAAGATATTTTTTTTTTCGTTCATCACGTGGGTTAAAGTTAGCGTTAGCCCAAAGTAACTATGCCACGCGGACGAAGTCGCGGGCGGAAGCTAGTCATACATCATCGTAAAAGAGTACTACATCATAACAATATATCCTATTATAAAACATGTCTTTTCACCTAGTATCACCCGCACCAAGCTACAGCGAAAATAGTAAAGGGGATGAGATAAAGAGTTTAAGCGAATAGTAGCAGTAATGTTGGGAAGGGTTGTTAAAACTAAAATATTGAATCCATTTCAGTCAATCTTACTTAAAAGTTCTCGACCACTGAAAACAGTTTCTTAAGTTTATCAAACAGATATTTTTTGCAAAAAGTTCTCTGTATTTTGTCTTTTAAATGTAACATATTCAAGCGACGTAACCCTTGCTTACCCTTCTCAATAAAACCTCACGAGAACGGCGTTAGAGACCAAAGGAGCGTAAGAAACGTCGATTTAATCCAGAACATTGTATCAGTGCGCGGAGATGTGAGAAAATAAAAATAATAGCAGTGGTGTTCGCGCCCAATGGCCGGAACGAGCCGCGAGTGTTTGCATTTGATAAGACGATACTACCCTCCCCGCACCCCGCACCCCCGCACAGAGGGATCCCCGACACGCTACATACACCACCCAATGTTTCAGACGTCTTTTGTTTTTCTTTAAAATGCTCCTCTCACACAGCTCTGATATAAATTTGTGTGTGATTTTTCTAGCGACGGAAAACTAAAAACATTGTCATCTGTGACTGTGACCTCAAATAAAGTTATTTCGTCGCCATAGTACAAAATAAACGACAGCTACGGGCCGAGTCCCGAGTTAGCCTCACAAAGTGTACTCAGCCAAATAAAATATGAGTTGACAAACGCGGGATTTGTTCCGCCACCAAAGGGAGCTGATGTCCGTCCACTACAAATATTAACCCGCGTTATTAATGCAGAACATTGCGACCGGCGACCAGCTAAAGGACAGCGTCCACAAAAAGGCCAAAACCGAAACACAATTTTAAAAGAGAATTCTTAAAGAGCGAAGACGTTGCCCGGCAAAAAGATAATTTGGAGCGTCTGCCCGGGGCGGGCAGGGCAGGGCAGGCGGGCACGCGGCTTGCGTTTGTCTTTGCTATTGTGAACTTTTATTTCGCTCACTTTTAAGAATTATTTTCAGTTGTTTTTATCACCGGCAAATTTAAATGGAAGCTGCAGGCGAGTTCTTTTAGTCCAAACCACAATGTTTGAAATGTTGAGTTAACCGACCTCTTGTTTTAAATATTTAGCTACGGTTAGAGCAGGTGGCGGGCGCTTGAGGTATACAGGCGACACTTATTTGAATAATTTTGAAACAGAACATAAATTGTCGGTTGAAAAATAAGCTCGTATCCATGATGTATTGCATGTAAATTTGTCTGAATGTATCTGGAAAATGAAATATGTTTCCATTCACAGTAATACCTTTCTAAATTAGTGGAGTCTGTTTGTCGCGGCGTCATAGATGGCTTGTTAGCTCGCCTTGTCATGTTAATACATGTTGTGCGAAGTCGCGACTTAAATTACAGAACAGTGAGGGTTATTAGTGAGTCGTACCATTGACACGAGTAATTGGTTTGTGAATGCGAGTGAGCCAGTAATTGCATAATTATTCGCAACCGACTCATTTACTTGTATTGTGCCTATTGATATGTACTTGCGGCGTATAATTACGTAATAGGATATATTCCTGCATTTAGATACAGTTTAATTGATGGATTAGTTTTGACATATAAGACGTCTCTATGACAAAACATCAAGCCTGTATTATCTAAAGGTTTAGGCAGAGAGGTACCTAACAGGACACCCACATTTATATTTAACTTCCATGTAACAAGGAGCGAGCCTTTTGCCATCAACCGGGGATAAATCTTGACAGCTTTGCTGCTACTGAAAAAAAAAACTAGATGGAAATCCCCAATCACAATTTTCTTGACCCGGGATACGAACCTAAGTCCTCATGTTCAGCAGTCGCGGTTGCAACCACTAGACTAACGAGGCAGTCACAAAGAACAATAATATAGAAAACAGAACTAAACACTAATACACACAACGTCGTCGTCTCATTAACATATTGTAAAATATGTTTGAGAAGCATCTGCTGGACTTTATAAAAGAAAAATATTACAAATGTCCACTTTGAAAGTCGAAAACTCTAATAAACAAGTATGATCACATAAAATAACTGTCAGTTAACATGCACGCGAAGAACACGTAAAATTAAAACCTCATCACAGACAAGACGCAACAAACAGACATTTTCAAACAGCGAACACTTAAATAAAAGAAAAGAACGCGATAAAAAAATAAAAAGAAACATTACGAAGTTTAAAAAAATTATACGCATAGTGAACATGCAGTCGCCCATGAGGAATTCTCTTCTCGTACAAAACAAGCGAATAACGCGGACAAACAATATACAGAGCAGTTGACGAAACGAATGAAAAAGAAGACTTGAGTAGTCTCAAATCCAACAAACGTAAAAGAGATTACGGACGCTCCAACTGCTCTCAACTTGTATAAACAAAAAAAGCTCAATTTGCCCGTTTTAAAACAAGGCAAAATTGCTATAGAATGGCAAAGACGGTGAGGAATATTAAAAACGCTTTTAAAAAACAACTGAATGTGAGGGGCAAGTTATTTGAATTTTTATTGTGACAAGTGTCACGTTTTTTTTGGAGGGATTTTGTTGAGTCGTTTATTATAATAGGTTTTTTGTTAGAACGTTTTGTTCCTCTAATCAAAGGGCTTTCGGCTTTTTTATGTTTCTTTATGGTCTGCCTCTTATCGCCAATTAAAGGTCATTGTTGGGATCTCTGCGGTTTGTCGAGATCTTTTCGATATTCACAAAACATCACGGCTGTAATCCCCGCCGGGTCAAGCAGAGGTTGATCTTCAAGTCCCATGTAATAGAGGGCGAACCTATTGCTATCAAGCGGGCACAAATCTAGACTCCGTGACTGTCCTTTGCATTTCACTAGACTAAGGGTTCGAACCCAGTAGTTTTCAATATTATTTTTAATAATTGAATTCTAAAACAGATGAGTTCATTAAACTTAAGACAAAGTTATCCTTACTGAGTTTGTTTGTTGGTTTGTCACATCTTCGCGCATAAATGGCTTAACCGATATTGATGAATTTTGGTACAGAGATAGTTGAGACCCAGGAGACGGATAGAGGTTAGGATTTTTTATTAAAGTGGTATATGCGGGAGAAAGAGGCAAGAAAAAGGAAAACTTAGCTTTGCTATTACAAATCAATAAGGCGCAAGGGCAAAAACTGCAGGTAGCAGGTACCTGTAAATCAGGAAAGGGGAATTATGTTACCCCGAATTTAACGCGAGCAAAGCCGCGGGCAAAAGCTTGCTTTTACTCACATCTCTAAATAGATATGTTTCAACAAAAGCCTAAAAATAATATCTAATGAAGTAAAAACCATTGACTAGACTTTACAAACTAAATTCCAAAGCCTTCAAAAGACCACTATCATTTAATTGTTAAAATAAATTAGGTTTTGAATTGCCCTGATCCTGATATTATTATTAAGAGACTGACAAATTTTAAACTACTCCGTTAACTTGTTTTTTAGGGTTCCGTACCTCAAAAGGAAAAAAGGGAACCCTTATTGGATTTGTTGTCCGCCTATCTGTCCTCTAAGTCTACGCAGACAAAAGATATAGCCGTATAAGTCGCAAGTTTGTACGGAACTCTCGATGCGCGAGTCTAACTCGCTCTTGGCCGGTTTTTTTCATTTGATGATGATCGTATTTCTGTAGGATTCAATATGCATGATACTATGTTTTCTCTATGGATCACAGACTGGCAGAAAATACCCAATTAAGTCCGCCTTTGTACAGTGTTTTTTATACATGTGCATAAAGTTTAATAAATAAATAAACATTTTTAATCCGGTCTAATACGGTTCTACCGTCTTCCACCTGTTCTATCTTCCTCGAAGTGCGTACAAAGCTAAATCGATAACCCAAATTCTTAACCCGCGCCTCCCCCAAACACTACAACAGTACAACAGATCACTAGTAAGTAAGTACAGGCCCCCGTCTTGCCGAAACAGAGCTCATTTCCATACCTAACGCTAAGCGATCAACTTACCCCGCAATATAAAGCGAGCGCGTATTTTTGTGTTAACCCCCCCTCTGATTACACACAAATTGAAATAAATTGAATTTTAAACCTAACCGCCTTGCCCGAATCTGGGAAACAAGAGCCTAGCAGCGGCAGCGGTAGGGTTATTTGTTAAGTTTAGGGTTGTTAAGGTTTCTTTCTTGGAGCGTATTCGGATAAAAAATATAGGTTTACTAGCTTTCGCCCGCGACTTCGTCCGCGTGGCATAGTTACTTTGGGCTAAATGGCCTAAATGGCCAAACCGATTTTAATGAGTTTTGGCAGAGATAGTTGGGACCCTGGAGACGGACATAGGCTAAAAAAAAGTGAGATAAAGGGGAGAAAAAAGAGAAGAAAAGGGGAGAGAAAGATCTTTTTTTTTCGCTCAATGTAACTATGCCACGCGGACGTAACCGCGTTCGGAAGCTAGTAAACTATAAAAAGTAAAAAAAAAAACAAACCAATTGCGCTTATTTAGCGCAATTAAAAACTATAAAAGTCGTTTTTTTAGTCCGTACTAATTGCGTATTCTTCACTAACCATAATGTTACCTTGTATTTCATTCCGAATTCGAAGGAACTCTGTCAGATAAATAATACTCATTTCCAAAAACTTAATTCACAAATGAACTGACATCAGACAACCCTACTACGTTAAAGTCAGTATAATGGCTGCGATGATTTCTTGGCTCAAAACGGTCTCATAACAAGTAACTTGTACCCTCGTCACTCACAGTTAACTTTGTTTTCACTTATAAGCTCCGTTTTGCCTATCATTCAGATTTGAGTGCTTTTAAGTTGAACTGTGTCAATCTTAGCCATATGGGAAATGTTTTCTGAGCAAGTTTTACTTAACAAAAGTTGTACGAAAATCATTGGAAAGTAAACTGCATTACCTTTACGCTACAGAAACTTTATTATAAACATGAGGTGAAACTAGTTGGAAGTGGAACAGCTTTTATCAAAATATTTTGAGACACGAACTTAAATGTTACTCACAAGACAATTCCGTTTCAAATCAGTACAAACACATTTGGGTCCAGCATCAGACCGATATAGCTTGCTGGTGTAAATTAGCGGTATAGTTTGAGCGTCGGACAGCGGTTCTATTGCATTACTGCGGGGAGCCAGCCTTTATTGCTCAATTTGACTTTATTTAACGCAATTCGCAGGCGGGCGGGGTGTGAGGAGGCCGAGGGGGCCACCCCTAGCCTCGCCTGACGGGGAACAGATGAGGTCCCACTCCAATCCACTTAGCACGCGGGAAGCCAGTAGGTGATCGCAATCTACAGACTAAGACGCCCGAACGCGTTCCACTATATTTCTTTGCGGCGTCCTCAACGAGAATTCAATCGAGTGTTGCGAAATGAGCAAATGTATTCCTCAATCTACTACACAAGCACGTACAAGAAATGACCGCGTCCCTCCTCGCCGGGCGGAGCTACTTAGGTCCAACTTTATGCAAGAGCAACTGTCTCTGCCAGAAATTACTGAAACATTCATACATCTACGTCGACGCGAAGCCGTGTCTACATTTTGCGCACGTGCATGCAAACCTGCTAAAGTTTGGGACTATCCAAATTTAATTTAGCCGCCGCAGCATCACGGGCTCTCTCCGCGTTTATTTTGGTTAATTTGTGAACAAGTTTGTGCTACAGAGTGATCTCCTTAACCATCATGTTTATTATCCGAGATACAGTATCGAGTCGGTCCCTAATCTGGGCCTCGAAGGGTGCGGGGGCGTGAAGGGTGTCATTTTCACGCTGGCATATTGCTCGCCACCGAACCATAATTGAATAATAAAATTGTTGCGAATTTCGGCACAGAGTCCTTTGATTCGTTGCATTTGATAGGGGACACCGGGACAGCGCTCGGTTTTATGTTAAAAGGATTTTGTGAGATCCGTGTTCGTAAAAATGGCGCTACGACACTCGGTAACGATTTGGGAAGATGTCATTTGTATTATGTGATTATTTGTTGAGGTCTGTTTCATTGCCTGTTAGGTATTCGTCACAAATTTAAGGAGTGAGGCGGTTGTTGCTAGAGATTTATTCATGATAGAAATTTCAGCCAATTACAGTTTAAGATATTTGGCACACGTACATATGTTTGCCTCACATCTGGGTCCCGTATACGTATGCGTTGCGCACATCATGGTGTCGCATGTTTCTTAAGAGACTTCCTCTCCCACCTAATTTCCCCACGCTGCATACTAAACAACAAATTTCCATTAACCGGGCGCTGTTTACAGTGAAATTCTTTTTTCATCAAACGAGATTTATTCCTTCAAAAATATGTAAAGTTGGGTGTGCGAGACACCTCGGATAGCGGCCGATGGGGGCGAAATTAAAATAATATCTCAGCATTCGAGTCACGCGAAACATTAAGTTCGCCCCGCAATAAACCGCGCCCTTAAAGAGCTTCATTCAGAATTAAAATTTGTCGCCTGATCTCTTCACGGTGACGTTTGATGGATCACCGACTTGCCTATTTTGTTTAATTTCAGAGGACGTTGAGCCGCGTTTGTGTCAACTGTTCACGCCGTCACTCAAGCTACCGTGTAAAATTATGGCAAAACAAATTAAAAGTTAATTTCAACACATCACCCAACTGTTTTTGCTGTGTAATCAAATTAATTTTAATTATTATCAGACTGTAATGAAAACTTTTTTATTTGTCTCCTTGAACTCATTTATGGCATATTATTAAAAAGTCTAGAAAGTTACATTAATAATTAACTGTCCGTCTAAAATTAGCAATTACGTACGTCATTTGAGTTTTTGTTATGATTACAAACAAAATTAGTCCTCGTAATTTTAAGTCCGTTTGTTTGCCGTAGCTCCGTAGCAACCGCTACGTCGTAGCACTGAATCGTAGCGCGAGTAGTATAACAAGAAAATGACCGTGTCTAACAATATTTGAACTTGTTTAATAAACCAGTAATAACATTACAGTAGGTACACACCAACTACAGCATAATATGATTGCTGAGTATTAAATGCGTCGTAAAAGCGCGCGGGTAGCGGTGAAATAATGAATATAAAATGCAGTAAACGAGTTAGAGGGCGGCGGACGGGGAAGACGTTTTTTAAAATCATTTGTAGTTAGTCGGTGTGGCCCACTTGGTATTCAAGATGGCGTGGTGCGGCGGCATCGCACATATTTTATATTTATTACGGCCAACAACGGCGCGATGTGTCGTGAAATTGCAGCGGCTTCAATATGCACGCACGCACACGTTTTACTTAATACCGCTTACGAGCTAGATAACGCGATGATCATATTGAGAGCTTGTCGACGACCCACAGCCGGGCACTGTGGGGCAATAACAATCCACCCTACCCGGAGTATTTCCTCAAACAGTGATTTGTATTTCCATAAGAACAAACTGGTCTAATAAGAAATCACATTATTTACCAATAATAATTGGCTGTAAATATAATTAAGAGGAAAACGCGCGATCACAGCGAGCATCTTAATGAACGCCTGATGGAATCAATCATCCTATAATGAGATAATCAAACAATGACCCTCGATAATATCCCGATACCGGCGCTGTTGGCACAAGAAATTTGTCGGAGCAATATCGCGGGAATCCCTTCGAGGGAATCGCCAATTTTAGGGGAAATCGACGAAGATAATTATGTTTGAAGTTAGTTATTGAGTAGAGTCAACATGCGAGGAGATTAGCCGTCCCGTCCGCCGTACGCCGTCCGCCGGCCCGGACACGGGCGCTCTCGTGTGAGCACACACTTATATTTGGGACGAGCATCAATACTTAATTATCTACATGTCATTTAATATTAGTTGATATTTTTTCTTCGTTTAATATAAATATATTAGGTTCGTTCTGTTATTAAACTTAGGAAAGTATTTTGATGGCGTTTCTCATAATAATTTTGTAGGAAAATGAGGATATCAAACATCGTTTCATATTTTTTGCAAAAGTTCTTCGAAGTATATCAAATCAAATCATTTATTTATTTGCAACGAATGTGGATTACAATAAAATACAGATAGAGAAATAGGAGTAGCCATGCACATTCTGCCTGAAAATAGGCATGCAAATATTCTAAATTATAGGTATAATATTTCTATTAAAAATTTACAAATTAAGTGTCATTAAAATTCAAATTGAAAGTACGTTGTCATTGAAACTTATTATCATTTATAATTTATTTAAAAAATATATATAGATTAACTCTCACATAAAATAGTTTATCCGATACTAGCAACAATTTATTATTATTTATTACCCAACAAACACAAAACACCGTTTTCCTACTTTTTGAACGGAATGTTGTTAAAGCTTATCAGATCGGAGTTTCAACCTTCTGCCTTCTTATTAAGCAACGCGTTTTATGACTTCATTAATTAATAACCGAAACATATGAATTAGGAAATTGGGTTAAACATCACCTCGGCTCTTAGGGACCGCCCTAATCACTCGCGGCTTTGCTTACATATAAATAATTTTGACGCGATATTAGTAAAATCGAGTAAGCCGATAGACGCCAAGCCCTACGACGGCTTTAATTTTGTTGATAGGTAATTTGTGAGCTGCTCCTTGGGGTGTATTTCTTAGCGAATCAACACTAGTGTAATTAACGAATTCATTTAAAGTTATCGTTGGGATTATTTTGGGGTAACACTCTAGCTCTTTGATGTGTCGTTGTCTCGACGGCGTGGAGGTGGCGTGGCGGTGGCGTGGCGCGCGTCCCGTCACCGCGCTCACTCAGCTTGTGTTTTCAGCTTCAAGTCACATGTCACCGCATAATTTAAATCAAGTTAGTTTGATTAATGACGGAACAAATTGTCTTGGAGTTGATACCGGTTGATAAACACAAGTGTAGGGACGATATTCGGTTTAAATTGATGGTGTGAATAAAATAGAATCTGTCTAGAATTTTAACTGTATTTTTGTTTTACAGGTGGGATCAACGAGGAGAAGATCAGCACCGGAATTAAGAATTTCCCGATTACTCAATAATAGTACAAGATCATTGACGTGGTATGGATCATTGTTCTTTGACATAAACCACAGTATCCGCTGAAAACTATGACAAAAAAATATAATCTAAGAAGCATATTATCTAAAGATACCTAATTAAAAATCTTAAACATGTCATCGTTAGTTTCCTCAAACAACTACTTTGACGTCAGCCACAATATCCGCAAAGAAAATAAGAACATGATAAAGGAGAATATCTATCTCCATAGTACGGATGTGATGTCAGGGCTGTGCAATATTGTATTATTAATATTGACTTTAAGCACAAAATAAAATTTTAAGAAAGGAAATATGTATGGATAATATATTGTAAAATTTGACAATTGTAATTGTAAAATTTGACAATTGTAATTGTAAAATCTGGTTCCTCTAACTTGACAGACAGATGTGTTGCTGGGGAGTTTGTTCCGCCACTTCTTCTTCCCAGTTAAAACACTAGGAAGTGGCGAAGGGCAGGGCGTTTTTGTGGGACTGTCTCTTGTAATCTGACGTTCAAAAAGTGCTGATTATCAGCCTAATTTGAATAAATGACTTTTGATTTTATTGATTTTGATTTTGTCGATTTGGTTATGGGAAAATTTCCTATAATGAATGAATTATTAATAATAAGGATCCCACAGGAAAGCAAGCAATCCTTACTAATATTATAATGTAAGTGAAAGTGAGTTTGTTTGTTACGTCTTCACACCTGAATGCCCCAACCGATTTTGATGAATTTTGGTACAGAGATAGTTGGGACACTGGAGACGGACTAAGGCTATTTTAAAAAAAAGTGAGATAATGTGGAGAAAGAGGGAAGAAATGTGGAGAGCAAGATATTTTTTTTCGATCATCACGCGGGTTTAAGTTAGCGTTAGCCCAAAGTAACTAACCCACGCGGAAGAAGTCGCGGGGGTAAGCTAGTTTAACTATATATTGTCAGTTTCCACGAACTTGCTTTGAGCCGTCAAACCACAATATCCGTTGAAAAATAAAGCAAAAAAATAAAAACTATTATCTTCTGAGCAAACGATAAAGGAGAATCTCCTTGCCACGGATGTTTCAGAGCTGCAAATTAGATATCTTGAGCATCCAAAGGCTAAACGCTGGCGTTGCGTCTCGCGGTTCATTTGCATCTTAATTACCTGTCGGTCCAGTGTACAGTGCTGCCACCTGCGAACCCTTTGCGGACTCATTTTTGTTTCACTATTAGATATTATGCATATTTTTTGCTGAAGTTTTTAAGCGTGTGGTGTATTTTATGCGGTTTAAGATTTCTCTTTTTATGATTTTCATGTTTAAGTTTTGTTGAGATTGAATTTTCATGACTTTGGGGCAGAAATATTTACGAAAGATATTTTTCTAGCTTCCTGCTTTCAGAAGCTTTAGACTCAAATGTCGAACAGTTACATTTTTGTACTTTGCGTGCCATTAGTAGAGTGATCCTAAATTAAAAAAAAAACTCGTAGGTCAGACACAAGAAACCTAGTGCAGTTTTTTTCTTACATAATTTCCTTTTAAACACTTTTATCTCCGATCATAAATAACGTCTTAAACCAAGTCTATAAAAACTTTTAATCACCCACCTGTTCAATAAATATTTAAATAAAAAATCTTCCATCCGAAACACGCTCCGAGACGATACCGAACAAAAACAAAACACTGTAGCTTCTTTAAAGCTGATTTATTATAAGCATCCTAATAGTTCCGCTAGTCTCCTTTGTTCCTAGTAAGGAACTACGGATTGGCAGTTCGATTATCCTTGGCTCTTGCAAAAAGGCGTATAAAAATTAGTCTATAATGTCCCAGACTGTTTAAGTACACCACGGGGAGCGAGCGCGCGCTACGCTAAATTAAAACGTCTGAAATATGAGACGTTGCTCAGCTGAGAAAAACTTAGGTAGCTGCTAATACTGCTCTTACAAATTGTTAATTAATTTGTTGATGATTCTCCTTTTTGTGATTTTCGGCTAGTTGATTTTTTGGTCTGAATCTAATTTTGATTAGTGGGCGAATTGGCTTCCAATTGGCTTGGTTATGCAAAAAATATGTGTTGAGAGATTTTTCAAACCTTTCCAGAGACTACTGCGAAATATAATAAGAACAATTCATTTTTCGTTCTACTCTCCAACAAAGAAAACGAAATGGCCCATTAAAAAATAATCCAAACAAACGCAAAAAAAAACAATTACAATAAAAACAGCAAAAAAATAATACCTAAGCACTTATTGCCAAAATTACCCAGAAGCCTTTTAAAAATCAGGTTTACAAAAAACATGATGGAGTACAAAGCAACAATATAAACATTGGATTGTCCCTGGCGCGGCTCGCATTTACGTCCGCTTTATTATTTTTAAGTCGTGTCGAGTGCTCGCCCGTTTGGAACTTCCACCTTGTCCCCCAGACACCGACTGAAAGTTAATTTCTTTTGGTGTATTTTAAAATTAATTTTGCTTTTGTGGCGAGCGCGACCGCACGCCCCAGGACGAATTGTAAGCGGCCAAATGATAAAGCTCTTGGTTATAATAGCGCAGGAAAATTGTAGAAAACATTTTCATGCTTTTGAACAATCACGTGATCGGACGCGCCTATGCCTAGGTTGTATTTATTTAAATTAGTAGTTAGTCTCTTCTGTTTAATTAAGTTGAAACTATATTATCTAATTTATTGTGTCGGTCAGTTAGTAGATACTATCCCAATATTGCAAACATTGGTGCTTCGCCTAAAATTTAGTTTCAATACACACGTAAATTGTAGCAAAACACGAAATTTTAAAATTCAGTTTTCGGAAAACAATGCCACAATTAAAAGCTCGCAATTTTATATAAAAATTAAAAACAAAAGCTTGTAGTTTTATAGGCAATGTGAACATGCTGTTACTTGTCATAATATTTTAGTTGGAACAATAAAAGCGGATAAATGAACGACACTGTAATCGCCATGCGGCGCGACTGCCATAAAATACAAAAGGATTGTGAAGCTAGCTTTGTATTGCCATACCATTTTAAACTTTATCTGTGTGACGAAAAGAGTTAGTACTGTGTAGTGTTAGTTTCTACTAGTTGCTTTTAAGTAGAGAAATAAAATAAAAACTTATATCACAGCAATAAAATTACAATTAGAACGAACTAAACACTCAGTAAAATGACAAAAATATTATAGTTGCGAGTCAAACATGAAACATCGCATCAAAGTATTATTATTAAGCTCCGTGGAATGAAATAGGGTTTAATTCTGATTGTCCAATATGAAAGAGAGGGTGTAAAGTATGCATTTTTTATGCAACAATTCTTACTGAATTGTACTGCAATTGATGCACGTCATAAATAGAGCAGTTTTGTGGCTTGGTGCTTCGATCGAGTACAGTAGGCCTACCATGACGTCCTAAAGCAGAACTTATTCCACTGAGGGAAAGAAATGGTGCTAGACACCCTGTATAGCTCTGTCTCTTTCCCTCAGTGGAATAAGTTCTGCTTTAAGACGTCATGGTAGGGTAGCTGTTCTTCATATTTAATTGAAAGCAAATAAAATCTGTGGGTTCTCTAAAATACGCAGTAAAAGTTGGAGATAGATTTGTATAGAAGTAAAAGATATTCTTAATTATTAGAAAAAATGTATTCTTGTTGGTTGACGCAAGTACCAAATTTGAAAAAGATATTATTTCAAACTTAAGTAAGTAATTAAAAAAGAAACCGAACAAATAGAAACAAGTTTTTTTTGTATTTTGTAATCATAGTGGTTTAGTTTACAAACATAGTCGGAAACATCAAATTAATTACATTCAAATATATGAATTCTGTTTAAAGTCTGCGTTTCGTTTCGTGCTAAACCCATACATAGATTTTCAATGTCATGTTTATGTATGTAAAGAACCGCCTTAAAGATGCACTAAAACTTGAATGTTAATTTCGCACTGCATCTAACATCCAACAGGTGGTCAGACAGACTGCCTGCTAATAGTCTTTCATATTTATGAGACTTTTCAACTTTTTACTTCTTGCACACCATAAAAAATTGTATAATTTTACTTTAAGCCCGTAAGTTGACACAATTTTGCTATAACAGATAAAAAAATAAAGGCTCACTCATCATTGTATGTGGTGGTCGGTCCATTATATTAATTAATTGTTAAAGTGAAATATTCCAAACAAAAGTTGATGTAGTTTAGCCAAAATATTTCGTCGGTAAACCTGTTGTTTTAAAAGGATATTCAGAGCAATCAGGTACATTTATACATTTATACCATTTGTACAATTATATAACTAGATAAATACTGTTAGTTTAAAGTAGAATTGCGCCATAGAACAGGTGGGACAAATGTGAAATTTGGTCCCAGTAGTTCTACTTAGTAACATTTACAGCTGCTGTGTAGAAATAGTGGGAACAAATACTTAATTTTGTAATACACCTACCAAGTCTCTTATTATTGTTAATAACGATGTCATGCCAGAGTATCTTCTTAAATAACCTTAATCGTCTGTACAGGTTACACGGAGGCGCGCGGAACAAAGGGCGCGTATTACTTCAAAGCGAGCCGCACGGATCAAAGAGCCCTCAGATAACGGAGGGCAGATAAAACCTCCGCTATCGGGCGAACACCGTTTGATATCTGATTGTCGGTTAAAGATCGTGCCACCCAACAAACATCGAATAAAAAGGTGTTACACATTTTTCTGTTTAGAATTTTTCAAGTCTTTTGGGACAATTTTCTCTTAATGCGATCAAAAGAGCTTTAAACGGTATGAATGGAAAGCAAAATCTTAAATCAGTTGGCCCATTCATTCACACTCGAGTATTTTTAAAAGAAGAATTCTACAGATCAGATGCTAAAAGACTGAGGTTACAAAACTTTGATAAGTTATCTGGTATATTTTCATAAATAATTCGATGGTTGTTTTTAGTGAAATATGAAAACAGAATAGTTTTATGCTATTTGAAAATAGATAGATCTTTCTAAAAGCGAGTAAGTACTATTCAAAAAATGCACAGAAACTCAACAGTTTCAATAAATCGCAGATTGTTCACCAAACAATGGTAAATCTCTCTAAAACGCAGTAGTCCCGGCAAGCGGTGTGCGGCGTTTAATCTCGACAATCAGCTGTGTGTCTGTTTCGTCCGGCAGTAAATCCGGAGGTGTGCGGCGCCGGGTCCGGCGGTGCGGCCCGGATTACCGGCTGTGTGCGGATGTGCCGGCGAGCTCGTTCGTGCCGACGCACTCCGACCCGCGATTAGTCCCACTAAGGGCAGTGGGACTTGTCGGGAAATTCGACCCGGGTCATAACCCGGATAAGACTCGCAGATAAGTATTGAACAAATAAATATAGATTGTATCACTGTTTAGATTTTTGTCTGTTATTTGATGATGTTCTATTTTTTTTCTCAGAATATTGTGGGATTGATGTCTTGTGAACTTTATTTTAGTCATTAATTTGCAATGTTGGTTGGTACCTGTACCTATATAAACCATTGCATGTGGATTTGAAACATTTTGAATATTGTCTTCTAAAACACTATTTAGTTCAGATCTATGACGACTTCGTTCAAACTTGGAATCAAATCGTATATTCTATATTTACAATTGTGTATTAGTGACTAAAATAAATGTCATGAAACATGTCATCGCAATCAATATAATTAGGTTTGAAAGTCATGGTGAAACCTCTCGATTCACACGTATGATATGGGACAGCATTAATTATTGGTATTCCAATACAGGGATCCTCTTGAAAGTGTAACGACAATCGTGGAGACTACAGGTCGAATAGTAAGAAGTGAGATTGGAACTAGACACACACGAATCTACTTAGGTACCTACTGAGCCTGTATCAGTTCCGAAGATCGACGGGATTCGCTACGTACGTTTCCGACCGCGTTTGAAAACGTCGTTTAAACACCGATTGCGTTGCTTTCCCATGCGTTCGGGCCCGTCCGTAGTTCTGACATCACTTCACGAAAATACCGTGCGAAAACCTTGAAGATATTTTCCTTTACTTTGTTCGTATTTAAGTTGAATCATAGTGTGTCTAGTCTCTTGTTTCATTGTTTGTATGTAGAGATAGATCATTTTTGTACCTAATGTCGGAGTCACACTTACATCAGCTACCCTACTATGACCTCTTAAAGCAATTCTTATTCCGCTGAGGGAAAGAGACAGAGCTATACAGGGTGTCTAGCACCATCTCTTTCACTCAGTTGAATAAGAATTGCTATAAGATGTCATAGTAGCCCTTCTGTAGCTATTTGTTGAAGTTAATTTCTAGGTAGCATACATATAAAGAAACAAAGACATAGTTTTAGAAACAATTTCCACACAATCTTGACTAAACTTAAAGATGCTTAGGTGTGATTTCGACCGTAGGAAACTTTAGAATTTTAATTTGGCTTTAATATTTCATTTTGTCGTTTGCAACGTTGTCAACGCTTGACCTGGTCACATGAAGAGACGAAGAAAGCCCTAAATCTAACTTGGAGGTCACGCGTATTCTTGGGGAATTAACACACATTATGAGATGTTATTGCTTGAGAATACACGTAGCTGACGAGGAGATATTCATCTGAAGAGTCCGGGAGGATGAAGACAGAAGACAAGATTTGTTCCACCCGCTTACACGTGTTTATGAATCTTTGTTTTTGTAAAGTTAGCGGCAGACTTTAAATAAGAGTTAGGTTGTGGGTTCTCGGCGTATTGTTTCAAGGGGCACTGTTCTCTCCAAGTGTGTTAGGAATAAGGATATTTCTACACACGTAGATCATACTGTTCTTTTCTCATGAGGAATGGATCATAAAATCACATCAAACAAAATATTTAGATACCTAAAGCGAATACCGGCCTCAGAGGAATGCCAAGAAAGGCGCCTAATGAGCAGGTAGTAAGGATAAGCATCTGATGTAAAAATAAGTAAAAAATGCAAAACTAGAATATTCTAAAATGAAGAAAGTGATTGTACTGAAGACAATAAATTTATTTATAAATTTCGAGATTCCTGCTGGTCGTAGGCTGGTATTTCTTTAAACATTAGAAAAGTAACCTAGGACGGGTTACTTTGCACGGGCAATTTTTACACGATTTTTTTTTACTGTGCTCTGAACTTTCAGCTTTGGGTATTGAGAATCTAACAGAGCGCATTCCAGTGCATCAGCAAAAGGCTCTGTTGGATTTTCAACTCTCAGCACTACGTTGTCCTCTGAAAATCCAGTGCGCAATAGAAAAACGTTGTTAAAAATTGCCCGTACTATCTAAGGTTGCCAGTACCCGCAGCTAACTTGACAGATACAAAGATCCGTGGCACGTACCTACTGTATGTATCACTAGTGTAGTCTGTTAGATTAGTAGTTTGTTGTGCTCATACTGATCAATTTCTAAATCGATGTAGAATCCCCAATCCTCTTCGATCTAGCGATCGACCAGTGGTGCGCAGGGAACTACGATAATGTGTTAATTTAACAACCAAATCGTGAGTAAACAATATCTGTGTACTTATTATTGTATTTTTTTGATTTTTATACGCCATGCAACCTTCGAAATTACCGTTTTTTTAATTCAATATTTTATTCACTTTATCAATGTTTGGATAACAATGATCAAATGAACCTATGATAACACCGACGTAAATAAAATTCAGACATAAATGGCGTAGACAAATCAAACTAATGAAGATCGATATTGATTATGATTATATTGTTAAACGTAAAATGTTTTGCTGGAAAAATAACTGGGTTCTCGAATAAGATCTTGTTTTGGTTCCAGACAAAAATTGTAATCTTGTTGTTGATAAAAAATATGATATTTTGTTGAAATCGTGTGTAATCATCTTCAATATCATCCATAGTAGGTATGTGAGCTTTTTATTCACGTGTTTGAACACTGTTCGCAGATGCAGAGAATGGTAGCCGGGTGGATGGGGTACGGCCAATGCGGTGCAGCTAGTCTATGCTAGGTCCATCGAGCAAAAGCATCGCTGTCCCGTGTCGATTGAAATGTGAACAAGTCATGAAGACGAAGCGTTTAACTTTATATTTTGTAATATCTTGTGTAGTATTTCTTTACATTTAAACATTCATGCATTTTTGTAATAGAATTGTAGTCTTAAAAATATCAGTTATAAATATTGTTTCATTATCTACTCGTCAACTGAGCTTAAAATAAAACATATTGTTATAAAAATTGGTTTTATTTTCCAATACCTGTTCGATACGTAAGTACCTGTAGAACTAACTTCCTGGGACGGTCCATCGGATTCTGAACCTAAATTAAAACAGACTAAGAGCCTCGCCAGGATGATATGGCATAGTAAGTGAGAAAGTCAAGTAAGGCCTGGTTTACAATGGTCAAGTGCCTAGGGAAGAAGACAGTAGCGGGTAAACGGTTACTTTGTTGTGTAGATGATCGCCACTCGCCTCCCCTGAATTAAAGTAAATCAGGCTTCAGACCATGAAACCATCAATGTGGCAAAGGGGTTACTTGCAATTGAGCGTCACAGATAATGCAAACAAAATTTTTGGAAGCTTATCTCTCGTAATGTCCGAGTTATATGTAGGTACCAATATTTATTTACCTGGATAGGCCAACAGAACTATGATATTCGCCAAATCAATCTTTTTTATCTGGTTTATGAAAACTTAGCTCTAATTTAAGTCAAAATAGGATAAAGCAACCTTTGTGGTTAAGCTGGCCAAGTGAGACTTGACCGGGCCGACCATATTAGCAGACGTGCTTTTGATTGGAGACATCAAAAAAGTGGTACGCACTCAGACTAGGTAGTCCGGCGATCTCCTAGTGGCTCCTGGTAGCTGGATGTGAGGTGCCGAGAATCGAGTTAAGGGGCTTGTAATTTGAGAGGCCATATTTATTTAAACTTCATGTAAAATAGTGGTACATAACCGGACTTAAAACCATAAGGCATTCTCTACCAGTCAACCTTTGGGTAAAATACGACTACATTGTGATAGGGTATAAAAATTCTATATATAAAACTACTAGCTTTTGCCGCGGCTTCGCTCGCGTTAAATTCGGGATAACACAGTTCCCCTTTCTTGATTTACAGGTACCTGCTACCTGTAGTTTTTGCCCTAGCGCCTTATTTATTGTAAAAAATAGTCCATGTCCGTCTCCAGGGTCCCAATTATCTCTGTACCAAAATTCATCAAAATTGGTTTAGCCATTGAGGCATGAAGACGTAACGAACAAACTGACTTTCGCTTTTATAATATTAGTAAGGAAGTAAGGATTTGTTTTCGAAGTATGTCCAGCAGAGGACTACTTACTACAGGCTGACTCACGCGCCGTGTGCCGTATAATAAATTTCCCTTTTATATTGATACATTATCATGAATTACAGTTAACGGTATTCTATGATGTTAACTAAAACCTATTCAATACAGCCTACATAGGTAATGCTGTTAAACTGTAATATCACATTAACACACTAACTGATACTTGTTACCCTAGTAATGTGTGGGTATCGGCACCCTTTTCGTACGACTCGTGTTGTCGGTTGCTGATTTGAGAATATAAATAAAATAAATAAATATCTTGGGACAGCTCACACACGGCTATCTGATCCCAAGCTAAGCAGAGCTTGGGTTATGGTAACCAGACAACTGATATACATACTTATATAATTTATAAATACATACATATTATAAATAAATCACACCCAGACACAGAACAAACAATCATGCTCATCACATAAAGTTTGTCCTGGTTGGGAATCGAACCCACGACCTCCGGCTCAGCAGTCAGGGCCACTAACCACTAGACCAACAGGCCCGTCAAAAGTTGATTAACTGTCCAACTTTAGGACAGCTACTCCACTTGCTTCGGAGAGGGAAACATCGTGAGGAACATAGCTGAGATTTATTTCTCGACGGCATGTTAGTCAAGTGAGTGGCATGGGCGGTAAAGAAACTGACACTAGGTTAATCTCTAACCACACGATAACGAACGAACGTTCGTTCGCGAATGTAGCCTAGGCTATTTACCACGGCATATACTTGGAAAGCCTGTAGAATTCACTGCTGGCTTCTCTTTTCACCGATCATTATAATCTAGATCTCTTCAATGTTTGAGTGCATCGGTGATTTATAGGGAAGTGTGCTCCATGTTATACCGCATCACCGCTTCATTTCCAGCGCGTTGCAGCCTTACGCAATCTGTTTCGGGGAGAAAAAAAAGTACTCAGAGCAAAAGACAAGAGGCACTATACATTGCAGTATGTGGAGCTGATTATGATGAGGATGACTTATGCATAGTAAGGGTTATTACAGGCAGAACGGTAAACATCTTCAAGCAGAATCGACCATCCTCTGGTCGCAACTCACACTAATAGCAGATATGTGCTTCTAGTTGATAGGACATAGAAAGCGAAAAATTACGGAAGGACGCGTGCGTCATCTCCATTCTAAGTGAAAAACTAGAACGTGGTAATGAGCATGTTCGATTGTGGCGGTCTCCTGTATACTCGAGGAGTGTCCAGAATGCGCGCGCCCGTATTGCCGAAAGAAAACTTCAAAAAGTTGTCTACTATAAACAATGGTTATACAGTCCTAATATTAATGCATCCAGTAAATTGCGCAAGGATTTTTCCGTTGTTTGAATTGACCCTTAGAAAAAGCGCTCCGTAGGCAGTTACTATACATATCTTGCGGACATTCAGTCTAATTTGAATAATACTACGACATTTACAGCTCTTCTACAACCACTTGGGCTTTGAGTCAGGTACCTATTTATATTGTATTGTAACTTCTTCACAGAGTACTATGTCACCTTTATCATGGCTACCGTGAATCTTAAACGCAGAAGTAGTCTTGAAACGCATACGTCAGCAGCGAATCTCATTCTGCTTAGCCCTTCGGGGATTAGACGCGTAATGAAAAATCATGATTCTTACACATGTCTGCGCCTGGATTTCACAGACAGAACTTATGTTTAAAAGAGTTCCCACCTACTCAGTCCTGTTGTTTCGCTAGTTCTTTATAGATGAGGATAATATAGAACGTTAATTGTGAAACTCACTTGTATTACTAATTCTTTAAATTTGATAAAAAAATTAAAATAGAACAGAAATTTAAGAATCAACAAATGAGGTAATTACTAATCAAGGTTGTAAAGGATTTAAATAAATAAAGATACCAAAATGATGACCAGTTTTGAACAAAAATATTTAATTGCTAAAAACTAAATCACTGAATAGAGTATGCCAACCTCCAGCGCCAACCTCTAAGCATAATCAAAGTAACACGTTATTTCGATAACACAAATTTCTAATACATGCAATATTAGAATACCATAAATATTTACAGATTTGCTTTAGGTAATGGCAGAATACTTCTTACACTACAATCACCTTTGTAACATACCATAAATTAAGTTTTCTATAAAAAATAAGAACATCGTGAACATATTTTGATCAATATATTTACTGAAGATTCATCCGATATATTATATTGTGACTTATTTAATCTTATTCGAAGATAAAATTCTCTAATAAGTTCTTGAGACAGTATTATCTACTAGATATCATAATATATTAACAGTTATCGTTACTGCAACATCTTTACTTGTTCACAAAAGCGGTTACGAATTTACGATTAATCGGAACTAACACATAGATAGTATTGCGAAACGAGCTCGGAATAAGTTAATGTTACGTTAATCTAATTCGTCAGCCTCAGGAGAAGCTCTGGGAGCTGTGTCGGTAGCCGCTGGCGCGTCGCTAGGGACCAGAGGCGGGTCGTCATTGTTGAGCACGACGCTGTCTTTTCGTCTGCGGTCTAGAGTGGACGTCTCATCTATGACGTCCGTCACATTAGTGGGGTCATCGTTAGTTCCACCCGGCAAGACTGCATCTTCAGTTTCGTTGGTAACAGAATTACCATTAACAACATTGATTTTATCGATAGAATTCTTTTTTCTAGCAATCTCTTCTATCTTGATGTCCGCGTCACCACGGGTGGTGGCGGAGCTGTCTTTCTCAGTACTTCTGACATCATTAGTAGCGCGCCCGGCACCCTCATGCTCCTGTGTATCTCCACGTGAGCTGGAGATCCTCCTTCTGTGCCTGCTCAGAGCCTGCACCGTCTGGTCGAAGATATCAGGGTTCAACAAGTCTCCAGGTTGAAGGGTGTTTGTTTGAGCGGTGGAGACAGACGGCGATGTTTGGGTGGTAGATTGCGTGGTGCTCGGAACTGTCTGCGTGGTGGACTGAGTAGTAGGAGGAGTAGCTTGTGTGCCGGTACCGGGAGCGTCGTGGTATGCGGCCCCGCTCGCGAGGGCAGCTATGCCGGCTAGCCCCATAACGCCAGCCATGCCGCGGTGCGTGCGGAGGAGCAGCTGCTGCAGCTGAGCTTGTTGTAGTATGACGGGTAGCTCGTAGTGATGGAAGAAGTAAAGCATGGAGTGCTGTAACAAACATCTAGAATCATTACACATTCCAGAAAAAAAGTGACATTCGATTCGCAGGCTTCGATTTTAGGATGTAATAAGGAAATGTAGTAATAAATACACGGTAAAGAGATAAGCTTGCAATAGTTGCGGGTGAGCTGTCGCTGGCGAAAGATGCCGCGCTCTGCGCTCGCTCGCAGATAGATGTTGTGAGTGCAGATTATGAGGCACGTCCGTCGAAGCGAGCAAAACTCCTTTAGACAAATAAATGAGCGAGTCGTGACGCTGTCCTTACTCCTCCCCAGTCTTTATTTATTTATTTCTGGGTCAAAGTTCCCACCCCTCGCGTCGTCCGACGTAAGTTTTAATTAAGAAACTTGTGACCGCGCCTGACTCAACTTTTATTTGAAATTATATTTTCTGATCCCCTCATTTTGATTTTTCTCAAGTGGCGGTGTAACGGGTTACCGGCGCAGACAAGTTGCGACACCTTGTGATTTATTATTCGCGGCGTGCGCTGCTTGACAGATAATTGAATGAATTTTACATCATTTTTTACAATGATACTGCGCTCTTTATAATTACAGTTAAATAGTCATATCTCACGAATTGTGTTTCGCTATTTCGTAAGTAAGCATACAGAAACTGATTGAACGTTTCTAATTGTTTTTCTTCATGCATGGAAATAGCAGTAGATTCAAAGGGTACTTTAAAACGGTCTCTATTTGAATGGCACACATATGCGTTAGGACGGTAGGTCAGTGGAACCCGGGCTACATCGTACGGCTTAATTAACACCATCCGTTCGTGCCCCAATCTGTTCGCGGATCATCGCAACAGCAGCAAATATAAAAAAGGATCAAACGTTTAAAAGGTATTTAATGGAGAGATGACGCCCTTTTATACGTCCATTAAAATCGGCCGCTTTGAGATTTACCGCCCGCCCTGTTAGATAGATACGTGAATAAAAAACGAGGTCATTTTTATCAATTTTCAGATCGTTTGTAACAGATTACGTTGGGAGCGTATAGACGTACGAAAAGTTATCTACAGGCTGTTTGCTAATATCTAACATCTACAGATGTTGTTTTTCTAAGGAATATTTTTACGAATACTGTTTTGTACTAATTTACGTCAGCACCTCTCTTTTGTAAATACAAATCTTTAGTAGACAAACTACATATTCACATTGTAACTGCAATATATGCATGAACCTTTTTAAAAAAAGACTTCATAAAACTGTACCTACATATATTTCCTCTTAAGCTTGTTGAGATCCAACATTTCAAAGGAGACTGCGAGTTCTTTGTGATAATAAATTTTTAGCCGCAAAATTGTCTTAAACACTTTACGGGCGGCGCGTTGATTATGCCAAGATGGTAGAAAACTCTGACAAAAATAAAGTTATTTTGATTTAAAATGCAAAGAAAAAACAACGGACGAAGGAGCGCGCCCACCCTAGACGAGACATTTTTTTAACTCCCTTTTCATTTGCAAATCCTTAGACAGGCATAGAATGATTATGTTTAACAGTTGAGATTCTACAGAATTGCTGCCATTCGCTTGACCTTTTTGTCTATAAATAGTCAAAATGTGCATTTAGGGTTGTGTTGGCTCTTGCCCTAAAGGTATGCCCAACATAATGTACCACAAGTAAGCCGCTGAGAGTGTTTGACTTAAGTTTAACTATAATTTGCAAGAGATCTGGAAGATTACAACACTTTACATTGTTCCAGGATGGCGGGCCTTTTCTGTTGATTTAGGACTTGACAGAAATTAACTGAAGCACGCCTATTAAACCTCCACAATAATAGGGGTCACCAGTTAGTCTTAAACAACCGCTCCGACGGGCAACATTATTTTACGGCATCAAAAATTGTCGACACAATAGAAAGTTAGGTTAATTATTAATTGAAAGTAAAATCCTATTTGAGCTTGTTGTCAACAAGTTGCTCCGACTGTTAAATTAATGTAAGGAGGATCGCACGTCGGTGACAGTATTATGCGCGGCGCGTCGCGCTGGCCCGACCTCATGAAATATGATTTTTAATAATAAGTTGACACGCTCGATGATTATAAGATAAGCCCCCACTTTGCATTCCGAAGGGGCTTCTTGTTTTTCGTCGGCGCCCTCTCTCTGTAATCCGGTGAGCCTACTCCGCCGCCTGAGCCCGCTCGGGGCGCGCCTAATGTTATCTCCATACTCAATTATAACTGCGCTTTCGCTGTCAGCATGTATTGTTCACAACATGTACATCGGAGATTACGGGGAGATTTCTGAGATTAGAATTTCTCGTGTCAAAAACTGGATGTGAAATAAATTGTTTAAAAATCAATTTAACGTGGCAGAGTACAATTTTCGGAAATGAGGTATTAGTGAGGGGTAGGGTAGGGCTACGTTTATTTTTAAAGGGACCAAACTAAACATAAACCTAGGCATAACCGCAGACTGACAAATTCAATTAAACTACCTTAATTAATATTTGTGTTTTTTAATGGTAAGTGAAAACTAATAACTAACTATTTAAGCGTAATCCAGCATTTTAGTTTGTTCAAATTTATGAGAAAACTAGCTGTGCCCTATGCATTGCTATGCAATTTCTACCTTTCTACCTACCCTACCTTTTCTTTGCTATAAACCTCACGGAGCCCGAGACCTTTCCAACGAATGCAAAACCGTGGAAATCGGTTCATGCGTTCTGGAGTTATAGCGTCAGGAAGGAAAACCCGACTTATTTTTATATTATATTAGAGATGTTGACTTCAAAAATAATAATCACTTGCAACTACCCAGTTGTATACCGCGCTTTCATTCTCAGATTGGACTACAATGGCATTAAATTCCAATCAAGTTCAAACGTCATCATCGTCACAGACCGCATAGCTTAGGTAGGTCACTGGTAATTAATACAGTGGTCACAGACACATTGCATCCGTAAACAATCACGAGCACTAATACAAATACACTTGGCAACAATCACAAGCGATTTGGTGGTTGGATGCTGATTGCAACTTTGATATAAGAAGTCCTTATTTCTTATTGTTACAGCTTACAAAAGTCTATATTCATAAAACTTACTATCAGTACAGTAAAAATATTGCTTTATTGACGGCACGGTGGCTGAGCGATCGACTGCCGTGATGCGTGTCGCGGGTTCGATCCCTGCACGGATCAAATGTTTGTATGACCTACAGGTAATTGTTTCGGGTCTAGCTGTTTGTGTATGTGTGTTTAAATGTTTTTAAACGCACCCCACGATACAGGAAAAAAACCTAGTGGGGGCAACATTTAAAAAAAAGGAAACCGGAAAGTGGGCCAATTTCAACTTCTAAGATTTTTCACACGGTTACACCGTGTAGTAAAAGAAGTTACTAAAAAAGTGTGGTAAACAATAATCGTGAAAGGCGGCACCTAGGTTCGTATTTGTTCTCGTGACTGTACGTTTCAGTTGTGTTGTACCAACGACAGGGCCAAGTCCGTGTGGCGTGTTATTACCTTCCGCACAGTATACAGACCGGAAATCGACGCCGGAGTAGATCCGCCCAAGACAAGCAGTTCGTACCACCCCTTACATTCACGGAACAAGTACATTACGATACTAACTGACAACAGTGTAACACAGCCTTAATACTCAAGTATGTTCGACGTGTATTTTCTCGTGATCACTTTGGTATTTTAATATGGACAACGTATTAATGTTTCAAATTAAAATATATGGATTCTATGTTAGGAATCAAATTAAATGTTCCGGTTATTGAATTCGGGGAAAAGTAAATGTTTGATTTTCTGGTTATCGATAATATTTGTTTTAGCTCGCGGATATTAATATTAATGGCTGATTTTGATATTTTATTACTGAAACATTTATTTAAATATATGTTTCAGCGATAAATTTTCCTGCAAATCATTTGATTACTATGGCTTTTACCTACTTTAAACTTTTCTAAAATTGTCTATGGTTTCTCAAACGTCACTTGGCAGTCAATCACGTGTTGGTCTTTGTGTCCACAAATCACTTGGACGTAATGTGTCAGTGACATATCCCTCCGGGGCGACGGAAAATATTACACGCACCGCCGTCATTTGAATCGTCCCGGGACACATTTGACAAAACTTTGACGCAAGACACACGCGTCTTTTGGTAGATACAATTAAGTTGGAAAGGAATTTCAATTCGTGTATGCGGTAAATTTATAGAAAACGTAAGTACATGTAATTATAAGAATTTGATGTGATTATGGAGTTGAATTTCATGGAGTTTCCTCCACCTAATTTTTATCTTTAAAAATACTAAACAAAAATGGGTGTTTGACTATCAAATAAAGGTTTACTGCTTGAAACACTAAAATATCTCTATAAAACCCAACAATGTCGCACAAATTGTCAAGTATATCCGGAAAATACTATTTTATCTCGCAGAAAATATAGTCGAATTTTCCGTGATGTGTGTTTTCGGCACGATCTCAAAAACTTATGGGGACGTGATTTGTTGACAAATGCTCGCGGCCCGACCCCGCTTTCTGGTAAAGAAGCTTTCTCTTTTAGTTTAAAAATAATAATAACTCCCGAACTGTGTAACAACGATGATAGAAATAGTGTGTGAGTGTGTGTGCGTGTGTGATATGAATGAGGGATTGTGTGTGTGACTGTGTGTGTTAAGTCCCTCAGGCGGCAAGGCGACCCCGTGACCCGTCTGCTATTGTAACGTTGTCATGACATACATGCTTATTTTATAATAAGACGTTATTTTTCCACTATTCAGCTGGGACTTACATAAATATTAGCGGGTACATTTTCTGGTGTTAAGTCTGACAGCTGGGCTAAACTAATGTCAGTCTTGCTCTGGAATTGGGTGTGGAGGTAGACGAAAGTCCTTCAATAAAAAATATTACGACTAGGGTTTACCTTTCTATTTCGAAAATTAAAAAGATGTAATAATAGTACATTTTGATTCAAGTGAGGCATCTTTGTTACCGGGGCCGAGGCGGATTTAACGCCCGAGCCGCCAGGCGAGGGTGTTATTGAGCCAAGAACAGCAGTGACAAATTCTCACGTGAAATAAACGAAATTTTTCCATACAGTTTCGGAGAAATATAATAACAGAACAAAAAGTACTTTTGTCATTGATCAATATGACACAATGATTTAATTAGATTTTTCCAAATAACACCGCTAAACAGCCTGATATTAAAAATAATATTTTCAAATATTTTTGAATTTGGAACTCAAAAATTTGTTGTTATTAGTCTGTGTCTAACACAATTGAAATCAGAAAAAAGCCTTCGTTGAGATAAATGAAAAAAAGCACGCGTGAGAAATACATTGCATGTTTAACCTAATCGTAAAGCAATAAGAGCCAGTTTTCGAGGAAGTTTATTGAAAAATACCTTTACGAATATGTTTGGACATTTTATTACGACACGCTTAGCATGACTTCTTAACAGCAACTGTACCTATAACAGGAGTGTGCAGCAGCGGAAACTAATATCGCTTTAGACAAACAGTTGATGTATGAAGCGGCCGCGCTGCGTAGTGAGTGCGTGGCGCCCGCGGGCTCTGACCGACATCAAAGCGCTGTCCACAAACACACGCCGCTGCACTTGGTAAATAGGCTGGTTGCAAATTATTTTATCATCTTCAAGTACAGCACGACTTGGTTCAGACTTTATGTTTATTTCAAGTTGATTCGTCTGTTTTAGTGCGTTTATGTATATGCATGCATGTTAAAGGAACAGAAAATTAGGTCTTTTTACACGACTGCCCCAAAAAAGGAGTGTTATGTTTTTAGGGTTCATGGATTTACATGTATGGGGTATCTCAAGCAAGTTGTCTAAGTACTGCAGAGACGTGACCTCTACGACTAAGAATATAGAAACAGAGCCGGAACGGCTGTCAGTTCGTGTAAACGTGAGAATATTTTTACAAACGAATTAATTATTTAATTATTTTTTTGTTCGGTTTCACCCGCTTTCCCGTAGTCACCTGCTTGCTGGCAGCGATATGCATGATATCCGCATATATATGTATGTAATGCACCTGCTACGACACTCAGAAATAACGTATAAAGATTGGTAAAATTTCAAAATCGGTTAAGTAGATCCAGAGATCAATCTTACCAGCTCATAAACATCATTCAATTATCCTTCGTACTATGCAAAATAATGTAAAGATAAAAATAATAGGTTTTTATAAACAATGCTTCCGGGTTACGAAATAATCTTGGTGCTTTATTGTCATCTACTTGCCAATTAGTGGTTGTATAAGTGTATTGATGTGTAATACTTGCCTGTATGAACAGCCATGACGTGACGAGAGCAAGGCTGCTGTACTGTCCGTTGAACCGGTAGTGATACGCGTAGAACGAGAAGTGATACAGGTAGAAGAATCTGTTGGCAAAGAAAACACATAGTTAATTAATTTTGTTCAAAAGATATTTATATGGATAAACATTTTCTTGTTACACTCTTAGCAAGACACGTTTTCATTACAGACCGTTACTCCGTGCCTCAAAAAGCATGCAAAGTCGTTGGGCCCAGCTGTCATTTGTAAATCTTTGACAGTTGTTACAGTGGCCCAAAAGTCAGACAGTCATTCTTACCGGGGGTATTGTAAAATAAAGGTGCAGCTGCATCCGGTAAGATTGGATGCCAACCTAAATAAATTTGGGAAAAAGCTAAGCAGATTAAGACTAATTTTAGCAAGAAATAATTATGTTTTTGTTTGCTCTCCTTACGAATACTGTAAAAGATTTGAGAGATATTTTAAACAATAAAACTTTTTGCAGTAAGAATAGAATTTTCTAGAAAGTTCTCCAAGTCAGTAGATAGGTATCAAGGAACATAAAAGACGTTGAATTGAATATCTATTACGGGAGCACTACAAGACAATGGCTAGATAATATAAATAAGCGTGTAGTAGCAACTATCTCATAAACTGTATTCTAGTGTTATCTTGTTACAAGCCAATGGCGGAAGGCCGTAAAATATATCGATTCAGAAGGTACACTAAATATAATAATGCCGATCGCAAACTGTAGCAAAGCTGCAGACTGGGCAGTAACCTTCGTAATCGTACCTTCAAACGTAGATCTAAAAGTGGTTTTTGACTATTGTAATATAAGGCACTTAGACCAAATCATATAAGATATACGTGAGCGCAAATATTACAACATTAAATTATATGTATTTAACATGTTGACAGAGTTTTTTGACATGCCATGGGAGTGTCAGACTTGTACTGGCAATCCATGTTCCTTCTTTTGCCCTTTGTGTTCCGGGGCCGAGGATCCTTTGGATCAATCCGCAACCCCGGCAGGCAGAGGCCCTGGGAGGGCCCTCTAAACCTGTGTATCTTATAAATGGACACAGCTACGTTAGTGTCTTATCTTTTATCATTCAGTTCAGTGTCGAGCACGTCTTGTAGTTCCACGCCACATTGTACACGGCTGTAACATCAGACCATATAAGCGATACTTCTGCATGTTTTATTCAGTGGTTCGGTCAAGTCAAGCAACAAGTATACGTGGAACAACGTCGCAGTGGAGCATCATTACGAGCTTATTGAAACACAGGACGTCATGTTTGATTATATGTTCCTATATACGGCGCAGTACAATTTCAGTTATTGTTTTTTTTTTTTTTGTAAATGAATACGTTGAGGCGTTATTTTTGGAAAAGGATTTCTCCTTGGCGATGTTTTTAGTCTAGATACTATATTTATAGGTCTTCTTCAGCCTTTCTCTTTGTCCCCCTCACAGAGTGCACAGCCGTGTGGCAGTAGTCGAAACATTATTCGTTTATATCATGCTCATGGAATGTAGGCTTTATACTTTTGCTATTTAAGCCCTATTTATAAACAAATTCTGTTTAGAAAGAGCTAGACACAACTAAAATGAACCAAGATCGTTTATCATTGTCAAAACAGCGTAAAAGTATTTTACTTAGCCGAAATTAATTCCTTAAAATACAGCTTTAAAAATAATCGTCCAGGGATATTTCCTAGAAAAGGCGATTAGTTATTTAAGTAGGTTATCCACAAAACAGCGATAATAAGATAAATATGTCCTTAATAGTACGTTTTGCATACTTTAACTTTGATGCCACTAGGATTCATCAACAATATAAACCAAAAGAACAGTACAATCCAATAAAAAGTCAGGGGCGCCCAACAATTTAAGAATGCAACTCAAAAACTCTCCGTCAACAGTTTTCACAAGCGTGCGACTTCGAGCCAATCGTATATTTCTCTTGTATAGATACCATTAGATTCGTTATCTGCTTATTTCGGTGGATAAATTTCCAATGTACGACAAGGGCGACAAACGGGCCCCGGAAAAGGGGAAATGTCACCTCGTTATCTGAAAAGGTTGCAATTTTATTTGAAATCGATATTCACTGAGAGATACATTTTTCTTGTACTGTGTTCAGAGTGTGAAGAAATGCTGTTTGTATCTTATGCTCTTTGAGATGTGCTTTTACGAAGTACGTTTTATTGCGATGGTGCATATGAAGGACACGTAATGACGTAAAAGAGGAAATATGAGAAACCTAGTCTGGTTCTTTACATTTAAATATTTTTAATTTGTTACGACGCTAAAAATAACATGTAAATAAGCGTCGACATTTGAATAATAAGTAAATTATATTAAACTGATGGATGGCGTGGATTTTACTAGTGCTTTGACATAACTATATTAGCTGACAAAAATAAAAAGAAACAAAATATCATATCTTATACATAAAATTCGCGTTTCAAGTTTTAGTTGCCATACTCAAATTTTATATAAAAATCGTAATTTAATTTTGATCAAAAATCAGCTCTAATGAAAACTGGGACATGGATCAAAATTTCTTTTTTTTAAGGTTTTTTACATCATCAATACCCATTCTAATGATTTCTCAGAGTAAGCTACAGCTGTACATTTAAATGTTCACTATAGTATAAACACGGAGCATACGATTAACATGCTAATTAGAGCACAAGGCGTTAATTAGTAGCTTGAGGTAAATCCCGTGCGCGCACGAGCAAGCACAGAAGCGTGTATCGTGCTCATCTTGTTGCTAATGCTGATACAACTTGTGGTTAATAAGGTATTGACGCTGCTAGATGAGTTTTCTTGGAAAATATTACGAAGAAAACTTATGTGAGATAGTTGTATGTTGTATTGACAGTACGGTTGGCGCAGTGGTTGAACGATAGGCTGCTGCGTTGCGGATTCGATTCCAACACGGAAATAATATTTGTATGGCCTATGGGTAGAAGTTGTTCCGAGGCTGGCTGTTTATGTATGTGATTTTATATTATGTTTGTACAAGGACCCACAATACAGGGGAAATAGGTGTGAGGCAAAGTTTTTTTTAAACAGAAACAGAATGTTGTTTTGATTAAATAAAGAATATAAACAAAAACTTTTCTTAAGAAGGAAGATTTTTTATAGGAAGTTTTTTGTTATGCCCTTTTTTCATCTTATGAAACGCCGCAAATATCACTAAAATTACGTCAAACGATCACAATACCATAAAACAACACCAAAAACAAATTGAAACCAATTTAAAATCAGAGGTAAAAAACACAAAAAGGGACACTAAAATTGGAATTCAATAAAATGTTGTTTGAAAAAACATCTGTTTCACAGACAAAGAGCGACGCGTCGATTAAGTTCTTAAGTAACAATTTCGGCGACAGATCGTTCCCGGAATAATTTAAAGAGGGGCAGAGGGACTGGTCCTCCGTAGTCCAGCTAAGCTCTGTAGGCGTCGGCTCTTTGAGCGACATCAAACGACGCGAGATTACCAACGCATTAAACATACATGTTAGAAGAAACAAGCGGCGTTTTCTTAATGTTATTTCGTCCATAAATATTTTATCGCCTCTGTAATGGAAAATGTAAATGACGTCTTGACGCGGACGTGTGACTTTTTTGTATGGAGCCTTTCAGCTGATTATATTGAGGAAAGGATGCACCAGTTTTAACAATTCTTGCTGAATAATTTGTTGTTTCAGATTGAAAAGAAACGTTAAAATCTTCCATTTGTGACGAGTAAGACGTAACTCAAAAATTTAGAATTACCGATGTTGTTTGTTATTGAATAATAAATTTTACGAAGAAAAGTATAAAATAAAGTAAAAAAAATAATATTAAGTCATTTGTCTAAACCATTTTTTTTTTATTAAATCGTTGCCCCTAACTAGGAAATTCTCCTGACTCGTGGGTGCGTTTACAAACTTTGAAACTCACATACACAAACAGTCAGACCCGGAACAATTATCTGTAGGCCATACAAATATCTGTTCCGTGACAGAATCGAAACCGCGACACGCAGCGCAACGCCAATCGTGTCGTCAGACATTAGGTTCAAAACAGGCTAATAACCAAACTCCTTAACATTGGCTAGAAAAGCGGTACGGTACAGACACACATAAAGGCGTCTGTAAAGACCAAATTAAATATATCATAGAAACTCGTCTGCGTGTACAAGTAAGCCGTCACAACTGATAGGCTGTATAAAACACCGAGAGTCGAATGCCCATTTACAATTTTCCTTATTACACGAAAATTATTCAGAAGCCCGATAGGAGCGGGGCGAAACTGAATCTTGTTGAACTAACTCAGTGCGAAATCACTTTCGCCTCGGCCTTTGATCTCGACTGCGCCAAAGGAATGTTATTCAGTAAAAACATGCAAATTCGATAAGGTATAACACAATATTATGGAGAGCGGCTGCCGGCGCGACGCTCTCTTTACAATACTTGGCGAGCATCGGGAAATGCTTTGAATATTATTTATCTGATCACGAATCTTCGGGTCCCGATTAATCTTGGATTAATTTTTGTAATTCTATTTGCGTGACAAACTAGCCGGTAAAAATTGTATTGAGCTCTTGTGGTCTAAGATTTTGATCGTGGGGTCGCGTGGACCGAGATAACATGTGTTAAACTAGATTTTAAAACTGTCTGTCAGGTGGTCATAATGGAATTTATCAACATTGTTTTAGCTGTAATCTTCCATAATGAATAAATAAACTGTCTTTATGCCGAATTTCATCCAAATCCGTTCAGAAGTTTTTGCGTGATAGTCATTCATCCATGCATTCTTACAATCTTTTGCATTTATAATATTATCTTAAAAAATATATATGGATAGACAACCACTGCCGCAGGGCTAGGCAAGTATGAAAAATACATTTGTATTAAAATTATGCTTTTTTGAATATTTCATAGCTGAAGCTGAACTTTTAATGGCGCTCTGAAAAATATAAAAGGATGCTCCCAATTAGGTTATACACTGTTCCCTTTTAACGTAAATTGCCTTATCTCAAGCTTAAATGAATGTGCTTCTAGTATATTATGATAATATGATTTTTTCTAACGCCATTCAATTTTCAAATAAGATTTTGTAGAATGTTTGTAGTTACTAAATGAAGTTAGGGACAATTTAGTGGATGTTATGACGCACGTTGAGAAGTTTGTCAATATGGAATGGAAGGAGTGAATGTATAGGGCGCTGGGTGCTGGCGCGGGGTCCGGGTTGACCGCAGGAATCCGCAACCCCGGCAGGGTGCGGCAATAACGAAATGAAATTCCGCTGACATTCCACGCGACGGCTACGTTCGCGACTATGACCACTGACTGCTGACAATACCAACTTCCCCATAATTCAATGCTACCGATACAAAAAGGCCCCAAGTTTATTAATAAAAAAGGAACAAACACGCCGCTTCGACTGTTAAACGGGAATGTGTGTGGTGAAATGCGCTTGTGTCATGGTGCAACTTTTGTTAGGGTTTCAGTGTTCATTTGCAATTATGGATTTCATAAAATACCAGATATCGAGTATAAATGCATATTAGATAGATAGATAGAATATTCTTTATTATGTACACCATACAAATAACAAGAATAACATTAAACAACTTATAAATAGGGTGACTCAATGGGCGGTCTTATCGCTAAAAGCGATCTTTTCAAGACAACCTTTGGATGTTTTATAGGAGGAGAAACAGTACTGTAGGTAGTCTGTGGTGTAACATTTTTCAAAATTAATAGGTACATTTAAAAAAAAAACTAATAATTAAATAAAAACAAATATAATTTAATAATCATTAAGAGCAAAGAAGTATTTAATATTTTGTTTAAGGAGAGAGGTAGTGCTTTTTGACCAGAATTTTAAAGGTGGACAGAGTTTGAGCGCTCCTTACAGACACGGGCAGGGCATTCCATAGCCGTACAGCTTGAACTGTAAAGGATTTATGCATACATGGCCTGCATCGTTTTGTTCAAATAAGAAACCCTAACCCTGTAGTTAGCAATTTTATGTAAATGTTATTTTTCATGGTGATGTAAATAAAATAATATTGCTTTTAAAGCTGCAGAAACTAATTCATCATTGTTATTAACTTAATAGCTTAGGATTTACGTTATACCTGTACTTAATAAAATGAGGTCAAGTTCACTTGTCTATCAATGGCTTATTTATTAAAATACATACACAAAATTCCAAAGAATAATAATAAAAAATCACAGAACAATATTTTGTTTAAAATGCCTCCATAAACTACCTAAAGAATCTAATTTCTAAACGCTACAAAGTCTATTAGAGAATTTAGGTCCATGAATATGTAGTGAACGAAATTAGGACGTCGATGTGTAGGAGCAAGTTGGTGTCGATGCTAATCGAAGGCAGAAGTTGCGATCGGGCCCAAACTCCCCGACAAATGCGGTTCAACACACAAACTTGGTCGAGTCGCAAGTTCGAGACGATATGTCGACGTATACTTGAGTGTTCACTGAGAATGCGGCTTTAATAGACCGCTTTCAGAGTGAGGGTGAAGCATGATAGGCAGATAATGCTTGATAGTACTTTTTGTAGTTTCGATTCTCATCTAAAAATAATGCAAAAATCAAAATCAATTTGTTGATTGTTTTTTCAGTAACTTTAGTATTGTCATTCTTAGTAGAATACTGATGAAAAATATGTTTATGACGTAAGTCCTTTCGGTTAACCAAGGCTGGTCCCAGAAATCTTGTTTGGATTCTAAAATAAGTGTAGTATAAGGACTAGCCGGATTAAGTCTTATATAAGGCATAGTACAAGTTTAGAAACCAAAAAGAATCATTTTAGAAATTTTAATGACTGAAGCATGCATGTTCAAAATTTATTTATTAGAAACATGCAAAACATATTAGAAAATTTAAGCTATTTTTCAGTTAAATAAAACATATTTACAATAATAATTAACTATTATACTATTCAATAAAATATTTAAATATAAAAACTATACTTTCGGCCATCCTCACACAACAAATTTCTAATATATCTTTTTGCCAAACGCAAAATTCAGTACAAGTTGTGGCAATCGGATTGCGTCGATTCGTCGAAAAGAAACCACACCACTACAAAGATGGCAACTATCAACCATTATACAATAAATAAATATTCTATATTATTACGTACATAGTCAAATTTGAGGCACAACTTCCAGTATCCATTCAGTAGCTCGGTGTTGCCAACATTATAGTAAAATCTCACTCGTTTTTCTACGACTTCTTATGCAAAATTTTGTAAGTTTTTCTATTGTTTTAAAATGTTTTTTTTTAAACAATACTCAAAGGCGAACCTTCGAAAGTTTCGCAATTTGCGGGATGGTTATTGGGTAGCTTTTTTTTAAGTAATAAAAACATAAATTTTATTGATTCGTTTAGAAACAAAATAAGTTTTGTTTACATGGTTAACAAATGTCGGTCCACGTAAGAAGTCATTATGCTAAACTTTTACTAGGTAAGGGAAAAACATCGCGTTGTTTTAGAACTTATTTAAACTTTTTATAGCTTCATTTGGAAATGATGAGTGGTTTATTTTTGATATTGTACACAAAGGTTGGTCAATGTGAGGCCCAAGAAGGACATTATGCAAAATTTTCAATAGATGAGGGGAAAAAAATTAACGCAAAATATCACGATAGAACTTATGTTAACTTTTCATGGCTTCATTTGGAAATGAAGAAACTTTATTTTTTGCTATTGTCAACAAATGTTGGCTAACGGGTATAAAATTTACTAAAGAACCACATTGCGCAGTTACAAACATACTTTATAACGCTTCGCTTTCAAACGAAAAAAATGTTTTTAGCTGTAAATGAATGTTAGTCAACGTGACAGCGAAGGGGCAATATACTGAAATTTCATTAGGCAGTAGAAAATAGAAAATTAACTGAATAGCCCTTTTTGCGCAATTCCCCAACTTTGGCAAACATACTTTATACTGCTTCTTTTTTAAACAAAGAGTGTTTGTTTTTTGTTTTCGAAAACGAATGTTAGCCAACGTGCGTTGTTAGGTAGATATTATTCTTGATTTTCAAATTGAGAATTGAGAAACATAACGTCATAATAAGTTTTTGGCCTAGCTTATATTTTTTTATTTTATATTACTTTAATATTCGTTATCTTTTTTAAAATAAAAAACAGAAAATGTAAAGTTGAAGTTTTATGCTGATAAAATATCGAATATTAATCCGCTACAATTTATCGTGGACCGACGTAAACCTCTACAGAAACTTCGTAGAGTGTACCGTAGCGCCGTAGCTCGTAGAGGTCTCGTAGCGCTTGGTCACGTGCGCGGCGATCACGAAACGTTTTTACCGCATTTCCGTTTTTTCAACTGCTCACGTGGCAATCGCGTCGCAAATTTAAAAGCTATGCTTTTAAACTCTGAATTTTACAAAATTGTATGAAAGTACTCACAATTTTAAATAGATTTTTTGTAAAGAAAAATGAGTAGAAAATATCACAGGAAAATGATCGACAATTTAGTAACACCTGTGTCGTGATATTTGACAAAGATCGAGCACAGTGAACTAGATTAGGGTTACACGTACGGTCTGAGAGTGGACGTGTCGAGTCGGGACTGTTTGTTCGCGAGACGTGTGTCGGTGGTGTTATTAAATTCCCGTCTTTTTTCCCTAATCTCGTTGTCGACACGCCCCGCGGGCCCTCATCGGAAATGGCATTATTTCCCGGCCCGAAGCAGCCCGAACATCTCTACGGACACCGGATACTCCCCGCCAGCAGTACGCACATCGTCCACCCCAAACTCCGTTTGTTTGAGTGAAATTTTCAGCTATTTCCTCCGACATCCGTTTTTACATTACTTTGTCGTAGATGTTTGAGTTTAAAACCAAGTCACCGAGTTTTGGGTTGTTCATATCGATTTGAATTTTAATTGCTTTTATGTTTTATGACAACTTTTCTATAGAACAGAATGGGATGTAAGAACCATAAGACACTTCTTCTTGACTAGGGCATTAACAAACACAACCTTTCGTATCTGAGGTATTTTTAATTAATAAAGACCAACGTGTCACTTAGGTAAAATCTATGAGCAATCTGATAAAAAAATATCAACCTTTGAGTAGGACTGTAAAACAAACAACATTAAAACAAAATCTGAAACGAATAATCCGTATCATACAATTTAATCTTATTAGAGGTCTCATTAGGAGCGTCGACACGAGTCAGTCGTTAATGAAACGAAATACAATCCTTGTTTACTTTCACCTGAAGGTATTGTTGGCGCTGCTTCCTACTGGCCAGCGGTTATCATAATATTTTCTTATCCCCTCGGTATTTCGGTTACAACCAACATTTGATATTATTGGAAATAAAAACAAATCAAAAGTTGATCTATATTAAACTAATAAGGTTGGTATTAGCTACACATTTTTTTTTGTAAGGCACGCTACAGATATGATCGGTTCGGCTGCATTTCACAACATATACATCCAATTTTGCCGCTCGGACCGTACCGAATCAAACGGATCCGTACATGTGTGTAGTACCCCTAACGTGTGCTGGTAATAACAATGGCTCTCGGACAGGTCTCGATTTCACTCTGCTGGCTATTTTTGTCTTTTATTTTTGCTTTTCTCCAGATATACAACAAAAATATCTCATTGTTTTCTTGTGGTAATGTTACTTTGTTTATTTTACGCATGGTAACATCGAAAGAGTTGTAACCATGTTGAACAAAAAAAATGCTTTTGAAATGTGTGTGTAGAGATCTGTGTGGGCCGTCAGGCACTAATAACATATTTTATTTGTCGATTGTTTGACTTTTTTTAATGTACTACTTCAAAAATATTTAAATCAATATCACATTGTAGTAAAGACAGAGAATATAAAACACAATAGACAAATCTGAACGAGACAAATGACATAACCAATACCTAATAAAACAATCGGGGAGAGGTCTTACAAAACTCTGACACAAAACGAGGTATTAAATGTTCTTACAAATAAATAAAAAAAGAAGTGGAGTTGTCTCTGGAACACATTCCCGGTTCTCACGTCCCCGATATTTGTCGCTTGTCGCCAGGCGACGGCATTGTATGGAAAGGAGGCGACACCTGTGAAGGCTTATAAGGACGATGGTCCGCTTCTATTGTGCCACAACACCCAACATTTATAACTTCTTCCAACTCTTATTGTGAGACACACTTATCTGTTTCAAATTTTGTAAGTAGCTTCGAATTCTGTTGTAGGAAGAAGGAAAATACTAGTATGTTTTATGATAGTAACTTAAGATCTTGTTTTTTTTTTAACTTTTGATGCAACGAAAACGTTTTCGAAGCATTCTTCTAAATAGAACAGACAAAAAGTTTCTCACCAACAACATTCTAAAAAGCAATTTGTAAGTAGGAGTGCGCTTTATTCTCAGGAATATTGCACTTCAGGCTTCTTACGATGATGATGAAGCATTGCTTACGCTGTTCTATTTCACAACTATAGTGCTTTCGTCGAGCGGTGCATTGTTATTTCTTAGTAAAGTGCTGAAATATTGCGGCGGCGCGGTTCCGAAGCGGAACAATGGTGCTACGAAACTGATCTTTACCGCAACCACTTTAAGGAGACCGAGAAACTCTCGTTTAGGGGTTAGTTTTTGGTTGAGTGAGCGGTGTTTTACTGAAATGAACCGTAAAATGTCGTGAATAGAAGTGGTTTTGTGGTAGGCGATGAAGTAGCCGCAGGTGCTGGCAATCCCGCAGCCAAGGTTTGAATCACGCCTGTTGCACAGCGCCGCATATATCTTAGCTCACTCAGTACGTCACACCTCGTTGTTCATTTTATACACTTAGTACTTCATACATTGTTACTTTTAAAATATTACTTGTCGTGTTCTCGTATATTTCCGTTGTAGGTACATGAACAGGCGCGAATCAATACACGGGCTACTTAAGGCTTTCTAGGAGATCTACTTACACGTTCAGGAGAAAACAATGACAAGGTTGGCCGGGACATGAAGTGTGACAGTCCATTAAGTTCTCATTGTCACACACTGGCGAACAATGTACATCGAAAGGCTTGACGTTTTGTTTACTTGTAACACGACACTGATACACTAAAGAAAAGATAAACAGCTAATGGGATATTGATAAAAATTGCGTAGGTTCAGAATGCAACGGCGACAAAGGAAAATACATATATTGCGTCTTTAATTTTGTTGCTGTTATTTAATAAGGTAACACGTTCTAAGAAAATGTTTATTGATAGAGACGCTACAAAGATGCAAACTGCGTGTAAGCGAAGCATCACATATCACGTTAAGAGCTCTCGGAAGCTACTAAGGTGAAAGACAGCATCTCAAAGTAACTGCACTCAATTCGATTTGGCTGCGTCTTGTTTAAACATCTCAACGGAAAGCGCCAAACATATCAGTTACGGAGACTAGGCTGCGCACCTCCGCGTCTTATTTGCGGCGCAAATACGAGGGTGGAAGGGTAAAGTAAAAAATGGAGAAACGCGTCCCGAATAAACACAAGAGAAATAACGACATCAAACAATAATTGAAATCATAGGTCGCGGCGGGAGCGTGGCTGATGCCGGAGTCGCATGCGTGCCACGAGAGCCGCGACACATACCTACATAGCTACACTGTAACAAGCTGCACGTCTCTACGTAATATTTTCATCATAATTTTCTTTGAAAGCAGACGAGAGATTACGATTTTTTATTTTGAGCGCCTCGATAAACCTGCTATATTTTATAAACCGGCATTAGTGCCTCACTAACGAATCATAATCCTATTAACCCGTCAATAAACAAGATTTTCCTCTACAATTAGTATTTGATCCATCAATTTCTTAACATTAAATCTTCAATTTAATCGGCTTTATATCTTATATTTTAATCCGATCTATTTCTGCGAAGTAATTTATTCTTATAAAACTTTTGTAGTCAAAACATCATTAGGTAATACATTTCGCGAGATACACATCGTGGCTATTAATCTCAACAAATCGAATAAAAAGGTTAATAGAGGCTCGCTGGGAGGGGAAGGAAAAATTGCCTGTGTCCTCAATGGGAGAGGCGAGCCCTCTGCAGCCGTGATACCATTATTAGTGAGTTAACTCAATTTGTGGCATATTGTTTGAGAGGAGCTTAATAACAGAGGCGAGAGGACCTGGGACATCGTCATGACTACCCTTGATCCACCGCTAACCATATCCGACATAAGACTCGCTACGTGTTTGTAAGCGAAACTATGGCCAGCCGTTTTCACATAACGACGAGTTGACTTGTAAGTAAATTAAGAAACTTTGTAGCAAAACTTGATAGTTTGAGTAATTTTAGTCAAGTTTAAATATCATAGTTACTCCAAGTAATTTTGTGCTCTCTATCAAAATGTGTTGGTATTACTGAAACTTATAAATCTGAACACATAATTACGAAGCCTGATATTCGCAGCCTTTTAATTGTCACAAAGTAAAATTACTTGTAAATTCAGTTGAGTAATAATGTAATTACAGGCCAAATTAATACCCATTAAATAAACAAGTGGATCGTACCGAGCCTATCTTGAAAGCGATACCTCCGCCTTCGGAAGTTGATACAAATGCCGTTGAGAACCGAAAATAATTTGTCCATTGAGGGTTATTTAACAGTTGTAAGGTTGTTTATTTGCACCGCGGCGCTCCTACAAAAACTACCAAAGTAAACCCGGTCACAAAATTAAAACTACTTCAATATTAGACTCTATAACGATGTCGTAAAGTTGATAATTACAATTTTACGCTGAGCAATTACGAGCTGAAGTCGATACAAGTCGGGGTAAATTATTAAAACGAACTGTCGAACAAGCGAAATTAATCGAAAGTATTCCGTTTGAATTTGGAACGAAGTCGGAGGTACACTTGTAGTTTATTAGTTAGTTAACTCGCCTGCTCTGACAAAGGTACTGGGTTGACTTTGGAGGGAATAACGTAATATTTTTTTTAAACGAATTCCTATTAAAATTACCACTCTTAATTTAATGTCTCGGAATTATCAATAAATTCGATTCCAATATTAAGAGCAAGCTTTTGATAAAAAATGCTTTTCCACGGCTAGGTATGAAGGACGATCTTATTGCTCATATACGCGTCCAAGATTACATAAAAGCGTCACCGATAATATTGAGAGCGGTCGGAAATAAATCATCTCTAAAATCGGTATTAAGTCGGTACTAAAGACCAATAAAGGCGACAAAAAACCGTGTCGACAAGTCATTTAGTAAGCGTTCGAGCATATCGTTGAATAGCATTAGCGGCACAATATTTTATGCAGTGTTGGGAGGCAGGATTGGCAGGGCGCGGGGTGAATGCCGGGGACAGCGCGGCGGGGCGCCGGATGTCATGGAAAAATTGCTACTTCCGAGCCGGAGCCCGCACAAAAGGGCCCGTCTGCGATTTTATTATCAAGTGTAGTCAGTGTACTGACCTCCACGGTGCTCTGTTACAAGCAGTCTATCAAAAAATATGATAGTTCTTTTAGTGAATAGCTCGCGTTGTTTCTTAGTTGAAGATATTGTTTTCTCTGAAGTTTCTTGTAAGATTATTTGTAACAAGCTGTTACCCGCGGCATCGCCCGCATTTTATCGGAAAAAAAGTATTCTATGTCTTATTCCAGACTATAATCTACCTCTGTGTCGAAATTCATCAAGATCCGTTCAGCCGTTTTGACGTGAAAGAGTAACAAACATCCATCGATCCTGACAAACATTCGCATTTATAATATTAGTAGGACATGTTTTTTTTTCAATCTTCTAAACCATAATGATAATTTGTTATCCGTAATAAGATTACAAGCTAAGTTTATGGACATGTTATATTTCTAATCAACGGTGCCATAATTTTGGAAGCAGCACGCATACAGAAAGGCTGCAAAAGCTCGACGATTGTTTACAAGTTGATACGTTTTCAATTGCAGAAGGCTGTCAGTGTGCCAATTTCGCGGCATTCACAACAAATTACGTATTAAAGCGAGTGGAAGCGCAAACAAAACGGTCGGTGTTCGTGACGTGAATTGAGCGCGTTGAACGTGCACCGCGGACATGACGCGGACACAGTGTCCCAGGACAGCGGACAAGCAAGCATATTTAGCTAAAATACGAAGACAATAGTGTGAAATTGTCAAATGATACAGCTACTGCTGTTAAATGGAGTATTGTTCGATTAAACTCTGTGCTGCTCCAGATTATTTGGACGAGGTGTTTTCGAATGTAGAGTTGCCTTCATTTTAGATTGAATTCGAGCTATTTGAAGTAAATTTTATATTAAAAATATTGTACAAACTGCACTCCCTTATGAGAAAGGCTCTCATAAAGAATTCTGCTGAAAAATACATGTGTATAAATAAGCTTAATCATGCGATGAATTGTGTGGTGTAATAAACACAAGGAGTTAACATAATTTTCGTAGTTCTATTTTATCATTATTTTATTTGTATGAATTTACATACCCACACTAAACAACGAATAAAAAACGAATCAGCAATAATATCAATTCATGGCAAGTTGTAGTAGTCCTTAACAACAAAAAAAATAGCTTAAAATCCGCTGTTCCAACCACAATGGCCCGACCCAAAGTGGTACACGTTTAATTTAATTACTCATGTGCCAGACACCGACCCGGCTAGCCTTAGAAACACGTGACAGCGTTTCAAGGGCCTCAAATGTACGACACGGCCCAAATTGGACTCAAGCTATTGTGTTTTAATAATAGCTCTTCTGAACTTAGTATTAGGTTTCTTAAGTTCTTTAAGGGCGTTTTTTTTTTCAAACGCTGCCCTACACTAGGAATTTCTTCTGTATCGTGGGTGCGTAAACAAACATTTAAACTCACATACACAAACAGCGAGACCCGGAATAACTATCTGTAGGTCATACAATTATTCCGTGCGGGGATCGAACCCGCAACACGTAGCGCAGCAGTCAAACGCTTAGCCACTGCGCCAATTGTTTAATTGTTTTGAGATTAGAAAAGAACCCTTGAATAATTAGGGATCGAGGAGGTAGGTATAGGCCATTTCCCTGCAGGAATAAGAAGATGTATGCTATCGTAAACCTAATAGCCAATGGGGGCGACATGTGTCAGTATGAAGTGTAAAACGTCTTGAAGTTTTTACTGATCGTAAATATTTTAGTTTAATAGTTGTTTATTATGCTGGTAACTTTATTTCAGTGTCAATGTGATTGACATAAATGTATGTTATTATAATTTTATTGTGCTTTATTTTGTTGCTGGTATTTCAAAACTTTTTGTGCATGCAAACCGATCTCATACCTACTTTTTCTCTGTTGATTATACCGAGACAGTGTCATGAACATCATATTCCTTCCTTTGTCCCATTCTATTTGGGGTCGGCGCAACACTTTTTCTTCCTCCTTTTTGCTCTATCAGACGTCACGGCATCATTTACCTACTCCTTTCTCCTTCATATCATTCCTTACACAATCTATCCATCTTTTCTTTGGCCTTCCTCTCGGTCTCCGTCCATCGACATTAAGATCCATCACTCTTTTAGTCACATGGTGCTATCATTGAAAAATTTGAATCGTTGTGATTTCCAAAATAAAGATTTATGTACAATTTGAGCTCAATTGAAAACCGTCCAGTAGGTCAATATGAACTTCAACGATTGTTTTACATAGTTGGTGAACGTGAAGCTATCTATTATATAAAAATGATTCTCTGAATTTGTTGCTAAACGCAAATCTTGTGATCAGTTGAACCGATTTGGCTAATTAGTTTTTTATTGTGTTGGTTAATGTCTGGTAGTGGTTAAGGTTGCGTTGGTTTAGGTTCTTATAAAAAGTAGGGTAGATACGGTAGGTAGGATAGGTAGGGTAGAAAAAAAATGCATTGCAACACATGCCGGGCACAGCTAGTATGTTAAAAATTAAATGTTGCTCGTCTGACTAACAATTCTTCGTTCTTTATCGTGTGGTTTGTGCCTACCCTGGTGTTACTATTTTTATACCGCCCATTGGGTCTATGACTTCTTTTTTTGCGGGTGTGAAATTACCAAATAACTAATTAATAACCCCCGCTCTGGGCGGAGAGGGGGGAGTGTCAGGCTTGTGCTGACTAAAACCCACCCATGTTCCTTCTATTGCCGTTTATGTTCTGGGGCCGCGGTATTTCTTTCGAACAACCCGCAACCCCGGGGGCCTCTGCCTTGCCTTAACATGTTGAGAAATATCTCTCAGGCATGCTGGTTTCCACACAATGTTTTCTTTCACAGAAGCTAGTAATAATTATACACACAATACGCACATGATTCCGATAAACCAGAGGAGCGTGCTTTGGATTCGAACGCGAGAATTAAAGTTAGCAATCCTACGGTCGCACCACTAGCCTTAAGTGCTGTCAACAATTGACTCTTAGCAGAAGCGAAAATATATAATAACATCTACTTACTAATTAGAATTAGATACACACACACACAATAAGCAAAGCCAAAACATTTCTTGTGTAATTTCATATCTTTCGTAATTAACCGCCGCATAAAAACGCTCTTGAAATCAATGTTATTACTTGATTCATTAACAGAACCAGACATCTAATACGTACACGCGTTGGAGATGAGAAAAAGAAAAAACCCTTGCTTATTTTCGCAAAAGATATTGTGTATTTGCTAATTAGCTACGCCAAGAAAAACAAGCTCTCGGTAAAAATTAAATTCAATAAGATAAACAAGCTTCAGAAATGTTTACATTTGTTACTTTCATAGAAATAGTTGGGATATAAAATATCAGAAGCTATATAGAAAATGTTTGTGGAAATTATCTTTTATTATTGCTTATGGCTGTGCTGCGGAGGTGGGTATTAGGTACCCACTAGCATCTTACCAAGAAATCATCCACCTATTTTGAAATGATACGTATTGTTTGATACCGAACATTATATTTGCTTTTCCATGAAATATGCTTGCTACTTTTACCTATCGGCTATTCTTAAGCTATAAGATACCTCTCATACTACAATTATAAATTCTAGAATGCTCCGGATATTTCTGAGAATGAAATCATACACCTTTATGTGCTTATGCTTTTTATATTGATACTATAAATATCGAACATATTTTTAATTTACCATGTTAACATGCTTGCTAGTGTGGCAGAGCAAATTAATATAGTTTTTACTTCAGCGCAAACCCACTACAATAACGCATTCATTTTTGGACATAATTAGGTAGGCTTTTTTTTTCTGGTGGGAAATCATCCTATGACTTCCCCCGCTCTGGGCGGAGCGGGGGGGCATGTCAAACTTGTACTGACTAAAACCCACCCATGTTCCTTCTGTTGCCCTTTACGTTCCGAGGCCGCGGTATCTCTTTCGAACAACCCGCAACCCCGGCAGGCGGAGGCTCTGGCAAGCCCCTCTGCTTTGCTGACTCTCTTTGAGGCGCGCGTGAAACACGAACGCGCCGTCGACACGGCCTGTCGTCAATCGACGGACGGACGGTGAACTACCCATTGCTCACCGCCCACAGGCCCGCATCTACGGTGGCCGGAAGTCGTCTCGCGGCGCCCGGCGCCATGGGCGTCTCCCGCGGCGGCTGGGTTGGGCAGATGTTCTCTCCCTCAAACGCCCGGCCACCTCCTTCGCTAGCATTACTGCTTCGCAGAAGGTGGTGACCGCTTCCCATTCCCTCTCGCTCCGGACCATGGCCTGAACCAGGGCCGGACGCGAGAGATCGCCGAATTAGGTAGGCTTAGTATTTAATAATTAATTAATTAATCACAGTACACCAAAACTCGTGTTTCATTCCAAGCGATCTATCTACTTCGAACCGCCAAACTACTTAATCAATATACGACCTAAGCTTTAAAAACGCTTCTTAGAATTTACATCTACATAGATACATCCAAATAGCTTACCAATTCTCTATCTTAAAATATCCCGGCAATTTGCGTCTAAGCGATACTCTACAGTTGACACAGCACTAAATAGCCGGGTTTATTCTAGCAGACACAATTACAAGTTCCGTTGCAAGCAGGCAGCAGCCAGTCGGCTCGATATCGGAAAGAGATGTTGTTATCTAGAACACGAGCACTCGGCTTAATCCCTTTAATTAGCAAAGCAAGACGAAATGACACCCTCCGTAGAACTACGACTGGCGTAGAACAGGTATTTAAATGGGTTTAGAGTCTGTCTGTACTCCGTGCCTTCAAGAATGAAATGTTTAAAACATATTTCTGCAGATATCCGCGTCGTATCTAAATTCAAATGATGGTGGTGATGTGTGTAAGGAAATAAAAGGCATCTGAATGAAATGAACGGGAGGCATTCAAAGCAGACAACCGGTCTAGTCGGCGACAAAGCCGCGCAGACAGCCCGCAGCGCGAGAGACTCGTCGTGAATGCCTAATTACGACGCTGAGTAAATAACTTTTCTATTTGCCTCGGGTCGGGTCGCGTTCGGTAAAACATTAATCATGATTGAGCTAAGTGGCTTAATACGGGAGGGATAATGGCGAGCAATGATCGCCGGCAGGGGGTGGCGCCGTACGGTCGCGCTGTTGGACGTCCACGGTGCGTCACATCGACGACGCCCAGATGTACGCCGTCACATATGGTTGTGATACCCGATGACGCGTTATATTCGTAAGTACAGAAATATATAATAAATTACAATATATATTGCGTCACATTTTTATGTCTAGCGTCCAAAAATATTCAACCTTAATAATGCAAATTTGAAAATGTCGGATCTATCAATAACCAAAGGCTAAAACTATCGGGCTCCGGTCTTTAAGTACAGAAATGAACCCGCGATGGCTCCTAAATGGAAAACACAAACATAGGGGTGGTGTGCCGCGGGCACCCCGCACTGTTATTGTTTGTACACCGAAACTAAAGCCAGCAGAGGAAGCCTTGCACGGGAACAAACGGGAAACTTTAAAAGAAACCATCAAGATAAATGTGAGCTGGAATACTTCCCACACACTTTGATACGTAGCATCAATTAGCGTCGCTCCTTGAGAAATATGCTTTACGTTGAAAAGGCTTAATTTCAAAATTAAGTTCTAATTAGTTTCAAGTAGCAACGTGAGCGTTTCATCATATTCTGTAAAGTTCTTGGGAGAAACTGAGGTCGAGTGTTTATATATTACTCGCACATTTTGTGTTCTGGGAAATAATTAATAGCCATTTTGGTGAAGCTATTTACATTATCATACCCTATTGAAATATTACCACGTATCTCATAAAGGAATGCTAATTGCAGTACCATCAGGTGTGGTGTATGCGAACGTGAGGTAGAGAGGTGCAATATCGATATCGGGTCTCGACAAAAGTGGGCAGTATACCGCACCGCAGGCGACGTCAGGGGGCGCGCGCCTCGCCCAGAGAGCTTTTCCTTGTCACCGGGCATAACACTAAACGATAATATTGCGATCGACTTCCGATCCTTAAACGGCAACAATTGTCGTATGTAACGTTAATGGAACCGCTGCTCCGGCGGCTTGCGAACCGCGCCCGCTTTATGCATATCGACGATTTAACGACGATAGCAAACCATAAGTGAACGGGCATGATGTAGGATTTTATGTGAAGAGGTAATTTTGGTATATTCTATTGGCATCCAATAATTCCTTACACATTAGTTTTGCTAGTCCGTAAGAGGTTTAAAGAACTAACCTAATATTTTGCTAGTTGTAATAGCTAGCAAACCCTATGAGTTTATTTCACATTAAAAATGTATTTTGAAAAGCACCAATTGCCAAAAAACCATCTCAAGCGTTAAAGGCGACGAAAAGAGCGCGTTGCAAGGATTCTTTCCAATTGCGCGTCTATAAGGATTCACCTTTTAGCGTGGCCACACCGGCACAACAATATCAAACATTTCTCACTCGCCTTGCGGTGGCTTCTCTCGATATAAGCTTGAAATTTATAAACGGGAGGTTACGGGGTGATGCAGCGAGAAGATACTAGTTAGATCAAGTTTATAACAATCTATAGAGTTCGAGATAAATATGTTAGATGTTTGTATTTTTCACCGTATTTTGTCGACACATAACTCCAGAGCTGCCTATAGTGTAATTATGTTTCACATAATAAGGCCCGATGGGACTGACATGTATCACTTTATAAAAGTCTCTAATAATAAATAAAGAGCTGGCTGCAATGGCTTAATTGCCAAGAGCCTCGACCAACACCTGAGGAGGCTCTCGTCAGGCAGCTGGATCAAGGGCTTGACACAGAAAGCGGTACTCCTGGACACGGCTCGTATTGTTAGGAGGTTCCTTTCTCTGGAGCCCTGACTGCCGGTAGCTTGGACCCTGTTCCCGATACCGGTGGGCTACTATTTTTATATTTTTAAAGCTTTTTTTTTGTTTTTGATAAAAATATGTAAAAATATAAAAAATATGTATGTAAATAAATAAATGACAAGAATAAAGAGAAAAAAAAACCAATTTATTCAAGATGTAAACGGACACGAAGTCGTCAACCAAACGTTTTTATACATTTAGTTTGATGACGCGGCTGACGACGTCGTGTCCGTTTTAAACGATGCAACGTATCTACTATATATCTATACTAATATTATAAAGCTGAAGAGTTTGTTTGTTTGTTTGAACGCACTAATCTCAGGGACTGCTGGTTGGAATTGGAAAATTATTTTAGTGTTGGATAGTCCATTTCTTGAGGAAGGATTTAGGCTATATAACATCACGCTACGACCAACAGGTGCTGAGCAGCGCGGGTGAAACCGTGGGGAACAGCTAGTTTAGTTAGCTAGTTTATAACTCCGCGAAAAAAAATCGCGTTAGGATGGTAGATGCAGCACCGCCCGTAAAAATGTGCACATGGAAGAAAAGCAATACTAATTAGCATGCCATGCATATGAAGCTTACCTCAGTAATAATCGGAATAAAAATAAAAATATTGTGCCTAACATTTTAATTTCACGGATTTCCGCTAATTAAGTAATACCTGATTCTATATCTTTTCAAACTAAGTAACTCTACGCAAAAAATGTTTTTTTTTGGGTGACAATTCCGGCTTACGGTATGACTCAATAAAACGCACTCAAAATATTGTGTTGATGAAAGCCTTCAAATTAAAAAAAAAAATTTTTAAATAAATCATGGGAAAAGCAAAATAACTTTGACCCCCAATGTATTTTTTTGCGTCACTAAGGTTTGCTAATAGTTATACAACCTCTCACAGAATGGTGAGAAGGCTGGGACAAGGAAGATGATGATTTCACAAACCAGAAATTAGGTACTTTAGTCTAATTGTTCAATAATCGTGGTATTAAGGTAGAATTGTTATTTTCTGCAAAGACATAACAAGCATAAATATTGAATCCCACTTATTTCTGGAATTTGTCTAGATTAAGCCTCTACACGGTATACCAAAAATACATATTGCTAGCGCCCTATCAATGTGTATTTTCGCTAATAAAGAACAAATTAGTCGGAGAAAAATATATTTGATACTGTTATGTCTAACAACAGAAATAGATGATATTTTAATGTCCAACCTACTGTTATTGATAAGAATAGCTTCTATTCTACTGTGTAAATGATCTTTAAGTCAACACGACTTGTAACCTCAGAAGGTTAAGGCAGAGGTGTACCTAACAGTACACCCACATTTCGCCAGTTATGTTTAAGTCGCATTTAAAAGGGGACAAGCTTATTGCCATCAATCGGACGCAAAATCAGACTCTGTAGATGCTACTGAGAAATTCTTGATGGAATAACACAATAGACTGTCCCACCTGAAATAAGAACCCAGGACTTCGTGCCACTAGACCAACGAGGCCCTTTAATCCTACCAATATTTCAGTACCTAGCGCAATCCACTCTTTAAAGCAAATTTATTTAAGGCTTAGCGTTGCCATACAACGTGGCAACGCGGCCAGTCTCTTGGGGACATTGCCAACTGACAGCGTTGAGGACGATTTTTTTGACGCTATTTTTTAATTTATTTATAAGTTTAGTTTAGTTTAATAATTTTAGTTTAATTTATAATTGGTTTAAACAATAAAAATCTCCAATTTATCAGACAAAAATATAAATGAATATTACAAAATACTTGTATTAATTAAAGAAATCGTTATTTGCCCAACAAGAAAGCTAAGTAGTTTTCTTGCTGCGAGTATTGACTTCACAAGACAAGTTGTTCCAGTGACATGTCGCCGTTTCATGCATACTACGTTGAGCAGGTGATTTACGTTTCGGCCTACTTCGTCAACCCTTTGGACAAGCGTCCCGAGGGGCCGGACGTTGGAGCATCTGTTCCAACGAAGAACTCCAGGCAGCATCGAATTCAATATTGAATATTAGAAAATACTCAACATTTCACAGATTTACCTATCTAGGTATGGGCGTTCAGACAAGAGTTATGGGCACAGGACTGAAGAGTTCGACGATATTGCAGAACAAGTTTTCTGTTTTAGTTTCAGACCAACATTCTCCAGTCTACCACCATACCTCCAATCTGCTCTGGACTTCTTGGCCGCTCTCGGTAACCAGGCAATCAACACAATGACATCGGCAAACAGCATGCACCAGGGAGCTTCTTCCTGGATGTAAGAAGTAAGAGCGTCCATTATCACCAGGAAGAGGTAAGTGCTCAGAGCCCACCCTTGGTACAGACCGACAGTCACATTGAAGGTGCCGGTAGTGCCTGCTGTGGACCGGACCGGACCGGACGGGTACTGCATCGACTGTACATCGCATGGATCAACTGCATATATTTCGCAGTCGTATGCCTTTTCGAGGTCGACGAATACCATGTGCAAGTTTTTATGTATACTTGGCGGATGGCGAAATTGGCCGTCGTTCCCCGTTCAGGCATAAAACCGAATCTGAATCCGAAACCTGCTCTATAAAATTTCGCTGTCCTTTCTCAGCCGCCTTTCTATAACTCTCTCCCAAACTTTCATACTGTGCGTTATCTTTTTTCCACCATTATCTTTTTTTTACACCATTCTTCAGGTATGGCCACTTCCAGCAACACTTTATTGATGAATAAAGCTAACCACATCCATCCGTCCATCTGCAAAAACTTCCGTTCTTTAACCGGTATTCCGTTCGGTCCTAATTCTATTTACTAATCCTAATCCTCAGTTCATCTACACTAACATTTATAACTAGCGAGGCTCGCTTGATTCATAATCAAAAAGCTACTTTGTCACGCAGTGAGCAAAATTAGGTTTTTCTTACTGTTATTAGGCAGCAAAACCTGTATGTTTGATTTGCTGAAGTGAAAACATAATTATTACTGGACAGGATGTGAGAGTTCGCTTGGCAGTTCTAGGTTTGTTCATGAGGAATAAGTCCCGGTAATAATTGGCAGCTAACGGAAACTATAGCTCTCGGTTCATTGGTGCGAACCTCCCCATCCGGGAAAATGTTGTTGAACCAATTAATTTCTTATTTTTCTGTTGTTCTCACTATTGCAAATATCCGTTTCCTGCCTAAGATAAAATAGAAATGATTTACAAGAAATAAAATAAAAAACAATGTTTTTTTTTATAGTAACAATCTTCATGACTAAAACATTTCTTAGTACCAACATTTAAAACGGATTCTTTGTGAAAGTACATATTTAAGTACCTTTCTCAAATATCATATTTTGAAGTTCGCCGTGCAGAAATATTAACCTGTAATGCATTTTTGGGTCACAATTCAACTTCAGTACCTAAATTAAATTCATATCAAGACGATTTCATATGAAAAATATCTTACACCTGACTGCACTTCCAAAACTCGAGCTGACACAACTGATTAACTCGGCAGGCAGCATCGAATTCAATATTGAATATTAGAAAATACTCAACATTTCACAGATTTATTGAAATCATTTTAGTGCTTTGAAAAAGAAAAAGCATCACGCATTTATTGGAATAAAAATCTTCGTAACTCAACAATAAACAGCATCCGAAAACGAAACCAAACAAAATTCGCTTTAGATGGTAGTGCGGTACTGTGGGGTTTGGGGGCGAAGCACGAGGGGCGGAGGGAAGGGGGCTTCGTGGTGTTGCCGGCTCACAATGCTGATTGAAAGCAAATAATGAAATCATAGGGAATGGAACCCCGGCCGCACCCGCAAATACTGTGAAAAATTGCACTCGGCTCTCACAACAATGAATGCACAAAATACAATACGGAAACCTGGTCAAATACCGACCGTGTTCATGTTTCACGCCGCCCAAAGCCTCGCCGGTATAGTGCCAAAAATATTTTTTAAATCAAACTATTTTTGATTGGTTTCAATAACATTACTTCATAAGCTTTTACCGTTAGTGCGTTATAGGTATTTTCATTTGAGAACCACTACTATTCGTAACAGTTTAATGTTTATATGCATCTAAGCTTTTCTGCTTTATTGGAAGTTTGTAGTTGATCTCTAATAGCTTTGGTGAGCAGGAACCAAAGAAATAAAGGTTATTGGCGCCGGTAAATTAGGCCTCCATAAAGCGTGACATGAAATAATGGGAACATTTACAAACGTGTGCAGATCGTTTCTAAAAATATAATCAGTCTCTGTAAAAATTATAACAAAATGTTTATTTTATAACCACAAATGTTAACTTTTGTCATCTTTCAAAATACAACATGTTTTGTGTCGGTAATGATTTGCACGTGTATGACATTATAAAACATTTTGATACGTAGAATATTTCCACAGACATTTATTATTGTGGCAAAATGTTCACAATATACTATTGAAATGCTTCAGTGGGGGCATTCGATTCGATGAAAACGATATATTTTAGGGATTCCCGAACGTTGGATGGAATATCACCGTTCTATCAAAACAATATTCACTAAACCGTTCGCTAATTGACACAACTATATAGTTGTAAATGTTACAGTTATTAAGGTGAAGATTTCTTGAGAACGGCCAAAAATCAGGTTTTTTAACGCAGTGTATCTCTTAAACCATACATAATTTTAATCACTGAAAAAAATATGATATTTTTAAGGCTTTTTTGCATACATTGATGGAATTCAAATTATAATTAAATATACTAAAATGTGTAAAAAAAATATTCAAACACACCTCTAAATTCTCTTTTAAAGCAGTTTATCTCTTCAATATTAATCGTAATTATAATCAAAAGTATACAATGAAATTTCCAACGCCAAACTGCGTTCAATGATGGATTGTTTTTGATTGAATAGTTAATATTTAATTTTATACAAATTTATTTGTATTTTTACGACAGACGTTTGCAGTAAAGTCCAACGTCAAAATGTATGAACAAGGTCAACGACATAATACTGCGCCTTAAACATGAACGACTAAATAGTTAAATAGCGGTTGTGACACTCTAGGACTCCTAGGGTTTCATTTTCAGCGGTGGTGGTTTGATATCTTGATTAGAGCCCTAAAGGTGAAAGTGCCAGGGACTCGTGAAATGCAAAATTTATAAAGATTTTCGCATTCAGCAAGTCGCGCTTTTTATTTTAATCAATGTACCTACACCTTGACACAAACATTCAACAACATTGAATTTCGTGGGTTACCCTAGCGTGTTTCCCTTAAATTAGCAGTTTTCTTAATATCTCAATATTGAAAGAACCATATTCCCAAAAAAAAAGAATTTATCAAATTGAAAGTCCAACCCTAAAAACAACATTGAATTGTAACTCAAACAAGAAAAGAGCGGCTACCCTTAATATTTACATCATAATTCACGAAAAGCAACACAAAAAGGTGTGTTCTTCAATATTTTTTTTCAAATACGCTAGACTTAGTATCGTGGCAAGGCGATGGGCGATCGTAAAGAAGGCGGTCAAACACTGGCGACAAACAGAGGAGCGTCTGGCCGCGCCTTAGTTCAAACACCACTTGACCGATCATCCTTACCGCGACCATATTTTACCAAGCCAACGATATATTGCTATGTTCCATACCAATGTTTTTTTTGGTGAATTTAATTGAAAAATGTTTAGGGATTTTGGGTGTTTTGTTCGAAATAGACGCACATACATTTCTTGTCTTAACTAATGAACGTTTTTAAGCATTATCTCTCGTTTGAGGCTATGTTATAAGTGACGCAAAAACCAATGTCTTTAATTATAAAGGAGTTGATTCGTTCAAAAACAGAACACAACATAAAATCATTATATTTTCAACGCTAGACAATTCAGTCCATATTTGTGCGCCATTGTTTAGCCGTCCATCGATGGCGTCGATTATGAAAATGACTTGTCACCGGTGTCAGTGATGTCATTGCGCCGCGTCGCACAGTGGATTGTCCCCATACAAGAGGGCGGACATAGAATTAAAAATTGAAAAAGTATTTAATTGAAAAAAATGAAATATACAGTTGCATTACTCTATTAAGAAACTACAAAAAATGTTACTGCATTTTTTTTATTTGACCAGTACTTTATGAGCAATTCGATGAAAACTGTTATTTTTCTATGGAAATGGTCACAAAAATGTCTGTATCTCATGATTCCCTCCTTGTTTCGATTTGCGGTTTTCACTACTGTTATTTACCCATTTTATGCCACATTTTCTTCAAAGACACATGGTGCCCCCCGCGACCCCCTTCCGAGATATTTTGCTTTTAGTAACTATACATTTTATTATATAACTGATGAAATGGAGGTACATTAAGTATATTCATTACTGAGAATAAGTTATCCCTAAGTAGTTCCTTAAATAACAGGTGCATTTGTGATTACTTCAATGACTTATGAACGCTTCTGTTGCCATATAACAAAAGCGTTAATGAGTCCTTAAGTAAAGATTACCAGTACTTGCTTAATCTAATTAGTGATTGTAAATACTATGTTAACAGCCCTTAATCTCTGCATTGTGATTTTCTAATGTCATAATGACAACACTTGGTAGAAGTTATAATTACAACTGAATTACATTTGCTAAACACACTCAAATATGTATAGGGCAGCAAGTAGGCACACTATGAATAAGGTTGCTAACCGCAATACTTGTGTAAAGCATAGCAAAATTGATTAATTTTTTCTATCATAATTTCCATGTGTGTCTTCCATGTCATGTTTTCGTCTAGCCAAATTCCTAGAAATTTAGTTCGCTCTGTTTTAATTATTTTATTTTGGTCATAGTGAATGTCAAGAATTGAAGGATTAGTTCGTTGTTTAAATGTCATTATTTGAGTTTTATTAAAATTAATGTTTAAATTATTATTATTTAGCCATTGAATTATTAGACTTATTAGCTTATCAAATTCATTGCTAGTTGCCTACTTGCTGCCCTATACATATTTGAGTGTGTTTAGCAAATGTAATTCAGTTGTAATTATAACTTCTACCAAGTGTTGTCATTATGACATTAGAAAATCACAATGCAGAGATTAAGGGCTGTTAACATAGTATTTACAATCACTAATTAGATTAAGCAAGTACTGGTAATCTTTACTTAAGGACTCATTAACGCTTTTGTTATATGGCAACAGAAGCGTTCATAAGTCATTGAAGTAATCACAAATGCACCTGTTATTTAAGGAACTACTTAGGGATAACTTATTCTCAGTAATGAATATACTTAATGTACCTCCATTTCATCAGTTATATAATAAAATGTATAGTTACTAAAAGCAAAATATCTCGGAAGGGGGTCGCGGGGGGCACCATGTGTCCTTGAAGAAAATGTGGCATAAAATGGGTAAATAACAGTAGTGAAAACCGCAAATCGAAACAAGGAGGGAATCATGAGATACAGACATTTTTGTGACCATTTCCATAGAAAAATAACAGTTTTCATCGAATTGCTCATAAAGTACTGGTCAAATAAAAAAAATGCAGTAACATTTTTTGTAGTTTCTTAATAGAGTAATGCAACTGTATATTTCATTTTTTTCAATTAAATACTTTTTCAATTTTTAATTCTATGTCCGCCCTCTTGTATGGGGACGATCCACTGTGCGTCGTCGAGACATGCGCCCTGATGCTAATGATATACAAATGAAACGAGACAGACTGCCTCCGCACTTGATCAAAATATATTCTTGTTGAAAATGTGCATGTTTGTTTTTGAGTATGGATTGTTTTCATGTATTTTTAAGGAGAAATTGGCTCTTTTATTTTTGCATTTTTAAATTAACAAATAACGATGATTTATTAAAAGCATGCATGAGAAATAAAAACTTGATTCATTATCCTAATTTCCCATGGACGATATACTAGAAGTTGTCTGAACTATATGTGTAAATGAGCTAGATCCACAACTGAAGGTAAAATAACTCCCAACATACTAAAACTGAATGAGACGAAATTTAAAACTTGTATATAACGCACACTATGTAGGCAAAGATAGTATAAGTTGGGGGACTATATTGCAGACAAAAAAGCTTGGCTCAATGCTGGTCCTGCTCAAAAACCACAGGGGTAAACTCCGTGATTAGCATCTAACGTTATTGTGGAAGCTGCAGAAGATTGTATGACTATTTTTGCATTGTATAGAATATTTTTTCTAGTATTTTATAAAGCCCATATTTGAGTGTTATGTATTATCATTGACTTGACAATGCTCTGGTGGTTTAGAGTGTTATGCTCACTTAAATGTCTCTCTAATGGTCATTTAGTTCAATTCAAAATGGTTGAGCTGAAAGGGGCTGATCCATACGTCATGTCGCTGTCAGTTGGGACTGGTCATATTTTAGCTGCCACGGTTCATTTTTATTTTATTTATTATTGAATTTTGCTTTTTATTATTTATTTACTTTGGACGCTCTTAGTCTGCACGTCTTTCTACATCGTTCTCACATATTTATATAATCTCAACATGAATGATATAAATACGATTTTGTAGGTAATAAAAATTATTCCCACTTCTTTTCACTACTTCCCATTCTTCTCCAGAGAGATCAACGCTTTAGAATGGGCAACTACAGTACTTTCAGAAGTTTGACATTCAAAAGTTCCTGTAATTGAAATAAATGCTTTGTTTTTTTTTTTAATCATACTGTGAACAACAAGTAAATTTATCAACACCAAGACATGTTTTTTAAAGAAGTAATTTCAGTGATTACAGTAGTCTTGTTGACAAATTGTTGATAAAATGTACCGTCGGACCCCAGTCATTTCACTTAACAACTGTGTCGCATCCCACTAACAGTGTAGTCCATTGCGTATTAACCATAATGAGATTTTAATTGAGGCGTCGCGGTGATCTGTCCTCGGATACGGTTAACTTCATTAGGATGGCCGCCGATTAACTTACGTAATGTAATTGTGATTGTAAACTATTTATCACAAAAACATATGTTTTACGCCTGTTTTAGTTCATTTAACGAAGCGATTTGGATAGGTTTTAAGTGGCAAAGTAAAAATAATGATTGAGTTATTCTGTAACCTTTGCAAAACAAATAACCGACTTTTCCAAAAATAGAAACCCTAAGAATGGGAAAAATTAAACGTACAAAAGTCACCGAATTCCGGAAGTAAAGTAAGTATTTTACTCTTTTTTTGCAAAAATAAATCTGACTTTTTAGTTGAATAAGAGGTTATCTCACACATTTTCGAGTTTTAATTATGGAAGATAACTCATAAACTACCCAAGAAATGTAAATAAAATTATACACGGGACCATACTGCGAGCTTTGTCTACCAAATAAAAAAGAATCATAAATTGGACTAGTAATCACGGAGTTTTGGAGTAACAAACATTAAAAAAAAAAAAAAACTTTGGTAACCCATCCATTTCCAAACCTCGGCAAGGGTTGCTTAACCTGGCCCCCTGTGGTAACCCATCCATTTCCAAACCTCGGCAAGGGTTGCTTAACCTGGCCCCCTGTGGTAACCCATCCATTTCCAAACCTTGGCAAGGGTCGCTTAACCTGGCCCCCTGTGGTAACCCATCCATTTCCAAACCTTGGTGAGGGTTGCTTAACCTGGCCCACTGTGGTAACCCATCCATTTCCAAACCTCGGCAAGGGTTGCTTAACCTGTCCCCGTGTGGTAACCCATCCATTTCCATACCTTGGCAAAGGTTGCTTAACCTGGCTCCGTGTGGTAACCTATCCATTTCCAAACCTCGGCAAGGGTAGCTTGGAATGTGAAATTGATTTAAAAGCTATGCAATAGCTTAATAAAAACACCAAAAGAATAAAAACACGTGTTCTAAATATAAAAATACTAGAATATACAACATGAACATAGTTACTAGAACACCTATAACTAACTTCACGATGTCGCTGTGCGCGCGCAAATCACTCTCATCATTTTTCTCCATCGCGCCAAAAGAAGTATAACTTCAAAAACAATTGAATTGAGAACCTCCTCCTTTTTTGGTTAAAAATTGCGACATGTCCTTCGAGCCGGAATACTGATTTATTTATCTACGGAAATTCACATCTTCAATTAATACTTACACACTGAGGTTTAGATAGCTTCGCGCCCAATTACATGGAGACGCAGACGTTGAGAACCTGTTCAGAGATTAATTCTCAGACCATACCTATTTCGTACAATATCTCTAATCTAACCTTTATTTAACTTACTTGTAAGCTAACTAATACCGAATATGAAAATAAGTGTTAGTAATCAGCTGAAATAGAACGTCTATTCCTAGTTCTGGAATTAGTATGATAGAGGTGAATATTTGCTTTAATCGAGTTTAACTGGGTAAAGGGAGTCATGTCGGTGACATATCATGGTACGTAAGGAAACTAACTTTAGTTGGGGAATAGCGAGGGCAGTGAGGGTTCTAAATCTATCTAAACAAGGAAATCACTGACCTATTCATCAAGAAATATCAGAAAGTTCAAATCCTAGAAGTCTTAAATTCTGGAAGGGTGATTCTTTTAGGACGTAGGTACTCACCAAGATAGTATTTTGCAAAATTGAACCCTTAAGAGGGTAAAAGAGGGTGGCAAAGTTTGTATACGAGACCGCGATTCTTTGGCCGCATTGACTTGAAATGTTGCATGGCATTCTTTCACGAAATTAATAGACTTTATAACATCACGCCACGACACTTAAGGAGTTGTGCAGCGGGTGAAATCGCTGGGCACATCTAGTTTCAGAATAAAGGTATTGATTAAGACAGTCGCACTTTCTCATACGAGCGTTCTGAAAATGGGTACGCGATAGTCAAAAGACTAGATTAGATTGACTGAATTATGGAATATTTAAAATCTAGTATTGTTTTATATTTATATCCTTTAATAACGACAACGTAACGGTAAGCGAGAATTGTCAATCAGCAGTTTTCGTGGAAATTCCTTGATTTATTTTAATTGTCACTCGTTATTTTGTACGTTAAATAAAACAGTACCCCTCATATTTTTCAAAAACTGCTCCGCACTGTATTCGTGATAATTTCGAGGGAACCATCAGTGTTCAAGTTGTCATCTATGTGGAGATGCAAATGAGCGGGCGGCGTCAAGCTTGGCGCCGCACTGTGTTCCCAGTAGCACAAGCTAGTTAGACAAAAAGTCACATGCATATTTCCAGAAATATTCATAATTTTCCTAACGCGGACAGCGTTACTTGTTCAAAACCCAGTTTTGTTTTCTAGAAACAGTGAATGTTTAATGATAGTGTAGCCTTTTTTGAGTTTTTTTTTAATTGTAACGTTAATATTTCAATGGCATACAAAAAAGAAAGTTTGTTAAACAGTGCCACAATGGCACTGTTGTATTTATACAGTATCATGTAGTCGATGTTATGACTTCATGGGGAGTATGCATGAAAATTAATAGTATATTTACTGACTAAATACTTGATCAGGATTTAAAGCGTAGTTATTGTAGTTGAACATTATTGTTCTTATTTTGCCTGCGACAATGGACAAAAGTCTTTGTATTTATTAAAATGACTTTGTATATATTATTTTAAAACAAGCTAGTTGACTTCTTCGTCCAGTAAAAACGAGCAATATGATCTGTGGCCAGATAGCGCATTTCAAGGAGACCACTGTGCACCGCCCAAGGCGCCAAACTGACGGCCGCAACTAATCGCCGCCACGACATACGCCGGTCGCACTCATTTGCGATTTAATAATGGATTATTTTGATCTATGTCCACATGTAAACGACTGCTTCGATTGTCTTGTGGTCACAACACGACTGCTGAGCAAGAGGTCCTCGGTTTGATTCCCGGGTCGGGCAAATTGTTATTGGGTTATTGCATTAGGGATTTTGTCAGTAGCAGTCACGACGTCAGGCTCACTTTTATTACATTAGGCTTAAAAATACTGATGAAATGTGGTTGTAGGTACTATTAGGTACACCTCTGCAAGTCCTTCGAAAATTACAGTCGTGATGTTATGTTATCTAACGTAATGTCTTTAGAAAAGAAAAATTGTTGAGGAAGAGATCTTTGTTTCGACTCAACGACTTCAAATCTTAAAAGGCCCTACCTTTTAAGAAACCTCTCCCGAAATCCAAAAAGCAATAATTTCAGCGGACGCTAAGCTGCCCTGAGACCACTAAATGTTTTTCGTCAGTTTACAAGGATCTATTAGGGACAGTTTGGAGTGTTTTCGGCATACGTTGGTTGTTCATTGGAGCGTAATTAACGCTGGCTGCCAGCCGTCATCACGCATTCGACTCACGGCTGAGTGAGCCCGACTCACGACCCCGTGCGACTGGCGACAATGGCCTAGTGTCAGCACCACCGACTTTGGTTATAAACCGCAACAAGGATAGAACAAGGGTGTGTAATTGAAGTTTAGTGAGTGACGAATTAGTTTGAAAGAAATACACACAGAATATTTATTTAGAGTCACGGACAATAATATGTTAATTCGTATGCGGTTTTCTCGTGAAAACGGTTTCTACTTTAAGTTGAAACGTATGTCGTAATAGATTATCTTCCGAAGTATTCGAAAAAACTTTAAACGTTACTCAATATAGTAGAAGACTGAGCCTCGATAAACATCATTCGAAAATCTCCTTAGGCGTTTGAATCAAGGGCCTAATAGGGTAGTTGACACCACCAATCAATTGATATACTTTTTATGAGCTGTCAAAACGCGCTTCCCCCATAGATTTTGTATGAGACTCGCAACCGATGACGTCACTAAGTTGTCAAGTCAATGATGCAACTATTTATTGATTTAAAAGCAACTAAAAATCGAATTTTAAAGTTATTTTGAAATGAATGGAGTTCTCAGGTCTAGAATAAGGTGTTCTTTCAGAAAAATTGAGTTTTTAAATTATTGGCTAATGGTGTCAACTACCCAATTCAGAAGGCAGTACTTTTCTATACGGCCAGAATTGTGACGAGGTTCCTGTCTCTGTGACCCTAACTACCGGTAACTTGAGCTCCCATTTTAAATATATTTTTTCTACATATCTTTTTTCAAATAAATATTTTAGGATATGAACCATAAGTGGTAGCTGCGTGTGTACATATTATCGTTACTGTACTCTTGTGTCTACCTCTTCTGGGAAAATAAACATGATGTCCCGATATGAAGTGGATATTTTAATTTTTAACTAATACCAAGTCATCTGCAATGTATTGATGTTGTCTATTTTCGATTGCTTTTACCTCCTACAACTTAACGTCTTACTTGGCAATCAAATTTGTTCATAGCGATTGATTGGAAAATCCGTAAAGCCCTACAAGATTTTAATTACGGCAATAGCATATTTCCATTCATTATAAGCATGGTCTTTCATGACGACCACGGAATACCATAATTACTTGTCGTCTTTAATACTTTTTGATTTCAATCAGAAATATATCACTACTTTTTAAGTAAATATTCAATTAATGTTGTCTATTTATGATTGGATTAACCTTCAACCAACCTTGCTTGGCTTCTCAATCAATTTAATAAAGCAGTTGAGGGGAAAATATAGAAAACCTTAAAATATTTTAATTAGGACCGTTATTGAAATGATATTCTATCATACCTCGTGTCGTCATTGCTAAAATTGTTTTCAATGACGACACTGACGTATCTGAGAGTCGTCTGCAAGAGATTGCTTTCATCGATATTACCGCCTACACACTTCGTCATCAAGCAAGTTTAAAGATTTATGTCAAATGTTTTCCAGACACAATAAATGAAAGTTGATTTATGGTGTAAACAAGCGTTTTATACTCGCCCTAACTTTTCATTAGCTGACTGAAATAGAGTTTAGAATCTAGGTCTGTTCATGCTTCATCTGTAAAAAATAAATATCACGAAAGGAATGACATGCTTCTTCTAGTTCCACGTTCGCTTGGTTTAATCCCAATAAAAATTACAACAGCAATAATATAAAAATTGTCATCAAAGCTCACATTTTTCCAGGAACACTTCCAATTAACACAATTGTCTCTCCGTGTCCCATAGCGTGTGGCGGACATAAAACTATAACAGGCAACGAAGCGGAACGTTAAACCGTTGCAAACTTGAGACTAGCAGGTTTACTGCCGCAACAGACACGCTGCGTTTATTGCGTGTTGCTGACTATGACATTTATTTAGCACCTGCTCTTGTGTGTATCGTGTTCTGCAGATAAAAGATTTAGACAATCCGGAGGCTGGATTTGTGCCCGGTCGATAGCAATAGACTCTCTCCCCTGTCAAACGGGATTCAAATCTTCTTGGTTGTGGGTATACTATAGAAGAACTAGGTAACCTAACTACTACCTGAAAGGCGAGATGTTATGTGATGTTACTTGGAGACAATACCACTCGGTTTTTTTAATCTTTATGGCAAGCTACAAACCACATTTAGTTTTTTTTTAGGTTGCTCCACTCGCAGTTCAACTCTCTTGAGTTGTTATACTGCTTAACCGGGCTTTCCTGTGGTGACCTCAATAATTTAAGGCTTCCAACCAGGGCCTTAAGCCCCCCAGCCAGGGCCCCCATTTAGTCTTGCAAAAACTTTCGAAGCATATAAAAAGCTATACTATATAATACTTCACTGTATCTAAACTATAGTTTATTCTACTTAGATATTATATTCGTAACTACGTTGATTCAAAAACATCGTTATACCCGACAACGAGCTAGTTTGATCCCAAATATATAATCCCTAATATATTTTAAAATTGTATTTAATTGAATGCATGCTTATATATTATGTTCTCTTTTTTTTTCTAATGATATTTAAATAATCAAATGTGCTAAACAAGATAATAAGATAATTGTGTCATATTCATCAAATATATTTGTACGCCTCTGGGCAAAACATAGAGGATCTACTTACCTACCTATCTGTAACATCTCACACTATGTAACTTGACCTATGTTTACAAATAAAGTATTCTGATTCTGATTCTGATTCTGAAATTATAAGGCACTTCGTCATTACGTCATACTGCACACCGAACGCATCAAAGCTTTGACGTTTCTCTCACACTATGTAACTTGACCTATGTTTACAAATAAAGTATTCTGATTCTGATTCTGATTCTGAAATTATAAGGCACTTCGTCATTACGTCATACTGCACACCGAACGCATCAAAGCTTTGACGTTTCCTACGACATTATTAACGCGTTATTTTCGTAGCCCTCATAATAAATGCAGCCATATTACGACGTCGTTCGTATAAGAAAACTGACCTCGGCCGAGTGAATAAACCTCTGATCGAAGGCGCGGGGGCGCGACGGTCCCGGGGCATAAATCAGACTCCCCTCGCGATAACGTTGGAGCCTTCAATTTGGCACATCCTTAAAATGACACACGAGAAGCACACCCCTAACGACGCCCGCGTCAACTCTCACACCACGCTTATAAATAAAATCGCACACATATTACCGCATTATATGTCATTGGCCCAGTGGTAACGAGCGATGCTTTCAACTGGTAACGTTTGTGAGGTCGCGAGTTACATCCCCAGACTGTCGAGGGACTGATATTCATTCTATGCTCTATTCTTTAAATTAAAAGCTTTCGTCAGAACCTCACGAATATGATAAGGAGCCCATTTCGTTAGTCATTTGTTATCAGGAACGACCTGTCCGAATCTAAAATCAAGCGAGGTTACGTTAACTGAATTAATCGACACCTATCTATTCATACAGCAGCTGATCTGGCCTAGTTTTATTTTACATCTATATTTCTTCCTTCTACCCAACTATCAATACCTATTACATACGTTAAAATCATACATCCCTATCACATTATTTCACTGTCACACTGAACCTTACCGCTTATCCACGAAATGTTTGAAAGGAAACGTCACAAAAACCAATAACCGTTTGTGTATTGGTAGGTGTACAAATAAAGGGTTATCGATCTGACAAGGGCACAGGGTAGTTATAAATGGTTATAGGGGTGCACTCAATGTCAGAAGTCAAATAATCGTAATTGAATGCAAGGAGGGAGTCACGACAGTTAGATAAATGCGTGTAATTTTTGACTGTAACTTTGTTTTTGATCTTTTCGTCTATGGATTCTGTTCCCAGTTTCTGTTGTGAACTGAGTGTCTTATAACAAAATTCTCAAATTACATAACCTAATTCAAATACTGTTTATACCACTGGAACTTAAAGCTAGACTTTCCAGGCATTTCCCATTTTATTGGCACCGTATATTCGTCAATTTAAGAGTCGTCCACACATAGATGCGGAAAGGTTGCTCGTGTCGCAGCGAAAGCAATCAGGGCGGCGTCGTAGACAAACTGTCGGGGAGGGCCTTAATTGGCGGTCGCGGAGATTTATGCGGGGAGCCGCTCGTCACGCGGTCGCCGATTTCGCCCGACCACAGGGTCTCGGTTCCCGGTTACCCATGGTCTCGGGTATTCGGTGTTCCCGAGCCACGTAACACAACCGCGTCCACGACAAGTCGAGGGTTAACCCTTAGTAAACACTGGCCGCGCATTTATTAACACATTGCATTTGAACTGACACGGTGTAGATTCGTGAACCGCAATTGTACCATTAATTAGATGAGTGTTGTAATTTTGGGGATCTAATCTTATGAAGGGTCACAGTCCACTTTCATAGGTTTATTTAACATCATTGACGTAGAAAATTTCGGATGCAGAACAGTCCCTTTGTAATAAGGTAATTTAGTGAAAAAAGCTTTCATATTTGTTTGATAGAATCAACCTTTCTCTTGCAGTAACATATTAATTACAGGTGGACACAATAGTTTACATATCGACGATGGTATTGATAGTCAACACCAACGCAATATTCACAATGTAATTAAAATGCAACCCTTACAAAATTGAAACGTCCATCAATTCTTATAACTGAAATGGAGAATACCAGAACAAAAATTAATATTAAAACAATGCATCATCATCATCCATCATCATCACCTGCCTAGCCTTTTTCCAACTATATCGAGATCGGCTTCCAGACTAACTAGATGCAGCTAAATGCCAGTATTTGCGACTTCGTGTCTAGCTTTCACAAACCCAACTAGTACTGGGTATTATGATACCACTTGGTAAGACTAGTTGTCAGACTTTTGGGTCACCATCTGTAACGACCGACAAAGATCTACAAATGGCATTTGTATAATGACGGTGACGGTCGTTACAGATGGCCAAAAGCTTAAAGTGTTTTCCGAGACACATCCACAGACCAAAGACAAGCGCGGCTTGACCTGAAGATCGAATAGTACGAGAGCCAGGTGCAAATTTGGTTAATTATTTCTTCTCGTTAGATAATTGGCGATACGCATCAGACAACAGTATCATAAAGCCCTATGACCGTCAGCTGCGGCGCAGTGGGGGGGATGAGTAGTTGTAACCTCCCACGCTTGAAGAAAAAAAAAATTAATTCACTCATTTCCTCTCGGCTAAAACTTTATCAAGTTATAGCTAACCCAATACCTCAACAAAAAAAATAAGTCAGCTGGCTATAACATAGTGGATTGTACGTCAGCTGATGGCTAGATCATGGGAAAAAAATCTTCACTTTCAGTGATATCCTCTCGGCTAAAAAATTACCAGATGATAGCTTATATGTAACTATTGATAAATATATACGTCAGCTGGCTGTATCTCGGTGGAAAAATCGTCAGCTGATACTTTGAAGGTCGTTACGTAGAAGTTAGCCAGAAGCATTTACTGACTATTTAAAGGCATCAGCTCGGTTTCCCTCGACTTATTGCTAGCTGTTTTTTTTTATTTATCACAGTACTAGCTTTCGCCCTCGGCTTCGCCCGCGTTAAATTTGGGGTATCACAGTTTTCCTTGCGCCTTATTGATTTTTAATAGCAACGCTAAGTTTTCCCTTTTCTTCCCTCTTTCTCCCTCACATCCTACTTTTTTTAAATAAAAATTAGCCTATGTCCGTCTCCTGGTTCCCAACTATCTATGTACCAAAATTCATCACAATCGGTTTAGCCATTAAAGCGTGAAGAGGTAACAAACAAAGAAACTCACTTTCGATTTTATAATAGTAGTAAGGATAGTAAGGATTATAAATTTAAAATCAGCTCACAAATTTTCGTGTGGGAGGAAATGACGTGATAAAAATATTCCATATCATTATTTTTTAGACTTATAAGTATATAATCATATAATTTTAGATATATTCCAATATTTCAATAATCAATTTGCTTAGTATACATTAACTAGTAACTTGATAAAAAATATTTATTATAAAAAAATTATGACAAATTACAATTCAAATGACAATGTTATTTAATCATTTTCGGCTCTGCTTTGGCTTGAGTCACAACCATCTCTCTCTGATTCATTGTCCGAGTCACTGTCAGAGCTGTCTGCTGTTATATTTTCATCGTCATCATCTGTAAAAAAAAAAATAGAATGCGTATTTTAGCATAATATCATTAATATGATAATAAAATGTTACCTTTTTCGGGCTGGATAGTTATTTCATCAATCGATGTTGGTAACTGACTTCCAAAGAACCAGGTAAACTCATGATGCTTATAAAAATTGTAACCTAACAAATAAAAATAAAAAATTTGATACATACTGTAACCTTGCAGTAGGTGCGTCTTCTGGTATTATTTTGCGATACTTTGGGGGCAAAGCCGTAAATCGTCTATAACACTCACTGTGATACAGCTGAAAATTGTTTTTTTTCCGTAGGAAGTACAGCCTCGTGTCCACTGAGTTTATTAGTTTTTCGAACACTCAATATAGCACTACACTTAACAAGATTTTCTTCACTGTTCGATTTTAAATTAGAAGCAGATTTAGTTTTTTTGCAAAAAACGCAAAGAGAACGCCTTTTTGCGTTTTTTGCAAAAAAAACTAAATCTGCTCACATGCTGCACATTCAACATTTTGATCGATTTTTCACAGATGCAACAATGTTTCCAGAATATTCTTTTCGTCAGACAACGTTTGCTCGTCTATTCTAAACGTATAATAGTCCCCTTCTTTTCTACTTCTAAAAACATGGTCGATGCCCTCAACAAAAGGGTCTTCATACCCCGAGCATGCGCACAACTAACGCCCTCCAAGCATACCTTAATACTGTTTATGCTATGCTAGCGTGTGTTGTTTAAATCTTTAAAAATAACAAGAATAATTAAAGAGGCATCATTTCCTCCCACACGAAAATTTGTGAGCTGATTTTAAATATAATACTGTGATAAATAAAAAAAATCAGCTAGCAATAAGTCGAGGGAAACCTGGTCAGCTGATGCCTTTAAATAGTCAGTAAATGCTTCTGGCTAACTTCTACGTTACGACCTTCAAAGTATCAGCTGACGATTTTTCCACCGAGATACAGCCAGCTGACGTATATATTTATCAATAGTTACATATAAGCTATCATCTGGTAATTTTTTAGCCAAGAGGATATCACTGAAAGTGAAGATTTTTTTCCCATGATCTAGCCATCAGCTGACGTACAATCCACTATGTTATAGCCAGCTGACATATATTTTTTGTTGAGGTATTGGGTTAGCTATAACTTGATAAAGTTTTAGCCGAGAGGAAATGAGTGAATTATTTTTTTTTTCTTCAAGCGTGGGAGGTTACAACTGCTCATCCCCCCCACCGAGCCTCAGCTGACATTCACGAGGCTTCTTAGTTCGATTATCTGATGCGTTTTACTAATTATCACTTGAGAGGAACTTGGTCATATAAATCTGTTACTGGCTCTCGGACTAGAACCTCCATATACATATTCAATCCCCACGCCACCCCACAATAGCCCCGAGTGGCTGCAGAGGCGCCACTGCGTCTTCACAAACCACCTGACGCAGGTCCTTACAGGACACGGAAGGTTCCTGCACATAATCGGGGCAGGAAGAATACGCCCATGTGTCATCACTGTGAAGATCGCCCGGAAGACAAGGTGGAACACACTGTGGCGGTCCGCCCGGGCGGAGAACTGCTGTGTCCTCGTAGAGGCGATCGGCGGCGGCGATCTCCCGCGTCCGGCCTTGGTTCAGTCTATGATCCGGAGCGACAGGGAGTGGGAAGAAGTCACCTCTTTTTGCGAAGCAGTTATGCTAGCGATCGAAGGTGGCCGTACCCACGAGATGAATCCCGGCCACCGTAGACGCGTATCAGTGGATGGTGAGCAATGGGTAGCTCACCGTCTATTCGTCTAGTGATGATAAGCCGTGTCGACGGCGCGTTCGTGTTTCAGGCGCGTATCTTAAATGTCAGCAAAGCAAAGAGGCCTGCCAGAGTCACTGATGTTCGAAAGAGATACTGCAGCCCCAGAACACAAAAAGCAAAAGAAGGAACATGGATGGGTTCTTGACAGTAAAAGTCTGGCACTCCCTTCCACTCCGCCCAGAGCGGGAGACGACGATATCACATAAAAAAAAAAAAACAAAATATGCATGGTCAGTAAGGGCTCATCAGAATAAAATAGTTAATTAAAATAGCTCGTGGTTAATTAAATACGCAATGTTATTAATATTCCTGACAAACTTTCTTGCTTGCTTTTTTCGATATCCCGCTTTTCATGTTCAGCTTGCTTGAAAGGTGGTAAAATAAATTTTACGGTATTGAAAACGATTATATGGTAGGGTAGTACATTGTACATTACATCAGGGATTACTTACACATTATTTGTCTTTGATAGTGTTATTTTTACCAAAAATATTTTTATGTGAGGTTCCATTTCTTTTTCTTCTTCGAAACCCTTCGACTGGGGTATCAAAATGTGATAACAAAAATATATTTAACTTAGTTACAAATCGTCCATAAGGCGAAAATATCAGTAATAAAAAACAAATACCGTCCACAAAAGGATGTGTGTTAAAAGTGAAAAAAAGTATTGTATTTTTAACCGACTTCCCAAAAAAGAGGAGGTTCTCAATTCTTATAATGTTACTAGCTGTGCCCAGCGGTTTCACCCGCTGCTCGGTTAGGGGTACGAAAAATAGATGTTGGCCGATTCTCAGACCTACCCGATATGTACACAAAATTTCGTTGAAATCGGTCCAGCCGTTTCGAAGGAGTTTGGGAACGAAAACTGTGACACGAGAATTTTATATATTCAAATGGGTCTCGTCTGTTTCCAACTTTAATTTAATTATAAATGTGTGTCGTTTTCAGTTTTTCTCCCACAATAGTTTTTTTTTTACATACTTTCGATATTTAATTACGTTAGAGCACGATGCCGATGCAGTCATTAAAAAAATAAAATTGCAACTATTGCGCGCGGATTGAAGGCTTTTAGCCGAACAGGTAAAATGGTCCTTTTATCCAATATGTAGCGTACGTACTATCTCCCCAATATTGTGTTGCCGAATCTAAAAGCTTCAACATATTTTTACGCTTCACCTTAATATCATTAAATCAACTCTTTTTCATGCGATGAGAGCCCCCTCACAGGATGCAAGCGGTAAATTGCAATATTTTTTAATATTTTTATTACGTCTCAATTGATACTTTGTGCAACTTAAGAGGAGAGCACTTTAATGTATAAAGTAAAGCATATACCGAACATTAAATTGACAAAGAACTTGTTTGTAACTAAAAAAGTATCCTATTGTTTTGTCATGGAAGGTGTACTCTTTTCATTATGCTTGAAGCAGCGTATATTAAATTTTATTTGTTGTTTTTAATAGCCTTTGGCCTTGAGAGGAACTTTTTACGCAGTTTTGCAAGTAAAATAAAAGAACGGTCTATTTATTTTTATACTATCATGTTTAAAAATTATACTCAGTAATAAAAGTTCCCAGTATAGCGAATGAAACAGACGGGTACGGTGTCGTGTAGCGGTACACGTATCGATAGTTCTGGAGATATATGTGGCAGTTAGATGAAGCAAGAGGTTTCTCCAGACGACAGCCGTTTGTTTTTGCGGGGCGGTCGAGGACGCGGGGTCGGTACTACTAGCCCTCTCTAAGGGGGGAAGCGGTGCCGTTTTCAATTTGCTTTATTTGCGCTTGTTTTAATAGCGCTCACTCCTTATTGCCCGCGCGGACGGCCAGCCAAATTGCTTCGTGCCCGGACGCCTTTTGATTAAGGAGAAACACGCGCGACAGAAGTAGGCGTAAAAACAAAGTGCCCGAACAAACAGATAAATGCTAAGGGTTTTACTAGAGTTGAAGTGTCTAAGAATGAGACTTATGAAATAAATCAGTCCCCATTCTGAAAATATTTGAGACACAGACGGCCAGTCCCAGATACTTGCTTGCAAGAAACACATCCTGAAGAAACCAGCATGCTTGAGAGATATTTCTCGACGGCATCTTAAGAAAAGTTAGAAACCCATGGGCGACATACAACGCAGGTTAGGCACTAACTACACGAGAAAGATGTGTTCAAATAAACCAGAAATAATGTTAATAAACTCAAAATATCAGCACAACGCGACACAAACATGAATCACCATTGAACTTGCCCATATGAATGCGACTCAAAAGACCGTTTGTCTACATAAAATCAGGAAATATTCTCGAATGTCAAACCAAGCGCTTGATAAACATCAATCGTATAATAAGTAAATACTTAGACACGTTACACTCGTCACGGCGCGAGCAATATGTCGATATTTACGCAAACATACATATGCCACAAAATAATGAGCCCAGTGCAAACACGAAGGATACATAAACAAACAATTACAGTATTGCTATATTTATTTTTTGTGTAAAGGGAAGTTAAGTATCGATGCTCACTTTAGTGTAGGTTTTAAGCTGGTTTTCTGAACGTGTTGATTGTTGTTGTCAATTGAAAGTTACGTGGTGTTGCTAGTATTTCTGATATTCAGCTGAACTGTGGCAGCTGGCAATAATCATGATTATTTGAGGCGATTATTATTGCCAGTTACTGCTTAAATGATGGACATATTTAATATGAATATATGTATTTTTTATGTTATTTGTACTTTTTATACTATGGAACCAACTCTGAAATCTGAAAAAGATCAACTACGGCAAAAACGTCTACATGGGCACTTATAAAACGTCAAAAATGGTGCACGGTTTGAGTTGGTCGTTTTGTATAGAGAAGAAACGGCAAGAAAGTCCTTAGTTACTCTTTTAAAATCATCCACTTTTTACATTTCGTTCGCATTATTTAACAAAACGTTTTGGTCGTTCTCATAAAATTGGTTCACTAATAAAAAAATATAATTTTCATGAGTACACACTCCCTTAATTTTTGATCATTGAACCAGTAATAACAAGTCCACAAAATGTAACGACACACAGTGAATGTGAAAACACCTTACTTTATTAAATACGTACGCGACCCGTCCCGCCTTCAAACGGGTGCAATATAGATAATAATAATACCTTCCCCTTTAACACTATCTATAAAAAAAACCGCTGCGTAGTTTTCAAGATCTAAGCATACATAGGGACAGACAGACAGCGAGAAGCTATTTTGTTATTGTCATTTTGAGTTTTTATTTTATGTTCGAAATGTTTTGCACTGCATACCTACAGAAAGTTACAACTGGTGAACTTCAGACAAACTCAACGTTGTCATTGTCTTCCTAACACACCTTCCTAAAATTAACGAAAATATAGTCTTAAAGTATTTCTGGTGCTAGCGTCGCACTTACCTGAGCCAATGTCTCTTAGCGATGGCAGTATGGCAGCAGATTGCGTCGTACTGGTCCGCGATCCAGACTATTAGGATGATGTAGAACGCCGTCGTCGTGTCGTTGAAGAACTCCGACATAATCGCTTCCATACCTGCAAAGAAGACATTTATTTAGTGATGATATTTTAACACGCAAACATAGGGTAGGATTGACTTGATTGGACTAGTAAAATGTTTGTTGCACACTTGAAAAAAAAGAGTATTGACGTGAAATATATGACAAGCATTTACATCAATAGAAACATCCATTTAATAAAAGAATTCTAAATTTGAAAACGATTTTCCTTTAGGTATATGTTCCTAAAAACAATTTATTATTAGCTAAATCGATACACAAACTAATGTCGTCACATCTTTCAAAAGACTGCTAACACGATGCAACGGTAGTACCACACTCTAAATCAAAGGTATCACCCACAAAAGGCAGTTAATAAACCATCTCAACGTAACTGCAAGTACACCGCTGTCGGTCGAGTCAGCGTTGCCACGTCCCATTAAATATCGTGGGTCATATGTGAGCTCGACATTGGAGACCCGCACTCCAGTGTCGCGACTAATTAGGTGTCGACAATTACTCGCTAACGACCGAAATCCGAGCAGCCAGGAGCCTGGAGCCTGGAGCTTATTAAACGACTGCATGGAACTACGCCCCGAACGATTCATTCCTCTGTCCTTCACACGAAGACGATGTGTATTGAGATTCTAAGCTCCTGCACATGTGTGCAAATATGTTTGAGATGCAGTTTGGTGAGTTATTATGATTAGGTTGTATTGTTTCTTTGACTTGTGGAATAACCTAGATATATATAGCGACACGCTCATATATCATAACTCTAAATATTCAAGAGTCGTAGAGAAATGTAGCTCATTAAAAAATAACAATTAATTCCGCGATCGCAAAATACTATTTATCTTGTTTATGCTATTGTGTAATTCTTCTAAATAATTCGTATGAAAGTCCGAATATACATTATTGCGCCATTAATGATTGGTAATTTCAAACATGGATAAGCCAATCACTTCAAAATGAAACACATCCCTCAAAATAATTGAAAGCTGCATACAGACATCTAACGGTAGCAGATACAATACGGTCGAAACAAGGGAACATAGGAAACAGGAGTATAGTGAGGATTATAACTCAATACAGTGCCGACAAGTGTCCGGCGCCGCGGCCGGGTTTGGGCGTGCCTTATTTGCATTTTGATGAGCGTCGACACTGATACAATAAACACGCCGGGCGCGATCGGAAGTCCGGACGACCGCCCGAGTCCGCTCGAGTCCACCCGACACTCGACCCAGCTCGGCGACGTTTAGCCGTATCATTCATAACCGTGTTCGGTCAATTAACTCCGGCTTTGAATTATATACGTGCCATGTCTACGCTCCGAACTTTGCGACATTGTTAATGAAATTTCGTGTGTTGGAATTCCTGGAGGTTTTGTCGCTAAATGCGGGCTGTGATGATAAACATGGCTGAAAGCTGTGCTTTGACATTTTGGAGCATCAATCAGTAGCAGTGTCTAGCAATGGCAGTTTCGTTTTCTATTCATTTTAGGTGACCGGTAAATCCGATAAATGAATAAAAAACGTATGCTTGCAAAAGCTCTCTTTAAAAACCTAATGGTAATTTAAATAAAACGTATTTTATTTTTACGAAACGCAACAGAAACGGACATTTTTAACCGCTTTTAACTTGAAAAGAACACAGGAAAGTCTCTACAAAAATTAATGTCCGAAAAAAAAGTATTAAAACGATAAAAATTCATTAACAAAGAGAAGTGGAGGTTGACTGATACTTATGAAAAGTCACCGGGAGTTACCTATTCAGCGGAGCATGCGACGTAATCCTGAGCGAGACGAGTAAACAAATTACTGGGACCGGGTCGGACCTACCACGACGTGCCTTCCCCCGTCCGCTATTAATTTTAATTCCGGCGCTAGCGAAGATCGCCCGAGATGAGCGTGAGGCACGCGCGACAGCGTCGACTCGAACCAGTGTTACATTATCGAAACAGATCAAACACGATGCTTGAAAGCAATAACTACATCAGTGATTATTAGGGTAAACGAAAAAAGTTAAAAAAAAAACCTTTTTTAATCAGGTCAGTGTCGTTTATCTTTGGCAGTCGTACAGATAGTGTCCCGAAAGTCTGACAACCAGTCTTACCAAGATGTATATTACCCAGCACTGACTCGGTTTCGGAAATCCTTCGCTCCATGCAAAATGGTATTCAGCTACATCCCGATATACTGGAAACCGACCCCAACATAGTTGTGAAAAAACTAGGCTGAAGTTAATGATTGTCCATAAAGAGTTTTCTGAATGTCGCGTTACAAAAAAAGTGCCATGAATTTTCTATAGAAACAGGAAAACTAAAAACGACAAAAAGCTGATGTGTATTTAAAATCCGTGAAAAACAAAAAAAGCTGGGTTCTGTTTAAACAGGTTTCAGTGTCGGACAGGCGAGGTATCGATACGTTGACGGAGGCTCGTGTCAGCGGCAGGGCTGGACTGCAGGCGGTCGCGCCCTCGTCAGGCCTGCCGCCGAGTGGTACGCGTCTATACGACGTATCACCGAGCATGACGGACGTATGTGTGATTTACGTATTTGTGCTTGAAGTAATCAAACACAAGGTGTAAATTGTTTGGGTATTGCATCATTTAGACACGTTAATTTCTGTAAACGCCGCTCTCCATCTCTGATTTGAATAAAAATTCTGTGAATCTGTATGATTGGTTTCAGCTTGAAAGATATACCCGTTAGGTCCATGTGAAGGCTGGATCCATAGTAAAATATTAATTCAAAACCTAATCTACAGCTTACTCAGTAACTCAGAAATAGATTACTTAACTTACAAGCAATCTCAACAAAGCCACAAGCAATCATAACTGGAACAAAATTGAGCTAAACTTTCGTTTAGTTAACCTCTTCGAGAAGTCTGTTTCAAAAACAAAGTAATAAAAGTTATGAAATTCTAAGGTAAAATGGAATCTAGTAAGCTGAAGTGCAATTCAGGAGCTAGTGTATAAACCGGTGGGGGATGTAGGAATGCACACAAATTGTTACTTCTTACTTCCCGGGGTTTAATCAAGGGGGACACCCGCCGCGTCTGCCGCCGTGCCGTCCGCGCTAGCTTCAACTTGGCGCAAATTGAGAATAATGGATCCACTATGCCGGTTTAAGGTTCTCTGAACAAAAAATCTGTTACATCTGATTGTTATTTTTTTAAGGTGTTGGTTGAACAACGACTGTAAGTTAAATTCTACGCTTAAAGTTCACGTATTTTCAGTTGTTTCAAACGATTGCTTCATAAAATACGTATCGTATCCGGTAAAGCTCATTTATCAAGTGTGTAGCCTACCCGCGGCGCTTATGTTTCGGCTAAGCCGTGCATTGGAGATCCGTCTTTACGATCTCGTTAGTGCCGGTAATCGCGACGTTGCACGATCCGGATTACGTCTGTGCATTATTAGTGTTTTTATTGATTCACTCGGCTGCCGTCGTAAACTGAGATTATTATTCGCGACGTGGCCCGCGCCCCGCGCCCCGCCCCCGCGACGCCCTCCAACCAAGTTGTTTTGTTACTTAATCGCGACGATAACAACATTTAACGACGGCTAGGTGACTGGCGAAATTCCGCTTCGATGTTTAGTGCTCATTCTATTTTCATTAACCATTTACCCACTTAATGATCCAGATCCTAAGGGAGTGATTCAATGACTTGGACCCATAAAATTAAACCTTAGCGTGACCTGTACACTGTAATTAATAGTTGTTACAAGAAATGTTTTACTACCTGTGGAATTTCAGAGGACGCTAGGTGGGACTAAGTTCAATTTGATGAAATTCGTTTCTGAATGAAAATACAAAAGTATTTTCAACTTAAAGTTACACATTTGTGAGAAGGTTGACGAAATTAAACTAAGGTCTGTGATTTGAAATTATATTTTTAGGAAAACTATGTGTGATATTACTATATTATATATGTAGGAAGGCGCACCCAATCATTTTCCTAGAAACCGCAATTTGCCAGAAAATACCTCTGCAAACGAAAATTCAATCTATCGACGATTCCACGAACTCTCCTACTTTTAGGATAGACCTGTACAAACATATGGAGCCAGGTCAACAGGAACATCCCACTTTAATCAAATTAAGGGAGCAAACGGCCAACACTTTCATTTGTTATAATAAATTTAATAATGTATGCGGCTAAATACTCCGCGGAAAGTGGGTCATTGACGAACCTTTTCCGCGATAGCTTTTATGGAACATGGATACATGTTACCGCAAATTCTATAGTTTATTAGCTACGAAAGTAATTAAATTAAAACTAAATACCGCCATTGTATTTATTTTTACACTAATTACCTACACTATGTTTCGATTTACAACAACGTTATACTTTACTGGACTGAAGAACCTTCTAGTAACTTCATCCTAACAGCTATAATGTCGATCCAGCATTATGTAAAGCCGTTATATACCTACCAACTACCTAATGTATGCCAGTTTACGTATGTTTTAATTTTACAATATTAGATCGAGAAAACTATATTTAAGTGTGGTAACTAAAACAATTAAGCTATCTACCCTAACATGAAATTAAATAGTTAAATTGACCTTCCATAATAAATCAACTTTAATATGTATATTTGAAGTGGCAAAAATATAATAGTAAAATTATTAATTTAAGTAACTAACTTCTTTTTTCAAATACTCGTGCCACCGTAATACGTGATGGCCCAGACGCTAAGACCTCGCTTCTCATATAAAAGGTTGTGGGTTCAAATCCGGGCAAGTACCAATGTAACGAAAGATTAATTTTAGTTTGTGCGCTATCTGAAAAGTTTAAAATTACCAATGAACCCAAAATATTTTCTAACCAATCATCCTGCTAGTGTTTCCTACCCTTTCTCGGTAATAAACAACATTTTTATATTTAGTATTTCTAGGAATACAAAAATCGAACATTAAATTTAAAAGAAGACATACTGTCTTCTTTTAAATTTTATGTAAAAACGAACTCTCCTAAATTACTCAAGTCTCCTAGACATGCAGGGAGAAAATTATTACACGGTAGAATCGGCTCACCGCACGACGCCAGCGACTCATCGCCAATTTGTATCGAACGGGACGCATGCATGTTAATAAAGCCTATTGTAGTCCCGTGCCCGAGCCAGATTAGTCCACGGCTGCAACAACCTAATATAGAGCCTTTATGCCCCTAACCTATTATGAACAGTGCACAATGGAGTGATTTGCAGATCGAATATGTTCATAGAAGTTCTGATGTTGTCTTTAGTAAATCATGGGCGGTAGGTTTAAAATACATCTGCCTTCTTGGGAGTGCATAAAAAAACAATCCGCCATAGTGGATTTAGACTGGCGTCAATTAGTCAACAATGCATTTTCGCCCAAACTACAAAATTTATTTTCAATTAGTTGGGTTAACTGTTTTATATATAGTTGCAAGATTTGACCTAAAATGTCATACAATCATTGAAAGTTACATAGCCTGTAAAAATATAAAACAGTTTTTTTTTACAAAACATGAGAAATCATATAATTTTTATTAATCCACTTTATAAATAATAAATACCAAAAAGTAACGAAAATAATTATCAAAGATGAAGTTATGTTTTACTAAGTAAGTGGGTATTATTAGCGATTGTGCCGACTGAGAGGAACCCCCTGGCACTCGAGTGGAAGAGTCGATCATTATGGCCGTTGAAGAGGTTAATTTCGATAATCCGCTTTGCCACTCGCCTGAAATCTGCTGGCCGACTCCCTCCAGCCAACATTGAGCAGATTATTGTTATGCGTACACGTTACTCACGGTTCTCGATACGATCGTGTTAGTATTTTGTGAGATATTATTCGACTGCTTATGTGCTTTGGGCTTATGTGCTGTGAAATTGTAACTGTTATTTTCTGAATCCTTGGTACATGGATTCAAAAACCAACAGTTAAAAGTTCGATCGAATAAAAGCCAATTTTAAATTAATTGAATTTACAATATTACAGCCACATTACAGCGGTTTGAAATCCATTCGCGAGTCAGTTACGTGTTCGGATATGTAATTAAGGCGTAACATTTTAGGTGAGGCGAAAGTGGATCAGTGAGTCGTGTGCATGATGGCGCGGGTTGGCGGGCTAGCGGGATGGCGGGCTCGCCACCACCGACGGACATGCCCCGCGGTCGAATCAACATTTGCCGACGGATCGAATTACCGCACCGCCGCGTCAACGTAACGTAATTGATTCAGCGTCCGACGGGCGCCGCCACGCCTTTTTGTCTCACAGTCAGGAAAAAATGTAAAATCCGTCACTAATTCAATATCCTCACACTTTGCCAGCGTTTTAAGCAATGGAGCGAATTTTTCCTAAAAATTTAAAGGATTTTACGAGGTAACAGATATTGGTTAGTGACATGCATCGGCAGCTTCAGAGACTAACCACTTTATGTTTACTAGATTACACTGGCAGTTATCCCACCCTCAAGAGTATTTTTGAAATATTCTCGTGTAGTTTAGAAGTGGATAAATTAATTGAATACTTTACGAGCAACTTGTTCCTAGGGACGTAACTTCTTTATAGAGGATGCGATTACTGTACGAGTAATTAATCTCATCATATAAAGTAGCGCAATGTTTTAAATTTGAAGCAGCAATATTATAAAATAAAAATAGTACAAGATGATGTTTATTGCAACACGTATGAGGTGATATAGCGACCGTTATTTCGTTTTCTATTAAATTTTCGTCCTCCTGTGTTTTTCTCAATCCATTTGGGATCGGCGCAGCATGTCATTTTCTGCCTTACTCGTAATTTTAGCAGGTACCTCCTCATGAGCCCATCATCATCCTTCACAAAGTATTTTTTCCACATTCTGTGAGTGTTTTATTGAATTAAATAATTAAATTAGCCGTCTCCGATTTGCGTGAAATATGACAGACGAATTATTGGTAAAGACTTATATTGAAATATTGGTACTGTTTTTTGTTATGCGTGGTAAATACTTCCACTCTGGGCGGAGCGGGGGAGTTTCAGACTTTTGCTGACTAAAACCCATACATGTTTCTTCCTTTGCCTTTTGTGTTCAGGGGCCGTGGTATCGCTTTCAAACAAGCCGCTACCCCGGCAGGCATATTGGTACCATTGAGATAGACATCACCTAGTTACTGGAGTGAAGGCGGATCCAAAGTTAACGAGAAAAATATGGTTTTAAAAAGCTTCCTTTCTTCCAGCACAAGCAACTAAGTAGCTACATCAAAATTCAATCGCCCGATGGCTACCATCTCATGATGCGACACAAGTCTTAAAAAGCCTGAAATATCTCGAACATTTTCCGTGAAATACCTCCGAGTATCAGTCATATACAGGAGGACGGAGGTCCATTCCGATGCGAGTGCAATTCGACTTCGTGCAATTGAACACCATACCACTCGGAAACTGATACAACGAATGCACTCGATACGGAGGAAGAGGCCACACTCAAGAATAGTACGTACATATGATAAGTTATTTTGTATTTTGCTGGGGAATTTTACGCGTTTGTTTCATACGTCGGAAATAGATGGTATTTGTAGTTTTCGTATCTGTAGTATAGAATTTTTTTTTATACGCACAAATCAACACAATAAAACAATGTTTAAAAAGGAATGCACCAAATAAAACAAAAAGAAACCCAGTACGAGACCCAAAAACCGTTATCTCAGTATGATGCTAAAATATTTATTAAAAATATAATGAAATCAGGTTTCATGTATAATCAAACTATGATATTCGTAATATTTGTAAGTTACGAATACCTTTTACTAACGATGCGCCTAAGAATAAATATTTCAGGAGATAAAGAAATCTGAAAGAATAATATTGTATACTGCTTCGACCATAATGCATATTGCATTTGATAAACTAATCAAATGACAATACAACAATAGTAAAAACACGAGAGCCGACATATTGATGTCACAATAATAAAGTTCATATTAGTTTCATAAAAGAATCATAGTACTGTAGTGTATGCATAGCGAAATGAAAATCAACCAGGTGGAATCACCTGGGAGACTCGGGAAGCAATATTGCGGGATTCGATTTAAAACTACGACAGGTATCAAACACAGGCAACCTATAAAAGTACTCAGTGTTGTGTGAAAAACTAAATATGAGCGATATTGACTTCCACTCATGACCGATTCAACATTGTTGTTAGAAAATATCGATGTAAACTCGAGTTATTTTATTTGTTTTATGAAATAAAAATCTCAATTTACTACTATCTGTATTATGTTTTCTGATTTTTTTGTGCTCTAACACAAATATTAGTCATATTTAACCCAAAGGTTGACTGGAACAACATGACTTATGCCTTATGGCATTAAGTCCGCCTATAAATTGTCAACCGTTGTCTCGTTATTGATTTGCTTACGCAAGAACAAAATGGTATAAGACAAAAACTGAAAAGAAAATCTAAATAAGCCTTAAATGACATCAATATTGAAAGCTAGGTTATCGTTACCGATACCAGCATAAATGCGGCGTCATATAATCAAAAGTTGCACGACCAAGGCGGCCTCTCGCAGCTTCCGGTACACGCCGGATGTTACCAATTTACACAAACTGACTTAATTCTTCAATACAGGCGACCCACTTATTAAAGCCTTGAGTGCAGCCTCACAAAAGCTGCCAATATTAAAGCATCCGTTGACAGTGTACAAAATTGAAACAGAAATGCGTGGAAAATAATTTGAAGCTCTACTCCGAATACCGGGAATAATTCTGTTGTCGGTTTTTATTTACAATGAAATGCAATACGAATAGAGTTAGGAGAAACTATTTTTGTTGTTGTGTTATGCAATCTGAAATTCAGATTTTACATTTGTGTGGTAGCATGAAATGAATTCTGATTTTGATGTGATTTTGTTTGTTTCTATGGTAGATAATGAAGTCGGGCAGCGAGTGGGTCGGGTGTGTGGCGTGCAGTCGCATATGCGCCGATATCCGTGTTTTGTTTGACTTTTACCCGTCCGCCGTACCGGGCCGCGCCCGGCAGCCGATCACAAAACTAATTATACCTCGAGGCGAGCACGGCGTCGCGTCCGTTCTTCGCAAACTTTGAAATGAATCACTAAACTCATGTGTGGGCCGTTGTGCGGTGAGAGCGTCGCAAACACTGGAAGGTTTTTCACAAAACTTGAGCAACTAAAAAAGTATAAAATGGCGCATATTTATAAGAGGCTTATAAATAGGAAGTGGCCGTCGTCGTTGCGGACTACTATGATGATACTCGTATTATACGATAGGTGCTTTACACCCCGGTGTGACTTTCGGATCCTACTTTAAAGTTGCAAAAAGCTCCGTCTCCCTTTCACGAAGCATCCTTATCTTTCCAGCCAATTAGATCCACGTAAGCGTCAAATATCGGAAGTAAATCTGTTGATTTTCGTTACCATTTTCTTCGCGTTTTTCAAGAGCCGTTCAGCGGCTCATCTGTATACTTGCTCGGGGGAACGAATGCTCTATCTAATTAACTTTATCATAAAGCGTGGGTTATTGCCTTGTCGGCCGTCCGAAGGTTTAATCGAAAACTCGCTACAGTATTACAACGTGGGATTTTTCGTTTAGGGATTAGTGTACAGCTATGTTCGATGTTTCAAGAAACTTGCTGAAGTAATGTTGCAGTTGTAACATTTAATAGAAATATAATCTGAATATGTGTTTATAAAGTCTATCTATTAGGCAGAATATTATAGATCACTGGTTTATCAATTTACCCAATATTATCATGACATTACGTGGCATAAATGTTATTTCTAAACCAACAACGTCCTCATGAAATAATCTTAACACCCAAACGTCGATACAATAATGTATCATCATAATCATATACCCCATAAACACGTATAGGGCGGAGTGCGGCAAAGTGGCAGTTTTCACGAGATTACGTCGGATTTCGTCGGGGTAATTCACTTGGCAGATTGCTGCGGCTCGTACGGGATCGTACGGTGTCGTCCGGCTCGGTTTACGTCCCGTGTCCTCTTACGAGCACTCCGTCCGATACGGCTGTTCCATCATCGATTTCAACACCGTCGATAACCGCTCGGGGACACCTATTTCTAACGTGGCATTTTGTGAGCTCATGATTGAATGGCCAAGGTTGACTTGGTGTAACGTGTTGTACCTGCTTATGGTAGGTTCATAAATTGAAGTAAACAATATGAACTTACAAACCAAGTCAGACAAAAAAAAATAGATATAAGAAAACAGATACTGGACAGACAGTGTCGTTCAAAAAAAATACTTCTGACTCTGAAAATGTTTTCCAACGAAGCGTAATAAATATATTATACCAAATACAACGAAAACCGCAAACCAGTGGATATTTACAAAATGTACCTACATTATATTCACATATTTCCAGCCGGATAACTTTACAGGTGACATATTGGTGTATTTTAACAAAGCTTTGTTTTCATTACATGACAAAATGTGTATCAAATGAACTGATTTTATTTAATGAGGCACGTATCAAAGGGATCTGACGGTCCGACAAATATTGTGCGATAATTAATTTTATTGCGATGTGTGTCGTCCCTCTGTGTTAAAATGAAATAAGTTCTGTTTATTGTCATTTACGTAATTATGCGAATATGAGGTGAAAAATGTCGAGATTGAAAATATTTCAAGAGGTGTAAATTATTTTCACCGCAGAATTTACGGTGCATAAAAGAGTATGTGCGAAAAATTCGGTTATTTCATTCCATCAGCTAAAGGAACGTAGAGGAGGTACGGACAGAGTAATTCACTTAGTAAGATTAAGCCCGACGCTATCGGGGTTTACACCTCGGAACGTGAGTCCACTAAGCATTACCAACACTTTAATGTGTTGTGCGAAGCTTTGTTTTTTATATATTTTGTGAAAATACTCGGGTTGCAATCAGGCGTTCATTCAATTTAAAGAATGTACATTGGTTTATATTTTCTAGGAATCCAACACAAACTAAAAGAACCGTATAGAAAAGAAAAGATTTACATGAAGTATTTTTAGTAGAATAGGTATTTAAATCACAATTTGTTTTGCTCAATTTATAAATTAGATTTTTTTTTGAGTTCCTAAAGGTCTGAAGAAGGAAGCTGAACAAAAAAATCGACGTTCACGATTTTTTTTCTGTTTTATTATCTCTAAGTATGGTAGTAGTTGTTTTGAGCGATCGGTTTTATTTTATTTTTTGTTTTTACTCAATTATTTCAACATATTTCTAAAATAACGAATTTCACATTAACAGATAACTAAGCATACAAATGTGCTACAAAATATAATTTTGATTAATATTATGACCAACAATCGTTTGCAATAAACGTCATTTGTAACAACCGGGAAAAACTGGTTCCGATGCCCTAAAGACAAAAAAGAAAAAAATTAAAACTTATGTGAATTGCAAAAACCGGTATTAGAACTTCTTCATTCGACTCTTAGAAATCTATTGAAATAGTAAACAAAGACAACAAAATAATTGGCTGCTACGTAAGTGCTACGCAATTAAACTACGAAGCTACGGCGTAGCAAGTGCTAGTTTATTTACTAAGTAGAGCAAGTCATCAAAATGACTATGACATGATTTTTGTAGGACTGCATTTCAATTGCAAATTCGTTTTAAAAGGATTTATTGCAGTGGCAAAGTTGTGTGAATTCGAATTTAATTATTTTCTACAAAATGTCAAATTACAAAAAAGTTAAACGTTGCATTCTTTAATCGCGGTTTGGTTTTAAACCGGTTTTCCGAACCTAGAACAATAAAGATTTAGGTTAGGAACAAACTAATCTCTTAAATTGTGCCCGAGTAAAAATAAAGTTTTCTCAATTAAATGCAAAGGAAAGAACGTACGGGCAAAGTTTCAGCTTTCATCTGAGATAAAACTGGGCGTCTGGTCGAGATCATATCGAGTGTGGATTAATAATGCAGGAGATAAGCATTGAGCCCTATTTCAGTTCACATAGAACTTATAATTGGAGGAGCTCGTGGCTAAATAATAGCAGCCGCTCGGATCGATCTTTAGGTTAAGCCGCGCTTGCCTAGGTTGGTCTGTGGATGGGTGACCACCCATTACAAACCGAGTTTCCTCCGTGCCTCGGAAAGCACGTTAAGCCGTTGGTCCCGGCTGTCATTTGTAGATCTTTGACAGTCGTTACAGGTAGTCAGTGTTCCGAAAGTCTGACAACCAAAAAAAAAGGGTTAAAAAAGGGTATCGCATTACCCAGTACTACCTAGGTTGTGGAGGTCAGATAAGCAGTCGCTTAATGTAAAATAGTGATATTCAGCTGCATCCGGTTAGACTGGAAGCCGACCGCAACACAATTGGGAAAAGGCTAGGCAGATGATGATGATAGAACTTATAATCGGACCTGCAGTAACTTTCGATAAATTTCCTGGAAATCAAACGTAGCACTGATGTGATTATAGCAATGCCCGTTGGGACGGTTCGTGGGGCGTGATTTCAGTTAATAGGGTCAACGCGGATGTTCCGAAATTTGCTAATATAGGTAGAATAATCATGGACGGAAGTCAGAAAATCTAGGTTAGAAATTTACTTAATTAGAAAGAAATCAAATAACTTGACCGGTCTGGGGGGAGCAAGGGGAGTGTCAGACTTGTACTGACTAAAATCCACCCATGTTTCTTATATTTCTGTAGTTCTATTCTATGTTCCGGGGCCGCGGTGTCTACTTACTTTATGGGACTTTGGTACTTTTTATTTCATTATTAACCGACTTAACAAGAGGAGGAGGAGGTTCTCAATTCGACTGTATTTCTATATGTTTGTTACGCTATTTCTCCGTCGATTATGGACCGATTTTCATTTTTTTTATAACCTAAAAGGTAAACTACCGAAGCGGTACCATATGAATTTTATCTCTATTGCCTGGGTAATTCATGAGTTGTCTTGTGTAACGCACATTTCTTTTTCTAATGTAAAATAAACTTACTTCTGGAAGTCGGTTACAACATTTAACAAAATAAATTTACCGCTTTTTTTGGTAGTAGGTTTTTTGGCAAAAATGTTTTATTCTTAGATGACAACCACAGGACCAAGATATTAAAACCAGAAATACCTAAATACAGCTGACAGAAAACGTTATCAACAAATGCACATGAATAATCTAGTTTCTCTACCACGCAGATCTATCAATTAAAGTAATTCGGCTCAGCGAGTGCCGCTTGAGATTTATGAGACGATGTTCGAGATAGTTTTCTGATTGTTATGCAGAATACCCTGGGAAAGCTGTGAACTAGGTCGATTATTACCTTATATCAAGCGTAAGATACATATAGGTGCTCGATTTGAATTATGTTGAGAAACTATATTACAACAACAACAACTAGTTTCATTTTTTTAAATTGAAAAAGGAATACTTCAATAAAAACTTCGTCACATTTTCACAGAAAAAAAAACTCTTTCATAAGAAACAACAGCGCACAGCACAAATAAACAATAAATTCTATTATCGTGAACAAGTTGGAAACTTGATTGCACTAAGTCTATAAGGAAATAATAAAAGTATCAGTGGCACTCGTTGCCGGTCGAAGTATCGGCTCACAACGATAGAAGAATCAAACAAACGGGGCGAAACTTCTTAAAACTCCAACTGGCGAGTTCTGCCAGACACTAACTCTTATTACAAACTTACGGTTTTACCTACCTCGTCTCGCCTGCCGATAGACAACTTATAAGTTGGGAGATATCGTATTACAAATTACTTAAGATATGAAAACATTGTACGGTGTTGACGTCATGGAAAGTTTTTCGCCGTGCACGGTTACATTCGTTGATGAGCACTAATTGGCAGCTTAGTTGCAATTTCCATTATGCCACGCGTCGCTGTACGCAACGCGAATACGCAGTTACGGATTAATGTTATTTTGTCGAATTTCGACGGATCACTTAAGTGATTCAATTTACTAGTAAATTCACTTTTAGCAAAAAAAAAATTACTTTATTTTTTGTTTTAGAAAAATTTGCTACTCTGACAATAATGTGTTATAATTCCGGATCGAATTAATGAACTCCTTTTTGGACATTTAAAAACAGTTAAAAAATTGTAACATAATGCATTAAAATCAAACTACCTGAAATATGCGAACATTTTATTGACATAAAGGACCCAAACAAAAAAAGAACATGAACCCACGCAGCAGGTTTTAAATGTAATAAAAAAGCACTCCGGCTAATTTTCCAGTTCTGTGGAACAAACAAGACGGACCGAATCCGCCATAAAGACAGTGCTCCCGGCCAAACGAGGCTCTGCTCGGAACAACGAGACAAATTATTGAGATAATCACATCGCCAGCAATTGCGGTAAGAAATAACATTTCTCAGAACCCACGTTTATTAGAAAAAACAAGCCACTGTAAAAATATTATTAGCTGTCAAGAGATGAACCAAGTTTATCCATCATTCGTTTTCTTTGAAATTCTATTTTGATTATAACATTTTTATCGATTAAGTTTAAATTGGAATTGTAGTATAGCAATATTGTCTGCAACGTTGTGAGTTTCAAGTATGACTAAGTGCTGTTAACGATGTGTAGGGAACTGTGATATCAAGAACACCCAGAATGCGTCTCTGTCTAAACTGACGTGCTGGCAGATCAACTACTATCATATAGCCAGTTTCCTATAAATCTAGATCTGTTGGGTCAGCCATGTCCACTGACCAGCGATCCTTAGTCATGAAGCATAAATTGTAGATAATCTACCTTCATTAAATGTATACTTCGGTACACCAATTATCGATTACAGGTATTCCATGTCAACCTTTGCATGAGCCAATTTCACTTGGTATCGGACAGCCGAAAAACTCGGGAAGCTTTATAATAAAACTGCACTCTATACGATGTGATGACAGTAAATTGAATGAGTCGGGCGCGGCGGAGTGTGTTTGCGGCGCTCATCAATCATCCCCGTATGGATTTCATTTTAATGCGACGTCATCGGCGTCTCGTATGGCTGCACAGTCATGCTACCCGAGCTCACGGTCTATTGTTTTATGCGACCGACACCCAAAGCCTAACTGAATATTTAGTCGTATAATTAGCTGCGACATTAGTAAACATAACCGTACTTTGTTAACATAATCAAAGGTAGGATAAGAGACATAAATTAATAACTTGGAAAGTTTAAAGCATTCTCATGCATCAGCCGCATTTCATTAGTATCCTCCACTGCACTGGACACGAGTGAGGCGACGGGGAGGCAAACAAATTTCCGGCTATTGTATTTACGGATACGGCAAATTAAATCCCCATTTGTAGGAGCAGGACACCTAAGGGGGGCAGTAATCCAATACCGTGGTCGCCTCCATTGTCGTCCGGCCTGCGCTAGTAACGGGCTTAAGAGCTTCGGCAGGAATCGAAAATCTACGAACATTTTGCAAATTAATAACCGGTCTCCGATACTCGACAATATTTCATACGGAGCGGGGATTTAAACGATAGGAAGCGTTCGATAGCTTTCCAGGTTACCGTATATCGACGTGTAACAATATTCATTTTGTGGAAAATTGTGTACAGACGAAAAAGCTTCCGATTTATTCGCTGAATTCAAAGGCTTATTTAGTGAACCCAGCCTATAGAGGCGCAACGATATTCGTGGAAAACACCGTGAGGCCAAAAAAGCCAAAAATGAAAACAACAATCAAATTCAGTGAGCGGCTCTGTAGTGGTACCCGTGTGGTGCAACGTACAAACAACGGTGATTCATGCTCCGCACCGATGCGCTGGGATTACTGCTTCGAAACAGATTATAATTCGTCACGCGCGTTCCACAATCCTTATTATGCAATACAATCGATCAAACGAATAACCTGAAAAAAATGGCCATGCCCTGAATTTTTGCTTCGCATTTATTGAAACACAAATGCTAATAGCATTTTCATCGCAATATCACTTTTGGTCTGAAAAACATTTGTTCATCAGTTTTGTATAAACTCTAGCAACCAATATAAATAACTAGATGGAGTGCGAAAGGCGCACTCCATTTGATTGGGCATTGTTTTGGACGGCCGGGCGTTAATACCATGTGCAGTGTATGCGATGCGAATCCAATTTTCGGACGCGCGACCTGAGCGGCGTCTATCCGCTGCTATCCATTAGTATGCAGTGTGCGCGTCGGTACGTGATCGCGGAAAACGTGATACGATGCGCAAGCAAACAAAAACCAGCGCAACTGAAATAGGCCCGAGCCGCTTCACCTTTGCCGAACGTTCATTGTTTTCGGTATTCAGCGAATACATTGACGAGATTTACTTTTCACTGCTGCAAAATTGATAACGTAAGTTTCAACAAGCCAAGCTTATCGGGCAGACAAAGTCTAAGAAGTACACAATCTGAGGCGGGTGTAATTGAAAAGTCTGCTCGTCGCGGACAAGAGTGATGTAGATAATAGAGCTTATTAAATATGCCGAACATCTCGGTGGCTGCCGAGAACGGATTGAAAATAATCTCTTAGGTAGTCATTTTTCAGAGTTCACGAGTGGCGACCCGGAGACGGGCGGGCGCACGATAGCATCGTCGGGGACAGATTGAAATTTAAAATGCGTAAGCCTCCCGAAATGACTACTAAAAGAAACCTCAAAGAGACGACGAACGGCAAAGATGACATATTTTTATGGAGTTTTATTAGTTGAAGACTTATTATCTAATCTGCTTTGTGAGGTATCTCTGAAGGGAGAACTCAGACACACGAACGATAAACTGTGATGGAGCAGTGCAGACATGTACGAATATTGTTTACTTTAAAAATAACGAATAATAAAGAATAAACGAAAACCCCAACACGACTAAAATGGCAAGAAAACAGGTTATCACAGTCATATCGATGTAATCAAATATTAACACACGTAAACTGCTAAAATCATAACCTTTCCTTTTTACTATTCCGCAGTCTGCAAAATAATACAGAAAAACATAATATAAGCTTCTTCAAGAAAGTACATAAATTCCATATCCCTGGTACATGGTCGCATTACACAATATGCGGTAGAATCCGAAAGTTGTCTGAATCCGTACGACATGGGCGACTCGGAGGACGATATTAATCAGACGATATGCAATGCAGGCAAACGTGTCCAACTTCAAGATTAGAATTCTGTGGAAGCCCGTAACAAATAATTGAGTCAGACATAGTACCTACTGGCATTCTATTATGAAGTACTACGTTAGAAGAGTTTGGGATAAAGTATTTTGATTTTTCAAGTTTACAATTGTATTTTTATCATCGTAGCCGTTTTAGTCAATGGATGTCATCATCAGCCTAGCCTTTTCCCAACTATGTTGGGGTCGGCTTCTAGTGTCACTAGATGCAGCTGAATACCAGTATTTCACATGGAGCTACTGCCTATCTGACATCCACAACCCAGTTGAAACTAGGTAATACGTTACCCAAATGAAAGATCAACAAATGACAGCCGGGGCCAACAGCTTCACGTGCTTTCCGAGGCACGGAGAAAACTCGGTATGTAACGGGTGGTCACCCATCCACAGACCAGCCTAGGGAAGCGCGGCTTAACCCTAAGATCATCCCGAACGGCTACAATTATTAAGCCACGAGCTCCCCCAATCATCGAGTCATTGGACGTACCAACGTTAAATAAATTCATCACGAAAAATTTAAAAGATTTTAGAAAATATGTGTGTGTGAGATATACAATTTGTCCGGTCATGGACTAGCGATATTCTAGATACTTATGTAGCGAGTGTTTAATTATACTCTTACGATACAGACTTGGGTCTAATTCACTTCCCCGCTTTTTGGCAGCCATTTTGAGATATTCTCTAAGCGTGTACAAAAATAATCAAATCTCTCAAAGTTTGGTCTTACTGAGACCAAAATAGGTTTATTCAGAGGGCAACAATATTGTCTATCGTTTAAATTGTGAAATGACGAGCTCACATTTCCGTAACTTTAGAAAACAAAATTAAAGTCCAAAAAACATGTAAATTAAAGAATGTTTTGTAAACAATTTTGTGAAAAAAAATGGTAGTTTTTTTTGAAAATCAATAAATTTAAGTACTAAAATGTTATAAATCATATGAAGTACATAGAATATCGCTAATCCGTGACCGGACACATTGTATAATTGTAACCAAATTCTGGCAAGCATCATGTTAAAAATAAATTGTAAGTACTCAGAAAGTTATATACATCTGGTAAAAAATCTGTAATCTAAGCTAGTAAAATGGCTATACCATCAGGTTTGTTTTTGTTTCAACTCAACTTGGCTGTCAAAACCAGAGCATATTTTTAGCGAGCGTTTCGTTGGCTTTTTCCATTTTACTGCAGCAATCTTAGTGCAATTCGTTTTTTGTTTATTAAAGAGGCTTTTAAAACCCCATCATTGGTACCCTAACCCTGATGAAAGAAAACATCAAGAGGAAACTAAGATAGTGTCGTAGGACCAAAATTTGGAAGACATGTGACATCTACCAATGGCACTGGACTTTTGGTATGGAAAACAGCGAACTCTCCGTACGCAAATTATGCGACTTGGATGTGGATAGCGAACACAAGCCCGTTATACACCGAGGTTGCGGGTTGTTCAGGGAAGCAGAAAGGCAGGGCGTTTTTGCCGATTATCAGCCTAATCCTTACTAATATTATAAAAGTGAAAGTGAGTTTGTTTGTTTATTACCTCTTCACGCTTTAATGGCTAAACCGATTGTGATGAATTTTGGTACATAGATAGTTGGGAACCAGGAGACGGACATAGGCTAATATTTTTTTGAAAAAAGTGGGATGTGAGGGAAAACTTAGCGTTGCTATTACAAATCAATGAGGCGCAAGGAGAACTGTGTTACCCCAAATTTAACGCGGGCGAAGCCGCGGGCGAAAGCTAGTTTGAAATAAATTACTTTTGATTTTGTTCGAAAAGTATAACGCGGCCACGGAACATAAAGAGCAAAAGAAGGAACATGGGTATGTTTTAGTCAGACATGTACTGGGATACTTTTATGGGAGTTATTTGATAATTTCCCATAAAAAAAAACCGTTATACGATTCAATACAGCAGACTCTTCACAGAGACGACGCTTTTGACCCAAAAGTGGGAATATGTTAGATGTTACTTACGTTTATTTTCATCATTTAATTTTTACTAGCTTTTTTGGTATTAAATTGTGTAGGTATTTAATATACTTACTAATATTATAAAAGCGAAAGTGAGTTTGGTTGTTACCTCTTCACGCTTTAATGGCTAAACCGATTTTGTTGAATTTTGGTACAGAGATAGTTGAGAACCGGGAGACGGATAAGGCTAATTTAAAAAAAAAATGGGAAGTGAGGGTGAAAGAGGGAAGCAAAGGGAAAACTTAGCGTTGCTATTACAAATCAATATGGCGCAAGGGGAACTGTGTTACCCCGAATTTAACGCAAGCGAAGCCGCGGGCAAAAGCTAGTTTACAATATATGCAGAACGTCATGTTTTATTTTTTATAGAATCCTGAATTAGATTGTTGGTATTTTCCTATCAAGTTGTATTTTTTATCTAGGTGTACCCAGTGGTATCAACCACTGCTCAGCTCCAGTGTCGTATCATGACGTTATATTATAGTCTTTAGTCTTTCTCGATCAATGGGCTGTTCCAACAGTAACTTATTTTGTTCAATTCGAACCATTCGTTCCTGAGAACTGTAGTAGCAATGGCGAATGAATAATTAACATAAAAGCTGCTTTTAAAGGGCTTTTTTGCGAATTGGAAATTATCAAATAACTTCTCCCGCAGGAGCTGGACGAAGTGTCAGACTTAAACTGACTAAAAACCCACACATGTTCCTTATTTTGCCTTTTATGTTCCGAGGCCGCGGTTTCTCTTTCGAACAACCCGAAAAACCGGCTTTTCAAGGGCTGGATTTTACTTTGGCCAGAGGCTAAGCATTGCCATACAACGTGGCAACGCTGCTAGTCTCTTGGGGACATAACTAATTGACAGAATTGAGAACAAATCTTTTTTTTATTCTTTTGGAAATTATTTTCAAGTTCAACAGTAATTCTTACTTATTGAATTGTTCATTGTAAATGCTAAAAATTGTGAGGATATATGGTTTTATTTATTTGTGAAATTAAGCTAGAAATAAGTACTTACAATAATACGAAACATAAAATTTTCATAAATAAACATATTTTTGCTCCTTTTCTGAACCAAATGCTATGTGCAAAATGATTATCTAGAGCTTTTTATCCATGTTATCTATTTTCCTTCTATTCCAATCAACAAAATGAAACGAGCTTTGAGTTCTTCAGAAATGCAATTACGAAAATAAAGCTTTAGAAAAAATGCCATTCCTTTGCATACAATGATTTGTTTAACATTGCTGTTATTTTATTTGTAAGATTTCCACTCCAATTACTTCTCATTTCTACTCAAAGCACGAAATTGCATTTCTAGAGGAATAAATCACGTCTTTCAGGACTTTGTGGACTGCCTCGATGGTTTAGTGGTCGCAATCGCCAGTGCATGAGGCCCTGGGTTCGATTCACGGTTTCAGGAAGTTCTCAGTAACAGCCATGAAGGCTAGATTTGACCCGGTTGATAGCAATAGGCTCGTCCTACATGAGAAATATTAGAATTAGGTATATCTGTCTAACTCTTTGGAGATCACGCCTTAATAGCTATCACGTAGGTGGAAGGTAATTAAGAAATCTGTCAGTCATGCACTTGTTTGTATCAAACAAGTTTTGTATATATTCGTGGTGGATGGCGTCCATCTCTAAAAGCAATGGGAAATTGCATGACTGCTTATCATTTTAATATGCATGTCTTGCTATGATCAGCTTAGCTAGCTTGGGCCTGCAACTTCGCTCGCGTTATAGTAGAAAATTATCAAAGGGAACATTTTGGATAATGTAGCTTTCAAGAGGTGAAAGAATTTTTAAAATCGGCAAGTAGTAGTAGTTCCAAGAGATCACTTCCTACAAACTTACAATCTTACTAATTTTACCTCTTTATAATATTAGTGTAGATTAATTAGCGGCATACAGTTTTGAGAGTCATTCTAATTTTAAATGGCAATCAGATGTTTGAAAATGTCTATACCTATAAAAATATTAATAAAGAAACGATGAAAAACTTACTGCCTAAAAGCCTCTAAAGTGAAGCACCATCCTCCTTTATTAATCGCATAATAATACCAATAATAGTTTTGGACACTATGAGAGCAATGTGACAGGATTAAATCTATGCTATGATCATTAAGACATATATGGGCCGAGCATACTACAAGCTGGTTCATTTGTTTCAATCAAAGTGACATCGACTACTTACAGTGAAAAATCGCTACGACAATGGAGACAGTCAGTCTGGTTACTTGTCTCCTTTGCTGACAGTACAAGGTGTCCATAAACAATAAACCGGCTGTCACTCACCTACAACCAGGTCATCTCGTAATTTGTTTTAATTTCGGAACCTTAAAACATAGCTAACAAAGTACATAATAAGACGAATCAATCGTTCGTTAGTAGCAACTTCAGGGAGCTTTTAGCTTTGTTTTTGTTATTGTTAAGAAGTACGTACAAGAAGCCTTTGCTTGTTTATTATTGGATGAAACTCGGCCCTGGGACTGCCTACAAGAATAAATTGAATAATTATTGCGAAATTTTGATTTCAACGACAAGTTTGCGGTTGAACTTTTTTGACGATTTCATGATACTTTGATGCTTTGTGAACAGTCATTAGAGATTATTTCTTAAATATTGGCAATGGCATCATTTAATTCAATATGTTGCTCATTGCCATTACTCCTTACCCCGTGATAAACACGTAAAAACAACGGAAGAATTAGATTTAAATTTGCACTATACTGTCTTAGACATAGCTTCCTTTCCTCGTCATTACAGAACAAAACACCTGGGAAAAGCGAGGAAGACCTCTAGACTTGGTAGTCTAAACTAGAGTCAAGATTTGAAAGAATACATCACGATGAAATAAACCGAACGTCTCTAAGACGGTTTTGAATACATCGAGCTACTTGAACAACGGTTTTCCAACTTAAATTGTGTTCAAAACCAAACAAACCAAATACAATTCCATAATATCGAACCGCAAACATCACCATTCGACTATTCAACTCGAGCCCGTTTCTCCGAGCCCCATATCGGGATATCCGCCATCCAAATGTACGATCATGTAGAAGTGGGTCAAAAGTATCTTCATTATGGGCAAAGCACAGGCGTTACGTGGTGGTGGGCGGTTGAGGCGTCTGTGAGGCGCAACAGGCGCCCCGCCCCCGCCCGCCGCGCGCAACAGGCGCCGGGCCCGACTTACTTGTTGAATCGACCGACCTAGTAACGTGCCAAGACACTCGACACACCAAATTCTCATACATAAGGAAAAAGGAAAGAATGGTAAGGCTACAAAAGGTAGAACGTGGTAGGGGCAACTGGCACCCATCGTGGGACCAACGCACTCTTCCTAGTGCGTAATCTCGCTAGGATTAGCGGTTCATGACATGTTATCGAAAACTTAGATTAATTCCAACCCATACATTATGTTTTAAGTACCTACAATCGTTCAGTAAAGGACATCCCAATCCCATTTCATTATATTTGATGATATAGACTTAGAATTAGAATTTTAATCAGATTTTAATTAGACTTAGAATTTTAAACTGCAGCCCAAAGTAATTCCTTATCAGAAAATGACCTTCTAATAAATTCTTTCAACAAGCGGTCATCAACATACCTTGTACCAACTTCATTACTAATTATCAAACAAATTGATATCTAATAGAAAAAACAACGTAGTCCAAAAACGCTTCAATACTGAAATTACCACCAATTATTCAGTTTTACTAATTGCACAGAATACTCTGCCAGTTGCAATAAGCTTTTCGAATAACATCAGTCATTACCTAAATTAATACATTTCTATCAATACCATAGGGGGTGTTCATAGAAATTTTATGTAAAATACTCCTAATATTGACATCTGCTAATAAGGAATGCGCTGCGAACACTTTTCAAAAATATACTTCTGAACATTTACAAAGCTACGAACGTCAAAGAGCAGAGCTTTACCTCGAACGTGTGCATTTCAAGTGACATTGCTGGAGCGGCTTATATGCTAAGTACTACGCTGTGCTACAATAATATGTTTGCTGCTTACAGGGTGTTTCTGAAACTTACTAAAGCTCGTCCCTCGAGTTTAATAGCACACCGTTTCACAATGTTTTGAACTGAAAGAGATAGGCTTCGCTTAAGAAGCAACAGAAGCATTCTTAAAAATATATTTACCTACTAAATAACATTTTTTCAACAACATTGGTCCTTTAATCACAAAAAAACACCTAACTCATCAAAAAATTGGTCCTTCGGTACCAACAACGGTATCACTACTTTTTGCGACATCCTGTACAAGCATATGCTGTCTGTTTGCACGGCACACTTTACCGCAAGCACCAAAGTTCCCCTGAGCCGCTGCAATGTCGCAACTATTAATTTGTTGCCTCGAAAAGCACCTTGAGTTATTCACGTGTTACGCGGGCCACTAATTTGCCAACATAATAGTGAGTCTCAAGTCAACACCTCGTATGTGCATAATGTGTTTCGGGAACGTTGAAGACAGTTTACACTCGACTTAACAAGGTGTTATGAAGACGCTTTGAATTTATAAAGCTGGGGAAATTCGTGGGTAGCTCGTTTGACATCGTGATCCCTTCTAATGATTAAAATCCTCAAACGGTTCGATTTATGTCAAAGAGTTTCTGTATGTTAAGGAAAACATAACAATGTGAGGAATAGCAAAAATACGAAAATATGTTCTCCAATCGTGACTGCTTAAGAACATATTTTGCTTGATTTTTTAACACAATAACTTTCTCACCAGTACCATCCTCATTTGTAGGAAAAGTATTTTTTTACATAAAATGAAGCACTTACCAACTAGCGCCAAAATTACTGTGAGGAGCGGTGCGGCCGGGAAAGATACTGTCACGTTGAACTCTAGCATCTGCAGTAAGTCCACTAAAACAAAAGTATCCACAATTAACAAATAATACTAACAAACATTACAAAGCCAATTTACGTTTTTAAATTTTGTAATTATTAATCTCGAAATCCGCGTAAAAAACTATATCGTTTTTAGATTTTTTTACTTTCACACCTGTGAAAATTACTCGATTTCTGGTAAAGATAGGGTATTTTAAAGGTTTTAGGAACATTTATATCATTATTTTTTTCGGATGGTTGATCATCAAATAACTTCCCCCGCTCTGGGCGCAGGGGGGAGTGTCAGACTTTTCCTAACTGAAACCCATGCACGTTTCTTCTTTTGACCTATGTGCCTACGCATAGGGCAAAAAAGGAACGTTCCGGGGCCGCGGTATGTCTTGTGACCCAAAACACACCACTAAATTCTCATATTACATGACTATTTTCACATTATATAAAAATAGCAATTTTGAAGAATTATCGACAAGCCAATTTAATATTCGCATTTTCCATTTCATAACTGGCACACCAGTTCTCAGAATACTTTAACAGCGGGATACATCCCATTTTATTTTTGACGAAATTCGCCGAAATCACTCTCTGAATTTTGTTGGCATTCTCCAATAGGTTATTATTATTTTTTATGTAGTCCATAATATATAATTGTACATAAAATACATAAAACATATAATACATAAAAAATCTCCGATTGTACATCCACGATAAACACATTACGTCATGTCATTTAGATGTGTGCTGTTGTAATGAAATAAAATCAAAAGTAATTTAATCAAACTAGGCTAATGATCAGCACTTTTTGAACGTCAATACACAAGACAGTCCTTCAACAGGCTCACCCTTCGCCACTTCCTAGTGATTGAGCTGGGGAGAAGTGGCGTAACAAACTCCCCAGCACAGCAACACAACTATGTTGTAGGTTCGAAGAACCAGATATGTGTGAATATATAATAAAAATATATACTTATGAAAGATTATTTTTAATTGAATCGGCACATTCGCTAGCATACATCAATATACCAAAATAAAAGGTAAATACTCTAGATTTCCTTTCGGGGTTGCAGGTTGTTTGAAAGAGATATCGCAGCTCCGAAACAAAAAGGAAAATGGCTGCGTTTTAGTCAGTACAAGTCTGACTTTCTCCCCCGTTTCGCCCAGAGTGGGGGAAGTTATTTGATAATATGCCAGCCGCAAAAAAAATGCTCTGTATTTAGTGGCGTCTATTACATGACTAATAGGTAGCCGTACAAGCTGCTTGTGTGCAATATCCTTTCCCTCGCAGACTGTTCACCGGATATTTAGTTACGAAACCCAAATAGCTCTCTAAGGATGCGGTTTAATACCTTCCTGTATCGATATTTCATAAAATAACAACTGCTGTTATATATTTTACAGTGAAATTATGAATAAGTGTTATAGTGCACATTTAAAACAAGCATAAGAGAGCGCGGCGTGCCATAAGCCGCGCTTAGCGCCCCCTGGAGGCGTGCGCGCGCGACGACTCCGCACGTTAACGCGATCAAACGGCTGCTATATGAATTTTTCATGTGCCACGAGAAGTAATGGTGTCGCCCGAGACGTCGGATCATTCTTTACGAGCCGACAACGGAAACCTTTAAAAATATACGATTTATCTATTGCAGTATTGTAGGTATACATTGCGCCACCGCACACCAGACAGTGCACTCAGACTTTTCAAAATCGGATCCAAAGTTGGCAATTTTAGTAAAAAAAAATGAGCTACCGGCTAAATAGATTAACCGCTTCCGAAACTCCCGGTAAAAATCCACCTAAATAGGGTTGAGTTCAAAGTGACGCACCATATCACGGTTTGGGAGAGTAGATCCGTAATAAGATAAAGGTTTTATCGTCTTTTCGTTAGCATAGTTCTCGTGTGCTCCCAGTTTGTCTGAGCTTTGCGGACGGTTGTTTGCTTAAGGTGGGATAATCCCGGTACTGTTTCCGTATCGAATACATACGCCTTTGTCCCCTCTGTCATCTTTTGATGTTGTCTAGCTGAATAAAGGGTTTGATATGACGAATCTAAGGAGTTATTCTATGAAAGGTCGCCCTTAGTACGTCTTAAGACCAGTAAAGGTTCCTTATTATAAAAAGATTATCTTGACTGATGTTCCAATTGTTAAATCTAATCTGCGGTTTAAGGGTTATTTATAACTGAAATCGCCCTTTATATGCTCAAACATACATCCTTCACAAAGAGAGTTAATCGGGTATTAAAAGAAAATTCCTTGTCCAGAACAGAAGACACTTTTTGATATTTTCAATAAAAAAAAAATGAAAATTGCAACGTCATCGTTCATCATTCATCATGTGAAATTAATTTCGCCGTCGCTTCCCCCGTTCCCGTTTCGTTGCGTACTTTCTACGATTTACTGCGCGGATTCATATTACCGTAAAGTATTGGTAGCAAAGGAATACGACGACACGACGATATTAAATATTGTGCAATATGCGATCCCGGATTTAAATTTACAAATTCCATTTAGGAAATAAATTTAGATATTTTAAAATGAAACGTTTTCTGATACGGGCAATAGGTTGAGTATATTCTGTGAACGAGTAGAGCAATCTCTCTTGACGCGGCGGAATGGTGGAGGTCGGCGAAGATACTTGACGCTCGGAACAATGGAGCGCGCAGGTAATTGGCATTAAACCGTGCTTGAAACGGTTGTTAGTGCAAGCCGGAGCGGCGAAAGGGCGGCGCCTCTCCGATACCGCTTGCCCTAATTAGGTAGAAATACGAGAAATAAGAGGAAAAATGATATTGTCCCAGAGCTATCGTTAACACGAAGCGCTTTACTTTTCGTGAAAAGTACCTACCAATGCTATATACGTAATAAGCACGGTTATAGAGGTGCTTATGTAGATACTAGATCATACCCGCGGCTTCACCCACGTAGCGATCGAATATTATCCCAGGAAAACGTAGACCGGGATAAAAGTTATCCCCATCTGTTAATCGAGGTTATAAATTATCTGTATGCCAAATCTAATCCAAATCCGTTCAGTAGTTTTTGCGTGCAAGAGTAATAAACATCCATCCTCACAAACTTTCGCATTTATAAAATTAGTAGAATAGTAGGATGAGAACAAATATATCTGCATACATCTCATCAAAAGTAGACGTTACATCATAACAAAATTATAATGTATAATAAAGTTAGTAGAACGGTGAAGCAGACGTGAAATTCAAACAAAAACAAAATGAATTTGCGCGAAGCGTGGACCGGGCGGGGCGAATAAGTCAGATTTTATTGACGTCGGCACATCATTATTATCTGCTTATTTTCGTTTTCGCTCCGATACCTTTTTAATACCTTATTGCTATGGAAAATTACGTTCTATTTGAGAGCAAAATAATTGGCCAAATTACATCCGAAATCGGCTTATAGAAGGAAAAATTTGCAAATTAGATACTTAAAGGATTTTCAAACCTACGTTAATACCCTAGCGTCAATTTTTATTTTTTGGGTTCCTTGGGAAACACTTTCATGCGTTTTTTTTTATTTACAGACACTACACGTGATTAAATATATGCAATTTTTTTACATATTAGTTTTAATTAGAGGTAAAATATGGTTAATTCTAAGCTACATGAGAGTCAGTATATACCTACCGAGGCCATCAAGGGCAAAAGAAAGAACATGGATGGATTTTAGTCAGTAAAAGTCTGACACCTCCCACTCCACCCAGAGCGGGGGCAATAAATCGCCGATATCAAATAACTTCTAAAAGATGCTGGTCCTTATACTTATTTCAAAAACTTTGTACACCATGTTTTTCGCAAATAAATATACCTGTTACATATTTACAAATAAAAAATAAACCAAGTTAGTATTGGAAATATCAGTAGACATTTCTTTTTAAATGCGAGAAAATATGACAATAGTCTAAATGAGCGGAACATAAAAAGTACACATAACCACAAAGTGAAAACATCAAACGGCATTGCCTCGCACACACGTAAACCTACACAACATAACGTTTCTCATATATAACGACATTTTCATAGTAAAAAAAGACTACAATATCTTATTTTCAATGGTACGTTTCCAATTAGTAATATTTTCAAAGAAATTCTATTTCTGCGTTAAGTAGTCCCAAGCTTCGTAGTACATTTTATTTTCACAATTTTCTTATATTTAATAACGTTAAATTGGTACTAGATGAAGCAGTACAAGAGCTACTAAAGGCTCTCTATCAAAGCTTATGCAAACAAGAGGTTGCTCATTTTCAGGTTAATTTATGTATCGACTAGCGACCCGCTTTGCTTCACACGGTTTTTATGACTCGACCAAACATCGTGAATTAATATATAAACGTGAATTAATAATGTATGTAACGTCATGCTCCCCAGATCATCTATTTTGTTTATACATTTCCGATAGTACGGCATGTAAACTGAATCTAGACGCGGTAGCGTGGCAAGCCAAGTTCAATCTAAGAACTGGCTACTGCTAGCAGTACCGTGAGACTACACGAACCATTTGGAGTCACTTTTGAACCTTTCATAGCTTTTTTTTTCGGGTGGGAAATCATACAATGACTTCCCCCGCTCTGGGCGGAGCGGGGGGGTATGTCAGACTTGTACTGACTAAAACCCACCCATGTTCCTTCTATTGCCCTTTACGTTCCGAGGCCGCGGTATCTCTTTCGAACAACCCGCAACCCCGGCAGAACCTTTCATAGCTTAAAAAGTGTTTCACATAAATGTGTCTTTAATTAATATATTGAGACTTGCCAAATGTCATAAACACACCGCATTTAGATATTAGGGACCAAAAAATATCATTTTTATCACTGACTGACCTATAGATTACGTATTATGACTCTAACCTAGTTCCAGGTGACCTAAAAGTTCCAATTTGAGATCAAGATGGGTAAGTAGTTGTGTAAATACAAATTAATAAATCAGAAGTTAGTTTTTTTTTTATTTTTTAATGTATTGATTTTATTAGGAACACTTACTTATAAGTGCCTGTAATTTAAGTACCAGCAATCGAAATTGATGACAGGCGGTCTTTATGTGAACTTTATTTGGTAAAAAAGGTTTTTATCCAAATGTGTTCGTTTTTTTTTTTCAAATCATATTTCATAAGAACCTACTAAGAGAGTGCACAAAAGGAATGATATAAAATCAAAAACATAAATGTGTGTGATATAAATATGCCTTGCTAGTTGACTTCCACGACAAAAAAAAAGTGACATCTAATGGTGGTAAATGGTTGCCAAGTTCAACGCTCAGTCCTGAAACTGATTAATAACAACATAAAATATTTCAATGTGTTCTACATATACTTAAATCATCCAGAATTAATTCTTAAATTAATGTTGAATTCTGGATTTAAATTCTTAGCGTAGTTTTGAAGAACAATACGGTCACACGTACAGACACAAAAAGGAACTTATAAACGTAAAAGAAATTTCAAGTAGGTACCTTTTCAGACTAATTATTACAAGCAAAAAAATATCTAGAATGCACCCTATTCGTGTTCATTTTGGGAATAAAATACATGATGAAAATATTTGCTATTTAATTTTGCACCTTTACGTAATTAACAAGAACTTTATTCAAGGAAATATACGGTTCTGCACATTGGTAGAGATTGCGCCTCGAAGGTAGCAATAGTAAGTTTATCGCTCAAGGAGCAAGTGAAGCAATTTGCTGTGTGAAGCGGAGCAAGCGGAGCGGGTGAAGCCGTGCAAGCGAGCACGTCTCGAAAACACCAATTGGAAATTACAGTTGCGTTCAGATAAATTTCGTTTTAATTCTACATAAAATTTAAATTGATAAATCTCTGAATATCTGAAGTCAGAACACACTGCAATATATGATGACTGCTCTTTTATACTTTGATGTAAAAAGACCCATCATTGCAGCCTAGCCAGCCTACGTATTCTATACATTAATCAATAGCAGGTACCTGCAAATCAGTAAAGGGGAACTGTGTTGCCCCGAATTAAACGCGAGCGAAGCCGCGGGCAAAAGCTAGTAATGAATAAATAATAAATCTAATATCGATGAATACAGCATGTTAAGGCCTTTAGGCACATGCCTGTATTAACATGTACCAATAATACCTACAAGATAAGTACCTAAAAGCGTTAACTAAGATCATTCCGGAGAAACGTAACATACACGACGACACGAAGAAGTTTACGGATTTCCGTGAACTTCTTCGTTTCAACGTGCTAACAAGAGCTTTTACTCTTGTGAGCAGATCTACGTAAAACCTTACGATCGAATGATAACTCTTGTACCAAGAGAAACTAGTAGGTAAATACTACTGGTTCTAGCAATACATTTTATATTAACACTGCCACAGAATATTACCAAACCACATTCGCAGTAAAACATGAAATTCGAGAGGAATTACATATTAAAATGATACACAAATTAACCTCAATCTCTTACAAAATACTCTTTCAAAGCCGTACACGGGCGCTTCATTCACTTCCATTTAATTATTAAAACACGCTCGTGGTTACTTTACCCCACTATATTTTCATTGCGAACAAACCATTTTTGTTCATTAAAATCAGACTAAACAACGTTTGTTGTATAATCCTTAAATACGGTTGTTTTTCCTACGATCCATTAGCGACGAGAGAGCTATTTCGAGAATTAAAAACATCCAAAATACCTGCAAATGGCGAATAAAGATTGATAAAAATATCCCGGGACTTCTTTGAGAACACTTAATTATCTCGTCGGGATCGTCGACTTAATTCCGATATTTAATTATGGAAATGATCAACCCCTTTTTTACCGGGACTGCCTGATCCTTCAGTATTAATTAAGGTGGGTCAATCAGAGTGCAAGAAGCAGGAAACTATGCTGTGTTTTGTTATTTTAAGTGAGTTAGAAGCTGTAGGTTTGTCCTGACATCACGTGTCTAATCCACGAAGAGTAGTACCTAGTAGTACCTATATACACACCTCGCAAGTTTTGTTTTAAATCATATGTAATAAGAGGTATGGCTGTTACCGCAAATCAAATTCCTAATGGAAAAAAAAAACTCATTTATATTGACTTTTTTAAACCTGGGAATAGAACCCGAAACTTCACGCCAGGCAAGTTCTCTGTCTTACTATCATCAAATAACAGGGATAAGATATGGTGATACCGTCATCAAAAAATAAACTTCATAGTTATGAAAACCAACACATTCCATGACTTAAACCAACCAGCACATTCGCAATCCCAATAATGACCAACTTCATTAAACGTATACCGTCAACAATTAAATTAGGTGCGGCAAACAGCGGTCTGACCAACGCATACCGCATAGTGCGGTTCTTTTGTATACAATATCGACATGGAGATGTCGCATCACTAGGTACTAATTATAATAATAACGGTCTAGTAAAGCGAGTAGCTTATTGTATTGGTATAATAAATTTCATTTTGATAGCAATCATTATTGAAAAAAAAAACTTAATGATGGATGACAAACAATTGCTAAGCTGTTAGACCGCAGTTCACAATGGATAACCTAATTGGTTATCTGGTCAAGCGTTACTAGTTAATATTTCCTGCGCTCAAACCGTACAATATATCTAATACTAGCTGTTCCACGCGGTTTCACCCACGCTGCTCAGCACCTGTTGGCCGTAGCTTGATGTTATATAGCCTATAGCCTTCCTCAAGAAATGGACTATCCAACACTAAAAGAATTTTCCAATTCCAACCAGTAGTCCCTGAGATTAGCGCGTTCAAACAAACAGACAAACTCTTCAGCTTTATAATATTAGTATAGATATAAAATTCTCGTGTCACAGTTTTCGTTCCCATACTCCTCCGAAACGGCTGGACCGATTTAAACGAAATTTTGTGTACATATCGGGTAGGTCTGAGAATCGGCCAATACTATTTTTCATACCCCTAAGTGAGCAGCGGGTGAAACCGCTGGGCACAGCTAGTTGTTAATATAAAACAATTCGCTGTACTATCCAGTACAGCCAACTATTTTGTACACAAGTTGTTTTGTGATTAAAAACGACAATTTTGGAATTCCTTTTAGGAATTCGTCGAACGAGGACTGGCCCAAAGAACAAACAAGGTAAATGGTACACTTATGCCTCATGCAATAACCTGAAATACTACACCATCGGAGTTGCGGGTTGTTCGAAAGAGATACCGCGGCCCCGTACCATAAAGGGCAAAAGAAGGAGCATGGGTTGGCTCAGAGCGGAGGAAAATATTTGATAATTTCCCATCCGCAAAAAAAGCTACACCATCCAAGCATAGATAGGAAGAACCAAGTCAGTTCGAATGGTGCTCACGGTATTTCCTATGCCACGAACACAAGACTCCGTGCGTTACACGTAAATGTACTGGTATATAACCAAACCCGCAGAACCAACTCGGAAAAACACTGTAATAACTATCCCTACAACTTACATCATCGACTTACATTTATTTAACGTTTGAGTCTTGTATCTTCCACTTGAAAAGCTTTAAGGATAATCAAATGAAAACAATGTAGAAGTATTATTATAGTTCCAATCTACGGAATGGTACAAACGGCAAGTATGAAATAAAAATACGTTGGAAATGAAATCAATACAGCCACAAAACAAAGCAAGAGTAACAGGCTGCTATGAAACAAACAGATTTAAAAAAATACTTGTCTGTAGTCTTCCAATTTCATATTAAATTTAAGATAATTAATTGTTGTGTTGTAGCCGATTGGGGTTGAAACAGTAGGGCCTTGAGATCCGATTGCCTACCTAATATTTAAGAATATCGAAAATGTTTGCTTGACGCTTTTTTTTGGGTGGGAAATCAACTAACAACTTCCCCCGCTCTGGGCGGAGCGGGGGGGACTCTTGCATTGTGCTGACTGACACCCACCCGCGTTCCTTCTATTGCCCTTTACGTTTGGTTGACGCTTCACGTGACCAGGAAGCTGGTTTTTCTTGGCCAAATCCCAAATGCCATGCCATCCAAAGTAGCAGCCTTCTCTGCACTTTTCCTCACTGCCCGTATTTATTCTTAATTATGATATTTGAAAATATTTTTATTATCATTTTAGATTCAATTTATTTATTCAATAACGTTTTTACATCGTATCTGAATTACTTAAACTAACTGCATAAAAATACCGTAAGTACATACAATTCATCTTTAAATCAATACATTTTTTTAAAGATTTATTTGTAGTTTGTTAACACATCGACAATTTTTGTAGTTTGTGTTTAACAATGCAAATATATCGATAAGAGCAGAGCAGAGCTTATTCAGTATCCATTTTATAAAACACTAGCTTCCGTCCGCGACTTCGTCCGCGTGGCATAGTTACTTCGGGGTTTTTTTTATTGCGGATGGGAAATTATCAAATAACTTCCCCCGCTCTGGGCGGAGCGGGGGGGAACTTTTACCCACGTAACGAACGAAAAAGAACACAAAATAAGCGGAAATGGAGCAACATACAAAGATCCGATGCTAATGCGAATATGCAGTGCAGCATAGGCATGTATGCTACTGAATATAGGGAAATAAGGACGGCACCTAGCTGCAACTTCCGATAAATCAATAGTATGATATCGATCAATAGTATATACGATCCTTTGATAGATTTAAACTGGTGCACAAAACATGATTTTCAAAGTAAATGAACATGTCTGGTGTGTTTAGATGGCCAAATCCGAAACTATTTAGCATAGCAACAAATTAGGGAACCCGGTCTCAAATTTAAGTACAACTGTTAATCTATTCTATTCGTTACTAATATTATAAAAGCGCAAGTGAGTTTGTTTGTTTGTTACGTCTTAACGCCGAAATGGCCAAACCGATTTTGATGAATTTTGGTGCAGAGATAGTTGAGACCCTGGAGACGGACATAGGCTAAAAATCATGAGAAAAGGGGAGTAAGAGGCAACAAAAGGGGAAAGATTTTTTTTTTCGATCATCACGCGGGTTATAGTTAGCGTTAGCCCAAGTTATGCCACGCGGACGAAGTCGCGGGCGGAAGCTAGTAATTAAATAAATCAACTCTCAACAATATATTATGTCTGGACCTCTCCTTCCTCATTCCACACCACTCTTAGTCTGTGCGATCTCTGTCCATGTAACCTCCAAAACACTAATTATGACATTTAAATAACTTTATTATTTTGCTCCCGTTTTTCTTTTACAAACAACGGCATTGTTCTTAGCAATTAACCAAAGCATTGTATATAAAAACCTCACCCTCAAAGTAAAACTCTCAGACTTATTTTCATAAACAGGCAACATTTAAAAAAAAGTATTCGAATATGGTAACCCCATACAAGGGTTTCCAACACAGGACAGAATACGTTTGTGTGGCGTTGCACAGGGTGTAATCCTCTAAGCGTCCGAGCGTCCATGTGTGCCGGATCGTACACAACAGATCTGCGACCTAAAAATATCTTTTTATTCATCCGATAAGCTGCTTGAAGAGTGGTCCACACAGTTTGTGTTCTGTGTTAAAACCTTCTTTGTTGTAACTTAAACTCTTTTGTACTCATGTAGGCCAGTGTGTGGTGAATCTATTGTTAAGAAATACGGTTTTCGTGCGATTGTTTGTTCGGTAATGTATTTTGTAGGTTATTCCAGCTATTTAAAACGACGTGTCCTTCATTCGATAACAGTATATACGTAATAAGCGGTATGTGGGTTTCGTAGGTACACCGCTGCTAAACAGTTGGGGAATTACAGACATTATATAATGTTATGTAGATTAAAGTTATAATGACGACTTTATGTGACTTGAAACACACGTTTTTTATAACTCGATTCATTTCTGATTTCAACTACGCAAGGTTTTCTCTCTCCTATTAAAATAAGTAAAATACAAGAAAAACAGTTCTAAGTTCATCACGCTTTAGAAATATACCTTGGAAAACTGAGACATTTTAAAATTTTCACGACGATTTTTCCATCGCAAAAGATAATCGCTACTAAAAATGAAAGCAAAAAGAGCAAACATCTTCGTATTTCAAAAAATGAAAAACAAACTCTTTGCATCGATAAACAGCACTTTTTAAAAAGATTTTTTAAAGAGAGAACCAAAAACAACGTCAAAGCGAGTTCGCAGGTAACATCTCTAGCGGTACACAGGGATGAGTCGTCATAGAGACCAACTGGATCCCATTGAGCAGATTTACCCTTATCTGATATTGTGAGTTGAATAGTTTATTCTACAAACTCGAGCTAAGAGCTCCTTTAGATATAAATCTTATTTTACTGTTGGGGTTCTATACAAAAATGATAAAATGTGTACGCGGATATCACATTTGTCGTGTTTAAATGCGAATTCAACCTAAAAGTTGTAATATTTTTACAAAGGAATATTTCTCAATGAAAAGTCTTTACGCCTCGTTACATCATTTTTAACGTACATATCAAATAACACGTAACATTAAGCCTGTTATCTCCGAAGGGTTTGGCAGAGGTGTCCCTAATTGTAAACCCATATTTCGCCGGTCCGCATGCTGAGCAGTCAGACTTGCGATTTCTTAGACCAACGAGGCAGTCAATAATGCAGTTGTTGATATGAAGGAAGTCCCCTTATTTCAGATAGGTTGTCATCAAATAACTTTCCCCGCTCAGGGCGGAGCGGGGGGAGTGTCGTCAGACGTCAGACTTTTACTGACTAAAACCCATCCATGTTCCCTCTTTTGCCCTTTGTGTTCCGCAACCCCAGCAGGCATCAGTGGCTCTGGCAGGCCCCTCTGCTTTACTGATATCTCTTTTTGGCGCGTGTGCAATACGAACGCGTCGTCGACACGGCGCGACGAACGGTGAGCTACCCATTGCTCACCGTCCACAGAGCTATGTCTAAGGTGGCCGGGAGATGTCCGGAGCGTCACCCGCAGCGGCTGGGTTGGTTTGAGGTTCTCTCCCTCGAACGTCCGGCGTGCTCAAGTAAGTCCACGTAAATAACAACTTAATTAGTATAGATACCATGGTAACAAACAAACGTCCCAATGAACACATAACTTCGAAATAAGAAATCATCGTCGCATGAATCCCGGATATCACTAACGAACGACACGAGTAGTAGCTAGATGTAACTAATACGGTAAAATGGCTGCTCACAATATTTATTTTCTCTAATAAAATTCGCTTGTTTTTTCAACAAATTACACCTACAAATGCAGAAAACGTAATCCGAGTTCATCTGAAATCCTCCGCAATGAATTTAATAAGAAACAAAGGCGATGGTTGAAGAAAAATTGAGATTTTCATTTCGAAGCAAAAGGGATTTAAAAAGATTTTAAAACAATCATCGTATTGAAACACTACGGCAAGTGGCATAGCGGGGAAATACAGAAAGAAACAAATTATCTCCTATCTGGCTAATTGTCGGCAGATCAAAGAGGAGGTCCGGGGGGGGCGGCTAGGTAAATCCGAGGCGGTATTTTTTCACAGAACAGGGGTGGGTCGCGGCCGCGGGCGATATTCGTAATTATTGTTATTACAAAGAGTGCCTGAGCCGGCTCCCGACTCGAGAATTTTTCACTGAAATCATCCTCACCGCGTCTACTATGAGTATTCAAGGCGACATATAGCTGTTACGGAATAAAGTTTCAATACCATAATGAAATACGTAAGCTATGACAATATGAATATGATGTGTTGTGGAGTCCCACAGCACAGCATCATGCTGAGTGGTGACCTACTTGTCGCAGACACAGTGTGCAAGATTATTTTTTGTTCCATGTGTTTTCATTAATGTTTGTGATGCCTCATACGTTGAATTTTTTTTGTTAATTTGTATACTCTTCGTAACTGCGACTAATAAATATTTTTTCTGTCTTTCCTTCTTCTATATTTCTGAATACCGCTAAGAAGTCTAGCGTTTCCTCAAAGGACGTGGAAAATAAAGCAAATATTATTAATTGAGACTTACCAATGAATACGAAGATCTGATGGTGTGCGTAGCGCAGCAGCATTGATATGGACACCGTCTGCAAAAGGAAAAAATATAAGAAAAGTTGTTTGATTAATTCTCTGTAATCAGATCTCCTTTTAAGATACTGCAAGGAATTTATGTAAAGAATTTATTAAGTAACTGGCTACGCCGCAGTTACACCCGCGTAGACCGGGATAAAAAGTCTATATGTTGACCAAGGTTCCGTTCATCAGTTTTTGCGTAACAGAGTAACACACATACATACCCACAAACTTTCGTATTTATAATAGTAGGTCTCAATGGAAATTAGACTTTTTTGTACCTATATATCATTATTCTCTTCTAAAAATTTTTTTTTAACTACCTGCTCTTTTGTTTTGTTGTGTTAGTTATGCCAAAACATTAATATAATTTTGAGTTTTAGTTGAACATGTACAAACTATAACATGCCGCAATATTCTTAATTTTAGCTACGCTTACATTTGCTTCATAATTTATTTGCAACCATTTAATTAAGCTTTTCTCTGTAAGTGAATTTGCGATTCTTAAGAGCAATAAATGTCTTTAACCGTGAAAAAAAAACTATTTTCTTTTCTAAAGCACTCGGTCAGCTGGCATAAGTACTATCACAGCCAGGATCTATCATCTACGTAAGCTACCGTAAATACAACCCAGCATAGTTGTTATTTGACGGCATTCATATTTGTGACATACACTCTAAAATGCGCCAAAAAAGTGACTCAATCGACTTCAAATTTTATAACTTTAAATTTGATGGATGAATTCTGTAAGAAATGATATGAAATGAGTAAATTATGCAGTGACGTCTGATAGATTGGAAGAAGAAAAGGTGTTGCGCCGACCCCAAATAGAATGGGATAAGGGCAGGAAAATGATGATGATGATGTAATTTTATGTTTGTCCTTTATTTTTTTGATTATATATATTACCTAAAATTATCATCAAATAGAACTAAAAAAAATGAAATACTACTACCAATAAAATAAAAATTGTTGGTAGAATAGATTCTTTTCTCATTCCACAATGCCTTGTTTATTTCAACTAAATAAAATCTACTTATTTAGTTGAAATAAACTAACTACGAACTACTACTTAACACCTCGTCCCCACATGAATCAAATAGCATTTCTTACTAAAGAACAACCTTTATTCTGTTTACTTACGTAACTGCTCTGTCAAACACATTTTATGACGTACTTTTCGCCATTACAAGCTAAACTTTGTAGTCGATATAAATGATAAAGTCACTTCAAGCTGATACTCCCCAATAAGCAAGCTTTACTGTGGAAGCACACCATAAATGTTTCCGCAGAGGTCCCTACAAAGTACTGTGACCACACAAAATGAGCGCCTGTTAATAAAACGTAACATAAAATTGAAAATTCCTGTAGCTTTCAATCGTATACAATGTTACTGCATAAGGGTAGGTTCGTACATTTAGGAGGGCCAAACCCACAGTTACTTAAATGGATTCAATCTGCACTAAGCGTTTCGTTAATGAAATTCAATCGCGGCGAGGCGGCGCGGGGAGCAAATGATGTGGCGAAAAGATTGATAGCGGCCTCAGGGACGGAACCAGACTACCTTTACATACAAACATGTTGTACAGCTTATGAAATGTGCTGCTAGTTCGGTCAGCTCGCTTTCAACGATCGATTGATATTGCAGCGTAAAATCTAGGATCAGTATTTCGATTCTCGGCCTTTTGTTTTCAACTGAAAGGCTTTAGTTGATGTTCAGGTGATGAAAGCCACGGGCAACATACCTATGCGTCCGGAGTTGCGGGTTGTTTGGAAGAGATACCGCTGCCCCAGAACATAAAGGGTAAATGAAGGAACATGAGTGGGTTTTAGTCAGTAAAGTAGTTATTATGATTCTGCATCCGTAAAAAAAACGGCAAAACCGGCGAATCGACCTCGAAATAGTTCACAGTTTCAAGGGACATATACGATTTTAATTTCAACTCGATACCTCCATGCGTTTCCGAGATAAAAAGTCTTAACAGACAGACAAACAGGCAAAACAACAAGGTGATCCAATAAGGGTTCCGTTTTTTTCCTTTTGAGGTACGGAACCCTAAAAAGCATACCTATGCGTATATTTCAATCAGCTTATTTCTTTTCTATGAATTGTAGTTGCGTGGTATACAGAAACTAATGTTATACAATACCACAGTTATAATTCCAACATTCATCGCCGACATAGTCGTTAAAAATTTATCAGTGCGCTTCGTTCAGTCAATTCAAAGGCATTATTGATAGAAAATCTAAATGGTAAGCTCTCATACTTTAAGCTCCTCAACATAACAGACCGAGGTCATACAAGCTTGTAATTGCCTTTTATAACGGAAGTTTACCGAGAAGCTACAAACTATTTTGGTCTAGGTCCGGGCTGCAGTGTGACGGCGCGCCGGACCGTGCGGTTTCCAACAACGCAATGGGCCGGACGTAATCCTCCGAGCCGTAACCGACTGTTAGTTTTTACGGCACCGTAAAGTAAAGAGCGGCTCACATCGATCGTCTACCACAGTTAATATTAAAAGGCATAGTGGTTAATGCTCCGGCTTCTCCTTTTATTATAGGTCCAGTGATCGATCAAACGCGAGCTCCGACAAACGCTTCATTGTTCCTACTCCCAAGTTCGGGGTTGAATTGTTACGATTCGAATATACCTTGATGAAGCACTAGTAACGACACTTGCAAGTTTAGTGCGAATTGAAACGTGGATATGGTAGGTATTACAGTTCCGTACCTATAATAATATCGGAGTAATTTAGTTTTGCAAACATGAAATTATGTTGGATATGTAAAAATATTCTACCTACTTATTGATAGTTTATGTTTGTTTCCGATTCATGTTTTAAGGATGTTTTCAAGAGTAATAATTAAGGATAGGGTTATGAAAAGAACCAAAACTACCAACCAAACATTTGATTGCATTTAATCGTTATCCTACCGAAATGGAAGGAAAAGAAAAACTGTTTATTATATTCGCACAGGATAAGACAATAAAACAAATTTTAAAAATATAACAACAACAAAATAAAATTGAAAACTTATTAAATTTGTCATTTACGAGGCCAAAAGGCCTCTATCTCAGCATGGCGCTATAACATGGCAGCCATGCCACAACGCTCATATTCTGATAGGGCCAAAACAAGAATACAGTCCAACAACGCAATAGACAAATCGAGTTCCGAAAATCTTCGAATCAGCGAGTCATTAATAGATATCTCACATGCAGAATCCCCAATCCACTTTGAGCTTTGACAACGCACAGAATGTGAAACGGGATATATGTTAGGCAATACGTGGACCGTTTGACAATTGATTAATGCAATTTCTCCAACTAGAGACGTCGGCCATGGAATTAGTTCCCGTTACGTATATTGCATGTAAGCTGTCACAGACAATGCCAATATAACGCCGCACACGATACATACACTGACAAACAATGGAAATCAATATTAATATGATATTGTTGTTCATCAACGCGTGTGGGACATGAAATAGAGCTAGCTTGCAGAAACATTAATTTGAAATAGAAACTTATTTCTCAGTATACCTGTTCGCTTCGACGAGACCTTAAAAAATAACAAGCCCCTCTGCGAGACAATCCTCACATAAGTTGTCAAAGGAATATTTCTAGAAGTCTGGTGAAATCAAAGCTTCTTAAATCTATATTTGTAGCACAAATATATTAAAACCTTTGAAGCGTAACAAATAATGCGAAAAGAACTTTCTTTATATAAGTAAATTTACGAAAATAACGTTAAGAACAGTTACCACACAGAATGTAAAGCAAACCATAATCGCTATAAGAAGCACTATAAACAAAAACTGGTCAAGTGCGAGTCGGACTCGCGCACCGAGGATAATTTCAACTCGATACCTCAACGCGCTTCCGAGATAAAGGGTCTTGACAGACACATAGACAGACGGACGGACAACAAAGTGATGCTAATAAAGGTTTCGTTTTTTCTTTTGAGTTACAGAACCCTAAAACCGGCCAAGTGCAATTCGCATTCGTGCACCAATTACGTATACCTAAGCTTGCGACATAAACCGCCATTTCTTTTGAAAATAAATTTAAAAAACTGTTGGAAACCAAAGGGCTAACTGTTTTTTTTTATAAGCAAAGAAATCGTGATTTTTGTCCTGATGATTTATTTATCGTTTTTGCCTTTATTAGATTTACTATGTAAACAAATTTAAGAAGTTTAATTTAGAGCTATAATCTTGCATGGCCATTTATTTAGTTTGGATACAATGCATGACTAGTGACGTCATTTGAAATTCATTATGGCGGACGCGGAAAGATTAAGTTAGTTATTATGCTTTACGCATTCCCATAATACAGGTATCAAACAAAAGACTTGCTTAGAATGAACACTAGAATGCGTGTTTTTTTTTTCTTATAAACTATTATATTAATTAAAAACAGACGTCAAACTTAATACAGTAGGGGCTATTATCAGTATTACTGATTGTGATCATGGCTAATTAACAGAAATCAAAATACTTCCTTCATTTAAAAAAAAATATATTAAATTAAAAAGTAGTTTTTTATGCGTTTTAATACAACACCAATTATCACCATCGTCTGCCCGTTTAGTTTGCATAAGTTGTGGGAGTAATCTGAGCAAAATGGATTACATTAGCTTGGCTTCGAGTTTTATAACAAACTACTGAAAACTGTTATTTAATTTTTTTGCAGTTGTATGTTGCAATACCGAAGTACTTTACCATTATCATATTGATAGAATTTAAAAAAAATCACAAAGGTTGATCAGGCTACCGATTTAGCAGAGGCCTGGCGGCGTTGCGGGTTGTTCGAAAAAGATACCAAGACCCCGGAACACAAAGGGTAAAACATGGATGGGTTTTAGTCAGCAAATATCTGACACACACCCCCGTTCCGCTCAGAGCGGGACAAGTTAACTATTATTGTTAAACCTTTCTATTCTAATTACATCTATGTTCATTATTTACAAAATACAAATAATAAACTCATAACAAAAATATTTACTTACAAGAATCAAAATGGTACCGATTGAAAAGTATTTTTTAATCATAAAATTTACAAATAATAATTGAATTTTCTAAATAGGAATAGTCGCGATCAGCTGATTAACATGTCTGGCAAACATATTTACGTAATGGTCACTCCGCGCACTCGTGCCTCTGAGCCATCAAAAGTGAAATCTTGAGTTTATCCTTTTACATCCTGTATAACTTTACACTACTCTTTCTCTCTCATACTTTGCAGTTTGAGCAGACCACAACCAACTTGATAAATGTACTAATGACAGATATGTAACTACTACTGCATCTAATCTCAGCAAAACATTACGGACACAAGTGCCTAAAATACTTGTAAACAATTCCCGCACATCAAAATTTAGATGCAACCAAAACTTCCGACATCACCTGAGAAGTTTCAAAACACAGAAGTGGCTATTCGCGTAAGAGTTTTGTAAAACAAACATAAGGCAGGTTGGAGTCTGAGCGGGCGTCAGAATTTGGAACCGTAATAAAGTTTGAAAGGGCCATAAAAGAGCAGTAACTGTAACTCGGGAGAGAGCCTGATTTTAGTGGGGTAGGGACCGCGCCACGATAACCTATTAATTGATCTGTAATGTCTTTGTGAAATGCAACACGCTCTTGGGACGCGTTGTTTTTGGATTCAAAGATAAGGAAGAATTATTTTTTTGGTAATTTTTGTATGTAACTAAGCTTAAACTGTTCGATCATACGAAGCTGTGGCTAACATAGTAGATGTAGATTTTAATAAAGTAGTTTATAAAAACGAAAATCAAAGCCTTTCTCGTATCTTCTGAGAAAACCCTTTCCTTTCATTTGATACCAGCATCATGGGAATAAATAAAAGCTAGTCTAGTCTGCCATTTTAAGCTAACCATGCACTGTCATCCATGCTAAATGTGTTGCATTATTTCAGCTTATTCGGAAACAAGGGAGTGGGTCAAATATAATATAACTTGTAAGTTTTTTTTTTGTTACAAAAATATCACAGAATCTTTGTTAAATAAATTTTTTTAAGAAAATGATTGATGTTATTATTGCATTCAAACGCAAAATAAGTATTTATTGCAGCAAGTAAAACTAATTTTTAACCTGTAAATAATGTTAATTACAAAAATGTTACATTTGTAAAAATAAAACATATCGAGTGCTGTTTCAGGAAGCGCATAAAAACGTTATTTCAATTCATCAAGAACATCATTTTTATTATAGAGTATATGACCCTATTCGTAGCAGAACATGAAATTCGCTCTGTTGCGTATTGACATCAGAAAAACGTGTCCCCGCTACTGAAGTGAAAAGTTATGTTTGTAACATGAGCGCAAAATTATTTGCATTTAGTGCCTTTGAATTCCTCGCCACGCTCAGGATTTTAATTTAGAATCACTTGCTGCACTCGTGATTGACAATTATCTCCTTCGCATGTTCGGGACTCCAAAAAAATAACGTTGCTCTTGTTAGTCTATGGTAACAAAAAGTAAAATTGTTTATGCTTAGACACAGTGGCGCCTCATTACGTATGTAATTTTGATACGTTGAAATAAACGTCAGTCGAGTCCGAAACTACGAAAAGACATGTGTTTTATTAGGTTATGGGCGAATATCCAAGTTTTCAGTTATAATACAGTTTAAACTCAGTATATATATAACAGTTGAAAGTGATTGACTTTTCGTAGAATAATGGCAGTGAACTATATTCAAAGTATTCCCAAGCTCAAAGGGCGTGAAAACTATGATGAGTGGAGTTACGCGGTTGAAAACTTATTAGTGCTTGATAATCTCGTAAACTATATCAGATCGGAGCCCGTAGCTGGTTTTGAGCCAAAACCATCTGAAGATGCAAAAGCCAAGGCGAAGCTAGTATTGACCATTGACCCTGGATTGTACGTGCACATAAGGGAAACAAAATCATCTTTGGAGTTGTGGGTTAAGTTACGAACAATGTTCGATGACTCAGGATTCGCAAGGAAAATAACCCTCCTACGACATTTAATCTCGTTAAGACAAGAAAATTGCGATACCATGACTGCATACGTCACGCAAGTTGTCGAAACAGCTCAGAGATTAAAAGGCACAGGTTTTACAATCACCGAAGAATGGGTAGGCTCATTGTTGCTAGCTGGATTGCCGGAGAAATTTTCTCCCATGATTATGGCTATCGAGCATTCTGGGATGAAGATCACAACGGATTCGATAAAATCAAAGTTAATAGACATGGAAGTTTCTAGAAGCGATACGGATTCCAGTGGCACTGCATTCGCTGCAAATAAACCGCAAAAATTTCGAAAAGGCGCGAAGTCATCAGATAAGTCAAAAACTACGGTGACATTGACAGGTGACAAGACAGTGACATGTTACAAATGCAAAGAAGCGGGTCATTACAGAAACCAATGTCCATTATTAACGCAAAAAACTAAGCAATCGAATGCATTTAGTGTGGTTTTCTTAAACGGAGAATATAGTAAAAGTGAATGGTACGTAGATAGTGGAGCAAGTGCACACATGACGGCAAACAAGGAATGGATAAAACACTCAAACATTCCATGTTTATCCGAGATTACCGTCGCGAACAATGTGAAGGTGCCAGTTTTGTGTTCCGGAGACGTACAAATATCGACTGATCGTAATTACGACATTGTGGTAAAGCGAGTGCTTTGCGTACCAAGCTTAACAACGAACCTGTTGTCGGTGAGCGAGTTGATAAAAAATGGAAACACGGTTGTTTTTGAAGAAAAACAATGTTACATACGCAACGCAAAAAACGAACTAGTGGCCACAGCAATGTCAACAAATGGAGTATACAAGCTCAATATTAAAGTAGCAGATTGTATGCTGGCAGCACCTCCAGCAGCAAGAGCAGAACTTTGGCACAGGAGGTTAGCACATTTAAATAGTAGCGATTTAAACAAAATGAAGAACGGCGTTGTAAATGGAATGTTTTTTCCAGAGTCCAGTAACATAACAAAGGCTAAATGTGTAACCTGCTGCGAAGGAAAACAGATGAGGTTAACCTTTTCACATGTAGGACAAAGAAGTACAGAAACACTACAGCTAATACATGCAGATGTATGTGGTCCAATGGAAACAACATCTATTGCTGGTTCTAGATATTTTGTCTTATTTATCGACGACTACAGTCGTATGACATTTATATATTTTCTTAAAAATAAAAGTGAAGTTTTCAGTACATTCAAAACTTTTCAAGCGATGGCTGAAAATCAGCAGAATAAAAAGATTAAGATACTTCGCACAGATAATGGTGGTGAGTTTTGCAACAGCATAATGGAAAATTATTTACTTAAGGAAGGAATTATCCATCAGACCACAACTGCATACACACCCGAACAAAATGGTGTTTGTGAACGGGCTAACAAAACAGTTGTAGAAAAGGCACGATGCTTGTTATTTGATGCAAAACTGGAAAAGAAGTTTTGGGCAGAAGCAGCGAATACAGCAGTGTACTTGAAAAACCGGTCATTAACTTCAAGTTTAGGACATAAAACACCCTATGAAGCATGGCATATTAAGAAACCAGACTTAAGCCATATACGTGTCTTTGGTAGCCAAGTGATGGTTCACATACCAAAAGAAAAGAGACTAAAATGGGATAAAAAGGCACAAATGCACATTCTAGTTGGATTTTCAGAAACTGTAAAAGGATACCGTGTATATGATCTCAAGAAGAATACAGTAACTGTGAAGAGAGATGTCATAGTGTTGGAAGAAAAACCAATAACAACAGAAAGCAACACAGAACAAACAGCAAGTTGGATACAAGATGATGTAGAAGTTGAAACACCTGAACTGCCTGTAACAAATACAGATGGCAGAGATTCAGTAGGGGAGTTATCAGTAAGTGAATCTCTCCCTGATTCAGATTCAGATACATCTATGTATACTGATCCACATAGTACAATCAATGATGACACTCTAACAACTTCAAATACAGACTCAGATATATCTAGCTGTGAGATACAACCAGTTCCATTACTTCCAGAACAGAGCAAGAGATTGAGGAAACCACCTGAGCGTTTTGGATATGGCAATATTTGTGTTCCCAGTTCTAACCCAGAAATTGAAGACATAGATTTCTCTGAAGCACTGAATGGTCCTGAGGCAGATCAGTGGAGATATGCTATGCAAGAAGAGCTTCAATCGTTTGAGGAGAACGATGCATGGGAAATTGTGGACATACCAAGTGCAGGTTCAATAGTGCAGTGTAGATGGGTACTAAATAAAAAACTAGATGTGAATGACAAAGTGCGGTATCGAGCTAGGCTCGTAGCTAAAGGTTTTACTCAAAAACGTGGTATAGATTACTTGGACACTTTTTCTCCTGTTGTGAAACATTCAACGTTAAGATTGTTGTTTGCTCTAAGTGTGCAGTGGGAAATGGACATTACCCACCTAGATGTTACAACAGCCTTTTTGAATGGACATTTAAAAGAAAATATTTACATGAGATTTCCAGAAGGTTTTGCAAATAAAAGCAATGGAAAGATTCTAAAACTTAAAAGAGCCATTTATGGATTAAAACAATCTTCCTTAGTTTGGTATGAAAAAGTTAAAGACTGTTTACTTAAATATGGTTTTAAGATAAGTAAATATGAACCATGTTTGTTTGCAAAGTTTTCTGAAAATGTTAAGATTATTGTAAGTGTGTATGTCGATGATTTTCTGATTTTTTCAAATTGTGCTGTAGAAACTGAAAATTTGAAAAGTGTTTTGAGTTCTGAATTTAAACTAAAAGACTTAGGTCCAGTTAGACGTTACTTAGGTATGCGAATTAATGTGAACAAAGAATGTAAGACTATAACAGTAGATCAAGAGGAATACATAGAACAATTGTTATCTAAGTTTGATATGTCAAATTGTAGAACTATAGATACTCCTATAGAAAGTAAATGCAATTTTGAAAGGGCTAAAAATTGTGCTGTTAACATTCCTTACCAAAAACTGATAGGTAGCCTTATGTATTTAGCTGTTTTAACAAGGCCTGACTTGTCATATTGTCTTAGCTACCTTAGTCAGTTCAATAACTGTTATGATGAATGTCACTTTAATTATGCTAAACGTGTACTTAAATATTTGAAAAAGACTAAGAATTATTGTCTAACTTATAGGAAAGGTGAAGCACTAACTGGTTATGTTGATGCAGATTGGGCCAGTGATAGTCTTGATAGGAAATCATATACTGGTTTCTGTTTTGTTATGAATGGTTCTGTTATTTCATGGCAAAGCAGAAAACAGAAAACTGTCTCTTTATCTAGCACTGAAGCAGAGTATGTTGCTCTATCAGAGGCATCTAGAGAAGCTACTTACCTGAGAAATTTATTTCATGAGATCACTGGTAAACAACATACAATTAAGTTGATGTGTGATAATCAAAGTGCATTAAAATTAGCCACAAGTCATCGGGCACACTCAAGGTCGAAACATATTGATGTTCGTTTTCATTATGTAAGAGAAGCAGTTAAAAATAATTTAATTAATATAGAATATATTTCAACTCTGGAAATGCCCGCTGACTTGCTGACTAAAGGTCTTTCTTCAAGTAAGCATTATAAATTTATGCACTTGTTGGGAATGGAGGCTAAACAAAAGAATATTGTTTAATAGTTATTAAGGTTTATTTTTGTTAAGTAGGGGTGTTAGTCTATGGTAACAAAAAGTAAAATTGTTTATGCTTAGACACAGTGGCGCCTCATTACGTATGTAATTTTGATACGTTGAAATAAACGTCAGTCGAGTCCGAAACTACGAAAAGACATGTGTTTTATTAGCTCTAGTGTTGCACAAATAACTATTTTACCCCTCATCAAACGTCCTCTTTTACCACTATTGAACACTAGCTTGGGTCTCATCATCATTCTCCTGTCCTAATCACTAGTTATTTCTAGTCGGCGCAGCTTGTCCTTCCATACTCCAATACTATTCGTCATTTCATTGGACTCTTTTCTTGCCAAATCATCTTTCCCATCCATCGTTTCTTGGCCTTCCTCTACTCACCTATCTACCTACATATTTATGCTCAAAACTTTTCTTACGACATTTTCCTAATTTCTCTGCATCACATGCCCATACCAAGCCAACCGATTACCACGCAACTTTTCAGTCACTGGCTCTACTTTCAGACTTCCCCTTATGTACTCGTTTCTTAGTTTGTCTTATCGCGTAACATCACACATCCCCCTTTGCATTCTCTTCTCATCTCATATAAATGGCTTTAAGGATTGGAAAATAGCAAAGAAACAATTGATGAACTATGGAAGACTTCAAAATTCAAAAGCATTTATTTCAATTAGACCATCACTTTTAAATGTCAAGAAACAAAATGAAGCTACAGTCCCGGTCACAAGGCATAATAACTTGTGAGAGTACTGCAGTTGTCCATTCCAAAGCGTTGATCTCTATGGAGAAGAATGGGTAAGAAACTTCATGGACACTTTTAAATTACAATATCATTACAAAATCGTATTTACATCATTCATGTTGAGATTATACAAATATGTGAGAACGATGTACCTAGTAAGACGTGCACAGTAAGAGCGTCCAGAGTAAATAAAAAGCTTCAATATAAAATCTAAATAAATTAAAAATTAACCGTGGTAGCTAGAAGATGACCAGTTCCAACTGACAGCGCCCGTTCACGAACATGACGTATGGACTACATTTGGATATGGCGAAAAAAAACCCGATAAAGGTAACGATTAAGAAAATTAAAGGGAAAGGGGAGAATAGAGAAGTAAGGAAAATCCCATGACCCTCCGTCAGTCGGGTAAAAAGGAGACATGCTGCGGCGATTGTCCAAAAGTCATAATTATTACTTTACAATAGCCTGAACTAAACATTAATAAAAACGCCATCTGATCCTTCACACGTGAACTACTACTAAAACTTGAACAAAAAACGGTTCTTAATAACTTCAGCTATTCGACACTAGGGGATCGAATGAACACAACCTAAAAAAGATTTCTCCTCAAAGAACTTTCTTTCGGAAAGCGAATCGACTCCGCTATTCGCCACTAGATGGCGCTAAACGTGGGCAGATAAAAATGGCTTACGTTTACGAACGTATAACGCCATCTATCTTTAACCACAAGTTTAACGGCTAACTCGTGAAAATGTGAGGATGTTAGTAACGTCCAAATTCAGCATTTGGATTAAACCTACTGAGCAAATTTTGGGTTCTGTATATCAAAAGGAAAAAACGGATCGGATCATTTTGTTGTCCGTCTGTCTGTTTTGACGCAGTCAAAAGATATGGCTGTTTTTGTAGTCACAAACCCAATAACAAAAAAGTGGACAATTCAGTGTCGGTCACTTCTTTTTAATTTTCTGCGCCTTTCAATCAAAGTCAATTAAATTCGTCGACCCGTATAGTATTTATTGGTATCATTTCTTTACCTAAGCATTGACAATAATCGTATTTTGTTTCTAAATTAAATACACAAAAATGTCAAGACACATGATGTCATGCATCGTTCGCATAATGAATGACTGACTCAAGATAGCTATTCCAATATTGTGAGAATAGTTTTATTTCTAATAAATGAATGGCAAAAATGTTAAAAGTCATTGTCCTGAATGCGGTGAATAAGTCAAGAGTGTTATTTAAATTGCTTATGAGAATAATATTTTCTCATTATACTAATACGTATTTAGAACAAATAACGTGTCAAGAAACTACTTTTCTTGACACGTTATTTGTTCGTAAGATAATGTCCTTTAGTCGTACTTCATAAGCGATTAGAATCCTTACTTAATATTATAAAAGCGAAAGTGAGTTTGTTTGTTACGTCTTCACGCCTAAATGGCCAAACCGATTTTGATGAATTTTGGTACAGAGATAGCTGGGACCCTGGAGACGGACATAGGCTATTTTTTAATGTGACAAAAGGGGGAGAAATAGGGAAGAAAAGGGGAGAAAAAAATATATTTTATTAGATCATCACGCGGGTTAAAATTAGCTTTAGCCCAAAGTAACTATGCCACGCGGACGTAGTCGCGGGCGGATGCTAGTAAAGTTATAAAATTAAGGACTTGATTGCCTTGTTGGTCTAGTGTTTGCAAGCAACTAGTAAGCATGAGAACTTGCGTTCGATTCTTATGTCGGGCAAAGTGTTATTGGGTTTTACTTTCAGGAATGTCTAAGTAGCAGCCACGAAGTCTGCATTCGTGCCCAATTGATGGCAATATTTTCACCCCCTATTACATACGACTTTTATGTCTTGTGAAATGGGGGTGTAATATTAGGTACACCTCTCTTCAACACTACGAGGAACAAACGCGTTATAAAATATTTTATCAGCACTTCACGGCGCTAATAGTACGAGATCCGGCTGCAGAATCAGTGTACCCATCGAGTGTTTGCTGAAAACCAAATTTTTACACATATTCATGATTAGGAGAATTTATATCCACCAGGTTGCCTATCAAAATGTGGCCGCTAGTATTTTTAATTAAATTATTAATAATTCATAATCCGTAAGAAATTTCATTGACTTTTTTTTTCAATGAAATGTCGTCTACTTTACGGCAACATCTATAAAGACTCTGAAAAATTATGGTTGCCGTTGCGCACCTGGCCGCAGCTCTTCGCAGCCAGGTATACACAGGTATGAATTTGTTACATTTATACACCCACAACGTACATTTATAATTTATAAGTATATCAAATTAAAGCTAATTTTTTTCTGTATATTATTATATACGGTTGCTTAATTAAATCTGGCCGCCAATAAGGGTTGCTGGCTAATAAATATAGTAAATATTAAAAGTAGAGTGAAAGAGAGCTAGCGCGTAACACCACTAGTCAGACGAGGATAGCGATTGCCAGCTGTCGGACGGTTTAAAGCCATTGCGCATGCGTAAGATGTTAGTGTTCTCAACCTCCGATTCAAACAATAGTAGGTACGACTCAAAATAATAAATACTCCAAAAGAAACGTCTTTCTTTTCTAAAATAAAAAATAAAAAAGTCAATGACAAATTTAAAAATTACAAAAAAATAATAATATTGATGATGAATAAAATCAAGGTTACTTGTGTAAAAAAAATGTGTTGTACAAGTACTGTATGAAAAAAGATTTAATTTTATTCAAGTATTACATTTATTTTACATATTCATCAATCTTCAGTTTAAGCAAATTATGAATTTTTAAAATGTATTTTATACTTCCATGACTAAAAATCTGAATCATCGGAGCTCTCAGTCACACTATCATCGCAGCTATCACTTTCATCAGAAATATCGGTATCGTCATTATTATCGGAAGGCTTGTTCGTGGAATCACACAGCACATTCTCAACTTGCGCTGGAGTTGAATCTCCCAGGAACCATGTTGGTTTTAAAACACCATCTAACAGCAGCCAGCCATTATTTTCCGCGCTGAACTTGATGCAATCCCGCTCAGTAGCATTTAACCACATCGAATTAACAAAGATGGTCCGCAATAAATTTTCCTTTAAAGATTTCCAGCATCGTGGAATGTGCGTTGAGTCAAAACCTTTAATTCTTCTCATAAATTTCTCACTACTTCCTTTTGAAGCGTACATTTTGTTGAATAATAAAAATCTTGCGGCATTTACACTTTGGCACTTTGGGAGTCCATACATAAGGCACGTAAAATGTTGAACTGCATCGATTTTGGTTTCGTTAAAAATGTCATTCGGATTCTTCAAAGACGTTGAGAACACTAACATCTGACGCATGCGCAATGGCTTTAAACCGTCCGACAGCTGGCAATCGCTATCCTCGTCTGACTAGTGGTGTTACGCGCTAGCTCTCTTTCACTCTACTTTTAATATTTACTATATTTATTAGCCAGCAACCCTTATTGGCGGCCAGATTTAATTAAGCAACCGTATATAATAATATACAGAAAAAAATTAGCTTTAATTTGATATATAAATTATAAATGTACGTTGTGGGTGTATAAATGTAACAAATTCATACCTGTGTATACCCGGCTGCGAAGAGGTGCGGCCAGGTGCGCAACGGCAACCATAATTTTTCAGAATCTTTATAGATGTTGCCGTAAAGTAGACGACATTTCATTGAAAAAAAAAGTCAATGAAATTTCTTACGGATTATGAATTATTAATAATTTAATTAAAAATACTAGCGGCCACATTTTGATAGGCAACCTGGTGGATATAAATTCTCCTAATCATGAATATGTGTAAAAATTTGGTTTTCAGCAAAAACTCGATGGGTACACTGATTCTGCAGCCGGATCTTAGACTATAAGGATTGTAACAAAGAAATATTCTCAAGTTTTTGTAATTTGTCTCACAGAGATGTCAGCAAAATGCATGTATTTAAAATCTTTTGTGGTAGAAGCTCATTCAAAATAAGATTACCTTGCCCTGCATAGGGATTGGGACAAAAACTAGACTGCAAGAAACTTTTGTTATTTCTCAGAAGTTAGTCTGGAACTAATTGTATTTAATTGTCGTATGTAGTTGGGCGTTGATAGCTGTGCCGCAGTATTATGCTTTTGCAGATACCTTCTTTATTTTTGTAAAATTGTTTAACCAAAATTGTTCAATTATTTTTTAACTACATGGTAAGGATACCTCCGTCAGGCCTATGTGTGTATATTTGAGGAACCTCGCGATCGCGTTATTTTTTCACTCGCAGAAACGTGATTGAGAAGGTGAGTTGGCTTGGCGTTTTAACCGTTTTAACCGTTATTCTTCCACCCGAAGACATTAGCAACTATGTATCGTTGCAACTCGTGATCTCTTATTTAGTTAAAAAATAGGTTTTGAAGACTGTCAAAGATCTACAAATGACAACCAGGACCAACACCTTAACGTGCTTTTCGAAACACGGAATAAACTAGTTATGTAACGGTATGTAACCTATCCACACACCAAAATAAAAAAGCGCAGCTTAACCTAAAGATCGACCCGAGCGACTGCTATTAATTAGCAACGAGATCCTCTGTTAGTTCCTCAGTTTTGTTTATTTATGATTGTGATTAATCTGGATGTACTTACGAATACAAGCATGATGAAGAAGGCTGCAATGTAAGAGCTACGCGCCGTCAGCATCGACACGAAGCGATAATGCTCGCCAGTGATTACATTTCTGAAACAATACATGGAATGTTCAAGTAAAGAAGAAATATTTTTTAAACAAGCTGTTTTGTTCCATAAGCTGGAAGTTTTAAAGCGATATTTAATTTACCGAATGCTAAATAAAGGAGCGCTTTATCCGAAAGTGAAAAATAAAAATGAACCTTCGTTTTGAATACATTTAGGTTCATTTTCGGATAAAGTAATGATTTATTTAAGTATACTTATTATATTTATATCGAGTATTCAATTGGGGCCCATATGAATTTCATCTATACTGCTTTTGTAATTAATAAGTTATCTTCTATTCTTAATAATATTATAAAAGCGAAAGTGACTTTGTTTGTTACGTCTTCATGCCTAAATGGCCAAACCGATTTTGATGAATTTTGGTAAAGAGATAGTTGGGACCCTGGAGAAAAAAGAAACAAAAATAGCCTATGTCTGTACATAGGCTATTTTGTTTCCTTTTAATGTTAGATTTTAGGCAGAAAAGGGGAAACTTAGATTTAATATTACAATAAAAAAGGCGCAAGGGCAAAAACTACAGGTAACAGGTACCTGCAAATCAGGAAGGGGAACTGTGTTACTCCGAATTTGATGCGACCGAAGCCGCAGGCAAAAGCTAGTATATCTTTTAATATAAATGAAAAATGAATACTCCAAATGCCTACAAATAGTTGTTTCGGGTCTGGCTCTTTGTGTATGTGAGTTTCATTGTTTGTAAACGCACCCACGATACAGGAGAAAATACTAATGTGGGGCAAAGTTTTTTTTTAATATGATAAATATTTATTAATGACCCAATTACCTTAAGTATCCTTTATTATCTTCCTGTTCAGCCAAAGTCTTGATAGACGCCATAAGCAGGTCGTCATATCCGAGGAATTCGTCAAGCACGAAACGCGAGAAAGGATCTCCGAAGCACGCATCGTTCACAGGGTCCAATGTGACGATCTTAACGGGGATCTTGAGACGCAGGCGGGCGCTTGGCGAAAGGCGTAGGAAACCGTACTCCAATGAATATTCTAGTATATAGTCTTCGTCTTCTGTAATTGGAGAGGGAGAAAAATATTAATCTATCAGTTTGTGTGATATTAAAGTTAACTTAAGTAAGTTACAATAAAAACAACTAAATAATAGTGCACTGTTGGCACAAGTTGAAATTCTAAAACTACAATAATATACATATGCCACTGTCTAAATATTATTGTAGTTTTAGTTTTACTGTTCGTGAAAATCGATTTAAGATTCAAATTAATTACGTTAGTTCTAAAAATGGTTCTAGTACTATAACTTTATCAAGTAAATTATTATCAGCATTATCTACATTTGTTTTAATTTCAAGACAATTTTATTTATACTTCCGAATAAACATAAAGCGAATACTCAATTTGTATGACATGAACTTCAATAAAAAGTCAGTTTCCAAGCACTGTCACCATGGTTTATCCTAATGCATACGACAGCGCTTCATTTCTGATTTTGATGATTTTGGTGCAACTAGATTTGTTTCACTCATATTTGTTGTGCACATTTTAATTACCGTACCTGTCATACGAGTGGCATTAAAATAAGCCTATTAGTTTTTACGTCAAACGAAGCACTGTAAATGCTTCCTTACTTACGTATTTCTTAAAATAATTTATTACGTTTATTGCAGTCAAGATTTCGAAAGGAGGATATTATGCATTATTACGTACAATTGTGAAGGTCATTTTTATGGATTTTTTTAACATTGTTACTGTCTTGCTTTGTCTGAATATTTGTGATTCATACAAACATGTGAATTGTTGTCAACATGCTTGCTAACACAAGTTAATATTATCGTTTTATTTTTAATACTTGTCAAAAAAAACCCAAACCATTCTGGCACCCTTGTATCTTGGGGATTGGTACAACAATTAGAAACTGGCCAAGAGCAAGGCAGACTCGCACACTGACCCATATTTTTTGACTGGGTAGACTTAGAGGGTTGATTTTCACAGTACAAAAGGACCACAAAGTTGAGTGTATATGGTTTTAATTTTAACTCGATACCTCCACGGGTACCCGAGATAAACAGTCTTGACAAACAGACGGACAACAATACAATAAGGGTTCCGTATTTTCTTTTTAACTCTTATCTCCTTGATATAGAGATCAAACTTCCGTAAAGGGTTCCGTATGATATGCCCAAGGACTCCCTAAACATAGATCATGTCTCAGTCCTATCCAATGAAAAGTATTTTTCAGATATTTACCTTTAGAAGAGTCGTTCGAAGATGATTCATCAGATTCCTGGAAATAAGAGACAAGCAAAATTTAATGAGGGAATCAGCTGCGATTTTATTACATTTTCATAACATACAAGTAATCTAATATATAAAATTCTCGTGTCACAGTTTTCGTTCCCATACTCCTCCGAAACGGCTAGACCGATTTAATCGAAATTTTGTGTACATATCGGGTAGGTCTGAGAATCGGCCAACATCAATTTTTCATAGCCCTAAGTGAGCAGCGGGTGAAACCGCTGGGCACAGCTAGTATAACATGAAATTGATATTCATTGGTAATAAAACAGTAGAGCGAATAGGTGTGTAAAACATGCGTCCTTTAGTCAAAATTAATCTTTGATTTTATTGACTTAAAAATTTTGGGAGTCGAACATAATTTCACAATGGGACAAAAATACAAGTTTAATTGTCTTTATATCAATCTAAAATAATAAAAAGCCACGTCAGTAGTGATATTCTCTAAGAATACAGCGTCGAAGCTCAGCGCTACCGGAGCGTCAAATTACATAAAGTCGTCTGAAGTCAGCGCTGCGCTCAAGGCTGTTTTCTTAGAGAATAGCAATACAGGGCGGCTTTGATAGTACGTTACTGTTTAACGATTTATTTGAACACGAATTCAAATACCGAATGTTCTTTAGAAAGGTCAGATCGTAGTTCTTGCAACCGACGTGTGTTTGCGACCACTTTTTTTTTCATATCCTGTCCATCTTTATGGTCTAGTGTGCTGCCCATATGACCACATGTAAGAACGTGGGCAATAACGGGCAAAGACAGAATACTTCAAAATTGTGGTTGATGGCGTTCTGTATTAGCTGCCAATTCAATAAGAAAAATGCGTAAAACGTAAATGTGGGCCCATATAATCCAGCTTCATTAATATTTTAAATGCGAATGTTTCTGAGGATGGCTGTGTGGATGTTTGTTACTCTTTCACGTAAAAACGGCTGAACGGATTTTGATGAAATTTGGCACAGAGGTAGATTACAGTCTGGAATAACTCATAGATACTTTTTTTCGATCATCACGCGGGCCAAAGGAAAAATAAAATAGATATCAAACTTAATCATCCTGATTGAACAATCTCATATATAAAATTCTCGTGTCACAATGTTCATTCCCATACTCCTCTGAAACGGCTCAACCGATTCTTATGAAATTTTTATGCATATTCAGTACTCTGAGAATCGGCCAAAATCTTTCATACCCCTAAGTGAGCAGCGGGTGAAACCGCTGGGCACAGTTAGTAACACTATAAAGAGGTTATGATAATTATCAGGATGTATGCAAGGCGTTTAGCTAATTATGAACACGCATCACAATTTAAATAATTACCCCTTGAAAACGAATACACAAAGTAACATAATTGATTTGAAACTATCGATTTAAATACCCTATAATTTTTGTTTCTGGTTTAAAAAAAGCGCAAACAGTTTAGCCGACAAAACAGGTTTTATCATTGAAATAAAGTGAGAAAGTAAACTCATTAAATTTACTTATTTATAACTTGTTTTTCTACATTGCTTCTCATGATGTCGTCGATCCTATAATTGCTTATCATTAATAATTACAATAACGCCCAGTAAATAACATTCCTTTTATTAAATGCAGATGACATTCAAATTTAGAAGGGTTAAGCAATAATGAGGTCGAATATACTAAAGCTACCAAAGTAGCAGTATTATATTTATAAAAAAAATGGCATCATAGACTAAACTAACAAAACTAACATTTCTCTAACAAAACTAACACTAAATATAGCCCGATTGCATGAGTTTTTAAATTCATATACCTAGTGATTATAATGATTCAGAGATCTATATCTTTATCAGCTTAGCCTTTTCCCAACTATGTTGAGGTGGACTTTTAGTCTTATTGAATTGAGCGACTGCCTATCTTACCTTCGAAACACAGTTATTAGCTGGGTTATACGATACTCCATGGTAAGACTGGTTGTCACTTTAAAGCCACTGACTCCAGGGTTGCAGGTTGTTCGAAAGAGATACCGCGGCCCCGGAACATAAAGGGCAATAGAAATACCTAACATGGGTAGGTTTTAGTCAGTACAAATCCAGCCCAGAGCGGGGAAGTTATTTCATGTTTTCCAATCCGCAAAAAAGGCACTGACTACCTATAACGACAGTCAAAGAATCTGAATATGACAGCCGAGACTAACGGCTTAACGTACTTTCCGAAGCACGGAGGAAACGGCATTTATTAGTTAGCCACGAGCTTTATAAACATTCAGAGATAGTAAAATATAATTCTAAGGAATCCTAAAGAAAAATCTGACACATTTCTATGTAGGTCAGTACATCCAACAGAAAATTGATAAGATTGGACTGTAGCAACAATTTTAATCTCTGTTTACATGAGGTTAATGCACTCAGTTGTGAAATAAACAAAATAGTAAAAGTACCAAGCATACTTCAATAAATACTTATCAAATTAACATTTACTTACTACAAAGACCACATATAAGGACAGCTGGGTCACATATTTAATTATTAATAATCATTTTGGTTAAGGTTTAATTTAAGGTTAGCTACCATTCATTATTTTCCTGCTGTTGCCCCATTTCATTTGGCGTTGGCACAACACGTATTCTTCATCCATTCTCCTCTGTCAGACATCATAGCATCATTCACTCCTTTCTCCTTCATATCATTCCTTACACAATCCAATTCAATAAATTTAAGGTTAGCTTCTAAATTAAAAACAAATGGAGGTATACTCACATCTACCAATTTGGAATCTCTATCAATATCCTCAACTAGTCCCATTATCCCTTCCCAAATAGACGAAGAAGGTTCTACATCTTCTCCAGACACTATGGTTGCATTGAGATCTGTCTCTTCGTCTGTGCTGCCTTCCCCTTCAGGCTTCACATATGCGGTTTCTATGACTTTGTCCGGTGAAGGTGCTTCTGCTTCATCATGGACTCGAGTGATGTTGCCGTAGTCTGTTCCATCGCGAATATAATCATCGTCATCGTCTATGTCATCATTAGTTGATGATTCAATGTTAATGAACCTGGAAATGAAGGAAAGACAGATGTTAAAAAGAGTTTTTGCTATGATTGAACAGAATATGCTGAATCATGTCAGTATTTTAAATTATTCTGCCAAACTTAAGAACAGATCTATTGTAGGTCAGAACTGGTTTAAGAGTATGGCAAACTTGAATACTCATAGTTCAGTTTGTTAAAACCGGTTCCATAATTAATAAAAAAATATGCAAGTCAGTTTTGTTATGGGATGCAAATTAATTATCGTTTATTGAGATAGATGACTATGTCTGAACTCGGAATATTGACTACGCCTTGCAGCTTTAGCATAAAAATTAAATGTTGGAGCGTGTGAAAAATATTTTACTTACATTAAAAGAAAATTTACACACATTATACATAATACTAACAAGCCACAGGGGCCTAAACAGGCCACTTTAACAGATTCATAATATGATAATAATATTAATCATGTTAAAATATTTAAAATGTTAATACTATTAATTTTCAGTTGTTCTTATATCTTCAATTAACATATGTTTTTTTTTTTATAAAACTGATAATGATATAGCTATGCCATTGATTGTGTGTGTGTGTACAAGACAGGTTCACTGACTAGATAACTCAGAGTTAAGATGTTTTAAAATTTGAATTTTTAATTCATTTCTAACGGAACCACTAATACCACTAACTTAAACTTCGTTTTTTGTCTTACAAATTACAACACATTGCACATTAAGTTTTAACCAATGTTTATGAACAAATTAGAAACACTGATTTCGAAACAATGAAATCAAAGAATTACATAAACCATTTAAAACATAACATTCAATAAAAAAATCACAATTAACTTCGTAATACAAGTGTCTATTAACATATGTGTTAATTACAGTTTGAACAACTCATGAATAATTAACAAGTCTAAAATGGTAAGTTATACTTGAATAGTAAATACAATCACAAAAATCAGGTCAGGAAAGTGTGCCATAACCGTACAAATAAAATAAAATATTAACCAACTGAAGCACTGTCTTTTGAAATGAATCGTAATATTATTGCTACTCGCAACATTGCAAGGTAAACCTAAACTATTCCATACTAATTAATTAATGTTGTCTCTCTGCTAATAACAGTATTTCTAAGCAAGCTTAAATGCTTGCGGTTCCTTAATAACCTCACACCTTCATGATTTAAGTGTTTCTGTACAGTCTTCTTGCCTTATGGGCTTACCGTTGGTCCCAAGACACGCTTTTGCTGTCTGCTTTATTAACTATCACACTATAACATAACAGATAGGCCATAGCTGAGGTGTATTTATATTAGTAGTTCATTCAGTTAGGATCAATCAATAAGGTAATCAAGAGCTGTATGGTAAATCTCAAGTCATGCTTATACAGCATACTGAAGATTAGTCTCCTATGACAATAACAGAACTTTGATAAAACCCAATTTACATAATTTACTAATCTAATCTAATGTTTGTTGGAATAAATGACTTCCTATGCAATATAATGAATGCCTTTAGAACATATTCTCATTTTAAACCTAGAATTCTGCATGAAATCTACATAACCATTAAGTTCATAAAGAAAATGCTTGTCATTGCTCAGTGTACAATAGAATTATAAGTTATAATCAGTCTAAACAATAACTTACCCTTCAGTGGCTAACATCCCTAACATAGAATTAAGCTCTTCTTTATCCTTTTTCAGTTTCCTTTCCTTGGCATAACTTTGTTCAATAGTATAGTCCTGTGCCGGGTTCCTTAGTATCTCAACCCTCAAAATGCCATCCCTAGGCCAAGAATCCTTCACATGGTTCAAACATGTTGTAGGAGATCTTGAAAATGCTATGTGTATATATGCAAGAACAAAAAACGCAACCAGTGCTTTCAACAGCACAAGAAACTCAAAGAATCTTCGAACAGGCCTTGGAAACGTCCGAGCATAAGCCAGAGCAAACTTAAAAAACAATGCATGAAATAACCTCTCCCTCATATTAAACAGAGGGTTTTGATTATTATTCCTATTTCGATTCATTGTTGGATTTATTATGGGACCTCCAGGCAACAAGTTGTTATCCATATTGACTCCAGGTGGCACGTTATTCATCATCTGTGGCCCACCGGCACTCATGACTTTGTTATTGTTTGTTTGCTTCACCCAATTATTCCATCAATTCGTTATAGCAACGACATTCTAGTTATCTGCAAGTGAAAGTTTTTAACTACATTAAAATTAAGCATTTAACCTTTAGTATAATGTCAAAGTTAGAGGACATAGAGACAAATGATGCCAAATAAACTAACTTTAACGATGAATAGGGACATCAACTTAATAATAAATGGGGCAGTAGTCGCATTAATTATAAATCTAGCTCTGGACTCTCACTGGATAAGAAATAATAATGCATTTGAATCAAGAAGCCCCAATATAAATAAACCCAAGAACAATACAACGGAGAAAAACAATTGCTGCAATATGGGCGATTGGCAATAAATAATAAGAATGAGTTTAGTGTCCAATAATTTTAGGCCAAAGAGTAAAAGTAAGTGAGTAACATGTTAGCATACATACCCCTAAACCTTAGTCAAAAACGGTATAATCACTTATTGATCCGTACTTCTTATATATTTTGAGTGATTTTCTACCATTAATTATTCTGTATATTATATTTTAAACTCGCAATTCACTTTCTATTTGGTAATTATGAGATAAATAAAAAGGAAAACTGTCATTATTATATTCTTGACATAACATGTCACTTGACGTTGCTGACTGAAGCATTCGTTCAAAGCCTGTTGATTGGTGCGCTCATTTTGTGCACTTGTTTATGGTTAGTAAAAAAAACACGTAGTTTACTGGAAGAGTTCAATGTTTATGGACTGAAATAATTTGGTACTTTGAATTCACGGCTTCATGATACTAGAGAAGTTATTTTATTTTATTTTGTATTTTTTGTTTGCATTCTTTCACCAGTGAATCCACCATTTAGTTCATGAAATACCTACTAGATGGCATAGCACTACTCACCGATTTCAAAGTCTCAAACACGGAACAGAAAAATAACTAAAACTGCTTTTTCTGTTCTCAATCCTCTCATAAAATAATCTGTCTCCAACAAACCAAAGAAATATTTTAAAAAATTACATTAGTAATGGTTTATAAATCTACTTGGAGTTATTATTTTCCTATGATTAGTTAGTGCTACTAGTGAGTGTCGGCATTTGATGCTACCCATGAGTTTCTGACTTGGCTTTACATGCCGTCGAGAAATGTCTATCAGGTCAGCTGGTCCCTTCGTTATAACCACATTTTGAAAGTGATTTTGTTAGATTTGCTACCGGATTTATTCACCTATTGTATGATATCTCAATACTGCGTGCCATATACACTGAAACTGTCTCTATCGGTTAAGTACCTATACCTACATAGGTATAGGTAATTAACCGATAGAGACAGTTTCAGAGACAGTTTCAGTATATATCTACATAGATATATACCTACATGCCTAGGTCTAATACAAATTCATCATTTGATAGGCAATTTGTTCTGCTATGCGCTGACGTAGATGGCGATTTGGAATAATGACTGATTGGGGACCCACTGCCGAAGGTTATAAGTTCCTTACCGCCTATTCTCACTCAACTAACTTCAACTCTTCATTAATGGCTTTTGTGGACGAGATATACCACAATTTTGCTAATTCACTCAACTAATCAACATCATAACGCGCCAGAGCGCCCCCCTGTCCCCCTTAGAGGTTCACGGTTAGCAAAAGTTTAATTTTTTCTTGCATGATGAAACGGATTTCGTAAACACCCTCAAAATAAAGTATGAAATATTTTATACTTTGACATATTTTCTTTGAACCAACGCGGACGACTAGTACTTTGAATACTGCAACACAGTCACAGAAGCTCCTATATCATCCTCGGCATTGGCACTCCTATTGAATTTTCGTATTATCGACCTAAAATTAGAATCCTCCAGCCACTGCCTTTACCGACCTGCTAAGGTTGCAAAAAATAGAGCATGTAGACATTCTGATCGCCTCATCGGATTTTCTTTGTCTTTCAGCTCCCTTCACTCACTCTTGCAGCCAATCTTGTCTTATAGCTTTACTCTGTCTTTAAGTCAACCAAATAATTTATGTGTGAAAAATCAAAATATTTCTCATCTGTGCAAAGACAGGAATAAAAAATCGTTTAAGCTCTGGACTTCATTGGTATGAAGAGTTAAAACAGTTCTACCCTGTCCAAGGTAGACTGTTTTTTTTTCCTACCCGCTACTCTCTCTCTTACAGCGTACTTTGGTCCGTGAATGGGACCTATTACATACCGTGTTTCCTTCGTGGAACTGTGTTACCCCAAATTTAACGCGAGCGAAGCCGCTGGCAAAAGCTAGTACAGGATAAAGCAGTCTTTTTAGGGTTCCGTAGTCAACTAGGAACCCTTATAGTTTCGCCATGTCTGTCTGTCCGTCCGTCCGTCCATCCTCGCTTAATCTCTGTGACCGTTAGCACTAGAAAGCTGAAATTTGGTACCAATATGTATATCAATCACGCCGACAAAGTGGAAAAATAAAAATTGGAAAAAAATGTTTTATTAGGGTAGCCACCCTATATGTAAAGTGGGAAGTGTTTTTTTTTATTTCAACCCTAACGTGTGATATATTGTTGGAAAGGTATTTAAAAATGAATAGGGGTTTACTAAAATCATTTTTTGATAATGGCAATAGTTTAGGAAATAATCGCTCCAAAATTAAAAAACAATGTGGGGGACACATTGTTTTTGCCATTATCAAAAAATGATTTTAGTAAACCCCTATTCATTTTCCCCCTCCTAACTTTTGAACCATAAGTTTAGAAAATATGAAAAAAATCTGAAAAGTAGAACTTTATAAGGACTTTCTAGGAAAATCATTTTGAACTTGATTGACACAACAGTTTTTGTACAAGAAAGACAAAAAAGTAGTATAATCGTAGGTATATGCAAGCACTTTTTTTAACTTCGTTTACATATTTTATTATCCTGAACGTGTCTTTTTTCAAACAAAAAAAGAATTATTGAAATCGGTTCTCGCAATCCAAAATTACCCCCGAAAACTTCTTGCACATTTTGGATTAAATAGTAACCCAATTCCCCTAGAGATGGCGCTGTAGGTACTTATTACATTGGATCGGGTATTACCTAATTGTTCGGTTGGTCTCTCCTTGGCATTGGCGGTATCTTATAACTACATAATACTTCTAATAAGAACACGCTAAGGCAATTTAGAACAAAACTAAAATTCATTTTTTTAACACCATCAAAATGTTAAGGTAAAAAGCAGTTCATAAATGGTTCGATAAATGGCGTTGTGTAAGATTTTCCGTGCTTTCATGACCTACCGTGGTAAAGTAAGTTGCACCTTAAATATATTCGTAATTTTATTTATGAGTTCATAATCTAATTAGTCGTCGAGGTTTGAGTGCTCCCCTTTGTGTTCGCGCTAAAAACCGTCACAAGTTGGAGCCGGAGCGCCTGCCGCGGATTCGCGGAGCGTGCAATGTTGCACGCTCCTTCACCTTTAAACTCATAAGTGGGAACACTTATTGTGACGGACGGAAAACTACGGAACCCTACACTGAGCGTGGCCCGACACGCTCTTGGCCGGTTTTTATGTTAGTTATTGCTGGGCTTGTGCTCTATTTACCGATCATGGATTGATGAATGATATTGCTCCAAGTACATTCTACGGAGAATATAGGGACATTCTCAAATAATTAAAGCTTAATAATTATCATCTTATAACTGAAGTGTTAATCGAATTTTATTGATGTATTGTATCGCTTTAGTTGTACTTAGATACTTGTATCGTGTACATGTACATACCTACACAAGTACAGCTAAAACAATCCTCTAAGGATTTTTTAACTCTATCTATTTAAGGGTTATTTATCTCCGATCTTTTAGAAGCCCACATACCTAACGAAAAATCAGGCCATTGTGTAGCCTGCTAGGGTTACGGATTTTTCGATAGAGATACCGTGGCCCCGGAACACAAAGGGCACATGAAGGAACATGGATGGGTTTCAGTCAATGGTGGAGCGGGGGAAGTTTTTTGGTGATTTACCAATCGAAAAAAAAAACACGGCCACTTTGTAAAAACAACGATAATAATTATCAAGCTCTTAACCTATATTTTTATTGAAATACTACATTACCTACTACAGCATCCAAGCTACAACTTTTTACTCTATGGTTCACATAGAGAAGCAGCAATAATTTAACGGATCATTTGCAGCACAAAGCATGGATTTTACAACCTTCTGACACATGCAGAGAACCTATGAAAAAACGCACTGTGACTGCGAACAATAGGTAGGTACCCATGGAATTATAACAAAAACGACCATTACCTTTAGTCCTTTACAGTGTGATTGACGTACAAGTCTTGTAAAAGGTTTTGTTTTTTTTTTATAATAAACGTCATCTATTCAAAGATTTAATAAGGAAAGACTGAATGATAGATGCAAGAAAAAGTCTATTGAAATGTCGATCGGGTGGAGCTTTTACCTGAGCACGTCCCGTGACACGTGTTGTGTGAAACGGGATTAATGGGCTTAATATAACACGACTGTTTTAATAGCTTGCCTTGAATTTCTATCTTCATTCTTTCTTGCCCTATTAAGTTTGTGGGTTTTAAGTTTTGATTCGTGGTACTAATAGGAAAAACCTACAGGGAGTCATTATAAGCAATATAGTTACCTACCTTAGCTTTTAAAGACATGACGGATATAAAGATTACGATTAATATAACACTATCGTTTATATTTAGTTCTCATATCCCCTTTCGCAGTTCTGCTTGCAGAAATTTCTTAAGAAATAAGCAGTACCGTTGTAGGTACTCTTTTATATGTATTTTCTCCTGTCTTGTCTGCTGTGTGTACATAATTTTTTTAAATAAATAAATAAGATTTGCTTTTTAGATGAATTTCCTGAGCTTCATTGTTTTTGCAGTTTTATAAGGTTTTCTCATGAGGTATTTCTCAGTAGCAGCCATTGAGTCTTGATTTGTACCCGGCTTATATTATAGCAATAGGTTCATATTAGGTACATGGGACTTTTTAAACATAACTATTAAGTACACCTCTGCTTCACCCTTCGGGGATTGCAGGCGTGAAGTTAAGTAGCTTCCGTGATTGGGGGTATTCGAAAGAGATACCGCGGTCCCGGAACGTAAAGGGCAATAGAAGTAACATGGATTTGTTTTAGTCAGTACAAGTATGAAACTCCCCCTCGCTCAGCCCTGAAAAAAAAAGTTAAGTAGTTTCATAAAAGGTAACCTTATAGTATGGACTGAGCTCAGAATTGAATTAAACAAACCTTTCACCTCCACACCCAAGAACTTAGCCTATTATAGATCCCAGTTAATAATAAAAGTACAAGTCAAAATGAGCCGAGTTAGATATAGGAACAGAGATAACGAGAGGTAAACTTAAATTACGGTCCGCTCACGTTATAAATATTCAAAAAGCGGTCCGGGCCGGTCCGCTTAGAAAAAATTGACGTCTCAATTATCGAAGGCTCTCGGCTCGCTTGGGACGAAGCTGTGTACCTCTTAATTTGTATTATTCTCACGACTTTTATTTCCTGTTGGCAGCTCACTATGCTTAAGATTGCACTGTGTGTCGGTTTGAAATCATCCCGAGAATCGTGGTCATAAATTTTGAATGTATAGACAATTTATCTAAGCCTATGAATATTGTGTGATTAATAAACCTAGTCTTGTAATCTATTAACGATTTGAAGACTAGATTGATTAATCACGTAATACTTTCCTGTGAGGGAAACTAAGCATTGAGTTTTAATTGCAAGCCACGCATTCATGCTGAATGGATTTTCGGAATTATCTTTGGACTGGTGATAATAACATAATGATCATTTAAGTTTCTACGTCCTAATTCATACCGTATTCATCCATAAATTCTTCCTGTCATCCTTATGTCGGCTCGTAGGTGCTCACGGAGACTGAATCACATTTCTTTGAATTATTACACACTCGTTATTGGTACTGTCATCGTCGTTAATATTTATTATCTGACGGTTTTACGACTCACTTAAAGTAACCATAGAGAGATAAAAAAAAAACAAATTCTATTTAGCACCATTTAAGGTAAATGTCAATTACTTATTTGAGATCGCAGTGTTTGCTATCAAAGTCTTCCAAAACGGCTGGACGGATTTGTATCAAATTTTGTGTGCATATTGGATAGGTCTGAAAATCGGCCAACGTCTATTTTTCATACCCCTAAGTGAGAACGAGACCAGCTACCCTACCATGACGTCTTCAAGCAGAACTTATAAAGACGTCATGGTAGACCTACTGAGCAGCGGGTAAAACCGCTGGGCACAGCTAGTGATTTTTTTATAAATCTTTATTTCATTCATCACCAAAATTCACACACCACCTATTGTTACATCATGTAGAACAGTAGGTAGGTGTGTACTGTAGAAGGTACGTGTTTCTCTACTTAAAATAAAGCGCAAATAATCGTTTAAGAATTATAATTTTTAAATCCTATTAATTTACATGTCACATTTCAGAGAGATAAACCTATTCTGTCTTTTAAAAAACCGGCCAAGAGCGGGTCGGGCCACGCTCAGTGTAGGGTTCCGTAGTTTCCCGTCCGTCACGATAAGTGTTCCCCCTTATGAGTTTAAAGGTGGAGGAGCGTGCAACATTGCACGGTCAGCGGCAAGCGCTCCGACTTGTAACGGTTTATAGCGCGAACACAAAGGGGAGCGCTCAAACCTCGACGACTAATTAGATTATGCACTCAATCACTCATAAATAAAATTACGAATACATTTAAGTGCAACTTACTTTACCACGGTAGGTCATGAAAGCACGAAAAATCTTAACATCGACTTTTAAAAAACTAACGTCAATACACAACACCATCTATCGAACCATTTGTGAACTGGTTTTTACCTTAACATTTTGATGGTGTTAAAAAAAATGAATTTCAGTTTTGTTCTAAATTGCCTTAGCATGTTCTTAATAGAAGTATTATGTAGTTATAAGATACCACCAATGCCAAGGAGAGACCAACCGAACAATTCGGTAATACCCGATCCAATGTAATAAGTACCTACAGCGCCATCTCTCGGGGAATTGGGTTACTAATTAATTTTTGTTAAAAATTCTTTTTTTGTTTGAAAAAAGATACATTCAGGATAATAAAAAATGTAAACGAAGTTAAAAAAAATGCTTATACGATTATACTACAAACTTAGTTCAGAAATTATTTTGTACAAATTTTTGTCTTTTTTGTACAAAAACTGTTGAGTCAATCAAGTTCAAAATAATTTTCATAGAAAGTCCTTATAAAGTTCTACTTTCAGATTTTTTTCATATTTTCTAAACTTATGGTTCAAAAGTTAGAGGGGGGGGGACACATTGTTTTTTTACTTTTGGAGCGATTATTTCCGAAATTATTGACATTATCAAAAAATGATTTTAGTAAACCCTTATTCATTTTTAAATACCTTTCCAACGATATATCATACGTCAGGGTTGAAATTAAAAAAAAAATCACTTCCCACTTTACATATAGGGTGGCTACCCTAATAAAAAATTTTTTTCCAATTTTTATTTTACCACTTTGTCGGCGTGATTGATATACATATTGGTACCAAATTTCAGCTTTCTTGTGCTAACGGTCACAGATATTAAGCGAGGACGGACGGACGGACGGACGGACGGACGGACAGACAGACATGGCGAAACTATAAGGGTTCCTAGTTGACTACGGAACCCTAAAAACGACATGAGTATTCGAACGTTATGCTCTATCAGCCAGTATTGCTTAGGTTATATAAAACCTCTTACAGTACCTACTAACTTGGGGCAGTTACAGCACATAGGGGACCGATATCCGACCAGAAACATTTTTTTTTCGAAAGTTGAATGTGTCAATAATGAACTTATCATGTCATTGACTCAAAAACCATTACCATTTCAATATCATCCTTGTCGAAGCGAATGTTGAAGATGCATGCAACTTTCAAAACGTAATAATGCAGTGGATATTACCAAAAATGTAAATTGATAAAGGCAGCGGCATGAACACTTATCTGAACAACTTATTTAAAAGGAAAACCGAGACCGAAACCACTGGAACGTGCAAACTGCATACATAAAGGCATCTGCCCACTACACTGTATCATTCTATGACCGTGCTTTGAACATATCAGGCACGGAAAAAAATTTAGAACGGACTGGGTACCTACCTACTATGCCCATTTGAACGTATCGACAGAGCTCAGAGTGTCAAACTCCATTGCGGGTTTACAACGGTCACCACATGCGGTTTAAAACAGTCATCGTAAACATAATTCTTCGTATTGAAAAGTATGAGACTATCCCCACTAAATGACATGATAATTCTGTCACCCGCCAACACCGTCCCGTCCCATGCACGTAGCGTATCGGCGAAATACTCTCGCTCCCTTTACTTTCCAAAAGAATGAATATTTTTGTACCTAACACGTTCATACCACGGCCATGCTACGGTGATGATACGGTGTAACGGACAGACTCCTTAAATATGTAGTTGTGCCACTATAACACCGTAAAACAAACCCAATTTACCGGGTGCCATATACAGCCAGTTACAGCCTTTTCTTTTTTTTTATTTAACACCTGCTTCGCTTGCAGTAAAGCGTTTTCCTTGCATAAAAAGAGATTACTTGGCCCAAGTAGATATATCCTTGGAAATATTGTAATTCTTCCCGCTGACATGTATGCTCATTTTGAAGCTGTAGGTCATAAGCTTGGTCTTCGATAAGTGCATCCTCAGTTCAACCTCAAGGCTTGCCGAAAGAAGTGTCAGACTTTTACCCATTGCCTAACCCAGTACCTAGGTACTACTTTAGACTTCCTGGTTTCTACTGAGAAAATCTTCATGTTGAAATCACATAACACATCTAAAACACATCTGTAATAGTACAATGTTACGGGCAAGACTTGCGTATATTTGTTTCTAAAATACTTTTTTGTTTTTCGTCTGGAAATTCTCGATGAATGTCCTCCTCCATGGAGCAGCGGAGGGGTCTGTTAGACTCTTTACTGACTAAAACCAGAGGGTGTTTCTTCTCGTCACATGTTCGCACCCCAGCCACATGTGACGAGGAGACGACACACTTGTATTCTACACAATCACCCCAGCAGTAGGCCTACTATGACATCTTAAAGCAGAACTTATTCCACTGAGTGAAAGGGACAGAGCTATACAGGGTGTCTAGCACCATCTCTTTCACTCAGTGGAATAAGTTCTGCTTTAAGATGTCATAGTAGGCCTACAGTTGTTTCAAGAAAACCTGCACCAACCTCTATGTCCCTTCACCTGATAATTCATCTCAGCACATACTTAGGGGTCTATGGCAGAACATTTTGCCACAGGACCACAAATTTTAGCATTAGTTACTTCAAGAATATATGTATAAGAACCTTCGAAGCGTTGTACCAAGATTCTTTATTAAGCATAAGATTGTAAAGAGGAAGGTTCACTAACCCGCCATGGATGTTCATCTCAATTAAGCAGTAACATTGTTCGCGGATGACAATGTGTCTGGTCGTACAATGGGCGTCTGCGCAACGCCTACTCGTTCCAAATGCTTGCTTGAGTGCTTGAGTAATAAGCAAAACAAAACAATTATATTAACCTTTTTGGACGGGAAGCAGCTGCTTTTGTTGTAATTTTCATTTGTATTTTGAGCACTAGATACGCATTATGTTAGCATATATATCAGCAACATTCATTTAATTTGCAACTTTTTGTAAAGTTTGTAAAGTGACAAGGTGTGTAAAAATAAAACTTTTCTAGTTTCTTTAAGTAAAAAACAAAAGAAGTTGATTAACTAATTAACTTAGGTCTTTTACAACTTTTAATAAGCAATTCCCACAACAATGCTTATCTAACCATTATTAAGTAAAAGTCTGTTGTCATAATTGAAGGTCGATCTTACAAGAACTGTCTTAAAAGTTCAACAGCGGGCGCCGCCGCAGGTGAAGCAAAAAGAAAAATAACTAAGTTTCTTACACTCATGTTTCTATCCCCGATACAGTACGATGATAAGCCTTACTCCATGATTAATCACCTCACCATCGCTCGGTTATGGCCACTCAAAAAAAGCAATTTGTTCTTATGTTAGGAATGGTTCAGATTGTAGTCATGCTTTTTTTGTTCTATCAATTTATTGGTTGACGTACCGTAGATGTGGATGTATATTTTTTGTATTTGTCACAAATCTTATAAAGATTTTAGATTTTGTGTTCGATTGCTTGTTCTTTTTTATTTTAATTGAAAATATTTGGTGCCAGTATCTTCTAGGAAGGTCATAAGCAAATAAGATTTATTTGAATCACGAACTGCATAAAAAGTTTAATGAACTTGTCAGTTGTCAGCGATACGATCGGTGACTGAGATCAATTCATCACAAAAAGTACCAGGAATTACGCTAAACAATCAACCTTTTACATACTACAAAGACACCTCTTCAAGATTTCAACTGTTTCATTAAATCTAAGCGTATCCTGATAAACTGCAAAAATCCTTTAGCAAAAAGTCTATTTAATAATGTCATCTAATTCACGTGTCACAGAATAACTACATTGTATTATTACATTATTTACTTCATGGCGTTGCTACTGTGGCTAATAAGACACTAACGACGCAGTAAGTAGTACTTAGGCACGTGGATACAGTTTTGAGCTATTGCGCAAAATTTGTTATAAGATTCTTCTTAAGAATAAAAATAAATATAATAAACCGGTGTTACAACATATTTCTTAATCTAAGTAACAAATAAAATAGTCCCCAAACTAGAATGCGCCTGTATCTTGCGGGCCGGTATAAAGAAATTTCTCGTCCTTTACGACTGGTCGACTCTGTGCATGACCACAGGGATGAGTTCCCTTTGGCCATGTCAATTCTTTAATTACCATTTCCCGTGGCAATGTTGCCAAATTGCTGTTCTCTTTTCCAGATGACAGCGATGTGGAGTACTTTGGCATTTAAGTGTTTTTAAGTGTTTTTTTGGCATTTAAGAGTTAAATAAAAAAAATAGGCTAGTTTTGCTTTACCTAATGTATCTGTTGAAATCAATATAAACTTTCCCACACCACACTATACTCTAAACTAAAGAACAGTAGAACGTTTAAAATTAAAATAGTATTTAAAAAACGATCCACAAACAATGGCTAGATCAAGTTATTTCCGGCTCACAGTGTAAGGTGAATAAGATAATCCGCCAGTCTCTTACTAAGATTACTGTTTGACTCCCACTTCACAAATATTTACACAGAACTCTGTAAACTAAACTTTTGCCTCCACAAGAATAACTTTACCAACCAATAAAAGAAAACTACACTTGACACCCAAGTTATAGGGTTCAAAATCCCAGGCAGGTTCAGTTGCGTGTGTAATAAGGGTTCTTTGCTTAGTCAGGTTGACAGCTCCCGTTTTGGGAGCATTTCTTTGTTTTTCTCAGTAAGTCGCTAATCTGTATTTATTTTCTACGTTAGTTGAGTTGACGTTTGTACTTATTTGACTAATCGTGGTGACATGATCGCTTTGTTTACTTGCTACCGTTGAAGCTAGATCTAGGACGACTTTGGCTTTACCATTTGTATTATGTTGTGTTTGTTCTACCACGTATTTTGAAGGTTAACCAAATTTATTCCTATAAATAAATAAAAAAAGTGGAATTGTCTATGATTTCAAAAATAAGCTCGAAAATGAAATTGTTGAGAACTTTTTTCAATTTTATGGTCATTACTATTCTACGCTACAAAAGACAATTTATGTGTAGCAATTATAAATGCAAGACACAATCTCAAAATCATCTCTGTGTATCTAATAAAAACCTATAACATACACATAAACTTTCTTTCTCAAAATGAAGACGAAGGAATAAACATATTTATTTGTAACTGCAGGAACTCGACAGAAATAAATAAAGCCTCCAACAAAAAAAAACTTACAAACCTTACTAAAGCTATCCTACAGAGCTGAGCACAAAAGAAAAGGAGATAGAGCTGTGAGTGCGAGAGCGATGGGTAGAGTGGGAGCACGTGACACCTGCCGACCGCCAAATGAAGATATCGCAGCTGGATGCGAGAGGATCATGGGCAGGCATCGTCAACATTTTGGACAAGAACAGATTTTAGGAATTTCGTTATCATTTTCCTGCTCTTGTTCTTGAGGAATTTATAGTTATTAGATGTTATCACAATTTTAAAATAAGTTTATGTTCTGAAATATAAGTTCAATAAGATGGCTTATCGATGGAGTAATTAAATAAATAAAATAGCAGGCAAGAGAAACGTCTGTTACACATATGTAAAGTGAATGCTGTAACGATAAATTGGTAAGATTCCAAAAAACAGACCATCACCTCCTAATACGGTGGAATCTCAAATTTTAAAACTACCAAAGATTGACAACCTGCGCCTGAGGAACACGAAGACGCATACAGATGCTACCACGACACTAAGGCCGCGGTGTACCGGGCCTTATAAAACGAATACAATACACATGCAGGATATTACTTAAAATGCGTTTGCCTTTATCGACGGACATTGTCGCTCCGTCGTGAACTAGACGGATTTTATGGTGTTTTTGAGAATATTCAACGGTCTCGTATTTCAAACTTTTATAGTTTGTTGGGTTTCCGATGTAGATGTCAAAGATAGAATGAAGTGGAGAAAAAAACGAGAAAACTGTTTTGGTGAAGGATTGGCTGGCTTCTTCTTCTTTTGTTGAAATGAGATGACTAAAGTTCATCCTAGGTTGTAGCGGATTGCTCAAAGCAAGTTTTTTTTGTTTAATGTCAAAATTGGCAAAATCATGGCGTCTCTTCCGACTACTGATCTTCTAAAGTTAATAGTACATAGAATTTACAAAATAGCAGGGTTTCTTCCACATCAAATTCAACAAGAATTTAAGTTTTAAATTAAATTCTTCAAAACTTGAAGATGACATTTCTGAATTATTCTCGCGTTTGCACTTAAGTTGTAATATTGTTACAATGTACTGTGCTAATAATCATGAATAAATAATAAGGTTTGCAAGCACCGCTGCCTAGCTTTCTTTGCGCAATGACCATAGACACATAAAAGCCGCAGTCATTCTTGGAAAACTTAAAAGGCTATTCCTCGATGAGGGACTTGACATTTACTGCTAATGAAGTTTCTTAATCATTAACTAAAGGAAGGTAGTTTTAATAGAAGCCATTAACTATCTAGAAATGCATTTTCTATAGAGTTGGAAGTAATTGCGTTGGGACTTAAAAGGAACGTGAAGATTGTTTTTGAAAATAGTTTTCTTTCAACAAGACAAGCAGTCCAAGTTTACTGAAAGACGCCAATCTAAAATGAAAATAAATTAAACATTAACTTCCTAGTCTATTTTTTATTAAATAATAATTTTAGTATCATTATTGTTATTTCATGTCCCTAAGAAAGAAAATAAGGTTATTTGGCACAAGCCACAATTGCATACAACATAAGAAAGAGACAAAAAATAGCATAAAATAAAAAATAAGAAACTTGAATCTAAATTTTAGTTTTCTATATAAAAGACATCAACGACTTTATTAAGTAAGTAGTACTCATTCACTTTACAAAGGAAGTATAAAATGTTTTCAAACTACTAATTATTGACGTAATTGTCAACAACATTTTATTCTAATAAATCCTGAAATAGAGATTCCGGAACATTGCTACTCGTTACCTGGACTCTGTTGCTAGTTCTACTACAATCTCCTTGGACTTAGTAGATTGAAGTCAAAGATAACAAATGTGATCTCAGTCTATTTTAGTTCATTGTATGTACAGACGCCTGCAGGTCAAGCTACCCGAAACTGTCAATTTTTCCCAATGAACCTTGAACCTAATACTTTAGAAATAAAGTCGAAAATCTATCAAGGAAATCTGACAGATTGTAGTAGCTTGATGTGCAGGCGTCTGTACGTTAAATTTAATTTACATAATTAATTGAAACTGATAATTTAGTTTCTAACCATATTTTATACTTATATCTATGTCTAGTTTCAATTTTTTATGCTGTATTTATGTTTTGGAATTTAATTTTGTTAATTCTTATATGTTTACTGACCTATAACCGTTAGTGTGGTGTAGAAGTATTAATTCGAGTTGGTTGTTTAAATAAATGAAATGAATGAATAAAAAATATACCTTTTGCACTTTATTCATATTTTACTGTAGTAGATAACCAACTCTTCAGTTTTGTTTAAATGCTACCAAGAGCTGCACCAATTTAATAGCATGGCAACTCAGAAAAGGTTTGTAGGTTGTAAACGGCATCCTACCCGTTTACTGGTATAAAATAATTAAGTTATCAAGTTATATTGGTCTTGGAAATGAAACTGATTAAACTTTATCTTTTACTGTCGATATACCCTTATCTAAACGAATTTCTAACTTTATTCAAAAGACATAGAACTCAAAATCCGTCATGGTTTCTAATTTATCCAAATCATTAAAGAAAGCTTCTATCAAATTGTCATTTTACGACTAACATAAATGTTGTTTCGCCGTCATTTATCGCTTCACCAGTTAATGAGAAAAGTCGTTAAGGAAGTTTGTTCCTATGCTCTGAAAATAAAATAAAAGTTTTAGAAAAACAACGTTCTTTTACACTTTCGAGACATGTTTCGATTTTATTACCGGAAAATTGTTCTTTATGCCCTGTGAATCTTGATTTAAGTTGATTATATCATTCTCTATATAAATTATTTAATTAAAAAAACCGGCCAAGAGCGAGTCAAACTCGCGCACTGAGGGTTCCGTACAAACTTGCGACATAAACGGCCAACTCTTCTGACTGCGTGGACGTAGAGAGTTGATTTTTTCACAGCATGAAGGGGCTACAGACATAGAGAAATAGAGAGAAACACGCATTCCCACGGACAACAAAGTGACCCAATAAGGGTTCCGTTTTAACTTTTCTTGGTACGGTATCCTAAAATCGACACGAAATGCGATCATAAACCTGCTTGTTTAAACATTATAAAAATCTAGTTAGTGACTTTGTAGCTCACAACATTAAACTTCGTTTGCTCGTTCACTGCCAAGATAAGTTTTCGTCTTTTTCTCTCAGTAAGTACATAATTGCAAGTCCTAGAACTGGTCTTGATCTCCTCTCGTTAACGTTAATGAAGTTGTTACGTGGGACACCTAGCGACTATACTTACCTAATTCATAAAATCATAATATACTAGTACTTAGTACAATAGTTGGGAACTTGGTTATTTATAGTTCGAATTAAAGTACCTACAATAAAATAGACGAAAGATTAGAGAAACATGTTGCTGCTACCACATCTATGTACACAAGTAGTGAGTACGTAAGAAACATGTATTTTTGGAATATTTACATACATTAGAATTTGATGGGACAGAATTTGATGACGCGGTACATTTTTAATGAACTGCAAAACAATAAGGTTAGTACCGATTTTGGCCACGCACTGAAAGATCCGTACCTATGCAACTATAATTATGATTTAAATATGATCTAAAAAGTAGTTTTATCAATTCCTTAACCAATTTCATTTAATCGAAATGAGGAAAAAAATATAAAATGATCGATAGAATGTCATGACAATTATTTTTCACCTTTCCCTAAATAAATTAAATGCCATTAAACACATCACCTTTACACCTACAAGAACATGTTAATTTAAAGAGAATCTTACCAACTTAATGGACAAAAATATATCTTCACTTTTGTGTTTCGTTTTTTCATTTTGTTTTACTCGCGCTGTGTCTATGGAGATAAGATGGCAATTCAGAACTGGTATTCGCTCGTTAGCGACAATGAAGTTGTTACACGACACCTAGCGACTACTATATCACCTAGAACACCTAGGTATTTAACTAAAACCTGACTAGGTAGAACATAATGGCTCTCGATAAATAAACTGCTTGCGTGTGTGAACAAATTCTTGAATAGTTTCTAAACGCCTTAGATTTATGTTATGTGCATTCTGCTTGAATAAAGTTTAGGGTTTAATTGAAAGCCCAAATGTTTCCAAAGCACGCCTAGTTTTTTCGAAGTTTGAGATACAGCGTCCTTGGAACATAATGCGCAAAAAAACGAACATGGGTGGGTTTTAATCAATAAAAGTCTAACACCGGCTACCCTCCGCCCAGAGGGAAGCCGGGGGAAGTTATTTGATGATTTCCCATCAGTAAAAAAGAAAAATAAACACGCCAGGTTAATTAAAATTAACAGCGATGACAACTCAGTATCAAGGGTGAACTAGCATCACTCAAGTACTAAGTAGGTATCTACTCATAGCCTAGGGGTGTAACCGTCGGAATGCCAAGTCATAGTTCTAGAGTTCAAAAACAAAACTTCGGATTTTCTGGATTCATCTGCGTTTTGTATAATAATTATTACTTGCTTCGGCGAAGGCAAACAGCATGCATGAGAGATAGTTCTCGACGACATGTTGAACCAAGTCAGAAGTCCAGGGGTGGTATAAAACTCTGACTCTGACAACTCATTAGGCTGTGGTTGGTACCACACGTAAAAGAAACAATCACCAACATAGCAACTGCATCTAGTTAGTCTAAAAGCCAATCTCCACACTCTTATGCTTGTTTATCCAGGGTTTATAGAACTGTGCTCAGCTATACCATGGATTTTAATTCAGAAAGTTTCATGAAAAATATTCTAGTCACCTGTATCCTACTTAATGGAAATTGCCTCTCCGTACCTGATTCCTTCTTTCCTACCGAAAAATACCTTTGGTATAGTTTTAAAACCTATCCGAACATAGAAATAGGAATCGATATATAAGGTCTAAAGTTCACGGAACCTTCTAAAGTAAAGCATTAATTACATAGCCACATCAATGAGAAAGCTGGACACATTTCATTTTTTTATTCACTCACGATAAGGTGGCAAGAGCAATGGCGGCTACTTTAGAACGTGAGCGTCTTGTTCGCGCCAATGAAGTTGTTATACTCGCTGGATTGCGCCTACTTTTTGTACACACAGCGACCAATCAAGCTATACAAAACCAGTTTATGCGGACCTCTCATTATAGGGGAAATCTATACAAAGTGAGGTCATGATTCACTGGAAATTTATAGCTTCGACGCCGTGTGTACAACATCTTGTTTTTGTAATAAAAAGATCTGGTAAGAACATCTGAGCGAGTTTATAGTTGCTGTTAACTGGAAATTGCGTATGAGAAATGCATTTTTAGGGTTCCGTACCTCTTAAGAAGAAACAGAAACCTTTTTGGGATCACTTTGTTGTCTGTCTGTCTGTCTGTTAATACCCCTTATCACGGGAACGCGTGGACGTATCGAGTTGCTATTAAAACCATATAGGTAGTATAGAAGTCTATTCCTTGAAGCTGTAAAAAAAATACCCTTTAAGTACTTATATGCAGCCAAAAGATATGACCGTTTATGTCGCAAGTTTGTACGGAACCCTCGGTGCGCAAGTCCGACTGGCACCCGACCGGTTTTTTTTAATTTCTGGGAAAGTACAGAAACATTCTTAAAATAAAGCAAAATCTTTAGGCACCTACTTTACCTTTCCATACAGTAGAAAATATTTGAAGCCCCTCATTTCTGAAAAGTTTTTTCATTTACCTGCATTTATCCGGCTCCAATCAACCTATAGGAAGTTAAAAATGAATTAGTGAACAAGATCCTAGGTGTCCCATAGGCACCCAACCAAGCTAAAATTAGAAAAAAGGGTCCTTTGCGGCGCGCTGTCGGGTGAAAAATATACCATTCTCATACAATGGTTCTGAATTGACAGTTGCGACTTTACCAACCTTTCCGATAACAAGGTCAACATGTTCATATCTAAAACCAATTTAGAGAGCCATCAAAAGACGGGCCTGTTGGTGTAGTGGTTAGTGGACCAGGACAAACTTTGTGTGATGAGCATGATTGTTTGTTCTGTGCCTGGGTGTGATTTATCTATAATATGGATGTATTTATAAATTATATAAGTATCTATATCAGTTGTCTGGTTACCATAACACAAGCTCTGCTTAGCTTGGGATCAGATAGCCGTGTGTGAGTTGTCCCAAGATATTTATTTATTATTTTATTTATCAATACATATTGCGTCTCCAAGAAAATCACTGTATAAGTTTCTGCAGGTGTATGAAAAAATGCCCTGCAATTACTTTTTTGCCAGTGAGCTTCAAGATATTGGACCATGCTATTGCTCTCGTAACATTATGATGCTTAATTTCTTCCGCAACAGTTTTATCGCCTTGGGCCTTCGCCTTGTAATGACTTCGTGGAATATTTGCCACGAAGTAATATTTGCTTTCTGGCGTGTGTATGCATGTTCAAGTAGTAGACACAGGCTGCAGGACCAAGTCATATCTATTATATATAAATATACTAGCGGGCGCCCGCGGCTCTACCCGCGTGATGTTTGAAAAAAAGTATCATAGGTGATAACTATACAACGATATTTGACCTATGATACTTTTTTTCCAGACTTGATGAAATTTAGCACAGAGTTAGATTATTCTAACTCCGTTCAGCTGTTTTGACGTGAAAAAGTAACAAACATCCATCCATACATCATCACAAACATTCGCATTTATAATATTAGTAAAATTGTCACCAAAATCAGAGCTGTGTGCAAAATTCAGTTGAAATATTTTGCCAATACACTCGCCTCCTAACAAGGCGTATTAATAAAAAACTTATAAAAAACAATGAGCAACAAGTGTCTAGGCACTAATTTAATAATACATTCCTTAAATGTTCAATACAAAACGTTATTAATCACTTATTCATACAATGCTTGTCGGGCACCCAAATTCATTGATCGATAGACATTGATTGTTATAGACTTGCAAACAGATTTATTTTATGTCCTAACAATTTATAGATAAGTCAAGCAATAAATTGTACCGGCAAAATTATCATACACATACCAAAACGTTATGAACACAATAGAATTCGTTGACACATGGAATGCAATACCCGTCGAAGGTACTTCTCTTATTTGGCTTAGAGACTTATATAGAAGAGCTTTTAAATGGCAACAATCAGAAAATATTAATTTATTTCATACCCTTAAGAGTCCTAGATTTAGAATCATCATTTACATTTACCGTACATACTAATGATAGTCCTTTTTTTTCAGCCGCCGCGACGTTCTGTGCGTCGGGTGCCGCGAGTTGCGACGCGGAAGGGTTTTAGTCAGTACAAGACTGTCACTCCAAAAGAGGAATAAATGAAGATTGAACATTACTGCAATGCTGAGCTCCTTCACCTGAGGGCGTATAGACGGCAATATTTTCTTCTGCTGCTGCTGTCGAGTGGAAACCGCAGACGCATCGGAGTGGCGGACAGTGGTTATCACTAAAGGTGCAGGATGGACGCCAGATTGTGCATATCAATTTTAAATGTGCTTGCAAATCCTTACTGCAAAACCGAGTTCCATTCCCACACCTATGTAGTTTTCAAAACTGCCTAACAAAAACCGTCGCAATTGGAATTAAACCTGGAGAAGCGGCATTATTGTCGACTATAATGCCACTGCCGGTTACGGGCGCCTTCCAAAACCAATAATGGATAGATGTATTATATAATCAAGCACTTAGATGTTCCTACATAGTTAGATTATCCGGAGCCAATTTGCAACAACGTTGAAGAACTGTAGGTATTGAATGTTGGATTGGCCGATTCTAAATCGGCGCATTATGCAGGCGTTTGTACCTCCGGGTGCATATCGTTCGTGACCTTGTAAAATTAAATGCGGGGCGTTACACCAATTTGTTGTTGTGTGAATGGTAATCAGCCCCGAATAACGTTCTGCCCTTTACGGTATATTCAGCGGCTTAGGTGTGAAACATAAATCTAATTAAAATACCTGACTTTATAAAATTACTTAATTTATGTTTTAATTGCACAAAATACTATACCTACTTTTTTATACGAGCATAGCTACTATATTCTCCTTTAAGAATACCCCATTTCTGGGTTAAGTTCGCCGTTGCGCAAGCTATATTATAATAATGTACCTACCTATATAACGAACAATGTATGTTACGAAAAACATGTATTGTATTTTTTGTGCAAAGAAAAAATATTAACTACTTTTACTTGGTTAAAAAGACGGATTGTTAACCAAACAAAAATTTCAACGTTGGGTAGGCTGGTTTAAGTTTCTGAATCTTTAGTAACAGTTAGTGGCATTATACTCCTTTCGCACTATAAAAGTAAGTAAAGTCCAGTTCCTCAATCAATCTGCAGTCTTAATGAGATTCTAAAGGTAACTAAACAGAAACTGTTCATTAAAATACCACTTAAGTTCAAAGTCAACATAAACAAACCTTTTTCAAACACCTCATAAGCCAACACGATAGTGATTCGTGAACGACAAAAACCCATCAAACGAAGCAATAATCTACATAACATAACATATCAATTCGATTCATCACATCCGGCACACGTGTGGAAGGTACCTACTGTCTACCGACTACCTACGTACTGTCCACCCACACCCATCCCTTTAGGAAAGCGGCGCGGCGCCTCAACTTAAACATAGACAATTTAAACGCAATTGTATTTTAATTAGCCCTCAAGAGCAGAAGGCCTTATCCTTTTGGGACAATCAACGGTATAATTTTGTATACTAATTCCGTTTGTGAAGAGGAAGACATTCTTAGGGAGTGATGACCTCGTTCTTCCTCAACGGTTCCGTGAAATACGAATGAGCCAGTAAATTTGCATGATTCCACGGGTCTGATTACTTTTGCTGCTGAAGTTAGATAGCGTGCGAATAGATACTCTTAAGCTAAATAAACTACTACCGCAGTTTAAATTCATAACTCCGTCGAAAACTTGAAGATTTCGTACTGTGAATGCAAACAGACTCAACTCTGCAGCACCAAGCTTTCTTGGTCACTAAAAACGAAACAATAAGACATAAAAAGGTAACCTAAGTAAACTCTACAAGTAACAATGTTAAAAACAATAACAAAAGACGAACATAATAATATTTTGTTGAATAAGTCATACGTAAAAGTTTCTGAGCTGAGAGGAAGCGTAAAAAAGGCATGCCGCAAGCAAGGCAGGAAGAAAATGATATACATTATGGTTAGAGGCAAGCGGCTCTCCCCGCAAACCACGCCGCGCCCAGCTCGACGAGTTAATCAGCCATCTGACTCTGGAGCTCAAAGTTTTTGGTGTTGTGTTTCATCTTTTATACAATTTTTTGTTGTTGGTTGAATATCGAGTCAAACCAAAAAACTATAACTTCTTGATCGTATGATGAGACTGAGTAATGTTATTCTAAAAAAAAAAATGTGATAAATAGGTATCCATACCCTGTTGTTTCATGATTCAGCACTATCTCAAACAAATAAAGCTGAAAATACCCAATTCCAGAGCGAGAGAAGAGAGCTGGATTATCCTCCTACAGCTATCCTGTATCAGGGTCTTTCAGCCAAAGCTTGCAGCTTTTTTAGTCGGGTGCTAATTTCAGAGCTAGAAATTACTGGTGAAAAACTGCAAATCTTCTCTTCTGTTAGTTCTTTGTCAATTTGATGCGACAGATGAGTAGATGAGGCTAAATCTTACGAGAACAGCTTTTGTGTCAATATTGTCGTGTCGAAAAGCTTAATCTTCTACTTCTCTTCTTTGCTAACTTTGTCTACAAAGTTTTCATTTTCCACATGAAACACTTAGTCTACTGGAAACTATAAGTGAAAGTATTTGGGAATAACTAAGAAAATATCAAATAACATTCCCCAAATATACTTGCTCCGAAAGTTTGAGGTCCAGTGTAGAATAATGGAACATAATGACTCTATCGGCGGCGGCGAGGCGGCCAGCGCTCGCGGTCCGTCCGTGAGGCCTTTTTCTACTACCAATGAGTAAGTGCTCATTCTCGGAATAATGTGTGCCTGCCTTTGGACGATATTCAGACTTCTGAATAGTGTATCTGCGCACGTAACATTTTAAATGGGAACTTCAAAGCTGAGACAAAAACGTTCATGAAAACAAAAGGTAACATAGAAGGCAAAGACAAACTCACCAATAAATACTAATAACATTGAACACAATTACCAACAATAATCACACATCCAACACTCATTAAAAGAACATTCAAGCAATTATCCAAACGTCAAATACAATAACGCGAAGCAATCAAACACGTAACCGAACGACAGATCAAAGCTGAACTTTTTAATGAAGCCTTCATAGGCGTGCGCGCAAGCGGCTCCACAAAGACATGAAGCGCTTTGATGTCGCCGACACGCCGCCGTGCGGCGACAGCGGAGGCGATGATGCCTTTATAAAAACTCAATGATTTATTCCGAGTTTAGGATCGTTTGACGAGTCTATCAACGACTCTATCCGCGCATGCGCATCCCTCAACTATAAATTATTGTAATAAGCGTATGGCGGCAATAGCGATTTATGACGCCAGTTCCTTCGACCGCTCAAATGGGCTGAGGTGTAAAATTTTACGTTTTATCAATAAAATTCAAATTAGAACAGCAGATGGTACTTTATTCTCGTGAACTATAAAGCTCATAATAAATTTCTGAGGAAAACAGAAATATAAAATCGCATACCTACATATAACTTTAATAGGCTGTAGTAAAAACAAAAGCACATTGACGCGTTCGATGTTCCAATGCACGTTCTTTGCACAAGTCACTTTGGTATTCAACTTTATTCCGTAAGTGTAAACAGAATTAATGTGAAAAGCTGCGTCTTGCATATTCCGCAATAGTAATATTGCATAATATCATCATTGGCATGCAGGTCCACGTCTTAGCATTTTTGTTTTAATTAACAACAACCTAAAGAAAAACTGCAAAGATTGCTTTTATAATTTAGTGCTTAAAACCTTGCGAAATCTCCTGTCCAATAAGTAGAAAAGTAGCTTGGTTGACCCGGAAAAATGAGGATTTTTATGTGGGACCATAGTTTCTAAATCTAGTAAGTAAACCTTACATCTTTCGTGCTACAAAACATCACCAGCAACAAAGGGTGGTTAGATTTAAGAGAAGGGAACAGTAACAAGAAGCTTGTTAATCATGTAAGCTTCTTGGTGTCAACGCAGCGATTAGTCAATCGACACGATTAAAAAAGTAATCAGCTTATTACTCCGTACTTCCTTAAGTTTGGATTCAAACTAAATTCACAGATTTCTAAAATCCTACTGAAATGCCCATGCGAGTATTAAACAAGTCTCTCGGTCCATACTCTCAAAACCTACCACGGAAAACCCCAAAATCTAAAACATCAACACTGCTGCCGAGAATATAATCCACAAAATAAGCTCAGAACATAAACACGAATCTTCCTCGTACCACGCGAAGTCCTCATCATTGTTTATTTTTTATTGTTATTAGTGGTTCTTGGAAGGGTGAACAAGAGCAATCATAACAACCTCCAGTGGCCGCTTATCTACACAATAATAGAGACGTTACTCCGTTTGTTTGTAAACTATCTTTCGTTTTAGTTGGACCATATTGCCTAGTTGGGCTGAGATAAGGCGCAGAAATTTCATTGAGTTAAGAATTTGATAAAATGGAAATCGTTTGGTAAGTAAATAAGTAAGTAATTAAGTTATTTATTTTGAAAATATGATTACAGTTAAGTACATGGTGACAAAAGAGGTATTTATAAGAGGTAGGTTCAACCACATTTTACCAATACGCATGCCAAGTTATAATTTGAAGCTAAAACAATATTATGCAATTAGGCCATTGAAGAGTTTAATTCGCAATTCATATAGAGCACTAATGCAGAAAAGTTTTTTCGGTATTGCCCCACGGATATACATATAATAGAGTACCTACTAAATATTATAAAAAATATGACCACATTTGAATTTAAAAGGGAGCTAAACGAAATGTCACGGCCGGAACTACTATAGAGCAATACCCTAAGAATATTCATATACATTAATGTACAGGACATAAAAATTGTTATCCTGGCTGACTTTCTTTTTATATGTTTAAGTTACATTATATTAACTACTAGCTTTCGCCCGCGGTTTCGCCCGCGTTAAATTTGGGGTAACACAGTACCTCTTGCGCCTTATTGATTTGTAATAGCAACGCTAAGTTTTGCTTTTTCTTCCCGTTTTCTCCCTCACATCCCACTTTTTTCAAAAAAATATTAGCCTATGTCCGTCTCCTGGTTCCCTACTATCTCTGTACCAAAATTCATCCAAATCGGTTCAGCCATTAAAGCGTGAAGAGGTAACAAACAAACAAACAAACTCACTTTCGCTTTTATAATATTATATATATATATATATATAGTAAGGATATTATAATTATTATTATTATATATTATAGTAAGGATTTATTTTTCTCTGACATTTTGATTTGTTTGTGTATTTGAATTTCTTTTTGTAATTCCTGTAGTCTGGCACATATTTTTAATTTAGAATTGTAAACCTTTGCATGCATGTGTGATGGTAAAATTTGGAAAACTTTACTACAAAAAACACCTCTACACTATACGCATGCTTGAAAAGAAATAAATGGTTTGATTTGATTTGATCACTGCCGCACAATTTATAACAAAGATATTAAGGATTCTACCCATTCCTCTCACCTACACAAAACTATACTACTACAAAAATAATATATTTACAACAGTCAAAGAAGACGGTGCAATTTTAACAAAGTAGACATTATTCTTTAAAGAATCGGGAAGTGGAGATAATAATATTGAAAGGAATAAATTTCCTATATATTTAGAAATAACAAAACACTATTGAACCAACAAAAACACAACCAATAAAATAATTGCAAGGATTAGATTTCAAGGACGATGTACCTGTGTTACTCGTACAATCCGCAAAAAAATAGGGATAAACTTGAAAACTCTTAACATTAAGTACCCTGTAATTATGAAGATTTTAAAGGGTCTTCTATTGTCGGAGAAAAAGTGCCAAGCTATGGCGACGGTCAGCTACTAAATACAATAAATTCAGACAATCTTCAGAGATTAGACAGTAATCTTTAAAAACACCGACGACTAATCTTGAAGTAAGCAGGAAACGCACAATACTAATAAGCAGGCATTAGTGACAATAAAGAACATAACCCTCTTTTAGCCGACGCGGTTGGGTAATAAGTAACGCCGGTAGCAGATTGAGGTCGGAACTCTTAAGAACTTATTCGAAATTTATTATTCGAAGATTATGGCCATGTAGATGACATAAACGAAGATAACTTTAGAGTTTTTATTAGGTACCGTTTGGTTTTTGGAAATATTATTTCTTTGTTGATGGCGTTTTGTGTTTATTTGCTCCTATTTTCGTTGTATTACCTTTAGAATATCTACTATCGCCTCATATTTTGAACGCTCGAGATTTGGTCATTAAAACCTAACCAAGCTTTCACAATCAGACCAGACCACAGTGTACAGGGAAATTTATAGCCACACCGTTAGAGATGACACGGTAATTCATCCCAATGGCATCACAAAAATAAATCAAGTACTGATGCCTATAGCACCTTAGTGGGGATAGTAATAAACAGATGCTAATAAAACACACTGTGGATTTAAACAAGTGACTATCGCTTCGCTCTCAAAACGTTTCTATTTAAAAAGAATATATAGGTGATTTGGTCAAAGTAAAATCTAGTTTTGACTCTTCCATCATAAGATATCGCTCGCTTGAATCAATCACTTAGTCTATGGCCCTCTAGATAGATCAATCTAATAAAGTCAATCTACACGAAACCAAACAAGTTCGGACAACTTTCAATAATGACATGTTAATACCGAACAGTCTACCTAATAATGATGCAAGCTGCACCTAAACCCAATCTATTATTCTCGTTTTTCGATAACACAGCCCTACTTCTCGTGCGACACGACAACCATATCTCAGATAGTCGCGACCACTCCATCATGGACCCGTTACAACATAACCAAGTAAAGACAACTCGTGGATCTACTTTAACTACGTTTCTAATACCTCGACTAACGGTTGTACAACATTTACAACACGGTGAACTTAGAATATTGAATGTTTCGAACAAGCCGTTTAAGAGGCAACTGTACTTGTGTAGTGGTTAACTTCTTTTTGATCGAATTGTTTTTTACGTGTATTTTTTCGCCATTATGTCGTTACATTTTATATTAGATCATCAAATAACTTCCCCAGCTCTGGGCGGAGCGGGGGGAATGTCAGACTTTTGCTGACTAAAACCCACCCATGTCCCTTCTTTCTAACTCATACTTAAGTACTACTGCTGTATCAAAAACATTGTAAAGCTAAAAAAAAAACATAATGAAAAAAAAAATACACGCTTTAGTTGGAGTTGAGCCAGGAGGAGCTCGGCGCTAAATAATGATCCAGTTGGGTCGATCTTCAGGTTAAGGGGCGTTTAAGTTACCTAGGTTGGTCCGCGGATGGGTGACCATCTATTACGTCCTCTGTCTGTGCCTCGCAAAGCTTTCAAGCCGTTGACCTGTCAATTAAAGAGCTTTGACAGTTTTTAGAGGTAGTCAGTGTCCCGAAAGTTTGACAACCAGTCTTACCAAAGGGTACCGTATTACTGAGTACTTACTGGGTTGTGGCGGTCAGATTAGCAGTCGCTAAGGCAGTAGAATTCATTGCTTCAGCCGTCGAAACTACTGCTACTAGGCAGTTGTTATGGTTCTCCGCGTCTATAAGCCAACGTGCACCATGAATACCTTATTTATTAAACTGTAATAACTTAATCTTTTGTAATAACTTTAGTGTCAGAATATCAGTATTGAGTGATAAAGGGTGGTCTATTCTCTTTGAAATAAACGGTAAAGGTCCATAGAGTAATAATGTAAGGCAAGAACACGGCTCCAAAGTGTATAGCGTTACTAAGCGTTGAATAGGTGCTGTTAACTACGGGAACTATAATTGAGAAATTCACTGTGAAGGCAATGGCTAGAGGCGATTTTAAGTGCGAACATATTCATTTCAGATCATGAATGGTGGTTAATAATAGTCGTCAATGGGGCATACAATTCGTTTACAATGAGAATGTGAATGAGCTCGCGCCATATTGCGCTTTATCCATCAACTGTCACTGCGTTGACTGCAGGCAAATTCTCGATACATATTATACAATTGGTGCACAATCTTTGCCTGTGTCTTGAAGCCTATCTAAATCTTTTCATATATTATCTTTACAATAAAAAAATGGCCAATCCACCAACTTCTTTGAGTTAACAGATATAGTACAACATGGTCCGAGGTCAGTCACTTTCTCATTGTAAACGCACTGTAAAACTTAGAAACACTAATCTTAAAGAAACATAGTAGGTATGGTTAATAGGTTATCATTTAAGACCATTCATCCTACATTTCAGTTATGTCACAGCAGTATCGTGTCAAGGAGACAGGCTGACTTACTTCACTAATCCCTTTTCAACTCCTGAAGAACGAACAGATAAAAGATAAACCAAGCTAAGGCAGCTTGCTTGCTTTTACACACGACGACACGTCAACTTTACAAAAACCAGTTGATACAGATCTCTCAACTAAGGATACACCGTAGATTTCCCGAATAATGAGAGATCCTTATAAACTGGTTTATTTAGGTTGATGTGTCGTCGTGTGTACATATATAAACATCCCTGTTAAACAAAAACATGGCACAAATATAACTCGAGTAGAGGTCATGCATAAAGAAACACCAACGAAATTTTTCACTCAAAAATTCAAAGCGCAAGCTTACAGCTGCTTTGTTAAGATTTCGCTACCTTGTATATCGCCGTAAGCGAACTATAGATTCGTTTTCAATGTAATTATGAACAGAGTACATTCCTATTTGGGAATTACATACTCTTACCGTAGCAGTTAATATGAATGACATCGACGCCACACACGCTGCCTCAATTCGTGGCGCAAGAGCAACAATGACGGAACTATTCGGCTGAGGCATAATTACTGAGCATCATCAGCGATCATTACGGGCTACAGGCGAGTAATGTTTGGACACTGAAGGACCGGACCACCCACTAATATGCCAACAAAACATGAATCACTTCCAGGGAATAGAACTGACCTATTTTACACTTTTAAGCCAGAAAAATATATAACTAATTTGCGAGAAATATGTAGAAATGAAATCTCGGTACACAAATATTACTGGCTGAAAATATAAAGCAAGAAAAGATAAAGTGACTGATTAATTTCGGAAGTATGTTTTGCAACAGACAACACGGAAAACCAAAGAATTAATGATAATAGTATAGAAAAAAAGTATCGATTGAAAATCATTTCTTGTAATCTGAAGTGGCAGTTTCTGCTTTTAGCCTTGATGAATATTGATTGTCTGTGATTTGCAGATATTTTCAATTCAAAAAGAGCTATTTTTACATAGAACATACCAACATAAGACAAGATAAGTGTGAGTCTGCCAACGTGTCACAGAGATTAATTGACGACATTATGTGTTTTGCAAACCGTATCTAAGAATAACCTATTTCGACTATGAGTTATACGCAAATTAATTACGTACAGTGTAGAACTAAAAATAAATGTCCCAATTAAGCTTGTGGAATTATTGTCTATTAACCTCGAACTTTATGGATTCAAATGATATCATATTTTTTTATTATATGCCTCTGAAAGCAACCGTTGGTCCCGGATGTCATTAGATCTATCTATGCCAGTCGTTACAAGGTGTCAGTGGCCCGAAAATCTGACAACCAGTCTTACCAAGGAGTATCGTTTTACCCATTTCTAACGTGTTTGTGGAGGTCAGATAGACAGCCGCTTTATGTAAAACTCTGATAGTGGTATCCGGTTAGATTTGAAGGCTAGGCAGATGATGATTTATCTAATCAAAAACTTATTTTTTACAAACCACGTCATTCAATTGCATTGCAGTTTTCTTACTCATTGTCTTCTACATTATAATCATCAGCAGCTATCAGAATCCATACGATTGATGATACGGACAACATCACATACATGTATGTATGTAATGTAAATGTAGTACAAAACAAAAATGTACAATGTGTGGACAATGTTGGAGAGTGTATGAATCGCGTTATGCATAACCGGAAAACTAAATGTCGTGCCTAAACTATTATGTTTAAAATAATACTATTTCGTTATAATTCGAATAGGCACGAATAAGACATAAAAATGCAAAGCACATAGATCCCCAATTTGCTTTTGTATATTTTGCGCATTTACAACTAAGGAAACCCAACTAATTATACAGGTTGTACAGACAATACATGCGGAACTTAACTCTTATGAAAATAAATGCTAATTCCTTTCTTCCCTAAGTAATTGTAAAGTAAGCAATGTGCGTAAAAATGGCGGGGAGCTTCAAAACGTTTGACAGAAACGTGTGAAAGAATATATTAACATGTTAAATGTATGACAGGCGTATTGGAGATTGTTATATGCCTACGATGTCGCTAGAATTGGAGATTTTCTCTAAAATTGTCTTGGCGACTTGCGACATCACGAATGCCATGCTTTTCTGTGAATCTCTCTAGGTTTTACTGTCATCCTTGTCCATAGAATATTGTGGTCTGAATTAGCAGGCATCTTGTCGTACAGTGACATCTTACATATACATAGCCATCGTATTATCTCCTCTTCTGGATTTGTTGAGATTTTTATTGTACCAATCACATTTATTATTGCTGCTGTTTAAAATACTGTCATTAACATTTTGCAGCCACAAAGCGTAACAATTTTCAAACACACAACAAAATCAAATCAAAAGTCATTTATTCAAATTAGGCTGATAATTAGCACTTTTTGATCGTCAGATTACAAGAAACAGTCCCACAAAAACGCCCTGCCCTTCGCGACTTCCTAGTGTTTCAGCTAGCAACGTTACCTCAAACGCAACAATGTTGGACAACACACACCATAAACGCTAGTTTCGCAATAATGCCATTACCTACCACCGTCGTTCCCATGGACCATAGCAGGAAGCTGTAAAACATGGAATCTGACACGATCGAGGAAACGACTAAATAATTGAGATTACAAGACAAAAACACAACACACCAAACACGTTTTTACATATTTATGTAGGTACCTACCTATGGTATGTACTTTTTTAACGCTACGTTTAAATAAGACACAAAAAACAAATTGATTACTTCATTAACTATTCGAGTGTGTGTAATTTTTCTATTAGATATAAATGATACGAGTTAACATTACTTGACAGAACATTACACTTCAAAATGTTAATCTAACCACATTGACTGGATTTCGCTAATCGGACATTCAAGTTCATTATTATAAGACTTTAAACTGATACGGTTAGGTACTTATTGGATCTTGAAACGGAATAGTTACCATGTGTCAATAATAGCTTCATTATTATGGTGAATTTATAAGTCCAACCTCGTTAAGCCTAGCTATGGGTAGCCCCAGCTAACATGATGAAAAAGCAGCGGAAACCTGTGTTGCACAGTATGCTCGAACTCCTAAAGATAGGAATCCTGCCATAATAGCTCAAAAAAATGCAGCCCAAATTATCTTTGCGCTGTCAGAAACGCTCGACTGACGTCATGGTGTAGGTGAGGAAAACTGGGCAAAAGCAAAGACGAAAATAATCGTGCCAGCGACACGAAGAAGAAGAAAAATGTAAAAGTGCGGTGAATTTCATGCGGATAGATTTTATTTGGATGAGAAACCATCAAATAACTTCTTCCGTTGTTCGCGGAGTGAAAGGGAATGTCAGAGTTTTACTGACTAAAACCCTTTTTCCCTTTGTTCCTTTTGCCCTTTGTGTAACGGGGCTGCGGTCTCTCTTTCGAACAACCCGCAATCCCGACAGGAGCAAACCTTTCTTATATTGAGAATTTAGCAAAAAAATAAATGATTAGACTAATGTTTATAAACACTTAAAAGTTAAATATTAATGAATTATGCAATAAGTTGCTTCTTCAGCTTTCGGAGTTCCGATACATGGTCGTACTTCCGAAAACCGAAAATGAAGAAGATACACAAATTCTGCATACTAAAACGGAATGCAGATTAAAAAGGGGTTTTTCCCCTTTATGTTTGTTATATGTAGCAATCTGACATCTAAAGATTCCAACTAGGGAATGAATAAGAGAACTACTCAATTTACATCCAATTCCAACTTAACCCCACTTAAGCTAAGCTCCCAAACTTAAACATTCAAGTTATGCTTATCCCTTAATACTTTTCCATCCAAAGTTATGAACATCTAAACATGTAAACGTCGTGTCGTGCATTGCGCAAGAGACGCGGATTAGAGGCGTGTATCGTCGTGCGCCCGCGCAGGCTAGCGCGGTGGTCCCCGACTACGACGACTTCATTGCACCACTTTTTAATCTCGCTGATGATTCAGTGCCTCCTAAAAACTTTGATAGACGTAGAATACTGTTATTAAAGTAATACAGACATCAAGTTTTTGTTTCATCGTCGAATAAATTGAAGACAAGTTACTACTATTTTAAGGATTGGTTTAATTAGACAGGTTTATTAGTGCTTACCACTTTGATTACTCAATTTGTAATGTGCGAACTTCTTGTGCGAGATGATTTTTTTTATAGAACTCTTGTTTTGTATTGAACGCTTGTGAACTATAATTACGTACCTAAATACACCTAAAGTTTACCAAAAATAATTGAGTATTACCATATTGGTACGATATCGCTTGTAATTTTTTCACCAATAATTACATGGCCATGACGAAGTAATTACAGTAAATTATTAATGGCTATATCCATTAATTTATGATTACCAAAAATTTTTACCTGATTAAGCTGTTGTTGGAAATGTATTAAATAAAGCTGCGGTATTCTTAAAGCGTAGATAACTTAAGAAATGCCGTGACCGACAGATCTACGGAGCCAATTTAGGAATTCCAGCTGGATATCTAATCATTATATTTCATAGAACACGCACAGTTTCGGTTGGTTTTTTGTGTACCGCGTTTCTTTCTATACAAATGGTCAACTTTACTTGAAGTGGTAATAATTAGGGTTACGTAAGTCGAACGTGGAAGGCTCGCTACGTGTAATTGGGACCACCCGCGGAGCCCTGGGGCCGTGCTGCCGGCTCGGGGGGTAAAACAATGCATTATGCGAATTTAGAGCGCGCTCTGATTAGATAATATCGTCATAACCAATAACTGCTTCTCTTGAACTGCAATTGGGTAATTTTCTGTGCTTAATCATGCAGCTGCTGATGGGATTGTGTAGTAAGCAAATTATTTTCCTTGTCAGCTAATATTCGGAATCAAAACGAATCACCTGGACCACCACCTAACAACTGGTGTACTTGGTGGTGACTCGGGTTTAATGATTACGTAATAGGTACTTTGAGCATACGCTTAATTATTTAACTGTACTTGCGCCATTAGTTCTTTTTTAAATTCTCCTCATCTTTAAACAAATCGAATTTCGTTACAGTTGCGGTTGTCAAAACCTCTGCAATCATATTTTTTCAAACATATTATTTCCTATACAACTCAAACTGTACAAAAAGTAGTACAGTGACCACAAAGCCACAGACTGTCCAGCTGTCCGGCGATATTCCGCGCTTGACTTTGGCAAGATAATCGACTCGAACCGTCCAAACCACAAGGCGTTAAAATAACTTTAAGTTACACTTCGAATACTATCGGTGGGCCTAGCACGAACTCGTGATATAAATGTACTGTAGATCGACACAAGCCGAATGTCCGGGTAGCTGAACAACGAAAAGGGTGTAGCACTCCTTTTTGGTGGATGGTAAATCGTCAAATAACTTCCCCCGCTCTGGGCGGAGCGGGAGGGAGTGTCAGTCTTGTACTGTATAAAACCCACCCTTCTTTCTTTTGCCCTTAATTTTCCGGGGCCGCTGTATCTATTCCGTACAACCCGCAACCCCGGTTGTTATACCTCTGAGTTGTTGTGAGCATGCAGTAACCCGGAAAATGGAGTTATCTATACTAATATTATAAAGCTGAAGAGTTTGTTTGTTTGAACGCGCTAATCTAAGGAAGTACCAGTTCGAATTTAAAAATTCTTTTAGTGTTGGCTAGTCCATTTCTTGAGGAAGGCTTATAGGCTATATAACATCACGCTACGACCAACAGGTGCTGAGCAGCGAGGGTGAAACCGCGAGGAACAGCTAGTTTTTCATACCCCTAAGTGGGCAGCGGGTGAAACCGCTGGGCACAGCTAGTATCCTATAAAATTCTCGTGTCACAGTGTTAGTTACCTTACTCCTCCGAAACGGCTCGACCGATTTTATGATTTTTTTATGCATATTCAGTAAGTCTGAGAACCAGCCAACATCTAGTTTTCATACCCTAAGTGAGCAGCGGGTAAAACCTCTGGACACAGCTAGTATTTCTATAAAACGAAGATATCCGAGTCTGCACCAGCAAAACATTTGTAGTATCATCTTCTGCCTAGCGTTTTCCCAACTTTATTGGGGTCGGTTTCCAGTCTTACCAGATGCAGCTAAATACCAGTACTTAACAAAGAGCTGAAGCTGAGAACTGTCTATCTGTCGTCCACAACTGAGTACTAGGTTTGATAAGAGTTATTTTCAAACATTTGGGCCACTGACTACTTTTTAACGACTGTCAAGGATCTTCAAATGACCACCGGAAATGGGTTCTCCAAAGTACTGAGGAAACTTGGTATTGGTCACCCATCTACAGATCGACCCTAGCCTAGCGGCTTAACCTCAAAAATCGACCCGTGAAGCTGTTATTATTTAGCCATTTGTAGCCTACACGGAATATTCATGTCTCCATTCAAGATTGTGGGGTTAATATGAAGTGGTGTGTTGGTCGCGCCATAAGTAGGCGTATGACATAAATGTCTGTAGGTAGGTACCGACAATGAGTTTTTAATTACGTTACCACATACTGATGACGGCATTATGGTGTGTAGGAGTCGACCACCCAAACTCATAACGTAGGTGTTTTAAGAAAAAAGTTCCGAATAAAATAACGTTTCTCAACACGTTATTATTACTTGTTTACATACCGATACATAAAATATATAGTATCCATAATGGCAGAATCCATATTTTATATAGTATAAATAAAATATGGATTCTGCGTAGGTGAATAGCACAACATAGCTGCAAAAGATCGGCATCTTTTAAAACAAACTTTTTAACCAACTTAAAAAAGGAGGAGGGTTCAGTAATCTTTATATAATCGTAAAAGTATACTCCCGTAGCGATCCCATATCAAAATCACATATTTTTTCTTTTAATGCAAATAAATAGATCATAAATGTAAGTATATTTTACTTAAGCTTAGTATAGCAATGGAAATCGAATACTTGACAAGAATTTGTGTGAGATTTATACCATTATACCGCAACTAGAAGGACTGAAATTATTTTTTTTTTTTTTTGCAAAAATAAAAACGACTTTAAAAGAAACACTTAAAAGACTGAAAATAAGTTTACTTCCGGAAGTTGATGGCAAAAAATCAAAACAATCACCGACTTTTTTTTGTTAAAACGTTTAAAATGTCCTAATGCTTGTGATCCCAAGCGGTACTCCTAAGCATAATGAACTTGACTTTGGGACCCAGGTTGGGAAAAGTGACCATGTGTGTTCCATTTCAATAGTAAACACTGAGTCTGCATAATATTCAGTTCGTCATTGGGCCTAAATACTGACAACCAGTCTTACCAAAGCGTATCGTATTAACTAGCACTAACTAGGATATAAAACAACCTTTTTTTCTTCTCTTTCGAACAACCCGCCGACCCCCAACCCATTCCAACCCCGTAAAATTTGATTTAAACTACTTTCGAGACGTAAACTCCTACAATCCTACAAAACCCTTCGGGTAAACAGGTGGGTTGTTATATCAGCTACCCTACCATGACGACTTAAAGCAGAACTTATTCCACTGAGGAAAAGAGACAGAGCTATACAGGGTGTCTAGCACCATCTTTTTCTCACACAGGAATAAGAACTGCTATAAGATGTCATGGTCCTCTTGGTCTTACAAACTTTGCAAAATTTTCACACGCTTCTCAAATCAGCGGACGTAGCTCTCACCTCTCAGGATATACGCTCTACCGTCGAGTGCTAATCCTCAAGCACCTCTCAACGGTCCCTCAGTTAAGTGGCTCCGTGGCTAAGTGGCTCATGGCTACATGGCTCCCTAGCTCTTTGATCCGAGTACCCGTACGTGATCTTTTGGCGAGAATGAGTTCGCAAGCCATGGGAACGGATATGCTGAATTGCATAACACTGCCGGGGGTAGTGTTGCAAAAAATGTGTCCGGTACTTATTGGGGAATTTGGTATTTTTAGGTGTTTTGGGCACGAAGTGAATAGGTATTATAAAAAGGGAAAAAAATTTGTGTTCACCAAAAATACTGATCATGCACCAAATATTCTTTCCTGAATGCTAAAAAAATGCGTAGGTTAGGTTAGGTTAAAACTGTGACCCCCTACGCACGAGCCGAGCGAGCGGAGCGAGCGGTGCCGCGGCAGCGGCCGGCGAGTGCCAGTAACGACTTGCATTAATAGAAAATGGATAAAGATTAGCTGTTAAGCTTTAAAGATCTAACAGTATAGTATAATTGATTTATTTGATGAGCAAATTTAGTGTGCAATTCAGTATTTTTGGTGATAATTTCGAATATTTTGATTGAAAAAAGGGGATTTACAGTTAAAGTATTAAATACCATCCTTATAAAAATAACTACAACTTGTTTCCGTTATTCCTGTTTATATTTATGCCTTAATACTACATATTAGGCTAATAGTCATCATGGCTAATAAAATATGCAAACGAAAATGATGCTAAAACAAATTAGCATAAAAGATAATTATGCCAAAAGCAACCATGGCAAATTATTATTATGTCAAAAAATGTAAGCTAAACCAAGTAATGCAAAGTATATTAGGACCAAAAATATTGTGCGAAAAGAAGGGATATCATTTTCAGATGGTGGCTACAACATTTTTAATCAGTCATGTTCATCGGTCAGTGGCACTAACAAATCAATACCTACATAAATTATGGCGTCTCTAGAATTTCACCTTTCAAATCTTACTTACAATATTGGATAACTTGACAGCTTCTCAACTTATTCAGACCTATAAAAATCTTTATTAATTATAATAGCTTGATTGCTTGGAAAAATGTTAAAATTGTAGCCTGAGCATTCAATTTTCTTAACTACGAGCAATGGATATAGATAAGTTTAACATAAAGCCTCATAAATAGGTACTGGTGGTTCTCCCAAATACTCAGTATAATTCATTTATGCCCGGTTCCAATAAACAAAAAAACGATTCGTTTAGCTTACGGATAGTTGTATTTTGACATAAGTTCTATGAGACGTATGTCAAAATCCTACTGTCCGTAAGCAAAACGACTCGTTTTTGTTTATTAGAACCGGGCGTAAGTCATACCATATTTACTCATTAATTATAACTTACATAGTATACTCCTATGTCAAGTTACTTTTACAATAGCCTAGGATTATGGTATATTCGGTAGGTACTAGCTTCCACCCGCGTCTTCGTCCGCGTGGCATAGTTACTTTGGGCTGACGCTAACTTTAACCCACGTAATGATCGAAAAAAAATATCCGTCTCTCCTCTTTTTTTTCCTCTTTCTCCCCTTTTTCTCACTTTTTTTTTAAAACTAGCTTATGTCCGTCCCCAGGGCCCCAACTATCTCGGTACCAAAATTCATCAAAATCGGTTTGGTTATTTCGGCAGTGAAGACGTAACATACAAACAAACTCACTTTCGCCTTTTTAATATTACTAGGATTCATCGGTTCCTTAGAAATTAGTAATTCATCCAAATTAACAATTTAATTTCATAAAAATTGGTAGGTAGATAGCCATTATGTACGATCTGTATTTTTGTGACCATTATTTGCCTATTGCCCATTCTATCTATCGGCTGATGTTAGGGTTGTCTCACGGAGTATGTGCAAAAAAAGCAAAATGTCTTATAATCTAAAAGTGTAGTGTTTGGGAACCTGGGAACATGAATAAAGACTGCTTATCACATGGGACGGGCCTGTTGGTCTAGTGGTTAGTGACCCTGACTGCTGAGCCGGAGGTCGTGGGTTCGATTCCCACCCAGGACAAACTTTGTGTGATGAGCATGATTGTTTGTTCCGTGTCTGGGTGTGATTTATCTATAATATGTATGTATTTATAAATTATATAAGTATGTATATCAGTTGTCTGGTTACCATAACACAAGCTCTGCTTAGCTTGGGATCAGATAGCCGTGTGTGAGTTGTCCCAAGATATTTATTTATTATTTATTTATTTATCACCTTAGCTGTATGCCCCTTAAATGTTAGTGCTCCTTTTTTAAACGTTGCATTTGTATAATAAAAATAATAGATATATGAGATATATTAAAATAATAGATATATAAGAATTTTTAATGTGTGTAAAAATACCCTTAACGATGCCGAGGTGTATTCACAGTCACCGGTGTGTATGTACATCACAGCATTTTTCTGGAAATTTCTAGTTACGGAAAGTTTCAACTTCTTCACAACATTTTTTTTTCTACAAATTTAAATAATGATATATCTTGAGGTACTGAACCCTGCATGATATTTTGCGTTGCATTGAGTCCAACACTAAACCATATTCACCTCGAAAAAAAAAAAAAAATATCAGCAATTTTTGCGTCTAGTACTTACTTAGTTTTATGTACAGACGCCTGCACATCAAGCTACTACAAACTGTCAGATTTCTTTGATAGATTTTCGACTTTATTTCTAAAGAATTAGGTTCAAGGTTAATTGGGAAAAATTGTCAGTTTCGGGTAGCTTGACCTGCTGGCGTCTGTACCAACAGAAGGCTACGTGAACCTGTCACATTTCATCTTTCACGTTTCATTTTGCTCTTGTTTATAATATGATGAGGTCTGATTACATCCACAGAACCTCAATTTTATTCATAGGCTAGTATAGTTCGAAATTGGAATTGGGAGAATTGGGGTAGTAAAAGAAATTTTAGAAAACAGAAAATTTATTGCAATTTTGTAAAATAAATACAATTAAAATCCTTAAAATAATTGTACAAAACGAAACAAAATACAACAATTCTTATAAACTAAGTTTTTAATTAATTCAATAAATTATTCGTTTTATTCTAAAATACTTTGTACGAATTTTCATAGTTATCAAACAATGCGATCGAGTAAAACTAAACTTATGAACGAAAGCTATTTACAATTCTTGTACTAGTCTAATAATCTCACTTTGGTATACTGTGGTTAATGAGTTTCTTCTCTTACAGTAAAACCTAAATATTATTTATCTACTTAATGCTAAAGAAAACTGTAAAATCATGTTCAAGGAACGATGGCCAAAAACTATACATTAAACGCAAAATGTTATTCTAAACAGTTGAATCAATTCTGAATTTAAATTAAAACAAAAACAGCGTTTGAAAAATGGAGTTCTTGAACTTTACACACACACATACAAAGGCACACACACACTTACATTTAGTAGATATATTAATAACAAGCTAATGAACACAAACAAAAACATGTTTAATTTATTGAGGTATAATCTATGTATACTGTGTTGATTGAAATAAATAAGGAAAGCTGAAACATTGATAGACGCTGAACAACTTTGCTGTATTTTCTAAAATTTTAAACTGGAATCAGAGAAAGCGACGATAAAATTTAACACGCAGTTAAGAAATGAACTAAGAAATAGCAATATTAGATTGTATGGTTACAAACACTCAAATTACAAAGGCAAAGAAAATTAAATTGGCAAGTCATACCACGCAAATTCACAATGCAATCACACGTTACACAAATTACTTGAAACAACTCGAACAACTCCATCCAATGGGACGTGTAAACGTTTACACGATCAATTTTACAAATATGGTGTGTATTTCTCGAAGGTAATAACAGTACAAAGTCGAAATCAACGCCACTTGGTATTCTACTCATCAATGTTGCATTATACATAAGGACATGATTCGGGCGACGAGGCATTAGTTGTCGGCGACTGTGAGATGCATACAAAGTGATCCATGACACTTGTATGAGAAGATGTATGGTTCTGACGTCATTATCTCATGGCTATCCGTGCAAAACTACCTCCAAAGTATTTTCTATGCAAACTGCGCGCTTGATGGTCGATAACAACTGTCGCAGACGCATCTTATTAAGATTTGTATCTTAGTAGAAGAGTTTTATGGGAAAATGACTTATGGATGGGATTTAAATACTTATCGGCTTTAGAAGATTGTGTTACACACTTCATCGGCTTAGCGTAAATTGCAAAGACAGCTTGAGAATATTGTAAGACGATTTTAATATCTTACAGTTCCTAATTGTATGACCATCGCATTGGTGGAAAAGTTCCCGATGCTTCTAGGAAGTCAAAGTTTTAACAGTTTGCTGGATAACCAGATTTTAAAAACTAATAAAGGAATATGTATGCTAAAGATCAATGAGTTATTATTTAGTGTGAAAACGAAAATAGACGCAGTTTTGGCCGAAGAGACTTTTCACCTATAACTTATGCTCTAAATGTCTCTGAATTTACTTCACTTTATTCCACTGATTTTCCTCTTAAACCAAAACAAAACTATTTCATTCACGTTGCTCTGATTTGATCACAAGTGCCCAGTTCTCTGGGGCCTGAGACCGGTTCCCCTCTTCATTACTGACACACGGTACCGAGAAACGGACGTATCCGACGAACTAACAATACGCACATTACGCACATACTATTTTATGAGATCCACGCACGCTCAAAAATCAATGGTTTCGTGGTACAAAAGATATCTCAATCTTCGCGCACAATGTGGGAATTGAATGAGGAAAAAAATGTGTTGGAATGTGATTCAATTTAAATAAATTGTGTAAAGTATTATGAAGACGCATAAAAATTTGTTAAACCGTATAATAAATCGCTTTGTCTTGTTCTCTATTCAATATTAACCTAGCAGGTCCACAACACACTCTATCAATGCTGACATTACATCACTAATTGCTGACAAAACTAAACATACGGAAGAACACACATTCATCTCTCAAAAGAAATAAATCTACTAAAAAATAAAACACTTTCAAACGGATGTCAAAGAAAAGAAGCAAGAGACTTTTTGAAAAAAGAACTGGCATCCCATGCCGCATATTTGTAAAACGTTAACCAACGACGCCCTACATCACTAGGAACGATTAGTGCCGTCTCGTGCCGTCTCCCGGATTTAGCTACGTCTATGTCATTAGATCAGCCACTTCCCTAATCCATACAACATCTCATACACAGATAAACTTACACTCTATCCTGCTCAGGTTGTGTGGAAAAGAATGAGATGCAAGACTTTCCCTTTGACGTAAATATGTGAGGATGATGGTGTTACCGGAACAGTCGTTAGATCAATCGGCGTGGCGCTACATGGGGAACAGACCAGCATTTGTCACCGGACCACCGGCGCCGCAGTATTTATAGCGACGCCTGCGCAACCCGTGGGCGGCGACACATCCAACACACATATTAAAGACAATAGTTAAAATATAAACAACTATCTACATAATTACCCTTGATTCCCTCACGATAGCCTTAAGTTAACTAATACTGTTTTTACATTATGTACACTACATTAAATTGTACTTCAATTTAACTCCTACTTAGCCGAAATTATTTCTATCTGGAAACACTACAGGACTTCACACGAATAGTCTCTTCTATGGCAGTGTCCTTAAGATATAGTTCTTTAATTTACACTTTAAACTATTAGAAGTAAACTTCTATCACGTAATGAAGCTGTAACTGGACACACATATCAATGCGATAAGCCCTGAGACGCGGACATAGTTCGCGGCACTGACCGGTGTCGGCAGCACTTCTTCTACGGGTAGTTTCTTGTGCCTCTCCCCATGGTTCTTGGTATGATTCTTCATCTTATGGTAGCATAGCCTCGCTAAATTGTTCTGCATTCTCGGACAGTCATAATCATTACCGTCGCATTGGCAGGCGGTTAGTGCGGCCGCTTTCTCCTGCTTTCTTAAAATTTCTATGGAGTTAAGGCACTTATTGGAACACTTTCTGCCTCGGAACATAGACCTGCATAGTCGAAGATAGTACTGCAGGGCGGTGGCACACTGTGCGTCGGCAAGGCAGATGAGCTGGGACAGACTGCAGGAGGAAGTGGCGTTGGCTGCACCCTTCAGCACTTGAGGCCGACAGATGTCGATGCGTTGTTTCGCCTCCAAGCAGTACTCGTCTTCGCATTCACACTGTAACAAAAGAAAAATCAATAAGTTTTTATTCCTAACTTGCACACACACACACAACAACTTGGTTTACACGTATGTTAAACGTGGCTTAGTTTTCTGTCCTTTTTACCTGTCATTCTGCCTAGAACTAACCAAGAAAAAACATGATAGTTGTGAAACACCTCACGAATGCAAAGAAATCAAACATATTATCGAGTTTCTTATCAAATATTCCCTCCTACATCCAACGCTCTCCATTCACAAACTGCATCTAAGATTATAAAAAAACACGTTATGTAAAAGAAAATCTATTAATAATTCAATGTAATAAAGTTTTAGGGAAACTCGTAAATCCTCGCGGTCCATGGAGCATAATAATAACGTTGTAGAACGTAAAATACATTTTACGACACCAAACATTCCGGACACTATCCACTATCAAAATATAGCGTGATTTGTGAAATTTATAATACGACACGGATTACCCGAACATTAACTCAGCTTAAATAGATGGCCCATTCGTTCAGCTTACTGAAATTACCTATACAGATTATTCCAAGGCTTTTAAAACAAATGACTACGCATTTAAATGGCATGCATTAACACTACAATTTACAAGAACAAACGAAGGATCACAGAACACATAAGAATGCACTCATGAATAGCTAATACCGTATAAAATCGCAGTCTCGCTCGGAACGAAGAGAAACGACCTCGGAAATTGGCAGTTGCTTCGTTAAGATGCAACAATCGGTTACGCTCTCAAATTTAAGGTCAATTTTCCGGATATCTAGCGCGGATTAATGAAGACACGGCCGCCCGTCTTACGCGTAGTTTTTTGTGAGAACGAAGCAACACCTGCGCAAGAGTCAACGCTGCGGTAGGTCCCGATCAAGACGTCAAATCTCAAGGCTGTGCGCGGCCGCTCTTTTGCTCTACCTTTCGATATACATTGCCCAACATAGTACTCGTAATCACACTGGCTACTACGATATAATTAAAGGTTCGACCGGTTTAAATTCAAAATGCGGCTTTATCTATGCATAGTGCTGACCAAGCAGATGATATGTAAGCGATAACACTTACAATAAATACACCTGCTTTACGTAAAAGTGTAAAGGCAGAGTTTAATGGACTTTTAATTCGGTAGTACGAAAGTAGTCCTTAAAATTCGTGTGCAAGATGTAAATATGTTCGAGTGTGGTGTAATGTTTTCTGTAATTTAGTTCGGGAACCACCTGCGCGTCTGGGGGGTCCATGAGTCCAGATAGTGAAGGCTTTTTGTTGATACAATTGCGGATGGAGGTGATACAATTTCATTACTACTTTGACTGTATGGAACATGCTGCTTAAATTTTAAGAGTCATACAATAAAGGGTATTAAAGAATGGTTTCATATTTTGCATTTAGTTTTGACTGCTTATATTAGTAGGTCCCTATTCGTGCAAACTACAATGCAGATTGGACATATAAACGTTATTCGTTTTTAGGATAGAGCAAAAGCAAAAATCTTTGTCAACTTCTGGACTTCACACCCAGTACAACCTGGTAAAGATTTGCAGACTAGTTTTTAGTTTCACTTAAACAATCAGCTACCCTACTATGACGTCTTAAAGCAGAACTTATACCACTGAGGGAAAGAGACAGAGCTATACAGGGTGTCTAGCACCATCTCTTTCTCACACAGGAAAAAAACTGCTATAAGATGTCATGGTAACCCCGCTGCTAGTTCCAAAAGATCGCATTATTGCGCATCTTTAATGGCATTCGCGTCAACCTAGGAGATGGTCGTCTGCTTAACCGGGCTATCTTGTAGATGCCTAGACTGTAAAGCCCCCACCCAGGGTTAACGGGAGCAACAATGTTAGGTATCTTCATACTATGAGACAACTAAGAACATTTTTTAACCTTACAAGATTATTTCTGAAATTAAAAATACCAGACGTACACACTAATTAGCTCTTTCGAACAATCTTACAGCAGTTACTAATTACAATCAGTTTTACAACAAAGTATCTATGTGCTTATAATAAAACGTTTGTCTCTTAGTAGATAATTTACTGTTAGCATTTGCTTGTTACCAGAAAATTGTTTTACAATCGTAAAATTGTGATAACACGCTGGCTGTGTCAATAAAATTATTTAATTGGGTGTAGGACGTTTTAGTGCGGTTGTCTGTCGCAGTTTCCTTTTTTTCAGATAGGCTATCAACAACTTACTTCTCCCGCTCTGGGCGCAGCGGAAGGGAGTCCCATCCATGTTCCTTCTTTTGCCCTTTTTTTACTTGCGTGTATGAGATACATCATTATGTCTCTACTACCTGCCGACCGTGACCGTGATATCGAAAAAAAAGTATCCTTTGTGTTATTCCAGACTATAATCTACCTCTGTGCCAATTTCATCAAGATCCGTTCAGCCGTTTTGACGTGAAAGAGTAACAAACATCCATACATCCAAACATCCATCCATCCGTCCTCCTATTAGTAGTATTAGACACAATGTTGTAAGCTAAGGTGTTTATCGTTGCAATCGACTATCATGGAAGGACTATAATACTAAAAATTCAATTGACCTATTTTGAATAAAGAGGCAAGACGAATTCTTCTCTATGATGGCCTAAAATAATTTATTTTAATTTACGTAAAGGTAAAAAGAAATAAAATTCTTTTAAATCCAAAATTAGCCCGCCATTGTTTGCTGTAAACCTCCATCTCCATATAAGTAAATTTAGACTGTATTTTCAGACGTGATTATGATCCATTTTCTCCTTACAGGAACTGTATCTGCGAGCCGTCTCACTGATGTAAGTGCATTAGCACCACTTGAGGCCAGATGTAGCAGGGACGTGTTAATTGAAAGATCAAAATTGTGCATAAACAGTACCAGGTTGCTCCACCTATGCACTAAATCTATTTAGATGTTTCATTTCAATGAGTTTGCTTCAAAAATGTTAAAGAACGAAACTAGTTCTTCTCTTTCCTCTATTTATTTTTCAGCTTCAGTTTTCATCAAAATAATTCGTTAAAAAAGTTATGAAGTATTAATTGAGCACTCATTCCAAGATCTAAGAATTCCCAAAATTTTTAGGCAGGTTCTTGGTTATCAATTCTTAGATCAAAAAATATCTACTAAAAGAAATGTTGTTTCAATATATACCTACTACTGTTGACCCTAATCTTGTTCTACAACAATACTGATCTTAAAAACAATGTCAAATAATATCCCTGTTACAATTTAAAAAGCCTTTTATAGTGCACCTTTAAAGATTTACAAAACAAGAAGGTTACAATGTTATCTAACCTCAACCGTAATTTTGTGCCATCAGATGCCACGAAACATTTCACACGTTCAGTACACAAACACTCAATAAACTTTGTGGAAACAATAATAAAGTCAAAAGTACTCCCAGTCTGTTTATCACGTGCCTGTACCACGTGAAGTGATTCGCCAGCATTCTTCACGAATTTCTCCCCAGTTTAGATTCATGAAATCTTTATAGCCCACATTAAGAAGGAGAAATAGCCGTTGAATGCTAAGATGGCGTTCAAGCATTCAAATTCAAAATGGCGGTTAAGTATTTAAAAATAATTTTCGGGATTTCCGACTGAAAATATTGAATTTCTCAATCCTGTGCGTATCTGTACTTTAAGCTTTTGTTTCAAGTGAATCAGTTTTTTAAAGTGAATCAGATAATTTTCAGGCACGTGCAGATCACTATTTGAAAATCAACAAACAACTTCATAGTCGAGGCAATAAAATTTGCGATTATTTCCATAAAATACTAATAGATTTCATGTTTCATGTCCAAGAGCATGAAATTTCATTGTAAGCGAATACAATCATATTTGTTTGACAACCTGCAGGCGTAGGCGCACAAAATTCTGACCATACTATTGGTGCAACGCGCTAGGTCTTTATACCAAGTTAGTTCACGAACGAGGTCGTCAACCGCGACCCTCGACGTTCCTCCGTGTCGGACAAATCTGCCCACAACGTCTAAATTAGATTTTATTGCAGGGCGTCTGCTACATACACCTATACAGAACCAAGTAAGCAAGACCTCCTTTCTCCCATCTCGGTTAAGAATTGACGGTTCATAAGCTAGTTGTCGTATCCCCAATTGAGTGAGGCGTAAGCTGTAAACAGCTGTTATGAGGAGTAATTGTGACAAGTCTGAACTCTGAATAATCAATCTGAATAGATTCATGCTGCAGTTTATAAATAGATGATGATTACAGTTTACAAGTGGTTGTTATGATGACTGATTTATTAGACAGCTAGTTCACTTTTAACCCGGGGAATGAAACAATTGATCTTGCAGAAAGCATCAGAATGGTACATAAAGTGATTCTATGTAGGAATTCTGTACTCGTTTGCTACTTGCCAACTACGTCAGAAAAACCTGAAACTTGGTGGGGGACCTCCTTACACACAGATGTAATATTAGTACCATAATTACTGACATCTATCCAGTGCCAATTCTCATACATTGTTATTTGTGTTAAAACCAAACATTAACATTGACGAGAACGACAAATTGTACATTGACGACGCTCTTATGACATAAAATTCTATTACGAAAAATATTAGCTTTCTAATACAATTTCAGTGCACTATGCAAGCTACGGTTGAATGAAGATATTCTTTGAAACAATGCTCCATTACTAGACTCAGTGAATGAAGCGAAGTATCCGATACATACTCTTCAATATTATTAGATTGCATATGGCTGAACAAGTGAACAGGCTCGCATTTAATATTGTTGATACGGGGTAATAATCTCAGGGTGGGCCACTTCCTTATGGTCGTTTTGGAACTGTGGAGTGCAAATGGGCCCTAAAATCAGACCATGTCTATGGATTACGATGAGAACAATGGAATTGATGAAACATAAAAGCTGTGAACGGACCCTTCACTGATCTCGCCATCTAAGAACTCTGTACTTGATGTACATAATTCGAGAATTAGAGCCGCACCCTTGACGCTTTAGGAAGCCATCGAATGCATCACTGTGGCTGATATCGGCTAGATAGTATCATCATCATCACCTTCATCATCACCATCATCATTATCATCACACCAAACTTATAATTTTTTGTTATTTTTTTTGAGGTTATAGTTTAAGTTAGGGCTAAAAACATTGCGATGATGAGTGCATTGAATAGTTTTGGAATCATGGAAATATAAAAACTGTTATTTTTATAAGCATCGTTATTAAGAGAAGAATCTACCTAAAATAACATGCGCCTAAAATGTGAAAGTAGAGACTATTAATTTTTTTGATTAAAATGGAACCATTTTCAAAAGCATTGAAGCAGGCAAAACTACGCAATCTGCTCTTCGAAGAACTATCCAAACAGATAATAAACCTCACAACTTCATATTACTCTTAAAGCTTTGTACTCACTAAGCAATTTCTGATTCGCGACATGCACAACATGTTGCGCATCATGTCGAACGGAACGGCAACGTGCCACTTTTGTTTAGCAACGTTCTGTTCCAGCATCACCAGTAGCCGACAACATGCCGACTGAAGAATTAGCATTGGTTTCAACGGCGAACTGCATGTTGCACCGAAACAAACAGCAACGTCGTGAGTTGTTGTGCAACGTTACTGAACTTGTTGAGCGTTATCTGTTGTACGTCAAATGTTGCCTAGTGTATACGAAGCCTTACGATCAAGCTAGTAATATAATAATATGTGTTTACATCCGCTGGATGGCTAACTTGTCACTACATACATAATCGTTAGTTCAATGTTAATGTTGGACATCCGCCAACGTTTCTCGAGATATCACTTTTTTTAAATTATATTAGTCATAAAATTGTATTTTGTAAAGTTACAAGTAATTTAATGAGGTGTCACAATATTTGTAGTGCCAAAATTGTGATGATAGGTAGGTGGTAGGTGTGACAACTTGGCAGATTTAATGTAACAGTCCGGTAGTTTCTATCGCTTCTCAAATCCAATACATGAACGTATTATGCAGGTATTATGTTTCGTATCCTTTTCTGAAACCATTTTATTTTGAGAGGCTTTTAGTTTAGTTTTTGGGAGGTTGTTCCCCAAAAAGTAAAGATTTGTATAATCCACTAACTACGAACATAAGATGTGATATGTGCAACTTATGTTCTAAAAAATGTCACATATTACCATCCAATCCACTGTACTGAGTTTATATGTATGAAAGTGGACTGAATTAAACCGGTTAAACGTTAGATGACTTTCTATCAGAGAAAAATAATCCTGTAGTAGTAGAAGAATGATCAACTTACATTCATAAGCTCCTTCCCCTCTTCCGTGGACGTCAAAGCTATCAGCGCATTCCCACACTCTCTCGGACACATGCTGGTTTCTGTAGGCTCAGCCAGCACGGCCTCGCACATCATCATGTAGTTGCCCAGCGCGGCGCCGCAGCCGGTGCGGTAGGCGCAGCGCGTGCGCGCCTCGTTGCACGACATCGCGCCGCCGACCGCTGCGCACGCGGCGATCAACGCCGCTATCAGCCACATCACCTGGAAAGAGGAATAGGACGTTAGACTTTGGTCTGTGAAGAGGTATATCATTTTTTAATTATTTCTAGCACGCTAAGTATTTATTTTTTGGGCCTTTTTTGTACCTGAACAATTTCACGTTTTTTATTAAGGACCACAATGCAAAGCTTTAGGTATCTTGGCTGGCTATCTTTAGATATCTTGATTATTTAATTCCAGTTTATTAATCGCCATATTTATCAATTCGTGTAGATCATAAGAAACTATCCCAAAAGTCACTTATGATCGAATAAGTAGAAGATCTAGCTTTCGAAGGCTACATGGTATTTTTTTTTTTAATCTAAAGAACTGGTCACGTTATTTGCGCATACGCAAGATCGTAACTAAGTCCCGACTATGAACAATATAATGAAGCTACATCTTAAGTTGCAGTGAAAATGCAAATTCTGTTTTACAAAGCCTACAATGTATCGATAATGAAGCCGTTTCCGAGCGTTCTCTCGTCATCTCTCGGGATCTCTCGGGTAATCTCGCGCTTACTCGGGCATGTTCTCGGAAGAGCCGAGCCGCTTCGTAAACAAACAGAATCGCGTCACGTCCACTCGTCACTCGCTACTAACTTACACGTTTACCGTAACATTGAGATAGGGTTGGCGGTTCGGTGATCTAGTATGTATATTAGAATCAATCTGGTGAAATATTCTAATTCATGGAGACAGAAAATTCGAATGTGCTGAAAACTTTAATTTTCTTGAAATAATGAAAGGTAGACATTTCTGGTAGGTATTTCTTGTAAGTACCTCTACTTAGTATTAGTTATCAAATGGCTCCCTTTTTAAGTAGGTATGATATTCAGGCTCCAGATCCAATAGCAAGCACAAGTTCTTTAACCCAATAGATAAAACAAACCGTTTGCCACCCCTAATATTCAGAGACAAGAGTATAAGGTCGTCGTCCGCCGAAGAGTCCCCGGTGCAAAAAGAAAACAAACTGACAACTTAAGATGTCCCACCACTCCGGCGCAGGAGCGAGTGTAACATTACAATAACAATGGTTATCTGCATTAAAACATCAACCTTATTTACATACAAATAAAGACTACGCCGCAGTAGCTACGGATAAACAGCGTGCCCTACGTGAGCTGTTTACTTTAGTAATTCAATTACATAATAGAATTACAATCAAGGACAATATTTGAGGTGTACTTAGCGAGTGATTTTTGAGAGTCGAGAGATATGGCTGTTCTAAGGCTTAATTTTAAGAAATAACATTCGACTGTGATTCTCTGAATCGAATCTCATGCTTCACTCTTGTCCATATATCCAGGTACGCTCTTAATTTTCAACAGTATTTCATTGTGTACATGTTTATGGAACGCTTCTTCGCTCGACCAGGGACACTAGTACCTACGGAAGTGTCGTTGCTTTAATAGTATCATTATAGAACATGATTCGTGCAGTTGAGACTGGCTAGCTATTCTCAAACCCAGGACAATTCTAGGTAGTAGATTGTGAACGTGAGATGACGAGAACTAATGGACTGGCAACATCGAGATAAAATCAAACGTCAATATTACACAAACCGAGTCGTGAAACTTGTAGTCGTGACGACTAACCCAACACAATATCTTTGGCACCAAACTCGGGCCGACGACGACGACGTGGTAAACATTATCTAAATCGAAATCCGAGAAAGGCATCGCTGCGACATTTCTAGAGTCGTAATCCAAACGGCCCGGTTAGCGTGCAGGTGTGAAAAGCGCCTAGTAATTGCTCGCACACAGTCAACAAACTTGGCTTGGCTGGTAACACATGTGAAAATGTACCACGATATACTCAAACATGGCTTATGTGGGTTGGTGTGTAGTGACAGGTTAAGTCTAAACGAATAGCTAGCATATACAGTTTACAATATATATTTAGCCTGCATCTAAGGTTTCAAACAGACAATTTCATATCACATATCTGCAAGAAGATTTTTATTGCCAGCATTCTTGAATGTATAAAGACCCAAAACAAACGTAATTTAGCTTAAAGAATGTACTGCTACATTTAAGCATTTAAACGTAGCCTGACTTTGACTGTATTATGATGTAGTGCTCTTGCGGCTGCGCGCGCGCCGCTCTAACCAGAAACACAAACACGTCGTGTTCCCGCGCAGCTCATTATTGCATGTCGTTAGGCGCCAACTACGAGGACAAATAGCTACCGAACAAGCTCACAGACCATACTTGCAAGCTTTTCGAATACCAGTTTACGAGAAATGCCATAAAAAGAGCTAATTTTGTTGGTTTTGCTTGGTCTAAATCTTTTTTACTGTCAAAACACTTTCTGTTTAAAACGATTGGTCTCGTTTTTTCTTTATTTGGTAAGATCACGTTTAAACTAGACTGTAACTTAGGCTTGATGTGTCCTGTTAACTCTATTTTATGGTTTGTTTAACACCTTTTTAGGTCGTATATACTCGACATTTGTCGGAAAATAAGAACTAGATTCTAAATTAAGAATCCTGGCGTATTACTGGTACTAAAGTTGAAGACCGTAAGGGTGTTATTAAAGCCGTTAACAACTTTTATAATTACCAGTTTTGTGTATGTGAATCAGTAATAATAATGACTAGCTTCTACGGTTCTACTCCAAGTTACAAGTTCAACAGGCACCGAGTTAACGGTAGACTGTAAGTACATTTTGATTTATCGCCACTACATACAAACTAATGATTCTGTGTATATTTCTCTAAACCAATGTCTACTAGTGCTGATTTACGATGCTCATTTTTATGGAGTCGGATATAATAGTATAGAATCGTCTCACGACACATTATGTTCGGATATAAATGATCGTATTAAACCGCTTTCTAAATCTTGTACACCTGCTTGCATATTGAATGATACACGATATTATTAAACAAATATTTTATGTAGAAATGGAAATGGTGTTACGAACAAATATAAGAAACTTTGGGATGCAAACGAGAATAATTTCAAGTTCAGAAATTGTAATTGCAGATGTTTTGAAATTCGTGAAAGGACAAGTTTTTGCAGACACCTCAAAAAGAAGTTCTTTCCAAGTACACAAATCTGATTAATGCTACTCAAGAAAAACACAGATTTTCCGCAATAGTAGGTAGATAAGTAAATAATAGCTTCATACGTTGTTACGTCATGCTGCGAAAACGTAGGCGTTTTACAAAGTAGGTACCCATCTTCTTGTTATAAAGTAACATAAACCAAAGATAAAGAAACGTAATACTGAATACATACAATGTTATCAACCGACGCGCCATCTTATTCCAACAATGTTACAATTTCCATTTTAATATAAACTTGCTGATGAGAAAAGCATCAGATTTCATCTGTCACGACTAGGCATGACTTAAAGTAGATACTAATGGTTAACTTACGGTAAAAATAGACAAAAAGAAGTAGCCTGACTTTGATAAACAGTCTCCAAAAACTTTGTCTGCTCATTTTCAAAATAATCCCGGGACATGCTTCTTTTTGTAGTCGAATATACCAAAAAATCTTTTTATTATACTTATTTTAAAATAAAACTCATGCTCTATTAACGAATCGCCGATGTTTAACAACCATTTTGCGCCTAATAGGAATAAAAGAAAACCGAGAGACAAACTTGTGGCATAAACGCCGAATTTCCACAATCGACTTCTTTGTAAATCAATTAAAGTGCAAGAACATATAATATAATCTAGAATAAGGACTGCATTTTTATATATTAATTTAAAGAACAGTAAGTACCTACTACGATATCTCTTTTTTAACTTTCTATAGCAAGTTGTAAATCATGAAGTATCAACTTAACGACAACTTCATTCTTGATTCTATTAACAAATACACAACTCAGTGCAAAGTCCTTCACAATTAATTTATTAGCGTAAACAACATTCATTCAACACATTTCATATCATTTAACTGTCCCATTAATACCGAATCAAACTAAACACAACTTACGCAACATAAAATGAAGTAATTACAAGAAAACAAGTGATTTAGATAATGTTATCTTGTGTGCCCGAATGTCTGCAGTGCGCTATCTGAACGACCAATGTTATTAGACCTCTTAATTGACCCGCGCGAAATTATCTTACAATGAATAATATAACACTTGAAGTGTCAACTAACATTGGGATTGTTTGAAGAGATTGGAGTTGCTGCAATAGTAGCAGATAGTGTTTTAGGGATCCGTTGCCAAATGGCAAAATTAAACCCTTATAGATTAATTCTGTCTGTCTGTCTGTTTTTTTTTTAAATCGGACACTTGCTTGGAGAGTAGGTGATTTTCATTTACCGCTACACAAATGTGTAGTGTTTTTTTAAAAAATAGGGACCTTTTTTACTTCCTTTTAACTGAGGGTTAGACAAGAATAATATCGACTTAAATAACTGTGTGGAGCGCCTATCGATAGCTCTTGATAAATTGATTGATGCTGCCCGGGTTGCGGGTTGTTCGAAAGAGATAGCGCAGCCCCAGATGATGAAGGGCAAAAGAACTAACAGAGAGTCGGTCTCGTACTAACTGAAACCCACCAGCACCTTTAGTTAGTGACCGACTCTCTGAAACCCAAGACCAGGGGAAGTTACTTGATGATTTCCCATCCGCAAGTAGATAATAGGTACGTTTTTTAAAATTCAATTGTTGATGAGATATTTGCTTCGAAAGTTTTTAAATTTGTGTCGTCTCCTTCTCTATTTGCGTAGTAGAGCATAGCACAGCATAAGTGGAGAGCAACACAGAAATTCTAACATAAGTAAACAAATGATAACAAAGAACTTTCAATGAAATTGTTTGAATAAGGTTTCATTTGGTAATGGGACTTTATAAAACTGCAGCAGTATCAAAAACAATATTGTTTTTACATTGTTTAGCGCTGCGGAACCCTTTGCCCGAGGCAGACTCACGCTTGGCCTGTTTTTTAACTCAACTGATTTCCTTATAGTGACAATGATTCGTCATTGGTTGGTTATCAGCTAAATTAGGTTGTCTCGCAGCTAAATGATACAAATATAAACAGTCAACGAATGATTGAATCTTAGAGGGAAATCATCAAATAACTTCCCCCGATCTTGGTGAGGCGGTGGAGAGTGTCAGACTTGTACTGAATAAAACCCACCCATGTTCCTTCTATTGCCCGTTACATTCCGGGGCCGCGGTATCTCTTTCGTACAACCCGCAACCCCGGCAGGCAGTAGCCCTGGCAGGCCTCTCTGCTTTGCTGACATCTTTTTAAGGCGCACGTGGAACGGTGGAACACTAACGCGCCTTCGACACGGCCTGTCGTCAACAAACGGACGATGAGCTACCCATTACTCACCGTCCACAGGCCCGCATCTACGGTGGCCGGGAGTAGTCTCGCGGCGGCCGACGTCCCGTCTGCATTTCAAGAATTGTAACTATGTACATACGTTTTTGATCAACAAAATTAGTAAGTACTGCTTTCAAGGAATATTTTGGTTAGTTAAATCTAGGGAACGCGTGAGCTGTGTATTATTGTATTTCTTAGAACAGAATATAGTGGCCTATATTCAAACAAGAATCTGCGCCTATTTAAAGCGTTTCCTTCCATAGGCATAGAAATATATGGAGGTGTCTTAAATAACTTTTTCAAAGATATTTTTTTTTTAAAAAGACCTTGCGCTACATTAAGAATTTCTCCTGGATCATTGGGTGTGTATCGCAAAAAACTTGAACTGGTTAGAAAATGTATGCGATAGCATGACACGGCACGGTTGGCGCAGTGACTGAGCAATCGACTGCTGCGCTGCGAATCGCAAATTCAATCCCCGCGCGGAACAAATATTTTAATGACCTTCAGGTATTTGTTTCGGGTCTAGCTGTTTGTGTATGTAAGTTTAAATGATTATGATGATGACGATACAGAAGAAATTCCTTGTGTGGGGCAAAGCTTTAATTCTGTAACTCTTCTTAATTTCACACCAGCCCATCCAAAACCCACGAGTCAGTTGTTATCAGGAATTTAGCGCGTTCGCTCAATGTCATAGTTGTGTAAACTCTTTAGCAACAATTTAATGAGGTTATCGCTAATTGTTTGTCACCCGATTAATGCCTTGGTAGGCCCTTGGGAGATAAACGTGAAGATACCGACTGTAATGTTTAATTGAAATAACGGATTTAATAAAGAAATTATTGCACACACACACGGTGCTACATCAAGTTACACATTTCTAGTCTAACATGGCACAGATTACAAAAAAAAATGCGCTGTGACATTGCCTTCCGCCATGTTGCACCACCATGCTGGGATAGGGGCCTTTTGGCCTCGTACAGGACCTATTTAGTTTATTGTTTTAGGTACAAGATGATATTTTTAATTATTAATTCTGTTCTATTGTTTTGTCCTGTGCGAGTCTAATAAAGTTTATCTTTCTTTCTTTCAATAGATTTCAGGTATAATTAGTCGCTGTGTGTACAATTATAAATAGCAATTCAGATGGCAATCACTTTTACGATTTTGTAGTAGCCATTGCCATCATTATAATCTACTAGGTCATATACAAAAAAACGATATGAAAATATCTATTTTACTACGCTTTTATTAGGTCCACCTGTACATTAACTATGTAAAAAAATCTTAGCAGTAAAATTATTGATCCTCTCTCCGGTTTTCGAATATGTAGAAATACACGGTTTTCTCCTACTGTTGGTCTAAAATGGACGCTTGTAGCAGAGTCATTAGGAATTACTACTTATTATGAATTCGACGACACTGTTGGCGCAGTGGCTAAGCGACCGACTACTGCGCTGCGTTGCGCGGGTTCGATCGCCACACGGAACAAATATTTGTATGACCTACATGTAGTTGTTTCGGGTCTGGCTGTTTGTGTATGTGAGTTTAAATGTTTGTAAACGCACCAATACAGGAGAAATACCTAGTGACTAACGCTTAAAAAAATTATATTAAGTTACGATTCTCAAAATGGCCACGCAGTTAATATTTTGAATTATCACTTTGTGGACCATTTTAAGAATGGTAACGTAATTCATATTATTAACCTATTATGATTCTGCTTAAGCAGTCATTTTAAACAGTATTATGAAAGCCACACTATTACAAAATAAGTCTTATCTCGAAAAAAATGTTTTTGAATTTTACTATATCAAGTGGAAAATGTCTTCTTTTTTGGGAGAGGTCTGATCAAAAGAAAATATTACAAAGAATAACTTATTAAATTGTGTTGTATCGGACTAGGCAAAATATCGAACAGATATTTCAAACTGTGCTTAAATCAGAAGTGCAACTTCTTAGTAATAGTAAAAACAATTCCCGCGATGCACACCGCTAGCCTTGTTTCAGGGAACAACATGGTTACCGGTAACAGAACACCTATTACAGTCGCATCAAATGCAAGAACGCAACGCTTGCAGCTACAGACAGATAACAGCTACCCTACCATGACGTCTTAAAGCAGAACTTATTCCACTGAGGGAAAGAGACAGAGCTATACAGGGTGTCTCTTTACCTCAGTGGAATAAGTTCTGCTTTAAGACGTCTTGGTAGACCTACAGATAATGTTCGCTGCACCTTCCATGACACTTGTAACTCCCCACTTCAATGACTTCCTTATTTCTTTCGTTCCTTGCAGTTATTTCTTTGTTTGCAGGTCGAATAGTGGATGTTTTACTACGGTTTTTTGTTCTACAGGGCTTATAAGTTTATAACACAAAGGTTTCTTGAAAATTTGTGTTTGAATTACCTTATTTTTCATTTAATTTGAATTCGTCTAAACCTCTAGTTATGGCTTGTTCTTTTCATCTATACCTAATGGTAGTATATAGGCGGACTTAATGGCATAAAGCATTCTTTACCAGGCAACCTTTGGATTAAATACGACAACATTGTGATATGGTACCAAATTGATATATGAAAAATATACCAAATACTATTTTTTTAAAAAACGAGAAACCTTAGGTTAATTACTTTGACTTTTAATTAGGACCTATTTACATACATATTTCTTTTTTTTATGTATTTTATAAAATTATGATGGTTTTAGAAAATCTTCTGATTTGATCACATATTTACCTACTGTATAGTACAGGCACAACAGCTTAAAGTGAGAATGGAGCCAATAAACTAATAAGCGATTACCACTCGACTGATGAGTTCAATAAATAATAAGTATCGTATAATAAAGATAATATAATATTAAATGCACCTTATGTCCATAGATTTATTGTATACCTATAGGTACATTGATATAGAATTATTATGACATTTATTTACTAGCTGCACCCCGCGGTTTCACCCTTCGTAGGTCGAGATATAAAGGGAACTATAAAGCCTACATGTTAATCCAGGGTATAAGCTAGCCACATACCCAATTTCATTAAAATCCATTAATCATTTTAGGAGTGAAGAAGTCACTAACACATAAACTTTCGCCTTTAAAATATTAGTGTGATTAATGATTATAATCATCATCATTTTATTTATTTTATAAATGACGAAAGAATTGTAAACAAAACAATAGTAACTGGCTTCTATTGATAACTTGTTTGTGTCTCAAACTAAATTGAATAAAATCCAAAATGACGAATGGGTTCTTATGAACACCCTTCTACTCTCAGTTTAGCGTACGCAAGTACAAAACAAGTGGCAGATTATGCGGGCAACACTAAAGATGTTTGGTTTCACACAAATCTCGTGTTACCAGTATAATAAATCATACAAATCAATGGGGCTCTCAACGAGGCGCAATCCTAAGCTGCATCTGAATATATTCGCAAGATTCAGCTCTTATTACTTCGAGAGGTTGATGACTCAGATGCTGGAGCTAATGCAGTATTGGATTTGAAGAGTGAATGTATTCAAGCATAAGATTACCAGCTATGTGAATGCGGCAGTTGGCTATTAAATGAACGCAGTTTGCAATAAGAGGATATCATGTGACAACTTGAGTACACTATGACACTTGATGTTGTGTAGATGACCGTTATTTATTAGTTGTTTTCTTTTGTTTAAATACTGAAATGCACCTGATATTATGTTGAACGAACGAATTATTCCTACTTATCAACATTTAAGGAAACCTAGATGGGTTTCCTTACCTAGTAACCCCTTTTTTGCAGATGGGAAATCATCAAATAACTTCCCCCGCTCTGGGCAGAGCGTGAGGAGGTGTAGTGAGACTTGTACCGACTAAAAACATGTTTCTTCTATTGCCCTTCATGTTCCGAGGGCACGGTATCCTTTTCGAACAACCCGCAACCCCGGCAGGCGGTGGTCTTGGCATTCAGAAAGCCTGACATCATAAAGAGTTTACTAAGAGACTACTGTTTATGATGTCTATATAGCTGATGGCTTTATAGGCAAGGAGATTAGGGCAATTAGCAGGTTAGACAGGTTCTTCTGAATCTTAAGACTTCCTTTTTGGGAAGCTTAAGACTGGCCCAGGACTTCAGAGATATTTCGTGCAAAGCCATATCAATACCATCACTAGATGGGTCGCAATCTGCAGCTTTAAATCCTGAGAAGGTCCGATGAAAAAACCAATACATATCTGCCCCAACACCAAACCAGTTAAAAGAAACTTGAAATATTGTTTGTTGTTACTTGAACGGAAGCAAACTGATTGGCTCCAATCCAAAGGACGTCCGGCTCAACACCACTTGAGCTGTTGTTTTTGCAGAGCGGACAGAGAGTTCCAACGAAAAACATATCAGTTTCATACACATGTTTGTGTTCACTACAATATTGCAACAGGAACATCAGCAAAACACTCTCATAGTTTGGCAAAAACGAAACCCGACATTTGGAAGCAATACACAATCTTGGCAAAAAATCGAAACCAACATCTTGCTCGAAACTTGCATAAGCTTTAACAATAAAAAGAACATCTTAATTCTTATTTCACGCAGGTAACATCGCTTGATCTCTTCCACGGGACAAGGCAGAAATAAAACTCAAAAAAATGAACAGTAGCAAGTAAAAAAGGGCAAGTCAAAGGGCCGCAGGTAGCAACTCTTAACACATTATTATAATTGTCTAGTTGTGCGTTCAAATAGAACACATTAGCTACTTTTTCGGATTTTAAGAAGAGATGAAATTTGTTGTTTCCTTTCTATAAAACTAAGTACCTGAAAGTAATAAAGGCTTAAGATGTTCAAATAAATCATGCAAGCGAAAGACGGCAAACTGCAACCATGAGGTATTAAAAATGGATTGACTGGCAACTACGCTGTCTCATGAAAACAGATGTCGATTTTGACTCTTCTCTGGATCTACAAATTCGTGGGTTCAGATGTAAAGATACACCATACTGCTCATAAATCATTAAAAAGGTCGGTTTGGGAGACAAATTAAGACATGTGGCTTGCAGCTGCAAGGGTCCGAATGGTAAATGCGCCGTCAACATTTTTTGTTTCTAAACATCGATATGAATATGGCAGTTCTGATTCGAGTATGGACTGGAGATCATTCGCACGCGTGACCAAAAGGAAAACAACGTTTGAATATAACGCGATCGGTTTTGGTAACGAAGCCGATAAAACGGTCGTAACCGTTCAAACGTGTTACCGTTTCGCAACGAGACACCTCGTTAATGTTTTGTTAGTCCTTTCAATTTTTCACTTAACTTATTTTCGTATACAATTTAATATTAAGAACAAAGGCGTCAATAAAAAAACTTATTTGGGTTAACATTTAATATAATAAGGTTTAAAATAAACGTTGGATTTGAAATCGTATGCCATGCATCGTCGCTACCAAAAATGACGGAGAGTTTAAAATACGGAAAAAACAGTTGTTCACTTCCTTTAGATATGAATGGGTCTCCATATAGAAACCCCTAAACAAACAAACACACTTATAACTTCTAAATAATCACGTGCGTTATAAGAGTTGCCTCGTGTCATATAATACCACTATCAAATCATATTAAAGCTTATACAAACAAAAAGAGAAGAAAGGTATTGTGTGCTAGAAATCCAAGATAACGCAAGTCGGTAACATGATATTCTTGAAGCCTCGTCATCTACTGTTAATTACGAAGGTAAACATAGATTAGAGACAACTGATGCTGATGAAGCTATCCAATTTCTCGCTTCGTGAAAAGAAAATAAACATTCGGAAGAAATCTTCGTCAAAGTTGGACAATTCCCGTCCATTTGTTTAGTTTGTAAACTCAGCCCACAATACAAACTTTCCTAAGATCTAAGCCAAATATCAATATAGGATTTTCCGGTTCTGGAAATATTTGGAATGAGGCGAAGAAGGTCATCACGTTATCAAAATAATGAGGTAAAGGAAGCCTAATATTGACATTGCCTGAATGCAAAACTGGGTAACATCATCTTCATTTTTTATGGCAATTTGATAAACATTGTATACCAAAGATTTAACACGTATAATTAAACACGTAGAGACACCTAAACGATGTTTAAAACTATTTTGCATCGTTGGGTAGCGAAACGTGTTTTCACGAGGAAATATGTAATTTTATTATTTCAACGTTATCTCAATAATTTATAATCTCTGCACAGCGTTGACTTTCATTCTTGTCTAGTTGGAGACGCAAAAAATACCGACCTAAGTAAGAAGAAGAATCTTCTTGCGCCTTAGACTTTGCATCCATCTTTCCTGGATCTTCTTATATTACATAATATTTATTTCGGTCTTTACTCTTTTACAGTTTACTTTGGTTTTGATGGTTTTCAAAACAATGCAGTAGCGGGATTCCGTCTGAATCACTTAATTTGAATATAAGGAATATCTATTTTAGTATTCTAAGTTATTCAGACATCTCCACACATCGTTCATCTATTGTCGGATACCAAAAACGAAATTATCATAATTTTCCGCTCGCCACTCGTTCTGCGAAACTCGCGAGACGTTTCGGTCGTTAAATAAAATACCTTTTTAAAATGTCGACCGACAGTTTGCTCTGACGTTTGTGTATTGTATCTTTTAAAATGAGTTTAAGTTGTTCATTCGTGATGCGTTACAAATTGTTCCTTATTAAACTTTTAACAGCTACTTGGCAACTCCTTGAAATACCTTTCAGAGTAATTACCGTCTAATTGCTTACTGCTTCGAAATCTCCGAATTGAATTAACTTATTGTATGAATTATTTGAGTTTGAACGCAATATTCTAATACCGATAGAGAAAAAAACAAAATACACAAAACGGTAACTTCTATTTCCAAAACTTGAGAATTTGAACCATCCATATTTGAAAACGTCTGCAGTAGAACGTTATCTCAAATAGTTTGTCTTGCAATCAAGTTATTGTTTGTTGTTTATTAGTTGGTCCTTGACGGGCACTACCTTACAGGTAAGAAGGGAAGATAATCATTACTTTGAACAGCGTACGGCAATAAATCAATCGAGACGCTGAATACAGCTTTATGTGCGGAACGTGCGTCCGTCTAGATTAGAAAATTGTCATGTAATGACTAATTCATACGTCGACGACTGTCCGACACCCTCCGTCCATTCTTGGAGTAGCAGAAGTTATAAATGTCAATCTTCTCTTTTTTTTTATGAATGGCATCTCGCAGTTCAACCAAGGAGGTTGTCGTCTGCTTAACCGGGCGAATCCTGTGGGTGCCTTAAAAATTAAGACCTCAATCTTCTCAAGATGTCTACTGCATTTATATATTTTCAATATTCGAAACACGAGTTTTTAGAACAGAATAAAAAATGACAGTCGTTTGTAGAATCTGAATGTCTGAAGTTAACGCTATCTGAATTTTATATACCATTGTTATTCACAGAGGGAAATCAAAAAATCATTTAGATACAGATGAAGTGCAGTCCGAGATCAACTGCCTGGAATATTTTATGTTTGAATTGCAACAGTTTTAGCCGTGCGAAAAATCGGTAATAGACATCGGATTCATTAGCATGCTGAGTTCGATCGTGTATATCCACTCAAAATCCGCATAAAATGTCGTTAGGCTATTTGTCAAGTGATATATTTACGTCAACCATTTAATAGACAATCTCATTAGTTCAATACACGTTCGCTACAACTAAGGACACGGGAAAGGCGAGGACAATACTGTTTAGCCACCAGTACTTACTCGATCAATTGAGTTATTTATATGTGATATCACGAATATGCAAATGTGTTTTACTATGCGATGAATTAACTTGCGATCGCTGTTATTGGTGCTACGTACCACATTCAATGTATAAATCATGACATGCGTGACCTTAAATCTTACGGTAAATAATCAATTCATGACAGACAGTTGTTCTACAATGTATGTACCTAATGACTTCATTCATATCGCGATGTCCGTTTACTTCTGTGATGTTCTAAGTAATTAAGAGATGAAATTATAAATCTCAATTAGGTGTAGTTTATTTGAAAACATTTGTTTTTTCTACTTTTGCATTGGATTCAACATGTTCATCTTTTGTGAAGTTTTCTTAATTAATACAAACTTTATACCATACGTTGAATATAAATCCCATGAGTAGATAAGATGCAATTAATTAATAACAATATTGTTACATTAACAGTTGGTACCAGTTCATCGGTAAGGTCTTACTCTTAACGAACTAATAAGTGAACAAGCAGAATTCCTTCGACCAGTCTATTATTAGAAACGTTACAATAAAGTTAAAATAAGATAAATGCACGTACAAATCTTGCTTCGCCGCTCTCGCCGTAGTCACATGGCTCGTGTTCATTGGAAAGTTTAGAACTCCTGTTTTTGTTAAACTTTTACGATCTCCCACAAAAATATCACTGTTTAAAAACGTCACATGAAACCATCACTATATTCTTGAATTTCCACGTAAAGTTTTATTTACGAACTCCGATTCTCAGTTTGCTTTTGTACGATAACTGGTGTTGTATTTGTTTGCGTTTTGTTTATGCTGAACGCAAAGTCGGGTGCGTGAGTACGTTCGTCCGGGCCGCGCGCGCGCCTCCGATTGAGTTGTGTTTAAAGTCGAAAGCCCCGCCACACCGCCAGATGACAGCTTCATATCTTCTTCCCTTCCCGACCCCACTCCCACCTCTTATGTCTCTTCGGAATAAACGCTCTCTGAACGAAATAGACTTGTTGCATTTTTATTTTATTTTTTTATTCTACTGGTACCGACCGGACAAGTCCGAATGAACTGTCTTCGGCTCTGTCGGATCTTTAGGATTAAGATGAATGATTAGAGGCTTTTCTTGAATTGGAACCCTTATATTATGTATTCCTCTTAATAAAGCTGTAATAAACTAATGACTATGTAGATGTCATACTGTATTTTAAATCGAAAATGTTCAGCAAATACTTAAATTCAACAAAAATATTTTTATAAAGGTTGATGTCTTACTTAATATAGATGTTAATCCTGATTCATCTCTCTTATTTTTAACACTTACGGTCGTAAATCGCTTGCTTTTACAAAACTGTACATACGTCTGCTATCCACTGTCCATATGTAACAAGTTCTCGAGAAAGTCATTATTAAGACCTTCGCCGGGGAATATTTTTTGTTCAAGGCGGCCAGTGTTTGTACGGCATAAAAAAAGTTTATTTTAAAATTGCGTTGATTGAGTTGTTATGGGCCGGCTTCGAGTATCGGAGTGATTTCATGCTTGCAGCGTCGTTTTATAAACAACTGATTACGTGTTGATGCGGATGAAATAATTGTGGTGGTAATCGGCGTTGAGAATTTCTTGTGGAGTGCTTTTAGTAAGTCATTATTAGTAATTACGATTTTTGTCGACGTAATTGCATTTTACTTTAATTTGAAAAGCATATTTGAGTCATATTTATTGGAATGTAATTTATTATCTTATCACATATAATATGGTTCTGTATAAAAGTTTACAGTAACAAAAGTTACAGATTTAGTAACAAAAAAAAATGAATTTTGTAAGTAATTCGAACTTGGTAGGTACATAGTGACACTCGTAAAATGACAAATGATTTTTTTACAAACCTAGGTAGGTATTTAAGTCATTTTTAATTCCTACCCAAGTACCGGATTTCTCTAAGAAGTAGACTTTGATACTAAAGATGACTTTTGCGTAAAGTGCGCTTGAAATTTTGACAATGTTTGTCAAATGATGGTAATTTTACAAGAACTCTACATTTACAAATACATTATTTTTCAATACACTTCCTCGTAAACTGACTCTTATTGCACTACGATTAGGTTCAACATGGATTATATTTTATTTTACACAACAAGGGCTTTCAGTTTTTCTGTATCAACACGGATAACAATAAACAACTGCTCCCAAATCCCTAAAGCCGGCAATATTTTTTTAAAAGTGCTTCTTTTTAAGGCCTTCATATTTAATATTTTAAAAAAATCTGTAAACAAGACCATTAATAAAATATTTTGCTTAAATTGACATCTATTTGAGTTCTAAATAAAAAAAATGTATATAGTATTTTTAATAATAGGCTGTTTAGCGATGTCATGCTTTTGTTTTTCCTTCAGTATGAGAAGACAAAGCGCGGGAAAAATTCAAATTAAATCATAGTTTCATGTTGATTAATGGCATAGGTACTTTATAATGTACTGTGTTATTTAATTTCTCCGAAGTATAATGAAAAATGTCGTTTAATTCACGTGAGGATTTGTCATTGCTGTTTTCGGCTCTATGTTAAACATAGTAGAGTGCGTTATAACGCACTCGTCTAGCGGCTCGTGCGTTAATCCGACTCGCCTGCGATGACGAAGTTTCCTCACTTGAATCAAAATGTAGGTACTATAAGCACATACATTTTTTTGGTGTTTCTGCTTTACTTTTCCATTTTAGGATATTTCTTTCTTCTGCTATTCGTCTCTGTTGTGCGACCCTCATACATCTGTTTCCCACCATTTTAATGGCTTTTGGACGGTTTCGTAGGCCCAAACTTCACCTTGGCCATCAGACGCGAATCTTCGCGTCTAGCCAGACACCCTGCCCAACTCCACATATCGCGTATCGCCCTGTGCCTAACGTCGTAAACTTACAGATTTTAATGCAGTTTTCAGCAATAGATATGTTTGAATTAATGAATGAATTGAAGTCTCAAAAACCTAGAATATCTAATGACGTGTTTATTTAAAATATACTCTCCACTCTGCTAGAACGACTTTGACATTGGAATGCTGTTGAGGAACATTTACGGATTGTACTATTAGGATTATGAAGAACACGGTGTAAAACTCTTCATCCGCTATTAAAATGGGAGGATCTAGAGACCGGAGGGGCATCATGCCTGGTCCCTGGTGGGCTTAACTCGCAAACAACTTTGTTTGCGCGATGTAGGTTTGTAAGTTAGTTCTTTAGTTGTGGCATAGATGGCGCTGAAATACTTTTCCGTAGTACGGATTTGTGGTGTCTCTTCGTAATGAAGGAATTATATTTGTCATATTTAAGTCAATGAATCAGAACGGACTGCAAATTACCAAAATTTATGTGAGTAGCAAAAGTTTTCATTGAAAAGCTTCTTTCAATAAAGTTTATCTTATTAGGTAGTATCGGTTACCCAGAAAATCTTAACGACGGGGCTCAAAACTTGCTTACCTACCTTGAAAAGCTCTATCAAAGAATGTTTACTTCATTTCTATTCATTATCTAGAAATTTTTAATTGATTGCCAATACAATACTAATTTCACGCCCAACCTAATGTAACTATACCTACATTAAGTCTATAACTCAACGGAACGGACTACGAATTAGCAAAAGTTATGTCGATAGTAAAAGTTCTCCTGAAAAGCTCTCTCTTAACCTTTTTACTATTGCTGTCCAGAAAATCTTAATTTCGTTATTCAAATAGTCACTTCAGGTCAATAACTCCAAAGGTACAAAAAAATCGCTAAATCGTGTTACTTGCAAAAAACTCCTTGAAAAGGTCTACCTAATGATATATATTACTATTGTATTATCTATACTTTATATATTTATAATATTATAAAGCTGAAGAGTTTGTTTGAACGCGCTAATCTCAGGGACTACTGGTTGGAGTTGGAAAATTCTTTTAGTGTTGGATAGTCCATTTCTTGAGGAAGGCTATAGGCTATGTAACATCACGCTACGACCAACAGGTGCTGAGCAGCGCGGGTGAAACCGTGGGGAACAGCTAGTATTTAATAATTCCGAACGGACTGCGAGTAATTAATTTAGTTGTTAATTTTGAGTGTCAGACTTTTACTGACAATAACCCATCCATTTTCCTTATTTTCTCATTTTCTTTAGCTTCAAAATACCTGTCCAACGATGTATATGTAGCTATTGGATGGTGGTACCAAAGTTCATGCAAAATACTGCGGCGTCCTTTTCACTTTTTCCTACTAAAAGTGACAACAAGTTCATATGTAAAGATCTGGCAACACTTAACCACTGTCACTTCCACACCAGTTGTCAAATGTCAATGTCAAAATTTTATTGACGTGAGAAATTATTTCAAACTGTGATATTTTCAAAAGTTGCGATAGTGGTTTCAGTAATAGGAGCCTAGTTAAAAAAATGGCTTTAAACCCGCGAAAATATTTAGTTAAAGATTTAGTCAATAAGCCCGCGCCGTTGGACGTCTGGTTACAGGGCACGATCGAACAAACAGTTGGCGCGGATATCCTGATCATTTTCGACTCAACAGGACGAGCAAAGATTACTAAATGCGAGTCCGCACACGGTATTATTGATAAAACTTCATTACGAAAAGGTAAAGTTTAATCATGCATGCTATAGCTTTACTTTTTATTTAGCTTTCTTCTTTTATTAAACCTACCTACTTAACTAGCTTTTGCCAGCAACAAGCTCAATTATAATTTAAAAAAATCTTCTAGTTACTGATAGACAAATCTAAAATCATTAAAATAATACATTGTGCACCGAATTTCTCATCAGGAAACTTACCTAAATATGTATGAATATTAATGAATTTTAAGGATGTAATCAGAAATAATACATTTATTAATTATTACTCTACTGGTAATGCTTTGCCTATTAACTTTTGCTTTTTTTTTAAATAAATTAATTGCAATTTTATATCTTGAAAATGAATTTTCTATTTTCAACTAAGCACCATTTACAGGTACATATTGTTGTATAATAGGAACTGCAATAAGGACCAAAGGCCTTCCTGAAATACAAGCTAGCAAATTCATAGATTTAACAGCAGAACCACACATGAAAATAGCTTGGGAAGCTGAAGTGAAAGAAGCCAATTTATTCTTAGAAGGAAAGTTAATTCCAACTATTTAAGTAAAACAACAACTTGTATCTGTAAAAGTATAGTGATTTACAATTATGAATTGTAACTAAAATGTGTTTGTCATATTTATTTTTGATTAACATATTTGCTCTAAGATAAGTGAATAAAACAATATTTCTATAAAAGTGGTGTTTAATTCCATCACCATAAAAAAATAGTATACATTCACTTTGATTGTGACAACAAAATGGAAGAGCCAGAAATTGTCCTCCAGTGTAATTACTTGGTCTTCATCATATCACAGATCATCAATAACAATAGTTTACAAATCACTTACAAAATAGTACAATTTCTGGCTAGAATTGTAGAAAGCCTTTTGAGCAAGTAACAAAAAATAACATTTCACTTTGACGATTATTACTTGTTAACTACTTGGCATCTTATGCTTATTGCTTTTTGGTGGTATTACATTTAATTGTAAATAATAAAATTAAAAATATCCATTTCCATGACCATTGCATAAAATATTTTTCTAAATTAAATCTTGGCAGGGGACTTCAACAGTGGGGCGAGTTTCTGGGTCAACATAACATTGCCAGCAATCTTTAGTTTTCCCTTCAAGTAAGCAACCTGTGGGCTGAGTGTGCCTGCTGCGATTGCTACCATGTCTTCATCAGATACAGTCAGAGTTGTGTCAGGCTTGCCATTCTTTGGTGTACCTTCATATACCTCGGGAGTCTTGAGGTCCAAAGCTGTGATAAAATAGAACATTAATAATGTGTAAACAAATCGGAAGCAAGCAATCATTGGAAACCAACAATTAAAACCGATCTTTTGAAAAGAAAATTAAAAAAAATCGGAAAGAATAAAGAACTACAAAAATTAAAAAGTTAGTTTTATAGTTATCATTTTGATACACTTAAGGATGGATGGATACTTGATGGATTCATGATAAAACTCATACTCACTCCAAGATTTTACAGTCTTTCCATTCTCAGAGATATTGTACTGGAAAACTCCAGCGATGCTCTTAGCCAATTCCTTGTTCTTGGCAACTTCCTCCTTAATCTTGGCGAAGAGTGCGTCACTCTTGTAAGAACCGCCAGATGGAGCGGCCGCGGGGGCAACAGCGCTTGCGCCGACTTGGCCGACGACTACGTTCTTCAGATCGACGTAAGCACCTTGAAAGAAGCATGGTTCGTGAAAAGTCTGGCTTATTTTTAAACTAATATTTACAGGGTGAGCATTTTCACTATGCAAGGCTGTTCGTTCATAATTTAAATAGTTCCCAGACCAGTTTTATAGTTATAATAATTTGGAGATTGTTTAAAACTACAACATTATTTTTAGTTTATGCGAAAGCCGAAACACCTGTCCAGTATTTTTATATAAAGAATCTATGTACAAAATTTCAGGACTGTATCATAAAAAAACCACTAAGTTATAAGCTTGTTATGTTATAGGATATCCATACACCGCGCATGTCCCCGCACCGCGCGCCTTGCGTTCATTGATAATAATAATTTCTCAGTTTTTATTGTAATTAACTGGTGATAACATTTTCTTTCTATTATAAACTTTTTTAAATATTTTTGGGAAAAAATATAACATGGTGTAAAAATGATTGGAATCGATTCAGTTACTTATTCTAAACAAACTATATTCAGGTTTCGCATTTACTAAAAATAATGTTGTATATCAGAAACTCCCACTGATTATCGGGATTTTGGTAATAGAACTGACTGCTCTAGGCATAAATATGCAGGATATTTAAAATATTATACTCAGCCACTAGAACAGTAACATTTTAATAATAATACATACCCGAGATAACAATATTGCCAGACTCCTTGACTTTGGTCTGGAAGTGCACGCGCTTGCCTTCGAGCCACATCTCTGTGACGAGGGTGTTTCCTGGTTGTACTGGCTTCACGAAGCGAGCTTTCAGAGCCTTGAAGTTGTTGGGCTCGTTGCCTGCATATCTGGTTCATAGTAATACAGAATGTTAATGCAAAATGTTTTGGTACCTTCTGTAGCACATTTAGGGAAATGTCTAGTTGTAGAATATAGAGATATTCCAGGCTTTTAACAAATCGGTGTTCTTAGAATAATATTGATTTTTAAATTGACATTGTTGTTATATCAACACATAGATTGTTAAAAGTTCTAAAAACGAATTGAAAGGTACTCACTTGGCCAGTACATGTCTGGCAGAGAATCCAAGAGTAGCCATTCCATGGAGGATTGGCTTCTGGTGTCCACTAGCGGTTGCTACGGTGGGATCGATGTGGAGCGGGTTCAAGTCTCCAGATAACCTGTTAGTTAATCAAGTTAGTTATATTTCATCTTTTTCTCAATTTTACCTCGAAGGAAAAAACGGAACCCTTACTGGATCACTTTATTGTTCGTCTGTCTATCTGTCAAGGCCCTTTATCTCAGGATCGCATCTGCGATACCTCTAGGTATCGAGTTGAAATTAAAAACATATACTCAACTCTATGGTCCCTTGGAGCTGTCAAAAGTCAAAAGATATGGCTGTTTATGTCGAAAAAGTACAGAACTCTGGGAGCGCGAATCTGACTCGCTCTTGGCCGGTTTTGTTATAATGCCCGTCAAAGACGTCCTCATAATCAGATTATTTTGACAGTGAAGCTCTGATAGTAGATATGCTCACGGCTGTAAAAATAGCATCTACTTAATGATTGCGTCAATTAAATTCAGTCAACGTCGTTCTACTTCTGTTAACTGTTAAGACTTATAACTAATAAGAACAAAGGCATGGAAGTTGAAAAGTAACCCTAAAGTTACCTGTAAAGTGCGGCCTGGTCTTCAGCAGTGCGTTGCTCAATGACGGCATCAGGGGCCCTCTTGGGAGCCGGCTGAACCTCAACTGCTAGCTTGCTGTTACGGGGCCCATTGAACCCACCCTGGCCCAGCACGAAGATGTGCTGCTGTGTGCGCGCTATCAACTGCTTGTTTTGGTAGATCTCGCCTGGGGAATGAGAGCTTAGGCGTTAAATTTGCTATATTAAACGTACATCGGTGTCGTGGTATTATACTTCACAATCATAAGCAGATATATATAGGTATTTTTATAGGAGTTTATTTGCTTAGGCTTTGAAGAAGTGAGTAACATGTGGATAATACCTCCGTAAATTAACGGCTTTGGTTTGGAACTTATAATTTCTTACGGAATTTTAAATTTCGTTACTAAGTCGTCTAGGTTTGGGAACAGCTAATAAACGACAAGCAAAGCCTATGCTTCGTTCTTCTTTCTCATTCATATTACATCATAACTTATTGCGGATTGTAAATCATCAAATAACTTCCATGGGGGGAGTATCAGACTTGTACTGACTAAAACCCACCCATGTTCCTTCTATTGCCCTTTATGTTCCGGGGCCGCGGTATCTCTTTCGGACAACCCGCAACCCCGGATTGCATCATAACTTTAGATACAAATTAAGCTATTTCTCAATTGTTTGTTTATCGTCTAAATGTGTTTTAGTGAAACAATAGTGCAAATAATAACTATTCAAACATTACATAACATTATATCAAAGCGCTTCTTCGTAGCGTGTCGATGACAATCTAAATTTGGCGACGAGTTTGGTACATTGTTTATGAGCTTAAAAACAAATCCACGATAGACGTAATCTAATCAAATAATACTTATTTCGTATCAGGTATAATTTTTTATAATAAATTATAACTAGTGACTTAATGATAAATGATGGGGCACATTTTTGTCACGACAAATATATCCTCAAATCAAAGGTTAAGCTAAACTACATCATTCATGAGTATGGTCTCATTTATGACAACACTTTTTTGTTGTCTTATGTGTAGTTGGCTTAATAACGTAACTTTACTTACTACAAATACTGTTATGGTCCTGCCGGGGTTGCGGGTTGTTCGAAAGAAATACCGCGGCCCCGGAACGTAAAGGGCAATGGAAGGAACATGGGTGGGTTTTAGTCAGAAAAAGTCTGACACTCCCCCCCGCTCCGGCCAGAGCGGGGAAGTTATTTGATGATTTCACACCCCATAAAAAAAATACTGTTATAATACTCACTGTTAGAGATGGACACAGCGCTGGATCCCTTGTCCAATATGTCGACAACGTAGTTGTGGATTTTAAAGTCACCCTCGGTGCCGGGGAAGTCACCCACGAACTCGATGTACTGTTCTCCGTGAAGGATCTACAAAACGAAACAATTAATTTTGAATTGGTTTTTCATATTTACAATAATATATCCGTGCTGCTAGGAAACTGGTCTTATCACATTTATAAACGCCCGATTGTTCCTTTTGGATTTGTTTTTTTCTGTCTCCTGATAGGAAGAGAAGTAGAAATTATGTTTTTCTTACTCCTCTGCTATTATTTTCTGATTTATTTCGTTAAGCGATCCAAATCAGTAAAATTGTTTCTCTGAGACTTCCTCGAGCCTCATTGTCTTGGCGCTTTTGCGGAGTTGCAGTTTTTTTGGGAATAGTACAGCGGGCTTGTCCCAAATTAAAATAAATTATTCACCTAGCTAGTACAATAAAAATACAATTAGATAGTACTTACATTACTGAAGTCAGCGTATTTGCCGGGCGGCATGGCTTCACCCAAGAGGGGAGACTCGATGGCCATACCGGGCAGGATAAAGTACGTGGGCAGAGCCGCGAAGTTTTCGTGGTTCTCATACAAGAACTTCAGGTCTGATTCGTTCTGTACGGATGCTCCGACTGGGAAAGAAAGATTTTGTTGAAGGTTCTGAAGGCTTTTTGTCTGTTTGGCGATATTCCGATGTTTTTGGAAATAAGTAACTCTTTACTTAATTTTGCTGAGTTCTCAGTGTCCTAACTTTTTCAGACAACGATCAACTGCCAAATTGCTATCATTCAACTTCCTCTTTCTCAATCACTAAATACTGTCAAAACCCCGTATTATTCTACATTCGCCAACCTGACATGATTTTAATGCCCATCCACCTCAGGATCCACGCAATCTATCTCAAAGCCCCAAAAACGTGCTATCAAACTTCGTGAAAGACACGATGATGACACCACTTTTGAACCAGTAAATCATCAAATATCTAAGGGTGTCTGTCTGCGGATCAAATTCCACTCATCAGATGTCCGTCTCTAGGGTCCCAACTATCTCTATACCAAAATTCATCAAAATCGGTTTAGCCATTTAGGCGTTAAGACTAACAAACAAACAAACCAACTGACTTTCGCTTTTATAATATTAGTAAGGTTACAGATAATTCAGTGTTACTTATTGTTATACGGTCATCAATTTGTTGTCTTAGCAATACTTACTGCCGAGAGCATACAGCGCGAGGTCTTTGGAGTTGTAATTGTAAGTAGACCAGTATGATTTGCGGCCACCTTCCAGTTTGCTGCGCTCTTCGAAGTCCTACAACAAACATCGATTATACACCTGGTTCTTTTCTTCTAGTATATAGTATTATCGACGGTAGCTTTTTAGGACATTGACCGTATTCTTCATAGCGTCGATAACAATCTAAAATTGAGTTAGCACAAACATTGGCGATAAGTTTGGCACTTTTAGTGGCGTCCATCAGCTCCTGGGATAAGCAACATGACAGACAGGACACGATGTCAAGTCTCCTATTGTTTGTGGTGCAACATCACATATACACTGCAGGATAATAATATGAATTGGACGGAGAGCGAGAGGTAGGCCAAAGAAAAGATGGATGGGTTGTGTAAGGAATTATATGAAGGAGAAAGGAGTAAATGATGCCGTGACGTCTGATAGTAAGAGTGGAAGAAGAATAGGTGTTGCGCCGATCCCAAATAGAATGGGACAAGGGCAGGAAAATGATGATGATGATGATAGTAATATGAATTGCGTTAAAATTCTTATCATAAATCATTCTATTATATTATTCATGTATTATCCTAGTATGATTCTGCTGAAGCGGCCATTTTAGACCCTCAGGGCATAGTCATCTTAGAATCCCGACCTTGGATTTTTAACTTACGGCGCTGATGCTAAGGTTACAAATCAAACAAAGTTATAAATGTCCTAATAAATAATTGATTTTACTAAGTGTAAGCATACCATCCACAAACTGGTCAAAATATTTTTTAGAAACGACTTTGTGTTTTCTTGTGACTTGAGTAGTCACAAGAAAACACAAAGTCGTTTCTGTAACTGTAACGCATTAAAAAATTGTGCTGATGCATTGGATATTACGATCATAGATATATTTTAAGTAAAGTTATAACATTTAAAATTATGTTTCGTTGTTTCAAACTTATTACCAAGATTCGGTACAAGGATACACGAATAATTTAAACAGTTAAGTTATTTTGTGCATAAAAACACGTACACCTACTTGTACGACGATGCGTAATTTAAAAGGCAAAATCTAACGTTACTATATGGATAAAATGAATAATTTCATAATAATTTTGACGGAATGGTGGGCGCAGTGGCTGAGCGAACGACTGCTGCCCTGCGTGTCGCGGGTTCAAACGGAACAAAAAATTGTATGGCCTACAGATAGTTGTTCCGGGTCTGGTTGTTTGTGTATGTCAGTTTAAATCTTTGTAAACGCACCCATGATACAGGCGAAATTCTTAGTGTGGGGCAAGTTTAAAGAAAAACTTGACTGTAACCATAGTTACCAATTTGACTTTCATATGATAATAGCGACGACAAGTCAAAATTTTCAAAAACATATTAACACAAATGTGCAAAACAATTTGAATGGCCCATATTATATTGCTGCAGATAATAATATAGTGTAAATATTACAATTTTATTATAATGGTGTTTAGATAAATTGTTAAAAAAAGATAAATACTAATCCTTCAGTGTTGCCAACCACTATTTGTTATCTCTATCGTTGATACAGATATGTTTTGTAATATCTCGAAAATATTTTATTTGAGCACATTAGAACCAATTAATCTCTCTCTTAGTTAACCTCTTTTTATTTATAAAACGTTGCCCCACACTAGGAATTTCTCCTGTCTAGTGGGTGCGTTTACAAACATTTAAACTTACATACACAAACAGCCAGACCCGAAATAACTATCTGCAGATCATATAAATATTTGTTCCATGCGGGAATCGAACCCGCGACACGCAACACTGCAGTAGATCGCTCAGCTACTGTGCCAACCGTGCCGTCTCCACCGCCACCTCTGTCTCTATTAGTTCTTATAGCTAGTAAGCAGTTTTGGAAAAGTAATGTATATTTAAATTGAGAATGTTAAACGTAGAATTTGTATTATCCTTATTCAATGTTTATGTAGATATTATTATTATATGATATTATTTAATCCAGACAGAAATGTCAGTTGCTGAAAATAGATCGGTTTTGGCAAATTGGGCTAATTCTCTTCAAATAACGTTCGATTAAAAAAATGCAATTACCTGTATCTTCTCAACCAGGTCCACAGTAACCTCGGCCATCTTATCGAGGTGGATGGCACCATCCATGTTCGTGGCCTCAGGCCAGAACTCCTTCACTGATTCAATGGTCACTGGGTCTGAGGCCTTCTTCCTAAAGACAAGAATTTAAAATTTATCAATAAAAAAAGACATTGGAAGTTGGGGTCTAAAATAGTTTAATTTATAAAATTGCGTTACCATTCGTAAAATGATCACAAAGTGTCAATTGACAATGTAAAGTGTCTGTAACCATTTTAAGAATTTTAACATAATTCATGTTATTATGTTTTCGCTAAAGCGGCCATTTTACACTGTTTTTTATTATTTTTCATCCGAGTTTGCAGTATCTTTTTTTCGTTTTTATATTGACACAGGTTGGTCCAAATAGTAACGTCCTGATTTTTTTAAGCTGTTATCATTCTATTTACAATTACTAATTTAAAAAAAGCGAAAGTGATTTGTTTGTTACGTCTTCACGCTTAAATGGCCAAACCGATTTTGATGGATTTTGGTACAGAGATAGTTGGGACCAGTTATGTTTCAAGTGCCATGTAGTAAGTGGTAGAACACCCTAGAACTTTGCTCTTACTTTATAAGAGATATAACAACTGATGAAGGCCTGTAGGCATCAGGAAAATACCCCTGCCCTGTAATTTATATGGTGGACATATTACAGAATATCCTACTATTAAAACTTTAATAACAAAACATTCTGAATCCGTTCTATTTGTATTTTATGCTATGATTACAAATATTATTTAAAATAGCGTAGAATAAGCAAACGAGTATAAGCAATAACAACATTTATGATAGTAGTAAGCATTAAAATATTTTTTACAACAAAGACTTCGAAGACCTTAGGTCAACTTATTATACAAGTTTTGTTTGTGTATTTTCTTGCCAGTGATGTTGATCTGATGAACCACCGGATTAAACTAGATAATATTAAAATTACATACCTAATCACATCTTATTTTATGTCATTTTATTTTAGTAGCGATTCTTTAACCGCGACGTTTTAATCGTTTGATGAAAAACGTCAATTCACAATATCGAGATTGGCATTTTCTCTAAATTGAGTAACTAATAGTTTAGCCCTAACCTAATTTCATGAATGCCGTCAAACTATAATATGGTTAAATTGTGTCATTTTCATCAATTTCAAAAGAGAAAACGTCGTTTGACAGGAATAAACTAAGTTTTAGTGAGATTTAGATTAGTTTGTGACAACAGAATCTAACCTGCTCGTTTGTCAGTAATCGTCAAATTTAGTTCGACCTAATAAATGTTTTAAGGAAAATCTTCTTTGATATTTACTACTTTGTTATTAAATGACATATCAGATAGGTATAAGTTTTAATTGATAAAAATGATAACGCCTAGTTATTTGTTATTAGGACCACCTATTGTAAATTAGCTACAATATCGTTTGTTTATCTAATATTATTGACGTATCATAAAGTTTAATGATACTATTACATATTATAACTGGCACGTATTCGCGACAGTGACAAGACATCGGCTCAATGTATTAACGTCACGAAATGATAAGTTGGCCATCACATTGTTCAATAAAATATATAAAAACACCCGACACATAAAAAACTCTAAAGAGAAGAAATCTTGAGAGGTGTATTATTTATTTATTATGTCCAAAAAAACTGTATAGAATCAACAAAAATAATCCTCTCGATACCACACTGTTCAATACGAAATAGAAAGACGAAACGAAAATAACTGGCTTGCTTATGAAGGAGAGAGAGACAGACAGAAACAGGCGCACCCTCACGTTGCACGGCTTACAACTATAGCAAAAGTGTCGTTACAACTTTTGGTCTTATTTTTTTCTATCTAGCCCTCTTTCGCAACGCGCGATAAGAAACTTCGTTCCAATAATATAGAAGTATTGTCATTTTACGTTAAATTTAACTACTTAGTATATTTTAATACAATCGCAGTCAAATCAATTTCATATAAGTATTAAACACATACTTCAATTATCAAAGCTTGAAGTATTGGTTATTTTTACCCAGTACTAACTAGGTTGTGGAGATCATATAGGCTGTCGCTCCATGTAAAATACTTGTATTCCGCTGAATATGGTAAGACTGGAAGCCGACCCCAATAAAGTTGGGAAAAAGCTATCCATATTGCGTACGTAATCATACTAACTTGAGTACTGCACCGGGAGCCCGGACGTAGTGCATCTTGGTGGCGTATCCGAGTGTGGAGTCAATGACCGCGCCGGTATCAGGGAACGATTCGTGAACCATGTAAGCCTGGAAATAAATGTGGTTTATAATTCTTGAAGAATCGAAGCAAATGCTGGGAGACATCTTTAGGGCAAAGCTGTGTCCCAGCTTTTGGTACAAGTGAGGCTCAGTGTTGGGTTGGTGAAAGTCCCAACTTACATAGAACTGATCGGTTTATCAGCGGGTCCCAAAATACGCACAGCCTGTATCTTACGCTACAGTTAATAATGACCGAGTTCAACTAGTCTAAGAAATTAAATTAAATTAACACACAATTAAAAATATCAAAATATGAGTATGTGAAAGACAAAATACTGACATTTTAACATAGATAGGTAGATTTAACATTTATGCGTAGTTAAACACGTGGGAACGGCTCCAGTTTCCATACTCAGGTTAAACTTTTAACCCCAAAAATGTAAGTTAACAACGCTAGAAGACATTTGGGGCAAGATTCTCTCACACATACCAAGAATTATTTCTTTTTCTAAGCTAATACTCACAACAACAGGTGCGATTAGTTCAGGTTTCATGGCCTCGAACATCTCTGGGGGCAGAATGTCCTCTGTCAGACGAGACGCCGCTGTAGGCACGATTGTGTTGACCTTAATGTTGTACTTCGAGCCCTCAATGGCCAGGGTGTTGGTCAAACCGACCAGACCCATTTTGGCAGCACTAGGAACAAAAATAGAAGAGATTAATGTTTGTTGCATTATTACCCACGACGGAACGGAGCATGTGTTAGGGTGAGAGGTTGTTTGTGTGCAATCTATGTTCTCATGTATCTCCTAAACGGCTTTACTGATTTAGATGCGGTTTTCTATAAAATGTTTCTAATTTATTTATGGTGGTTCGTAGATAACTGTTACAATGTTTACTCTTCAGGGTCGCTCCAAGAAACCACTGTGCGCAATGTAATGTTACCATTTGGATTGTTTTATAGGCTTTCCGTCGCGGGTATACTCAAAAACGGCCACTGTAACGATTGGGTCACTAATTGGTGCTATTTGGCTTAGTTACCAAGAGCGTCGACCAAACTCAAGGTATCTTTAAGCAACTAGATTAAGGGCTTAATTCTAAAAGCAGTACTTCTAGATACGGTTTAAAATTTTAGGTAGTTCCTCTATCTGAAGTTTACACCCTGGCCTCTGACGGGCATTATTTTTAACACTTATTAATGTAAAAAGTAATAAAATATTTTTTTGTAGTCTGGTAAATAATAAGAGGTTTATCAGCTCAAGGTCGAACTGAGAATAATGTACAGTAGAATGTAAAAATACTCGAGGTATGCAAATGGCAAAAATATGCCAGTTAAAAGTTAGTCACCACACTTGTATATTAAATTAATGAGTGTTTTTTTTCGGTTGTGGTTTTATAGTGGCCAAACAATGCATAATGACGTGTTATCGACATAAGCCGTTCAGCAATTTGCCTGATTTCGGATCAAACGATTAATATATAATTTAAATAGATAGAAAGCTCAAGGTTCAGATGATTTCGCGTCGAAAATCGAGGTCATTCCCGTACAATGCCGAAATCACGTCGTTCTACAGTTATTCCTCGTACCTAATGTTTTAATCCTTACTAATATTATAAAAGCGAAAGTGAGTTTGTTTGTTTGTTACGGCTTCGCGCCTAAAAGGCCAAACCGATTTTGATGAATTTTGGTGCTGAGATAATTGGGATCCTGGAGACGGACATAGGCTAAAAAAGGAGACAAAAAAGAGCGAAGAAAAGGGGAGAGAAAGATTTTTTTTCGATCATCACGCGGGTTAAAGTTAGCGCGAGCCCTAAGTACCTATGCCACGCAGACAAAGTCGCGGTCGGAAGCTAGTAAATATATATTTTCACAAAAATCATTTGATCGACTGTAGTAAGACTAGGCAAATGATGACGGCGTCGTACGCATTCTTTTGCGTCGAAGTGACAAACACGCTCGAATATTAAGCTCAGTTTGAATGAACAAGCCGTGAACGCAGTTTTAAATTCGTCGTGGCCAACTCGCATTTTTAATTCTAAATACCTATGCTTGCGTTTCGCCGCAACTCGTCTAATGTGAACGTATTATTCATTCATTTTGCATATAAGTTCAAATGGTGACCTTAAACTACTTTAAGTATGCATGCGTATTCATGGTCTGTTATTCAATTAAGGGGCCATCCTTTGATCACGTGAGTTTTCTAGACCATTTTATTCCCTCTCCCCACCCCCCATTATACGTCGTAATGTTTTAGGCCACACCTCCTCCGCACATCGACCATCACGTTTGCTTTTTTGGACTAAGAATCTACATAATTATATTCCAAAACATAAACATGCTTGGGATATTTTAGCCAAAAAATTGCATGCTCGGGTAATTAATTTTGATAACTATTTTACAACTTTACTAAATTCATGTTTGTTTCCCACGAAAAATACACGTGATGGCAATTTATGTCTACTGCCTCGTGATTCCCACCCCCACCCCGCTGTTTTAACATCATGTGAATAAAGGACGGTCCTTACTTAAGTCGGCTTATTAATCAAAAATAATATGCTCCTTCCTTTACTTTTCCGTCGCTCAAAATCGTCATTAGCTAGAGCGAAACTGCACCTTGTATACTGACCTGTAGTTAGCCTGACCGAAGTTACCGAAAATACCGGCGTTACTCGATGTCATGATCACGCGGCCATACTTCTGTTTCCTGAACGTCTCCCAAGCTGCATGGGTGGTTTTGAAAGCACCTTTCAGATGAACCAAGTGGATAAGATCCCAGTCCTGAACAAAAATAAAATGTAAACATGTAACAATGTAAACTTGATCTAGGTAATCTACACCGTAGGTACATAGGGCACGCCACAGTGGTGGTGATAGGTGGGGACCTAAAGATTCGATATTCCATCGACCTCAAAGACCCCTCGTCTTTGAGAAGTTGCTGAACAGGTGCGTTCTCACCCACCGCCTAACGCAGATCCTCACCGGACACGGAAGTTTCGGGAGGTTCACCGATGTCCTCGTAGAGACGATCGTCGTCGACGATCTCTCGCGTCTGGCCTTGGTTCAGTCCCTTTAGGTTCATAACGACCACTTCCTAAAACGTCCACTTCCAAAAATGGTATTTCCCTAATTGTCTATTTCCCATTTCGTCTACTTTCCCAAAACGACCACAAATCTATAATTCCCATAACGTCAACTCTCAAAACGTAACTATTTTATCAAAATGTTACGGGTTCCAGACCCATTTCTAAATATATTTATTAACGCTTTCTTTTCCATTTTTTTTTTAATGGAAAAAACCTAAGGTTGAAAGCAAATAAACCTTTTTAATCTCCATTAAGTACGCATTTTCATTTACTCATTGCAGTCCTGTTCAGAAAAAGGACGATAAAACGATTCTGTTATTTTTTAAGAAAATATAGGGCTATATAAGTGTTATATTTCCCGTCATACACTTATCTTTTCATTAGCACAGCTTTAAATATAAGCCTTAGTATCAAATCATTTAAGATAGCAAAACAAACATCATGACAACAGTCCACAAATCTAGCTTTTGGGCTGCTGCTGAGTGTTCAGAAAATTCTGAAGCCAATAACACTTTACCCAACTTGGGCAGATTCAAACAGGATCATAAGTTGAGCAGTAGACTGGTGGGCAATAGGTCAGTAAAAACAACTAGTAACCTACAGATAATCTAATCAGTAACATTTACCTGATCGGACATTTTAGTGAAGCTCTTATCACGAAGAATGCCAGCATTGTTGATAAGAATATCAATCCTGCCAAAGTTATCTAAGGCGGTTTGGATAATCTTCTCCCCTTCGACGACATTGTTGTAATCAGCGACGGCGATGCCACCTGCGATATCAAGCATTAATTAGCATAATGCTTACATAATTATGTTAAATTACATTTTATACTTAAGGGTTAAGCAAAATCGAAAGGTCTACACTGTCGTGGGTAAATAACGAATTAGCAAATGAGCCATAAGAGAAATGGCCCTTCTGTTTAGTATTTGTTACCTATGGTATATTATGGTGGCAGAAAATCAATGCTATTTTAGATTAAAACCTTCAACCTGCAGTTGGCAAAAATTTGGATGCACAATACAGGACAGAACCTTTCCTGAAGTGTTACAAGAGTTAAAATTATCCCTAAAGCGGAACATTTTAAATAGAAAAGAGATGGTGATAATTATTCTAAGCATTTAGGCGTATTAGTAAAGCTGAAATGTATTTCTAACAAATTGATAAAATTCTCCCTAAATGAAGTAACAAGTAACTAACAATAAAAAAATAACATTGGCAATGAATGTTATATACAAACATTACCTGTTAAAGTAATGCATCTCTGCCACTTACAAAAGCTATTGGCCAACATTAATTCTTGATTTAAAGTAAACTGAATCACAAAGATTTTAATGTTGATGAGCAAAAGGTGTGTTTTGGGAGACTAGAGGCAACTCAATGAATATTTTTTAAAAAGAGCAAAATCGTAAGAAAAAAAATTATGGTTTAATTTATAATTTATTCAAATGATACGGCTATTGTCTATCGTGAGAGAAGTTCTCCAAAAGTTAGGTCAAAGTCACAAATATAGAGTATACAAAGTTCAATATTCAGATAACAAACAAAGTGTTGGACTTTGTTTACTATATTAAAAAAAAAGAAACCTCTATCCAAGCTATAAAAAGTTCGGATTGAAGAGTTTTGTTTATAACCATGCATTCAAACATTTTGAACACTACAGCCAACCAAAAGAGTTCAAAGACAGAAAGTAGTGAATTGAATATGATTCTGCATTTGTAGTACCTTTGTCCTTGATTTCCTTGACGACAGCATCCGCGAAGTTTGAAGCTTTCCCAACGCCATCGCGGGCACCACCGAGATCGTTAACCACGACTTTAGCACCTCTTGATCCCAACAGCAAAGCGTAGGCCTTGCCAAGCCCACCACCGGCGCCAGTCACCACCGCAACACGGCCGTCAAAGCGAAGCTGATCCATCCTTCACGACAAACGGAATACAAATGAAAGAGAAGCCAACCGACGAGCTGTTGCCCGGCGTAATTATCAGTATCAAAGTCCAACTTAACATTCGCTTTCGCTAAACAAGTATATGCGTTCCACTTAAAAGATAAAGTTTGATAATATTGATCTTTTGTTCGGGTTGTTGTTGCAATATAACACGGATAGCATACCTTCAATCACAAACTGCGATGTAGACGGTGATGCTAGCAAAATTCAAGGAATATTTTTGAACTGAATGTTAAAATACTTGACTAAAGTTCAGTGAACAACAAACAAAAACAAGTTTTTAGTCGGATTCGGAATTTAGCAGATTCAGCAGTCAGCTGACGTCATTGACAATTGACAACTGGATGACAGTTGTACAATGTACAACAACCAAAGAGTCAAATACTATGTGCACAATTGCGACAGATGGCAGAAATATCAGGCGCGGGTGGTTAGATTTTAACATAGAATTATAGAAAAAAATGATTTTTTAGACATTGATATGGCCAGAGTGCAGGGATAAGGAGCTGTGTTGCTAACAATGCCAATCTCCAACTCCTATCCTGTATGCCCTAAGAATATCAAGCCGAAAAGATATCTGTGCTGCCAACGACGGCGACGCGCGACGGCGCGGTGGAAGTAGCGAAATATTGGATTAATAAATATAAAAATTGTCTTGCCAGTAAGCCACTAACATGAAAATCACAAATAATAAATATTGAATAGTTTGTACAACGGGGTGCATCAATTGTTTATCCCAGTTATTTAAATTAACGTTCAGGGATCTGGGAGGCGAAAGTTCTCGCACGCTTGTACAAGTGGCGCATAGAGACACTACACCGGGGAAAACTCCGCTGCCGTGGCAAATTGCAGCTCAGCAGAGTTTCCCCCAGTGCGATCTCATGGTTGCAAGAAAAGTGACTTTCGTAAACCCGCGCAGGGCATGCCACAATACTGAAGCTTGCAAGGAAGCCCCAGCATTGTGGTGTGATCCGGATGGGATTCAATATTCCTATTGCACTACACCGGGGACTAATTACGGTGCCTCTGGTGTGATTTCATGGTGGCATGGAGTGAGCGCCACCATAGTAGCGAATAAATGATACGAATATTATAACGAAATATGATGTAACTTGCTCTAATGTGGACTGGTATACCAGTGTTTTGTCCTTCCCTTTGTGAAGAAAGGCCAGATTGGTGTACAAATGGACATTAAAAATAAAACAAAATAACTAAATCTATTGCTTGATTATTTAGATATGTGTGTTGAATTTTGTCATTAGTATTATAGTAGGGGCAACGTGTTCGAATAATACTACAAGCCCCTTTAAATAAAAAGATAATACAATCTACCTTCTGTATTCTTTTATATATTAAAATCATTTTTACATTCGCTTTGTTAAGTCGTAGGTATGTATAACTATTATTTGGTATAATTTCACTTGGCATACTATGCAGACGGAAATAATGGCTACGTTAGGTTAGGTTAAAACTGTGACCTCCTACGCACGAGCCGAGTGAGCGGAGGGAGCGGTGCCGCGGCAGCGGCCGGCGAGTGCTAGAAACGACTTGCATTAATAGAGAAAAGAGATTGTATTTTAAGTAGGTAACCCGGAACTGAACTATTTATATTAGGATAATTACATTATTTTAAATTCAATTAAACAATAACTTAAGTAAATTACATTATTTTAAAGAAATAATTAATTAAAATAAATGACAACTTAAAATGATAAAGATGATCCTAACTATAAACTTTCTGCGATAGGACAATAATTCTGCCGTTTAATGATTATCGATTTTACATAATACTAGCTGTACCCAGCGGTTTCACCCGCTGCTCACTTAGGGGTATGAAAAATAGATGTTGGCCGATTCTTAGACCTACCCGATATGTACACAAAATTTCGTTTAAATCGGTCCAGCCGTTTCAAAGGAGTATGGGAACGAAAACTGTGACACGAGAATTTTAAATATTAGAAGATATGCCAAAAGACTATTCTGACTATGAACTTTCTGCGATATGATGTTTCTACTTTTTAAATGTTATGGAAATTAAGTTTATGCCTAGAGATGATTCTGACTTACAAAATTATGAGTTTAGACTGTATGATAAATGAGTGTCTGCTAAACAATTTTCTGCGAAGGGAAGTTTATGCCATCCGTTGTTATACAAAATAAAATTATGACATAAAAAGTTCTGCTTTAAAGGGTGGACCCGAGATAGACATACAACTTCACGAATACTAGTAATATTGCAGTCTAATAGCTTGAAAAAACTTCATTTCTTTAAGAAATGTTGACGACGCGACGTTGCGACACCGTCATAGAACATAATAATGCCCGAATATGATTAATAATGAAAGAGTTTTCGAGAAAAACTTGAAAATATTAAGCTAGTTTTTTTTACAAAATACATACAATAATTTGAAATCCAATGCATTTACGTATTAACCGGACATAATCATGTATTAAAACTTTTTGATTTGACCTAAAAAATATTGGTCACTTTTTTCGAAAGAGACAGATAGCCTCTTTTATAGATATCTCTTTCGGCACATTTTTTTAGTCGAGTGTTTAGTCCAGTTTATACAAAAGTCTATGGTTGTCACCAAAAACTTCGAAAAGTAACGGTTTTGCTTTGAAAGATCAACAAACAAATAGTAAGTCAACCGAATGTGAAGAAATAGTTTAAAATAGTGATTAAAAGATAAATACTATGTCCTTATATCGGCCTGGACCCGCTTGGCGGCAGGAAAACAATTCGATCAACAAAACTGTAGTCACAGGTGACCCCTTATCTGGTAAGAACAATTCGTGATGTTGATCGATATTTTGTTTACAAAACATTTTGAATTTTGTTTGAATAAAACATCCGTATTATTTCGCAGCTATTTACAATGAAGGGACGTGGCGGCTGAGTAAAGTGTCTCCGTTATACAATTTACTATATGATACTGTGAAATTAAAGCAGTATGCATCTAAAATTCGACAAGCTCTTGTGAGTGAAGTAGCGACTAATTCGTCAATAAAATATGTTGTTCAAATCGAAGAACGAGCTAACTTAAAATACTGTGAGGATGATGCCAGTGCTTTATTCGTAAGTAGTGTTTTCTACATTGTAGCGACTACAAACGTATTTGAGTACTGATAGTTTTTAAAAAGGTGATCGATTAAATTTTCTATAACTCTGTTATACATAGCCGGCCAACTGCTTCTACTTAGCAGACTGGTGGCATAGAAACAACCTACCATCTAACATTTACGTGATATCAAATAAATCAAGCAGACTGGTGGCATAGAAACAACCTACCATCTAACATTTACGTGATATCAAATAAATCACTGATTTATACTTTTATGCATACATCGCACCATTTTCTATCCATTTGTCTAAAACAATTTTCAGATATGTGTGTTGTCCTCAACCCAAGAAAAGAATAGTACAAGCAAGGTATCATACTCAGCCATTCTCCTGTCTTGGGGCGTCAGTATCACATTGGACAAAGCGACTCATCTGCCATATATGTTGGAACGTGGTGAACAAAGGATCGGCACCCCTGTCAAGACGACTTTACAGGCTATATTTGACTGTCAGATAATACCATTTAGTTTTACACAGGTATTTATAATCATCATTCTGTTAGCTTTTTCTCAAATTATTAAGGTTCAGTTTTATAATATGCTGAGTAATATAGTTGACCCTCGGTAATATGACAAATATTATGCAGGGCAGAGTGTCAGACTATTAAATTTGTCGGATTATAGAGAACTGCCACAGACACTATAGTTAAAACATGTCTTTTTTTTTCGGTGATGGAAAAACCATAGCACCATTACAGATAGAGGAACCCTATGGTCCGCCACTATATATAATAGGCTAATTATGTCTGGCTATTTCCAAGCCCAAGCAGAGCCCTTAGTTGTAAACACACCTGACCCTGTGAGGTAACAACTGAAATATTCTACATAATCTTTTTTGTTTATCTTCCAGCAACAATTATTCTACTTTGGTTTCAACTTTGTGGACAATGACTCCTCCCGGAACACAGATCCTTTTACACTTATTTACAGGAAAATAGATCACAAAGAAAAGTTGAAATTATCCTTCGAAGTTGGAGACATACAGATTATATGGAATGGGTAAGTGTAAAAGTGTTATTGAATTGCGAATATAGTAATAACTTTAGGAAAGAGCAGCTTCAACCTGTATTTTTCTTGTCCTGCCGATAGGGCGACTTTCACATTTTTCTGGTCTATCTTGTACAGGGTGATATTTTTACGTAGTTGTGGATGCTCAATTTTAATTTACATAAAAATTGAGCTATATATGGTTGGTCCTGAAGCAGAACACTACTTTTGCAAAATATCATCGAAAATTTTGTCACTATCGCAAAACGTCGTTCCTCATTTGCTTCTATATAATGACCATAACAGAAACCTACTAAAACAACTCATCTTATAGTAAACTGTATCGGTTAGCCTTTGATAAAGTTAAGAAATAATTTAGCCGCGTGGCTAAGTTATTTCCTATTAAATTTGATCCATAGCTCCAGGATGAACTGTATGCTATCAAATATATAAAAAAATTGATATATTATGAATTTATGATATACTAGCTTTTGCCCGCAGCTTCGCTCGCGTTAAATTCGGGATAACATAGTTCCGCTTTCGCCTTATTGATTTGTAATAGCAACGCTAAGTTTTCCCTCTTTGTCCCTCACATCCCACTTTTTTCAAAGAAATATTAGCCTATGTCCGTTCCCAACTATCTCTGTACCAAAATACATCAAAATCGGTATAGCCATTAAAGCGCTAAGAGGTAACAAACAAACAAACTCACTTTCGCTTTTATAATATTAGTAAGGATTGTACATATTTCTTAAAAAAATTATGTAATTAGTTATGCTTATTTAAAAAATATGGTATGTTTTTTTATTTCTATTTCAGAATCAAAGATGAAATTGAACCTGACAAATCAGATATGGCTAATATGGTGAAGTTAGCATACCAAATGCTACAAAATCAAATATTTCATACAATATTGTTAGATATCACTGTGTTAAACTTGAGTGAAGTGACTCTGCCAAGAGCAGAAGTGAAAAGCAGCGGTGTGGTGAAAATGAAAACTCCGGAGATTGTCAATTCTGTTTTTACAGTGCTCAATGAAATAAACCATAATATTTACTCTGACCAAGATTCAAGCGATAGTACGGGGAATATACGACGATTTTTAGGCTAACATTGGAGTCATTAGTGTGGGAAATGTGCTAAAGTCGTTTAGTTTCGTAAGAATTACTACATAAATAGGTCTTAAAATCAAGAAAAACAATCTCGTTTTTTTTTTTGCTTTGGCTTAGTCATGTTTAACTAGTGTCTTATACTTGGGTATGTTATTTGTATGAATATAACGTATTATTATACCTATAAACACCTAGGTAATGAATGTTTTTTTTTGTTCTTGTAATAAAAAATCTGGCGCAATTTCATTCCCTTGGCCAATTACCTTGAAGCCATTTTTATTGCGATTTTATTGTTTGTCATTTTTACGAGCACAAATTTAAATTATAATTGAAAAACTTTGTCACACTCTTCTCTCTTCTTCAACTAAACAGATTTGAATAAAATTTAGTTTGTAGATAGTATATTCCCTGGATTAACACAGCCTGTTTTTATCACGGTCTTCAAATCGCGGGGCGAAACTATTAGCACTAAAATAAGAATGGTTTTACGACATAGTTTAAAATTTGGTAAGGCACCTACTTATACTTAAATAAAAAAAACAACAAAATTGTTTTTCAACATTTACTCTCATGAATTACACCTTACAAATGTGTCTGCATATTGTAACCTTACAAAATATTATATCATTACAATGTGCTAAACTTAAAAATAACCTATTTTGTAATCATGTCTTTCAGTACCTTGCAAGCAGTCCTTTTTTAAGAATTACAATTTCAATACTTCGTAACCATTCCAAAATTGGTATCTTGTGCATAACTATTTATAGTAGGCCACCACCTAAGAGCATTCTTGGTATTTTGATCTAAACGGCTGACAAATTGGTCTCCATTCTTCGATGCAAGGTATAGAAGGTACCAGAAATCAATCACAATAAGATGAATTTAAAAACTATACAATGTGTACACCTCGATTCACTTTAACAGGATTACATATTTCCAATTTGTACAGATGAATCTCCATAAATTAAATTGTTGACATAAATAATAAAAAATATTTTCCATTTTACTAATATTCCAATATATTATGTAAACCTAGATATATAATGTATGTACCTGTTAGACATTGTAGCTTAGGCTACAAAATACATATAATACAAATAAGTAAATGTTTCGACTCATACTTTGAAGATCACTCAGTCGCATCTAAATGAAGATAAGACATAATTTTCACACTCCCCAGACAATTTCCTATATTGAAGCAGAATTTCATCCACAATATAGCTTTACATACTCGTCCAATCCATAAAAATCCTTAGAAAGAGTGCCAATACAGGTGATTGTATATAAGAGGCAGCATTATACATAGATGCCTCATCTAAATACCACATTCTGTCAACATGACGACCATGAGAATGAAGATATACAACATATATAACACGATCTTTAAATAAATGCCAGGTAACGAGATATTTGTGAAACTTTTTGCAAATAAAATATAAACAGAGTTACATACACACAAAATTACATGGAAGCTTAATCGTATGACATGAAGGATCTATTTAATTATATTATGTATATATAACATACGACTATTTAATTTCTCACATCTGGTCCATACAGCGTAACCATTGTCTGCCATCTGTACTCGTTCGAATAAAACTTATGTTTACGGTATTAAAGATGACTATTTATTTATGAGATTAGATTTATATTGCCACCAAATCTATGGGACCTAACTGTTATCGCAAAACGGATGAGGAATGATTTGAATGCTAGAATTTGATCTGTCTGCAATGTTGTTCACTTACATCAAGGATCTGATTGTCTAAAGATGGGTTTATTTTATGGTAATTTAATATTTCTACTAAATATAGATGTGCCTTAGCGGCGTAATATATTATAAAGTGAGTCAGACGCAAGCTATTTGTAGCATACATAAAATAATTCTATGAATCCGGCATGCAAGTTCCGTACCAATGTTCGTTGCACACAGCTGTACCTCCTCCTGAAGAAACAAAAATAAATTATGTTAAAAACATACATACACACCCTCTTTTTGTATTGCCTCATAGTACAAAGTCTAGTAGAGAAGAACTCAACTCTTTTTTTTTATAATCGAAAAGAATGCACTTGCCATGGGTTCTGTTCATCCTCTTGGCTTGGTATCTCTACCAATCAAGTCAAGAGGATGCCCGACGGGTAGAGAATGAAGAAGGGGTTCCTACAGTCAGTTTTATAGGGTAGTTTTAACGGATCCATCGTTAATGTTCAGGTGTTCGCACCTTCGATACGGGGAAACGGATCGGTGTTGCCATGTGTGTGTATTGAGTCATATGACACAACTACATCCGAATAAAAACGTTTACGATAAAACGGACTGCTGTGTAAACGTACCGTAAGAAAATACGTTAGGTACCTTTTAGTGTTTAGTTTAAATAATATATCTACACCCCATTTAATACAAGAATGCTCTCCTACTTCTATGTATTTTATACCTACAAATAGCCCTGATTACATTTTTGCTTTTCCCAGTCAACAGGACTCTGAATGAGTCTTATCGCGCAATAGACCACTGTATATTGACATTGATAACGATTATAGATCTCCATTATCTCTAAACGTCGAAAAAAAATATTTTTAATAATTATGAACGTCAATAGGAAATGAAAGGGTTTTTACAAAATGTCTTCATTATTAGTATCATCTACTTACATTGGCACTGTTTTATCTGGTGTATCGAGTACCTTAATTCTTGAGTTCTTTTCCCAACTATGTTGGGGTTGGCTTCCAGACTATCCGGATGCAGCTGAATACTAGTGTTTTACATGAACTGACTGCCTATCTGACCACCACAACCTAGTTAGTACTGAATAATACAAAACCCCTCAATAAGACTGGTTGTCAGACTTTCGGGATACTGACTATCTGTGAAGACTCAAAAATCTACAAATGACAGCCGGAATCAACCGCTTAACGTGCTTTCCGAGGCGCGGAGAAAATATGGTTTGTAACTAACCCAACCAAAATACCAACCTAGGTAAGCGCGGCTTATCTTAAAGATCGACCCGAGCGGTTGTTATTATTTAGCTACGACCTCATGAGTTAGGTAACGTGACTGAAAAATGTGTGGATTTAGCGAAAAGAAAGATTAAAATCTGTATGGTTCCTCCATCTAAGTCCACCTCTTAACACTTTCGCTGCCCAGAACTCAGTATGAGTCCAAAATAATCTGAGTTCTGGGCAGCGAAGTATTAATGCATGGTTCTCAATTAATAACCTTACCACGACCGTGTCTGGTAAAGTCTGGTTATTTGCAAAGTTTTACCTCTTCAGCCCGATCTAAAAGGCAGCGATCCCTCCTCAGTGTGTGCAGTGCAGAACCTAACAACAGCCCCCCCCTGCAGCGCCGCCCGCGCCCGCGCCTCCCGCGCCGCTCGCACCTCCCGCCGTCGAGTGCTGGGGTCCGATCTTGATGCCGTTCGCCTGTTTGATAAACAAGATAGTAAATATTTTATGTTGCGAATACTATGTTGATTTCTTTCTAATCCAATGGCTACACTAAATTTAACTGGCGAAATGTGTTAGTACAGTCCATTGTCATTTCTTTGTGCCAACCAGGAAATGACAATAGAAATGCTGGGCTGAGTGAGATTAAGTGACGCAGAGTATTGACTCTTTCTTTTCATATTTCTGGTGTCAGAGTTTTTATACCGCCCATGGATTTCTGACTAGGCTTGTCACCTGGTTTCCTTTACGGAAGCAAGTGAGTGACTGGTATTGACTATGGAATACCTCTGACTAACCTTGTGAGGAAAATTGATAAGATGTCCTACTATGTTATTTTAGATAGCGCCCGGAGTCTTCGTATTAAGAAAACGCGAATTTTTGAAAGTAAAATAATTAAAGATCCTAGTTCAGATAACAGTGAACTTGTGTGAACCGCACTTATTATTTGATCATACACCAACCATATCCGTAAAAACAGAAGCCAGAGTAATACTTATTGTGATAAAAATGTAAATGTGTGCCTAAGTAGATACCATGTTGCGTAGTGTAGTAGAATGAAGGATAGGTCGTACTTTGGTTCCTATCTTATGGACGTTTTACATAATATGTCTAATACGCTTAGCGATAAACTCCTTTCTATTTTTTGAAGATACCAGAAACAGAATGTTTTAGAAAAGTATACGTTAAACGCTTTTTTAGTAAGTTGAAGTCCAAACGGGCGTTGTTTGATTAATTATATCATCTAAATATGCTTTTATACAAACAAAATCTATTATGAAATTAATCAAAACGTAATTGTTTCCACAAGTTTCCAAGAAATCTACTAACAATGCAAATAACGACAAACTACCGATGCCCCTATGTAATTCAAGTATAGAACGTCAAATTATCGTCAATGACTATCGATTAGCAGATAAGGCCGCACAACTCACCTCGTTGTTGATATCAAATACTCCTTCCTGTATTTTCTCATAGATCTCTTTGGCAGTGTTGATGAACGCCTCCTCAACGTTGGCTGCAGTCTTGGCCGATGTCTCCATGAAGACCAGGCCGTGTTCGCGGGCGAACGCTTCGCCCTCCTCCTTCTTTACTTCACGTCGGGATTCCAAGTCACTGAAATTTTGGGATTGTTTATGTTATACAAGGGCCTAGGGCTTAGATAGATAGATTATAAGACGACTTTAAGAGTCTTCTTATAATCTATCTATCTTCAAGATAAAACAAAAATAAAAACAACCTCATTACGAGCACATAATCTATATACAAGTATTTAAAACACAAAACCTAGAGTAGTACTATCCAACCGATGTGTCCGAAACCAGTAAGGCGCGGCGCAAATGTGGACACTTTTGTGTCTTGTGTCTGATACAAGATTAATTTTTTTTATATAACCAGTATGAAATCTGTTGCTACAGGACACAGCAACTTCTACAACTCTATAGGAATCAGTAGCTTGTATCCGACACAGGACACAAAAGTGTCCACGTTTGCGCAGTGCCTAATTGGGAAGGCAATTTGATAATAATTGCCGTTTTTCACTCAAAAACTGTGTTGAATAAAATAAAATTAGGTACCTATGTCGTTTTAATCTTAATCCGGTGGATCATCAAAATCGGCACCATTATCTTTTGTCTGCACAGACTAATTAGGTCAATTATTTTATCACTGTAATTTTTGTATTTGATTGTACAATACTTCTCTCTTGTACAATCAAGTACAAAAATTAAAACACTAAAAGAGAAAGTAAATGATTGCCCTTTTCTTTTGGCATTAGTGAAAGCGTTACAACCAAATTAAGGGCGACCAAAGGAAAATGGTAACTTCAAATAACAATTGAAGTGTGTTTTCCGTTGGGAAAAATCGTGAAACCGTTAAAATAACAGTTTCTAAACGAATGTTACGAATACATCAACTTAGTCACGAAATATAATGGGAAGAAGAATACAATAGACTTTAACAACATTTTTTTTTTATAAAGTTAACATGATGCTCTTACTCTAATGTGTTATGTTTGGCAATAAATATAATTTCTTTAATAGGTTACGTTGACGGTTATGCTAGTATAATCTGTGTGACAGTCGTCAGCGTCTTCCACACTTATTAATCGTAAACATAATTCATAGTTGTTTTTTTTTCTTATAACCAGTAACATTAGGTAAACAAAAATTAATTAGTCACAAACATGGTCATTAGTCATCTTTACATTTTCACTAGCTGTGCTCAGCGGTTTCGATCGCTGCTCAGCTCCTCAATATTGTAGAACACTAGAACAATTTTTCAATTCGAACCAGTACTTTTTGAGTTTTTGAAGCGTACGCAAACTAAGTTAACTTTTTTATTATATACATAAATGTACCTATAGATTACCAAGATTTCAGAATGACTTCAATACCTGTATTAATTACAGTCTGGAGATGAGAACAATGGTTTTAATACATTGTTTTGAGAATTTCGATCATGTTACTATAAATTGTAACTGGAGATGAAATTAAGCAACAGACGAGTCACATAATTATTACGGATAACTTGTCTGATGTACCTACTTTCATGATCTTTGAATGTAGATGTTACGCTTCCACTGCTTCCAGCATTCGCAAATTATTAAGGATCCTCTGATCCATAGCACAATTAGACAACTTGTGGCTAACCATCAGATGATCTTACTGTTCAAACTGTCGAACATCATGTGTTAGATGAGTGTATACGATAGGCTGCCTCGATAGTCTAGCGGTCGCAAGCCAATGCTATGCACGTGGTCCGGAATTCAATTCCCGGGTTGTACAAAGTGCTATTAGGTTTCCTTTAGAAATTTCTCAGTCTGGAATCTAGATTCGTGGCTGCTTGATGTCAATATGCTGCTAACTGGCGAACTATGAGTGTATACTGCTGCTATAACCTTCAGAGATTAAGGCGTGATGTTATGAAAGATACTCACCTCTTGTTTCCAATCAACATGATGACCATGTTCGAGTTGGAGTGCTGACGCGCATCCTCAAGCCAAGTGGTGAGGTGGTTGAATGTGTCCCGTCGTGTGATGTCGTACACTAGCAGTGCGCCTGCCGCGCCCCTGTAGTATGATCGCGTGATAGATCTGCAAGAAGAAGCATTTGGTTGAATCCTGCTTTTTTAAAAACGTTGCTCTTCTCTATGAATTTCTCCTGTATAGTGAGTGCGTTTACAAAAAAATTAAATGGAATACACACAGTCAGACCCGGAACAACTATTTGTAGGCCATACAAATATTCGTTCCGAGCAAGGAACGAACACGCAGCGTAGCAGTCAATTGGTCAGTCCCTGCGCGAGCCGTGGCGTCAAATATATCTGGTTGATCACGTGATGGACAGTGAAGGCTAGATATGGTATAAAAAATATCCGGCCTCGAAGTTTGCCGAAAACTACTATCCCACACTACAAATATCTTCTGTATCATGGGTGCGTTTACAAACATTTAAACTCACATACACAAACAGCTAGACCCGAAACAACTACCTGTAGGTCATACAAATATTTGTTCCGTGCAGGGATCGAGCTCGCGACACGCAGCGCAGCAGTCGACCGCTCAACCTCTGCGCCAACCGTGCCGTCTTTAACTTTATATTAGTCGACATCTCATGGGTCACCCTCATGAGCTAATTGTATGTCTACTTTTCATAACATTGGACACGAGAAGGCAGGAAATCTAATTCACATTATTTGTTTAGTCACTATACCAGAATACTATACGTAAATTAAAGTTAAGGTCAACTGAAAAAAATGTTTGGAACAGTAAGTGAGCTGATAATAAACTGATATGTGTTTCAGCAGTTAGATTATGGACCAGTCGAAATTGAAACTAATTTAATTAATTTGTACTTACAGCATTGTCTGAATAACCAACTGTGCAAATAACTAAACATATTTTCGAAAAAAAAAAAACTAGATCCTTCCTAGCCAGAGACGAAATATTGTTTTTTTTGTACTGTGTATCCTATACGGGTGCATTCTAGATTAGCAGTTAAAAAATCAATAATTGATAGTAACCTTTTACAGATACGTCACAGAACAACATTACATTTTCTACTTAAACATTTTAAGAAAGCCAAAACACCTTATTTTATGCCCAGTTTAGCATGAAATTCGTTATAATTACATTTATAATACTCTCGATTACAAACATTGAAATTAACTAGCATAAAATCTAGGTTAACAGTACAATAGATTGAAGTTAAGTTATTCCTGTTTTTTTTTTTTGTTTTAATTGCTCAATGATTTGTTAAGTAAGGCTAATGATGATTTGTTATGTATTTGTGGCTGAACATTGGACTGATTCATTTGCTATCACTATTGTCTCTTACCTAAGCTGACTCATCTTAACTACTAGGTGATGAATGTGTCCTTTGTCAGTGTGAATTTTGAATCAGATTTTATAAACTATTTCATAAGTTAACAAATGTTTTACGGTTTGAATATATTTATTCCTAAAGATTACAAAATCACTTGTACAGATATTTGCAGGGAACCCTAATCCTTTCTCAAAATAAAATATTGTACAGAGCAAGATATTTTTCTGTCATGTTTTGCATGGAATCCTTATCTTTTTTTCTAAAATGAAATGTAATTCTGTAAATTACTACTTATACCGAACTATTTGTGGTCAATAGCTAGTCAAAATTGCTCCACCGATTAGCTACGACAAATCCATTTTCATATGCATTCCGTAAAAACTGTTTTTAAAATTAAAAAACACACTTCAATTCTATTTATTTGTAATATATGTATAAATTAGAATTGTACATGTCATTTGAACTATTGTCCTCTATATCTTGTTATAACAAGGTAACACATGTGTTTTAAAGAACTCTTCATACAATTGCTAGGGACTATGTCACTACCACCATACCATACTATATAGTCTAAGATCCGGCTGCAGAATCAGTGTACCCATCGAGTGTTTGCTGAAAACCAAATTTTTACACATATTCATGATTAGGAGAATTTATATCCACCAGGTTGCCTATCAAAATGTGGCCGCTAGTATTTTTAATTAAATTATTAATAATTCATAATCCGTAAGAAATTTCATTGACTTTTTTTTTCAATGAAATGTCGTTTACTTTACGGCAACATCTATAAAGACTCTGAAAAATTATGGTTGCCGTTGCGCACCTGGCCGCACCTCTTCGCAGCCGGGTATACACAGGTATGAATTTGTTACATTTATACACCCACAACGTACATTTATAATTTATATATCAAATTAAAGCTAATTTTTTTCTGTATATTATTATATACGGTTGCTTAATTAAATCTGGCCGCCAATAAGGGTTGCTGGCTAATAAATATAGTAAATATTAAAAGTAGAGTGTCGGACGGTTTAAAGCCATTGCGCATGCGTCAGATGTTAGTGTTCTCAACGTCTTTGAAGAATCCGAATGACATTTTTAACGAAACCAAAATCGATGCAGTTCAACATTTTACGTGCCTTATGTATGGACTCCCAAAGTGCCAAAGTGTAAATGCCGCAAGATTTTTATTATTCAACAAAATGTACGCTTCAAAAGGAAGTAGTGAGAAATTTATGAGAAGAATTAAAGGTTTTGACTCAACGCACATTCCACGATGCTGGAAATCTTTAAAGGAAAAATTATTGCGGACCATCTTTGTTAATTCGATGTAGTTAAATGCTACTGGGCGGGATTGCATCAAGTTCAGCGCGGAAAATAATGGCTGGCTGCTGTTAGATGGTTTTTTAAAACCAACATGGTTCCTGGGAGATTCAACTCCAGCGCAAGTTGAGAATGTGCTGTGTGATTCCACGAACAAGCCTTCCGATAATAATGACGATACCGATATTTCTGATGAAAGTGATAGCTGCGATGATAGTGTGACTGAGAGCTCCGATGATTCAGATTTTTAAAAAAGAGTCATGGAAGTATAAAATACATTTTAAAAATTCATAATTTTATTATTTAGAGTCGTACCTACTATTGTTTGAATCGGAGGTTGAGAACACTAACATCTGACGCATGCGCAATGGCTTTAAACCGTCCGACAGCTGGCAATTGCTATCCTCGTCTGACTAGTGGTGTTACGCGCTAGCTCTCTTTCACTCTACTTTTAATATTTACTATATTTATTAGCCAGCAACCCTTATTGGCGGACAGATTTAATTAAGCAACCGTATATAATAATATACAGAAAAAAATAGCTTTAATTTGATATATAAATTATAAATGTACGTTGTGGGTGTATAAATGTAACAAATTCATACCTGTGTATACCCGGCTGCGAAGAGGTGCGGCCAGGTGCGGAACGGCAACCATAATTTTTCAGAGTCTTTATAGATGTTGCCGTAAAGTAGACGACATTTCATTGAAAAAAAAAGTCAATGAAATTTCTTACGGATTATGAATTATTAATAATTTAATTAAAAATACTAGCGGCCACATTTTGATAGGCAACCTGGTGGATATAAATTCTCCTAATCATGAATATGTATAAAAATTTGGTTTTCAGCAAACACTCGATGGGTACACTGATTCTGCAGCCGGATCTCGTACTAATAGTATTGTTTCCAATTATAGGCTTTATTACATGAGACTAAAACTTAAAGTACAGTGTTTTGCAAAATATGTTATTTGACAGTATTAAAAGGCCCAGTTATTAGGTGAAACCAAACAAGGTTGGTTGGCAAATAATTGATTATTATGTTTATAGGTAATCCTGTTAAAACACACTGTATATGTTATAACAGACAGCTAATACATACCATTTATGCGAGACAGCTAGCTAGCTAGCTATTTTCTTGACATAATTGTTTTATGAAATTTATGTATAACAAGCTGTACCATGCAGTTTTTCTACTCACCCTACTTTTTTTTTCATAAGAACCTCTTTTTGACCTTAACCAACACAAATTAGCAAAATCGGTTTAGCTGTTTTCGAGATTAGTACTTAGCAACCAATTCTGAGTTTCATTTTTATATTATAGAAGATAATTGAAACCAAATATAGAATATTTTACATGCCTGTAGAGTTCTACCTTTGCATGGCATTAAATCTGGCAATACCGCTGCTCATAATTCATTGTTTCAAAGGGTGTTTTTGCCCTTATAGAAACTTGATATGTAATGTGTAGTCCCCATCCATGAGCCAACGTAATCAACCAGAAGATCAATCCGAGTGGCTCTTATTATTTAGCCACAAGCTCGTCATATACATAAAATAAAGGGAAAAATATCCAATCAGAATCTTACCTGAAAGCTTCCTGTCCAGCAGTATCCCATATCTGAAGTTTGATCTGCTTGCCGTCAATGGTGATCATGCGAGCACCAAACTCTACACCAATTGTGAGATCATGAACTGGCTGGAATCTTTTGTCAGTGAACTGGAGTAGTAGGCACGACTTGCCTACACCTGTGAACAAATAACAAACAATAGATAGCTAGAACTGGAAGCATAAACTGTATATGTTATGCTAATAGACCCATTTGTGTGTTTCTATTAAAACCAAGTTTCAATGCACATTGTTTTACATCAGATGCTGTATTTTTGTTTTTTTTTTGTTTTGTTTTAGCTAAAATATCAAGTTGCTGTGATCACAATAACAAGTTAAAGGTAGCTTAAATGGCTACTTTAGCAGAATCATAAAATGATTAAAAATCACAGTGACAGACACACTAAAATAATTATGAGGTGAAAGTTTGTATGTGTATGTTGGTGACTCCTTCACACTCCAAGAGATTTGGATGAAATTTGGTACATAGATAGCTTATATGCTGGATTATGACATAGGCTACCACAGGTCATAGCTATTTCTTAATATTAGTTGTCTTTGGCCATTTAAGAATTTTAACATGATTCATACTATTATCCTATTATGATTTTACGACAGTAGACATTTTGGGTCCCCTATTCATAAAAAAGTAGGTCTTTAATACTTTGTGACAATGTGGGTTCATAGAATGAAATCAAACAAAGAAAAACAGGTGATGTCTACATAAACAAATCATTAATAAGACCAACAGGAGCTTTGAACCCTTATCACTAACATTAATCAGTCAATATTCAGACAACAATGTTCTACAAAATAATAAGTTACATCCTTATTCTCTACTGTGTTTAATTTTGAGAGATATTTAGTAATAATAATAGAGAAGTTTTTTTTATATATGAAATCTGTACCACAAACAAACAAAGAAAGTCCTTGAAATAGCCTCAAAACAATAGACATACAAACACATGTTGGTATCACTGTATTGATCCATAATTACTTATTTATTTACAGTACAATGAACATGAACTGCACAATTTCTAATGATATGCGCACTAGAGTCCTAACTTGACGTAGTTACGAGACGGCGTAGGCGGAAAAATAGATTAGCACAAAATATTATTCTTCACAACAATGGGATAATGATCGATCTGGCACGGATGAACGAATTCAACTCAAATTTCAACATGCCTACAACAAAAACAGTATGATTACACTGCACAGTAACAAAAAGGTCCAAATAAAATATCAGGATATAAAATCAATACCTGTGTCGCCGATGATGATGTATTTGAACAAGTAGGCGTATGCCATCTTCTCTGCAGGTCTTTTTAACTTTTGGAAATTACAATCGACAACGATGGTAAACAAAGGTTTAGGGGCGAATTTATATTGTTACAAATAAGACGCAATTTTTAGAAAACTCACAGCTGGTTGAATCAATTTGTCATTGTGAAATGTATGAAAGAAAATTTGACAAACCTATTCTGTAAGGGTTGTTACATACAATGGTCATTTACCTGTCATTCACATTCCTTGGTGATTTTATTTCAATATAATAATCAGCCATTGTATTACAGCCTTAGGGCCATTTGATCCTTTAGTTATTTGTTTGAATTATGTGACTTCATAATTAATTTATTTATAAACAAATAAAACGAACGGAACCATGTAGTTATAGCTTTATTTCCATAAACAGCATTTGAAAAGATTGTAGACAAACGTAGAGTTTAAAGTTGCCATACTTTCGTAATTTTCACAAAAATGTCAATCGGCTGGATTCTCGATTCTTCAGCAGACTTCAGCTTGTTTTTTTCGATTCTTGTTGAACTGTCAATTCTGTCAAATGTCAAATTAGGATTTTAATCTGAATATTGCGAATTGGTTTGTTATTATTTCCTTTCACAGATTGCGCCCTATAAATCCAGTGTTTTATTGTTTCCCCTTTTTATTTCTTCACATTGAGATTAAACTTCAGTTTAGTGCCTTCTTTATCGCCTCTATTCGAATCAACAAGCAATGGTAACCTTAAAAAATAAGTGAACAATGCCGACTTCTACGATGTATTTGTAATCATGGATTCTTCTAAAGATTCTTCGTCTATGAGGAATTCTGTAAAACTCGATGGCGAAGGTGAAACAAATAGGAACTACAAGAATACTCCTGGTCAATCAGGGCAAAGAGATAACGCAGAAAATTTATTTACATCGACCTCGAATCCAAGCTCAAGCTTTGTTCCCTTGAATGGACCCCGGGCGAATCACATGAATTCATTACCTAGCAATGAATCAGGTCCTCAAACTAGCCGGTGTAGCGAAAATAATGTTGAAACGAATAAAAACCAAAATAATTCTTCCCAATCACAAAAGAGTAACAACAAAGTGACTAACTCAAATGCTGAACAAGTGGATCTCGCGGTTGCGGGCAGCAGTAGGGCTCCCCCTACTGTATATGATAATGGCACAGAGTCTAATCAGGAGAAGCAGACATGTCAGAGACACAAAGTGTGCTTAGACAAAGTGGGAAACAGCAGCCTTCCTTCAACTAGTGGCACTAGTAGAACTAGTGAGAACCCAGAGACCAGCTCTTTCAGGGAAAATAGGAAGAGGCCATCAAGTCTGAAGCTAAACAGGCCTAACTTAGAAGATGACAGTTCTAGTGATACTGGCAATGATGACTATTCTTTGGGGTCAGAAGATGGGTGTATCTACACATACAGAGGGGGTGAACATTTGGCTGACTTGCCAAGCTCATTCTTCAGCCTTGACATGGGTTTGCCTTTAGATAAGCATCTCCCTATGCCAAACTATGTGGGACCTCAGCAGGCTGGTGCTGCTGGCAGGGAACAAGCTTCTAGGGCATCCAGTCCTGATATGGATTTTTTGGAAATGGACTTCGATCCTGGACCATCATGTGAAGTAGATACTGGGGATGAATCATCACCTGATGCTGATTTGGAAGCTGCAAATAACATGTCTGAGGAGGTTGAACCTGTATTGGTGAGGGGTACAACTCCTGAATACGTTCCTCCTCCGGCTAGGTATGTCCCTGTGAGTGTACCTGTTGCACCTACAGCTTCTGGATCTGGAGCACATGGGGATCCAGACTTGTATTCATACAGTGTTCCATCAACCAGCCGAGGGGTTCCTACAGCTCAAGGGGATGCTGCAGAGGGTGCTAGCACCAGCAGTAATGCTCATAACTATGTAGACCAGAACTTTAGCTATGGTCCCTACATCACCCATGTAAACTCAAGAGGGGAGCAGTTGGTTGTAAGAAGAACAATGTCACATGGTCCCATTGTCCATTCCAGCAGTCTGCATTTCACTGGTGCAGAATTGGTGTCAGGAACCGAGTTATTAAGTTGTGAGTATCTTTATTTATTTTTTTAACAGTAAGAGCAGTGATTTCAGCATGTTTGCAAAGTTTTTGAATGTTGTTAAAGTAATAATTGAATTGGATTGAGGTTGGCATTGAGTCAAATCAGATGCAGCTGAGCCTCTGCCAGTATTTTACACAGAAATTGCCTGTCTGTGCTCCACAACTGAGTCCTGTGTAATACAATATCTCTTAGTAAGATTGGTTGTCAGGCATCTATTACACTATGTGGTAAGATTCTATTATTCCGCTTATTTAGAAAATTTTAGATTTACATTATTGTGTCTGTAGGGCTTAAAATCCTATGTTAGTCCATCAATAAATTAGAGGCTTCCTTATTTGCAGACGATGATGAACACATACAAGCATTTGCTCATCAGATCAACCAACCCCCAACTGATAAAGCTGCTCTGTCATCAGCATTGTTTCATGTCAAAATGGCCAAGAGGTTGATAGCTGAGAAGGCTAAACTTGATGCTGAAAACCAGGCTACTGCTAAGGTATAGTTTTATATTGTAGGATTTGTATAGTTTACTAGGTTTGGAAGACTTATTCTAAAAATTCAAATGCTCCAGTTACTTTTAAATGTTTTCATCTAATTAAAATTCATTTAACTAAGTTGCACAGGGCCACCATGGTGGATTATGGCTTACCGTCACTTCTCCCTCTCAGGCCTTTGTTTAAGCAGTGAAAATATTATATATTTAAATTCTCAATAGAAAATTTATTTTAAAATAATTATTTTCAGCATGGGGCTGTTAATATGGCACATAAAATTTTAAAAATTCTACGTAGAGGACGCACTTCTAAGACAAACTCTGAGGTACTAACTTGACATAAGCTCTAGTATAAGTGGCAGAGACGACCATCTGTTTGTCCCTGTCACTCATACCCTTGCCTTTTTATAAATCTTGATGTGCCATATAAACACCCATTAGGGGTAAATGTTCAGGGGATATGTGATTATCTGAGAGTGGATAAACTGAGAAACAAGTACATAAGATGAAGTCTGAAGCCAGTGACTGAAAGGTTGTGTGATAATTGTTTGGCTTGGTATGGGCATGTGATGCAGAGGAATAAGGAAAAGGTCGTGAGGAAAAAAGTAGAGGAAGACCAAAAAATAAATGGATGGACTGTTTTAATGATTATATGGCAAGAAAGGAGGTGTCAAATGAAATGACAAATAATAGAGGAGTCAGGAAGAAGACATACGGCTGGAGAATGATGATGATGTACAGCACCATACATTTTATGTCTACATAGATGATTATTCTTACCATATTTAAATATTAAGTTCTGCTCAAATTGTAGAGTAGAAGCTCTCTGCCTACCAGTTATTTTTTTAATGTTAATTTGCATTTTTTTTTCCAGCAATTTTTCACATTACTTTTTGTACCTATTACCAAGTAGTTACTAAAACTAAAAAGGAAATGTCAATAGTATATTATCACGTAATTGTATTCCTAGGCGAGTGAAGCAGCAGCAAGCACGAGTTCAAGCTCTGCGGCTTGTGTAGAGCCTCCTCGGTGCATGATCTGGTCAGAGAGCGAGGCCTGTGAGCGACAGGTCACACAGATCAGCACCTCCGGCTGCGGAGTGACAGCTGTTGTCAATGTTTTTGTTAGTATATATATTATAGTAGCCATTTATTTATGCTTAATAACAAATATTGCATGCAATATGATTCAATTCAATTTTATATTATACTTAGATTATAAACAGTAATTGTACATTCATGCATAAGAGACTATTCTATCCCAAAACTACAAAAATAAAATAAAAACCTATTGTCATGTAAAACATTAAAATAATCAACCGAAATTTAAGAGATTAACTTCTTCTAATCAAGATTTATACTTGTTGATATTGCAGAAAGACGTGTAAAGTTACAAATTTTCAAGGAAAATTTACAAAGAATGAGTCCCTACTGGTTGATGATTCAACATTTTTTGTTGACTCATGCGTCTTATGAATGAAGTATAAAGAGCAGAACAAAGATAATTTAAAAAAAAATTGGGGCTACATTGTGATAACGAATTCTAAGAACAGACACAGAACATAAGAACAATACAATACTTTGTTATAATATATAGGTCACAAGTAACGGTGACTTTTTAATTTTAATTTCAGAATGCATTGGGTATGCCTGTGAATTTGGAGAGGATAAGCTCAGCTGTCGGTACACGACAAAGGGCTAATAAGGCCCAAGTACCCAGGTAACTCAGAATTGCTCATCACTTCTCATTTGTTGTTCCAATTAGCAATTGCTTGATTTTGACGACACGATTGGGGCCGTGTCTGAGCGATCCACTGCTGCGCTGCGTGCCGTGGGTTCGATCCCCGTACGGAACAAATATTTGTATGACCTGGTAGTTGTTTCGGGTCTGGCTGTTTGTGTATGTGAGTCAAAATGTTTGTAAACGCACCCACGATACTGGAGAAATTTCTAGTGAGGGGCCGTTTTTTTTTTTTTAATAGTAATTAACTCTTCTTCCAGAGTGGATTTCGTCTTTAGTGCCATACTGTACATGTCATTTGTGAATGAGTACTCCTCTTGTGAGTCCTTGCGCATTAACGTTAATGGCTCTATTCACAAAATGCGGCACACGCAGCGAATATGTTAAACGATCGCATCGCTGGAAACTAGCTTTCAATACGCTAGTTTGATAAAGTCCTTAGCACAAGTGTTGTAATCACTTGAACACACGGATCTAGATACGACACAGTTCTCCGCCAGGCCATACTTATAACAGTAGCGTGGATATTTTCTGTGGAATCATAACTCAGTTTAAAAAATTAACGACTAAGGGCGAGTCAGACTCGCGCACTAAGGGTACCGTGCAAATTTGTAGGTACCTTTACCTTAGATACACATACATATACCATTTTTTTGGTTAGCTAGCCAGACGGTTGTCCGATGGTAACTTAAAAAAACCCTTATTTTTCCGTATCCAGCACATATATATTCAATGTTAATCAATATACTACAAAATAATTTCAATCTTCAAATTCATGATTACTAATAGTTTATTTATATTATTATTTTTGTGGAAATATTTGTACATCATAATATGTCCGGATATGCTGGAACTAAAATTATAACATCTATTGTACCATATTATTACAAATAAACATTTTTGTTTTGATAATTATCATAGGTTCCAAAAAGTTTTATTGGTAAAAAGTTTTGTTTAGTTATTTTATTTTTTGTGCCAGATACATACTTTCCCGCGCCGTAGCGGGATGTACGGCTGCAGACTTGGTGTCAGGCATCCACCGGGCTTCAGATGGCCTGGTCACCGCCAGGTTCTTCCCCACCTACCCTGAACGGGTTGTGTCGCTGTCACACTGGCTGGCTGACTGGATTACTGTCGGTAAGAAAGTGCAGAATGCATGAAACCTTTTTATGATGATTACAGTGCAGGATAGGCTAAAGAAAACATGGATGGATTGTGTAAGGAATAATATGAAGGAGAAAGGAGTAACTAATGCCGTGACGTCTGACAGGAGAGAATAGAAGAAGAAAACGTGTTGCGCTGACCCCAAATAGAATGGGACAAGGGCAGGAAAATGATGAAATACTAAAGCATTGTAAAACTGTGCTAATTTTGAAGAGTGTCTAGTGGTCACAGTCGCGACTTGCTAAGCTTGAGATTCTGGGTTCGATTACCGCGTCTGGAGAATTATTGTTATTGGATTTTTCTATCAGGAATTTATCAGTGGTAGTCACAGATTCTCTAAATGTAAATAATGTAAGTAATTTGTTCACAGCAGCAAGCAAAGTAATGGTAATTTGCATACATTATGCAGATATTTATGCTTGAACGTATTAGTTTGATTTTCATTATGTAACTTATGGACATAAATGTACTGGGTAGGTGAATTATGACTAAAGTAACTTGGTAGATTTATAATTCTGACGTACGTGTTTATGTCACTGAACTACTCCTAAACGGCTGCACCGATTTTAATGGTTTTTTTTGTATGCGCTTGGGTGGCCGACTAGTTTACGCTACAAAACTTAGGAGCTGAGCAGCGGGTGAAACCGTTGGATACAGCTAATTGGATATAAATTATTACTTAACATAACATCAATAAAACATTCACCCATCCCATTCACAGGTGCAGTACCCATCCTGACTCTCAACCTACAGGCTGGCCACGAACACGACATCCCCGACGCATGGCACCATCAGATGGTCTTCGGCGTGTCCCCACGAGGGGTGTACCTCTGTAACCCAGTGGAGTGCATCCGAGAAGCTACGCTATGGCACCATCTGACATCTCCGTCGATACTTCTCATCAAATCCCGGGATATTCTGATGAGGTTCGACATGGAGACTGATCTAACACCGCTAATGTTTGTGCCTGATCGACGCTTCCATACGTTCAATGTTCTTGGTGAGTTGATAATTTGAATACTAGCTCTTGGATGTCCGCGGAAGCTGAGATTCGATAATTGACCCACAGTATCGTCCTATGCCAATTGTATGTGTAAGCTTTCGCCTGTTTAAAATTAGTGTGAATAGGATTTTTTTAAGCAAATTACATTAATGGTGACAATGTCGATAATAAAAGAAACGATACGGCTTTTTTGCGGGTGGGTGGGTCTATTATGACCTTCAATTAACTTTTAGGGTGACTTTTACTGACTAAATCCACCCATGTTCCTTCTTCTGCCCTTTATGTTCCGGGGACCACAGGATCTATTTCGAACAACCAGCAACCTCGGAAGTTAACTATAGGGCTTTCAGCTACAAAACGTTGAAGTACTTTTATGGACCTATGTCTTAAGAACTAATCCACGAAAAGTTTATTTCAGGCGCTTTCGTCTATATGATATTATAATTTATCTATTTTCCAAAATTACAAATAATTATAATTCAAGAACATTTACGTAAATCATTTTGTTTCTGTAGAAATGTGTATACAATAGATTGAATTAATAAGGCAGTGCAACTTATATAGTTCTTATATACTTTGTAATAATTACCGTTCTGCAATGCTTTCAAAATAATTCGTTCATGAACACTTTCGCTGCCCAGAATTCGAGCGTATGACTCCAAAATATATGGTATAATTCGGACCGCAGCGAAAGGGTTAATCCATACGATTCGTCGCTGAAAATCCCTGAATCCTGACCGCTTTCTTACAAACTTTAACATCTTTTTCTAGGCCAAGTGATAAACATAATACGCGAATTCCGAGCTGGAGGCTGGGTCGAGACACGGACCCGTCACGTGCGGATCCCGGCCTCCTACCAAGCGGGCATCACTGTGGCTGCTCTCACCGGATCCGAAGCTCATCGGCGACTCATGCTAGCTCCACAGCTCCCGATACTTACGCAAACGGACCCCGCATGAGGAAAATGTTTGTATAACAGTTTATATCACTTTTGAACTCTATTCAACACACTTGTAGAGTAAATACTCGGCATTGGCTGAATGCACAAACTGTGCAGAACCACAAAAAGAAAATGTGGAGAGTTCGAAGTTTAAAATTGTCGATCGGTTGACAGGTAAGCGGCTGAGTATTTTGCCGCGCATTTTAAGTGTTCACTTAAGGAAAAGGGTTGTTGATCCGCCGTGTCGGATATGTGATGTTATGGAAAGAAAAGAAAGAAATAAATTGTTTATTCTTTCGGAATGTTTCGATAGATTCGTGTACGCGTTTCCAACTTTAGCTGGTATATAAGGGTGATTTTTGTGTGTACTAAAAATTGGTGTTAGGTTAGGCCACTTTGGCTTTCATTTCGCGCGACAATTTATTCAGCTTAACTTCTAAGTTTCACTTCAAAGATCGGCAAAAACCCTATGATGTATGATTAAATTGACTGAATTGGTAAAAATACCTTAAAAGACGTTGTATTTTCTCTCGGACCTTACTATGGTTATGGTGACAGAAAATTATATTCCGCTCGTGACTGAATTGTCTCTGGTATTAAAAATGCCACTTTGTGCACGCCAAATAGACGTAGATATTCTAACATGAACGTAGTTAATAGTATTGCATAGGTAAGTTATTTAGCTATGGCAATACTGGCGTGAATGTTATGATAGAGTGAGAGAGCGCTATGGAACACTAGCGCGTAAGAGAGAATGCCATCGCTAAAAAAGCTACCTTCATTTGTTTATTTTACTCTATATTCATTTACAATGCATAATCGCATGAGTATAATATTTATAATAGAATGTTTTAAAAGTTATGTCGAAATATAATTAATACTTTTAATTGTTCTGGGGAACAGAAATTGTAGTACTATTGTCGTAAGGATCAAAATGCAGTAACACGGCTTTGCGTATATCTGAACACAGTTAGTTTACGAGGACCACCGAATTTAACAATTAGAAATAACTCGATCTGATCACAATATTAATGTCAGAGTAAGATAATGGATATCGCATGTTTATTGGCAAAACTTTACTTGACGTATTTGTACTAATATCTGCGTTATTCTATTCTGTTAAGATGGAAGCGCCAGGGGGTTGTGAAACTGAAATATTCTTACTTAGTTTTCTAATTAACAAGTTTCAGGTTGAGGTCAAAAACAAACATTTATAAACCATTTAAATTATTAATGTAATACTTTGTTTGATTAATGCCATTGAATATTTTTTTCCTGAAATTGACATTCTGCAATTGTGCCCGGTTGTTGGCATTAGGCTCGCCCTATTACATTGGAATTAAACATAACTGGCGAAATTTGGGTGGACTAATTGGTACAGCTCTACCTAAGCCTTCGGGGACTTTAGCGTGATGTTATGTTAGTTATTCTATTAATAAATACGTTGTATTGTCAGGCAGAATGTACAAGGGTCACTCCTATTTCTCCATCTGTATTTAAATGTAATCCACATTCGTTGCAAATAAATAAATGATTTGATTTTTCACGAATCATATTTTGTTCATTAAGATATTATAAGCCTGACTTTGACCTGAAAATTGAAAAACTTTTAGCAAAGTTTTAGTTACCTTCGCGCTTTCATTTTAATACAAAATTATGCTTTATTACGTTAGGAATAAAGATAACTTTGTGTTGGATCCAAATAACGTGGATATAAAGACAAATATGCCAAGTGAAAAGCCACTTTAAGAGCTTAATCAAGTTTTACGACTTGACACCCGCAAGCTTTGTATTTTTATGTAAATACTTATTAACTTTATGTATTATTTTCATTTAAATGATTATTTGCATGATTTTAAATGTTGCTGTAAGAGGCAAGTTTCTTTATCACATGATTTGTAACTAATAATTTATGTATCTGAAATAAAAAAAAAACATTCATTTTACGTTTGCACGGTTGAATTTCACAACGAAACATTTGAATTTGAACCTTATTTGTTTTGTGTAACATTCATTTATCGTCGAAAAGTAAATAAAAATGAAAGTAATCATGATTATTTCCAATTGATACCTATCTGATTTTATTTAATTTTTTCACTGCCCAGCAATATATAAAAAAGTATATGTATAACCGTACAAACTAACTAGAATACTATAATCATACCGTAGTTACGAATATGCACAAAATAATGTATTTTATTCTATAATATGTTAAAGCTTGTTTTCGTTTATAGGGCAACACTTTGAACGTCGCTCAAACTTTAATTTGATAATTTTCTCTGTATAATAATAATAGTTATCTATTTAGTAACCGGACGTTTTGGTATGAAGCTGTGTGATTGGCTAAATTTTATTAGCCAAATAAGATTGTACATAGATTTTGTAAGGGATAAATATTGTTAGTTAATTGGTGCTTACTAGTCAAAATTATATTAGCACGTACTATAGTTTGCTATTTGAGTGAGAAACACAAAATTTTATTTGTTTTTTTTTTTAAATCAGATTTCGTAGTTATATAACGTGTAAGTGCCTCTTTTGTTGAAGGGATATTGAGGTGAACGCGCATATAAACACGCCACTGGCGCAGGAAAATACAACGAGAAAGACAGTTGCCGCGAGATGACGCTAAGTCAATTGTCTTAAAGCGAGAAACGAATAGTTTGCTCGCTTTACATTTAAGGTTATTTCGATTGCATGGTACAGGTGCTCGCTCCGTTTGGGCAGTGAATGTGGCCGCACAGAGGTGTCCTAATCTTATAGAGGACTGTACTTGGTTTGCGACAAGGACAACGCTCTTGTATCCGTTCGTTACTCGCTCTAGATTAAAACACGTTCGCGAGTCTTCTTTGTAATTTATTACAAGTCTCAACAGCTTGATTTACACCCTGACCGATCCGCTGTCCGCTCTCGCTTCTACCTGGGCCTTCTAAGGACAAGTAAAAGAAAAGCGCTCCCTAGCGGCGAGAATTGCAACAACTCCACTATTATGACATCCGCACCCTGTCAAACTGTTACGATACGTTCGTTTAGGTGCGCGTTCATTTTTACTATTCCATATATTTGGGTCGCAATGAATGCATCAATTGCTTACGATAATTTAACGTTATTCCAGATTGAAATCGCGATTATAGTCTTAAATGTACTCGCTTTCATTGTTTAGTTCTTGATGGCATGGCAGGACGTATATATAAATAGATCTTACATAAAAAAAACTGTTAATTGTCTATGGGATTTGAAATAACTGTCTCTAAATAATAGTAGAAGGTAGGAGAATAAGTTTTGTGTTTCATATTTGTATAGCAGACGCATTGTAGTCATTTCAACACAACAGATATACCTACTTTTGTAAACGTCATCGCACTCGATGCTAACGCTAACTCTGTACTCTATATTCGGTGTATTTACTGTTACTATGTAATGAGGGGTTTTTACAAGGTGATGCTAAAATGTTTCTGTATATTTTAACTTTAATAACTCTTGAAAGGTTTCCTCAATAATTCCGTATCTTTCCCGCATTATCTTGAATGTTTCACAATAGTCCAATATTCTTTGTTGCTATAGTAACTTATTCACAGTGTATTTTATGTTATTTATTATCCAAAAGTATTAAATAGTGATGTATAATGGCCTAAGGTTTTCTTGTTAAGTTACAATAAATACTGTTTTGTCGAGAAACCTCTTTACATCCAACTAAATGTTCGTGGTGAATGTAATTTTCCAATGTTTTCTTTTGTCATTAAAGTAGTACCATACGATACTCACCACACTGTGAGCTTCAATGACTTTCACGCATCTTACTTTTTTGCTAGCGTTCCCTTCTCTAGATATGTTTTTATGGTTTCTTGCTCCTGGTTTTAGAAATTTATCCAAAGGTTGGTGTCGTCCAAGAAGGAGATGGACGACTAACATTCAAGTCTTGCTTGGCTGACAGCAATCCCGTCTTAATATATTAGGTACTAGTATTGTGCTAATTGAACGCACAACTGTTCAGTAGTTAGTAAATATACACGTATCCAGTATCCAGTTCCAATTAATAATAATAACAACATAATTTAGCCTGTGTTGCCCTACTGCAGGGTCCTTTCCTTTTTGCACCAATATGGGACAGTCTTAACCCACAGTGCATCCGACAAGAGCCAACCATATTACAATCTGGATCTCTTCAACATTCCGAGTGAATCGGTTTCTTTTAGGTGGGCAAACCAAACCTAGGCATCTTCGCTTCACATTAGACGAACGCAAGCCTATTTAGTATAAAAATGTATAGTATAGTTAATTATATTTATTATACAAAATCATCTTAGCACCACCTCGTATCAAGCAACCCAAATTACAGTGTATTATATTTTGCAAAAGTGTTTAAGTTAAAATTTTGCATTTTACTTTAAGTACTGCTGTTTATGACGGGTCAGTAACACTACCCCTTATATGCTCGATTATATAAAGCAATGTCATGTATAACATTATATTTTTGGAATATACTATGATAGAACCCATATACGTTTTTGATTTTACCAGGTTTACAGTTAACTGGCAACACCATGGAGTTTCTTGCCCATTCTTCTCCATAGAGATCAACGCTTTGGAATGGGCAACTACAGTAGGTACTTTCACAAGTTATTATGTCTTGTGACCGGGACTGTAGTTTTAAAATTTTGTTTTTTTTTTTGACATTCAAAAGTGCCTGTAATGATGACTAATTGAAATAAATGCTTTTGATTTTTTATTTTTATACAGAGCGCAACTCTTATTAATTAATATCTTATGTAATTTTACGTGCCTAGGTCGAGAAGTGCGTCAGCCAAACAGAAAAAAAAAAGAAAAATATAGCCATTAGTTACTGGATTAAAATAAAATGCCGTTGATGTATAAGAATACCTTGCACAGTCACTTTATTGTGACGTCGTTTAGAGGTTATTCGAAATGTTTTTCAGAAAGGTCAAGTATAGTTGGCGGAGCAGAAGGTGTATGTAAAAATCATAGCAGCAGGAAATCGCTGATCGACAAAAATAGAGTTGATGAAGCTTGAAACACGCTGTAGCTCTTCAGATATCCCTCTCTTGCTCACGATCTTGAGTTGAGCCTGCAGAAACTGCCATGGTCCACTTGGAAGACTAAACTGACTTCGATTTCGATTCGATACCGCTGGTTACTTAGAATAATAGTAGGCCACAGATCGCTGGAGGTTAATTTGTTTTTCGGAACCATTATTATTTCCCCTAATAAATCTTTCAATTTGACCTTATATGATTTGTATGGGTGAGTCCAATATATTGGGCAGGGTGTTCAGGGTGTTATGATGGAGCCAGGAAGTGGAACTCTTTAGTGGTAGTAGTAGTACTAGGAAACCGACTTGAGTATGGGTTTATTTGACAGGCTTTTGTGTTTATTTGACTGTAGAGCTTAATATATCCCACCTAAGTTAAGGTGAAAAGCGTGCGCTTTTTTGCAAAGTGTTAGTGCGTCATAAGCGCGTGTTTTATTTTATTTATTTTTATACTTGTTTTTAAAGGAAGTGTTCATAAAAAAAAAAACTGACACTAAATATATTTTCTTATAAATAAAATAAAACAGTGTATAAAGTGGCAAAACAACATTACTATACTAATTTAAATAAATTGCTTCTTTAGTTTGATAAATTATCTATATTGTTGAACTGTCAAAATGAAAATAACAATTGTTTACGTGTAAGTCATTAACCCGCAGCAACAGTGATTGCCTTCCTCAATCAAGAATTTTGGCCACAAATAATTTTATTTAATAGATATGCCTTCGGCACGCTTCCATTATTTCAAAGCAAAATTCTCTCTCTCCTTTACTCGGCAGCGCACTTATTCGGCGTTCTAAGTTTTCATACACAGAAGATTTAAACTTTTCATAAACCTTTTCAATTTCCAATTCGTCATAAAGCTGCTTGATTCGCTTCACATGTTCAGGGTCTTTACTGCCGTAGTATTCTTTGAAGATGGCACGTTGAGCTTCATTGCAGCGCTCCAGCGCAGCTACGGAAAACCAGGATAATACTCCGTCTTCAATGTCTGTTCCTACCTTTCCCGAGGCAATTTTTTCCCAGTAGACACCTCTGTAGTCGTTCTGTTAGAAAAACTTTTATGATATGTATTTATTTATTTATAATAATCACACCAACAGCATGGTTACATACATACAATATGAAATAAACTAATATTTAAAAACTGCATTTCAGCAACCATGCAAATAACAGGAATACATGACATCGAACATAATAAATATTAGAGACAGAATGCTACTACAAAATTGTGTCACATAGATCCAAAAACAGTACAATAAAAATCAAAAACAATACAAGATAATTAAACACTCATGGTTCACACTGTTTATACAGGGTGGCCAGTTGATAGGCGTCCAAAGAAAAAAATTAGATGCCTTATGCTAAGGGGTACCCGAATTACCCCCATGTTTGTTCCGCGATTATTTGTCGTTTAGGAGCTAGAATTTTTTTAAGTAATATTTTCAAAATTTTCACCTAACATTGGTTTTTATTTTTTATGTCTTTATTCCTATCATTTTTAGATATTCTTTTTTGTGGAATCTATTAGCGATAACAATAGCTACCATGCAAAAAAAAATCCGTTTGCCTAGGCATTGTAGAACTTACCACAAAATTAGTCCAAAGTTCAAAATTACCATTAGAGTTCGATAATCAAAAATGTTCAGAGCTTAAAAAAAATAAGTTAGGGGTGCTAGAGGTTTCTAAATGATCTTAAAAACTTCAATGGACCTTCAACAGATAAAATCGGTAACGGCACGGGACACTAACAATGAGAAAGAGCTAAAACGGAAAATTGAAGAAGCGGGAAATGTTGTAAGAAGTAACAGAGAAGCCTTTAGAACGTCCTTTAGGCAACAAAAAGACAATTTCCTCCGTAGATGTAGATTGTGCATTTCTGTGGTAAGGCGGCACTCTGAAAACCTTTTGTAACGTGTTTTAATGAAATTTGTAAAATATCTACCGTATTTTTTTATCATAAAAGTGGCAAAAATAAAGAAATCCCAAATTATAACAATAACTGTAAAAATACCTTTTTTGCTATCAACGCTAATTACAGGAAATAATCCCGATCAAGCTCTATATTTTTTTACCGATTTTGTCTGTTGAAGGTTCATAGAAGTTTTTAAGATCATTTAGAAACCTCAAGCACCCCTAACTTATTTTTTTTTAAGCTCTGAACATTTTTGATTATCGAACTCTAATGGTAATTTTGAACTTTGGACTAATTTTGTGGTAAGTTCTACAATGCCTAGGCAAACAGATTTTTTTTGCATGGTAGCTATTGTTATCGCTAATAGATTCCACTAAAAAGAATATCTAAAAATGATAGGAATAAAGACATAAAAAATAAAAACCAATGTTAGGTAAAAATTTTGAAAATATTACTTAAAAAAATTCTAGCTCCTAAACTACAAATACTCGCGGAACATACATGGGGGTAATTCGGGTACCCCTTAGCATAAGGCATCTAATTTTTTTCTTTGGACGCCTATCAACTGGCCACCCTGTATAGGGAACGTCTGAATGAAGCGAAACTCATTGAGAAAACATCAATAGGAAATGATATATGATTTAATATGTAGGTTATTTATATTCATTGCTAAAACATCCAGTCTTGTATAAGTGGAAGTGATTAAGATTTTGGCTAACTGAGTGCAATGCTCTGGCTGTTGGCTTCAGTTATTTTTATAAGCTGCTGGTAATTGTGCGGAGTGGTCAGGAACGGTGTTTGGATCATGGTAGGTAATAGTAGATAATGCACTAAGGGGATAAAGCAGTGTCTTACCTTACGGGGAGTATTTTGAATCCCGAATGCAGCGTGGGATCTTAGGGCTCCTGAGCAGAGCGAGGGATCTTTGAATTAACTCCTGAGCGAAGTGAGGGATTAAAGCTAGCGCAAGACGAAGATACCTTTATCCCCGAAAAGCATATTTTACTTTGCACACCTACATCGACGGAATATTAACCAATTAGGTAATTTTTCGAAACATTGCGTCGCGCACCAATACCCTATGGCGGGATGTGCCTCTCCGTTTCATATTCTGATTGAAAATAAAATGGAGAAAAATGTTGCAAAGATTGAATATTAGGAAATTTCAGTAACTCCACCCAGCAACACTGGGGTTCGCTCCATAGCAGACTATCAGCAGTTGTGATAACTTGCCGCCATTACACTATTAATAAAAAAAAGCTAAGGTTGAATCAATTATTAATTATTTTGCATGTGACTATTTGCGCAAAAAAAAACAGAATTGTTTTAACGTTAATAAATAATAATAATAATAAATCTTGGGACAACGTTGTAACTATTTCTGTTTTCTTTTTTCTATTTCATTAATTCACATGATTGTTCATTATTATTTCACATTATATTACTATATAGTTGCCCAATTTAATTATTTTGTACATCGACAGCAACTGAAAACTCTTTGGTAAAGTTTTATGCCTCTTTAATTTTTAGTTCCAAATTCAAATCATATTATTAACCTTCGGGAAGTAATGAAATTCAGTACAATATTACTGCCAATTAAATTATATGTCATGCACACCTAAAATAAAGCAAATCATAATATTTGCGTTATTTTAGGTTTGAAAGACATTTAATTTGATGTTTAAAAAGCAGGGGCGTGAAAAGAGGCTTTGTAGGTTTAGGTAATAGGCGACCATAAAGGAGAACCAATAAAAAACAATTTATATGTTTCTGTAATACTGCTTACCTGAAATTGTAGTATTTTACCTAATTCCCAGCATATATCCGTTAATTCCTTAGTATCTCTTTCCCTCCCATTTTCAACTAAAAGCAGTCCTACAAGCATCGGTAGTCTGAACGAATACCAGCCGGTTTTTTGTATGGCGATAGCGTTGTACCGTTCCATTGTGAAACCATCTAGATTGTTCTTTTCTTTAGAGTATACTGAAGAATAATCTAAATATTGGCCCATGGTTGTGTACATGATTGACTGAAAAAACAGAAAAACTTTAGTAAATACCTACCCCATATCACCGATTTTTATCGCCTCAAGACTACGGCCGAGGTGTGCCTAAATATTACACCCAAATGTCGGCAATCATGTTTTTTTCGCCAATAGTTTTTTTAGTATTGTAGATTTTTAAAATTGGGCTGGCATTAAACATTGAAAAGAGTTTTATTTCTTGGTTTTCTTCTTTTTTCTCTCATTTTCTTTTCCTCCATTTTTTCACAATTTTTCGTTGAACCACATTGTAATTTCATTATGACGCGCGGCATACAATCATTTTTATGCCGCTATTAATTTATATGGTTGCAGGAGCAAAACCCTTCAGTTCCATCTTGGCTCTCTCAGTATGTAGGGGAAAAAGACAGCATTATTTCAGTTTATAATTAGGTATGTAACTTATCACAATAGGTACATAATAATTTTCTAGAAAACAAAATCATCTAGGTATATTTCCGGATTTAACAAAGGTTTTTGAGGTTCGTTTATGCTCTAATATGTGCAGTATAAGAGTCGATGTCGAGTCGTCGTCGATGTTTCTAAGACCGTAATTGCGGACAGTAGGTAGGTACCTATATCAACTTTAAGAGAAATATATTTTTCTGAACAACAGGTAAAAAAACCAAAATATATTTCTGGAAAACTTAACATACTAGTTAAATAGGGATACCAAATATTTCATTCAAATGATTAAGGCTATCAATTTTTCAAATACAAAAGCAATATCCGAAAAATGCTCTGCGCTTGCCGTCCGACAAAAAACTACTATGATCGTGTGATGCATGCACGATGATCGTGCCGATTTAGGATGATTGTGATCACCATAAATCGGCAACGATCAACGGTCATCGCCGATATTGCAAAGCAGGTTTTAATTTGAAATCCATATCACAAAAATGCATAAAAATACTATTCCGCAATCTTACACACCGCCGTACTGATTTTAGAATAACGTCAATTACCTATACATTTATTGTGATCTAAACTAACATTTGTGCAATATTTCACTTCAATCGGAAATTAGGCTATTGGTCGAGCTAATGAAAGCGTGTTACGGACTTACCTCATTAGTAAGTTTAATTAAGTCGGTGTAAAAGGGTTCCTTCTCGAATTTGATTTCAATAAGTTCCATAAAGCAGTGATATATCAGTATGCAGTCGTTGATCGCAGAGGTGCCTATGTCTGGTTGGAGGTGCCAACACGGTTTGCCTCGCCGAGTTGTTGACTCGTCTATGACATCGTCTACTGCCAGTATGTACGCATGCATCTGTTGGGAAATATTTATTATAACAAGGGTTAACTTGTCCGTAGCTGTCTGCAATACCTTAGGTCTAAGGATGAGACCAAAACGTTACTATTTATCCAACATGTCGACAAATTAAATGGTGGATGGGAAATCCACGCACAAATAGTTATCACGTATTCAGAATATAATTCTACCTCTCAACATATTCGTTTTTTCAGCTATTTAAAATAAGCAGCGGTTACATAAAGAACATAACCGATGAAAGTTACATGACAAGTCGTAATTTTCATAGGATGACCGTAGTGGTGGTTTTACATATATTATGAACTAGCCCGCGGCTTCGCTCGCGTTAAATTCGGTAGCGCCTTATTGATTTGTAATAGCAACGCAAAGTTTTCCCGTTTCTTCCCTCTTTCTCCCTCATATCCCACTCTCTTTAGAAAAAAAAATAGCCTATGTCTGTCTCCTGGTTCCAGCCATTAAAGCGTGAAGAGGTAACAAACAAACAAACAAACTCACTTTCGCTTTTATAATATTAGTAAGGAAGTAAGGATTAGCAGAAGTCAAGTTACCAACTTGCACGTGTGTAATTATAGTTAGGTACCGAATTCGATTATTGAACCCTAAGAATACTTTCTAACACCTAAATTATTTTGTGGACCTCTTTTTGTACGTTGTCTGTCAATGAGAATTTTAAAAGTGAATATCTTACCATTTCTAAGCTCCATCCTAAAAAGCGAGCTTTGTGTAGTTTTTCTTCTGTGAAGTGTTGAGACTCTTCCATGGTTTGATACGCGAAGGGCACAGCCAGTACTCTGCCTCCCTTTCCTCCTTCCATTGTGTAATTTAACATCTGTAAGTAAACAGAATTCTTAGTTATAGTTTTATTTTTTTCATTGCCTTCTCTGTACCTTATTTTAACTAAGGCATATGAATACGTGCTTTCAGGAAGTTGTATCATGTTCTTTTGAAAGCATATCATGTTTTTTTGTTGTACCTGTTGAGGCTGTACCTACTCTATCAGAGTTTATATGTTATATTACTTACATTTTGACTTTATTAAGATCGTTTGATTTCGAAGAGAACATTTTTAGGGTTCCGTAGTCAACTAGGAACCCTTATAGTTTCGCCATGTCTGTCTGTCCGTCCGTCCGTCCGTCCGTCCGTCCGTCCGTCCTCGCTTAATCTCTGTGACCGTTTGCACTAGAAAGCTGAAATTTGGTACCAATATATATATATCAATCACGCCGACAAAGTGGTAAAATAAAAATTGGAATAAAATGTTTTATTAGGGTAGCCACCCTATATGTAAAGTGGGAAGTGATTTTTTTTTTAATTTCAACCCTAACGTGTGATATATTGTTGGAAAGGTATTTAAAAATGAATAGGGGTTTACTAAAATCATTTTTTGATAATATCAATAATTTCGGAAATAATCGCTCCAAAAGTAAAAAAAAATGTGTCCCCCCCCCTCTAACTTTTGAACCATAAGTTTAGAAAATATGAAAAAAATCTGAAAAGTAGAACTTTATAAGGACTTTCTATGAAAATTATTTTGAACTTGATTGACATAACAGTTTTTGCACAAAAAAAAAAGTTGTACAAAATAATTTCTGGACTAAGTTTGTAGTATAATCGTTTATGCAAGCATTTTTTTTAACTTCGTTTACATATTTTATCATCCTGAACGTATCTTTTTTCAAACAAAAAAAGAATTATTGAAATCGTTTCTCGCAATACAAAATCACGTGTTTGTATTAATTAGTAACCCAATTCCCCGAGAGATGGCGCTGTAGGTACTTATTACATTGGATCGGGTATTACCGAATTGTTCGGTTGGTCTCTCCTTGGCGTTGGCGGTATCTTATAACTACATTAAACTTCTATTAAGAACATGCTAAGGCAATTTAGAACAAAACTAAAATTCATTTTTTGAACACCATCAAAATGTTAAGGTAAAAACCAGTTCATAAATGGTTCGATAGATGGCGTTGTGTAATGACGTAATTTTTTTAAAAGTCGATGTTAAGATTTTCCGTGCTTTCATGACCTACCGTGGTAATATAAGTTGCACTTACGAACTTACGTGACTTTATTCATGAGTGCCTGTTGTCGAGGTTTGAGTTTGATTGGTCCGGTATTAAAATGTACTCTTATAATCGTATATTATAAACAGTGATAATCAATCATGTTGAGGACGACGCTGTGCGCGCCTTTTTGTTAGCCCTCCCAACAAACATCGTTTCGGCCTAGAGAAGTGTCTCTTTTTCTTTCCGTCCGTCACAATAAGTGTTCCCAACACTTATTGTGACGGACGGGAAACTACGGAACCCTACACTGAGCGTGGCCCGACACGCTCTTGGCCGGTTTTTTAATTATTATCATTTGTCTTTGTAATGGCTGTAAATAAATAAATAAATATCTTGGGACAACTCACACACGGCTATCTGATCCCAAGCTAAGCAGAGCTTGTGTTATGGTAACCAGACAACTGATATACATACTTATATAAATTATAAATACATACATATTATAGATAAATCACACCCAGACACAGAACAAACAATCATGCTCATCACACAAAGTTTGTCCTGGGTGGGAATCCAACCCACGACCTCCGGCTCAGCAGTCAGGGCCACTAACCACTAGACCAACGGGCCCGTCGAATAATGTTGTGTGTGTCGTCGTGTAATGTTGGTATGGATGTTTTTAGTCAGACAGTTTATTATAATGCTTATTGTTTTCCTTCACTGGCTCGTTAGTGATAATACCACGGTTGCCACCCAACAATTGTGTAACAATTTCACTATTTGCAAGCACTTGAAATTTTTTATCTCTGTTCTCACGACGGAGGACTTTTGATTGGCTGCAAATTTGTAAATCTCATTGTATTGTACTTTTTTCAGTATTTTATTTACTCTACCTATTAAAAACAGCATCAACATCCGTTGCGGAGTTTTAAAGATTTAAGCATACATACAACATAGCAACAGACAGACAGCGACTTTGTTTTATACTATGTAGTGAAGGGACAATAAAGAATGGACGCCCTAGAAGTAGGTACACTGGCCTCATTGGTGACGGTCCTTAGAAAAAATGAGGCTACAGTAATCGTAACTGACGACCGTATGAGAACAAATGTGTTTGTATGTTACAAAATGTCCTAAACGTGGATCGAACCAGGCGTTCTGTAGTTGCTGCTTACACATCCATTAGTAATAGGGGGGGAATTTATTTTAAAACGAATATAATTATTACCTTTAAATTAATATAAAAATACGATAAGTACCTATGCATAGTAGCAAAAATTGGAAAAATAAATATAAATTGGAATGGGTGGGAATAAAAAAATGAAACTCACCCGTTTTACCCTAATTCCAACTTCAGGAAACTGGTGTCTGAACTTAGAACTCGTCATCAAGCAGTCGATAACTTCAGGCAAGACTGTATCAATCTTCTGCCTATTTTCGTACATTTTTAAAGGGACTGGTTTATTAAATGCTACAGCACTTCTATGTAATGTCCTCAACTGGTTGAAAACTAACGTTTTATGTACTAATAATTTTGCCATTTTAATAGAACTGATGATAAGTAATACGGTAAAACAAGAGAAATGTCTATTATCTACCGACGACCGACCATTTATGTTGAAGGAAAAAAATGCGTCAAACGCAACAGTCTCCGTAATTTACAATGTCGATTGGTTCCATATACATTGCAATTCACATGATATGCTGGTCCCTATTTACGCAGACTTGATTAAACTATACTATCTACACTTCTACACTTATAATAACTGTATAAAAAGGTACAAGTAATAAATTACTTGTAAAAAAATAAATAATAATTCTTGGTTGTCTTGAAAAGATCGCTTTTAGCGATAAGACCGCCCGTTTAGTCCGGTCAAATTAGACCAAAAAATAAGAGTAAAGTTACCTAAATTCCCACCAAGCTGAAAATCGGTAAGATTGTTTAAAATATCACTAAAAACAAAATTTGAAAGTTCCCCATCTTTCCCCTGTAAGGAAAAAAAAATTCAAGGTCAAAGGTAAAAAAAATGAGTTTTTCGTGATTTTAAGCAAAATGGTAAGTTTTATCATAAAAATACCTCAGACAAAAATTGTATATCATAAAATTATCTACAAAAAAATTATTAGTACTTTTTCTCAATGAGCCACCGTTTTTGAGATATAAAGATTCAAAAAGTTGTAATTGTCATAATATGCATGAGTACGCCACGTATATATACATCTCTATAGTTGTAATATATATATTACGAAGTTCAAGTGTGGCTTGGTTATCAGCTAGCTAGACTCTACAGACTGGGGTTGGAAGTTGGTCAGCAATTCATTAGAACCAGTGCACACTTTACTTCCACCTGTGCCGGAAAAACTGCTGAACTCGATTTTTACAATTGCAAAGAGGGATTCAGTGCTAAATGTGGTTGCAAAAAAGTCGGACTGTTCTGTTCTCCGGTATATACACGTTGTTAAGGCCGGTTGTGCTCTAATATTAAATCACCAACAGTAGAGGATCCGTTTGATTGTAACGAGGCAACATGCGATACATTGCTATTAACGCAGTTTACATGCACTCAGGATGAAGAAAAACAAGAACAAGAACAAGACGAACAAGAACAAGAAGAAGATTTTGAAAGATACGACTCGGACGATTAAATTTCACTACTTTTTTAACTGAAATTGCTTATAACTTTTCAATCTCTGCTAATATTCATTATTTTGCAATAGTTTCAAATTAAACTGGATCAAAACTGACCCCTGGAATAGGCCTACTGGGGAAACCACGTTTAAAAAACGCGCTAAGTAGGTACACTACCTCATAGGTGGCGAGGAAACATGTGCATATTATGACGATTACAACTTTTGCAACTTTTTGAATTTTTATATCTCAAAAACAGTGGCTTGTAACAAAAAAAAGTTTTTAAAAATTTCTTGTAGATAATTTTATGATCTACAGTTTTTGTCTGAGGTATTTTTATGATAAAACTTACCGTTTTGCTGAAAATCGCGAATCATCATTTTATGACCTTTTTTTTGACCTTTGACCTTGAATAAAATTAAAAATAAAAGTTAACATTCGAAACATTGGTCCAATGATTGATAGAGAGAGCTACATTTTTGTTATGCAATATGCACAACCCACATTGACTGCACTTGGGGAAGATTCCAATCCGACAATGCTCGCCCGCACCGTTCTGGCAACGTGGAAGCGTACATGCAAGAAGTTGGGATCCGTCGTTTAGATTGGCCAGCTCGAAGTCCTGACATCAATCCAATTAAACATGTCTGGGATGTTCTAAAGCGGGGGAAGTTATTTGATGATTTCCCGCCCCAAAAACAAAGCATAAAGAGGCCTATGTTCTGCAGTGGACTGCTGTAGGCTGATGACAAAAATGCAAAACGCTGTCCAACATCCACGAACCGCTTTGGTTCATGCTTTCTGCGGACGTTTGATCCACTTTCCTATCATAATAAAGTGGAAGATTATTTAAGAAGGCTGTATAAAGTAGGTACACTGGAAGCTGCCTGAAAATTACTTGAGTTTCCAACAATGTTAGCGAGTAGTATCTACTAATAGGCTCTATAATCGAAATCCACGCGAACGAAGTTGCGGCCTAAGTGCTAGTTATTTATGAGGTGTGTACGTGACATGCATGTTATCTGAGACATTAATAAATAATAAAATGAACAAATTCGTACTGATTGAGATACAGAAAGTATCTGAAACTTTTAGTAAGCCCATGGGATTTTGGTGTGGACAAATATGCAGCGTCATGTATGTAAAGCGAGGGCAGTACTCTTCGATATGGCAAACAAAAGCAACCATGTTACGTTGTAACAGGGCAACTGTATTTTGTGTCAAATCGGGTTAATTACAACTTACTTCAATTGAATTTCTCAGGATCACAGGATTTTTTCGATAAAAAAAGTGTAAAAAACGGCCAACACCTTAACTTCCCATCTCTAATCATAAACCGCGTGTTAAGTTTTAAGGACTACTTAGACTTGTTTTAAAGGAAATGTACATAAATAAAAATACTGACAATTAATACATAGGTACCTACTTATATAACTTATTACAAAAATAAATTATATTATATTTTTGAAATAATATTTTTTTAATTTCAAAAATATTATATAATTTATTTTTGTTTTTTATATATTATATTTATTAACAAAAACAAAATGGCGTGACCAGTTGCGTAACACAGCACAACATTACTAATCTAAACAAATTCCATCTTCTTATGTTTGATATATGAATATGTAAATGTGTTAAGTTATTGACCTGCAACAACAGAAATTGCCTTCCTCAGCCAAGAATTTGGCCACAAATGATTTTATTCAGTAGATTTGCCTCCGACACGCTTCCATTACTTCAAAGCAAAATTCTGTCTCCCCTTTATTCGGTAGCGCACTTATTCGACGTTCTAAGTTTTCGTACACAGAAGATGTAAACTCTTCATAAACTTTTTCAATTTGCAATTCATCGTAAAGCTGCTTGATTCGCTTCACATGTTCGGGGTCTTTACTGCCGTAGTATTCTTCGAATACAACTCGTTGGGCTTTATTGCAGCGGTCCAGCGCTGCTACGGAAATCCAGGATAGTTTTCCTTCTTGAATGTCTGTCCCTGCTTTTCCTGAGGCGGTTTCTTTCCAGTAAATGTCTTTGTAGTCGTTCTGTTAAAACGAAGATATGCATGATTTTATTGAGAGTTATTTATGTTCATTGCATTATCGCCCATAGTATCTTGTTTTAGAATAAAATCAGTGTATAAGTGGATTTTGGTTTTTATAAGCGCGTCCTAAAACAGTAGGTACACGTGATGTTTTATTTTTCAAATGAAGAATAGAATATACTTTATTGCACACCAAAATTTAAAATAAAACTGATTTACAAAAAGATGCTATAAGTATCTATGGTTACAATGGCGATATCTTCCAGACAACCTTTGGATGGACTGAAATTAAAAATAAATAAAATACACGTTAAATTTCTGTTGTTAACATGTTAAATAAATAACTTTTATTTATCATATTATAATTAAATTAATTACTAAATATATACAACCTATAAATATACACAAACTAAAAATAAAAAAATATATACAAGTAAAAAATAGAAAATTACAGGGCGTCAAAAAATTCGTCCGTATCGCCGTCAACAGGTAAAGTGCCCAGAAGGCTGGCAGCATTACGTTTGATGGCAATGCTTATTTTTTGTGCAAAAAACAGGCCAGCCCTCTGGTCATGAGAAGAATCGACCAACCGCTTGGCGATTTCTCGATTTAAATAAATTAGTTTTACGTGAAAATACGGTTTCTTTGTTTGTGTTATACCGCTTACCTGAAATTGTAATATTTTACCAAACTCCCAGCACATATCCGTTAATTCTGTAGTATCTCTTTCCTTGCCATTCTTAACTAAAAGAAGTCCTACAAGCGTCGGTAGTCTGAACGAATACCAGCCGGTCTTCAGTATGGCGATAGCGTTGAACCGTTCCATTGTGAAACCATCTAGATTGTTCTTTTTTTTGGAGTATCCTGAAGAATAATCTAAGTATTGGCCTATCGTTGTGTACATGATTGCCTGAAAAGAAAAGAAAAGCTTAATTAAGTAAATATCATTCCTGTAATTCCAGAAGTAATGGAATGTAATCCCGCATTTCGCCAAAAAACCCAATAACACTTTGCCCAAACTGAAAATCGAACCGAGGAACTCACGTTCAGAATGTGAACTTGTAGCCACTGGACCAACGAGTCAGTGACTTAAGTAATAACTTTTCCAATACATTTCATCGAAAACTGATTCGTATTGCACTACGATTAGGTTAAACATGCAATCTATTTCCCACACGTGATTATTTCTCGTTCAACAAGGGCTTTAATCATGCAGCCTTAAGATCATATTATAGCGGCTATTATGTAGCTTTCAAAAACATTTTACTTATCGTATTCTTCTCAGCAAAACCGTTAATTTGTTACTCATATTATGGGAATGAATAAACAATAACTAATAGTCCACGATTGCGCTGTGAGTCCAACTTGTAAGTTGGATTAAGATTGACATTACTTAGCTTACTAATTGTTAAACATGTATGCATCTCAGTCACAAACCGGGAAATGGGCCAAATTTCACTAACATAGTAACAGGTGACGCTAATGAAAGCGTGTTACGGACTTACCTCATTGATAAGTTTAACCAAGTCGGTGTACAACGGTTCCTTCCCGAATTTAATTTCAAGGAGTTCCATGAGGCAGTGGTATATGAGTATGCAGTCATTGATTGCACAGGTGCCTACGTTTGGTTGGAGATACCAACACGGTTTGCCTCGCCGAGTTGTTGAAGCGTCTATGATATCATCTACTGCCAGTATGTATGTTTGCATCTGTTGGGAACAAAATATTTTAATTAGAAAGGATTGTATGTCTGCGTCTGCAGCTGCCTCTGGATCCCAATTCCAGTTTGCGATAGCCCAGATGTTAAACCAAACAGTGACTGTCTACATATTATACGATATATTCGACAATATACGGTGTGGAATCAATGCACAAACGATTAGTACGTATTAAGAATATCATTGTGCTTCTCACAACCACAGAAATAATTTTCATCAATTATTTGAAAAGTTAGATGATCCATGAAGCTGGTACACCCATTAATTTATATTACAAGATGCTGATTTACGAATAAGATTTTTCGTACCACTTGCTCAAAATAGTAGATTATTAACCAAGGGGATAAAGCAGTGTCTTCTGTCGTGGGTGACGATTTAAATCGCGAGTATAACGAAGGACTCGAGGTTTACTCCCGAGCGTAGCGAGGGTGTTAAAAACTTAAATCACGAGCGAAGCGAGGGATTTAAGACGAGTCCTGAGTGTAGCGAGAGATTTAAGTTTACCCAAGACTAAGACAGCTTTATCACCGAGGAAAATACTCTACTTTTCGTACCATTTGCGAAAAAATTAATATAGTAATAATATGAGATAAGCATTTATTAAAGATAATGACATTAAAAGTAAAAGTTAAGATTCAAACATTGGCCCAATTATTTATAAAGAGAGCTTCACTTTTGTTTGGTACATTTATTGTTGATGAGTATGATTGCGGCAGCATTTGCACTGATATGATGATACACTGTCACAGTCGCTTTGATTTAACAATGTATTTTTAGAACATTTACTTATTTATAAAAATAAACTTAACGTTTATGTACATATTTGAAGAAAACAAAATCGCGGCAAATTCCTAGACTATTATGTTTTGTCGGAAAAGCAAAGGCATCAAGCTCATACGACCTCGTCGGTTTTGGTAATTTTATTTAATAATCATAACTGCATATTAATTGCGTGTTCCTTTTTAAAAAAGATGCTTAATGCTTTATATACCTACAAACTCAATGGTGTAAACACAGATGTAGTTCAGTATTAAGTATTCGAATTTTAAATCACATTCTCTCCCTAGGGGATGAATGAAATTCAGTACAACTTTCTTTCCCTGTTTTTGACAGATTAAAAATGACTATCGTTATGTTCGCTTTTTGTGGCATAGAATGTCACTTTTTTGAGCAAGTGGTACGAAAAAGTGACATTCTATGCCACAAAAAGCGAACATAACGATAGTCATTTTTAATCTGTCAAAAACAGGGAGAGAAAGTTGTACTGAATTTCATTCATCCCCTAGGGAGAGAATGTGATTTAAAATTGGAATACTTAATACTGAACTACATCTGTGTTTACACCATTGAGTTTGTAGGTATATAAAGCATTAAGCATCTTTTTTAAAAAGGAACACGCAATTAATATGCAGTTATGATTATTAAATAAAATTACCAAAACCGACGAGGTCGTATGAGCTTGATGCCTTTGCTTTTCCGACAAAACATATTAGTCTAGGAATTTGCCGCGATTTTGTTTTCTTCAAATACATAAACGTTAAGTTTATTTTTATAAATAAGTTAATGTTTTAAAAATACATTGTTAAATCAAAGCGACAGTGTCAGTGTATTGTCGGATTCCATCAGTGCAAATGCTGCCGCAATAATACTCATCAACAATAAATTTACCAAACAAAGGTGTAGCTCTCTTTATAAATAATTGGACCAATGTTCGAATCTTAACCTTTACTTTTAATGTCATTATCTTTGATAAATGCTTATCTCATATTATTACTGTGTTAATTTTTTCGCAAATGGTACGAAAAGTAGAGTATTTTCCTCGGTGATAAAGCTGTCTTAGTCTTGGGTAAACTTAAATCTCTCGCTACACTCAGGACTCGTCTTAAATCCCTCGCTTCGCTCGTGATTTAAGTTTTTAGCACCCTCGCTACGCTCGGGAGTAAACCTCGTGTCCTTCGTTACACTCGCGATTTAAATCGTCACCCACGACAGAAGACACTGCTTTATCCCCTTGGTTAATAATCTACTATTATAGAAGAGTAAGGAAATAAGTTTCCATAGGATAACAGCTACCTATAACTTTCACGTTTGTGACTACCTATACCTAATTATTAACTAATGAACTCTAGGAATAACTTTCTAAACCCTAATTATTTTGTGAACCTCTTTTTATACGTTGTCTGTAAGTCAAATTATTAAAAGTGAATCTCTTACCATTTCTATGCTCCATCCTAAAAATCGAGCTTTGTGTAGGTTTTCTTCTGTGAAGTACTTAGAATGCTCCATGGTTTGATACGCGAAGGGCACAGCCAGTAGTCTGCCTTTCTTTCCTCCTTCCATTGTGTAATTTAACATCTGTTAGTAAACAGATTTTTTAAGTTGTAGGATAATATTTTTTCGTTCCCTTCAAGACGGGATATTTACCATGTTTGTCTTTTATCCTTTGATCAAAAGGTTTATCTTCTAACTCTGCGCGTAAATACTCCTCATCGCACAGATCATACACGCGGTTAGTGAGTGGAGGTCACTATAGAGTTCAGCCTGCTATCTGGACTGTTTGTTACGTGCAGAGTTAGCGCTTTTGCGAAACGTCCTACAAAGGAGCCCATACAATTTCTTCTACGTTGTAGGACACAACGTGGAAGAAAAACTTTTTGAAGCACCGGAAGTGCGAGGTTGAGAGGCAGCAGGCATTTTTGCTATATGTGAAGGGAGTGACAGATAAGGTTGCCAACATTCTTCGGAAATACACCATAAAGACTTACTTCACTCCGTTCAAGAAAGTAACGTGGTCTAAGGCAGTACTTATTCCAGTGTGAAAAAGAGATGGTGCTGGATATCCTGATAGATCTGTCTCTTTCCCTCACTGTAATAAGTACTGCCTCGTTATGGACACGATTGAAACAGTTTTTTAAAAACCTCCTATATAGAACGTTTGTGAACAGTTTTGGTGAGAGTGGGTCGCCTTGTTTGGCACCCTTTTCAATACTGACATTTATACCGGAAATATGTAAATTGATGTTCGTAAAGCTATTACAATCTATGGTGTCAATCAGGTCAATGTAGGTGTGTGTTATGTTTTGTGATTACAAGGCACTAATAACTTATTGATGCTGTATATGCTGTCGAATGCCTTGGCATAGTCAACGAAGGCTAGGTAAAGTGGTTTATTATTATTGCAATATTTTTCTATTGATTTGGTTAAGAGTATGGAGATGATCGGTTGTAGAGAAATGTGGACGAAATCCAGCTTGTTCATCTCGACTCATGAAATACCGAAATACCCCAAGTATTTCATGGGTTGAAGCGATACGTTTCTCTATCTGGGAATACTGCTTACTACTTGATATTAAACAGCACCTGAACGGCTACTATGACATCTTATAGCAATTCTTATTCCACTGAGTGAAAGAGATGGTGCTAGACACCCTGTATAGCTCTGTCTCTTTCCCTCAGCGGAATAAGAATTCCTTTAAGAGGTCATAGTAGGGCTACTGAGATGCACTCACATGTTGATAAAATTATGAGTCAGGTTTATCGAATGTATAGTTTCGTGATAAGATATTTGAGTTAGGAGAAATTAACATTTGTATCGGTGATACTGCTTGGCTCAATCCAGAATTTATGTGAATAATGTTACATTTCTTAAGTGTATTTATTTCATTTTATCAATGCAATTATCTATTCTGTCCAACCTTTACGACGAATATTTTGTTGGTTGCACATTTATATACCTCATTGTATTGTTCTTTTTGCAGTATTTTATTTCTGTAGTTTTTGATTGTTCCGAATAACTGAAATTAAGGATAATAAAGAATGGACGCCCTAAAAGTACACGTATTGATAAATGTCTTGAGAAAATAATGTGGGTATTGTAATCGTACCTAACTGCTGAGTGTATAAGGACAGATATGTTTTAATGTGAATATTTTACCTAAGTTTTGATCGTACCAGGCGTTCTGTAGTTTCTGCCTACACATCCAAGAGCACATAGTTGTTGAAAATATGGGAAAACAGATGAAAATGGAACTCACCCGTTTTACTCTAATTCCAACTTCAGGTAACTGTTGTGTGAACTTAGAACTCGTCATCAAGCAGTCGATTACTTCAGGCAAAACTGTATCAATCTTCTGCCTATTTTTGTACATGTTTAAAGTGACTGGTTTACTAAATGCTACAGCACTTCTGTGTAATGTCCTCAACTGGTTGAAAACCAATGTTTTATGAAGTAATAACTTAGCCATATTTTCAGAACTGATGATAAGTACTATTGTAATACAGTAAAATAAGTGAAAAATTTAATGGCCACCGAACATTTATGGTAAAGGAAAACAAAAATGCTTGCGTCAAACGCAGCAGTCTCCGTAATTATAATTGTCAATTGATCCCATACCTACTCATTGCAGTTTACATGATATGCTGGTCCCTATTTACGCAGTCCTGATTAAACTGCACTATCTACACTTATAATCCTTACTAATATTATAAAAGCGAAAGTGAGTTTGTTTGTTTGTTACCTCTTCACGCTTTAATGGCTACACCGATTTTGATGAATTTTGGTACAGAGATAGTTGGGAACCAGGAGACGGACATAGGCTAATTTTTAATTAAAAAAGGGGGATATGAGGGAGAACGGGAAGAAAAAGGAAAACTTAGCTTTGCTATTACAAATCAATAAGGCGCAAGAGGAACTGTGTTACCTCGAATTAAACGCGAGCGAAGCCGCGGGCAAAAGCTAGCAATTCATAATCATAACCCTTCAATCTACGACGTCAATTGAATTGTAATGATGAATGCAAGGGGAAAAGCTGCAGGTAGCAGGTACTGTGTTGTACCGAATTTAACGCGAGCGAAGCCGCGGGCAAAAGCTAGTGTTTCTATAAAAGGGACAAATAATTAATACTTCGAAGAGGTAAAGTCTGTGTGTTTGTTTGTAAAGTAATCTTTATATAAGTGCTAGTTATTTATGAGGCGTATACGTATCCAAGATGTTAATAAATAATAAAATGTAGGTACAAACTGCGACTGATAAAGCTATTGGAAGTATCTGAAACTTTTAGTAACGTGCCATGTTGTGTTGTTTAAACATATATTTATTAGTAAATCATAACTAAGGATGGTATTATATATACTAGCTTTTGCCCGCGGCTTCGCTCGCGTTAAATTCGGTAGCGCCTCATTGATTTGTAATAGCAACGCTAAGTTTTCCCGTTTCGTCCCTCTTTCTCCCTCATATTCCAATCTTTCTTAAAAAATAGCCTTTGTCCGTCTCCTGGTTCCCAACTATCTCTGTACTATGCCATTAAAGCGTGAAGAGGTAACAAACAAACAAATTCATATTCTTCATATTTCAATGCTAAAAGTTGCTATTATAGGCAACATCTCAACTTTAGGTAAATATCCATCCGAATATCCCACCTGTATTCATAACCGTGGTATTAGTTTCTTAATTACTTATGCTTTATTATGAGTACACAAATAAAAAAAAACTGTCACTTAATACAGGTACGTATTAAGTAATATAATAAAATAAATTGTATTATATTTTTGTAATAAGATAAAATTAAATTTATTAACAACAAAAATAGCGTGACCAGGTGCGTAACTCAACATTACTAATCTAAACAAATTCCCTCTTTATAGGTTTGTTAAATGAATCAGAATCAATCAGAATCAGCCCGAGAACGTGAATAACGCAATAAATATGCAATTTATATTTTCAAAATTGACAAAATATAAATTGCATTGCCATTGTAAATGTGTTAGGCTATTAATTACCCCCAGCAACAGAAATTGCCTTCAATCAAGAATTTTGGAAACAAATAATTTCATTTAATAGATTTGCGTCCGACACGCTTCCATTACTTCAAAGCAAAATTCTGTCTCCCCTTTGTTCGGCAGCGCACTTATTCGACGTTCTAAGTTTTCATACACAGAAGATGTAAACTTTGCATAAACCCTATCAATTTGTAATTCGTCGTAAAGCTGCTTGATTCGCTTGACATGTTCGGGGTCTTTACTGCCGTAGTATTCTTTGAAAATAGCTCGTTGGGCTTCATTGCAGCGCTCCAGCGCTGTTACGGAAATCCAGGAAAGTTTTCCTTCTTGAATGTCTGTCCCTGCCTTTCCCGAGGCGGCTTCTTCCCAGTAGATATCTTTGTAGTCGTTCTGTTAGGAAAACGGATAAGATATAATTGATTTAATATACTAATAGGTTATTCATATTTACTGCTAAAACATCCATAGTCCTTTGCTTTAAAATATTGTAATAAGGTTTTATAGCCAACTGAGTGCACTGCTCTGTCGTTGGCTTCAGTTCAATCCTAAAATCTGCATGTAATGGTCGGTGCAAAAGGAGGACCGATAAATAGTTATTTGAGCACCAAGAGAGCATAGTTATATTTTGCTGCGAGTCCTGACTTTCAGTCCCGACTAAGCGAGTTCAATCCTGAGCGTGGCGAGGTATTTAAAGGCATGAGATTCAAATAATAGGAAATTTTGTCATCGCCGGCCGAGGCGGACTAGCATGGCGGATGAGCTGAGAACAGCAGTGACAAATTCTCACGTTAAACGATGTTTTTCAATAAAAAGGAGAAATTAAAGAGCAGAACAAAAAGTTGCTACTTTTTTCCGCGCTTTACTTTCTCAGACTAAAGAGGAAACAAAAGTATGAAAATAATATTAGAAAGAAGAAATTCAAATATTTTTAAATTAAGAACTCAACTAAATGTCAATTTGTTGTTTTAATCAAATTATTTTAATGAATAAACATATTAAAAAAATAAACATGATCATATGTGATATTCTATTAATAAAAAACTATTATTGATTTAACAAAATAAATGTCTTTCATTCAGGTACTCGTATCCGAACGTGACAATAACTATGCGCGGATCTCTTCATTGAAAAAATTGTTTTTCACTCAGGAAAACGTACATGTTCGAGCTGCTGACGTGAAAATGTAGTTTAAATTTTTGTGTAATACTGCTTACCTGAAATTGTAATATTTTACCAAACTCCCAGCATATATCCGTTAATTCTGTAGTATCTCTTTCTTTGCCATTCTTAACTAAAAGCAGTCCTACAAGCGTCGGTAGTCTGAACGAATACCAGCCGGTCTTCAGTATGGCGATAGCGTTGAACCGTTCCATTGTGAAACCATCTAGATTGTTCTTTTCTTTGGTGTATCCTGAAGAATAATCTAAGTATTGGCCTATCGTTGTGTTCATGATTGCCTGAAAGGAAAAAAAAAACTTAAGTAAGTAAATACTCACATCAACACAATCTAGGGATATTTCATATTCAATTAAATAACTCGAAAAGTACTGGCCGCATTGGAATATTTTATACACCGATTTGTTTGTAATTTATCTCGGACTAATTCCAAATTCAAATTTTTAAAATTCTTTTGTTTCGGTAGCATAAAAATGTCTTGATGTGTAGGAGAGGGAATTTTCATTTGTGCGAAATTTAGAAAACAATACGAATTACGATTAGTTACAGTTTTTTTTACATTTTTAAACGAAAGATAAAGTTAAAATTGAAGGGCTGGAAGCGAGAGATCACCTCCACCGATCCCCTCTACGAGGGCACGGCGGTGCTCCAACCAAGCTAGGCAGACCGCCACTGTGTGCTCCACCTTGTCCTCCGGGCGATCGTCACAATGGTGACACCCGGGCGTTTCCTCCCGCCCGATTATGTGCAGGAACCTCCTGAAGCTTCCGTGTCTGGTGAGGACCTGCGTCAGGCGGTTGGTGAAGACGCCATAACGCCTCTCCAGCCACTCCTCAAATAGGGGACTTACCGCCACTAATGTGGCTTGCCTTAAACAACATGCTTTAGTTAGAGTAACTTAGCAGCAAACCCGTTAGTTTGATATCATGGGAATGCATTAAAAGTAATTAGTCCGCGGCGATGACGTAACTTAGCTAAATATTTGAGGATTAACTAGGAATTAACTAGGACCGCGGTCCCAGTCGCCGGATCCGTAAAAAATAAATATTTTTCTTCCAGCGACTGGGACCGCTTACCTATAATATGATAACTGAAATAAAAAAAATGTACAGTCAAACAAAAAATTTTTAGACGTAACAATTGAAGAAAAATCCTTTTTGATTTAAAAACATCATTTATTGATATAAGAAAAACAACCACTGACTACAGTTCTGTTATTTAAAACTTTCGTAATTAAAACATACACCTTTTTTTTTCGGGTGGGAAATCATCCAATGACTTCCCCCGCTCTGGGTGGAGCGGGGGGGCATGTCAGACTTGTACTGACTAAAACCTACCCATGTTCCTTCTATTGCCCTTTACGTTCCGAGGCCGCGGTATCTCTTTCGAACAACCCGCAACCCCGGCAGGCGGAGGCTCTGGCAAGCCCCTCTGCTTTGCTGACTCTCTTTGAGGCGCGCGTGAAACACGAACGCGCCGTCGACACGGCCTGTCGTTAATCGACGGACGGACGGTGAACTACCCATTGCTCACCGCCCACAGGCCCGCATCTACGGTGGCCGGGAGTCGTCTCGCGGCGCCCGGCGCCATGGGCGTCTCCCACGGCGGCTGGGTTGGGCAGATGTTCTGTCCCTCAAACGCCCGGCCACCTCCTTTGCTAGCATTACTGCTTCGCAGAAGGTGGTGACCGCTTCCCATTCCCTCTTGCTCCGGACCATGGCCTGAACCAGGGCCGGCCGCGAGAGATCGCCGCCGCCGATCGCCTCTACGAGGGCACGGCGGTGCCCACGCTGGGCAGATCGCCACTGTGTGCTCCACCGTGTCCTCAGGGCGATCGTCACAATGGTGACACTCGGGCGCTTTCTCCCGCCCGATGATGTGCAGGAACCTCCCGAAACTTCCGTGTCCGGTGAGGACCTGCGTCAGGCGGTAGGTGAGGACGCCATGACGCCTCTCCAGCCACTCCTCAAAGAGGGGACTTACCGCCACTATTGTGGCGTGCCCTATTTGTAATATGCTTGCTTTTCATTTTCAAATGTTTTCAAGCTTTCAACACTTGCAACAAACACCCTGGCCAAAAATAACAGAACACCACATACACTTAGATCGTGTTAACAACAATTTTTAAATAAATACCAATCAGAAAGTAATTGTGTGTATTTACCTGCATGTTTAAATTATGTCAAAACGGGCTAGCTTAATCTATTACTAAGCACATAAGATAAAATCATGTCTAGAACGAGTCAATGATATTTATATAAATAAGTTAAAAAAAAATTCGTTCGACTGTACTAATTTTGACTTTAATAATAGATTTTTTTAAGTTATCTATGAGTGGTCCCAGTCGCTGGAAGAAAAATATTATTTTTTTACGGATCCGACGACTGGGACCGCGGTCCTAGTTAATTGCGGTCCCAGTCGCCGGAAACCTCAATATTAGCGATCTAAACTAAACATGTACCTATGCGATATTATTTCAATCAGAAACCGCGAAATTACAGTTGACGCTAATAAAAGCGTGTTACGGACTTACCTCATTGATAAGTTTAACCATGTCGATGTACAACGGTTCCTTCCCGAATTTAATTTCAAGGACTTCCATGAGGCAGTGGTATATGAGTATGCAGTCATTGATTGCACAGGTGCCTACGTTTGGTTGGAGATACCAACACGGTTTGCCTCGCCGAGTTGTTGAAGCGTCTATGATGTCGTCTACTGCCAGTAAGTATGTTTGCATCTGTTGGGAAATTATTATTTTAATTAAAAATGGTGGTATGTCTGCAGTTGCTGTCTGGGTCACATTTCGAGAGTATAACAACTACCTTTTTCCATATAAACAGCAGTCGAGTTACCAAACTTGCACGTATGTAACTAAGTATACCTAATTATACTAATACACTTTAGGAACAACTTCACACCCCAGTTTTTTTTTTATAAACTTCCACGGAAACTGGCACTACAATTAGGTTCCAAATGGAATGTTTTTCACACTCGTGAATTTTCTTATTTATCGCAACGAGGGCTTTATTTTTTTTCATTTCATCACAGATAATAAACAACTTTTTAGAGCTTGTAGGTGTATGTTTTTAAAACCTGCATATTAATTAAAATACTAACTGTGCATGCGTTGCAATGAAATTTTTCTACCCTTAATTGAATTGAAATTGAAAATATTTATTTCAGACCAGGCACATAAAGTTATAAGTCCATATAATAATAAAATAATACTTATGTTAGTAGAACAAACTTAAAATCTATGTTAGTAAAATTTAAAACAATCCAGATGCTGGACATGCATGAGCGACCACTGCTTCTTAAATTGGCTGTCCACTCTGTCCGACAACACACTCAGATGCCTGTTGGTGCTACCCTTTAGCCGAGACCACAGGGAGGCCGTCCTTTTGCGAAGCACAGCCTGGAAGCCATCCGTGCTGTACTCGGCAAACATGCCGGAAGCACTGCACCGCCAGGGGAGTCCCAACATACCCCTGAATGCGTTGTTATATTGGACGCGCAAAGCAATTGTAGGCTTTTCTAGTGTAACTGCTCCACAGGTTGCACGTGTATAACGTTTGGCAGTAGCTTTTAAATACCTTTTAATGACCTTAACGTCACTTGAGCATCGCGCGAACCTGCGAGAAAGCATGTTACCGCTTACCGACAATGCCCTGCGCTCCCTATCCATGTACATATCATCAGATAGACTCTCATTGACCCAGTGACCCAAGTACTTAAATTTGGTTACTTGCTGTAGCATGGTTCCATTCAGTGCGATTGGAGGAACAGAGTAAGTTTTACTCCCAGCCTTAAATACTAGCAGCTCACTCTTTTGAACATTGTACTTGAGCCCATGGGCCAATGCATACCGCTCACATATGGACAAAAGTGACCTTATGGAACTGATTGAGGGACCCAGCAGCACCATGTCATCAGCATAACTAATATTATACATAAATAATCCATCCACTGAGCATCCCACACCAGCACTGCTGAGCTCCTCAATAAGTCCATTCACATACAAATTAAATAGAGTAGGTGAGGTTAATCCCCCCTGCCTAACCCCACACTCCATCCTATATTCATCCGAGCATTCGCCCATCCATCTCACAAAATTTCTTTGGTTACCATACCAATATTCAAACAAATTGATGATCACCACAGGTAGCCCAGTGTTAAGCCTCATCTTCCTCCAAAGAATATTGTATGACACCATGTCAAAAGCTTTTGACAGGTCCAGGAAGCAGGCGTATACCGGTGTTCTTCTATCAGTATAGTACCGGATAGTGTGCTTTAGACATAGTGCTGCAGATTCTGTGGACAGCCCAGGTCGAAATCCAAACTGAGCGGAGCAGAGAGACATGTTGGCTCAAGTGTCTGTTAAGTACACCATCCAGGAATTTACCTAGGATCGTGGCCAGAGATATAGGTCTATAATTCTCCTTATACGATGCGTCACCAGTCTTATTTTTAATAATAGGTACTATTATGGTCTTCATGAGATCGTCTGGTAGGTAGTTATGACGAAGGCAGAAAGTAAACAGCATGGATAAGACTCTGGGCAGATGAACACCCGCATGTTGCAGATGCTCGATGCTGAGACCATCGTGCACCGGTGACTTTCCTTTAGTCATCTTCCTAATGAAGCTCTCTTGTTTTTCGCCAGCCTTGGACTTCAACGAAAATTGGTCCAGGCGTTGTTGAGTTATGGGCTTACCAACACATTTTGTGATTCATTTTTATTTATATTTTAGATTAAATTGTGTAAATCAACAGAATATCACAGATAAACATAATTTATTTAAAAAAATATATTTCCTAAATTCCTTGTAAATAAATTTTGAGTTTATTAGAAAAAATATTTGGATTTCTTATATTTACTAGGCTAGGCATATTTACTATATTTTATAGGCTGTTTTGCGATGTTGTACCTTTGCTTCGCCTTCAGTCTGAGAAGGCAAAGCGCGGGGAAAAATAATTTAAATCATTTGTAGTTTCATAGTGATTAATGACTACAATACTCTTTGTTCTGTTATTTAATTACACCGTAAGTGTGAAAACGTCATTTGTTTCACATGAAAATTCGTCACTGCTGTTCTCGGCTCCATAACACCCTCGCCTAGTGCCTCGGGCGTTAAATCTGCCTTGGACGCAATAACAAAGTTTCTTCACTTGTATCAAATCAAAACTGTTGTGGAGCTCTTTTTGTTCATTGTCCTTCAATGAGATTTTCAAAACTGGATGTCTTACCATTTCTAAGCTCCATCCCAAAAATCGAGCCGTGTGTAGTTTTTCTTCTGTGAAATATTTAGAATCTTCCATCGTTTGATACGCGAAGGGCACAGCCAGTCCTCTGCCTTTCTTTCCTCCTTCCATTGTGTAATTTAAAATCTGAAAGCAAACATAACATTCATTTAACTCCTGGGTACTCAGACCATGGGAGATAGCCTAGCTAGCATATTACAGGGACGCACCTTACGCATGATTTAGACAATTTAAAACTAGATAGAGAATCTAGCGTCATAAGCCGCCTATCAAGTAGCGAACAAAACGCTGGCGGCTCACAGCGCCTGTTACCGAAACTATAGGGTAGTTACGCAGGATGTTGATGGTAACGTTACAAACAAAATAATAGTACCAGAAATGTCGACAAAACTAGAAATCCAAACACGGTCACGCAAATCGTTGGCGGTTCCCATAACCAGAGGCGAGGAACAGGATCGCACAGGGAACTTGGGGGAGAGTAGTGTCGAAAAGTCTCCTACCCCGGAAAGTCCGCACTCTGATACTATACCAGCACAAAATGAATCTCCAATTGTACCATGTAGCCCTCAACTTAAATTATCTATGTGTCGGTGAACGTTGAAGCAGGCCTAGTGGAAAATACTAACATAGACATAAACGCTGACAGGACTGTAAGACGGCGTAGGCCACCTCTACGTCATGGTTTTGAGGAAATAGATTAAGATTATTATGAAATAGTACATAAGTCTTGTAATTAAATTACTCTTAAAGTTAATTAATCTAAGTAGGTATCACTTAAGTACTTACTTATTAAAATAATGTTTAAGTCAGTTCTAGCGTAAGTTAGTTATTCATACTCGTAGTTTGTAGGTAGTAAATAAGAGTGAAGGTGTTGTGTATCGATATACTAAGCATAGTTATAAGACGTATTGTTATGTACCAGTGTACGAGACCGACTTCAGTCTCGCATTAAACGCCCTACACACCGCACACGCCTTTGATTCAACAAAAGGAACATAGGAATTTCTTGGAGAATGCCACTGTCCGTGCCCAGGGTCCACCGGCCCAGTAACTGCTGTTCCCACTCGACGGATCGAGGATATAGCAGATGCTAGGCATATGTGGAGATTTTCTGACCCAGCACCTCGTTTTGTATCGCTTGATTGGCAACCAGCCAAGTTCAACCGTAAGTGTTCCTAAGCAGTCACTGTAATTTCGCGTTCTGTAGTGACTACACCTTCATGAGTAATAACTCACCCCGCTAATGCGATGAGAAACGAGTATTTAAAAAAATATAGCATACTAGCTTTCGCCTGCGGCTTCGCTCGCGTTAAATTCGGTATAACACACCAAGCAGACCTGCAGTTTTTGCTCTTGCGCCTGATTGATTTGTAATAGCATCGCTAAGTTTTCCCTTTTCTTCCCTCGTTCTCCCTCATATCCCACTTTTTTTTTTAAATAAAAAATAGCCTATGTCCGTCTCCTGGTTCCCAACTATCTCTGTACCAAAATTCATCAAAATCTGTTTAGCCATTAAAGCGTGAAGAGGTAACAAACAAACAAACTCACTTTGCTTTTATAATATTAGTAAGGATATAAAAATTGGAGTAGATGGGAACAAAGCAAATGGAACTCACCTGTTTAACTCTAACTTCAACTTCAGGCAACTGTTGTGTGAATTTAGAACTCGTCATCAAACAGTCCATTACTTCAGGCAAAACTGTATCGAACTTCTGCCTATTTTTGTACATTATTAAAGCGACTGATTTACTCACTGCTCCAGCACTTCTAAGCATTGTCGCCAACTGGTTGAAAACCAACGTTTCGCGGAGTAATAGCTTTGTTATTTTAACAGGACTTATGATAAGCAATTCTGTAGGTGGAAAACAAGTAAAAAATATAATGACTCAAATCATCAATCATGTATGGTTAACTAATGAGAGAGGAGATAAAAATGTTTGCGTCAAACGCAGCAATCTACGCTATTTTCAATGTCGATTGGGACATGCTTTTCATGACATTACAATACATGTCATTTACATGAGATATTGCTCCCTATTTACATAGTCTTGATTAATCTACGCTTCCTACATTAATAATAATACTATAATAATAAAAGCCTAGTATCGGTGTTGCAAGCGCGGCTTAACCTAAAGATCGACCCGAGCGGCTGCTATTATTTAGCCACGAGCTCCAATTTAAAACAATGCAATTTCTGCAAACTCTCCAAACAATTCGAGCGTTTCTAGTTACAGCGCAACTGACACTGAGAGCTGCAAAAGGACATCCAGCCCAAGTGTTTCGGGTTTGCGGATTTTTCGAAAGAAATACCGCGGCCCCGAAACATAAAGGGCAATAAAAGGAATATGGGTGGGCTTTAGTCAGTACAAGGCTGACACTCCCGGCCACTCCGCTCCAAAAACATTACCAAATAAAATAAGAAAGAAAATATTCATGAAAGTAATTTATGTATATTATAAATTAATTTCAAAATGCATGATTTTTGAGGTTTAATTGACACCCGCGCTGGATCCCTACAGTGAAGGTCAAATGAAAGCAGTGGCTACGTGAAGGCAAACTGAGACTCATACGAATTTGCTACTTAATTCTTTTTACGGCTATATTTTCAGTGAATCTTCATCGTTTCAGGCTTACAGCTGACTTCTGTTCCTCTAGCAGTGTCCCGCCTTTCTTCGTTAGTTCAGTTCTTGATCTTCTAGTTCTTGAGCGCGCCGTAGGAATTCCAACTGTCAATCTGTTTCGTTAAAAGTTAAAATTGTACTCTTTGCTGGTGGCTATGCTATTTAAACAAAACTTTTGAAACGTAACAACACATCTTCGAAATTATAGGCCAATGACTGAGCTTTCGGATCACGTCTCCACAAAGCGTAGTTACTTGAGGCAACATTTGTTGATAGATTGTGTCTGGAACAGGCATGAGATCCCGAGTCACTGTTGAGGCAGTGGCGGCGTAGCATGGGTTGGCACCCGGGGCGACTTTCTATTGAGCACCCCTAAAATAAAACGATAAATACTAAACGCGATTGCGCAACTTTATTTTGCTAAAATATTCAATAATATCAAAATTTACGTTTCGGTCCTTTACAATGGGCAATATGGAAAGACTGGTAGGTCGCGTTTGAGTCATTGTAAATTTTAAGTAAAATTTTATTACCTAACTAAACATTTGAGAAACTTCTTTTACAAAAAGTCACTGAAGCCACACAAATGCTTACAAAAAAGAGGGTAAAACTCGATGATAGTACTTCAGTACTATCAAAAATAATATTGAACTCATTTTGAATGTACATATTTGGACACTACCCGTTTACTTTTTGTATATAGATAGCATTTTCTATTCCTAGGTCAAACTACTTCTGAAAAAACCCTCTATTGTCTGATGAAATGATTTTGGCGTAGGACCAGGAAGAGAAAAACATCTGAAAGGCGACTCAAAATGGCACTCCACTTTGTTTTTCTTGGTCTCTTAACATTTTGATGTTCATAGTCAATAGATTTTTGAAGCCTCAAACCATTTCAAGATTTTCCTTTTTTAAAACAGGAGAGTAGACCTTCAGAATTCGTTATAGTTCGTTATAGTCTACACATCAAAAAAAATTTATTGCGTCCTCTAAAAAATGCAACATTTCAATGGACTATTATGTGTTCGGACGCTTAAGGATTTAGCTTCCACCATGAATTAAATTCTTTGACGAAACTCTGTTATACAAAAACTGCAGAATAATTTTTTTTAAATCAAAACCGACTTCCAAAAAAAACTAAAAAGTCGAAAATAACTTTCCTGATGTCGGTGGCAAATAATTCAATAAAACCAACAAAAGTTACTTACGTTATTTTCGACTCTTTTTTTGAAAGTCGGTTTTTTCAAAATAGTTTTTTTCTTGGTCATATTCTTCTTGTTGCTAATCTCTACCTTCTTTCATCTTGTGTATCAAGATTTCCCGGCGGCGTCCCCCTATGCAATGCATTTTGGCTCCTTGTTTGTACACCATCTGTTTCAAAGTCACTTTCAACACCTTGCTGTGGTGTGTTTGATACCAGAGAACCAGAAGGTGCTATGAACTTCAAAATTGATCCAGAGATCCAGAGATTCGCGTGCAGATTAACCCGTCGCGCGATTGCTAACAATGTACGTAAAGTGCCCCAAACGTCGAGCTATTTTGAATGATTTTTTGATTTTGGTTAGACCTTCGGAAAAACGAAGATTTCATAGTTATATCGATAATTATATTATATTAATTATTGAATTTGATTACGAAGTATATGTTTCCAGAATCCTTGTGAGTTTTAAATAAATTTTAAAAATAAATGTCTAAGATATGAAAACCACACACAGCGGTTCAAACTTTGCACCCGTGTGCAAATGCGACATTTGTGGCACAAGTAAAACTTTGCACCCAGTGTGACACTTTGACGCGCGACGGGTTAAACGATCACATCATAGAAACAATAACACTGACTAACTGACCTAGTGTCAACTGTGATTGCTTTGATCGACACATCAACAACTTGCCCCTGCCGCCCGCGCCGACCTTATCGTGCAGATGCGCCAGTGGCTACTAATCTGCACGACTGGCTTGGCATTCCGTTGTCACCCCTTTTTTTTGGGGCGGGAAATCATCAAATATCTTTCCCCGCTCTGGGCGGAGCGGGGGAGCGTCAGGATTTTACTGACTACTACTACTAACTAAAACCCACCCATGTTCCTTTTATTGCCCTTTACGTTCCGGGGCCGCGGTATTTTTTTCGAACAACCCGCAACCCCGGCAGGTTGTCACCCCTTGATGCTTGGCACCCGGGGCGGACCGCCCCCGCCGCCCCCCCCTTACGCCGCTACTGTGTTGAGGGACTAAATTTAAATAAAATTAATGTGGAATTAGTCCAATCAATTTTATCTCAACCCTCTTCAGAAGACGCTAAAAAGATATCAATTTAATATCATCCATTTAATTATTAATGTAAAATAGTATTTTAATATGGTAATAGTAGTTAGTATAGTATATGTAATAGTAGCTTATTTTAGTTATTATAAGTTAATTGCCATGTAATATTAAAAGGCACGATGGGGTTGTCATATCTATTCAGATAAAAACCCCTGAACAAAATAACGAGAAAAAAAGCTACCTGAGGCAGAGTCTTAGTTAAGAGGTCAGCCCATAGAACTCTATGCTATACAGGGTGTAATCGACCAACAAACTTCAGTTTATCATTGATCATAGCGTTTGCAACAGCGCCGAAATATCGGGAACTCGTATCGAATAAAAAACATAGATAATTTCCCGAAAACCGGTTTCAAAGGTTATCAATAACAATTTGTATATTCCAATTTCGCATCTTGGAGCTGATCTAATAAAGGTGACAGGAGGTGGATAGTAGAATTCTTCATTTGCAACTGAGGACACGGTTGACGCAGTGGCTGAGCAATCGACTGCTACACTGCATATCGCGGGTTCGATCCCCGCACTTCACAAATATTTGTTTGGCCTACAGATAGTCGTTCCGGGTCTGGCTGTTTGTGTATGCGAGTTTAAATGATTGTAAACGCACCCACGATACAGGAGTAATTTCCAGTGTGGGGCAGCGTTTTATAAAGTAATAATAAAAAAAGAAGTTTCGGAAGGTTCCTGCATATAATCGGGCGGGAGGAAACGCCTGGGTGTCACCATTGTGACGATCGCCCGGAGGACACGGTGGAGCACACAGTGGCGGTTAGCCTAGCTTGGGCGGAACACCCCTTTGCCCTCGTAGAGGCGATCGACGGCGGCATCTCTCGCGTCTGGCCCTGGTTCAGTCTATAGTCTGGAGCAAGAGGGAATAGGAAGCGGTCATCTACTTCTGCGAAGCAGTAATGCTAGCGAAGGGGGTGGCCGGGCGTTTGAGGGAGAGAACCTCAAACCAACCCAGCCGCTACGGGAGACGCCCTGGACGTCGGGCGCCGCGAGGCTCCCGTCTCCCGGCTACCCTAGATGCGCGGGCCTGTGAACGGTGAGCAATGGATAGCTCACCGTCCGTCCGTCGATTGACGACAGGCCGTGTCGACAGCGCGTTAGTGTTTCACGCCCGCCTCAAACAGATGTCAGCAAAGCAGAGGGGCCTGCCAGGGCCTCCGCCTGCTGGGGTTGCGGGTTGTTCGAAAGAGATACCGCGGCCCCGGAGCGTAAAGGGCAATAGAAGGAACATGGGTGGGTTTAAGTCAGTACAAGTCTGAAACTCCCTCCCTCTCCTCCCAAAGCGGGGGAAGTTGTTCCGTTTTTTCCTTTTGAGGTACGGAATCCTAAAAATGATGTTTTATTTATTTTTATAACTACTTATGCTCACTTACTAGGAAATAAATAAAATAACTGACACTTAATATATTTTTACTGATTGACCCATCATATGTATTTGTCTAATAAATTAAAATTGATTATATTTATTAACAACAAAAATAGCGTAACCAGTTGCGTAACACAACACAAGATTACCAATCTAAACAAATTGCTACTTACATATGTTTGATAAACTGGATTAATTTAGTCTGCCCGAGAACGTGAATAACGCAATGAATATTGTTGAACTGGCAAAATGAAAGACAGTGCTATATGTAATGTGTTAAGTTATTATGCCGCAGTAACAGTAATTGTCTTCCTTAACCAAGGCTTGGCCACTTTTTTTTAAAAGATTTTGTTCCTCAAGGCTTCCATTACTTCAAAGCAAAATTCTGTCTCCCCTTTATTCGGCAGCGCACGTATTCGACGTTCTAAGTTTTCATACACAGAAGATGAATACTTTTCGTAAACCTTATCAATTTGCAATTCGTCGTAAAGCTGCTTGATTCGCTTCACATGTTCGGGGTCTTTACTGCCGTAGTATTCTTTGAAGATGGCTCGTTGGGCTTCATTGCAGCGCTCCAGCGCTGCTACGGATATCCAGGTTAATTTTCCTTCTTGAATGTCTGTCCCTGCCTTTCCCGAGGCAGCCTCTTCCCAGTAGATGTCTTTGTAGTCGTTCTGTCAAAACAAAGTTAAAGATATGTATAACTAGCTTTTTCCGCGGCTTCGCTCGCGTTAAATTCGGGGTAACACAGTTCCTTTCCTGGTTTGCAGGTACCTGCTACCTGTTGTTTTTGCCCTTGCGCCTTATTTATTGTAAAAGCAAAGCTAAGTTTTCCCTATTCGTCATTACTGACTTTAAAAAAAATAACCGTCTATTACCGTCTCCAGGGCCCCGACTATGTCTGTACCAAAATTCATCAAAATCGGCTTAGCCATTGAGGCGTGAAGACGTAACAAACAAACTCACTTTCGCTTTTATAATTTTTGTAAGGATTTACTATGTAAGCTACTTTTAACTAAGGTATTGTTATATCATCCATAGTACTTTGTTTTTATTATAATTAGTGTTAAAGTGGAGTTAATTAGGTTTTTGCTGTGTCGTTGGCTGTGCAGGGTGGGCAGGAACAGTGGTGGGGATCAGTTGGTAGTTAAAGAGATTTTGTAAGTAATTTAGAAAATGGTTGACCTAAAAGGAGGATCAATAAAAAGCGATTTTAAAACTGCTTACCTGAAATTGTAGTATTTTACCAAACTCTCCGCATATATCCGTTAATTCTGTAGTATCTCTTTCCTTTCTATTCTTAACTAACAGCAGTCCTACAAGCATCGGTAGTCTGAACGAATAACAGCCGGCCTTTTGTATGGCGATAGCGTTGAATCGTTCCATTGTGAAACCATCTAGATTGTTCTTTTCTTTGGTGTATCCTACAGCATTATCTAAGTATTGGCCCATGGTTGTGTACATGATTGACTGAAAAAGAACGAAAAACATTAGTAAGTTAATACATATCCTCACGCCTGTAAACCTTTAAGACTTAAAGGATAACCTAAACCTAAAGTCTAAAAGGTTGCCACCATTCGGGCAAAAACCAGACTCCTCGGAAAACCCAATAATACTTTACCCGAACTTAGCGCTCTTACGCACTAGAGATAAACCGCAGGGGCGGCTAATCGCGCGGTTAGCCGCTTTTTAAGTTCAATATGCAACCGCTTATGATTGATGAGCTAGCCGCCATCTTGTGTATACGCACTGGTGATCAATCAGCGGCGAGTCGCCAGTAAAGTATGCACGTGTTTTGAGTTGCGCAGCCATGAACTTCGACACAGAGAAATTCATTGTTGAAATAAAAAAACGCGAAGCTATTTGGAATTGTGAAGGAGCAGTATATAAGAATAGAGATTTAAAACGGAAACAATGGGAAGAATTAGTAGATCTTTTTGGAAAAGAGGAGATGACAACAGTCCTCTGTTCATCTAGAGAGGTCCAACCGCAACAAATATTTGTTCCGTGCCAGAATCGAACCCGCGACATACAGCGCAGCAGTCGATCGCTCATATTTACACACGATCTTTGGGAGTCCACCATCTTGGATTTAGAATGACGTCACGTACCTAACATTTCAGTTCAATCAGAAACCGGGCAATGAGTCGAATTATTCCATAGTTACAAGAGAAGCGAATAAAAACGTGTTAACGAACTTACCTCATTAATAAGTTTAATCAAGTCGGTGTAAAAGGGTTCCTTCTCGAATTTGATTTCAAGGAGTTCCATAAAGCAGTGGTATATCAGTATGCAGTCATTGATCGCAGAGGTGCCTATGTCTGGTTGGAGGTGCCAACACGGTTTACCTCGACGGGTTGTTGAAACGTCTAAGATATCGTCTACTGCCAGTATGTACGCATGCATCTGTTGGGAAATATTTATTTTGATAAAAACGTTGCTCCACACTAGGAATTTCTGCTGTATCGTGGGTGCGTTAACAAACATTTAAACTCACATACACAAGCAGACAGTCCCGGAACAACTATCTGTAGGCCAAACAAATATTTGTTCCGTGCGAGAATCGAACCCGCGACACGCAGCGTATCAGTCAATTGCTCGGCCACTGCGCCAAACTTGTCTATAGCTGCTGTCTGGGTCACATTTCTAGTCTGCGATACCTCAGGTGTTAGACCAAACACAGACTCATCTCCTGTTCAACAACATATAGGTAGTGGGTATTTCAGTCGTTATAGCATTTTTGAAACCCTAGATCTATACCAATCGGCGGGATAATTATTTGTGAGATGACTTTTGAACTTGCCCGTATGTAACTTTACCTAATTAAACTAACGAACCGTAAGAATAACTTCTAACACCTAAATTATTTTGTCGACCTCTTATTGTACAGACGCCAGCAGGTCAAGCTACCCGAAACTGTCAATTTTTCCCAATGAACCTTGAACCTTAAAACTTTAGAAATAAAGTCGAAAATCTATCAAAGAAATCTGACAGATTGTAGTAGCTTGATGTGCAGGCGTCTGTACATGTTCTGTCAATGAGATTTTTAAAAGTGAATTTCTTACCATTTCTAAACTCCATCCTAAAAAGCGAGCTTTGTGTAGTTTTTCTTCTGTGACGTATTGCGACTCTTCCATCGTTTGATACGCGAAGGGCACAGCCAGTACTCTGCCTCCCTTTCCTCCTTCCATTGTGTAATTTAACATCTGTAAATAAGCTTATTTTAACTAAAGACCATGAATGTGTGTATAATGTTTAAGGTTCCGTACCTTAAAAAGAAAAAATGGAAACCATATTGGATCACTTTGTTGTCCGTCTGTCTGTCAAACCCTTTATCTTGGGAACGAGTGGAGGTAGCGAGTTGAAATTTAAACCATACATTCAAGTTTATGGTCTGTGAAAAAATTAACCCTCTTAGTTTACGCAGTTAAAAGATACGGCCGTTTATGTCGCAAGTTGGTACGGATCCCTTGGTGCGGTACTCTTAACTGCACTTGGTTTTGTTGTACCTGTTGATTCAATACTAAACTCTAAAGCGGCCCATACACTTACCATATATAGCACAATATTTTTATTGAAGACTAGCTGGCGGCCGCAGCTTCGTCCGCGTGGTATCGAAAAAAAAGTATCCTATGTGTTATTCCAGACTATGATCAACCTCTGTGCCAATATTAGTAGTACATTGTACTCACCAAGACTTGGTTTATTGACGATCGTTACATAATACACAGATGCGACCGTAGTCGCAGATCAACTAAAAAGATTTTTATTTCATAAAATGTTGGTCCGTATACTTATTTTAACAACTTTGAACCTATGTCGTGTTTTTCGCAAATAAATATATTATAATACAATATTATTATGTATATTTTTTTATCGAGCATTCATTTCCCATTGTTACTAAAACATTAGCAGATATGTAATTCATATTGACATAGAAAAAAAAAATGTTTTATAGACCATAACTCATAAACTACCCAAGCAATTAAATTAATTTGATATGGGACCACTTCCAAAGTAAAGCCTTTCGAACAATCGCCTAACAGTTGGCGGAGTAATCGATGAACAAACATAACCAAGCGGTCAAAACATAGAACCTCCTCCTTTTTTGAAGTCCGCTAGAAGTTGTTTCAGTAGGTTTTATGTGGTTGCTGCCTATACCATGAGTAATAGGGGTAAGTTATATGCAAATGACAAATGAGGATATTCATAACCTTTTAAACATGAAAAATATAGTTGTTAAAAATATGGGAAAATAGGTCTAAATTAGATTACTTACCCGTTTTACTCTAATTCCAACTTCAGGAAACTGTTGTGTGAACTTAGAACTCGTCATCAAACAGTCGATTACTTCAGGCAAAACTGTATCAATCTTCTGCCTATTTTGGTACATTTTAAAAGTGACTGGTTTACTAAATGCTACAGCACTTCTATGCAATGTCCTCAACTGGTTGAAAACTATAGTTTTACGGGGAAATAGCTTTGCCATTTTAACAGAACTGGTGATAATACTGGTGGAAAAACTAGTAAAACATAATGTCTACCGACCATTTATGATGAAGAAAAAAAAAGAGGCTTGTGACGAACGCAACAATCTACGCAATTTCCAATGTTGATTGGGGCATGCTTATTGCCATTTGCATGATATATTGGCACCTTTTCATAATTAACATAGTCCTGATTTATTTATACTATCTACACTAATAACTTTAGTACTGTACAGAAGCAATATAATAATAAATAGATACTAAGTGTAAGAGGAGTGGACGTTTGTATTTATGTGAGTTTGTTTGTAGGCAGAAATATCTTCAACTACTGAACGAATTTTGAAAATTGTTTCACCCATAGAAAGCTACATTATGTGTCAGTCCTAGTGGGTCTAATATAGTTATATTAACCGATCTACATATGTCTAGCTAGGCGAATAGAAATCACACTGGTAATAAAATGCCGAAAGTATGTGTGTAATTTTGTTACTCTTTCACGCTCAAACGCCTAGCCCGATTTTTATGAAATTAAGTATGAAGATAGCATATACCCTAAATTAACAAGTAGGCTATATCCCGGTCTACACAGGTAATACCATGGGGCACAGCTAGTAGTACCTCATATAACGGAGTAATTGGCAGTCACTGCCTAAAGAGTTGGATATAATTGCTTTTTTCTTTAAAAACAATATAATGACGACACGGTTGGCGCAGTGGCTGAGCGATCGACTGTCGCGCTGGTTCAATCCTTGTATGGAACAAATATTTGTATGACCTATAGATGTATGTGAGTTTAATTGCTTGTAAACGCTCCAAGGATACCGGAGAAATCCTAGTGTGGGGCAAAACAATATTTGGCAACCTGATCCGCAGTGCCTGACTCCAGTTTTACTGCTGGGCAAAGGCATCCCCAAAACCATCCATAAGCTCCCAACCCTCCGCGAACCAGCCCCCGCGGTACGGCTAGCTCTATCCATTTACCCATCATAATGAAGTGGAAAAATGTTAGGCTGTTTATAAGCAAATCGGAAGCTGTCTGGAAAATACTTCAGTTTCCAACAATGTCAGTTAATAATATTTCTGGGCTGTATCTTCGAAATCTATGCGGGCGAAGTCGCGTGCGTGTTAGTTATGAAAAGAATGTGTACGTACTAAGATGTGTACGTATCATACATGTTTTGAGAGATTTATAAATAATAACTCATTATCATTTCGAATATGCGTACGACCATGAATTTCCAAAACCGCCAATAGGTAGGTACTGCTACAACGTATAAACACAGCCAATGTCGCGTTTAAGGCTTGGTTTCCATAAAAGAGGACGCGTTTAACCGTGCGGTGACGTTTTTTTTTAAATAAAACTTTGCCCCGCACTAGGAATTTCTTCTGTATTCTGGGTGCGTTTAAAAACATTTAACTCACATACATAACAGCCAGACTCGAAGCAACGGTACCTGTAGGTTATACAAGAATTTATCCCTGAACGCAGCGCATCAGTAGATCACTCAGTCACTGCGCCAACCGTGCCGTCAACGTGCATATCTAAATCCTCACATACGGAAGAAAATACTGCTATACTCTTCAGATATGTGCAAGTCATCATAAAGCTGCTTGATTCGCTTCATATTTGCTGGGTCTTTACTGCCGTAATATTCTTCGAAGGATGAATGTTGGATGTAGTTAAAGCGGTGCAGCGCAGCCAGGCTTCATTCAAGTACATTTTCTTTCTAGAATGACTGTCCCATCTCATCATCAGCTAAAGACAACGCGATAATCGTCCTATAAAAAAAATTATTCTGCCGTGATTTTTTTTATAAGACATTTCTATAGTTCAGTCTAGAACACGTGCCGAGTTCTGTGTTTCTTCAGAGACTCTTAGTAACTTTCTGCTATAATTGCATTACTGATTTTGTAATCTAAAATCTGTAATGCATATTGAAAATACTTACGTAATCATCATCTGCCTAGCATTTTCCCAACTATGTTGGGCTCGGCTTCCAGTCTAACCGGATGCAGCCGAATACCAGTATTTTACGTAGAGTGACTTCTTATCTGACCTCCACAACCCAGTTAATACTGGATAATAGGAAACTCCTTGGTAAGACTGGTTGTCGGACTTTCGGACAACTGACACTGAAACGACTGTCAAAGATCTACAAATGACAGCCGTCTACAGGGACCACTTAATGTGTTTGAAATACAGAGAAATCTTGATATGTAACGGGTGAAACATTAAACAAATAAATAATATATAGTTTATTCAAAAAAAAGGCTTAAATAAGGTTTAGAATTGCATGCTGGTAACCTTGTTTCATAGTCAATGTCAATGAATGTGTTTTGTTTTGTGCCAGACATTTTCAAACTTTTGAGTATGTGTGCGTGCTGTAGAGATCGTATACCTAGGTTTTCGGTAGCAATCATAGTACGACAAGCAAATTATTAAAATGACGTGACCTAGTTAACCAAGCATTATCATTAAGCACGCAGCGTAGTTACAAGTAAAATCAAAGCGTGTAATAAAAACGCATTTATTTCCATCCCGATAGGTAGATACATATCTGTATAGATAACATAACCATAGTAGCAATATTAATGAACCCGCTTATAGTTGGCATTTAAAACTTCCAATAGAAAAATCCTGTCCCCTTCGTTTGGTAACAAATGTATTTGCCGCATTAAATCTTCATACATCGTACGTTCACACTGTTCATACAGTTCAGGTAGATGTACTTCGTCATAAAGCTGCTTGATTTGCTTCACATGCTCTGGGTCTTTACTGCCGTAGTATTCTTCGAAGATAGCTCGTTGTGCATCGTTGCAGTGCTGCAGCGCTGTTACAGCCACCCAAGAGCATTTACCTTCTTGGATATCTCTGCCGGTCTTTCCTGTGACAGCCTCGTCGCCATAGGCGTCCATGTAATCGTCCTTTAAACAGAAATAATGTTTGTTTTACGCTGGATCAGGCTCGTCAGGCATATACATATATTATTAAAATTAAAAACGATTTAATAACGAAGCTAAACTATACGATAGAGCTAGGGATTCAAAAAACTTCACAACGCTGCTTTGTGGTGTTCCCAAGAGACTGGCGGTGTTGCCGCATTGTATGGATTACTGGCCCCTAACCAAGGTAAAAGCCAGCCCTTGGGTTCATGCTAGCGAAGGAGGTAGCCAGGCGTTTGAGGGAGAGAACCTTAAACCAACCCAGCCACCGCGGGAGACGCACCGGGCGCCGGGCGCCGCGAGACGACTCTCGGCCACCGTAAATGCGGGCCTGTGGACGGTGAGCAATGGGTAGCTCACCGTCCGTCCGTCTATTGACGACAGGCAAGTCGACGGCGCGTTCGTGATTCACGCGCGCCTCAAAGAGCTGTCAGAAAAGCAGAAGGGTTGCGGGTTGTTCGAAAGAGATACCGCGGCCCCGGAACGTAAAGGGCAATAGAAGGAACATGGGTGGGTTTTAGTCAGTACACGTCTGACACGCCCCGCCGCTCCGCTCAGAGAAGGGGGGAGTTATTTGATGATTTTACAGAATGCGTTTACTAGGCGTTTAGAAATTTCTTCAAAAGGGCTGTGAGCACTTGGACCTCACGGTCCAAGAGTCAACGAACGACTCGAGTCTAAATTTTCAAAGGTAAGGTGCGTTTGGATATATTTAGGCCACTCCTTCTCATCTGCAGCGGCAACGTCAGTAGAGCACAACGAGCTTAGGACATGTGATGGTTCAAGAGATATCGACACATGTTGCGATTCACATCAAAGGCTTACCCATCTTCAAAGGAAACAAAGACAACCCTCGGGGATTAAAAGGGTGGTATAATGATATGCTATGTGATTTCTGTAAATTCAATTCAATTTTTATCGATTGTTGTCTTCATCATCGATTTTCACATATTTATCCAAGAAAAGGTAAAATAATAATCAGTTTCTATTAGGGTACACAGAAACGTTTTACATTAAAAAGCTAGAATTAAATAATTAGTCCTAAAAATATTGCCAACTATTCGACAACAGATGGCGCTAGTAGTTAAGAAAATGTAAGGGAAGTGTATTAATAACCAAACCAAACCAAATTTAAATAACCAAAATTTTTTTTTTTTAAATTTTGGTTTGACCTCTTGATGCTTGAACCACTGGGTTGTGAGTCTAAAAATCGACACGGAAATTAGTTTTTATTTTTATTTTATTTATTAGGGAAAATTAACAGTTGCACAATACAGTAACAAATAAAAAAAAATTACACAAAGAGAAAAGACAAATGCACAACTAACGACATTTTCCAAAGAATACAAAAAAAAAAGATAGTTATGAATAAAGTATCGCTGTGTTTCTTACCTGACACTGCATTAGTCTCCCAAAGTCCATACAGATATTATTTAATTCGTTAGTAGCTTTCGTTTTCCCATCCTTTACTAATAGCAGAGGCAAAAATATCGGCAATTTAAAGCTATAATATGGGCATTTGGTATCAGCAATAGCTCTAAAGATTCGGTCAGTGTTAAATATATAGATGTTGTTCTTTTCTTTGTTGTAATTTGACCATAAATCTAAATGTTCACCCACGGTAACCTTGGAAATGGCCTGTAAAAGGTACACATTGGTATAAGAAACTAATATCTGTACAGGAATTCACAAAGGAATTCAAAAGGATTCACTTCAACACACGCGTAGTGTAATTACAGTAAAGCAGGCCATAGGCCATAGACTAGGGTCTATGCCACGTCAAATGGCGATGCTATGCAGAATGACTGCCAGGTAGCCTTAAATATCGTGTTGTAATTTCCTTAAATAGATGACCTGAAAATCATGGGCAGTCCCAGTGCACATGTCCGTTCAGAGGATTCGAAAAGCTCAGGAGTTTTCTCCAAATAGTTTAATGTAAATATAAAGTTAAGGTTAAATGGAGCCGCTTAGCGGTTTCAGCAGCCGCATCAGAAGCGCCAGTTCAGACCGTCGCCGTCGTGTTATTCGTATTTCAAAAAAAGTTTCAGCTTTGTTAAATACAATTAATTACCTCATTAAACTGCCTTAACAAGTCCGTGAATATGGGAGATTTCCCGAAGTAAACATCCAGTACTTCCATCATGGATTGGCGCACGAGTAGAGCATCATTGATGCTATTTATACCGACATTTGGTTGGAGGTACCAGCACGGCTTTCCACGACGCATGGTTCCACCATCTAATATATCATCATATATCAGGAGTTGTGACTGTAACTGAAAGAAGATTTTACGTATGTATCTGGCAGAAGATAAATCACTGGGTATAAGGGATTTATTCATAAATACTAATTAAAGCTGAAAAAAAAAGTTATGTTAAAACAAATGCAAACTTGAAACATTTAACATGAAAAAGCGATTTTTAAACAAATCTTGATTCTTTATTCAAAAAATGTAGAAAACACTAAACTCAGTTACTAAGGAAAGAAGGAAAGAAATAATAGTCGCAATGACAACGAGCTCTCAAAATTGCTAGCAATTGAGTGAGTGCATTCGGGTGACAGGAGGTAATTGTTTTTTTTATTGTCTATGTTTTCCCACAGTCTGTCATTTTTAGTTTTAGGTAAAAACCCCTTGAAGTTATCGTTAGTACCTCCATTATCTTCACTACGAGAGATCTGGTGCAGGGCCATAAATTAATAATAATTTACCATTTCTGCACACCAGCCGAGAATGCGGGCGGAATGCTGCGTTTCTTCTGAGAAGTTATCTGGTTCTTCAAACATCCTGTACCCAATAGAAACCATTAATCCTCTGCCTAGCTTCCCTCCAGGCACTGTGTATTCTAAGAGCTGAAACATAAAGCGTAAAGAACTTAGTTAATTAATTACCGAACTCAATAATTAAACACTAGCAAATCCAAAATTATACGAAGTGACTATTTACTACGAAAATTTTAAATGCTGATTATTCCATTTAAGGCAACTAAGTTGCTTCATAACTGAAATTATAAAAAGAAGTTTTTTCATCAAGATAATTTTGACGGAAGAAAATATTAAGGCGGATACTGAAATAAAATAAAAATAACTGGGAATTAGGAAATGGTCCAGCATTTAAAAAAAGTACTGTAAAATTATGAATGTTAGGTGTGCCTGCATCCAAAGATTTTTTAAATTTGTTCTATTGGTTCTTTACTACGAGCAAAGCGGAGTAAACCAAATATGGTAACTATTTATTCTAAAATCGAAAAAAAAACCTTTTTGATCCAGCTTCGAACTTCTGGTACTTCTGTTAACTTAGGGCTGGTCACTACGGAGTTTATGACTTCAGGCAGGACATCTAGAAATGCTTTCTTTTCCGTGTCCATGTTAAAACTTGGCACTAGAGATCCATCTGTACTTTTACATAAGTGTCTCAACTGGAAATACGTATTACGGCGGAATAATGTGGTTGCCATTGCTTAGGCTTGACGGTACGAGTCACAGTAAAAATGTAATTCAAACATTTGTCATGTTTGCTAACATATACCGTCCCTTATCGGAGTCAACAAATATTTATATTCTACTAGCCTTTGCCCGCGGCTTCGCTCGCGTCAATTACAGGATAACACAGTTCCTCTTTCCTGATTTACCCCTGCGCCTTATTTATTGCAATAGCGATGCTAAATCTCCCTTTTCTTCCCTCTTTCTATCTATATCTTAAGCTTTAAAAAAATTGCCTATTTTCGTCTCCAGAGTCCCAACTATCTCTGTACGAAAATTCATTAAAGTCGGTATAGCTACTTAGGCGTGAAGACGTAACAAACAAACTCACTTTCACTTTTATAATATTAATAAGGATTTTTATAAAATATTCTATTTTTTTAAAATTGAAAATATATCCTTTGTACCGTACCCAATTGATATATTTATTAAACAAACTAGCCACTCCACAGGGTGTCAAACATTTTTATTTTTGACGAAATTTTCTTATTGGTTTAGGATTTCTTTCATTTCTTTTTTGCTACAAGTGTGTATTTGGACGAGTATGTTAATTTTCTAAGATTGCACACTATGTTTTACATTGTGCTATAGTCTGGTAGCAAAACTTTTTGATTTTCTGGAGTTTTAACTCTAAATAATGGCTTATCTGAGTGGAGGACTAAAGGAGTATTTTTCCTATGAACAGTAATTATGTTGTTATACTTACACCAGGATAATCACAATACTTACGTCAGTAGCCACTTCTAGCACTCCAAAGTATTTATTTAAGCTGTCAGTACCTCCACAAACTGAATCAGGACAATCTTAGACTGTAATCTTAAGTCAAACAAAGTATGTGTCTACTTTGACTTTGCCCAGTTCATAAGTGATTCGTACAAATCTGAATAAATAATCAACATTGAAAAAACAAAAATGGTGTTTTTATTTTTCCATTTAAACCGAGTTCCAAAAGGAAGAGGTCATCAATACTTCTGAATTCAGGTGTAATTTTGCTATGCATTAATTTATTTTTATACTGTTAACAACAAATGTCATGGAGATAGGCTGGTCAAACCTCCACATTCTGGAATACGGTAAAAAAGTAAAGTCAAATTAAAGTCTATGAATTTTGCCCTCAAACACCTATCAGTAATCATCAGACTGGAAGTAAGTTTAAGCCAAATACGAGCTTCAGCGGTAGTATAAACGTAAATAAAAACGTCGATTTTTAACAATAATTATCTTGTAGTATTTTAGTCAAATTATTTGCAACAAACACAATTCTTAAAATCCTTACTAATATTATAAAAGCGATAGTGAGTTTGTTACGTCTTCACGCCTAAATGGCCAAACTGATTTTGATGGATTTTGGTACAACGATAGTTGGGACCCTAGAGACGGACATAGGCTAAAAAAATGTGAGAAAAGGGGAGAAAGAGGGAAGAAAATGAGAGAGAAAGTTTTTCGATCATCACGCGGGTTTAGGTTAGCGTTAGCCCAAAGCAATTATGCCACGCGGACGAAGTCGCGGGCGAAAGGTAGTGTTAAAATAAAATATGTTTTCACGTATTATGTTTGCAGTTTAATTTATTCTAGATTTTTACAAAACTTATTAATAGAGAAACGTACTTATGTTGCAGAAAATTCATCATTATCGCTACTTTTATTACAATAGGTGCAATAGTAAAGGTTTTATATCTTACTAGCTGTTCCCCACGGTTTCACCCGCGCTGCTCAGCACCTGTTGGTCGTAGCGTGATGTTATATAGCCTATAGCCTTCCTCGAGAAATGGACTATCCAACACTAAAAGAATTTTCCAATTCCAACCAGTAGTCCCTGAGATTAGCGCGTTCAAACAAACAAACAAACTCTTCAGCTTTATAATATTAGTATAGATGTATCCACATCTACAAGTATTTGTTTCGTGCATATCTGAATTTTACAGGCGTGATTATTGCTATTGAATCGTGACAATGTGATAATACAATACATAACCAAGCGATTGCAGCAATCGAGAGATTGACAGTCTGTATAATAAGTTTATTTATTTATTTACACTTCATTTACAATATGGGTACATAGGCGGACTTAATGCCATAAGGCATTCTCTACCAGTCAACTTTTTTTTTATCATAGAATTCCATCATATTCCGAAAAAAATAGGGCGTATAACATCTTACCCTTTCAACTGCTTCATTGCCCAACGCCGAGTGCCATTTGGCGTCATACAACGAATAGGACTTGTACTTCTTGCCGTCGTTAAAAAAAACTATTTAAATATCGAATATGCTGTAGGTATAGATGTCTTTTTTATTGTGAAACTACATTAAGAAATTATTTAAATATCGAATATGCTAAATAGATGTCTTTTTTATTGTGATACTACATTAAGAAACTCGTTTATAGCTGGCATTTAAAACACATAAAAGAAATTTCCTCGACCCTTCATGCGGTATTTCGTGTATTCGTCGCATTAAATCTTCATACATCGTACGTTCACACTGTTCATACAGTTGAGGTAGATGTACTTCGTCATAAAGCTGCTTGATTCGCTTCACATGCTCTGGGTCTTGACTGCCGTAGTATTCTTCGAAGATAGCACGTTGTGCATCGTTGCAGTGCTGCAGCGCTGTTACAGCAACCCAAGTGCATTTTCCTTCTTGGATATCTCTGCCGTTCTTTCCCGTAACCTTTTCATTGCCATAGGCATCCAAATAATCATCCTTTGAACAAAAAAAAAGTATTTATAAGAACGTTTCTAAGTCCGAACCGGTGTAACCGCTTATAATAGAAAAGAATAGAATTAACTTTATTGCACACCAAAATTGAAAAAACTGTTTTACAAAAAAGTGCCAAATCTATGGTTACAATGGCGGTCTTATCGCTAAAATAGCAATATCTTCCAGACAACCTTTTGGATGGACTTGACGAATATAAAAAAATACAACTAGGGGTAGTAAAATTAACAATTGACTACCCCCCCCCCCCATTGTATTTTTAACTTAACATTTAGTTCAAATGTTTGGAAGCCCCAAAAAAAACAGGTCAAGTGCAAGTCCAACTCTCGTATCGAGGATATATGGAATCCTCCTTTTGAATGCATATAATAATAAAATAATGCAATAAACTTTTCGAAAACTGTAAGATGGCTCTTATTGCACTACAGTTAGGTTCAACATGCAATGTATTTCTTTGTCTGATTTCACCACAGAACAATAAACAACTGCTGAAATCCTTAAAGCCAGTGGTGTTTGTTTTAGAGCAAGGAGGCGTGTATTTTTTTAAAGCCTTTCAATTTATCTAAAAAAAAAATAAGAATCTCACAAATAAACATGACCTTTTATAAAATAATTTGCTAATAACAACAAATTGACATTTAAATAGCCGCGTACCCACCTAGCGCACAGGCTCGCGCGGCAGCCTCGGTGTCCGGATCGCGAGCGATGGCTCCCTCGGCAGCCTCAGTAGTTTTGTTCAATTTACACGAGGCCGCCTCGCGAGGCAGGCTGAGCCATCATAAGTCCGAGAGTATTCGTAATGGACAGTCGTGTATTTTCAGCTGCAGCTATTTTCCTAGCTGCTTATTGTTTAAAGAAACGAAAACAGTCACGTATCAAGAAAAAACGCGAAAAGACGCTTCTGGATTAAGCGAATGGACTCCTCCTGACTGCCCATGATATAAAAATTACACAAGACAAACACGGCAAGAGACAAACTTGAAGTAGCTTCGCGCGCGAGCCAAAACATAACCGTCCCCACCTAACGCACAGCGCTCGCTGAGGCACCTTTGAGCGCGTCAAGTTTACCGACAACAGATGGCTCGGGGCCGAGCCGTGCTCGGTCGAGCAAACGCGCGCACGAGGCAGGCCGAGGCATGTCCACACCAGCCGAGGCATTTTGCTCGCGAGGCTGCCGCGCGAGCCTGTGCGCTAGGTGGGTACGCGGCTATTGAATGCTATATTCAAAATTATTTGATTTAATTACAGTTTAGTATAAGGCTGTTTAGCGGCGACCATAGCTTTTCCTTTAGAATGGAAAGACAAAGCGCCGGGAAAACACAAATTAAATATTGAATAATGACAAAGGCGCTTTTTTTAAATATCTCCGTAAGTGTATTGAAAAACATCGTTTGATTCACGTGAGAATTTGTCACTGCTGTTCTCGCCTCTATAACACCCTCGCCTTGCGGCTCGGGCGTGAAATCCGCCGCGGCCGCGATTACAAAGTTTCGTCTCTTGAATCAAAAAGTACTATTTTTATTAGGTTTTAAAGTATATCTTACCTGACACTGCATCAGTCTCCCAAAGTCCATACAGATATTTTTTAATTCGTTAGTAGCTTTCGTTTTTCCATTCTTTACTAATAGTAGAGGCAAAAATATCGGCAATTTAAAGCTATAATATGGGAATTTGGTATCAGCAATAGCTGTAAAGATTCGGTCTGTATTAAATATTTCAATATTGTTCTTTTCTTTGCTGTAGTTCGACCATAAATCTAAATGTTCAGCCACGGTTATCTTGTCAAAAGTCTATAAAATAATAATTTAAACCATATTAGTATTGCAGCAGTCGGTCTAAAATAGGATGATAATACGAATTACGTTAAAATTCTTAAAATGGTCACAGTCGCATTGTGATTTGTCACTTTGTGACCATTTTAGGAATGGTAACATAATTCATATTATTAACCTTTAATGATTCTGCTTAAGCTGCCTAAGCACTATGTAAATAATAAATTAGCAATTCACACCATCCTACTTAATATACGAATGTTTGAGAGGATGTTTTGATGTTTGTTATTCTTTCACGTCAAAACGGCTGAGCGGAGCTTAATGAAACTTGGCACAGAGGTAGACTATAGTCTGGAATAACATAGAAGATACTTTTTCTTTTCGATATCATGCTGGCAAAGCCGCAGGGGCTAGCTAGTTATTAAATAAAATTCAACACACGCTCACTTCAATTACAGTGACCTACAGGTCACTTCAGATATAAGCCACGCTGGATGGCAATGCTTCTTCTTAGGCCAAAGAAGTCCGATTTAGTAGGCGTGAAATTTTATTAAAATGAAGTGCGGAAGGGCCCATGACCACGGATCAAAACTGTGGTTGTTTGGGGGTTTCAGCAACCGCAGCAGAAGCGCCAGCACAGTCCCTTTGCTTGCATTATGGTAGATGTTCGTGAGTTTAAATATAATTGTATCTAAGTTAAATGCAATTATTTTGACGAAACAGTTGGCGCAGTGGTTGAGCGATTGACTACTGCGCTGCGTGCTACGGGTTCTATTCGAGCACGGAACAAATATTTGTATGACCTACAGATAGTTGTTCCGGATCTGGCTGTTTGTGTATGTGAGTTTAAATGTTTGTAAACGCACCCACGATGCAGGAGAAAGTCATAAGGTGGGGCAACGTTATAAAAAAAAACGTTACTTACCTCATTAAACTCTCTTAATAAGTCGGTGTATATGGGAGTGTTCCCGAAGTACAAATCCAGTACTGCTATTATAGATTGGTTTATAAGCCGACCGTCGTTGATGCCAAACACTCCGACATTTGGTTGGAGGTACCAGCACGGCTTTCCACGTCGCATAGTTCCACCATCTAATATATCATCATATATCAGGATTTGTGCCTGTAACTGAAAGAAGATTGTTAGGTACACACGACGACACATCAACCTATACAAAACCAGTTTATCTTTCATCGTACGAGAAATCCGCGGTGTACGATCCGTTGTTAAGAGATCAGTATAAACTCTTTTGTATAGGTTGATATGTCTTCGTGTGTACGCAACTGAAGATAACACACTAACGGGTTCCCTCTATCTGGCAGAATCTTGATGTTCCGAAATTTATTTGGCATAACACACTTAGCATAATTTTCTTTAACCGAACATTTTAAAGGCATTAAAAATATTTGGTATAATTATCATTTGGCATAATGTTTAAAACTTCGAATTAACAATGGCATACTTTTAAGATGGCAGAATTACATTTAGTATAATTACGATTCGCAAAGTTCAAATTTCGCATAATATATTATTTGGTATAATTTCACTTCGCATACTATGCAGGCGGCAGTAATGGCTAGGTTAGGTTAGGTTAAAACTGTGACCTCCCACGCACGAGCCGAGCGAGCGAAGCGAGCGGTGCCGCGGCAGCGGCCGGCGAGTGCCAGAAACGACTTGCGTTAATAGAAAAAAGAGATTGTTTTAAGTAGGTTACCCGGAACTGAACTATTTAGATTAGGATACTTAATTAGTTATTGAATTCAATGACATAATCTCAAATTCAATTAAACAATAACTAAAATAAATGACATTATTTTAAAGAAATAATTAATCAAAATAAATGAAACTTATAATGACAAAGATGACCCTAACTATAAACTTTCTACGATATGACAATTTTGCCGTTTAATGATCATCGATATAAAATATATTATGCCAAAAGACGATTCTGACTATGAACTTTCTGCGATATGATGTTTCTACTTTTTAAATATTATGCATATGAAGTTTATGCCTAGAGATGATTCTGACTTACAAAATTATGAGTTTAGAATGTATGATAAATGAGTGTCTGCTAAACTATTTTCTGCGAAGTGAAGTTTATGCCATCCGTTGTTATGCAAAATAAAATTATGACATAAAAAGTTCTGCTATAAAGGGTGGACCCCACACTAACATTGTATTTTTTCACAAACAATTTCAACTGAGAGGCATTTAAATAGGGTTCCCTCTATCTGGCAGAATCTTGATGCTCCGAAATTTATTTGGCATAACACACTTAGCATAATTTTCTTTAACCGAACATTTTAAAGGCATAAAAAATATTTGGTATAATTATCATTTGGCATAATGTTTAAAACTTCGAATTAACAATGGCATACTTTTAAGATGGCAGAATTACATTTAGTATAATTGCGATTCACAGAGTTCAAATTTCGCATAATATATTATTTGGTATAATTTCAATTGGCATACTATGCAGGCGGCGGTAATGGCTAGGTTAGGTTAGGTTAAAACTGTGACCTCCTACGCACGAGCCGAGCGAGCGTAGCGAGCGGTGCCGCGGCAGCGGCCGGCGAGTGCCAGAAACGACTTGCGTTAATAGAAAAAACCGGCCAAGAGCGTGTCGGGCCACGCTCAGTGTAGGGTTCCGTAGTTTCCCGTCCGTCACAATAAGTGTTCCCACTTATGAGTTTATTATTTGTTTGACGTGTAACACTAGAGAATTGTATTTCCTAATTAATACTTTAATTAATAATTTTGGATTGCGAGAACCGATTTCAATAATTCTTTTTTTTTTGTTTGAAAAAAGATACGTTCAGGATAATAAAATATGTAAACGAAGTTAAAAAAAATGCTTGCATATACGATTATACTACAAACTTAGTCCAGAAATTATTTTGTACAACTTTTTGTCTTTTTTGTACAAAAACTGTTGTGTCAATCAAGTTCAAAATAATTTTCATAGAAAGTCCTTATAAAGTTCTACTTTTCAGATTTTTTTCATATTTTCTAAACTTATGGTTCAAAAGTTAGAGGGGGGGGGGGACATTGTTTTTTACTTTTGGAGCGATTATTTCCGAAATTATTGACAATATCAAAAAATGATTTTAGTAAACCCCTATTCATTTTTAAATACCTTTCCAACAATATATCACACGTTAGGGTTGAAATTAAAAAAAAAATCACTCTCCACTTTACATATAGGGTGGCTACCCTAATAAAACATTTTTTTCCAATTTTTATTTTACCACTTTGTCGGGGAGATTGATATACATATTGGTACCGAATTTCAGCTTTCTAGTGCTAACGGTCACAGAGATTAAGCGAGGACGGACGGACGGACGGACGGACGGACGGACGGACAGACAGACATGGCGAAACTATAAGGGTTCCTAGTTGACTACGGAACCCTAAAAAGAGATTGTTTTAAGTAGGTTACCCGGAACTGAACTATTTAGATTAGGATACTTAATTAGTTATTGAATTCAATGACATAATCTCAAATTCAATTAAACAATAACTAAAATAAATGACATTATTTTAAAGAAATAATTAATCAAAATAAATGAAGCTTATAATGACAAAGATGACCCTAACTATAAACTTTCTACGATATGACAATTTTGCCGTTTAATGATCATCGATATAAAATATATTATGCCAAAAGACGATTCTGACTATGAACTTTCTGCGATATGATGTTTCTACTTTTTAAATATTATGCATATGAAGTTTATGCCTAGAGATGATTCTGACTTACAAAATTATGAGTTTAGAATGTATGATAAATGAGTGTCTGCTAAACTATTTTCTGCGAAGTGAAGTTTATGCCATCCGTTGTTATGCAAAATAAAATTATGACATAAAAAGTTCTGCTATAAAGGGTGGACCCATTTAAATATTATAAACCGGCCAAGCTTGAGTCACGCACTAAGGGTCCCGTATAAAATTGCGACGTAAACGACTGCATCTCTATTGACTGCGTAGAGGGATGATTTTATCACAGGTCCAAGGGACCACAGCTTTGAGTATATGGTTTTAATTTTATTTCGATACCTCTAAGCGTCCCAAAGATTAAAAGTGAGCGGACAACAGAGATTGAAAGTGATCCGGAGTGATAGGGGTTTCATTTTTCCTTTGAGGTACGGAACCCTAAAGATGTACCTATGTTTTGCTTTGTTTAATTCATACACGATAACCACGATAGCCCTCATTACCAAACTTCATGCGGGCGAAGTAAGCTAGTTATATTAACCATTTCTGTACACCAGCCGAGAATGCGGGCGGAATGCTGCGTTTCTTCTGAGAAGTTATCTGGTTCTTCAAACATCCTGTACCCAATAGAAACCATTAATCCTCTGCCTAGCTTCCCTCCAGGCACTGTGTATTCTAAAAGCTGAAACATAAAAGGTCATTGAACTCAAATCTTAAACACATTAGCAAAAATGCTTACCGATTCGTAGAATCCGTATGAAAAAAAAAACTGTTCCGTTCTGGTGAAACAGCATTTTATTTATTACAAAATGTTTTCGCAAAAATGGGGATTATACCATTCAGCGTCAAAAAGTTCCTTCACTAGTAAAATTATTAAAACATATTTTTCCCACTCTACAATAATTATGATAAATAAAATATGAGGGCGGAAACTATCGGATACCTAAATAAAAAAAAAACTGCGTATAAGTAAAAAATCATGTCATTTAAGAAAACCCAGTATTGCACTTATGTTTTATTTTATTTAGATATATATGTTATGAATCGATTAATGGAGCAAGGTAGACATTAGAATTTTAAACAAAGCGTTTAATATTTTGACCACCAGTGGGATAACTTGGCGGGACAGAGCGGACTATTTCGAAAATGCATACCTCCTGTTTATTCTTAAATTTCTAACCTTTTTGATCCAGCTTCGAACTTCTGGTACTTCTGTTAACTTAGGGCTGGTCACTACGGAGTTTATGACTTCAGGCAGGACATCTAGAAATGCTTTCTTTTCCGTGTCCATGTTAAAACTTGGTAAGCTAGATCCATTTGCACTTCCATGTAAATATCTCAACGGGTAGTAGAAAAAGGTATTACGGCGGAATAACGTGGTTAACGCCATTGTTTAGGCTTGACGGTACGAGTCACAATACAAATGTAATTCAAACATTTTTTATGTTTTATAATAAATACATACCGTACCGGAATAGGCAGTTATTTATTGCCTAATTGTAATAATTGTGGAATATTACGTACATATGTGATTATGATGCCAGTCTTTACAAGTAAGAGTAACAAGTACAATACGACGACCCTGATTGTAAGTACTTATTAGTAGTAGTTAGTACTTATTAGTAGTAGTACTTATGAGTAGTAGTAATAGTGATTTCAGGGCCCAAGCACGAGCACGTGGTTTTAGATCTTGGTAACGTAACTTAAATACCTAGGTCAGTCATAAACTATTAATCAAATTGTTCTATCCACTTAATGTTGAATTTTAGCGGTCATCTACAAACGCAAACGATTAGAAGCAATGACCTTGTATGATATTGTTAATGGCAATTTTGACTTTATCAATCTGGACAATGTACAGTCACAAACTTGATGTTCGTGTATATGTATTTATTTTTCAAACTTAAAAGATTCTTTTTCTTAATCAGAATTCCAAAAAGTGAGAATTGAGGGAGAAAGAGGGAATATAAGAGAAAACTTAGCTTTGCTATTACAATAAATGAGACGCAAGGGCAAAAACAACAGGTAGCAGGTACCTGAAAATCAGGAAGGGGGAACTGTGTTACCCTGAATTTAACGCGAGCGAAGTCGCGGGCAAAAGCTAGTTTATTATAAATAAAATTTTGTAACACGCTTTAATCACCTCATAAGCAAAATAATAAATTAATAAAATACACCGATATTACACTATACAGGGTGGCCAGTAGATAGGCGTAAAAAAAGATGCTTTATGCTAAGGGGTACCCGAATTACCCCGAATGTATGTTCCGCGATTATTTGTAGTTTAGGAGCTAGAATTTCTTTAAGTTCTATTTTCAAAATTTTCACCTAACATTGGTTTTTATTTTTTATGTCTTTATTCCTATCATTTTTAGATATTATTTTTTGTGGAATCTATTAGCGATAGCAATAGCTACCATGCAAAAAAAACCGTTTGCCTAGGCATTGTAGAACTTACCACAAAATTAGTCCAAAGTTCAAAATTACCATTGGAGTTCGATAATCAAAAATGTTCAGAGCTTAAAAAAAAATAAGTTAGGGGTGCCAGAGGTTTCTAAATGATCTTAAAAACTTCTATGGACCTTCAACAGACAAAATCGGTAAAAAAAATATAGAGCTTGATCGGGGATTATTTCCTGTAATTAGCGTTGATAGCAATAATAGTAGATTATTAACCAAGGGGATAAAGCAGTGTCTTCTGTCGTGGGTGACGATTTAAACCGCGAGTGTAGCGAGAGATTTAAGTTTACCCAAGACTAAGACAGCTTTATCACCGAGGAAAATACTCTACTTTTCGTACCATTTGCGAAAAAAATAACACAGTAATAATATGAGATAAGCATTTATTAAAGATAATGACATTAAAAGTAAAAGTTAAGATTCGAACATTGGTCCAATTATTTATAAAGAGAGCTACACTTTTGTTTGGTACATTTATTGTTGATGAGTATGATTGCGGCAGCATTTGCACTGATGGAATCCGACAATAAACTGTCACTGTCGCTTTGATTTAACAATGTATTTTTAAAACATTAACTTATTTATAAAAATAAACTTAACGTTTATGTATTTCAAGAAAACAAAATCGCGGCAAATTCCTAGACTAATATGTTTTGTCGGAAAAGCAAAGGTATCAATCATACGACCTCGTCGGTTTTGGTAATTTTATTTAATAATCATTATTTAATGCATATTAATTGCGTGTTCCTTTTTAAAAAAGATGCTTAATGCTTTATATACCTACAAACTCAATGGTGTAAACACAGATGTAGTTCAGTATTAAGTATTCCAATTTTAAATCACATTCTCTCCCTAGGGGATGAATGAAATTCAGTACAATTTTCTTTCCCTGTTTTTGACAGATTAAAAATGACTATTGTTATGTTCGCTTTTTGTGGCATAGAATGTCACTTTTTTGAGCAAGTGGTACGAAAAGGTATTTTTACAGTTATTGTTATAATTTGGGATTTCTTTATTTTTGCCACTTTTATGTCAAAAAAGTACGGTAGATAGTTTACAAATTTTAATAAAACACGTTACAAAAGGTTTTCAAAGTGCCGCCTTACCACAGAAATGCACAATCTACATCTACGGAGGAAATTGTCTTTTAGTTGTAAACCATGTCTCGTCTCAGTGTTAAGTTAACGTCTGACAGCAAAATTGGTAATTCTTCAAAAACTTTTGTAGGTGGTTCCATCGAGCTTGGACAGCGGTCTGGCTATGGATTCTCCATAGTCCGCTATCGAGAATCCTCATTCCGTAAGACCATAAAATTTTCAACACCGCTTCAGTGTGAACATGTGGTCCGGCGTTCTCAACGGTGAACTACCAATTAGTTTACCACCACCATTCGAGCTGCCGTCCAGGCTCGTGATGGTACGCACGGGACGCTAACAATGAGGAAGAGCTAAAACGGAAAATTGAAGAAGCGGGAAATGTTGTAAGAAGTAACAGAGAAGCCTTTAGACAACTAAAAGACAATTTTCTTTTAGTTGTCTAAACAAACAAGTTCTTTAGCAAGAAGTTCTAAGTGCTGTTACCGGTGGCCAGGGCTTCAGAGAGAACTTCCTCATTGATGCTGTTTTCTGAATCAAGTCCTTGACCCAGCACGGCAATGCGAACCGTTTCATTGGTTGGTCGAGGCTCTTCGCTACAAGTCCATTAAACGTAACGACTATACTTGGAGAGAGTCCACGAGCCACATGCTGACAGCCTTGTTTTTTTTTACCATTCTCGGCATTCAAGAGCTTCTCGTCATGAGGGACAGTGATGTCAACAATTATTGACGGCGCTCTCGGCGATCTCTCACCACAACATCATGTTTATTTGCTCCAATAGTCCTGTCTGGGACGCTAGGTCGATCCTAATACAATGTAACAAGTTTGTACTGCAAAGCAAGTTGCTAATAGAAAATGCTAGTTAGTAGATTATGTCTGTACTTGCACAAACCGCCGACTCGCCGTGAATAAGACGAGATTTACCGGAAACAATATCGGATTGATTCACCGGGGCGATCGATGTCCGATAGATGTCAACAGTACCGTCTCTTTTCTTTTTGCACATGGGTAATTATAACCTACCCATATTCCTCCTTTTGCCCTTTATGTTCCGGGGCCGTGGGATACCTCTTTCGAACAACCCACAACCGCGGCCCTGACCTCGACAATATGTTTCCAATAATAATTTGTTATGATAACGTTATAGCACAGACAGACCTTTGGTTTCCTCGAACAGCTACCCTTTTATTCCACTGAGGGAAAGAGACAGAGCTATTCAAGGTGTCTAGCACCATCTCTTTTTCACACAGGAATACGAGCTGCTATATGATGTCATGGTAGCTCGACTGTCGGTCATTCATGTCAGGTCATTGGAACATAGTCAAGATACGGACGGACAATTTAGTACACAGGACAGTCATTAATGTGCAAAACTACAAGTTGTGCCAGTTCTCATTAGTTAAGGAGAGCGGGGTGAGGCGTTGTCTTGTGTAGGTATATTTTTTGTTCTATATGTCACTTGCATGCTTGCAACTCAAATGACAAGGTATATAACAAAATCGAATCGGTATTTGTTTTATTTTTTATTTTGTGTGGTTAAGAAACTCGTGTATAGTTAGCATTTAAAACATATAAAAGAAAAATTCTAGTCCCTTCATGAGGTATCTCAAGTATTCGACGCATTAAATCTACATACATCGTACGTTTACACTGTTCATACATTTGAGGTAGATGCAACGCATCATAAAGCTGCTTGATTCGCTTCACATGTTCTGGGTCTTTACTGCCGTAGTATTCTTCGAAGATAGCTCGTTGTGCATCGTTGCAGTGCTGCAGCGCTGTTACAGCAACCCAAGTGCATTTTCCTTCTTGGATATCTCTGCCGGTCTTTCCTGTGACAGCCTCGTCACCATAGGCGTCCATGTAATCGTCCTTTAAACAGAAATAATGTACGTTTTACAAGCACCTCTGCTGGGATTCGCTTTAAGGTTCGATTCTTAAGACGGACATCGTTAGAAATGTATTAAAAACTGTCACACACGTATTACAGGCTTTTATTTTTCCGGATGGTAAATCATCAAATAACTTCCCCCGCTTTGGCGGAGCGGGGAGGAAGGTCAGACTTTTACTGGCTAAAACCTATGCATATTCATTCTTTTGCCCTTTGTTTTTCGAACAACTCGCCGGGCGGGCAGAGCTTCTGGCAGGCCCCAATGCCAACATGTGTGGGTTTTAGTTAGTACAAGTCTGACAGTCTCTCCCGCTCCGCTCAGAGCAGGGGAAGTTATTTGAAGATTTCCCATTCCCAAGAAAAAGCCCTTTACCCCTGAACCACAGGCTGTAAGTGTAAAAATGAACACGGATATTAGTTTTCAAAAAGGTATCGCCTTATATCTTACCTGACACTGCATCAATCTCCCTAAGTCCATGCAGATATTATTTAATTCATCAGTAACTTTCTTTTTGCCATCTTTCACTAAAAGCAGAGGCAAAAATATTGGCAACTTGAAGCTATAGTATGGGCATTTGTTATCAGCAATGGCTGAATAGATTCGGTCCGTGTTGAGTACATCAATGTTTTTCTTTTCTTTGTTGTAATTTGCCATTAAATCTAAATGTACACCCACGGTTATCTTGTCAACTGTCTGTAAAATAATAATTTTCGCATTAGTTACAACCTTCCATACACCATTTTAAAAATAATCACCCATCACTCCACTCTACGCAGTATGATTAGCGGCATAAACTAAAAAAAACATCAAATTCAGTAAACGCTCTTTTAAGTTCAATAGAATATCTACATTATCCTTACCGACGTAGAATACATTCTCAAGCTATTACTTTGCTGCTGTTTTGTTTTCTGGTTGTGTCGAAAATACAGTCATAATTTCAGTTCTAAACTAGGATTCCTCCTAAAGTAGGTACGATGACGAAACATTATTTTAAATCTCGATGCGTCAATCCATCAATTATTTGAATAAAAGTAGGGTTATTTTGCACAAATAGGATTCTTTGTGTCAATTTAGGATTTCTGTCCGCACTCCTGGTGCGGACAGAAATCCTACTTTTTAGTAAATGACTTTTTAGGATGATTTAGTACTTGATATGAATACCTATTAGTATTAGTCATTTAACTATAAAATACATTAAAAAAGAAAATCGTTGCCCCACACTAGGAATTTGTCCTGTTTCGCGAGTGAGTTTACAAACATTTAAAGTCACATAGACAATCAGCCAGTCCCGAAACAACTATCTGTAGGCAATACAAATATTTGTTCCGTGCGGGGATCCAACTTTTACTAACTCACATTATGCTGTACTTTTCAATAAAAAGAGGAGCTCGTGGCTAAATAATAGCAGCCGCTCGGGTCGATCTTTAGGTTAAGCCGCGCTTGCCTAGGTTGGTCTGTGGATGGGTGACCACCCGTTACATACCGAGTTTCCTCCGTGCCTCGGAAAGCACGTTAAGCCGTTGGTCCCGGCTGTCATTTGTAAATCTTTGACAGTCGTTACAAGTAGTCAGTGTGCCGAAAGTCTGACAACCAGTCTTACCAAGGGGTATCGTATTACCCAGTATTAACTGGGTTGTGGAGGTCAAATAGGCAGTCGCTCCATGTAAAATACTGATATTCAGCTGCATCCGGTTAGACTGGAAGCCGACCCCAACATAGTTGGGAAAAGGCTAGGCAGATGATGATGCTGTACTTTTCAATATAATTATATGTTTGTTCTAAATACGTAAATTTATTGTGATTACCTCATTAAACCGTCTTAGTAAATCAGTGTAAATTGGAGTTTTTCCAAAGTACATATCAAGTACTGTCATAAATGATTGATTTACAAGTAGAGCATCATTGACAGCGGACACTCCGACATTCGGTTGGAGGTGCCAACACGGCTTGCCACGCCGAATGGTTCCCCCGTCATATAGATCATCTAGTATCACAAATTGTGTCTGAAACTGAAAGAAGATTTAGGTAAGCAACTGGTAGGCGGTATTGGCAAGAAGAAGACGAAAGCGAGATATCACCGCGAAAGTTTGCATAGTTAAGGTCCACACTGTAGAACCTTGAATACAGAAATAGGAACGTTGCACAGTGAAGTCCTGTCAACTGTGTTTTCTTGCTACAATATTCTAGAACCAAACCTACATGGAAAACGATTTACCATTTCTACACACCAGCCTAGAACTCGAGCAGAATGTTGGGTTTCTTCTGAATAGCTCCCGGGTTCTTCAAACATTCTGTATCCGATGGACACCATTAACCCTCTGCCATATTTACCTCCTGTCACTGTATACTCCAAAAGCTGTAACAAAAAAAAAGGATATCTGATGCGCTTAGTTGAAATGGGATTTAACTAGACGTCTGCCGCTGAGGGCTAAAATACGAAGACACTTTCTGGAGACCGGACACAGCTAAAAGGCGTCGCGGCAGACTTCGCAGTAGATGATGGGACGAGCTGGCCAAAACCAGTGGTTCAATTTAGCCCAGGATCGAAACCATTCAAGTAGTGGGAGGACGCAGTCGACGCAGAATTACAAAACCTCGTGTTGAGATTGTACATTATGTGAGAACGTTCTTTTTACAGTTCACCTTTACACTTCTTATAGCGTGGTTAAACGGCATTTAATATTCAATGAAATCTTTGCATTAAAAAGGGGGTAGGTTAGAGTAGATAAGTCTTACCTTTTTGATCCAGCATCGAACTTCTGGTATTTCTGTTAACTTAGGGCTGGTCACTACGGAGTTTATGACTTCAGGCAGAACATCTAGAAATGCTTTCTTTTCCGTGTCCATGTTAAAACTTGGTAAACTAGATCCATTTGCACTTCCATGTAAATATCTCAACGGGTAGTAGAAAGAGGTATTACGGCGGAATAACGTGGTCAATGTAGTCATTGCTTAGACTTGACGCCACGAGCCACGTTGACAAAATGATTCAAAACCATAGTGATATTTATTTTAATTTATACTGAACATTTAGTAATGTGTCTTGGTAAGCATACCTTATTTATTACTTGTCGGATTCATAACAGGGTATTTTATTGCGACCTTAATCGGAGTCAATTACATTAGTAGGGGACGGCGAAAAATAGAAAAAATGACACAACACGATATGCATACGCTCATCTCAAGTGGTACTCGAGACAAAGATAAAAAAATGCTTCCTATTCCCTTCACTCCGAGATTACAGGAAGAGTTGTGAAGAGTAGGTGCCTCATATAAAGCCCCACACATAAATCATGTCAAATTATAAAAAAAAAAATGTATGATTGTGTTTGTTTACGTTGCTCAAACGTGCCAGTGACCCAGTCAATGTCACAGAGATGCGCAACTTGTCTAGTTGTGAGCGCAACTCTGCAAAGGTGCTCTAGAATGTAGCCAGATTTCTCTGGACATAAGCCTTTAGGAACACGATGTCTTTTAGCAGGCTTGCCATTTCAACGGAATACCGAATGGGTTTTCCCATTGTGCCGGGCCACGCCACGTGCGCCTGCCACGTGCTTCTGCACTGCCTAGAGGTTGCCGCATACAGGGCCAAGTACTTCGGTAATCCAGATACTCTTCGCGAGATCGTCAGCAACACCAAGGCGCTGCTGGCATTTTTCGTAAAGCTGGGGAGGATCTAATGATATTCCCACCCGTACGCAAAATTTGCGCCTTAGACGTGAAGTTGCGGACAGCCCTTAAAACAACCCATTGTAGGGTTGTTTTCCTACGTATACTGAATATGCAGTAGCTTCTCAATCCCCACGGACATCAAGGATCTTCTCAAAGGTCACAAAAGGTTATTATAAAAAAATTGTTATTACAAATCACTTTGTTTCTAGTTTTATTGTTGTAGTTTTTGTTATTAAGAAAAACCTGTCGGTAGGCCAACCGGTTCTAAGTTGGTGCTAAGTAGACATACTACCCATTTGCATTGTTTACTCTTTGTAATCTCAAGCATAGAATCACAATACCTAATCAATTACAATCATCGCTGCATTGTGTCTAGAGGTTAAATTGGCAAAAAATACCCGCCAAATGCAAGTCGAACTCCGAAACCGAGGGTTCCGTACACACTTGCGGCATAAACGGCCATATCTATGGACTGCGTAGACTTAGAGGTGTGTCAGACGTGCAAACAGAGGGCCCTGCTATTGTCACCGTTGTAGTTGTTCGAAAGAGATACCGCGGCCCCGGAACAAAAAGGGCAATAGAAGGAACATGGATGGGTTTTAGCCAGTAAAAGACTGACTCCCCCCACCCCCGCCCCGCCCCCCATCATTATTTGATGATTTCTTATCCGTGCCTATATTTTATTGTCTTTATTTACACTAATATAATATTATAATGAGGTGAGATTTGTATGTTCGTAGGCAACAAACTCAAAACCTGTATACATACAGCTCCAAGGGACCACTGATTTGAGTATATTATGTTTTAATTTTAACTCGATACCTCCACGTCTTTCAGAAATAAAGAGTCTTGAAAGACAGACGGACAACAAAGTGATCCTATGTGTTCCGATTTTTCCTTAAAAGGAACGCTAATAACACATACTAGGAATAAGTGTTTTTTCCGAATAAACCTCTATTATTAGTACCTACTATTTAAAATCATTAATTTACAGCCAGTTAGCAGAACTACACTAGGTGACCATTTAGATCCATGTTCAAGCTTTAGCCAAGAACATTTGTTACAACATAGGCCTAATTAATGCCAATGCTAAACACAAGAGGGCACACTTCACCATCAAACTACCTGCATTTGTACTCGCTTTCCCGAGACAAAGAGTCTTGACAGACAGACGGACGGACAACAAAGTGATCCTATAAGGGTTAAGTTTTTTCTTTTGAGGTACGGAACCCTAAAACGCAGCAGGATAGTGAAGACATAACACCTCTATGATAACGTATTTTTTTAAATTATGTTTTATCCATATCTATATACATTATTTACAAACTACAAATAGACATAAACTAATAATAGAAATATACACAAGTATTAAAATAGTTAAATAATTACAGGGCATCAAAATATTCGTCCGAATTGTTGCCAACAGGATAAGTGCCCAGAAGACTGTCAGCATTACCGCGTTGAATGGCCAAAAAAACGTCAGTCGACTAACCGTTTGGCGATTTCTCGAAATACTAGTAGACACTTTGATTACCTTCACCTATATTTTTTTTATCTCGTCGCACCCTAGACAACATCATAAATAAGCGCCTGGGGGTCTACTCTAATTCTACGTAAAACGAAATTGCGGCCTAAACTTCGAACGTTTTCTACCACGGTTTCATTTCATTTCATTCATTTCGAAATTTTTGGACGTCCGAAGTTTATTTGACATTAAAATTTTCTAAACCTACTCTAATTCACGCAAAATGATATAGAGTAGGGTTACAAACGTAACTACTTTTTACTTTCGTTCGTTAACGAAGTTACGTTTCGGAGAAAGAGAGTAGACCCCCTGAAACGAATGGCACTGACAGTGATGATATCACATGCAGGATATCAATTAGGATTCCAGCAAGCGTTTAGACTGAAAATGTACTTTCTGATGCCATGACATCCTACTACCTACCAACTAATATGATGATGTACTTGTGCTTGTTACTCACTCGCTCAAACTAACGAATTTTAATGAAATTTCTCAAACCGATAGAATATAAACTGGATATGTGTTAACATAGGATACTTTTCACCTCAGTAGTAAAATCCTGAGGGATAATTGTCGCACCTACGTGGATGTAGTCGTAGGCATTAGCTAAGAAATGTAATGTAAATGTTTCAGCGTATTGGTAGAAAATGTAGAAATATCTCCGGCATTTCACACAATTGCCATGCTTCTAAAAATGTCCATGCCATAGTAAGGCATGTGCTATTTCTAAATCTTATCACGACCTATCTTGAAATCATCGCTGCAAGCGTACTAACAATTAAATTATTTTTTATCAAAATTCGATACTGCGATTGAAAAAAAGGCTTGGCCGTATCTCAGGGTAGTATTTTAGGCCCTTCATTATTATTTGTTTAAATCAGAATGTTAATGATCCAAAATTAAATGGGGAAATAATGATTTACTGATCGTCATCAAGCACCGCCGTTAAATAATTGTCATACTACGCTCGGTTGACAGTAGGTACTGCACGGGTATTCAAACGGGTAGTTTTAGGTACTCTGAGTTGAGTTCTCTAAGCTAGATCTGGACTCTATGTATTATCCTTATTCTTTCATATTATAACATATATATTGGTTTCATGAGATTTAATCCAAATAAAATTCAATTCCATTTATTTTTGTAAGCGATTATTTATTACAATCGACTTTGTGCAGGCAACACCGGAACGGTAAAATTTGTCTGTATGGAAAAAGCGTGGAGCGCGCAACGGCGGACGACGAGGTCGGACGCTCAGCTAGTCGGTTACATTCGATAATTGCAATTAGCACATACTGTTCTTAATCTGTCTATTCTATTGCATCTAAATACACACTTTAATTGGAGTAATAGCAGTTTTATTATAATGTATTATTTGTACGAAGCTAGCAGTTAGACATGTCATCTTCCATGACAATGTAGATTAGGTACTCTGGTGGCTTTGAGACCTGAGGCGGTTTATTCGTAATAAAAAAAGTATAAAACACTTTCAAACTACATTTTTTTGAGAGGTGAGGGGGTTTATGCGTAATAAAAGAAGCTTAAAACACTTTAAGACTAAGTATATTTTAGTTTATTATTTTTACCAATACATGTCACATTATTGCAAAGCTCCTCTATTCAATATTTTTTTCTATTCTCTATTTAAACAACCTGAGTATTCGAATGACAGTGCAAACCAGCCTACACTGGTTTTATTACCTTTTTTAGGGTTCCGTAGTCAACTAGGAACCCTTATAGTTTCGCCATGTCTGTCTGTCCGTCCGTCCGTCCATCCGTCCGTCCTCGCTTAATCTCTGTGACCGTTAGCACTAGAAAGCTGAAATTTGGTACCAATATGTATATCAATCACGCCGACAAAGTGGTAAAATAAAAATTTGAAAAAAATGTTTTATTAGGGTAGCCACCCTATATGTAAAGTGGGAAAGGATTTTTTTTTTGATTTCAACTCTAACGTGAACTATATTGTTGGAAAGGTATTTAAAAATGAATAGGGGTTTACTAAGATCATTTTTTGATAATGTCAATAATTTCGGAAATAATCGCTCCAAAAGTAAAAAACAATGTGTCCCCCCCCCTCTAACTTTTGAACCATAAGTCTAAAAAATATGAAAAAAATCTGAAAAGTAGAACTTTATAAGGACTTTCTATGAAAATTATTTTGAACTTGATTGACACAACAGTTTTTGTACAAAAACAAGCTTTTTTTGTAACTTTGTTTACATATTTTATTATCCTAAACGTATCTTTTTTCAAACAAAAAAAGAATTATTGAAATCGGTTCTCGCAATCCAAAATTACCACCAAAATTGCACATCTTTGTATTAATTAGTAACCCAATTCCTGGAGAGATGGCGCTGTAGGTACTTATTACATTGGATCGGGTATTACCGAATTGTTCGGTTGGTCTCATAATTGGGAACACTTATTGTGACGGACGGGAAACTACGGAACCCTACACTGAGCGTGTCCCGACACGCTCTTGGCCGGTTTTTATTCTTTTATTTGATTGGAGGCTTTTTTCCTCAAAGGCAAGTCAGCCTTATCATAACTTAAACTAAACTACACACGATATAAATAATTTTTCTACAAGGTTTGATTACTTAATGTTAATATTAAACCTTCTCATTACCTACTTGTACCTACCTATATTCGAAATACTCGAATATAGGTACATATATTAAAGTAGCTGGTCTTATAAAAAGTAGCCATTACCATAATCAAATCTAATACTTCATAATGCGACAGGAGTTAATTTATTTAGTAATTTTTCGATTGAGTCACTAGCAAGTTACTCTTGGGAAACAGTATATATTGCAGATGCGTTCATTGTATTCTCATTGTTTTAACGTGATTTAATCTGTCAAGTCAGTGCAATGGCTGCATTAATTCGTCGTAATACAAAGCTTTGCACTCAGTTGAGACAGTTGCATAGAAGTACAGGTGGATCTAGTGCACCAACTTTTGACATGAAAACGGAAAGAAAGGCGTTTCTAAATGTTTTGCCTGAGGTCATCAACTCTGTAGTGACGGGTCCTAAGTTAACAGGAATGCCAGAAGTTCAAGGGTGGGTAAAAAAGGTTAGTAAATAATAATAATATATACTGGCGAATGGTTCTTCGCTATCCTGGATGTCGACAGCTACAGAGGAACAGTGAACCGATAAAGATTGAGCGTGGCATATTCCAGGGTAATAGTCTAAGTGCATTGTGGTTTTGTCTACGCTTGAACCCTCTCAGCACACTGCTGGAAGGTTCAGGTCTGGGCTATCGGTTGAGAAGAGGTGGTCAGGTCATATCTCACCTGGTTTACATGGATGATCTGAAGCTCGTTACCCCTAACAATTTACAACTGATGAAATAACTGAAGGTAACAGAAACTTTCAGAAACTCCATCAGGATGGAATTTGGAGAAAAATGTACAGTCATGCATGTGAAGCGAGGGGAGATTATGGAATCCGCGGGAGTTTAACTCTCGGATTCCATACACCTCAGATCCATCTCCTCAACAGAAACCTACAATTATTTGGGTATGTCGCGGAAGGAGCGTTTCTTTGGTCACCTGAACAAGTTGTTAAGCAATCTTTTGTCAAACGGAAACAACACCGGTCATGCCGGTGTTGATGTATTCTATCGGCATACTCAAATGGACTTAGACGAAATTTGATGCCCTGGATAAGAGTGTCCGCACACTGCTGACCGCAAATCGGATGCACGCGGAAGTGCGGGGGTCGTGGCTTCTTAAACGCTAAAACCCTGCACAACCGTGAGGTATGCAATCTCAGGGAATACTTCTTAGAAGCCGATGTGGTGCATCTCCACTCGAGATGTGGTATCATTGGACAAGAGCATTACCCCGCTCTCCTTGGCTAACGAGAACTGGCGCAAGCCTAAAGTATTAGATACCAATGATCGCAAGGAAGTATGGCAGAAAAAGGAGCTTCATGGACGCTTTTACCGGGCCCTTCATGGGCCCGATGAAGATTTCTTAGCATCCGTATCCTTGCTAGGTTTCGGTAATCTCTTCGGGGAAACCTCGGGTAAAGGTTTTGTTTGTGCAATAATGGACGACGAAATTATGATGACGAACAACTAAAGGAAATACATTGTGAAAGATGGTGCGGTTGGAGGATGGATGAATGTATGGATGTTTGTTACTCTTTCACGACAAAACGGCTGATTCTTGATGAAATTTGGCACAGAGGTAGATTCAAGTCTGGAATAACACATCCTTACTAATATTATAAAAGCGAAAGTGAGTTTGTTTGTTTGTTTGTTTGTTTGTTTGTTTGTTTGTTTGTTACCTCTTCACGCTTTAATGGCTAAACCGATTGTGATGAATTTTGGTACATAGATAGTTGGGAACCAGGAGACGGACATAGGCTAATTTTTATTTAAAAAAAGTAGGATATGAGGGAGAACGAGGGAAGAAAAGGGAAAACTTAGCGTTGCTATTACAAATCAACAAGGCGCAAGGGGAACTGTGTTACCCCGAATTTAACGCGAGCGAAGCCGCGGGCAAAAGCTAGTAGGATATATATGCTTTTTTCGATCATCACGCGGGTGAAGCCGTTGGCGCCAGCTAGTTTATTTATAAGTTAGTTTATTTTTTGTAAAGATGTTATGTTAATGAATAACTAAATGAAGAGACTGTTTTTTACGTAATGTTGTGTTGTTGATTTCTGTTACAGCTTTTAGAATATATGTTAGGCACCGGTAAACTAGGCAGAGGATTAATGATATCCGTAGGATACAGAATGTTTGAAGAACCAGATAACTACTCAGAAGAAAATCAACATTCTGCCCGCGTTTTAGGATGGTGCGTCGAAATGGTAAGACCTATTGACACCCCACACAATTGCATGTGGACATACATGCAACTGTGTGGTCCCTATTCTTTTTTTAGGGTTTTTTTGCTTTGCCACAAAGGAAAAAGCGGATCCTATAGTACCACCACTTTGTTGTCTGTGTGTCTGTCAAGACCCTTTTTCTCGAAAACGGAAAAACAAGCAAAAATGCAAAACGCAATACTGCGGTCTCTTAGGGTTCTGAAAAAATCAATCCTCTAAATCTACACAGTCTGAAGATATGGCCGAAAGGTACTCCCTGTATTTCAACTATGGGATACCTGTACCTCAAAATGGCTGTGACATATATGCAGACAGAGGGACAGACAAATAAAGTAAATCAATAAGGATTCCGTTTAAGCCATAACTGGCCAAATGTAGGTGTTCCGTTAGGTACACCTCCGTCCTAAGCCTTCGAGGATAACATGCAGGCTGGTGGAATTGTTCCTAGTTGACGACGATAGGCTGGCCCCATGATACATGAACTGTTTGCCTTAAAAAATAAAAAAAGAACGTAATGTGGTTATAATACAAGGAAACCTCTGCTTAAAGGTCAGCTCAGACCGAAGAGGCAGCGTGGCGGGAATAGCAATGTCAAAGAATTTTAAGCTTTATTCTCATTTATGGAAATGTGTTACTTGAAAGAGTCGGGTACGCGGCGCCGCAAGGAGTCAGCGGTCGGATTCTTTGGCATTGTTATTGCTGACCGCTACGCTGCTATTTTGGTGTAAATTGAGCTTAATGTATGTAGGTATCCACAGAAAAATTGAAAATCGATTAAGTTATTTATTATCATTTAAACATGGGTGTACTATGAGTTATACCTCTGATGACCAATCCTTCGGGAATTACAGACGTAATGTTATGTATTTCAACAGATGCAGTCAACATTTCTGATATTAGACGATATAGCTGATAACGCGACCGTTCGACGTGGCAAGCCGTGCTGGCACTTACAACGAAGTATTGGTCTCCACGGTGTCAACGATTCCCTAATCCTGTACCAATCCATGTTGGAAGTACTGAACATTTATTTCGGGAAAACGTCCATTTATCCTGATATATTAAAAATTTATAATGAGGTAAGGTATACCAACTTATTTGCCTTGTATCTAAGTACATAGGTACCTCTGTACTTGGTGGCTTAACATCTAGCTAAACGCAGGAGACACCTGGATAAAGGACACAGACCTGGAAATTGTGGCAGAAGAAAGGGGAGCCATAATCCCAATAGTGTGTGAATCCGGGCTGATATAATGACGTAAAGAGAGTAGTGTGGATAGGTTAAGCACGGGTTCGAGTCCCGTATGGAACGATTATTTGTATGACCATGGTAGTTGTTTAGGGTCTGGTTGTTTGTGTACTTATGGGAATTAAAATTTTTGTAACCACCCACGATCAGGAGAAAATTTAGAGTGAGTGGCAACGTTTTTATTAAACAAAACAAAAACAAATAATAGTAGATTATTAACCAAGGGGATAAAGCAGTGTCTTCTGTCGTGGGTGACGTTTTAAGACGAGTCCTGAGTGTAGCGAGAGATTTAAGTTTACCCAAGACTAAGACAGCTTTATCACCGAGGAAAATACTCTACTTTTCGTACCATTTGCGAAAAAATTAACACAGTAATAATTTGAGATAAGCATTTATCAAAGATAATGACATTAAAAGTAAAAGTTAAGATTCGAACATTGGTCCAATTATTTATAAAGAGAGCTACACCTTTGTTTGGTACATTTATTGTTGATGAGTATGATTGCGGCAGCATTTGCACTGATGGAATCCGACAATACACTGTCACTGTCGCTTTGATTTAACAATGTATTTTTAAAACATTAACTTATTTATAAAAATAAACTTAACGTTTATGTATTTGAAGAAAACAAAATCGCGGCAAATTCCTAGACTAATATGTTTTATCGGAAAAGCAAAGGCATCAAGCTCATACGACCTCGTCGGTTTTGGTAATTTTATTTAATAATCAAAACTGCATATTAATTGCGTGTTCCTTTTTAAAAAAGATGCTTAATGCTTTATATACCTACAAACTCAATGGTGTAAACACAGATGTAGTTCAGTATTATGTATTCCAATTTTAAATCACATTTTCTCCCTAGGGGATGAATGAAATTCAGTACAACTTTCTTTCCCTGTTTTTGACAGATTAAAAATGACTATTGTTATGTTCGCTTTTTGTGGCATAGAATGTCACTTTTTGAGCAAGTGGTACGAAAACTTATTTTCTAGTACTTATTGTCAGTCAGAACAATCGAAGATTGTTATGTAAATTCCGTTAATTTATGTATCTCTTGAAATCTCAGACAGATAGGTACTATAATTGCAACATTGTATCGTGCGACTAAAAAAAAACGTGTTCTGAATTATCATGCTAATTATGAATTGTAATTGTTACTTCGGTGCCGGAAAAAGGACATAATTAACATTACCTACTAATTAAAATCATTACTTTGCAGTCAGTCTACAGAGCTACACTTGGAGAACATTTAGATCTATGGACAAGCTTTAAAGCAGAAAACAATAATCTAGATGTTTTCAACATGAATCTAATCAATGCTATTGCTATAAACAAGACCGCATTCTATAGCTACAAATTACCGGTATTTGTGCCACTGCTTTTAGTAAAGAATGGAAAACAGAAAGCTACTGAAGAATTGAGCAAGTTATGTATTGATTTAGGGAGACTTATGCAATTACAGGTAAAACTATATCACTTTTTTACTACCCTAATACCCATATTTTTGACTATAATTACTATACGAGGAATCCAATCTTAATTAATAGATATGTAGGTCTGGGTAGCTATAACTATCGACATGAGGTCAAGGTGCTAGATTGTTATTGTTGACTTCAAACATTTTGCACTTATGAGGGGTTAAGACCCTAGGGCACGCCACAATTGTGGCGGTAGGTCCCCTATTTGAGGAGTGGCTGGAGAGGCGTCATGGCGTCCTCACCTACCGCCTGACGCCGGTCCTCACCGGACACGGAAGTTTCGAGAGGTGACGCACATGACGGTGAGCAATGGGTAGCTCACCGTCCGTCCGTCTATTGACGACAGGCCGTGTCGACGGCGCGTTTGCGTTTCACGCGCGCCTCAAAGAGATGTCAGCAAAGAAGAGGGGCTTGCTAGAACCTCCGCCTGCTGGGGTTGCGGGTTGTTCGAAAGAGATACCGCGACCCCGGAACGTAAAGGGCAATAGAAGGAACATAGGTGGGTTTTAGTCAGTAAAAGTTTGACACTCCCCTCCGCTCCGCCCAGAGCGGGGGAAATTATTTGATGACTACCCAACCCAAAAAAAAGGGTCTAAGACCCTGGGGTGATTGTGTAGAAAGCAATTGAGTCCCTGCGTCCCAGCCAGAAGTGACGAGAAGGTACAGGTCTTAATCAGTAGGAGTTTGACAGACACTCCCGCCGCCCCTTGGCGGAGGACATCCATCGAGAATTTACACACAAAAAAAAGATTAGGAGAAACATTTAGAAACGTTTTGAAAAATACTTTGTTTTTGTTAATAGGACGATTACATGGACGCCTATGGTGACGAGGCTGTCACAGGAAAGTCCGGCAGAGATATCCAAGAAGGAAAATGCACTTGGGTTGCTGTAACAGCGCTGCAGCACTGCAACGATGCACAACGTGCTATCTTCGAAGAATACTACGGCAGTCAAGATCCAGAGCATGTGAAGCGAATCAAGCAGCTTTATGACGAAGTACACCTACCACAACTGTATGACCAGTGTGAACGTACGATTTATGAAGACTTAATGCGAAGAATTTACGCATTACCCGATGAACGGTCTAGGATTTTTCTTTTGTATGTTTTAAATGCTACCTATAAAAGAGTTTTTTAATGTCGTATCATTTAGTTTTGAAGTACCTACATATTAGTTGTTGAAAACATTAACAGTGATGCCACGCTTTGTGTTGGTTCTGCGGTGTGGAACCGGAACGGGGGCGTTAGGCATCGTGATTTGCGTTGCTCCTTCTGGGACCGCGGTAAATTTTTTTAAACAACCCGAAACCCTAGTAGGCAGTAGCCTACCGATAGATTGAAAGACGGGCGTTTGTGTTCCAAGCTCGTCAGGACAGTCTTACGTACGACCGGACGGTGAGCTACATATTGGTCACGGTCAACCGATCCGTGTCTATGGTATCCGGGAGTCGTCTCGCGGCTCCCGACACCTGGAGCGTGACTTGTGGCGGCTGGACTGGTTTTAGGAGACACATATACCTTAATTCTCGTATGACGTTGACAAACTGACACTGAACCACAGGGTAATAAAGCACTGCCAGGGTTGCGGGTTGTTCGAAAGAGATACCGCGGAACGTAAAGGGCAATAGAAGGAACATGGGTGGGTTTTAGTCAGTAAGTCTGACACGCCCCCCCCCGCTCCGCCCAGAGCGCGGGAAGTTATAATTGATGATTATCCACCCCAAAGAAAGGATAATAAAGAAATTAGGTATAAGGTGGATAGTTAACCTAACATGTAAGTTTATTTTTAAAAATATCAAAAAAAAACCTGGTCTTTATTTGTGTGTGCAAGTAAGTATGATGAAGAATTGCATGACATGTTCCCTTAAAACAGTTATGTAGTAATATTTTTAGAAATTATAGTACCTTCTAACTACAAAGAATACGAGAAATAAAATGCCGTCATGGCCACTCCAAAGCGAGTTTTTATTTATTAAAACTCAAGAAGGAATGAAATGACGATGATGTTCAAAAATGATTTACAAAATAGATTTATTGATCTGCCTTCACTCTAAACAAACTGTGTTTAGAGTGAACTGTTTTTGGCATTACGTATGCAGCATGTACCAAGGGGTGCAGGGCAGGACCAATTGACGTGAAAGTTGCTGCACACAAGATTGAAAATCTTTTAGCACTTTAATATCATAGTTATTCCATAGTAACTTAACGCTGTATGTAAGTACTTACGAAGCAATAAGCCGATTATTTGGAACAAACATGCATGCAAAACTAATCGCGCAGAAGTGCATGTAATAATACGCCTTGGTTTAGCCAGTTATGTTTGTAAGTACCTTTGTTATTAGGGCTTCCGTGCCCGCTGCCCTTGAGAAATCCCTGATGGAAAATCTTAATAATACTTTGACCTTAAATATGCTCAGCAGTCCTTGCGACCATAGACCAAGAAAGAAAATAAAAAACCCAATTTAAATAATAAAATCATTTATTCATATTACAATTCCCCTGTACTCAAATGCAAATGACTAAACGCAAATGTACTTACTCCTCTGTACTTAAATAACTTCATTGGTTTATATGATAAATAATGACAGTTTGTCAACGAGGTGTTTTTTAACCTCTACGATATATTTCCCTTTGATAGCATCTTTATTCCGTAGCTGCAAGGTTTTTCGCTGATCATTATTGTTGTGCGGTTGGCTGTAGAGACGCCTAGATCAACGGATCCTAATTTGAGGGTAATACCAATGCAGGGGTTGTAAGCTGGTAAATTCAACTTTAATTTTCGTTTCACTAAAAGCAAGGCTAGAAATCGTCTCTGTAACAAAACTTGCTAATACGAAACGGTAAAACCTTCACACTACATATTTCACATTCGGAAGTTTTTTAATGTTACAACTTAGTAAAGTCTTTAAAGTTTATAATTATATAGACAGAGGTAACTCAACTTCGTATGTCTACTCAAATCAATCTGTATTAATACCTACTATGTATATTCATTGGTGAAAAGACAGGGAGGGGGGAAGTAAATCAGTTGCCCTAGCTAATTCATAGGGATGACAATATCGCAAAGGTTGTGAACCACTGGCCTAGGCGATACAAGTTATGCAACAGTTGTTATTGACAAAAACTAAAAGTCATTAAATAAATATGCAAAATGTAATATCATAACGCCGACTCAAGGGATATTTCCCTAACTTATAACGAATTTATAGTATCGTGTCATAAATCACATTTTGACGTGCATCATGTGCGGATTTCCATCTTACAAAACCATAAACAATGAAGTTATTTACACAAAAGCTGCCTCTTAACATAAATAACATTACTTCTTCAACTTCAACAGAAAATAATAAATTGGTACATAGATCTTACAAAACTAGTCTTAAATATTTTGAAGGAAGAAGTAATTTTGTGTTACAATATACAAAATTATTTTGATATTGGTCATTTTAGTGCCCGGTATAACGGATTCCTGGAAAATGCTATGTTTTATCTTTTAAAACGACTCCCCTTCTAAAATATTTAACTCAATTTTGTGAGACCTGACATTTCAACACAGTCTTTTCAAAAGCTCGTTTTCATGAACAAAAGTCAGAAATTTTATAATTAATTTTTTAACATAATAAAATAAACAAAAGGCGCTTAGTTTTTTATTCGAGGATTTTTTATATAGGTTGAATTTTGAAAAAAGGTTTATGTTTTAATTTATTTTATATTTAAAATAAATATGCCTATATTAATATTATTAGTATAATTATAGTTATCAGTTGCTAGTATAGCACCATAGGTAACACGCCCTATTTAAAATCATTTGGAAATACAATCATTTTTATTGAAGGTAAAGTTCTGGTCTGAATCGCGGAACATGTAACGTACCTAAGGCACTTCGCCCACAGGATTGGCAGTCGGGTTGCGGTCGGGGCGCGGCGCGTTAGGCGCGTCGCCCACACGACATTTGTAAAGAGAATCTCGTTGCGGCGTACCTCTTATGTGCCTGCGCCTCAACTGCACCTCGACTGTTGATCTTGTGGGCGACGTGAATAATGCGCCCGCGCCTCGACTGTTCGTCGTGTTGGCGACGCGCCTAAAGCAGCGCAGACCACAATTTTAGGTGCCATCAGGGCGCAGATAACACATCGCTTACTGTATAATGCCAGCGCACACCGACCGACTCAATTTAATTGCCGTCGATACGCTAGGATAGAGATTCCACTTAAACAAATATCAACTTCAGCCTTTGGTAAATAAGGTTTATTTCAAATTAATATTGTTTTGGCCACATGTAACTGAATTTTAAACCACAGAGCCTAAAAGCTAAGTGTTTGGTTTGTAGAACTCGAGCGAAAGTATTATGTTGACACAGTATTATTTGGAAGAGGTATAAATCTGATGAAATTGTTAGTTAACTTAAAAATTAAATCCTACTTAATAATATTATAAACGCGAAAGTTTGTATGGATGTTTGTTACTCTTTCACGAAAAAACTACTGAATGGATTTTAATGAAACTTTACAATCATAAAGCTTATACACCAGAATAACATATAGGTTTCAATTCATAAAGATATATTGTATATTCTAACAACACACGTAACGGTTATTGTGACCCATTTTCTATAAATTGTGTTCGATTATAATGACCGATATGATTCGTAACTCCTTCGGTAGTGTTCGGGAGAGTCACGTGATACCCGACGACGTTTGGCGTGTGTAGGGCTTGTTTTTGTTTTGAGGGTAATTGATAGCTGAAGTCCCCGCAATGGATGTTATTATATTGGGATTATCCCTATTTTGTTTCTCTCTATCAAAAACAATACTAACAAAAACAGGAGATAGTTTATGTCTACAAAATGCTTTGTATGACGTCCGCTTAGTATGTCGTGTTTGTTTTTTCCCTTCGATGTCTTTATACTTATACGAATTCCACTGTACTCTGTATTCGGTACATACTCAACGTCAAAAGTTGCCTAAGAAACCTATCTACATAAAATAAACGGTAACATTAATTGCAAAGTTATTATGTCAACAAAACTAAACTCACAATATTCCCCAACTTAAAACAACTACAATAAACTAGATATTTATAAAACTGGTAGTCCAGTGTACTATATAAGAACAACTCAACTAATTGCTAGCGAAGACCTGATGAAACGCAATACAGCGCGGTTTTCTCAGCCTCATAAGTCAACCATGTGTACGTGGAAATAAAGTTGAAAATTTAATAGCATGCCTTTGTCCGTATAGTTACTCTTGTGGCTGTATGCTGTAGCAATATTTGCGGTTCATCAAGTCTGAAGCCAAGATCCGAATCTATAAACTCAACACGTAGGTACTTATAACCTACAGTACGGCTAACGAGAAGCGATACGAAAGGTCATTAACCTAAAGAACAACTGTGGCGTTGACAATCTAATATTTAGCTCTTTCCATCTTGTGCCTTTGTCGTAATGTCTCGTTCTCCCGGCAAAAACATGACAACGTTAAGACGGGTTCGCCAACATTCGGGCGGCCATTTTAGATGGGGTTTTAGCATGGGTTTTGTTTACATTTGGTATCGCTTCTCGTTGGCCGTACTATAGGCGATATTTCTGTCAGTGTAGCACAAGCGCAACAGCTGTCAAAACAAAGTAGGAAATAAGGATTTACTGTGTAACTTGTTTTGTTTACCTAACAAATTACTAACGCCTTGTTATTTTATCTGTACTACTAACAACCTGTCTCTATTCTATTTGCACCAAACATAATTACAATCGCCGGCACTTGCCCAAGCAGCACTTGTCGAAAGCTTTGTAAGGAAGGACAGGGTGCATACCTGCCCCCACCTGTCCGTTATTCCCCCTCTCCCGATGTCGCCCGCTACCCGACTCCCACGCATCCCAGTATTTGTGTTTAGAATTTTTTCGTGATACCCGCCGCTGGACGCGTGTTCTTGATATTCTTTAGTGTTTTGTTTTGTGATTGTAATTATGTTTGGAGCAATCTGCGTATCATTCACTTCACAACCCTACTAACGACCTTTATAAAAATATATGGAGTTTTGTCTGATATAAAAAATAATAATACATGTCTAAGCCCGAGTACATAATACCGTTTATAGATCCGAACCTGGGCATGTTCCAGGAAATCTAGCGTTTACATAATAAGTCCAATACACATACGCAAATGCGAACTGAATGCTTTATACTAGCTGTCGTACATTAGGATGTTCAACGAACATCATGTGAGAAAACCTTAAAAAATACGCTTGAACAGGTACGGAACTCAACAGATTTTGTGACTTAACATAACTACAATAAGCTACAAATTGCAATACACACAATGAAAAATCTCTTAAAAAGGGCAATGCCCAAACTTAAGAATGGTAATCGGTTCAAATAATAGAACGCGTTTTATTATTGTCATGATATAAACCCGAAACAGTATTTATAATACAGCAATTAGTACTCATAATATTAATCCATATTACTTTAATATTCATTGAAAAATACTAATTTCTTCGATATACATATTTTCAGAATCTGGCTTCGATCTAGCTACTCAAAATACAAACTGCTTTTTACGAAACCTTTGCAAGATTTCTTGTTATAAAAATATTTGGCCAGTGAGAATTTTGATCAAGATTTTACAAGAATGAATTTCAGCAATGAATTTAAAAAAAAAAACTAAATCTAAATCCACCTTTGCTTTGGAACAGCAGCAACAGCTTTTCAACGCAGTTTAAATTTACTTCGGTCACTTTCAATGGTGAAATTCGTCCTTGAATCAATCAAGCTTGCTTCAAAAAATATAAATCGTATTTCATCCAATCAACTTTCTTCATATTTAATGCTTTCTCTTATAAATCTTATCAATAAGTTTGAAAAAGAACGTCGGAGCCGTTTCCGAAGGCAACAAGCGTACTTTTGCAGTAATATCATTATAAAGATCAGTCTCCTCCTGCATATACACTTCTGGTAACCGCAGATCATCATAAAGCCGCTTTATAATTTCGACGTGCTCTTCTTCCTTGCTGCCATAGTATTGATAGAAGAGAGCCTTCTGTGATTCGTTGCAGCGCTTTAAAGCGGTGACAGCCAACCAGGAGCACTTACCTTCCTGGATGTCTGTTCCTTTTTTGCCTGTTACTGTTTCGTCGCCGTAACAGTCTATGTAATCATCCTGAAAAAAAAGCATTTTTATTAAGGTTTTGAAATAGACAGTCGTTTGTTTTTTTGGCGTTGAATTGATAAAGCCTGGCTGCGGCTTCGAACTAGTTTGAAAAAAAAAAATGTATAAGTTCAAAAAAGAAAAAATCTTTTTTATAAATACGTTGGCTCACACTAGGAATTTATCCTGTATCGTAGGTGCGTTAACAAACATTTAAACTCACACACACAATCAGCCAGGACTCTCTCGGACACAACTACCTGTAGGTCATATAAATATTTGTTCCGTGCGCCAACCGTGCCGTCTAATTTGTTATTATGTATGCCGTAAGTGTTACGAATGTATGCCATTATTACTAAATAGCCATCTGTGTTTTACTGCAGGGCAAATGCCTCCTTTCCTCATCTACTTATCGCTATCCAGCGCAGTTTGCGGCCAATTTTTGAAATAAAAATCGAGTTTGTCCAGCCATCTGCGCCTGGGCCACTGTGAGGTCACCTTAGCCTATAGCTCCTCTAGTATGCGACAGACGTTACCTGGTCAGTACAATTTTAGATTGGCTTGTGTGACCGTGTGACCTACATCAGCAATTTGTTTTAAAACGCATTATCGAGTTTATTCTAAGCATTTTAAATTGACCTACGACAGTTTCTTATTGTCGTTTGAAATAAAGAGGTCGCGTCAGTGTTATGTCATGTAAATTTGATTCTGCTACTTAAGGTCTTGAATTTTTTTTTTATAAAACCATGCAGAAACATTAACATAATCATATTTTTTATCAATAATTTACACGTTACTTAGTTACGCCATTTCAATGGCGAATACGCACGTTATATACCTATGCTATAAATGACGTCGAATAACGATAAATGTAAATTAAACACACTATTATTATAACTAACAGATAATTGTCGCATTGTTCGATACAATTTTTTAAAGTTTACTCGAGATCTTTATTTATTTGATTTTATCAATTTTGATAAAATCAAATAAATAAAGTCTTCTCTTTATTTATGTACACACAGGAGAGAAAACAAGAAAATATTATAATAAAACATAGAGTACAAAGGCACAGCTTATTTCAAAATAAATTAATTTAGGTTATTTCTAGGTAAGCGTGCTTCATCGTCGACCACATCATCACTTACCATCAGGTGAGATAGTGGTCAAACGCGAGCCTATCAATAATATAAAAAAAAAAACTACCAGCAGGCCTGCGAAAGGAAATATGACGAAAAGAAACGTAGATGTAGAGTGTGTGAGAACAGGAAGAGACTAGCATTCAAAATATAAATGTCTTAACCTAAATATAAGTATAATAATATATACCTGTGTAAATACATAAAACTAAAATATATAAACCAATACGTAAAAAAAAAAAAATATTCACTATTGAGAGGAAAGATAATGCTCATTTAATCTAATCTTAAAAACGAATTAATGCTTTTCAAGTCACTAATAATAAGTTTATTTAGACTAATGACTGATAGGCAAAATACAGTAGAAATACACAGAAAAAAATATTCACTTAAAACAATCTTACCTGCATTTGGAACAGATGTCCCAACTTCATACAAATATCATTTACATGTCCATATATACTTTCATCTACATCTTTCACCAGCGTCAATCCTAGGAGGACAGGCAACCGGAAGGTATAGCAACTAGTCTTGTACTTCACAATGGACTCATACCGGTCTACTGTGAATAGACTGTAGTCTTTTAGCTGCTGTGCCGTGGTGAAGTCTAAGTGCTGGCCCATTGAGGTGTAGAGGAGGGCCTGGAAATTCAGGGTATAAGTATGTAATAGTACTTGATTGAAAGAAGGTCATTGTTGAGAGGTTTCTTAGTTTTTATTAGCTAGGTAACTACTGTATGTACTGTAGGAACTGGGCTAGAATACTTTAATAAAAGCGCACATATCCTTTTAAGATTTTATTTTTATACTATATTTTAAGTTACATCTCATACCTCCTATTTAATGTCTATACTATCTTTTTTAAGTTCCTTCTTTAAAACAACCTAAGTATTGGAACGTTATGGCCAACCAGCCAGCATTGGTTATGGTTTAAAACCTTTTACAGTACTAACTGGCTTAATAACTAATTAAGTAGAAAATCTTAGAATTTAAATTGTGACCAAATTCCCGCTTTCTAAATTAAGCAGTTTTTTTTCTCAAATTTGTTTGGATGACAGTGCAAGGTGACTTCATTCCAAATCCAATATGGTGGATCCCCGAAGAGTGCATTCTAGTTATTCTATTTGCATTACCATGATATGGGTCTCAAATATGATATTGCTATATGAAGCCCCGCTAGCGCAATAAGTTGGGATTACAATAGGTATATAGAAAATAATAAAGTTTCGAACTTACATACACCCTAAAAATTTGAAATATTCGCCATCCCCAAATATTGAATCTGTCTTCATCTAGACATTAGCTAACCAAATAGTACTCGACTCTCAAACAATGATCATTCAATTGTCAAACAGAAAGCGAAGCTTATAAACACTTGACGACGCAAATATGGACACACTTCATAACAACAAGTGCTGTGGAAAATCAATCAATGGCTCCTATTTGCAGTCAATGACTCCTTAACGACAAACAAATCTAATGAGCATACAATAACATACACACCTCATTGAAAAGCCGAATAACATCAACATAGTGTTGTGTTTTGCCGAAGTAGGTCTCCAATGTTTCCATAACTGCGCAGTGGATGAGTATCGAGTCATTGATGGCGCCAAGGCCAACGTTCGGCATCCGGTACCAGCACGGCACACCACGACGTGTCGTCGACCCATCCATTATATCGTCCACCACTATGAAATATGCTTGAAGCTGTGGGTAATAATAATAATCGGTTTTATTATCAATCGTTCAAAATTTTAATCGTTTTAATTTTTATCCTCACATCCTGCCGAACCGTTCGGGTGAGCGTGAGGTTATATTAGGTAACAAGTTCTTATCACAGTTTTTATATCAAGTACTACATGTTTTCGCCCAAACACATACTATATTCAAAGGAATGATGATGACTGTTCTAAAACTCGATAAAGCATTTTATCTGATCATTGACTCATAAAATATGATAAGACATCACATAATGCATTAGACTCAATGCAATTACGAATTGATATATTCATTTAATAGTTCTTACACACAATTGCCTATTCAAATGAGTCACATAAGGCAGTCTGAATACATTTATTATTATATTCTGTTCTCTATCTATCTTACATACACATTATTAAATAATAAAAAAATGTGGTTTACCAGCGTCAGGAGCAGGGTCCAAGCTTCCGGTGGTCCCGGGGGCAACCCCGGTTGTTCGAAAGAGATACCGGCCCCGGAGCATAAAGGGTAATAGAAGGAACATGGGTGTGTTTTAGTCAGTACAAGTTTGACGCTCCTCCCCGCTCCACCCAGAGCAGGGGAAGTTATTTGATGATTTCCCATCCGCGAAAAAAACCTAGCGGTGGTTTAGGATCTAAAGACAGGAATCTCCTCACAATGCGGGTCGTATCGAGGAGTAGGAACTGATTTCTTAATCAGGCCCTTGATCCAACCGCCTAAGGAGAGCCTCGCAATAGGTTCGTCAAGGCTTTTGGTCATCAGGCCATTGGTCGTTACGACAATCGCCACATTCCACATGTCGACAACCTTGTGTACAATATTATTATTATCAGTGTATGTTTATTGCAATGGGCTACTTCCTCAAATGTTTGAATAATATATTGCAATGAAACTATTGCCTGCATTCTGACTAGGCGTGGAGGAAGTCGGTAATATTATGGTGTTTGTAGAGCGTAGCACGCACGATGCATATTAGCGTCTTAATATATTAACTATTTATTTCTTTAGCCAGAATATCTGTTTTTCATGAAAACTTACATTTTGCAGAAGAGTTCAGTATAAATTCATTTCACGAAGTGAATACTGAGCATCTAGGTATATTTGAAATGCATAACATTTGCGAATGGAAAATCCCGCCAGTCAGAAATCTTGTGTCAATATAAAGTGAACAATTTAGATAAATTTTCAATGCACTAACGAACACAAACAAAAGGATACTACGTCTGGTGATATCTTGACGATCTTTTGCAAATTTGCCGAATTTGCGTCAGTACCTGTGCATAAACGGCCACGGACGGATAGCATTGACGGGCCTGTTGGTCTAGTGGTTAGTGGCCCTGACTGCTGAGCCGGAGGTCGTGGGTTCGATTCCCACCCAGGACAAACTTTGTGTGATGAGCATGATTGTTTGTTCTGCGTCTGGGTGTGATTTATCTATAATATGTATGTATTTATAAATTATACTATATAAGTATGTAGGTATATCAGTTGTCTGGTTACCATGACACAAGCTCTGCTTAGCTTGGGATCAGATAGCCGTGTGTGAGTTGTCCCAAGATATTTATTTATTTATAGTATTTCATCACACTGGAGGTTATAAAGGCGGAAAGTTTATGTGTGTATCTTTGTAACTCCTTCATGCTCAAACGGCTTAGCGCATTTGGGTGGAATTTATTTTTAACTCAAATACGGTTTATCATCACGGGTAACACTGCTAGTTGATTCATAAACAAAAAGAGAGATTAAAAGATACTTGGTCGTTAATTTTGAATATATTTGACACTAATACAAACATGAATAATTTTTATTAGTTAATATTCCAAGTAAAATTCAAATAAAACGCCAAACAGTTATACAAATATAATGTCAAAATATTTGACGTGTTGATAAATTTTGAACTTAATTTCATGAAACCTTCACGAGTTCCGAGACAAAGGGCCTTGACTGACAGATAGACATACAGACAACCAAGTGATCCTATAATAAGGGTTCCGTTTTTTCCTTTTGAGCTACGTACGAACCCTAAAAACCTGAAGAAACTGTTTACACATTCTCCAATGCAAGTATTAGTATATTTATAGACTTACAAGTGGTAGTTATAAATAAGTTAAATGTTTGTTTTAACGTCAGCTGTAGTTTTCATTTCAGTGGCGAGTAAATCTCAAGATAAAATATTGAAAGAAGATTGTGTTTTAATGTATTGTTTTTTGAATTAACAACAATGAAGTATTATATACCTACATGGAACATGGAACAAACATGTCATTCTGTAGTTTCTACCTACCCCTTGGGGGTAAGTAGTAGAATAGAATAGAATAGAATATACTTTATTGCACACCAAAATCTTAAAACAAAACTATTATACAAAAAGATGTTAAATCTATGGTTACAATGGCGGTCTTATCGCTAATAGCGATATCTTCCAGACAACCTTTGGATGGACTGTTCGAATATAAAAATACAACGGGGGTAGTCAATGGTGTACCTACAGCTAATACTACACAAACAATTAAAATAAAGTTATTTATTCAAAATATATAAATACATAAATAAATACACATAATCTATTGATTTAACTTGTGTTTTATAATATTATGCGGCTGACAAATAAGAGAAGAGTAGAGAGTAGTATCGCTTCACTATCGTATTCCGTAAGCAGAGGCATAAATGGGTTAGACGTATTTGTTTTGTTTGCCATGCCGCGATCAACTGGAGTAATAGCCGCGAACGACTGGTTGGCCATTCCTGATTTAGACGTTAGATCATTTTTGACGGTAACACGAACGAAAACTAGTCAAATACAAAGTTATAATTACCATTTCAACACACCACCCTAGCACTCTCGATAGTTTGAGTTTCTCGTCAGTTATATTTTCTGGTGTCTCCAGCATTTCGTATGATAACATTGTTATCAATCCTCTTGAGTGTTTGCCGCCGGTCAAATTGTGTTCGAGTACCTGTAAAAAATAAAGATATTAGTGCAGTCGTTATGGGTAATAAGAAGCCCAAAAGTCTGACAACCACCGGGGTTGCGGGTTGTTTGAAAGAGATAACACAGCCCCGGAACATAAAGGGCAATAGAAGGAACATGGGTGTTATTTGATGATTTCTATCCGCAAAAAAAAGCCTGACAACCAGTTTTAGCTTAGTTGCTTGTGTGTTAACCTTTAATTGGGTTGTGTGAGGTCAGACATGATGTTGGTCAAAGTAAAATACAGGTATTCAGCCGCATTTAGTAAGCTTGGAAGCCGACCTCAACCTTATGGATAAAAGGTTAATAGGTGTCCGTCAAAAGCATTTCCGCGGGCTGATTCGATCACTGAGCAGGAGACCTTTCGAAATAATATAAATATTGTTGTTACCGACGGATACAAACTTTAATGAATTATTTGATCATCTCATGGGAAAAAGTAGCCTAGCCAGTCGTTATGGGAAGCCTGAAAGTCTTTTTTTGCAGATGGGAAATCATCAAATAACTTCCCTCGCTCTGGGCGGACCAGGAATGAGTGTCAGACTTGTACTAACTAAAACCCACCATGTTCCTTCTATTGCCCTTTATGTTCCGGGGCTGCGGTATCTCTTTCGAACAACCCGCAACCCAGGCGGTGGCCCTGCCCAGCTTCTGATTTCTTTATCCTACTAATACTAATATTATAAATGCGAAATTTTGTGAGGATGGATAGATGTAAGGATGTTTGTTACCCACTCTTTCAGGTTAAAACGGCTGAACGGATGTAAATGAAATTTGGCACAGAGGTGCATTATAGTCTTACAAAACATTGCACCACCCCTAAATAAATGGTGATGGGGATGGTATGTAAGCTAAAAGAGGGATTTCTTTTATGTGACTATTTTCAACCTAAATTCTGAAATGAAATTGATTAATGACATTTTGTTGATTTCTTACACACATAATAATTAACTGTTCTTAAAACAAAAATATGACAAACCTTTCTGATCCAGCTTCCCAGTTCAGGTAGTTGGGAAATCTTAGAACTGGTCTCCAAATTGTCTATGATTCCAGGCAGTACATCGTGGAACACTTCTTTTTCCTTCATTATTTGAGATATAGACACACTGGTTTGCATGGCTCTCTTCAACGACTGTTGTAAAAAACTGTAAATATAAAAATGTAAATACCGTGACTTATTTGATAAAAAAAATGCTGTTGCTCAATGGACATAGGTCAGTCAAAAAGATTATTTTTACTTGACCCTAAAATAAGCTTAGTGACCTTTGAATATTTGTGGTCAGTTGTCATACTATTATTAACTTTCTAATTTTGTACTAATTGGTGATGGAGAAACACACACACCCAGCAAACAGGTGCTATGTGTGTGTGGTTAAAGTAAGGACACATTAGAAGATACTGGACTTGTTCATAGTTTTAATGACATGGATAACTGTACTTGGTTAACTGTTAAAAACTTGAGTAGCCATAGCTGTTGTCCCATTTTATTTTAGTTGGCTTATATAGTAGTAGTAAGTTCTAATACTTATAGAAAACACACTTTTTAACTTAAAAATAAGGTTTGTTTACCTAACGTCTTAAAAGGAATGCTAAACTTAAACAGTTTGTTTAGTATGTTCTAAATCTAGTGTTATTATATTATCTAGTGAACTTACCCCGGTTGTTTGATAAAGCCGCCGCATAACGTTCGTGTTCTACACACGAGATGAAGGAATTTTATAGTATTCATCTTGAATTAAATAATAGCTACGTGCCCACTTTCTCTGACCGAATTCCTCAAGAATAAATCAGAACGCAAAATTTAAGAAGATCTCTTGTAGTGTAGAGAAGCCCTTCTAAATTACTAAAATGTTTATGTTATAATATTCGTTCTTTCGGTTTATTTATTGAAATAAAATGAAAAAAAATTACCGCACACGATATTTATAAAACATGGCTTGACGGCCGCAACGTCTTCCAAAGTTAACGATACTTTGACACTGACAGTCCGGTTGCTGTCACGGTGAAATGACAGAAAGTTGACAATGACACTGATTATTTTTTGTTGTTTTTGGCAATTGAGAAACAGATACTGGTCGTTTGGGACAACGCTTCACTATGTGTCTGATATCCTTACTAATATTATAAAAGCGATAGTGAGTTTGTTTGTTACCTCTTCACGCTTTAATGGCTAAACCAATTTTGATGAATTTTGGTATAGAGATAATTGGGAACCAGAAGACGGACATAGGCTATATATTTTTTTTTAAAGTGAGCAATTGGGGAGAAAGAGGGAAGAAAAGGGAAAACTTAGCTTTGCTATTACAAATCAATAAGGCGCAATGGTAAAAACTATAGGTAGCAGGTACCTGTAAATCAGGAAAGGGGAACTGTGTTACACCGAATTTAACGCGAGGGAACCGCGGGCAAAAGCTAGTAAATCTATACTATAATATTATAAAGCTGAAGAGTTTGTTTGTTTGTTTGTTTGAACGCGCTAATCTCAGGGACTACGGGTTGGAATTGGAAAATTCTTTTAGTGTTGGATAGTCCATTTCTTGAGGAAGGCTATAGGCTATATAACATCACGCTACGACCAACAGGTGCTGAGCAGCGTGGGTGAAACCGCGTGGAACAGCTAGTAATAAATAAAACAACGTCTTATTAAATCAATAATAGTATTTGTGTAATACTGCTAACCCTTCACTTTGACAAATTAAAATTAGTTTTTTTTTGAAACCGTTACTAATGCTGTCTGCCATATTGGCCACCCAAAACTTGTAGGTACAATTCACGTTCAGTACTTGATGATATGACCTTTATTCTCTGAATAATGTTGTTGGAGATTTGGTTTTCTTCTTCCTTATAAAGCTGTGGAATCTTGAGCTGGTTGTAAAGCACCTTGACACGCTCTATATGCGCTGGTTCCTTACTGCCGTAACAAACTGTAAATACGGCACGATGGTTGGGTTTGCACTGCTGCAGCGCTTTTACAGCTAACCATGAGCATTTGCCCTCCTGGATATCAGTGCCCATTTTTCCAGTCATATTTTCGTCTCCAAAACAGTCAATATAGTCATCCTGTCATAAATAAATGATTATTATTGGTAACAATATACTATAGGTGTAAGATAAGAAGATTAGTTTAAATCATTCTGCTCACCTGCATTTGAAACAATCGTCCCAATTGCATGGAAATATCATCAGCATTCTCGTGCGTTTTTTCGTTAAATTGGTTAGCCAACATCAATCCAAGAGTTATGGGCAGTTTGAAAGTGTAATATGCGGATTTGTGCTTGACTATAGCATTATAGTGGTCCATGGTAAATAAACTATAGTTCTTTTTTTTTAGCCCCGTCATGATATCCAGATACTGGCCAAGGCTTGTATAGAAGAGTGTCTGTAACGTTACAACAACAAAACATCGAGAGATTATTTGCATTTGAATTGCACACACCATCAAAAAAGGAAATTCTGATGAAAAGTACTCACAGGTGGTGTGTGCATCTAACAATCTCGTTATGTGACAAAATTTAGTCATTGAGATACTATAGGTACAGAATCCTGCAGGTCAAGCTACCCGAAACTATCAATTTTTCCCAATGAACCTTGAACCTAATACTTGAGAAATAAGCTCGAAAATCTATCAAAGAAATCTGACAGATTGTAGTAGCTTGATGTGCAGGCGTCTGTACATAGAATTACACTAATGTGAGAATTACCACCAGGTACATACCTCATTAAAGTTGTGGAACATATTCACATAGTTGTACGCTTTCTCGAAGTTAGATCTTAGTATTTGCAGCAGAGAATAGTGGATAAGAGTAGCATCATTGACAGCGTTTGCGATGCCCACATCTTCACGGAGGTACCAGCAAGGCATTCCTCTTCGGGTGATGGATCCATCGGCTATGTCATCCAGAACTAGACAGTATGCTTGTAACTGAAATAATTATATAGGCATAAATAATACTTTTACCAAGGGGTATTGTACTGTCGTATTATCCAATACCAACTTGAGGTAAGATAAGCAGTTGCTCTTCGGTTAGACTGGGAGTCGATCAACATAATTGGCAGAAAGCTTGGCAGATGATGATGATCTCAAATAGATAAAGAAAAGAAGATAAGGACGAATCGTAGGACTTTAGGGCACTATTAACCAGCCTTAGCATTTTTTTGGCTACCCTCAAAACAACTGTGAAAATTTTCAACAAAAAAAACCTACCATTTCGGCACACCATCCCAAAGTTCTTGCCAATCGCAACGTATCTTCTGTAATATTCTCCGGCTTTTCGATCATTTTGTACGTCATTACCGTTGTCAGACCTCTCATATTCTTACCGCCGATAATATTGCCGTTTAAAACCTAGAATTTAAAATCATGAACATCTTAAAGATCGTTAATCGTAGTGCAGATAGAAGTTTGGTGACACAGTAGTTTTTTTTTTGGGATGGGAGATAATCAAATAACTTCTCCTGCTCTGGGCGGAACGGAAAGAAGTGTCAGACTTTTACTGACTCAAACCAATCCTTATTCCTTCTTTTGCCTCTTTGGTTTTCTTTTGAACAACCCGAAACCCCAGGACACAGTAGTCTTGATGCCTAACAAAATCTGTAGGATTATACCCAGAGAATTTGGACAAAGTTATGCACAAAAACAACTGCAGTTCTTGCTATCCATACTTCAAGAACAAATCCTAGGCTTCCCTTCAGAGCCTGGTTATAGAACTAATTCACCATACGAAGTAGATCTATATGCGGATGGAGCAAACCCTTAACCTTCACAAATGGACTCGTCATACGGTTGCCGCAGTTGCTTTGGGGTCTGGCTATCTCGTCAGATAACAATGTCTACTTACGCAAATCACATAGATACTTTAATTACAAAATTAAACTTCGTGACGTATCTACAATAAGAACATGCCATACAAACTGCGCGGGTGTGTCAACTGCTAATTTTTCGTGCTCTGAGAAATTATAACAATTGAAGAAATTATCGCTTCATACAAATATTTTTCCGAAGTATTTTTGGCATATCCTATTTACTAGGGGCGTGTATTTATGTAATGTATTAGCTCACATATGAAAATTGTAATAAATGTTATCCAAGTCGGTATAATTCCACAGCCTTTTTTTTTTTTTTTTTTTTCGGGTGGGAAATCATCCAATGACTTCCCCCGCTCTGGGCGGAGCGGGAGGGCATGTCAGACTTGTACTGACTAAAACCCACCCATGTTTCTTCTTTTGCCCTTTACGTTCCGAGGCCGCGGTATCTCTTTCGAACAACCCGCAACCCCGGCAGGCAGAGGCTCTGACAAGCCCCTCTGCTTTGCTGACTCTCTTTGAGGCGCGCGTGAAACACGAACGCGCCGTCGACACGGCCTGTCGTCAATCGACGGACGGACGGTGAACTACCCATTGCTCACCGCCCACAGGCCCGCATCGACGGTGGCCGGAAGTCGTCTCGCGGCGCCCGGTGCCATGGGCGTCTCCCGCGGCGGCTGGGTTGGGCAGATGTTCTCTCCCTCAAACGCCCGGCCACCTCCTTCGCTAGCATTACTGCTTCGCAGAAGGTGGTGACCGCTTCCCATTCCCTCTCGCTCCGGACCATGGCCTGAACCAGGGCCGGACGCGAGAGATCGCCGCCGCCGATCGCCTCTACGAGGGCACGGCGGTGCTCCGCCCAAGCCGGGCAGATCGCCACTGTGTGCTCCACCGTGTCCTCCGGGCGATCGTCACAATGGTGACACCCGGGCGCTTCCTCCCGCCCGATGATGTGCAGGAACCTCCCGAAACTTCCGTGTCCGGTGAGGACCTGCGTCAGGCGGTAGGTGAGGACGCCATGACGCCTCTCCAGCCACTCCTCAAAGAGGGGACTTATCGCCACTATTGTGGCGTGCCCTGCACGGGGTTGCGACAGTCGCTCTCTCCATGCCACCATGAGATCGCACCGGAGGTCTGCCCGCCGAGCGGCAACTTGCCGCGGCAGTGGGTTTTCCCCCCGGTGTAGTGCCTCCGCGCGCCACTCAAACAGGCGCGCGAGGTCAAACAGGCGCGCGAGGATTCCACAGCCTTCGGTGTTTTTTTTTGGAGGGGAAACTAAAACCCATCCATGATCTTTCTTTTGCCTTTTGCGTTCCGAGGCCGCGGTATTTCTTTCAAAGTACCTGTAGACGGCAGGCGGTGGTGGCCCTGTCTGGCCTCTCTGCAGCCCTCAGATAAAAAGTAAATAAAAAATAAATGAGGCGCCCTAGAGTTACACGTCTAGCGCGGACGGCTAATTTTCAGCTAATTTTTTTTAGTCAAAATAAGATCCATAAGAAGAAGCTTCAGTACATGTAGCGACTGTAAAATTAAGCTTGTAGCTTTTCTATACACGTTATGCATTCCCAAATATAGTGAAGGTTCCTCTCATACTTACGTTTCTCATCCACTTTTCAGCTCCCGGGATTTCTCGAAACTTCTCATGCTTAGCAAGGACATCAATTACTCCTGGCAGAGCATTATGGAATTCCTCTCTTTCCTTCTTAAAGTCGAACTTATTGGAGCTATTTGATGCAGTCCTGCAAAACCTTTGAGTGGTGCTGGAAGTAAACTAAAATGAGTAATATTATAATCCAGCGCCTGCAAAATGTGAATAGCTTGTTGTCTTATTGTGTTTATACATTTTCAGCAAAAAAACCAATGAGCCGAAATGGTTTGAACTTCTTAGGATCGATAGAACAGGAAATACCGCTATTATGAACTCATTACCACCTTGCCTACTGAGACCAACAAGTCTCACGTGGATCCAAATTGTACTGCGACGGAGACCTCTTCTCTGATAAAGGGACTTATTTTTTAACCGACTTCAAAAAAAGGAGGAGGTTCTCAATTCGTCTGTATGTTTTTTTTTTTTTTTTTTTTTTTTTTTTTTTTTTTGTGTTTGTTACCTCATAACTCAGGTCTGAGTGAACCGATTTTGATGATTCTTTTTTTATTCGAAAGCTGGTGGTTGTCGTTTGGTCCCATAAAAAAAATATCAAGATCCGACAAGTAGTTTTTGAGTTAACTTTAATAATACGTATTAGATTGACTTCGTGTACGTTGATGATATACTCATTCGTCGATTATATTTTAGAATTTGTCGAAGACAAATGATCAAAAAATGGTATGTAGGTACTACTATGGTTTGGAAGGTCATCGCAGTAATTTGGTGATAGATCTTCAGTGATATACAACGGCACTCTTTAATAAATGACAGCAAATCTGCCGTGATTGCTGAAATCACATGTATAAGTATGGGTTTTGCCAGGGTAGGCAGGCGAGTGGGAGCAGGGTGACCGTATCCCCTCCCCACCCCTCACCTAGTCATTAAGAAACATAAACATCAGATCAAGTATCAGCTGTATCCCCTAGGGAATGATGCATATGATTTCTGAATTGGTTTAATACTAAAGCATAATATAGATACTTAGTATTTAATCTATAGCTTGATGTGGAACTAAAAATTGTATCTAAGACGGGACTAAAGCTAAAAAGAAAAACTTTTTAACCGTGTTTGCGTATTATATCATAATACTATAACTAAAAATGTTGAAATAAAAACTTTTTAGTAAAAAAATAAAACCGACTTCTAAAAAAAACTAAAAACTGGAAAATAACTTTATTTCCGGAAGTCGGTGGCCAATAAAGTCAACGAAACCAACAAAAGCCACCGACTTCCGGAAATAAAGTTATTTTCCAGTTTTTAGTTTTTTTTAGAAGTCGGTTTTATTTTTCATTTATTCGGAACAAAAATCCGGTCAAAAGTGAGTCAGACTCGCAAAATATCTGAGTCTAAAAAAGTCTCGGTCCCTCAAATATTCACCATTCCTACCTTTCAAGTAGTTCTCTTGTAGTCGCAGGCGCTATACTTTTCTTAACCACTACAGACGCTACCATTCTTCTACACAGACTCATCAGTAGGTTTGCTAGTACACTCAAAACTCGTCACAGGTATGCTCCTGGCAGCCTACAGAACTATTTATAATATGAGGACGATTTATCTGATTGTAACTGGCTTTGTTGTCTTGGAGAAAATAGTCACCATGCTTTTATTATTTAAATACAGTTTTGCATGACAAGTATGTAATTTAAGCACGAAGAACTAACGTCAGTCTTCCTTTGTGTAGGCGATAAAAAGGGTCAGAAATTCGGATGGTGAACATAGATAAAATGGTGTAGTTTAATGTAGACTTTGTCCTGCCGTTCCGCTTGCGTTCAATTCAAAATATTTGAGAGAAACCAACATATAAAGTTCTTAAAGTATATATATATAGATCTCTACTTAGGTATGACAGGACAGCGTAGACCTGATAAAAGAACCTCAAACCAACCCAGCCGCCGCGGGAGAGCACGACAGGCGCACTTTAAAAAGATGTCAGCAAAGCAGAGGGGTCCGCCAAGGCCACTGCCTGCCCAAGTTGTGGGTTGTTCGAAAGAGGTGCATCGGCCCTGGAACACTTATTGCAAGAGAAGCAACATGGGTTTGAGTTAGTGCAAGTCTGACACTGACACACAACAGCCCGATAAAAAGGTCTGAGTAAAAGTTCATGGACTACTTATTGGAATTATAGGCAACATACGGACAAGTGTTACTGTCACATCTACAATAATGCTTGTTTGAATTCAGTCCCACAGATAATGCAAAGTGATCTCTAATGGTGTTATCGTAAATCTATTCTGTACACGACTGCCTCATTGATCTTGTGGTTCCGATAGCGACTGGTAGGAATTGAGTGCTAGGTTTGGTTACCAGATTGATTAAATCATGTTAGTTAACAATGGCAGCAAAAAGCTAATTAGATAGAAGAGGAATATACTACTTGTGCAGATATTTTATGATGTACAATTTAAGATAAGCTGGCTGTGGCTCTCCAGTCCTTTTGAGAAGATCTAGGAGATATGCCTGAGTTTACTAAGTAGTAAACTCAGGTATATCGACAATTATTATAAGTGACAAAAATACTTGTGTAGGGATTCTTAAAAGCTTAAGCTAAATGACCCCATAATGTTCAATCAGGCCTCCCTATAAGGGGGAATGGGCTGTGATACACCACGTGACCACGGGTCCAGTGCGGTTCAGTAGGTACACGTCACCTGAAAATGTTAGAGCCTTATGGACGTCAGCACCTTTTTACGTTACTTCACCTACAACGTCAAGCATAGTACAAACTGATATGTGGTATTAAAATTTTCGCCAGTCATGCGCCTATAGGGCATCAAAACCCGGCTTCGGTCCCCAAGTGAAAACCAGGAAAAGCCAAGTTTTACTAGGGGACCGAAATCGGAGATGGGACATCTTCAATTATTATTTATTTTAATATAATTTGTTATATATAATATTAATGTAACTTTAGTTGTCGGTGGCGGCTCCGCTACGCGATTGCTTTGCAACTTGGTCAATGGTCGTATTCCACGCGAGCCTCAAAGAGATGTCACCAAAACAGAGGGGTCTGCCGGCGTTGCGGGTTGTTCGAAAGAACCGCGGCCCGCGGAACATACAGTGCAAAAGAAGGAAAATGGGTGGTTTTAGTCAGTAAGTTTAACACTCCCCCCCACTGTACCCGGAGTGGGGGAAGTTATTTGATGTACCTAATTAGCTATTAATATCCTCCACTTTGTAATTGAAATAGTTGTTTGGGACGGAGCTGCATCGGGAAATAAGGTAACAAATGAAAGTCGAAACAAATACAATCAACATTTTAATATCATCATCGAGAGAAATACATGCTTAAATTAAGCTTTTAGTTAAAAATCTTATGAAAAACATTATTTATAGTATAATTCAGCTTTAGGAAAAAGTATATTAAAGTCTAAATATAGGTTCTACAGCCATACGTACGGTCTAGCTTAGATAGCTTTATCGTTATCGTATCGTTCATGGATTACATTTTAAATCATCAAGTTTAGGATTATAAGCAATCCCAAAAACATGCGACATAAATAGATATATAACCGTGTTCGTCTTCGTGTTCTCCCGATGTTCATCTTCTTTCTCCGCCCTGACTCCAAATATCAGGGCTTTCAGTTCTGACAAATTACATAGCCTTTCTCTTTTATAATAAATTCTTAATTAGGTACAGTGCATTCACACCCAGCGCTCAACATAAAATTCGATAGCACTTCAGATAACTTTATTCTTCATAATGTGCTCCTATTTTATTGAGGACTTCAGTATACCTTACACAAATATACATCTACTAGGTTTTTGCACCTTTCTAAAGTCACTAACATAACCGATATTTATAAGTTAAAGTTACACGTTACACGCTTCGCCTAAAGATGTTATCTAAGATTTTGAAGAACAGTTCATGGGGTAGGCCTCTGGTGGCTTGCTGGATTTGTGTCCTAAGGAGATCATAGGTGGCTTCTTCGAAGACTGAGTAAGTGTGAGGGAGTTGGAGCTCTTCGTACAGTTGCTTAATTTTGGTGACTGCCTCTGGGTCAGAGCTGCCATAGTTTTCTTCCATGAACTGCTTCTGTTTTGGCGATGCCCTCTGCAAGGCGACGACTGCGAGCCAGGTGCATTTTCCATCTTGAATGTCCGTTCCGTTCTTGCCCGTGACGGCTGGGTCTCCGAAGCAATCTAAGAAGTCATCCTAAAACAAAAAGTAATTGTTAAATTCATCTAACCTTGTTCAACTTGATGACAGATTTGTTTTCATTAATTACGAAAGAGACAGATAAGTGAAAAACGGTGACGTTTTCAAAGCAGTATTTACACTTGAGTTAGTTTCTAAACCAATTCAAACATAAGTTATTTGTTTTGCAATAAAGGAAAACCCAGATATTTTTAGAGCACATGAAAGTGCGTCAATAAAGTAATTAAAGAAAGATTCTAGAATCTCATTAGGTAATTACATTACGAACATTTCTATTCAAACAAGGGCTTAGGTAACTACCACTGTATACATTTATGATAACGGTACTGAGTTACTGACTGACGTCAAATGAGCAAATAAGAAAAGAAAACATAGAGCATAAAATTAATAAAGAATTTACTCACTTGAATTTGGAAGAACTCGCCCATTTTCAGCAGAATAGTTTTGGCTTGTCTATGGGTTTCGGGGTCCTCAACTCCTGTCATGAGCAGAGCCAGTGTGACTGGCATCTGGAACGTGTGGTATGAAGTCTTGTACTTTGTGATCGCTTCGTACTTCTCCATGGTGAACAAGGTAAGGTCGGGCTTATCCGTCTTAGCCATTTGATTCTCCAGGAAATGGCCGATCGAGCACTTTAACAGCATCTGTAAAAAAAGGTTTACTGTTAGAGATCACTGTTACTGGCAGGCAGCAAAAAATATTGATGGCCAATGATGCCATAAAAAAAACGAAAAATATCTTGACAATTCATTTAAAATTTTGCGGGATTGACGATGTTTTTTGGTTGCCAGGCTTTTAAGGAAATCAGCGTAATAAGTGAACGCTTGGAGCCAAAGGAAGTTTATGTGGGTGTTGCAACAACCGGTTTCACTTCACTATAATATGACATGTACGTACAGATTTAAATTATGTTTTATTGATCACCATCAATGAAAAAGTATGGTAAGTAAGTCCTTGATGTAACTATATGTAGTTATGGGTGGTATGGGTAATTACTTTACCACCAACGTAGTTATTTAGCTTTGCACTCGAAAATAAGATAAGATAATACTTAGATTGTTTTCATGAATACTAACATGACTTAATTAGACTGATAACAGGTTTGAATTAAGATTATTTGCAATGTGAACGTGTGAATAATGATAACGACTAATTAGAAATGTTTCATAAACGAATAAGTAGCTCTCAACTGTTTTACAATAACATAACCTTTTCCTACCATTCTGGTAGAAATAACCAGATCGGGTATCTTCACATTCTTTATACCCTACCTATTGATTTGAAACAATCAATCAATATGAACAATAATAATTATGAAAAGTACCTAACTATCTACTCAGTTATTTTGTCCCGAAAACAATAAACAATAGTTAGCATAATAACATTATGTGTACTTGCGCAATTGTTCTATATGATATGTCACGTTTATTAAATTACTAGCTTCTGAATGTGGCTTTGCTCGCGTTAAATTCGGGGTAAGACAGTTCTCCTTTGATTTTTGCCCTTGCGCCTTATTTATCTTTTGTTCTTTAAAAAAAACGTTGCTAGGAATTTCTCCTGTATCGTGTGTGCATTTACAAACATTTAAACTCACGTACACAAACAGTCAGGCCCTAAAAAGCTATCTGCAGGTCCTACAAATATTTGTTCCGTGCGGGAATCGAACCCACGACACGCAGCGCAGCAGTCGATCGCTCAGCCACTGCGGTAACCGTAAAAGAAAGAAAAGAAAGAGAAAACCTTAGCATTGCTATTACAATAAATACAACGGATTTATTGTAATAGCAATGCTAAGGTTTTCTCTTTCTTTTCTTTAGAGAACTGTCTTACCCCGAATTTAACGCGAGCAAAGCCACATTCAGAAGCTAGTAATTTAATAAACGTGACATATCATATAGAACAATTGCGCAAGTACACATAATGTTATTATGCTAACTATTGTTTATTGTTTTCGAGACAAAATAACTGAGTAGATAGTTAGGTACTTTTCATAATTATTATTGTTCATATTGATTGATTGTTTCAAATCAATAGGTAGGGTATAAAGAATGTGAAGATACCCGATCTGGTTATTTCTACCAGAATGGTAGGAAAAGGTTATGTTATTGTAAAACAGTTGAGAGCTACTTATTCGTTTATGAAACATTTCTAATTAGTCGTTATCATTATTCACACGTTCACATTGCAAATAATCTTAATTCAAACCTGTTATCAGTCTAATTAAGTCATGTTAGTATTCATGAAAACAATCTAAGTATTATCTTATCTTATTTTCGAGTGCAAAGCTAAATAACTACGTTGGTGGTAAAGTAATTACCCATACCACCCATAACTACATATAGTTACATCAAGGACTTACTTACCATACTTTTTCATTGATGGTGATCAATAAAACATAATTTAAATCTGTACGTACATGTCATATTATAGTGAAGTGAAACCGGTTGTTGCAACACCCACATAAACTTCCTTTGGCTCCAAGCGTTCACTTATTACGCTGATTTCATTAAAAGCCTGGCAACCAAAAAACATCGTCAATCCCGCAAAATTTTAAATGAATTGTCAAGATATTTTTCGTTTTTTTTATGGCATCATTGGATTCGGATTTATTGTAATAGCAATGCTAAGTTTTCTCTTTTCTTCCCTCTTTCTCCCTCATAACTAAAACTTTATTTATATAAAAAAATATTAAAAAAGCCTATGTCCGTCTCCAGGGTCCCGACTAACTCTGTACCAAAATTCATCAAAATCGGTTTAGCCATTTAGGCGTGAAGACGTAACAAAAAGACTCACTTTCGCATTTATAATTATTAGTAACGATTACCAAGTGATCAGTAAATTAAGTTATATATTGAGTAGTCTTTTGTTTTTGTATTATTCACGCGGTAATGTTCAATTCATTGATAAATAGCTTTCATTGGTAATACGCTGATGACACATACCGCAATTATTTTTAATTGTTACATTTTGTTGGTGATAATGTTTGTTTCATCTACTGTTGAGCACATGTTTGTGTCATGTTGGGACGAAAATAGATATTCTTATCTATTTTCTAGTAGATATTATTTCTTACGAAGTAATAAGTGTCGTTAATACCTACAAACATAACTAAGTAAGACTATTCTCTCTTTTAAAATAACTCTGGTCTAATCATAAGCACACAGGAAGTCAGCATAAAAAAAAAACAAACAGCCACCGACATTCCTACTCAGTTCGTAAACTGAACTTCAGAAGTTAGAAACACGAAGCATAAACCTCAAAAAAAACATAAATCACAGATTAAAAAATCAACAAACCTCATTGAACGTTTCAAGGACGGATTTGTAAAAAAGTTTGTTATTGAAGTGACGTTTGAGTGTCGAAAACATGGCCGCCTGGATTAGAGCAGCATCGTTGATTCCTGTGAGGCCGACTTCAGGGTGCTTGTACCAACAGGGAGCTCCGCGACGCATCTCCGTGCCCTCCATGATGTCATTGAGGAGTAATTGGTGGGTGTGGAACTGTGAACAATGATGTTTGATTAAAGACAATTGGTTATGAATAGGTTTCACACAGTCTGGTCATTTTAGGGATCGGCTGTCGGCAGAAGTATTAGTGAGTGACCTTTTTAGTATCGAGCAGCCAATGATCATTATATACATTACACCTACGTCAATGGTTAACGTCTTATGTGTTAAGTAAGAGACATAACTACAGAGTTTAGGTGGCTACTGTATCATTAACATAACCGAGCGTTAACTTAGGTTAAAGGTGACACATCTAAAATGGAAAACATTTAAGTAGGTATCTAGTGAAAATGTGTATGATTTTAAATCATAGAGATGATTTATTTTATCCGTGCTTGCTGCAAGTAGGGTTCACAAGTCCACAGTCCAGTTGGATTTCGGAATTTAAACAGGGAAATAAATCATTTAAAATTGAAGCAGCTACCTATCTAAAACTGTATATGCCAATGTTTTGTTGTAACATTAACGTGACAGCTAGGATGAATAAAATACAATGATAAATGTTTTTAAGCGAAGTTTATGGTTTTATTTTTACATAAATCTAATGCTAACATTTACCGACCTAGGTAAATAGTGCTTAAATAAATACTAGGTTACACTGACAAATACAATTTACAGGAGTTAGGTAACATAGGTCCTACCACGCGGAGTATTTTAGTTTTAGTTTATTACTTTTAAGAAGGCTTACAGACTAATTACAGAATTAAACTTAAAAATACATAATGTATAGTTTAATTCTTTGCAATAAGCACAATCACAATCATCTACAGATATGATATAAATAAATTCTTAAAATCGTCACCAAATATCATTAGTGAAACCAGTATTTTTCTTAATTGACGTAATAATCTATCTTTTCACCGCTCGCTCGTGCTAGGTAGGCCTCAATACATAAACTAGATTCTTGAATAAGAACTTGACATATCTCGTCTAAGAACCTATTCACCTAGGTACAGTAGATGTTGCAACTGGGCAGCTAAGTGTGACAGGTTTTCTAAATATAGAACATAGCGCGTTTAATATAACTTTTTCCGTCTGTACTTGTAGGAATGTTGCTATTTTAGTGCGACATAATTAAGAGACCATGGTCTTAGTAAATACCAAAGTAAGTAATAGTAAGTACATATTGTGATATCAGAACTTGAATACAGTAGACATTATAACTATCCAAATAAAGCAGGCACGTAGGATGTATTTGACTATCGATGAACAAACAAAGTTAATAAGAATATTCGTCTGTTGAATGCCATTATCTTTTGGACGTGGCGTAATGAATACTAATAAACTTATGTAAATAATGCACACGAATGTCAGGACACGTGAACTGACATAATCGTACGTCGATGAAAATAATACCTAATGCCGAAATGTCCATGGTATGATAAGGCTGGCTGTTTAAATGTTTCTATCATTATCTGTGTGTTTGACTGCTGTGTATGAGTGCAAAACATAATCCCAAGGCCAGACCCATTCGGGAGCTTGATAAACTTGTTTTTTTTTTCCTTTAGTATAATATTTATGTAACGCCATAGCCAGCGCCATCGCCACGGACGTGGATTATAATTTTTATCACATAAAATTCTCTTAGCAAATAACGAATAATGTACATATTTGAATATTTTATTATGAACAGACTTTATCAATGTTTATCAACATTTGAGAATTATTTTGTATTATGTGGGTTTATATCGATTTGCCACTCAAGTTCAGCGTTCTAAATTCTTTGAGATTATTTTGGGCCATTCAGATACAGACTGACAAAGAGACTCGTACCTACTGCTTTTTAATAAGACTACTTAACTTAAGGCGTACTTAATGCCTTATTTATGGCATTAAATGCACCTAAGTTAAGTGGATTAAGTTTTACAAAGAATCAAACAGCAGCTTAGGGTAATCTATTGTTTAATTCTTAGTGCTTACTTATTATTATTGTATACAGTGAAACCTTGTTAAGTGGGACCTGGGTAAGTGAGAAACCTCTTTAACTGGACCTAAAGCTGAGGTCCCGACACCTTGGCCCTGAATCACCTCTGTTAGTGGAGACCCTCGGTTAGTGGAAAACCTTTTTTTAGTGAGACTAATTCTCTCGTCCCTTCAAGTCTCAATTATCCAGGTTTCACTGTACTTATCTATGTTTTAAGAATTTCTAATTGAATTGATTGAGAGATGTGTAAAAATCGCGATCTTTAACTTACTGACGAACGCCTGTATTTATACTTGTGTAGTGGCACAGGTCGAGTTCGACGATGGCAGACATGATGGTAGAGGAGAATGTTGGGGTTAGAAGGTACATTTGGAAGAAGAAAGGGGAGGCCTATGCTCTCAGTTGACGAACACTGGAAAAAAAGAAATTAATTTTGCTTCAAACTTACCATTTCAACACTCCATCCCATCATATTCGCTAGATGAATGTTTTCAGGCGTCAAATTTTCTTTCTTTTCCAACATTTTGTAAGCCAGCACCGTCGCTAGACCTCGATTCTTTTTACCGTTCGGGACATTGTATTGCAACAGCTGCAACAAAACAATACAATTAAATGACACAAAGTACTAATAAGAACGTTGAAACTGCGTAGTTATAAAATGTCTGTTTAAATATTGTCCGTGGCATGATATCATCGATCTAGGTAATAATAATTCTGAATATTTTTTGATTAGTATAGCCATATTTAAACTACACAATATACAACTTTAGCTGGGTGTACCTAAGAGGTAAGTCAGCCTTGAAAAATACAACGCAGTTGATTTAGATTTTTTACTGACGGACAAGAGTATTAAAAAATGTTGAACAATGTCGATACGGTACCGTGTACCGTGACCAAATATGTTTAATACTTTTGTAGATTTTCTGTTCTATATAGTTTTAATTCAATTCATGAAAAGACATAAATCTTAAGTTGGCCTAAATTAATACATATTTAATTTCATTTTCTCAGAGTAAGCGACATTTCTGCATGTGATTAAATTGTTTACTTTATGTGCAGATTAAGTGCATCTAAATAGAGCTACGTGCTACAGTTTGACGTCAAACTCATTAAACTTGTTTACGTTGCAAAATAGGACATGACAGTAATCATCTAATCAGCATCTTTATAATTGCTGGTTTTATTTAAATAGGAACTTTAAAGTTAGATCAAGAACAGGCAAAAACTGACAAATTCCAGAAAGACGTGGACACATTTAGCTGCTATAAAAACTGCTAGAATGGAGAAAATAAGATAGGCATGGTAGTTAAGCTTAGCAATTTATGGTTAGGTCTAAAGTCCATCCAGACACGGTGGACAGACAAGTTTCTAGTCAGTTTTTATAACGGGTTTAAACAACGCACTTCACTTACGACTGACCGCAGCGACATGTAACGTACCTTAGCCAACCACTTGCTGGCTTCTGGCACATCAATGTGCTTGCCAGTCTCAGTGAGGTCCCTCACGATGTCCGGGAAGCAAGACATGAATTCCCGGGACTGGTCCTTCGACACAGCCAGTCCTCGGGTAGCCATCGGCATTTCCTGGGTTGTCAGGGTTGACAGGTATCTACACATCAGAAAATATACGGATGATTTATAATTTTCATCGACTGACTTACTATAGAAATTGGAAAGTGGAGAAATTTCATTCATGAGTATTAAATTAAGTACAATTGATTAATTATCTATGATGTAATGAATAATGCTCACAGTGCTTCGATAGTCAATAATTAGGTGAAGAGATAAGCATTCTTTGTGGCTGCAGTAGGTATTTTTGTGCTTAGATAAACGTGTCAGGTACAAAGAGTTCGATTCAGTGCACATATTATTACGATTTGTTAAAAAAAAAACACTAGCGTTCCACAGTTGATTTTCATTTATAAGTAGGTGTGAAACTTGAAGCCGTATCACGTTCTTTTCGCGTGTTACATATCAACGGATCAAATTCGCTATTTTAATCGTAATAATTTCATGCACTTGCTTTGTTTGTGTTATTTTTAGCTTGTGTATTTATGTACCCACATAAATGATGTAAACTCATGCATGATACGGCTTCGACGGTTACGCATTACGCAAAGTTTGTGTCGTAGAGTTCAAACGAGTTCACTGACCTGTGGTATTTCTGCAACTTCAGAAGCTTCTTTGGTCCAGCCTCGTCGTTCTGAGGTGACTTGGATGCTGCCTGGTCCAGCCTCGGGACCATGGCATCAGAGTTGGTGACACTGGTCGTCTTGCTGATTTGCCGACGAATCTCCTTCTTGTAGATCTGTAGGATCCTATCCAAACTTTTCTTCGACGAAAACATCTTGATATCTCGCAGTGCTCTCTTCTTTCAAATAAATTTAAAACTTTAAGAACTTTTCAGTATACTTTGTAAGTGTTTAATTCAATTAAATATTCTTCTTTTAGATTTATAGTTGTAGCGTCTGTTCGCGTTGGGTTTGTAAAACCGACTGATTCTTTGTTGTGTTTTGCCTCCTTACGAGCTCCAGTGATATACTAGCGACGTTCGTAATGTTTACATTACTTCTATCGATATCGACGTTCTAATCATAACAGCTTTATAAGCACGTGATGACAACGTGATACTTATCTTACTTAGACATAATAATATTATTCACTCTTTGATGTTGCCTATTTACTTTATATTTTAACTAAAATTTTAGCCTCTTGATTTGGCTTATGCGCATTATGACTTCATCTACCTGTTACAACGTCAAACACTAAATTCCAACAGTAAAATATTTATTAAAAAAATCCAAAGTTTACCAAAATCTTCGACAAAAACAATGTCGGCAAAAAATACCATAATAAAGTCCCAACACTACGATGCGCACGCAACAAAACAAACGGGCCAGCGCCCCTCGCCCCAAGCCTCGCCACGCGGGCCGCGTCACGTAGGCACCCGGCAACCGGAGCGCAGAACCAACCAAACAACAAATACCGAAGGCCTACTTCTAACACCAGGCGATAAGAAACTCACACAAAATTGGTTGATTAGATTGAAGAAATACTGTAACTATCCCTCCAGGTAGCACATGTGTAGAATTTATTTTTGTAATATTTTGCCAATTACACTTCTTAAGCAAGTTGTTCTTTGTTATTGTGAGTAGAGCTTCTGAAGCTGTTTACTTCATGGCTAAGCACCGCTCCTCACCACCCATCGTATCGCCCGTGACCCAAAATATGCACAACAACTTCTAGAACGGCTTTCAGAACACGTACGCTCGAGACACTCGTTGAGAAGGTGATCAACGTTAACATAATTCCGATACATGCACTTTTCTACATTATCGTTGGTCAGCCAATGCAACCATAAAAGGCAGTCAATCAAAACTTTAGAAGAATGCAGTCAAGATCTCGGTCAATGGCATGAGGATAATATTAATGGTGTAAACACCAATGTAGATTGATTTGTAAATTAATTCATTTGTCATGGTTGGTTTGGGTTCATTCATAAATAAATTACAGGAACACAGTATATACCAAGCCGGTAAGTAATCTTTGACACATTAGTGGGTATTCATAAAAAAATAGTTAAAGAAGCAATATTCTTTTTCTGTTTCGTTTATGTAGGTATATCACAGTTACCATGGCAATTGTAGATAACGTAGAATCTTAATTAAAGATTATTATGGTAACAATAAATAGGAACTAACGAGAACGAATACAGATTTTATAATTAATATTATTTTTTAATCTATTTAAGCCGATAGATTGATAAGGTGGCATCCTTTTTGATAATGGACATCTATACTAATATTATAAAGCTGAAGAGTTTGTTTGTTTGTTTGAACGCGCTAATCTCAGGGACTACTGGTTGGAATTGGAAAATTCTTTTAGTGTTGGATAGTCCATTTCTTGAGGAAGGCTATAGGCTATATAACATCACGTTACGACCAACAGGTGCTGAGCAGCGCGGGTGAAACCGTGGGGAACAGCTAGTCTAATATAAAATTAGCAAGTTGTATTAATTCTGCAATATCAGTCATTAATTAAAAACTAACGAACCCAAATAAAGTTATCAATTACCTTGATATAAAAATTGGGACAAGGGCTTATCAAATTTCTTTTCAGCAATTAAAAAAAGAAAACTTAAATGAAATGATTGGTTTCACAACAAAATGTTTTACAATGAGTGATCGGATGGTGTTGTAACCGGTTTCGGTATCGTTTCGCAACTTCTGTGCAACAGAACAACCCGAACAAGTGAAACACCAATCAATGGCATTATGGTCTGAATTTTACAAGAGATTCTAGATTGTTCGATTGGAATCGAGCGATTGAACCTTCACGTAGAGAAAATAATGGATGCTACAGATGATACAAAGCTCATAGCAAATCCTGTTTTAGATTGCAAAAAATCATACGATGGAAGTTCCATTGATGATGGATATGGCTCTGCCAGTATTTCATCATAAAAATTATTAACTCATTACCTTCTTGATTAGGCCTTAAATCTACACACACGGATAAGAATAAGCATAAAAACGGATTGCCTATTGGAAAGTAATTAAATTGCAGTTTCACGCAGCTTTATTTAGATTATAAATGATATGCATAAAATAAACGTACCTACTACACCCTGCACAAAACACATGTATCACATTTCGTTATTCTTTAAAAAAAATACCGGACCACGATAAAACAGCGTGCAAACACTCATCAAGGTCAAGTTCATGATTCAAGACCGAACTAGGATCAAGATTGTTTACTGATGCTATAATAGCTAGCCTTGTGAACAGTAGCGAAAATGCAGAATACATTGCTCTGTTTACAAGCAATAAATACGATGGTTTACTTTTCCAAAGAACGATGTATTATTGTAAACTATTTATTGGAACCGGTCTTACGAACACGTGAACATAGGATGGCAGGTAATTATTTCATCGTTTACCCACAGGTATCTCGTTTAAAGCTATGGTTACATAATGATATGGGTACGGCTGTGTTTTGCAATGTTTAAATTGTATTTTAACTGTCATGGCTGATGAAGAGATCTTTTTCAAATATTAATTGTTAATGTGGCCGTGTTTACAAGACATTTAGCACATAGGTATATTCTTTGTTCGTATGATAGTAAGTATTATCAGCGGTGTGCTAATTTAAGAAGGTGGTTCAGAAAATGGGCTTGGTTTGCCTCCGTAGTTTTGGTTACCATGTTGTTTTTAGAGGGTTCGTGGTTAGTCACCTTATTTAGGAAAAAAGTACGATACGTTTCGTCGTTTTTTTTTTCATGATAGGTACTTAGCACCTAAGAACTTATCTTTCTTTCACGAGCTTGCTTGTGAGAATCAATCCGCGATGTTGATAGATAGAATAATATATTCTTTATTATGTACACCATACAAATGACAAGAATATACAACTTATAATTAGGGTGACAATGGGCAGTCTTATCGCTAAAAGCGATATTTACAAGACAACCTTTGTTGTGTAATGTTAATAACTTTTGCAGATATTGTTTATTTAAAAAAAATAACATCGCTCAACACTAGGAATTCATCCTGCATCGTAAACCGGTGTTTTCATAAATCCGGAACAACTACCTGTAGGCCAAACAAATATTTTTTTCCGAGTGAGAATCGATTCTTCAACACGGAGAACAGCAGCTCACTGTGCCAACTATGTTATTCTTGTTATCATAATTATGTCAATCAGTAAACACTTACAAGCTTGTTAATGTTAACAGTTGCTGTGGTTGCAGGTTGTTCGAAAGATATACAGCGGCCCCGGAACATAAAGGGCAAAAGAAGGACCATGGGTGGGTTTTAGTCACTAAAAGTCTGACACTACCCCCATTGATGAAATCCTATTCGCAAAAAAAAAATAACAAAAGCTTGATAACATACAATGTCAAAGTAAGACTAGAAATGAAAAATAACCATGCCTATGTCACACTACAAGACCGATTTAGTTCGAACAATAGCAGGTAAGTAACCTTAAACTATTCGAAGCTTCTAGAATATTGATCTATTCAATAAACTTTCAACAGGCACCTCAGTAATACTGATAGCAAAAAAGTACTCAACAATAGAGCGTAACAAAGAAATAAAAAAACACACTAAGTGCAACAGAGAAACATTAGCAATGCTTTAAATGGTAAAAACAGTAACAATACATTGGTTAAAGTACTTATTTTTAGGGTTCCGTACCATAAACGGAAAAAAACGGATAACTTTATTGTCCGTTAAGACCCTTTATCTCGGGAATGCGGGAAGGTATCGAGTTGAAATTAAAACATAAATACATCTTTTGCTCTCTATGTCTATATAGATGATGTGTTAATCTTTTAGTAACAATAAGAAATGAATAATCGATAAAAAATATGTGATATCATTATACCATAACTAAAAATGCTGAAATAAAAACTTTTTTGTAAAAAAAACCGACTTGTAAAACACGTTCGGTGGCAAAAAAGTCAACAAAAGTCACCAACTTCGGAAGTACAGTTATTTTCCACTTTTTTTTTGGAAGTCGTTTTTTTTTTTTACTGCTCCGTTGGTCTCGCGGTCAGAAGCGCGACTGCAGCACAGAGCACGAGTCAGTTGAGCACGGAGTTCTGAGTTCGATTCCCGAGACTTACAAAAAGTGTTATTAGGTTTTTCCATGAAGAATTTCATAGTAGCAGGCAGGAGTTTTAAAGTTGGCGGTAAAATACCCCCGTGCCTCGGGAAGCACGTCGAGCCGTTGGTCCTGCGCCAGATGTCTCTCCGGTCGTGTCGTATTACCTTCCCATCAGACTATGAGAGGGAACAGAAATTGCACCGTCCCATGAGACTATAATATGAGAGTGAGGGAACAGAAATTGCACTTGTGCCTGCGCCCAGGCACACAAACGTGTGCACTATAATATCTCCCAGGCCGATCTCCGCTAATCTCCGCTGATATTGGGCGCCGTGGTCAAAAACTGGTCAGGATTTTTTTTTTATTTACGAGAAAACAAAACAGATATCCACGGAGATATATTGCTTATCTATTTTAAACCAACTTCCTTTTTTCCATAAAGCTTTTATTTCATTTGTATTGTGACGTAAAACTAGGAAGGGCAAACACATAGTCCATGACTAATGAATATCTCGATCTATTATGTAAAACAGAGGATAAAAATGTTGACATTCCTTCCAAGGTTCATAGTCATTACGTCATAAAAATGTCGGAACATCTTTTCGAGACTAAGTTTCTAGCCTCTCAAGGCATGCAAACGCTGTGAGTCGTAATTAAACGACTTCAAAAAAGGATGTTCCATGTTTGACCGCTTCAAAAAAAAAACTATTGCTGTTGTTATTGCTTTCTGTCATCAATTATTTTCGTTTAGAATGACTATGTAAGATCTGTAACTGTTAGCTTGGACCCTGCTCCCGATACCGGGCGGGACCTATTTTTAAATGTTTTTTTTTTATATTTTTTTTAAGAAATATTTAAAAATATAATTGTAAGATAAAAATTGTAAGGCTAGTTTTTATATTATGCTAAACTCGAAGATCAGTGACATGATTTTCACCCTTTAGTTATAACAGTTAGTTCTGAAGTTCGTCGTTGTGGGCTCACTTATCGCAAAACTGGAGTCTTGAGACAGCTAGACGTGGTCGCCGTAGACCTAGGTGTAGATGATATTATTATGGCGCGAAGAGACGCAAATAACGCCAAAAGTGTTTGGAATGGGGGAGGACTTTGCTCAGGATTGGAAAAATCAGGTTAATAAATAAATGCTACCATGATAGCAGCCAATATAGCAGCCAATATAGCAGCCGGAGTATAGAAGAATATACTGCAAACCAATGTATCGTTGAACAAAACGTGTTACGCCGACCCGAGCCACATGGAGTAAGTGCAGGAAGATGGCAAATAGGAAACATTAAACAGTGATTGGCGTGGCTAGGAAATGAGAAAAACAATGGTTTTTATTTATTTTATGCTATTGTTTATTTAATTAACGAAGTCTATAAAGTTCTAGTAGTGTAATTTATGAAACAGCATTAATTCAAGGCTTGCATAGGAAAAAAAACAAGATCTAGCTATCTTGTTTTTTTATCTGATGTTCCTTTCGGCTCAATCTGACTTTCATTACAATCCTCCGATCAGCCGTTTAGTCATAAAAAGGTAACAAACAATAGCAGAATAAGTTTTACATTTCATTAATATTAAATGTAAAGTTAGTCTGTTTATTTGATTGTTACGACAAAATGGCTAATCGGCTTATGGATGAGTTGCAGTATTTGTCTCTAGATATTTTTAATTCACATAACTAAAAAGTATCATCTTGTTTTTAACCGACTTCAGAAAAGGAGGTGGTTCTATGGTCGACCGTATTTTTTTATGTATAGTCACTTATAACTCCGCCAAATGTGGAACGATTTTTGTAATATTTTTTTTGTTATTATTTTATAAGACAATAATATAAAAAGTTTATCCCAGCACATTTTAGACTTCAATATAAAATATATATGCTAAATTTCTCATCGTTTACGTGACAGAGTCGTGAAAATGTTATTTTTTATACTTCGGTAGCTTATTTTTAACTGCTTTAAACGTAGGTATTATGTTTATTGGTGCATATCCAATTTGTCTTTGTATAAAGCAACGTTATTTTTAATTTAGGTAGTTTTTGTAGTTTATAGGTTAAACATAAAAGGTTTCTCTCGTTCAGTTCCTAAGTACTTGTTGGTATGAAAAGTTTCTTGAAAAATTGAGGTTTACGTCTGAAAAGAAGTCATGAACGTATTATATCGATAAATATTTCAATATTCTATGTCCCATGTCGTGTCTATTCTTCTCTTATGTTCTAAATACATAATGCACCCTCTTTTCATTTCCTGAAAGACACAGTAAAAACTGGTAACCGACCCCTACATAGAAAGGAAAAGGCCGGAACAATAAAGAAAAAAAAACAAGTTTAAGTACGTCATTCAGTTATTTAAAAAATGGAATGTGTTCTTGTACAGATTAACTAAGATAACATATTCCCAGGATTGACATTGTTTCATAATGTTTAAACACGGAGGTAAATCCGCCCACCATTATTGCGGCCATTTTGCAAATCCTGTGAACCATCATGGCGACCGGTAATCATCATTTTGGATCAGCGATGATGAGTGATGACCGTGCGTCCGCATTCAAGGTCATGGCGTAAAACAATATTATAATTAATTCGCTTTGACTAGTGAGGGAACGTGGTATTGTTCGCTTTTGTTTATGTTCTATAGTAGAGAGAGCGCTTTTGGTAGATTTCAGAAGTTTGGAGATAGAACCTATCGTTCTTAAATCTGCAACAAATTAAAACTAAAAAATATTAGTGTATAACCTCAAATTAAAATATAAGTAGACTGGGTTTCATTGGAATTCGATTTAGCTGTATTTGACTCATCGCAACAACGGTATCGACAACAACGAACCGGTATCGGTAGATTGATCTGAAAGCATTTCGAAATACCGTTATGGACATTGTGAAGAACCGGATAAAGAGTATTGGAATGATTTATGACTTAAACCTTGTCAGTAAGGTTGCAATTTGAAACCACAAACAATAAAATACGTCGTCACACAGTTATAAATAATCCTCTGTACTCAATCAGCCTTTTGATTCTGATCTTTTCTTGCACCTCGTTGTTACTGAAGTCAGTAACAAAGAATCAAGAACCTTTAAATATTTTATTTCTACGAATATTTATAATAAATACAGACACACATTCCTTAAATTATTTGTTAGAGATTACAATCTACATGGAGGGCATGCGATGACGGACGCGTAATGGCGGATGGCGCGAACTGTCGCCGCCATATTGGACGGCAGCGCCCGCGCAGCTGCGCCGACGACTCATGCCATTGTACGTGGCTTCCGGAAAAGCGTACTCTTTGGGGTCACTGAATGTATGCTTGTTAAGTTTAATGAGATCTCATACTAATCATACAATTCAAAATCGATTCTTTGAGTGATTTGCTACGAACTGCTACGAGTCTATGCTACGCGTCTACGAAAAGAAAGACGTTGGCGAGTAAGAATTTTAGTGAGAACTTTTAGAGTTGAATGCTTTAAATTCGTGAACCCATATTATGTACCCTCAATAGGTATTTGAGCAATATTGATAGTTAAAAGAACACGCCTTCATGCATAGGTATAATTTATAATGACCACACAGGTCGCTCGCACTGAATTTGTTAGTGTAACAATGGTCCACGCATGTCCACAAAGTATAATGATATGTGTTCGGCCACCACCACCATTAAACACGGATCTTTATGGAAAATTAGCGATGCGTAGCGATGGTGTGATTCGCTCACATCGATGCTCTCCCATTGTCGTCCCCCCCTTAATGTGATTTAACTGAATTATGGAGTAGAAATGGCCACAATTTGGTTTTGGCTGTCCAGTGGTTAGCCCGTGCTTGTGATCCCGGAGTGTTGGGGACACTTAGCGACCGTGTGTAGCGTGATTACTTGGACTTTGTGCGTGAAGACTGAAGTGCTACGGCTACGAATCGGTGCTACGTCTCGTAGAGGGCGCCTTGACGGAAAAGCGCAAGTAAGTTTCCCGCCTTGGCGTAGCTTGTAACTGTAGGCTGTTATTTTGGTGTGTACATTAGATGTTATTCGGAGAAATTATTGTGTTCTGTATCTTCGTAATTGTACTGGATCAAATACTTGTGAAGGTAGTTTGTATACAAGAAGCAATTTAACGCTCTCGCTTAAAGAACTCTTCAATAATTGTATCTTACCTATTCAGTTGGTATCTGGGTACAGTGATCCTTGACTATCCTAGAGTTGGCTTTAGAACTTTCTATGTTCATCACCCAGCGTATGGGTCGAACAATAACTCATCCATGTGCCTCCCCGCCTCTCGAGTCGTTGCTGTACATAGTACGTTAGACTTGGCGGGTTGTTGGGACATAGATGAATTGGTCACCCCATAGGCTGGGTGCCGAGTACAAAGTGTTAATAAACGTGTTGGTTGCTAAGCATTGTCGTTTACTAAAACCTATGCTGAAATTTGTGGTTACTTACTTCAACATATGTATAACTTTTAAAACTAATAATATTCTCTATTCTCCAACTGAATGGACCCCAAATTATAAGGTTTTCCTTGCGCTTGCCGAGACTATAATGTACGATCCATTTTAGAGATAATTCACTCAACATTATTGAAACCCCTCACGAAAAAATTCAATAAAACCTAAAGCTTTTATAAATAATAACAAATCATGACTGCTTAGGGCGGCGCCGGCGCAGCCTTGTGTGACGCATTATGCAACGTCGTGCGTGTCCTGCACGTGCATTGAAAGGGACAATCGTTGTAAATATACAACTTTATAGCGTTTTTTTATTCCAGATAAAATACACTTGTGAAAGTAGACTGTTTCAGATTAATAATAAGGTATTATAGACAGAATACCGACTGTTAGGAACGACTAGGCACTTTGATTGAACATCTTCATACATAACTTATTGAAATGTGTTCGATACTTTGTTCCCTAAACTCAATTTTAGAGCGCCGAACTTTTTGCCGAGCAATAATATGCACTCGGTACAATTACATTTTAACTTTGCCCCAAAACGTTAATTCGGAACTTCTAACATGAGTAATTAGAAGTCATTGCATGTGAAATTGGATCTGTGTTTCCGTTGTTATAGGGAAAAGGCCGAACTTTTTATTAAAAAACTTTTTAAAAACAAAAGATCGGATGATGTTTCACTCATCCGAAATTTATACAGTCTATTGCACTATGTGTCTTAATACACATCAATAAAGTCCATTCCTGTCATGTTCTCTAAATAAATTAAATATGTATTTGACTTATACATAACAATTTCACGCCTGTAAAAGTGTTTGACCAGCAGTAAGCTTCGTTTTCACTAATCGGTTTCAAAATCAAAATGTGGGAACCGTATAAGCTGCAAAACAAGAGAACTTCGAATGTTATGCATTTTTTTTACAGTTTTAATTTAATCTCTAACGATAGAAGGCAGAGGAGTTTTTGCCATTCAGAACAAGTCATTGTTATAAATTATCGCTTGAACGATAAAGAAAAATGTAACCATCATTCTGCGTCCATCATGCCACGGTAGAATGAAGAGAAAGATAAGTATCTATTTATTTCCAATAGCTAGTTCCCTTGACGATTACATTTTTGTTAAGATATCTTCAGTTGTAAATATAATCGGAAATTCAGCGTTATCTCTACAAAAGTACTTACTACAAATAGTTAAAGGTTAGCACTGTGATAGTGTGATGATATCGGTCCGTGATGTGAATGATACACGCGTGATCACCATGAAGAGGGCTTAGGATATTCTGCAGTGGCAAGATAATGAACTTTGAGTCACGAGGGAATTTGGTTGCTTCTTGCTTATAGAGAATCGTGGCCCATTGTTTAATCTTAGAAGTAATTTTTGTTCAGAGTGGTATGTTAACCTACCATGTAGCATGTACCATGCTTGACGGCACGGTTGACGCAGTGGCTGAGTGATTGACTGCTGCGCTGCGTATCGCGGGTTCGATTCATGCACGGAACAAATGTTTGTATGCCAGTTTAAATGTATGTAAACGCTGGTACAGGAGAAATTACCACAGTAGGGCACCGTTAGTATATATGTCACTGTAAAAGCTCGAACTACGGTAAATCTTAAGATTTTTCGGTACTTTCAGTACAAAACAGTGTATCCTATATATATCCTTGAATGAGTTCAGTTTACCTATGTGTTGCTTTTGCATTTTTAAGTACCTAACCTATTAACAACATTTCTATATCATTAATTTTAGTTGATGAAAACATGGAAATAGTGTAATATGAAGATACAGCCTATTATACCTACCGCGTAACTCAGATCCCATTACAGGGAATCGATTTCATGTTAACCCCTTCCCAAACGCCAGGAGCCTTTAACCCGATTATGTTTAACCTGTAAGTGGGTCACCTCAATCACGTCGGATGAGGAAGGATTGGAAACTTTATATCGATCGCTAGAAACAAAATTTTTGACTTTATTTTGAATAGTCAGAATAAGTTCAAGCTGTTCCGGAACAATCCTTGTCGTATTGTAACTAAAATCTTGTAAAAAAACTTAAATTATAAATTAAAAATCCCCCGACCCCGACCCGACAAGAAGTCGGGGACCGGTTTGTTTGTCACTTAGCAAATCTATACTAATATTATAAATTGTTGTTATTATAATTTGTTTGTTTGTTTGTTTGAACGCGCTAATCTCAGGGACTACTGGTTGGAATTGGAAAATTATTTTAGTGTTGGATAGTCCATTTCTTGAGGAAGGCTATAGGCTATATAACATCACGCTACGACCAACAGGTGCTGAGCAGCGCGGGTGAAACCGTGGGGAACAGCTAGTAATATCTAAATGGCTGAATCGATTTTGATGAATTTTGGTACAGAGGTAGTTGAGCCCTGGAGACAGATACATGCTAATTTTCTTTAAAAAAAGTGAGTAATGAGGGAGAAAGAGGGAAGAAAAGGGAAAACTTAACTAGAAAACTATAGGTAGCAGGCACCTGTATATCAGGAAAGGGGAACTGTGTTACCCCGAATTTAACGCGAGCGAAGCCGCGGGCATAAGCTAGTAATATTATAAAGCTGAAGAGTTTGTTTGTTTGAACGCGCTAATCTCAGGGACTACTGGTTGGAATTGGAAAATTCTTTTAGTGTTGGATAGTCCATTTCTCGAGGAAGGCTATAGGCTATATAAAATCACGCTACGACCAACGGGTGCTGAGCAGCGTGGGTGAAACCGCGTGGAACAGCTAGTGTAATATATATTACAAAGTGTCCACGGTAGCGTCGCCACCAAAAATATAAGTTTAAAAATTAAATAAATAAAAATTACATATTAAAAAATAAAAAAAAAACACAACAAACACTTCTTAAAAATAATATCGAAATATTGTCTCTTTACGTTTTGAACGTTTTATTTTGAATATTTTATTTAATAAGCTAAAGAAACACTTGCCAACATTAATATTTAATACCTATATACATAATATTATATAGAAACAAATAAATTGTCTTTGGTCCTTCCTTAAATCCATACAAAGCCTGTCTTGAAAAGATCAGTAGGCCTACTATGACATCTTAAAGCAGAACTTATTCCACTGAGTGAAAGAGATGGTGCTACACACCCTGTATAGCTCTGTCCCTTTCCCTCAGCGGAATAAGTTCTGCTTTAACATGTCATGGTAGGGTAGCTGTTTTAGCGAACTGGCGAAAAGTGCCCTATTAGGTTCACCTCTGCTGAACCCATCGGGGGTAGCAGGTTTGATGTTAAGTTACGTGTTACTAAAGAATATTGACACTGGTGACGCTTGAACGCAATCGTGTTTAGTTTCGTTTCTCCATAGAGATCTCGCTTTGGAATGGGCAACTACAGTACTTTCACAGTTATTATGCCATGTGACTAGGACTGTAGCTTCATTTTATTGTTGTCAATGTTTCGACAGTTCAAAAGTACCATTAACTGGCCTACTTAAAATAAATGATTTTAATTTGATTTGGTGGCACTCGTTTTTATATTAAAACTAGCTTTCGCCCGCGGCTTCGCCCGCGTTAAATTTGGGGTAATACAGTTCCCCTTGCGCCTTATGGATTTGTAATAGCAACGCTAAGTTTTCCCTTTTCTTCCCTCTTTCTCCCTCACATCCCAAAAAAATATTAACCTATGTCCGTCTCCTAGTTCCCATCTATCTCTGTACCAAAATTCATCAAAATTGGTTTAGTCATTATTCATTAGGTAACAAACAAACAAATAAACAAACTCACTTTCGCTTTTATAATATTAGTAAGGATTTTACCTTCCCATACATACATTCCATTTATGAACAAAGACCAGTTTGTTTCCTTTAATTAAGTAGATGTGTATGCAGATATCATTTTACTTTTAATGCCAAGGCGTGGTGGGACACGTGAGGCAAATGCGCCATGGACACTTATATAGATTAATACTAAAAGCAAGATGTCTAGAGATCTTTAGTCAGGTCAACAACTGTTTACAAGGACAACTACGTTTTAGCGACGACGTTATAGCGATTATAGTGTATATGTAAATCCTTACTAATATTATAAAAGCGAAAAAGTGAGTTTGTTTGCTAAACTGAATGGCTAAACTGATTTTGATGAATTTTGGTACAGATATAGTTGGGAAACAGGAGACGGATCTAGGGAAGAAAAGGGAAAACTTAGCGTTGCTATTAAAAATCAATAAGGTGCAAGAAAAACTGTGTTAACCCAAATTTAACGCAGGCGAAAACTAGTAGTGTATAAATATTATAATATAAATAAATATATTGCCTTAGTTGTTTTGGAATCCAGAGTAAAATACTGTTGCTCAATTTTACTTTAAAAAAAATTAAATGATATTCCCTGGTCACTGTTTAATCCTTATCAAAATGAATACAGCAGCTAAAAAGACAAGATTTATCTAGCAAGATTTAACTTGGTGATATCGATACAGTCGTCTGCAAGAAAACTGGTAAAATTGGAACAATTTCTTTATCGTCCGCCAACTTCTATGCATACGATCTCACACGTAAATCTGTACCTAGATGGGTAAGAGAAACTGACATTGTAGTTTATTTATAAAATACACTACTGCATATTTATATTAAATATTTAAACATTTATACTACAACTTTTTTTCCAAAACATTTATAAGGTGTTTTTGTTCACATGGATATTTTTTAAGTTTAGTTCATTGATTAAGATTTTGGACTACACCACACAAGTCTTTGCTACATTCGGTGTAGGGATTGCTAAAATATTTAGAATGAGCTCAAGATCTTATTATTATATTTAATTATATTTAAACTATAAAAAAAACTATAAAACTTATTATATTTCAACCAAACTCCGCAATCAATGAATCTTTTACATTTTTGTTTTTAACACACTCCATCAGCAAATGATTATAAAAAATACAATAGGTAGTCGTATAGCAACACTGTAATAAGGTTTTATGCTATGTAAATTGTAAATATTACTGCGTAATCGATGAAAAATATCCAAAGTAACACAGCAAACAAACTGATTCTAGTATACCTGAACTAATCAGAAAGCCAAAGTACTTATAAATAAGTCAAGGGGAAAACCCGAAACTACAATTCGTCTGAAAATTCAGGCCGTAATAAGTTATTGCACAATACAAGCAAAATACTTGAAAATAAACATAGTTGCACGGCAGGAATACAGGAAAATAGCTCACCTAGTAATGCGGTAGTCATTCTTTTTTTGTTAAAAACATTTTAATGTCAGTCTTTTCAGCCTTGAAAGTTAACAAAGAACGGAATTTTTCCCACGAAAAAATGTCAAATAGATTCAGTTGTTGATTTACTTTACATGTTTTGATAGAAACGGAGTATCCAATTCCAATATTTGGATTTTATGGTCCAGGAAGCTGTCTCCATGACTCCATGCTGCAAGCCCTTGCATCATAGATTCCCACGAGCCCATCCTAACCCAGCCCAGCCCAAGCCAGGCCCTTTAATGGTAACTCGAACATTTTTCACACCATTTCGTTGCGCGTGATTGGTTTCCGTGAAAAGTGTACTATTTGATCAGTGCTCGTCCCTCATTGTGCGCTTTGAATTTGAGGAATCGTTAACGAACAAAGGATTGAACTTTCACTAAAATAGGTTAATTGCTTATCTATTCCACATTTTTTACTACAGTTCTTTCACAAATTATTAAGCCTTGTGACTCGGCCTGTGGCTTCATCCTTTTGTGACTTGACATTCAAAAGTGCCTGTAATGGTGTAATTAAAATAAATGGTTTGAGTTTACATAGGCACTACTAGTAATGGTTAAACAGTTTTATGATCTATCAGACATCCATCAGAAATAAATTCGATTTAATAAATCTCAGCGATTTTACATCAACTCAACTACGATGCTACAGCGAACACTTCTTCTAAATACTTCACAGAGTACTTATCTATAGTTTAAATAGGACTAATTTATACTTATTAACACTTGTGTCCAGCTGTGTTCATAAAATGGAATATCCCAGGGATTAGACTATATCTGTACCACATACATCAACACAAGTAGGCACATAATTGAAGTTCGCAAATTTGCATTACTTAGTCTGTGTTTTTACCTACCTAAAAACCATAAAAGCCTTTGTAATTCCCAAATATACATGAGCCTATCGGTAAAAGTACAAAATTACGCCTAATAACTCGAACAAAAGGCGAAACCTATTCAAAATCCATCGATCCTATTCTGCAAACAGCCAGACAGCGATTTCATGGTAACGATAACTGTATCAAAATTTGGATGCTACGTCATTTGGCCAATTGGCCCGACGAGGACATCGGTCGGAACACAATGAACCGGACGCCAGCATCCGCTTTCCATCGGCACAATTTTTTGGAAACACCAAAATTTTCATAGTCCAAACCTTCGGCCTGGCATTGTCATGTAGATTTGAGGTTCATTATGTTGCTAGTACTAGCCGGTAGATAGTAGCCACACTACCTACATTTTGATACTTGCGAATTTAGAATCACTGAAGGCTTGTACTGCGTAGATGTGAGAGAAAGCGTGAAGTGACCGATAAGCGGTTTACGCATTCCTCCATTGATGTCCAATTCAATTCCTAAACACCTCCGACATAAGGTTTTTTTTACGGATGAAAAATCATCCAATAACTCAGCGCATTTACTAGCTAATACTCACCAATGTTCCTTCCTTCCCTTATGTTCCGGGGTCGCGGTACCTCTTTCTAACACCCCGCAACCTCAGCAGGCCCCTGCTTTGCTGTCATCTCTTTGAGGCGCGCGTGGAACACGAACGCGTCTGTCGTCTCGCTATATGGATAGCATCATCATTTCAGACCGGAATCACCTACTGTTTGGTATAAACCTCCCTTTTCTTCTGCCACTCTTCTGTTTTGTGCGTCCCTCATTTATAAGGATGATGATGGTGATGGTAGGTCCTAATTGCACTAGATTTCGACCTCTCTAGTGAGAGAGAGAGAGAGAGTAGGCCTATTTCTCATTGGCCCAAGCCAATGAGAAATATGGGTGATATATTTGTACTGCGCAGTTAAACACCTTATCTTGTTTATACTCAAAACTAATACATAGGGTATTGTTAACATTGTTTTCATTCGCGTACCATATTAAATTCGTACCTATTCATTAATTACCTCTGGAACAGGAAGGAAAAACTGTAGGAAACTGATATAATAGGCACGTACCAATTAAATGCAAGCAGCACAATTGATAATAATGTTATGTATTTAATGTCCAGATAATTATGCAGTTAGTTTGTTTACATAAATTGTTTCATAATATTTGTATTAATAACTGCAACAAGCGACGCGGCGACGATACAACGAGGAACAATCAACCTTATTACCTAATGTAGAAGTGATTCTTCACTATTCGATTCTTTCAATAATTGTTTTTGGTGCAGTAAATAAATTAGCAATGATCTGTTTTTAGAATTATTTTTGGTACCATTGAGAAAAATATATAAAATATTTACTTTAGAAAACAATAAAAATATAGAATATTCATTAGTATGTACACCAAACAAATTATAAGAATTACAGTATATAAGTAGGTACTTACTAATATTATAAAAGCGAAAGTGAGTTTGTTTGTTTGTTATGTCTTCACGCCTAAATGGCTAAACCTATTTTGATGAATTTTGGTACAGAGATAGTTGGGACCCTGGATACGGACGAAAGCTATTTAAAAAAAAAAAGATTGAGATAAGACGGAGAAAGAGGGAAAATTTTGCATTGCTATTACAATAAATAAGGCGCAAGGACAAAAACTACAGGTAGCAGGGACCTGCAAATCAGGAAAGGGGAACTGTGTTACCCCGAATTTAACGCGAGCAAAACCGCGGGCAAAAGCTAGTAACTTATAAATTCACATTATGAGTGGTGTTTTTGCTTGAGATCTTTTCAAGACAACCAAAATAGTAAGCGGAAAAACGAAATGCAAATGACACGCAAATATCTGAGTACTTTGGTTTTACAGATTTGATAAGCTAAACAGTAGTCTGTTTGACTGACACTGAAAATAACCCAACAAAAGGATAAAAGCCACCTAAACAAGGAAAACATAAAATCACCAGTAAAAAAAAGTATCCAATTGAAATATTTCGCAACATTTCATATGAATACAATTAATTGCATCTATTTCACGGGTGTGCGCAAAATAACGGTGTCGATGTCAGTATCCATTTCAAAATGGTTGCCATCGATAAAGCGAACAGTACTGTTATAGTACAAAGGGTTAAGTGTAGTGATGCATGGGTTTTGTGTATGACCAGTTATAACCCAACACTTCGTGCTCCGATAGTTGCGAATGTTATAAATAAGCCTGTATTGTTCGGAAACAGTATTGGGTTTATGCTTGTTAGGACTGTTCATGACTGATGTTTGTGAGGTATTCTATATGACTCTAGCGTTGCCAGGCGTCCGGAAAAACCCGGACATAGGCTGTTTGGGTACGTGTCCGCCCAAAATAAACGGTGTCCGTCTTGTCCAGCCTTTGTTAGGCCTTAGATCTACGAAATATTCTATGGCGTTTGTTCTATTTGAACGATTATTAATAACTAGCTGTTCCCCACGGTTTCAGCGCTGCTCAGCACCTGTTGGTCGTAGCGTGATGTTATATAGCCTATAGCCTTCCTCAAAAGAAATGGACTGTCCAACACTAAAAGAATTTTCCTATTCCAACCAGTAGTCCCTGAGATTAGCGCGTTCAAACAAACAAACAAACTCTTCAGCTTTATAATATTAGTATAGATTAAGTACTTTTACTGATTTGCCTTTTGATTTTATTTATATTAATTTATTAGCTTTAACAAGATTTATGATAAGAATCAAAGATTTTACATCAAATTTCGTGATCGTACCTATCAATACTGAAAACCAAAATCCTCATTAATTTAGGTGTCCGACCTTTAACTGGCGACCGCGACTTCGCCCGTGTGACATCGAAAAAAAGTGTCATATGTGTTAGTGTTATTCCAGACCATAATCTACCTCTGTGCCAAATTGCATCAAGATACGTGATACCTCATATTTTAAGAATATAATAATATAGGTATGTAATTTTCGACACACAAATATTCTAAAACGATATTTGTAGAGTACCTACGTATAGGTTGAGATAAAGATCTAGATTCTAAAAGATGGATTGAACAATGTTTGAACACTTTATAGCCATTGATCAATGTGTACTAGATCCGTTAGGTATCTATGTCAGATCAATATAAAGCGATAAATATGGATACACGCAGAATCTAAGGCGATCATAGAAATTGCCGACAGAAACATGATGCCAGATGATTTGATTATAACGTCATTTGAAAACATGTTTTTGTGTTGAAAAATATTTGTTTAGTTGAGATATTGTGCAAATGTTTTGTCTTTGCACCTACAAATAGCATCATTGTTATCCTATAACGATGTCTAGATTGCAAATAAACAAGTTAGTGTTTTTGCTTTTTTTTAAATCTGTCTCATACTAGAAACTGCTTTACCTATCGTGGGTGCGTTTACAAACATTTAAACTCACATACACAAACAGCCTATAACGATGTCTAGATTGCAAATAAACAAGTTAGTGTTTTTGCTTTTTTTTTTTAATCTGTCTCATACTAGAAACTCCTTTACCTATCGTGGGTGCGTTTACAAACATTTAAACTCACATACACAAACAGCCAGACACGAAACAACTACCTGTAGGTTAAACAAATATTTGTTCTGTGCGGGGATCGAACCCGCGATAGTGCAGCAGTCGATCGCTCAACAACTGCGCCAATCGTGTCGTCAAAATTTCATACTCAACAACAGTTTTTAACATACAAGGTGACTATGCAAAGGGACTTATCCACCCTAGAAATGCGACAGCTGATGAAAACACAATAATGGTGGAAGACAATAATTTAGTAGCCACTGCCTACCGGGGTTGCGGTTTGTTTAAAAGAGCTACCGCGCCCCCAGAACACAAGCTATTAATGTAACTGTTGTAGTATAATTATAAATTATAATTCACTTCGATCCAGCCTGTTGCTTTGCTGTCCTTCGCCAGCGAGCCTTTAGCAGAGGCTCGTAGCCCACAGGGGGTGCCATTAGCGCTTAGTTTTTAAGTTTTTAGCCCAGGCTGGAGGCGTTACTCTCGAGGTATCCACAAGAATTGTCCGGTTAAGCAGAAGACAACCTAAGTTTGAATTTCGAGATGCCATTAAAAAAATAGATTACAGCAGTCGAAGATATTTTCCCAATAACAAGACGTTAAGGGTTAATGAAATGAAATATATTTTGTTTTTTTTATAAATGAAGTTTAAAAAAATACTAGCTTAATAAACGAAGTACTCTTTCACATCATTGTCAGCCGGAAACTTGTCCAGAAGACGAGCAGCATGGCCACGTTGAATGGCAATGCGAATTCTTAAAAATAAAGAAGTTAATAACCAGTCTAATTTGAATCAAAAAACTTTGCACACATTAGTCACTGAAACAAGACACCTTCTAGCTAGACAATTCAATTCAATTCAATATCTTTATTGTGAATCATAAGTTTGTACATGGTCTCGAATAATTAAATAGATCAGCTATGTTCCGCCCTTTGGGCATGTCACTAACACCCTAATCAATCTAACTCCAATTCAAATAAAATCAGCGCCAGTCTACACTTATCGACAGACAAACATACTATGCACAAACCCTATTTACGTGCAAAAACATCATAATTTAGATCTATATACACTGCAATCATCCTACGCACGGCCCCATGTAGACCACCATAATTTTCTATATGAAGGCCGTAATTATAAAGTAAATGAGCCTGCTCTCGACATCATATTTGTTCTGCCCAACCTTGCTCTCGATTGTCACATGTCAAACGATTATCGGTTTGCGAAACCATGATCGGTTTTCAAATGTGTCATGTTAAATGCATTAGCGAATGGTTTTGACTCGATAATGAAGTTGTTAATTATGTCATTACGTGTTTCGGTTAACTGCTTACAGCATTCAAAGTCATCATCACGGTAGTAAGGATAAAAGTTAAGTGAACGCTAATTTATTTATGTTGGTAATGTTCTTTTCTACTGTCGAGTATATGCTAATGATTTGCCTAAGGGACATTAAAATTCTATATAGATAGGTAGGTAACTATGTATGGATTTTTTACTGGTTGTCTGATACTAGATACTTTATTCTATGTGGTATCTGGCTAGACTGCGAAAACTTTTTTGCAAAATAAAACCGACTTCGAAAAAAGAAAGGCTAAGAGCGACTCAGGTTCGCGCACCGAAAGTTCCGTATAAATTTGCGTCATAAACGGTCATATCTTTTAACTGCGTAGAGTTTCATTTTTCACATCAAAAAGGGTCTACAGCTTAGTATTTGGTTTTAAATTCAAATCGACAGACAGATATACGGATAACAAAGTGATCCAATAAGGGTTCCGTTTTTTTCTTTTGAGGTACGGATCTCTAAAAACGTTTTAGTTTCTTGGTTCTCAATTCGATTGCATGTTTGTTACGCAATGGCACCTTCAATTTTTCAAAAATATTTCTACCGTAACATTCCTGAGGTAGTCTCAAATCAATTTTTGCAAAATTGCTTTTATAGAGCGTATTTAGTGTTGCTTCTTATTTCACACATTTTTTTATTATGTCATTGCTTTAGGTGACCATATGTGTGGTCGGTGACGTGGAGGGACCACAGCGATAGAAGATGAAGCCCCGGGGGGCGAGTGTCATGCACGCCTTCACTGCGCTTACTATGCTCACCATGGCTAATGGTAAGTTCTTAAGAAATCACTTTTATTTTGTACAGTCTAAGATACTTACATATTCTGCGAAGTACACACAATAGATTTAGGGGGGTGGAGACGCCTTTTATGTATACACATGCCTATGCAGACTAGGATAGGTGTTTGTGGCAAAAACCACGAAGAAGTCCTCTTTTTGGGGCGGGTAATCAAATCCCACCCATGTTGTTTTATTACCCTGTACGTTCCGGGGCCGCGGTATCTCTTTCGAACAACCCGAAACCCGGCAGGTGGAGGCCCCTCTGCTTTGCTCCTGCTATAACCCTTACACACTCCTTTTGCTATGCCTACGTAAATTCATCTAGTGAACTGGAGATTTACGCACCCCGGTTGCGAGTAAAACGCATCTGACCTTTCTGAGGACCTACACCAAAAAGGTTTATATCCATCTAGTGGTTCTATTTTAAGTTGTTTTTTATTTCCTTTTCTATGGTAATTAACTAATAACGGTAAACAAAATGTACTCATCAATGATTTCCTCTTCCGTATTTCGATGTATCGGTTATCAGTCACTTGAAAGACTCCTGAACAATAATAATAAACACGGAAGAACCAATCGGTACTTGCGTGGAGACCAAACAGTCTAAAATCGTTTTGAATCCAAACTGCATAACACAAAATGAATCAAGATTAAGTATCCGGCTATTTGAATACAAGTGTTTATCTAACATTAAATAACATTAACTCCCTGTTTGTAAACTTACGCATGTTGTTGAAGCGTGCTGTAAAAATAAGCCACATTGTCCTCAGCTCAAACGACTTGCAACCAAGGAATGGGACGAGTTATGTATGAAAGACTACCGAATCAACAGCTACATGGATTTGACGATGATGTCGTAAGTATAATACAAAAGAACTGCGTCAAATTATTAGAATCTTGATAAAGATTATTTTGCTTTAAATTCCTCAAGGCTACGTTATTCAATCATACGATCGAACACAACATGTGTGTAACAAATAAGTTGATGTTGACAAACAAATCGTAGCCCGAATTAAAACAGTCAAAACATCATTAAGTTTGTATTATTCATTCCTCATTAACATAGGTACGCGAGACGGCGCCACCTTTCCGTGTCTTGGAGAAATGCCAGGATCTATGTTTGCGCGATCGCTCTGGAAACAGCCTCGTTAGGACTTGCAACTCCATAGACTTTCAACCAGGGGCTCGCATTGCAGCCTTTAGCCCTGAACCAGAATATGAGGAGTCTACTTGCTATTTGACGCGGGAACAAGCCGCGCCTGAAGGCATCGGAACTCTCATGATCGTGCCGAACAGCGTTCACTTCAATGAGATCTGCCTCACATGTGAGTTTCTAAAACATCAACATTTATCAATGTAGTTAGTCATTAGATGTTCCCGTCCACACAATGGTTATTGTCATCTTCATTGTTTTAGCAAATCGTCCGGAGCGTGAATGTCCATCCCGTCGGTATGTTTTCGAACGCCACGCTCGTAAACGACTCAAACTTCCACCTTCGGATCTCAAAGAAATGATGGTGGCCAACCGAACGGAATGCGAAGACAAATGCCTGGGAGAGTTCAGTTTTGTATGCCGTTCTGCAACTTATGATTCTGCTTTGAGAACTTGTTCGTTAAGCAGATTTACTAGGAGAACACACCCAGAGTTGTTGGAAGATGACCATAATGCTGACTATTTGGAAAATACTTGTCTGAATGGTAAGCATATTTTCTCAGATATTTTAACTAATTCACCCAGAGTCGTATCTAACAATTTGTAATATTTAATAGCTGAACGTCGCTGCGATGGACTAGCTGTTTTTATCAAAGAAGAAAACAAGCGTCTCGGTGGACCGTTCGAAGCTGATGTTTTCTCGAACATGACTCTCGATGAATGCCAGGCAATGTGTGTTCGGGCAGAAAAGTAAGTTACAGTTTTAACTACGCAATTTCTCGCAGAGCAACATGGACTGTCTCACATGCATACGATATTTTTTCTAGATATTTTTGTCGCTCAATCGAGCATGACGCTATGACTCGTCAGTGCGTTCTCTCCGAAGAAGACTCGGTTTCACAAAAAGACGACGTGACTGTCAGCGCATCTCCCACCCATCACTTCTACGACCTTGTTTGTTTGGACAATCGTGAGTATTATCGTATGTTTGCCTATGATAACCGCTGTATGTAGTATCTTTATTTAGCTACGCTTTTTTTTCAAGCGTTCAATGCTTGGCAATTAACATTCTAAAATTCCTGAATTAACGATGCATGAAACCACATTAAGGTTTTTCTCACGATTATGATCAGTCTCTCATCGGGTGACAGCTCGCGGCACGGAGTACCCGGACAACAGTGTGACGTCACACCTGTTTTCGCCCGGACGCCGACCGGACACGGCCTTCCAGAGATACCGGAACAGTCGGATCACCGGGGAGTTCCACTCGGAGATCACCGGCCGTTCGCTGAGCGAGTGTTTGGACGAATGTTTAAGGCAGACCAGCTTCCAGTGCAGGTAATGTACCAAATCATGTCACTGTGCTGTTTGAATACGGTTTCGAAATGCGCATGTCATCTCTTTTCAATTGGCGCCCATATATTTACATAACTTCTCGACCGTAAAAGGCCGTTTTGTAACTCCAGCCGATATTGTCCCCAACATTGTAAATGTTAACTGTAAAGTAAAAATAAAATAAGTAACACTTACTTTCGAGGATGCCTTTGTTATCTATTCTAGTAATGACAGCTTTATCAGCAATAAGCTACCACATAGCGAAGATAAGTAGGTAATCATAACAAAATCTGACCTATAAAAACAAAACATATTTTGGTCTTCGGAAACTAAACAGTCAATTTATCTGCTTATAGCTTTGTGTGTCACAAATACATGTTGAGATAAGGTGTGACAAGTTCGTTGTACGATTGCGTGCGTGTGGGCAATTCAACAACGTTAGAGCATTGTTGTTTGTTGCAGGTCGGCAGTGTACAGCGACCGAGCCAGGACATGCCGACTGAGCAGATACAATCAGAAGGATGGCATGCGGCTGCTTTACGATCCCGATTTCGATTATTATGAAAATTTGATGCGTGAGTATCGTTTGGGTTCGCATTGTTGATGGTTACTTGTTAGAATTAACAAAAATAACGATTCCGAATGAATTGCGATTGTTTGGAGCAGTTTCAATAAATTTCTTTCAAATCCAACGGTACATTTTGTAGCTTTTTGGGTCACAAAAATATACTGTAAATGTCATTAAACTGGTAATTTTCATGAAAGAAGGAGAACTTACAATGCCAATAATCTTTCAAAATGTCAAACAAGCAATATAGCAATACAAAGTGATTCTAAACTAGCAGTAATCTACGTCATAAACCTAGTTAATCTAGGTCATGCACAGTTGCACATGACATGAGAATGTTTAGACGATACATGACGTATTGCACATGTGAAAGAGTGGAAGGAAGAAACCAATCAACGTATCAGTACAAATTGAGATTAATAGAACTGAACACAACGTAGGATAGCACGAGAGCTATTAGGGTCTTGCTTTACAAAATTTTAGATAATGAAGAAATTCAGAAAAAAGAAGCTTACTAAATAGTGTACAGTCAACATATAATTTTTAATGTGTGTTATTTATTAAGGAATCCAATCGTCACACAAGACCTGTCTTCAGTCTTCAGAGGTCATTGTTCTAAGCATTGTTAGAGACATGGAGTTTATATCTGAAGTGAATATTTTTATATTGTTTTGTTCGTCACAATGCGCTTTGTTCCAATACTTAACGTTTGACATCCTTTAATAGCCAGTCAATTGCCTCAACAACGCAGTTGAGAATTACTCGACATTGACCCTTCTGTGTCCAGAAATAGATTTTCTTTATCTAGGTAGGTACATACGACGACCCATCAACCTATACAAAAAAAAAGTTTATGTGGAATTCAAATTTAATTTAAATTAAAACTACGATCTGTAGTTGTGAATTAGCAGAATCAAAATCAGCATAAACTGGTGTTGTATAAATTGATGTGTTGTCGTGTTTACTTTAGTGTAGATTTTAGGCCAGATTCAAGTTTCTGTGTAAATGTTTATTACTTGCTACCGCGGGTCTTGTGTAGGCTGAAATACAACAAGAAAAAAAAACAGAAAAAGGATACCAACGAAACATTGGCAACAAGAGTAACTGATATATGGAGTTCAAATTTTAAATTTGCTTTCTTATTTTTCATGTGCACATTTTCGGGAGAACATTTACAAGCAACTAAACATGATTAGTTTTTGCTTACTGTTAATCATATTCATCATTATGTCTCTTCAACATTAGAAATTATAATAGCGTGGAACTTCACTGGATGAGAGTTGCCAAGAATCGAGCAATGAGGCGTGCAACTACTGAGGACTTTGTTCAGCTTTGGACAGCTAATGAAAAGCAAAATATTGTACCCCAAACATCTTCAAATTCTTGTACTATCTAAGTAAAACAACTCATTGGAAGAACGAAACATTGACGTTTATGGTTTGGGCATTCAGATCAGCTAGTCGCGGGTGAAGCTGAAGCTGGGAGTCCTGGGACGGGTTCTCAGGGCAATTGGGGGGGACGGCCCGCCACTTCCACAGGTTCGATGCATGATAGAGAGGACGGGGATTGAGTTGATGAACCAGTGGTTGATGAATGTTGCATTTTTTTTGTAATTTTGCGAGTTAGGTACAACTTGAAAGACATCGATTGATACAGAGCTCTGACTCTTACTTGAAGAGGTCTTCGTAGAATGTTATACCACTATGGATGGTCACATAAATATAACCCTGTTTTCCGTTAAGGTTTAAAGCATAGGTGTACCCTATTGTAGATACGCCTATAATTCACCAGTTAGAAGTGAGACGTGACCATCTTGAAGTTGTTCAAATTAAAAATCTTTGCTTTGAATTAAAATCTGAAAATTTGTTATCTCACCAAACAAGACTTAAGTGTAGTTTACAAAACCTTTGAATAACTTTCAACAATCACTGGGAAAATCAAATGCAGTAGAAATGTGATCGGGCTCAGGAGTAATGTGCCTTATGATGGGAGACCGTAGACATGTTGTGGCTTTCGTAGATTTATTGTAGTTTTTCGAGAAAAGTAACATCGTAAGGTGAGTACTTATAAGTAGAGTGTTCGAAGTAGACTAGAGGTTATTATAATTTATGTAAGTAGGTAAACTACTATGTGGACGTAATGTTGTTATTTCTAGAATTGATTTATTACCAGCATGCTGAACTTGTAAGGTAACCGTAGTTAGTTTATAAACATTAGTTACCAAGTAGTTAGCAGTAGTATAGATGTTTGTTCGCATGCTACTTATGACAACTTTATATAAAAACCCCTTACTAATCTTAACTTTTCATTTCAAGGTGGTAGTAATGGAGGCGACCGGGACCGCTACCCGCCAGGCGTAGACCGCTACCCGGATGACGACCGATACCCCGATGATGACCGGTACAGCGACCGTCGACCGGACCGGTACCCCGACGACCGATACCCGGCCGGCCCCGATGACCGCTACCCCGACGACCGCTACCCAACCGGCGTCGGATCAGACCGCTACCCGTCTGACAGATACCCTCCCGGCGTTTCAGACCGATACCCCTCTGATAGGTATCCGCCCGGCATCGATCGGTATCCACCTGGTATTGATCGATATCCGTCTGGTCCTGACCGATATCCAGTTGGTCCTGACCGTTACCCGACTGGCGCGGATCGTTACCCAACTGGTGTAGATCGATACCCGGCTGGCGCAGACCGCTACCCAGCCGGCGTCGACCGATATCCTGCTGGCGTTGATCGATACCCACAACCAGTAGATCGGTACCCACCTGGAGTCGGCCCGGGACTTGCACCTGCAGTTGACAGATACCCTCCAGGCGGTGGTAGATTTCCCCTTCCTGGTGGTGATCGCTACCCAGTTGACGGCGGACGATACCCACTCTACGACTATCCTACTACTAACGACATCGGAAGGTATCCAGTTGACAGATATCCTATTAGCCGGTACCCCATCGACGTTTACCCAGAAAGGTATCCACAAGATAGATACCCAGAAAGATACCCAGTTCGAGGCAGTGGAGGGCGATACCCGTCCAGACCGGGGTGGATCCCTAGCCGCTATCCTGACAGATTCGATCAGGACCGATATCCAGGGACTAATGATTGGGGACGGTACCCGTTCAGTAGGTACCCCGTTGGTGTGAACCGTGACCCGGTACCTCTGGGCGGGGACCGGTACCCGGATATGTATAACAAATATCCGCCGACCGGATCATCATATCCTGGTGAGCACATAGCCATATTGTATACGCGTGTATTTAGTAGTGAAAATGTTTTTTTTTTCATGATAACATGAGTGCGGGGTTTTTACAGCAGGCTACGGACGTGGTGGCTATTATGGACCAGATTACGTAGGACCTGAACGTTTCCCGGATAGAGGAATTCGACCTGGCACAGACAGGTAAATAAAATAAAAAGATCGTGTCTGTTCATATTGATATTTGAAAAATACGAATTCACATTTTGTTGTCACGTGAACAGATACCCAGTGGAGCCCAGACCGACTTTTGGAATAAGAAGACCTATTGAAAGGCCTAATGGATACCGTGGAACCTATCCTCCACCCGGACCAGTAGAACGACCCATAAGTATGAAGTTTTTAGATTAAAAGTGCTTTTCTAAAATTATCCAAAATAGTTCTGCTAAATCCTTTTTTGTGGTTAGATGGACCTGTGTATGGTGGCGGTGGACCTGCCTATGGTGGTGGAGCTGTATATGAGCCTGATGGTCCGATAGGACCAGTAGGACCACCAATAAACGGTCTCGGCGGCCCAATAAATGGACCTGTTGGTGGTCCCATCGGTGGCCCTATCAGGGGTCCTATTGGCGATCCAATCGTTGGAAACGGAATAGGTGGGCCTCTAGGCAGGCCTCCAGTAGGACAAAGGCCGTGGCAAGGATCACGATGTGAAGAGGACAGCTTCAGACAAGTTGGCAGACAGCGAATGCAAAGGCGATATGTTCGCCGATTCACCACTGCGCAATCCTTGGCGCATTGCCAACGCGAATGTATAGAGGCCAGAGACTTCATCTGCCGGTCGTTCAACTATCGGTAAGTAAATTTGTTGTGATGTAACCATGCTAGATATAGCGCTAGTATTACTGACCCGCATTTCGTTGACAGGGGCGTGGATGGCGCGTACACAGGGGAACCTCGCGATAATTGCGAACTGAGCGATCGGGACACTAGGGAGTTGGATGCCGCAAATCCAGCACATTTTGATAATACGGCTAACGAATATGATTTCTATGAACGAGCTCTTGGACGGATGGCTGATGATTGTTTGGACGGTAAGAACTTAACAAGTTATATATGAAATGACGTTACTCTGATGTCTACCAAATTCCAACAACTAATACGTATAATAAATACGTTTTCGTACTTAAACTAAAAAAAGAAAAGAAAAAGTATGATTGCATTTGCATCTATAATTTTCTTGCAGTGTCCCAAGTATGTAACGAAGATGGCATGGAATTCACTCTTCGACTTCCCGAAGGGTTCTACGGACGCATGTACACTTATGGGTTCTATGATCGTTGCTTCTTCCGTGGAAACGGCGGAGTTGTCAATGTATTGCGTATCACTGGAGCACATGGATATCCTGAATGTGGAACACAGCGGGTTTGTATATTTATTAGCTGAACTGAGAGACGTTGTCTTATCCCAATATTTTCTGCATGTCGGCTATTTACTGTGTAAAAGTACCTGCACAGTTAACAAAATACGCATTCCGAGATTTTATTTAAAGATATTAGTGACTACTCATCGTCATTGTATCAAAATTGAGGAAAATCTGAATAATTTGCTGGATAAAGACACGATACGTTTTTCACAAGAAACCGTGAACCGTTCGTCTTGGTTTTGCGATTCACAGATATAAATATTTTTCTTATAAATTATATCTCATGTCAAAGACAGCCTTTTTATAAGTAGTGCTTTGAAGATTTTGACTCATTACTTTAAATTATTCAGAACTGAAAATAAGTAGCTGAAAAATAAATATTAAACTTTGCCTTTTCAGTACGGAGACACAATGACAAACATCGTAGTGGTGCAATTTAGCGATAACGTACAGACTTCACGGGACAAACGGTTCAACTTGACCTGCCTGTTCAGGGGCCCGGCAGAGGCTGTAGTGACGTCTAACTACATCGGCGCCGGGTGAGAATTGTGTTATCGAGAACCAATTTGTATCTATTTGATAAAAGAGGATATTGTTTACAAAAAACGATGGAAAAAAATGATTAGCATCATTAGAGCTTTCAACTAAATTGTCTTAGCTATATTTGGGATTCTTTGTTATCAAAAAGACACAAATCTTTAAAATTAACATTGTAACAGATTTTTGCGTGTTTTCATGAGTTCGCTTCTGAAATTTTCCTTGACAAATGCATCATTTTACATGATTGTTTATTTCAGAGGTTTTTGCTAAACATTTTATATCTTTTCGCTGAAACATTTTGTTTATATTGGTGGTGTATTTTGGGAGCGTTGTAGAATCATATTAGTTTCTGGGTTTTCCGAAGCGATGTGTTTTTGTTTTTGCCAGATTTTCCTTTATGTTGCATTTACTGGAATTACTGGAGTATAGACATTAACGCTATGGTTTATTTAGTTAGCTGAATGTTGGTTTTGAGTGCTGTTATCACTAACAGCTACTAACGGCAGACTTTGAACGAATCTGTCTATTTATTTAAATCTTCACGTTTATTTGTGATCAGCGTCAGCGTTTATCGATATATTCATTCAAAGTCAGTAACAATAACCAAGAAAGTGTATCTTCGAATCTAACCGTAGTCTTGGGTATGATTTGGTTGACAGGTCTGGCAGTCCGATACCCATCGAATATCTGCCTGAAGAGAGCTCCTTGAACTCCAAAGTTCGTCTGATGATCTTATACCAAGGCAGACCGACTACTACAATAGCTGTAGGGGACCCGCTGACGTTCAGACTGGAAGCCCAAGACGGATACAACTATGCAACGGACATATTTGCTACCAATGTAATTGCCAGGGATCCTTATTCGGGAAGATCGGTGCAATTGATTGATCGAGTTGGGTAAGAGGATTATCTTTTATGATATTTTTTTTTCCATTTTCTGGCCTGCTTCCAAATAAAAACTAACTATCGCCAGTCTTGAGGACGGCAGTCATGCCATGGATATACGAAGAACTCCCGTTTTTTTTTAAATTTAATTTATGTTATCTACATCATTCTTTTCCTAAATTCCAGGTGTCCCGTAGATCCGGATGTATTCCCTGAATTAGACAAAGCTCGTAACGGAGATTCTTTGGAAGCAAGATTTAATGCGTTCAAGATACCAGAGTCCAACTTCTTAGTATTTGAGGCTACTGTTCGCACGTGCCGCGATGGATGCCAACCGGTAAATACGTACATTTTTATTTTTTTCAGTTGGATAGCAAAAATTTAGTAGTCAGTCCACTTGATAGTGAAGAGGCATCCCCATGTATGGACTTTTGTACTAGCAGAAACAGGGCATATACATATGCCTTTGGTTTGTCATTAGATGCCGTATTGTTCGGTAGGTTTACCGATACGTAATTGTCTCAATGCGACATGGGACGAAGTAACAACTCTTTATTAGAACCATTTGTTCCAATTAAGGGCTCTACGTATATGGAAAAATAGTCTACTATAATAGACAATAGATACCATAGAAATGTTAAAGATATATTTTGTTTTATTAAATACTTTCTGTCATCTATGGTCCATACTTAAATGTGGGTTATAAGTGGACTGGATCATAATTTTCCTGCCCTTGTTCCATTCTATTTGGGGTCGGTGCAACACGTTTTCTTCTCCATTCTCCCCTATCAGACGTCACGGCATCATACTCCTTTCTTCTTCATATCATTCCTTACACAATCTATCCATCTTTTCTTAGCCTTCCTCTCGCTCTCGGTCCATCAACATTGAGATCCATCACTCTTTTAGTCAGATGTGCTTCATTCCTCCTGATTACATGTCCATACAGGACTGGATATGGGAAAATATACAATGATGAAAACACGAAATTTGTTTTTTTGATCATCTTTGTTAGAGGTAGTTGTTTTGACAAACAGTGGCCCATCCCTGTCCACTAAATAATATAGAAACTATATATTAAACAATGAAGCTCTGTGTGCTAACGCAAACATTGTGAACAATAACCTGACATGGTTAATTATGTTTCAATACCATTATCTAATAAACCTGTTACAGTATGAACACAAGATTTCAATTACGTCAATGCTTACATAAAAATAAACTTTATCGGGCTCTATCCAGTTACCGGGTTATCACGACTTAAGATAACTGTATCTTCAGATGTGGTTCATGTAGAAAATAGATGCTATTTATGCAATTTAACTGCTTCGTCTATACGATCCTCTGACCTTGCTTATCTAGTAGTACCACGTGAATAACAAATGTCATTGTGCGTTCGTTTTTCAATAGACAGGGTATTCGCAGTTATCGAAGTTATGTAATGATAACTGATACAATACTGCGGGGTTAAGCTGATTAGAAATGGTGAAGTGTGGAAAATGAAAGGCTCTCTATCTAGTTATATATGTATATTCATTCACATGAAAAAGTACCTAAATACTCCACGAATCTTCTCACAAATGGTAGTTTCGGTAATTGAATGTCGTTATGTTAATTATAGGTAGGCGCCTTTTGGGCCTGCCACTAATAGGCGCCACTAATGCCTGATCCATGCACAATTTTATATTTTTGAAATCTTGATTTCGTCTTATCAAGAACTCGTTGCTAAATAGTAACTGCCGCTTGGGTCGATCTTGAGGCTATGCTATACTTGCGCAGGTTGGTCCGTGGATGGGTGCCCACCCATTACATTCCAAGTTTCCTCGTATCTTCCGTGCCTCGGAAAACACGTTAAGCAGTTGGTCCCAGCTGTCATTTGTAAATTTTTGAGTCGTTACAGGTAGTCCGTAACTCGAAAGTCTGACAACCAGTTTTACCAAAGGGTTATAATTATAATAAAGGCCAGCCATTAGCATTATTACCCAGTAACAACTAGGTTGTGGAGATCAAATAGGCAGTCACTCCATGTAAAATACTGATATTCAGCTGAATCCGGGGTAAGACTGGAAGCCAACCCCAATATAGTTGGGAAAAGGCCACGCTGATGATGATGAATTTGTCTTTAGATTAATTAATAGATTAATAAAAATCACCATAATCTTATTGAAGGTATAAAATTTATTATACCCATTAATATATAGTCTTCGACTATGTAAACGTTCATAGCTAATATTAGCTAAACAAAATATTTGAAAATTAGGGATACCACATCATAACAACCAGCCAGAGCTGGATGTGTAAATAAAATTAAAAAAAAATAAGCATAAACGTCAGATTCAGAGACTGTTAAAATCTATTAAGTGAGCCGGTTTGCAGAATTCACATGTCTTAGATTTTTACCATAATCCTTTTGTTTATTTCCAGGCCTACTGCCCAAGTCACACAGGACGATCCGAGCCATCCTTTGGCAGGCGCCGAAGGGACGTGAACTCCACAATCGGAGCAGAAGGCAATGACACGGCTGAAGCTAAATCTGACGAAGGCAATGACACTAAGACAGAGAAACCTGACGAAAAGAACGCTGGAGCTGTGTACAAAGTGTCATATGAGGAAGCGAAGGTGGACAAATATCTGAAGGATGAGGTCGAGACCCCTAGTCATGTACGGAAGATGATTGAGGTAAGGACTTTTGCAGATTTAACCTACCTTACAAATTAGCAGGGCCCCGAGTTTAGACCTAATAAGAAAACGGATAACTTAGTCGTTTTGTTTCATTTTGTCTTTGTAGTAGAGATTTTATGAACTTCATGAATAATAATTTTAAGTCACATGTGAGTCCTATATTGTTGATTGTTTTACATTTATTTTTGGACTGGTATGTTTAGCTACTTCTAAATAGAATTGAGGGAATGATCACTGTGATATTGATCCAACAGTATCTATCTACTTGCTTAACTTGTTGTTTTACCCAAAACAACACTCAAATACTTATTAGAATTAAGCCATTATCAGAGCTTTATCTTTTGTTTCAACAAGTAATAGTAACGACCTTTTATCAACACTTGTTGATAACCAAGATACCAGCCTCTCAGTGGGGGCTTGATTAATCACGACTTAACTTACCTAGTTCCTAAATAACCCAAGCATAGCAACACGTAGGCATTAGCAACAGCATGGCAAGTTGGCAACATAATTTTCTAGTAATAAAATAGGTAAGTAGGTAGGTACCTATTTATTGTATCTGTGCACTTCATAAAAACACCTAGAAACGATAATTAGTAGCAAAAAATTATGCTGTTACAAAAACAATGAATCATTATAATGAAGCAATAAGTTAAACATCGTTAGAGACTTCACACATAATTTTTTAAGTCATTGTACGTAAGTTTGTTTTGAATATTGGTGTCGTAAGATTATAGGATATAAGTGTTTTTGTTGTAATGTTATCACATATTCTTTTTAAAATAAATAAATACTTAGCTATTACCTTTGAAAAATCGGAAGATTTTATGGTCGGGAGAAGGTAAATTGGATATCCCCAGTTCTTATGTAACATGCGATAGCAAAGTGCAACATGTCCATGGATGTATACAGTAGTAAACTGCAAAACTAAACTAAGCAACTGAACGTGCTTCCAAGATTGTCTTTAATCATTCATGAAATAGATTCAAATTAAACTTACCAAGCATCCATTTTCTCCAGGTATTTGACAACCGCAACGAGTTGCTCGAAGAGAACGGCGAGAGTGATTCTTCGCCAGTGGTCTCTGCTGCCGGTATCTGCATACCTCCGTACCACTACAGGGCGTTGCTAGTGGCCCTCTGTGTCCTGCTGTCGCTCTTACTGGCTATGCTGACAGCTGCCTTGTATATCTATAGGTAAGCAAAGTCAGGAGTTGGTATAAAAGTAGGCGAATCCACATTTTTAGCCATCCAGCACTAGGAATACAATCTCAAGTCAGACTGCAACTCGAGATCTTGTGATTCAGATAATCCATTTGAGATCTCACGCGACTATCTATTACGAGATCAACATTCCATTTTCTAATTAGAACTAGCCCTATTTGGCTGAAAACTCTGAAAACTCACGATGGTGGAATCCGCCATTGGAGCCACTACGTCAAAAGCGTGATCACCTGAACGATGATTTATCGAAGATCGACCTTGATCCTAATTAATGTGTGCCCAATGAAAACAATTATCTAGAACTAGATCATATTGATACGAACTTGCATGCACCTACCTACATAACAAATCAAGATAATTAAAAGCATCCATAGATATTATTTACGTTACCATAATCAACAATTTTTTTTAACGAACCTCGTCCGTTTTGCTTCAAGAAGCTTTTCTAGCCTGATTCACCTACAGTATCATAACTACAAGTTTGCAGTACAAGGTGTTGTCGCTGCTTGTCAATAAAAATTGTACCGAGTTGTCAAACTAAGTATTTTTTTTAGTTCCGTGTTTTGCCGTCTGTACAGATTAGTTGGTTGAAGTGTACCTCAGTAAATGCAATGTGACGCATAACATAATACAGCGTCTATTTATAAATGCCTGCATTTGACACGTTCACATGCGGGCCACGCAGGGGACACGTGCTCTGGCCGTGTGGTTTTATTGTTTATTTTAATTAATATCAATGTTTACAATGGGTGTTTAACTGTTTACCTTAAAACCATTATTTTTAGGTTTCGCGGTAATCGAGTGGGTACCTAGGTAACGCAGTCAGTGGGTATACTGTGGTGTTACCTACTGTTTTTTTGGTATTTTTGTCTTCAGAGTCAAACTTATAAACACTCACACAGTAGACCACTCATCTCCGCATATCACTGCTCGTGTACTTTTAAAAATAAAAACCATCCTTGTTGTTTAACAAGCAACTACATTTAACTTTTTTTAATCCAGGCGTTATTGGCGGGTGCTGCGGAAGAACATTCAGGCATCATCGCCTGCGCCGGCGCTGCGGCCAGTGACCCCGGGACCTAGACCTACGAGACCATCGCTCTTCTCCGCCTCACATCTACATAAACCCTTCTCTTTGAGGTAATATGGTTTAAAGAAGAGAAAAACAAATGGAGAATGCAAAGCTCAACTAAAAGACCTATCTCAGAAAGGTCATCACGAAGTTGGTGATTTTTTTCTTAGTAATGCAGTTTTTTTTCATCCCGTATCCACATACCTACTTGCTTGTTCTATCACAGTTCCTACTTATTTAATCAATAAAAGATATGCAGAAGCTAGCCAAAAATTCACTTCACTTACATATTGCTACAGGCAAATCACGAACTACCGTCTTTACGGATGTAGTTTTGGTTATATTTTTTGTTTTCAGAACATAATATAATTAAATAAATAAAAATTGACTAGACAGGTGGTTATCTTCTAGCCAAAGGTCAGAAGATTCATGCAATTGCGTCAATCGAGCATCAATACTGTTATAAAAAGTGTAAATAGGAGTAAAGTCCGATAAGGGCAGTTATTTATGGTACATGTTGACGGAAAAAGTCGTCGATCACAAGAATGATTAACTTATTGAAAACACAATAAGCAATTGCGAATTCCTGGTTTGCAAAGATCATTGAACCAATTCCGTCCAAATTATCTGTTTCAGCGGATTAGGGAGGACATTCGCCGAAGTGGGCGAAGAAGCCGGTTCCTCAGGAAGACTAGCAAATGCCTTCGATGACGGTAGCGAGCCAATCTACACGGATCCTTCTCTGTTCGAGCGTTCCCGGTCTCTTCGCTCTCTGCACTCTTTGGATATGAAGCCCGACAGACGTGACCACCGCGCGTAACTTCGACAAGTCAACGCTTAATAACTCATCGTTTTATAAATAAAAATATCTAACTCGAATATTAATATAAAACATTTTTAAGTGAATCTCAACTTGCAACAATGACGCAATGTAATAATTTTTATACTTAATCTTATTGCCATAAATGCTCAGTCTAATTCCGTCCAATTTGATCTGTGAACAATTAAGTACAATAACTTTTGTTTTAACATTTTTTATATGTATTAATTTGAAACTTACTGTAAGTTGGTACTAATAAATATTTTACAGTGCTTGTTTGTTTGGTTTAAACCCTTTACTCAATGAAAGAAAATATTATGCAAGTTTGATAGCTTGTTTTATTTACTATTCTTATAGTATAAATAGTACTCAATTTACATATGATAGGGTGCTGGTGTTGGTACACTCATAAGTGGAGAGTCCAAATATTCCATTTCACTAGTACTAGGCACTGGTTCTGCCTGAGTTGTCATCTTTTGTTGTAAGGTCTCATACAATTTATGCACAGATTCATTATGCTGTGTGCCAGGCTGAAGTGCTTTCATGAGAGTCTGTATTCTTGTCTCTGGCAGTTTAGGATGGATGTACCACAACAATTTGAGTAAATGTCTTGTAACGTTATCCTTAGATAGTCCAGCAAAAAAGAATTCATCAAACAATACAGTACTGAAATCTTCTCCTTGGAATTCATCAGGTAATTGTACTAGTAAGGCCACAAGTGCATGTAAGAATGGGTCTTCATAGGCTCTTCCATCTTTGCAGCTTCCCAGGATGCTAAGGATACGTAGGAGTGCTCCACGGTCCCTTAATTTAGCTGCATGAAGTGTGTAGTACATTGCTAGGACACCACACACAGAACTCTCTCTCATGTATGCTTCACAGGCATCAGGTGGTGGACCTGAATGCTCAATAGTAGTGATAGCGGATTCTCTCTCATCTGGAGGTAACTTATTATGCAAAGCTCTCACTTGGTCATCAACCATCAGAGACATTAGTGCTGGTAAATATTTAGTAACGACTTGACTATCAAGCTTGGGTTCTTTAAACTCCTGAGAATCAATCATCACCCAGGCACTCAAGCCTAATGCTAACATTCTCAATAAAAGTATCAATATTGTATTGTCTCTTGGAAGTGCTTCAGTGTTTATTAAATGTTGCAAAATTTTAATAGCTGATGTTGCTAAGAAGTTGATAGCATAGGGGTCACATAGTGTCATAGACAAGTCACCCAGAACTTGTTCCTGTCCTCTTTTAATACTATCCAAAAATCCTTGTAATTCTCTCGATCTCTTTATATCAACATTTCTCTCCCGAATACATGCATCTAAACACCATGTGAACTTATGACAAGGGTCAACAGATATAATATCCTGAATTTCCAAGTCATGCAGAGCCATCAGCAACTCAGCTCGTAATGTGCAGTAGTGAACATTTCTTGTTCTTAGAAACAATGTCCGTAGAAACTGTAGGACCATGTCATACAATTTAACACTAGTGCCAATCATATGGGCAAGTTTCTGTACAACGGCTCCTTGCCTCCTTACCTTAGGAGATGGGGAAAAGAATAAGCTAGTAAGGTTCTCATGATCAAATAATACATTTTCCTTTTCTCTGATATATTGACTGAGTAGTGGTGACACTTCATCACCAAATAGAGATTGGTTGTCCTGCCATATTTGTCTCTTTACTTCTGTGTCAGTGTCGTTATATAATTCCCGATCTCTTACCAAAACTCTTAGAAATTTGTCATCAATATGAGGAGTGTTCTTCAATATACTCATTATGACTGGCCTTAAGGCCTTTACTCTGACGACGGGAAAACTCTTCGCTAGCAGTTCTTTTAGCTTCTTATCGTGCTCTTTACCATCTTTTGAACCAAGTTCATTGATATGGACAATCAGTTTATCTCTCAGTTCCTCCAATACTGAAGTATGGAAATCCAGCCGGCGCACTCCATGAAGATCGAGCAGAGGCAGCATTGGCCTTAGGGAGGGTAACAGTATACCATTTTCCAGTTGAAACTCTTCAATAGCTTTCAATGGATCCGTGCAACTTGTGAGTGCGTCACGGAGAAAAGACTGTCCCGGAACGCCGACTTCTTCCAAACCCGTGCCGGGCAGTTTACTAGATGATGCCATTCTCTAAATTCACGATACTATCCACAAAAACCGCAAATTTGCGAATTTTTCGATAATTTCACATTGTTTGATAAACAGTTAGCGCGGCGATTGACATTTTTTAATCTGTGGAACAGTTTTTTTATAATTCTGGCTTTGGGCTCGTGTCTTTTTAATTATCGAATCAGTCGCTTTTATGATATTCTTAAACCAATTTAACAGCTGTTGAAGAGCTTGAAAAACGGAACAATTCCAAAATATCTTCATTCAGTCGTATTCAAGTTATTGCATTAACGTGACTATCTATAATAATTTATAATTAATCGGCTCAAATCTTTGTACGAGGTTGAAGCACCTCGTACAAAGATGTTACATTCTTTATCTTTTTAATTTACAAAAATTTAATTTACATCATGACAGAATGAATTTCATTTTGTTATCTCACCATGCCTGATGCTGTGATGGCTGCAGAACGGAATAGGATTCTAACTGGAAAAATAAAAAATCTAAATTGTGCACTTTGAAAACCCGACTCACCTAGTTAAATAAATTAATCTGAAACTTTTTTGAACGAAATAGATAATATTATTATAGAGAACTTCTTCTTCCATTTTTTAAATTATCTATGTTGAAAACAGAGATGTTTACAGTGATATTATCATCAATTCATAAATAGGTATCGATTTTAATTATGTATTCATTAAAAAAAAAAACTTTTTATTGTTTGGGTGCACTCTGCAAAAAAAGTAACTGAACACAGTTTCACTTTTTTCTTATGTTAACCTGTTTAATATACTTTTAGCCTTTACAGCCTACATTATCCCACTACTGCACTGGGCCTCTTCTTCTTCAACTTAGCGGTTTTGGTTTTATTAGTTTTGTCAGTGATCAGAGTTTTATAACCCAGTGTAGTGTGCATAGAAAACTGCTTCATTGCACGTTGGCCAACCTTGAGTTTGAATTTTTGAATAATTGTCAAAGACCAAGTCTGTCTTCAATATTTTTCCAGTTATCTGAATTTGTGATAAAGGAAGATTTCCTTTCTTAGACTCCTTTATGAATGTAGGTACCAGTAACTCTTCTAGGCATTATCGGTTGTATCGTTTGACTTCCTTTTTTGAAAGGAGACTAATTGGCCCAAGTATATGTACAAGTATATATACGTGGAAATATTGTAATTCACTATTAACTCTGATCCTGTTTCTTTTATTTATTAAACGCAAATCGCAAAGGAATAAATTAACATCGATGTCGATGATCTGATTTTATTCTCGTAAAGTCGATTTCTCGATGTTTGAGGAGAATTAATATCGATGTTTTCTTTCTCGCTGTATTTCGATCATCCCATACCTATACCCTGGTCACTGCTGCTGTCAATGCTGTCATCTTCACAATAATAGTGGATTGATTCCGATTGATGAAAAACAACCCTAAAACCATAAAATTAAATTATCCAAGATGGATAAACAAAAAACGTGAGTAATTTTATGAATTTTCTCATAACATTAAACGTGACTCTCTTTAAAAAACTCTTTACTTATGTATACAATATTATGTTATCTATAAACAGCCGATTCTGCCGAAGCCGAAACTGTTTAAGCGGCATAATACCATTATTTTGTTTCATTAGACCCATGTTTTTACTCATACTAGTCACACACTTACCAGAACCAGGCTTCTTTTTAATTTTAATTTCAGGTTAATATGTGGGGATGTAAATGGAAATTTCAAAGCGTTGTTTTCTCGCGTTGAAACAATAGTGAAGAAATCTGGACCTTTTGATGTCCTTCTATGCTCGGGAAACTTCTTTGGAGATGACAACTCACAACTGGATGCATATAAAATGGGCACACGAAAAGGTAGAACACCACAAATTATATCTAACGTTTTTCTATCAAGCAACAATTAGTATATATATTGATCAATTATTTTGTTGCAGTACCGGTTACTACTTACGTTTTCGGGCCCTCTAAAAGTGAACATGTGCCTCTATATTGTGAAGAAGGATCTGAGATTGTTCCAAATGTTATTTACATGGGTAAGCTTGGTTTTAAATATTTATTTGAATACTTTTTTCATAGTGATTGTGAGAGAAATTAGCTTGTTTAATCAATTCCTTTTTGTTTTACAGGGAAAAGAGGAATATTCACTACTAGTGCTGATGTTAAAATAGCATACCTGACTGGTCTTTCAAGAAGAGAGCTCGGCAAAGAGATTCCAATGTGTACATTTGAGCCAAGTGATTGTAGTGCAGTGAGAGATGCTTGTTTAAGAGGCCAGAGCGAGTACAGAGGGGTAGATTTGTTGATAACAACTCTTTGGCCTGCTGGGATACAGCAGGATGAACTTACGAAGGTGTGTTAACATTCTTTACTCAAAAATTCTGTGTATTGGAGAAGTGCCAGGGTAGCCTGCAAAATTCAAATAAACATATATTTTTTAAATTGTAGGTCAGTGTCAAGTTTTATGTAGATTAAAAAAAATATTATAATAATCATTCAATCTGACGGCACGGTTGGTGCAGTGGTTGAGCGATTGACTGCTGCACTGCGTGTCGCGGGTTCGATCCCCGCACAGAACAAGTATTTGTATGACCTACAGGTACTTGTTTTGGGTCTGGTTGTTTGTGTATGTGAGTTTAAATGTTTGTAAATGCACCCACAATACAGGAGAAATTCCTAGTGTGGGGCAACATTTTACCCATTAAAATATGAGCTTACATGAAATAGTCATGCAATGGGATTCAATGAACTTAAGTTCATTGTTAATTAAGTAAGTAAGTAAGTAAGTAAATCATTTATTTGCGTAAAACATGGTATACATTGATGTTAATATTATTACAGTTGCTCAACATGTTTTGCTTAGATATAACACAGCATGCAAAAAATATCTATTTTGACATAAGGAATCAACATCTCACATCCATAAAATCTTTTAAACTGTAAAAATTACATTCAGTAAGCCACTTGTGTAATTCTATCTTAAATTTCTTAGAGTTCAATATTTTAAAGCGACTTGGTATTTTGTTAAAAATACGTACGCACATTGCTAGGCAGTTTTTGTTGTATTTGGCAAGTCTAGGCAAATCACATAATACCAGTTTATGAGGATCTCGTCTGTTTCTGGGATTTACATCATTTGCTGATTTAAATAAATATTTGTTGTTAACTACAAATACACATACCTCATATATATACAGACACGGTAGAGGTAGCAGACCAAACCTCTCAAACATTGGTCTACATGAGTCATCAGGTTGAAGACCACTTATTGCCCTAATGCACTTTTTTTGTGCGATAAATGCTCTATCCACATTGGTACTGTTACCCCACATTACGAGACCATATCGCAGTATCGACTCAACATAGGCGTAATATGACATAATTGCAGTTTTTATGTTAGTTATGTTTTTAACTTGTTTCAGTGCGTATACAAATTTATTGATTCGAGTGCTTACATTATCTACATGTTCTTTCCAGTTAATATCTTTGTCTATTATCACGCCTAAAAACCTTGTATGGGTTACCTCTTCGATTTGATTTATATTAAGTTTTATATTGTTTTTATTGTTATTTGATTAATTGAATTGGATGAATACAGATTTATCTAAATTTATTTTTAAGTTATTCATGTCAAGCCAAAGCAGTAATTTGTCTATTGTAGTATTTATGTCAAACTCATGGTCAGTCTTGTTTTTCTTTTTATCTGATGTTACTATGATTGATATATCATCAGCAAATAATATGCATTTATAATTGGTTATTTTTATGATATCATTAATATATAAAAGAAATAATATTGGACCAAGCACGCTTCCTTGCGGAACGCCATATTTATTTTGCTTATATTCTGATGTGTACGGTATCATATCTCTATTACTGTTTATTTTACTAATAATGACACGTTGCTGCCTATTGCCCAAATAGGATGATATCCATTCAAGTGCAGGTCCTCTAATCCCAATAGTCTCTAGTTTATCCAACAATATGCTGTGTGACACAAAATCGAAGGCTTTAGATAAATCAAAAAAAAGTCCAGTAGTAAGATGATTATTATTAATATTTGATAGTACTGTCTTCATAAGAGAGTAAATGGCTAGTGATGTGGATTTCTTTTTTTGAAATCCAAACTGTTCAGTACTTATTATTTTGAATTTATTGCAAAAATCAATTAGCCTTTTATACATACATTTCTCATAAATTTTTGAAAAAATTGGTATCAATGTAATTGGACGGTAATTACTAATATCGCTTTTATCTCCTTTTTTAAATAACGGCATAATAATTGATAATTTTAACCTATCGGGAAATGTTGCGGCTGCAAAAGACATGTTTATTAGATGGGTTAAAATACCAGTCAATTCATTACAGCAAGATTTTATGATTTTAGTACTAATTTCGTCATAGCCCTCTGATCTAGTGTTGGAAAGGGACATTATTTCATAGCGCACTTCGTTTTCTGACATTGGTTTAAGAAACATTGAGTTGACATATCTAATTTGCCTATAATTTTGAACAGCTGGATTTTGCAGTGGCGTATGCGTTAAATTCACGTAATAATTATTGAATGTAGAAGCTATTTCTACGGGGTCTGTAACTACAATACCATTTAATTTTATTGCATCTATGTTGTCTTTTGGGGTGGTTTTATTTATTTCTTTTTTTATGACAGTCCAAGTGGCTTTACATTTATTATCTTGTGTTTCAATATATTTTATGTTCGCATTCTTTTTTGAGCTGTAAATACATTTTTTAAGCACATGGGAATATTTTTTATATTTTAATTTATTAGAATTATTTTTGTTTTTATAATATTCATAACGTAATTTTCGCTTAGTTTTGCAACTTTGTCTCAGTCCTTTACTTACCCACTTTTGCGTGTTTTTAGCGGTACTGTTGACCCTGACTCTTACCTTGGGAAAACAGAGATTGTATAAAAGGCACCATAGATCATGAAAATCATTAAAGGCCGAATTTGAATCTGTGTTTATATATATATCAGACCAGTAAAGACTTTGTAAGCATTCCCGGAATTTCCGGATATTATTAAGGTTGTAATCTCTTTTATAAACGTAGTATATTGATGCTTTTTGTGGTAAATTTTGAGAAGGAAAGCTAAGCATTTGTGCTGTATCATGATCTTAAAACTCAGCAAAGTCATTTTTTTATGTTCCTAAATCACCTTTTATTCAACACAACACAATCCAACCCACTCTGGTACATACACCTTAATTTAAATAACAAAATTATTATGTATAATGATGAATTTCTACAATATTTTTTTCAGGTAGATATAGGACAGGAGAATTTATCGAACTTATTATCTTGGCTGGCCATACACATTAAACCTAGATATCATGTTGCACCTTCTCCTGAAAAACATTTTGAAAGACAGCCTTACAGGTACCCTATTTGTTGTTCTTGATTCTTGGCCTATTTTCAACTTATAGAATTCATAATTTTTCTACAAATTCAGTTAAAGTTCTGTTCCACCAACTTCACGCCTGTACTCACCCCAAAGGGTTAAGCAAAGGAGGTACTAATAGTGCACCCATATTTCGCCACTTATGTTAGTCCCATGTAATAGGAGCCTGTTGCCATCAACCAGGTTCAAATCCAGACTCTGTAGCTATTTTGAGAACTCATCAAGACCTCATGCTCTTACGCCCTCTTAACCAATGAGGCAGTTCTGTTGATGTAGTGCTTGTTCAGATAAAGTGCAACCTCACAAGGACCGCCATTATTTACGTCAACTATCCGTCAAGCACCGCCGGGCGGGCTCTTATCGTACGCGTAATCTGATTTTAAGACTTATCTTTACCACAAATACAGTTTTATATCGGTTGGGGTTTGGTGGCACAAATTTGTGCCAGCGGGGCTCAACGGTAATACTTGTTTACTGGCACATTTTTGAGCCGCTGGGGCTCTAGAGGTTAACACACAATTAATTTTTTCATACAACAAACTATTTAATTGCAGGAACCTTTCAACACACCAAGATTACCGAGAAGGAGCAACCAGATTCATAGCACTTGCTCCCGTTGGCAATAAAGCGAAAGAGAAATGGATTTATGCATGTTCCTTGCAACCAATCTCCAAGATGAGAGTCACAGACCTCTTGCAAGGGACAACTGATGAGACAATGTGCCCGTATGATCCGGAGCTGTTGAAACAACATCAACCTGGTAAAGTTGTTAAGGTAGGCCCTTATATCTATTAAAATTCAAATAAACTTATTTGTAACTAGCTTCCGCCCGCGACTTCGTCCGCGTGGTATAGTTACTTTGGGCTAATGCTAACTTTAACCCACATGATGATCGAAAAAAAAATATCTTTCTCTCCCCGTTTCTTCCCTCTTTCTCCCCCCTTTCTCACTTTTTTAAATTAGCCTATGTCCATCTCCAAGGTCCCAACTATCTCTACCAAAATTTATGAAAATTGGTTTGGCCATTTAGGCGTTAAGACGTAGCAAATAAACAAACTCACTTTCGCATTTATAATATTAGTAAGGATTTTTATTGCACAAACAAAGAAATAGACAAAATTGCCAATTATAGCAAGATTATCCCTGATTTGGGTTTTAATTCAGCAAACCTTACAGTGATAATGTGAAACTCAATGCAAACATAAAATTTTTATGCTGTTTGGACGTGTAGTGAAGCTATCATCATTTAATTTTATTCCAAAATGAGCTGTGCACCCAATCAGCAATAATTAGGAACTTCTATGCCAATTTACATCCTACATTCTGTTCTTAAGTTGGACCAAGTGAAGTAGTAGTTCTTTGTACCTTCCCTGTGGTTTCAGACTATGAAACTGAATGACTTGTTTTCCGAGATCTAGAATTTGCAAAAAATGTTAGGCTTTCCATAGGGCCTGACAGTTGATACATGTTGATGCTAACTAAATTAAAAGTTATGAATTTCCAAAAGTCATATAACAATAAAGTTCTCCGAGGGAGGTCTTGCTTTTATTATGTTATCTCTGTTTAAAGACCTCTTATGAAGATTATTGGGGTTTTATATTTAGTTAAGGATGTGCTTTTTTGGACAGCATTTTTTTGTGTCACACCTTTTCCTGTTCTTTTTTCTCTAAACTGTCAAATTTCAAAAGAGTCTCCAAAACACACAACAACCTTGATTTAGTTCAGTGTCCATTCTGCTGCATTTAAACCTTTTTACAAGCTTTTATTTAGTTTCACCTGTCCCGTTGTCTGTCGTTCTGTAATCAAATCTTGCAACTTAAATTTGATCCACTTCCCGGTTTCCGATTGAGCTGAAATTTAGAATGCATGTATAAATCGGGTTATTTTTAAATTTTTAGTTCATTTTATAAACAAATAATAAAAGCTTGTTTTTAAAAAGGTTTTTTTTTCTTTAATTTTATTATTGACGCAACTCAAAAAAATAAACTATCTGTCAGAAAAGATTATCCAGTTTTTGTATACATTTCAGTTCACTGGCAATGGACAGTTCTTCTTCAACATGGATGAACCTGAAGACGATCATGGAAGTAGAAAAAGAAAAGGCAGAGATGACAACCCTGAGAGGAAGAAGAAAGAATTTGATCCAGGTAGGATGTTGCATCCTAACTTTAAAACTAAATACATGCTACAACTGCAGACGACGGCATGGTTGGCGCAGTGGCTGAGCGATCGACTGCTGCGCTGCGTGTCGCGGGTTCGATTCCCGCACCAAACAAATATTTGTATGAGCTGATGGTTGTTTCGGGTCTGGTTATTTGTGTATGTGAGTTTAAATGTTTGTATACGCACCCACGATACAGAAGAAATTCTTAGTGTGGGGCAACTTTTTTTTTTAAAGAAAGATGACAGTGAGGGATTAATGAATTGTTTAACATATACTAGACACATGATACTATAACAATCAAGTTATAGGAGCCCGCTTGATTGCCATGAGCTCTATTTGTCTCATATTGATTAACATTAAACTACATAGATTTGGTATGATTTAAATGTTAATAATCCATACTATATGTTATTATTTTAGATACATGCTGGTTCTGCCTGTCGTCTCCATCAGTGGAGAAGCATCTAGTAATTAGTGTGGGTACCCACTGCTACCTAGCGTTAGCAAAGGGACCGTTGACTCCATACCATGTTCTAATATTGCCGATCTCACATCACCAGTCCAGCACAAGAGTAAGTATTGTAAAAATCCCTGCCAAGAGCGAGACAGACTTGCGAACTGAGGGTTTCGTACAAACTTGCGACTTAAACAGCCATATCTTTTGACTGCATAGACTTAGAGGGTTGATTTCACAGCACACAGGGACTACAGCCTTAAGTATTTATATGGTTTTAATTGCAACTCCATGCTTCCACGCTTTCCCTAGATAAACGTTCTTGACAGACGTATACAGACAGACAACAAAGTGACCATTAAGGGTTTTTTTTTTTCCTTTTGAGGTACGGAAGCCTAAAAAATTTCCCGCTGAGCATATGGTCATTCGTGTGAGGTTCTACTCCTGGGGAAAGTAATATTCGCAATAATGAACATATTCGGCCAGAGAACAAAACAAAGAACCTTAACATTTACGTGCAAATAAGGCAGCGATTACACACTCGAAAGCAAAAAGAACAATTCGATGTATACATCGATGTTCGTACGACATTCCACTCTATCAAACTGGCAAAAAAGTTAATTTTTGAATGACTTCTTTATTATGTGTGTATTGCCCAGACCTGAGCTTGCAGTGAAGTCACTTTCTCATCCTTAAAATCCTTGTTTTTTTCACCCTCGAGAGCAAAAACAACAATTCGATGTAAACATCGATGTTCGTACGACATTCCACTCTATCGAAATAGCAAAAAAGTAAATTTTTGAATGACTTCTTTAGTAAGTATGTGTGTATTCTCCAGACCTGAGCTTGCAATGAAGTTACTAATCCTTGTTTTTAGTTACCTGAAGAAATATTAGACGAGATAAAGAAATTCAAGGAGGCGTTGAAAAGATTCTACGGTACGATGGGGAAGTACGTCGTGTTCTTTGAGCGCAACTATAAGACGTCACACATGCAGATACAGAGTGTGCCTGTGCCGCGGTCCTGTGAGCCGCAGATATTAGAAGTCTTCCAGGTAAGATCTATCTTAGATGCTTTTCCTTGCCTGAGTTAATTGTGCACAAACTTTTCATTATTTATGTTGAAAACACATCTTAACAACCGTTTCAGTTTAGACCATTAAAAAAAAAAATTCAATGTCGATGTCAAAAATATAAAAAAAACACCACTTAAAATCCATTTAAATAAAAAATGTAAGTACCTATATTATGAGACATCGATGTTTGGAGACTTGACTATTTTGCAACTTGAACGTTTTGAGATGTAAATGGTTTAGTCTATATAAATCAAATAGCTGCCTGCGTACAAAGCCGCACGGGTAAAATTAATGTTTGTGACTGTGTGTATTGTATGTGCTGCTAACGAACGACTATTTTTTTTATGACTATCGAAACAAATATCTGTAAGACCTATTAGGTAGTTGCTTCTGGTCTGGCTGTGGGGAAATAAAATAAAGGGAAATATAAAGCGTTTATTTACTTTCTTAGGATGAAGCCGGTATAAACAGTATCCAGATGGAAGTCCTCCCACCCTACGGGGACTTGCGCCAGGTGGCGCTACCGGGCGCGCCGTACTTCCACGCAGAACTGCCGTCCGGCGACCAGATATATGCTAAGACTAAGCAACACTTCCCGATACATTTTGGAAGGTAATGACAGTATAAACGTTATTTATTTAAGTCATTGCAAGTATCAATGCAGCACGGAACCCTTAGATCACTTTGTTGTCCGTCTGTCTGTCAAGACCCTTTATCTCAAGAACGCTTGGAGGTATCACATTGAAACTAAAACCATATACTCAAGTCTGGAGAACCATAGAGCTCCCTTTAAAGTCTAAGCGGACAAAATAAATGGCCGTTTATGTCGCAAATGTGTACGGAATCTTCGGTGCGCGAGTTCGACTCGCTTATTTTTAGGGTTCCTTAGCTCAAAAGGAAAAAACGGATCACTTTGTATTCCGTCTGTCTGTCTATCTCACAATACCATTTATTAGTAAGTGGATCGATATTAGAAAACTCATGTTCTACAAACTAATGATTTGAGAAAACAGGCTGGTACTTTGTACTAGGCTGATTCCTTCCCTTCATTTGACTGACTATATGTTACTTTCCTTTCAGGGACGTATTATCATGTCCGCCAATACTGAACTGCGAGGACAAAGCCGACTGGAAGCAGTGCCAGCTCACCCGCGAAGAAGAAGAGGAACACGTGAAGAACTTCCGCGAAAAGTTCCGACCATTCGACTTCACCGCCGACGCTGATAGCGACAGTGATTGACGTAGAGTTGAAGAGTGGGTCTCTTACCACTCGCACCGACTGCAGCTGCGCGCGCACGACCGCGGGCGCTGGGTGCCGGGCAGCCAGTGGCGGCGCTGGGTGCTGGGCAGCCAGTGGCGGCGCTGGGTGCTGGGCAGCCAGTGGCGGCGCTGGGTGCTGGGCAGCCAGTGGCGGCGCTGGGTGCTGGGCAGCCAGTGGCGGCGCTGGGTGCTGGGCAGCCAGTGGCGGCGCTGGGTGCTGGGCAGCCAGTGGCGGCGCTGGGTGCTGGGCAGCCAGTGGCGGCGCTGGGTGCTGGGCAGCCAGTGGCGGCGCTGGGTGCTGGGCAGCCAGTGGCGGCGCTGGGTGCTGGGCAGCCAGTGGCGGCGCTGGGTGCTGGGCAGCCAGTGGCGGCGTCTGCTCGGGAGCGGTGCGAGGCGCAGGCCGGGCCGCGGCCCGGGGGGCTGGAGCCGGTTTGTTTAAATACTTTCATACATAGGCCCACTTTATCACTGCAGCGATGTGTATCTATTTATATTAAAAGTATTTTTCCATCCTTATGAGAAAAACTCTTTTTGTACGAGAATTGAGAATACCAGCTGTTTGGTGGAAACCCAATTTACATCAATCCGGAAACGTATAGAGCGGAGAGGAGACCAGAGACGATCAGTGATTGGTCACATTGTATTGACCAATCACTGGTCGTCTCTAGTCTCTCAATCTTGCGCCGTTCGTGTACTGTGATACACTTCGTTGCAGTGAACCCGGCGCTATATGATACTCTAAGCGTGTGGAAGAGACTTACGTTTGACTATAGACTGAATTCAATTAGACAAGTTAGAATTTTGTTTTAAGATTTTTTAAAATTTTATCAATATTGATAATTGTTTTAATGTTGTAAGTAATATGTGTAATACATATAAGTGTATTTTAAATATCATTACCATTTCAAACGGACAAATCTTGTACAACACCAGACTTAAACCAATCCTCCAACTGTCAATTTGGAGAAAAGTTTAAAAAAAATCTGATTTATGGCCGACGTAATAAACTTTAATTTTATAACAAAAACGTATTTAGAGAGGTGGCCAAATATGGGTGCACTATTTATTATTTTTGTTATATTTAAAATTTTAGTGTATGTATGACATCCCCAGGATGATTATTTTCCCATTTTGATGGATGACTTAATTGACCTTGACCTTGATCAAAAATGATCTTTCATAAAATTAAAAAAGGTCAAAAAAAGTTGTGTTCTTATTTGTTTAATTTTTAAAAATAAATTATGTCTCCCTATTGAGTCATACTGCGCCGGATATTTGTTACCTGAGTACTTATTGACCTTGAGCGTAGCATTTTGCCAAAATCATAACTGATCTGACTAATCCACTACTCTAGAGACAAACACCTTACGTGTACAATGTACAGTCAGCAAAATACATAAGAAACCTGGCTTGTCAAATACATTTGAATTTTCTTACACATCAATGAATGTTTTCGAATTAAGTTAAATTTATTAAATAGAAATCAAACCGTACATCGCCATTCTTGCTGGCAATGAAACCACCATATACTTAGAACGAGGACTTTTTTTTAAATGGCATCTCGCAGGTTTACGTATGAGGTTGTTTTCTGCTCAACCAGACTTCACATTTTTTTTTCTTAGGTAGGGCTACTAGCAGTTCAACTCAGTTGTTCTATTGCTTAACTGGTCTATGCTGTGGTGACCTCAATAGAAGGCCCCCAAGTTACAAACTAAATGACCGCTCGCTAAGGCCACCCCCTGTGGGGTACGAGCCTCGGCTTAAAGCGTCGCTGGGGGAGGACAGCATAGAGACAGGCTTGATCTGAGTTCCATTAATTGGGGAATGATTTTGGTTTACTGGCTCAGCAAAGAGGGTTGGCTCGAGCAAATCTATCGAGATACGGGGTAAACTTGGTACAAAACTGATACAAAGATTAGGTTTGACCGGTTAAGTACTACGATATTAACACAAATAGTTCCTGAAGGTGTCCATGAGTTTCTAAAAATAAGACGAACTATGTCCCACCTCTTTTGCTACTACAGCAAACTGTGAGGTGAGCTGAGCTGAGTTAATTGTTAAAATGCCTGTCCACGGTCTGCTTACCATGTTGGTCACTTAGTTTGAAGATTCTATTGTTGGTGTGTTTATATAATAACGTAAGGAGACAAATAAAACAGATGATTTTCAAGTAAATGAATTTTTATTTTCGTTCACATCATACTGTCCTAATAACTCATTTGTTTGCATTATAAAAACATATCTGTAACAACATGATTAACTAACCCTTATAATATACTCGTGTATTCATTTATATTAACAAAATGTTTAAAAATGATATGGTACATTGACTAGAATTCAGAATGATTTAAGAGTAAAGTTATGATAACGATTTTTTGCTCCTAAACTTGAGATAGTAAATTAAACCCTCCTAAATTTAAATAGAAGTATAATAAATTATAAGTACATTTATATATTTGGACATAAATTGGATTTCAAAGATCCTTTTGCGTCTAGTAAGTTTTTTGCGAATTGTTGACCAAAAGTGACATAAAAAGTATTTGATATCTTTAGTACATCTATTTTTTGTAGGTGGTTGAATATTAATTATAAATTGTCACCTTTCCCAAATATTTAAACTTCAAAATCTTGATGCAAAACAAAGATCATAAACGATTGAAACATTAACATTGTTAAACCATTACTTTAGGATTACTAAAAAAATCTACATTGTATTATTGACTAGCATTAGGTAATTGTGTCTAGATTATATAAAATAGATCTCAATTAAATATAGGGCAGTCTTCGTTGGAATTACTAAAGAGTGTCAACGTAAACAAATGTAAAGCATTATAAATCCACACAACTCACTGGAAAACATTGTGTTAGTCGAATACAAACGTAGTTTGTATGTCAACACTCGTTAACTATCGCTACAACATGATACAATAATAATGTACATACAAATTGTAACTTTCTGCCATATTCACCAAACTATAGGTAAGTGTATTGTCATGTGTTACTGTTTACTGAGGATTGTATAATACTAACGTTTCATTAATTTACATCGATTATAATGCACGAATTGATGAATATCGACCGCTTTGAACGCGCACAACTGTTGACTAATGCGATTTCAATGCGGTCATCTGTTATACACTAGACATGTTATTTTAGGTAGGTTCCATATCGTTGTCAACAGTACAAGAAGCGAATATTCTCGAATCACAAGGACAGGAAAAAAAAATATAATTGCAATTTATCGTTATCCAAGCTGTATCTGAAAAGTGTTTGTTTTAAGTTGGGAAGTTCAGTACAGTTTAGTCTTACGGTTTGTGTAACGTTGGCAAATTTGTGTAAATGTTATTTATTTTGTATACAGTTCATAAGTATATTCTTGCATACTTTAACAGATTTTCGGGTGATTTACTGTTGGCACTTCAAAAAATGCTTATCATAATCCTAAGATATAAATAGATACTTGAAAATTCATTTACACACTCCAAAACCTTAATGTTATAGACAATGATAAGATTTGCCCATGAAAACATTATTGTTTTCATAAACTTTACAACAATCAAACAATTCGTATTTAATTAAATATGGGATATAATTACACAATTACATCCGTAACTAGTTTTAAGACTTTTGGTCAATAAGGCATTAAGTTTAAAATATATATTTTTATTTTAATTATTGTTCTCCTTATTTTTTATATTCGTTAGTCATTAATGTGTACTTAGCATTAATTACATTAATATTTACACAACGACCAGTGGTTTTAGAACCTACAACTTTAACAGCGTTTAAAGCCGTTTGTTTTAAAATACTCAGATTCGGAGTACAAAAAGGGTTAATGAGTTTCTATATTATATGTGGCACTAAAGAATAAATATAATTATATTGGCTAAACCTATCTATCTACACTTTATTTACATGTCTAGCAATATGGAAGTATATGGAGTTTGGCAACGTTTTGTAAAAATATTAACCAATAAACAGTCGCAACATTAAAAAATGGAAGATGCATTGATTTACATTTGTGATATCGAAAGTTTGAGAGCCATTGAGGCGTTTTATATAGTTAAATTTACAACTTGACTCTGTAGCTATTAATTATTATTGAATTTATTGCGTGTGTGGCAGTGCTCTGTTTTACAATCAAGTATTTAATCCAGCTATTTCTGTTCATAGTGTAGATTTGTTTAATAAATTAACCCGATTGACCATGCCTTATCACCTACTCTCATAGAGTAACAAAACCTACATCCCAAAAAGTATCTACATAGATACAAGACTTTATGACTTGAGAGTACGACTCAAAATCAATAATCTTAGTCTTTTCAGTACTTTTGGCTGTCACTGATGGCGCCACTATGCCGTACGTTCAGCCTCATTGGTCAGAATGCGTGAAAACTTAGCTGCTGACAGTTTTACGCATTGTGATTGGTCGTTGGTACGGCGGCCATCTTTAAAAGAGCCATTCCGTGTGTTCGTTACTTTCAAACGTTGATTTGGAAGGCTTCCCGAGTGACTTTGGGGTCGTGTGCGGTGTGCGAGGGGTGCGGGTGTGGCGCCCGCTTCCGTCGGTGATGTCCTTCGCACTCCGTGTCGTCGGAGAAACGAGACGGTGGATGAATGTGCTCGTTGAAAGACGGGTAGTTTGATATACTGCGAAGGAAATAGTTATATAGGGCAACACTGAAAAATTGACGACTTACTAAGTAAAAGAATTTTAAATAAAGGCAATTCTGCGAGTATTTATAAGTTAAAATAAGCTCTTTTAGTTTATAGATTTTCTATTTTTGTACCTGTATAATTTGTATGTAAGAGTGTGAATAATAATTATAGTAACACATCATTCAATGAGTTTAAATTAACACTCCAACTTTTATTTACTTTATACTCAAGCTTACCACGTATGCAAGATAGTATTTGAACAAGTAAACCAACTCGGCATCCAAAAGATATACATGAGTTTCCAAATGACAGAGATAAGTACGTAGCCAACAGTGGTTTATAATATTTTGTGCTTCAAAATCTTAGGAAAAGGTAGATAATGCAAGCTGACAAAATAACCCAAACACCTCATTTTAATTTACAATAGCAACACTTCAACTGTCGTGAACTCCTTGCATTACCCACCTCCTTCTGCTACTAAAAATAAAAAGAAAAGTAAGTAAACATCGTCTACTGCTCACAGTGTCTACAGGTACCTGAAGGTGGTCTCGTCGTTGTGGCTGCTGTAGCCCGACGAGGAGCGCACGTGTCGCTTGCCGAGCGCGCCCGCCTTGCCCTTGCGCGACGGGAACGCCTTGCGCACCACGCCGCCTACTGAGTTCTCTGATGATGATGACGACTCTTCGCGCTCTACGCTTGGATCTGAGATGAGGGTATGTTATAAATACACAGTATTCAGTTCATTTATATAAGTGTGGGAATAAGCAGTGATAGCCTAGTCGTGTGACCGTCGGACTGCCAAGTTATAGGTCCCGAGTTCGAAACCAAGACACGCACCTCTGATTTTTCAGATTAATGTCGGATTGTATAATTATCACTTGCTTAGGTGCGGAAAACAACTTGCCTGTGAGATATTTCTCGGCAAAGAAACTGACCAGGTTAGTCACTAACCACACAATAACGAACGAGTGTGGAAATCTATCCCTAAAAACATATAAAATAATATAACAGAAACAGCCAAAGAGTTTTTGGTTTTCTGCTGTAAATTCTGTTTTTGATACGCAAACTAACATGCAGTGGGATGCGCGGGCCTGAGGCGCGCTTGCGGCTCGCTGTCGGAGTGCGGCGCGCTGGCGTCGTCGCTCGCATCGTCTTCATACTCTGTAATGGGCAGGTGCAGCGTTAGTATCTTCTTCACCTCCGAGTCCGTCGAGCCCAAGTTGTCCGACTCTGCAAAGTGAACACACAAGTCAGATGGCTGGAAGAGCAATGTGGAAGCAGTGAACACGCCACGAATGGGTGCTACGAAAGTGCAGATGAAGTTCTTGAGCTGATGACAAAATAATATCCAGCATGATATGTGTGAAACTTTCGTAGTAACCCAGGATCTGATGGTTGATCTTAATTTTTTGTTTTGTGTTTCGTGGCGATATTCACAGCAAAGCACATGACATGACATGACAAAAACATGACTGATGTGTCAAATGGTCACAATGGAACTGCGTAACAATCACTAAGGACAGGTCGCCAACACTTAAAAGCGGGAACGTTCACACTAGTCATGACAATGAGTGGACTACACACAAACAGAACCGAAAGGTATGTCACAATACATACTGTGTGCATGCTTACCTTTATAAATTACAACACCATTTACGCTCCCAAAGGTTGCATAAAAGGCGATCATTATGTCAAATTACAATTCAATTACTTAAACTTAAATGGGACAAAGTAAACTTAATTCATAGAGGTGCAAACTACGTAAAATAAAATGTAGCTAACTACTTCATAGATACTCTGTAAGCTGTTATACTGAATAGGGATCGTGGAAGGAGGATCATACCTTGGCTCTCTGAGTGCGGGTCTCGGAGTCTGTTGCCTTTTCTTCTTACTTTCGTGTATTCTGGCTCTTTACCCTGTGAAAGCATTAAATGACTTGAATGAGCAAGTAACAATGATCAGGGATGGAAAAAATATTCAGCATCCGTTTCTGGTCAAAAGCTTTGTCTAAAGTCGAAATTGTCGAAACAATCACCTTTAAAAAATAAGTTTAAAGCGTTGTGCGTTTTTGGTGCGTCTTTGTGGGTCGAAAAATCAGAAGACTTAGGTGTGGACCACCACCAATCGAACAAATAACGGTTTGTCATACTTTTTAGGTATTGGGTACACCATAGACTAAGGGAGAGTAGAGTCTATACCTTATACTTGTCGTTCTGCTTTAGATCATGGTACACGAAGGAGCCCCTGACGGAGTGGTAAGGGCCACTGTACACGTTGCCGCTGTAGCTGCTCTCGCTGTAGGCCGTCGGCTTCGTCAGCTGGAACGTCGCGTATGGACAGATGTCTTCGATGTACTCTGTAGAGACAGTCAAAAGGTGATAAAAATGATTAAACATTCTCATGTTGTCAAGAAATATCTGCTTCGCCAAGCCAGATAAAATGAGGTACAGCTATCCCACCATGAAAAGAAAGAGACAGAGCTATACAGGGTGTCTAGCACCATCTCTTTCCCTCAGTGAAATAAGTTCTGCTTTAAGACGTCATGGTAGGCCTACAGGACCCTAAAAAAAGTCAACAACTACTGCTGCAGTCTGTATCTACGTCCATATGGCTAAAGAGTAAAATTCTCTGGATACTTGCCATTGGAAGCATGTTTGTAGTGATGCTGCGGCGGCGGGTGCTGCGCACGCGCAGCTAAGTACTGCTGGTCGCGGTTTACTTTGTTCTGCAGCTGCGCTACTGATGGAGACTCGCCTACTCCGCTCTCCGTCGCCACTGTCTCAGTTGCTCCAGCTTCTATGGGCAATTGGATGTTGTAAAGATTTTAGTGCTACATTAAGTGGCTTTAGAGACGAATACAAGGGTTAATCTTCTCGTTACGATCATTGGACTTTATTTTTTTTATTGGATTAGACTGTACTTATTGTATAACGAAAACATTTATTTATTCTATCGTTTCGGACATGCGAACCTTCATTAGAAGAACATAAAAAAGTAACTTTTAATCAGCGTTAACCATTATGCAAAAGTGAAAAATGCATTGAGTTGTTATCTAGCTACCGAAAAGCTTATTTTGTCACGCTAGTTATGAGTTTTATAAGAAAAATATTGTTATAATTAGGCTTTTTGTGTTTGGGATGGATTGAGGATCCCCACTATCTCTACAACAGGCTACCTGGGATCGTAAGCGATTAAGAGATTTCGAGAGTGACCACTGTTAACCAGGCGGCAAATGTTTGCCGAGTTGATAGCGTGTAAAGGGTGTCGGAAGCACCTCCACGGTTCGCCTCTTGTTTGACAAAATTAGAGTGTAATCGACTAGCAAAGAAGATAAAGAAGGAGATGTTTGAGGGCAACTACCACAGCGGATGTACTGACTGTTCCGGCGCACGAGCAGCACGATGGCCAGCAGCGCGCCCAGCACCAGCAGCGACAGCGCCGCCGGCAGCAGCACGCGCGCGCCGCCCAGCGAGCGGGACCCGCCCGGCACCGCGCCCGATACCTCGCCCTCCACCACTGGGATATAAAGGAATGATCATTTATATGATAGTATTGCTGCTGATTTCACTTATGTTACTTTCAAACCAGGAGAACCAAGAGAATTGAGCCAAGGTGCTAAATATATGAAAATAGTTTTTGTAGAGTTACCTAAATGACAAGAATTTGGATTTTTTTGGCGTGGGGAATCATCAAATTACTTCCCCGGGAGGAGTGTCAGACTTTTACTGACCAAAACCCACCCATGCTATCGCCCTTCACGTTCCGGGGCCGCGGTATCTCTTTCGAACAACCCGCAACCCCGGAAGAATTTCGTTTGTCATTGCGTTTTGGCAGATCTGCAACGTAACCGCTGCCGTTTGCGTTTGTTGTCGTCTTCGGCAAGCGCATCTTTACTCTCGTGTGTTGGATACTTGTGTCAAGTTTTCAGTGACAATCACCACAGAACAGATAAAAGAGGTTAGAAAGGAAATAGTTCCTGATTTGTATCAGAACGCGTGTCGCCGTTTGTCTCCCACTCTTTAACTTCACTACAAGGAAGAGACCAATGCATACGCGGATTACGCACACAAATAAACAAAACGCATATAGATCGTGAGTTTGCTATTGGTTGTCACACTAACGCAATCACTGCGTTTGACGTACACTCATACACGCGTAAAATCTCATGTATGCTAGGGCGACTAAAAGGTCGATTGTTGATATCGATAAAATTAATGCAATCTTGGCTTTTACTTTGCAAGTATTGTGGATTATGTGGACTTCTGTAATGCATGTTGTGAATATTGTATTCATGCGAATATAGAAACAAATAAATAAAAGTGAAAAAAATAAATAAAAAATAAACTTAACTGAATTTTAAAACCAATTTTCGTACATTTATTGTTTAACTGACATATATTTACATTTTTAAATATTTCTGAAAAAAAAATTAAAACATTTAAAAATAGTAGCCCACCGGCATCGGGAACAGGGTCCAAGCTGCCGGCGGTCAGGGCTCCAGAGAAAGGAACCTCCTAACAATACGAGCCGTGTCCAGGAGTACCGCTTTCTGTATCAAGCCCTTGTTCCAGCTGCCTAACGAGAGCCTCCTCAGGTATTGGTCGAGGCTCTTGGCAATTAAGCCATTGGCAGATACGACTATTGGCACAATGATCGCCGAGTCCACATCCCACATGTCGACAACCTCGCGAGCCAAGTCAATATACTTGATTTGCTTATCTTTTTCGGCTTTCACGAAAAAGATAAGCAAACCAATTTTATTATTAACATTAAGATTTAACATGGAATATTTACCATGTTTATTAGAGAAAGTCCGTTGCCTCTCAACTTTAAATTTCCGGTGCTTATCACCAGTTCAAAAAGAAAAAAAATGTCCCTGAAGTAATACCTAGTGTATTTATTAAGTAGCATAGGCTTGCTCTCTTTTAAATTGGAGTTTTTTTTTAAATGAAAAGCTTCTTTCTTTTCCCTGACTTTATTGTTACGTATTTATCATCATAGAAATGTTGCGAACAAATTGTGCTACATTTAGTAGTTTCTTTATACCTGGATCCGTTGGAAACCTAAAACATATTAAATCATAATAATATGTCAGTTTCAATTGAAAAATTACATAAAACTTATACACAAAAAAAATACAAAAACCTCACTCAAAATCTATCTTAGTAATTGGTCATAATATATATTACTGGCTTTTGCCCGCTGCTTCGCTCGCGTTAAATTCGGGGTAACACAGTTCCCCTTGGGCCTTATTGATTTGTAATAGCAACGCTAAGTTTTCCCTTTTCTTCCCTCTTTCTCCCTTACATCCTACTTTTTTTTAAAAAAAAAGCCTTTGTCCGTCTCCTGGTTCCCAACTATCTCTGTACCAAAATTCATCAAAATCGGTTTAGCCATTAAAGCGTGAAGAGGTAACAAACAAACAAACTCACTTTCGTTTTTATAATATTAGTAAGGATTATTTAAGTTATAAAGTGTACTATTGATAATAATCAATTGTATCATAGTAATTGTCGATATTGTTTACAAATTGGCACAGTACTATCGATGTGCCTAGATTTACCTTTGGCTCGGCACTTGGGACTCTCGCAGTGAACGTTATACATTGCGCGATCGCTCACGTAGTGCAAAATGCATCCATCTTAATTGCAAGCAATATATTACTATTTGTCTACCTGCGATTATTCCGTTTTTGTCTATAAAGTTCATAATACTACTGTTAAAATTACAAATATCACAAGTATTTTAACGTTTTTGGACTAACCGGTGGAAAAAAATCCCTTCTCGTGCTAGACTACATGCCTGGCTTCTTTTCCGACACGTTATAATAGCGCAAGACGGCATAATTTAATATTTTTGCGCAGCTTACGCACGCTGTCAAAACAAAAGCGCGATTGATGGCCGGTAAAGTAAATTTTGGTTGATGTTGAGTATTTGCTCATAACCGCGGCGCGCGTGCCCCGCCCACAAGGCCCTTCTAATCTCCTTTATATGTTCTGTGACAATCACACTCAGCGATTGTTCTATTTTATAGTGTTAGACATCTAATGTTACGTTCTTCTCAAGTGTCAAACGTCAGCTAACAAGTTTGTTTGTAGTGTGTCAGATATCTAGTTTCTTTTGTTTAATCGAAGTATTCTAGCATTACTTACTGCCACTGAGTGAATGTGTGGTGAAGTTGTAGAGGGCGACGGCATGACCCGCGTTGTTGTGAGCGGTGATGCGCAGCTGGTAGTGCGTCGCTGGTGTTAAAGCTGGGACGCTAAAGACTCGTTCAGTTGCTTGCACGCTGTTTGACACCAGTCGCCACTAGAGAAAAGAACAGTTAGAAATAAAACCTATTCATGCTCAAGCGGCACGCGTCTATTTCTTTTTGTTCGGATAGGAAATGCGGAGGGGTGTGTCAGACTTGTACTGACTAAAACCCTTATGTTCCTTATTTTGACCTTTGTGTTGCGGGGCCGCGAAAGATCAGCAGCCCCGGAAGCGGCATGCGTCTTGAGATAGTGATTTCCAATTAAAAAAGTAGTTCAGAGCATGCCTCGAGTCCTAGATCAGCGGAGCAATGGAAACGGATAATGCGCACATAGCAACTCTTATACATACGCCAGTCGCATGTCCTAAAGTCATGCGTAGGTAGCTAAGACTAGGTGCAGCTGCAGACTTATCATTCCTCTACATGTTTCCATGTCCATGAGATTTATGTCGAAATACTTAACAGTAGTTAATTCAGAAATCAGACATGAAGATGGTCAAATTAAAATGCGTAATCATTTTAAATGTTGAGTTTCTTTTTTTCATCCAGGGGTCCCTCTGGGTCCTATAACAAAAATTGATAACGTACCTGTGATTGACTGATTTCTCGATACTCAATAACGAAGTACAGAATCCCGCAGCCGCCGTCACCCCAAGAGTCAAGCCATACCGTCACTGTCGTTGTGTTCAGAGTTATCATCTGGGAGTGCTTTGGTTTCACCGGAACTAAAATACACAAACATTTTTTTATAACTGAGTTCATTCTTATTATTTTTACAAAAAAATCTTTCGTTGTTTTGGTTTTGTTTTTTGTATCGGTGTTCGTTCTAATAAGCCACAATTCCAATATTACTAGTGCCTGTCGTCTTTTCATGTTAGTTATTTAGCGTTTCAGAGTAAAGTTTGATGTTAAGGAATTTTGCACCAATTTTCTTCCTTTTTGGGAGACAGTTTTGTTTGGAACCCATTCAAGATGAGACACAAAAATCTAAAATACAATTGATGGTACTGACCAGTGCCCTTGGTATACGCGTGCACAATATCACACGGCAATCCAGTGCCGATCCGGTTGAAAGCAGTGATGTACAGTTGGTAGCGCGTCCCGCACCACAGGTTCGGTAGCACATGTTCTGATGTACCAGCTTCTACTTGCAACTCTTCCCAGTCACCGTGTTCTCGCTTGTAGTTGATCACGTAACCTGCAAGACGGTGAAAACCTTTCTAAATAGATCTACTTTCTTTGTTAGGAAACTACCAGTGTGATTTTTTTCCGGAAGATTTTGTAAAGTTTGGCGCCGAGAATTAATAAAATCACCCGAGCATTTTTTTAAGTCCCCCTGGGATTGGACCAAATTTATTTAATGTAACAATTATTGAGCGTTTTGAACCCCTTTGAAATGTAATGTGATATATATAACAAGTTATAAAATAGAATATTCACTTTACATTTCTTCTGGATGGTCTTCATCCAGGTGCCCAAGTACACAGATTTCACCCTGACTCTAATTGTGAAATACCTTATCACTAGTTTAACGACTACGTTACCTAATATAGGGCTGCCACCGTCGCCCTGGTCGCTCCACTGTAGGTGCAGCGAATCCGCGTACGAATCCACGACAGCAAGTACGGGGGGTTGCGGGGGCACCTTCACTTCAACGCTGTAGGTGACCTCGTCTCTACCGTGGACGTTCTCAACTGAGCAGGTGTAGTTTCCACTGTCGAGGTACTGCGTCATGCTGTGTCAATGGTGTGAAGGGATATGGTGAAAATTAAGTACAAAATGAGGGAAGACACTAAGTTTAGGAAGACATGAATACACTATGAATAGCTTCGTGAGAAGATTCGGATTAAGTAAGATAGGATGTCAAGATCTTATGGAATTGATACACAGATTGTTTGTGAGACATTTAAAGTAGTCCTTAACAGAGCTAAGACCGGCTTAAATAGTTACCTAATGATTAAAGTTCCGTCGTTAGTCACATTCTTCCTGAGCGTCGATTCCAAGATAGCCCCGTTCATACTCCACGTGGTAGACGGATTGGGTACTCCGACCTTGTTGCACGGCAACGAAATGTTCTCTTTCCAAGGAGTTACGATGCTGCGGCTGAAAGACGTGATCCGAGCTGGCACTGTCAAGAAACGGGCTTTTTTTGAATAGAAGAAAATGAACACCAGTAACCTAATCTGGCGTAGAAGAAACAGTTCCTAGGAAAGGAATAATTACAGTTGCAGATTGGTCACGAAAAGGTAATATTTGGATGACCATAGAAATTTGAATGCAAAAGAACATGCCTAAAATGTATGACAGATTATAGACTAACCTGATTCAGAAGGTAGCACTGTGACAACTCGCGTAGCCTCTCCTTCACCAAGTCTCGTTGAAGCTGACACCCAGAACTGGTGAGTGGCTCTTGGTGGTGATCGTGATGTCTCGTGGGATAATGTGCTTGGTGACAGCATGCGTTTGTGGGTACCCTCCTAAAGAAATATAGAAATGATAATGAGCTACCTGTAAAACTCTAACTATGGACTCATCTAGAACTATCTAGAATACGAGTATATTTTCAGGTATGAGTGACGATATGTAAGATGCATCATTAGGAACAAAAGGTACGAAATAAAATGCAGGCATTACGAAATAGTGCGAACTGGAAAATGTTGATAGATCGATTTTCATTGATGGTTGACAAAATGCAGATGATAAGAAAACTGACTTTGAGTGGATAGTGCTGCATGCGTTTTTGGGAATCCTATTTAAATATGAGAAACGTTACTGCGCTAGCCTCGGTAGTTGGCTGTGTCTCAATTAAGGCGTGTACCTTGTGTAGAAGTGAACGATGGGCAAGGCAGTTTTTAGGTGGAAATAGGTATGGTGTCGAAATGGTGGTTGCATAAGTCTGTGAGTTTTAACTCTAACAGATTTGAAAAGAGTGAAAAGAGATTTATAAATGTTGGTGTGAAAGAAGTGGAGTGACATAGAGAAAAGTGTGCTGAAATGTTTTGGTCATGTGGACAGGTCAAATACAGGACGATTACCAAAAGGAATTTACAGGGCAATGCACAGTCAGGGCACACTAACCTTATTAGCGGTGTCCTTAAAAAAGTTCAGGTGCGTAGAACTCGCAACCGGTTCGCATGTATGAAAAGATGAATGAATGTGGAAGAAGCAAAAGGGGTCGTAGCGTGATGAGTTCTGCTGTATTTTCCTACCTCATGATAGAATAGCATGTATTAGGTAAATGTATCACATCAAAGTTATTGAAAGCAGCAAGTATAAATTTACAGAAAATCCTATCAATCCTATGGGAGGCAATCCCTGAACGTGACGGTTTTTAAAAGGTTCAGAAACTTACCAAAGTTTATACATTGCCTACCGTTTATAGGCATGTGACTTCTCAGTGATTGCAACTGCGTATACGAGCTTATAATTTACACACATTAGATTTATTTTAACACAGATAACAACGAAACAAACCTCTCTTCCATCTTCTATGACGCTCATGTAGAGAGTGTATCCCACTAAGACGCCATTTGGTGCTGCTGGTGGTAGCCATGATACTAAGATCTTGTTGCGAGAAGATACAACTGCTTTGATGTCGGCAGGCGCAGAAGGCACTGTGTGTGAAGATGAGTGATAAGTCTATATATGAATCCATATCACGAATACATTCGTTTTATTGCAATGAATAAGCAATATGGCAGAATTGGCTTACCATCTTCCTCTGTATGGCAATACACTGGAGCAGCTCTGACTCCATCACCCGCTGCGGTAAACGCACACACCGTTACGGAATAATTGGTGTACCTTCGAAGTCCCGATAAAGTTGTGTGAAGTCCAGATATTTGCTTTGTCACCGCTTCTTCATTCCCTGAAATGGAAGTTACTTCAGGTTTCCGAAGTAAAGAAAACTGAACTGAAGTAGATGAATTAGAAAGAACAAGAAATGTAGAAGCAAATAAGTCTGATAAAATAATAGAATAGAATAATAGAGAATAAAATATCCAATTGGTTTGCGGAAAGGATATGATGACCGTATCTAAGTGATTTTACAATCTCCTGTGATTTTAAATTCTGTTTTATAATTCACTAGTGGTTGGAGCAGTTTTGATGGAAGAAGTAAATGTGATGCTTACCATACCAATCCGTCACGGGTGCGTAAGTTACTCTGTACCCTTGCAGGACTCCGTTTCGTCCTCTAAGAGGTGGTGGTTCCCATGATACGCGTACTGATTGAGAACTGAGGGCTGTGCATTGCAAAGCTCCTGGTGGTAAGCTTGGAACTGTAATGGAAGAATTTTGTCTTTAATAACAGTAATTTGCTAAATCAATATATAAATGTATATCTATAACATTGTCATCATTCTTATTGCTGTCATCGATATCATCCGGCTTCAGACGGACTCACAGTTGCTTTACTCAGATAGATTCATCATTGCATCGGACTCGACTCTATATCTGCAAGTGTTTAGCGAACAATCAAGAAGTTTTGAAGCATGATTCGTGCATTTGGGAGTTAGGCCAGGGTTCGTCTGAAAGTGGAGAAGAGCAAGGTTCGACCAATGTGAGAGTGAGACCAGTGGAGAACCAACTGACGCGATGTGAATCCCACGTGTCTTATTTTCGTTCTTTTGTTTCTTCCGTGACCTCTAAAAAAATACGTTGGCCATGTTTTTTTTTTGAAAGCAGGTGTTTATTTTACAACTCACCATCTTCCATAGTAGTAGCTGTGGTTGGAGGTGAGGCAGGCCCCGCTCCTCTGCTATTATAAGCCTGTACCACTACAGCGTACGCCGCGTGTTTTTGCAAGCCTGACAGCGTGGTCCTTGCTCTTGCTGTACCAGCCCCTTCCACTGTGCGCACCGTGTAGGAAGCCCCGCCGGGACCGCTCGCGCTTAGGACTGTGCTGTTGCTGTTTAGCTGGAAAAGGGGCGAAAGTATTTAGTTTATACTGAGTTTATGCTCTAAAGCTTATGCTTATAATGTGAGAGCAGACTTAGTGAGTGATTAAACTTTTAACCCGCATTTGGCTTGAGCCGCTCACTTATCACTGCATTTGGTGTATTTAGAACTTCAAGTGGCGGATTAAGTCTTTTTCAATGTTGTTGCATGGACATAAAGCTTTTTCAATACACTTAATTGAAAACTGGCTCTTATTGCACTATCATAAGGTTTAACATGCAATATATTTCACACGCCTTTTTTCTCATTGAATCACTATAGCCGGCCGTGTTCTTTTTTGGAGTAATTGAGGCGCATTGTTCTAAGGTCTTCATATATAATTAAAAATGTGTTTCTAACATAATATCACAAAGAAACATGATCATTTATAAAATAATTAAAATTAACATTTATAATTTTAATTATTTTATATAATAAAATAAGAAATTCAAATTACTTTTGAATGAGTTCTTAATTCAAAAGTAATTTGAATCATTCCTTTGTTTCTCTTTCAGTTTGAGAAAACTAGCGACTACTAGATAAGTTTCATAAAGAAAAACGTCGTTTGATTCACGTTTGTCACTGCTGTTCTCGGCTCTATAATATTTATTTATTTTTATTAAATTTGCCTCGGCGGTAATAACAAAGTCTTAACTTGAATAAAAATGTACTATTTCTGACTGGGTCAGACTGGTCGTATCCATATTGTGGTAATGTCTTCGTATAGCATGTTTTTGCCAGTCCAACTTTGTTGAACAACGGATGAGACGTGATTCTTTGAAAACATTCAAGGGTGAGAAACATACGTCCATAAAAAATCCCATAGTGCCTCCAGACTGAGATACTTGGAAGAGAAAAAATTTCAAGACGAAAGTGCTCTCACAAATTTTCAGAGTAAGTTTCTCCGAATAAGGAAAATGTCTGGAAAATAGGAAGTCTGTAAACTTACCTCTTGAAATCCCACATAGTATCCCAGTATATTCCCGTTCCACAGATCTCTTTGCGGTGGTTCCCAGCTCACAATGAGTTCTGTGGAACTTTTCGCTTCGACCCTCACATCCAGGGGTGGTCCACTTGGAACTATAGAAATAAAAACAAATCACATTTTCAGTATCTTTATCGGTCAAATTTTTCAATATTGTGCTAGAACTGTAAAAAAAAATGCTATAAGTATCGTATCAGACGTTCGATCAAACTACTGCTGACAACCCATATTCAGTACATTAATGTTTCAGAGTGTTCCGCAGCGGCGTCCTCAATTTGTCCAAACCTTTGTAAGATTCTTCACATTGTTTTTTCAAATGCTGTAAAATTCCTAGTTTGTTCCATAGAACAAATTTACTTACTTTCTTCAGTAGTAGTGACTTGTATCAGCTGGCTTGGTTCACTTTGTCCCAGTCTGTTCTCTGCGATTATTCTGAGGTGGTACGACGTCGCTGGCTGAAGGTTCTGAACGCTTGCTGAGGTCACACTGCCGGGCACTATCACTTTCTGGGGAGTCGTTGGCCAAGAATCTGTTTAAAATAAATAATGATTTTAAGAGCGGCATATACAGAGTCATTAACTTTTGAACTTGTTTTTGAAAGTAAGTAGGTAGGTGTTAAATAAACAAAAGTTGTTTACGCTTTTTAATCGATTTTTTTGTGTCGTAAAAGTGAACAGTGGAAAAAGTTCCTTAAAATTAAGAAAAGAAGACAAATATTCACCTGGAGCTTCCTTGTATTGTACAATGTAATTGATGATAGGGCTGTTGCCAGCATACGGTTGTGTCCACGATATTTGTATCGAGCGAGACTGCTGGTCTATTATCCGAATGTTTTTCGGCATTTCGGGTACCTGCCATACAAGATACACAATCATTAAACAAGGTAAAAAATAATTAGTTAGACGTGATGGAAATAAAAATAAAAAATGTATTTGTTTTGCCACTATTTTAGTCTGATATTCAACACATTTGCAGAATTTAGCTAGTTCATTTAATTTTATCACTTTCTCTTTTAAGACTCTGCTTTGCCGAATCACAAGATAGTACTGAGATTTTAAAATTCACAAGTTCATACCTCTTTTTCTTTTTTATACCAGACATTCTCACCTCTTGCACAACCAGATGTATGAGCATTTCATCCTGCCCATACGCGTTTGATGCTCGACATGTCAAAGCCCCGGTGTCCTGTCGATAAGTCTGCAGGATGCTTAACTCCGAAACTAAGCCATCGTCCAACACTTGTTCTCGAATTGTATATCTGGAAAACACATACCAGTTGAAACTATATTCTTCTATCCAAGATCTCCCGAAAAGTAAAAATTATTCCACCTTCAATGAGGGATATAAATATTTGAAATCAACACTTCTCGACTGTCGCGTATCGCAACGGAGAATACCGTGGACAGATCACGACAAAGTTTTAAATACCGTTAGGGAATCCTTTCTCTCTCCTCTTATTCGAATAAGCTAATGCACTTCATTAATATTCACATCTTCCACATTCCCCATCAACATCTTCATCTCAAAGTAAAGATTGCACTAAGTCTTGAACATTGACCTTTCATTTTTATTACATCGCAAATCTAAGTTCCGACTACAGATATTACCTCTGATCTGGAGAGAGAGACCTAGAGGGACTCATGCTCTGACGCTACACACTGCGGCGCCTACTCTACTGTCACCTTCACCGCTTTGTTCTTTATTAGAACCCTGGCAGGTGCTAAGTAGATCTAAGTCCTTAAGTAACTGCAGATATTACCTCTGATCCAAATGATGTGCAATAGTATGATGATGAGGACTCCGCCAGCTGACCTCCAAGGGGGCATCACCTGACGCCGCACACTGCAGGTGAGCCGCCTCCCCGGCCGTCACCTGCACTGTCTTACTCTTCATCGGGAACCTGGCAGGTGCTATTTGGGGAGAGCGAATGCTATGATCAGACTACATTGCATTTTATTGGGTTCTAATTTTTTTTTTCATATATCATTGGTTATGTTAGGATACAGGCTTCCTCTCTGAGTATGGGGCGGAGGGGGGACGGGCATAATCCATCATCCGCCCGGGACCAGTGAGGATTGAATTTCACATGATTTTTGGTTCTGAGACATGCCGGTTTCCTTGCAATCTTTGAGCAGTCATGACGAAATAATTTACACAATGTAAAGAATTTGCCTAGATTCGAAGCTACGACTCTTACATCGCGGTTCATATCTACTTTAAGACTGCAATAAACAACCATATCTTTCGAACAGCACACGAGAAAATCTGGCATACCTACCTACTACATATGTTAAGACATTTGCCCTATATAACGACGCCACGTTAAGCTCATTTTGCATTACATTACGTCGAGACAAAGGTCCCTTTCTTATTACATCAAAAGTGGCTTGTGCCTTTGTTTACATAACTAACTATGAGCAAAGGAAATGTAAGGCAAACCCAGTTGTTTTGCCTTTAAATTACAGTTTTATTTTTACAAAGAATCTTAACAATTCTTCAGGCCAAGGTCAGGTCTCTAGGTATAGCGTCCAAATAAACTAAGGATATTAGCAACACAAGGCAGGTACACAATCAACTAAACTAACCTAATCGGCCTCGATCGTGCTTCGGTAACTAAAGTTCTGAGAAAATAAGAATTTGGCACATAAGTGCCTACCTCCAAGTACCTATAGACATATTTAAGATATATTTTTAACATGAACGTTGCTCCGCACTAGGAATTTCTCCTGTATCATGGGCGCGTTGACAAACATTTAAACTCATTATACAGCCAGACTCAGACCAGACTAGATAATGTTTTAGGTATATAACAGTTACCGGAGAATCAATCTCGATTGTTCCCCGTGTGCCGTTTCTACCCGAAAATATGAAATAGGGAGTTTAACAGTCATCGAAGGTATTCCAATAAAAAGATTAAATATTATATCAAAAATATCACAAGCACGACACAGAGTCGATACTTCACCATTTGTTTTTGTTAGGAACGTCTGTATTGTTCCGTTTTTTATATTGGCAAGAAATCAAGAGTTGCGGCTGGGCACACAGATTGCCTAACCCCACTCTACTCGATATTCCCTTTGAGTGCGGTAGAAGTGAAGAAAAAATATTTCCATAAAGGCAGGCTCGTTATATCGCACTTGTGTAGACCCAATGTTATTTATTGGAGAGTACCTTGTTTTCGTAACCCTCATATTTTTAAGATTTACCGCTTGTTTTAAATATTACCGACCCATTTGCGACGTAATGCAAAAAATCTGTTCATTTTTTTTCGGCGCACGGACGAGAAACCGTTTTAAATCTATTTGTTTAGGTTCAAGTGAACGTCGGCAAACTTTGTTCATGTGTAAATCCTGGTGAACCTTGTGTCAAACCGAAATAAACAAGCGGGAAATACGATTACGACTAGAAGCGGAACTGTTTACAAACTGTTCGCGGACGTGACGGGCTTAGGAGCTGCCGTCCGCCACAATCGAACAAAGTTTCACTGGTGTTTGTACAATCTACGATGTTAACGGTTACATAAATACCCATCTTCTTTGGGTGAAGGTTCTGTATTTTCACCGCGAAAAGTTTTGATTTAAACAATCATAAATAACGGTGGCTATATAGGCTTCCCGGCGGACGATATTTCATGATATTTGCTTCTCAACAACAGCCAATATCGGCGAATACAAACACGTACACCGCGGACTTATTCTAGTGGAAGCCAACTGTCTCGTTTTCCAATAAAGAGGAGACGTATTGCGACGTACGGTCATTGAGTTTTCTGCTCGACGCCCTCGCTCTGCGCTGCCGGCCGCGGACAATCGAATAAACTACAAATACATCGTCGCCTTTATTGTGTCTATGTCCATCCCGCCGACAAGTGGACGCTCTTTAATTGTTACCTACGGGAGAGATAGAAGAAGCAGTGGTGGAGAAAGCTTTGATAGAATATTACCATAACACAAGAAGACACTTCAAAATAGCGAATCCAAAACTTTTTCCTATTTCAAGTAACAGATTGGGAACTGCTACAGTCCTGCTAATTGAGAAACAAACTTTGTCTCCACTTATAGTTTTCATAAAAGTTAGCAATAGAATGCAAGTCCCACCACCGAACGATCTAAATTAAGTTTAAAAGTACAGCAGCATCAGGGGCTTCGCAAAGTGGTGAGAAAATGGACTTCCTTTAATTTTATATATAGAATCATGGATAGGTACAATGATACTGGCAGCTCAGCAATTTGAGCGAGTTATCGGCGGGTCGCCTCGCGGAATTCTATAGAATTAAATAAAGTGACGAAGGTATGGTTGGAAGCGATATTTATTGGAGTGTTCGATATTTGATTGTTTTCTAGCGCTTTCTCAAAGCATTTACTTCCTTTTAAGTGGCACCCTTTGATCTACGTTGGCTTCGAAACGTGTATCAACTTGAACCTGCTTTTAGTTACGATATTTTTTTTTAAACTCCTTTCGTACCGACTTAGTGAAATTGCCAATAGTATTTTGCTTGTTCCTTGCCATTCCATATTGTGAAAGCGGTAGAATTTCATAAAAATAAGTTCCAAACCCATTATTTCCAGTTAGGAGACAATGCGTTCTTAACATTTATTTTACTAAGGACAGCTCCATTTCTTCGCAACAAAACAATAATGACGCAAAAGAATTTTCATTTGAGTACGGCCCGCCCGGCTTGTCCCGGCGAAACTCATCGCGACGGATCCTCCATCAAGACATTCCACAACTTTTCACAGACCTTCGACAAAAAGATGCTTCCATTCTTTTATGCACTGTACGTATAGCTAAGGATATGATCCTCGCGGTAAAATTTCTATTTCCTTCGCCAAATTGACTGACCGAATTTGAAAAAGATTGGAATCACGAGTTTTTTGGATCACACTTATCGGTTTGGGAATCTTTAATAAGAAAACGTCAGAGTATCATTGAAGTACGATATTAAATTTTCGCGATGGAGTGACAATGGATTATTTTCATTAGTTAGACACAAGAGAGAGTTGTTTGCATTGTTCTTACCGTTGACTTTTAAGAAGATGAGTTTGCTTAATCCAGCGCCTATGTCGTTTCTTGCTTCACAGAGATAATGTCCCTCGCTGTCTTTGGCCACTCGCTCAAACACGAGCGAGCCATTCTCCAGGACCCTTGAGCTCCCTTCAAACATGAAGTCTTTGTATTCGCCAGGAGTGTTACCTGTTTGAAATTTGACCCAGTTGTTACGTGAATAGTAAAAGCGGAAATTGCTGCTAACGTGTTTAGATAGTTTCAGAGAATTGGGAAACTTGAATTGGAAAAGGGAATAACAAAATATTTTTGGATACAAACCCAAAACGGAAATAAAACTTTCACCATATTCATCTTTCTAAATAAGATTTTCAAACTATCTACGCAGCTTTGCAACTTACCCACAGCCTTCTTCCACGTGATCGTTGGTTTTGGATAACCATCAGCTTGACACTGCAAGGTCACATCCTGGCCTGCTGCTACCGCTACGTCGTTGGGTTCCAATCTCCATCGTGGTGGCACTGAAATACCACTAGTTATTATTTAATCTGAAGCATTTTTAGTAAAAATTAACTAGCTTGAAAGGTTTCATTACCATTGACTGTTAGCGGTATGGTGTAACGTTCCGAACCGGCAACATTGGAAGCAATGCACGTGTAATTCCCGCTGTGCAGCGATGTAACCTGCTCTATCACTAACGACGCGCTGTATTCGTCCAATCTTCGTGTTATTATGCCACTAGGTGCGTAAGGTGATGATGTTACTGGCTGTCCGTTCTTCTCCCACCGAAACGCGACAGGCAAATCACCCTCTAAGATCTGGCAGGATATTGCAGCTCTCATGCCTTCCCGTAATAAATTCGTTAGCGCTGGTATGGGCAAGATTTTTGGCTGAACTGCAAAACAAAAATAACTTGTAAGTTTTTCTTTGCAGATGTGTATAAATAATATTCTGGGAACTCAGCTCGTTTTGTAATAAAGTTTCTGTCGGGCTTTTGTTTTTTAGTTTTAGTTTTGTAGGAGAGCAATTATGAAGAAAATAAAACGTAGCGGACAAAGAAAATACATTGAACATTTGAAATTGGGGAGACAGGAACAGCTAAAACCCTGCCTTTTACCTAATCGACACATCTCGTAACTACCTACCAACCCTGTGAATGCGGCCCCAACATTATTCACCTAAAGTTATGAAGGTTTCAATCTTAGCGCTCAATTTGGCCACGTAGACACTTAATTTCGTCATTTATTTTTTACGTAGGTTAACTGTTAATTAAAATGAAAATCTTAAAGCCACGTTTACGCCTTGATTTCGTGGACCTCATTTCGGAGGGTTGCTTGTGAAGTTTCCATTCACTTTTTTAATATTTTTTATTTTATTGCCCTATTAACCGGGGAAAGCTGGAAGTTTACGCGCGGTGGATGCCTTGGTAATGGTAAACGTGCTAACTTTAATGAATTACGGATGAGTAACTCCACCCCTCTTGAATTCGTGATTTTATGGCGTATTACATCTTAGTGAAGAAAATGAGAAAGTTTATGGTCTGATTTTTGTTTTAAGTAGTGTAAAGGTCGGATAAGAATTATGTTTTAAGGACATAAGGACTATAGTATGCGTTCAAACACGTTTCAGAGCGACAAAACCAGGTTCCATTAGAATTTTAGGGTTTGTGGTTAAACCGTTACCTTCGCCATAAATCCGCAGATATTCTACAAGAAAAAAAACTTAGGGTACACGACGTGTTTAATGAATTCTGCATACAACCTTTTATAGCGACTCAAAATGGCGGCGCCACTCAATTACCCCATTTTGTATCGCCTAGTTCCCGATATCGACAGTTCTCTAACTTAATATTTGCACTTCGGCGTCTGGCGGTGCCGTGGTGTTGACTGTAATGGCTGCCTGACACGTATACATGCCAGCTTCGTCTATTTGCATCTATATCAAGATCTATGCGCTGAAGGATAAATAAAACTTCTGTTAGCTGTATGTGACACTTGGACTAATATCGCTTGTAGTTTGTGTTATAACATACATAATGTCTTCGTGCCCTGTATTTGTTTGATTGTACTTAGGATTTTCAATAAATTATTATTCCAGATTATGACACATTTATATTGGAGAACATCGTGTAACCTATGTACATTGTCAGGAAAATTGTCCGTCCATACAAATAAAATCAGTTTGGTTTGAAATTTCAATAGCGGCACGTTGTGGGTCAATTGGGTTGTGGTATTTACTTTTTTGCTACAAAAAAATAACCTGAATGTGATATGTAGTATTAGTATAAGCTGGTTTTGCATATTTCAGCTCCATACTACACTAAGCCAGCCTAAACATCTGAATTCCCCCTTCCAATATTCCTTTAAGTGCTCCGTTGGTTTCGCGGTCGCAGGCTTGACTGCTGAGCGCGGCACCTAGGTTCGATTCCCGGGTCGGGTAAAAGTCACATTCTTCCATTAGGAATTTCACAGTAGCAGCGTGGAGTTTGGCAGTTGGCGGTAAGATATCCCCGTGTCTCCAAAAACACGCTAAGCTGTTGGTCCTGCGCCTGATCTCGGGTCGTGTCGATTTACCGTTCCATTGGGCTATGAGAGAGGGAACAGAGAGTGCACCTGTGCCTGCACACACACTTGTGCTCTATAATATCTCCCGCGCCGATGGCCAACCTCCGCTGAGATGGGCCGCCGTGGCCAAAAATAGTCAGAAGGACTATTTCTCCTCTAACTCTAGTTTAACCAAGTTATCCTTCGGGGTAAAAAATAATTAAATACAGAAATAAATAATAAAGAAAAATAATGATTTTGCCACAATGCCGACAAGCACAAAAACAACAAAAATACAAATATACAACAAAAATAAATACATCACAAAAGTGTGTAAATAATATGATAAAATTGACGCTCACCTAATATTTGCACCTCAACGTCTCTCCTCGCGGCATGTCGTTGCCTGTTGGCTGCCTGACAGGTGTAAGTACCGGCATCCTCACCTCTTTGTGTCTGTTCTACTATGAGGGTGCCGTTCGGAAACACCTTCTGTCTTCTGTTCAGGGGAAGATTCTGGCCGTCTGTCGAAAAAAAATATTTTGTAAATTGGTTAAACAGATGATTCTTACGCGTAATTTTTTGTCTTAATTTCTTGAGGTCGGACTATCCGATATACTATATTATGAGAAAAATCACTGACCTGAATTCAGAGGTCAAGTCAACAATACTGATAGACAATTATGAGCATGTAGGTATTTGTCTAGTGTGGTCTTTTGAGGATATTACAAAACAGAATATGATAAAAATTACGGTTTTTTTTTCAAAAGATTAATATTCAAATCTGTATTCTTATTGTTTTTAGGGTTCCATACCTTAATAGGAAAAAACGGAACCCTTATTGGATTACTTTGTTCCGTCTGTTTGTCTGTCTATCATTACACTTTATCTCGGGAACGTGTGGATGTATCGAGTTGAAATTAAAACCATATACTTAAGTCTGTGAAAAAAAAACAACCCTCAAGTTTATGCAGTAAAAAGATATAAAATATTTATGGAACACTCGATGCGCGAATCTAAACTCGCTCTTGGCCGGTTTTTTTGTTGTAAGAAAGATAAAAGGTTATCTGCTAGATACAATTTCTGAGAAAATGTGGTACATATTTTCCTCTGACACCTCAACAACATAAAGAAGGGTAAATAGTTTTACGTTCAGAAATTCTAAGCTTTACTGTAGATTCTAGTTTAAAGACGAAAATAGATACCGCGCGTGTCGTCTTTCCAGAAGATTTGTGTACACAAAGTAAGAAACAAGTTAACTTGACAGAAATTTTGGTTTGTTTTGCGGAACAAGGCTCCGTTCACAGCCTAAGGCGATGGGATTACCACCGCCGGACGACTTCCGGCCGGCGACTGTGGACGGTGAGCCATGGGTAGGTCATTGTCCGTCCGTCCTGCCAGTGACGACATGTGGTGTCGACGGCGCGTATAAGGGTCCTGCCAGGGCCACAGCCTGCCGGGGTTGCTGGTTGTTCGAAAGAGATACCGCAGTCCCGGAACATATAAGGCAAAAGAAAGCACATGGGTGGGTTTTAGTCAGGTCGTAAACCCCTCAGTCCGCCCAGAACGGTCGAAGTTATTTGATGATTTGTCATCCGTAAAAAAAGGTGATGGGATTTGCGACAGTCGAAACACGCGCCGTCACTTTCACGTCAAGACGCTTGTGTATATCGCTTGAGCGTCTAGTATGTGGCCAAGCATTTTAAAACATGTCATATACTTATTCTTCCGGATCAACAATATTTATCTAAGCAACGCGTGTAAAAGGAGTATTAATTTAAACCAGATACACATGTTTTCCTTCTCGAATTCCAAAGAACATTATAACATGAAAATAACAACTTTTGAAAAGCAACTTCCGTTCTCCGTCATTACCTACTCTGAAGTTCGTTAAAGTAATTTAAATTTATAATACTTTCAAGAGTTATACAAATGAGTTGACCAGTTTCAGGGCAATAATGTAAAGCATTTTCTGTCGGCACTTTAGAGTTTTACTAGATGTACATAATTAGTAATCGATATTTAAATAAAGGAGTTAGAGTCTGGCAATGAATAACCAACCCCACTCCATCTTGTTGGCATTGTTAGTCAAGAGTTTAGGTTTTCAAGTGGATTATGATATTTGTTCAAGGACCAACGGTTTATTTTGATAAACCTTGGCATTCTAGAAATATACTACACTAACTACGGTACATTATTCTAGGAACTAGAGTTTAATCTCAGTGTAAGTATAATCGATCTGGTTATTGCTTCGTCAATTTTGACAATAACCCCTACTATATTGAAACTTCACTAAAGCTGAACTTATGTAACTGTGACAGAGACACATATACTTTGGCGGATTATGACGTTTAATTGACATTCGTCCTAAGATGATAATAACTCCAGGTCAATGATACTAGAAGTTGTCAAAAAATACTTTTATTGTTTCTATGTTTTTTAATTACTGTGATTACTTGCTAAATATTCTCCAGCGTTTGATAGTTTATTACCAGTTTACACGTGATATTGTGGTATCTCTCGTCCACAAAAGCCATTAATGAACAGTTGAAGTTAAAGTTTTTGCTGCTGGATTTAATTTTGCAAGAAAAAAAAAACGCTATGGGTATCGAATGAACTTATTGCATTAAGGATTTATCGTTAAATAGCGCTAGGCGCCTAGATATACCTAAACAAGAATGATTTAAACTCAAAAAAGAACTCGTTCCGAAAGCATTCGACAATTTTGCATTCAACTCTGTTCCATAATTCTAACTACGAAATGAGAGTACGCAGTAAAAATTTCTAATTTAAAATAGTCGGGGCAAAACCACGTCTGGTTTAGCGAACTCGGTCGAAAGTTGGACGTTGACGGCACCAAATAAAATTTCAACAGTTGCTGGTGTCGAGGCAAGTTTAGTGAAATGTGCACTGCTTTCGGATATGCCCAATTTTAAATTTAAATATTGGAATGTAGAACTAGGTCAACGTTTAGCGAACCTATTTAAAATTTCACTGCATACTTTTGAAATATTTACTGACTCTGTAATCTGAACAGACGTGTCTCTAGACTTAAGATGGAATACACAAGGGGTATTTATGGAGGTAAATAGATTGTCTGCTCATGCAATTTGTAAGACTGTATTATCTTGCTTTTATATTCCCTGGTGACAGCGGATCTTATTAAACTGAAGCGTGCGTAAGAACTTAGATACGGGTCTGTGGACACGCGCTTCAAAGATGTGTCAGCAAAGCAGAGGGGCCTGCCAGGGCCACCACCTGACGGGGTTGCGGGTTTATCGAAAGAGATACAGCGGTCCCGGAACATAAAGGGCAATACGGGCCTGTTGGTCCAGTGGTTAGTGGCCCTGACTGCTGAGCCGGAGGTTGTGGGTTCGATTCCCACCCAGGACAAACTTTGTGTGATGAGCATGATTGTTTGTTCTGTGTCTGGGTGTGCTTTATCTATGATATGTATGTATTTAAAAATTATATAAGTATGTATATCAGTTGTCTGGTTACCATAACACAAGCTCTGCTTAGCTTGGGATCAGATAGCCGTGTGTGAGTTGTCCCAAGATATTTATTATTATTATTATAATAGCAGAAACATGGGTGGGTTTTAATCAGTACAAGTCTGACACTCCCCCCGCTCCGCCCAGAGCGTGGGAAGTTATATTTTGATGATTTCCCATCCGCAACAAAAGGACATAGGGTACATAATTTGTAAATATGTATGGTGGTTCTTGGGTATAATTGCAAGGTTATCCAATCTTTTGCTATCGATGCAGGTATCAAAGATCACAGGTCAGCTTAATGAGAGTGCCCACTCTATGAAAAGATAAGACCCGCTGTTGACAAGGGTCCGAAAAAGGGAAAATTACGAGGGAGTGACCGAAGAGTCTTAATTTGATCTTTTCTAGTATATACTGGTAAACGAGAGGCGGGTTTACGGGCTTAACAATTTTATTTCAAGTGAAATTCTTTGGGAGAACCTACACACTCAGTTATGTTAGTCTGCGTACATCCAATTTATTTGGCGTGTTCGTGCTAGATTGGTTCTCAGACTTAATATTATTTTTGCCTTGTACTTTTAGGTAAAAAAGAAACCCCATTTATTTTAGATAAAAGTAAAGAAACACACATTTTTTCAGACCCATTTAAGCCCTAATTTAAACTGATCCTGAAATAATTCTACAAACCAATTCTAATGCAGTGTAACTGTACGATCTTCAAAGATTTTATTTTTGGTCCAAACTTTCCTTGTAATAAAACGGCTTTAAAAGATTATATTTTAATTTTAACTTTTCTAAGCATTTAGAGCCCTTTATTTCCCATAGAAGATACTATAAAGAATAAAAGAATCTTTTTATAGCGTCCCGGTTGAAACTTGGACGGGAAATTAAATAAAGAAATAAACAAATACCCGTAGAGCTGTTTTTTTTAAAACGTGTTGATCGTGGTATAAGTATATTTTGATTCAAGTGAGGAGTTTTTGTCATTGTGGCTGAGGCGGATTTAACGCCCGAGTCACTAGGCGAGGGAGTTATAGAGCCTCGACTCTCGGAAATTCTTACGTGAATCGTTCACTTTTTTAATACACTTACGGAAAGATGAAATAACAGGAATATTCTTGTTATTAATCAATGTGTAACTATGATTTGATTTGATTTTTTCCATGCGCTTTGTCGTCTGAGACTGAAGGAGAAACAAAGGTATGACACCGATAAAAGGCCTAATATAAAAACAAATATTTTTGTATTTAGAACTCAAATAAATTTTAATGTCAATTTGTTGCCATAGGCAAATTATTTTATATATGATCATGTTTATTTGTGATATTCTGTTGTTAAACACTTTGTTAAATATGAATGCACATAATTGCTTTAAAAATATGGCCATTTATAAGAATTTTTTATTGTTAACCATGGCGAAATCAGAAAAAAAATTAAAGTCTTCGTTGCGTTAAATGAGAAAAGAGCATGCGTGTGAAATCTGCATATTGAACTTAATTGTAGTGCAATAAGAGCCGGTTTTCCAGTAAGACTATTGAAAATTACAATGTAATGCCAGCAATATTAAATCTATACGAAATGTGATTTAAATATTTAACCAATCATCTGATTACGAATAATTCTATTGCACAAGTTTCTATTCTAATAATATAATTTCCGCATTTACTGATAATTTCCTGTCCCAACATATTCGATAATATTTTTAGCTGTAGCTAAGGAAAACCAGGACAAGAATAACTTAGATTCGTCCTTAATTGGACGCTGCGAAGGTGTCTATTAGATGGTGGGATGCAATTTTCTCTGCGACTTGATATAACCAGGGAAAACATAACGAACACATTTCCAAGCCGACGTTTTATACAGAGTTTACAAATAAACAACGAAAATATATTGGACGCGGTGTATTTTTACATTTTTAGCTGGCTGGGTCTGCGTCCGTGGCAATGGAGCGGTGAACAAGGATTTAATGAGTGGGAAATAAAAAATAGGTACCCAGTGGTGCTGTTGAACGTTTCATAGTATGCGTATTGATACTGTTCAAGTTAGGAAAATTTGTTTCATCAAGAATGGAATTTTGTTCCGCTAACGATGTGATATTGTTTCACGAACAATAAGACACTAAATAGTGACTTGTGTCTGCACAGTGCAGGTACTGATGGACGCTACTGAAGCTGCCAAACTCGTAGATAAATACTTCAACTCAATTTATATTGCCATAGCCATGTTAGGCAGAGATCTAGCTAATATTTTAATGCAACATTGATGGTGATGCCAAAACACACATTTATAACGTGAACTCTTTTGTTTTTCGAGTGTTTTTAGTACCTAACCTGACGTCAGTTTTATGCCGGCCATGGGGCTTTGATTTGGCTTTTACATGGCGTTCAGAAAAATCCCTCAAGTATGCTGTTTTTGGTTGGTGCAAGTGATAATTTTACAATACACACAGGAATCCAAAAATCAGAGGTTTTGGGTTTCACTCAATTTGAAACCCCAACCTACGACTGCGCAATCCAACGGTGACACCACTAGGCTATGGTTCTCACTGTAGTATACCTAACTACAATATCGAAATCGAATACTGTGTCAACTCTCCACAGATCATAAACTAACAGATTCAATGAGAAGGGGCTCACGTTTCATGTAGGAGCCCCGCGAGATAATCTAATACTTATAGTTATTTCATTTCACCTTCGACCCGTTTCTAAGAACCTGTTGCTAGAAGAAGTAAGAACATAGATATAGACGCGTAGACTCCCCGGGGCCTTAATTTGATACTGTTTGACTAAAGTGTCGTTCGTTTCGTCGTAAATGTCCTGTTTTATTTAGGAGACATTGAGAACCCATTTTTGTTCGAAGATCAGGACGATAAATAATGTTCTTCTGAGTTTTTGTGTCTAAGTTGGATTCGGAATAAGTGTGTTTATTGAATGAATTGTTAAAGGTTTTTTGTCGCATTTAGTTTTTAATACTTATTACATACTGCTTTTAACAGATAATAAAAATCGATGAGCCAATATCTACGTATTATTATGGTTTCACGAAATGTAAAGAGAGTAAAAAGGAACTATAAAACCCAAAAAAAAACAAGATGGGATATGATATGAGCGGATGAGTTTACAGCCGCATTGAAATTGATTCGTGGATGGGTGAACATACCGAATTTTCTCCGTGCCTTAAAAAGCACGTTACGCTGTTGTAAATAGGTTGTAGTGACTGATATCTATGTCTACATACAACCCATGACGACTGATGTGTTTCCATGACAAATACTGGAACTCAGCTTAATCCAATGACACTGGAAACCGACTCTAATATAGTTGGAGAAAAAGGCTTGACAAATAATGTCAAGACATATATTAATACAGGGCATCCAAAAAATCAACCGCATTGATATCCAGGAGAACAGTGCAATACTTTTTTTCATTGGGGAAATTATCAACTTCCCCCGCCCCAGGCGGATCGGGAGTGTCAGATTTATACTGACTAAAACCCATCCATGTTCCTTTTTTGCCCTTTATGATGCGGGGCCGCGGTATCTCTTTCGAACAACCTGCAACCCTGGTACGCAGTGTCACTGGTAGGCCCGTCAGATGGCAATGTTTGAAGCATAATGAAGACTACCTAATTACAAGAGAGATATACTTAATTACGCAATGCCTTAAAGTCTTTGGGATATCCTAGAGTGTTTGTACCTAAAAGTAGGTAGGTAGGTCAAAGTTCTATATGGGTGCTCCATTTAGTTTCTATCAAAAAGATTTAAGTAAAAATGTTGATTTACAATTCTGCGAAATTGATTTATTAGATACATTTCATCGATGCCTAGTTCTTACTGAAAAGATTTTTCATTTCAATTTGATTTTTAGAATATTTCTCGTTACCTCGATATTTCTATGAAAAATAAGAAAGTGTTTTAATAAAATTCACGACGCCTTCTTCATTTTCGTCAATAATATCCATAATTCTTAGACGTACCTGCGTACTAATTCAATTTTTGAACAGTAATTTGTAGGTAGGTATTAAAATATCTCATATAGCTATTTGACTTTGAGGTTAATAATATGAGGTGATCACTATTAAAACGGCTAAATGAAAATAATTTGTAATTTATTATTATTAAATTAGCCAGATTCAATATGGTGAGTACCCAAGCTTTATTATGAGATTTTCTAAATAGAATACAAATCGACGGTTAACTGCCAAGACCTAACTGGCATATTTTTTACAAAATGTTTTTACTTAGGTATTAAAAAAACTAAAAAAGCTATCCCGTAGTACACGAAAACCTCCTATAATCTAAATCGCAATATTTCGGGTAATTTTTCTATAGAAATACACGCGTACAATATTTGGCGGCAATTGCTGCTTACTTGCGCCTCTTGTAAAATGTTGACATTTTAAGTTTGAAGGTCTTGACAACCGTCGAAATAGAAAATGACTCTAAGGTGCTACTGCCTTTAAAGCCACTATAAAAAATATTAAATTCTTATGTAAAATTCGTTTGTACAGAGTTTTCGTTAATAATGTATATTATAACGAGAAAAAAAAGTAAGAGAAAATAAAATCATTTTCACAGATGCCCCGGGGCGACAATTCAATTTGTGTACGTGAGTCTCTGACGAAAATTATGTCAATTTTGTACCATTAGCGCTACCAGGGTTGCCAGCTTTTGATACAGACAATTATGACACTTACAGGTCGATGTCACCAAAATTGGATATGTTATTGTTGTAAGAGTAGCTTCGTGTGTTATTATAATGTTAATAAATACTTTTTGGAAGGGTAGCCCTCGATACCCTTCGAACAGTTTTCGATATCAACTGACTAAATGTAATAAAAAGTTTTTGTGTTGTTTTCTGCGAAAATGTGTCTGTATTCCCGATAGAACTAGTCATAAAAAAATAAATAAAATATCTATAAAATCGTTATTTACATGAAAGCACCAGGTATATTGACTTGACAACCCTAACAAATATTGAATCATTAAGACGCTAGAAAACAAGACTTTTATTAGTTCAATGTCTTTTTAGTACTTTTCATTTTCCATATTTACTGTTCTCGAGGGTAATATTATAACTCGTAAATAATTATTATGTGCTCACTACTATATTAATATAGGAAGGTACTTCTCATTTATTATTTTTCTGTCCTTATTTCTTCTAACAAAATCAAAGACTTGCTAATTAGACTAAACTGCCTATTAAATCGGGTTTACATCTGTTCTTATCTCGTGAATAGAGAATACAAATACCAGGCTGCCAGTAAAACTTGTATTGAAATAGTTGACAATCCCTTTTGTATCAGCATTTTCTGTATGTCAGCATAATAAACATAAACCATTGGATAGTAAAGAAAAACGTCCCTCGTAAAACGTATTGAGATAAACGACAAACCGTATCAAATAAGGAAATAGTGGCAGTTCAGTAAATAATGCGCGTCATCATCAAAATGCGGTGTCTTCGGAATGAGATCGGGAGTGCTGCCAGAACGCGCCTTAAATCAGCGGCTTTTGGCAAAGAGTTGACGCAAAGCATGTTATACTCAGCTTGAATAACCTAATAAATGCTGTTTTCATATCTATTTGGTAAGATTTCCTCTACTATTTTGGTGGAGTTATGATTTAATTGTATTCGAATGTCTCATATATTCAAAGTACTAAGATAACCATCCACTATCCACATTATACTTATTCTATGACATGAATATTAACCACTACTCATCCACGGCAACCGACCATACATCTTCTAGAAAATATACAAAGGTTTTCTCAGAGAAGTAAAACTACAAAGTGAACCACCTGTTCATATAATTAGCGAGCAAGAAAAGAAGCGACCGGCGAGGTAAAATGTTTGTAGGAAAAAAAAGTAAAGCAGGGTTCTCGAAGTTAAGCGCCGCACGTACAAACTTACACCATAGACTTGCTCTTGTAAAAACTGAGAAGTTAAAGCTTGCAAGCGAAGTTAACAATCTTGGAGTCCGGAAAATGGTTTTATAACCTCACCTTGTTCAGTGAACGAGCAGTGAATAAAAGCTTACCTCTTTCCCATGTGATTGACTCGATAGGGTAGCCGGCGACCGGGCACTTGATATTCAGGTCGCTGCCCGCTACTGCTGTGACTTTCGGCATCTCTCGTATGTAAGGAAGCCCGTACACATTGACTCTTGCAGCATGAAGCGCTTTCCCAGCAGTATTTGAAGCGACGCAAGCATACTCCCCGCCATCTTGCTCCGTGACCCGACTGATGTTCAAATGGCTGACCACGTCGTCTTGCAAGGTCACGTGTTGTCCGACTACGAACCTAAATGCGAGATTATGTTGGTGTCTGAATATAGGGAAAGAGAAAATTTGCAAGTGCTGTTAAAATTGTTCGCACCAGTAGAGACGAAGAAAAATTTCGATGAAGTAATTTAAACTAAGAACGTAAAAAGTTCTGCTTTCGTGAAATGTGACCCTCTTTGTTTTACAGCTGTCATCAAATAGTCTGTTTCAGAGATAACCGTATCCATCCTAATGAAAATCCGATCAGAACACGTTAAAAACTTTTATGACAAGGTTGTCAACAGCACGTGTAGGTAGCTAATACCGATCGGTGACAAAAGTTGGTACGTAAATAGAACTTTTATTGCCACATCATGTTTTGATTACTTTTGATATCGGGGCTTTTTCGGTGAGTAAAAGTTTAAAGCTTTGTTGGGCTACTTCTCCTTCTGTACAGGATAAACTCAAATACAGGATTTATGATGTTATTCTGATCTGACATCAAATAAATTACTGATTTATTGAATTCAATATATTGTTCTTAGTTACATTCTCAACATTACTGCCTAGTTCACAATAGAGGCGCCGGTTTGCGCTTTTCACGGCGCAGAGAGCTACGGCGTAGCACAGTGCTATGAGCTACGACGTAGCACTGGCTACGATCGCGTGATCACTACGCTTTCGTGCTTCTGCACATTTTCCTTTGTGTGAAATTTTCAACATCTATTAATTAACGAGCAATTGTTTTTACTAAATCCTAATAAACAGTGTTTTTTTTTTCTTTTTTCAATTTTTAAAAGAGTTTACTTACCTCGAGTTGGTTGGAATAGGAAAACCATCCAGCAACCAAGTGAACTGTGGTGGAGGATGACCCATAGCCACACACTTCAAGGACACACTTGGCCCTGGCTGCAACGTTTGCTCCGAAAACCAATATACCAGCTCCGGCTTAGATTCTGCAACAAATAAGATAAAATCATATAGGTATCGAGAATTATTTAATCTCTTGACAGAACGAACGAATGAAACAAACTATTTCAAGTAATCTGAGTTATTCTTTTAAATTACTTTTAAGTTATCGAGGTACGATATGATATTTTCTCAACAAGTTTTGGAGAAATTATTATATAGCAAATCTTTGGTTGTAGCAAGGCTAAAATTACATACTAAAAACAGTACTTTTGTCAAAGAGGACTTCATTTAGCATTTGTCAGAAATTTACCTTTTTTCTCTCATACAAACAACCCCATTAACTGGTGAGTATTAAAAACAAAGGCTAAGCTAAGCTTATTATCTCGGGGAGAAAAGGGGAAAGAATAATAACCCCTTCGGTCTACGTCAGAATGAATAGTGCAATGCAGTAGGTGCAATGGGTTCCGTCTGATTAATATTCAGCTCTTTAGACGTTCATGGAACTCTAGACTTTCTGTCATCTAATGTTTGTATAGAAAATGATCAACTATTTTTCAATCTATTTTTACGTGCGTTTTGTTCATCGTAGTCACGAGTTTTTATATCTTTCAATCGTAGTAATTAATTTGATTCAGTTCAAAGTGATTTAAATATAGAATACTTGATTGAATACTTTCAAAACATTACTATTAGAATTTGGCTGTATGTTTTTTTTCAAATCCGAAATCACCAGTTGGTAACTAGAATGTTACCAGGTTTTTTTTTCGTATGGGACATCATCAAATACGGAAGGTATTTGATGATGACCCACCCATGTTCCTTATTTTGTCCCTAATGCTCCGGGGCCGCGGTGTCTCTTTCAAACAACCCGCAACCCCGGCAGGCGGTGGCCCGGGCAGGCCCCTCTGCTTTGGCGACACCTCTTTGAGGCGCACGTGGAATTCATTAGTTATTTATATTTACCAATTCCTTTTTCTGCGACAAATAAATATTTTTTCTTACTTATTTCTAGTTTTTCGCAACCTGCATGCGTTTATGGTAACATGGACGAACCAAAGTGCATGTAGGGATCGTATCAGGTGACTTTCAGAATATTCCGTCGAACCTCATTGGAAAAAGGCTTAAGATTTAGTGTATATCTGATTCCTGTCTGTTTTAATTTATTCTTTACATTTGTTTACTCTGAAACGAGAACAATCAGACCTTCATTCTACTCTACATAAAGTATAATGCAGCTAGTTTCCATATCAAGTAAGCTGTATAAGTAGTTAAGGTCGGTATTACCGAGACAGACAGACGGGCGGACGGGTAAATCCGTCCGGCCCACTGTACGGCACGCTCACTCCGCTTGGGTGTAATTTTTCCACCTCGAATGATAAAGTAGGCTTGGTTCAGTTGCTTTATATAAAACTTTTACAATTGGATTAGATTATAGATACTCAGATCCATCTGTTAAGCCTAAAACTTTGTTTCGGAAAACGGTTTGTTAAACAATATGGTACATTGTTTTGTGTTTGTAATCATTTGTTTGTTTTTGTTCTGTAAAAATAATACTGAGTGTTTGACTGACTATGTTTTTCAAAGATTTCTCATTCATCAATCAATTAAGAGCCTATTATTTGACATGAAGCATTAAGATAATGGTAAATCTTGAAAGAATATTACTTAAGGTAGGTACTCGTTCATTGAAGCTGGATATTACGAAAATAACTTTTCCTCTCTAATTAAAATTCAGACAAAAAAAAACAAAAAGTACGGATCAGAAAAGTTGACGTCTAACAAAAAGGAGAATATCCCAAATGAATTGGACGTTTCCTGGCGTATCCTCCGGATTACTCTTTGACCTTTATTTTAAAATTCACGCTCACAAACACATGTCTCTCGTTAATTCTTTTGATTGTACTTTATAATTAAAGGGGAACCGAAATTCTTTAATCCATTCATCCTTTTTGATAAAAAGGAGAATGAGCGCTAAGCTTACGCCGGCATTATAATAGTTCTTTTAATACGCGCTTAGATTAAATAATCTACATAATTTGTATTCATAAAATTTCTTTGCATAATTCAAAACTGTAGAAAGGACCATTAGTATTCTAATACAGTGCAATAAGTGTCTACTTAGTTCCGGAACTTAAACTGTCTATTCAGTGGCTCCAAACATAACGGTTTCGTATTTTATTCCACTGGTTTTAGAACCAGTCAGTGTTTGTTTTTCGGTGTTCGGTTTGTAGTTCCATTTGGGACGTGCATCTTTGTCTGTGCTCTTAATGATCTCATTAGTAAATAAGTAGCTATCTGTTTTGTAGATACAGAAGCTTTACTAATATTATAAAAGCGAAAGTGAGTTTTTTTGTTTGTTACCTCTTCACGCTTTAATGGCTAAACCGATTTTGATGAATTTTGGTACAGAGACAGTTGGGAACTAGGAGACGGACAGAGGTTTTTTTTTTAACTTGGGATATGAGTGAGAAAGAGGGAAGAAAAGGGAAAACTCAGCGTTGCTATTACAAATCAATAAGGCGCAAGGGGAACTGTGTTATCCCGAATTTAACGCGAGCGAAGCCGCGGGCAAAAACTAAGTTCGTCTATAATTGTGGCAACTTCGAACGCTTTACGAAGTCCCGAATTCATGTTGCCGAAATGTTGTTACTTTAAGTGTTTAAGGTAAAAACATTTCGGCAGTTTCAATAACATGTGCTAGTAATGACATTATCTTCAAGTTACAGATCTCGTCGTGAGCCCATGTTATTGAAACTTTCACGTATCTGTTTCCCCCTTCCACAAATTTGTAACTAAACAAATGTTTAAATTGTTATTGTTCTTTTGCAAACTCGCATTGTTTTACCACAGCGTTGGAACCCGTGTAAATGGTCCAATAAACTGTGGATTAAAATTATTGTTTAGTTCGCGATACCTCTGGGTTCCGCATAAAATGTAATAATGCAGAAGGGATCCGTCCCTTCATTAGAGACCACATTAAATTGCGACATTTATTCGGTCACTGCTAGCCGTTTTGGGTCCAGCCTTAATGGTTGGTTTTAAACCACTTCGATTTTGTTCGCGTAAACTATGTGGTAGTTGTTATTTATAGGGTTTGCTATCTGTAGCTACAATAGGGTCTTAATTACATATTTTAATATAGAGAACCCGGAAAGGGAACGGGTATATAATTTAAAACCGTCATTAGTTATGTAAGGTGTGTGATCATTATAAGATACTAGCTTTCGCCCGCGTTAAATTTGGTGTAACACAGTTCCTCTTGCGCCTTATTGATTTGTAATAGCATCGCTAAGTTTTCCCTTTTCTCCCTGACATCCCACTTTTTTAAATAAAAATTTGCCTATGTCCGTCTCCTGGTTCCCAGAAATTCATCAAAATCGGTTTAGCCATTAAAGCGTGAAGAGGTAACAAACAAACTTACTTTCGCTTTTATAATATTAGTAAGGAAGTAAGGATACATATAATAAAATAGGACGGATCGTAATTCTCCCAAAATCGTAACTTCGTGGATGTTAACGGCTACAACTTTTCAACGTTATTTAATGCATTCGATTTACTTTACGTCCAATAATTGAAGCAATATTACCTTTATCGACGCCATTTTCCCGTAACTTAAAGTAAACAAACCAATTATAGCGAAGTCTCTAACAATTCTCATAAATTCTATTAGTCTGTGATGCACAAAGCGCCAGACGGGACACGTAGGCATGATTGTTGGCGTACAATAGTTTACCTGCCGTTAGACGCGTCTGTGAACTTGCCCGACGCTATCAATAGATTCGAGATACAAGACTGCTTTGAATCTCGTACCATGAGTGGTAATAGATAGATCGAGTTTGTTGTGTATTCATGGTGGAGTAAATAAGATATTATTTAGATATTACTGGGTAAAGTTCAAAGAGTTGTTGGCCAAAATAGTATCTGTTTGGAGCTCTCACACTACTAGAAGGCATTACGGTTAACCTCGTGGGGGATAGTGGGACGAGCTGAAAAACTACCAGAGGTCAAACTAGTAGTTATGGGAGGAGACCTTTGCCCAACAGTGGGACGCTGTATGCTGCTACAACAGAAACAGTAATGTGAGAAGAACATACATTTATTCGGTGCATCTCTTCAACGATTCACTTTGACATTTTCTTATTGTAAATTGACATCTCAATGACATTATTAATTATTTCATACCAATTCTATTGGCTTCAATTATTTTAATAATGTATTTTATAATAGTAGCGAATTGATTGAGTGACTATTAAAACTCGACCATGTATGTATATTATAATATAATTGCTGTAAATAAATATTTAATTTCATAAGTATACAATGCTGTTATGGTTTGCTTGATTTTCGTACGGTTGATATTAGATGTTATTCAGAACTAGCAGGCTTAACAGAAATATTCTTCTATCATTAATACCTATATACTAATTTTGCGGGTATTTCTAACAAGAGTACGTATTTTGTGGGTTTAGTACAATATAGGTTTTAGTGGTAGGTAAACGCCTTTACGTAAGATGTTTAGTGGCTTTAGCAAAAACAGAACAAGCGTAAACTTTCTCAAGAATCTGAACCTTGTTGAGAACTCCACCAAGTTTGTTCAAAGGCTCTAAAGAGGCTCTAGGGATATTTAAAGGTCTGCTTATGTGGAGAAGACTGACAAAATAATTTAGAACGTTAACTTTTCCAACCAATAGCATACATCCATTCTGTTATCATTTAAAAAAAGTTTTAGTTTTGGATATTATTATTAAATTTATTATCTTTTAAATTTGAAGGTGGTATGTTTTCATATAAAAAATGGTAAAACCCTTTTTTTTTTTCGGGTGGGAAATCATCCAATGACTTCCCCCGCTCTGGGCGGAGCGGGGGGGCTGTCAGACTTGTACTGACTAAAACCCACCCATGTTCCTTCTATTGCCCTTTACGTTCCGAGGCCGCGGTATCTCTTTCGAACAACCCGCAACCCCGGCATGGTAAAACCCTTAATTCATAACTCGAGGACTTAAAGAAGTCCTTTGCTCAGCTGTGGACAAAATAGGCTTGATAAAAAAAGTGTTATATATCTATCTTTCTAAGCTATTAATCATCAAATCTGATTATAGCTGTGGGGCTGATTGCAGATATATTAGTACTTATAAATATATTTAAAGAATACCTGAAAACAGTCTATAACTATTTTATATAACAATTTTTTTAAATTTCAAAAATATTGTATTGCCGTCCAACGAGGTAATGCTGCCAGCTTTCTGGGCACTATTCCTGTTGACTGCGATATGGAAGAATGTTTTGACGCCCTTTAATTAATTTACCATTTTTATACTTGTACATATTATTATTATAAGTTTGTCTTTTTATAGTTTAATAGTCTTAAGGTTATTACAATAAATTGACAATAATGTCAATGTCAAAAACAAAGCTACATGGATATTTTAAAAACCTATTTCGCAAAACTACCATATAAGACTAGATAGCAATCATTCATATAGTATTGTAAAGTAGATGCGGTTTTTCAATCACAAAAAGGCCAAAATAGTCGGGAACACTGAGTACATTCGATTTCCAGACTATTCTAAAATGCAGTGGTTTATCAATGGTAGTGGTTCGGAGTCATTCCTCCCTGTCTGCTTGGGTTTACTTCGCGCCGTAACAAATGAGGCTTGTTAACAGAAGGTCAGCTACTTGGATAATTTATAGGATCCCAGTCCCACACACTTGTGGGTACACCGACTTTAAACCTTCTGATTTCCGCTTGAATTTCCTTTTTACCAAGCACTTCTGTTTCTGAGTTAAGACGTCTAATATTATTGAAGAAAAAGGCCACCGTATCGAAATTCTTAAGGCTCTTATGAAAGGAATTTATTTATTTCTAAGTTTGTTAAATGGGATCAAAGAGCTAAGTTTTGGGAGATGCGATTTTTGTTTGAGTACGGTCAGAGACAGCGATTTTGTTTGGGATTTATTTGCTGCCGCTGTTTTTTTTTTGACTTAGATTGTTATTTATGGAATGAAAACTATTGTTTTTGTTGGTTTTAAGTACCTATATTTGCAGGATACATTTATCTTTTGTTTGATTGAACAATTAGCAAGTAATCTACACGTGGTAAGGATGTTCTTAACTTAAGTATTCATACTCGTTTTTGCTCACACCAATGGTAATGGCTTATGTAAAATATTCACAAAGTGACAAATCACTAACTGCATCTCTATAATCACTCTTTCAAGTCAAAACGGCTGAACGGATTTTGACGAAAATTTGGCACAGAGGTAGATTATAATTTGGAATAACACATAAGACACTTTTCTTGTTATCACGCGGACAAAGCAGCGGGCGCCAACTAGTAAAGTATATAATATTTTACTTCTATGTTTAGTATAGTCCTGTCAAGGTTGTATACCATTAAATCAAATCTTAAAGAGTGCTGGCTGGTTTGCAATGACATTCGAACATTCAGCTTGTTTAAATAGAGAATAGAAAAAAATAGAGAAGAAAATAGATTTTCATTGATGTGGCATGGTATTGGTAGAATGATAAACTAAAATATTGTAAAAAGTGTTTTATTCTTTTTTATTATTACAAATGCACGCCCTCAACCAAAGTCATTACTTCCCACGTTAGTCTTCGCTTACTTAAATAAAAACATCCCTAATAATGAGTCTACGTCATTAATTCAAGCCATACATGCCGGGTTCCCAAATCCATTAAGTTCTTGAAAAAGAGGTTTTTCTTCGCAAGGAAAACAAAATAATGAAAAAAAATCGACATAGAAATAAGTGGTTGGGTGTAACGTCACGGCCCTACTTATTCTGAACCCCTGAAGAGCAGCGACACCAAATAGCGGGGAACGAATTAATAATGAAACAAAGCGGCTTATATTTCGCGGTGGGGGCGGGGAAAACCGACCTTATGAGCTGCGAGATACGATCTTAATTGGTAGTACCGCGGTTAGTATTTAGTGCGGCGGTTGGATGCGCCCGCGGCAGCTGCCTGCGTCACTGAAGCTCTTTGTTTGAGCTGAAGAGCTGACTCTAATAGCTTGCACCGGATCCGCGCTTAAAAATGGACTTTTAAATATTTTATGAAGAAGACGGGCGGACGGATAAAAAGTTTAAAATTTACATATCTACCGTATGCAGTCGTGTATAGAAAGAAACGTGGATACTCAACGTAAATATAGAACTACGTTGCTGTTTTTATTTAGACGTTCATTCTATGTCGCTGGGATTGCGGTAAGCGGAAACTTCCTCAACTGAAAAAGGTGTCTCCCTCATAAAAACTCACGTAGAAAACTTCTGAATTTCGTTTGAATTTACGTGAATATCATTGAAATGTATGAAGGAAAACATTTCAGGAATAAATGAGTATTATAACAACAATTTTACTACGAACATCGAGTCACATTTTTAGAGGAAAAACCTTTTTGGAGTTCATGACAATACAGTGATACTTAAGTCTATGTACAACAACAAACAGTAGGGAATAAATAAAATGCGAATTGCACGAGGAAAAACTGCAAGCACTATAAGATAAGTTACGCTTAGTAAACAAAATAAAAGGATCTGCAAGCGAAGGTTAATTTATAAAACCGTTTAATGAATTGAATCAGACAACAGGCACGCTTCGGAATTTTGCACTGTATAAAAAGTAACAAGCACTATAACGTCCATTTTTTTTTGTTATGCACATACTTTTGGCCCAGTTTCTACCTCCAAAAACATTTAACCTGGCCAATTGGGGCTGCCACAAACTTTCCCAGTAAATATTTGTTTTGTTTTCCTTCCAAGATTATAAATGCGTGGCGTCAAAACATTTTGTAAAAACATGCTCTAGTATCGGGGCCACGTCAAAACTTTTGACTTTGTTACCTTCTGCTTATGATAAAGTTGGGGCCTGACACCGGCAGTAAGTGGAAAAGTTATATGGAACCCTTGTTTATTCCAGATAGTTGTAGAGGCACACTAGATAATTTGCTGAGCAAATTACCACGTCGCTGGCTCGTTGGTTTAATAAAATACGAGTCGTAACTCGGTGAAGTTTTTAAATTAATTGTTGTGGTGCCAAGTGGGAAATATCAACAACATTTATTATGTAACAACTGAAAAATACGGTGCTGTAAAGAAGCTTTCCTTGAGTTAAATTTATTTCTCCGTTGACTACTTGGTAGAGAAATCTTAGCTGAGGAAAACCTGGTTTCAAATTATTAAGTTACATGAAATGTTTCAGATGGTTTTCATACTTTGCGTAAGGGTTTAGAAATGGGTCGTATGTTTGTTCGTTGACGTAAACTCGCAACTTAGGTATTCTGTAGGTGAATACATATTACATTAAGTAACTTTAGAACCGCCAAGGCCAAGTTTATGATTATAACGCTTACTGCGTGAAAAGATCTTAGAGAAACAGTTTTTGCCAGGTGCTCTTATTGGTACAATCAGTAGTAAACATTGCTATCATTAATAAAACCTTATATTGTGGGATTTGGAATATTTTCAAACAAATATTTTCTATTTTGACACACAAATACTACCTGACAAGCGGGAGTGTGTCTTTTTACAATACATTAACGATTTATTACAAAGTAGTAACAAGTATTGGATTACGATTTTATTCGTCTAGTCCCGTCCATCACCCGTATATATTTGAATTTGACAACACGGTTGGCGCAGTGGCTGAGCGATCGACTGCTGCGCTGCGTGTCGCGGGTTCAATCCCTGCACGGAACAAATATTTGTATGGCCTACAGATTGACAGTTGTTGCGGGTCTGGCTGTTTGTGTATGTGAGTTTAACTGTTTGTAAACGCACCCACGATACAGGAGTAATCGTCCGCGTGGTGTAGTTTGCCTTTTGTGTTCTAGGGCCGAAGTGTATATTTTTTGAACAACCCGCAACACTAGCAGGGCTTGACCCAGGAATACAACCGCGCATTTGACACGGCGTCTTTCTTGCTGGCTATGGGTTCATATATTACTAGCTTCCTACAGCGACTTCGTGCGCGTTAGGCTAACACTTTGGGCTAACGTGATGATCGTTATTAAATAAATGATCATTATTTTTTTTTGAGTGTGATAAGGGTGAGAAAGAGACCCTTTCTCCCACTTATTACACTTGAAAAAAAATAGCCTTAGTCCGTCTCCAAAGTCCCAACTATCTCTGTATTCATCAAAATCAGTTTGGCCATTTAGGCGTGAAAACGTGACAAACAATAACTCACTTTCGCTTTTATAATATTAGTAGGGATGTTATAACTCACTTCAAGGTGATAGTGGAATTAAATCCAAAAGCTAACAATTGAAATCTAAAAAGTTCATATTAGTACGTACCTCTAGTTCCAGTGAAATTCCAGTCAGCATCATGTGTGTGTGTACTCCGAGCATACGGCGTCCGCCGCGAGCGGTTGCCCGGAGATCGCGCCCGGCCCTCGGACACTGCAAACATTAAAACCTTTTTAGTGAAGAAAACTTCACCGTTTCTAGAGGAGAGTTGAAAAAGTCGTGGTTGCTTTTGGTTTATTTGTTCCATATATTTAGGAATTGACTTTGCATGTGTAACAGTGTTAGTGCATTCAACAAGCCTTTTTATAGAGTTACTAGCATTCGCCCGCGTTAAATTCGGGATAAGACAGTTCTCTTTTCCTGATTTGCAGGTACCTGCCTCCTGTAGTTTTTGCCCTAGCGCCTTATTTATTGTAATAGCAATGCTAAATTTTACCTTTTTTCTGACCTTCTCCCTCATTTTTCACTCTTTTAAAAAAATTGCCTGTGTGGTATAGAGATATTTGGAACCCTGTTGACGGCAACAGGGTTCCAAATATCTCTATACCAAAATGAAGTAACAAACAAACTCACTTTCGCTTTTATAATATTAGTAAGGATAAAAACTTGACTTAAAACTAAGTAAATCTATAGAACAAATCTTGCAAGATAAACTTTAATCTGTGATATAAGATTGATGCCTGGGCGCTTCGTCAATCAATCCACCTTTAAAGTTATGCTTTGAAATTTTGATAGCGTGTGATAGAAAAGTAAAAAGTGATTTCTTAGGTCTAAAAAAACTTAGAATGTAATACCAAGTTTGTTTGGTTATACTCTTAAAGATAACTTTATGAAACTACTAGCTTTCGCCCGCGACATCGTCCGCATGGCATTGTTACTTTGGGCTAACGCTAACTTTAGCCCGCGTGATGATCGAACAAAAAATATCTTTCTCTCCCCTTTTCTTTCTCTTAACTCACTTTTTTTAAAAAAAAGCCTATGTCCGTCTCCAGGGTCCTAACTATCTCTGTACTGAAATTCATCAAAATCGGTTTGGCCATTTAGGCGTGAAGACGTAACAAACAAACTCACTTTCGCTTTTATAATATTAGTTAGGACTAGCACGCTGCTAGCTATTGGTGAGCTAGAAATATGCGGGTGCAGTATAAGGTACATCTCTACCTAACCTTTCGGAGATGACAGGCGTGATATTATTATGATGTCACCATAAAATAACTTCAGGGGATATATAAATCAGCAATGAATGGATAACAGTCCATTAAATGTTCAAACTTTTCTTTTTCTTTCAATTAAAACGCGCCCTTTAGAAACTTTTCTGCTAAAACAATAAAAAAGTTCAAGGTATTCTTACAAGAAGAAAGTTATCCAATCAATTTTTTAATTACAAGTCTTTAAACTTGTAGAAACTGGGTTATGAAAGTGAGCTGATTTTGATCCTATTGGAATTTTATAAAATGGTTGATAGATTGAGACTTGCAGTTGAGATCCAATTACAGTTCTAAAAGTACTATTATAGAACAACTTCTATCTTACCATCTATTAAATATTCAGAGACGCCATAAGCTTGATCCTTCGTATTACTGACAAAACACTGATACACTCCTTGGTCATCCTTCTGAGAATTTTTGATATGTAGTCTTAGGCCATCTTCAGAAATCTTGAGTCTTTCATTCGGCTTCACAACTTTCGCGTCATGCACCCAGTAGACAATCTCGATTGGATGCCCCGACACTTTGCATTCAAATGTGACGTCAGCATTCGTTTTCGTTCGCACGACTTCGGGTTTTATTCGGACGGAGATGGGTTCTGCGAAAGAAAAATATGTTAGAAGAAGTTATACGTTATTTGTGGGTAATAAAATTTTACGATTAGTCCAATTAGGGCGGTAATACGGAAGGAATAGAGCTCAGGATGAGGAAACTGTTTACATAAATTAAGGGGATGTGTTTCTCACGTATTCTAGCCGGAAGCCTCGAAATACGTTGTGTTTGTAGCGTATTTTTTCCTCCTTGGAAAAAATTGGTACAAAATACGCAAGCATTTATTTTCTTGTTCACCAATAAAAGTAAGATTTGTAATAAATAGACTTCGTATGTAAATATTAACTTCGCGTTTACACCAAGGTGTGAAACATGTGTTTTACACGTTGTTCCTATTAAACGAAAGGTTACATTTTTACGTCAAAATTACAAAAATATGTAACATTTGTTTTAAAGCTGTGTTAATATAATAATAAATAGAAAAACAACTACTCTTAAAACTTTAATTGGTAATGTAAACAAAAAACAAATAAAAAACGGATATTAATCTTACCATGTTAAAAAGTTTTAACAAAGATTGTCGAAAAGGGCAAAAAAATCAACATTCTTTTCTCTTATCGTTTTCTCTTAAACATTTGTGTTTCAATTTTGGTGTGCAGTAAAGTATATTCTATTATATTTTAAACAAGAAATGTACGAAACCACATCCATAACTCGTGGAAATTAAATTGTATTATAGGGATGAACACGGGATAATACGCAGAGCATGTATTGAAATCACAAATTTCATAACCAGCTATTGGACGTTTACGACAATGGTTATAGTGTGCTATAGATATTGAAATAGAGGCAATCTCGAGCTCTAAATCGTTGAGCACCGCTCTAACTGAAATGTATACACGAATAATACTAACTAGAAATACTGAACTGGGAGGAGCTCGTGGTAAAATAATAGCAGTCGCAAAGTCAAAGTCGGGTCGATCTTTGGGTTAAGCCACACTTGCCAAGGTTGGTCTGTGTGAGTTTCCTCCGTACCTTGGAAAGCACTGTTGGTTGCCAGCTGTCACTTGTAGATCTTTGACAGTCATTACAGGTAGTCAGTGTCCCGAAAGTCTGACAACCAGTCACAGAATCGACCCCAATAACGTTGGGAAAAGACTAGATGATGATAAAAATACTAAACTGAAATCGTGGCCACCGCATGTAGCATGAATTCAGGTTCCAACGAGTAATCAATTTTTTCTATGAAATATTGAAAAGAATGCGGGGGTTTTGTAGCTTGTGATTTTATTTTGACTGCGCTACCATAAAAAAATGTGTTTTTGTGTGACTTGCATGACAGCCAAATACTTATATAGTGCCAATCATTACAAGAACATTGTCTGGCTTTCTGGCCTAGTTTAGGAGGTAGAAGTTCGCCTCTCAATATTGTCATCAGTGTACAAAAAATTATTCACTGTGTGCTTATGTAAGTTTTTCTGTGTGTACAAATAAACAAATTTATTATATTTATTAAATGTAGCTTCCATATTTAGTACCTAACTTATTCGACAACTGTACCAATGCGTTTGTATACTTTCCACGTTTTGTTAAAAACAAATGAGTCAAATCTCGTTAAGCTGACAAAACGAGTGAATAGAATATTAGACGCAATGACAACGAACAACTAAAATAACAAAAAGAAAATGTGATTTTTTTCATTACTAAGTTTTAAGTGTATACGTTTATAAATACTTATATTTTATCTAGTCGTATTGCTAGTTTCTCACACACAAGAACAACTTTTGGAATCCATCCAGAACACTACAAACCTGTGACAATAAGTGTGAAATGCACGGATTCTCCTCCAACGGTGTTGTTGAGCCAGCAAACAAAACGGCCGGCATCTTCACGCCGTACTGCTTGGAGGCTCAGCAGACCGCTGCCTAGGAGCCGTGCTCTCGGCCATAGAGATGTCTTTTCTATTGCAATTAACTCCTCGTGGTGCTCACGAAACCATCTGTGAAACAAGCGAGTTCAATGAAAAAGAGTTTACGTGATTTTCAACATAAAAACAAACAAATCGATTTTCTGACAAGTCGATTTTTTCTTTTTTTTTTAAGACGTAACGTGCGAAATGTGGGTGTACTATTAGGTACACATCTGCCTAACACTCCAGAGATTACAAGCGTTATGTTGTGCAAATGATTGTCTCTATTTTTGTAAAAAAGAAGGAGAAAATAATTTTACTTCCAGAAGTCGGTGACTCTTGTTTGTTTCGTTGACTTTTATGCCACGTTTTTAGTTATGATTTATGATGATATCTCACTTTTTTTTATCGAGGACTCATTTCCTATAGTTATAAAAACATTAGCAGATCATCTATATACAAATAGAAAAAAAAACCTGTGCATTATAGATATAAAATTGATATGGATAATCTCGGAAGTTGTCTGCTTTCGAACAAAAAATAATAAAATCGGTCCATGTTTGGCGGAGTAATCGATGAAAATAAGTTGTAAGTTTTTTGTTTCAGCCTTTTTAGTTGCGGTATGATAGTAACTCACACAAATTGTTATCGAGTATACCATATCGTCTATAAGCATTACAATAAAACATGTTTATTATAGAAGATAAATTACCCAAGCAATATAGATTAAATTCACATAGGACCCCTAGAGGAGAACCCTTTCGATTATAAAATGAATTTTGAAAATAATAGGCCACAATTGATGGAGAAATCTCGTAACAAACATTCGAAAAAATTTAGAACTTCCTTCTTTTTGGAAGTCGGTTAAAAAAGAAACATAAATAAGTATACAATTACCAAAAGTAATAGAACAATGAAAGTGTGACTATTTCGTCGCACCTTCTTAATGTCGTGTTTTGTCAGAAAAGTGAAATGGGTTCCTACATTAAATATGCGGAACAAGTCAATAGAAAAAAGTTATGACAAATAGCTTACTGTAACGAACCACGACATATCTCACACGGCCTTTCAAAGTTATATCGATTCATACAAATTGTTGCTAGCGCTTCTTTTCCTGTTCGACAAACATATTGTTACCTTATTCGGTATTTTCAATTGTATTTTTTACGCATAGAGTGTCATAAAAATGTGTTGTTCCCAGTTTGGTACTTCTCGATTTTTTTCAAATGGAAACGATATCATATAAACTTTTGTGGGTAAATATGAGTTAAGTGGAAAACTGATATGTATTTCTTTACTGGCTTCCGCCCGCGACTTCGTCCGCGTGGCATAGGTACTTTAACCCGCGAGGCGTTCGAAAAAAAAATTCTTTTTCTCCCCTTTTCTCACTTTTTAAGTTTTTAAGTGTTATTCTGATACGTAAGCTATATTATTGTGCAGTTTCATCAAAATCCAATCTGTTCTTTTTTGGGTGAAAGAGCAACAAACATATTTACACACATCCTCACAAGCTCACGCTTTTATGATATACTAGCTTTCGGCCGCGTTAAATTTAGGGTAACACAGTTCCTCTTGCGCCTTATTGATTTGTAATAGCAACGCTAAGTTTTCCCTTTTCTTCCCTCTTTCTCCCTCACAACCCACTTTTTTCAAAAAAATATTATCTTATGTCCGTCTCCTGGTTCCCAACTATCTCTGTACCAAAATTCATCAAAATCGGTTTAGTCATTAAAGCGTGAAGAGGTAACAAACAAACAAACTCACTTTCGCTTTTATAATATTAGTAAGGATTAAGTAAGGAAGTAGGATATAGATAGAAGAGTTCGCCAAAGAACACAGCAACCACATCATTATTTAGAGTACTTTTATGATTATGCTATTCATGATTTACTTTCTATAATAAGATAGGAACATATAATTTTATGATTCACTCGTGTACTATTGATAAAAGTAATAGAATATTCAATATAAAAGAATGTGAAGAAGCAATTTCTATTGAATGGCGGAAGACCTATATTAGATGCGCAGACATTTTTATATCGGCCGAAGAAATGGGAAGTATTCCTAATACCGTTTCAAGTATTTAATAACCCTTGACATAGTTTATGTGGAGCGAAATTTGTTTGGGTTTGAATTACAGAGCCTGGGGTAGATGGCGGGCAACATATTCTGGATCTGTCCGGATAATGTTACGCGAAAGAGACCATCGCATAGTTTCAGCTCTCAACTCGTTTCAGAACACTATTACACGGCGGTAAAAGCTTTGTGAATACGGTCTAATATCCTATGCGCAAATTCGCGGAAATGAAATGGCTATGTGGCGCGAAATCTTCAATGTTCTCCAAGTTAGGTTCCCTTTTAGAAATAGTTTTGAAAGGAGTTGAAATGCACCGAGACATTTGCATTCTAAAAGGTTCCACGAACTATGGTTGGATATGAAAGTTTATGGCGTATTCAGCTTGGCACGGTAATTCTTTGAAAACATAAAATGTTATCAGTTCACTGAAGTAGTTTGTGAACTTTTATGTAGTCTATAACTCTCAGACGTTTTGAAATCACCTGAGATTTTATTATGGCTTAGTTCTTCATTTTCCTGGCATGAAAGTTCCTTTTGTTATAACCCCTGTTGTATCAGTTTTGCAGTACTTCGAATTATTTTTTTATTAGCTTATTCTGTCAAACTGCGCAAAGGTCTCTCCCATTCCCTTCCAACTCTGGTCCATCAATCGAGCCATTAAGTTCCTTAGTTATAGTAATCTAGTTTTCATTTGTACTGGCACTAGTTGCAACCACGTTTAAAAGACAAATAGCAAGTGAAGGAAGTTCTGCCAACCATCGACCCACGAGTTCGGTTAGCGCGGTTATTTGACTAAACATGTCCAAGTTTGGCCGCTGAAACTTGGCAACATTTTCTTGTGTGTATTTACTCAATTTCCAGGTACGTTGCCGAAGTCCGAGCCGATATAGGTAGCTACATATTGTCTCAACATTTAAAATTAAGTGATCTGTAGTGAAAACCTATGTGGAACTATGTATATATATGGAACTATGTGGTGTGTTAGACTTGTAGGGATAGGTGTTATTAATAAGACGAGTTGATGTTTAATCCCTTCTTTATTAGCTAACAATTGATTATATAGACTTAGGCTACTTACACATACCGACATAGGCATAGATCTATTACGCACACACTACATCTCCCACATAATAATAAAAAAAAAACTTACATTTATGTTTTTTTTTTCTCTTAATCTAATATTTTTAACTAGGTATACAAACACAATAAAAAAATATCTACTAAGTACAATATAACTTAGTTCTGTTCTTATGAACGATATCTAGTTTACCATTTTTAATTATTTCTACGTTTGGTGCTAAGTCCCTTACAACTACATAGGGTCCAGAATAAACAGGACTGAACTTGTTCCCTGTTTCTATTTTTAAAAGGATTTGATCGTTTGGTTTGTATATGATAGGCTTCATATTGGCATCATACTGTTGCTTACGTAAGGTTTTTTGCTGTATGATGTTATTTCGCGCTTCAGACTGTGACACCTGTAATCTGTACTTTAACTCAAGCGGGTAACTTTCATGGTTATAAAGTGGTTCTACGGACTGTGATAAATTATTAGGCAAATTACATTTTTTCCCATAAACCAATTCAAATGGAGTGTGTTTGGTTGCACTGTGCACAGAAGTGTTATATGAGAAGCACCAATAGGGTAACCATGTACTCCATGTTTCCGGATGATTGTCTGTCTGGATCCTCAAGAATGCTCCTAGGTGTTTATGAGCATTCTCCAATGCACCTATAGTTTCGTGATGGTATGCGGTGGAGTTGAGCTTTTTTATATGAAGTAATTTACATACCTCTGTCATTGTTGCGCTGATAAACTCTGCTCCACGATCGGTCGCTATAGTGTTTGGAACACCATACTTAAGAATAACATTTTCTACAAATGCTTTTGCAACCTCATCTGATTTTTTGGAAACAAGTGGACAAGCGATAATATATTTGGATAACTCACACTGTGTGGTTAAAATATATGAAAAATTATGCCTATCCTTATCTAAGGGCCCTACTATATCTAAATAAACCTTCTGAAAGGCTGTTTGAGCAGTAGTCGTCACTACCATGGGCTCTTTATTGTATACGCTGTGTTTTTGAGTCTGACATTTATGACATTTCTTCACAAAATCATGGACATCTCGTTCCATGCTAGGCCAGAAATAATATTTACGAATATTATTTAACATTCGTCTTATGCCTGCATGTCCACTCGTGGGTAAGAGATGGAAGTCGTTAATTATGACTCTCCTGTCATCCTTATCATCTACTCTATTTACGTCTTTTAATACACATAATCTTGGTCCGGACCATTTTGTATCTTTCTTTATCTTGGATATCAACTTTTCCACAAACAATTTAGTTGTGCCATTTTTAATGAAGTATACTTCTTCTATATCATTAATATTACAATATTCCCCGAACTCCCTCGCAAATACGGCTGGCGTCATTTGCGATCGGGACGCTGGGTTTATAAACAATGTCATCCGAGACGGCACATAACACAATGTACTCTGACTACTTAACTTTACATTTTTATTTCCGTTTCTTAATTTATCCCAAGTATTTTTATCTACAAATATCATTTCAACAGTGTCCTTTGGTTTACTATGAGTTTCCACGACTTTTGGTTGATCAGGCCAAATGTCAGTGTTAACCATATCTTCCGAAGAACTGCTTTCCAATAACTTCCGTTTTTGTGCTCTTGTCATAACATTTATAACACACTCATGCATTTCTTTCAATTCTTTCGATGACACACTTATTCTAGATAATGCGTCTGCAGCCACATTACTTTTTCCTGGCACATATTCGATATCAAAATCGTACTCATCCAAAACCAATCTAAATTTTAATAATCTACTCGAAGGATCCTTTAAATTAAATAGATAAATTAGAGGTTTATGGTCTGTATAAATTTTAAATTTGCGACCATACAAATAAGGACGAAAATGTTTTATACTCCACACTATAGCTAGTAATTCTTTTTCTATAGTGGGATAGTTCCGTTCAGCTTTATTTAAACTTCTGCTTGCATAGGCAATTGGCCTTCCGTCTTGGTTAGACAGTACGGCGCCTAACGCGTAACCTGATGCATCTGTCTGCAGTTTAAATATATTGTCACTAGAAAAACATGGGTATTGCAATACTGGCGCAGTTATCAAACGCTGTTTTAATGTATCAAAGCTAACCTGGCAATCTTTATCCCAATTAAATGTTACATTTTTCTTACTTAAATTATTCAAGGGATGAACTATGTCAGCAAAATTTTTTATAAACTTTCTATAGTAATTTGCGAACGCTACGAAGCGTTTTACCTCATCTGCCGATTTTGGAATAGGATAATTTTTCATGATACTGATTTTGTCAGGGTCAGGTAAAACACCTTTATCAGACACTACGTGACCTAAGTATAACATATCCTTTTTCAAGAACTCGCATTTGGACGGATTTAATTTAAGATTCACTTTCCGAAGTCTTTCAAAAACGTCAATTAAATTTTTATTATGTTGACTCAGACAATTTCCATAAACAATCAAATCATCAAGGTAGATGAGACATTTTTCATAGTTAAGACCTGCCATTGCCATTGTCATCATCCTCGAAAATGAGCTAGGACTTGTTTTTAACCCCATGGGCATCCTAGTCATTTGATATTGGCCAGAATTGAAGGCAGTATATTTCCTACTATTTGGGTCTAAGCTTACGTTATAATATGCTTGATGAAGGTCTAAATGTGAGAAGTAGATACATCCCGACAACGAGTCTAAAATTTCCGTAATGTTAGGGAGAGGAAAATTATCATTTTCAATGTTATTATTTAGTTTTCGATAGTCGATAACTAATCTCCACTTCTTTTCTCCATTTGTGTCTAGTTTCTTAGGTACCAGTAAAATTGGACTGGACCAATCACTTACACACGGCTCTATAATACCGTCTGCCAACATATTTTGAAGTTGTTTATGTACCTCATCTTTTTGTGAATGGGGTAATCTATATGGTTTCACAAAGACGGGTTCTACATTAGACTTTACACGAATAGAATGTTGATAAATATCCGTAGTTGTCAGTTTGTCCCCCGGTAAAAAGAATATATCAGCATATTTGGCACACACTACTTCAATTGATAACTGCTCTTCTTTATTTAAATGTTTTGTATTTAACATTGAAAACAGTTTTTTAACGCGTGTTGCATTTTTGTCACATTTATCAAAACTGCAGATATTGTAATCCGATGCGCTGTGTATAATCGGGTTTAGATTGTCTAAAGTTAATTCATTTTCCGTTGTGTTAAGTATTCGAACTGGTATTTTACCACTACTGGGTTTTACTAAAGTGCTAGCTATAAACACACCTTTACTATATTCAGAAGCACAAACAACACATTCTTTTTCCATATTAGTTTGTATAAAGTGTATCGACTCCGATCTGGGTGGTATTATAAACATATTATTTTTAGTATCAGATATCAGAATAGTCAATCTAATAGGATTACCATATAAAGTGTGTAATGATAAACTATTATTCTTGTAATCTAATAACGCTTTATGTTTTCGTAAGAAATCATGACCGATGATTCCATGCGCCTTACATGGCAAAGAATTGAAAACAATAAACTTATGGCTAAAAGTTGCATCATCTATTTTTAAGTCTAAATAAACGTAACCTAAGGATTGTACTTTGCCTCCTAGTCCATTAATCTCCATACTCTCAAATTGACATGGAATATTTTGATCGACAAGATGTTTATATTTAATAGCTGAAATGGATGCACCCGAGTCAAGTAACCATTGGAATGGACTACCGTTTACAAAAAGTTCGACAGTCATGTTATTATCACATGACATAATGTAATTTTTAGGCACGAAAAAACTCATTTTTAGGTTCCTCGTTTTTAGGTGTATCCTCGGTCATAACCTGCATCGTTTCCGAATTACGTGTCCACTTGTTTCGGTTATTATGAAAATTGGACCTACCTCGATACGATCTTCTCGAATTTCGCCATGATCCGCGAGGTGCACGTCCACGTCCTGCGTCCTGGTTTGTCTCATGATGGTCACTTCTGCGCATGTGACCCTGGTTTGAGCGTCCTCTGAATGTTCGCTGACCTCTAAAATGATTATTTGTAGCACGCCTGTAATTATATCGACTATTTTGATTAAATGTCATAATCTCACCTGATGAAGTCGAAGGCATCGATGTCTCCTCATCTACTGCTGCTTGAACTGCATCTTTGAGGGATTCAAAATTTCTTGCCGCAATGATTGTGCTTAATCGACGGTTTCGCAATCCGTCGGCAAACCGTTTGATGGCTTGTTTCTCATTAAGCGGTTTTAACACCTGGTAATTACTTGGCTTCCCTTCGGATTGCGCTATCGTCAAATCCACGAACATCTCAGTAATAGCTTTTCCGTACTCATCAATAGTCATTTGTTTTTGACAGAAAGAATGTAATTTGCTCTGTATTGCCGTGGCAGACTTTATCGGCAATAGTTGAACCCTCATATCATTTATTATTTCCTTAACAGAGTCATAATTTGAAGCTAACTTCAATTTTGCTGCCTGCGATAACCGACTTTTTAAAACAAATGTAATTAATTGTTCCTGCGATTGACAATCTAAAATAGAACTGTAATAATCGATCCCATCGATTAACTGTTTAACACTTAACTCGTCATTTGTCATGACAGGCAACAAATTCAGTGCTATCTTAAGGTCAAATTTCGCCATCTTAACTATTTTCCCTTCGTCTTCACTTAAACTTTCAAAATCGGAGCTATTTAAGCTACTTTCTTGTTCACATAATTCTTTAATTTCTACGAATAATCCCTCTATTTTATAACGATAATCATTTATTAATATTAACTCCTCATTCTTTAATCCTTTAATACTATCTTCTATTACTTTACATATTTTTTGAAATGAACAGAAAATATTTGTCGATTCTTCTAATTTTATACTACAAACCTTAGATTCTAATCTTCGCTTTGGTCCTATTTTTATTAAATATGTACGTATTTTACGTAACTCTTTATAAATATTTTCTAATTCCTTAGCCATAAAACACGGTTTTATTTATTTTGACGACACTGCATAGTTTATATTTGTCTTTTTTTTTTGTCACTTCACTGCTGTATTTCTTTCTAATAACGTATCTTGCACACAAACACTTTATCGCACTTATTAGTTCACTGATTTGCACTGACACTCACTTTCTGCTCTCTGCTTGGCTGCTGCTTTCGGAGTATTTTGGCAACGACCTCGACCGGACAATCGTATGCCCCTGAAGGCTTGCACGCTGATCTCCTGACGCATCCATCGAGTATGGCATTTTTTGTATGCCTTAAATCCCAAGTAGAGAAGCGCTGCTCCCATGAGGCATATAATTGCTGTAGTCAATATAGTCTGGATGCTCAAATGTGTCCCAATTTCTTCCAATTTTGCATTATTCGCAGCACCGGCCGCGTTTTGAGCTAAAAAGATCTCTTCTTTGGACTGGTATGATTGACACATCTTGAATTCTGATTATTTTCATACTAATTAAAATGAAATCACTTGCAACGCGACACTAGCATTATGCGCGGCGCCCGAAGGCAGGGTCGCCATGTAGGGATAGGTGTTATTAATAAGACGAGTTGATGTTTAATCCCTTCTTTATTAGCTAACAATTGATTATATAGACTTAGGCTACTTACACATACCGACATAGGCATAGATCTATTACGCACACACTACAGACTAAGATACTGACTCAAAGCTGGTTTATAATCGGTGACCCTTTCTTATTGGCCCATCACACGCCGAGGTCAAAAAGACAACGTTACAGCGGTCTAAACGATAACATTATGAAAATCTATTTAAATTACTCGCCATTTTGCTATCCGAGACGAGCTAAGTACAACGGCTATATAGATAGAGCTACATTTTCAAGGGTATAATGTAATTTACCGGGTTTTGCAAGCTAAATTGCTCCTTGGCAGTTAAAACGAATCACGTCGCATGGGGATTATAAAATTGCGGTTAAATCTCGACGCGAGATCAAAACGCGTTGGCGACGAAATAAAATGGCCAGTTTGACCGTCGTGTGTATCGGCAGATTTAGGGGATTTCAAATCTGAAATTTAACACGCCTTAGGCGTGATGACGTAACAAACAGGATACTTTTTTTTCGATATCACGCGGGCAAAGCAGCTGGATATGAATATATATATATATATAATGTATATGGAATAATAATAAATATATGGAAATCATAAACAACTTTGGCGACACGCTTGGCGCAATGGTGGAGCGATCGACTGCTGCGCTGCGTGTCGCGGGTTCGATCCCCGCACGGAACATATTTGTATTACCTACTGGTAGTTGTTCCGTGTCTGACTGTTTGTATATGTGTGTTTAAATGTTTGTAAACGCACCCACAATACCGGAGAAATGCCCAGTGTGGCGCAAAGTTAAAAAAAAAATGGAAACGTCATTTTAAAACGACGAAATTTTATGGAATTCCAGCAACAATGAGGATATGTTACAGAATACATTTATTGAAATGGTTTCGGCCTTTATATTGATACGTTTGAGCGACCAGGACTTTTCCAGGAAATGGCAAAAATATTAAATTTCATTCGAATAGAGCGCACGAAGTGAATTTTGCAATTGAAAGCTCACGAATATTATATGAAATCATAAATTATATAGCAGTTATTTGATTGTACACATATATAGTCCATAACATGACATTACGCCTGTAATTCTCGAAAGGTAAGGCAGGGGCATACCCATTAGTGCATTTACATTTTCCAGTTATGTTAAGTCCCATGTAATAGGGGGGCGAGCTTATTGACGTCAAATGGGCTAAAATCTGGATTCTGTGGTTCCTAAAAACATTTTGTCTGTTCCGGGAATCAAACCCTTGTTTCTAACATTAGCTTGCGACTACCACACCAACAAGGTAGTCCATTATATTTCTCACGTTAACACAATAATTAATAAACGTAGTATGATTATGTATGAGATGATTTTTGATTAATATGATTAGTATGATTGATTACCAAACATTCAAATTACGAGCGAATTTATTTATTATCTCTATTTATTTATTTATGTCCCAAGATATTAATTCTTTATACGACCACAAATCAGTAATTTAGTCTTGGAAAATTACTTGCTAACAAATAAACGTCAGGTATATAAACAGTTAACAGTCTGTAAAGCTAAGGATAATGTTACAGAGAAAGCTTTATTTCTGAAACCTTTTAAACGAATCAGCAGCCGATGGCCATTACGCGCTCAAGACCTATTTCTGAGGTAAAAACTAGGTCTTTAGCCTCTTTGCGCCGTGATGCCAGCCTCCACAACTCCGTTGTTTGCTTACTGAAGCGATACCTTTTAGCTAGAGGATACAACCGCAGAAAATGTTGCTGGTTTTTTTTTTCTAAGTCAAATGTATTTATTATGCACGTTGTTTTTTGTGTTAAGGCGTGAGTTTTTAATCTATATTTTAAAATGTCAGTTTTTACCTAATGATAGTTAGCTACGTTAGTTAGTTTACTAGAATAATGTGAAAATTACGGGTTACAAATAAAATACTTTTAATTCATGTCGTGATGGCCCAGAAGGAAAGCGCCTCGCCTCTCTTGCAAGAGGTTGTGAGTTCAAATCTGGGCAAGTATCAATCTGACTTTTTCAATTCATAAGTTCATCTAAGACATCACAGACAACGGTGATGGAAAACATCGTGAAGAAACGTGGACTTACTATAATATAAATATAATTAATAAACTTTTTTCATTTTAAATTTAATTAAATTAATTCATAGACAAAACTGAATATTTTAACTCAAAATTGATACGAAGCTGGAAAGTTTTACTCAGAAAAAGAAATTAATTTCTTTAAAAATAACGAACCGAGCGTGTACGCATTATGCAGGTCGTAATTAATTCATTTATTTTCGAAAAGCTCTGTATTATCACCGGAAAAAGCATTGTTATTTTAATTATTTCTTTAAAAAACGGTTCATGTGCAAATGTGAAAGGATTTCACGGTAATATATAACAGCCACACAATAATTTCCTACAACGTAACATGAATGCAGTTGAATATTTCGAACTTTGTAAAAAAAATCTAGAACTTGTAAAATGTTACCAATAAAAAAATTAATTGCTTAGTTTTTTTTTCTTTTATGTACATACTAGTAGATGTTGACTGTTGTTACTGGTTAGTTGTTATATTATAATCTACCTTAAAGTAAAATGTGTATAAAATTACAATATGGTCTTCGCAAAATTATACGTACATACATAAAATCACTCGTTTTTCTCAAAGGGGAAAGAAACTACGAAGCGCCACCTGCTACGCTCCTTGCACACTTCTTTCGTCTTATTCATATATCTGATCAAACGCGCACGCACGCCTTTTGTGATTACTATTTACTATGAACCAGACTTTTCGCTAAATCATTTAAAATTAAATGAAAATAAGACATTTAGGCACAAAAAGATATTCATGAGACCTCAAAATACGAGACACGACTCCCGGCCATCGTCTGTGGATGGTGATCTATGGGTAACTCACCGTCCGTCCGTTCAGTGACGATAGGACAAGTCGATGGCGCGTCAGCAGAGTAGTCTGCCAGGGTCACCGCCTGCCGGGCTTACGGGTTATTTGAAAGAGATACCGCTACCCCGCAATATAAAGGGAAAAGGAGGAACATGGTTGGGTTTTAGTCAGTAAAAGTTTGACACTCCCGCCATTCGGCCCAGAGCGGGGGAAGTTATTTAATGATTACTCATCCGTGACAAAAGGCCTCAAAATAAAAGACTAATAAAAGTCGGCGACTGTGTGGTTCATATGTACACGTGTACATAGGCGTATACGTACACGCATACGAAGTTGGCCGGCTACGCACGTGTGTATCGCTTAACAAACCATTTCATGACTAAACTACGGCTTAGTATGAAAATGTAATTGGTGGATCTTACCCTGCAACATATACGTGGTTGGCATACAAATTAACTGCTCACCAATCGTGGAAATCCTACGTCACAGTGGATGGTAGACTTATCAGAGTACATCCTCACCGAAATTATAATGATTTAACATCATTGATTTGACGGGCCTGTTGGTCCAGTGGTTAGTGGCCCTGACTGCTGAACCGGAGGTCGTGGGTTCGATTCCCACCCAGGACAAACTTCGTGTGATGAGCATGATTGTTTGTTCTGTGTCTGGGTGTGATTTATCTTAATATGTATGTATTTATAAATTATATAAATATGTATATCAGTTGTCTGGTTACCATAACACAAGCTCTGCTTAGCTTGGGATCAGATAGCCGTGTGTGAGTTGTCCCAAGATATTTATTTATTTATCATATAGGCAGTTCTGTGAGTTGTTCGAAAGAGATATTGCGGCCCCGAAACGCAAAGGGCAAAAGGAGGAACATGGATAGGTTTTAGTCAGTACAAGTCTGACACTCCCACAGCGGGAGAAGACAAATCAAATAATTTACCATTTGAAAATAAAAACATATAGGTCTCACCTGTAGCTAGGCACAGGCCACGCGTGCGCAGCGCACGGCAGCCGGACATCTTGCCCAGCCTGTATGCGGCGCGTGCGCGGCTCTATCGCCATCCGCGGCCTCACTCCGCCTTTTGGTTCTGTCACGATTATGTGACCTGGTAAACAGAATTAGGACATGTGATATTTACTTTAAGGTAAACTAGAAACAGGAGTATGTCAAGAAAATGTGTCGATATAATATTGTTTTTATTATGAAGTTCTCTTTTTAATTTTAATTAAAGGGTCGTACTTTATACCTACATCATTTACAATATTCAATAAGGTACTGTAAGAGGTTTTGTACCTTAGCCAAGGGTGGCTGGTTGGCCATAACGTTCCAATACTAAGGTTGTTCTAAAGAAGGAACTTAGAAAAACATAGAATAGGAATAAAATAAGAAGTGTGACATTTAACTTAAAATATAATATAAAATGTAATCTTAAAGGATATACGCGCTTTATTAAAGTATTATAGCCCAGTTCCTAGAGTACCTTTGATGAAAATGGCTTAGTCTAATTAATGGACACTATTCGTGTAGAAACTCATATATATGAGTATACTATAAGTAAGTTCAAAATCATGAACCGTTGTGAGATCTACCACATTAAATTGTATAAATAAATTCAGGTCTTGGGGCTCAAGTTAATTTAATAATGCACACTATACATTACCCAACTAGGTCCTGAACAGTTCTAATAAACAAGTAAACTTACCAAAATATTGACTAGTGTACAAGGTCCCTGTGATCCGGTCTCGCACGCGGCACCGGAACGCGTTGTGCCGGTCCCGCGGGCTCACTCCGCTTATGTACAGCGACCCGTCATCTAGCCGTTGGTACTTAGAACCTACAACATACAGGACCATAATTATATATATTAGGTACAATCACAAAATATTTGTTAGTGTACAAGGTGAGATGCCGTACTATTTTATAAGAATACAGCGTCGAGTTCAGCGCTGCCGAACTGTCAAGTTTCATAGAAAGTGGTCAGCCCTTATGCAGCAGTGAAACTCGTTTTGACGGTCTAGCATATAAGACTAGACCTTAGACAAAACAGATTTTTTATGTTAAGTTTACATTTGCTCCACGTAAAAAAGATCGACACCCATTGGAATCGTGTGGTATGAAATGGCATACTTTTACCAAGTGAGCGAGTGAGTAGGTCTTTGTAAAAAAAGCATTAGCCCTACAAGGGGACCTGAACAAAGATTTTTTGTCTTTGCCATAGATAAGCCAAAGAAAACTCGGGTCGGAAATTTACACAGCAACCATATTAAATTGTTGACATTTTATTGGTTTCGGAAGGTAGATATTATGAATACATAAACGCAATAAGCGAACTTTGACTAACAAATCAGGCAACATACAATAGGTACACATTTTTATATGAATCAATATCTTTAATCTTCAAACGAAATAAATGTTTTATGCGAAACAAGTATTTTCAATTCAAAAGCATTCGAATTTACAACAGTCGGAAATATAATATACTGGAATTTCTTTGAGCGTTTTATATTTTTGCTGTGCAAAACAAAGTCATTCATTTGGGTCACGTTAAAATATCATTTATTCAAACATTGAATTCACTACACTAATTGTAACACAGCACAGGTGCGACGGAAACATACATTCACAGCCCAATAAATTAAATACACTATTACTCTGCAACACTCAGATTCATTGTAATAACAGATTTAAAATTATTTGTTTTGTTAAAGAATCCGTTAAATCAAATTAATTTTGTCTGAGCGGCAAAATAACCCTCTATGCATAATTAAAAATCCAGTCTATAATATTATAAATGTGAAAGTAACTCTTGTTTGTTTGTTTCCTTTTCACGACTTAACGGTTGATTGAATAGTAATAAAATTTGGCAAGGAGACAGATTTCAACATAGGAAATGATATTATCACGTTAATAACCAAGGGGTTTGGGTAATATTCCTCAACTATTAGACAACTGACAACTGTCATAACAAATATTAGAATATCAGCGGGTATCAACAATTAGTTATAAATAATAATATACTTCATTTTTGGTAGGCATTTTATAACGGCGAAACGTAAAAAACTTAAAAAAACGTTACATTAGGTTTTGTTTTCTACGAAATCATTTTTTAATAATCACAAACCGAGTGAAATTGTTGTATAATATGAGACGTTCAACTTCCATTTTAACACCTCAATTTATTTTTCGTGAAAATAAGATTCAGGATGAAAATGTAATTGCGTGTGTTGTCGGCTGACAAGTGTTTTGATGAGAAAAGCAACAATTTCCTTTTTGGCGCGAAATTCTTGGATCATATAAAAAAAATATTGGCGCGAAAACTGAGATTGTCCCTCCATCTTGTAAGCATAAATGGACGGAATAGACCATAGAGACGTGACTATCACTATATTATTCCTACAGTCGACTATCAGATAATTTATCTTATGAATATCACGTATTTTACGTAAATCATAATTCGATATCTATAATAGTTATGTTATGGAGACATACATGTAAATCAATTTGATGACCGCAAAATCTCATTTTATTATGGCCATTTCACTGATTAATGCGGGGTCATTCTATATTATAGCATTTTCAAATACGATTGGGTCGGTTATAGTCGATTTATACAATGGCTGCGATTATTGCATTGGGTCAAGTGAAAATTTAATATATAGCGAGATTAATGTCATAGAAATGTTTATGATCTACTAATGTAGCTGTTTATGAGAATTTCTATCAGTTCAAATTGTCTGCTTTTTATCACCTGCCCATGAGCCGCATTACGTTTGTCTGATGATTTTTTGAGTATCTTTTACCAAAGGCCCTTTGCCATACATTATCATCAGCCTTTTCTTAACATAGTTGGGGTCGGCTTCCAGTCTAACCGAATGCAGCTGAATACCAGTATTTTACATGGTGCGACTATCTCTATCTGACCTCCACAGCCCAGTTGGTACTGGGTAACACGAAACCTCTTGGTAAGACTTGTTGTCAGACTTTCGGGTCAGTGACTACCTGTAATAACTGTCAAAGATCTACAAATGACAGCCGGGACCAACAGGAAATTCAGTAGGGTAGGTCACCCATCCGCAGACCAACTTAGGCAAGCTTGGTTTAACCCAAAGATTGACCCGAGCGGCTGCTATTATTGCTATTAGCCACAAGCACCTCGTCACAAAAAAGGAAAATAATAGGCACAAGACTTAAACCAAACCTAGTGTAAACAATGTTAATACCTAAATGACATCGTAGGCTGATCTGGTTGCCAGCAAACCAGTCAGTGGTGCTGACCCGGCTGGCCGGCACCGACTGGCCTCCTCTCGCCAGACCACACAACGGAGCACCACCACCTTTCCATCCAACACACTCTGCAAGGATTCCCTATGGTTTGTTACAGTATAAAGAAGGGTTACCTAAATGATGCGGCACGTTGCTCTGGTCGTCAGTGAACCAGTCGGTGCTGCTGACCCGGTCAGCGCAGTGTGGTGGGACCACACACCGGAGCACCACCGCGTTCCCTGCCATCACGTACTCGTCTGGCACGTGAATTTCCCATGGTATATTTAGAGCTGTGGAGAAAAGTTTAATGTAAATACTTTTTCATATTAAATTAAATCAAAATGATTAATATGTCTATGTCCATAGTAAAGCAAAAAGAAATTCAAAAAAATCTATACTAATATTATAAAGCTGAAGAGTTTGTTTGTTTGTTTGAACGCGCTAATCTCAGGGACTACTGGTTGGAATTGGAAAATTCTTTTAGTGTTGGATAGTCCATTTCTTGAGGAAGGCTATAGGCTATATAACATCACGCTACGACCAACAGGTGCTGAGCAGCGTGGGTGAAACCGCGTGGAACAGCTAGTATTAAATAATAGGCTGGTTTCCAAGAAAAAAATCTTGTCGTCTCTCGTTGCGAAAAACTGCAGCAACGTGTGACGTTACACCTAACTTTAATGGGCTATATATTTGTCATTTTTATTCTAAATTACAAATAAAAAAATGCCTTATATTTGAATAATCTGAATTACGGACTGAATAGAATGTTATTACTTTGACCCTGGAAACTACCCTATTCAAATAAGCCGTGGCTACTTTTATTTTATTACAAAAAAAAAATTGGGTTTGTTTTTAAAATGGTATCGTGCTAAAACAACAATGAATTGATCCGTCAGTGGCGAATACTCAAACCGAGTGTGCCAACATTAAATAAAAAAAAAAACAATGAATTGTAAAATTTTAATGACCCTTTTTTACATTACTGCAGCATTCACGTTGTGTTTATTATCTAGCAAATTTGAGGACCATTTCTAAGTAATATACATTTTGAAAACACGTTCCCACAATATTTTCTCTATAGAAAAATATCGCAAAGCTACCTCTAAAATGAACTTCAAACTAAAAAAAAAAATTTCAATGTATGTTCTAAAGACAGCATTTGTTCATTAAACATGAATTTTTGATAAAAAATAAAGCATCTGTGTTTTTATTTTTACGAAATGTTGTAGTTTTCATGGCAAAATACGTTAATCGAAATCATTTGACGGGCCTGTTGGTCTAGTGGTTAGTGGCCCTGACTGCTGAGCCGGAGGTCGTGGGTTCGATTCCCACCTAGGACAAACTTTGGGTGATAAGCACGATTGTTTGTTCTGTGTCTGGGTGTGATTTATCTATAATATGTATGTATTTATAAATTATATAAATATGTATATCAGTTGTCTGGTTACCATAACACAAGCTCTGCTTAGCTTGGGATCAGATAGCCGTGTGTGAGTTGTCCCAAGATATTTATTTATTTGTCAAAATTTTTAGAAGGTAAACGAACTCATCATAGAGTGAGCCTTCGTATTTATTTTAAAAAATAAATTGTGTTTATCAACAGAATGTTACAAATAAACATGATAATTTATAAAATAATTTGCTTTTAGTAACAAATTGATATTTTTATATTATTTATTTGAGTGATAAATACAAAAAAAACTCGTATTTGTATTTTTTATTTTAAATATTAGGCTGTTTAGCGAAGTCCTGGCGTTGTTTTTTCTTCAGTATCAGTAAAAATGACTTTTATTTTTAATTAGGCTGTTGAGCGAAGTCATGCTTTTGTTTTTCCTTCAGTATGAGAACACATAGCGCGGGGAAAAATCAAACTAAATCTTAGGTAGTCTTAGGTACTTTATATTCTGTGGATTCTCTTACCGATTCTGGTTAAGCAATCCTTGCCAAGGTTTGGAAAATGATGGGTTCCCTTACTTATCCAGGTTATTTCATGTCATCGTCTTATCAACAGTGTAGTTCATTTCAATAAATCGTTTTTGCTATGCGAGAGGGATAATCGCAGGCATGAATTTGAGCTGTCACACGATGCTCTCTTTTAGAGAAATAAAAAATAAGTTTGTTAATCTATACTAATATTATAATCTATATCTATACTTATCTATACTATCTATACTTCTATACTATAAAATAATATTATAAAGCTGAAGAGTTTGTTTGTTTGTTTGAACGCGCTAATCTCAGGGACTACTGGTTGAAATTGGAAAATTCTTTTAGTGTTGGATAGTCCATTTCTTGAGGAAGGCTATAGGCTATATAACATCACGCTACGACCAACAGGTGCTGAGCAGCGTGGGTAAAACCACGGGGAACAGCTAGTTAAAAATATAAATAAAAGGTCAGGATTTCGTGTTGATTTGAGCCCGTAATAAATAGTTTCCAAGACGTACACTGAATTCTGTTTAGCAAAACATTTTCGCTTCACAAAGGTGATACTATCCACCCTATTGGCAATTTAGTAGCAAACGTTTAAGGAAAAAAAGTCTAATTAAAGTGTCACAGAGTCTCAGGTAAATCGACTTCTTGATACTGTTAACTTGTTGAGGAACAACGAATCCAATATTTAAACAACTTTTCAGACAGCAAGACAATTTTTTAGGAATTTCATTTTTATTACTAGGCGTTTCATTTCAATGTTATAATTAGAATAAAATCATTATTATCTGCACAGATAGTAGGTACATGATAGGAGGTATTCCTCATAGCGCTCCCGTTTTGAAGCGCTCCCATCTAAGCGCTCCCAAAAGGAGCGCTTCGAGGAACGATTAAAAATAATAAAATTTATTTCCTCGAAGCGCTCCCACGTTTAAAAATAGGGAAAAGCATGAAGTAAACGTCATGAATTATATCGATAATTTTTAAAAACTCATGTTTGAAGTTGCTTAACCAAATTACGAAATTGAGAGAATAATATCTTTTTGCTTTCGGCACTCTTATGTGTATACAAGGGCCAATGTTATTGTCATTTCTACCATTGACGTAAACGATAGATTTTTTTAGGAATGGCATCTCGCAGTTCAACCAAGGAGGTTATCGTCTGCTTAACCGGGCGAATCCTGTGGGTGCCTTAAAAATTAAGACCTCCAGCCAGGGTGAAAACTTACAAACTAAGCGACTACACGCTAAGGGCACCCCCTGTGGGGTACGAGCCTCGGCTTAGGGCGACGCTGAGGGAAAACAAGGGACAGGCTGGATCTGAGTGATATTATTTATGGACTGGTTTAAACTTACTGGCTCAGCAGCGCGGGCTGGCTCTTGCAAAGGACGGGTGGGGCAGTTACCGGGACGTCGCGACGGGCCTCGTCGGCGAGGATGGAATGACGGCGCTTTGCGTCTCAATTTGCGCAGAGTGCTAGTCTCCCTGCTGCTCTCCTGGAGCAGGGTTATAGCATCGTCAGGAGTGACGAGAAAATGTCTAGGACGATGAATTTTACTTATTCGCGAGGGATCGTATCGAGCGGCCGATGCGATAAGGGGGTTGCGATGTTTTAACGCGGAGTCAAAGAAGCGCATGGAAAGACGCTTCATGAATTGAACGACGGTGGGGATTCTTAAGTCGAAGTGAAGACTATCGTTACGGGCTCCCGTGATTTTACGAAGGAATCGGTTTTGCAAGGACTACATCTTATGAAGGAAACGCGGGTTGGCGTGGGCGAACACGATATATGCGTATGTCACGATGGGACGGATGACCGCGGTGTATGAACGCAATTTGCACTTAAGTGACAATTTGCTTTCTGCCTGAAATAAAAAGTGAAACCTAAACCCATAGCAATATGTGCCGCGAAGGACAAGTGGCTGTCGAGAATGACACCTAAGTATTTGGCTTGCTTCTCCCAGGGGATAGGCTTGCCGTACATAGTGATCAAACTGGGGATCAGGAGATTAAAGCGCGGTTTGGAGTAGATAACCGCCTGACTTTTACCGGGATTCATCTCGATTCTCCATTTCCTGAACCAAGCGCCTAGGATGTCGGCTGGGGTCTGAAGGGTACGAGCGATAGCGTTTGTACAGCGGCCAGTATAGTAAATGGCCGTGTCATCCGCGAACAGAGCTAACTGAGCTTTTTTGCTCTTGGGAATGTCGCCAGTGAACAGCGTGAAGACGAGGGGGGATAAGACGGAACCCTGAGGGACACCGGCCCTAATAGGATGAGGGGAAGAGATTGAGGAAGTCCCGTAAGATGAGCGTAAACGATAGACACCTCATTGCCAGGTGTGCGGGGAGGGGGGTAGTAATGGTAAACATAATGGAGAGAAATCATAAGCTAAACAATAAAAAAATATGAATAGGTAAATATGTCGGCAGATTATATTCATCGATTTGGTAGACTAAAGGATTTACAATAAAACAAAAAAAAAATACCAAACCCGTGCGAAGCCGGGACGGACCGCTAGTTGTATATTATAGTATAACAATGTGTTCTACTTATTACCTAGTTATTATCGATAATTTCAGTTAGTATAGTCCCATCTCTATCCGAAAGTTAATCATGGGAGCGCTTCGAGGAAATAAATTTTAATATTTTTAATCGTTCCTCGAAGCGCTCCTTTTGGGAGCGCTTGGAAGAACAAAACGGGAGCGCTTAGATGGGAGCGCTTCAAAACGGGAGCGCTACGAGGAATACCTCCATGATAGAGATGTATAGTGGATATGATATATGGTGTATATATGGACGCGTTATTAAAATGACTAAAATACGGCAAATTGACGAAGGGAGTTTGAATAGCAATGCTTGATTTTCCTGACAGAACCTACTAATTTTATTACTCAAGTAGGTAGGTATACTTGAGTAAAATACAATAAAATACAATACAGTACAATACAATATCCTTATCCTTAAATATATTATTAAAGCGAAAGTTTGGTTGTTTTTTACGTCTTTATGATTAAATGGCCAAATCGATTTTGATGAATTTTGGCACAGATATAGTTTTTCTATCATCTTGTGGGTTAGTTAGCTTTAGCCTAAAGTAACTATGCCACGCCGACGAAGTAACGGGCGGAAGTTAGTAATACAATGCAGGCAGAAATTCACACCAGAACCATTCCTGTCTGTAATAATAGGTCAGTATCGACTCGACAGAGTAGGCCACAATTAAAGACTGCTGACAACGTTTTATCTCTCCCAATCCCTTTTAACACAAACGGCAAATTTCTTCGTCGAGCCCTAATTGCGGATTTCAAATCGCTCTTATCTACGCTTCATTTAGTTTATTTCCCATGATTTGTTTCCCGGGACACGGTACATTTTATCTGGTGGACTCCTAATTCTCATGGGCATTTAAAACTAGATAATATTTCATTAATTAATTAATTAATGAGTAATAACTCACACAATTTTATTTTCACAACACAAAAATATTTTATTTCGACAGGATACTAAATTAAATAAGAAAACAAATGACAAAACGGATTCAAACTTAAATTCCATTGTTTTTTTTTAATTTTGAGCCTGAATTGAGTGCCAGTCACTTTGTTTTTGCTAATTTAAACTTCATAAATTGTACACAAAATCTTAATTAATTGAAATTGTACAATGATGATAAATTAATCATCGCAGAAATTATGCATTCTAACTTCTAAATTAATTTCAGTATTCATAATTAATGATTCGCCATATGACTCGCGGCCTATTTCTATAGGTACGAGCGATATAAATTACCATGTGAATTAATTAATTAGCGCTGGCAACATTCAGTTAATTTAATAATGTTAGAGTATTTTATGAACAAACAGCACTGCATTTCCGCAATTAATTAGTCTATGCTTCCAAGATGAGGTTGGAGATGCCTTGCTGAGATTAGCATCTCGACTCCAGTTGTGGTTTACCAAGACGTAAAACAAGTATTTAGCTTTACTCCAGTTTGTTAAACTACGCTGGGTTTTATACGGAAATGCGAACAGTGGAGGGCTGTTATTTGTTGAAGTAAACTTGAGACAGATATTGAATTGCAACTTTTAGTTTATTGAGACGATTTTCTGGTCAAGTGCAAGCTGAACTTGCGAGTGCAATAAGTTTTATACAATTTGTCTCGGTTACATTTTGTTTTTCACAGAATTTGACATTATTTCGGATTTTCGCGTAGTTGAATTAGCACTAAAGACCATAGTGTCGTTTTATGTTCACTAAGCAGTAATTACTACATAGATTAATGTTTCAATCTTTGACAAAGAACTTGTGCAAATTATAGCTTTACCGCTTTAGTTCTGCATGCAAAATGATATAAATAAGTACTAAACTGCATTTAAAAAGAAAACAGGAACCTTTATGTTGGAAAAACTTAAAAAAAATCTTACTTACCAGCATGTACATGAATGTTCTTGGACAGCACAGCGAACCCACTACTGAGCCGCAGTCGGCATCTGTACGTGGTGGCGTGCACATCTCTCCTAAAGTGCTCCGGGGGAAAGGGGGGCAGTTCCAGTGAACCGTTGGCCAGCACCCGCCGAAGACCCGCCAGGGAACTGGCCACCGTGTTGTCCGGAAGCAGCCAGTCCAGCTGAGAGAAGAAAAATGGTTTTTAAGACAACAAGGCCTATGACCGTGCGTTCGTGTTCCACGCGCGCCTCAAAGAAATATCAGCAAAGCAGAGGGACCTGCCAGAGCCACTGTAAGAGATACCGCGTCCCCGGAATACAAAGGGCAAAAACGGAACATGGGTTTTATTCAGTAAAAGTGTGATACTCCCCCCTCTCCGTTATTTGAAGATTATTCTTTCGAAAAAAAAAATGGTTACATTCTTTCGGAGATTTTGTAGGCCATATTTCCAAATCTATCACAAGTTTTTTTTTTAAATCCAGTTTTTAATGTTATATTAAATATCTTTAAATACCTCCCCGACCCCCGAATACAATTTATACATCAGCAGAATGTTTTGAATATTGCAATATTTTTTGCGTAGAGTTGCCTAGTTTATTTCCAGAATGTGTGATTGATGGCTTGATGAAGGGTTAGTTCATATATTCCTACTGGTTCCATTTGTTCCTACTAATATTATAATTATCCTACTAATATGCTAATGTTTGTGAGGATGGATGGATGGATGTTTATTACTCTTTCATGTCAAAACGGCTAACCAGATCTTGATACAATTTAGCATAGAGGTAGATTATAGTCTGGAATAACACATAAGACAGTTTTATTTTCGAAATCACGCAGGCAAAGCCGCGGGCGCCAGCTAGTCCGTAATAAAATGAACTCCTCCAATGTCAATATATGAATAAATTCACATCCGTGTCTCCTCAAAGGCACCGCATTATTTGCGGTCCTCGTAACAGGGTTATAAAATATACCTGGTATAGAGACGTAAAGGAATAAACGAAGCCAATAAAAACATTCACTTCCTCAGGCAATAATAACAAGCGGTAGCTTTAGAAGACGCCATGATATTACCCTTTATATGGAATCGTAAGGTAATGTCAAATAAATCGGCAAATAAGACTTACACTCGTTATATTACGGTTACATGGATTGGGGAGATACGGGGATTAAAAGCCTCATGTCTTCTCGTGTTTGAGGACAACATGCCGATTGCTTTATTTAAAAATTCTTGTGTTACTTTTTCTTGTTTTTTCTTTGATAAATGAGCCGATGTCGACTTTTCAGCCAGTGTCATGTTTAAATTTTGTTAGAGGTGGATTTTTTAAAGAAAGAGAGAGCCGTTCTGGCGTCGGGAGCCGAGAGACGAGACCCGACCACCTTAGACGCGGATCTGTGAACGGTGAGCAATGGGTAGCTCACCGTCTCTCTGTTTTATTCTTCGCGCGCCTCAAAGAGAAGTCACCAAAACAGAGGTGCCTGCCAGGGTTACTGCCTGCCAGGGTTGTGGCCCCACCTCCTTCTTGCCCATCATGCACAACCACTTGCACCTATTAGGATTTAAATGAAGCAAATACTAGGTGTACCGGTAGCTACAGACTGGTCTAACACAATACCAGTTTCATCGACACGAAAAGAAGAAGACCAATCTTCCTTTTCATTGAGTTTCTATTTATATAGAAGAGCTCCCATCCATGGTGTTGAACGTCTATAAAACTTTAGGGTCAAAGGCACAAATAGCCATTAAAAACTTCCCGTTAGAAGGAAACACCGTCCTGAAATTCAAAACTCTCACGTATAAAAAGCAAAAGTTAGGACATAGCGGTTTTCGTGACAGTTAATACGATATAACGTGATATTTATACCTCTCCAGGGCAAGTTTGGGATAGCTATAAGCTACGAATTCCGATCCCTCGAGTGTCTTTCTCGTATCGCACAGTTTTTGCATCTCAGCCGGGTTTTTTAAGTAAATATGTACATATGTGTGATCCTTTGATGTTGTCGTGTTTAAACTGGGAATGCTTTTTCGGAAATATCTGTTGTTTTTGTATCAGAATTCTTTTTAGTTATGATATTAAGGTATGCAAGCGTTCTGCTAAGTAATTCATACAACATATATATTAGAGAGAGATATAGATGAAAAACTAGTTATGAATGTAGTTGTATTTACTTATGCCTCTGTAATTATATTTTTGAAAAGATCAGGACAGAGAGAGAGGTAGTGAGGAGGGAATTAAAAAATAATATGTATGATGTCGGAGCTTTCGTTAGACTTCTATCTATACCTAGTAAGGAAGAAGCGATACTGATGTATAAAATGGTTGCTGCATCACTATCTCCCTCGCTTAGGCAATAATAATGTTATACTTAATTAAGGTTTAATTAATAAGGTTATAGTTAGTTAGATTAGTGTATGATGAGGCTGACATACCTCTGTAAGGTAAAAACATCTTAATAAATAAAAATATAATTTTATATAAGCATATTTGTACTAAGTCGAAAACAACACGCAATAATAATCCAGCACAAAATAACAGCTAAGTCTTCAAAGCATTCAGTTTTTGAACGTTCTTAAACAATCTCATCGGCCTAATCTACCGACGGATGAAGACATAAAATATGTACCGCGATAGTTTGCGGTGCGTTTGAGGCAAATTTGCATTTTTCCGAGCCATTTACCGCGGCCCACCGAACAACCCGCTGAGCGCCGGCCGGCACGCGGCCCGTCGACGAACACTTTGTTTACACGTTGTTTAATTTACTGATACTTCAATATCATTTATTGATTTAATGCTGACATTATCATGATTGGTTTTAAACAAGGAAAATTGGTTGCTTTGTGTGTATATACAGGGATAACCGATAATAACTTGAATTTATGCTGGCCTAGTACTTTTAGGGGTTATCAATATTTTATTAAAAAGTCGATATCACAGGACAAGCGAAATTATTTTATTAATTAAAAATCCACAGCCGTATTCTTTTTCCACCGACGTAAACAAACAAAAGTGCGAGTCGGACTCACGTACCGAGGGTTCCGTACACTCTAGCGATATAAACGGCCATATCTTTTGACCGACTAGACTTAGAGGGTTGATATTTTTATTCTTTCTCTTCTTCAATATTTATCAAAGCCTCATCGTACTAAAACATAACCATAAAGGCACAAAGACGACGTGTTTTGCTTTTAAGAATGTCCAAGTCTTGTTTTTCTCTGAAAATGAGCTTCAGGGGTCATTCTAACTGGTTATTGATCGTATGGTGACACCATGCGTTCTCGTCGCACGATGAGTTAAAACATACAGATTTCTAATTAAAGTTCGCTACTATCGCGCCAGCACAGGATGTAGGTAGTGTTTCATGGATCATTTTCATCGCACGACTAGAATGCATCGTGCAATCGTACGATCTCTGTCAGTTAGGTTGACGCATCAAATTTATCTTAGCATTAAAATTGTTGTAATTTGGGTGTAATAAATATTATAAATCCTAATTGTATTTTTTTTCACTTTTCCCAACACTAAGAGGTTCTAATGTATCGTGGGCAAATGTTTAAACTCACATACACAAAACACAAATATATGTTCCGTGCGGGGATCGAACCCGCGACACGCAGCGTAGCAGTCAATCGCCCAGCTACTGCCTGCACTTGCAACCTTGCCGTGAAAATTAAATAATAATAAAATTATTTAATTGAACGCGTAACGTCATCAAGTACTAATTATTTACTTTTAAGAACAACTCGCGAGCTGTCAATATTTTTAGTCTATGTTTCTTTTCCGCTTCTGTTTGTTTTTGACTCGAAAATGTGAGAAAACATCGTGGTGGTTTTTAAGTTATAAAGCGTGAAAAAAGAATCACTATAGTACTTATAGGTAGGCACCTATATAATGTAAAGAATACACTGTGAAAGAATCATAATATAAAAAAACTATGATTCAACTTTCTAAACCTACCACCCACTCCTACAAAACTAATTATAGTGTATTCGGTTATCTAGATGGATACCTCCAGGCAAAGTAGTAGGTATCTAGATAATCGTTACCCAGGTTTCAACCACCGCGAGAGATAATAGCCGATAGTCTGATGTTTTTCAGTCATTTACAACACGGAAACATTTCCTATCTTCTCTGCGGTTGAAAATGCTACATTGAAAGCGTGGTTGTAAAATAATACAGCGTAGCCCATGTTGTCGGAAAATGCAGGTAAAAAGTAAGTACGCGAAAGGATGTGTGCAGAAAATACTGAATTTCTTGTAACTAGATTAGATGCGTTATTAAAACATAAAGTTGGTTTTTATAGAGATAGAAACTATGATAAAAACAAATTGGGATTGGTTTATCATTTAGATGATTTAGATAACAAGACCTTACTGTAGACGTTTTCTTCTATGCTTAATAAAAAAACCGGTCCAAAGCGAGTCAGTCTCGCACACGTTTCCGTATAAACATGTAACATAAACAGCCATATCTTTTGACTGCGTAGACTTAGAGGGTTGATTTTTTCAGAGCACAAAGGGCCATACAGACTTGAGTATATGGTTTTAATTTCAACTCGATAGCTCCACGCGTTTTCGAGATGACACAGACAAACAAATGGATACCAAATTGATCCAATAATGGGACCGTTTTAGCCTTTCCTTTTGAAGTATGAAATCCAAAAAAAAAACAGTCAAATGCAAGAAAAAATATACTTAACACAACAAACAAATCAAAGAGACACTCCACAACGTTACCTATATACTTGGACTATTAGATTCTTTCTAAGAAAAATAAAGTTTAAACCTCGTTTAATTAAAACCAAAGCTTTTATTCAAAGCACGTTTCATTACGTAAAAGACGAATTCTTCTTAATTAATTAAATAATTTCTAGAGCAGGCTTTATTTTTTCGTTTTTCTCTCCTAATGATGTTTTGTGTCGTTGGCGAGGTCGCCGTCGACGGAGGAGCGAGCCCTGAATATTTTAAGAGGCTCAACAATTGTTAACTGACACGTAAAAACCCCAACCAGTATATATTTTGTTCGGTCCTGGATTTGGGTATTTAGTGAGCCTTGATATACATAGATCTGTATAAATTATGATTAAAGGCAGCTCTTGGCCTCTTGGCAGAATTAAGTTTTGGACTAATCTTACAGTGATCAGCTACCCTCCCATGACGTCTTAAAGCAGAACTTATTTCACTGAGGGAAAGAGAGTTATACAGGGTGTCTAGCACCATCTCTTTCCCTCAGTGGAATAAGTTCTGCTTTAAGACGCCATGGTAGGCCTACAGTTTTTTACCGTTGCTTCTCACTATATTTATTTATTTATTCTCCATCTTTCTACTATAATTATATTGTCACCTAATGCTATAGTTTACACAATAACAGTATGTTTAATTAAGTTTTGTTATTAATCTTTACTAATATTTTAAAAGCGAAAGTGAGTTTTTTGGTTTCGTCTTCACGCCTAAATGGCTAAGCTGATTTTGATGAATTTTGGTACAGACATAGTTGAAGCCCTGGAGACAGATATAGGCTAACTTTTTTTAGCGCTAACCGTGCCGCCAAAATAATGTTTACAGCTTCAAGTTTTAATAAATAGAGATGTTTTAATAAAAAAAAAAACTCTGGTTTAGTTTATGTTTTATTTCGTGACCAGTTAACACTATTTCTCATTGTTTTCGTTTTAACCCTGCATTTTAAAACCAAACTTTCCGTGCCACCCAGCTCACTAACATTTTGTTATTTCACGGTTAAAATAAAAGAATGTCAACTCTTAAACAAAAGGTTGTGTAGATTTAAACGGTGTTCAAAATAAATTCATATCCCTCGTTTTTTTGTTTTCATAAAAAAGTATTGCGGCAGGTTTTATACTGGCCGTTTGGTATGTTGACGTCAATTTTTTATCTTTGACAACTTTATTGCGAAATGAAAAACGTATTTTGTATGATTTTCTAAGCCTATTCTATTTTGTAGTCTCAAATTAACTTGTCTCTTTATTTTCTGGCTTTCACGAAATAGATGATACACTGAGTATTCGTATTTTTTTTAATTATGAAGAAAAATGAATGACAGTGGCCAGTTTAACTTTATGATACGAATAGTAACGAACACAGTTAAGTGCTTACAGCCTTTTTAGAGACATTTATAAACGTCTAGTTGAAGCTTCCAAAAAAAAATCTTGCTCTCACCTTTTCTTCCCTCTTCCTACACCTTTTCTCACGTGTTAAGCCTATGTCCGTCTCCAGAGTCCCAACTATCTCTGCACCAAAATTCATCAAAATCGGTTTGGCCGTTTAGGCGTGAAGACTTTGCAAACAAACTCACTTACGCTTTAATAATATTAGTAAGTATTAAACAATCATACTACTGTTTTTTTTTATTTCAAAATAAATGTATAGTGTATGTTTGTATTGCTAAGAGAACCTCATTACTCTTAGCTTTCCTCGTCTCCAATGATACCACGATCTTTCTCCACACATCACTTACTGCGAATCCTTTTTCAATTTGTCTAAGAGGCGATACTCTGCTAAGAGTGGCATCACACGTGTGCTCTGTTCCGCACGAATAATCTAAGCTTACTTAACAAAAGATTTGTAGAAATATATGTGAGAATTGCAAAACGTTCATCGGAAGGTTGCAGAGATGTTTTTGAATCATTGACTTCTAATTCACTCTCTTCTTCTTTTGGAAAAATGTACAGAGATTTGATATTTTTTGTCGGCTCTAGATGCTCCGATGTATCATAACTCTGCAGTATTAAGATAATTACTTATTTATTTTTAACCGACTTCATAAAAAGGAGGAGATCCTCAATTTGCAAAATTCTTTTTTCGTTTGATAGGGTTTATTTTCCAGGTGTTCTCATATCAATGTTAAAAAAAATAAAACCGACTAACTAAAAAGTGAAAAATAACTTTACTTACGGAAGCCGGTGGCAAAAAAGTCAAGGAAACCAACAAAAGTCACCGACTTCTGGAAATAAAGTTATTAGCCACGTTATAGTTCTTTTTTGGAAGTCGGTTTTAATTTTAACAAAAAAGTTTTGTATTCCAGCAGTTTTTTTACAGTCAGCAAAGAAGATAAGTATTAACCAGGCTCGTCAGATAAAGTTATTTTTTCTTTAAAAACGATGGATGTCTTCAACTTAAATTTATAGAACTGCCTCACAGTAGTCCCTGAAGAGTTAGGCAGAAATATACTCTAAATACTCTACTCTAATCTAAACTCCATGGCTGCTATTCAAACGTGTTTTCTATCAAATCAATTTTAATTTATTCTATGTGTTGGAAAAAAATTAAATTTAATATTTTCATGAATTTTTATGAAAGTTTCATCTGTTTCTGACGACCCTGGTTACTTACCTCTTTTTCTAACTGTACAGTAGTTTTTCCGGCGGTTTTCGCGTGGAAGTTAGAAATTATTTCACGGAAACGCAGGTATAAAATCCCCAAGACATTACCTGTGTCGAATGTCTTCCAAATTAGTTTATCTATTCGGACATGAAAAGGTTATAGATAAATAAACAAGAGTTATGAGTAAAAAGGACATTGCTCTGTGCCTATACATTGTTGGCCCTTGAGCCAAGCGCATCGGAAAATTATATATTGTATCATCTTTCATAAGTAAACTGTTTTATGATCTTACTTTTACAGCGGACTAGCAGATCAGATGTATTAAAAAAAAATGTACTAGATTTTGAGGTTATAATGGAACCATAACAACGAAAATTTAGGTATGAATTTTCAAAGTTATAAATGATTTTTAAGAAAATGATAAAATTAAATGATATCATAGTACATTCAACATTTAAAAAAAAATATTAAAGCAAAGACAATTTGGACATTGTCCTTTTATCTCTAGTCTTAACACAAAACTTGAGTATCTATCTCGTATCGTATACGTGACCCGAGAGTCTTTTGTTTGTCAACTTATGAGGCATTCTAATTTCAAACAGTTGATTTGTTTAAAAATACCTATAAAAACAAATATTACTCGATCTCAAAACGCCAACTGTTGCCAATGATATGCATGAATGAATTAGAATATAGAATAATAGAATAGATATCTATTTAAATGAACCGTTAGGAAATGTAGTCGTGATTGCAATATTCTATTTGATGCTATAATTTTAGCGTATTTACCACTTTACTATTTGAAGTCCGTTTAAATTAGTTTTACCGTGAAAATATCAGTGAAAATTAATAATGTGCGCTGCTGTAATGAAAATTCGTTTAAATGGCACTAGTAAAACCAATGTAACATTAGTTAATCACTATGTAATCGATTATACTCTAAAGCGATCAATTTCTAAGCGACAAAAATAAAAGGCTCGCTTTCAGCAGCGCCTCGAGGTCTGAGTCTAGTTAATGGCAATAGACACGCCTCTTGGCGGATATTATACGGGACTTGTAACATAACTGGCGAAATGTGGGTCACAACACTAATCCTTTGGGATAGTCGGTAAGATTAGAAAAAAGGCGACAAGTACATGTTGCCGATTGTACTCGTGTTTACAATCCATTTCCAAGTACTTAGCTAATACAGCATGTTTTAAAAAGGTGTGATAATATTTTTTTAAGAAACCATAGAGTTGCACAGAATTACAGCTAAAGTTGAGTAAATGTCGACAATGACATTTTTTACATATGTATTATAAAATCAATAAGTCTTAATAAGCAATATTATGTTCACTTACAACTGTTACAGTTGTAAGTTAAATTAACATATAAGATTGCGTAATATGTTAATTTAATATGTTGTGTAACGTAATATGTTAATTTATTTTTAAGGTATGAAATTAGTTAGCAAAGCACAGGAGCCTGTCAGGGCCCCTGCCTGCTGGGTTACGCTTGTTCGAAAGAGATACCGCGTCGAACCTAAAGAGCAAAAGAAGGAACATGTGAACATTTTAGTCAGTACAAGTCTGACACTCCCCCCCGCTCCGTTCAGAGTGGGTGAATCAGTGTTTGATGGTTTCATTTTAGCAAAAAAAGGCATGGAATTAAGAAGAAAACAAAATACAAAAGATTATATAACACATAATTATGATATGTGCTCCAGAATACAGAGAAAAAAAATAACTCAAATAAGGTGGTGGTCACAGAAATTGGACAAGTCTATCCATGAAGCCGTTTGGGCCGTTTAAGTATTGATGTACGGGACAGCTGATTTTGATGTTGTATCAGCCACATTACTTACTACCCCGCTCTCATGGGTAGTAGCCTGATGTTGTACAACCTATGTTACTTCCTGATAATGTAGCTTCTTATTAGTGAAAAATATGGTTAAAACCGGTCCGGTAGTTTTGGAGCCTATTCGATACAAATAAACAAACAATTATTTCCTCTTTCCAAAATGCTACCTTTTGCCCGCGGCTTCGCTCGCGTTAAATTCGGGGTAACACAGTTGCCCTTGCGCCTTATTGATTTGTAATAGCAACGCAAAGTTTTCCTTTTCTTCCCTCTTTCTCCCTCACATCCCATTAAAAAAAATAAAAATAGCTTATGTCCGTCTCCTGGTTCCCAACTATCTCTGTACCAAAATTCATCAAAATCAGTTTAGCCATTAAAGCGTGAAGAGGTAACAAACAAACAAACAAACTCACTTTCAGTATTAGTAAGGATTGTATGGTATACATAAAATTAACGCTTAAATGGCTATTAAATAACTTAATATTTTGTTATACTAAGATTCTCAATGTATTCTAAGAGCTAGAGTACACTCGCACAGACAAGTTTCAGTGAATAATTGACTCCGTGACTGTACAGGTAAGAGGCGGGTACGAACTTCTTGTGGCTTGTCTCCTCGTGATTACGATCTGTTCGAACCCAGTCGAGAATAGATTTACGAATCCTTATTGACTTCATATTATAGCAGATAAGCAGTGATGCGGGATAGGGTGTAGGTACGGGTCTAGTGACGACATGCCGTGTCGACGGCGCGTTTGAGTTCCACGCGCGCCTCAAAGAGATGTCAGCAAAGCAGAGGAGCCTGCCAGGGCCATTGCTAGCTGGGATTGCGGGTTGTTCGAAGAGATACCGTGGCCCCGAAATATAAAGGGCAAAAGAAGAAACATGGGTGGGTTTTAGTTAGTACAAGACCAACCCTCCCCCTGCAGCACCCAGAGCATGGGAAGTTATTTGAAGATTTGCAATCAGTAAAAAGAAAAGTTAGCACATATGTTCTGACGGCACTAAAATTTAGCTACCAGGATAGGTACCAATCACACGATAAAGAAAAAGAATTGCAGTTAAGACATATTCATACCATCACGCCTATATTATCAAAATGCTAGGTAGCTTAGTACAAGCCAATATGTTTATTTGCCAGACAAAATTGTGTGGAAAAAAAATTACAACGATAACTTTTACGTTGGTTTCTATCTTTTCCTTATGGATTCGATCAACTTCAGGTCAAGATTGAAATTTCTTTATTGTCTTTCATTATAATACTTCCACGTAGAAACTGTGTTTTCTATCTCTTCATGACGTAAAAACAAGATGAAAAGGAGGAAGAAAAACAAAGAGATTGACTTGGAACGGTCCCAAACGAGAGGTGATGTAAGATCAGTGACGAGATTTCTTTTAGATTTAATTCATTTTCGGTATTGGATCTATGAGTTATAGTAATGCATGTTGTTCACGTAAAATGTTACTTACATGTTTTTTTTTTCATTCGTTTTGAAAACTGTGATGTTTTTGGAATTAAACTGATGTATTCTTTACTGACTTGGGGCGGCTGAGAAAACAAATGAAATAAAATTGCTTAGAGCGACCACGATTCGACTCACGACACCGACCTGTAGGGTTACTATGACATCTTATAGCAGTTCTTATTCCTGTGTGAGAAAGAGATGGTGCTACACACCCTGTATAGCTCTGTCTCTTTCCCTCAGTGGAATATGTTGTGCTTTAAGATGTCATGGTAGGGTAGCAGCACTCACACCAAGGAAACAAGTAAAGAAAACACTCTCTACTGTGTTGTATTACGTGTTGTGTTGCAGTGCGAATGTTAATACAACTTTTTTGTGAATAAACATTATTATGATTATAGTGAATGTAAAAAACCGGGCTAGTGGACTCGCGCACCGAGGGTTCCGTACAAACTTGCGGCTTAATCGTCAACTCGCGCCTCATAAACTCGCGACTGCGCGCGAGTTAACACTTTCCGATTTTACCTAAAAGACAAAACACTCGGTCGCGAGTTGACTACAACAAAAATAGGTAAAATCAAAAGGTGCTAACTCGCGCGCAGTCGCGAGTTAACGAAGCCCGAATTAATGAGGCGCGAGTTGACGAATAAGCCAAACTTGCAAAATAAACGGCCGTTTCTTTTGACTACGTAGACTTAGAGGGTTAATTTTTTTCACAGCTACAATGGACTACAATCTTAAGTATATTTTTTGATTTCAACTCCTTACCTTTAGTCATTCTTGAAATAAAGGGTCTTGACAGACAGGCAGACACACGGACCACAAAGTGATCCTTTATGGATTCAGATTTTTCCTAAACCCTAAAACCCGATAAGCTTCTGACGGGACATGACACAACACAACACGATACGACACAATGTCACACGTCATCTGTCTCTTGACGTAACTTGTCGCCAGTCACATCACCTGAGATTGTCACAACATAATTGTTTCGCTTGGCTCAAGTGAGTTTGTCAAACAAATCACATAAATACTTCCCGCAACTAGACACACATTCCCACACACCCTCGATCAACATTCATCATCCAACAAGACAGTACAAAGCCGAAATCCCTTTAATAAGATTTGTTTCTTTTAAGGCATCCAACACAATTCATCATGGGTATTCCATTCCGCAACAAAAAAAGAGAACATAAAGGGATGATCCCTTTGAAACTTACAAGTTTTATATTTTTCTTTGTACTTTCAGCTTTGATGGAAGTTTGGCTTTGTTTGGAGGGACTGGCCGGCCGTAAAGAGTTCAAGAAACCCGCCCACGGCATTAGCCGGGGGAGGTTTTCTTCCCGTCCATGGCCGACGCTAAATAACAAAACAAGAAATGACTTGCTGAATGGAGCTGTGATATCAATGGAGTCGGAACTTATTACCGGCTGAATGTGTTGCGTATGTTTGCATGAGAATGAGGATGAATGATTTATGGGGTTTTGTGTCTTGGCTTGGTAAAGATAAGGTTAGTTTTAATATAGACTTACAACAGGTAAGGAGCAAGTTTAACTAGTTAGTGCTGATTATCATCTGCCTAGACTTTAAGCTAATATGTTAAATTAAATGATAATGATAAATTATGTTTATTTTGCAAGTAGGTTTTCAGAAACATTTATACACGTTTTTTTTTTAAACTAAACTAGATGAGGCCAGTGTTTCGTACCCGACTACTCTGAGAAGAAACAGCCGAAACAAACTCAGAGGTCATAGTCTCTTTTAAGGTCCAGACAAAAAAATCTTGGTCAACTTACATGAGGACTATGCAGATAAGTGTCTGAAATAGTCTTTCCAAGAAAGCACCACACAGATTGAGTGGACCTGTCCAGTCAGTGCAAGCGTTTGTTGTGTAGCTCGACTCAAAACTGTTGGGGTCGGCTTCCAGTCTTACCGTATTCTGCTGAACTCCATAAAACATTTTACAAGAAGCAAATGCATATCTGAACTTCACAACTCAGTTAAATAGTTGTTTTTTCGTTTATGATCTTCCATAAACTTTATTTTTTCTCCTTAGGTCTTGATTTCGGTTTTCAAGTTATTATTTTCCTCTAAAAGAGCATACAGTTTCTCGTTGATACTCTCGGACACCTTTTTGGTGATCTACTTCAGTTATCTCACGCGTTTGTGCTGACATTTCTTGTTTCATTTTTTGCCAGAAGGCATCCATTTGTTATTCCATATTAAGATAGTTTTGTGTACTGATTTATTATTGGTGACCCAAAATTTACCGTGGAAACACTGGTTTGAAACTGACAACACTAGTTTAAAGTAGTTCACAAACTCAGTTAATAACTTATTAATACGATACTCCTTGGTAAGGCTGCTTGTCACACTTTGGAGTCACTGGCTATCTGTGAGGACTGTCAAGGATTTACAAATGATAGCCGGGACTAAAGGCTTAGCGTGCACTTCCAAGGTACGGAGAAAACTTAGTCTTACATCCAAGGAACAACCTAAACAAACGCGGCTTAACCTCAAAATCGACCCGAACGTTTGTGGCCGTTTTTAGATTAGTTATATTCAGATAACACTTATGAATTGGAAGCACTTAAAGTATTAACTCCAAGTGTTAAAATTCAGTACCTTTTTTTAAGCGTCTATAAACAGAAGTACTTATTTCTGGTCACAAGTCTTAAGTTAAAGTTAATTTTATTCAAATTCAAAGCTAGAAAAAGAACCTATTTGTAAATTTTTCCTTTCTTTTATCAAGTTATACAGTGATTACACCCACTGGCGTATCCAGCTAGCAGAAGATCTTCAAAGGTCGCTCACAGGCATCTGTGGAGGCAGTAATGCCATTAGTATCCTATACCTTTGGTATCGGTGATCGTATTACGGTAGTATTAGAACTCCAACGCAAACTGCCCACTTCAAAGAAATAAGTATATTATCCTCTTTAGGATAATGAAGTTGTGCTTATGACTTGTTCATTTAAAAAAAAAACATTTTTGAAAAAAAAAACCACACACACAAAAAGTTTTTAATTCAGCCTTTTTAGTTGTGATAAAAAAACGGTTCTATCTTATACAAATTCTTATCGAGTATTCAATTTCTATAAGCGCAAAACCTCCACATACATTTTAACAAATAATATGTATGTATTATAATAGAACTCATAAACTACCGAAGCAATATAGATAAATTGATACGGCAATAATCGGTAGTATCCTTTTCGATTATAAAACAGTTTTGAAAATTGGTGGACAATTGACGGATAAATCGGGAACACACATTAAAAAAAATAGATGAATTAGGAAACTCCTCTTTTTTTGAAGTTGATAAAAACTAATATAAATAAAAATAAATTTAAAAAAATATTTTATTTAAATTTTTTTATTTCCCAAAAAATAGTTTTGAGTGAGACATTAAAATTAGTGACAAATTTAATGTGATTTGAAACGTAAAATTCATCTCATATCTCAATAACTACACGTCGTGAAATCTTCAGTTGCTGAAATCTTTATCCATGTAATATTTTTTCTTTAGTATTTTCCACTATAAAACTGTCATCATCTGCCTAGCCTTTTCCCAACTATGATGGGGTCGGCTTCCAGTCTAACCGGATGCAGCTGAATATCAGTATTTTATATGGAGCGACTGCCTATCTGACTTCCACAACCCAGTTAATACTGGGTAATACAATACCCCTTGGTAAGACTGGTTGTCAGACTTTCGGAACACTGACTACCTGTAACGACTGTCAAAGATCTACAAATGACAGCCGGGACCAACGGCTTAACGTGCTTTCCGAGGCACGGAGGAAACTCGGTATGTAACGGGTGATCACCCATCCACAGACCAACCTAGGCATGCGCGGCTTAACCTAAAGATTGACCCGATCGACTACTATTTATTTAGCCACGAGCTCCTCCTCCTTCCACTATAAAACTGTATAGTTCAATAATGCAGGTTAGTTTTGATTCCAAAAACAGTAACATTCATTTTCAAAGTTTCTTTGAGAAATATGAGGTACAAATTTATTTTTGCAGTGTAAAGTTTATAAAGACTACAGAACCATTAAACATCTGACTCGGATCGTACTTAAAGGGTTTTAAGCATATCCTTTGGTCTCCTATTACGACACCCACGTGAAGCGACTAGATTTACATCTATAAATACATATTATCTGATACTTCCGTCGTCACAAATCTTTGGTTGCCATATACCTATCAAAGGTTGCCCGTATAATACAATCACGCCCACGGTACCAAGGGATTATACCGATATGTCCTTTGAACACCTTTTGCTTGTGAAATCCCACGTTTATAAATATTTATTTTTGTACACACAAAACACATATAGCACAAAGGGACTGCTTATTTCATTTAGAAATCTCTTCTAGCAGACATTATATTATATATTTAAAATGTTGCCCCACACTAGGAATTTTCCCTGTATCGTGGGTGCGTTTATACACATTTAAACTCACATACACGAAATATGATACATACAACATACAACGACTAACTGTAGGTCATACAAATATTTGTTCCGTGCGGGGATCGAAACCGCGACACGCAGCACAGCAGTCGATCGCTCTGCCACTGCGCCAACCGTGCCGTCATATTGATTGATGAACGAAATACTTTCGGATTATTCGAGAATGAAATACGAGCCAAATAAGCACTTTCACCATCCTTTACCCCTTTGATTGGCCATAAAAATAAACAAATAAAACCTACACAAAATAAATACAATTACGCTAAAGATATAAAATTACAAAGCTGAACGTACGAATTCAATTTTTCACGAAACGACTCGAACATTTTCATAAGATCAACCAAAGAAACGGACCTCGTATTATAACGTAGAATTTCTTGGACAATTCGTCGAAGAAAAATTGAAATAAGTCCTCTATTTGCATTAGAGGATTGCGACGAGAACCCTCTGCAAATATCAGGAATGTTGAGGAAACTACTCGAGCAATGATGTCTTCTGAAAGCTACCTCTTTTACATCAACCTGTATATTGCCCGATGGAACGAATATCGCCTCACTATTCAATATTTTCAGAATGGTTTTGATGTTTATTTACCTGTGCCTCGTTTACATCGATATCTTAAGTGCTGTTTGAAGAACCCTTAGCTTAATAACCTAGAGCCTATTGAACTAGGTTATTATGTACGTATCCCATCTACTTAAGTAGTTAGAAAAGCAAATATATTTGGTTTATAATATAATTTCTTTGCATACTTGTACTCACTTATTTTGTGTTACACACAAAGAAAAGAAACATAAAGATGCTAGAAATGTATTGAAAAAATTAAAAAAAATATATAAAAACACGCTTAGGGTGACGTCAAACTTATACTCAAAGCATTTATTTCAATAAGACAATTCTATTTTTGGGGTAGGAAACCAACAAATAACTTCCCCCGCTCTAGGCGGAGCGGGGGGGAGTATTAGGCTTGTACTGACTAAAACCCACCCTACCGACTATTGTCCTTTATTTCCCAGGCAGATGACGTCCGCCTTTGTATGCCTTGGGCATTTTTCAGTCAATCTTAAGGTGATGCAGAGACAAAAACATAGTAGGTGCAATATGACAGGAAACATCAGTTTTATTAATAATAAGTACATATATACATACTTACATAGAAAATATACAAAAGTAAAGAGAGGTAAAAATTACTAATTAGGATGAAAAACTGACAACTTTTTTTTGAGATGAGACTGCCAACTTCTTACGTAAGTGTTCGCGAGCTCGTCCGGCCCTGGTTCAGGCCATGGTCCGGAGCGAGAGGGAATGGGAAGCGGTCACCACCTTCTGCGAAGCAGTAATGCTAGCAAAGGAGGTGGCCGGGCGTTTGAGGGAGAGAACATCTGCCCAACCCAGCCGCCGCGGGAGACGCCCATGGCGCCGGGCGCCGCGAGACGACTCCCGGCCACCGTAGATGCGGGCCTGTGGGCGGTGAGCAATGGGTAGTTCACCGTTCGTCCGTCGATTGACGACAGGCCGTGTCGACGGCGCGTTCGTGTTTCACGCGCGCCTCAAAGAGAGTCAGCAAAGCAGAGGGGCTTGCCAGAGCCTCCGCCTGCCGGGGTTACGAGTTGTTCGAAAGAGATACCGCGGCCTCGGAACGTAAAGGGCAACAGAAGGAACATGGGTGGGTTTTAGTCAGTACAAGTCTGACATGCCCCCCCGCTCCGCCCAGAGCGGGGGAAGTCATTGGATGACTTCCCACCCGAAAAAAAAAAAAAAGTGTTCGCGATTTTACCTTAAATGTAAACCGACCGGTTATTTGTATTCGTCTTCAATTTGTGATCTTGATTGATTGCAATACCAAACTTATACCAAACACGGCAAGAGTAGTAAGTATTCCTTTAAAAAATCTCTTACGTAATTTGTTAAGAAATCAAAAAGCTTTTACTTATTTGAAATTCAAAGTTTTCTTCTTATTAAAACAAAGTTGCAAGTTTTATGCTACGGTTCTTATTGTAGAACTGAATTTAAAATTAAACAGGAACTGTTAAACGTGCTTTGTATTTTAAGACAAGGTTTGTGATGAAAATTAAAACAAAAGTAAGTAGAACATTTGTTTTAGAGGTTAGTTTTAAATGATGCGGAGGAATGAGAAAAATCTTGACGACACGGTTGGCGCTGTGGCTGAGCGGTCAACTGCTGCGCTGCGTGTCGCATGTTCGATTCCCGCACGGAACAAATATTTGTATGGCCTTCAGATAGTTGTTCCAGACCTGGCTGTTTGCGTATGTGAGTTTAAATGTTATGTATAATGTTTAAATGTACGTTATGTCACGATACAGGAGAAATTCCAAGTGTGCGGCAACGTTTAAAAAAAAAGAAAGAAATGTCGTGAAGAAAGTTTTGAGTTTAAACGTGCATGGGTATAAGAGTAGATATAGATGGGTGGTAGACCAAAGAAACGGCGGGTGGACTGTGTGAAAGATGATATGGCAAGAAAGGAGGTGTCCCATGAAATGAGGAATAAAAGTGGAGTATGGAAATATAGAATAGTCCTTAATGTATAGAAAGTAGGTTTAAGTTAGTAGGTATGCGAACAGTAAACATAGAACCATATCCAGATGATATTTAGTGATAAGTGAATAATTTATAATATGTGTAGTATCGGAAAAAAGGTATAGACCGATACCAAAACGTATTTTAGTGTTAAGTATGCTCTGTAAGTGAGGATGCAGAAAGTGATTCAAGTATGGTATAAGAAAGTCAGCGAGCAAGAGAAAGAGCGAGTGAGAGAGTGAGGGAAAAGGTTGCGAGGGCTGAGGGTCACTTTTCTAACCTGAGTGCAACAGAATAATTTTGGCGTACGACTAGATAGGACGTGCTTTATATTTTCTTTGTATTTCTTGTGTCATGCTTACCAATATTATAAAAGCGAAAGTGAAATTGTTTGTTAACTCTTCACGCCTTAATGGCTAAACCGATTTTGATGAATTTTGTTACAGAGATAGTTGGGACTCAGGAGACGGACATAGGCTTTTTTTAAAAGTGGGATATGAGTAAGAAGGAGGGAAGAAAAGGGATGAAAAATGGAAAATGAGGAAGAAAAAAAGGAGAAAAGAGAAAACTAAGCATTGCTATTACAAATCAATAAGGCGCAAGGGCAAAAACTGCAGGTAGCAGGATAATAGTTTAACATATACATTGTATTGCATATACAATTCATGTATTGTATATGCAATACAATACATGAAGTTAAGTTTACCAAGGTCAGCGCAGCATTCCCCAAATAACTAGGGAGAAGGGCAGGAGATTGATGAGTGGTTCGTTTTAAAAGAAGTTATTTTACTTCATTTTGCTGCAATTGGTTAAACTGCTGAAGTTAAAGAGATGCTTGAAGACTCCCAATGACAAGGATTGATACTAGTTTCCAAAGAATCCAAAAAAGGCGACATTATTGATGACAAGAGCTCTCGAATAACGTTAGAAAGAGAGGGAGGATATAAAATAAAATGGCGCACAATTTATATCAGCGCTCCTTGAGTTTGAGTGCATGTTGCAGTTTTTAACGCAGTACGCTACAGGCGCACGTGACTCTGTGCTGTAACGACCTGCTTCAGAATCGGCTGCAGCTCTATATTTCTCGTAAAAGTAAAGTGTTTACGACACAGCCAATTCCGAGAAAAATACTGAACAGTCGGAAGCATTAATGGGTGGATAAAAAGATTGCTTCACAGAAGAAAGATAAAGAAAGAAAGTATATTTATCGTCACTGGGGCAACTAGCACACAAAATACCAAAAAACGGCCCAGTGAAATCGAGGGTTCCGTACAAACTTGCGACATTTGTTTGACGGTACGTTTGGCGCAGCGGCTGAGCGAGCGACTGCTAAGCTGTGTGTCGCCGGTTCGATTACCGCAAAATGTTAAAGCTACAGTCCCGGTCACAAGCCATAATAACTTGTCAAAGTACTGTAGTTGCCTATTCCAAAGCGTTGATCTCTATGGAGAAACATGGCCAAGAAACTCCCAGTATAACTCCCAGTTATACCCGTGTCAGGTCAGTGGATCCCTTATTTTTTAGGTGTTGAAATGCTCGATGGATGTCCTCCGCATGACGGAAGGGTCTGCCAGACTCATCATCTGCCTAGCCTTTTCCCAACTATATTGGGGTCGGCTTCCAGTCTAACCGGATGCAGCTGAATATCAGTATTTTACATGGAGCGACTGCCTATGTAACTTCCACAACCCAGTTAGTACTGGGTAATGCTATGACTACCTGTAACGACTGCCAAAGATCTACAAATGACAGCCGGGACCAACGGCTTAACAACGGCTTAGGGTCTGCCAGACTCCAACTGACTAAAACCACACGGTGTTCATTCTCGTGACTTCTGGCTGGGTGCGGGGACACAATCGCATTCTACACAATCACCCCAGCAGCAGTAGATCCTCCCTTATCTATAGAGGGCTAAAGACCTTTACACCCAGTTTTAATGGTAGTTATGGTCAGATCTGTTAGGTCTCCATCAACGATTAAAACAGTAAAAAAACTAATTGGTTTTTAGCTAAACTTTCTAGGAATCTACCACAGTCCGATACATTGAGACGAAGCATTCCCTGATTTTTTTATCTAAATCGTATTCAAAAGAAGAAAAGAACATTTTATTTTGTTTATAAACTTCTTCATTCGATCAAATTCATGTTTCCATTCAACGCCACTTTGACGTCAAATGAAGCACTCCGAAGTCACAGAAAAGAGAAAATATAATTTAAATTACGCATATGGTTGCGTTCAGCAGAAATTGTACGGAAACAAAATTGATAGGATCAATTTAAGGAGAAAGACGGGTGCTTCGAAAACTTTTGCAATTACACTCGTCTCGCGTCGTTTTAGTTAAACAATAAAGTTTAATACAACATTGAGAAGTCTTCAGAAGTCTTTATCAACAGAACGAAATGTTTCCGAGTGTTTTTATAATTTAAGATTCCAATTTCGTGTCGTGTATGTCTTAGAGCGCTAATTAATAGTATTTGCTCTGAGAGGATCGCGAAACAAGTTGCTGAACAAATAAGTAAGTTGTAAGATACGACTTACAGGAAACGTTCGTTGAAAACACTATCTCAAGTGTAAACATAAACTCGAGCAGTGTATTCGTCGGAGAATAAGTTGGTAACTAAAATATTGTGTGACTGTTTCAAGTTATGCTATTATATGTTTTATAAGTTAACTGAGCTTTATGATTTTGACTTATCGTGTTAAACACTTTTGGAGTCTTTTTTCGTAGATTTTTTGCAGCTTTCTACAGTGAACTCAACTATAGATTATTTTAGGGTTCCATACCTCAAAAGGTAAAACCGGCACCCTTATTGGATCACTTTGTTGTCCGTCTGTCTGTCCGTCAAGACCCTTATCTTTTGAACACGTGGAGGTATCGAGTTGAAATTAAAACCATATACTCATCTCTGTGGTCCCTTGGAGCTGCACCCGCGGGCCGTGTAAGCAAGCCTCTAATGCCCCGTCCCAATAAACAAAAACGACTCGTTTTGCTTACGGACAGTTGTATTTTGACATAAGTTCTATGAGACTTAAGTTAAAATACAACTATCCGTAAGCAAAACGACTCGTTTTGCTTACGGACAGTTGTATTTTGACATAAGTCTACGCACGCAAAAGATAATGGCTGTTTATGTCGAGAATTTGTACGGCTCACTCTTGGCCGGTTTTTAAATGTCAATGTCAGTAAAGTTAATATGGCGGTTTATTATTCAAAAATGCAATCAGTATAATTCATAGATACGCATCTAAAAAAAATGCATTACATTGTGCGATTGTAGTTTGGACTTGGGCTTAAGTTCATCAAAGCCATTGCAAAACAATAACGTTAAAACCAACTATTAAGTTTAGGACCATACTAACTACAGGCACATACGTAATACTGAGTACTATTTTATTATTTGGTGCTTTTCTATTATGTGTGACCAAAACTATCGAATGTTTTAACCATGATTTATCTTTGTGAAAAACATTGAAATGAACAGAAGGGCTACTATGACATCTTATAGCAATTCTTATTCCACTGAGTGAAAGAGATGGTGCTAGACACCCTGTATAGCTCTGTCTCTTTCCCTCAGCGGAATAAGAATTGCTTTAAGAGGTCATAGTAGGGTAGCTGATCGTCATGATATAAAATCTCGTGTTGAAATAAACAAATATAGAGAGCAAGGAATCGCCGAATTAGATTTATGCTCAAGTAACTCTAGTCTGTCTGTATTTTTATAATAGTGTCGACAAGTCACGAACAAGTCTGACACCTCGTGCCGCCCGAAGTAGGGGAAGTTATTTTATGATTTCCTACCTGCAAAAATGGCCCCAATGTATTTGGGAAAGGCTAGGTTAGATGATGACGTTCCTAGCACGGTCATAGTATGGTAAGGTGTAGTGGGCATGCAAACCCCTTTAAGCCTGTTATAAACCTACCGGGGTTGCGGGTTGTTCGAAAGAGATACCGCGGAACATAAAGGACAAAGAAAGAATATGGGTGGGTTTGAGTCAGTACAATCCTGACACTCCCCCCGCTCCGCACTGAGCGGGGGAAGTTATTTGATAATTTCCCATCCACAAAAAAGTCTGTTATAAAAAGCATGTAGAGTGTATTTGTGTAATATTATCCGCATACGTCGGGTTCGTTGAGAATGTCATTTGCTTAATGAAGCTAAGGAAATATGAAAAGCGTCTAGAGCTTTGTACCAATTTCAATTACAGAGGATTTGCAAAGTAATGTAGGGTTATAACAGTGAAGTATTTTTATTTTCGGTTTGTGATTTCATTTGTTTGCGCAAACTGTGTGTAGGTGGGTGAATATTATGATACACGATATATGATTATATATTCTAAATGGGACATCACGCCTGTAATCCCAAAAGGGTTAGGTACAGAGTAAAATAATGTGGGTGTTATATACGTTCCTAATAGTACTCCCACATTTTGCCAGTTATCTTTGAGTCCCATATAATAGGACAAATTTATTACTATCGACCGGAAAAAAATCTAGACTTAAACCTGCTACTGAGAATAACACTTTTCCCGGTTTAGGAATCGAATCTAAGATCTCAACCCGAGGTTGCGGGTTGTTCGAAAGAGATACCGCGGCACCGGAACTTAAAGGGCAATCGAAGGCAGACGGGTGGGTTTTAGTCAGTGCAGGTCTGATACTTCCTCCCGCTCCGCCCAGAGTGGAGGACGTTCTTTGTTGATTTTTGTTGACCATTCGCAAGAAAAAACGAAATTATGCTCAGTAGCCTCAGCAGTAATTATACTAACACCATGTGAAAGTGAGTGATAAGAACAAAGGAATATCAATATATGCTTTAACTCTTAGAATGTTCTGGTTAAAAAAAGACCTCTACGCGAGCCAAGCCGTAGGCTAAGGTTTGTCAGATATTAAGTAGTAGTAAGATGATGAAATTCAAATGTCAAGCTAATATTTCGACCAATGCATTCGCAACTAGAAAAGGCTATTGTTTCATACATGATTTAATATTCTACGTACGCGTTGCAACGCGAGGAAGCTCGCAATGCATTTGGAGATTACGGATCGATTCTGCCGTACAATGACTAAAATATCGGCATTGGCTTTTGTTTCCCAAAGCCAACCGGGTATTATCGTAGCAGTTCGAGTATTTTAATGGTACCTAACGGTTCAATTCCTTAAAAGCTTCATCGTGGTAGGTTGTTCATTAGTTTTCCTACGACATCTGCGACCCGCATTCATGATTGTTTATCCCAAGACTCCGCTCTGCGTTGCCTGTAGCTTTTAACCATTTACATTAAAAAACTGTAAACTGTATACCCAGATTTTACGACTGCTTTTTTGTATATTGTTTTAAAATTTCTTTGTTTTAGAATACAATAAATGAAATGAATGCGGCTGAAAGTAAAGTTATTCGGAGATAACGTTGGTCTCAGTTTTATTTGAGATATTTACGATGTGATCCTAACGTGAAAAAGATTTTTATGGCGCATTATTGAATTGATATTATATAGTAAAGAGCGTCTGTCTAGTGCCTATTTCAATTCGCACACCATCTTTTAGGGGCTGTTAAAAATGATGAAGGTTAGCTAAGTCATTAAAAATCTTTTTTAAAAATAGTAAAACCTACATCATTCAAAGGTACCTACTTACATTAAAGTATTCGACTCCCTTACTGTTTTGCTTTCCAGCATTACCGAAATGGTAGTCAAATAATATTTACAATGAAAAGTTAGGGAATTAATTGTAGAATCCTGGCAGGCTCCACATTGAACAGGTAGCGAGCATCCCGAGGGAGCGTTCGCAGCCAAATTCCGACAAACTCCACCAAACTCCGGCTGAATGTGAAAACTTTGCGGGAAATTCTCGCAACCGACGAGTTTTTGCTTTAATTCGTATAACTAAAGACCCGTAAAGATTCTTTGATTAAGAAGAATTGATAACAATTCTCGTAGTTTTAATGAAATTTCTGCAAACTTGACCGTCTATTTCTTAGTTGGGAACTACAAAGCGAAACAGTGGTTGTACTAAGATTACGTAGTTAAGGTCACGGTAGGCACTTAGTTGTCAGGCGTTCCTTCTTTATGGGACGATCAGTGTCGACACCTGATACCGCCACAACCCACAGAAGTATGTGATGCCAATAGGGTGTTATGTTTAGTGGTTGCCATGGTGAATTATAGAGGTAACAATGATAATCATATCGAATTCTCAACCCATACGTCATCATCTTCCTGCCCTTGTCTCATTTTATTTCGGGTCACCGCCACAAATAATTTTCTTCTAATCTCGCTTGTCTATCGTCACGCTACAATATACTCCTTTATCGTTACTATTTTTTCTCACACAATCCATTCAGCCTTTTTTTAGTTTTTTTTTCTTTTCCACCATTTTCGTATTCATTACACTTCTAGTAACATGTGCTGCATACTTATTCCGTATGCATTATTTAGAATTTAACGTGCACTTGGCTGCTATGGAAAAATATTTTTTTTTGCCACTTATGTCATATGAATATTTGCTAGATACTAAGCAGCGTCTGCAAACCAGCTCAGTGAACACAACTCATTAACGTAATGCGCAAAGATGAGTTAACTAGTCTCGAACCAGCAAGAACAAAATGTTCACCCATGACGTATATCTTTATTTCCCTGTTGGGTCTGTGACCGTAAACTTCCGAACTCTGTCGAATGGAAAAACTTTATTTATATTTGAGTCGGGGAAGCTGGTTTGTGAATGCTAAATCAGATTGCTGCAGGATGCGGAGCAGAGCGTCATATTTCATTCTATGATATGTGATTCTTGGAAATACCTGCGTGGATATAAAATAACTGACACTGGGGATTACGTATTTGGATACAGATTCGGAAAATGAAAATCGTGAGTGTAAAGGTGTTTTTTAAAGTTCCGTTACTCAAAAGTAAAAAACCTGAACGGTCTGTCTATCTGTCAAGACTATTTATGTCGGGATCGCGTGGAGGAATCGAGTTGAAATTAAATAAATACACTTATAAATGTGGTCACTAAGAGCTGCAAAAAAATAACCCTCTAATATCTTTCCTTCGGTGCACGAGTCAACTCGCTCTTGGCTGTTTTTTTTTAAATTTCTTTATTTATCTCAGAGGCATAGACAAACAATACAAAAGTTTTAAGTTTAAAAAGTGAAAGATCAAATTGTTTAGACTTTTTCACAGTTAAAACTACACAGCTTTTAAATTAAACTGTGTTTTTTACACGCGGCTCCTAAATATATTGCAGCACGTGTTTTATTGAGACCATCCATCCCTAACAAAAGCTATTCCGCCCAAAAACATTGCAGTAAAGTTGCGATTTAAATTCAATTTATTAAAGTGTTAAAATTCACCGGGTTTTCAGTGTATCCTTACTAATATTATAAAAGCGAAAGTGAGTTTGTTTGTTTGTTTGTTTGTTACCTCTTCACGCTTTAATGGCTAAACCGATTGTGATGAATTTAGGTACATAGATAGTTGGGAACCAGGAGACGGACATAGGCTAACATTTTTTCAAAAAAAGTGAGATGTGAGGGAGAAAGAGGGAAAAAAAGGGAAAACTTAGCGTTGCTATTACAAATCAATAAGGCGCAAGGAGAACTGTGTTACCCCAAATTTAACGCGGGCGAAGCCGCGGGCGAAAGCTAGTAGTGTATAAAAACAAGTCGGACTTCCTCACGACTAAACTTGCGACATAAACGGCCATATCTTTTAATTAGGCAGACTAAGGGTTAATAATAATTGTTTGACAGCTCCAGGAGACTACAGATTTCAGTATATTATGGTTTTGATTTCAACTCGATACCTCTATGCGTTCTCGAGATAAAAGGTCTTGACAGACAGACAGACGGACAACAAAGTGATCCTATAAGGGTTTCGTTACGTTTTTTTCTTTTTATGTACAGAACCCTAAATAACAGAAATTTGCGGAGAAATATACGTACTATATAGTTCATAACCTATATACATTAGGAATTAAATATCGTTGTTATTCTAAAGTACATATGGTTGATGTGGTATGGTGTGTGGTGTAAATAAATACGTAACTCACGTTTTTGAGGATTTATTGTCCACAAGTCCTTACACAGATAACACATGTAGTTCAGAAGGCACAATAGAGAAATGTTCACAAGCACAAGCTTAAGCACAGCGTAGCGGAAGGATGAAAGTAGAAGAATGATAGACAGAGGATAGAATATACTTGAGATTAAGATGAATTAAGCAAAGCTAAATTGCAATACCGCGTGTTTATGAGATTGAGGCGACAATCGTGCGCTCCGCGTCGAGGTAGGATCCTGACTGGTTTTGACCTTGCGCGGTGAAAGGACGTGCGCCCGCGCATCGTATATGGCTATGGATAGTTGTACGGATATCGGTAACTAGTGATGATGCTACGGTCGATAGTTTAATGATCATCGACTATCGATAATAAATTTATCGACCAACTGGTAAGGAACTATGTGTGATATAATAAATAAATATAAATTGTATTGTTATTTGTGAGTTGGTTTTGTAAATATTAGTTTTAAGTTTAATTTATAGATAAATATGTGTAAATAATATAAATGAAGTGTACAGTTGCCTACACCACCCCCCTCCAGAGACCGTCAAGGGCGATAGAAGTCTGTAAATTTAACTCGCCTCCCAGAACGTGTTGTGTAACTTGGCGGCACTACCGTTGAGGGTTCATCCACCTGGTCAGATAGGATGAAGGCGGGTTTCAGTCGGTCAATTGATACAGTCACTTCATTGTTTTTAACGATTATTTTAAATATCTTGTCCCCTCTTGTGATGACTTTATATGGCCCAGAATAAGCAGGCTGGAGAGCACCTCGCAATGCGTCTTCACGGAGGAAAACGTGACCGCAAGTTTCTAGCTCCTTATAGATGAACACCTTGGGATTGCAGTGGCGGGAAGCTGGTACCGGTCGCAGTTTCTCGGCGAAATTTCTGAGCCTTGCAGTAAATTCTGATGTATCCATTGTACCGTTGACCGTTGGCTCAAAAAATTCTCCGGGTAACCTTAGCGGCTCGCCATACAGCAATTCTGCAGAAGAGGCTTGGAGGTCTTCCTTAATATTGATACCTCAAGGCTCGATACTGGGTCCATTTTTATTCTTGGTTTATATTAACGACCTACCATATAATTTAAAGGGTATTTGTGACGTTGTTCTGTTTGCTGATGATACGTCTCTTATTTTTAAAGTAGATAGAAATAGACAAGATTTTAACGATGTCAATAGCGCGCTATCAATGGTCACGGATTGGTTCACGTCAAATAACCTTGTTCTTAATGCCAATAAAACTAAATGTATTAAATTCGCTCTACCCAATGTTAGAAATCTTGGTCCCAACATTGTCCTTGGCAATGAGAAGCTTAAAACTGTAGACTCGGCAGTGTTCCTGGGTATAACAGTAGATTCAAAATTACAATGGGGTCCACATATATCAAGCCTAGCGGTAAGGCTTAGTTCGGCCGCATACGCCGTCAGAAAAGTTAGACAATACACTGACGTTGACACGGCACGATTGGTCTATTTTAGTTATTTCCATAGCGTCATGTCCTATGGTATTCTGCTGTGGGGCAAAGCCGCTGATATCCAGAATGTATTTGTTCTGCAGAAGCGAGCGGTTCGTGCAATTTACCAGCTAGGTGCCCGGGTTTCCCTGAGAGATTTTTTTAAAGAGATTGGTATTCTCACTGTAGCTTCTCAATTCATCTTGGCCAACATTTTATACATTAGGCAAAATATTCATCTATATAGTAAAAACAGTGATATTCACAACATTAACACTAGAAATAAGCATAAACTACGTGCTCCCTTCCACCGGCTTCATAAAGTTCATAATTCATTTGTAGGGCTTGGTATAACTTTTTATAACAAGCTACCTTCTTCTTTGCTAGATTTGCCATTTAATGCATTTAAAGCTAAAGTAAAATCTAACCTTTGTTTAAAAGCATACTATTCAATTAACGACTATTTAGACGATAAGCATAGTTGGTCACTGTGTTGAACTCAAGACGATTATTATTATTATTATTTTCTCTTCATGTTCTTTCGCCAAATTAGCTTATTGATATGTTACATGTCTTCGTCATGTAATTTTATATTTTTTTTTTCTTTATTTACTTGTTTCATTTTGTGTGTTTTTATTTATTGACATGTGGTTAACTAGTGACCTCGAGCATTGACTGAATATATATATATATATTTTTTTTGTTACTGTTATTGGTAAATCATTTTTATGCTTAGCTTATTTCTTTTGCACTATGGTCCTAGTTTATCACTTGATACTTCTTCACTGCACATGTAAGCGGGCACACCCGTTAGACTAGTGAATTTATTATTTAGACTTGGGTAATTTTATTTTTTTATTTTTATATATAATTGGTGTTTGCTAGCTTACAAGTGACAATGAATGAATTATTTCTTATTTTTTTTCTTTATAATTTATTGTGATAATCGGAATTGTATAAAATCTGGTTCTTCTAACCTGACAGACAGATGTGTTGCTGGGGAGTTTGTTCCGCCACTTCTTCTTCCCAGCTAAAACACTAGGAAGTGGCGAAGGGCAGGGCGTTTTTGTGGGACTGTCTCTTGTAATCTGACGTTCAAAAAGTGCTGATTATCAGCCTAATTTGAATAAATGACTTTTGATTTTGATTTTAAAGGCAGATCTTACGCCTAATAAGACCCATGGCAAAGATTCTGTCCACCTATCGTTTGCATGGCAGACGATCGCGGCCTTCAGCTGACGGTGAAACCGTTCAACCAAACCATTGCATGCCGGATGGTAGGCTGTCGTCCGCTTATGTTCAAATCCGGCTATCCTCGACAGACACTGAAACAAGGCCGATTCAAATTGGCGACCACGGTCGGTTACAATGTCTGTCGGGCAACCGAACCGAGAAATCCAAATGGACAGCAAAGCTTTGGCCACAGTTTCCGCTGTAATGTCCTGTATCGGTACTGCCTCTGGCCATCGTGTAAATCTATCCACGGCGGTTAAACAGTACCGATAACCTTGGGAAAGTGGGAGAGGACCCACCAGGTCGATATGAATGTGCTTGAACCGAGCGCGCGGTAAGTTGTAAGTGCCGAGAGGGGAAGTCACGTGACGGTTGACTTTCGTCCTCTGACACGGTATACACGCACGCGCCCAGTCTCTACAGTCTTTTCGCACGCCCGGCCATACGAAACGCTCGGCTATGAGCTTGGCCGACGCATTGGAACCAGGGTGGCTTAAAGAATGCAAGCTATTAAATATTTGCCTGCGAAGTGGTTTGGGTACATATGGCCTAGAAGCTGAAGTACTGACGTCGCAGTACAGGGGAATTCGGCTTCCAGGAACATTGAATTTCTTGAGCTGCAGAGAAGAACCTTCGCTCAACAGCTTACAGAGTTCTGAGTCAGAAGCCTGAGCTTGAGCTAATTTCTCAAGGTCTACGGGGTCTGCTAGCTCTTCAATTCGCGACAAGGTATCTGCAACCACATTATCCTTACCAGAAATGTGGCGGATATCTGTCGTGAATTGGGAAATAAAATCCAAGTGCCTATACTGCCTAGGCGAACAGTTGTTTTTCCTTTCGTTGAAAGCAAAACTTATTGGCTTATGGTCAGTATAGAGTACAAAATGGCGAGCTTCTAGCATGTGCCTGAAATATTTAATGGCCTCATAAATTGCTAGGAGCTCCCTATCATATGGTGAGTATTTCACCTGTGAAGGGGCCAATTTCCTTGAAAAAAAAGCTAACGGCTGCCACGCGTCATCTTTAAATTGCTGCAGAACTGCTCCGATAGCCTTGTCGGAAGCGTCTGTGACAACAGCAAGCTTAGCGGTGCAATCCGGATGAGCTAGAAGAGCAGCGTTGATCAGGCTTTCTTTGCAGGCTTCGAAAGCAGCTAGTGCGTCGCCTGTCAAGGAAATTGGCTGTGAACCTTTCACGGAGCCTGTTAGTAAGGCGTGAAGTGGGGCTTGGATTTCGGCTGCGTGAGGAAGAAATCTCCTATAAAAATTAACCATGCCCAGGAAACCTCTTAGCTGGCGAACGTTGGTTGGTGGGGGAAAATCCTTGATCGCCTGAATTTTGGCATCAAGCGGCTTCGTACCGCTCTCGGTAATCAGGTAGCCTAGAAATGTTGCCTCCTCCATACCGAAAACGCATTTCGAGGTGTTCACCAGCATACCATATTCCTTCAGCCTGTTGAAGACCTGACGTAGGTGACTCTCGTGCTCTTCTAGACTTCTAGAAAATACAAGAAAATCGTCGATATAACAATATACGAAGTCTAACCCTCTCGTCATTTCGTCCACGAATCGCTGAAAGGTTTGGCCCGCATTCCTAAGACCGAACGTCATAAAAGGAAATTCAAATAACCCAAAGGGTGTTGTGATGGCGGTCTTCGGAATGTCCTCGGGGTTGACAGGAATCTGATTATACGCTTTTTCCAAATCGAGCGTGCTAAAGACTTTACATCCAGCTATACTATGGGTAAAGTCATGGATATGCTTAATCGGATACCTGTCAGGTACGGTACGGGCATTTAACTTACGGTAATCGCCGCAAGGACGCCAGCCGTTGTTTTTCTTTGGCGCCAGGTGTAGCGGGGACGCCCACGGGCTCTCAGAAGGTCTAGCTGTACCAAGGGTCAGCATAGACTGGAACTCTTTTTGGGCAACCTTAAGTTTGTCCGGTGCTAAACGACGAGGTGAAGAGAAAACTGGAGGGCCTGGTGTCGTGCGTATGTGGTGTACTGTTTTGTGTGGTGTGCAGTGTGGCTTACCAGCTGGTCGAGTGATTTCCGGAAACTCGCTGAGAATTTTATGATAACGAGTCTCACCAGTCACGACTTTAACAGAATAAATGTTATTACAATTAGCTACAGCAGCAATAGTAGAAATGGATGTTAAATTATCAGTTAGGCGCTTGTTACGACAATCAACAATCAGATTATAAAAGTTTAAAAAATCTACACCTATTATAGGCTTCGTTACGTCAGCTACAATGAAACGCCATTGAAAGGTTCTGCGTAAACCAAAATCTAAATCTAAGTTTATACAACCATAGGTAGCTATGCTAGAACCATTAGCTGCACACAAACTATAGTCCGTACGAGCACGACGGTCATGAAGTGCAGACCGTGGGAACACGCAGAGGTCGCTCCCTGTGTCGACCAAGAACTGCGTCTTCGAAGATCGGTCAGTAACAAACAGACGACCAGAAGAGGTTAAAGGGCAATCGTCAGTCGCCATTACCGACCGCCCTTGGAGTTTTCCGCCTTGTAGTCGCAGGGCCGGATGCACTTGTTGGCATTTTCTCCGAACTTGTTGTGGTACCAACAATTGGGGAACTTCTTGTAGGTCGATAGAGAGCGCTGCCTCGAACTGCTGCGAGTGTTTCTTGTAGAACGGGAGCGTGAACGGCTGTTCCGAGTCGACATTTGCTGGAACTGTCGACGAAGCTCAGCTATCTCCCTAGTTAATTGGTTCAGGTCCGCGCTAGGGATAGGGTCGCTCACAACGGCGACCTTCGGAGTTGTCGTAGCTAGGTCGTTCACTCTATCGGCTAAGTCAGCTAATTCCTCGAGAGAAACTGCCTTTGGTTGACCTGCGAGCACCGTCTGAATGCCATACGGCAGGCGACTAACCCATATCGTCCTCAGGAAGTCGTCAGGAACGTTTGAACCTGCCAGGCTTTTCAAATGACGAAGAAATTGTGAAGGCTTGCGATCGCCTAGCTCCTCATGCATCAATAACTGCTTGATCTTTTTCTCATTCGATACGGTGAGTCGCTTGATTAGCTCGGTCTTCAATTTATCGTATTTGTTAGTGGCAGGTGGGCTAACAATTATGTCCTTTATCTCTCTAGAGTATTGATTGTCTAGATTTCCGATAACATAATTAAATTTAGTAACATCACTGGTTATTCCTGCATTACTAAATTGACCTTCGACCTGGGCAAACCAAATCTCCGGCTCTTCAGCCCAAAACGGGGGCACTCGTACGCCGACTTTAAAAACATTGCTGGGGTCTATCGACATCCCCCCATCACTAGTGCTAGGTGGCGGTAAAGCTGCCGCGCCTTGTGCGTCTTTAAACATATCCCCTTCCATAGTTCTTCACGGGGTCACCAGTATGGTTGATGTGGTATGGTGTGTGGTGTAAATAAATACGTAACTCACGTTTTTGAGGATTTATTGTCCACAAGTCCTTACACAGATAACACATGTAGTTCAGAAGGCACAATAGAGAAATGTTCACAAGCACAAGCTTAAGCACAGCGTAGCGGAAGGATGAAAGTAGAAGAATGATAGACAGAGGATAGAATATACTTGAGATTAAGATGAATTAAGCAAAGCTAAATTGCAATACCGCGTGTTTATGAGATTGAGGCGACAATCGTGCGCTCCGCGTCGAGGTAGGATCCTGACTGGTTTTGACCTTGCGCGGTGAAAGGACGTGCGCCCGCGCATCGTATATGGCTATGGATAGTTGTACGGATATCGGTAACTAGTGATGATGCTACGGTCGATAGTTTAATGATCATCGACTATCGATAATAAATTTATCGACCAACTGGTAAGGAACTATGTGTGATATAATAAATAAATATAAATTGTATTGTTATTTGTGAGTTGGTTTTGTAAATATTAGTTTTAAGTTTAATTTATAGATAAATATGTGTAAATAATATAAATGAAGTGTACAGTTGCCTACATACACAATGGACTTTTAAAATCATTTTGATGAATAAAAATCTTGAAACGCGAATCCTTTACAGGCTCTTGTTTAAGCCATATAGAGCAATATATAAATGCAAACAATAAGTAAATGGGTCAAGTTGACACGAATATCTCACGACGAGATAGAATATCCGGCCGAAAAGGATTTTGTTTATTCTTTTGCGAAAGAAATACGGGAGAGGAAACAAATTGGGAAATATTCCGTTTAGCCGCCTACTGTCTCCTATTTGTTATTGCGTCGCACTCCATTAGTTACACGTTCCTCGTTTGATTCTGGCATAAAAGAACGTTTTATGCAATATGAAGTATGAACAAATAAAACGTAATCCAGTAAGGATTACGTTTTCCTTACTAATATTATAAAAGCGAAATTGAGTTTGATTGTTTGTTACATCTTCACGCCTAAATGGCTAAACCGATTTTGATGAATTTTGGTACAGATATAGTTGGCGAAAGCGCAACGGCAAAAACTACAGGTATCAGGTACCTGCAAATCAGGAAAGGGGAACTGTGTTACCCCGAATTAAAGGCGAGCGGAGCCGCGGGCAAAAGCTAGTACGAATAATGTTTTTTTATGGAAGGCTTCAACCAAAGACGGCATGGTTAGCGCAGTGGAAAGTACGTACTGGGAAGTTTCAACTCACATTTCCCACAAAAAACAATACAAATGAGTTCCAGTATGACTAAGCAATATAATTCTATGGAATTTATTCAATTTAAAAACATTAAGCCTATTATTATAATGTTGGGGTCGGTAACCAGTCCATTCGGAGGCAGCAAAATATCCATTTCTGACATGGAGCTGTTACTGGGTAATATCTGGGTATGTATGTTGGCGAGTTTTCCTTTGTTCAACACGAAACAATTACATGGTAAGTAAGTACATCGTTTATCAATATCGGTAAAAGCTAGAGATGACAAATGGGCATACCTGACGATAAGTGATTATGTTCCCGCGGTGGAATAGATAATATGTATTTTTCTACCATAAATTCTAAACTCTTTTTTTTATTTTTTAAGTCAGAAAAATAAAATTTGATAACAGAATTAGGTATGCGGTTAAATGCAATTTTCTCTTGTCTCTCAAAGAGTTAAATGAATACAATTTAAGATTGTTTCTTTACAGACAATTTGTTTCTTTTTTATTTTCATAATATTATTAAGTTTAAAGTAACAACGGAGTCGTCTAACGAAGTTGGAATTCCTTTATGATTTCTTGATTGAGTTTTATCAAAGTATAATAGTCTTAGTCGTTTTCATTTAGTACTAGCTGGTGATAGAATATACAATATATCTTTATGAAGCCTATGTCTTATTCTGATATATAAGCTATACCATTGTAAAGTTACATTAAAATCCATTCAGTAGTTTTTGCGTGAAAGAATAACAACTTTCGCGTTTATAATATTAAATATAATAGGATTGTGTAGTTAAGATTTCTTTCAGCGACATTTTAGATGAGGAACAAAATCATATGTGTTCTCCCCGTTTTAACCTATGGTGCATAGACTTGGTATTTGACTAATATTAGAATTACAAACTCAAGGTTTGCCAATGAGCAATGGACTGACTCCACTAGGTGTTAAATCAATGGATCATCTTTGAACCACAATATTGCACTCCAAAACAAATAGAGCTGACGTGGCGTAAGTGGGACTGGGTAGGACATGTTTGCCGCATGATAAACCGTGAGCTAAGATAGCAGAAAGCTAGAGATGGTGAGACGAACTAGATATGTTCCATCAGAACTAGAATAAGTGCAGGGAGTAAAGGACTGCCTGCAATCCTTCTGCCCTAGAGTAAAAATTATAATAGTGGAGTTATACTTAAGTGTTTGTTACAGTATGATCCCATCTGAAATCAGAACCTCAGCATCTGTTTACCGAAACACAAAGTTGGACGTTTACCGGATTTTATGAAGCTTAGAGTAGTTAATCCTGTCGGCATTTGGCTGGATTGGTCAATGCCCTCACCTGATAGTCTCCCCTGGTAGCACAGCTGAGCAAGGCCCCGGTGTCGTTGGTGAAGTCCACGTGATGAGGCGGCTCCAGGATGGTGGGGGCCCGCCGCGGCTCAGGGGACGCTCGCACTGCTATAACAATAGAATAGATAATTTTAGGACAAGGGTGTGTAAAATGTTTTGTACAGAATATCACTCTATATACATATATGATAGAGTTACATTCAACAAAAGAATACTGTTGAGTTGCTCGTTTGTGTTTTGTTTTTAATTTTGTCAACATATTATTTTTTTTTCCTGGTTACTTAACAGATAACCTTAGTCTTTTCTTGAAAATAAATCGTTGATAAAAGAAATATAGTCAAAGAGGTCTAGTGTAGTTGACAAAGTAAATAAAGAATGGCCCAAAAAGGCTAGGTGTCCTTCAACTTAATCGTTGAGACAAATGGTCTCGAGACATTGCAACTTCATATAAAAGAAAAGTACCAAAAGTAAACCTTGAATTACCACAAAACCTTCACAACGCAAACGGAATTCTCTACAATACCCACCCATTTGTTTCTTTGAACAAACTACCCAAGTTTAACTAACCTAAGCTCAGTTAAGTACATTTGTAAAATGATAAAATCGCCTTAAACGACTCCCGCATTTGATAGCGTGAGTCAGCTTGCACTTAACTTATCGATTTTATCTATGCAAACTTAAACTAGTTCCTTGGCTGGGCACAATGGGGGCTTAAGGCGGTTTTGCACGCTGTCACGTAGAATGCGGGAACGTCGTGTCGGCCTTAATAGAATAAAGTCCCAAAGTTCACATTAAAGCGGTGGGTAGTCTCGTACTCCACTCATTTGGAGATGTGAGAATTGTAATAGATCCCTAGGGGAAGATCTCGGTGAATGTGACGTGACGGGAGAGTCCTAACAACTTTTTTTGTGGATTCTGAGGACAGACACGTCCAGTCCAAACGTCGGACGTTTCATTAGGTGCCCGCAGTCCTGAATGCTGGGCAAAAGTTTGGACATTTCATTAAGTATAATACCGTCCCGAAATATCATACAGTCAAAATGTTTTAACTTTGAGTGAGTTTCAGTTCAGTTTACATAGTACAACGTGAGTTGATTCCGACTGAGTTCAGCGCAAACATAACACTAGGTACACTCGGTTTCCAGTAATTTGACAGCGATGTGAAATTATTAACAGACACTAAAGTCTAGCGTTACGGATTAATTGGATATTGGCAAACATACCGATTGCAGGCTGGTAAGAGCAATTCAGTTTGTTCGTTTGTAATTTAGTCAAACATTAACTTGGAATTGAAATAGGGACGCAAACAGTCCTATCGTTACAATTAGGCGTTGGTTAAATACTTTGTTGTGCTTTTCTCAAAATTTTGGGTTATCTTTTTGAAATAAACCATGTAAAAAACATAGTTTCACTGCTTAGAAAATCATAAACATCTATACTTTTAAATCAACTTACTAAAAGTACTTACTTCGACTGTATTTTTTTAAGTAATATTTTCGTTCTATAATTTTTTTCGAAATTCCTGAATATACATTTGAATTTGGAAAACCTAAATATAAAAAGGCCCTTTTTTAAAAAAGATTTATATTTACTTATTTGGTAATAGCCAGAGTCACTCAAATCATAAAAAAAAAACTTTTTTGGACTTTTATACTACATGTATTATGTCAATCCGATAGGTGCATAACTGATTTAACTTAAGGCGATAAAAGTCTGAACAAAGGACCAAATTCTTCACTGTTAGGACTTTAAAGTATTTTATTCATAATCCCGACCAAAAAACTTAAATTGCCTCTTGTTTTCTTTGATCCAGCCATACCACTTCCACTAGCCCATAAAAGCAAAGTATTACTGGCCAGTCCGACTCATTTGCCGTCAGCACACATTGAAATAAAACCTCTTTACCGATGAAGCTCGATACAGCCGACGGGTACACAATGGTACCTGTAAACCCATAGCCCTCTCTACAATGGCCCACTCAGAGGCGGTCACAAGCCGCAGCGTTCGATTTCCGTTTAATTTCGCGACAACCGCGAATGCCTGCCTGTCTGTCTGTCTGTCTTCATGTACGGCTAGGGGCGTTCCATTGGCGTCGCAGTTGACTAATCGTGTTATAATGAGGGTATTGAAGCGAATAGAAATGTCAACGGTCTATTAGACGAGAATGTGCGCGGAATTGATTTGTTTATTTATGGAGATTTGTGGAGTGCTGTTTATTGGCTTGTTTGGGTTCTGTGTGGGATAGAATGTGCAGCGTATTTTCGTCTGTAGTTCACGGATATTGACTTTAGTTTAAAAAAGGAAGATTACGAAGACTAAGATTAAAAAATCCCTTTTAAAAAAAGAACGTTGAAAATACCTCCAGAAGTCGGTTACTTTTGTTTGTTTCGTTGACTATTTTCTACCGACTTCCGAAAGTAAAGTTATTTACATTTCTTTTTTTGCAAAAAAATATATATCGTAAACGATCGACAGCTCATAAACTACCCAAGCATTATAAATAAACTTGAAATAAAAAAAAAGTAAATGAGACCGCTGCCCAGCACTGAGACCACTCAGATAGAAAAAAGGCTTATACATTTATAAACAAGACGTTTTGGATTTATCTAAAAAATACCTTTTTCCGACGGGGGTAGACAGAACTACAACAGTTACGAAGCCATCTAAACATTAAACACGCCAGGTTTGGAAATACCAGTGTACAATTAAACAATTAATTAAATTAACGTAAATATCCCAGCACAACAAACAAGGCTGCAATAAACAGACTGTCAGCAAACAAACTGATGTTCAAACAGGCTCTACGTGTATAGACGGAAGCTGCACAGACAGCCCATATCTGCATCCGAAGCTATTTCAACCCTCCCAGCATACTCCTGCATCCGACTGCACCGACACTTTACAATAAGGATGTTGCTTCAATCACCTGTAACGTTATAGGTTTGATAGTCGAGCAGTGACTTGGCTGAAAATGTCTATTCAAAGGCATTCACGGTATTTTGGTATTGTTGGAAAATAGGTGTTGTAAATATATTCTGTACTAGCTTTTGCCCGCGACTTCGTACGCGTGGATTAATAGTTCCCGTTCCCGGGGGATTTCCGGGATGAAAATTATCCTATGTCCTTTCTCGGGAGCCAGACTATATCTGTACCAAATTTCATTAAAATCGGTTCAGTGGTTTAGGCGTGAAGAAGAGACAGACAGACAGAGTTACTTTCGCATTTATGATATTAGTTTAGAAGTTTAGATTTTAGAAGGCGGTTAGGAAATCTTCGTCGGACTTGTACTGACTAAAACCCACCCATTTTCCTTCTATTGCTCTTTATTTTTCGGGGTCGCGGTATCTCTTTTGAACAACCCGCAACTAAAAGGCTATATTAATTGAATACAAAAAAAAGAGAGAAAAATAAGATGAAAAGTATTTCCTCCTGTAATTTAACTAATAAACTAAATATGTCAAAAATGTTTAGTTGGGAAGAAATTGTATGGTTAGCAAAGAGACATATTTCCAAATCCAATAATGCAGGTTTCCAAAGATAACGGATTGATTAGGTTTTACTTATACGAGGAAACGTGCTTTTTAATACTTTTTCATACAAATATTATCTTTTATTTTTAATCGTTAAAACCAGTGTTGTTATTAACCGAAAATATTTATTTGTAAGATCATTCGAAGCACTATAGCCCAATTAAAAACAACAGTCTGTAGGTAATCACTCTTTGGTAATTGTCTTTGGTTAAAACGTACCTAAGCTAGTTGCAATAAAAATCTAGTTTCCTATTAAAAAAAACCTAATGGGTAGGTAGGTAGTTTCTCTCTCCGTAGCCACAATTTGTAAGCGCAATCAGTTTTACAACTACTTTTTGCACCGTTAATTAATTGAAAGTGTTCCGCATCTAATTGCAGCATTAATAAAACGGAGATCCGAGGGAAGGGAATGAAACGCATGCTGCAATATTATCTTTTACATTTTGTAAGTTATACAAAGAGGTAGGTATGGTTTTGCTTAGGAATCTGTAGCTTGTGTAATGTGTGTACTTTTTTAAGGGTCGTGCATCTTCTTTTGATTTTGAGATCGTGATTTTTTAGAGTTCTGTAAAGGGAAAATCTTTCTCAAAAGGGAAAACAACGGAACCCTTATTGGATCTTATTGTGATGAATTTTGTTGTCCCTCTGTCTGTCAAGACCCTTCATCTCGGGAACGCGTATAGGTATCGAATTGAAATTAAAACCATATACTTAAGCCTGTGGTCCCTTGGAGCTGTGAAAAACATCAACCCTCTATGTCTATAGCAGTCAAAAGTAATGGCTGTTTTTATCGAAAATTGGTACGGAACCCTCGTTGCGCGAGTCTGACTTCCTCTTGGCCGGTTTCTTTGATATCAGGCTGATTTAATTCATTGTTATCTTTCAGACGGTGCAAGTTTGTACTTAGTTACTACTTACTTTGACGTCTCTGCAATAGAAAAACATTATGATTTGTATTGAATGAAAGAGCAAAGGAAGACCAAAGAAACTATGAAAAGACTGTGTCAAGAATTATATGGCAAGAAATAGGAGGAGCTGTGATGACGAATAACAGAGAAGAATGGAAGAAGAAGATATGTTTTACCAACCAAAGGTTTGTTTCAGAATTTCAGCTCAATCTATGGAAGAGGACTAGTTTGAAATTCAGATGCAAAATTTCACCAATACAAATTAAAAAAAAAAAAACTTATTAAACAGTAATATATCAACTTTACATGTACAAGACTAACAAAGTAACAACATTCAGCCAAAAAGCCCATCCAATTTCATCGATAATTTCGTTCGGTATCAACATAAATCACCAATCGGATTTGTAAGAGTTCCTCGCGCACCTCTACAAAGGAACCGAATAATGTAAGCATACTATAAAATGTCATCATAAAATAGATAGAGTACAATTTATTAGGGTTTCAACGAAGATTAAAATCATTGAACTGCTTTTCATAGCAGTTTATCTTAAGATATTGCATCTTGATCAAGTACCTATGTACAAGTACATAGGTAAATAGGCACTGCCATTTAATGCTTGTTTCCAGAAAAAGAACGGTGACGTAAAATGAAGTAGGTATCTATGAACATCTTTGTAGTTATGTTTTTGGTACTGTTTTATGTTCGAACACAAGTCACGATCTTCTTGTGTGTCAAATTTCATAGAAAGCTGTTCAGTTAAGAAGAGAGACTGCCTTAATTTGTTAATCAAATAATTGGTGAGTATTAGACTTTTACTGACTACCCCTACCCGCCCATTTCTTTTGCCCTTAATGTTCCAGGGTCACAATATCTTTTTCGAACAACCTGCAACCATGGCCGGCAGTAGTATTTGCCTGAAAAAATATTAATAACTAGCCTTTTGCCGCGTTTTCACCAGCGCTTGTGTTCATTAATTGTCACAAAGGATCGTATCTACTATGTTAATTAAGGTTACAAACTTTCTGTGTGCTTTTATTCTAAATAAGTGCACCCATTTTTACAGTTTATCGCATTCATAAATAAATAGTATCAAGAATTTTAAAAGCGATTGTTTTTGAAAATGAAAATTTAATGCGATATCTTTCTTTCGTTTTATGTTTTATATATTAAATTCTCACCCACACGGCCAGTATTAGTTGTCATACACCTCCGAAACGGCTTGACCGATATTTGTGAAATCTAAATGTATATTCGGTAGGTCTGAGAATCTGTCGTGTTTTATTTTCTCGTAGTTATACCATACATCTATTAGCTTAAATCTTTAGGTATAACATAGTAGATACGATCCTTTGTGACAATTAATGAACACAAGCGCTGGTGAAAACGCGGCAAAAGGCTAGTTATTAATATTTTTTCAGGCAAATACTACTGCCGGCCATGGTTGCAGGTTGTTCGAAAAAGATATTGTGACCCTGGAACATTAAGGGCAAAAGAAATGGGCGGGTAGGGGTAGTCAGTAAAAGTCTAATACTCACCAATTATTTGATAAATACTAAATACTACTTTTTGTTTGAACCTCTCTCAGAGCCAGTCTTGAAAACAGGATTGAAGTCGTTTCGGACATCAGTTCGAAACGACTTTTATTTGTTGGTCAAAAGAAAAGACTATTTGCAATAAAGAAAAACAATAATGTGTTCCAATTTACTTAAATAAAGCTCTCGTATTCAATTTTGTGATTAACATTCAAATAATAATTGTTCTGCACGGGCCCTTTAAATTCTACTAAAGTTACTCGGAATCATTATTATTCGTCGGAAATAGTTTAATTGCCAGACAGGTAGATATTATAAATTTACTCAGAAAGCGTTTAAATGGCTACGGCAAAATTCTCAGTGAAACTTACTTCTATTATCTTTAAGACCTAATAACTCTCGAAGGTTGAAGTTACTTACCTATTAAAATTAAATTTTGGAACGTGAAGCAATTTCTTGTACTTGATATCTCGTGTAATTGAATACCATTTTTGTTTAGGTAGCTAACAAAAAGTAATTTATGTGTATGTATTATTAATGTTGTAAAAACAACCTGTGAAAGATAAATAAATAAATGTTTTGACTTTGAAGTATATTATTGACTTGGCTCGTGAGGTTGTCGAAATGTGGGATGTGGGATGTGGACTCAGCCACCATTGTGCCGATAGTCGTATCATGCCAATCGCTTAATTGCCAAGAGCCTCAACCAACACCTGAGAATGCTCTCGCTAGACAGGTAGGCATTATGGGCTTTTTTTTGGGTTGGAAATCATCAAATAACTTCGCTCTGGGCGGAGCGGGGGGGGCGTGTCAGACTTTTACTGGCTAAAACCCACTCATGTTCCTTCTATTGCCCTTTATGTTCCAGGGCCGCGGTATCTCTTTCGAACAACCCGCAACCCCGGCAAGAGGCATTAAGGGCTTGATACAGAAAGCGGTCCTCTTCGATACGGGCCGTATTGTTAGAAGGTTTTTTTCTCTGGAGCCCTGCTCGCGGTAACATATCAATAAAACATCTTTTTTTTCACAAAGGTCAATCAACGAAAGGGCTATTAATCATTCTAGATGATTAGCATAAAATGTGACGATAATTTACAATCATGTATTACCCAGAAAACAATAAATAATTATGTTACCTAATTGTATTCGCTGAACCAATTCCAATATAAATAATTGGCATTAATATGGGAAATAAAATAGACATGGAAACTAAGCTAAGGTAACAAAAACGTGATTTGAAATGTTACGCAGTTGACTAATTAGTAACGACTGAAATATAAAGGCTATTGAAAATATGTTCATTTGCTATCACAACACCGCTTTATAAAGCGACAGTCATTCAGCGATGAAGCGCTTTAATGGTGCAGTTACAGCTGAATAACTTCATTCATTGCAGTCAGTGAATAGAGGTAGATGGGGTTGACCGTCACTTTCTTGAAAAGTCGTAAAATGCTAAAGTGTGTGGTTGCCGTTCGTCTTGCGATTATGGCGTTCGTTACGTTTTGACGTGAATGGCAGAATAATGTGTGGTATAATACTATGTATGTATAATATCGACAGCGAAGAGGTACAGAACCGCCATTTTAATTACTTCACAAAGAATCTGATATTGTTTAAAAAAAAACTATTCTAATATTATTTTTGGTACTTATAACGAAATATTAAAAAGTATGGGAATGGTTTGTGTTCGGCATTTAAAAGTAAAGCTGCTAGAAAAACTGTCAGACATGGAATTCAATTCGGTTTTGTTCGGCCACTTTCGGATGCTTATTTACTGAGCAATTTTCATTCATTCTTCACTTTTCAGTTTTTACTAAAGCTGAGCGACATGTGTTAGTAAAAAGATTTCCAAACGCGAGTTGGAGTCGCACACAGGGTTCCGTAGCATTAAACAATACAATAACAATTTTGCCGTTAGAAGTTTTCAATACGTACTACAAACCAATATTTTTTACGACTTTAGAAACAAATATCTCATCAACCATATTAACAAAAAAGTGTAAAAGATATCATTTTTGAAGATCTATCGATAGAAATCGTACACAGTTATATACGACGATATTTTTTTACAACGCACTGAGAGATTATTTTTTTATATAATTTCGAATAATATTCGTGTAGCAGTTCATAAAAGGGATCTATATAATCTAATCCTCAAATTTCAACTATGTGGTGCAATTAGTCCCGAAATAAAATGATTGTGATTATCGGATAGACAGACAGACCGAGGGGCAGGGCAAATCTGTAAGGGTTTCGTTTTGGCCACTTGTCCGGAAAGGACCGGGGTTACGGGTTGTTCGAAAGAGATACCCCGGAACGTAAAGGGCAATAAAGGAACATGGGTGGGTTTAAGTCAGTACACGTCTGACACTCCCCTCACTCCGCCCTGAGCGGGAAAAGGTATTTGATGATTTCCCGCCACCATATTTAATCAACATACTTAGTTCAGCATCTGTTGCCATACGATTGCGGGTTTCGGAAAACGTACAATTACTGCTGTAACGATGACTGCTTAATTACAGTCAAAGTTAGTAGTAATTTCTCAAAGCATTTAGTATGTGTGTAGGATTATTTAAGTTAGTTAATAGCCTCGTTTATCTTAGCTTACGTGAGCACTTTGACTGCAGATAAACTGTTGTAACTAGTTACTTAGTGCAGCGCTGCATACAGCTGCATGTAGCGTAATGTCCAAATGTAGCGCTTTAGGGGTTCAACAAGTAATCTGTTCAGTTTGTTACTGTTTACTATGTTGATCATATTCAAGGACTCTTAAAAAGCATTGAGGGTTTGTGAGATTTTGAATTCTGTTGCTGACTTCGTCGCAAGTGCATCTGCTGAACACGGAATCCTGGTATCGATTCCCGGGTCGAGCATCATCATTTTCCTGCCGTTGTCCCATTTTACTTGGGGTCGGCGCAACATGGTTTCTTCTTCCATTCACCCCTATCAGACGTCACGGCATCATTTAAGGTCGCTGCACACAGCGGGCGCGGCGCGGCGGGACGGGACGGGACGCGACTCTGAGCAGTTGTAATGTACTAGATATTACGGACGACGCCACACAGAGCCGTCCCGCTCGACGCGACGGTAACCGTCGCGCCACGCCAGTATAAAAACAGTATACGTTCAGCGTGAATGGGCGCGACGGGACGGGACGTTATCGCGCCCGCAGTGTGACCGATGCCGCCGCGCCAGAGCCGCGTCGCCGCCCCGCCACGCCGCGCTCCGTCACGCCACGCCGGCTGTGTGCAGAGACCTTTACTGTTTTCAGTTTCCCGGGTCGAGAAAAAAGTGATATTGGGTTTTTTTTATAAGGAATTTCACAGTAGTAGCCCGGAGTTTGGACATTGACGGTAAGATACCCCCGTGCCTTGGAAAGCACGTTAAGCCGTTGGTTCTACGCCTGATCTCTCTCCAGTCATGTCGGATTTCCGTCTCATTGCACTATGAGACTAAAGGAACAGAGTGCACCTGTGCCTGCGCACACATTTTTGCACGATAATATCTCCCGCGCCGATGGCTTATCTCCGCTGATATTCACCACCGTGGCCGAAAATGGTCAGAAGGACTATGTAGAAATATAAATATAATATAAATATCTTGGGACAACTCACACGCGGCTATCTGATCCCAAGCTAAGCAGAGCTTGTGTTATGGTAACCAGACAACTGATATACATACTTATATAATTTATAAATACATACATATTATAGATAAATCACACCCAGACAGAGAACAAACAATCGTGCTCATCACACAAAGTTTGTCCTGGGTGGGAATCGAACCCACGACCTCCGGCTCAGCAGTCAGGGCCACTAACCACTAGACCAAGAGGACCAAGAGGCCGTATAATATCCAAATAACCACTCTTTACATTTTACTGAAAAAGAAAGCAACTTTTAGCTTTTCACTTGAAAATTTGAGGATGGTTTCAGCTTAATTTGAATGCAATATTTTCTTTTTTCGGGTGGGAAATCAACAAGGGGGGTAGTGTCAGATTTGTACTGATTAAAATCTACCCATGTTCCCTCTATCGCCCTTTACGTTCCGGGGCCGCGGTATGTCTTTCGAAGAACCCGCAACATACTGCTACACTTCAAGGAAGTTTTCATGTAGCTTTTAAAATACCCCTTTGCAAAAGAGGTATACCAAAACTCCTAAAACGCCCCATGCTATTCAAAATACGAAATAGTGTATTGTAAATACAGCGCTGCATAAGGCTGTAAGAGTGCTGCATACTTCATCTCCTCAGTGGCAACTGGGGGGGCTGATTGCCTCCATTCAGCATTTCAGGTCGATGTGATTCTTAACATAAGCTCGCATAATCCTCGTATTTGACAGTAACGAAACGTTTTTTTTTTACAATTTGTTTTTATTTTTATTTGAATTTTCATGGAGTTTTTTTTAAGTTAAATAAGTAACCTCACGTTATGATAAATGGGATGAGGCAGAAATTACCTACAAAACTGTAATTTTTTTTTTAAGATTTTTGCATTTAATATTATTGCTTACTAGCTTAAATTCGGGGTAACACAGTTCCCTTTTCCTGATTAACAGGTACCTGCTCCTTGTAGCATTTGCCCTTGCGCCTTATTTATTGTAATAGCAAAGCTAAGTTTTCCCTTTCTCCCCTTTTTCACTTTTTTTAGCCTATGTCTGTCTCCAGGTTCCCAACTATATCTGTACCAAAATTCATCAAAATTCGTTAAGCCATTTAGGCGTAAAGACGTAACAAACAAACAAACTCACTTTCACTTTTATAATATTAAGTAAAGATATAGTAATTATTAAAGGCAGTTTATTATTTTATTTATTACGTAAATATATTTTTTTTCCAAATCAAAAATAGATCTAACTAATGATCAAAAAGGCATAGTTATTATCATAGGCACAAAATGACAGGGCGTCAAAAATCGTCTGCTTCACTGATAATAGGAAAACTGCTCAAAAAAAAGCTGGTAGAATTGCGACGTTGTATGTTAATGAACCTGAACCTTCTGGTCACCGTAAATGTTGAAGAACCGCTTAGTATTCAACAATAATTTCAGTGAAAATGAGCACTCCAATTAAAACCGGCTTTTACAACGAGGTTGTTATTGAATATGTTCAGTACCCGGGGTTGCGGGTTGTTCCAAATGATAAATGATGTTTATTTTGAAAGTAGATTTTCACAAACACTTTTACATGTCTTTTTTAAAAAAATATTGAGGCTGGAGTTTTGTACCTGACTACTAGAAAGATAGACCGAAACCCCAAAAACAAAGGATATAAGAGAGAACATGGATGGGTTTTAGTCAATAAAAGTCTAACAGTCCCTTCTACTCCACCCAGAGTAGGAGAACTTATTTGATGATTTTCGAACCGAAAAAAATGGTCAGTATAGTTTAAATGATAAATGATGTTTATTTTGCAAGTAGGTTTTCACAAACACTTTTACACGTCATCTTTTTTTAAAACTAGATGAGGCCGGTGTTTCGTACCCGACTACTCTGAGAAGAAACAACCGAAACAAACTCAGAGCTCATAGTCTCTTTTAAAGTCCAGACAAAATAATCTTGGTCAACTTACATGAGGACTATGCAGATAGTGTCTGAAATGGTCTTTTTAAGAAAGCACCACACAGATTGAGTGGACCTGTCCAGTCAGTGCAAGCATTTGTCAGTTATCGTGTAGCTCAACTCATAACCCAAGGAGCTCAACGACATCTTAGCTCATAAGTTTCTGTCACTTTTTTTACCGACTTCTAGGATAATCGTCACAACATGAGGCTGATATTCGGTTCATTAGATACAAGTGATAATTTCCACATAAAACTGCTCATCCAGTTATTGTTTCTTTTAGAAATACATCGCTTCATTGAAGATAACGTTAAAGAGGAATTATGGTCCTCATTACATATCATATCACGTTTCCGTTTCCTTTTACTAAATAACATTATATTTTGTTTATAGATTTATGATATCAATTTGCCGGGAACGCTCTCTTTGATATCTTTAATGTGAACTGTGGGTTTTTCGATTTATTTTTCCGAATTCGGTAACTGATTAATGTGTTTTCGTTATCGTTTCTAAGAAGAACGTGGGAAAATCACACGTTCCTTGAATACATACATATGTACTTAGTAACATTTATACCTATATATAGGTAACGACTTATCCAATGTGAAGGTACTGCCACAGTCTTGTATCGATTAGATTTGTGCCAAGAATTAGTTTTCAATCAGATTCTTTTTCACTATGTTTTCTATAAGTTTTTGTTTGAAAACCATTATTAGTATATATCAATAATACATCATAGTTATTATTGATATATACACATAAAATTTTACATTTTTAATTATTTCTTAGTAAAAATATAAAAAAAAAACATAAAATAAAATAAGCACCCACCGATATCGGGAACAGCGTCCAAGCTACTCGGTCAGGGGTCCAGAAAAAGGATCCCTTGGAGAAAGGAACCCTTGATCCGGTTGCTTAACGAGAGCCTCTTCAGGTGTTTGTCGAGACTCCTGAGACTCATCCCACATGTTGACAACCTCGCGATCAAAGTCAATATACTTGATTTGTTTTTCTTTTAAGGCTTTCACGAGATTCTCGTCATAAGGAAATGTTATGTCAACAATCACTGGGCGCCGCTTGGATCGATCCACCACCACTATATCAGGATACACTACATTATTATTAAGTAAAAAAAGGGAAGTGTAATAACGGTTGATTACTTGAATAAAGTTCACAAATTAAAACCTGTAAATTGCTTTAAAATCGCCAAACAAAAGTGTCTCTTGTTTAAGAACACAATGCCATTTCGATTTGAACTCTATTTCGATAGATCCCACTTTTAGCATCAATTTCAATGATACGCATTACCCTCACATAAAACATCTATTCAAACTTGTCTATAAGTCTATTGAAAGGGCGGAGTTGCGTGAAGTAACTCGCGGTGATTGCTCATTAGTGGCACAATAGATCGTGCTACAATACTCCTATAAGTACACTATAAGTATATATAAGTACAGCTTATAAGCGAACCCTTTTGGCCGGCGCCGGGTGAACGCTTTGAACAACAATACAGACGAATTATTAGAAAGATCCTTACTTAAATGCAACAATAAGATGGAAATTAGAACTGGGATTTTGACTTCATTGTGTAAAGTAATGAGAAATGGAATCCTGTAATCATCTTTCATGATTTGGGAGCTTCAGTTTACAGCTTAGAAATACTAATGATGAGGATAAAAGTCATTAATTTGTTGAAACGTCGTGGGATGTTCATTCTGGAAATAATACAAAAGTATCAACAAATTCTTGTCTCAGGTTTCGTTTCTTCCGCCGCGAGAGACGCTTTGAGCGTCGGGTGCCGCGAGACGACTTCTGGCCACCGTAGATGCGAGTATATGGACGGTGAGCAATGGGTAACTCACCGTCCGTTCGTCTAGTGACGATGGGTTGTGTCGACAGCGCGTTAGTGTTCCACGCGTACCCAAAAGAGATGTCAGCAGAACTGAGGGGACTGCCAAGGCCACCGCCTGCCGGGGTTGCGGGTTCTTCGAACGTTGTCCAGAACATAAAGGGCAAAATAAGGGACATGGGTGGGTTTTAGTCACTAAAAGTCTGACACTCCCTCCCGCTCCGTTCAGAGTGGGGTATTTGAAGATTTTTCATCTGAAAAAAAAGCTGAACTCCTAATAAATTTAACTTGTAAGTAAACAAATTGCCAAAAATGTATTTGACGTAATTACAATGGTAACGATTAACAACATTCCTCAATTGTCATTATAAGCCATATAATAGAACACAATACGAAGTTTTGCCTCTATAGACATTAGAGAGAAAGCACACTTGCAGCTTCACAAGCATGCAATTATTTGGCTTGGTAAAATACAGACGGGAATATGCGGGGCCAACAAACCAAGTTTCAATAGTGCGGGTCTTAGAACAAGTAGGGATCGGTGAACATGTCAGCGGTGAATCTGATATACTGTCGAAAATATTTCAGAGAACCAATTAAATGAAGAGCTCTCCGTATTCGCGTAAGCAAATGATTTGATGAAGACGACACAGTTGGCGCAGTGGCTGAGTGATTGACTGCTACGCTTTGTGTCGCTGGTTCGATCCATACATGGAACAGATATTTGTAAGGCCTATAGATAGTTGTTCCGGGTTTCGCTGTTTGTGTATTTGAGTTTAAATGTTTGTAAACGCATCTACGATGCAGGAGTAATCCTTTCAAAATCAATCAAAATCAAAATATTTTTATTTCACATAGGCCTACATGGGCACCTTATAAAACGTCGAGAAAAAATGCACTTTTGATTGAAATCTATTAAAATAAAAACAAAGAGTAACCATAGAGTTTCTTGCCGGCTTTTCTCCATAGGAAACAGCCAACCCGAACAATGCCCAGGTATAATAGGTACTAATACTTTTCAGTGCTTCGATTTTAAAAATATAGGTAGAAGTTTTATTACGGGATTTCGACTGACTTTAAAAAAAGGAGTAAAATAGTCGATCAGCATCTTTTTTTGTTGATAATGTTATTGCAAAGCAGCTTAATGCCTCTTGTGTCGTAGTAGTAGGTGGTGATCATTTATACTATAAGATCTTGGCTTCCCTACCATTTAATAAAATAAAACAAAGTCATCCCCTTTGATATGTGTTACCAGGTCTATGTAGATAGATAGAAGATTATTTTTTATGTACACCAAACAAATTACAAGAATAGCATTAAACAACTTATAATTAGGGTGACACAATGGGCGGTCTTATTGCTGAAAGCGATCTTTTCAAGACAACCTTTGGATGGATTTAAAGGAGGAGAAATAGTACTGCAGGTAGCTTGTGGCATAACATTTATTTAGGGAAAGTGGTAGTACTTTTTGACCAGAATACTAAAAGTGTACAGGGTTTGAGCGCTGCTTACAGACAGGGGCAGGGCATTCCATAGCCGTACAGCTTGAACTGTTAAGGATATATCGTAGAAGGTAAAAAAATGCACAGGCATCTCCAGTCTCAGGTTTTTCGATGACCTTAGATTTCTATTATGTAAGTCATGAAGGAACTTAAAACGTAGTTTATTCAACAAAATAAAAAACGTGACGTCGATTGCCAGTTTATTTCGCGATCCGTCTCGATACCGCCGGCAATAACAACTTGAGAGACGTCCCCGGATTTGTAAGAAATAAGTCAACCCAAAACTATATTATGTTAATACAAAACGAGGGAGGTAATATATTGTATTCAGATATAAATAATGCCTTGGACCCAAATTCAGATAAATTGCCTGCCACATATCAAACGTGATTATGCCGGATGAGCAGTTTAAGGCCATTTGTGGCAATATTCCCTGTTCGTAATAGAATAATCTTTTATCAACTTTTGTTCGGAATATTGTTATGTACGCGGCTTTGGTCACATAGATTCAATGCCGTGTTTCTTAGGAAAAGGTGGTCTTTTTAAGATGTGAGGTGACCGAAAAATTAAGTGTTATGTCATTATGGATTAGTTTAACGAGTGTGAAGAAGGAGTGAGGTGAGAGCTTGGCTAAGTTAAGCTTTCTTTTGTGTCGTATGATTAAAAGGGTTCGAAAAAGATTCGTTTAAAAAAAAAAATTGTTGCCCCACTCTAAGAATTACTTCTGTATCGTGAGTGCGTTTACAAACATTTAAACTCACATATATATACAGTCAGACCCGGAACAACTATCTGTAGGCCATACAAATATTTGTTACGTACGGGGATCGAACTCGCGACACGTAGCGTAGCAGTCGATCGCACAGCCACTGCGCCAACCGTGTTGTCAAGGTTGCCCAGAAAACTGACTCCAGCAGTAAACAAGATAAAAACGTGACGTGACGTGTATAAAAACACTTTAAGAAACGTTTTGCGTCATTTTTTTTTCGTATACTTCTCTAATTGATGGGGCGCATAACATAACTGATCTGTCGTCTTTTCGAGTACGTCAATTTCAATGACGTCACTTAGCCAAGCACGCATTGTAATCCAAACTATATGTGGCTTAATATTCAGCGTAATCGGTTGGAGATAACTGTTTTGAAATACAGTTGCAAGATTAGACCTTAATCAACAAAGAAAGAAGGTATTAGCGTGTAAAAAAGAAAACGGCTTGGGAGGCTAAGTAGATGATAAACTTTATCACCAATACTAATGACTACACATTAATATGAATACAGAATTAGCCTTAAACATAAAAAAAACCGCGCGAGGCGGACTCACGCGCCGAGGGTTCCGTAATAAACTTGCGGCATAAACGGACACATATTTTGACTGTACGACTGCGTAGACTTAGAGGGTTGATTTTTCTCAAGGGACCACTGACTTAAATGGTTTTAATTTCAACTCGATACCTCCATACGTTTCCGAGTTCTTGACAGTCAGATAGACAGACGGACAACAAAGGGATCCTATGAGGGTTCCATTTTTCCCTTTGAGGTACGGAACTCTAAAAATATTATTTTTCGCAGAATCCAAATGTTCGTATTTCAGCTTGTAATGACCACCTGTTGCGAGGATTTTATGTGTGATAGATGATCTTTTAAGAGACCTATTAGTCGTTACTTAGTCTTGGTTAATAAGTTAAGCCTCGGATATTAATATTCTTGTCAAAATCTTAATCTGAAAAGATAGTTAACATTGTTTTTAATGCTTTGACACGTGCTTTAGCAATAGCTGGCAATTATATTGTTGATTCCTGGGTTCCTACATATATTTTAAATAAGGAATTTTGCTGCCTGAATTGGGATTTGTGCTCAATTGATGTTAATAATTATACTCGCCCCATTATGCATAGGACTTAAATATCTTAAACTCCGTTTCCGTTTCGCAGCCTTCTAGATAGACTGAAAAGCTTTGAAGTTAACGCCGGTACTAACTTTCAATTTAAGATTATTTTAGCGTAACTCATGTCATGGCTTACGGAAGATCACATTTTTTTATTAACTTTTAAACTTCTGTGGAAGTCAAACGCAGTCAGGATGACCTGTTGCAAATGTGGTATTAATAAAGTTCTTATGAGAAATGTTTATAAAAAAACTGTCTTGTACTATAAAATCATCGATATTTGTAATCATGTTCTCGAAAACGATGCTATCAATTCCAATGTAAATTGCAGTATGGGAGTTTACGGGCCGAAAGATCTTTCTAAGTCACTCGAGCAGATACTTAGTTAATAAACCTTCTATAGAATACCTATGATCGGAGAACTCAAAACACAAAAATGATTTCAATAACAAACTTGTTTGAAAACAGTATTTTTCACGTTAAAGACGAGTTACTACAGTTACCCATTGCAATTAAAAATATTCCATTCAATAATTAAAAATTGTTAGATGGGTGGTGGGATAAAACGCGGCCACCGTAGATGCGGGTCTGTAGACGGTGAGCAGTGGGTAGCTCACCGTCCGTCCGTCTAGTGATGACTGGCCGTGTCGGCGGCGCTTTTGTGTTTCACGCGCGCCTCTAAAAAATGTCAGCAAAGCAGAGTGGCTTGCCCGGGCTAACGCCTGCTGGGGTTGCGGGTTGTTCGAAATAGACACCGCGGCCCCGGGACATAAACATGCATGGGTTTTAGTCAGTTCCAGTCTGACACTCTTCATACATCTTCTTCAAATTGGCAGAAATAAACCTACACTATGAAGCAGACAAAAGTCATGGCTGTAGAACATTCGTGGATCTGATGTAGGACTCCGACAATTACTTGAAGTTGATTGCCAACGTTCAGATATTGCTTAAACACTAAAAGAAGAAAGAATATTATTAGACTATAAGTATATAATTTTTAAGTTAGCTTCTAATAACCATTATAACCTAGTGTTATTCAAAGAATGGCGATAAAAGCAAAGAGGTCAGCAGTCAGGTGCCTACGGAATGCCATCAGCACGATATTACGTCGACGACGTGCCCTGAGGCGGAGCGAGCGTGCCTGTTCTCATCTCCACATATTTTTCCCATAATCTATTTTTCATATTCTTTATTTACACTAATATCGCTGTTTGATATGTGAAAATAAAGTCTACTTTTGTATGTGAGTAACTTGGTTTTGATCATAATTTTTGGATTATTCATCAGAATTGTTTAAAAAATAGAAAATCACGATATTGCACTATTGATTCAATATTTAGTTTAACTTTGCCCTTTGAATAGTAACTTAATCTACTTTAACTTGGCTTTGACTTTTCTAGCTTTACCGGGTAAACTTAAATTAAAATCCAACGTTAGTTTCCAACGTTCGTGTATTTCCGAAGCTATTTTAAGCCAATTTCATTTTCTATCTGTTGTTCTATTAACCCAACTCTTACTACGAAATCGCTCCTCGTTTTAATTAATAAATAATTAGCAACAATATATAAAATAAACAGCCATTTGCATTTCTAAAAGGGTTGTGGAAACGCAAATAAATTCTCACACAAAAAACACTGGACCTGAATTTGTTTAATTGGCGAAGTTAATTACCCCGCGGAGCCCCGGGCAACACTTGCCAAAGTGAAGTATAATATCGCTTTAGAAGAAAAACAAAGAGACGTTCGATAGCTGTAATTACGAAGCTGTAAACGAAATGTGTAGACAGATTTTTGTAAACAGATCAGTAATAATTCGATAATCAGACTTCAAAGTAATATCTAATATATAAAATTCTCGTGTCACAGTTTTCGTTCCCATACTCCTCCGAAACGGCTCGACCGATTTATACGAAATTTTGTGTACATATCGGGTAGGTCTGAGAATCGGCCAACATCTATTTTTCAAACCCCTAAGTGGGCAGCGGGTGAAACCGCTGGGCACAGCTAGTAAGCTGTAAAATCATAAACGCAAGACGTCCGTGAAACTGAACAGTATTTGAAATTCTTAAAAAAATGGGCTTTGCATAAGAACTGACACGATCAGCTGATCAACATGTATAGTATTTTTTTTTTTTATAGAATTTCCAAAAGTCGCAGAACAAAAGTTTCTAGTTTCATTATCTAAGATATCATACGACAAATCTTATTTATTTAAAAAGAATTATAAGTTAACAGTACAACCAAGACACTCATATTCTGAAATCTTAGACAATAATATTTAAAAATAATGTATAAATTACTATACTAATATTACTAATAATTATTAATATTACTACTAATCAATTCGATAAGGTTTATCATGGAAGATGTTTACTGTGTTAGATGCTGTATTATGCAAGTTTGTGGTTAAACCTATGTTAGAGATAGCTTCAAAGAGTAAGTACGATAGGGGCATAGGAAATACATTTAACTTAACAGACTGTTGTGTGGTTGTCGGTCGTTTCCCTTTTGCATAGTATTGAAGTAAATGCTAGTAGGTTTTGTAAAAGTATTAAGTTTAGTTTTCTCAATTATTTTGATGTGAAAGGGTGAATCAATTCGCCCCAATTTTTTCGCTTGTTCTACCGGAGAGTACTTGCTTAGACACAACCTTGTAGGCAGGATTATCTAACATACTTTTGGTGTATGTAGTTAGTGTGTATCTATTTTATTTAATTTCATTTACATAAGTGTGTAAGGGTATCGTGTATCGACACTTATGCGGAAGATGTGTTACAGAATTGTCCACGGTACAGTAGACTTCAAAAGTGACTTTCAAACGTAAACACAACAACCATTTTAGTTTCGCCACATACACACTTGCGTGCATACCGTTATTCAGCCGCTCGACTCTGCGTAACGGTACAGTATTGATAACGTGAGAGCTGCTATTTCAGGCTTATGACCGCCATTAGTTTGTTTTGTGAACCAGTGGTGAGCTGCCTGAGCACCCTATGTGTGCATCCTATATGTGCCTATATAAACGACAGCAATATAGGTATTTTTCAATATACACGATAACTACGACTGTACATATCTTTACTAATATTATAAAAGCGAAAGTTTGTTTGTTTGTTACGTCTTTACGCCTAAACTGTCAAACCGATTGTGATGAATTTTGGTACAGAGATAGTTATTGAGACCCTGGAGACGGACATTTTATTGTTTTTATTAAAAAAATGAGATAAGGAGAAGAAAGGGGGGGAATTTTTTTTTTCTTGATCATTACGCGCTGGTTAAATTTAGCTTTAGCCCAAAGTAACTATGCCACGTGGACGAAGTCGCGGGCCGTAGCTAGTTGATTTATAAAAGACAAAACTTAAAGACTGAAATAAAACGAACATTATTCCTCTTTATTTACTTTATTCTTGCATATTTCCTGCTTAATATAGTGCTGACAGTTTTTTAGAGTTTTAATACCGAGTTTTTTTTTAATTTATTTTTTGGGTTCTGTACCTACCTCCAAAGGAAAAAACAGAAGCCTTTTTGGATCACTTTGTTTTCCGTCTGTCTGTATGTTAAGATCCTTTATCTCAAGAACACCCGGCAGTACCAAGTCAAACCTCCTATTGAAATTCCTAGAGTGGGGGCAACGTTTTTATTTAGAAAAAAACATTTTGCACAGAGTTACTTAGTTCGGTGTACAGAATAACAATGCGTAATTAAGTGACGTCATTCTAAATCCAATATGGCAGACTCCCAAAGATGGCTGACAGTTATTTTGTATATATTCTAATGACATTGGTATCAATTGAAAGGGGTTGCTGAGGAGAATACTCAAAATAAAATAATGTTTCGCTAAAACTCGTATTTTTTAACTAAAATTTCGACGATCCCCACGTACATAATACATGTCGAAATTTGCATTTTTTATTGTATCATTGGCTTTAGATTATCTATGTACACATGCTGACATACGATTTTTATTTTTATTTAAATTATTTACCTTGCTTTAGAAATCGTGTAAGAGAACAAGTATTATAAATACATTGAATAAGTGCCGTAGAAAAGGTCATCTATCAGTGTTTCCAAGAAAACATGAACAAATAAAATACTAATGTGTAAATGGCATTATAAAGCTCTTAAAACTGCTAAAATATTGTAGAAAGTAAATATTTATTATTGCTCATAGAATTATTTCTAGGGCGTGTTAAACACAAATTACGCTCTCTTGTAATCCTCGGTTTTTGACTTAACCTTATGTGCGTAGGAACCGTCGATTTATGTCAAGTGCTGTGAAATGAGACTGCTAAGTGTCTTCATCCTTAGGTCGACCAAAGTGATTTAGGTATATTCTGTCCAGATTTTCACAGCTTTGTTGGTCTAGTGGTTGCAAGCACGGCTGCGGAACATAAGTCGAGGTCCTGGTATCGATTTCCGGGTCCAGTGCAAAGTATTTTTTAGTTTTTTTTTGGCAATAGTTTCACCCTCTTTTGAAATAAATAAATTACAAATTATTTACAAATGAGGAATAGATTTATGGAAGGTGACCTGTTTGCTGACCCTTAAACCTTGTATAGTAAGTAACTAATACTTTATAAGTTTCGGTAGAAATCCATTGTAACGAGAATCATTTGATAGGTGACTCGAGACAGTGTTGTATTTCATAACCATGTAGATGATATGTTATTAACTACCATGATAACTAAAATCTATCTGTACATAGCTTCCTATCCTTACCTATCTACCTATGTATTATTATGTGCATGTATCAGACGCGTATCATGTTGTACTCTAAATACGAGTATATCAGTACATTATCGATATCGTCCTTTGATTACCGGTTCTATTAAACAGTGATAAGGTCTTCCATCAGGTATCTCTCAGTAGCGGTGTCACGGGTTCGATTCCCGTACGGAACAAATATTTGTATGGCCTACAAATAGTTTTTCCGGGTCTGGCTGTTTGTTTATGTGAGTTTAAATGTTTGTAAAATCACCCACAATACAGGAGAATTACCCCTAGTGTTTGCAATGCTTTAAAAAAAATGTGGGTGTACTATAAGGGCACACCTCTGCCTAACCCTTCCGGGATTACTAGCGTAATGTAGCGCTATCGGTATCATTAGATGCATTTGTGTAGTGATCGCAATCGCCGACTTATAATGGTATACGTGTTCAGTACAAAAATCGAATTCTGTTTGCTTATTTTTTTATCGTTCATTTTAAGCTAACTCGATGTCTCAATCCGTCTCTGCTTATTAGCAACAGATTTGTACATGTAATCAGAGCTGTGGGTAAGCAATAAACCCCTGCCTACCATTTCAAGAGAGAAAAGCTTGAGTAATGTAATTCATTCGCAATTTTATCGCCTATGGAACGTGTAACTTTCTTAAACACGTATCTGTTACCAGGCTGAGGTACTGAACCTCCGTTAAATCACGTTGCCAAGTGGTAACTAAGTAATAAATCTTAAAAGAAACGGATTCACTTCCTCGGTATATACCGTGAGCTTACTTTCTCCGCGTTCTAAGCGTATAATGTAATGAAATCCTCGCTTAGATATCGAGTCTGCCAAATATGTAAACAAATGGTGTTGTAAATCAGTGCTTGCTTACATATTTGACAGTTTGCATTTACATAACATAGATCTTCACGCCTTTTCCTTAATAGGGAAGGCAGTAACCACAGAACGCCAGCTGCATTTGGTAAAAACCGATTTATGAGCTGTTGCTCAGCGGTTTTCCCTGCTGGTCAACTAATAGTATCGAAGCGTGATGTTATATAGTCTTTACATTTCGTAATTTCGTGCCTATGCAAATTTCAAGTAAATTCGGCCAAGAAACCGCGTTCTCCCATACAAACTTTGCCACCTTGTGTTTTTAGACGGTTTATTTTGGCAAAAAACGGTATGACAAAAAAAAAAAACAAAATTTAAAACTTTTAACACATGTACTTTCTGATGAATGAACAAGATCGGCGCAAATGTCAATGATTGTTGACATAAACGTAAAAGCCGAGAAAGATACACAACACACACTTAGTATATTGATTTGGCTCGCGAGGTTTTTGGACATGTGCGATGTGGACTCGGCGATCATTGTACCTATAGTCGTATCTATCAATGGCTTACTTGCTAAGAGCCTCGACCGACACCTGAGGAAACTCTCGTTAGGCAACTGGATCAAGGACTTCATTCAGAAAGCGGTACTCCTGGACACGGCTCGTATTATGAGGAGGTTCCTTTCTTTAGAGCCCCTTTTCCCAATACCGGTGGGCTACTACTTTTGTATTTTAAAATGTTTTTTTTTTTATTTATGTAAATCTATAGAAAATATGTGTGAAAATGAATAAACGAAGATCTATATTAAAAGAAGCTAGTGGATGACCTTTTTCCAGAATACTTAAAGTCTATCATAAACACAGCATTATAAAAGCTTTAATAACCACCATCTTATTTTAAAACCGTTGTAAAATAAACAAAAATGAGGTGTTAAAAGTATGATTATAATACAAACTCTAATACTTCTTTTTATGCTCCGTTAGATGCAATATCTTACTTTTCGCTCTATATCCAAACAAAAAATGGCAAACGAGACTTGCAATTTCTGTATTCGTCTCTATGTTGTACTGCACATATTAAGGTTTTTTAGGGAGACCGCAGATACATGTTCTTGGGGTTTTCTGTTCGGAGATTTTCAGTAGCAACCACGGAGCCTTATGCTGATACCCCCTTAACCTCAATAGGCTCGCCTTTGTTACATGAAACTCATAACTTAGGTTCTGGGTGTGTAACCATTTGGAAGTTACAGGAGTTTTTTTGAGGATGGGAAATCATGAAATAACTTCCCCCGCTCTGGGCGGGCCGGGGGGGGGAGTGTCAAACTTTTATTGACTAACTAGGTTTTGCCCGCGGCTTCACTCGCGTTAAATTCGGTAGCGCCTTATGGATTTGTAATAGCAACGCTAAGTTTTCCCGTTTCTTCCCTCTTTCTCCCTCATATCCCACTCTTTTTTAACAAAATAATAGCCTATGTCCGTCTCCAGGTTCCCAACTATCTCTGTACCAAAATTCATCAAAATCGGTTTAGCCATTAAAGCGTGAAGAGGTAACAAACAAGCAAACTCACTTTCACTTGTATAATATTAAGTAAGGATACCCACCCATGTTCCTTCTTTTGCCCTTTATGTTCTGGGGCCTCGGTATCTCTTTCTAACTGCCCACAACCTTGGCTTCTATACAAGGTGTGAGGCTCAGCAAACTTAAACGGCCCTTATTTGTTATATATTAAATATTATATATATTAAATATGTTGTTGTCTGAAATTGGAGGCCTGTAAAGTTTATGTTTTCAGATGCATACAGTCCGTATTCATATGTGAGACAACACATTCATGGAGGACCACATAATCACTAGATTCAATATACAGCGAGGAATTTCCGTGTACTAGTGTTGGAATTAACAATCAGTGCAATGACCGCGTAGGTCGCGAGTGGTCGCCGTACCGTGTCGCGGCATGCCGCGTCGCACCGCGCCGCGCCGCGCTACCGAAGCACTCATCTGGCAACCGGTAGCATTCACTCCCCAAATTACTGCCGTCGCCGCTTTTTAGCTCTGAATTCCATAAAAATGCTTTCACGTCATCATTTTTCTACGTGATAACCCTAATAGATTGACGTCGTTTGTGTGAAAATGTTATATCTCTGTTCGTTTTACGTTTGTTCAGCCGATGGCGACGTAAAAACGATTTTTCGGAATAACTCATTCCAAAGAGAAATCATAAAATTCAACGTTTTACCGAGACAACTGCAAAACAACGGAGTAGAATTAACCACTTAAAAGTAAAGACATTCATTTACCGTAACTTTGAAAGTCAGTTTCAGGTGAATTAATGAGTCTTTGTCTCCATAACTTGGCGACAATTTACGAGATTTAATTAGGTAGGTAGAACAGCTGTGTAGATGCGAAAATGACGAATAATCTGCTAGCGAAATAATTCCAGTTTCTAAACTAACTGCAATAACTTCTTGAGATGATGAACACAGTTTCAAGAACGGGTTACTAAAATGTCACCCACACACCCTCGTGTTTTAAATACATTTGATAGTAATCCTTCTCTTTATTAAAATATATTCAGGTCACAAAGTATAGTTAGGCGAATGTCAACAATTTATGTTCATATAGTGTAAGTGAATCTGCTACGACGTAGCAATGCTACGGCGTAGATGCTCTACGAACAATGTAGCTACACAGCTTCAACGAGTTAATAAGCGGTAACACAGGTATGTGGCAGCTTTTCGCGTTGTTTTCCATATTATTCTCTATATTTTCTCATTAAATTCTGTTTGAAATCTTAGGGATAAGTCTGTGAACCCTTCGGGGATTCTAGGCGTGATGTAATAATGTTGAAATCTTTACTAAGTGAGACACATCACATCTTTTAACTGCGTAGACTTAGAGGGTTGATTGTTCACAGCACAATCGGACCATAGACTTAAGTATGTGGTTTTAATTTCAACTTGATATTTCCACGCCTTCCCGAGAAAAGGTCTTGACAGACGGACAACAAAGTAATAAGGGATCCGTTTTTTTTTGATCCTTAAAACAACTGAAAAAAAAAATGAACTAGCTTTTGGCCGCGGCTTCGCTCGCGTTAAATTCGGGGTAACACAGTTCTCTTTGCGATAAATTTGTCCTTTTCTTCCCTCTTTCTCCCTCACATCACGTTTTTTCAAAAAAATATTAGCCTATGTCCGTTTCCTGGTTCCCAACTATCTCTGTACCAAAATTCATCAAAATCGACACAAACAAACTCACTTTTGCTTTTATAATATTAGTAAGGATTACAGACCAACAGCTATTTACTTTATACATCTAATCTTAAGACTAAACAAAATCTAGAAATCATAACACGTTGAAAAGTCTTACACCTCACGAATTCAGGGTCGCGGTTTCAAAGCCGGTAATTCAGCGTCTCAACTCACGTACCTTAATCTTAACAACAATCCAGCCAAAATTAATCTGTAATACTAAGACTGTAGATTACTCTGTCTTAAAGAATATAAGAGAAGGACGTGACTGCCTGATAGTCTTCTCTAATCTTGGTTTAAGGTATTCCAAGATTTCGTGAGTTGAGTGGTGTTGGTATATTTTAATACAAAATCTTTTGGTGGGTATGGTTTGTTTAATATTTTACTTTTATGTTGAGTTAGTGTGTAAAATTACGAACTTTGCATAGTCGATGGTGCGTAAATGTTCCACACGCGCTACAAAGAGATGTCAGCAAAACAGAGGGGTCTGCCGGCGCCACTGTCTGGCGGGGTCGCGGGTTGTTCGAAAGAGATACCTCGGCCCCGGAAAATAAATGGCAAAGGAAGAAACATGGGTGAATTTTAGTGATTACAAGATTGAAACTTTCCCTCCGCTCCGCCTAGAGCTGGGGAAGTTATTTGATGATTAAACATCTACAAGAAAAAAAATGGACGAAACTTGGTATATTAAAGGTATCACCCGTCCACGGACTAAGCTAGGCAAGACCTCCTTCTCAACAGAGATCTAATTACATTCTATTTGGTACGGATAGCGCAGTAGCTGAGCGGCCCACTGCTGCGTTACGTGTCGTGGTATCGATCTCCGCACGGAACAAATATTTCTATGACTATGACAGGTAGGTGTTTCGGGTCTGGCGGTTTGTGTTTGTGAGTAAACGATACAGGAAGAATCCTCCTAGTGAGGACCAAGTCTTGCTTGAAAGCTTACTTTGCGCAATATAACTGAGGTTTTGTAAGCAAAGGTTTTTGGAAGCATGGAAACTCTTAAAAAAAATTATATGCGTAATGAGGCCACAAATATATTATGTTAGTAGATTCATAATTCTCAATTCATATTTATGTTTTAACAATCAGAAAATATGTATTTGAAAATCTGTAGCTTAGTCGTTAAGTTATATTATGAATACAGATTGTATCAGCCCGCATTTATTCTATATAGCTAAGTACTTTAATAACTTGAAATTTTGTAATTAAAAGAAGCATGACATGCTTTTTGTAATTCAAGTTATCATTTCACCATTTCGGTTCACATTGCAAAGCCATTATATTTTCTATTTATTAATTCTAAATTCAAAAACCTGAGTATTCGAACGTCATTGCAAACCAGCCTGTGCTTTTAATGTTATTAAACCTTCACAGTTCCTACATGGAACATCAGTAAGTTACGTTGGAGGTCTTTTACTTTTTAGGGTTTCGTAACTCAAAAGGAAAAACGGCTCCATTTTGCGGATGGGAAATGTTATTGGATCACTTTGTTGTCCGTCTGTCTGTCTGTCTGTGTGCATGTCAACGCGTGAAGGTACCGAGTTGATTATTAAACCATATACTAAAGTCTGTGGTCCCCTTAAGTTAAGGAAAAATCATATGTCTAAGTCAAGCCAGTCAAAAGACAAAGCAGAGGGGCTTGCCAGAGCCTCCGCTTGCCGGGGTTGCGGGTTGTTCGAAAGAGATACCTCGGCCCCGGAACGTAAAGGGCAATAGAAGGTCTGACATGCCCCCCCGCTCCGCCTAGAGCGGGGAAAGTCATTGGATGATTTCCAACCCGAAAAAACAAAAATCTGTCAAAAGATATGGCCATTTATGTCTCAAGTTTGTATGGAACTCTCAATGCGTGAAGGTACGGTATAGACTATCGAGTATAGAATATCGGTATAGAATATCGAGTTCTCCTTGGGTGATTTATTTCTTAAATTAAATTTTATTCTCTTCAATTCTCATTTTATTCCATTACATATATTTTTTTCTTTATAATCCATTTTGAATCCCACAGAGACTATAAATCAACTATACTATAGTACCGACTTTTTCTGGAAAACAAAAGTTTTGTTTTATTATGAATATTGTTCATGAATAAAAGTAAATATTTCAGAATACCCGAAAATACGAAAAGTTCTTGCGTAAATGATACCGGGGTAACTTGTTGTTGGTCTGAAAAATCTCTTTTATAATATTTTAATTTGTACTACATCAACCGAGCTTAATGATAAGCATTCATTTAAAATCCCTTAAATAAATGGGTTTTATTTATTTCGCCGTGTTTATTGTTGGTATTGCCAGAAGAGAAAATAAACATGAAATTTTTATACAAATTTTATAGCTTCAACTGTGAAATGTTGCTGTTTTATTATTATTAAGAAAGCTTTTATTAGTATAGATCTTCTTTTTGATGGCCACTTTTATATGTATAGGATGACTAGTTTTTGGCCGCATTCTCAGTCTTTTAATTCTGTTCTGCCATTAAAGTGTGAAAATTAACAAAAACAACGGACAGATTAACTTCATTGCATTTATAAAGTTATTAGCTTTTGCCCGCGGCTTTGGTCGCGTCAAATTCGGGGTAACACAGTTCCCCTTTCCTGATTTACAGGTACCTGCTACCTGTAGTTTTTGCCCTTGCGCCTTATTTATTGTAATAGCAATGCAAAATTTTTCCTTTTCTTCCCTTTTTCTCCCTCACATCTCAATATTTTTTTTTAAAACAGCCTATGTCTGTCTCCAGGGTCCCAACTATCTCTGAACCAAAATTCATCGAAATCGGTTTAGTCATTTAGGCGTGAAGACGTAACAAAGTCACTTTCGCTTTTATAATATTAGTAAGGATTTATGTATTAAAGTTCATGCATATGTTTTTTCAACCATTGTACAAAGGCGGATTTATTATTTTTAGTCATTTTTACTAGTCAATCTAACCTTAAATTACGTAAGACTTACTTACCTTAATGTATTTATTCCAAAAAATAAGGAATAGGTTTAAAAATCCTTGCTATGTTTTATAAGGCTCCCGGCAATAAAAAGAAAAAAACAATTGACACGTAGTGTTATGTCAGTTATCTTTCATACATACATCAACAATAAGTCAACACAGGAGTATTCCATGAAATCATTTCATTGAATGCAAAACAAAAGACAATCACTAATCAATCAGCCAAACGTATTATATTATGAAAGAATTATTCTGTCAACCTTTCATTTTGTGGTTTACTCAGTATTTTCGGTACACTACTAATAAGACCAGCTTTCGCCCCAGCCTTATATGGTAATCCTCCCTAACTGAAGTCAGTTTCGAGGCGCATTTAGTACGTGGAACATGCACTAACGACCTCCGTTGCCTAGCAACGTAAGCCGATGGCGACCTGTGGCTATTATGTTCCTCCAGTTACTGACATACTGTGGCGATTGATTGTGGATTTATTTTAGAATAAGGTAAACCTTGGTTATTGTTTACTAATATGCATAAATCGTTATTTTTGAAGTTATACTTCTTTTGGCGCGATGGAGAAAAATGATGAGAGTGATTTGCGCGCGCACAGCGACATCGTGAAGTTAGTTATAGGTGTTCTAGTAACTATGTTCATGTTGTATATTCTAGTATTTTTATATTTAGAACACGTGTTTCATAATAAATAAATATTCTTTTGGTGTTTTTATGAAGCTATTGCATAGCTTTTAAATCAATTTCACATTCCAAGCTACCCTTGCCGAGGTTTGGAAATGAATAGGTTACCACACGGAGCCAGGTTAAGCAACCTTTGCCAAGGTTTGGAAATGGATGGGTTACCACACGGGGACAGGTTAAGCAACCCTTGCCGAGGTTTGGAAATGGATGGGTTACCACAGTGGGCCAGGTTAAGCAACCCTCACCAAAGTTTGGAAATGGATGGGTTACCACACGGAGCCAGGTTAAGCAACCTTTGCCAAGGTTTGGAAATGGATGGGTTACCACACGGGGACAGGTTAAGCAACCCTTGCCAAGGTTTGGAAATGGATGGGTTACCACAGTGGGCCAGGTTAAGCAACCCTCACCAAGGTTTGGAAATGGATGGGTTACCACACAGGGACAGGTTAAGCAACCCTTGCCGAGGTTTGGAAATGGATGGGTTACCACAATGGGCCAGGTTAAGCAACCCTCACCAAGGTTTGGAAATGGATGGGTTACCACAGGGGGCCAGGTTAAGCGATCCTTGCCAAGGTTTGGAAATGGATGGGTTACCACAGGGGGCCAGGTTAAGCAACCCTTGCCGAGGTTTGGAAATGGATGGGTTACCACAGGGGGCCAGGTTAAGCAACCCTTGCCAAGGTTCGGAAATGGATGGATTAGCACAGGGGCCAGGTTAAGCAACCGTTGCCAAGGTTTGGAAATGGATGGGTTACCACAGGGGGCTAGGTTAAGCAACCCTTGCTAAGGTTTGGAAATGGATGGGCTACCACAGGAGGCCAGGTTAAGCAACCCTTGCCGAGGTTTGAAAATGGATGGGTTAGCACACGGAGCCTGGTTAAGCAACTCTCACCAAGGTTTGGAAATGGATGGGTTACCAAAGTTTTTTTCTTTACACCAAAGAAGTATAACTTCTAACGCGTGTACATAAGTACACACACCCCTTTTTTATTCTTAATACTTTTCAACTCGTTCATCCTAAACAGAGGTTTGGAAAATTCGACCCCTTTTTTGCGGATAAGAAATCATCAAATGACTTCTTCCGCTCTAGGCGGAGTTTCAGACTTTCACTGACTAAAACTCACCCTGTTCTTTCTTTTGCCATTTATGTTCCGGGGCCACCATATCTCTTTCGAACAACCCGCAACCGCAACCCCGGTAGGTGGTGGCCCTAGCAGGCCCCCTCCGCTTATCTGAAACCTTTTGAGGCGTACGTGGTACACTAACGAAGATTCGGATCTTCGTTAGTGTACCACGTACGCAACGAGCGCAGCTGGTGTGGGTTGGCTAGTTTGTCATAAATCTTTGTCATGTTTTTGTCCTTTGGAGATATTATTTATTGAGTTAGATCGAAATTTTATAGTAGGGTTGTCAAGTAGTATTTATTAGTCATCATGGCCACGGTTGCCACTCAAAGTAAAAAAATTATACCTCATCGTAATAAAAAAAATATGGTAACAGATAGCTGGTGGTGAAAACTGGTCAAGAGCGAGTTGGACTCGTGCACTGAGTACAAACTTGCAACATAAACGGCCATATATTTTGACTGCGTAGACTTAGAAGGTTGAAACTTTTTTCACAGCTCCAAGAAACTACATTTTTTTTTTTTTTAATATCTTGGGACAACTCACACACGGCTATCTGATCCCAAGCTAAGCAGAGCTTGTGTTATGGTAACCAGACAACTGATATAAATACTTATATAATTTATAAATACATACATATTATAGATAAATCACACCCAGACACAGAACAAACAATAAACAACAATAAAGTTTGTTCTAGGTGGGAATCGAACCCACGACCTCCGACACAGCAGTCAGGGCCACTAACCACTAGACCAAGAGGCCCGTCACAGAATATAGTTTTAATTTCAACTCGATACCTCCACACATTACTGTGATAAAGGGTCTTGACAGATAGACGGACAACAAAGTGATCCTATGAGGGTTCCGTTGTTTTTTTTTTGAGGTACTGAATCCCAAAAAGACCTTAGATAAATATGTACGTCAGATTTAAGTGATAAACTGTTCCGAACTCCTTTTATTATAGGTCGGAACCACTTAATAGTTAACTTTCATTCTACTTATTTACGAAAATTAAACAAAGAAGGCTCATTGTTAAATTCAATGTTCCGAGAGCTTGAGTCAAAAGTTACAAAGTGTTTTTCTTTTAAATATCCCTATTACTTACTTTTAATTTCCTGGTCTTGTTTGCTTCCCCAGTAAAATTACTGTCGTAAAATATTTTTATGGTCATTTTTATAGGCTTGAAGTTTCAACTTTTTGAACAACGTTAAATGGAGAAGGTAAGAACAATACGAAGTTTTTAATCCTGAGAAAGTAATGGTCTCTAAGGACAAACTGTCAACTGATAGATTTTTTATAGGGAACCCTAAAAGTTGCTGTGGGTCACTGAAAAAGAAAAACCATAAAGTTAAATAGGAAATTCTGTTGCTATTGATTGCTTGCTCCGCTACCTTTTATGATCGCCATTTATACTTTATTGTATAAGGCTTTAGGGCATTGCCAATATCAATCTTTTTGATCGACTGTAAAAGGTTGTGGGGTATACAAAAATCCCAGCACGAGAGCGCGTTTTAAAAAATTATGTCATTTTTTAAATTAAAAACAACTGATTTGTATGTAATCCTTACTAGTATTATAAAAGCGAAAGTAAGTTTGTTTATTTGTTTGTTACGTCTTCACTCCTTAATGGCTAAACCGATTTTGATGAATTTCGGTACAGAGATACAGAGATAGTTGAGACCCTGGAGACGGACATAGACATTTTTTTTAAAGTAGGAAATGACGGAGAAGGAGAGAAGTAAAGGGAAAACTTATCTTTGCTATTACAATAAACAAGGCGCAAGGGCAAAAACTACAGGTACCGTACCTGCAGGTACAAGGTAGCAGGCACCTGCAAATCAGGAAATGGGAACTGTGTTACCCCGAATTTAACGCGAGCGAAGCCGCGGGCTAAAGCAAAATGTATCCATATTTATGGTGTCTCATATAGAATCGAATAAAAACGTTCTAATTGTTAAGAAAGAAATTTTATTTCTGCCTTGTGAAGGTCAGATCCTTAAGTCCTTAAAAAAAACTTAACGATGTATTAACACGGAATGCTTTGGTCTTATACTCCTACTCATATTTTGTCTGTGTCTTTGTTTAGACTACGTAAAAAGAACTTGGGTAGTTAATGTTTTAATGCATAGTTGTGATATCTAGTCACCCTTATTTTCTTTTTATTAAAAAAATAAGATTGTTATTGAGTGAACTTAATTGCTTGTACATTTCGACCGAACAATTTTATGTGCTTATAATAATGGGACTATATGAAAAATGTTTTACTTTTTCATATTTTTGTCTCTTGTAAACTGTTTTAATTTCTGGTTCAATTCATCCAGCAAATTGAGTATCGAATGAATAGTGTATGTATAAGGTAAAAATAAAACGTTTACAACACCTGCCAACTCCTCTGGGTTTGCAGGTTTTGTAAACATTTTATTTAAAACAAAGTAACTACTATTCATTATGTATATAGATATACATGATTAATAGTAGATAGTTGTTTTCATAAAACATCAAATAAAAGTAAAAATGAACAATTTTTAATTTCTGTACTTCAGCAATTTATTTAAAAACTGCTTTACCTATACTGACGGTAAACAAAGAAGTAGGTAATTTTGTTTTTTAGATATATCGATCAGCAGAGAAAGAGAAACTTGTGGAGAAATAATAACAACTGCATATGCAGAATAAAACATGCATAAAAATAGCCCGCGCACAAAACAACAGCTATAGTAGAAGCGAAGCCAACAGTGAACAGCGTCCTGTTTAATGTAAAGAACATCATTAATCATCTTCCAAAGAGGCTTTCAGACATAATAACTTATAATTACGCCTGTAGTCAGTTTAAGCCTTCCGAATTTCTCTTCTGTATACTCAAATGGATATCATTTGTCTACCGTTTTCAGTTTGATCCCAGCTCTAAGGCGTAGTATCAATTTGCTAGTCATCTTTCCAATCTTAAATAACAATGCTTATTGTTTTTGGGCACAGGCAAAGTGAAACGGAAAATGCTTATTATTCAGCCTGTATGACTGACGTGTAGTCTTATTAGGAGATATGGTATGTAGTCCAGCTACCCTACCATGACGTCTTCAAACAGAACTTATTCCAGTGAGGGAAAGAGACAGAGCATAGTCTAGTCTAGCACCATCTCTTTCTTACACAGAAGTACAGCTATAAGATGTCATGGTAACCCTACTGACTGTTTTCGGCTACAGTGGCCACTCTCAGCAGATATTAGCCATCAGCGCTGAAGATACTATAGTGCACAAATGAGTGCGCATGCACACGTGGTGTCTCTGTTCCCCTACTTTCATAGTCCGAAAGGATGGCTAGATGGCTACCCAACACGACCGGAGAGGTATCAGGCTCAGGACCAACAGCTTAGCGTGCTTTCCAAGGCACGGTCGTATTTTACCGCCAACTCTGAAATTGCTTATGGAAAAACCCAATAAAACCTTTTGCCTAACCCTGATATCGAATCCAGGATACCGTGTGGAGCACTCGCGCTTGCGATCACTACACCAACGCAGCAATAAAGATGGTATGACTATCAAACTGAACAGCTTTCTCAGTGGGACCAACATCGTAATCATGAAAAAATACCCAGCTGAATAAAACAAAATCTCAATATCCGAGCCAAATGTATGGGCCAGTTGTTTTTATCGATTGATATAATTATGTTGTAAAATTTCAGTGTTCATAAATCTTCACTTACTTTTTTACGGACTGAGCACTTGTCGTACTGGTGATCCCCGATTATTCTATTCGATCATAAGAAATATCTGTGTGAAAAGTAGTGGTACTAGCACGCAAAAAGGTTGTATAGGCTCTTATGGATCTATATGAATAATCACAAGTTGTAGTCTGTGGACAGAAGTCTGTAAAGAGTTTTGGTTGTCTCAAAATTAATTTATATAAGACTGGGTCCACACTACCCCGCTCTGGGAGTCGCTTAATGCGTTACGAAGATAAATGACAAAACAGTCCCAATGTTGTCCGAAGTCACTGCTCCACTTAGTTCTCTGACCCACATGTCAGACAAATTGTATCATTATTATTAATAGACAAAGTACAGCTAGCCAATTGTCTTGGTCGCAATCGCAATAACGCTTAATAGCAGAGCAAAAGGTTCTAGATTCGATTCTCATAATGTGAGAGTAGTCACCTCTTCCTAAGTCTTACAAGAAAACCGGCTAAGTGCGAGTCAGACTCGCGCACCAAGGGGATAAAAGGACCATAAACTGTTCAGTATATGGTTTTAATTTCAACTAAATACATACACGTGTTCCCGGGATAAAGTGTTTTGACAGACAGACGGACTACAAAGTGATCCACTTATCCATTAGTGTTTCGATTTTCCCTTTTTATTTACGGAACTCTAAAAACAAGTTCGAAGTGTGTGAATTATGCCTGAAAACAGTTATTTTGAATTCGAATACTATAGTTTGAATTACAAATAACTTCTGCGAATGGATTTCAGTTACAAGCGTATAGACTCACTGAAATGCATTTCAAATTCAATGAAATACCTTCATTTTCACGTGAAATTAATATCCAAAATGTATTCTGCAATTGATACTGAAATTGTTTGATCCTTGCTTAAAATCATTCCATTTTCCAATTATTATTTTGGTTGAGCTATTTGTAAAAATAGAAAGCCAAAAGATGAAAACTTGATTTTCTGACAAAATAATTGTTAGAACAGTTTGTATGTGAATTGTTTGAATTTAGAACGCGTGGCCATAATACGTAGACTATACATGATTCTTTTTGAAGCCCACATTGTGTCCCACAGCAGGGAAACTCCTACCCATTCTTCTTCCAAACCTCTTTGAGCGCAACTTCTGAGCACGTTTGACCCGAGAACATGACTAGATTGTCACATAACCTTCGTTGAAGTTGACATCGACATCTACGTGGCCAGCCCACTCTCATTATCTTTGATTATTTAAACAACAATGTTTTTGTGTAAATAAAAAAATATACTCGCTTGGAAATATGTACAATCCTACTAATATTATAAATGCGAATGTTTGGATGTATGGATGTTTGGTACTCTTTTTCGTCAAAACGGATGAACGGATCTTGATAGAATTTGGTACAGAGGTAGATTCTAGTCTGGAATAACACACTTTTTTTATCATCGCGCTGGCTATGCCGGGGGCTCCAGCTAGTTACTTGATAAATTTTAATATGCATAAGCCATTCTCAAGGCATATATTATATCGAAAAGGTAAATCGAACTACGCAACAAAGAGGTTTTTTTCTTTGCATCATGTAAATAAAAAATATGCAAAATATGCTTTTATTTAAGGAGAAGCTTCGACATGAAAATTCCCTTCTGACTTAATCAATAGTGCGCGAAATCCCAAAGCAAAGTGGGTCAGGAATGAAGGCCCTTGAAGGCATCACATGGCGGTTTATTTTGGTATACGATGATAGATAGTTCAGGAAATCGGGAAAAGCGAAGAAATATGGCTTTGGGAATGTGTTGTTCAAGGTTTTCAGGTCAATAGGTTTATTTTGTCCGACGGATGTGCGTAAGTATCTATCTATAAAGATGTGGTCACATATTTTTTTAGATTAGTCAAAGTTGTCGTAAAATTATTTCTGAATAAGCTTAAGCGTTATACTCTAACAATATCCACACAAAACAGTTCATTATATCTACTCTGAAACTTAATAATATGAAGGAAAAGTTATAATTGAAGTTTATTTATGAACTTGTTCGTAACTACATATTACACCTGGGTAGTTAAAACTTTACAACTTTACCTATGTTTGCGCCGCAGTTGGTATAAACGTTACCGCATTAGAAATACGCGAAATCTATTTCACTAATGGATGGTTTAAAGGTTTGGATTTAGAGGTTTTAGTTAACTGAATGGTGTAATCTGTGACTAAGTTGCCTTTAACGACTTATTGGAAACTAAATCGCCTCCACCTTGCAGATTTTGTTAAGGTTCGGTCAAACTGGTTAGGATAAAAGTCTTTTACGATGTTCTCACCGCTCTAATTTTATTAAAACCGCTTTCTTTGTCCAGGCGGTCTTTCTTTAGAATGAGATTCTTCAGAATATCAGGACGGTAACCAGTCCATTTACTTTCAAGCTCGTGAACATATTTACAAGAAATTGGTTGTTTCGTCTCAAAATTAAGTTGTAGTTTTTCTCTTGTTACGGTTTCTTAACTTTATACAATTTTGTTTTATGTATGTTTATAACTATTAATTCTTACATATACCTATCTATATTTATTATTTTACAATACCCTGTTTCTTTTATTACACCTACTTTGTGTTGTCTTTGAATCATCCTAAGTTAGACCGGAAATGCCTAAGGCAATTAATTTATTTATTACAGTTCAGTGCATATTAAGTCCTCCTTTGTACAGTTTTTATTTGTGCATAAAATTGATATAAATAAATTAAAAAAAATGCTGATACTGCTCTGGACTTTGACAAATATCAAACTGAAGTATCCGTCAGTATCCAGTGTCCGCAAGTTGACCGTAATAGCGTTCCGAATCCATTTTTTCCCTTTGTAACCATTTATATAACCGTCTGTTGACCTCAAGTGGGTGAAATATTAAACCATACGCCCTTCATTGTAGCTCAACGGATAAAACATTAATTTCAAACTTCTTTGAAAATAAGTAGGTACCTACAGTTCCGTTCAAGCTACTCTTGTAAACAAAGGCTAAGCGTGTGTTCTCATCAAATCGTCGGGAGCCGTGAGACGACTGCAGGTCACCGTAAATGCGGGCCTGTGGAGGATGAGCAATGGATAGTTCACCGTCCATCTGTCCAGTGACGACAGGCCGTGTCGACGGCGCGTTAGAGTTCCACGCGCGCTTCAAAAAGATGTTAGCAAAGCAAAGAGGCCTGGTAAGGCCATCGCCGGAACATAAAAGGCAATAGTAGGAACACCGTTAGTCAATCTGATACTTCCCCCCGCTTCGCCCAGAGCGGAGGGAGTTATTTGCGATTTCCATCCGCAAAATATGTGTGTGTTATGAATAAAAAAAACTTTACCGGAACCTTACCATATCTTGACTTCGGTGCACGAAAGTCCTACGGTATTTATGTGGCGCACCGCTTGCTCGGTGACCGCAAGGATTATACCGAGCCCTTCCTGCTAATTGGACTTTTTCGTAATTAAAAGTGCCTCTTAATACCCCGGCATAAAGTTTAAAACATAACGATATTAAAAAGTAAGCATTTGTTTTTATTTTCATTGCGTTGACTTAATTTCCATCATAAATACATTCCATTAATAAAGAAAATTAGTTTAACGGTTCATTCTTAAGTGGGAGTTTTTGTAGATTATGCAATAAAGTAACGGTTAAGTACGGTAAGCTGGATAAGCTGTGGGTTAAGTTAACTTTGGAAATACTGTTGTGTCTTTGAGATAGCCACAGAGTAGGACGTTGAAACAGATTAAGTAGGGCGAATTAAATACTCCGAGAAAGTAGGCCAACCCAGATGTAAACTCAAATATTTGGATATCACAGGACCTTTGTCAAGCATTTGGACAAAGTCAAAGCATTTATTTCAATAAAACTATTCCGTCTTGGAATAATTTTATTGAAAAAAATGCTTTTGTTGATATAGAAAACAGGACATTGAATTGGAGAGACTTTAATATTCTTACCACTTAGTGGCGTTCCCGTGCATAAAGATATGTCATATGATATAAAGTCCAACTAATGGTTACTAAGATTTTTTGGAAGATATTGCTATCAGCGATAAAACCGCCATTGTAACCATAGAATTAGCAATTTCTGTAAAACAATTATGTTCAACTTTTTGTGTGCAATACAGTGTATATATTCTATTCTGCATATAAAGTGTATTCTATTCTATTATATTCTAACTCTATTTATGAATGACTTTTCACGCATCGATCATAATCATTACCATTCATAATCGGTAAGTCCTAGGTTTTACTGGAAAATCTTAAGATTTATCGCCGTTCGAGCTTTTACAGTAACATATACACATTAATTTCATAAAAACCACATAATGGTTTATCGAAACTCATTTAGGCAATAACGTTTGAAGTCGCGAAACGTAATCTACGAATCGTTTTTACGACTTTTCATTGGCGCAACGTTCTTTCGCGCACACTTTATCGACAAATCATAGTTTTGGCAAATCGAATTTCGATATGAAGCGTCTAGCCAGTTGAATGTACCTACAGACTAATTCCATTTTGATAATTTACATATAAGGACTTTGATCCATATAGTGGTGCAGTTATCTTTTTCACTTATGAAGAAAATATTGTAACCGCTTAAAAAGATCAGGAGACTCATTTTTCAATCCGAAAACGCAAAGTGTGGTTTTCTTATTTTTTTCCTGACTGCCAAAAAGGGGAGTGTTTTTAATATGTTGGATTGTAAGTATTCACACGTACGCAGGATTCAGGTACGGTTGTTGCAGTGGCTGAGCGACAGGCTGCTGCGCTGCGTGTCGCGTGTTCACTCCCAGCGTGGACCAAATATTTGTATGGCCTACAGGTAGTTATACTGGTTATGTGTGACCTTAAAAGTTTTTAGTGCACTTACGATACAGGTGAAATTTCTGCTGCTCCTATTGGAACTGTTTTCATAATTCTTAATTAAGTTCTGTGTTAATAAATCTACTTTTACTAGTATCTTCACATTTTTGTTCCAACTATGACGTTCTGTTTATTCAACTCCCTACCAAAACATCACTTGTAGATTCTAAAAAGAGACAAAAAAAGTTGAGCAGTCGAGTGATACTTAATCTTCTAGGTTTCTAAAATTATAGAAGTTTCCAAATCTTGGTAGCTGCTAGCAGAAGGCTTTCTATACGTTGGGCACAACATGGGTCATAGACAATACATGGAATTAAACACAACTGACAAATTATGGGCCTAGTATACATCATGGCCTATCCCTTTTTATTGCCTTTTTATAGATGGGAAATCATAAAATAACTTCCCCCACTATGTGCGGAGCAAGGGGAAGTGTCAGTCTTGTACTAAAACCCACTCATGTTCCTTCTTCTGCCCTTTATGTTCCGGGGCCATGGTATCTCTTTCGAACAACCCGCAACTCCGGTTTATCAATCCCTACAGGAATATCAAGCTAGATGTTATGTTATGTTTCGAAGTCTCTCAAAAATCTACTCAACTTTGTCATTAAAACTATCTTCCGAAAAAATCCTAGGTACTGAAGAAGTCCAAGCTAAACGAAAACAAAGTTGTTTTGTAGTAAATAAGAATGGCGGGCGGGTGGCGTGTAATGGCCCATTCATGTCGAACTGTACTTGTTTACCGCCAGTGTAGACGAAACTTTATTAAAGGCAGGAGCAGCTGGCTACAGTCACTGGGTAATATGGCCACGGGTTTTGTTTGTTATGCTCAATTAAAGGGCATTCGTACCGATGACATGCGATGAGAAACTGCTGAATAGAAAATGGTAAAACCTTGTTTGTTTGTTTCGCTTGGACGGAACTTGACTCTATCAGAGTAAGTATTAAATAAAAAAAAAAATCGTCGCGACACCACACTGTTCAATGCGAAATAAAAAGACGAAACGAAAATAACTGGCTTGCTTTAGTGAAACTCGCGAATGCCGCACGGCTTACAACTATATCAAAAAGTGTCGTTACAACTTTTGGTCTTAATTTTTTACGTCTAGCCCTCTTTCGCAACGGAACTTCGTTTAAAAAATAACACCAATTTATACGGAAGGCATGCACATCAACGGAAAGATTACAAATACACTAGAAACTCGAAGGACAAGCTCGTTTAAACAAGATTTCCAAAGTGTAATCAACTTTTCCTAAAACTTAAACTAAACATTTCCCAGCTGGCATAATACAGTCAATCTCTCCATCTTCCAATTTCCTTACGACATAAATGCTTAACCCGCTAAAATAAAGAGCCAATCAAAATTCTAATATCCGCGACTCTCGTCCGTGTCATCCGCATCGCAGCGGATAAAAACCGTTCCACTGCCGCGCTGTATAGCGCTGTAGCGGTCCAGATTGAAATAACCGAGCCCAACGATCTCTTAAGTAATTGTTCGATGGAGGCTATTGGTTTCAAGCTCTCACTCCGCACTCAAACGTACACGCGAACTGCGCTGAACCAGAATATTATACAGCTTTCACGAGAACAAAAATATTTTACATTAAAAATAAAATATAAAATGCTTACCACCACCGCCGCAGCAAGGTTTCCTTATCCCTCGCTAACTAAAGACTAAAGTTTTACAGCGAACATAAGCTAAGATTTCTTGGTTATTCTACTCTTTGTAAAGCTTTGTCCAAACTTGCAGTTGGCGCAGTTTCCTTCAAAAACCTATACATTTGTCGTAAGCACGTGTTACTCTTATATATAAGCCGTCGCAAATTGGCGCCATTTCAAAGTTAAGACATGTGAGGACGTAATATATGGACGCGTCCACTTTCAGAGTCGGCTAAGACAATGGCGGAGATTGGAACATTTCCAGCCGATAACTCAAATGAGGTCAAACTCGTCTTAACTTTTACGTTTTTATACATTTCTGCTGTGGACCTATTCAATTTTTTGTACTAGCAACTCTGACATAATTTTATGAGGTTTTCTTATCGAAGTGAGCTTGTAAAATATTTTATCAAAGCCCGTCTTTCTTGTCTGCATGCATATGAGTGTATGAAATCTAGTTAACATACGAGAAGTAGGGAAGACAAGCAATATTCTTGCGAAGTTACTGAACTGTGCACCGTCGACATTACACACTACGTCATCATACAGTTCTCAAAAGCGATGCATCACCGTTATTGCAATCTTGCATTGTTTTAAGATTCGCATGGAGTCTGATGGGAGCAAAAATATGTTACTTTTATTCGTAAGATAATGAATTATCATTGAATAGAGTGTTGTTTGATATTGTCCCATTTATATTTGTATTAGTTTCATTCAAATAGGAACAGTCGAAACAGGAACGTCAATCCAAAAGTTAATTTCATCGAGAATTTTCCCGTATATACATACGGGAAATTAACTTTTCCTTAACTTTTAACTTTCCTTGACGTATGTCAAGGAACTCAACTCACTACTTAACTAATGTACTACACTAGTTAGTAGCGAGAGATTACAAAGTTAACGAGCTTTTAGAGACAGGAATAATCCATAATAGTTCATTGACTAAATGAATCTTCTCTTGCAGTTTTCACTGAAATATTTTATTTATCAAAATCAAAGTCATTTATTGAAACTAGACTAATGACTCAATAAGTCCTCCAAAATTAGCTAGAAAGAAGACGCGGCGGAACAAACTCCCCAGCAAAAATGTTTCAATACTGTTCAATACAATTCTGCAAAACAATTGTTTCAATACAATTCTGCAAAACAATTAAAGAATACTGAAATAAGACTCCAAACATACAATAACAAGAATTAATACATCAGCCCAACACTCATATTACCTCTGACGTTCACATATACGTTTGACCGCACTAATTTGCGATACAAATGGCATACCTTTGTCACCGCTTCTGACCCTACCTGGCACCTACGATGAAAGCCCCGAAAAATCCATGTCACAATGTACCCGCTAAAGGTCGCTTGTAGCAGGCTTTAATAGAATAATGGGCGTGAACCAGCCTGTTTTATTTGGGTTCAATTCTGAATTATAATTCGGGTTCAAGTTGGGTTGTCGAGGTACCTATGGTTAGTGATGGCTTGTTTGGTTAAGCGGATGGTTGGGTCGGGTTTTGGGTCATAAGTTGCTAACTTTTGGTTTTGGATAAGTTAAGATGCAAGGATGTTGATTGTTAATTGGAGTTACATAATGACAAGCCTCTTACCAATTAGGTTAAAGCTTCAGATGTGAGATGAACTCTCATTTAAATATCAGCAATTCTACTATACTGTAGTCGCCGTAGCACTGTGCAGCTATTATTAGTTAAATGAACGGTTTCTCTCCAATTTGTAACGTTACCGTGATTTACGATCACGACTGATAATAGGTTTTACCTTAAACGTCATAATTGTAAAGGACTCTCACTTATAATAGCAATACATTCCATCGCTGAAAAAGTATTTTTATCTAATGTCACCCGCACCATGTTACAGCGAAAACAGGCAAACAAGGCTGTAGTCCTATTAGTAAGAATTACTGATATTTCAAGGTAAGATTCATTCATTACAGCTCATGGATATAACGTACCAAGTGTCATTAGGACAGAGTACTACAACAACAAAGAGTTTCTTATTTATTTATCATGTACACCTGAATGAGTCTAACATGTACGTCCCAACACCCAAAACTGCAAGAATGTATCAGTCTATAGTACGGCCAACGAGAAGCGATACGAAAGGTCATTAACCTAAAGAACAACTGTGGCGTTGACAATCTAATATTTAGCTCTTTCCATCTTGTGCCTTTGTCGTAATGTCTCGTTCTCCCGGCAAAAACATGACAACGTTAAGACGGGTACGCCAGCATTCGGGCGGCCATTTTAGATGGGGTTTTAGCATGGGTTTTGTTTACATTTGGTATCGCTTCTCGTTGGCCGTACTGTAGAAAACGCGCATAGAAACAGCCGGGTGCTTGCTTGACGTTGACGATGACGCCGCTTGTGACGTTCATCCGGACTTGAGTGTTTTTTAGCAATCCTTACTAATATTATAAAAGCGAAAGTGAGTTTGTTTGTTTGTTACCTCTTCACGCTTTAATGGCTGAACCGATTTTGATGAATTTTAGTACAGAGATAGTTGGGAACCAGGACACGGACATAGGCAATTTTTTTTAAAAGTGGGATGTGAGGGAGTAAGAACAATACAAGAAACAAGAGGGAACATAAGGGAAAACTAAGCGTTGCTATTACAAATCAATAAGGCGCAAGGGGAACTGTGTTACCCCGAAGTTTACGCGAGCGAAGCCGCGGGCAAAAGCTAGTAAGTAATAATGTAAAGATTTGGTATTCATTCTGTATCTAATATCGATCGGAATAGGGATTCTATAATATAATAATTAATACTTATTGTAATTTTACTTTTTAATTAAACTTGGTAAATTTCATTTGGTTTAATTTGGGTCCTCCGACAGTGACGTTCATATTTAACAAGTTAACACCACACTGTTTTTACCGTAGCCAACTTGAATCCATAACTTTAAAACTGAGGTTTACATCGTATTTTTGTTTTTCTCACAGCACCCACAACATTTTAATATTCAACCTTAAAACACGTAAACACCTAAAAAAACAAACTTTTACATGCCAGGGTTCCGTTTATAAGAAAAGTTTTGCCCCTTGAATATTATATAGGGCTCAGCATTATATATACAGAGCACAATTTAACTTGGAGCATGAAACCACGACTCGATGAGAATAATTGTTCGTAATTAGAAACACAGAGTAAATTAGTACAGAGAGTTAAGGTACCATCAAATTTGCACGAGATATGGTAAAGCTACGAAGGTCTAGAGCAAGGAAATGTGTTTTTTTACCAGTAAACCTAGTGAGGTTTGATGACAGTAATTCAGCGCTTATAACACTTAGGGTGATGATTTCTACACTTATCTTACGTTTAAGGTGTATGTATAACTTATACATACACCTTAAACGTACTTTGACCATATAGATATTGCATTCGTGTAACAACTGTATTCTTTTATCAACCCGTGAGAATATCTTATATATCGGTGTAATTTTGGACCCACCATAGTATTTTTTTTGTTTATTCCATGAACTAAAGTATTAGTAACTTGCGTTATATCATTTCGTTCACGATCACACTTTTCGTAATGGGTATTCTGTTTCTATTTACTCTATGTCCAAATAATAAAAACAAACTCTTTGGTGATTCTAATTAATGTTATTTGCTCAGCTTCACATCATTTACTTTGAATATGTCAATGGTGGTGATTTACAAACAGAAATAGGTACATAGATATAAAGCGGATGTTATACGAATATATATTAAGGCAATTAAGGATTGCTGTAGTATTATATATGGCTTTATTGAGGTCGTTAGCAGTCCCATTTTCCGTTATACTACAGATATTATAAGTACGTGTATTCCTAATGTGTTAATCTTACCTCGGGCGTAGTATATCCGTATAGATACAGACATGTGTTGTATATTGATGAAAAAATACATTGCGTAGGTTAATAGCATAATTAATGTTGATTTGAAAAGAGTGTCCATGGAGTTTCCTGCCCATTCTTCTCCATAGAGATCTACGTTTTGGAATGGGCAACTACAGTACTTTCACAAGTTATTATGTCTTGTGACTGGGACTGTAGCAGCATATTTTTTTTGTTTTCATGACATTCAAATGTGCCTTTAATGGTCTAATGGAAATAATTGTTTTTTTTTATTTGATTTGATTTAAAAGGTTGCAAAGACTTATAGCTAGGTCGTGTCGCGTGAGCCGTGAAGGCGCGTTCGTGTTCCACGCACGTCTCAAAGAGATTTTAGCAAAGCAGAGAGGCCTGCCAGGGCAGCCGTCTGCCGGGGTTGCAGGTTGTTTGAAAGGAGATACCGCGAACCCGGAACATAAAAGGCAAAAGAAGAAACATGGATAGGTTTTAATCAGTACAAGTCTGACTCTCCCCCCGCTCTGCCAGTTATATAAAACTCAGCGACGTTACTGAACTTGATTAAACCGTACCAAAATAAACCAGATATGAAAACAAAACCAAACGACGAACATAAAATCCTCAATAAACACACAAAGATAAAGGAAACACGGTAACATGACGAAAATACCAAAGAGTTCGGAATAAAATTGATATAAACGTTACATTTGTTAAAAGGAAGATATGTAACACGAGAAACAATGTCAGAAGAAAGAATACGACTGTATTATCATTCATCGATATACGGAGGAACTACGAAGTAAATTCTGTAGTTCGTTGAAACATCGGGAATGTTCGAGAAGGTTCGAGATTGCGTGGCTTTGCCTGTGATAACGGGCTCCCAGACTTATCTCCGGTGTATATTCGTCCTATGTGACATTTTATTGTTTGCTCGTGTTTTTTTGGGTGAAGGTGTTGTTGGTAAATATGTGTTTTGTGTTATAGATAAGATTTGGAGCTGATAATAAGATTCCTTCTTTTATTTTTTTCTTTGAAGAATCCGAATTGTAAATATACATAAGAGAAAAAATAAATAACGGAAATTGGAGAGAAGTTTGTGTTTCCAATAGATGAAACAGGAATATCCGAATGTGAACAACAGTAGTGTTCCTACAATAAATAGAGAATGTTTAGAACATAACCAAAAAATATGGTTTTCTGAAGGAACAACAAATGTACACATTGTTGCTGCCAATCTGTCGAAGAATACAACTTTGACAGACACAACTCCTATTTCACGTCACACACTCGTCCAACTTCAATCTCTGCATCGTCGGAAGTCGTAATTCCACCTGTTCTTCGTCTCTGAATGTACATGAATAGACGCAGACAGAAGTAGAACATGTTGTTTTATTTTTGTACTAGAGAGCTGAAGAAACAGTGAGTCGTGGACATTAAAATTCAGAGGTTGGAATCGCGGTTCCAACCTTAATTGAATGCAGACCAGGCAAACACAATAAATTAACTTCATCGTACCGACGGAAATTTATAGACAGGTCGCCGTTCACCAGGCACATTTTCGTATCAATTATACTTTTTATTGAACAATTTTTTAACTGAAATTCTTTTTTATTAATTTTATTCTTGTGGAGGGTCTGGGGGATAAGCTTAATTAATTTGGGCGTTGGATATTTAAACCGGAATTTAGAGCGGTTTAAAAATAAGCTCTCCCTCGTTTAATATCGAAACGAACGAGAATTTCGTTTAAAATTAGAATGAGTTTAAAAAAACAGTAAGATACATAGCAAAGGAGTTTCAATGCAAATGTTTTGTTTAAACTGCATCCCGGAACTACAAACAAACTTATAAACTTCTCTTCTCAGCTGGTTTCTGACCCAACAAACGTTAAGAAACCTCATGTGACTTAAATTATTAATTTAAACAAACAAAGTACAGAAGTTGAAACAATCAGGACGCAAACTGAAGATAGAGTAGCGCTATCAGTTCCACGGAACAACTTCGAGAAGTTTCCTTTACGAGTCGCCAGCTAAACATTTCCTCTTCTTAATGAATTTAAGAAACTGCTTGTGGAACACAACGTCTTGTTTATTTCACTGAAAATTATAAGTTGGATCGCACTCCTGTGTCTTGTTTGAAAGTAATTGTTTCGTTCGAGATCCTAGTTTTGTTCAAACGTTAATAAACGCGATCTTTATGGCTTGTTGCAACACCTCTGGAGTTTTGGTCGATATTTTAATTTCGTTTTGTTTTATAATCGAGTTAAAAAACGGACGTCATCAATTGAGCCTGTGTGTATGTTGGAATTGCACAATGTTAATGATATGTTAGTCCATGGGGGCTTCTCAACGTTTGTGCTTGATTTTATGTGATTGTGGATGCATTTCTCGAAAATTGTGAATTTACTGGCGCTAAAAATGTCCAGATGTTTTCATTTAAATTTTGTTTCGCTTTTAAATTTATAATAACAATATTGCATTTTCTGACTTAAAATGCCCTCTATGTCGGGAAATCATTGTGCAAACACAAAGGACTTTACCCCAAACTAAAACCAAATAGAAAAACAAACATAATGGCAAAATTTATTAGGTTCAATTTGGTTTTATTGGCTAATTCATTGGCGGTGGATGGCTGTCCCGGCTCTTAGGGGCTTTGCAGAAATATTTGCCAAATCCCTGATGTACGGGACCACGGGACCCGTAGTAAGTCTCACTTTGCTGTTCAAACGACATTTTATTACGTCCAGTTTTACATATAAATAGACTTCGGTGAAGAATTACATTTTTAGTACCCATAAAATTCCACGGTGTTTGATAAGGAAAACTAACTTATCACTTATGTTAATAAGGTCGGAGTGTGTGCGCAGTAAATATCATTCATAGCAAGAAAACTACATTATGGAAACTTGAAGAGAAATCACTAACGCAGTAAAGCTCAGCTTTTTACATTTTTCTCTAAGTAAATAAAAGGATTTTTCCGTTTATTGTGTCAAGCTTTTATAGCTGAATTAAGCCGTGTTAAAGAATCGTAAACTTTTCAGATGAAAGCAGCCGGTCATTGTTGCTTTAAAATCGTTTTGTATAAAGTGGATATAAAATGGATTAAGTTTAATCTCTGAGGAAATTGGAGTGTTCATAGCTTTGCTTTAAAAAAACAATTACGTTTGTTACCAAACACTTGGGACCTAAGCTTCTTATATTGTTAAGTTGTTAATAGACATGGGTAGCTCGCGGGTGAGAGATAAAATTGAACTAGCTCTTTATTTACAATCTAGCTCCCAGTCGCTTAGTCGTTTACGGATAAACTCACTAGTTCTTTTAGCTCAACAGCTCATTGACTCTATACTCTCATACTTTATGGTTTCGCGAGTTACGAGTGGTACCGACAGCGGCCCAACAATGTCCGAACTGCCCCGACGAACAGGTGAACGATTTCGCATGTCGCTCACTGACCAACACTTCGGCTCAATACATCATTTTAAAATGTGATGATTTCGTCCATTCGTTACATTATACTGTTAATTAGTTAGCTTTTCAAATATTATTCATCTAGATTGACAGTCCTTAGCCTGTTCAATATGAAGGAAAATCATTGGCTTTCATAATTTTATTTTTTGTAATAAAAACAAAACAACCCAATGAATCTCAAGTAAACACATACAATCACTCACACCAATCACACCACATCTCTTCTCATCAGTCGCGGACATTCCCATCTCACACAAATAAGAGGTACATCCAAACTCTACACAAACTGCTTTTCTTTTACTTTTACAAAGTTAAATAAATAAAAAATGTTTATATTACCTTGATATAATTATATATTTGTGATACGCTATTGGTACTTATATTTTATGTTTAATACTCGAGGGGTTTGGTGCTGATATCCGAAATACAGGCTCTGCCTAGTTCGGCTACAGATGACTACACCACTTTTATTTAGTTAAACCTGCCTGTAAAAGTGTTTTGTAAGTTTTGTCTAAGTTTTCTTTGAATAAACATTATTATTATATTATTATTATAATCTAATTTTATGTATAGCTTGCAACGAAGATAAATGAACTAAAGAACTTTAAAGATTTTATAGAGCCACTGAGCTAGTTGTATCGTTTGACTTGCGTAAAGTAGTGCGGCTCAATTTGATCTGTTATAGCTCGCAAGTAAATCAATTGAGCTGAAAAGCTAAAGAGTTATTCGGTGAGCTAAAGAGCTAAAAGAGAGATACAGCTCTTTTGATCAAAAGAGCTGTATCTCTCTTTTCTTTTTAGTGAGCTACATTTCTCATGTCTAGTTGTTAATAGGGATGTACCAAGCCCCACTCTAAATATTAAGTGTGTAATGTTAACATTTACAAAGTCTCAAGGGCTCATGTTCCACGCACGCCTTTAAGACATATCAGCAAGCAGAGGGGCCTGCCAGGGCCACCGCCTGTCGGGGTTGCGGGTTGTTTGAAAGAGATGCCGTAGCCTCTGGACATAAAGTGTAAAATGAGAAACATGGGTGGGTTTTAGTCAAGAAAAATGGCCCAGGAACTGCTATCAAACCAAATTACCTATTTTTAATTTTCATAGGCCTACATGGGTACTTACAAAACGTCGTGAAAAAGTACACGCTTCGGGTTGCTCGTTTCCTAAGGACTATCACACAAACACTATTTACTATTTATACATCCCTAATATATTTTAAACAAGAACCCTATGTATCTTAAAATGATATAACATAATTTCCCCAAGTATTTCACTAATAAAATCCCGCGAAAATACCTTGTTACCTATTCACACCTAAAACACCGAACGATCAAAATCCCTAAAGGTGGATTTACATTTACAACCTCCCAACACCTTTTCTAATCTAGGTAGCTGTTTAACAAAGGGTTATAGTAAACCGTAATTCATAGTTCATGTACGCCAACAATCACCGTATTGTTTATACCACCCCGTCCTAATTAGTCTTGCCACGCGCCCATTGTGATCTTGAAATAACAACGAGATCCGAATGGTAGATTTAATAGCTCGTTAGTTGATGCATGGGAGTGTGTGAAAGGGATGATGGAGAGAGAAAGAGTGAGGGTATGATTCATATTTATCTGCGGTTGTAGAGTCGAATGATCGTATTTTGTTACTGTTTGTTTGGGTGCGTACTAATCCAGGATCTGCTACCCTACTATGACCTCTTAAAGCAATTCTTATTCCACTGAGGGAAAGAGACAGAGCTATACATACAGGGTGTCTAGCACCATCTCTTTCCCTCAGTGGAATAAGAATTGCTATAAGATGTCATAGTAGCCCTTCTGAATTGTAATCAGAATCGCTTCCATGTTTTCGGTTTGATATGCGTTGTTTTACAACAACCGCTTGGGTCGATCTTCGGGCTATGTCGGGCTAGCTTGGATTGATCCGTTAATGGTTGATCCCCCTATTACATAACAAGATGAATCTCGTATTGTAACGGAGAGTCAACCATGGGGAGTCAAACTGCTTTCCGAGGCACGTAGGAATACGTGCGTCGGAAAGCAGTTTAATCCGTTGGTCCCGGCTGTCATTTGTGGATCTTTGACAGTCGTTACAGGTAGTCAGTGGCTCAAAACTGCTCTTTTTTAATCTGTGCCCCACACTAGGAATTGCTCCTGTATCGTGGGTGCGATTACAAACATTTAAACTCATATACACAAACAGCCAGACCCGAAACAACTACTTGTCGGTCACACAAATATTTCCGTGCGAGGATCAAACCCGCGACATACGGTGTAGCAGCCATCGCTTAACCACTGCGCCAATCAGTGTCGTCAAGTCCGACAATCAGTCTAACCAGTGGCTATCGTGTTACCCAGTATAAACTGGGTCGTGAATGCCAGATAGGCAGTCGTTTTATGGAAAATCGACCCCAACATAAGAAACGGCAATCCGATAATCAAATGGTGACGTTGATCTGCTAGTTGAATTGGTTTTTCTTCATATTCATCCAACTTAAGATACTTAAATGCAACACTTAGTTATATATAACTAACTGAACATTTAAGTGTTGCTGGGTAGTTGATTGGTCATTTCTTCTGTAGCAAAGAGTGTTCCAAAGTGGCTTATCTTCAGCCGCGTGTAAATATTAATTGATCTCGATGTAATTGTTGTAAAAACTGAATTGAAATTTATTACTTAGGTACGAGTAAGTTAAGTAATGTAAATGTAAATTAATTTTGGAAAGTAACTGCATTACATAACGCCTGTAAATTCGTCGAAGGTTTTTTTTTCATTTGCGGATGGGAAATCATCAAATAACTTCCCCTGTTCTGGGCGGAGCAAAAGAATTTGCTGCTCTGAAAAATTCCTGATGGAAATTTCCAAAAATAATCCTCACCGAGCAATCGAACCCAGGATCTTACGCTCAGCAGTCGCAAAGGCAACTACTGGACCAACGAAGCAGACTGAAAAATTACTTACTGCCTACAAAAGAAGGTACCTAAATTTCATTAGACACAAAAAACATTAAAATCAATTCAGTCGTTTCAACATGATAGCTGAACAGATATAAATCGCATTTATAATATTAATATTCACGTCTCGCTTCGACGATTAACTTTACTCCGACTTGTAAAATAGTATTCAGAAAATATTTATTAAATTCCATTTATGTTTTTAATATCTAGATAGGACTATCATTATTAGGTAAAAATCAACCTGATATTGAATACTTGTAAAATAGTTTACGTAAAACGTAACGACGAAGAAAATAAGTAGATCTTTCTAAAACATCGTCTCCTAAAAGGTTTTTGTGAAACAGTATACGTATAGCATATGGAACGTGTACCACACGGCGACGTCAAACAGTATATTTCCGGTATTAAATGACCTCGATTTATATAGGTTTCGTCGTACCTTGAGAGATCCGCATAAACTGGTTTTGTTTAGCTGATTGGTCGCCGTGTTTACGATGAAGCTATATTTATGCGTAACAATAGATACAAACTGAAATAAAGAAAAGTCTTATCGGAGACTTCAAAATAAAGTTTTGTTTTTTTTTTATTATAATACATGTTTAATACCTGTTTTTTTCAATTAAATACATGTTTTTTTACTTTTTATTTTGTCGTTATTGCCCTGGGTTTCAGCCGTGCTTCCCCTGCATGAGGTAGTGAGTTCAAATCTGGGCAAGTACCAACGTCACTTTTCAAATCATTTGTATTTCTAAAAGTTTATCGTGAAAGCTGGAGTTATATTTGATATAATATATGTCTGATATCGACTGAGAGGCTTTGGTCAGCGCTTTGACCAGCAGTGAGACAGTTATTAGACTGGTATTATTAATATTATATGATACATTATTTTATAAACAATGTCGCCCCACTTTAGATATTTCTCCTGTATCGTGGGTTAGTTTACAAATATTTAAACTCACATATACAAACAGCAAAACTCGAAAAAAAAATTGTATATCGTACAAATACTTGCATGTGGGGATCGAACCCACGACATGCAGCGAAGCAACCAATCGCTCAACCACTGCGCCAACTTCTTCGGGTAACCAAAGAAAACACCGTCACGACTCACGAGACTCCAGTAATGCATATGAATAATATTCTTATAAATATTTCCAACTTGTACACTGTACCCTTTTTACAAGTTTGCCACAGAATTTTTATATTCACGCTAAAAAAATACGTACTTTAAAAAAAAAAATGCGAACCTCAACCTCCACGTACCTAATTTTGGGACGAATAATGGAGTTCTTTTTACGTGCAAACGCTTTTTATGTACCAACACATGTACGTGTTACGCCCCCGATTACCCCCGCCAGGACGTGCGCTCATCACTTGTTTAAACTTTAAAATCGCACCCGTTTTTTTGTTAATTTATTACAATTTTATTAAACATGGTTTTATTAGCTTCACTTGTAACTATGTTAAAAAAGGAGCAGCTTCGTTGTTAATTTTGCGTTATTTTTGCAGTTTCAATTAAAACTGGATACCTATCTGCTTGTGGGATTATTCATAGGAGGAAAAAAATTAAAACTAATGTTGATATTATGTTCACCTTTGGTACAACATATTTCGTGTACATCAAACGAATTGTATAATGAAAGTATGTGCCTCACAAGACGACTCCCGGCCACCGCGTGTCTGTGGACGGTGAGCAATGGTAGCTCACCGTTCGTCCATCTAGTTACGACAAGCTGTGTCCATGACGCGTTCGTGTTCCACGCGCGCGCCTTCTGAATATAAAACAAGGAACATAAGTGGGTTTTAGTCAGTAAAACCCCGACACTCCCACCCGCTCCGCCCAGAATGGGGGAAGTTATTTGATGATTATATATTTATTTATTATTGACCTGAAAAGAAAGCCTCATAGAAACATTTTACTATTGAACGGAATTGATAATCCGTATTAAAATTCCCGTTTCTTTTTTGGTATCATTAGGCAAAACAAAGTTTTAACGATCCACGAGGTACGTTGAGGTCGGTTCTTTGATAAAAATGTTCGCCATTTTTAATTACGGATCGGCATCATTGTCGGATCCGGACGCGCGACGTATTCTCGATGGAGCTTGATCGACGGCAGCCATACTGCGGGAAATTACTAGCTGCGACAGACTGATTGATTGCAGTGTCTCGTAATACCGGCTTTTAATCTTTAATCGGCTTCTTTATCAGAGGCTGTCTGGTAGATTGGGGTTGGACTGATTTTGGTCTGCGGTCACATGTAGTCAATTATTTAAATAATGCTTACAGTTACAGCATCGGAGGAAGAGGAGCTCGTGGCTAAATAATAACAGCCACTCAGGTCGATCTTTAGGTTACACCGCGCTTGCTTGCGCTGCCTCGGAAAGCACGTTAAGCTGTTGGTCCCGGCTGTCATTTGCAGATCTTTGAAAGTCGTTACAGATAGTCAGTGTCCCGAAAGTCTGACAACCAGACTTACCAAGAGATATCGTATTATCCAGTACTAACTGGGTTGTGGAAGTCAGATAAGCAGTCGCTCCATGTAAAATACTGGTATTCAGCTGCATCTGGTAAGACTGGAAGCCGTCCCCAACATAGTTGGGAAAAGGCTAGGCAGATGATGATGACGACTTACAGTTACAGCATACTACTTACAGTTACACATAAGTACATAATACTCCCGTTTTTCACAAGGGGGTTAGCAGAAGCTACAATACATTGTGATCCTATACAAACTCCTTTTGCCTCGTCCACATTCAACCAACTGTAAAAATAAATAACAAACTGTGCTCTACTTATTAATTGTTAAGATGTCTTTATCTTATTACAAATAGACGATTTATTATTATTTTTAATACATCATGTGTGCATTCAGGATATTATCTAGACACAGAATTAGATAATACTGAATCAAAATTAACTAGTAAAACGTGTCCAATCCACATCACTTCTGCGGAGTTTCTCTAGATGACCTAAGTTTAACTTAATCGTAGATTGAAAACCATTTTTTGTTGGACCGGGGTTGAGGGGCGTTCAGAAGAGATACCGCGGCCCCGGAACGTAAAGGGCAATAGAATGACCATGGGTGCGTTTCAGTCAGTACAAGTCTGACACTCCACTCCGCTTCGTCCAGAGCGGGGGAAGTTATTTGATGATTTCCCATCCGCAAAAAAAAAAGATCGGCAGAAATGAACCCCTAATGAATACACTTTCATTTCGCCAGTTTTAAGCCGAGCCTTTTGCCATCAGTCGGGCACGAATCCAGACAGACAGGCTGTTACTGAGAAATTGCTGAACGAAGACCTTATAAATTAAAATGGTTTTTTAATATTCGCCAAAACTTTCTGTAAAAATGAGTACAAACAAGTAGTTAGCTAATACTTTTAATGTCTAAATGGCTTCAATAAAACGTAATTACTAAGAAAAAACGTTTAAGTATTCATTACAAGTAATCAAAAGTAAATGCTGCTTTTACTAAACTAGCAATTGAAGAAATAAAGGACGATTTATTTCGTACTCATTCAAGGAGCTAACTACTTGTTTGATAAGCTACTGTCGATTGTTTTGGAACAGTTACGGAAAACAAATGAACACAATCCGTATTCGACTTTATAAAGCATGTTTGTAATGAATGTTGGAGATGACCAAAGACAAAGAAAACTGGAGGCCTTTGCCCAAAAGAACTGGCGTGGCGGATCCTTACTAATCCTTATCCTTACTTCCTTATCCTTACTATCCTTACTAATATTATAAAAGCGAAAGTGAGTTTGTTTGTTTATTTGTTTGTTTGTTTGTTACCTCTTCACGCTTTAATGGCTAAACCGGTTTTGATGAATTTTTGTACAGAGATAGTTGGGAACCAGGAGACGGACATGGGCTAATATTTTTTTGAAAAAAGTGGGATGTGTGGGAGAAAAAGGAAAGAAAACGGAAAACTTAGCGTTACTATTACAAATCAATAAGGCGCAAGGGGAACTATGTTACCCCGAATTTTACGCGAGCGAAGCCGCGGGCAAAAGCTAGTATTAAATAAAAAAGCTATGAAACAAATGACAATGCTCAAAGAACGACCAAACTTAGGTGGCAATATGGTAGATGCATTGTGCCTTATCAATATAAAGTGTCATTTATGTGCTCTATGTACACACGACGGCACATCAACCGACACAAAACCATTTTAACCTGATCTCATTTAACTACGGTGTGTGATCCGTAGTAGAGAGATCAGGTTATAATAGTTTAGAATAGGTTCACCTACCGTCGTATGTACTTTTATGTCTTAGATCTCAAACCATCAAAAAATGTTAACCTGTAAATTGGCTTTACTATGGCCTTACGGGACGGAGGGACATCCATGCCGAAAGGTTCTATAGTGACGACCATGCGCGGAAAAGCGCAACATTGGGACGACTTCCCATAAAGTGGACCGATGCATGACTTGCAGCCAAAGTATGACGGCGGATTTTATCATTTTTTGTCTTAAGAGATAGCGTTTGCCATCTCTTTTGTTTTGTAGGAAAATGAGTGAGACAAATGCTTTTGTCACATGTGAGAAAAACGGCGACTAGTGAGAAGACACTGGGAAACAGCGAGAGAAAAAGATTACAAAGAACAACGTGGCGTTTTTAACGTAACGGGAATCGACGTAGTCGGAAAGTTTTTTTTTTTTTGTAATTTTTTTTACCGTGTATCTGTGTCTCTTGTGATGTGATGATGAAGGAAGTCATTAGTGACGGCTTAGTGGCATCATACATAATTATCAGACGTTGATCATTACGTTAATTAGAAAAGGTTTATAAATAAACATTAATACAGTACTGTTATTATTCAAGCTACGGATTATATTTAGAATTTATATTATAATTATGGAAATTATAAAGTCACTCAGTCGGATATGATTGTCGAAATTATTCTAACAGATGAGTTGAGTATTTCCGTATTTTCCTTTAGTAAGTATAATATATGATATTTTGCGGGAAGATACCTAAATACATACTGTTAAAATAAATATACATACCTACTTGTTGTTTGCGTTACCTAAGGGCGCCGTGCGCAATTTAAATTACAATAATTTCGGCCTGCTCCCAAAGCTCTGCGTAGAATTACGTCTTAAAATTGCTGGAACATTTTTTTTGAACAATGTAGGCTAATTTTGAAATATAAGGGTAATCTTCCGGTCTTGTTAGTGAAGGGTTTAACTTAATCTACGCTTTTCAAATGTTGGTAGTGTGACCAGTAATTTTTTTTACCGTGTATCTGTGTCTCTTGTGATGTGATGATGAAGGAAGTCATTAGTGACGGCTTAGTGGCATCATACATAATTATCAGACGTTGATCATTACGTTAATTAGAAAAGGTTTATAAATAAACATTAATACAGTACTGTTATTATTCAAGCTACGGATTATATTTAGAATTTATATTATAATTATGGAAATTATAAAGTCACTCAGTCGGATATGATTGTCGAAATTATTCTAACAGATGAGTTGAGTATTTCCGTATTTTCCTTTAGTAAGTATAATATATGATATTTTGCGGGAAGATACCTAAATACATACTGTTAAAATAAATATACATACCTACTTGTTGTTTGCGTTACCTAAGGGCGCCGTGCGCAATTTAAATTACAATAATTTCGGCCTGCTCCCAAAGCTCTGCGTAGAATTACGTCTTAAAATTGCTGGAACATTTTTTTTGAACAATGTAGGCTAATTTTGAAATATAAGGGTAATCTTCCGGTCTTGTTAGTGAAGGGTTTAACTTAATCTACGCTTTTCAAATGTTGGTAGTGTGACCAGTGCTATAACAAACATAAAAATGGGGGGAAATAAAATAATTTTAAGTATTCTGTATGTATTCTTTTTTACATTTCTTTTCTATTCCCGAATTTGAGAACCCAGTGGATATAGTTTTCATATGAAGGTATTAAGTTTTAAAAATCGTAGGTTATATTGTTATTTTCAAATAGGTTCTACATTAATACTGTCAGTCCTTAGGGGTAGCTAATTTCACGATAAAAACAAATAACTTAAGTACCGTTAGTACTTGTTTGGAGGCTGAATACATTTGCAAAATTTGTTTACAGCTCAAAGGGACGCTCCCTTTCAACTGTAAATAAATATTATATGTAGGAATTTGGATTTGAACAGGTGTTTAAATGTAGCTTAATAATAATTTATTATCTGTGCCTGGTTAATTAAAATAAAAAAGGAGTGACTGTATGAGGATTCGAAAAACTAATGATGCAAAGGAAAACGAGCAATTGATTTATAGATGAAGAAACTAAGAAGAGTGATTTTATTTTCTATTTTCATTTAGTTACTTACAAGTTTTATTTCGGTCTGCACCTCCTACATATATATTTGTCTTTCTATATCGAAACTCAATAACAAAATACTTAAGATGCATCTCTACTCCGCCAACACTTTGCTATTCAATCACATTAAGCTCTATTCTCTATTCACCCCACACCGCGTCACACTTGTACGTCTTTTCTCATTACCTACACTTTAAATAACAAGGAAACTCCAATACACGACTAATAATAGGGATGTAAAAGGAATATAAATGATCCTTAAAGCAGATATTTGTGCAAGATAGGCCGGTCGCCGGCACGCTAGGGTAGATAGGGCACGTAGCTCCACTCAAGTTACCCACCTCTTGAAGTGAGGAGGATCTCCTCACACAGAAATAAGTTTTGGATAATTCGCACAAAGGAATTTTGTAAGTTCTTGCTTGTAGAGCATGGAAAAATCGACTAAATGCGCTTTAACTTAAGGTTGATTTCGTACTTGTATTGTTTCTATTCGTATTGTTTCCGAAAAATATTTATGCTAGTTGGCGAGTTCACGAGTTTTTTTTTTTATTTATTTTCATAAAGAATTAATGTACCCTAGTAAAATATTGTAAACATTTTTATCGAGATGAATTAAAATGTTTGTTTCTGCTATTTTTAACTTGACTGACTTGGGTTGTTAGGCAGAGGCATAATTAATAGTATACACGATTTCGTCAGTTCTTTTTATAAGTTCCATGTTGTAAATAGTAGAAGGGCAACACCACCGTTTGAGATATTGCTAATACAAACTATTTATAATCTTGAAGTTGGTACAAGTATTAATACTTAGGTACCTTCCCTAGCTAAAATAGAAGGCTCCTTCTCAGACAATGTCGAGTGCGCTCTGAGGACGTACCCCAGTTATGACAATGAAGACCCAATACTTCAACGTATAATTGGATAATAAGGTTGCTTGACCTTTAAAAATAATTACCTTATCAATGGTTTAATAGAATATAACTGAAGAGAACTCAATAAATAAAACACTTATAGCAACTATATATTTTACCAGCTGACGCCCGCAGATAATATAAAAAAAAATATACATCAAAAGACATTTTATGAAATCGTTTTGTTCTGTAGTTTCTTTTTTTTTAAACGATTTTGATGTAGTAATTAAACAGAATACAAAATAAAGTAAAAATAATAACTTTTACTACATTTATTTCCTTTATTAACGTATCCTCTTAAAAGTACATTTTTAAATATTTTTCAAAAATAAATTTTAAAAGAAAACATTTTAAAGTATAAAATAGGTTTCCGCCGGTAACGGGAGCAGGGTACAAGCTACCGAAGGTTAGAGCCACAGAGACCAGAACTTTCTCACAATGCGGGCTGTATCAAGGAGTAATTGCCTTCTGAATCAGGCCCTTGGTCCTCCTACCTAACGCGAGCTGAACAGATGTCCGTCGAGGCTCTTGGCAATCAAGCCATTTGCCGTTACGACTTTCGGCTCATTGATAGCTGTGGTCACATTCCACATGTCGTCAACCTCGTGTGCCAAGTCAAGATATTAGGATGAGATTTCTCTCTCTTTAGTCCTGATCGCCGCCTGTCGCTTGGACCCTGTTCCCTATACCGGTGGGATATATTTTTTAAATTTTTAAATGTTTTTTTTCGAAAATATAAAATAATATGTTTAAAAGGCAAAAGAAAGAACATGGGTTTGTGTTAGTCAGTAGAAGTCTGACGCTCCCCCCGCTCTGCTCAGAGCGCGGGAAGTTATTTGGTAACTTCCCACCCGCAAAAAAGTACCTGTGGTAAATGTAAGTTCAAAACCGAAAATACCCCAACTAAAAGTCACATACATAACTAATGTTGTCCATTATTTAGCATCAAGGCACTTAGCGCTAATCACAAACAAACCATCGTTAAATTACCCACACATTACAGTTTCTTGCTGGCTTTATCTTAGCGTATATTTAGAACAAAAGCTATTATTTAGACAGTCCAGCTTCGTGAAAGCATGGCAACACTGCATATCGTGGCTGTTAATTAACTCGGACGAAACAAGCTGGGAAATGAGAAAACCTTGCCACAATTATAATGTATGTAGAGGTGTAAAAATCAATATTTTTGAATGGCAATGCAGAATTTAAGAACATGTTTATTTTTATGTAGTTTTCGTGCACAAATCGATATAAAATGGCTTCTAACATCGATTTTCTATGCGTCAACTATTTAATCTTCTATCGCTCTCTATCTTGTAAAGGAAAACACTATGCTATAATATGGAATGTCATGTTTTAGAACCAAAAAGTTGAAGACATGTTCCAACGAACTTCGCTGGGTTCGTGCATTGTATTATGGCCCACTCCCTCATATAGGGTGGATACCTGTGTCTCAGCAGTTTCGATCATTATTATAATTACCACTTGCTCCGGTGAAGGAAAACATCGGTAGGAATCCAGCATGCCTGAATATGTATCGATTAAGGCAAGTCAAAGGCCTGTGGGTGTAATAAAGAATCGACACGACAAAAGATAGGCACTAACAAGAAAAGAAAAAAAAAACAGTTAAAACTTTGAAGGCTGAATTTGCTATATTTACGAGTTTACCCGAAACAAAATATGAATAAAAATAAATATTAAAAGTTTTTTTTAATTTTTTTAGAGAATTTACAAATAAGGAGATGGCAAAGCAGGCAACAGGCGGGAGACAGTAGCGTTTGGGCTAATCATACCTAAAAATCAACCAATAAAAAACAATCAATGTCCCGCGAAATATAATAATACCTTTAGGTTGCTGTTGCGCCTTCCACTCTATTGTAGTGCGTCCGGTATGTTCGACGATGCAGTGTGATGTTTAATTATCTTCAACCTTATGTTTGCTTCATAATTATGTTTAACAAACAGAAAAATAAAATTTCCTTTGAAATACAAAATATTTAACCTTTTAAATGTTGTAGTGGTTACATTCAGTTTGTAATTGGTTCAACTTTCTCCAACATTTAATTCCCTGAAACTTCAACATTTTGCAGCAGCTGCAGCTTATGTCACGCTAATGAGGCAAAACATAGCTAACATTAGAATTGTGCACCAAATTGCTACTGCAATGCAAACTGAATAAAAACTAGGATTGCCAAGATACGGGATGATGGCATTTAGCACATACTATGTATATTTATCGAGTTCAATGGTGTGCGATTGAAGAGCCTTGATAATGATGACATACCAGATTTTCCAATCTAATAATTGTAATATTGTTGTTGGTTTAAAAAAAAACCGGTCAAGAGCGAGCCGGACTCAGTCATATCGTTTGACTGCGTAGACTTAGAAAGTTATTTTTTTCGCAACACAAAGGGACTATAAAGTTGAATATATGGTTTTAATTTCAACGCGATGTCTTTACGCGTCCTATAGATAAAAAGTTTTGACAGTCAGACGGACAACAAAGTGATCCAATAAGGGTTCCGCTTTTTCCTTTTGAGGTACGGAACCCTAAAAACTTGCAGTACAGGTATGTTTTATTAAAATCGACTAAAATTTTTAACTCTTGTGGTTCTATAATCATGTACCGAAGTCGTTCGTGTTTATACATAAAATTTATACATATTTATACATAAAAAATAATCAGTCAAGTGGATTATTACATGTCAATATAAATTACATATTAATATTTAACACAAAACAATTCCCAGATCACTGTGTCTGTCATCAACAATTAATCAACCCTCACAGCCAACATAACAATTGTAATAATAATTTGGGTTACAAACGATTAATTGTTGGTATAACAATCAAATTGAACGTCATTAGTTAACAATAGTCGTTTGTGGGAAGCCTTAGGTATAACACGTGGCTACAGCTCAGGTGTGTTTCGTGCCATATTTGACCTCTATTTGCGTATTGTGTGACCCAGTTTCGGTTTTAAGATGAATTGAACAAACGCCTTTACTGAGTGTTTTGATACTGTGCTGTTTGGAGATGAATCTGGTCAAAATTCCCTACAACGACAATATTTTATCTGATGCCTTTAGAATAATTCAATCGGAAAATCGCGGTAAAACGCGACGGCTATACATGGAGTACGATTTCCAAGTTACACAAAGTGTTATTGTTTTTTTATATACCTATAGTTTGGATTAGTGTCCGGTTAATGGCAAAATCAAAATCAAATTATTTTATTTCACATATGCCTACATGGGCACTTATGAAACGTCGAGAGAAGGTGCGGTACGGTTCGGGTTGGTTGTTTCCTGTGGAGAAGAACCGATGTCAATAAGATTGTTCCCTTGACTTGAAAATAACTGGCGAAATGAGGTGTACCATTAGATACACCTCTGCCCTACCCTTCAGAAAACATAAGCGTGATTTTATATTATGTTACTAATTCTTTATTATATAAATCATATAAATTTCAAATTGCTCAGAAGAACTTTTCACAGGGTGTTTTCGCATTGCGTGTCATAGTGCGAAAAAGAGAAAATGTCACTTAAAGTCATATTACGTCAGTCTATGGTTTCTATTTCCCGAAATAAATTGCGTTGATGGCAATGGAATGATGATAAGAATAATAAAAAATCAAATAAATTTGATTTTTTATTTAATAAAACTGGCCGACAACTGGAATGGAAGATAATGGTTATGAGAAAAAAAAATCGAACATATTATGTCTTAATGCAATATTGCCAACATTAAAATATGACATTTGAATAAATTATTAACATATTTTTTTTCTATAGATGATAGTAAATTTTAATTTCAAATTCAAATAGTCTATTTCGGACAGCGTCTATATTTGGTTAGTATTACAAAATGTTAAAAACCTATGTTGGTAAAAAACAGTGTTACATATTGTTATTGCATTATGTTTTGAAGGTAACTCTTTCTCAAAACTACTGGCTTACACCACAAAAGTAAGCATCCACTTTGTCAGTATCTATAGTTTTGTGAATAGCTACAGTATTTTCATTAGATCCCTCAATATCGGTTTCCTATCGCAAACCTTCAACCGAAGTGGCGCTATTAATACCTCATTTCAACGTGAAGGATTTACCCTTATAGCCCACCAATTTAATACCCATTCGCTGCTAAGACCACCGACATTTCATTAGTTAAGTTCCAACTATCCTTCGTGGGAGAAATTCAACAAGTCGCTACGTTGCTACGTCGCGTCGACGTCACGTCGCTGCGACGCGACATCGCTGCGTCCACGCCACGTCTCCCCGTCGTTTGTTACACAACACTTATTGAATTTCACGCCTCAGTCTACCCGAGGTCCCTCGTGCTCAGAATTAATATTAGGTTTTTAAACGATCATTCCTCAAACATAATTGGTCGTCGAAGGCGGTACTTTGGGTAAAAGGTATAAGTTTTTGTTTCAATTTTCTTTACGGTTTTGTTTGTGGGACGGAAATAGAAAAATAATAAGCGATAGGATTTGTTTGTGGTGGGATTTTGTAAGGAAAAACATGGTGCTAGCCTATTTTGGCGATCAAACAACATTTAGTGCAATAACATAACATTACGCGTTAGAGTTAAGTGAACCTATAGTACTATTGCCATCAGCGGTGACACAAATCTAGACTACGAAGCTGTGATTGAGATATTTCTGTTGAAAAAAAATCCTAATCACATTTTTCAAGACTCGAAATCCGAACTCAGAACCTCAGCAGTCGTACTTGTGACCACCACACTACTAAAAATCCAGTTGACGGTATTGGTTCTGATTTTGATGATGCATCGGTAGATTGTTGTACAGGTACAGGCTATGGACCTCAAAAGCCATTTTCATTGAAACCATTTTCCTCCAAAGTCAATTTCGAATCATGTAGGTCCGTTTTGTATCAGCCATCAGAGACAAAAGCAAAGGCTACAATATCGAGACGGTAGCAGGAGTATTTCGATAACTGGCTAGCTTTCTAGTTAGGTCAACATATCGTATGGAGGCAATAAGAGGGATATTCGATGTCATGTATAATTGGCCTATAGTGTGGAGGTATGAAATACTAAACTTAAGATAAACAATCACGGTATAACAAAGTCGTGGCGCTTCCAACAGCGTTGAAATATCGGCAACTCACAATAGTTGGAAATCACGGAAGAAGCACATGAAATAAAATCACCAGACAAACCAAAAACTGAACAAGTAGAAGCCAAGATAAATTTTTCCTTAAATCTATAAGAACAAAGTTGTACCTAACAACTGTTCATTTAATTATTATTTACGAGCCTCAAGTTATGTTCTCAAAGCAATATTAAATTAGCTACAATTAAGGGAACAAAAGGGCGACCAATCCGTTTTAAACGAATCGTGTTCTATGTTAAATTACTGAAGGATAAAATAAATAGAGAAGTTACTCAGCGAAAATATTTGCCTGCCAAAAGTTCCAGAGGATACCGGTAAAGGAATAAAATGAAAATTTAAATCTACCCCGTTAAACTCGGATTTAGTTAGTTAAAACCATTTACAGTCACAGAACTTTTGTTTTGTTTATTTAAATATTTAGTCAACAATGTAAACAACTCGTTAAGTTCTTAGTTCATGGAATTGTGGGTCTAAATAGTAACCCCACTTGAAAATTATCGATTTTCTATCAATGTTTAAAATGCGGAATATTTTTGCAAAACCTATTTTGACTATTTTTACACAGAAATATTGAATTTTGATGCTAGAATTGTTGTTACTTCATGCAAATTAAGTCTCTCAGCAGAGTTTTAGCTAAACCGCTCGTATTTGCATTTTATTTTTCGATAACATTTTAGTGATTTCATCCTTTTCATGGAGATTGACTTCACTTTATTCGTATATTTTTATACCAGCATGAAATATAGGTATTCGCTTGGCAGAATTTACATTTTGCGCCCATTAAAACCATTAATTACTATGGGCAACGGAGAAAATAAATACCGTATTGTGCAAAAATGAAAAATGCTCTGGACTATATTATTTTCCGCGGAACTGTCTCCAGTTACTTATCAGAATAAAGCGGCTCACTGCAACGTTATATAACATTGCGGCTATTTTGAATGTAGTAGAGAATTATGTTTGGATAAACTTTGTGAAAAACCATTCGTAAAATGCAGAAGAACTGATATGAATCCACGTCTTTCCAGCACATAAATAATTCTAGCAGGAACATTTTTACACGCTGAGATTGCGTGCGGGTCTTAACTCTCTTAAAAACGACTTTTACCTCGTAAAGGTGAGTAACGACCGACGCGAAAGCTTCCTAAGTATAAAATAAATTTTTCCGCCAATAATTTGATTGCACTTTTAAAGCTGACTGCGCAGTTTTACTACAAACCCACTTAGAGATTCATGTCCCATGAACCGCTTGGAAATGCTAATTGATTTTCGTCTTAGGCGATATTTTTCGCTTTAAACTTAATTAAAACGTGGGTCTTGGCAGCTCCTTGAGACACCCCAAGTGAATTGCATATAGTAGACGCTCGTTTGCGTTTTTGTTGATGATTTTACTGAAAAAAAGGTTTTTAAGGTGCAAGGTATAAACGGACACTTCACAGCCGTCATTTAAGCATTCTGTAACTATATCAAACTAAGTAACTCTATGCAAAATCTTTTTTTGAATAATTACAATCGACGGTAGCACTTCATTTTACGCACTTAAAACTGTGTTGATAGATGTATTTTATTGTACAAAGGTCACAGAGTAAAACGTATTAGTCATCATAAAACTGAAATTAAATCTTCTGAAAAGTGGGATGTCTGACGTCCAATATCTCCATATTTAGAATGTTTTAAAGTATGGCTCAGAATTGGAGGAGTGAATTGAAGAAGCTCTTTCCGCATTCTCAAGAGTATTTTACACCTGTTGTGGGGCGTAATACCGAACTCAATTACAAGAGGAAAACAAACTGAATTGCGGACAATATTTCCGTCACATGCTAAAATAACCGGTCAAGAGTGAGTCAGACTGGTAACCGAGGGTTTCACAGCCATATCTTTTCGACTGCAAAGACTTATCGGGTTGATTTGTACTCGATACCTCCGCGTTTCTGAGTTTAAGGGTCTTGACAGACAGGTGGACAAGAAAGTGATCTAATAAAAGTTCAGTTTTTTCCTTTTGATGTACAGAACCCTAAAAAATAATCTTACAAAGAGTGACATCTGTCAATTTCAAGCAAAATGCTCGCCAAATTATCAGATAAAGGACACAATAGACCAGCGTCATTCCTAATGTGTTTGTTTTAAAGGGACGTATGTCAATATGTTTGGCGGGAGACGTGACGCCCTCAAGGGGTCATCGACCTGTGGCGTAGTCACGTAGACCCCTAATGACCAGTTAAACGGATAAACGGATAAAGGCGAGCCTTTGTCAATAGGCTATCGATATTTTCCAATTACTGTCACTTTTAGTGTGTTGGTTTTTGGGGATGGACTGATCAGGACATATGATCTGGCTTTTAAAGGTGACCCAGGGGTATAATAAAACCTTCCTGTGTTAATGTATGTAGTCGGTTATAAACTGTAAAACTATTGTTTCTGACTTCGCAGCTAACACACCAAAAAAATGTTCCAACTATTTTATTTGTCAAACAATTTTCCGATTTTTCATGAGTCCAATCATAAATGTATGTTTTACCCTAGCTTTACCTACTCCGGGATTACGAGTTGTTTAGAAGAAATACCATAGCGTAAGACAAAGGGCAAAATAAGGAACACGGCTGGGTTTTTGTCAGTAAAAGTCAGACACTCCCCTCCGCTCCGCCCGAGGAAGTTAAATGGTGATTTCTCATCTGCAAACAAAAGATGTACCTACTACTAGTTTGTGATGTATCAATTTGAAAGCTTACTTTGATAAGCTTAAGCTTAATTTAATGTTCCATAATATTTCTCAAGCTAAGGATTCCTGAGCTTTATATCCAAAGGCTTTAACGTAAAAGATAACATTTTTCTTTTGATCTGAGTTATTTCTGCTATCTGAACAGCTACAACAATCTGTGCCATAATTCAAGACAGAAGTATAGAAACACATTACAACCACAAACAAAAACACATGCCATTTTCTTCCACATATCAGAATAAATAATATAACCGTCCTGGAAGAAATTGCCCACAAATCACCTGAAGTTAACGGAAACACTTCTCCACACATTGTATCAAAAAATCTAACAGGTCACAGCATAATAAAGCCATATAACAAAACAGGCAGTGCGACAGAAAGCGGGGTGTAAGTGCAAAATATAAAAATATTATTATTTGGATCGCGGTACGTTTTCGCGCAACCTATGCATATCAATGGTAGTACCACAGTATTAACAAAGCCATTGAACAAACAAGGCTCTGTTCTTTTGAAAGAAAGAAATCATAAGCGGCTGTTAGGTTCTTCAAGACAAAACAGGAAAATTTTCAATTTTCAATTAAATAATAAACATACACAAATATAAAATAAATACTGAGATAGAGCTAAATATAATACCTTGAATATATAAGTATGCAGAATTATATATTTTAAGTGTTAGTGATCATGTCAGTCTAAGCCTATCTGAGAATCCAATCTGAAGGGGCCAAACGCCTCCTGCCGTAGGCTCTATGTCGGAGTCGTGCGGTCCATGGCCCTTTACGGGGCCCCGGTATGGGCGCGTTCTTTAGGGCGGCGCGCCGCCCACTACCTGAACGCGCCCCAAAAGGTGGTGGCCATACGGCTCATCCGGGGCTACCGCACGACTCCGGCGAGGCAGCAAGCCTCCTTGCCGGTCTGCCAATGTGGGATCTGGAGGCAATAGTCCTCGCGCGCCTGTTTGAGTGGCGCGCGGAGGCACTACACCGGGGGAAAACCCGCTGCCGCGGCAAGTTGCCGCTCGGCGGGCAGACCTTCGGTGCGATCTCATGGTGGCATGGAGAGAGCGACTCCGTCGCAACCCCGTGCAGGGCACGCCACAATAGTGGCGGTAAGTCCCCTCTTTGAGGAGTGGCTGGAGAGGCGTCATGGCGTCCTCACGTACCGCCTGACGTGTCCGTGACCCTGATTTCCGTGTCCTCACCGGACACGGAAGTTTCGGGAGGTTCCTCCACATCATCGGGCGGGAGGAAACGCCCGGGTGTCACCATTGTGACGATCGCCCGGAGGACACGGTGGAGCACACAGTGGCGATCTGCCCAGCGTGGGCGGAGCACCGCCTAGCCCTCGTAGAGGCGATCGGCGGCGGCGATCTCTCGCGTCCGGCCCTTGTTCAGGCCATGGTCCGGAGCGAGAGGGAATGGGAAGCGGTCACCACCTTCTGCGAAGCAGTAATGCTAGCAAAGGAGGTGGCCGGGCGTTTGAGGGAGAGAACATCTGCCCAACCCAGCCGCCGCGGGAACGCCCATGGCGCCGGGCGCCGCGAGATGACTCCCGGCCACCGTAGATGCGGGCCTGTGGGCGGTGAGCAATGGGTAGTTCACCGTCCGTCCGTCGATTGACGACAGGCCGTGTCGACGGCGCGTTCGTGTTTCACGCGCGCTTCAATGAGAGTCAGCAAAGCAGAGGGGCTTGCCAGAGCCTCCGCCTGCCGGGGTTGCGGGTTGTTCGAAAGAGATACCGCGGTCTCGGAACGTAAAGGGCAATAGAAGGAACATGGGTTGGTTTTAGTCAGTACAAGTCTGACATGCCCCCTCGCTCCGCCCAGAGCGGGGGAAGTCATTGGATGATTTCCCACCCGAAAAAAAAAAAAGTTTTTGCTCTGTGGCGCACAAAATATGTCCTCTTCTACATATTATTATCTCGGCCGTTATATATTTTATTTTAACTGAGAATAAATTAATGAGGCACGTTTTCCTGTAGATAATTGGGATTTGTCGGGTATTAGTAGCGTCCTGGTTTTATTTTGGCGCTAATGTTTAGTTGATTTTAAGAATATTGTTTATTACGAATTTCTTCTTTTTCTTTTCGAAGTTAATATTTTACATTTTTTGTCTGCAAAGGCTATCTACATAAGACACTGCGCTAAGCAAATTCTTTTGACAGAAGTGTTTAATTATTTTAAACAAAATTACGTAGGTTAATTATTGATGTTTGAGTAAGTATTTTGCTCCGATCGCCAACTTTTTGTTCAGTTCTACTAATTAGACTTTATCACAAACAAATAAATTTGAAGTCAAAGTGAAATTAATTGAATCAAAATCAGTGGCTGAACGATCGACTTCTGCGCTGCGTGTCGCGGGTTCGATCTACGCACTTAACAAATTTTTGTATTGATAGTAGTTTTGGGTCTGTCTGTTTGTGTATGTGTACTTAATTGTTTGTGAACGCATTGACGATACAAACGCAATTCTATTATTGTATATATAATAGAAAAATATGATAGAAATAAATGAGAAGAATTCCAAGGTTCATGTGTACCAGGGTTGTAGGTTGTTCGAAGAAGATACCGCGGCCGCGAAATTTAAAGGGTAAATGAAAGAACATAGGTGGATTTTAGCCAGTAAAAGTCTGACACTGAGAGCAGAAGGCAGAGGAGAAGTTTTGTTGATTTCTCGTAGGTATGTATGTATCAAGATTTCGTGGTATTAATAGGTAGGTATTAATACCAATAACTCAATCGAACGAAATCATGAATATAATTTGCGAATACAGCGAAATTCCTTTGGCACGAGTAACCACTAGATATTGTTGAGTAATTCAAAGAATTTCTAGTTCAGTTTAAACTTAAAGAACTAATCCGACGTAAATATTAATAAATTGTATTACATAACTATCACTGAAGTTTCAGAAAGTTCTTAATTAAATAAATAATAATTCAAAGCTATTTAATTGTTTGTATCAAATAGTATAAGATACTTGATTATTAGTTTCTACAATGAACGATTTCGTTAGCATGTCTATAACAATATAAATTGAGTCATCCTAAAACTCCCGGTATTTCGACATCATTTGAGTCATTCCATCGTGGCGGTTGCAATAGCGTCGAAATATCGGAAGCCCGCAATAGTTCAAATCATGGAAGATATCCCGTAAGTGGTGGTAAAACCGGGGTTGCGGGTTGTTCGAAAGAAATATCGCGGCCCCGGAACATAAAGACAAAAGAAGGAACATGGTTGGTTTCCAGTCAGTAAAAATCTGACACACCCGCTGAGAGCGGGGGAAGTTATTTTATGATTTCAAAAAAGAAAATGGTGGCATAAGTTTTGTTGTAAACCAATAGAAAAAGTATACCATCGTATATTGACAGGAACGAAAACCCCTCTTAAGTCCATAGCTCTTTGGTCCTGACTCCAAAGTATTGGTAACCGTAAGTTGAAGCGCTGGTTGAATGGTAAGGGTCCGTAATTGTGCCAATTAACAGAGGTAACTGGCCCATTGTGTAATGGCTTTGTCCAGTGCTCATTATTTGAAAGAGTGCTCTTACTTTTTTATAAGGACTTGGTTATAAAGTGGCCTATCCTTTGCCTTTTTTCGCTCATGAGAAATCTTCAAATAACCTCGGTCTAGGCGAAGTGAGGTGGGGGAGTGCTTTTGCCCTTTATGTTTCAGAGCCGCGGTATTTCTTTCGAAAAACCCGCAGCCGCCTATCTTTTGCCTGGATATACTCTTTGGTTTAGTCACGATAAAACGTTGGAGTATCACCATTTTAACAAACTTCTTGTTTAAAAGCATTCCTTACTAATATTTTAAAAGCGAAAGTGAGTTTGTTTGTTTATTACGTCTTCACGCCTACATGGCTAACACGATTTTGATTAATTTTGGTACAGAGATAGTTGGGACCCTGGAGACGGACATAGGCGATCTTTTTTTAAAAAAAAGAGGGCTAAAAAAGGGAAAACTTAGCTTTGCTATTACAATAAATAAGGCGCTAGCGCAAAAACTACAAGTAGCAGGTACCTGCAAATCAGGAAAGGGGAATTGTGTTACCCCGAATTAAACGCGAGCGAAGCCGCGGGCAAAAGCTAGTCAAACTGATCAACGAGTTTTGCGCTTTGACTAGTGTCTTACACACCCTGTAGTATACACGCATCAGGGTACGATACAATATCATACGCAATGCAAAAATCAAATAAGCCACCGATGCCATACATTAAAAATGTAGGTGATCCATTTCTTTTCAAAGAAAATTTATTCGCACATCACTAAATAACGATTTCTGCAAGAGCAGCACTATCATTAGTGATGTTCTGTTTGTGAAAACCGTGCATTCATTTATTTTTCCAATTCCACTAGCCAGCAAAGCTAGTTTTCCGATAATTCTCTGGAGACCGCGTTAGATGATGATATTTTCTCTCTCCATGTTTGCTTTGTATACCTTTTGGATTTCCATTATATGCACTAGTGAGATATTGGTTTGTTACCACTATATTTTTCTTACTAGCTTCAGTTTAGTTTCCGTACCTCAAAAGGATAAATAGGAATCCTTATAGAAACACATTGTTGTCCGTCTTTCTGTCAAGACCCTTTATCTCAAGGATGCGTGATGGTATCGAATTGAAATTAAAACCATATACTCAAATCTATAGTTCCTTGGAGATGTGAAAAAAGTAACCCTGTAAGTCTTAGCAGTTAAAAGATATGGCCGTTAATGTTGCAAGTTTGTTTGAAAACCTCGGTGCGCGAGCAAAATTAACACTTGGCAGTTATTGTTTTTCAATAACTTCTAAACAGATAATCGCAATAGTTGATTGTAAATTCTACCATTTAAGCTTATTAACATTATGGTTAACTATTACAATTACATGACTTTGCTTTAATCTGGTATCGAATAGTATGTTTAGTTAATAGTATGTTATCCAAGTTTTATAATTATAAAAATACTTTAATAAAACCTTTACATACTACAATATAAAAAGCAACAAATGTCAATGAAAAGACAAAGTCAGGCCAAGCCAGGCCAGGTTGCGAATGAGATACCGCGGCCCCAGAACGTAAAGGCTAATAGAAGGAACATGGGTGGGTTTTAGTCAGTACGTCTGACACCCACCACTCCACTCAGAGTGGGGGAAGTTATTTGATAATTACCCATCCGCAAAAAAAAAGACAAAATTAAGAATCGCGCACCAAGGGTTCTGTACAAAATTGCGACTTAATATCTTTTCTATATCTTTGATTTTTTTTGCAGCACAAAGGGACTGTAGAGTTAAGTGACTGGTTTTAATTTCAATTCGATACCTTTGCGCGTTCCCGAGATAAGGGGTCAGGACAGACAGGTAGACGGAAAACAAAGTGTTCCATTAAGGCTTCCGCTTTTTTTTGAGGTACGAAACCTTTAAATAAAAATATTTTACCTTTATTCATTCACTCAAACTAACTCTTACGTGAAATCAATTTGTTTTAGTTCCCAAAACTTTAATCCCTTGACCAACAGAATGTTGACAGATGACATAACTTTATACACGATACAAGCTATTGCAGCCAATATAGGTACGATTCCGGAATCAAGCGAGAATGGAAACAGGCTAATGAAATGTCTGTCAAAACATTCGAGCTGAAATTTTAATTGAAAATTGCTTTTTGAACCCTTCACACTTCGTGTTGTTTAAGTCGGCTGGCGAGTTTGATCCCATTCTGCCAATTAATTTAGTCCAACATACTGAATTTTTTTTTGGATTGGTTTGTCGGCAAATAATTTCTTCTGCTCTGGGCGGAAGGCATGGGAGGACTTTTACGGACTAAAACCCCCCAATGTTTCTTCTTTTGCCCTTTGTGTCCAGGGGTCGCGGTTTTTCTTTCGATCAACCAGCAACCGCGATGACTATCACTTCCAGATCCCACGGTAGCAATCCATCAAAACATACAGCATAAGGTGTATTATTTTGTAGCTTACGGTATAACGTAATAAACGTTAAAGTTTTGTTTCGAAAGAATCAAAAAAAGGCTTTTGTTATGATCTCGAAAATCAACCTTGATGTATTCAAATGTAAAATCTTAAAGTACCTAAAGACGTTTTATCGTTCGGTACCTACCTTCATGAAAATAACTTCAATTCCAAATCGTTTTAAGCTCGTTTGATATTCCCAATTGAATACTAGAGACTTTTATTAAAATACTTTGTGAAAACGGCGATAACACCGCCTCTAGCATATTGAATCAATAAAAACTTTCTAAATATGGCTGTGTGGAATCCCAAATACGAATATTACGAACCGTTCAATGTCGATTATCTAACCTTTAGGCGTATTTACACGCTTAATTCGAAAAATATTGCCTAAACTTAGGAAGAGAACGCCGGTAATGGCCTTCCTGCCTTTAATAAGTTACTGCCATAAGTTATTCCGCCTTTATTAATGATGCAAACAGAACAGCGATAAAAACCAAGATTGTAATGAAAGGGCAAGAAGTAAAACCAAAGACGAAAGAATAGAATAACCTTAAAGGAAATAAAAATGTTCTCTCTGATGAGAAAACTTAGGGAGTGCAGACAAGAAACGGTGAAAAACCACTACGAATCCAGCTAATGGAGTTATCTGGCGAGCTCAGGCGTATTAAAGAAAGAGCAAATTAAAGAGGAGGAACCAAATGAATAATTGTCTGCTTGTTAAAATATTTTCCACCGTTTTCTTTCAACTGAAAACGCTAGTTAGGTGGAAGATTTGTAAGAAAATGTTCACTGAAATCTCAAACACTTTATTTTTAAACAAAACATTTGATTTAAGAAGAGGCTCGTATTTTTTTCTCAAAATAAATAAATCTTTTATTTCATGAACTGCGGAAATTGGAAGATACTTTTCACAAACAAAAAACGTCCTCTAAAAATAAATACGTTGAACGATGAGTGTTATTTCGGGAACATCGATACTGGCTGTCCTGTACTCTCCCCTCTACTGTATACCTAGTTGGTTTGTGGGATGGCAACGTGGGAACATTCGAGTGCCGTGTTCAAACGATGGGAGACGCGTGACTAAGGACCGCTGCTCACCCCACACCGGATCGAGTTTCTCGCTGTTTTTATATTTTTTCGTTCATATAACACTTTTTTACTCTAGCCTGTAGAGGGTTCTTTAACCTTTTTTTGGTAAAATATTTTGCTGTTTATATGCTGTCAGCGTTCGTGAAGTGTTTCAGTTTCGGGTGAATTTTGAATATTTGCTTTCGTTATAAACAAAATTGTTCGAAGGTACTGTTTTCCGAAGATTTTTATTAGAATCGATTTCTGGATGTACCAAATGGGTTTCACGATCTATACCTACACATTTTGGCAAGAACGCTGATTCAGACAATGTCTTAACTATTGAAAAAAAAACTTTGTTATATATATTTTTTTATTATATTTTCATGACCCAAGAACTGGCTTGGCCAAAGGCAAAGTGTCGCTAGCATTGAGGACGTGTTTTTTATGCCCTTTTATAGTCTGTTGTTAGTTGGTTTATGTAATTGTTATAATATATTTAGTTTAATTTCGTGCAAAATAAATATCAGTATTTGTTTAATTCAATCATCAGTTTTAAGCACACGCATCAAACATCAAAGTCATACCAAGAAACACACACATTGAAATGTGTGCAGGTAGATCGTTGATTTGTAAAGGCTTAATCAATCAAATTACTCCGTAGGTACATAGTGAGTTGAAATACCTATTGGCGGTGGAGCGCTCTGGGGCGATGCCTTTGCAAACTTGAAAGTAAATAAGTGGCAACATGCTTGATCCCGACGATCGAGTTGTTGATATTTTATCGCAGAAACGACTTTTTGACACGCCAATTTATGTTATTTTCTGTTGCTTTTTTCAGGAGAGGAGATTTATTATTATTTCTTTCAAAGTTTGTTGGTATTAGGTTGTATGCTTTAACTTCAGAAAATGGGAATTGAACTGTTAATCAAATGATTTAAACTCAAGATTTATTTGTTACACAACATTTACATGAAGTTGTACATCATCATCAATCTGCCTAGCAAGCTTTCTATGCGAGAGGGCCCAGTTTGTGTTGGTAGATGTTACATCAATCTTTGTAGTTATTATTTGTCTACGTGCCTAGTTCTTTTATTTTTTTTTTTGGATGGGAAATCATAAAATAACTTCTCCCGCTGTGGGCGGAGTAGGGGAGAGTGTCAGACATGTACTTACTAATACTCATCCTTGTGTTAGAAAGAAGGATCTTTTCCCCTTTGTGTTCCGGGGCCGAGGTTTCTTTTTCGAATAATCCGTAACCCCCCAAATAATCTGCAACGTCAGGACAACCTGCGACCCTAGGTCCACGACCCTACATGCATGTTCCACCATGTCCACTTTATTATTTATAGATGTTTATTTATATGCGATTTCGACTCGTACTTGTCACGGTGACGTGACATCGATTGACATAGACGAACACACTGCGGTGTGACAAGAGTGGTTACCTACGTGATATTGGCAAAATTGTGGTGTCTCCTTTCACAAACGCCATTAAATAAATAAGTGAATTGAATTGAATTGACAAGAGTGGTCAATTAGAGGTACTGCTCTTGAATCTATATTATGCAACAAACCAGATTACAGGAGAAGATAGTTTAATGACTGCTTAAATAGTTTTATAAATAGCTTGAAACAATAAAACCACAATTAATAATATGTGCGAGTTCCGCAGTGCGAAGATGACGTGACATCATTTAATTAACTTTGATAAACACGTCAAAGGCCTAATTACAGTCTGCACACATCTTTATAATAAACTGATTATACAGAACAGTTAAAAAACTGAAGTGAAAATATTTACAAGTGTTCAGTTTCTATTATTCGGTGAGATTAAGAAATATGAAGTTCTTCGAATCTGAACACGATCAGCACATCTTAACCACGTTTAAGAGCTGTCAGTGTCATTATTACTAAGGAAGATTGTCACTAAAATTCCAAAACGACGTGTAAATGTGCGGATAGGAACTAGGCGACAAATGAAAACAACAACGCAAGTTATATAATCTACGTGCAATGGTGACGTGACAGCCGCTGACTTTGATGAACACGCTGCGGCATGTCAAGGGGGGCCTAATTACAGAGGTATTCCTCGTAGCGCTCCCGTTTTGAAACGCTCCCATCTAAGCGCTCCCGTTTTGTTCCTCCAAGCGCTCCCAATAGGAGCGCTTCGAGGAACGATTAAAAACATTAAAATTTATTTCCTCGGAGCGCTCCCACGTTTAAAAATAGAGAAAAGCATGAAGTAAACGTAATGAATTATATCGATAATTTTTAAAAACTTATGTGTGCATCATCGACATCGAAGTTGCTTAACCAAATTACGAAATTGAGAGAATAATATCTTTTTGCTTTCGGCACTCTTAGTGTATACAAGGACCAATGTTATTGTGTATTCAAAGATGTTATAAATAAAACGCATAGATATACGTAAGCTAAGTATATCTATGCATTTAGGTAACATCACCGTTGAGCGCAATAACGTTACTGGGTCCCGGCTCAGAGCAGGTGGATTTAGTCAATAAGAGTCTGACACTCTCTCGCCCCGCCTAGGACAAGGAAAGTCATTTCTACCATTGACGTAAACGATAGACACCTCATTGCCTTATTTCTACGAAAAACTTCCGACAAAACATTGAGGTGTGCGGGGGTAGTAATGTGAAACATAATGGAGAGAAATCATAAGCTTTCTAAACAAAAAAAAAATACCAAACCCTTCTGAAGCCGGGACAATCATCATCAGGCTATATTAGTCCACTGCTGGACATAGCCCTCCCCTAATGAGCGCAATAGCACCCTGTCTTCAGCATGACGCATCCAGCATCTGCCTGCAGTCTTTCTTAGATCGTCATCCCACCTGGTCGGAGGGCGTCCTACACTACGCTTGCCGAGTCGCGGTATCCACTCAAGAACACGTTTACCACAAAGGTTGTCGGTTCTTCGTGAGATATGGCCAGCCCACTGCCACTTCAGCTTGCTGATTCTTTGAGCTATGTCGATAACTTTGGTTCTCTGTCGGATGTATTCGTTGCGGATTCTATCCTTCAGAGAAACTCCGAGCATAGCGCTCTCCATAGCTCGCTGAGCGACTTTGAACTGATGGACCAGCCCTGCCGTGAGTGTCATGTCTCGGCTCCGTAGGTCATGTCATAATATAACAATGTGTTCTACTTATTACCTAGTTATTATCGATAATTTCAGTTAGTATAGTCCCATCTCTATCCGAAAGTTTATCATGGGAGCGCTTCGAGGAAATAAATTTTAATATTTTTTATCGTTCCTCTAAGCGCTCCTTTTGGGAGCGCTTGGAGGAACAAAACGGGAGCGCTTAGATGGGAGCGTTTCAAAACGGGAGCGCTACGAGGAATACCTCTAATTACAGTCTACACACGTCTTTATAATACAACGATTTCATATTAAAAAAACTTAAAAAAGGAAAAGGGTGACAAAAGAAAGCATTTGTTTTGTTTTCCTTCAGCGGTAATACTGATGAAGAAAATTAAAGATTAATTTCACTACTGAAATTAAACGCGTTCATAATATCAAAACAGCTCGCAATAGCTCTTAATTGTAAGAGAATATAAACAAATGAATTTAATAAACAATAAAATATTTTTTTAACATGTAAGTACACCACGCAAATGAGGATGTAATTTTTGTCTGTAAATGTTAAATGTTTTCTTTTGAACAAAAAATGACATCCTTTGTCATTTTTTGTTCAAAAGAAAACATTTAACATAGCTATATTCTCATGAGAACTGATATATATATGTAAAGAATTACCTTTTATATTTTATTTCCAAATCTGGATCGCGTTTTTAGTTTATAAGGCATAACTGTTTTATTTCAAAACAATATGTAGAAAATTTAAAATTACAAAAAGGATACGAGATTGCAATATTATTAAATGTCAAATATACAAATTAAATTACAAAAATAGGGCAATAATAGCATAGATCATTGATGATTTCAACACTAAGAAAACTTCAGTAACAAATGATAACCACAATGCGAGTTCCAATAGTAACTACGTACGCAATGGTGACATGACAGCTAGTGACTTTGATGAACACGCTGCGGCATGCCAAGGGGTCCTAATTACACCCGACGCCACGCTCCGCCATGTTTTCAAGACCGATGCTACACCGCTCATTTATTTGTACTTCACTTTCATGTAGGTGTGTAGGTAGGTATGGTTTTAATGTGGCGTGGCTTGGTATTATACTGGTAAGTACTTGTGTTTATTTATATTAAAATTTTTAGTGAGTGAAAATGGTTGAGTTATTTATTTAGCTAGTCTTTTTCGCTCTTCTGTGTCTTCTTCATTGTTTTGATCATTATTTTATTTGTGTATAACTCTGCTTCTACATTAGCGGTATATGTGGTTTCAGATCACTCAAGGTGGAGTTTCATAGACCAGTACAGGTGGTAGAAAATATCATGTCATAATTACTTCCTCGAAATACTTCTATCATCAGCATTTTCCCAACTATGTTGTGGTTAGCTTCTAGTCTAACCGGATTCAGCTGAGTTGCTACTCAGCCGAAGCTAGGGTATACTGGTGTATACCATCAGACCAAATCACCCATTACCCATCAGACTAAATTATTCCTGTCACGATCTACCGAACTTAATAGTAGGTTGGTATTTTAGATTGAAGCTTTGATTGAAGACATAATTGTTACCTGTAGCAGACTCGTTTACTTCTCAAGAACTTACCTGAAACAAAATATCAAAATTAAGTTATAATTATATGACACTAAATAGAGATACAGCTTAATGAGGAAACCTTCATGAGGAAGGTTTTGGGTGGTAATGTGGATGGAAGTAGAGGAAGACCAGACTGTGTGAAAGATGATATGGCAAGAATAAGTGAGAATGTCTGATAAGATAACGAGTAATAAAGAAGTATGGAAGAAGAAATGCTGCGCTGGCCACAAATAATTGCGTTTTAGTCATTAAAAGTCTGTCAGACTCTCTATAAATGAGAAAATGATAACATTAACTATATACATCATAGTGAATAGTGAATGATGTATATAGTTGAGGCATCACACACTGTTAATACATCGTAGTAATTTAAAACGACTGAACTAAGAACAAAATATTATGGAAAGGTCATTGAAAACTCTTCAACGCTGTCAGCCGGTAATGTCACCCAAGAAGCCACCAAGTAAGGCTTGCAGGGTTGTCACGTTGTATGGCAAGTCTTAGCAAATGAATAAATTGACTTCTTCTTACAACATAACCGGCCCTATTTAAGATGGAGTGAATGCAGTCCACCACCCGGCCATAGGCCTAACAGCACAATCTGCCTACTATGTCCTCACCATTTGTAGACAGTTTTCTATGCGAGAAGGCGAAGTTCGGGTTGGTGGATGTTACATCAATCTTAAGTTTTTGGAATTTTTCTTCTTCATTATCATGTGGTTACTGTATAACCTTCAGACTAAGGATCCAGAGTTTTTAAGCCACACGTGGGCCTCTGACTTGGCTAAACATGCTGTCGAGAAATATCTCTCATGCTAGTTTCCTCACGATGTCTCTTCACATGTATCCGAAAAACAGAGGTTATGCGTTCGAAGACCTATATCTTTGTAGTCAGATAGTTGCACCACTAGGATGTCACTGCTTACAGAATAATTGTTGATAACTGCCTCGTTTATCTATTTATCGCAACCGCGACTGCGGAACGGAACCCGAATATAGAACAAATTGCTATTGGGATTTTTCATCAGGAATTTTTCATCACTAGCCACCGTTTCATGCCCATTTGATGGCAACAGACTCGATCTTATTACATGGATCCTGAACTGTACGTAACTTACGAGACATGTTGGGTGTTATAATAATGTATTATGTTTGCAAGAATGTCTACATTAAATGTCATAAAATCACAGAATTCGTAACTAAATGAGACAGTCTAAGATTACACAAACTGCACCAAAACAGGGACATTCTAGGAAATAATAGAGCAGCAACAGAATATGCACAGTACACCGTAAACTCGTTGTTTAAATATTTTAATGTGTTTCATTTTTTGAGGGTCGCATGTCGGCTTGATCGATAGTGGAAAAGTTGTATTGTGTGTTGTTGTGTGTGTTGATTTTCTTGCAAAATATTTAAACTTTATGCACATCAAAACAAATACTGTACAAGGGCGGACTGAATGTCTAGGGCATTTTCTATTAGTCTTTTTATTTGGGGTGGGAAATCATGAAATAGCAGAGCGGGGGTAGTTATTTGTTTATTTTTGTTTTCTCTGCCAGTCTGCCTTCAAATTCAAATGGCCTTTATTTCTGATAATTCAGATATACAAACATTTCCATTCAATTATTATTAAATTATTTCCACTACATAATAATTCCGATTTATTGGACTTCATGCATTAATTATATTTCAAGATATTAATTTAGTTTATTTTTCATATTTATAAGTTTGCTGTCTGCCTTACCTTACCTTAAATAAATAAATACATACAAACACAATAAGTAAAGCAAAAAGATTTAAAAATACTTTGAATAATGAAGTAAAACGACTAGTTGTGCGAATTGTGATTTTACATCATTGAAAAACATGAATCAAAGTATTGCAAATACTTATTGTGCCTTTTAAGGTTTTTTTTAAGTAAACAACAAGGTTAATATAATGATGGGTGTTATTTGATAGTTGATAAATAGCTAAAAAGGGTATGAAAACTGAGGCAATAGCTGCTGCCGACATGTGCCTGCTGTGAACATATTACCTACACGGAAAGAAACACTTTGACGGCACAGTTAGCGCAGTGGCTGAGCAATTGACTGCTGCGCTGCGTGTCGCGGGTTCGATTCCCGCGCGGAACAAATATTTGTATGACCTGCAGATAGTTGTTTCGGGTCTGGCTGTTTGTGTATGTGAGTTTAAATGTTTGTAAACGCACCCACGATACAGGAGAAATTCCTGGTCCCACACCAGGAATTTCTCCTGTATCGTGGGTGCGTTTTTAAAAAAGAAAAAACCATGACACGGACTGCGATGACTACTAGAACATAATAATATAGTAACCGTTCATAACGGTTTTCATACACGGGTATAACTCCTTTATTAATAGTATTGAAAATATGAGCGTATATATTATATGCTCGCCGACTATTGTTGACGTCATTGTGCACATCACACGACGCTGTTCGGTGACGGAACGGTCCAGTAGGCTGTCTAGAATAGATAATTTTATGTACATGTATACTTTTTTCTCCCTTACGTTCATAGCAAGGTCATAGGTTTAGTATAATTTTGTGGGCATACTCCTTTAAGCTAAATGAGCTTCGGGAATATAGGTAGGGAAGAACAGATGCTTCTCAATCTCAAAGCAGTTGAGGCCAGAGAAATGTTTATGCATGTTACGTATATTTGTGTTTCCAAATCATCCATTATGCATAACAACACAACACTTGCAAGGAAGAACAACAAGACTGCAATCTGTAACGCAAACTGCACGAAATCTTAACACGGACATAACTTAAGTCAGAAAATTCAAAGTTTACAAAATATTTTCATCCACAACAAACTGCTTTCTGCTACAACTTACAGACTTAAGTTAGGAAGGTGTTTTAAATGCAAAATATCCTCCACATGCGAGCAACAACGTCACAAGTTACATTTAACATTTTGACGGGTCATTTGGCGCCCGTCCGTGTAGCAACCGGTTCACAAAATATGACCAACCTTCAACAAAATATTTCCTGCGAGCTTATCTTCAGTGGAAAGTTTAGAAACTCATTTTATACTGAAGTTGAGTTCGATTTTCGTAAATGGTGAAGTTTATGGGGTGATGAAGGAGGAAACATTGTGAGAATGTCACAATTTGGTTCTAGAACTTACTTGTTTCTGTAACCAAATTAAAGACCTGTGACATCCAGCCTGTTTCCCGGTAGTGGAAGCATTATAATTATATAACATCACATTGCAATCTCCTACAGTTTGACAGAGTTTATATATTTATAGTAGGCGCACATTTCAGTAGTTATGTTTAATATAACTCTCATGCAATGGGGGCGAACCTATTGCCATCAACCGGGCACAAGAATAAGACTCTGTTGTTGCTTTTTGAGCAAACTTTTTTATGAAAAAACCCATCCAAATTAAGTGTTGAAGTAAATAGTTGCAATAATTAATATTGAATAAAAAAACTGTACAGCGTAAAAAGAGAATATGAGCCAGTATACAGCCTTTTTGGGGATTGGTCGGTAAAATAACAAATCGTTTTCGACAGGCTTGCAAAAAAAAGTATCTTGCTACCGTTCAACCAACACCGAAGCCAGGGGCATCAAATACTCGATATTGTGAACATACGCAAACACGGCTAATGATTTTTAAACGAAGAACGTTCCAAAAAAAAACACAGCCGTCCACCCTTTTTAAAATCAGAACGTTCGGCATCCAATACTCGTTCACCCTTCCACGTGATAAATAGGTTCCTCATAAATTATATTTATTAAATTCGTAAACGTAATGGCGGCGGTTGTCACCGGCTGATGAATGGCCTCATCAGTCCTAAGGAGTACCGTTTCCCGAGTACTAAATTCGTATCAATCATTCTCACGCATCGCTTCGTATGTAAATACGAGTTTTATGCGGCGACATGAAACATTCTGTCGTAATATGCGTAGATGTACTCCTGTGGGACAGAAATGTAAGTGCTGTGTTGTTCGGAACCTTCTATGCGCTAATAGGTAGGTTGGAAAATATACGACGTCGAGTGTCAATACTAAATTATGTACAGCCTTTTTTGCAAGGTAAGTGGTCTAAAAATACGTTCTCAATATGCTGTTGTTTGTTGTAAGGTAATGTGTTTGTGATATGTTGGTTTTTCGTTTGATGTTTTTGGGTAAATCAAATCTTTACGATTATTTGGGCGTAAAAGTAAGTAAGCTAGTCGACTGGTTTTTATAGGCCTAAGCGAATTTTTATGACCTCTAATCCAACCACAGACTAGTTTGACTTTTAACTTTGTAACATTACTAGAACATAAATAAAATTCTAGGCTATTCTGTTTATGTAAGCGTCTGAAAAATTCGAAATACCCGAATCTTATTTTCTTTGAAAAACAATTTCAAATATTGGTATAAAGTCAAATAAAACCTTTTTTATTTTACATCAGAAACTTGGCCATTCAAAAATAATAAGTTGAAGCTTTCTTTTAAAAATAAAACAAGACAAACAGTCCCGATAACGTTTGTACACATTTACAACAACAATTTCTTCCAGCCAGTCATCTGCAGCTACATTTAACGCCCATTTGCGATCCAAAGAGGTTTTTGTAAAGAGTTCAACCGTAACGGGCAGATAAGAAACTACAACTTTTATAGCACAGCGCCAGTTTAGTAAGAATATCTTGTGAGGTGAGCTAAATGCCAAGAAACAAGAAAATGGAGGGATAAAAAGGTATGTGTGCTGTCTTAACAAATTAATACAGTGGGTTGTTCTGTAAAAGACTGCTTATTTAATTGGTCTAAAAAAAACCTGTTAGTAAATAATTTAAGTACATAAGTACGCGAAACCGGAGATTTTTGTGAGAAAAGCAACAAATTAGGTTTGTTGGTTTGTTTGCATTCGCCGCAACTCGCATGATGTGAAGCGATGACGTGGATGTGGCTTAGGGTGAACTACGCTTGCCAAAAAGAAACTGATTCACTTGAACTTTGACGCGATAAAGATTATAATGAACAGGGAGCGAGAATCCGGCAGTAAATCCCATAAACTTTTCCAGAATATACGTAAACTAAACCCTTTTCATTAGAAAACCGACAAACTACAGAAGGCTTAAGAAAACCTCGTTATGATAGACATTTATATTTGAGGCAAAAGGATTTTTTTATATTCACTTGTGAGAACATCTATAAATCCTGCAGAGGTGTAAAAAATCTTAGTATTAAACTTGTGTTCTTAAACAAAATACGTCAAATTGAAAGGGAGTCGTTTGTCTTGGTATCGACATATTATGAGGAGGGATGAAGCACATGACTAAAAGAGTTATGGATCTGTATTTTGATGGACGGAGAGCGAGAGGAAGGCAAAAGAAAAGATGGATGGATTGTGTAAGGTATGATATGAAGGAGAAAGGATAAATGATGCCGTGACGTCTGATAGGGGAGAATGGAAGAAGCAAGCGTGTTGCGCCGTCCCCAAATAGAATGGGCTAAGGGCAGGAAAATGATGATGGTGAAACAAAAGACGTCAACGTAACGTATTTGAAATTTTGCAAACGTGGTTCTTTAGTTTAAGAGTAAGCCCTAATAAACTTACGTGTTGAAAACAGAAACAAACTCTAGCCTAGAGCAAGGCAAACGCACAATATGGAGACCGTAAATATAAAGTACCTAGTTTCACGTTAAGTTGTTCTAAAAGATTTTAGGTTAAACACACCTCTGTTGGTGTTGACAGCGATGCGGCAGAGTTTTGATGGCGTTTGTTTTTTTCTACTTTTTAGATGTAATTTTTTTTATTTAAAGTAAAAAAAATATGTAAAAACATATTTAATAACTAAGCCTAATTGTGCTAGGGCAAGCCACAATAGTGGCGGTAAGTCCCCTCTTTGAGGAGTGGCTGGAGAGGCGTCGTGGCATCTCACCTACCGCCTGACGCAGGTCCTCATCGGATACGGAAGTTTCGGGAGGTTCCTGCACATAATCGGGCGGGAGGAAACGCCTGGGTGTCATCATTATGACGATCGCCCGGAAGACACAGTGGATCACACAGTGAGGGTCTGCCCAGCTTGGGCGGAGCACCGCCGTGCCCTCGTAGAAATGATCGGCGGCTGCGATCTCTCGCGTCTGGCCCTGGGGAGGCGGTCACCTCCTTCTGCGAAGCAGTCATGCTAGCGAAGGAGGTGGCCGGGCGTTTGAGGAAGAGAACCTCAAACTAACCCAGTCGCCGCGGGAGACGCACGGGCAACGGGCGCCGCGAGTCGACTCCTGGCCACCGGGCGTGTGAGAGAGAGAGAGAGAAATACGGGCCCGTGGATGATGAGCAATGGGTAGCTCACCGTCCTTCCGTCTATTGACGACAGGCCGTGTCGACGGCGTTTTAGTGTTTCACGTGCGCGTCAAAGAGATGTCAGCAAAGCAGAGGGGCTTGCCGGGGTTGCGGTTTGTTCGAAAAAGTTACCGCGGCCCCGGAACGTAAAGCAATAGAAAGAACATGGGTCGGTTTTAGTCAGTACAAGGCTGACACTCCCCCCGCTGCGCCCAGAACGGTGGAAGTTATTTGATGATTTCCCAACACAAAAAAGCCTCATACATACATACGTGTGAATAAGTCTTAAAACAAAAAGGAACTCAAATATTATGTGCTAAAAGACAATTTTCATATTTTTTAATTCTTTATAATTTACGTAACGTTTACTCCCCCTGTACGCGCAGCTAGGCCGCCTGAAATCGCCGAAAAGACAACGAAAACATCTCCAAACACACGTAGTCAAAGTTAATTTAAACAAAACATCCTTACCACAACATGTTCTTTAATAAAGCCCTTTATTATAACTTATAGCAGTTAAGTAGATGTCCACGTCTCGGTACCCGAGTCACGTCGTCTTCGTATCTTGCCGAGTATATCCGATGCTAACTGAATATTTGGTACACAGCTTGAAATGTACCACGTTTTATTATATGGCCAAACGTGCGCCGCTTTATTTACTTATTATATTATGTCAGTCTTGTTTATGTAGAGTTATATGAGAACCTATTGCGAACCGGGATTCAGGGGCGCTTATCAACTGAACCGTGTAATTTTGACACTATGTGTGCTCATAATAATGTTAGTGTTTTATACTGTATATTTTACTGTCAGTTTTGTGGTTGGGTTATTAAATATGGGACCGGATTTTCAATCTAGATATACGTTTCAGTTTATATCGTGAATGTAAATAGAGTTTAAAAAGGTTTTCAGTAAAATGTTTACTCAAAAATCGGTTTGTAGCCTGAGTTTCGTGGTGTTATTAAATCTTTAGGCCCCCTGGCTCTTACACAGAGAGCTCTTATCTGTTTATGCCTATATTTTGTGGTTCCTACTGCAAAAAAGGCGTCCCATTTATGTTTGTTCCAGATTTCTACTAAAAACTTACAAAGACATTTTTTCAAACACACATTAAAGCTCCAAAAAACCTAAAGGGATACTTAGTATATAAGTTACTGTCTGAAAGAACTTTAGAATATAAAAAAGTCCCAAATTTATACAAGTAGGTCTGACTTCTGAACTTATAAATACAATATAGACAACACTATCTAAATCTCACGGAATATCTTACAGAAAGATATCTTTATGTAAGGATAAAGAAAGCAGCCAAGTTTTCTCTTGTATAAAAACACGGTTAAAAAGAATTCATAGAGCGAAGTTAGTAAGCGTTAAACTATGTTATCTAGTTTAAACCCCCAGGGCGGTTACGTTTCAGATTAACCTTGGACTGCTGTAGAGTTTAAAGTTTAATTTAAGTTATAGTAGGTGTGCTAGTGAGATTGTATTAAAGTAGTTTAGGTTTAAGTAATAAGACGTTATGGAGACGCTGGCCTTAGTTGTTTTGATATTGTTGCAGCTGTAATAGGCAATTCTTTTTTATCTTTGCCCCACACTAGAAATTTCTCCTGTATCGTGGGTGCGTTTACAAACATTTAAACTCGCATACAGAAACAACCAACTCCGAATCAACTACTTGTAGGCCATACAAATATCTGCTCCGTGTAAGGATCGAACCCGTTACACGCAGCGCAGCAGTCAAACGCTCAGACACTACGCCAACCGTGCCATACTCGGTGAGATATAATAAATTACCGGTTTACTAAGCCTTATCGTATTTTAACCTGGTTTCAGAGGCCGATAGACAGCCGCACTCAACTGCAACTGATAAGGCTTTGAAAGCCGACTCCAACATAGTTGAGAAAAGACACGGCAAATTGATTCACTTACAAGTTTTTTAAACCAAATTTGATTTGGCTTTGACCCCGAAAACTACGTTTGTTTTGCTCAGTAAAATAAATAATGTTAAACCCATTGTATTTCCATAAATCACACTAATTAATACTAAACTTAAATAATATAGATTGTAAAAAGTAACGAACGCATGGCAAGTATTTGATTTTTTAACTGCCCCACTCTTGGATTTTCTCAAATATCGTGGGTGCGTTTACAAATATTTAAACACACATGCACAAAAAGCCTTTTTATTTAAATTGCAAAATACTTAAACAAATATTCGGTACCGCATTTAAATCTGACAGTTTAGATAAAAACAAAAGCTTGCGTTCCTAGCCTAAAAATCAAATGAAATGAACGAAAAAATAGCATCAAAATGCACAAAATATCCGCGAAACGGTATTTTTATTTCTAAAATTCTCGACACACTATCTGCATATAAATATGATAACAAAAACAGTCCTCGACAGTCGACACAGCTGTCATTTTCCCTTTGAAATCGTCGAACGTACCAATTTTCCCACAGAAAAGGTTTTAAAATAAAATATTTCATGTGAACTGATTTATAAAAAGGGACGCTACCTATACTTTTTCATTATAACTTCAAAAGGACCGATCCCATATTCAATGTATATGAAAACGCCTATTTATGTTGGAAAATAAATTCTGGTATATATTAAAAGTATTTCGTATTTTCAATTTGAAGGTGTTGGGTAGGTAATAAATCTTTTATGTACAAATATGATGTAGGTACCGGTGATTGATGACAAATCGTTTTTGACAGATAGGTAGGTGAATGAGTCACAGGGAGACTTGAATAAGATTAATAAAAGTTTTTGTTTTATTCTTTATATTAAACTGCTGGCGTCGAAATCGAAAGAAAAATATCCTATGTGTTATTCCAAACTATAATCTACCTCTGTACTAAATTTCATCAAGATCCGTTCAACCGTTTTAACGAGAAAGAGTAACAAACATCCATCAATCCGTCCTCACAAACGCATTTATAATATTAGTTGGATTTATTTTTTCTTGTTCGTTTTTCTCAGAGAAATGTTGTGGATTTTCACTCTGTGGACAATGCAGAGTTATATCAGACTCCTATTGACTAACACCCAAAAGTACCTTTTTCTACTATAAGTCATAAGTTCGAATTGTTTGCATTTCATACAAAGCAGCTGACATTATTGCTTTCATATTGAGTATAGCAATAAACAATAAACCATTGATAATAAACACATATCACATTATAATTCGTAAGTAAAATAAGTTAACAATAAGAAAGTCACTGAGCTAGCGCCATATTTAGACTTTATCTGTCAACTGTCACTTGAATATTATCCAACTCTGGATAACTAGGTGCGTTAATCTAATCTGAATCAATCATGTATTTGTTTTTGCAATAAAAAATATAATAAACAACCAACAGCTATGACGTCATCAATATGGCGCGAGCTCAGTGACTTTCTCATTGTAATCGCCACCAATCACGTTACAAGAAAAAAACCGTTTAGTCTCACATTCTAACCCACAGGATGAATATTCTTGGGTTATCTGTTAAATACATTTCACAAGTTACCCCTAATAGAAAAAACAAAGGCTCTGGTATTTATGTCCGTATCATTAATCGTCACTATCAACACCCTGGGATGACGTAGTGTGTTCGTACCCCAGTCTAAGCACGTCTGCACATTCTTCATCCCTGTCGTTTCCTAAGTATAACGGGGGTCAGTCGTATGCTGGTTATAGGTAAATAGAATTAAATAAAAAGGGAAAAAAAATTGTGGTCACCAAAAATACTGATCGTGCACCAAATATTCTTTCCTGAATGCTAAAAAAATGCGTAGGTTAGGTTAGGTTAAAACTGCGTCCCCCTACGCACGAGCCGAGCGAGCGGAGCGAGCGGTGCCGCGGCAGCGGCCGGCGAGTGCCAGTAACGACTTGCATTAATAGAAAATGGATAAAGATATAACACTTTTTTATTGTAGTGCTGTCTTTTTCCTGATGCTCGTTACATATTTTAATTAACATATTTTGGTGCTCATTCAGTAAATTTGGTGCAACACAGGCAAAATTAGGTAAACGAAATGGGAATAAATTGAAGTTCTTTTAAATACCATCCAAATAAAAATAGCCTTTTTTACCACAATTATTTTTCTATGCTTCATAAAAAACTTAATATTACACTAAAAAATCACATTCCTAAATATATAAATTCGAAATAAGTTAAAACTCGAATAACAATTAATATTGTTATTTCGTAAATAAATAAATTAAAATTTAATCAATTAGATTGTAGCCCACTATTAAAGTTTTAAATGAATATTATTATTCCATGCATTTTTTTAAAGTAGAACTTTAAATTGTATAACTAATATATAAAATTCTCGTGTCACAATGTTCGTTCCCATACTCCTCGGAAACGGCTCGACCGATTCTCATGATTTTCTTATGTATATTCAGTAAGTCTAAGAATCGGCTACTATCTATCTTTCAAAGCCTTACGTGAGAAGGGGATCTGAGCAGCGGGTGAAACCGCTTGGCACAGCTGGTATTATACAAAATTGTAAACTGCGTCATTGGTCGAGGGGACACAAGCGCGACTGCTGACAGTGACTTGTGTTTAATTCTTGGGTCGAGCAAGGTTTAGTGTTATTGGGCTTTTCCATCTGGAAATCAGCCATGAAGTCTGGTTTTGTGCCCATTGTTAGATTATAGCCACCTTCCCATCAGAAATAACATGGGACTTAAAGTATAACCGGCGCAGTAGGGGTACTAGTAGAGTAGACACACCTCTGCGTTACTCTTTTAATATTACAAGCGTGATTTATGCAGATGGTATAGCTTTATCTACCCAAAAACTAAAAGAAGAGAAATAAGTTCTAAGTTTAAATTTATTATGTGACGTTTGAGAGTAGGAATGTCCTAAACAGATTTACGACTAATTAATGTCGCTGGTGCCGCCCTCTTAGCCCGGTTTATTTATTGTAGATTTTAATTTGGTCAGAGATAATTAGTAGGTAATTTAGAATCATAAACCATTATTTTTTAGCTATTTTTTGCAAGTCCAGTATCATCCATTGTATATATTCATATGAATAAATTCTTAAGATTATAAAAAATATATATTCGGATGTGTAACATGACTAGGTCAACTTGGACTAGTTTTTTTTTTTGGGGTGGGCAATCATCAAATAAGTCCCCCCGCCCAGGGCGGAGCCCCCGCTCCGCCCAGGGCGGGGGGAGTTATTTGCGGAGGAAGTAAAAAAGGGGGAAGTTCAAAGTCAGACTTTTATTGACTAAAACCCACCCATGTTCCTTCTATTGCCCTTTACGTTCCGGGGCCGCGGTATCTTTCGAACAACCCGCAACCCCGGACTTGAGCTAGTCTAACTAAGGAGAATCGGAATAAGTTAACAACACTTATTCTCCTGCTTACCCCTCCTGGCTCGACGGCTACATACAGGCGATCATCATTTCCCCATTCCTTTATGTATAAAGTACTGATTGAATTCAATATTTAATCTCGTGTCCCCAGGAGCGTTATAGCGTAGGTGGGAATATTAATTTGCTATCAACAATCAATATACACCATTCATGTATGCTTGCCTAGTAATTTTATAAATGTAAACAGGTATGTGCACATGTGTATATATATAAATTGATTGAATTTATTTGAATACTAGTCGCGCCCTGAGGTTTCACTAACTAGAAAACGGCATTCAAAGTTTTTAGTTTTAATTGTTTTCTTTTCATTTAACTTATGAAGTTTTTTAAAGAGATTACATCGTTGTTGACCCTAACGATCGATGCAATAAAAGTACAGGGTGCAACTTTTACAGATTTTAGTCCGTTCGATTACCGTGTGGGGCAAGCGAATTTAAAAAAAAAATCTTTGAATGCCGCTTTCTTTCTTTTCAAAAATAAAGGAATGTTTTCTTTGAGTAAAATTTTCTATTTAATGTATTAAGAGTACTTCCCCTTCAGGTGGCATTCCACCCTGTATTTATTGATTGAATTATCTTTTAGTGAGTATTTGTGCTGGTAGTGGTGTTGTTAGCGGATTTGTTGGTCTAGTTATAGAATGACAGCTGTGAAATTTTGAAGAATCGTTTGGAGATAAATAGTAGTCGAAACGATTATGAAATAAGGCGTGGCAACGTTATAACAAACTTTCAATGCTTCTGAATATCTTAAAACAGTATTTAACATCTATATCATTTGAATCTTACTCACTGTCGAGTTATCCTACTTCCTACCATCCTACTAATATTATAAATGCGAATATTTGTGAGGATGTATGGATGTTTGTTACTCTTTGACGTCAAAACGCCTGAACGGATCTAGATGAAATTTGGCTCAGAGGTAGATTTTAGTTTGGAATGACACCTAGGATACTTTTTTTATGATATCTAGTACGGTAGCTAGTATATCATAACACAACAATATTCCTAGAATACGTGGTTGTGGTGTATAAGTAATTTGAATCGTTATTTTTCTGTCAAAGCTTTACAGTAATCAACAACTTTACGGCTGTAGTCCTCAAAGATATATGAAGACTTGTATCTTTATCATAAAGGCAACTCAACAGTTCACTATGAATACCATATAATAATAGGTTAGCCATTGCCATAAATTGAGCACAATTCCAAGCCACTCCCATCCATTGGGGTATGTTAAGTCCACCACATATGAACACAATAAATATCCAGACAAAGTTAAATGCCAAACCAAATAGTTAAATCCCAAATGGAGAGTAACAGGTGGTCTAAAACGACTTATCATTAACTAAACTAGGTAGGTACGCAGTAACAGAATGTCGATAGTTTAAGCTAACAACTTTGTTTTTGTTAAGTACCTCCAATAGTTTATCACTCTTGATCTGAGTAGCATATGCTTGAATTAATACGGACTAGAGATGGACTGAAGTTCGTTTCACATTCGGTAATGCCGATGTTCGGCTCTTTTAACCGAATTTCATGGAACATTGACCGAATAATCGGTTGAACAAACATCTAGTAATATTTAAAGGACAGACTAGTAGTTTGAAGAAGAATAATTGATTGATAACACCTTGGCCACGACTGAAACGTTTACTCGACAACAGAAAATATTACACCTTGACCACGACATAAACGTTTAAGCGACACATGTCTTGTGTAAGTAACTGCAGAGAAGAGAAAATTAAAGAAGTTGTTGAGAGCATGCATCAGTATATCGTGATGACACTATGGAGCGACGAATTGGCGCCTATTTGGATATAATTCAAGAGGTGAATAAATAATACATTAAATGCACAACGTATAAACAGCTCCTAGTGTAGCCACCAGAACTTTAGAGCTGGTTCAGACAGAAAGCGCGATATAACGAATAGCCGTAGGTCTGCCAGGGTGGCGGTAAGTTTAAAAGAGATGCCACAGCCCTGTTTTTAGTCAATAAAAGTCTGACACTCCCTCCCGCTCCGCCAAGAGCGGGGGAAGTTATTTGATAATTTCTAATCCCTAAAAAAAACACATGAGTGTGGTGTAAACGTAACCATTAAATATGACGATTTTTAGAATATACCATAATCGTAAAGCATCTAAATTCAGTACCTTAATTCTTAATTTGAAAATCAAAACCGCGGGTCACCTGACATAATACACTTCGCATGTCGCATAACTTACAGTAACGAACAAGGCCTTACAAAATACATTTGCCTAAAACCAAGCTTTACCAAGATAATATGGGAATTAATGTTCCACATAAAAATGGAAGACATACGAATAAAATAACCATAACGACTATAATACGTGACATGAACAACCAACATTGTCCACAGTCAATGATAACAATTTCCAAACAACAGAACCTGCCACCATAACTAAAATATAACAACAAACACTTGACTTACAAACAGGCAACTGTCACTACTGACCTTCTAAGTAACATCATTACATAAAAACTCTATACGTAACACAGGTTGCGTGTAACTGTACGTAATATCTGGGTGATAAAGGCGGTTATTCCGTGGCACAGAAAAGGTAGACACAGAAGGACCGCTCCTTACAAGGAACAAAAACACACAAACATGCGTCTACGTTCAGTGCGTTTACCATATTTTCTACCTTCAGCAGCAAACTTATTGTATTTTTGTTACATTAAGATTACTGCTTATTAATGATTACTGTTATTTTGACAGACAAGGCTATCCGTGGCAACAATATAAAATAAGTCCAAGAAATCGATAGAGATACCGCGGCCTCGGAACATAAAGAGCAAAAGACGGATTATGGATAGGTTTAAGTCAGTACAAGTCTGACACACCCTTCTCTCCTCCCAGAGTGGGAGAAGTTATTTGATGATTTCCCAACCGAAATAAAATCCACCAGGCTTTCTGCATTTTTCTATTTCCCGTCATTCCACGAACTCCACGCCATTCCGCGGATCACCCCGCTGTTCCGTAGATTCCCCCGCAGCTCTAATGGCGCACGCTGAATGACGAAAACGCGGCGTTTATGATAATCACCGTATTTCACGACCGCATAAAACCGAGTGGTGGCGTGGATGGGATTCTCCTAGATTATATACCCCTTAAAAACGTAGTTAGGCGGTACCTACGTCGATACATTGATTTTTAAGGAGTGTATGGCTGCACATAACGGGATAATCCGCTTATGTTATGATGAACATTACGTTCTGCATTGATAAAATTAATAATAATTAAATATTGATGACGTAAAAGTTTGTAAAATACTGGTACTCAACTGCATTTCGCTAGACTGGACAAATCTAAATACAGATGAAGATGAAGTAAATTTTTGTTGATTCATTTTAAAATTAACACAGTTTTAAAAGTAACAATGAAAAAGCTTGCAAAAAATCAGATTGACGTTTTTATTTGTCTTTTGAAAGTTACTCGTGATTCCAAATGTCAATGGCTCGTTGACATTATGAAACCGTACTTCGTATAACATAAAAGTTTCAATAATAAAGTTAGTTTTAAACTGTATATTGATCAAGTAATTTTAATTAAATAGTAAGCCAGTCATTAGGTTCATTTATGTAGGTATTAAAAGAATGGAACTTTATTCAATTAATTCTGTCTTAATTGGACTCACGAGATACTTTGAAACGGTTTAATTTTGAACTGTGGTTGCAGTAAGTCTAATAACAAAGACCAAAATGAAATGGTATTCCATTTCTGAATTTTCTATGCAAGATTAAAAAGCCACAATGGTTGGGCTTCCAAAACAAAGGTTGTTTAAGGTGACTTTTAAATAATTTCCATCGTCTTAAAATATTAACAGACGTTATCTACCTAGAATTTTCACAACTATATTGTGGTCTATCATCAAATTACTGCGTGGAATCTGATCAAATAACACGAAAAAACATCACAACAATAACAATTTGACCAATCGCTAAGTGACAATAAAAAACAATGAAAAAACAATCACCAATTCTCTTCATAATAAAGCACAAATTACCGAATTTTCGTACAAATTCAAAATTCCATACACAAAATGCCACACAAATATTTTGCGGTAAACTCCAATCTGTAACATTAACATAACAAAGTCGTAACAGACAGATTATGTGTTATTATTTGTGTGTTTATCACAGCAAAGAGAGAAAATTGAGGCAATTTCTACAAATCTCTTTCTTATTTTCTTTGCGAATCAACTGTGGGATTTTCCTTAAGCAATTGGATTAGAGCCGTAATCGGCGTCGCAGTCAACTGCTTTTGTTTTCTTTTAGTCAAAACCTAGATTTATTTCGAAGCGTCTGTAATAAGCCTTATTGAAAGTGGCTCAGTTTTCTAATTGATTTGACTACTTTATTTCCGCCGCTTGGTTTTCGACTGTTGTTTATTTTGCTTGTCGATTATTTTATAAATGAATCCTGAGCATACCGTAGAATGTTAGGAGAACGTAAGGGATATTATCAAGAGAGGGATTAAAGCTCCTGAAAAGCCTTGGGGGAGAGTTTTTGTCCTACAGTGCGGAAAACAAAACATTACGTTTTCCAACACTTATGGACTATTATGGAGCTTTCCCGACATTTATGTAGCAGAACCAGTTATAAAGATAAGTCAATATTAATAGAAAAACACACACACCAAAATTGAAACACGGTTGTTTTACAGACTTGCTAATCCTATGGTTACAATCGCTGACAGCGCTAAAACCGCCGTTAATAATGAGATGCGATTCCAAAAACAAGAACATGATTAACAGTTGCTTTGGACATTTTCTTCTAGTCACAAATCATTTGAAAGAAAAAAGTCGCGTTGAAACCCAAACCTCATTAGGTTTTAAACCAGCCAGGTTCAACACTGCGCTGTAGAACGCAAATAACAGTAGCTCAGGCGTGCGCCAAATTGGAGCGGAACTGGGCGGGTTGTATCTGTCGCCAGGCGGATAACCTATGGGCTAACACGACCATGAAGTGAACTGTGCTACATAAAGCCACTGGGACACATATAATTCCGTAATTTGAACTTGGTCTTGTACACAAGAAAGTTCATTTTGCAGCTGTCATGTAATTTAGCTTGAGTTGCACGTTAGGCTCCTTTGCTCTAAAAACAAGAATCGATGGGTTTACGAAAGAAAATTCTTGTTCCTGATAAAACATTGAACGCGCATATTACCATAGTTAATACTAGCTGTTCCACGCGGTTTCACCCACGCTGCTCAGCACCTGTTGGTTGTAGCGTGATGTTATATAGCCTTTATGCTTCCTCAAGAAATGGACTATCCAACACTAAAAGAATTTTCCAATTCCAAGCAGTAGTCCCTGAGATTAGCGCGTTCAAACAAACAAACAAACTCTTCAGCTTTATAATATTAGTATAGAGTACATTATTATTATTTACTTGTATATTGCATTACTTGATTGTTCTTTGTCATTGATTATGTTATTTAATTTATGATTATGATATATAAACATTTAATTAAAAATTATTATTATTTGCAAATCTAAATGTAAATATGTTAGTGCTGTGCACACCAGTAAGTGACACATTCACTGATATTCTAAGAATGATATTAGCTTTGAAAATGTATTGGAGAATAAGTCGTTGGAGTGCCATAATTAAATAAATAAATATAAATAGTTTAGGTTTAAAGGAAATCGTAAAATATAGCTCTATTTGAGTTGAAAGGTCAAAGCATTTTGTGAGAACACAAATTAAACAGAATTCCGTAATCAACTCAACAGTTTTCTCGAAACCAATGTAGCATGAAATAATTTCCATTACTATAAATATTAATGTTTCAATGTCCCTGACATTGGACGGTTTCAACATCGAACCTTAATTTTTTCGATGTTAATGAAATTCCCAGAAAGTTGTAACACTCACATTTCGTTTCCAATATAACAAAGGGGAAATCGTTAAAACGTGAACACCAAGAAGTGTTGTCAGAGGAAATTGCCTTTTGATATGCCATTGTTGTTGCCCCGATATTGTTACCGCAGATAACCACGGAATATTGCAATCTTTACGAAAAAATATATCGAGAACAACGTAGATTACTACAAAGTATGGGTCGGTAAATACGTTGAGTCAAAGAAAGTTTCTTTTTGTGAAAGTAACATAATATTTAATTTTGAATATATTCCTGAAATCAATGTCTATGCAGGGTGGCCAGTTGATAGGCGTCCAAAGAAAAAAATTAGATGCCTTATGCTAAGGGGTACCTGAGTTACCCCGTATGTATGTTCCGCGATTTTTTGTAGTTTAGGAGCTAGAATTTTTAAAGTACTTTTTTCAAAATTTTCACCTGACATTGGTTTTTATTTTTTATCTCTTTATTCCTATCATTTCCAGATATTCTTTTTGTGGAATCCATTAGCAATAGCAATAGCTGACATGCAAAAAAAACCGTGTGCCTAGGCATTGTAGAACTTACCACAAAATTAGTCCAAAGTTCAAAATTACCGTTAGAGTTTGGTAATCAAAAATGTTAAGCTTAATTAAAAATAATTCAGGGGTGTCAGAGGTTTCTAAATGATCTTAAAAACTTTTGTGGATCTTCAGCAAACAAAATCGTTAAAAAAATATAGAGCTTGATCAGGGATTATTTCCTGTAATTAGCTTTGATAGCAGTAAAGGTATTTTTACAGTTATTGTTATAATTTGTGATTTCGTATTTTTTCCACTGTTATGATAAAAAATACGGTAGATAGTTGTCAAATTTTATTAAAACACGTTACAAAAGGTTGTCAAAATGCCGCCCTACCACAGAAATGCACAAATTACATCTACGGAGGAAATTGTGTTTTAGTTGTAAACCGTGTCTTGTCTGCTAAGTTAACGTCTCACAGCAAAATTGGTAATTGGTAATTGCTCTATATTTTTTTTTTTAGATAAAAAATAAAAACCAATGTCAAGTGAAAATTTTGAAAATGTACTTTAAAAAATTCTAGCTCCTAAACTACAAAAAATCGCGGAACATGCATGGGGGTAATTCAGGTACCCCTTAGCATAAGGTATCTAATTTTTTTCTATGGACGCCTATCAACTAGCCACCCTGTATAACCTTTGTTAGGATGTATAGCAAGACGTAGCAAAGTCTTTTTATCCCGTTTCAATACAATGCGTTAAGTTTCACCATCACAAACTTTTTTTTTGTTTGTTTTGGGCTCAAACCTTCAAAAGGCCACCGGACTTTGGGGATAACACCAGGGAGTGTGGGATTATTACCGCACTAAAATCACCCCGTTGTTCACGATCCGTACATTTGAGGAGGCACTGTTTCCTCTTAATAGACCTGTACGGAGCCCCCTCTGCACCACGTCAGTAAAAGCACATCCCTGGGGCGACCATCACAAACATACCTAAAGCCAATCAACACTCCAGTATTGAATATCCTCACGAACTCAACCCAAGAGCGAGAAAACCCAACTGTTAAGTAAAATTTCGAGCCCAATTTCCGAAAACACGATCATTTCAATAGTGGCTGGGAACTGAAAGAACCCTCCAGAATCCGGTCGAGCGTAAAATTCGCTAACAGACTGCAAACCAAACAAACTTGCGCCAAGTTAACTGACAGTCGCTAGCAAACACTCAAGGAAACTTATTTAACTCACAAATGTCCTGTGTACACATAAATCTGTAAAGTCGGACGCGTAAGCAGGTGTTTCTCACTTCTATCAAAGTTTGTGATTTATTTAGCTGATGTTACATAAATGTACCAGGCATTTATAAAAGGTAAGGACGTGTGTACTGCCGGGTTGCGGGTTGTTCGAAAGAGATACCGCGGCCAAGGAACACAAAGGGCAAAAAAGAACATGAGTAGGTTTTAGACAGTAAAGTATGATGCTCCTTCGCTTCGCCCAGAGCGGGGGAAGTTATTTGATTTCTCATCCATAAAAAGGGCGTGTGTATGCCAGGTAATAATATAAAAAATATATATGCTATGATACAATTATAATAGACTGCTTTCAGCATGTTAAATTATAATAATAATAACCAACTAAATATAATTCATAAAACCTTTCTGACACTTAAATTGTAAATAATAATTATTATATGCGAAATAAATTCCAATTTACCTAATGCAACAACACCGAGCTTAGAATTAGAAACTTTTTGGTAACATACACAATAATAATATCTACGAGTAACCAACAATACCAAAACATAATTAGCAGCGAACTTTATCCAAAAGTTAGAAGCATAACAGCAGTACTATGCCCGTCTGAATTCAACATGAAGACCACAGTATAGCAAAGTTGGTTCCCTAAGGCACGAAATGCATAACGGAGTACAAACAAACTTGTGGTGCTGCGGCTGACAAGTTCGCCTCCTGTGGCACGTTATTGGCTTGATCATACCGAATAATAGTTAATAGCGATTAATAGCTTAGCGTTTGAACTGTGCATTTGAAATAATTAGGCAATTACATCTATCGTTGGAGGAAGAGAATTTATTTATTTTATGTGTGATTTTGATATTTAAATTTAATTAAATTTAAAGAAAAAGAGATACTTATCGGATTTTCTCATATTTCTCATAAATCATAGGAGCTGAATCATTTTAGTTAGTTATTTAGACTGTCGAGGGAATACTGTTTTAAGTATCACGGTTTATGATTAAACTTACCCTGACCCACACCCTTATCATAATCATCACGCGATCGTGATGCTTGGAAAAGCATCAAAATTTCGGTAGCTCACAATAATTGGAAATCACGTAAGTGGCTGTAAGTGTATAAGTGGCTTTATCATTATGCACTATTTCGTTGGGTAATATGCAGAAAGAAAGAAATGTTTGTTTGAACAAGCAGGAATGCAAATAATAGGCTTTATAAAAAACTTTATTTTATAAACATTAATTACCTACTACAAAACATTTAATCATCGCTGCTTCGCTCAAATCTTAATTTAACCTCTTTTCTAGAAGAGTATTTTAATTGCAAACACAAAACGAAGTGTTAAATAAAATCAAATGAAACTTGTCTTATCATGTGATTCAGAGATCAAAGTTTAATAGAACTGAAGGAATAGAACATTCCTAATTGCTTTCAAAAGTTTCTTCGTCGGTAAAATCACGTTCAGAGGAATTCTAGTGCTAAGACTAGTTCGTTAGGAAGTTTAATTGAAAGAATTCAGTGGGAAAGAATACATCTGCAGAACAAAGATATTGTTTCGCTGTAACGTGAGAAATTGTGGAGTCAGCAGATATTTTTCTTATCGAAGTTGTAACATAAAATTTTCATAGAACTAAGTTACACAGAATTTTTTAATACATACCGCACCTAGTATTTTTTAAGGCTGTACCCTACGCAAATAACCTTGAGCATTCGTTCCCTCTTTGCCGCGCAGGAGTAACAGTAGTGAACAACGCCTATTTTTTGGAACAAATTCCATGTAAAATAAAGATTTGGGTTTTTAAAAAATATTTGTTCCAAAATTTTCATTATTGAATTGTGTATCCATTAGTGTCAGTAGCAAAATTAAACAATAATTACTTTACGAGGATGATTGAGATGCATGTTATTGATATTTTTTCTCATTTCTGGGGTTTTGTTGTAAGGAGATTTACTAAATAAATCCTTACTAATAATATTATAAAAGCGAAAGTGAGTTTGTTTGTTTATTTGTTTGTTACCTCTTCACGCTTTAATGGCTAAACCGATTGTGATGAATTTTAGTACAGAGATAGTTGGGAACCAGGAGACGGACATAGGCTAATATTTTTTTGAAAAAAGTGGGATGTGAGGGAGAAAGAGGGAAGAAAAGGGAAAACTTAGCGTTGCTATTACAAATCAATAAGGCGCAAGGGGAACTGTGTTACCCCAAATTTAACGCGGGCGAAGCCGCGGGCGAAAGCTAGTACTCAATAAAAATAAAAAATAAGTCTATAAAAATGGAAACAAGGTTAGAAGATAAGAGGGCAGAAATGGGAAAAATTAGCGTTGTTATTAAAAATCAAGAAGGCGCTAGGGCAAAAACTGCAGGTAGCAGGTTCTGTGTTATACCGAATTTAACGCGAGCGAAGCCGCGGGCAAAAGCTAGTACTTTAAAGGCGGAGACTCTCGGTGGAGCTCTCGTTACAATTTAAAATTCAAAAATAAACTAATAATAACTTGAGGGGTAAAAACCAATGCCTGAGATGATAAAACTGTTGTTTCAAAGCAACAAACATACACATAGGTACTTCGCAAACTGATTGAGCAAGCAACGTACAACTGAGTAATCACCATCAACTATTTCCCAACCCCAACTAAACTTTTATTAACTATCAAACAAACCAGCAAAACAAAAATCAACCAGCCAGCGCCCAAAGAATTGAACGGCAAAAGCAAACTTAGTTGGCTAGAGGAGGTCTGCGCTACTGTAGAACATGTTTGCGCTTGTTCAGTAACCGCACTCGAGGGGGTAGTGAGGACGTTCACATGGATAGGTTTCATGTGGTCTGCGAACTGCTTTTGTTTAGATCTTGGAGAAAAATATAGACAAGCAAGCTTTCTAGTTTAGCTTTATTGTCGTTTCGCAATTATTTTACATCTGAAATGAACTTTGTTTCGATGGGATTAAGGTCACTGTACTGAAAAATTTGAGGTTTAAAAGTAGTAAAATTGCGCATCATACGAAAAATTTCTTATCTCCTTATCTTTATGACTAAGTTTAAACAGTTTTTGTGAGTACGTATCACAATAATTCTTCATACACTTACATTACTTTACATAACTTTTTAGGTGCAACCGATTAAGGGTTATTAGTTAACTAGCTTGTGCCCGCAGCTTCGTTTGCGTTAAATTCGGGGTAACACAGTTCCCTTTTCCTGACTTGCAGGTAGGTACCTGCTACTTGTAGTTTTTGCCCTTGCGCCTCATTTATTGTAATAGCAAAGCTAACTTTTCGTTTTTCACCCTCATTTCTCACTTTCAAAAAAACTAAGTCCGTAGACAGGGACTCAACTAATTTATCAAAATCGGTTTAGCCATTTAGGCGTGAAGACGTAACAAACAAACAAACTCACTTTCGCTTTTATAATATTATTATAGTAAGGATGTTCTTTTCTAATTTTGGATACGAGAGGTCTTAATCGAATTTGGATGGTGGATGGGGAGTTTGTTCCGGCACTTCTTCTTCCCATCTAAAACACTAGGAAGTGGCGAAGGGCGGGGTTTGTATGGGTCTGTCTCTTGTAAGGTTGACGTTTAAAAATAACTGATTTATCAGCCTAATTAATTAATTTCAATTTAGACTTGACCAACAGTATGTTTAAGTTTAGAAATTGAAAGGTCAGGTTCTCAATTTCAGAACTAAGACAAATTCTGTTGGCATTAAAAGGCGTGGGGCGAATATAATGAGCCAATTAACTTCTAGTTATGTTTACCTGACCTTTTCAATTCAGCACCGTTTGTAAGGAAAAAGCTTGCGTGAATGCGTGTTTGGTCATACCGGTACGGAAAAAAAGTGGCCGGATAAAGCTCCGGGAAGATCTGAACACTGTACGACGACATAATCCGGTCCGGTCCGATCATCCGGGCCGAGAAGGAACGGGAAGCGGTCACTTCCTTCTGCGAGGCACACATACTAGCTAAAGAGGTGGCAGTACGTTTGATTGAGGAAACCTTAAACCAACCCAGCCGCCGTGGGAAAGCTCCGGGCGTCGCGTCAGTCGCCGTGAGACTCCCGGCCACCGTAGATGCCTGCAATGGGTACCTCATCGTCCGTCCGGCAAGAGAAATACATCATCTGTGAGAATGTATACTGTCTTACTATCACGATTCATGAGATACCTGGCGACAGATGGACAGACGAACAAAGGAACGAATTGCGAAATCTTCGTGATGGGGTCTCGTTTTACCCTTTTTTTTTGGGGTAATCAAATAACATCCCACGCTCTGGGCGGAGCGGGAGGTATTGTCAGACTTTTACTGACTAAAACCCGCAACCCTGGCAGCTCGTTTTACCCTTTGGGTACGAAACCTTAAAAAGCCTTTTATATCATTTCATTAAAAGATTTTTTTACATTTTAACATGAGTGTATTACTAAATACATTGTAATAACTAAGAAAAAGGTTTGTTTGTCAATTTTAATCCCTGATCTTTTTATTTTCATTCTATAACTTACCTACCATTAACTTTCAAGTCTCTTATATATAAGTACATAACATCTTATGTACTTATGTATAACCACAAGTTGTCCCTCCTCTTGTTATTCAGCTACTAAACGTGTACAGCACAGCATTAACTCCTCCGTAGAGGTTATATACGTGTCACAAACTGCGCTGTACTAGAGCTGTCTGTGCTAATGACGCGTGTATGTCTCGCCAACTTACCACTTATTTGTTCATCGTACATCTACTGGAGTTGCACCGCTGTTAAATTATGACAGCCTGGTACAATATTTTGCATAAATATAATCGTATAAAGTAAATGTTCTAGAATTTTGGTTATTTTGTTTGCCTTCTTTCTTCTGTTTGCTTTAAAGGATTACTTTAGCAAAAAAATACGTATTTGTCAAAATATGTTTTTTTTCGAGTGGGAAATCATCAAATAATTTCTCCCGATCTGAGCGGAGTGTAAGATATTTTCATATTTGTATTGACTAAATAAAACCCACCCATGTTTCGTCTTTTGCCCGTTGTGGGCCGCGGTATCTCTTTCAAACCAACCTGCAGCTCCGGCAGACAATAGCTTTAATGACACTCTTTTTTTGCCGATGAGAAATCATCAAACAACTTCTCTTGCTCGGTGCGGAGCGGGAGGGGAAGGAGGATCAGACTTGTACTGACTAAACCCCACCCATGTTACGCGGGACCGCGGTATTAACATTTTATTATAGTAGCGGTATTATCAAATCTATTACAAGACAAAAACTGAGGCAATTACTTGAGAATACAATCATAAATAGACTCAAAAATAGGCAGAACCAATTAAACAATGTACAAACAAAAACCAATTCACTATTCTCAGAGTAGATATGAACACAAAATAAATAAACTCACAATATAAAGTAATTGTTCGTGAAAAGAGCCTGATTAATAGCCCGGTCTAGACAAAACAAATTAAAACGGAGGTCAAACATGAGCCTATCTGGCCGTTTCCCAACAAATTACATTATAATGAACTACAGATGTTTTCAGAAAAACAAAAGGAGCTTGAAAAAACATAATACTGTTTTTCCCGAAATGCCTACCTGTCCGGCTACCTTTGTAGTTAATTTTTCTGCCCAATCTTTCCACGAAGTTGTGTGTTTACAAGCCAGGCTTTTAAATTTAAAGTGTAACTGAATTACCATGTTTATACTTGTACTTGCTGTTTGCCTTAATATGAATGCAGATATCCAAGGACTCTTGACAAAAAAAGACGTATATATGAATGGCAAACAAATAAATGTACCTGTGAAAATACTGTAATGGAAATGCGAAAAATAACCCATTTATGTACTGAAGGATTGATAAACAGAGCATGATAAACGGTAATACATCTGAGACACATTCTTAATGGATTTTTATCCGCTCACTCCCATTCATATGGAACTATATTTATCTTTGTAAGTTATTGCTTGTGATGAAATCCAATTTTCGTCTATTTTATGCTATCTATTATTAGGAACATTGTTTTCATATTTGTCAACAGTTTAATAAAAGGTTGAAACCAAAAATAAATCAGTGGGGCATGTCAGGGCCACCGCTTGCAGGGGTTGTTGGTTGTTCGAAAGAGATACCGGGGCCCCGGAACTTAAAGATTAAATGAAGGAACATGGGTGGGTTTTAGCGTGTAAAAGTCTGACACTCCCCCAGCTCCGCCCAGAGCGGGGGAAGCAATTGGAATATTTCCCATCAGCAAAAAAAGGCCACAAATAATTGAAGCGGGTTTGGAGGGTTGGACTTTAAATTTTTACATAGTTAGGAATAATTCGCGGGCAAAACTGCGCAACTTAAGCGTATCGATATTATAACACATTTCAGATCATTACTTCAATCTGTTAGATTCAAAATTATGTTCTTTTTGTGGTATTGTATTTTACAGCCAAGCTGAATTGGGCGTGGACAGGCCACGTGTCACGGATGCATCAGGAGAAATGAGCAAAGACCGTCATACACTGGATGCCCGAGGAGGTACAGCGACAATCTGTTCGTCGGCTAGTAAAAAAAAACTTGAGAGACACCCGGATGGAACGAGGTTATTATGTATAAAAAACCTGTATACACTCAACAAAAATAATCTTCGCTACACCACACTGTTCAATGCGAAATAGAAAGACGAAACGAAAATAACTGGCTTGCTTTCTTTGAGAGAGAGAGAAAGAAACAGGGAAACACGCGCACGCCACACGGCTTACAACTATACCAAAAAGTGTCGTTACAACTCTTAGTCTTAAGCAAAAATTGACGTTACAACTTTCGGTCTTAATTTTTTTCCGTCTAGCCCTCTTTCGCAACGCACGATAAAGAACTTCGTGACCATATCAGTACCTACCCGATACCTGTGTCAAGTGTCTACCCTTACCTAATTGTTTCTATATTTAAACCTCCCGTTTTATTAATAGACCCTTGTTCGTTACAGTGAAAATGATGTAGCATGTCAGTGACACCGTCCAACTATTGGAAAGTGTAAAGTCCCCAGCGCGGCGGATCCACCGGGATCCAATGTTCGGTAAGTTACTTGCGCAAACTTGCCGCAACTTTTAGCTAAGTGCCTTAAATTTTAAGTCAATTTCGTGTCCGCTCGGCGGTAGCGTCACTCTCCAACGGATTTTGGATATTTAAATATGCTACTAGGGATTCAGGGGCTACAAGGTAAATTTTCGTACTCAAGAATTACTCAAAAAGTAATTTTTCTCGTTACTTTATTCTACGGTTGTCTCTCGAGGATAACAACTTTAAATTAAGCGTCGACGTTTTTTCTAGAAATAGTGCTGGGAATTAATTTAGAGTGCGATAGCAGAGGCCGCAAATGGGACCGATAAGTCCAAGATCCTGGACTAGGATCCCAGAGCACGTTTAGGGTTAGCTGTTACAACTTGTTCAAGGTTCGTGTTTTTGTTAAGTAATTACTAAAGTCTCAAGGAAGTTGGAATTTTTTTGTTTACGCTTAGGGGGTAACAAAGTGTTGTTTTTTTGTTATGCCTAAAGTTTTGCTTTAAAACCGCGTAATTTTAACTTACAGAGGTAAAAAAGTAAACTTTGTCGGCAGTAATTTTTGGGTGGTTTTTCACAAACACTTTTACACGTCATTTTTTAAAACTGGATGAGGCCGGTGTTACGTACCCGACTACTCTGAGAATCAACAGCCGAAATAAACTCAGAAGTCATAGTCTCTTTTAAGGTCCAGACAAAATAATCTTGGTCAACTTACATGAGGACTATGCAGATAGTGTCTGAAATGGTCTTTTTAAGAAAGCACCACACAGATTGAGTGGACTTGTCCAGTCAGTGCAAGCATTTGTCAGTTATCGTGTAGCTCAACTCATAACCCATATCTTAGCGGTTCCAGCCATACGTTTGGCCAAAGACTGTTCACTCGTGTTTACACTATCGAACAGAGGAATTGAACATTTGTTCTAGTTTCGGTACATGTGTCCAGATGTCGCAATATCTTCGCTGTTTAACATTCAGGACGCGTTGGGATAGTTCGGGAAACTCGTGCCAAACACTACGTGTGTGCTTCCCTGCTATTTGTTAATTACGTTATTACATTTAATACGTTAAGGTTCAATTTTCAATGCGGAATAGCCTTGAGCTAATATTATAGTTTTGTTTTCAGAAACTATAAAAAATATTTAGGTAGCGGATTACAATAAATACTTTGTATTTACAGTTCGCAAATAGAACAAAACTTGCTTAGAATAACATTTTTATCCATTTAAGCTATTTTTAACAGTATATTTTTTATAAAGAATAGCTTTTTTGAAGACCTAATCAGAAGTTATAAGTTAAACTTAGCCAAATATTTACTTCTGGAAATTATAGCGTTTCCTATGGACAGGTATCTGCCACCACCATTCATACCTTACTATTATCTCTTTACCGGTTCGCGGTAACCAAACGTAAAGATGGAGAGGCACATTAATAGTTATGACACAGTTAGTGTTTGATTACCTTTAGATCGGATTTATCTTATATTGAATTATATTATAACTATAAAAGTAGATAAAATACCTCGTAGCGAAACAATAATAGCCCCACGAGTCCATCTTTAGGTTAAGCAACGCTTGCCTAGGTTGATCTGTCCACCCCCCGTTACACACCAAGTGAAATCTATTTAAAAGAGTAATTGAGTTTCTTGTAGGTTCTTCTCCATAGGAAACGACCAACCCGAACCGTGCACCTTTTCTTGACGTTTTATAAGTGCCTATGTGAAATAAAAAGTTTCATTTGAGTTTCCTCTGTGCCTCAGAAAGCACGTACAGGTGTTGGTCCCGGCTGTCATTTGTAGATCTTCGACAGTCATTACAGGTAGTCAGTATCTCAAAACCCGTACAACAATTCTTACCAAGAGGTATCGTATTACACAGTACTAAGTGGGTTGTGGAGGTTAGATAGGCAGACTCCATGTAAAATCTTGGTAGAATATATTTAGGAAAAGACTTGGCGGGTGACATAGGAGTAGATACTTACTTCGTCGGGTTTGGACAAGAATGTAATTGTGAATTGAACTTGCCGTGTTTTAGGCATTTGGAACAATTGTCAGCTGTAATGGGAATTTACGGAGAGTTTAAGTGAGATAAACAATTAACCAGTAATCAGTGTTGTTGTGTTAATCAGTGTTTTATATGCTAATATGTCCGTCCGTGAAAATAACATCATCAATTCATTATTAGTGCCAAGCGATTACGATTTCAGTATACCCATGAAATGGAAAAAAAAACAAACTCATAGGTACTGTTTCCATTATCGGATAAAACAGAACATTTTGTACAATGATGTTAATAAATTATCAAATCTAAATAAATTTACCAGAATCCATTATTTACTGCTGAACCATTTAATTTTATACTCAATTTAAGCTGCAAAAAGGCTCACATTAACTTTTTTATGTGGCGCCAAATATACAAGAGTACACAAATTACATCGAGCACCTAATCTGCATGTTAAGTAATTAACGAATAATGACCAAAAAAACCGGGACGTGCTGGGAATGAATGAGGGACGAAATAAATGAGATCCACCGCCTTCTCGTAATTACTTTTACATCTACCGAGATGAAAAGATAGGTCAAACATTTTAGATACATAAATTACAATTGTCTTGCCCCACAACTTTTCAATTTAAAATTTCCCTGTTTTTGCGACTTTTTAAACTCAAACTCAAAGCATTTCAATTAGTAATTTTTTTTGCGGATGGAGAAAATCATCAAATAACTTTCCTCGCTCAAGGCGGAGCGGGGAGGAGTGTCAGACTTTTACTGACTAAAACCCTCCATGTTCCTTCTTTTGCCCTTTATGTTATGTTTGAAAGTACTATAGTTGTTGAAAGTATTGTAGTTAAAAACGAGCAAATCCTAATAACGACGACTGACAACCGGTCTTACTAAGTGGTGTCGTGTTATTCAGTCCTAACTGGGCTGTGGAGGTTAGATAGGCATTCGCCCCATGTAAAATGCATTCAATGAGACTGGAAGCCGACCCCCACCTTATTGGTAAAAGGCTAAGCAGATGATTCTGATGATCTCATAAAATAAGTTATAACCCAGAATACGAAATCAACGCGCCTATCTAGAACGGCAGTACTGTTAAAGGTCTTTGTAAAATTAATTTATATAATCTACTAGCTTTCGCCCGCGGCTTCGCCCGCGTTAAATTTGGGGTAACACAGTTCCCCTTGCGCCTTATTGATTTGTAATAGCAACGCTAAGTTTTCCCTTCTCTTCCCTATTTCTCCCTCACATCCCACTTTTTTCAAAAAAATATTAGCCTATGTCCGTCTCCTGGTTCTCAACTATCTCTGTACCAAAATTCATCCAAATCGGTTCAGCCATTAAAGCGTGAAGAGGTAACAAACAAACAAACTCACTTTCGCTTTTATAATATTACTAGCTTTCGCCCGCGGCTTCGCCCGCGTTAAATTTGGGGTAACACAGTTTCCCTTGCGCCTTATTGATTTGTAATAGCAACGCTAAGTTTTCCCTTCTCTTCCCTCTTTCTCCCTCACATCCCACTTTTTTCAAAAAAATATTAGCCTATGTCCGTCTCCTGGTTCCCTACTATCTCTGTACCAAAATTCATCCAAATCGGTTCAGCCATTAAAGCGTGAAGAGGTAACAAACAAACAAACAAACAAACAAACAAACAAACAAACTCACTTTCGCTTTTATAATATTAGTAAGGATTATATATATTATATTATATTATATATTATATTATATAATATATTATATTATATTATATATTATATTATATTATAGTAAGGAAGTAAGGATTCATTTCGGTCCCGACATTTGACCACAGTAAGTGCAGGCAGGCCAAGGAAGTCTTTCTAAAATCAGGCACTTTCGATGACAAAACTACAGCTGTGCACAATAACAGCCGCCATCACTGGACGTGGCTCTTTTAATAAGCACCTCTTTGTCATATGATTCACAGACTGTTCCGAGCCTGCATGGAGGTAGACGAAACAACAGCCGTGTGCTTCAGTACTGCTCAAAGGTTGCCCATGCAAGGCAAAGTAACTTGGGTATTCTCCTCGAGATCATCAGCAACACCAAGGCGTTACTAGTCTTTCTCGTGGAGCTGATATGGTCAAATACTATTCCCACCCTTACGCAAAATACGCGCCTTAGCGTGGAGTTGCGGAGAATGGCTGGTTATACAATACAATCCTTACTTATACTATAAAAGCGAAAGTGAGTTTGTTTGTTACGACTTCACTTCTAAAAGGCAAAACAGATTTTGATAAATTTTGATACAGAGATATTTGGGATCCTGGAAACGGATATATCCGTCTCCTATCCTCATCATCCTATCCCTCTATTTTTTTAGTGAGAAAAGGGGGAGAAAGAGGGAAGAAAAGGGGAGAGAAAGATATTTTTTTTCGATCATCACGCGAGTTAAAGTTAGCGTTGGCCCAAAGTAACTATGCCCCGCGGACGAAGTCGCGGGCGGTAGCTACTATAATATAATTGTGTCGAAATGCAAGTAAAAGAAAGTATTAGTGCTCTATCCGTTATACATAGGCGCATAGAAAACAAACCCACTCGAAACAATTATCTACGTATATCTTAACATAGTATAAAGTAAAGTCGCTTCTGTTATCTGTTCGCTTGGTACTTTAAACTACTCAACTGGTTTTAATGCAGTTTTCAGCAATAGATAGAGTGATTCAAGATGAAGGTTTACATTCCAATCTACGTGGTTGAAACTGTGGGATTGGGTTAGTGTAATATAAATATATTAGTGTGAGCTGGGTACAGAAAGACAATAAAACCATTAAGATTCACAACGAGTTCGGCCAAATCTGGGTGGAAATAAAAATGACGCAACCGATTTCACGAAAACAGTCCGATTGCTAAACGAACGGCAAACACGCATCCTGCGATTTATAGTCACCGATATTTGAAACTCAGGAAATAATCTGACATTTCAAATCGCATACGAATAGTCCAATATTTCGTTGGTCTAGACGAAAACATGGTCATCCATCTCAATGTTTTATAAATGGTACAATAGATTGATTGCTCAGTTTCATACCTCAAAAAATGCCATATCATATGTATAACCTTTTCCCAATATTGGGTTCAACATCCTATCTAACCTGATGCAGCTAAATATCTGGCTGCCTTCCATAATCCTGTTCCATAACGACTGTCAAAGATCTACAATTGCCAGCCAGGACCTAAGGTTTAACTTGCTATCCAAGAAACCTTTTCGGGGCTTATGTGTATTGGACTCATCCACAGACCGGCACAGAAAAAGCGAAGTAGCACCTTCCATCAGTTTTGCAGGCGCGTACAGGTTCCACGTCTCAATGAAATTTCAGCAAAGTAGCCCGCCGGGGTTGCGGGTTGTTCGGAAGAGATACCGCGTCCCCGGAATATAATGGGCAATATAAGGAACATGGGTGGGTTTTAGACAGTAATAATTTGACAGTCTTCCCCTCTCTGCCCAGAGCGGGGCAAGATATTTATATATTTTAACATCCTTCTATCGATGCTTGCGACTGTAAAAACTGTAATACCTACTTTCTCTACAAAAAAGATACAAGATAAAAGTGAAATAGTAACGGCACCAATCTTAGTTAAACAGTTTTTCTTGTTGAAGCGAGCTAAGCAAGTAAGATCCTAATCTAGAACAAGTTATAACTTTAACCATCAAATCTCAACAACATTTCTTAAAGTAAAATCAATTTTCAGAATCTTTTTTCTCATTTTTATTTACTTTTGGTATGGCGTCTGATTTGGTTCGTTTGATTACTCAGCGTATTTTATTTTTAAATATGGAACAAAAACAAAAGGACTTGAACAGAACATTGAGCATTAGCACTTTTTTCTTGTGACAAAAGGAACAGCTAAACCATGATTTTTGTCTGAAACGAAATTGTTAGTAATGAATACATATGCTATGTATTATTAATGCTATGCCTATTATCCCCGAAAGGTTAGGTAGAAAGCAGATGGGCCTGCCAGGGCCACCGCCTGCCGGAGTTGCAGGTTGTTCAAGAGAGATACCGCGGCCCCGGAACGTAATAGACAATAGAAAGAACATGGATGGGTTTTAGTCAGTACGAGTCTGACACACCACCCAGGGCAGGGGAAGCTAAATGATTTACCATACGCAAAAATTTCAAAAAGCATCAGCACTTCTGTTTTTGTGACATAAAAGGAACAGCCAAACCTCGTGATCTTTGTCTAAAACGAATTTGAATGAATAAGTACATAGCATCACGCCTGGTCCTGCCTACCTAGAGGTGTACCTAACGGTACCACATTTTGCTAGTCATGCCCCACGCAATAGGGCGGGAGCCTAAAACTTTCAATTTCGCAATCACAAATTGAAACTTCGTGGCTACTACTGAGATAGTAAGTAAAAGTAATATAAGTAGTAGTAAAAAAGTAGTATAAGTAAAAGAGTGTCCATGGAGTTTCTTGCCCATTCTTCTGTTTCTTTCTGTCCATTCTTCTCCATAGAGATCAACGCTTTGGAATGGGCAACTACAATACTTTCACAAGTTATTATGCCTTGTGACCGGGACTGTAGATTCATTTTGTTTCTTGACATTTAAAAGTGCCTGTAATGGTCTAATTGAAATAAATGATTTGATTTGATATTCCTGATTGAAAAACCCAATAACACTTTATCTGACCTAGAAATCGAGACCCACTAGCGACCACGACACTAACGAAGCACGTTTTTCTATGATTTTATTCTTTAGGTTACTTATACAATACGAAGCGATATAAAATTGCCCCGACATTCTCTGGATTAGTTTATTTTTCAAATCACCTCGCCCACACCCCGATCCGATATGATATATTCCTCCAAACTCCAGAAATATCAATTGACCTAATATTTGAGTCTAACATATTGACTCCAGGCTCAATTTGAGCAGTAATTTGCTCAAATCCATCCCTTAATTGGTTAAATTTGGATCGTATATCTAGTCCTAACCGTATATAGGTCTCTAGGTAGATATATGTCTAATTCGCTAGCGTTCATCCATTCTAACTGAATTGTATGTTTCACACCACCGCCACGAGAATTAGCGACCTTTTCTAATTATAGCATAGTTGCTTTGTTAGAAATGAAATCTGATATATTCGGATATATTACGTCATGTGGGTTGCTTTAATTAGTATTGCAAATATAAACATTTCGTCAACCATGTTACTACGATTTCTGATGTTAATCAATTATAATATAATAAGAAAGCCCACGGATCCCCAATTCTGAATAGTTAAGATGAACATGATACTATTGTGTCGTCCTACGATATCTATTTGAATAAACAATTTCATTGGTGTTTGGTAAACAGGGCGAGATCTATGTAAATACGAATAGGTTATAGGTCCCAGAATAACTTAAGGTATTTGTATGACTTATTATAGTCAATGCCCGTTGTCTGTCTGTGCCTATGTATGCTTAGATCTTTAAAACTACGCAATAGGTTTTGATGCGGTTTCTTCCAATAGATAGACCACTCTATCTTTTGGGAGAAACCGCATCAAAACCTATTGCTATTCAAGAGTAAAGTTTATATTTATAACATTAGTTAACATTAGTTAACATTGCACGTTCGAATATAAAATTCCTGCAGGGGGCGGGGGGGGATTCAAATTCGAACAAAGATTTGTATGTCCTACAGATAGTTGTTTCGGGTCTGGGTGTTTTTGTATTTGAATTTAAAATGTTTGTAAACGCACCCACGATACAGGAGAAATTCCTAGTGTGGGGCAACGTTTTTTTAAAAAAGACACAAAATTTTCGTTGGTTGTTCTTGGTTCTTTGGAGGGAGAGGAAGACCAAATATAAGACCTAACTACGACCTAAAGACTTAAAAATACTTGATTATACAAATTATACTCAATACACCTTCCAATTCAAAACGTAATTTATCCTACATAACAAAATACCTAAGCAACTTCTAAGACTATGACAGCGGAGGAATTCAAAGCGCTTTGTAAGTTACCTTAGTTTGACATAACACAAATGCACAGTGTGCAGCGTACCTGAAAGCTCCTGTAAGTCGTTACCAAACAGTACCTGTTAGCAAATGCGATTTCAGTTGCAATAAGCCAGTGCACGTTCTCGAATTGATATAAAGGGGTTGTGGCCGCAAACACAACGAGATAAGACTGTCTGTCTCACGAGCTATCCTTTGGTGTTTCTCTCACAGTCGTTACAACTGGGTTTTGACTGTAGCCTTTAGAATAATAATAGATACTATAATGTCCGGGCTGTCTTATATATGTGTCAATAAAACACGTTTTAGGCAATTAAATCCAAGTAGGTACTGTAGAGGTTTTTTAGCATTTTGCAAACCTTAAAGCGTTCAGGCTGTTTTACAATAACGTTGGCATGCTGAAATCCGTTAAATAGAAAACAGGAGAAAAATGGGAGAACAGAATAGGTTTGCAATTAAATAACATATATTGGTAAAATGGTGATAATCTAAATTAAGTAAAAGTAATTAAGACTTACTTTTACTTATTTTAGATTATCGTCTTCTCAGTTTATTTTATAACGTAGTAACACACATATGAAACAATATTTTGTAAATACATTTACAAAATATTACAGTTCCTGCTTATCGAGTCTTGTTATATTTACAAGTCAACACAGACGAACGCCTAGCTCCGTCTCCAAAAACGTTCTCTATTTTAACTACGAATTTATAATAGGCCAGATATTCTTCTGAAATAATATAAAGGTTGCTTACATACAGTAGCAGGTAAATTATGTTTTCTGTGCTAATTACTTTGAGGTATTTTTTGTTGTTTTTACAAACTTAGGTTTAGGTTAAAACTGCGATATTTATTATTCTGGATTTCTCTAATATTTGTAGATTTTCCCGTCGTCGTATCTAAGTTCGAGAATATTGCCATCTATTGAATGATGAATTGCGTTGGCTAACCTGGACGTCATTAAATAGACTCCAAATCCATGTGGACCGAAACAGGAAAAATGTGCTTAGGGTGGAGATTCACAGGATGACCCTGGAGTGTATTTGCGATGGTGTTTCACAAACAATGGGCCCTTAATATTGTGTCCTGTTGTTTGTTCAGTACAGGAATTGGACCAATTTCGTAGCTCAGTTCTGGACAATTTAGATTGCAGACACGGTATTAGGAATAATACCTACATTTTGCGATATGCGCAAAGAGCAAATGGTTATAATACTGATGTTTTCAACACCTAAATATATTTAATACTAGCCCGACTCCGCCCGCGATTTCGTCCGCGTGGCATAGTTACTTTGAGCTAACACTAACTTTAACCAGCATGATAATCGATAAAAAAATCAGTCTGCTTTTCTTCCCTCTTCTCACTTTTTTTAGAATTAATCCGTCTCCAGGGTCCCAACTATGTCTGTAACGGAATACGTCAAGACGTTACAAGAAAACAAACAAACTCACTTTCACTTTTATAATATTAGTAAGGATGGCATAATACAATTCAATATGGCATCCCATATAAAGCAGATTAACATCAATGGTGGTTAAAATATTGCACAATCTAAGCCATCAAAAACGTCGGTACGAAATACGCTATTTGACTGATTTTGGAAAATTGTTTCCAATTATTCGTTGGTACATGATTAATACACCATATGCATATTTTTGCGAAATTTGCAGTATTTTCCGTAAAATATTGGTTTAAAATTTTAATTACAATATTCGCGCTAAAAACGCTGTTTCTGTAATGGCGGGCGCCATATGATCTACGTGACGTCACAGACAAGTAAACAAAGTACCGAAAAGTTCATTCAGTGTGTTTATTATATTTGTGATTTTAATTTACTGAAAAAATGGTGTATAAATGGTGTATTGTGCCTCAATGTACAAATACTACTATAAAAACTCCACAAAAACTGTTTGTTTCTGTTCCAACGAACCCTAAGAGACGTAATAAGTGGTTACAGTTAGCTCGAAGACATCCAAACAGCATTAAATCTCATACAAATGTTTTCATGTGTGAAGATCACTTTGATGTAAGTATGCCAGTAATATTTGATTCAAATAGTAATAGGAAATAAGTAATAATTGATTTTTGCAAAACCAAATAAGTATAGAACATAACCTAAAACCTTTTGATTAGAATGTGTTGTTCTGATCAACTTAGTAGCAAAAACTGGTTTTACTTAGCTTTTATCGTTACATTTCAGATGGAAAAAGATACAATTAATTACATGAAATACAAAATGGGCTTTAGTTCGAAGATTATTTTGACGGATGAGGCGGTGCCAAATAAATTTCATTGCCAAGAGGATCGTAAGCGTCGTTTGGGCGATCCTGATAATCAGAGTGCAGTTATCGTCAAAAGAAATAGAATGGAGCTTCTCAAACAATTTGAAGAAGGAAGCCATGTTCAAAATCAGGACAGGACAGAGACAGTGCTTAGAGATGATAATATTACTCAGGAAGCTATTGAGCCTGATGAAGGTATGTAACTTACATAATCTTAGGTACGACAAGACCTTTCTTCAATGACCAATAATCATAGTGCTATTACATTTCATTGTTCATTTATTACTTGGAAACTTTTTACTGTTTGCTTTCTCCTAAGACTTATTAGAGATAGGTACTTATAGTGGGTTAAAAAGTAACATTAAAACTTGAACTGTGGGAAATCAAAATGTTAGATATGTATATAAAGTACATACATGTACATAAGTAAGTATATATATTTGTTTCTGTTGTATTTAAGTGAAATAAACTTGAATATTTACCTTTTCAGAAACACCAAAATATCAAGACAGAGAAACCACAACTGATCCTACAATAATGGTTGATAAATCAATTCAAGTAAGAGTGAAAGCAAATGTGCACTATAGGAGCAAGTTAGTGCAAACAAGATTTATAAAAAAAGACATTGCAACCTCTCCGTGGAAAGTATCTACAACATCTCAATTTACTTCTCCCTTCAAAATTCAACGGTGCCATCTGCGACCTTCTCTGTTTGGAAATATTAAAACAGTGAAAAAAAATATCTTTCACAGAGATGAAAATTCAGATAGTGATGTTTCCGGTTTGGGAACTGTTACAAGTGGGCAATCATCACCTGTTGCTACATCTTCATCAAGGGTTACAGACTCTGATGGCAATGTCTCAGAAAATAATGAAAATGTTAATCAAGAGTTGTGCCTCAAAAATACTATTCAGTTGATACAAAGAAAACCTTCAATGTATATAGGACTTAACAAAGATTGTTATTTTTTAATTAATCTATTACATAAGCACACTAATATTAAAGAAGAATTCATTTTGCTTTGCTTAAAAAAAATTAGATTAAACATAACATTTTCAGAACTAGAGGATAATTTTGGCATTTCATTATCATATGCAAGTAAATTATTTGTAACTAATATCCCAATAATAGCTAGTTTTTTAAAACCGTTTATTGTTAATATAGACCAGCAATTAATTAATAAAAATCTTCCAATTTCATTCAGACACAATTATCATAAAGTCAGCTGTATTATAGATTGCTTGGAGATAGACATCCAAAAACCATCTAAGGCTCTTCATCAAGCTTTAACATGGTCCGAGTACAAAAAAGGTAACACTATAAAATATTTAATATCCTGCACACCAAATGGGTTAATAAACTTTGTGTCTCAAGGCTTTGGGGGTAGAACAAGTGATGTGGCAGTAGTAGAAAATTGCAACTTTTTAGATGGATTGCAACAAGGCACTGTCATCCTAGCTGACAGAGGCTTTAAACACCTTGAACAGATGCTCAATGAAAATGAAAAGGGTATGAAGCTATTGAGGCCACCCAGTGTCAGCACTGGTGAAAAGTTGTCCAAAAATCAAGTGCGACAAACAAAAATAATAGCTAGTTTGCGGATTCACATAGAACGAGTAATAAGGCGTATCAGAGAATTTCATATGTTAAAGCAACATTCTGTAATAAATTTAAATTTACTCCGTGTACTTGACCATGCTATTATTATTGCATGTGCACTGATAAACTTGCAGGACTCTATTATTAGGTGATGCATAATATATATATATTAAAATCATGAATAAATACCAAATAAAACAAAGGACTTACAATATACATTGGTTTTATTTTCCTATTTACACAACATACATTCCTATATATACATTGTCACACACTAGTGTTTCTTAATAAAATAGGATAAATATTTGATATCCAGAAATCAAAAAGCTTTTTTATTAAATTATTGACATAGTTAGCATCATAAGTGACTAAATGAATTTCAACTTTTTTATTTTCTTCAAATTTACTGTCAGCAACACAAAAATAGCACTTTTTTACACCAGCAGTATACCTACATTTGTATTTGCACCTGGGCTTTACATTTTGCAGATATAACACCATTTTTTAAATATTTATCCATAGATTTTGCTTTTACAGGGCACTTTATTTCAACAATGGCATCATTAGCTACACCATCAGGTGAAGCTGCAATCATGGGATAATTTTCGCAAACATACAAACCACACAAATCAATTTTGGTTTTTAATTTCTTACTGATTGTTTTCCTTACTGTTTCCTCCAAATTCCTACCCCTCTTCATGGCGGCAGTGTCAGGTATTTTTGCACCCATAATTGCAGCCACTAATGAGCCATCTGGTGTATGGCTTACACTTACTTCATGTGCTTTAGAAGCAGTAATACGACCATACCTAATTTCATACCACAAGTTACTCTTATTCTGCTTTCTTGTTGCTGTTTCAATCATCTGTATTGCAGCGACATCAAATTTTTCCTTCATGGCCTCTACAAGCTTGTTTACATCCATTTTAATTTCTTGACATTGATTTGTCATGAAAATATGCAAAGAGTACTGCATAACACCAGTATGTTTAAAGTCATGCTGATATTTCAGCAGCTCACATGTATTAACTTTCTTTTTCTTTGCCTCAGAAATGAAATCATCATAAACTACTGATGAACTTGGTCTATGAAGTACTTCTTTTTTACATAGCTGGGTAACTGTGATGTCCTTAAGAGTAGTACCTACTCTAGATAGAATAGGTTTGTTCCAGTAACACTCTACTGATGTGCATGGAGGTTCTTCACTGCGGCGATGAGCCCACATCAAAAAAGCAACTGCATGCTTACATCCACCAGCCGAAGCTGCACAATCATGGCACTTACAGCTAACGATTTCACCGTCAGTTTCGTTCACTATCATTGTAACATTGTATGGCTTGCTTCTTACTTTATGCTCAGGACACATTTTACATTTCACTGTGCAAATTCCATGCTCCCGGTGTAATTGTACGTAGCCAACAGCGGCATCACCATAGGATTCTCTGGAAGATCTGTAGAACAAAAGAAAAACTGAGATCAGAAATGTTTTACAACTTTTGAAAGGGATTTATAAACATAACCTAAATATTTTGTGAAACATCGACGCAAATTCTTTAATATAAAAAAAAAAACATTATTATAAATAAATAATGAGATACTTACACAGCAGTTTTTATATTTTTGAGCTCTGCAGCATAATAATCAGTATTATTTTTGAAGAAAAGTGCAACCATAAATGCGTCTATCGTAGGTAGGTTTCTATTGTCAGCTTGTACAAAATTCTGGTCCATTTTGGGAGCAAACACTTTTGTTTATATCACTAAATATTAGTGTCTTTCGGGAAATTCATGAATTATTGCAAAGATAGCACAAGAAACGATTGAAAACTGTCAAGATCACACAAAGTGCATAACACTATACGATGTTTACTATTGTTTACTTGCGTGTGACGTCACGCGAGGGGTACCCAATCACAGAACGTTCATGTGGCGGAAGAAATTTCAAAAATAATTTGAATTTATTTTGTTTGCTTTGAAAAATCTATAAATATTTTTGGATAAAACAGAGATAAATACGTTATTTTATGTTATTACCTAATAGAATCACCACATTTGGTAGCATATTTTTAATAGTGTCAAATAGCGTATTAGTTTCTCACAGCAGAACTTTTTCCAATTACATTCCCATTTGTCCTACTTTCAAAACTAACTCCATTTGTTTATATTACTTTATATTTTTCCTTACTGACCATTTTCCTGCTATTCCCGTATAGATTGGAAGTTACCAAAGAGAATATAAGCATAGTTTTTAACTATTATAACTTGGGTCAGCCATGTTACGTCAATGATGTCATTCTATGATGGTTCTGCTAGGGTGATTGTGTAGAATGCAATATCCCCGCACACAGTTAGAAGTAACTAGAAGGAACACCGAGTGGTTTTAGCCTGATAGGTGTGGTCTGATAGACCACTTCGCTGCCCTATGGCAAAGAGTAGAATGATGGCAAATATTTTCAAGTAATTAATTGAGAAATACTTACTAATGAAGACGCGGTTGGGTTCGCGTTTGACTGCTGCACTACGTGTCGTGAGTTCGATCCCCGCATGGAACAAATATTAGTTTTCCCTAGACATAGCTGTCTTGGGTCTGGCTATTTGTGTGTGTGAGTTTAAATTTTTGTAAACGCACCCACGATAAAAGAGAAATTCCTAGTACTGGGATAACCCAGTATCATATAAATGATACTCCTTATGAAAGATATAGGTATAGTTTCTCGAATGTACCGCTATTTATTTATAACATCACCTTCCACAGCAATATTAGAGTCTTTAACAAATCAAAAACATTTCGCAATTTACTTAAGAACGTAAAAGTTACGTATCTATCTCCGTAGATTTAGTGTTCTCCAAGGACTACGTTCCGTTACTCGAAAAATTCAGTTCGACACTCCGCTCCACAAAAATATGTCGAGAAAAGTGAATAATGTATTGAACGGCATAAAGTTATGTGGCATGCTTCAACTTTAAGCTTGATTTAACATGCATCCAGCCAGTTCAGCTCAGTTTCGTGTTCAATTTATGTTTAGATTTCGAATGACAAATTGTTGGTATGGGAACTGTTTTTCATTAATAAATTCCAGAAGCAAAATTCTGTAAATCGGGTTAGTATTGTTCTGAATTTTCAATGGACATGCTCACGGTTCAACATTTTTTGGCTGTTGTTGCCCGCGACTACCTTCGCGTGGAATTTTTTATGTGGTCCAATGTGACGGCTTTTCTGTGCGATAGTTTATGCGTCACGCGTCCCATGGGCGCCCAGAGTGGAGGAAGTTATTTGATGATTTCTGAATTTTTGAAAAAAAAGTATCCTTTTTCGAACTTAATAACAGTATTAAGCATGGTTTTATTAAGAAATATTTAAAAATGTAAAATAAGATGTGTCAAATGAAAAAAACCTACTAAGCATAATACTTCTATGTTCTATTTCAGACTATAATCTATTTCTGTCGCAAATTTTATCCAAATCCTTTCAGCCGTTTTGCCATCGAAATCTTCGCATTAAGTACTAGAAATATTTGAAAATAAATACAGTATGTACCACGCCATAAAATGTAAATTATTCGCAATAATTTTAAAATTCATGTTGACAATTAATTGTCTTTTTTATAAGATATAAACAATCTCACCTCTGTCTTTTGGGCAAAATTATAGTCAAGAACCATTTAATATAAAAAAGTCACAGGCTAAATAAAGTCAACGTAAATTATTTGCCAAAAAAATCATACTCATTTATAAACTTGGACTCTTTTGTATTATATAATTATCTAGCTGATAAATATAATTTTCTATGTCTTATTTACTAGTAAATTCATGAGCCTCTTAGGTATATATTTTTTGACGTTACGGTTGGCGCAGTGGCTGAGCGATCGACTGCATCATGTCGCGGGTTAGATTCCCGCACGGAACAAATGTTTGTATGGCCTACAGATAGTTGTTCCGAGTCTGCCTGTATGTGTAAGATGCACCCACGATACAGGAGAAATTCCTTAAATATAATTAAGAAATCAAGAATTATAAACTTACCTAAAAAACTCAACAGCAAATACGTGCAGATCTTCATTTTCCCGGGATTCCTGCGAAAGAAGATACGTTGTTGAAATCTTTTTTCAAACTACATTAAGCGTGCTCGTTTTTAAAGAAATGTCTTCAGCAAATATTTTGTGAGAGGTGACGCCGTAAATTATTCTGTCAACATTAAAGATAAGTCGGTTTATTTCTTTTCCGTTTAAAGGTGAAATGTATTTTGCAACTACCGCACGGCAAAGTACTTTAACGTCCATTTAAATAAAAATACCCTGATGCATAAAGACCAAGTTTATAAAAATATTATTTTACCAGATGACGGATCTCTAAATTGCGTTTTTTTTTGGGGGGTCGGGAATTCATCAAATAACTTCCCCCGCTCTGGGCGGAGCGGGAGGGAGTGTCAGATTTGTGCTGACTAAAACCCACCTATGTTCCTTCCATTGCCTTTTACGATCTGGGGCCGCGGTATCTCTTCCAAACAACCAACCCCGGTTCTCTAAATAGCGTTTGGAGGACGTTTTCCACTTTACTCACGTCACGATTGCAATACAGTCGAATGGTTGTGAATAGCTATGAAAACAAATAAACGAGAAAGATATTCAGAGGTAGGAAGTATACATATAAGATCCAATAATTGTCCAAAACACGGTCCCACAAATTATCACTTACAAGACATCGGTCCTTTATCACAGCCCCTTGTTACGAGTGACTATCGAATTGGAAGCCAGTGACCTGACTAAGTGCTAATACGAGATGGGGAGATGGGAAAGAGGATTCCAGCGACCCGGTCAAGACGAGCCGGTACCCTGTACGGCCTCTAACAATGTACTTATTGAGTTATAAATTTATACATGGCGACGATTCTTTAAGATTCTTGGTCCTTGTTTTTGAAGAAAATTTCGTTCGAGAAAACGTGGTCCTTTGTGACGTTTTATGTAGTTTTATGATGGCACTGATGGCGCAGTGGTGGAGAGATGGACTGCAGCGCTGCGTGTCCCGGGTTCTATGCCCGCACGGAACAGTTTATATAATGAGGTAGTTTTTTCAGGTCTGACTATTTGTGTATGTGAGTTTAAATGTTTGTAAAACGCACCCACAATACAGGAGAAATAGTGTGTGGCAACATTTTAATAAAAAAGACAGTTTACCTAGTTCTTGCAAAATATATATTGCTATTGATTTCAAAACAGTTTTTGTATGGTTTACAAACGATTAGTTTTTAAATGCTTTGAGTTTGAGTTTAAAACGATAATTTCAGTCTCCAGTCAAACATAGTTTCCAACTCAGCGAATTGATTACGAACATATACTTTGGCCAATCACTGCTATGTAGTAGGTATTTGAATCTGAATAAGCATGAATTAGCAATTATACATAAGCATTCTGGGTCCTGAATTAAGTGAAACGGCCATTGAATTAGGGTGCTTAAACATCTAAATCTGCCATTTGTGTTTATCTACTATACTAGCTGAGTCGCCCGTTCCGTCTGCGACCTAATTACTGTTTGTTTTTATAGGAACTACTCTAATGGTGGCGCGACTGATAAGTCAGGTCCTAGATTCGCTTGCCAGTTTAGGTAAAGTGTTATTGGGATTTCCCGTCACGTTCAATGTCTCATTACTTAGCCAGGAAATTTGGAATTGTGACCGGTTTTTTACAATAGGTTATTCATGCTCTACATGAGAGTTAAATATTTCTTGCGAAATGTGGGTGTACAATTTCATACACCTCTACCTTACCCTTGGAGAATAACAAGCGCGTTGTTATATATTTTTTTTTAAATTGGCTAAGTGCGAGTCGGACAGGGGTCGAGGGTGCCGTACCAACTTGGGAAATAAACGGTCATATATTTTGACTGATTTGACTTAGTTTGATTCATCAACGGCTGCAAGGGACCACTCAAGTATATGGTCTTGATGGACAGACAGACAGACAATAAAGTAATTCTTTATGGGTTCCCTTTTTTAGGTTTCCGTACCTCAAAAAAAAAACAGAACACTTATTGGATCACTTTGTTGTTCGTCTGTCTATCTGTCAAGACATTTTATCTCGGGAACGCGTGGAGGTATTGAGTTGAAATAAAAAACATGTACTCAAGTTTGTAGTCCCTTTGTTTTATAAAAAAAATCAACTTTCTAAGTCTACGCACTCAAAAGATATTGCTGTTTATGTTGCAAGTTTGTTAACTTTCGATGTGCGAGACTGACTCGCTCTTGACCGGTTTTTTTTCCTTTAGAGTAAGGAACTCTAAAAAGCAAATAATATAAAATAATTCTTTAAAGAACTGTAAAGTTACACTCAACAAAGAAAATACCCATTCAACTTGTATTCCTATTCCCCATTCTCATACATATTTCACCAGTTCACATACGTCAATACCCTACTTCTATCGAATATAGAGTAACAGGTGCAGATTTGATATTTCAATCCATCTTACATATATTCTGGTCCTTGCATAATGTTTGTCTGCCCCCAAACATGTGTGGGTTTAAGAAAAGTTGCGAATTCTTTTGGTACAAAATCTTATGGTAGGCAGTCCTTAGGTCCAGAATGTTACGGTAGTAAATCTCTTTAGCAGCAGGTGGCTGTTTAAACTGTTTGCTACCTTTGTTATTAAAAGAACTTACTTAAAAGACTTACGTAGGTACAAAAAATGGAGTTTTCTGAAAGCCACATGAAAGTGGGCAGCCTTATAAATTTTCTTTTCAGACTAGTTAAAGAAATTTATAAAAGAGTTTTATGGTTTCTTTCAGCTTTTTGTTAGAAACTAGAAACTGGGTTGTTTCTTGGATTTTGTCCTTATGAAAGTCAGTTTACTGAACGACGTAATGTTTTCCGATTTTATTTTCGTTAGAAGTTAATGTAGTGTTTATCATTAACTAGCGACCCGTCCCAGCTTCGCACGGGTGTTACAAATCTTTGAAAATCCCCACTTTTCTCTACTATAATATGTATGTATTATACATAAAAACCTTCCTTTTGAATCACTCTTTGTATTAAAAAAAACTGCATCAAAATCCGTGGTGTAGTTTCAAAGATTTAAGCATACAAATGGACATAGGGACAGAGAAAGCGACTTTGTTTTATACTATGTAGTGATGATGCAGCAGCGTGTCTTTTTGTTCCATGGTTCTCCATTCTCCTCTTTTCTAATCATGTCATCTATCACACAGTCCATTCATCTTTTTTTGCGGATGGGAAATCATCAAGTATAACTTCTCCCGCTCTGGGTGGAGCGGGGGGGGGGATTATCAGACTTGAAGAGACTAAAACCCACCCATATTCCTTCTAATGCCCTTTACGTTCTGGTGCCGCGGTATTTCTTTCGAACAACCCGCAACCCCGGCAGGTGGTGGCTCTGGCTGGCCCCTCTACTTTGCTGACATCTCTTTGAGGCGCGCGTGAAAAACTAAAGCGCCGTCGACATGGCCTATCGTCAATAGACGGACGGATGGGAGATGAGGAATAGTCTCGCGGCGCCCGGGGCGTCTCCCGCAGCGGCTGGGTTGGTTTGAGGCCTCAAAGGTCCGGCCAAGTCCATCCATCTTATGCAGTATTTCTTATATTAATTCTAACCTACCAAATATACTAATTTTGAGGAAGCCATGGCCAATTCAAATAAGTAATGAAATTAAGGCAAGTTCACACAACAATGCAATTACAACACTCATGAGGTGGAATTCAATTAATTACCTATCAGTTATTCGCCATTAAACTGTTACCTATTAAGATCGCTATCTCCAATAATTAGGTTCGTTATACACCTGAGTTTACGCTAGCGTAATCAAATTACGTGCACCGGGAACGTTGTACCCCGGGAACATTGTTTCCCGGGATCATTGTGCCCTGGATCATTGGTCGCGCACCCATTCATATCAATTACTGTAATGACGTAACGCACAGTACGTGCTTAATGGGAATATACTATTTTGACGAAATGTGTTAAATCAAGGGGTCACCGATTAAAGCAATGGGGAATAATTAAGTTAAATTATTTTTAACAAGGATTTTCGCTAAAACTTTCATGTTTGGTAGCGAAAGAAATCCAACCAGATTGCTATTTACTATTGAGTACTAACATAGGCTAAGAATTTTGTTACTAACACCCTGGAACCCTGTTGTCTTCATCATAAATAAAAATAAATAAATAAATAAAATCACTTCTGACAACTATATGTACATAGAACTAGGTAAATACTTATTTTTTGTGAAAATAACGTTTCTAAAATTTGTAAAAGCTGTATCTCATCTTTTAAAAATTTTACCACCTATAAATCTTACATCTGCACAAACAAGTTCAAATTAATGATCAAAGTAATAACATCAATTCAATCGTAAATTCCTACCATTGTTACGAAAAGTGCTGCCGCTTGTAGAAACGTTTCGAAAAACGGTACAGAACCCAATAAAAGAACATAAATTTTGTTCACAACAGGGGCAAATATCTCAATTTATTGGTATGCTCTCGAATGGGAGACTTGGGTCCCGTTCCCGTAATGCAGGATCAATACTGGCCCGCATTCATTATGGTTAATGTTAATTTGAGCGGAGTTTGGGCGCAAGAATGGAAGGACCACGTGTATAGGAGGTCACTGGATTATCTGTTGATAATGTAGATATCTATGTTGCTGTTTACGTTAAGGCGGGGTAACAAGCTAATCTTTTAGTATTCCCGGAGGTGAGGCTAGCTGCAGACTGGGCATGATCTGACACAAGTACACGACAGTAGTGCATAGAAAGAATAGAAATAAGGTCGAAAATATTTCGGCGTTTGATTTTATTTGAATATTATGTCGGCCAAAATGTAAGTCGTTTTGCAGTTTTAATTGAATATAAAAAAATACAGTTCCGAGTTTGAAAAGTTTTAAATATCTGTTTAGTCTATAAAATTTCCTTTGTTATAGATATAAAAAATATGATGGTTGTCGCTGAAATATTTGAGAATTTCGAGACGAAAAATTTTTTTCTTTTTTCGTAGTACTAGACCACTTTTGTAAACTGATTTTGTTTAAGTCTTTACTTTATGTATTTGACTATACACAGTATTTTTTTATGGCTAGTGGCATGTACAGATACGGCTAACTTTGCAACGAAAATCTAGACGTTTTACGAAGCGTTTGCTTTGTACAGCGCGTTACTTCTTAAGTTTTACCTAGGTATTAGGTTGTTTTAAGATATTACTGGTAGTTGAAGAATATAGATGTTTGGTTTGTATTAAAGAGCTATGTTAAATGTTAAATATAGTTAGGCACTTCATTAAAAATATAGTAGTCATGCACATAACATCTGCCTAGCTTTTTCTCAACAACTCCAGTCTTACCGGATGCAGCTTATTACCAATATTGTACATGGAGCGGATCCGGTCATTAGTATAGACGTAAAATGGATCGCAAGCGAGCTTACTTGCAAGTCTACCCACACTCACAGCACGCTTCCACAGAGTCATGATATTTAGGTAGGAGCGACGACAACATTCACATTGGAGTTGAGACGTCCCGGAACTGTAATTAGCGATGATAGCGATATAGGTGATGTTTTTTACGATTAATATTTGTTTTCCCTTTTTGTGACTTGTAGATATTTAAGTTAGTTTACACAAAATTATCATAGATTGTATATTTGCTAATTATGACAAAAAAATGTCTCATAAAAGCAGTATATCGTAACTCAATGTTTTTTTGTTGCACGCAAAAAAAAATCCTGACAAACCGACACATATAACTAATTTTTTATCTTACTTGCTTGCTCCATTATTTGCTTCAAAAATAGCTAATTACTGTTATTTTTAATATATTAAAATAAAAACAAAATAACACTATTATACCAACAAAAATATATTATGGTACTCACAAGTACTTATTGCTTAGAAAAACAACAACAAAATATGATCCACAGATAGGGAGGTAGATTTACCTCCATAACTTCGGCAAAACAATGTGTTAACGACCACTCTAATCCCAATCAACAGCCAATAATAACACAAACACACAACTTAATTAACAAAACACAATCGGATCCCCTCCCCCCCCCCGCGCGCACAACAACCCACCCCACGAGATCAGTTTATGAGCGCTACCCGGACGCAGAACGGACCAGGTGTGTCCTACCTAACGGCAGAACTTTTTATACGACTGCCGTAAATCTACCGGCAGAAACCGATTCGAGAAACACCCATAATGTCTGCTAAAGTGATACAATAACACTGGGTAAGCCTATTTTTAGCTTTGCATTGGATTTAGTAGCAAATTTACTTGGAATGGAGAGCCAAAGAAAAGACGGCTGGATTGTGTAAGGAATGTTATGAAGGAGAATGAAGTAAATGATGCCGTGAAGTCTGACAGGGAAGAAAATAAGACGCCAAAACCCCACCTGTAACACTTAAAGCAGGTGGGACTTTGGGGTGGCATTCAGAGTGGGAACTCTGAGCGTTCAGTGACAGACCTCAGAGATGACCGGCAGCACCGTAGTCACGTGCTGTCGTGCATACATGCACAGCGAGGCTCAGGGGTAACCTACGTGTAATAGCTCCAGGGATGTCCCTTAACAGGCGTTGAACAGTGGGGCCCCGGATAGGTCTATTAAGAGCAAACGGGGCCTCCTCTCATGATAGTGATGGTGATCACCGGGGTAGTTTTAGTACGGTAAAAGTCCCACACTGTCCGGTCTTGTCCCCAAAGACCGGTCGTCTTTTGAAGGTTTCCCCCCGACATCAATAAAAAGGGGGGACCTACCTCAAACAGAATGGGACAAGGGCAGGAAATTGATGATGATGATGGAGAGCATTACGCAATATTGAGGTAGTATTCCCTAGAGAAGTTTACGGAGGTGTATAGTGCGTGGTCACACCAAGATTTTCCTTGACCAGCAACACATTGCCAGTCATGCTTCATTTTTACCGGTCGGTTTTTTTATATTGGCCGTTTTTACTTTCCGGCAGTGTCTATTGTTGAAAACTTTCCTTCTATATTTTTGTTTGATCGATCTGTTACTCGTAGCGTAGCCAAAGAAAGTGATATGGCAAGAAATGAGGTGTCTGATAAGATTACGTATTACTCGTCAAGTCATTAGACATCCTTTTTATGAAGACTAAGGAAATGAGATGTGACATGTGGAAGGAAAAAACAAATACGCCAAACAGAAAAAAAAAATGAAGGACAGGACAGTGATAAAAACTTTAAACTACCTAGAAATCGAATCTTGGACGCCACGCTCATCAGTCGTGATCTTGATATAAAGCAGTCTCTATATAACCAAACAATCACAGGGCGAAAAAAGAATGATAGCAGATTTTAGGGTTCAGTAACCAAAGTGTCAAACGGTACCTCATTACTAAGACTCCAATGTCTGTCTGTCACCTGGCTGTATCTGTTAAAGTAGGACAGTTGAAATTTTGCACAAATCTATACTTATATACTTATTACTTATATTGCTTATTTACTTATATATCTATACTAATATTATAAAGCTGAAGAGTTTGTTTGTTTGTTTGAACGCGCTAATCTCAGGGACTACTGGTTGGAATTGGAAAATTCTTTTAGTGTTGGGTAGTCCATTTCTTGAGGAAGGCTAGGCTATACAACATCACGCTACGACTAACAGGTGCTGAGCAGCGTTGGTGAAACCACGAGGAACAGCTAGTATATATTATAATATTATATTATAATATTAATTATAAAGCTGAAGAGTTTGTTTGTTTGTTTGAACGCGCTAATCTCAGGGACTACTGGTTGGAATTGGAAAATTCTTTTAGAGTTGGATAGTCCATTTCTTGAAGAAGGCTATAGGCTATATAACATCACGCTACGACCAACACGTGCTGAGCAGCGCGGGTGATACCGTGGGGAACAGCTAGTTAAATATGTTTTTATGTAGAAATAAAAACAAATGCTAAAACATAGAATCAAATAAATCCTACTTCTTACTTACTGATATTATAAAAGCGAAAGTGAGTTTGTTTGTTACCTCTTCACGTCTAAATGGCTAAACGGATTTTGATGAATTTTGGTATAGAGATAGTTGGGACCCTGGAGACAGACAGGCAATTTTTTTTAAAGGAGTGAAATATTAGGGAGAAAGAAGGAAAACTTAGCATTGCTATTACAATAAATAAGGCGCTAGGGCAAAAACTACAGGTGGCAGGGCAAATCGGGACAGGGGACCGAATTTAACGGGCGAAAGCTAGTAATATTATAAATGCGAATGTTTGTGAGGATGGATGTATGGATGTTTTTTACTCTTTCACGTCGAAACGGTTGAACGGATCTTGATGTAATTTGGCACAGAGCTAGATCATATTCTGGAATAACATAGAATACTTTTTGTCGATCATCACGCGGGTGAAGTCGCGGGCGCCAGCTAGTATTTCATATATGTGACGTTTTTTTAGATAATAGTACGGAACCATTCGGCGCTAGTCCGAATAACACCTGGCCGTTTTTTTTACTTTCTATTCTTCACCTGTTACAAAAGCGACTTTTTGATTATAAATGGAGGCGTAAAGTGGGGAGACTGGTAATAATCTAAGTGCCAACACATTTTATGAAAAAATATAAAATAATGGAAAAAATCAACGGCACAAAATCCCGCTGCCTTTTTGCTAACGACCTAGGTACCTGGTAAAACATCGTTATAGGTACAGATCATTAGACTAAAGGTTTTAAGAAAAAAGCTTCGGGTGTCGTCATAAAAATCACCTGTGCGATGCTTTAAATATTGATAACCATTGAATTAACTTTACGTAAAAAAAAATACTGACATAAAATCTGAAATACGTGAATCCTTACTAATATTATAAAAGCGAAAGTGAAATTGTTTGTTTCGTCTTCACGCCTAAATAGCCAACCGATTTTGATGAATTTTGGTAAAGAGATAGTTGGAACCCTGGGGACGGACATAAATATTTTTTAAAGTGAGAAAAAGGGGGAGAAAGATTTTATTTTTCGATCATCACGCGGGTTAAAGTTAGCGTTAGCCCAAAGTAACTATGCCACGCCGACGAAGTCGCGGACGGAAGCAAGTCTTCGATATTTTCTGAAGTCACGCCGAAAAACATCAATACATTTCTAGTTTCCCGAAAACCCACTCAATCACTTTACATTTAAGCTTTATTTTACATTAGAGAATTGAAAACCTGCACAAAATAGGTACTCCACAAAAATCCAATCCATTGTGGTTGTAAACGCGACGAAAATCCACTCATGGGAGTGCTAGAGAAATTAATAGCTATTCATTTGTCATTTCAGACGCACGTGCTACATACCGGACCCCACGTAGGTAATGGATAATATCACTTAGGTTTTATTTAATATTCGAAAAGATTTTCGCTATACGCGAGGCCATTCATTTTTCAAGAAAAAAATGCAAAAATTTTCAGTCAGGCGGTAGGTCGTTTGTGTTTTTTGTCCACGAATTTCTGAAAATGAAGTCTTTTTCCTCTTTTTGACAAAAAAAGATCATTCTTTATTATTCTTTTTTAATTTATTTATCAGGAACATTGTATTGACATTGTGTTTGATACATTACATACAACATTATAAGACACCCAGAGGTGGTTCCTCTCGACCAATTATGTGCAGGAACCAGCCAAAACTTCCATGTCCAGTAAGGACCTACAAATTCCCCGTCAGGCGGTAGGTAAGGACACCGTGGCTCGTTGTAGCTAAAGCTACTCCTCAAAGAGGGTTCTTTTCGCCACTTTCGGGCGAATGCGATAGCCATATTAGACCTTTTGATAAAACTTAAAATACAAGAACACTTTAGGGACAAACAAAAATTTGATTTTACAGATGTAGATGTGGCTTGTGGACGGTGAGCAATAGGTAGCTCACGTCCGTCTAGTGACGTCTGGTCGTGTTGGCCGTGTTCCACGCGCTCCCTAAAAAGACGTCAGCAAAGCAGAGGGTCCTCCCAGGGCCACCGCGTGTAGGGGTTGAGGGTTGTTCGAAAGAGATACCGCGGCCCCAAAACATAAAGGATAATGGAAGGAACATGGGTGGGTTTCAGTCAGTATTTGATGATTTCCAACCCGCAACAAACGTTAAAAAAAAGATTAAGTTGGTTGATAAACAGTAAAATACATATAAATATATATTTTACCGAATAACTAGCTTTATCTAGTTTATTTCATTTTCAGCAGTAGGTACACCATTGACTACCTCCCGTTATATTTTTATATTCATACAGCCGATTCGTTGTCTGGAAGATATCGAGTTTTAATGATTGTTTGCAATAAAGTATATATTCTATTGTATTCTACACTATTAAAATGTCAGAAACTTAAGAACAACATAAGGTTATGTTGTGCTTAAAGTTTGTTCTTAGTTCTTAAAAATAACAGAACCTTTGTTGGTTTGATTCAAAAGTAACAAGGTAAGTTCTTCGAAGAACTAACGTTATTAAGATGACCTAGGTTTTCCAGCGTTCCTAGGTAGAAACACAACGAACAGAAACAACCTTCTTTGTTGTTTAAAACTTTAAAAGGTCAGGATATATTATACAGCTCTATTATGTTTCGTAACATTACGCCTGCAAAACGTGAAGGGTAAGTAAACCGAACAGTACGTATATTATATATATTACATCTGTTGACATCAACCGGGCCCAAATCCATGGCTGTTTAGAAAATCTTGATGGAAAAATCCAATACCATGGAGTTTCTTGCCGGTTCTTCTCCATAGGAAACGACCAAACCGAACCGTACACCTTTTCTCGACGTTTTATAAGTGCCCATGAAGGCCTATGTAAAATGAAAATTATTTTCATTTTGTTCTGATTTGAATGACAGTTTGTCTGGTCGATTTTGTTGGTTGGAGTTGGAGATGACTTCATACTGATATAGTCCTCGCAGTTGCGTGTTGTTCGAAAGAAATACCGCTGCCTCGGAACATAAAGGGCAAAAGAAGAAAGTTAAGCAAATATGGTATGTACTTAACTAACAAAAGAATATAAAAATAATGTTTGTTTTTAGACATTCATTTAAGTCCATAGCTTAATACATACATTGAAATTATAACTAGCTTACATACCAAAAAAGATAAAACCTAAACTATATTTATTGTGACTAAGATTAAAAATTATTTATTTTCTGTATACCAAAAGTTTATAATTAACAATTAATGTTTGTTTAAATCGTACTCCTTAAGAGTAGTTGAACATTTTCATTGTTACTAGGTTACGCTAGAACATTCAAATATGCTTCTAGATGTGGTAACTAAACTTAATATCAATTAATTTCTCATTTTGAGCTGACTTGCTCTTCCAGCTCCATTTAGTGAAAAGGTAACTTAAGTCCGAGTGAAAAATACTGTAATAACCTACGTTTGTAAAAGCCTGGTACAAGCTGCCCGTCGCGACGTCCCAGTCTTTACCCTCCCGTCCCTTGAACGATCTAGCCCGTGATGCTGAGCCAATAGTAACAAACCAGTCCACATCACTCAAATCCAGCCAGTCATTTTGTTATCCTCCCCTAGCGACGCCTTGGCCCCACAGTTGGTGCCCTTGGCATGCAGTCACTGTTTTTGGCCTAGCTGGAAACCTTACTTACAAGAAACCCTCAAGATTGCCCAGTTTAGCAGAAGACAACCTCATAGGTTCAAATGCAAAATGCCATTCATAAATTAGAAAAAAAAATGGTAACTTTTTTGTAAATTACATTGAGAATTCTTGTTGAAATTAGGTAAGGCTTTTAGACAGTTTAAATTTAATTAACCTTTTCTTTAAATGTTAAGAGTGGGATGGCGGGGTTCAAAAAACTGGCTACAGAGGGCCTAGCACGAGCGTTGTAGATGTAATGTGAATAGGTACTTTTTTTTTATAGAAAATACAATTTTACTATTACCTATGTGTATACCATTTTGGTTACATCCTTACTAATATTATAAAAGCGAAAGTAAGTTTGTTTGTTGGTTACGTCTTCACTTACGATTTCTATGAATTTTGGTACAGGGAGAATTGAGACCCTGGAGACGGGCATTTTTTTAAGTGATAATTGAAAGAGAAAGAGGGAAGAAAAGGGAAAAGTTAGCTTTGCTATTACAATAAATAAGGCGCAAAGGCAAAAACTACGTGTTAACCCGAATTTAACGCGAGCAAAGCTGCGGGCAAAACTTAGTTGTTTATAATGAGAACAATTACCCATATCAATTACATATGAATGAAATCTAAATATTATGAAAGCTTAAATACCTTTATTTCCGGAATTCGGTGGCAAAAAATGTGAATAAGACAACCAAAAGTTCCCGACTTCCGAAAAGGAATTATTCTCTCTTTTGTAATTAATATTCTTTTTTGTATATGAAATGCACTCATGCTAGAGAGCCTCAGGTCAGAGTGGTAGGGTATTTTCTTAGCGAAAACCCCCTGCCCCCTTCCCAGCCCCCGATTGGAAGGTTTTAGAAACTTCCAAAGCGTGGATTCATTGTACTGACAAATAAGTTATTATTCTGTGGTCTAAATTATACCTACTTCTACTATTAAAGCCCACAAGGTTTTATTTATGAGCCAATTAATTAAGTTAAATTCGTAATTTACTAAACCACAAAGACAATTACTGTAAAATATTAGTCTCACTCACAGTTAGTTACAAACATTACATGCCGTCTGTTGTCCCCAAAGGTTAAGCAAAGGTTTACCTTCGTAGGTGCTTTTTTACGGATGAGAAATTATTAAACACGGTGTCAGACTTATTTTGCCCTTTATGTTCGGGGCCGCGGTATCTCTTTTGCACAACCCGCAACCCTGGCAGTCTTTGAGGCGCGCCTAGAACACGAACGCGCCATAAACACGGACGGACTAGAGGGACGGACGGTGAGCCACCCATTGCTCACAATCTACAGACCCGTATCTACGGTGGCCAGGAGTCTTTCGCGGCGCCCTACAATGTAGTGCCTAAGGTAAACAAACTCTAACAACTAAGCGTTCACTTTCCGTTTTCCTTATCAATAATACATTCTGCACAGGCTTGCAGGATCACTGAAGCACAAAAGCTTACCATTTTGTCTGTGTAGATATTTATTTATTTATTTGGTACACTAACAGCAATACATACTAAAACTTGCAAGGAACTATGCAATAATACAAAAGTGCCGGTATGTTTGCCTAGTACATGTATACGCAGCATTCACAATCAGGACAACAAAAAGTTTACAAATAAAATAACACTATAATCCTTACTAATATTATAAAAGCGAAAGTGAGTTTGTTTGTTTGTTACCTCTTCACGCTTTAATGGCTACACCGGTTTTGATGAATTTTGGTACAGAGATAGTTGGGAACCAGAAGACGGTCATAATATATTTTTGAAAAAAGTGGGATGTGAGGGAGAAAGAGGGAAGAAAAGGGAAAACTTAGCGTTGCTATTACAAATCAATAAGGCGCAAGGGGGAACTGTGTTACCCCGAATTTAACGGGAGCGCAGCCGCGGGGTAAAAGCTAGTATTAACATAAAAATAAATGAAATTGTATGAAAATTAAATTAACTTTAAAAAATTGATAGATGAATATTAAATTAACTTGATAATTAAATAATATGATTTACTTTATTTATTGATGGAAACATAAAAGTGTAAGTGGATCGGATGTTTTTTAAATACTAAATAGGTTTGCCTTTAGCCGCTTTTTACCTGATGTGAAGCGATCATGTGGCCTATGGTGGAGCACGCTTGCCTTTAAGAAATCGATTCACTGGTACTTTTTAGAGATTCAGATTTTAACTAGACTCAGCTTTATATCTCAGCATATTTTAAAAACTGTATAAATATACAGTACTAGCTGGCGCCCGCGGTTTTGCTCGCGTGATGATCGAAAAAAAGTATTCTATGGATTATTCCAGACTATAATCCAACTCTGTGCCAAATTTCAGTAAGATCCGTTCAGCGGTTTTGACGTGAAAGAGTAACAAACATCCATACATCCTTCCTCACAAACATTCGCCTTTATAATATTGTATATAAATAATTATAATATTTATAAGTAGGATTGTTTATACTATCGTATATGAGGTATGCTAGCATAAACAAAAGAGTTTCGCAATTCACAACAGAAGCCTGTATTTAAAAATAGAAGCAACATGCGTACGCCTTCCGTTCGTCCGAGTTTTAATATTCTTGTTGTTACAAAGTGTTCGCAATAAACAGCCAACGAGTAAATTACATTTTAAACGGATTTTTACAGTATTTAACAACAACACGTCTGACGCATGCTTAATGAGCTCTTTGGCCAAAATAGCCACTTTTTTTGCAGATGGAATTCATCAAATAACTTCCTCCGGTCAGGGCGGAGCGGGGGGTAGTGTCATACTTGCATTGTCTAAAACTCACCCATGTTCCTTCTATTGCCATTTATTATTTATTGGTTTCTACCCTGGCAGGCGGTAGCCCTGGCAGGCCCCTCTGCTTTGCTGACATCTCTGTGAGGCTCGCGTGGAATACTAACGCGCCGTCGACACGGCCTGTGATACAGCCGGATGGCGTCGCGACAGAGCTCTTAGAAGATGGCGGGATGAGTTGGATAAAACCAATGACCAGTGCTCAACATTAACCCTGAATCTAACCAAGTGAAAGTCATAGGGAGAGGCTTTTGTATAGCAATGGAATGACAGAAGCTACCAGAAAACAGCAAATAAAAAAAACACGCAGTTCTTAGAATTTGCTTCTTAGGACCAAAAACGAATTACAGAACTAGTACAATGCTAAACTAAAAAATAAAATAATACCAACACGAACGACTTACTTTCCTATCTACAAAACAAACCAATCTGCCTAAACTATCTGTTAGCTCAACGTAAAATCAACACATTATCGCGCCTTCCATTCGATCGCCTGCAAAGCTGCTATGTGGCATCCTGCACCAGATGACAGCCTTAATCCTCCGATTATTACTTACATTTCTCACGCGAACATTCAGCGAACTATCCTTAATCAACGCTACTATGATTTATAGGAAACGCAAGGGAATTCCATTTTGTAACGGGAATGTTAGAAAAGAATTGTCTTGTGAAAATATTTTTAAACGGGGTCTGAACAATGGACCACGTAATTCGTGTTGCGGGGTGTCTGGTTATGTAAGCTTGTTGTATGAAAAATCGTATAGTTCTAGCGTTTTCCAAGCTCATGTTAGAGTTTTAAAGAATTTTTATGATACTATGGTAGATAAAGTTGCTGAAGGTTATAAAATTTCATATTCGGTCGCATTTCTTTGGTTCCTTAAGCCGATACCTCCGATAGTACCAACAGGTAGATAATGATACAATAATTGCACAGGGTCGTCACACCTGGGGGACTTGCCAGAGCTTCCGCTTGAAAGGGTTGTATAAAAGAGATACCGCGGTCCCGGAACATAAAGGCCAAATGTTCCTTATATGGATAGGTGGTGGGGAAGGAACAGTAAAATTCTGTCACTCGCTCCTGTTCCACCCAGAGCGTGAGAAGTCATTTGAAGATTATTCATCCGCAAAAAAATGGTCGTCATACCAACCCAACTCTTGGATCTACCACATAAGCAGTACTATACACAATAGCTCATGGCTTTCAAAGAAAAGATATACATCTAACAAACGAGGTAATTAAACAGGCTCGTCAGAAACAAAAAACAAATTTCCTTAAAATATAATTATTTTGGTTTTCGAATAAAGTTAAATTTACTTCTATAGCCAAACAGCAGACGACAATCGTTATCGCTCAGCAGTCACTAAAACATTTTCAACTTTATACCCAAGCGCATATAGTTGAAAATCTATTAAAGACTGCTGAGCGATAACGAACGAAACAAACAAAAACGATATGTAAACGTCAATAGATTTTAACTATAGGCGCTAGGATATAAAGTTGAAAATCTATTAGTGACTGCTGAGCGATAACGATTGTCGTCTGCTGCCGACTGCTGTTTGGCTAAAGGGCCAGTTCATTAGTTATGGATAAATAAATAAATAAATATCTTGGGGCAACTCACACACGGCTATCTGATCCCAAGCTAAGCAGAGCTTGTGTTATGGTAACCAGATAACTGATATACATACTTATATAATTTATAAATACATACATATTATAGATAAATCACACCCAGACACAGAACAAACAATTTATTATGCTCATCACACAAAGTTTGTCCTGGGTGGGAATCGAACCCACGACCTCCGGCTCAGCGGTCAGAGCCACTTACCACTAGACCACCAGGCCCGTCAAATTTGAGTTGAAGACATCCATCGATATATAAGAAAATAAAAAATAACTGACGATATTGGCAACTTTTCTCTTTTGCTGAATGTACATAAAAAGGGAATACCAATACTGTTCACCACATAAATATAAAAAAACGAACGAAAGTGAAGTAGCTAAGTCCTTCACTGCAGCCTTGCAAGTGATACTTCTCGGGTGGAGAGAAATTGTCTGTTGTCCCCAAAGGTTAAGCAAAGGTTACCTTCGTCGGTGCTTTTTTACGGATGGGAAATTATTAAACACGGTGTCAGACTTATTTTGCCCTTTATGTTCGGGGCCGCGGTATCTCTTTCGCACAACCCGCAACCCTGGCAGTCTTTGAGGCGCGCCTAGAACACGAACGCGCCATAGACACGGACGGACTAGACGGACGGACGGTGAGCCACCCATTGCTCACAATCCACAGACCGCGCCCTACAACGTTGTGCCTAAGGTCACTTACAAGAATATTTTGCTAAAAACAAACTCTATCAACTAAGCGTTCACTTTCCGATTTCCTTGGTTATCAATAATATATTCTGCACAGGCTTGCAGGATCACTGAAGCACAAAAGCTTACCATTTTGTCTGTGTAGATATTTATTTATTTATTTGGTACACTAACAGCAATTCATACTAAAACTTACAAGGATCTATGCAATAATACAAAAGTGCCGGTATGTTTGCCTAGTACATGTATACGCAGCATTCACAATAATGACAACAAAAAATTTACGAATAAAATAACACTATAATCCTTACTAATATTATAAAAGCGAAAGTAAGTTTGTTTGTTTGTTACCTCTTCACGCTTTAATGGCTACACCGATTTTGATGAATTTTGGAACAGAGTGGTTTTGGTAACAACAGTTAGTTGAAAACCAGGAAACGGACATAGGCAAATACATATATTTTTGAAAAAAGTGGGATGTGTGAGAGAAAGAAGGAAGAAAAGGGAAAACTTAGCGTTGCTATTACAAATCAATAAGGCGCAAGAGGAACTGTGTAACCCCGAATTTAACGCGAGGGAAGCCGCGGGTTAAAAGCTAGTATTAACATAAAAATAAATGAAATTGTATGAAAATTAAATTAACTTTAAAAAATTGATAGATGAATATTAAATTAACTTGATAATTAAATAATATGATTTACTTTATTTATTGATGGAAACACAAAAGTGTAAGTGGATCGGATATTTTTTAAATACTAAGTACATAGTTTTGCTTTTAGCCGCTTTTTACCTGATGTGAAGTGATCCATGCGGCCTAGGGTGGAGCACGCTTGTCTTTAAGAAATCGATTCACTCGTACTTTTTAGAGATTCAGCTTATATCTAGACTCAGCTTTATATCTCAGCATATTTTAAAAACTGTATAAATATACAGTACTAGCTGGCGCCCGCGGTTTTGCCCGTGTGGTGGTCGAAAAAAAGTATTCTATGGGTTATTCCAGACTATAATCTTACTCTGTGCCAATTTTTTATCAAGATCCGTTCAACCATTTTGATGTCAAAGAGTAACAAACATCCATACATCCTTCCTCACAAACATTCGCCTTGATAATATTGTATATAAATAATTATAATATTTATAAGTAGGATTGTTTATACGTATATGAGGTATGCTAGCATAAACAAAAGAGTTTCGCAATTCACAACAGAAGCCTGTATTTAAAAATAGAAGCAACATGCGCACGCCTTCCGTTCGTCCGAATTTTAATATTCTTGTTGTTACAAAGTGTTCGCAATAAACAGCCAACGAGTAAATTACATTTTAAACGGATTTTTACAGTATTTAACAACAACACGTCTGACGCATGCATAATGAGCTCTTTGGCCAAAATAGTTATTTTTTGCAGATGGAATTCATCAAATAACTTCCTCCGGTCAGGGCGGAGCGGGGGGGGAAGTGTCAGACTTGCAATGTCTAAAACCCACCCATGTTCTTCTATTGCCATTTATTATTTATTGGTTTCTACCCTGGCAGGCGGTAGCCCTGGCAGGCCCCTCTGCTTTGCTGACATCTCTGTGAGGCTCGCGTGGAATACTAACGCGCCGTCGACACGGCCTGTGATACAGCCGGATGGCGTCGCGACAGAGCTCTTAGAAGATGGCGGGATGAGTTGGATAAAACCAATGACCAGTGCTGAATTAACCCTGAATCTAACCAAGTGAAAGTCATAGGGAGAGGCTTTTGTATAGCAATGGAATGACAGAAGCTACCAGAAAACAGCAAATAAAAAAAACACGCAGTTCTTAGAATTTGCTTCTTAGGACCAAAAACGAATTACAGAACTAGTACAATGCTAAACTAAAAAATAAAATAATACCAACACGAACGACTTACTTTCCTATCTACAAAACAAACCAATCTGCCTAAACTATCTGTTAGCTCAACGTAAAATCAACACATTATCGCGCCTTCCATTCGATCGCCTGCAAAGCTGCTATGTGGCATCCTGCACCAGATGACAGCCTTAATCCTCCGATTATTACTTACATTTCTCACGCGAACATTCAGCGAACTATCCTTAATCAACGCTACTATGATTTATAGGAAACGCAAGGGAATTCCATTTTGTAACGGGAATGTTAGAAAAGAATTGTCTTGTGAAAATATTTTTAAACGGGGTCTGAACAATGGACCACGTAATTCGTGTTGCGGGGTGTCTGGTTATGTAAGCTTGTTGTATGAAAAATCGTATAGTTCTAGCGTTTTCCAAGCTCATGTTAGAGTTTTAAAGAATTTTTATGATACTATGGTAGATAAAGTTGCTGAAGGTTATAAAATTTCATATTCGGTCGCATTTCTTTGGTTCCTTAAGCCGATACCTCCGATAGTACCAACAGGTAGATAATGATACAATAATTGCACAGGGTCGTCACACCTGGGGGACTTGCCAGAGCTTCCGCTTGAAAGGGTTGTATAAAAGAGATACCGCGGCCCCGGAATATAAAGGGCAAATGTTCCTTACATGGGTAGGTGGTGGGAAAGGAACAGTAAAATTCTGTCACTCGCTCCTGTTCCGCCCAGAGCGTGAGAAGTAATTTGAAGATTTTCCATCCGCAAAAAAATGGTCGTCATACCAACCAAACCCTTGGATCTACCACATAAGCAGTACTATACACAATAGCTCATGGCTTTCAAAGAAAAGATAGGTACAAACGAGGTAATTAAACAGGATCGTCAGAAACAGTTGAAATTTCTTTAAAATATATTTTGGTTTTCGAATAAAGTTAAATTTACTTGATTGAAAACAAACAGTTCATTAGATATGGATAAAATTTGAGTTGAAGACGTCCATCGGCTTCTTACAATAAATATAACTGACGATCCTGGCAACTTTTCTCTTTTGCTGAATGTAGGTACATAAAAAGGGAATACCAATACTGTTCACCACATAAATATAAAAAACGAACGAAAGAGAAGTAGCTAAGTCCTTCACTGCAGCCTTGCAAGTGATACTTCTCGGGCGGAGAGAAATTGGTTTACTATCTCTAGTGCATTAGGTATCTACTAGAATTTCTGCAGAATTACCACAAACTGTATGGACGGCATACTCATGTAAGCTCAAAGAAAAAATAAATAAAAATAGAACTTAAAAACAATTTCATCATTTCAGGTCATTTCTATAAATGAGTAACTTAACGCAAAGAAGTTTAATGCTTGTATGTAAAGAAGATATTTGTCCGTTAACAGGTCAACCGTTCGTATCGTTTTTTAGTAAGCTAAAACTTGGTATTTTTGTCCGAGCTAGTATGCTTATATTTTTAGAGTTTTTATTGACGACTAGCTGTTCCCCACGGTTTCACCCGCGCTGCTCAGCAACTGTTGGTCGTAGCGTGATGTTATATAGCCTATAGCCTTCCTCAAGAAATGGACTATCCAACAATAAAATAATTTTCTAATTCCAACCAGTAGTCCCTGAGATTAGCGAGTTCAAACAAACAAACTCTTCAGCTTTATAATATTAGTATAGATAAATGTTGCACTACGACTGCAGTGACTTTAAAGGATATAAGATCATTCCTTTTCAACAATGTGTTTTTAGCAAATCAATATTTTTGATTCTGTTTTTTTTTATTTGACTTATTTTTGAATTAGTTTATGCCCAATACTGCTCTCGCATAGATTTCGGTAATGGTCCTGCGGCTTCGTACTACTAGAAAAGTACTTACTTTTTACAACAGGTCATAAACTATGTGTGTCAAATTTCATTCAAACAAGACTAACAAACATCTTAGGCTATTGATTTAAAATATGAATAATAGGATGCATATTGAAGACTGGCGCACTACAATTCAACTGTGCATATCCTTTCGGAAACAACAGGCGTGATCATTAAATTTAAAACAACATCCTCGTATTAAATTTCAACTGCAGCGTACGAACACAATAACGCTTGCTTCTACGCCATTCCAGCAACATAAACTCTGAAATTTAATGCAACAGAAACATAATAAGCTACAATAAACAAGCTTGCAGTATATTCAGCGCAGCTCTAAGTTCTGCCGACACATACTCGGGACTAACGCAACATGTTTAAAGTTGGCAAGTCCCAAGTGTCCGTGTTGTTTGCACCGTGTGGAGAGGAGTAACGCAGCCTACGTAGTCCGGGCTACGGTTCATGTGTGTACAGTCAATAACTCTGTGCTTCGATGGTCCAATGAGGGTTAACAACCAAGCTGAGCTTGAGCTAGAGTCTAGTTCAGAACAAACAGGTTGATGGTTGAGCCTAAAACTGGTGAGGAACTATTTTAAAACCGACTTCAAAAAAGGAGGAGGTTTTTAATTTGTCGGAATCTTTTATTTTTATGTAATTGTGTTCACCGATTACTCAAAGACGCCTGGCCTGGTTTGCATTTTTTTCGGAAGTAAATATATTTTCCACTTTTAAGTTTTTTTTTTGTTAAACAACTGTTCACTTTAAATCCTTACTAATATTATAAAAGCGAAAGTAAGTTTGTTTGTTACGTCCTCACGCCTCAATGCCTAAACCATTTTTGATGAATTTTGGTACAGAAATAGTTGGGATGGCTCCCAACTATTTCTTACAATAAATAAGGCGCTAGGGCAAAAACTACATGTAGCATGTGATGTGTTGTATTGTTTCAGGTTTGCTGTGACATTTTCTGCATAAATCATTTCTAATTATTAACGCGAGCGAAGCCGCGGGCAAAAGCTAGTAGGTAACTAGATAAACAAAAAAAAATATAAATTGTACTAAGTTGTGATATTTGTTCTTTAACACCATAACATCACGCCTGCATACCCCGAAGGATTAGACAGACATGTACCTAATAGTACACCCACATTTCGAAAGTTTTTTTTTCCTATGTTTTAGGGGGAGTGCCTATTGCCATCAACTGGACACAGTCTAGTCTTCGGAGACTTGTGAGAAATCCTGAAAGAATGACCTCGAAATCATACTCAAGACCTAAAGCTCAGCAGTCTTGCGACCACTAAACCAACTGCAACGACGCAGGAAAGGTTTCAATGTCAAGTTTGCATCGTACTATCATCATCATTTTCCTGCCCTTGTCCCATTTTATTTGGGGTCGGCGCAACACGTTTTCTTCTTCTATTCTCCCCTATCAGACGTCATGGCATCATTTACTCCTTTCTCCTTCATATCACTCCTTACACAATCCATCCATCTTTTCTTTGGCCTTCCCCTCGCTCTCCGTCCATCAACATTCAGATCCATCACTCTTTTAGTCACATGTCCTTCATCCCTCCTCATCACATGTCCATACCAAGACAAACGACTCCCTTTCAATTTTTCTGTAACAGGCGCAACTTTCAAACTTCCTCGAATATATGCATCGTACTATCCTTACTAATATTATAAAAGCGAAAGTGAGTTTGTTTGTTTGTTACGTATTCACGCCTAAATGGCTGAACCGATTTTGATTTATATATTGATTTTTTTAAAAAAAAGATTGAGATATGAGGGAGAAAGAGGGAAGAAAAGGGAAAACTTGACATTGCTATTACGATAAATAAGGCGCAAGGGCAAAAACTACTGTAACTGTGTTACCCCGAATTTAAGACGAGCGAAGCCGCGGGCAAAAGCTAGTACCTAATATTATAAATGCGAATGTTTGTGAGGATGGATAGATGTATGTATGGATGTTTGTTACTCTTTCACGCCAAAACGGCTGAACGGATCTTGATGAAATTTGGCACAGAGTTAGATTGTAGTCTGGAATAACACAGATACATCGATCATCACACGGGCGAAGCCGCGGGCGCCAACTAGTAATTCATATTATGATTCTGCATAAACGGCCATTCTGGACACTTAGGTCCTTTTGCAAAAAATATGATTCGAGATTTTCTTACCATTTTCGATGTTACTCTATAAGTATATTGTGTCCGATTTAGGGATATTAAAGCCTAGCAAAGTGTGTTGTAACAACTTGGTTTTGGTCCATTAATGTTTGGGTATTTGATACAGAACACTATTCAAGCGAAACAGGGCCTATATAGCCAAACAGCAGACGACAGCAGACGACAATCGTTATCGCTCAGCAGTCTACTAATACATTTTCAACTTTATACCCTAGCACATATAGTTGAAAATCTATTAAAGACTGCTGAGCGATAACGAACGAAACAAACAAAAACGATATGTAAACGTCAATAGATTTCAACAATAGGCGCTAGGGTATAAAGTTGAAAATGTATTAGTGACTGTTGAGCGATAATGATTGTCGTCTGCTGCCGACTGCTGTTTGGCTCAAGGGCCTGGGATACTGGATTAAAAATGTCGTCAATTTACCTACGTGTTTTAACTGAGTCCATTAACTTAACTGAAACAATTTAATCTGCCCCCCACACAGTATACTGTTAACTTTATTACTGCATGTTACGTGACATCCAGTAATCCTTACTAATATTATAAAAGCGAAAGTGAGTTTGTTTGTAACGTCTTTACGCCTAAATGGACAAATCGATTTTGATGAGTTTTGGTACAGAGATAGTTGGAACTCTGGAGACGGACATAGGCTACAAAAAAGTGAGAAAACAGGCAGAAAAAGTAAAGAAAAGGGGAGAGAATGAGATTTTATTTTCGATCATCACGCGGGTTAAAGTTAGGGTTAGCCCAAAGTAACTATGCCACGCGAACGAAGTGGCGGGCGGAAGCTAGTACAGTTATATTTTTATTTCCTAAAGTTTGTTTTTCCCTATATACTCTAGTTTAAGATCTACTGGCTGAACTATGCCAATATTTGTGTGGGAAATCTCTTGACCTACACTTCTCGTTTATAAAACTCATTATCTGCCTAGCCTTTTTCCCAAGCAAGGGTTGACTTTTAGGGCCTTATCATACTAGCGGATTGCGAGCATCTTCAAAGCGAAGCGGGCGCGCAGCGAATGTGTCGCGAACAAGCCGCGGCTGCTCAGCGAAGACGTTGCGGACGTGCGGCAAATTCGCAACGTTTTCGTCGCGTGTTTGTAGCAAGTTAACGACGCAAAATACACTCAGTAACGTACGTCCACGGTGCTATTCGCGGCGAATTCGTTGCGCGTCCGCAATGAATTCGCAGCGCATGCGCGGCGTGTTCGTTGCGCGCCCGTAACGTATTCGTTGCGCGCCCGCTTCGCTTTGAAGACGCTCGCAATTCGCTAGTATGATAAGGCCCTTAGCTCACCGTCCGTCCGTCGATTGACGACAGGCCTTGTCGACGGCGCGTTCGTGTTTCACGCGCGCCTCAAAGAGATGTCAGCAAAGCAGAGGGGCTTGCCAGAGCCTCCGCCTGCCGGGTTTGCGGGTTGTTCGAAAGAGATACCGCGGCCCCGGAACGTAAAGGGCAATAGAAGGAACATGGGTGGGTTTTAGTCAGTACAAGTCTGACATGCCCCGCTCCGCCCAGAGTGGGAGAAGTCATTAGATGATTTCCCAACCGAATAAAAAGGGTTGTCTTTCAGTCTAATCGGATGCAGCCGAATACCAGTATTTACACCTATCTGACTTTGTTTCTTCTTCCTAAATCTAGCCGAGTTAGCCTAAAAGTTTTCATACACGTAGTTTGTCTCATTTGCGGCCCTCACGTTCCGTACGAAAAGACCTATGCTTAAATACTTAGAGAACAACTACTTTTGGAAGCCAACAATGAAACGGTATTAGGTAGCATTTACGTTTAATATTAGTAGTTTGTTCACACGTTTGTTGTCTTGTGTAAGAAGTGTGTCTAAATTTGTTTTTGACGGCTCTGTTGAAGCAGTGGCCGAGAGACTGAATGCTTCTTTTTTGTTGTTAGGTAATCATCGAATAAGTCCCCCTGCTCTGGGCGGAGCGGGCAGGAGTGTCAGACTTGTACTGACTAAAACCCACCCATCCTTCTTTTGCCCTTTATGTTTGGGGGCCACGGTATCTATTTCGAACTACCAGCAACCCCGGAAAAACACAGAACCCGGTAACTAGGTCCTTAGGGGCAATTATTTCTACTAGAACCATTTGGAATTTGATTTTAAATATTGCATTACAATTGGGAATCTTTATTAACATATCAGCTTCAGGCACTACATTTTACTCGTATTATTTGCATGTTAAAAACACTCGATACGTCGGTGCTGTATATATTTACCTTCAGATGATGATTATTTTAAATTTCAATGGTCGATCTCGAACAGTAACATTACACGCAAACGGTCCCAGTGAATACTCACCTTAAAACAAAATGTGTACTCTGTGTTCATACTTCTACTTTAGCCATTTCGCGGTTGAAAAGTTAGGCAACAAAAGACTATTTGAATGTGGTATTATTATGAATATTGTTTCAAAACTGTAACAGCTTGCAGTTAAATAATACTATATATTTATTCCGCAGAAAATTTAAAATTTTGTGACTCAGTGCGGTTGGTTTCAGCTTGAAATATAGGATAGTTGTGAACCGAAACATAAGTTCGTACGTGAGTGTATGTTTGTTACTCCTTCACGCAATAACTGTTGAACATATTTGGCTGAAGTTTAGCACCTATAATATATAACATACCAATACTTTAATATGGCAGTATGATCCGGTGCATGAGCTACTTTATTAAAAATTGCAATAATATAAAATTTTAGGTTCAAAACAGCACATGAAATTAATTCTAAATGGATTTTTACATCTAAAACTGCACCGATGTTGCATAGTTTCATTGTATTAGTAATAAAGATTTAATGATCAAACCAGCATAATATTTAATAGGTCTTAATGACGTGCGATATTTCAGAACGCGCCCTCTTAAGACGATCACGTCATCACCTGTGGTGCCTACCACAGGCATTAGTGATCGCAGTTTAATATTATTAGCAGCCAGCTGGAAGCTTCTCCTCTTGATGTGATCCATTAGTTTCGTGACGTAATAGATTGGTAATATTCTAAGACATATTCTATTGTTACAGCTACAAGACCTCATTTCGAATGTGAATTCCAGCGATTTTAAACATCGAATGAAATTCTAATCCACATTTGAAATGCAGTGAGCATTGCTTCTCCCTAATGGGATACGAACAAATATTAATCGATTTGAAATCGCGAATCGAGTGAATTGAAACCAAAGCGTCAGTAATAATGATCGGAGGGCGTACGGTGACTCTAATATAGCCTGTGTACACATATGGCCGGATATTAATGAGCCAATCGGCGCGTCAGACCGACGGAACCCGCTCGCATTAGGGGCCCAAATCGCTCATCCATTATCGAAGCCTTGATGGCAAAGTATTAACTTTTATAGTCTTTTATGATTATAGTATCGATGTAAATCATTGTATCGATAAAGCGGACTATATCGGTACAGCACTAAAACTGATTGATATGTAGTAATTAATGTTCGGTTGGTCGTAAAGGAATGAGGTCAACTTTAATAGTATGTTTGGCTCAAAATGGCTGAAATTAATTTAGAGAGTATGTCGTGCCGTGCTTTCGGTAATCCCGCTTGTGTGGTGGATATGACATCATCATGTAGCAGTGGCTTATGTTTGCTAGTTGTGATATATAGGGTAGGGCTTGAACGTATTTTAACTACAAGAATGTAACGTTGATTTATAATTTTAGTTTGACTTCGGTTTATGGCGATAGGTTCACCTCCTAAGTACATGGAACTTGAATATAATGTGGGTGCACCATAGTTGGCTACACCTCTGCCTAACCCTACAGAGATTGCAGATTCTAGACCATAGATGCATGTTAGCCGATACTGACGTAGCAACTGTCGTAGCAACGGCGTAGCTAAGTGTAGTCGAGTTTCGTAGCAGCCTACGAACTGGAGTTCACGTTTAAAAATGCTGTGCTCAGGCTTGCTTAATAAAGGTTTTCTCATTTGATAAGCAAGCCAAGAGTAAAAAAGAAGTTGTCTGGTGATTATTGACCATTCTTTATAGTGTGGTTAGTACATAAACTGATGTCAGCGTTTTAAGGCCTCTGTGTTGGTTTTACATGCCGTCTAAAATATGACTTAGACATGCTAGTTCGGTTTCCTCACGATGATTTTCTTCTCCGAAGCAAGTAATAATCTTACAATATGCACAAGATTTTGAAAAAGAATCGTGCATGAGTGAATCGGAACCGTACATCTAAGGTTTCCATACAAACTTGTGACTTAGAGATATGATTTTTCCACAACTCTAAGTGATCACAGATTTGAGTATATGGTTTTTATTTCAACGCGATACCTCCACGCGATCTCGAGATAAGGTAAGGTCATGAAAGACAGACAGACACAGACGGACAACAATTTCATCCAATAAGGGTTTCTTATTTCCTTTCGAGGTTCCATACTTTTTTTTTAAACGTTGCCCCACACTAGGAATTTCTCCTGTATCGTGGGTGCGTTTACAAACATTTAAACTCCCATACACAAACACCCAACTTAAACGTCAGAAGTGCGTGTCTTGGGTTCAAACTTGAGGCGGATTTCGATAGACCACTAGACTATCACTGATAGATAAACACACAAAAATATTTTGGCCAAAATTTTGACCATTGTTACGCACTTCAAAAGCCCAAAATCGAACAGAAATGCAGTAAAGCATGGTCATATCACTGCCATTCCAAATGCACAATCAAAACACCTCGTGTATTTCGATAATATCGTCATTTGTTTCCACTGAACATCAACAGTGGCGATATTGAGCAAAAGCACACACTCATTAGCATAATGCTCTCCCAAATATCAGGTCTCGGTTCAAATCGGTATCGATATGAAACGATTTACGTATCGATATGGAAAGTGGTTAATTCATTGCTCTTTTAGTGGCGATTAAACCAATATAGTTGAACTGATAGGGGAATGAACGGTGAATATACACGCGAGGCAGAATGTGGTGTGGTACAGGTTATTTTTTTTTATGATTGTGAGTTTTTTATAGTGATCAATAGAAAACAACAATGACGTTTTATAAAAAAGTCTTTCAAACAATCTCTATAACAGGACTGTCGATCTGTTAAAAAAATATTCATAGAGGACTTTATTTCGTTATTAATATGGCAATACAACGATAGTTTTAAGTATCGGGAATTAATCACTAGTATATGTGCACACCACAAGCAGAATAGTAAAAGGACAATTAGACAACATTACAGAATTTAAAAAAAAAAACAACAATAGAAATAATAAAGAATTAAGTGTAATAAGTTTCGTAATTATAATATATATATTCTATTATATTTCTGAAAGTTATTCAAATGCACTTAATACAAAATTATTGAAATTAGTTACGCCTCTATAATAATTCAGGTTACTGATTCACGATAGAAATAAAAATCAAAGTGTCCCAATAAAATTATATTTCTTACCCATCGTCTCTTTGACCAGTAAATATTCTTGGAACGGGCTGTCGCGTCTCGACGGCATTAGAAACTTCGTGAAAATGAATGAGTAAATTAATAAATTATGCAAATTATAAAAGCTTCCGAGTTTTGCTGGTTTTCAAAGAAATAGAATGTCGAGCCTTTTATGATCTAAATAGTCATCGGATAGTCAAAGAAAATTAACTGTGCTACTTATCTTTTCTTAGAAATACCCTTTCATAGTTTCTAAATGGTACAAGGTACCCGTGTTCTGATTTATATAAAAAAAACAATGATAGAAAGGAAAAAAGGGAACCCTTATAGGATCAGTTTGTTCTCCTTTTTTTTTTTTTTAAAAACTTTGCCCCAAACTTGGAATTTCTCCTGTATCGTGGATCCTTACAAACTTTCCATCTCTTATACACAAACAGCCCGAACCGGAACAACTAACTCTAGATTATACAAAAACTTGTTCCGTGCGCGGATCAACCAGCCTTACCAAGAAGTATTGTAGACGCGGTACTAAATGGGTTGTGGAGGTCAGATAAACAATCTCTCCTTGTTCTTGTATTCAGTTGTATGCGGTTAAACTGAAAGTCGACCCCAACTTGGAAAAGGCTAGGCAGATGACGAAGATATGGTTCCAAAGCGAAACCATGCTGTGTATACCTAAGTCTTTAAAGTTACAGGTCCAACACAAATGGTACACCACCCACTATTCCAAATTAAATTCTAAAATTCGCCAGTAAAATGTGTTTCAAACGATATCTGGTACTATTACGAGATCGTGCACCATTTCTCAGCGCCAAGCGAAGCATTGGAGGCTAGGAGGCGAGCGCGCGTGCCTCCGCAAGCGGGCCGCTTATTAAACGAATTCATCATAGTTAGGACATACACTATATTGTATAGGTCACGGATATTCCGTGCCGGTAACCTTTTTGTAATTAATTTTGTGCTATTAATTGTGGTGGTATAGAAAGAAACAATTGATGGACAATGCGACGGCACGGACAGCAGACATGGTGGGCACAGTGTCTGAGGGATGGAGGATCGACTGCTATGCTGCGTGTCGCGGGTTCGATTTCCGCACGAAACAAATATTTGTATGACCTGCAGATAGTTGTTTCGGGTCTGGCTGTTTGTGTATATGAGTTTATATGTTTGTAAACGCACCCACAATACAGGAGAAATTCCTAGTGTGGAGCAAAGTTTAAAAAAAATAGAGGCAGAGGTTACCTTACCTTGCATTTATGAGGGTGGTGATCCAATTGTAATTATATGAGTCTGAAATCGCCAACCCGTCTTGCGCGAGCGTGGTACGTAATCAATGCTTGTGCCTTTTATGTATGAGAAGTGAGTTTGCTCTAGGACAGTAACACAAACAGGCTGGTATTATTATAATAGCTGGCGCCCGCGGTTTCGCCCGCGTGATTCCAGACTATAATCTACCTCTGAGCCCAATTTCATCAAAATCTGTTCATCCGTTTTGACGTGAAAGAGTAACAAATATCACAAACATTTGCATTTATAATTTTATTAGTAGGATTATTTCAATTAATCTATATTTTTCCGTTTTTTTTTTAAATAGAGGGTGGCTTTCGTCACCTATGCTAAAGGTCGGTAAGACAGGAAGGACCATTTTTTTTATTAATTTTGATACCGTCTAAAGTATGAAAAGAATATTTACATTCATAGTTGTACTTTATCAGAAGTTTTGAGCTTGTATGATTAATTTTAGTCTGCTAAGAGCTGGTAACCTGACAGAGCAGTGCAGCTAACGCAAAAACAAGCCTCATATTTTGAACAATAGGTAAAAGCAACAAAACAAATATAAGAACTACCATAATACAATAAAATGAACCTTACAATTGTAGCGTGTTGCGTTATTGCACACGACAAATTCTCATTCGTAAGAGATCAAAGCTTTCTTTGTCATTTGATTTATAAAGTACGCACGGAGCCTCTTTAAGTGGAGCTCTTCACAAATTCTTTCCTTTTCTCATTTTTTTCCCTTTTATCTTCACTTACACACGGGTATTTTTAGCTGATTCGCTGCAAGGGTTGTTGTTCTAAATCCTTGTGAGTCGAACAAATTACTCGAGTAGCTGTAGATAAGTGACTAGCCACTTAGCATTTTAAAGACGGTTCTATGGTGCTCGTCAAGGGCTGGCTCGGGAAATACAAAATATTTAAAGCTAAGTATTATTGGTGATGTCGTGATAGACGGTGAGGTAAGCGCCCGCCTCTCGCCAGATGATAACAACATCTGTGTGACTTGTTTCATTTTACAGTTATATTTTTTTTATTTTTTTTTATTCTTGTATAGTTTTTTTACTGATTCGTGTCAATGAGCGGACATGGTGACCCTGTAGATTCTTATACGCTTGTTAAGTTTTTTTAACGTATTATTTTATTTTACGTTTTGTAAAGTTAAGCAATGACTTATTTTCGGGCATACGCTGTCCTCTCATACTTAAGCACTAACGCTGTAACAACAACATTGTAAAACCAAATGTTTTTTAAAAGAGTAACCATGGAGTTCGTCGTCATCGTTCATCGTTTCCCATGGAGCCGAATGCCGGTTCTAACGAATGGAACGACCAACCCGAACCCTGAATCTTTTCTCGAATTTTTATAAGTGCCCATGTAGGCCTACGTAAAATAAAAATATTTTGATTGATTTATTCTCATTCATGAGGTTGTGAATTCAAATCCGAGCAAGTACCATGGCTTTTTCAATTCGTATGAACTTTCTTTAGTTTATCTAATCTAAAAAATCACAGACATCGGCGAAGGAAAAAATCGTGAGGAAACCTGAACTAGCTTTTGCCCGCGGCTTCGCTCGCGTTAAATTTGGTAGCGCCTTATTGATTTGTTATAGCAACGCTAAGTTTTCCCGTTTCGTCCCTCTTTCTCGCTTATATACCACTCTTTTTTAAAAAAAAATTGCCTATGTCCGCCTTCTGGTTCGCAACTATCTCTGTACCAAAATTCATCAAAATCGGTTTAGTCATTAAAGCGTGAAGAGGTAACAAACAAACAAACTCACTTTCGCTTTTATAATATTACTAGCTTTCGCCCGCGGCTTCGCCCGCGTTAAATTTGGGGTAACACAGTTCCCCTTGCGCCTTATTGATTTGTAATAGCAACGCTAAGTTTTCCCTTTTCTTCCCTCTTTCTCCCTCACATCCCACTCTTTTTAAATAAAAATTAGCCTATGTCCGTCTCCTGGTTCCCAACTATCTATGTACCAAAATTCATCACAATCGGTTTAGCCATTAAAGCGTGAAGAGGTAACAAACAAACAAACAAACAAATAAACAAACAAACAAACTCACTTTCGCTTTTATAATATTAGTAAGGAAGTAATGATTTAAGTGAAATCGCCAACCCATCTTGAGCTAGCGTTTCATATCAATGCTCGTGCCTTCTCTATAAGAGAAGAGGCTTTCGCCCAGCAGTGGAATAGTTATAGGCTGATATTATTATATATTACTAGCTGCGCCCCGCGGTTTTACTCGCGTGGTTATAGAACAAAGCGGGGCAAGTTATTTGATGATTTCGCACCCCAAAATAAAAAAAAAACCTGGCAGACAATCGTCAAAAACAAACAAAGTAAATAAAAGTAATTAACCACATGGTCTTCACAGTATGGCTCGCATAGTATTGCTATTTAATTACCTCACTGATCTGTCTGTCGAAAATGTTACAGAGCTTGATATTTCGATATTGCCAAACAAAGGGATTTATTTCATTTAGGCTGTCCATTCTCTGATTGCACCCGCGAAAATCAATTTACTTGGATATCATATGGGGTTATATAATTCTAGGAATAGTCGACGTTGTAGGCTTTGGTAACTTTTGACAACAATTCTCATTCGTATACATCTTTTTTTTTTGTTTTAATGTTGCCCCACTCTAGGAATTATTAAAAACGCTTAAACTTACATACACAAACAGGACCCGGTACAACTATCTGTAGGCCATACAAATTTTTGTTCCGTGCGCGGAGCGAACCCGCGACACTCAGCGTAGCAGTCGATCGCTCAGCCACTGCGCCAACCGTGTCGTCAAATCATCTTACATCTTTGGAAAGAGATTGACCGGAGAGCACCGCACAGAGAGAAGAGTGAAAGGTTACCTCTGCCCAGTAGAAATTAATTTTACATAGACACACATAGAGTAATAAAACAAGTTTTATGATGCACAACGACATACACTATCATCTCCGGTACTTGTCCCGGGTAATTTGTAATCGGCGCAACACGTGTTTTCCTAATATTTACCTTTGTCAATTATAACGCTTTCACTTAATCCTTTTTACTTCATTATCCACACAAACTATCTGTGTTTTCTTTGGATATTTGCTCAATTCTAATTAAGTCACTTGTGCAACATCCCTCCTCATCAAATGTCATACCAAGAAAGACTTTCAAACTTCTTAAATCTAAATTTTTCACTTTATCCGTTTTACATGCTACCTAAGAGTTAGAAAGCAAGCGTTCGTGTTCCACGCGCGCTTCAAAGAGATCTCAGCAAAGCAAAGGTACCAACCGGGGCATCGCCTGGCCGGGTTGTGGTTTGTTCGAAACAGATACCGCGGCCCCGGAACATAAAGGGCAAAATAAGGAACAGGAGTAGGTTTTAGTCAGTAAAAATGTGACACTCCGCCCAGAGCGGGAGAAGTAATGATGATTTCCCATCCGCAAAAAAAGGGTTATAAAGCAATAAATAAAAAAAATGTTAGAAGTGCCTAAAATGATATTGTCAAAGGCGACCTCAGTTTAGTTTTTGAATAAATCAGGCTTGAAGTGAACCTATGTAACGAAAATACTTTCTTAACAAAACAACATCTTTGTAAAGGTTCAGAAAAACTCAATATAAGGTCGAGTTTATAGCAAAAAGTTTTACCTGTCAGCGTAGAAATGTTCGGACTTTTTATTATTATATTATTCACTTTTAACTTTACGCCCTTTGGGAATAAAATATCGCAGTCTTTTTCGACTTTCGGTAAAATTGCCTGTAACATACATTAAGCTACTTGTATATTTTATTTATATACGAAAGTAATATAACTAAATTATTAACGAGATTACAAGAGTGGAGTTTTATTTTTCACAAATAAACGATAACATAGGCAACTACTTTTTCGTTTATTTCGGAAAAATAACAACGAGACAATATTTTTGAATATTTCGTTTGTGGATAAATGCCATTTCGTAAGGGGCTATTCAATAAGCTGCTAAATAATGTACGAGCTAAACGACCAGAAACCCCATCAAATGCATTTCTATACATTTCGTTGCGAAGTTTATTCCTTATAGTAAACTATTGGTTCCTCACAGTCCGATGCTTTCGTCAAATTAACAATGGTGCTAGAAAATCTAGGTTCTTTAGAAAACTTGATCCTAGTTTTAAAAGTCCACTTAAAAACAAACTTCCAATCAACCAGCCTAATTAAACTTCTGAGTCAGTCCTCTACTTCGCTGAAAGCTTTTTGAGGGGAAACCGAATCACGTGAAATGCTTAAGTATCTAATTTTTGAGTGGATAAATATGTTAAGAATACCTACTTATTTTCTCAAGAACAAAAATACTTACAGGAGGTTAAAAATAGCGTTGTTATTTTTGATTTTATTGTAAGTAGATATTTTGTACCTGTTTTTCCTCACTGTCTGGTAAACATCCGCTTACTTGGTAAATTCATACTTACTAATATTATGATTGTTAAAGTAACTCTGTTTGATTATTTGCATAATTGATTGTATGTTATCTTTTCACGGCTGCTGATTAGATTGTTATAGAAATTGGCATGAAAATCTGAATGCAAAATTTTAATAAGCAAAGAAAACGCTATAAAGTTTCGAACAAATGCATTCGCTTTTGAACTTGTGAAAAAAAAACAAATGATACTCGCTTTTTTTTACAACCAGCCAGATATGTCCTCTAGATCAAAAGAGTTTACATAGGTATAACCTACTTGTATATAAATTATACAATAGTTGAATAATAGGTAATTTGAAATAGTATGTGTTGAATAGACTTTTTTGATGTGTGTAGAAACAAATTACGATAAGTTGAAAAGAAATACCAGATAAAGTAATCCTTTGTTTTTTTATTACATATAAGTAGGGTGAAAGTACCAGTTAGGATATAGTTGGCGTTTCACTTTATCGTCGTCTGAATCCCTAGTTATTGGTTCCCAATCGAACCCGCTTCACTAGTTTTGGGTTTAATATAAATTATTGGAATTTCCCCGGCATTAAAACTTGAATTGCCTCTAGGATCGTCGGTATTTAGTAGATAACCGAATCAAAAGTTCTTTGTGTCTCGACGAGCATTCTTGAATCAATACTATCTAGTTAGACAAGGTTTGTTTGGTTAATTAGAAAGTTCAAAACGTTTTATAGAGCGTCATTAGAGGTCTTGTGTTTCAAGTTTTTTCTGCGTTTTTGTCCGGGAGCTCTGTAATTGTCTGGACGGATTTTGGACGGGTGCCCAGTGATTGGCAATAGGCGTACTCCTATGGCTCTGCAGGCGTTAATATCAGACCGTCATCTGCAAAATATCGAACGTTTCAATTTTGCTTTACTGTCTAGTATTTAATTAAAACAATGGTATACCATAGTAGTATACGTTTAAGTGATTAACAACACCCTCGATTCAAATTCAAAACTACAACTTCAATCAAATTCACAGCACAGCATCTTCAAAATTAATCAAGCCAGCGCAACAGAATTTGCTAAACATTTCCCCAGAGCAGGCGCGGGTAGATAGCCTTGAATCATGGACCGATGTGTTCACGCGAATTGCTTTCAAGCTTCTGGGATACCCGCTTGTAAATTTTGTAGATTCCTGGGAAGAGATGTAACTATATTTAGTATTAGGTGGACAATGTCTCTCGATCATGGGGCTGAGTTTATTAAAAAAAAAAAAGTCTTTCTAAGGTTATGTAATGCCCTTGTTAGCCATCTAAAGCATGATACGAATAGAGATATTTTAGATATTCACTTAGTTTACACCACAGAATACCAGCAGTATTGCTTATTGTTGTAATGCTTTATTATTGCTGGGGAGTTTGTTCCGCCACGTCTTCTTCCCAGCTAAAACACTAGGAAGTGGCGAAGGGCAGGACGTTTTTGTGGGAATGTCTCTTGTAATGTGACGTTCAAAAAGTGCTGATTATCAGCCTAATTTGAATAAATTATTTTTGATTTTGCCATTCCCTCTTCCTGTAATCCATCCAAAGGTTGTCATGAAGCCGTGTCTATGGCGCGTTAGTGTGCAGAGGCGTCTGCCTGGGCCACCGCCTGCCGGGTTTGTGGATTGTTCGAAAGAGATACCGCAGCCCCGGAACGTAAAGGGTAATAGAAGGAACATCGATTGGTTTTAGTCAGTACAAGTCTGACAATCCCCGCACTCCACGTCCAGAAGGGCGGGGGAAATTCTTTTATAATTTCCCATCCGCAAAAATAAATATCATGAAAGATTGTCTTTTAGCGATCAGACTAATGATGTCGTCGATAATGCCGTCTTGACCCCTTCAACAAGTCGTCTAACATGGATATTTTCTACATCAATAAAATAGCCAACACACAAAACAATTCCCCTGAGAACATTATACCTCACATCCAATTTGTTCAAGACAATCCAAAATCAATAAATCTGTGATCAAAAGTCCGAAGTCGAATCTTAATTATCGAATGTTAAATTCTATTGGTAATTAATTAAAACGTCTTACGTGAGATTAGACAGTTAATTGATTGAACGGACTTTTGGTTTTAATGCTTTTGATTTCATTCCTGTAGCGTTCCACAGAGTCAAGAGCTGTTTATTATTTGAAGAGAACAAAACAATTTAAGTCTATATTCTCGATTGGAAAAAGTTGTTGGAATCTAGGGGATATTCTTTGAGTGTAAAGTGCGAGTGCAATATGCAGTAACTACTGTGTCCGACAGTTTGTTGAATAGAAAACCACCGTATGGCCGCACCTAAGTTTGGGAGCAGAGAATGGCCAACGTGGACGTAAGCTTTGCGGCGTGTGGTTTGCGCCAGATGCGAGCTGCCCAGTATTAATGTAGATATACTATATGTGTGTGGATGAAGTTTTTTAATTAAAATACTTATAGTCAAAATGTGGGACATTTCAATAATTCTCACTACTAATTCTCGTTGATTCGGGTTAACTGTTCGACCTTATTTAGTCGAAAGCTGGCAAAGCTAGCTAGTATTAAATTGTTTCGCTTTTATATGAATCTCCTTTTATGTTCGTACATATTGGGTCCGACGAGAAAATTAAGAACATCTGTGGCTATCTAGATCCCTAATTGCAAAATTCAAGGATATCTGAAACAAAAGACAACTCAACGCGGTAATGCTGCCAGCCTTCTGGGCACTTTTCCTGATGACTGCGATGCGGACGAATTTTTTGACGCCCTGTAATTTACCATTTTTTACTTGTACATATTTTTATTATTAGTTGGTGTCTACATTTAGTTTGTATGCTTAGTTAGATTAATTGAATAAAGTGGTTAATAAATTAGACAAAAGACATAGTACTTATTCCTTCTAGTACTCGTTCCTTCTTTCATAGTTTCTTTAAAACTCTACAAACAAAACTGTAAGTGTTCGACGCTGAGCGCACAGAGTAAATTAAACTGTCGGAAGCTATTAAGTATATATACACTTAACATATTACTTAGGTAATATTGTATATAACACCACAAAGTCAAATGTTAGCCACTGTTGACAGTAGCGAAGACCCTTAAGTTACAGCATGTTAAATTAAGTTTGAGTAATTGGTAACATGGGTCAAAATGTTTGGGCGTATACTGAGAACCAACCTGTTATATATTTAGTGATGTAACGCTGAGCGAAGGTTGTACCACGGAGTAGTAAGCAAATGGAGTGGCGATGTGACGGGTAGCTACGCAAATTAGAGGAGATATGTGTCAGGCCGGATTTGGTGCACCACTTGCGATTAGCCAGGGCAGCGAGTCAAATAGATGTCTTTCGATTTTTTGGCACTAACGTGTTATTCAGTGAATATTTTTATATTATGTTTCAAAAGCCTGGATTTGGGGAACATCAGCAGTAGAACAGTGATGTCTATAAATCAAAATTACGACATCGTATCAATGTATCAAAAGGTATTCATATATTGATTATTATACCTACACAATAAAGGTGAAAATTGTGTAAAACAGGCACTGACTTTATTTGACGTACTTCGTTGAGAAATATTCCTAAAACCTCTCCACATGTACTTCCTCCATGTTCCCAACCCTTTCGTATAATGTTTCGAGATGTTATTGTGTTCCCTTGATAGACGATAGACGTTACTAAGGTGACATCAACGCGAGGTGAGAAGGGAATTTTAAGCAATTGTCAGTTATGGTATACGACAGGCTTCTAGCTTCGGTGAAATTCGTGAGTTTGTGTACATGTTTAAGTATTTACTGACGTTTTTGATACAGAAATTGTTTTCGTTTTAGGTAAATGATCTTTGTAGACACAGTTTAAAAGTTAAAAAAATAAGAGCTAGATCCATTAAAACAAAGAACGCTGGGGAATTCTAGAAGCTTTTAGAACAACAAAGATTAAAAAAGAACAAAGCAGATGAAATTTATTCTTCTTTGTTCTTGTTGCGGGACTTTAAGGGAAGAATGTATTCATCATCATTTCAGCCCTTCGACGTCTACTGTTAGGCATGCCTCGCCTAACGTCTTCCGCCAGCGACCTTCGACTCCTCGCAACGTGCACCAAGTCCTCTGTCCAACTGGGGGGTGACTATTGGATTATATGCTTAGTAGCTGCTTTTAATTACATCACACTCAGATCCAGCTCTTCCCTTTGTGGTCCTCCCCCAGCGACGCCCTAAGCCGAGGCTCGTACCCCACAGGGGGTGCCCTTAGCGAGTAGTCGCTTGGTTTGTACGTAAGGCATCCACAGGAGGGCACGCTACAATAGTGGCGGTAAGTCCCCTCTTTGAGGAGTGGCTGGAGAGGCGTCATGGCGTCCTCACCTACCGCCTGACGCAGGTCCTCACCGGACACGAAAGTTTCGGGAGGTTCCTGCACATCATCGGGCGGGAGGAAGCGCCCGGGTGTCACCATTGTGACGATCGCCCGGAGGACACGGTGGAGCACACAGTGGCGATCTGCCCGGTTTGGGCGGAGCACCGCCGTGCCCTCGTAGAGGCGATCGGCGGCGGCGATCTCTCGCGTCCGGCCCTGGTTCAGGCCATGGTCCGGAGCGAGAGGGAATGGGAAGCGGTCACCACCTTCTGCGAAGCAGTAATGTTAGCGAAGGAGGTGGCCGGGCGTTTGAGGGAGAGAACATCTGCCCAACCCAGCCGCCGCGGGAGACGCCCATGGCGCCGGGCGCCGCGAGACGACTTCCGGCCACCGTAGATGCGGGCCTGTGGGCGGTGAGCAATGGGTAGTTCACCGTCCGTCCGTCGATTGACGACAGGCCGTGTCGACGGCGCGTTCGTGTTTCACGCGCGCCTCAAAGAGAGTCAGCAAAGCAGAGGGGCTTGCCAGAGCCTCTGCCTGCCGGGGTTGCGGGTTGTTCGAAAGAGATACCGCGGCCTCGGAACGTAAAGGGCAATAGAAGAAACATGGGTGGGTTTTAGTCAGTACAAGTCTGACATGCCCCCCCGCTCCACCCAGAGCGGGGGAAGTCATTGGATGATTTCCCACCCGAAAAAAAAAAAAAAAAAAAGGCATCCACAGGAAATCTGCGAGAAGCCACTAAAAAAACCTGCTATCTGCTATACATTAAAAATTTACAACACAAAAAATTCAGCTTAATCCACAATTTTAATGTCCCAGGAAACCTAATAGCCCAAAAGGTAGTCGATGCAAAACCTTTACAAGAATTTGCTTAACGTTCAGAAATATAGAACAAATATTCTTTCATAAGTGCAAGCTGGCTGTTCACATGTAGTAGTAGTGCCACGCCGGTCCGCGGACGTGCCGCCGCATCAGCACTTTTATTACTTACATTTTTCACTGCACATACTCTTCACACTACCTAGTGACGTGCGAGAACTTATAATTTTGCCACTTACTTACGTGTTGGAATTGCAAATGCGAATTGAGTGCTGTCGCATATTGGGAAACAAAAAAATATAGTTTGAAAAAGGAATATAGGATTGAAATTGAAAACATGTACCAATAACTCTATATTCTTTACGGTTTTTTTTTTTAATTACAGATAATAAAATATACTATGGACTGCTCCATAGTATATTTTATTATCTGTTGTAATCGGTTAATTTTAAAAATGCAATAAAATATTATACAAAAAAATATGCTTAAGTGTCTCAATTAGTTTAACCTTTTATATTTTTTGTTGTTTTTATATTTCCGTAACTGTACTGTACTGTACTGTAATGATTTATTTTATAATCTCATATTCTAAGTGACCTATTTGTGTTCTTTATGAGAATAAACGTCTTTAAACCGAACTTTTTATTCCTATTACGTTCATTTTTTCATACAGAAATATTCATTTTAGTCACAGGATCTTCCAATAACGAAGCCTCTTAGATTGGCAATCCTTCTCTAAGGAAATTGTTGAGATAGCGTTAAGCCTCTCTTCCAACACAACCACCGAAAGGGCTTAATCAGATGGATAAGCGCCATCACTCATCTGTATTCACGCTACGATCACAAACCTGCTGGAGAACTGGCCGAAGGAAGCAATAAATCGTCGGCATATTCAGCTGCGCACGTCTAAGCCTCTCAGTACACAAGCCACTGGACTGAAAAATATAGGACTTACAGGTATGCCTAGATTCATAACCGCTTTCACAGAATCAAACTCAGTTCTTGATAAAATCTTTTGTTCCATAACTCTAGGTGTGAAAAATGAAGGAGACGTCGTCGGAATTTCAATTGAAATTTTATAATGGAATTCCGTCCATCTTGAGTATTTAAAGATTGAACATTCTCGTAATTACTTATTCTTTTCGATACAAACGCGGACATTTCCCTAATGGTGTCCCTTTGTTTTATCCGTCGACATTAACGCCGAAAGGTTATGAGACAAGTCCAAGCCCCCTCCCCCCCCCCCCTCTGAACGGGCCGAGCCCCCCACCATGAATAACGTCTTTCACGACACGTCAAATGTGCCATCTATTGTTTAGATGCGAAATTTATCTGAGCGTGTCGTGTTCGATAAAATTTAACGTTTATTTGAGCGTTTGTAACAGAAGCGCGCCGGGTGTGGGGCAGCCCCGGGCTGTCAGCTTCGCCCTACAATATTCATTATTGACAATTTGAATGGAAGAGAAAAATGTCAGACCCGTGTTGTAGGTAATGTAAATATTTGATCAAATAGAGCGCTAACCCTACCCCGCTGCGCAGATGCGAGATATTTGACAGTTTTAAATTTACTATGTGAAATAGGGGCTTTCGGGAGCCGCGTATATTAATATATTATCCCACAGATAATACGCACATAAACCTGCCAGTTGTTTCAGAAAATAATCTGCCTGGCCAGGCCTTCATTTGCAATTTTTCTGCGGGAGTTTTAAATTTAAATTGACTTTTAAATATGTGGTCCTTCTCTCCGGAGTTTCATATTAGCATTTCGGTGGGATTAATTTTATTGTATTTAGGCTATTTAATTACTGAGTTGTACGGAACTAGGTAACTATCTAGACGGAGGACGAAACGAGGAAAATGGTTTCAAAAATATCAAATAACAAGCAGGATTGTTCAGCTAAACACACAACCCTTTCAAAACGGCACGCAATCAGCTGTAACGGTATTCTTCAAGTAAATAACGTTAGGAAGCCGCGCTCCACGTCCCAACGTTAATGTCGCTATAACCAGCACTTGTTGCGGCAGCCTGATTTATGAAGCAATGTTCAGCTTGATGGCAAATTATATAGCAATTAAAATTAATTACAATCTTAAAATATTAGGAGGTAACACACCTGCCACGGTAGAAGAAATCCCTCTCTGGGATCGTTGGCTTTAAGTCCAGTGAAAAACCCATATTTATAAAACGCAACTAATTGAACAATACAATATAGTAGTCGCCTAGGAAGCACTTATTTTCTTGTTAATAATACATTGACTGTTCATTTTAAATGTCATAAGATAACTATAAGATGGCGCAACGAGTGACTTGATCTACAGGCAATGTCCCTGCCGGGGTGGCAGGTTCTTCGAAAAGGTACCGCTGCCCCAAAATGCATAGAGCAAAAGAAGGAATATAAATGGAGTTTAGTCTGTAAAAGTCTGACACTCCCTTCCGCTCCGCCCAGAACGGGGCAAGTTATTGGATGATTTCATATCAGAATAAAAACGGCCAATCGACTGGATGCAGGTGTTTCCCGCGATTGTGTCGACCCAACGAGCTTTATGGAAACTTTGGCCTAACCTTGGCCACCACTCAGTAAAAACCTTGCTCCACTGGTCATAATAATGATAAGATATCTCTGCCCAGGTCCACTTAAGGCGCAAAGCCCAGTTCCCAACATCTCTTTTTAAACTTTCGTCTAACGGCGGGTTCCGGTGTTATGCTTATACTTACTTAATCTAGAAAAGTGGCACAACTTTACGTAAGTATTTATAACCTGCTGGCAGAGTAAGTTATCTATAAATTCAAAAGTTCGGCTTAGTGGCGTAAATACCATTTTTTAATATCTAGACTTGGACTTGGCTCAACAGTTTATTTATTTATCGCTTTTAACTTAAGTGAAATTCGTTTTTTTAACAAATTATTTATGTTTTCGGGGCCATATTACATTACTAATAAGCTTAATTAACATTTAATCAAGCTTTACTCGAATTGGAATGGGTCACAAATGTTTATATTAACACCTGAAACGGGATATTTACCATGTTTGTTATTTAATTCAAGTTTTACATTATATTTCGGCAATGTTGCAAAAGCTACGATCATGATGATCGCCATCATCTGAAACTATTAAACTCTTCTTACAGTCTGAAAGACATTAAGAAATTTGTTATTTTTTTAATGTTTTTGTCGAATCTATACTTCTATACTTACTAATATTATAAAGCTGAAGAGTTTGTTTGTTTGTTTGTTTGAACGCGCTTATCTCAAGGACTACTGGTTGGAATTGGAAAATTCTTTTAGTGTTGGATAGTCCATTTCTTGAGGAAGGCTATAGGCTATATAACATCACGCTACGACCAACAGGTGCTGAGCAGCGTGGGTGAAACCGCGTGGAACAGCTAGTCTTAAATAAGTAGAATTACATACATAACTTCACGCCTGTGATCCGCGAAGGATTAAGCAGAGGCATACCGTAAAGTACCTACACATGACGGCACAACAACCTATACAAAACTATTTTAACCTGATCTCTCTACTGCGGTGTGCGATCCGTAGTAGAAAGATCAGGTTATAATAGTTTACACCTACATTATGCCAGTTATGTCTAGGTTCCATGTAAAAGGACGAGACCTATTGTCATTAACCTGACACAAATCCGGACTACGTGGCTGCTACTGAGAAATATCTGATGGGAAACACCAATAGCCACTTGACTAATCCGGGGATTAAACCCTGAGTCTCTTGTTCAGAAGACCTCTAATCCAACGAGGTAGTACAATAGAAATATTCTTTAAAAAAAACAAATTTCCATTAACTTTGATATTGAAAGTCGCGGTAACCAGCAGCCTAGTAAAGACTTAACAAAAATCATGCAATAATTTACATGTACCTACTAACTCCTACAGAAACTCTGTACTAAGAAGTTCTCTTTAGGGCTTCTTACAAGAAATAACTTAATACGAAACATAGTTCTAGTTTACCCCAAGAAGTTAATATATTCCTGGAGAATAGTAACTGTATCACATACAAGTATATTACATTATACACATAATACTGGAGGATGAGTCTAAATTCATTTACTTAATGTGGAACACTAAATCTCAACGGCGAAAGGGTAGATGATACATATAAGTAGCCGCAATAAAAACAAACAGCAAATAAAAACAAAATCAAAAAGTCTTTTATTCAATTTATTCTGATAATCACCACTTTTTGAACGTCACATTACAAGAGACAGTCCCACAAAAACGCCCCGCCCTTCGCCACTTTCTAGTGTTTTAGCTGAGAAAAAGAAATGGTGGAACCAACTCTCTAGCAACACATCTGTCTGTCAGGTTAGAAGAACCAGATTTTATACAATTCCGTTTATCACAAGGTAGGTGTTTGTTGAATGGCAGCCCTATTTAACAATATTTTTTTTACCATTTTATGAATAATGGTACGGAACCCTACGTCGAGGAGCCCGTGACTAAATAATAGCAGTCGCTCGGGTCGATCTTTAGGTTAAGCCGCGCTTGCCTAGGTTGGTCTGTGGATGGGTGACCACCCGTTACGTACCGAGTTTCCTCCGTGCCTCGGAAGGCACGTTAAGGCGTTGGTCCCGGCTGTCATTTGTAGATCTTTGAGTCGTTACAGGTAGTCAGAATTCCGAAAGTCTGACAGCCAGTCTTACCAAGGAGTATGGCATTGCCCAGTACTAACTGGGTTGTGGAGGTCAGATAGGCAGTCGCTCCATGTAAAATACTGATATTCAGCTGCATCCGATTAGACTAGAAGCCGACCCCAACATAGTTGGGAAAAGGCTAGGCAGATGATGATGGTACGGAACCCTACGTGCGCGAGTCCGACTCGCACTTGGTCGGGTTTTATTCTTTGAGTCAACTGTATTAAATTGAAAAAAATCCATGGACTTTATGACTAAAGTAACTTCGATATTCAATACATTTGACATTCTACATTGAATTTTCAGTATATCTGGTAGTTTCGAAGCCAGCGTGCACGAATGCACGTTCTTACCTCGCCGACCTGCTAGTCGGCTGTGACATCGAGTTCTTAACATCTGTTTACCGGCGCACTTAGGACCACACGCCGTTTGCTGTCGGCTTCAAGCATTTTCACTGCAGCTATCTTTTGAGCAGAATATCTTTTGAAATGGTTACATTTCAAAATGTTTGGCTCTTTGTCTTTTGTATACAATAAAATGAATCAGAATATCAAGACGGTAACTAGTTAGTTTTCTTACAAAAGAAAGCTCGTGAACATATTTACAAGAAGTTGGTAGATTCGTCTGAGAGTTAAGTCGTAGTTTTTGTCTTGTTACAGTCTCTTAGTTTTATTTAAAAAAATGAATGTAAATTTATATTTTTATTCATAATAATAATCATAATCGAAGCTAAGAAATATGTAAAAATATAAAAATATGTAAACAAATAAATAAATGAATCATCATAATCGTTTATTTATTTGTTTATTATTATTTTCTAATTTCGTTTTTTGTATTATTGCACCTACTGTGTTTTGTCTCTGCATTACCTTAAGGTAGACTGGTATACATGCCGAACGTATTGTTTCCGCCTTTATACGGTTTTTAATTGTGCATAGAATTTTAACAAATCTATACTAATATTATAAAGCTGAAGAGTTTGTTTGTTTGTTTGAACGCGCTAATCTCAGGAAGTACTGGTTCGAATTGAAAAATTCTTTTAGTGTTGGATAGTCCATTTCTTGAGGAAGGCTATAGGCTATATAACATCACGCTACGACCAACAAGTGCTGAGCAGCGTGGGTGAAACCGCGAGGAACAGCTAGTAATAAATAAAATAAAATTACACACTAAGCTCTACGTTAGCATTAGTTAAGTAACATAATCCTTACTTCCTTACTAATATTATAAAAGTGAAAGTGAGTTTATTTGTTACCTCTTCACGCCTAAATGGCTAAACCGATTTTGATAAATTACGGTACAGAGATAGTTGGAACCCTGGAGACGGACATAGGCTATTTTTTTAAATTAATGTATACCACCTTACAACACATATTTACAAAAGTTTTTAATAAAAATATGACATCTTTACAGATTAAAAACTGACACAGAAACAAAAAATTGTTAGTGTCATTATCTATTTGAACTAGATAGTGACACTACCAATTCCTATGCCAGTTTTCCCTAAATCAGTTTGCATGTATACCACCGAATAGATACTGTAAGTACTCACTTTAAAAAGTGACTGTATTTTTCTGCTTATAAGATCATGAACAGTGTTTTTAAGCACAGATATACACAGTGCAAACTTGATATTCAATGCCATTAGAATAGGATCTACATTCGATTTTCATAATGTAAGAAGTATTTTCAAGATTCCAACTAGCTACGAAGACATTGGTTTCTTACTCGTAACATCTACTTAGGTCACTTCACTTCGGTTCACCGCCGCTTCTAGTCCGCGTCTGCTAGTGACCGTTCCACTTCAGCTTAATATCGTTTGAAATGCAGCAGACGGGAGCAGGCTCTTTCTACTTATATATTATATTATGTTGCATGTTCCTGAGTATGTCAACTGAAGGACTTCGTAAGGATTGAACCCAAGACTTATTTTGGCAATTCAACTTACTATTATGAGATTCTAGTTATTACATTATTTTTTTAATGTATTTATTAGTTTATTTTGTTAATATATGCGTATATTAGCATCTGTAGAAGTACATTATGTTTTCGAAAAAAAATTGTTTTTTGATATAATTTTTATACCCTATTTCAATGTTGTCGTATTTAACCCAAAGGTTGACTGGTAGACAATTCCTTATGGCATAAAGTTCGTCTATGTACCACTTTTATACATGAAGTTTAAATATATTAATTTATCATCTGCCTTGCAATATAACCGTGTTGCTCTAATGCATGTCATGACAAGTGTCAGTTTTCAAACAGTTTAGGAATATAGTAACAAACAAACACACACCGTTTTCCGAAGCTTTTTGAGGCCCTAATGTTTTTATCCGTATCAATGACATCAGATTGTAAATTGTTTATGAATGCACTATGTACGCATGTATACGAATAATATATGTTATATATTATTGTTGTATACGAATAATATATGTTATATATCTTCTATACGAATAACGCGTTAACTAGTTACAACAACAAACTCGATATAATTATTTTCATCCAATTTTTAATTTACTTTTCAGTCGATTTTTCAAATAAATCTGACATTGGCACAATCGTCGACATTGACACCAATTGCTATAGAGAAAGAAAGAGAGAGAACAAACAAACAAAAATCAGACTTACTTACACATTTATATATTAGTAAGGATGACTGATTTATTTTAAAAGCAACTTTTTTCACATGTCCCTTGTTAGCGCCACAATATAGTTTCAAACTGTGTGTCACTGTTGTTGAAACATAAGAAACAATGTGTAAAACTCAAAAAACTCTAATGCTAATTCTCAAAATACATGTGAACTTTCTAACGACTGTCACAATAGTTCACGCTGACAACATTACAATATGAAAACTAAATTCGTGCAAATGTATACCGAGTGCTTTTTGTGAGCGAACGTATTACAGCCTTGATACCGTAATTCAGTCCGTCAGGTGCAGATGCTGCCAACGACTCCAAGCGATTAACCCATTTGAGGGCACGAACCACCAACCAACCAGTTGAGAAAGACCTTCCAATATCCTCGCCAGCTCCCTTCACCCCCTCGCAATCATACAAGCGCGGGAGGATGAAAGGCTCAACCTTAGATGGTGTTTCATGGAGCAGAAATGGAATGTTTGTGCCAATACTTGAATATTATTGATATCGCACTTAAATATCGAATTTCAAAATCCTTTGGGTGTTTATTTTGACACACATGTAATAGATTGCGATATTTATAGCTGTTAGCAGAATGTCATTTGTTCAAACACTTTCATGCGAATTTGTATTACAAATGCATGAATTCTGATGAGATCTGTCTTAAGAATTCTCGGTGCTGTGTCTAAAACTAAACTAATATTATAAAAGTGAATGTGTTTGTTTGTTACCTACGTCTTCATGCCTTAATGTTTTTTTTAAGTGGGAAATGAAGGAGGAAAAGGAAAAATTTAGCTTTGCTATTACAATAAATAAGGCGCAAGGGCAAAACTACAGGTAGCAGGTATCTGCAAATCAGGAAAGGGGAACTGTGTTACCCCGAATTTAACGCGAGCGAAGCCGCGGGCATTAAAAAAAAAAGCTAGTGATTTATAAAATAAATATGATTAATTATTGTGGGTATTACACACAACAATATTCATTACAATGTTAGTGTAGTTTTATATCCGCTCACACTACGCCTAATAATTATTTAGTCATATTTTATTTCGAAACAAACATTGTTCCTACCTGAAATTGTATTTCTCGTGGTCATAAAATAAGACACTGTAGCAAGAACAATACATCTTTTTTTCTGTTCTTTACTTGTTCTCAATAATTTAAATCAAGAAAATAAAATTATCTACCTCTAAGGCCATGCTCTTTATAGGCTTCTGCAAAAGAGCCACAATTTATTTAAAAGACATACCTTTTTGTATTAATTTTAATGTTAATTTAAATATGTGACAACTTTAGTTCCACCTATAACCGCGTTCTAAACCCGCTAAGCAAACGATTTCACATCAACAACAATAGAAGAGGGGAACAAATGAGACATTTTATCATTTTATCCGCTTAGTTGGACGCGTTCGGACGTCTCGACCCACGTCACAGAGGCTAAGCCAGTTGACAAGTTCCACCAATACATTGAAAGGATGACGCAGAATCTAATATAGAGATAATTTAATTAGAAACGTTCTGATGAATAAAATAGTTTCGCTAGTTGATAAATACGGGTTGGCAGTCCCAGAATGTTTGATAAGGGATCTTGTTTTGTAATCAAGACTCATTGTATTAATCTAGTTGTGTTGTGAAAAACTATGGATCTCTGAAAGTTGTTTTTTTAAAAGATACTTATTTTTAAAACATTGGCCATTGTAATTAATCTCAATGCTAGCGAAAAAGGTTCAGATTTGAGAGGGTTAAAAGAGCCTTAAATTTTCTTCTACCCACTGTTAATAAACATAAAATCTATTACTGGGTAATCTACGAGTTAGTTTTATTTTTCCAGCGCAAACTAAGTAGGGTAAGCTAAAAACGTGTAATTTAACTTACGTAGACATTAATTCTGTTAAAATGTGTAACATTTGGGAATATTCAAGCGGGAGTTTTGGAAGCGAGTCCCTTGTCAAATCGCACTCGCCGAGCTCAACCAACCGAATTTAATTTAAACGCCACACCCACTACACAATTGCACTGTCTTTACCCGGTAAATACTTACAAAACTGGTTATATACAGAATTTCGAAACAACCATTTTAGAATTCAATTCAGATATTAGGATCAAATCCTTATCCTTACTAATATTATAAAAGCGAAAGTGAGTTTGTTTGTTTATTTGTTTGTTTGTTTGTTTGTTTGTTACCTCTTCACGCTTTAATGGCTAAACGGATTTTGATGAATTTTGGTACAGAGATAGTTGGGAACCAGGAGACGGACATAGGCTAATTTTTAATTTAAAAAAGTGGGATGTTAGGGAGAAAGAGGGAGGATAAGGGAAAACTTAGCATTGCTATTACAAATCAATAAGGCGCAAGAGGAACTGTGTTACCCCAAATTTAACGCGGGCAAAGCCGCGGGCAAAAGCTAGTAAAATATAATTTATACAAAGCAGGGTAAATACAAGCAAGCTCTAATCCCGAATCTCGTTTGTTCCATGTATTGTAATTCAATCTTGAACCAATCAAATTGGAACATTGTACCAAAAGACCAAAGAGGCAACAGTCACCCAACTGACCTTCAATTTAAATTCGATACAACAGAGTTCGCTCATTCGATTAACACGGACAACTTAGTTTTAAACTCAGTTTTATAGTTCGGTAGAAACTGTGTAACTAGCTATGATTTATTGTATACAGTTTTCGCAGTAGTTACACAGATTTATAGTTACAAATTGGTCTATCAAGACGGTTAAACAACTTCCGCACGCAGGGGCCAATTTTACGGTCCGCGATCCTTCTCTGTAACTTAAGTTACTAAATTTACTTAAACTAAATATTGTTGATCAACAGCTTGATATATTTGCGTTAGTTTAAAGATTTTGATTAAATTTAGCAACTCTTTTTGCTCGTAAGTAATAAAAAATATATATAGTTACTTTTAAAGCTGAAAAAAATGAGAAAGTGCGACTGCTATGCATGGAGTTTTGAGTTAAACCTCCAGGTCGAGGTAAGCGTTATTAGGTTTTTTCATCTAGAATTTCCCAATAGCAGCCTGAGTTTGTAGCCAATGTAATATACTTACGTCTTATTATCTACATAGGACTTAAATAACTTACTAAATTCGAATGTTACTATATTACATACATCTCTACCTCACCCTACGGGGATTGGCGTGATTTGATGCTAATCTCACTTGCTACTATTCTGTAAGATATGATCTATATTACTACAATAACAACACATATATACTTTAAGATTATATTTTTATATTATACTATCTTTTGCCCGAGGCTTCGCTCGCGTTAAATTCGGAGTAACACAGTTCCTTTTTCCTGATTTACAGGTACCTGCTTCCTGTAGTTTTTGCCCTTACGCCTTTTTTATTGTAATAGCAATGCTAAGTTTTCCCTTTTCTTCCCTCTTTTTCCCTCATATAACATTTTTTTTTTTTAATATAGCCGTATATCAATATTAACGAAAAAAATAGCCTATTTCCGTCTCCAGGTTCCCAACTATCCTATATCTTCTAATATATAAAATTCTCGTGTCACAGTTTTCGTTCCCATACTCCTCCGAAACGGCTGGACTGATTTAAACGAAATTTTGTGTACATATCGGGTAAGTCTGATAATCGGCCAACATCTATTTTTCAGACCCCTAAATGAGCAGCGGGTGAAACCGCTGGGCACAGCTAGTATCTATATAGGCGTGAAGACGTAACAAAAAAACAAACTCACTTTCGCATTTATAATATTAGTAAGGATTTGAATGGATGCATCTAACACTTCGTACACCATTTCAAGTCTTCACTTTTCTAAGTTTTTTTTTTTTAAACGATCTGATTATTGGAACGTTATGGCCAACCAGCCAACATTCGGCTTTGGTTTAGTTATAAAACCTTTTTCAGTACCGTAAAAGATTTTAGTGTCACATTCGACCCAGATTTTTTAACGTGATCATGCGAAAATATAAGTTATGATAAACTTAAGCCTACCCTACCGAATTTGCATCAAAAACATGTACCTCTTGGGTGAAGATAATGGGAACAAAGTTTGGTAATCTTACGGACGCCAGAGCCTATTTGAAAAATCCTTGACATGATTGATAGCTCTTTAAAACTTTTGGTACAAATATCCCATCGGAACAAACGGGATGAGGCAGCAAAAACATGGTTGATAAAGAAATCTACAATAACATCCTTATAGTTAAAAGGAATTGAGGAAAGATCTTTGTAAGCCTAAAATATTTTACCTTGATGTCTTTTTGTCATGTCTATCCCGTATTTAAGTAGCTCAAGATTGAATCATATTTTTAACTCGTATTTTGTTTACAAACTGACATTTGTATTCGTGCTAAGATTCACTGCTAACTCTTTATTTATGTCATTTGAATAGAATAGAATAGTTCATTATTTTCTTCGAATGTAGGTAAATAAAACGTGTAAAGTTGTTGGATTGTAGAATGTCTTCCAGGTACACACGACGGAACATCAACCAATGCAAAACCATTTCAATTTGATCTAGAGAGATCAGGTTCAAATGATCACCTGATTTCTTTACTACAAATACAATTTCTTTACTTTAAAGAAATCAGGTTATAATAGTTTAAAATAGGTTGACCTGCTGTTGTGAGACCATTGTGCCTTACTAGAGCATACAAATGTCATACAAAAAGAGTTTAAAAACAATATTATAAAACTTATAATCCAAGAAATCCTGCACATAATAATAACATTAATGTACAAGTAAATCAGTGAAGTTTTTTTTTATTTATACGTTAAGTTTTTAATTACGTTTGTCTTTAAAAAGCTAGTTTTAAATACGCCCGAGGCCTACGCTGTTAAAATTGCAAGATGACATCGATTTGTTATAACAAAAACTGGTTATTCAATTTAGTATAAACTATCAAAATAAAAAAAAAACAAAAGCATTTATTTCAATTAGACCATTACAGGCGCTTTTGAATGTCAAAAAAAAAAACAAAATGTTAAAGCTACATTCCCGGTCACAAGACGTAATAACTTATGAAAGTACTGTAGTTACCCGTTCCGTTTCTTATTCACTGAAAAGTTGTTAACCGTTTAGTTATAAGCTCAACCAACATCATTAACAAAGCAAAATGCATCTCGAAATGAATTTTATACTAAAATTCAAAATTATCCAATGAACTCATAGAACATTAACCACGAGTCAAATCCTGCGCGTCCCCTCCCAGACATAGTTAACTTATTTATACGCACACGTTACGTTATCGAATCAACGAGTTAGCAGTTTTGATCCAGGTATAACAATGTTAGTCCCAGGTGCGAGGTAAAATTAAACTCTATCCTGAAAAGGTTTTGTAAGCAAAATAAAATTGGCCGGAGTAAAGGGTCGGGGAGGATGGCCCACAATGATTACTGTAAGGTTCCCCAACGTTCCCGCGCCCCAACCTTGAATACTGATCAGAATTCAGCGATGCTGATTGATTCCAATTTTTCTCGTGTAACAGATTTCGGAAATCTATTTTATACTTTTGGTGGGATACCAGTTGTAGCAAAATGGAGGCCGATTGAATTTGATATTATTGCCTTGTTAATTCTTTGGGTTTTTTGCTCAGGGAAGGATTTTGTTTGATTAAGTGTTTTTCAAGAATGGCTTTGTCTCTCCTCCTTTAAATCCATCCAAAGGTTGTCTTGAAAAGATCGCTTTTAACGATAAGACCGCCAACTGTATCACCCTATTTATAATTTGTATACTGTTTTTCTTGTAATTCATATGGTGTACATAATAAAGAATATTCTGTCTTTCTTTGGATGGCCTCGTCAGTCGAATGGTGACTGGCTCGTTGGTCGAGTAGGTGCAAGCGTGATTTCTGTGCATGAAGTTCAAGGTTCGTTTCCCGGGTCGGGTTAAGTGTTTTTGGGTTTTCCCATCAGATTCTTTTCAGTAGTTTCCACGCAGTCTAGGTTTATGCCCAGGTTTTACAGGTTTAAATATATATTATCTTTTAATTCATTCAATGTTTATAAACACATTGCTACAAACATCACATTCAATCAATACAAATTATTAATTTAAAACTTAGTATACTAAAATCGGGCCTGTGGGCGGTGAGCAATGGGTAGTTCACCGTCCGTCCGTCGATTGACGACAGGCCGTGTCGACGGCGCGTTCGTGTTTCACGCGCGCCTCAAAGAGAGTCAGCAAAGCAGAGGGGCTTGCCAGAGCCTCTGCCTGCCGGGGTTGCGGGTTGTTCGAAAGAGATACCGCGGCCTCGGAACGTAAAGGGCAATAGAAGAAACATGGGTGGGTTTTAGTCAGTACAAGTCTGACATGCCCCCCCGCTCCACCCAGAGCGGGGGAAGTCATTGGATGATTTCCCACCCGAAAAAAAAAAAAAAAAAAAAAAAAAAAGTTTACTAAAATAATAATAATAAAAACAAAAAACAGTTAGGAGGTTCGTATACAATAATAACAAAAAACAGTTAGGAGATTCCTCTCTCTAGAGCTCTGACAGCATGACAGCAAAGTACAGGCTAAAAAATATATTAGCCCACAGAGGTGGGCTACTAATAGAACAATATGTAAAAATATAAAATAATATGTATGTAAATGAATAAACGAAAATAACAAAACTATAACTAACAAAATGTGTGCGCACTATAAGGTACACCTTTGCGGGACGTATGTTATGTGGTTTTCTCTTTTTTTACTTAACGTACATTATTTCTCGCCTTATTCGTGGAAAACGACAATATTTGTAAACTGACACATCAAAAAACATCTGATTATATTTCTGTCCTAACAAGTCTTACTTTGTTGATCATAAAATACAATACACAACGACGTGACGAGATCTTTCCCCTAAAAAAGGCCGGTCGTATATCCGCATTTGTGTGACAGACACAAACTATGATGTACGTACAGAGATATCCGACGAAAAACGTCAAAACAAATGTTTTCCCAAAGAAAATTAAACTTCCTTTGAGCTCACCACTAACTTAATCAAAAGAATAAAATAGAAGAAAACAGATTCCAAGTTCGCCCTTTGGCAAAACAATATCGGTTTTTCTGCTTATTATTTTTCAGTTGCGTGAAGTTTGATGATTACATTATTGAGTATTATTCTCCAAGGATGTTTTTCTTCATTCGTCTTTAGGAAGTTTCTTGTATTTTCATCCATGTTTAACTTTTTTTTACGTTTTCCGTGGATAGCATATTGACAAAACTTTAAGATATCGTAGTGAACTTGATGACGTGTGGGCGGCATTGATTAAAACGACTGTCCTTGGGTCATTGACAAGAAGTGACCGAGTGAAGTTACAGGAATAGACAACCGGTTTAAAAATAGTTCTCAATGTGCTTACCTACTTCAATTTGTCAAACATCGACACCGTGACGGTAAAAAACGGATGGAAGTTACTAAAGCATTTGTTATATTAGTGTAGGTTAAATAACACTTAAAAGTTGGGGATCCTGTCTTTGAAACACCCACCGCCGGTAGCGTGTACCCTGCTCCTGTTAACGGCGGAAACCTATTTTATATATAGAAATATTTCAAAGTACAATTCCAGAAGAAAAGTGAATAAAGTAAAAATTATAATCATGACAATCTGGAGGAGAAAATAGAAGAAAAAACGTGTTGCGTTGACCCCAAATAATACGTAATTGGACAACAGCAAGGAGATGGTTCAAATACCCTTAGTATTTAACTAGCGATTAATGGGCAACAGGATTTTGTAAGAATCGTTACAGGTGTGCTGTGCAGGTTCAGCCTATACCCATGAGAAACAGGCATGAGTATATACGATTGTAAACCAGTGATAGATTGTGCAAATGTGCAATTATTTATTTAGACGAGAACATCACTAGTCAGAGTTTAGTTTTTCGTTTTGTGTGTGTTGTTGTAATTCACTCAGAATATTATAACGATAATATATTCTTTTCGCTCATATTCTTGCAGCCACATGTTCAAAGTTACAATATACGGGTGCCACAAGTACCTAGTTATTTACCTCTTAGCTAACTTTGAAACTTGCTCAGTATGATAAGCTCTTGCTGCTCGCTGGATTTATTTAATAGGAACTCGGCAAATCCTGAAAATGTTAGTTGCGATATGTGTCCAAGTTACACTTTCTAAACTATGTGAAATATTTTTCAGATGGAGTTTAAGTAGAAGACGAAATTCACGCATGACGCGTAGCCGCCTTAGCGCGTAGCAGCGTAAGATCATTATCGTCAGCCGCTACGCCACCGTAGCAACCGTATCTCCATCCTACGCGACTACGGCGTAGCAAAGAAAGAGCATTAGAACCATTTTCACCTCATAAACCTCCCAAATAATTACAATCATAACGAAAGTGTAATACAAAATAATCCTGCAATTAATGTCTAACATAATGAGTTAGATAAGGCGGTGGTACCCGGGGGTATTGTGCACAATGTACACAATTCATGTTAATGTAATGTTATTGTAGTCGCACTCGCCTCTGTAATATCAGACGTGTACAGAATATTCAGTGTGTACCCGTTAACGAGCATTAAGGGCATTAAGAAGTTACACTTTTAGTTTAAAGTAGGTCAAGTGACTTAATCTTACGTGTAAATCTGTTCGTGATTTGGTGTGATGTTTGTATTTTACTCTCTGGTTATTTATTTAGTTAGCTCAATGTATTAGTTTCGACACAATTCAAGAGCCAAGAGTGGAACTTAACTGTGATTCTGCGTAAAATGATTTTATAAATTCGAATTCTTTTCCTCCTACAAAACAAAACAAAACCTTGTTGATTAAACAAATGCAAATCAACATATTCTACAACATTACTTTCTAAGAAAAGACTTCAATTTCAATCCATTGTATCAACCCAGAGCTTATAGGCTAAACCAAAGCCCCTTCGTTTTCGTAAACCCGCATCTAAACGAATTTTCCTCAACAATTCCTGAAGCAAATGCCGAAGTCCCCCGATTCGTCACGAACTGCCCATTCTCAACTACTTTGTATGTTATCCTAGAGAAAACATTACAGTTCACATACGTCTTTTCCTCTTCACTGAAGTACAAAACACTCAAACCTGTGAAAATATACCTAAATGCTAATGAAAATAAAGCTTAATTTATTAAGTTCGTGTTAAAACATTCCTCTCAGTAAAATGTAGGTGAGTAGGACCACTCAAACAACAATTACAATATAAATTGCGAAACGTAAGTGTAAAGTGGAACATTCGGAATGTAATTTAATCGTGTCAAACGAATTAAAAGAAATAAAGAGACCCAGATCTGTCTAAAAATAAAGCTTTTGAACTGTGTCGTAATTTTCGGTTTCATTTGGGATTCGACAAGACTCGAATGTGAATTCCCTAGTCACCACAATTGTTTATAATTTACTATCATACTATTGTAAAGTTTAATAATAATAATTGTTTGAGTTTCAAACTCGACGCCAGTTATACAGAAAAGCACACAGTTCGATGTTTGTTTTCCCTAAACATTCACGCAATATGCCACAGTAATAAGTTATTATGAAGATATACACATATTTGAATAACAAAGTCTTCACCAGACATAATTTTGATTTTCGAACACAAACTCCTGTCACGTTTTCCCGCCTAAAGTGGTGGCATCCGCCATCTTGGAACGTGACGTTGACGGTTGACGACCGCGCGTTGACGCTTCTCTATTTAAATATTGCGCCTCTTTTATTCGCCACCTATTTTGTTTTAACAAATAGGGGATCTAATTTATTGTGTGGATCCATTGTTGGCTAGAATAATGAACGCAAGCGTTTGCTTTGTTTCGAACTAGGTGGGGTATCAGCAGTTAACACTAGGGTTAAAATGGTTTTCTCGCACGATTTATTAAATGAACCTGGCTGATTTTAATGCGTGGGGCGTTGAGTTGTTTTTTCTTTAATTTTGCTTCAAACTTGGAACTACTCCTTCATCGTGGGTGTGTTTAAGTATTTTATGATAATAGATAAATCAATGCTATGAAAATAACTAAAAGTAAATGGTGAAAAGCAAATGTATAATAATATATTATAATTAAAGAATAAATGTTTAGTTTGACCTAGATTGTGTAGATATATATCTAATGTAGATCAACATTTTTATAAATACCTCATTTAAAATCCAGTCACACAGTCACAAACAAGGCAACAATAAATCGAGAAGGCCGTTCTTTATTCAAGCTTTTTGTCTTGTCTACCAGTCAGTTACAATCGAACGCAGGAAAAGTAACCGGATATCCTTTTCAGGTCACGTATGAGCTCGCTACGTAGATAACAGCGCGAGCGATACACCTTCGTATAAAACACGGATAAGTCTCACTTCATGCTAGCAGGTAGCTTATATTAAATTCATCTGACATCTGTTCCTGACACTCTCTCAAACGCCTGTTCGGAGGCAACGCGCGGCGCTTGCGAAAATTAGTTGCCTTTAGTTCTCAAGCCTACCTTGGTCTCGAGAACCCAAAAACAAAGGATCGTTAACGCAAATTACACTCAGAAATTTAACGAGGACGCACGTTATTATTCTGATATAATTCAGAGCACATTCATTAAGTTGTCATAATTACCAAGGTAGTCGCTACGTATTCTTAGGAATTAATTATATTTATGTACGTCTCAAGTTTTCATTTTAACGTTTATGTAGACTTTTACACGACCTTATTTCTTATTAAAATATAAAATTATAACGAGCAAAGTCAAGCTCTTTAGTTTATTTTTAAACGAAGAAAGAGTTTAGAATAATTAAGATCGTAAGCACAAAAAACCCGGTAAAATATAGCATGTTACTACAGACTCAGACCTCATTATTCCGCGATTTATACCGAGCCCTCCAGAAAGCGAACTAGGGACGCGCACTTGACCTGTTTTTTCATAAACAATATACAATACCGCATTCAGTCCTGTAGAAAAGGGTAAAGGATAATAAATTCCTTCTAGCAAAGGCAGTTGATTTACGAGAACTCACAATATTCAGATTATTTGGGTGCTTGTGGCATTATTTATGAGCTAATTTGCATTAAAACAGTTTTTATTCTGAGAAATATAGGACGTTTTTTGTGCCTTCATTGCGAATGTTAATGACTAATTGACTCTCTTACTGTGACAGCCCATCGTACAAGTTTTCAGCCCAAAAAAACGGCGCTGAAAATTGCTGATAACCATAAAAGTGTATCAGCAATTTTGCAGCCCATACTTTAGCTTCACGCCGGCCAGTTTTTTACATAAAATATTCAACCGGTAAGTACTTCAATCCTTCAAATACAAAAGTGCTGAGATTTAACAAAAAGGGAAAATACGCTGCATGCATGTTAATATGATTTCAGTATACACAAGTATACTGTGCTGTTGTAGTTTATTATACTCCGATATACAGCCTTTTTCTTGGATGTATATCAACTAAACTTCATTTACTAAAAGAGCTTTAGACCTCTTTACAAAAACTGCCTTCGTAATTAATAACGCGTTCCCTTTTAGTGGGCAATAAAGCAGGGATCGCCAACCCTTACTTCGATTATACCCATTCATCGTAATCGTCGATCGTCACGATAGTTGTACATGTAAAGGACTCGGGAGGATAATTGGCTCGCATTAAGCCATCTTCCCGCCTGCCCCGGACATTGACTTACTGAAGGGCCGAGCCACCATGACGACTCAGCGTTTCCCGCGCCGACGTTAGCATCATCATTTTTTTTTTATAACGACGCCTGTTTTTAACACTACGATCCTTGTTTAATAGCGACCCTCGTATAAAAAACGTTTTAGCTGAAAATTATGGGATTATTCGAAGGATGTTTTTCTGGAGAATTTTGGTCCTAAGATCCGCGTTATTGATCCTTTGTGGCAGTTAATAGGGGGGAAGTCAAGTTGGCCGGAAAATTCCATTAGAGTATTCATTGTGCGATTGCAGATGTCAAGCATACGTGCCTTTGTTCCGTAAACCTATAGGGGATCGAAATGTTAGACTGCCTCGTTGGTGTGTAGCGCGAGCGCGACTAAGCATGATGCCCTGGATTCGATGCCAGGGTCGGGCAAAGTGTTATTGGGTTTTTTTGAAGCAGCCACGGAGTCTGGATTTGTGTCAGGTTGATGGCAGGCTCGCCCCCTATTACATGTGATTAAACATAACTGGTGAAATGTTGGTTTAATATTAAGTACACCTCTAAGAACAACCTCTGCCTAACTCTTCGGATATTACAGGCGTGATGTTATGTTGTAGTTTTAAAGCTTTTTTATAACAGCCATTATTCTCCTAGAATATCAAAACAAATAATCAAAAATAATCTACTTAGCTTTCGTCTTTTCTAGAATATATAACGTGTTTATGTTTATAACTTAAAGTTACGGGAGAATCAGCGGGGAATGCTTAGCTAAAATCCGGACGGTTACAGTTTACGACCCTGTATTTTACGAGGCGTATTTTTTTGGAACCATCCTGTATAACGTCTGTTTGTGAACCATATCTCATATTCCGTAGGTATTTCAATTTTCTTTATGTTTTTTTTTAGGCTTATTATGGACTTTTTAATATATTTTCATAAAACGAAAATGGTATAAGAATTAAAATATAAATACTTTCCGCATTGTAGATTTTGATAAGGAACCTTTAAAAATCGATGAATTTAATCATCACCCTTTGTGTACAACGAAAGATAGTAATAATCGTAATACATAAAAACTATATATCATAAATTGAACAACACACTTCATTACATCTGCTTTAATACATAGAAAATTAATAGTTGTAAAATTTAACCCGTTCATTAATTAAACCTTACTGAACCAATAATCCCCTATGTGCATTTTGGTTCATATTAATATAGATAGTGATTAGTGTTTAATTAGCATATTAATCGTAAACAAAATAAAACATACGGTTGAAGGATTTATAAAAGGGATTTAAGTATTAAACTATAAATTTAAAAAATAAGTCCATTCTAAGGTCATTATATATTGATGAGAAAATAAACAATATGATATACATCAATTACTCTGGGCATTTTGGATTCGCAGGCAGTACACGCCATCATGTCTGTTTCCACATTCTGTTCACTATCAACGACAGGCACATAACACTACATTGTTACTATAGTAGCAAAGACATCAACGCTGATTGACACGACGAAACTCCACTCCATTAACTTCCCTGACACATTTCCGTATAATACCCTACGTAACCACACTTCTACATCGTAATTCAACCATGAAATGCCAAGAAAATGGCAATTTTCCGCAACAACGACATTAAAAACGTAATAAAAACATTGAAAGTAAGGTTATCTTCAGTACTTACTAAAAACAAAACTTTTGAAACAAACAAACATTGTGTACTTACTTGTAACCAGGCGGAGGTAGCGTCAGGCCGCACATTGGAAACACGAAAAAATCGTCAACACTCAAATACATTGATATACATCATGACACAAACGTAGTAAGTGTAGTAACCGAAGCACATGTAGAGGCGTGCCGTAAGTTCACGCGGTGCCGGTGCACGCGGCCGCACTCAGTCAGCTGATCGCGTAGGACAGTTAATCAATTGGCAGTGGGCCGGCAAGGGGTTAAGTCCAAGCGCGGTCGCCACACTACCTGAGTGAAGAACCTTTTCCTATTGACACTAGTACTGGAAGGTTGGATACGAGTCGGCGGCGGCATTTTCGAGCTCCAAGCGGGCGGCCCCGCCGCACTCGCCGCCACACTAATCAGTAATCGTTGCTGGAGGGAGGCTGCGTCGCTCTCGCCCTCGTCCCTCCCCCTCTCCCGCCACCGCCGCGTACCTCGCCCCGCTCTCACAACCCCCGCGCGTAGCCTACTACATCCGACCAGAATCGGAAGACGGGAAATTCGGTAAAATAAGGAAATTTCTGCCTTTTAATTTTTCGTGCTTTTACTTGGCATTATGTAAATCAAGCTTCATTTGGAATACGTTTTTCAGTTTCCTTATTATTTTGTTACCATTTTTGGTCATTATGAAGAAATTGGATGGAAGTGTTAAGAAAGCACACACGAAAAATACGTCATAACTCCTTCCTATTTTTTAAGTAATAACCAGCGTCAATATTGCCGTACAGATAACTCAAAACAGACACGTCTGCACTCTCTGCGCCACTCTCCACAACTGCCTACTCTATGACAACGGAGCCAAATTTTCAGGGGTGACACACTCCTATTAAATATTCATTCCTGGATTGTAAATTAGTGAATTCCCAGCGATAACAGGGCGCCTCGGGAGGCGATAAGGCCCGAATGAGACCGACACTTACCGTGGATTTAACCAGCCCTGGGTAGACCGCGATCACTCACGGTAGGATGGGCATAGACCGATGCTGTTAACGATGATTAACTGATAAACTTTAAGCTGTCTCGAGAGGTGATTAAGGGGATAGAGATAATAAATAGGATCAACCCAATAGTTGTAACTATTTTCTTGAATCAACAAAGAGGCCCTAGCACAAGTTCACGGCGTTAATGTAACGAAACGTCGATATTTGAATTGAAAATACAATTATTCTGTAGAATTTTAGTAAGTTATTTGCAAAAAACACACTCGGACCATAGACATTTTACATTTTAAAATATTACATGTGAAACTATTACCCGGGTACTAGTTTGAAAATTGACGTTTTTTGTTACGACGCGCCGCAAACTCACGCTTAAGCCTCTGGCTGATATCGCATCTTGTAGTATTCAGACAAACTAATTACCTATACAATTATTTAATAATAGGCTAAACATTGTCAGTGGTGACTCCCGCTCCAGTCGGTTTCTGGCGCAAAGGTTGTCCATTGCCATCCAACGCGGAAATGCGGCAAGTGTTATGGGCACTTTTGCGCCGGGAATGGTCAGGGGCGGGTTATTTAATTAGATTATGACATGTAATTTTGTACAGAAATTTTGAGTATTTTTTGATTTTAATTATTAATTAAATGTTTTTATTATTTAATAAAAATGTAAGGAACGCAGTAGATAATCTAGTTACCTTAATTAAAGCTACAGTTATCGCTCATTATTATAGCTTGACACTTTAAGGAAGGATATTTTTTTACAATAATAAGTTAGACAGAATACGAAGACATTGGTCTACCGACTCTAGGTAAACTTCTACCATACTCATGAGTCATTACAGGCGTGATATTATTTTATGTTAACGTACTAGATTCACAATTATAGTCATTTCATTCATTTATCAATGAGTTGGGAAAAAAATGAAATATGAATCTGGTCCTTCGCGCCGCGGCCCTACTAAGTGCGCCTGCGCGATGACTCCACGTCAAGTGGCGATCTTAGCTCGCACATCTTTTAAAATGCACCGACTCGTCCACCGCCGCCGTACTCCTACAATCTGAACATTCAAATTGAGCTTAACTTGACACCGATCGAAACCTCCGCCCGGACGACTTCGAACTTTATCACAAGTCCTTAAAACTTAAAATTACTTTCTTTTAATACTCTTACGGGTGAACTGTGTATGCTATAATTTTGGACGCTGACCCTACATCGTCTGCACGTCTCTTCATACGGTTATAGTGAGGCACTCAAATATTCCACTGAAATATTAGTCTGCGAAAATTTTGCATCTTAAACTCCCTTAATAAAGACATCCCACCTTAATGGAAATTTAGTTGAAATTTACTGGACTGGCTAGAGGTGTGATTTATGAAAATGTACCGCTTGGTTCAAAAGGGATCAGTTAAGGACCAATTTACTGCCTGTTTATAGAAGGAGGAGGATAGAAACATTTGATTAATCAATAAATTCAAAGCAAATTACGTGAGGTAACGTCTTCCGGATAATGCCAAAATAGTCTCCTTTAATGCTTGATAATGCCTCTTCTGTGAACATTTAACGAACGCACCAACCAGTCGTCTCTGGTTATAAAAAAATATAAGAATCTTCATTACCCCTAACTTTGAATTCGCTTTTTCGTGAACTTTGTTTACTGCCATTCATATTAACCGTGGTGTAACTGATCTACTCGAAAATCAACCCTCCATTACCACCACCACAAATCTACGGAAAACTTTTCATAATTCCATTCAGTTACTAAAACTTAGAACCAAAGAGCTCTACAGAAATTTATCCATTTGCTAACGAACCGCTTCCACGCTCCCATGGCGACTGTCTGTCCAAAAATCATACGTAAAAAACTCTTTTGAGTCAGGTCACATCAAAATTTCAAGTCTAAAATTTGCCGGTGACGCCGGTGCATGCCGCCGGGCGAGAGAGGAGGACGCGAGGTGTGGGGGAGGCCTATTGTTCTGTCACGGATGAGTGCAGCCGGGTCGCGGTTACCGAAGGACCGAAGAAGGGTTCGGCTAAAATTACCGATGTGAATAAGTTATTCGGTTAAAATTTTATCGAAATGATTCAGCTTTCATGTTGACACGGCAGGTGTGGGTTACGAAAGTTTTAGGGAAAGGGTTAGCGTTAATTTTCAGAGTTTTTGCACGTTAATTAGATTGGCATTTTATAGTGTAGGTGTTTGGAGTTGTTAGCTCATTACTTTATATTATTATAACTGACATACAGTAATACAAAAAGTGGTAAACGCTACTGATAGCAATAAAAACAAAACCTGTTTCATCAAAGGCAAAGGTAAACAACAACAGTTTTAAAACATTTCCCCCATAAAAAGTCTTCACTACATTGCAGACTCGTTTATCTTGCTACACTATTACTTCCAATTAAAAGTATCGATCGCAGCTCAGAAAAACGGTAAAAACAAAAACAACAGGATGTAATGAAGAGTAAAATCAAGATGTACTGTAAATGATTACCGAGTGACCTGAATGAAATCATTAGTAATCGTTAGGCGCCGAACTTTGTTCCCCGAACGTCTAACTCGTCGAAACTCATCAATCAATGTGTTTCTATAGCGAACGAACTGAAAGTAGGCATCGACGGAGCGAAACCCGTAACTACTTTTTGTTTTGTTTTCACTAGTTGCTGTACCCACTTCATACAGCTCAATTCGGCTCGATTAAAATACCGATTACAAGTATAGGGTATCAGGCGCCGCAGGAGATGCCTCGGGCGTCGGGCGCCGCGAGACGACTCCTGGCCACCGTAGATGCGGGTCTGTGGACGGTGAGCAATGGGTAGCTCACCGTCCGTCAGTCTAGTGATGACTGACGGCGCGTTAGTGTGCCAGGCCCGCGTGGTGCCTCAAAGAGATTTCAGCAAAGCAGAGGAACCTGCCAGGGCCACCGCCTGCCGGGGTTGGGGGCTGTTCGAAAGAGATACCGCGGTCCCGGAACATACAAATGGCAAAACATGGCAAAACAAGGAACATGGGTGGGTTTTAGGCAGTACTAAGCTGACACTCACCGCGGAGCGACGGAGCAGTGAAAATTATTTTTAAGAAAATATATTTCCTGAAACTATAGCCGTGTTACTACCATTATCATCCCTGTAATCTTCGAAGGGTTAGGCAGACTTGTTCTTAATAGTACACCCACATTTCGCCATATATATATTTAAATCTAATGTATATAATAATAGCGGGGCACAAATCCAGGTTCCGAGCTGCTGCTGCTGCGAATATTCAGATAGAAAAACCCAAAAACAACTTGCCCAACATACAGGATAAACAATCGAATCAATATTCGACATACGAATTTATCATCATACTAGCTGGCGCTCGTGGCTTGCGCGAGACATTAAAAAAAATAACCTATGATTGTATTCCAGACTATAATCTACCTCTGTGCCAAATTTCATCAGGATTCGTTCAGCCGTTTTGACGTGAAAGAGTAACAAACATCCATATATCCATCCTCACAAATATTCGCATTTATAATACTAGTAGGATTATGTAATCTCGAATCTGCAAAAACATAGTCACCGTACTTACGACATTTCTGAAAATGTTCAGGCTTTGTATACAGAATTTTAGGGTTGCATCATAAGAGAAGGTGCTTAACAAACTGCGTCCGGCACAAACAAGACCTTGCTAGCAAACTTTTTCACTAGCTTATCTTTTTGGCAAAGAACTGACCTATTCTTGAACGAAGCTTGTGTGGAATGAGTGAGTAAGATCAGATGGTGAAGCACGTTATTCATTTTCTAAGCACTAAAAGTTACTAGCATTTTGTATAACATTCAAGTAATACATACCCTTTACATTGATTATGCATACGTTGATATGACATAAGTGCCTTTTTTGCGGATGGAAAATCATCAAATTACTTCCCCAAGTAAATTGATTGGGAGTGTCAGACATTTACTAACTAAAAGCCACCCATGTTCCTTCTTTTGCTATTTATGTTCCAAGGCCGCGGTTTCTCTTTCGAACAACCCGGTAGGCCCCTCTGCTTTGCTGACATCTCTTTGAGGCGCTCGTGAAACACAAACGCGCCGTCGACACCCCTGTCGTCACTAGACTGACGGACGGTGGCTACCCACTGCTCACAGTCCATAGACCCGCATCTACGGTGGCCGAGAGTCGTCTCACGTCTCAGCTCGTTTACGCAGACAATGTTGGTTACCAGTGAGTCTCAAACTAGACAATTAGCCTGTAAAAAATACCTATATTTGGGTATAAAATAGTCAATTTATAATAGACTACCTTTTGCCCGCGGCTTCGCTCAGTTCGTCTTTCTTGGTTTACAGGTACTTGCTACTTGCAGTTTTTGCCCTTGCGCCTTATTTATTGTAATAGCAAAGCTAAGTTTTCCCTTTTCTCCCCTTTTTCTCCCTAATATCTCAATCTTTTTTTTTAAAGTAGCCCATGTCCGTCCATCTAGTCCGTCTCTATTATCTCTGTACCAAAATTCATCAAAGTCGGTTTAGCCATTTAGGCGTGAAGACGTAACAAACAAACAAATTCACTTTCGCTTTTATAATATGTACTAGTAACGACTAAAAATCCGTGGAGATGACTTTTATGTCGATTTCTGTTTCTTTCCAGGAGATTGACCCGGATATTACCCGGATGCAATACTATCGCCGTTTTTTTTTCTTACCCTACAGCTGAATTAACTCTTCAGGATACGGCTTCCTATCTAAGATTCTTAGGGTTCCGTAGCTAAACTATGAGCAGTCATGGTTAAAGTTAAACTCGTGTCCCTCTCACCCAATGTGATACGCCTTGAGTTTAGAAACTTCAATTTATACTAAGGTTAAGAATTTTGATTAAAATTGTGTCTTGCTGATGTATACGACTATACGTAAGGGATGAAACATGAAAATAGTTTTCAGTTCGTTAGATTCAAAGAATTTCTAGTGAAACTTGGTATGGTGTATGTGTCATTTAACATTGAAACCTAATCTTTTACTTTTAGAGCGTATTTCACCAAAGGAACTAAACGCACAAATGCCTTTATAGAACTATCAGTGTGTACTTTTTGCTAAGACATTTTAATAGACCGAATAAAATAGTCTTCTTGTAATAACCAACTGGCAGGCGTCGCTAAAAGTTTAACGTGTCAAATTGTCAATTATGTCATTTAACTACAAAGATATTCAAATATTAACGAGTGATAGACGTAAGAAGATGAAGAAAATTTTAATCCAGTACTTGTTACTACTTGGTAACAAATCCTTCTGTCTAGGGTAACATGTCGGTTATCAGGTTGAAATGTTCAGGATCAAAATTTTAATATGAAAACTAGCTGTATCCACCGGTTACACCCGCTGCTCCTTATCATTTAAGGGTATAAACATATCTTGGGACAACTCACACACGGCTATCTGATCCCAAGCTAAGCAGAGCTTGTGTTATGGTAACCAGACAGCTGAATATACTTATATAATTTATAAATACATACATTTTGTAGATAAATCACACCCAGAAACAGAACAAACAATCATGCTCATCACACAAAGTTTGTCCTGGGTGGGAATCGAACCCACGACCTCCGGCTCAGCAGTCAGGGCCACTAACCACAAGACCAACAGGCCCGTCAAGGGTATGAAAGATAGGTAGTAGCCGATTCTCAGACTTACTGAATATGCATATAAAATTTCATAAGAATCGGTCGAGCCGTTTCAGAGGAGTATGGGAACAAACATCGTGACACGAGAATTTTATATATTAGAATTTTCCCAAAGTCCGCTTAATAATTCTTTAAAATCTCTTTGTTTTTTTCGCCCTGGAACATGAGACCACAGTTCTTCCGTGGTGTGGTTTGTCAATTCATTAATATCTCTACACAGCGCCAGAAAGGTGTAGTGATTATTTCAGGGTGTATATCAACAATCATTTTAATCGCGAAAAAAAAATTACTTGTCCTATACATTTGGGTCGACTAATGTGTACTTGATGATGATCCGATGAAACAATTTGTTTAGTTTAATAGTCTGAATTACACCCTTTTTTGCGGATGGGAAATCATCAAATAACTTCCCCCGCTCTGGGCGGAGCAGAGGGGAGTGTCAGACTTATACTGACTAAAACCCTTACATGTTCCTTCTATTGCCCTTTATGTTTCACAGCCGCAGTATCTCTTTCGAACAACCCGCAACCCCGGCAGGTGAATCACATCCTGAATTAAGACCACAGCATTCTGGTACACCTTAAATATGCGGATCGCGTTCATAGTCGTTGATAAAATTCACTCAGTTACCCAAAAGCATACTAGCACATTTCCTGCACAGAACGTTTTTTTCTATTAACAACAAAACACATTGTATGGGCACTCACATCAATATAGTTTTAAACCCCTCTAACGTTTACTTACGCAGCAACTTCCCACGTCCATCTGTTGTAACATTTCCACCACACTGGCCAAAAAACAGCCGCATTTTGCTAGTTTACTTCAAAAAGTTTGGAAACTATTTCGCACAAAAAGCCACAGAACTTTCGCATTATGTGAAAAGTTTTAGAGCCAAAAAGTTGAATGTATAATAGTGCTTACACGACGGCTGCTAAAATGCTGGCTGATTATACGTTAAGTGCTTTCGTAGTTCGAAAACTGAATTTTAAAATTTGTTTTCTCGATCTTTTATTTTCATGAGCACAAATGGTCTTAGCGGGGGTATCATATATTCATTTGAACTTCATGTACAATAGTGGAATATAGGCGGACTTAATGCCCCCAGGCATTCTCCACCCTTTGGATTAACAACGTTGTGATAGGGAACAAAAATAATGTTGAATTCAAATAGGCAGTCGCTTCATGTAAAATGCTGGTATTCAGTTGCATTTGCGTCGGTTGGAAGCGGATCCCGTACATAGTTGGCAAAGGTCTAGACGGATGATGATGAATTATTCGGTTTATTTTAAAGCCTGCTCGCTAAAATTATGTACCAATGATTTCTACTATAAAATGGAAAGCAGCTCACGGTATCCACAAAGAAATACTTACTTGTAGATAAACTGTACTGCCTTATTTTGTAACACAAGGTAGGAAACACAATGAATTTTACTCAATAATGGGTTAAAATTGTATCGTGTAGATCTTTCTAATTAAATAGAATGTTGGCAGGTGTAAATTGCCGATTGCAACGATTGCCGCTGGCAGGCTAAATAAGAACCAGCTGACACCGCTCTTTTCATGGCCCTTAAAATACAAGTGAAAGAAAACGTTCAAATGAAAACATTTTCTTATGAAAATAGGTCAAATAATTATATGGTTTCACAGACTTGGATATAAAATAACTTAAAACACAGGCACATGGAAAGAAAGCAAATAAGAAACAATCAGATGGAGTGACGCACAAAGGGTTCTGTAGCACCAAATAGTATTAGAAAATATTTTCAATGGTCATTCACAACTTTTACAACTTTAAAAGCGAATTTTCTCAACCATAAAAAGACAACCAACCATTAACATAAAGAAAAGAATTTTAGGAGCTGTCGATAGATAGTATATATATCCAACACAGCTACAGGGCGTAAAAAGTTTTTTTTTAATTTCTTTTACATGTACCCCTATTTTCACCCCTTCTTTTAAAGTCGTAATTTCACATCATTTTTCTAACAGTCAATTGGCACAGTCTCGGGGTATAAAGGCAATAAATTACATACGGATGGACATACAGACAGACGGACTGGGCGAATTTATAAAGGTTCTGTTTTTTTTCGAACGGAATCCTAACAAGCAGGCACCTTTGAACGTGTTACAAGGGGCTCTCTCACACATCTATCCAAAAAGATACATTTTCATTCCATTTTCAGTTTAATCACTGTTTAGCCACTTTACCCCTACAGAGAGTGAAAATAAGAGTTATTTTATCTACACCAATTAGTTTATTCAGACAAGCTTCTTCTAAAAAAAAACTGAAAAAGATTATTAACATTAGGTTCAGAGGCAACGGGATAAAAAAATAGAGAGTCCTCATTATGATATCCGTTAAAGTCAATGTCTAGTGGTTACATGAACATTAAAGGCTTTTAAGCTGCCATTTTATTTTATACAAGGTGTAACATTATAAAAACACAATTTCGCGTGAGATAGACCAGAATCATGATACTAAACAACTCTCGTTCTGTGACCTTTAAAAAATCCTTACTAATATTATAAAACCGAAAGTGTGTTTGTTCGTTACCTCTTCACGCTTTAATGGCTAAACGATTTTGATGAATTTTTGGTACACAGATAGTTGGGAACTAGGAGACGGACATAGGTAAATTTTTTTAAAGAGTTGGATATGAGGGAGATACGGGAAAACTTAGCTTTGCTATTACAAATCAATAAGGCGCTACCGAATTTAACGCGATCGAAGCCGAGGGCAAAAGCTAGTATTTAATAAAAGATACTTCCACGCGTTACCGAGATAAAGAATCTTGTATATGTTAGGGTTGAAGTCGTGATGGGCCACAGGTTAAGACCTCGAGTCTCATTTATTGGGTTAAAATCCGGGCAAGTACCAATATGACTTTTTTTTATTCAAATGTACTTTTATGTTTATCTTAAACATCACAGACATCGATGAAAAAAACATCGTGAGGAAACCTGGTTTTATCAATAACTAGCTTTTGCCCGCGGCTTCGCTCGCGTTAAATTCGGGGTAACACAGTTCCTCTTTCCGGATTTGCAGGTTACCTGCTACCCGTAGTTTTTGCCCTTGCGCCTTATTTATTGTAATAGCAAAGCTAAGTTTTCCCTTGTCTTCCCTCTCTCTCGCTCATTTCCCACTTTAAAAAAAATAGCCTATGTCCGTAAATTATTATATTTAAGGCTGGCCAAAGCGGGGGAAGTTACGTGATGATTACCCCACTCGCAAAAAAAAAATGGCTGATATTCTAATAAAACCAACAACAAGTTTATAGGCAAGTCTTTTTTTCTTCTCTATCAAAATACAAAGAGATAAATGTCGCTTGAAACTTCCATATTCAGTAATATCGTTATGAAAAAACTTTTGCATACCAACAAGACTGGGTAGACTTAGATAGGGATTTCAAATGGTTGGCCTTGTAGATTTTTGGACGCTTGTTAACTTATGCTAACGTATTATTTTATTTTACTTTTTGTAAAGTAAGCAATGACTTATTGTCGGGCCTACGCTGTCCTCTCATACTTAAGTGCTAACGCTGTAACAACAACATTGTAAATCAAATGATTTTAAAAGAGTGACTATGGAGTTTCTTGCCGGTTCTTCTCCATAGGAAACAACCAACCCGAACCGTGCATCTTTTTTCGACGTTTTATAAGTGCCCATGTAGGCCTATGTGAAATAAAAATATTTTGATTTGATTTGATTTTCATTAACTCGTTTCTTTTGTTCAAATATATATCACATCGATTTTACAAAAGGTGTTTTTCTAAGGGTAAGTTAGTTAGACACAGTACCTGTGAATTTCTTTGTGCCAGTTATAAATATACTAGCTGCGCCCCGAGGTTTCACTCGCGTGGTGATAGAAATACAACATATCCTTATGAATTGTAACATATTTGTTATTTTGAAACGTAAGCTAATTTATTGTGAAGTTTCATCAAAATCCATTCAGTAGTTTTTGCGTGAAAGAGCAAGAAACATACATACATCCTCACAAAATTTCGCTTTGAAAAATCAATCCATTCATAAAGATATATTGTATATTTTATCACCACGCGAGTTAAACCACGGGGCGCACCTAGTGTAAAATATTTTTTGAAGTTTTCACCGATTTTATTTCAACCCTATTTTAGTTTATTACCTGGCGAACCGTAGCTTTTCTTAAGTATTATGTTTTTCCTAAGAGAAGTCAATAATTGTATTCTTTTTGAGCCCTAAGCCATCCATCTTGTCTTTGGTCTTCCCCTACTCTTATATCTACATCTACCAAAAATATCCCCTTAATAGCTCCTAAACACGTATGGCAAGGCTACACAATTAAAGGACCTACTTGTCTGTCGGTCTGTCTGTCTGTCAAGGTATCGAGTTGAAATTACTCAACCATATACTCAACTCTGTGGTCCCTTTATGCAGTGAAAAATCAACCCTTTAAGTCTACGCAGTCAAAAGATATGGCTGTTATAATGTCGCGAGTTTGTACTTTCGGTGCGCGAGTCTAACTAGCTCTCGTTTTTATTAAAGCGATGAGAGATGTAAGCAAAGCAGAGGAGCCTGCCAGGGCTTTCGCCTGCCGGGGTTGCGGGTTGTTCGAAAGAGATACCGCGGCCGCGGAACGTAAAGGGCAATAGGAGGAATACGGGTGGGTTTTAGTCAGTACAAGTCTGACACTCCCCCCCCCCGCTTCGCCCAGAGTGGGGGAAGGCATTTTTTTGGTGATTTCCATAAAAAATGGCAGTCCTTGTAACCAAAACTACCACAACACTCATAAGTACCAACATAATTATTTCAAAGGTTCATTTGTTCTGCTAATCATCAACCCTGGAAGGGTGTGCACTTGATGGATTGTTTATTTCCATGACCGGACGTGCGCCGTTCACACCAGTCATTGCGGAAACGGAAACACAACAGATATTGTTGTTGCACATTTTTGTTTAGTTGGCTTTGATTAAGATAAAAGGCTTTTGTTTAAACTAAGCTTTGTTGAGGAATAAATGAGCGTTTAGTAATACGAGTACATTGAAAATGTGAGCATGTTAGAAGCCTGTTTAATATTTTAACGATATTATTTTGGACTGGCATTAGATGCAGTAAAGCTTATGACAAACCTTTTCTCTTCCAGGACTTTGAAATAAGGATGATAGAATATTTTCGGATGGGAAATCTGCATATAACTTCCCCCGCTCTGGGCGGGACGGGGGGGAGTGTTAGTCTTTTGCTACCCAAATGAAAATAAAAACAACCAATATCACACCTATGTTCCTTCTATTGCCCTTTAGGTTTCGTACGTTCCGTTTTCCAGTCATTTAGAAAACATACCATCCACTAATCATTAAAAAAACGTTCCCCAAATAACAGATATTTTTATTTGGGGAACGTTTTTTTAATGATTAGATAAATTTTATTTTCTAAACCGTTAAGGAAGCTGTTAATTTCTAAATTCTAAAGTGTAAACTGTTAAAATTGCAAACTTATTCATCAGATATAATATAACTGGCGATTGAAAAATCGGCCCGAAAAAAAAACTTTTTAATGAGTTAGTTACTTGTAAGCTAACCATGTCCTACACAACACAAACCTCTTGCGAACCTACATCAGACGCAATCAAGTACCTACTATTATCCCAATCTATTCTGTACCCATACATAAAAACCCCCGGAACCGCCCGATCATTAGCCACGTAACTCACATTTCACACAAGCTGTGACGAGCCTTCTATTCCGAAGGTTTAACGATCGCGCTCAGTTATGAGCGAACCCGTTTAAACACCATTTTATTTAAGGCACCCTGCCAATGAGCGGATGCTGAATAACTATGGACATTCGAAAACTAGAACAGTGATCCAATTAGACAAAGTTCGGTTTGTATTGAACCGATTGTAAAAAGTGGAGCTAAAGTAAAGTTGGAATTGAATTAGGTGTAGTGTTGTGTCTAATTTAACAACGATGTTCATGACGTTTAATTGGTGTCTTTCAGAATGTGCACCTCATCGCCTAATCAGCTAACATTGTCATTATAAGTGTCAGTCGTAATAGCATCCTTCACTCAATTGCCGCTTATGCATTCGCTGGTCGATCGAACCAGGTCGCTGTTTACTATTTAGTACTAACATAGGCTAAGAATTTTGTTACTAACACACTGGACCCCTGTTGTCTTCATAATAAATAAATATATATATAATATTATCTATCGAGACTTTTCGAAACGGGCTATCCTAAATTCGTCACTGTCGAACACACTTTTTCATGTTGACACTTTCTTTTAAACAGCAACGCTCTAATATAACTTTATTCCTGAAAAAAATATCTTATGAATATCATATTTATATTTTTTTTGTTCTATTTAGCAGTTCTGTACATAACATGTAAGTTATAGAAGAGCGAAGTATTCTACTACAGGCTATTTTTTCCTAAAAGGACGCTTCAAAAATTAGTTAAGCAGTGCAAAACTTGTAAAACTAAATAAGCATTTTGTATTTTTGTATATACCTATTGTCAGGACAAGATACTAGTCATCAAACGACAAGTTGTTTAATTTCGGAGTCGTGTCCCGAAATTAAACAATATACATTTCAAATTCTAATTTATTACTAAAACCACAATGTAACATTAGATTAGATATATACCAACTTCGCACTACAGCTCAAAATCTAATAAAGTACCAAATGGCAATTAGTAGCTAACACTAAATCCATAATAAATTATCAAGTAGATAAATTATCTAGCAAGTTGAGATAGTCTTAATTGGTATTATCTAAATATACATAATTCACAGCATATGGAACGTACACAAGATACTTCCAAATTAAATACAGAGTGCAATTATAAATGTATCTCGTGTAATTTTAAATAAAATGTAACGAGTAATCAATAAGCTGGTTTCCAAAAAAAAATATTATCCGTCTTTTAGATTATTCAAAAATATACAATACACGTATTTTATGTAAATTAGAATAAAAACGCGTTGCTGCATTTTTCCGCAATGTACGTGCGGGGATCGGACCCGCAACAAGCGGCGCAGCAGTCGATCGCTTAGCCACTGCGCCAACCGTGCCGTCAAGTGCTTTGCGTTATGAGTTATTTTAATGCCCTTTTATAGTTTACTTTATTTAATTACAAGCTGTTCCCCACGTGGAGTTCGAAATGTATCCCAAAGGAATATAGTACTGAGATTACAAGTAGCCTATGCATTAATCCAAGTTATACACTTTCTGTGTGAGATAATTTCATCAAAATCCGTTCAGTAGTTTTTGCGTGAATGTGTAACAAGCATCCAGATACCTTAATTATAATAAGTAGGATATTATTAGGAAGCAGGTTTTTCTTTGCGGATGGGAAATAATCAAATAACTTCCCCCGCTCTGGGCGGAGCGGTGGGGAGTGTTAGACTTGTACTGACTAAAACCCTTGATCCTATGTTCCGGAGCCACGATATCTGTTTCAAACAACCCGCAACCCCGGCAGTAGGTAGTAAGCTTTTATTTTAAAAATAGTTCATGACCAACAAATAAATAAACAAAAGAAGTCCGTACCTACAAAAATATTTAATCAACAACGATGTCAATAAATTAATGACCCTTAAAATATCCGCAAGTAATTAGAAGCACTTTACCTGTATTATCTATCTACAAGGTATATTCGTAGAGGCGACGAGAACTCGAGCGTTCGAGATACTTATCGATTTTAAACGAGTATTTTGGACGAGCCTAAATCGGGAACAGAACAGAGGTAGGTCAAGCTGAGTGGACAGATATTGTATAGACAAGTGTTTGTTTTAGCTTTTAGCTGACGGATAACCTCATTACTTATTTTTAGATAAGTTTATTAAATTTATGTGGGTGTCTTAATTATGTTATGTCTAGTGTTATGGTTAGTTTTCTGAAAACACGTTGAATTAAATACGTATAATGACACTTTATTTTTACAAGCCTGTCATGTTGCTGGGCAAAGGCCTTCCCTTTGGCCTCCCCAAACACACACATATATACCCAATTAATATGACAGTAGTATATTTTTTATGCTGGTAACCCATACATCATAGGCCATCATCATCAGGCCTCCTTCTGAAGTGTGCCACCCTTGTCACGTTGGGGTATAAAAATAGATGTTGACCGATCTTGACATCTACCCTATGTGCACACAAAATCCTTACTAATATTATAAATGCGAAAGTGAGTTTGTTTGTTTGTTTGTTACGTCTGCACGCCTAAATGGCTAAATCGATTTTGATGAATTTTGGTACAGAGATAATTGGGACCTTGGAGACAGACATAGGTATTTTATTAAGTGATATATGAGGGAGAAAGAGGAAGAAAAGGAAAACTTAGCTATTGCAATAAATTAGGCACAAGGACAAAAACTACAGGTAGCAGGTACCTGCAAATCAGGAAAGGGGAACTGTGTTACCCCGAACTTAACGCGAGCGAAACCGCGGGCAAAAGCTAGTTTAATATAAAATGGTTCTGCCGGTTTGGAGGAGATTGGTAACGAACACGCGATACGAGAATTTTATATAATAGAATTATTATATTTATTCAGAAATTCACTACATACTGAATTACAATCAATATTTTTAATTAATTAAGCGGATGGTTACTACAACTCACAAACTTAACCTTAAATTGTGGCGAACCTTTGCACCATATGGCATACAGGCAAAACAGTTCAAATTGAACAAAAATACGCTCTAAGCAAACGCGACGAGGAAAAACATCCTGAAACCCATATGTTAATAATAAATTCCATAACTCTGGGACGCGCCGACAGATTGCACCACCTGTTACTGTACCACGAAATGGTGCTGTATTATATATACATGTGAGTACATATTTGTCTGTATATGCATTTATTAAGGTCCATTTTATATCATTCATTTTAAAGTAATATTGTATGAGGTGGGTTGTCAGTGGTGTGATGTAATATTCGTAGTAGCTTTGGATCCGCGCTTGCCACCTTGTCTTTCATGGTTAATGTTGACTCAGAAAATGTGTTTGATGCTGTTTTTTATTCGTTTTTAGTCAAGTGGTATTTGTTTATTTAATACTAAACCTTTTTTAATTTATGGCAGACTTAATACCTTGAAATTTCTACTACTCAATCTAATTAACCACATTTATATAAGTCATAAAATTATGAAATTAAGTGAATTCTACGTTGAAATAATATCCTTCGAGTATTAAATTAGAATTCTAATTTGGTGCCTTGAATTACTGATGAAATTTCTTGGGAATCAACATTTTACACTATATTATTAATCAGCCTTTGGTCGACTCTTGACTTGAACAGAGGGCTGATTTTTTTGGTCAAAGATTAGCATTGCCATCCAACGCGGTAATGCTGCCAGCCTTCTGGGCACTTTTAATGTTGACAGCAATGCGGACTTGTCGACGCCCTGTAATTATTTTACCATTTTTATAATTTCAAATATTTTCCGTTTATTCATTTTAACTCATATTATTTGTATTTTTACATATTCCTTATTAAAATGTCTAAAACAAAAAGTAGCAAGCTATCGGCGGTCAGGGCTCCAGAGAAAGAAACCTCCTAACAATACGAACTGTGTCCAGGAGTACCGCTTTCTGTATCAAACCCTTGATCCAGCTGCCTAACGAGAGCCTCCTTAAGTATTGGTCAAAGCTCTTGGCAATTAAGCCATTGGTAGATATGACTATCGGCACAATGATCGCTGAGTCCACTCCCACAGTCGACAACCTCGCGAGCCGAGTTAATATACTTGATTTGCTTTACACATCATATTTTTATTATTCGTTTATGTCTATTTGTTAATAATATCAAGTATATTGACTTGGCTCGCGAGGTTGTCGACATGTGGGACGTGGACTCAGCGATCATTGTGCCGATAGTCGTTACAGCCAATGGCTTAATTGCTAAGAGCCTCGACCAACACCTGAGAAGGCTCTCGTTAGGCAGCTGGATCAAGGGCTTGATACAAAAAGCGGTACTCCTGGACACGGCTCGTATTGTTAGGAGGTTCCTTTCTCTGGAGCCCTGACCGCCGGTAGCTTGGATCCTGTTCCCGATACCGGTGGGCTACTATTTTTATATTTTTAAATGTTTTTTATGCTTTTTTGAAATATTTAAAAATGTAATAATATGTATAAAAACCAATAAATGAACTAAATTGTTGTACATCAAATAAAGACATCAGTCGTTTCAATAATATGCACCTATTAGAACTTGACCTCAAAATATATATAGTAAGTACTCGTACAGTTTAATCTACCAAAACATGTAAGTAAGCAAAACCACTCAGAAATAGATAAAGTACCTGAGAACGTATATAAATGTCAGTCAGTAAATAGAACGAATACTCACACAAAGGCTGGGCCATAAATCAAAATGAAATTGCATTACATGAAAGGTAATGTGTAATATTCCAACATGTTCTAAGATTACTCTTAGCTTTCAAAATATTCTGGCTCTTAATACAAGGATTCCTTACGTTTAAATTATATCTCAAAAATATGCCCGGGCGAGAATAGAGTAACAAATCAAATTTTCAAGGTTTTCTTTATTGAAAATCAAGTGAGATTCCAATGGATTTATTCAAAAGTATGTTAGTATGTACTAGCTGGCGCCCGCGACTTCGCCCGTATGATATCGAAAAAAAAGCATTTAAGAGTTATTCCAGACTATAATCTACTTCTGTGCCAAATTTCATCGAGATCCGTTCAGCCGTTTTGACATGAAAGAGTAACAAACATTCGTATTTATAATTTTACTAGCTACGCCCCGCGGCTTCGCCCGCATAACAAACATCTAAACATTCAAACATCCATCCTCACAAACATTCGCATTTATAATATTAGCACAGATAATATAATACTAACGTACAGATACTCCATCTCATACAAAGAAACGCGACCGCCATAACTTGCTCATTTCTCCGGGCTATCCGGGCTATTTTTTTTTTACTCACAACGGCGCTAGATGGTGCTTGCAGCGATAGCTCAAGTTCAGTTTATTTTACAGAGAACCAATAGATGGCGATAAAACCAAACTATACTTTTGTACTGTAATCTAAGGTAGGTATATAGCCCTTTGACCTTGAAGCTTACGTCGTCAGTCACTCGGCAATCGCCATTAATAAATTCACGTTCTTTCATGCCTACTATTATATTATCTAAGGCGTGGGGTATAGCTACATGTTTTTCGGTAGACTGAGGTATTTGTTAGGTTCAGCGTAAAAGTCAACGCAAATTTTGATAATTATCAAGTATCTAAGTCAATCAAAGTTATTTATAATATCGAAATAGCGAATAGAGGAGCTCGTGGCAAAAAAATAGCAACCGCTCGGGTTGTTCTTTAGGTTAAGTTGCGCTTGCCTAGGTTGGTCTGTGGATGGGTGACCACCCGTTACATACCGAGTTTTCTCCGTGCCTCGGAAAGCACGTTAAGCCGTTGGTTCCGGCTGTCATTTGTAGATCTTTGACAGTCGTTTCAGGTAGTCAGTGTCCCGAAAGTCTGACAACCAGTCTTACCAAGGGGTATGGTATTAGGTACCCAGTAGGTACTAACTGGGTTGTGCTCCTCCTCAAATTGTGGAGGTTAGATAGGCAGTCGCACGGCGCTCCATATAAAATTTTAGACTGGAAGCTGACCCCAACGAAAAGGCTAGGCTGATGATTATAATATCGAAATAGGTAGGTAGCTCTTGAAATGATATTTGCTGCAAATTAGATGATTTTAAGCAGGGAGTTATTTTTTAACAGACTCAGGAGTGTGTAGAATATTTTTATTTTATTTTAAATACAAGTTGTTACTTAACTAAGTAGGTAGTAATATTTGTATGTTGTGTTGGTACCTACAAAAGTAGGTAAGTATACTTACCGGCTCGAATCTTGGGCGCTAGACGATAGAGTGCGGATGACCTTGCGTGTTGTACAAAAAAAGAAATGAAAATAAAGCTAAAACGCCTCTCCAATACTATCTACCTATACCTACATCACTTAAAAATTAAAACTGTGATAAAAACCTATCACTACTATGCTTAATTAATAATACCTTTAATATAATTAATAAAAGTACCTACCTACGCTTTTACCTACTTGATATAAAAAAAACCTAACTTAAATTAACCAAAACTCGGTACCTACCTATCTAAAAATCTATGCGTACCTACCTACTTTACCTAAAAAGATATTAAATGTAAACTATTATTAATTCGTAATTTGAACGATTACGTATTTAAACACTACCAAAATAACTAATAAGTACCTATTTTATTAAATAACAACAAAAGAAATCTAAAAATAAATTATTTAGACTAAAAGTCGCGGTGATAAGCATTGTCTGTCAATAAGGCCGAACACTCTGAACGTCTATTCGCATCAACAACCAAATATTACGGTAGCCGCGCCGAGCGCACACAAAAATAATCCTTATGGCATGATCCAGTATTCATGCGTGATGGCTTATTAGCGTATTTCATGTATAACTTTGGTGTTTATTTACCGATATATATGACTAGCTGTTCCCCACGGTTTCACCCGCGCTGCTCAGCACCGGTTGGTCATAGCGTGATGTTATATAGCCTTCCTCAAGAAATGGACTATCCAACACTAAAAGAATTTTCCAATTCCAAACAGTAGTTCCTGAGATTAGCGCGTTCAAACAAACAAACTCTTCAGCTTTATAATTACTGATATATATGATTATTTTTTTATTGTATAGGTAATAATGTTAACTATTTTTAATAAGAGATGAGTGAGAGTGTTAATAAACGTAAGAGTAGACAAATATAATCAGAAAGCTCCGAACTGCTTAGCTATCGGGAGTTACACGTGTTATTGTGAGTTAACCATTAAAGATAGACATATGCTGTATGATTATTTTTTATATAATTTTAAGGAGAATATTTCCGTCATACATGATTTCTGTGTAGCTTTTACCATTAAGGCTTCACACGCGACAGAAGCTTAAAAAATGGAGTAACTTCTCCCGTTTTCCCAACATTTCCCTTCACTGCTCTGCTCCTATTGATCGTAGCGTGATGAAAAGTATACTATAACCTGCCCAGGAGTATAAAGAATAATTTTACCAAGTTTCGTTAAAATCCGTTTTTGATTCTATAACGAACATACAGACAAACAGACAAAAATATTACTGATTGCATTTTTGGCATCAGTATCGATCACTAATCACCCTCTGATAGTTTTTTGGAAATATATTTCATGTACAAAATTGACCTCTCTACAGATTTATTATAAGTAGGTATAGATAGTTTGTATTTCATAATATTTCATTCTATCAAAATAGGTATGGTAAATGGTAATATTGAGCTGTGTAGTAAAACTCAGAAAATGAAAACAACGCCATCTATTCATAGAAATAACAGTAAATGAGTTACCTAACCACAACGTAGTACAAATTGTTCTCACCAGAGCCAACACCATAATATTATTTAGAAAAATCATGGAATTTGGAACTAGGAGCCCATTATTCCGGTTTTTTTGTGTTATGGGGATTTTTAAAAACAAGAACATACTTCTTCCATGGTCAAATTTAAACAGTTACACAAACTTCAAAAACAAATCGATACACATAACGCTATCTATTGATGTTTTTTTGAACTACTTTTTCTTTCTTCGCAATGAGACCCCATGATATTAGTAGAATTTTCTTAGTGGTCTGACATTTAAATCTCAGTTATTTTTAGATTTTGTTAACGTTGTTTACAATTTCTACGTCTTTGTATCTTAACAGGTTGAAAGGAGGTAAGACGATGGAAAGTTAAGTTTATTTTTGACTAGCTTTTGCCCGCGGTTTTGCTCGCGTTAAATTCGGGGTAACACAGTTGCCCATTCCTGACCTGTAGTTTTTGCCCTTGCGCCTTATTTATTGTAATGGCAAAGCTAAGTTTTTCCTTTTCTTCCCTGTTTCTCCCTCATTTAGCACTTTAAAAAAAACCTATAAAAAGTCTATATCCGTATCCAGGGTCTCAACTATCTCTGTACCAAAATTCATCAGAATCGAGTTAACCATGTAGGCGTGACGTAACAAACAAACAAAAACACTTTCGCTTTTATAATATTAGTAAGTAAGGATTTTGACCCAGAAATAGCTGTTTCAAAGAAATTTTCTTATGCTTATTTTAAATCTGGGGGCACGGCAGTGCCCCCACCAAGTCGAGCAGAAAAGCGTCACGGCCGTACCATCCTTTTCTCGAAGCAACTCAGACCATTTTCCACCCCTGGGCTTTTTCTTGACCTCACTCTTGCCTAAGGAAGATGAGATGATATCAACGATGGGAAGGGGTATATAAATACGGATGCAGACAGGGAATTGAACTCTTTGGCAATAGCCATAATAAAAACTGGAGCACAGCGCTTCGTGCCAATGTGTGGAATACCTACAAGGTATGAGCGATAACCTTCAGTATCTTTACCTGGTACCTGTCAGTGTCAATCAGTTCTGTACTGTTTTGCAGGTTCCTGCTACCTGTGGTTTTTGCCCTTGAGCCTTATTTATTGCAATAGCAAAGCTACATTTTCCATTTTCTTCCCTCTTTCTCCCTCATTTAGCACTTAAAAAAATCTATAAAAAGCCTATATCCGTCTCCAGGGACTCAACTATCTGTGTAGGAACCAAAATTCATCAAAATCGGTTTAGCTATTTAAGCGTGAAGACGTAACAAACAAACAAACTCACTTTCGTTTTTACAATATTAGGTAAGTAAGGATTCAGTGTCAAGTTTAATAAAGCCTTTTCTGACTTAGGATAGTCAAAAATCTACGACACTTCCCACACCACGGACATCATTTTTCTAGAGGGCAGTTATATTTTGTCATGTGTCAAATTAGTTTTTTTTTAAGGATTTGACAACTGACGACGCCCCTGTTTGTTTGGTGTCACATTTTTCTTACAACTTAATAATCTGACTGAAGAAAGCCTTACTTTCATCTTACATATGTATAGCTTTATAAATGGTTTCGACTTATTATTGGAATCCTATTAACTTCTTTTCTATTTAGACGTAAGTCTTGAAGTCGACATTATGTTTATTTTCTGAGACGAAAAATATTCGGTGCGGGCTATTCGATTTGGCCCTTAGTTACAGACCTCATGTTGAAATGTCATTTATTATTAGGAAATCGGTTCGTTACTTCGTAGTAGATGTAATGTAACATATTTTGTTCAATACATTAGACATACACAATGTTTATAACTAGTATTTATGTGTCAGTGTTTGAGTGTAATTAAATCGTATGGCAACTAACTGTAATCAAATTGCTTGGAAATTGACTGTAACCAAATCGTATAGCAATTGACTGTAATCAAATCGTGCAATTGACTGTAATCAAATTTATGAAATCGCATGGAAATTGACTGTAATCAAATAGCATGGCAATTGCAATAACTGACAAATATCTACAAATGACAGCCGAGACCAACGGCTTTAGATACTTTTCAAAGCATGGAGCAAACCCAGTATGTAATGGATGGTCACCCATCCACGGGCCAACCTAGCCATTTGCGGCTTAATCTAAAGATCGACCCGAGCGGCTGTTATTAAGTGATGGGCTTCTTCCAAATAAATATTTATTTCCAATAAAATATTATTACGTATTAGATGGAATTAGACTGAACTTTAAACAAATATAAATATGTTAACTATCAGAATTCTCATAAAAACCTATACGTTATGCACAAGTTTGCTGGTGGAAAAATAACATAAAAATATATAATCTATAAGTATGTAAAACCTCGTCTCGCAGAATAATTAAAAATCTCGTGGTGGGAGGTTTCCCAGTAGCGCAGAGGGCATGGGAAAAACAATGGTTGCACTTTGCAATTAGCTGTAACCCCTACTTCCCAGTTCCCCCACGCTAGGCTGTGGTTCTTTAGTATGGTGTAACGTGTCGTTCACGTCCTCGGACGAACCAACAAGGTTCGAGAAAGGCACGCGTGAATTGTTTCGTTCACCTTAAGATGCGGTCAAGCCCTGCGGTTTGGCTTCGGGCACCGGCCATTTGAAGACATTTTAATTAATTATCTTTCAAATTTCTGCTGTCCGTGGCCGGTCTAGAGTCTATTTTACTCTGATTGTCCGTATGTTAAGTATCGTCGCGTCGCGCGTCACGATGATACTTAATGCCTATAGCAGCCTGGCCACGGAAAATTAGCTAAGTTTATAAATACAAAAGTTCCTATAGAAATGAAAATATCTGGCTTGCTTTCTATAAGAGAGAGAGAGACAGACAGACAGACAGAGAAACATGCGACGCTGCACAGCTTACAATAGCTTACTATAGCAAAAAGTGTCGTGACAACTTTTCGTAAGAATTTTTTCTGTCTAGCCCCCTTTCACAACGCGCGATAAGGAACTTCGTTCCAATATTTAACACAGGGGCGACCTCCTCTCATTCATCCTATCTTATAAGCTGGAACAAAACATGCTCGTCCACAAAATATGGAATCGGTTGTGTAGGTTTCAGAGAACGTGTACGAATTAAATAAGAAATGTTAAAAATCGTGCCTCGTTCCATCACACGGTTCGTCGCTACGCGTGGCACGCATTTCTAAACATTTGTTTTAGCTGCTAAACGCTTCACTGCTCGATTATTCACTTCGAGAATTTTCACTGCACGAATTTTCACTGCAGCAAATTTTCCGTGGCCAACCTGTAAGCATATTTTTTCTTTTGTTTTTTGTGCAGTCCCTGTTACAGCATGTATGTAGCTTGTGGCCAAGCCTGGCAAGTAGAGAGTCAAGACAAGGGATTTATTATTAATAGTGAAAATTACCGCGTAATAGGTACCACACGATATTTGAACTTGGAGACGCTAATTTGTAACTATTCTCAGAACAATTATTGCGTAGTTAGGTTTCAACAATGACTAAAGTTTCTCGTCAGTTCTATTAATTATATCAAAGTTAATAATGAAATTGGTACTTTGGTAGGTACTCTACGGCTAAGTCAACTACAAAAAACCATACCTGTTTTCTTCGGGCACTCCATCTACATCTTTGTATTTTTAGAGTTCTGTTCCTCAAAAGGAAAAAAATGAAACCCTTATTGAATCACTTTTTTGTCCGTCTGTCTGTCTAGACCCTTTATCTCGAGAACGCTTGGAAGCATCGAGTTGAAACTAAAATAAATATATAATTATTATATTCAAACCATATGCTCAAGTCTGTGCCCCCTTGGTGCTGTGAAAAAATATGGCAATATGGCTGTTTATACGGAACCCTAGACGCTTAACTTAAATTTCTTAGAACATCTAAAAGATAAATAGAAAGAATGAATGTCTTGATGTTGATTAAATTAAAGCAAGTATTTAGTTGGATATGACTAAAATAAGTTGTTGCATTATGGCCCTTATTATTACCAGTAACACAGTCTATTTAACGTAGTGTGTCGTTTCTATTTTCTTCTTTTTTGTAGTGTCCAATTTATGATGAGTGCATAATCTTTACTTTTATATTTTACTAATCTATTATTTTTAATCATCATTTCACATATTTTTAAATTGTCTATTACAATGTATGTATATTCTTTTGCAAAGTGTATAAATTATAATTTTCGTGTTCATTTGTATTTTTTTTGTGATTCTGCAAGTGCTGTGCATTTCTGTAAGTGACGAACTCACTATAGTCTCATTGTTTGTGATTTTTGTGTAGCTATATGTAAGTGAGTAAGTCGTTGATGTGCCGTAAAAAATAAATAAATAGTCTGCACTGTTAAACAATCTGCCTCGACATTACAATATTACATTGCGAATAGATTGAGGTCTTATTGGTGGCGAACCAAGCAGCGCAGCGGCGCGGACATTGATTGGATCAGAACTAAATTCGATTCCTAGGCCGAGCAATAACTATAATTGGATTTACGTACCTGTTGAGAAAATTCGCAGTTATTGGGAACGGTTCGACTCAGATTGCAACTTCTTGCTCTTAATATAATGGGATCTAAAGCTGTCATCGAGGGGGTTGCGGGTTGTTCGATAGAGATACCACAGCTCCGGAACGTAAAGGGCAATAGAAAGAACATGGGTGGGTTTTAGTCAGTAAAAGTCTGACACTCTCGCCGCTCCGCCCAGAGCGGGGGAAGTTATTTGATGGCTTCCCACCCCAAAAAAAAGCTGTCATCGAGGAATTGGTAGTAGGCAGCATCGAGTTATAGTTGCCAAGGAAAAAAAGTTATAGAGCTCTTAGCTAAATGCGCTTTTCAAAGTTGGTAGATGGTTTGACGACCAATCCTCATCCAATGTAAAATTTAAAAAGTTAATAGGAACTTATACATATTGAGTTTTTTTTTTTCAAAAATATCTGATATTATAATAAAGTAATTAAGCTCTAAATCAAATCAAATCATTTATTTCTTTGCAAACTCTCTAGAAGGCTCTACCCACTATTTAGGTCCGACTCCCAGTCATAATAATTACTAATTACTGTTAAGATTCTCTTTTTCGGTATTTTTTTTAATGTTACATTAGTTTATTTCATATGTTAAGGTGTCTTAGCATCCGTATAAGTATGTAAGTTAAATGTAAGATCTCGAAAACAAATAGAATGTATTTTACACACGTGTTTTTTCTCATTTAGCACAACAAGGGCTTTAATTTTTTTCTGTATCATCCACGAGGTTGTCGATATGTGGAATGTGAGCTCGGCTGTCATTGTGCCGATAGTAGTTACGGCCAATGGCCTGATGGCCAAGAGCATCGAAGACCATCTCTCGAAGCTCTCCTTAGGCGGTTGGATTAAGGGCCTGATTCAGAAGGCAGTACTCCTCGATACGGCCCGCATTGTGAGGAGGTTCCTGTCTCTGGAGCCCTAACCACCGGTAGCTTGGACCCTGCTCCCGATACTGACGGAGACCTATTTTTATATTTTTAAATGATTTTTCTATTATTTTTTAAAGAAATATTTAAAAATGTATTTGTAAGTATAATGAATGAATAAAGAAAACAACTGTTAAAATCCCTAAGGCGTAGTTTTTTTTTTATTTTAGAGCAAGGATGGGCTTGTTTTTATGGCTTTCAAATTTATTTTAATAAAAAAATGAGTTTATCAATAGAATATCACAAATAACCATGATGATTTAAAAAATAATTTGCATATTACAAATTGATATTTATTTGAGTACTAAATTTAACAAAAATATTTGAATTTCTGTACATTGTATATGAAGTTCAAAGTAATTCATAAATAAAATATACCTATTAATTATTAAAAAACACCACCATAATTCTTAATTGAGTGCAACATTATTTTATTTTATTAGGGCGCCATGTTTTTTCCTAATTTAACTGAAACTCAGTTAAATTAGGATCTTGATATATTTAAAAAAAACAGTGGTATTGTACCAGTTTGTTTACAGGCAAAACAGGGGCGACCAAAAATTTTTTTTTTAAATTGTAAGACACATAAATTGTATCATTAGTATGCGTTAGGTTTTGAAAACACAACTTGGTGATAACAGGAAGTATGCGGTGTTTACGTATTATTAGCAGGAACTGGAATCTATACTAATATTATAAAGCTGAAGAGTTTGTTTGTTTGAACGCGCTAATCTCAGGAACTACTGGTTGGAATTGGAAAATTCTTTTAGTGTTCGATAGTCCATTTCTTGAGGAAGGCTATAGGCTATACAACATCACGTTACGACCAACAGGTGCTGAGCAGCGCGGGTGAAACCGTGGGGAACAGCTAGTTTAATTAATAAGTAACTACTTAAGTAACATAACATAAAGTTCTAATTAAGTCTTTCTCAAACTGGAGAGTAAACTATTTATTAGCATAGTCAACTGTCCTGCTGTGCTGTATTTTCCTTATTTTGTACCGGGACAAATAAGATGATGAAAACTTGATAATGGTTCCTTTTTGAACTAATGCTCAAAGTAAAAATTAATTAATAATAAGGCGCTTTCTGAAAGAAAACATATTATTTTAGTATTATTAATTAATGTTTATTTAAGGCATGACCTGAATAAAGATGTTATCTTTTTCTTTCTTGAGAAATCTATTCATAGAAATATTTCAGTTAGTTACTGCTGTAAAAACTTTAAATATTTCCCTTTACAAGATGTCAAGGCTTTTGATAGCTTTGTGGCGGGTTTCCCGTCACTAGTGCGACTCGAGCGAGAGCGCAAGAGGAGAAGCGGGGGGGTGACACCGCGCCGCCTGCCGCCAAGACGCGGGCGTAAGCGCAAGCTAGTACGCCACGTGCCGCGCGAACGCGAGCCACGAAATTGACCTCCGCTTCTCATTCCGTGCAATGGCTAAATAGCTATATTGGTGACCCCGACTCGAGCATGTTTCTGATGTTCTACAAACTATCAAACAGTGCACGGTGACAAATTAGTGAAATAAAAGTGAAAAACGTGAACACATTCGATCCCAAACAGCCATGGCGCTATTTTGTTCGTGTTGTTTCGTCGTTATGTCGTGAAGCGACAAGTCGTGGCGCGTGTCAATCTACTCGCAAACTCATTTCACACTCCGCCGGCACGCCTGCAACGGCCTACTCCGGTAATCTACGACCAGTGCACCACCAGGACTGGATTACCGCCCCACGAGCGCAGCGCTGTTTTTAGCCGCGCATTCGCCAAGGGACTCCTGTGCGTCTCTGTTAGACGCCCTACCAGCCCCTGACCGTGGAATACCTAATCCGGTCAGTACAGCCGGCCGGGTCATCGTGGTGCCTACACCGTCCGCGTCAGCGTGGTACCTACACCCTTCGAGTCATCGTGGTACCTACACCGTCCGCGTCATCGTGGTACCTACACCCTTCGCGTCATCGTGGTACCTACACTGTCCGCGGGCAGGCTGGCACGCGGCACACGCGATTGCCGTCGTCAGCTACAACCAGGTACACCGAAAGTTCGCCGAGATGGTACGTACCTACTAGATTCATTTGCACGCCGTTGACAAATTCGCTGGTACACCAACGGGTCAGACGCTATACTATACCTACCTACGTCTTGACTGCGATTGAGACTTTTTAAGACGCCGTAACTGAGTGTGTTTTAGTGTCTACCTAAAGTGTTCTCGTGGCTAATGGTGCTCGTGCGTATTTTATCCGATCAGTGCTACATTTCTGTGTACTTTGAATTAACAACCTACGAGTATTTAACCTATGTTACGTAGTCAATAACATACCCACATAGTCTATGTTTAATTATAACCTACTTATGAACAATAATTTCTCATTTACGTACAACATAATAAAGAATTCAATTAACTTCAATAACCAATTGTTAACTTTTCTAAGTTTCTAACTCAGAAGTATTATATTTCTTCATCGAAAAAAATAAAAAATAAATGTAAAACTTATTATCTATTTTAGGGTAAATGTACCAATTGTTGTCCTGTAGCAGATAAGGGTAAATGTACCAATTTTTGTCCTGTAGCAGATAAGGGTAAATGTACCAATTGTTGTCCTTTAGCAGATAAGGGTAAATGTACCAATTGTTGTCCTGTAGCAGATAAGGGTAAATGTACCAATTGTTGTCCTGTAGCATGTATACGACGGCCAGTTTTGAGTGTTTCGTAAATACGACATCCGGTTACGCTTTGCAATTCCCGGTTCCCGTGGTTTCATGAGTCCTTAATAATAAATTAATACTATAAAGTTTCTAGTATTAGCCTTCCTTTTATATAATTTCTTTTTTTATTTGTGTTAGTAGGCATTTTTCTTCTTTTCTTGTCCTAATTTCTTGCGCCTCTCGTCCCTCACGCAACAATGGCAGAATCGGAGGAGATCAAGATGCTACAAGAGCAGCTACAGAAACTACTCGACTGTGAAGAAGGACAAAGGACGATGGCAGTGTCAGTGAAGTTGCCCGCCTTTTGGGCCGACAAGCCTAGCGTTTGGTTTGGACAAGTGGAAGCACAGTTCGAAATAGCGGGCATCAAACAGGACCGCACCAAATACAGCCACGTGGTTGCGATGCTGGACTCTAGGATCGCCGACGAAGTAGCCGATATCATCGAACACCCACCAGACACCGACCTCTACGGGCACCTCAAAGCGGAACTCATCAAGCGCATGTCGCCTTCGAGCGAAAACAGGTTCAGGCGACTTCTCGGTGATGAAGATATTGGAGATCGCAAGCCGTCACAATTCCTACGACACCTCCGATCTTTGACTGGAGCAGATTTCAAAAGCGAGGACATACTCCGCCACCTTTGGCTGCGCCGACTACCAGGCAACGTCCAAGCCATTTTAGCTGCACAGGAAAACCTAACCCTCGAAAGAGCAGCGGACATTGCAGACAGGATAACTGAGGTAACCACTCCCACTGTCCATGCCATAAAAGGATCACCAGACTGGGCTCAGCTTTGCCTTCGAGTGGAGGAACTAAGTCGAAAATTCGATTCGCGATCAAGATCTGATTCCAAGTCATCCAAACGACTCAAATCAAACTCCAAAGAATCAGGATCCCTGTGCTGGTATCACCGTGTGTTTAAGGAAAAAGCAAAGAAGTGCATAAGTCCCTGCACCTGGGCAGATCAGAAGCGGGAAAACTCCAAAAGCGATCAGTAAATGCGGCGACTGATCGCGATAAGTCTTGCCGCCGCTTATTTGTGTCTGATAAAGCAACAACGTACCGGTTCTTGATTGACACTGGGAGCGACCTGTGTTGTTTCCCTAAACGTCTAGCAAAAAGCCACACTCCAGCAACAGGATACGATCTTGCGGCAGCAAATGGCAGTACCATCAAAACGTATGGAAACATACGTTTACGACTGAACCTGGGCCTGCGTCGGGATTTCCCTTGGATCTTCACGATCGCTGACGTTGACACCCCGATAATAGGATCAGACTTTCTCAGTTACTACAACCTACTGCCAGACCTTCGCCACCGACGCCTAATCGACGGAAACTCGAGTTTCTCAACTTCAGCTTCAATAGCCCAAGTCAACCAAGCAAGCGTCAAGGCTGTATCAGTCGACGAGTCCTCGCCCTATTGCAGGCTCCTGCGGGAATTTCCGGATTTGACACGACCACCGGGCCTTCCACGACAAGTGAAACACAGTACGGTCCACCACATCATAACAACCGATGGCCCGCCAGTTTCCTGCCGCCCACGCCGCCTTGCTCCGCAGAAGCTCATCGCAGCCAAGAAGGAGTTCGAGGACATGATCAGCTGCGGGACAGCTAGACCGTCTGACAGTCCTTGGTCCTCGCCACTGCACATGGCCAAGAAAGGTGATCAAGGATGGAGGCCATGCGGGGACTACCGGGCCCTAAATGCGAGAACTATACCAGATCGATATCCAGTCAGGCATATCGCTGACTTCTCGCACAACATTGCAGGATCCACCATCTTCAGCAAAATTGACTTGGTGAAAGCATACCAACAAATTCCCGTCCAAGAGGCTGACATCCGCAAAACCGCTATAACCACGCCATTCGGGCTATACGAGTTCCCCTTCATGACCTTCGGTCTGCGAAACGCAGGGCAAACGTTTCAGCGTTTCGTGGACGAAGTCGTGAGGGGACTTGATTTTTGCTACCCATATGTTGATGATATCCTGGTTTTTTCCAGATCAGCCGAAGATCACCTGAAGCACCTACGCATCTTATTCCGACGTCTGACTGATTATGGTGTGGTTGTCAACGCATCCAAGTGCGTTTTTGGCGCAGAAGAGGTAATTTTTCTCGGGTACCGCATCAATAAAGATGGCACCCGACCGCCCACAGAGAGGATCAAGGCACTGCAGGATTATCCTCTGCCGAAAACGGTGCAAGGCCTCCGCAGATTCCTAGGAATGGTCAATTTTTACCGTCGATTTCTCCCTAATGCGGCCAAACTTCAAGCGCCTCTTAACGAAGTCCTAACATCATCCAAGCTCAAGGGAGCGCACCCAGTTCCTTGGACTCCTGAACTCGAAATTGCTTTTCAGAAGTGCAAGGACAGCTTAATAAATGCTACCCTCCTGGCTCATCCAGTTGGCGACGCTTCATTAGGACTTTTCACAGACGCATCTTCAGTCCACGTGGGCTCCTGCCTCCAGCAGAAGGTCGATAACCAGTGGCAGCCTTTAGCATTTTTCAGCAAGAAACTGACGGACAAGCAATCTCAGTGGCCCGCATACTATCGAGAACTCCTAGGTGTATATGAAAGCGTACAACACTTTCGCCACCTATTGGAGATGCAACACGTTACGATTTACACGGACCACAAGCCCCTCATCTACGCTTTCACACAGCGTCGCGAAAAGCTTCCCCCTGTCCAGCTCAACCAACTATCTTTCATCTCCCAATTCACAACCGATGTAGTTCACGTGAAAGGAGAGGAAAATGTGGTTGCGGACGCGATGTCGAGGATCGAGGCCATCACCCTAGAGGAGAGTTTCGCAGCGCTGGCAGCAGAACAGGCTTCAGATGAAGAGTTGCAGACAGCAACGTCTAACAGCTCCCTCAAACTGGAAAAAGTCTGGATTCCTGGCTCCGACCTAACCATCATCTGCGACACGTCAACAGGTAAACCTCGGCCTTTCGTGACAACTTCATTCCGTCGCAGCTATTTCGACAGAATTCACAACCTCAGTCATCCTGGTGCGCAGGCAACTGCACGTATGGTGGCTGACCGATACGTGTGGCCCTCTATGAGGAAGGACTGCCGCAAATGGACACGCGAATGCCTGCCATGTCAACGCAGCAAAGTCACTAGGCACACAGTTACACCTACAGGAAGCTTTACGGCCCCGAGCAATCGTTTTCGCCATGTCCACATCGACATCATCGGACCGATGCCTTCGAGTAAAGGTTTCCAGTATTGTTTAACGGCAGTGGACCGGTTCACTCGCTGGCCAGAGGTTTGGCCAATGGTCGGCATCACAGCCGAAGAAGTGGCTGAAACTTTTACAGCCGGGTGGATCGCTCGTTTCGGCGTCCCCTCCGTCATAACAACAGACCAGGGCCGACAGTTTGAGTCCGCCCTGTTCAAAGCGCTCCTCAGAGAATGCTCAGTGCAACGCTGCCGCACCACCAGCTACCACCCGTGCGCTAACGGCATGGTGGAAAGACTGCATCGGCAATTAAAGGCGGCTCTCATGTGCCACGGTGGTACATGGAGTACCGCACTGCCGCTGGTGCTGCTAGGCATGCGAGCAGCTTTGAAGGAGGACCTGCAGACATCAGCTGCTGAACTCGTTTACGGGGAACCCCTCAGGTTACCCGGCGAATTCTTGGGACCTTCATCGGCAAACGACACCCCTCAAGACGTATATGATTTCACGTCGCAACTGCGGAAGCACATGGCTGAGCTGAAACCCGTCGCAGGAACGCATCACGCCCAACAACGTACATTCATATCAAAGAACTTGAGCACTTGTACGCACGTTTTTCTACGCGACGATTCCGTCAGGCCGTCATTAAAGCCACCCTACACTGGACCTCATGCTGTAGTTCGTAGAAACGACAAGACTATCTGTATAATCATGGGAAACAGAGAGGTGCAAGTTAGTCTGGACCGCGTTAAGCCAGCTTTCATTGAGGAAACAATGTCACCTCGGCAACCGCCTGCTCCAAATCCGGTCCCAACGTCACCCAATACCCCAGCTCAACCCGACCCTCAACCACCAAGCCCCTCCATACCCCAATACGTAACTCGCTCTGGCCGTCACGTACATGCCAAGACACCAGTTGACGTTTAAAATGTTTTTTTTTTATGTAACTGTACCGTGTTAGAATAAGCCTTCTCATGTATAATTTAAGTATTGTATTTGTAAACTATTTTACTTTTGGTTCGGGGTATTTCTCTCCGTGGGTGGGTGGTGTGGCGGGTTTCCCGTCACTAGTGCGACTCGAGCGAGAGCGCAAGAGGAGAAGCGGGGGGGTGACACCGCGCCGCCTGCCGCCAAGACGCGGGCGTAAGCGCAAGCTAGTACGCCACGTGCCGCGCGAACGCGAGCCACGAAATTGACCTCCGCTTCTCATTCCGTGCAATGGCTAAATAGCTATAGCTTTGTTTAATTAGAATTCGCTAAATAAATAACTGTCAGTCTGTCTGTTAACTTTTTACTTTTGGATTTTGATGAGGACCACGAATAAACCTTTTGGACTAAACTAAATGCTGTTCAACAGTGACGAAACGAAAGTTCTGATGTGTGTGATCTTTAATTTCGTTCTATAACAGACTTTACACTGGGTGAAGACCTAGTACCTACCTAGCTTTATATTCCTCTTGTACATTTCCGACGAAGGGGGCAAGAACTACTATTTTAACCTACTTTATAAAATAAAGACGAACGGGTATTGTTTTTACTCGTGCCTTTGGGTGTATTACAATAAAAATACGGCCAAGTGCGAGTCGGACTCACGCACCGACAGTTCCGTTTAAACTTGTGACATAAACGAACATATCTATTGACTGCGTAGACTTAGAGGGTTGATATTTTCATAATTCCAAGGGACCACAGATTTTACTTTAGTTTTAATTTCAACTTGATACCTGCACGCGTTCCCGAGATAAACGGGCTTGACAGACAGACAGACAGACGGACAACAAAGTTATCAAATAAGGGTCCCGCTTTTTCGTTTGTACGGAAAAATAAAACCGGCTTTTTGAAGCCGGTTTTATTTTATATATTAGAATAATTGTGGTCCATTATTGTTTTACAATTAAAAGAAAGAAAGCACGCTTCATCTTTAATTAAGGTTAGTTGTCTGGTTGTAAATAAATAATATAAAATGGAGGTTGAATTTATTTGTAAGTGGCCCTATTACTGTTGTGTTTTTTTTCGAAACAAATAGCCCCGGAACATAAAGAAGGTACGTGGGTGGGTGTTAGTCAGTAAAAGTCTGAAACTCTCTCCCCCCCCCCCCCCCCGCTTGCTCCGCTCAAAACGGGGGAAGTTAGTTGTTATTTTGTTAGGTGTTAATTTTTTTTTTTTAAAGTGGCCCTGTACCTTCTGTGTGATAATTTTAAATCAAATTATCGTTATAAAGAGAACACAAACAGTCACATTTAGTAGATTACAATTATGTATGTAATGTATAAAATTGTCGTGTCACAATGTTCATAACCATACTCCTCCGAAACGACTCGACCGATTCATATGATTTTTTTATGCATATTCAGTAAATCTGAGAATCGGCTACTTTATATCTTTCAAACCCCTAAGTGATAAGGGGGAACTGAGCAGCGGATGGCTAGTAGTAACTATAACAAGTAAGTACTTCCTAAGCTCATACAAGTGTGTGAAACATAAGTTCTACATACAAACAGCCTTTGTAGCAGCCATTTGTAAATAAGGAAACTCTAATTGGTAGTCGGCTAGCTATGTGCCCATTATTGAAGTTAATAAACTCGTTTCTAATCCGGAAACTACACTTGTTCAGAACCTTTGAAGAGTTGGCAAGATTTCCTATTACCGACAGCCTTCCCCGCTTCAACTTTGTGTAGTTCGCGGAATCCAACAGTTTTATTTACTCGCCTCAAGTACTGGCCGACAATCGGACATAGTTTACAAAGGAATCGCGGTACCTAATGTATTTTACAGTTTTGAAACAAAAAGTTCGTTTGTTTTGCTTTTTTTCCGGCGTGGTTTATATGGTGATGGGAAAATTCGTTTAATTTTTGTTCTGCAGGCTTTATTTTGCTTATAATGTTCGTGAAACAAATATTAGAAGTATTAGTTCATCTTCATCCACTACCCTACTTAACCAAATACTGGGTCCTTCTATTTACTCTGCGTTCCTGAACCTTAATCCAACCAAGCCGTCGCCGCGGGAGACGCTTGGCCACCGTAGTCGCGGAACAAAACAAAATATTGACATATTATTTGCCCAAATATAGTTTACGTTTTTTTACAGGCGAGCTGCCAAGTTTGAGGGTCACTGGTAACCAACACTGTTTATGCAAACGAGCTGTATGGAATATTTTAAACCTGAGACGACTCCAGGCCGCCGTAGATGCGGGTTTGTGGATGGTGAGCAATGGGTAGCTCACCGTACATCCGTCTTATGTGGAAAAGTCGAGTCGAAGGCGCGTTCATTTTACACGCGCGCCTCAAAGAAATGTCAGCAACACAGTGGGGCCTGCCAAGGCCTCTGCCTGCCGCGGTTGCGGGTTGTTCGAAAGAGATAACGCGGCTCCGGAACACAAAGGGCAAAAGGAACATGGGTGGGTTTTAGTCGGTAAAAATCTGACACTCCCCCCCCCCCCCCACAAAGTGGGGACGTTATTTGAAGCTTTCCCATCTGGAGAATATAATAAAAAATTCCACGTTCCTAAGCCAGTCTCATTCAGGAAAAACTCATGATGAAAACAATGTCGTTTGTCCATCTCACAGCTATCTCGAAATATGTATACAAATGTAACACAAAAACTCATTTTAGGTAACATTAAATACAAAATACAAGCATTCCAATTTCAATTAAATAGAAATATGTCAGAAAAATACAATAAAATTACATAAAACAAATAAATTACACAACATGCAAATTTAAATTATTAATATTAAAATAAAATACTACAATTTTAATCACACTATTAGGGTAAGTTTTCTGAATGATCGGAAAATGGACCGACTTGGCAGATCTAGCGGTGAAAAACTAAAACTTAGGTACTAACTTTTTATCCCGGTCTACGCGGATCAAATCGTGGGGCGTGGCTAGAGAGTACGTAACTTCAAGCTAGAATACTTAGGGGCTTAGCAGCGTGTGAAACCGCTGGGCAGAGCTAGTTAGGTATAAATTTATGAAGGCCCATATATTCCTGTTTTCAGATAAAGGTGTCCGTTGTGACCCGCCTAAAACTACCGATTTAAAATGACTTATGATAATCCACTTGCTTACCGAGTTAACATAAATAATGGTAACATTAGTTCACAGGTGTACCCAGCTACCCATCTCCATGATACTAGCCTTTTGTCACCATTTACGACCCCCATGGGTAGAGATAACCCAAGACCCCTTTTAGGAACTACCCATTTTTATGACGGCACTATAGATAGAGGGTAAAACAAACAAGATTATTATTGGTCATTAAACATTATAGATATTACGCGGTTAATGGCAACCTGATTCCGATTACGGCTGCTTGTCGGTTTATTGTCGTGTTGAGTGCCTTTTTCGATACTTACCTACTAATTACTTTTATGATAGCAATGTCCGTGTTTAGTTAGAGCGTGCTCTCGAGTTCTCATATTTAAGCAGGTTCCTCAGGGAACCGGGAAGTGGGTCAAATTTAAGTTCTTAAATTTGACACATAGTTAGTTACAAGTGACGCTATTCAAAAGGTGTTAGAATTGAGTCCTCTAAACTCAAACCATTTATTTCAATTAAACAATTACAGGCACTTTTGAATGTATCTTTTGAATGTCAAGAAACAAAATGATGAAGCTACAGTCCCGGTCACAAGGCAAAATAACTTGTGAAAGTACTGTAGTTGCCCATTCCAAAGCGTTGATCTCTATGGAGATGAATGGGCAAGAAACTCTTTTAAATTATATATTATTACAAAATCGTATTTACACCATTCATGTTGAGATTATACAAATATATGAGAACGATGTAGAAAGACATGCACACAGTAAGAGCGTCTAGAGTAAAAGCAAAATTCAAACAAAAAATGGTAAAGATGACCAGTCCCAACTGACAGCAACCGTTTAAGAATTATAACGTATGGATCAGCCCCATTCAGCTCAACCATTTGGAAAGGATTTAAATGACCGGACACACCCGCTACCATCAGCGATATATTTAAGTAATCATGACGTTCTGTCAACCACCTGGGCATCCTCAAGTCAATAACAGTACTCACACATGGGCTTTCAGATAAACAAATCTAGGAAATTGAGTTAACTCTGGCTTATGACTTAGGTTTGTTAGTCTATTAGGCATTTTCGGTGTATAATTGGGAAGCTGTTGAGTGCAATATGGCCTTCCCTGGGGTCTAGCCAGGTAATCCTCTTTGAAAGAGTTATTGTATAATTTCATTCGTTTCGCAACAGCAACTCGGAGTCTCGAATTAAAGGCAACGTAAGGACGATAAGTAATAATTGCGGGCTGTTCGAAAGAGATACCGCCGCCCTGAAACATAAAGAACTATGTGCAGTTCTAACTTAGTTTACCATATTAACACAAATTATGTAACCAAGGTTGTGTAACCATATTCTGATTTAAAAGAGTGTCCATGGAGTTTCTGGCCCATTCTTCTCCATAGAGATCCACGCTTTGGAATGGGCAACTACAGTACTTTCACAGTTATTATGCCTTGTGACTGGTAGCTGTAGCTTCATTTTATTGTTGTCAATGTTTCGACAGTTCAAGAGTGCCTGTAACTGGCCTACTTGAAATAAATGTTTTTGACTTTTTGAAAAACAAGAAATATATATGGGTTTTAGTCAGTAATAGTCCGACACTTATTTGGTTAAGTTGTTTAGTAATACTTCCCTTACCCACGCTTTTGGAATAAACCCAGTAGCATAATGTTACGTTAAATGTGGAAACACCTACGAACTTCTTGACATCGACGTCATTTGGATAATTTGGCGGATTGGATGGAAATAGAAGCCGTTAATTGGGGCTTTCTTGACGTCATGTTATTACGTTATTTTTGTGACGTTATGTAAATATTGTTCTAATAATCAACATTACAATAAGGTAGAAATCATTATTCGTTTCACATAGGTAAAAAAGTATAAATACTACATGATTTTATAAATAAAACAATATTGGTAATGCCGGTTCTATGTATATTTCTCTCAATTCTATCAATATTTCAAAATAATGTAATGATACACTCGAGAGTCCTAATTTAAATCTTCATAAATGATAAATGATAAATGATAAATGATGTTTATTTTGCAAGTAGGTTTTCACAAACACTTTTACACGTCATATTTTTTTAAAACTAGATGATGCCGGTGTTTCGTACCCGACTACTCTGAGAAGAAACAGCCGAAACAAACTCAGAGGTCATAGTCTCTTTTAAAGTCCAGACAAAATAATCTTGGTCAACTTACATGAGGACTATGCAGATAGTGTCTGAAATGGTCTTTTTAAGAAAGCACCACACAGATTGAGTGGACCTGTCCAGTCAGTGCAAGCATTTGTCAGTTATCGTGTAGCTCAACTCATAACCCAAGGAGCTCAACGACACGACGAACAATACCAAAAAAAGGACATTTGTGTAGGTCGCTTATAGCACTCAAACTGCCAGACCTTCGTCAAAAAAACAAAGTAAATAAAAGAAATGATCCACATGGTCCTCACATTTACAATAAACAAATAAAATAAAATAAAAAATAATTAATGAGATCATAATGAAATCATAAAATGTCATAAAATAATAAGAAAATAAAATGTCACTAATCATAATAATAATAATAAAAAGAATGTAAAAATAAAGTAAACATTAATGTCAAAGTGTATAGAATAAAGGAATAGACAATAAATAAATGAAACAAAGGCAAATTTTGACACTCACTGAGTAAACTAAATTGGAGCAGCTTAATCCCAAGCCTTTTTATCTTCAAGGTAATGATTAATATTATAGTAAGCTTTGAGACATAGTTTACGTTTTATAAAAGATTTAAATTTATTGAGGCTTAGTGTTTGAATATCGCTTGGCAGTTTATTATAATAACGTATACATTGGCATGTGAATGTACCCCCTATTTTTTTGAGCCTCGTTGCAGGAACAACAAATTTGTGTTTGTTCCTTGTATTTATGTCGTGGATATCACTGTATTTTTTAAACAATTTTATATTTTTATGCGCGTACAAAAGGTTTTCGTAAATAAACTGAGAGGGCACAGTTAGTATGTTAATCTCTTTAAATTTTTCTCTGAGGGAGTGTCTAGGACTTAATTTATACATTGAACGAATTGCCCTCTTTTGCAAAATAAAAATTGTCTGAATATCGGCGGCATGGCCCCACAAGAGAATACCATACGACATCACACTGTGGAAATAACTAAAATAAACTAAACGGGCTGTCTCTAAATCAGTTAAATCACGAATTTTTTTTACGGCGTATGCTGCTGAGCTAAGCTTTTTTGACAACTTATCTATATGAGGGCCCCACTGAAGCTTAGCATCCAAAGTTAAGCCTAGGAACACTGTATTATCTTCCGGTTTCAACTCTTCATCCTTGATTAGTACACTAGTTTCCACTTGTCTAACATGAGGTAACGTAAACTTAATGCATTTGGTCTTTTTCTCATTTAGAAGTAAATTATTAACGTTAAACCAATTAACGACCTTTGCCAGAGCGCCATTAACATCGTCAGTAGCTAGCTGCTGACGTTTTAGTTTAAATAAAAGAGAAGTGTCGTCTGCAAACAACACTACATCATGATTATCCTTTATGAGGTAAGGCAAGTCATTAATATAAATAAGAAATAAAAAAGGGCCAAGAATGGACCCTTGTGGTACTCCCATGCTTACTACAGATCCGGGAGATCTTTTCCCGTTTACATCAACTCTCTGAATCCTACCACTCAAATATGACGTAAGAAGATTCAGAGAGGCGTTCCGGATTCCGTAGTGGTGTAGTTTTCTGATTAATGTTTTATGGAGAACGCAATCGAAAGCCTTGGACAAATCGCAAAAAATCCCCAAAGCATCGCATTTATCTTCCCAGGCATTATAAATGTGTCCTAGAAGTTCAACACCGGCATCAGTAGTTGAACGACCCTTTGTAAAACCGAACTGTTTATTATGCAATAACTTATGTTTATTGAAAAATCTTTGCATTTGATCTAAAATTATTTTTTCAAAAATTTTACTAAATGTTGGTAGCACTGAAATTGGTCTATAGTTAGTAGGGTCTGATGTACTACCCGATTTAAACAATGGTATTATTTTACTGTTTTTCATTAGATCAGGAAACTCACCACGGTCAATACAATCATTAAATATAACAGCTAATGAAGGAGCTACAATGGTTATAATGGACTTGGCAACGTCCACAGAATGACCCCATAGATCAGCGGTCTTCTTAACATTTAACATATGAAAAGTTTTAATTACATCATTACAATTAACATATTGAAAATTAAATTCGGAATCATGAAATGGAATATTTTCCTTTAGCAAAGCATCTGCAGCAGCAGGTGACGAGTCTAGCGATTTAGTAGTCGATACAGGAATATCCGCAAAGAAATTTTCAAACGCTGTAGCAACTTGAGTATCTGATTTTATGATATTATCGCCGATAGCAAGGCTGTAGTCAGTATTTCGCTTGCAAGACCTTCCTGCTTCGCTATTAATAATGTTCCAAGTCGTTTTAATTACGTTACTGCTATTTTTAATTTTTGAACTCAAATAATGTGACTTAGCTATAGCACAAACTTTTTTAAAAACTTTAGAATAATTCTTAACATACAAATTAAATTCTACAGTATTAATACAAATTCGCTCTTCATACAGCTCATAAAGCCGTTTTCTACTTTTATGAATACCAAAGGTGGCCCAGTCATTGAAAGAAGCGTTATTATTAACCGAGATAGTCTTAGGAACAAATGTGGTCTTAAACTGTGTGCAATACATACTAAAAAAATTGTTATATTGTTGATTGGGGTCATCACTAGTTGACAAAAGTGGTAATTTAGTTGAAAGTTTATTTTTAAAAGTTTCTAGGCGACTTTTAGTTTTTGGGTTGACAGTGATATCCATTTTAGCTACTTTTTTGATTACATTTGGAATTGTAATCAGTTGCCCACAATGATCTGAATCTAATAAGTTAATAATTACTTTGTGGGTTGGTATAACATCAGTATAAATATTATCTAGGCAAGTGGCACTAGTCTGGGTTATTCTAGTGGGCTCCAAAAATTTGTTTCCAAGGTTGTATGACTGAAACAGATTTGTAATTCTAGTACTTAACACCGATTTTTCAAGCAAATTAATATTAAAATCACCACAAGTAATTATAGATTTCTTTGAGCTACAGATTTTATGCAACACTTCATCCATTACCTTTTCAAAACAATCATACAAACCTGAAGGGGGTCTATATACACTTAATATGATAAACTGCTCCAATTCTATACAGGCTATTTCAATTGTTCTCTCAACAGACAGGTTTACAATATCCTTGCGCTCTTTAAATTTGAGCTGATTATTTACTAAGATTAATGCGCCGCCATGTATAGCATTTACTCTACTGAATGAACTACCAACCTGGTGATTACTAAAATTAAAAATTATTTGATGACTTTTGAGCCAATGCTCTGTGATACAAAGAATATCTATGTTGTTACAATTCAGGAAAAGCCCTACTTCTAATTCTTTGTTCAAAAACCCTTGAATATTTTGATGCACCAGGTTGATACAATCAAAATCCCCAATACTTTCAACTGATTTACTATCTGGCTTCCTTACATTATTGCAAGAGGTTGCCTCTATTGTCTCAATCTCTAATTTAATTTAAATTACTCAATTACTCCATTCAGGAACCGGTAATAATGAGACAGTAGACCATAGCATAAAAAAGAAATAAAAAAATATATATTTGCATGTCTGTTTGATTATATTATCAAGCCAGAGTTAATTTACTACTTAGCTGTTTTCAAAAAAAGGTAATTTGTATATATTCGGCGAGTCAAGTAATCAAGTTACACGAAATTGTAGTAGCGCAGCAAAAAGATTAATAAGAACTGCAGCTTAAAAGAAATCTTGTAGTGTTAATCAAGATGGCACTCCATCTTGAAGACACGAAGTCGACAAACTAGTTACGGGATGAAGTTTATTTTTGTATGTACCTACTTATTTTTTTCAAAGAACTTTGTAAAGTTAAGTTACCGAGGCGAGATCTGGTAAGAAACAGTACCTATTTAACGTACTTAAATCTATTTACGATTTGGGAACGAATTGATATTACAGCTTCACGGCATTGCTTGCTGCTGAAAACCATCTCATATTGTGGTACTGTGGTACACAGAGCACTACCTGTTATATTGTATTCTATGGAATCCTAATACCTGAATATGTCTAAACCATAGACAACCGATGGCTTAACTTTACGCATTGATTACTGAAATTCTCGGAAATCTGAAAATCAGATTTCCGAGAGCTTAGTTAGCTAAGCACCTAGTACTTAGAACTGAGCTATCTCATTAAATGAGACAAACACAAACGGTGTTCTGTTCTACACAAAGATAAGGTAACAAGATTTGTATCAAAATGCAAATCTGCAATTAGGTTCCTACTAAGATACTACACACTTAGGTACCTAATTAGTTCATGTTGTGTTTTGCAACAAATCATCATCTATTGATATCTACATCGTTGTGAAAAATTGCATAATAGTACATTTTGATTCAAGTAGGGAATCTTTGTTATTGCAGCCGAGGCGGCGCGCGAGCCACCAGGCGAGAGTGTTACAGAGCCGAAAACAGCAATGACAAATTCTCACGTGAATTAAACGACATTTTTCAATAGACTACGGAGCAATTAAATAACAGAGCAAAAAGTACTTTTGTCATAAACAAATATGAAACTATGATTTAATTTGATTTTCCCCGCGCTTTGTCTTCTCATAGTGAAGAAAAGAGAAAGAAATTCAAATATTTTTTGAATTTAGAACTCAAATTAATATAAATTTGTTGTTAATAAAGTTTGTTTGTTGTTAATTTGTTGTTATAAGCAAATTATTTTAAAAATCATCATGTTTATTTGTGATATTCTATTGATAATACATTTTTTTTTCTATTCAATAATGTACTTGTTTTTAAGGCCTTCATATATTTTTTTAAATATTTCCGAATTTAAGGATTTGAGCAGTTGTTTATTGTTATCCGTAATGATACAGAAAAAATTAAAGCCCTTGTTGAGCTAAATGAGAAAAAGCACGTGTGTGAAACATTCCATGTTGATCCTAATTGTAGTGCAATAAGAGACAGTTTTCGAAAAAGTGTATTGAAAAATACATTGCGGGTTAGGTTCAACATGCCATGTATTTCACACGTGTGCTTTACTCAATCATCTCAAAGAGGGTTTTATTTTTTCTGATTCTGCCACATTAATAAACAACTATTCGATTCCATAAAGTCGTAGTCGGAGGTATTTTTTACACAAAAGAGGCTCATGTTTTGAGTCCTTCAAATTTAACTTAAATTGTGTTTATGTACAAAATATCATAAAGAAACATTGTTATACATTAAATAATTTGTTTCTATCAACATTATCATTTATTTGTGTTCTAAATTCCAAAATATTTAATTTCTCTTTTTAATAAGGCTGTTAAGAGGTTTCATATCTTTGCTCTTTCTTCAGCCTGTGAAGGCAAAGTGAAGAGCATAAGCAAATTAAATTATAGTTTCATAGTGATTATGTTATTGTATTCTTCAAAACCGCTGATTTATGTGGGTATTTGTCACTGCAGTTTTCTGCTCCATAACACCCTCGCCTGCAGCTCTAAAGCAATGACAAAGTTTCTCCACATGAATCAAAATTTCCCAGTTGTCCTTTCCAAAACGGGTTATGGATTCCTCCTCTGAATTCACCCTTAATTGTTTCTGTTATTGTTCCTACTTCCTATACAATTATAAACTTGCACTGTAACTGTAACTAATCCGTACGCGTGTCACTGAGGTGCAAGTAGTGTTCAAGGATTCGTTCGGAAATTGGCTCTCACGTGGCAGTTGTGTGCGCTTCTGTGACGTACGTGTTTGCCTCTGGGACATACGAGTATGAGCCGACGGTAGCAGACTAATTAGTGAGGCTGCTTTGTAAAAACAAGTTGCAGCCTGCGTACCACCTAGTGCTACCACGCAGATGGAGGCACAGGGTTGGCGAGGAATGAAGTTCCTAATTAGGAGTAGGTAGGTACAGCGAGTGAAATTCATAATAGTTCGGAAACGAACTCTCATTACCTAGCTTGCCGGGTACATTGGCAGAGTATTACAGAAGAAACAACATACCTACCTATTCGTCTTTTGAAATAAAGTTAATATAGTTAAATAAAACGCTTTCTTGGGAAAAATGCCTAGATCGCCATGAGTCCGCAATGTTTACAAATAAATAAATCTGCATTGATGAGAAAATCATCTATTTTGCTTTAAATATAGGTTAAAACAGACGTCAATATTGGTGGTAGGTACAAGCACAAACATATTTTAGATACCTACTTACCTGTTTAGCGCATGCAAATATTAGTTTACATTACAAAACAAAAAGCAATCCTAGGCTAATTTAAATAAAAATAATTTTAATGTTGCATAAATGGATAAATAAGGAAGGTTTATAAATACCTACCTACCTAAGCAAAAATCAAGTTCTAATGACAACCCTTTTATGTACTTAGGTACGTCGTAAAATTATCGGCTTACGACACAGTTGCTACATTAATTAGCGAGTACTAATGAAAAGAGCAACACAGCAACAGTCGACATTCAGTCCTCTTTCACAAATTAAGATACCTAGGTAGGAACACTAGTAAGTGAATAGATGAATACTTACCTAGGTCTTTACCAATGTAATGATTCTATGAATGGGTCTTGGTAAGTAGGCAATTTAAAACCAACTTAATATTCTTACTTCTTAACCATAATGTGTAGGTACCTTTAGGTGCAAACGGCAGATACAGTATTTAAGTAAAAAAAAAAACAGAATAGGAAACTAGGTAGGTTAGTTCCTCCTTTTTAATCATAAAAAAGAAAGATCTTTTGTGGGGATATTCAGATTTCAGTTTTATTTAAAAATTAAGTATGTTTCTGTGGGTAGTTTTTAATTTTTGCGAATAATAATAAATTATAAGTGTCGGATATACCTATGTCCGCCTATGCTTTGAGAATTAGCTTGCCAGATTTTCTATCTTTTGACATTTCGAGCTGATCAAGACATGGTGAAAGGTGCATTTGAAAATAACATAATATTGTGTTCACACGTAGAGGAACTAGTACCTATCTTAGAACGGATTGCATGATGACTGAGCGCCACTTGCCCAGGTTAGGGAAGATGTCTATACCACAGCCAAAACGTAATTTTACGTGTCACGAAGTCGCCTTGAATTGAATAGAACCCTCATCATAACATCAGGTCTGTAATCCCCGGCGGGTTAAGCAGAGGTGTACCTAATAATACACCTACCCACAAAATCAAAATCAAAAGTCATTTATTCAAATTAGGCTGATAATCAGCACTTTTTGAACGTCACAAAACGCCCTGCCCTTCGCCACTTCCTAGTGTTTTAGCTGGGAAGAAGAAATGACAGAACAAACTCCCCAGCAACACATCTGTATGTCAGGTTGGAAGAACCAGATTTTATACAATTCCGTTTATCACAAGAAATTATAAAAAAAATAAGAAATTATTCATTCATTGTCACTTGTCAGCAAGCTGTTTGCTTGCTGACAAGTGACAATGAATGAATAATTATAAAAATTAAAAAAAATACCAAAGTCTAAATAATAATTCACCAGTCTAACGGGTGTGCCCGCTTACATGTGCACATTTCGCCAATTATGTTTAAATCTCATGTAATAGAGGCGTGTCGACGAGAGTCAAGGTAGCTGGTAAACTCTGGGCCAGAACAGGTAAACGACGTGATGGATGGAAGCAGAGGCTTTTACAAAATATTGACAGCAATACAAGAGTAGATACCAACACACAACACTAACAAAATAATATAGTAATAAGTCTTTCTATTTATTTATTTATTTTTATATTTCTTCCTTTTTTACTGATTTTTACTCTTAATAGTTTGTAAGTATTAATAAAAGCTTTGCCCAATAACACTGCCGTACCCGGAAATCAAACCCATGATTGTTGCTTGCGTCGTCTAGAACTCTAGATAAACGAGAGAGAATAGAATTCTGCGTTTGACAATTTGCACGGTTTTTTGAGTTGACTAATTATCAGAAACGTTGAAAGAAAAGTACATACTCGACAACATTGTACTTCAAAGAAAGATATTTTAAAAGAGTAGTAACCATGGAGTTTCTTGCCGGTTCTTCTCCATGGAAAACGATCAACCTAAAACGTAAATATTTTCTCGTCGTTTTGCCAACGTAGGTTGGTTTTTGTGAAATAACATAAATATTTTCTTTTTACAGTTTACCATCCCAACGCAAACAGCTCAATCGGTTATTTATTTATTCGTATCATTTCTGAATAGCGCGCCATCTGTAATGGGAGCTACGAACTACTTAGTCAAAACTTGATGACTGACCTGATGACTAATCTTATTTCAAGATAAATAAATGGATTACAAAAACTATTACGAAATAAATTACATACTTTTAGGCCAAATCAATAGAACATATTCAATGTGCCTTGATTTTCATGTTTGGGTGCGAAAGAAACCGTTATTTGGGATAATTGAAAACATGTTGACTAAGCATGGATCCATGGAAGCTTAAGGATGCAAATAAATGAAATGAACTTTATATCAAGACTCTATATTTGGTAAAAAGCTGGAATGCAATATTAAATGCCTCTTAATAAGTCCAGCAAGGAAATTACAATTAACATGAATTGAATATTTTAATATAATCATAAACATAATGTTGGAATTAAATGTTTTTATACAAATATCATGCATGCTCCAGTATTTCATGTAGCTATATTTAGTTACACTTATAAAATAGGCATACTTAGTAAGTCTCTTTTAAGTAAAATAAATCTTAAAATTATAAATTCATAATTGCTTAAAAATAGTCAACATTATTATTGACTGAATACTGGCAATGAATTGCAATAAATATTTATGTCATGGTGCCGAACACAGGGTTGTGTCTGCAAATGCTGGGGCCATACTCCATGTATGCCTGTTTTGTGTGACACACTTGGTAGAATTCAGGGGTTGAGCCCAGCATACTGCCTCCAAACCAAACAGCATACCGCTGCATGTTATGTGAAATGACTTGCACATCAACCGGCTTAGGAGTGATACGGCCCTCTGACAGAGTTGTAGAATGCTTCAATCTGGCATCAACTGTCCTCTTTATATCACGCTGCAGTCTCCTGCCGAAGTCACGGAACATTGTTGATCCACCAGACAACACAATGTTCCCATATAGACCTCTCCTCACATCAATTGGACATGACTGGATAACTTCATCTACCATCTCATTCAGTGGCACAGTGAAGTCAGCATTGGAGAACTCAGGGTGGAAGAATATCTCAGGTCCCAAAAATCTCTCATAACCAACATCTACAGCAAATGGGTTTTTGGTAATTGCATTAATACCCGTGTAGTTCTTCATCCATTTACCAGGGTCTGCATCATATTTAGCAAACTCCTTTGCAATGTCAGGACAAATGTAACTGTATCTCTCCTTGATAGCCTTTGCTGTCTCCAAACTTTGTTCTGGTGGGATGCCTACTTCACGTTCACGGAGTAAAGATTGAATAAATGAGGTAATATTTCTACCTGCAATTGGTATATGTTTGATACATGAACCAATTACATATCCTTCAGCTACAGGCACAATGTGGGTGACACCATCTCCACTGTCGACGACAATGCCTGTGAAAGTACGTTCAGCAGACGCGCGAGACTTCCACGACGCCGCTAGTGCCAACACGGCTTGCACTGCAATATACAATCCAGGCACATTGAACGACTCAAACATGATCTCGGCTAAGTACTCCCTGTTCTCAGGCGTGTTTAGTGGAGGCTCAGTGAGCAAAAAATGATGATCTTCCGGCTCCGCCCTCAAATATTTGAAGATGCACTGTTCAATGTAACGTTCCATTAGATCCCAATCTTCTACGAGACCATGGCGTACTGGATACTTCACCGAATACCCGGTCGCGTCGAACGCTTCATCGCCGATGAAGAAATCTAGGTCCTCTACGGCCTTAGTCATCCGTCGAGTGCTTTGATCGCCGACTTTCGCAGTTTCTTTTATCGCTATGGCTGACGGAATGATAAACTGCGGTTCCTTGTTACCGGCAAAGCCCAGCTTTGTATAACCGGTGCCAACATCGATGACACACGCTGGTAAATGATCACCCATGATTGTATATTTACTAAATACTGTTCTAATCAAAAATTACAATAAATTATAAGGAAAACTGTGGTGGGTGCGGTACTATCGCTGTGGGTTCACGATTTTGACGTGTTAGAAACGTCAAATCAGCGGAAGATGATTAATCAAGTTCCATTTCACGTAACAATGTTAAACTTTCGAAATAATGAGAATTATTATTCGCCATCAACATACTTATTTTATTAAGCAATTTCATATTTTCTTAACAATTATAAACAGTGAAATGTTTATTATTATTTTTCTTTGTAAAGAAGGGAAACTTGTTACAGAAATTGGAACGTGCTTACTTCCAGATGTTTGTGTTGAGCATCAATTTATATTTTACTAGCTTTTGCCCGCGGCTTCACTCGCGTTAAATTCGGTAGCGCCTTATCGATTTGTAATAGCAACGTAGAGTTTTCCCGTTTCTTCCCTCTTTCATATCCCACTCTATTTAGAAAAAAAAAAAAAAATTTGCCTATGTCCGTCTCTTGGTTCCCAACTATCTCTGTACCAAAATTCTTCAAAATCAGTTTAGCCATTAAAGCGTGAAGAGTTAATAAACAAACAAACAAATAAACTCACTTTCGCTTTTAAAATATTACTAGCTTTTGCCCGCGGCTTCGCTCGCATTACATTCGGGGTAACACAGTTCCCATTGCGCCTTATTGATTTGTAATAGCAACTCGAAGTTTTCCCTTTTCTTGCCTCTTTCTCCCTCACATCCAACTTTTTTCAAAAAAATATTAGCCTATGTCCGTCTCCTGGTTCCCAACTATCTCTGTACCTACCAAAATTCATCAAAATCGGTTTAGCCATTAAAGCGTGAAGAGGTAACAAATAAACAAACAAACTCACGTTCGCTTTTATAATATTAGTAAGGATTATAAAAGTACCTACTTCTCAGGGGAGGAAATTAGGATTATTTTAACCATAATACATTTCGTTCGCGAAACGACTTTGCCAACATTACACTCTTTCTTTTCAGGTCCTCTTGAAAAGGCAAGCTAAGTGCGGGATGGACTCGCACAAGAAGGTTCCCATACCACCATACGTAGAGTCGACATAACTTATACCTACAGGGTCACGGACAGACAGTGGAGTGGAATACGCGGTCACCATGGCATTCTTTGTTAGGAAACCCTAAATGCGGTGGCTTTTAGGGTTTCCGGATGACCGGTGGGTCAGCGTACACTGAAGATCAGCTTCCTATTAGATACTGCGACATGCCAGTGCACATCAGGGATGGCAGGACTGAATTCACAACGGCATGCCGGTGTGCACCCCGTTTGCACTGTCTCACCCCAGTCGTATATGAGCAGACATACCGTATATTTTCCCTTCGCGTGTCTCAGCTTGCATGCTTTAGCGTCCCGCCGCTGTATCCTCTAGTAGAGCGCGCTGGAGGAAGGATATCTTCTGTGACGCCTTGGTGTCACTCAGTCGATCTCTAACATTAGAATTTGTATCTTATTACCACTAGCTACAGATTTTTTTTTTTTGGGTAAGTATTTATCCTTAAAAAAACGCTCTGCCCTGCAGTCTCCGGTATTCATTCGCATCTTCAACTTTAATTTTGCTAGGTAGTAAAGGCTTGTTATTAATAAAACAACAATGTATTATAAAGCAGCTGATATTTATTGTGACCTGACTAATGCTATATTTACACAATTTACATTACAGGAATGTAAATGCAACATGTTTCATTTTTGAAGACAATTCGATGCTTCCACGTTAGGGGGAGCTGCACTACGTCCTTGTTCTGGTCAGCACAATTGATTCCGCAGAACGGAGACCATCAACGCACTGCCAACTGACCGCATCTCTTTTTTACATGAAATCTTATATTTCCAACGCTGACGCGCTCCTCAACGCACTGTGCGATGCGGGGCGTCGGCAGCCGACTCATCCACAAGTTAATGAGCTTAATGAGATAGCAAATGCGCTGGTTAAGCAGATAGAAATAAAAGTAATATTGATAAAAAAAAAACACCTGACATAAACCGTGATACGGCTAGCTAGAATAGTGTCTCGCATTGCCGCTAGCCGGTAGTGCATTGTAGGACTTACAACAAAACTATTGTTTTGACCTCTTTGACGTAAGCAACCTTAACAAAGGAACAAGAATAATGATCCCCGCGATTTTGACAATAACGCAGTCTTAAGATTATACATTTCAAATATTCTCGTAGCGATTAGCAAACTTAATTTAGCATCAACCATTTCTGTATCATGGTTCGGGTCGGCCCAACAGGACGGCTTTTTTTCAGACCGTATTAAATATATTAGCAAACCACCCAACTGTGCCGACCCTTACATAACATATGCGTGGCGTCTCTTAAATTACAAGATGTTAATTTCTGTCGAATTGCTTATAGATTTTATTTCCTAAAATTACCCCAACCAATTTATTGTTCAACCATTTTTTCCGCACTGAAAAGGTTCCTATCTCGTAATTAATCAAATGCTGGAGTCACAGTGGAATGATTTGGAGACATTATTGTACTTTAAATTACACGTTATTACATTTAAAGAAAAAAAAGAAGTTCCCAAAACTCGCAGTTCATTGCATAACGTGTTTTTCTTCAGTCATTAAATCTAGCAGCACAACAAATACACGTTTCGAGACTCGATTAATTAGATTGCCGTACTACATTAACATTATTGCGTCTTTACAAAGTGTTAGTACCTACAGTCTTTTCACAATTATTTACCTCTGACACCAGCAATCATACAAGTAACAAGAATAAAGAAACATTGTAATTTCGAAGGTTCAGTGGCAGTAACCAAAACAGCAATCTTATTTCAACAACAATAAGGCCACTATGAGTGTGATAGTAATGCTGGGGTTAAATCAGGGGTAAATAGCTGTGATTGGACTGTACATAATATAAAGAAATAATAAATTTACCACACCTATCAGTGGCACACAACCGTCTGCCTGTTATGAGTTTTTTTTTCAAATTGTTGTTAGAAACCACAAACATGCCATCAATAAATCTTAAATACATACTTAAACTCGGCAAGGCGACAGTTGTGTCCAGATCCAGATGCTCGATTTCTATTAATTAAAAAGCAAATATTTTAGATCCACACTCCACTGTTCAACATTTTAAACATAGAAAGCTTCATAACAAATATAAGCCAATGATTCCTTAGCCATGAAACTGGTAATCCTTAACACAATGGTATGCATAGCCAACAAGCCTTATTTATGATACAAGCTCTTTTTAAATTTCTATTATATTGTTGAAAATTGTTCTGAATTTCAGTTTATAATAAAAAAATATCTCCAATTATATCTTACTCTAAAATTTCTCTTAATACAAGTTTAAATAGTAACAAATAGAATATTGTTTGTTAAATATGTGAGTAACATACGTTATATTATAAAATTCACATAAATTATGTTGATTCATTAGGGAATAAAATTATAATAATATAATATCAGTACTGGGATCTAAGTGATAGTTTGTAACTGCAAAAAATAATTTTAGTTTTATATTTTAGAGAATTAACGAACTGCCAAACACAGTTTACAGAAATGTATTGTTTTAACAACATTACAAAGTTGATCAATATCACATACTATGTATATGTCATTCACAAACACTGCAAAGAACAACAATTACATTCAGCCAATTGTCATAAAATTATAACTAACTTTGCAGTTATGAGCTTTCACAAAAAAACCATTCAGATGACAATTTAAAATATTTCTATGAGCACATTTATACTACTCCAAATACTGGACAATATATTAACAGATGTTTCTTAACTTCATATTCAAAAATTTCAAATAAAAAAATGTTGTTAACATCATTTTCATAGACCACCTTCAGTGTTACACTATCAGTATCATTATCAGACTTAATCATAAACAAAATTAGAACATTGTCATATGATACAATATATTTGCCTAAGATCGTCCACTCATGTTGTAACAACATTTAGATTTCTCACCACATTGTGTAGTCAGAGTCGTCCATGTCAAAGATGGTGAAGAAGCCGAGGATGGTGAGGTATACTATGACGTTACCGGCCAGTGTTAAATAACAAGCGCCCCATGCAATCTGCAAATTATACAAAACAAATTTTAGTAATATAACCCAACACACAGACCAGAAAATTTAAATAGGTTTCTATTTGAATCTATGTTGCATTCGTATTTCCGAAGATAGACGATGTTTGCCGAAAAGCATAATTTCTCTAGGTGATCTGCATCTTTATATTTATTATGTAGTTACATAAAAATAACACAATTCTTGTATACATACCGTTGTAGCGCGAGCTAGAACAATGGGTAGCGCGAACGAGCTGACAAGGAATCCCATGGTAATGAAGATGGCGGTTTCCATGCATGCAGAGTTGCCGCTGGTGCTGTCAGTGTGGCGGCGCGCGATCATTGTCGGTATAGGGCTCAGAATGTAGAACAGGACCACGAAGAATGGCCACCATAGTCTGGAACAACGACAAACGAATTAAGACAAATGTATTAAAAGGGAAATAAATATAACTGTAAAATATAATAACCTACTCCAAAAATTACTACCTACCTAAAATTTTTTTTTTATAAAAATGGATGGGGAATCATCAAATAACTTGCCCCGGTGGGCGATACGGTTGGGAGTGTCAGAGTTTTATTGATTAAAACCCACCCATAATCCTACTTTTGCCCTTTATGTTCAGGGGCCGCGGTATCTCTTCGAACAACCCGCAACCCCGGCAGGCGGTGGCCTTGGCAGGCCCCTCTGCTTTGCTGTCATCTCTGAGGTGAGGAACACAAACGCGTCGATACGGGCTGTCATCACTAGACGGACGGATGGATCTACGGTGGCCGGGAGTCGTCTCGTGGCGACTAGTTTGGTTTGAGGTTCACTCTCACCATCGGCCGGCCACATCCTTCGCGAGCATAACTGCTTCGTAGATCGTAGGAGGTGATGGCTTTCCATTCCGTCTGACTCCGGACCATGGGTTGAACCATGCCGGTCGTGAGTGTTCGCCGCCGCCACGCCGCTTGCCTGCCTGTATGAGAACACAGCGGTGCTTCTCCCAAGCTGGGCAGACCGCAACAGTGTGCTCCACCGTGTCCTTCAGGCAATCGTTACAATGGTAAATTATTTGCCTTAATGCACTACTTTTGGATAAAATAATTAAAAATCAAGATATTATGCCTGGGAAACATTTTGTATACCTACACCGAGATGTCTGACCTGAAATGTTACTCAACCAACTTAGCATTATACCTGACTCAGAGACATAATTGCTAAGTACCCATTGTTCACTTTTAAATTCATAAATGTTTACTGTTAAGGGGACTGTTACACCATCACTATGTGGCAAAAAGACTAGAGTAGACCCCTAGACTCTAGACTTAAAAATAACTTGTTTGTATCTGTTGAATTCACACTTAAATAGTAACTAAGTGCCTGAAAAATTGAAGCCTGTGCCAGGCATGCAGCAGTGAATGATTGAAAAATGCTGACTATGCCAAGCAACTGTAAGGTAAAAATACAGACACTTACTTTTTTTTTTGTCAAATTGTTTTTAATAATACAGATTTAACAAAGAGAAAAGTAGTAAGAACTGTTTTCATTGTTTGATAGAGACAGTGTAAATGACATTGATTATAAAGACTGATAACATGTCTAGCATTGTAGTATATCATAATGAACAGCTTGTAGGTATAAATTCAAGGTGTATTAAATTGTAGATTCTCATGTTTCTAATTACAGTTTTCTAATTTGCCAATGCAAACTAATTTCCTAATAAAAATTGCCATCCAATGTGGAAGCTGCCAATGTTGCTTTGTACAATTCTGTCAGCCTTCGAAACATTTTTCCTATAGACAGCTGTTGATGACTTGTTTGATGGCTTGTAATTCTTTTCCCATTTTAAAACTGTTTTTTTGGAGTGGCACTAGTTGTCTTTGTGCCAGTTTCGGGTATTTTGAAAGTTATATTTACACACATCAACACAGTCTAGGGATATTTCATACTCAATTAAATAACTCGAAAAGTACTCGCCGCATTGGGAATCTTTTATACACCGATTTGTTTGTAATTTATCTCGGACTAATTCCAAATAAATTTTTTTTTAATTGTTTTGTTTCGGTGGCATAAAAATGTCTTGATGTGTAGGAGAGGGAATTTTCATTTGTGGGAAATTTTGAAAATAATACGAATTACGATTAGTTACAGTTTTTTTTTTTTCATTTTTAAAGAAAGGTAAAGTAAAATTGATGTATTGTAGCCATGCAACGCCGACATTTGACGAGGGCGGAGATGTTACAAGCTGTGGGAATGCTGGAAGCTGGGTCTGTTCAGCGTAATGTTGCTGAGGCCATAGGGACCCACCAAAATGTAATTTCAAGATTGTGGAGACGCTATCGTGCCACAGGTGAAGTAGCGAAGAGGCACTGGGGGCCAAGTCGCATCACTACCCCCAGACAAGACCGATTTTTGCAAATTACTGCACGAGCTCAACCAAATGCAACGGCGACTCAATTGGTCCAAAGGTCCAAAGTCCTTGTGACTGACCAAACTGTAAGAAGGCGACTGCATGAAAGCAATCTACGCTCTTGTAGACCACTCCGGGTCCTACCTTTACGGAGAGGCAATCGTGGACGACGATAAGAATGGGTTCGGAACCACGTGGACTGGGGCCGCGAGCAATGGTCCAATGTGCTGTTTACGGATTAATCCAAATTCCAAGGAGGAATAATTATGGTTTGGGCAGGAATTCGTCTTGGAGGACGGACGGATCTCGTTTGGGTGCGGGGCAATATGACGGCAGAACGATACGTCCAACAGGTGCTGGGGCCCCTAACCTTGCCCCACAGAACACAAATGGGGCAAGATTTCCTGCTCATGCACGACAATGCCCGGGCACACACGGCGAGAACGGTTGCATCTTGGTTACACACACACAATGTTAGGGCCTTAGACTGGCCTGCTCAATCGCCAGATCTAAATCCCATTAAGCATGCGTGGGATATGTTGCAAAGAAGAGCTCTGAAGGTAGTTCTTGAAAATCTGGCTACAGAAGATCAACTTTTTGCGCACCTCAGAAGGACATGGGACAATATTCCGCAGCAAGACATTGACAACCTTGTTCTGACCATGCCGAATCGTTGCCGATGTGTTATGAACATCATGGGTGCTTTCTCAGACTACTGACTTCAAGTTTATAAACACAAATTAAATGGTTTTTCTATTTTTTCAGTTTTTACTCACTAATTATAAGTTAATTCATGTACGGTTTCCGTCTATGCTTCATTTTTTTCCATAAAATCCTGAAATTTTAATCTAAGTACCTTAACCATGATTAAAAAATGGTAGAATATTAAATAACGTATCTTTTAAATATAAACATGTCATACAAAAAAATCACACATTGATAGTAATTTGCTTTTTTTTAAATATCCCTAGACCGTGTTGATGTGTGTATTTTTAATATTTGTTCATTTTAAATACTGTACTTAAACACATGTCATAGAACTACCACCAGACACATTTCAATTGTTATTATGTCAACATAAATATGAGATCAAAATTATTTATTTAGAAGTTGTGATAAAGCAAAATAAATATATGATAATATCGGGAAACAGATACTTACTTATATCCTGGTAAGGCACAGGCAAGAATAACAAAGGTCATGCCAATGGAACCAGCAAACGCCAGGGACACCAGACTGAAAAGTATAAAATCAATTTTCATTTTTGTTGATTAAAGATAACGAAAATTAGCAAAAAGATCTGTCTCTAATGTTTTATTTCACACTGAAATTTTGAAACTGATGTCAAAATATAGAAAATGTTATGTTATCTAGTTGGCCTCAAAAATATTTTACCCCAGATAACAAAAACTTTAAGACAAATTATGAAATTAGCCAAACATAACAATGGCAATGTATCATTTCACAAGTCTCATATAGCTAATGAGAGTAATGCACAGATTCACAAAATTACTGTGATTGGAATATGCTTCATGCTAGTTACCAATTATTTCTAGTTTTCCAATTATGATGTTAATCCCATCATCTTGAACAAATCATCTACTTAACCAAAAATATTTACAAAAATAGTGTGACATAAGCTAGAAAGCAAGTGCTGACTGCCGTAGTCCTTTGTTGGATATTATAATCACTGCATGAGTGCAGTGAGCTTTTGATACATATATTGTAAAAAAAAATAACAGGTCAAATGCAGCCCATTAATTCACACTCCCAAATGTATGTTTTTAAAGAATGCACTGGTTGCTATGATCACGTATTAGATACATAGACTTAAATCAAAACTTACCCTGATCCATCGAGGTGTTGAAAAGTACATGAAAAAGAATAATGCTGAAATTAGACAGCTGTAACAACAAATTATCAAAAAAATATTTGTAAATAACATGAGTCATTCCATCTACAATGATGACATTGTTTTACATAAGATCGTTTAATCCAAAAACTAGTGCACTGTTAGCCTCAATTACGATAACATACCCTTAATTCCGGCCATTTTTCTTATTTTGTGTTGATATCAAGATTTATTTCAACAAAGGGACAAAATCTCTAATATTACAGAAACTTCAATGAAAATCCACCAATTCCATGTCTATGACCAATTCGAGCTTCACAGATAACAAGATTAAGTCATAGACACATTAGTCGATTATTATTTATTTAATTAATGCACATTGCACAATGTACAAATCAAAGACTACAATAGTATATAGGGTACAAATAGTTACACGCTAAGCTTATATTATAACTAATGAGTACATTACCCTGATAAGGCGCAGCAAAAAGTCTTAAAACTAATATAAAGAAACTGTTAAACTAACTTTAAAGAAAACGATAAGGTGTGAGTTATTTTGGTGGGTATAATTCACGATTTTAGTTAATGCTAACAACGACATTTTGATTAATCCGCGGTGATTTTTTTAAGCTTTGTTGTTATCTGTGCGTTTCAGGTGAAATATTAACATAGAAACACAACTATTTAATTTAGAAAGGAAAGCAAAAACAAAGGAAAAGTCAGTAGCTTTATGTTATTACTGTTATTTATCTTTCTTAGATATTTTATTAATGTTGAAACATAAAAACAAAACATTTAAAATATAAAATAGTGGTCAACAGGCATCTGAATTTCTAGCTGCGCCCCGTGGTTTTTCTCGTGTGGTGAAGAATATATCTTTATGTACACTATAACCTTTATTATGTTATTCTGATATATCCTTACTAATATTATAAAAGCTAAAGTGAGTTTGTTTGTTACGTCTTCACGCCTGAATGGTCAAACCGATTTTGATTAATTTTGGTACACAGATGTTCGGACCCTGGAGACGGACATTTCTTTTATAAGTGAGAAGTGAGGGAGGGAAGAAAAGGGAAAACTTAGCTTTGCTTTTACAATAACTATGGCGCTAGGGCAAAAACTACAGGTAGCAGGTACCTGCAAATCAGGAAAAGGGAACTGTGTTACCTCGAATTTAACGCGAGCTAAGCCGCGGGATAAAGCTAGTAAACTATATTATTGTGAAGTTCCATCAAAATCCATTCAGTAGTTTTTGTGTGAAAGAGCAACAAACATACTTACATTATCCTCACAAACTTTCAATTTGATAATATTAGTAGGACTAACTATGCCCAACGATTTCACGTGCTGTTCAGACCACCCTTATCAGTTAGGGGTATGAAAATAAATGTTGGCCTATTCTCAGACCTGATTTGCTCCCAAATTTTATACAAATCGGTCCAGACGTTTTGGAGGAGTTTGGTATTAAACATTACGACACGATAATTTTATATATTACACTTCGTTTATTAATTTTCAAACAGATTTTTAAATTTAATTTCTTATTCAAAACTGAATAAAAAATAAACATTTTGAAAAACAGTGGGCTCCGTAGAAAGGAACAATACGATGATTTACCCGGACGGTGGAATGGAACCCTTTATATGTTATTATTATTAAACTCATTCGTACTAGCTATTTATTTTTCCTCTCACACCTGAAATATTTTCATCTCCTTTCTGACAATGATGTGTCTTTTATGCAAGCGAGCTGTCAAAAAATAGTCCGTAGTTTTAATCCATTGGCTTCTCGTATCAATTCAAATAGAATAACATCACTAGAGACGATAACGATAGGTAGGTATTTACTCAAGTTGGTTCATGTTTGTTATTGATCAGCAAACTTTGTTTTTTTGAAAAAAAAGTGACTTTAAATTCAGTAAAATACCTTTAGACTCCTCAATACACTAACTACCATGGATGACGATGCGGAAACTTATAAGCTTTGGCGTATTCGTAAAACAGTAATGCAGGTAAGTGAGGTTATGTTGTGTGAGGAAAGTTGTAAAACTTGTGAATAAAACTTATTATCAATCTAAGACAGCTCTAAAAATCTGTAAGAACGAAAATAATGTTAATTTGCACAGTACAGAATAGTTACTAATATCTTTACTTCTGTTGTTAAAAATCGAAGACGGGATTTGTACTGAACATCTGTAAAGCTGAATATTATACTCTGTGTTACAGTTATGCCACGACCGTGGATACTTGGTAACCCAGGATGAATTGGACCAGACGTTGGAACAGTTCAAAGAGCAATTCGGGGATAAACCCAGGTAATAACATAATGTCATGTGGTTTGTTCTATTGTTAGGGCAAGGAGGACACCCAAATAGTATGCTCTGTGCACCCAATCTATAGTGCTTGGCAAAGTGCTAAGTAATACAAGGATTTCCTTACCAATATGTAATCTGGTTGTCTCTGACACTGTCCTATTCACTAAATTTTTCCTTATTTTCTCATCTAGAATCTCCATACTTCTTATCAATTTTGCATTTTCTCAACAATTAAAATGTTTAGTCTTTTTACTAAAATGAGTACACAGTCAAATTCTAGCATTCAATTTTACCATTTGAAAAATATGATTTAAAATCAGGTGTTTTTGACATTATTTATTTTTCAACCACAGTTTCCTAAATGCTGTGAAACACAATGTAGCTGTTAATAGTTTTTATATAAGGCCATGTCATAAATGTGTGCAAAAAGTTTTTAATCCTAATCAATAACTTCTTAAATTATTTAAACTCATTGTTATCATGTATTGACACATTTTAACTACTGTTACAGTGAAAAACGACCAGCCAGAAGTGATTTGATTGTACTAGTAGCTCACAATGATGACCCCACAGATCAGATGTTTGTTTTCTTCCCTGATGAGCCCAAAATTGGCATCAAGACCATCAAAACATATTGTACTAGGATGCAAGAAGAAAATATTCACAGAGCTATTGTTGTTGTACAAGCAGGTAATATTCTATTTTAAAATTTTCCCTGCCCTGGTTGTAAAACTTGGCCTTAAGAGCACACATAGACTTGACTTTAAACTATGTTGCTTGTGTAAAATGCTTCTGATATCACAATCAACAAGGTTGACAAAAACATGAAGTTATAATAAGAATTAAGCAATTTATTAAGCATTGCTTTATAACTATGTCTGGCTGGTGTGTGATAATTAATTTTGTAAAATGCTCATTTATTAAATAAAAAAAAAAAACAAGTTCCAGTAATACATTCAACAGCAGTTATTTTATATTTTTCTTATAAAATAGAAGCATTTGAAAATATAAATAAGTAGTAGCCCACCGGTATTGTGAATGGTCCAAGCTACTGGTGATCAGGGTCCAGACAGAGGAACCTTCCAATGATACTAGCTATGTCCAGAAGTACCGCTTTCTGAATAATACCTTTAATCCAACTGCTTAGTGAGAGCCTCCTTAGGTGTCATGACAAGTAACTATTGGCTTTAACAACTATTGGCACAATGCTTATTTCACATGTTGACAACCTCATGAATAGGTCAATATACTCAATCAAATTGTTTATTATTGTCATCTTATATACTTAACTAGAACTTTATCACATCCGCTAGAATAGTTCCTGTGCGAAGACAGGGTGGGTGGGTTGCTAGTGTATACTACAAGTAATATAATAAAGAGGAAAGATTTGTTTGATTGTATCAAATAGGCTCCAAAACTATTGGACCAATTTTAACCATGTTTTTCACTAATAGGTAGCTACATTATCAGTAAGTAACATAGGCTATACAACATCACGCTACGACCCACGGGACCGGGGCAACAATTAAAGCCGCAGAAACTGCATAAGACATCTTAAATGAATTTGATTAGTGTAACATTTTTCATCCCTCTATTTCAGGTATGACACCATCAGCAAAGCAGTCGTTAGTAGACATGGCTCCCAAATACATTCTAGAACAGTTCTTGGAGTCAGAACTGCTGATCAACATCACTGAACATGAACTGGTGCCAGAACACATTGTGTTGACACCTGATGAGAAGGCTGAGCTGTTGACAAGATAGTATCCTTTTTATTAACAACTAGCTTTTGCTCGCGGCTTCGCTTGCGTTAAATTCGGGGTAACACAGTTCCCCTTTCGTGATTTGCAGGTTCCTGCTACCTGTAGTTTTTGCCTTATTTATTGTAATAGCAATGCTAAGTTTTCCCTTTTCTTACCTCTTTCCCCCTATTTACTCACTCTTTAAAAAAATAGCATACATTCGTCTCCAGGGTCCCAACTATCTCTGTACCAAAATTCATCAAAATTGGTTAAGCCATTTTGGCGTGAAGGCGTAACAAACAAACTTACTTTCGCCTTTATAATATTAGTAAGGATATTACGAATATGCGATAGATATCGACAAAGCGCGTAGTATGCATACGGAAATAAAAAACGGATAGAATTACGATTATTATACTTAGTTTGTTGTTTAGTTCAGAGATTTTTTTAAATTCATTTTTATTTTGCTACAAGTACACAATAAGTGAGCTCTACTTTCTTAGTGGCCAAATAAATAATATAAATCACTGCCAGCATCGTACTACAGAAGGTGGAATCAATGCGTCTTCCTCAGTCTTCAACTGCTCGAATTATTTTTGTTGCCATTGTTATAGTTCTCAACTCAATTTTAATTTTTGTATACATAGGCATACACCATACAGTCAAATTTAAATTAAATTTAAAAAAAATATATATTTTACATTAATTTTATTGTTTAAACATTCACGAAATGAATGTTGAAACTTTTCAAATATCTTATCTTCAAAATATTTTTAAGTTATCTATATGCAAATGTCACCCTCATGTATCTGTAGATATCTTAGTAATTATCTTCTTTTGATTGTGATATCAAAGAACCAAATGATTTTAAAAGAGTAACCATGATGTTTCTTGCCAGTTCTTCTCCATAGAAAACGACCAACCTGAACCGTGCACCTTTTCTCGACGTTTTATAAATGCCATGTAGGCCTATGTGAAATAAAAATATTTTTATTTGAACAAGCTGAGAGCTTATTATTTATTCCCTCAGCTTCATATGCAAATTTGGTCCGATCCAATCTGTCTTTTGGATCCCCCTCTATTCTATTACTATTCGACCTTACAAAACTTAATTTCATTGAGAGTACTTACATACTCAATATTTTATTTCACCCTGTTCATGTGTTATTATATTTCCTTAACCATAGACACAGTAAATTAAAGGAGAACATGCTGATGAGAATACAGGCTGGTGATCCGGTAGCAAGATATTTTGGACTCAAGAGAGGACAGGTCAGTTCTAATAATATTCTACTATAATTTAAAATAAACCAACCAAAATGGAAGGAGATGAGGCCGTATTTTGTGTCAGTTATCGGTGCCCCGTCAAAAAAAAAAAGTGTTTTAGAGGTATGAAGAACAGGGTGTAAAGTTCTCCATCTTCTATAGAAAACGGAGGATCCTCCGAACACCGACATATATACGGGTATATATACGGGTGCCCGACACTTGCTTGTCGGGTGCCCGTATATATTCTAACTTTGCGGATAACCTGTGGTTGCATAGATGGCGCTGTAGTACTTTTTGCCACTTTCATATTTGTGTCACTACAGTGTGATACTGTTTGTGTTTCATGCGGTAATAGCTATAACCTCAGTATTTGTGTAATTCTAAATAAGTTTAATTTCGGTCTAGAAGAAACCGAGGCAAGAAAGTTACACATTAGAAACCATAAAAATATAAGAATATTACAACAAAACTTTTGTATGCATCATGATATCGTTATCCCTCAACTTGTTTAATGATTATAATCATCATGTATACAATAATAAAGTTAAAATCATACTATAGATATCAATTACCATAAATATTGTAATATATGCACATAAAATTGTGCGTATCAATAATTTGAATGTGATTTTTTGCTTTCACCTATATGTGTCAGTTATAGTTTTTGCATGTTAGGAATATCACGGAGTAGTTACGAAATGGAATGACCATGAAAGTTGAAAATCTAATGATATGCTTTACTTATCATTTCTCGTACCATTTGTAGAAAAAAAAAACAGGAACTTGGAGAGAGACTTCACAGAGCACTCAAAAATTCAAAAACGAATATAATTGCTAATGAAACACTTAATCATGTATTCATAGTTTTACAGGTTCACAAATGCCCTTAGAAAAGTGGTAATCGCTTTTAAACCGTTTACAATTCGGTAATTACTACTACACCACACCATTTTTAATTTTTCTTTTTTTTATTGCTAATGGAAAGTAGCTTTGACCTATCTCTAAGATCTATTTTACCAAATATTCAGTTTGCTGAAATCTGGACTAGTAATTTATGATTTTTTTCACGAAGTTTGACTCTCCATTTATTGATTATTCTATAGTACGGTAGCTGTAGACAATTTTACATGCCAATGAAGATGTTACGTATTAAGACAAGTTATGGGCATATTGATTTGTTATGCCCATTGTCGTGCGTAAAACTTGAAATTGTCCGGTATAGACCATCATTTTTTTTATGTAATATACGTACTTACATAACTTAAAGTTACGTCCTGAAATGGTATGCTAATGTTTTTCTGGTCTTAGTTAGTTTACAAACCGTTTGCTGGTTTTATGTAAAATTTTGATGCTCATATTCCTCAATTTCCTGAAAAATAATATTTTAATTAGTTTTTTTTAATTCACACTAAGATTTTCTCCTGTAACGCGGCACACGTACACCAGTAACGAGGAGTATTATATACTGCTTAAAAAATAATATAACTTATTGTTGATTAACATTACACGTTTAGGAATAACATAATGTCAAAAAAATCCCAAATGCCGTGTTTAAAATCGGCTCAGCGCGCAGGTTGCGTGTTTGCTATCCGCTCCGGTCCGGGGTGCACTCACAAATATTCACTCACATACACAAACAGCTAGACCCGGAACAACTATCTGTAGGTCATAGAAATATTTGTTCCGCGCTTTTTTATAGTGTGTTATTATTTCAAGACTCGAAGAATCTTCCTGTAACCTATCACATATTACTCGTAGTTCTTTGCGGGAATCAAACACGTAACCCGTAGTGCAGTATCCAATATCCCAACCAATCGAACTGCAACTTACGGTTTTCATTTGTTTTCAGGTGGTGAAAATCATCCGATCATCAGAAACGGCCGGGCGATATATTTCTTATAGATTAGTATGTTAAAATAGAATTATTACCAATAAAATATCTAATATTTTTTACTTTATCTAAATGTTTTTCTTATTTACTACGCACATAGTAACAAATAAATGTAAAATACTGATATTCAGCTGCATCCGGTTAGACTGGAAGCCGACCCCAATATAGTTGGGAAAAGGCTAGGCATAATTATGATGATAACCTTCGCACATAAATCCATACACAGTTTTGGTATAGACTGCAGATTTATTATATGAGGTTTCAGTCCTAAGAGAGGTTCGGAGAGAGCTCGTGGCTAAATAATAATAGCCATTTGGTTTGACTTAAAAGTTAAGCCGCGCTTGCCTAGGTTGGTCTGTGGATGGGTGACCACCCAATACATATATCGAGTATCCTCCGTTTCTCGGAATGCACGTTAAGCCGCTGGTCCCGACTTACCAAGTCAACCAGTCTTACCAAGGGTATCGTATTACCCAGTACTAACTGGGTTGTGCTTATGGAGGTCAGATAAGCTCGCTTCGTCTAAAATATTCAACAGCGCCCGGTTAGACCGCAGGGCAACCCCAACATAGTTGTGAAAATTTTAGGTAGATGATAAGAAGGATTTTGACCTAAGTTTTATAAGGCAGATGTAAGTGACAACATCGAGAGGGAACACCCCTAGAACTAGACTAACCAAATAAGGAGCTAAATGCCTATAACTTCCGTTATATTATGAAAGTAAATATCTTTTGTTCTTAAATTATTACTTCATGGTAGTTACTAGGTACTAGCTAGATGGTTGCGGGTTGTTCGAAAGGGATACCGCGGCCCCACAACATAAAGGGCAGTAGAAGGAACATGGGTGGATTTTTGTCAGTACAAATCCAGAGCGGGGGAAGTTATTTGATGACTCCCCAACCGCAAAAAAAATTGGTAGATGACAAGCACTTCTAATAATTGTCGAACCATCGGCATCGACTTGAAAAAGTGTTTGATTTGGGTCATTTTAATTATTGTTATTGTGAATTAAATCAATTATCATAGCATGCAAGCAATAACTTACTAAGTCGTAACTGCAACCGTAACGGAAACGCAAAAACTGGCGTAAACATACAAATTAAACTATTACAGACTAACTTCGATTTGATATTTTGTTATAAACTTTCATATAAATACCATGATCTGTATAAAATGGAATCACGCAATGCTTATTGTGTATGCTAGGTAATGTGGGCACGCGATGCGCAAACGCTTCACACGGCGCCCGCGCAGCATGAGTAGCGCACGTCGCAAATCCGCGCAATTACAGTAGGTACTTACGCGCAAACCGACTCGTCTTGCGTTCTTTCGGCATATTACGAAACGATATCATAAAAATAATGTTTTGACTCAACGAAACGAGTGACTGAATAATTTCCTTGATGATTATAGTTTTATTATCCTGAAAAAATGCTTTGGGAAAAATGTATTAAGGAAATGTAGTTTTTCTTTTATTTCAAGTTTCCCGGTTGTGTTTTAGTGTTGGTGAAAAGCACAGAAATATTAAGTTAATCTGTGATTGAAAGATACAGACTGTTTTCGGTGTTTGTGGACTTCACTGGAAAATTTACCGGTAAGTCAGTAACCTAGAACTACTTATGATGAACCGATCATTAGGTTTGCTTCCATCGGGGTTGCGGCTTGTTCGATAGAGATAAGCGCAGCTCCGGAACATAAGGGGCAAAAGAATAAACATGGGTGGGTTTTAGTTAGTAAAAGTTTGATACTGCCTGCTCGGCACAGAGCTGAACTTTGATGATTTCCGATCCATAAAAAAGGGTGCCTTCCAAACCACCTGGACATATTTGTTCTACCTGTAAAAATCTCTCACCTGGATGGTGCCATGACTCACCTGGAACTCTTTAGCCTTTTGAATGGCTCTTTACCCCAAGCGTCATATTGTACCTCAATTAATGTCACATATTTGTGTTGCTGTCGCTGGACGGCATGCGTTTGCTTCTAACATATATTTCACAATGGCGTTTAAAAGGTTAGACTCCGGCACAAGTTGGTAGCAGAAAAACCTGCTTGGAGATTCATTGAGGACTCTACCCCAGAGGGTACTTATGGTGCTGTTCCACAAATGATGGGATACTTAATATAGTGTCCTGGGTGACCTAATGTTTGTTAATTACAGCAACTTACGGCTCAGTTCTTGGCCATCACAATTTGGACACCTTTAGGCGAGAGATCATTAGTAGAGATGGGAAAATCGGATGCAGACATTACCTAATTTTAATTATTGGCTAACAAATTGTGGAAGCGGCTCGATCGGATATTTATGTATGAAACTACAAAAACAAACGATAGGAGATTTATTATGGATGTAAAATACTTATATTCCCTGAGGTTTAATAGGCCCAATTTATTTACATGTAACAAATCTCGTCAAAAATAGAAAAGCAGCTAAATTAAATCACTTAGTTTATTATTATTTGACACATCAAATTAGGTTCTTGAAAATGTGCTTTCAATAATAGCCAACATCTCAACTTTAAGTAAACATGTATGCGAATATCCCATCTCTGATCATTAGATTGTCGTAAACAAGATATAAGTTTGTATAGATGAGAAAATGACGTCTTAAGTAATAGGAAGTATTAATGTTGAGTTTTTCAGTTTTATGAACCGGTTCTATACATGTCATGCATTGTTTGGCTTTTACTTTTATTATACTTTGGAAATGGCATTATCTGGTAAGCTAAGGTGACGTGGAAGTATAGGTGTAAACTAATAAGTCTTAAGTCATAGTCATAGTGTTCGTCTCCAGGGTCCCAAATATCTCTGTACCAAAATTCATCAAAATCGGTTTAGCCATTTAGGCGTGAAGAAGACAAACAAACTCACTTTCGCTTTTATAATATTACTAAGTAAGGATAATATAAGTATATATCTTGGGACAACTCACACACGGCTATTTGATCCCAAGCTAAGCAGAGCTTGTGTTATGGTAACCAGACAACTGATATACATACTTATATAATTTTTAAATACATACATATTATAGATAAATCACACCCAGACACAGAACAAACAATCATGCTCATCACACAAAGTTTGTCCTGGGTGGGAATCGAACCCACGACCTCCGGCTCAGCAGTCAGGGCCACTAACCACTAGACCAACAGGCCCGTCAAATATATATTATAAGGAGGAAATATGTTTGTATCGAATAGGCTCCAAAACTACTGGCCCGTTTTTAATCATTTTTTCGCCTAATAATAAATAAATATCTTGGGACAACTCACACACGGCTATCTGATCCCAAGCTAAGCAGAGCTTGTGTTATGGTAACCAGACAACTGATATACATACTTATATAATTTTTAAATACATACATATTATAGATAAATCACACCCAGACACAGAACAAACAATCATGCTCATCACACAAAGTTTGTCCTGGGTGGGAATCGAACCCACGACCTCCGGCTCAGCAGTCAGGGCCAGTAACCACTAGACCAACAGGCCCGTCAAATATATATTATAAGGAGGAAATATGTTTGTATCGAATAGGCTCCAAAACTACTGGCCCGTTTTTAACCATTTTTTCGCCTAATAGGAGGCTACATTATCAGGAAGTAACATTGGTAATACAACATCACGCTACTACCCACGGGAGCGGGGCAGTAACTAAAGACGCGGGTGAAACCGCGCAAGACAGTGTACAATATTCAGCTGCATCCGGTTAGACTGAAACGTGACCCTAGCATAGTTAGAAAGCAATGTCGACGGCGCATTCTTGTTCCATGCACAACTGTAACAAATGTTAGCAAGGCAGAGGGGTTCGCCAGAGCCACTGCCTGCCGTGGTTGAGGGATGTTCGAAAGAGATACCGCATAAAAAAAAACGCAAAGAAGGAACATCTTTGGTCCTTTATGCGGTGGATGGATAATGGGTGGATTTTAGTCAGTACAAGTCTGACACTCCAAGTTATTTGATGATTTCCCATCTGAAGAAAAGCATGGTAGGGAAAACGCTAGTCAGAAAAACACACCATACCTACAAGTTCGAAGCCTAGATACACACACACTACACTTCACACTTTCACACTTCACATGTAAAACCTACGTAAGAATTCCTTTTCTAAAAATCCCAATGTTAATCAAATCACCTAAATTGCGCTTGCGATTCCATCACAGGTACACATGGCGACAAATCAAGCCCTATCATGGCCCCGCTTTGTATAGAAATCCCGTACAGTGAGAGATCCGTAAAGACTGGTTTTGTATAAGTCGATTGGTTGTCGTGCGTAGGTACTCGAACGCAATCGAAACACCTAATTCTCGATCACGAAATCGTGATAATTCGACATCGTCCTATAAATTGCTACAACTAGGTACAGTCAGCGAAGAAGATAATTAACCAGGCTTGTGAGATACAGTTTACATTTTGTTGAAAAACTATGAATGTTTTCGAATAAAGTAAGTTTATCTGTTAGAAAAATAATAACGGTTTTAAAATAAGTGTTAAATTACTTTACTTCCGGAAGTCGGTGACTTTTGTTAGTTTTATTTTTACAAAAAAGTTTTTTGTTTCATATTTTTAGTTATGGTATACTTACCTAAATCACATAATTTTTATCGAGTATTCATTTTTCATTGTTACTAAAAGATTAGCAGATCATCCTTAGCAAAAGAAAGAAAATATATATACCATAACTCATAATAAACCACCTAAGCAAAATAAATACAATTGATATGGGACTACCTAGGAAGCAAAAAAGAAATTGCAAATTGCGTCTTTGAGTAATCTGTGAAAATACATAAAAAAGATGCCAACGAATTGAGAACCTCCTTTTAAAGAAGTCGGTTAAATTAAATAAATGAACTTTGAGTGTAACAACATCCTTTGGTTTTTAAGTAATGCTATTAAATCAAATACTATTATATCTGACGATCCTGATTGTTTATCTTCTATGCTGACTGTACAATGTACATGCACAGTTTACAAGATTTCGGACTAGTTCTAGGGGCCTATTCAGTATAGGTATGCAAAAGATTGCAGCATAATTATATTGATCACTCACGAATTCATGTTCATAGATGAGGCGGCTCTAATGTTAATCCGTACTCTAATTCTTATCACGTCCTGTTTATGAAAACAGAGGTAACTAAATAACTGTTCTATGATCATGTAAGTTGACCAAGATTTTTTGTCTGGACTTTAAAAGAGACTATGACCTCTGAATTTGTTTCGGCTGTTTCTTCTCAGAGTAGTCGGGTACGAAACACCGGCCTCATCTAGTTTAAGAAAAAGACGTGTAAAAGTGTTTGTGAAAATCTACTTGCAAAATAATCATCATTTATCATTTATGATCCTGACGGTAAGATACATTTCTGGTTGTTTAATACAAGTTAAAAAATTAAAACTGCAATTAGCATACAAAAATAATCAGTCTCAACGTAATTGAATATAAATTTTACCGGTATCGGTGTTTCGTTGATGGCAAGCGCGACTACTGAGCATAAGTTAGTGGATTCAATTCTCAGACCCGACAAAGTGTTGTTAGGTTTTCACATCACGAATTTCCCAGTGGCTTATGCCCTGTTGATGGCAAACTTTTGACCTGAAATGTGGGAGTACTATTAAGTTAACCTCTGTCTAACTTCAAGTTCAAGTTCTAAATAAAAAGCTTTCACAGTATTCTGCACAGCAAAACTCTAATAGCTACCCATCCAATGGATTCCCGGTCGGTCACGAGGTACGAATTAGAAAGTAAAAATATAGACCCAACACATTAAAATTGCTTGAATGCTAATCAAACCAGTATTCCACAAACCGCGAAATGATTCAAATACATACGTATCATTTTCGCATAGCATTAAGGATACGAGGTAAACTTAATTTCTAAAATATGCAAAGGTTATATTTATCTTTTGCCATAAATTAATAAGAAACAGTTTAATGCTTAGTTATGGTTTAAAATATAAACAAACAAAACAAGGAAATAATTTAGTTAACGAAATGTTTTAGACAGCTCAGGTAACTTTGGTTGTAATAAATAAACAATATTTTTTTTAATCCGATTTCTATAAAAGAAGGAAGTTATCAATTTGACTGTACTTTTATCACCTAGTTATAATATTAACGCCAAAAAAGTGAAATCCTACTAATATTACAAATGCGAATGTTTGTGAAGATGGATGGATGTATAGATATATGTTACTCTTTCACGTCAAAACGGCAGAACGAATCTTAATGAAATTGGGCACAGAGGTACATTATAGTCTGGAATAACACAGGATATTTTTGTTTTCGATATCACGCCGGCGAAGCCGCGGGCGCCAGCTAGTGAAAAATATAAATTACCTGTTCTTTGAAGTGTGTTTAAGATCCCATTCTATCTTAAACACACTCAAAATATCTCCACTTAAATACGGTTTGATTCTCCTTCGATAGTAGCCTATTTTTGAACTAAATAGGCTCATGTTTGACCGCAACTGGCCTTATGTGAAGCGATGATGCGGCGTAGGCCTATGCACACCTGCCTAAAAGAAACCGATTTATTCGAATTTTGAAGCGATCCAAACAACAATGTTCGAAAAACGAAGAAACGCGGCACTTAATTTCATAGATTGGCAGGTCATATAATAGATGTGGAAGCAAAGTGTATCATTATCTGCCTTTTCCCAACTTTGTGAGGGTCGACTTCTAGCCTTGCCGGCTGCAGCTAAATACCAGTATTTCACATGGAGCGATTGCCTATCTTACCTCTACAACCCAGTTGGTACTGGGTAATACGATACGTCTTGGTAAGACTGGTTCTCAGAATTTTGGGACACTGACAACATGTTACAACTTCACGTGCTTTCCGAGGCACGGAGGAAGCTCGGTATGTAACGGGTGGTCACCCATCCACAGACCAACCTAGGCAAGCGCGGCTTTACCTAATGATTTATTGAGTGGCTACTTTTATTTGGCACGAGATTTTATAGGCTTCGGGTTCAAGTCAATAAAGGATGGAAAAAGGTTAGATAACTGTTCTGTTATACATTGTAACAACTTATGACCCACTAATTCATGCATATCACGGTTGCAAGTAGAACTTTAGATGTTTATGTACATTTAATGGCAGAGATATTAAAACGAGATGTTTTCTAGTTATATATGATACTCCATTAGCTCTATACAAAGTTTTTTTTAAATTATATATAACTAGCTTTTGCCCGCGGCTTCGCTCACGTAAAATTCGGTATACCTAACGCAGTACCTGCTACCTACAGTTTTTGCCCTAGCGCCTTATTGATTTGTAATGGCAACGCTAAGTTTTCTCTTTTCTTCCCTCTTGCTCCCTCATATCCAACTTTTTTTTATTCATTAAAATCGGTTCAGTTATTAAAGCATGAAGAGGTAACAAACAAACAAACCAACTCACTTTCGCTTTTATAATATTAGTAAGGATGAGGCCCTATAAAAAAGTAGATGTTGCAAAAATCTCGTTGTTTATGATCAAGCAAAAAGTTCCTAAACAGAGATCTATGTGAGGCATTCTAATTAAATGTTTTTAGACACTGAAAGTTAGCGAGACGTGTGTTACAAAACCATGATTAATATATATAGGAAGATACCTACTTAGAGAAGATTCTCCAGTTTTTGCTCATACATAGATATGTATGAGCAAAAAACTCAAAACTTTGGCGTGATCTATGCCAAGATAAATTACCGTGTAAGTAATTCCAAATGAATTTTAAAGCTGAATTCAAAATATACTTACACGTTTTTTGGTAGAGTTAGCAAAGGAATATTAGGACAATTTATACTGTTTGAAAATAACAGTTTACAATTATTTAATAATAATATTAGGTTTTTACAATGGATTGTGTTTGAAAAATATTTTTGTGGATGACGCTGAAAACTGTGATACAGTTTATGCAAGTATAGTCGACAACGTTATCTCTTTAAAACTGTATTCATTGCCATATATTTGATACCTAGATTAAGCGATATACTTATGTAATAATAACATTATAAGTGAAAATATACTAGTCTATTCTATTTTTGCAGTAGAAAGCAGGTACCTACGATTACTACTTACTTGTAACCAAAAACACAGATTTGTCAGTCAGTTTCCGAAGACGGCTAGGCTGCTAGGCTTTGCTTGTATTTTTCCATTTATACCATATTTACCTTTTTTTATGAATGGCATCTTGCAGTTCAACCAATCGTATCATCGTTGTAAATTACACTGTTATGCTGACGCTACCCACACTTTACGAAACACCTTACGAAAATTCTTGAATATTTTGATTTAAGTGTAATCAATGCGTTAGTTACAGCCATTGAAAGTACACAGTGATAAATGACTTACAGACAACATAAATGTTTGTATTCCGTATTTTTTCGATAATTTACATAAAGAAAGTTTTACATCGCGGAAATCGATTATACTTTGGAAAGAACGCTGATGCATCGTAAATCGTATGTTGGCAAATATTTGATGAATTCGTGTATTGGTGCTTTTCGTATGAGTTGAAAAAAGAAAGAAAGAAAATACGTTCATTTGGCACATACCACATTTTTTTATGTTTAAATAACTGAACACAAAAAGAAGATTAGAAAAATAACTGGCCATTGCGAGTTGGACTCGCGCACCAAGGGTTCACAAACTTGCATCATAAACGGCCATAACTTTAAGGTGACTTAGAGGATTATTTTTTTCAAAACTCAAAGGGTCTACAGAAGGTTTTAATTTCAAGTCTATACTTCCACGGATACAAAGTGATCCTATAAGTACCGTTTTTCTCCAAAAACGGTCTCAACTATGAGTTAAAACATATTTCTTCTATGTAACAACAAACCGCATCAATGAAGTCAGCAACAGTGAAGACTATTAACACAAAAAACGCGTTGAAGTAAAGAGTGAAAAGAATTCATAGGATTCGTTGAATGTGTTGATCAGGTGAAAATGCCTGAGATGCCTCGCTGTAATGATCTACACACATTAACTCGTGCGCCGCGTGGAACAGAAGCGAACATCCGATGTGCGTGTGCGCACGACAAACACGGTAGTACAGTCAATCGCAGGCCCCACTTATCGTTTTGATATTTTTCTCTTTGCCCGATTTTATAGATCACTAGCTTTTGCCCGCGGCTTCGCTCGCGTTAAATTCGGGGTAACACAGTTCCCCTTTCTTGATTTGCACGTACCTGCTACCTGTAGTTTTTGCCCTTGCGCCTTATTAATTGTAATAGCAAAGCCAGTTTCCCTTTTCTTCCCTCCTTCTCCCTCATATCTCACTTTTTTTTAAATATCATATTTCCGTCTCCAGGGTCCCAACTATCTCTGTATTAAAATTCATCGAAATCGGTTTAGCCATTAAGGCGTGAAAACGTAACAAACAAACTGACTTTCGCTTTTATAATATTAGTAAGGATTAAAAAATACGTCATAAGTGTGATTCCCAGGCCAGGAATTGGGTTTGAGGTACCGCTGCCCCGGAACATAAAGGAACATGGGTGGGTTTTGTGGGGTCAGTACAGATCTGTCACCCCCCCCCCCGCTCCGCCCAGAGAGAAAATTTTATTTGAATTTTTTTCATCTGCAAAAAAACACTGGGCTTTTCCATCTGGAATTTTCGGTAGCAGTCTTTATGCGGGCCTGATTGATGACAGTAGGCTCGCACCTTACATCGGTCTTCAAAAACAACTGCTGAAGTGTGGGTATAAATACTATACGTACTCCTCCGACCTACTCTTCGGAGGAGCACAGGAATGTTACGCTAGCTGTGCCGCGGCCCCGAAACATAAAAGGCAAAAGAAGGAACGCGGCTGGGTTTTAGTCATTAAAAGTTGACACTCGCCCCCGTTCCCTCCACAGTTATTTGATAATTTCCCATCCAGAAAAAAGGTGCAAGCTCGCCAGTTGACGAACAAACCAAGCAAACTGCTCAGCTTTTTAATCCTTACTAATACAAAAGCGAAAGTGAGTTTGTTTGTTACATCTTCATGTCTAAATGACCGCACCGATTTTGAAGAATTTTGAACGAACAGAGGCTAATTTTGTTTCAAGTGAGAAATGAGGGAGAAAGAGTAAAGAAAAGGGAAAACTCAGCTTTGCTGTTACAATAAATAAGGCGCAAGGGCAAAAACTACAGGTAGCAGTTACCTGCAAACAGGAAAAGGGAACTGTGTTACCCCGAATTTAAATTTAAAAGCAAAAGTTAGTAAATTAAGTGCAGCGTACACATATTTGTTGACAGTACCATATAAGTTGTTGCACGTGTGATCTATATTGTACTTATTGGTAAATACTGCGGAACTTGTTATTCTTGAGCAGCAAATTACTTCGTTCACACATAACGGTACCATGCGGAAAAACGTGTTGTGTGTAAGGAAAAGCCTGAAGAGGCAAACAAATCCAGTGTTTTATGTCTGACTAGTATGTTAATAAACATTGTGGTCGAATTACATGCAGACCAGCAGCAGTGCAAATTTAGGTACAACAATTCTTCGACAGTAAAACAATTCTTTATTCAAACGCTTGGTTTCGTGAGTAAAGTAATAAATACTTTTTGTTTCTTCTTTCTGTACAGATTTTTATAATACTGGTAACCTTATTTCAAATATTATTTGACAACACCGTTGGCCCAGTGGCTGAGTGTTCGACTGCGGTGTGAGTGTGGGGCAACGTTTTTTTTTATAATAAAAAACATATTTACAAGAGAAACTAACAAAATGCATTTTGAATAACAAACATTAGTAGTCCCCTAGCAATGTTTCAATTAAACACAAAAAAACCGGCCAGACGCAAGCCATACGCACGTACCAGGGTTCGTAGGGTAGATCGGTTGATTTTGTACAATACAAAGGGACCAAATGACTTGATTCTATGGTTTTAATTTCAACTCAATATGTCCACGCGTTCCCGAGATAAATGGACGGACATACGGACCACAAACTGATCCAATAAGGGTACCATTTTTTCCTCTTCAGGTACGGAAATTAAAAAAAAAAGTCAACAGAATTGCTTAAATTTTTCAAAATGGCGTATCGTCTATGAGTCATCCTCGTCAAAGGCATGTTTAATTAAACTTTTGTAACATAATATGTTTTCCACAGTAACGTAAACACTTCTTAATTCTAAAGGTGATAAATGTTTTCAAACATTATCTCGAATGATCTGACTCCATTACCGAATCTATATGTAATTTTTATGTAAAATTAAACATTTCTCTTTACTCGAAAATAAATATTCGACAGCCTATTAATGAAATCTGATATTATCTTTGAGATCGTCTTCGTAAATCAGATAAGAAAGAATATTTTAATTGCGTGTATTTTTATAGCATACGATAATCGATTTAGTGTGAAAATAAACGTTATTCGGTTACCCAGCACTGTAAGAACGTTTCCCTTAAAAGGAAAGTTTCTTTAAATTATTGGTATAGGTACTCTTCAAATGAGGACTATTATAATCGACTAGCTCTGCCTAGCGATTTCATAAAAACAAATATTTCCTCTTTATTAAATTATTACTAGCTGCGTCTACCCACCTCCATATCAACTCTACCTTTTTGCTTTCATAAGAACCTTCTTCTACCAATAACAGACTGAAAAAGAATTAGCGGAATTCCCTATTATTATTTACTAGCTGTTCCACGCGGTTTCACCCACGCTGCTCAGCACCCGTTGGTCGCAGCGTGATGTTATATATCCTATAGCCTTCCTCAAGAAATGGACTATCCAACAGAAGAAAAGAATTTTCCAATTCCAACCAGTAGTCCTTGAGATTAGCGCGTTCAAACAAACAAACAAACTCTTCAGCTTTATAATATTATAGTATAGATATTAGTATAGATTAGTATAGATTACTAGCTGTAGCTACCCACCTCCATACCAACCCTACCTTTTTTTTTTCATAAGAACCTTCTTCTACCAATAACAGACACAACAAAAAAAGAATTAGCGGAATTGGTCCAGCCTGTCCAGCCAGCCATAAGGATTCATTTATTCAAAAAATGGATTGGTATAGAATACGTAAGTAGTTTCGTGAAAATGTAATAGATCGTCAGTTGCTAAGATTTAAACGATTACTTTCTTGTAAAAGTTTGTAGTACCTACTTAAATATCGGAATGAGCCCTATCCCTTGGAAATGTATCTAAGCATCAAAAACGTAGGGCACGCTACAATAGTGGCGGTAAGTCCCCTCTTTGAGGAGTGGCTGGAGAGGCGTCATGGCGTCCTCACCTACCGCCTGACGCAGGTCCTCACCGGACACGGAAGTTTCGGGAGGTTCCTGCACATCATCGGGCGGGAGGAAGCGCCCGGGTGTCACCATTGTGAGGATCGCCCGGAGGACACGGTGGAGCACACAGTGGCGATCTGCCCGGCTTGGGCGGAGCACCGCCGTGCCCTCGTAGAGGCGATCGGCGGCGGCGATCTCTCGCGTCCGGCCCTGGTTCAGGCCATGGTCCGGAGCGAGAGGGAATGGGAAGCGGTCACCACCTTCTGCGAAGCAGTAATGCTAGCGAAGGAGGTGGCCGGGCGTTTGAGGGAGAGAACATCTGCCCAACCCAGCCGCCGCGGGAGACGCCCATGGCGCCGGGCGCCGCGAGACGACTTCCGGCCACCGTAGATGCGGGCCTGTGGGCGGTGAGCAATGGGTAGTTCACCGTCCGTCCGTCGATTGACGACAGGCCGTGTCGACGGCGCGTTTGTGTTTCACGCGCGCCTCAAAGAGAGTCAGCAAAGCAGAGGGGCTTGCCAGAGCCTCCGCCTGCCGGGGTTGCGGGTTGTTCGAAAGAGATACCGCGGCCTCGGAACGTAAAGGGCAATAGAAGAAACATGGGTGGGTTTTAGTCAGTACAAGTCTGACATGCCCCCCCGCTCCACCCAGAGCGGGGGAAGTCATTGGATGATTTCACACCCGGAAAAAAAAAAAAAAAAAGCATCAAAAACGTGGGTAGCTCACCGTCCGTCCGTCTATTGACGACAGGCCGTGTCGACGCCGGGCCGGCGCGTTCGTGTTTCTCGCGCACCTCAAAGAGATGTCAGCAAAACAGAGGGGCTTGCCAGGGCCTCTGCCTGCTGGCCTGCCGGGGTTGCGGGTTTTGCGAAAGAGATACCGCGGCCCCGAAACGTAAAGGGCAACAGAAGGAACATGGGTGGGTTTTAGTCAGTAAGAGTCTGTCACGCCCCTCCGCTGCGCCCAGAGCGGGGAACTTGTTTGATGAAACGAAAGCATCAAAAACGTCGTTCTACGCACGATCATCGCTTATCGTTAAGCTATTATGACAGTACACGCGACATTTTTTCAAAGCTTTTTCCTCTCCGCCTCAAGAATTCAATCATCGAGATTACTTCCCGAGTTGATTGGTTGGGAAAATTGCGCAAGAGTAATGTCGATACCATTGCTAATGGCCGCGTCTGATTGGCGTATAATCTGTACGTAACGCAGGCATTTATAAATATTTGTACAAGTGTATTTTTAACGCAATTTCATTTATGAGTGATTATCGGACTTGTGATGCCAGGATATCGTTAATGCCTGCTTAATTATCTTTTAACGTTATTGATATTATCCGATATTCAGGTATTTTTGCTCAGATACTGCCAAGTTGCCAACAAGATTTAGTTTTCCTGTTATTTAATTAACAAAATTCATGTACCGGATGACAATAAACACGTCGACCATAAATTTGAGTTTCAGCAAGCTAATGAGACACCAAATCATGAAGACATAAAGTCAATTATTCATTGGGAACATTTATGTGATACACGACACATTTTTCCAGTAACATTATGTTTCTCCTTGAGACAACAGAAGACATGCATTTCCAGTATTACAATAATAGTGCTGAATCAGTGTTGGACGCTACAGAAGGCGCCAAACGCGATATGCTTAAGGCGCAGTATTATGTCGTTGACCTTGTTCATACATTTTGACGTTGGACTTTACTGCATACGTTTGTCGTAAAAATACAAATAAATTTGTATAAAATTGAATATTAACTATTCAATCAAAAACAATCCATCATTGAACGCAGTTTGGCATTGGAAATTTAATTGTATACTTTTGATTATAATTACGATTAATATTGAAGAGATAAACTGCTTTAAAAGAGAATTTAGAGGTGTGTTTGAATATTTTTTTTACACATTTTAGTATATTTAATTCTAATTTGAATTCCATCAATGTATGCAAAAAAGCCTTAAAAATATCATATTTTTTCAGTGATTAAAATTTTGTATGGTTTAAGAGATACACTGCGTTAAAAAACCTGATTTTTGGCCGTTCTCAAGAAATCTTCACCTTAATTTAGATTGCTATCGACAAACTGACAACTGTGATAGCTCAATTGTGTGACTGTCTGTCTGCTAAGACATAAATCTGGATCGAGTAATTGTAAATTAAATTTACACCCTCTATATTGAAGAGCCTGTCTCAAATCGCACATGGCTAATGTTGCGATTGCGATTAAATTCTATTATTTTAGACAGGAGGACGTTCAGGTGACCATTCGTCTGACAAACCCGTTAGTTATGTATACCGACACTAAATAATTATTATATTTTATCTATAACATCTAAGCCTGTCACTTCTACAGTATGATAATATCTTATTTACAAATGAACACTTAACTGTAATGCAAACGGAATACAACACACACAAGTGACACAGGGTACAAGAACATTTTCTATCTATCTTCGCTATCTATCTTGCAGTTAATAGAAATGGTCATTATAGCTTGCATCTATGTAGAGTGTCATATTTGTTACTTCGACATGATGTAACGGATGACCCAGTTGAATGGTGAAGATGGACAAAAAATCTAATGCTCATTAAATGTATAGATGATGAAATAATCATGTAGAACCACTCTTTAAACTTACGTCAATGACATCAACATTCTCGTTTGTAAATCCGCGACTCAAGTGTACATAGTAAGTTACTGGAGGTCTTAATTTTTAAGGCATCCACAGGAATGGCCCGGGTAAGCAAACGACAACCTCCTATGTTGAACTGCAAGATACCATTCAGAAAAAAAAACATAGTAAGTTAGTTATGTTCAAACTCCATGTTATAGACAGCCGAACACTAATGCATTTGTGCCCTTAAATCCTTATCTTATAAGAAACTAGCTGTGCCCAGCGGTTTCACCCGCTGCCCACTTAGGGGTATGAAAAACAGATGTTGGCCGATTCTCAGACCTACCCGATATGTACACAAAATTTCGTTTAAATCGGTCCAGCCGTTTCGGAGGAGTATGGGAAGGAAAACTGTGACACGAGAATTTTATATATTAGATTATTGGCGACGGCACGATTGGCGCAGTGGGTAAGCGATTAACTGCTGTGCTGCGTTTCGCGGGTTTAATCCCTGCACGGAAAATATATTTGTATGACCTACAGGGAGTTGTTTCGGGTCTGGATGTTTGTGTATGTAAGTTTAAATGTTCACGATACAGAAGACGATACAGTGGGGGGCAACGTTTAATATAAAATCCTGCAAATCAGGAAAGGGTAACTGTGTAACCCCGAATTTAACGCGAGCGAAGCCCCGGGCAAAAGCTAGTTGAATATAAAAAACCACCCAAGAGCAAGTCAAACTCGCGCACCGAGGGTTCCGTACAACTAACTTGAGTTATAAACCATATCTTTTGACTGTGTAGACTTAGAGGGTTAATTTTTCACAGCACAAAGTGACTACAGAGTTGAGTATATGGTTTTATTATTTTAACTTGATCTCTCCACGCGTTCTCGAGACAGGGTCTTGACAGACAGAGGGACAACCATGTGATCCAATATGGGTACCGTTTTGCCTTTTGAGGTACAGCACACTAAAATGCGTGTGGAAATTGAAACTTTAAGGAAGTCATATACTAATAAGATGAGTAAAAGTTGTGAATCTGCAAAATCAATCATATTCATAACTTAGTAGAATGTCTAATTGTCTGCGTAACTAAACTAATTTGCATGTAGGGGTCAGCTGCTTTGATACATTACCAATTAGCATATCTTGTGACGTAACTTTTTCTATCATTTATTCACGCTTAACTCGGAAGTTACGTATTACACCTTAATGATTTATTGGCTTCTATTGTTAGGTTGTGCGTAAACCCTTATCAAAATACATAGTCTAAATATCAATCAACTAATCAAAAATCAAAAGTATGTACATACTACCTAAATAGTGTGTTATTTAATAAGTACTTATTAACCTACTAGATTTTGCCCGCGGCTTCGCTCGCGTTAAATTCGGTATAACATAGTACCTGTAGTTTTTGCCCTTGCCCCTTATTGATTTGTAATAGCAACACTAAGTTTTCCCTTTTCTTCCCTCGTTCGCCCTCGTATCCCACTTAAAAAAGATAGCCTATGTTCTTCTCCTGGTTCCCACCTATCTATGTACCAAAATTCATCAAAATCGGTTTAGCCATTGAAGCGTGAAGAGGTAAAAAAGAAAAAAACAAACTCACTTTCACTTTTATAATATTAGTAAGGATTTTTTATTTTAGTAGTAGCCAGGTGGGCAGAGTAGCACCCCCTCGATTCGTTGTAGGCACACAACCAGTTTTTAATAATGAAATTTTAACACAGTTTTTACTGATTATACTTAAGGTGTTAGTATTAAAGTATCTACCATTGGTCTCCGGAGTGACCAGCATTGTAAGAAAACTGAGATCATCATGATGATCGTTTTTCCATTAGTTCATAATACCGCTATGCGGAAATTAATACGGTCAGTGTGTTAAACCTATGGTTTGCGATTATGCCTACTTTTAAAGCATACTTTTATTTGTGATAGACAACTTGTCTGTCAGTTCCACGCCAATCAAATTAGATACGGTTTTATTTTATTTAGCAATTTTTTTTTATATTTTCTTGACTATGATTTTTATTTCTTTCCTTGTTGTGTTGTATAAAAGTAGGCATACCGCATATTTTTTTTTTGGGGTGGGAAATCATCAAATAACTTCCCCGCTCTCGGCGGAGCTAGGGGGAACGTCAGACTTTTACTGACTAAAACCCACCCACGTTCCTTCTATTGCCGTTTACGTTCCGAGGCCGCGGTATCTCTTTCAAACAACCCGCAACCCCGGCAGGCGGAGGCTCTGGCAAGCGCCTCTGCTTTGCTGAAATCTCCTTGAGGCGCGCGTGAAACACGAACGCGCCATCGACACGGCAATATATCATGATTCGTCTACCATATAACTGAACCAAATGTCTCGAAAAAAACGGAACCCTTATTGGATCACTTTGTTGTCCGTCTGGCAAAGACTCTTTAGCTCAGAGACGCGTGGAAGTATCGTCCTTTTGTAAAAAAAAAATTAGAACCCTCTAAGTCTAAGAAGTCAAAAGATATGGCTGTTTATTAAATATCGCAGGGTTGTATGACTCGGTCTTGCCGAGTTTTTAAAATCCCACGATTTTGGACACCGGACTATTTCAGACACTGTAGGTACTGGAGTATTTGTCATTGTCCTGAGTCAACAACTGGTTTGCTTTTCCCGACTTTCCTTTCCCTGATTTCCGATTTCCCTTTAGATAGAAACTACTAATAACTTAAACGCGTGATAGATTTACCTGTGATAGAATCATACGCGTTGATGTCTTTTGTACTAGCGATTCAAAGTTACTTAGCAAACCACTTCAACTTAGAAACGGTAAAAGTTACATACAAGCAGAAAACTTAGTTATAGACGAAATTATTCACAAAGAATCTTTAAGTCATTAACCAGAATGATTAATTAAATATTATATAATTCGACATTGAGATACAAAAATCAAAACCTTTCAAATAAATTGTTTATTTAATTGTAAAGACGATCGGCTTATTTATTTAAACGTATTTATAATACTTTTAATACGTCGTAATTTTTATTGTAGTTACTGCAGGTGCGGTGGAGCTGCGAGTTGGTCGAAAGAGAAACCGCGGCGTTGATTGCAAAGGGCTAATAAATAAAATGGATGGATTTTAGTCGGCAAAAGTTTGACACTGCTCCCGCTCCACCTAGAGCGGGGCTTTGTTTGACGATTTCCCATTAGAAAAAAAAACTGTTCAATAGGTACTAACATAACTAAAATTAACACACACAACTAATGACTAAAACTGAAGTGTCTGTCTAATTTACCTTTTGAATTGGAAAAACCGTTCAAGAGCGAGTCCAACTCGCGCACCGAGGGTTCCGTACAAACTTTCGATAAACTTTTGACCGCATAGACATGGAAAAATACTTTTTTGTCAACCCTCTAAGGTTGGCAAAAATTATTTTTTTTTATTTTTTCACTATACAAAGGGACCACAAACTTGAGTATATAGTTTTACGCGATCCCGAGATTAACGGTCTTGACAGATAGACTGATTGGCAACAAAGCGATCCAATAAAAGTTCCTTTTTTTTCTTTTGAGGTAAGAAAGATTTCGTTACCTCAAAAAGGTAGGCATACTTTGCCTACCTTTACGGTGTAAATTACAATGTAAATGTTTGTTGGTAAAGTAAACATTTACATCCTCACTAGCTGTGCCCAGCGGTTTCATCCACTACTCACTTAGGGGTATGAAAAATAGATGTTGGCCGATTCTCAGACCTAGCCGATATGTACACAAAATTTCGTTTAAATCGGTCCAGCCGTTTCGGAGGAGTATGGGAACGAAAATTGTGACACGACAATTTTATAAATTAGAAGATATATCATTCTACTAGAGACAGCGTGTTGATACCAATGCAAATAACAAAACGATTGCATGTAGTGTGAAATGTAGCGCACGTCGCTTAGATGATTAACCGATTTGATTGGCTTTCGTCACAGCGGCGCAGGCGCAGAAAAAAAAATAGATTTATGTACACTGCAATAGTGAATTTGCAATTGTTTTCCAGATGTTTCAGCATAACAGTGTAAGCGCTGCAATTAGCAGGTATTTTGTTACGTTTTTCAGCCTGAAAAAAGGTGTGTTAACTCATTAGAATGATTATTGTAATTTTAGCTTGAATTGCGTTAATTGGGAATGTTCTTGCAAAATTAAACCTTCATTCATTGTGTTGTATAGTCTTAAACAGTTTAAATATTTTTTATATGCGATTTCTGAAGTTACAAAATTCAATATGGAATTAAATAACTTTCAGACGCGCCATTACGCCTATTACCAATGATATGTCAATACCGTAAATGTGTAAACACGAAGAACTTATTTCAAAATACACGACACATCGTCCCGTAATTCCGCGCCATCAAAACCACCAACCGCAATATTCGGTAAATGACCATAATGACGATCTAAATCCGAAGTCTCCCGAAGATTTCCGAACGTCCCGTATAGTTATCAGAGCATCCACGTCTAATGGCGGAGACGTGACCACGCCTATAGACGTCGCGGTTTTAAATAATACACCAGATGAAACCGATACTTTCTACAGTCGATTATTGGATAAAAGTGAGCTTGAGTAACTGTTTTACTTGCCGATTGATGTTTTCCTTAGACACAATGGGTTCTGTGCCCTAACATTAGGTTTGGTCTTAAGGTCAACACTGGCGGGTGAATGCGTTTCTATGACCTGGTGTATGTAGTGTTTACCTCTTGATATTCCATACTTATACCACAATTCGTAGCTCAATCGTAAGATGGAAATCCGATGACGAAAATCTTGGAACTGCAGAACTTGTAAGTATGGAATGTGAAAATAGTTTCGCTCTTTAGCAAAACTACAGCCTATAAACCTTTTTGCAAAAAAAAATACCGACTCCCAAAAAAGTGCATGATTCATTTCGGTTTATTTTTGCAAAAATGTTTTTAATTTCAAATGGTGGCATCTTACACAAATACTGATCGAGTAGTCATTGTCCTTTTTTCGTGCTACTAAAAGTTACTAGTAGATCATCTATATAGACAAAAAAAAGTTAAAAGAAGATAACTCATAAACTACCCAATATAAATAAAATGGAGTATACCTGTGTTCTCTTGGTCAATTTGGAAAATTGGCCGTTAATTGGCTGAGAAATCGTGTAACAAACATGCAAAAAAAATGACCGGACGCACTCCGGTCATTTCGCCTCCTATTTTTGAAGACAGTTTAAAAAGAGAAATAAAGAGAAGAGTAGTGGGTAGGCTATGACCTAACGTTACTTATGTCATGTAAAGATAAATACATCAATCAAGATCGTTCCCATCTCTTCCTTCGGGTTTAGAACAAAGACGAAAAACGATCAATTAGATAAGAATATGAACTAAGTGGCTATCGTTTCTGAACTGTAAGATTAATGGTCCCAAGTTATCTCTTACGGTACTCCGACTATCTCATAACAAACTGCACTTTAATGTGCTCTGTTACACATGCTTATTGCCATTTATTATGATAGATAAGAAGTCTATAGATCATCAGCCAACACTAATGAACAAGGGCAATTAAGTTTTTTTTTCAATAAACTCTTTCTTCAAAACTAGACCATAAATTAAAATGTGTAGGTAATTGTAATTTAAAGCTTGGATATAAATAATAAGTAAAGTGTTAATAGCTAAAGATGCTGATTAGATCAATAAACATAACCGTATAGTTATTGATGTCAAATTAATAACTTTTTCGTTTTCGCTAATGAGGATAAATTTTCCCCCTAGGCTATAATAGCCAATTTTATGAATGGCTACCTTATTTTGCTTGAGGCATCATATTATTATATATCTTGTTGATGGTATTACCCCAAAAAGTTCACAAGGACCATCAACATAATAGGGTGAAATAGACAGCCACGCTTAAAAGATTACCTATTTTTACGATGATTAAAAGAAAAAGTCTTTGAAGATAAATGCAACACCTACACAGTCAAAATGTACATAACAGCTGTTTAAAAAAAAACGATAAAAAATTGATGTGGGGGTCAGAATGATGTGCTTCGTGGTAAATGTTTCTGCATCCGCGGCCATAAATACAACAGTCTTTTCTAAGTTTCAGCTTGAAACGGTCTTATTTTTAGGAGTAAGTCCTTCTGTTTGTCAGATTTTGTGCATATTAATCTACTGTATGGGTTACTAAATCATCAACATCATCATTTCATTCCGTAATCACCCACTGTTAGGCATAGGTCTCTCCTTTCTTCTGAGATAGTTCTCTGTGTGACTCTTACCCATCTGTTCCTCGCGACTTTGACAATTTCGCCAGCGCAGCGGGTGGTTAATTAGATGGTACTTAATAATAATAATTTATTAGTCTATAACAGTCCCACACCTGAATAAAAGCCTTAAAAGTACTAAAATAATCTTGTCAAAATAATGTATTATCAAGAAGAGACATTATTAGGCATATTATTGAGTTATACCTACCTATTCATGGGTATTTGTCCCCTCATATCTTAAATGTCATCATCCACCTAGCGTTTTCCTAATTTTACTGTACCGGATATAGCTGAATACCTAGATTTTACATGGAGCGACTGCCTACCTGACCTGCACAATTAGTACTGGGTAATATAGTACTGTGGGATATACGCTCAACTACTAAAATAAGAGCGCATATAATACTTTAAGATTATATTATATAATAAAGATACATCTTACACTTCCTATTCCATTTCTAGACTCTCTTTTTCTAGTTCTTTCTTTAAAACGACCTGAGTATGGGAACGTCATGTCCAACCAGCCAGCATTGGTTAAGGTATAAAACCTCTTACAGTACCGTGTAAGACAGGTTGTAAGACTACCTGTAACAACTGTCAAAGATCAACCAATGACAGTCGGTACCAACGACTTACCGTGTTTTCCAAGGCGAAAATACTCACGTTTCCAAGTCAAACCCACATGGGTTGAAATTTGCTTTTTCGTGACTCTGCATACTATTAGTGTGTACTATTCTGTGTCATCCATGTACTCTCTCTACCCAATCCCTTAGAATTGAGCATGATTGAGCAGTTTAAAGGGCAAATGAGTTCCACATTAATCACTAATGGGTTACGTTATAACGGAAGAATATTTACAAAACTCATGGTTGGAATTAAAATACAAATATGATTTTAATTAACATTGGATGTCATGAGTCAACTTTTTGTAATTACAGTTTCTGGTAATTGAATATTAGAATGGCGGACGGCTAACAAAAAATGTGTTTTTGTCTTTTATTTTTTTTTAATTTTTTGTCTCAAAACTTATCAAAATTTTATTTAAATATTTGTTACATTAACATTTATGTATGTCCGGTATATTAGCATTCAAAATTGCTAGAAAAAAATCAGTCTCATAAACGTATTTCAAAAATAAGTCTAGCGTCTGTAAACGATTTGATCAAGAATGTATTTCAATTTAATAATTTTAAAATATTTACTCGTTATTTTACATACCTGCCAATCAAACTATCATGAAACAGATTCAGATCAATTAACTAAATGATGAATAATCATGTGAAGAAGCTAATAAACATGTTCATAAAGAGAATGTAAGATACGAACCTGATTAGGTGTCGTAAACTTAATCGAGTAACTTAACTGAAGATGTAAAGTCGAAATTCGAAGAAATAAATCATCCAAAACGGGTTCACAGATACATAAAAACCGACCAAGAGCGAGTCAGACTCGCAAACCGAGGGTTCCGTACAAACTTGCGACATAAACGGCTATATCTATTGACTGCGTAGATTTAGAGGGTTGTTTTTACAACTGAAAGGGACCACAGATTTGAGTTTTTAATTTCAACTCGATACCACCACGAGTTTTCGAGATAAGGGTCTTAGTGAACAGACAGACTGACGGACATCAAAGTGATCCAATAAGGGTTTCGTTTTTGCCTTTTGAGGTACGGAACCCTAAATTGAAATACAGTATACAAATCACGAACCTTACCTTTCTAAGGTTGTAAATTACGTTTGGAATGTTAAGCAAATAGGTTTAGGGCTCCCTCGGACAAAGTGAGTCCCCTGCAGGTGCAATTTGGACTATGTCGCGAGCCGTCTATCTGTGTTATCTATTTTCGAGACAACCGTTGTTTGGCGAGCCGTAATGCCTGTAATAAGGCTTTGTTCACCGCGATGGATCGTCTGCTGTTATTTCCTTGAATAAAGACATCGAGATTTGGATCGCGCTAAACTTTGATACAACGTGAAATTGTTATTCGTGGTGTTGGAACACACCACGGAATGTGTTGTCGACTGTTTTTTTTAATCTTTATTTATTTACAGGGCTTTTTCTATAGAGAATATAATTGTGTACAAATTATTTAAATCCAAATTTTTATCTACTAGCAACCTTATACCCATATTAATATTTAAAAGTCGTCTTGCCTCATCCGATATAATTGTCGACTTGAGATCAGGAATTTTTACATACTGATTTTGTTATTGCTACGAAAGAAAACTCTATTATGGAAAGTGAAGAAGACGAAATTATTTCAAAAGTAGGCAACTACTATTATTACGTTATTATAGGAGGTTCTAATTGAGGAGGTTCGAAAGCAAAAAATAATTTATTAAGATGAGTCGTAATAGCAATAAACGATTGAACGATTTATTACAAAAAGATATTTCTCATATTACATAATTGGTTTCTTTAAGACTTTGCTTTGATTAAGACATCAAAAGGGACTGTAATTAAGTCTAACACAATAACATATTACGTAAGAAACGAAATGTGAAATTGAATTAGTGTTGTGAGCTTTATGGTGAAAAAAATATAAGTTATTATAAAGTGATTTTGTACATCACGAGGTAATTTGTGTGTGTCGGTCCATTCCGTCGGTAAATCATCACTTTCTCTCCTTGTTTCATAACTGAGATGAAGATAGTCTTGATGTAATTGCTACTGTCAGATTGTGGGGTTAGCAGAAGTCTCGCTTTAGGCTTACGTTTGCAAATGTCATGTCCCCCTTTTTGATCTAAGTTCACACGGCTTTGCGGATGTGTCAACATTGCGGGAGGATAAATTTTATTTCGTATCTAAAGACGTCGATCTATCCATTAACGTTATTTATTACTTTAAGGTTTCTTGTTAAACTTTGTATTGCTAATAATTACGACTATGTATGGAAAATGTAATACAAACATACGCTGTAACAACAACATAGTAAAACTAAAATGATTTTAAAAGAGTAACCATGGAGTTTTTTGTCGGTTCTTTTTCATAGCAAACGACCAGCTTGAACCGTGCCTTTTCTCGACGTTTTATAAGTGTCCATGTAGTCCTATGTGAAATAAAAATATTTTGATTTTTGATACATATGATGCCTGTAATCTCCTAAGGATTAGACAGAAGTGTACTCAATGACTGTACACCCCATTTCGCAATACGTTAAAGTAATAGGTAACGGACGCACCCAAGTAATATGGCGAGCCTATTGTCATCAAGCGGGCAGAAATCCAGACTCAGTGGATGCTGTTGAGAATGATTAATGGAAAGACCGAATAACACTGCCAGACCCGGGAGTTGATTCCACTTAACCAACAAAATAGCACAAATTTCTTCATCAAGAGAGATTACTTGTATACACGACGATACATCAACCTATACATTTCCAGTATAACATGGTCTCGCTTTGTTCACATTTCCCATTCAATACTAAATCTGCGAAAACTGGTTTTCATAGCTTGATTGGTCGTCGTGTGTACCTACGGGATAAGAAAACATTTTGCCTGGGAACAACCTGTCATGTTGACGTTTTTCAAAATCCATAGATAAAAGAATCTTGTTAAAATTAAATGTGGCTAAAGAACGAAAATAAAGGAAGAAGGGAAAGGTAGCAGAAAGGTGCAGTAGGAGAAAGGCGGGCGGGGGGGGGGGGGGGCGGCCGGTAGAAAAGGAATGAGAAAAGATAAGGGCGAGAGGAATGGATGTTATATCGATTTTGAATTATTCCCATAGTAACTTCCCTTAGACCAAAATTATCAAAATCAACCATTATGCGATCAGTGATCGACCATTCTGACACTATTGTAATAGCAGACGTAGGCCCCAGTTCTTTTACTAAATGGGACTTGTGTTAAACTTCTGTTTGCCTATTCAGTACCACGCGTTGTAGCTGCCGCGCGAAACGCCTCTGACGTCGGGAGCCCAATTCGACTGCCGGCCACCGTAGGCACGGGCCTATGAATAGTGAGTTATGGGTCTGTCTCGTACCAACAGGCCTGTTTCGACGGCGCATACAAGAAAACCATAAAATGGCCATTACAGCAGAATCAAATTTGGATTTTAATATGAATTACGTAACCATTCGTAAAATAGTCACAAACAATTCACAATATTAATTGCGTCCGTTTCAAGAATTTTAAAGTAATTATTAGCGGCCATTTAAGATCCTCGTACTTTTCAGTCCTTTCTTAGCTAAAATCACTGTGTTTTGTTTTGATTTATTCCTTATTATTACATTTCATTGCGCCAATCGATCCGTGAATATCTACAGCGACGCAGCGACGTCAGTGTTATCACGGTGAATCTTCTTAACATGCCAAACATTAAAGGCATTCACACATTTCGCTCCGTCACCTAGACCACCCTTATTGAGATCTAAAGTCATCTTCGGAGATAAGATACAGATCTTGCAATCTAGCTCTTGCACTGGAATTCTATTTGTATTCAATGCAAGTTGATGTTAATACAATATCAAGTAATTGCTTATCGTCTTGTTGCTGTTACGATTAATATGCTGTCTTCCTTAGTTTTTTTAGAGTTGCTTAACTTGGGCCCCGTACGGTAACCCATCCATTTAAAAACCTTGGCAAAATTCGCTTAACCTGGGTCCCGTACGGTGACCCACCCATTTCCAAACCTTGGCAAGAGTTCTTTAACCTGGGCCCTGAACGGCAACACATCCATTTTCAAACCTTGGCAAGACTTGCTTAGCCTGGGTCCTGTTCGATAACCCATACCTTTCCAAACCTTGGCAAGAGATTTTGAGATGAGAGATTGTGAGATGTTGGATGGCCTGAATCATACTCCACTGATATCATAAACAACGTGAGCAACAGGGTTGCCAATCGTAAAATGAAATCCCTCTTTTTTGACTTTCTAACCTCGTACATTTTTTTTATTCTTCTTTCCTTTTTTTTTATTAAGCAGCTGTGATGTTTGAGTAACGTCTGACAGATACCGCTTCTTATCAGCGTAACGCGCATTGAAATATTTAAAGACTTTAATTAATAAATTTAGTTAGAAATCGATGTATCTTATTTTATTTTTAAATACTTTTAGGAAGTAGTTTTTCTTTCGTTATTTATCGCGAAAGTAAATGTATCCTAACAAACTTAAAGTGCTTGACTGATTCCAAAACCACGTTTTTGACAGATGACATTTGGGTCTGTTGATGATGAAAAATGATCGTATGGCCATATTATCAAAATCTCGTACATAATTGTACGAGGTTGAAAGTGTCCTCGTATGACATCATCATACGGAAGACCAAATCTCGTTTTTGATACTTACTTTTATAAAAACTGGTGAAATGTTGGAACTTTGACTTCCAATATCTTTGTTACTAGAAGGTGTGAGAAAGTCGAGGAAATCTAGTAAAAAAAATACCTGCCTAAGTCATAGACCCTGAACCTGAGTACAGGTGCATCGTTATTTAAGCTGAGCAAGAGATCCTGGATTCGATTCCCTGGTTGGGTATAGTTTTAAAAATAACTAGTCCGCATTATTAAAACTAGCTGGCGCCCGCGGCTACTCCCGCGAATGATCGAAAAAAATGTGTTATTATGTTCTTGTAGACTATAATCTACCTCTGTGCCAAATTTCATCAAGATCTGTTCAGCCGTTTTGACGTGAAAGAGTAACAAACATCCATACATCCATCCATCCTCACAAACATTCGCATTTATAATATTAGTAAAAGTAGGATTTATAATATTAATAGGATAGGAACTAGGAAGGATGAGGGCAGAATAATGCTGATTCATATCCATGAATGATACTGGTTGTGCTTGTTGCAAACAATTTAACTGAAATGAATAATAAAAATTTTGATTCGATGTATTTACATTACGTTTAAAACACACAGATGCAGCCTCTGATCTTACACAATCCAGATTTTTGATTAGAAACGGTATATTATTTATTTTGCAATACGGTGTAGTCTCCAATTAAACTTTTATAATCAACACAGTCAACATTCGGAGTAGCACTAATCACCGTATCTTAATACCCAAAATGACCTGATTTTCCTATGGGTTATATGTAAGTAAAACGGAAACAGAATTTGACTACTAGTTCTTGAGTCTGTTTTGAATACTCGCAAGGCAACCTACATAGATGTTGTTTTTGCAATTAACTCTCAAAAGAACACTATAGTGTTTCCGAATATTTGACGATTTGCATAGAAATAGTCGATAAAAAATCACATTAGAAAGGCGCTTATCTAGATGATTTATTATTACATTTGAATAAGTCTAGATTTTGGTGAGAAAATATCCTGTATTTTTGCATGATATTAATGCTTCGTTTGTTAGTCTGAGTTCTAAACGATTGTTCGAGGAAATATTATTCATGTGCATAACGGGAAATATGCACTCTGGTAAATTGATGTGTCTAAATTGTATTTTATTTTATGATTTCGAATATTTTATCAGAAATCATATTTTAAAATGATAACATACTATAAAAGTTAGATTTTGTTTATAAATGTTATTATGAGTTTTCAGACCCATTCTCCGTTGTATAGTATGACTACTTTAAGTGTGCAGTTCAAGATGACATTGTCAGTCAAGAAAAATTGCATAGATAATTAGATATGTGAACTCGGTTCAAATATTTTACTTTCGTGTGTTTCCTCCGCCTGCACAGAAAAATTAGGTAAAGTGTAAAACACAAACCCGGACATTAAGAGTCAATATAATAAGTTTCAGTAGTTTCAGTAGGAGGTAGTTCATGTCAGTATAAAACTTTTTTCAGATTTCCGTTATAGTTGGTTTTGATAAAAATAAATATAAAGTTTACAAAAAGAAGAATGTCAATTTGTCTAGGCATTCAGGGTAAGTGCTTTAGCCTTTACTATGTATATTGCTGAGAATACTGGTAGCTACTTGCATTTTAGTCAGATTACACATTCAATAAACCGGGCCGTAAGTAAAATGTTAAATCTATGAGCTAAAATAGAAATAAATATCATTAACATCCACAGCTCGACTCTACTTACTGGATATAGGCCTCTCTTTATTTGTGCCAATCGCCGCACTCCTATGCCAGCACCCGCGATGACAAAAACGTTATCTTGAACACCACCAAAAAGAATCATAGTCTTATGCGAATCTTTCCAGCCTGCATTATAACAAAAAAAAAGTTTTAAATGACACTGGCATGACAAAACAGTTACAATAAATCATAAATAAAAAAGGAGTGCCAAAATAAAAAAAAAAGATCTCAAAATTTTATCAAAATCAAAAAATAGATGACACATTCTTTTACAGCTAACCATTTTATGAGACTTATTTTTGTATAGTTAATGAGTTTTTCTATTTTATCTATTTGGTTTTAGGCAAAGCTTTTGAGACGGGTTCGTTAAACGTTTAACCGCTTCATCGTTAAAAAAAAAACTAGAACTGGAAGATTAACATCTTATCAAACAAGATATTGCCATTTGGAAGGTTTAATTTGACTAATAACTAATTCGAACAGATCATTGACACGCAAATAAAAAACAACTAAAATAATTGGCCTGTTTTAGGGTTGCACCATTTCTTTATGAGTTCTAATTAAGTAAATTTGCAGGAAGGTCAATTCTTTTTCGTCAATAATGATAACAAAAACAAAAATACTATTGTTTTCAGATAATTGATAAACAATAGGAAGGGTACTAATTGCACGAAACGCTATCAGATTTTTTACCAAAACAATGTTCGACTTGTCACAATTTTTTTTGTGACGGTAATTTTTAAAACATGAAGTTTCTCGTTTCAAGTCAACGTAATAATTGATGGTAACAATGCAATGTAAAAGTGACTGTTACTTAGAAGACAATGTATGGCAAAGATCAACTGACACGCGAGCGGGTCCCACACGACTTTTTGTTGTTTCTACCTTCAATTTTAAGAAAAATGTACCTATGTTTTACGTGGCTTATACACTACACAGAAGTCCACGTCCATAGGCCAGACGAAGTGGTTCGATTTTTAAGTTAATACAGTAATGTTTAGAGATTTCACATCCGAACAGGAATCCGCTTGGTTTATAAGGAGGCTTAGGCCGAGTACTGACCTGAGTCAAGACTCTTGCTCGACTTTATGGTTACTTTTGCGAAATTTATCTGACTGTCGCGCTTTGAAACGTTTTGACAGACAACACTGTTGTATCGCAAAAGTAACCATGGAGTTTCGTGCCGATTATTCCAAACCGAACCATAGATAACACAATTTTGAACCTGGTGTGTGCTCTGTATACGTCAAAAGCTTTGTTCAAAACTGAGTCCATAGTGAGAATGTCCTAACACAAGATATCGCTATTGATATTTATAGACAGAAAAAAAAATCTTGGCTCTGGTGTGCACAGAGTCTTAAGAGGCTCATTGTGACTTAAACTGAGTCATTTCTCAGCTCATTTACATCTGACCTCCTTGATTGTGGACCACATAGTTGCTTGTTTTCAGATTTAGAGCTTAGAGGCTAGATTGAATTGTTGTTTTACTTTCATTGCTGATTAGTGCTATTAATTAATTGTTTCTTCTGAAGATCGCGTCTAGATTACAACAATAACAAGGTTTCTAAATAGATTTTTTCACAACTATTATGTATGTAGTGGGGTGTGCTCTATACAAAACATAGACTAAGATAGTTAGTTTTTGGAAGCGTATTTTCTAAGCATATACTGCCTCTGATGGCTACGAATAAAAACATGCAAAGTGTGTTATGTTACCTGTTTTAAAATTTGCTTGCTAACACGTTCCTCTCATACTTAAGTACTAACGCTGTAACAACAACATCGTAAAACCAAATGATTTTAAAAGATCTCCAAGTAACTCCAAGTAACCATGGAGTTTTTTGCCTGTTCTTCTCCATAGGAAACGACCAACTGGAACCATGCACCTTTTCTTGACATTTTATAAGGGCCGCATCACCCGACGTCGTGTGAAGCAGCCTGTTATGCTATTGCCGATGGGGCCTCATATATGTGCCTGATAATTAATTTGTTTGGCTGCTAGGGAAGAGGATTAAGTATAAATTAGTGGGCGTGGCCTATGGGTAGCCATTTTAAATTGTTTTGATTGCGCTCGCTAGTACGCTTTTTTATTTCTGGTAATTCTTCTTCTAGGTAAGCGTGCTTCACCCTTGGCTGCACCATCGCTTCACATCAAGTCTTCTATCATATCAATTGAGGTCAGTGCAATATGTTCGTTTCGTACATTCTTCCATGTATTCCACACTAAAACAAAATAAGGAATAATTATCTATGAGAATTTTATAACCGACTTCAAAAAAAGGAGGAGGTTATAAAAAAAAAGTCAACGAAACCAACAAAAGTCACCGACTTCCGGAAATAAAGTTATTTTACACTTTTTAGTAGTAGTTTTTTGGAAGTCGGTTGTATTTTTTTACAAAAAAGTTTTTTTCTTAAATTTATTTATCGCTATGTGACCGTCACCGTGTTGCTTCTCTTTTTAGGGTTTTGTACCTCAATAGAAAAAAAGATCCCTTTTAGGATCACTTTGTTGTCCGTATGTCTGTCTGTATGCCAAGACCCTATAACTCGGAAACGCGTGGAGGTATCCAGTTGAAATTAAAACCATAAACTCCGGTCCCTTGATCCTGTCAAAAGATAAACTTTCTAAGTCTACGTTGTCAATAGTTGCAAGCTTATAAACAAGTCCGACTCGCACTTGTTTTTTTTGTAAAACATCCTCATTCTTATTGCAACAACATTGATTACATATAACACTCATTTATAAAACTTCACTATACAGATTACCGGAATAATCGTTAAAGTTTAAACTCAAGAGTGTGTGAATTCCGTTAAAAGACGTGTCGAATAGCGGTCAGGAGTTTAACTCAAGACAAAGGGTCAATTAAACCACTATGACTAGGTCAATTGTTTGTCGCAAATAACTACATATAAGTAGTAAATAGTTAAAACAATTTGGTGATTGTTATCATTCTCACGGTGGATGAATATGTAACACATTTATCTTCCATTTTGGTACTCTTTCGTGTAAGTAGGACACTACCTGGCTCTTTTTTAATGGGATGAAAGTAATTTGATGATTGTTATCTGTTTGTGTATCGCTTGGCTATGTTTATAAACTTACCAGAGGGCCTCATAGTGAGTTTTGTACTTACTTATTCGTTAGTTAAGTATTGTGTTTTTGATTCCTCACCGCTATCAGCTGGTAATGTACTTAAGAGCAATCTTTTGCGTTGCTGCACTTAGATGCGGGCCTGTGTACGGTGAGCAATGGGTATATCACTGTCAGTCCGTCTATTGACGACAGGCCGTGTCGACGGCGCGTTAGTGTTCCACGCGCGCCTCAAAGAGATGTCAGCAAAGCAGAGGGGCCTTCCGGAGCCACCCCCTTGCGGGGTTGCGGGTTGATCGAAAGAGATACCACGGTCCGGGAACAAAAAGGTCAATAGAAAGAACATGGGTGGGTTTTAGTCAGTTCAAGTCTGACATTATCCCCCAGTCCGCCCAGAGCGGGGGAAGTTATTTGATGATTTCCCATACGCAAAATAAAAGCCCTATTAATTACAAAACCTGATTTTTCTACAACAAAGTAAGAGATCGAATGTAAAGTTGTGCGAAATGATTTGTTTAAAGTGAGGTTTAATCTAACTAACAAGTTATCGTTTATCCTATTTAAACAGCACCGTTTATGATAAAACTCTTTCTTGTTTATTGTAATGGTGTGTTAATGAGGTTGTCTCTCCCAATCAGGTTCAGAAGTTCAAATCGATATACACGAAATAGCGTGAGAGAATATTTTATGAAATTAACTAAAACTATCATATCATGTGTTTATGCTTTTATGGCTTTTCTATTAAACCATAACTTATTAAAGTAATAAATAATAACAACAGTAGTTAACATCACCATACTTTGCTTTATTGTCCTTTTTCGTCGAAAACGAAGAAGGAGGAAGAGAGGAGAATAGTAGAGGAAGGCCGAAAAAACGATTGATGAAAAAAATAAATAAATAATGTTTATTACGACAATTACGACGAGGACAAAATTAACAAAAAAAATAACATTGAACATACAAAGCATCATGATAAACTGTGTGAAATAACTTAAAATAGAAAAGTATGGAAGAAAAAGATATGGTGTAGGATATGTCTTGAGATAAGGGCAGAAGAATGATGATATCGGAGACATATTTATCTAACTTTTACCCCTGGTTTCGTCCGCATGTAGGTCAAAAATGTCACGTGAAAGTACTAAAAGGATTACAAGTATACCATGCCTTTACCAAGCTGACCTGAGTATATCTCAAAACACATCGGAATTCTTATAATGGTCACGGATAGGTAGACAGAGTAAATTTCTTATTAGTATTAACAAATTAATATAGATAAGTGAATAGATTATGCCTACTTAACGGTAAACGCAGGGGGTTCCAGTGTTCTATCTACATAATTACATATGTAATTAGCATAATATTTGTATAACCAAAAAGACAACTTTATTAGTGACAGCTTATCATTAAATGTTACGCATATTTTACAGTTTTTATAAACAAAACATTGGATTATCTAATTAAGTTTTTAAGAATAAGAGTTGACAGAAAATTTTGTACTTTGGTTCAGTGAGGTCATCCGTCAGTGAGGTCACTAATGTTAGGCTCCTAATGTTCTAAATTGTAAATCCTGCTAATATTTGTAAGGATGGATGATTGATGTCTCTTTCACGTCAAAACGGCTGAACGGATCTTAATGAAATTTAGTACAGAGTTACATTATAGTCTGGAATAGCCAGCTAGTTTTAATAATGCGGACTAGTTATTTTTAAAACAATATACCCGACCCGGGAATCGAATCCAGTATCTCTTGCTTAGCTTGAACAACGATGCACTCAGGTTCAGGGTCTCTTACCTATGTAATTAAAAAATACTTTCCGTTTCCTTTTAAAGTTTTTCCTATCATACCAAAGCATTAATTTAAATATTTTCATATTGATAAGAACAAATCATGCATACAAGAACGAGGGAAATAGAGACGCATCAATGGCGATAGCTTAATTAAAAACTCCAGTAAACTCACATAGTTATAGAATACTTAAAAGGTATGGTATTTACATAAATAGACGGCACGGTCGGCGCAGTGGCTGAGCTTTCGACTGCTGCGCTGCGTGTTGCGGGTTCGATCCCAGCACGGAACAAATATTTGAATGGCCTACAAATAATGGTTTCGGGTCGGAAAAAAATCTGTGGGGCGACGCTTTAAAGAAACTGTAATTTCTAGCTGAGCCACGTGGTGAAAAAGTTTTTTTTTTGTTATAAATTGATCATCCCACGGGGACACCTAATTTTTCCGGTATCAAAAGTAGCCTTTGTGTTTGGACAAAGTATAAGCTTTCTTGAGACCAAATTTCATGCAAATTCTTTTAGCCGTTTGAGCGTGAAGGAGTAGCAAAACACACATACAAGTTTTCGACCTTAAAATATTACTAGCTGCGCACGCCGTATCACCCGCGTAGATCGGTTTAAATAGTAGCCCAAATGTTGCTCCATGGTAGCTATCTACATACCAAATTATAATCTAAATCGGTCGAGACGTTTGAGCGTGAATGAGTAGCAAACATTCAAACACCTTTATAAAATTAAGTGTGGTGATGTTATTATTATTTTTATTGGTTTTGGCAGGAGGGGGAAATCCACACGGACACGTATAAAAATTAATAAAAGAAAATTAATGCTTGTTCCTTCAGTAATAATATTTTTAACTTATTTCTTTATTTACAATTAAACGATAGCCTTAGTTAAAAGTAAAGTTCTAATCCATTCCGTTTTCTTTAATTAACTAATTTATTTATTTATTATAGCATGGAGGACTTACACTTACAGCTTAAAAAGAAAGTAAATAAAAAAACATATACAAGCCAATTACAAGTCCTCACTTATAGAAAATTATTTTGTTGCATTGTATAATTATAATTATCATTAATCGCACTGAGCCTACCATTATGAAACTTTAAACAAGTAAACGATAAAAAGAACTCAAGTTACTTTGAATTGGTCTATTTTCGGTCAATCTGTGCTTTCCCTTCTTATCTTTCTTAGCTCAGGTTAAGTTAATAGCTTTTTAACATAGTGATTTACATAAGGACATTGACAAATGTATTTCTTATAATCTACTTAGTGATTTAAATGTCATTGCCTCCTGCTACCCTACCATGACGTCTTAAAGCAGATCTTATTCCACTGAGCGAAAGAGACAGAGCTATACAGGGTGTCTAGCACCATCTCTTTCTCACACAGGAATAGGAACTGCTATACGATGTCATGGTAACCCTACAGGACCATCTAAGTGGGTGTATAACTTTTATCTTAACGTCCAACTCAATTATTAATGAGTCTCCACTATCCATTCCGGCTTTGAAATTAAAAAAAAAACTTGTCAAAATAATGTTACATAGACAATCCGAAAACGTCTACCTACTTATTTGCGAAAGTAGTTCTAATTTTAAATTTTTATCTACATGTTCGAAATTTAATCCGTTACTGAGTTTAACATACGAAACGAATTATTATTATCGGATTCTAGTGGATTTTATATGAATGTAAATTAATTGGGTAAACGTACAGATTTATTATTTTATTGGTGATTGTATTTAGCTAGTATTGCCTCCCGACTCCCGTATCATTCAGTCATCTATTTTTTCATTGATGTTTTCTCATATCATGTTTTTGACAAAAGAGTGAAAGTTTTTGATTCAAAAATCTGTAGTCAGAAACAGTTAAAGTGTTCTTTGAAGTAACGTCACTTCATTTTGGCATTAATTGTCTAGTCTGCCTGGACATCATTTGTTACTTTGAATTGATAGAAAGTCGATAATATCTAGTGAGATTTTAAATTGAAAAAAATAAAGGTATCTATTTCTACCTAGTGTTTAGCTTCAGACGAGACTGTATATCTTTAATCTATCAATCTCTAGCGTGATAAATTATAGAGTTTGTAGTATTCCTAAAAAGGATGAATGAATTGATAGATGATTACCGCTAATGATGATGGCTCGTCTTCACACCTACATTAAAGGTTTGATTTGAATATCGATTTAAACCCATCTCATACTTACTTATCTAATCACAAATAAAATGTATGTTTTAATCGAGATTAATTATTAAAAACCCTTTCTAAAAAAACTTTCGAAAAATCTACACCCATTAACATTATCATTCATTACACCATCTGGTCTTCCATCGGGACTCCAGACATACTGCAAGTTACCAGCAATGACCTTAAACCTTGTCAATATTCCACACATTCACATAGAGCTTTGTTGCTCCTTGGTTATGCGTACAGTCAAGGTTGAAAGTCTGCGTTTGTGTTTTAAAGTTCATACCTATAGCTCGGATCTATTCAAGTCGTAAGGTAATGGACTTCTTTCTGGCTTTGCTCGTCCTTTCGTCACCCTCATCTTTATCTTCTGGCCAACATTACGGTCAAGAGTAGATCTATCAAATAAAACAAAAAATTTACAAACAAACCGACAACTTCACACTCGTCCCACAAAACATTCTTAAATTTCGTCAAATATATCAGACACACTAACATATCAACCGATCAGTAGAAGTGAATTACAACGGTGTCTCGGATCCAAGCACAAGCTGCATAACACAAGCCGTATATTTTCCCATAGTTACCCGGGCGGCGTTTAGTTTAGCAAAGAATGCTGTTTTGGTATCAACTTCCCTTGCATTGTGTGAATATTTCCATCAATTATTTTGTACTTTTGTAATTTTATGCTTGCTAAATTGTAGAGTACTGTAGCGGTGTCGAGTGATTGTATCAGTGATATGCCTTGCAGCCTTGTTAGAGACAAATGAGACGCTTCTTTCTGCTGAATGTGGACGCAACCCTCGTCTTTATGGTATCCTTGTTATGACCATGGATATCATGAGTCCAGGTTAAGATGGTCTAGGACCATCATTCAATGTAGATATAGAATGTTTAATTGTATATCTACCAGTCTTCCTGTACTATAAATAATTAGTAATTAAAGTTATTTGAAACCCTAGATAAATAATCAAAAACAGATCTTTGTTTGTATAGAAAAATAAATTTCTAACAAGCCGATGATCACTACAAAAATCTTGATTAATTAATCCGACTATTAATAACGATAATTATGTAAATTTTCTCTTTGATAGTTGATTGTAGCGATTTTTAATAGGCCTATCTATACATGGGCTGATTGTGTTCACGGCTTCTTAATAATATTTTACAAAGAGGTCCAGTGTGTTAGTAAAAATATTACCTATCTCTAACATAGGTTAGTACTTAATAACTAGAACTGGGGCCTAAGTCTGCTTTTACAATAGTGTCAGAATGGTCGATCACTGATCGCATAATGGTTGATTTTGATAATTTTGGTAATCTACTACATAAGTACTAAACTTGTCAAAATCAACCATTATCGCCCATTCTGACCGCCGACTTCCGGAAGTAAATATGTTTTCCGTCTTTTTAGTGTTTCTTGGGTTACCTCACACAAATTCTTATCAAGTATTAATTTTTTATTGCTTTCATTGATCTTTGAATCAGTGTGATTTGATTGTGTTGTGACTCAGAGATCAACAATTTGAAATTACTAAACCAACTATGTAGCCTCGTTCGGAGGCATAGTCCAATTCAAGAGTTTGAACTCTGAAAACATTTCCCACACTCAAGATCTGCATAAATAAACCATTCTCTGATAATAACCAGCAACTTGAATAAATTGCCGAACATATTATTACTACAAGGACCCCAAGTTTATTGAAAGGCCTAGAATAATCTAGACGACTACTTACAGTAAAGGGCCTCGTCTACAACCTATTATTTCCCAGTTAATGTGGCCTAGACATCAGACTTAGCAAATTGATATAAACTTGTTGTTCCTGATAGAGGCCCTAAGGGAGTCGTTGGTTAATCACCATGGTTGTAGACAGGTACGCCAGTTCCTTGGCTTCGTGGAGTATTTTAAATGGTGTTCCGCTATTGTAGGATATCTTGTTTTATCTAAAAATTTGTGGTTTATAGGGTTTCGTAGCTCAAAAGGATTATTCGGAACCATTATAGAATTACTTAGTTATCCGTTTGTCTGACAAGACAAGAAAAAAACAATAACAATTTGCTCGACCCCAGAAACGAACCCAGGAGCACAACTTCATGAGCCGATGACTACTGTCTTCAATAGGTATTATTAATTCATCCAACTATCCTACTATATAATATTATACATGCAAATGTTTGTGAGGATGTATGGATGTTTGTTACTCTTTCATGACAAAATGGTTGAACGGATCTTGTCGAAACTTTGCACCGAGGTAGATTATAGTCTGGAATAACACATAGTTACTAGACTTTTTTTCGAACATCACGCGGTTGTAACTGCGGATGCTAGTAAATAATAATTATAGATATCTTCACTTATGGCGTGTAGTTGAATTCCAGAACATTGCACCTTCATTTTCTCACGCTGTGTCCTTCATGGCAAACTACAAGATTTACTAAGAAAGAGCACATACATTGGTGATTATCAAACCTTAACATCAGGTAGGGAAGCAGATCCTTTAACTTAAGGGCCTATGACTCACTTTCTAGACGTAGGATCTCTAAACAGCTAACAATATTTACAACACCATAAACATTAAAATCATGTATTATTCATATCCCATAATAAAATTGACCATATTATTTTGACACCTTATTAAAGTCCCTGGCAGCTCGGCCGTAAATAATTTGACACATATTATATACGAGTGTAAGAAAGAGATAATCACTTTTGAAAGATAGGATTGGCATAGACAACAATCTACGCAGTCCAAGTTTTTGTACTGCTTGTGTCTAGTTTATGCCTAGGGAACTATACTTATTAAAGACTAGCTGTTCCACGCGGTTTCACCCACGCTGCTCAGCACCTGTTGGTCGTAGCGTGATGTTATATAGCCTATAGCCTTCCTCAAGAAATGGACTATCCAAAACTAAAAGAATTTTCCAATTCCAACCAGTAGTCCCTGAGATTAGCGCGTTCAAACAAACAAACTCTTCAGCTTTATAATATTAGTATAGATTTAAAAAAAATATAACACCAAAAGTAATTTTTTTTTCTGTAAAAGATGACAATGGTGATTAACTAGCACTTAAGAATAATTAAAAAAAAAACACGTAATGACTTAAGTGTAGGAGATGAATTGTCTGAATTCGTTACAAACTTTGTTGAACGTGAAAAAAAGGCAAAGTTAGACGATATTTGTGTGTGATCCTTTTTTTAAGGAAAATTCCTTCAGACACAGCTTGTATTGTCACAAATGGTCAATTGGGTTCCTTATTAATAAACTAAGGAGATTGTTTGTATATATACCTATCATGGTACGAATAAACGATGTTTAACTTTCGTTGACATTTGCACCATGTTTTATGCTCATTGACCAATAGTGAATGGAAATGATTGAACTCAGCCTTGATATATAAATTCCCTACGCGCTCTAAAAGGTGCAATTGTTTCATTTAATGAAACGTTTAACATACTTGTAGGTAATAAGTTTAATGACCCCGAACTGAGTAAAGAAGTGCCAGTTTGTTTTTTATGAAAACGTTGTCCTACTCTTGGAATTTCTCCTGTATTGTGGCTGATTTACAAACATTTAAACTCACATACACAAATAGCCTGAACTGAAACAACTATCTGCAGGTCATACAAATATTTTCGTTTCTAAAAGGTCGTTTTAATGTCTGCCTAAAACTGAAAACCAATAAATAAATACTTAATTTAAGTTTTTCAGACTCATAATAACATTAAATGTACAGACGCCAGCAGGTCAACCTACCCGAAACTGTATTTTTTTCTCAATGATTTTGGTCCTAATACTTTAAAAATAAAGTCGAAAATCTATCAAAGAAATCTGACAGATTGTAGTAGCTTGATGTGAAGCCGTCTGTACACAAATTTTCCCTTTAATAAATTAATTAGACACTTACGTTGTTACGGAACGTCACAATAAATATTTAGATTGGCAACCTAGCGTCCAGCATTTCTCCGGCGCCAAAACATAAAAGGCAAAAGAAGGAACATGGTTGGGTTTTAGTCAGTACAAGTCTGTTTGAGCGGGGGAGGTTATTTGATGATTTCCCATCCGCAAAAAAAGCTCTACTATTTGTTTAGCTGACAATTAATGAATTAGTTTATCTTTTTATAAAAAACGGCATTTCATATAGGCCAACGTTTTCATTCTTTGAGGAGGTAATTAAAATTGGTTTGGTATTTAAATAATGCCAATTAGTGTATTAGTTATTGATTAACATACAGAAGTAAGTTAATTAAGTTTCCTGTGTTTTCCTGGATATAGAACTTCTCACGCTAAGTAAATCTGAAACCGGACATCGCATCTTTATCAAAGCAGATTTCTATCTGTGAATCACTATAATGATCAATCTTACCATTCCAAGGCGTCTTCTAGGTCAACTAAAATGAAAATTAGATGTTCCTAGCAACGGTGTTTAAGGGAAAGCCGATAAAATGGATTATCTAGCACAAGCTTAGGTGACTAATCTGTATATTTCGAAAAGTCTGAGATATCGTATATTTAAGCTAAGTTTTCTAAAGGGTGTAATGGTTAACGAAGATAGGAGTACTTTAAAAAAAAAACTAACTTTAATATTGCTCACGAATGTCTTAGGTCGGGTAAAGTTATAGTTTGCATACTAGGAATTTCTCTTCTATCATGGGTGTTTAATGTTTACAAATATTTAAACTCACATACACAAACAGCCAGTCCCGATAGGTCATACAAATATTTGGTCCGTACGGGGATTGAACCCCCGAAACGCAGCGGAGCAGTGAATCGCTCAGTCAAACGTGTCGTCACTACATCATACTAGGTTGGTATCATTTCTAATCTTTTTGTTTTAATTTTGACTAGGTAGATACTAGGTTGGTAACTATACTAATCTATACTAATATTATAAAGCTGAAGAGTTTGTTTGTTTGTTTGAACGCGCTAATCTCAGGAAGTACTGGTTCGAATTAAAAATATATTTTAGTGTTGGATAGTCCATTTCTTGAGGAAGGCTATAGGCTATATAACATCACGCTACGACCAACATGTGCTGAGCAGCGTGGGTAAAACCGCGAGGAACAGCTAGTGTGTTATAAAGGAACTACTAAGGCGCGGCGCAAACGTAGACACTTTTGTGTCTTGTAGTATGAAATCTTGTCTGTCTGTCGCTACAGGACACAGCAACTTCTACAACTCTATAGGAATCGGTAGCTTGTATCCGACACAGGACACAAAAGTGTCCACGTTTGCGCAGCGCCTAAACAAGTCGTTATTCATTGCCCCTTCGCCATCAGTAGCTTCACTAATAGAGCTATTTACAATAACAACATTCAGAAACTAGATCCAAGGTCTTAGTTTATTAAGTTACTTACTAGCTGCATTGCGCGGTTTCACTCGCGTTTTTAGTTGCTGCCTCGCTCCCGTGTGTAGTAGCGTGATGTTGTATAGCCTATGTGACTTCCTGATAATGTAGCTTCCTATTAATTAAAAAATGGTTGAAATCGGTCCAATAGTTTTGCGTATCAGCTCATAATGTCAACTTCGCAAAATGACAACCGATCGCAAAATGTCCACTTCTCCAAATGTCAACTTCTTAAAATGTCAAATTCGCATAATGACTATTTCTCAAAATGTCCACTTTTCAAAATGGCAAACTCTCATAACGTCAGTTTCTCACAATGTCAACTTCTTAAAATGACAAATTCGCATAATGACAACCCCACGTAGTTTCTACTTTAACTCGTCAATTCCCATACTTCTGTCTGAAGGAAAGATATTGTTTTTTTTGCATTAATTGAAGTGTTTAGATATTTAAAACATAAAAAATAAGTTTAAAAAAATTTACATCCCTTATTTTTTTTGTAATGGGGGTGTCACCTAGAGGTGACACTGGGCGTAATTTATACCTTTGACTAAAATATGGTAATATAAAGAATACGACTTATTTTGTTCTCTATAGTTTTATTATGTGAAAAAAGATATGAAAATATTAATAAATGTTATGTATTAGATATGTATAATATAATATGTGTTTATGTGTGTATGTTTGTATGTAGTGTATATTATAAGTGTAACGATCCACTTTTGTTATTTGTGACAATCCGTGACGATTGGAGGCCACATTCACGACACTATTGTCATGCCACTTGACACCAATTATTTCTTCTGACACCTTGTAAACCAGCTCACCCCTAGGCTTCTTTTTTATCTCTTTGGCGTTCATGAGATCACAATTTTTCAGGCGGTTTCCTCTAATAGTTTCAGTCCCACCAATATTATTTTCAAGTAAATATTTCAGCAAAGGGAGGCCAGTGAAAAACTTGTCGAAATACAGGTTGTATGGACCAATATTTTCTGGTAACCTGGAGTGTAATTCTAAAATGACAGCGGCACTTAAACCGTAATCAGATTGACGTTTCAGAGTCGGACCAGTTGCCCCTTGATAAAGTTCGCAGTTGACGAGGTACCCATGCCGTGTAGCCGCTGACCAAAAATTGTAACCAAAGCGGATGGGCTTCCCGTGGATGTGCTGTTTCGTACCGTGTCTCCTAAGATACGGAACAATGGTTTCATCAATCGAAATATGTGATGATCCTGCTTTATCAAAAATTTGCTTCAATTTCGTCCCCACTGTCTTTATCAGTAAAGTCCCCATCTACAGGAGGAAATAAGATAATGTCACCATCTAAGGCATCTTCAGCATCTAAAGCTTCAACTATGTCATTCAACATCAACCTAAAACAAAAAAAAGATGCTTTCATGCACGCAGCTGAAACAGAAACTTTGTTGTAATAATGCCCAGTGTCACCTGCAGGTGACACTTGCTAATTTGACCGCTATTTTCAATCCAAAATCTGTTGATTTTGCAATAAAATTAGTTATATTACAACTTACATTCCATAACAACAATTTGCAAAAATAATTATTACAATACTTACCCGTTTGACATTTTTACAGCAATAAAAAAATCAAAAACCGCTCCCACGCAAAAAGTTTCACAACCGCTTGAAAAAAAAGAATAATTTGACAGATGATTTATGAATCAGTGTTTACCATAAAAAATATATAAATACTACCGAGTATTAACTTTATAGTATTAGTACAGTTATTTAATTTTTTTAAAATTTTATGTGTTAAAAAAAATTTGCAATCTCTGTCACCTACAGGTGACACTGGGAATTAACGAGTTAACAAGATAATTTGAATCTGGCAATGTAGGTAGGTAGGTAGGTGTAGGTGAGTAGGTTAAACTTTTAAAATAAAATACCAAAATTTATCATCAATAAACTGTAATAGTAATATAATAGGTATGTCATTTAAAAAAAAATACAGCAAAATAATCAAAATGACGAAAAACAACAATACAAACTAAAAACATTGATTCTCGACAGAAACAAAAAAATCATTTAGATTGTAAGTTCCAATTTACTTCTTGAACAAAGATAGCCGCAAAAATATAATCTTTTTAAAAAAAGATGCGATAGTCATACTTTTATTTTGCAGTGCAATCAAATATTTCTTATATTTAATATCAAAAGTTATATCGCGGAGTCGTCTCTTATTTCTTAAAACTTTAAAAAGACTGTCCGTTATTCTCTGATCCCAATGTTTTGCTTCTTTTTTTAATTTAAATAAAAAGTCATAAAAATTTGGATTTTTTTGGAATGCGGCTATTTATACGCCGGTGCCAACCTTCTAAAGAATTTGTTGTCCGGTGGCGCTGACCCGCACAACTTAAAATATTTGGTGAAAACTTAGGGTACCATTGTCTTTCAAAATAGCGACGGAAGCGCTTCATTTCGTCATTACGAGGAGATTTATCTAATATATGACTCCATGCAGCAGATATTACATTTGCTGGTAACAGGGGAATCATTGCTGCCATTCTAGTGACGTTACGCCCTTCCGAAGTTCTGTTCAGTTTAATTTTCTTTGAATATTTCCACACAGCGTCATTGAAATGATGGTAACACCCACTTATATCAGCGTTAGGGAAAACCGTCGAAACTGCATTAATTTGAGCGATTTCGTAGTCGCATTTAAACGCTTTGATTTGAATGTTGAATCGTTGTTTTATAAGTATAAATAATCTAGTATAGGTCTGTTCCGTCTTATTGGGTAACAATGCATAGACAACCGGGACGATGTTTGTAGAATTCTCATCGGATTTAATGTCCAAATGCAAAACATATAATTGATAATAGGGCTTCGGGGTTGACTTAAATGTACCGTCAGCAAAGTAATATTCTCCTGTTTTCATAATCCGCCGGCTGTATTTGTTGAAAATACTAAAATTTTATCCTGACCACCATCTTCAATAACTAAAAAATTTTTTGATAATGCTTCTGGGATCAGAATAATATCTAAATTACTGTGCATAAGTAAATTTGTATTTAAAAACTTCTTTCTAGCCCTATAAAGGGAATCTTTTATCGAACGAAAAGTAGGTATTAAATCACGGTCATTTTCATGATCTCTTCCCATAGCACTAAAAGATTCTTCTATAATTTGGGCACTGGACCAAGATCTTTAAATACTGCAACTTTTAGATTCTCTTTTCTCTTCAATATCTCATTTTGTAATGCGCTTGATACGCAAACATGGTCAACGTCTCGTATAATTCTTTGCTTATTTTTGTCAAGTGTTATGGACTGCATATATTACGAGAAACACCGCCATAGAGTAGTTCCGTTTGAATTTAATTTATTCCGTGTGTATCGATGTCCATCTTTACGAAGTAACACCAGACCACCTTTTTGACTATTAATAATCTCGAACTCACGATTCATTGTTCACTTTTAATTAAAAGATAATATTAATTATATTCAGTACACTAAAGTCTTCCTGTTTCGCTAACAATAACACTATTTTTCCCTATCGTAGTGTCATAGAAATTGTGACATGGCATTATTATCAAAGTACCCTCATGATATACGATTTTTATGCACCGACGAACTAACCATAACTTTTTAATGAAACGTTATGATTTATATTAATAAATTATAATTGCGTTAATCTTTTTATTTGAAATTTTATATTATTACAACAAACTAATGAAATGGTTAAAAGATATACAGGTAGGTACCTAGTATTTGTGATAATTTTCTCTATAGGCAATAACAGTTATTAAAAAATATTGTTTTATACTGGAACGTTTCACCGTGTTGCAGACAGATGGCGCTGAAAGAGTTAATATAATTTATGAAAACTAAAGCATGTAAACTTGTTAGCCGACTTTTTTTAAAAGTAAATTGGATCTTACAATCTAAATGTTTTTTTTTGTTCCTGTCGAGAATCAATGTTTTTTAGTTTATATTGTTGTTTTTCGTCATTTTGATTATTTTGTTGTTTTTTTTTTAAATGACATACCTATTATATTACTATTACAGTTGATTGATGATAAATTTTGGTATTTTATTTTAAAAGTTTAACCTACTCACCTACACCTACCTACCTACCTACATTGCCAGATTCAAATTACCTTGTTAAAGTAGAAACTACGTGGGGTTGTCATTATGCGAATTTGTCATTTTAAGAAGTTGACATTGTGAGAAACTGACGTTATGAGAGTTTGCCATTTTGAGAAGTGGACATTTTGAGAAATAGTCATTATGCGAATTTGACATTTTAAGAAGTTGACATTTGGAGAAGTGGACATTTTGCGATCGGTTGTCATTTTGCGAAGTTGACATTATGAGCTGATACGTAGTTTTGGAGCCTATTTGATAGAAACAAACAAACAAATCTTTCCTCTTTATAATATTATTATTAGCATAGATTCACATTATTATAAATTGCAATAGCGTGGTATCAACGAATGGATAAGAAATCGAAGAATTATAATCGTCGATATGAGAAAAATTGTAAGCAGAAATGAATTACTCTTTTGCCAAGTGTGATTTGTTACAGCAATATTTTCTTATTAAGGTTTTCTAAGAGCTTTATCTCCGGTTTACGAGTGTGATCATCACTGTTATCGGTTAATCTGCTGTCAACACTTTATTCTACTTTGTCTATGTCTACTTATTTGTTTAAAATGAGGTCCAAGTACCATCAACAAATAACTCAACAAAATGGCCGTTTAAACAGAGTTGTAATACGCAGTTACGATAGTGGATTGATACTTTATGGGTACTTACATATTGTAGAGTATTCGGTTTAATAAAATTAATTAAAAAAAAAACCAAGCTTAGTTTACTTATATACTTATTATTGAAACTTTTATGAAGTTATTAATTTAGTTTTCAGAGATAGAAAAGCTCTATATTTGGTTACGTGTAACTTTAAAAGAATGAAATTGATGATAAATTAGTGGGAGTAGAAAACATTATATTCATTTACTAAACATATTATAACGAACCTAACAGATGCGTTGCGAAATATTAATTTCTAAACGAATTAATAAGGTACAGATTCTATAATCAATGCAAATAAATCAATATACCAACCACTGTATAATTAACAAATCAATCTACAATTTTATCAAAACAGAAGTAGGTCGTGTATTACGTAAAACGTTTTATTCATATAAAATCCGCTGTTGTTCCGGTGTCAAACGTAACGTTGTAGGAAGAATTATATTCACTTGGTTATATAAATAATGTTCTAGCTCACAAATAGTTACCTAACGCATCATATACAAGCCGAAGATAAGTTACGGAATCAGGCGTAATTCGCGGAAACCTACGACTTTATAATGTGCAAAATATTCTTTTGATTTTTGTCCACGGACTCACTTGCGTGGACTTCGGTCATTTACCCTAGGTAAAAAAAAATAAGACAATTATGAATCTCTGTGTCGAATTTCATACAAACCTGTTAAGCTGTTTTGGCGTAAATAAGTGACAAACATACATCTATTCTAGCTTTCGCATTTATAATACACTAGCTTTTAGTTAAATTTGGGGTAACACAGTTCTCCTTGCGCCTTATTGATTTGTAATGGCAACGCTAAGATTTCCCTCTTTCTCCCTCACATCCCACTTTTTTAAAATAAAATTAGCATATGTCCGTCTCCTGGTTCCCAACTATCTATGTACCAAAATTCATCACAATCGGTTTAGCCATTAAAGCGTGAAAAGGTAACAAACAAACTCCCTTTGCTTTTATAATATTAGTAAGGAAGTAAGGATAGTATAGTCATCAGGTTTAGATGTAGTATAGCTCGGGGTATGCACCCGAGTGGTAGTAGAGAATATCTTCTCTATTGTCGAGAGGCGAAATACGTGTCTATGGTAGGTTTGGGTCCATGTTCCATGTTTATATTTTTACGCGCGGAAGCCTAGGCTACATCCTGCATCAGACCTTGGATCTATTTGCAAACACTTTGCAAAAAAAAAGCAGGTTAAGTTTCTTTTTGGATTATAACGTAACTTTTCCCTTTCTGGGCGGAGCGGAAGGTAGTGTCAGACTTTTACTAACTAAAACCACTGTGCTACGGGATCGCGGAATCTGTTTCGAACAACCCGCAACCCCGACTGAGTTACTTCAGTTATTTATAGGCACAGATAAAATTCCAATCCTTGGAGAGAAATCAAACCAGTTTTTTCACATGATTTTGAAAGTAAAAATGTTCTTTTTACATATAATTATCATTAGAAAATGTCGTTGACATAGTATATCGAAGCCTACATTGGTCTAGCATGTCTGAATGAAATGAAGGTTGGTTATTTTTAAATCTAGATGGCTACATTGATTTGCAGAGAATATCTGTGGTGTGGAGAATATCTGTAAAAATGACAAATCTGTATGCGTAACGTCTATAGTACGCCCTCATTTCGGCTCCCTGCAAGTCTTATTGTAGAGAATTATTATCTACTAATATAAATTAAAGGCCATTGATTGATTTGGCATGGCTGTTGCAGTGGCCAAACGACTTGCTGCTGCGCTGTGTGTCGCAGATTCGAATCCCGCAAACTTGAACCGAACAAATACTTAGTTGGCCTACAGGTGGTTGTTCCGTATCTGGCTGTTTGTGTATGTGAGTTTAAGTGTTCGTACACGAACCCACGAAACAGGATTTTTTTAGAATGGGGCAACATTTAAAAAAAAAACTATTTTTGACAAAGGAATACTACCTGGAAATTGTAAATGTGGAGTTGTAAATTTTCCAACAATAACAACAATCTGTGTTGCCAATGCCATAATCATTTAACCCGTAAATTAGTATAAGCAAAATTTAAAACTCGCAACTTTCTTAAAATATTGTATAATTATAATTTATATTAATTATACTTGGCCAAACATCAGAAAAGAATCAAATCTCGATTCGGAAAAGGTTAATGATAACTACGCTCTCTGATTTATAGCTATTCTAAATAACATCGATATAAGGCGAAGGCGGCATTTATAATTGTTACCTTTGCCTTACACGTTCCGACCATAAATGAAAGTAAAAAAAAATGATGGACGTTACGTATTGTTTTGTTAAAAAAAAAGGTGTCAAATGTAAATAATGACAAGACAGTATTAAAATTATGTTTTTAATTTAAATTCTAGACTTACCTATCTCTAAATCTAAAGAGTTATTCAGACACTGTCATTTCACGCATTAATGAGTTCTAGGTTCTAAATTAAGCTAAGGCCACAAAATGGGACTGATATATTTTTTTTTAATTTGGAGTTTTATTATATGGACGTTATATTAGATTATATTAAAATTTAGTCTAATTAACATTATACAACCTTGCGAAACTAGTACAATATAGCCTAGATCAATAACCTAGGTACAGCGGTACTGCGAATTTTATTTTTACTGCACCAATATAATTAAAAGGAGGTTTGGACTTGTAAAGTTGTAATATGTAGATAAGTTCTTTTTTAATAGGTTTTATAGAAGCACGTAAGTGTGGGTTTGAAAACCTACTAATTTCATTTAACAACTACAAGTTGTATGAACTTACTTTTGCCCGCGGCTTCGCTCGCGTTAAATTTGGGGTGACGCAGTTCCCCTTTCCTGATTTGCAGGTACCTGCTACCTGTACTTTTTTTTATAAAAAATTTGCCTAGTTTGTTTCCAGGGTCCGAACTATGTATCTCTGTACCAAAACTCATCAAAATCGGTTTTGTTATTTAGGCGTGAAGACGTAACCTACAAACTGACTTTCGCTTTTATAATTTTAGTAAGGATTAACGGTGTGATGGTGTAAAATATAGTAAGGAAAACTAATAATAAATGGCCTGAATTGAAAGCAAATCAAGTATCTTGAATTGGCTCACGAGTTTGTTGACATGTGGGATGTGGACGATAGTCGTATAAGCCAGTGCTAATGGCTTTATTTCCAGGAGCCTCGACCAATACTGAAGGAGGCTCTCGTTAGGCAGCTGGATCTAGGGCTTCATACACAAAGCGACACTCCAGGTTTCTTTCTTTGAAGCTCCTGTTCCCAATACCGGTGGGCTACTATTTTTTTTTGTATTTTTAAATGTTTTTTTATATAGGTACTTTAATAAAAAGTATAAAAATATGTGTAAAAATAAATAAACGGAAAACTAGCCTGAAATCAGTAACACAACACTAGCGCACTCCTAAGGAACATGTTGTTCTCTGATATTTACAAAATCAAAAATCATTTATTTGCTATTTTTTTATGCAAATAAATGATTTTTGATTCATGAACTGACTTCAGAGCTACGTTCCTGTAGTACAAGAGTTAGAGAGTTCCTCAATTGGTGTTATAATTAAAGAAAATAAAATATGCATTAGAGACACATAAAAATTGAGTTAAGAGTGTTGGTATGAGGTTAAGTGTGTTTATTTATTTAATTTTAACATGGAAAAGTTTGAAATGTTTGAAAGTCCAAGACGGCATGAATCTAGTGAAGAAAACATAAACTAATAAATTAGTTTTTTTTTATCACAAACAATATTTCTTCCATCTTATACGGTTAATACGCATAACTTCGTGTTAATGTGATTAAATAGAATTTAGTAGGTATAAGAAAGTACGATTTGTCATCTTTTATTTATTATGTTACGTAAATTATAGAAAGGAACTAGTTTTTAATTAGTTGGGGTTAGTTTCTATAAGTCACCATCTGCTTAGCGTAACTGGGCATGTTGGGGTCGGCTTCCAAACTAACTGGATGCACATAACACAAGTCTGTACTCATAACACAAGTTAGATCTTACTTTGAGTACCGGAGTTCAAAATACGCTAGTTTTAATTATATTGGTAACACCACTTGTATTACAATATTACTAGTGTTATTGTTCACCTTATGCACAATAAATTATTATTATTATTACCTGATTATCAGTTTTCTTTTAAATAAAAAAACATTTCCCCACACTAGGAATTTCTCTTGTATCGTAGCTGGATCGCTCAGCCACTGCGCCAACGCCAACCGGGTCAAAAAGGAGAATACGATACCGCATGGTAAGACTGGTTGACAGACATTCAGGACACTGACTATTTTCGACTGTCAAAGATCTACAAATGGCAGACGGGACCAACAGCTAAACGTGCTTTCCGAGGCACTGAGGAAAACGGTATGTAAACGGTTGCTCTCCCATCCACTGACCAACCTAGGCAATCGCGGCTTAACCTTAACGACCCAAGCTGATATCTTTAAAGACTGTCAAAGATCTACAAATGGCAGACGGGATCAACAGCTAAACGTGCTTTCCGAGGCACTAAGGAAAACGGTATGTAAACGGTTGCTCCCCCATCCACTGACCAACCTAGGCAATCGCGGCTTAACCTTAACGACCCAAGCTCTTATTATTTGCTGCTGTGCTCTTCATTTCGTTTCTCTAAGTAAACAGAAATAATCTTGAATAGATGAAAGCTTTTATTTATTTTACGTTATTCAAAAACATAACCCTCCTTTTACCAGTCGGGTTAAAATGTAAATGAGAGGAATTAATTGTCTGTTTATTGAAAATAAATGAGGTTATTTGTCTAGACTTTGAAGTCCTTGGTTGGAATCCGAAATTAATGATATTTTAATTAATTCCGTGTTTAGTTTGTTGTTTTGGAATTTAAAGCTTTCTTGCAAAGCGCCATTATAGAGCTTTACATTTATTTTACAAAGCTTCACATAATATTATCACGCCTGTAATCTCCAAAGGGGTAAGCAGACGCGTAGGTACTTAAATGAGGTACCATTTCACTCCCACATCTCGTCAGTTATGTATGTTTAAACCCCTTTTTATGGGGGGTGAGCTTATTACACTCTACCGGACAAATAACATGGTAGTAATAATTATAAAAGCGTAACTTTGTGTTTGTGTGTCTTACTACTTCTCGTTCAAACAGCTTAACGGATTTGGATAAAATTTGGTATGTATACAAGGTGTAACATCATAAATGCAACACCCCTCGTGCGTTCTCTTGGACGGTGAAAGTGAACAACTTTTGTTCTACGAGTTTTTGAACAATTCATTTACAATATCTATGGAAAAAGTTATCAATCCCCAAAAGCAGTAGAATATAAGTTGTTCAATTTCTTGGTCCGAGAGACCTTTCGAGAAGTCTTGAATTTATTAAGTTACACCATGTATAGCTTATGCGTAAACCCGACAGGCAGTGGCCCTGGCAGGCCCCTCTGCTTTGCTGACATGTCTTTGAGGTGCGCGTGGAACACGAACGCGTTTTCGACACGGCCTGTCTTCAATAGACGGACGGACGGTGAGCTACCCATTGGTCACTGTCCTTAGACCCGCCTCTACGATGGCCGGGAGTCGTCTTAGGGCGTACAACGCCCGTAGCGTCATAGCTAATGCCTTCAAATAAAAAAGGCTTCTTATTATCCCGGTATACGCAAGGGAAACCGCGGGGCGCAGCTAGTAAATGTTAAGTGTTTAATTTCAGCTTTGGTTCAGTCAAAAAAATCTTAAGACTTAATTTAATAACGTGATGTCACTTCCTTATTTAAAAATCATGCAACTATAACAGTCTACGAAATAAACAACACACAAATGCAAGTAATCAATCAATAGTATATATCATAATAGATTATATTACAAAACCTAAACAAATCTAGGATGAAATATTATTCGCCTAATATAATATTAAATGAACCTAACAATTTCTTCACAAAATAAAAAAATCTAAGACGCAAAAACGGTTCGTAAAATGTTTATAAAGTTGCTAATTGAATCAGCCCGCGTATTCACAAACGGTTCGATTCGATTTCGATTCTAAAAGTCACATGTATCTATCTCGTTCGCTTTCGTAACATAAAAAAGAGATAGCCAGACGACATTCCGAATCGATATTATTCAATTCGCGATCCCGAAGCGTTGGTGATAACGGTGGCTGGTTCGGTATTTATCATTGCCATTAGCAAACGTGTTGGTTAATAAAAATATATATTATCTGGTAACGATTTAGCAAACACTCGTTATTTATAGATCCTGTAGATTTCGGCTTAGTTTTTTTTGTGGTTATAAATTAATACAGTTAGATGGTGAAAAGGTGTAATGATCTTTCGAAATAGTAATAAAATCTTTTCTGTTTGTTGAGAGTTTTAATGAGGGATTAGAAAATGCTGTTTCCACATCATGCCTTTATTGCCTAAAGGGATAGGCAGAGGTGTACTAAATAGTACGGCATTTCGCCAGTTTGGTTTAAGTCCCCATGTAATTGGGGGCGAGCCTATTGGCATCAACTGGGTACAAATCTAGATTCCGTGGTCTCTACTGACAATCCTACTTTATACTTCCTTCCTACTTATATATGTATATCCTACTAATGTTATAAAATCGAAAGTGAGTTTGTTTGTTTCGTCCTCACGCCTAAATGGCTAAACCGATTTTGATGAATCTTGACACTTCCTATCCTGCAAATAATTTAAATACAATTAATATATCAGCCATTCCACCATTTACTCACCGACTTAAAAAAAACCGGTCAAGTGCGAGTCGGACTCGCGCACTGATAGTTCGGTACAAACTTGCAAGATAAACGGCCATATCTTTCAACTACGTAGACAGAGAGTTGATTTTTCACAGCTTCAAGGGATGACAACTCGATACCTCCACATGCACTTTCCCTAGACAAAAAAGTCTTGACCGACAGACGGACATCAAAGTACCTATACGCTTTGTTATCTCCTAAACGGAAACCCAAAAAAAAGCGTATTCCAGGCATAGCTACAGTACGGCCAACGAGAAGCGATACCAAATGTAAACAAAACCCATGCTAAAACCCCATCTAAAATGGCGCCCCGAATTTTGGCGTACCCGTCTTAACGTTGTCATGGTTTTGCCGGGAGAACGAGACATTACGACAAAGGCACAAGATGGAAAGAGCTAAATATTAGATTGTCAACGCCACAGTTGTTCTTTAGGTTAATGACCTTTCGTATTGCTGCTAGTTGGCCTTACTTTAGTATTTAAAAAGGAAATAAAAGCGCGTCGGTCGTAACAATTACTGTCAGTATTTGACATCTCACCTATAAAGTAATTGCGGTTTAACAAAAGCAATTTCAAAATTAGTGGTCTACTGTATATGGTATTTTAAAGATGGCGGAGTGGAGTTGATTTTTTGTTGCCAACTACTTATACTAGATGTTTGAGCATTTAATTTAATAATTAATCAATTTAACTACCGTTTGGTTAACAATAAGGTAACGAACTTTGAACGTAATTATAATTTAAATAATTACGTTATTAATATTTCAATAAACGATATATAGACTGATTAAAAGACGATAATTATCATAATATGTTTAGAAGCTGGTTGATATCTTACATAACATACCATCACGCTTTGTAATTTCCGATGGGTTATGTAGAGGCGTACGTAGCAAGTACACCCACATTTCGTAACGTATATTTAAGTCCTATGTAATAGAGACGAGCCTTTTGCCATCAAATGGGCCCGAGTCCACAATCCGTGGCTGCTGCAGAGAAATTCTTGTTGGAAAAGTCCAATAACACTTTTCTCGAACTAGTAATCCAACCCAAAACCTCATGCTCAGCAGACGCCCTTGCGACCACTAGACCAAATAGGTGGTTTAAAAAAGAAGTATAAAAAATAACCCAAACCTTTTTCAACGAATAAGAGCATAAGTCTATTTTCGTTGGACAACCACATTAGTGACCAATTGTTTATTTATGTTAGTAATCTTACATTTTTATTAAATTAATAAGCATTGCTATCAAACGCGGTAATGCTGCCAGCCTTCTGGGCACTTTTCCTGTTGACTGCGATGCGGACGCCCTGTAATTTACCATTTTTTACTTGTATATATTTTTATTATTAGTTTGTGTCTATTTATAGTTTGTATATAGTGACCAATTTGAATATTCCAAAGTCTCAAAAGTGTTTATAATCTTCAGTATAAAATACTTATAGGCCATCTCATTGGCAGTTCACACCAGACACACCATGGGGCAAGATCGTAACGCACCATTTTTATATTACAAAACATTTCTGAAAGCTCCATAAAACTAAAAACTTTTAATTTCCCAAAATATCGTCGATTTCACGGAGAAACATCCATAAAACTTCTAATAAAATAGGAATGACAATATTATGATGAAATAAACTATTAAATTCACGGCCTATTTTGGTTTAATTAATAAAATATGAAAGGTTTTTAATAGCGATGTCTTAATAGGTTTAAAACGATATCGTATTCAGGGCCATAACTTTTGACCTTATTTGCATGTCTACCTATTACATAGACATTTTGATAAAATGCTGCTGTATATATTTTTTAAATTTTATGCTTATAAAGAAATTAACAGATCACGAACACGTACGTACAAATTTTAAAAGTAATGGCGACGCCAGGCATTTTGAAAGCAGAGGGACCCACTGCGGCCGACAGTAAAAGTCAGACACTACCCACCGAGAGTGGAGGATGTTATTCGATAATGTCCCATCCGCAAAAAAGGCATTTTGAAAAGCATCGACTGTTCGTTTTGTGAAACTGGCAGTGTCTAATATTATCTTCATTCAATATCTACGTAAATTTTTCTTCATACACTACACTATTCTACATAAACCCACGCTCATAATAATAATAAGCAACAAAATACAGTTCTGCATTTCCGAAATCGTTTATCCATTATTACAGCTTCTTGCTTCCATAGTCTTGATTTGAATGCCGCAACTTTTTATGCGTTAGCTATTAACATTAGAGGAAACGCATGTGTTGTGAGAAAACGCACGCTTATCCGGGAAGTGAACCGCGTAGTATGAAGGCGAGTCAATCAATGTAACTACTGCATTGTTCTAGAGGCGAAGTCGTCAAAACTTCGACGAAACAACGTAAATTATCAACATTTCCTCGGTGTCGATGTCGACGCGTAGTGATTTGAAGTAAACATGGCGTGTTTAACTTTTGGTTTATACGTCGTTCGATGTTGTGGAGCCAGTACATACAGTTATAGTCCTCCTGAACGGCCACGGCGGCGAATCGAGATATTATGGTGCACAAGTGTGTGACCAAGTACAGGTGCACTCTCTGTTTCCTTAGTCTCATAATCCGATGGGATGGTAATCCAACACGACAGGAGATAGATCAGACACAGGACCACCGGGGGTACCTTACCGCCAACTTCCATTTTTGACTTTTCCACTGTGGTCTTCGTTAATAAGTTGTCGCTTTGGTTAGCCCTCATTAAATAGCTTCCCCTGCTCTGGACGCCGGTCAGAGTTTATTCCACCAATGTTCCTTCTTTTGCCCTTTATTTATTTATTTATTAAAACTTTATGCATATGTATGAAAAACAATGTACAAAGGCGGACTTAATGCCTTGGGCATTTTCTACCAGTCTACCTTAGGGACTTTATGTTCCTGGGCCGAGGTATCTTTTTCAAACAATTCCAATTATCGTTAGGAAACGACACTAGCTGAATAATCGACATCGGTTGAGTAGGCAAAAAGGAAACAAAAACGCGATGAAGATACAAATTGGTAAAAAAATACATAGAATCTGTATTTATTTGTAATTACCCTGATGACTTCAATTTAACGTACAATAGAAGATCTTCTATCTCCTATAAAGGGTTAAGATTTACTGTTAGACGCGACCGGAAAAGTGGCTACCTGTTCATGATTACCAGTAGTATGTACGTGTCATGGATTTCATGTCTTCATTAGACCCTGATTAGAAGCTCATCCCAATACGGTTGACAATAGGTTGGCAAGGTCATGATGATTTGACAGTTGCAAACAACTTTATTAAAAGCCTACTAAAAGTACCGTATTGCGTTGACCTCTATGGTCAAGTATTGGTAGTAATAATCTGGCTATATTTGTCTATATCGGTAATCTTTTGTATGAAAGTTAAAAAGCCACCTGTCCTTCCTGCGTACGGGATTTACGACTTGACGACGATATTTCTTCGAGGAAGTATATTGTTAAAGTGGTTTTCATGATTGCTTACAAAAAACCTTCAGGGTTATTTTCTAAATGATTATGAAAATCGCATCAAAATCAGAGAGACTATGCATGATATGGATAAGTAAGGTACTTCAAAATCAAAATATTTTTATTTCATATAGGCCTACATGGGCACTTATAAAACGTCGAGAAAATATGCTCGGTTCGGTTTGGTCATTTCCTATGGAGAAGAACCGGCAAGAAACTCCATGGTACCTCCTTCTACCTATTCTTTTAAAATTTCAATCATCCCAATGTTGTTGTTACAGCGTTAGTACTTAAGTATGAGAGGACAGCCTAGGCCCGACAATAAGTCATTGCTTACTTTACAAAACGTAAAATAAAATAATACGTTAACAAAAGTTAACAAGCGTCTATGAATATACAAGGCCAACCATGTCCACTCATTCACAACGAATTGGTAAAAAAGAATCTATACAAGTATAAAATATATATATTATTATTAATATATATTAGCTCATAAAAATACACGAATTAAAGAAACTGATTACAATATTATTACCTATATGGCCAGTGTCCGTAATGAGAAGAAACGTTTTCCATTCATGCGTGTCTATGGATATTTCCTTCTTTGAAGGGTGTTTTTTTTTAAATGGCTGAGAAATTCTAAGTTTGAATATGAAATATAAAAAACTTGCCGCGCAGCATCGGTGTACAGGGATCTTCTTTTGCGCAGCCAAACTGTAAACTAGCGTAACTAAATCGTTTTCACGAAAGAAAAATTACAACATATTAGTTATATGTAACAAGGTCATTACAGCCCCAAAATACCACAATTTTATTACATATTTACAAAATAGTTAACGCCACAAATATTAAAATGAAAATTTGGTGCTGTCAATGCTGAATACAATCGAAAAGCAGCAGAAACCGGTTTGGGACACATTTACGAAATGGACATTAGCACAATATTAAGCTGCAATATTAACTTTGGAATGTGAATTCAATCAAATCCATCATAAAATCTCACAGCACGAGCGACATAAAAATATCTCTCTAACGCGTTTTGTTTTTATTGAAACACTACCGTTTCACTATCTCCGCCATAACAGTAAAGGGAGTAAAAGAAACCTATCAAATATTTTATAACCAGTAGCTGCAATTTACATGTAAATCCATGATAAATGAGAAGGGCATTAATGCTCTCGCACATGTCTACAGATGATGGATTACTGGTTTAATACAAAATGATGTTCGAAAAAATGACAATAAGTTTATGAAACATTTGAACGGATTTTAAAAAATAAAAAACTACGTTAAAAAAACCGACTTCCAAAAATACTAAAAATCGCAAAAATAGTTAAATAAATAAAAAAATACTAAAATAGAATATATAAAGCTAAAAACTATTAATTTAACAACTAAAAAGCAATAAATAACTTACGCAATTTATAACACCATCCTCTACTTACCTACTAACTACTTATTCTTTCCGCTTACTGCTTGGTTTGAAGTCGGTGCCAAGCCACAGCATAATTAGCAAATGTACATACATTACACATTAATGTACAACATTATACAAAAAAGTAATTAGCGCCATCTATAATGTAAAAGAGATATCACGTGTTGTGCTATTAAACGCTAGAACTGAATCACGGTGTTAAAGATTCTCCATGATTTAATAAGGTCAACAAAATTTTTGGCACCATCAATATTTTAAATTCCAAATTTTTCGACGCATGCTCTTGGTTTATGCTACGATTTAGTTCTTCAATTTAGCACATTTTAGAGTTATTAATATATATGGCTTGGCACCGACTTCAAACCAAGCAGTAAGCGGAAAGAATAAGTAGTTAGTAGGTAAGTAGAGGATGGTGTTATAAATTGCGTAAGTTATTTATTGCTTTTTAGTTGTTAAATTAATAGTTTTTAGCTTTATATATTCTATTTTAGTATTTTTTTATTTATTTAACTATTTTTGCGATTTTTAGTATTTTTGGAAGTCGGTTTTTTTAACGTAGTTTTTTATTTTTATTTTTTGCTTTTTAGTGATTTAACTATGGGTAGGCTCATGAAAGGTGCTGCGCGCTTAAAAAAATATAGATCCCTATTACATAGCATTCAAATAGGTGTAGGCTCAAATTTCTCCTCCCCGACATCATTGAAGTTGAGGTTGTCAATTCGGGTGGTATGTTTTCTCTTCTTTTTGTTGGTTTTCATTTTATTACGTGTGTACCGATTTACGTGATGTTTTGTTGTTCGACGCGAAATATCTGATGTTTCAGGTGCACCAGGCGGAGAACGCACACCCATGTTACTCTGGGCAACAGGGCTGTAGGCTATGATGTTAATGTTTGCTTATTATTTATTTAATAACAATCACAGAAAATCATTTAACACTATTAAACCTAAACGTTAATAATGAGATTTACCTTCAAGGTCAACCTAATAGCCTCAAGGAATACTATTCTCTATTCATATGTACGTACAATTTTGAAAGAATTTTCTCTGAACTCCTAACCTTTGAGGAGTTGTACCTTCCATCATCAGCTCATCCATAGGAAATCATCATCAAACGCAAATAATTGAACAAACTGTATGATATTTTCTGAAACGTAACAGTTATATGCTTATAAATTGAGTGTTCTTCTCGATTTCCTTGGGATCCCATCATCATATGCTGACTAGATGACCAGGGTACCAACTTGAATATGTACCCTAACGAACAAAAAAAGAATTACGCAAATCGGATAAGAACTGTTAAAGTTATCGACATACTAATATACAAAGTGTCGTTAAAAGAACATCATCCAAATAACATCGTCCAAATAACAATAATGCTTATAAAATAAAAACTTCTTGACCAAACTGAAAGAAATTTTTATGGGACCACCTGGCAGCTATTTCGCGTCGAACAAAAGAAGAATCACGCGAATCGGTTCATTAACCGCGGCGTAATCGATGTACATACATAGAAAAAAAACATACCGGCCGAATTGAGAACCTCCTCCTTTTTGGGAAGTCGGTTAAAAAGGAACATTATTCTTCCGCGCGTGCTGGCGACTTACGAAATTATGTACGAGTGTTGTGAAATTTGTTTGGGTAAAAAAACTGTTTTCTGATGCAAAAACATTTTGCGAGATTTAAGGGTTATTAAAAAATATTTTTGAAGTACCTACGGAGAATGACAATGACAATTATTGCAGATGGGGTGTCTCCCCATCTGCAATATTGACGGTGCTTCTACGGCTAGAACTAAAGTGAGAAATAACATTGAATGGAAAAACAAACAACGTGTCCACCTATTTTCTTAGTTATTAACATATACAAACTGTGGTGTACGTCAATACACGTTATACGTCAATCAATGACAGTTTCGCTTTTGTCTGTTCATTGTTCCGCTTATTAGTGGATGTCAATGGGCGTTCACTTTTATGACAAGATATTATCATTTACACTAAAAATGATGCTGTAGGAAAACACTAAAAGGAAATGTACTTATTATATATTTTTTAAAAGACACGCTTTCCCGTTCACTTCGTCGCAAAACCCTTTCATTTGAGAACATGACCATGGGAATGTAAAAACATCAAAATAATACGCCATTTTGGAACTCCACCATATTGGATTTAGAATGGTATCACTAACCATGCAAGTCATTAAAATTATCTAAGTTTGTTAAAAATATATCTATTAGAAAATTCTAGAGTGCTGATAATATTGAATAAAAGATGTATTTTGATGAAAACATGAAGACTGCCAGTATAATTTTGTATGGAGTACCTAACATCTTCTTCAGACTCGTCATCACAAGACTTTCAAGGCACGGATAGTGCACTTTTTACCGAAAGTCATTTGCCTATTTATATCTATACAGATGCTTGATGAAGCCACGCTAATGCCTTCATTCCAATCAAAGCCACTGGGATTGGCATTTGTGTACCGTGCTTATATAGAAGCGTTAGGGCGATAAAGGGAAATGATCTAAAGGTCTGTTGTAATATTCTGTTAGTTTAATGACATGTTTGCCTTGAGCGGTTATAATATCTGTGGTCGTTAGTAACTGGAAACTAGAACTAGAATGCACTAGGTGTGAGACTAACAAAGGTACTTCTTTGTCTGTGTATGGCCACCGTTTGAGTCTTATTTTTATAACATTTTGGCTATATAAATTAGGAGAAGATCTTAGAGCATTTTCTTTTAAACACAGAAAGGTAGATTTTTTTTTAATAGCAGATAAATATTCAACTTTAATTATTTTATAATATTGTACATATAATTTATGATAATTTTGTTTAATTTATTAAAAGAGAAAATAATTAATCAATAGAAAAAGTGACCTGAAGGCTAACAAATTAATTAATCATTTTGAATAATAATGGGTTAAGTTAGAGCTTTTGGTTACTTTTATAAAATGTAAATTTATTAATATTTTTTAATATGATTAGGTTAGGTTGGTTTGGCAAGGGTTTGTTTTACTTATTTTTAACATTCTTGTTTTGTTTAGTGGTTGCTGTTTGTGCGATACAAAAAATATTTCATCTTTCTTTTAATACTGCCTCGGACTTCTATTTACCTTTCCTGCAGAACGTCTGTAGGGACAAAGTTTGTAAAGTAGGTACGTATAACGATTAAACAGCGACAGATGTCATACTAAGCTCTAAACTAAGGCTAAGAAGAGTCTTACGAGGTAAACTGGACGACACACACGACTTTTTTGGTTTGACGGCACGGTTGGCGCAGTGGCTGAGCGATCGACTGCTGCGCTGCGTGTCGCGGGTTCGGTTCCCGCACGGAACAAATATTCGTATGGCTTACAGATAGTTGTTCCGGGTCTGGATGTTTGTGTATGTGAGTGTAAATGTTTGTAAACGCCCCCACGATATTGGAGAAATTCTTAGAGTGGGGCACCAGCAGTGGGGGTTCATTTAGAAAAAAAAAACTGATGCGTGTGCGTGATGATAATAGAAAAGTTATAAAATGGGTCGACTTTTTAACTGAAAATTCAATTATCCTGTACAATTTTGATTCAATTATTTGCAGCCATCACAATCAGAATGAATTTATAGATATTATTTATTCTTAAAATTATATAAATATTACATGTCATTGTGAAGTATTTGTGTTTTGTTTATAGCGCGCACTCGTGCTGCTGAATTTTGAACCTTATGCGTAGGTTTTTTCTATCAGTTAGAAGTTGTGAAAATATTAAATTGTGAATGCAGAGTGCCTACCCACATCAAATCAGCTCTTAGTTATTAAAATGGGTGAATTTAAATAACTCGATACTAAAGATTATCCTTACTGCATACAAACGTTTCGTAATTTCTATTTTATCCATAAAAGACTTTCTTTGACCCTTCGGCTGAGTAATAGTGACCTCGTCTAAGACATAGGCCGTATTTTGATCATAAAATTTGTCATAATTTGATACTTATATCTATTACAGTCTGTGAGTACAAGAAACAACGTTTTTAGATAGATTTCCTTCATGGAGATTGTCACTGACTTGCTTTTTCTACACTTATTTGAATATATGTTAACATAAGTTTCTGTGTGCGAAGACTAAAGTAACAGAAGTCATCAATATACATGTTAGTGGTAGTAAATTATGTGAATTTCCTAACAATATGGATACGCATTGATCGATGTGCGCATTTACTTCAATACAATTTAACGTTTAGTTAAATCATTTGGCCAACACATCGTGCTTAGGAACGTTTTTATGTAAAAAAAAAACTTTTATTATAATTTCGTAAACAGTTACCATACAAAAGGAGAAGTTTCATTTAGGTATTTAATAATACTTCTTGCATATTTAAAATAGGTCTATCAAAATTCTTCTCGATAGCTGGCTTGTATTATTGCTGTAAACATGACAGATGCCATTTAATTTAAGAATAAATTTTGTTGTCTTTAATTTATTGTGTCCGTATTTGTTTGAGGATTTTAGACAGCCAGTACTTTTCGTTATTACTTTTAAATTGTTTTTTTTTATTAATGCCACCGTAGTTGGCTGGTACTGATTGCTAGAAAACTAAAAAGTTCTGCCATTTCATTCCGTGGAAAAAGTCGTTTTGTTTGTAATGTTATTAAAAGGCTTCTGCCATTTTTTGAGGTATTCGGTCACCCTCAACATGTTTTAGGTCTTACACAAAATTAATACACCTTTTTTTACTGAAATTCAAATGTTTGGATATTTTTCAAACAAAAATTTGACTCAGTGCAAATTACTGGCAGTGAAAACCTATAAGTAATGTAATGTTGCATAAAATTTAACGAACCAGCAGACATTATACATATATCAAAATACAATTAATTTCGCACTCTGGCTCGGCCGATCCCTTGTCGTGACCGGTCAATGCCAACGGCTTAGATTCCCGACTGCCATTCTGCCAGGTGTCAAGTGGGCGATATTCCTAACAGTAAACCCATTCAACTTATTCTAAGCTACATCTAAATTGTATAAACACAATATTGGATTTAAACAAGGACGGATCCAGGGGGGGGTCATGGGGGTCATGACCCCCCCCTGGGCGACAGGCTGGGATATAGGTGGCCAATTTTATTTATAAACGTTAACAAATTATACGCGAAAGACGCAAATAATCATAATAATACAATTCTGTGCTGTTATTGGTTATAATATTATAGTTATATAGTGCAAAACATCAAATAAAATTATTCAATTGGTTGTAAGTTTAAAAATGCGCCGGGCAGCGCGGCCGCAGTGCTTATTGTCCTATCGCGCCGCATGGCGGGCGCATCAGTGAGAAAAATATATGCACAGAGGTCACGCCTGGAACAGTTTCACTGGCTTGTATTGTCGCATAAAGATCAAGGCCTTTACTGTAAATATTGCGTTTAGTTTGTTACTGCACTTGGTGGTGGATTACAAACAAAAACGCTTCTAAAACGACTAGTTAAAGAACCTTTCAAAGCATTTGATGATTTTATAGGTACTAATACCACAAAGTGGCCGTCAAAACAGGCAAAATCACAGACATTTCATAAACCACGGATTGAGATTATGAATCAAATTAGTAGTACAGAATGGTTCAAGTTAATGAAAACTTGTTGCTTTGAGGAGTGGCTGGAGAGGCGTCATGGCGTCCTCACTTACCGCCTGACGCAGGTCCTCACCGGACACGAAAGTTTCGGGAGGTTCCTGCACATCATCGGGCGGGAGGAAACGCCCGGGTGTCACCATTGTGACGATCGCCCGGAGGACACGGTGGAGCACACAGTGGCGATCTGCCCAGCGTGAGCACCGCCGTGCCCGAGCTAGAGGCGATCGGCGGCGGCGATCTCTCGCGTCCGGCCCTGGTTCAGGCCATGGTCCGGAGCGAGACGGAATGGGAAGCGGTAATCACCTTCTGCGAAGCAGTAATGTAAACGCCCGGCCACCTACTTTGCTAAAATAGGTGGCCGGGCGTTTGAGGGAGAGAACATCGCAACCCAGCCGCCGAGGGAGACGCCCCGGGCGCCGGGCGCCGCGAGACGACTCCCGGCCACCGTAGATGCGGGCCTGTAGACGGTGAGCAATGGGTAGCTCACCGTCCGTCCGTATTGACGATAGGCTGTGTCGACGGCGCGTTCGTGTTTCACGCGCGCCTCAAAGAGATGTCAGAAAACCAGAGGGGCTTGCCAGAGCCTCGCCTGCTGGGGTTGCGGGTTGTTCGACAGAGATACCGCGCCCCCGGAACGTAAAGGGCAATAGAAGGAACATGGGTGGGTTTTAGTCAGTACAAGTCTGACATGCTCCGCTCCGCCCAGAGCGGGGGAAGTCATTGGATGATTTCCCACCCGAAAAAAAGGGGACACTTGCGACCAATAGTAAAAACGATATTTTTTGTGGTCGAACTATATAGCACTCCGAGGCCATCGTGATAATGGTAAATTGTTGAATGAAGAATCAGACAAGGATATAAAATGGTACCTGACGAAGAAAATTTTAGAGTCCTTTTAAAGCTCCGTATAGAATCTGGTGACACAACATTGAAGCATCGTCTAGAGAATTCCAAATCTAACGCTACATATATCAGTAAAGCTGTGCAAAATAAATTGATTGACGTTTGCAAGGAAATCATTTAGATTCAGGAAACATTATTACAATTATATTTGATAGAACCACGGATGTATCTCATATCCTACAGCTAAGTCTGTCATATAGATGTTTTCACAATGGTATCATAAAGGAAGATTTTGTGATACATAGGGATGAGATAGGGAAAACGGAACCTCGTTTGACAGGTGTAGCACTGGCCAAGATTGTTGAAAACCTCTGCCTCAAATTCAATGTTGATCATCATCATTCTCATGATCTGACCATCCTCATCATCAGGGTGTGGGCATTGGGAATGACAGCTGTTCGTTGTTGTTCGTTATGACTTCAAATGCAAAAGTTGCAGTACACGAGCTGGCAAAAAAGCTCCGCACGCCAAACGTTGCCCGTGCGCCAATCATGTTTTAATCAGCTCATTGGCTAAGTCCTTCGGGGTCATTTCTTGTCGCAATACCTCAGGCACAATGAGAAAAGTTGTAACATTTGCCAATGCTTTTTGAAGAAGCAAAGGAAGTTGCTGAAAAATTGCCCCAGAATTGTTTATTATGCGTACCGGCTGTGGAAAGTGAAATGGCAGCGAAATCAAAACATTCCGCTGGCCATTTCGACCCTGATAAAAACCTGTGAAAAAGAACTTTATCCTAACAAAAGAAGATTTTTGTGTATTCTGGCGACACTACCCGTTAGTACTGCAACAGCGGAAAGGTCTTTTTCCACACTAAGAAGGGTCAAAGTTAGGCTTAGGGTGTCTATGGCAGAAGACCGCCTGACGGGCTTAGCTCTTTCGCACGTGCACAAAGTCAATAAATATAGATGACGAGGAAGTTATAAGACGTTTTGCAAGACGACACAAACGTAAAATGCATTTTATCATATAAGTTTTAATTGTTCTCCAGTATGCACCAACAAAATTATATAATTTGTAAACAAATACTATTATTTACTAGATTTTTCCGTTGACTCAGTCCGCGACTAGGTAACTTCGCTGCAGTGGAGGACCAATGCAATCGACCTCTTGAAATCTTATACGTTTAGCGGTTTTAACGTAAAAAAATGACAAACACGCATTCACGTTCCTTTATAAGTATAGCTATAGATATAGCTATACTTATCTGAACTAGACTACGGAGACAAGCTGTTTGCGATATGGTGACCCCCCCCTGATATTAAAGCTGGATCCGCCCTTGGATTTAAAACACTCGACTCGCCACCGTAAGTTGAAAATTCAATAGCGTACTTTTTGTTAGGTTTTCTTTTAGGTACGGCCCAGTATTGATGAAAACGCCAATAAGTAGTCTGACAGCAATCTATACTGTCTAAAAGCCATTTATACTAACAGACCGGTCAGTGGTCTATTCATTCAAGCAAGTAATGGGATTTGATCGTTTCCTGAGATTTCCTTATAGACCTTGATGCCCCCGTGTCAAACAAGCTCATGTTTACACTATGTTCTTGTAACCACTAATTATTAACATCGGGGATTTTACTAATACTCAAGTTGAAAGGAACCTCGTAAGTCATCTACTGGGCGCAAACCCAGATTCGTACCTTCTACTAGGAGAAAAATTCCCGATTTCCTGATGGAAAAATGTCAATTTGCCTGACTCGGGATTCGAACCCATGAGCTCATGCTCAGCAGTCGAACGTCATCAGACGAGGCAAACAAATATTTAAAAAATCAAATGCAATTATTTGAAGTGAAGCAATATCAATATTGGTAATGCAATGATATTATTATTGCGATGTCATAAAAATACAACACGTAACGCCTTACTTAACAATATCCCTTTCTTATTTCAAAACAACCTACACTTAAACCAGCTTATCTGTGCAAGCGGAAAAATGTAGAACTAAAATAAATGTACCAAATTTGACACATCGATATTTCACATTTCTTGACAAGCAGCGCCACTTTGAATTGCACAGTTAAAGAGGTGATACTATTCCTACTTCGACTAATGTACTTGTATCATGAAATGTAAGTGGACTCTTAAAACGCAATCAAATCACTACTTACATGTATGATACAAATAAACTAGTAATTTATTGCTTGTATTATTTAAATAATTCCACTTTTCCTTGACGTTGTTTGTAATAAAATTCATGTAAATTAGCGTTTCATTTTACGATTGCATCCTAGAGAAACATTCGTTTATCGTTTAGTGAAGTGTTTTTTAATCGGCATATAAATAAGCTCTAACTCGAAGCATTAATTTCAATTAGACTGTTGTTACAGGCACTTTTGAATGTCAAAAACAAAAATATAAAGCTACAGCCCCATCCCAGTTTCAAAGCGTTATACTCTATTGAGAGGAATATGCTACTGAACTGATCTCCATGGACCCTGTCTTCATAATTTTTTTTTTAAATATTCTTAATTAGTGACGACAAGGTTGGCGCAGTAGCTGAGCGATCAACTGCTGCGCTGCGTGTCGTCGGTTCGATCCCCGCACGGAACAAATTATATTTGCTGCTCATTATTGTATGGTAAATTATTTTCAGGATGATTTGTAAAATTATATGTTCAATAGTTACCAGTAATCCATAGTAATGATTTTGCAACCAATTCCTTGTCTCTGGGTATGCAAACAAACCCGTCTACCTAGGATTAGAGCCACCCATATTGATTTCCGTACAAAACAAAAGTCATATTCCCTTCGTGAATTAAATTGCCCTGACTTTACGAAACTTTCAAGATACGCCGGAGATTTATCAAAACCAGTCGTGTAAACGATGGAATTTGTCATCGGCAAAAATTATGAACTTCTATAAAAAAACACCCCCACTTCTTTAATGCTCGTTTTTGTTATGTGGAGTCCCCTCATGGGGGATACATTGGGGATATTTCAAGCCCATTGGCTTAGGTCATGGTGCATCTATAAGTTATTTTTAGATTATGACATGTTAGATCTGAGATGAGACAGTTTGTTTTATATGGATCGATTTCTCTCACTTTATGTCAGTCAAACCAGGTCAAAAATCCACCATTGCAGTACCGTGACAATTAACCGTGATATAAACTTTTTTCACAAAAATGTAACTACGAGAGCAAAAATAAATTACATATGCTCAAAAAACTGCACCATAATAAATGAACACTTGTGAACGAAGTGTGGCATTACTTTAAATGTACGACTTACTGTTTATCTTAACTGTTTTCAACATAAATAGGTATGTGAAGCTGAATACTAAGAGTAAACGACATGTATATTTCATATTTTGTATCTCACTTGGCATCTGATTGATTGATCCCAGTATTCCGTTTCCAAGACGATTCTATCAGAAGTCTAAGGATGTATATCTTCTAGAAGATTTTTGTTTTTTTTTTGCGGATGGGAAATCATTAAATAACATAAACACAAACAGCCAGACCCAGAACAATTACCTGTAGGTCAGCGGTCGGCAACCTCTTGGCAAGCAAGGGCCACAAGGTGACAAAATAAACTAAGGGCCGCAGTCTTTTTCCTCGCATTAACCCAAAAAGCCCAATATACCTACGCATAATAATTGGTCATATTCCATAAAAAAAATGCAGTGAAAATGGATAAACATCAAATAACATTCCCCGCTCTCAGGGGAACGAGAGAGGGGGACAGTCAGACTTGTATTGACTTAAACCCACCCATGTTCCTTCTTTTGCCTTTTATGTTCCGGGACTGCGGTATCTCTTTGGATCAACCCGCAACCCCGGCAGATCTTCTGGAAGCTAAACTTATTATTCCACAGGCTAAAATGTTTTATAAAAGGTAAGTAGCAGTAGTAAGTTTTATTATGTAAAAGTTGTAAACGGACCCTTCACGAAACATTCTTTCATCAATCAAGAACTTAGTACTTTAACCTTAAGTTTTTTTTGTAGTGTAAAATCACGTTTTACGGTAAGACTCAAACCATTGAGCTGATGAATTATATACATTAAATAGTACAGGGGTCATGAAGGTATGTTAATAAAAGTTATGACATTAAAAACTTGTATTTTTTTTAAATGTGAAACAGTAATAACTTTGACCTCCGATATCTCCGTAACTAGAAAGTTCCCAAGTATGGGTTCAATTATGTTCTGAACAAAAAAATAATAAAAATTATGTGGACGACAAATGGTCTTAGGCTTCCTTAATTTCTTGATTCCTATATCCTTACTAATATTATAAAAGCGAAAGTGGGTTTGTTTGTTTCTTTGTTTATTTGTTTGTTTGTTTGTTACCTCTTCACGCTTCAATGGCTAAACCGATTTTGATGAATTTTGGTACAGAGATAGTTGGGAACCAGGAGACGGATATAGGCTAATATTTTTTTGAAAAAAGTGGGATGTGAGGGAGAAAGAGGGAAGAAAAGGGAAATCTTAGCGATGCTATTACAAATCAATAAGGCGCAAGAGGAACTGTGTTACCCTAAATTTAACGCGGGCGAAGCCGCGGGCGAAAGCTAGTTAACAATATATTGCACCATGTGCAATTCAATTAAATGTAGTAAAGTATTTTTTAATAATAACGGCACGGTTGGCGCAGTGGCTGAGCGATTGACTGCTGCGCTGCGTGTCGCGGGTTCTATTCTCACACTGAACAAATATTTGTATGACCTACAAATACTTGTTTCAGATCTGGTTGTTTGTGTATGTGCCTAGTTTGATTAAATGACTTGATTTGATTTGATAATGATAAGTTCAGTCCTAATTTCCCTAATATCCAATAAGATATTATAAATGCGAATGTTTGTGAGGATGGATGGATGTACGAATGTTTGTTACCCTTGCACGTCAAACCGGCTGAAAGGATCTTGATGAAATTTTTCACAGAGCTAGATTATGGTCTGGAATAACACATATGGAGTATGTAGATCTGTGGCAGATGACTTACAGGGAAAAACCAATGATAGCAGAACTTTAATTCTTAATCAGTAAAGGCTACGATGAAGATAACACAGCTCACACATCGTGATCGACGAGTCTTACTCATCAAATTTTCCAACAAAGACCATGTCAAATTGTACTTACAACTCCAAAGAGTCTTTAACCAACAAAGCTGTATTGCTACCAACGTCACAGAAATGATAGGCAGGTATTAGACGAACTTAATGAAGAACCCTATCAATGAGAATATAAAAATCAATCAGTTGAATAAAAGAAATTAAATGTCTGTCTTGACCTAACCACGAATATACATGGTACACGTATTGTGTTTTCAAATACTCGTACATATGTATTACTAAGCACAAAAGTACAATAAGACGAAATTCGACACAGAAACACGGTTACCTACGATCTTAGAATGACTTTATAACATCAACTTACTATTGTGTAGGTACTGTCAGCAAAAGTGATAGCTATGCAAGCTACTAACTGCACCTTTGATCTGCACAGTACTTCTAGAGTTGAACCGTTGTCACCGTTGTATTCACAAAATAAACACAGTTATAATTTCACGAGGAGCTCGTGGCTAAATAACCGGCCGTTCGGGTCGAACTTTAGGTAAAGCCGCGCTTGCCTAGGTTGGTCTGTGAATGGCCACCCATTACATACCGAGTTTGTTCCGTGCCTCGGCAAGTCGTTAAACTGTTGGTTCCGGCTGTCATTTGTAGATCTTTGCCAGTCGTAACAGGTAGTCAGTGTCCCGAAACTCGGACATCCAGTCTTACCATGGGGTTTCGTATTACACAGTACTAACTGGGTTAGGGAGGTCTGATAGGAAGTCGCTATTACAATTATAAATTACATAATGCAATAGAAAATAGAAAATATATAGACTTAGACATTATTATTATTTAAGATTCATCAGTAATAATAAACATTAATTAAACAATTATAGATCATAAATGTCAAATTTTGCAGCAGTCAAACACAGTCTCTAAAATTACATTATTTGTGTGTAAAATATTATATTCAGCTGCATCCGGTTAGTCTGGAAGCCAACCCCAACATAGTTGGGAAAAGGCAAAAGCAGTCATATGATGAGGTACAATTTCACGTTTGGATTCCTCGATAAGATTGGCAGAAGTGCAGATTATGACTATGTTCATCATTGTTACAATTAATTTTAAGATCTCATCAGATCCAATCAGTAACCGTATATTCAGATTGATTTAGGATGAATCTGTATAGACTGATGTTATCCGAGTAGGTTTGACTGAAAACTGCTTTTGAGAAATATAGCTGTATAGACAAAATACTACCTAAGTAGTTAAAGATGATCGCCAGTATACCTAGCAATTTTGCCGTGTGTACAACGAAAATGTACATTTTACAATCAGATTATCAAGAAAATTAAGATTTTTTTTTTTTATTTAATATAGATATCTACTTAAAATTCTATTATGAACTTGACTTAAATTAGAGTTTTATTAATACAGAAAAAAATAATCGAAAAATAATAAAGTATAAAACGCCTTTCAGTCTAGATTTTGAGTTATAATCTTGAACTGTTGTATAAATCTTGTCAGGTGTCATATTTACACGCTAAGATCATTGAATAAAGACAACTTACATGTTGTCATGGGCAGTGATATATCACCTTTCTTTTATTTATTGTGTTCTAAAGTACATCCATACTTCGATCAGTCACATGCGATAATAATTCCTATCGTGATCTACGTAAGGTGTTATATACCACGAGATCAATCTTTCAAAGGGTCGACGAAGGTTCCATAATTCAACATTAAAATTCAATTTTGTCCGGTTGCGACCATATCTCTAATTTTAATTATTTATGCACCAGCTGGTATACGATAACATGGAACTAGTAGCTTAAATTATATGGTGATTAATTAGAAGTAATATGCTGACGTATGGTAATTAAAAACGTTAATTAAGAATAGTGTTTACATTTTTGTAATAAAGAAAAGCTTTGGTTCTTCGTACTATTTCTTTAAGAAAGAAAGATTGATGGATTATTTTTTTTATGTTCTCCATACAAATTACTAGAATTACAGTACCTATAGAACTTATATATAGGGTAACATAATGGACGGTCTTAATCAGTGAAAAAAGAGAGGGATAAGTTTAGAGAAACAATTTAAATGTAATGACGGTTCCTTTCTTTTGTACTTTTTTCTCGTGTTTAGTGCCTTACCTAGTCTGCTGGCTTGACTTGGCTTTACATGCCATCGAATTATATATGTTAGGTATACCGATTAATCACGACGCTTACCATTACCGAAGTAAATGATGATTAAATAATACGTACATGAATCTGAAAAATCCGAAGAATCTCAAAAATGCGTTCGAAGGTCACTCACAACACTAGGCTATCACTCTGCAAATGCCCAAAGACACTTATAAATAAGGCATCTTATTGATGAACCATAGAGTAACATCATGATCATCATTGTCCAGTCCCCTGACTATTGAAAATAAACCTCATCCCGATATGCCACGCTTTTCTGAGTGAGCCCCATTCAGGATGACTTATTGTCGGGCTTACGCTGCACTCTCATTCTTAATTACTATCGCTGTAACAACAACACTGTAAAGCCAAATGATTTTAAAAGAGTAACCATGGAGTTTCTTGCCGGTTCTTCTCCATAGGAAACTACCAACCTAAACCGGGCACGTAAGTGCCCATGTAGGCCTATAATATATGTGAAATAAAACTATTTTGATTCGGTCTTACGGCTGGTCTGCTAAAGCTTCTTTGACAATCTCTCCGCAACCATTCCGACTTCAACTTATTTCAATAGTTGTAAGAATTGATTACATTAGTTAAATTAAAATAAAATCAAATACGTTTATTCGAACGCCGTGGTCTTATCCCTTTCCGTAATATTTAATTAGAGACCACTATAACATTGACATGTTATGTCTGTATAATTTATTGTTAATATCTTAAAAAAGCATTGCTTTAAATCATTTCAAGAATTAAGTATTACTGTATTAATCCTAGCATGGACATGGAATAGGAGAGCTCAATCTCAAATGCTAATGTCATGAGGTCATAGGTGGTCAACTAGTTAACAATCATACATTTTTGTGGCATTTGAATTAATTATATCTGTCTGTGAAAGTCTAGTGAATATATTGTTATGTTCGATCTAGGATTTTAAAAAGTTTTGAATATTTTAAGATGAGAAACACAGGTTTATGCTTTTAAAAGGACCAATGAAGTGATTTGACATTCCTGTTATGGTAAAAGTTTATTTCGTACTAGCTTCCGCTCGCGACTTCGTCCGCGTGGCATAGTTACTTTGGACTAACGCTAACTTAAAACCGCGTCATTATCCAAAAAAAAATCTCTTCCCTCTTTTCTTCCCTCTTTTTCTCCCTTACTTCACTTTAAAAAATGCCTATGTCCGTCTCCAGGGTCTTTCTATCTCTGTACCAATATTAATCAAAATCGGTTAGGCGATATAGGCGTGAAGACGTAACATACAAACAAACTCACTTTCGCTTTTATAATATTTGTAAGGAAGTAAGGATTTATTTTGTATTTATGCATGTTTAAAAACCCTCGGTGCGCGAGTTCAACTCGCACATTCCCGGTTTTTTACATGTTCTTGGGCTGCCTATCTGCTCTCCATAACCCATTTAGTACGGACACGGAGTAATACGTTTACATGTTCTATGTACTATGTTCTATGGGCTGCCTATCTGCCCTCCATCACCCATTTAGTACGGAGTAATACGATAGCCCTTGATAAGACTGGTTGTAAAACTTTCGGGCCATTGACTATCTGTAACGACTGTCAAAGATCTACAAATGACAGCCGGTACCAACAGCTTAACGTATTTTCAAGACACGGAGGAAACTCGGTATGTAACGGGTTATCACTCATCCGCAGACCAACGCGGCATAACCTAAAGATCTATCTTTCCCGAACGGCTGTTTTTATTAAGCCAAGCTCTTTGTTTTTGTAACATCGTCAGTCGTCGACTTATATTACAAAAGCGAAAGTGAGTTTGATGGGACCCTGAAGACATAGGGTATTTAATTTAAATAGTGAGAAATGAGGGAGAAAAAGGGAAGAAAAGGGACAAATTTAAGCTTTGCTATTACAATAAATCATTTGCTATAGCAAAAACTACAGGTAGAGGATACCTGCAAGTCAGGAAAGGGGAACTGTGTTACCCCGAATTTAACGCGAGTGAAGCCGCATGCAAAAGCTAGTATTGGAATAATCAGTGCCGGGGAGACTGACATGGGCCATTAGCTGGACTGTGATGTGTTTGTGGATGAATGGAAGACGATCCTGTGATGTTTTTAAGTATTGTGAGATGAAGGTCTGAATACTATGTAATTGGCCAATAGCCGTTTTATGTTAAAGTAAAATGAATAAGTAAATAATTCCTTTTTATCTCAAAACACACTTAAATAAACACTCGTGTTTCAATTCATAAATCCTAGTTCTACCCAGTTCAAGATGCGTCTGTTCAAGAATCTCACGGGCAGCTGCTCAGTTTACAAGCAAACGGTGAGGCGCAAGCAAGAGGCGTTAACAAAAAGATACCATCATAAAATTATTAATAATTCACGTTGTCGTAAATGTTTTAAATAACGATAATAACATACGATGGTCAGTGTATTGATTGTAATTAAAAGCCTGAGATGAACTTGTATAATGGATGAGTGTTTTTAACTATCAGCGTTTTATGAGTGAAAGTCTGTGATTTACTTACTTGTAGTGTTTCTTGTAGACCGCTTCTGTGTTACTAAGGTTTGAGTTTAGAAGAAAAATAAGATTAAAAAAGAAACAAAATCCTACTAATATTATAAATGCGAAAGTTTTTGAGTAGGGATGTATGTTTGATCCTGTTTCACGAAAAAACTAGGTACTGAGCGGATCTTGATGATTTGGCACAGAGGTAGATTATAGTCCGGAATAACACATAGGATACTTTTTTTCGATCATCAAGTGGGCAAAGCCGCGGGCGACAGCTAGTATTATAATATAAACATATCAGTCCAGATTGAGCAAAGTTGGTTAATGAAGTACTAAGGGAACAAATCTTTTTCTTTCTCCTTTTTTAGCCGGTGGCTGACCTGAAATGGAGTTCCCATTTTAGGTCAGCCACCGGCTAAAGAACATTCCTGTTATAAATGCATTCTGACCTTATAATCAACGCACTACATTCAAAAGACAATTTAACTAAAGTGTCCTTGGAATAACCTGAAATGTAAAACATACATAATTTGGCTTCCGGATGTGACTGTTCCGGAAGCCAAGGACGTCCCCAAAAATATGTAAATCGCCGAAAACATGCGAAAATATTTTAATTCAGACATTAATATAACTATAAAATCGCGCGAGCAAAATCTAATTAACCCGATTAGTCCCACCAGCCACAACTATCACGAATTTTCATATTTTATCGATAGAGCCCACTGACCGTGTTTCGGATTAAACGTCCAATCGATCCGGAATCGAGCGATATGCTGAGGGCGGGTCGGGTCGAATCGATCTGTGCAGAATAAGCAATCGCACCACTTGTACGCCGACCGCTCGAGCCGACGCGACGCGTCAAAAACCGCGGGAACATTGACATCTCCGTCCTTGGATCGTTTGAAAAAAGAATGTGACTGTTTTTTTTTATTAGTGCATGACTGACAAAGACTATAGTGGATTGTTATCAACCTCATTGGAAGTTAATTGGATAATGATGTTTTCCTGAATCCGCATTGGTAAGTTTATTCGGAACTTTGTTTTTAATTTTACGCACTTTGTTTAGGGAAGACTAGTTACTGCACTTTCAGGACTTTATTCATAGACACTGAACAAAGTTAAGAAGCGTCAAATTCAGTCTTTAATCATCAATTAATCATAGACCTAAAATGTCCTTAAATGTGCAAACTTCTTTAATAAACATAAATAAAGTGAATATTGAAAATATTGTCATAACCCTGTCGTTTAGATCACATAAACTTTTAACTCAAAAGATAAAGGTACAATTAATTTACATAAGAAAACTATAATTTAACTTTACTAAAGCGTTGTTGCTGAACCGATAGATCAAGTTTCAACTGTTTATGTTAACATTTTATGTTTATGGCATCAGTTTATTTATAAAATAGCTTTTTTGTGAATTTATAAATTCGAAAAGAATAAAATAAATTTGAGTCGAAAGGACTTTTGGGTAATGAATTAAACATGAGTCTGTAATGGCCTTTAATTATTTGTTTTCTATGTTTTATTCTAATCTAATGTCATTTTAAAATCCAAATAATTATAGGTCTATGCGAACTTTAACGGTAAAATCAACTCCATAATCCTTAATTTATGTGTTTTTATACATTAGGGAGGTCGTAATTTTAGTTAAAATAAATTCTTTTATAAAAAAGAACCCTTGGATTATAAAAACAAATTATAAATTATTATTTTACAGCACTAGTTAACACAAAAGCCAGGGACAGTATTTTTTGTTCGCCAATTTTTATTTAAAACTACGACAAACACAAAAAACCACGACCTTATTTTATTTCTTTTACTTTAATTTGACTTTGGAATTCTGAAATGTAGGTAACCTTTTACTTATAAAATAATGAGTTAAGTTCCTCGCAGTATTTATTACTGATCAGTGTTAAATCTAAATAATCTATACAATACTAACTTTCCCAACTTGCTTACATTAGAATTAATGAGTAAGTTAGTACGTAAATATTCCTTTCAAAATGTTTTACCGACTGCCATTTTGATTGACAATCATTTTACTCGGAGAGACTCTAAGGGTAGCCATTTGACCTTCGAAGGCCATAAGTATTCGATGTCATTAATGTACTAATAGGTACAACTAAGAGTCGCACGTTCACTGTATAAATTTTCTATATAAATTTCTCAATGAAGGAATCCATACTATTTTTTTTTATTAATATTAATTAAAAAATACTTGATATATTTAAAAACAATTAACATTATAATTGCGAAAACATCTTGTCTAATACTCAAATAGGCCTGCGTGCCAAATATTTTTGACGTTAATAATTTTGGCGGTACTTTCATACAAGTTTACAAAGTTTTTGTTTGGATGGGATATTCCTATATCCAAATACCTTCCCCCGCTCTGGGCGGAGCGTGGGGAGTGTCGGACTTTTACTGACTAAAACCCACTCATGTACCTTTTTTGACCTTTTTGTTACGGGGCCGGTGTATCTCTTTCGAACAACCCGGAACCCCGACAGGTGGTTGCCCTGGCAGGGCCCTCAGATAAGATAAACTTCAGAGACATTTATTTTAGTGAAGAATTTACCTAATCTTTTCGCTATTAGAAAATTAAATAGATAATTAAACAATACTTTTACAACTCAACATAAGCAAAACTGAATTACTAAATATAGTTTTTATTACACTGTCAATAAATCACTTTTTGTACTACCACTACAAACGGACAACCGTAACTCTATAATTACAAAGACGCTTAAAAACAAAACATAACTCTACTGCCATACTGATTAATTTAATTAATATTCATTAATGATTGAATTAAACGTGCGTAAACAAGACAATTATAATTATACAATAATTATAGTTAAAGGTTGCAAGTATATGCTATTAACTTCCATAACTTATTATTTTACCCGACTGCTCTAAGAAAAGTGTTGCATCGTAAGGTGTAATGCGTTTCGGTGAACAGTAACGTTCTGTTAACATGTAGAAATAAACGAAACCGTAAAGTTTTGTCAAGCACTTATCGGAAATGTTGTTGGGTTCCGTACATGAAAGATCAAATTAGTAAAACTTAGAATTAAGTAGTCAGCTACTCGGCGGCAGACGCCCCAGGCGTCGGGCGCCGCGAGATGACTCCCAGCCACCGTAGATGCGGGCCTGTGGACGGTGAGCAATGGGTAGCTCACCGTCTGTCCGTCTATTGACGACAGGCCGAGTTGACAGTGCGTTAGTGTTCCACGCGCGCCTCAAAGAGATGTCAGCAAAGCAGAGGAGTCTGCCAGGGCTGCGGGTTGTTCGAAAGACATACCGCGGCCCCGGAACGTAAAGTGCGATAGAAGGAACATGGGTGGGTTTTAGTCAGTACAAATCTGACACTCCCGCCAAGGGCGGGGGAAATTATTTGATGATTGCCCACCCGAAAAAAAAGTAGACAGGTACTAGAAAACACATAATTATTAGTCGTGGGTCCCGCATTATTCTCATCAAAATGGTCTATGTAAAGTTAGTCTTTTACCCGTCGCTTTAAGATTAATTTTCGACGGACACGGAACAATAGGCTTGCTGTTTCACTTTCGATTAACTGCAACCGCAAATAGTTTTACAACTTTACCTACCTATAAATCAATAATATGCAAGAAAGTAAAATAACGGAGGTTGAACTTAAATATTCATAAACTAAATAAAATCCTAGAATATCGTCCTTGTATAACGTATCTGCATTTTTTCTTAAGAGCAACACTAAATAGAAAATTTTCTTAGCTGTAAACGAACACAATAATTTGAAAAAAGAATTCAGGAAACAATGTCTGATTCTCGCACTCACAACTATTAATGCGGAATTCTTCGGCTTTCTCCATAAGTTTACGTTACCCTAAAATTCCTACTTACATGTTTAGAAAAAGGTTGCTATAAATAACTCGTAGACGCCCGAACTAACGAATCACTGGGTGTCCAACTAATGAATAATTTATAAAGTTAATTTTAGAAACAAACTTCGCTTGATCAACGGTAACTTGCTGTGATTTAATAGCAACATTTCATTTTTTTGTAATTTTTTCACACGATCCATACCGTATAAGATATCGATTATATGATATTTCCATACCGGTTGGAACGTTGGACTTTTCATCTTCATAGCCTGTAATGGAGATCTGATAGACTAGTATACAGCACAAAGTATAGGCTTGATAGAAAGGTCGTGGGAGAATCTTATGAGTTGTAATCACAGTGCTTTGTAAACAGGTCGGTGACTTAAATAACTTAAATTAATCCTATTTATAAGCATTCGAGGATGCAAAACTTACTGCACCTGAAAAGAGCGGCTGGATTATGTAAGCTTATCAAAGACTAGCTGGTGCCCGCGGCTTCGCCCGCTTGGTATCGAAAACATCGAGTGTAGTGGTGTGCGATTGCAGAGGCTTATTTTCTTAACATTAAAATAAATGTGGTGAACAAATATTTAATTTCACATAGGATTAAATTATTTAAAGTGTCACAATATTACATTATCTGTTACAATGCATTATTTTTAAATGTTTGCATGTATTTTTTCAACAGAAACTTGTTTTGAGGTTTTTTCAAAATTCCGTTCACTATTTCTATTGCTTTCATCACAGGTTTAAACCTGAAACCTGTACATAAAACTAACGTTACCTTACCGAGGTTCTGCCACGTTATATAAGGTGTATGATTACGAGTGATTGACTCATCAACAATTAGAGGCATCTATGAGAAAGAGGATAGCAGTTTTTGCTTCTAAACGTTGTCTCAATAGCGGCTATAAAGTTTTTTAGTGACGTTATTGTTTTACTAATAAACTTAGTGTGTAACTTCAATATTGCGCGGTGGTGTTAACAGTTTGTCGTTGAGCTGGCCTAGAGTGGTACAGATGTTCAATCGAATAAGAGGTGAGCTTATACTAGTTTGTGATGTGATTTTTTATGTGAAATAAAATCTTTTTGGAGCATTATCGTCATGCCTAACTTTGATGTAGGAACAACTGTTAAATAAAACAAAGGATTGCGTGGTTTTATGAAACCACGGTAAAAGTGTTTTTTTTTTCACATTATAGATACTTAGACGTCCCTACTCTGTGGCCGACCGTCACGCGACATGCAACACACTGACGAAAAAGTTTGAGACGATGTAATAAAAGACGGTTAGTTCACTTTAAAAAAAAGGTTATTTGCATTTTCGAAAAAAAATACAATACAAGTATGACTAAAGGTAGAGTTGAATATTAGAGTTGCAGCCAATACTTAAGCGAAGATAACTAAGTATCTCGTAATTATAGGTATAAGCGCACAATGGTCCACTAAAAGGATCAAGTGCGGAAACTGGGCCCCCCACACGACACCACACTCATAAAGACCCTTGCGCCGAGACAACCCACCCCATCCAGATTAACCGATAGAGAGATAGGTACCTCTTTAATCGATCATCAGACGGACGAAATGCCTCAACACACGGGCACGCACAACTTCAGCCATAGTCTTCAGGATACTGTTGTGACTCCCCCGCACCCTCCTCATAAGTGACCCAACTTTCTTCCTAACCACTATCTTTGTAATATCTAAGTCATGAGTTTCTCAATACTGGAAATACAGAATATAATTCAAAATTAAAAACAACACACAAAAAACCAGACTTCATCAAAAACATCTTATAATTACTTCAGTGCATAAGCTATCATTTCTGTGTCCAAGCTTGCCAGACATAGAGACGCGTGCGCAAGCCTACAAGCGACGCCCCTGAGCACTATAGCTATAGACAAAAAAGATCACTAACTGTTGCCGTGGGCGAACCTATGACCCATTTTGTATTTATTAGACCTATATGCCAATGTGCACTTTTGTGAAGAACGCCAAATGGTAAAAAAAAAAGTTTTTGGTCTATGATTTATAATGATCCTTTTTTGAATTTGATAAAAGAGCTGTCTTGTTAAAAAATTTACATAAATGATTTTTTTTATTAAATGTTAAATCTTGAACGTCACCGCAAGGGAGTGTCATTGTCAGAATAATTATGAAATGTAACTTTTTTAGATAATTTAATTATTATCTAGATATGTCTAGGTTTACTTAGGTAGTATATAACACCTAATTAGTCATAGGTACCTAATTCAAACAAAATCATCTGTTATGCCCTGAACAAATTGTATATTGCAGAGATTTTTCCTCACTTTACATTATACACCTTTGATTTTTTTAGACACGAATTTATAGACTTTTAAGTTCAATGTGACATATCTTCGTAGGATAGGACATTTCATTTATTTTTTGACAATCCATTACGGATACCTTATAATAAAATTGTTCTATCGAATGTCGTAGGAATGAAGACAAATCCCACTACCCGTGGGAAATAGCAGTTACATTTCAAATACTCACGCACGAACTCTAGTACGAAAATAACAGATACATGCACACTTGCAAAGCTAACTACGTGGCTTGCACGCGACTACCCAATTTTTATGTCACTTTCGCATACTAGTTTTATACGAGAAAATAATTATGTCAACCTCTTGCTATAGTTAAAATGTTGTGCTGAATCCTGTTACAAATATTTTTTTCTTTTATATTCATATGAAAGGGGAATAGGGGCAAAAAAGGATACTGTCAAAAAACATATATTAAAAATATTGTTGTTTTTGCTGAAGTTTTGTTAGTTAAAAAACACATTTAAAGATGTTGTTTTTAATTTAAGCTAGAAAAGGTCGGAGTTTTCTGATGCGTTAAGAAAATATAAAGATACAAGTCTCTGTTTATAACGTCTATTCAATTACTCAGTTCGGTCTTATGAGGACCATAATTGTTAAGTAACAACGCAAAGATCAAGTAAAAACGGATTGCGTTCACCAATTGCGGTGATTATAGTAATCTATCTGAGATTAACAGACTAGTTTGCAACCTGCCTAAATAATTAAGTATCCGAACATAAAAGTGAAGATGATTCGTTCTACCTCATTTTTTGTGCATAATCATAGAAAGTGTAATCAAGTATCTATCGGGGAATGTTACACAGATATTATGCTGTTATTTTACTAACCATTTACTTGTCCTTTTAGACACTATGATTGATTCAAAGAAAGTAATTAATGAGTTATAGAGAAAAATGACGCATAAAGAATCAGGTTGAACCAAGTGACCCTTTGGCAGCGGATTAGGAATGGTTATAACTGTCAAATTAAATGTCAAAATGATAAACTAACCAAAGAGAATACACGATTACACGAAATGCTACCAGACCAAAAAATTCAACAAATCGAAATTGTAAACGAACTGAGTTTCAATTGTCTGCACTGGCGTAATTAAAGTAAACTTGGTGACTTTATTCGACTATACTCTGCATAGGTAAATAGCCTATTTCATAATATTTTATGTAGTAGTGTTAGTTTGGGTGTTTGGATTTTTCAGTCAGAAGTTTCTCAGTAACGGCAACGGAGTTTGGATTTGTGCCTGGTAATGTAATTATAACTCGGTCACTATTAACTCGAACATAACTGGCACAACACAAATAAATTGTCTCATAGAAGCAATACACCAGAGATACGTTTAAAATGAAAACATTTTGTACCATAAATAAAACGTAATTTCAAAAAGAAAGTAGAAATAGCATTAAAAGAAAGAAAGAAAACATATTTATTTGGCACTTGCCTCAAGTACACTTAACAAAAAATAAAACGTAACAATAAAAAAAATACAATGTTGTGTGCCTCACAGCTCCGCCAAATAGGCCCAGTTCAGCAAACTAGAGGCAGACAAAAACAATTTTGAAGCACAAAATCCTTTAGTACACTAGCATAGCGGTCTATTAAACCCATCTTATTGACAAAATCAAGTTTGTATGAAGCAATCACCGAAAACTTTATAACAACAATAAATGTACATTATAAATTCATCATATTTTAAAATGTTAATATCTTATTAGTCAACAAATTAGTGGAGGATGTAAATTTTAGCATAGTTTTGTCGGAGATTGTATACTTTGTGGCTTATTAGTTACATTCGAGTTCGGCATACTTCACGAGTCTCGCGGATGTTTACGACTCCTCAGTGATCGACTAAAAATGTATAAGTTTAAATATTCATACAATGTCGGTGATAAGCGCATCACTAACCCGATTTTTCTTGAATACTTAATAACCACTAGATTTTCGAAAGTATTTAATTTTAGCCACCAATATTGCTTTTCATATTTTTATTGCCCACTTTCCCCTATTAGCAATAGTGTTTAGAAAAGCTGATCGATTTGAAATTGGAGTTAATGGGAATCCTTTTCGTGATTCTTGATTAATGGCTATGGTTAAGAGATTTTTATGTCTTTATCTCCCATGCCGATTCCAATTAAATGTTGCAAATTAAATTGCAAATGACTAATAAAGTTTGTAACATAGAGTTTTGTTATTCGTCTGTTTGATATTTCTAGATGAATTGTGAAGGCTACTAGAATAAATCAGTTATATCATCATTTGTTTAGCCTTTTTGTTGGGTCGGCTTCCATCAATCTAACCGTAAAAATCTGAATTCTAGTATTTTACCCATCAATCTAAACGTATGCATCTGAATACTAGTATTTTACGTGGAACCACGTTTGATCTTCACAATCCAGTTAGTACTGGGTAAACGATACCTCTAGGTAAGACTGGTTGTCTGACTTTCGGGACACTGACTAACTGTCGTCGAAGATGTTAAAACGACAGTTAAAAATCTAAAAATGATAGTCGTGACCAACAGCTTAGCGTACGTATGTTAGGATAATAAAGCTAAAAAAAATTGTTGGGCTGGTTTTTCTTTGTAATTAGTTGATTCAGATCTCCTTGTTTTTAACGTTTTCTGTGGTCCACTCTATGTATTAGTTCATCATAAAGATATTTCGTCTAATTAAAAGAACCACGTGAGCAGCCTCATGCAGTGCGAAGCTAATTTATGTCCCTATAATCTCATCTGCATTATGCATATTGGAAGATTTTCGTAAAACAAGCTTGTCTTCAGCCTCCCCGCGACCTTCCATCGCCTGGCCATCGTTCTACAAAACGGGACAGTTATTAGCCATATTCATAATAAAATATCTTTTAATGACAGCTCTAGTAGATGACGCCATTTTCTTTTACAACTGCGCTCAGTGCAACGCTTTTCCCGCTAGAGTTTCTACAATAAAAGCAAGGTGTAATGATAACAGTTCTTTTAAGTAACCACAAAAAATAACAGTTGCAGTAAGATGTTATCTGTGAACTTGTTCAGCGGGTGTGGTGACGCTTCAAAAAGTAATAGCTTGGGTATAATACCAAGAACTGTTTGAAACCTTGTCTTGACTAGTTAGAATTATCTAAACATAATCGAAATTAAGATATTTATTTCTCAAAAGAATTCCAAATTCACTAACAGAGAAAAACTTAATTAAATGGTAGTCAGTAAATTATGAAGCAGTAAGCGTAGCTTAGAATAAGTATACTGCGGCATGTAATGGTTTGTACATGTTTAACTAAAACTTAAAATTATGTTAATGTTTTGGCATAACAAACAAAACAAATGAACAAAAATATTGGTCATCTTATCTCATATTAGTCGTAGCAGATAGAGCTGGGGTCTAAAACGGCAGCTTTAGCAAATTCATAGATAATAGGATAATAGTATGAATGACGTTAAAGTTAGTAAAATGGTAACAAAGTGACAATTCACAATATTAACTTTTGACGGCACGTTTGCCGCAGTGCTTGAGTGATTGACTGCTGCGCTGTTTCTAGCGGGTTCGATCCCCGTCCGGAGAAATATTTGTATGATATACAGGTAGTTGTTCCGGGTCTGGCTGTTCGTGTATGTGAGTTTAAATGTATGTAAACTCACCCACGATACAGGAGAAATTCCTAGAGTGGGGCAACGTTTAAAAAAATGTGCGTCTGTATTTTTCTATAATTATTCTGCAAAAGCCGCTGTTTTAGACCCCCTGGTATTCTGTAATCTCTTCATGAAAAAAGGCGTGAGTTAATGTACCTATCTGCCTATATCTTCTACCATATTTTTAATGTTGTCTTGGTAAATACGTCTCTTTAGCATTTCATAAAGAATTATGCAGTACAAACATTGATATGCCACATTGAACATAATTGTGAATTGCAACGATAATGAAGGTGCATTTGATGAACGCGTATTGTATATTAATTGCTTTATTATTGTTTGATTTGTGTCTACTTTACTGCCTTTACACGAAATACCTCAATATTAGTCAGTATGACAGAGGAGTTTTTTTATAGTTTAATAGTTTTATTTCAACACTTGAAGTGCCAGACGCTACAATTCCAGAATTGCTTTTAATTCCAATCAATCAAATTATTTTTTTTAAATAACAGTAACTGTATCCCCTCACTATATAATTCCTTAGCTCATAAAAAAATAGGCGGAAATTAAAAAAAAAACGTGTCTTCGAAATATAAAATCAAACTACTTTCTTATTAAACTTTTATCACTTTATGCCCAAATAAGGAAACGAATAAAAAACTGCGAATCCCGCTCTAATCTAGGCGCATAACTAATAGGCAATATTTTTTCGAAAACAGGTTCTAGATTTCAATTTTTTTTTTCAAGTTTATAGACCACGCAAAATTTATAAATTATAAAATTCGTGTTTATCTAGTTATCTATTGGGATTAAGCATTGAAGAAAAGAAGTGATGACCATTTTATGGTCCAATTTTAATGAATATTAAAAAATAATGAACACTAAAACATGCGTGAGACCAGTTTTCAAATCTAGCTAACAAGTTAACGCATTAGAATAAAACTATTTGGAAAGTCAAAAAAAAAATAATCCAGTTTAAATTTTATGGGTATTTTTCAAATGAATTTACAGTTAGTTTTTGAACGGAAAGGATTGGTAATGATGTCGTAAAATAATAATGATTTCTATCTCGATAATGTTTTAAATTATAAACGAGTTACCAGCAAACTTTTAAAGACAGTAAAAGAATTTGGCAAATAAGATACTTAACGAGCGCCAAAAAAAATGTGGTTTAGATTTATATCTTATTTATTACATCAATGATTTAGTTAAATTACAGTTAAAATAAGTTGTTAAGGCGGTCGCCTAAGTATTTAAATCAATCAAAGTATTAAAACACCCGTTCTTAAGTGACTTTTATGTTTAAACAGATAGTAATTGGCTAATGATGAGTAGGCAATTTTCAGTTGCATTCTACATGAAGCGTTTGTGAAGAGCCTGCGACTCGTGTCGCATGTCCATTGAAAGCAGGTACGCTACACAGTCTAACCTAAGGACACTAATTCAGCTTTAATCCATAGAAAATAGGTACCAGTTTTGTATGGAGATGCGTACCCACGCATCCGTGAGAAGCTGAACGGATGAGGTAATAGATAGTCTTTGACAGATATTTCAGTATGTACCTATTCTGTCTAAGTCAATTAAAGTCTTCTCTTAAAATCGTTTGATCGCTGATCGGTTTTACTGAACAACATGTTAATTACTCAATATCATTTTAGTTTTTAAGCTTACACTATCACAGCTCAGCAGCAAGGCCAATTACCACATTAAGAATCCGTTTACCTGACAACCACTTTTTATTACCCCGATGTTATCAAACTTTAATGATTCCCATACATACATATTAAACAAACCGTTATTTAGAATTATTTTAGGTAGCTTTGTTTAACAAATGGGAGTTGTTCTATAACGCGTGGACAGTCTTTTATAAACAGGCTACCTACAGTCGTAAAGTTGAGATTATACTTAACCTGTCAGTTCGCCCATCAAGGCTTCTTAATGACTCATGTTTTATTCATTGGCTACAGTTACTTCTGTAAGGGCCCGTACGCACAATTCCGGCCGCAGGGCAAAATACGTCGCGTAGCGTCGTCAACGTAACGCATCGAAATCATTTTTTTTTGGTTTGTGATGAATGTTTTTAAAACTTGTTGTGCCCAGAGGTTTCACTTGCTGTTAGTATCTCAGTGTGATGTTATTTAGTTTATAACCTTTCTCGATAAATATAATATCCAACACTAAAAGATTTTATCAATTCGAACCATTAGTTTCTGAGTTTTTGAAGCGTGCATAAACCTAATATTAGCGTTAGGACCACAGCGGTAGAACCACGTACAATCGCACTATTTTATTTTGTACTAGCTTTTTCTTTTAAATTCTTGGTAACACAGTTCCCATTTCCTGATTTGCAGGTACCTGCTACCTGTAGGGTTTGCCCTTGCGCCTCATTTATTGTAATAGCAAAGCTAAGTTTTCCCTTTTCTTCCTTCTTTCTGCCTAATTTCTCTCTTTTATTTAAAAAAGCCAATGTCCGTCTCCAGGGTCTCAACTATCTCCGTACCAAAATCCATCAAAATCGGTTTAGCCATTTAGGCGTAACAAACAAACAAACTCACTTTCGCTTTTATAAAATTAGAAAGGATCAACATCAAATTAAAAAAAAAATTAAAATCGTTCACGAAGAGACCTTATTTAATCACGCACGTAGAACTAGGAGGCATTGCTATGGCGACACCATGGGCGGTGTGTATTAGCCCTAACAAGGGGCCCAAGATCGCTTATCACTGAATGGCAGCTGAACTGTGATTCTGTCATGTCGCGTCCGTTTGATTTGACTTTTATCTTGTCTTATGTTCTTAACCATTTACAAAATGCCATGCATGATAAATTTTGGGTCCATTTTAATTGAATTATTAAGGTACTTATATGATTGTATACGGTGAAAAAAATAAGTCTGCTTGAACCAAAATTATGTATGTAGTTTTGCTGATGGATGACAAAAACTATTGTTTGAATAAATATGATTATAGAGAGCTGGTTTCTTAAATTTAATTACACAGAATGCCTTGAAAAACTTGTGCATACAAAAATCTTAAAAATGGATGATCCAGGTGGCACCATCAGTAAAATAAATCAATGCGTTGATAAATATTTAATATAAGTACTTATGAGTTTTACAGATTTAACCTAAACATTAGATAGGCGTGGTTTGAATCAATTTCTCACAACGTTATGACATTTTAAAAAGCGAATACATATCAATATTTTGATCATCTTCACAGCCTCTGGCGATTTCACCTGTTCGGGCAGTGCTTGTAACATTATATAAAAAGCTACTTTATAAATACACACAGATACAAGAGAAATTCCTAGTGTGGGGCAACGTTTTTTTTGAATAATAATGAAAAAAATACACATAATAGATTTTTTAAGGATTAATTTACTCTTAAAAGGTCCAGCCTAGCCTTGACGTAACGTAGAGCTTCAATATAATTTAATTAAGTACTTAAAGTTTTTATGTAGCCAAAAATAAAAAGTCTTAATGTTTTATGTGCCGACGCTGACCACACCCTATTAATAGCTCACCAGTACCGATCAATGATTTATTGGTCAATTACCATTCATTACTAACAATTTTACGCAGTGATTTAATTAGAAATGTATTTATAATTCTACTTTTTCGCAATTAATAATCACTAGGCTGCTATTGATTCGACAGGGAAGCTAGAAATTTGATGCTTTCAAAGTTGTTTTAAGAAAGCATCTTTAATAGTTTTTTTTTTAATTATTATGTTGGAGTATTAAGTGCCCACGCGTGATATTATACCTTTTTGATATTACGCGTACTATGGTTTGCTTGATTTTGTTCACGATTTCTTTAGTAGATGATTAGTGTGGAGGGCGTTGAGGTAAATCTCTCTAAAGATTATATTGATTGATAAACTTTTAAGGCCCCCCAACTGTGCCCGCTACGACACGCTTTGGTTTTACATTATTCAAACACGAGATTAGAGATGCAAGGGCTTCCTAATATGTAAACAAGTTATGTTTTTGTGCGATTTAAAATTAACATCTTGTATGTTTTAAAATTAACTTGTTTTATGCTAATTTGACGCTAGATTTATTGAAAAGAGCCGCTGATTAGAGGAAACCCCCATGGATATTTCTTAAAATGACTTTCATCAAAATAGATATAACTCATTCGTTTTTTTTTTCATTTTAACATCCATCTTTTAGACGCCTTACAGCATATAAAATAATGGCTTAACAATGCCAAAAAGGCACTTCTTCCACCGTCATTGTATTTTTTTTTGCTATAGGCTATAATACCTAGTAACCTTCTCGTTATAGAGGTATTAAGGGTGAACATTTCTACAAGATTTTTTTATCAGAAGTTTTTAATGTTTTAACTTTACTTTTATTACCCGTAGTACTCGTATTAATAAATGCATACATAATCACAATATTTTCAGCACATGGTATTGTGTGCTATCCTAAAACGTGATTTTTAACCCTTTAAAGGGCATTCGATTCGTGTGATGTACAAATCTCTTGGTTAACGGATTCGTGAAGAGTCCGTCCTCACGCCTCACCATCCACAGTACTGCTCCGTTGGTCTCGCGGCCAGGCGCTAGCACAGGGTCCTAGATTGGAATACCGGGACAGGCAAAAAGTGTTTTTGGGTTTTGCAATTAGGAATTTCACACCTTGCAACTGTCAAGACTGTTTGTTGGTTTTGTGCCTGATCTCTCTCCGGTCGTGTCGTCAAATCAGCCTATCAGAGTGAGGGAACAGAGACGACACCTGTACCTACCCTGCGCACACACATTGCCCGCGCAGATGACTAATCTCCGCTGAGATAAGCGTCCGTGGTCGAAAACGGTCAGGAGGACAATATATATATAGTACAAAATCCACTACCAACTTTCCTGTCAGCTAAACCTTGATGTGGTATCAAGATTTATGTGACAGTTATAGCATATTGTACTACTATACCCAGTGTCGGTTAAACGCAAGATTGCCACCGTTACCATTGTGAGAACTTCATTTTATTTATCAGGGCTTTTGTAGGCTGTGTTGTGGTGGATACGTTTCTATGTTAATGTAAAATTCCCGGTAACTGGCAACGGACTTGCCCCTATTATCTAGGATTTCAACGTAAGTGGTATAATGTGGTTGTACTAAAAGTTTTCCTTTGCCTCACGCTTTGTCATAAAAAATCTTACTACATTTATTTATTGTTATTCCATTTTTTTTTGCGGATGGAAAACCATCAAATAAATACCCCCGCTCTGGGCGGAGCGGGGAGCAGTGTCAGACTTGTACTGACTAAAACCTACTCATGTCCCTTCTATTGCCCTTTATGTTCCGGGGCCGCAGTATCTGTCTTTCAAACGACCCGCAACCCCGTCAGGCGGTGCCGGTGGTCCTGGCAGGCCCCTCTGCTTAGCTGACGTCAAATTGGGGCGCGCGTGAAACACTAACGCGCCGTAGACACGGCCTGTCGTCAATAGACGGACGGTCAGTGAACTACCCATTGCTTACCGTCCACAGGCCCGCATCTACGGTGGCCGGGAGTCGTCTCGCGACGCCCGACGCCTGGGGTGTCTCCAGTTTCAGTACTTTCACAGTTATTGTGCTTTCTGACTGAGACTGTCGTTTTATTTCATTATTCATGGTATTCACAGTTCAAAAGTGCCTATAACTGGCTTACGTGAAATAAATGCAGTTGATTTCATTAAAAAAAAATACAATGGTATTGGGCAGAGACATACAGAGACTCATGACATACAGGTTTTTTACCTAATTTAGATTTCGTAGAGGCTCCACATGATTTTGAACCCTAATATTATTTTTTTAAACTTAATTTTATTTTACTGCTTTGTTATTTGAGAGGTGGCAAGCGCGACTGTTGAACTGTTAATGGGTGTGTGTTATTGGGTTTTTTTTATCAGAAATTTCTCACTAGCAGCAGGGTTGATGTTGTTGGCTCTCTCTCACCTCACATCTGAACTCCTCTGCCAGTCTGCCTACCACTTTTGAGATAACACGTGTGACGTTATAGTCAAACAATGCAACCTTACTTGACCACAATCATTGGTGCAATGCCCACATGAACCCACTGCCCCCATTCTCAGCAACAAATAAATAACGACTGCACTACTTTCTTCATTATTATGTCACAGTTATACCATAACTGACTGAACTCGATCAAGTTCTTTCACTAAACTGGTTCAACCTGAATTTGTCCACAACTTAATGTGAGCTTGTATATTAACGAAACATAACTATACGTAATGTGAACGTAATTGTTGCTTTGATCAGCTATTTGTCAGTTGCACAAATTGAATAATTTTTATGGTTGTTGAGTACAGATATGTTGAGTAATTGTGTGAGTAGATTTCTTTGTAATTGATTTTATGGTCGCAGGTGTACTTAATTAATATTATGACAACTGATTGAATCACCGCATCTGTTAAATAATCCTTAATAAATGACCAGAAGTCCTCTCTGATTAAGGAATGGCGATTGGCAATACCAACATCTTTCATATCGCAAACCTAGTTCTAAACTATTGATGACGCAGTTGGCGCAGTAACTGAACGAACGACTGCTACGCTGCGTGTCGCGGTTTCGATCCCCGCACGGAACAAATATTTGTATGGCCCTTTGGATAGTTGTTCCGGGTCTAGCTGTTTTGTGTATGTGAGTTTAAATGTTTGTAAAAGCACCCCTGATACAGGAGTAATTTCTAGTGTGGATTAAGTTTTTTAAAAAGAAAAGAAAGAAAGAAACTGGGACATTAAAAAAAGGCATTTAAAAAAGGAGACGAAAAAACGTAATTCTGTTTGTATCACTTAGTTGTCATCAACCCTTTAAATATAATATGCTGTCAAAAGATATGGCTGTTGCACGTTGTAAGGTATGTCGCAAGTTGTTCGAGTCTGACTCTTACCTTTCTCCCCTGTCAATCGTCACGCATTTACTCTATTTTCCTTCATTTTTCTCACACAATACAGTCATCTTATCATTGGTCTTCCTCTCTTTTTGTAATCATTTACCAGCTTATACTTACGTTGGTAAATAAAAAGGAAATAAAACGATGACCCGGTATTCTACTTTCTTAGTCTTAAATTTGATTTAAGAGGGGACATGAAGATGACACCTTATGTAATATAATATTATTATTTTGGTAGAAACGAAAAGATTTAAAGTTGCAACACCTAGTTGTGTAACATGGCAATACCTTGTTGAACTCAAATACGGAAGATATGATGTATCAACATTAACTTTCATGTTAAATGTTTGATCATCATAATCGTTATTAACGAAAATGAGTTTTGATTTTATTAGAAAACGAGAAATGTTATAAACAAAAGTTTTATAGTGGGAACGGTTTTGTTAGTACAGAAAAATGTATATTTATGAGAGTAATTAAATTAAGCCAATTCGGACACCAATGGCAGGGAAAAGGTTTTTTAATAATGAAAACTTTGCCCCACACTAGGATTTCTCCTGTATCGTGGGTGCGTTATCAAACATTTAAACTCACATACATAAACAGCTAAACCCAGAACAACTACCTGTAGGTCACACAAATATTTGTTTCGTGCGGAGGATCGATACCGCGGCACGCGGCTCAGCAGCCCATCGCTTAACCACAGCGCATAACGTGCCGTCAAAAAAAAACGCTAACATTTTGACAGTGACAACATTTATTTCCGTATGAAACTGATCTAATAATAGCCCAGAAATATAATTGATATGTTAGTAAAGGTTTTCTAATAATTAAAAAATATATATAGTGCACTTACACACACTTGTCTTCAATCCTTGTTCAATAATATTTCACATTGTGAAACGGACTGAAACTTACGTTTTATATGTTATCACTGTGATTACAATTTGTGGTGCAAATTGTTTTTATTATACAGAGCAAGGCGTGAGAATCTGATCAAGGCCAGATTCATGACAAGAGTCTGTAAGATATTGTAAAATAATAGTCCATTATTAAAAAGTTTAAAACTGTTAAAAAGGAAAAGGAATTGGGAAAGACGATACGAAACTTCGAACTGATTTTTTAACTTAGGTTATTGCTCCCAAAGTTTTATCTTTTACAAAATCGGCCTTCCGAAGTGAAAGAAGGTTCATCTGCTTGAAGGTGAATTGTTTAAGAAAATGAAAGTACATACACCGTAAAATGTTTGCACTTGCGGTGAAGCCACGCTTCATTTCATAGGAATGTTGGAATATCTGAACGTGGACGTCCTTTTTTTGCGGATAGGAAATTATTATAATTTCTCCGCTCTAGGCGGAGCGGGAGAGTGTCACACTTTTATTAACTACTAGCTTTTGCCCGCGGCTTCGCCCGCGTTAAATTTTGGGTAACACAGTTCCCCTTGCGCCTTATTGATTTGTAATAGCAACGCTAACTTTTCCCTTTTCTTCCCTCTTTCTCCCGCAAATCCCACTTTTTTAAAATAAAAATGCCTATGTCCGTCTCCTGGTTCCCAACTATCTCTGTACCAAAATTCATCACAATCGGTGTAGCCAATAAAGCGTGAAGAGGTGACAAACAAACAAACTTATTTTTGCTTTTATAATATTAGTAAGGATAATCCACCCATGTTCCTTGTTCTGCCCTATATGTTCTAGGGTCGCGGTCTCTTTCGAAAAACCTGCAACCCGGCAGGAAGCAGGTTCTGCCGGGTTGCGAGGTGCCGGGTCCCGGCAAGCCATGGATGTCCTTATGTGCAATGGGTAACCTGGCTAACATGGCGTTACCTGTAATAGACTTTATGTTTTGACCCTTCACAACGTTGTCAAGCATGCATTCGGTACATCACACTAAGTAACAGACGAAACGATTTTTTATTGTTGTGTTACGGTAGAACTCAATCTAACTTCTTAAACAACAATCCTAACTAATATTATAAAAGCGAAAGTGAGTTTGTTTGTTTCTTAAGTCTTTACGTCTAAATGGCAAAAAAAAATGATGTATTTTGGTACAGAGATAGTAGGGACCCTGGAGACGGTCCTAGACTATTTAATGTTTTTTTAAGTAAGAAATGTGGGAAAAAGAGGAAAGAAAAGGGAAAAGGTAGCAGGTACCTGCAAATCGAGCAAGGGGAACTGTGTTACCACGAATTTAACGCGTGCAAAGCCGCGGGCAAAAGCTAGTATCACAATAAAACAACACTGTTACCACTGTGGATACTGCAGTTAATGTCATCAGTTTGCCAAACAATTTCCTCAATGTTTGCTGATTGGTCATCTTCGTTTGCGCAATCGTTAAAATTACAGGTATCATTGTGTTCAACTACAATAATTGTAACTGCGATTTCATCATGTTTGATTTCATTTGTTTACAATAAACAATCTTTATAATCGTCAACATCACTTCCTCCTGCTATTGTTACATCCGTGTCTGTATCATTAGTGTTTCCCAAACAAATACTACGTACTGTCGATGTGTCACCAAAAGAAAGTACGACTTTATTATGTACATTTAGTTCATAATATAATCCCACAAAACTTTGACCTATCCGCCGGGCATATAGATATCCCAATCAAGATAATAAACATGTAATATCCATGCATAAACTTGGTCCCAAATTTGGTACCACCATTTCCCATAATTCTAAAAAACTTTTCAAACGTGATAACATCATCTTCAGCATTGGTACCTATGTTTGATCGTCAATTCTTTATTTCTGACGTTGCTTCCGAGAAGCGACCAGTCTCCCCACCCGAGCCACGTAAGCTTCCACATTTAAGTTCATTTTTTTTAATTATTAAGGGCGTATTTTTTTACATGCTACCCAAAAATTATTTACATAAATAGAATCTAATCTCAATACCCAATAATCGTAACACCCTCACAGATCGAACACGGTTGTTTAAACATAATTATGGTAAAGATGTTTTTTGGATTGTTTTTGGATTGCGTGAATCAATAAGTTAACTAACTAAGGTCTGACAAACTAAGGTCTGTAAAAGTGTGTGTACCTACGGTCGGTTAATGTCCTGACCTAATATGATACTTAAATCTAGCACTATTTCTATGTACGCGCCGATATCTTTCTTAAAAGGAGTTAAGATTCTATTACTATTAAGCTTAAAATTCAGTCCACCAAAACTGTTCATAAAAAGACGCCTTTAGCGCAGCCTGATGTTAGCCGGCAAATTACCCATTTTGTGTTGTTTTTTCCTATCGTGGATAACACAAAAATAAATTAAGTAAACGCAGACTCCATAATTGTTTGCTTTCATTCACACACAATAGCAACAAAACTTTCTGAGAAGATAACAATCAGGAACAATTAAACAACAAACAGAATGTCAGACTGACAGACATTTTTAATGGAACCTGAATATCGAGAATTAACCTCGACTCTAGCAAAAAAAAAGTAATCAATCGCTTTACCAATTTCTTAACGGTTTTCTACGAACATGAGAATACCTTCGAAGCCAACAGTGGTGTTAAGTAGGTAATTATTTGCGTTATTCCGTTTGACTTTAGCTTCGACCTTCGAGAAGTTTCCGTTACTCGTCCCGTTGCGTTTATGGCAACAGATCTTCTTAATCGCGCTACAGTTGTTTAGAAAACGTAAATTAATATCTCAAAATGTATCTTTCATTTAAATGTTTGGGCTAAAAATATCTTTTGGTAAATTATGACGGCAGTTATCGACGTGATATGAGAGATTGCCATCATTCCTTACGACTGACCATTTGCGGTCCATAAAAAGTCGGATGAATATTGATAGTATTCAAAATATCGGTAGCATCGTACTTTTGGTTTATAGAGTGTTTTATTACAGAGGTCGTTACGTTTAATGAAATATTGTTATTTAGTTTGTTGATGGTTGAATTGTGGAACTGTCTGATATTTCTGGTTGAGAGGTCACTACCGTAATATGTCTTAATTGCGGAAGAACTAAAGTAAGAGAAAAAAATAAGAGACGAAAACAAAAGGCGGTGTTTCTCAATTCGACATGTATGTTTTTGTTGACCTTTTTTTGTTAGAGAGAATAAATTTCAATGTTGGTCTGATTTGAAATTGAAAAAAAAATCCGTCAAGGGTTGAATAACTACCGAATTTTCAATTGTGAACCAATTCTGTTTAAATTTAGCACAAATGTAGTTTTGATGATAATACCACGTTATAAAAACCTGGATCTAATCTGATGATGACAGAAAAAAACTGTCTTTGACTTATCTTTTACTGATAAGTGTAGCTAAAAAGTGTGTATTAAAATTAATGTAGAACAATAGAGGAACAACAAAATTAAAAAAAAACACAGCCAAGAGCGAGTCGGACTCGCACACCGAGAGTTCTGTACAAACTTGCGACATAAACAGCCATATCTATTGACTACCTGAACAGAGGCTTCTTTTTTCACAGCTCTAAGGGGCCACAGATTTAAGTATATTATGGTTTTAATTTCCACTCGATATCACCAAGCGTTCTCGAGATAAAGGGTAAAAAACAGAGAACAAAGTGATCTAAAAAGGGTTCCGTTTTTGCGTTTCGAGATATGGAACCCTTAAATTGGCAGGACAGGTGCATGCCCCGTTTACTTTGCTCTTTCATTACGTTTAAAATCACCTGAAGGCAAACATCTGCTTAGTAAGAAGTAAAGAGCGTAAATACTTACGTGCAAGAGCAGCGTAAGAGCAACTGGCATCCTCGCATTGAAGAGCACAAACGCGCTTGGTTAGCCGGGTAAGTACGTGTTGCTTTCAACTGCGCGTGCGCAGTGTAGCGGCCTTATCCACCTGGAGGGCTAATTTGTCTTGAATATGACTTAGAAAGATATGTAGAAACGACTTTAAAAAGAATAGGTTTTTAATGTTTGTTACGCGATTTCTCCGTAAATTTTGAGTCGATTTTCTAATATATAATCGTCCCATATCGATGGTATCTGTACCTATCGTTTAGGAGTTACCATCTATGATACATATTTTATCTTTTAGTGGCTATAGCAAAAAAATCGTGTGAGATACCATCATACCACAATTAAAAATACTGAAATAAAAAAACAAATGAAAAGTGGAAAATAAGTTTGCTTCCGAAAGTCCGTAGCAAAAAACCGATGAATCAAATAAAAATCGCAAACTTCCCGGAGTGAATTTATTTTCCAGTTTATGTGTTTTTATTTGGAAGTCGGTCTGTCATTAATTATAAAGTTCACTAGTTAATGTCAATAGGTAAAGTTCAGCTGATAAGTATCTGAACGATACGCTAAATGATACGGTAGATTATCTTTCTCATCTTGTTAATTATCAACCTCTGGCCCAAATAGCAGCCCACATTCCACCTTTTTATGTCCCTTATTCAAATTTCTACCTAATGACAGATTTTATAGCCACTCATCATAATTTAGTCAAACTAATTCATAACTAGGCGTAACAGTTCCCTAGGCGTGTTCTTGATGAATTTTCAATTTTAATAATCGCCATATTTATATGGGAACTTTTGAAATTCGAACCATCTATTACAATTTTACGTATCAAGTGGTTATAGATGCAAGGTTTATTTTTAGAACGTTTATGGGCGTGCATTATCGATTCCGAGGTCGACTCGCGCCATAGAGTTATCATGTTCTCTAAATCATATAAAACCGGTATACTCTCGTTTTTTATTGCGTGAAACTTATCTGTGGTATATCCGACAAGTAGGTAAGGGGCCGAACTTGCTTATAAATTGTACTGGGCCTCGTGGCCTGTGACCAGATTGATTATTTTTTTTATAATCTGTCTAATGACCTTCATTGACTCTCACCGAAGCGTTCAGTCGGCTCTTTCAATGCGTTACTAGTAAGAGAGTGATAATTAGCGGAAGTACCTTATGTTGATGGCAGGGATTTATCGGTTTAAGTTGATTGATTGGATATTGATACAAAGCTGCCGAAAGCACTTCGTCAACATGATTCAGGGATTAGGGAAGACACTTGATGAGTTTATTTCATTAATTTCTAATGAAGAATCACAGAATTATTAAGTCAGATGTTTTTAAATCTTGCTGAGCATGCATCGACTTATTAATTTGGAGAAGCAACATTTTTAATAGCGTAATTAACGTAAGCTGTAGCTAAGCGATGCATCGGATTCAAACACTTGACAACGCACTTTCTAAAAAAAACTACTTGTAAAAGTTTCAATAATATTTAGATAAGTATAATCTCTATGAGCTAAACTGTAGTCACAATAATTACAATCCATCGCTGTTCTTCCAACAAACAATTCAACAAGTAGCACCCACGGTAGCACAAGATCTTATCTCATCTCATAACGTCTTAACAAATCTATCATTCTTATTTTAACAACAACATGTCCATAACAAATTTCCATAAGAAATCCCTAAACGCCATTGTATAAACAAGCTTCTTTTAGATATGCAAATGTTCGGAAGTTAACTCCCATCATCGGAACAATAAAACTAATGACAGGCAATCAGTCAGACTACTGGCAGTCAAATACTTTGTCAAATGCCCAAATACCAGATAGTAAAGACAACGCCTAGGGCCAGAAAACAAAGAAAACCAGATTATCTTGAGACCCTCTGATGGCTTTGCTTGCTAAGATAAAAGTTAATACTCCAACAAATTCAGAACTTACAAAATCGGTTCCATATTTTACCATGGCTCAAGCAAAACTGGCCACATAGAACGTTAGGACGGTGGTTAACCCATGACCTCCCATACATTTGGTGGCGAAGACAATTTACACCTACACAACGATAATGCGCGAACATCTCTATTGATTATGGTCGTTTTAGAATGATTGATAAGATTCAGTCGCCAGAATATCGTAAAAGATTTGACCCTTTGTTGCTTCTGAGCTAAAGATGGTGAAATATTTGAGCTTACCTCTTTGATGTTTACGCTTAGGTTTATTTGAAACAGTGAAATGGTATGAACCAGATTAATTTTATTGGTTTCAATAAATGATTTATACGATATGTTTTTCTTATCGTTCACCTCATAACATGTTGTTTCGGACAGTGCAAAAACCATTTTCTCTTCCTTTTTCTTCTGTCCGGTTTTTGTTGCCCGTGTATCCTTATCTTCCACATAAGCATCACTACTGCACTCATCATCATTTGTAATATCCGAAGAAAGTAACATTACCACGCGGACGATCTAGTATTATATATTTTATAATACTAGCTCGTTCGCGTGGTATGTTACTTTGCGCTCACACTAACTTTAACCCGCGTGATGATCGAAAAAAAATATCTTTCTCTCCCTTTTTCTTTTCTCTTTCTCCCCTATTTCACTTTTTTTTTTAATTAGCCTATGTCCGTCTCCAACTATCTCTGTACCTACTTAAATTCATCAAAATCGGTTTTGGCCATTTAGTCGTGAAGACGTAACAAACAAACTCACTTTTGCTTTTATAATATTAGTAAGGATGTTTCTTTCTTTATTCGCTTATTATGTTTAAGTCCATTGTTATAGAGTTTATGGTTTATGGCCAACCACAATTTTCATCTTTTGCCTTAATCCATACCAAAGATAACCTAAGTTGACATGCCTAGTACACACGCCGACAAATCAACAAAACTAGTTAATAAGTTTTTTTTTATTGTTGTGAGATCAGTATGTAATAACAGAAAAATCGACCTAGTGTTAACTAAATCATTTGGCTTTCCTATCGTCCCATCGTTTTCTAATCGGAAGGCACGTGTTGTTAGTTAAAAAGTAGAAACTATCGTTTAGGTAGTTCCGTATAATGACGTGTAATTTGTCTGTCTGTTAATAAATGACTTATAACCGTTCTGATAAAAAAAACCTCTGGAAAAAAACGCGTTTCGAGAAATGGATTCCCATCATTTTAATGATCTTCAAATACATAACGCTTCGTTTTGTTTACGCCTAAAACTATGGTCGGATTTATTTAAAAAAAAAATGTTTGACCCGTCAAACAGTTTCGTTTTAAAGTTACAGGATCTAATGTTTATGTCGAATCGAAAGTTGTTGCATAGATATATGCAGATATTTTGTAAAAGTTTCAATTTATTCTAAGCTAGAGGTAGGTAAAAGCGGATTTTAGCGAAAACTGTAATTTCGGTGTCGTGTAACTGGTTTTATTTAATTTCCGAGTTCATATGAATAATTAATATTTCGATACTGCGATTTCGAAAGCGTTTAAAATATTCAGTCGAGATATTTTCTCTCTCGCGTTCATTTCTGTTTCTAACATTAATCATGAATATATTTTATTTTACATTATATTAGCAAAATGTTTTGATTTCATATTATTATTCGTGAAGGTCGTATAATTAAGTTGAGTGTATACCATTTTAATTTATTTAACTTTCTTTATTTTTCCAGATGATGATGAAAACTGCTGTTCATGGAATGGTCGAAAACCAACAAATTCTTCGAAACAATGCCATCTACCGGATAACTACAAAATGACAAACAAAGCTAATCTAAGAATTGGTTCGTTGTTGGAGCGCGAGATGGCGCGATTACTGATTCTGATCATGGCGCTCAGCGCGGCGGGAGGTTCCAGCCCCGGCGAAGAGGTGGCGCTGGAGAACATCACCAGGTCTGCAAGTGGCGATTATTTTACCCTCAAGGGTAAGTTTGCACTTCTGACAAAGTTTTATAGTTACTGAAACTAGGCAAAAAAGCTCTTATTTGTAGTATATTTTTATTTCACAATTTCTGTATACTTTTGGTAGAGAGTAGATTATAAACGACCCATCTACTCCATTTTTCCAGGGTCAGACTGCGGCCCCACCCGTTGCATGGAGGTGTCCCACGGCACCGCACTAGCAGCCATCGGAGCTGATGACAGCGGTTGTCGGTGCCAGTGTCGCCGAGAGACTCCCGCCATGCGCGAGGATCAGCACATCTGTGTCAATCATATTGACGGTAAGTGTACTGTTACAGAATCATTGGCGGTATTAACTAGCGACCATGTTGTGTGTTAATATTTGTGTCGTTGCTTTAAATGTGAGTCAGGGATTAGTTCATCATTCTACTATTTTAAAACGTCAGTGTTTGGTTATGAAAAATAAACACTTGTGTGCAAGCAATATAATTATGGACTTTCTTTTAGCAATTATTTGAAATCTTCTTAGGCGCAAAGACCGCCCGTTGTGTCACCCTATTTATAAGTTTTATATACCTACCTACTGTTACTAGCTGATCCACGCGGTTTCACCCACGCTGCTCAGCACCTGTTGGTCGTAGCGTGATGTTATATAGCCTGTAGCCTTCCTCAAGAAATGGACTATCCAACACTAAAAGAATTTTCCAATTCCAACCAGTAGTCCATGAGATTAGCGCGTTCAAACAAACAAACTCTTCAGCTTTCTAATATTATAGTATAGATTCGTATAGTGTACGCACGACGACTAATCAAGCAATACAAAACCAGCTTATGAGGATCTCTCATTGTACAGGAAATGCATATGAAGAAAGAAGTAAATGATGCCTTAACGCGTTTTATTTTTACATTCTCCCCTGTAAGAGTATAGAGGAGAATGTAAAAATAAAACGTGTTGCACCGACCCCAAATAGAATGGGACAAGGGCACGACAAATGATAATCAGTAGTAGTATTCTATTCCGTTCTACAAGGATGTGGAAATAAAAGGAACGGAACTGTACCCGTGATCCTCTTGTCTATCTTGATGATATTTTAACATTAATTTAAAATGAAATGAGGTCACTGAACTACAATAAGATTCAAAAAAGCGTGGACATTGGAATATTTTCATACAAAAATATTGATCCCGAACATTTTCAATTTTGACACACGAATGCTACCAAGCGGGCGTTTGACACTCGACGGAACGATTTGTTACCAAGTGGTAACAAGTATTGGTTTACGATTTGTTGAACCCACAAGTAGATCAATTCAACGATTATTATCTACTCTCACACTCTACATTTATCACAATGGAAATAATGACATAGGTTGATGATGAAAAGGTCATAATTACGTATGACCTTTTCAGGGTCTAGAGCTAAGATCAGATGGGAGCAAATTACAGGAACTATCTCATAACGCAGTTTGCATTGACAATGAGAAAGGGTCAAATGAATGGTATCGTTGATGAGAACAATGTACCTTTGCAATGCAAACTACTATAGGAAATCATGGAAACAAAATGGATATCTATGAGGAGGTACATAATTAGGGAACATTCTAAAAATATACCATCAAATACATACTTCATTCCTGAGGCCGTGCGCTGCGTTAGGCGGGCGCACGGCGCGGGCGCCCGCGTGGCGTGCTGTTTCATGTAATCTCATAGATCAGCGCTGCGTGCAACGGGTCGCCCGCCGCAGCGCTCGGCCAATGGCCGTGCGCTGCGTTAAGAAACAGCACGCCAAGCGGGCGCCCGCGCCGTGCGCCCGCCTAACGCAGCGCACGGCCTTAAAGTTTATTGCATTTCTTTTTTTTTCAGAATGTCTGATGGCTAGCTTTGGTCGTGGGGCGACGAAACCTCAAATCCCCTTTGTTTTCTTACCTCTCAAAGGACAAATTATTTATCCCTCAAAAGAAATCATTTTTACTGGTAAGTACAACAAAAAGTCATCTTGACAATTCATAAGTGAAATGAAAAAGTATGTCAGTTACAAAAAGATTTTTCCGATACCGGGAATCGAACCCGAGCCTCCTGGGTGAGAGCCAGGTATCCTAGCCACTAGACCATATCGGATGTGTGGAAGATATTCAAATTATGGTTCAGATTCTACAACATAGTAATCTTTTTTTTTCAAATACTGATACTTCAACATTTTATGATAATATTGATCTTTTTACGACACTTCAATTTAAATATCGCTTAGTTTATTTCATTATACGTATTTATCTTATGTCAACAATGATTAAGCGAGACCTTCAAATACCTTTTTGGAGGTCATAGCATTAAAAAATATAAATAAACCAGTGATTCAATTCTCTTTAGATGTCGAAGACGCAATATGCGCGGTGACTAGCGCTCAGTACCTGTCACCTTCGGGGTGGGTGACCCTCCGCGATCTGATCGACAACGACGTCCCCTTCGGACTGTACCGGGATGAGGGGAGCACCTTTTTGCAGGTAATATTTTTTATACCATGTCCTCATTTATTGAAAGCTGTATTATAATGACGCCTTGTCTGGACGGTCCCATTCCGGGACCATTGAGAATGACCCTTTGCATATAAGGTAGAAGACACACCGACACGAAAATGTTTACTACATATTCAGTATATCATTTTGACCCACACAGAAGCTTGTAGTAATTTATAAAAAAAACTGCAGTTTTTACATTTTCATCGTGTAAGTGAACGAATTAAAGTTTTGTGGGATGGATTGTTTTTTTAGAACTTCGTACCTCAAAAGGAAAAAATGGAACACTTATGGGATCACTTTGAATTCACGTCTGTCTGTCTGTCTGCTTTTATCTCGATAACGGAGGAGTTTGGTAACAAACACCGAGACCCAAGAATTTTATATATTAGATTGTAACAGTATTTTCTGCAAATTAAATCAATTGAATTGAATTAAAATAAAGCTCTCTAGGGACACAGAAACAAGGAACGCAAACAAAAAAAACTATAGGAAGCTTAAAATGCTACAGAAACCGACTCAAAACGCAATCGTACCACCCAAGTAGAAAAAAACAACATCAGAGAACACACAAAAAACAGTAAAATGTTCGTAAAACTTAAGAAATAAGGCAATTATTTTCACATATTTATTGGAAACTTTTTAAAGAGGAAATTAAACGTGTACCTTCTAAGCGAGAAATAATTAAATTTTGAGTCAAAATTATCCAATGTTATGCAACCGGTGCGTCTGTAGAGATCTTTATCTTAAACAAGAACAATATGAAGTGGTGCAGTTTGTTCAGAACACGGATAGCGAGATCTTATTGCAAGATATCCTAAACAAAAATCGTTACTAATATTATAAAAGCGAAAGAGAGTTTGTTTGTTACGTCTGAACGCCTAAATGGCTAAACCGATTTTGATGAATTTAGGTACAGAGATAGTGGGACCCTGGAGACGGACAAAGGTAATTTTAAAAAAAAAAATTATTGCTAAATGAGGGAGAAAGACGGAAGAAAAGGGAAAACTTAGTTTTGCTATTACAATAAATAACAACAGGTAGCTGCAAATCAGGAAAGGGGAACTGTGTTTCCCCGAATTTAACGCGAGTGAAGCCGCGGGCAAAAGCTAGTCTAATATAAATTTGCATTCGGAAGTCAGTGACGACGGTGACTTTGTTTGTTTCATTGACTTCTGAAAGTAAAGTTACCTTTTGTTTTTTTTTAAGTCGGTCGGTTTTACAGGTAAACGCCTCAAACAAACTTAATAAAAAAATATGGGACTATTGCGCGGACTTCCTCTACAGAATGAGGCCTAGCATCAATCATTAATCAGGCCGAATTACGCGGTTCATGTCGGTTAGATGTTGGTACATAGCTAAAATTTTAAAAAGATGCTAGTGCAATAAATAACCTCCTCTGGTTTTAAAAGTCGGTTAAATAACTCACAATCTTAAACAAAACATACCTCTACCTACATTTATATTTCGTTTTCACTGACCTACAAATGGTGTCCAGTGTCCAAGCATATCTAGCTGATAATCGCGATTTAATTAATTAGAGGTCAGTATGCACCGGAATCAGTTACCTACACATATTTAAAATAAAACAAGTGTCATTTTTAAGCATAGTTGTAAAATGCCGTTCCTTATCGTCACGATCTGCTCTAAGCAAGAGCAGATCTGTGACGATAAGAAACGGCTTTTTATTTTATTTTTGTTAATTTTACTCCAAAGTTGGTAAAGTGTAGCACATACAATTTGATGAAGCTATCTGTTTGCCCATCTGTCACACTTTTAGCTCTGGAATTGACGTGGAAAGTTTGATACTGGTTTTGTGTCATTATCTCTAGCGGGCAACACTTGTTCTTGGTGATTTTGGGATGGAGGTATATTAAGCAGAAGGCGAAAATAGCTTTTAATAAAAAAATATTCAAGTAATGCAAGTACCTATATTATAGTAAATTAATTTTTGATTTGTAACTAATACTATTAATATTAATACGTAAGCTAGAGCGCTTTATATTTATATTCAAGATGAGTTCTATCGTCAGTCAGTTATTATTTTTCAAAACTCTATGAACCACGCAAAAACATAACAAAATAAACAACATCGCCATCCATTGAAAATAGTTTTGTAGTATTACTCTACTTTATTACAGAACCCTACTTTATCGGTTGCCGACAAAATTATTTCTAGTGGTCCATACTTACATCACTACTTGACACATTGATTTAAAAAATATCTGTAGAATCTCTATGAAGTCTTTATTTTTATTAATTTCAACAAATAGTAACAACATTTCTTTCCCAACCTTTCTTTTCGGTCAAAAGATTAATGTGCCACATCTTGCAACCTAAGTGCAGTTGATAACATCTGGGGTCTGGGGGCAGCTATACTAAATCCATAACGCGGTTATGCACACGCGTTGAGCTCATAAATGTTTATCTTGTACCGGACTGCCGGACCGAAACTGGTCCGCTTGATAGCCAAGGACGACTTCACTTTAAACACTAGTATTAATGAAAAAAATAAGATTGACATTAGCACCTTTGCGCTCTTGATAAAATAGGAAATTTAGAATCGAAATGGCGATATTGATTTATTTTACACTACACCTGGAAACCTAGTTACAGAGATTTTGGGATCAAAGTTCCATGATTTCAAATAGTTTTTTTTAATACTTACAAGTTTCCAAAATTTAAAGTTTACTTTAAATACCTCTACAATCCCCGTATTATTCAATGCAGTTATAACCAAAAATGTTTTGAGTGCGCTATGACTGTTATGAATTCTACTAAAAAAAATAATTAAAAAAAAAATGTTGTCCATAAATATATATTAAAAACTCCTTTCTATGGTCCGTTTGCACTTTGTTTACCTAGTTTAAAAAAAAACAAGAATACTTATTCCCAATCTTGATTATTAATTAGGTGGTCTTTAATACAATAATTAATTATGTCTCTGAATACAAATACGTCCAAAAAAATCAAAAGATCGCTTGCCCTATATAATAGTTTCCGGAACCATAATTTATAACATTTAAAAATCCAAGAACCTTTTATAGTTAACTAGCTTTCGCCCGCGGCTTCGCCCGCGTTAAATTTGGGGTAACACAGTTCTTCTTGCGCCTTATTGATTTGTAATAGCAACGCTAAGTTTTCCCTTTTCTTCCCTCTTTCTCCCTCACATCCCACTTTTTTAAATAAAAATTAGCCTATGTCCGTCTCCTGGTTCCCAACTATCTATGTACCAAAATTCATCACAATCGGTTCAGCCATTAAAGCGTGAAGAGGTAACAAACAAACAAACAAACTCACTTTCGCTTTTATAATATTACTAAGGATTCAAATTAACTTAGACTTTCGAAGATATTTTTCATAGAAAATGTAGGTACCTAAATCAAATATTTACCTCTGCTGATGACTACCTTGTGGATTTCGAACCTTCCAATTATTAGTAAAATGGTGAACTAATTAAATTTGTCTTGATGAGAGTCTCAGATATTATATGTATGTTTTCCTTTTAGATGTGTGGTCCTTTTAATTGGTGCGAACGTACAAAGTAGCAATAACATAATTGATTTTGGGCTCATGATTTTATTGAGATAAGATATGGAATCAGATTTTCAATAATACTAATGAGTATTATTACTTTGAAATTCCAATGAATAAAGCAGTTAATAAGTAATTTAAAATTCCAATCAATGAAGGAGTCTGCCCATTACGCACGTGTCAGGCACTAAAAATAAATTTGCATTGACCATGCCCTTGGTCGGTAACAGAATGGTTTAGTCTATTCTGTTACCGACCAACACCTTTGCATGCCAGGCACCAGCAAAATATTCTTGCCGAAAATTGTTGACGCTCCCTTATCATCTCCTTGCCTCCTTTAAATCAACAAAAGATCCACACAGCATGTCTTCTTTTTCCATACTTCTCTATTTCGAAGCTGACGACTATCTAGTCATCTCTTTCACACAGTCCATCAATCGTTTCATTGGTATTAGATACCTTTTGATTAACCATTTGCATATGGTACTTCTTACTGTTAGTAAAACATTAAATTCGTTCGGCTATAAATCTTCGATGCCTCCACGTGTTCCCAACATTAAAACATTTATATTCCTGTAATACAAGTTACGGCTACTTGGCTACGATAAAATGGCATCTCGAGACATCTGGTGTCGCTCCATAGCTCAGATCATATCTCTAATGTTGAAGAACTGTCCATGTACCGAGAATTGACAGATACGTATTGCTAGATTTTTTCCTAGTACTAGGTTCTGGCAGAACCGGTAAGCTTTGTTATGACCTGGATGAGGCAAACATTCGGAGAAGATGTCGGTTTTATTTTGATGGTAGATTTATAAAAAAAAAGCAATCAGAATCAACAAGCATAAATGTAAATTATGATATACTAATCGATTTGGATGCAACACTCAATAAACAAATTAAAGAGCTACATAATAATTACGAAACATAAAACATATCTGATATGTAATACAAAAAGACACGAGCCAATTCTGATAACGAAATCAATATTGCAAATGCCAATGAATGAGCATATATATATACATTGAAATAATCCAGTTCCATCGACCAATCTTTATTACTTTAATGTCGATATCAAGATTAAAACAAAAATAAAACATTGAGATGTTTTATTTTATCATGAACAGAAGTTTTGACGTTGACATGGCGGTAACGATCGAAGCGTCTCCGTTAAAAGTTTAATCGCATTATTTAATAAAAACGATAATCGCGTTTACGACAATCGTAACGTACCTAATAAACTATAATAAAAAACAATCATTTAATTTCTTGATATAAAACGGGTCGGCAACGGTAAATATCGTCATGAAGATATTATCTCATGTTCAAATTTTTTACGTATTTTTGGGCGGTCTCGACAAAACGCTACAGTTTTTTGAATTCATCAATCGAGCAAATGTCTGTCTCAGACGGGCGCGTGTGGAAATGCTACACGGACCCGATGCAGCCCCAGATAAACACGAAGGCGTCAAAGGAGCGATTTGTATAATATGTCCAAATACTTCGCATTTAGATCTGTTCACGGTGATAAAGTTATAAGATGGATTTGCATTTCCATTTTGCTTTCTGCAGGTAAACTCGGAGTAGGCTCGACATTATGTTAACAAATGTACACAAACGTTTTTGGGCGATTCATACTTTTTATTTCTTTAAGCTTTATATTTATCAAGTGATTTGTAACCAAAACTCACGTCTGCTTAGTGACAAATGCTGCAACGAATTGCACTTGATAACTGTTGATTTAATCTGCTTAAAGTTGCGGTTCGAGAAAATAAAGGTGCAAAGCTTAACGCAATTTTTTACATCTTTAGATCGCATTACAAAATTTTGGAACAAATATCTGAAATGATGTAGAAAATCTTTGCAATTTATTTGACAGTGGCGCGGGTCGGTTTCTCTGCACGCTCGGCTGGAGGGTCGCCTGGTGGCTGCTCACGTACTTTGCTCCTCATCTACTCCCTCGCACCTTGCTGCAAGCTGTGCAGCGTTCCGGATCGCAGGCGCAACTCAAAACGCGTTGCTTGGTGAGTCACACATCCACTACAACTGGAACGATTATGTGTAAAATTAATGTAACTAATCGTTTAATTTCTACGTGAATACCAATTAATGACTCATCCACAGATGTACGTTCAATACCCTTCCACGCTGGTGAACTGGTGACGACAGAATCAGCATCGCAGAATCAGGGACTCAGTGTTCTGGAGTCGCTCGCTATCGGCGTATGCGTGCTTCTACTGATCTTCGTGTATGCAGCTGGAATCATATTCTATGTTCATTACAAGCAGAGGCAAAAAAGAAAAGAAAAGGACCCCGAACAAAATCATTCAAATACTATGTCTACTGATAACGGGTCTCTGGAGTCTCGAATCGATATGAGCAATGTGGTATGACAATCTTTTCGGACACTTAAAAAACGGTACTTGGATTTTGTCACACGTCACAATAATTTCTCGGTCGTATTTCAGATGTTGAAAACAAATCCGTTGTTAAAACTAAACGGTATGGGCGGTGGCTTTTTACATGATGGAGGATTTTCTGATGGCAATAAAAGGACAGAAGACACTGTTGATTCGTCGTCCAATAACACACACACTCATAATTCTATGCATAAGGTTGGTAATGCAAATGCAAAGTGAAATTAAACACTTAATGGTGAACAATAGAAAGTATGTAAATATTTTAAAATTATTAGTTTCAGAAACTCAATGCCAACTCAGTGATATCAGCAATGGTACACTCTCGGAGAAAGAAGACTCTCAGGCCATCCATAAGAAATGCTAATTCACCTGAACGAATGAACGAACGTTTCCAAAGACGTTCTGCATCTCCCGATACCCTAGAACGCGCACCACATTCAGAACTATCCATTGTAGACTGTACTGTAGAAAATAATTATAACACGAACCGACAACTGCCATCTTCAAATGGAGACTCTTCGTATAGAAAGAAATTATATTTCAATCCAGTCTTTTTTGAAACCGAACTTCTCAAGGTAAGAAAATGAATCCATCGTTTTAAAATAATAAACTGTATTGAAATTTTGTGTATCAATTATTAACATTATGTTTATACAATTCCAGAATCCACCACCGGCAGCTATTGATTTTTTGATAAAAATCCGAGAAGTAATGTCTGTTGCAAAAGAAAAGATGACATCAAAACGATTCATCCCTATATTATCAGATATTCCTGAAGAAGATATGTACCACGCTATAGATTTAGGTTGGGATATCCCTTGCGCACGACGAGGTCGCAGATTTAGTGCAATCAGTCTTAAACAAGAAAACAGCAGAAAAACTGCTGTCTGTGGAGGATGCCCAGGATGCGATAATAACGCACGACCACACAAAGTAGCCCTAACTAGGTCTAACTCATGTAAGTCATGTGTTAGTGAAGATTATAAACAGAGAATTGTAAGAAAATGGTTAGACGAAGTACCGCTGCCAACAAACAACTCGAAACCTGTGAAATCTGTAGCGAAGGTCAGTGGAACTCCAAGAGCTGTTGACCCCAAGAAGAAAGAAGACGCGCGTCCTAAATCAGCTGAATTGATTAGATCCGAAACGCCAAAACCTAAAGTTACTGAAAAGAAACCTAAAGTCACTGAAAATAAACTTACTAAAGTAATTGAAAAGAAATTGAAAGTTACAGAAACCAAACCCAAAATTACGGAAACGAAACCCAAAGTTACAGATAGTAAGCCAAAACTTATTGAAACAATTACTAAAGAAAATATTCGTGAAATAGAATCAAGAGAAAACTTTACTAAAGAACTATGTCTACAAGAAATGAAAATTATTAGTAAGCCAATCAATCCAAAAGAAATTGAAATCATACGAGTAACTACAGTCCCAGACCTCAATGGATTAAACAACATAGTGAATATAAACGAAGCAGATAAAATATCTAAACCAGTTGTTTCAACTCCACCTCAAGAGAAGAAGAGTCCATCTAGCCACACATCAAGACGAATTAGGAAGAAACTTCCTCCACCACCACCACCTCCTGTAAACCCACCAGAGCCTCCTCAAGCTGATGACGAAGAGGCTCCAATTCCACCAGAAGTCAAAGTAAAGATGGAAGCGGTCATACGTGAACTGAACACTTGTAGACGTGTCGAACCTATAGAATTAGAAGAAATTAAAATGGAAACAATTTCTCCGATAGCACCTAAAATAGTTATACCTGTAATAGCGGCTGACAACCATTACTACAGTGACGATAATACGCTCTCTAATAGAAAGAAAAAACAAATTTATGGAAGTCAAAATAACTTCATGGAATTTGATAGTTTAGAACGCAGCATGATGAAGAAGCGAAGGTTCTCGGTCGCCTGTGGACCCGAATTATTCCATAATGATCGATTTGAACATGGTCAGAATCTACATGATACTAGGGAACGGCTAACCAGTAGCTGGCTTGATGTGAAAAAAGCTGTCGAAGAACCTCAAGTCTTTAATCAGAGCGAAGTTTTTGTTGATAATATGGAACCCATGTACAACAATCTTGACGATCTTTCAAAGCCTGGCCCATTAACCATCCAAGTTCGCGGCTCTCCAATAGAAAGCAGACGTAACTTTAGCAAAGATGATTTTGATCCCGATACTCTCGACAGACGTGACACAAAGAAACGCGTGGAGAAAATACTACTTAAATCAGCTGGTAGCTTTAAGTATAAGTCAACATCTTCAGAAAGTGAATCATGCAGGAAATCTCCAATAGCCATTACGACGCGCAAGATTGGCAATCTGAGACAAATATACGAAGCTAAAGCTAAGGCGCAAGAGGAAGAGATTAAATTCTATAGCAGACGTGGAAGCATTAGTTACGGTCAGGACCTACAAGCATTCATGAGATCTGGCAAAGCGCCAGATTTGATCAGACACATTGAAGGACAAAAAGACCCCAAGCCACCAATACCACCAAAACAACGCCGAGGATCTGATTTATCTCCTAAATTCTACAGGTCAACTCGTGAAAGCCCGCCTGGTGATCGCCGCAGGATGATGGATGATAGAGATAAATTCCTAGGGTATACAAGACTTGATAACTTGAACGCTCGCCGTTCCGGACGTCGATCTGCCAGAACCAGATCTCGAAGAACTGATCTAAGGAAACTATACAGAACTGAAGATTCTGGGTACATGAGTACCGACTCAAATGAATCGAAATGTAGAGCGAGGTATTTGATGCAGTTGAGACCAGTAAAGACAACAATTCCAGAACCTGCTCCAGTACCAGCTGTTAGAACTGCTATAATCAAAACTGCACTACCGATCGAATCCGACACTGATGATTTAGAATCCTTGTGTGATGGTAGAAGTGAATCTGGCGGAGAGAGTGTAGAAACAGATTCTGTGTTCTTTGGGAACTTCGATGACTCAAAGGAGATTTTCGCAGAGTTAGGACTTAGTGCCTTTGAGCCTCAAAGTAAAATGATGCAGAGTCATGAGCAAATTGATTCAGGCTTTATGGGAGAGACTAATATCATTTTGAGCGGTGACAGCGACTCGGAGCATAGAAGTGTCATATCGATTATGACAGGCCACGACGGAAGAGCTTCGGCCGCATCGATTAGTAAATTAGACGACGCCCCTTATTTACATACCATAGAGTGCTAAGTAAAAGCATTCAAAATATAAATTTAAATAAGTTTGTACATAACGATTATTAAATACAATATCGAATTATAATGAGTACCATTAATTATGACGTGTAATAAATACGATTTGTTATTAAATAAATAAATCGATATTGAAAGTTAGATACTTATATTTTAATTAAAAATTAGAATCGTTAGAAGTGTTAATTTGTAACGTATTTGTAAAATAATTTAATGTGTATAGTGTGGATATTGATAGAGTGTGGAAGTATTTAAAGTAAGTTGATAGTCACCGAATTTTACCTCATACCTTTTTGCGGTATTACCGTTTGATTGATATCTGTTAAAACTTGCTATTTACTGTACTATTAATTTCTTAAATTAGGAGAGCTATTTATTGAGATGTTCGAAATATGAACAACCCACCATTGATGTTCGTGCTTAAATGTTTTAACTTATCTTCTTTAAATTAATTATTTTATCTTTTGTATTAATTAATTGTTATCCTTGTATGCCATTTTATGCTCAATTTATTTTTAATTATCAGTTTTTAGTCGTAATGTATATAATTAAAGAATTATAGTAATAATATAATTATGTTTTACGAATTTGTAAATTTTTATAGCCGGCCGGTTGTGCAATCAAATTTTTATTAGTTTTTTGGGAAATATATGGATTGGAGTAATTTTTATGGTGTATGGTGTACGTAAGAGGCTCAATTATTTATTGAAAATTATATTTTTAAGTGAGATAATGAAATGTTATAACAAAGTAATTTGCAATATAAATGTAATCTTTTATTTAGTCAGTAGTGTGTCCGGGACTATGTTGTGTAAAGATTTATATTTTCAGAATTTGTAAACAAAGTAGGTAATTATAGAAGATATTTTTGTATGAATAAAATATATAATGTTGTGTTAAAAACTCTGTTGTTTCATTTTTTTCCTGAAATAAGCACGATCAGCAAAAAAGTTAAGTTACCAGACTTGTCAGATATAGTTGTTTTTTTCTTAGAAAACGAAGGACGTTGTCAGATCAAAAATTTATTTAATTATTTTTCGTTTTCTTTTAAATAATTTTTACATCATTCGAAAACATTTATGTATTTTCTATAAAATTTTAACTGGTGACATCTCTTTACCTTTACTATTCTACAATTATTAACTTTGTATAGCCTAAATTAAAATTTATAAAATACAGCTCCAAACATAATACCCACTTATACCAGATTTTACGAAGAGGTTGTTACTTTAGTAAAGATAGGGTATCAGAAGAAAAAACAGATTTCCGCTACTTTATAGATTAGGTAGGTTTAGAATTTTACCACGACACGCCGAACATAACTCCTCAAACCAACCCAGCCGCCGTGGGACATGCTTCGGGCGTCGGCTGCCGCGAGACTGCTCCCAGCCACCGTAGGCGCGGGTCTATGGACGGCGAGCAATGGGTAGCTCACCGACCGTCCGGCTTGTGACGACAGGCCGTGTCAACGGCGCGTTCATAATCCACGCGCGCCGCCTCACTAAGTTGTCAGCAAGAGAGAGAGGCCTGCCTGCCGGGGTTGTAGGTTTTTCGAAAAAGATACCACGGCCTGGAACACAACATACACAAGAAGGAACATGGATAGGTTTAAGTCAGCAAAAGTCTGACACTCCCTCCGATTCCAAAGGGAGAAGTTATTTGATGATTTCCCATCCGAGAAAACCGAACATAACTCTCAAAAATAAAATCTACACATGTAATCAAATACTTAGTTCTAATTTTAAAGCCAATTTTTTCTTTTTTTAGGGTACTAAATTTAAATTTGACGCGCCAAACGGCCAGTACTTTAAAATTATCACCGCCATCTGTTAACAGTCAGTGCAGACATCGATTTTTTTTTAATTCGAATAAAATGTAAATTTATAAATCCTACGCATCTTAAATCACAATCTATCGAAGTCAAGCGATATCTTTGATCACACCGAATTAATTTATGTTTTTCAATTTACACTCACGCTTCTTGATGCAGGTATTTCATCAAATAATTTAAATTCGATGATGATAGAATGTGCGTTTAATTAATGTTACATCTCTCATTGGTTTTATTTATCTATACTAATATTATAAAGCTGAAGAGTTTGTTTGTTTGTTTGTTTGTTTGAACGCGCTAATCTCAGGGACTACTGGTTTGAATTGGAAAATTCTTTTAGTGTTGGATAGTCCATTTCTTGAGGAAGGCTATAGGCATCACGCTACGACCAACAGGTGCTGAGCAGCGTGGTTGAAACCGCGTGGAACAGCTAGTATAAGATACGATGTAAGTTCATTATTAAAGTACCTCTTCGGGTGAGATATACGTCGATACATATGTAGCATACATCTACGCGAATTACTGGCAGATGATCCAGAAAATCAGTGACGTTTCGATAAAATAAAGACAAGATCAGGAGGTCACAGGTCACACACATCAATGAACGTCACATAGAAATGTTCAATGTTTTTTTTTCAAATCAGCAGTTTCTTACAAAATTGGAAAAGCGATCAATCCCGGCCTTTTTAGTTTTAATGTATAATTTGTGAAAACAATATAGTATTGGGTATAATCTGCATAGTCCTTATATAAGCTGACCAAGATTTTTGGCTGGACCTTTTTTTTTGCGGACGGGCAATCATCAAATAATTTCCCCCGGAAAGACTTTCAGACTTTACTGACTAAAATCCACCCATGTTCCTTCTATTGCCCTTTACGTTCCGAGGCCGCGGTATCTCTTTCGAACTACGCGCAACCTCAGCCCTGGCAGGCCCCTCTGCTTTGCTGACATCTCTTTGAGGCGCGCATGGAACACTAACACGCCGTCGATACGGCCTGTCGTCAATAGACGGACGGAGCTTTGTCGGGACCTTAAAAGACACTATGACCTCTGAGTTTGTTTCGGCTGTTTCTTCTCAAAGCAGTCGCGTACAAAACACCGCACCGGCCTCTTTCAGTTTTATAAAACAGGCCTTTATGTGTTTGTAAAAACCTACTTCCAAATTAAACATCATTTATCATTTAACACTGGATTAAGTGAGATCAAATTATACTACTTGATTGAAATAGATTTATAAACTTGATGTGGGTAGGTATTTATTGATAAGTGTTATCACTATACATACAGACTGGAGAGTTATTTTAGGCGTTAACACCATCGGCCCATTAGCTCAGTTGGTTAGAGCGTCGTGCTAATAACGCGAAGGTCGCGGGTTCGATCCCCTCATGGGCCACTAATATCTTTTTCTGCCCTTATTTTATTTTTAATGCATTCATTTTCAAATTAATTATGTGCTTTACTTCAGCAAAGCAAGATTTCTATTGACTTATTAGCTCATTTGGTTAGAGCATCGTGCTAATAACACGAAAGTCACGGGTTCGATACCCTCATGGCCCACATTCATATTTATCAACCCTTATTTTAGTTAAATGCATTATTTTTAAAATAAATTATGTTCTTCACTTCACTTTGTGATACTTTACTAATTCGGCGAAATCAAGTTTTATGGGTTTCAGTTAGTTAATGAGTTGGTTTTAATTGAAACATTTCATGAGCTGTCGTAAATTATTCGGAACGTGATTTTAAATTGAGAATAAAACTTGTCTTAAAAAGATAGCTGTGGCCCGTGAGCTAATTAATGGGCCGATGAATACTATCTTTAGAAATATAGGACTAGATTTATAAGGCATGATGCCTGGGGTCTTGGTCTGCTATTACAATAGTGTCAGAATGGTCGATCACTGATCGCATAATGGTTAATTTTGACAAGTTTGGTAATCTGCTACATACTAAACTTGTCAAAATCAACCATTATGCGATCAGTGATCGACCATATCGACCATATAGATCGACGTAACTGCATTTTAAACAGATTGTCAAACGTTTAGTTTATTTGCACGAAAATGATATTTTAAACGTAGTTTAAAATGTGCAGGTTCAATACAGATGTTTTGTCACTGACAAATATAAGGGCATCTTCAAAAAAAGAGGGTTGTGGCCCATGAGGGGATCGAACCCGCGACCTTCGCGTTATTAGCACGACGCTCTAACCAACTGAGCTAATGGGCCGATGACTATCGCTTTCAAAATATAAGATAATAGCATTTTCCTGCGGCTTTGCTCACGTTAAATTCGGGGTAACGCAGTTCCCCTTTCCTAATTTGCAGGTACCTGCTACCGGTAGTTTTTGCCCTTGCTCCTTATTTATTGTAATAGCAATGCTAAGTTTTCCCTTTTCTTTCCTCTTTTTCCCACATTTCCCATTGTTATTTTTTAAATTAGCCTATGTCCGTTTTCAGGATCTCAACTATCTCTGTACCAAAAGTCATCAAACAAACTCACTTTCGCTTTTATAATAGATAATAGTAAGGATTATTAATGCGAATGTTTAGGAGGATGGATGGATGGATGGATGTTATTCTTTCACGTCAAAACGGCTGAACGGATCTTGATGAAATTTGGCACACAGGTATATTATCTGGAACAACACATAGGATACCTTTTTTCGATTTAACGCGGGCAAAGCCGCGAGTGCCAACTAGTATGAGATACAAATGTTATTGTTTCTTCACCTACTACGCGGTGAATGTATAATATACAGGGTGTAAACGAATTCTTCACGAAGCTGTATTATATTGCTGTTGGCACGTTTTTTTTTTGTAGGCTGAATAATCACATTTCGCGGTACAACGCAGTCAAAACAGTGTGCTAATACCCTGCAATGGGACAAGGGCAGGAAAATGGTGACTTTGATACATAGCATACATTTGTTTTTGTTTTTAAAATTTACCCTACTTTTGCAACAAACATTTCATTATTTACAATCTCCCTTTTTACCAATTTTATTGAAAACCGGCGTTGACAAGTGATACAATAAAATTAAAAACCGAAAATTAATTTCATTACGCAGTTTTACGACAGACATGTTAATTTACAAACGTACAAATATCGGGATCACATTACAATCCGTTGGCAACTCATTTTCCTCATTTCAAAAACATTAAATGCGGGGAATGTACGTAATTAACATTGATTTTATTCGTTGTAAGTTATAACAGGATCACATCAGCAATGCGGTTGTTAAAACAAATGAGTAGCGGGTGTTTGCTTTTTCTAAGCTTCCGTTTTCTTATTGGATTAAATTTGGCAGTTTATAATGAAAGGACCGACTCACTTTGACTTAACTCTCAATAAAACATTCGAATGTGAGTTTTATATCTTGTTTAATACGGTACAATTTTCAACATGGTATAGAAGGTTCTTCTGTAATGCACGAGATTAAGCTTACAACGGTAGCAGACGACTGTATTAAACAAATCATTTTCACAGTTGTAAAATATGGATATTCATGAACTGACAGATGGGGCCTCTGGATCCATACTTGAAAGTATGGATCCAGAGGCCCCATCTGTCAGTACTAATATTATTAATGTGAAAGTAAATCATTTTTTTCGTCTGTTTGTTACGACTAATCGGCTGATCGATTCGTAATGAAACTTGCGAAGGATATAGATTTGATCCTAAAAACCGGCCAAGTGCAAGTTGGACACAGGGTTCCGTGGGATTAAACAATTCTTTAATTGCTTATTCAAACTTAATGTAAATTTATTTAGTACTAGCTTCCACCCGCGAATTCGTCCGTGTAGCATAGTTACTTTGGGCTAACGCTAACTTTAACCTGCGTGATGATCGAAAATAGCTTTCTCCTTTCTTCCCTTTTCTCACTTTTTTTTTATCCTATGTCCGTCTCCAACTATCTCTGTACCATAATTCATCAAAATCGGTTTGGTCATTTAGCCGTGAACACGTAACAAACTCACTTTGGTTTTTATAATATTAGTAAGGATTTTAATGAAAAATAACCGCACCGCAAAAAAAAGTTATTTCAGTTTCATGCACAGAATGCTTTTTGCATTTATGGCTACTCAATTCAAATAGGAGTTGATCCTTACTAATATTATAAAAGCGAAAGTGAGTTTGTTTGTTTATTTGTTTGTTACCTCTTCACGCTTTAATGGCTACACCGATTTTGATGAATTTTGGTACAGAGATAGTTGGGAACCAGAAGACGGACATAGGCTAATATTTTTTTTTTAAGTCGGATATGAGGGAGAAAGAGGGAAGAAAAGGGAAAACTTAGCGTTGCTATTACAAATCAATAAGGCGCAAGGGGAACTGTGTTACCCCAAATTTAACGCGGGCGAAAGCTAGTTCTCTAATAAAAATTCAATGCATTCTACAAGAGATGATAGATATTACATCTCTATTGTGCTATGATAAGTGTGGGAACCATTGCGGCCGCGATCTACATACATACATACATACGCGGTGCACTTTACAACGTAATGTAACATTCCTCATCGCCTTCGAAATTGAAATGTAAGTGCAATAAATTATTGAATTTCTGTTGGTGTTAGAGTGCATGCTAATGTTATGTTCAGAGCGTTTAAATATACTTAATTATGATAATACATGATACTATATGATACTACTATTAATAGTTTTTAATTTGAGACGTAACAAATATAAAGCAAACTGTAAAATTGTTACTGAAATGTTAATGTTGTAATATATAAAATATTCGTGTCACAATGTTCGTTTCCATGCACCAACGAAACGGCTCGACCGATTCTTATGATTTTTTTATGCATATTCAGTAAGTCTGAGAATCGGCTACTATCTATCTTTCAAACCATAGCTAGTAACAAAATAAAATATTAATACAGATTGCCTCTATTGTCACTCTCTGCAAGACAGTCCTGTTACAGTATTTTTTTTTACATATTTGACAACACGGTTTCGTAGCGCCAGACATTGCAAAAACAATACTTGTAACGCTCCTTCAAATAAAATTACAAAACTAAATTTGTTCTTCATAGCATCTTAATATAACACAAAGTTACGGTTGCAGTTTGATAAAATTGACGACATGGTTGGCGTAGTGGCTGAGCGATCGACTGCTGCGCTGCGTGTCGCGGGTTCGATCCCCGCACGGAACAAATATTTGTATGTCCTACAGTTAGTTGTTCCGGGTCTGGCTGTTTGTGTTTGTGACTTTAAATGTTGGTAAACGCACTCACGATACAGGAGAAAATCCCAGTTAAAAAAAATGTGAAGACATACACTGTGCCTTGTGATTCAGTTACACTTTATATTCATTAGTCTAGCTTAGAAGTATGAAGCTTTGCTACACGACAGTGTAAAATCATCCATATAGAAGATTAAGTGATTGGGTGTAATGTAAAAATAATAATTATAATTATAAAGTAGAGCGAAGTATCTGACCTGTTATGATTTAATTCGGAGTTAACCCCAAACTCATAGGTGCATGGTTATCGAAAGCGTAACCCTACAATTACGGTGATTAACCGGTGATTTTCGGTGATCGTCGAGCAGGCAGCATGAAGCGCTACCTACTTGATCAATGAGATTAATTTTCGATTACTGTTATTATTTTGATGTAAGTGAAGATCTTCCGTTTAATTTCGTGTTCACCGTGAAAAGTTACATACTATACAGTATTGTATCTTTGTTTTTTTTTTTTTAAATACTCGAGAATAAATATAGTGCGACAATATTTGAACACGTATGGTGTGGGATGGGACAGGGATAGCATATTTTCTTGGTCGCTGTCTCTTACTTGCCCTCTCTTTGCCATATTAAGTTTAACTACACACACAAATTATTTAATTAATTTACTCAAATGCTTGTGTTGTCTATGATTTACATGCTTTTAGCTTATTTAATATTTCTACCCCAGCAATGGCAGTACCTATGTGTAATCCAGTGTTTAATCTAAGATTTTAATGAACCATACCATCAACTTAGAAATCAATATATTTTATCGTATCTTTAGCACTGTTTGTCGCTTATTTCAAATGAAAATTTTCATCGGCTCATTAGCTCAGTGCTAATAATGTGAACTTAAAACCCTAAAGTAAATCCGAAAAGAGACCTATGAGGGCATGGGTCTCTTTTTGGATTTATTTTTGGCCCATTAGGTCAGTTGGTTATAACATCGTCCTTATAACGCCGAGTTTGATCCCCTAATAGGCCACAACACAACCCTCTTTTTGGATTTATTTTTGGCCCATTAGGTCAGTTGGTTATAACATCGTCCTTATAACGCCGAGTTTGATCCCCTAATAGGCCACAACACAACCCTCTTTTTGGATTTATTTTTGGCCCATTAGGTCAGTTGGTTATAACATCGTCCTTATAACGCCGAGTTTGATCCCCTAATAGGCCACAACACAACCCTCTTTTTGGATTTATTTTTGGCCCATTAGGTCAGTTGGTTATAACATCGTCCTTATAACGCCGAGTTTGATCCCCTAATAGGCCACAACACAACCCTCTTTTTGGATTTATTTTTGGCCCATTAGGTCAGTTGGTTATAACATCGTCCTTATAACGCCGAGTTTGATCCCCTAATAGGCCACAACACAACCCTCTTTTTGGATTTATTTTTGGCCCATTAGGTCAGTTGGTTATAACGTCGTGCTTATAACGCCGAGTTTGATCCCCTCATAGGCCACAACCCTCTTTTTGTTTTTTTTTTTAGAAATAAAATTAGTACAGGTTGGTCACAGTAATAGATTCTATTAAATAACTAAACGTTCTCTATAAAGGAGTTTAGTGTATACAAACATATTTAATGTTATAACTTTTTGGTATATTTTGCAAACCCGCAATTTGTAACCTAAGCCTTTCGGAACGGTCAGTGCTTAAGACTGATAAATACAACAGGAATCCGATGCGTGACGTACAAGACTGGGTTATATGGCGATTGCCTTATTGATACAAAGACTGGTACACAAAGGGTAAAAACGCCAAAAAACACGTTTCTTGTAAAGCACCTAAATTTTTCACTGTATTTTATTTAACTCTAGCGACCCGTCCCAGCTTCGCACGGGTAAAATATATGAAGACATAGTATGTTAGATAAAACTAATAAAATCTTCACTATCACTACATAGTATAAAACAAAGTCGCTTTCTCTGTCCCTATGTCCCTTTGTATGCTTAAATCTTTGAAAATCCCCACTTTTCTCTACTATATGTATGTATTATACATAAAAACCTTCCTTTTCTTGAATCACTCTATCTATTAAAAAAAACCGCATCAAAATCCGTGGCGTAGTTTCAAAGATTTAAGCATACAAAGGGACATAGGGACAGAGAAAGCGACTTTGTTTTATACTATGTAGTGATAGTGAAGATTTTATTAGTTTTATCTAACATACTATGTCATCATATATTTTAGAAGTTTAATTTAACTCACAGTGTTTTTCGACTGAATAAAAATTTTGCATGAAAATGCATGGTCAGCTACGTGACGTCATTTTAAATTTAATATTGTGGAGTCTTAAAGATAGCAAATTGGATATTTTTATATATTCTGATGCTAAGGATATAACGGGTGAGGCTCCTAGCGTCAGGCGCCGCGCGTAGCTTAGACGGCGTGTTCGTGGTCCAGACGCGCCTCAAAAAGTTGTCAGCAAAGCAGAGGGACTAGGGCCACTGCCTGCTGGGGTAGCGGGTTGTTCGAAAGACATACCGGGGCCTCGAAAAACAAAGGGCAAAAGAAGGAACATAGATGCGTTTTAATCAGTAGGTAAAAGTCTAACACTCCCCCCAAAGTGGGGGAAGTTATTTGATGATTTCTCATCCGCAAACAAAAAAAGGTATCAAAGGTAGAAGGGCTTGCTGAGAATATTACGAGTAAGCGTGTTTTTTAAATTGTTTAGACAGAGACCGTCCAAAACACAAATAACTGGTGCTGACCGCACAGCTGCTAAGACAAAATGGATTGGGGTGGTCACATCTGCCGCAAATCGGAGCAACAAGGGGCAAAACCACTCAGTGGACACCAAAAAGCAAGAAACGATAACGCAGCATCCCCAAAAAGAGATGGCGGGATGAGCTGGAGTCTTTCTCAAAGGATTGGCCAATAGTCGCACTAAGCAAAAAGGAAAAAGGCCTTTGCCCTGCAGGCTGTAGGCATAGAGACTTGTAACACTCGCACTCAGAATTGACAGAAGGAAATTCGAAATATGAATATTTAAAAAATAAAAAAATCAAAGTTGAACCAAAATGAAAGAGGTTGGTGCAACAGAGGGGGTGAAATACCCACTCTGTTACAGACTTATAAAAAAGTGAGTGTGTGTGTATCTTCGCAATTTGTTCTAACTTGTGGTTTAATCAGTAATTCAGAATATCGATAATCCAGTTGTTATTGGCATTTACATAATTATCGAATAGCAATGGTTTTTTGTACAATAAAAATATTATCATAATAATCAGATAAATAGCTTACCTTTCCCTTCTCATTTTATTGTTTACTTACAGTAAGTACTACAAGCTCCTTGATCCACTTTTATTTTTCACACGATAGTCACATCGGCCCATTAGCTCAGTTGGTTAGAGCGTCGTGCTAATAACGCGAAGGTCGCGGGTTCGATCCCCTCATGGGCCACAACTATCTTTTTTGATACGCCTATTCTGCTTTTGGAGAATAAATTGGAATAAATCTTTTAGTTTAGTATATTATTTAAGGACTCCGTTTCTCGGCACAGATTTTCAAAATGGCTTCTTAAGGCAGTGTTTTTTACTATAATTTTACACCTTCCACATTCATCCCAGGCCTTCACCAATTTCTGCAAGGAGTTATGTTTGCTGATTCTAAATTTCCTTGTATAGAGTACAAATTATGTTGTCAATCGATTAACCTTAACAACTCCAAGGATGATTTAAACTAAGGACCTGCTACCCTACTATGACATCTTATAGCAATTCTTATTCCACTGAGGGAAAGAGACAGAGCTATACAGGGTGTCTAGCACCATCTCTTTCCCTCAGTGGAATAAGAATTGCTATAAGATGTCATAGTAGCCCTTCTGATGACAGTTATTATCCCAGTTCAATCCCGTCTCCATAATAATTAGTAAACTAGCGCCGTCTGGTGGCAAAGTGAGAAACATAATAATACCATAGACATTAAAGTTAACTCAAACGTGATGTGATCAAGTACGTTTTGTCTGTGATACGAAACTCGTACCATTATATTACCGACATGAAATTCCACATAATCTTGAACCCATAATCATGTCTAATACAGTCTACTATTTCAGTAGACAGATCTCATCGGCCCATTAGCTCAGTTGGTTAGAGCGTCGTGCTAATAACGCGAAGGTCGCGGGTTCGATCCCCTCATGGGCCACTCCCTCTTTTTGTATTATCCTAAAGACTAATCTTCGTTACAAGATTTAGAACTCTACCTGCCCTAGTAAATAGACACTGCAGAATATAAGATGATTGTCCATAAACAAGGATTTTATATTTGCAGATACTAAAATACGGTTGGCTGAAAATTTGCGCTTCACTTAAAGCACACATTCGAATATGGAACATTCAATATTTGAAAATCGCTCACAAAATAGACTAAACAGGTTTTAATTCTCTCAGTTGTGGTGGCAGTGGCCGGGCAAGAGCAGTTTTCTAAACTACTAAACTAGTATATTTACTATTATTTAAATAAATGTGAGGTAGAGTTTATTCTCTGTATGTGCTGACTTCACAGTCTGACACTGATTCGCGAAATAGTCGCTTAAATACATAACTTAACCGATGTGTCGCTTCGCGCACCAATAATTTTTGCAGTTTTGCTATTTCGCACTCGATTATCGATTTGTTTAAATACATTGATTAGTACATCACTATGAGTGTGATGCGAATTTGTGGGTATGACTAAATTCATGACTTTAGTACGTAACTATAAACTCTCCCATAGTCGGGCACAGGTCTCTTCAAAAGTATTATTTCCCGAATTTAGCAGAATCGAATTTGATTATAATCTATGGTATAGACTAGGACGGTTTTTTTGGTGCCATGCAGATCCATAAATGTTGATGTACATTTACATCCATGTTAGCTAGGGAACAGGGTAATTTGTGGAACAGGTATCAAACCGTTTCAGTAGAACGGAACAGTGACAATATTTGTACGGACAACAGGCTTTCTACTGTTCTGCAGAACTTGAGGTAATAAACACTTCATGATATTATCTCACAATTTAGAGGTACCTGTTACATAGGGCATGTGTTACGAGTATGTTGCCGTGACGTCACTGCGGGTGGTTTTTGACATTGTGATAAGTCTGTGATGAGGGCTGGTGATATGTTGGCTGGATTGAGAAAAAATTATCAGGAAGTATGTTGGTCTTAAGAAAATGAGCTGAAATGTACTAGAGATAAGATTGAAAATTCAACACAGGAGACAGAAAAAAAAATTATTGCATATTTTACAATATAGGAACCAACCCCTTTCTGGAAGCTTGATCAAGTGATGCAAAAGTGCGCACATGCGTTCGATAATTAATTGAAATGCTAGTTCGATAGTTAGTTAAAATGGTAGTTGATGAGCTAACAGCTAACAAATTTGTTACTGTCGGTAGGGAATGGTTGAAAAAAAAAGCAACACGGTTAAAAATAGCTGACAGGACTAACTTTTTGGAAAATACAATCTTAAAACATGAGAATTGGTTCTTTTTACAACCACATTCGATCACTTATCAAACTCTTACTTTCCTGAGTTGAACATGACAAACAAAACCATTTCCTAGATAGTACAGACCTAAATTGCGACAACTTACAGGATAATTCACACTTACTTGATACCTAATATAATCAATTGCTTATCGATACCAGTTCATAATCGAGTTGAGACTCATAAGAAACGCTCTCCACTTTCTTGTGATTCACATAAAGATTCTTGCAACACTGATTTGTTGAGAAGATTATGCAAATTGTTATCAATATTCGTATTTATGAATCACTTTGGTAAAGTAACGGACATTGAGGGTTGCCAGGGTATCTGACGTTTCGTATCATTTGAAACAAAAACCAATGCTGCATTGAAAAGGAACGGAGAGTTCGGTTCGTACGCACGAATATAGACAGCCCGCTGGTTTGAACGTTCTAATGCAGACGTAAAAAACTACATTGGTCCACATTTTGTTAGTATTATCATTAAAACTTATGCTTGTAAGTTTACGTAAAGGTGACGCTCTTGCAGACCGGGGACCTTTAGGGTTGCGGGTTGTTCGAAAGAGATACCGCGGCCCCGGAACATAAAGGGCAAAGAAAGAACATGGGTGGTTTTTAGTCAATAAAAGTCTAAACCCCCCCCCCCCCCCCCCGATTGAACAAGCGCAATAAAAGAACATAGTGACGCTCTTTGGTGCATTCTGAACCACCTTCTACAAGTACAGTTTGTGGGAAAATGATTTGCAAGCGTCCTACTTGTCTAATTCAATCATGCGTTTTGGAAACTAATAGGATTGCCATAGTGTTGCAGTGCATCAGGGATGTTTGCGGTGGCGTGTGTGGATTGGGCGCAGCATTGATTGTGGCTAGAATCATAGCCATTAAAAAAAAATTGGTAGTGTGGACTGTTCTTATGAACTGTCAGTTACATGCGCCACCGTATCGTGTTGTAAAGTCAACTAAGACATAGTTTTTTAAGGATTATGTTAATAACCATTTAAAAACCTTCTTTAGAAATACACTTAAAATGTAAGTACCTACATTGAATCCCAGTTACGCCGTGAAACCTATATTATCAGTCATGTAAAATTGTGAATAACTCAATTATCTGTTGTCACTGTTGGATCCCTAAACAAAAAAAAAAGAATTTGAATTTGGAACCAAAGAGTATGAACGGAATTTAGAAAAATATGAGAATTTTGTTCGAAATGTGAAAATAAAATTGCAAACGTTGCGATGTGAAATTTTGAAACTTTTTGAGCTCGTGTGGAATTTTGCAAATCTTGTCCTCAATTCTCAGTACTTTTTGACAGTCTTGTGTGGCAACTCAGACTATGTAACAGTACACAGTAATATCACAAAGTGACACCTGCGAATTTTACAGCTTTCTATAGAAAATTATGTATTTTACATTTACAAACTTCTAAGGAATTACATCACTTCGAAGAAATTTAGTTTTAGAGACCCGTCGTCTACGTAGTTTATGAAACAATTCCTACTCTATGATTAATTTATTGAAATGTGATGTGTGTATGAGAATTATGTCTATCATTCAAGATTTTTGCATGGAATCTTTATGCGCACTCGTCTTTTATTCCCAAATATTTTCAACAGTCATCCTACACCTCCTATTGGTTAACTATATTTTGATTAAGGAAATAGGGACACTGGACAATATAATATTCATTTATGGGAACGTAGAGTTATTCCTCCAGATCTCTTTCTCTATTATTACTTGAGCGACACGTACAGTGCAGAGTGGACCAATGACTAGTCGTCAGCAAAAAGGGGCCAGATAAAAATAGAATGAGATAAAAAGCACAGGGAATTTATTCGTCTATTTGGCGCTGACATGCCAGTGGTAGCGTGGCCGAGCGGTCTAAGGCGCTGGTTTAAGGCACCAGTCTCTTCGGAGGCGTGGGTTCGAATCCCACCGCTGCCAAAGCTTTTTGTTTTGATTATGTTATTATCTGTATTTCGAACTAACTGAATTAAAAAAAGAATTATTCAAAAAAATGCTTGAGCAAATTTCAGAGATATTTGCCACTGTTTATTTTTGCGTAATAATCATTTATTTCTACATAATAAACAATGTTGTAAATAATAATTTATGTTTAAAATAGTTACGTCTACTAAAAGTATGTTTGAATGCACAATAAACATTTATTCATAACCACTAAACATTACTGTCGCGATTACAATATCTTTTGAAACATCAATCAAATTCGACGTTTTTACAATTCAATCGACTTTGCTTATCCCTTCATCATTACTAAATTATAATAGCTTAAGTGTAGTGATGTGAAACGCTGATACAGAATATTTTAGTCGAGTATTTTTAAATATTGCTGGTCCTATGTAATTGAGGTGTTCTACGACTAGCTCATTAAGAACGACATTTAAAGCCTTTATTTGTTCTACATATATTTTAGCTTTTCCTACTATATTTCTGGGAATAAGACTCAGGTACCCACTTTGTTCAGTTGATTAATAATCTCTTTATTATTTCAATAAAAAAAAAAACGTTTTCACAATTAAAATTTAATATCTAATATTTCTACTTACTACCCATTTAACATCAATCTAGTAACTATAACATGAGTCGCGTCACTATTCTATTTGACGCTCACCTCTGCGCAGTAGTACCACACAAAGCACTAATAACTCATTTTTGAAAGTTGGCAGTTCCAACAAGTACGTTATAATCTCAACACAATGCTACTACATACTGGTAAACCGGTTAATTGATACAGTGAACATCAATCATCATCAATGGCTTTTTTAAATTTCGAATTAATAGAACAATTTTGAACTACGTTTTTTTTTACAGCAAGAAACGTTGTTAGGCAGGTACGTCGATTTGCAGTTATAGTTTTTATGTTATCATCAAAATCACTTAAAAATGATTCAGTGATTGTTGCAGCAGTTTTTGTCTAAAGAAAATTGATTTAGATAGCTATTTCTTTAATCAATATTAGGCGTGGAAAAGATTTACTTTGATTTTATAGGCGTTTTGTTGGTAACGTTTCAATTGATGCCGCGCTGGATCCCCAGGCTGTAATGTACTCACATTTGAGTGTAATTGATTGAAATATTGGTCGTAGTATTGAGCCTGAGGGTCAAGGCAGGTGGCAATCATTACAAAGCGTTTCACATGAAGAGGGTAAAATACCCTTAACAAAAACGAACGGCACTTGTTCGACCTGTCATTGCAACCATATTTTTACTCTGGACCATACTCGGAAACCTTCTGGTTATGGAATTTTTAGAGGCCAAATTTTTATATTTTCACAAGATTTTATGTGGTAATTAGCAGGTAACAGCACTAAAAACCACTCGTAAAGCTCATTTCTATTTGTATTTGTGACTAATGTTAGTTTTATGACAGGCATTAGTGACATCTTGCATTTACTTCTTGTCTATATTTCTCTTATTTTTGCTTTCTATGTCAATTTGACTGCCTTGAAGTCTAGTGGTCTCCAGTGCAACTATTGATCATCTTGGTTTCAATTCCCAGGTCTGAATTTGTTATTGACAAACTGTTATTGGGTTTCTGCCATCAGGATTTCTTCAATTGCAGCCATCGAGTTTCGTTTTGTGTGGTTGATGGTAACAGCTTCGCGCCCATTACAAAAAAAAAACTTAAACATACCTAACTGTCGAAATGCGGGTGTACTAACCTATTACGTAGACCTCTTCGGGGTTTACAGGCGCGATATTGTTATCTATTATCTACGTTAATTTGTTACTTCATTCTCAGTTTGAAAATGAAATGAAATGCTTCAACTCGTGCTTGACCTGTTGTCGATATTATTTGTTCTATTACATGTGCTGGAATCACACTTTCTTGTCACGTTAACCAAAGCGTCGTAGCGTTAGTAGCTAAACGTTTAGAATTATTTATTTTGTTTTCAACATAAATGAAGAGAAAGGTCTCACTACTTAAAATCAAAAATAATTATTAATAACAGGGAAAAATAATTTGCTTACTTAAGGACATAATAAACGAAAACATCTATTTGTAAATAAACTATATAGATATTAAAATGAATATTACCTTACCTTAAGGCGAAATCACAATTAAAATAACGTCTTGCTTTCTATTTGTCAAATAAATATACAATCTATAATAATTGAATGTAACTAACCACCTAACTGAAATATGTTGAAGTATCGAAATAATCTATTTATATTGACGAACTATTGCCGCTTCCGTACCAAAAGACATAGTAAAACAGTTTATCCGTGTGTAACAGCCGCGGTGCAATACCACATGTCCGCAGATGAGTCGCACAGGTGCTCTCTGCATCCACTCGCCATTTATCCGACACTCGCGGTACCGGCGAGTCACCTCGCGTGCGCACTCCCCGGGAACACACGTGTTTGCGAAAACTTCGCTCTCAAAAATATCGACTAAAAGTCCTCCCAAATAGTTTAAATAGAACATCCCTACTTTTACTAAAAACCGCGCGCCGCATTCGAAATTCAAAATTAGAAAACAAGTGGTCTATGGTAAAAATATAAACAGTGGACTTTATCAATGTGCATAGATTTTAATTTGATTTATTATAATCAGTAAACATCGCTATGTTTCATTGTTCCTGCATTTGAGTGTTCACACGGTCTTCAGAAGAACGAAACATTAGGTAAGCCATTGCTTTTAAATATTCCTTAATAGGCGCGGTTAATTGAATTGATCTTTTATCTAAAATTTATGTGACTTAATTACGTCATCCAATTAACTTGCTTATCATAAGTTTCGCATTACTTCATTTATTTACATAAACATTACAGATGAAAGTGTTTATTTTAATATTTTTCACGTAAACGGTGAGATTTGCATTTGCGAAAGTAGATCCGTTGAAAATTACACTTCAGGCATCAGTACTGTTCGTTTTAACGAGTACATTGAAAAAAATACGTTTTGCAGACCTCTGATTGGCAGAATAGAAAGTTTTTTTGGCTTACATTTTTTCCTATTGTTACGTAAAATGCAAAAAAGTAGAAACAGGGAGCATGCTAGGGAAAGCGTTAAGAACCTTTAAATTATATTCAATGTTCACAAGATCGTGTACATATGTGCATATAATTACTTACACATACAGATGCACGCGGTGTGCTCGCTTCCGATAATATTGTTCCGGTGAGTTCCCACAAGACGCCTCGACAAAAAAGAAGCGCTCTTGATAATTAACCGGAGTTAATTGACGCACACACTGTACAATACATTTTGATGCGATATTTCACGTTGCCTAGATAGTTAGTTCTTATAAACTTTCTAAAAAAACTGCTTATCGACAAGTGCTCAGATACATGCAAATTCTTCAAATAAGTCTTTTTGGACTAGTATGAAAATCGTATTGTGAATGAAGCGGCCCTATCAAAATAATAACAACCACTCGGATCAATCTTCAGGTTAAGCCACTTGCCTAGGTTGGTCTGCTCGTAAGTGACTACCCATTACATACCGAGTGTCTTCCGTGCCGCGGAAAGCAGTTGGTTAAGCCATTCGTTGGTTCGTTTGTCATTTGTAGATCTTTGACAGTTCTTATCGGTATAGTCAGTAGACTTTCTTTTTAATTTCTGTTTAACATTATATAGCATTAATTTTTTTTTTTATTACTGTGACCATGCTGACATTTTGATTTATTATATATTTTTAATTCCTATAATCTGCCACATACCTATTTTAAATTTAAAATTGTAAACCTTTGCATGCCCATGTGACGGTAAAATATGGAGAACTTTACTACAAAAACACGTTTACAACTATACCCATGTTTGCAAATAAATAAATGATTTGATTCGATTTAACCCGATAATCTGACAAACAGTTTTAACAAGGGTATCCCAAACAAGGGTATCCTATTATCCCAGGACTAAATAGGTTGCGGAGTTCAAATAGGTGTAGCTCCATGTATAATATTGGTATTGCAAACCGACCTGCTGATAATGAAGATAATTATCATGTCTAGTTACAAAAAACTAAATGCCATCGTCACAAAGGAGAATGTCTAGTTTAATAAAGAGGGCATGGAAAAGATTTTAGAAATCACAAATTGAATTGCGATAAAGACGGAGTTTAAAAATGGTGACTCTTATTAATGAATGCTCATGTGCTCATGAGCCGATAGAGATAAGATAATAAAAATCGTCAATAGAAATGCGACTAATATCATAACATAACCTCACGCCTGTTATTCCCGAAAGGATAAGCAGATGTGTACCCACATTTAGCTAGTTATGTTAAAGTAAGTTTCAAGTAATAGGAGGCGAGCTTATTTCCACCAACCAGGCACAAAACCACACTCCTGAGTTATTTTTGATCAACCAACCCACTAACACTTTTCCCAACCTGGGAATCGGACCCCAAGGTCTCATGCTCAGTTGTCGCGCTTGCGTCCACTGGACCAATGATACAATCAAAATCTAATAACTGCATTGCAAGCAAGCTTCTAAAGTTTTAAACAAAGGTCTGCTGGGAAAGATTTCTTTCTGAAATAAGCAGTACGTTTGTGTTCTTTTGTTTTGTTTTTATAATGTTTGGTATGTATATAAATAAATAAATAAGAAATAGTGTTACTGAGGTTCGACTCTCTGAATGAACAAGAGAGAAATATTGCAATTTGAAGGCCTTCTAGTATCCACCTTGCATTTTTTACGTAGTATTTCCTAACATGTTTAGGAAACGATAAATAAGTATCCAATCTAAAATCTAATTAAGTGCTCTAGAAATAAGGTATCGATCACAATCTAAGGTCAAGGTGCATCTTGATTAATGTCGCAAGTTAATCGATCCACCAATCTAATTCATCAAAAGGTTAATTTACTAAGTTTGTTAAAAACATCCGTTATAAAACTATTTACGACTTTGACGTTTTAATACGTCAAAGTCTTTAGTGATGGGCAAATGCCAAATATATTGTCCGGTATTTTTTGCTGCTTAGTCGATTCAAATAATTAACATCGATGGTAGCAACACTTAATGAAATTACTTATTATATTACAAGCTTATTTGTTATATCGAAAGATTATTGCTTGACCGTATTAATTTAATGATTTACTCCTACTCAAACGTCATAGGTAATTTAATTTATTTTATTTGAATATCATCACCAATAATCAGCTACCGGTAATGACGATGATCATTCAGTCAATATGCATTCATGTAGTTCATTGACCCAGTTAACGAACCTGACAAAAACCTACTTACATTTATTTGGCTAGGCCTTCTCTCCTCATATAGTTTTAATGAGACAGCTCTAATAACAGACTCGGTGCGTCTAAATAATATATCGGTGGTATATCGATTTATTTTTATCGATATCAACTCGTTATGATGTCGATCGGTATAATTTGATTGATGAAAGTTTGGTTAACACGGAAATAAGATGTTATGAACGTTATCATTTGTAACGGCAGTCTTTTTGAGCCTAAAATGTAAAAAATAACTTCCCCTTTCAACCATTTGGTACGGTGCTAATTCTAGTTGACGTTGTATTAATAATGGTGAGGATTTGAATAAGATTAAGCAGGTTGCTAATTAAAATGTTTCCCAATTAAATCATCAGAAACAAACATCTTGCAATCAGCCTATTTTATATAATACTAGCTTTTCCCGAAGCGTTTTTACCCGCGTTCCCGTGGTTACTTACTCTACTACTCAGTCCCTGTAGCGCGCAGCGTGATAACCTTTGAAACTCACAAATATCTTCTAACTTCTGTGCTTTCCAGTGGTAACAGAATTTTGAAAATCAGTTCAGTAGATCCAGAGACTCCTTACAAACTTATAAACGTTACCTCTAAACAAAATCATGAGTGTAGATGCTGAAAAGAATCTGCATGCTTGAAAATTTAAATACCTCCAAAGATGCATTGAATTTTAAGCGAACAAGTAAATGTGTAAAAGCTTAATCATTCCTTTGTTTTAATCAATGAATTGTATGCACACGCATAAACCCTACAAAGGCGGATTTCATTACCGTGCACATGTTCAAACTAAACAGCTTCATTTACGTGATAATAGAAGAAGATTCTAGAATAGCTAAAGATCATTATACATACATGTCATCCACCTAGTTGCAGCAATGTAGTTCTAGTCGATCGCACAAACCCATCCACTGTAACTATCTATTATGAACAGACTATAGTAGTCTTGCATTTTTATGTAATTTAAAATTAATTAATGCTCTGATTATATTCTGTATGCGCATATTATTATCATGTTCCACAATCATAGTGTTGGCGGAAAATATTATTAAACTCTTCTTATTTCTGTTCTGTTCACAGTCCGGCAAATTGTATGTTTGTTACAATTTTAAGATGAGTTTTAAATTCTGAATTTAGATTTCGTGGTTTGGCTGTTTCTTGTTTAGAGAGATTGTATTTAGAGTAATTGAGAACATTTCCTACTTTGAAACACATATGCATTTGGATTAAGCATTTTTCATCAATAAACTAGAAGGGACAGTATATTCTACAATCGAAATAATGAAGTCAAACATATTAAGTTTTTTTTTTTTTATTTATCATATTATAATTATATTAATTACTAAATATATACAACCTATAAATATACACAAACTAATAATAAAAAAATATATATATATATACAGAAAATTACAGGGCGTCAAAAAATTCGTCCGTATCGCCGTCAACAGGTAAAGTGCCCAGAAGGCTGGCAGCATTACCGCGTTGGATGGCAATGCTTATTTTTTGTGCAAAAAACAGGCCAGCCCTCTGGTCACGAGAAGAATCGACCAACCGCTTGGCGATTTCTCGAAATACTACATGGGCACTCGGACCCCATGGCCCTAGTGTTTCAACCCCAAACGGCTCAAAAACATAATTACCAATCAAATTGTGATATTTGCGCCGTTTGAGGTTTTCAGCACCTGCAGCAGCAGCTCCAGCGCAACCCACCGTACTAGGAAGATGGGATGGTGCAAGGGTGTCGACACAAGTTGCATCCCACACCAAAGATCTACCCAACTTCCATGGCATTATGGTCAAACCATCTGGTCTCTTTCCATCGACGCGTACCAAGCCAGTTGGTTCTAAAACAGCTGGCACCCCGGCGGTGGCAAGAGCACGACGGATGAGATCATTAATGCAAGCGTGCCGAGCAATACGACCTGCGCTTTTACTGCAGGAAAGGCCATGGTGTCCGAGGCAGTCGACTGCTTCCCCACATTGACAGCGATGCGGAGCCCCACAGGGTGCACCCAATCGCAAACACGTAGCGAGCCGGAAGGTTGTGTCACCCAACAAAGTACCTATGTTAGGTGACGGTAACGCCTGTAGCCAGAGGCCCGATTCCCACTCACCCACAGCCAGCAAGCGGGCACGCTCAGCAGAATTGGTGGACGTATTAATAAGGTTATTCCGTACCAACCTGCAGAGCGGCTCATCCCACTGTCTCTGGGAAAACGGGTTCACGGGCCGATCCGAGTCCGGGCAAGCCATTTTCCAGGCATCCTCTGCGTCGGTCAAGCACGGCACTTCCGAGTCAACCAGGGAGGAAGCTAAAATTTTCCTGGTCAGCTTTTCAGTGCTGTGGACGGAAGACAGGAATGCCGGTAAGCTTACACTGGAAATTTTGCGGACGCCGAGGCCACCAAAACGAATTGGCAGGGTGGCTTGTAGCCACGCTCGGTCATCCAAGGCCATATTAAAAATGGAAGATACAGTATTGCGAATAATTTGATCAATTTTGTCCAAATGTTGTGGTTGCTTCCAAAGTGGAGAACAACGCAGAAAATACATAAAATTTGGACCAAAACAGCAATATCGTAACAGGGTGAACGCCGAATGCAAATTAATTTGAGATAGTCTGTCCGAAATATCAATAAAATGATTGATTTTGTTCTCGATGAAAGATGAAAAACTTTCTTCTAAAATAGGAGAACCTAGGAGGTGAAGGGAACTTTTTTCTAAAATTTTGATGTTTGGGGCTATTGCATTAAATTTATCTATAGTCAGTTGTCTGTCGGTAATGTCAGAAAGGTAAATTTCGCACTTTGAGGGATTAAGGTCAAGGCCAATAGATTTAAATTGCTGTTTTAGTAGTTTCAGATCATTCAAAACAGTGTCAACATCACCTCCTAAAGTTCCATCGTCCAAGTACCAAATGTTGAATTTTGAATTTAATTTTTTGATTATGGGGTGAATAGCTAAACTGAAAATGACAGGCCCGAGAGGGTCACCTTGTTGGCAGCCAACTGCAGATTCCAAAACATTGTCCTTGAACAATAATTTTGATGGATGTCTATAACATTGCCACATGAAACCATAAATTTCGGGAAGTTCTTTTTTCACTTCAGTCAACAAAGTGTCCCTGTTAACAGAGTTAAAAGCGTTTTTCACGTCAACCTTGAGGACGATCTCACCTTTTTTAGAATTTAAAAAAGAGGATAAGGCATGTACGGCAGCTTCACAACCCCCTCTGGAACCAAAACCGAGTTGAAGGGGTTGGAACTTAGTTGCAAGCGATTCGCTGTAAAGCTTGCAACAAATTTTGGCTGCCATACGCCTGTAGGTGCAACCGACGGCAATAGGACGAATGCCGCCATCCTTCTTGCGGAGGGCACACAGATTGGCCCCATACAAAACATCGACGACGGCATCGTTCACGCCGCCGGAGAGCATTAAGTTGACCAGAACCACAAGCTCCTTCAAGAGCGACTCACCAGCTTCCCCGGCGCCCACACTCAACAAATCTTTCAAATGTTGAGGAGTCAAGCCGTCGAGGCCGCCGGCAGAACCACTCCGGAAAGAGCTCACGGCTGCGGTCAACTGTGGGGGAGTAATAGAAAAAAAAGGTGAATCCTGAACGAGAGGGTCGGGCCGTGTGGGAGGGTCGGGGAAGTTGAGACCATCCGCAGGCGCTGGGTGTTTACTCTCCAGGGCTAAAAGCGTCTCTGGAGAATAAGGCGCCATCACATCACTGCTGAACAGTAATCTGGCCGCCCCCCTGATGTCACCCTCGCTTAATTTGGATTCCACATGAGCACAAATACCATTCTGGTTAAAAGAAAAAGGCAATTTGGAGTCTAAAATACGGGTCGAATTGTTGCAGTTTTCTTTAATTTGGTTAGTTAAAGATTTTTGGGTTGCCAAATTTTTTTGGACATGTAGAATCCTATAAGGGAAGGTGAGTAACTGCTCCCAAGCATGTTGTGAGTTCTCCTGAGTCGCGAGACGGACACAACGAGCTAAACACTGAGCAACAGAGTGTCTCGCGCCCCGGGGAACTCTTTTAAGAACCGGAATGGAATTTTTGAATTTAGATAATGTTTTCCACAAAGTTTGTTCTAAAGGAGTTGATGACGAGGTTGAGGCTGGGGGACACAGAGGTACACTATGGGGTTTGTGAACCTTGCCATAGTGGATTTTAAGTCCCCTTTCGCCTTTAAAAAAACGTGCCTGGGAGCAATGAGGGCATCTTACCAGTTGCACATCCAGTGATGTGACAGGTTGACTGGTACTAACTATTCCGGCGTCGCTACAGCCAGTGCTCAACATAAATTAAAAACTGTTATAATTCTTAAACTTACCAACTATAAACTTAAAATAATAAAAAACACTAAAAACACTTATTTACAATAAAATAAAAAACACAAAATTTCAATGACAACGGTTGCTATGGTTAGAGCGCAGTCGCGCAGGCAGACGGGCGCCGCGCCGACCATGCTGTCAATTTGGCGCAGCCCTGGCTACCGTTGCCAAGAGACGGGCGTCGCGTTGCGTAGTGAAAACCACTGATATTCCAGGAACTGCTCATCAAATTTCTTTTGAACGCGAAATATACGTTTTGATTACGGCAGCACAAAATTCTTGACACAATTGACTAGTAAATAACAGTCTAGAGATTTAACGTCTGGCAATTGTCGCACGCACAATGTAGCAGACGACACAAACAGCTTATTATAAAGTCCCATTTCAATTTATACAATAAAACCGCTTATTTGAGAAACACCAAAACCGTTTTCGAATGCAGATAAAAACGGAAAATCGCACACACAACACCAAAGTTCAACAGGGAATGCCAATATTTATTTGAAATGTTGAAATATGCTTAGTGTATTGAAACAGTAGGTATGGTTAAAACTAGATTATTGTTGATCTTCCAAAATAATTTTTAGTAAAATAGCTATTTCATTTTTCGTTGCTATTTTGAAAGATCTACTACTACTACTTTTGCGTCAGAATCACTCACCTACCATGTAAATACCGTATTTTCTTTTTGTACAATAGGTTTTCTCATAATTTGTCAATATGTTTTTTTGTAAATACCGTATTTTCCTTTTGTACGATATGTTCTCTATAATTTTGTGTTTTCTATTAACATTAATTGCACCCCTCACATGATTTTGTATTTTCTTTTTCAAGTCTTAAGTCGACGACATCTTCAAAAGTTGTGTTGTCTTAGTCATTGTAAGGATTTCTAAACAAAAATATCCGACCATAATTATTACTAGCATTATTCCGCCATACCAATAAAACGTAACATTAATATAAATATTTATTATCTTAATCTTGACGCAACTAAACAGCCAGCTGCATACAAATTGTCGCATTAGGACATTCTGCTGATGAAATCTCCGTTTTGGACCTAAATATACAAGCTTGCTAATCATTGCCAAGGTCAGTCGAAGATGATCTAACATTCTAGATTTTATGACTACATTACTAAAGATCTCGACAGTTACGATCAAGACGTTATGGTGAAGATAGACAGCACTTAGTACTCTCAGTTACGGGTTGCTCGATAATTTTATTTAGAGTAGGCATTATGACGTTCCGCCTACTGATTCCGGGAAATTATCGAGGATTTTATTTATGTTTAAAAGCTATTTTTTTTATTAGTTTGTACATTATTGAAAAAAAAATACATATATCAAAAAACTTGCCCATATCGCTGTCAAAAAGTGCTCAGGAGACTGGCAGCATTGCCACGTTGGATGGCAATGCTGGTAATTTGGTCAAAAAAAGGTCAGCCCTAGAATATTTTAGAATATCCACTTTTGCATATATTTTGTTTGTATTTATTGCAATTTCGTGGTTACTTAACTTTAATTACCTTCTCTGTGTTTGTTGTTGTTCACAACAAACACAGAGAACAAATACGATTAAATTGTTTACTTCTCAATGACATTTGATATACCAACTAAAAATATTTTTTAAATACGAAAGCTCTTATTTACGAAAGAGTATCCATACGAATGTTTCTATTACAGTAGCCCATTATTATTCAGTAAATATGTTAAGCAACAAAATTCTTCCATACATTTCTAAACTAGTACTTTTTACGCTTCACTTCCTTTTTAAGACACACTTTCGAAGAACAAAAAACTAGACATTCTGACAATGCACGCGTCCGAATGTAAATGAACGAAACTTTTGATTGCATGACTAATAGAATAGATTATTTATAATAAATTGAGTACTAGTTCGTAGTTCACCAGTAACTGCGTCTCACTGTAGTGGTTTCTTGAGCTTTTTATGATGTGAGCATTGTTCAATGGCAACATAAAAACAGATGGCACTGCGCATGAAGTCGGTAAAAACGACTTTCTTTCGAATAACAATTACAACACAGTTGTAGTTTCTATTTGCTGATTATTTCAGTTTTGTATAAACATGCATAAAACTGAAGATTTTCATAAATCCGAAAATTTCGTTGACACTGATACGCATAAAGCCTGGGACAAGAAACGTGAGGGAAGCTGACTGGCTCAAACCTTATTAAGGTTAATGTCGACACAAAAACTGATGAAAATCCCCCATACATAATGTACTTAACTGTAAACACATAGTATAGTTTACGTACCGCCTCTGTGAGGTACAGAAGGCGTTACCACTTTGCTACGGCCAATGTGGCCGTCATAACGGTCCATACGAGGTGTTGCGATCCCCACCTAAGCTGGACCAGCGCTACCGAACGATAAACTGTACTTAGGTATGTACGTACCTAAATAATTCGCGAGTTATGGTCACTTTGACATAGTTGCCCAGCCAAACTGCTTTAACAGTTGCAACTACTCGTTTGTCTTTCAGGGTATTACATTGGACATTTGTTTAGACTGCATGTAGTACATAAAACGGATGCCCTTAAGACAATATGAATCCGGGAAGTAACGGTCTTACCGGTTAGTTGGCAAGCTTACATTTCAAATTTCTATTGCCAAGCTTGCTTGAGGTGGGTTCTCTTTGTCATGTCACGGAAACAGATGTAGGTACCATCAAGTTCCTTCAAGTTAGACGCCAATGTGAGCGTAATTCATTAGCATTCTTTCTGATTTCAAATCTTCCAAGATGGCCGTCGATTATGGTTGTGACAAATTAATTAAGAGAGATCGATGCGCACGCGCGGCGCCTATTATGGTCAATTCGGTAACGGCACCGTGTAACGAGTGTGTAACGGACGATATTTTATTACGGCACGCGATATTCTGTAACCACTCACAATCTAGAGCGAGAGATTTACTTAAGAGTTACTGTTTTACATACAGTTTCGTGAAGTCATCCGATAGTTCTCTTTAAAAAATGATTTAGCAGGATTTCTATAAGATTTAGCGGTTCTTTAGTGGTCATGCTTAGTCGATTTCAAATATAACGCACGCGCCGTGTATTTGACATAAACTTGTGTGGCTTCAAATATTAGAAAAAATTCGAACACCAAAGTGCTTGCAGTACTCATTTCTAAAAAAGCTGTCACTCAAACTGCTTCAACCTTTTTTTATTTTATTTACATGGAGTTTGCTTGAGTGGTATTTAAATTTTAGATACGGTTACTGAAAAACAAACATCATAGAGTTAGGTCAGCTTTTATATTTAGCTTAAATCCGAACAATTTCGACAGTGTACATAAGTCATCTTTTGAATCACTTTTGACTGAGAGTGAGAGTCAAAGTTCTGCCTTAACCTATGGAAGTTTTGTTTAACGAAATGTTATGCTGTGATGGCCCAGAGGATAGCGCTTCGCCTCTCATGCATGAGGTTGTGGGTTCAAATGCGGGCAAGTACTAATGTGACTTTTTCAATTCATTTTTTTTTTTATAAGTTAATCTAAGACATCATGGACATTGGTGAAGAAAAACATTGTGAGGTTATCTGGATTTTAATTATTATAAGTCTGAAATCGGTGATCAATGCTCATGCCTTCTTTTTTTGAGAAGAAGCCTTTGCCCAGTAGTGGGTCAGTAATAGACTGGTTAACTGGGAAACATTTTACCAAATTATCCCTTAAAGAGCATAGGCCCAATAGGGATAGGAAAAATCATATTTTTTAAACATCAATCTACAAAAGTTGTACTAAACTTGTATTTTATATAATACTAGCTGTGCCCAGCAGTTTCACCCGCTGCTCACTTAGGGGTATGAAAAATAGATGTTGGCCGATTCTCAGGCCTACCCGATATGTACACAAAATTTCGTTTAAATCGGTCCAGTCGTTTCGGAGGAGAATGGGAACGAAAACTGTGACACGAGAATTTTATATATTAGATTAGCTGTGCCCAGCGGTTTCACCCGCTGCTCACTTAGGGGTACGAAAAATAGATGTTGGCCAATTCTCAGACAGACCTACCCGGTATGTATACAAAATTTCGTTTAAATCGGTCCAGCCGTTTCGGAGGAGTATGGGAACGAAAACTGTGACACGAGAATTTTATATATTAGATGTTAGTGTTAGAAAAGTCATATTTTTTAAGAAATGTTTTCCTTTTTTGTGAATGGGTAATCATCAATAAATCTTCCACCGCCCTGGGTTTTGCCCTTTATGTTCCTGGGCCGCGGTATCTCTTTCGAACAAATGCAGGTTGTTCGAAAGAGATACCGTGGCCCGTCAGGGCCCCATCAGGTGGTGGCCCTGACAGGCCACTCCGCTTTGCTGACATCTCTTTGAGGCGCGCATGGAACACTAACACGCCGTCGATACGGCCTATCCTCATTAGACGGACGGACGGTGAGCTACCCATTGCTCACAGTTCTCAGGACTACGTGTCCGGAAGCGTTTCCTATTCTGCACATAGTCATAATCATTCTGCACTTCCCGAAACTGCCGTGTTCGGTGAGGACCTGCGTCTGGTGGTAGATGAGGACGCCGTGGCTCTTCTCCAGCTACTCCTCAAACAGGGGACTTATCGCCACTATTGTGGCGTGAACTACACGGGGTTGCGGCAGTCACTCCCTCCATTCTACCATGAGATAACACCGGAGGTCTGTCCGCTGAGCGGCGATGTAGTTCTTCCACTCCCCACTTCTTAGAGTTTTTAGAATCTGCTTTCATCGTAAAAAAACGGCTTGTAACCATTATTGTAACCTTTTAATAATTAGAGTTTAATTCGAGTTAATTAATATGAGGTCATACATTCTTTACATGCGATAAACATTCAACTTCACCTCAAACACTGAATTCAAATAAATTCATAATCACGTACTCAACAGATATAAAATTATCACTCCTATATCTTGGTAATTGTGAGACAATGATGCTACAGGTACGTACTCTCAAAAGGAATCGATAAACACCTCTTTTATTAATGAGACAATAAACACAATGTAACGGTTCTCAGTATTCTCAGAGACGATACTAAAGTGCCAAGTAAGGTATACTTTCTGCCATGAAAATTCCAAAACTACGTGTACAGTCACACCTACGCTTTATGATATTTTATAGGTGTTGTTGTCTATGGATTATTAATTCTTCTATGTGTTACTTCGGATTTATTGTGGTGGAATGTTGTTTGACGTTTCCTGTCCTTTTCATAACCTAAAATGTTCATCCTAAATCCGGTGGAGCCGTGGGCGTTTCTAGTTATTGGTATTTATCTAAAATATTTGTACATAATAAATGTTTACAGCTTTTATTCGCATTTCTGTATGAAGCAAGGTTGGGGACATAAATTTCTAAGACTTCTTTCCTAAGTTCTGAGTCTTCTTACTTATATTATAAATGTGAATGCTTGTGAGATGGATGGATGTTTGTTACTTTTTCACATCAATACGGCTGAACAGATTTTGATGAAATTTGGCACAGACCTAGATTATGGTCTGGAAGTTATTCCAGACCATAATCTATGTCTGTGTGTGATATCGATAAAATTGATCACATAGATAATCTGGATACTAATCTTGATACAATATTCCTTTTTGTTTAGTTTTTTTCGGATGGAAAATCATCGAACAATTTCTTCCGCTCTGGGTGGAGCTGAAGGCAGGTGTCAGAATTTTACTGACTAAACCCTATACATGTTCTTTCCATTGCCCTTTACGCTCCGGGGACGCGGTATCACTTTCGAACAACCCGCAACCCAAAAGGAGGATGCTAATTTATGTATTTCACCATTTTTTTTTATTCATAAAAATATGTACACCAATTACTTTGTGACTATGAAGCTGATTTATTTCAGTTGGTAGAAGAAACTCGCGCGGTGGTCCCATATACATTTTATTAACTTTGCTGAAGTAGTTTATGGGTAAGCTCCTTTAATACGTATTTATAATTCTTCTCAGCCTCTTAGTAAAGTCGTTACTACGTAAAATTAATATACATATTATAGGAACGTGTATGTTATACCTACTAGAACCTCAACGTAAAATATTCCATACCACAAATTGCAAAAAAAATAATTAAAAAAAAATGCTTTGAACCTACTTTTAAACTTGAAATGCCAATACAGTGAAGTCACTTCACCTGATACACAAACTGCTTCCAATTTATCATAACTAGCCACTAAAGTTTGCTTCGCATATTTATTTAACTGGCAGCACTAATGTGTGATCACGTTTACAATTATACTCGCAACACTAGCGAAAAGTCGTACTTACGATGGCCGCACGCGCCTTGCATAATTTCCCTTCCCTGGAAACTGGCGAGCCCTCTTCTCACACTCGTAGCCATTCATAGTACCTATTACGTACTAAAAAGTCATTTAAATGTTATAGACTTAATAATTACTAACTCTGTTTTTAGTAGAGAGTAACTAATTTCTATTTGGATTGTAGTTTATTGCATAATAAACTACAAGAAGGAGCTCGTGGCTAAATAATAGCAGCCGCTCAGGTCGATCTTTAGGTTAACCCTTAATTTGGCAGAGATCCGAGTTGATATTTTTTATGAAATAAAACACAATCTGAAATCCTTGGGTTAAATACAACTTAGGAAAAATAGACAAAAAATTATTTTCCTTACAGATTTTCAGGAAATCAACGTTCATCACAGTGAACACTGCGAAATACGTTGAGGACAACAAGTAATTTGTAATGTTCACTGTGGTAAACGTTGCCAAATTAGTGTTATTTAATCAGGTAAAATAAAAACATGAAATATTTCAATAAATCTAATTATTTATTATGGAAATATAAAATACAATTGCGAGGATTAACAAAACAAAGTCACAAGCATTTTATACAATATACAGTTGTATTTTTTTGGTAACAGTTGCATCGCCCCATGTCTTCGTTCGTGCTGGAAAATGGAAAATGTCTTACATATTAGGCTTGTAGGCCTGGCTGATCTTGGTTTTATATTGTTATATTTTTGCATGTTCTCACGAGGTATACTTAGATCTATTTTTCTATTAAACTTAAGTAAATCTCATATCGGAAAACTTACAATGAATAAGTTTTTCGTTGACTTCTATAGTTACTTGTTTACAATAGCTAATCCTTATTTTATATATATGTTAAGAATTTGACTAAATATTCCGAAGATTGACTTAATATATGTACCATCCTCTAGTTTTGAATGGAACTTTATATGATGATATCAGCCAGGTCTACACCCCACATATATTTATTGTACTCGCGAACTATTTGCAGACAATCAACGTCTGTTCTTTGCAATACCATTTTATTTTTGCACTGGTTCAAATTCAACAAATGAGCTTTTAGGAGTTACAGGTACAATAAATAACTTATTTGTTTTCATTACACACAACTTGTGAAACTGAAAACGCTCTCCCCTGTTTTTTCTTCATCAACTTTTAATCTGGTAAAAACTTTTCAGCTTCTCTAATCCGGTTGCTACGTATCGAACCAAGTCCGAAGTCACCATACTTTTCTTTCAATAGGTAAAAGGTAAAAAAGCTCTAGCAATGAGAAGAATTATGACAAAATATATTTGCTAGTTTTTTTGTATCTATAGTCTGAGTCAAGGCTATAACCATTTGTGCTCCAAACCCAAGTTTTATTCTTGCTCTGTAAACTTATGTGAACGATCCTTTCGTTCTCATAAGTTTCTGCGTCTTCGCCTGCATATAAAACGAAATCATATCACTTATACCAGGACAAAAATATTTTGCGCAGAAGATGAAACAGGGCTGGAGAAGGTTGCGGTAATTCGTTATCACTGTTATATTCAGATTTACTACTAGTATTGGATGGTGCATGCTCGATAGGATAAGTGCTAGTATTCTATGAGTGCGGTCATGTATCTTATTCTGTTTACAAGCAATAAAAAACAAAAAAGCTAAATAGAAGCCCACCACATAAAGCATATTATTTGTGAATAAAAGTTATACCTAATTTGGCAATGTTCATCACAATAAACGTGTCAATTTCACAGTCCTTGTTTGAGTAATTGGCAGTGTTCACTGTGATGAACAACCAAGTTTGCCTCCAAAAAAAGGTTATCAAAAACACAAAACATTACGTAAAACCCATTCCAAATGAAAACATAAACATTGTTTAGTAAATATAAACCATAAAAAAGTTAGTTTAGTAAAGTAAAACATATAAAAAAAAATATTTACCTTACGAAGAATCGAGTGCCCGCGACTCGCTGACATCTTGTCTCGATAATGACAAATAAATGATGTTTCCAATTGTAGAATTATTTTTTTGTATTGATAAAAACACTTTAAATTTGCTATAATTAAAATTAAAACAAAAAAATATCGATAAAAGTCGCTCAATATTTAAATTAAGGGTTAAGCCGCGCTTGCCTAGGTTGGTCTGTGGATAGGTGACCACCCGTTACATACCGAGTTTCTTTCGTGACTCGGAAAGCACGTTAAGCTGTTGGTCCCGGCTGTCATTTGTTGATCTTTGACAGTCGTTAGAGATAGTCAGTGTCCCGAAACTCTGACAATCAGTCTTACCAAGAGGTATCGTATTACCCAGTACTAACTGGTTTATGGAGGTCAGATAGCAGTCGCTCCATGTAATATACTGGTATTCAACTGCATCCGGTAAGATTGGAAGCCGACCCCAACATAGTTGGGAAAAGGCTAGGCAGATGAGATTGTAGTTTATTGCATGTTTACCTTTCTGTTGCACTTAATAGCTCTTGGGTTTTTTATATGTATTTTATTTTATTGAAAGCTATGTCGGGGCATGTTTTTTTTCTGCTTAATAACATTATTGCCTATGTTTCTTAGTTACTGCAACTAGTTTGTCACAGTGTTTGTAACTGCTGAACATGCCCACTATGGAATTTTATTTTGACCCTTTAAAGCCTAAGATAAAACTGGATTCACAAGTACACGCGAGATGGTCATACAACGTAAATAGACATTATAAATCAAATAAATTCTACGAACTGGAGTCTTGCCAAAAGGATTGGGCCCAAATAGCTAAAGATAGAATAAAAAGGAAGGCTTTTGCTCTGCAGGGGGACACATCATCTTAAAAAAAAAATACCATGTAAAATGCATATATTGAGCTGCAATCGGCTAGAATGGAATCCAAGTCCAACAATAAATGGAAAAAAGGACAACCAGTTTGATTCGTTAGCGATCTATCCTTACTAATATTATAAAATCGAAAGTGAGTTTGTTTGTTTTTTACGTCTTCACGCCTAAATGTCTTAACCGATTTTGATGAATTTTGGGACAGACATAGTTGGGACTCTAGAGTCGGACATAGGCTAAAGAAATGAGAAAAGGGGGAGAAAGAGGGAAGAAAAGGGGGAGAAAGAGGGAAGAAAAGGGGAGAGAAAAGTTTTTTTTCGATCATCTCGCGAGTTAAAGTTACCGTTAGCCCAAAGTAACACACGCGGACGAAGTTGCGGGCGGAAGCTAGTCTAATATGATATTAGTAGAACCAATCTATACCTGATCCACTGCTAAACAACGTTCTCTTCTTACACCGAGACAAGAGAATTTATCACCCATATCCAATATTTTAAAAAGGTGGTAGGAGGTGATCTATGAAATTACTAATCCGAATACAAAAAAATCACTATCCCCTACCGCCACAGGTTTACGATATTCCCGTAACTTAATTTGCGACTCAACAGCGAGCAAACCCGTAGGCAAAAGCCTGTTTCAAATAAATCAGATGTATGTCCCCGCTAAAGGAACTAACCATCCGTATTATTAACAAGCACAGGGCCATTTATATTACAGGACAACAGTACTATTGCACTAGAGCGTTAAATTGGGCAAATGAAGAACATTGAACATGACTGCTAGTCGTTAAGCCTTTACGTCTTCACCACTCTAAGAACAAGTAATGCATCCTACTATCCTTACTAATATTATAAAAGCGAAAGTTAGTTTGTTTGTTTATTACGTCTTCACGCCAAAATGGCTTAACCGATTATGATGAATTTTGGTACAGAGATAGTTGGGACAATCGAGGTGGAAATAGGCTATTTAAAAAAAAAGAGAAATAAGGGAGAAAGAGGGCACAAAAGAGAAAAGTTAGCTTTGCTATTACAACAACAAATCAGGCGCAAAAGCAAAAACTACTGAAATTAACGTGAGCGAAGCCGCGGGCAAAAGCTAGTAATATTATAAATGCGAATGTTTGTGAGGATGTATGGATATTACTCTTTCACGTCAAAACGGCTGAACGGATCTTGATGTAATTTGGCACAGAGGTAGATTAGAGTCTGGAATACACTATCATTCGACGAACCCGCGATCGCCGACTTGTATAATATAAGTGATAAAGGATATGGCTGAAGTATTATACCTATACAGCAACCTGTACAGCAACATTTGGTCAGCTAGGGTTTACCCGGTTGATTGCAATATGGAGACTAGACTATTGCCATCAATCAGGCATAAATCGATAGTTTAGGTAGATATTAAGAAAATTATAATGGGAGGACCCAATAACACTTTACACGACCTGGGAAACGAACCCAGGACTACATGCTTAGCAGTAGACTAACGAGCCAAACAATAAACTAAGTGTACAAATGGAAGTAAAGCCACATACTCATTATAAAATTCCGTGTGTGCCGTAGAAATGGAAATGAGGTGGAATAGGAACGTAGCTAGACAAATCACGGTCTAGTTGTTACAAGACAAAGTAAAAGTCGGGTATCAGCAGACATCACGACTTTGTCACTGCGCAGTTCGCATACTGAATCCGTTAATAATTGTTTCGTCTGACCCCCCCTTAATTTTTGGAAGTTGGCGTCTAGTTCCACTTTTTTTGACAGACATGTAGTGACTAAAAACTACTCATGTTCCTTAATTTGTCCTTTATGTTCCGGGGCCGCGGTATCTCTTTCGAACAACCCGCAACCCCGGGCAGACGGTGGCCCTGGCATAGTTCCAAGTTGGATATATATTTCGTTATCATTATTATAACCTAGGTCATTGAACCAGTTATATAAATTAAAAAAACCGGCCAAGAGCATGTCGGGCCACGCTCAGTGTAGGGTTCCGTAGTTTCCCGTCCGTCACAATAAGTGTTCCCACTTATGAGTTTTAAGGTGGAGGAGCGTGCAACATTGCACCGCGCTCCGCGGCAGGCGCTCCGACTTGTGACGGTTTTTAACGCGAATACAAAGGGGAGCGCTCAAACCTCGACGACTATTTAGATTATGCACTCATAAATTAATAAAATTACGAATATATTTAAGTGCAACTTACTTTACCACGGTAGGTCATGAAAGCACGGAAAATCTTAACATCGACTTTTAAAAAAATGACGTCATTTCACAACGCCATCTATCAAACCATTTATGAACTGGTTTTTACCTTAACATTTTGATGGTGTTAAAAAAATGAATTTTGGTTTTGTTCTAAATTGCCTTAGCATGTTCTTAATAGAAATTTTATGTAGTTATAAGATACCGCCAATGCCAAGGAGAGACCAACCGAACAATTCGGTAATACCCGATCCAATGTAATGATAAGTACCTACAGCGCCATCTCTCGGGGAATTGGGTTACTAATTAATACAAAGACGTGCAAAAAGTTTTCGGTGGTAATTTTGGCTTGCGAAAACCGATTTCAATAATTCTTTTTTTGTTTGGAAAAAGATATGTTCAGGATAATAAAATATGTAAACGAAGTTAAAAAAAATGCTTGCATATACGATTATACTACAAACTTAGTCCAGAAATTATTTTGTACAACTTTTTGTCTTTTTTGTACAAAAACTGTTGTGTCAATCAAGTTCAAAATAATTTTCATAGAAAGTCCTTATAAAGTTCTACTTTTCAGATTTTTTTTTCATATTTTCTAAACTTATGGTTCAAAAGTTAGAGGGGGGGGGGACACATTATTTTTCACTTTTGGAGCGATTATTTCCGAAATTATTGATATTATCAAAAAATGATTTTAGTAAACCCCTATTCATTTTTAAATACCTATCTAACAATATATCACACGTTAGGTTTGAAATTAAAAAAAAAATCACTTCCCACTTTACATATAGGGTGGCTACCCTAATAAAACATTTTTTTCCAATTTTTATTTTACCACTTGGCGGCGTGATTGATACATATTGGTACCAAATTTCAGCTTTCTAGTGCTAACGGTCACAGACATTAAGCGAGGACGGACGGACGGACGGACGGACAGACAGACATGGCGAAACTATAAGGGTTCCTAGTTGACTACGGAACCCTAAAAAAAAACTTTTTTGTAAAAAATAAGACTTCCAAAAAAAAAAATTAAAAATGAAAAACTAAGTCACCGACTTCCGGAAGTAATCTGGAAGTCGGTGATTCCAACGAATTGAGAACCTCCTCTTTTTTGAAGGCGTTTAAAAATGTAGGCCTATTTCATTAAATTGTTTTCAATAATAAGACGAATAAGAGCTACAATGTGTTTGATTATAGTATGATCTTGTAACTTATTCATGACATGACATAACATTACGTCTGTAATTCCCGAAAGATTAAGCAGAGGTGCATCTAATAGTATGTACGGTCAGCAAAGGAGATTAGTAATCTAACTCGTCAGATGTGTTAGATTTTTGTTAGAAAACGATGGGCGGTTTCTAACTTAAATTTTATTTATTTATTGAATTAAATTAATTTAGTTGTAAAGACTAAAACTAAAGTTTTTAAGAGAAATAATTTGTTTGGTTGTACTGAATTCGCTACAAAACTACTAGACCGATTTTAACCTGTTTTCACCAATATCTAAATTAACAGGAAGTAAATTAAGATTAATAACTTAACATCGCACTACGACGAAAAAAGTATCCTATGTATTATTCCAGACCATAATTTACCTCTGTGCCAAATTCATCATGATCCGTTCAGCCGTTATGACGTTTAAGAGGAACAAACATTCACACATCCATCCATCAATTCTCACAAACATTCGCATTTATAATATTAGTAGGATAATACATATTATTTCTTCTATGTTTTTATGGATGGGCTGCTAATATCTCTAGATCTTTTAGGAACAATGGGGAACGAATACTCGATAAGAATTTGTGTGAGATACCAATATATCATAACTAGAAATGGCTGAAACTAAAACATTTTCGCTAAAAAAACGTCCGGAAGTGGGTCACTTTTGATTGTTTCATTGACTTTTTTGCAACCGATTTCCTAAAGTAAAGTAAATTTCCTCTTAAAGTCGGTTATTTTTTCCCCCAAATATAAAAAATACCTCTATTTTTTACTAAAGTTTAAAAAAAACCTTTCATTTGATTGCGACACCGTCTCGCAATTTGCGTACGATCATTGATTTGCAAATAGCCAAATATTTTGTGCGCGCACGCATGTCAGAGGAGCGGAAAGCACTCCAGAATGAGATTCAGATCACGATGTGGCGTGATTTGAATGATAAACCCATAAATTCAGGTGATTAGATCAGAAATACCCGAGTGTTAAACGTAGATAGAAAAGTAGGTGTTCATGCAAAAGGAAACTGGGTGTGCCCATCGTTTTCACCCGCTGCTCAGGTCCCCTTCTAAAGAGGACCACCCTTATCACTTAAGGGCATAAAAAATAGAGTACAACGGATTCTTAAACCTACCATTAATACATATAAAATTTCATTAAAACCGGTCAAGCCTTCGGAGGAGTATGACAAATGAAACGGTGAGTCACAAGAATTTTATGTAAACGAAAGATAAAGCGTGGAAGAATCCATTTATTGCAGAAGAAAACCACTAATAAAATATTATTTATTACAAAAGACCGAGTAACTAAGGCTTCGCTTTCAATCTATACTAATATTATAAAGCTGAAGAGTTTGTTTGTTTGAACGCGCTAATCTCAGGGACTACTGGTTGGAATTGGAAAATTCTTTTAGTGTTGGGTAGTCCATTTCTTGAGGAAGGCTATAGGCTATATAACATCACGCTACGACCAACAGGTGCTGAGCAGCGTGGGTGAAACTGCGTGGAACAGCTAGTATTGAATATTGCAAGCATAGGTTCACACGATTTAGCAGTTTGGTTAAAACGACCCTTCGTTTTAACTATAAGTTTCAATATTTTTATGGCAGTTTTATGGTTTTAACGGATCCGTCGCTACTGGATGCAACGTTCGCGAGCCTCAACCATGTTTTTAATTGTGAATGTGTAGAAGTATTTACACCTTACCGTACCTTGCACAACACAACAACGAAATTTGAAAAAAAAAAACTAAAACATAAACACCAAATAGTTTTAATTTTGATCGTTGGCAGTAAATTGGTTGAGATTCTAACATGGTGAATGCTTATGCGTGGTTCCGCGACGGTGACACAGGCTCTTGACCGAACGTTGGTGGCGCCACCAACTAGTATCAAACGCAGTAATATCAGTTCAAAAAGCCTCTCAATATAAGAATATTGAGAAGCTTTTTCAGCTAATATTATAAAAGCGAAAGTGAGTTTGTTTGTTACCTCTTTACGCTTTAACGGCTAAACCGATTTTGATGAATTTTGGTACAGAGATAGTTGGGAACCAGGAGACAGACATAGACATTTTTTTTTAAAGTTGAATGGGAAAACTTAGCGTTGCTATTAATAAATCAATAAGGCGCAAGGGGAACTGTGTTACCCCGAATTTAACGCGAGCGAAGCCGCGGGCAAAAGCTAGTTATTCATATTTACAAGTTTCCTGGGGTCCCAGGTCATGCAGTGTTATTTGTTTTCCATTAGGAATTTCTCAGTAGTAACCACGCAGACTGGATTAATGTCCGGTCGATGACAATGGGCTCGCTCCCTGTTACATGGGACTTATTTATTTATAGCTAACTCGCTTTTGCCCGCGGCTTCGCTCACGTAAAATTCGGTAGCACCTTTGATGTTTTAATTGGATTAAAACGGTATGACACCAATTACAATAATTAACGTAGAAACAGAAACTGAAATAGAAGTTAAACATCAAGTAAACAACTTACAATATAGGTAATAGGTTCAATTAAAACTAACACGGAACTCTTACATACTTTGTTTCACAAAACACCAGACATACTAGCATGACTTAATCCCATCATCCGCAAACACATCACATTCAGGGTGGGCAATCAAGAGAAGCATCTTGAGAATACGACACACAGGACTTATACATAACTGGTGAAATGTGAGGGTACTATTAAAAACACCTCTTTGCAGGCGTGATTTTATGAGTTGTTTCAAGTTTCTAAAACAATACGTGAAAGAAAAAACCTTACTAAATTTGGTTACATCTAACAGTGATTCACAGTAGATCTCGTTATCAGTTAAAAGGGCCAAACACGTGTTCCAAGTTCACAAAACCTTACAAGAAGCTTGTTTAAATTCAGTGAACATCTTTCACTACCTCTGCAAACGCATAAATTGACGCCTCACTCGATTAAAACCATAGATTAAAAAGGCACATCTGGTCATCACTTATCGGAGTCCGCATCGCATTTAAACTGGATCATTGTTCTTTTTAAAAAAAAAACAACGGAAGCTGTACTTCTGCTCTATGGTTGTGTAGACTGTCAAGCACACACCCTCATTACTACGCGGTGAGCATGCTTATTACAGAATATTAGCTGCGATACGTTGCCCTTTGCATTACACTGTGGTTTTTTGAATTTACTCAACTGTGGGAACTTAGAAATTGTTTCGCGTAAACAGATTGGCTAAGTGCAGACTTTGGTGGGGACATGTCTGATGTGACTCTCGCATCGTTATGGCTAAGTTTAATAAAATATAGACATTATATTCTAAGGCACAGACTGCAATTTTGAATACTTGTAAGTAAAGCTTGGACTAAAAAAGCCAGGGAAGTATGGTCTACGTTTAAATGTATATATAACATGGTGAAGTTCCATTGTTCTTATAAATATCCTATACAACGAAACTCAATTATTCATGCTTTAATCAAGACTTTTAAACTGCAATGAATTCAAGCAAGACCCTCCTGCAAACACAAAAAAACCCTAGCTAATAACTACTGACTAATAAATATTCTACAAAGACTTGATAATATTAAGAATTATATCTATCAGCCTTCCATTTCCTGAGTAAAAAACCAGGAAGAGTTGAGCAACGTAGCTCTGGGCAGTTACTCGCACGCTCCAGTGACCGCTACTCATCGTACCATATCGCACCCGTCATAACCACGTACGACCAAGCAGGTTTTAGCAAAAATCATCTCTAAATACCGCCACTCAAGTACATTGGCGTTCCAGAATCATTGGCCCTCGGGTAATTGCTCCTAAGTGAATGAACGGGCAATGCGTATCGTTTATTGTTTGTCGAGTTTGAATAAGGAATGGTAGATAATTGTGGTTGGAAATGAATTAGTTTGTTATGAGGTTTTATTTGTTTCCAGCCAGTTGTAGAACGGAAGAATTATTTTGTAATATTCAACTTTACCTGTACTGAACTGCAACTACAGTAAAATTCGCATGACAATGGAATACAGAATAACTTTTGATGTTGTAAGTGAGACCAAGTTTTGCGCTCACCAGAGTGAGCTGTATGTGATGATGGAATTAGCGCACTACAGATAGTGCGCTAATTCCATCATCACATACTTACTCCTAACAAAGTAAGAAGGCTGGTGCTCCGTTGTCAGACAGCAATAGCTAGACAGTAGAAATACATAATTTTTTTGAGCATTTCAGTGTCCCAACTTTGCCTAATACATACTCCAAGAGCAATTATTTTTAGAACGATCATAAACGCAAACTTACACGTAATTAACATAGCGGTAACGTTACGTCTCAGTGAGGAAACAGAGCTTCGACAAGAAAGTGCTATTACGATAGTTTGCAAGGTTTCGGCGCATTACTTACAGTCGTACGCCTCGTAAGTGGTACATACAAGAGAAGCTAAACAAATAAACAAACATGTATGTTCTGTGAATGGTCTTATGTTGTGAGACCACCCCGAGACTTTGGCGTGAGAATATTTCCGATTTTCCGCGTCCCGTTCAAGTCTTTTCAGTGAAGCGAGTATGGACTTCAGCGGAATTGAGTTGCTTTGTATTTCTGCGTGGGCTCAGAAACACACTGAAAATGAAGTTAAACACACAGCAGTATTTACCTGTATTGTTTTTGTGTAGCTCCAACATAATTCTGCACAGTGGGTGCAGTTTTGTTTTATTTGTTGTGCAGCAAAACATAATAATATGGATGCAAAATGTAAGAAATAAATGCAGAGCGTATTTGTGTCAAACTTCTTTCGTGTAGGTCTTTTTATTGGCAGAAAGTGACTTCTTTGAAATATCTTTTTTGTGTGTAAGAAAATATTGCAAGGAAAGTTTTTAGTATCAATGCGGGATGTCTAGGGGTGAACAAAGAAACGATTGATGAACTATGTGAAAAATTAATTGGCTACAAAGGCGGTAACTGCTGATTTGGTAAGTAATACAGAAGTATGGTAGAAGAAGGAATGCTGCGGAGAACTATAATAGATACCTATCTATTATAGTTCTCCGCAGCATTGTTTTCGGAGTGGTTATCATCAATATCATTTCTCCACTCTGGGCGTGAATGTCAGACTTTTACTGACTAAAACCCAACCATGTTCCTTCTTTTGCCCTTTATGTTCTGGGGCCGCGGCATCTTTCAAACAACCCGCAACCCCAGCAGGCAGCGGCACCTCTGCTTTGCTGACATCTCTTTAAGGCGCGCGTGGAACACAAACAGGCCGTCGACACGGCCTGTCGTCACTCGGACGGAAGGACGGTGAGCTACATTGCTCACCGGCCACAAAATAAATAGGGATCAGGGCAGGAGGATGATTTGTATAAAGTATTGTAACTAGATGATTTATCATTTAAATACTGTTGTGGATTCACCGTAACTTAATCTGTTTATCACAGCAATCTGCTCGTTGCTGTCCATAGTTATATCTATGTTTATTTAACAATTTTAACGGAGATGAATGCCCATTCAATGGGCGGAGTTGTTAACAGCATAAACACGCCTGCTGTTGACACGAGTAGGTGTTTCTTGTACTACTAGTTTTTAGTAATATGTAGTAATAAACATACTGTTTTATTATAAAAGAAAAACAATCTGATCAGTGGCGTTGGTATGAAACTTTGAAAGTAGCTACATAGTGGAAATTTCCCCGCTTTATGCGCAGCGTTAGGGAGTGACACTTTTACTAACTAAAACCCACCCATGTTCCATCTTTTGCCCTTTATGTTCCACGGCCGCGGTATCTCTTTTCGAACAACCTCGGAACAACCCGCAACTCCAGATTAATGGATGTCTGAATGTTTGTTACTCTTAAATCTGCTTAAATTTAATTAAAATCCGTTATTTTAATTAAATTTAGCACACAGAGTTTAAACACGTGGATACTTTTAATCCCGTTGCTAAGCGACAAAACTCTTCAATAAAATAAAAACTATAGTTATTAATAAAGAAGAGCAAATTTTTTGATTGAACATTTATGATTGCAGTATTTTTTATGAACACAATACTTGTTTTAATTTATTACATGATCATCTTTCTGCTCTTGTTCCATAATGGTCGGCGCAACCCGTTTGATACATCCACTCTCCCCTGTTAGCCGTCACGCTTGCATTTACTCCCCTTTCTTTCATTTCATTCCTTTTTACTAGCTGCGCCCCATCTTTATAATTTGCTACCTATGTATTATTTTGATGTATAACCTATATTATTGTAAAGTTTCATTAAAATCCATTAAGTAGTTTTTGCATGAAAGAGTAACAAACATCCATACATCCAAACAAACTTTCGCATTTATAATTTTATATAAGTAGGATTACTAGAAAATAAATTTTCATTTCTAATTCCTTAACTTTCTATTTCAGAGTGAACACCAACCCCTGCAAGATGAATGTATAAGGTAAGTCTCCGTTTATCTTAATCAAATCTATCTTCATAGACATAGACTTACACAATCAATTCATCTTCGTATCGTTCTCATCTCAATACCCGACTTTCATTCGACTCTTAATACTTTGTAATAAGAGATACAATACAATAAACACTATACTTGAAGCCCGTTTTAAGTGACTTCAAATAAAGAGGGACGTTCTCAATTCGACTGTTGTTTTTTTTTTAGTTTAGTTACGCAATTACTCCGCCGACGATTGTGGGCCGATTTAAAAAAAAAAAACTTTTTACAATCAAAAGGACTCCTGAAGGTCCCATATGAATTTTATCTGTATTACTTTGGTAGGTAATTTATCTTCTATAATACATATTTTTTTCTTCTAACGTATTTGGACAATATACTTATATCTCTTGGTAGCAATGAAAAATTAAAACTCGATTAGAATTTGTGTGGGATCAAATTAAAAGTCTGAAATAAAAAATCGTTTTGCCAAAATAAAACACTAAAAAGGCGGAAAATAAATTTTACTTCCGTAAGTCGGTGGCCAAAAATGTATGAATCAAACAAAAGTCATTTCGGAAGTAAATTTATTTTCCATCGTTTTAGTTTTTTTTTAATAAGTACAACACCTATAATATTTATTAAACATCGCATCACATTTCGAATGCTATAATAATCGAATTAATAATTTCTTGGACGGGTCTCTTGCGCTGTTTATCACGCGTCGATGATAGCGAAACGAAGTAAGATAAGATAGATAAAGACATGTATCTTGAGACACTGTTCTTGTCTTTTGTAATTATTATCTTGCTAACTGGAGCCGCGGCTTCGCCCGCGTGGTGATCAAATAAAAGTATCGTATTTATTTATTTTTAAACACACAAAATACATGACAGGACTTTACATAAGACAGAAGAGCACAAAGGTACAGCTTATTTCATTAGTAATTTCTTCCGGCAGACCTGCGAGAGGAAAGTTGGATGAGATATGTAGACACAGTGTGTAGAAAAGATAAAACAGGAAACAGTAAAATTATTAATCATATAATAAAGATACATACAAATTTTACACATTGTCTATTTGACGTAGAAGAGTTACAAACATCCATATATTCTTACAAACATTCGGATTGATAATATTGAAGTAGGATAGTAGGATAAATACTTACGTTAAAATGGGACTGGGCGGGTTTCATTTGTAGGATGGGTCAACACAAATGGGCCAGAAACGTCACAGAGTGGATGCTTGAAAACGGTGTCGTCACCGAGGTAGGCCCAAAAAACGCTAGTGTGACGATCTGGACTCGTTGCTGACTGAAGGCTAAACACCAAGAGTAAGAGAACATGGGGGAAGGCCTTTGTCCAGTAGTGAGACAGAATAAGTCGAATAAAATAAAATTATACTTGCGTGAAAAAGCTTTTCCCGGCCCGAATATTTAACTGAACCTTGACATTTAGAATAAATAATTTTATAAAGTTAAATATTGCGAGACTTTTGGTCACCTTGCATTATTGAATGTTTTTAATTTTAACTACATATATTTACACGGTCACTTTCAACTATCAGAGTTACTTATGTTAGAGTTCGAATATATTTTATAGCCCCAAGACGATACAACAATATTATAGTAATAGCTCTTGCTAGAACCACAGACTACACATAAAACACTCTTTGATCAGTTACCATAATAGTTGATCCATTCAGCTGTGATTATTTCTATGCACACGAAACAATGGATTAGGAGTTTCCTTCGGAATTATAAGCATAGTCCCAGAAAGTGCAATTTGCAATTTAAAAAAACAAATGGTCAGTATAAGGTAGAACAGAGGAAGGCAAGAGTTATCATAATTTGAAAAAAAAATACACTAATTTGAGCAAGAATCGCCATTGAGCAATGACACGCTACTACGTCAATTTGTCTGAAAGCTGCACCTGTTTTAGCTAATTCTCGAGACAGACATTTTAATGACAATAACATAAACAAACATTACATAAATGATGACTATAATCCATATACATCGCATTACTACTTGCAACCAGTTTCCATATAATACGTTATGACAGAACGGAAAATGACAAGAAGCGATTTAACCGATAGCAAAATATCAGAGTATGCGAAGAATTTAAATGAGACGCGATGCTATCTAGCGAATGATGTTAAGTGAGAAATGTATGACAGGCATGCCAATACTGATCGGTTTTGTGAAATAGTCTACATTTGAAGCCATCTGATCGTCGAGTCGTACTAGATTAAGTATCTACACGAATTGTATACGATTTTCTGCAGGGGTTTAGAGACTTTTTGGCGTTCAGGTTGTTGAGTCCCGAGGCCATGACGCCCTTCATAATGTATTGTATTTCTAAGAGCAATTTCAAACACCATTGATATAATCTTGATTTTAATTATCATCATCTGCCTCATTACATCATGCAGCTGAAAACTAGTATTTTTTTCATCTATCTATTCTATCTGTCATTCATGACCCCGGTTTATTACTGGGAAATACGATACCCTTAGATAAGGTTGGTTGTCAAATATTCGGGCCGTTGACTACCTGCAACGGAACTCAAAGATGAACAAATGACAGATGTGACACCCGGCTGAACGCAATTTTAGAAGCACGCAAGAAACTTATAATAGAAGCTCTATTATTTTAAATGAATCAAGTACTTATTTGATTTTCCTTATCGTTATCGCTACTCAAACCATACTTGGCTAGGAAACTTGTACCTTTTTTTGCGGATGGAAAATTATCAAATAACTTCCGATCCGCTCTGGACGGGGGGAGTATCAGACTTGTATTGACTAAAACCCACCTAATATGTTCCTTCTATTGCCCTTTACGTTCCGGGACCGCGGTATCTCTTTCGAACAACCCGCAACCCCGGCAGAAAAAATAATTGTACTCTGACTTTGAAACTTTCTGTGTCTGCGGATAATAAGTAATATATAGCCACAAGAACCTATTGATGTCTACCAAAGAGTTTCCTTCAATGAATTAATGAGTTTGCTACCGCGTCTTTGCGAAGCTTGTGGTTGCCAATATGTCTTTATACAGCATTTATGTCTATTAGTTTCATAATTACCAAGTTAATATTAAATTTTATTCATCTTATTATTGACCAGTCACTATCCATTTAGGTCTATCATTCAGGTTCAAATTATCTAGCAGTGTATTTATTTATGTTGCAAAATATTTTCTGTTTATAAGCACTATCTGGTTCTGCTTGACCTGATGACCGATCGCTGTGCAATCTGAACCTGTCTCTTCTGTAGTGACTGGCCATCGATTTAACAGTTGGAGTGTGCAATCGTTATGACAAACAAATTGATATTGTAAATGATTCTGATCTTTAACATCATTGTGATAACACCTACTATTTAGTTATTAACTATCGAATTTATCTTTAAAAGTTAAAGTAGAGTAATCTTTATTTTTTTAAATTAAGCTGGTACCTTAGTGATTTTGAAGGGAAGAAATGCAGTAAGGTATGGAGAATATTTACAAAAAGCTACTAATCAGAGAAAGTTAAAATGACTGGGGTGACTGGGATTAGATTTTTTAGAATTTGCCAAAATACAAGGTGGAACTGACATCAATAAATATAAATATCTTGGGACAACTCACACACGGCTATCTGATCCCAATCTAAGCAGAGCTTGTGTTATGGTAACCAGACAACTGATATACATACTTATATAATTTATAAATACATACATAATATAGATAAATCACATCCAGACATAGAACAAACAATCATGCTCATCACACAAAGTTTGTCCTGGGTGGGAATCGAACCCCCGACCTCCGGCTCAGCAGTCAGGGCCACTAACCACTAGACCAACAGGCCCGCCAAACAAACGCACAAACGCACAATGCGCAAACGGTTAACTAACACTTTATGATACATACATCCATCATCCGGAACCCCTACATTCAATTTTCAATGTACAAAAGTGCAATACAGAAAATGCTGTATTTTTTTGTAATTTCCAATTAATTTATTGTTAATCGTTGCATTAGTGGGTCGTTGTCATGTCGACCCTGTATAGTTCATGATAGAATTAAAAAGTATACAATATAAAAAACTTCAAAAATAGCGGCATTTTAACATTAACTGACGTCCAGAAATTGCGATTAAAATCAACCTTATCAAGGCTTTAATTCACAACCAATTATAAATCTAGATAAAGACTTATAAATAGCTAATTGCACGTTAGTAATGAAAAGCTTCTAGTAACAAAGCGAGGCCTATTCCTACGCTAAGCTCGAGTGACAGGCACTTACTTTAATACTAGCATGTAATCGTTGGCTTATTGTGCAGGAGTGTGGACTGATAGGGCAACATAGAACAGACTGTGAATGGGCACAAGTCATTTTGTGCCGGGATGGTAGACTAATTCAATTGACGTCGTAGATTGAAGGGATATGATTATGCTTTTGACCGCGGCTTCACTCGCATTAAATTCGAGGTAACACAGTTCCTCTTGCGCCTTATTGATTTGTAATAGCAACGCTAAGTTTTCCCTTTTCTTCCCTCACATCCCACTTTAAAAAAAAAAAAAACCTAGCCTATGTCCATCTCCTGGCTCCCAACTATCTTTGTACCAAAATTCATCGAAATCGGCGTAGCTATTAAAGCGTGTAATATTAAATTAGTAAGGAAGTAAGTAAGATGTTGGTGTAAGGAAAAATAGGGGCCAAAGCCTTCAGCTAACTCAGGAAGAACTCCAGCCACCCTGTGAATTGCAAGTGGTGTACTCAATGATTTTTACATTTCACAGACTGGCTGATTGATAAAAGAAACATACGACCAAGTTATTTGGCATGCGATTTTAAAGACTACTTACTTACGACCAGCCTTGCAGTACTAGGTACATAAAGGGAGTAAAATTACCATTTTCGAAGCCGAAAAGCATAGGGTTGCGGATGTTCGAAAGTGTTACCGCGGCCCCGGAATACAAAGGGCAAAAGAAGGAACATGAATTGGTTTTAGTCAGTAAAAGTCTGAAACTCCCCCTGATCCGCCCAGAGCGGGGGAAGTTTGTTTGTTTTGTAAAAAAAAGGGTACCACGGAACCGACCGTGTTGGTTGCCGTTTGACAACTTGTGTTCATTGTCAAAGTAAGATTTCTATTTAGTTTCTTTCTTAACAGTTTTGCTATGGGAAATTCTGCATGTAATGATGATTTCCTATTCGAAAAAAAATCCGAAAGCTACTTGTTCGCTCCTTCGTCCTTGCGATATATAGTGTAAGTTTTTTTAATGCAAACTTTTAAATATCATTATTTTACTCATCAGCACATTTTTGAGTGCGTAAAATTGAGATTTACTACAAAAAAAAGTTTTGTCCCAACAATATTTTTTTGTGTAGTCACATAGATGTACAGAATTCATTGTGAATTGCTTTGTAAAAGGTCAATTTATACCCTGTATAATATATGGTGCAAATTATGCTGAGTATAATAAGTATTCAGTCTAGTCAAAGGTGACGGAATGATAATAGAGTAATTTCTTCGAGACCCTCATTGTCAGTTGTGATCGTTGGATAGTTATCGCCAGTGATGACTGCTCTTTACAATCTGTTATTCCACCTTTTTAAAACCGGTCAAGAGCGAGTCTGACAAGCGTACCGAGGGTACAAACTTGCGAAATAAACTGCCACATCTTTGACCGTGTAGATTTACAGGGTTGATTTTTTGACATCACAAAGGGACCATTGATTTCAGTAAATGATTTTAAATCGATACCGTCTCGCGTTCCCGAGATAAGGGTGTCGTTTTTTTCCTTTTGAGATACGGAACCCTAAATTCAAACAAGTGTGAAAAAGCAATGTTGTCGTAACAAATAATAAAATAATGTTTTCATGAATTAAATTTTATGATAGTTCCTAAATAATATTCTATGAAATCTTACTTAAATATTATACAAGTAAATAAGTACTATCATGTATTTGTATAAGACTGGAATGCCGGACCTAACATTTCTAATTAGTTGTTTTAATATTCACAGTACAAAATCAATATAGAAGTGTGATGAATGTATAACAAGTTGGAATTATACTGGAATGACTACATTATATTTATTAATATATTGCTTGAAATATTGTCTTGACTGGAATAGACGAAGACCCATATGATATAATCTTGCTTGAATCTGAAATAATAGATTTGCGTGGAGATTAGTATGATTGAGAAATGTGACATATTTAAATTCGATATACATACATGCTCTTTACTCTCTCTAATCGATTTAAACCCAACAAACAGTAGTAGTCAAGTTTTTTTGAACGTTGCCCCACTCTATGATTTTGTCCTGTATTATATCAGTCAGAGCCAAAACAAATAGTTGTTTTGGCTCTGACTAAGTACCTATAGAGGTACCGGAAGTATTTGTTTCGTGCGGGGTTCGAACCGGCGATACACAGTGCAGAAAAGCAAATCGTTAGCCACTGCGTCATCAGAGAGCGGCTTGTTCGACAGAGATACTACGGCCCGGAACATAAAGAAGGAACATGATTGGGTTTTTATTAGTAAAAGTCTCACACTCCCCCGCTTCATCCAGAGCGGGGGAAGTTATTTGATGATTTCCCATCCACAAAAAAAGGCACTGCGTCATCGTTCCGTCAAATTGAGTATGTATATAAATAAATATAAATATCTTGGGACAACTTGGAACTTGGAACAACACACACGGCTATCTGATCCCAAGCTAAGCAGAGCTTGTGTTATGGTAACCAGACAACTGATATACATACTTATATAATTCATTAATACATACACATTATAGATAAATCACACCCAGACACAGAACAAACAATCATGCTCATCACACAAAGTTTGTCCTGGGTGGGAATCGAACCCACGACCTCCGGCCCAGCCACTAACCACTAGACCAACAGGCCCGCCAATATACCCTTCCGGTTTCCTCAATAGCCTTTAGGAGACTCCTAACCGAAACGACCCTTTGATCATCAAAGAATACACAGCAGAGTTTTAACTAAGTTCCAATTACATCAGCCTTAGAAACAAGTTCTTAAACATGACCGCCTAACAAGAATGTAAAGGAAACAACTAATGATGCTGTAGAGATAGCACGTTGTACTGCAGTATTATTTTAATAAGTACCCAACATGCACGCCATGTGGCTGTGTAATTAGTTGTTTAGCAGTAGCTGTTAAACAATTATGTCATAATTTTGAAGTGAGGAGGGATAGGGAAGAGTCGGATTTAGTAGTTAAGATGTTCATGTCAGAAAATGCCGTGGATTTTGTTTATTGAGGACTAACCTGACATTTCGTTATTTCGTCTTACGGGTAGGTGTTGTTTTAGTATCATTTGTTGTCTTATCACGCTTCTAATCTTAGAAGGGTTAAGCAGAGGTGTACCTAATAGTAGGTACCCCCATATTTCGCCGATTATGTTTTTTTTAAAATACGTTGTCCCATATTAGGAATGTCTCCTGTATCGTGGGTCCGTTTACTAACATTTAAACTCACATACAAAAACCGCTAGACCCGGAACAACTATCTGTAGGCCATACAAATATTTGTTTCAAGCGGGAACCTGCGACACGATCGCTCAGCCACTGCGCCAATCGTGTCGTCAATTCCATGTTTTAGGGGGCGAGGCGGGGCATGTATCCAGGCTCTGTGACTGCTACTGAGCTATCCTACTAATATTATAAATGCGAATGTTTGTGAGGATGGATGGATATATCGATGTATTTATGTATGGATGTGTGTAACTATTTTACGTCAAAATGGTTTATCGGATCTTCATGAAGTGATCGGCACAGAGGTAGATTATACGTAGTCTGGAATAACACATAGGATATTTTATAAACGCGAAAGTTTTTATGGATTTTTGAGGATGAGGTCAATTAAAATAGTTTTTCCGGGACTCATTAGGCTTCATAGTCTCGGAGTTTCTCTAGAGGTAGTCAGTAGTTCATTGTTGATTCTAAGTTTTATGAAATATGCAATTATATTTTGAATGTCTTGTCAATTAAGTTACTAAGAGACCAGATGACTTGTCATTAACACATATATATTAATGATCAATCCTTACTAATATTATAAAAGCGAAAGTGAGTTTGTTTGTTACCTCTTCACGCTTTAATGGCTACACCGATTTTGATGAATTTTGGTACAGAGATAGTTGGGAACCAGGAGACGGACATAAGCTATTTTTATTAAAAAAAGTGGGATATGAGGGAGAACGAGGGAAGAAAATGGTAAACTTAGTGTTGCTATTACAAATCCATCAGGCGCAAGAGCAAAAATTGCAGGTCTACTTGGTGTGTTATACCGAATTTAACGCGAGCGAAGCCGCGGGCAAAAGCTAGTTAACACCTATATATTAATGTCTAATAATATGATAAATCTCACCAATACTTGCCTAAAGCTTTTGCTAACCTGCTTTCATCAAAGCAATAACTTGATGGCAGTTTAATATAAGGTTCTATTAAATACAAAGATACCCCACTGACAATCGGAAGCTCATAATAATCTTTACAGTAGACCCGTAATTTCTAACATAAATGAAACAGACCATAGCTTACGGCTACCATCGCAAGTCCATCGCTTTATGGACACCATAAACTATAAATACCATCATGGCCAACGATTGTAAAACCATATGCGTAACAATGTTGCTTAGCAATTAATTTTACTCTTCGTATATAAAGCACGAGAAATATAATAAGTGTCCAGTGATTTTGATCGGCCATTTAATTCAGATTTTAATATGACGAGGTCTGAATTGTAAGTTTATGAAAGTTAGCTCTGAAATGAAATGGTTAAAATATAAAATGTGCCTTTTTACTTACATGTACATTCAGTACTAAATTGATTATTATTTGTCGTTGATTATATTATTCTTTAGTGTTCTCGCACGTTTTCTTTAGTGCTATATCTACAGAATAGATATAGTCAACTTTTTTTATTGCAATTCACAATTTATTCTTAAATATAATTTTTTTTTTCATGAAACTTTGTATTTTATCTAAATACTTGAAATATGTTAGTGCTGTGCACACCTGTTAGTGACAAATTGACATTAGATTCTAAGTATAATAAGTTACCCCTAAAAATGTATTCTATGTATTAGTGAATAAGTCATTGGATGCCATCCTTACTAATATTATAAAAGTGAAAGTGAGTTTGTTTGTTTGTTACGTTTTCACGCCTACAGGGCTGAACCAATTTTGATGAATTGAGGTACAGAGATAGTTGAGACAAAGGAGACGGGCATAGGCGGCTTTTCTAAGAAACTGAGAAATGAGGGAGATGAGGGGGAGAAAAGGGAAAACTTAGCTTTGCTATTACAGTAGATAAGGCGAAAGGGCAAAAACTACTGGTAGCAGGTACCTGCAAATCGCGAAGCCGCGGGCAATAACTAGTAATTAAATAAATTAAAGACAGTTTAATATTTGTTTGGCACTACTTAACACTATATATTTCCTAAACATGTTGGTTTGTGGGGCGACCGTGAAGTCAGTAGTACTATTTTATTCTTATTCCAGTGTGGGAGAGAGGTGGCGTTAGACTGTAAAGGTTTGATCGCGTCGTCCGAGGCCCCGGAACATAAAGGGCAAAAGAAGGAATATGGGTGGGTTTTAGTCAGTACAAGTCTGACACTCCCTTGAGAGCTACTCATTGCTCACCGTCCACAGACCCGCATCTACGGTGGCCGGGAGTCGTCTCGCGGCACCCGACGACCGGAGCGTCTCCTGCGGCGGTTGGGTTCGTTTGAGGTTGTCTCCCTCAAACCACCTCCATCTTCGCTAGCATAACTGCTTCGCAAAAGGATGTGGTCGGTTTCTGCCTCACCCTTCGGGTATAATTTTACGGTATTTATAAAAAGTCAAGCATACCTGCATGGTATGACTAAGTATGTAATATAACTTTTACGAGGGTGTAAATATGCTATTAAATAAACTATTCTAGATAAAAAGTACTACGGCTCAGAGGCTTAACAGTAAGTATATTAAATTTAATGTGTAGTGCATCATCTATTAGCACTATTGAAGATCCACTGATGTTATTAGATTTGGTTGAAAATAACACATTAATCCATAGACTCTCTACTTAAAGTGGAGATTCAGTGAATTCGTTGTCAATATTAGCTCAGTTATTTGATATCCACGCGAGGCGGATTCATAATAAATCAGCCTATTTGTCTTAAACAACACAAGTGGCACTTGATGATCGAATACCATTTCCGACTAGTCACTAAAGAGTTTCGCTTTAAATCTTAACTTATAAAAATAAACAACTCAATAAAAAGCTGTAATAAAAAAGAAAGAATAGCCAAGTGCCATTTTACTTTCTTCGTAACACGCAGCATTCCTTTTAGCACTTTTTTCAGTAAACAGAGCGTCTCGAATCGTTTAAGGCGCTCGTACATCCTCCATTAAGTACAGTGCTGATCATTACGCCACAAAGGTAGTGCGGGATGTAAGGCTGTATCCAACCGCAAATGGCCGGCATTATCGCCGCACGGGCTGCGCACGCGATCAATGTCATACACATCTGTCATGGCGATGTGCCGACAATCAGCGTTACAACCACTCAATAGAATTTATGTGAAACGTTGTAAAGCAATTTTTACGACATTTTGTATTTTATTTCCTAAAGTTTTTATAGGTTCATAACAACTCAAATAGACATTACGAAACTGTAGAGAATTTCAAAGCAGTTTTATTGCAACTAGGCATGGAATTCTCATCAATCAGCATTTCTCTATAACACCAGACAATTATATCGTAATCGCAAGTTACAATAAAGATGAAATTCCAATAAAAAATCGCGCGTTTTTGCAACTAATGCGTGTTTGATGTGGTCGCTGTGTTGCGGCGCGCGGATCGTGCGCGGATGACGCACGCGCCGTGTTCCCGACGACTCTGCGGTATGCGGTTTTTCACATCACCTATCTGCCGCAGACAATAATTGAGTAACATGCAACCCTGTCACAGTTACGAGGCGGGAAAGGAAATGGCTACTAGAGATGTGGCGTCCGCATTATGTAGGTCTATTATTATAAGCTTGTCTCCCTCAGTTCCTTAGTAATCAGTAGCTAGTAGATGAAGGGGCAGTTTTCTGGTTAATTTTACGTCTCACTTGACAGAAAATCCTATAAATAACACTCATGTGGAAATACTGCCCATTAAAAGATGTCGTTCTTAGCGGAAAGCGACTAATTTAGTTTCTTGAAAACAGTTATTTGTATTTAAACCACAATTGTACCTAGTCATTGTGGAGACTGCATTCGTCGAAATATAAATCAATGACTTCGTACAAGCTTACTGAAAACCATTTCACACTATACAAATAGCAATTCGCAAACTCATGAAACACGCTCTCATGCACCCCATAATATTTAAAAAAAAACACTGATTCTAGCGCAACAAATTTCGAATGTGGCAACAAAAGATTACTGGCATGGAACTAATAAGTACTAAGTACTACGTTACGGCGTGAAAATACTGTCACCACCTGTCATATTATACGACAAAGTCACAATCGACTAAAACTTTTTTATCAGCCGATCAGTGAGTCAGCAAGTCTCAAGTTTGTACCGGACTGTCCGCGGTGGGTCAATAGCAATGGAGGTTAGAAGTCATTTCATAAGGTACTGCGACCAACTTTCCTGGTATAATTGTTCTCGAATAATGAAATCACAGTAATGGATCTTTGATAGCGTTTGATTAACGAGAATGATAAATCAAACTAATCCCAGTACATGTGAGCTTTATAATATTCAGTAAGGTTTTTACCGTCGTTTTGATTATAGATTCATGTTATGAACATTCCCTCGTAGTTCATTGATTAATGACACTTTCTTACACGTATAAGATGCGCTGGTGACATTGTTAGATGCGCTTCCTGTGAACACGTTAACCTAAGTGACAAACGAACAATAATTAATGGTTTTTGCTGCAATTTTAATTTACATTGCTTTCAGCACAGTGTGTGTACCTAAAATCTGTTGATTTAAGTGATCACTAAAGATTTCAAGAAAGCAATCAGCGGCCATACCTGAATTGGCTTTCAGTCATTCAAAAAAGTCAGTATAATCCGACTTAAGGCTACCACGGAGCGGGGTTGCGGATTGTTTGAAAGAGATACCGCAGCCCCGGAACATAACGGGCAAAAGAATGAATATGGGTGGGTTTTAATTAGTTAAAGTCCGTCACTGTCACACGATTTACATCCGCAAAAAGGTTACCACGGAACCGACCGTGTTCGTTGCCGTTTTACAATTATTTGTGAAAATATTGTATAAATTCAATGTCAAAGTAAGATCTCTATATAAAGTTTCTTTCTTAATAGTTTTGCTATGGGCAACTTTCTGCGTGTAAGTTTAAGTGCTACTACTACATAGTTCATGAATATTTTAATAATATGATTTCACAACCAATCAAATGTAAATATCGGGCCATTGTTTTAATACAGCGTATCACTTGGCTATCACGAATAGTTTGCGTGTTGTGATTATGTGGGGTCTCTTACAAGCTGTCCCTATCACCTTGTCGAGCGCAATTACTGCTCGATCAAGTGCGCTGTGAGTTTGCGACAGACGAGGGAATTGCAGCAAATTGCAAATAAAAGCACCGTTTGCGCACATACGAATGCCTGGACACCACATGTCGTCTACATTACGTATGATTGTGGCATTTGTGGCAATATGAAACTATTGCAGCTTTCACCATCGCACTAACGTACTACGACGACGACGTTTAAAGACTTCTGTGATGGAAACGAGAATACTTTCTCAGTACGTGTTTTCATTGCTCGACTTTTTACGGTCTGTCTCGAGACTGTATGTAGATCAAGTTTTATAGCCCAGCATCGTGTGAGTTCACATTGTGGCCTGAACAATACGTGTCTAGTCGGTTAATGAAGAAACGTAGAAAAAACGACAACTACCTAAATTTTCCACAACTAGAAAACCCCAAAAATAACTCTTTAATATCAGGACTGGATGGTTAATATTTCTCTTCAAACGAATTTAGTAAATCCACTCACATGAATCCAACAAAGTGAGAACAGTGAACATCAATTGTCATATTTTCAAACGAAGTTTGTTTTAACTATATTATTCATTAAAAGTATTTTTTCTGACTGTATGTTGCTGTAAAGCAAGACGGAATCCATTTTGTCCTCATTCTTGGCCTAAGACGATTTTTTACCAACCCATATTCATCAAAAGATTACAGCCGAACGGATTCCAATTATCATTGTAACTGTTATTTTTTCTTTTATTAATTCGACATTATGGTTGCCTACGTCAAAAAAGCAACAGCCTCAGACTGTTGCGATGACCGCTAAATACGTTAAAGAATTAGTGTTGCCAAAAAAATAAGATACGATAAAAAAGATGCTTCTGACAAATTATTACGGATAAACTGAAATTAGGTTTTAAATGTAACTGTAATTACAGCTTATGAAAAGGTAATTCGCATTATTAATAAAAGTTTATATTCCAGTTCTCCACTTCTTCGTCTTTTCAAATATTTAAAACAAAATCAAGCTTTCAAAGTACCAAAAATTCAAATTCCTGACCGTTACTCCGACCACAGAGCCGTCAATGAAGACATTCACAGCATTTATAATTTCTTATGTTATCTTCCTAACAAGTTTCTGCATTGTTATACTCAATCGCTTTCTTAACAAGGTTTGACAATATTCTTCGCAGCACAATAGCATCGCGGCGATGACGACCCACGATACAAAGACTAGCACTGATTGTGATGGTGAAACCACTAAGGTCAAGGTCAACATCTTGAAGCTTTACAATAATTTTATTTAACACAGTTTTTGCACGACCAATCCGATAAACATGAGATTTTATAGTCACACTTTGCAGAAAAACTGCTTGAGGAGACAATGTCCCGATTTCTATCGATTTGTCTGTTGTCTCCCTGGGTAAGTGGTCACTTGCCGTATACGGATTTAATGAATTATTTACAATTTCATTTCGCTGTGGTCATCTGTGAGAAGAGCATGCCGATACATACATACGAAGCACTTCTGTCATACGGTTCGATTCTAAAATGAAAGTGTATAATATCAAATACATTGACGAACTCAGTAACTTTGAATAGAATTTACTCTCGACAGCTTTCCGGCAAACAAGCCTATTATGCTGCTCGCATCCTTACAAGGAAGCCGCATGTGGAAACTGTGCCTACGAATGAAGAACTTGTATCGCAATACGTCAACATACATATAACTGGACAAATGAAAGTTTTCCATAACAAGATTTATTCAAGATACTTGATGGAGGATATATTTGTATGTGCATGATTTTGTGATCCTGGTAATGCGTAAACAATGTAAATTGTTAACTTTCATATTCTGATTTAATGGCAAGTACCTATTTGGTAAGTTCAGAGAGTTCACGCAAGTGCTTGACGCACACGTGATGCTAATATGCTTGTCTCAATGGACACGCATTGTTAATGCTGTCAGCATTTACTCACAGACAAACTGACCACAAGACTAGAAAAAAAAACCTAATACTAAAGATTTCTTCACACACGAATTTAAGTAACCTTTCACTTTGATGAAAACACGAGAAAATAATATCTTGTTCAGGTTAATCGTCAAACGACTTTTTTAATATAATTAATTCCTAGGGCCTAATTTCCTTCTATAAACCTACGAGTGGTCGCGGTAAGCGATGGTTAACCACTACGCGGATACGATTAAGCCTCTCGCTCACAGAGTACTATAATATAAAAGGAAAAGAGTGCCCTCTCTCGTGAATTTTAGCCATGACATGTTTGAAGCGCCATCTGAATTTCTGGACTAGGAACTACCGATCAATCACACACTCACACACGCACACGTTTACATACATCCCTTTACACACTAATGTAGTTATTAAAATTAGATTTATATAAGCCTTGTATTTCCCAGTACCGAACTATTTCGTTCAAATTTTCTTGCGGAATATTTTTTATTAAAATACCAATATTTAGGAAATCAAAATATTCACATCAAGAAAGTAAGAACAAAGTTCGGCACGGGGAGATACTTCTTAAATGCAAAAACATAGTCAAGCGTGTGCGCAGGCTATGGCGACCATTTTGATTTTACGTGTGTCATTGACATTAAAATGAGATGTTGAGACAAGCGAATATTCGGGCAGTGTTGCTATTATTTCCGTAATATTAAATTTATATAAGATATTATATACATCAACATAATCACTTTATTATATGAAGAGTTGAATATATTTAAACTAACATTAAATTAGTTTAAAATTTAGAATTTCACTACAGAGACATCTATTGCTGCCGAGATAAAACTAAACATAGGTTTCAATCCTTCAAAATATAGATAGCGCTGCTTCTTCTTCTTCATTTATCGCCAAGCTTGATGTAGGCAACTGTCCCCCCCCTGCTCTCGCTTCTATCATATCTAACACTGCAGTTTTTACCACTCTTTAAGAGCGATTCTAGTCATAACAGACGATACTTCCGCGTGTCAGCTGTCTCATTAATATATCTGCAAATGAACGATGCTCTCTTTCTTTTATACTTTTCAAAACAATGGATAGATCTTCTTCAAGTCTGGGCTTTGTGTCTATATTGTTATTGAACTCATTAAATTGAGCACCATCAAAACAAGTATTGTCTAACTTCAAAGCATTTTGTCACAAGCGAACATTAGATACTGATTTATGGAGCGATTTCTTACACTAAACTAGTCGATTAAAAGAAAAATGCTATCAACCGCTGATGAGATCAGCTATATAAAATCAATCATGACCATTTTAGATTGACAATAAAAACGTCTAAGATGTGTATCTAATTTGTAACACGAGGCCTGCATCCAAGATCAGATCCAGAAATTCTTCCAGCCCATTACCGATCCATAAAACGCAACTGAAACAATTTACCACTGCGTGCATTTTCTATCTACTTTGAAATACGGTACTGGAAAAGAAAGTCTTCGTAAGTCCGTCTCCTGTAGAAAAAATTGACGTCGAAATTGTCTGTACCTGAAGCGAAAATCGGGTACCGTCTGTCTAGTGAAGCGACAAAACGTTTTTACCGGTCGGAACACAGTAAGCGCTTCGGTCTTCGACTAACACAATAATGAATGCGCTATTGTCTCTGCCATTCAATCTACGCATGCTTGTTTACCGTTGCGCGTTTAAATTAATATATTTCGGTATATATTTTGTGGGATTGACAGGACCTTAATTGGCGATTGTTTAGAGTTGAAATGCCAGGAAACAAGTGCATTTATAATGAATTCACTTAAGGTGTTAAGACGCAGAGTTAGCACAGAAAATAAATGGCTGGAAGGTAGACTGTAGCAACGGCGAGAGGTGTTGATTCACCAATTAATCTAACAAACAGTAAAACAAATGCGCTAATTAAGCGTATACTTCTAAGTTATCTAAGTAGTTAGCATATCAACGGATCATTAATTACATCGGTTGTATCTAAAAGATACGTGATAAATGCAACCAATGAACATAAACAAGATGATGTGTCCCGAAGCCCACGGCCAGGCGTTTCATCAATCAGACGTAATGGGCAAGATACTGTAATGACGTTACCTGCCTACCACCTCTCATCCCATTTGCATAGGATCGAGGAGAGTGTTGTAATGAGGGAAATAATAACATTGTTGCCAACTTTTTTTGCGGATATTGTGGTTGTAAAACACGATTAGCTATTCATTTTATGTCCTTACGGGTAAGTGAACCTGGTAGGTCTGCCCTTATGGGGAATCTGCCCTCAGATTCCCAATAAGGATTCCCCATCCCATACATTCAATTATTTTAGGATGTGGTTAAGACTGCCTCGATACTGCAGTGCTTCGAAGACAAAAAAACCGCTTTATTGCTAAGGAGAGAGCGAAGCAGTGGAAACAGCGTCAGAACTGTAGCTGAGAGTTTCAGCTTTCAAATTTTTTAAAACTTTGTGCAGAGTGACATTTACTAACACTAGGTAGTAAGTATTTAATGTTACTAACACTATGTGGATTATTTTGTTCCGAAATAAAGAAATAAATTAATTCATTTATTACGATTTAAACAGAACTAAAGCTGTCTGATAGTCTGTAACAGCTTCTGTTTTTAACATTTGTGCCAAAAAAACATTATTCTAAGATTTGCAGCGCAGAAGCTTATAATAATAAATCAACAACTAAGACGTGTGTCGGGCATGCCACCGTCCTGGTGAGTCCATCAGACATATTATTTCTGGTTGTTCTCGTCTAGCTAACAGCGAGTATTTGCATAGACACAACCAAGTAGCTAGGATTATTCATCAGCAACTTGCCTTGAAATATAATCTTGTGGAATCTGAGGTACCGTACTACAAGTATGTGCCCGACCCAGTTCTCGAGAAAGACCATGTCATGCTGTACTGGGATCGGTCTATCATTACTGACAGGACTATTGTCGCCAATAAGCCTGACATAGTGGTGATAGACCGATCAGCGCGCCGCGTAATGATAATCGATGTTACCATCCCACATGACGAAAACCTCGTGAAAGCTGAGAAAGAAAAACAACTAAAATATCTTGACTTGGCACACGAGGTTGTTGACATGTGGAATGTAAACTCGGCTATCATTGTGCCGATTGTCGTAACGGCCAATGGCTTAATTGCCAAGAGCCTCGACGAACATCTGTCGAAGCTCTCCTTAGGTGGTTGGATCAAGGGCCTGATTCAGAAGGCAGTACTCCTCGATACGGCCCGCATTGTGAGGAGGTTCCTGTCTCTGGAGCCCTAACCACCGGTAGCTTGGACCCTGCTCCCGTTACCGGCGGAAACCTATTTTTAAATGTTTTTTTTTTTTAATTTATTTTCTAAGAAATATTTAAAAATGTAATTTTAAGAAGGGAAATGAATAAAGAAAATCAACAACTAATAACTTATTGAATTCTATAGATCCACACTAAATTACACCTGTTTGCTTGTACCTACAACTGTCACAATCAATGTGGGAACTTTGATGCCGTGTCAAAGGCGGCTGATTGACGTTTCGAACTGTCAGTGTCATAATGAACTGCGGTGAGCTATCGATTCTTTTAATTAAGTATCTGTTGGATTTTTTAATGGCTGAACTTTTTTTTTAAGAAGTGCTTTTGATTGATTTTCTTTATAAACCTTGTAAACATTTTTAATGCGTTGTATTACTATGTAATTTTCTTTTTATTCAATTTTATTAACTGGTAGCTTGGTGATTGACATTAGAGTGATTAATACCTACTTCTGTACGCGAATACACTACAAAAAGACAATAGTGCATGAACGATGTTATGGTTTTTGTACCGTCCATTACTAGACAACCAGCGTCATTAACATCAGCCTAGCCTTTTCCTAACTATGTTGGGGTTGGGTACCAGTTTAATAAAACCAGGATGCATGCAGAGTCCAAGCGTGCGTTCATGTTTTTTTGTGAGTTTGCGTCAACACGCCCCTGGGAAAAATAAGTGTCTGTCTTCACATCCTACTAATATTACAAATGCGAATGTTTGTGAGGATGGATGGATGGATAAGTGACTTTATAATTCTAGTTCTAGTGTGCACCACAGATCATAAAAAATCGTATCCAAGTTAAATAGCGAATTACTACCTAACTTAGTTCTTTCATTCATCATGCCAACTATAATGGGTTCGGTCTAAGTGGATGCAGCTGAATACTAGTATTTTACATGGAGCGACTGCCTATCTGACTTCCAAACCCCATTTAGTAATGGTTAACACGATATCCCTTGGTAAGAATGGTTGTCAGACTGTCTGATTGGACGCTAACAACAACATACTTGAATAGGTATATTTCGGAAAATGATACAGTCTCATGCGAACGATAAAATAAATAGTGTGAACTGACCTATCTGTGTGGTACTTTCTTAAAAAACCATTTCAGACACTAATCTGCATAGTCCTCATAAAAGTTGACCAAGATTTTTGTCTGGACCTTAAAATAGACTATGACCTTTGAGTTTGTTTCTGCTGTTTTTTCTCAGATTAGTCGGGTACGAAACACCGGCCTATTTTTAAAAATATACGTGTAAAAGTGTTTGTGAAAACCTACTTGTAAAATAAACATCTTTTATAACAAAGTAGGGATAGATAAAGCATTGTCCAAACACGCTAGTTTGTATACTAACACGGGGCAGACGTAAATAACTCAAGCCGGCGCGGTGTCTCGGTAATAAAGTGAATGCAAATTATCTCACTCGATACAATCTAAAGACGGGTAGGTCGGTGATTTAGATATCGTCATTAGTGGGTTTAATTGAGATTCAGCAACACGCCGCTTGAAGCGTGTTGCCACAGATATGTCCGAACTAATTTTGTTAGTACGAATACTGGGTTAGTCGACTTAGTTTTTTTTTAGAACGAACGAACGAACTAAGTTTGGAGGAGCCTCAATATTAACAACCATTTTTTGGTCGATCCTTAGGTTAAACCGTGTTTGCCTTAGCCTCGGCTGTCATTTGTGGATCTTTGTCTTCTTCGTTTAAGGTAGTCATTGTCCTGACAGTCTTACCAAGGGGTATCGTATTACCCAGTACTAACTTGATTGTGGAAATCATATAGGTAGTCGCTCAGTTAGATGATGGTGAACGAACGAACTAAGTAAGGTAGTTAGTAATCTTTAGGAGCTATTGCTATTTAACTTGTGGATACGATTTTCACTATATTTGGTCCACATTGCCCCAGAATTAACGAAGTGGAAGTCAGGTGGAGTCACCTGTAAGTTGACGCAAACTCACAAAGGAACACAAACGCACGCTTGGACTCTGCAAGTGACGAGATCGCCCAATATAACTCAAAGGATTTGAATTAATAGCATACTAGCGGTTACCCGCGATTTCGTTCGATGGACATTTTGAAGTGTAATTTCTAGGATAAAACGTAGCCTATGTTAGAGTATAGTCGTGCCAAATTTCATTCAAAAACGTTCAGCCGTTCTGGTGTGGTTGAACAATAAAAATGCGACCATCCATTCTTTCCGCATTAATAATGAAATTGCACCCCGCTGTTTCACCCACGTAGACTGGAATATTATACATATAAACATTCTTGAATCACTCTATCTATTGCTAGAAACTGCATTAAAATCCGTTGAACAGTTTAAAAGATATAAATAAATATCTCGGGACAACTCACACACGGCTATCTGATCCCAAGCTAAGCAGAGCTTGTGTTATGGGAACCAGACAACTGATATACATACTTATATAATTTATAAATACATACATATAATAGATAAATCACACCCAGACACAGAACAAACAATCATGCTCATCACACAAAGTTTGTCCTGGGTGGGAATCGAACCCACGACCTCCGGCTCAGCAGTCAGGGCCACTAACCACTAGACCAACAGGCCCGTCAACTATGTATAGAAGAAACACGTAAAATTCGCAGTTCTGACTCAATTTTTCAGTCTTTGTTCTCTTCAGTAAGGGCCAACAGAACTGACCCCAACTGATGAAGTTGAAGTAATTTCACTGTATTGGCTATTACAGCATTAATTATGTATAGTGTGGTGGTCTTCTCATTCCTAAACAGTTTTCTTAATTTATTAGCAAGTCCCGCTATGACGAAAGGATTATAAATTAATATTTAATCGCTCATAAACTGCTTGGGCTGCTAGTAAATAACAACTTTGTATACTTCGCCTCATTTAGTTAGTATGTATAGGTCGGTACTTGCAGTGGACTGACGTCTGTGGTAACAGTTGGACCTTAACTTGACCTACCACAGTACTGAGTTTCAATAGAATAAGAATTCCAATTCATACTGGTTTTGTTAGCACTGACGTGAGATCTGCTGTACCTACAGTCCATGTCAAATGGGTTTGAAACTTTTGCAGATTTTATTTTTGTGCTTACCCAGTATGTTTATATGATTCTGTGTTAAATTATTTACAAGTTATTTGTGGGTTGTTCGGCATAAGATAGGTACTTTATGAAGCGGCTTTAATATTTTTAATGATTTTACATTTTTGTGTAAATGCAGAGAGTGATAATAAAGAAGACAAGCGTTTAGACGTTGAATTGAAGTGATTATTGTTAAGAAAATAATATTAATCACGTCACATTCACTAAACAGCTACCCTACTATGACGTCTTAAAGCAGAACTTATTCCACTGAGGGAAAGAGACAGAGCTATACAGGGTGTCTAGCACCATCTCTTTCTCACACAGGAATAAGAACTGCTATAAGATGTCAGGGTAACCCGTACTGTATTTAATTTCTTTTCCTAATTTCGACCTTATTGTAATCGATTCTATTGTCAATCTCACTATTCTGAAAATGACGCTTTTCACCAAAAATTGTGGTTATCACAAAAAAATCAAAACAGATTAAATCAGACTATCTTTAATCGCGACTTAAATGATGAGAAATAAAACTAGATGTGATTAGGTATGTGATTTTAATCTTAGTCTAGTTTAATTGGGTGGTTCATCAGACTCGGTCCCATAGTCTATATTCTTTATTTTTTTACAGAGTGCCAGTTATTTTCCAAATGACTACAAAGGTTCCCTAACTTTAGTAGTACGTAATTGAACCGTTACAAACTTAGTTTTATTAAAAAGCCCACGCACGGCCCTATCTAATAATTCTATTGCTATCACTATCAATAAATTCCCTTTAAAAACCTTTAAATGTTTAATCTATATGCGTCTTCACGGTTTGGCACTCAGTGAGCTAGATGTAGGAGCATTGAATTGCAGTAAACCAGGATTAAATAAACAATCAACATAGTACTGTACTGTAAGACTTTACCTTTTTCTAAGTTACCTGAAATAGAGTGACGTTTCATTTATCCGAAATAATAAATCAAAAAAAGACAGCATAGATCGTCCTTCGGTTTTTAAAGGAGCCTGTTTTGTGGGTGGGAAATCGTCAAGTAACTTCCCTCGCTCTGGGCGGAGCGGAGTGTCAGACTTGTACTAACGAAAACCCACCCATATTCTCTCATTTGCGCGTTATGTTCCGTGGCCGTGGGTTATCTTTCGAAGAACCCACAACCCAAACAACCCGCAACCCTACAAAGGAACCCTGAAACCTTCTGAGGCACACTAGCGCGCGGTGTCAACGTTTTTTACCTCTAATAATTAATAAAACGCAAGACTCGTTTGTTTTTTACTTGTATGGTCTATGTTATTATCAGAATTCAACTTAAAAACAACAGGTACTATCAAAAGAACAGGTGAACATGTCGAGCTTGTTCCAATTCAGTGCTGAACGGAGGCCATAAGTCGAGGCACGTCGACGCCTCGCCAACGCTGACGCCTCGTTTGTGCTAATGCCTCGTTTGCGTTGTGCACTTGTGCTACCGAATGTCGGCCTACTTTGTTTATGTGACGGGCGGTCACCTCTCCGCCTTTTTGATGTGCCTCTCCCGCCTCTTTGATGATGCGTTTGACGCGAGAACTGTGAGTAAAGACTTCGTTTCATATTTATGAGATGTTCACTTTGGTTTCCGATGAGCGGATTTAGACATTAACACCTTTTTTGGAAAATGTAGTTGTGTCGTAAAGAAAACGTGGACAAAAAATAGAGAGACTGATAAATGTATTATTTTATAGTTAGGGTTAAAGAAAACCTTAAGGGATATTTCTGTAATACTTTATTGCTGTATTTTAGGGCCAGGAATCACATAACAGTTTCAAGATTTTCCTTTATATGATTTTCATTGTTAGTTTCATGTCTGTGTTTCATGTAGGTGCTGATTATTCCACTGAAATACTTTTTACATTATTTAAACTGTCAATTACGGGATGTCTTCCGTGGTTTTCATTTGTTATGAGCAAGCATCCGATACTCTTACTACACACTCACTGTTCTATACTTTTTACACTTATGATATTATTGAAGACTCGGAAAATGTATCAATTAAAACGCATGCCAGTGGTCGACGAATGAATTAGTCTAGATTTGCATTATGTTTTTTTAAAAATTAACATTTTAATGAGCAACATGTCTCCCCGCTTTTATGTAGATGTACATACATGTACATTATAACATAAAAAAATTAGAACACAAATTGACATAATTAAATACAAAAGCTGTCAATGTTTTCATTGGCAGTGTGCATCTTAGTTAGTGAAGTAATACAAGGATGTTTTGAAAATGGATGATATAAATATAATATATAAAAATGGCAAAAAAATATACCTATTCTTTAAAAACATCAAATGGCATTAATTCCCATTTTAGCCACTCGTCAAAAGATTCATATTAGCCTATACATACATGTAGTTAGTAATATAATACGCTACAAATGAAAATAATTGATGCTACAACATGGCGCGTGTTCAATACCATTGTTTTTTTAAATGCATTGTACAGATATTTTTTTTTGCTATACCAACATTCTGACTAGTATACCTAGTGAATTTTATAAATTTCTCAGAACAAAAACTTCTGCAATTAAGTACAATTTATATGTCGATTTTTATGAAATTACTTAAGCAAGTTCTGTAAATAACTTGATTGTTTTAGTGTGAAAGTTGTAAATCCGCCAATAATAGTGCATTTGACAAGCAAATAAATAGAAAATATAATAGCAAATGGCAAACGAGTATATGTTAATGTGCCTGTGACAAGGAGTGGACTAATATTTCGAACAACTTTAGTATCCAATACTAAGGTTGTTGGAATTATTATGCATTTATTTGTTTTAAAATTATGAATAAATTTTAAATAATATAAGAAACAAAATATAGAGAAAACTGGATTTTAAAGCTTTCTATAGTTACTATGTCTACTATCACTACACAAAATATGATGCGACATCATAACAAAATAAATATATAGGGGTAGCCTTCTATACATTAGTATACAGGCCACTAAGGGTTAAATATATCTCCGTGTAAAACTACGGGGGATTTATCGATAAGTTTTAAAAACTATAGCGAGGTTTTCTAAATACTTTAAAAAGTAGTAAATGGTTGATTATTTGCTTCCAATCGTAAAAAAATAGTCCTGCTCTCTAATTTCTAGAGTAACTTGCGGAACTTTTTTAAGATAAATAGGTTTGTAGTACGTTTAACAAACCTCTAACGAAATTTGCTTTAATTGAGGCTTGTAATTAAGTTTTTAGCATTTCTAAAAACACTTTGCCTTGAAACTGCAGCCGTAATTTTGTATTTCAAATACAAGTTACTTACATAAATTCTTGTTGTTCTCTTCTTAATTTGTTTGTTGTCAATAACCACCGTTTAACATTCCATCTCTAATAGATGCAAACGATGCATTTAACACTGTAATAATTGTGTAAACAACTTTACCAAATCATTTCTAATAGAAGGCGTTACAATATGCTTGCTTGCTTTCGTGTTAACCTTTAATTTACTATTGGTCAAACTAACCCGCAGATTTAAGTGCTGGTTAGTGCCTCATTAGAGATAGTTTAACATCAATTTGTTCCGCGTTTACATAATTTGGAAGGCTGTTTTGTGATCGGAATATTAAAATGTGATTTGACAGGTGAGTTGGTCAAGTCAATGCAAGGTGATTGATTTATTAGGTTGAAATCGAATTTTATTACAAAAGGTCGGAGAGGCTTTTAAGACCGTAATCGACGTTTGATCTACATATATCGAAATACGACGAAGCTTTCAGTAAAGATTGTTTATCCTTTAGATTACCTATATCATTTCAAATGAGTCAAGTCAAGGTGTGGAATTGATTTCCGTGATTTTCTACAGGTTCGATTTCCTCTTCAAATCAGCCTTTTCAGTGCATGTCGCTTCTGGACGTAAGCATTTCATTTAAGCACAGTAGTTTATCATTAATCTTAATAAAGGGTAGAGGTAGTAAAATTCTATTCACAAAGTACGTATGCCTATGCCGTTAAGATGCCATAAAAAATATAAATTTGCTATTAATTATTTGATACTGGCGTCGAGCTCGTGCTTTGAGATTTCAGTGTCAAATACTGTAAAAAGATCTTCATTCTTCAATAGAAACCTTTTGTCAGTACATCCTTTCAGTTTGTTATTAATGTAGGTAATGAGATAACCCAATGGAATTATTCTATTTTCTCGACCCGCATAGACATTTTTCGAAAGGATAATGCATATTTCCAGCACCGTTTTTAAAAGACTGGATTCAAATTATTCCATATTACAATGAGAAATGATTCTGATGATGACGTGAGGATTCCTCACCTGATGGCTGAAATAAAAAACATTTGGAAAAAACGTCATAAAGTTTTATGTGTAAAAATAACCAACGTTCATAAAAAAAACACTAAAAAGTAGAAAATTACTTAAGGTCTATAAGTTAAGCTATTTTCATGAAAAAAGCTTGTTTTAAAAATACAAAATTCATTACTATAACACTCATTTTCCCGGTGGCTACATGATGGTGAAAACCATTTAAAACTTTATATAAACAAAAACGACGATGCAACATTTGTTTTACTCAGAAATTATTCTTACCATCAAGCAGAAAGCAAAGCAACTTACTGTTTGTACAGTTCCAAGTACTCGTATATGCCCTTGGGGTTAGGTAAATGAATCCATGTCTAGAATTATACCTAGCTGTATTCTGTGCTATTATCTTAAGCGCTACTCGCAGTGGCAAGTCATTAGTTGGCCGCCTCTGTCTTGCTCCCTTATTACACGTCAAGCCGTTAGCCGATGCATTTGATTATCTTAAGTCGATCTTTGAATAATGTAGTGTCATAGTAGCGAAAGAATCTTGTGATAGATGTGACCTATTATGGGATATTTTTAAGAGTATTTTTTAATTTTTGCTGACGTGTTTTTCATACGCTAAGTAGAGCAGATATTTTTATTGCAGCGAATCTGATTTTAGGGTTTTGTCCCTCAAAAAGAAATAACGGAACCCTTATAGGATCATATTGCTGTCCGCCTGTCTGTCTATTTGTCTGTCTGTAAAGACCCTTTATCTCGTGATTACATCAAGGTATCGAATATAAAATTACACCATAAACTTAAGTCTGTGGTCTATAGGAGCTGTGAAAAATAAAGCCTCGAAGTCCAAACAGTCAAAAGATATGGCCGTTTATACTGCAAGTTTGTTCTGAACCCTCAGTGCGATAGTCCGACTCGAACTTGGCCGGTTTTTTAGGTTTCCGTAGCCAAGTGGCTACAACGGAACCCCAATATATTCACCTTATAGATTGTATTTCTTATTCTTCTAAATAAATAAGCAAATTAGAGGGACCCGTCCAAGCCTGCATGCCGGGGCTGCTTGTTGATTCCCTCAGGCCCAGAACACAAAGGGCAAAAGTAAAAATACCGTATTTCCCCGACGAGTAGGCCTTTACCTACCTACAGTTACAGCGACATTTCATCTACTTCCCTGTGTTCAGTCCCATGTACTTAAAGCTAAAGCTTAATTCCATCAACCGGGCAAAAACCCAAACCTTTTTTTTGGGGTTGGAAATCATCAAACAACTTCCCCCGCACTGGGCAGAGCGGAGGGTAGTGTCAGACTTTTACTGACTAAAACCCACGAATGTTCCTTCTATTGCCCTTTACGTTCCGGGGCCGCGGTATCTAAAGCCCAAACCCCGTGCTGTAATTGGGAAATTTCAGATAGAAAAACCTAATAACACATTTTATACTCTTTGTTGTGCCCTATAGGGTCCGTAAGTGTACTTTAGCACGAATGCAAATAAAGATATGAATAACACTCTGTCTGATCTTAGAATTTAAACCAGGACTCATGCTTAGCGGCAGTACTTGTAGCCAGTAAACTAATACACATTTCACATTCATATGTTGATATTAGTGTGCTTGAACTAATCTAAGCCCGTCCCCATCAGAAACTGCTAAAACAAATCAATTCACATGAACCATCTTTCTAATTCCACATTGATATCAGACTGGGGGATAAGCATTTATCCGTGTAAGAGCGGACATCTGCGCCCGCGCCGTTCGGCCGATGTCGCGTCACGTCGGGATGCGGTGCGTGTGTAATCTAGACACAGTCGATTATGCTCGTCGGGATCGAAGCGGCACACTCACGCGCATCCATCCGTTACGTGAAGACTATAAGCATGTGAGGAAATGCAGAAGGTTAACTGGTAATGTGCAACACGGGAACGATGGCGTTAAAGTTACTTCTGGTCTGAAACAATATGAATTAAGTTAAAATTCTTAAAATATTCACAGACGCAGTTAATACTGTGAATTGTATTTTTTTTACTATTTTAGACCCCCAGTAGGTATGTAGTTTGGAAAAGGCAAGACATTCCGAGTCCGCGGAATTTTAAGCTTCTAAATATAACTGTGTAGGTCTTAACATCAAATCTTGACAAATTTAAACGACATTTTGTTCTCGACGTCTTATTTGCATAAACTGCTACAAAGGGTAAAAATATGCGGGTGTTATAAAGTAGGTATACTAAAGATTAGTCAAGTCTGTGCACAAAATCTGGACCACGTTTTAAATACATCATAATTTGGAACACGGGTTATTGAAAATTTTGCTTTTTTACGGAGTGAACCTTCTACAACAGCCCTATACAGATTCCCGCTAAGAATATGAACAGTATGAGCAATGCTAATAACGACACGTAACTAAATTCAAGAGCGCATCGAATCGTTTCATTTTATACGCACTCTATTCAGATTACAAATTAATAGAATAAAACGGTGGATTGAATCGTCTGTCGAACGGGGTACGCCACGTGCGGTCTTTATCGAATTACAAGTTATTTTATATTCACAACTTACTGTTATTGTAATCGGTTGGCAGTTGGTCAGATTGTATGGCTTTTTAAAGTTTTTTTTTAACAAACGCCTACAAGAAATTTGCAGTGTCAAGCCTGTTTGAATCTTTTTGTGGGATTCGTACATTTTATTTTGAATAATAGAACGTCTAGTCATGTGCTACGGGCAATGAAAAAGCTTTTGCTAACCACTTGCACAAAAGCTCAAATAGGCAGTAGAAAATTTGGAGGTTAGTACTTGAAAACCCGGGGTTGTTCGAAAGAGATACCTCGGCCCCAGAACACCAAGCGCAAAAGAAATTCAAATCGGTAAAAGACTGACACTGGTACTCTCCGCTCCGACCTGAGCTGGAAAAGTAAAATAAATTAAAAAAAAATGCGAAAGTATACCTACTTAAAGAAATTTCTGAAAAAACATTTCCCACGCAACAACACTTGTCAACTTGTCACAGCTTTTCTTCCTTAGAATTTCATGTAATACTCAGAAACAATAAATCGTCAAACGTTGTCCATGTTGGTTTTAAGTCAGCAGTTGCAACTGGTTAGTTCTGTTTAACACCTTGTGATTTGCAGCTTTGCTAAAACAATCGAGAAAGCCGTTCAAAATGTAGCATTAGAAAAATCCTTACTTAATATTATAAAAGCGAAAGTGAGTTTGTTTGTTTGTTACCTTTTCACGCCTAAATGGCTAAACTGATTTTGATGAATTTTGGCACAGAGATAGTTGGGACCCTGGAGACGGACATAGGCTATTTTTTTAAAGAGTGAAAAATGAGGGAGAAAAAAGGGAAAACTTAGCATTGCTAATACAATAAATAAGGCGCTAGGGCAAAAACTACAGGTGGCAGGTACCTGCAAATCAGGAAAGGGGAATGTCTAAACCTGTCTTATCCCGAATTTAACGCGGGCGAAGCCGCGGGCGAAAGCTAGTACATTAATAGATTACAAAATTAGAGATACCTCATTAACAATTCCAATTTATCGGAGACAGCATAAATATCTTTTCCCATACTTTTCGTTCATTGTCAACTAAGTAGCCACACTGGATATCCAACCTAATTCAAGTCATAAAATACCGGCTGGTTAACATTTACCAGCACATTTTAAAAAAAAACAAACGCAACGAATTCCAAGTACAGCTTCGGGTCAACAGGGCATATGTCTGAAGTTCGAGGTTAAGTCTAACGATGGTCATTGTCCACTACAGGCTTGACAAACACGCTCGACACGTGTTACCAACATAACTACGGAGACTCGTACCAACAAAACGGCTGACATCAAATCAACTTCAACATCTATTCTGCCTAACAAAATTTTCGGGTACCGCGATTCGAATTTTGAATTTGACAGCTGAAATGGGTACCCAATAATGATTAGTAGGTAGTCAATCTGTGGGTGGTGGGTATTACTCAATGTCATAATCAAGTTTTACGTCACGTCACTTCAATCATTTTATTTACAGTTCACACTTTGATAAGTCTTCGCCACCTGCAGGCCTACCATGAAGTCTTAAAGCAGAACTAATTCCACTGAGGGAAAGAGATGGTGCTAGACACCCTGTATAGCTCTGTCTCTTTTCCTCAGTGGAATAAGTTCTGCTTTAAGATGTAATTTTAGGGTAGCTAACTTTGATTGGCTGTGAGTTTCAGAGAAGGCTGATATTACGCTATCTTACTTTTTAACCCCCAACAACAAAGAGTGGTGTTATATGTTTAATTTGAGTATTTTATGGCTTCGTAGCTCCCAAACAAATGGACTGATTTTGTTGCGATTTATTTTGTTTGAAGGTGACATGATCTAAATGGTTCTTAGCTATAAATAATTAATGAAGATCTATTCAGACGTTTAAAAATCATCAACTCATTTCCTATCTTTGTGTTATCTGTAGCATCGTAATTCCAGAACAAAAATACCGATATTAATGCGGTTTTTGGCTAAATCATAAATATGAGTAGATATGTCTTTAATGCTGGCAATATAAATAATTGCGAGCTTATTTATTTACAAGCTGCAAGTATCACAATTATTTATATTTATGTAATATTGATAGGTCCCTAATAAACCAAAAACGTTTAAGTACCCGGTGACTTGAGAAGCAATCCTTAGTAATATTAATGTGAGTTTGTTTGTTTGTTTATTTGTTTGTTTATTTGTTACCTCTTCACGCTTTAATGGCTGAACCGATTTTGATGAATTTTGGTACAGAGATAGTTTGGAACCAGGAGACGGACATAGGCTATTTTTTTTAAATAATGGGATATGAGGGAGAAAGAGGGTCGAAACGGGAAAACTTAGCGTTGCTATTACAAATCAATGAGGCGCTACCGAAGTTAACGCGAGCGAAGCCGCGGGCAAAAGCTAGTATCAAATAAAGGGCTATTTTGTGTAATTTAAGATGTCTTGACTACAGTAAATAATTTAGCATCGTAAAATGTTTTAGTGGTTATAAATCTGTAGAGTAATGTTCGAAGATCTTACAGTTAAACGGTAGTTCACGGTCGTTATGGCATGTGAAGTCTTTGTAAAGCGTTATGTGAAATATAACTTAAGTAACTTGTAATTATTTAAGGCTTTTCATTAAAACAATCCAAAAGCTCAATACCTAGTATGTTTAATTATTAATTGAATTGATTGTTTGTCTAGTTTTTACCTTACTGACTGATTGAGAGGCCAACGTTTAAGGGAAATATTTTGACGAAGCGTGGCAAGGCATGTTTATGTCAGAACAAAAAACGTCGTAGATTTCCACTTCATCGCATTTACCTAGTACTGCCAAGTCAAAAGTCTCGAGTTCAAACCCAAGGTACGCATAATTCCTAACGGGGTTGCGGGTTGTTCGAAAGAGATACCGCGGCCCCGGAAAATAAAGGGCATGGGGGTATTAGACACTCCCCCCCGCTCTGGGTTGGATTTCCCAGCCGCAAAAAAAAGACACAAATATCTGATTTTTCGGATTCGTGTGCATAATTACGCATTTTATAATTATTACTTGCGTCGTTGAAGAAACATCGTGAGGAAATAGATCTGTTGGCTTCCTCACAGAGAAATATCACTCAGGGATGCTTACCTATTATATATTTTTTTAGACACTAACCACATAATAAAGAAAGAAAGATTAAGATTATCTCTCCCAACTATCTCTGTACCAAAATTCATCAAAATCGATTTAGCCATTAAAGCGTGAAGAGGTAACAAACAAACTCACTTTCGCTTTTATAATATTAGTAAGAATTTACCCAGAATAATAAAAGTATTAATAGCCTGCTAATTGGATCGATTGTTTATTTCGGTGCAGAGAGCAACAATAATAAATGTCCACCAGATGTAGTTGGAGTCCACCCAAGTAACCAAAATTCATGACCAATAAAATGGGATGTCGTTCCCAAAGCAAAGCAGATAGTATGTATCTCAAGCTTCACACTTTTATTAATTCGACTGATATGAGATAAAAATGTTTTACAAATGATTTTATTTTGGTACTTATTAAACTTGATTATTGGATTGCCAAATATTGTTGTCATAGGCCAGGAATCCATATTTTTGAAAATACTGATAAGCTGGAACATATTTCAAATTAGTTGTACTCATCTGTTTTCTTTTAGTTTTATTTTTCGAACCTTTTTGTAGATATGAGATCTGATTTTTGATGAACATTCTGATGGGTGTGGATTGGTGGTGTGCCCATCCACAGTCATCAGAATGTTCAGGATTCTCAATGTCTTTAATTCGGATTTAAGTAATCAAAGCACTTACACGAATAAATAACAAAATTAAACATACAAAGCAAAAATACTTAGCTGCTGCTTGATTAAATTGCGAAAAAATTTAGAATATATCGGCATGACAACAGAAAGAGTCGCAGAATCACGTGTATACGCGAAATCTCGGCTTTGCCATGAGAACCTCCTCGCCGTAGAACACCCAACACAATTACAAGCGATCGACAATTGTTCTGACGTCACTCGTCACGATCAGACGAACGTTCACACGGTAACGTCTTCACATACTTTGACAGAAATAATAACTAGACGAACTGACAGCTAGCTATGATTGTTTGTATCTAATTAAAGTTTTTATATGGAGATAACTGTACTGAAGACTGGAAACGTTTCCTGTGAATTATTCCGAAAGGTAGGTATCTTAAAGTATGCTAGTTGATGTTGGGTTAGTAAACACTATGATTTAGCAGTCGGGTCTCAGAGCATCCTGAAGCTAAAATTTGATAATTATGACGCACACGCACTAGACTGCCTTAACGCCCGTTCCAATAAACAAAAAACGACTCGTTTTGACATAAGTTCTATGAGACGTCATGTCAAAATCCTACTATCCGTAAGTAAAACGACTCGTTTTTGTTTATTGGAAACGGGCGTTAGATAGACCTGTCTCAATCATACTTCAGCTCATTTCTAACTTACGGAGAAATGTATGATCATTGATTGATTACAACAACTACGCATTTATGTTCATTTCCAATTATCAGGCAGAAATGAATCAATTGACAAGTGACTTGCCCTAGCTAAGCTTCCATAATAATTAAATATTGACGTGATTGATTGTGAAGGTTCTCCCTACACTGTTTCTAACACAGCGCTTGCGCATTTTTAATAAAGATTAATTAATTTTAATTAAGGTTGGTACTCTATTAACAATAACTGATGATAATGACGATAAGTACTGTTACTCCATTAGCCGAAACATTAATCGGTCTAGACCGAACTGTAACTGATCAAAAGATGATTAGGTTCTTACTAATGATTCAGAAATGCAGATAGGTAGGTTATTTAGGTAGAATTCTGGTAATCAACGTGATGTGTTTTGCATTACTTTGCATCTGCCATTTTGATGACCCGATGTTTTTAACATTTAGCCAAAATCGACCTTACGCTAAAAATTGGACATTAAATTATCGATAAACTTTACGACCTCATCTTATTTTATCGATATTTTAAGGAGCAGTGGATTTAGACGCCAAATAACATATAAAAGAGTGCTGTAATTAGCTGTCCACGATCAGATAAGGATATTGGGATATTGGACTTTGTATGAAAATGGACTGCAAATGTTTGCGTGGATCCATCCGATGACATTCAAATTTGTATACCCTTACATTATGGCGTACGAAATCGTTCATAAAATTACAATAAAACGCATACCGAGAAACACTCAGAGATTTTAATTTACATGACAAGTTTGTAATGAAAACCGAAAAAAGATGGACCAAAATATTTACGTACAAAATACACTTTAGATAGGTAGGTACCTACTGCTAAATATGCATAAACTTGTGGTCAAAAAATTGTAGCAAGCGGTAAGTGTATGACCACTATTAGACTTCGTAGAAATAAGTGGTCCCCAAGTTGCTCGACAACTTCCACAAAAGCGTAGAAAAGACAGGGATAACAAACATTTCACCGAAAACTTAACTCGGATAGTTCATACATGTCTAATGGTCCGTGGCAATCTTTGGCGAACAAACACCACTATTTGACGATCTATGTTTGATAAACATTACATGGCCGCGACTTACCAGACCGAACGTCTGCTATAATGGATATTAAGAGGAATAAAAATAATACGGACTTAAGTACTTGGCACGTGTCTCTGTTTACTTAGTTACAGGGTTTGTGAACCTTTTGGTGTATTTGTTCGCTTCTGTGTTCTGCTGGCTTGTATTACCTTGATGTGCGTAATACCGTTTTAAATTATGATGCGCATAATTAATCGTCTGTAAAAGTTTGTGATTTGAGGGATAATGGAGAAATTTGTTTGAGAAGCGTAAATATTTATGATCTTTAGATTTAGTTAGTTAGATTCCGTCATCAAAATAAATAAATAACAAGCTTAGGTAGGTACAATAATATGCAAAATAACCATGTACCTAGATGTAAAAAGTATATGTTTTTTTTTGTAATACAGGGCAAGTGGACGATATTGGTCTACGAAAAAAATAACACTTTCTGAACACCAGCGGACATGAAAATCAGTCATATTAGATGAAGAAACAAACGAAGTAGAAAGTTCTTAATTCAAAGATACAAAGAAACATAATGAAACATGTCCAATTCAAATATGTATTCTTTAAATATTTAAGTACGTTCAATGACAGTGCGTTTAAGACTACAAAGAATTTAATTGTTAAACAGGCTCTAATCAATAATATCAGATTTCAAGTACCTTATTGTAATTATGTAGGTATCCGTTCAGTGTGATGTCAAAAATAATTAAACGGAATCTTGGGCAAGAAGAATACAAGTTATTTTAATCAAAATACAAAATTCATTGCTTCAGTATTAGGCAGTTGAAAACCTACAAAAGAATCTAAAAAAAAGAAACAAGACCGTCTCGCTATTGACATCTCTTGCATATAATATACTAATGGTAACCCAAGTATGCTGACTAGAGTCTAGTAACTAGACAGATATTCTCATATGTACTGAGGCGGTAAGATTGAGGAAACTAGGTATATAGTAGAGCCGTCAATTCCCAATTCAGAATCCACAGAAGCCCACCCCAGTGGGTGGCAAATATTTGCATACTTACCTATGAGATGGGGACCGCAGACCGACCTAACTGTCTCAAGTATCCTCTTTTCACAAGGACCTCATTAGCTACGGCTCGCAAAACTCTGTTTGTAAACCCGCTTAAGTGTTTGGATAAGCATGACTTAGATCTAAATGGATTTTACTTTATTATGCCTTATTTTTCTGCTTGACTAACAAGCTTTTGTACTTCTGTATTGAATTTCCCTTTTTTAGATAAAAGAATCTTCATTATTGTAAGCAGCTGCAGTTAATGTACGTTAGAAATTGTGGATCGGTTTTTTCCATGTAAACAAAAGTCTTTTACTGCTCGCAAACACATCAAGTGCAGTCCGAAATAAGTGAAATGCGCTCAAGTTTTAACAGCTTTCATACTCACTTGAACTACATAGGCACTTACAACCTTAAGAGCAAAATCCAAATGTAAAAACAAACCTTTCCCTGGCTATAGCAGCGGTAGCAGCTATTGGAAATGATAAAAAATAAGTCGAAGATTTAAAAACAAACGGTATCTTTAAGAAATCACAACAAACTACAATAACATTAATAGAATAGCCATTGGACGTTATGATAAGGCAATTTACGATATAAATGTATCCGTTCTAGTAACTCCTGACCTGATCGGTATAGTACGGTACAAGACTATAATAAATGGTGTTCAGAACCAATCAGATTATAATTATGTGGTACATCGTCACCTTGTGTGGCCAGCTACAGCCACCAACCTCCCGTTGATAAATTACTTGTAACATGATAATGACATTGCTGCTAATTTATCAAAGCATTAGGGGTCCGGTAAAAAGTAGCGAAGATGATGGTCTTATAAGCTTGTACGTAATGCGTATACAAGTCGATTTTTTGGAAGAATGTTCCGAGCTACAACCCCATATTAAATAGATTAAGACGTTAGTGGTACAATTTGTCAAGCAGTTTTGATATTGCAAGTCATGTTTGGATCCTCATTTGAATGATGCTCGCTGTTTTAGATATAAACATTTAGGAGTCATGAAATAATGGTTAAGGATCGGCATCATGCGGATGTTGTATACGTATGTTACAGGAGGATAGGTGATTTTAACTTCCCTATAAAAAAAAACCCGTAAACTTATCTCCAAAATCCAAGAGCTATTTTAAAATATCACTCAGTTTAGAACCCTGTTCTGCCCCCATTAATAATTAATTAAGGTAATGGTTACATACAAGGAAGGATCGTAAAAGGAATAGTGTAAGTAGATTAGCACTGTTTAATGAGTGCGCGGTATATCTAAGGGCCTCCCAACGTGAGTCGCATATTATTCACCAACATTCTTAAAACTAACCAACATTCCTTACCATTTCAGGAAGCTCAAATACCATCCTACTTTGTGAAATTCACCTTAATACGTAGTTTCTAAACGTCCCTTCGAGGTAGAAGGACTGCTTATGAATTAGAAGTCTTTTAACCCAGTAATCAATCTTCATGAGTACTGAACTGCTACTAGGAGTTAATAATGTCTGGCAATTAACCAGTTCGACCGGCGTCAGACCCCGGCGCCTACGGCTCCGAACGAACCTCTGCAATTTTTGCGATCCTAGTACACATGGCACGCACGACCAAATCCCTGCTACATTTACTGGCACCCTTATCACAATTACTATAGACCTAGATTCCTTTGCATTAACTTGGAATGTTGAGAAATATAATTAGATCTATAATGGGTATGTTAGTTTCTACGTGTGTATTTAGACAAACATGAGGCAGTCTCGGTAATGGCTGCAGATCATTCGTTATCTGTGCATGCGAAATCAATAGATGCATCTGCACTGACTGCACTGGCCGACTTCCGGAGGCGTGGCCGCTCGTAATGTTACTTTGTAAAAGTCTAACATCATTTAAGACCATTCTGCATCTCGGTAATCTTCGTCTGTATTTTTCCTTACCGTTTAGCTTTAAGTTCGGATACTTTGTAGGTCGCACTGCAAGACCCAGAGAAACAATATTTTTAACAACCAAGTTTTTTAATCTACCAATTAACTATCCTTGTCACCGACTTAGAAAGATGTTTCTTAATTTATTTAACGACAAGCAACAAGACATACACCAACTTACCAACACGTTAAAGCTCTTATTTTACTACATTTTGTGATGTTGCCTTAATTAAAGGCTGCCACGACATGCACTAAAACAGGAATAGGAAATACAGTTCAAAACAGATTGTAAATATTTAAATAGATTCTAGCTGTGCCCAGCGGTTTCACGCGCTGCTCGATTAGGGGCATGAAAAATAGATGTTAGCCGATTCTCAGATTCCTATTCCTACCCAGTATGCACACAAAATTTCGTTCAAATCGGTGCAGCCGTTTTGGAGGAGTATGGGAACGAAAATTGTGTCACGAAAATTTTATATATTAGACTGGCTGTGCCCAGCGGTTTCACCCGCTGCTCACCTAGGGCTACGAAAAATAGATGTTGGCCGATTCTCAGACCTACTCAATATGCTCACAAAATTTGATGAGAACCGGTCAAGCCGTTTCGGAGGAGTACGGTAACTAACATTGTGACACGAAAATTTTATATATTAGATAAAAACGGTTAAATTGTTAATTTAAGCTGATTCTGTTCGATCAAACAGTTTTATTGGGCGCTGTGCCAACCAGTAAAAAAAATTACAAACATTTTCAAAATCTTAATACAATTGAGACGAACTACGGGGACACTAATTATTCTTTTTTATTTTTATGATACTGCCCAATGCAATACGCAAGACAGACTTGGCTTTACGTAAAGATAGAAAAATAATATAGAAATATCTTCTAATGTTGCAACTCAACGTCAAATAACCTATTTGCTTTGAAATTAATATGTGTGTGTAGCTGTAGACTGTGTACTACTTATTAGTCGCAAACGCACGCTAAAATCACCAATCATCCAACACTAGATCGAGCACTACGATGCATCTACATCTTCCCTGAAATGTCAGACGTTGATGATAATCTCATGCACGACATTATCAATCAGGGACCAGATTGGCCATATTACAGCAATCATATCTACTTGTACATCAATAAATCTATGTACAAGCAATAATCAGGAATATTAAGTGGCAGTCTGCTAGTAAGATTAGCTGTAGTGATGATAAGTCAGTCGTGAGTCGTCTGTTTATAATTATTGATGCCGTATTTACTCAAATGTGAGGTTTTATTCGTGAATATGAAGTTCTTTGAAATTAGCCTAGCATTAGATGTATGAAGCAGTGAAATTTTCAGAATCGTTGCTTGGATTTTCTTACTTATATTTATGTTAATAAGAGTTATGTCGCTACGTGCTTTGGCTCATCAAAAAAAAAATACAGTACCACCATAGATAACGCAGATTCCAGAGAAGTCTCTCATGTTGTACTTATGCTAAGAACTTTAATGTTCATTTGAAAATTTTACGATCACATTGCAGAGCCACCTTCATTGAAATCCAATATCATATTTTATAGGATTTTTATAGCCACTCTACTTAAAGTACCAGAAGCATTGGTATAAAAACAAAAACTAAATACACGTCCCATAACGTTAATCAAAAACAACTGTTTCCTAGTATAGATTCTATTGTAGGCAAACCAAGTATTTGCCCTCAAACTATTCATCTTCAGCCACAAACCGCTACATCTTTACTTAAATGATGACGAACAGTAAAATATAAATGAAACCTGTGGCATTTGGGTAAAGCTAAATATACCTCCTCTAGTACAATGGACTATTTACTGAGCTAAACTTAAACGTTCTCTGCAATTGAATATTGATAGGTTTTAGTAGTAGCTTTGGTTGTCGTAGATTTGAACTGAATAAGTATGCCTTAAAGCCTTCAGGTTTACATCAATATCTATAGGAACTTTTCATTAAAATCAACATAGATTTCAAAGAAACGGTAAAGCAGAAGTGCAGGCACAACTGATTTCCAGACTACTTATCTACAACACAAAAATAATTAACCTGAAACTAACAGCAAAAGTTCGCAGCGATTATGGAAACCTATTAGCGCTCAGGGATGGATAACAACAATAAATCGACATCTGTCTAACAAACATACGAGGGTTCATATCTCAAACTTCAATGTTAATATGTTACGAACTGATATTCTGAGAAATGATTGACTGTGAAGTCGGAAACCCGCTTAAATCAACGAAGTGGGTGTCTCAACTCATGGCCCCCCTACTGAGCGAGTTTGTCAGTGTCATTAGATCCTAACATTGTCACATCAATAATAAATTTTAATACCGTTTCTTGAGTTTTAAGTGCGATTTTGTCGGACAGTTAGGTAAACACCTTCCAATACCTGGTTGCGCGGAAACACGGAATTACGGAGAGTCAACAGTATTGACGTGTGCGCACGCGCGGATGAAAAGTAAAGCAAATATGAACAGCATCGAGTTTTTATGGATTGCTACAGTTGTGTAGTGACTTAACAGAGAAATTTTACACACGTAGGTAAACTGGAGACTTGGTAACACAGCTATAAAATGACGTTTCCATCCAATATTTGTGAGATTCACAGTTAATTGACACCGGGTTGTGACATGGCTTTAGTAATTACCAATCGAATGGTTCTCTACGTGTTTTGACTCAAGTAAATTCCCTTGAAGTAGGTATCAAGGGCTCTATACCTAATTCTTACCTAGTTTCTTCGTAAGTGTCCAGTTTCGGAGCACCGACAACAAACGAATGAAAACCGCAGTTTTTTATCTTGAAAGTTTTCTTTTTAAAACTGCGGCACAAACGCTGATGCTCTTTATAAATTCTCGATAGTATAATCCGACCAACACCATGCAAGGAAATCATGTGAACTGAGTGAAATTGAACATCGAACAATGCACTTGAATTTTTGCACCGATGCTTTAGCTTTCACCACGCTGGCTATTATTTCATCTCTTTTCAATTCACTATTTTCACAAAATTACTTTCATTCATACGTCATGTTACACCTGTTTGTCACCTCAGTAGCTCAGACATGTGGGTTTTTGGGTTTTGCTGCGTGAAAACAGTGAGCAAAATGCGATTTTGTTTACTGAGAGAGAGAAAAAAACTTTTAAATTTAAATCAAGTGAGCCACGCGTTGTCATTGTTACGTTCGGAAAAGGGTAATGAAATAAACACGGCTTGATAGATTTTTAAGAAATTTTGTAAGTATATTTATTCGGTAGGTCTGAGAATCGGTAGTAATCATTATTATTTTTATTTTAGCCGAGTCGATGGTCGTTTGTCGCTAGGCTCAGCTAGTAATATTATTAAGAGGAACGATTTGTGTTTGTAGCGGATTTACTTTAAAACTACTGAACCGATTTAAAGAATTTTTTCACTAATAGAAGGCTAAATTATCAAGAAGTAACATAGTAACATAGGCTATATAACATTACGCTACGATGTTTAGGAGATGAGAAGCGGATAAAACCGGTGGGCAAAGCCAATTCAGAAAAAAATGGTTTGTTTTGCAAATCAATCTTGAACAAAACTTTAGGCGAATACAAGAGAATACATGTTGACGAAATCGTCGGAAAGGTCTGTAAAAGCAATTAGTTTATTACAGCTGTCACTACCATACATGACATCCACACAAAGTCACCTGTCTGGACCATACCTCTCAAAAACTATTAACTACTTACCTTTTAAGTTTTACCACACTACGGAAACGTAGGACCTCTGCTGTTATTAAATCTCGAAGTTATTGTTTCCTGCCGCCAGGTGGTGCTCGGAACGCGGGTCTTATAGAGTTAAGAAACAGAGACAACCGAGCGTTAACGATAATAGTTAACTTCTATGAATTGAAAAATATTTTAAATAGTTCCTCTTTTTGGCGCGCTGATGTCCATTTCGAGTCTTCAAAAGAAAAAATATCACAATAAAGACTGAACATAAAACTTCGGTATTTTTGTCGGTGACTTTTGTTTGATTCATGGGTAGTACAAAAAATGCAGTTGAGAACGTCCTTTTTTTGAAGTCGGTTAAAAAGCTTCCCATTAAAATTGTGTTTTGATCGTAGTTTAGAGCCCTGCCTTTTCGTTTTGCCAGCGACCCTTCGAATAACGACCTCCAGATTGAAAAACATTACATCAAAACAATTCATTGTGGCCCATCTGATGTTATTCTTCATTATCTTAAACTGTTTATTACGTTCACTAGGTGGTGCTAGCGATGCGGGTGGCGACAGGGCGCGCGGATGGCGGCGGGGGGTAGCATGGCCGCCGCTCTGCTGCTGGTGCTGGCCACGGCTGCGGCCGGCGCGCGCCTCGGGGAGCTGGCGCGCCGGGACACTGGAGACATCTTCACCATTACCGGTCAGTTGGAGAATGTTGTTGACCTTACCTCTTTATTGCACCATCAGCCTACATTATACCCACAGTTGAAACACCAGCTTCCTCTTTGAAGGAGTGGGCTGTAATCCCAAAGCAAGCCTAGTGTGGGTTGGATTATGTCACAAATCTTTGAGTTTTTGTATTAGGGCGTGCTGATTTTCCTTCACCGCTTCAAGAGCAGTAAATCTCGGTTCGAACCCACGATCTACAACTCGTAGAGTGGCCCGCGTCACCATGGGGCCAACACTGTTCCCGTGTCATTAAGGTTTAGAACGCGATAAGTATAAAAACCCTAACATTTTATTATGTAGACCTTGACTCGGAAAGCACATTACGAGAAGTCAGAAGTCACAAATTCTGACCAATGTTACAAAAGGATAGTGTTCCCTTGTACTGGTTTTTAGCTGCATCTGGTTATGGAATCCCAAAACATACCCTGATAATAATCATCACCGGGTGATAATTTTTGGTGCTAATTCCATTACCGTAACATTTTTTTTAAGGAGATGAATGCAACGCAGCAAAATGCGCGGAGCACGGAGCAGGTGCACGCGCACCGGACTCGAGCGGCGAGTGCGCGTGCGCGTGTCCGCAGCGCGCGCCTCTGTTTAGAGAGGACCGAGAGCTGTGCGTCGATGATCTGCCAGGTAATTACGAGTTCATACTATAGTTGGTAGTAAGAAGGTTCACTTCTTTTCTCCAATTGATCATCGTTGATAGGTATGGTTAAGAATCACGGCTGTAGGTACATTATGCGTACCATATAGGTAGTCATCGTCATCATCTGCCCACCCGTGTCCCATGTTACTTGAAGTCGCAACATCTACATGTTTTTCCACCTTTTCTGACCCGTTTTTGTTCTACTTACCTACTTTGACCCGTCTTTTTCTACCTTCTCTGACCCGTTTTTGTTCTACCTTCTCTGACCCTTTTTTTTATTCTACCTTCTTCGACCCGTTTTTTATACCTTCTGCTCTAGTCCTAAACTCTTAAAAGCAATAAGAACTTGCTTTTCATTTTCTGGGATGGGAAAGGGCGTTGTTTTTCATTGTCTAGCTAGGAGTAAACCTTCTTCCCTATATTTTTGTGAGCTAATTCTGTGGGACAGTTTCAACGACCACTTCCTTTTAGCATAACCCACTTCTTTGACAAATCTGTCTACCACCTACGTGGCAGTTAGTTCAGAGCTAAGTGCGAACTGAAAATTGATGGCGGTAATGGTGCATTAGTTGCCCAGAAACAGTTTTAGAATAATCGCACCAGATTTAAGTTTACTGTCATTTGTTACGGGAAATTGCATAGTAAAAAAAATGCAAAGACACATGACTTCCAAAAAAATACTAACTGACTTCGAAGTTAACTTATTTTTTCACAATTTAGAAAATCGGCCCGCATTTGATAGTTTTTAATGTTTCCAAGCAAATCAGGCCTTTTTTGCGGAAATCATCAAATGACTTTACCCGCTCTGGGCGGAGCCATGTTCCTTTTTTTGCCCTTTATGTTCCGGGGCCAAAGGTATCTCTTTCGAACAATCCACAACCGCGGCAGGCGGTGGCCCAAAGAAAAGCCTTAGTATGTAGCTTTGCAATATTCTTCTTATGTATTCTTGTTTTACGTCTGAAGAAAAAAATGGTAGGTAACTAAGAAGTAGGTAAGAGAGAGAGAAACAGATCTGCAACTAATATATCATAAACAACGATTGCTGCAGACATAAAAAGGAGGATTTTTGTACTCGTAAACCAACAGTTGCAAGATTAGTTGCAAAACTGTGAAGCTCGTTCGAACGTGGACTTCATTATGCTACCTCACTGTTAAAGAACAGATAACTCACCGTTCAATGTTACCTTTTCGAAATCTCGCACGTCGCTTTCTTAACGATGATACGGGAGGTTTTCGCTTTTGCAATTAGAATTAGTGATGCGCACTACGATTTAATTCGTAAATATACATTAGATGCACATTCGTCGTTTTATCGTCTCGATAACCTTGTAAAAATGTATAAATCTATTTCGATTGACTTTAAATGCAACTAAATTAATTAAGTTTAAGCTGTTTTATCACTTTTCATTCATTGAAGATTCCATTTGACGGGCCTGTTGGTCAAGTGGTTAGTGGCCCTGACTGCTGAGCCGGAGGTCGTGGGTTCGATTCCCACCCAGGACAAACTTTGTGTGATGAGCATGATTGTTTGTTCTGTGTCTGGGTGTGATTTATCTATAATATGTATGTATTTATAAATTATTTAAGTATGTATATCAGTTTTCTGGTTACCATAACACAAGCTCTGCTTAGCTTGGGATCAGATAGCCGTGTGTGAGTTGTCCCAAGATATTTATTTATTTATTTACATTTATATATACTTAAAATTGACCACATACAATATATTTTCAAAAGCTAAGTTTAATAATGTGTATAAAGTATTTATTACTAGGTAAAAAAATACCAACGGGGAAGATATCATTGTATTTGCTCTTTAGGAATCGATATAATGGGCCAATGTTACTAACATAAGAAAGAGAAAAATCATAAAAGCCCCGTGGGAGATATGCAACAAAGTAGTGCTTTTCAATGACAATATTACGTTGCTACCTCCTGTGGGAAATGACTGCGTAAAAACAATCGAATAGCTTTCCATTTTCCTTGCTTTTAATTAGATAAATACTCGTAGCTATCTCACATTTGAATAGCGATCTCAATTTCCCGATATTATCTTTTAATATTACATGAATTGCTTTCATTTGATGATTGTTTCATTCGTTTTCATGGCGTTAAGTTGCCAGTATATTTATCATTAACTTCCAATATCTTGGTTTCGTCTTGGCTAAATATGTTCGAACCCATAATTGGAAATAATTTCACTTCTTATAATCCCAGTTCCATGGAAATTATAGGTAAGTATTCGCGGAATAATTTCAGTTTTGAAACTTATCGATGGTCGTAATTACACTTTAACTTCGAAAACTAAATAACTTAAAAGCAGATGCGTCATATATACCGCATTTAGCGACACTTAAGGTGTAAATACAAGAAGTTCAAGTATTTACTGCTAATATAACACCGGATTTTAGAAAGAAGCTTATTTTATCGTATGGTGTGTCGAGTCTTAATTCCTTTACAAATGAGATGTGCAATAAAATATTACGAATGATAGTCCCTGTTCACGTTAGTCCTGTAACAAATTTGACAAATATTGGTATTGAGAACTTTGGCATTTTCGCAGCCTTTTTGCGTTTATTACAGGCAAGTGTTGATCTTCACACTTTATTTCAATTGAGCAAATATTTTGTTTTACAGAATGTTCGTTGGCGACGTTTGGGACCGGCAGCGCTGTGCAACGAATACCGTTTGTTTATTTGCCGCTGAAAGGGCAGATTATACACCCTTCGAGGGAGATTACTTTCCAAAGTGAGTGTTTGAAATCTTCTAATGCCACTTGCTTATGATCACTAATACAAATTGTATTCTTCTCTTCCGCTTGTCCATTTTAACGGTTTCTTACCTTAAAAGGAAAAACATAAAGCTTATAGTCACTTTGTTGTCTGCCTATCTATCTGTCAAGATCATTTATCTCGGAAACGAGTAGAAGTATCGAATTGAAATTAAAACCATACACTGAAGTTTGTAGTCCCTTAGAGTTATAAGATAAACCCTCGAAATCTACGCAGTAAAAATATATGGCCATTTATATCGCAAATTTGTATGGATCCCTCAGTGCACAAGTTCGACTCGCACTTGCTTTTTTTAATGTAGGATTGTTTCATATTTCCCAGATGTCAAAACACCAATATGTGCAGTATCAGGTGCTCAATTTCTCACAAGGAAAGGCTTCCTCGATCTTCGGAACACTTTGGATGCTGATGTCCCCTTCAATCTATTCCGTGACGAAGGCAGAACATTTCTGCAGGTAATCAATTTTCCCATACACCTATCTATCAGGCATCTAGTTTTCAAATTTCCAATACTAATGGTGTAATATTGGCAGTGGAGCGGAGAGAACGACGTGCGTGCAAGAATGACCGGACGAGTTATGGTGGTTAGATTGCTGTGTCGCGATGTCTCCGCCACTCCCACATCGCCACTTGATTTGCGAGGAGTGTTCACACCATGTGTCGCGTTTAGGGTGCAAGGAACTCCACCGAAACCGTATTCTAGTAAGTTTAAAACGTTTTGTTCATATTACAACTTAAACTAATATAATTGTTTTAGTTCAACAATTTATATGGGTACCTACCTATAAACCGTCGAAAAGTTTCCTTTATCAAAACGCAGATCACTGAGGAGAAGAACGAGCAATTAACCCTCCATGAACACTTATTTCATAACATAAGATATGACATTTGTTTTCAGATATAACAGAAGTCCAGTTCGCACCAAACGCACAAACATCAGGGTCGACAAGCACTTCAGGTCTTTCAGTCTCCGAGTACGTGGCTATCGGCATCAGCTCTCTACTTCTCGGTCTCATCTACGTTGCATCAGTTTTCCTATTTTTACATATTCGGAAACGTCGTAAGGCAATGTCTGATGAAGACGGCAACAGAAGACCTAAGGGAATCAAAAAGAAAGACGGCTCTGTTATAACAGAACGAGATATCGTAAGAGTAAACAACGAACGAATGCAAACGCTGCCTAATGTTATTGGTCAAGATGACGGAGTTATTAAAAATAATCCACTGTTAAATATTAGCAGGCAGCTACACGAAAATAAAAACTTTCCGAGCGATTCAGGCAGCAACGTATCTGATTCTGATGACTTTGGTGATAGTGCACGTGATGACAATTTATTCACTGTAAGTAGAAACTTACTGATCTAGAAACTTTTATACGTCTTTTTTTTTTTTTTTTTTTTTCGGGTGGGAAATCATCCAATGACTTCCCCCGCTCTGGGTGGAGCGGGGGGGCATGTCAGACTTGTACTGACTAAAACCCACCCATGTTTCTTCTATTGCCCTTTACGTTCCGAGGCCGCGGTATCTCTTTCGAACAACCCGCAACCCCGGCAGGCAGAGGCTCTGGCAAGCCCCTCTGCTTTGCTGACTCTCTTTGAGGCGCGCGTGAAACACGAACGCGCCGTCGAGACGGCCTGTCGTCAATCGACGGACGGACGGTGAACTACCCATTGCTCACCGCCCACAGGCCCGCATCTACGGTGGCCGGAAGTCGTCTCGCGGCGCCCGGCGCCATGGGCGTCTCCCGCGGCGGCTGGGTTGGGCAGATGTTCTTTCCAACTTTTATACGTCTGAGAGAAAGGAAATATTATTTTAGATATGAAAATATGTTTTCAGAATCAAACGACATCGGCAGTGATTCATCAGCATTATGGTGATTTCAAAATACATAAGAGTGATAATTCGGAAGTAAGTCATCGAGATGAGTCAGGTATTGAAAGGCTTCCAGATGAACATGTGTCGATTGTAGAAACTCAAGATGATAGAGAGATAGCACGACCAGTCGGTACAACTCGCAGGAAATTGTACTTCAATCCCGCCTATTTCGAACCACAGCTTATGGCGGTAAGTAAACAAATTTATTTAAAATGGATATAATTATGTGAATACTAAATTAACTACAATAATGTATTGTTGCAGGAACCTCCAGCCGCAGCGCTAGAATTTTTAGTTAAAATTAGAGAAGTAATCGCGATTGCAAAACACAAAATGGCAGCTAAACGTTTTCAACCGATTCTGAACCAAATACCAGAAGAAGAGACATTCCCATCTAACGGAAATAGTATAGATATCTATCAAGGAATGGGGAGCCAAAGAAGTGGCAGTGTTGTCAGTTTAAAAAGAGAAAATAGTAGAAAGAAGAATTGCATAGGTTGTCCAGGTTGTAAGATAGACGGTGACAATGATGTCCAACAAATTGCGAAGTACAATATCCCAGCTTGTGTTAACTGTCTTAGCAACAAAGGAGATAAGCAAAACAGTATACGAAAGTGGTTAGAAAATATTCCCACAGCTAAACAACACTCGATGTACAACGACTTTTTACCTACAAATCAAAACGGTTTGGCAGAATCATTATTATCGCTTCCTCCTAGTGAAAATCGGCGAAAAGTTAGAAAACAAAACAGTTTTACAGGTTCCAACTCGATGTATTTGACGGACAATTTTTCAGTGCCTAAAAAATCTTCAACTTTATCGGTAAGGTCGGAACCTATGATGAGAAACTACAATATACCATTACCTGAATTTGAAAACACAGTTGGTCAACGCATCGATTTCAATTTGTATTGTCAAACTGTGGCACGAGTGGATGATATCAGACCTATTGGGCTGAATGATTACCAATCTGTAAGTCTTCGGAATGCCGTACTAACTCAAAGAATATCTAAACCTTTCACCAATAAAAATGCTTTACCAGATATGGTTAACGAAGCCATAGCGCTCGACCATTGTACAAAATCATACAACCAGAGCAGTTCTGACGATGAAAGGATTAGTCATAGAAATCCTACTATTCCTATTCAAACTCCATACATAAGGAACACTTCTGAGAGTCCTTCAGGAAATGATTACGAGACAGACAGTTTGGAAAGAAGTACCAATAAGAAGGGTTTGTGTACACCGACCGACTACCCCGATGTACCTTCGTCGCAGGCCAGCCCAAGCTTGAGTAGTGCGCTACCGCTGGAAGAAGAACTCACAATGAGGAATGCTGTTTACAAAATTAATTCTAGTAGTAACAGCAACACTCCGTCACCACATCGAGAAGTATGCATAGATAATCATTATGAAACAATAGAGAAAAACCAGCCTCCCCCGTTTGTAACACCTAAAGCTAGTTTAGTAAGTGAGGTTTATGTCAATAACACCTACAACTTCGGAAGTACCCCAACATCACCTAGTGGCTCAGAATGTTCAATGGGAAGTAGAAAATTGGTGACAACAGTTAACGATGCCGAGTTGAAACCTGGTTGCTTAACTATTGAAGTGAAAGATTCCCCTGAGAATTATATCAAAATACATGAATCTGATGGTTTCGAACCAGATACTTTAGACAGAAAGCATCCAAAACATAAGGATGCTGCTGATACACAATTCAGTAGAAAAGATCTCATAAAAAGTATTGACAAAGAAGACAGTCCGCCTATCCAACAACGTATACAGCTCAGAAGTAGTGATACTTTCCAGAAAACAAGTGACAAAGTGGAAAATGTTACAAAATTTAACAGTCTGAGGCATGAATATGAACAGCGCAAGAACGGTTATGATCGTCCAAAGTTGTGTACAGGTATTTATAGTGGTTCAAAAAGTCTCGAAGACACTACTGACGAGACTTGGCATGAAGCCGAAGAGTGGACAACAGAAGAAGGCCGAATTCTAACGTTAGAGTTAAGACATTCTAAAAGACAACGGCAAAGCACACCTCCAACTATCAAACAACTGAAAAATCTAGCACGCCCTGACGTGTTGCCACCATTGCCACCTACAGATGAAGATCCAATATATGAGCAGCCTATTTTCCCACCTAGAAAAGTTGAGACGGAGAAAGAAATAATTAACGAAATTCATCAAAAAAACGTGACTGGCAGAAGCCTCAGTCCGAGGGCATTTACGAAGAATTTAACTATTGATTCAACGCAAGATAGTTCTATAACTTCTGAATCACACTATGGACCTTCCTGCAGTCCAATGAGAGCTTCTGTCCAATCTCAATCCTCGGAATATGAAAACATGGAGTCCGTGATCGGTACAGTAAGGAAAGCGGGCGACTTGAGCAGGAATTTGATGAGAAAACGTTCAGGCAGAAGTGGTAATATAAATACTGATACTTTTGTGAAAGGGCCAAAATTAGACGGGCATTCTAAGGCACGGTTCAGAAGAAAGAAAGGTTTTAATATACAAGACTCTGGATATTTGAGCAGTGACTCTACGTCTTCAAGACAAGTGCCAAGAAAATTAGTGATTGCAAAAATAGTGAGTTGCAGTGAAAGTGACGATACGGAAAACGAAGCTAGAAGTGAATCTGGTGCTGAAAGTATCGAGACCCATTCAGTTTACTTTGACAGTTTTCGGAAAATGCAAACTGAAATAGAGGACGATTTGAGTTTTAGTAGTAAAAGTTTTAGTGACGTTAACGGAAAGTTTAAACATTCCGATGATTGTTTATAACGCATTCCTATTAATTTTAGTCCTAGTGCAATAAAGTTTAATTAGGTAAAAAATGAACAGTGTGCAATATCATGTGCAATAAGTGAAATGGTGTTAGTTTTAATTAGATAAATTACACGATTAATCATGGATTAATTTTACCTTTAAGAATCTTATAATATATTTGGTTATATTTGTAAATTTTCTTTGTATGTTTACATTTTCATAGAAACAATACGTATTCAATTTAGTTATTAAAACGTGTATGACACGATAGAAAATGCAATGAATATAGTTACTTAGTATCTAATTTAAATATTTAAATTACCTCTTAAAAGCATCGATTTTATTTATTTTAAGGAAATAGAATTAATTAGGCAAATAGAGGCCGGACGTGCAATGCAAGAATAGATAAGTAATTTATTATAATATTTTTTATTTATATTTGACGTACAGTGTAAGAATATTTTTCTCATAAGTTATTGTATTGTTTTAGCTGTATATTTGGTTATAGGCGAAGAGTCAGGCAGCAATGTTTAGCTTCCTAGTACCTGACAGTGTGCAGTGCTCCGGAGAGGATAGGAATAAATACATCCTCTCCGTTAAATTTCAAAGAGCACGAATATTATGGTTGTGGCATTTGACGTTAGTTGGGAACAAACAATCGTTAAGCATTAAATGCTGACTCCGGGAGTAGGTGAAAGAACATGAAGCAAAAAATTCGTTCAAATTAAACGCAATCAAAGTTCGGCTAAGAAATTATAAAATTAATATAGACAAAAATTAAAGAAGACAAGGTGGCAACTGCCGATCAAGGGGGAACAAGAATGAGCCAGAGGAATGTTGTCTTCTCAAAGTAACAGTTGTATGATACTGAATAACAGTTTGCACTTTCACTAAGCTCATTTTTTTCAATAACACCTAAGCTAACACATACAAAGAACAATATTATAATACCAGCCTATAACTGACCCACTGCTGGACAAAGGCCTCTTCTCATACAGAGAAGTGTTTGCGATTTCGGAGTAAATTTTAGTCCAGCTTTCCTTTCGGAATTTTCATTCATTGTCTGTGATGTCTTATTTGAATTTTAGAAAGTACATATATGAATTGAAAAAGTCACATTGGTACCCATTGCATGCATGAGAAGCGCGGCGCTTAACCTCTGCCGATTTTGATGAATTTGGTACAGAGATAGTTGGGACCCAAAAACTACAAGTAGGTAGCTGTAAATCAGGAAAGGGAAACTGTTACCCCGAATTTAACGCGAGCGAAGCCGCGGGCAAAAGCTTGTGATAAAATATAGCAGTTTTTATTTCTACAACCGGAAGTCGGATTGGTTGTTACCAACAGTCAGGGTTTTCAGGTTGTGGGTTATTTAATAATTTTAAATATATTGTATGTTTTGTAAAATTAAAAAGTAGCTGATAAAATGGTGCTATTGAAACGCAAAAGGGGTAAAACCGGGTCCTCGTAGATTTTAAGTTAATTTTATAATGTTACTTTTGTTAACGATTTGTAATATTTATGTCTTTTTTAGTTGGCTACGAAAAAGGGTAAAATGAAACATTAAAAAAAACTTGTTCTTGAAAAGTAAAGGCGTATGTACAGCCAGTAGAAGAGTTGAGTGACTAGCCTCATCAAATGCAGTTGAGATTTTCTTAAAAAACCATGATTGTATTCGAATAACGAAATTTTTATAGCAAATAATTCATTGTAAAAAATAATTTGAGACTATACCTCCATCGGCTTTTAAGAAAAATAAAACAACTTCGAGCCTGGCTACTTATATCTTTTGCCGACTGTACGTACTGTTTTGCATTAATTGGCAACATATTTTTCTACGACATTTTAACAATTGAAGGGTAGGTAAGTACGCGTGGGTTTGTTCATGGGTACTTAGTATCTGTTTTAAGTCAAATTTCACAAATTTAAGTAAAATTGGACACGATCAGCGATTCTAAGCCGTGTTAAGAAGCTGTCAGTGTCAATAATTCAAAGCCAAGCCAAGCCAGAAAGAAAGCCTATAGGTAGCATTACAACACTCTACACCGGGTTAAACACTAACCACACAATAAAAAAAGAATCCATGGAGTTTCTTGCCCATTCTTCTCTATAGAGATCAACGCTTTAGAATGGGCAACCACAGTACTTTCACAAGTTATTATGTCTTGTGACTAGCACTGTAGCTTTAACATTTTGTTTTTTTTGACAATCAAAAGTGCCTGTAATGGTGTAATTGAAATAATGCTTTTGTTTTTTTTTTTTAATAGCAATGGTTTTGACAGCTTTCAAACGCAGTTCAGGTGTGCTGATCGCGTTCAAGACCATTAGTATAATTCTTTAGTTAAGTAATACAATTTAATACCTAAGTGTTTTAAGCAACTGTGAAATGCTCAACATGTAAAATTAAAAGAATATATTATGTTAAAAATATTTATTTTTAATTTTCATTAAAATAAAAAGCTCTCTTTACAGCCAGTATTTAATAGTGGCTATCGTTTGTACATTTTATTTTTATCAGCCTAATTTGTTGTAATGATAAACTTAATTTATTTTATCGTCACCAGTAAGTGAAAATTAGGTTTTTGTTAAGGACAGCCGAAACTTAAAGTTGGCACTTTTGTAACAATTTATTGAATGTTTTGTTATTATTAAAGAATGAGACATAGTCTTGATTTATTATTTGTACCCCTCTACATCTAAACTATATTATTATATACAAAAAGTTTCCCTTTTTCCACGAATACAGACAATCTAACGAACACTACGCCCATAATCCCCGAAGGATTAGACAGAAGTCGATCTTTAGTACACCCACATTTTGTTACATAGTACACCCACTTTTCGTACATAGTACACCCACATTTCGTACATAGTACACTTACATTTCGTTACATAGTGCACCCACCTATCTTTATACATATAGTACACCCTCATTTCGTACATAGTACACTTACATTTCGTTCCATAGTACACCCACTTTTCGTACATAGTACACCCACATTTCGTACATAGTACACCCACATTTCGTACATAGTACACTTACATTTCGTTACATAGTGCACCCACATTTTGTAAGTTATTTTTAAGTCCCAAGTAATAGGGGGCGACCCTATTGCTATCAACCGGACACAACTTCAGGGTCCCCAACTGCGAAATGCCTGATGAAAAAACCTTATAGTACTTTTCCCGACCTGGGTATAGACCCAGAACAACTATCTGGAGCCCTACAAATATTTGTGGGTGCGGGGATCGAACCCTTAACTTCTTTTTGCGGATGGGAATACATCAAATAACTTCGCCCGCTCTGAGCGGGGGGAGTGTCAGACTTTAACTGACTTAAACCCCTCCATGTTCCTTCTTTTGCCCTTTGTTCCGTGACCGCGTTATCTCTTTCGAACAACCTGCAACCCCGGCAGGCGGTGGCCCTAGCAAGCCCCTTTGTTTTGCTGATATCTCTTATATCCTTCGCTGATATCTATCAGCTTAATTCTCAGTACTTGTTTCAAAACTTGTACTTCCCGATACTTACTGCGGTACTTTTCCCTCGACATCATTATTTTACTTCGAACAGCCAATTAATCTATACACATAACATCACTTTCAGGCGCACCTTGAATTTCATTTAACGACTTGACGCCTTTAGCAGCTTCTTCCCTCATTCTATTTTTAAATTCCAAGTAAGATACCTCACCACCAGCAAAGAGGTCAATCTCAGTACCAATCTTACTTTGAACAACAGAACTTTTTGATTCACCCATCTTCACCATAGAATAATCTAGATATTCTAGTACTAATTTAGTTCGATTCAGTATAGAGGTTGCATAGTTCTGGTAACTGTTTAGTGTTTGAGTTTTGTCTATGATTTCTTCATTGTACTTCGATAGTGATTCTTCTTTTGCGGTAATTTTGATGTTGGGTGATGTTATGACAAGAGTTAAAGGCACGGCGTCGTGAATGTAGTGTATGAGGGCTAGAACTTGCGATGGTGTCCTGAAATTAAAGGAAAAGTTTTGTTACAATTAAAGTCGACTTTAATTTAAGGTCCAAAAGTAGCATATTTGCGTCTCAAAGTATGCCAATGTAATCCTTTTCACTTTGTAAAGACAATCAGATCGGTGGGGGAATAGATAGTTTTGGAGTTAGTTCATAGAAAGAGCATAAAGTTTTGGATTGTGAACCTTCAGGGTTGCGCCGAACGTTACAAATTCTAAACAATGCTTTTTTGCGGGACTCCAATTTTCACCGTCGCCTATATACAACGTTTTGCTAGTGGCAAAACGTCGAATATAGGCGACGGTGAAAAATATTGAAACATAGTAATAAGTACAAATGAGAGCAGACATCTTAAAAATATTATAACTTAAATACTAAATACCTTGAGTAAACTGTTATCATCAAAGAATCATTCCCATTAGTTGTCTCATGCATAACCACCATCACACCATTCAGAATATGGTAGGGAGATTTTCTATGTATGGCAACATTGTCACATAAAGGTACCCTTTCCATTAGCAAGTATTTGCAGAAGACATCCATAGACAAAGGTTCATCATTATGTTTCTTTATATGCCTGAATGAGAGGTCAGTTTTCTCCGTAGTGGCTAGTATTGCTAAGATTATGTGTTTATCTGAAATAAATGGAGAAAACAGATAAGGAAAAGGAATACGTCTATCAGTAAACAGGGTATAACTTTTGATGAGATTTAACAGAGGCTACACTTTCTTTTTTGGATAGAAAATCTACAAATAACTTCCCCCACTCTGGACGGAGCGGAGGGGGGTTGTCAAGCATTTACTGACTTAAACCGACCCATATTCCTTCTTATGCCTTTCTATGTTCCGGGTCCGCGGTATGTCTTTCGAATAAACCGCAATCACGACCTTGGCCCAGGTCTCTGTTTTGCTGACATCTCTTGGCGGCGCGCCTGGAACACGAACGCGCCGTCAACACGGCAGAGGCTACACTGAAGTACGTATAATTTGAATGTGTTTTATTTCTGTTTAATTAAGAACCCTTGTACCCTAAAGGATATGGCGCCCTGTATCAGGTAGCGAGACTATTGCCTCCAACCACGCACGAAACCAAAGTAAGTATGTGGCTGCTAATGAAAAATGTCTGAAACTAAAACCCAATATCACTTTGCTCGACCTAAGAATCGTACCCAGAACCTATGCTCAGTAGTTGCTAGACCATCTCGCATGTATTCTTTTGCAAAGAATTGCAAATATGCACAATTCCAAAAAAAGCTCAGTACACAGCGTCCGAAAACTCCTGTTGGTTTTAAACAAGCAATCTGACCAACTAAAACTTTAATCTATACCAAAACAAAAGTAACTCTAATAAGTTAGGAAATAGGATACTTTTTATCCCGGAAAACATATCTATGGTAAAATTTACGACTTCTGCGAGATTAGATTGATTTATTTTGTTTTTTTTTTTTTTTTTAACAAAAGCAAAACAGATAAATGACATTCGTAGTAAGATAGACGTATCTTGGTACTAATGTTAAATAAATTGTACAGTACAGCGCGATGACTAGACACATGCGCACTTTATTACCCTTAATAAACTGCATATTTTATACAAGATTTTTACGTTTAAGTACATTAATTAATTCAATTTAGTTTTGACAGAATAATTATAAGTATCCTAAGTGCTAATGAGCTATGTGAACTTAGTGATTCCTTGAAAATCTACATACAATCCAGGCAAACGTAAAAAAAACGACTTTAGAGCTCGAGAGTATATATCACACTATCTGTGTGCCGAGCCGATAATAAAAAAAAACTACCCTTCACAAGGAATTTCTCCTGTATCATGCGTTTACAAATATTTCAACTAACTTACACAAACAGCAAGACCCGGAACAACTATCTCTGGGCCATACAAATATTTGTTATGTGCGGGGATCGAACCCGCGACACGCAGCGTAGCAGTCGATCGCTCAGCCACTGCGCCAACCGTGCCGACTTACGTTTCGTCGTAGTTTCATCCACTGCTTGGGGCCTAGGTGTAGTAGCGTAACGATGTGGCCTATAGCCTTGTTAAATGGGCTCACTAAAAGATTTTTTTCAATACGAAACAGTAATTCTTTAGATTAGCGCATTCAACAAAACAAACTCTTTAGCTTTATTTTATTCGTATACATGAATATATACAAACCCATAGGAACAGTCGAAATTACATCAAACTCCGCTCCCATAGTGTCCATAGAAGACAATTTGACATCTTCAATAGGTATAAGACATTCTTTTCCATTCTTCTTGTAAAATATGACTCCATTGAACTCAATCTTGCTCACAATATTGCTTTTTAATTCCTCCAAATCAATTACAACTACTACAGCAGAATCCATCTTGTAATTAAGTGTTTGTGTAACCTTTTCTTCCCAGAATAGTGATTTGTAAGTTTGTTCATATATCTTTGTAGTGTATTCAACAGATTCTCCGGTTGTTCCATGGACAAGTATGTGAACATCTTCTAGAGGCCTGCAATCAGTACAGAATATAAAAGAGGATAAAAAGGTTTTTTTTGTTGATTGTTTTTAGTTACACATTTTTTTTTAAATATTCTGTCCTTTTAAAATATTTCTAGATTTTGCCTGCGTGGCATAGTTGCTTTGGGCTAATGTTAACTTTAACCCGCATGATGATCGAAAAAAATATATAATATCTTTCTCTCCCCTTTTTCTCCCATGGACATAGACAAAAAAAGTGAGAACCTGTTATCACTTTTAGTCCATCTACAGGGTCCCAACTATCTCTGTACGAAATTCATAAAAATCGGTTTAGCCATTTTGGCGTGAAGACGACAAACTAACTTTTGCTTTTATAATATTAGTAAGGATTTGTATTCCATACTTTGAACAAAATCTTTTTCAACAATTGAATAACAATAATATTGCTTACTGTATACTTACTCTTCATTTAGATTGCACACATTTAAAATGATAACTAATTTCTTATTGCAAACTTTAATCCAGGGAGTCAGCATATTGATTTTCAGTGCACTGGCCATCTGAAAGTCAAAAGAAAAAAAAACATTTAGTTACCACAGATTATAGAGACACACAAAATATTTGGCAATATACAGAGGATGCTGGTGGAAAAAGAAATGCCTCATGGCTGCACCAAAAAGATCCAATTTAGAAAAAAATACAAGGCAACAAGCACCTGGTGCTAGTTTCCAACTGGTCCATATTGTATGTTACTTAATTTTGTCACTTTTTTTACTTATTTTCAACATTTTATAGACAAATAGGTGTGGAAGTAAAAAAATGTGGTAGGGAATATAAGTGCCCTAGGGTCTTGGTCATAACCCAGCCTATTCCGCTGTTGACATGTGTAAAGGTAACAGACAAAAAACCAAATGAAAAATTCAAATAATAGATTCCAGAATATAAGTTGGATTTAAAATACTTCAAAACACATTTGGCAAGACCCATTTAAGTGTCTTATTATATGAGGCAAACCTTTTTCTAACAACCAAGAAAACAGATCTAGACCAACAAATAATAAAAAAACGAATTGCAAAATCCTTTTCTGACCTGGAATTTAATTCCAAATCTTGAAGAACATCATCATCTGAATAGCCTTTTCCATACTATGTTGATGTTAACAATACTAGTTTTTAAGGGGACCAGGACCAAGCAAATCGATTACCTCTTTAGCACTGTCCTTAAACACAGAATCGTCTAAATTAGGATGGATCTTCTTATAAGTTGAAAAAGCAACACTCTGATGAAGATCTACTAAGTCCTTGTAAAGCTTCTCGTTACATTTCACACTGTACTTAGCTTCTGTTAATTTCCTCATTAAATGTGTTATTATTGGCAAAGCATCATCATCTTGTACTTCTGTGAACGTCGTAGAAATGTCTGGACGTTTAAAGTTTTCGAAATTGTCATCAAATATAAGAGGAACTGCGTCTGCTTTGCGAAATATTCTCAGACAAGCTTGGCCACTACAAAAAGCATCATTGATATCATACCTCTCGACACTTGTAACTACTTGGTGTATCTCAAGTTTGTCTTTTCTTGACAAAATGGTTATTACATCCTTGGCAGCTACCAAGTAAAAGAGATCACAGTTTGTGTTCCTTAGTATCTTAATTTCTGACAGGTTTGTGATGGCATGGAGTTTGATTGAAGATACTAAATCTCTCTGATAAAATTCTTTTACTTCCCCGTTTGTTGTGCCTACTGTAACATCAACGTTCTTATCATCGCTTGGGTGTTTGTCGTAGAAGGCGAAACATGTGATGTCGTTTAATACGGCCGCTGGAACTAACTTCACTAACACTTGCCGCACATTTTCAGCTAGATCAAACATTTTCAATTTATTTCTTGCAATATTTATTTAATAACACGATTTCCCGCTCGTTGATTAAATTCTTGACAATCTTGATATGACATATTTGTTTCACCAATGTCACTGTCAAAATAGACAGGGCTACCATTACTTCAAATTTAAACTACACCTTTTAACATAATGTTGGTTGATGTGACATTGATTAGTCCCACTTAATTTCCGGATATTCTTATACTTATAATACCTAAACGTCAAATATAATGAGTATTATTGTTCAATATATGAGTGGTCGCTTCATCACAAAAGGGTCCGCTGCGCTGGGGCCATTGCACCGTGACAGTTGCGAGTTGTTTGAAAGATATATGTATCTTCTAAATGTTTGCTCTCTTATAGTCTAAGATCCGACTGCAGAATCAGTGTACCCATCGAGTGTTTGCTGAAAACCAAATTTTTACACATATTCATGATTAGGAGAATTTATATCCACCAGGTTGCCTATCAAAATGTGGCCGCTAGTATTTTTAATTAAATTATTAATAATTCATAATCCGTAAGAAATTTCATTGACTTTTTTTTTCAATGAAATGTCGTCTACTTTACGGCAACATCTATAAAGACTCTGAAAAATTATGGTTGCCGTTGCGCACCTGGCCGCACCTCTTCGCAGCCAGGTATACACAGGTATGAATTTGTTACATTTATACACCCACAACGTACATTTATAATTTATATATCAAATTAAAGCTATTTTTTTTCTGTATATTATTATATACGGTTGCTTAATTAAATCTGGCCGCCAATAAGGGTTGCTGGCTAATAAATATAGTAAATATTAAAAGTAGAGTGAAAGAGAGCTAGCGCGTAACACCACTAGTCAGACGAGGATAGCGATTGCCAGCTGTCGGACGGTTTAAAGCCATTGCGCATGCGTCAGATGTTTTAGTTAAATTGGGTTGTATATAGTAGATATTATAGTTATAGTGTTCTCAACCTCCGATTCAAACAATAGAAGGTACGACTCAAAATAATAAATACTCCAAAAGAAACGTCTTTCTTTTCTAAAATAAAAAATTAAAAAGTCAATGACAAATTTAAAAATTACAAAAAAAAATGAATATTGATGTGAATAAAATCAAGGTTACTTATGTAAAAAAAATGTGTTGTACAAGTACTGTATGAAAAAAGATTTAATTTTATTCAAGTATTACATTTATTTTACATATTCATCAATCATCAGTTTAAGCAAATTATGAATTTTTAAAATGTATTTTATACTTCCATGACTCTTTTTTAAAAATCTGAATCATCGGAGCTCTCAGTCACACTATCATCGCAGCTATCACTTTCATCAGAAATATCGGTATCGTCATTATTATCGGTATATATGATATTCACATTTTCTTGCGACGAAACAATAACATTAGAGAACACTTTTTGAATGAAGCATTATCAAAGTCTAGTACATTGCATTTTTTGTCGCACAGGAAACACGCCTTCATCCTTATAAATTTTATTTCACTTAAATGAGATTGATAATTTTTCGATGCACAAATAAAACAGCAATATATTATGTTGTGTATTACGTACTCCAAACAGCGTGGTTTCGAACTTAAAATAAAAATCACAACTGATCCGTTGAGAACACTAACATCTGACGCATGCGCAATGGTTTTAAACCGTCCGACAGCTGGCAATCGCTATCCTCGTCTGACTAGTGGTGTTACGCGCTAGCTCTCTTTCACTCTACTTTTAATATTTACTATATTTATTAGCCAGCAACCCTTATTGGCGGCCAGATTTAATTAAGCAACCGTATATAATAATATACAGAAAAAAAATAGCTTTAATTTGATATATAAATTATAAATGTACGTTGTGGGTGTATAAATGTAACAAATTCATACCTGTGTATACCTGGCTGCGAAGAGGTGCGGCCAGGTGCGCAACGGCAACCATAATTTTTCAGAGTCTTTATAGATGTTGCCGTAAAGTAGACGACATTTCATTGAAAAAAAAAGTCAATGAAATTTCTTACGGATTATGAATTATTAATAATTTAATTAAAAATACTAGCGGCCACATTTTGATAGGCAACCTGGTGGATATAAATTCTCCTAATCATGAATATGTGTAAAAATTTGGTTTTCAGCAAACACTCGATGGGTACACTGATTCTGCAGCCGGATCTCGTACTATTAGTGCTGCGGGCCATGGCCCCGGAACACTAAGAGCAAAAGAAGAAACATAAATGGGTTTTAGTCTTTTAGTCAGCGCAACCCTGACCCTTCCTCCCGTTCAACTTTGAGCGGGAGAACGAGAAGTTATTTGATGATTTTCCGGATAAAAAAACGTGGGCATGGCTACTGGAAGCAAACCTTCCAGTAGCCATGCCCACCTGCACTCTCAAGCTGACCTGGTCTTGTACATCATTATTGTAAAATTGAATCACCAGTATTCTAATATTTAATTAGATTAATACAGAAAAAAGAAACTAATAAATTCTGACCAAATATTCCCAAGAGTATGGGTAAAATTAATATACTAGCATGGCAGCCCCAAAAATCACAGTCAAAATTGACAGCATGCGCTTTAGATTCAAGCAATGGTAATCATCCCAATCAGCTTCATGGTCAATATTATTCCCAGGACTATCTGTATTATTCAGTAATGCTATGTCATAATAACATGATACAATACATAAAATTCAGCATTAGGCAAAAAGTGTCTAATCCTTACTAATATTACAAAAGTGAAAGTGAGTATGTTTGTTTGCTACCTCATCACGCTTTAATGGCTAAACCGATTTTGATAAATTTTGGTACAGAGATAGTTGGGAACCATTTTTTTTTCTAAAAAGATGATGGGATATGAGGGAAAAGAGAGAAGAAACGGGAAAACTTAGCGTTGCTATTACAAATCAATAAGGCGCTACCGAATTTAACGCGAGCGAAGCCGCGGGCGATATAATGCTTGTATGTTATGCGAAAAATCAGGCTTGCGATAAACGATTGTCACAACACCAACATTATTGTTTGTTACGGAACGGGAACCGTATATTTTCACTTCGGGATATTCTAAAATATTCTCATTTGACTCAATAACTATAAAGAAGTACCTACCTTTAAATCTGTGCAAACTGTAGTAGACCTGAGTGACGACTTATGTACATGACATAAATTAACTATTTTATTCACAAGCTACGTCAGCTATTCAAACTAGGCCTAACTACCTGCATATCACGACAAGCATGTGAACGTGTGATGACGTTGATTAACTGTTCAGAGAGGACAGTTTTCATGAGATGAGCACACATAGCCCAGTTTAATTTGAGCTCCATACTTACGCTATCGGTTAAGGAATTCGTCAAATTGAAAACAAACCCAAAGATCTGGTTAGATTGGCTAATCTGCTTAGTGCAACGATCCGTAGCTTTTCAATATCGCAGTACAAAAGATCTTTTCCCATCTCACGGAGGCCTGTTATTACGGTGACAGGCTGAATGCATACAATGCTCGTGATTTGACTCGCATGCATAATGCAACACGAGTATGAATTTTTATTTTTTACTTGAGTTGTATTGGAATATATATTAAATCAGTGTCTAGACGGTCTTACGGTCTACAGCCTTTGGAAGCGCAAGTAGAACCACAGAGTAAATAATATACCTAGAGAATCGAACTGAAGAGTATTGGATAAGGGGCATAGCCATATTTAATCAGTTGTTTGACAGATTGAAATATCATAATGGGAAATATCATAATGAAATACCTATCATTATGCGGAACGACATAATCATCATACTACTCTAATTCATATCGCATCAGAGCTGATTTTTGAATAGTCTGATAACTTTTATCTGAAGAATATAATTGGAGGTTTGACATATTTTCTATAGATAAACTGTAAAACCGCCATTTTTATTCCTCAGATAAAAGTTATCAGAGTATTGAAAAAACAGCCCTTAAATACCTAATATAAGAAAGGCACAACCGAAGCAAAAAGTTATTTATGATAAAAAGGCAAAAGTGAAGCATTTTACTTCTAAAGTGAATGGTTGATGTTATATTTGCTACTAAAGTCATGAATAAAATGTGCCCTAATTTCTAAAGCAAGAAGGGGAAATCCTGTAAAATAATAAGTAGTTTCAATTGTCATTGAAAGATTTTTACATAGGTACTGTAGTAGGTACCTAGGTATGTAAAAATTGGCTTGGACAAGATTTGGATACTTAGGTATTTAGTTTTTCGTGGACATTTTTATCAAACTGCAGCCGTAACTTTGTGTTTTATTTAGATGCTATGAAGAACAAATTTAGCTTTGTAAATTTCATTTGAATAAGCGTTAAAAGTAGGTACTGTAAGCGTGTGGAAGATGTGTGTTGAGTGTGGTTGAAATAAAGCGCAAATAATCGTTTAAGAATTATATTGTTTAAATCATATTCATTTAAATGTTACACATCAGAGAGAAAAACCTAATCTAATCTTTTTAAAACGACATGAGTATTCGAACGCTATGCTCTATCAGCCAGCATTGCTTAGGTTAAATAAAACCTCTTACATGAGCTACGCCCACCCTTATGAATAAAAGGATCAACGTAGATCTTAAGTGAAACTTAACTTTTATTCATTAAGTTCGAATACTCAAGGACTTACCTATCCCTAGGCCAGAACTCCTACCTATGGGGGAATATAAAATAGGCACGCCTCTGGAGAGGTAATTTCAATACAATGACCGGTATAAAATAATGTGTCACTCCATTTAAAGTCATAATAGTTATACATTAACTTGTGCTAACGTGCACTTAACAAATCTTTAATCAAAGTATTGAAATTTTGTCGCAGCAAAACCCCGAAAAGCAACGATACGTACCCCTAAACAAATATATGATAAGCTCATATATACCCAGATGGGGTTGAAAAATAAAATTAAACTGTACATCATAATCTTTAACTCCATCGGACGCGATTGAGTCTCAAGGAAGAAAAAGAGGATAAGGTCCAATTTGCCTACATCTCTTTCCATTTCAGGTTATTCATTGCATTCAATAAAAAAATAAATATTAGCAGTCCATATTGACTGAACTGTCGGACTTCAATCATCAGCTATACCAATTGTGTCAACTCAACACACTTTACCAAGGCTATGCCTCTTAATTGTAAAGTTGGTTTCACTGAAGATTGAGTGTTGTTCCTCCCTTCCAGAAAGGACGACAGTTTATAAAAACTCGTATTATACTTAATTATGCAATCATAACATCTGAAATGAGTTGAGGCTACTTAATGCCTACTCTAGACGTTTGAGACTCGAAGCCGTATGGGACGCCCATCATGCATCTCCGGTCGCATCCGACAGCGTTTACATAGGTACATGAAAAATAAACGTTATGTTTTAATATTTACACTTTAAGTACCCAAACTAAAATAATGTATCTATATGATATGACTTTTTCTGCATATCAGATACATAACCGTGTATCTGTTCATCAATAAATAAATAAATGTCTAATGAATAATCAAATACATAAAATTAACAATAAGAAATGTAAACAATGAAATGACAATCAAAAACTGACAATGAAATGACAATCAAAAACTGACAATGACATTTATAAAATTTTCAGACGAAAATATTTCCAAAGACTTTTCTTGAAAATGAAAATTTGCTTACAAACCTCTTTGGTCTTTTTCAAGCTGTTTGATAAAATATTATTAGAAAAATTATAAAATTTAATTTTACAAGGTTTTTTAAATAATCTTACAGCTTTATGACGAAAGGGAGTACATCTTTTTAATAGTTTTTCATGACTTGTTATCTTTTCCTTTATACGCGTTTTTTACGATTAAGTTTGGTTACAGAATGATTATTTCCCGAAATATGACGAAACTTAAAATATCGTCCTTTTGTAAACCTAGTCGAAACGGGACCTTTGTCTTTTATGACTTTAGCTTTGGTTGTAGTCTTCACATAAAGTTTAACATTTTTAACCATTGTATTGGGTGAACCTTTGATTGAAATTTCGACTATCAGAACCTCTTTAACACCATCCTCCTTTCCTAAAACAGCTGATGCAACATTGTCATTTGGCCCCATAACTTGACTATTCTCCATTGTGTTGGAGTCTTTTATAAGAAATATTGCATCATCATCTTGAGTGTCACGCGTGTTTGTTAAAGACACATCAAGATGTTCCGTAGTGTCATTTGGAATAACAATAGGAAAGGTCTGACCCGATTTGTTCTCTTCCTCAAAAACTTCAGTCAGCTTCTCCGCATCATCGCTGGTGTTGCTCTCTAGGCAGCAACCTTGGTCATCAACATCATCGTTATTGATAGCGCTGCAGTCTAGGCAGCTGGGCTCATTATAAATTTGGTCATCTAGGCTTGAGCTAGAATATATAATAGCATTATCATCTGCAATTAAAATATTTTTTTGCTCACATTCCCTTGACGGTTCTGGTGAAATCTTTTCCACCTGTACAATACTCAATATTTTTCTTTTTGGGTGGCATTTACACCCAAACTCTGTTCTCAGCTCGTCACATAATGACGAAAAAGTCATACCTTCACGGTATGTAAAATTAAAAAAGTAACGGGCTGCACCCTGTAAAAAACCTCCTAATATGAGCGCATAATCGCTTTCTCGCCATTCGTTTTCAGCGGCAATCAGTCTAAAACTGATTATAAATTTCTCGAGGCACTCGCTATTTGATGTGCCTGAGAAAAAGCACATATTTAGAGCCATTTTGCTCTCTCCTCATAAAAACAATTAATAAAAACCACTTAGCTTCTTATTCAGGCAACGTCACTGCGCCTGTATTTTCATATTTGCCATACGCATCTTGGATCTTTTTACTTATATAAAATTCAGCTCTTGTAGATACTCGCTTGCTTTGCTTTATTACGAAAGGTACAATTTATTCCATTATTTTGGGGGCTAAAAGAAAAAATCTTCGCACAATATATGCTTTGTGCACGCGTAATTTTTACATTGACATTAAAAATATTTTGTGTTTTTGCGCCTCCACCAAATGTAAGCGTGTGGAAGATGTGTGTTGAGTGTGGTTGAAATAAAGCGCAAATAATCGTTTAAGAATTATATTGTTTAAATCATATTCATTTAAATGTTACACATCAGAGAGAAAAAACCTAATCTAATCTTTTTAAAACGACATGAGTATTCGAACGCTATGCTCTATCAGCCAGCATTGCTTAGGTTAAATAAAACCTCTTACAGTACTGTTATTGTAACGACTGGTGCTACGAAACCACGAAAACAATTGGGCTGTTTTTATTTACCCGCAACTTGCCTGAGGTATGTGGTTTAATTTTCTACTAACAGTAGGTTCGATAGATATCAGAATTAATATTTCTATGGTAGGTTCTATATCTACTGTTCTAGTTATTTTTGCTTTCAGGAATCGGATCGCACCATTGACTTACTTACTGACTCTACCTACTGCCATTTATTATTTGAACAAGCTGCGCCCCGCGGTTTCACTTACGTGGTGATAGAATCTATACCAATATTAATAAGAATGATTTGTTTGTTAAAAATCGGTTTGGCCATTATGGCGTGAAGACGTAACAAACAAACTGACTTTCGCTTTATAATATTAGTAAGGATTATACCTAGTAGGATTACAGTAGTAGGTTACAATGCACTTACAAAGAAACGATAGACTTTGAATTAACAGGAAAAAATTGACATACCTACCTACCTAGGTAAAATATAATGGTCATGTTTGGAAGTGAGCAGATTAGTATAAGAATGACCCCTTGTCGCTTCACAATGGCCATTGTTAATAATAGCACTTAGTATCCTTACTAATATTATAAAAGTGAAAGTGAGTTTGTTTGTTTGTAACCTCTTCACACTTTAATGGCTTAACCGATTTTGATGAATTTTGGTACAGAGATAGTTGGGAACCAGGAGACGGACATAGGCTATTTTTTTTAAAGAGTGGGATATGAGGGAGAAAGAGGGACTAAACCGGAGAACTTGCGTTGCTATTACAAATCAATAAGGCGCTGCCGAATTTAACGCGAGCGAAGCCGCGGGCAAAATCTAGTATATAAATATAAGGATAAATATTCCATGCTTACGGGACTTGGGTTTAGTTAGAACATTACGTAACATTGTTATTACCTGGCTGGCGACCGCGGCTACGCCCGCGTGATATTGAAAAAAACTATTTATCCTATGTGTTATTCCAGACTATAATCTACCTCTGCCAAATTTCATCAAGATCCGTTCAGCCGTTTTGATGTGAAAGAGTAACAAAATTCCATACATCCTCATAAACATAGGCATTTATTTAAGTAGGATTAATTAATAGTAAGTAATGAATTTGAATCAAAATAGAAATAGATAGTAGGCTACCTAACTATTTCCATAACATCACGGAGTTATGCAAAACTTCAAACTAGTTTGATGGTGAACCCTTAAGTTTGACTAGGTACCAACAAACTGCTTAACTTTCTGACCGCATTTATAACCTTATCTCTAGGTAGGTAGGGGTTATCTATAATGTATAGTTATGGATCAAGCCAATGAAGTTACAGGCAACTTATTTTATCGGAACAAGTTTTGCATAAACAAAATAAGAGTAGCTAGGTACCTATAAGACTGTGTCGAAAGGTTGCGAAGAAACATAAAATGACCGTGTTAGCAAGTAATTTTTATGCCCTAAGGATTATTCAAAGAACAGCTTTTGCCCGCGGCTTCGCTCGCGTTAAATTCGGGGTAACACTGTTCCCCTTTCCTGAATTGCAGGAGCCTGCTACCTGCAGTTTTTGCCGTTGCATTTCGCGCCTTATTGATTTTTGATAGCAAAGCTAATTTTTCCCTTTTCTTCCCTCTTTCTCCCTCATATCCCACTTTTTTTTTAAAATAGTCTATGTCCGTCTAATGGGTCCCAAATATCTCTGTACCAAAATTCATCACAATCGGTTTAGCCATTAAGGCGTGAAGAGGTAACAAACAAATAAACAAAGTCACTTACGCTTTTATAATTTTAAGTAAGGATATTAGGTAAGGATTATGATAACCTGTAATATGTTGTATTCTGTGTAAAAAAACAAAAGCCCTATTCTACATATGTAGGTAGGTATACTACTATAAGTTGAACCAAGACAATGTTTGACTGCAAAACGCACAAGTCCGAAAAAAAACGATTTTAGACTTTAGATATGTATCTCTAAAGTCGAAATCGGTTTTTCCATTAGGGTATCCCAATTGTATCGACAGTGGTATAGGGTGGTCGTGGAAACTTTACCGCTGAATCTGCTACGTGACTTACGCAGATGTATAGGTACACAGTAGGCATACACTCAAATCCAAAAGTGTTACGAACAAATAGTTAGGCCACTAGGCGTCGAAACAAGGCCGCGAATCGCGATGCTGCGCTATTGCACCGCATTGCACCATCTGTGCTCATTGTATAGCCACGCACAGCCCACACTCGACTGATACGAAACACATAATACACGCCTTTAACCCCAGAAGAGTTAGAAACACCTGTAAGTACCTAGTTCACCCACATTTCGGCAGTTATATTTAAGTCCTTCGGATTAAGGGTGAGCCCAATGACATCAACCGGGTACAAGGTAGACTCCGTGGCTGCTACTGAAAAAATTCTGATGGAAATACACAATAACACGTTACTCAACCTGGAAACTAATAATTATAATTTATTGACACACACTAGTTAGGTTACATACAAGCATTGAAATATAACAAGCTTTAAAAGAAAGCAAAGGAGAAGAGCCGTGGGCCCCTAACTAGGCATAGCCTGTATCTCGGTGGCAAGTGAACCTCCCTCAGTAGGTACTATAGTGTGGGTGAATAGTTGATTGACTTAATTGTTCATACACCACAACACATAAGACATCCGACCTCAACATATATACCGGTTGTTGGTGAAGATTAAGATGAGCTGATCTCGCCGGAACACAATGTCGTAAACTCCTCGCGGCCTGGCGCAGGAAGCGCACCGGTTCGGCCGGAGATCCCGCGGGCCCCTTCACACCTATCTAAGTGCTAAGGAAGTCCATCTAGTTTTAATTTATAGGGATCGGATATAACTTTCCTTATACATTATGTACCTACCGGATAACCTTGTATCTACACGCTAGGGACGATCAGCTTAATGTCAAAATGCGTATACTGCGTACCGCTGAGGGCTTTGGGCTTTGGGGATTTAAACCATGTGGCGCCATGATAGAGCCAGAAAGCGACGTGGCAGGCTGAGAAGAAGATGAAAATGAAAACCAGAGGTCCACTATAGCCTTCGGTCAAAGGAAATAGAAACTGTAGGAAGAGGCCTTTATCCAGCAATGAGAAAATAAATAAATAACGTTAAAATTCTTAAAATAGTCGCTGATGCATTTAACATTGTGAATTGTCACTCTTTAACTATTTCACGAATTTTACCGTACCTAATTCATTTTATCCTATTATGATTCTGCTGAAGCGGCCATTTTCGACTTCCTGTAACTAACAATGATATTAGAAGTTAAATTTGGCCCACTTTCCGGTGTCTGAGCTCAAACTTTGCATAATATTCATATATTTTATTTGTATGACAATGCATTCCCTACCAAGTGACGCCCAAATAACGCGGACTAGTTATTTTTATGTATACCCAAGGGGTCTGTTCGAAAGAGATATCACGGCCCCGGAACGTAAAGGGCAATAGAAGGAACATGGGTGGGTTTTAGTGAGTAAAATTCTGACATGCCCCGTCGTTCCGCCCAGAGCGGAGTAAGTTATTTGTTGATTTCCCACCCCAAAAAAAAGTAGTAGTTACCTTACTTATATACCTACTTGAATGAAATAATTTCCATTTTTCGCACTTGACCTAACTCATCAAATAAATACCTACCAGAAATAGAAAGCACTTAACCACGTTCGCCGTATGGGCAAGTTTTTGTGCTCATGTAATATAGATGACTTGATGATTGTTACCCACTTAACATGTGGGAAACCTCCACGTGTTGACTGACACCATTTATGTCCCCTATAAATAACTGCTCGTATTTCTAGGTTGGTGGTAATTGGAGTTAATTAAAAACTTGTGTGGGCTGATATTATTTTCATCGATATCATATCCATACTAATATTATTCTAAAAGGGAAAGTGAGTTTGTTTGTTACGTTTTTACGCCTAAATGTCTGGGCAATTTTGATGAATTTTGGTACACAGATAGTTGTTTTTTTTTTTTAGAAAAAGTGGGAAATGAGCGAGAAAGAGGGAAGAAAAGAGAAAACTTAGCTTAATTGCTATTACAATAAATAAGGCGCAAAGGCAAAAACTAGAGGTAGCAATCAGGAAATGGGAACTGTGTTAGCCCGAATTTAACGCGAGCGAAACAACAATCACATGATATGCGCATAACATCAAACTTGGAATCCCGAAGGTTTAAATAGAGGTGGACTCATATCTATTGTCATTACCTGAACCGAATACAGACTCCAGGTATTATTTTAATAAAGGATTTTTTTCAGAAGCAGACAGATAAGTTCTCACAGTTAGCTTATAGTAAAACAATCACCTTGATTCGAATTCAAGGGGACTTAGGTCACCTCCATAGAAAAACAGCACTGATGAAGAACAGAAGGGCTACTATGACATCTTATAGCAATTCTTATTCCACTGAGGGAAAGAGATGGTGCTAGACACCCTGTATAGCTCTGTCTCTTTCCCTCAGTGGAATAAGAATTGCTTTAAGAGGTCATAGTAGGGTAGCTGCTCTACAAAACAACAGAAATATTCCAGACCGGCAAGACATACCAGTGTAGTTAGATTATTCTAATATTAGCCTGCCAGGACCTCCGGACTCCTGTCACCTACGACTGGCCGTGAGCCGACGACGGCGGTTTAAAATAGTTACTTTAAATGGTTACTTCCTTCGGCGGTGATTGTCATAGAAATCACTAGAAATGTGCAGTGGTACGAGTAGATGGGACGACGAGTGCATCGGTTACAAACATTTCGAATATCTATACTATATATATTATATATAATCTATACTAATATTATAAAGCTGAAGAGTTTGTTTGTTTGTTTGAACGCGCTAATTTCAGGGACTACTGGTTGGAATTGGAAAATTCTTTTGGTGTTGGATAGTCCATTTCTTGAGGAAGGCTATATAACATCACGCTACGACCAACAGGTGCTGAGCAGCGTAGGTGAAACCGCGTGGAACAGCTAGTAAGTGTATACGATGTGGAAGACTTTCTATACGTACGTATTTCTGTTACAAATACATTAACTAATATTGAGCTCTGATTCAATGATATTGATTAAATTGATAAAATGTTCCTAATCGATACAAAACTTTGTTGACCTTTTTGTTCTGGTTCTCTTTAGGTACCAAAGTGTGTAAAGTGAGAAAGTACCTATTTTTTTTAATGATTATTAGCCTTATCTGTCCCACTCCCGGGCAAAGGTCTCCCCATTCTTTCCACTTTTAGATGATGATGTGAGTGATGACTGCATCGCAGTAATTAACGAGAAAAAAACGTGTTAATGTACACCTTCTAATATATAAAATTTTCGTGTCACAGTATTACCATACTCTTCCGAAATGGCTGAACCGATTTCAACGAAGTTTTTTGTGCATATCGGGCAGGTCTGAGAATCGGCTAACATCTATTTTTCATAGATACCCCACTCCAGATAGGGAGCTGAGCAGTGGGTGAAACCGCTGGGTACAGAGCAGGTCTAATTAGGGTAATTGTAACTGGACCATTAATTCATTAAATTCAATTAAAAGCCGTACCCACAGTCACTTAAGTCGATCTCTATCTTATATCTGAGCTAGTGTCACGAATACCACAAACGGTTCCATTATTGTTCGGATTCCATAGTCAATTGCTAACAACGTGATTCACCCATTAGCTCAGCAGCAGAAACCTAGGTCTTCTTAACTGGGAATCGCAGGACATGTCTCTCAGACCCACATAGCAGTATGTGAATCTAGGAATGAAGAAGGTATTATTTATTTGCTAAGCTAACTAGTCAAGTTTGTATGTTTTTTTATGTTTTCATTTTATTCTTTCTTTGTCTGGTGTTGTGTGCACTTGTGGCATGTGCCAAATACTTAAACGTATTTTCTTTTTTTCTTTCATAATAGGTATGCATTAAAATTTCATGACACGGTATTAAGACCTGCACGCTGTAAGTACTGCAAATCTTACTTATCAAATTTATTTTTAACTATTACAACTTATTACACTCATCATCTGCCTAGCCTCTTTCCAGCTAGTTGTTGGGGTCTACCTTCTAGTCGAACCGGCTGCAGCTGAATACTATATTTTACATGGAGCGACTACCTATCTGACTTCAACAACCCAATTAATACTGGGTAATACTATCGTATTAACCTGACAACCTGTCTCACCAAGGGTTTTCCTTGGTAAGACTGGTTGTCAGATTTTCGGGACAGTGTACTCGGGACGCTCTTACTATGCACGTCAATCTACGTCGTTTTCACATATTTACTTGTATAATCTCAACACGAATAATGTAAATACGATTTTGTAATAATATTCTAATTTAAAAGAGTGTCCATGGAGTTCCTTGAGTTTGTGTGGAGTGTGGAGTTCATGATCAGATGTTATGAATGTACCATAGACAAAGCAAGAGGAGGTTGTAAGGATCGTTGCAGGTTGCGTTCTGTGTTCTATCTAACCTTGTCTACCCCATTCAAGAAAAAGCATACGTTTGTGTCTGGACAACAATAGGCCTGTCAGTGATGATGGAGCGATCCCATTACAATGTGATATTGCCATGTTCAAGAACAGCACAATATATCTCCGGTAGTTATTTGTCATCATAACTTCATCCATAACCTTCGATTTCTCCAAAGAAATCCCCGGAACGTAGCCATTCTATATTATTATTATCTTGTCATAATTCTGCTAACGCGGCCATTTTAGACCCCCTGTGAATTAATTGAGTAGGAAACTATATCTATTGATTAAAAGTTGGTCTTACACCAACAGTACATAGGTAAGTACATTAAACATTCAACAATGAAAATGTACATACTGTAACTGTGGTTACAAAAATAAATGGAATATAACGAGGTAGGTAATTGTGGTATGAACAGCTATTAGTCTATTACTGACACGCACGTTATTCTGATATTGTTAGAACTACGTAAGTACCTAGCTTTTATTTGAATTTAGAACTAATGGGAAACTTATTATTTTCGGATTCTAGTTATCTATTTTCGAGTCATTTTTAAATTTCGAACAAAGGACGTTCGAAATTAAAAAAAACCGGCCAAGAGCGTGTCGGGCCACGCTCAGTGTAGGGTTCCGTAGTTTCGCGTCCGTCACAATAAGTGTTCCCAGTTATGAGGCCAACCGAACAATTCGGTAATACCCGATCCAATGTAATAAGTACCTACAGCGCCATCTCTCAAGGAATTGGGTTACTAATTAATACAATTACAATTTCGGTGGTAATTTTGGATTGCGAGAACCAATTTCAATAATTATTTTTTTGTTTGAAAAAAGATACGTTCAGGATAATAAAATATGTAAACAAAGTTACAAAAAAAGCTTGCATATACGATTATACTTACTACAAACTTAGTCCAGAAATTATTTTGTACAACTTTGTCTTTTTTGTACAAAAACTGTTGTGTCAATCAAGTTCAATATAATTTTCATAGAAAGTCCTTATAAAGTTCTACTTTTCAGATTTTTTTCATATTTTTTTGACTTATGGTTCAAAAGTTAGAGGGGGGGGAGACACATTGTTTTTTACTTTTGAAGCGATTATTTCCGAAATTATTGACATTATCAAAAAATGATCTTAGTAAACCCCTATTCATTTTTAAATACCTTTCCAACAATATATCACTCGTTAGGGTTGAAATTAAAAAAAAAATCACTTCCCACTTTACATATAGGGTGGCTACCCTAATAAAACATTTTTTTCAAATTTTTATTTTACCACTTTATCGGCGTGATTGATATACATATTGGTACCAAATTTCAGCTTTCTAGCGCTAACGGTCACAGAGATTAAGCGAGGACGGACGGACGGACGGACGGACGGACGGACGGACGGACGGACGGACCAAGGAAAATCAAGAACCTGGTAGTACACACATTTGCAACCAGCGCTTAGCTGCTTATTCTTAATTTTCCTTTATTTAAGTCGCGAGTTAATGGCCCTTTTGTGGGTTAACTGGTGCCATCGTCTACCTCATCTCTGTCTCCAGGATAAAGTCGTGGTCAAGAGGCCCATTTCATAAGGTACAAAAAAAATCATCGCTTAAAACTCTCCAACACATAACCTTGTGGAATCTGAGGTACCAGAATACAAGTAGGTCACGCTGTACTGGGATCGGTTTGCCGTTACTGACAAGAGTATTGCCGCCATTAAGCCTGACATGGTGATAGACCGATCAGCGCGCCGTATAATGATAGTCGATGTTACCATCCCCCCTGACGAGAACCTAGTGAAGGCTGATAAAGAGAGACATCTAAAATATGCATAAAGCATTCCTTTCCCAAAAATCACAACCGATTGCAATCATGATTGCTAAGTAGGTTAATACCTTACAAGAGGAAAAATAAATCGATTAAAGTTTATTTATGTTGTATGATGGTTTATTTAAATGAGCTGAGGTAAGTAGCTTTGTTAGGTACCTGCACTACGAACCATGAAATCAACCAGTCAAGCGCTTATTGATCAAATGTATATTGTAGTTACTTTTGAAATTACCTTTGCAGAAAGGGTACCATGACGTTTTAAAGTACGTATTCCAGTGAGGGAAAGATACAGAGCTATACAGGATCTTTAGCGCCATCTCTTTTCTACACTGGAGTAAGAACTGCTTTGAGACGTCATGGTAACTCTTTTGGACTTTGACTTACGATTTTATTTGTTACGTATGCTGTAGCTCAAACACGAACCATTAACTCATAGTATCATACCGACTACCAGAGCAGTGCCAAAGGTCGAGCTGAATCAAACTCAGGAATTCCTCTCAGATCCGACAGATTGCTTACATCACACTCTTCTATCGCCGCATGCACCTTGTATCGCATTTCTTTCTATCAGTTGTTCTTAGTTTTCTACATATCAAGAGTAGATGATGTAAGTTCAACATCATCAGCCACCAGCAGTCTACTGTTCTGTCTGTCTCTCAAACCGAACCTTGTTAAAAAAAATTTTGATTTACGACTTTTTGCACTTGCCGAACATGCATTTGTAAACAAACTGAATGTTAGCTCCATAGTCTCCACTCTTTCATCGTTCCGGTCTTTATTTAAAAAGATTGTGAAAACAATCTGCCTATTTTTTTTTTACTTTCTTTCCATCTCCATCTATCTCAATGGTATCTTTTATTATCTCCGAATTCTGACTGAGAATAATGATTTCTTAGCAGTTCTTGGATAACTGTCGGATCGCGGATGTAAAGAAAGGAAGTGCACAGGAAGAGCCCTGTCTCTGAAAGCGAAAAGGGATGTAATTTATTATTTAAATCATGAACCTCGTTGTTATCCGTCCCAGAAATGTATCTGGGCTTTCAACACGTAGCTTGATTATCGTTTTTATTTATTGTAACATATTCTTCAACGTCCATTTCCCTTTCGGCAAATCAATAAACTGAATTCAGAGCTTTTGTTCATGAGCAGATAGAATTTATCATTCAATTGAACAAACGATTTGATTCATAATCCTGTTGGCTATTACGTCCGTACGTATAACAATTCGTCCATCGATAACAGGAAACGCTTCATATCGACGGCCATAAGTGTGATCAGATTGAGCCTCGTTCACATTCATAGTAGGATCACGTAAACACTACAGCACTGTTAGCTAGCTAGCATTGACTTTGATTTTCATTACTCATTTGCTATTAACATTCCTATCTGTGCTAAAGCTAATGTAAGCAATGTATTTGCGCTTTTGTTGTGGGACGTGTGCAATCGATGAATGGCTAATAGAGTTAATTGAACAGAGCTTCTTAAGACGTGCAATCACGGATGTTTGTGTGTCACAGTATTGTTGAATGAGTTTCTTGTAACCGTTTTTTTAGATGGCATGATATGTATGTGAAGGATGCCTTGTTAAGTTGATACGTCATCGTATTTTATCGATAACTTTTCTGGGGTCCTAAAATGACAGCTTTAGAAAAATCATAATAGGATAATAATTATGTTCTTTTTAAATAGTCATATTATTAATGTCACTTTGTCGTTAGACCATTTTAAGCCCCCTGATTCGTGTCATCTTATTTTCTACAATTTGATGCTGAAGTCTTGTTCATGAAACCTAACATTGTTCGGCCATTTCTTCTTCCCAGCTAAAGCACTAGGAAGTGGCGAAGGGTAGGCATTTTGGGGGACTAGTATAAATGACTTTTGATTTTGATATATAAACACACTAAAAACCTTGAATTAAATCTCGCTTGCACGATATTGACAAAAATGTTTGCAGAGAGAAAATTATCCGTGACTAGACTGGCAAGTCAACCGTACTTAAAGAGGTAGAAACTAAATGAAAGGAAAGGAAAAGTGATAAGTAGCTCTTAAGCATTCACTTTTATTGGATTTACACATAGCACTTGTTAGGCCTTACTGTTAAGTACTTATGTATGTTACGTATAAGGGATATCTACTCTTAATGAATGAATATGGAATAAAATGAAGGATAAAATGCTGGATCGACCCCTTTTTGTGTCTTGTACAAAAAGAAACTACATATTATTAACCCTGTCATTTACGGGATATCTTCCGTGATTTAATATTATTGTGAGGTCCCGATATTAATAAACCGTGAAAGCTTAAAACAATATAAGAAACGATATGTATCCAATTTTAGCCTTTCCTGCATATATACTTGAACGACTCCAATTACTATATTTATTGCATTAGACGTTGCTTGAACCTAAGGTTCTCATGATAATGAATGATTTCTCTGCATTTGTCGGTTAACTTTATCCATACCTTCGTTCGTGGGATCATTGCGACCTAACACGACAACCTTGAAAGGTTTCTGCTCATTATACCTTCATGAGTAATCTCGCAAAGGTCAACAATTCATAGCATTGCTGTAATAGACCCAGGGTAACGTAGTTAAAGGCATGGATAGAGAAAAGGAAACAGTTTTCTTTACCAATCTAAGAGATAACAAATAAAGAACTCGACCAGAATGTGGGAACAAGGTCATTTAATCAGCTGATACAGCGAGCTATACGGTAGACGGTGGCCCTCTGAGTCACGCATGCGTAGACAAAACGTCTCTCAGAATTTATAACAAAATATTATAGAGAAATGTAAAAGCGGGTGATGAATGTAGCCGCAGAATTGTTCAACACGGTCTACGGAACCGGGTCAGCGGCTCGGAATTCGCATGTCACAGACTGTGTTGTTGGCACATTTTTGCAAAGAAAATGGTATGTTTTCGTTATTAAGTATCGGGGTGGTTGCCAGGAATAAAGCTGCAGTGCAGTAGTGAGCTTGCAGCGGCAGACTGCGGTGCTGGCTCACCATTCATTGTGATGGCGGGAGGTCGATACGTCGCCGTCGTCAGTGTCGCCGCGCCTTCTGTGCTGCGCGGTCGTTGCCAGCCGCTGGTCCGCGCCGCTCGCCGCTCGTTTGACGTTTGTGAGCACTGCGCAACCAACTGATATCGACAGTGAAGCCTTTATTTATAAACAAATTGTAATTACTTGTGCTTTAAATATATTTTTAACACCAGTTTCATGCATGATTAAAAGTTTTGATACGCCAACTAAGAGTTACAGTGAAATTAAAGAAGACAACAAATTTATTTAATATTTTACGTGAAAGCGCACGTGACGACAGACTGTATTACATAAATATTCAATGATATGGACAAAAATATTTTGCGACATTGATCAGTAAGTAGGAACACATGGTTATTGTATGCACCTGGCGCACGATTGATTCACTTTACATTATAATTTATTACCTCGAACATCTTGAATGACATTTGACAAATTAGTCAACTATCGTTCATTTAAAGATAAGGAGCATCATTAAAAAGATTAATAAGCTAACTTAAAAATATAGATGATAAGTATTTAAAACAAACTGAAAATGACATTTACATAATTATCTAGGGACGTACTGAAATTAACGACAATTGAGAATTAAATCAAGATGACAGCAGTAATATAGGAGCACGCATTTAGCCGCCCACGGTTCCAATGCCGCAGTTCATACATGGTGACTGACACACTCGTAAATCAAATTAAGAAGCCACATAACAATGACGATTTAAAGTTCTACAAAATTATCTTGTACCTTTAAATTTAGAGAGCATTTATCGCAGCAACAAAACATTAGATACAAAATTAGTATTATGACGAAAACAAAATGTTTACGATGAGAATCGGTTCCACAATAACGCAGTTAAAAAAGCAAATTAAGTTACCAAAGCCTCAATCTTGTTTAGATATTACAACAATCGCATCAATGAAGCGATTCAAACCGTAATCCAATTTGATGTGACTGGCGGAAAATTCGGTGATCCCGTCGCAATTATCAATTAAAAGCGTCTAAATATTAATATAGATTCTGATATAAATGGTTGGAATAAGCAGTTTGAACTTTACTTTTATCGATAAGATCTGAAAACTTTTAAACACTGACAGAAGAACATACATGCAATAAACACGCTATGAATGATTACATCGCGTGTCAAACTTTTGTTTAAAAAAGGTATCAGTGCTTACATTAAGCCCTGTTGTGTCAGTACACAAAATAAGTTGTTTTAGTCAGTACTAAAACTAGTTATTGTGGGAAATTATATCATAATTTAACCTGGGAATCGATCATATTCCTATTGTCGTAATTGTGTCACCATATCAAAATATAAAGACTTAAATTATAAAGAATTCATGCTAAAATATCTTGGATAAGATTCTTTTTCATTTTCTAATATAAACACTATTTTAAAATAAGCAAACAACACGATAGATAGTTCCATTCTTTTTTGCAGATCCAGTCAATCAACAAAGCTTTGGTAAAATATTGATTTCTTTAGTCCGCAGTTTCCTATTCATCTCTGGCAAGAATAGATCTTCTATTCTCAAAATTGCCGATGTTATTAAAGATGAAAGGAAGTTACAGTAAAAAAGTGTCTATAAGTACTAGCTATTGATTTGATAAATTCCACCTCTGTCGAATTCTTTTATTGCGTGGAGGTTGTATTTGAATTTTGTATGAATATCATTAGTTATATGACAAACAATATTTGTTCGAGGTCAACCTGTATCTTCAAATACTAGGCAGGCACTAAGTTGCTAACCTTTTAAAATGTGTTGGAAAATGAAGAGTATTCATGGTTGCGTCCACCGTTATTTATAGTCAAAACAAATCATTAGTCCAAAGGATGTAAAAACTTTGAGCTTAGGAAAAAACGTGTCAAGGTTTCATCGAATAGTTTAGATTGTTGCCTTTTTGATCTTCGACTGTCTTTTTTTATTAAATTCGTGGCCAATAGTTGAATTAATTGATTACAAAAGTAGTCCAACTGAAAAATCCATATCTAAATAGAAAACCGTGTCGTCATTTTCTAATGATTCAAATGCAATATTATGTAAGATGATGATTATAACATTGAGATTTAGAATGAAATTCCTATTAGCGTTACGTAAGAGCTCTTTGGCTCAGAATTTTGGAATAAGTTATCGGAACCGGTAGCTTTTGTCAAGTTATTCTCGTGACCCTCCTTATTATAAATGCGTACGGCAATTTCTTGTTAAGCTTTGGATACAATATCTACGTCCCCTGGTACTTCGATTATAATATTATTATAATTGATAAAGTTAATTATGTTAAGCCTTGCGTTCTAAAGTGATCTTATATACTCCAATATTTACAAACCACCTTTGGGATATGATCAACATCCTCTTGCCTTTATTTATTAAGGGTCGACGCAGAATACCTTGTTTTCCATACCTAAGTCATCCCATGAGTCTTTACAACCTTTCAAACTACATCTTAATATAGACGGAACACTTTGGTCATAGTATGGGAAGATGGTAATCTAAGTTGCCATTCGTAATTAAGTTGCGTATTTTCCCTGCAGTGCATTTTTGTTGTTAATGTCTTTTCGTTTACTTAATGCTATTTCTTTATCAACATTATTATTTAACCTTACGCAACAGTCTCATCAGAATCACACATGGTAAATACATCATCAATCAACGTTGTAGAAATGGTCAAAATATGCGTAATAGTGAAATTTATTTATTGTAGAATAAAACTGATATGCTATTTTAATAAATTTTCTATAATTAATTCTACCTCGTCAGCATCATCATTTTTTGCATGTCTAGATGATTTCAAAAGACGCAGTTTTTGCTTTTACAAATGCGGAACTACTAAGAGCACATTTATTAATTATGTATGTCCTTGTGACTGTTTTAATTCGCCTCTTATCTGAAGAATAGCTTTAGTAGGTTAATCATCTCTAATTTTTATTTCATCATTATCAACGCACGTAGTGTCATTATTGATTAGGCCTATATTTATGCGTTCAAATATGTTGAAGTTTTGCTTGTTCGTTAGCATTAGTATATATGCCAGGAAATACTCACCCAATTACTATTAGGTAAAACATATATCATAGGCTGATTGATCATTCCTTCATAATGGTAATCGCCCATTAGTACGTCCGAATTAACTTGTTTCAAAATTAAGTATTTCTTACCAATCCACTCTTATTGTCTGTTGTTAGTTAGTCAACGACATGACAATAAGATACTAATGAAAACGAAACACTTTTGCTCAGCGATTACTCCTTGAAATCGGTTTTTAAATAGAAACAACTTAATTGTGTTTCTAAAAAATAAAAGGGATCTTCTAGAGACTTTTTCGGAGCCGGTGGACTGGCTTGCTGCAAGCGCGACAGTTGACTATTAAGTCTGGTTGCTGGGTTCAATTTCCATGTTAGGTGAGTGCCATTGAGTTTATCAATCAATGATTTCTCCGTACCAACCCCAGATTTGTGCCTGATTGGTTACCTCGCTTAATTAGGCACTTAAAAATAACTAGCGAAATGTAAATTGTACTATTAGGAAAACTTCTGCCTAACTCTTCGGGGATTACAGGCGTAAAGTTGTGTTCTCCAAATATTTCAATAGTCACAACATACACAAAAATGTTGTATGAGTCAGTCATAAAGTACGGGAACGAAATATTACGAACTGTTACAGATAGGTAATCTCCTCAATCTCCATCAATTGTCCGATACAGATTGAGTGATCGATTGTCGGCCTATGTATCATACTGCCGGTTCGTTTCTATAGTTAAAATATAGGTTACTATGGCCTCGTGATATTCCGACAGCTTTTTCATTAACGTTCGTGGTATGCGTTAAATGATATTTTGGTTGCCAGTACTAGGATAATCCACATTCGGGTTTGAATAAAAAAAAGTGTTAAAACTCTTTAGACGAAAAGCGATCCAAGTTCTACCACAGAAATAACCTTCGATTTTTTCAATTATGAGTTATCGTTTGTTTCAATTGTATCGTCATTTACAAAAATATGATTGATGGATGCTTGAAATGGTAATTAATACATTCCTATCCATCAGTTGTCAAAAACAATCACCTTTTATGTATGCCCCGAAAACGAACCTCTACAGTCGAACTCTTTATTCCAACTACAGTTATCTGTTCGAACAGTTGGATACTTTTCATCATTCTGCGATAATTCTGCATCAAACAGTTACATAAAATCTAATGTTATCGTTACAACGAACGTGAACTCATTAACACTACGCGATATTATTTAATTGCTATTTTTGTTGAGCTCATTAGTGTCATTAGCAAAGTTGACGTATTTTTCGCGTTCGTCATTAGTAATGTTTAGAAAATGCGTAACAGTTAAATTTTTGTTGGACAAGGAATTTAATATGATGCTTAGAACTGAAACGTCATAATTATTTTCAGTGGCATTCAAAAATGGCTAAAAGAGTGATGGATCTGAATGTTGATGGACGGGGAGTGAGAGGAAGGCTAAAGAAAAGATGGATTGTGTAAAGGCGTGTAAGGGCGTGTAAGGCGTGTAAGGGCCTGAAAACCGAGTGTCACTGTCTCTCGCGTCCGGCCCTGGTTCAGGCCATGGTCCGGAGCGAGAGGGAATGGGAAGCGGTCACCACCTTCTGCGAAGCAGTAATGCTAGCAAAGGAGGTGGCCGGGCGTTTGAGGGACAGAACATCTGTCCAACCCAGCCGCTGCGGGAGACGCCCATGGCGCCGGGCGCCGCGAGACGACTCCCGGCCACCGTAGATGCGGGCCTGTGGGCGGTGAGCAATGGGTAGTTCACCGTCCGTTCGTCGATTGACGACAAGCCGTGTCGACGGCACGTTCGTGTTTCACGCGCGCCTCAAAGAGAGTCAGCAAAGCAGAGGGGCTTGCCAGAGCCTCCGCCTGCCGGGGTTGCGGGTTGTTCGAAAGAGATACCGCGGCCTCGGAACGTAAAGGGCAATAGAAGGAACATGGGTGGGTTTTAGTCAGTACAAGTCTGACATGCCCCCCCGCTCCGCCCAGAGCGGGGGAAGTCATTGGATGATTTCCCATCCGAAAAAAAAAGGGTCTGAAAATGATGATGACAATGATGTGTCATTCAAAGGCTGTCAAAGATACAGTACTTTCTACTGTAAGTTCAGTAGTGAGTGTCAGAAAATAGAATGGAATATTTTAAAGAACATAGGAGAATAGCATCATCCATAAGGACCTACAGGTATCAGAACACGTATCATGACTGCGGAACAGCACTACATTTATAACCGCCTTCCAAAACAAGTAGGCGGTTCTCAATTCGACTATATTGCTATGCGCTTATAGCTTGTTATGCGGTTTTTCTGTTAATGGAGGGCCGATTTTCATAATTCTTTTTATAATCGAAAGGGTATATTTCTGAGGGGATCTTATATATTTTGTATCTATGGTAATTTATGAGTTATCTTCTATAATACATATTTTTCTTTTATGTGGAGTATATGTTTATATCTATTAGTATTAATGGAAAATGAATACTCGATAAGAATTCGTGCGGGATACCATCATATCATAACTAAAAAGGCGAGTATAATATTGTTTTTTTTTTGTAAACCGTAACTTATTTCTGAAAGTAGTCTTTTGTTTCTTTCATTGATTTTTTCCACCGACTTCCGGAACTATTTTTTTCTAGTTTTCATAGAAGTCGGTTTTTTTGTACTGTCGCAAGTGGATTGCTCTATGTCATTGTCTTACTCTAGCCAAAGGTAAACTTTTATTGTAGCAATCTACAATTGTAAATTCTACATTCAGTTTTGGGGTCCCGTACCACAAAAATGAAAAAAAAACCGAAACCCTTATAGAATCACTTGCCTGTCTGTCACGACTCTTTATCTCACGGGCGCGTGGAGTATATATACTCAAATCTGTAGTCGCAAGTCAAAAGATATGGCGATTTATGTCACAAGTTTGTACGGAACCCTCGGTGCTCGAATGCAATTCGCACTTGCCCGGTTTTTTTACAAAATTTTGTTGTTTTCTTTTACATACTGAAACAGTTTGAACATGAAATCTTCAGTAAACATTATTTGTAAAACAAAGCTAATCACAAATATGACAGTTTCTTGAGAACAGACTCGCTCGACTATGTTTACACAACAGACAAAACATTAGTCCGTGGGAAAGTACTTGATCTACAACTCGTAGTTTACAGTGTGTGGCGTAAACCATAATAATGGTGTATATAGGATTGCGAAAATCAACAATAAGATAAACTTGACAATCTCAAAGTGTGTTAAGAAACTGGGAAATACCTTAACTCACATAAAGGAGTGTGTGATGGGAACATTATATTATTTATATCATATATAATATTATATTATTATCAGTATACATTATACTTAGTCTGATTATGTCACATAGATGCAAGCAAGCTTATTGAAGAGAATGCACCAGGGTGGCCCGCGAAATTAATATTTTCCTACGTTTTTTTTTATTATACTTTACTAGCTTCTCCTCGCAGTTTTACCCGAGTTTACCAAAGTTGCGTAAGTGTTCATTCAGGTTTTAAACGATTTGTTTACCCTTAACTTGCAGTCACTTATATAAGTTGTTTGCCCCTGACTTGAGCGCTTGCTCTCAAGGTATCCACAGGATAGTCCAGTCGAGAAGCTATCAACCTCTTAGGTTGAACTGCTAGATGCCATTAAAACATTAAAAAAAACTGCGGACAACACTTACGACCATAACGAAATGTTTTGAGTGACTGATTTATTTTATAACGTTCCTACCAATTTAATAGGCCTCTTCACCATCACCATGCAGACCCAGCAGGTGTAACATGTCTTCTAATCTTTAATTCTAGGACATGTCGGTTTCCTCACTATGTTTTCCCTCGCCGCTTTGAGAGCAGAGGTGATGAAATATAGTCTCCAAAGTAAATATGGATTAGCACTAAAAGTTACACAATCAATGTGAATAATATCGGGGCCAAGAATATAAGGTAAATAAATAATGGCCCAGCTGTCTATTTATGAACAACGGGAAAAATATAAACGATAAGGTTGCAGTTTGAAATAGGGTAACGTGGATGAAGGATTCGATAAGTTTGATAAGAGTCAAATATTTGGCTTATACTAGACAACTGTTCAGTGTTTTTGTATATGTGTGAGTGGCACGACATGACATTTCAAAAAAGAAATTCTCGTATCTAACAATATTTTAGAGCTACCACCGCTAGCCGCCAAGTAACTTTTTGAGTAGTTAAACGCCTAAAATCCTATGGTCAATATCCACAGGATGACCTCACCCTCGTCTGGGTATAGAACTCTCTTTTTGCGTGCAAATCCCCGCGTTCTTGTGCAAGCTCGTTCGGGTTTTTCCCCGGATTGCAACATTATCTTCTGCAAATGACGAACATTTTATTTCATGTATCCTATACCTCATACTTATTAGACCCACAACTGGTTTCGAGATAAACATTAATAACAAGATGTGGAGTTCAAAGATCACATTCTTAGACAAATATTGATAGTATGTTGTTGGTCAATAAAATCTAAGTATTAAGAACAATGATCAATTATTATGGCTAGGATTTTTTGCTAATCCCCTGTAGATTTTGTTACAGTACGCATACCAGGTTCAAAAAGTTTTGCCTGCTGTAGATTGAACTGTTTTCTCTTTTTAACCGACTTAAAAAACGAAGAAGGTTCACAAATCGAGTGTATTTTTTGTATGTTTACGATTATTAAAATAATATTGAAAAGGGAGAAATCACACTTCTCTTACGAATTGTATCTATATTAAGCAACATAGGTAGGTAGGATAGTTGCGGTATACGGTATTTATATACGGTTCGGAAGTCGGAAAATCGATAAATCAAATAAAAGTCACCGACTTCCGGAAATAAAATATTTTCCACTTCTTAGTTTTTTTTTTGCCTTACGCTTCATTGTTTAACATGTTTTTACTTTCAGCACAGTAGCTTGTAAATAAGTAGTTGATGGTAGACTATATGGATTTTCGCTTTAGGTGGATTTTACTTGATTAATGATTAAGATTACTATTACTACTATTGGATTGTATGAAAGAATCTGAGCGTTTTTCATCTCATTTGTTTTTGATGAGAGAAAACTTAATTTACTTATAACATTCGCAAATCTTCAAACAAATTAGCTTTAAAGATTAACTTTTTCGTGAAGCAGATGCTTTCAATCAGCACTAACAAAGAAGATCACTGTTTTTAATTAAGACAAGTTTCTGTCAATGACCGTTGAACTATTCTAAGAACATGATTGTCTTACGTTTTATAAAAGACAGACATATCAAATGTCACAAATAAACCTACTTAACGGTAATGTAACCTGCAAGAAACCATGATTACATTTGATGCACTTTACTCATCAAATATGTCCAGCGTAGTTTAGAAACTCAAGGGAACTACTAAGTATTTAAATGACTCCGTAATTTACGATCGGAACGTGGAATTTGTAATTCTTGGAATACTGAATACTAAAGTTTTGTTACTATTCATATTAAAAATTAACGAGTTCTTGGACAATGCAATTTATTTGTATACTAGCTTTTGCCTGCGGCTTCGCTCGCGTTAAATTCGGGGTAACACAGTTCCCCTTGCGCCTTATTGATTTGTAATAGCAACGCTAAGTTTTCCCTTTTCTTCCCTCTTTCTCCCTCACATCCCACTTTTTTCAAAAAAATATTAGCCTATGTCCGTCTCCTGGTTCCCAACTATCTCTGTACCAAAATTCATCAAAATCGGTTTAGCCATTAAAGCGTGAAGAGGTAACAAACAAACAAACTCACTTTCGCTTTTATAATATTAGTAAGGATATCAATTGTTAATAATAGGTCCCTTATATAATGGTGTACGGTGATGTGATCGGATCGGTTGATGTAGCGATACTGAGGTTCAAGTCCAGCTGTGGACATGTTTCGGCTAATGTGATTGATGTTATTCATATTTACAGTAACTGGCTTTTACCCGTGGCTGCGCTCGCGTTAAATTCGATTGATTCGATTTGCCGGTACCTGCTACAGGTACTGTAGTTTTTGCCCTTGAATCTTATTGATTGTAATTGTAATGCTAAGTTTTCCCTTTTCTTCCCTCTTTCTTCTTCATATCTCAATCTTTTAAAAAACAAATAGCCTATGTCCGTCTCCAGGGTCCCAACTATCTGTACCAAAATTCATCAAAATCGGTTAAGCCATTTAGGAGTGAAGACGTAGCAAACAAACTCACTTTCGCTGTTATAATATCAGTAAGGATTCTTATAACAAAAAAAAACCTGTTTCAAAAATGATTCTCTAAAGATTCCTGTTATTTTTGCATTTCCGGCCACTTTCTCCCAGATTTGACCATTTCCAAACAATGTATAATTTGACTCATCCCAGAAATACGCGTGGTGCCGTTCCGCACTGTTTATTTCCTTTTCAGTTTAACACAAAAGCACATGACTATATACAATACATTAATATACACTATAAACACATTCGTTACTTCACTAACCGCAAGGTGCGGTAATAACAATGACCGAATTGCTGTAAGAGACTGAGATGACACCAAACTGGTAATCTTACCTCGTCACACTTCGTGAGACTTCGCAACACTTCGGCTTTGTACCGCTCCCTTTAGAAAGTTGATTCGGAAGTCAGAACTTAGACTGAAGCTACTGCTTTTTCTCACCAACTTTAGTTTCAGTGCTTATTTAGCTAAGTTTTACTGACTCTTTGCTTAATGCAACTTTATCGTTTTTCAAGCATCCTTGGATCTACAAGCATTCAATTTAACCCGTCAGAAGGCGCGCCTAATTTTCTTACACGAGGAGGCGCGCATGAGCAAATTGCTCACACTATCGTAAATGTTCATATTTTTATAGAGTTTATATTTATTGGATTATAATGTATGTAAATGAATAAAACAAGGTTTAGTTAATAAGAAAATGAGTATTTTAATTAAAACTATTAAACGTAAATGTAACTTCTATAGCAAATAACAAAACACCTCATTATAATTAAAAAAAAAATGGCAATTTCATAAAAATCACAATAAAACCTTTTTAAATTACAAAAACTCAAAAATATATTCATTCATTTAGTTATTACTAATGTGCTTCTCAAAACACGCTGAACACATGTATCTTGCATGTTCGGTGCAAAGTAATTGCTTGGGCGCGTGATGAGCAAATTGCCGCACGATGGTACACGGCCTCCACTAACACTTCGCTGCGCAGTCGCAACGGAACTGACCGCCACGAAAGTTGCGTCAGGGGAGAGGGGATGAATAGTTAGGAAGGTACCTGGGTTACCTAGGTTCTTAAAACGGTAGTGCGTGCGAGGGTAAGACCATAAATGGTTCAGTTAAATTTTTGTGTGAGCAATTTGCTCATAGCGCGCCTTCTCACGGGTTAACAAGAGAAAGTATCTGGTTCTATTTAATTCGGAGGCTTTACGTTTAATCAGATCATATCTACACGAACTCTTAAGGAAATACAAAAACAGTTCATTGCATACTTGGGCAGCGACCAATGAGAGCTATCAGTCTCAAACTTTATGAATGTTTTCTTAATTTTCCAAACATTGTCCAACACATATTTTTGAACAGAACGTTAAAAGTTCAAAGTCCTGGATGTTTGAACTCGCTGTTGTTCGTGCCAAATGCAGAATAGTTTTCAGGTGCATCATAGGCTAGAAATAATGTTGAAAATAGGCAGCCTGGAAATATTTTAATGGATGAACGGAGTGAAAGACGGAACGTTTGTTACGTGTGATTTATAAGCCTATGGAAATATTTTAGTATAAATGGGCCTAGTAACTTCCACGTAATGCTACTCAGGAAAGCCTGGTGAGGTGGTTCTTTTGCCTACCATTTTTCCAAGTATCTTGGGTTCGATTTCCAGTCTAGCCAGATGTAGCTGAATATGTTATACTAGCTGGCACCCCCGGCTTCCCACGCGTGATATCGAAAAAAAATTCTGTGTGCTATTTCAAGATCCGATCCGCCGTTTTGACGTGAAAGAGTACCAAACATCAATACATCCTCACAGACATTCGCATTTATAATATTAGTAGGGTAGTAGGATCGAGACTATATTTATCTGGTCTCCACAACTCAGTAACAGAGTAATACGATACAAGTTGGTAAGACTGGGTGTTTTCGAGCTTTTGAGAACCCATTACGAGCGTCGAATATCTTCATAATATATATAAATCACGTGTCACGTTGTTTTCCGCGATAGACTCCTAAACCACTTAACCGATTTCAATTAAATTTGCACAGCATGTGCAGTTTGATCCAACTTAAAAGATAGGGTAGGTAGAAAGGTAGATAATTGCATTGCAACGCATGCCGAGGCCCAGCTAGTATATATATACATATATACCAATCACCAGGATCGACGGATCAGTTTGGTAAAGTCTCGAAGACATGGTAGCGATTTAGTCAAGGGGCTGATTCTATCCGTCTTACTAAACAAGTTTCGCTTTGGGATTCCGATTCGAGAAACATTCTGTTTTCGTTGGATCTCTGGGGAATACAGTCGCTGTATTGTTTATGTATTTTATCATGTCCCAGTGCACATATATTTCCGAAGATCGAAGCGTTCGTCGCCACATAGTGGTCCTTAGGGAAGGGCTATGCTTCTTTCCAAGAGTATGAGAAATTTCCGTGACAAAATGTGTTAAGAGATTTTGTAGATTTTTGTACGAAACTCAATACATGAGTCGTCATATATTTACTTCTATTCGTGTACCTATGTATATATTTTAGTCACTAGTTAGTAATACTAGTGACAGATCTAGCTAGGTCACCTGGATTTTTTCGTGCACACGTCCTATTCTAAAAGCGTTTGCAATTACACTGAGACACGTTCTCCTATAAAAATAGATCTGAAAATCTAGGCAAAGTCGTTTTAAACTGTTACTTATTGTCTTACGGTTATATTCTGGGTCTAAATTCAAATTTAGTTAGAATTTGATACGCCTGTATGTATGGAAAGATGGACGTTACTTTTTTTTTAATATACTGTCCTAGATATTTCATTGAACTTTCGAATTTATTTGCATCTCGGTATTGACTGTGCCATTTTCTCAACACTCAACAATTGTAAATTGCTCGGCTTTCGAAAAACACCTTAAACGTTACGTGATAAGGGTATTGATGTCTTCATTTAGTTACAATACAACAGTTAACATTAACTGTAAATGTTTTACGACAAAGTTAACGATTTATATAAATTAGGCGTAAGATATAGTATACAAAGCGTATCTCCTGTCCTGTGGGAGACTACAAACAGAAACCTTGGACTCTTGCCAAACTATATTCTCTTAGTTACAATCGTCAGTGTCATTGACAATTTAATAATATTTATAGTTTTAGAGTACAAATAATAACTGACCTTTATTTCTTTTTTTTTTCGTGTTTTTTTCAGTTATCATAATAACCAGCTTTATGTTTAATCTGTGTTATCTGTCTAGTTTGGTATTATCGTCTATTTCCTTAATTTTGTTTTATTTTTCCTACATTAAGCGTTGAGAAGTTTTCTTTGCTAATACTTACTTTGATTCTAATGTTGTAAATTTTGTCTATCAACCTTGATAGGTCATTGATCTCCACAGATATTTCTGACTTCTTGTTATCGCGTCACCGTATTTTCAAAACTAATCTTATCAACAGTCAGATATTTTATCTTATAGTTCTGTATCTCTGGTAAGTATAATATGTAGGATTAATAACAGAAAATTACACCGGTTATTTGGAATTTCCCTGTACCACAACGACATTTACTGTTTATTTGCAATTGAGATTTAAATAATCTAATCAGGAGTGTTTACACACAAAAAATATTTGAATGTTATTATTTCATCAAATATTTATCAAACAAATTTTATTTGTAATTGTAGAGCGATTAAATTTTAGGGACAGTTATGAAGAAAAGTATTAGTAAAAAAAACATGGGTGAAAATTACGATAAATTATACGTATTTATAGGTAAAGGGCATTGGTCAAGTTTTGACCCCAAGCTTGATCAGCTGCGTGTCAAGCCAGTTAATACTAGTACACACAGATAACCATGTATAGTAACACATTCTTAACTTGGCAAGTAGAAACATATAGAAGGTAATCTTATCAGTTCAATCCAACAACTTTACTCAATAGATAACTTGACCGTAACACTAAAAACATTTTCCGTCTACATAATGGACCCTACACAATGACCGGCCAACATGCGTGGTATGTCTGCGACTTAAACACTCATTCAGTACGAGTTGATATACTACCGACATGTCAGCGGTTTCTGTGTGTAGGGTTCATAATTAGGCCTGAACTAACCAAAGCGGTGATGAGCTGAGTGGATATGAGGCATGCGGTGATCAAACCAATCTTAAAAGTCGAAATATACATCGTGTCTCTGATCTCTCCTGTGATTGGTCAAACCTTGCTCATCTCCACTCCGCTTCGCTTGACCCCGCTTTGTTGCAAACCGCGACTGACATTTTAATTTGACAAAATAAATGTACTGCAATACTAATATCATAAAACTGAATAACATACTCCCTTATGTGTATAGGAATAATAAATGTTCATGGTCTCCCTCATATTATTTTATTAAGGGCATAATATGGAGTATATCAGACGATGCCTGCGGCTTTATTACGTTATTCAGCTAATTTGCCATCATAATGTAATGATCAGTATCTGGAAGACTGAGCAGCAAACCAATTCGATTAAGTCCAACGAGTTTTTCTGACTCAACTATTAATTGAATCGATTTCGTCGACGGAAACTTAATAACTTCATTGGTAGCGTTCAGAAGGACTCAGTTGGTAGACAAAGAACTATTTTTGGAATCAGAGTATGTAAAATAATTAGTGAAACGGTAATGAACTAATGATTCATGAACTATGGGAATTGGTTGAATATTTCGAATAATTTTTATGCGTTGGTTCGTTCAATGAAATTGTTGCTTTAATTGTTCATAAAACTGAATGACTGTTCTTATTGTTGAGTCACTACAATAACGTAACGTAGGCAAAGCTAAAGAATGTTTAAATAACGATTACAGTTACTACAAATAGTTTATTACAATTAGGCAAAAAAAACGATTAGTTCTTACTGTGAGTAGTTTTTACTGCGAGTGTACCATGTGGTCATTGAGCTACAAAAATATTGGAGGCGGCATATCTACAAATGTTGCGAACTAACAAGTAAAATACTGCGAAGAAGTCTATCTTGCTTTGTTAGGATTCCGTACCTCAAAAGTAAAAAAACGGAACCCTTACTGGATCATTGTTGTCCGTCTGTCTGTCTGTCAAGGCCATTTATCTCAAGAATGCGATTTGAAATTAAAACTATAATACTCAACTCTGTGGTCCGTATGTGCTGTGAAATATCAACTCTCTTAATCTACGCAGTCTAAAGATTTGGCAGATTTTGTCGCAAGTTTGTACGGAACCTTTGATGCGCGTGTCTGCCTCGCTCTTGGCTGTTTTTTTTAAACTCTATAACTCGCGCATGTCTCGACAGTGAGATTAGTTTAATTGCGGCGTGCCCTAAAGCGCTTTATGTCAAAATGCTAATTATAATGACAGGTCTGAGGTGTGATGATTATGTTGTATTGTATTGTATTCGTCGGGCTAATCTCTCCCGTGTGTATGTGTGTGTGTGTGTGCGTGTGTGTATTGAGTTTAATCGTTAGTTCGCATTCTGTATAAGACAATGAGATGCGATTGTGCCTTAGGCCAAGAAAGTTCTTTTGAGGCTCTATAGCGAATAATATATTTTAAATAGACAATATTATCAATAATAATTTGAAATGTTCAGCGTGTTTCAGTAATAAATAAGGGTGTGGTCATTTATCAGTCTCCCTTCACTTTATATAATACCAATTTATATAAAACGTGCTGTGCCCTGCGGTTTTACTCGCTGCTCTTCTCCTCAGTACCATAGCGTGTAGTAGTATAGTCTATTAATTTCGTGTCAGCCTGCCAGTGCAAAATTTCAAGTTAATCTGGTCAAAGAATCGCGTTCTACCAAACAAACCTTGCCACCCTGTTGCACCCTCTTTAGTTTGAATTATATAAAATCCCGTCTTATAGAGCACCTACGTCCTAATAGAAACCCTCATATAAAATTTGAGACTCCAAACACTTGTATTTTCTGAGATATCGTGATGATTGAGTCAATGATTTCCTGTTTTATATATGAACTTATATTTGCCCGCGGCTTCGCTCGCGTTAAATTCGGGTTAAGACAGCTCCCCTTTCCTGATTTGCAGGTACCCGCTACCTGTAGTTTTTGCCCTAGCGCCTTATTTATTATAATAGCAAAGCTAAATTTTCAATTTTTTCCCATCTATCTTATTCTTCATACTTAATTAATCACTCTTTTAAAAAAAATAAAACCCTATTTCTGATAGAGGGTCCCAACTATCTCTATACAACAAACAAACTCACTTTCACTTTTAAAATATTAGTATAGATAAACGAATTAACTAAAGCCTAACTTGAACAATTAATTTACATATTCGTGAATCAATGATGTTTGTGGTATACAGGTCACCATACATTACCACATTGTTTTCTGGGATATAATGTACCTACCTATAAATAAAATGGATAAAGATTGACTATTCACAAATCTAGAACTATGTAGTTTGACAGAATCGTAGAACAATCATGAACCGCTAAGCTTCAAGATTATGGCATTGACCTTCCGTTGCGTTGCTCGCCGGAAGCCTATGTTTAGTAACGGACATTCACGGGCCATAAAACGTTCAATGTTGTAGAGTATTACGCGAATCTGTGTAGGATCTACGATTTCATACCTGACTAGTATAGTCCGGATGATGATCGAAAAAGTATCCTGTGTGTTATTCCAGACTAAAACCTAATTCTGTGCCAAATTTAATCAAGCTCCGTTCAGCCGTTTTGACGTGAAAGCGTAACAAATATCCTTACAACATCTTCACAAACATTCGCATTTATAATATTAGTATGATGATTGGATTGAGATGATGGATAATAGAGAAGTGTAGACGAAGATGACATGCTGCGTCAACCCCAAAATATTTTTGATTTGGGATAGAAAATCATCCAAAAAACTTCCCCCGCTCTGGGTAGTATCAGATTTTAACTGCCTAAACCCATGCATGTGCCTTTTTTGCCCTTTGCTGACATCTCTCTAGGACGCGCGTGGAACACGAACGCGCTGTCGGTACAGATTACCTCAAAATGGGATATGGGAGACAGTGATGGTGGTGATGATTGGATTGTACCGATTTTCTGAGTTATGTAGAGATAGAGAGTAATATAATGTAACTAATCCATTTGAACTATCAATCCTTACTAATATTATAAAAGCGAAAGTGAGTTTGTTTGTTTGTTACGTCTTCACGCCTAAATGGCTGAACCAATTTTGATGAATTTTGCTAGTGAGATAGTAAGAACCCTGCAGACATAGGCAATTTTTTTAAAGTTTCTGGTTTAAGGGAGAAAGAGGGAAGAAACGGGAAAAAAATACATTGCTATTAAAATAAATAAGGCGCAAGGGCAAAAACTACAGGTAGCAGGTACCTGTAAACCAGGAAAGGGGAACTGTGAAACCCCGATTTAACGTGAGCGAAGCCGCGGGCAAAAGCTGGTATGACGATATTTTTTACACACTGTTATATTGTAAGACCATCTCTGAGTTTCGCCACAACTCCATAAACCTCTTGAATGAGCGCATACAGACAGACGATGAACTTAAATAATTTGCCTACAATTCACATTAACATCTTAAAAAGCAATCCGTCCCATTTTGAAGGTTATTTAAGTTTTCGATCTGCTGGCAAAATTTCATACTGGCCTACTACTAAGTCTTTTCATGAAACTTAAAAAAAAGTCATTCAGAATGTGGTCCGCTTAAAAAAAAACTGAAAACGCTGCAAGCCATCTCAAATTCCAAGTACCTGATCACGCTGAAAAATTTAAAATGTCAGTCCATTTCCCGGGTAACGTTACCCCACATGACCTGGGAAAGTGCGATCCCATGCAATTTACCCGGCCTGAATATTGTACGAGGAAGCAGAACGAATTAGATTATGTAAACGATCTCCCATTCATCCCATGCGTAATTGTTACAATAACACTAGCAGTTGGTGTTGCCATTGCAAAAAAAGATCTCTACAAAATGCCGGAGATTTGCAAAAAAGTTCGGATATTTTACTTTTAAATAGACCGCACATGGACCTTCTTTTTTTTGAAGCTCTGTATCTTCCATTTCTGGGTAAAAGCCTAACTTACCCATATCCTTCTAGCTACTCTTTTCCTTCGCCACCTCCAACATTAATAAATAACAATACATGTGCATTGCTGTTTCATTACATAATTATATATATATATATATATATATATATAAATTATTATGTATTATACAGGGTGGCCAGTTGATAGACGTCCAAAGAAAAAAAATAGATGCCTTATGCTAAGGGGTACCCGAATTACCCCCATGTATGTTCCGCGATTATTTGTAGTTTAGGAGCTAGAATTTTTTTAAGTACTATTTTCAAAATTTTTACCTAACATTGGTTTTTATTTTTTATGTCTTTATTCCTATCATTTTTAGATATTCTTTTTTGTGGAAACTATTAGCGATAACAATAGCTACCATGCAAAAAAAACCGTTTGCCTAGGCATTGTAGAACTTACCACAAAATTAGTCCAAAGTTCAAAATTACCATTAGAGTTCGATAATCAAAAAAGTTCAGAGCTTAAAAAAAAATAAGTTAGGGGTGCCAGAGGTTTCTAAATGATCTTAAAAACTTCTATGGACCTTCAACAGACAAAATCGGTAAAAAAATATAGAGCTTCATCGGGGATTATTTCCTGTAATTAGCGTTGATAGTAATAAAGGTATTTTTACAGTTATTGTTAAAATTTGGGATTCTTTATTTTTGCCACTTTTATGATAAAAAAATACGGTAGATAGTTTACAAATTTTATTAAAACACGTTACAAAAGGTTTTCAAAGTGCCGCCGTACCACAGAAATGCACAATCTACATCTACGGAGGAAATTGTCTTTTAGTTGTAAACCATGTCTCGTCTCAGTGTTAAGTTAACGTCTGACAGCAAAATTGGTAATTCATCAAGAACTCTTTGTAGGTGGCTCCATCGAGCTTGGACAGCGGTCTGGCTATGGATTCTCCATAGTCCGCTATCGAGAATCCTCATTCCGTAAGACCATAAAATTTTCAACACCACTTCAGTGTGAACATGTGGTCCGGCGTTCTCAACGGTGAACTACCAATTACTTTACCACCACCATTCGAGCTGCCGTCCAGGCTCGTGATGGTACGCACGGGACACTAACAATGAGGAAGAGCTAAAACGGAAAATTGAAGAAGCGGGAAATGTGGCGGGCCTGTTGGTGTAGTGGTTAGTGGCCCTGACTGCTGAGCCGGAGGTCGTGGGTTCGATTCCCACCCAGGACAAACTTTGTGTGATTTTTTAACTTTGTCTGGTTACCGTAACACAAGCTCTGCTTAGCTTGGGATCAGATAGCAGTGTGTGAGTTGTCCCAAGATATTTATTATTTATTTATTTAATGTTGTTACAACTAACGGAGAAGCCTTTAGACTTTAGACAACTAAAAGACAATTTCCTCCGTAGATGTAGATTGTGCATTTCTGTAGTAAGGCGGCACTTTGAAAACCTTTTGTAACGTGTTTTAATAAAATTTGTAAACTATCTACCGTATTTTTTTATCATAAAAGTGGCAAAAATAAAGAAATCCCAAATTATAACAATAACTGTAAAAATACCTTTATTGCTATCAACGCTAATTACAGGAAATAATCCCCGATCAAGCTCTATATTTTTTCACCGATTTTGTCTGTTGAAGGTCCATAGAAGTATTTACGATCATTTAGAAACCTCTGGCACCCCTAACTTATTTTTTTTAAGCTCTGAACTTTTTTGATTATCGAACTCTAATGGTAATTTTGAACTTTGGACTAATTTTGTGGTAAGTTCTACAATGCCTAGGCAAACGGTTTTTTTTGCATGGTAGCTATTGTTATCGCTAATAGTTTCCACAAAAAAGAATATCTAAAAATGATAGGAATAAAGACATAAAAAATAAAAACCAATGTTAGGTGAAAATTTTGAAAATAGTCCTTAAAAAAATTCTAGCTCCTAAACTACAAATAATCGCAGAACATACATGGGGGTAATTCGGGTACCCCTTAGCATAAGGCATCTAATTTTTTTCTTTGGACGTCTATCAACTGGCCACCCTGTATATATATATATATAAATTATATATAGATATTAAATAATTATCTTAAAGTGGGTCTAACTCCATAAACATAAATAACAAGATTGTAATGGTGGCATCTTACACAGATTCTTATCGATTATTCATTTTCCATTGCTACAAAAAAATTAATAAGCTAAAAGCAATAATGCAAACCATAGAGTTTCTTGCCGGTTCTCCTCCATGGGAAACGACCAACCCGAACCGTGCATCTTTTCTCGACGTTTTATAAGTGCCCTTGTAGGCCTATGTCAAATAAAAAGATTTTGATTAATAGATAAAATTGATATTTACAGAATTTTGAAAAATCAACCCACAATTGACAGAGATATAGCGTCACAAACAAAAAAAACAGTCGAATCGAGAACTTCCCCCTTTTTTGGAAATCGGTTAATGAAAGACAAGACTGGATAAATCCAGACGAGTACAATGCCGGACAGATAAAATACTAATGTGTATTCCAAGTGGGGTTAGCAGTACTGCAGTAAACATTAATACCGCAGCAAAATCAATTCCGGTAATAAAACAATTAGCAACCTACTTCGCGTGGTAATTCAAAGATGTCACGACTGGCCCTAGTTTGTTATATAGATTGTATCGACAACGGCAAACCTGATCACGCAATAAGCTCGTCAGAGTACCAACTGGTGAACTGTAATGGTTTATGTATGAAACGATAGCAATAAACGAACGTAAAAATTAATGGTGAATGAATTTGTTATTTGATAGCCTGGTGTGAGTGATATAATCGAAATTATGTTTTTTAGGTTATTTATCAAACGTAGATTTACTTTTGGAACGATGTTTCTTTTCGCGCGTTGCGAAAGGGGCTAGACGGAAAGAATTAAGACCAAAAGATGTAACGACACTTTCTGCTATAGTTGTGAGCCGTGCGGCGTGCGCGTGTTTCTCTGTCTTTCAAAGACAGCAAGCCAGTTATTTTCTATTTCGCATTGAACAGTGTGGTGTCGCGCCGATTATTTTTGTTGAGTGTATACAGGTTTTTTGTACATAATAAATAATACCTTCGTTACATGCGGGTGTCCCTTGACACCTCTCAAGTTTTTTATTCATACAGAACATCACGCTCTGGAATTCAGAAAGGATTAGGCAGTGGTTTACCTAATAGCAGCAATGACCTTGTCAAGATAGTTGCTATTAGATCTGTCTTTGAATAACACTAAGGATATATTTATCCGGGTTCATGACGGAAGTATTTGCTCAAAAATACGTGTAAATTATAATAAACATGAATAATCGTCTATTTTTTGTTCAAAACAAAACTTATTTTCCTTATAAAACAATGAATCCAGGATATTTAAAAAATTCATCGAATTTTGTTAAGTTTTCCTCTGCGCTAATACAATGTTCAACGGTATTTAGGTATCGTGAAGGTTTTATATTTTTCATGTTTATAATGACATTCGGATACTCAAACGATTTAAAAATAGAATATCAGAAGGAGCTCTCTTTTTTTATTCTGATTTTTAATCCTCAAGCAACACAGAAAAAAAATATTGAGAAAGAAAATATCTTTATTTATATATAAATGAATCCCCTATTTCCCTTGGTCACGGCGTCACGCATGGACCAATTTCACTAATTCTTTTTTGTTTTTGTCATAGTCAGGAAAACATTCGTATGAACAAAAATACAAGATAGAAGTAAGAAGGAAGGCTAAAATTATGAAAAGGCGTTTTTGAAGTAAAAGCCTGTGCCTCTTAGATTAAATCGTTGCAGTACATATATATTGTATTGGGTACTGTTACATAATATCGAGTTGCAATCTCAGAGCTATTTTCTAGAGAATGCGGAGGTCACACAATACGGGGGTTCGTTCCACGGCAAAACCAATTTTCCTCGGTCCGGAAGGTAGACGATCCCTTAAAAATTAAATTGCTTGCTCTACAGCCTCTTTGGATTTTTTGCTTAGGGTCGTACGTATTACTGGGTTGTAAACATTTACGATTTTCTTTTCTTATACCGTTTTGCAGTAATTGGACGCACTCGAGGTTTGTTGTTGAGAATTTGTTATGTAGGTAGTGTTGGATAATATTATTTTCAGAGCTGAATAAAGTGACAGCATTTAAAACTCCCTTTTGCTTGAATATTGCTTGGATACCTTGATAAATAACAGTTGTTTTTAAATTCAAGGGGTTGAAAGAAAGTAGCAAAGTTTGTATGGGAGAAGGCGATTCCTTGGCCGGATTGATTAAAAATTTTGCATAGGCATTCTTAAACAAAATTACTTAAGACACTAAGAAGCTGAGCAGTGGGTGAAACCGATAAGCACAGCTAGTTCATATAATTATGATCCCTGCTTTAATGCATTACATGATAATCTAGGAAAAATGAAAAAAAACGGTCAAGAGCGAGTCAGATTAGCGCAATGAGGGTTTCGTACAAACTTGCGACTTTTGACTGCGTAGGTTTTAATTTCGACTTGATACCTCCACGCGTTCCCGAGATAAAGGATCTTGACAGACAGACAGAGGGTTCCGTTTTTTTTCCTTTTGAGGTACGAAATCTTAAAACGGAAGTAAACAATCATTAAATATTTCATACTAGCTGTTCCCCACGGTTTCACCAGCGCTGCTCAGCACCTGTTGGTCGTAGCGTGATGTTATATAGCCTATACTATAGGCTATATAACATCGATAGTCCATTTCTTGAGGAAGGCTATAGGCCCTATAGCCTTCCTCAAGAAATGGACTATCCAACACTAAAATAATTTTCCAATTCCAACCAGTAGTCCCTGAGATTAGCGCGTTCAAACAAACAAACAAACTCTTCAGCTTTATAATATTAGTATAGATAATGTGAGTTTTTAATCAATTAAAAACAGATGCAACAATCTCTATGAAAGGTTACGTTTATACAAGTGCAGTTTTACTGGATATGCCAGTTCATAATTGATCTTCGTACCAGCATAACGTGTTGTGTATCAAACCGGTGTGGGCATCAATTTATATTAACTGTAACTTCATGAACCGGGATGCCTTTAAGCCTTTTACTGAGTAGAGGTGAAGTAAGTTAACTGGTGCTCGTTTAGAATTATGTAAATAGGAAGCTCGTGGCAAAATCAAAACTGCCGCACTGTTCTTTTTTGTGGTTAAGCCTAAGTTGGCCCGTGGACAACCACCACGTGGGTGACCACCCATCACAGACCGAGTAACATAGCACCTCAAGCCGTTGGGCACGGCTGTGATTTGTAGATCTTTGACAGTCGCTACAGATTCCGGCTCGAAATTTTGACAACCAGTCTTAGCAAGGAGTATCGTTTTACTCAGTTGTTAAATGGGTTATGGAGGTCAGATAGGCAGTCGGTCCATGTAAAATTCTGGCAGTCAGATGAATTCGGTAAGACTGGAAGTCGACCCCAAAATAGTTGTGAAAAGGCTAGGCAGAGGATGTATCTATCGGTAGAGTTAAATCAAACTGCAAAACTAGAGAATATGGAATATTGGTGTTATTATGACAAGCAAGAGGTGCAGCATTTCTTTATATTCCTTTGCAAACAACCAGACTGAGAACAACTATATGCAGGGGATACAGATATTCATTCCGGGAACCGCACCCGTGTCAGGAAGCGCAGCAGTCCATCGCTCAGCCGCTGTGCCAACCATGTCTTCAACTAGACTAGCTTTTGCCTGCAAAGTGGTCTCGTGAACGATAATACAGATAGAGTATTCCTAAGTAAAATATTATTTTAAGTTATTCAAAGATTACCGACTTCTTACATGCAAACTCAAATATCATAAAACTTTAAAGTTAAAGTTAAATTTATTAGAAAACAAAGAGTTCATTAAATAAATTAAACTTGAGTTGAAGACGTCCATCAGTTTCATAAGAAAAAAAACAATTGTTCTGACGAGAATGGTTTGAAATATCTTTTGCTGATTGTACCTACAACGTGAACACTCTGATGCCTGTAATTTAGTCCCTGGTATTTAATGAAAATAAAATAAAATGAGGGCAAAAACTGAGAGAACATCATTAACTTTGATATCATAAATCATGACTGGATCCTGTTATGCTTTCAAGAGCCTTTTTATGTTTTTTTTTGTGCGAAACAGAGTCACATTATAGCGCGATGATTTGGTCGACATTAGCGAAGTGTGCTGATGGACAATAGTATTGTTTAGTCATACTGTGTAATAGGAAAAAAGAAGGCCAAGTTTAAGTCAGACTGTAGCACCGAGGGTTCCGTACAAACTTGCGACATAAACGGCCATATCTTTTGCTGGCATAGACTTAAAGAGTTGATTTTTTCACAGCTCCAAGACACCATAGACTTGTCAATTTTGTTTTTTTCTTTGATCTATAGACGGGCAGAAAGTGATCTTAGGACGTAAAAAGTGATCTTTTGACGATGAAGTTAAACGTGCACGTTAAGAGCGTCCAGGATAACAGCAGAAATGAATTATTCAAAAATAAAGTAGGTATTTAAGATAAGCCACCGCCTGCTGGGTTGCGGGTTCTTCGAAAGAGATACCGCGGCCCCGGAACGTAAAGGGCAATAGAAGGAACATATGTGGATTTTACTCAGTACAAGTCTGACACTCCCCCCGCACCGCCCAGAGCGGGGAAGTTATTTGATGAAATCCTATCCGCAAAAAAAAGTATTTAAGATAAACCGTGGCAGCTGACTGCGATGACCAGAACTTTGATTTTAGTTCTTCCTTTAGGATTGAAGCTTCTTCCTTTTGTTTCTTGACTTTTGAAAGTGCCAGACTGCCAATAATGATCTAATTAAAATAAATGCTTTGAGTTTGTAATAAGTTGCAGTACTTAATATTTTTATACAGTCCGTTACATAGGTAATCCCGATTTAATAAAGGACTGTTTAAAAAGCTTATCGTTAGATTTTCAACTCTCGGCTCAACGACGAATGTTTTGTCGTACAATGAAATTTAAGCATTCATTAAGGTGCTATCTACTGTATACAAAAAGTGTACTGTACACAAACAAGTGTAGACTTGAAGCAAACAGTTACGCCTATTTGTAAGGAATTGATTACACTCATACCATAAACCCCGTCATTTATAACAATGACTGTTAACTTGTTAACTATTTGTCGTAATTGTAGTGATTTTGTCAAATTATAGGTACTAATTTACAACTCTTTACAACACTACAGTACAAAGGATAATAGGACACTATTATCTATTATTATTTAATACCATACTACAAAAATATAAAACGAGTAAGTGTTGCCAAATAGAAAAAAATATTTATTTAAAAATTGCTTCTGTAAATTGGTCGACAGAATTATATAGAGCAGAAATAATTGTCGCTTTACGCCATGACTGTTTTTATGTGTTTAAATCATTTTCAAAATCAAAATAATGGTTTTAAAATTGCTTTATATTAGGAGTGGAAATAAACACACATAATAACAAATCTGACTGCACTACAGCGACGATGATTGCTGAGCTGCTGAAATCTTAGGTTCGATTCCCGGATCGGGACCACGTGACCTTCAAAATATTGGATTATCCATTAGAAAAAAATATTGGTTTGGATTTGTGCCCAAAAACTTATTACATTGTACACAAAACAGTTCTTACAAAAGACTTAAACAGAACACCTCTGTATAACACTTCAGAGAGTACACGCTACGGTGACGGTGACGATCTACGGTGGCCGGGAGTCGTCTCACGGCTCCCGACGCCCGAAACGTCTCCCGGGGGTAACTAACTAGCTAACCTAACTCTAAGGAATGGTGTTCAAACCATCAAATCTGATCGAAGTTCCTTAAGAAATAAGTGTCGTAAAAAGTTACTCTAAAAACTAATTGGCAATGCGTCAGCCGATTATAGTTTGTATGGAAAGTCCAAATATTTATATTTCGAACTGTTTCGGAATGTGCTCAAGTGCTTATTTTATCAAAACTTTATGCACAAGAAAAAACTGTTACACCCTGTATTTAAACTTATTTAATCCTGTATTATTTTTTTTATATTTCGCAGTTTAAAAACTTCGCTGTATTTCGGTTTGAAAAAAGAGACTTGTAAGTTGTAGTTTTTCAACAATTCCATGTTGAGCTGTGTAAAGTAAATGTTACTTCAAATTAAAATTCTAGCAAATTCGAGATTCCTTATTTGAAATGTTCATTCAGGTTTAATGTTTGTTCATTTACCTAGGGTTTTTGTGTTTTGATGAATTTTCCAGTAAAATGCATTGTTCTGTTCGGACACGCCATTAACCGTGACATTAGGAACAAAATGGCGGCTGCTCATAATGAAAAGTGCCGCACTTATTCAATGATCAACATCCGTGGTGATTATCTATATTTAGAACTGTAACAGTTTTATTTGGCGTACTCGACTCTCTGTGGTATTAATGAATCTGATGAACACACACATTGTCACTTATCTATAAATACCAACCTATTACAAAAGGTACGACCATTGCTCATTACTAGTTGTTGGCTGCGACCTCAGTTCGCGTATATATTTGAATCGAATTTTGGTAACTATTTTACGGAACCCTAATCCTCTTTACTAGATAAAAGTAGCAAAAAATACTCCATCTATTAGTAAAAGTTCCATCAAAATCAGTAAAACCGCTTCGAAGATTAGACGGAAGAGACAGACTTTCATAATGTCTTCAGTAGAAAGAAAATGTCAAATGAATTGAAAAAGTCGTTCCGTTATTGATAATGATAGACTAAGACATGTCACAACTAATACCTAAGTGATAAGTAAAACCTAGATATAAAACGGATTATACCTACTTACGTCTATAATGCCTTCTACGTGTTAAAACTGTGGTTTATTGTCAATATAACTACGAGCTGGATTACATACAAAATTGGTTGTGTAAATGTAAACACTCGTTGATACTAGCTTGCGTGTCAGTTTAGTAGGTAATCCAAACATTCGTGAGTACATACGTGATAATTTGTCAGTTTAAACTTTAATTTGACAAACATAGTAGACGTTAATACATTTGAAGTCAAGAACATCAATAAACTCGATAAACAAATGGACCTTCGAAATACAGAACTTCTTAGAACATTAATAAACCAACATTCATACAGCATTCCTCAAAGGTGAGCGTGTCTTAGGAAATGTTTACAAGACTGATGATGTAAAGCATACTTTTATGACCATAAATATATAGAGGCGGTGAAAAATGGCTTCCGTAGCGTGTTTACTACACATCCACTCTAAATGAGGTGTGATCGATTTAACGCCATCTTTGATATTTCTCGAGACATCAATTAAAAAAGCATTTATTATTTATAATCGAATAAAAAAACAGAAATTAATGTAATATTCGAATAAAAAATATTAATCGATTAAAATTTAATAATCGAATGTGAACGTACCACGTTGCGTGCGCTTTCAGTTATTTATTGGTTAATTTACACATATCCCGACATCTGTATTCATGACCACAGCCGTGAAATTGTAAAAAAACCGCATATCGATTTGTTTCATGTATGATTTAATTCAAGCGTGCCCTGATGTTCCGTCTATGGAACAAATCATAACCTTAACTAACATAACCATGTCTTTTAGAATTATGGTCAAAAGCACTACCTACATGATTATTGTTCTATATCTCTATACCTATGTAGGTATAATACAATAAAAAATATTTTTTTTTTTTATAAATATAGCTGTCATTTCGAATAATGAAACACCACAGACTCGTAATTATTGGAAAAAAATAAACTTTTTTCGGTATCAATTTACTTTATCTAAGTAGTACTGCAAAATTTTACAGGCAGTTTGACCCTTGAAAACTGCATTTACAGACAGTAAACTCATTGCCGTATTTTTTCTTTTACAGGTGACGTTCTAAGTCGCAGTTGCAGAAACAAATGAAGTGCGCGAAAACAGTCAGAAGTGCGCTCAGGGTTGCCACGTAGTGTCACGATGGTGGTAGGTCGTAGGAACGTCAGTATGATGCGACTAGGGCGCTGCGTTGCCTTCCTCGCCGCTGCAGCTTTCCTGCTCCCCTTCACTATCCTGCTGATGGTGGCAGACCAGCAATACAACCTTACCTACAGTTCCAAAAGAGTATTTTATCAAGAGGTGAGTTAATTATTTATTGAGCCTATTGTGTGTGACAACCCTAAGCTATACTAATGTCACCAAAAGTATTTTTTTTCTGGTGACATTAATGTTTCTTTGGGAATGGCAGTGTATCCCGGTCTGCACAATGCCTAACAAAATTAACCCCCACAACACGTTTTGACTGAAAACCACGACTTATGCATGAACGAGTGTAACACTTATCCAAGAAAATTCAAACTTTAAATTAGTCGACGAACAATAAAATTTCATTTCTTCCATCTAAAATTTTGAGATAATAGAAATTGAATTAATCACGAAACACAATTAATATCAATCAATCAAAACAGAAACTTTTAAGTGAGTTTAAAGCTTCCTTAAACTCGAACTTAGACATTTACATATTGCGAGTTCTCGCTGAGATTCTATTAATTTAAGTAAGCAAGTCTATTCTACTCATTTTGCTACTTAAAGAGAATATTGTGAATAATATTATAACTTCTTACACGAGCTGACAAGCTCCTATAAGAATGTTAATATAACGACATTTACTAGTAAGCAATTCAGCATAATGATTGCAACAACGTTCGTTTTGAAGAGTCCCGGCCATGTCCTGGCACTCAAGATTGACCCGAAAACAAACGAAAATGAATTCAGGTCAAATTTCTTCTTTTGCAGAGCGACTTCTATAAAATTAATGGAACATATTACGCAAATATTATCCCGATAACTTCACCAACTATTTCGGACAGAGCAAAGGTAAACAAGTTGTCGCATACACCGAGCCAGCCAACGGCAAAGGCACGCATCGGGATCTCTAGACATTTTCTGGACGTAAACGTGGCGTACCCTTGGCGTTTTAAAAAAAAAAGAATAAAAGATACTTGCCGAAAATGTTACTTCCTTCTAGCCGGTATCACACGGTCGATCACGAGCCGGTAAAAAGACAGCCAGCCGTGACGAGTTTACAAAAGCCATTACAATTCCGTGCGACTAAATTGCTTTAGTTATTCTCAAGAGTCTTTCGTCCAAGGAGGCGTCACGAAAGCGTCCTGTCAACGTCACTTGTTCCCGCTGTTTGCCCAAGCCAACACCGCACCCCACGCTTTACTTACAAATAAAAAAAAATACATGCAAAGGTCTAAAGACGGCTGTGCACGACTAACAAACAAATTACTCATCCCTGTCGATGGGAGAGCCACTGAGCACTTGTGCCTCCAGTGTACGTTAAGGTGCGAATAGATTGCAGTCGATCGTCAGTGATGATATCGATTTACTTAGTTTTTATCGATTCAGCGTGCTGCATACGAGTCTTCGGTCGGTAATTATTTTCTTTTAACGTCGATCGATAGTGTGGTAGTCCAACCCTACTGTTTTCATACTGAATAGCATCGTTGGCCGATCGTTTATGATCGATTTATCAGTATCTACTGGGTGACGGCGATCGACATCAATCTAGTTGCATCTTTACGTAGGGTGCGAGTTACGTTACAATTGTGATAAACTACGCTAGTCCAATCGTACCGTGAACTCGATAACTACACTGCATACACTTGAGGTGTTGTAGACGTGTTTGTGACTATAAAAGTTACTGTTGCGTGTTGGATATCTTTGGGATTGTTCATAAATGTTTACTAACAAATGCAGCTAATTTAGTTTTAAGGTGCCATCTATGTGTTAGTTTTATATGCATGGGGATGGGTTTCATTATTCGTGTTTAGATTATAAGATCATTAGTTTAAGAAAAAGATTTTCTACGAAGGTGTTATCGGATAACGTCTTCATTTTATCGGATCGACTGAATCATTGTTTTTTTTTACATAAAATTGGCATTTTTGTGTCGTTTTATGTAGGTCACATTTAAATTTTACCCAGTAACTTAGTAAAAGAAGATTCGCCACGCTTGTTCACGACACGCGAGCTTTACAACCCGACGCTGTATCTCACACAATCCATCTACAATCGATGGTCGATGGTCATAAATGTTCAACTTTTTTATCAATTACTGTATCGGTATCAGAGATATCGATTTTATTTCGAAAATGTTATTTAGCTAGCTGATGTCACGGTAAGTTGATATTGTATGTGTTTTAGATTTTAAATATGGAATTGTTTTGTTACCAGCCAGTTTGAAAGAATACAAAAGGAGTTTGAACGCATTTTTTTATCTGTAACAGGTTGGAGTCGTTCACCAACCATCTATTTCATAAAGTCATCATACTTACTCCGTAACATCAATGTGTCTGCTAGTCATGTTGGTCAGGTACTAATTGGATAACTGTGTTCTGACCGACCGGCAACCACGCGACCAGAATGAGATTATGACTGACTCACGCAGTTACTAAATAAACTGTCAAAATTACTAGACCAATTCTGCCGTGCAGACCCTAAAACGCAGTAACAGGCTTTTTGTCATTTTTTTGTTGAATATTGAACCTTAATGCACACGTTATAAGGAACGTGAAGATCTAATCAGATTTTTGTTAGGATGCTTTAAACGGTTTAAAAATCAAATTTGTGATAGCAGTAACTTAACTTTTCATGTCAAAATATATTACAATACCAACTAAAATACAGTAATAGCTGTTACGTCTACCACGATCCGTCACTTTACCAAGTTAAACGCAGTAAATTTCTAAATTACCACAAAAAAACTGTATTCTACACCCAAAAAAATATTGAGGGGTATAAATTAAAACGCAGTAAGTAGTTTTTGTACCAACAGTGTTAATACTGCATGCTTGATCACTAGTTTATTTCATATGAACTAACTATTTAAACTGCAGTATGTTCATTATTTACTGCAGTATAGTCGGTATTTTTCAAAAGATGAAAATAAGTTATATGCTAATTAAAACGCAGTATGACACTCTGTTACTGCATTATAATTGGTAACTTGAACAATTTTACTAATTTCGCTGCAGTAAAGGTCAAATTTTACTGCGTTCTAGTCAGAATTTGTCGCTATCTCTCTCGCTCAATATGTCGTGTTTGTGTGTCGATTACTGCCGAGGAAGGAAGACGTCTGCGCCACGACAGTGTAGGCAGCGAAGGCTTGTTGAGGCTCTCCCTCAGTCTGGTCTAACGGATTTAGCTACGACTGCAATAGCTTCTAAACATTCCTTCAATGATCTTGTGACATCAGAAGATTTATTATGTTCTAAGGTTTTGCCAAAATCAACAGATATTTTTCAGACACTATTAGCTAAAACACCAGTTTTTCGAGATTCTGACGACTTTGTAGCAGATAAAAAATATACTCCTGTGCCTTCATTAGAAAGTAGTTTATCAGATCATACGCAAGCAGTCGGAAAACGAATACTAATAAACGAAAAATTAAAAAAAAAGAAAAACCAGAAACATACAAAATATAGTAAAAAGTTAAAAAAAGAACCTAGACAAATATTTTATTAGACCACCCTGTCACAATCTCTGCAAAAAACTGTGTTTTTTTAGTTTAAATGAGGATAAACGGCAATCTTGGATAGATAGCTGATTACTGGTCTATGGACTGGTAATCCAGAGGACTTTTTCTTAAAGGGTTTAGTTCATACCAATGCCAAGACTAATATTAGGACCAAAAAGAAACGCTACGTTACTCTCACAGATTGAAGCGATCATCAAAGATAGAAAATCGAAGCATCAAATAAATTCCGTGGGGGAAGTTATTTGATGATTTGATCTCTGGGCGGAGGGAGGAGAGTGTCAGACTTGTATTGACTAAAACCCACCCATGTTCCTTCTATTGCCCTTTACGTTCCGGGGCCGCAGTATTTCTTTCGAACAACCCGCAACCCCGGCAGGCGGAGACTCTGGCAAGCCCCTCTGCTTTGCTGACATCACTTTGAGGCGCTCGTGAAACACGAACACGCCGTCGACATGGCCTGTCGTCAATAGACGGGCGGACGGTGAGCTACCCATTGCACACCGTCCACAGGCCCGCATCTACGGTGGCCGGGAGTCGTCTCGCGGCGCCCGGCTCCCGGGGCGTCTCCCACGGCGGCTGGGTTGGCTTCATGTTCTTCCCTTCAAACGCCCGGCCACCTCTTTTGCTAGCATTACTGCTTCGCAGAAGTAGGTGACCACTTCCCATTCCCTCTCGCTCCGGACCGTGGCCTGAACCAGGGCCGGACGCGAGAGATTGCCGCCGCCGCGCCGATCACCTCTACGAGAGCACGGCGGTGCTCCGCCCCGCACTGGGCAGACCGCCACTGTGTGCTACACCGTGTCCTCCGGGCGATCGTCACAATGGTGACACCCGGGCGTTTCTTCCCGCCTGATTATGTGCAGGAACCTCCCGAAACTTCCGTGTCCTTTGAGGACCTGCGTCAGGCGGTAGGTGAGGACGCCATGACGCCTCTCCAGCCACTCCTCAAAGAGGGGACTTACCGCCACTATTGTGGCGTGCCCTGCACGGGGTTGCGACAGTCGCTCTCTCCATGCCACCATGAGATCGCACCGGAGGTCTGTCCGCTGAGCGGCAATTTGCCGCGGCAGCGGAGTTTCCCCCCGGTGTAGTGCCTCCGCGCGCCACTCAAGCAGGCACTATCGCCTCCAGATCCCACGGAGGCAAACCGGCAAGGAAAACTGGTGCCTGTTAACTTATTTGATCGGAGTTATTAAAAGTGAGTTACATAGCTGCTTCAAAATTATATCGAAGTATTTCACCACACCTTGGAACAATCTTTAAACAAAATCAAAGATCAAGATGAAAGAAAATCACAAATCAAAATCTTTCAATTAAATGGCACATTTATATAAAACTAATAAATGTGCCATTTAAAGGCTATCCTTTAAATGGCACATTTATTAGTTTCGGTAAAAAAATTCGGTTTCGCATTTATTTTTATCGAAATGTCTTTATAACCGCCTGTGTTCAAAGCACCTTTAATTTAATTTACAATTACCTTATAATATTATAAAATAAACGACAAATTCTATACATAATGTACTTTTTTCTGTAAATTCCTACCTAAACATACCCGTAAGTTGGAAGCAATTGTTATATACTACATGTGCAATTAGTTCAAGATACAAATTAAAATGCAGTAAAGACAGTCTTATGCTGCAAGTTAGTCTGCAAAGTAGCAAAAAACTCAAATATTTTGTAGTATCAAGTATTTTTACCGCATTTTAATCTGCATATGTGTAACTTTTTGGGTGCAGTAAAAGCTAAGATTTTAGAAAAACTGATTTTAATTAAAATCTAATTGACAAAACTTATATTTGTTTTTGTAAATACCATCTTTGTTGTCACTTAGTCCTCGTAACAACCAAAATATGCAGCATACTCATGAATAATCTAAAAAAAAACAGTGTTAAAAAGTTATTCGCGGTTTTCTCGAAACCGCTTTTTTCCTCTTACTGCACTTTAGGGCCTGCACGGCAGAATTACTGTCAATTTTTTCCAATTTTACGTCTATGAATATTTTTAAAAACGAAACCAGTTTTTTTATTCTTGTTATGGCAAATTACTGTGTCTCGAACATAGGTACATAATTTGATGAAGTGAAAAATAACCGTATCGAATTTGAAAAGCAAAGAGTTGGTGAATGTTTTTTTATTCATTTTCAGATTTATAAAGGAAACTATAGGTTTATTAAGGCCAGGCTAGACGGCGATTTTTTTTTAAATTAAGTCTTCTAGGTTCTTTTGACCCCAATATATGAATTGTTCATGAAATGATCATTTATTGGGGTTTAATTAACATAAAGGCTTGTATTGATGGTTTTAATTATTATAACTCTGCAAAAACATATTTCTTACGGTCGCATTTTATATTTTAACTAACATACAACCTGACACTGACGTGCAAATTGCAAAAAACGTAAGAAAAAATTGAATTTTGCTATCTACTCTGGCGTTTACACCTTAAATAAAAATAATACATAGGTATTTTTTTGCGCATGGGAAATCTTTCAAATAACTTTCCCCACTCTGGGCGGAGCGGAGCTTTACGTTCCTGGGCCGCGGTATCTCTTTCGAACAACCCGCAACCCCGGCAGGCAGCGGCCCTGGCAGGCCCCTCTGCTGTGCTGACATCTCTTTGAGATGATTCATCGTCGACAGGGCCTGTCTTCAATAGACGGACGGACGGTGAGCTACCCGTTGCTCACCGTCCACAGGCCCGCATCTATACATAGGTATTAACCTATACCTTTCTTCGCGTTTATTCTCTGAGTTGTAGATAAAGCATTCCGTGTTAGTTGTAATTAAAGCAATTAAGGAAGTCGGATTGTGCCGGCAAGTCATTGGTTAGGTTGGTAAACGTTCGCGGTATAAACGTAAAGCTAACAGAGACAGGTATACCCATAGTACATAGAACGTAAATAGTGAAGATGTTCCATGAAAATAAATATTGTAAACAATTCATTTCTAGATTCAATTACAAAAATTCATTTTTAGATAGAATGATTTATAGATTCATTTCTGAAATTATTGTAGGCATACAATAGATTACATGCGCAAACTTCATGTCAATAGTGGGGGGCATAAAATGGCCGCTATAGCAGAAGTATAATAACTAAATAATATGAATTCCGTTGACGGCACGGTTGGCGCAGCGGCTGAGCGATTGACTGCTGCGCTGCGTGTCACGGGTTCGATTCCCGCACGGAACAAATATTTGTATGGCCTACAAATAGTTTTTTTTTTCAGGTCTAGGTGTATGTGTATGTGAGCTTAAATGTTTGTAAACGCACCGACGATAGTATAAATTCCTAGAGTGGGGAAAAAGTCCGTTACAATTCGTAAAATGATCAAAAAGTTACAAATCACAGTATTAAATGCGTCTGTGTCAAATGGACATTTGAACTCCCAACTAGTACCTAATATATTTAACTATTATAAATTGTTACTTGGTGACTGTTTTTTTTTGTAACTTCATTGCATATAAATTTCCGTTTCAGAGGATTAAGGCAATTGAAACCGACACGAGAATTTTATATACATATAAAATAATAATTACAATTGACTGGTAAAAAACGTATCCGAAACTAATAAAAAATAACTCATGTAAGTGTGTTGTGAAACAGTTATCTTATTTCTTCGTTACCACCTTAACATTCCACTGCTACAGTGGATGTCAAATAAAACCGCGCATCTGTATGCTAGTGACGGCCTCTAGTGCATGCCATAACGGTTCATTGCCAAAGACAATGACTGCGACTGCATTCCAAGGAAAAAAATGGCATTGCTCTACATTTCATTATGGAAGCATTGAGGATAATTTATTGTTTAAAAGTTTTTTAGAGCGTACATTTGATACGGTTAGTTCTGTTGTGTCTTCATCACAAATAGGTGGTATTTTTTTGTCGCCAAGTGCAAGTTTTTTTGAGGAAAATTGACCAGAGCGTAACAAAGAAAAGCTACAAACTTCTTACAAAAAAAAAGTGTGTGTGTCAGCTCCGACGCACGACTGGAGCTTACTCCTTAAGTACGAGTATGTAACCATACGCAAAAAGAATTTATTCAACTGAAAAAAAAATAATATCATATGAAAGGGTAAATTCACAAATTAATGAAAAAAATAGCAATATAAATACTTCGACACTGATAGAAACAAACAAGCCCAATAACATATAGTATATAGGTATAGTCGCCTATACAGTATACCATATGTACGTCTTAATACACTCACAGCCAAATTAGAAAGTTGCGCACTAAAGGTGCGCACCAAAAACGTGACACATTTTCGTTACTTTAGTAGGTTTTACCCCTCGGATTTTTCTCATACCGGGCGCCTTATATATGAAAATCGATTCTTAAGGAGTAAACTCCAAAAACTCAGAAAGAGGCTCTGCATTTGGCACTTAGTAACAGATTTGTAAGCGCTTATTAAAACCCAATCAATGTTTAACACCTATCTTATTTTTCTACCACAATTATGTGGTAGATATGTGTAGATAGAATATATTTATTTTATATATATTATAAAATACATTTAAAATAAATATATTAAATTTATTTAAATAAATCAATTTATTTTAATTGTTTGTGTAGTATGAGCAGTAGGTACACCTTTGACTACCCCCGTTATATTTTTATATTCGTACAGTACATCCAAAGGTTGTCTGGAAGATATCGCTATCAGCGAAAAGACCGCTATTGTAACGATAAAATTCTATTCAATTGTATTATATTTGCCACTGTCAATCGATTCACATCACTCATCTCATTACACTTTCATCGATACCTTTAACTATCCTCTTTAATAACTTATGGCTGTAAAGTGTCGGCCATCGTGTGAATGGGTCGACAGTTGTGTAAACAAGTATCACCACTATGGCACTTGAGAGTGTGCCACCGTATCACGTCCCATTAGGACTTAAGTGCCGATAAGTTGATTGTTCGTCGCCTTTAATGTTAAACATGCAATTTCTCTCTGCATCCGAATTTTACATGGAGAAAGGGGTATCAAAGGCCGTTGTTGCACACCAAATCATTTAACGGTCGATTACGATAAAAACGATTTGGTGTGCAATGCAACCGTTCCCTAAAATTCTAATATTCTTAATTTGAATTCATAATGAAATGAATTGTAGATGTGACTGATCGAAATTCAAAATTAATAAGCAGGACTGACTAGCTACTGGTCATGACTATAGATTATACTAATTAATTAAATACATTCTAAAATTAAAAAAAAAACAACAAAGCTATGCAGTGTTTGTCTATGAATGTGACTTTGATCATAATTAGGACTTATCTGTATATTGAACAGGTATAGCTTATTGTCTCTGAATTATTCAAAAGGTATACAATATAGTGTGTATTGTAAATTTGGTAGTTGTGTCGGGGCTGCGGGTTGACTCTTTTTTCAGTGGCCTAGGTATTTTTGTTTTGCCCATCCGTCCCACAGCTGGGCGCTACCTAAGTCTTTCCATGAGCTCTTGTTCCGAAACAACTCCAAAGACTCCTCGAAGCATGTTATGCAATATCTCGTCTTGAAAAAAAAAAACAAATTAAAATCGTCTTATTATAATGGCCAAGGGAACTTTACCCCATCCCAACATCTGACGTAATTGGAACGGCGAAGATTGCATTCCATTTTATACAAAAAGTGACCCTCCCATTATGCCATCGCCCCCGGCCCTGTTTGCTCACTTTTGAGCCTGACGTGCTAATATAATAAGCAGCTACAGTTTAAAATCACGATTTTTAAACGTGAGTTCAGCTTTACGGTGTTTAAACCTTAGTGCGTGGTTTGCACTGTTTATGGTTTCTGAGAAAAAGCATGATTCATCTTGGCTGATAAACCGTCGGTCATTCGGCTGTTGATGTTGAATTTTGATCATTATGTCCGTTATTGATGCCGATTCTGATAAAGAATCGGATTAAACTAGACTAATTTTAAAATACAGACCTAATCACATCAAATTTTATTCCACACAATTTTAGTCGCGATTAAAAATAGTCCCGACCACTATTTTTGGCGAAAAACGTCAATTTCAAACAGCATTTTCTCTACATTGAGTAACTAAACTATATAGTCTAAGATCCGGCTGCAGAATCAGTGTACCTATCGAGTATTTGCTGAAAACCAAATTTTTACACATATTCATGATTAGGAGAATTTATATCCACCAGGTTGCCTATCAAAATGTGGCCGCTAGTATTTTTAATTAAATTATTAATAATTCATAATCCGTAAGAAATTTCATTGACTTTTTTTTTCAATGAAATGTCGTCTACTTTACGGCAACATCTATAAAGACTCTGAAAAATTATGATTGCCGTTGCGCACCTGGCCGCACCTCTTCGCAGCCAGGTATACACAGGTATGAATTTGTTACATTTATACACCCACAACGTACATTTATAATTTATATATCAAATTAAAGCTAATTTTTTTCTGTATATTATTATATACGGTTGCTTAATTAAATCTGGCCGCCAATAAGGGTTGCTGGCTAATAAATATAGTAAATATTAAAAGTAGATTGAAAGAGAGCTAGCGCGTAACACCACTAGTCAGACGAGGATAGCGATTGCCAGCTGTCGGACGGTTTAAAGCCATTGCGCATGCGTCAGATGTTAGTGTTCTCAACCTTCGATTCAAACAATAGTAGGTACGACTCAAAATAATAAATACTCCAAAAGAAACGTCTTTCTTTTCTAAAATAAAAATTAAAAAGTCAATGACAAATTTAAAAATTACAAAAAAAAATGAATATTGATGATGAATAAAATCAAGGTTACTTATGTAAAAACATTGTGTTGTACAAGTACTGTATGAAAAAAGATTTAATTTTATTCAAGTATTACATTTATTTTACATATTCATCAATCATCAGTTTAAGCAAATTATGAATTTTTAAAATGTATTTTATACTTCCATGACTCTTTTTTAAAAATCTGAATCATCGGAGCTCTCAGTCACACTATCATCGCAGGTATCACTTTCATCAGAAATATCGGTATCGTCATTATTATCGGAAGGCTTGTTCGTGGAATCACACAGCACATTCTCAACTTGCGCTGGAGTTGAATCTCCCAGGAACCATGTTGGTTTTAAAAAACCATCTAACAGCAGCCAGCCATTATTTTCCGCGCTGAACTTGATGCAATCCCGCTCAGTAGCATTTAACCACATCGAATTAACAAAGATGGTCCGCAATAATTTTTCCTTTAAAGATTTCCAGCATGGTGGAATGTGCGAGATTGATAATTTTTCGATGCACAAATAAAACAGCAATATATTATGTTGTGTATTACGTACTCCAAACAGCGTGGTTTCGAACTTAAAATAAAAATCACAACTGATCCGTTGAGAACACTAACATCTGACGCATGCGCAATGGCTTTAAACCGTCCGACAGCTGGCAATCGCTATCCTCGTCTGACTAGACAGTGGTGTTACGCGCTAGCTCTCTTTCACTCTACTTTTAATATTTACTATATTTATTAGCCAGCAACCCTTATTGGCGGCCAGATTTAATTAAGCAACCGTATATAATAATATACAGAAAAAAATTAGCTTTAATTTGATATATAAATTATAAATGTACGTTGTGGGTGTATAAATGTAACAAATTCATACCTGTGTATACCTGGCTGCGAAGAGGTGCGGCCAGGTGCGCAACGGCAACCATAATTTTTCAGAGTCTTTATAGATGTTGCCGTAAAGTAGACGACATTTCATTGAAAAAAAAAGTCAATGAAATTTCTTACGGATTATGAATTATTAATAATTTAATTAAAAATACTAGCGGCCACATTTTGATAGGCAACCTGGTGGATATAAATTCTCCTAATCATGAATATGTGTAAAAATTTGGTTTTCAGCAAATACTCGATAGGTACACTGATTCTGCAGCCGGATCTCGTACTAATAGTTAATGCTGTCAAACTACTTTTATAATAATATGGTTAAGTATTGTGTCATTTTAATCAATTTCAGAATATGAAACGTCGTTTGACAGGAATGAACTAAATTTTATTGATTTTCAAAGTGCTTTTAGTTTAGTTTGTGACAGCAGAATCGACACCAAATATGTTTTAATTTAGCGAACCTGCGACACGCAGTGCAGCAGTCGAACGTTCAGCCACTGCGGCAACCGTGACGTCAAATATTGATCGTCGATATTGATCCCAGTTACTCATGACCTCGACAACTTTGCGATAGGCCTATATTACATTGATTGTGTACTCGTGGAATAATAATTCATCGTCACATTATTTAGTAAGTTTTAATTTTTATTCATAAGTTTTTCCTTGAAAAGTTCAATGAGTGGGAATTCCCCGTATTTTATGATACGCCAATCGTAATCCATTCTGCATGAATCCACAAAAATAAAACAAAACGCAATTAAGAAACAATTGACGGATTTCAATGAATCGGGTTTTGCGGACTCATCCCACTCTATAATAGGCACCAGTTTCCCATATCTAAAAAAAAAAACTAATTTAACTGGTAATATGTTTTGCTATAATTAATGCCATAACGCATTCTCTACCAATCTTTGGATGAAATACGACAACATTGTGATAGATATTGAGTACAAAAATTATATAACATTAGTTAAAAACTATTTGTTTTCGAAAACGTATCGCTTAAATATACAGATACTAATACACACATACAAATGATGAAAACTAATAAATACATTTAAAAAACTTTTGTTCCTTAAAAGTTAAAATTTTAATCAATAAAGCACATAGGACATAACCGCGATTGAATTTTGCTAACAATAAACTTTTTATTGCTTATAACTGTACTTTGTTAGGGACACACCTATCACTATACAATGAGAGCACATGTTTTATTTCTTTATTATTAACAGTGATAGTATATAAGTAAGTTAAATAAATAAATTAACCACACATTATATCGCATATTATGAAACTAGTCTTCCTCTCTATTTCACACGTCCTACAATTTCACTCTAACACCTCGTAAGCGCTCCCCCATTCGTTGCGGTGGGGGTGTATCTATACCCCAAGTACCCTAAGACCCCAACACACATTATCACGTAGATACTCGGTCTACGTGCAACATGGCTGAACTATCTCAAACGGCGCTCTTGCACTTTATCACAATGTCACGTACGCCGCGCACCACACCCGCTCACCACCCACAGTTGTTTCAAGTTGATACATAGTTTATTTATCAGAGTAGATATTTTTGTTGTTATTTTGTGCTTAAAAGCTTTGCTGTTGGAAAAAAAAGGTTTAGAGTTGTCCGAAAGAGCCCTATAACAAAAGGCGAAAGAAGGAACATGGGTGGGTTTTACTTAGTAAAATTCTGACACTCCCCCCCGCTCGGCACAGAACGGGAGAAGTGATGATTTCCAATCCGTAAAAAAAGGTTTTTCGTAACGTAATATTACATGCCTGTAAAACCCCGAAGGATAAGCAGAGGTTATTTTTAAGTCCTATGTAATACTAGTGCCTATTGCCATCAACCGCGCACAATTCCAGACTTTGGCTGCTATTGTGAAATACCTCATGAAAAAACCTACTTGGGAATCGAACCCAGGACCTCATACTCATCTTATGGTAGCGACTAAACCTGTATAAATAACTAGCGGTCTTGCCCGGTTTCACTCGCGTTTTTAGTTGCTGCCTCGCTCCCGTAGGTAGTAGCGTGATGTTGTATAGCATATGTTACTTCCTTATAATGTAGCTTACTTTTGGAAAAAAAATGGTTAAAATTGGTGTAGTTTTGGATTAACCTATCTATGGCCTGATTGAGATAGCGCTCTCAAACAAACTTTACAGGTCGTTTTCATCATACAACTATCTATAACTAGCTGTTCCCCACGGTTTCACCCGCGCTGCTCAGCACCTGTTGGTCGTAGCGTGATGTTACATAGCCTATAGCCTTCCTCAAGAAATGGACTATCCAACACTCAAAGAATTTTCCAATTCCCATCAGTAGTCCCTGAGATTAGCGCGTTCAAACAAACAAACAAACAAACTCTTCAGCTTTATAATATTAGTATATAATTTATAATATAGATATAAGTATAGATGTTAGAGTAAAGCTTGAATAACATTCGTCAGGGTCCGATGTCCGGAGTCACGTGCGATCTGTCCGTACTGGTTTACTGAACCTTGAAAAGACAGACGAGTCAAGCAAAAACATTAGCGAAAATCAGATACTTAAACGCGTTTGTATCTTTTCTTTGAACGTTTTAAAAATTACGCAAATCTAAACTTTAATGATGGAGAAACAGTTAGTAATTCAAATTATACTTTTAACTTCTAGTTTTAATTTTTATTCACATCTATGTATATTATTTACAAACTACAAATCATAGACTAATAATAATCTAAAATATAAAATTCTCGTGTCACAATTTTCGTTCCCAAACTCCTCCGAAACGGCTGGACCGATTTAAACGAAGTTTAGTGTACATATCGGGTAGGTCTGAGAATCGGCCAACATCTATTTTTCATACCCATAAGTGAGCAGCGGGTGAAACCGCTGGGCACAGCTTCAAACGTGTTATAACTATAATAACTGTCCCGCATGATGAAAACCTCGCGAAAGCCGAGAAAGATATGAACTCATGTGGAGTGTGAACTCAGCGATCATTGCGCCGATAATCATATCTGCCAATGGCTCAATTGCCAAGGGCCTTGACCAATAAATACCTAAAGAGGGCATTGTTAGGCAGCTGGATCAAGGGCTTGATTCAAAGAGCGGTCCTCTGGAACACGACTCGTAATGTTAGGAGGTTCCTTTCTCTGGAGCCCTGACCGCCGGTAGCTTGGTCCCTGTTCCCGATATCGGTGGGCTACTTACTATTTTCATATTTTGTTTGTTTCAAAAAGTATCGATAAATATATTAAAGAATGTAATTAGATACAGACAGATCCTACATAATATTATAAATGCGAATGTTTGCGAGGATGGATGGATGGATGTATGAATGTTTGTTACTCTTTCACGTCAAAACAGCTGAACGGATATTGATGAAATTTGGCACAGAGGTAGATTATAGTCTGAAATAACAAATAAGATACTTTTTTTTTCGATATCATGCGGGCGAACCAGCTAGTAATATATAAAGGAAACTATGTACCATTATCAGAATGCTAAAATAATTACAGGGCATCAAAAAAATCATCAATATAACTGTCAGTAGGAAAAGATGCCTAGAAGGCTGGCAGCATTGCCAAGCTGGATGGCAATGCTGGTTGTTTGGCCAAAAAACACACACGATGAACGGTATTCCCAATGTGAAATTGAATTCGACCTACACACGTACTTTAGATTGTTTTGCGTGTTCAATTACTAATAGCAACAATTTATCGTACCGGTAAACTTCCACATTGGAATGTAGAAATGCAGGTCAAATCGTGCAGAACGGACTAAATTGCTAGCTAAGGAACCTTATTTTTTTAGGGGCTCCGTTATTTTTTTCTTTTTAAGGTACGGACCTTAAAAAGAAAAAAAACGGAACCCTTATAAGATCTGTTTGTTGTCCACCCGTCTGTCAAGACATTTTCCGTCAAATATTTGTTCCGTACGGGGGTCGAACGCATTAGCCAATTCATCAGCCACTGCGCCAACCGTGCCGCTTTTAAAAGACAAAAGCAGTTTCAGTTAAATTCTTTGCAACATCACGGGCACGCAGATTTTCTTTGCTCGATTACCATAGATTTGGGTGTTCCAATTTCAAAATTCTTTTTTATTCTTTTAAACACATTTTATACATGCATACGGCCTTACATTCATTCGAAGAAAACGTCAGGAAAGATGCTGATGATACAATTGCCCTTTATTCAAGGAATTATACCATAACATATCAATCAAAACCGCCTACATAATTCTTTGGCTACCCCTATACACAAGTACCTATAGGTAAGTAAACACGTAGGACTTTCCTTCACAAACATTAGTATGTATGTTAAAGAAACAATAACATGTCATTTAGATTCCGTACACGCGACTCGATCGAGCTGGTCACGATTATAAGGTAGGTAAGTAAACTCACTGCGGTCATTAGTTTTACAGTATTATAAAATAACCCTAAAATTTACTCCTTTTATCTGAACCACGAAATAGGAAAATCAAATATTTGAAATTACCATTTTAAATAATTCAAAAGATCAACCTTATCAAATGTATTTATTGTATTAATTATAGATATCTACATTTAGAATTCGAGCACAAAACAAATTCAGTAAAAACAACTAATCAAACTTAAATAACTAAACTAAGAACAAAATATTACAAAGAGGCATCAAAAAGCTCCTTACCGCTGTGTCTTTTTTTGAATGGCAATTCATCATAAGCCTTGCCCCACTATATGCGGAGCGAAAAGGAGTGTCAGACTTGTACTTAAAACTCATCTATGTTTCTTCCTTTGGCTGCGGTATCTCTTTCGAATAACCCGCAACCCCGAATTGCAGTCAGCTGGCATCAGTTAATTCTTGATCAATTAATTCTCTTGATATATGTCAAAAATAAAACTCCTGCATAATAAGAAGAATCTATAAAAAAAAAACAACCAAAGCAAAAGAGTATACGTCAAATTAACAAAAACGCCACATAATTTGTAGGAGCAGAAGATAAACAAAAACAAAATCTCTTAATAATCAAACAATAAGCTGACACGATGTAGTTCAAATACCTGCATCATGATTAGCAATAGGCAACACGGCACCAGCGCATTAGATACAAATTAAGCGCTGGAACGTGACGCTCGTGCGGTGCGTGACATTGTGGAACACATTTATCTCGCAAATGTAACAAGGGGCCTACCACCACCGGCTATAGCAGTATTATTTAAATTTTATTTCAATAGAGTTTGTCGGTTGTGGTGACTCTACCTGTAGGTAGGCACTTTATTCTATTAATCACTAGCTGTGCCCAGCGGTTTCACCCGCTGCTCACTTAGGGCTATTAAAAATAGAGGTTGGCCAATTCTCAGACCTATCCCATATGTACACAAAATTTCCTTTAAATCGGTCCAGCCGTTTCGGAGGAGTATGGGAACGAAAACTGTGACACGAGAATTTCATATAGTATAAGATTTATTAGATTATGCCCCTATCGGGGATAAAAGTATCCCGTGTTGTGTACTTGTGTGCTATGTGTTAATCCAGACTACAAACTATGTGTGCCAAATTTAAGCCAAATAGTTTCGCAGTTTTTGCGGGAAATAATGACAAACATCACATCCATCCATCCTCGCAAACTTTCGCATTTATTATGTTATTTTATTATAATTGCTCCCAAAACATTGATAACAAACATTGTAAGAAATTTGGCATGCATGATAAAACCTAAAACTCGCACACATGTACCTAAACGATGACTAATAAAACAATGATCGATGAGGCATATTTCATCGTTCGCTAAGATGAGACTAGAGTCCCAGCAGTCCTGTCGTTATACGTTCAATTATAATATTTGAGTGTGGAAAAAATAATGGAAATCGTTTCATCACTTTGAGTGTCTTGCCCAAAATAAAGCAAGTTTAGAAATACTGCTGTGAGAAGTGGTGGTAGGTCTCCAACTCAGGTATAAGTTCCGATATTTCCCACGCTCACGAAGTTTTTGCTGCACTTCGGAACGTTGAGCGCAAAACGGAAAGGCTTAAGACAATATGGGCGGTTAATAAAATTTAAATAACCGCTGGTGTTTAAATAACAGCAGTTTTAAAGGCTACCTTTACTCTCGTTAAAATGGAAAACTCAGATAAAGCAGAAGGAAGCAAAAATGGGGTTTATTTATTAAATCATTCAAACAAGAACATGAATAACGTACATAATAATAAGGTTCCTAGTGGCCTACATCCAATTGCAGCTATTGCAAGGGCATGAAAAAGTTGCATTCTTCTTTATTTTAATTTTAAATGTAGACACAATTAAACAATATTCGAACTATATATAATACTATCATATATTCTGTGCAAAAGATAAAAACATTTTGGTATCGGTAATATTTTGGTATTTGGTAATCATTTTGGTATTTCGAGTGAGAATGTAGCTAGTCAAATCTCAAACACCGTTTATTCCTAATGTCAATTCTGAAGCTGATATTTAAAGGGCGCATATCTACATAGCTTGATAGTAAACCACACTATCCATGAACTTCGCAGCCTGCCTCTCCCTTTTTTATGGTAACCTAAGTGCCAGACTTTTACTGACTAAAACCAATCATGTTCCTTCTATTGTCCTTTATGTTCCTAGGCCGCGGTATCTCTTTCGAAAAACCCTGCTACTTTGTTTGAGGCACGCGTGGAACACGCCTGTCAGTTGACGGACGGACGGTGAGCTATACCCATTGGTTACCGTCCACAGATGATGGCCGGGAGACGTTTCGCGGCACCCACAGCGGCTGGTCTGCCACCCACTGCCTTGTGATCTAGTAGTCGCAAGTGCACCTGCGGAAGATGAGGTCCCAATACAATTGGTGACACGGTTAGCGCAGTGGCTGAGCGATCGACTGCTGCACTGCGTGTTGCGGGTTCAATCCCCGCACGGAACAAATATTTGTATGACTTACAGATAGTTGTTCCACCAAGCGTTCACGATACAGGAGACATTTCTAGTGTGGGGCAACGTTTCTTAAAAAAAACCTAGGTCATCTTTATGATATGAGACTCAAACATAACAGGCAAAATGTGTGACTACTCTTCTTCAATCTTCCAAAGCTGAGTGTTAGTCTCTTCCAAATCGATGGTTTTCTGTCACGGCTGACCATTTTCTTCCGGCCACTATAATGAGATCGTCTGACCAGACGGTCTTCCCATATTCTTCTACCCGTCCAGAGTCCCTCCAGGCCTTTCTTCTGCCATCCTCCGTTCAGTTTACAGCATTTATGGCCCGCCCACTTTCACTGTCTTTTGTTTTCGCTGTTGCTAACTCCGTTAGTCTAGTATCTACTTCTCTGTTCGGTATTTTACATCACATTCGTAGACAGATACGTGATTGTACTACATATTAGGTTGACAGAGTTAGGTATACCTGTGCCTAACCCTTTGAGCATAACTGGCATGATGTTACGTTTAAGTCATTTCACAGATATTCTATTGAAACATTTTGTGTGAAAACAATTTCATTGGAACAAAAACCTCTATTCAGAGGCTCTAAATCGTTTATTTAGGAGAAAGTATTGCAAGTCACGCGAATGTAAGGAACTGAATGTTTTAAACAACATTATTTGTCTGACTTATTGGGATCAAGTGGTTTTAGCTTTAAAAAAGGATGCTCTTTTGTTTTTTAAGTGGCTTTACTGCGCCTTATTCGAGTGTTTACGTTTTTGGTGTTTTTTGTTTACTCGGTTTCGTATTTTGGATAAAATAAGAGTGAGAAAGTAAAAATGAAGAGATTTGATCGGAATAAAATTTGAAACGTAAATCTGAAAAGAGCTGAGATAACTACTGCATGCCTATTTCAAGGCGAATGTCCTGTTTTAACTTACTGTTCATTTTAAGCTCAACGTTAAGTAGAGACATTTAATGGTTTATGATGATACTAAGAATAATATCAATTTAAAAGCTAGCTTATTATAGCTCAAAGTTTCGCATTTTAAGTCAAATCATAATTTTTTAATCCTGGCTCAAAAACCTAACCTAAACGTCATCAGGCAACCAGACACATTACTTTCACTCCAAAAAGGTTATGCCTATGTACAAACCTATGTACAAAAACCTTCATAAAGTACATAAAAGGACGGTCTATATAAAACAAGAAAGGGAATAAAGGGAAGGCTCGAAGGCAATATTTTGTCGTTTTCGACGGAGGATATCGAACCCTGTCAGTTGGCGGGCGTCCTGCCGCAATGCGTCACCGGGTTTACTGCATCGTCAAGATATAGGCCTTATTATTATGTACATAAGTATACATATTAAGTATCTACTTATTAGTGAATTATATAGCTTAACATCAAGGCTTGTTATCCTCGAAAGGTTTAGCAGAAGTGTATCTAACAGTGTGTTCACATGGCGATATATACATTACATTTAAGGCTTGTGTAATCCGGGGTTGTTAGAAAGAGATACCGCGGCCCCGGAACATAAAGGGCAATAGAAGGAACATGGCTGAGTTTTAGTCAATACAAGTCTGACACTTAAGTTATTTGATGATTTCCCATCCGCAAAAAATGGCTAGTGTAATTAGGTAGGTGTCTATTGCCATCAATAAGGCAAGGGTACAAATTCCGTGGCCGCCACGAAGAATTTTTTGATTGAAAAACTTGATAACTCTTTACTCAACCTGAGAATCGAATCCAGGGCCTCGTGCTCAGCACTTGAAGCCACTAGTCCAAACGTACGAGTCAATATCATAATATCACACTTCAATGCTTTGTTTTAAAAAAAGAGATAACATGTGATAACTATGATACGCCATTTTGCAATTCTAAATAACGATTACCAGAACAAGCACAAAGGCGGAACCCTAGTTTGTTCAAAATTAAATTTCAGCTCTTCCATAGATCTGATATTGCTGAATTCACAAAAGTCTTTTAAAGAACACTTAAATAAAAAAAAATGCGCCCTCTTCAAAACTTTTTAATATTTTTCGTTTAGTAAACCCAATTTAATTTTATCATTGCAAAAATCTCTTAATATTTTAATCTTTTCTCATTCTTTAATCGTTTAAATCTAAAGAGTTAAAGCCTTTTAAATGGAATTGAGGACAACCCAAACGAAAACAAAGATGAGTTTATAAAATCTTAGTAAGGTCTAAATTGATTTCAAAACTCAAATTATCAACATCCTTTTTGGTAAATAGCGGTAAATTAAAAAGAAATACAAGGTGTGTAAATAAACTTCTAGTGTTTTGGCCTCTAGTGTTTTGGCCTCTAGTGTTTTGGGCCATGAAACTGTTTTTTTTTATTAACCTATGCGGTTGTCGTCTGCTTAGCCGTGCAATTTCTGTGGATGCCCTGAGAGTAAGGCCTCCAGATAGGGCAAAAAACTAACCTTAGGGCGTCGCTAGGGGAGGGGAGGAATAGGACAGGCTGGATCTGAATGATGAAACTGTTTTTTTTTAATGGCATTTCGCAGTTCTAGTAAGGTTGTCGTCTGCTTAACCGGGTTGATGAAACTGTCAACTATTGTTCTTTATATGGGAACTGACGCAAGCCACAACATGCGCAACATCCTTACTAATATTATAAAAGCGAAAATGAGATTGTTTGTTTGTTACATCTTCACGACTACATGGCTACTAACCGATTTTGCGGTTTTTTTTGGTACAGAGATTTTTGGGACCCTGGTGACGGATATAGGCTAACTTTTTTTTTTAAAGTGAGAAATGAGGAAGAAAGAGGGAATAAAAGGAAAACTTACCTTTGCTATTACAATAAATAAGGCGCTAAGGCAAAAACTACAAGTAGCAGGTACCTGAAAATCAGGAAAGGGGAACTGTGTTACCCCGAATTAAACGCGAGCGAAGCCGCGGGCAAAAGCTAGTATGTAGATAAAAAAAAAGTTTTTCTAAAAGTAATTTTAAAACAAAAGAGGTTTTGTTTCAATGTCTGAGTCATCACACGAAAGGTCTTGTGTTTATTTTGTTACAGCCTGTATACTCACTTCGAACATCGGTATCCTCGAACCATTGTTTTTTTTCTCGCAACGGTTTTTTAAAATAACAAAGCGATTGGTGTAAAAAAAACTACGTAGGGTCAATATAACAAGTCATGTTTTGCCAATTATCACATCGCTGCTAATTAAGTTTCATTGGATCAAATATCTTTGTAACCACATCTCATTCTATTTGTTTTATTATGTTCAAACAGGATTCATTTTGGTATTCTGAGAATTATTCGCTTCGATCAAACATTTTTATCTTGGTATTAACTAACCAACTTTACAGTGTTTGTGGTATATATTTACTAATCTAATATATAAAATTCTCGTGTCACAATTTTCGTTCCCATACTCCTCCGAAACGGCTGGACCGATTTAAACGAAATTTTGTGTACATACCGGGTAGGCCTGAGAATTGGCCAACATCTATTTTTCATACCCTAAGTGAGCAGTGGGTGAAACCGCTGGGCACAGCTAGTTCTACTATATTCATGGTAAGTCACGTTGGCCTAGAAGTAAAGACCTCACCTCTCATGCATGAGGTTGTGTTTTCAAATCCAGGCAAGTACCAAAGTGACTTATTCAATTTATATGTATATACTTACTAAATTCATCTTGGAAATCACAAACATAGGTGAAGAAAAACATCGTGATTTAAAACGTGGACTTAAAATTGATTTAAGTCTGCTATGAGCAAGCGTGCTGATCAATGCTCGTGCGTTCTCTGTTTGAGAATAGCCCTTTGCCCAGCAGTGGGACAGTGGGACACTTTTTTTGTGGATGGGAAATCTTTAAATTGAAGGGTCAGACTTGTACTGACTAAAACCCACCCATGTTCCTTCTATTGCCCTTTACGTTCCGGGGCCGCGGCATCTCTTTCGAACAACCCGCAACCCCGGCTGGCGGTGGCCCTGGCAGGCCCCTCTGCTTTGCTGACATCTCTTTGAAGTGCGAGTTATAGGCTGGTTCATTATTTTTAGTATCTAATACTTCAGTGCTTGGATTAAAAGCTTAAAGGAATCCGGTGTTGAAATTCGAATCTTCACAAAACCTATAGCAAAACAATAAAAATAAGAAAATTCCAGATACGATTTACCGTTTCCATTTCCAATTCAATCTAATAATTTGATAAACCAAGAATGGCAATTTGATGGCGCGTCGTTCTATAACAGTATCATCTCACAAAAAGTTTAATTTTATAATAATAGTTACGTTTAATATTATTATGTAAAAAATGAGAGCACTTTTTCATTTGCATTGTAAGTGAAAGTATGACATTAGAGTAAAAAACAAAACATTTAATAAACTTCCGTAGAAAAGTAGGTAGCTACGTAAAATATTAACGTTATAATATATAGTTTTTTTTTTACATACAATACCCTTCGGTAGTACGGACCCCTTGATGCGCGAATCCGAATTTCCGTCTGTCTGTCTGTATGTCTGTCAAGACCCTTTTTCTCGTGAACGCGGGTAGATATCAAATCTATTAAAGGCTACAGATATACTCAAATCTGTAGCCTTTATCTGCTGTAAAAAATCAACCCTCGTTTGTACGAAACCCTCGGTGCGCGAGTCGGACTCGCTCTTGGCCGGTTTTTAATTCTCCGATTCCGGTTTTTTTTTTCTTGTAACAAAAGTTTTTCCAAAAGATTTTTATTTAAATAACATTTGATGAGGAATAAGATCGTTTTCATTTAAATGTTGATACTAATAATTAACCATAAATACTTACTGGATATCATATCGCATGACGGCGCAAATACCAGTAAATGCCCTTAACCCTCTCCCCGCGGCCCTCTAACTGTCAATTTGCCAACGATTCCCACAGACGCGTATTTTCTCACCGCAAACGAGGTTCGAGTCTCGTGTTACGTCTTATGATACCAGTTTGTGGTCGTTCTCAGCTTATCGTACTTATGTCATAGAACACCCTTTTATACAGTATGTTTAAAAAGGGTGTGGTCATATTTAGGATGTGGTATAGACATAGACCATCAAACTGAGCTAAGTCTATGGAAAAATATCATAATCGCGAAAAAATATGTGAACGACAAATATCTTAATCGAGTTCCAGGATCTGTCCTAATTCGCCATAAGATGATACTATGTTAATATATACAAGAATACTAAGCATATTATTTGCTCTAATACGGTATTATATATTTGTTATTGGTGAAATAACCATATACTACTATCGGCATTATAGATCATAGACTTATTGTTGCCGTCATTAATACTAATCTAATAATATTCTTTGCTAAGAGCCTCGACCAATAACTAAGGAGGCTCTCGTTAGGCAGCTGGATCAAGGGCTTGATACAGAAAGCGGAACTCTTAGACACGACTATATTGTCAGGAGTTCCTTTCTCTGGAGCCTTGACCATAACTTGGACCCTGTTCGCGATACCGGTGGCCTGGGTTGGTGTTTTTTGTTTTATTCATTTTTTAATAAGAAATGAAAAGTGTTATTATAAATAAACGGAATACTCTAAGACCTCATTACGTCTACTAAAGTAATTTCAATAATATCTGTGGGAAATAGCCACTTATTGTGAGTTTTATGGCTTAATAAAAAGCCGTTAATCGTTCAAACCATTTTTTCCATACCGCTTAATAGCTTTCCATTAGACACGGGAAATAGCCAGTAAATCTAGAGAGACGTCTTAATTTATTCGCAACTTAATTTTCTAGTTCAGACTAATTAAAGTTGAAATGACATGGAATGAATGAAATGAAGCGACAGCTCCATAAAAAATACTGGTCGCTTTATGCAGAAGACTGGGAGTCAATCCCAAAATAGTTGGAAAAAGGCTAAACAGATTCTGATAAATTGATGTTAATAAAACTGTCCCACTGCTAAGCAAAGGCCTCTACTTATACAGGGAAGGCACAAGCATATTGATCATCACGCTTCAGACTTATCATCATCATTTTCCTGCCCTTGTCCCATTCAATAGTCAATTCTCTCCTATCAGATGTAACGGCATCATTTACTTATATTAATTAAAAATCAAGGTTTTGAATTGAAAAAGTCACATTAGTACTTGCCCAGATTTAAAACCACGACCTTATGCATTTAGAGCGAGTTGCTTACTTCTGCGTCAGCACGACATTTTATGAAAATTATAAATTATAAAAGTTTTGACATCACGCCTGTAATCCCCGAAGGAATGGACAGAGGTGTAAAAATCTTAGAATTAGTATTGCAAAATTGATTTTTTTAGGTAAAAAATAAAATAAAGAAGGCTTTCTTATTAAGATCAGGCCACAATCAATTGAATTAGTTTCAATTATGTATTTCAAAATATAGTTGAAACGAATTGAATGCCACGGTTTGCGTAGTGGCTGAGCGATTAACTATTGTATCTACTGCTTGTCACGGGTTCGATCACCGCACGGAACAAATATTTTTATGACCTACGTGTAGTTGTTCCGGTTCTGGCTATTTGTGTATCCGAGTTTAATACTTTGTAAACGGACCCACGATACCTACATGAGAGATTATTTATAAAAATAAATATATATATAATATAAAAACTGCATATCTGTAACAATGACACATGTATTGGGTCAATATCATAAGATATGTATACGTTAGAGATTTCTTCTTCAAAACATGACAAAACGCATTACCCTCCTTCTAAGTAGGGTAAAAACGACATTGACACTCATACGGTAAGTGAAATAAACTAGTTTATTCAATAAACACTGTTTTCTAAAAAAAACTAAAGGTTATAAATGTGAGATACTGTTATTTTACATGTATCTACTAACAATAATATAAGTAGGTTACTACCAGAGGAGTCAGCCAGAGCAACTGCCTGCCGTGGTTGCGGGTTGTTCAAAAGAGATACCGCGGCCCCAGAACACGAAGGGCAAAAGAATATGGATGGGTTTTAATCAGTAAAGTCTGACACTATTTCCAGCTGTGCCCAGAGCGGGAGAAGATACGTGATGATTTGCCATCCGTAAGAAAAATAGGTTATTGGTTTTCAAATGCACATAGACCAAGAACCAGAAAGATTTTTCTCAATATTCTTGTCATAGAATGATTTTGGTTTAATCACTTCATTATTTCATTTACTTCATCATCTGCTTAGCCTTTTCCTAACTACCTCAAAATGGGCGAAACTGAAAGATATTTTTGTTTTCCGTCATTGCGATATTTTTCTTGGTTTATACTATACCTGGGAACCATCTATGTAGTTACGGAGATATTGGGGGTCAAAATTCGTATTTCAGAATTTCAATTAAATCCATCACACAATGGTGTTTCGATGGAAATACCGTAAAATGTGTTTTTTGAACCCAAAAACAAAGTCGTAAAAGTCGGGTCGGCTTTTAATCTAACCGGAGTTTACAAATTCATTAAACATTATTTTATACAAAACGAGTGATTTCCGGTTCATAATTCACTTTCTTCCGTTACGATTCGTGACGCCAAATGATTACTGTAGTAAACGGGTGATAACCATCAGTTTAACCGTTATTATCGAACTACTACGCAAAGTGCTCGACAAGCCATTATATTTAGTTTATAGCTTTACTATTGTAAAGTGCTAGTCAGTAGTTATTTCATATTAACTCTTCAACTAAGTAGTTCACCGTGTCATACTAGTTTAAACGTGTCATCGATTTATCTTTATATACAGAAGGGTAGGGTCGTATGGTATACAATCACTCAGATCCAGCCTGTCTCTTTGTTCTCCTCCCCCACCGACGCCCTAAGCCGAGGCTCGTACCCCACAGGTGCCCTAAGTTATTTTAGCCCTGGCTGGAGGCCTTAAATTTAAGGCATCCACAGGAATTGACCAGTTAAGCAGGCGACAACCTCCTAGGTTGAACTGTGAGATGGCATTCATATAAAAAACTATGATCAGCAACATTTTTTTCAGAGATTCGGGGGTCATTAACCATATCCATAGACCCTATGTCCCAAGAGAAAGAAATTTTGTTAAAATTAGTCACATTGAACAACGATTTATTTAAATTTAAAAGACAAATGATTTAGCATTAAGGGAAAGATTTTAGGTACTTTTTTTATTTTTAAGTATAAAAATCTCATTTAACCAACCGTGACACTTGGGACTCAGGGTGTATTGGTAGATCCTAGCTTATGAACTAACGAATCCCTGTAAAAAGTGCCGGTGCGTGCGTCAAACACCCTGTATAAAAGATAAAACCACTGATCACAAAATCTTAGAAACTACAAGTGTTAAACGTTTTTAGGACGTTGGTGCTCACTAAGGATTTTACAAAATTCAACCCCATAACGTGGTGGACACAGGGTGGAAAAGTTTGTATGAGAGAACGCGATTCCTTGGCCGATATTATTGAAATTATGTACAGGCATTTTACGAAATTATTAGACTATATACCATCACGCCACGACACTAAGGAGCTGAGCAACGTGTGAAACCGCTGAGTGCAGCTAGTTTATAATGTCCGTCATGTGTGTGTGGTTACTATACAGAATAAGCATTTTTTCATTTCTTTATTGATTTGACTGTAGTTTTATTAGTTCAGTTGGTACCTACTTGAAACAATAAAATGTATGTTAATTAAGTGCTACTAGTACTTATAAAGATGAGTTGTGAAATATCACGTATTATACCTATGTTTTAATGAACACGCTTAACGCTTAGCCAATAAGAAAAAATACCACTTTGTCGGCATGATTAATATGTATAATATTCCTCTTCTAAATATCAATTTACTAATGCCATCTTATCTGAGATAAACTGCGGACAGACAGACGGACACGGGACGTGATCAATCTAAAAGGGTATTTGTTAAATACGGATCCCTCAAAAAAGACAAATTGTATGCAAGAAAAAACGAGAAATATTTTATACTAGCTGTTCCACGCGGTTTCACCCACGCTGCTTAGCACCTGTTGGTCGTAGCGTGATGTTATATAGCCTATAGCCTTCCTCAAGAAATGGACTATCCAACACTAAAATAATTTTCCAATTCCAACCAGTAGTCCCTGAGATTAGCGCGTTCAAACAAATAAACAAACAAACTCTTCAGCTTTATAATATTAGTGTAGATGGAGAGTTGCTTTTCCACTTTTTTATAAAACATCTGATTATTTCAAGCATTCAAAGCAATTTCCAAATGAGGAATACCTAAAAAAACGCTTAAATAAAATCGATATCTGTTGGATTTTCAACTTTAACAGAATTGAACCGAGCTTTGAGAATTCAACACGCACCATACTTCCATTTAATTGCCAGGTGTTAGTGAAAATGGGCATACAAACGTTTTTATCTTTGCATCAAAAGACCTTGGAATTTGTACGCCGTAATCTTGTCAACAGCTTGGACTTAAAAACAAAGGTTACAGGTACATAAGACCGGACTATCGAGTTTATTTGAGGATACTTTTTATAACATTTGCCGAAAAACAAAGACTTAATTAATTTGTTTTTTCTCTAAACGTGTCATTCAAACAATGAGTTCCTACGTTGACATTTAGGTATTTAGGGCCGATTTTTCAATTCTTAGATAACTTTTATCTAAAGAGTAAATGTGACGTTTTGACAGAGTACCCATACAAAAACTGTCAAAATGACAGATTTATTCGTCAGATAAAACTTAACTGGCGATTGAAAAATCGGCCCTCAGTTAACTAGTTTTTGCCTTCGGCTACCAGTGGGTGTGTGTTGCTCGGAAATAATCCCGAAGGAACATGCTAGTAAGTAAAAAAAGTATAACCAAGAAGTCCACATTATAGTCTGATACTCCCCCACTGCTCCCCCCAGAGCGGGGGAAGTTATTTGAGGATTTCCCATCCGCAAAAAAAATGGCCTACGCTGTCCTATCATACCTTAGTACTAACGCTATAACAACAACTTTGTAAAACCAAATGATTTCAAAAGAGTAACCATGGAGTTTCTTGCCGGTTCTTTTCCATAGGAAATGACCACCCGAACCGTGCATCTTTTCTCGACATTTTATAAGTGCCCATGTAGGCCTATGTTAAATAAAAATATTTTGATACTGATAAAAAAACGATGAATAAGGATGACATGGCAAGAAAGGAGGTGTCCGATGAAATTACGAATAATAGAACTGTATGAAAACATTCTGCGCCAAATAATTTGGGATAAGGGCAGTAGAATAATTATGATGAAATAAGTTAGGTAAGCTTAGGATAATTCGAATAAAATTACCGCCCACGTTCAAAGGAAAACTCCCATAAATTATTATTAAGATCAAAAAGACAATAGAATGATAAATGTGGCTTTTGTATTTTAACAAAAGGCTATAGAAATACAAACAACGACTTTCCCGAAGTTTCATGTTGTTTTATTGACATTACCAACTAGTAAAATTCCCAAATTACCCCTATAGCATAGTAATTGTGTAATTTAGCCATACGTCTCCATCAATCAGGAATTGACGGTTACGACCGTAAATTAGACATTGGACATCAGGTATTTTTTATGTACTTACATTAAATTATACCTCGAATGACTCAAGTTCAAGGCTTAATTGTACCTATTCATTATTAAAGTAGGTATATAATTTAGTCATCTATAAGTACTATATATACAACTAGCTGTTCCTCGTGGTTTCACCCACGCTGCTCAGCACCTGTTGGTCGTAGCGTGATGTTATATAGCTTATAGCCTTCCTCAATAAATGGACTATCCAACACCAAAAGAATTTTTCAATTCGAATCAGTACTTCCTGAGATTAGCGCGTTCAAACAAACAAACAAACAAACTCTTCAGCTTTATAATATTAAAGTATAGATAGGTATTTACTTTTTTTTAATTGCTTAAAATTTATTTAATATTTTCCAAGTCCTTACATAAATATACCATCAATAATAATTTAGAGTAACTATCTAAAATCCGTACAAGTCAACAATTATTGGGCGTCAAAAAATTCATCTACATCGCTGTCAATAGGAAAAGTGCCTAGAAGGCCGGCAGCATTACCACGTTGGATGGCAATGCTAATTCTTTGGCTAAAATAAAGGCTATGTATTTACCTAGTTCAGTTTCTAAGTAGACTTTAACAAGTCACTGTCACGGTCTAGTGTAGGGCGTTCACAGAATAGGAACTACATAATGACGAAGCCGCTAAATCTATGTCCGACAATCATTAGCTAACGCACAGAATAGGTATGTGTCCGTGATTCAACCTGTGCTGTATGGATCGGAATGCTGGGCACTGAATAAGACGGACGAATAAAGTTTGCATGCAGCAGAGTTGAGAATGAGCAGTGACTGAAAATGAAGAGAGCAAGATATAAGTTATAGAAAATACGAAAAGGAGTCGTCTGTCTTGATATGGGCATGTGATGAGGAGGGATGCAACACATGTGACTAAAAGAGTATGGAAGAAAAAGAAAATATGGATAGATTGTGTGAGGAACGATATGAAATAAAAAGGAGTAACTATATGCAACGTTTGAAAGGGGAGAAAGGAAAAAAGAACCGCTTCGCTGACCTCAAATAACTTGGGACAAGAGCAGATAGAGGATGAGGAATAATTATATACTGACAAAATCTGTCTTACCACAGGATAGTACTTAGGTATCTTTTCCAATAAATTCCATGGTTTCATCTAGCTGTTACCGTTACTTAGACCCAACTTCTTTCCTTGGCTAGACCAAAAAATCGCTAGTAAAGAATTCAAATAAGTTTGCATAAATTTATCCAGTACCAGACCACAATAACAACGGACTTGGTAAGTGAAATGGATCTCATTTATCCAGTAGTGAGACATCTTAGGCTAAATAGACTGATAGAGCTTCGGTTTTCAGGGTTAATTTGCAACTATTTATGAATCAGAGTTATAGCAGCAGACAATAATAGAAAACACATTAATACCAACTGTCATTAAACAAAAAATAACTCCACCAACATTTAAAAAGCACAAATGCGACAATCAAAATCGAACAAAAATAACGACAATTACACTTGACCTTTGCCAACAAAAGGTTTGACGTCACGGGCCACAAATAGCCACAGACCACAGAGTACAATAGACCGGACGCGGTTCCGTATCACAAACCTGCCTGCAAGCGGACTCGCGAGCTCTTTTGTTGCACATCCACTGACCCACTTGCAGTGCTACACCTGTTATGTAATACTTGGTATTATGCACGTGGTATTATAGATGTTGCAATGTATATTTTGTTCTTCTTTGAGAGAGATTTTACTAAGCCGCACAGGCCCCGCGTGGTGGATTACTGTCCAGCTAGTCTCAGAGCAGAGGCCGGCTGTGCCCATAAGTAGGAAATAAGCAGATTAAGTGATTATGGTAGAGTTTTTAAAGCTTTGTTTGGCGATGAATTAATATTTCTTGATTTGTGAGCACTGATGGTGAATAATACTTACTAATATTATAAAAGCAAAAGTGAGTTTGTTTGTTTGTTACGTCTTCACGCTTCAATGGCCAAACCGACTTTGATGAATTTGATGATAAAATAAAATGTGAGAAAAGGGGGAGTAAGAGGGAAGAAGTTTCACCAAAAGCAAACTACTTCGTTCCTACTAGTTCTACGTCGATATGAGGTGTTACAAAATCGTAGAACTAAGTGGACCAAAAATTCTCATTGGTCTACCTGTTCTATTAAGAACTCAATTTTAAAGCTAACCAAAAATTCTTAAAATGTTAGTACCTATTTCGAATTTATCCAATTGTGTTTTGTTGCCGTTTTCATTTTAACCTAACATATATAAGTATTATTAACTAGCATTTATTTGCCATATCACATTATACTCATTAATATACAGAACAACGCCAAAGGATGCGCACACGCATGTCACAGGAAGTCTCCGTATTCGTCGCTTATTCTGATACTTATTACAATGTTGGATCCGGTAGGTTTCGCGGTAACGCCTGTCATTGTGGTCCTTAAACATACAATGTCGTCATCTAGTCTTTTTTGCGGATGGTAATACCATCAAATACTTCCCCTGCTCTGAGCGGAGCGGGGGCAGTGTCAGACTTTTACTGACTAAAACCCATCCATGTTCTTTTTTATGCCGGTTATAGAAAAAAAAAGGTACCTAGCTGAAAAATCTAATGACAGACTGTGTAAGAAGTAAGCTAATTTAGGACTTCGATATTTTCATTCCAGTAACAGATTTACTACTTTTAAAAATAACAAAAGTTATTTCATTTCCATCAGCTCATTCACTACGAAGATACTTTAATGTGTGTACTGAAATTTTCTAAAGACAGTATATTTCTTTGCAAAATTTTCAACAAAAAAACCAGCCAAATGATTTTACCCCCGCGCTCAAAGGCCGTTATCACAACATTCACAGAGCGCATAAAGAGACGAAAATGCAGGAATTAAGAAATTTTAACGAAGAGATTTTGGCTAAACCGTCGTAATGAGGGTAAACATGATTACAGTCATAAAGTTCGTCTGCAGTCCTCATAAACTGACGGACGAAACACTAAATATTATCTTAAAACTGCAAAATCCACGTGTTTCACAATTTACACCCAACATAACCGAGATATACTTTTATCCACTCAAGCGTCCATGGCTAATAAGGTATCCAAAATCAAAGGAGCGTTGTACGTCCAAGCCGCGCAACCAATATACCCTTGAACGTCCAGATACGCGCGGCCCTGAATCAAGCGCTACCGCGCTCGCATGCTGTGACAAAAACCTACATAACTACATAACCACAATAGCTAGGGTAATGAAAAAAACAACGAAAAATTTATAGAAGAACACACATTTAACCTATGTATATTTAATTATCTAAAAATCTAATTTAGGATATTAAAAACGGGTGTAAACCTTGAATTTGGAGAAAAATAAACATATAAATTTTATTAATTCGTACCACAACGCAATAATATTGTTTATTTTACCAATAAAACAATCTCACAACAAACTAGACGTAATGTCCTTTCATTTGGTGCATGGATGTTTAAGTTTTGTTAACGCTAAGTACTTAAATTAATCAAAACAAAACACCTCTGTTTATAATTTTAACGTGATGTGTCGGAGTGATTTCGACTCGCTCGCGAACGCAAAATATAAGCAATATGGCCGCCTAAGGCCTCCCACACACTTTTACGCAACTTAAAAAAAGGTAGTAATGCTTTTAAGTTGGGTTTTAAATAAAACGCTAATAATATCTCAGAAAAGGTTGTTAGTGTTTTTCCAATAAGCCTGTAATGCGCATGGTATATTACGATTACGACATCAATATTTTCAAAAACAACTAAGGAAATAAGCGCAAATTCGTATACCGATACCTAGTTAATGATTTTTATTAAATATGAGAATTAAGTAAATTGTCAAAACACACTAGGAAAATAAAGTGCCACCAAGCAAGCGAATAAAACATTACATCCAAAACAGCAAAAATATTGCAAACATATTTTGTCGTTTGTATCGACCCTTATTTTGAACCATTGTAGTTACGTCCGTGGATACTGAACCATCCACATCAAAAAACCTGAGGAACACAATGATATTTTTAAGGAATCTTCCACGAATACAGTATATTTACGTTTTTAAAGTGCATTATTATGTTTATTACGAACTATTACTCGTTCTTTAAATATTATTTTACTGCAACACAACGTAAATAGAACTAAAATTTGATCGAGTACTGAAGAGCGACAATTTTTTTCGAAACACCTACACTTTGAATTCAAAATATGACTCAATTTTACAATTAAAACTGTGCTATGTATACGTAATTATAAAGCACAAATCATCTAGTTTATTTTGATGTATAATCTAAGAAAAAATAAATAAAACTCAAGTACTTACGACATAATCTAAAAACACTTGTTGACCTTACACCACAGAACAACACACTGCGACTGAAGAATAATATTTTTTAACCATTCGTCAAGGCTATATTATACTGCCATCTGTTTTTTGTTTTGAGTATTTCTTTAGCTATCGATTCAACTAACAAAACTCTCAAGCAGTACCGTAGATTTTTCATAGATGTCGATTTTATAAAAGTAGTCGCTATGGCTAATGGAGTATCCAGGACGTACAACGCTCCCTTGGTTTTGGATACCTTATTAGCCATGGACGCTTGACTGGATATTAGTTGCGCGGGCTGGACGCTTGAGTGGTTATGCTGAGTGGCGCCATTAAAAAGGAGATATTTATCACCACTTTTAAAAGCGATGAAAGGTATATATTTTCCGGACAACTATCTCTCTCGATGGACTAATAAATAGGCTTCGGAAACTGTTTGATATTTTTAATGGTTTCTGTGTTTCATCCTGTGCGGGCAAACGTCATACGACTGTTGTAAACATATAAAGTTACTAGCTTTTGCCCGCGGCTTCGTTCCCGTTAAATTCGGTGTAACACAGTTCCTCTTTTCTGATTTACAGGTATCTGCTACCTGTAGTTTTCCCTAGCGCCTTATTTATTGTATTAGCAATCTCAATCTTTTAAAAATAAAATAGTTTATGTCCGTCTCCAGGGTTCCAACTATCTCTGTACCAAAATTCATCAAAATCGGTTTAGCTATTTAGGCATGGAGACGTAACAAACTCAAATTCACTTTTATAATATTAGTAAGGATTGACTTCGTCGTAAGCACATGAAAAACTTTTCACTGCTGTAACTCTAAATTATGTACGGTCAACAAAAGAAATAAGTAACCAGGTTCACCAGATATGGGTGAATTTTACTTAGACGCCGCGCCGCGCCGCTTGGATGTCATCAATTCAACTTTAATTTATTTAAATAACTGTTTTTCTTTTTCTATCAAATAAATGTAACTTTATTCGAAAACGTTGATGAATTTGTAAGAAAATTTCAAATGTATCCGACGAGAATGTTTAGCTATCTTTTTTGTTGATTGTACGTATAATGAAACATTTATGTATTTATAGGTATTTTAAGATAATATATGCTTATGGTTTGCGGTTAACAACGGCAACGGCTCGCCTAACCTAAATCCATTTCTCGTAACATAGCATAATAATCCACATAATGATACACTTGCCACACAACTTCCAATATACCACAACAGCAAAATGGGTTTACGATGCTAAGGCCTAGTGTGAGAAAGAGACAGAGCTATACATGGTGTCTCTCGGCGTCTCTTTCCCACACTTGCACTCTCTTCAACCTTTTGAAAGCTGGGCGTGCCCTCCACGCCTAGCAAATCATATTACCTAAATTTTTGTCACATATTTGTGCCGTTGGCGTCCAGGTCACACGCTTGCTTATTACATATATGTGACAATGGCGTTCAAAAGGTTAAGACGTAATGGCAACCCACTGTTGTTGTGGATAATAGGTTATTTCTGAGTTATCATTCTTTTGTTTTAACTGTAAAATTGCTCTCAAGTAAGATCTACTGAAGGGGCTTTCTTTGTTGGGTCCACAGAATGTCCGCATTCATTTGTTTTAAAATGATAAACTGCAATTTCAATGAAATACTGTTCATGCTAAGACATTCCGCTTCGATTAACATTAACAGCGTTTTCTAGCAATCATTTTTTTAAAATCAATGTTATGAAGTTAGATGAACACACGTATTTTAGCAATGAGCCTTTTGAGACCCTGTATGTTCTGTGGGTTGTCCGAAAAAAAGCCGCGGCCCCGGAAAACAAGGGGCAAAAAAAGGAGCAAGGGTGGGTTTCAGCCAATACAAGTCTGACACTCCCGGCGAATTTCAACCAGTAAAAGTCTGACACTCCCTTCTGCACCGCCCAGATCATTTGATGGATCATTTGATGAATTCACTTCCGAAAAAAAACCTTGTAAATAGAGCTAGTTTTATTTGTTATTTATACAATATCATTTTTTTATTTCATAGAATGCATTGTTGGTCACCTGTACTACTGACTACTGAACTTGAGGTCCAGAAGGCCTACTATGACATATTAAAGCAGAACTTATTCCACTGAGTGAAAGAGATGGTGCTAGACACCCTGTATAGCTCTGTCCCTTTCCCTCAGCGGAATAAGTTCTGCTTTAACCCGTCATGGTAGCTGATCTGGGCTCGATTATTCTCAGTTGCACCCAAAGAGTCTGGAACGTGCGCCCGTTTGATTAGGCTCACCTACTATTATATGGAACTTTAATCATTTCTATTATACCTTGCTTCATTGTAATGTAGTTATATTGATTAATTTAAGGGGTTCCGTTTTTTCCTTTTGCGATAAAAATGACCAAGCATATCTTTTAAATATTTAAAAGACATGGTCATTTATATCGCAAATTGGTACGGAACCCTCGTTGCGTGAATCCGTGTTTAGCTAAATTGATTATTTTTAACTAGCGACCCGTCCCAGCTTCGCACGGGTGTTACAAATCTTTGAAAATCCCCACTTTTCTCTACTATAATATGTATGTAATATGTATAAAAACCTTCCTCTTGAATCACTCAATCTATTAAAAAAAACCGCATTAAAATCCGTGGCGTAGTTTCAAAGATTTAAGCATACAAAGGGACATAGGGACAGAGAAAGCGACTTTGTTTTATACTATGTAGTGATGAAGCCATTCTACCTTGTTGATTGATCGTTAGTTATGACCATAAAGCTATAATTCTTGTTATAAAGACTTGTATAGCCTATAAAAAGTTCATTGTTAAAATAATTTCAATAAATGAAAAATAAGTAACAATTGTTTTAATGGCTGACAACATGTGTGATGAATACAATGTATTGTATTAATTACACGTGTTTCTTAAATATATCAGTCTTGCATAGAAAGGTTTACACACATATGACATAAGTGTGCATAGTCCTCGTGTAAGTTAACCAAGATTTTTGTGTGGTTCTTAAAAGCGACTGACCTCTGAGTTTGTTTCGGCTGTTTCTGCTCAGAGTAGTCGGGTAAAAAACACCGGCGTCACCTTGTTTAAAAAAAAACGACATGTAAAACCCACTTGCACAATAAACATAATATATTTTATGATTGCATTTACCATGTATGGCGTTTCACACACTAAGCTATTTATTGATTGCAATATACTTAAGTGTTCTAAGTATACAATACTAAGTTCCTAATCTTATCTTGCTTTATCACAAACTGAACTATTCGAGATAAGCTCATTCACCATCACCACGCTCATAAACCCTGAGAGCATATCCTTAGGCAGATGATTACAATCCCAGACACTGTGAAATGTATAAAGGAAGAGCCCGAATTAGTAAGTAAGCAAGAAGGTATTAGGGATGCCTAGCTAGCAAAGGGACCAGGGCCACTGCCTGCCTGGGTTGCGGCGAGTTGTTTGAAAGGGACAGTAAGGCCCCGCCACACAAAGGGCAAATGAAGAAATATGTATGGGTTTTAATCTGTACATGTCAGCCCCACCCAGAGCGGGAGAAGTTATTTTATGATTTTCCATCAGAAGAAAAAGGGATACCTACCTTATCCACGCGTACCAAGTGTAGGTACATTTATGTAAACATATCTTACATATTAACATTGCCCCACACTAGGATTTTTTCCTGTACCGTGGGTGCGTTTACAAACATTCAAAGTATATTATGTATTCCATGCAAATGTTTGTTCCGTGCGGGGATCGAACTCGCAACACGTAGCGTAGGAGTCGATCGCTCAGCCACTGCGCCAACCGTGCCTTCGGATTATTATTTTTATTAGCTAATGCTTAGGTACTGTTGATTTTTTTTTTAATTTATTAATCAATAATGCCATTGTGTTTAAATTAACATGACACAACCGAAATATCATCAACGCAGAAGGCTATTCAAATAAAATTTTGTCATATAAGATTGAACCTTTGACCATGAGCTCAAATATGAGACATCAAATTGTTTAGACAATAGTTATATAACTTCGTGTCATAATGCCAAGCGTATTATGTAAATTAGTAGGCAGGCAACATTGTGGAAATTCTAAAAAGCGACGTATTATGTGGGCAGGTAACATTGGGAAAATGTAAAAAAAGAAATATAATTATCAAAAAATCAAAATCATTTATTTGCGCAAATAAGATGCAGAAGGTTGACAAGTAGACAAAATTGATCTCTTATTTTGCCTTTAATTTCGGCGTGCAAATTTAAAACATTGTGAAATATTTTTTATTTTGTTTATCCACATGGCCATAGATTCATTTCACAGATTTGGTGTTATTAGGTTAATCCTATCCTTCTATTAATATTAAAAATGCGAATGTTTGTGAGGATGTATGGATGTTTGTTATTCTTTCATGTCAAAATGGCACAGCGGAACTTAATGAAATTTGGCACAGCGGTAGATTATAGTCTGAATAATACATAGGATATTTTTTTTAAACTACGCGGGCTGCGGGCGCCAACTAGTAGAAATATATGGATTAGGTTCGCCACATATTAGTTGGAACTTAAACGTTACTGGCGGAACAGAAGTGTACAATTAGGATCAATTCTACCTGTCCCTTCGGGCATTGCAAGCGTAATATAACGTTAATAGTATTTATAGTTTTTTAGGGTTCCGTACCTTAAAAGGAAAAATGGAACCCTTATTGAACCACTTTGTTGTCCGCCTGTCTGTCAAGACTTTTTTATCTCGGGAACACTTGAAGGAGCCGAGTGGAAATTAAATCCTTATACTCCACTCTGTGGTACATTCTCTAAGTCAAAAGATATGGTTATTTATTTTTAAATAAACTTATCTGATTTTATAAAGTCAGTTAAGGGTAGTACTCATAATTACAAACAGCGATTACAATATATATTTAAACACGAACAAGATTGTAATTGACAACGTACACAATAGGACAATTGCTTTATGTAACAACACATTTTTTTTTACAATTAAACACTCTGTTTAAATTAGCCATATGGCTTGTAGCTAGGGTTGCCAAATATACTGTTAAAAACAGTATTATATTAGTTTTCGTTTCGTGTTTCATTTTACTTTTGATCCAAAATAGGGATGATAATGATTTAATTTTTTAATAAGAAATATGTATTTTTTTAAAATGTACAAAAAAAAACGTTTGAAAAGTTAACTAAAAAAAAATTACCAACTTATACTAAGAGTTTACACACACTTGTTATGTGTTGGACATAAAAAATACCCTTATTTTTTCTTAAAAATTGTCTATTTTCCTATTCATACAACAATAAATGTACTTTATTTTCTAGTAAAAAAAAGTTGGCAGCCCTACTTGTTAGCCTTGTTTAGACGAGTGTATAACAGGAAGATGTTGACAGACATGAAACAGTAGAATTAGGAGCAATGCAGTGACTGTTACCATAATTAGGACAGTACTCAGTTAATTATTACGAATGATAATACAGATAATATGGTACAGACAGTATGGGCATGAGTGAGAGATGACTTTCCTATAAGTTTGTGTTGCCAACATCGCAACAACAGACAATGAAATATTACACTTCAATTTTGCCTTTCTATCATTGGATTACATTACACACTAGCTGTTCCACGCGGTTTCACCCACGCTGCTCAGCACCTGTTGGTCGTAGCGTGATGTTATATAGCCTATAGCCTTCTTCAAGAAATGGACTATCCAACACTAAAAGAATTTTCCAATTCCAAGCAGTAGTCCCTGAGATTAGCGCGTTCAAACAAACAAACTCTTCAGTTTTATAATATTAGTAATAGTATAGATTTCAGAAAGAAAAATACAATTAACGGGACTCATTAGAGACCGAGATCATAGAAGAAAAATGTTTTTTTTTTCATACTAAATAGGTATGCGTTTGGCCGCAACTCGTCCAATGTGAAGCGATGATGCAGCCTACGGTGGAGCACGCTTGCCTAGACGATACCGATTCACTCTTCTAATCCTTACCATCCTTACTAATATTATAAAAGCGAAAGTGAATTTGTTTGTTACGACTGCACGCCTAAATGGCTAAACCGATTTCGATGAATTTTGGTACAGAGAAAACTGTGTAGTTTTTATTTTAAAAGTGAGTAATGAAAGAGAAAGAGTAAACAAAAAAGGAAAACTTAGCTTTGCTATTACAATAAATAAGGCGCACCACCAAAACGCAAAACTACAGGTAGCAGGTACCTGCAAATCGGGAAAGGGGAACTGTGTTACCCCGAATTTAACGCGAGCGAAGCTACGGCAAAAGTTAGTCTTCAATATATTTCTAACTTATTAACCTGACCGCTAGGAAACTGGTCTTATTGCGGGAACTAAATCAACTTTATAACAAGTTTTTACTTCAAATAGACAAGTCGTCATTAGTCTATATTTGATGCCAGATAATCTAAATCGATGACATTGATTGCACTTGCTAACTTGCCTACACTTTCTACTAAGGCAGTTGTGTCACTGCAAGCGGGTGTTTAAGCTGGTAACAAAATATAACGAGTAGTGTCATCTACAATAATTGTTCTGTTGGTACCTTTATTATCTATGAATACTTCTGTCAGTTGTTGTTAAGCTATCTCCATGTATCATTTATAGGCGACTTCGCAGCGGGCAAAAGCGTAACACAGTCCGAATTAGGGGTAACACAGTTCCCCTTCTTGATTTACAGGTACCTGCTACATGTAGTTTTTACCCTTACGCCTTATTTATTGTAACAGCAATGCTAAGTTTTCCTTTTTCTTCCCTCTTTCTCCCTCAAAAATCAATCTTAAAAAAAATTTGCATATGTCCGTCTCCAGGGTCCTAACTATCTCTGTACCAAAATTCATCAAAATAGGTTAGACCATTTAGGCGTGAAGACGTAACAAACAAACTCACTTCCGCTTTTATAATGTTAGTAAGGATGGGCCTTTAGTAAATTTTGGTGGAAACATAGTGCAAAATGTCGTCAAATGTTATTGCAAGCACTATAAGCTTAAGGGCAGAGCAAATTAGAAGGATTGGGAGTTTCCCGTGGAAAACTACCTCATATTGGAAGTATTAAGTATTGGTACTAAAATCGCCATTCATGATCGCTTGCCTAACCGCTTTTCTCTCTCACTCTTACAATGTAAATATATATATCTCTCGCTTTTCTGCAATACTCGATTCGCTCATTACAACTTCCATTCTACTCGCCACTTATAGAAAGATTGCTCTAACGAGAAAACGATAACTTGACTAAACTGGAAATCAGCTATCCTACCATGACGTCTTAATGCAGAACTTATTCCACTGAGGGAAAGAGACAGAGCTATACAGGGTGTCTAGCACCATCTCTTTTTCACACAGGAATAAGAACTGCTATAAGATGTCATGGTAACCCTACAGCAATTGCTGCAAAAACTTAATTTATCTGATCATACTTTACGAGTGGGTGACGGGAGCCGCCGCTGAAACATGTTACTGGGTTGGGTTGCCCCTTTATGGTCTCTTTATCTGCTTTCTACAAAACTTACACCTTTTTCACATGTAGGTAGGCAGAAACCAGCTTTCTGTTTGGGAATTATTGGATACGAATACTTACTGCTCTACCAACCATTTACTCCATCAGTTAGCATTCTTTAAAACAAATTTTGATTAGTGGAAACCTTCACAGACAGATTACAGGGGGCCTAAAATGGCCGCTTTAGCATAATCATAATTAACTAGCTTACGCCCACGGCTTCGCCCGCGTGATATAAAAAAGTATCCTGTGTGGTATTCCAGACTATAATCTACCTCTGTCCCAAATTTCATTAGCATCCGTTCAACCGTTTTAACGTGAAAGAGTAACAAACATCCATACATCCATCCTCATGATATTAGTAAAAAGTAGGATTAGCAGATTTTTTTTCTGTTTTGCACCTACCACTTTTTGTCTCTGCATCACCCAAAGGTTGACTGGCAGAAAGTGCCTATGGCATTAAGTCTGCTTCTGTACTTTGTGTTAAATAAATAGTAGGATAATAATATGAATCACGTTAAAATTTCTAAGATGGCCACGGACGCAGCTAACATTATGAACAGCATGGCCAGTTTAGGCTCCCAAAACGGTTGTGGACACCTCACGTTGACAGATAGTCAGTTCAGTGTACGGAGCTCCAGCTACCCTACCATGAAGTCTTAAAGCAGAACTTATTCCGCTGAGGGAAAGAAACAGAGCTATACAAGTATACAGGGTGTCAAGCACTATCTCTTTCCCTCAGTGGAATAAGTTCTGCTATAAGACGTCATGGTAGGCCTACAGTGCCGATTAACCTAAACATATTTGGCACACTTTAGCGATCCATTGTTTCGCATTATGCCAATTCATCGAACTTAAGGCAGCGATATTTTCGATTACCAATATTTATTAGGGTAGTTAGTGCTTGTACCAATTATTATGCATAGTAATATAACAGCTGGTTTTATGAATGTTTATTACAATTTCCAATTACAGTAAGTACCTAGCGGGCCGATAAGACATAACATCCATGTGTAGAATATTTACATCATTTATTCATTACTAGCTTTTGCCCGCGGCTTCATTCACGTTTAATTGGGGGTAACACAGTTCCTTTTTCCTGATTTGCAGGTACCCGCTACCTGTAGTTTTTGCTCTAGCTCCTTTTTTATGTATTATAAGGTAAGGCTAAGGTTTCCCTTTTCTTCCCTCTTTCTCCTTCATTTCTCATTTAAAAGAAAAGTTCCCAACTATCTCTGTACCAAAATTCATCAAAATCGGTTAAGCCATTAAAGCGTGAAGAGGTAACAAACAAACTCACTTTCGCTTTTATAATATTAGTAAGGATTTAGCTGAATACCAGTATCTTAGATGGAACGATGGAACGAATGCCTATAGGACCTCTGAAAAATCTACAACCCAGTTCGTACAAGGTAATATCGCCTTGGTAAGACTAGCGGTCAGACTTTCGGCGTACTGACTACTTGTAAATACCGTCAAAGATCTTCAAATGACAGCCGAAACCAACGACTTAACTTGCTTTCCGAGGCATAAGAAACTCAGTACGTAATGGATGGTTTCCCGTCCACAGATTGACAGTGGAAAGCTGCTATTATTTAGCCGCGAGGAAATTAAAATAAATTGATCGATTTTCAAAGTTGGGCACAGCGCACACAGTTCAAATTCCAACAGTCCACTTCTAATATAATCAACCTCACCTTACACTTAGTTGCCTTTACCTCGTTATTTGGTACACCATAATCTATGTACACAAGATATCATGGTATCTAAGCCCCCTTCCTGATGGCTGATATCTTCTTCAGTCTTTGAGTGAGGATAAACATTAGCGACGCGTCCGATAAGAGATCATATATAAATAAATATGCTATCAAAGTTATCGTCACGTTGATAACGTTTTACGATAAGTGTCAATGCTCTTTTAGCTTCATAATATACACAGATTTTGTAGTATACAAGAGAGCATCCATCAATTACGTTCCATGATTTTACATAAAGTTGTTTTAAGCTGCCGGAATTGCGGATTGTTCGAAAGAGATACCGCGGCCCCGGAACGTAAAGGGCAATGGAAGAAACATGGGTGGGTTTTAGTCAGTACTAGTCTTACACTCATCACTCCGTCCAGAGCGGGGGAAGTTTTTGATGGTTTCCGACCCAAAAAAATCACCTTTAATTATAAAGACGCTCAGAAGTTCAGTCTTGAAACATCCTGTCCTAAACCGGCTAAACCAAAACTAAGAATATACCTTCCAAATACGCTTCCATCTACCTCCAGAGTGGTTTTGATATCGTGGTCGAATTTTGCTACGGAACTGAAGGTATTTCTTCAGTATGTTTTCTAGTTACCTCTACAATCTCAGAGGAATATATTTTCCATACACGGGTTTATCTTGAATTGATTCGAGTCATCCGCCTGTCCATCTGTCGCGGAACTCTTGGAATAGATCAAAGCACCTGTTTGTTTAACACAGTGACACAGAAACACCTATATTTGTATGTCACGGTTAATTTAACACATTGCCGCTTCACCAGAGTGATCTCAATGGGCTCTCCCTCGATACTGGCCTACAAATCATTAATAAAATGCTCGACCTGGCCTTCGGGCATGCTGGTAAGCTATTCAATGAGCCGTAGATCATGTTTTATTTTATTCTATATAAATTAACGTTACAATATGCTTAAGTGTAGTTAATTACATACATATAATTATGCTGCGTTAAGAAGCAATTATATATTGTTTCCAGAACAATCACAATGGTAACGCATTATAAGAACCTACTTCTTCAAGGCCTCCACAATTTGAAGTCTCAAAGAATGTAAGGTACCTACTGGTATCAAAAGAATCTTATGAACTGTTTAAGATAATAAACATTATGCAAATATATACAAAACATTTGCATACTCGAAGACACCCCTGAGTTCGACAAAAAGGCACACATTTGTTAGTGTTAGTGACCTTTCAAGATGCCATTTAACAGGAAAGAAGACCATGTTTGCTCAAATCAATAGCCAACTTTTGGCCAAACGTTTGGTACGACTCGTCCGATTATAAGCTGATGATCTTTGGCCAAATTAATCTAAATGAGAATGATCTTGGAAACTTTCCACGTGAACCACGTAATGACACGAATAACAACAGGTGCATCACATCGAACATATGAGAGAGAGATTCGGCGCAATCTGAAAACATTAGTGTAGGGCTTGTGCGCAAATCGTTGGCAAGACCCTCGTTATGACACACATTACGAAAAAAATTCTTAAGATGTCACTAGAACAATAGGCACATATTATTGTGTCAGTAAAGGAGCGACCTTTCTTGATCGAAAGCGATTTCCATAACCTATCGCCGCAGGTTTGTATGAGCGGTGGCAACAAACTGTTTGGTGATTAGTTACCAAGCCAACAGTAATGACAAAGATAAAATGCCGCGTACTTTGAACACAGACTAGATAGCTACCCAACTACCCATATTGTTGTCTGCATGTCTTTTCCGGACACAGCACTTTCTGAATTTTGCTGGAACAGCTTTAGCTGCGATTTGGTTACACAGAATTTGGTGTTTTAAAACAGCAACCGTGAGCACTTCATTGTAGTCGATATGACCACAGTATGAAGTCTTCTTGCCTTCTGATATCGGGTGTTAAAGAAAACTTTAAACAAATATTATATTTAAAAAAAAAAAACGAATACATGTCTCTCGTATTCGTCTCAGCAAACTCATTCATTTGAAACCCATGTCATGGGTTTGCATAAAAAATAACTAGACCGCCATCTTTGGGAATCCGCCATATTGGATTTAGAAATACGTCAGTCAACCATGAATTGAAACTAAACATGTTTGCAAAATTTCAGCCCAATCAGAAATCGAAACGTGGGTTAAAAACTTTTAAATTAATAGTTTTTATTTACACAGTTACAGGGGAAATAAATGCGTGGTAAAAGCCCGTGTCGAGAATTTTCATAATTGTAAAGAAAGACGTCTCCAAAGAAAGTCAACTGTAGAATGCTGACATCTACTAAGGCCACAAGAAACCCTAAGAAGAGAAATATACCCAGTTAAAAAAATATTAGAAATCTTATAAACAGTTTGAGTATCGGCTTTCATGCCCTCTACTCGTACATAATACGGTACTTATTATTTAGAGGTAGATTTCAATACAATTCAAATGGGGCTACCACTTCAAAATTCACCAAGTACTGACAAAAAGCGGGTTGGTCCTTAAATTAAACAAGTATGTTGTTGCGTGTTTAGGCAAAATCACAATCGCATGTATTTCATGGAACCTTGAAACTAAACATCTGCAATCAACAACAAATAATGACAACATTGTCTGCTTACTGAAACCTTGTATACAGGATGACAAACATAATTGGTACCTATCTAGCATTTATCAAATTAAGCACCTAAGGATAACCTTCACTATTGTTGTTGCTGGGAAATGTTTAAAGAGAATATTTGTAGATTGACTTCAATGAGACATTCAGCCAGACGCTGCAGCTGAATAAAGCAGTTTCGAAAAATCTAAAAAAACGGAAACTTAAACTTGCGATTTAAACAGCCATCTCTTTTGACTGCGTAGACTTAGAGGGTTCAGGGTTTTCCACAGCACCAAGGGACCACAGACTTGAATGTATAGTTTTAATTTCAACTAGATAGTTCCACGCTTTCCCGAGATACGGGTCTTGACATATGGACAACGAAGTGATCCTAAATAAAATTTCCCTTAAAAGAATTTTTTTGTTGCATTGATTTAACAAAGGTTATTCTGTAAATTGGTTTTTAAGACTATAAAAGATATACCGATACAAAAGAAGGGGTCACAGACTCTCTCAAATTCAGACATTATCTCGATCAAGCCATATTAGGTCCCTCTTTGAGGAATGGCTGGAGAGGCGTCATGGCGTCCTCACCTACCGTCTGACGCAGGTCCTCACCGGACACGGAAGTTTCGGGAGGTTCCTGCACATCATAGGGCGGGAGGAAGCGCCCGGGTGTCATCATTGTGACGATCGCCCGGAGGACACGGTGGAGCACACAGTGGCGATCTACCCAGCTTGGGCGGATCACCGCCGTGCCCTGGTTCAGGCCATGGTCCGGAGCGAGAGGGAATGGGAAGCGGTCACCACCTTCTGCGAAGCAGTAATGCTAGCGAAGGAGGTGGCCGGGCGTTTGAGGGAGAGAACATCTGCCCAACCCAGCCGCCGCGGGAGACGCCCATGGCGCCGGGCGCCGCGAGACGACTCCCGGCCACCGTAGATGCGGGCCTGTGGGCGGTGAGCAATGGGTAGTTCACCGTCCGTCCGTCGATTGACGACAGGCCGTGTCTACGGCGCGTTCGTGTTTCACGCGCGCCTCAAAGAGAGTCAGCAAAGCAGAGGGGCTTGCCAGAGCCTCCGCCTGCCGGGGTTGCGGGTTGTTCGAAAGAGATACCGCGGCCTCGGAACGTCAAGGGCAATAGAAAGAACATGGGTGGGTTTTAGTCAGTACAAGTCTGACATGCCCCCCCGCTCCACCCAGAGCTGGGGAAGTCATTGGGTGATTTCCCACCCCAAAAAAAAAGGCATATTAGGTTAGAACCGTGCATATTAGTGTCTGTGGACTCTGTGGTAGTCTTTAAAAGAAAGTACAACATAAATTGATGATTGATAATCATGTAGATCAAACTCATCTTATGTAAGGGATCAGCAAAGCCTGCCAGGACTACGGGTTGGTTCGACAAAGAATCTGCAGCCCCAGAACATAAAGGTTAAGAGGGGACGTGGATGGTTCTTAGTTTAATACTTGTCTCACACACTTCCTTCTGCCCGAAGAGAGCGGGAGGAGTCTTGGAGATGATTTCCCATTAAAAAAAAATAAGCAGTCAAAGTATTTAGTATCGCCACACACATCCGACGATATCTAGTACTTCGACTGTAATTGATCATCATTATATCACACTTACTCAGACTAGAAGTTACGTTACTTCTCCGTAGCTGTCAACACGACACAAACATCTCAATAACTAGCGAAATTGTAGACGGAACACTTTCTAGGCGCATCTTAGTACTTACTTACGTAGGTCTTACCGAGTACCTACATAACTTTCACTTCAACTTTCCAACACAGTCTCTCCCTGTCCTCATTTAGGCACTGATATCAAAGTACTTGCCAACGTAGTGAGAGTAAAACTGTGGATTTTATGAAACAACAATATGTTTATAAGGTGGGTGGGTGTTGTAAAAAGGGCTCTAAATGGTCGCTTTATCAGAATCATTAGAATAATATCCTGATTTTTTCAAAGACGGAGTTAAAGTTATTAATGGTCATCAGCATTTTCCTGCCTTTGTCCCATTCTATTTGGGTTAACCGTAACACGTTTTCTTATTCCATTCTCCCCTATCAGACGTCACGGCATCATTCACTCCTTTCTCCTTCATATCATTCCTTACGCAATCCATCCATCTTTTCTTTGGCCTTCCTCTCGCTATCCGTACATCCACATTCAGATCCATCACTTTTTTAGTCACATGTGCTTCATCCCTCCTCATTACATGACGACTATATCATTATAAACGACTCCTCTTCATTTTACGAATTGCAACGTAATTTATTATTATTAGCATACTCTGTACACGTGCCATTTTTAGGCCCCCAGGACTTGAACCCGTTTGGAACCTTCAGTGAACTATGTCAATTGTTCTAAGTGTAATTCTAAAATTTCGATTCCTAATTGCATAAGTAAAATCTTTTGCGTGTCGTTGGCCCGACATTATTAAAAAGTTGTTGACCCAAAACTTCAACGTCTGTGGCAGTGGAAATGTCCCTTCGAATGCATTTTTAAGTACTCCGAGAAAAATTAAAGAGAAGCCCAGGACTGGGATAAAAATAATAGTTATTTATTGCTGTTTTAGTTGGACCATTATAGAGTATTTTTATTCCATTCACCAATTCACTGGCGAAGTCGGACGAACGAGAATAGAACATCAATAAAAGTATTTATAGGATGTTTATTTATTCACTTTTTATTAGTAGGTATTTACTACGTCTCCTTGAGGCGAGCCATAATAAATTTTACGAAGACTTTAAAAAGAAAAAACTAATAAAACTGGATTCCCGATGCGTGTGTGTAAATTCTATTGCCGTTGAAGAATTTTTATTCGCAGGTAATGGAACACTTTAGGATACTTAGGTGTTAATTGACTAGTTTAGACCGGAATAGTGACTATATTATAGTATTACTAGCTGTGCCCAGTGGTTTCACCCGATGCTTAGGTTCCCTCAGTTATTGGCGTTTTGTATATGGTCGCTTTTAGGTCAAGATATAGTAACTATCACAAGATACCATTGCACGTTGGCAAACCTTGAGATTAGACCATAAAACCGAATCAAAATCATCTCAATCGCGTTTACAGTTACGCTGGGTAATTTGATTTAACCCGAAAAATCTCGTTTTAGTTTTGGAACAAAGTTCCTTATCGCGCGTTGCGAAAGCGGTCTTAATGGAAAAAATTAAGACCAAAAGTTGTAACGACACTTTTTGCTTTAGTTGTAAGCCGTGCGGCGTGCGCATGTTTCTCTGCCTGTCTCTCTCTCTCTCATAGAAAGCAAGTCAGTTATTTTCGTTTCGTCTTTCACTTTCGCATTGACCAGTGTGGTATTGCGATGATTATTTTTATTGAGTGTACCTGTACAGGTATTTTGTACATAATAAATAATAAATTCGTTCCTTCGGATGTCCCTTGACACCTTTCAAGTTTTTGGTAGGTACTCACGAAATACAATTATTGATTACAATCGCTACTTCCTTGATGTTATCGCATAATGTTGACGACAATAAGGACTCAAGTGAAAGTCGTATTAAAAAACCGTACCAACTTGTTACGTGTTTGTATGTGGATACCGGTAACTCAATAATCCCACACATAAAAGTTGGTTTTGAGATTGTTCAAAAATATTTTACGATGCATTTTTGCATTTATACCACTTTCCTTTCATTTCTTCGGTTAGTCTTAATTATTAAGCATAACGCGGCTTATATTAATAATAATAACTACAAAACTCAACCCTAGTAGGTAACTATAATAATTTGGGTTAGCCTAGAAATGTAGCAACGAACGCAATTCCAATTAAAATTCATAAAATAACCACAAAATGAAAGCATTTATTAAAATATACAGAATTTGTAAAGCTAGGCTCACTCACACCAATACATCCGAACGACAATATCGAAGTCACAAAGCGGGAACATGTTACAGAACTGGTAGGTTCAAGAATGCTACTTGGAAGCGGCAGTAGCTCTAGGTACTGTAACGGTACTTATGAGTTCGTTAAACAACTTCTCTCCAGCTTGAACACTAGAATCTAGTTCAGGGCAAGCGTTTAAAAGGACTTTCTGCAGAGCAAACGGGCAGCAAGCAAATTCGGGAGTCAACCGTTAAAATCAACATGGCGTCTCGAGTCTCTCCTATGATTTGATGAAACTTACACCACTATACGTCTCCGCACCGCTCTCGTCTCCGCTCTGGTGATATGATAGGTAACAGAGATCCATGCTATCAATTCTGATTGTCACCGTGGTGAAACTACAAAACTCGACTGTTTAAGTATTCAAATAAGCTTGCAGGGCAGCTCAGCATCGCAATAAGCATTCGTCAATTAAAAAGCGACGATACATTTTTGGCCAGAACAGTTGGTGTTTATAACAACTTCGAAAATATAGGGCAGGCTCACTGGAACTAGAACCCCACTAGTCATCAGGGGGTTAAAAATGGCGGTTTTTGCATAATAGGATCATAATATGAATGGCGCAGTGTAAGAGTTAATTTAAAGAAATTCATTCATAACCGGGCATTTTAGACCCCCTGAACCATCTGCTATAATAAGCTGAAAGAGAGATCCGAAGTGTAAACTTTTACATTTGCGATCTATCTCTTTCTTTTCTCTTATTTTAGTAAAACGGAACTCCCACTTATTTATATCCGAAGTTATTATACCTACTTATACGTTTCTACTGTCGTTTTCATCACCAACTCTCGCGTGCCTCCAAGCTATAATACGGTGAATCCAATAACTTAAAGCGGCGATAACGCGAACTGCCTCATTCATGGAAAGCAATTCAGTTTTGATGCATTTACTTGCACGAAGAGGATGTTCTTACTGCGCTGTGTGTGATTGTATGTACTTATGTTTATTTTTGTATCATGACACGATGATTTATTTTATTTTTCTTAATAGTAGACTGGTGGTTTCTTAGCATTCTCGTTTTTATTATAAACTCTTTGGGCGCTTGATACTTATTTTTTGTCGAATGGGATATCATCAAATAATTTCTCCCGCTCTGGGCGGAGCGGGGGGGAGTGTCAGTCTTTTACTGACTAAAACCTATCCATGTTTCTTTCTTTTGCCCTTTGTGTTCGGAAGTCGCTGCATCTCTTTCAAACAACCCGCAAAACCGAAGACTCGCAGAGGGGCCTGCCAAGGCCTCTGCCGGGGTCTGAATTGTTCGAAAGAGATACCGCGGCCTCGGAACGTAAAGGGCAATAGAAGGAACATGGGTGGGTTTTAATCAGTACAACTTACCCCCGTTCCGAGCGGGGGGAGTTTTTTGATGATTTCCAACCCCAAAAAGCACCGAAGACTTGATACTTGCTGATTGACAAGACTGGTCTAATAAGATCGCTTCGATCGATTTCGAAATGGGTTAATTATTACTTATGACGAAAATGTGATGCTAATCTCATGATATGAGATATCCAGGTATTAAGCTATATGACTGAAACCAGCTCCAACTTTGTTGGGAAAATATTAGGGAGATGATTAGAAATAGTTGCCTTTGTCAATTTGTATGGGCTATTTACATGCTGCCGATAAGACTCCACAACATGATGACAAAGACTAGGAAGGTGCATTGTAAAATGCAAACTTCTTCTTCCTCTTCCTCAAGACGATGATTCCTATAGTTCCCTATCTACTTACCTAATCAATATGAGTTCTGGGGGCCCAAACGCTCAGCAGCAATTATATTTTAGGATCACACTAATATTATGAAGATGAAATTGATATAATGTGTGTGTTTGTTACTCCTTCACGTTCAAACGGCCCCACAGATTTGTATGAAAGTTGGTGTGCATATAGCTTATACCCTGGATTAACACACACCACTACCCTACCATGACGTCTTAAAACAGAACTTCTGCCAGAGGGAAAGAGATAGAACCATACAGGGTGTCTAGCAACATCTCTTTCTCACAATAAATATACTGCTTTTAGATGTCATGGAAGGTAAACCTTGGTCTAATACCTACCCGATGAAACCCGGGGCGCACAGCTAGTAAAAATATTAATAGGTAACTTATAATTGTCGTTTAGTGACTATTTAACGAATTGTAACGTAGACTTTCATGTAAATTAAGCGGCCAGTTTGGGCCCCCAGAACCCATATTTATGTGCATTAGAATACTTGCATGTTGTTAGTCATATATTACGAAATACAAACAAATACCAATGGTGTAATAAGCGACCTCTGGCAGTCAGTAATTGAATTAAGTCAAATGACATGGAATTGGTCAATTACAGGTTTTGGAACACACTAATAAGTAGGTACACATAATGTACTCGACAATTGTAGTGTGTCCCAATTTTACATCCAAATTGCTATTGAAATGATAATTTATTTCATGGAGGGAATGGGTTTCATTCTCTACCGATTTCAATTAAGCACGTAACGATATATTTAATAATTTATGTACACACAGGAAAAAATATATTTAAAAAAAAAGTATTAAATTAAAATTATATATTTTTTAAAGAAAACATCGTGCCTGTTTCCCGGAAAGGCAGAGAGGGAAACAGAGGTGTACCTAATAGAAACTGCATACTTACTACGATACCTATATCCAACCAGGTATTTTTCGATTTGGTTAATTTTTTTGATATTGGTGTCGATTCTGTCTGTAGTCACAAACTACACTAAAACTACTCTAAAAATCACTAAAACTTAGTTTATTCCTGTCAAACGCCGTTTCCTATACTGAAATTGATTGAAGTGACACAACTTGACTACATTCTAGTTTGACAGCGTTAGTGATAGTTTAGTTTACTAAATTTAAATAAAATCGCAATCTTACTATTCTGACGTGTTTTACCAAAATAAGTGGTTGTCAAGCTATTTCTATCTTTCAAACCACAACTAAAATGGTGTGGAATAAAATTAAATGTGATTATGTATGTCATTAAAATCTTAGTCTAGTTTAAGCCGGTGGTTCGTCAGTATCAATATCATTATCGATTTTTGAATAAACCAATGTTATTACGGTTTCGGTTTTTGTTAAAATATAACACTAAATAAGGCATGAGTATCTCTTCCTATCTACGAACTCCAATTAATGAAAATATGGGTTTATTAGACCAATTATAAAATAGGAAATATTAATTTAAGTGCTACTTTCATCCGACATCGTAGTGAATGCGAATGAAAGTTGCATTTTAATGGTTTCCTCACCTTTGATGAAGCAGAAAAGCAATACGAATGAAATATTCGTTTTAGTTTCGTTCAGAATAAGATTTATAAACATACATAACCGAATATTTAGTTATTTCCATTTTAAGTCATAAGTAATTTTCCTGTTACTTTAACATTTTCTTTTAAATTTATTTATTTATAACCAACTTATACTAATAATAATAAACCAATTTATAACATAAAAAAATGAAAATCAAGAAAAATACATAAGTGCAGTAAATTTATATATTTTTTTAATTATACAAAGTCCAAAATGGAAGTTTCCATAATAAAACCTGATAGATAGAGATATCTGAATCTCTATGTAGAGACTACTTACAACTTAAGATAAGCTATTAACATTGGTATTTTTCCGAAGTCCGTGACAATAAAATATTATGTCGATTTAATTCTGTAGATCCAGGCTTGGAAAGCAGCACCGCCATGAAAAATATGCACATGATAAAATAGAATAGTTATTAGGGTTCGGGATCGAAAGGATAAAACGGGGTCCTATTAGTAAAACTGCTGTCTGTCAATCAGTCCTTCTGTCAGCGGGCTGTATATCAAGAACCGATATAGTTAGACAGTTAAAATTTTCACAGATGAGGTGTTTCTGTTGCCGATATAACTCCTATGAGATATCGCAGCCACGGAACGTAAAGGGCAATAGAAGAAACATGGGTGGGTTTTAGTCAGTTCAAGTCTGACACTCCCACCCAGAGCGGTGGAAGTTATTTGATGATTTCCCATTCGCAAAAAAATAAAGGGAGCTTTTATATATAGACGGGCCTGTTGGTCCAGTGGTTAGTGGCCCTGACTGCTGAGCCGGCGGTCGTGGGTTCGATTCCCACCCAGGACAAACTTTGTGTGATGAGTATGATCGTTTGTTCTGTGTCTGGGTGTGATTTATCTATAATATGTATGTATTTATAAATTATATAAGTATGTATATCAGTTGTCTGGTTACCATAACACAAGCTCTGCTTAGCTTGGGATCAGATAACCGTGTGTGAGTTGTCCCAAGATATATACATGATTTTTTGCCTTCATGCGCTAGTCTGACTTACTCGTGGCCGGGTTTTTTTTTGTCATCGATTTCAAAGTCATGAAAATATTTTACGTATAAGTGACGTCACATAAAATAACATTAACATAACTAAAAACAAACATTTCCTTGTTACTGCTTCCTTATCGTGATGATCAAAGATATCCTGCACGAATGCCGGCGCATGTCAATTGTATTGACGTTGCATGTCATTATCTGACATTTACAGCCTGAAAATAGACACACGATCATGAAAACAACTTCAGTTATTTACTGGCGATGTGGTATTGTAATCATATGCATGCACGTGATGCTCGCATACTCACTGCATGTAGGTACTTATATAAAACTAGCTTTTGTCCGCGGCTTCGCTTGCGTTAAGTTCGGGGTAACACAGTTCTAATTTCCTGATTTGCAGGTATCTGCTACCTGTAGTTTTTGCCCTTGCGCCTTATTTATTGTAATAGCAACGCTAAGTTTTCTGTTTTCCTCCCTCTTTCTCCCTCATATCTCAATCTTATTTTTAATAAAAATAACCTATGTCCGTTCCCACCTATAACTGTACCAAAATTCATCAAAATCGGTTTAGCCATTTATGCGTGAAGACGTAACAAACAAACAAACCCACTTTCGCTTTTATAATATTAGTAAGGATGTAATCCTACGATCAGTAATATGGGTAATTGTAGGTTGACAGCAAAGAAGGTTAAAACAATTTGAAATGTATTCCAGTTTAAAAAAAAAACAGTCAAGAGCGAGTCAGACTCGCGCACCGAAAGTTCCGTACAAAGTTTCGTTCATTAACAGCCATATCTTTTGACTGCGTAGACTCACAGCACAAAGGGACCGCAGATTTAAGTAATGGTTTTAATTTCAACTCAATACGTTTACGCGTTTCCGAGATCAAGGATCTTGACGGACAGATAGACAGACAACAAAGTAAGAATTAACCTGATTCATCGACGCGTGTTCATTTTTTGACGCCCTGTAATTATATAAATATCCCTTTGACACTGCTCCATAGATTTAATTTATGTAGTAATGTCTATTTACAAGTGTTTCGCATAAAGTGACTGCTCCACGCAACCTAAAATTGGTACGGAACCCCAATTCCCAAAGCAATTCGAACTAAAATGATACTTATCATAATGAGCAAATAGTAGAAAATTAGGTAATGACTAGACAAATACTTTAATCGGGTGTGTTCAAAATAAACACGTAGGTACTTATGAATAATTAAAACTTCCACCGGGAGCCTTATAGGACTGTCCTTAATTTAAAGTTGTCTCAAAGGGATTAAATTTAATAAATTAATAACCCTACCCAAACAAGGAAAATTTTCGTTTCATTATTTAAAAAACACATTTGATAATAGATGTCAAATTAACATCAATCATAATGAAAAACAAATGCCACACCACACTATGACGGTGTTTACGCTAAATCATTAATTAACAAAGTTAGCTTCATGTTTATTAGTAACACTGACATTTTAATTAACTACATGCTATGTAGGTATTTTAAGAACTTGATAAGCGTGGTCATTATAATAGTCAAAAAGCAAACACATGAAATAACGCAACCGGTAAAGTTACTATGAATGGAACATGGCACTAGTATCTCTTGCAGGACGGTTAAGTTCAGCTGCATATGCCGTAAGAAAAATCCGTCAATTTACTGATGTAGATACCGCGCGACTGGTCTATTTTAGTTATTTTCATAGTATAATGTCATACGGTATTTTACTTTGGGGACGGGCTGCAGACATTGAGTCTATATTTATTCTGCAGAAAAGAGCCATCAGAGCCATGTACAATCTGCGTAGGCGCGATTCTCTAAGAGAACTGTTTAAAAAAATTAACATCATGACAGTACCTTGTCAATACATCTATGAAAACATCATGTACGTTAGGAAAAATCTGCATCTATTTAGTAAAAGAGGTGACAGACATCACTATAATACTAGAAATAGGGACCAACTGGTTCAGCCAGGTTTCAGACTAGCTAAGGTAGACTCCTCTTTTATGGGGTACTGTTTAAAATGTTACAATAAAATACCTCCAAACATCCTACAACTGAATGAATCGAAGTTTAAATCTTGTATTAAACGCACACTATGTAGGCAAGCATACTATAAGTTGGGGGATTACATTAATGATATAAATGCTTGGCTCAATGCCGGTCCTGCTCCACAACAATAGGGGCAAACTAACTATCATTAATCAGCATCTGAAGTTATTGTGGCAGCTGAAGAAGATTGTAATACTATCATTGCATTGTATAGACTCAATTTCCTAATATTGTATAATTGTAATGCCCATGTGTGAGTTCTATGTAATTTTATTGACTCGACGGTTGCCCTGGTGGTTGAGAGATTGTCATGCTCACTTAAATGTCTCGCTGATGGTGGCGGGTGTGTCGGGTCATTTAGCTCCCTTCAAAATGGTCGAGCTGAATGGGGCTGATCCATACGTCATGTTCGTGAACGGGCGCTGTTGGTTGGGACTGGTCATCTCTTAGCTACCACGGTTTGTTTTAATTCTTCTATTAAACTCGTGATAATTATTGCTTTTACTCTGGACGCTCTAAATGTGCTCGTTTTTCTACATCGTTCTCACAATGAATAATCTCAACATGAATGATGTATCCATGATTTTATAAAACATTATGATTTAAAAGAGTGTCCATGGAGTTTCTTGCCCATTCTTCTCCATAGAGATCTACGCTTTGGAATGGGCAACTACAGTACTTTCACAAGTTATTATGTCTTGTGACTGGGACTGTAGCAGCATCATTTCTTTTGTTCTTGTTTTTATGACATTCAAAAGTGCCTGTAATGGTCTAATTGAAATAAATGATTTGAGTTTGAGTTTGCACTGTTTTGCAAAGTTCTAGACATTTTTAGGGCATTAAAGAAAAACAATATGAATAACGTTACAATTAGTAAAATGGTCACAATTAATTTTTTTTTCTTTGATTCTACTAAAGCGGCCATTTTAGACTCCCTGCTTGAAACTTATTAAACACTAAAAGAATCAAATACACGACGTAGAAGCATTAGTGGTAGGTAGTATACACTTTATATGGACGTGAACCGACTTCCAGCACAATAATACTATCAGATGGACATCAGAGACTCTGCCAGGCTGTGGGTTAGTACGAAAGAGATACCACGGCCACGAACACAAAGGGCAAAAGAAAAAACATGGATGGGTTTAAGTCAGTACAATTCTGAGTCAGTAGTAATTCCACTCCGCCCAGAGCAAGAGATATCATTTGATAATTCCCCATCCTACAAAAAAGCTCAAGCATATTATTAAGTTCAGCTGGGAAAGTACTTACAGCTAAAGTGTCTGCGTACCCCACATACGTGTTTCCGTTATTAAGCATAACCTCACGTAAAGAGCGCACAGATTTGTAGGTAATCTATAATTAGATACGGCAGGACTTAACGGGTCTATCTTTGTTGCACGTTACTTGCTATTTTTGCATTACGATAACGGTGGTAATCACAAGTTTTTCTCATTAAAGCTACATGTCATGTTGCGGGTTATTGGAAAGTTACGGGTTGTTCGAAAGTGATACCGAGGTCCCGGAACGTAAAGGGCAATCGAAGGAACTTGGGTGGGTTTTAGCCAGTAAATTCTGACATGGCCCCCCCGCTCCGCCCAGAGCGGGGGAAGTCATTTGATGATTTCCCACCCGAAAAAAAAACGGTATATCTTTTGAACAACCGGCAACCCCGGCAGGCGGGGGCCCTGGTAGGCTCTTCTGCTTTGCTGACATCTCTTTGAAGCGCGCGTGGAACACTAACGCGCCTTTTGTATTTTACCCATGTATAGTACTGGTATTCAGGTGTCTCCGGTATAGTAGGTGAGTAGGTGTGAAGGTCAGAGGAATTCGCTCCATAGCGACCTCTACAACCAAGTTAATACTGAGTACGTAATACGGTGCAACTTCATAAGACTGGTTGTCAGACTTTTGAGCCACTACCTACTACTGTAACTGTAACGACTCTCAAACATCTTCAAATAACAGCCATAGAGACATGATAGACATAGAGGGAATTTGGTAGGCAATGGATGGTCACCCAAACACAGACTGATCTTGGCAAGCGCTTAGCGTCGATGTATTCTCAAAAAAAACCTGTAATAAATGCGAAAACGGTTCTGTACTTAGTTGGGAAAAAGCTAGGGAATTCCAACGATAAAAAAGTCGCACTGTGAAACTGCCAACTGGCTAGAATGCCGATCACACAAAAAAATGCTTTTTGAAACCTTGCCAAAATGCTGATATAGGAACTGAATAATTGAAAAGGGTTTGCCATCATAGCTAACATAACATCACGTCATGCAATCCCCGACGGAAGGGTTGGCAGAGGCCGGGCCTCAGTAATAGTCTAATTTCACCAGTTATGATTAAGTACCTACCTACCATGTTTCAAATAGGATATCAAAAAAAGGCGGAGGTTCTTAATTACTTTTTTGTATGCTTGTTACGCGTTTTCTCCGAAAATTGTGAGCCGATTTTCAAAATTATTATATGTTTTTAATCGAAAGGGTATACTACCAAAGGGTCCCATATCTATCTTATCTAAGTTTATTGTTTCTGTAGTTTATGATGAGTTATCTTATATACTTAACACAACATAATTTTTCTTCTAATGTATATGGAGTTGGCAATGTAGGTATATTCCTTTTCCATAGCAATGGAAATTGATAAGATAAGAATTTGTGTGAGATACTATCATATAATGAAATAAAAAACTTAAAAAGTGGAAAATAAATTTACTTCTTGTTTTTTTTTGCCACCGACATATTTTCTACTTTTAAGCGTATTTGTGGAAGCCAGTTTTTTCTTTCCAACTATGTTATATGCCACAAAATTCCCAGATAACTCAAAGGGAAACACAGCCTTAAACACCTAAAAACCCTGCAAAACTTACAACCCCCGTAGCCTCATCTGTCACTGCTTCAATAAAACTGTCTCAGAAAGCTATTAAGCGCTTGTAAGACATAAAACATATAAAGGGAAGGAGACGCTCATCGTTCAAGTACAGGGAGATCTACCCACAATAGTGAACGAGTGTCTATTCAAACAGTTTTACGAGCTCGACTTTCCTTTACAAACGGGACATTAAAGCTTCTTAAGCTTGATAGACAGTATCTACTTAAATACATAGAAGATAGGTGCATAAGACAAGGTGTACACTCGTTCATAAAATTGTACCAAGTCCTTTATGAATGCGCATATTGATTACTATCTATGGATATAATGAACGAGCCGGGCCCAGCGGTGCCTCCCACTACTCAGCTCCTCAGTGCGTGGTGTTATTAGTTAATTAATTTCGTGAAAGCATGGCCATACAAAATTTCTAGTCAATCCAGACATCGCGTTCTCCCATACAAACTTTGACACCCTTTTTCACCCCCGCGCTATGTCTTAAAAGAGAAGCCCATACAAAAATTGAGACTCCTAATACCTACTTGAAGTTTCTAAGATTTCGTGATTTACTCTTTTATATGTATACATTTATACCTAAATGTGTATAAGTAAACTAATGAAAACTTTTCCCCTGCCGATCCCGCGAACCAAATTCTAGTAAAAAACTGAACATCATTTCATACATGAAAAGACAAAACTATGAAAAAATCATCAACAAATCTCTGGAGTCAAAAAAGTTATGAGACTTTAAAGTTCGCTTTTTAAGCCCTCATTTAATTACCCATTTTTAATAGGTGTCTAATGAACACACCTAAGAGAAGGTAGATAAGTAGGCTCACATAAGACAATTAGAAAAAACGTTTAATCAGTCATTTATTGCTGAAATTCAATTGCTTTATGATATTCCATCATATTATTCTTAGGTATCCGACCTGCTAATGTTTTGGAGGAACGTATTGTTTACTATATTTTGTAGCGTTGCATTGTTTACGAAATATTGGAACAATGGCTGTAGACTATATAATGGATCCTTGTCCGTGTTTACATGTTTTTGGGGCTGACTGTACCACTACATTACCTACTTAGCGACAAATGAATAAATAAATAGCTTAACTACTGTACTCAGTAGGTATACCTAACATCTAGTTAACTGTGGGAGTTCTAGTTAGGTATATTGTTTCGGTAAATGGCGAGAGTGTTGAGACTTCAAAGCGAACGTCCTGTTAATGTATTTTCGACTTTATTATGCAAAATGTCGCTCACCCGTCGTGAAAGATTAGCAGAATTCAAAACAGTATCTACGTTTTTTTTTTCATTTCCTGTGCCTAAAATAAAAACTAAACCAGAAGACATATCCGGTCGTAAAAACAATGGCAAATAAATTAGTTAGAAAAGCTCTAACCGAGTAATGCGTGTCATCGTATAAGCACTTTAGTGTTCATAAACATTTTTTTTAGGTATTTTAATGTTTAGATATCGGTATCTGTCTTTGGAGTTCCAATAGCTAATTTATTTTTCCTTTTTTCAATGATGTTAAAAAAACTAAACAAGACAGCCTCAAGCGGATTCGATTTTTATTCTGCACGATTCCTAAAGTTTTAATGTGTATAAATCTAACACCCATTTATATAACAAAATCATCACGTACCTACCTAAGGAAAACAGCCCCACTTTTTCTAATCGAAACAAATGAACGAGATACTAATCAAAGGGGTGACAGACCAGAGAAGAGCGAGCTCTCTCGAGATATTTCTCTAATAAGCATCCGCCAAGGAATGTCCCACGGCAGAATATTCGTTTAATGAATCTTGCACTCAGCATCGCGTTCGAGAATTGGAGTTCGAAAATAATAACTTGTGGATAATACTGATAGCTTAATGAAGACTCATCTTCATTAAGCTATCAGTATTAACTTTTTGTTGATTGTCTATTACTTGGATTATAATATTAATCAAAAGATGTAAAAGATAAAACTTTTGACTACAAGTTGAAAGCATAAATATGATTTTTTACCGCTGGTGAAAAGCAAGCTCTAGCTACACGGCGAGGCAAGTTTTTCAATAAACATCTTTGAATTTTGGAAACCATAAGAGTCCTTAACCTTTTGAACGCAATTGTCACATATTGACAAGCAAGCTCGTGTCTTGGACGCCAGCGACATGGACGCCAATGACAAAAATTGAGGGCACCGTTTTATCGCAAACGCACATTTATGCGATAAAAGTGTAAGCTTTTGAACGCCAGAGCTTATGGTGAATTTCAGCTACATATAGGTCCTTCTAAAAATGAGTTCAACTCTGAAATGCGAGTAGATGATGATCGTAGATGTGGAACAAGCTGGTGGATAAATATTTTAAGCACTTAAAAAAAGTTTGAAGGTGCACCTGGTTTGACTGGGAAACGATCGAATATTCCGCTGTTTATCCTGCTTTTTACTTTCTTGTACTAGTGAAGGAAAACTTGTAAAATGAATATGTAAACACAATTACTAATATGGCAAGGGTTTACAGTTGCAATCGCAACATGTTTTTCTAGCTTACCCAGAGCTCCTGGCCCGGTTTCTATTGCCTTCTACAAATCGCTGTGACACGGAATAGGCTTAGAAATTCTGGATCATTAGTAGAATTTATCATATCGAGGGGTGAAAGGCTATTTGGTTTAAGCGACATTTTTGCAACTTTACAGGAGAGCCATTTAAAGTTTGAAATTTTGGAAAAAAAATCACAACAAAAAAACTTCTTCAATTATTTGAACGGGGTAAACTTAATTGAAATACAATTAAAAACATCGAGTTTTTGATGCTAATACCAAATAAAATGGACCTTTAATTACAAAGATAAATGTCGCTTAATACGAACTGCCCTAAGCCTTAATTTTTCAGAGTATGGAAAAAAGATTTAAATGACTTTATAACTACAATTGGCTACAGGGAAAAACAGTTAAGCGACAACACAGTTTATTTTCAGAGTAAGCCAAAATGTATGAAGCGACGTAACTCAAAATTAATAGTAGCAAGCTATTTATCGCAACTACCAGTTAAGATTAAATTACTGGCAGGCTAAATTATTTATGTGACACATAATATTAAATTTAAAATGTTTGATGTCACATTTTTTTACATCTAATACTATCAATGGCTGTTAAAACAACCTGAATATATCGCAATCACCGTAAATCCCATGTGCTGATATTGATTATTGACTAAATAAATACACACAATATCAGTTAAAGTATTTTTTTTAAATATCAATTATATAGAACACTCTCAATGGGAACATCAGTTACATTTATTTTGATAAAACTTAATGGTAATGTTTTTTTATAAATCAAAATAACACGTAGAATACTCCTTCATTTATTTTTCTTTTTACTTAGAATACTTTTTCGTTTATTTATTGTTTTTTTTTCAAATATAATTAAATTTTTAAATATTTCTTAAAAACAAAAAAAAAACATTTAAAAATATTAAAATAGTAGCCCACCGGTATCGGGAACAGGATCCAAGGAACCGGCGGTTAGGGCTCCAGAGAAAGGAACCTCCTAACAATACGAGCCGTGTCCAGGAGTACCGCTTTCTGTATCAAGCCCTTGATCCAGCTGCCTAACGAGAGCCTTCTCAGGTGTTGGTCAAGGCTTTTAGCAATTAAGCCATTGGCTGTAACGACTATCGGCACAATGATCGCTGAGACCACATGTCGACAATCTCGCGAGCCAAGTCAATATACTTGATTTGTTTATCTTTTTCGGCTGTCACAAGGTTCTCGTCATGTGGGACCGTTATGTCAATAATCATTGCGCGCCGCTCTGATCGGTCCACCACCACTGTATCAGGTTTATTTGCAACAATAGTCCTGTCAGTGATAATGGATCGATCCCAGTACAATGTGATATTGTCATGTTCGAGAACTGGGTCGGGCACATACCTATAGTAGGGCACTTCCGATTCCACAAGGGTGTATTTTAGAGCAAGTTGCTGATGGATAATCCTGGCTACAAGGTTCTGTCTATGCAAGTACTCTCCGTTAGCTAGACGAGAACAACCGGAGATAATGTGTCGAATTGATTCACCCGGACGGTGGCATGCCCGACATATGTCAACCGTGCCGTCCTTCACAATAAATCTCCGGTAGTTATTCGACATCATTACTTCATCAATAATTGCACAGACAAAACATTCAGTTTCCCCAAAGATTTCCCTGGAACGGACGCTGGGTCAATACCTACATCGGGTCCATGTTGGGCCCGGAAAAAGCGTCCGTGAAGCTTCTTACTCTGCCATACCTCTCTGCGGTCGTTAGTGTCAAGCACTACAGGTTTGCGCCAGTTCTCTTTAGAAAAGGAGAGTGGGGTGAGGCCTTTGTCTACTGCAACCACATCCCGATGCATTCCCACGTCCGTTTCTAGGAAATATTCCCTGAGACTGCATATCTCACGATTGTGATTGTGAGTCTTGGCGTTTAAAAAGCCTCGACCACCACAACTCCGTGGGATATAGAGTCTCAGAACCGAAGAACGTGCGAGAAGAAACGCCGTTAACAATGTACGGACCTTCCTATCCAGAGCGTCCAGTTCTGTTTGAGTCCATTTGAATATGCCGAAAGAGTACATCAAAACCAGCATGACCCAACCGTAAAAGATAAAAGACTATTAAATACTTTTCTCCAAGCGCTCCTTCAACGATTACTTCATATCAGCAACATTGATGCCCAGCGCTTCCGACATCCCCAAATAGTTGTAAGTTTCGGTTGCTGAGAGGGATCTAAGGTTTATGGAATCTGAAAGCTGGGTTCCCACAGATTCCACAATTTCCCCTCGCTTTACATGCATGACCGCACATTTGTCCACACCAAATTCCATCCTGATGGCACTACTGAAAGTTTCAGTTACCTTCAGTAGCTCCATCAGCTGCAAATCGTTGGGGGCAAAGAGTTTCAGGTCACCCATGTAAAGGTGAGGACCTGACCACCTTAGAATACTTATTATTATGTGAGAAACTAAATAAAATAAACACCTCTCCTTCCACTCCAAACAAACGTTAATAAAATTTACATCACGATCTCTCAAATCATGAGGTAAATTTTCGTCGTAATTTTTGTCTGAAATAGGTAAAATGTAATTCTTAATAATTATTTTAGAGTACTTAATAAATGTAATAAAACTACTATTGATTAAAACTACTTGTTATGCTTGTGCATAAGAAATATCAAAATATACCTATGTTTTACATAAACACTGGCGGTGACTACAAGTCACAATACTCCTAGATTCCCTCTGGGAAGTTGTTTGAGTTCGACTCAAGCGCCCGCGCGCGGAAGTCTGGTTGAAGTATCACGATTTTTAACAGCCGGAGGATGAAATAAATATGGTATCATATGACATAAATGAAAAGTATCATATAAAAATTTAATGATTGAAAAACCCACTCGTATTTTTATTAATACTGGAAAAATGTATAAAACAACATGCGTTTAAAAAAATAATAAGACTAAATGTTTTAATGTCTAAACAGAATAGCTGAAACAAATCGACTACTTGGTTTAAGTAGCATCCTGCGTGGAAAATAGATGCAGCTGAAAGAGTTTAAGTGACGCTTCATGTCGTATTTGAATGACGGACAAATGGTTTAAGTAACATCACACCGTCAACCAGTGGAAGGCAAAATGATTCAAATTACGTCTTTATAAAAAATAGAAACAGGAAAAACGTTTTAACTCTCATTAAATTATTAATCTGGGAAAGGGTAACTGGTTTATGTCTCGGCTATTAATATGACTGTATGGTTCAAGTACATACTTTAAAAAAAGATGGGAAATCCACGTCGGTTAATACACTGCCACTTTTGAAACAACCCAAAAATGGTATTGTTTCAAACGCCATAAAAGTGCTCTGATCTTAATGAATCCGGCACCATTCGACGGAGAAAAATTCGCTGATTCCGAATATATATATAACTCAATATCGCCCTAGATGTCGCTTAAACCAAATAGCCTTTCACCCCTCGATATGGAGTATTTTTTCTTTTTTTGGAACTGTCACCCACCATATAAATAAGATAGTTTGTTAAAAATATAATATAACATATACATATGCAATATGGTATGTAAAGTAAACCAGAATTTAAAAATGTATAGCTACTACGTTACTTTTCAGGTTTAAGTTCTGGGTAAATTGAAGCGAATCCCGCGTGGGATGTGAATATAAATTCTTTTGTCCCGAAGGCTAACTAATTTATACGGAGCTGTTCGAATTGGCGTTGTTCGTCTCGTTCTGGGTTTCCCGTCAGTGTGGCCAGAGCTTTAGAGAAGAACAGCATGAACCATTGCAACTTGCGAAGTATTTCTGCTATTCTTACTTCAAAAAAACGTTTTAATTTACCCATAGACTAATTCTGACTTTTTGTTTTAGTACGTCTTCGAGAACGGTTCCCGCGATGACGGTCTGTTGAGCAGAGACAAGTTCATGGAAGTAAACGCCAGGATGGAAGCTAGAAGAGACTACATGAGGGCTGAATGCACCAGACTCGCCCTTGACACATCCAGTCATAAGTCCAACGCCTGGGAGTATCTCATTAACAGGCAGTATCATGTCATATGGTGAGGTTTTGTCTTATTATGATGGGTTTATTGGTTTTAGGGAGCTTTTTTATCGGATGTGTGATCATTATATTACTTCTGCCGCTCTGGGTGGAACGGAAGGGGGTATCAGACTTTTTATAAAACTAAAACCTATCCCTGTTCCTTTTGCTATTTGTATTCTGAGGCCACGGGCTGCAGTATCTCTTTCAAACAACCCCGGCAGACAGTGGCCCTAGCAGACCCCTCTGCTTAGCTGTCATCTCTTTGAGGCGCGCATAGAACACAAACGCGCCGTCGACACGGCCAGTCTTCACGAGATGCCCAGATGGTGAGCTACCCATTGCTCACCGTCCATAGACCCGCGTCTACGGTGCCGGCAGTTGCATTTTTGGATTTATTCTGCATCGCAGACTCGACGACTGAATCAAATTAAAAACCTATGGTATTTTATGAACTCCCACAAATAAAGTAACTTTCTGAAAACGAATATTCTAGAAAGCGTTATACTTTCAGCTTCGATGGTAATCATCATAAATGAAGCATTTTCAATTAGACTAAAATTCCAAAGTTCCAAGTAGGTTGAAATCAGGACGCCTCTTTATGACTTGGGCGGCGTGAGTTTTATGCTCCTGTGCCATTGCCCACCCAAGTGCATTACTGTGGAGTCATTATCGTTTCACTTTGACTAAGCCGGTGGCAATTAGTTTGATGGGTTTTTAGAATTATTATCTACTTGCGTGTCAGCATTAAAAATGAGTTTACCAGAATACATTACTATTGACGGATAATTAAACTTCGACCCCTATCATAATGGATGTCCTACTTAGTGTAGACGTCGAACCAACAATTTCTGAAGTTTTAGAAATAAATCAACTACAATCTTACATGTGTAGTTCATGTAAAGCCAACTTTTTTGTTTTCCATTTTCAGGTGCAACATATTTAAAGCTGCATCCACATCGTGGATGTACAACTTCAACCTTATGGCAAACTACACAGCAGCATTCTTAGACAAAACAAAAGAAGTGCCGCTAGAATTAGCCAGGAGGAAATACGCGAGGCCCACGACAGAAATGATCAAGAAGGCTCAAGGAGACTCGATCACTTTCCTTATAGTTAGACATCCTTTAGAGAGATTGGCGTCCGCTTACAATGACAAAATTGTGCATGCATGGCCTAAATCTTTCCATGACAAAATGGGCCATAGGATCATAAAAAAATATAGAAAGGTAAAAGTGTTTCTGTTTTTGCTAAGTCACATTTTCGTTTCCGTGTACTATATAAAGTATTTTCCTTTCTTTTTGTGTCTCACTCAAATTATGTATCTTTCTAGCCAACAGATAAATCCCGCACAGAAAAGTACCCAGTATTTGAAGAGTTCGTGTCGTACGTGTTAGACGAAACGAAAGCAAAACGTTCTCTAGACATGCACTGGACACCCTACACCACTTTCTGCACACCGTGCAAATTTAATTTCGATGTTATACTCAAGTTTGAGACACTGGATGTAAGTAAATGATCCACTTATTCTGGGCTAGACTACACTCACTTCCAAAGCAATAGACTTTATAATGAATCACTGAAAGCTTTGTGTTGTCTTTCTACAATTGGCATTACGCCTAAATTTTTAGCTAGTCCTTATTAATTTGGAAATCGTTCTTACAAAACCAAACTCTATTTTTATGGGATGTGAACATTCTTAGAAGAATTTATCCTGTAACTCAAGACAATCTGTCGTGCTATTCAGAATACAGAGAATATAGCGCCGACCTTAGCGCTATCGCAGCGTCAAGATACTTAAAGTCGTCTGGGGTCCTCGCTGCGCTCAAGGCTGTTTTCTTTAAGCATAGCACTATACATTAAGCAGCGGTCAGCAGCGTAGTGATAAATTTATGAATGACGGGATCCCGACCGCACGCTTCTTTTGCCGGTGCGGTTAAACATCCGTTTGGCATTGCATTTCCTATTCTATTTTAATAGAAAATTGCACAGCTATGCTAAATCTTCGCATTAAAGGATAACTTTTCTACGTTTTGTTTTTGCTAGGGCTGATTTATTTATTTCTGTTGGCAGGAGGACCAAAAGTTCCTGATCCAGTTGGCTCATCTCCAAGATGTCGTGAAGCCTGAGTGGCGTAACAGCGGGAAAGGCACCAACACACTGCATAACATCAGCCATCTTTACTCGCGACTAAAGAAACGCCAGCTTGATGGCCTTTATGACTTGTATATGTACGTATGTTTTTATAGTACCGTCAGATTTAAACGAGCTAGAATATGATTATTTGCTCAATTTATCAAACTGTAAGTACCTATTCTTCAATAAACTCTAATAGTGACATAATTATTTTTATTTTCAGGAACGACTTCCGGCTATTCAACTACACCATAGACAACTATTACGAGATGATTGACAATGAAAACAAAAAATGAGCAACCACGGATGAACTGTCAGTGAATCAGTTTGAACGCTTCAAGATAATGTATCATTAACGCAGCAAACCATTGATGGTTGGTGAATAAACTATGAATTATTCATCAATGGCTGGAAAGACTGATCGAACACAGAAATGATTGATGGACGTATTATTGATCCACCGGCCGAGTGAAAACTTGCCCTTTGCGTCAATTTTGAAATTTGTTATCGCTGCAAATATATATTTTGTGATACGGCGTTTCGTGGTTTCGGTTCTGCACCACAGAATAGTAATAGACTTAGAAAAAAGTGATTTTTATGAACTATCAAAAGTGCAGTTCTATTTTCTAACACCGCTAGATACGCTACCTGTGAGAGAATGGGAAAATAAGATAAGTGTTAAAGATAACATGCTAAACAACAATGAACGAGTTCAGAATCAATTTGTTAGTACTGGTTTATTTTACGGCGCCTCGTCAATCACCTTGATAGGTTTAGTCTTAGAGTTAAGATAACGAAAATTACGAACTGTTGAGCTAATCAAAATTATACGTAGAGTTAATAGCTGAATTTAGTTGTTATTGACGCGTAAGACAAATTAATGTAAATAAAGTTTTAGTTTTATAACGCAAACAAAATTCCTTAGTGCTTCCATTATAGAAATATGGAAATAATGTATGTACCTATATGAGAAACGGAGTCACTAAGTAGGTTATAGTTATGGCATTTAAGTTTACAGGCAGGCGAGCTTGTTTCGTTTGCTCCTTCTTTTTTAAATTAAGAGGCAAAGAGCCAAGTTGGCCTTTTTAGGATAAGGAAGTAAATAATTGTTACCGTTGCATTTTATAAGTACGATTTATATGAGAATGTGATAATTTGAATCAAAGAGTTTCTAACGTTTTATTTTGTTGTTGAGATCATTCATTTGTTGTTGTAGGGAATTGAGTCAAGTACAGAACGTTAAACGTAATCAAGATATATTGTGAAAAAAAATTTTTTTTTCCTTAGTAATAAAGCTTTTGAAGTTTTTTTGTTAATTTGTAATATGCCATGTTGTTTTATGTGAATTTAACTTATTCGTTGTCAACACTGGACTTTGTTTTAAAATGTTATAAATACGGATAGTTGAACAGTAAGTTTGTGCGTAGGTAAAAGTTATTTTCCCTAGCTGTATATTGTTTTTAGCGTTTTATTTTATACAAAATTAATCCAAAGCGAAAGCGAGCATAACATTCCTATTTGAATTCTAATAGTAATTAGCTCATAATAATATGTCTATGGTCAACCCATAGACAATGTAACAAATTACACCAATAAAAAGTTCCGGTACCCTCTACTCCTGTATATAAATAGTTAGTAATATTTATTATGTATTAAGTACAAATATTGTATTTCTATAAAATATGATAAACTACAAAAAATGTTTCGTTTAACTTTTAAAAATGTAGATTGTTGTATAATTATATACCCTCTAGGTATAGTTTTGAAAGTTCATTATTGTTTTCCACATAATATAATTCCCCAGTTACCATAGTTATGAATTTTAAAACACTTTTAATTCGGTCACGGTCGTATAATTAGATTATATAATTAGTTGTAGTCACCTGGTTTTATGAATATATTCATGACCGCGACATTATAACATCGAAATTATGCCTTTTATCCTTATAATACAAACCGCTAACAAAGATTAGAATATTATAAAGTGTATCAAGGAGTCTGCCATGTGCCAATGTTGAAATATACTAAACCAAGATGGCCGCTTGAACTACCTATAGAGATTTTTGCTTGGCGGGCCGCCTCCTAAATACACAGAATATTTTGATAGTTTTCTAAAATACTCGTTAGCGTTTAAATTCTATATAATTGAGATTACACTACATGTCAAAAACACAAACACTTATGCCAGTAAAAGGAAAGAAAATTTTCTTTAGATTTTCGTAGAACAACTAAATTCACTAGTCGTAGTTAACTGTAATTCAGCTTAGGACAATTTTATTGGCGATTTTACGCCATTTATATAGAACATTTTTCCACATAGTAATCCTACAAATAATTTGCTCTTAGTGAGGTTTACTTAGATACATAAATAATTGATACGGAATGAATTAGACCAAAAAGTTATGGCCTATGAAAGTAACTGTAATGGTGCTATAGTCCTATAGTTTTGATCTCATATCTGAGTGTGAGACTCGAATGCATGCACAGTCGTTGCTAATATTACGTAATGCGTTATAGATTCCAACGGTAACTGAGTCGGTTGTGTTTATAATAATGTTGAAAGAATTATTCTTAGTACTTATAGAAAATTAAAATTGACTATTTAATATTTTGTTGTTTTTTTAACCTTTTCACCCGGTACCATAGAGTGCGATGATGGTACAATAGCCATCAATATGTTGCTGCGACAGACTGGAGGCTGAGGGTAGGGTGATGTACCACACCTTGAGAGGGGCGTATGTCTAGACTACAATAGGCCAAGTTTATTGCTCGACTTTGCCCAATACCCAAGCGCATACAACTTTCTACAGACACAGGTGCAACTTGTTACTTTCATACAGATCAGTGAGACAAAGCAATTGGTTGTATCAAGTATAAGTGACTACTGCTATGATAAGTGGCTACTGCTATGATAAGTGGCTACTGCTATGATAAGTGGCTACTGCTATGATAAGTGGCTACTGCTATGATAAGTGACTACTGCTATGATAAGTGACTACTAGCAACCACATTAATCCTTAACCAAAAACGCTAAAGCTCACGCCATAGACTAAGTACACTGTCGAAGGCCATGACCAACCAAATCGAATATTAATTAATTGCCTACTCATTTATTTACACCATTAACGCGAGTCATATCGCCTTATCCAGTTTGACGAGTACACCAAATAAGTCTAAAATGTTGTAGTTGATCTTGAACTTGGTCTATTTTAGGCCTCTGGACGACTACTCCAAATAGTATCGGCAAATTAGAATAACAACACTAGACTCGTCTGTGACTTCCTCCATGTGTACAGTGTCAGGTCTACTAGAGTGGTGTCAGGTCTACTAGAGTGGTGTCAGGTCTACTAGAGTGGTGTCAGGTCTACTAGAGTGGTGTCAGGTCTACTAGTGTGGACGCAGGTCTACCAGTGTGGTGTCAGGTCTACTAGTGTGGTGTCAGGTCTACTAGTGCGGTGTCAGGTCTACTAGTATAGTGTCAGGTCTACTAGTGTGGTGACAGGTCTACTAGTATGCTGTCAGGTCTACTAGTGTGGTGTCAGGTCTACTAGTGTGCTGTCAGGTCCATCTGTGTGATTTCGGGTCTACTAGTTTGGTGTAAGTAAGGCCAGTTAATATTATTACTGTTTGGTTTCAATTATTTAATAATAAAATAAAATAAAAATAACAATTGTGACTTAGATAAGATTAGGTTTTTGTATTTTGCACTAGATGCATTGGGAACTGAGGTAGATATTCTCGTTTCTCTGGCACTTTCGTTTTGTTCCTGTAACAATTAGTTAACATGGTTATTCTTATTGGTTTTCAAGTCAACACATCATCTGCCTAGCCTTTCTCCAACTATGTTGGGGCCGGCTTCCAGTCTAACCGACTGCATCTGAACACAACTCAAGACAACAAAATAGTAGGAACACAAGTATTTTTTATGCAATGACAACTTACTCGTGCTTTGTCTTCCTCTTAGGAGCATCCAATATATCGATAGGGTCTGTCGTAATGATGACAGGTCTCACTGACCCAAAGAAGTCCGTGATAGGCACCTTGTCAGGGTCACGTTTGAACAAGTCTTTACGGACCCCTACAGTGGACAGGCACGCGCTTTTAGGACAGACAGCCAGCTGGAAGTGACAATACATGATATTAGGAATTATAGGACAGAACTTGGCTGGGTAAGTATGACATGAGGGGTTCTGAAGTAGACGTGGCGCGAGTATAACAAAATAGACTCGTGTGAACCTCTGATACCAACAACAGCTTAGAATCCTTACTAATATTATAAAAGCGAAAGTAAGTATTTGTTTGTTACGTCTTCACGTCTAAATGGCTAAACCGATTTTGATAAATTTTGGTACAGAGATAGTTGGGACCCTGGAGACGGACATACAAAAGTGATAAAAGGGCGAGTCCCTTTTCTCACTTTTTACCCTATGTCCGTCGTCGAAGAGGGAAGAAAAGGGGAGAGAAAGATTATTTGTTGCGAGCATTTTAATAAAAAAGATATATAAAGCTATTACAATAAATAAGGCGCTTGGGCAAAAACTACAGGTAGCAGGTACCTGTAAATCAGGAAAGGGGAACTGTGTTACCCCGAATTTAAAGCGAGCGAAGCCGGTGGCAAAAGCTAGTAATATGAATAAATTCAACAACTTCAATCAATAAAAAGGACACTAAAGTACTTATTGAGGATACTTACAAATTCTGTCATACTCCTCCTACTGTTGGGGTGAACATTTTCCAGGAACTCCAGTACGTAGTATGTGTATCTATCTATGATGTACACTCCAATAGCTGAATCTACATGATGCTGCAATGACAAAAGGATCATTTTAGCTTTTATGAAGAAGGTCGAGTATTTTAATGGATAATTCTAATCATCGAAATGACAGCATCACCAAAATTTGGCTTATAGGGGTATTTTTTTTTAATATCTTAGGACAGCTCACACACGGCTATCTGATCCCAAGCTAAGCAGAGCTTGTGTTATGGTAACTAGACAACTGATATACATACACTTGTATAATTTATAAATACATACATATTATAGATAAATCACACCCAGACACAGAACAAACAATCATGCTCATCACACAAAGTTTGTCCTGGGTGGGAATCGAACCCACGACCTCCGGCTCAGCAGTCAGGGCCACTAACCACTAGACCAACAGGCCCGTCAACTACTATTAGTACTACTATTACAACTTCAACAACTTCATTTCCATGATCAGCTGTTGGGACCCAGGTATCCTCATTGTGAGAGGTCCGTTTGAGGTCACGACGGACTATCTCCGAGGAGATTAGACATCAGAGCGGGAGATTGTATAGTTCAAAAGACATGTGTCACCACAAGAACAACAGAACAGTTCAAATAAAATCAAATCATTAACTTTTGAACTTAGTTACTTTTGAATGTCAAGAAACAAAATTAATCTACAGTCCCGGTCGCAAGGCATAATAACTTGTGATAGTACTGTAGTTGCCCATTCCAAAGCGTTGATCTCTAGGGAGAAGAATGGGCAATAAATTCCATGGACACTCTTTTAAATTATAATATGTTTACAAAATCGTATTTACATCATTCATGTTGAGATTACACAAATATGTGAGAACGATGTAGAAAGACGTGCACAGTAAGAGCATCCAGAGTAAAAGCAAATATTATGATTTAAAAGAGTGTCCATGGAGTTTCTTGCCTATTCTTCTCCATAAAGATTTGGCTTCTTCTCCATAGACGCTTTCGAATGGGCAAGTTATTATGTCTTGTAACTGGGACTGTAGCAGCATCTTTTTTTGTTTTCATGACATTTAAAAGTGCCTGTAATGGTCTAATTGAAATAAATGCTTTGACTTTGAGTTTGATGCAGTGACTAACTCACCACCCTTGTTTAAGGCTATTTACTTACAGACAGAGAATCTTCTCCCACCAAACTAGAGGCAGTAGCTAGTATGTTTGGAGAGTAGAACTTCTCGTACATGGATGAGGCTTGGCATGTATCTATTATGAAGAATATTTCATTGTACCTGAAAATTACAACATCACTCATATTATTTAGACCTGAATGTAATACAATTAGGTGTTTAGAAAAGTATAATAAGTATGTTAAAGATGATATAGCTAATAAGGAGGTTTTCTTCCTTTATCCACAATGTTCATTCTCATACTCCTCCAAAACGACTTGATCGATTCTTATGTTTTTTTTTTATGCATATTCAGTAAGTCTGAGAATCGGCTACTATATATCTTTCAAACCCCTCTCCAGAAAAGGAACTGAGCAGCGGATGAAACCGCTGGGTACAGTTAGGATTACGATACACATATGAATCCGAAAAATCAGAGATATGACTTAAAGGACCTATGACTTGAAAGTCCAACAGTCAGACCATTGGGCTATCAAATCATTTAAAAAAGGATTTTTTTAGAAAGGAGGTAACTGCTTAGATGAATAGAAATAGGGAAGCTGAGAAAAAAAACAGACATGCTGCACCAACAACAAATTAATTGGCATTAGGGCAAAAGGTGAGGTTGAGTGTTAAGAAAATTAATTCCTTTTTCCTTATTGTCACTAACAAAAATAGAAACAGAATAACAAAAGACCTTAATAAAGGACCATTTTAAAATAATAGAAGACCTTAATAGAAGAGCGAGGCTATAGGAGCAGTGGGAGTGTCAGACGTTTACTGACTAAAACCCACCCATGTTCCATGTTTTGCCCTTTATGTTCGGGCTGTGGTATCTGTTTTAAACAGATCGCAGAATGCTGGCAGATATCTGCACAAGGGGTTGTCCAAGCAAACCCCTTTGCCAGATGCAGTAATTTATAAAAATCTTAATATTCAGTAGATCATTTGTGTGTAGTACCTTCTCTTCTCCCACATTTGTTCAAGAGCATCTGCTAATTCCTGGCTGGTGATCTCCTCTGAGTCCTGGAACTTAAGGAAGCCATCACCACCATGTCCTGTTAGGTAGATCAATATGTTGCTGCCTTCATCTGTGAGCAGCCTCTTGGAGCGAGGAGTGTCTGGAGGTACTCTTCCTGTCAGTAGACGCACAAAGTTTTCTACTGACACCTGAAACCATAAGAGAATAAGTGTTTCATTTTGATATCATTTACACTTACACCACTAATAATAAATACTCTGCACAAATATGTAAAAGAGGCACAACTGAAGACAGGGAAAGAGTATCATTTTTAAGCTTATTTTTCCTGCAAGTTATAAGGGCAACTTTTTCACTTACAGCAGAAGTACAATAGCTTTAGTTATGGCAGCAAAAAGTACTCCACTTTCGTTGGTAACTAAACTAACCAGGGGTTTCCCTTCTTTGTTCTAAAAAATCTTAGCCACACACTTCTAACAAGTGAATGGACACAGAACGGACATTATTCACAGCTAAATAAGATAAGCAACAGCGTAATCCGTCTAAATAATAGTGTTTAGCTCATAAAAGGTAATAATTATATAATTAATTATTTTACACATTCTAACCTCGTAGCCCCTGTAATCCACTTCAACATCATCTCCATACACATTGATTTGTTCATGAGCATTATTAAATATAGTGGCAGGACGCGGGTTCCGAGGGTTACACGCCATATCATCAGATATCATGAGGATAATCTGACTGTCTGGTATACCAAGCCGCTTCACACTCCGGTATATAGACAACACGTTAGCTACATGACGATAGTTGAACCAAAACCGTGATGTGTCCACCAATACTGCCCAGTTGTTCGAGTGGTTGGACTTCTGGAAGCTTTCTGGTATCTGGAAATAAAGATAACGATGATAATTCGTGTTCTCATTAAGAATTGAATAAGTTGTTAGTGTTTTATGGCCTGCGTACCTCAATTCCGTATGCAAATACCAAGCTGGCAATTATCGAAAATAAAACACCACAAAATTTATTTGTTAAAATCATTTTTAAATCAGTTAGATGTATGGTGTATTCATAATTTTATAAAAAGGAAAGATGAATTAAACTTCGTATTTTTATTTATCTAGTGTCAATGTCCAACAATGTCTTTGTCAGTTAAACTGTCATGTTGATGTTTTTTAGCGGTGCGTTCCGAATGATAATGAAATAGAACCAGAATCATATGTAACTTGATTTTAACATTGGGCAAAATTTATTGACTTAATTTATCAGAAGGTAATAAAACTTTATGAAACATATTTTTTGCTGAACTTCAATTCAATTCAATTCAATTCAATCATTTATTGCTTCTCACATGTGTTTAACAGGTCTTAAATAATAATAATACAGTTCACATGGACCCTGTCGGGCACAACAATATTTAGAAAATAAGAAGTCTAAGTAATTATAAAAGTTAGTAAATTAATAACTCATTGTCATTATAGGTATCAATGTCACAGGTAAATTTGTAAAATTATCAGATCGTTTCAATAATAAATCAATACATTATGACAATACAATAAAAATCTAATACATTATGTCAATACAAACGAATAGAATACATTAAAACAAAAATAATCAATACAAACGAATAGAATACATTAAAACAAAAATAATAAGATACATCATGTCAATAGAATAGAATAGAATAGAATATGTCTTTATTTGCTAAGAATGTAGGTAACATAAATAGGATGGTAAGTTACATAATTGAGATCCATATACATTCTGCCATATTAGCATGCAAATATGAATAATATAATTTTGGCAGTTTTGTTTTTAAAATGTATCATCGTCTAAGAAATCCTGCACAGAGTAATAACATTTCTCTACAAGTAATTCTGTAAAACATTTTTTAAATTTTGACAGTGGTAAGATTTTAATTTGTTCAGGAATTTTATTAAAGATAACAGGAGCCATACCGATTACACTTTTTTTTTTTAATAAGCTAGTTTTAAATACGCCTGTGCAAAGTAGGTGTCGATATTGTGATCTTAAGGCAGTACTTCGTTTTCTGGTTTCTGATATTGATGCAAATAGATTTCGGTTTGTTATTACAAATATTGCTAGTTCTAGGATATAGAGACATGGTAAAGTTAATAGTTTTTGAGACTGAAATATAGGTACGCAACTGTCAGTTACTTTCAGACCAAACATAGCTCTCAAACAGCGCTTCTGGGCTTTAAAAATGCTTTCCCGTTCACTACAATAACCCCAAAATATTATACCAAATCTTAACCTAGAGATTACAAGACCGTGATAGGCCACTAAGATTGTTGCTAAATTTACTTTTTTTGATAGATTATGTAACATAAACGCGGCTGTACTTAAACGTTTACATATATCTTCTGCTTGTGGCTTCCAGGTTAATTGGCTATCAATTAGGATTCCTAAAAATTTTGTACTATTCACTTTTTCTATAGTTTGACCATTGTAGTTAATATTTATATCTCCTGTAGGTATTCGTTGGTGAAAATGCATAGTTTTGGTTTTTTGTAGGTTGATAACTAGGTTATTATTGTTAAGCCAACTTATTAAACTACCGATTGAACTGTTAATGTCAGTTACATAAGATTCTTTGTTGGTACATGAAATAATTGAAGTGCTGTCGTCTGCAAATAAAACCATAGGGTAAGACATATAACGTGGCAGGTCATTAATATATAGTAGAAATAGCAAGGGCCCTAAAACACTGCCCTGTGGGACGCCATATTTTATTTCTTTGAAGGACGATAGAGTTTTCAGTTCCTTTCTAGATTTAAAGCACAGGCTTGATATTTCCGTACATTGTTTACGGCCTTTAAGGTATGTACTTATTAAATTAAGAGCATTACCACGAATGCCGTATGCGTCAAGTTTGTTTAAAAGTTTATCGTGGTCCACAAAGTCAAAAGCTTTCGACATATCGGCATATACTGCACAGACTGGTATTTTGGAGTCAACTTTAGGCATAATTTCATGGAGAAAGTCAAAGATGGCCATGTTTATATTTTTATTTTTCCTAAAACCCTTTTGTTCGTTACAAAGTATGTGGTGTTTTGATAGGAAGTTGTAAAAGGATTCATATATATTTTTTTCTATGATCTTTGAGAATATGGAAATACGAGCAATTGGTCTATAGTTTGCCATTTCATCTTTATCATTTTTTTTATGTACTGGTATAACTATTACGGTTTTGAGACTTTCTGGGAATACTCCAGAATGTATGCTTACGTTAATGATATGGGCAAGTGGTGCAGCTATAGTGTCAGATACAAATTTTATAACTGTGGTAGAAATGCCATCAAAGCCAAAACTCTTTTTATTTTTTAAATTGTTTATTATTCGCATGACATCTTGAGGGACAACTGGGGCCATAAATATTGAATGTGGGTTGATATTGATGTTGAGTGAGTCGCATAATGAATGCTTCGGTATACCCAAAGTCTGGTCAATAAAAAAGTTATTAAAGGATTCGGCTATTGTATTAGGATTTGATATTAGCTTATCTCCTTTTTTTATTTGAGAAATAGGTTCTCTTACAATTTTGTTATTATTAATAATTTGCCAAGCAGTTTTGGATTTGTTTTTTGAGTTATTTATTAAGTTGTTATTCTGAGCTTTTTGGGTAAGTCTAATGATTTTTTTAAACCGCTTTGAGTAATCTTTAAATTTATTCTTATTTTCACAAGTCGGTTTTAGTCTTTGTTGCCATAATAACTGACGTTGTTTTTTACTGCATAGTCGTATACCTCGAGAGACCCATTTTAATTTTTTTTTCCGATTTTACAGTAACTAATATGTGAGGGAAACAAAGGTCGTGTAACAGTAGGAACATATCCAAGAAGTTATCATAGGCTTTGTTTGAATCTTCAGTATTATATACATCAGAGAAAGACAGGCTTTTGAGATGGGTTCGAAATTTAATAAGGTTTTCTTTAGATATATCTCGTCTTAATGTTCTCCATGTTTTTATTTGGTTAAATTTATTAACTTTTATTTTCAAAATTTGGGCTGTGTGATCAGATAATCCAAAGTCAGTTACTTCATGTTGGCAGTTTTGCTTAAAATTATGTGCAAAATTGTCCAGACAAGTATTACTGATAAATCGAGTTGGTTGATTTATTTCTAGTTTAAGGTTAAAGCTCCTGAGAAAGCATTCAAATTCTAAAGAAATTCTATTCTTGTTCAAGATATCTATATTAAAGTCTCCACATAAAATTACTTTTTGAAAAGGTTTAATACTCACCTTTTTTAAAATGAGATCTAAATTTTCATAAAACTTACTTAGGTTACACAGTTTAGGAGGTCTATAGATGCAAATAATTATAATTTTATGCAAAGGAAATTCTATGGCACAACATTCTATAATTCCTGATATCGAGTATTTCATTATGTCAGACCGTTCTTTATACTCATGCCCAACTCGTACTAGGATGCAGGCACCACCTCGTTTTCTATTCTGTCTAGCAAAACTTGCCGCTAACTTGTAATTAGGTAAATATAATAATTTTTCTTGGCCTGACATTATAAAATGCTCGGTTATACATATTACGTCTACAACTTTCTGCTGGCTCAACAATTCCTGAATATAAATATTTAACAGGTCCGATTTATTTATAAGTCCGGCAATGTTTTGGTGAAGAACATACATAGTGTCACAGAAAAAACTCACGACTTGGATATAAATTATCTTGCGGTTGGATGAATTTGTTGTTGTCAACTAGTAGCAGCAAGTTATTAAAAATATTTTCCATACCTCGGTTATTCAATTTTCTATCATACTTAGAAAACATAGTATAGTCATACAATAGATTTAAATTAGAGTCTAGTGCAATGGCGTAATTGTGGGACTGAAGATCCAAATGAAGTAAGCTGTTAAAAGTTTCAATACGCCAGTTGAACATTGTAGAATAGTTGCTTAGTTTAAAAGTCGGTACGCACAATATTATATTTGTATGCTGTATTTTTTGCAGGTTTTCTCTAAGTTCCACTATAATGTCTACATAATTTTCTGTTCTTTTGAAGTCTTCCTCTCCTATTAAAATCACACAGTAGTCTTCCATTGAAAAATCTTTAACCTTTTGGTCCAAATTATGAAGAAGTTGTATCGTTCCACAGTTTGGTATGATATAATGACATATTTGCGAATGCTGAAAGGTTTCTTTAGCAATTGATAGAACATTGTTAGTTTTATTTGAGCTAATGATGCAAATATTGTTTTTTTGGGTTTTTGTTTCTAGAATGTCTGTGTTTTTTATATGAGCCGACGTATTTTGAGGCGTACTTGTATTCACAGAATTTAAAGTTGCTTTTTGATTCAAGGGTGTAGATGTAGACTGGGTTTGTTCTCTTTGTTGCTTCGAATGCTTGATGTGACGGGAGCAGCTACGTGGAGTTGAAGATCGCGAAGTCTTTTTAGGAGTTACCCCATTTGAGAGTTCAAGTGTTGCTTTTTTAAGTACTTCGTTTTTTGATGTTATTACACTCAAACATTTCTTTAGTTCACAGTTTTCCAGTGATAAATTATTAATCTCTTCGTGAGCGGAGTTTAGTTCAGAAGTGAGATCTTCTATTTGTGACCTAAGTTGTTGAATTAGCAAAGAATTATCGTCAGCTGATATGTTCGGTAAGCTACTGGTGCTGCCATCTATTTTCGTGCTACTTGCAATTGTTTCATCAAATGAAGTTTCTGACATTGAATGTTTTTGCGTTTTTCTCAACGTTACATTCTCAAAGACATTCATTTTTATCTAATAAATTCCAAATTATAAATTTTGATATTTACTAAAAGTGATGTTGTCACTGGGGTTTGAACTAGCGACCTTATGTGGCGCTACAGGAATCGTAAAAAATTGTGTGGATACTTATGCCACTGGGCTATCCAGACATGTTAATAGGTGTTGAATTTATTAATCAGTTGCAGCACTATTTTTAATTTAAGTAGGTAAGACGGTTATTATAACGGGTGACTGTTTAAATTTAAATCACTGTTGAGTCACTTTAGCACTTTGTCTTTGTTGTTATTGTTTATTTTTCCACACTTGTTTCGATGAATTTAGAACATAAAGTATTACAGGGTTTACAGTTTTTAGTTTATTTATGCTTTTATTGATGTTTTAGTGGATTTCGTTTTTATTTGCTATTGGATATGCTGTTTTTATTGATCACAGTTTTGATGTAATAACTTCACAAGTTCTGTATGAAATCCGTGTAAAACACTGTCACTTATGATTTAGTTAAGGTTCTATTGATTCTTCTTACTTTTATTCACTTTCGTGCACATTTACTATTTTAAAATAATTTTATACACAGAGCGTTTATTTTTACGTTAGGCTAGAAGCAGCGCCATCTAGCGATGGCGCTAGATGCGATGCGATGGCGCATCAATAAAATAAGATTATTATGTAAACAATAAAAGTCACTCCATATTGATGTCATCATTAAAAAAATCATTTAGTGTGTAATAACCAAAGAGTATAATAATATATAGGGTAAAGAGAGCCCTCTTTGAGTTTTTTTGGGCAGACTGTTTGACAGTCAACGCCATCTGAAACTTGTTTCCAAACTACGGCGGCGGCAATATGGCCGCTTCAAAATATTTTTTATAATAACATTTGTCAATTAAAAGTTTTCTGACCCGTTTTATAAATATTTTGTCATTTTGTTCCAGTCTGATGTTACTAGGTATTTTATTATAAATTTTTATTGAAGTGACGTAAGGGCTAGTGCTGTGTAATTTTAGTTTGGATTGCGGTAGTACGAGCGTGTTTTTAAATCGAGAACGCGGTTCATATCGGCGAGGCTGGTCAGAGATTTTAACGAAAAAGCTTGAATATTGTCTTACAAATTTACAGATTTCTAGAATATAAATAGATGTCAGAGATAGAATGTTCAGTTGCTTAAAGTATGGTCTACAGCTTTCGTCATTGTTAATTCGGACTATTATTCTTATGCATTTTTTCTGAAGGATAAACAAATCGTTACTATCTACACTATTTCCCCATAGAATTATACCGTATTTAAGCCATGCGTAGGCATATGCATAGTAAGTGGATAGGGCAGTTTTCAAATCAGTTGTCTTTTTTATTTCACGTAGTGCATATATAAAACTAAATAGTTTCGATTTGATTTTTTGAATGTGCGCTTTCCAGGTCATATGTACATCTAGTTCTAGTCCTAACAAGTTGAAAGTATTGACACATTCGAGTCCAACACCGTCAAACGTAAAATTATTTTATTACTAATGGTTTTTTTTGGTAAGGCCTAAATTGCATAATTTTGGTTTTTGTAAAGTTAAGTTCTAAGTTATGGTCATTCATCCAATTTTTTACAAGTGACATAACATTATTTAACTTGTCGTGTAAGTGTCGGGAGTCATGACAAGAAATCATTACTGAGATATCGTCGGCGAACAGTACGCACGATTCCGTTATAATTTTGGGGAGATCGTTGATGTAAATCAGGAACAATAAACACCCTGCAACGCTACCTTGAGGAATTGAATTTTTATTATCAAGCGCATTTGATCGTATTTGACTGAATTCCCCAGTGTCATGATCCCAATGTTCAATTTCTACAAATTGTTCTCGATTTTGTAGGTAGGATACGAACCATTTATGGGTTATTCCTCTAATGCCAATTCCGTATAGTTTGTCGAGTAATATATTGTATAGGACTTTATCGTAAGCCTTAGTCATGTCAAGTAATATTCCAATCGCATATTTTTTATTGTTTAAAAAGTCCAGTACTTGTTGCGTAAATTTATAAGTCGCTAAAATCGTTGACCTTTTCCTCTGAAAACCGTTTTGGGATTCATCAAAAACATTAAACTTTTCGCAGAAATTATAAACACGTTTGCACATAACTTTTTCAAAGATTTTTGATGATGTGGGTAGTAGGGCAATCGGACGGTAATTATTTGGGTCGGTCTTCGAGTTTTTCTTATGAATAGGTTTAATTACAGTTTTTTTTAATGCGTCTGGGAATATTCCTTCCGAAAATGATTGACAGATTAATAAGTAAAATGGTAATGTCAGTTCCTCAGCACACGTTTTTATTAATATGGGGGGCAGTTCGTCTAATCCGTGGCTATATTTACCTTTAAGGTGTTTTATTATATTTTTTATTTCTTTCGGTGTGGGTGGATGTAAAAACATAGTGTTATCAGTTGGTCGGAGGACAGGCCAGGCAGGAACTTATTATACAAACGACTTGAATAAAAACATGCCCTACCCATCATTTTTCATAATTTGTCAGTATGTGTTGTCATATTAGTCAAATCGAAAAAGAGCCAGAAAGAAACAAGAGTACTGACTTCACGGCCATATTGTGGCGTCACACAAAATGGTCGTGAGATATAGTCAGCAGTACTGTTTGGGGTCAGCGCAATACGTTTTCTTCTTTCATACTTCTGTCAGACGTCACGGTATTACTCCTATGTTGATTTTTGAAACGCCATGTTTGTATTTACATGGTGTTATTACCTAACCTCTCGTAAAGAGTGGCAGAATATGTTGTTGGGTGATACTTTCTATGGCTTTTAACTCTATACTACCAGTTTTATTCTCGAAAGTATTAGTGACACTTTTATTTACCTATAAAAAAAAGAGAGTTCAAGAAATACGTTGCCTAGATTGTATAAAACCCTTTATTTTATAAATTAACTAGCGATCAGTTCGTACCAAATTCTAATATAAAAAACCGACTATTTTATTTTCGACATGCAAGATTTGGAATTGCTTTCTGACTAAAGACGCACTGCAAAATTTAAAAAATGAAAATGTCAAAATAAAAGAAGTAGCTGCTAGCTAGCTGTCACTATAGAAGTCAAGTAAACAAGGCAAACATAAAGCATTATTGAACATATAATTCAATTTAAATCATGGGCAGCCGCAATCCTGATACGTTAATGAGTGGCCCAGTTGACGAGCCTTTCGATTATTTATTCAAAATAGTACTCATTGGTGATTGCGGAACTGGAAAAACATGCATTGTGGAGCGGTTCAGATCTGGTAATTTCATAGAAAGGCACGGAAGTACAATAGGCGTAGACTTTTCAATGAAAACACTGATAGTGGATGGGAAGAAAGTCAAGGTTAGTCTAATTATATAATGTAATAATGTAAATGCGTCTTTATTTAATCATACAATAGATTTTTTTAACGATAAACTTTTCATATTTCAGCTTCAGATATGGGATACTGCGGGCCAAGAGCGCTTCAGAACTATCACTCAGAGTTACTATCGCTCGGCGAATGGTGTCATTATTGGTAAGAATTCGATATACGCCCACTGGTTTATAAATTTCCTGGTTAAAAATATTGAAAACCTATGACTCATGTATGACAGTAAAATGAGTACATAGATATATGGTGAATAATAAACTATAAATTGTACTAATTTTGCAAGTACTTACGAAAAATTGATATTATCATGGTAACTGTGTCTGGTATCTTCCTAGAGCTATAATTGGATTCTTTATCTAATTTATACAAACACACAAACAAGTTCGATTTAAAATGCAATCATTCATCTCTAACATACAATGCAATTAATTAAAAGAGTAGTATATAAATATCTTTATAATACTATTGTCAAATGATGGACATGGATTATAAATTTTGCAGGAATGTATACATGTTATCTCTTAAATTCTATGTTTAAAAGCTTATAAATTTCTGCATTTTCAGTATATGACATCACAAAGAGGCCAACATTTTTGTCTCTACAAAAATGGATTGAAGAAGTACGAAGGTACACCTCATCTAATGTCATAGTATGCCTAATTGGTAATAAATGTGACCTAACGGAGCAACGAGAGGTTGAGGAAGACGAGGCGAAATCATTTTTCCGTTTTTTATCAGAACTGACATTTGTAAAGGAGACCTCTGCTAAGGACAACACTAATGTTGAAGATACATTCTACATTTTGGCCAGAGAATTAAAGGTGAGGAATTTATAAATAACTGTGTCTTGCTGTAGTGTCTTGCCCCAAATGAATGAGTGCAATTTATGAACCATAGCTCCACTTATTGAGTCAAAAAGCATTTTTAGATAAAAAAATATGATATCCTGATAAATGGTGACTGGGTCAAACTGTATGATTAATAGGAAAACAGATACAGAGGCTTATATCTGGCTGTGGACCACAACTGACTCAGTTGATTGATTTAAAACCTGTTTGAACAGTATCATAAAGTAACCATTGTCATTCTTCATTCTCCTTATCCCAAGTTATTTGTGATTGGTGCAGCATGTCTTTGTTTTCCAGACCATTTCATCAGATAGCTCCTTACTTGCCAAATCATCCTTCATACATTCCCTCCATCATTTCTTTGGCCTTCCTCTGCTCTTATTCCACATTCATTATCAAAACTTTCCTCATATCATTTCTTACTTAATCCATTCGCGTAACACTACTCATTCCCTTTAGCATTCTCATCTGAGCTATGTGCAAATGCATTTCATTCATCCGTTTTAAGGCCCAACATTCTAATCCATTCAAGACACCAAGAAAAATATTAAAGCCCTGATAAATATTTAAAATCTTAGCTGTAAAATAACCGGTGCTTTTGAATTGCTAGCAGGGTTTCTTTACAAGTGTAAGTTATTTCCTTCCAGTCACGGATGGCTACCAACATTGGGAAACACCTTCATGTCTCAATGGAGAGTCATGTTTTTTGTTATTGAAACTACTATTGTTATGTTTCATGCTTGACTGACACAGACTACATTATGTCTAATAAGTTTGTTAAATGAGTATTTCAGTTTGTAAAATCTTTTAAAACATTGCATATTAGTGAGGGCAATTCAGATGTGATTTGGTTAAACCTAAAAAAAAAATATGTCACGGTTTTTAAGCCTGCCTCGGTTTCAATGCCTGTATAATGAGTAATGATTTTTGTAATAAATGATAATAATTAAAATTGCAGAGACAACACGACACCAGTAAAGGTCCTCCAGAAAAGTCGGAATCAGTGGTCCTCGGTGAAAGTCACCCTGTAGTTAGATGCCAACCTTGCAGCTCGTCCTAGACTTAATAGATATACCTGAGATCTGACCAAATGCTACACAGCATCCTTAACATGGTGCTGAACTACACCAAAATAATTGGTGGAACTGGAAGGTGATTGGTATATTATTTTTGCCATGATGTGATTTGGCTATGCTTAATGTCTATGATTTCTTGTCACAAAGTTAGGTTTTATTTTTTATATCATGTTAATCTACTTGATTGGCCAATACCGTATTAAAAATATGGATCATAGCATTGAATGTGAATACATTTGTTGAATAGTAATGAAGTTTAAGCTGCAGAATAATAATTATCGTTTATTCGAATGTTTTGCTTGTTAGATTTGTTTCATGCGATGACTGCATAATGTATCTACATGCATCAATTGTTTGTTGTTCATTCGCAATTCTGATTAAGTATAGATATGAACTTCTTTAGCAAAACAAAGTGTATTCACATGTCAATGTTTTTAAGATTGCTAATTGAATGGCCTAGAAAAACAACCAAACGATGGCCTTAAAAGCGGCAAAGCAATGTACGCTGCTTAAACTAATAATCTGTAATTATTAAAATGTTGTCACGTATTTGAGACTCACATATTTTTGCTTTTTAGGGTTCTGAATCTCAAAAGGCAAAATCGGAACCCTTATAGATCAATTTGTTGTCTGTCTATTTTTCAAGACTCTTTATAGCGGGAACGTATATACTCAAGTACGTGAACTCTTAGCATTAGAGCAGTGAAAAAATCAAACCTCTAAGTCTTAGCAGTCAAAAGATATGGTCGTTATGTCGCAAGTTTGTATGGAAAGGGTTCCATACAAACTTGGTGCACGAGTCCGACTCGCACTTGGCCAATTTTTTCCTACTCTTACACTTTGTATTACTTTGTGAGCAAGCATCATGTTTAAATATCTTCGTATTTTTTATAATTTATGTTCGAATTCGAGATTAATCGATATTTTTTATGAAATTATTTCAACAATGAATTTGTAAAATATACATAAGTTAATGTCAATTTTATTTCGGTACTAGATATATGAATGTGGCTTTAAGTTCTATTTTTAAAATCTTAAATGTAAGTTAACATTTAATTGGGTTCTATTACTTTTAGCGTTATAAATTTATGAAAATCAGTTTCGATACTGTAAATAAATAACTATTAACTGTAGCTAATTATAATAATTATTAAACCACCTGCTCGAGACTGATTTGAGCCATACCCTTAGTATTGAATGTTGTAACCAGACCATAGATTTTATCTATAAATGTTGTATGTTATTAAAATTTCGAATATGCAGGGTGTAAAGTACGCATTAATTTGTAAAAAATCGCAGCAATAAAAGGTTATTTTACTTTCTTTATGATAGCTGCTTTTATAATGTTTTTTCAAGATTAAATAATTATGCAACAATAATTCATTCATATTATTGAAATATTACACCTTGTATATTTTATTAGCACTTATCCTTTATTCATTGTATAATGGAATTGTAGTTGTGACATCCATTGATATAATTATATGCAATTATATAATACTCATTCAAGATGTTGATTTAAAATGTAATGACTTGACCTTAACCTGTAAAATCTACGTAGTATGTCTCTCTCTTAGACAATTTTAAATCAACACCGTATTTATAAATTTAAATATATAATAATAATGAAGTAACGATTCCTCAATAATATATGTATTACAGGCAGGTCTAAGTTTGAATCTTTTATTGATTTTGTAAATCTCATATATTTTGAATTAAAGTAAGAGAGATAATACTGTTAAAATGTATCAATTAGTTAAATATATTTTACAACTACTTGGTTTAAATCATTGTGGTGTGTAGGCATTATGTAGTTAGGTAGAAAATTATATTTTCGTCAAATTATTAGTCGTGTCATAAGAATCTCTATAAATTTTGTATTGTATTTTTTTTAACGAAATTAACACACAAAGAAAATAGAAAAAAAAAAAACAACTGATTAAACTTAAATAATTTTATTTGTATACTTACTTATCTCAGTGCTATAATTATCTCAATCATATTTTAATTTAGTTAACAGTGTCACAATGTTCGATATTGAAATTATAATTGTTATAATTTAATACAAATGTTAAAAAAAGTTGACGTTGTGGTTTTTAGTATCACTGATAATGATGTCTAGTTGTTTAGTGACGTGGATGCCTGATATCCAGCCAAACTTCCCTGGTTGGCTGCCCAGACCCCCGAAAACCCTGACAAGTTGGCCTGTAGGTTTAAAAACCTGGACCCTGCAGTTTCCTGAGTCTCCAACAAGGATGTATCCCATAGGATCGACTGCTAAAACTTCTGGGTGTTTAAATTGGCCTTTCCTTTGTCCCATAGACCCAAACTCTATGATTTTACTTTTATCTTGTTTATTGTAGACTTTGATCCTTCCGTTTCCGCTGTCGAGTATGACAACGCGGTCGTTTGTGACGGCGACGCTTGTGGGTGCGTTTAGTTCGGTGCATAAGATCTCTTTGGACTCCCAAACTGATGGCGCTTGCGACGCTTGGGGTTTCACTGCTACTCCGATTTGATCCATGAATTTCCCATCCGGTTGGATAATCTGAAATTATAATAACACTTGAATTACCAAGATAAGCGGTTTTGATAGCAGGGTAACAGGAAAAATGCAATAAAGCGGTATTGGTGTGTTAACTGATTGATGTATAAATCAGTGAATTGATAATACAAGGAATTTTTATGTAGGTAGGTAAGTGTATTTTTGTTATGTGTATTTTTGCACCCGTTGGTAAAACTGGTTGTCAGACTTTCGGACCACTGACTACCTGAAACTACTGTCAAAGATTTATAAATGACAGCCGGGCCCAACGGCTTCGTGCGGTAGTCACCCAGTCACGGATCAACTTAGGCAGCGAACGGCTGTTACTATATATCCACGAGCTTTTGTGTACCTACGTACTTTAATTAATATTAAGCACTGCTTAGCAATACAAACAACTTCTTTCTAGTACAGCAAAGACCAAACTGGTAGGACATATTGGCGGACCGAACTCCAGACACCAGACTAAGGTGTACAATGTACCGAATTATTTATCAAACTCAGCGTTGTCCAGAGCCAGCCCTCAATCTGTCCGTACCTTTATATTACTGCTTTTGACAAGTTATTTGTTGCCAGCCTCAGACCAATAAAATTTTATTGGTCTGAGTTGCCAGCGTTAAATATTCAAAGCTCTAAACATAAGTCTTTTATTATACAGGAAAAAAGATTCGAAAATTATCGTAAGTAGTTAATTTGTTTGTCACGTTTTTATTTATTTTTCTGCATAAGTCAAGTGCAAGGTGGGGATTACCTTTTAATTGCGAATATGAATTATATCTATTGCGTAGTATAAGGTAGATAATCACTATCGAGATATATTTGGCTTACGTAAGCCTGGATTAGATATCTTTATTTAGGTAGAGGGACATTTTATAAATACCAGAAGTGTTTTTTTTTTGTCTTTACGGTGATATATCCACAAGTCGGAAAGAGTAGGTATCATTTTATTCTAAAATCAAATAATTCTTCACAAAAAAATATAGCAAAGTTGTCGGAAAGAGAATAAAGATCACTTTGATTTATACACACTTTACTTGAAAAACTGATGATTTGGACAGCGATGCAAAATCTGGAATGATAACCGTTTTTCATCGTATTTTGTTGTAATTTACCTGCACTCTATCATTGCCAGTATCAACAACATAGATCAGTTGGTTCGCATTGTCTGTGGCAATGCCTTCTGGCGACCGGAACGTGCCTACTCGACTGCCCTTCTGTCCTATGCTCCGTAGATATTCACCCTCCTTGGAGAAGACGTGGATGCAGTGCTTCCATTTATCTGAAACAAAAGTTAAATATTCAATAAAGCGCCTTTGGACCCTGCCAGGAGTTATTCGGAAGAGGTACCGTGGTCACGGAACATAAGGTAATAGAAAGAACATGGGTCAGTACAAGTTTGACACTACGCTACCCGGACTGGGTGCGGGGGAAGTTATTTGATGATTACACATCTGTAAAAGAAGCATCTAACGGACGAAAGCGCAATTGCTGAGTTTGATTTGTTAAATAATAACTGCTGTTCAGGACTCAGGTCGATCTTGAGGTAAACCCGCGCGTGCCTAGGCTAATTCGCGGATGATCACCATTAAATACCGAGTTCCTTCCGGACTCGGAAAGTAGGTACGTTAACCTGTCGGTCCCGGGTGTCATTTGTAGATCTATGACAGTCGTTACAGATAGTCAGTGGCTCGAAAGTCTGACAATCAATCTTACCAAGGAATATCTAGTTAACACTGGGTTTTGGAGGTCAGTTAAACAGTCGTTGCATATAAAATACTACTATTCAGCTAAATCCGGTAAGACTGGAAGCCGATCGCAACATACCTAATCGGGAAACGGCTAAGTTGATGACGAGGTCTAATTGGAGTTTTTTCATCGGGAATTTTTCAGTAGCCTTAGTATCGTTGTCTAAATTTGGGCCGTTTTGTCTGGCAATTGGTTCTGCCAAACACATAAGGCGAAGTGTTGGTGTAATGTTTAATGACTTTGACCGTTCGCCAGATGTCGCCAGTGTCCTTTGATACGGAATAGGATGCCGGGGTGAAGGTATTGTGTCAAGCGGTGATCTTTAACAAAACGTTTAAAGTTTTATCTTGTGCAATAACTTTAATCTTGCTTTATGCATGAAATACATCGCAACCACGTTTTCCTTATTACCCGCGAAGATCGTAGGTCAGAACTTACGACTTGACTACAACAAAAAAATACGTCGCCAGAAGCTGATGAGGTACTTCTGCAGATGACCTGTGGTTATCATTAAAACAGTGAGTTGAATAATATAAAATCCGATCGGGATATTCAAATATCCATTGATGTTTGCCCAGAAAGAAAGGTGGTGGTTCTGCCTGAATATTCGTTTCCCGAGCATGCTAGATTCAATAACTGAAAATTATAGGGACGACTGTGTGCTCGCGTAATGTTTGCTATTTAACTACAAAATACGTCAACAAATATTTGTCAAAATAAAATCAACTTTAACCTCCACTCGTGAAGCTCAGTTGGCGCTACAACTTAATTTCATGTGCTATAGTAAAATCCAACCGTTTCATTTACACTTACAAATAGTTACCTATCATAAATTTCTAAAACCGCAAATAACAACAATTCGGAAACAGTATTCAGAGTACCGTACCCAAATGGTAAAACGGTACCCTATTAAGTACTAAGACTGCTGTCCGTCCGTCTGTCACTAGGCGGTATCTCAAGAATATGTTAACTGTATCCTATGTTAACACATACAGACTATAATCTACCTCTGTACCAAATTTCATCAAGACCCGGTCAACCGTTTTGACGTGAAAGAGTAACAAACATCCATACATCAATCCTCACAAACATTCGCATTTATAATATTACTTATATTTAGTAGGATGGTACCTACGTACCCTTCGTGCGCGAGTCCAACTCGCACCTGGCCGGTTTGAATCTATTTCGTGTACGAAATTACTTTAGGCAAAAATCATCACCTGTAATATAAATTTCCCCCAAACTCTTCATAAACGCGATCTGGACGGGGCACAGCATCTCATCACAGGACAGCCTGGTCACAATCTTGGCCTGCGCGCGCTCCATCACTAGGACACTGTGGCTGTCCATGCCGCATACATAGAGGTGGTTGCTCCATGGACTGACGCCCACTCCGCATGGCCGAGATGACTTGCGCCATACAAAGTGGGGGATGAAGTTGCGAGATCTGTGAGGAAGAGCAGCGTTTTAGATAAGGACTAGTTAATTTATGCGGTAGGATATTCTTGTTTGACTTGGAATTTATTCAGAGCCTACATTCGGTTAGACTAGTATCCGACCTCAACTTAGTAGGAAAAAGGTAAGGGTGCTGCTGGATGTTTATGCATGAAGTGATGAGTGAATATGGCGAAATAAATTTGACATACGCATGCAAACACCGATACTTAGGGTCTCTAAAGGGAAGGGTCAAGTCTAGATCATAACTACGACATACGGCGTAGAACAGTGCGCCAACCTATGCAGGTAAGTATCTGCTAATTAGTAGAAAAGAAAATATAAAGCTTTTCAATATAGTTTCATATTTATTAGACATTAACGAAATAATGGACTAGCAAGGAAGTAGCAGTAACAAATAGTTTTTTGCTAAAATAAATTGTTGGCTATTCTAACGGTATCTTTCCGGGCAATCATGTGAATTGAATATAAAAAATAACGCCAAGATAAATAGATAAATCTTGTCGATAATGTACAAGGAATTTTCGCTTAATTAATTTTCATAAGTAAACACAGTGAGTGGCCCGGCAGCATTGTTACTTGCACGCGAATCCAGAATGAATGCATGCACATATTTTCGTATTAGGAGATTTTCATCGGTCGTGGTAAGTACGTGAATTCTAAGTTTTCGTTCAGTCTCAAGCCCATTATTGTAGAAACTTGTAAGTAATGTGGATGTCATGTTTGAAAGAGACATGCAACCGGCGTTTGTTTATTGCAATGTTCTCTGCTGGCACGTGACTACAAAATGCGTCCCGAGTGCATCAAATTCTTATTGTTAGTTGCGTTTGATGGTAAACACGCATATTATTGTCGAAATGCAGGCTGAGCTGGGCCTGTCCCTAGTCTTCCTTTCTTACGCCACCTCGAACCGGCCGTTGTGTTTTTTGTTCTCTTCTATTTTCAAGCATCTAGATACTAAAGATTCTGCCCCAAAATTGATTTAGGAACCTAGTTACTAACTATTTTAAAAGTGATTCAAATCAAACTGTCCTCGCTTGTCATGCTTGTGCATACGTAGTATTATTATTTATTCTGTGGTATTAAGTGCGTTTAGATTTAACTCAAGCGATTAAAAAAAAAGCGGGGTCGACACTATCGATGGCCAACAAATAAATCAGGCAAACGGAAATAGATAGTATCTAGGTGTAATCGGATATTTGTATAAAAAACACGGTAACATTAAAACAAGTAACTAAGTTATCTCATTGATCCAATTGTGTGATTAAAAACTTGCAATATATGTCAGCAAGGCGATAACAGGGCTGTTAGACCAGGGTGAGAACCAGTACCTACCTACACAAACGCGACAAGCAATATGGAGCCTGCAGACTGGCAAGAATCGACCAATCAGAGACGTGAGACATATCGTGGATTTCAACCTATGTCGACACGGTTGGCACAGTGGCTGAGTGATTGGCTGCTGCGCTGCGTATCGCGGTTCCGATACCCGCAAGATACCTACAAATATTTGTATGGCCGTCTGGCCGTTGTTGTGCGTCTGGCTATTTGTGTATGTGAGTTTAATTATTTGTAAACACATCCAGGACACATGAGAAATACGTAGTTTAAATAAAATGTTATGACGATTCCCTTTGTGTTTGTTGATGGAAAATTATCAAAAAACTTGGGGGAGTGTCAGACTTTAACAAACTAACCCCACCCATTTTCTTTCTTTTGCCCTTTATGTTCCGGAGCCGCAGTATGTCTTTCGAGCAACCCGCAACCACAATATACATTTTTACGGTGTACATTTGTACTGTGTATTTGTATATATTTTTAATGTGCCGCAACGCAACCCCGGCAGGACATATGCTTGGGTCCAATTTCCACAATCGGGCCCAAACCGGGTATATCCCCGATTGTGGATGCTATGTAACATACCCCATTAGAGCTTAGATTAAGACCACCCATTATACGATCGGTACCGTAAAGGCAACCATATCTGTTTTATTCATACTAACACTGTTTAGTGAGCAGCATTCAAGGCAACATCACACTCTTCGACTAACAATCAGTTGCTAAGCGGTTTCATGAAGTGGCATCAGAAGTCAGGGCCTACCTGCTCTTGTCGGAAGGTCTTAGTGCCGCGGACATGTTTGGGTTCTGATAGCAGCTTTCTAATTAATATAGTCTTATTGTATTTGGACATCAGACAATGTTATTGGCCCCGACTTATTTTAAATGTATCGTGAGATACATTACGTTTATTGTGTGTGTGAGCGATCGACTGCAGCGCTGCGTGTCGCGGATTCGATTCCCGCACGCAACAAATATTTGTATGATCTACAGATAGCTGTTTCGGGTCTGGCTGTTTGTGTATATGAGTTTAAATGTTTGTAAACGCGCCCACGATACAGGAGAAAGTCTTAGTGTGGGGCAAAGTTTTGTTTTAAAACAAAAAAAAGATAGAGTAGAGGAAGACCAAAGAAACGATAGATGGACTAAGTGATAAGGAAGAGAAAAGGTGACTGCAGGCTGTGATGATGAATAATAGAAAAGTATGGTAGGAAAAGACATGCTGCGCCGTCCAAATAAATTTGGATAAAGGCAGGCAGAATGATTCTGATGGATGCGAACCCAAACGAAGACACCTTGTGTATATTTTTAACCGCCTTCAAAAAAAGAAGGAGGTTCTCAATTCGACTGTGTTTTTTTATGTTTGTTACCTCATAACTTTTGACTGGGTGAACCGATTTTGATGATTCTTTTATTATTAGAAAGCTGTCGCATCTCATGTGGTACCATTTTACTTTTATTTATATTGCACGGGAAGTTTATGAGTTATACATATTTTTTTCTTTATGTATACATATATGGCTGATCTGCTAATGTTTTAGTAACAATAGAAAAATGTATACTCGATAGAAAATAAGAGAGATATAACACCATAACTAAAAATGCTAAACTAAAAAACTTAAAAAAAAACCGGCTTCCAACTAAAAAAAAAGTGGAAAATAACTTTATTTCCGAAAGTCGGTGGCAAAAAGTCAACAAAACCAACAAAAGTCACCGATTTACGGAAAAAAGTTATTTTCCACTTTTTAGTTAGCCACGCGGACTAAGTCGTGGGCGGAAGCTAGTAATAATAATAAAGCTCTAAACTTACCTATAATGCAAAACAAGACTTTCCTCACTCTCCAACGGGTCATTTTGTTTAGCATTTTCTAAGACTGGGTCATCAGACTCGGATTCAAGAGGTGTTGCCGAGTCCATCTCTAGCGTGAAGTTCTCTTTGTCGAAGACAAAACGTTCAGTATCCCATTTTGAGACTTCTGATAGTAAGGATACTGCGTTTTGATGGAGATTTATGAAAGTTTCCACCTGTAGATCAGAAGATACATGGTTAAGTTATTTTCAGTGGCGTAACTATACCAACTGGGGCCCGTGGCTAATTCATTTAACAGTTAAAATCGTCACGCTGTCCTTAGTTTAATTTTAATAAACCACTTAGTAGTGACAATAAGAAAAAATATTTCTGACCTGGCGGCCTCTTGGGCCGGGGCCCTTTTGGGTCGGGGGCCCGTGGCATTTTGCCAGTCCTGCCACCCTATAGTTACGCCACTATTTTTTCATTATTAAGGCGTATTATCATCAGTCTATGGCTGAATTAAACTTAAAATTCGAAGGCATCTGACATCTTCCATGTTATTTGTAGATCTTAGATTAACGTTACAGGCAGGTAGTTGACTAAAAGTGTGACAACCAAGTTCAGTTTTAGGTTAACCCCTCGCGACTATGTGCACCGAAGGCGCTGTTTGCCTCGGAAAACGGCAATCATAAGGGTTCTAAGTGATATACTCTCGGTTACACGTACAAAATTCATTTTTCGATGTCACATAATTACGCAGATATACGGTCCGGCAAACTAACACTGACTTATTTTGAACGTTGCCGCGCTTGCCTAGGTTGGTATGTGAATGAGTGAAATGACGGAGGAAACTCATACATACTTATACCGGGTTTTCTTCGTCAATGCCTACCTCGGAAAGCTTGATAAGCCGTTGGTCCCGACTGTCAATTTAGATTTTTGACAGTCGTTACAGATAATCAGTGTCCTGAAAGTCTGACAACCAGTCTTACCAAAGCGTTTCGTATTATCCAGTACTAACTGGATTGTGGAGGTCAGAAAGGTAGTCGCTACATGTAAAATACTGTAATTCAGCTGCCTTCGGTTAGTCTGGAAGCCGACCCCAACATAGCTGGCAAATCTATTAAACTGTTTTGGCGTGGTAGAGTAACAGACTTACACACACACATACAAACTTTCGCCTTTAGACATAACTAGCTGGTGCCCACGGCTTCGCCCGCGTCATATCGAAAAAAAAAGTATTCTATGTGTTATTCCAGACCATAATCTATCTCTGTGCCAGCCAGCCATTTTGTCGTGAAATAGTAACAAACATCCATACATCCTCACAAACATTCGCATTTATAATATTAGTAGGATATTAGCTGCTTATTCTGTGAGCTTGATCACTCTGGTTTTCTCTCAGATCTCTTGAGTGCTCAAAGAGAAAATTAAATTCACAATATCTATGAAGAGAATTCCCCAAGGGCTACTTCTAAATAACCTTACAGATAAAACATATGGCCTTAAAAACATTTTAACAAAACATTATAGCCTTATCAGTCATCTACAAATAATAACGTTTTTTTAGGGTTCTTTACCTCAAAAGAAAAAACGGAACTTTTATGATCACTTTTTCGTCTATCTGTCAAGACCTTTTATCTTGGGAACTCGTATAGGTATCTTGTGGGTGAAATTAAACCATAAAGGTTACCTACTCAAATCTGTGGTCCCTTGAAGCTGTGAAAAAATGAACCCTAAGTCTATGCAGTCAAAAGATATAGCCGTTTATGCCGCTAATTTTTACGAAACACTCGGTGCGCACTTGGCCGATTTTAATTAAATAGAGGTTCTCCTCTAAAACTCGTCACTAACTCTTTGATGGCACGGTTGGCGCAGTGGCCGAGCGATTGACTGCTGCGCTACGTGTCGCGGGTTCGATTCCCGCACGGAACAAATATTTGTATGACCTACAGGTAGTTGTTCCGGGTCTGGCTGTGTTTGTACGTGAATTTAATTGTTTGTAAACGCACCCACGATACAGGAGAAATTCCTAGTGTGGGGCAAAGTATTTTTAAAAAAAAAACAACGTAATACCCCTGAAAGTAGGTATCAATATACTTGTAACAATTTGATAATGTTTTATCGCAAGTATTTTTGCTATTTAATTAACATTTAATCAGTCAAATGTACTCATTTGTCGTGATTTGGGTAAAATTATCAAGATAAGGTTGCGTTTTAAATAACAGGACCGACTTTACGTAATTATTGAAGCAAGTAGTTTTTTTATGCATTGGTAAACATTTCTATAGTACTAAACGTGACCCGCGGTATCACCCACAGAACGGGATAAAACATCCCTACGCAAACAAGTTAGTCAACAATAAAAGGGTCTAATACTAATGTTCACACGTATTTTTAAGCCGTGTCAGAGACCGTAACCCTTAGGCACTAATACAAAAGAGAAAGAAAACCGGCCAAGAGCGAAAGAGACTCGCGCACCGAGGGTTTTATACAAACTTACAACAGAAACAGCCATAACTTTTGACTGCGTAGATTTATACGGTTGCTTTTTTGACAGCACACAGGGACCACATAGTTGTGTATTTTAACTCGATACTTCCCCTCGTATGCTAAACGACAATCGATGGACTAGAGAGACAACACAATGGACAGGCCCACTAGGACAGAGAAGAAGAGGAATCCCAAATGCATGCTGGGTAGACGACATAATAAAAGTAGCAGGTACTCAATGGTCAAGAGTGGCAGAGAATAGAGAGCACTGGTCATCTCTGGAGGAGGCCTTTACCTTTCATGGCGAGGCCTTTCTTGCTATCAAAAACCTTGGAATAATAATAATATTTCTTTTTTAATTTAATTAACTAAATCAATAACAAATATTCCAATTAATTATTCAATTGATAATCAATTTTAAATTAAATAATTTATATAAAATAATTTAGATTAAATATTTTTATTGTCATTGTATCACAATTTAATGCATGGTAAGAAATACAAGGCTTTTTTATTTATTTTATTTTACTTCCACGCGTTCCCGAGACAAAAGGTCTTGACCGACAGACACAGGTGGACGGATAGCAAAGTGATACAATAAGGGTTCCGTTTTTTTCTTTTCAGGTACGGAACCCGAAAAAATCTAGTATTTTTCGTCGTTCGAATGCCTATGCGCACACCTTTCATTTCATGCTACGTCCATCACTTCATACGAGACATCCTAATTGAGATTGTTAGCTGCGTCGTTGGTCCAGTGATTGTAAGAGTTACTGAGCATGACGCGATATCCTAGATACAAGGAACTTATCCCGGAGTCGGTTTATTTGCTCATTTATTGGCGATAGACCAAGAAATATTAATCATTTAGCGGGGGGGAATGACAGGCTTGTACTGACTAAAACCCACCCATGTTCCTTTTTGTTCATTCTATTGCCATTTATGTTCCGGGCCGCGATATCTCTTTCAAACAACCCCGGCAATGGATGTACTAATGGTGTATTTCCAGCCATCCTTTCGAGTAAAATTATACATAAACATGAGTAAAAGTCATGTTATGCCCACTAAACTCACCCTATTGCTTTCATTGTCAGAGCTGCTCGATTCCATAGCTTTGTTCGCGACAGACTTAGCTTCATCCAGCGAAGCTTGCAGTGCTAATGCTGACATTTCTGACGTCTTCTGTAAGTTAGCTGCGTCCATGAGCATTTTATCTTTAGCTTGAAAAATTGCTGCTATTTTCTCGTCAGCTGCTATCTTTACTTGTTCTGCTATTCGGTCGCAACGATCCTGGAAATGGAGCAAAGGAATATTTACATAAGCCACATTGAAGAACATCGCTTTGATTTCCATATTGTTTGGGAATCCAAAAATGAATGAAGCATCAACTGGGTCAGTAAGTCGCACGTCAGAAACAAAATGGTAGATACTGCCATTTGCAACGTTTTGAGATACAGTGTTTTTAAAGTTTGAAAAGTGCTCTTGAACTATACATTCATTACATTCCTCCATCTTTATTTTATATGGTTTAGCAATTGTAATAGTTAAAATAACTATTATAAAAAAAAAAAAATTCAATACGGCATTCATTTACATCGATTTGTATTGAATCTAACAAGTAATATGATAGGTACCTATTAAGTCAAAATTATACTGTATAAAAAATAGAAATTTGAAACATGTGAAACCAACGTTCTCAACGGCAACTAGAAACTATTTCGATTAGTCTGTGAAAAGTCAAAAAATAAATGTTTCGCCATATCTCTGAAACTATTTGCACTAAACATCTCATTATTTTGCCAGTCTGTAGACAAAAAAAATATTTGGGAAAAACAAAAATAGGCTTTTTACGACTAACGCCTAGTTCCAATAAACAAATTTTGTTTTGCTTACGGATAGTAGTATTTCCTACGAGACGTATGTCAAGATAAAATACTACTACTACTATCCGTAAGCAAAACGAATCGTTTTTTGCTCACTGGAACCGGGCGTTAGCCCCTTTCGTGATGTGCGGACTAGCTTCACTACTCTTAATTGCCGCAGTGCCAAGCCAACCTATCAAAATAAGAACAAATACCTGCTACCCTACCATGACGTGACAAGAAAGAGATGGTGTTAGACACCCTGTATAGCTCTGTCTCTTCCCTCAGCGGAATAAGTTCTGCTTTAAGACGTCATGGTAGGCCTACTGATGTTCTTTCAACCATTGCGGCTTTTTCGACAAAGCAATTTTTCAGAATTGTTATCTCTGTTAATACCTACTTACGTTGGATAAAACGCGTTTGTGAAATCAAGATTGGGACAAATGGCTTTGGCTCCAAGCACAAATGTTTTTCTTCATATTATCCTCATTTCGCAAAATCTCGACAAAAGATGTTTGTTCAGCAAATCATTCGAGTCACGTACCTTATAATGTTCAATTTTGTGTTCAAGATGACTGGTGGCCGTGTCCAGCTGTTTCACAATAGATTTTAGTTGGATCCGCATATCTTCCAAATGTTGTGACCAACATACGCGGCAGAACTTCTAAAAAATCATTCTCTCCGTCAGTAAATAATAACAAAAGAATAAAGGAAATATATAAAGATGTTTTGATTTACCAGTTTGCAATGAGCACATTGTGTGATATCAAAATTATCACAAACGCTCTTGCAGTGCACACATCGTATTCCTCCAGTAGCGAACAAGTCTACATTTTGCGTGGGAGTCGTGACTAGGGGGGTCGTCGGAGGCGTTCCTGGGTTCCTCGACACTTGCCCATTCCCGTTTTGAATGCCAACCAACTGTAGCAATGAATCTATATACAAATTAGACGGCAGACTCTCCACAAAGTTGGGGCCAAGCACTTGAACCCTCGTCCTACATATCGGACAGTCGATGATGATTAAATCTGAAATCGGAAACAATTACCACCTGTCATATAATATGTCTTAAATGGTTATTTCCAATAAGGTGTGTAATTACTGTAATTGTTACAAACCGGCGATGTAGACAGACAGGCACGCCGTACAGAAAGTGTGCTGACACGGTAACATCTTTGGGTTGTGCAGCACTTCGAGGCACAGTGAGCATTGTATCAGGTCTTTGATGCCGCCAGCAGATAACCTGTTTGTGATGATTGGATTGCATTATTTTTGCACGATAAACGTAAATGCGGTAAATGAAATGATTGGACTGATTATTTTTATTGACTCGCTTTAGTGGCTTTCGACATAATAAAAGAGTCTTTATTACGGGTATGCAATTTTCGATTTCGTGTCTCTCTGCAAAATGTTTTTTTTTTATATCATAATCATATGTATTGTATGCATTTGTGTACACATTAGCAATGTCTAAATTATGATCCATCATTCCTTTTGCATTTGGTTCAATGTTTCAATTTGCAGAATTTAAACTCGCGTGGCTAAACCACCTACTAATCTGCATACGACAACGACATTCCACGTAGCTGTCCACGAGAACAAGACGTAATAAGATCGATGAATATAATTATGAATGTCTACGATATAAGTAGTACTCACTTTCTAGACTTTGGCTCTAGATTGAAATTGACTGATCTCGATACGACTGACGGAGTACGTGTCCTAAACAAGTGAGGGCTATCCTGAGGCTGTGAAGTTGGGGTCGGCGGTGTGGGAGTTAGCGAAGACTTCCTTACACTATTCTCCTTCGTACTCTGCCAACGTTTTAGGGTGAAAAACGGTGGCCTTTTTACTTTTTCTGCCATTATTAATTAAACACTTTTGTACACTTCAACATTAAATAATAGACTGAAGACTAAACTTCTATAATTTTATGAATCATTATCAGGTACCTACCCCAGTAATTCATTTGCTATCTTCACGATTTAAGATTTCAATTTGATTATGATATCGACTTATTTGATAAGATAACACTGATTATTTCTGAAAACGTATTTATGTTTCCCCGTATCAGGCTTAAAAATAAAACCAGTGATGTCCTGCGAAATAATTTTGGTTCGAAATTGAAACCGGTGTAGGGCATAAGGTTCGGTTTTGTCTTGCAATAAAACGGAACATAAATTCCATTGATCCTCTTCACGGACAATGTACTTTACGTATAGCAATTTTGAGAAAGTTATCAAAATAAATGTAGGCTTTTAGGTTGCCATATATTTTAGGGGGAGGCCGATGCATTATAACGGTGAAAACAGGTGAAGTTAATGCTGGCCCGAGGCTCCTTGCCGAATTTGGTCACATCTTCAAACCAGTCTGGTATTCTTTAAACGTGTACGCAATGTTTTTCTATTTTATTATTGTGTTAATCTGCTGTCGTTATTGTAATCCAGCTTGCAACCGGTTGATACACTTTTTTTGCAAACTTTAGCATGTCGCGCTACACTTCCAAGTACCCATGGCTACAGTTTTACTGAATGTAGAAGTGCTGCGTTTCTGTGAGAAGTTTAGGACTCAGTATTGACCAGTTCTGCACTATTTGACAAAATACACCGTTCAAACTAATATTTTAAGTCTAAACAGTTTAAAAACAGTCGTTCAGTCTACAGTAGAGGAGCTCATGACTAAATGATAGCAGCCGTTCGGGTCGATCTTTAGGTTAAGCTGCGCTTGCCTAGCAGCTTGGTTGATTTGTTGATTTTTGTCAGTTGTTACAGGTAGTCAGTGTCCCAAAAGTCTGACAACTAGTCCTACCAAGGGGTATCTTATTACTCAGTACGATACCCCTTGGTAAGACTGGGTTATGGATTGACAGCCCATGTAAAATACTGGTATTCAGCTGCATCCGGTAAAACTGGAAGCCTACCCGAATATAGTTGTTAAAAGGCTAAAGTCAGAAAGACCAAAACGGGCCCACTCTTGGAATTTCACAAACATTTAAACTCACATACACAAACATATTTGTTTCATGCGGGGATCGAACCCGCGGCATGCTCAGCCACTGCGCCAACCGTGCCGTCAATGTTATTCCTGTATACCTAGTATAAGTGTTTCGTGTATGCATAAGAAATAACTTATAGCAGTCCACTGCTAAAAAAAGTCTCCAAAAAAATTATTTGCATAAAAAAAAATTATAAACAGTAAATATTGAGAATGTGTTGCTGACCGTGTCATGCAAAGCCTATCAGACATATTAGGGTGAGCGGCTTTGCGTCTTCGCGGCTAATCTGCGCAGACGCAAAGACTACTACGATCAGAACGATCACTTTCATAGAGAAGCGATCGTATAATTGGTAGATTCGCAGCGTAGGTGTATCGCTATAGAGCGATTCACCTACGCTGCGCTTTTTTTTTTCAAACGTTGCCCCACACTAGGAATTGCTCCTGTATCGTTGGTGCATGTACAAACATTTAAACTCACATACACAAACAATCAGACCCGAAACAACTATCTGCAGGTCATACAGATATTTGTTCCGTGCGGGAATCGAACCCGCGACACGCAGCGCAGCAGTCGATCGCTCAGCCACTACGCCAACCGTGTCGTCAAACTTGTATTTTGAACCATCACATCACCTGTGCCATTAGATGCAGCCTTATTTCTTGTTAGGATACAATTATAGATAGATAGTGGAGGATACCTATAATTATTCTGCTTAAGCGGCCATTTTAGCCCCCAGGTTACTTTACTACGTCCTGGGGGTCTAAAATGGCCGCTTAAGCAGAACAATTATAGGTTAATAATATGAATTGTTGTCACTTTGTAAGTGACAATAATTCATATTATCCTGATTCTGGTAAAGCGCCCATTTTCAAATTCAAATAGCTTAATTCGTTTCTCATAGGTAAAAGTATGTTAATATACATGGTGTTAACATACTTTTTAGACATCATGTTTAAATTAACGCATCTTTTTCTATGCTTGTAACAAAAAAGCTATATCATTTGAGTGGCGCTTCAGAATTCAAACTGGTTAAATGTGTCCAGTTTTAAGGTCTGAAGCGCATCATCATCATGCAGCTAACTGCTAAGGCTACGGTTCTACAAAAAATGAGCAAGGGTTGGGTGTAAAACTAAACATTTATGTCGTTAACTTGTACAGAGTGTAATAGAAAATGCACAAACGAATCATGGATGAACAAAGACGAAAATTTATTCTAATTAATAAATAATAATAAATATCTTGGGACAACTCACACACGGATATCTGATCCCAAGCTAAGCAGAGCTTGTGTTATGGTAACCAGACAACTGATATACATACTTATATAATTTATAAATACATACATATTATAGATAAATCACACCCAGACACAGAACAAACAATCATGCTCATCATACAAAGTTTGCCCTGGGTGGGAATCGAACCCACGACCTCCGGCTCAGCAGTCAGGGCCACTAACCACTGGACCAACAGGCCCGTCAATTGCGCCAGGCAGCGGTGTGATGTTTTCTATGGGAAGTATTTTTTTTTTATTTATTCACTAGCTTTTGCCCGCGGCTTCGCTCGCGTTATATTCGGGGTAACACAGTTCCCCTTTCGTGATTTGCAGGTACCTGCTATCTGTAGTTTTTGCCCTTGCGCCTTATTTATTGTAATAGCAAAGCTAAGTTTTCCCTATTCTTCCCTCTTTCTCCCTCATTTTTCACTCTGTTTTAAAAACTAGTCTATGTCCGTCTCCAGGGTCCCAACTATCACTGTACCAAAATTCATCAAAATCAGTTCAGCCGTTTCAGTCGTGATGACGTAACAAACAAACAAACCCACTTTCGCTTTTTTATATTAAGTAGTAAGGATAAATCCCCATAATAAACATTCATAGAAAAACAAAAAAAAAAATAATATCTTTTTGTCGACTTATGTCAAAGAATTTGCTCATATTACAGCTTGAGCTAAGTAAGCTATATTATTGGCTAGTTCCACATACATGTCACGCTACGCATCCTCGCTAAGCCGGTGGAAACGCAGCCTTATGAGGTTAAATGCCAAATCGGTACATAAATTATCCTCTTCACTTTGCACTCGCTTATTTTGTTTTACTTTTTTTTAACTTTCCCCCACACTTGTGGGTGCGTTTACAAACATTTAAACTCACATACAGAAACAGCCAGACCCGAAACAACTACCTGAAGGTCATACAAATATTAGTTCCGCGCGGGAATCAAACCCGCGACACGCAGCGCAGCTGCTGTCGATCGCTCAGCCACTGCGCCAACCGTGCTGGGCCGAGTCAAAATTCTTGCACTGACGAAACTTGTGTCGACCATAAGGAAATGGTCAAATCCGGCTTATCACTGATATTAGTCTATAAAACAATGATTTAAATTCTTAAATACTTAGTAGAGTTATTTATAAATAGATTGTAGGTAGATAAACACAAAATGTCGGATTATGACTTAATACTGTAAACACGTTCAATATACAGACTGATTTTAAATTCATTTTTTTTATGTGGTATAAACAATGTTGTTCGGAACCCTTTTATGATCACTTTGTTTTTCCGTCTGTCTATCAGTCAAGAACTTTTATCTCAGGAACGCGTGGAAGTATCGTGTTAAAATGAAAAACACTTTACTCAACTATGTGCTATAAAAAAATCAACCCTCTAAGTCCACGCAATTAAAACCATGTACCTACTAAGTCTATAGTCCCTTGGAGCTTTGAAATAATCAACCCTTAAAGTATATGCAGTCAAAAGATATGAGATGATATGATGTTGCAAGTTTGTGCGGAAGTCTCAGCGCGCGAGTCCGACTATTATATATATATTTTTTTTAAATGTTAATGGCTGCTTTTACAAACTTTTACTTTTGAAAATTTAAATCATAAGTAGAAAAACCATTTTTTCATTTCAATGAGTAGTAAGTATGAAGTTCAGTCTAGAAGACTTAACTTCGTACCTACTACCTTTAAGACATCCTTTTGCCGAGTGTAATAGGGTCCTATATTAAGGCCAATTTATACTTCACCTTACAACGAGTTATGGAAAAGCAGAATGAAAAATGTAGGACGGGGCAAACCCAGTAATAGAAACACTCGAGGAAATCTTAGAAATTAATCAACTGCGACAGTAAGTCATAGAAATACTAATTATTAATAAATTTTATAATTATCTGCAATTCTAATCACTACATAGTATGAAACAAAGTCGCTGTCGCTGTCTGTCTGTTGCTATGTTGTATGTACAGACGCCTGCACATCAAGCTACTACAATCTGTCAGATTTCTTTGATAGATTTTCGACTTTATTTCTAAAGTATTAGGTTCAAGGTTCATTGGGAAAAATTGAGTTTCGGTACCTATGCTTATATCTTTAAAACTACGCAACGGATGTTGATTCAGTTTTTTTATATGTAGACTGATTCAAGAGGAAGGATTATATGTATAATACTTCACGCTATTACTCTTAGGAGGAAAGCAGCGGGTGAAACCGCTGGGCGGGTCTCCAGTTAATTGATAATTTAAAGTTATTCTTAGTAGTTATTATAAGTTATATTATTTTGCGGGTTGTTCGAAAGAGATACCGCGGCACCTGAACATAAAGGGCAAAAACAAAGGTACATAGGTAGGTTTTAGTCCATAAAAGTCTGACACTCCTCTCCCCCGGGCGAAGTTTTTCGATAATTTCCCATCCGCCAATCCCCCCTCTCTCCCGTTTTGGGAAAACGGGGGGGGGCAAAATACTTGCTAAAATTATTATAAAGGCAAACTAAGAAATAAGAAAATTCAGAAATATGAAAATAAAAAATCTGTTGTTTGTTACATTTTATCCGATCATTCCGACATGTTTTTTATTGAGCAAATGTATCAGTTACAGGGTTGGTCCCATAAAAAAACTTCATAACATTAATGAGGACAACATTCCCGACGTCTCTGCTTTTAATCCTAACACCCTGTTTTTTTTTAATTTCTTTTTGTTATCCTCAAAACGAAATGCCATGCCACTTCTGCACTTCTACACCTCTGCACTTTATATCAAAATATTTTCCTAACAGCCTCATGACGAAGGAAAGTTTTCACAAAAAATAAAAAATACCGGAGAAGCGCACAGTGATGTTTACAAGTAGCACTTAAGTGAACCGTAAGGCAACATTAATTTTTAAGTAGGTATATCTAGAAAGTCCTTGTGTGACCACATCTGAACAGGAAATAAGTAGGCAGGTATTTTCATACTACATTCGTAGTATATACTCACCATACTAACATAAATGATGTATATTTTCTTTAAATTGGCGGTCCACCAAATCTTCTAGTTTCATCTGCCCAGATGCCTGGACATAAGTACGTGATATGAATGTATTGTAATATATTGTGATAGACTAAAATATATAAAATAGTATGTTCTTAGAAAATATGCGCATTTTCCTTATTCAAATGTCTTCTTAACGGACAGAGAGAAAGATGAACAAAACTGTGATCGTCCTTTTTTCGTTTTTGTTCGTCCCTGTTACTTCCGGAAGTCGGTGGCAAAACAATCAACTAACAAACAAGGGTCATGGATTTCCGGAAGTAAATTTGTTTTTCACATTTTGTTTTTTTATTTTTTTTGGAAGTCGGTTTTTTTGCAACGTGTCACATATTTGTGTCGTTGGCGTCCATGGCACGCGCTTGCAAGTTACTTTTATCATACACGCCCTTGCTTATCACATATATGTGACAATGGCGTTCAAAAAGTTACCTAAACACATAAATCATTCATGTGTAATCGTTTATGCTAACAAATTCCAGGCTTTAGCTTTACAATTCTTGCGCTGGCGCCTTGTCATCGCTGTGTATCGTTTAAAAAAGCATTGTGATCAGTCTCTTTTCCCTTAAGCCATGAGCTGAATTCGAAATAAAGCTTATTTGCTAACTGCATGTTGATGACCTGTTGATGAGCAGTGACTTACGATCTTGTCTTCATAAGGAAAAGGATTTACTTCAGCGCAAGCGCAACGGTGTTTCTATTGACAAATAAGTTTGTGAAAAGTATTGTTGTCGCGTATTCACGACAACACTTCTTTTGTATAGACTCGTTTCATCATCGAACTCATCTCTGTGTTTTTGGACAAGATTGAGATGAAGAGTAGGCCCATCTAATTAAAAAAAAAACAAGCTATATAAAACCCTTGCCTGGGCTGCGGGTTGGTTCGAAAAAAAATACCGCGACCCTGGAACACAAAGGGCAAAAGAAGTAACATGGATGCGCTTCAATCCGTACATGTCTGAAAGTCACTTTCATTCCGCCCAGAGCGGGAGGAGTCATTTATTGATGATTTCCTTACCGAAACGAGCATAGAACTTCTGATATCTATGGACACGAGAATACCATTTTTTAGGGTTCCGTAGTCAACTAGGAACCCTTATAGTTTCGCCATGTCTGTCTGTCCGTCCGTCCGTCCGTCCGTCCGTCCGTCCGTCCGTCCTCGCTTAATCTCTGCGACCGTTAGCACTAGAAAGCTGAAATTTGGTACCAATATGTATATCAATCACGCCAACAAAGTGGTAAAATAAAAAATTCAAAAAAATGTTTTATTAGGGTAGCCACCCTATATGTAAAGTGGAAAGTGATATTTTTTTTAATTTCAACCCCAACGTGTGATATATTGTTGGAAAGGTATTTAAAAATGAATAGGAGTTTACTAAAATCATTTTTTGATAATGTCAATAATTTCGGAAATAATCGCTCCAAAAATAAAAAACAATGTGTCCCCCCCCCTCTAACTTTTGAACCATAAGTTCAAAAAATCTGAAAAAAATCTGAAAAGTAGAACTTTATAAGGACTTTCTATGAAAATTATTTTGAACTTGATTGACACAACAGTTTTTGTACAAAAAAGACAAAAAGTTTTACAAAATAATTTCTGGACTAAGTTTGTAGTATAATCGTATATGCAAGCATTTTTTTTTTAACTTCGTTTACATATTTTATTATCCTAACCGTATCTTTTTTCAAACAAAAAAAGAATTATTGAAATCGGTTCTCGTAATCCAAAATTATTAATTAGTAACCCAATTCCCCGAGAGATGGCGCTGTAGGTACTTATTACATTGGATCAGGTATTACCGAATTGTTCGGTTGGTCTCTCCTTGGCATTGGCGGTATCTTATAACTACATAAAACTGCTATTAAGAACATGCTAAGGCAATTTAGAACAAAACTAAAATTCATTTTTTAACACCATCAAATGTTAAGGTAAAAACCAGTTCATAAATGGTTCGATAGATGGCGTTGTGTAATGACGTGATTTTTTAAAAGTCGATGTTAAGATATTCCGTGCTTTCATGACCTACCGTGGTAAAGTAAGTTGCTCTTAAATTTATTCGTAATTTTATTTATGAGTGCATTATCTAATTAGTTGTCGAGGTTTGATTTTGATTTGTCCGGTATTAAAATGTTCTCGTATATTTTGAACAGTGATAATCATGTTAAGGACGACGCTGTGCGCGCCTTTCATGATTTGTTATCCCAACAGGCCAACACACATCGTTTCGGCCTAGAGAAGTGTCTATTTTTCTTTACCCGGAACTAATAGAGCCTGAGTGTCCTTTATAAATTATATATGGCGGAGAGAGATGATAGTTTATATAATAGTTTAAGTCATTCGCAGCACGTTTACGTTAACGCACTATTCCCATACTTGTATAATAATAAAATACAATTCCCTAGTGTTCAACGTCAAACAAATAATAAACTCATAAGTGGGAACACTCATTGTGACGGACGGGAAACTACGGAACCCTACACTGAGCGTGGCCCGACACGCTCTTGGCCGGTTTTTTTTTTATATAAAAACCACCTTGCAACCGACTTGATCTTTTTAATTCAACATTTTTAGTTATGGTATGATGATATCTGTATTTTTTTTGATGGAGCATTCATTTTCCATTGTTACTAAAATATATTAGTAGATCATCCATATTGACATAAAAGAAAAAATATGTTTTATAGGCGATAACTTATAAACTACTCAAGCAATATGAATTAAATTGATATGGGACCACCTCGGAAATATACCCTTTCGAACACAAAAAGAATTATGAAAATCGGTGAACAGTTGGTGGAGTAATCTAGAAACATACGTAAAAAAACGGTCGAACAAAGAACCTCCTCCTTTTTTGAAGTCGGTTAAAAAGTTGCGTGGTTTCAGTTATTTGTATTGAGATTATTTTCTGTCTGAAACTATTATAATTTTTAATTGAGTTTTCTTAAGAAAACTATGACACTGTCTTCTTTCGAGGATATATGTCCAAACAATACATCGTGTCGTCGACACCATTCGACTGACAAGACAATGTAACTTGTACAATATTGCGCCTTTTCTACGGGACCTTCATTTCGTTATTATTAAAATGCTCATATGTCATGAAAGATACTTCCGAGAAATCTAGGTCATGAACAACGAGCCCTGGTCATGTGCATACAAATTCAGCTTTCCGAGTTTCACCCCGGACCAGAATGCGGGCCAAATTAATTACCATGACAATGAAACTGTAAAATCCATTATTTATATACAGGGTGCGACAACTCGAGTTTCTACTTACATTTGTGTACATTAACTACATGTAAATCTTATAACAATGAGTGATACATCTACATGGTGCGTTTTATTGCGACTTATTCTAGACTCAAGCAAAATCACACTTTTCATGCCATTCGACATTGACATTGAAACGAATGACATGAACAAAAAAAAACGATTTTAATGATTTTATCTATATCCAACATAATGACTAATGATTAATTATGATGACGAACATATCCGCTGTTAATAATAATATGATACTGACAAACAAAAAGCGAACCAATAGAAGAAAGAGAATTACTTAATCGGATTTTAAATGAGTCTAAATGTAGCAATACGTATGCTTTCCTTGACGCAACAGTACAACAGTGAGGGCAATTCGACTACATATTGCCCATAAACAAATGTGGTTAAATGGCAAAAAACAACTGTTTATATCATACTAAAACATTTGTCAATGAACATTTGTCTCCATTGTTATTTACAGCATTGCTCTGATAAATGAGGTGCGGTCCACTTAAGGAATCGCAGCCTAAATCTCAATTATGCAAGTTTATGTAATTTACGTAATTGGACCTCCGCACGATATGTTCCGGCCCAATTCTGTAGTACAATATTATGTCGACAACACTTTGATTGTGTGTAATAATTATCTTGTACACACTGGGTATTATTTTCTTTGTTTTTGTTTTACATTGTTGTTTTTCTTTTTATATGTAATCGGAAACTAGTTTGATTAGGGACGTATTCTTTGGTCTGTAGCGGTGATAGTGTTTATTTATGTTTCATAAAAATGTTTTTTCAATAGTCAGATACCTTTTATCTGAGGAATAAAAATGGCGGTTTGAAAGCTCGTCTATAGACAATATGTCAAACTGCTATTTTTATTCCTCAGATAAAAATTATCTGACTATTAAAAATCAGCCCTTAATTGTTGTTGCTGCTTGCTTGGCGTTGTCTTCTCTATTAGTCCTTCATTTTCTAGTACTCTACAAGGATGTTTTTAAAATAATCATGGTTTCATTAATCTCGCATATTCTTTATCCCGTTATTCGGGTCAGTTACTGTGACCTCCACATCCCATGGGAAATCAGATGCTTATTGTCCATTCACTATGTATTTCGGTACAAAGGGTTTGTTTTATGATGTCGGTGTGTCGATGGAGTTTCTGGCTTCTAGAGTGTGATGAAAGATAATGTTATTATCCTCTTTTTAACAAGGCAATCCACCTTACCTTCTTAGTTACTAAAAAAAAACCCTAGTTAACTATCACTTAGACAAACCTTTGTGTTTTTAATTTTAAGTAAACGCAAATCCGGCCCCCCAATGACATACGCAGCCTAGTTTATGGATCTCTGTTTTCAAACCACGTTAAAATTCTAAACGATATTTAAGTATAGCGCTACGTTAGATTAAGAAATTGTTGGCTAAGTAATCTTGGAAAATCTTAATGGGTTGATCTTCAGGTTAAGCCGCACTTGCCAAGTTGGTCCGTAGATAGGTGACGATCCATTACATGCCAAGTTTCTTATGTTGCTCTGAAACCATGATTAAGCCGTTGCCCGGCTGTTATTTTTAGATCGAAATCGGGACTAGATAGGGCCAGTGCCCCGAAAGTCTGACAACCAGTCGTACCAAGGGGGATCGTATTACCCAGTATTAGTAATGGGTGGTGCAGGTCATTTAGGTAGTCGCTCCATCCCCATGCTCCAAAATACTGGTAAACAGCTGTATCCGGTAAAACTGGAAGCCGATCCCAACCAACATAAATAGAAAAAGTCTAGGCAGATAATGATAAAAGGTTGTTATAAATTCAGCCCAGAACTACTCACTGTTGATTATCCTTTTCTGTCCTAATTCCTGGTTCCACCTGTCCCTTGTGTAGGTGTTATTTAATTAATTAACACTTTAAGCACAGAGTAGGTACGGAGGCGAATTTCAAATGACACATAAAAAGGCATTTTCTACCAGATAACTTTAGACTGTCTTCAGCCCAATGGCACGTTTTATCACAAAACGCTAAAACATGACCCGTTAAGAATGATGGGCCTGTTGGTCCAGTGGTTAGTGGCCCTGACTGCTGAGCCGGAGGTCGTGGGTTCGATTCCCACCCAGGACAAACTTTGTGTGATGAGCATGATTGTTTGTTCTGTGTCTGGGTGGGATTTATCTATAATATGTATGTATTTATAAATTAAATAAGTACCTATGTATATCAGTTGTCTGGTTACCATAACACAAGCTCTGCTTAGCTTGGGATCAGATAGCCGTGTGTGAGTTGTCCCAAGATATTTATTATTTTATTTATTATTTATTAAGAATTTCCAATATAGGCCTACTGGTATTCATTTTGTAATAGATAATCAGATTTTAATAGATAAAGATATTTTTTTATAATAAAGACGTGTTACGAAATATTAATTACCTGATTAGGTACCTACGTAGTTACTGAAACAAAGAAAGATGTATCCGGTGTATTTGATAATCCTTAAGAAGATAATAATGTATGGCGTCTGATAGTGTATTTGATCGAAATTGATAATAATATTATAATAGATGATTGTATTGATAATTTAATTGATGGTGCAGTATTGATATCACTACTTACAATCTGATTGATACATTATTGTACCTCAAATTCGGAAAACTTATTCGAATAACTCACACGTCTGCTGAAGAAATACTTTATTAAATGTTTCTCTTGATATCATCTTACCCAAAAGACAAATATGAGGTCAACGATGAAACGAGCGATATTATAGGAAATTATCAGATTAAAAAAAAACCTTGCCCCACACTAGGAATTTCTCCTGTATTGTGGGTGCGTTTACAAGCTTTTACAAATAGCACATATGATGATAATATCACAATCAGACTGATATTGCAAAAGCGAAAACTTGTATTTGTGTGTGTATGTTTATCACTTCTTCGCGCACAAACGACTTCAAAGATTTGAATGGAATTGCTGTACATTTCTAGCTTACCTATGCCTTGAATTAACACATAGGCTACTTTTTATCCCGGTCTATGCAGGTGAAACCGCGGGGCGCAGCTAGTAATGTATCGTATTTATGTTCTAATGAGTTTTATTAAGATGATGATTCTGATAATTTAGGTGCAAAATAATAATTAGCAATTTATAACGCAATTTCAGTTTTGTGTCTAAACTTTACAAAATATTTCGGTGAGTGCGGCCTTCAAGCGATTGCGAAGGGCTGGTGCGCATCAGATTCACTTATAATGTGTGCTACCTATTAAGAAACGAAGCAGGAAAAGGAACACCGCTAACCCAGTGGCCAACTGGCGAGGCGACGTCGAACGATTACACCCGCCCGAGCCTCCATTCCGTACCGGTATCGCCGCGCCAGCGCTCGCAACCAGATACTCACAGACTCTCATTACTAAACACATCGCCACTAAACAACCGACCTTATGACGGGCCAGCCATAAGCGATGAGGAGCCACCTGTCACCCCGGGGTGCTGCGCTCCATTGTTCGACAATGCGGAAAGCGGGGGACGCGCCGCGCATCACAATTAGCGAAGAGAGTTTCGGCGACATGTGAATACAAAGTCGTCGTCGATATTGTGGCACTCGAAGAAATTACAGACGTCCCAGGACTTGAGGACGAACGTGACGCACCAACGTTACTTCAGCTGTCGATACCAAAAAGAAATTCGACGCGGATTATTTGGAAGGAGGACGTTTTTTCGTGGAACAGTGTTTGTTATGCGCAAGCGTGCCCGAAAGTTGGCGAAATTTTGGCATCGACACAACAAGACTGACGCCTGCGCAGCTGACCTGCTCTCAGCCAATACATCCCGCGATGATCGCAGGAAAAGGACATTTAATTGTACAGTGTGATTGACAGTGAACGATAGTTCTGCAAGGACAACAATACCTCGTGCGGTGTGTCCATGAACATTTATTTCTTTCAAAGAGTTGTGATATTGAGGTGAGTTTAATTAAAATAAGGCTCGTACATAGGTTTTATCAAATACTAGAGATTTAAATGCGGCCTCATTTGTTACCTGTTTCAAGTGTCACGCGATGTGCGCTCTTAGAATCGTCCTGGTTTATAATTGTAATCTATCAGTGTTCCAACTCATTCATCAATTCGGTGCTGATTCATTAACACATCACTTGGCAGCGAGTGTTTTATCGCACGTAGCGCAGATTAATGAATATTAACGATTTACAACTGTGTTATTGGACGAATTTCATCTAAAGCTTTACGCACTGTCTCTAACAAGCTTCTAGAAATATGAATTATTAATAATGTGTTCAAAATTTTTAAGATTATAATTAGGTGTGCAAAATGGACCTAGTTAAGATTTTTTACTGCAGTTTTTTTTTAATAATCTAATTTGAAAATGACGTGTGCCTAGACAGCGTGCTACTAGAAATAATAACAGTTCATTCAACTTTATCTACACAGACTTTAAAGAGTTAAGTTTGTTAACCTGAAGTTCGTATTAAATAATTCTAACGTTGCAATTTTAATTGAAATTATTTTAAGACTGGAGGAATTTTCATAAAATTCAGGTAGTTAAATAGATGACACGATAGCCTTGAACCGGATGCAAACACTTCAATATTCGCATCCGCTTCACGATTACTAATAAATTATCGAATGTAGATGAACAAGACCATGAAGCTGCAATTACTTCCACGAAGAAGGTTGTAAACAAACATTGCATTGTAATTCTCCCATCGAATCGTCATTACTAAAGTGGGGCATCAGTATATAATACTATGTAGCGTTGCCAAACCACAGCGATACTAAATAAGGTCGGGCCATACGTTATAAGATTCATGCCGGTCGCGGTGCTATAAAACGGTCCACAACTTAAAACAATAACGCATTTGCGAAAGATGAAATGTGGTGATTTGGACCACAACGAGCTTGACTCTGAGAAGCTTAGAAGAGCTACTGTCGAACTAGATATTCTTTAGGTCACCCTAACCTAGATGCGACAGATGAGGAGAATACGCCTGTGTTTTAACCTGTCTTTGTGTGGTCCGTTAATGTTTCTTAACTAAATATTGACGAAGAATTTAAGAGGAATGGGCAGCATTTACATGTGTATTCATAAAATAATAAATACCGCAACCGCAAAGCCCCAGTCAGAAGTGATTACCGTAATAAAGTATTTCAATGTTAATTCACGGTAAAAGCAATCAATATCCACAATATAAACCCTCTATTGGACTGAGAATCGGGGGTCTAAAATGGCCACTTCAGCAGAATCATAATATAATAATAATGTGGATTACGTTAAAATAAAAAAAAAAAAAAAAATGGTCACAGATCTAGTTAATATTGCGAATTGACACTCTGTGACCATTTCACGAATGGTAACGTAATTCATATTATTAATGTATTAAGGTTCTGTAAGGAATCATTTTAGACTCCCTGGTTGATAACATGTCGTTTCAACTTCTTGTATTAGCAATCAATCGTTTAATCTAAAAAACACAATTTATTTTTGCCAGCTATCTGAAAGGTGATTTTTTGGAAAATTATAATATCTGTATTCTCCTGAACTTGAAACTTATAAAATGTCAACCAAGACCTTGATAGCTTTAACAATCAATCAATGTTGAATATCGAATTGAAAAACAGAGATAAATATTGGACATATTAAATGTACGCATAATTAGAAATGAAGCGTGAGTCGCCAGATAACATTATGGCGTCAAAGAAACATGATTTCATTTATGTAGCAAATAGTTCACATTCCTAAGCCAATTATGATATAATCTAACGTAACATAACAGTAAGCTTGCACACATTCATCAAGTTATTACGGATGTTGTTATCTCAATAGCGGTGTATTGATCTAAGTTACATTGCCATCGTCAATAACGACTTATTGACATAGAAAACAATATAAAATAAATAAATATGGATTCAACGTAATAAAGAGTTACGAAAAAGAACCATAAATTTTGGACTAAAGCAAAAATGACTAATTGAAGGCAGATTTCAAAAATAGGTGATTATAAAGATACCAAATAAAAACACGCAAAATAATAAATAATAAAACTAGTAACTTAACGAGTTGTTGACATCGAAAACAATATAAGAAGCAATAAATATTAATACCTCGTACCTGGACATTCTGAAAATAAAACATGACTGCAAAAGTTACAAAAAAGAACCGGACTGATAAAGTAAGCACAACAAACAGAAATGACTAATTGAAAAGATATTAATAATAGCTGATAAAAGCAAAAAAAAAAAAGAACGGTTTAATATTTAGATAATAAAACCAGTAACTCGGTTCTTAAAGCTAGAAGGCTAAACAAAAAAAGATTGATAATTAAAATCAGTTATGATCATTCGATATTTATTTTGCGCATTCAAGATCACATTAAGAACCGATTTTTAACGTGAAAGTGTCGAATGCATGCTTAATGAATTCCTGATGACATTTCAATACTTTCCGAATTCGTTTGAAAGACCCTATCTATATATACGTGACATGAATAGGAAAAGCGTTAACTATATCGACATCGACAAAAAAGGTGATCGATTAGAAAATAGCGTAGATCATGCTGATAGCCTTAGGTCAACAGGAAATGAGTAATATAATACTGCAGTTGTTAAACTATTTGCAAATGATTAACACTTAATAGATGTTTGAGTTAACAGGTGTTGCCAATTTATGGCTTTTATTTTCTGAGTGGTGCTAAGTCAAGAGAATATACGCAGGAAATCATGTTCCTATTTGTTTCATGTAGTACTTGAATGTTTAGCGGTTATTTAAGTTGTAAAAACGTTTTGACTTCCTGCAACAGCCAGATTGTAAGATATTATTGCATAAGCCTTTTTCTTGTGGTATTTAAGTTTATAAAAATCTTTTATAAAAGTCAAGTAATTTTGGAAATATTTATGCAACTTGCTCAATGGTAGTTGAAGCATGATTTAATATGAAATTTACGATCACTGACAGGTACGCCGAGATCGAATCATAATAAAGGTGTTATAGCACAATCGTTTCCATCAAACTTCTCGTAGATTTATAATCGATTGTCCTATTGAACCGGTTACACGACCTGTAGATCTGGTCTGGGATATTATGCGGGTTCAGGCAATCAACTCACTTGACCTGTATTACATTCAACTAGATAGTTGGACGCGTTAACAGGTTTGATCCTTGTCAAACACTACTCAGCGTTCCCGGGGTTGTTACTAATCGGGTGGACTAGATAGTTCTATATACAGTCAAAGCAACGCCATAGAAGAAACAGAAGTATGAAGTACAACTAGCTTAATTCGTCTATTTCGAAAAGATTAAATAAAATTGAAAATCGTCAATTTGCTTCTGTCGGTATTTATTTTCAAAAGTTAAAGTTTTAGTCACAATAACTTAACAAATCAATAAAACGAAAAAGTTAAATCTAGTGCAATTCCAAAACAAGTAATTCTGAATTATCCTCTTTAAAGTATTTTTCATTGTAAACCGTTTTAAATTCTATTGCACACGGTGCTATCAATTCATAAAAGAATGGTGGTACGTTTTCATATACAGATTTATGGCCAATGACTTTTATTTTGAATGTAAAATGTGCTAAATCTTCGTGTGGCATAACTGATAAAGAGTCTCTAGAACAAAATCTCACTGTGAAGGGCACACTTTGTAGTGGAGGCACTGCTGTTTCCATAGGGTCCACATGAAATATTTTTTTCATTTTAGTAGTTAATTTAATTTGAATAGTGGCGAGACACGTCTTGTGAGAGTTAGTAACTATGAACTGATCTTCCTTAAAACCGTATGTTACTGGAGAATTGGACATATCTAATATATCAGGTTCTATTTTGATTGGATGGGGAAGCACCTCTGCGAACACTTTTATAGTTTTTGTCATTATCAATTTTTCGGTTTCCGGTTCCAGAAATTCTAACTCATAGTAACTATTGTGATAGCCAATGCGATCATTTTTAGCAAAAAATACCGGAATTTTAACTTTTTCGTATGGTTTCAGAAACATATAAGTAGACTCGAATACAAACGTGTCTAGAGCAACCTCGATAATAGTTTCGACCATAAACTTCAACGATTCAGTAATATTTACTGATTCTGTTTTGGGTTGCATTTTTTGTATAGATATTATTGTGTTAGTTTCCACATCAATATCTTTTTCTTCTTCACTCTCACTATTCAGCCCTGTTGCTTGTATGGAGAGATTTATATCTGATTCTTTATATAAATCAACCAGTCGTTTATAAATATGCAAATGATACGAAAAGCGATCATTAACTGTTATTTTAAGAGTTGAAGTTGAAAACTTACCATTTCTTCTTATATGCCAAGGGTACACAGGCGGTATATTTATCGTTTCGGATACTAACACAGAATTTTGTTTTGAAAATGCACTAACCATTGGGATACACAATGCTTCTGGAGCAACATCGTCACAAACATCTTGTCCAACTTTAAAATATAACCCTGAATTGAATTCTTTCTGATCTTTTAGTTTAAATATTAATCTATATACAATAGATACACCAGGATATAATACCTTTGGGATAGCGGGCAATATCTTTGCTGTCAAAAATTGAGAACTATCCATAATACTTTTGAATCTAATATGCATGTATTCATTTGCACAATTTAATACCGTGAATTGGACAAATTGTTGTTTTAAAGTATTGCTGGCTAGGATAATTGGTGTCGGTATGCATACCACTGATGAAGTAGGTATTAAATATCGCCACTCTTCTCCAACACTTTCTAACAGTGACTCCGGGTTAAGGAAGGGGGATTTATAACTTATTCCAGAGGATTGCGATCCGATGGGTGAAACTAACTTGTGGGGATTTGTATAAATAACCACCGGTAAATGTGATTCTAGGGTTTCTACCTGAATCTCCGTGTCCACTTTTGAAGGAAACGACGAATGAGATGGAATTGAGGCCACGGTGTTAGGATGATGTGGTTCTGACTGTTCTTCTAATAACGTTAGATTTGATATATCAGTTTCAAGAAAAGTTTCTGACGTGGCGAAATCTTTTCGTTCCTTCAAATCAGTTCTCCTTTTACGCCACTTGCTGGCTGTTCTGCATAACCCTGACGTTAGGTCAAAAGGTGATGGTCTAGTGGCTTGCATATATAACTTATCTATTATCATTCTCTTTCGCAACCGTGCTCCTTGAATCTTTCGCTTGTAGTCGGTGTCTGCGACATGCATTCGTTGCACTATATCTTCCCATCTTGGCAGGCATCGGATATCCATCTTATATTTGGCTTCAAGTGATTTCAAGAACTTCTCAAAGTCGATCCCATAGTAATTGTTATCCCTGACACGTAAATGAGTGCATTTTTGTGATTGCATCGTGATAACACAATACTTGTTATTGTTGATGAAATAAAGTGACTCAATGTTTGTGTTGTGTTTTGAAGTCTGGTTCAGTCTGGTTGACGTCAACTGACACTAGGTTTAATAAAAAAACTAATTTAGAAACAGACTGTAAAAAAAAAGGTTATATGTCTTACGAAAACAATATTACAAACGAAATCCAATAGCATCAGATGAAATGCAGCCTTGGTTCTTTACCCAAAAAAATACAAAAACAAACCAAATTGCGAATTGAAGTCGCACTCCGTAAAACCAACAAATTATTCAGAATTTTTCTTTATTTTAATTATATGATAATGGTCATACGAGACTTTGAATAATATAAACATCTTTTAACTGTAATGCCGTATCACAGTTAAAAAATAAATATTTGTAAAATAATGGCCATTTTACACAGAAAAAATATTGACGCCCAATCAATACTATTTCTAATACTGATCAAAAACTTCTATGAAACCAACGATACGACGATTTACGCAGTAATATGCAGATAGATAGACGGACAGAGAGGCCGAATTTATTAGCTTCCGTTTTTGGCATTTTGCAATGGTACCCTAAAAAGCATGACATAAAATGGTTTCCACAGGTAGGCGATGGATGCATCAGTTCCCCGCGTACTACTAAGCATAGCATTAGCTGCTTTGCTGCCAATGGCTTCTCTGAATAGCCACGATGGTGTGGCCAAAGAGAACATACCGCACTCGAGGCAGAAGAGGATACTATGGATCACAAACGATGGCCGCTTGGCGTTGCCACCCGGTACCACAATGACCATCACACCCTCATTGTCGATGCCATTTGTAAGGCATCCACCGAAAGGATTCCTATCTAATATGACTGTCAGTTTTCCTTTCACAAGTAAGTGCTGTTTTCTACAGAGGGATAGGCAAGGTCATATCCAAACTTATGACCCTGAGAATTTTATAAGTAAATTTTTTTTCGGACATTCTTAGAGTTATAAAATTTGGAAAGACCTTGCCCACGCCGCTATTCGATTTAAAACATACTTCCAAGGATATCCTCTATATAGTTTTCAGCCATCAATGCTTTATACACGGTTTAAGTATTATGGTGACCCAAAATTTTACCATAGATTAATTACTATATTATAAAGGTTAAATCATACCAGCCTATAACTGTCCCAGTGATGGGCAAAGGCCTCTTCTCATTCTAAGAAGGCACGAGCATTGATCACGACGCTTGCTCAAGTCTTGTTAACCTAAACATAGGTTACATTAAATTTATAACATTGGCTATTTAAAAAAAATTACTGTCATATACAAAACAGTAATACCCGGTGTACATGTCATTGTATTTATTTAAATTGATGTTTATTTTGTTTCGATTAATTACAGGTCAACTAAATTACAGACTGGATTTTAGGAGTCAGTACATTCACATCTACTAAGTAGAATTTGACATAGAACAGTTGAATGTAATATAAAATAACATAGTTTAATTTAGTATAATAATTTTAGTGTTAAAACCAGTCAATGAAGTCATTGGTATTTAGGCACGTTAATATGTATTTAGTTTTTAACAATTATTTAGAAACTACTTAGAGATTTGTTAATAAGAGTAAAACATAGTATATTGTGAGATATCCCGTAAGTAATACATTAAATAGTTTATTGTAAGAGTCAACTTAGTTGAAGTTTATTTAGTACCTGCTAGTGAGGATTTACTTATAATTAATGGTAGTGTAAAAAAAACAGTAAAATTAACTAGGGTAAAGTCGAGATAGATGCAACACTTCAAGAAAGAAATGTTTTCTCCCACAGCAAAAATCAAAATAATGTTTATTTGTGCAACTGGCAAGTACTTTGGTTCTTTATCTACAAATTCATGAAAAGTAAAAAACATTATCTTTGATATTTCTAGAGTAGTAGAGATTTTTGCCGTCCTCTACTGGTTGGGACATCTACTCTATATTTAGGATAGATGCTTAGTCCATATAAATTACGTTTAGAATAGACGACCCACAGAAAAATAAAGCATATATACCCTCAAAACTTTGATCGCACTTTGCCATCCTATGCAATCAAAAAGCATAAAGTATATTGGAAAATCTTATAGATAGATAAAATAAAGTAGCAAGCGATTCAAGCTAAGAATCAAGTAATTACAATCGGGGCATCTATCCTTCGGAGGCATCTATCCCGACCTTACCCTAGAAGAAAAGTTGACGTAGATACTTCTTATCATAGTCTTCTAACAATTTCTCCTCTCTCATCAAATCTTATGAATCTAAGTTTAAGATTGCTTTATTGTAGCCTTTTTTTATCTGGTATTTTTATATCCAGAGACCTTAACACGATTGCGTGGTGCATACGTTAAGTAAATACGTCGATTTTTGAATCGAAAATACGCTTTAATATTTACATTATTTTAATTTTTTTCTTGCTGTCTATTGTCCTGTTGTTACATTTACGTTAAATTTTCAACAAGTACCTACAATCAGTGTCCATGGTAGTCGGACACTGATTGTACTTGTAAATGTAAATATTAAATGTGAGTAAAAGCGACGTTTTTACTTTATACTCCTTTATGCGATCCGATATTTTTAGCATCGGCAATCGTTAAGCCTAGTCCCCAAATCGTGCGTCGCTAGTTGTTCAAGTATAAAGGCTAATGGAATGGCCCATATATTTTTGTATAGTGAAGTTCTAGATTACAAAACTATTTTCTAAACAAACAAAGTAGTTTCAATTTTTTCTTGTGAATTTCAGTTGACTTTGACAAACTCGGTCTGACGGACAATGAAAATCCTTACGGAGCATTCCCGCCCATTTTGGCCCGATCTATGGGAAGAGCGGCAGTTTCCATGATGGCGGACTATGTAGGACAGTACTTGGATAGGAGACGAGGCAAGCGGTCCACAGGAGAGAATGTCACTCCTGATGTTGAAAAGGCTTTACTTGATAGATTACATGGAGGAGAGAGGTAATGTATGATGCATTATTATTTAAAGCTAATAATAATACTTGTCCTTTGCTTTTTTTCTCATAAATCTTGCTGTATGACTTTGTCATGCAAATTTTGGAAGGTTTAACAATTGTTCGATTATTGACTTAAGCGAAAATTGAATGATGATGCAGATGAGACAGAAGTACCTATCATCGTTCAGTGTCTGCAGTCTCCAATTTGTCCGTGTCAGTTTGACAGATGTTTTAAAGGGACAATAGTAGCAAAGGTACTAAAGGGACCACACACAGCCGTTCGCACGTACCTACTTCTATGGGTCTCCAACCACGTGGTAGCTAGCAACAGTAGTGGTTAAGTTATTGGCCGTCACTTTCACCTTCGAGCCGAACACATCAGGAATTCCAATCACGAAGGATAGTTGGCGACCGACGCAGGAAGTTACTACGAAAGGGCTGTTTGATATTCTTTATACGATTCGAAAACCGGCGCCAATTACGCAAGTAATCGAAGAATTGGAGCAAACAATAAATTATTTCAAAGGAATTTTGTTACGTCTAGTAGAAAATTTTGCGTGGATCACAAAACAACAGGTTTTGTTGCATCATAGTTTGACTCGGTTTGAAATAGTTACAGATGTAAGTCTAAAAAGTAATTTTGCGAATCATTTAAAATTGGTTCGTATTGAATATTGAATTGAATGTTATAACTTCGTCTTTGGACCATCAGACAAGCAAAACCTCAAATTATATTTAGCCGACACTAGATTTTTTCCAGGCACTTTTTTTTTACTACTGTGGTACATTAACATAGCTCTTCATTATTTTCAGAGCAATATTGTATGGAATAGCAGAAGATATGTTCGCAAACTTCGGGCTAGATGGAAAAGAGTGTCTTCTACGAGCCATTTGCGAAATCCAATCACACCCACTCAAGAACTTCGGTCTTCTAGGAGAAATTATGAAGCTGTTCTTTACGTACGTAGCTACTTCATTAAATTACTTATAAATTTCAAGAAAACTGTGTTCGTTTTTTTATATACATTTTACTTCTACGATGTGGTTAAAATCGGACGATTTATCGCCAGTTTTCCTAAGATAAGGTCAGTCAGTTCAGTGAGTTCCGTGTAACCGGATGCGGCTATATCGGTATTAGACACAAATCGACGTTTATCTAGTTGTAGATAGACTCGTGTCTAGCTGGCATTCTAACTTTTATGAGCTTTTAAGTACTAATGATGAATGTCATTGATAGGTGTTCAATGTTGAAGACAGCGGCTTAACGCGCTTTACGGCGAGATCTAAACCTTTTAGTGTTTTATTACAATTTAATTATAATTACTATTTCCAGGCCCAGTAAGTCCCCATACGCAGGTCTTTTAGACGAATATGTAGCGGCCCAGAAGGCAGGGGAAGCGGGCGGTGAATGTTGGCCTTATTACAGGCTATGTCCCAAGAGTATCTTCCAATCTTCGAACAAATACTCGTGAGTTACGCACATTAATATTTTTATGAGCTTCATTAGGTTTGCCTTTATTGTATTATCGATCATGTTCCAGTGGAGTATTATGTTTTAGGTGAAGTATATAAGTTTAACAAGTTAGGTTATTATTAACGCTTCGAAATTGTTAAAAGAATACAATTTATAGACAGTAACTGTCATTTTATGTTGGATTTTTATTTACAGGAAAGATGCAGAAGATTTACACAGGCGGCAAGAACACGCAGACGTCGAAGAAAACAAAATAGAAGACATACAGGCAATGTAGAAGAATATAGTGATGTCACTGAAATTTCGGCTCGTAGAGCCGGCAATCCCAAATGTAGTGGTAGTTCCGACCAAAGTTCTTTGTAATTAGACTTGTACTAAAAAATATTTATTTTTACATCTAAGTGCCATTCCATTATGGCGCCGGTAGACACACAACGATCAATCAGCTTTCGTCCAATGGCATCGCTCATCTCATGGCATTTTTTTGGATTCTTCTTCAATACTTCACTTTTAGTCATCTTTCTCATAGTCCATCCATCATTTCCTTGCTCTTCCCCTACTCTTGCAGCCATCAGATTTATATTTAAACTTTCCTCACGACATTTTCGTTCTTTTCAATTTTAAAATGGAACTTTACATTGATCGTTGTCTGTTTGCGCGCGCTTTTAATTTGTTTAGTTGAATTATTTTGATTTTCTTTTGAATTTGTTTAGTTTATCCTAATTGTTGCATTAATTCTATTTTATTTTTAATGTTGTTTTGTGCATCTTTGTTGTCACTGTTGTACTAAGTTAAGAAAAACGTGAGTCTAAAGTAGCTAGTGATTTTGTAAATGTAATTGTATTTATAGTTGTTAAGTTAATATAACTTATTATTCTAAATTATTGCATTTTTTTTAAAAACCAACAATAAATATAGTAAAACCACAACCATACAAGTAACCGCACAAATCGCAATTCAAAAGACTCAAACCATTCTTTTAAATCCAAACGGAGCCAAACACGTAGAAGAGATAATCAATAAAAAGTAGATATCTGTGCCGCGACTGACTACACGTTTAATAATAAATACCGATAAGGCTCGTGGATAGCCGCGCAACCCTAGTCGGAAACCTGAAACCTCCGTCAGGGGGCGTAACATGAAAAGCACCGCTGCCCGATAATTTTCTATTTTTGGACCAAATCCCTGCTATGATTAAGGTAAGACTAACAGAAGGAAGTGAACCAAGTATATGTGTGTCAATGAGTGTGTTTGTGTGTACAGTGCCCGTGTTTTGAACGTTTCAGGCGCAATATGTAATGTTCGTGCTGATACTTATGTTGAGTGCAATGCTTGAGACTGCATCGATACAAAAACGGAGCTATTCCGACCAGTCCGTCAGAGGATACATCACTGAGGTACTGTTACCCTGTTCTTAATTACGTTATGGTTCCTGATGATACATGAGAAGTTTTAATCGATAAACTGTTGTAGAGAACATGCTGGTGGAACGAAGTATGTAAGGAAGAGTTCCAAACACTGTTCCGATGTAAGTGCCCTTCGTGGTCCTACTGCCGCAGTCCGGGACGCTATTACAACGCGATATGCTCCATGACGGAGACAGGCTACATCTGGGACCAGCCACATTCGGAATGGCGCCCGCAGTAGTCACAAATTATCATCTAAAACCATTTCAAACATGCCCTAAAATATGATTGTAACACTTGAACGTTCTAGCTTGTTACCGTAGATGTAAGTCTCCACGAAATTCTCAAAATCTTCAAATGTGCCAAATTCTTACAACGATTCTAATTTGAGACTGATTCAGTATAAAATGAAATAAAATTTCGCCTTCTATTTTCATAAATTAGCCTAAGATATGCACCGTTTGCTTTTGTTCATCACAATGAAAGAGATCACAATTATAATAACGAATGTGACACGCGTATCTTGACCAATTTTGTTGAATACACTTGTTCGAATTATGTGAAAAATAAATCTATGTTTATTCGATATTTATGAGTTTCATTTCTCGTTTCCCCAATTTTGACCTTGAGAATGGATAAGAGAAGCCATTGCTGGAACGCGCATGCGTATCGTCTGTCGTCTAAGAGTGAATAATCAATAGCCGAAGCAGACAGCACTCGGACCCCAATACTACGTAGACCACAACAAATAGGAGGACGTTAATCAAAATGCTGCCAGTACTAGTGTTTCTTCTATCTCTAACTGGGATCTATTGTGAACCAGAAACAGTGAGAGAGAATTTCGACTACTTCAGTTACGGTTCTAATGATGATCTTCTGAAAAACTTGGATCTCCATTTGGTAAGTCAAGTTCACATAGACATACCAACACGTAGTATCCAAGTGGGAAATTACCTTTTCTTAATATGTAATTTGTGCCTCTTGAAAAATCGAAGGTTTGTAAAAAAGTGCATTCATAACGAGAGAAAATTTAATTCAGTTAAAACTTTTCAGCCGAAAGATGAAATAGTTTTGAGACCTCAAGAAGTGAAGGACTGGCCGCAAACGTCGTTAAACGTGGGACAGATAACCTCTGTATCCATCAACTCCTTGGGACAACCAGTGATATTCCACAGGGCTGAGCGAGTATGGGACGAGAGGCGAGTAATAATACCCATGAGTTTGAAATCTTAACTCTATTGTACCCTTTTACCACCTAGTTTTGGCAGTTTGTCGAATTCGGCGTAACACGTCTTCCGCACACTTTTAGCAGCACACATCTTGGCATTTACCCTGTTGACCTTTCTATCTTTCACACATGCCACCGATATGTTTGCCTTTCTTTTAGTGTTTTAAACACCCTCTCTCATTCATGAGGAAATCCATTGTAAATTACTGTTATACTTTTATGCTATAATTTGTTATGTTGAACACTTTGCAGCACATTCAACGAATCCAATGCTTACCAGAACTTGGACAAGGGTCCGATAATAGAAGATACTATTCTAGTCTTGGATCCTCATACGGGATCCGTGCTGCACAGTTGGGGGGCTTATGCCTTCTATATGCCACATGGGCTGACTGTAGACCACCATGACAATGTCTGGGTCACTGATGTCGCCAAACATCAGGTTTTTAAGGTAAGAGATAATATGTTATTTAAGCTAAAGATCACATTCACCTTTTAAAATTTGATATAGTGCCCACCGACACACGCTTTCAAGGGCAAGCTTAAATAAGTACTACGGGAGTTAGTCAACTTGTATTGGTGAGGCTTCCGCCCAACATAGACTAACTTTTTGTAGCATGTAGGTTATTTGATCTACCATTTAGCCACCTAGTCAATTGGATAAAAGAGGTGAAACAAAGTTTATAGTGAGCGGTGTTTTAAGACTTACATTGGGTTTCAAGAAGCGTGGACGAAAAACTGCAATTTTTTTGCTCACGGCTATAACAATAGGAAACTCTGGCTGACTAGAAAGAATTTGGCAAATATATAATAAATCGTGCATTTTCTTTATCTAGTTGCGTGTTGCTGTAACTTATTATTTCTCGATTTCAGTACATTCCAAACAACCACAAATACCCGACCTTGACCATCGGAGAAGCGTTCACAGCTGGTTACCCCTACAGACGCCGCGTATTACTTTGCATGCCAACATCAGTCGCCGTCGCAACCACCGGAGAGATCTTCGTCGCCGACGGCTATTGTAACAACCAGATTCTCAAGTTCAACGCAGCTGGCAAACTATTACTGGCTATACCTTCCTATTCTGACACGATGACCTTGAATCTTCCGCACAGCGTGACTTTATTGGAGCATTTGGATATTGTGTGTGTTGCTGATAGGGAGAATATGAGGATCGTCTGCCCGAAGGCTGGATTGAAGAGTTATGTGAAGATGTTTGAGCCGGCTACTGTAATTGAGGATCCTACACTGGGCAGGGTGTTTGCGGTTGCGTCTCACGGTGATACTATCTATGCAGTAAATGGGCCGACATCCCAGAATATTGCCGTCCGAGGATTTACTGTTAATGCACTTTACGGAAACATTTTGGACACATGGGAACCAACCACTGTAAGTTTAGCATTAACTATACTGGTGTTTACTGTTACATGCTACCGACCATTTTATTTTGAATATTTTGCTTTAGAATTGTACCATTTTTTATAAATATTGGAATGAGGATTTAGTGGTAATTTTTGTGACTTGCAAGTTCACAAACTCCCACAAGACACAAGTTAGGGTTTACATTTTCCGACCAGAACTTTAAAAAAAAAACATACAATAATATGCCAATTTCATTTTCAGGGCTTCACAAACCCCCACTCGCTGGCTGTGACAAGAAACGGATCCCACCTCTACGTCACAGAAATCGGGCCTAACAAAATCTGGAAGTTCGAACTGACAGATGTATATGATAAGAAGTAAGCCGTCTATTAGGACATTTAGGACAAATCTATAGAGCTATGTTTATTAACTTCAGAGAAAAATAGATAAATTGCTTGACGGTGAATCAAATTCGCCAAAATATAGGGAAATGGTAAACGCGATTTGTAAAATGAAGATTATTATAGGAATTAAAAAGCTCATGTTTTTATTAGTACCTACGATATATAACCGACAAATCTGGTAGTTCTAGTCGATCTTATTAAGTGTTTTTTCAATGCTTCGATAGCTCACTTGAACCGTGTCTAACCATAGAGATTTAACTTGCTTTTTCATAATGCATACATAGTACTTGTACACTATTTAAAACTTATATTTAAAGGTTCCTGCCATATTGGCTCATGTATCGAGAAATAAAATGTATGATAGTTGTAAAGAGAATTGTTTAATATTGTAATTAAAGGGCCAATCTATAAAACACGCACAGAAAAGATTAATTGCATCCTAAGTTATCTGCTAAGGGCGATTGTACAGAGTATCAGTTCAGACAGTACGAAAAATGCGCGAGATTTTTTTCGTCTGCATTGAATATAGGACCGTATTACCATTGTTTGAAGGCGCGCGATCGAGTTGTAAATCGACGCTTACCATCCGCATCGATATTCATAGAATTTTCTAATTTAAACAATGGTAATACGAACTATTTTCTTTGCAGCCAGTTGATTGTACGAGGATATTTTGCCGTTCTGAATTGAGCCTAAGTCTTCAGACACGATAATGTCTTCTTCTCTATACAAATGTAACATAAACTTCCCAAACATCTCGAACCGTTTTTACCCGACAAGGCGAAGCCTAAAAGAAGGCTATTGTGTTTACCGTGTACAAACGGCATTAGCAGATATTCATAGCAAAGTCAATGAAATATATTTTCATACAATGTAGTTAAAATCTTGGCTTTCTAAATTTCTAGAGCGCTATATTTGGATATTGTAGTAGTAACTTCAAAATTATAGTATTAAATATTATGGACCAAATTGGCATGTTCATTCGAAAAATATTCAGAGTAAAAATTCAGTAGAAAGAGAAATAAAATTTATAGAATCATATATCAAAATTAAAAGAGATGTTTCATTTTCGCAAATACAAGTTGTCATCACACTAATATTATAAAGACGCAAGAGACTTGGTAAGTAGATAGCTTATACCTTGGATTAAAATCACGGCTACTTTTTATCCCAACCTACGCGGGCGAAACCGCGGGGCGTAGCTAGTTTTCTATAAAGGGTGTTAGAGACACCGACGCACAAACGCTTACCACGTATTCAGTACATCATTTTGAAACGAAACGAAAAATCAGCCGTTCCAAACATTTTGACGGTATTACAGAAAGAAAGAAAAAGTATTTATTGGACAAAACACAGTTAAATAAAATAAAGCAAAATACACTTGCCAAAAGGATGTGAATGATGTTATTTAACTGTGTAAGATAGTATATTCTATTCTATTGTATACTAATATTATAAAGCTGAAAAGTTTGTATGAATGTTCTAATCTCAGGACCTACTCAATCGAATAGAAAAAAATATTTAGAGTTGGATAGCCGAACCGAGGAAGGCCCTTAGGACCCAAACGGCGAAACCGCAGGAAACAGCTAAATAGATACATAAACGACATATTACGACAAATTGTTTATTTTATATCCACATTTTTAATCAGATATTCCACAGCATACATAATTTAATAATATTAAATATACTAGTCATTATAACTTATTGTGTATTTACAAGTTACTTAGAAAATAATGGAAATAGATACGTTTTGACCTTGTCCCCTTCACGCATATCACTTGGAATACAATACATACCTTCAAGGAATTACTCTTTTTTTCATAACCTTCATGAAGAGCACCATGTCTGTGGTAAAGAAATACAGAAATTATTGTATCATAGTAACAAATCGCAGTGAGAGGGTTAATCCATAGATGCGGGCACGCGGACGGTGAGCAAGGGTAGCTTCACGCTCTTTAACGTTCAGAGTTAGTGTGCCACGTGCGCGTCAAAGAGATGTCAACAAAGCAGAGGGGCCTGCCGCGGTTGCGGGTTGTTAGAAAGAGATACCGCGGCCCCGGAAAAAAACCCGAAACAAAGGGTTAATTCATAATTTTCAGAAATAGTCCTTTTTTGCGGATAGGAAATCATCAAATAATTCTCCCGCTCTGGGCGGAGCGGGGGGGGGGGGTGTCAAATTTGTACTAACTGAAACCCACTCATGTTCCTTCTATTGCCCTTTACGTTCCGGGGCCGCGGTATCTCTTTCGAACAACCTGCAACCCGGGCAGGACAAACATAGTCCTCTGGTAATACTATGACTGGCTCGTTGGTGGAGTTGTTCCAAGCGTGACTGCTGCGCATTGGGTCTTGTGTTCGAATCCCGGGTCGGCAAAGTGTTATTGAGTTTTTTCATTAGGAATTTCTGAGTAGCAGTCAAGAGAGTCTGGAATTGTGCTTGGTTGCTGATAATAAGCTCGACTCATAACTCAAGGAGCTCAACCAAACGACGAACAACACAAAAAAAAAGCAAAATGTGTAGATAGTAAGACCTTTTTTGGGGTGATAGGAAATCACCAAATAACTTCCCCCGCTCTGGGCGGAGCGGGGGAGAGTGTCAGACTTGTACTGAGTAAAACCTACCCATGTTCCTTCTATTGCCTTTCACGTTCCGGGGCCGCGGTATCTCTTTCGAACAACCCGCAACCCCGGCAGGCCCCTCTGAGATAGTATGACTTACTTATAAATATAGCCATGACGATAGCCAACATGATCCACAGCCAACATTTCCACGCACTTCGACTATGCTCTTGCAATCTGTCTGACTCCACTTTCAACGACGACAAGTTACGATCTGTGAGGTCAGAAGATTTCTTCAACGCCTGGAATAAATAAATACGTAGTTTTACTTTATGTCAAAACAAGTTGTTAGCTGAAAACAAGTATTTATACGTATACTAGCTGTGCCCAGCGGTTTCACCCGCTGCTCACTTAGGGGTATGAAAAATAGATGTTGGCCGATTCTCAGACCTACTCGATATGTACAGAAAATTTCGTTTAGATCGGTCCAGCCGTTTCGGAGGAGTATGGGAACGAAAACTGTGACACGAGAATTTTATATATTAGATATGATACTTTTTTTGTACTAGTATCTGTAGAGTAAGAACTTAATTTGTGAAATAATGTAGAACTTTATCTGCGAATAAACATTAAGTTAAATATAGGGAGAAAGTACCAGGGCGGGCTTTTAAAATTCACGTTCTCTTAGGCGCGTCGCCCACACGAGGTGCAGTTGAGGCGCAGGCGCATAAGAGGCACGCGCTCTAACATTTTAATCACCATAAATTAAGTCTCACCTCAGTATCCCCTTTAATAATAGTGCTGGCTATCTGCGACTGTTCCTTTAAACTTTTGGTGAGCATCACCATGTTCTCTGCCACCTTCTCCTGCATGTTCTGATGGTATTTGAGTAAAGAGTCAATGTCTTCTTGGCTGCTACTGTTGCTTGTAAAGTTTGGAGCTTTGATGATATTCCTCTTTCTTAGTGCATCGTCACTGTCTGTTGGAACAATTTGACCAAGGGTTTTTAAATGTATAGAGACACAATTGGTTAGTAGGTCGTTTTAGAGGCGGATTAGTAGCACTTTGAGTTTAGACTTAGGGGAAAAAAACTACATCATAACTTGTAAAAAAAAAATTGGTAAAATTATATTATAGTATTTTAACAAAGATAAAAAGGAAAATTTTATCTATGTTTAAGAAATTAAGAAGTAAAAAGAGCAGGGCTATATAATTGCAACCGTTGGCCGCGCTCACCCAGGTTATTCTGTATGACCACCCTTTACATACCGAGTTTACTCCGTGTCTCATTTAACATAGCATGTTAAGCTGTTGGTCCAACTGTCATTTGTAGATCTTTGACAGTCGTTACAGAGAGTCAGTGTCCCAAATGTCTGAGAACCAGTCTCACTAAGGGTGCTGTATTATCCAGTACTAACTGGGTTGTGGAAGTCAGGACTGCTGTTTACCAGCAGTATTCAGCTGCATCTGGTTATACTGGAAGCTGCCCCAATATAGTTGGGAAAAAGCTAGGCTAATGAGAGGATCTATGTTTAACAAATAAATACGATTCTGACTCTAGTAACAAAATGAAAACTAACCTAATCCAAATAATTCTGATCTGAGCTCCGCTCCATATTTGACTCTTGTTTTCTGATGTATCTCTTGAGCTGATGCATCTGCAGACATGGTAGCTGCACCATGTGACAGTAGCTGAACTGCCTCCAACTGTAAATTTAAAAAGACAGACATTTAAAATAAATAATATTGTCTTGGTGAGTGGAAGAATGTTGAATATTTATTTATTTAAAATAGAATGGGCGAGGCCAAACACTATTTAAACATTATTTAATTTATTAAATTGAGTCATTCATTCTTCTCACAGAAATTCAAACATTCTAACAGTATCACCTTCCATTCATCCTGCTGGGGTAATTTTGAGTATTGAGGTTGATGGTAATTGTTGGAAATAGGGTGACAGCGAGGGTTATAAAGCAAGTAAGTTTAAGATAATGAAGCAGTTACTACCTGTAAAGTTTTATTAATTAATGATTTTGATCTTTTGTTAGTCGCCAAAGTATAATTTAGAGTTATTTGAAATAAAATTGAACTTTTTAAGACAGCAAGAAGTGTTCTATTGGTTCAGCACTTGAGTTGTCTTATGATGTTGATGAATTACAAACAAATTAAATTATCCATTTTCTTTATTATTTTATTCAAACAGTTTTTTATACTACTAACCTTCTCACTAGGAGTATTCAAAGAAGCTGTTTGGACCACACCTTTCAGGAAAGCAGCTCTTTTGGTATATTCTAATAAAGCCTCCTTCGTTGGCTTTCTGAAAAAGGAAAACAAAAGGTAGTGTTGTAAGATCACCAATATGGTTAATAATAATCAGATTTGGCAGTTTAGTAAAATCAACTGGTCCTACATATCCACTATACATTTTTTTTTGCTGGCTGGCTAGTTGGACTTAACCAATAAACAGAGGATGTTTTCCTTTTATAATTTGTTATGGCGTATTAACATTATGTTTATATATTATTTTATTTATGCATGTAATTAAATTATTATACTACTAGTATTCACATATGCTTGTGGTAGGTATATAAAATAGAATTGATCCTATAATCTTAACATTATATCTATCTACCACTGTTTGTCTCTGCTTTCCCAAAAGTAGACTGGTAGAAAATGCCTATGGCTTTCAGTCAGCCTCAGTACAATTTTTTTTTTATGTGCTTAAAATGTTAAATTAATAAATACTATTAACTTGTAGAAGTTATAAAATTAACGGTACAGTCTCTTAGAAGTATAATTCTGGCAAAGTCAGCAAAAAGTTTTATTTTATGGCAAAGAGAAATAAGATTTAAAAAAAAAGATATTTACAACACATATTCAGGATCAGTGCTAGTCTTCAGTTCTGTTATCATTTCAGTGAGAGACTCCACGTACTGCTTGAGCCTACAGTTGTTGTCAATAGGCTCCTGTTTTGCCATAAGTTCACATTTATTTAGCAGATTTCTCACATTCATTTCTAGTCTAGATTTCGTCGGCATGGTCATTTGGGGTTTAGGCCTTTCGACAGCCATTTTGGGAAGATTTTATATTCCACTACCTAAGAGTATATAACAGATAAGTATTATAAAAAATATGTTTTACAATGTTTTCTTTTCAAAACATCGCGTAGCGTATTGATTTTCGACGATTGACGTTGACACTGACAGTCAAGTGACAACACAACTTTCAGATTTGTGATTGGCAATATAGCTAATGTTACCAGGTATAAATATTGCACGTTGCAGAAGAGTCCCATTACAAGCTCCAAAACCGAACTTATTAGCTCACAGATATACAATTAAATATTAGTTCTCTTCTTAGAGGAATAGAATTTATGATGTTAACGTATGCACACTACACTTTTCCTAGAACTAACGCAATTTTCGACTCGCAATTCTAGTAGTTTTCGGTCCTTTTTTGGCATTATGAATGCGAGCGATACAGAATACAGCCATGGCTATTTGAATAAGTGTATGCGAATACACGTTTCTAGCCAGTACGTTTTGCTTCGGTGCATACACTCTAGCACCCTTCTCTCTATTTCGGTGGCGTCCCTGCTTAAGAGTCGAACACCACAGAAGCAAAGGGAGACGGTTTTTTTTGGGTCCCACTATTATGCAAAGGTTCCCAGATCTCAGATTGCCAGACCATAACTTGGGAAAATGATGGTTTTCTGGATGCATTCATGTGACATTGCCTACATCTATTTTATTTCATGGAATTTAAGGTATATAAATATAAATAAAAAATACCAACGGATTTACTGTAAAATATTTAATGTACCAATATGAGAACACTTATTCCAATCAGGAGTAAAACGATTACGACTTGGGTGCCTGCTTCTTGGCGGCCTCGGCATCAGCCTCACTCTTCTCAAAATCACTTATCAACTTTTCCACTTCAGCGCTAGTTAGAACTCGGATGATGGTTTTGTTGTCTTTGCGCGTTAGAGACGCCATTTCAACTGGAAAATGTTATTAATTATTTGATGAAAATTGTGCAACTTTAAAACACGTTTTAGAAATGCTTAGCGGGAGCAGCTCATAAAATAATGAAGATTCTGGTTATAAGCATCAGCTACTGGTAGGAATAAATCAGCAGGAGCAATGACACCATTACCTCTGAGGTGATTGGTGGGAAACCATGAGCTTTTAGTCAATAACAGCCTAACAGGCCACACTACTATGTTGTGCGTTTCCCATAGTCCAGCATGATACAGAGTGGTGATCTGCTTTGTGTGCTTGTTGTCAATATGACAAATAAAAAAAAACTTCTTTTTTGTTCACACTGGCCACAAACACTACTTCTAGGGTGTTTGTGGCCAGTGTGAACAAAAAAGAAGTTTTTTTTCACAAAAAAAATTACACACCACAAAATATGTGCTCTAAATGTCATTATCATGATTTTTCTACCCCTTTTCCCATTCTATTTAGGGTTGGCACAACATGTTTTCTTCTAACATTCTCCCCTGAGTGTATGTCCTAAATAATTCAAAGAAACTACATGGCAAGGAAATATGAATATTTCTTGACATTGTCGAACACACCTTTTTCTGGAGTCAGTTTAGTCATGTCCAGGGTCTTGCTGAGCACCTTAATAGCCAAAGCTTGGGCTTCAGCAAGGGTGGTCTCATTCTCCTTATACTCCTGTTTTAGACTTGAAACAGCAGCCTAAAACGAAAAAAAAAAAATTTTTTTTGAATACACACGTAAACTCAAGGGCAGGAGTGTAAATTTCCTGATCCAGTCAGATCACTATTCTGGATATTACAATAGCGTAAAACAAAATTAATTGCAGCAACGGGATAGTTTTTCATGGTTGGCTGAAATTGACATCAAAACACACAACATGGATGATACAGTGGCTGAGTGAGTGGCTGCTGCACTGCATATGAGGGGATCCATCCCCACAAGAAATAAAATATTTGTTTCATGTACAAGAAGTTCTTCCCGGTGTAGCTATTTTTGTGTATGGGTTTAAGTGTTTGTAAACAGAGCTAATAAGAAATACTATTGCAAGCCAGCATTTAAAATAAATTACATGCTAGCTGAGAGCTTGCATGCTTTTTGTTTTTCAAATAATTGTAAAACAAAAGTACTTACAGCACTATTGTTTCCAATGCAAGTGGCCTTCCATCCGCCATAGTTACCACTGGGGTCTGACTGGTACAGCTGGTAACCATAGTGTTTGTCCCAGCCCATGTACAGGATTGATACACCGAAGGGTCTCTTACCTGAAAGGGAACATGAATGAATTACTATAACATTTTTTTTTAACAAATGGCATAACCATGCCTAACTTATTATGTAGATAATGTAACATAAGTACAAAGAAGTGATTTTATTTTTGTTCTTTTTTTGAACAAAAGACAAAAATAAGTTAAATGACAGTTCTATCTCACCTCCATACTGTGTGTAAGCTTGTTTGACATCACACAACCAAGACACAAGCTGCTCGCAGGGAATAGATTCACCATACTGCAGGAGGTATCTCTGAGCAATAAGTCTGAGCTCATTCGTCAGAACGTTGGCGTCTGATGTGATACCAGCCACTGAGCACACCATATCATCATTTAGCTTATAGATCTTCTCAGAGAAAAATACTTCGTCAAGGAGTTTGTTTGTGTTCCTGCGCTCGGCGGCTAGCAAGATGCCGTCGGTAGCGAGGATGCCGAGACATGTTCCGGCATGACTGATAGCTTCCATAGCATACTCGACTTGGTAAAGCCGACCTAAAACAAACATTTTTTTTTAGTTTCTGATAAATGATTCAGTAAACGTAATACACAAATAAGGGATAATATTTACCTTCCGGCGAGAATATAGTTGTACGTGTATCATAACGCCGAGCCTGTAGAAAACAATGTTATGAATCGGAATTACTGAATGACCAAGCAAGATTGTTAACCTAAGTAAAGTTCGGTTTTACATTGCAATCAGTATAAAATATGAACGTAACTTACCATGTTTGTTAAGATTAAAAATTATTTCTTGTAATAATAACTCAATTAACTATGATAAATATTGTAATAATTTCTACTGTTTTATGAAATGCAACTTTGCCGGACGATTCCAAGATGACATTGACAATTTTAATTTTGACACATTAAAATGGCTGTGTTCCAGTCCAAGTTCATGCTAGGCCAGTTGCATGAGTTGCATTATATAGCGCACACTGTCTTTCTTGATGAAAATAGTAGTAGTAGCGCCGATTTGATTGCTAAAGATTCTAAAAATAAATAAAAATGTAATGACAGGCATGACAACAAATTTTTGATTGGAATCAAGCATCCAGAGTACGATTAAATGAAAAACTTGCCAAATGTAAAAATAAAACAGGTTATAACAGTAACACTGATTACCACCATGGACCATTCAAAAAATTTTGAATGGTCCTCATTATTTCTCTTATACACTGCTGACTCTGCGGCGCCAAGGGAAACTAGAACTATGGGAAAAAGGTATACGTATTAAAACATAAGGGTCCGTTCACACAGACCGGCTCGGAGAGCATCGGCGCGCAGTATTTTTTTCACACAGACCGGATCGTATACGCTTGGAGTTATTCGAGCGGAGCCGCCAACTATTTCACATAGACCGGCTGGAAGCGACCTAAAAGCGGATGCGCTTGCAGCCGATCGGATATGCTCGCAGCTCGGTCGGCGTGGGGCAGCGCTAAAGAGCATGCAATCGTAGCCAAACGGCTGCACGATCCAGAAAAAGAACGCGATCGGAGCCGGTCACCTCCTCTTATCATTTCACACCAAGCGCCTTCAAGCATTCTTAATGACAAAAGCAGTGCACATGCAAATATAAACCTTACTACAAATACTAAAAACTCTGTTTTCAACGTGATAAGAATCTGCCCCCCTCTCTGAGCCGGTCTGTGTGAACGGACCCTAAGACGCATATTGAGTCAAATCAATTTATTACATTTAGTGGTGTTCAAAGTTGCTATAATGGTAATAACTTGCTGAATGATATTAAACAGCAAGCTATTTTATAAGCGTAGGTTCACTAGGTAGGTGCGAAAAAAACAAGCGCAGTGACTGTTTGCTGTAGTTGCATGCTATACAAGAAATTAAGAATATTACATCGCGTTTATGAATTCATTACGATAAAATGGAACATGCTTAGAATTGTCTATAATTGATTTTACGGTAGAAATGAATAATCTGTCTCGGTTGCAATATTGAATTATTGATCTCGATCTTTGTCCGTAACGTAACAAATCAATGTCCAAATTTACCTATTATGCACAATTATAAATAATCAGTATACATAATATTACGTGTCCTATCACTGTTATTTAGTCACTGTTTAGTTTAACACTATAAAACATGAACCAAAATAGCGTAGGTAGGTTAAAGGTGAGTATAGACTACAACATTTACTTGTAACAGAACAAAGCCGCTCGATGATATGTTCTAGTGTATCCTCCTTTTACGAACTAAATGTCGAGCACTCTCGCCTCTTTGTTACAAATCAAGGAGCATATTGGTGTAACATTTCGTCAAGCCCCGAGTGCGTGCGCGGTTGCGGGGTGACGCGGAGGGAGAGGGACGAAAGAGGCGCGGTAAATGCACACTAGCTGTGAGCATTTACCTGTAACATAACGCCGAGCATTCCCAGGAACGTTACATTACATGGAAATGCTTTGGAAACTGAGCTTTTGCCTGTATTGTACCATTCGTAAGAACGTTACATTACACAGAAATGCTCCAGAAAATGTTGTAGTTTATACTCACCTTTACGTGAGCCGCCTGAGATCGCAAGTACGCGGTGCGAAAAATATTAGCGAGACAGAACGAGTGTGAATTTTAAATAGCAAGTTAGCAAGTAGCTAGAAGTGTGAGCCACGATATCATTTGCTATATGATATGTATAAAAAGCACGGTGCTTTGTTTTGCTATGTGATATACACCACTATATCCACCACTAATTACATTCTTCCGTTCTTATGTTATAAGAATTCAAAGTTAATTTAAAACGGTAATGCTCCAACCTGACATGAATATGTGTTGCTTTGTAGTTACGAAATTCGCACACAGTATTTTCTGGTTTCTGAATAACCATATGTTATCCATCGATGGCGTTAATACAATGTTGAAAGTTCCATCTCCGCTCAAAATTAGTGCCGCTTTTTATACATCATATAGCAAATGTATATAATATCGTGGCTCACACTTGTTGCTACTTGCTATAAATATCACACTCGTTCTGTCTCTGTCCGTTTAAGCAGTATAACAACTCAAGAGAGTTGAACTACGAGTGTCCCAACCTAAAAAAAAAGTCTGTCCGCGCGTCGCAGTAAACAGACGCGGCGCGGGCGCGGTTGGCGGGGCGGCCAGTCGTCGCATGCATAGATTAATATTATATAAAATGAGATAAACATTCTATCTCATTTTAACGTCAGTTGCCAGTCTATCTATCATAGACTGGCAACTGACGTTTTCGGTTTAGTTAGCGACCAGCGCCCTCTGAACGTCAAGCAAAGAACTAATTGAATATGTTTATTGTAGGTAGGTACATGCGTACCTACCATGTTGTAACGAAGAAATATAAGGCTATAAAATATATCAACATATATGCATATGTTGATATATTTGTATAGCCTTATATTTCTTCGTTTAGATGATACATAAACTGTGTTAGCACAAGCAAATTTTCATGGATGTTTTTAGACACAAGTTTTAAATGAGAACACAGTTTGGGTTTCTATTAAACCCAATAAATTTATACTTGATTGGTTAGTTGTTTTTGTTACAAAACAATTCATACTTGGTTGTTAAATCAAATTATTAGTAAAAGTGGACTAATTAAAGTAAAATAGCAAAATTAACAATTAAAGTAAACTAAGCAAAAATTTACGATAATAAAGTGGTAACACCAATATGGTCGCATGCTTGCGTATGCTATATCGGTCGCTCGCGCTAATATTTTTCGCACCGCGTAGCATACTTGCGATCTCAGGAGGCTCACGTAAACATACCTACGCTATTTTGGTTCATGTTATAAAGTGTTAAACTAAACAGTGAGTACCTATTGTGAGTAAATTAACAGTGATAGGACACGTAATATTATGTACCTATATTGACTATCTTATTGTGTATAATATTGTAAGGACGATTGATTAAGTGAGATACCTATTCTGTTCTTGTTTTGTATGTGTTTAATGGACGAAAATGTCTAAAAGGAATAGTGATTTGCCAATATGGAACTTTTTTGTTAGGTCCATTGATGGAAGTAAAACTGCTACGTGTAATTACTGTCGTCGAGAGTTGTCGTTTAGAACAAGTGTTACAAATTTAAAATCGCACCTTAAACAAAAACATATTTCGTTGTACAACAATTTAATGAGTTTTGGAAAAACGCTCGAATCAACAGCAAGTAAGACAGTGAGTACCATTCCCTAAATTCCATAAAAGTATGAAGGAAAGTTCATTGGTTTTTTACTGTTCCATTTTATCGTAATAAATTCATAAACGCTATGTTATATTCTTGTATAGCATGCTGCAACTACAGCAAACAGTCACTGCGTTTGCTTTATTCGCATCTACTTAGTGAACCTACGCACTTAAGTTACTTGCTATTAAAAAATTATATCATTTAGCAAGTTATTACCTACAGCAACCTATAGCAACTTTGAACACCACTACTCAAAAACATTTGCAATCGCCATTTATCGATGCTAGTTTGTTGGTAACGATACAAATGAAAAAAAAAACCTATAAAGTACCTAAGTAACACTTCCTTTACGTTTCAGGATCAGGATGCGCAAGCTGGAATATTCAACAGAGAATGCGCTACGACTTCGCAGTCTACGAGTGTTTCTGAAGATGAACATGAATGTACGCAACCACCAATACGAAAGAAGAGAAAATTGAATAGTACAAAGTCCGACTCTAAAGAGGAAGCTTACAAATTTATGAAAAAAGCTACTGAAGAATTAACCCAAAAAGATGAACTTACTATTTATGGACAATTAATAGCTCGTAAAATTCTAAACCTTAATAAATTAAATCGGCTATTAGCTCAACAGCGCATAAATAATATACTCTTTGATCTAGAAATTCAACAAATTACTGGTGCAGCCGCAACACAGAAAGTTACTGAGATGCAGAATGTAACTGAGTTGCCAACTGTGATTGAGATACAGAACTTTACTGCCAAATGAGTCTCTGGCTATCATACAAATATCAGATATTAGTGTTTACTATTTCTGAATTTGTTCGATTTAAAACATGATTTGGTGCTAAATGTTGCCTATATAGGTACCTACATAAATAAAACTTGAATTTACCTTAATATATTTTTTTAGTACTTTTAATTTGATTACAAATCTAAACGGATTAACATAAAATGCATTGGGACTTCTATAAACAAAAGGACGAACAAATAAAGTAAAATATGTGTAAATGTCAAATCAATGATTGGCAACAAATTTTATTTTTTCCCGGATATTAAATTGGCAACCTAGCAAATGTCTGTTTATTTCGTGTGCGTTCGCGCAGCGGAATGTTGTTGAATTCAAAGATATATCTCAAATATCAAGCGCGTACTTAAATAAAGTACCTACGTAAATAGTACCTACTTTCTGTCATAGTCAAATACATTTAGAAAAGTAGATGTACAAAAATAAATGACCTCTAAAGTATATCGAAACAACAATTGTGTTATCACTTATACCAATTCAATACCGGTATTATACTGTAAATTTTGGGATGTTACCTAAATATATTGCACGGCCGCTTTTTTGTAGCCATCCGAACTTGGTCGGGTTATGTAGGTTTTCGATGCTTCGTCAGTATTTTAATTGTTTTTCTTTAATTACTGAATTTAATGACATGAAAATTTTGCATGTGAATAGTTGAATGAATACACTAATTATTGGTATACATTTATACATACATTTTACCATGTAATTCCTTTAGAATGTCGTGATATTTGACTGCTTTGTAAACAGTGATCTATTCATGGTAAATTGTCCTATAACTCTTTAATTACTAACGGAACATCATTGATACTTGGCAACATATTGCAGACACTTACAAGGTTTGTATAAACGTGAAAATCTAGACCCCAAAGTGCTGACTTTAAGAACAACGACCTAATAAGCGTTTTTGACGTTTATATTTTTATCTTTTAAACCCTGCGATTTTTTCTAAATCTGTTTTTTACACAAATATACACAAATTCAAAACAATATGTGTAAAAATCTACAGCTCTTTATGTAAGCGTTTTATATGAAAACTAGCTAATGGCCAAACGTTCGCGCAGCGGAAACTTGAATATCTCCGAAGTTTATGCATGCACTAATTTTATTCATACATACACAAATACACACTAATTTTTAGACACATCAGTTTTCTTCTAAAGTCTATATTTCAAAAAAAGTTCCGCTGGGCGAACGTTTGCGCAGCGGAATCAGTTTTTGGTGAATTTCTCCACAATGGCTGCATGCACAATTTTTTTTTTACCATACACAATTACACGACGTCATACACTAAATATCTGCATAATTAAAATCTTTGAATTCACTCAACAACATTCCGCTGCGCGAACGCACACGTTTATTTCGTCGTACTATCGTTTCAATATTAATTTATTTTTCATTAAAAAATGTTACTAACTTGTATCGCGTCCTGAATAGCTAATAACGTAAAACTTTTTTTTTTACTAAATACTTTTTTGGGTCTAAAATCGGCATTCCCCTTTCTTTCATACAAGGTTTTACATGAGAGACCTAAAAAACGATCTTCACTCATAATCTCAGTTCGATTATTATACGTATAAGTAGCCTCATGTCCAAAACAACTAGTATTGTATTGTATAACGGGCTGGTGTCCGCAACTCCACGTCTGAGGCGCGTATTTTGCTAGGTAAAAAACAACTAGTAAAGCGCACATATTCCACAAAGTTTTATAGCATTCGCTTCGCTCGCGTTAAATTCGGGGTAACTCAGTTTCCTGATTTACAGGTACCTGCTATTGCTTGGGGTGGGAAATCGTCAATTACTTTCCCCCGCTCTGGGCGGAGCGTGGGGGAGTGTCAGACTTTTACTGACTAAAACCCACCCATGTTCCTTCTATTGCCCTTTACGTTCCGCGGTATCTCTTTCGAACAACCTGCAATCCCGAGAGGCAGATGCTCTGGCAACTAAACCTAATATTATACTGATATTACTGTCTTCTATTTAGTAGGTAGAGGTAGCTGCTATCTACTGCCAAATAGTCCCCTTCTGGTCTGCTTACGATAATTAAATACAGGTATAAGTAATGTTAGTTACAAGGAATAAAACAACAAAATTATTACAAACGTTTATTAACTTAATAACACTCATACATGCATGTATTAGGTTATACTTATTATTATTATAAATAAATAATAATATAAGCACCTAAAATAAAGACAAGAAGATAATCTTAAATCTACAGGTTAGCACCTAATTATTAAATCTTAATACGAGTTTTATAAAAATATTGAATTACTCTATGTAAATAACCTAGGTAATAAAAGAAATTAAAAATACTATAGAGTGTAAAAATATTGTCATCAAGTTATTTAGTCAAAAGTCAATCGGGGATTTCCTATGCGTAACATCAAAATTACGCATAAAAATCTGCTTTTGCAAGCACACATTTCCTTACATACAGATTATATAAAATATTTTAATATGAAAAAGTTGATGTTGATGAATTTTAATAGTGCAGCATTAATAAAAAGGATGGTTGTGAATTATGGTTTGAGGGATACTTATCTTAAAAATAATTCTATGCATTGCTGTCGTCATCAGGAGGACCAGGCACTTTTAATAGTCACATTGCGTTTCTTGTAGTCGCAACCAAGTCGTAAATAGGCTGAACCATAACGTAGAATAAGATCATCATAGTAAAAACGATGAGTGCTGTCGACAAGGCTCCTTGGTCGACCGAGAAGTGGTCCATATGGAATCCTATGGCCATTGATATAAGGCCCATGGAGACAGCAAAGAGTCCCACAGCTATATGTATAATCTTGACGGGTCCACTCTTGACCATCAGCCGAACTTTTGAAGAAAATAGCGCGACGATACCAGTTATGAAACTGCACAGTGTGAACGCTAAAGCGATAACACCTGTAACAAGCAATAAATATTACATAATAGGTAATGTGTCGATTTATGTATAGTAGTTTGGAGTTCGATCATCTGGGTGATTGAGTGAGGGGGTCTGAATTTTTGTTATTGAAAACAAAAAGGATCCATTGGCCAGACGGTTGCGACAAAACCGTTGGATAGAAGCTTAGGTATCAGGAAAATACCCGTCGGTTCAGTGAAACAATCCGTCACACCCAAATAAGGTTTGACGGATTGAGTCACAACACTATTGAGATGTTTTGGAGATGTAAGCCCTTAAAAGCAGTTAAATACCTCAAGTAGGACAGAATAACTATATCCGATATCATTGGGAAATCATAAAATCGGCTTATTGGAGTCTCACTATTAGGCAGACGCACTCTTCCTTAATGCGTTCTGGCAATCTTCTTTTTACAAATTCTTTGCTTGCCACGTGGTCGGAATCGAAAGCAATAACTGTAGGTAAGCAGTTTTTGTTAACAAGGTTAGAGTAAGCTCACCGTGAGCGTAGCTATTGATGTTATTGCTATATGACGATATGTCAAGATATGTTTTTGTTATCAACAAGATGATGACACTCGAAATTTTTCAACAATTGATAAATTGCTGACGCATATTACTCACTAACTACCTTTTGAGAGTTTTGGAAACAGCATTGTGGTGAATCTGCTAGTGCAAAAGATACATATAGATCAACATCACACACACACACAAACTGTGTTTAGTTCCCCCTTTCTTTCTTTTCCCTATACTTTCAGCATGAACCATAGCAGAAATGGAATTTGCAGTCACAGATGATACGCATTCCCACCGGTTTTACCAATGATATCAGATAAATAGGTCCCAAGATGATAAAGTGAGATACGCACATTAGTGTAGGCAACATTGATATCCCAACATAAAAAATTGCAGAATGAGACATGTTTTGGCTACTGTTTATTTTTTTATTATGAGAATAATGGAATTAAAAACCATTGACACCAATAACATATAATGCAATTCGTGAAAGCGATATATTAAAAAACCAGAAGTGTGCAACATGTCTTAGTAGAGGTTTTTGTTAAGGCAGTAATCGTTCGTAGAAGGAGGATATTCAAATCATAGATATTTCTGCAGACATAGAACTGTTTAGGTCGGGGTCTCAGTTCGAAGGGAATGTGTGTCAGGCATTTCAGCTTTATTCCTAGAATGGCTAAGTAATGTAATGTCTTTGGTATTGAAACGGTTTGTAACAGGTGGACTGTTGGTTTGTTTGCCTTAAAATAAAACAAAAAAAAATCTTACCACAAATGCCGTGAGCAGACGAGATAACCATGTCGACTCTAGCCAGTCCCAGGAAAGTGCCAGCAATTACAAACAGTGAACCTATGAGTTGCAGGCATCCGTGAACGATCCTTTTGCCATCTTTGGACATTTGGATGGACCAGGAGTTATGCCTGTGCAGTGTTAATATTGCTTCTACCAAGAAGAGTTGATACTGAAATTAATAGTTAAGTAGGCTTTAATATCATTATTGCCTTTGAAATACAGAAACACTTTTAACAGGTGGGAAGGGCAAGGCAGCACTGGTGTGACACGTGAACTACAAAATACAACTTCAGTTCTTAGAGTTATTTTAAATATTAAATTAATTCACGCAATAATAGTTTTGACTTGTAACGAACGTCTCATTAGAAGGACCCCAATACGACGTTCATGAGGACACGAGACTGTTTGCTACAATTTAGCTTAAAAATGTTTTAAAATAAAAAAAAAGTTTAGTCAGGTCAGACGGCCACGTATTTGGTATGGCTGTTTCTTTTAGTAGATAATGGCAAAGTGAACGGTACATGTAGTTTGCATTTGCAAAATCTTTATCCAACTTTATTCAGTTCCATGTGTAGATCATATCCACGGAAAAACCACTCGGATAACTTCTAAGTAAACTATTTGAGATTTAAAATTATTATAATCACAATACGTACGCCTGTTCCCGCGAAAATGATATGCAGCTCCAGATTGGAGATAGTCCCGTTTGGTGCCGAGGTCAGAGCGAAGCGCCACAAACAAAACACTACAATCGCGATCTGCATATGGTGGAGGAGATTGAACAGTTGGCAGATGGCTCTAAACGCTGCTGCCCACGAGGAGTCGTAGACGTCTCCACTTTCCTGGTCATAGGCAGCGGGGGCCCGGGTCAACTCCGCCTGATAAGGCACGTGCTCGCGAACCTCAAACATCTCCACCTTTTCGACAGACTGCCGACTAGTACTAGGTCTAGGATCCATTTTCTTTCACTAAGAAGTTAAAAAAAAACTTCAACTATCCACCAACACACGGTCACATGCGAGTCCCGTCAACTAAGGAACTAAATTGCAAAAGTACTTTGAAAGATAAGCGCTACTCTTGGAAACGATAACAGGAGAAAATTTAGCTGATAGGTCACTTATCGAAAAGAATTGACGGTTTCGAGATTATGATCTTGCGTAACCTAAGATAATGCGAGATGATTTTATACTTATTCCCTAGCTAGATTATACGTTTATCTCGCCCATTCTTATAAGAATGTCGAAATTTCTGTAGTAAGCCGAAGGAGTGGTGATACAATAAAGTAATAGAGTATCTAGCTGTCTTGACCTACTTTTTAGTGTTCAGGTGTACGTTTCAAAATAACTTAAGGTACCTGATTATTGTATAGAGACGGTAAGAGTTAGGTTAGTTACGAATAAACGGGTGTCCAGCCACATCTAGTGTTGTTGTTTTGCTAAGTAGGCGAGGTGGACTGGTTTATATTTTACTTAAAGTTTCTCACTGTATCAGGATGTGTGGCAATCATTTTCATTCAGTTTTCCTGTACCCATTGATCAGAATTATTGCATTGAATGCATTATCTTCAGTGCTGCTTTAAAATTCAAATGATGACGCCCCGCTGTTTCTGTTCTTGTTGTTTGCGTTGTAATCTGTTTTTTTTCATTGTGTTCGTTTAACATTTTTTTCGGGTGGGAAATCATCACAATTTACTTCCCGCCCTGCGTGGAGCAGCAGGGAGAGTCAGACCTGTACTGACTAAAATCCGTCCATGTTTCTTCTATTGCCCTTTGCGTTCAGCGGCATGCGGTCCCGACCAGCCCCTTAGATTCGCTGACATCTCTTGGTGGCGCGCATGGCACACGAACGTACGGACCGTGAGCTACCCTTTGCTCAACGTCCGTAGGCCGGCTTAAGGTCACTGAAGATTGAGGTTCTTTCCTTTAAACGTCTAGGCACATCCTTCGCTACCGTAACTGCTTCGCAGAAGAAGGTGTCCGCTTCCCATTCCCTTTCGCATCCGACCATGGACTAAACCAGGCCCGGACACAAGAGGTCACCGCCATCTAGTTCGCAACACGGACCATAAACTGAATCAGGCCCGGAAACAAGAGGTCACCGCCATCGATGTTTTCCCTTAATGGTGACTTGACATACAATGTATTTTGCCATCATGTTTTCGACTTACTTATTCTGTTCTAGCTGGCACCCTCTGCTTTCTGCCGCGTGATATCTATAAAAAAAGGATCGTATGTGTTGTTCCAGACTATAATCTACCTCTGTGCCAAATTTCATCAAGACCTGTTCAGCCGTATTGACGTGAAAGAGTAACAAACATCCATACATCCATCCATCCTCTTGTGAGGATGGATGGATGTATAACGTTCGCATTTATAATATTAGTAGGATTTCCTGCAGACGTTTTCCTTTAATTTAATTCATTGTATTGTTTGTTTTTTAGAATTTTGTTACTGTTGGGAGGGTTTCATAAGTCGCAGTTTGCAATTTTCAAACTATCAAGTTGGTTTTATAATTTGTGGTTTTGAATGCAGTAATGGCCTAACTGTTATATTCACCTTATCAAGGGTAAAGTTCAGACAGGATAAGAAATAATACTCTAAAACTCTGCACTCTCTCGAGAGGATCAGTCATCTATTATTGTAAACGCAAACTTTTATAAAACTTTGTTCGCGTTGTCAGTATGTAGTGTCGCTACTGAACGCCAGATGGCGTTTTTGTAATAGTTTTAATATTTTTGACCTAGATGTCGCTACTAGAGCCACTTTAATAACAAAAGCTTTTAAAATCAGCTGTTACTGTTAATTGATTTCGAAGTGATCTTCTTTCTCAACCATATTGGGGTCGGCTTCCAGTCTATCCAGATGCAGGTGAATACCAGTATTTTATATAAAGCGACTACTTATCAGACCTACCTATTACCCTTAGGTAATACGATACCCCTTTTGTAAGACTGGTTGTCAGACTTCCGGGACTCTGACTATCTGAAACAACAGGTTAACGTGCTTGCACGCCTGAAACTTTGTAAATATGTGATAGGTGATCAGTGTGATCACCCATCCACCAACCGTGGCAAGCGCGGGTTAACCTAAAGGTCGACTCGGGTGGCTGTTATTATTTAGACACGAGCTCTTTCAAAGACACATGAATGTTTCCTATCCTTACTAATATTATGAAAGCGAAAGTGAGTTTGTTTCCTTCCTCCCTTAACGCTTTAATGGCTCAACCGATTTTGATGAATTTTGGTACAGGGATAGTTGGGAACGAGGAGACAGACATATGCTTTTATTATTATTTTTTTAAAGTGGGATATGAGGGAGAACGAGGGAAGAAAAGGTAAAACTGAGCGTTGCTATTGCAAATCAATAAGTCGCAAGGAAAAAAACTGCAGGTAGCAGGTACTGCGTTATACCGAATTTAACGCGAGCGAAGCCGCAGGCAAAAGCTAGTAACTTAATAAAAATAGATTATGTCATAATAAACATCAGCTCCAGGTATAATTAAACAATACAAAATAACGGTATTATTCAGCCCTGGGCTGCCATAAAGTCCTATAATACCGTAACAAGAAAAAAAACAAATGAAAACGTCCATAGACAACAATCACAACAAAATGAAAAAGACAAAAGTAGAAGAAATAGGTGGTCAAAGATGCCGTGCGTTATTAAGGAGGGTACAGGTCCGCCTTTCAATTAATTAAGGTGCTAATGAATTCCTACCTGAGGGTTTAGTTCGCCCAGCGAGGCGTAACCCATTTGTCAACGCAACACGTGATAACGAGGGGTCAGACTGGCCTTTTTAGACCGAGAGCCGTCGGGAGCAGTGACCTGGCCCTAATAGTGTCGTCTGTCCGTGTAAAAGGATATGAGGATACGTGTTTTATTATAAACCTATCCAACCGATGAAATAGTGAGTCCCAGTTTCATCCTTCTGAGAGTGAATCTGAAAAGGCACATAGTCTAAAAGTTGGTAATGTAGCACAAGTTGCATAATGAAAAACTTCAATCCTTACTAATATTATAAAAGCGAAAGTGAGTTTGTTTGTTTGTTTGTTACCTCTTCACGCTTTAATGGCTAAACCGATTGTGATGAATTTTGGTACATATATAGTTGGGAACCAGGAGACGGACATAGGCTAATATTTTTTTGAAAAAAGTGGGATGTGAGGGAGAAGGAGGGAAGAAAAGGGAAAACTGAGCGTTGCTATTACAAATCAATAAGGCGCAAGGTGAAGTGTATTACCCCAAATTTAACGCGGGCGAAGCCGCGGGCGAAAGCTAGTACACTATAATTATGCAAGCAGAAAAAGGTGATCTGTAATTTTGTAGCTAAGGCCTTTACCTCATTTTTGTCAGTTCGAAAGAGATACCGTGGCCCCGGAACAACAAGAGCAAAATAAAGTACATGGATGGCTTTTAGTCAGTACAAGTCTGACATTCCGTTCCGGTCCGCCCAGAGCAAGTCTAGGGTCTACATTTGATGATTTCTCATCCAAAAGAAAGGATCTACACGTGGGCAACTCTGTTGACATTCTTTTAAACAAAGCATGGTTACCAGGTCATGGTTGGCAGTGAAGAATACTAGGTAGTCTGATGTAATGCCAAGTGATGAGTGAAGTTTGATTACAAATACGAAGTGATAGCTTCCCTTCCAAGAATAATTGATGCAATTAAGGACTGAGCGAAACAGAAAATCTGATCCGTTCAATAATAATAAGTATGCTCGCTAGTATCTACGTAAACATTACGTCACTAAATAGATCTGCAAGCTAGCGGACGCAGTTACTAGTAAGAGTAGCCGCGGTCATTACTCCAGTGTTGCAGCTCGCTGCGATCATAAACCGATCGATCGCGATTGAGATGTAACATTATAGACTACTTACTCATTATTGATTTATAAACATTTAAATGTTGTTCTTCTGTTTTTTTTTGTGTTCGATTTTCAACGTCACATAGTGCCTATTATTTTGCTGGCCAGTACGTTGAAAGAGAGTTTGGTTCAGAACTTTGTTGCCATCATATTCTTCAATTGTTTTTGTCAAGTACAAAAAGGATTGTACTTTCGTTCGATTGCGTTCTTACAGTATTAAGGATTACATTGAGATTCCTGATTTAAATATTGGTCTTCTGCTAGATAAACAAAGTATGTAGGATTGTAGGCCCAAATTTACCTATTCAAGAGTTTGTTAGCTTATTAAAACAGATAACATTTCATACTCGTATTGTTAGTTTTATGAACTTTATTTAATACTTTATTTAAATAATAATATCAACTTTAATATCTACAATGTATCTCTAGAGTTACATACAACAGACTAGCAAACATCCCAAGAGCTCACCTTCCCTCAAATATTTAGTGTTCCATAAATCTTTTGTATTTTCTACGGTAAACGCGTGTATTGCACGCCTCACGTCATTCCCATGATTGTTAATTATTATAAATCGATGGAGGCTGCGCGGCGGGCTCGTCGACTGCATTCGATTATTATCATTAGATTTATCGCTGGTAACAGGCGAAGGCGCATCCCGCCGAGCGACGCGGATGCGACGAAAGATCACGCGTGCTCCGTGGATCATTCTTTAATCAAAATTAAGTTGAACATTATGGCGTAAATGTTGGAATACTAATTTAAAGACAAAGGTGCGGCTATTGACGCTATTGGCTACCGTATTTCGTAAGGTTGACTGGTAGAAAATGCTTATGGCATTATGACCGCCTCTGTACGTTGTGCTCAAAGTGTTAAATCAATAATAAATAAATAAATATGACTAATGTATACGTATCGATTTTTGACATGTCATTTTTTTATACCATCATTCTGGTCTCCGGTGTTTGAGGGCGCGTGCTAATTCTTTTTATAATACTTTTTACAATAAACGAAATCTCTATGTTAGAGTATTGAGGGCACTGGATCGGCTTGCATATTTACGGGGCGACTATACAAATAAATATGACGATTAGTCTAGTCTTACACTAATTTGTTATTATTTAGGTAAAGAATGCGGCAGTAAAGCACATGTTTCGTCATCACTAGATAATCATGAATTTATTGAATCTACATGAATTATGTGAAGTTACCAAAGTGGATCGAAAGTGCATCATATCGGGAATCCATTACCGTGGCGTACAGATTTTTAATTTATTGTCATTTTGTCGCCGACATCTACAGAATTTATTTCAATTTTCTAAATGGTTGCAGCGATATATTTAGAATTAATAACGCTTTTTAATGGGCAATTCAATGCAGTATCTCAAATAGACGTTAGATAAGAAACTATTACGTGAATCAATGAGTATCGTTAGACTCAAGCCATAAAATAAAGATGGCGCTTCGCATCGTGGAGTCCTTGCAAATGAACCAGAAGGTACATTGGATTCGAATCATAATTATAAAGCAAGTAACGTCGAGTCGATTGGTCGGCAAGGCTCTGCCATCAATATAGCGTTTGCGAGCGGTAGTTAATATCTTAATAAGAAAGCAATAGAGATTATAGAACCGTGGCAGTACGGGGGTGGGCTGGGTAATAGTCGGCCACTATGTGTGGTCCCGTCCAGCCGAGCTTTGCGGATGTATCGATAAATCCGAGACCTGAGTACGCCCGTAGTTAGTGCAGAATAATACATAAATAATCGCTTCACAAAGACCTTTATAAGTGATGTAATTAAATACTACATGACTTCTACTAGTTTTGTAATGGATGTCTCAAGTTGTCGAAATGAATGGGTTGATTCATTGGTTATTATATTACAGTCATATTTATGTGATATCTTCCTGCCATTGAAGCTTTCTGCCATACCATAGTATAGCTAAATTTAGGATCGCAGATAAAATCTGGATGACGTTGGCACAGAATTTGGAGATAGACAAGAAAAGAGAGGTCTACTATATTTTGTACTAGCTTTTGCCCGCGGCTTCGCTCTCATTAAGTTCGGTATAACACAGTACCTGCTACCTGCAGTTTTTGCCCTAGCGCCTCATTGATTTGTAATAGCAACGCTAAGTTTTCCTTTTCCTTCCCTCTTTCTCCCTCATATCCCACTTTAAAAAAAATATTAATATTGCCTATGTCCGTCTCCTGGTTCCCGACTATCTCTGTATTAAAAGTCACCAAAATTGGTTTAGCCATTAAAGCGTGAAGAGGTAACAAACAAACTCACTTTCGCTTTTATAATATTAGTAAGGAAAGTAAGGATATTCAGCACTGGGTGAATTCAAGCTGTGGATGATAGTGACAAATGCAGCGAATCTCCTTAGTGTGAAAATGTAGCAATGACGGACTTGTCAATGGTTTCGTATTTCTACAATGACTGGCAATATGTTTGACATAAGCTTTACGTCGCGTCAGCTGTACGTACAATTTGACGTTTAAACGTCAGTTTCAATCATTTACGGCGAAATAGTCAGCTCTATTTCCAACGTATCGATAAAAAAACAGCACTAGTCTAACAAAATACGCTGATGGTCGATTATCCTCATCCAGTGAGGTCTACAGAGCTAGAGGATACAAAATAATTGTTTTTCGTGACCTACATGTAATGTTACCCGGTAATTTTTACCCCTTCGTGCGAATGGTTATTTTCTTTGTTTTTCACACGCTGTAATGGTGATTGGAGGAAGGAATATAGGTGTTACGTTAAAAAAATATTGTTTACTTTGTAATTCAATAGTGCCGGTGTTAGATTTTCTCTGTCTCGAAAACTTGTTTATTTTATTTCACGTACGGCGCAATATAAATAATCGTTATGAATTTGATATTCGAACAAATAAAACATCAAAGCAAAGCGTTCTCGAAGTTTTACGAAACTATCAAGCTGTAAATATAATAATAAAATTATGAATTCGCGTAGTGTGCAATTTTATATAGTTCTATGGATAGTTTGGATAGTATCCTTACTAATATTATGAATGCGAAAGGGAGTTTGTTTGTTACGTCTCCACGCCTAATTGGCCCAACCGATTTTGATGAATTTTGGTACAGAGGTAGTTGAGACCCTGAAGACGGAGATAGGCTATTTTTTTTAAAAAAAAACGTGAGAAATGAGGGAGAAAGAGGCTAGAAAAGGGAAAACTTCACTTTGCCATTACAATAAATAAGACGCAATGGCAAAAACTACAGGTAGCAGGTACCTGCAAAACAGGAAAGAGGATCTGTGTTACCCCGAATTTAACACGAGCGAAACCGCGGGCAAAAGCTAGTAAATATATAATGTATGATAGTCTCCATCTAGGATGTGCCGTGGCGAATGAGTAAATGCCAGCGGTCGGTCCCGAGGGAACATGAAGCGATTTTTGACGAGAAACCCCTCCTTCTTTCAAATTGCTGGTAATAAATCACTTCAGATTGCTTAGAAATAACGATTCGCCATTACGATGTTATTGAATTCATTTTTATTCGTATTATCCTTACAACTTGTTGAAATTCTCACGGGGATTTCGTTTCCTGAATCTTAATGTTGACAGATTTAATGGCAATTGAAGCGTTTATCAAACTCTTATGCATTGTTTTGAAATGTGAGTATGGAGCATGTTTCTCAGTCTGTTTTGCATATTTTTACTGCTGAACTACTGAACCGACAGTAATCAAGTTTGGCAGGTATTTTTGTAGACACCCCGAAAAAAAACCGAGCAAGTACTAGCTGGACTTACTCACAGGGTTCCGTAAAATCAAACAGTGCTTTTAAAATATTTATTAACGCTCATTCCAATTAATAGCACTCAACTGCAAAACTAAATTTGTTCTTCGTAGTATAAAAATTAAGTTACGGTTGCTGTTTGATGAAAAATCCATTATCTCATAAACTTAAACTTTATTTATTTATTTAAATATAAAACCTTGTACAAACAAATTTTTGTTAGAAGTTTTTTTATATTATTACTAGCTTTCGCCCGCGGCTTCGCCCGCGTTAAATTTGGGGTAACACAGTTCCCCCTGCGCCTTATTGATTTGTAATAGCAACGCTAACTTTTCCCTTTTCTTCCCTCTTTCTCCCTCACATCCCACTTTTTTTAAATAAAAATTAGCCTATGTCCGTCTCCTGGTTCCCAACTATCTATGTACCAAAATTCATCACAATCGGTTTCGCCATCAAAGCGTGAAGAGGTAACAAACAAACTCACTTACGCTTCTATAATATTAAGTAACCAACTGTAACGCCGAGCGTTACAGTTGGTTACAGTTGGTTAATTTACCATCCGCAAAAAAGGGTTCCGTTTTTGCCAACTGGCAACGGAACTCTAAAAAGGTATCTAAACTCATGCGGATGACGGCGCGGGTTCAGCATTGTGTAAATAATTTAATCTGCGGTGGTTCGAACATGGGTTTTATTTTTAAAATCTATCCATATGCCTGGCCGAAAATAAAACGGTGTTTTAAAAAAAATATTGAATTTTTCGTACTAACATTAATAGCGTACGAGGAATCTAGATTGTTGCTACATTTCCTAAGATTGATTGGTCTGTAAAAATTTCATTCTCTTTTATAAATTGTAGTTTCATTGAACCTGAACCTGTGCAGATGCGTTTACGCAACAACACACGCGTTTTTGTTATTTGAATCTTATATATACTACTAGCTTTTGCCCGCGTTTTCACTCGCGTTAAATTTGCGGTAACACAGTTCCCCTTTCGATTTGCAAGTACCTGCTACCTGCAGTTTTTGCCTTTACGCCTTATTTATTGTAATAGCAATGCTAAGTTTTCTTTAAAAATATAGCCTATGACCGTCTCCAGGGTTTCATCCTTGTACCAAAATTCATCAAAATCGGTTCAGGCATTTAGGAGTGAAGACGTAACAAACAAACTCACTTTCGCGTTAACAATATCACAAAATTACCTTGCAAAATCGGAATAAACTCTCTAAATAGTGGGGAAAACTGCATCAAAATCCGTAACGTAGTTGAAAAGAACAATGAGGATAGGTACAAATCAAATCAAATCAAATCAAATCATTTATTTCAATTAGACCATTACAGGCACTTTTGAATGTCAAGAAACAAAATGAATCTACAGTCCCGGTCACAAGGCATAATAACTTGTGAAAGTACTGCAGTTGCCCATTCCAAAGCGTTGATCTCTATGGAGAAGAATGGGCAAGAAACTCCATGGACACTCTTTTAAATTCTGATATTTTTACAAAATAGTATTTACATCATTCGTGTTGAGATTATACAAATATGTGAGAACGATGTAGAAAGACGTGCACAGTAAGAGCGTCCAGAGTAAATAAAAAACAAAATTCAATTTAAATCTGAATAAAATAAAAATGACCGTGGTAGTTAAAAAATGACCAGTCCCAACTGACAGCGCCCGTTCACGAACATGACGTATGGATCAGCCTCATTCAGCTCGACCATTTTGAAGGGAGCTAAATGACCCGACACACCCGCCACCATCAGCGAGACATTTAAGTGAGCATGACACTATTAACCACCAGAGCTTCGTCAAGTCAATGATAATACATAGCACTCACATATGGGCTTAATAATTATACAATACTAGAGAATTGATTCTATACATTGCAAAGATAGTCTTACAATCTTCTGCAGCGTCCATTATAGCTTCGGATACTTAGTAATGAGTTTACCCCTATGCTTGAGGAGCAGGACCAGCATTGAGCCAAGCATTTTTATCATCAATATAATCCCCCAACTTATAATATGCTTGCCTACATAGTGTGCGTTTAATACAAGATTTAAATTTCGTTTCATTCAGTTGAAGAATGTGGGGAGGTATTTTATTGTAGCATTTCAAACAGTACCCCATGAAAGATGAGTCTACTTTAGCTAACCTGAAACCTGGTTGAACTAATTGGTCCCTATTTCTAGTATTATAATTGTGTCTGTCACCTCTTTTACTAAAAAGATGCGAGTTTTTCCTGACATACATGATGTTTTCATAAATATATTGACAAGGTACTGTCATGATGTTAATATCCTTAAACTGTTCCCTTAAAGAATCTCGCCTACGTAGGTTATATATGGCTCTAATGGCTCTTTTCTGCAGAATAAATATAGACTCGATGTCTGCAGCCCGTCCCCAAAGTAAAATACCGTATGACATTATACTATGAAAATAACTAAAATAGACTAGTCTCGCGGTATCAACATCAGTAAACTGACGGATTTTTCTAACAGCATATGCTGCTGAACTAAGGCGTCCTGCAAGAGATGTTATATGCGGACCCCATTGTAGCTTTGAATCGAGTGTTATTCCCAAGAAAACAGTTTTTTCGACGAATTCTAGTTTCTCTTGATTCAATACTATGTCACACTCACTGTTTTTGACATTTGGTAGAGCAAATCTTATACACTTCGTTTTTTTCCCATTTAATACTAAATTATTAGCGGTAAACCAATTATGTACCTGCATTAGGGCATTATTTACGTCGTCAGGATTTGTGGCACGTCTGTTTATCTTAAATATTAAAGAGGTATCGTCAGCAAACAACACCATTTGTGGTTGGTTTTTAAATAAATGGGGTAGATCATTAATATATACTAAAAAGAGGAAGGGACCTAATATCGATCCTTGTGGTACACCCATCTTTACATTTAAACCCATTGAATTGACACCATTTATTTGTACTTGCTGCTGTCTATCATTTAAATACGATTTTACTAAACTAAGGGCAAGTTTCCCTAGGCCGTAATGTTCAAGTTTTAAGAGAAGGGTTTCGTGGTTCACGCAATCAAATGCTTTTGAGAGGTCACAAAAGATCCCTATGGCATCCTGTGCCTCTTCCCACGCAGTAAATATGTGTTTCAATAGGGTGACACCGGCGTCAGTGGTACAACGTCCTTTGGTGAAACCATACTGCTTTTCATGTAATATTTTATTGGTGTTAAAGTGGTTGAGCATTTGGTTAAGCATTACCTTTTCAAAAACCTTGCTGAAAACCGGCAAAACGGATACGGGTCTATAATTATTGGTGTCTTTACTGTCCCCAGATTTGAACAGTGGTATTACCTTGCTGTATTTCATAAGGTCCGGGAAGACTCCTTGGTCCACACACAAATTAAATATTAAGGCTAAGTACGGTGCTATAGTCTCAATGATAGCTTGACAAACTTTAATTGACAATCCCCAAAGGTCTTCGGTTAATTTGATTTTTATTTGTTTAAAAGCTTTAATGACTACAGTGGGGTTAATATGCTTAAACTGAAACTCAACCGAGCATGGTAAAACGTTTGCTCTTAATAACTCAACAGAAAGCAAGGGTGAGGAATTTAACGTTTCTGTAGTTTTAATTGGGATACTAGTAAAGAAATCCACAAATTCTTGAGCAACTTCGTTTTTAGTGGTTAGAAGACCACGTGAAGACTCTAGTGTAATATCATTATTATATTTTCTATTTCTATTAGTTTCGCTATTGATTATTTTCCAAACCGTCTTAATTTTATTATCAGCGGATTTAATCTTGTTGCTTATGAATAAGGCTTTAGCCACCTTGCAGGTGTTTTTAAACATTTTTGAGTAAGTAGCAACGTAGCGATTGAATGTTTCCGAGTTGATGTAAGGCTTAAGGCCGTAAAGCTCAAACAGTCGTTCCCTACTTTTTCTTATACCCTTAGTTGCCCAATCACTAAACATAAACTTTGGGCTAATAGATTTAGTTTTTAGTTTTAGCGTATCATTGAACTCTGTGTAGACAACCGAAAAGAATTCCTCATAAAAATGATTTACATTATTAATATCATATCCCGGAATGCCTAGATTACTTATTAAATTATTGTTAAATTTATTTAAATTGCTTGGTGTTATTTGTCTAGACTGTATCTGAATTTTTTGTGATGATGTGTAGGACTCGAAAACGACGGTTTGACCGCTGTGATCAGAGGGAAGGTAATTTACAATGGATTTATCTAAGAAGTCGCAGCAACAGAAAACGTTATCAATACATGTAGCGGTATTTGTAGTAATTCGGGTTGGCTCCGAAAACACATTCAACAAATTAAATGATTTAAAAAGATTTAAAAATCTACTGCTATTTGAATTTTCATCTAAAATATTGATGTTAAAGTCACCACAGATGACTAGCGATTTATTACCTGTTGCAAGTTTTGCCAAAGCATCTTCCATTACTGACTCAAATATCGAGTAGTTTTGATAATTTGGGGGCCTGTAAACACACACTATGACATGCCTATCCAGCTCAACACAAGACAATTCAATATTATGTTCAACCGATAGATCAATTATATCAGAACGACTTCTAAATTTAATACTATTTTTGACTAAGATTAGTGAACCCCCACGCATCTTAGATTTACGGTTAAAGCAACTGCCTACACTGTAATTTTCATAATTAATTAACATTTCATGATCTTTTAGCCAATGTTCGGTGAAACATACAATATCAAACTTGGTTTTTTCTAAAAACAATTCAATCTCTAGTTGTTTTGAAGAGAAACCTTGAATATTTTGATGAAATAATTTCAGGGAGTTCTGCTTAGCCCCTTTTTTAAATTTAACTATTTGAGAGCCAGAAGGTACCTTGGTGTCTGTTGTCTTACTAGCTAGTTTAAATGAGCCGGAGTGAGCGACAATACTCCCCCGCCTTCCTTGTAAAAAGGTATATTAGTAGAATTACTAATATTTGCAGTGTTAATAATAACAGAAGAATACATAGACATAATATTTATGTCCGAGTGAATATTATAAGCTAATAGCCTAGCTATTTTGTGTCTACAACTAGTAGGTAGAAACACACTACCCCGTGTCGACCTAAGTTTATCAACAACATTGTTAATATCCAGATACATAAGTTTGTCACAATAGTGACCTACCAAAAAATGAACATGCTTATTCAGCATGTGAATATAATTATTTATTCGTTTTGATAGTTTTTCAAAGTATGGAAAAGCACACAATATTATTTTACGACAGTTCAACTTTAACAACTCAGTTACACTATCTGTGATGTCTTCCTTCTTAATTTTTGAACTATTTCCTATAAATATGGTTAGATCAGTATTTTTGCTATAAACATTTCCTGTTACTAATGCCATTATCTGCTTATAAGTTAACCCTGGCATACAATTATTTTGACTGGGAAAGCACAAACAGACACATTTTCTTCAATCTATACCACTGTAAATATAAGTAAATACGTACATAGCACATAGCTACACTGATGTTAGAGTAGAAATTAAGTTCTAGCTTTATCTAAGCTCACTATAATTCTACCACATTTTATCACTTCACACCAAGTCTTAGGAAGCAATGTAACTCACGCGAACTATTTCATACATCCGTAAAACGTCATTATCGCCGACAAAGTGCAGTTTTACACTGTCATGTAATTACTGTAACTTTTACTCATAACATTTTTACTTTCCACTCGAGGTAATAAGTGAGTTCTTGTTGAGCCCTTTTTCAAACAGTCGAAAGCCGTTGCCGGTGTCAGTAGGAACGACGCAAGCGCAGAGGCAACGTCATAAAGAAAATCTCGTAATTAAGAAATTTGTTGTCAGAACTTTATAAATAGCGCGAAACTTTTAAAACTTTTTGTTCATTGGCGCGAAAGTTTATGGTAGATTACAATACAGTGCTTTTTTTAAGTGTTTTTTTTTGCAAAAGGTGATATTACAAAAGGTAAGTACCAAATTTATCCTTATGTTTCTAGTGGAGACTTCAGTAGTTTATCGAGCGGTACAAGATATTTACGGTACTTTGCAAATGTGAATATAACAACCCTTCATTACGTTTCATCGTTAGTTCCTATCAATCTGCGTGTCTATTTACTAGACCTGTTGACAGTTTGCGGTCATGTTTTTCTGATAATAACCAACCCTTTTCTAGGTATCAGAAATGTCATTTGGACTAAGTAGGAAGGATTTTTTGGCACTGGTAACATTGTCAATTGACACTGGCAGAATAGAATATAGAACAGCAACGGCTTATTGCCAAAGATAAAAAAAACAAACAACGTCAATTTATTGATAATTTGATCAGTGTGTTGTAATCCTTTTACTGTTTGCCAACATGTTTCTTTCATCATTCAGCTTCGAAAGGTTCCTGATAGATTGATTGTGTATGTTTTTTTCTTTTAATACCCTTGTCTGTCACTTTTCATGTTGATTTATTACTTCCATTCCATTCTTACATCACAATAACGTTTTTGTTACGAAAATTGGGTTTTCCTATTCGTATAACAATTTTTCCGAATTTTCTGAATGTGATTTATGGCGATTATGGGTCATAGTGTGAATAGTGTAGCATGGTTGTTTTGGCGTGCGTCTGCAGTCGCAACTAACGGTGCTATCTTGATTTTTCACTACAATGTTGTCGTTTTTAACCCAAAGATTGACTAGTAAAGAATGCCTTATGGCATAAAGTTCGCCTATGTACCACTATTGTACATAAAGTTAAAATAAATAAAAATGTAAACCAACATCACCCTTCCGGCATTTTAAATTAAACGTGAAAATACTACGACGCACTATACAAGCATATATGGAATAGTAGATGTATCGTTGTCTGTGAATGTATCTTATTCTCAGCTGCCAATATCAATCATATATTACTGTCACTGTCAAACATTCCTATATTGACTCGTTTACCGTTAGACATGTGTAATTAACTTGATTGTCTCGCGGGGCAGACAAAGGAGTTCACATGTCATCACCTTTATATCGGAAGCGTGAATTTGCACAAGTGTCACTGCTACGTTCGTTTGCCGCGTTCTCGGGGAAGTACATCGCCGGATGGTGGCTTATACGGCCGGCGGGCGTAGGGTTCCCATAATTTAGTATGTTGATGCTTAGTTTTGTAAAAATATTTTTTTTATGTTCACCTCAACATAGAAATGAATAAATTCTTAAAAATGTCTAGCGTCAACTACAAGACGTTTTAAAACATAACCGTCTACCGTCCGTAGAAAATAAAGCCCGGTTTACCTACATATGTAGATTTACCCAACTACTTCGTTATGAATGACGTGTCATATCAATTATTAATCTTTCGGCCACATATGACACTCGAATCGGCGCTTGTTAACCCTGCGCATGTGTCGTGTCGGCACCGGGCAACGCGCGGCAAGCGGCATGCGGCATGCGGCACCAGCGCGGCGCTCTGTTTGCACGGTGATGCGCCCCACGTGCACGATAACAGGTTATTCAGCCTAAGAATCATTTTACACTGTCAGGCAAAGCGATTTCATTACAGCGATTTAAACCTTTGATACGAAGAAATGAGGAAAATGGATGGAACCCAATTCTGTTTTTTTGCGTTTTGGAAGTTATCAAATAACTTCCGCTCTGGGTGGAGCTAAGGAGGGGGGCACCGAGGCGGGGGGGAGGCTAATGTTCAATTGTACTGACTAAAACCCACCCATGCTCCTTCTAATGCCCTATTTGTTCCGGGGCCGCGGTATCTTTCAAACAACCCGCAACCCTAGAACAACCCGCAACCTCGGGGAACCCTGGTCTTACCTGCCGTATTCAGCATGAACTAGAATACCAAACAAAGGATAGCCTGTGTGAAATATGATTTGACTAGAAATGGTCGATGGCGAGTAAGATACGATACGGATATGTTTGCTTGCATACGAGAAGGAACTAAAATCATTCATTATTCCATCAACGAACAAGTTTGGTTGGATTAGATAACGGAATTAAGTTTCGCTAAGAATGCGTAAATTATTTCTGATATAAAGTTACAACTAAATCGTGGGCGCAGGACAAATTGCACAGATTATCTCAATTGCCGAGATACGCCTAATTGCTTAAATGTGCGACAAGAAAATATCTTAACTAGAAATAATAAACCTAAATCTGTTTTACTGAATATCTTTAACGTTACAGCAGCGTGCAAAGAGGTAGAAATTAAAAACATCAACGAAGAAGATAATTTAACAGTAGAAATATTTAGATAACACAAAATATAAGAACAAGGGAGGCATACGTATGGCAATAAAGATCACAATCGGTCTGTAGAGGGAATGAACCAATACGGTGATCGAGAGTATTTGCATAGCCAGCAGCTAGATCGCGGACTTGTGAACTACCCGAGGAGATGAATCCTGCGATAGCACTGCACAGTTACCCCGTGCTCTATGTATATGAATGAACATGGACGATGGTACCTGGTTGGGTTTGAATAAACTAGATTGTGTAGCTACGGTCAGGGCTTTCATTTTATTTGTTAACTGACTTTGTTTTATGTCTAACGATATGATTGTCGCTTATGTTTTCTTTGTTGTTGGTTTGCTTTACTCTCTAGCTGAGAATAGTCCAATGTTCAGAATTCGATCAATGGATTGCTGACTCCTGTGATGGATCTCTTGTTCCCCAATTTTCTAGAAGTTTGTGTTTGATCCAGTATTGATGCCAACTTCGTCTAACCTAACCTTTTAAACATAAAAGCATTCCGATAAATGGAAAGTCTATCGTGAAACCTCAGGTGGTCACGATGAAGTTGCTACATGTTTAGTATTTTCGTCTTTGGCATTAGTCATTTCTAGAGCATTCATACGAAGAATTACTTACTTACTTTCGTTCATATCACTAAGTTATGGGCCTGTTTGATTCAGTTTGGCCCACCTGTAATTGATGTTAGATAATCTGCCGGCGGCTATGACGTGCCTCTTGATACATTAACGTTACATCCTCTAGACATGTTACTTTGGTGTTCGCCGATTTTACCTGTCATTGGTTAAACAAGGTTTTCGTTACGGAGCGCGGTAGTAGTCAGATTTTTATCAACTCTTATAAAGAGACTGTTAGACTAGAGCAACCGGTATTGAATGATTGGTGTTTGTAAAAACAAATGATTAAATTTGGTAGTGTCTAAATGGGTTTGGAAAAAATTAAGAAGTCTAGTGATTGTCTATATCCCACGGTGTTTTCTCAGTGTCTTTTTAACAATCTTTTATTAGGTTCAGCTGTAACTATGTAAAAAAACTTAGAAGCTTAATTTAAACCTTTTTTTCGGTCTCCGATTGAGCTGAAATTTTGCATACATGTTTAGTTTGGGTGACAGAAGTCATTCTAAATCGAATATGGCAGACTAATTATCTTTTTATGCATACCTATCTATAATAGGTATTAAATGAAAGGGATTCCTGACTAAAAAGCGGGTTTTTTTTTAAACCATAATTTTTTTTGTAGAGAAATAAACACCAATGTTTTCGGAAACCTGTAGATATCAACACGTTTATGTTCGTTTAATCTTTGTATTATTTTCATTATATATGTCCTGAATTTGTATTAAAAATGACGAAACGCATTAATCTGATGGGGCTGCGACAGCGACCACTTCTGCATATACCTATACAAGCACTAACTATAGGCGTAATGCATTAACCTTTTTGCACCAATGCAAGCACAGTAAGGAAGTTCTTAGTAAAATCATTTTTTGTACACGAGTCACCCAACTATACCATACTTGCACTTGAACTATATTTTGTTCAAGTTAGTTTAAAATTAATAACAACATTAATTAAAATAACTTTGAAGCAGCAACTTAAGCTGGAAAAATAATTTTGTAATTATCTGTGGAAGTTTGTAATTAGCAACTTAGTTATCAAAGTGAAACTTTTATTACATCGTCTCGAATTTTTTCGTCTGTGTGTTGCATGTCGCGTGACGGTCGGCCACGGAGTAGGGACGTCTAAATATCTATAATGTGAAAAAAGTTTCACTTTTACCGTTGTTTCATAAAACCACACAATCCTTTTTAGGGTTCCGTAGTCAACTAGGAACCCTTATAGTTTCGACATGTCTCTCTGTCCGTCCGTCCGTCCGTCCGTCCGTCCGTCCGTCCGTCCTCGCTTAATCTCTGTGACCGTTAGCACTAGAAAGCTGAAATTTGGTACCAATATGTATATCAATCACGCCGACAAAGTGGTACAATAAAAATTGGAAAAAATGTTTTATTAGGGTAGCCACCCTATATGTAAAGTGGGAAGTGATTTTTTTTTTAATTTCAACCCTAACGTGTGATATATTGTTGGAAAGGTATTTAAAAATGAATAGGGGTTTACTAAAATCATTTTTTGATAATGTCAATCATTTCGGAAATAATCGCTCCAAAAGTAAAAAACAATGTGTCCCCCCCCCTCTAACTTTTGAACCATAAGTTTAGAAAATATGAAAAAATCTGAAAAGTAGAACTTTATAAGGACTTTCTATGAAAATTATTTTGAACTTGATTGACACAACAGTTTTTGTACAAAAAAGATAAAAAGTTTTACAAAATAATTTCTGGACTAAGTTTGTAGTATAATCGTATATGCAAGCATTTTTTTTAACTTCGTTTACATATTTTATTATCCTGAACGTATCTTTTTTCAAACAAAAAAAGAGTTATTGAAATCGGTTCTCGCAATCCAAAATTACCACCGAAAACTTCTTTGTACACGTCTTTGTATTAATTAGTAACCCAATTCCCCGAGAGATGGCGCTGTAGGTACTTATTACATAGGATCGGGTATTACCGAATTGTTCGGTTGGTCTCTCCTTGGCATCGGTGGTATCTTATAACTACATAAAACTTCTATTAAGAACATGCTAAGGCAATTTAGAACAAAACTAAAATTCATTTTTTTAACACCATCAAAATATTAAGGTTAAAACCAGTTCATAAATGGTTCGATAGATGGCGTTGTGTAACGACGTCATTTTTTTAAAGCCGATGCTAAGATTTTCCGTGCTTTCATGAACTACCGTGGTAAAGTAAGTTGCACTTAAATATATTCGTAATTTTATTTATGAGTGCATAATCTAATTAGTCGTCGCGGTTTGAGCGCTCCCCTTTGTGTTCGCGCTATAAACCGTCACAAGTCGGAGCGCCCGTCGCCGTGCCGCGGAGCGTGCAATGATGCACGCTCCTCCACCTTTAAACTCATAAGTGGGAACACTTATTGTGACAGACGGGAAACTACGGAACCCTACACTGAGCGTGGCCCGACACGCTCTTGGCCGGTTTTTTTTTATTATTGTTATGATAGAATTAGTCTGTAAGCTTTCCTAAAATAAAAATACTAAATATTTCCACTTCAACTCGGTAGCAGCTTCTCTGTGAAAAGCCTTTATCATTTTTATCCAGTTTGTAGTACACCTTGATTATGAACAAACTAGTCCACATATACTTATGATGGTGTGAAGGTAACATGAGAATTTTTACAGCTATTATTAAAAATTAATACGTCGTCCATCCGGCTTAAAATGGCACCCAGAGCTTAATACGACATCCTGCCTTCTGTAGGATGGCAGTTTTGTTTAATTAAATTCATTACTTAATTATACATATTGCTCGAAGACATGCAACATTTTATGTTACAATTTGCGTTATTAATACGAGTATAATTTGTAATTATGAACCTAATCATTGTTTATGAACCTGATTTTAAAGTTGCTGGTGAATTTTTCTCAAGTCGACGACTTGAGAAAAAGTTTGCTCTGATAAAATCCGTGTATTGTATTTTTAGGGTTGCGTGAGGAAGTACGCAACCCTAAAAATACAATACACGGATAATACCATAGAAAACGCGTGGAGTCGAATTTATCGAGTTAAAATTAAAACCATTTACTCAACTCTGTGGTCACTTTGTGTTGTGGAAAACCCTCTAAATCTACGCAGTCTAAAGATCCCTCAGTGAGCTAGTCTGACTCGCTCTTGGCTGTTTTTTTTTCTCTACTGTGCACACACAGAGGTACTTTAAACCAAAGTAGTAAATATATGCACACAAACAACAAAACTTCATAGTTTTCGTAGGTCAATAGTGGTCTCACGACAATCTTCGCGTAGTTTCGTGCACAGCCTTATCCACGTTGCCTTGACTAAACTAAAAATCATAAAATCTTTGTTTACCGACACAATTCAAGGTTACAATCACACTGAGGTTGAAATGTCCAAACAGTTTACGCGGGTTTACATCAAAAATATATTTGGCAGCGGTTTATAGCTTCACCAAGCGACATAACTTTTATATCCGTTTAAAAATATTATCGTGTGCCTGAAAAAATACTTTTTCATCCCACCATCTCGGAAAGAGTATTTTTAATCTTCAATATCTGAGTGGAAAAGCCGTTTTTATTCTCTAGAGGATAAAGTAAATTGAATTTAGAACATCGTGTGCACTAAGTTTGTGAATTAAAAAAAACGTTAAACCGATTTACTGCTACCTCTATGGTGCCGAATATTTCATACAACTTTTTTTTAATTTGTTAAAATCTCAGACTCGGAAACTTCTTGGTGTTTTTAGGGTTCCGTAGTCAACTAGGAACCCTTATAGTTTCGCCATGTCTGTCTGTCCGTCCGTCCGTCCTCGCTTAATCTCTGTGACCGTTAGCACTAGAAAGCTGAAATTTGGTACCAATATGTATATCAATCACGCCAACAAAGTGGTAAAATAAAAATTGGAAAAAAATGTTTTATTAGAGTAGCCACCCTATATGTAAAGTGGTATGTGTTTTTTTTTTTAATTTCAACTTTAACGTGTGATATATTGTTGGAAAGGTATTTAAAAATGAATTGGGGTTTACTAAGATAATTTTTTGATAATGTCAATAATTTCGGAAATAATCGCTCCAAAAGTAAAAAACAATGTGTCCCCCCCCCTCTAACTTTTGAACCATAAGTTTAGAAAATATGAAAAAAAACTGAAAAGTAGAACTTTATGAGGACTTTCTATGAAAATTATTTTGAACTTGATTGACACAACAGTTTTTGTACAAAAATGACAAAATAATTTCTGGACTAAGTTTGTAGTATAATCCGTATATGCAAGCATTTTTTTAACTTCGTTTACATATTTTATTATCCTGAACGTATCTTTTTTTCAAACAAAAAAAGAATTATTGAAATCGGTTTTCGCAATCCATTAAAAAAGTATTAATTAGTAACCCAATTCCCCGAGAGATGGCGCTGTAGGTACTTATCACATTGGATCGGGTATTACCGAATTGTTCCGTTGGTCTCTCCTTGGCATTGGCGGTATCTTATAACTACATTAAATTTCTATTAAGAAATGCTAAGGCAATTTAGAACAAAACTATAATTCATTTTTTTAACACCATCAAGGTAAAAACCAGTTCATAAATGGTTCGATAGATGGCGTTGTGTAATGACGTCATTTTTTTAAAAGTCGATGTTAAGATTTTCCGTGCTTTCCACCTTTAAACTCATAAGTGGGAACATTTACATTTATTGTGACGGACAGGAACTACGGAACCCTACACTGAGCGTGGCCCGACACGCTCTTGGCCGGTTTTTTCAATTTGCTTTGTACGTGGTTCTTTACGCGGCATTTTTTCACGTCATTGTTAAACCATAAATTAAAAACAAGAGACTTGAAAACAAGTGAAAAATATTATTTTGTTATAATTTAAAGATTATTCTGTAATACTTACCTGTTATAATGAAGTAATTAATACCTAAACTGAAATAAAAGTGTAACTATCTTGTGATTGCATTTACTCATTTCCTCGCTGAGGTGGAATGAAAAGTTACGTGTTGCACTCGAGTGCAAAAATTTTTCACCTCGTGCTCTTTTGATTCCCTCGCTAACGCTCAGGATTCTAATTTTGAATCACTCGCTGCGCTCGTGATTCAATTTTAGAATCCTTCGCTTGCTCGGTCATCAAAATTGAACACGCGGTTAAAAAGCAACTTTGCACTCTTGTATAACAAATAACTATTTCATCCCTGGTGGGATGAAAAATCTCGGAAAGAGTATTTTTAATCTTCAATATCTGAGTGGAAAAGCCGTTTTTATTCTCTAGAGGATAAAGTAAATTGAATTTAGAACATCGTGTGCACTAAGTTTGTGAATTAAAAAAACGTTAAACCGATTTACTGCTACCTCTATGGTGCCGAATATATCATACAACTTTTTTTTAATTTGTTAAAAACTCAGACTCGGAGCCTTCTTGGTGTTTTTTCAATTATTTTGCTTGTACGCAGTTCTTTACGCGGCATTTTTTCACGTCATTGTTAAACCATAAATTAAAAACAAGTGAAAAATATTATCCTTACTAATATTATAAAAGCGACAGTGAGTTTGTTTGTTTGTTTGTTACCTCTTCACGCTTTAACCCCTTGTATGCCGGAACGTAGATCTACGCGAGACACAATGCGTTTTTAATTGTTGTCTGTAATTCCGGCATACAAGCGGTTATTGGCTAAACCGATTGTGATGAATTTTGGTACATAGATAGTTGGGAACCAGGAGACGGACATAGGCTAATTTTCTTTTTTTTATTTAAAAAAATAATTTTTTTTATTTAAAAAAAGTGGGATGTGAGGGAGAAAGAGGGAAGAAAAGGGAAAACTTAGCGTTGCTATTACAAATCAATAAGGCGCAAGGGGAACTGTGTTACCCCAAATTTAACACGGGCGAAGCCGCGGGCGAAAGCTAGTTTTGTTATAATTTAAAGATTATTCTGTAATACTTTCCTGTCATAATGTAGTAATTAATACCTAAACTGAAATAAAAGTGTACTTACCTATCTTGTGATTGTAAAAGTTTTTTTTTTTTTGCATTTAGTCATTTCCTCGCTGAGGTGGAATGAAAAGTTACGTGTTGCACTCGAGTGCAAAGATTTTTCACCTCGTGCTCTTTTGATTCCCTCGCTAACGCTCAGGATTCTAATTTTGAAACACTCGCTGCGCTCGTGATTCAATTTTAGAATCCTTCGCTTGCTCCGTCATCAAAATTGAACACGCGGTTAAAAAGCAACTTTGCACTCTTGTATAACAAATAACTATACTACGCTCACGTAAGCGAGAAGTTAGTCTTATGATATTAAAAATGCATTTGCCAATACGAATGAATGAATAAAAATGAATTTGATGACACGGTTGGCGCAGTGGTTGATTAATCGACTGCTGCGCTGCGTGCCACGGGTTCGATCCCCCGCACGAAACAAATATTTGTATTATCTACAGGTAGTTTTTCCGAGTCTGTCTATGTTTGTGAAAAAAAAGTATTCCAGGATAGCTTCTGTGTTTAAAAACTTATTCAAACCCGTACAGCCATCCTACTATAATATTTTAAATGCGAATGTTTGTGAGGATGGCTGGATGCATGTATGTATGTTTGTTACTCTTTCACGTCAAAACAACTGAACGGATCTTGATGAAAGAAGAAGCGAAGCCGTGGGTGCCAGCTAGTAACAAATATACTAACTTTTTAATTCATAACTCTAATAGACTACAGAAACTTCAATAGTTCCAAGTTCCCACGGTCGATTTCAATTATCCCAAACAATTATTAGCAAGGAATACATTTTTTTCTATACAACTAGTCCTAGATCTAGGTATATGCGGTATTCTAGACGACCGGCGCGGGCGCACGCGGTGCGGGCAGGAAGAGAACCCGACACCGGGCTGCTAATGGCACGCTATGAACTTGTGACGTCGGCCAGCTCGCTACGTCGCGTCGCCAAGGATTGAGTTACTGTCCCCCTAGACAATGTTGTATTATTAAGATTTTGTATTCTGTGTCTGGAATAGAATGTGAAGTTAGACGGAGTGGGGATGTTTGAGTCAGAATAACTTTATGCAAATGTTTTAAATGAAGACATCACTTATTCACAACTTAATCGCAACTGAGGAGTATGAGGCCCATTTTTGCGGATGGGTCATCATCAGGCGGAGCGGGGGGGGGGGGAGGGAGAGTGTCAGACTTGTACTAACTAAAATCCACCCATGTTTCATCTATTGCCCTTTATGTTCTGGGGCCGCGGTATCTCTTTCGAACAACCAGCAACCCCCTGAGTATGAGGCCCTGGGATTGATTCCCAGATTAGGCAAATAGTTATCGGGTTTTTCCATCAGGAATTTATTAGGCACGGACCTTGCATTTATGCTGGGTTGATGGCAATAGGCTCGTCGTCCCTTAAAAATACTTAATCCTTTAGTTAGGGAATTAAGTACCTATAACTTGCCAAATATGGCTGTACGATAAGATACACCTTTACCTATCCCTTATGTTATGTTATAAGTTACCTTCAACATGATTTAGGCATTTGTGTGACGACACATGCATGCCAGTCATTTAAAAAAAAACCCAAGCCCGAGTCAAACTCGCGCACCGTACAAACTTGCGACATAATCAGTCATATCTTTTGATTTCATAGACTTAGAGGTTTGATTTTTTTATAGCACAATGGGACCACAGACTTGAGTATATGGTTTTAATTTCAACTTGATACCTCTATGCGTTCCTGAGATTAAGGGTCAAAAAGGAAGAAAGTCTTGACAGACAGACAGTCAGACAGACGATTTCTTCCTTTTAAGATATGGGACGCCTTGAAAATTCAAAAGTATCATTATTAAATATAACATGGCGTGAAAAAATGCATTAACAGCCTCTCATAGTAGATGTTCTTAATATAACGAGATTGGGCCACATCGTGACCGCACTAACAATGTTCTGTCAAAGCAACAAAACATAAACAATTATGGAAATTGAACAACCCAATAAAAATACTGCATTCACTCCCTTAAAGCAAATTACTGTGACGGGCTATTGTATATGTGATACCTGTTTATAAGTCCGTAAGCCTCATTGAACAATCCAATTTAAACTTAAAAATACATTCTAATTTTATTGTGATAGTTAAAAATTAAAAGGTACATTTGAATATAAAATGGCGTCTTTTGTGATGTCCAAATTACTTCCTCAATAACGAAACATATCGATGTGACTAGTAACATCCACTCTAAAGAATGTTTGTTATTGTAAGCCAGTGTAACAGAAATGTTGACACGTCAGATTAAATCCAGTCACACTATTAAGTTTGGCTGGATACACGTTTAATAAAGACAGTAATCCCATGTACATTGCCAGCGTTATGTCTATCGATATTTTCTTTTATCGTAATGGTTGGACATCTCTTTTATCACAATCTAAACGATACTAAATAATCGAGATAAAAAAGACATTGTTGTAAAACTGTTACAGTATTAGCTGTTTAATACCCCTGAGAAAAACAAGAAACATCGTCAATACATTTTCTGTTACTAATATACCAGATTGATCGTAAAAAATACCAGATAATTTCCCCTTTTAATACTTTTATAGAGTTTGATTAATATTACGTAACGAACGGCAAGTTATCGTGTAAATAATTAAATTATTGAACGCATCCATATGGAATGTTCTGAGGCTGAGTACTGGGTTAATGTCGGAGCTCGGGATCACTCGACTATCGTATCTGTACGTAAATAAATTTAATTTTACAGTGCGTCGCCGGTTAATCGACTGACAGGGTTACGGCCATCGAGTTTGGATCTATACAGAGCTGTTCTTTCAACAAGTTGATTTGAATTTGATTTTGATTACAAAGTTAATTTTGATGCAATTTGAAATATTTTGAATGTCGAAAACCTAATTAAGTCTTTACCACAGGATTTTTATTATGATCAATTGCATCAGTACTAATCCAATGGAACATCTCAATCTCAACATTATAATCTACATTAATTTGTAAAAAATAAACCACAAATAAATTGAGCAATACCTTAGTGAGTCACAGTGAACTGGCTCAATGTGGTATTAACATCTCTTTAGAACTGCATAACTATTATAAAGCACGTCATCATAATATTGACCAGCTGTTGTGTATGACGTCTAAGTTTAACGAGCCAGTTGGTTTGGTTTCAACTGGAATGCCAGACAGTAAATCGACAGGAGAAACGAACGCAGGTCAAACTTTAATTTGAACCTATTTGCTAGTTTTATGGACGCTAAAAACTCAGAAGTTAACATTCTTGAGGGAAAACTAACACCAGCGAGAATAATGTTACGAGAAAATAGTTCAGAGTAGTATTAAGAAAGAAAGAAAGAAAAGAAAGAAAGAAAACAAGTTTATTTGGCACAAGCCATAAATGCACACACTAATAAAAATTATAAAAACTTAATCCTAAACACAAATAAAATAAAAATAATGTGTGTCCCATGGCTGCGCCAAATAGGCCCAGTTCAGCAAACTGCCGAGCAGCTAGTGCCCGACGCTGGTTTTCAACTGGCCCTTATATGGTGATGTGACGGACGTAAAACAGTTTTAAATGTAGTAGGTATGTACTTAAATGTGAGTGTGTATTGTGATAAAAAAAAAAAAGAAGTTAAACCACATAATTGTTTAAAATGGGAAATTCTGCAAAGTAATATGAAAAATTTAAATGAAACATCGGGTATATATTCACTTTTGGGCGGCATCGATGACATGAAATAAAGGTAGGTAGGTAGACTCTAAATTAAATAATTGAGGCATTTAGTGCGACCATATCCAGTTTGCGTTGCGCTTCAACTAGATACTGCCGTAACCGTTTTTTAAATGTGAAATAATTGTTTATCAACCTAATCGGTGGTGGCAGGTTATTCCACACCTTGGAGGCCGCATAGCGAAAACTGCCTCTGAAAGCTGCTGTGTTATGTGGGTGAGTAGATAGTTGCTGCGAGCATTGCCTTCTCGCACATTCCCGCGTACTAGCTACCCAACTGAGTTTGTGAAATAAGTAGTCCGGCTTTTGATATTTAATCACACCAAACAGAAGACACGCCAGGTGTAGTTTGCGCCTGGACTTCATTTTTAAACTACAGTGTTTGTTAAGAAAGGGTGTTACATTAACAGCTCTATATAAATGCACAGTGGGTAAATATGAACGTCATCAAAGTATTGAGTGGCTGGCACTGTGGCACATGCATGACGTCGGTACAGGCCGGTACCCGTGGGGAGCCACACGAGTTAGTTAGCAAGAGTTACTTAACTATGCTGTAACTTGTTTTTTATTTTTTTAATGGCATCTCGCAGTTCAACCAAGGAAGTTGTCGTCTGCTTAACCGGGCGAATCCTGTGGGTGCCTTAAAAATTAAGACCTCCAGCCAGGGTATAAACTTACAAAGGGACAAACAAGCAAGGGCCAGGCTGGATCTGAGTGATATTATTTATGGACTATTTTAACTTACTGGCTCAGCAACGCGGGCTGGCTCTTGCAAGGGACGGGTGGGTGCTGTAACTTGTGCTAAAGTGACCATTTTAACTTAAAAACACCGGCCAAGTGCGAGTCCGACTCCGATGATTCCGTATCAACTTACGATATAAACGGCCATATCTTTTGAAGTATATAATTATTCCTTCACGCATTCCCCAGATAAAGGATCTTAAGAGACAAATAGACAGACGTACAACAAAGTGATCGTATATGGGTTCCGTTTTTTACTTTTACGGTACGGAACTCTAAAAAGGCTAACTAAGTTGTTGTTTTTTAAATTTTGCTGTTGTTAGTGTGTAGACAACAACGGTATGACATTTAAGCATCAAAAGTGCTTATAATCAGAAAACAGCTACAGCAGACTAGCTGTCCTGCGCGGTTACACCAGCGTCTCTAGTTGCTGGCCCGCTCCCGTGGGTAGTAGCGAGATGTTGTACCTATAGCCTATGTTACTTCCTGACAGTAAAAGTAAAAATTCTTTCACTAATAGGAAGCTACATAGCTTCCTATTAGTGAAAGAATTTTTAAAATCAGTCCAGTTGTTTGGGAGCCTTAAATAAAAACAAACAAACAACTACTTCTTCTTTATAGTATTAGTTTAGACCAAAAATAGTTTGTAAAATGTTAGGTACTATGTAAATTGTATTATTTTGGATAGCTTAAATATAGTGAATTTTTAGTAACCCTTTTTTATTCGAATGCTCAGTAATCATGCACATTACTGAGCATTCGAATAAAAAAGGGTTACAAAAAATTCACTATATTTGAGTTTCCGCTTAGATCTGGGGAGTGAGTTTATCCTGTGTGGAGTTTCATCCAACGTCGCACCATGGGAGACTCCCACCTATCAGCAAATACATTTAAGATAGTGTATTGCCACGAAGATCAGCAAGCAGGAAAACGTTTCATTCACGAAAAACGATTGCTTCGCTTGTTTATTTGATTACAAGCTGGCGCCCACGGCTTCGCCCGCGTGATATCGAAAAAAAAAGAAGACTATAATCTACCTCTGTGCCAAATTTCATCAAGATCCGTTTAGCCGTTTTGACGTGAAAGAGTAACAAACATCCATTTTTCCATACATCCATTATCCCAAACATTCGCATTTATAATATTAGTGGGATAAAAGAACTTTTCTTGCGTGTGGCATACTCCTAATATATCTACCTAATATTATTTACGTTTCTATTGGCATATGGAGGTTGATTTCAAATCCCAAAGGTTAATAGGACTGCTATTGTATGAGGAAAATATTGATAACTAGACAAAATAAATCAACACTTTTTATAACCACTCCTGTCATTATTTAGTTTTATTTCAACACATATAATTTTTCATTTTTAAATATTTTTTTAATAAAAACATAGAAAAAATACCATTTAAAATAGTAGCCCGCCGGTATCGGGAATAAGGTCCAAGCTACCGAGAGTCAGGGCTCCAGAGAGAGGAACCTCCTAACGATACGAGCCGTGTCCAGAAGTACCGCTTTCTGTATCAAACCCTTGATACAGCCTGACGAGAACCTCCTCAGGTGTTTAACCTCTTCTGTTATTAATATTTTTCTAATATTCAGCGTTAGGTAAAGGAGACATCTTAATTAAATCTGTGGCTGAGCGATTGACTGCTGCGCTGCGTGTCGCGTGTTCGATCCCCGCACGGAACAAATATTTGTATGACCTACAGATAGTTGTTCTGGGTCTGGCTGCTTGTGTATGTGAGATTAAATGTTTGTAAACGAACCTACGATACAGGAGAAATTCCTAGTGTAGGGCAGGGTTTAAAAAAAAAACAAAAAAAGACATGACATAGGCACAGTTCAGCAAACTACCGAGCAGCATGATGATAGCCGAGCAAATGATGTTTTATCTCAATCACGGACGCCTCCCGTGTCTCTTGAATAAAAAGATTTTGTTATCAGTTATTATGCAGTACCTACGGCCGTTTTTTTCTGACGAGCCGACTTGCTTATTTTTATGTTTGTTCTTCTATAACCTCTGGAACCTTCAGACTAAAATGAAAAACCCGCAGCTGCTAACTGGCATTTTCCTTCTAATAGATCTGTCCACATACCCTCAACAACAGCTCTCTAATCTTCAATCGACTAAACACTTTTAATTTATAACCATTCAAACAAAAAAAATCATTAAAATCAGTTAATTAATTTGGGAGCTACAATGCCATAAAGCATTCATTTACACGGATCCTTCTTTTTTCTTCGGGAGTAAATCAAAGTCAAATATTTTAGCTTATTATTTAATTTCTTGTTCATGAATATACATAGGTACATTGTATTAGGAGAATCGGAATTAATCAAATCAAAATAATAACACTAAAAGCTATTGAGTGAATCAAACCCGTCGTTGGCAGAATTACAAAAAGCTTCTCACTTTTCGTAATTAAAGACTCCGTGGGCGCATCCTTAGTGGTGGAGTTGTTTCTTGTGGTATTTGTATCCGACACTATTGTGGAACTGGTGCACTACCGCTGCCATCGCCACCACCATTACCACCGCTGTACCGCTGGGGAGCTGATTTAAGGTATTGAAGATATTGCGGTGAGCCGCTGGCTAATGCCACAATGGCGCAAATCAACAGTGCTAAAACTGCGAACTGAAATAATGAAGTTACCATTATGTTGGGTTTAAAGTTATCATTGAGTTCACATCATTTACCTGATTTTTTTCCAGTTACTTAAGTATATGAAGAACAGGGTGTAAAGTAAGATGGAAAAGAATTCCTTATACCAGGTGGATTATATCTGGTAAGCCAGTCCCCGACAGTTGTTGTTGGAGTTTTCTATATAAACCTTTTTTTTGGTAAACCTTCAAATAACTGGAGCGGGAGGGAGTGTCAGTCTTTTACAGTCTAAAACCCAACCATATTTCTTCTTCTTTGTGTGACGAGACTTCGGTATTTCTTTCAAACAACCCAGGATAATTTGTGAACATATAATGACAATCTGGTTTCGGCCCTCGAGCAGGCGGAGAGAGCAGCGAGAAGACTAACCATCGAGCACCACATAAGTTTATTAATATGAGCTCGTTTTTGTCAATAAGTTTAATAGAAAAGGAAGTCAACATTTTAATTTTTGAGTCTTAAAACTCGAAGTATAAAAACTTAAAACACTTACGTATTTCATTTTGAGTTGTTGTTCCTTACTGCGGTCATATGTGACAAAGCGCAGCTTTATATACTACGATCAGACTAATGAAACCAGTAACATCATGTAATCCTCGTTTTTTCCTCGTGATCCCAAATGTCGATTATATATTTTTTTTATCAAAATATGAAATTCTAAAGCTCCAAGTGGTATTAAGTGGACTGTTAAAAAAGGCTGCACCCCTACCCTATGGCGTTCTATGTAGAACGCCATAGGGTAGGGGTGCAAAACTATAATCAAGATAAGATCAAGTTGTTTGTTTTGAACAAGTTTTGAAATAACACAGCGAATAATAAAGCGATTTTTACGATGAAACATCCGTGAACTCGTCGTTGTTGTAGCTATGATGAGTTTGTTAGTGAATCGCATAGCAGAGTATTAATTCCGTGTAAAGCCCCGTATTCATGGTAAACATTTGTTTAGGAACAGTTGATCAACATTGTTGGTGAGCGGCGAGAATGATGCTAGCAACTATATTTAAATCAATACAGGTTGTCCACATGCACGTCTGTTGCCAGGAACATGTTGACAGCAATTCCGCAACGCGTTGATTCAACTTTGTTGCTTAACAAATGTTTACCATGAATACGGGGCTTTACGGTGATACGATTTGATGTGTACAAAGTTTAGAAGCTCTCATTTAGTTAAAAACCTCCGTTTCTGTCTATTTCTATCGTGAGACAAACAAAAAAACAAAAAAATAATCTTATTTTTAAAATTCTGCGCAACAGAATTGCCACTAAAGTCACTTTCAAGATGTTATAATAAATATTTAAAAAAACTTCAAAGTGACATTGGTGTCGATTCTATTAAGTTATATAAAAACCTAGTCAAATTTTATTTTTGTTACTAACTACTAAGTAAGTAAGGTTCCGTATTAGAATGGTAACGGTTCCGCAGCAAAACATATCTGTCAATGTACAATTAAGGTTAGATTTTGTCAGAAAAAGCGAGTGTCGTAACGATATGATGCCGCCTAGATAAATACTTCACAAACACAGTGCCTCTACCGGTGAATGTGACTTGTTCCAAATTATGAAATAGCACAATTTCATGAAATTATCGAACGCATCAAGAAGTGTAAAATTCTAAATTCTCATAGCACAAGTATCCAATACTTAAAAGAAGGCCTCTATTGTAAGAATATTGTATAAGTTTGTTAACTGGTAACTGAAATAATTTATTTATTTATTAATATCTAAGGTCTGGGACACGACAGACACTAATATACATGCATGCACAAATATATATTTATACAAACATGTAATACACTTTGACAGACATTACAGGTATTCAGTGGCCCGAAAGTCTTACAACCAGTCTTACAAGTCGTATTACTCAGTATTGATTGGGCTGTGGAGGTCAAATAGGCAGACCTAGTAAAAATATCAGTTGTCCCATTAATTTGTGTAAGGATTGGCAAAATGTAGGGACCTGTTGATTGGTTTTTAACGATTTCAGGATTTGGTTTAAGAGTAAAATAACTTTCGAATAATAAGTATAACAAAATTTATAACAAAGTTTATCAAAAGCAAAGGTTGTATATTTAAGAAGAAATATGTAATGGGTTGTCACTGGTCAAATTCACAGACCAAATTAGGCAAGCGCGGCTTAACCTGAAAATCAACCCGTGTGGCTGCAATTATTGAACCACGGCTATTTTTAAGTATTTTTAGCAAATACACACAGATACTATTGGCTAATTAAAAAAACTACAAATCCTTACTAATATTGTAAAAGCTAAAGTGAGTTTGTTTGTATGTTTCGTCTTCACGCCTAAAAGGCTTAACCGATTTTGATGAATTTTGGTACAGAGATAGTTGGGACCCTGGAGACGGACATAGGTTTAAATGTGAGAAATGGGAAAGATAGAGGGAAGAAAAGGGGAGAGAAAGTTTTTTGTTTTTCGATCATCACTATGCCACGCGGACGAAGTCGCGAGCGGAAGCTAGTTTTAAATATTTTTATTTGTACCGCTTTAAATTGTTTGTATAATTATTAGGTTACCTCCATACTCGACATTTGGGATCACGAGGAAAAAACGAGGATTAAATCATGTTACCGGTTTCATTAGTCTGATCGTTGTATATAAAGCTGTGGTTTATCGCATATCACCACAGTAAGGAACAAGGACTCAAAATGAAATACGTAAGTGTTTTAAGTGTTTTTATACCCTTAGTTTTTTGACTCAAAAGTAAAATGTCGACTTCGTCTTTATTAAGCTTGTAAAAAAATGACCTCATATTTTTTAGGCCTAACCTTGCATTTTTTAGAGGACGCAATTATATTTTTTTGATGTGTAGGGGGGGGTCAGTGTAAAGCTAAAACCAAGTTTGTGGGGTCGCCACCCTTGTCCCACGACCGCCATCTTGAAAATAGGGGTTAGATGGTTTTTACGATATATCTCCCAAATGTAACTTTTCAATGGACTATTACTAAACTTATGTAATGCTCGATGGCTAGTCTCTTCGCTCGTCGCCTGCTCGAGGGCCGAAACCAGATTGTGATCATTATATTTTCACAAATTATCCTCAAAATCAATCCAAAAGTTAAAATTAAATGTACAGTCTTTTCATGGAAGCTGATCTCAAAATGTAGGGAAAATACTGGGCTGACGACGACCGTCTTCAATATTTATTAAAATACTATAATTATTATAGCTATATTATTATTTTTTTTTTTTTTTATATTTATTATATACTATATTATTATAATTATAGCTTTTGCCTGCGGCTTCGCTCGCGTTAAATTCGGGGTAACAGCTTTTCACACCCCTTTCCTGATTTGCGGGTACCTACCTGCTACCTGTAGTTTTTCCTTCTTTCTCCCTCATTTCTCATTTTTTTTTTAAATAAGTTAGCCTATGTCCGTCTCCTGGTTCCCAACTATCTCTGTACCAAAATTCATCAAAATCGGAATAGCCATTAAAGCGTGAAGAGGTAACAAACAAACAAACTCACTTTCGCTTTTATAATATTAGTAAGGATTATAATATAGTAAGGATTGTTGTGTGCTAACCCAGTCTTTTTAAGAGGTTCTGTATTACCCAGTTGGTTGTGGAAGACAGATAGACAGTTCTCTATGTTAAATACTGTTATTCAGCTACGTAGTAGGGGCATATAAATAGTACTACAGCGCCATCTATAACACAAATGTAGAACTGAAAACATCCAAATTTTACGAAGTCTAACTTTTCCAAGACTATATGTATAGAAATGCCTGCCGGGCTAAAAAACGGGATCCCGACATAATACCCGTCTGTGCAGAGCCTCCACACTTTTCAAGGAAAATGAAAACTTTTGCAACCTGTTCTTAACTTGGTGACCCCGAAATGGACGTAAGCAAACCTTCGAGCAACATGCCGTCGTCATCAACAAGATCACCTCTCGAGTCACAGAGTCAGACAACTTCAAACGGGTATTCCTGATTTCTAGCATACATTGGAAGCACGTTCCTGGGGGCCTAGACAAAATCCAAGCGTTTTCCGCACGAGCGTTTTCCGTTCACGCTAAGGACTTTACGTTAGCGTGTCGAAAATGGTAGACAAGTTACAAATGGAACGCCAAACGCTCATTCCGCAGCGTTACCCGAAATACTCTATAATTAGCCTATGGAATAGTGTGTAGGAAATGTCAAAGTGACATTATTGCGTTTAGTGTCGCTGTCAATGTCAAACGCACATACGCGCGATAGCAAAATTATTCAAAAGTGTTGTGTGTTTTGAACTGTTGGAAGTGATTGAAGAGTGTTTTTTATTACAAAGAAAGTAAGTAAACAGCTGTAAATAACATTTCAAGTAAAAGTAACAACTATGATCTAGTTAGTATCTTTGAAAAAAATAATATAAAAATTTAATGTTAATAGAAAAAAAGTTTTATTGCGATGAGTATTCAATACATTATTTTTAAATTTTAGATAGAATCTAGACTTCGTGCGAGTCCCGAGCAATTTAGTTTGCTTATAGAATTTATGAAAAGGCAGGTTTTTTCCGATATTTTTTCATTTATTCCAAATTTCTATTCCCATTTTAACTAGTCTTGTACCTACTTGAGATTATGGAATGCGTAATGTAAACAACCCCACAACGGTGCTCTTATATGATTCTGGCTCTTACATTTGTTATTCCAATAAAGATAAACTTCATTCCAAACCTTAACACTTGTTTATTAGATGTGGTATTAGATTGCTAGTAGCAAACTTTATGTTTACTGGCTCTAATTCTCACTGGACCCTAATCTTATGAATTCTATTTTAAGCCATGGTGATCTTTCAAGGTCTCAAACAGGACTTCAAGGTAAGGTACGGAGTGAACGGCTGTGGCAGGAGTTAGCAGCAATTTTGTAATAGCCTTTTAATGAGGTTAAACGCGAAGATCATCACAAAGACTCCAAAAACTTTGTTAATCTAATCTAAAGCGATGAACAAATTCCAAATCCGATATGTGTACAATTTTCTCCAATTTACGACCATTTATTCTTGTTTGACGTGTTTGTGTGCAAGCAAATAATGATGCTTCATTATTTGCTTCCCAAAATGATCTCAAAGATTGCATTTTTACTAAAGAATTTAACTAAAACACACTCTAAAAGTTCACTGTTTACTCCTTCTAATGGTTAGCGTCAGGGTCCGATCTCCCGCTAATAAAGCGTGTCACGGAAACGTCAAAATATCACTAGCGTCTGTCAAAAGTGCCACTTGTCTACCATTTAGATGAACATTTTTAGCGTTTGCGTTTGACGCTCACTTCAGCTTTCCTTTCCGCATAAGGAATAATGACTTTGTCTACCAATATAGCGGCAGTCACGTGACATCTGGTTAGCAAATGTCAACTCCATACAATTTGATTTTTCTGTTGGCGTTAACGCTTACAGAAAAGGGATTTTGTCTAGGCCCCCTGGTCAGCTACCCCAGCCTCACCAATTGTCCTTGGCTTAGCACAGTTTCCATGTGCGCCCCAAAAAGATGTCAGCAAAGCAGAGGGTCCTGCTAGGGCCTCAGAACACAAACGGTAAAAGAAGAATTATGGATGGGTTTTAGTCAGTAAATGACTGACACTTCCTCCCGTTCCAACCAGAGCGGGAGAAACTATTTGACGAAAAAAAGGTTATATAGAAAACCTCGACAGGAACTGTAGCCCACCAGACGTAATCCACCTGGTGAACGGAATCCTTTTCCATATAACTTGACACCGTTTCTTATATACCTAGGTAATTGGAAATCAGGTAAATCATGTGAACTCAATGATAACCTTAAACCCAACTTAATGATAACTTCATTGTTTCAGTTCGCAGTTTTAGCACTGTTGATTTGCGCCATCGTGGCACTGGCCAGCGGATCACCGCAATATCCAGAATACCATGAATCAGCTCCTCAATGGTACGGCGGTGGTGGTGGTGGTGGTGGCGGTGGTGGCGGTTGGGCGCCAGTTCCACAATAGTGTCGACGGATACAAACGCCACAAGAAACAACTCCACCACTAAGGATGCGCCCACGGACTCTTAAACTATGAAAACTGAGAAGCTTTTTGTAATTCTGCCAATAACGTTCAACGAGGTCGATTCACTCAATATCTTATATGTATATTCACGAACAAGAAATTAAATGATAAGCTAAAAATGTGTGACTTTAATTTACTCCTGAAGAAAAAAGAAGGACGGGGATCTGTGTAAATGAGTGCTTGTCTGTGGCATTGTAGCTCCCAAATGAATGAACTGATTTTAATGATTTTTTGGTTGAAAATGTAACTAATAAACGTTCATGCCAAATCAAATAAAAAAAATGTGTAAAATAAAGTCCATTTCTAATTGAATCGTGAGATCCGGAAGTGTATAAGCTAACAATTTAGTTTAACTGATCTATAACTATAAAAAAACACTTTCACTAGTAGTTACAACAAAATAGGTTCGCACGAAGATACAGCAGTTATACAAAACTAGTCTAAGCAGATCTCTATTGTACGAGAAATCTATACAATGCGAGGCAATGTTATACTGGAATTACATAGCTCGATGCGTCGGTATTACATTGATAGCAAATTCTATTGCCTAAAACAATATTAGAAGAAAAATATTGGACACGAACGAACTGAAAGATATTTTTCTTAGCGATCTGTCAAAGTAAACAATATTATAAATAAATAAAAAAAATGAAATGTTTATTTCAATAACTTAAAAAACATTTACATGTGATTTTAGGAATTTTCCATTTAAGTGAAAATACAATTGTGTTAGGAAGTTCTGCTCTTCCACTATTAAATCTTAGAGTTATTGAAATATATGCCATTTTAGAAAATATTAAGATGAAGGAGTGATATAATAAAAAAAAAATATAAAGAAAATAAGCTAAGAAAGAAGTATAAATTTAAGAATGCACTGTCGTCGTGTAGATGTGTTAGTTTATGTGTGAGATTAAATAATTTGCTGTAGGTACGAGCACGATTTGTAAGAAAAAAAGTGTCTCATTTAATGTTCACGTAGAATATTATACAAATAAAATACAAACGAAATAATGTTACATTTAGTCCAGCCAATAATACTTCTTGCCGTAGTTCTGGGTTGCGGCGATGAGACGTGCTGTTAATGGTACGGTGTCAGGAATATCAGCATAAAAACCGTATTAAAGAAGAACTACGGGGCTGTAGACGGTGAGCAATGGGTCGCGAACGCGCCTTCGACTTAGCCTCTCTAGTGACGATAGGCTAAGTCGAAGGCGCGTTCGCGACCCACGCGCCTCATAGAGATGTCAGCAATGCAGAGGGGCCAGCCAGGGTCACCGCCTTTTTTTTTTTTTTTTTTTTCGGGTGGGAAATCATCCAATGACTTCCCCCGCTCTGGGTGGAGCGGGAGGGCATGTCAGACTTGTACTGACTAAAACCCACCCATGTTTCTTCTTTTGCCCTTTACGTTCCGAGGCCGTGGTATCTCTTTCGAACAACCCGCAACAGGGTCATCGCCTACCGCGGCCCCGGAACGTAAATGGCAAAATAAAGAACATGAGTGGGTTTTAATCAGTAAAAGTCTGACACTCCTCCCCGCGAATTTATTTAAATACTAGCTGGCGCTCGCGGCAGTATCCTATGTATTATTACAGACTATAATCTATCTTTGTGCCAAATTTTATCAAAATCCGTTCAGCCGTGAAAGAGTAATAAACATCCATACCACCGTCTATTCATCCAAACTTTCGCATTATAATATTAGTAGGAAGTAGGATTTGTAGGATTTAAAAAAGCAAGAATACTTTTTCTAAATAATACAACTGTAACATTGAATGACCGAAAACAACAATAGGCGTTTCCTAACTACAGAAGATATGTTCTAAATAATTCTAAATTGTTTCATGAACTAGAATGTTAAACGATGAACTGGTTCAAACTTGCAGCCGGGCTTGCCAAATCCTGAAAGCACACTGAAGATCTGTGTTCGTAATGAATGGAACATCTAGCGGTACTCAAATGGCACGGCTATGTGTGTGGGGTGTCATTGACCCGGTGAAATCACGGGTGTTCAGCAGTTATATGATTATGTCCAATACTTGCCGATCGTTGTCGCCTGTTGACCCCCGATCTCATCAAGTAGCTTGTGTCTATCTATTTATCGGCCACTTCAATTATTTCCTTTTGTTTTTGTCCTTGAGCCTGAAACAAGTCGTAAAAATTCATGAAGTATTTATTGATTGGCGTCACGTGGTGTTAAATTAAAAATTAAATGTAGCCTGCTTATGGAATTCGGTATTGGGCAATGTATTTAAATACCAAATAAATAACAATTAGCGTCAATAAGCTGTCTAAAAATCGTACTAGGCCGTAGGTATTGTGTGGTCACGTAGACCAACGAATGTTTGGCGTTTGTTTTCATAAATATATAAAGGAATTCTTGTACATGTACACCTGAAATCAGAATGGAAGTTACAGCCACAGCTCGCCCTCTGTACTCGTACATTTAAATACATTTTGATAATAAATAATATTATCTTAATTTCCCAGTAGCAGCCACAGAGTCAAAATTTGTGCTCAGTAGATGGTAATAGGCTCACATCCATATTACATAGGACTTAAAAACACCTCTACCTAACCCTTGGGGATTACAAGCATAATATTATGTTTTTTTTTTTACTTAAATGTCATGTACAATAGTGGTACATAGGCGGACTGAATACGACAAGGCATTCTCTACCAGTCAATCTTTGGGTTAAATATGACAACATTGTGATAGGGTACAAAAATGATAATAAAAAACCACCATGTGTGTTCAGATTTAAAAAATAACAAAAAAAGGGAAACAATATAAATAGCTTTTATTTTGTTTCCAAAAATTTTATCAATATTATCAGCGTACCAAACAATGCATAGACGGGTTCGAAATTTAACTTACTTCAAAGTTTTGCTAGCTTTTAGTACTAAGTTCTGTACGGAATCGCATCACTCCCTTAACAAAATATGTGTACGAGTAATATTCTTCATCACTTAAAACTATCAGAGCACCTGCCTGTTTACTCTCCTCATAAGCTGCCTTCAAGCCATTTAGATATGAGGCAGTGTTAGACAGGCACTAGAATATACGTAGAAAAAGTGAGTATTTGCTCAACGTCGCTACAGGTTATTTTAAGCAAAGAGCGGTGGACGGAATACATTCTCGATTAATGGGGATAGATTGGGTCGGGCTAGACTGCTGCTTTTTGCATGGCGCACTCGTAGTTACCGGGATAAGGGTGCCTTTGTAATGGTGGATGGTATTAAAACTTCTGATAAATCCATTTTGCTTCTAAACCTGGATCAATTTTTTTCTGTACAAAACCTAAAGGACGATAAACAACTTTTTCAATTATTTTTAGAGCCTAGACAAGAAATTATACTTTTGAATAGTTTCAGCTTTAACTAAATTTGAATTAGCAAATCATTAAATAAAATAATCCTGGCTGCTTTTGATTTGAAAAACGTTTCTTTTTTTTTAAGTTTCATATAAAGAACGATTCTTGATTGTCATTTTGATGTTCACATTGTCTCTAAAGATATAATTTAAGGCTTACAATTTGTTAGTTAAAGATAAAAGAAAATATAGTCCTATTTTACTACATATTTATTTTACATAAATATATCGAAATTCGAAAGCATCAGAAACATGGCCTCCACCAAAATACGAAATTACTATACCTAAGACACACTTGCGGTTAAACTTTTACGTCACCGGTAGGAAAGTAGGCGGTGTGTCGCTAGCTTTACCCACTTGTGCTTGATATGCGGTTTCTGGACTAACGTGAGCTTACAGATCACTCGGGTAGCCACTTCGTAGTCGTCGATATTGTGAAGTATGAGAAAAACTTCTAGTAAATGGGTTCTTGTTACGAAATAATCATTGGAACCGCTGTTAAATAATGAAATACCTACCAATGTCTACAGCTGACTACTATAGCTGTAGAAATTGGTTGGTATTTCATTATTTTACATCAGGTACTATACCTGAATATGAAAACAAAAGGAAATTAGGAAAATAAAACAGTTTTTTGTTATTTAATTTAATTTCTCAAACAGATTTGTTTTTCGTTTTTTTGTCGTTTGATGGCGAGATGCTTTCAAAATGACACTGACAACTTCCGTTAATATAATACTAGCTTTTGCCCGTGGCTTCGCTTGCGTTAAATTTGGGGTAACACAATTTCCCTTGCGCCTTATTGATTTGTAATAGCAACGCTAAGTTTTCCCTTTTCTTCTCACTTTCTCCCTTACATCCAAGTTTAAAAAAAAACTATCAACCAACCCAACTATCTCTGTACCAAAATTCATAAATATCGGTTTAGCCATTAAAGCGTAAAGAGGTAACAAACAAACTGACTTTCGCTTTTATAATATTAGTAAGGATTTCAATTCATTCTATGTCTAATTTGAAGGACCTGATATCTTCATCGACATTCTACCGCCAACATTAAAAACATCGACATCGTAATTTAACAGCCCTCAAACTAGGCTGCGTTCCAAAAAATTTAAAAAAAGAAAGCGGAAAACTGACACAGAGGCAATAAATATAACAATAAACCTAACATAGAATCAAGTAGGTTACTGTATCAAAACCCTGATTCAGGTCAAAGGTTACGGAAGGTTACCAAAACCCGCTAACTGGTGATAATTGAACCCTAAACTTGCATTGCATGCACGTACGCGCATGATTCGGGTTTTATTTGCTTTTACAGTTATGAGTTATTACTTATCAACCATATTGTAGATGTCGCGATAGATTTAATTCATGAATAATAAATAATGTAGGAATATGGGTTTACTCTTTATGGGCTCAGCGCACTCGACGCACTGTGCTGTTAGATGCAGAGAATAGGACGAGGTTGGGGAAGTACAGACGCCTGCATATCAAGCTACTACAATCTGTCAGATTTCTTTGACAGATTTACGACTTTATTTCCAAATTATTAGGTTCAAGGTTCATTGGGAAAAATTTACAGTTTCGGGTAGCTTGACCTGCTGGCGTCTGTACTTAAAAATAATAATATTTCCCTAACAAGCAGGTATGATCTAGATTCTAATCCTAGAATAAATAAAAAACTTTTTAGTTGTGGTATGATGGTATATACCAAATCAAACAAATCCTTATCGAGTATAAGAATTATAATATCTTATCTTATAAAGACTAGTCTATCAATAGTCGAAGAGAGTTAAGAGTTTGTTTGTTACGTCTTCACGCCTAAATGGCTAAACCGATTTCGATGAATTTTGGTGAAGAGATAGTTGGGACCCTGGAGAGGGACATAAGCTAAAAAAATGTGAGAAAAAAGGGAGTCAGAGGGAAGAGAAATATATTTTTTTGCGATCATCACGCGGGTTAAAGTTAGCGTTAGCCCAAAATAACCAGAGGGGCCTGCCAGAGCCTCCGCCTGCCGGGGTTGCGGGTTGTTTGAAAGAGATACCGCGGCCCTGGAACGTAAAGTCAGTAAAAGTCTGACGCGCCCCCCCGCTCCGCCCAGAGCGGGGGAAGTTATTTGATGATTTCCCACCCCGAAAAAAAAAGCCCAAACTAACTATGCCACGCAACGAAGTCGCAGGCGGAAGCTAGTAAAAAATAAAATACGGTCGAATTGAGAAACTCCCATAATGGGCAACCTTTCGGCTTCCTTGATTGTACTTTTACACCCTTTAAAACATTGCATACAGGCAAACAAACTCAACCATTTTATAAGATTAATTTTTCAATGTTTACTTATCGAGTGTTTTATGATAATTACAAAGTTGTTTATCAAAAAAGGGTTTACAATACAAAGACAGCACTCGAAATATATTCACTGTCATGTTTTGAATCAAGCGTAGGTACTTGAAACGAAAATTAATTACATTACAATATAATCTTAGAAGAGCATAAACTTGCTTTGTAAATGGTCGCTTTCTCTTGTATTGTAATGATTTTATGATTATAGCAACAGAAACTGTTGTTTTTTAATTTAAATACAAGTGTTAAGAAAAACTAAATCACCTAACGTTCCAAACAACTTTTTTACACAAAAAAAAAAAACGTTGCCCCACACTAGGATTTTCTCATGAGTCATGCGTGCGTTTACAAACATTTAAGCTCACATACACAAACATCCAGACCCGGAACAACTATCTGTAGGTTGTACAAATATTTGTTCCGTACGGGGATCGAACCCGCGACATGCAGCGCAGTAGTTGATCGCTCAGCCACTGCGCCAACCGTGTCGGCAATTAATATTGGTTACCATCTGCTTAACCTTTCCCCAAATATGTTAGGGCCGGCGTCCAGTCTGACCGATTGCAACTGAAGACCAGTATTATACACGGTACGATTGCTTATCTGACCTCCACAATCCTGGGTAATATTGTGTACTTGTAGTACCCTTGTTAAGACTGGTTGTCAGACTATCAAGCAACTGACTACCTGTTACGACTGTCAAAGTTCTAGCCACTGGCTTATCGTGTTCTTCACGGCACAGATTAAACTCAGTGTGTGGTGATAGGCACCCATTCACAGACACCACAGAAAGATTTATTCGAGCGGCTGTTATTGTTTAGCCACGGGCTAATTTGCAATTAAATATAGATGATAATTTCTTAATTCACAACAGTTAATTTATTTATTTAACACTTCAAGCACAAAGTACAGAGGCGGACTTAATGCCATTGGCATTTTCTACCAGTCAACCTTTGGCTAATGCAGGGACGAATGATTTATTTAAAAGAAATGTCATTTCCAATTTGTACCTATTATAGGCTAATAGCATTTTAGATCTCCCCTTATCATAGACTTACAAAATATCTACAGAGTAAAGTACTGTTGACATTAACTGAGAGTGTCCCAGTACGCACTGCCCGTATTTTGACGACTGATTATTCTCTAGTAATGGAACAAAGTGAAATGAAAGGACAATAAAAGTTATCAGAGCCACGTTAACGGTCACATTGTGTGGTAATGAAACGTATGGGTGTTAGTAGACCACCTAGCTAGCGACGTTGAAGCTCGCTCGTCTTGTTAACGAAAGAATTGCTGCGATTCAGACATTTTATGGCGTTCTGAATGATTTTGTTTGGTATTAACGGAATTTGTTAAGGGGATAGTATCACCCATGATAGAATTTATAATAGCGAAATTGAGTTCAGTGAAACGTCTATGGTAGACCATAGACGATGTACGCTGTTTAAAAGCTGTCAGTGTCATGATTGCTGTGATTAAAATGGCAGTGACAGCTTCTGAAACCCTTTTCTTTTACCTACTGATAGCGTTCATCTTTATCGAAATAAATTTTATTTATACTTCTTCTATATTATGACTCTTTCTTCTCTTTGTTTTATTTTATACTAGCTTTTGCCCGCGGGTTCGCTCGCGTTAAATTCGGGGTAACACAAAAAGGGGAACTCCCCTTTCCTGATTTGCAGGTACCGGCTACCTATGTGTATTTGCCCTTGCGCCTTATTTATTGTAATAGCAATACTAAGTTTTCCATTTTCTTCCCTCTTTCTCCCACATTTCTCACTTATTTTAAAAAAAGTTTAAAGAGCATATGTCCGTCTCCAGGGTCTCAACTATCTCTGTACCAAAATTCATCAGAATCGGTTTAGCCATTTAGGCGTGAAGAGGTAACTAACCAACAAACAAATAAACAAACTCACTTTCGCTTTTATAATATTAATAATAAAAATAATAATAAGGAAAAAATAAGGATAAGTAAGGATACGGTTAACAATGAACAATTCTTGCTAACATTTAAATGTATAAAACACTTTATTCGATTTGAAATAGGTGTGATTTGAACTTGGCCTTAAATGCTAGAATGCAGTTGATGAAATTAATGCAGGTTGATGCGATATTTTAGTGCCGGCGCAGGCGCATTGGGTAGGCAAACTATGTGAAAACTGTTTTTGATTAAAAATGTATTAAAATACCAATCAACGTATCTTTCATAAAGTCAATCAATCACTTAGCTTACTTCACAATTTATTTTGAAAGAAGGTGACGTAAAAACGTATTTTTATCTTCAATAAGTAGAATTTATCACTATTCTAAAAATACAGTCACATCATGCAATAAAAACGACCATATAAAAGTCCTATCACATCACAACACATATCTATTATATTGGTTCAGTTAGTAACCGCAAAAATGTGCCCTGGCCTAGCCATGTTATACAAAAACAACAATACTCGATTGATACCGACATTAATGCCCGCTTAACAATTGAATGATAAACGACATTATTGCAATGCGAATAACCAAACATTGATTCTCGATTCGGTCTACGAACTCGATTTTTATTGCCAATCAAAATTTTGTCTATTATTCCAGAACATAAAATACGTCACGTACCTCTTTATAGATCCATTTAAAATAATAAAAGTAAAATTTTATCGATAAATTAGCATATTATTTGCGTTCGGATACATTCCAATGTGATGATAATAATGAGAGGTTCTTTTTCATGCGTAAATTAATTCCTGCTCTTTAGAAGATAGTGTGGCGTTGGCAAGGGCCAGGAATCAGTTCCTTGTGTTATAACGAAGTACTCTCCATCCATACCACTTTGGTAGTTACGGATGCGTTCAATGTCCAGTCCGCTAAAAGCAACTCGATCGCGCGTACATCGGGCGTTGCGTATACTCGCTGCGGGATACCGCCCTTATAAACACGCGACTCTCTTTGACAATTAAAATAATTATAAATTCATAACACACAAAAATCGTAGAATAAATCTAATTATCGTGGCATTTTTTTTTAAAGTGGACAGTTTCTTTTTTATCTTTGAACGTAGGCGTTTTATTGACAATCTATGTATTAGAATAGGTAAGTTTATTTATTAATATTTTATTACATTTTTATTACTGTTTAATACTTAATTTCTTCATAAAAGGATTGTGTCTTCATTTAAATAACGATTGTGTTAATAATTTACTGTGTAATAAAAATAAAATTATGGAGGAATCTCTTATGTTGTAAAATAACCTTAAATGTAACACGAAAACGGCTTTAATAGTGTCTAAAGCTCACATTTTTATAGTGATGTGTAAATATGTTTTGTATGTCAGAATTGGTTGCGTTATGACCCAATTTACTCTCTTCGTTATTTACCTTAGCAACGGTGCGCCGGCGCAGTGATAAGGTTTTGTGAAGTTACCTTAATTCGAACCACGTGTGGTGTGAGCTTTCGTGAAAACTATACTAATAATGCTTTCATTGACCAGTTACGCATTCTTTGAAACTGTGTGTATGTCATTAAAAAAAGAAAAAAAAAAGTTTGTACACTTGTTATTTACCTAAAGATATTTTAAAGAGATAGTATTGCCAGTGACAAAACATTCTGTCAAACATTTCTCTGTCAGTCTTACATTCCGAATACAGGTCATTGAACGATAGAGAAAATCAAATCTCCTGAAATATTTTGATAGTGATAATTTCTACACGTAATTATACTAATGTTTTACTGTGTCGTTAATTAAATGAGTGATTTTGCTGACAAAATGAGAGATCAAGTGTGCTTTTCGTTTCAAATAAGCTCGTTGCTCTAATAAAAAAAACTAAATATGTGTGCATTGTCATGATCTCGTAAACTGGGGGCTATTTGAGATTAACCGGGTATTTGGGATTTTGAAATAAATGTTTTAATTTCGCCGGTGACACTTCTTGCATTTTCAAATTGTTAAAAAAAATGTCTACCTACCCTTTCTAGAAGAAAAAATATACTTAAGCAATTAAATATTTAAAGAAGAAGAAGAAAAATCCCTCGAGATTCAAATAGTCCCACTTAATATTAGTCATTTTCTGAATGGCTCGATGGCCTAGTGTTCGCAAACGCTACTGCAAAGCATGAGGTCCTCGATTCGATTTCAGTATCGGGCAACGGTGTTATTGTGTTTTTTTGCATACCGGTGCTCCTAGTATATGTAATTTATGAAGTTGCTGACGTTTCATAAGTGATATTCTCGATGCACTGCCAAGACATCGTACCTAGAGATGTCGGCAAAGCAGAGGGGCCGGCCAGGGCCTCTACCTGCCGGGGTTGTGGTTATTCGAAAGAGATACCACGGCCCCTAAACATAAAGGGCAAAAGAAGGAACTAGGATGTGTTTTAGTCAGTCTGACACTCCTTTCCGCTCCGCCTAGAGTGGGAGAAGTTATTTGATAATTTTCCATACGAAAAGAGACATAGCACTTCTGATTTTTCTGATTCGATGTGGGTATTGTATTATTGCTTTAATGAAGCAAAACATCGTTAGGAAACCTAACATGCCTGACAGATATTTCTCCAAGACATGTTAAGCCAAATCCAGCAAGCACATGGACGCCATAAACACTCTGACATCATTAAGCATTGACTACATGAAAAATAAGAACCACGTAGATTTTCCTAAATTCCTCAACCATTTCGCTTGTGTCAGCTCATTCCACGTGTTATTGATAACATGTTGTACGGTAACACAGTGACACAGTGCAGTGATGTCGTAATACGCAGTATCACAAATATTTGCCTACATTATTGACTCTGTTCTCAAGGAGATAACGCGCTCTCGACCGGAGAAATGCACGATGGTACTACTGTAGTTTCTTTACTGCATAACTGGTCTGTTACACTGCTACTGCTGGTAGACGGGAACCCTGGACCTCTTTGAGATGAAATTAGCTGTAACCAATGTATTGGAACATAGTCTTCCATTTATGGTTTTAAGGATATGATGGTTTTCTTGTCAAGAACAGTGATCAAGAAATATATTTTATAACTAGCTGTTGTCTGCAGCTTCGCCCACGTTGAGTTCGGTAATTGTTCCTCGGGTTCGTGCTACTGGCACTAAATGTGTCCTATGTATTAATCTATGTTATGAACTATCTGTCACTTACATCCAAATCTGTGTAGCAGTTTTTGCATGAATGAATAACAAACTTTCTGACATCTTCATAAACTTTCGCATTTATAAAATTTGTTGGATGAGTAGGATAATATAGGAAATAGGGGGTAGTAGGGTGGAGGTTAAAGTAAAGGGGCCTGCCAGCGCCACTGGCTGCCGGGGTTGCGGGTTGTCGAAAGATATTCCGTCGCCCCGGAACATAAAAGGCAAATGAAGGTACATGGGTGGGTTTTGATTACCATCCGCAAAAAAGGGTGCAGGTCAGATAGGCAGTAGCTTCATGTAAAATATTGGGATTCACGTATATCCGGTAAGTCTGGATGCTGAACCCAACATAGTTGGACAAAAATCCAGGCTAAGAAGAAGTCATACAGTTGGATTAGAAGTAAAGCGCCTATTCCGGTAAGGGAACTCGTAACTTGCAGCCGTTACCACTGGGGCACTACTGTCCCAAATATTTGCCTAAAATTTTTGTCCTACTGTATATTCTAGGCTGTGAACAAGTTTATTTGAATAAGTAATAGGCACTCTGTTCCAGCTGTTAAGAATTTGTGAAGCTGAAATCGTAATGCCAATTATGACGAGACTAAATTATCATGTTGTTTTCACATTCTGATCTCATAGTTAGTCACCTTGGAATTGTTTTAATTTAGGAATGTGAGATGAGTCTGAAAGGCAGGCACGCATATTTTACGCGCCATAAATTTCAGTCTACTGGTTTTTCAGGCGCCTAATATGTCATGAAAGCTTTACGTTACGCCTTCGCAACTATGCTTACGTCACTATTATGGAGTTTGATTGAACATTGTTTTTCTTCTGTCGAATTAATCAATGGATATCTGCTTATGTATGGTGAAATGTAGGAGGTCAAAAATTGATTTAAAAGGGAAGGTCGCACGGATTTATTTGTTTGGAATTTGTAAAATACTTGAGTTTTCAAAGGTTATATAATCAATGTTTCAGTTTTTTCTTTAGAGAAATATCTTTTCGTTTTAATCGACTTCAGTAAATTAAGGAGCTTCTAGCTCTTCTTCTAGCTGGCAATAATCAAAATAAAAGTACCGTGCGAAATTTCATAATTTCAAAGTCTTTCAGAAAAATACCGTTGTCAAAATAAGATAGTTGCTTAATAATAAACTACTGAAATTGTTTTAGGATTGTATTTTTTTAAGTTTTTTTTTCAAAGATACTCAACGCAGTCTTACAGTAAATGAGTTCCTGAATCATTCTCATTTTTCTTACTCTGTCTCGTCCTAAAAGTGAGTCAATGTTCCTCTCAGCGATAAGTTGTTTGCGTCTTAACTTAGTAGGTACGTGTTTCTGTTTCCTTGCCTTCTCGCCTTAATACGTTATGAAAATCTGGGATCAACATGAATATTGCTCAGCCTAATGTAGTTTCTTTAGAGAGGAATTGATTTATGTTGCCTAATTTCGAGACAGTGTAGTCTTAGTCACGTTCACTGTAATTTGGTTTTTTAGAGTTCAGTACTTTAAAAGGAAACAGCGGAACCCTTATTGGATCACTCTGTTGTCCGTCTGTCTGTCTGTCAAGACCCTTTATCTCAGTCACGCGTGGAGGTAACGAGTTGAAATTAAAACCATATACTGAAGTCTGTGATCCCTTTGTGCAGCCAAAAGATACGACCGTTTCAGACTAAAGTTTGTCGGTGCGCTAGTCTAACTAACATTATTTGTAATCTATTAGTCAATTTTTTCCATCCTTTTAACTTCACGGTGGTTTTTACTGAAGAGTTGGGCAGGAGGGCAGGGTAGGTTGGGTTGTCACTTTCCAATTGGGTCTTAATTGACCTCTATATTCTGTATTTAATTTATTCAAATATTCAGTCACTGTTTCATATGGCATTGCGTCAAATGTAATCTCAAAGAGTTAGGCTGAACTGTGCTGTGTTAAACAGACACATTTCAGATATAAACACAATATTATATTCACACTAGCTTCTGCCCGCGACTTGGTCCGTGTGGCATAGTTATTTTGGGCTAACGCTAACTTTAACCCGCTTGATGATCGAAAAAAATATCTTTCTGCCCCCCTCCCTCTTTCTCCCCCTTATCTATTTTTTTTCTAAATTCATCTAAATCCATTGGGCCATTTAGGCGTGAAGACGTAACAAACAAACTTATAATATTAGTAATAATTCGCCTTCATAGAAGTTAGGGCAGGTCTATGCCCAGCAGTGGATGAAATGATGATGATGTTAATGACATTCACATTTATAAACAAATGCCTTCTCTCTTGTTTCAGAAACCATGCAAGAAAACATGAAATTGGACATTAAATCAACATGGTGTCAAACAATCGTGGAGTGACGTGACAGACGAACACTTTCGATGTCAAATGTTCAGATTATTCTGAGAGAATATAAATCAATCGTATTTAGGAGATAATCATTAAGTTGTCGTTACCCAATAAAATGAACACAGACAAGTTTAACTTTATAAGTAATAAAAATCTACAGTGAAGTCATAAAATGGAGAGGAAAAGATATTTTCTCACTAAAAAGTTATTATGGTAAGTATTTTTTTTGTATTGATAATTAAAATTAAATTAAATTTAAGATGATAATGAGCTAATGCGCAGTGTTTAGAAGGTAATCTAGTCTTACGTGAGTAAATAATTTAAAAATAAAAACATAGTATACGTTTTAATACAATTTGACATGACCATGTGCAGTGTTAGAAAATATAAGTATAAATATAGATTACAGCTTACGGTCAATTAAATATACCTCATTATCTGCTTTGTTTTATCATTGATCTTTGACAGTCATTACTGGTAGTCAGTATTCCGGAAGTCTGACAACCAGTGTTACCAAGGGGTATCGTATTAACCAGTATTAACTGGGTTATGGAGGTCAGATAGGCAGTCGCTCCATGTAAAATACTGATATTCAGCAGCATCCGGTTAGACTGGAAGTCGAACCCAACATAGTTGGGAAAAGGCTAGGTAGATGATGATGATCTGCTTTGTCTTTTCCCAACTATGCTTCCAGTCTAACCGGAACACCTAATTATATTCATATCAAACAGTCATTAGAGGTTTTAAGACATTTACGTGGAGGTAGATAATGTTACAAAAATGTTTGCCAGACCTGAAATAATGAAACCATAGAGCAAACTCAATACCTAATAAATCTCTTTGAACGCTATAGTCCGGTCTATTTAAGCCTAAAATCAGGAGGAAGGTTACATAAATTCCCATAAAGCTGAATATTGGCATAGTTGTTCAAAACATCATTATAAAGAAAATCTCAAAAGTCCTCATCGTTCCGAGGTGTGCTAAAAATTTGGCACGGGGTCAAAGGTCAAAAAAATGAGTTTTTTGCGATTTTTAGCGAAACGGTGAGTTTTTTCGCAAAATTACCCCAGTACAAAATTGTAGATCACGAAATTCTCTACAAAAAATATATTAATAATTTTTTTCCTAAAAGCCACCATTTTGGAGATATAACGTTCCGAAAAGTTGGATCAGTCGTAATCCCTCTATTTTGCACACGTACGCCACACATGAAAGTCACTAAAGGTGTAATAGAACTAAAATAAGTTCGCTATTATTTATTGTAACTTGCTTATGTAAAATATAAGTTAAACTACGAGAATCTCAGGTATAATGAAACCCCGTTCCTAAATTTGTACGTCAGTATAACCTTGGGATAACATCTGTCTTTTTGTTTCTACACGCAATAACTGGCTGCGATACGACATCTGCTTTTTACAGGAGAGGAAAAACAACAGTTTTCAAAATGTTTGAAAAAAAAGATTTACTACAATGTGCTGAAGTTTTTAAAAATAGTAATTCAACTCAACAACATGTTATCACCAACGGAGTTCAATTTCTTCTTGCTATGTACGGAGCCCCCAAAAAAACCACTTGCTTAGATAAGTTGCGATACACATCTTTCGTGAAAAATACGCGTAATAAAAAACAAGTCAACTTAGCTTCTCTTCCTCCAACCTCAGTAGCTGCTCATCAACATCTGTTTCGGGTATATTACCAAGTTCAAGTGTGGCTTGGTAATCAGCTGGACCCTAAAGACTGGGGTTGGAAGTTGATCGACAATACACTAGAGCCAGTTCAAACTTTACTTCCACCAGCACCTGAGAAACTTCTCAACACAATATTTTGCAACTGCAAGAAAGGGTGTAGTGCAAAATGTGGTTGCAGAAAAGTTGGACTGTTTTGTTCCCTGGCATGCACACACTGTCAAGGCCGATCATGCTCGAATGTTGAGTCACCAACTCTTGAAGATTCGTTTGATACCGATCAGGAATCGCTATTGGGGCAGTTTACGTGTGAAATAGAACAAGAAGAAGAAGAAGAACAAGAGGATGAACAGGAAGAAGAAGGAGAAGAAGATCAAGAAGAAGAAGAAACAGAAATCTTGGACAGTTATGAATCAGACGACTAACTTTTTATTTTAAGTATTTTATTTAATTACACCGCCGTTGTTTTTGCCCACTATAATATATAATATTATTTTGCAATAGTTTTAAAACATATAAAATCTCAGCAGACCCGTGGAATAGGCCTACTGGGGAAACCACGTTAAAAAAACGCGCTTTGTACACTACCTCATAGGTGGCGTGGAAACATGTGCAAAATAGAGGGATTACGACTGATCCAACTTTTCGGAACGTTATATCTCCAAAATGGTGGCTTTTAGGAAAAAAATTATTGATATATTTTTTGTAGAGAATTTTGTGATCTACAATTTTGTACTGGGGTAATTTTGCGAAAAAACTCACCGTTTCGCTAAAAATCGCAAAAAACTTATTTTTTTGACCTTTGACCCCGTGCCAAATTTTTAGCACACCTCGGAACGATGAGGACTTTTGAGATTTTCTTTATAATGATGTTTTGAACAACTATGCCAATATTCAGCTTTATGGGAATTTATGTAAACTTGAATGTGTAAATAGACCGGACTACTACGTTTACGAGCGAAACGAACGTGTGTGGACCGCTGCCGGCCACACTATCTCATATTTTATAGGGATGCACCCTTTTTATAAGATTTCTTTAATGCTGCTGGTAAAATGTCTCCGAACTCCTCTCTTAAGAATAGTTTTTTTATTTTGAATGCTTCGGTTTAATTTTCAACTTGTACAGTATGTTATCGAATCGATTGTGTATCATTCCATTGAATTTAAAATTCGAATAGAGATCTTAATACTAAAAAAATAATAATTGTAGTTTTGTTTTTTTATTATTTCGATATGTTATTTACAAGAATGGTATTTTATTTAAATCAAACTTCGTAAAAATCGAATGAAGTCGTAACGTGCATCCCTATTTGTTTGACGGTTAACAGCAGACGTCCAACTCTCGTTAGTGTACATTGAAGTTTTCAATATTCCGATTTCCAAGTAATATAAAATTATTTTATAATAAAGTTTATGATCAGAGAATGTATTAAGATGCGGATTTTTTTAGAAATAGTTCGTTTGTAAACAGCTCGTACTAAATTAATTGGACAAACTATAAGTATATAATTAATTTAATTGATTGTCTAAACATTATTAGGGTTCCGTACCTCAAAAAGAAAAAACGGAATCCATATTGAATAACTTTGTTGTCCGTATGTGTGCCTTTCTGTCTGTTAAGACCTTGTATCTCGGGAGGTATCAAGTTGAAGTTTAAATCATATCCTCAACTCTGTGGTCCCTTTGTGCTGAGGGATCAACCCTCTAAGTATACACAGTCAAAAGATATGGCTGTTTATATCGCAAGTTTGTACGGAACTTTCGGTGCGCCAGTCTGACTTGTTTTTACCGGTTTTTACAGCTGATTCTGCCACCAACAGCAGTGGGTAGCGTACTCAACAGTAACTGAGACTTAGAAAAGTCTTATTAAGTATATCTTAACAGCAGTATATGCAGAGTTGCACTAGTTAATTTAACAAATGCTTGCACTGACTGGACAGGTTCACTCAATCTGTGTGGTGCTTTCTTAAAAAGACCATTTCAGACTCTAATCTGCATAGTCCTCATGTAAGTTGACCAAGATTTTTTTTTGTCTGGACCTTAAAAGAGAATATGACCTCTGAGTGTGTTTAGGCTGTTTCGTCTCAGAGTAGTTGGGTACGAAACACCGGCCTCATCTACTTTTAAAAAAAAGACGTGTAAAAGTGTTTGTGAAAAGCTACTTGCAATATAAACATCATTTATGATTTAACCTGAACTTGTATAAAATAGACAGGTGCCAGCAAATCACGGGAATCAAAATGGCTTTCTCAACGCTATTATTTTTGACAAGGTGTTTTTCTTCTTTTTTTCTTCTAATTTTAACATCATAAACGTCCCAATAAAATCATGACCTTGTTTCTGTTTGTTGTTATTGACACTTAAACAAAAGACATAAACGATCACACTCCATTGCCGCGTTATTACAACACTTTATGTATTAATTATAGTTTATGTTCAGTCCCAATGTCATACACGTCTAAAGATACGATTCCCGGGAACATTAGTTAGGTGGTAACTACTCACACCATGATTATAGTCCTCAGTGTTTTTGCTAGCAAAATTCCCAGTGTTCTCAACATTCCCGGTAACGCCACATCACTAGACATAACTGTTGTCTATGGTTCAAATGTGATCATCTGCGTCACGGTAGGCGTGCTGATTATACCAGATTACCTCCCAGCTTGTGACTTATAATGCGACATTAATGGGCTTTAAATCGGACCCACACAGCCCATGTGTAAAATGTAGGAAAGTAGTCACCTACATGACACATCAATTCTTGCAGTTACGGACGAAAAGAGTAAAGAACAGTTCCACTGTTTATTTTTTAACTTAATTCCAAACTGAGGCCTCCCGATTAAGGACTCTCCCGTCACTCGTTAACCGTGTGAACTATACCCACAATGTACCAACTAAATGCATGCACAAAGACCGCTGTAGAAACATTTGTCCACAATAAATATTTTCCTACGTGTTCAAACGGTAAACTTTTTATGATCACTACTTGAGAGTCCTTTGAGAGTAAAAGTAAATAGAAATTATACGGCCCATTCACTGCGAGGAGCACGCGCTCCGGCAGGAGAAAAAAAAATAAGGTCAAGAGATCCCGTGCTCTTAAAATTGTCCTTTACTTGTTGGACTTGGGTCCTTGGGAAGGTAGAAACCTATGCATTTGGAAACTGGTTCTGAGTGGGCCGAGTCGGACGCGTAGGGCTATCTCATAATTCGTCGCCTTACTGAATAAATTACGGTATAAGCTAATTTTGTGGCTTCTATTGACAGTGTGTCGACACTGTCCCCAGTTTGATTGTTTAAGCCAAACATTTTAATAGAATTCTAAAAAGGTAGCCAACTACCGAATGGTTTATTTAATGACTTGTATGCTGACAAAGTTTATGTTGACAAGAAGCTTTATCACTACTTTATATATCACGTAAAAACGACATTGTAGAACTACAAGTTATCTAAGTACCGTCGGTTTAGCCACAGCGACCAATATCCCGGGGCGGGACCGCTGGTCTACTGCATCTAACTGTTTATAGCAGTGTTGAATTGTGTCCATTTGTAACCTGCGCAGATGCAATTATTCTTAGATAACAGTTTGTTCTTGAACAAACTTCGTAAACTAAAGCACTTCGTTTTATAGCCTGAGTTATTACAGCCGCGGCAAGGATAGTGACCTGGAGCTATTTTAGTCTTTATTCTCGTAGTTGTGGCAATGACATAACAATTAGACATAAATCAATCTGAAGACGCTCCTAAAATTGTCTGCGGCGTGTGCCTGTGTTTATTTCTGTAAAGCTATATTACACCATGCTATTGACTGTTTAATGCTATTTGAGAACATTCTCGTTTATGGACTGGAATTGTTTGTTTACATCCGAATATCTATACTAATATTATAAAGCTGAAGAGTTTGTTTGTTTGTTTGAACGCGCTAATCTCAGGGAATACTGGTTGGAATTGGAAAATTCTTTTAGTGTTGGATAGTCCATTTCTTGAGGAAGGCTATAGGCTATACAACATCACGCTACGACCAACAGGTGCTGAGCAGCGTGGGTGAAACCGCGAGGAACAGCTAGTTATATAATATAATGAAAATAAGCTTTAGTTCCTTGGAAAACCAAAAACCAAACCAAAAAAAGTTATTCTTAGATGATAATTTTTGGCCTAACGGAATAACGTTCAGGCGTTTCGTGCAGTTTATGTACAAAACAAAACCGGTTGAAAGTTGATTATTTTACATACGGATAATATAATAATAACATAACATAATGATAGGGAATCTGTTTTAATGTGTCTGTGTATGTTTAATAATGTTATATTAGTTTTCTATGGGTCTATGCCACCCGAAATAAAGTTTATTCATTCATATTCATTCATTCATAAACATGCTGTTGCTGAGATCGTGAAGACGTCCCTAACGACCTCATAATTCCTTGTAGGCTACTTGTTTATTTTCAAATGTGTTCATCACCTTATAAAGCGTTATTCTTTGCGCGTGTTTCCGCGCTCAATTGGCAATGGGCTCCCGGCCGCCGCTAGCGGTTACAAGCGTAAATCTAATTAGTACTATTGACATGTTTATATTTATTCTACTAGAAAGTCATTACTTAATGTTAATTATCATTGTTAATTTTGATTTGTATCTTTGTTTGAGTTGAGGCGACTTGCACGTTTAATTGGTTATACAACACGTGTGCCAAGTGGGCGGGTATCAATCAAGTGTACTAATAACGTGCTACATTTATTTTGAATTATTTAAATTGTTGATTAGCGAATGTTCAACATTGCTTTGAGGCAGGCCTTAGTAATAAATCAATTAAAATGAGAGCCATAAATTTTAGTGAAATAAAATTGTAATGTTGGTTATTTATGGCCGTAAACTTGCAAATAGTTTCGAGCCATTAAAATTTCGTCATACGGAGACACTTCAAAAACGAAATAATTTCTCATGTGGCAGTGGTAGACGAAGTGATTTTAACATAAAAATAACGGCGATCAGCACTTAATAAACCACTTAAGATGTTCATTAGGGCGTTTTACAGTCGTTTGATCGTTTTAATGTGGAGTGCGTTGCGGCTGCGGGTGCATTCGGGCGGTGCGTCTCGCGCCAGCCTCGAACTTATAATGGAGTTGTCAGATTGCGCAACGCGGTGAGAACTGCGTGGGCGCAGACCCGCAGGGCTGTCGCTTGCCATCACCGATGACCTCATGACTTACATTATTGGATTTTCTTGGTATTTTATTGAAAATAAGAATTTATAAATGCAGCTATCGAATGTTTTCGAAATAAAAAACAGGCATTTTTTAGTTTTTCGAATGTGTTCAAAATCAATTAAAACAATGGCTTTTTAAAACCAACATATCCTAGTAAAAGCCCCAATCAGAGGATTCTAATTAAAGTTTTATAGGCCTCTAAATTAACATGTATTTTCAAACTGTAGGTACCTACATCAAGTTCAATAAACATAATATTTCTATGTCAACTGCCAACCCTAGAGGAAACAGCCCAAATCGGGAAAGTACTGATAAACAAAGTGTTTCCATGTCACTAACATCACCCACCAATTTACCCGTGTATGATCATGCGCTTGGCTGTTAAACCTTAGACAATCATGTACATAAGTGATTGTTGGCTCTTATTACTTGTTTTACCGTGAGAGCGGTGAATCGTGTGAAGTATGGTTAGACTGACAAATTGGGGGACAGACAAGATATTATCTTACCTTTTCTAAGATTATCCATTTTTCACTGATCGTGATAAAATTTCTGAGATGGTCCGATTAGTTATAGTGTTCTATTATGTTTGGCTTGAACTTCGTATTATGAATTGTTTGTTTTCCTTTTCAGGGCATTCGTGATAGTTCAAATTGCAATGTTGTCTTCAGCGACGAATTTGACGACAACAGAATCGCAGGTAATTTTTGATTATTTCATAGTTGGAAAAGGTTTTTGTGGAGAAGGCGGACATTAGTAGGAAAAGAAAGAAAGTCAATGATACTAAAGACGTACGTTCTACATTTCCAGGAGGTGCCTGTTGAAGTGGAAGATAATGTGGAACTTAAAGTAGAGGAGTACGCCTGGAGTGCGTGGGGCAGCTGGAGCGCCTGCTCCAAGAGTTGTGGCGGAGGCGTCTCTGTGCAGGAGAGACAGTGCTTGCCCAGGTAAACACTTAGTAAAACAAAATACAGAGGTAGAAGGTACGTGCCTTATATAGACTGCAGCTTCAAATCGCGTACACGAGAACAGAGTGGGAAGTTCCTCATTCGAGAGGATATTACGTGGGGATAATATCCACTCGGATAAGGAACTCGATGTGGTTATTATTGCGTTTTGTAAATATCTTTATCAAATGAATAATTCTGATATTGCTTTACAAGATACCTCAGTTCTTGCCAGGATTACGAGTTGTTCGAAAGAGATACCGCGGCCCCGGAAACTAAATGGCAAAAGAGGGAACTTGGTTGGGTTTTAGTCAGTAAAAGTCTGACACTCTCTTCCGCTCCGAAGTTATATGAAGCCTCAGTCTATTTCTGTGGCCTAGTGGTAAAAAATAATAGTTCATCCTTGCTTATGATTGCCAGTTTATTAAAAATAAGTACGATTTTTTTTGTGTCGAAAGGGCATTCATAGGTATATCAACAATCTTTCAAAAGTAACTTTTCAAACATTACATAGTAACTTTTGAAAGATTGTTGATAAATCTGATTAAACATAAACAAACTGGCCTTTTTAGCACTTCGCCACAGAATTCGTCTGTAGACATATAGATGTCGCCAGAAGTTTCTACCAAATATTGACCTCATGCTACCGTGACCGTTTCATGAGTTCACGACTGACTACAATCATAGTTCTACTATTTGTCAGATTAAATAGAAACGTAAATAACAAACTTATAATGTGTGAGTTGTTATATTTACGCTGAACAATCATTATTGCGAGGGACTGCCCCTGTGGCGCCATTTTTTAATTTTTTTGAGCAAATGACATTTAGGACAAGGATGTGTTAGTTTAAGGCTGTTGACATCTTAATTATACATAGAGTTTCTTTGGAACCAGCTGCATAAAACAATGCTGGTGAAATTCCGAGACGATTGGAGCAGATTCTTGTCAATCGTGTATGGTAATAGTTACAGCTACTTTTCCAACACTGTGAAGTAAAGCTTACAAACCGTAGTAAAAACTATAACTTAGCTTCATAAATAATGGTGTTCGTGTAAATTTTCTAAATTTACTGATCGAGTGATTTCTTCGAAACGTATCGCTGTAAGATAACAAATTGGCGAACAAGGCGGTGCCGACAGCGCTTGTTCACGTTAATATCTCATCATGTACAGCATATAAAAGCAAAAATTGTAAACACTAACATTTTACACGCCTATTAAAGTGATTCGCTTAAGCCCCGTTTACACCATCAGACATATCGGATCGACTGCACAACAAAATACGATCGGCAGAATGAGCAATTGAGCATGCTTCTTAAATCAAAAAACGTCAGCATCTATATTAATAATTGCCACACTATCAAATAGGCGTATGATTTACTAGTCAACCGGTACAAAAATTCTAATCAACTAGAAAATATTCGTCTGTTTAATTAAGATCGTTTTGGGCTCGACTTCGGTGGCATTCGGCTGTCGTCGGCGATTAGATCTAGCTCATTTGCGTTTATCAAACGGTTGACATATGCAATTTAGTAATCTGACGGCGTTTGAACCTCAATCAGTTCGGTGCCCGCAATTATTTTATTAGCTTTGATGTTGGTGGTCTTTCTGTGACGGGATAATCCAACTAATATAATTTATGCGAATGCCTTTCGAGATTTTAGAATCAATCACGCAGTTAAGCAAATATAAACTTCATTTAGTACAACACAGAGTCTCCTGAATAATGACAGAGAGAAGCGCAAAGATACAAACTGTACTAGTAGTACCTATTCGATAGCATTAAAGTAATAATCTTTATCAGAATCTGGAAAGAACTAATTTCGCAGACATTCTTAAGTAACTACCATGCAATATTTATTTTTAGACTAGCTTTTGTCCGCGGCTTCGCTCGCGGTTAATTCACAGTTCCCTTTTCTGATTTCCTACCGGCAAATAGCTCTACTGCTACCTGTAGTTGCTGTAGTTTTGCCTATCTCTGTACCCAAAATTCATCAAAATCGGTTTAGCCGTTTTGGCGTGAAGGTGTAACAAACAAACAAACTCACTATTCTTTGACAGAATCTGGAAAGGATTAATTTCACATGCATTCATAAATAACTGTTCTCTTGAACATGCAATATTTTTTTGTAGATGAATGATTTAATTACATTAATTACGAAACTGTTTAAGTTTCATGCCATAGTGGGCGATCATATTGCCATCAAACAGGCACAAATCTTGCTTGAGAAATTTCTAATCGACAAACCCAATCACACTTTGCCCGATTTGGATATCGAAGTCATTACCTCAACAGTCACTCTTGCGACCACTACACAAACAAAGCAGTACTGGCGAAATACGGGTGTACTATTAGGCCTTTCTCTTCGGGAATAACTATATTTTTTTTATTAATAGCTGGCGCCCGCGGCTTTGCCCGTGTGATGATCGAAAAAAAGTATCCTATGTGTTATTTCAGACTATAATCTAGCTCTGTACGGTGTACCAAATTCCATCAAGATCCATTCAGACGTTTTGAAGTGAAACAGTAACAAACATCCATACATCCATCCTCATAAACATTCGCATCCTTACTAATATTATAAAAGCGAAAGTGAGTTTGTTTGTTTGTTTATTTGTTTGTTTGTTTGTTACCTCTTCACGCTTTAATGGCTAAACCGATTTTGATGAATTTTGGTACAGACATAGTTGGGAACCAGGAGACGGACATAGGTTAATAAATATTTTTTTTTTAAAGTGGGATGTGAGGGAGAAAGAGGGAAGAAAAGGAAAAACTTAGCGTTGCTATTACAAATCAATAAGGCGCAAGGGGAACTGTGTTACCCCAAATTTAACGCGGGCGAAGCCGCGGGCGAAAGCTAGTTTATAATATTAGTAAGATAGGTTTTTTAGGAACGGTAAATCCCTCCTTAGCGTCTTTATCCTCTGTCAAATTAAAAATTAATCGTCATTCTATTATTCTAAAGCAAGCTCTCAACTCCTTTCAAGTTAAGAGCAACATTAAATATTCGCTAAGTGTAAAAGTTCCTACATGTGCCCGGGTTAAAGGTTAAACATGCCCTCCCGACCCGGCTCGTACGGTTTTTATCGAGTAAATTAAGGTAATGGAATCCCCGTAGCGTAGCTTGTAACAAGCTGTTATTGTACTGGGAGCATTGATTGCTTGCACTTGGCTGCTTGATTGACACGCATCAGCTCCGATATGGCCGGTAATGAGCTCGCGATTACCGTCCATTTTATAAAGAAGACAAACTTCATTTTTGTCTACATATTTGTAGTTGCAGCACTAATGAGGGATTGCTTTTTTAACATGTGGTAATTGACGTCAGAACGTTAGTTGGATGTGGTGTTTGGCACGGGGGCCGTTTCCCAGGCCTGCCTTGAGTGGTGGTCGGGTTAGTGTGACGTTGTGGCGGTTTATTGACTATAGAATGTGTTAGTAAGAGATTTATGTTGAAACGTCCGAGATTTTGACCTAAATGCCCCTTTTTATGCGGATGGGAAATAATCAAATAACTACCCCGGCTCTAGGCGGAGCGGGGGAGAGTGTCAGACTTTTACAGACTAAAACTTTACCGTCACCCTTCATGTTCCGGGGCTGCGGTATCTCTTTCAAACAACCCGCAACCCCGGACTTAAATGACCCATAAATTCAATATCAAAGCCCCAATTACAATTAAAAGCTAGCTTCTCTAAATACCAACATTCCTTCTATCAGTCATAATTAATAATCCAAACAGATTATTAGAACCGTTACTGGTAATCAGGTCAGGTTATTTACGTACAAATGAATGCTTGAACCGAGATAATTGTAACGAGTCGAGGATCCAGGATTAATACGACCAGATACGTGGTCCTGTTGGGAAGATAAGTAGGTAATCAAAATACCGTCACTCTTAATTAGTGGGTGCCGGCAGCGGCGCCGAGCTTTAACGGTCTCGAACCAGACTAGATTAAATACATACCTATACAAGTATACATATATGTGCTTTAATATCTGCCTATATGTTTTTCATATGAAAAATAAGGGCTTACTCGAGTGGGTAAGTTGAAAAGCTGGGGAAAAGCAATTTGCTGAAACTAATGTCTACGAAAAAATTAATTGATCGTTCGGTTCACTAATGACTCTTTTAGCCGACTTGCAAAAAGAGGTTTTCAAGTGGATTTCATGTTTAGTTTTAGTATTTTCTCTTTATAACAGTTTTGATCATAGGCTATTAACATCTTATTTTTTTATCGATTTTTAATCAGAATGTAGATGGATCTCGAAAATAATGAGTTTTCTATTAAATATTATTAAGTCTTAGATGGCGTTAAATATTATCCGAATCACGAAAAACCTTGAAGCAATTCCACCCAACGCCTATAATGATACAATTAATCAAATTAACTTCTCAATATTCCTTAAATACAGATAGAATAAGTTATAAATTCCCTCATTATAGACACGGACGTACAGACAGACGGTCGATAGTATCCTGCTGATAGAGCGTCGTGGTACATGCTCGACAAATTAGGATAGACGTCGTTTGTCATGAGACTCTTGCGCATAGCCGCGTACGCATTTCATTTGGACGGCAATAAGGCCGGGCATGAAATATTGCTCCTATCTGTTGCGTTTGAAAATTTAGTTAGTTTATTATGTACAGTCAGCTAAAGATATACCTAAGCTATAAGGCTTCAACTACAGTTGAAACTATCTTCAAAATCCAGTTGACGTATTTTAAGAAAAAGTCAACTGTATCTGACGAGCCTTTTTTTAGCGGATGTAAAATCATCAAAAATAACTTTCTCTGGTTTGGGCTGAGCGGGGTCAGGTACCTCTGCAATTGACGAGCCTGGTACTTACCTTTAATGTTGAGTGTACTTCAAGATATTGGTTACTTTATCACCGAATATTTTTTGAATGATGCCAGATTTCGTTACACCAGGGCAAAGACAAGGGAGGCACCAAGAGAGGGTTGAATTTTGGAACTGGGAAGTCCTGACAAATAGCGACTTCTGCAAATACTATAATGTTTTTTATCGTAATAATCATAATCGTTTATTATTTTGTAAGACATAGTTAGTTACATTAATAGGATGTTCTAAGTTAAGCTCGTACTTGCTATGTCTTGTTATACTGACATACAAATTAAAATTATAATTTAATAATCCCAATATGTATAACGAAATAAAAAAAAAACATAAAAAAAAGTAACAAAATATTAAATGTCAATAAAAAAAATTAAAATAACATTTATGTCAATTATCCTTTTAGTACCTTACCTTCGTACCATATTAGACGATAAAATGTAATCACTTAATTTGTAACAGAAAGTTGCAGGTGAGTATGTTAACGGTCGCTTTTCATTTACTTGACTTACAAAGTAATCTTCAAGTGACATCTTTTTAATGGCGCCAAGGAATAGTGATGTACGATTTGATCCGATATTTTACAGTATCGATACAACGGAATGCGATGCTACGATGAATGTTTGGAAATAAAAAACTACCGGTGAATAGATCGTAACATGTTACATTGTCTTAATTTGCATGATCAGTTAATTCAAAAGGAAAATTTCTTAGGACTACAAAAGCACTCCTCAATTTAGAAAAGACTCTTAGAGGAATTAATAAGTACGAAACAATATTTGCATTTGTATTAATACTTTGGATCGAAAAAAATACAAGTATCATAGAAAACGATATGATACGAAACGATATTAATTAGAGAATTGGTTCACAGCCAATCGGCTAATACGTTCTTAGAATCACATTTTATAGTAGCGATCCGGATCGATATGCATACAAGTATCGCGCATCCCTACCACAAAGATACTAGTGATGTTATGCTTATCTTTTTAAAGACCTCTAGATAAATGCTACATAAGTACGGGCGGAACTAATCTTTCTCTTCGTGAACATGAATATTCAAATTTGAGGTTGAGTTTACATTAAATTAATGTTGTGGTCCTTTTATAAGGTGAAGAACATTTGTAAAGTCTGGCTACTAATATGTGGAACGATTTGGTCGGCGATACATCACAACTTTTTATTTTTACTACTTCTAAATTAGATTAACGTGTTTCAACCTATTTGTTAGCGGCTTCGTTGATTTCATTAAAGGAGCTTTTTGTGTTGACGCCGCTCGAATGTTTTGTTTTATTTGCAGTATAAAATATTAACGTAATTACAACGTTAGATTTATCACTTTTAATTAATATTGACATATTGCGTTTGATTTATTTGTTGATATGGTAAAACTGAACCGAAAGAGAAATTACTTTTGCTGTGACAATATTAGGATTTGAAAGTATTTCAGTATTTCAGAAAATACATTTATACGTTTTGTGTGTAATAATGTAGACATTTTAAAATACCTTTGAAAATAGCAATGTCTTAACAAAAGATTAGATACTAGCTTTTGTAAATTTTTCATACATATAAAATTTCATAAAAATTGGTCATGCCCTTAAAAATCTTAGATATTTTTTGATTTAAGTATTTCAGGGTATTTTTTATTCACCGAAGCATGTGGTAGTTATACATTTTTTTTCATGCATGTTCTTTCTTTTTTGTTCCGGAATATGTCTTTCAAACAACTCGCAACCCCGGGTAATTATACAATAGCCTTGGATTCAAACTCGACACCTATGATTTGGCAATCCGACGGTACACCACTACGCTATCACTGCTTCCAAGAAATTAAAACCTCATGCCCTTGTTACAGAAATATTCCACCATTGGACAACAGCAGCATCCCTCCGCCGGTGATCACCGTCAGGGTGACCCGAGAGACGAGACAGAAGCCTGAGACTAACTGTCAGGGAGTCGATAAGAGATACCACGAGTGCAATGATATTGTAAGATTTTATTTATATTGTTTATGCTCTCGGTTTCGCTTGCTTGTTAGTGTTCGGTAATTATCCCACTGAGTCGACGATCAACCGGAATAACTAAGGATTATAAAGTATTTCTCTAGGCCTACTATGACATCTTAAAGCAGAACTTATTCCACTGAGTGAAAGAGATGGTGCTAGACACCCTGTATAGCTCTGTCCCTTTCCCTCAGCGGAATAAGTTCTGCTTTAACACGTCATGGTAGGGTAGCTGTACCAAATTTAATTCAAAGTAGTTCAGTTTTTGCGTAAAATATAGGGAATCCATATTTTAATTTATTCATTTAATCATTTATGTACACACAGTAGACCAGACAGGAAAAAAACATTAAAAATTTGGGTACAAAGGTACTGCTTATTTTTTAAGAAATTTCTGCCAGACGATAGTGTATGAGAGACTACCAGAAAAATATGTGTGTGTGCTTTAACCTATTATAACTTACATATTTAAGTAAATATTAATAAATACTTTTATATATCTATAAATTATCATCTGCCTAGCCTTTTCCCAACTTTGTTGGATCGACTTCCAGTCTTACCAGGTTCAGACGAATGTCAGTATTTTACTTGGAGTGACTTTTACTATAACCTACCTGTAACGACTGTTTAAGGAAGCCGACCAACAGTTGGTAAAAGCCTAAGCAGGTGATGATGATTCAATTGCCAAATTAGTGACGTCACAGGTTGCTATCTCGGCAAAACATCTGTAGGACGTTTTGACAGCTTGTATAAAGTATATTCATTGATTAATAATATCTACAAGCCTATTGTTATGAGTCTTAAGAAGAAATCAGTCACACGAAAGTAAACATTTGGTAGCTATTTAAGATTATGCTTCAAATGTGTATGAAGCACCGATGCGATACAGCATTCCTGTACCATCGGCCCACTTGTCAAGTGTTTTAATTGGCAGTTGTCATTATTGATCAACCAACCGCATAGTTGGCATGAGATTTGACGGCAGATTTTAGCTTCAAAAAGTAATTGATTAGGAGACACCTAAGACCTCAACGTCAGGCTGCATTGTGCCATCTAGCATTATGCTGAGCTGAGGCCCTTTTGGAATGATTATTTAGTTTAGTGTTAAGGTGTTTTCTTTCATTCTTTCTAAATTTAAGAAGGTCGTTAAAATGGGCATAGTGGACGTCGGCAAGAAAGCTGCTAGGCTGAGATGGGTCACGTAAGCCGTATGCATAATGACAGCCTGCTGGGCAAAAGTCTCCTTCCAAAAGGTGCCTATAGATGGACGGCGCTGTCCAGGCCGGCTCAGGAAGTGGTAGCGTGACGACCTGGACGCATACCGACGGCGACGTCCGGGGCAAAAATTAGGCTAGGGGAATAAAAGAAGATTGCCATCTTTTTCTTGTCCTACCCGCAAAAAAAAACAGCAATAATATTTATTATTCAGTGTAAACTCCACCTAATCAGAACCATTATTTATGTAACGTCTAATTGTTTCACCACTAATGAACGTGTTTCCTTCAAAGCAAGCCTTTCTAATCACATTTCTCACGCATTCGTCAATAAAATATGAGTAATGACCCGCAATCATTTGTTCGACCGCTTTGCATTAATATAGCCTTTATTACTGAAGCACTAAATACTGGCAATGAATACTTGATTTATGGTCGAGTATATCGTAAATGTTTCCTTGATTAGCATTGTTCTATTCAATTTGTTTTGTCGCAGACGACATAAATGTTGATTTTACAGTGGTTGCGTATTTCGATATCTGGACACTGGAGTTGGGTGAAGTTGTTGGCCAAAGATCATGAGTCAAACGTGAAGATGATTTGATAGTTTTTATGGTAGATGAATCATTTTGAAAATAACTCAAAGCTGGAGTTAATTTATTAACCGCATCAATATACACTTTACATTGTGATATGTTTACGATTAAGCAAAAACCAGTTTTACCAAGACGTATCGTATGTCCCAGTACTGTTTGGGCTGAGGAGGTCAGATAGACAGTCGCTCCATGTAAAATGCTGGTTATCAGCTGCATCCGATTAGTTTGGAAGTCGACCCCAACATATTAGTTAAAAGGACAGGCAGATAATGATTCATAATTTAAAGCTTTAACGACCATCAATAAGCAATAAGGATATCAGTATGACGTTTTCCAGGATTTTACGAATATTTTTGTAGCATTTAGTTATAACGCTTTAGGAACTACAAATTAGTATCGATAAAGCGATAGATAGACTTAGTTAGTACTATAATTTTATAATCGGTATATGCTATTGGTTTGATAATTATTTAGATTGTTAATCAAGCAAAACAACCTAATTTGGTTGTCATCGAGATAAATATTTATATAATAATAGCACGCGCACGGTAATAATTTCTTACGGTCCTCGGTTTCAAAATTGACGGGGAGATGACTGTTTAGACATTCAGGGTAACCTCTGCTTTTGACATGAACGATGATAAGGGCCTCGTTACCATTTGTCTTTTCCAATTTTCTACCCCTTTTATTTTATTCCCTTTGTTTGGCTTTAATTTAACCGAGACACCAAGATTCGGAGCTGGGGACTCAGTACTATTTGTTTATTTTACAACAGTTGTTTTTCTAGTTAATGGTGTACAAAATAGGGTGTTTTGAATGACTCGCAGAGACGTTGGCGACAAGAAAATTTGTTAAGATTCACCCTTAAGAATTGTGTCATTGTTGTTGACTGGGGAGGTTTTGTTGTTTTTCAGTAAAATATAGCTTTATTTTGAACAGGGAAATAATATCTACTCGCAGTTTCATTGAATTTTCATTTTAAACCTCTATTTTTGTTAGGAGCGTTTATTTTATTTGTAATGTTTGTATGAATTTTTAAAACAGTTATCCCCGATCGATTGGGCTGAATTTTTTGTACACTTTTAGTTGTTGGCAGTAAGCGTGATTGTTTTTGTTTCTTTTTTATAAGTATAATAATTATTTTGTTGCAGCCCTGTCCCGGTGGAGCCAGGAGTAGTCGAGCGATGCAATGTGCAACGTTTGACAGAAGACCGTTCCGTGGAAGATTCTACACGTGGGTCCCGTATATTGATGGTTAGTAGTAATCATTATTGAGTTATTAATCTTCTTTTTTAGAATTCCGTACCGTAGAGGAAGAAAACGAACCCTTATTAGAACACTTTGGTGTCCGTCTGTCTAAAGGCTTTTTCTCGGGAACGCGTCAAGGTATTAAGCCGAAATTAAAACCATATACTCATATCTGTGGTTCCTTTGTGCTATGATTTAAATTAACTTTCTAAGTCTACGCAATCAAAAGATATGACTTTTTATATCGCAATTTCGTACGGAACCTTCTTTGCGCGAGTCTCATTCGCTTTTTTTGGAAGGTTGTTATTGGTTCCTCTTTTATGGAATTAAGAATGTGGTTGAAAAAAACCGGCGCCATACCAAACACACTTTTTCTTAACAACGCACACACAAGCACACAACACACAGTGTGCTTGTTTGGGAAGAAAACTCATCAATAGGAATGCTTATTTAATACATCTATGAATGTTGGTTGCTGCATTGTCTAGTTGTTAAGACTTTGTTTTCATAACTATTCAGAATGGAACGATGAATAACGTAAACATGAAAATATGCATACATATGCATAAACTCCGCCGTTCGCACCTTATGAATATAAACACGAAACCGTTGGAACGTACAGAAGGATTTCTGTTAGTTTCCTATTTTTTGCCAAATATGTGGCATAATTAACCAAAGCTTGTGTCATTGTCAAATGTTTTTCTCCCCAGCAACAAGTTCAGGCAAATTAATAAACGTCCTTACTATAATATTATAAAAGCGAAATCGAGTTTGTTTGTTACTTCTTCACGCCTAAATGGCCAAACCGATTTTGATGAATTTTTGTACAGAGATATTTGGGACCCTGGAGACGGACATAGGCTAAAAAAGGGGGAGAAATAGGGAATAAAAGGGGTGTGAAAGTTTTTTTTTCGATCATCACGCAGTTTAAAGTTAGCTTTACCCCAAAGTAACTATGCCACGCGGATGAAGTCACGGGCGAAAGCTAGTAGGTAATAAAAAGAATTTGTTTTTGTTTCTCATCCACGAATACAGCAAATAAGTACTTAAGGTGTGAAATAGATACAGTAAATATGTATTTAATTTGTGGAAGACTGGCGCTTAAACTAAGCCGATACCAGTATTCTAGAACATCATGTACACCCCGAAGGAAACCTACGAGTACCCTAAATAAGACACTATCCCCCGAATACTGAAACGTCACTCAAAATTTGAGGGCTGCTTAACATTTGAGCAGCTCTTAAACTTTAGATTTTGTATTGTCAAACGTCACATTTGAGTATCTGTTAAATTTAAGTGGTACTTAAATTTTGAGTAACGTTTCAGTATTCGGGGGTATGAATGCTTGTCCATACAAAGGTTCGCGCTAAGTACATAGGGCTCAAACTTGCTCGTCATCATCATGAGACTTCGTTATCCAGATAATATTACAAACTATTAGTGAGTAGGATGATAAGTTAGTAGCAAACCGGTTGGAAGCCAGCGACCGTTGTTGCGGGTTGTTCGAATGAGATACCGCGGCCCCGGAACGTAAAGAGCAATAGAAGGAACCTGGGTGGGTTTTAGTCAGTACAAGTCTGAACTTCCCAAAGTTATTTGATGATTTCCCACTCCAAAAAAAAGCTAGCTACCGTAAGGCCAAAATTTTGTTGAAAATCGTGAAAGGCGCAAAGCGTTTTCTCCTTCGGGCTCCCTTTCTTTAACTGCCCATTTTAGATTTTTTCTTCGCCACATTGGATCATTGGTTACAACTTGTTACGTATTTTTCCAATCCTTGCTCATCGAAAAGCCAGCGGCATGGTGCCAGCTCTACAGCTTATTCGATTACTTGTTCTCTATGTCTATTAACTGAAAGCGTTCGTGTCCCTAGACAAAGCCTAGAGCCACTGATTGTGTTTTGACTGCAAGCCAACTGCTAAAGAGCTTTTCGAATTCAGTTACACAAATGCATCACTGTGTATCTATGTTACTGGATTTTCAAACGCCAAGTTCAGAAACGATGTCCATTTTTGTTGCCGATTACAAGTCATCTATTTTGGCGACTATATTTTACGAGCCTAAGTTACTACGGTGGCCGGGAGTCGTCTCACGGCGCCTGGGGCGCCTCAATGGGTAGCTCACCGTCCGTCCATCTATTGACGATAGGCCGTGTCGTCCGGGCGTTAGTGTTCCACTCGCGCCTCAAAGAGATGTCAGCAAAGGGGTTGGACGGGCCTGCCGGGGTTGCGGGTTATTCGAAAGAGATACCGTGGAAGGAAGCCCGGAACACAAAGGGCGGTAGAATGAACATAGGTGGGTTTTTGATTTACCATCCAAAAAAAAAATACCCTAAGTTACTAAAATACCTATATTTGGCACTCAGGTTACGTGTATGGGATGGGGACTGGACTGTTGGAGGGCGCCTTTCTTGAGCTGGCGACCTCCTACAGAGTTCTCTTTCATACTATTCTTAAAAAAAATGGACCAGTTCGTTACTACCCTGTATATCATTTGATAAGTTTGCAATATTAACTTTGTCAAGTTAACGATTGCGTGCTGGATCTAAAAACCTGGGACTCGGGCACCAAGGGTTCCTTACAAATTTTCGACATAAACGGCTATATTTTGGAAACTGCGTAGACTTATTGGGTTGATTTTTCACAGTTCACAGCTCCAGGGACTTAGTACATATGTCGTTTTAATTTCAACTAGATACCTCCACGCGTTCTGGAGATAAAGGTTCTTGATAGATAGATAGACAGACAGAACGACAACAAAGTGATCCATATTAATAATGTTCTGATTTTTCCTTTTGAGGTACAGAACCCTAAAAAAAACAGCTGATGTTACTTGTTAGTGAGTGGTGTGCATACCAATGAAAAAGGTCTAGAGATATTAGTTTTCTGTCCAGTTATTATTTATAGTATCCCTTTTAATTTCTTTAGTAGAAGTTTGTTATATTTTCCCTTTAATAGGTCTTACTGTGTTTCTCTGACTTGTTGAACAAATGGTATATTGAAGATATTTTGTGTAACTTAACGTGTCTACAGTGGTTGGTAGTATTTGGAAGTTACGTGGAATAATCCTTTTTTGCTGCAAGTTTCAATGCAGTGAGTGTTGTAAATTATTCACGAATTTTCATACAACATTAGTAAATGCTAGGTGCAAATACTATGTTTTGTCGTTGGTGTTCACTGAAATCCTATAGCTTACAAGTCGTTAGAGATTTCTTTACTCATTAGTTGTGGTGGTAATAAATATTATTCAATAACGAGTCAGCCAAAGCAAAAGCGTCATTATTTTAACTTGAAAGAAAACCTTTCCATGGATAAGTATTTTAACGTTGCTTGTGGTTTTATTCATCTTCTGCAAAAATAAGACTGACTCCTGCCAATCTATTGATCAATAAATATCTCAACTCATCATACGATCTCACTGCACAAACAAGGAACAACAATTTGCAGAACATTATAGACGTGACAGAAAAAGGAGAACATACTAATTGTGTGTCGACAGCTAATCTAAGTTATTACATCGCTTGTTTGCGAATTCGATACGCTTGTTCTGTCAATTTGCTCGCCAATAATCTGTCAGAATTGCCAGTTGTTTTATGTATTGGCGATAAAATTGAATTGTTGACGACTTCTAATAAATTCTAATGTCTTGTCTAATGTATGTCCTGTAAAATTGACAATGAGCACTTGGTCTGCATCGTTTGCTTTCTGACACCGACATTATCGTATTCGACATTGTAAATGATAGCTCGTTTGTTTCTAACGAGGGTCTCAGTTTCTCAATATTTTGTGTAAAGGGAGAACGGTAATTGTAGGCATAACCTATCGATGCCAGTTTTATGACCGTTGTTGCGCAGTTCCGAAAGTTGTGTTCGTTAGTGTAGGGTGAGGTCAAAATATGGACCGATAATTATTTTTCTCATCTTGTTCACCATGGTATGATACTCGGTCTTTCCAATTATTTTCATTAAGTAGACCCCAACAGCGAACAAAATGCAGAAAATGTTCTTCTTCTGAGCCATTTAATTCTTAGTAAGTTTTGTGCTGATTAATATATCGCCGAGGGAAGAGTAAAATGCTATGCAGCAGACACTGGACCTGTGGTAGGACAGTTCACGTCACGTTTGACGTCACAGTTGGCAAAGGCTAAGTGTTTGACCTTTGCACTAAGTGCCGCGGGTTCGCTACCCGCACGGAGCAAATATATACAATCTGTCCGATCACGGACTAGCGATATTCTATATACCTATATAACAAACATTCTAGTAACAAATTTATTGATTTAAAAAAATACTACAATTTTTTTTCATAAAAAGTTCACAATAATTTCGTTGTTTTGCATATTTTTAAAGTTATTAAAATGTATGATTATCATTCATTAATTTAAACGACAGACAATATTGTTGCCCTCTGAATAAACCTATTGTCGTCTCAGTAAAACCATTCAACACTTTGAGAGATATGATTATTTTTTGTACACGCATAGAGAATATCTCAAAATGGCTGCCAAAAAGCGGGGAAGTAAATTAGACCCAAGTGTGTAGCGTAATAATATATCAAAACACTCGTCACATATGTATCTAGAATATCGTTAGTTCATGACCGGACACTTTGTTTATAATTATGGACTACAGATAGATGTTCCGAGTGTGACTGTGTGTGTGTATGCAAGATCATGTTTGTAAACACACCCACAATACAGGAGCAATAATAATAATTACTGGTGCAGAGCAATGTTTAAAAAAACTTCTGAACATAGCAGTAATTTTACCCAGATCTTATACAGTTGTTAAAAGAAAAGCACTCCATTATTATTTGTTTGTCTAGGCAATGCACCATGCACGCTAAACTGCCGGCCCCTGGGGCAACATTTCTACGCGTCACTCTCGCTGGTCGCAGATGGAACTCCCTGCACCCGACAAGGCTACCGAGCGATATGTGTTCAGGGGACTTGCAAGGTATGTATTTTATTTGAAACCGAACTATTAATATTATCTGCAAATCATCTGCATAACAGTTAACAGATGTGCTGCTGTAGTACTTAGGCCTCTCAAAGCCTCGAGATGTCGCCACCTAACCGCGTAGTCGGGTAGTGACTTTAGGCATTAATCTAATTCAAAGGTGTCAATGAGGGGTGGTTATTTAAATGGGATCCTTTCTCACCTCAATGGAAGAAATGATTTCCAGTTTTCTATTAAGAATGTTGGAATCCTATTTTAGGAGTTGTCTATCACGCGATGGCTCCCGGATACCGTAAACGCGGGTCTACGGGAGAACTTATATGATGATTTCAAATCCAAAATAAAAGCTTTCAAAACCAAAAAACATATCTGTTTTACTATGGTGGGTCCTAATAAGCCAGATATTTTATATTAAGATACTCCCAGGCGTTACACTTATGACTGGATGTGTCAAGGGCGAGTCTGGTGCATTCGGCCCTCATGAAGTCTCTTCTAGCTTCCATCCTGGCGTTTACTTCCACGAACTTGTCTCTGCTCAGCAGACAGTCACCGCAGGAATCATTCTCCAAGACGTACTAAAACAAAAAGTCAGAATTGAAGGGGAAATCGTCGGACTTAAAAAGAATAGGTGTTCATTTTGGTCAGTGGTAAATTAAGTAGTCAGATTATTATAATGTAATATTAAGTGTTGGTTGATATTATGTTTATAAACTTTGCATGAGTTTTGTTTCAAGACATAGTTAATATATGTCCAAGTCTACATTCTAAGCTGGTCTCTACCTATTAAGTTTACTTTTCGTAATTCCGGGGATACCTTTTATTTTCTAACTAAATGCATAGTCCTTTTAAGACTTATAGTTGTCACATTATCAATGCAAATTGTCGGACCAATTTTATCATATTTGTATGCAGACCACGTTTCGGCAAAATGTCTACATAGACCGACGGAGACATGAGTGTAAAGCTTGCAATTATCTGATTTTGTCACCGTTTCGCTTTAGAAGGAACTACCTTTTCAACTCCCTCAAAAGCTTTCCTTTAACAAGGAGATTATGAGTGATTGGGAAATAGTGGCAGCATCCTTCTCCCACAGGTATTGCATTTTAATTGGAGTTTTATTGTAAGTTTTTTTTTTAAATCGTTGCCCCACACTAGTATCGTATTGTCCTGTATCCTGTGTGCGTTTACATACATTTAAACTCACATACACAAACAGCCAGACCCGAAACAACTATCTGTAGGCCATACAAGTATTTGATCCGTGCGGGGATCGAACCCGCGACACGCAGCGCAGCAGTCGATCGCTCAGCCACTACGCCAACCGTGCGCTCAGTTAAAGAATTGATACACTTTGATTTCATGATAATAAGTAGATGTTGTAAGTGTCGACTTTGTTGTCATTGCGGGTGAATCCTGGATGAGGTTGGCACTGGCCTATGCAGATTACACACACGCACACATTCACATACACACACACACACCTCGAAATCGTCGTTGTGCGTTCATATTGATAGAGAGGCCTACTATATCTAGGAGTAGGTGAAGTCTGACTGTGGATGATAATAAAGTAAGGTTCAATGTGTGTTTAGAAACATTATATATCATTACGCCTGTAATCCCCGAAGGGACAGGCAGAGGTGAATCTAATATTACACCTGCTATTTGACAGTTATATCTCATGTCAGTTATATGTTACTTCCTTATCAAGTAGGAAGAGAGAGTATTGCCATATGAAAAAATCCCATCGAACCCAGCACCTCCTGCTCAGCAGTCGCACTAACGAGCACTAGACCCACGAGACCATAAACATTATATAAGGATGACATAATGAAAAGTCTGTTAACCATGAAATTTTACTACCCTAATACCAAAACGATTGTTAAAATTCCTTTGGTTTATCTATTCTTTGAAGTTTTATATTGGTCTAGCGGTCACGGGCATACAATGATTAGTTCCTATATTTAGGATTTGACGTCACACAGAACAGTGTATACCTTGTTGTGTTCCGCTCAGTTTGTCAATCCTATTCGGATATGAGTATGGCATTGTGAAGTGCATTTACAGTTGCTAGTGTTGTGACGTAAGCTCTAGGAATACGTAGAAACGTCAATTTGGTTGACTATGTAGCATTGAGGCAACATTTGAGCTCGACACACATTCGGCGTTATTCGCGCGAGCAATAAAGCTAGATGAATTGTCTATTGAGTATCGAGTGAGGTGGCGTCTGGTGTTGCTCTATAAACTATTCAATCGTTGCAACACTGTGGCACAAGGACGCTGTAATCGTAAATTATTTAGTGTATTGTTTATTACGTGGTAATGATTCGTTTGTCGGGTGGTCATTGCGGCTGTTTACGTGTGGTACTTTGCCCTCTTGGTGTTGTCAAGCTGGCAGATTCATGTTATTGGCACGAGCCTTCAGTTTAATAAGACGAGTTTCTTCGCAACCTTACGTATTGTTTGAAGTTGTATCATGATCGTCATTTTTTATTTAATTTAAAAGATGTCATCGGCAAACTTTAAGCCGAATGATCTAAAATCTGAGTAAATATTTTTTTGTGATAAAACTCACATAGAGTCCAAAGAAAGAATTTACGCATTTGATTTAGGCTTTTAACGATTCGACATTTACTGTGAAAGAGACTTCAATTACCGACACAATAGCGATGGGAAGAAATATGGCTTGCCAAGCTAGAGCGGTGATAAAATATTAAGATACGTTAATAATATACTGTTAGCGCCTCTGAGGGCATGATAGCTTAACAGGCTGTTGTGGTTTAGTGGTAAAGTCTTACTTCTTAGACTTACTCGTACGTCTATTATGTCGTGAATTCGAATCCAGGAAGGGTTTTACTTTTTCTAATTCATTTAATCAATACTGTTTTTAAAAAGATAATGGAAAACATCGAGAGAAAACTGGGAAGTCCCAGAATTATCTTTACTAATATTATAAAAACGAAAGTGAGTTTGTTTGTTACCTCTTCACACTTTAATGGCTACACCGATTTTGATGAATTTTGGTACAGAGATAGTTGGGAACCAGGAGACGGATATAGGCTATATGGGACGTGAGGGAGAAAGAGGGAAGAAAAGGGAAAACTTAGCGTTGCTATTACAAATCAATAAGGCTCAAGGGGAACTGTGTTACCCCGAATTTAACGCGAGTGAAGCCGCGGGCAAAAGCTAGTAAATTTTAAGATAGTCGTGACATCCACCAGTCTTACATAGAAAAGTACTGTGCTGTGTCCCAGCTGTCAATTAAGGCTGTTTTTGTTTGGCTTGACGATCTGCTTCAGGATGCAGACTTATATGGCCAGTCATCGCCTAGGCTAGAGGTGTGGAAAGAGAAAGGGGACGCTTAGCCCAGCAGTGGGACACGATGAAGGCTAGTGTCAAAATATACTAAATAATTTGTGTTTGGCCGCAACTTCCTTGATGTAAAGCGAAGATACGGCTTAAGAAAACACCTATTCACTCGAAGCTTGAAGAGATTCAGATTATGGTGATCGGAAAACAGAAATGCCGCGGCAGTAAATTACACAGGTTTGCATAGCAAATGTTGGATCATAGCGTTTTGTTCGGGTCCTTGGCTTTCAACCTTGGGTCCTTCGCAGTAACTCTGCTCGTCAATTGATAGAATAGGAGAATGAGATTGTGCAATCCTTACTAATATTATAAAAGCGAAAGTGAGTTTGTTTGTTTGTTACCTCTTCACGCTTTAATAGCTACACCGATTTTGATGAATTTTGGTACAGTGATAGTTGGGACCCTGGAGACGGACATATGCTATTTTTTAAAAAAGATTGAAATATGAGGGAGAAAAAGGGAAAACTTAGCATTGCTATAACAATAAATAAGGCGCTAGGGCAAAAACTACAAGTAGCCGGTACATGCAAATCACTAAAGGAAAACTGTGTTACCCCGAATTAAACGCGAGCAAAGCCGCGGGCAAAAGTTAGTTCCAAATAAAGTATTAGGTTTTACTAAGTAGTGTCGCGTACTTGTGTATGAACCCTCAGCTTATTCGTGCTAACGCCCAGTAATTTAACTAAGTTAATTGCAATTAATCGATTTTATGACTTAAGTTATATTTTATAATATAATAAACCACTGTTATAGTGAAAATGTTGATTGAGATTTGTTGGATTGCGTTCAGAATTTATTGATCCTAATCACTCGTTTCTAATTAGTGGGCTGTATTGTCATTTAGAAATACCTTAATGAGATACTATGAGAAGCCAGATTTAAGGTTCGGTTCGGTCACTGGCCACCATCAAATTCTATTGGAGTATCTGTCTGAATTCGGTGTCCGCGGCTGGTATGCAATTTGCCCGAACCTCTTTGATTAGATACAGTACGGCCAACGAGAAACGATACCAAATGTAAACAAAACCCATGCTGAAACCCCATCTAAAATGGCCGCCCGAATGTTGGCGAACCCGTCTTAACGTTGTCATGTTTTTGCCGGGAGAACGAGACATTACGACAAAGGCACAAGATGGAAAGAGCTAAATATTAGATTGTCAACGCCACAGTTGTTCTTTAGGTTAATGACCTTTCGTATCGCTGCTAGTTGGCCTTAGTATAGAAGAAAAGGTTCCGTACAAACTTGCAACATAAACCGCCATTTCTTTTGACTGCGTAGATTCCACACTTCACAGATCCAAGGGACTAGAGACTTGAGTGTGGGGTTTTAATTTCAACTCGATACCTCCACGCGTTCCCGTGATAAAGGGTCTTGATAGACAGACGGCCAACCATATGATCCCATAAGGGTTACGTTTTCGGGCCTGTGGACGGCTGAGCAATGGGTAGCTCACCGTCCGTCCGTCGATTGACGACAGGCCGTGTCGACGGCGCGTTCGTGTTTCACGCGCGCCTCAAAGAGAGTCAGCAAAACAGAGGGGCTTGCCAGAGCCTCCGCCTGCCGGGGTTGCGGGTTGTTCGAAAGAGATACCGCGGCCTCGGAACGTAAAGGGCAATAGAAGGAACATGGGTGGGTTTTAGTCAGTACAAGTCTGACATGCCCCCCGCTCCACCCAGAGCGGGGGAAGTCATTGGATGATTTCCCACCCGAAAATCATCAGCTTACGATATCACAACTCTTAATTTATCTATACGCCCGTATATTTCATTGATGTCTTATGCCCTGTTTGTATCGCCCAGCTGACTAGCGCTAGTGAAACTGTCGGTCTCGTGACGGAAGCCGGCGGCGCCAGTCGGTATGCGAGAGATCAGCGATTAGCGCCACCCACCGCCCCAGGCCACGAGACAGTTTCTTATTCCGACACGCTTTTATGCGTAAATGGTCAATATTTTGCTAATACAAAAATTATATTGGGTGGATAAATAATCACTTAATCGCTAAAATAATCTAGAGAAACATAAAATTATATCGTTTTTGGTAGTGCAGGAAGTTGAAAATGTTCTACCCTTTCTTGATTAGTGACCACGGTATGCAATTTAATCTACTTTAAAGGCGGAGGAACTCAAACCCAAAACATTTGTTGCAATTAGATCAGTTACATACATTTTTCATTGAATTGTCAAAGTGTAATTAAAAAGAAGAAAGTATGTGAAGAAAGCAGTTCAGCTTCGCAAAAGGACGGCCTCCCTGTGGTGTCGGCGACCAACAGGCTTCTGAGTGTGTTGTCGGACAAAGTGGACAGCCAATTTTTGAAGCAGTGGTCGCTCATGCATGTCCAGCATCTTGATTGTTTTAAATTTTACTAAAATAGTTTTTAAGTTTCTTCTACAAATATAAGTATTATTTTATTATTATATGGAATTAAAACTTTATGTGCCTGGTCTGAAATAAATATTTACAAATTTTGAGAAAAAAATATCATGACACTTCGAGACTACGTTTCTGTTTACCTACTTTAATTAAATTAAATTATATTGTTGCTTATAAGTTCACCATCATCCCAACCATAATATACCAACATAGTAATATTCGCATAACAATAGGCTTCCGGAAGGTTGTGCCCAAAGCTTCTTAAATTAATAATGTCTGCGATAATGCTTCTATTTATAGTAATGTAGATAAAAGCATTACAAAGTGCGCCATACATCGCTGCTTTTACCTTGGAGCAGATATAACGAAGCATTGAGACACCTACGTGCAAACAATGAGGTTAACAGGACTGTATATAGAATAGGTGCGACGCAAGAGCAAGGGAATTCTTGCATTCCATCCCCTTTTACGTAGTCAGCCGCGGGCGCAGCTTGACACCGTCCGACATGAGCGGAATACCCTACACGTATAGCTACATGTTAATTAGTCTCATGACTAGGGTTACCATTTCTGAATTTGAAAAGTACGCCGGATTATTTGTGATTCTGGATATTTTACTTTTAATCATTGTTTTTTAGGCAGACAATAAGCCATTTATCGTTTTTTTTTTGAGGGGCTGGTTACCAAATAATAAAAGACACTCGGGTTGATCTTCTACTTGTCAGGTAAAGCCGCGTTTGCCTGGGTGGATGTGGATGGTTGTGACCGCCCATTACATGCCGAGTTTCCTCTGTGCCTCGGAAATTAAAGTCTTTTGTTACCTTCAGCTAGTCAGTGGCCTGAAATACTGACAACCAGTCTTACGGGGTACCATTATTACTCAGTACTACATGGCTTGAGTCTGAGGATGCCATGGCTGGAGAAAGCCCGGATGGAATCCTAAAAAGCCGGGAAAATTCTGACAGATGGCCCCCGTATCCACGACGCACAACTTTGACAACTTACAAATAGTGGAGCTCAACATTTGCACACATATTCGCGTTAATTGCCGGTTGGTAAACGTCAATCATTTGAACATTTTAGCCTCAAGATAACGTTTGTAATAGATATATAATTGCAGCTCCACTGACAGTTTATTCCAAGAAACGCTGTATTTAAGTTATCCAAATGAGAGGGGCTCGTAATCTCTTATTTATTAGTCGTAATGTAAATGTTATGAGCTGTTTATGATATTTCGTACCATATTTAATATTTTGATGCAGACATTTCATTTGTAAATGTTTAATAAAAACCGGCGTCACTGGAAGTTTGTTGAGTCAATCGAGAATTCGCGTTATTTCCGCGGCTTAGGCACTTTGTCCGCTATCATAAAATCTTAAACATGGCCGTGATTGACTTGTCAACTACTACTGTCCTGTCAGAGACCACTCTAATCTTGAATTTAAAGTGCCTGTGCCTATTTTAAAAAGGGTGTTTGTTTTAAAATGGGTTACCCTAGGTTCTAGAATAACTAAAAACGCCTATTTGGCATCTAAATGATCGGGTCAAAATTTGCTACGAATTATGTCTAGTCATCATCTGCCTAGCCTTTTCCCAACTTTGTTGGGGTCGACTTCCAGTCTAACCGGATACAGCTGAATACCAGTATGTTACATGGAGTAACTGTCTATCTGACCTCCACAACCCAGTTAGTATGTACTAGGTAATACGATAACAACAACACCCTCTTGGTAACACTGGTTGTCAGACTTTCGGGATACTGACTACACCAAAAAAAAAACAATGTTTAGAATTATCAATAACTCCACATCAAATATTGAAGAAATGAATTAATTATAAATAAAGGATAAACGTCCTCAAGACCGTTTTCGGTCATAGCAGAGATTGGTAATCGGCGCAAGAGATATTATTGTGCATAAGTGTGTGCGAAGTCACAGGTATCTGTGCCTGCTCATATAATGTGTATACTCTCTCAAAGTTGAATGGAACGGCAATCCGATAAAACCAGAGATAGATCAGGTGCAGGACAGGGACAATATGCTTTCCGAGGCACGGGGAATAACACGACCAACTTCCAAAGGCTGGGTTAATGAGCATGAATTTATAATGGAAATATAATCCAGTAACATTTGTTGCTTAATCCGGGAATTTAACACTGGATACCCCGGACAGCAGTCACGGCTGTGACCAACGGGGCAGTTAAAGAAGAATAATTCTTTCTCGCATGTCAGCCGTCGACTTTACTTCTTCTTTCAAATTATTACTTACATTACCCTCAAAAGTTCCAGGGTTGCAGGTTGTTTGAAAGAGATACTACGCCTCCGGAACATTTAGAGCAAAAGAAAAAACATGGACGGGTTTTAGTCGTTAAAAGTCGGAAACTAAGTTTTACGGAAAATATTTGAACATTACCCATCAGTAAAAAAACTCGTGCAACTTTTCTTTGGACTCCTTCCAAATTGAATTATTATAACAGCGTATAATGAACTTCACCTAAATGAACAGTACCAATAAGCGATCCGTTCACGACTTTTACGATAAAATCAGAGTTGGTGTCCATTTGTATATACGTATATATAAATAAACTGCTATGAAATATGCTATGCCATACCACTAACCCAGAAACTATGTCAATGACTGAATCAGCCATTTTATGGTATACTATAAATATCAATATAATGTAGTATTCCGTTAGTACGGTTGCCTATAATTGCCGAATTATCATTTTCTTTTGCCATACAAAAAAAAAGATTTTCAAAAGTTTTTAAATTTAGAAGTATTTTCTGACTGCCGTTGGTGAAGTAGTCGCAAGTATTAGGGCGATCGTGAGCTTTTGGTACGATGCGCAAGTTGGGAAAAATGTGATTGTGACATAAGGTTCAGAATATTTAATGGCCTGAACAAAGTTTGGATTTGTAGGCACAACTCAATAGAGACGAGACTAACTGTAGTAGTTGGTAGATGCTGGTGAGATTCTGGTTCAATATATCAAATAAAACAGCGATGGAATTATAATTCGTGTGTGTACGACAATCACAGTTGCAAGAGCTGGGTTGCCACAGTTCGCTCATCAATTTACATTTAATGTTGGTGTTGCTATTTTTATTATAATTAAAATATCTAACACTATCCATCAACCAGGCTAAGACTAAAATGTGCCTTAAACTTTCCAGACTTATTGTTAGGTTTTATGTAAGTTTGTTTTACTAAGAAACATTGTGAGACCTGAGATTTCTATTTTGGGAAAATTTATTCAATAAGATGTGATAAATAAGAAGATCTCAATACAAAAGGTAGTTTAAAAGCAAGCGTGCATACCTAACTCAAAGGACGTGCAAAACTATATAAACTGTGAGATTGATGTAAAAAACCACGATTTCGTGCGGTGTTTGTTTATTAAATACTCGTAACAAAAATAAAAACCATTTGAATATCTACTTAGAGAACTTTAAAGGCATCTAAATAGCGGGAGACGGTACGGGCGTCGAGAGCCGTGAGACATACTTCCGGACACCGTAGACACGGATCCGTGGACGGTGAGCAATGGGTAGCTCACCGACCGTTCCTCTAGTAAGACAACAGGTCATGTCGACGGCGCGTTTATGTTCCAAGCGCGCCTCAAAGAGATGTCAAGTAAGCGCCGGTCCCTGCCTGCCAGGGTTGGTGGTTGTTCAAAAGAGATACCGCGGCCCACAAAGGCGGAACACAAAGCATGTACATCCATCCATGTTCCTTGTATTGACCTTTGAGGAATATCACAGTTGTACTGACTAAAGTCATGCTTCGCCCACAGCGGCAGAAGTCATTTGTTGATGGTCAAATTGTAAAAAGGCATCTAAACAATATTCATTAGATTTTCGGTATTCAATAGGTGTAATTTATGATTAGCGATATGTTAAGGTTTCTATGGATCTTAGCCAGTCAAAATAAAGTTTATTCATTCATAGGTATACCTAATTATTGGATGGGTACTTTTTTCTTTTGCGGAAGGGAAATCATCAAATAACTTTACCCCGCTGTGGGTGGAGCGGGGCATAGAGGCAGACTTGTACAGACTAAAACCCACCGATGTTCCTTCTTTTGCCCTTATGTTCCGGGACCGCGGTATATTTTTCGAACAACCCGCAACCCCGGCAGGACAACGGTACATATGAAGGTGTATTTAAACAATTTCATTCCTGTGTCGTCTAATAGCATTGTCCCATAAATATAACATGAAACACATAATAATTACTATAATTGGTGTCAAATCATACATGGCCATATTTATGTTCTCTATGAGTTTTATGTGGCAATAAACAGAGGTGTAATGTAAACTATCGTAAAATAAAATAAACTAGTGGTTTGTGAACATGAATATTAATTTATGTTTATGATGGCGCCAAATTGATCCCTTTTAAAAGTCAAGCCGATATTAGATGATTTACTCAAGAGAATGGTTCTCTTGAGTAATAAATTTTAATTTTTAGGGTTCCGTACCTCAAAAGGAAAAATCGGAAATGATCACTTTGTTGTCCGTCTGTCTTTCTGTCTGTCAAGACCCTTTATCTCAGGAAACCCTGGAGGTATAGAGTCTGAGGTCCCTTGGAGCTGTGAAAAAAACAAACCCCTTTTGTTTTTTTTATTTTCGGGGTGGGAAATCACCAAATAACTTCCCGCGCTTCCCCGGGTAGAGCGGGGGGGAGTGTCAGACTTGTGCGGACTACAACTAACGCATGTGAACCTTCTTTTGCCCTTTATGTTCTAAAGCCGCGGTCAACCCGCAACCCGGTCTGCTATACGTACGTCTGATATCACTTTTAGCTCTAACATGCAAAATAATTCTTAGATGAAATGAAATAATATTGAATAATACGTATTCTCAAAAAACATGTTCAAGAAACGTAATAGGCGGTCTATTTGATGAAGTATCTAGCTCTCAATTTTATGATGGACATTTTTATTTGTATTAAGCTTTTTATTTGTCTATTATATATATAGTTTTACAAGGAGGGACCACTGTTTGTGCTTAGCAAGGTTTATCACTCGATTTTTGCGTGAGTTTCAATTGTTTGATTAGTTTCGCTTTTAGAGACATGTTTGATTAAACTTCTTTTTGGGATTTAAACTTAATCAATAATCATTTTGATAGTGTCGCTTTGTGATGTTTAGTAAGAGCATGACTATAGAATATAATTGAGTAAATTGAGGTTGGCAACGAGAGCTCCAGCTTACCGCCATAGATTTAGTTTATTACTTAATTCAAAACGAAATTTTATTAAAATAGTTCATCAAGAATATTTAATTGCATGCTTCGCGAGTAATGGTTTTATGAAGGGTACGTGTACAGTCGACCTCACAATTGCTTCCACGATAGATACTTTCTTTTTGACGCCCCCTTGTGGGAGTCATGAAGGTAGGTACCTAAAGTGGTAACATTAAAAATTTATATAAATGTTGGAACTTATAATATTCCCCAATAGTAAATAGAAGATTCACAGGTATGGTGGGTATGGTGTGTAACAAAAAAATACATATATATATTGGAGATCAATATGCCTTTCGTTAGGGGATTTTTCACCATTTTTTTTTTGTATAAGAACAAGATTCCAAAAAATTTACTTTTAAAAGATAAAATTGTTCTATTAATAAGATGCATGTCATGTTCACAAGACCTGATGGTGTCGATCAATTGAAATACTTCAATACATTTGGTGCAAGCTTTACGAAATTGAATCTCCGAAGCTGTGACGTGGTTGCATTAGTGTAAAGTTCGTGACACAACGAGATTCAAGGAATAAAAGACGATGCAGTTTCCTTTTTTATTCAGGTGGGATTTCCCATCAGCAAAAATGGTTAATTAATATTTAAACTTTCGTCTCCTATAAACCCTTATATGTATGAATTTACAGTTTTTATTTTAAAACGTTGCCACACACTAGGAATTTCTCCTGTATCGTGGTTGCGTTTACAAATGTTAAACTCACATACGCAAACAACCAGACCGGAACAACTATCTGTAGGCCATACAAATATTTGTTTCGTGTGGGGATTGAACCCGCGACACACAGCGCAGCAGTCGATCGCTCAGCCGCTGCGCCAACCGTGTCGTCGAATATTCTTTTATAATATACATAAACTTGTGAACATGCTTTCTTGAATTAGCGGTTTGGTTAGAGATTTTGTTGGTGAATTTAAGAGGTAAAAAAATGGCAATAAATGAAAATAATTAATCCTTAATAATAGCTTGAATGATTGCCTCATTGGTGTAATGGTCACAAGCGCAAATGTTAAACATGAGATCCTGAATTCGATTCCATGGTCAGCCCGTGTTGTTGGGTTCCCCATTTGGAATTTCTCAGTATTAGCCACGTCTGGCTTTGTGCCCAGTCGATGGCAAAAGGCTCACCCCTATTATATTACCCCTTTTTATAAACTACCTTGGATTAGTAGGTAGTCTAGGCTTAGGCTTAAACCGATTTGGTTAGTACGCAAACGATTTCCATCGCGAGTAGAAAACGGTCAAATGCTTAGTTTTCTCAAGAGAACATAGTGTTAATACTTTGTGTTTTCAATCATTATGTTTCAGTATAAATAATTCTCAGATGATAAAGCAATTGTTTAAAAATTAAATAATGTTTAACTATATCTGTGTGAAACAAAACATAGATGATGTTATTGTATAGTTTGTGCGTGATTTGTCTCGTGTGACCAAAACATAAGTCATGCTGGGATGTGTGTGTCTGTGTCGGGACCACTCTGTCAGTTTGTCGGTTTTCCACATATGAATGCGCGCGCGACGCGTGCTTTGCGCGTCAGTAGTGCACGACAACGCGGCTTGCGCGCGGTTTACAGCGCATACGCATATCTGCCGGGAAAACTCGTGCATCGTAACGTTCGATTTTTATAAATTAAAAAGCAAAATAAGTGTTTTTGTTGTTGGTTACAAATTGAAAGTGTGTGTTTGGATTAGTATTTTTTTTACGTTTTGCGTTTGGAACAAAATGCATTTTTTTAATGACATAAATTGGTTATTTACCCAGTTTTGACAAATCTAATTTATATTTTATACTTCCTAAGATATCTCGAATTTAAAAAATCAATTCTACTTCATGTTTATTCAAAGACAACATGTTTATTTACTGGCGCCACGAAAGCTTTCACGAAATCACCCATCCGTATTAGCGTTCGCTTTGAAGCGAATAATTTAATTTCCGTTAATATCTCTTATCGTCTACAATAATAATTATATTCTCCGCTAAGTGTTGTAACCATCGCGCATGGGTCAATGACAATCCCATGTTAATTTGATGGCTGTCAAAGTTGCTTGTTGAGTAGATTGCATGGTCTGCATGGCAACTGGAAAGTCCCGTACATTCCGGATGCTTATAAATACTAATCTTATCAGTTTCAAATAACAAAAGAATGTCAAAGGACAAGATATTAACGTTAAGATATGCAGTAAAAATGTTCTTAAGAAACCGTTAGGAAATAGTGGATTGTGACTAATTTTCGTCGATACTGTATGTTGATTGAAACATGAAACTGCACTAAATGCAATGTATCTTTACATTTGGGTGATATTTATTTACAGCTTCCTGTTTTTACTTTCGTGTGAAGTTTTAGATGCAATGTGGATTAGGTAAATAAAAGTAATGTTAGAGATTATTTTCCACATTCCTTAAGATCTACATCTTAAGGAATGTGGAAAATAATCTCTCTCGAATTAAACATCTCTAATGCTTTGATTTTGCGACTCAGACGTTGTCAAGTGACGTTGGAATTGTTTTAATTTAATAAAAGAGGAGTAAGTATTTTTTATTTTATTTTGATGGGATATCATCAAATAACTTCGCTCGCTCTGGGCGGAGCGGGAGGGAGTATTAGACTTTTACCGACTAAAATCCACCCATGTTCCTTATTTTGCTCTTTATGTTTCGGGGCCGCGGTATCTCTTTCGACCAACCCGCAAACCTGGCAGAAAGGAGTATGTATAAGATGGCGTTCTATAGTTTTTTGGCATTTTGTAAAAACAGCTACAACAAAATATTAATTAATTTAAAAAAAATACAATATCTTAACTTTTATGCCCACAGATATTTTCTTACTAATTCAATCTTATAGTTAATATCAATAATCCTCCAAAAAGTATGCAAATTAAGGTTAAGTTAATGACCTCTTTAAAAAAATGGTAAATCCAAAGGAATCCCTTCAATTCTGGCTGAAAACTAACATTAAGTATATCAATTAATGTCGGCGACAGTCCGTTGATCTTACAGTCTGATCGAAAACAATTTTTGGCCGCGTCATCCGCGACACTGGTTGTGTTAATTTTTCATTAAGAAATTATTAAAAGACCGCTGTAAAAACTTCATCAGTGATCAACTAATTGGGGTTACTACAACGTCGATTAACATCTGCTGTAGGGCTGACAATACTGAGAAGCGATAATTGCACTAATTAGAGCTGATGGTACTGAAGGAGCTTGTGGTTAATAATACAGCCCCTCAGGTCGATCTGCAGGTTAAGCCGCGGTTGTCTAGGTTTGTCCACGTATGGATGACCACCCATTGCATACCGAGTTTCCTACGTGCTTCGTCGGATAGCACGTTAAACCGTTGTTCCCAGGTGTCATTAGTAGATCTTTAAAGTCGAAAGTCTGACAACAAGTCTTTGTTTCTTGAAAGTCTGACAACCAGTCTTTGTATTACCTAGTACTAACCGAGTTAAGGAGTTCAGATAGGCAGTCGGTCCTTATAGAGCAACTGGTATTTAGCTGCATTCTGTTAGACAAGCCGACAGCCAACAGAGTTGGGAAAAGTCTAGGCAGATTTTGATAAGGCCGATGGCACCGCTGAAATTCAACGCTATCAAGACATTTAAACCCCGTTTAAGAGCTGTTAAGTGTTGTCATTATTGTTGTGCAATGCTGACATTGACAGCTTGCTTAGTCAAAACGCAGTTTAAATCTGGTCATCGCTTTTAATTTAATAGGTGAAATTTTTGTGTGTTGTGTTTTTTCTGCAGTAAAGTACTTATTACTGATTGAAGGCACGTTAGTGGATTTTTATAAGTGCGTTTTAAAGCCATATTTTTTTGAAATCTTCGCAATTTTCAGCGAAATATAGAAAGATGTCGTAGTTTCCTGACAACCCTAATGTCTTCTACCTCCTCATAGACAGAGGACATCTTTATTTCGGACATATCGCCATTCATCATCATTGTTATTCTCTGAAATTCGTAATGGAGCCGCTATTAACATGTCAATAGTACTTTGGTTTATGTTCTTTGACACACAGTTATTGTGGTCATGAACAATTATACAAATATGCTGCTATGATTAAGAAAAGCCTTGTTTATGGTCAAGAATTTGTGTAAAAAAAAAAGCCCGGGAATATCTATGGCATTTTCTTAAAAACTTTTTCAAGACGTGTAAATAATGAAACTAAGTCTTTAGGAAGTTTATTAGGATTACTTTTCAAATAAAAAAGTTTTTAATAAAAGTTCAAAATGTGGGTTGTTAAATTTTTGTCTTAGAATATTGTTCGATATTGGATACTATCTGTATAATTCTAGCTACCGAGTCGCACATTATTTAGGACAGTGGTATCGTTTATTTCATGTAAATAATCCATGTGATTTCAGGACTGCCGGAAACTATAAATCTAGAATTACTGTAATCCAGGAGTTTCACTAGTTCAGTTATTACTGAAATTCTATTAATCTTATTCGCAGAACTTTCTTGTTCAAAGATAATCGTGGTATATGATTTAGTAAATCTGTCATGTTGAAATGTTTATAACAAACTAAGAGCTTTATGAGGAGCCAATAACAGCATTTACTTTAGTTTCCTTTTCTCTTTGGACACGTTAAAAGGTAAATGCATGGTTGCATACAGGCTGTTTCAAAATAAGACTTTTCTTTTTTGGCTGTCTCGCCTCTTATAATATGATAAATAAATGCAAAAATAAGCAATTGGGCCACTAAAATGAATAAACATATACGTAGAAAGTTACTATAAAAAATTCTTTAAAACACAGTTTTCAGATAAAAGCATCTAGATTATTAATATATTATTAGGAGATTTAGATGTTTTAAATAAAATATAGCGCCGCAAACTCAAACACATCCTGTATAATGTCATTTAATGGCGCTTCTAGTCGAATCTGACGATGCATCCATTACTTGTTATGTTTAGTAGCTGGACGGTCGCCAATGTTGACATGGCGTTAATCCCGATTGTTTATACTCCGTTAACGTAAATTACACATACATGTGTTAGGTAGTAAACTACTACGGCTTTCACGACGTCTCATTGTGGCGGACATGTGTCACAATGTTATTGGAAATTAACTACTTCATTGTTGGCAATGAAGTAGGAATAAGAGTGCAGTTTTTTGAAGACGAACCGCAAACTGCCGCGGGAGAGGCTCCGGGCGTCGGGCGCCCGCGAGATGACTCCTGGCCACCTAAGATGCGGGCCTGTGGGCGGTGAGCAATGGGTAGCTCACCGTCCGTCCGTCCAGTGACGACAGGCCGTGTTGACGGCGCGTCTGTGTTTCACGCGCGCCTCAAAGAGATGTCAGCAAAACAAAGGGGTCTGGCACAGCCACCGCCTGACGGGTTTTGGGTTGTTCGAAAGAGATACCGCGGCCCCGGAACATAAAGGGCAAAATAAGGAACATGGGTGGGTTTTAGTCAGTACAAGTTTGACACTCCTAATTTCCATTTCCAGTTTGACTCTTCACCAAGAGCGGGAGGAAATCTGTGGCCAGGCCGTTATGTGCCGTAGATTGTATGGGAGATGAGGAAGTAAGTGCTGGTGGTCCACAATGTGGGAAGATAACCGACTATTCAGGACATTCAACCTTTTTAAAGAAAAACTGGATAGCCATGAATTAAATCCGCCAAAATTGAGAGATTTGGAAGTGACTATTAGGTGAGCAAAGGTTGAAGAAGAAGAAGAAATATAACTGTGGTAACCGCCGCAGCGTTACCACAATTAGGTATATCTAAGTAAATCTCTAACATGGTACTGCTGCTGTGGCTAGGGTCGCCTTTAAAATTGTACGTTTTAAACGTCATCGCTCTACTCAGAGTTAAAATGACAACAGCAAATATTGTAAAACCAATAAATTTCAAATAAATAGGCGTGGTCTTGTCAAACGGTTTCTAGTTCTAAAACTCAATAACATGATATATACATAATTGATTAGATATAAATCGTTCGTGTAATTTAATTTATTAGTCAAATAAGCATACATTGGTAAGCGGCACGTATGAAGAAGGTTTACGGTTTTTCGATCATAAAAAAATGATAAATGGCCAGTTTTACCTCTAAATTTAATGTCTTTGTCATTCCTCTATGATTTTATATAAAACCTTTTCTACATCTAAGGGCATACAGATTAGTTCAATTCAAAAGATCAAATGGTCAGAAAGCAAACAGAAAAAATGGCCATTTATCTTAACTATCTGAGGTTCTAAAATTTTATGGTGGCCGCGTCAGCTCGACAAATATCATTATAACAATAATTGAAATATTTAGTGGCGACACGCGACCAAATCGGGGTTAAATAGGGACACTGTTCCACTAGATTTATGGCCTTAAAACATGTCACAGACAATAAAAAGTTAAACGACTTTAAAGTAAAAAAAATACGCTGACTATGGTTAGGGTGGCGTCTCCTGATCTATGACTAATTTGTTTCATTTGAAAATGGAATAGATAGGGAACAACTACACCATTCAATTGGAAATGTCCTGCAGTTCTTACGTCAGCGTTAGATCCATTTCAACCTTAAGCTATTACATGGATGATTCAGATTAATAAAGAATATTTGCAACGATGAACTCATTATTGCTCATAGATAAAATTGGCATCATGTGTGTTTAGCAGCAAAAACCGATTAAATCTCAATTCAAGGTCACTCGAGTGCATTCTTCATTTTGCGTTGTGACGCAAGACCGCACTTGTTGCAGATAAATTATGAAAACGCGATTGGTTCTAGGAAATTGTGACGTATTTGCGGTTTAAGTGCTAATCGATCATAAATCATATGAAGCGGCTGAAACGGTTCAGTCTCTAATGCATTTTTTGTCGCTATGTCACATGGTTGCAACTAAGTGTTGTGTGACCCACATTTTAATTTGGTAGGTGGCATATGTAGGCGATTTAATGAGTACATTGTTACGACTCTGACTAAGCACTTAGAATTTCAGTTCTTCCCCAAAAATAGTAACTCTAGGTTGTTTCTATTGTGCTCTAGTTAGACGGACTACCATCTGTGAGATGCGATTGTTAACAGAGATCATTATGATAATAGACACTTACTACCCTTCAAAGGAAATGTTCTTAAAAAAAATGTGCAATCATATACGTTGGGTTTCACTTAGTGATGTAACAAACGCAACAACGGCGCCTTAAAAGAGATGTCAGTAAAGCAGAGTGCCCTACCAGGGTCACCGCCTGCTCAGGTTGCGGGTTTTTCGAAAGAGATACCGCGGCTACGGAAAATTAAGGGCAAAGGAAGGGTGGATTTTACTCAGTAAAAGTCTGGCAATTCCTTTCGCTTGACTGGAGGAAATTATTTGATGATTTGACATCCGCAAACTCCCTAATGAAAAACATTTTAAAAATTGACTTTACAGTTGAAGAGTTTAGAGTGGAGGGGGGGATGGGGGACTAGGTGCAGGTTCACTATTAGGCAAAGACTTGTAAGCGTGTAATTGTTTAAATCTAAATCGATAGCGCATATAATGTTATCTCGAAAAGATTAAGCGTCATTTTAATGTTATAATTTCATGAATGCAAATCAAACGAATCTGATTCAACTTACTACGGTCGTGTGTATGCGTCTATTGGTTTAGTGGTCAATGTGGAATATTCCAAATATCTTTGACACTGACTTTCAAAGCTGGTGAATGAATTCTCTACTTTGTAATTCCTATTCAGGCTATTCATAAAAGCTTCTAGAAAGTGACCTAGTCGAGAAAGCATAGGCGTAAAGTATGTAGTAATACATAAGATTTGATAAATGGCATAACTGAGCCAGTGACCATATTATAGTAACATTTAGTATTAAACGCACGTTGTTTGCAGTTATCTTCATGAAAGGCGGTGCGAAAGTTTGGCGCCTCGCCACCGCGCACCGGCTTCTTAACGATCCCTGCGATACAGGTTTAATATGTACCAGTGCTCTGTGTGCATGGGAAACTTATAAAACTTGGCCACTTGGACTACAGTTTATAAGACGGGATATGTTCCACATAAACACACTTACTAACCTACGCGAAAGACGTTGTTTCGCTATCTTTAAATTCATGTAAAACGATGCGTGTATCTTATAACCAGATAAGAGTCTAAAGTAATCCAACTATATCTTCAACGGATAGCCCTAAGTACGAACCAAAAGCAATAACGCTATTTCTAGATTTTCTAGTTCTCTCTGCCTCAATTGCTTACCTGTAATCGTATTTAGATTGTATCTGCTAATAATCTCCTCTTCTAAATACAATCTATGCTAAGGATCAACTGTCGTGAAATGTTCCACGGATAAATATAGATGTGAATTAAATTCATGAATGTAAATGTTGCTATGAATATAATGGTATTATCTTGAAATACAGGAAAATGCACAATCCGACTTATGCAAAGTTAAAATACAGGGTTATGATGAATGCAAATAAGTGATATTGTTGAAGCGAATGCAGGGCGTTGCGCGTTGTGGCGGGTTTCACAAAGAGCAATCGTATAAAGATATCAACGTGGATTTGGTTAATACTCGTTTAAAATTCAATTCAACTCACTAGTCGAGATCAAAGCGGCCGTAACTCTTGCCAGCGCGTACTACTAACTATAAAGTAATCATTACCAGTAGCACCGATAATAATTACTCTATATAAATATATCAGTGACTTTTGGCTCGTCTCCCCAGGCTTAACCTTCATGGATATTAATTTAATTTATGACGCGAATTGTTATGTTCCATTTATTTTACGCATGTTTTGGTTCACAAAATATTTTGACGTGGCGGTTTATTCAAATTTGGACCTTTTAGATCTGGATACAAGAGAGATAATCCAGTCTTAAGTAGAAATTTAATAAAGTGTCACATTGAGTAGATACTTTGTTTGCAGAGCTTTATTATCAAAGTAATTATGCTATTTCATCTAATTCATACGACTTGATGTTTTATGATGTCGGTATAGCAGACTGTTGACATACATCGGTAATTTTACTAGTCGTAAAATTATAAAGCCGGCTAATTTTAATTATCCAATAAGTTAAATGTAACCTAACCAACCATATGTCATCAGAAAATTGTGCATCGAATCGTTTGTTACGCAGCAAATTAATGTAGTTTTGAATTTCAACATGTGTCATTGAAAATGATAGACATCCATCAAGTGTGCCAGAAAGATCATCTGCGTGTGAATATCGGCGCTATCTGACTTATCTTGAGCACGTCGAAGACTAGACAACATGCGGACTACTTCCGTCCTAGTTTTCGTTCTCTTCGCCTTCGTAAGTATAGTGTTTACCTCCATATTTTAATTACCGACTACAAAAAAAGAAGTAGGTTCTGAATTTGACTGTGATTTTTTTTTATGTATGTTACGCGATTTCTCTGTCAATTGTTGTGATTTTCTAACTGTTTTTTTAATTTATAATCGTAAGGGTGTACTCCCGGAGGGGTCACATATTAATTTTTACATGATTACCCCAAAAAAGGAGTGTTATGTTTTCAGGGTTCATTTATGTTTGTTTGTATGTATGAATGTGAGTTTCTTTATTCCATTATAAATTCTAAACGCCTGAACGGATTTACGTGTATGGGGTATCGTTAGAATTCTTGCATCGTCCCGAGTAACGTGGATAAAAAGAAAATGAACAAGATCCTAGCACATTCCATAGGCAAATGTAAATCTACATCTTGCTTTTTTTAGTTCGTTTTTTTTAAATGGTAGTCTTATTTTTTAATTGTTTATATATTTTTTTATTGCTTCGGGCGTTTATGAGCAATCTTCCATAACTTTTATTTTCTTCTTATGTAAACCGATGATATGCAAATAATATATATCTTTTAGTAGCAATGGAAAATGAATATTTGATAAGAATTTGTGTGACATGCCATCATACCACAACCAAAAAGGTTCTTATAATAAACTAGCTTTCGCCCGCGGCTTCGCCCGCGTTAAATTTGGGGTAATACAGTTCCCCTTGCGCCTTATGGATTTGTAATAGCAACGCTAAGTTTTCCCTTTTCTGCCCTCTTTCTCCCGCACATCTCACTTTTTTTAAATAAAAATTAGCCTATGTCCGTCTCCTGGTTCCCAACTATCTCTGTACCAAAATTCATTAAAATCGGTTTAGCCATTAAAGCGTGAAGAGGTAACAAACAAACAAACAAACAAACAAATAAACAAACAAACAAACTCACTTTCGCTTTTATAATATTATATATAATATATATATATATATATATATAGTAAGGATTCCGGAAATCGGTGGCAAAAAAAAAACAATTCTGGAAGTAAATTTATTTTCCCTTTTTTTGGAAGAAGTTTTTTTTTGCAAAAACATAATGTTTTGTTGACTAACCGAAGTCTACACCCAGTGACGCAAAACTAATAGATTAGCAGTAAACCTCTCGCATGTAACCATATATCATGATGGATTAGCTTAATAATTAACGCTAACTAAGACACTAATATGACAGCACACTAGTCGCCGCCAAGCGGAGTTTATCACATTTGTGAGTAAACTTTATAAACGATCCCGTTCAATGAGCAAGTCGAGATATAATCAGTGCAGTCCAAGAAAGGAGGTTGTGTGTATTAATTGATTTATAAGAGCACATTACGGCCAATTAAAGTTTTCTGAGCAATTACATGGACAGTTTATGGTCTCGCCGCTTTTATTATGTAAAGTTGTGAACTAACGTTATTTGACCTGTCGCGTTCTGTGGCAGCGCGCATTTGTTTTGTGAGAAAAGTCAAGATCTTTCCGCCCACACTTCATTAGTTTAACTACTGAATCCTCCACCGTTTACACTTCATCCGTGTGTAATTAATCCTACACTACTGTTACTGAACTGTCTTAAATGTTCTTTTATAACTTTTTGAACAAACAGGCTTGTTAGATGCGCAGATGTAGGGTCCGCGGGTCAATTGTTTGTCACAGTGAAGCAACTTGTTCAGTAATCACTGGCGCATAAAACACAGTTCAAAGCCGACAGTTACCGCTCACTGACAGGTGATTCGTTAACTCGCGCTTAATCCTAATTAATAGACTATTAGTGGACGTTTTCAATTACCACTTGGAATGATTTATAATAACCATACACTAAGTATTCGCTGATTAATGTCCGAGGCTTTATTGTGATCACATGTATAAGTAGGATTAATGTTTTGAAAGCCTATTAATTATTTATCAATGTTTCTGGAAATTAAAATAACATGAGCTGTCAAAATGTTTTGGTATGCGTCTGGTTTTAATTACAACCTATTTTGTTATTCAAATGTGAAAAAAAATACAATTTTATTGTCACATTAGTAAGCAATTTAGCATCGATCGCTCTCATTTATTTGTTCTTTTACGGCTCTCCGCGTGTTATTAGCAAATTGGCGTCGGTTTGACATAAATTGGTATTTTCAACGTCCACTTAGTTTCGTATAAAGGCATTAACGGCATATAAAAGCACAAACGAAGCTTTTAAGGACTCGTTTGAGTATGACATTATGGAAAGCGACGTCTTGTTACCAAGTTATCGGAGACACAGAATTAGAAGGCAATGAATGTCGTTAGTGTTGGTCCTTTTATGCAGCATCAACATAAATTTGTTGAGTGCTCAATTACCTTGCATTTGTTCACGTTTGGGTGCAAGCCAACGTTGAAGAAGTAAACGTGGGCGGCTACAGATACCCTGATATACGAGTATTTGTTACTCATTGAGTTTATTTACTAGCTTCTATATGAGACGTAAATTATTGTTTTGTTTGTTACTTCCTTAAGATCATTTTGGAGCTCGAGGTTTAATAAGAACAGCCACTTGGGATAATCTTATAGCAAATCCACGCTTGCCTAGGTTGGTCCGTGGGTGGACCAACCATTACATGCCGAATTTTGAGTTGGATGCCGAATCATGGTTGGTTGACTGGTGAGAAAGTCTGCCAACCAGTCTTACCAATGGGATATCGTATACGACCCAGTTTAGTACTGGCTAGTACTGAACTGAGTTGTGGAGACAAGATCCAAGTTAGTCCACGAAATACTCAAAGTCATTTACTGCATAACTTTAGTGGTGTAAGGACATACAAATACAGTTAAACATATTTGTAAAATGACTCATATTCTCGTATCAAAAGAACATAATTAAGCTCAACAAACGTGTGTGAAACCACAAATAGAAAACATTGATCCTTTTACGCGATAAAATGTTAATAAAGACAGTTTACCCTTAAGTGGTTTGGGGCATTCAGGACTATTATAGGACTTGGTGCTAAAAAGGGCATTTTACGGTAATTTTGTATTGAGTATGTGGTCCAATAAGTGCGACAATACTCACTTGAGTATGTTGTCAATTATGTACATAACATTACTTGAAGTGTAGAATTTACTACAGTCTGTTGCTTTTATCTCTCTTTTGTATTTAAATGGATAATGTTCTTCTAGAGCAGAATGAGCAAATATAAAATGCACAGTGGATTTTTCTCGTAAAAGCTTGTTTTATGAAAAAATGTGTTAAGCGTTCCTTGACGGGGCGAACTATGCAAACGAGGTTTTATTACTATTTTTTTTTTCTTCCACAAAGTGTAGGTTCTTGTTTCTGAAATTATCTATAAAGCCATAGATATTATTTGTTTCTAAAACTGTTTTATATCATCATTCTGCTGTTGTAATCTCAACTTATTTAGGATCAAATTGATTTTCGAAATAATCAAAATGATTAAACGCTCTAATCGCTTTAAACATTTCGGTATCCACAACATTTCAATTGACCAATAGAAACGTGTTTCCTCCTTGATAAGATACTATCCATTGGTACAATATTTTCATCCAACTTAGACTTTCCAATCACCTCGTTAGAATTCCTAATCGACATCGTAAATCGTACTTTGTTAGTGTACAATGTGTGTACAGTCGACAAAGCAGATTAATATCCAGGCTATCAGCTGTCAAATTCTTTTTGTGTTTGAGTTCGGTAGTCAAACTGACATTTTAAGTATACAATGCGGTTCTGAATCAACAAAACAAAAAAAAAACAAATTCAAATGCACACTGACGACTGTAATGAGCTGTTATAATAAAATAACAACAGCTGATCGATTTGGTGGGCGCGCACTCACAACATTGTCCGCGTATATTTATCTGTTTTGTTTATTTAATATGGAAATCTTGTGACACATGACAGTTAATTAGCTTTATACAGTAAAAAAAAAAATTGGAAATCGGATCAGTCAAATCACTTCTAAAAATACCTTTTATTTATTTTTAAAGAAAGAAGAACTTTGTGAAGATATTATATTATCTTTCACCTGCATACCAAACTCCTTTGTCGAATGTACGAAAAGAAATTGAGTGTTGTGGACATCGACGAACAATGCATCGTAGAGCGAACTATTACGATCATGAACCATTGTGTTACGATTGTCCTCAGTGAACATCTCGGTCTAAAAGTACAAGAGAATTACTTTGCTCCTACTTGTATTATTATCAATATTAAATAGTCGGCTGCCAGTGTTGTGAGGCTTTGCTTTAGACTATATGCATCTGGCGGCTGTAAATGTCGAACCCGAATAGTGCTCTTTAAGACACAGAAAAGTGTAATGATGAAGAATATTAATATTTTACACTTAGCCCAATGCTGGGTGCCCTTGATCTAAAAGGTTCTTGCCATATGCAAAGAGTTCGATTACCCTAACTTGCTATCCTGAATCTTAATTATCTTCATGATTGACAACAATGCCATTGGTTTAAGTGTGGACACCTCAGCGATTTCCCAACTCATGATCTTGGACAGTGATCCTGGCGTGTCGGCCATGGATACCATACCTTATTTTGTATTTGGAAACGGATTATTTGGACTTGCACGTTATTCAATAAAGTTGTCATTGAGATCTCTATCTACGTACCTACTAATTTGTCATTATATATTATTACTAGTTTTTACCCGCGGCTTCACTCGCGAATACTTCGGGGTAGCACATTTTTTATTCCCTCTTTCTCCCTCATATCTCAATATTTTTTTAAAAAAAATATCCGTCTCCAGGGTCCCAACTATGTCTGTACCAAAATTCATCAAATTCGGTTAAGCCATTTAGGTGTGAAGATGTAACTTACAAACAAACTCACTTTCGCTTTTATAATATTAGTAAGGAAGTAAGGATTTTGTGTTTTATTCATTTTTTATGGAGGGAGACACAGTGAGTGGGAATTATCTAAGACAATTGGCCTCGTTTACCGGAACTTCGCTACCTTCATTTCAGCGTCGTTTTTCTGGAGGTCTGCTGATGAACTTAGGTTTCCTCATCTAGTTGTTTCCTACGATGTTGACTTTGATTATGTCTCCAGGCGGTGGGTCGCGAGGGCGTGCTGTCATCAGCGGCGACGCGTGAGTTGCGCTGCGGGCGGCGCCTGGTGTCGGGGCTGTTCTCCCGGCCGCGCCTGCCACTGGGATACTCCTACGTCACCACCGTGCCGCGCGGTGCCTGCCGGCTTAACGTCTCCGAGATTATGCCCAGCGAGAACTTTATAGGTTAGTTCATATAGCGAATATGGACGATTCTAGACAAAGAGTGAAGGATCCAAACAATGAGCAAGAACAGCAAGAGATGGGACTCGTCCACATGGTGATCAGCAATACAACGTGATATTGCGATTTTACTTAAAGATACTGGTTTTGAAATTGTGGAAATGTGATTCTAAAATTATACACTAATAGATCGTACTGATTATCACTGTGTGAACAGGGACACAGAGGACAATACTATGGTCAAAAGCAGTGATAGTGAAGTTAAGGAATCAAAAACTGTGGTAATGATAATGCTAATGCAGTATTGATCAAGACACAAGCCTTACCCCAAAACATGTCGAGTCGCGAAAACAGGTGTAACTGTTAGCGATAACGATCACACTCCGCTTATATACGAAACATTGTTAGTTTAAAATCACTCAAACCAGTCAGACCTAATCAATAATCACAAACTTGTTAAAAAAAAAACTACAAATGATGAATGGAGGTTACCTATTTCCTAGACATTTTATTTACCATTCCACAAAGCGAATAGTCCTTTGATAAAGTCTAATGGTCCGTGAGGTTGGTCACTTATCAATCAGCATTGTAGACGGAGTGGTCTGTAAATCATTTGAGATCATCGGCTACAGTTACCATGGTACCAACGCCCACTTTGTTTCGTGCCAGTATGAATAGGATTCCGTCCCAGCTTGTAATATGATGCAAAACCAATTTCGAACTTCGCTGACAGGTAGTTTACACTACGCCAATCCGAGCAATTAATGTATGTGGTACTGAGTTTGTTGTTAAACATCTGTGAGAAGATGAAAATAGTGGTGTAAATTATAAATTGACTGTCGTTCAAATCAAAGGTAGTGCTGCAAATGTACTTAGTGTTTGACTTTGAAATGTCGGGTGCACTTACAGCTCTCAAGATATCCAACGGCTCGTACATAATGAACGGCGAGTTCGCGGTGTCAGCGGCGGGCACGTACGAGGCGGCGGGCGCGCGCTTCGTGTACTCGCGCCTGGGCTCGCTCGACAACGTGGTCGCGCACGGGCCTATTCACTACCCCATTGACATCATGGTAAATACACGGAGCGATGTGCAAATGTCCCTGCAAACATGAAAACTATTATCACGACTTCAGAACATTATACTGACAACCGGCAATAATATATTGAACAGCATAATTTAAACTCTGATGGGTCTAGAATCATGTGCTGAGTTCTTGGTAATAACCTGTATACTTTCAAAAACATCTCAATTCAATAAAATCAAAATTATAGCAAACATTTATTATTCCCGAACAACTTAGATCGTAGCAATACCAATTTATTACGATTATAAATTGCTCAATAATCTATTACAGGCAAATCGAAAATAAATAAATGTATCCTTTATTTTCAGATACTTTATACGCAACCGAATCCCAGTATAAAATATGAGTATTTCACGGAATCACTACCTGGCGAAGTGGAAAGCGAAGCGGTAACGAAAATAGACTTTACTGAAGTAACTCCTAAATCTGCGTCGAAGCATTTCCGAAGACATCATAGTTACGAAATTTTCTCCAGGCCTAATATTCCTCCCCCTAAAGAGCCAGAAATGAGCATTAGTATTGAAGATGACGTAGATACAGATGTTGTGGTTTTGAACAGGAAATTTATGTGGAAGATTATGTCTTATTCTCAGTGCACTAGAACCTGTGGCGGAGGCATACAAGTAAGTCTTAATTTACTGCTGGTTTGTTGATCCTACCTTGTGATCTCTAGCGGAATATTGGCCTGGCCATATTTCGCAGGCGATCACGAGGTAAATATTGGCCATAAAATACACTAGACACAGTAACTTTGGCCTACATGCTGCCAATCGGACAATGAAGCGTCTAGTCTGTCTGACCGATAAATACCTAATTGAAATCAATCTATAACAATGCTGGATGGCTGGAACGGTTAGATAGCAAAACACTTTTCGGAGCAACTGGTAATGTGATGTGTTCCACGAATCTTAGAGATCTTTAAGTTTATTCAAAACCTTCTAAGTATTACTTCTGGTTTTAAAATTGATTGAAGTGTTTGGCTAACGAGACATTACATTAATTGATAAGTCACCTTGTTGTAATAAAACTTTCCTTTAACTTATGCCTCTGAATTTGCCGTTTAATCATGTTTGTCTTATTCTTCTTCTTTCTTCGTCTTAAACTTTTTTAGGACCAACAAAAACAAAACTGTAAAAGTCTTTTATCTTAACAACATTACAGAATAGTTAACAGCATTTCTTCAGCTATCCCAACCTTTGGAGACATGTTAACTGACTTGTACTACAGCCTCAATATTTTTCAGCTCGGCAAGTACCGTTGCGTGGAAGCCACTGCAAGTAACCGTGAGGTCGCTGCAGTGCACTGCTCTGGGACCGCTCCTGTTCCGCGTCGCCGCCGGTGTTCTGGCATGCCCTGTCCACCTCGTTGGAGAGCTGCTGCCTGGTCAAGTTGTCCTAAGTGTGGACCTGCTACCAGGACCAGGATTGTTGGATGTGTCCAGGACCATTCTAGAGGGATCACTAAGGTACGAAGATTTTATTCAAAGAAACTAAATGAGATTTGCAATTTTTTAGGAACCTAGGATAAATGAATGGTTGCATAACAATTGAATAGCTTGTGATTGTGGTAGATAAACAACCACAAAGACATTTTAAATCTTGTGGATAAGTAACAACCTAAAACCGTGTACAAAATGGCTGCAGTCTAAAAAACAAATGGTAAAACCGACCTAATTAGATGTACTTTAAAATTTTAACAGACAATCCTTTCTATTTAGATCAGCGACCAAAAATGCCCGCCATCGAAGCCTCCGACATCAGAAAAATGCAACATTCCTGACTGTAACAAACCGAATGGGGGCGAAGTAAGGCAGATCTCGTCCAAACGTGTGACAAGACCACACACTGATACCTTCAGGGAGGGACCTGTGTACACCGTGACTGTTAATAACACAGAGTTGGATGTTGGACCTGAATATTCATTTAGTGCTGCCACAGGCTGGCTATACACTGATTGGTCTGAAGTAAGTTCGCTAATCTCTAAGTTTTCTTCGACGCAATGCGCGCAGTGTAAATGCGTCGAATTTTAAGATTCCGTACCTCAAAAGGAAAGGAAAGGAAAATAAGATACCTTTATATGATCACTTTTTTGTCCGTCTGTCTGTCAAGGCCCTTTACCTCGGGAATGCGTGAAGGTTCCAACTTGAAAATTAAAACCATATATTCAAGTCTGTGGTCCCTAGGAGTTATGAAAAAATCAACCCTTTAAGTCAATGCGGTCAAAGTATATGGCCGTACGGAACCTTCGGTGCGCTAGTCGAACTCGCACTTGGCCGGTTTTCAATCCAAAATACAATTAGCCTATAGCATTATAGTTCAATTATTTGTCAAAAATTTTAAAATAAAAATTTAAAATTATTAATTTTCTAATATCCTTTTTTTTATTTATTTTCTAATATCCTTTTTCTTTTGTTTTTTCTACTGTGTTTTGTCTCTGCATCACCCTAAGGTAGACTGGTAGAAAATGCCTAAGGCATTAAGTCCGCCTTTGTACAGTTTTTACTTGTGCATAAAGTTTTAATAAATAAATAAAAAATAAAAATACAATCTGTACCATCCATAGACAAAATTCTTAAAATTATGAAAATATTATTTAATTACTACTGCCCGCGGCTTTGCTTGCGTTAAATTCGGGGTAACATAGTTCCTCTTTCCTGCAGGTTCAGGCTACCTGTAGTTTTTGCCCTTTCGCTTTATTTAATGTAATAGCAAAGCTAAGTTTTCCCTTTTCTTCCCTCTTTCTCTCTCATTTCTCACTTTTTAACACACAAAAGTTAGCCGTCTCCAGGGTCCCAACTATCTCTGTACCAAAATCAATCAAAATCGGCTGAGCCATATGGTATTTTACTAAGCAGTTCTATACGAATCTTCACCCATGTAGAAAATTACGAAAAACAGTGCAGTTGGTGTGTTGACGCATTTGAATAATTGTGTGGTATAACAGTGAATTTATCTATGAAAGAATATAAAGAGATGAATTTAATGGGTCTCTCTCTAGTAAAAGGTTGTCTTCATAAAACTCCAGAGTGTATTAAAACTACGTGACCGCCTGAAGCTATACAAAGGAGTACTAAAAAGTTTAAGTTTGAAAACTTTTAACACTTTCTATTCAACATTTTAAACATGCTAACTAGTTTCATTGTTAACTTCGAAAGTTAAATAACTTAGTTTAATACTTGTCGCGAAATACATTCATAAAAGAATCTTCGCTTTTGGGATGAGTTAGAAGAGAAGGCAGTGTCTTGATACGATAATATTTATTCATATAAAATACTAGCTTTTTCCCGCGGCTTCGCTCGCGTTATATTCGGTATACCACAGTACCTTCTACCTGCATTGATTTGTAATAGCAACGCTAAGTTTTCCCTTTTCTTTCCTCGTTCTCCCTCATATTCCACTTTTTTAAACAAAATTTGCCTATGTTCGTCTCCTGGTTCCCAACTATCTTTGTTCCAAAATTCATCAGAATCGGTTTAGCCATTAAAGAGTGAAGAGGTAACAACGTTCCCGATAAAAGGACTGGCAACAGCTGTATCGAAGATTAAATTCAAAATTCGAATTCCCCCAAAACAAACCTTCGTTGTTCTTCTCGGATGGCCTTCCAAATGGTCACAGTCATTACCTAAGTGCATCTTGATTTATTTGCTGTTCTATTTTTTGCGCCATAAGTGCTTTTCTTGCTAAGCTGAAATAACATACAAGAAATATTGCAACAATGCATAGATGAATCAAATGCATGGTGGTTTATAATTTATTGAGCAGATAAAAGCATGTCAGAGTTGCTTATTCAAATGATACTATTGATTTAACTCGTAAATTATTATTATTTAAGAAATATTGGATGTTAGCTTTATACTGACAAATGGATTGAAATTGTGCTTCTCAATCCTAAAAGATATGCTACAAAAAAAAATATTCAAAGTATAAATTGGCAATGAATCACTAGAGTATAGCAATTTATCGTTATTTTATCTAAAAATTGGCTTTAGTTACGTCATTATCTGTTGTTTGATTTAGTGTAACATTTTTAGGGTTCCGTAGTCAACTAGGAACCCTTATACTTTCGCCATGTCTGTCTGTCCGTCCGTCCGTCCGTCCGTCCTCGCTTAATCTATGTGACCGTTAGTACTAGAAAGCTGAAATTTGGTACCAATATGTATATCAATCACGCCAACAAAGTGGTAAAACAAAAAAATCAAAAAATTGTTTTATTAGGGTACCCTACATGTAAAGTGGGAAGTGTTTTTTTTTAATTTCAACCCTAACGTGTGATATTTTGTTTGAAAGGTATTTAAAAATGAATAGGGGTTTACTAAAATCATTTTTTGATAATGTCAATAATTTCGGAAATAATCGCTCCAATAGTAAAAAACAATGCCCCCCCCCCCCCCATCTAACTTTTGAACCATAAGTTCAAAAAATATGTAAAAAATCTGAAAAGTAGAACTTTATAAGGACTTTCTAGAAAAAATATTTTGAACTTGATTGACACAACAGTTTTTGTACAAAAAAGACAAAAAGTTGTACAAAATAATTTCTGGACTAAGTTTGTAGTATAATCGTATATGCAAGCATTTTTTTTAACTTCGTTTTACATATTTTATTATCCTGAACGTATTTTTTTTCAAACAAAAAAAGAATTATTGATATCCAAAATTACCACCCAAATTGCACGTCTTTGTATTAATTAGTAACCCAATTCCCCGAGAGATGGTGCTGTTGGTACTAATTACATTGGATCGGGTATTACCGAATTGTTCGGTTGGTCTCTCCTTGGCATTGGCGGTATCTTATAACTGCATAAAACTTCTATTAAAAACATGCTAAGGCAATTTAGAACAAAACTATTTTTTTTTTAACACCATCAAAATGAGGTAAAAACCAGTTCAAAAAGATGGTTGGTGGTTCGATAGATGGCGTTGTGTAATGACGTCATTTTTTTAAAAGTCGATGTTAAGATTTTCCGTGCTTTCATGACCTACCGTGGTAAAGTAAGTTGCACTTCAATGTAAAATTTATGAGTGCATAATCTAATTAGTCGTCGAGGTTTGAGCGCTTCCCTTTGTGTTCGCGATAAAAACCGTCACAAATCGGAACGCCTGCCGCGCAACTCATAAGTGGGAACACTTATTGTGACGGACGGGAAACTACGGAACCCTACACTGAGCGTGGCCCGACACGCTCTTGGCCGGTTTTTTAGATTTAGTTTCAATGAAGAACCCATTATCTTCAAACAACAATGTTTATATTGGACGCTAAAATAGTTAAGCTTTGAAAGAAAATAAACAAGCTTTGTATGTACGAGACTCATTCACGCGGCGATTGCTACCAGACTGCCATTATAATCAGAATTTATTTATGTTCTTGGCTTTAAAGTGATACTGACGCACTTAATTGATGCGGTAACTATTATGCTCTGCATAATCATTAAACGAGAAAGAACTATACAGATGTTCCATGCAGCTGAGTAATGTAATAGTAAACGGACAATGTTAACATTTATTTATATTATGTTATATTATAGTTGAGTTTGAGTTTAAATGACCAATTCATGAAATGCTTTTGCTAAAATCCATCAAACTTGCAGTGGATAAGTATCTAATAAAAAAAAATTAGAGGTGTCAAGGGACCCGGATGGAACGAAGTTCCTATAAAAAAGAAAATATCTGGCTTGCTTTCTATAAGAGAGAGAGAGAGAGACAGACAGACAGACAGAGAAACATGCGACGCCGCACAGCTTACTATAGCAAAAAGTGTCGTGACAACTTTTCGTAAGAATTTTTTCCGTCTAACCCCCTTTTCACAACGCGCGATAAGGAACTTCGTTAACCTGTTCTTTTTTTAACTTTCTTTTTTTTTCTATTCTGGAGCCGGTGTGTGAGTTATCATCCGGTTTCATACAACAATTTAAGATATAAACAGCTATATATTTATGACTACGTAGACTTAAAGCATTGTTTCTTTAAAGCATAAAGGGGCCACAGAGTTGACTAAATGGTTTTAATTTCAACTCGATTTTTCCTTTTGAGGTACAAAACCCTAAAAAAGTGACAACATTTAGAATTCGAATTTTAATTAAGGTCCTAAATTAGGAACAACGAAATAGTTATTGAAACTCGAATATACTAGGGAACACGTAAACACGGAGTTGCGATACATTAAAAAGTATAGGTTCCGTCATCCTGATCTGAATCGATGGGAGGGGTGGTGAAGTGACACAAAAGGGAAGGTATTACTTCGCAGATAAATTTGAGCATGGTTGCCAATGAATATGACATTCTAATGCGAGAACTATTCCAGTGCGTAGGTTGGTGCGTCGGCGGTGGGGTGCAAAGTCGGGGTGTCCGCTGTGCCGACCCATCAGGATGCTCTCCTCAGAAAACACCAGAGACCTCCCGTACTTGTACCCCGAAGACTGACTGCGAACCGCTTGATGGAGAGTGGTTTACTGGTATTTATTACTGAATATCTTATTTTTACATAATTATTAACTATGCCCAACGGATTCACCCGCTGCACAGCTATAATCAAAAAAGTAGATTACGACCGATTCTCAAAGACTTACAAAGTTTTATAAAAAGCGGTCAAGCCGTTTCGGAGGAGTTTGACAACTAAAACGGTGACATGAGAATTTTATGTATAAGCACATATAATAATGGTAGTTAATTTAATGAGAGAATAAAAAGATATTCCTGAAGCTGCATTAAGTTAAAGGAGATCAAGCATCAACAAATTGTTAAAAACCCAGTCAGGATACTATCTGCTTTTCAAAACGATCCTAACATTCGACTGGTTAGTTTTGTCTAACCAATAAGTCACGGTAAAAAATTGAATGATAAAAAATGTTGTGTGTATCTAAACTGTACGTGATGCCTTGAAAATAAATACTTACGAAACATCATGTGCTTGGCACCCGAAAGAGCTGGCTGGGCGAATCAAATGAAGAATCACAAATGAGAGGCCTATCTTAGGGCATTTGGGGTAGGAATATTTATTGTAAAAAAAAAACATTCGTCTCTTCGCTGTGGGATAAGAGGTCTCTTATACAACATTAGAATATGTATGTATTGCTAGAAGCATCGTATCTGATCGCTTATTATGGTTAATACTTCTTAACTTCGCTACACAGCTTATTGCAAATCACATAACTCGATACCCATTAAAAAATAAACATGTTTATCACTACTATTGAGGTAAATGTCCACTACTGTGATGATTTGTAGCAAAATTTGCTTGTATTGTAGGAATTAAATGTTAAGTTAGGTACAGTATGTGAATCAAAAACATCGTCATCTTTGCTGTTGTAGTTTATTTGGTTATTGCTGGTGCTAGAATCTTCATAATTAATTAAAGATTTACAGCGTAGCCCAGCTACCAGTCTGACGAATCAAAATTTTCTTTTTCTTCAATTGGCACAGTAGAAATATTGCCGTAAAAGGAACTGTTAAACCTCCTCCTCATTGTTTCTGGAACTCGATGTCCTTACATCTGCATTTCAGTTAACCAAAATTTTCTTACCATCCTCCTAGGTGAGTGGTCTCCTTGCTCATCTCCATGCCGAGGCAAGCAAGTTCGTGGCGTCCTCTGCATCGGCGGCACTGGACGGCATCTGAAGGACTCAGTGTGTCGCGAACCAAGACCGACGGGCGAACGAGACTGCTCGGCTGATTGTAAACCTAGTTGGTACTACGGGGATTGGGGACAGGTTAGTTGATTTCAACTTTGAGATTCTCACTAGTTGCAAAGCAGATGCAATAGTCCTTAAATCCCAAATGTCATCATAGGATAGACAAAGATAAAAAAGAAAGGTGACAATGACAATTTGATGGCACGGATGGCGCAGTGGTAGCTTCGATCGACGAGTCGAAGGTTCGATCCCCACACGGAACAAATATTTGTTGATCTATAGGTAGTTAAAAAGCCAGACCCGGAATGGGTCTGGCTTTTTCTGTATGTGAGTTCAAATGTCTGTAAACGCACCCACGATACAGAAGAAATTCTTAGTGGAGCAACGTTTTGTTTTAAAAAATTTTTTTAGCGATCCCGTCAAATACAATAGCAAGATTATTTGGGTAAGCCATAGAATTTCGAATTTTAGGACTTAATTTACTACACGACGACAACTTATGGCCAAAAAACAGTTAAATTTGTTAAATTAGTTTCTCTTGTTTAATAAACAGTTTGTTAAAGTATTGGTCTGACTACAAACACAAGTTTTAAATAAGCAAACAGAGCATTGTCACTGTGTAAGTTGTTTTGATGACACCTATAAAATTCAAATACGTGAACTGAAAGATTTACAATCACTTCAAACTATTAAATTTCGTACAAATCAATCCAACTAAAGATAAAGAGATATACCAACCTTGCAGAATACCCTGAACAATATTAAATGAACATGTAAAAGGACACGCTTTGATTAATTGAACGATACGAAGGGAGCCTTGTGATTGATATTCTAATTAGTACCGTCCAGGCTTCCAACACCTAGTTAACGATACAGCTTTTGACACTACAACGTAACTCTTAATTACTTTATTACAATGACCTTTTCAATTCGAACGGGATCATGTTCTGCGTAGTGTTCAGGTTTCGGATTAAGCCATCAATTGAAAAGTAAGTCTAAATAGAGATGACAGTTTAGAAATAAGTCTTATTGATGAGACTAAAATGATCTGAGTAATAGTTTAGGGATTGACAGCAGATATGTTATTTTGTACCCAAAGTCATTCAATTATTTGCGAGTCTTTTGTTTATCGACGTTAGGTTTAGCGGTTTATATTGAAAAAAGGGTTTTACTCGCTGTCCACTATGAGAGCCTAGTCTATTCCATCTTGTTTTTTTTCAACTTACTTTATTTTTAATCGGAATACTTTAGACTTAAATACGCTTTAGCAGCGGTATTGGTCAGTTCTTATTCCATGCCCAATCAAATACGCTGACAGATTTTTCAGTACATTTTATGTTAGATTCTAGTGTCCTTCGCTGGTCCGTATCAATTTATCTGCGAATAAAGGCCAATTCAACTACCATAACTTATATTCTACCACGTAGTGCTCCGGCAACTGCTCGGTCGACAGCACAGGCATACAGCACCGCACCGTGGTATGCTCTCGCGGTGACACCGGCAGAATCATCAACGAGATTGAGTGCGGCATGGCTCGACGCGCCAGTCGGGCGTGCGATCTCAACTGCGCGGGCCCACCGACCACGGCACGTGTTGTTGTAGAATCGTCCACGCCTTCTCAGCCGCCGATGATTGTTGGTGTTGGTGAGTAGCTTATCATTGTCTTATTGTCTTGTGTGTTCTTGTTTGTCTTGTGTTTAATTTGTATTAACTTCTTGATAGCAATTCTATTCATTTACATTTCAAACTACTCGCGTCTTACTTATTTGCGCCAACAACGTTTTCTTTTGCGGTTATTCACTGTTAACCGTCTCATTCACTGATTCTTTTGCTTTGACATCGTCTAACTATCCGTACACAATCCATCCATCTTTTCATTGGCTTTCTTCTTCTTCTCCAATCCTACGTCGACGATTGTCGTCATCTTTGTTGTCATTACTAACTACACTACACTACTTTCACTAACATACAAGTACCTATCACCAGATGAACAGGTTGCACAATAAAAGTCATGACACATAGTATGCGATTTGTAAAAATAGGTATATTTGAAGTGGTTAATTAGCCGGTTATCACACTTATCACACATCGCTTGTCCGCGCGGTGGTGCAGCGGACCGCACGACTTACTGGCTTGTTTGAAGTTCGTTGATGCCTTGCACACGACAACGCTCGTCCGCGTCCGCGCAGACAGGCCGCGCGGGCAAGCGGTGTCTTATAAGAATGGCTTTATACTGTAGCATTTTGAAGACGTTAGAAACTTTGAGACGTTTGTTTTCATTTATGACCTTTTTTGGAAGATAACAGGATACACCATATTTACTCTTGTTTTGATTATCAAAGTCTTAAAACTTTTCAGGCGTCGAGTTTCCTCAAAGCGACACCTCTCCACAAAGAACCGCTACAGCTAGGGTTCATGCATCAAGAGGTAAGAAAATCAATAGTATACAGTGAACTAATAAATTATCCCCATTTTAGAAAGTTTGTGAAAAATAATTTCGTCTGAATAACTTCATAGGCTTATGATGTATCGGTCAACAAATCGTAACGAGTTATCGCGTTTATGTAGAGATTATGCTAACAGATATTAAATCAAAAAACTAGTGTGAATCATATAACAATATATCTGTATTTACCAAAGATAAAGGCTCGTTTTTACGTTCTTCCATAACTGAATTATTAGTAACGTTTTGAGTTAAGATATCGAACAAATAACTCTACCGATTAGATAAAATCCGGTTACGAACACTTCTGATAGCAGAGGACTAGAAAAAATGACAATCTATCAGGACAAACGTTGATGAAAAATGAAAAACAAAATCCAATACATTTTGTTGGTTTTTTTCATATAATGACTTTATAAACAAGATAGGTTTTGTCATTTGTTTAGACCCTCAGACATATAGTGTCACTTGTTTTTTTTTAAACCATAGACATATACAAAGGACTGAGCCTACTATCCAGCTGTTAAGTAGGTAATAGTAGAACAGTCTGAGAGAGACAAAGGGATCGTGCGGCCAGTAGTTTTTTTTCTAGAATTAGTGGTAGATTTTTATAGTCGACTAGCTTTCGCCCGCGGCTTCGCCCGCGTTAAATTGGGATAGGCAGTTCCCCTTTCCTGATTTGCAGGAATCTTCCACCTGTAGTTTTTGCCCTAGCGCCTTATTTATTGTAATAGCAATGCTAAGTTTTTCCTTTTTTCCCTATTTCTCCGTCATTTTTCACTCTTTTTTAAAAAAGGAAGGTAAGAGGAAACAAACTCACTTTCGCATTAGTAAGGATTTCAGTCTTGCATGAGCTGAAGAATTCTACTTACACTAAATGCACATTTGTAAGTTCCATTAGCAACTACAGCTTTATACGGTATTTTACATTGAGTGTATGCAATTTGTGATATTATTTTGAATACCAAAGTGAATGAAGTTATAACAATGAGTAATCAAAACATATTTTATACGTGTTTTTATACAAGAGCACTTCTCGCCTTCGTCACTATAGAAACTACTACAACACTATAGAGACTACCTAAAGAAAACACACAGGTATTTATTTCATGCGTATATTGCTCAGGTCATTATTGTCTATGACTGTGGCTGGAACCATAGATATCACAATGGAGTTTTTAATATTTTGATAATTGGAACTAATCAATCACTGAAAGAAAACCCTGCACAATATGTACTTGTATGTGCGTAGAAACTAAAACCCTTGTTTTTCTTCCAGGACATTGTGTAGACAAGCTGAACAACTGTATATTGGCCGTGCAAGCTCGGTTGTGCCACTACAAGTATTACACCAACAACTGCTGCCACTCCTGCAGTGGACGGTGAAGACACTGCTTTATACCTGGCTGCTATATGGCACTAAATCCCATTTCAAATAAAAGTGTACTGTTGAATTTTCGACTCAAAGTTTGGAGCCGAGAGTTCAAATTCCAACAGTGCTAATATTATTAAGGAATTTATTTGGGTGTCATTTAGTGTTTGGAAAGCCAGTTCTTTCTTAGGCACTGCTTTTGTGACATTCTCTTTCTTAAACTCGATGTCACATGCATATTAACACTCAAGTTTTCTACAATCTTAGCCAGGCCGAACGCACACTATAGCTAACTTAATGAAGCCACTTGTTCTCCCCTTTATTGTAACGTTTTTTCTTGTTTTAGTCTTTTCCTTCTAGTTTTACATAGGTATATTTTGAATGAAAGTTTCAAAAAATCACAAGATATTTTCATGTAAATTTAAATTTTACTGTAAATACCTTCCTGTACAACCCTATTTACTGTTCAATGCCTCCATCTGGATAATGTTTTGCGTGCGTAACATTGATTCCTACAGTGAGACATGATTTTACACCCAAAAGATATGTTGTTTCTCAGATGTTATGTTTACATAGATTTACTTAGTGTAGCTTCGTGACTACAAAAGTAATTAAATTAAATTGGCTTAAACCACAGACAGACTAGTTCCGTATATTTTTCAGCAGTAACAACTTTAGTCTCCCTAATATTTTCAATAGCATTTATGCATTGGGGCCTTTTTTTCCGGATGGGAAATGGATTCTGTGAATTTTAAGTGGAAATAAATCTAGTTTGTTTTATCTATTATACGGCGGTTGTTTTGAGGTATCGTAGAACAGGACGCCATAGAAAAACATGGCGGCCTTCCGCATGTCGGTTTCATGAACTCTTGTCGCTATCCCGCTGGGCAACGGAGGTTATAGCCCAGTGGGACAAAAAAAATATGAAGACAAGTAAACTCTAACTGTCCTTGATCAAGGTTCATCAAGGTTTGATTTGACAAAAACTCTTATCAGCGGATTTATTAGGCAAACACAATATAATCAGCTGATAATGGGCTCGTTGCCGGAACAAATACCTATCTTTGATAGGGAGGGGGCCGTAATCAACCACCAGGGCAGCAGTCTGGGGGACTGTTAGTCATAATTTGATCATTTGTTGATTGTGGTACCAGTTATAGTAGTGTGCGTTTACCCTTAATTTAACATTAAGTACTGCCGATTTGACTATACCAATATTTAATCTTTTTATTATTAGCTACGATCGGAATACGTAGTGCTATTTAGGGTGAATTACTTTAAACATTGCATTAATATGGAAGCGGAAAAAAATGTTTTTCTTCTGTGAAAAATAATTTTGCGGTTTTTTTCTGCCCGTATTAAATTGCCGCTAAGAGGGATGTAGAGTAGAGGCTTATTCATATAAAGAGAACGTTCTGAAATCCCACAAAATTGCACTACTTTTTCCGATCACTAATTATTATTAGTCTTCATTGAAGTAAGGGAATAGTTTTTATGATTTTAAATGTCGCTCTTGGGTATGATTCGTTTTTACTAAATTAGAAACAATTAATCTTCTAGGATCATAGTCCTTGCTTATCGACGTTCCCTAAATATTGATTATTTAAATTGCAAATACGTAGTATTTTATTATTAACATGTTTATTTTATTTTGCTTATTTGGTGTGATATTTAAACTTAAGTATATTTTTGTATGAATTAATTTATACTTTAGTACAAGTAAAATCATGACTCAACTTAGTACTTAGGATATTACCAACGCTTCTAAGATAATATCATTGTATTGTAGTGTGTATTTACTCTAGGTTAAGTTATGTAATTTTAGTCATAAATAAGTGTACATAGATAGTTTTTAAAGCAAGTGATGATTAGACGAAATTGAAATACATGTTTTTGCAGTTTTATTTAAATTTTCTCTCCAAATTATTTTGAGAAAAAAAAACATTGCGAGGTACGTAGATGAAGCAATTATGCCCTCATGACTCAATGTGGTCTCAAATATTTATTTATCACAAACGTTGTATATGTGTAAAAAAGGAGCAATAACATTTAAGGGGCATACATACCAAAACACATGATGAAAAAAATATAAAGACAAAAGGGCACAAAGGTACTGCTTATTTCATTCAGAAATCTCTTCCAGCAGAACTGCGATAGAACAGATTTTTATGACACATAGACACAAGGTTCCTAGGTTCTCAAATACTATACTTATATTATATTATACTTTTTTTTTTGCAAAAACTCCGTGAGGCAACCCGAAAATGTATATGTAGTTTTAGGAAGGTTGTCACTTGGTCTAGGAAGCAGACTCCAAATAAAAGTTATTCTTTCTTTCTTTCTTTACAGTCCATAATTTATGATTAAAGACTCGAGCCCTAAACTCAGCAGTCAGTGGCATGCCTATGAGCCAACAATACGACAAACTCTTAAGACGAGCAGACTGTACAGAAACCCTTTTTTTGCGGATGGAAAATCATCTAATAACTTCCCCCGCTCAGGTGGAGCGGGGGGAGTGTCAGACTTGTACTCACTAAAACCCACCCATGTTCCTTCTATTGCCCTTTACGTTCGGGGCCGCGGTATCTTTTTCGAACAACCCGCAACCCCGGCAGGCGGTGGCCCTGGCAGGCCCCTCTGCTACAGAAACCACATCATACATCGTGGAGAGTAGCAGTTTATCAACGTTTTTTTTACTGATGGGAAATGATCAAATAACACCTCCCGTTCTGGGTAAAGCGGAAAGGAGTAAAATACTATAAAATGTACATTTTGGTAAACTAGTCCGTGTGTATTTGCAAATTACGTAATAAATTATCGTGTATTTCGATACTCTTTATTGCATAGGCCCATTTTAGACATTATCCTTTCCTAATATTGTCTAGGTTTAACAGATAATTTGTATGAGTGAACTCGTGCGCAGCCGCCGCTGCGCTGGAGGGCCCTGATAAGAAAACAATGTTAATACGTAATAGTTTTCAATTACTACGATTCGGTGTGACCTGACTTAACCTTTGTCTAGATACTGGCCTGCAATTGACAATGACCCCGTTGGCAAGTACATTCTACTCTATCTACTTATCTTAAAGTTCTAATTAAATCGTTTGAAGTGAATAAGATGAAGTGAGATGGATCGCAATCAATTTATTGAATGTTTGATGTTATTGCTCTTGTTTTCGGTTGCTTTATGAACTAATTAGCTAGTAGGGTTTAATCTTTATCTATGTGTCACAAGTTATCGGAGAATTATTTGAATTAACTTGATTCTTACAATGTTTATTCAAACGTATATACCTACGGCGAGACATCAAGCTATACGTTAACAGTAAAACTAACCTCGCTTTGTATGGAGTTCCCCTAAATTGAGAGATCTGTATAAACTGGTTTTGAATAGCTTAGTTGGCCTCCGTGCCCGGTGCTTCGTGCACAGGTGGTGAGCAAAAATAAAATAGATTGAATTATTAGCCCTGTCTGGCACAGCAACATTTTAAATAATTAGGAATATTTTCCTACACTATTATTGACGGGCTGCACCCGCGGTTTCATCGGCGGAGACCAGGATAAATACGCTTTGTTTAAATACATAGTATAAGCTATCTACTTTCCAAATTTCATACAAATATGTCAAGCCGTTTGAGTGTAAAGATACATATACATACAAACTTTTGCCTATATAATTTTAGTTAAAATAAATAAATATATTAATTTCAATTAAAAAAGTAGGTTCCTCAAATGAAACAATGGAAAATCTTATCTTAAAACGTTTTATTTGATTTTATACAAAGTAAAGTGTTGTATTTGATAGATTAAAGAAATTACAAGGAATACACATTAAAACTATAATCTATCTATACATACATTACATCCCATAATCAAAGCTACTAATAATAGCCTGAAAAGGAATATTTATACAAATATTGCTTCACAAATAACAAAGTTTCACAATATTCAAAATATATTGAAGTTTGTTTGAAGCTACACAAGGTCAAAAATAAGTTAATACCATATTAAAATTATTACCAATCTCTGAAATGTCCTTTGTCAATGTCATCTAAATTAGTAGAGCTGTTTCACGCATGTTTTAGGACTATTTAAGATTAGTAGGGATTTTAAAGTACCTATAGGTATGGTTAAGGTACTTAACAAATTATCATGCATATGATCCTCGACGGGTTAAACAGAAGTATACCTAAACATAGCAGAGCACCCGCATTTCGCCAGTTACGTTGAGGTCTCAGGGGGCAAGACTATTGCCATCACCTCCGTATATGTTTCTGATAAACTTTTGAGGAAAAAACCCCATAATAATTAGATCGACCCGGGCAACGAACCCGAAGACTTGCGATGGCTATATTATAGTGCTAAACCAAAGACTGCGACTGCCACAAAAAGTCGCAGAATAATATGCAATATTAAAAAGTAGACAAAATATACCGAGATCCCATCACATCCCGGTCATTCCCCTAAGATATACAACCTATTTCGACCACTGTCTGGAGAAGGGTAATAATAATAATAACAAAAATACGTACATTATTAAAATTAAATCAAAAACCTACCACCTACAAGCTTATTGGAAATCATCATAATAAACAACGCGACTATAGAAATAATAGCAAATGCCAGGGCCATGCTGGAACTTGTATCCATGTCATCCGGTTCGCTAAACTTCAGAGAGATAGCCGTGTATGCCAGTAGGAGCGTCAAAGTTACTGTGCATGAATATATCGCCGAAAGCATAGTACTGTTTTTAATACTCTTGATGAACAAGTGCGCGAGTGCTCCCACAAGACTTACAGAAGTCAATATCATGGTGATTAAACCTGAAATGATGGAAATATAAGAATATTTTAGGTAGACTGTTTTCATAGTATCCCCTGCGGGTGACATTGGTTAAATGAACAGAAGGGCTACTATGACATCTTATAGCAATTCTTATTCCACTGAGTGAAAGAGAGGGTGCTAGACATACTGTATAGCTCTGTCTCTTTCCCTCAGCGGAATAAGAATTGCTTTAAGAGGTCATAGTAGGGCTACTGTTCCTCTTCAAACTGGAACGACTAACCCCCGAATACTGAAACGTCACTCAAAATTTAAGTCCCACTTAAGTTTAACAGAGACTCAGAAGTGACGTTTGACCATACAAAATCTAAAGTTTAAGAGCTACTCAAATGTTAAGCAGCCCTCACATTTTGAGTGACGTTTCAGTATTCGGGGGTGAATGTCATAATCGTGAAGGATTATCTATCATGGTTCATACACCATACATCATAACACTAAACATTTTTTTTTTATGTAATGTCACCCGCACCATACGTCTACGTCGAAAATAGTATAGTATAAACAAAAGATGGCTTTTAACATTTTGTTAGAGGTATCGAAAATTGTGTGGTGATATAAAAAACCAAAATGAAAAAAAAACTATTTCTATTTCTCAAAGGCCATGTAGATGGCCTTTGAGAAATAGAAATAGTTTTATTTTTTAGGCCTACGCCTATGAGACAATGAAAGAGATGAGAAAAATGTCGAGAAAAGGTGTACGGTTCGGGTTGGTCTCAAAGAAAACAAACTCTATGGTTACTCTTTTAAAATCAACCAACTAAGCCAATTAACTGAAAAACGAATTCCTCAATCCTGTTGAAAATCGTCGTAGAAAGGAGAAATGTTTTAGAAACTGTTTTCATTTGTTTTTTGCCTTCAAGAGTACATACATTTTTTAAACGAGGCTTGATGCATTTTGGGGTAAATTCTTTATATCTGTTATCCGACAAAACATAATCATTCAGTAATTCTATAGAATACCATGTCATGTCACCTTTGTTCAGAATAGTTACAGTACTGATGGCAACATTTGTGACACTTGTTTAAAATAGTATCTATTTTTATTATATTTTTCCTATTCCTTGTTTAGATTTTTTGTTACGAATCTTTGTAAATGTATGGACATTGAGGGTCTTGTAGATTCCTAGATGCTTGCTAATTCTTGTCAACTTTTATGTTTAAATGACTGAATGACTTACTGTCGGGCATACGCCCTTTTAAAGCCTTGTAAAATAAGTGTCGGAATTAAACTTCTACCATTTATTTAGACACCCGTTTAATTGCAAAATCGTTACTCTACTTGTCACGTTTTTTCAGCTAGTTTAGGCATGTTGTTATGTTGTTGTTGAGTTTGTTGTTATCTAATATTTTATTTTAATACATTGAGTAAATGAAAAAAAAAACCACTTGCACATTGAGGGTACCGTCCAAACTTAGAGAGGGATAAACGACTTAGAGAGGGTTGTTTTTTCACAGCACAGAGGGACCACAGTGTTGAGTATAATGGTTTTAATTTCAACTCGATACTTCCACGTATTCCCGACAGAAGGGGTCTTGACAGACAGACAGACGGACAAAGTGATCCAATAAGGGTTCCGTTTTTCCTTTTGAATTACGGAATCCTAAAAAAAAATATGAAATAAACTTACCAACGATGGCATGAGCCGAGTTTAGACTCGGCCAAAGGAAAATTCCATTAACTCCGGATACTCCCATAATACCACCGATGATTGCTAGCACAGAGCCAAGCACTTGCAGCAACCAGAATATCAGCGACTTTTGTGGATACTTGAAATTATTTGCCATACCCGACTGTGGGCTTAATGAGAATATAGCTTGACTCATCAGAATAGTATACTGTAAATATAAAGGCACTATGTTAGGAGATATAATTGTATTTTTTATCCAAAATATTAATAACTAGCTGTCCTGCGCGATTTTACCCGCGTCTTTTAGATGCTGCCCCATTATCGTGGCTTATGTTGCTTCCTGATAATGTAGCTACCTACTTATTAGTAAAAATATTTTTAAAATCGGTCCAGTAGTCTAGCCTATGGGATACAAACAAAAAAAATCTTTCCTCTTTGTAACATTGGTATAGATAACTTGATCATTGGCGTAGTAACACCTTTGAGCCTACATAACTAAGTAATACTGTATATGTCATCCATTCTGAAAATAGCGGTCTTCGCGGGGAGGGGTGGGGGACTTCTAGGATCGGTCGCATGCAAATAAATAGCGCTAAATATGCACGATATAAGCGTACATATAAAAATGAACACACCGTGTAGACGATGTTAGGTTTAATTTTCGTTACGTAGTTCTTAATTCGGTCGCCGCGTTCAAAGCCCGCAATAGCTTAATAAAAGCTATGCAATAGCTTGAAAATGCTAGCCGCACATCGCAGCGGGTCGCATCATGTCAAATTTCAATACAATAAGTGCTGGTTGGTCTATTGGTCGCAAGCGCGGATGCTGAACTGAAGATCCTGGGTTTTATTCTTATGTCAGGCAAAGTGTTATTGGGTTTTTCATTAATTTCTCAGTAGCAGATACGGAGTCTGAATTTGTGCCCGGTTGATGGCAATAGGCTCGCCCATATTACATGAGACTTAATCATAACTGGTGAAATGTAGGTGTACTATTAGGTATCTACACCTCTGCCGAATCCTTTGGAGATTACAAGCGTGAAGTTATGTTTATGTGAAGTGCAAAATATATAAAAGTCATTGTAGGAGGATTTTTGTTATGAATATTACATCGGTCTTTATATTGTATGTATGTTATGTTAGTCATTTTCGTAGCCAGCACCAATTGTGCCTCACACTATGACTTTCTCCTGTATCGTGGGTGCGTTAACAAACATTTAAACTCACATACACACAAACCGCCGCACCCAAAACATAGGTCATACAAATACTTGTTCCGTGCGGGGATCGAACCCGCGACACGCAGCGCAGCAGTCGATCGCTCAACCACTGCGCGTACCGTGCCGTCATCATGTATGTTAGTACTTTTCGTAGCAACCTTATTGGCCGTATTCACAAAACTTTATCTGGTTTCGAGGCAAACGGCACAATATTATCACGATAAGGGGAAGACCCCACAAGCGCCAATACCTAATATCTTTATAGATTTTCCTTTTACGTAAGCGTTAAACCAAAACAAGTTTAACATTATTTTCCTCTGTTAAATCTCTGTAATGAACAACAAATTCATTGGTATTTTTTTTCCTGGTTGCACCACTGACTTGCAGCCCCACGCAAAGTTTAAGAAAACCAATGGCGCATTGCGTCTCAAAGTCTAGCTAAACTTTTTCATATTATAAAGCAGTTTTAGTAGTTCTATAATTACATAAAAGGATACAAAATGTGTACTCACCCCAATAACAGTTAAATAGATATGCGCAGAAAACTTAGAAAAAGTTGTTCCGATTGCAACATTAGCGATGATAAAAGCACAAAAGGCAACAGCTCCGAGTAGTAAATGTGTGATAGTATTGACCACGTTCATATACGCCATGAATAAGGGAACTTCCTCATGCGGTGGCGGTGGACCTCTTAAACCCTCTTCTAATCTTGGGTGTGACATCGGGGGAGGTGGCGGCGGCATCGCCATTTTGAATTTTTTTTTTTTTTTTACGTAGTTGCACACCGCTGTAACCACACGAGCACTAACGCACTGATGTCCTGGCCCAATCAATAGCTTTATATCTCCGATTTAAGATAACGTTCAGATAGTATGTTTCCTATTTCGACAACCAGATTGTGGTGACAGTGACAGCTATGGCGTAACGGTTAATGATAAACGCGTGTGGTTTACCTTTTCAGTTCTTCATCTGGTTTTGTTTTTTGAGTGTAACTGGTGGTAAATAAATATCGCTGTGCAGCATTAAAAAAAACGACCATTTTCTAAAATGGCGATGCCATCACTCTTTCTATGCGTCAAAATAACATTTAAACAAGTTTATTGTTTAGGTCATATTTGTATCTTGCATTAAAAAAATAAACAGATAAACCTTTCAAAAGTCACCCACCGGTATCTGGAACAGGGCTATGATATCAGCAATCAGGGCTCCAGAGACAGGAGACTCCTAATAACACCAGCCATGTCCAGCAGTACGTCTAACTGCTGAGCCGGAGGTCGTGGGTTCGAATCCCACCCAGGACAAACTTTGTGTGATGAGCATGATTGTTTGTTCTGTGTCTGGGTGTGATTTATCTATAATATGTATGTATTTATAAATTATATAAGTATGTATATCAGTTGTCTGGTTACCATAACACAAGCTCTGCTTAGCTTGGGATCAGATAGTCGTGTGTGAGTTGTCCCAAAATATTTATTTATTTAATGCTCGTAGTTGTTCCGGGTCTGGCTGTTTGTGTATGTGAGTTTAAAATAAAGAAAAAAAAACTTCTACGAATCATTCATGAATGAAAAAACTTCAATATTTATTGGAATTTGAGGTCTAAAGGGTTCTGTACCTCAAAAGAAAAAGTGTGTCTGTTTGGCAAGACCCTTTATCTCGGTAAAGCGTGGATCAAGTTGAAATGAAAAACCCTATACTCAACTATGTGGTCCCTCTGTGCTGTAAAAACAACCTAGAGGGTTATTTTTTAGTCTTCGCAGTCAAAAGTGGGCGCGCGAGTCCGACTGGCTCTTGGTCGTTTTTTACACGACTGCCCCAAAAAAGGAGTGTTATGTTTTTAGGGAACATGTATGTTTTATTGTAGTTTTCGTTTGCTTGAATACATATGTGAAGAAAGACGGGGCTCTACAAAGTCAAAATTAAACACATGGATCGTAATACATATATTTACATTCTTTTTGTCATTGTGTAAAAAAATATTTGCCAAGAGGTACAAAAAAAGATAAAGTTACTTGATAAGATTCCGAACTTTATTTCCTATTATTATCCAAAAATCTAAAGAGACTAATATGGTGAATATCCAGGTGAGGCCGATGAGGGTAGGTACGAAGACATCTCCGTTGCCGGTCCATGTCCTGAATGATCTGTACTTGAAGGCTGCACAGAGGCTCCCAGTTGCCAGGAACATACTACCGAGGCCAGTGACGTAGTGGAAGAATCTGATCCAGAATACACCGATGCAGGAAGATAGCTTCGTTGGGTACATCGCGAGGATTCCGTTCAGCAAACTTGCTAGGCAGCAGACTAGTGCTGCTAGCCCTGAAATTAAACGTGACGTTGAAATTGTAATAGCGAAAAGAGTGCCTATGGCCCTAGCATTGAATGATGTCGCGTTTACAATGCATTATGTTAGCCTTGACGTAACAGCCTTTTTAACGATATGCCTTTTTAAAGGCGTTTTATTTTCACCTTTCAAAGAAGGAAAAAGGGTTTTTTTTACATTTCAACGACACCATATCGAATTCGTCATCATGCCGAACATCAGTCTAAACCAGGATGCGATATCATATCGTGGTTATTTGTGCTTTGATAATTAGTAAATCTTGATGTTATGTCTTCTTGAGTCATCACATCAAGATTATCTCTGTACCAAAATTTATCAAATTTGGATTGGCCATTTAGGCGTGAAAACGTAACAAACAAACTCACTTTCGCTTTTATAATATTAGTAAGGATTATTTTAAATTTGTGTTCTACCGAACATTTATATCATCTGCCTAGCAGGCTTCCAGTCTAACCAGATGCAGTTGATTACCAGTAATTTACATTTAAGGAAGTAGTTACAGAAGCCACTTATTTCTGGTTATTACGACTGCTTTGTAAGATTGGTTGTGACTGACTTTCGGTTCCCTGACTTGCTGTAAGGAACATTTACATAATTAACCCATAACCTTCTTAATGTTGGGGTCACAGGCTTCTTCGCTGTGAGAGGGACTGAGGGAGTAGGTCATATCCAGCTTGCGGCCCAGTGTGTTCTGCTGGATGACACATGTCTTCGAATATTTCTCTATAAAAACTCTACTACTCAGAACTTTACTGACTCAATCCCACCCATGTTCCGACTTTGGCCTTTTATGTTCCGTGGAATCTCTTTCTAACAACCTGCGACCCTGTCAGGCGATGTCCCTAGCAGTCAATCCTCTCTGCTTTGCTGACGTGCCTTTGAGGTGTGCGTGGAACACGAACACGCCGTCGACACGGCCTGTAGTCACTTGCAATCGCCCTGGCTTGAAGTATCTCGACGAGAGAGTACAGCCGCCTTTAAGTAGATCCACAATACATGAACACGAACAGGTGCTGAACTGAGTTAAAAAACTCAATATGAACAGCAACGGACTTTGAGCTCTAATGATGATTAATTAAATATTTACGCTATCGTATTTCGTATCTCGGTCAGAAATGCAACAAGAGCTACGTATTGTCTTGCAAGGTCACTGTGCAGTAAATAGTGATGCATTACACGTCATATCTGTATTACACAGTGTTTATCAGGAGCTGACCAAATTTATCAATTATTTATATTAGGCGGAAGCGACTTGCGCCTGGAGATAGAGCTTTATCTCTATGCAAAAAGGTTAATAGTCCAACGCTTTGTCGAGTCACGTTGTCTGAAAATTCTATGCAAACATTAAGCGTGTTCTCACGCATGCTCGAGGATACGCGAACGTTGAAGTATATGCTTAAAGGTAAGGCAGATAAAGACCTTTGTTCAGTGAAATAAAAAAAGCACACGAGGATTTTTACGCCAGATGGAAACTAAGCTTATGGATAGGCGGTCGACGCTCTATTTTCAGTTTTATTGCTTTGCTATAAGGATCTTTTTAATCAACTCAAACCCATTCTACTTTTGAAAAAATAACTGATCCTTAATAGCAATATAGTGACCATTAGTGTCGGTTTTTAGTTTAATAACCCTCCAATTAGGCTTTGCCGCACTGAACTACGCGTGCTACGCGCAGCACGAATTTTGTACTTAAAAACAATACTGATAAGGTCTTATATCCACTCATATCTTTGTTAACTAACTCATAGAACACACTCGGTCATTACCTTGACACTGTGGCGATACATTACTTTCTCACATGTTTAAAATATTATTTGCAATGCAAGAGATGCTTCTCGACCCCAAAGCACTTGGGAAAAGCAAGAAAGATTACTGCTAAGGCAGTATTTCACAACATTGTAGATGATTATTCATACAAATACCGTTTGAAATCATGCCACGTATAGAGGCCGTAAGTTAGGCTTGTAAATCGCGAAGTGCATACATAAGCTATCTATAAATAAGTGCTATAATAACTTATTTGACTCAGCTAACTTTTACAACTTGCACAGTTAAACACAGGTTTGAAGTACAGAGGTAGTGCGATGGCGATATAAGAGTTTAGAAATATGAACTTAACATCATCATCATCATTGCATCTGCATAGTCTTTTCCCAGCTGTGTTGCGTTCGGCTTCCATTATAATATTTAGTATTTTACATGGAGCGACTAGCTACCTGACCTCCACATTCGCTTATATTGGAAATCGACTCCAACTTAACTGGGAAAAGGCCAGAAGATTGTTTGAACAGGACAGTTAAAGAAAGCCCGCAGATTTTCTTTAATCATCCCCAATTCAATGGATTCAATGTCCCGAGAGAGAAACAAATACAAATTCGAATTCCCTGATTGGGTAGTGTCATTGATGACTATATATCCAAGTAGGTTTGACCATTTCCTTTTCATGTTCGTTTCGTTAGCCGTGCGGACATCAATCGCTATTAAGAAATCTCGGAGTTGTTGGCCATCAGCGGCTTATTCCCAATGGACGCCGTGAGACGTATAGACAGAAATCAGCTACTTTTAGCTATGTACAACTTTGTATAACAGCCGAGATGTATTATAGGTTTTTTTCGGACACATCCAAATCGGAACAAATCCAAACAGTAATTTGGGTTTCTTAATACAAGGAAAAAATGGAACCCTTATTGAATTTGTCTGTTTGTCAAGACCCTCTCGGAAATGAAATCAAAACACTATACTTAAGTATGTGGTCCCTTGGAGATGTGAAAAAATCAACCCTCAATAACGCAGTGAAAGGAAATGGTTGTTTATGTCGCATGTACAAGGAATCCTTTTTTAATTGGTGTGGATTGTCACTGGATTGAAGGAGGGAATCGCCACCAGGGTCGACCTCTGCGTTGATGGTATGTCGATTTGATATTGTTTTCGGGCAACACCGTTAGAGACCGCACAAGACATAGGACATAGGTTTGATATGAGAAAGGGAAGGCTTCTGCACAACTGTGGGAGACTTAGCAGACTAACTTCTAATATCAACATTTCACTCGCTTCGCTTTCCCACTACAAACACAACCTTAGGAGTTATTTTTACCACATACCATTTCAAGTGAAATCTAAATGATATGCTATATACTTAAAAGGTTTCGCTATGTAATGAACTACGTGCAAGTTTGTATTACGGCACCGATATTTCTTGGCACAGCTATTTTCTTCTAGATATTCGTTCTTATAGTACTATGAATCGATCTCTAGAGGTTTTAACTATATTTTATGGGTTTAAACGTAAAATGACGATGAATTTTTGAGTACGAAGTCTTCTCATAGCAGACATGTAGTCAGGTGGTATGGTTAATTAATTGTAGCCGCACATTAGATCAACCTGGGTGACCAACTTGATGTAAATTCTACTCTTCACTTACCAAGTTTCCCATGTATCGAGGTAAAGTGTACGCTTTTCTGCTGAATAATGAGAGCTGTTCCTGCAGTGACCAGCGCTACTGCCACGACCTGCATGACCCAGTGGGTGTGCTTCTTGTATCGGCGGGCCATGAACATGGACCAGCTGTTGTATGGCGACATCATCAGAATTCCTTGGCACATGAAGAATTGGTACTGGAAAATAATGTTTTAAGTTGAGTTCGTGACCCATGAATGCGCACTCATCTTCTCGTAGGAGTTCCATGAGTAAACTTATTTTTTTTAAAACGTTGCCTCACTTTTGGAATTTCACATACACAAACAGTCAGACCCAGAACAACTATCTGTAGGTCATACAATTTATATTTCCGTGCGGGGATCGAACCCGCGACTCATAGCGCAGCAGTCAAACGCTTAGCTACTGCGCCAACCGTGTCGACAAACTAGACTAACTAGACTAAAAATGGAAAGTTTTATTTTTTTATACCTTAACACGAAAGCAATACTGGGAAAAAGTGTTTTAAGTCAGTGGCTAACTGAAAAACTAAACTGCTACATTCTAATCGCCGCAATCTGCTACATGCGGATCAATTTAAAAAATGTTGGTGGAGTTAAGTTATGCCCTAATGTTCACCTGTGAAAGCTGCGGTGCTGAGATAGCCAATTTCAACGATTTTTAGAAAATAAATAAATAAAAGTAAGTCCTTACTAATATTATAAAAGCGAAAGTGAGTTTGTTTGTTTGTTACCTCTTTATGCTTTAATGGTTAAACCGATTTAGATGAATTTTGGTACATAGATAGTTGGGAACCAGGAGACGGACATAGGCTAATTTTTTTTAAACAAAGTGGGATATGAGGGAGAACGAGGGAAGAAAAAGGAAAACTTAGCGTTGCTATTACAATTCAATCAGGCGGAAGAGCAAAAACTGCAGGTCTGCTTGGTGTGGTATACCAAATTAAACGCGAGCGAAGCCGTGGGCGAAAGATAGTTTATTATAATTGGCGATCCCAACTGCCTAATTTTTTTTTGCAGGCAACCAAATCAAGAATAATACAATAGTAATAATATGATAAGCTTACCCCAAGAACACACAATATAATGTGCCAATCAAACCGACTAACAGATGAACTACACGCATAAAATAAACAAACGAACACCGTGAAGAATATTAATATATGAACGAGTAAATTAATTGTCAATCTCACTGATTTGTACCAAACATTTTCTAAAACTTTCGGCTTTTGTTTTTCTTTATTAAACACATTGTCTGTTGTTTCAGCCATTTTGTCAATTCGTGCGTAACGCGTAAGAGAAGTATGCCCATTGACAATTATAAAAGTGGATAAGCTGAATATATTTACGTGGTGCTCTCTAAATAATTGCCAGTCAATAAAGGTGCTTACAGATTGGCTTGATTTTTACGATCAACAAGATCGTGAAATCAACAAAAGATGATCGCCATCGTATTTTTTTGCCTTTGTTGATAACTTTGCCAAAATGTATGGCAATAACGCCTTTTTATTTTACAGGTATGAGACTTGAAATTCATGAAAGAGAAAATCGCAAAACAAACAAAATTTTGAACAGCGGCAAAGCTCAAATTTAATTTCCGAACAATAGCTTTATCAATTAGCTTCAGCAATCATTTTAGTAACAGTGTTATTTACGTTAGCTCTTGAGAAACATTCAAAATCCTATCCTATCCTATTATTGGTAGTACTTTTATTTATTCATTTATTCTGTGTTAAAGATAAAAAAAAATGTAAGGAGATCAAAGAAACGATGACATTCTTTAAGAAACTAATAATAACCTTTTTCAGAAAACTAATAGGTACTGCTATTTTACTCTTCTTATAAATTAAGGTCATGGTCACTTATATTATATCTATTATATGCATAAAATTACGAAGATGGGTGTAGAAAATAAAAAAAAACACCAGTTTAGGGTCATTGGGTTTTACACAATTTTAGTCATAAACATTTTCGAACAAGCTGCATTTCCACCCAAGATGAGCGAAGATGCGTAGCGAGGGATGTGTGTGTAACTAACCAATTACATAGCTAGTTTTTCATATCAAGATATGATAAAGAAAGTTTTACAATTGGTAAGTTACAAACAACCTCTCTACGCAACCTCGTTTCTCGCTCATCTTTGGTAGAAAAGCAGCCTAAAAACGGTTCCGAGCAAATATGCATTTATATCAGGCAACAAGAACGATCGTGGAAATCTAAATGCACCTTAAGGTGATATGCACGAAAGATAGATAGAGTATCTCCTTAATCTGAAGTACCCTTTGTACGTGATATCTTAAGACTACACATTTATAGTAGTGGTAAATTTTATTTTGAAGAATACACTACGTGACTGGTCAGTTGTAATGCAGTGAACAATTATGAATTTATGTAAATCCTTGATGACCCTCCATTTGTTTTATTGGTTTATTTGCTGTCATTGTTCGTCCTTCATAATCATGCCATATCATCAACATGCATTACCCTAAATACCCGGAATCTGGGTTTTTCCGCTTGGCAGTTGCTTCATAGAGATTTATGGTAGAATGGAAACCGACCTTAATATACAGAGGTGTGCCTAGTTGTCAGTGGCGTAGCGTGCCTTGTCGGGGCCCCGTATAAAAAAATTGTTTGGATGCCCTGCCCGATGATATGGGGGTAAAGATTTTTCACAAAAGAAAAAAAATATTGTGGAACAGAAATATTTATTTATCATAACATAATTCAACCATTTTACAAATAAAAATCAAGTTTTAAATATTCTCTCTCCTTGCCTTTTTTTGGCAAACTGATTTATTAAATCATTTATTATACTGAATTGGCTGATGATGATTTTCGTTTTTCTAAAATTTCTGCCTCTATGGACAATAGTGAGGGGGTAGGGGCCCCCGCGGCCCGGGGGCCCCGTATAATTGATACGGCAGATACGGCGGTAGATACCCTGCTAGTAGTGCGTACGCATTTCACCAGTAATGTTTTAGTTCCATATAAGGCGGCGAGAGAAATGAGAAATTTGTACGATCCGGGAGTCGAACCCAGGACCTTATGCGCAGCAGTAGCGATTGCGTCTACTAAACATAGTTTGAAAATGTTAGGCAGATGAGGTTTTTAGTGATCCGTACTTCAAAAGGGAAAACTTGATCACTTTGTTGTCCGTCTGTCTTTCAAGACCATTTATCTCGGGAACGCTTGGAGGTATTGGATTGAAATTAAAAAACTTGTAACTATATACTCAAAGTCTGTGATGCCTTTGTGATGTGAAAAATCAACCCTCTAAATGTACGCAGTCAAAAGATCGTTTATGTCGTAAGTTTGTGCGGATCTCTCGATACGCGAGTCTGAATCGCTCTTGGCCGGTTTTTTCATTTTAATTTGGGTGGTTATTAAGGATGTGAATAAAAACAACAACCAGTGTTTAAAGCTTATTATTTTTGTACATTGTTATATGCATCATTAGTACAGACAAAATTTATTAAACGGTAGACAAAACTCTAATTACTTTTAGGAAAAAAACCAATTAATACATACATTATTGTGATGGTAAAATGTTTTAACTAATACAATCGTATAAATACTCGACAGCCAGTAATTAAATGCACTATACATATAAAAATAATTATCTATTTACAAAATTCGACTCTTTAATAATACAGAACTGACTCTTTGACAATAGAATCGGTGTAATAAGTTATTATGAACACTGATGCCTGGCCCACACATCTGCGAACATCACTCGTCAATGTAAGGGATGTTTAACATAATCATACAATTTTACATTAACATCCCTCACTGACGAAGTTGATCACTGTAATCAGTAGACGTGTGGAATCGGCATTATAGTTTCTATAAGTACATACCGAAGAAACTATTACAACAATAAGAAATACTATTTTGTTCTTAATCTAGATAGCATAGCCTACGTTGCATTACAAATGCAAAATGAACTGTAGTTCCAAACATGCTTTTACGCAATAATTAATCTCCTAAGTAATACACAGTATACGAAATTCGGTAAAATGCATCCCTATTACTTGGTTACAGGCAAGTTTTAAACAAACTACGAATACAGAGGTGCTCAACTCGATATCATGTCGTGCATTATAATGTAAGAAGATAATAAACGAAATATTTTTTTTATTTTTTATAATTTTGAAAGTTCTACAGTTCACAGATCGACTCCAAAACTCGACTAAACAATCTGGAGATCACGAAACTATTCCTAATACTTACAGAAACTCGAACGTTTGGAGTTCAGTATTGAGCCGCGCGCACACTGGGACGTACTCGTCGTCAATAACGGCAAACGTTTTAGTGAGGAGCCCAATAAAACGTTGAGTAATTAACAATTTCATAGAGAATTTGTGTGAGTCATTTAGGTAAGTCAATTCGATATCTAGTCTTAGTCTGTTCCACTTTGGCTTTGATTCAGACTTAATACTCTGCATTAACATTGATACCTTTCCTAACGTATTAATTGAAGCGAAGTTACGCGTTCCACTTTCGCCATGAAGGGTTCTTTGTTACAGTGAGTATTGGATCGCGTAGATCAGTTACGAGCTTAGCGTGTGAGTTGGTGTGCGCAGGCGGCGCTGCGGGCCTCGGCTTGTTAAACATTACGTTACGTATTCTCACTATGCGTCCATTTTGTATCACAATACGTATCATAGCGCCTTAGTGTTTCACTGCTTGTACCTGAGGGAAGGAAACTCTTGTCAAAAATTGCATTTCTGCAGGGTTAGTGTCTATCACTCTTTTAATGACTATGCCTTTAAATTTTTCAAATTCATCAACATTAAAATGTTTTTTTTTGGGGTGGGAAGACATCAAATTACTTCCGGAGCGGGGGGGGGGGGAGTGTTAGACTTTTACTGACTAAAACCCAACCATATTCTTTCTTTTGCCCTTTACGTTCCGGGCCCGCGGTATCTCTTAACATTAACATGGTTAAGTTTTGAGTAGGTTATACTTTCTCAGTTTTTATGCCGAAGGTATGTTGTCCAGTGTGCCCAAGTTAAACTCAAAATTGTTAAAGTAACTATGAAAAATGAAACTAATTATTTTATAGGAAGTTACAATATAAAATCAACCTAAAAGCAAATATTTAAGGTATAAACTTCTTACTCCAACCATGATGGTTTACCGTCCGTGGCAGGATTTGCAGCAGTAGTCCGCATAGTACGGGTAATGGCACAGCCGCGCTTGCACCGCCAGCGCGCAGTTGTTTAACTTGTCCGCGCATGCTCCTGCGTAAGTAACAGTAACTTTAGCAAAAAGAACAATCTATAATACTCAATAAGAAAGAGCGAAACAGTATTTTGTTGGCTGAATGTAGAGAAATCAAACATGAAAAAAATTAAAATAAAGGAAAGAAGTTATCAAGCCAGAGAGCTGGACCATAAAAAGACGAGTTGAAAGAAGAAGGAAAAGAAAATAAAAAGGAGGTTACAAACAATTACAAAAAATTATAAAACAACCAGATGAACTAAAAACACAAAGGAAAAAAAGTAAAAATAGAGGAAAAAGAAATCTCTTCTTTAGATTTGTGTTTGGAAATAAATAACCCTTAAATAATTACCATCAGCATAAGACCTGTCTCTAACATTCTGTGCGGTATGGCTTTGGTGTCGTGTCACACGTTGTTGTGGGTCTGAAACTAAAAGCAAGATGTTAATTAAAAATTCAAGACCAAAAATTCCAAATACTATAGCTAAGGTACTAAACTCTTCTGGTATCATGCACGCATTTGACGCTAAACTAATTTAAAATACCATTTTGGTTCTATTAAACCTTTGAAGACGTTCATAATGATGTTTAGTACAAAATATATTTAGAGGTCAATGGTGAAAAGGGGCTTTAATCTTTCAACAGTTTAAAATTCAAACCTGAAGGAGGTGCATTAACAACAGCTGTCTTCACCGGCGGTCGTGTGGAACACCGTGAGGGTACACAAGACCGTCTAGCTGGAGGACGCACTCCTGCGCAATCCGCATCACGTGCCGCGCCCCCAGCGCCCTCTGCTCCACCGCGGGCGCACCACACTGTCCGGGATTGGACTCCCGCTTCGCATGGACCTTGGCACTGTGGACAAAAACTACAATTATAATCTATCCCATCATATCCGATAACCTACAGAAAAAGACATTAATTCAAAGCAAGTTAAATTTTGATTCATGTAAGTTATTGAAAAGCTTACGTCAATCCATTTGAAAATCATTGTGGAAAAAGAAAACGATTTGACCACGACTGTCACTTGTTGAGATCCTCATGATAGCTCCACTTCTTGCTTACTTAAATAAGGATCGTATTTCACATTACAATAAAAAAATCGAGCTCATAAAACTCAACCGACCACCACATCACGGCAAAAAAGGCTATTTAACCAGAATAAGAAAGGAGGTAAAGCACAATGGAGCCCTAATTACACAAGCTAAGAATTCTTTTAGAAAAACTACTTTTACTACCTTTCTTTGACTGCGATCATTATCTTTCAATAACATTTTTTATGTGCTAAGAATGTTTTTGACATTTAACAATTCGTCTTCAAAAATTAGTCTGGCGTCAAAAAAAAATAAGTTTTAGATTAATTAGTAGACTTGTTAAGTACTCGTTGTTTTAATTAGCACTATTAGTGAGGGCGGTCCCAACAACATTGGCATATTTGGAATCATTGTCCTAATCGGTACGGACATTCCACTTCATGAACCTTGATCTTCAATTCATGGAGTAGTCGTAATGAGTCACTGGAGCGATTAAAAATGAGTCTGTTTTATTTTGGGTGATTTTTTTCTTCAAAATATCGAAGATCTTTCAAACATTTGAGACACCTGCTATTAAGCAGACGATGTATAGACGCCTGCAGGACAAGCTACCCGAAACTGTCAATTTTTCCAATGAACCTTGAATCTTAATACTTTAGAAATAAAGTCGAAAATCTATCAAAGAAATCTGACAGATAGTAGTAGCTTGATGTGCAGGCGTCTGGACATACATCTGCATAATTTCAGATGGACCAGGCAAGTCAAACGAACAAACGTTCTTCGCATTGAGTTCGATAGTATACGCATTGCACACTCTTATTCTGTTTTAAAAGATTTTTTTTTGTGTCCACCATCTTTGTTTAACCCTCTTGAAATCACGGTGCAGTAAAATTATATCCCAACATTGAAGGTTACAAATTGCGAAACCACAAGCAAGCTATACTTAATGGGGCACTGTGGTTGCAATTATTTCCCTTATTTAAATTGATGGGTCGACCGTCTAACTACTGGGTACTACAATGTCGAGATCTGTTGTTAGTTTTACAAACCAAAACTAAGCTCGTTTCGTTATTTGGAACAAGAAAAATTGTGAACATTTCTTTGTCTGTTGGACCGTGGGATTGTCTAGATAAATCGTTTAGCCTAACATCGCCAAAGAGGTATTTTACCTTTCCTTTATTCTACAGGTAGTAAATTTTCGAGGTTTCATTTATAAATCGTGTAAGGTCTTCTTTAAACTCTTCCACAGTTTTGAGACAGTCTCATTCAAAATAATGTAGTAGGAACATTACGGTCATATAGAAAACATAGATCAATAAACAACGAAATCCATACTTACTATACATATACTATAATATATATACTAGAATATTATAAAAGCGAAAGTGAGTTTGTTTGCTTGTTTGTTACCTGGGTGAAGAGGTAAACAAACAACACCAAAATTCATCAACATCGGTCTAGCCATTAGGCTAAACCGATGTTGAAAAATTTTGGTATAGAGATAGTTGGGAACCAGGAGACGGATATAGGCTATATCTTTTTTTTAAAGTGGGATATTAGGGACAACGAGGGAAGAAAAGGTACAACTTAGCGTTGCTATTACAAATCAATAAGGCGCAAATACAAAAACTGCAGGTAGCCGGTACTATGTTATACCGAATTTAACGCGAGTGAAGCCGCGGGAAAAAGCGGGTAACTGGAATATAAATGGGGTACAAAAAAACTATGTTCCAACATTATCATAATTATACAGATTCAAAAACATTTCAGCTTATATTTTATCCACTTACCTCAGTCCAATCACTAAGATACCAGGAGGGATTGCAAGTGCCCCCACAAGCGCGTTCAGCTTCAGGCTTGGTGCCCCTACAGGAGCCATCTCGTAACCTCCTGCCGTTGCCGCCGATGCAGATCACGCCTCGGACTTGTTTGCCGCCACAAGACGCAGAACAGGCAGACCATTTACCTAGCAAAGACAATATCATCTTCATAATCAACTATAGACTATTGTTATCTTTACGGAATATGGAATATTCGAATCTTCATCGTGTAGTTAGGTGCCATCTTGGTGTTAGAGATTTTTATGTCGGTCTTGGGCTTGCTAAAAATGCCGTCGAAATATATCTCTCAGACATTTTGGTTTCCCCAAAATTGTAGTAACTTTGTAATACGCACATGAATCTGAAAAATCAGAGGTGCGTTTCTGAGATTCGAACTCGAGACCTGTGACTAGACAGTCAGATGGTCACACAACTAGACTATCACTCTCCATATTTAAATAAAGAGTTGTGTATACTTCATAAAAACCATTGAAGAAAGCTAATTTCAGAAACAGTTCATTGTATTTGCTTTAAAATTCCACTCATCGGTATTGAAACATCTGCATTCAATTGAATTCGAATGGCCTTGCAAAATTAGTTCAACATCGCATCTAGAAAATATTATGAGAAGTTGCTTACTGGTAAACCACTGCGCATCACACTGCTTCCTAACTGCACAGGTTTGCGTTTGCTCTGGCGCTCGATGAGAAGTGCACCCGTTAGGATCTACGCAGCGAACTCCACGAGACTGAACCCCTCCTCCCACACACCAACCCACGCACTAAAATACAGGACCTTTATTTAAATGAGACCCACTTGACCAAATACATAGATTAGTAGCCTAAATAACCTTCTTGGATTACGTACCGTTTAGAAATGTAGGACCTAGTAATCCACAAAGTTTTTGTGAGAAAATGGATAAAATTTGGGATCCAGACCGTGGACTCATAAATAACTCTGGGGTCAGACCCTTATCACATTTAAGTCTAATTAATACCTTTATTGGCGAACATAAGTACACTGACCCGTGGGAGGGATTAAAGATATTACGGTATTCCTGTTATGAACCGGTTTCAATATAAAGAGGACTGTATGAATGTATTCTTATAACTCTTCACGTACCTGAGACCACTCGGTGTACAACCAACCTCCTCCAGCACTGTGGCTGTAACTTGGTGCAGGGGTGGTCCCAATATCGTTATCAGTCAGATTCGTCGCAAGAGATATCACTGGGCCATCTCTGAAATGGTCAGTCCGGTCCTTTGGTCGCACTTGACGTCTGGCATCTAAACGCGGCACACTGGTCGTGGCTGCTGTCCCATCACAGTTTGGAATGTCACACAGTTCACTGCTTTGGGGCATCGGTAGAGGGCATTTTTGATCGCTTATCTAGAAATAATAATAACAGTCAGCTACAAGTGCTTTTTGAATTCTTTGTATAAATGGTAATGGACTTTTATCTTTTTACAGTACCTTTGTAATTCCTCGGGCATGATCCTGAACACAGCCTACAATTCGGGTCCTGTGTGCAGGTCCACAAACAGGGCAGGGACCCCAAGCTGCCGCTCTCCAACGTGGAGGACATGGGTTTCCACCACAACGACGCCTTCGGGCCGGTGGGGGAGAACCATTACAATGGAAAGGAGATACCTCCTTATCTCCCTTTTCGGTCACTTCAGCGCACTTGAACTTCCCAATCTGAAGCCCTCCTCCACAACTACGGGAGCATTGCGAAAATTCCAGAATCTTCCAGATAAACTTCCTGCTACCAATGATGTTGCTCTCGACTTGGGATTGACTTTCCAAATTGTTGAAATCTGGTATTTTCGACAATGATGGCTCGGATTTTGTTTCGAGGTCTCTGAGATGTGTCTCGGTGTTATGATGCCTGTGATGGCGTTGCGCAGAGTGGTGAGGCAGAGGGTTGACTGTCGGTATGTCGTTACTGGTATCGTCTGGTTCTAAGTCAGTTAAGTATTCGTATTTTATGTTCGGATTTGGTTGCGTGTATAGAATCTGGAAATGGGCATTTATTAGTTAAATTGTTTATATTGGTACAAAATTATTAAAAGTTTTACTACAAAGTCATACCATGATGTCGATGGGGTGGTGTATGGGCCCGTGCGCGACCACGTTGTCGAGCGAACCCTGGCGCGAGTACACGAAGCGCGCGCCCGCCGCCTCGTACGTGCCCGCCGCTGACACCGCGAACTCGCCGTTCATTATGTACGAGCCGTTGGATACTTTCAACGCTAAACAAAAAACAAACATTTGTATACCTATCGAAATTAAACGAAAGTAATTGAATAAACAGTCGTTTAACAAATTATTGAACCCGACTAAATTGCTACTAGCTGCGTCATGCGAATAATTAACCACCAATTGTGCAGACGGCTACCTCCATTTATCTCACAATTTGCGGCGTAGGCGCCTCTATTGAAGAGTTGCGCCGCGGTGCGCATGTGCAATTCCCATTAATCGATTCGACATCGATCTTTGGACTACCGAACACTTCATCTCTTTATTAAAAAGTCTCTATGTGACCCGTTATTAACAATACACGAGACACTTTCAGTAAAAAACCAATACAGACAGTTATGATGAGTAACTTTTTAATGAGAACTAGTTGTTCCATCAATTTTTTTGAACTTTGAACGTCCCAATTTGTAGAAACCCTGACCAGTCTTAATTTCAGTTCCTGTCTTACCTATGTAGTTGTCACTGGGTGTGACCTCGGAGATATTAAGCCGGCAGGCGCCGCGTGGTACAGTGGTAACGTAGGAGTACCCTAGCGGCAGGCGTGGCCGGGAGAACAAACCCGACACCAGGCGCCGACCGCACCGCAGCTCGCGAGACGCCGCTGACGACAGTACGCCCTCGCGACCCACCGCCTGAGGACAAAAAAGATCAGAATCAGTCAATTGTTAATAATCATCATACCATGTTCTTACTGCTAAAACGGTAGCTTCCTATCAATGAGATTACCTTCGGTTATACATAAATCACCACGCAGTCCCAGTACGGGTTGGCTTAATTTTATGTAAATTATTTTAGAATGGCTGCTCCTTGATGTCTTACCATAACATAAAGGTAAATCTGAACATGAAATAATCTTGCATCGATAATGCTTTTCCCTTCCCTATCTTCAAGATAGTTTCATTTGTACTGAATTCCATTTCGCATCGAAGTTTTGGCAAAGTCCAAACTTATATGGAGTACTGGATCTTCGTGTGAAAATTCAATAACTAATAGTTAAACATAGTTATAGGAGTAATTTTAAAACATTTATTTCAGGGATTTATAAAGAGAGTAACGACGACCAAACTACATAATGTCAGTTGTAATTAATTATTAATTAGACTTAATCAACTAAGTTATTGCGAGCTTCAATATGTAGCTGATTTAAATGACAATCCAGAAACAAGATAAAACAATCCAGTTTTCTAGCAATTACATTCAAGAGACTATTCTAACTAGCACGCACCTAACCTTACTTTCCTAAGTCAACGGTTGCTCAATTTAAATTACATAAATAAGCTATCAAGCGATTATACAACCAATTTTCCGCCCCTATCATGTCAGATAAAAGTAGTCAACTAGTCACGCTTCTAGATTATGATGCATTGGCCACAGTTTCATGTAGAGCGCTAGGATGATTTACACTCGGAGCATTAACTTGTCATCGTATTACACAGCTGTCCGACCAGTAGGCCTACCATGACGTCTTAAAGCAGAACTTATTCCACTGAGGGAAAGAGATGGTGCTCGACACCCTGTATAGCTCTGTCTCTTTCCCTCAGTGGAATTAGTTCTGCTTTAAGACGTCATGGTAGGGTAGCTGGATTACAAGTTCATAACGTGCATTGACAACTGAATTGCTTGCCTCTGTATTAAAGTCCTTAACTGTTATGTAAATGCGAAAGTTTGTATACGTACACAAGACGGCACATCAACCTATACAAAACCAGTTTATGCGGATATCTCATCGTAGGGAAACTCTACGGTTTACAGATCCCTAGTTGAGAGATCAGCATAAACTGGTTTTGTATAGGTTGATGTGTCGTTGCTCGATAACGCTTTAATTGCTGAAACTATAAATTTAGTTAAAAATAGGTTAATCTTTGTAAGGAAGAGACGTATCTCAAAAACGTTTGCAATATTTGTAAGAACTTTCTTACAAAAATTAACCTATTTTTAACTAAATTTATAGTTTACGAATACAAATATTGTAAACGTATCTCAAAACCGGCCAAGTGCGAGTCGGACTCTCGCACTTAGGGTTCCATAAGAACTTGAGACATAAACGACCATATCCTTTGACGTTAGAGGGTTGATGTTTCACAGCTCCAAAGGGACAACAAATTTGAGTATATGGTTTTGATTTCAACTCGATACCTAAACGTGTTCCCAAGATAAAGGGTCCTAAGACAGACAGACGGACGGACGGACAACTATGTGATCCTATTAGGGTTACGTTTTTTCTTAAGAGGTACGGTATCCTAAATATGTCAAGATGTTTGTTAGTCGATTACAAACTAACGACTGCTAGAATTATTTCGAATTTCGAAATTTTTATTACAGGTTTGATAATTAATATAATTTTATATTCCGAAACTAAAATAACTCTATCTCACTCTCTTTTATATCTCTCTTTCTCTTATTTTTTACACAGTGTCTACTATGACTTTTATAAACTCTCCTTTCGCAGGTATGCAGTATTGTGTGTTATTTGTATCTTTTTTCTGTTCCCGTATTCTTTACTGTATTCAGCAAGTAAAGAGAGAAAATAAGTGAATAGGGCACATGCCAAAAGTGCTCACAATATTAAACAGAGAAAGAAAACAACAACAAAAAATACATGATATTACATTTTAAAAAACTTGAAGGAAAACACAAACTAGAAATAAACACAAAGGCGTCCATAAATCGTCAAATAAATAAATATCTAATATATAAAATTCTCGTGTCACAATTTTCGTTCGCATACTCCTCCGAAACGGCTGGACCGATTTAAACGAAATTTTGGGTACATATCGGGTAGGTCTGAGAATCGGCCAACATCTATTTTTCATACCCCTAAGTGAGTAGCGGGTGAAACCGCTGGGCACAGCTAGTACTATATAATATTTGAAGTAGATATTTTTCTAAGAAATAAAAATAAACCGCAGAGAACAGCTAATTGACAATAAAATTATCCAAGATGGGAGCGCGGATGTTCGTAATTACTTAATTAAAGTAAGTCTATTAAGGGAAGAGCTTTATTTGTTAAAAGTTTTACAAAAGCATCTTGTTCTTGTGTGATCTTGATTCGGGTTCTTTTGTTTTCCTATGGACGTAATTAATCTCTTGACTTGAATATAATACTTCGTTTAATTGTCGAGCTTTTGCCGGCCATTGTTTTTTCAGCCTGAAAACTTAATAACTCGAGAAGGAAGTTAAAGTTTTTCTTTTTGTTTTCAGTAAAGAAACATAGAAATTGTCTTCAGAGTTGCGAGAATATTTGATCTGAAAGTAATTTAATGTAATATCAACTTGATAAATTCGATTTAGGTTTCATATATTATTTTTTTGATTGAAATTGTCTATTTGTGTTTCTTGATTTAACTATAATTAGATCTAAAAACTATAATTAGATCTAAAAAAGAAAATAATAATATGTAATACAAACAGGTTAAGCACGATCTTTATCCATTCTAACTCTTTGCATCAGTATAAAACTAAGTAATTTGAAAACTTGTCTTAACGAGAAAAATAGCTCTGTTATTCGCAAGCTAAATCAACTTCATTGGCTTAAGACGACATTAAGTTATCAATATAATTTAACCAAATACTTACTTTATTCGCTAACTTAGATTAAGCTAATACTGTAATATTCAATATCGATGTTTTCAATAAATTCTTGAATCATAGATTCAATTCAATTAAATGAAAATCACGAGGTCGTTATTATTTTTTTGATATAATGTTATTATTGTTTCCAATCTTGTTTAATGTTAATTTTATAGCACGATTAATTGCGTTTTAATAGGCCACTTGATGGAGCTGAAATATAGGGACATTACAGACCAAGAGTGAATAGGCATATAATTTAAATATTATAATGATATGTCTAGATTTGTTTCATTTTAGAATAGACTCTGATTATGTAAACATGAGATCAAAATTAGTAAAATCCTCATTCATTTTTAAGTTAAATTGAACAATTAAATAATCTATGATAATTTAAAGTAACCAACTAACTAAAATAATATGTGCAAGTTCCGAATAGGGAAAACAATTATTGGGCGTCTTTAATATAATGTAATTTTAATATAATGATATGTCTAGATTTGTTTCATTTTAGAATAGACTCTGATTATGTAAACATGAGATGAAAATTAGTAAAATCTTCATTAATTTTTAAGTAAAATTGAACAAATAAACAATCTATGATAATTTAAAGTAACCAACTAACTAAAATAATATGTGCAAGTTCCGAATAGGGAAAACAATTATTGGGCGTCTTAAAATTCATCAATATTGCTGTCAATAGGAAAAGTGCCGAGAAGCCTGGCAGCATTGCCACGTTGGATGGCAATGCTTATTCTTTGGCCAAAGTAAAGGCCAGCCCTCTGGTCACGCGAAGAGTCGACCAACCGCTTTGCAAAATCCTTATTGATGAAAATAGAAAACTTTTAACAGAAAAGTAAATGACTTTGACACTTTTCCACAGTAAAATAAATCTGTATTCCCAAAATACATGCACTTAAAAGAAACAATAACTGCGTTTAACACAGCTAGGTAAATATTAACAGAGCAAATTAGTTTACGTTGAACTAATGCTGTATCTAAACATGCAGAAGGAGACAACATTTAAAAAAAAAACCATACATAAATGAAACTACGAATTTCTCCTGTATCGTGGGTGCGCTTACAAACATTTAAACTCACATACACAAACAGCCAGACCCGGACGGAACAAGTAGTTGTTCCGGGTCTGGCTGTTTTTGTATGTGAGTTACCTAACAAATATGTATTATAGCTGTATGTCATATAAATATTTGTTCTGTGCGGGGATCGAACCTGCGAAATGCAGCGCAGCAATCTACACTGCGCCAACCGTGCCGTCAATAATCCGGTAAGAACCTCTCTGTTCATACAGCTTGGTTTATTGACAAATTGTACGATACTAGCATATCGAACTCGTACTCGGTGTTGAAGAAGATGGCTGATTAGCATTTCGAGACTTTGAATACAGATACCGACACGATTAAGAAAATGTTTCAATGTTTGCGTAAGCACTGAAGCTGATGCAGGTGCAGTCTTTGCCAACGTCTTTTTGAATTGTTAATCTTGATGCGTAAAGATCTACTATGTTGAAGTGTGACAACATCTTTTTCGAATACAAATATTTGTATGGCTTGCAGATAGTTGTTCCGGGTCTGGCTGTTTGTGTGTAGTATGGAACGTTTAAAAAAAAAAAGTAGAAAAACTGAAGTATTTTATTCGCATAATTTATCTCGTGGTCAAGTCAAGTTGGCAGCCACGCCTGCACGTATTTGTAGCTCGTGGCTAAGTAATATAGTTAATGTCTATATTCAGATTAAGCCGCGCTTGGTTAAGTTAGTCCGTGGATGGTAGTGGTGGATGGCCAAGCCTTCAAGAACATGCAAAGCCGTTAGTCTCGGCTGTGATTGTAGATCTTTGACAGTCAGAGACCTGAAAGTCTGACAACCAGTTTTACCAAAGGGTATTGTATAACCCAGCTACTAGCTGTGACAGTCAGATAGGCATCCGGTAAGACTGGAAGCCACCCCAATAATATGTTTGGGAAAAGGCTAGGCAGATGATGATTGAAGTTTGTAAAAGTGATCTATAAAATCGTTTTACTACGTCTCGCTACAAGGACGCCATCTTTAAAACATGTACACTAGGAAAACAACATATAGCCAGAACCTCGCTAGTACATTTTGATCTCTTTGTTAATCCTTACAAAACCGGACCACAAGGCCGCGAGGTCACAAGGAACGAGGGTGGTGTACTAAAACATCTGGCGTACACTGCACTCACGCACATTTCGTAATTATTAATGTGACACTAATGCATTTAGAACATTAGTCGCCTCTAATGTGAACTTTTATGAGGCTCCAGTACAAGATAAGGACCGCAAAATCTCACGTTGGGACCGACCTCATTGTAAGAAGGCTATTTCTTAATTAAGTGTAATATATGAATCATTTTTAAAGGCAGTAAATGGACTCGCCCTTTGTGTGGTGAACTTCTGGCGCTCTGTTTCGTTGAAAGGGAGTTAGGGTGTCAACATTGATATACTGGGCCGCACGTAAGAGCTACTGAATCAGCTTTATTGCCGGCAATAATTTACTTAATCTAAAGAGACGACTTGCAAGAGATAAGTAACTAACAAACTAAGAAGTGTTTTTATGCTGACACAAAGGTACATTATTTATTATTAAAGGAACAAAGCTGACAGATAGCCGGGAAGGGGAGAATAAATCAGGGAAGGTACCGATTCCTGATTTAAAGGTTCCGGTAGACCATTTTGCCCAACAATTACTAACGCGCCATAAATATTTCTCAAAATCAACAAAGCTCTGTACAAAGACAAGTCGTGTCTCAAAGATTTATGTGTAACTAACTTTTTGCCCTCTCGGAAATTATCCTTTAGTAACAGTACAACCAGGATAAAAGTATCTCATGACCCGATCCGGGTAATGGGTAAACCTAAGGTTATTTATGTGACAGATTTCATCCAAACCTGTTTAGCCATTAAAGCTTGAGAACTTAATAGACAGACAGACAATAAACATACTTATTTTCACATTTTATGTTACCACTGTTTATAAATAGGATAGTTTGTGAGGATAGATATGTATGGATGTATGTTTGATAAATAGTCTTTTACGCAAAAACTACTGACTGTATTTAGACAAAATTTTGCACACAGATAGTTTATATCCCGCCTATCTATGATACAGGTTCATCCTAGTACAGATCTAACTTTATTTAACCTAAATTATCATTAATTTTATATATATATATATATATATATATATATATGTTGGGTACCAATTAGATAAATACATGGTATTTTTATATCCTGGATTTAAGAAAAAACCTCAAATTAACTACATTTAACACTTTATATCCCGGCAAAGACGCGGGCATAAGCTAGTTTAAAACAATGGACTCAGCACCACTGATCACAACGAAACGTCAATATGACATACGAGAGGTCAATTCTCTAAAGTAAATAACGCGACCAATCTTGAACTAATTGAGAATGTTGGAATAACCGTCACAATCGTTGCGGCCTGCTATAAAAACCCACTCATTGCTGTTTAGGCTGGCCGAATTCAGTAGGGCAGTTAAAAGTATAAAATATGAGTCTTGTCACTTAGCCTTATGGACACTTGAGCCATGAACTGTCTGGACGTAAAAATACATTTTCAATTAAAGGCATCGTTCAACTCTTTGACAATGCAACCTAATTTGTACTTTGATGTCATTAAAATATATTTTAAATTACTACACACGTATTGGTTTTATCAATGTCTGATATACTACAGACTACCGGGGTTGCGGGTTGTTCGAAAGAGATACCGTGGCTACGGATCATAAGGGTAAAATAATGAACTAGGTTCAGCTAGCTTAGTACTAACAACGTGTTTAATGAAATGATCCTCGGTAATCTACAAATAACTATGATTACATAATGACGAACAAGTACAGGTTTCTTGCGTGTGGTCCCAGACTTAAAATAGTCTACACCAAGAACCAAGCTATCTCTTTTCTGCGTAATAAAAGCATCTATCTGAAGGACACGAACATTTTCCTAACAAAATGTACTACCATTTCCACATTTAAAAATATGAGTATTACTAGCGAAATATGGGTGTACCTACAATAATGTACAACTCTGTTTAACCTGTCGGGGATTAAAGGCGTGATATTACGTCAATATGAAGATGCAAAGAGTAATGACTTACAGCATCTAGCTAAAATATACGACTCTCCATAGTATGCCCTTACTAGTATTATAAAAGCGAAAGTGAGTTTGTTTGATACGTATTCACGACTAAATGGCTAAACTGATTTTGATGAATTTTGGTGCAGAGGCAGTTGGGACCCTGGAAGCAGACATGAAGGCTAGACAGGCTACTTTAAAAAAAACATATTGAGATATAAGGGAGAAAGAGGGAACAAAAGGGAAAACTAAGTTTTCCCTTTTCTTTTCTCCCTTAAGTTTTCAAAACTTAGCATTGCTATTATCTATTAGGAAAGGGAAAAAAAATATATAAATCAGGAAGGGGAAACTGTGTTACCTCAAATTAAACGCGAACGAAGCCGCGGACAAAAGCTAGTAATATTATATATGGGAAAGTGTATGTGTGTGTTTGTTTGTTTGTCCGTCTTTCAAGGCAAAACAGAGCGACAAATTGACGTGATTTTTGAAGTGGAGATATTTGAAGGGATGGAGAGTGACATAGGCTACTATTTTTCTCTTTCTTGCCCAACACTTCCCTAAAATGAGGGTAGACGCCACTGAAGCCGCAAGCAAAAGCTCACACATGACGACGAGGATGTGAGTGTAATCCTCCTGACCGTTTTCGGTCACGGCGACCTATCTCAACGCAGATTAGTTAACGGCACGGGCGATATTATAGTAATAATAAATAAATATCTTGGGACAACTCACACACGGCTATCTGATCCCAAGCTAAGCAGAGCTTGTGTTATGGTAACCAGACTTATATAATTTATAAATACATACATATTATAGATAAATCACACCCAGACACAGAACAAACAATCATGCTCATCACACAAAGTTTGTCCTGGGTGAGAATCGAACCCACGACCTCCGGCTCAGCAGTCAGGGCCACTAACCACTAGACCAACAGGCTCGTAACCTACATATGTGTGTGCGCAGGCACAGGTGCACTCTCAGTTCTTTCACTCTCATGACCGGATGAGACGGCAATCCGACACGACCGTAGAGAGATCAGGCGCACGACCAAAGGCTAAATGTTCTTTTCGAGGAGCGGGAGTACCTATCATACAACCAACTTTCAAACTCCGGGTTGTTACTGAGAAACTCTTTATGGAATTTCTTTTTTGTTTTTGGGTGGGAAATCATCAAATAACTTCCCCCGCTCTGGGCGGAGTAAAAGTTAGTTTAGTCAGTGAAAGTCTGACTGGCCCCCCCTGGGCATGTCAGACTTTCACTGACTTTAACCCACCCATGTTTCTTATACTGCCCTTTAGGTTCCGGGGTAGCGGTATCTCTTTCGAACAACCCGCAACCCCGGAAGGAATGGAAAACCCTTATATCACTTTTTGGCGGACCGGGGGATCTAACTCCATGCTCAGGAGACGCGCATGCGACCGCTAGACCAATGGAGCAATTAAATGGGATCGTAGGTAGTCTAGTGCAGTGTGTTCAACATTATTAATATGAGGCAGGTATTATTGGAACGGCAAACAGAACTACTTTTATAAATTCAACATAAAAACTAGAACATTTAGTTCACTTGCATCCTACTTTAACAATGCACACACAACTGTCCAAAGTTTGTATTTTCTCTGAGCAATCAGTTGTCTACTCCTCGCATGTTACTTCATTACTTTCAATTGTTTGTCGTTTATGGTACGGCACACTCGCGCCCCAAGGCCGAAACGTTTAGGGTATGCAATTTATCGCAAACCGACGAAAAATAGGACAATGAGTTATTAGACCTGCGTTGAAAGAAGGAAAAATTCTCCAAGGCAAATGAAATAAAAATGTCCGCCATTATAATTTACGCAAATAGTTAGCACTGTAATGGCTTGAGTATGAGTTGCCGAGGTTACATTTATTATCCTAACTGGTCCAGTCGTTGACTTTCCATTATCATATGCGATGAGGTGCGCTCATTGGGAATTATAAATTTATTAGTTCGGTTGTCTCTTTGCTGTTGCACAGAATAACACAGACAGTTTCCAGCGTACCGTCGAGCTTACAGTGTACATTAACGTACAACTTTAATGATTCAGACAGGACTTGACTCCTGAAAGGCCTGTTTCACATTCATCCATCTAAATACAACCACAGCGACTCTGCTCTATCTCACTTTGGATTAAGATTACGGTTGACCGCCCGTGATCTAAATTAGGACTGAAAGTTTTATTCGTATTCAGGCATATAGATAGAGTCTTGACATTATTGATAGCATACCCAAGACAATGGGATGCCATCAGTATGACGTGAGCACGAAATTTATGAAACCGGAATATTCAGGTCGAATGAACAGCTGAATCAGATAAGTGGGATTCTAAATTAGCCATTCAGTCGTAGTCGGCAACTAAGACAAAGGTGGCTAGGGAGTGCGTCGGAGCGACTATGCAAACACCCATGTGCGCGCGGGCAACTGGGTCGTGCGGTGTTTATCATGCAACATAATAGCTCTTATTCAATACGAGCAAACATGTAACAAAGTATGAATTCTCCAACAATACCGGAGTCACATCTAGATGCTAACCTTTCGCACTCAATACATATCACAGTATTTAATATTTGCCGATAGTCATAAAGTTGAGCAAATGAGCAACGCGTGACCATTCAGTTTGGAGGTTTGCACGGCGTTTACGTGATATCCGTTGTTAAATCCAAACAGAGTTACGGCATGAATGGCGCCAACATTCCGCGCCCATACCGTAAGCCAACCACACACATGGCTGTACCCACAGTACATAGCACTCGCCAAATAATCACTGACCAATGTTCCATAACCATGCAAGAATTTTCGACGATAATGCTGATTTCCTGGTAGTAAAATTGAGCAAACAGTTTCAATGTCAGACTTTACGACGAGTAAATTAAATAACGCTAGAAATCTTTTCTGAAGAATTTCAAGATCGTCTTTAATCTTCGAGCAGTATTTTATGAGGCTTTATTATTGCTTTGATATAACGAAAGGAAAACATGTCGTGTTTGGCAATGAGGACATATTTTGTTTTCAACGACGTTATTCAGGAGACGGTAAACAATTTAAAACACATTTAATTTAAGGAGAAGTTATTGGGTGACCCCAAAAATGAGATCAATAATCAATGATAAAAGAATATTACAAATTGGCGTTCGTGTGACCTAAATTGTCGAATGATCAAATGTCGTCTGCACAATTTTTTTAATAAACGCTAGGTGACTATAATCATTTGAGATGGGCTGTCTAGACTGTTTTGCAATTTACAATCATTTACACGTAGCCAATGATGTGATTTATTTAATTGACAATGATCGATATGTCGACAAACTAATGCATTACAATATGCACATGTTTAAGAGGAAGCGAAATGGCACTGTCAGAGTAAGAGGTTCCACTGAACGTTTTCATTTAAAGGATTTTTCTTTTAGGTTTGATTAAACCTCTATTTCGAAATCAATATTTAGACTATAAAGACAGTTAAAAAAATATAATAAAAATATACTCACCAAGACAACCACCAATATAATTACTGGTACATTCACCATTTTCAATGTTCGTTTAATATGTATAACACACACAATAATGTCACTTCTTACACTGGACAAACGTGTAATTTGGTCAGTAAAGAGTCGCTTGTTTGACAACAACACTATCTTTTATCGATAAAAATCCTTTTAAGATAAATGATTGTAGTATTCTAAAAAGTAAGTTAAAACATCTGAATGATTACATCTCTGTATTTAAGTACGATTAAATTGATATACATTAATATCTTAATGTAATATTATTGATAAGCCGGTTTATGATTTGCTCATAACAGGTGATAACCTACATTCGTTTTTAGTATGTTTATTTAGGCATAACAATAAACATTGGTATCTGTTTCTAATGCCGAAGTTTCTATTCAAAATGAACGCAAACAAGAATTCGTTACAGACACAAATATGTAATTGACTGTAACTTTGTATTTACATTCATTAGTTACGTATTAATGCTTGCCTAAATTTTAATCTGTGGGCCGCGTCTAATTATCTAGGTACTTGTTGTACAGAACCTCTTGTATATTCCTCATAAATTAGTTCGTTAGTAAGATAATAAAGGTGATATAGCGTTATAATAAACCTCGACGTGACAATAACTTATACAAACGGCATTGGCAGATAAAAAGGTCTGTGCACTAACTAACAATACAGATCATTGACGAGTGCATATCTTTGCATAGTTAGCTCATTACTGCCTCATTTAGCGCAGACACCATTAACAAATACTGACCGTGGAACAAATTCAGCAAGGATATCAAAACGGCAATGAAGATTACCCCTGAGTTGTAAAAAATACATTCTTTCGTATTTTTTTTCTCAGATAGGCTGCGTGTTAATAAAACATTGAGCTAGAGCAAACATCTGAAGGAGAGATAACAAGCGTCGGAGATACGGCCGACCATCGAGACGCGCATTTTTTCATGTTTACGTACATTTTTAGGTTTCATTCATCGCTACAACGGCTTCAATGAAAAAAGGGAACAGTTATAAGTTGCCCGAACTCATTTATTATAATATGCAATTCCTTTGCTCATTTCCATATGTATGATGTTTCTATATTCTGTTCATTTTCCTTTCTCGGTACAAAATAGTTACGAGGGATTCATCTTAGTTTGTACATTGAGTGGAAAACATTTGTATTGCTTGTAACAAACAGACTATAAGTATTCTATGCATGATTGCTGTTTTCTATGGACATAACGTATATCTAATTATTTTAATAGTTTGGATTCAAACAGCCGAAATAGACGGCAGAGGCGCATCAATCAATTCGTGACGTTTTTTTTTACTAGCCACAAATCAAACGGCTATATTTTTGAAAATGTTATAAATAAAATCGTAAATAATTTACGATTTAAAACGTTTCTTTCGGTTAGTTTGCTAAACCTTTTCAAGGGCGTGTTGTAAAAAGCAAACAACTTTTACAACATCTTAAAATAGACCATCATACGAAGTTCATCGTTGTATTTTGCGTCACAAAGATTTTATTTATAGTTCTAATTCACAGATGTCGATGAGAAACATCGTTTAATGGTTTAGTTATCTAATAGGGCTTAGTAACTACAGCTAGATCACGAACATGGGTATGGTGGAGCATGCTTATAAGATGGTAACTTAAATTAGAATTTAAGTACATATATGAGCTATAAGTTTTAATTAGAAGAACGCCACTATAGACTTAGACTTAACTGGTGAGAGAAACAATTGAGATTACCAAACAAAGAAATTTCAACCGAGATGATTTAACTGTCAGAAGCTTGGAATCTAGTGGTTTATCTGTGTAAAAACCCAAAATGTAGGGAAAAATGAACGCGAACCGATACGGCGAGTTTTGCGTGTCGAGAGCAAAATTCAGTTGTGTGTTGAGAAGAAAATCAAGTTGTGGGTGACGGTGTCAGTAGGACGGAACGCAAACATAAAAAAAAACATACCGGCCGAATTGAGAACCTCCTCCTTTTTGGGAAGTCGGTTAAAAAGAAGGAAGAAGTTAGATCGCTTTGTCGGCTCATAAACACCCACCCGCAATAGCTTCAGTTTATCTGTGATTATGACAATTACAACATCGTCGAAATATCGGAAACTTGAAATAAAATAACAAACACGGTAATTATCCCGTTTCAAGTATTAATATTAACATATATGAACTGAGATGAGCCTTACACACTAAATGTGTTTGCACATTGTTTTAGGCAAAATCGTGTTTAACAGTTGTTTAGATTAAACAAGGCTAAATAAACACGATTTTAGGCATGAAAAATGATATTTGATACGGTAAAACCGTGTGCCCGATAAAACAATGAGTGTTTTTTCGAAACAGGCTTTGCTAAAGATATTGTTTATTATGCAAGGACTTGAGTTAAAGTCTAGTCTGCTTCGTTCGTCTAGTCACAAACGCGACTGCTTTGAGGGGCCTGCCAGAGCCACCGCCTGTCAGGGTTGCACAGTAGGAATTTCTCAGTAGCCACGACGTTTGGTTGATGGCAATAAGCTGGCTAATATAACGTAGTTCTTAGGTGTTCCTAAGAACTAGCAAAATGTGGATGTACTGTAGAGGCTTTATGCCTTTTTTTTTGGATGGGAAATCATCAAATAATTTCCCCCACTCTGGGCGAGTCTGATATCCCCGTCAGACTTGTACTGACTAAAACCCACCTATGTTTCTTCTACTGCCCTTTATGTTCCGGGGCCGCGGTATCTCTTTCGAACAACCAAACCCAAGTACAGGCTGGTTTTACTATGACGTTCGAAATACTAGATCGTTGGAATGCATTAAAAGAAGACTAAAAAGAGAGTGGCGTAACAAAAGTGTACGCCATGTATCAGTGAAATTAGATATAAACAAACTCAGATTCAAAGGCATTTATTTCAATTAGACTATTACAGGCACTTTTGAATGTCAAGAAACTAAATGTTGAAGCTACAGTCCCGGTCAGAAGACATAATAACTTGTGAAAGTACTGTCGTTGCCCATTTCAAAGCGTTGATCTCTATGGAGAAGAATGGGCAAGAAACTCCACGGACACTCTTTTAAATTAGAATATTACTACAAAATCGTATTTACATTTTTCATGTTGAGATTATACAAATATGTGAGAACGACGTAGAAAAACGTGCACAGTAAGAACGTCCAGAGTAAAAGCAAAATTCAATTTAATAATCTAAATAAACTCAAAATTAACCGTGGCAGCTAAAAGATGACCATTCCCAACTGACAGCGCCCGTAAAATATCTTGAAAGTATTTCATGCGCTTTCAATTGAGTACATTTGCAGGTTACACAACAGTACTATCGGGTAAACCTCTGCCTAATCATTTGAGGGATTACGAGCGTGATGTTATGACACGTCTAGTCATTTGTCTAGAAGGCCTGTAAGCTCTATCTCATCTTTCTGACGTTATGATTGTAACAGTTCCAATGTTCAAAGGCCTGCAGGTCAAGTTACCCGAAACTGTCAATTTTTCCCAATGCCAAAATATATAAAACCTTGAACCTAATACTTTAGAAATAAAGTCGAAAATCTATCAAAGAAATTTGACAGATTGTAGTAGCTTGATGTGCAGGCGTCTGTACGTGAATGACGGTCTCATTGAGCTCCGTTCACTATTTCCTGGCTTCCATCCAACACCGCTGATTACACTGTTCGCATAATATTTTACTACGCTATTACTAATATCTTTGTATTAGAGTGAATTCTTTCGAGAACCTATAACTCAGATCACCGCTGGCGCGTTAAAATGTTTGCTACTTTTTTTTTTCATTTCTAATGGTGCCATCATCGTAAAATATTTTGATGTGGTTTGTGGAAACGACTCTTGTTGAATCGTTGTCTGAATAATCGTTGTCGGTTTTGTTTGCGTTAATTTTTAGTTTTACATTTTTTTTTTGTCAAAAGTTTTCATGAATTTATGGTTTTTCCTCTACTTTTAACGAGGAGTATCGTCCATTATACTTAATTCGTTGTTTTTTGGTAACTTTTTTATAGTGTTAATAGTCGAGTTTAGAGTAAAGTGGTGTTTATCGCAGTTAAGTGTCGACAGACGGGAGTTTAACACCATCATTGTTTTCATATCTTTAGTTAAGGGTGGGTTCTAACTTTATGGAAAATTGAGAATAATAAGCTGGTAATATTAACTTCTGTTACAAAGTACGTTATTATAATAATATCAATTTAAATATGAGTAATGCGTTCAATTAAGTAACGTTAAATCCCGCTAACAGGAAAACTATCGTGAGCTCATAACTCAACAACTCCAAATATAATAACAGTGATTATAAAAATTAACAAGGCGATTTTAGAAAATATATACCTATCCGTTACACCGCTTATTACCGTCTATATTTCTTAAAAGCATCGATTAATCGTAACTTCGAAGTGCAAAAAAGCTATCAATCGTTTATTACATTACGTTATCATGTTATTAAGTCCATACGTTTATGACAAAATAGATAAGTGTTTGATATTAAAGCGTATACGGTTGCAACTGTGCCTTAAGTGAGTGAGGCGTGTTAATAGCCTTGTCGATGGTTCGATAGACCGTTGATGGTAATAGTTCCCTTTGATAGGTGTGGTCCACACTATACGCAATTACCGAAAGATTTATTTCTTATAAAATGTATGCGCTTCCCTATTTTCAAGCCAAGTCTTGTACTATTTTTGATTTCTTCACAAATTGTTCGACATCGTTAAGTGTTAGATTTACTTTTAGATTAGTGAGCTGAGTAATTGAACGTTGTGTTGCAACGGCTCAGATCCCCGAAGGGCTGGTGTGAAGTTTTCCGATGAGTTCTCACAGTTTATCAATGACAACGGAGTTTCAACACGTACTTATTTAATGGAGATTCTTACACAATTGTAACCTTTTTAGGGTTACAATTGTGTAAGATGATACGGTCCAAGGGGTAAAACGGGACCCTATTACTAAAACTCCGCTGTCTGCTGCCACTATTTTCACAGATGATGTATTTATGTTGCCCTTAGCAAGAAATATTTAACGGGGCCACCATACAACAATCATGTTTATTTTGGCATTTTCATGGATAATAGTACGGAATCCGTCGTGCGCGAATCCGATACGTACTTGGCCGTTTTTTTTTTAAAACCAGAATCTTTCTTACCTATTTTGCGTTTAAAAACAAATTAGCCTCTGGAATTTACGAAAAATCATTAGTCGTTTTTACAACTCCGAGACTAGAAAGATTGCTAATCTAGAAGTTCGGTAATTTATAAATCAAACAAGACTGATTGGATTATACTTGTAATCCTTAAAGAATTTCTCTTCTAAACCGCAAATTTTGACAAAAAATTATTTAAACGTGACTATTAAACCAGTTTGGTTACATTTTTTATTGTGATCGAATTCAGTATGACAAGCTCATAAATAGTTACAAATGCGATAATTATGTTAATTTCCTATTCATATTAACTAGTTATTTATGAAATAATGTTATTTCTGACAATTTTCTGCGTCAAATATTTCTATTCCGGTTATTTGTATGAAAATTTCGTAAATAAATTGTTGTCACATTTAAAAATCCATATTGTTGTTTTCAGAACCGACGTTTTAATTAAAAGGGTCTATTTTTGTGTTAAACTTTGGCATTGGGCCTGTTTATTGTATGGAAGACAAAGGAATGTTTCAAACGCATTCTTTCATTAACGTTTCGATCCACAAAACGCTTCGCAATCGATATTTAAGACGAACTATTTCTATATTGAGCCATTCTTCTTGTGGGGTCTCTAACTATAAATAACTTGGTAATAGCTGGATGAGTAAATGAATTTACTGAGTCGATAAAAGTTTTAGAAGTTAATAATAGCCTTACAGGTAAATCTTTTTAACTAAATATGGGGGCAAATCTCAGCCTATGTTCTGATTGCATGGATAAATGATTAGCCTCTAAAACGGTAAGCCGCACACGATGGAATTCGCGTGTTTATTTTAAAGATGAGCCTTCTTTGTAATAACTGTTTTGGAGTTTTTTTTTTAAGTTGAGGTAAGTGGGGTTAAATCTACATAACATGACGTCTGTTATCTTCGAACGGTTAAGCAGAGGTGTAACTAACAGTACACAAGCATTGAACCAGTTGTAGTTAAGTTATATGTGATAAGGGCAAGCGTATTGTCAAATTCAAACTCCGAGAATGCTACTGAGAAATTGCTAATGGAAAAACCCAATAACACTTTGCAAGACCCAGGTCTTGCAAAGTGTTATTGGGTTCTAAGTTCAATTCCCAGGAATTGAACTAGATATTCAGCAGAACTTTATATTCAGCAGTCGCGCTTGCCACAACTAGAATAAGGAAGCAGGCGCTTTTTATTAAGTACTAGCCGGCGCTGATGATCGAAAAAAAGGATCCTATGTGTTATTCCAGACTATGATATACCTGTGTGCCACATTTCATCAAGATCCGTTTAGCCGTTTTGACGCGAAAAAGTAACAAACATCTATACGTCCATTCTCACAAACATTCGCATTTATAATATTATTATAGTAGCATAGAACATTTTAAAGATACCAAACTTTCCTAAGGAAAATTGAAATGTTTTCAGCTCCCAGAACACAACTGAATTCATGGTTCAGCCTGCCGGGGTTGCGGGTTGTTGAGCTACCAAAGCCCCGGAACATAAAGGGCAAAACAAGTAACACGGATGAGTTTAAGTCAGTAAAAGCCTGGCACTTACCCCGCACCACCCAGAGCAGGGGGGAAGTTATTTGAAGATTTCCAATACGAAATAAAAATAACACGGTTCAGGGGATGTTAATAATTTCTTTCAACAGAACCTATTCTAATCAAAAGATATAAAAGAAAACTTTTCTATGTCCAAACAAAGTACTATTATACTTTAAGAACTCCGAAGTTCTAAAGTAAATACAAGTTTGTGGATATAGCGTTATTCTGGACGTTATCGTTTATTTTTTTACTTCGGAATAGCGATCTAGGGTAAGATGGAGTTATGCGGCTCTATTTACTTTGACCTTACCTTACCTAATGACCTAATTTATTCGAGACGAACCAAATCTAGGTGTTAGCATTGAATTCTGGAATCTATCAGTCTGTAAAGATATCTATTTCACGAAACGTTTGCTAAGGAGAGGATTAAATTGGGTTGGCATAATAGTCCCGTATTATGGCGTGACTGCACAGAAAAGAACATAAACAGGGACTATGACGGCACGGTTCGCGCAGGAGCTGAGCGATTGACTGCTGCGCTGCGTGTCGTGGGTTCGATTCCCGCGAAACAAATATTTTTATGGATTACAGGTAGTTGTTTCGGGTCTGGCTGTTTGTGTATGTGAATTTAAATGTCTGTAAACGCACCCACAAAACAGGCGGAATTTAATTTGGGGAAACGTTTTTTTTTTAAAAAGACTAAAAGTCGATTCCAAACAAAGTAGGGAAAGGGCTAAGCAGATGATAATTATGTCTCTGTATTCTTGTTATCAACAATTGTTTGCACTGAATACAAAGAAATCATAATCTCTCATTCAAAAATTGATATTGTGAAATACAATGTTATTCGACGTCGAAATTAAATACACTTTAGCATGTTATATGAAAATAGTTACAGCCAGCCAATGCTTAGAGGCGCTTAAAACATGCTTAGATGAACAAAATAACAGTAAAGAGTAAAATCTACCAAATCCAACGACCAAGTTTAATATCAAATGTGTTTCCAATAGATGATTTATATTGAAAATTAATCACGATTGTTTATTAAATAGACTGCGTTAGTATAATTGATTGGACGTTCGTTTTCAAAGAGGTGTTAATGCAAAATATAAGTAGGCCGGTGGAGTAGGCAAGCAAGGAAATTGTGTTATGCGTATCTCGCATAAAATTGACATAGCGAGATAATGCGGTCCCTTTAACCAATTTAGGGCAAGTAAACTGTTATGTTTAGGGCGCTTCGAGGACGCTGTAGGCAAACTTTTACAATATTTATTATATTTTGTAATTGGCCCATTTTGAGGCGTTTTATCTTCCCTGTCATAGATTAAATAATAAACGACTTCAAGTTGCGACACAATTGCTTAGTCGCAAGCTGCTGAACGTGAGGTTCTGAGTTCGAATTGTTATTCGGTTAAAAAGTCAGGTAAAAGTGTTATTGAGGTTATTCGTCAGGGTTTTTCCCACGAAGTCTGAATTTAAGATTGATGGCAAAGGGCTCTCTATAATACGGGCTAAAACATAACTAGCCAAATGTGTCTGATTTCCAAGATCCATGGTTCCAGGTTCATTACCTAGTTTGGAAATCAGACGCTCTTTTAGTTTTTAGCAGCCTTTTATATTACAACCTTGTGTAGTCATATTTTGTACTAGGCTATATTCTACTGAACTCAGTAGAATATAGCCTAGAATAGAATATAACTGATTTATTATCCTTACTAATATTATAAAAGCGAAAGTGAGTTTGCTTGTTTGTTACTTCTTCACGACTAAATCGCTAAACTGATTTTGATGAATTTTGGTACGGAGATAGTTGAGACCCTGGAGACGGACATAGGCTAACATTTTTTAAAACAAGTGATAAAGAGGGAAGAAAATGGAAAACTTAGTATTGCTATTACAATAAATAAGGCGCTACCCCGAATTTAACGGGAGTGAAGCCGCGGGTAAAAGCTAGTTTATTATAATTAGGTACTCTTATAGTACTCCTGTCCAATCCTTCAGGGTTACAGGCCTGATGTTATGTGATGTAAGTTGCGACACAGTTGCGGACAGTAATCAATTATGTTCTACGTGGTCGGGTATTCAAATTAACGTAACGTAAGAAACGCCGACGCATAGAGATAACTATTAAAAATCCGCCATGTGCAACTGTGCTCTTAATTGATAATTACGCAAAAATAATTACAAGAAAATTATACCGCACTGAAAAATTTGCGAACCTGCGGTAAGTTAACGCACGAGTTGATTCAGAATAATTATTTCGCTTGTAGAATTCGGTTAGTGAATAAAAATACATGTGGGAAAAGCACATAGTTTGTTTTTATGTGTCTTGTTTGAGAGACTAAAATAATTTGTGAAATTTACAATGATTATTTTTTTACAAGCGAAGTGCAAATTAAATGAAACACCTACATTACTGTCTCTCTTCCTTTAAATCCATCCAAAGGTTGTCTTAAAAAGATCGCTTTTAGCGATAAGACCGCCCTTTGTGTCACCTACATAATAAAGAACATAATTCAGAATAAAGAATATTCCATCTATCTTCTAAAATATAATTAACGAAATTGATATTGAATAAAAACATGATTGTTTTTGATTGAAAAATAAGCAGGAAACTTTGATAAAATAACCTAATTGAAAACGTTTTAATTCATTAATTTTATCACGACTATTATCAGTTTTCATCACAAGATATCGTAAATCCTTTTTCAGTTAAACAATATTATTGATTGAGGTATCAAAATGAAATTAAATGGATTAGTCAGTAAGTTTTATAGTTACTTTTTTAAAGTTATCAAATCTAAAAAGATGTGACTTGCCTTAGAAACAACATGATTCGTTACAAATTGAAACTGCGTGTGCCTTTAACTCTACTGACCCAGTTTCTTCACTGGGCTGATAAGAAAAAAATAGATAGACATAGGTACTGATACCTTGGTTTTTAAAAAAGATTAATTTTCAACACATTTTCATAATTATTTCCAGTTTGTATTAATAATAATCAGTTTTTTATCATTTTAGTTGTTTCTTTACGTAGGTATCACGAAGAGCTCTCGATCACGTATCAATTTTCGTTGTATTAAATTAAAAAAAAACTTGGAGAGTTGTCTATGATTTTGAAGAAAAAAACAGAAAAAAAGTCTAACCTGCCAGTCTCATGGCAAACGAAGGAGACTGTAACAGTTTCGCCGTTTATTTGTAGAATGATAAGTGCATATTTAATTATTCTCGTTATCTTGATTTAGACTTAATAGAACTGTATGGCCTACTTTAGCAAGAGATATTTACTTAGGTTTTGTTATAATAATCTAATAGCGTTTAAATTGAATTAGTAAAAGAGCTTTATTTGGCTACTTTACCAAATGAGAAGAAAATGTTCATAAATGCTACACTATAAATTTTCCAATAGATTATGTTTCTTGGCATTTCCTTTCGCTCCCAATTTATCTTGTCTACATGTTTCTTTTTCTTGATAAACACGCGTTAGTTTCTAGTTGCTTTAGTTAATCCATTAATCACAACGACAGATCAAAAATATTCAGGATTTGTAAACCTCTCGTTAAGCTTGTCAAAACAAAACGAAATGTATTAACACGTGTTAAATTTTAATTTCTTAAATTCAGCATTCGTTTTGACAAATGAAGAATTGTTGAACTCGGCTAAACCCCTTTTTTCTAACTATATTTTTCTGTAGTTTATAGAAATAAGAGCAAGCAATATAATTTTTAAACAGCAGACGAATCATTCAGGAATGAATTTCATTGAGAATAACAAAACACCAAAAAAAATAAACATCCAAAAAAAACCGTACACTTCACATAAAATAAGGTCCTTTAGCCGAATAAGACCACGCAGTTGCAATACGCGAATGCAGAAAAATTGAAACGTCAATCATGCGTTTTGACAGTTCCGCATTTTCGCGCCAATTTTCCGGTTCGCGCGGGAACGAGTCGGGTGCACGGTCGGTGGCGCGGCCGCGCGCTCGGTGTGGACTGTGGCGGCGTCGCGCTGCGCCCCATCTACTACCTTACGATTTATGAGCGTGACGCAAAAATGGACAAAATTTGTAGCGACGCTCTCGACACCGCACACCACGTGCCTCGTCTTAAGAACTCGGATTAGACGGCCGGGTATAAAACATATATATTAATAGCTGTTGATTTTCTAGGTCTACATTATCCGGTAACCGTATTCTGCTATCTGTATCAACAGTTGATAATTAAACTGGAATAAAAACAGTAGATTTCCCTGTTTGGCGCTTTAAAAAGCCCGAAAAAAATGATCCGGGGACTCTCATCCATTTCGTACCCGTAAATGGATAAGAGTCCCTGATGGACGCCTTTCGTTTATTTCCGCGCGATAAAAAGATGCTCTAATTCAGATAAGACGATAGATATCAGAATGAGAAGCGCTTCATGTTCTCTGTTCATTAAGAAAATTAAGAAATTTTAACAACCTAGTTGTGTTTTACTACATCTTAGAGAAAAAACCGGCTAAGTGCAAATCCTGTATGAATTCCATACAAATTTGCAACAAAAACGCCTATTTCTGTTGACTGCTTACAAGTTGTCTTAGAGGGTTGATTTTTTCACAGTTCCGAGGGACCAAAGACTCTAGTTATGGTTTTAATTTCAAATCGATACCTCTACACGTTCCCAAATAAAGGGTCTTGATAGTCAGACAAACGGAAAAGAAAGTGTTCTTATAAGGAATCCGTTTTACCTTTTTAGATACGGAACCCTAAAAAGAAATAAATCAATGGTGTTACTTAAATCCCATAATATTTCAAAGCAAAACGTAAAACGTCAATTACTTTGATATAGTGCAAACACATCTAGAATGTTATGAAAGTTCGTCAAAACAATATGCTCTTAAACTTGGCCCGATTCTGCCAGCCGATAGAAACATTACGATTTTGTGCGATTGATCCATTTAGTGAGCAAATTGCTCATCGGCCGAAGCATACGCACAGTACGCACACGCTCAAGGAAACACGTGTTTAAGTTACGAGTTCAGTGGAAATGTATAACTGATTGTTTGTTCAAGGCTGCCCCAGTTTTCTTTATAAAAATATGTTCAACATTATCTTAAAATAATGTTTTTACAGGAGGCATTTCTGTATTTATTACCAACCACCTGTTTCACGCGTCTGTGTCGATTAAAGTAATAGATGAAAATGGACTCCTTTTTTATGGAAAACCTAAGTGTTATAGACATCTTATTGAACTACATCTGGGAATAATCTATTTTAGTAAGTAGTTTAATGTCGAACGTCTATTTTGCTGTAAGTTTAACGGTAACCACCAAATTGAACATGATTCTTGAATTAAGACGGGGTGCGGTACATTGGGTTTCTAATTAAGGTGAGCAGAGTTCGTCTAGCAAATCCCGCTTTTGTTCGAAGTTCGGAACTTGATCTAACTTAATTAAGTCACAATGATGACCAATTTACCCCGAACCACGAACTAGACAGGGAAAGTCTTACGAAGTGAATTCCTGACTAAGTACCCGGTATCTCTTATACTGGACATAAATCTTACGTAGTTGCGACAATATCAGATATTTGAATAAATATAGAGTGGTACGTCTTAACTCGGCAGCGGGTAAATGTACGATAAAGCTCCATAGATAACTAGTATTTGACGGACAGGTGTAATTAGCCTCTCTACTCGCTACCGGCAAATGGAAGCGTGATGATAACAGCGGGAGTCAGAATAAACAACGATGCCCTTCGTGATTACATCTTGTGCTTACCTAAGTGGTTAAGTGGGATTGCGAAATGGTATATTAATATAGTTAGAAAGATATGCGGATTACTGTTACCGGTCATACATTTGTATTACCATCGTAGAAAATGTTATGAATGGACACAACTTTATGAATGGCGACTTAAATATTGAGTTTTATTATTATGTCAATGGATTTCATTATCATGGATAATTTTTTTTTTCTGCGCTTGTGATAAAACAGAGTATATTTTGTATCTACTAATCACTGTCACACCCTCTTTTGCTAAGCGTGTATTAAGATACTTATCACCAATTAGCGGGAGCGTTATCTAAATTAAATGTATCCCATCAATCACAACTTGGACATTATCAATCGACACAGTCATACAAGGGCAGACATAGGGATTTCCACACGTATAGTAGGTATTAATTCGGAAATGTTAGACAAAGTCGGCCGTTCCATTCAGTATAGGTTGAATAGGCCTTGGTCTTATAAATGAACTAAGTATTTCATGAAGATTATTTCCCCAGGGAAACTCTAGTTCTAACAAAGCTATGAAAAGGGAAGTGAAAGATATAAAGGTTGTGGTTATTTTACAGAAATAATCATCAGATAATAATCAGATTTTTTAATATTTTATCAAGCTTATTTTTTAAGCCCAGGAAATTGAAGCTTGTACAAAAAAAGAATATCGTAATCACTCTTTAATTTATCAGGAGGAGTTCGTGGCTAAATAATAGCTGCAGCACAGGTCGATTTTGAGGTTAAGCCACGCTTGCCAAGGTTTGTCCGTGGATGGGTGACCACTCATAACATACCGAGTTTTCTCTGTGCCTTGGAAAGTCCTGACTGTCATTTGTATATCGTCGTTACAGGTAGTCAATGTCTCAAAAGTCTGATAAACCAGTCATACTAAGGAGTATTACCCTGTTACAGACCGGGTTGTTGACGTCCGATATGCAGTCGCTCCATGTAAAGTGGGAAGCTGACCCGAAAAGGCTAGGCAGACAATGACCCTTTCATAAATTGACACTAGGAACAGAAAGTCTCTTCGGCTAATCAACAGCAGTGGCGAACCTTTCATACAACTCCAAAAGCCTAGCTTACTTTATAAGAGTTTTTGAACAGCCTGCTCAACTTATGGGCATGCCGTAATGTTGGGTCCTAAGCTACACTGGTGTTTATACATGAGCAATTTACTCTTATAGAGAAATGATAAGAGACATCAGAAGATTACGACAGCTTACCAACAGGTTCGGACCACTAGGTCATACTCTTCGACTACCAAAGATAAGCTCGTATCTAGAATTGAGTCTAGCTTCAGAAATATCTGATATCAACATTAATCGTTGATTTCAGTTGCACTTAATTTATATTGTGGTTTATAGATAGGAAATAAGTTAAACTTGCTCAGATAAACACTGTTTGCAATATGTAAGAAGATTTCTAATATAAATTATAGTGATTATTAGAACGCAGTTGTATAATGTAATATATATAATGTAATGTAAAAGGCTAGTTTTATTGCAAAAATTTATGTATTATTCAGATTTTTAACCTAAAATAGATAATCTTTATAGATATTCAAACCTATCAATGATAACTAAAATATGTCAAGTGCTTGAATGTTCTATGAAAATCTAACTCTTGGGAACATCAAATATTATGAACTAACAAATAAAATGTTGATTACTAAGTACTCTAAGTACTACTTACTAATTTTAGGGACCTGAAAGCAATACCCGTCTATTTATTTAACCGCAACAGCTATGGCGTCGAATCCCGGTTTTGGTCTGGCCCGAAAATAACCGGGTTTTACTAAGGAACCGAAACCGGGTTTTGACGCCCTAGCATCAACCTACTGACGCCTACACCGGTCACGTGCTCCTCACATTCCTACGGATGTCACCAGGGGGCCCTAAAATGGCTGCTTTAGCAGAAGTATAAAATAACAATAATTATGAATCACGTTACAAATCGTAAAATGGCTGTGACAGTTAATAATATCTATTTTATTATTTTAACGTGATTCATATTATTATGATTATACTAAATAAGTCATTTTAGACTAATGTGGCCTTTTACGAGGTTGATAACGAGCTCTTCAATCATTCTTATAAGGCCTTGTTACGGCCATACTAGTTACTATAATTGTTATAGGAATACGGTATTACACCCATTTTTAAAAAGTATCTCATTTTGTTCCTAGAGTCCTAGTAAACCACCAAAAAAAACAAAAAAAAAATCAATCGATAAGTGCCATAAAACTGCATTTCAATTTTACAATTTCTATTTTCGCGCTTAAAATCACAAAAACGCTTGACGCCATGTTACTCTGTGGTCATGACGTCGGTTGGTCATGTAAACAAATGTGCTATTATTAGTCTTTCTGTTTAGTTGTATTTTTCACTATAGTTTAAAGTATTATTATATGGTAGTATTTATTTCTTCCTTGGTAGTATTACTATTATTTCAATAAAAATTAAAATGTAAAGTTTTATAATACAAAAAATAGTAATAGTTGCTCAGTTGACAGTTGTCACTTTTTGTTAACATGACCATATGACGTAATAATCATGGCGGACACTGTTTCGCTTAGTAAAACAACAGACTAAAAAAGTGAAAACTTTGAAATCAATTTTAAAATTTATTTAGTTATTTTATTAACTAAATTTAACATTTTCCGACTGCTTGTTGCCTAAGCTATCTGAATTGTATATTTTTAGAATTTATTTCATATAGAGTAAAATACCCTATTCCCAGGAAAAATTAGACAAATAACTACTATTGTCAAAACAATATCACGTTACATTCATAGAAATACAATACACTCACTTCAAACTTATATTGCTTAAAAAGGTACTTCATATTTCAAAGTATCCCGTCAGAACGTAGAACACATGTCGCGGTTTTTACCAAGCTAGGCAAATTTGCACTATAGTGTGAAACCGTTGAAACAACGAGTTGACATTACAATTTGATAGCCATTGACAACCTATATAATTGAGGTGATATTTGTCCTTATAATTCATTTGTTTTATCGTGTATTATGCGAAAATCAAGGTCGCGGGCGTATTCTGATGTGTGATGTAATTGACAAGAGTGTTGGTTGGCACTTTAGTTTCTTGATTTGGGATAGAAAAATCAGATCATCATGCGTAGGCAAAGCCAAACTATGTTGGGGTCTGCTACCTACCAGTGTAACCAGACGCAGCTGAATACCAGTATTTTACATGGAGCGACTGCCTATCTGACCTCCACAACCCAGTTAGTACAGAGTAGGTAAAACCGAACTCCCTTAGTAAAATTGTTGATATTGTCAAAGATCCGCTATCGACGGCCGGTACCGTGATTTCCGAAGCAAATCTTAGTATGTGTGCAAGGGCGGACACCCCACTACGAACACTAACCTAGGCAAGCGTGGCTTAAACTGAAGATTAATCCAAGCTGTTTACTGAAAAACTAAAAAAAAATCTTGCTTATCAATATTGCCAGTTCTTTTATGAACAATTCCTCTTTGACTTAATTCTTAAGAGAAAGTAAAAAAAAAATGTGCTAAAGTTATTTTTGATATTGTTGTTTATGCACAGAGAAAACCTTACAATAAAAGTTTTACTTATCCACGACACAAATATGTTCATTAACAAAACAGTCCTTATCAAAACAAATAAACCTACAATCGAACAATTACAATAACAACAGTATCTAGTCTGGAATCACTGACACTATCAGAACAACAAAACCCATGTCAACTTGCCCGATACGGTGAATATTAGCAAGGTATTATAATACAATTATTATGCAATAGTTAGTCAAACTGATAGTAATGTTAGCTCAGTGCATTCCCCGCGGGTAATTAGCGTCACGAGCTTGTTAGGCTTATCGATGAAAATATGCGAATCACGTGTTACGCATGTTTATTAGTGGATAAACAAATTCTTTTTTGTGATATTTCGCATTTTTAGGAGTCAAAGGACATTGCTCTGCGCCCATACATTGTTGGCCCTGGAGTCAAGATCATCGGAAAATTATGTATTGTGTTCTCTATCATTAGTAAACTCTTTTATGACCTTATTTTTATAGCAAACTAGCGGCAGAATAGATAAATTTAAAAAAAAAACTTGATTTTGAGGTTATAATTGAACCATAACAACGAATATTAGGTATTATTTTTTATAGCTCCGAGTGATTTTTAAGAAACTGAAAAATGATATATTATCATAATTAAATAATTTTTATTGCCTACCTAGACGATTAGTAGGTACAAATGTATTTTTTTCTAACGTCTAAGTGGATGTAAGTAGGTACAATATTAAAATGCATAGCCTCTGCCTAACCCTTCGGGAATTATGAACATGTTCTTGTTGTTGATGTAATTATAAAAAAAACATTCTGAGTTGGTGACATAAAAAGTATTTTTTAAGCTGTGGTCAGTATTTTTTTGTAAACCGAATATTTTATCGGTTTATATTTCCACGGTCATCAGTACAATTTCAGTTCTTTAAAGGGAAACTAAAATTCCCAGCTGTTTAAAACAAACCTTATTTTATGCTGCGTCTCACTTTTATTAAAAGATTACTTATTTTTATTATACTTTTCATGTTAATATGTCAGTTCACATGAAAAGCTTATCTGCAGCAAGTCATTCCAGGCTATTGGTCAAAGTCAACTCTGGAAAAGGGTTCCCGCCATACAAGTAATAGGCAATATAGTCTGGCAAATTGCCACGACGATGTACGAGTATTTTTCAACTTTAACTTTGCCATTTGCCAAACATGGTCAAGACTCAAGTTGTATTTTGGCACAATTTGTAAATGCTTGTTAGGGTAAAATAGCAAGCAATCTTTGTTCAATTCAAGTAAGTATTCAACTTCACTAGCATCTTTCAGGATTTAAATGAAGCAAATGTAAGAGCTGGGCATGGCTACATACTAGTCTGAACCATTATGAGTTACATCGACACAAAAATATGAAGTATAAATTAAATGATCGGGAAAGATTTTGGTGGAACTAGCTATTAAGTCAAAAAATTTGAATGCTCTTTGCATTCTTTTTTTTAAATCATTCGCTGTTTACACACGTCTCGCGTCGTCGTAAATTCTCTCGTGGTGAATCATCCCTGTTTCATTGCAACATCGTGTTTGGTATTAAAACACGAAAAGTACAAAAAAAAACACTGATTAATGAGGTAATGTTTCATTTTCCTTTGTAGAACAAATCAAAATACAAAAAAAGTCACAAGAAATAAATTGTAATTTACCATATTTAACGAACCGCGCCTGTAGGCAAGCCTTAAGTGTGTAGTACCTAATAGGTCGGTAGGTACTTGTAATTTTATTGAAGTTTATTGATACGCCGCTGTGGTGACAACAAAGAAGATTTTTCCTTAAAAGGTTCAGCAAACAGTCGGTTGCTTCGCTCATAAATCATCTCCTATGTGCCCGCCGACGTAATACGTACATTTTCACAGATACCGCGGATATAAAGATTAATCTGGAAGTGGAATTTTTCACGCCTGTTTATAACTGTGCACACATTGGAACATTAACGCCTTCTTGTAATTTATGATTCATAAGATCAGTGACTTTTCATTCCGTGTTACTATTGTTTTAAACTCTATGGTTGAGCTTGTACGACTTTATCAAGAAGGTTTTATTGGAATTCAAAATACAAAATACAACACGCTTTGACGTTTTTATTTTTAATAAATGAGTTTATGAATTTCAGGTTATAAAATTTGTTACCATGAGCGCGCTGTGTGAACGTATTGTAAATACTTCGATTTTAAAATTAAAAATACTCAAACAATTTAATTTAAATAAAAAAATAAGTATAATAAATGCTACAGGATAATAAAATTGTATTTCCGATTCAAAAATCGATATTCGTTAAATTTACACTAAACGAGGGCTAAGTCCCGGTTTACATATTTCATTAATTTTTTTTTTTTGCATTTAATAATTATAATGTCTTACCACATTAATCGACCATATCATTACGAGTAATTTCGCATAAATTACGTAATTTTAATTTCTGAGATGTCACCATTGACGATGATTGATAATGCATTATGTAAATTACCCGATTCACAAATACATTAAGACTTACTTATGTATTATTAAGTTAAATTACTATTATTATGTTTGTTCGTTTATAATAACATTATTTGCTTTTGAGAATAATAGAGGCGGCCTTTTGTGATTTTGTGATCGACGATAGAAATATGTAAAAATATTTGCGTGGGTTCAATAGACAAATATTTATTTGGTCAAGATGAATGGAATTTACTGTACCTAAACGTTATGGAATCTATATTTACATATTTATAACTAGCTGTGCCCAGCGGTTTCACCCGCTGCTCACTTAGGGGTATGAAAAATAGATGTTGGCCGATTCTCAGACCTACCCGATATGTACACAAAATTTCGCTTAAATCTGTCCAGCCGTTTCGGAGGAGTATGGGAACGAAAACTGTGACACGAGAATTTTATACATATATTAGATAATCCTTACTAATACTATAAAAGCGAAAGTGAGTGTGTTTGTTTGTTACCTCTTCACGCTTTAATGGCTAAACCGATTTTGATGAATTTTGGTACAGAGATAGTTGGGAACCAGGAGACGGACAGGCTTTTTTTTTAAAAAAAGATTGGGATATGAGGGAGAAAGTGGGACAAAACGGGAAAACTTAGCGTTGCTATTAAAAATCCATAAGGCCCTACCGAATTTAACGCGAGCGAAGCCGCGGGCAAAAGCTAGTAATATTATAAAGAGGGAAGATTTGTTTGTATTGAATAGGCTTCAAAACTACTGGACCGATTTTAACCATTTTTTCACTAATAGGAAGCTACTTTATCAGGAAGTAACATAGGCTATACAATATCACGCTACTACCCACGGGAGCGGGGCAGCAACTAAAGTCAATGGTGCAACCCGCCCAAAATAGCTAGTGTGAAAATAAAACAAATTTATTTATCGTACGATTATTTCGAAGAATCATAGGTACTCTCTCTTGTATTATCATGATAACGTTTAAGTCTTTTAAGCCGTAAAAAATAAGACTTAATCTTAATCACAGTCATGGGGCACACAACTTGTTTTATTTTGTACCTAAGTCAAATTTTTATTTTTTTATTTTTTAGGATTCCATACCGCAAAAGGAAAAACGGAATCCTTATTTACCACTTTGTTGTCCATCTGTCTGTCTGTCTGTCAACTTTATCTCGGTAACGCGTAGAGATATCAAGTTGAAATTAAAAACATATACTTAACACTTTTGCTGCCCAGAAGTCAGCGTAAAATTATTTTGGACTCATACCCTGAGTTCTCGGCTGCGAAACTGTTAAGTCTGTGGTCTTTTAAAGCTGTGAATAAAATCAACCCTCTAAGTCTACACAATCAGAAGATATTGCGGTTATGTAGCAGGTTTGTTAGGATCCCTTAGTGAGCGAGTCTCGCACGTACTTGGCCGGTTTTTTTTTAATAAACAAGTGAATAATGTCATTACCTATATTGTTTGTTGTGTTGAAGAGCTAAATAATAGCTCGTGGCCAAATAATAGCAGCCGCTCGGGTCGATCTTAAGGTTAAGCCGCGCTTGCCTAGGTTGGTCTGTGGATGACCCCGTTACATACCGAGTTTCCTTCGTGCCTCGGAAAGCACGTTAAGCCGTTGGTCCCGGCTGTCATGTAGATCTTCGACAGTCGTTACAGGTAGTCAGTGTTCCGAAAGTCTGACAACCAGTCTTACCAAGGGGTATCGTTTTACCCAGTATTAACTGGGTTGTGGAGGTCAGACAGGCAGTCGTTCCATGTAAAATACTGATTTTCAGCTGCATCCGGTTAGACTGGAAGCCGACCCCAACATAGTTGGGAAAAGGCTAGGCAGATGATGATGTGATGAAGAGCGTAGTTGCTTATAGTACCTTCTAGAGACAGCTACGAGTATCTGTGTGCACACCGCCGAATACGGCAAGCGAGCACTGAACTCAAGACCTTGGTCAAAAATAGCCAACGATTTGACCAAATTTACATTCGACTTACACAAATTTGTACAGAGCTATCTGTAGTACAATGGTGCATTTTTCTCACTACTACTGATTGATATACTTTTCCCATACATGAAACAAGTTGATTACAACCTATCAACAATGCTTGTCTACATTTATTTGTTTTCGGCGGAAGAGTTTTATTTTGTGCCAGTCGCTGACGAATTGAGGGCCATTTTTAAGTTAAATGGATCATTTCATTTGTTCCCGTTTTTAAATTCCGGTCTGTAATTCTGTATTGTTTTCTCCACTAAGTAATCCTTACTATAATATCATAAAAGCGAAAGTGAGTTTGTTTGTTACGTCTTCACGCCTAAATGGCTTAACCGATTTTGATGAATTTTGGTGCTTTCGCTTTTATAATATTAGTAAGGATAGACGATAAATCATGTAAACTTCCGAAGCAATATAGCTTAAATTGATATGGGATGATCTCGAAAATTATGAAAATCGGTCCACAGTAGGCTGAGTAATCGGTGAAAAAACAATAACAAAAAAATACGGTCGCAAAAATATAACCTCCTCCTTTTTTGATGTCGGTTAAAATGTGCTCGTAATGGTCCATTTGAGATAATATCTTTTTTTTATTTGTGTTGCAGATTTAAATTTATAGCTCGAAAAAAATTTATATGGCGTCAGAAACATCGTATCAGAAGAAAGATCAGAGTGCCCGAGATCTTTTCAAAAGCGTCATCTAAACGAAAAAGGGGCGGGAAATAATGTATTTGTCAACTAATATTATAATGACAGCCTAATCAGTTTAGGCACATTCATAAAACAATTAAAATCGGAAGATCGGCCGTAACGTTTGAACTAGGAATAATTTGACCTCATGATCTTGATAATGCAGTCTTATCAATTACTCAAATGCATATCATTTTAACCAACTTTGCGATTTAATTCGCAACTGACCTAAATTCTTTAACAATAAAGCGGACTCTTCACAAAATGAAGGAAATGACTCATCCAACCAACCATAGAGATGTATGAGAGAGATCAATAACTCAATCACCAAAATACGGTTACCTATCAAAAAGTATAATAACCACAAAGTGATACCATGACTTTTCGTTCAATAAGCATTAAAAATAGATCAGAGTATGAGATCAAATGATTTATTTGAGTAATTATGTGAATAACATCCGATAGGAATGTTAAGTAACCCCGCATGCGTGTGCGCATGATTCAGACGATTATATTCGGTCAATGCGCTAACACTTGGCGCCAACCTTTAGAGCAGTGGCTTCCAACCTTTTTTAATCAAGGTTCTCTTTTGTTAGAATTAAAAGAGTAGGTACCTTTTCGTTGGTGTAAGAAAATGTACAATAATCAAAACAGTTAACGTACCAAGTCGTTAAATTAAAAGAATATGTGTTTCAGTACTGTAACATAAATAACAATGATTAAAAACTAAAATTCACTATGCATCGATGTGATTTTTAAGCTTGCAAGTATCCTTCCACAACTACTGGTGGTTAAAAAAAGGTTGAGAACCAATGCTTTAGACCATCATTGGAATTTTCATGTAGCAGTCATTGTGTAAACGTACAGCTCAATAATCCGTCAAATTGAAACAATTAACGTAGTAATCAATTATCACGTATAGGCCTTTTGGCAGCTCAACCATAGTAATAAAAATATTTTGCCGCTAACACGTTAAGTACACACAAAATAGAATTTGTTTGTCGGGAGACTACGCTCAAGCAGTTCCATTAAATAATAATCATCGTTTATGATTGATTAAAAACTTTATGGTGTTGAATAATCGAATATGCGTATGAAGTGTATTCAATGTAAACATGGACAACTATCAAATTTAATCAATGCATTTTTTTTCACTCAATTGCCGCCAAGGCAGACAGCCCGCTTATGCATTCGCTGGTCGATCGAACCAGATCGCTGTTTACTATTAAGTACTAACATAGGCTAAGAATTTTGTTACTAACACACTGGACCCCTGTTGTTTTCATAATAAATAAATATATAAGGCATATCTGTTTAATAAAATATCTAGGTACATATTTAAAGTTATTAATTAAAATGATCACTTATCACGTTTAACCGTCGCATCTAAATTATAAAACGAAGCAATTAATACCGAAGGGATCTGCGAGTTCTAAGGCTATGATTTAATATAGTTCATTACGCACACGTTCCAGCAATGCTATAAATGAACTGTAGGTAATCCTACTTAATATCAACCTAGATTATACAGGTACATGAACTAATTGGAAGTAAAATGGTGTAAAGCTTCAACGAAGCCGTCAATAATGCCCCGAGACGACGAAGGAAGATGGGTGGGTTTTAGTCAGTACAAGTCTAACACTTCCCTACGCTCCGCCCAGAGTGAGGGAAGTTATTTGATGATTTCCCGTAGACACTGCGCTAATGTCATGAAGATGTGATTTTGTATTGTGTGCGTTAACCTACGTATTACATTCGCCTGCAACGGCTTCGTTAGGTGCATACATACGACCTTACATAGGCAAGGTATAAAAAAGGAGCAATAACATTTAAGGAGTATACAGCTGAGGTGATAAGCAGTCTTTGTCCATGTTCCCAGGTTCTCAAATACTATGCTTTTAAAGAAAAAGGCATTTTACTTTTTTTTTTAATCAGCTAAGATTTTTTTTATTTCCATGTTTGTTTAATTAGGTAGGTATTTCAACATCCAGTAAGTAATAGGTAAGTTATTCCAGAACGCCAAGGGTTGTAACAGTAAAGTAAATTGAATCATTGATTTTAATTATGATTCTTTCACAGTCTATTCTTTACATGATATACCTACCTATAAGTATTAATGCACATTGAGAGTTTGGTTGTCCTTTGAGAAAAATATAAGTAATTCCTTCAGTATCAAAATGTAACAGTAAAGTGATTTACTCAAAAGTCATAACTTCAGCTGAACATTGTAAATATTTTGGCATACCTGTGATATCAAGCCGCCTAATGAGACATCCACTAACTAACATTCCGTCGCATTTCGTTATCTTATCAAATTATGCATTTGTCATACATTGCAAATAACTAAATGTAGCGAACTAGTTATTGTGCACACAACAAGAGCGACGGGTTAAAGGAAAATTGAGGCTGTTTGTGTACAGTCACGGACAAAAACACATTCTCACATTTGAAAGCGTTTGTCTGCTATTGTATTGATCGTAGTTTAATGATGCCATTAACATAGTATTCATATGAGTTTACGAAAGCTATTTCGTAATCTCATAGGAATAAACTTTGAAATAAGACCTCTCTTCTTATTACAAATTTTAAATCAGTATTTCAATAGGAATTGAAAATTGAAATAATAGGGTAAGGAATGTTACGGAAAAATTGAAAGGGAGTCGTTTGTCTTAGCACACTGGTGTCTTTCTACTAGACATTTATGGAGGGACGGAGCGCATGTGACTAAAACCTTTTTTGTAAAAAATAAAACCGACTTCCAAAAAAATACAAAAAAGTGGAAAATGACTTTACTGCAGGAAAATAATCTATAATATAAAAATGAATCGCAAAATGTGTTGGTAAGCGCATAACTCAACAACGCCTGGACCAATTTTACTATTTTTTTTTAAATTATTCGTTGAAGTCCAAGGATGGTATTTACGGCGAGAAAAAAAACTTAAAGCAATATAGGTTTTTGTGTAGTTTAGATAGGTAGAGTAGGCAAGGGTGGGTCCCTTGCCTACTCTACCTATCTATACATACAGGGTAGGTGGGTAGAGCACAGCTAGTGATGATATAAAATGGCAAAGGTATAATTACTACTGACTGTACATTAAACGTTGGCTGTGTTATCGTGTTGTTATCAAGAAAACCGTTTAAATTCCCGCAGAGAGTTTAACACAATGTTTCTATATATATTGTAGTGATTATGATAGTTATAGTTGTTACTCTCAATAATTACATTACTTCTTGTATTTTCAGAGCGTTTACTTGTCTTTGTTAACATAACATAGAGATTCTATTTGGTTTGTAAATGCGATTGTTTTATGACGAAAGTAAAAGGCATGAGATATATCGTTAGTAGTAGCATAAGGCAACATATAACTTTTGCCACTCATCCTGATACTGGCCGGTTTTTTTGTGGATAATTGGGAAATCATCAAGTAACTTACCCCACTCTGGGCAGAGCGGGGGGGAGTGTCAGTCTTTTTACTGTTTAAAACCCATCCAAATCCATGTCTATCTTTCGCCCTTTATGTTCCGGAGCCGCCGTTTTTTCAAAGAACCCGCGGCTTTTCGAAGCTCCCACAATTAATCATTGACATTAATCTACACTGATAAAAAACAATTTCCACATGGGCTTATATAAAAATACTTATCGACTTGAGACCCTTAAGCTTTACTCTTCAAGGCATCCACAGTTGTACCGCAATTCACTGCAAGAAGCCACTCAATTGAAATGGAAAAAAAAAGTTTTTTTTTTTATTCTTATACTTCAATTAAAACTTCGTCTCCGCACTCAGATTGATGTGCGATGTAATAAAATAACAAGTCAAAGGGGCCTGTCATTTGATGACATGATTCTATTACAATAAATATCAATTTGAGCATTTATAGTTTGTTCTACAAATCAATCTATGGTACTCCAGCGAGCTATAAAACTTTTATTAGGTATCTGTCCATATTCCCACACGCTGAAAGGGTGTCATATATACGAGGCAAAGTTGCCAGAAAGCTGTCGGTTTTCACTAAGACTAGGCGACACCTAAACGATGTGACTTAAATAAAAGTGAACTGTAGGCATTCCTATTCCGAAGGCGGAGATGTGCGTTGAAATTGTAATGTGCGAAAGTATTTAGGCATCAATTTAGGTGTCGCCTAAGGAATAAAGGTTGTTACAGAAGCACGTAGAGCATTTATTGTCTTTCAAGACCTTTTCAGTTTTTATGGAGACTATTTTGCTGAACAGATAAACTGAACTTTTCGGTTGGTTTGGTACGTGTGGGGTTAGTTTGGTACGTGTTTATTTGGAAAAACCATTGTGCTTTTAAAAATGAATCAGAATTCTCATACATCTTTACAAGCGTTGTTAATCAAGTTTTCGTTTTTTTTTCACAAATTACTAGGCAATAAAGAAAGAAGAAAGATCGATTTCCTTTGCCCATTCTGAAAATTGCGATGCAATTCTTTTTATTTCCGAACTTTGTTACTTTTTGCTTTTTAGTTATAAGTTATCCGAACGAAAACCTTAACAAAATAGCAACAGCAATAAGCGATTATTTGTACGCTCATTCGCAGATAACAAGTGCTTACAAACTCAATTGGTGTATTGTTGTATTAAGATTGACAGCTGTCAAATTACAAGATAAGTATCGAGTTAAACATTCACTTATTGTCTATGGCACGTTCAAAGGTTGATTCGAATTTCATTAATCAAAATCAAATCATGTTTAAACTCGTTCCATTTGTCGGGACCGTTTTATTTAAAAAGATTTTAAATAAATAGCCAATGACTACATTGATTTTATTGTGTTTTCAATTCGCACTCTTGTTTATTTTGTGTTTTTGGCTAGACTAAGATTTAAATATGCTTTGCAATAATATGTTTAGAGCTAAACAAATAGGATAACCCAAAATTAATCTTTGAATTTCCATAAAAAAAGACAACATTCAGTCGTATTAATATCTCTTCGTTTTTGTGGTCAGTTTTAAATTAACAAATTAACAGTGTAGTGGAATGTTAAATGCTGTGTACTTCATTTATTAGTAATAACATTTAATTCTTATAGGAATTTTAATTACAATTTACTATCAAACATCCATTGTTCGACGTAATAAATACTCGTAGATACTGCATATAAATCGCGTGGCAACAATTTATTTTGACATCAGCCTCGGAATACCACCAGTTATCAAGACCATACCCAATGCGGAGTCGATCTCCTAATGCCGATTATTTACAGTTGCTTGCAAATAAATAATGTATACTTTATCACTGTGTCGAAAAGCGGTAGTACGAGTAAACTGTACGAATAATAATAATCCTGTTTTAAATCAGAGTTAAGTTGAATTTACGATGTTCACGGCTCCAGGCTAGAGAAGAAACCTCTATCCTATCAGTTTACACGAAGATGCAAAATAAGGTAAACCACGTATTTCTTAATGTTTAACTCGTTTTAGTATAAATGGCGCTAGAGGCCATCGATTATCTCTCAAATTAAGTGATCAGTGTACTGTTGAACTGTAATTTTGTAATCTTTAATGTATCTTGTATTGCTAATTTGATATTTCCTATTCATGCGGCGGATTTAGCTGAGATATAAATTATGCGGAATGTGAACGTTGAGTTGATTCATGTAAAAATGTGGATTCAAGTCTGCGTAACGTGAGCAATATGACGCATTGTACAGGACAAATAAACACATTTGAGGGAAGTTTGAAAATACATTCGGGCGGGACCGCGCCGCAGTAAACCAAGATATTTCCGACAGTTAAAAGTCTTAAAACGCCAATTCAAAATATTTTGCATTCCTTCGTAATTTACGATTGTATTTTTACCGCATTTCTGGAGTATTTGTTTGAGTGTGGAATGTTGTGAGACTTGTAAACTGACGTCAAGATAACCTGCGATGTTCGGCAGGTGTGTTCTGAGAAAAACCATTAGTGCTAGCATTTCGTTGCCCGTGACTTTGTTTGCGCTAACCCACTTCTGTCTAACACGGTTCCCGCACTTCCCGCTAAGCACGTAAGCCTTCCAAAGTTGGAAAATGTATTTCAATGCTTATTTGGTTTTAGCACCGAAAGCAGAAATAGAAGTTTCCTTCATTACTTCTGTTTACGCAAAGCCTTATTTTGATTTATGGCTCTTTACCGTAATTGGAACTCATTGATGGGAAAACAGACACATTGGGCCGTTAAACTATTTTGAAACGGTCATTGTATTTTATGTTTCCTCAAAAACAAACATAAAAATATGAAAGTCGGAAAATAAATCACTTTTGTTGAAATATGATGAAATCATAGTCTTGAGAAACTTTTCTCAATAACTTGTTGGGTATCAGAAAACAAGATGCCTGTGTTGTTCTCAATAATATAATATTATTTTGGCGCAGCTGTGAAATACAATAGTAGGTTTGTTTTTTATCATTATTATTTTTTGTAGTGATAATATTTAAGTTTTTTTATTTTTTTTTATTTGTGTTCTTGTGGCTGGCCAGTGCCAAATAAATATTTTTTCTTTCCTTTCATTCAGAATGTCGTATCTATCAACAAACTTGGCCCATGTTATTGCCATTCTATTCAAGCTAGGGTTCCGTTTGGTTAACCGCTGATGTAAATATCATGCGGGTACACATACAGGACCCATTTCCCTTCGTTGACTTAGGACGCGTATGATGTCAGGTGACATTCAAAGGGATGATCATGTTTCTCTTTCATTTCCTGATCGCTGCGGGGACATCATATTCGAGGTTAGCGGTTATTTGAAATTGATGTAGGATTTGGAGTGTCTATTTAAAGATATTGATAAATCGCAAAAAAATATTCCTGGATGTTTTCATCTTATTTCTTTATTCATTTGATCACATATAGTTTAACATTTTTTCTTAATAAAAACATATAAAAAAAAAAACAATAGTAGCCCACCGGTATCGAGAACACGGTCCAAGCTACCGGCAGTCAGGGCTCCAGAGAGAAGAACCTCCTAACGATGCGAGCCGTGTCTAGAAGAACCGCTTTCGTATCAAACCCTTGATCCAGCTGCCTAACGAGAGCCTCCTCAGAAGTTGGTCGAGACTCTTGGCAATGGCAAGCGAAAGTATGGATTACTAACTTCCGCCCGCAACTTCGTCCGCGTGGCATAGTTACTTTGGGCTAACGCTAACTTTTAACCCACGTGATGATCGAAAAAAAAAAATCTCCCCTTTTCTTTCCTGTTTCTCCCGCTTTCTCACTTAAAAAAAATAGCCTATGTCCGTTTCCAGGGTCCCAACTATTTCTGTACCAAAATTCATCAAAATCGGTTTGGCCATTTAGGCGTGAAGACGTAACAAACAAACAAATTCACTTTCCCTTTTATAATGTTAAAGTACGGAAGGATGGATTTTTGACTGGAATCTGACCTCAACATAGTTAGGAAAAGGTTAGGCAGATGATGATGTAAGCTGTTACTGGAAAAACGCTTAGCTTATACGACTTAAAAACGCCTAACCTCAGGTATTGTTGTTTTTTTGACCCACAAATGTTAGCCAACAGCTGAAGAATGCAACTTAAACATGTTACAATGTCAGTTTTAACTGTCAGTCCTACTGTCAGCCGATAATGATTGACTAGCGTTTTAGCTTTAATAATGTTCAGTATTTTGACTAAACTACTGTCAAAACACAAATAAATCGTCGTCAAAGTTCCAGTTGAAACGTTTTATTGACGTTTTAAAGGCAGATAAATCCATCTTCTAGATAAAATGTTTCGGAAAAATATATTGATGGTACGGTCGTTAAGAGTTCCATTTTCTTTTCCATTCTTTCTTAGCTGTTTTCAATCAGTCTTTCAGAATACGAAAACACTTAAGTGTTTTTCTGCGGAAGTGTACCTATTATATTAAGGTTAGCAACATCGATGGCATGAATGCACTTTAAAAGGCGTCTTTTGGAAAGAAAACTTCTAACGACCAGTTGAATAGCAAATTCCTTATTACAGAACGAAAGATATAGTTTCAATTAAATCCATCCAATTAAATATTACTCCATGCAAACCTTTATAACAGTGTAAGCAATCCTTACTAATATTATAAAAGCGAAAGTGAGTTTTGTTTGCAGTTTGTAACCTCTTCACGCTTTAATGGCTAAACTGATTTTGATGAGTTTTGGTACAGAGATAGTTAGAAACCAGGAGACGGACATAGGATATTTTTTTAAAGGTATATGTGGTAGAAAGAGGAAAGAAAAGGGAAAACTTAGCGTTGCTATTACAAATCAATAAGGCGCTAGGGCAAAAACTGAAGGTACTGTGTTATACCGAATTTAACGCGAGCGAAGCCACGGGCAAAAGCAAGTAAAATAATAAAAATATAATAAGATATTTGACAGGTTTCTTGCGAAAATCACCGCAAAAATAACACGTTCACAAAGTAAAACCTTTTTAAAGCGAGGTGTACTTTATAGAAAATTAGGTGAAGTAAAACGAACATTTTGTAGCAATAATTCTATGATATTATCTCGTTTCAGTAATCATAAATTTTATGGTCGATTTTCTTTATAATATGCGGACTAGTGCAAAACCTTCTCTTCATTGTAGCACTTTTATCTATACTTATAATATAATCTGTACCAAAAATATTATATTATGAAGAGGAAAGATTTGTTTGTTTGTATCGAATAGGCTTCAAACTACTGGACCGATTTGAACCATTTTTTCACTAATAGGAAGATTCATCATCAGAAAGTAATATAAGCTATACAACATCGCGCTACTACCCAGGGGAACGGAGCAGCAACTAAAGACGCGGGTGAAACCGCGAAAAACATCTTGTTTTTAATAAACAAAAAAAAACTTTTTATAGTAATCGTAAAACATTTTGATTAAATTGATTTAGATGTCTAATGAATTTTTATTTTTTTTTAAGTTTATTTAATTTAAAATTTATTTAAAGGACCCATACATTATTAAAACAGGTAATAAAACTAATATGAAAGAACGTTGTTTATTTAAGCATAGTTTGCTGTCAGTATATATTTTGCTAAGTGCTCATTTTATTGCCAGTAAAAATAAATGTCTACACAAAAAGCTCCAACAATAAATGTTGCCAGAACAAATTAAACCATTTGAGAGAAAAACCGCAGAACGCCTCTGCATCAACAGCTAATTACTGTACCGTTTAATTTTCTTAGTTTTTTGTGTTTTTCAAATCACCGTAGACTTACTCAATTTTCTTGAACAAAGATAAATCAATTCTGGTGTTGAGCTTTTATTATTTGTAACATTTCTCTTTCTAAAACATCATCTGCCTAGATTTTTCTCAACTTTGTTGGGTCGGTTTCCAGTCTTACCGGAAGTAGCTGAATACTAATATTTTACATGGAGCGACTACCTATCTGACCTCCACAACCTAGTTAGTACAGGGTTTTTTTACGTTACTCCATGGAAAGCTGGTTTTCAGACTGACCTGTGACGACTGTCAAAAATCTACAACTAAACAATACAATACAGCCTATGGCTTTAATTGCTTTCCAAGCCACGAAGGAATCCCGGTCTCGAAGATGGGTATGGGAACCCATCCAGGCAAGTGCGGCTTAACTTAAAAACCGACTTATGTGACTGTTATTATTTATGCACGAACTCTTCAATTACCTCTTTCTAAATAATTCTAGAAATTATGTTCAAGTATCAACAACTCCATAGTTTAAACATAATGAGATAGCATTCACAGAATGTTTGAAAGATATACTCTATGTTTAGTCTAGTAATTACGTCGTTTTATATTTCTTGGCAACCTGAAAGTTCTACGGTATTCTACAACTGATTGAATAAAGTAGGCATACATATTAGTTTAATAATAATATTTAGCAAACGAGAGATTCAGTAACTGTAATCACGATAGGTCGAAGAACTTTGCATTTTTGTTTATTTACTTTTTTCTTTATTAAACAACTGTATGCTGTATCTGTTGTAATAGAGTTTGAAATTCGAATAAATTCAAGATGTAAATCTACGATTCTTGCTTTAAAAACAAATGAACTCGATTCGAATTTTGTGCATTCTCTATGAATTCGACTTCAATCATAACTAGTACTTTATTTTTGTCAATGTTTCTTTCATTTTTGACTCAAAGTGATACGTTTGATTTGCTATCCGCAAAAACAGAGTTATTTCCTGAAGGGCACTGGAGAAACTTAAGAATAGTCTATTGTTAGAAGTTCGCTTCATTGTGGAATTTTAATTGTTGCCACTAAACTGATTTAGAACAAAACAATCAGTTGGTTGTCTATCAAACGGTCTATCGCTGGACAAGCGTGGCGTTGATTCTCCTTGCGATGTCACTCAGAATGGAGGGCGTCTATTTTCATTAATGCTGTGGTCAACGATAGTCTTTGCTTGAAAATTATAAGTGAAGTCACGAGCACATGTATAAATTTAGTAAAATTCAAAAACTATTTCCTTTTCCTATTGTATTGATTGTCGTTTTACGGTTTCACGAACATAGTATTTTGGAAGCCATAATATTACGAGATGAGTTTAATTTCAAAGTAGAAACCGATTTTTTACGAGAAAACGCTTTTGAATTTTGGTCAGCGTAGACATGAATGTACCTTAGGGTGTTACCACACCAATCGATCGATCGTCGATCGATGCTATCGATCGATGGTAGAATGGATTAGTCGACGTCGATCGATAGTTTCTACCACACCAATCGATCGATAGCCGATAGATGCCATCGGTCGATGGTAGAATGGATTGGTCGACGTCGATCGATAGATTCTACTAGACCACACCAATCGATCAACGTCGACCGATGTCGATCGATGCCATCGACCGGCAATCGATCGATAGGTTAGCCGACCGGTATCCGTCGATCAATTAAAGCTACCACACCAATCGAACAACGTCGACCGATGTCGATCGATGGCATCGATCGACTATCGATCGATTGGTGTGGTAACACCCTTATTGATATAAGGGTGTTACCACACCATCAGCATCAGCATAAAATGAACAAGATTCCGTTGTGCTATATTTCTAACGACGTTAAAAGGTTAAAATGAAAGATTGAAGGATTTTTATTTACCTTTTAAGTTTTAGTATGTATTGCTGCCGGTTTACCAAATAAATTATTTGAATACCCGTATAAAACCACCATCATAGAGTATACCAATTTTAAAACAACTACAACTGATGTAGAACTTCCGTTTACCCGGCTCCTAATGGTCAGCTAGAAGGCCAAGTACTTACAAACACGTACAAGTAAGCACTAAGTACATAATACTGTGTTCTAAGCATCGCCCCAGGGCGGGTGAAGGTTCGACTCGGTACGACTAGTTGTAATTTACCAATTAGTCACTCTGATCGGACAATCACGTTTCACGCTTAAGACCTTTAACTGTTGTTATTTGAGAAGACTAGTGAGTTGATGCGGGACGCATTGTTTTGGGATTTTCAGTTTCAGGACGAAAAAAAACTCAAGCTGTCAAAAAGAATTCATGTTGACATTTCGGTGATGCAGGCTGTAAAACACAGAATTAAACCGTTTTTTTCTTGTCAAGCTACGCCATTATCGTCTATGGTTTTACTGTACTAAACTTTTAAGTAAAGATTGAGGTTCTATACCTAGGCGCTTGCCTAGAGCATACATCAACAAAATATACGGTTTACTATTCCTATTAGTTTATTTCATACCCCCATGTGGTAATAGGGTTATGCTGGTTAACATCATTTATTATTTACCAACATAACCTAGAACTAAAACATGTCGTCGAACATTTCCGACATCTATCAGCCCAAGCTGAACTCCTACGTGGCATTACAGCAGACAGCTATTTATCTTAAGGGAGGCCTATCCTGAAGCCTGATTTTGCTAGCTTTGCAAAAATACCAAAATAAAATAAATTAAGGAGTGGGCTCCTCGTTAGAATACCTTAATGTATAAATAAGATAAGTCCTAAGTGGCTGTAAAAGCTAATCTATTCAAAACTCGGCACCATTCGGCATAAATTCAACTAAAAATATCCTAAAATATATAAGATTTCCATAATTACAAATAACTTGCTGAAAATACTTTTATCCTGCCCTTTCGAGATTCTACTTAACATGTTGTAAATAAATAATACTTTGAATCTACAGACAAACAGTCTTGTATGATAATATCTGTAACAGATTAAGATTGATTTGACTGACAACCCATAAAATTGGCGCTAACTAGATTAGCCGGAATTACAGGTAAGTGGTACATTAAGGTTTCTAACATATTTAAGATAAATGTTAGTACTTTTGTTAAACTGTTAGGAAGGCTGTTTGGTAGGGTCCACCCTTTATAGCAGAACTTTTTATGTCATAATTTTATTTTGCATAACAACGGATGGCATAAACTTCACTTCGTAGAAAATAGTTTAGCAGACACTCATTTATCATACATTCTAAACTCATAATTTTGTAAGTCAGAATCATCTCTAGGCATAAACTTCATATCCATAATATTTAAAAAGTAGAAACATCATATCGCAGAAAGTTCACAGGCAGAATCGTCTTTTGGCATAATATATTTTATATCGATGATCATTAAACGGCAGAATTGTCATATCGTAGAAAGTTTATAATTAGGGTCATATTTGTCATTATAAGTTGTCATTTATTTTGATTATTTATTTCTTTAAAATATTGTAATTTATTTTAGTTATTGTTTAATTGAATTTGAGATAATGTCATTGAACTCAATAATTAATTAGGTATCCTAATCTAAATAGTTCAGTTCCAGGTAACCTACTTAAAACAATCTTTTTTTTCTATTAACGCAAGTCGTTTCTGGCACTCGCCGGCCGCTGCCGCGGCACCGCTCGCTTCGCTCGCTCGGCTCGTGCGTAGGAGGTCACAGTTTTAACCTGACCTAACCTAGCCATTACTGCCGTCTGCATAGTATGACAAGTGCAATTATACCAAATAATATATTATGCGAAATTTGAACTCTGCGAATCGTAATTATACTAAATGTAATTCTGCCATCTTAAAAGTATGCCATTGTTGATTCGAAGTTTTAAACATTATGCCAAACGATAATTATACCAAATAAATTTTATGCCTTTAAAATGTTCGTTTATAGAAAATTATGCTAAGTGTGTTATGCCAAATAAATTTCGGAGCATCAAGTTTCTGCCAGATAGAGGGAACCCTGTTTGGTAACGTAGAATATCTGTTTGAAAATACTATAGTTCAATTACTCTATGATGCTGATTCTGATGAACCACCGGATTGAACTAGATTATTATTAAAATGCCATACCTAATCACATCTAATTTAATTCAACACCATTTTAGTCGCGATTAAAGATAGTCCAATTTAGCTTGACAACCACTATTTTTGGTGAAAAACATCAATTTTAGAATAGCAGGATTGCCATTTTTTCTAAATTGAGTAACTAAACTAATAATAATGCTGGCAAACTATAATATGGTTAAGTTATTAAAAGCTAAGCAAAGCTATTATTAGGTCTACTTTTCAAGGGCCTAAGAGTATATAAGGTTTTGTCCTTTAGTTGCCTTTCAGGATATCCACAAGAATGCTTTTAACGTAGGCAAAGGATTGAAGGCTAGAGAAAGGTCACCTACTCAGAACCACAAACATTTAGGCCCGTATATTATGTGGTAAATTAAAACAATGTCATACAAATACTTAGAATTTTATAAGTAGTCAAGTACACTGCATAAACAGGCATGTCCGCAATAACATCTTAGGGGAGTTTCTTTAAGCGTATTTTGTAGAGCTTTCTTCATCTGTGAAACAGATTTCAGCCAAACCGGTGCGTTCGTTAAAACTTTGTTTAGACAAAAGGCTTCATCCACATAAAGTTTAACATTATTTTATAATATAAGTAGAGATTTACTCATGCAATGCTGAATAAAGGGTCCCCACCGGTCACAAAGAGCGTCCGCAGAAGGAAATTGCCATAATTACCATATTCCGGGCATCCACCTGTTATAATCCCTAGCTCGGCCTTTACAACAAGTATTTTGGGAATTCTATTCTTAGCTGGGTACGGAAAGCTTACATTGTTTATTTTTCATAAAGAAAGTACTTAACATAAGCAATTTGGATAAAAGCACTATCACTTTGATGTTATTCATGATCTAATACGTTGTTGGTAATCAGATAACATGACATCATGTCTGTAATTCTTAGACAGTTTTTTTTGTTTTGGTAGGAGGGGGACATCACCGCTGACATCTCGACTGCCTCACAGATTGTGAAATAGTCGAGGTAGTGTCGGACTCGAACCGACTAAAACCACCCTCCTGCTCTGTCGTGTCCCTTTGAGATTATCAGAGGGCTTATTGACTTTAAGTATTTAGTTTGCTTTTTGTATATGTCCAATCCTTAGACTGTTATGCCCGGTTCCCTTTATTCCAGTAGCTTTCTAGCCCACCACTCCAGTCCAGTGCTGGAATGCCACTGGAATAATGTGATCCTTAACTGGAATTCCAGTGATCAATCCAGTCCAGTTGCCTGGAATGCCAGTCTATTTTTCATTCCAGCTGGCCCATTCCAGCGCCACTGGAATAGTGTGAATAGCCAAGCTAGTGCTTGTATATACGTTAAATAGTGAACACATACTAGGCGAAGGTGTACTGAATACTGGTGTGACATCTTTCCAGTTATGTTTGACCATAGTACTATTATTTATTCTGAGGTTTAACTTCCATGTAGTATGGGTTGAGCCCATTAACATTAATTGGGCACAAATCCAGACTCCGTGGCTTTTACTGAGAAATATCTGATGGAAAAACTCATTATCACTCTCTCTGATCCGGGAAACGAATCTAGGAAATCGTGGCTAGTAGTTGCGCTTATAACCACTCAAAGTTCGGTCATCTAAATTCTGTTGTTCTGAAACACTCTGGTATTCCGTGATGTTTGGTAGAAACGGATCCTAAGGTGAGATGCGGGAGAAGCGAATCACACATCGCATTGTCTTGTTACAAATCTGTTGATGACCAGACCGCGCGTACAAGCGGCTGTCATCCACCTCTCCGCGCGGCGGTCCACCAATAAATGTGCGACGAACGGCGTCGTATGAGGATAGACCAAGTCCTCATTCCTACTTCAAAAGAAATTCATGACAGAAACAGAGGATCAATGTCGTTCACCTCATCTATCAAACCCCTAATTAATTAATAACCGTGCAATTTAAACCATATCTAATTTATTACATTCCTCTGAGCATTATTTTAAATAAAACCGAGGTTTGTCCTTGACTTTCATGGTGGTGACATCAGAATGTTATATTTACAAATTAGGTAGTCGCTATGTGGCTTCTGTAGGTTTGAAATATTTGTGGGCAAGTCATTTGTGGTTCACATACGTGAATTGCCACAAAAGGAATGCCGTTAAAAACTTGCAAATGACTTTGTTGAAGGTTTTCTAGTACGAATTTGTAGGTAGTGATATATTTTTAAACGAAAATTGTAACGTTCATACCACAATTATAAATACGAAGTTAAATATGTCCGTCAGTGGGTATGCTTTTTAAAATTCAAACCTTAACAGACGGGCATAAGGGCCAAATTTTATCCGTTCAGCCGTGGCTGGTGAGGATATTTCTTTTTTCCATTCCCTAAGCGTAATTTCCTATCCGACAAAAGCAAAAGCTACTTCAAAATAAAGTTATGATTTCGTTATACCACCTCGACTAGAACTTTCCCTACTCTTTTGAGCTCGGTTTCCAATTGAACTGGATGCAGCTGAAGACCATTATTTTACACGGAGCGACCGTAGCGAGGTATGCATGACACAAGACTTGTTAGTCCTGTGTCATGCAATACCCATAGGTAATACTGGTTGTCTGACTTTCGGGACACTGACTACCTGTAATGACTGTAAAGATCTAGAATTGAAAGCCGGAACCAACAGCTTAACATCCTTTCGAGACACAGAGAAAACTCGGTACCTACGTAATGGTTTACCTATCTACAGACGAACCCAGACCTCTTAACCTAAAGATTGACCGATCGGCTGTTTTTAATTAGCCACGAAATTCAATTCCTAACTTGTGTGCTTTATCGAAAACACAAAGTCCTTTGACCAATTTTACAAACACGTCAAGCCAAATGAATGAAAAATGTGTACCTAATTGGGTACATTTTCTTTGTTGGATTATGATGACCTAACTTCCGAGAACGGAGCATCGAAGCGTATTAAGTAGACCGCATATGACACAGGAACAGATACCGTTAATTAATTTATGTTCTAGAGTTTAACAATGTTATCGATCGAGTTGGTCGTATCACGTCATGTCTGTGAGGATATTAATTTAACGAAGGTCAATCAGCCGGACTGGGTCAACCTGGGATGAAGGAAAATGGAGTCGGTCTATCATGTGAGGAGTAAACGTAAAGTAACTTAGGGTATTTTGAAATTGGAAACATATTTTCGCTTATAACATTTATTTAGTGTCAAGACTATTCGTTTTGATGGGTTATATTTATTGTGGTTGTCGTAAAGAAAAGTTAAAAAAAATACGTTTTCCGTAGGAGTTACTCCTGTATCGTGTGGGCGTTTACAAACATTTAAACTCACATAAAGCACAAGCAGTCAGACCCGAAACAACTATCTGTTGGTCATACAAATATTTGTTAAGTGCGGGAATCGAACAGCAGCAGTCAATCACTCAGCCACAGCGCCAACTGTGTCGTCAAATTAAAGTTTAAACCAAAATGCTGAGATACCTTTTTCTTTTTTCGGAAGTGCAATCATCAATTAACTTCTCTTGCTCTAGGCGGAGCGGAAGGTGGTATCAGACTTTTACTGACAAAAACCCATATATCCTTCTTTTGTCTTTTGTGCTTTCTTGATTATGGGATACTTGATTTTCAGTTCAATAATTGTTCGAATTGACGTTTCGTTTACATCAAGTGTCGTCATTCTGTAGAGTTGATAAATATATACTTTTTGTCGACACTAAAAGTAAAAAATAAACATATAGGTATACAATTGCGTGTGAATAGGTACAGTCAGCAAAAAAAGATAAGTAACAGAGCTCGCCAGACGGTTACAGTTAAAATTTACTTAAAATGTTTCCGTATAAACCAATATTTTATGAAATACATTATAATCGAGTTGAATAAGTCCATCCATTTTTAAGAAAAAAATACTTGAATGACTGGTTCCTTATTTCTTTTGCTGACTGTACCTACGCATTTCTATTTAGATACGTAAAGACGGAATACCCGAATACACACACAACAACTAGTGCTAAACATAGTGGGAATGATTCGTACTCTCACGAAAGGAAAACCATACAGGAATGCGTCATGCCTACAATGGTTAACCTACCATTGGTAGGTTAATTTGAGTGGATTTTACAGTCAGTAATTTCAGTTAAGTCATACACAACCCATGACTTTGTCCTTAACTAAAAATACAGCGCATTAGTCATGTTAAAATTCATTAATAAAAATATCAGTCGAGAAAATATATTTTCAGATGTAATCGAATTTGATATTCCTCTCTTGAAAATATTCGTCAGCTTCAAATATCTAAATTGAACTAAGATTAATTTGATCAGCGTTTTCCATGCTACGCAAATGTTTTTCAGAGCGATACGATTTCATGTTAGGTCATCTTTCAACTCTATCACAATATTTCATTAATTTAATTTACTTTGTCATTCACGATCACAATAATTGAAAATCACGGAGGATAGATATACCTACTACAAAAAAAGCACTTAAAAAACGAAAGATAAGTTTATTTTTGAAAACCGGTGGTAAAAAAGTCACCGACTTCCGGAAGTAAACTTATTTTCCATCTACTAAGTATTTTTTGAAAGTCAGTTATTTGTGCAAAAAGTTTTTTTCTTAATATCATATTTAATCATTATTTTCTTAATCAGACCAAAAAAAATATACCGGATCCCTTTGAGACAGAAACAGTAAAACTAAAGGCCACAGACATATATATTCACTTGCTTTCTACCGCATAAACTCAGTAAGCTTGTAAACACAACCCCTTTACATTTGTCATTGTTAATTGGCAATGTAAATAAAGCATTTAATTCAACTGTAATAAATACGACGTTTACGAGTCTGCGTGCCTCATTTATAACCCTTCGGACGAGAGTACCTTCAAGGTGCGTTTGCATGTAATAGATCTAGAATAAGAATGGTTACATAAATTGTCTCACTGATTTTACAATAGAATATTAGCACGGATCAAATTTAGAACTGTTTAGTTCTCTATTTCAAATTAAGAATATTCTTTAGTTCGAGCCCTGTTCTAGCTATGCCAGTTTGATCTAAACGGTCCTCAGCGTGAATGGCAGTGATTGCTCGCCTACACTATTGGATAGATAAGTGGTCGGTGTTTCTAGCTGTTCTAGCGGCACTTTCAATTATGCATGAGCCCACTTTTATCTGTTCACTTAACGATCTGACAAATTATATGGCAGTCGTTGTTAGCACAATTTCTAACGTTTTCACTGAATCTACGAGTATCATTCATCCATTGAATGTTTGTTGCTAAATAATAACCGCCGTGCGGGTCGGTATTTAAGGTTATGCAGCGGTTGCCAAGGATGATCCATGGATACGTGAATATGCGTTACATATGGAGTGTCCGCCGTTGGTCCAAGCTGATGATGATGATTGATGTTTGACAGATATTCAGTGCCCCAGAAGTCATCCAGTACTACCAAAGGGTGCTAAACCCCAGTAGAATCTGGGTTGAAAGAGGCAGTCATTCCATGTAAAAGATTGGTATTCAGTAGGCTGGTACAAATGGAAGTCAACAATATAGTATTGAAATATCTACGAGTATGATCAATTAAATGTTTTAGATAATATTCTGATCGAAACCTCTTCTAAAACCATTTTAACAAGCATAACACATTTTTTATAAGTACCATTCTTCACGTAAACAAATGTTGACTCAGTAATAGACAAACCGTTTAGCATGTATGAGTAATTAAACATTGTTTTTGACTACGCCGAAACCAATTGTGTAAGCATATTAATGTCAGATGTGGTTTTATGAAAATAAATTGAACTAGTGCAAATATGGTTTACATTCTAGGAAAACAAACAGAATGAGATGACTCGTCTGAGTCGTTAACATAAAAAGTAGATGAGACTATTAAAACAACACAAAAGGAAATACTCACAGATCGTAAAGAAAATATACAAGGTTTTATTTAACAGAAGGTTTTAAAGAACGCGTCGTAAAGGTATTTGTACCACAACATCTATGTAAACCCTAACATTAAAAAGGGAATTGCTCACTCTAAACAACTAGTAGTTAGTGTACCGACGTATTGGTAATAAGCGACCGATAGAAATCGACTAACAAGTCGTACCTGCATCAAGCAGAGCCGGCTTGTCATTACTGTACAATTAATTTGTCGTTCCATGCAAAGCAAATACTGCTGCAGGCGATCCACCAATCTATCCTCCGATAGTATTTTCTATTGTATTTACATTGCTACTTATAGCAAGATCTTATCTCTACTGTATCTTCTTTCAACAGCATTGGATATCAAAACCATCTATGTCTCCACTGATGTTGTTTTAGTAGGCGTAGGCGGTAGTTTGCGACTAATTTTGTCATCCACTGCCGATAGTATTGCATTACCTTGTCTTGCCTCTTCTGGAGTTTAAACCTGATCATCTAGTTAAGATTTCTAGACATTTTTGTTATAACTTGAATGTCTGCCATTATCTGAGATATTTTTATAACTTCAAGACACGCAATGATTTTGTAAATAAAAATTTGTTATAATTTTGTATTTTTAAATGTTTTATAAAGTTTTGATAAGAAATATGTAAACATATAAAAATATGTATGCAAATGAACAAAAGATAAATAAAAAAAAATGAGATGAGTTTTTTTATAGATCCATTATAATGCCAGTCGCTAATGTTTGTTTTCTAACTTGTGCCGTTAACGTTAGTCATACAAAGTAGGTACCGGCGGAGACCAAGCAATCAAATGCTCCGGAACACTCGGGGCGCCATTGAAGTGAGTCAAACTGGTCGATAAGTTTTCGCCCATCTGCGGCTCATTACAAAACTATAACTTCGACATGTACTCTCAACTCTGTATTGTTCGCCGCTTAATTTGCCAAACGATGACTAACGTTATAGTGGTCATGGTAAAGAACACGCACTATGGCGCCCTGTGAAATATAGTCACAATAGAACGCAACTATGATGTCATGACCTGAAGATATTTCAACCAGAAATAAATCAGAGACAAGTTTCCAGCTTAAACGATCCTTAGTGTTGAGAAACCTACATATTCCGCAGCTCTTAAAGTAGTGTCAACTCAGCCTCAAAATTACGGCATCATAACTTATGAAAATATTATTATGTATAAATTCAAGGGAGACATGACCAAAACCTGCTGTATATGATATACCACGCCAGTGACGGAGACACCTCCGTTTGGGTAATGTCGTGTATGTTTGTAGGAGTAGAAGGGTAGGCAAGGGTCAACTGAAACTGGTGTGTTGTAGTCGGTGGGCAATCGACAACAATTACTGTCAGAACAATAGCAACCGATCTTTTGTACCGTTAACAGCTTGCGGCCTCTCGGTCAAGTGTGGCCAGATTCTGCGATACCTAGGTACATTGCTTGTGCACTTGCCTTGCGGACGTTATGTACTAGCCCTAAGAATGTCTTTTATTATTTTGTTGTTCCCAGATTGTTAAGTGTTCTCGATCATAGATTATTTTCAATTTCAGTTTTGCTAGATGACTTTTCGCCTAGGATTTTAGACTAATTGCGCCAAAACTCGATGGCGTTAGTGTATCTTTATTTTTGTAGTCTGATGCATCACTTTCTGATACACATCCAGGTATAATGTTCGATAGAAATATCCGCGCAATCATTTTCTAATAGACAGATTTTTTCGTTTCGATGCCAAAATGATTCATATGACGTCAGTAGCTAGTACCTAATCCGTAACCTCGGCCCAATCACATCTTAACGCCACATGTATTGAAAGCTGGGCAGATTTAAACATAATTCATATTAAATGTACATCTATGACAGATGTATTTGATTGCGTCAGAAAATGCCGCGTCATTATATTTATGCTGTCTCTACGCGTGTTGTTTGTTTAATCTAAGTATATAAAGAAATATTCTAATGGAAACGATCGATATTTTGGAGCAAATATGGTTTCCAGCTGATGTTCGTGAGAGGAGCTCGTGTCGACTTTTGGTTAACTTTCTCAGATTGTTCCGTGGAAGGCTGTGTAAAGTAAAAACATAGGCCTACATGGGCATTATTTTTTAAGTAGTTAAGTATCTCTCTCAAAAATTTTCGAAAGTTTACAAAAATCTATAATAGGATCATCTTTTTGTTTAAGAATAATTCGAGCCTACCTAGGCAGATGTTCCAAGGTAAAGTTTAGTTGGCTGTAGTTCTTGTTGAACCAAGCAGTAATTAGCCGTTGTTTTAGCCCAGCCAGAGGGAATTCAACGTGGTTAATTACGGGTAACTCAAATCTTTGTGTTTGCTGTTTAATTATTGTAGTTTTGGCTTTGTACTCCGAATTCATAACTTGTTCTCTTTGATGAACTTTGAAATGATGGTGTGTGTGGCATGTAACTGTTTAACACAGTGGATTTAAAACTTTGTAGTAGACTGACGTTAAAAGTGAATTTGAGCTAATCATGAGCGTGCTTATTTTGGTGTATTATAACGTCTGATATGATTTTTAGGGTTCTGTACCTCAAAAGAAAAAAAACGGAACCCTTATTAGATCACAATACTGTCCATTTATTTGTCTGTCTGTGAAGACCCTTTATCCCAAGAATGCAAGGAGGTATCGAGTTGAAACTGTATACTGAAGTCTGTGGTGTCTGAGAGCTGTGATCAACTCTCAAAGTCTTCGCAGTCAAAAGATATGTAAAAGTATATATTATCATTGCGCGAGTCTGTCTGGTTCATGGTAGTTTAAACACTGTTGTAAGCTTTTTAATTATTGTGATTTCTGGATATTTTGATGCTGCTACAAACGCCATAATCGCGAGATGGCTGGAGAGCAACATCACAATCGTTAGAAATCTGGAATATCCCGTAAGTTTTTTTTTTCAAATCGTTTCCCCACACTAGGAATTTTACCTGTATCCTGTTACAGCCAGATCCGAAGCAACTATCTGTAGGCAATACAAATATTTGTTCCGTGTGGGGATCGAACCCGCGATACGCAGCGCAGCAGTCGATCGCTGAACCACTGCGCCAACCATGTTGTCAAAACAGTGTAAGTTCAGCTACTTTAACTTAGTTTCAGTTTTTAAAAAAATATTGGTGTAGATAGAAGGTAGTGCTGTTGGAATTACACCTTTAGGGAGTGAGCTCAGCATCGAAAATCTAACTACGCACTTAACATAAACATACCTTTACGTTTCGGCTAGTGTTAAAGAACATGGAAGTTAATCTGACGACCTTATCGGCTGACCGTACTACGGAAACATGAGCTTTAAGGCCCCTTAGAAAGACAGTGACACTAAGTAAAATTTCTTTTACTTCTCACAAATGTACACCATGCCTTTTTTTGCGGATGCAAAATTAAGTAATAGCTTCTCCCTCTCTGGGCTTAGCGAGGGTAAGTGTCAGACATTTACTGACTAAAAAATAACCCATGTTCCTTCTTTTGCCTTTTATGTTCCGGGGCCCCCGTAAATCTTTCGAACAACCCACATCACCGGCAGGCGGTGGCCCTGGCCCGTCCCCTGCTCCTACGTACCTACGTTCTAGTGGAAAAATTTAGAACATTTATGTCGAGTTTAGTTGTCTATGCAATTTTTGTACCTCAAATCTCTAAGTTTAAGAAAGTACAAAGCTGTTGCATGTGTGTGGTACAAAATAAATGATAGATCACTGCCTGTGGGTTCGTTAAGAACCTGGGTAGGAAGTGGCCTCGCTCGGGACATGAACATGTGCCTTGGGACATTCCGACATGCATTGCTGATTGCTGTACGCATGTAGCTATTAGTAAATGCATGTATTATTATTGTTGTTTGTTTATACGGAGGTCTTTATTAATGTGGACTTAAGAATACGTTTTTCGTTGAGGATGATATCCTTTAAATTTTTTGACGTCTTATTTTTGAATAATGTATTTTTGCATATATTTTTAATATTGACTTCTAGCTGACTTATAAAATGTAATGCAATCATTGTTATTGTGTTAATTACTTTATATGATTTAATTTAATGTATTTATTTTTTGTAAAAAATTATATACCTAACAGCGGAAGGTAGATAGTTTCCGTCTTCTTTATTTTACCATCTATTTTTTACCCACCTATGTTCACAAAATACATGAATTTGAATAAAGCAAAAATTTTGTTAATTCTATTATTAGGCACAGTACCGATTCAGATGAAACGCTGCATTAAACTAGACTAATATTAAAATTACATACCACATCACATCTATAATTCCACACCATTTTAATCGCGATTAAAGAATGTCCGATTTAGCTTGGTAACTACTATTTTTGGTGAAAAAAGTCAATTTAATTTTTTTTTTTGCGAGTTAGCCATTTTCTCTAAATTGAGTACCTAATTAGGGTAGGGAGGGGGAATGGCGTTCACTTAAGGAAAACATTGTGTATATTTTTAATTATTTATTATAAATTAAAATTATGAAATGTAATAAAGTCTTTAATTATATAGTAATCAAAAATTTAACAACGAAAGCTTATATCTATGACCGATTAATTGTAATAAATAATTAAAAAAAAAACATGTTTGAGCGGCGTTACCCATAACTTTGGGTAATGCCGTTCAGGGTACGGGGCAATAAAACGCTAATAAAAAACATGCTGTTTTTTTAAATATAACAAGTAAGACATATTTTAATTTGATAAATATTAATGAGATCACCTTTATACAATAAAAGTAAAGTCTATAATCACAAATTACCATCAATTATCCCCATTTGGACGTAGGATCAGCCTTTTTCAATTTACTTTTGCTCTTCATTGTCAAATCAACTTAATAAGTAATATAAAATAATTATTAGTGGTATGAAAAAATACAAATCGTATTATATTATTTTTGGACATATAAATTTAATCACAGATGTATCCATCTGGTCACTTAGGGGTAATGGCGCTCAGGTGAGCGGTATAGCCCCAAATGGTTGTTAGGTAAATAATTTGAAATCTTTAAAAAAATATACACGATTGGTGAAGATTTATTACGTTATCATAAAATAGAATAGTTTATCTCTGAAACGAAACAATAATAATTAAAAAATCATTAAAGAATTACACTTACCGACTAAAAACACTAGACGAAAAATTAGATCAGCGCGGTCCCAAACAAAGAAACGTACTTCACTGCCACGTGACGCGGGCTGACCGTCCGCTTGCATCGTTGTCCGTTAGAGCCTCCCTCCCCGTGCCCTTCAGACGACGTGGCGTGATGCTACGTATTATTTTGACAGAGATACAGAGGTGAGCGCCATTGCCCGCTGAGCGTTATTCCCCCTGCTTACCCTAACTATAATTTATGCTGTCAAACTATAACATAGTTAAGTTGTGTCACTTTTATCAATTAAGAGGTAACGTCGTTTAATAGGAATTAGCAAAATTTTAGTGAGTTTTAGAGTGAGTTTGGTATTCATAGCTTTCGGACTAGAAGTTTAAATTGCTGGAGTTGTGTTTCTAAAACAAAACTTATATACATAAGAATGAAATAAAAATAAAATGTTGTTATATTAATTTTGCTTTCACCTAGTTGAAAAATATTCAATTCAATTCAAAAGCCTCTTTATTTCCATGACAAAACATTTTTAAGTTCTTATGTAACTAAACACTAGACACTAGGGGTATATATATTTGTTATTAACATTAAAAGAAAAAACATTTTTAAAATATACCTATTAAAAAAATGCTACTTTAAGTAGATTGTTACTTTCTTCTATTCAATAAAAGATGGCGCTGTCTTTTACAGAATAACACGAACGCCACTCACTGCCATGTCGTTAACCTAGTTCATAGATAAGCTTATACTACTAGATACTAGATGGCGCTGCTTTACGAAACTATTTCAGTCCTAAGCCTGCGATTCGAGTTTTCGTTTGGGCCGCTACTGTCGTCGTTGTACAATTTAATTTATTATTTTTTTATTTACACGCAACTCCAACATGTTAATAGTAAATTGCTACTATAGGTAAACCGAAAAACCGACTGGCTAGGCTACGATCACCGGAGTTAAACAAAATAAACTGAAAATTATCGGTCAAACACCTTTGAAAAGACATTTGAAAAACTTTTTAGCGGTAGACATTGGATTTACAGAATCCGCGATTATATACCATTGTAATAAAGCGCTCTGTATCAAAACTATATGCCTTGACTTACCTTGCAGTCTCCTTGCACGCAGATGGCTCGAAACCCTGGTTTAGTACAGGGTGTCCCGTCCACCACCAGCGCTAGGGATGCATAGAACTGCTGCCCCCGCGGCCGGCAGTTCAGTGTGCATGGTGAGTCTCCTGAAAGTAAAACAAATAAATAAATAAATTAGTAAACGTTGGATTAGAGAAATGAAGTGTGGGGTATAAGGGTGATACTTCGTTTGGAGCCGCGAGACGACTCCCGATGGTATATAGACGGTGAGCGATGGGTAGCTAATTATCCGACTACTAACGACAGGCCATGTTGACGACGCGTTGGTGTTCCACGCACGCCTCAAATAGATGTCAGGAAAGCAGAGGGGCCTGCCAGGGCCACTGTCTGCCGAGGTTGCGGGTTGTTGCAAAAAGATACCGCGACCCCGGAAGATAAAGGGCAAAAGAAAGAACAATGGTAGGTGTTAGTCAGTACAAGTCTGACACTCCGCCCGTACCGCCCAGAGTGGGGAAAGTTATTTAATGATTTCCCATTCGTCAAAAAAGAACGAACTGCCTGGGCCCGATAATCAGGTTAGATGAAGTGTTATTGGGTTTTTCCATGAGAAATTTAATTATGATATACAATATTTGCTTATACATTTTGTTGATGGCAATTATCTCGTCCCCTATTACATTGTATGTACTGTTAGGTAAACATTTTTGCTTTACCATTTGTGGACAGACTTGATGTTATAATATGGAACCTACCATCAACATAGGGCACCCAGGTGTAGAACCGGCCGCGGAAAGGTCTCCTGTCATACACAGCGCACTGCTCTGCGCGGGCGTCTCGAACTGGACCCGGACACGGCTGTGGACAATAAAAAACAGAAAAACAAATGTGAAAACAATAATTTTGTAAAATAAAATTACAAAAAGAATCTCTCCGGCGGGGAATCGAACCCCGGTCTCCCGCGTGACAGGCGGGGATACTTACCACTATACTACCGAAGATATGTCAACGAAGGTTGAAAATAGTAACCAGTTAATTAGAAAAATCAATATTCAATACATACTTTACCAGTAGGGTAAGAAATTATTCTATATCTTAAAGCAGTTCTTATTCCAGTTACCGAAAGAGACAGAGCTATACAGGATGATGTCTAGCGCCATCTCTTTCTCACTCTCAAGTCTCATGGTAAATCTACTGGTGATTACAAGGCAAACACGTCGCTTGACTAATAATCTACTGATATAAGTCGAACCGGTCATTGACCCCACACAGAGAGATTGCCGCCTCAACAGTGATTTGTATTTATTTAGCATTGTGTATCGTCATGCCCCTTTTGCTTGTTGGTCAGCAGAGAGGTGAGTGTATCAACAGTTGCCCCAAGCAAAGAGATAATATAATAATATCTGTTGAAACTTATTTTGATAACGGACACAATGTTATCGTGGTGACTCATCGACATTTTAATTTAGTTTACTATGTATTTTATGGTCTGCCAATAATTGCTGAAGCAAGAGGCAGTTCGAAAGTTGCGGGTTGTTCAACAGAGATACCGCGGCCCCGGAACGTAAAGGGCAACAGAAGGAACATGGGTGGGTTTTAGTCAGTACATGACGTCTGACTTGCCCCCCCCCCCCCCCTGCTCCGCCCAGAGCGGGGGAAGTTGTTTGATGATTATATATATATTTATTATTTGATGATGACCCGGAACGTAAAGACGTTCCGGGGCCGCGGTCTCTCATTATAATGATACTAGCTTTTGCCCGCGGCTTCGCTCGCGTTAAATTTGGTAGCGCCATAATGATTTGTAATAGCAACGCTAAGTTTTCCCGTTTCTTCCTTCTTTCTCCCTCATACCTCACTCTTTAAAAAAAAATAGCCTATGTCCGTCTCCTGGTTCCCTACTATCTCTGTACCAAAATTCATCAAAATCGGTTCAGCCATTAAACCGTGAAGAGGTAACAAACAAACAAACTCACTTTCGTTTTTATAATATTAGTAAGGATTACGTTTTTGATGGTTTCCCATCGGAAAAGAAAAGATAATAACAACGACTTACTGCGGTGTTGCACTCGTGGTACCGGCGCCCGAGACCGGGGCAGTCGGGCCCCGAGGAGCTCGGTGCGTGGATCACGTTGCGTGCTCGTCTCGTGTGCTGTATGCTTCGCACCAGTTTCCTTCTTTTTCTGCTGCGCCGTAGTCTGGAACGTTAACAGTTTATTTGAGAAGTTTGATACACCAAGCTTTAAAAATGGCCCAAGGATTTACTAGAACTAAGAAGACCAAAGAAGTGCTATATCAAAAATTTAATCAGAAATAGTTGCAGTCCATTATTCACCTCACCTTAGTACCGGTGCACTTGGCTTCGCTTAGGTTATTTTTTGTAGCCTTTTCAGAATCAGGCTACAAAGAAAAAAAACCAGGCAAATGCGAGACCGACTTGCACACCGAAGACTCCGTGCTACATGCCGCCGTATCTCTTTCGAACAACCCGAAACCCATGCAAGATTAACGAACTCTTAAATAACATTATGCCTGACAGGTGCTTTAGTAATTCATAGCACGGGCACAACCACGTCATAATCAGTATGCACCATGTAGTGTTTCTCTAGAACGCGAAGTAGAACAAAATCCCGCCAAGATCCGTTCCATTCAGATTCTAATTCCAATAATCCTCATGAAATGAAAATTTGTGATGGACGTGAGCAGCTAATTGTGTCACATGTATATACATATTGATAGGTAGCGTGTAGCATTAGTATGTAAAGTGGTACAGAACTGGAGATGTTATCTCAGACATCCTAAATGCCGAGCTTTCGTACGTCATCTTGTTCGCACTTGAAGTATACTTGAGAATCACGTCATTTGGGTTCAGATTGAAAGCTTCCGTGTAGAAAAGGATTGGAGTAAAACGTAAAACTAAGGAACTAGTTGTTGGTTTTCTAAATAATATAAAATCACGTTTGTAATTCTAAAATGCTTAGGTAGAAGTGTTTTTAGTACAGCAACGAGCAAAAACACTTACTTACTAAAATTCAAAATCGATTTCCTCCTACTGTAAAATGTCTCTGAAAGTCCTGCCATGTTTGTTTTTTTTGCGTTTAGGAAATTATTAATTAACTTGTGCGAGTGTTAGACTTTGACTGACCAAAACTGTTCCTTCTTTTGCCCTTTATGTTCCGGGGCTGCGGTATCTCTTTTGAAAACCAGCAACCCTGATAGAAAAACCTAATTGCACTTTGGAACACCTAGGAACCAAATCCGAGAAGATGTTCTGAGGAGGGAATTCAGTTGTAAGATTAGACCCAAAAAACATTGCAAGTTAAATGAAGCTTGTAATAAAAATGTTTGTCGCACGGTCCCAAATTTCCCGATAAAACGGTGAAATGGTTGGTTTTCAACTAGAGACCCGCCCCGGTTACGCACGGGATACTAAAGATACTAAAGTTATTAAAACTTGTTGAATCACTCGCCTATTAAAAAAACGCATCAAAATCTTTTGCGTAGTTTTTAAGATCTAAGAAGCATACATAGGGACAGACAGACAGTTCGAAGCGAAGTTAGTTTATACTATGTGGTGACGAGTTTTATTGATTTATTTACCGTAAAATTGAGGTTAAAACTTAGCCGAAAAATCAAAACAAATACTTAGGTAATGAAGTAATCTGTTAAACGTATTAATTGTTCAAACAATCAATAAATTATTACCTCAAAATATTATTTTAACGCCGGCGCCTTAACACAGAAAATAACTTAGTGGTTCATATTTTTTGGAGTATGTTAAAGTATGTCAGTAAATACGATTATTTACTTGAACATAACTCATTAAAATTACCTACCAATTATTTCAAAAATACTTAAAACCGTGTGAAACGTTTATTTTAAACAGTTGTTCAGGAATTTCTTTGGCAAGGAGATTTTAAAATATGCATGTTTTTACTTATTGACTTAGGTGATCTTTAAATATGCCATATCTTTTAAATGACGTGCTATTGGTAATGTGAGAATGGTATTTTTGTCAGAGTTTAGGTACTTGTTTTATCTAAAATTCGGCGGGATTGTTGGCGCAGTGGTTAAGCGATCGGTGTCGGGGGTTTGATCCCCACACGGAAAAAATATTTGTGTGACCAAATAGTTGTTTCGGATCTGGCTGTTTGTGTATGTGAGTTTAAATGTTTGTAAACGCACCCACGACACAGGAGAAATAACTAGTGGGAAAACGTTTTAAAAAAAATACGACGGATTCTCATAACGAATAAGTATATTTACAAAATTTCATAAAAATCTTTCAAGCCGTTTCGAAGGAGTGTGGCAAATTAAAATGTGACAGGAGAATTTTATAGTTAAGAGATGAGACTGATTTTAAAAGAAGGAACTTGGCCTTCATTTTACCTTGACTTGACTTCCAAATATCTTGGGGTCGGATTCTAGTCTAACCGGATGCAGCTAAATACCAGTATTTTACATGGAGCGACAGCCTATCTGACCTCCACAAAGAAGTCAGTAGGTAATAACCATACTAGTTGTCACTGTGTCTACCTGTAACGACCGTCAAAAATCTACAAAAGACGTGAGAAGCTGGGACCACGATTTAACGTGTTTGTCGAGGCACCAAGGAAACCCGGTATGTAACGATGGTCACCCATCCACAGACCGACCTAGGCAAGCACAGCTTAACCATGAAGATCGACTGCGGCTATTTTTATTAAGCCACGATATAAGAATATTAATATTTACTTAGCAGGGCAAAACTGGATGAGCATTGCTAAAGAAAGAGATGTGTGGAAGGAGAAAGAGGAGGCCTTTACCCATATGGGATCCACATCCCAAGAGCAAAAATAACCCTACTAACACTAGAATATTAAGTATAAGGTACCTACTAACTCAACTAACAATCATTTGAAATGTATTAATAAGATGTGGAAATAAAAAGGCTAAAATAAATAAAAAATAAATATTTACTACACACCTGCGTATTTTCACATTTCTATGAATAGCTTTTTTTAGGTATTGGAAATCGTTAAATAATAACTTCCACCGCTCTGGGCGGAGCGGGAGGGAGTGCCCTAACAGGCATCTTTGCTTTGCTGACATCTCTTTGAGGCGCGCGTGGGACACAAACGCGCCGTCGACACCGCCTCTCGTCAATAGACGGACGGACGGTAAGCTACCCATTGCTCACCGTCCACAGGTCCGCATCTACGGTTGCCTTGAGTAGTCTCGCGTCGGCCGACGCCCGGGGCGTCTCCCGTGGTGACTGTGTTGGTTTAAGGTTCTTTCCCTCAAACGCCCGACCAACACGGACTAACGAACAATACTGTTTCTCCTCTTCTTAAATCCATCCAAAGGTTGTCTTGAAAAGATCGCTTTTAGCGATAAGACCGCCCATTGTGTCACTTTATTTATAAGTTTGTCTAGTGTTATTCTTGTTACTTGTATGGTGTACATAATAAAGAATATTCTATCTATCTATCTATTAACACGGAAAAATTATATAGAGACTACCTAATTAAATAACCCATGATGGTGAAGTATCAATCAAACATTGACATCAAACGAATCCTTATCGTGACTCTATTTGCAGAACTAAACAGATAATTAAAGTCCTTAAGTTAAGATTATAATCAACTAGCTTTTGCCCGCGGCTTCGCCCGCGTTAAATTTGGAGTAACACAGTTGCCCTTGCGCCTTATTGATTTGTAATAGCAACGCTAAGTTTTCCCTTTTGTTCCCTCTTTCTCCTCACATCCCACTTTTTTAAAATAAAAATAAAAAATTAAGCCTATGTCCGTCTCCTGGTTCCCAACTATCTATGTACCAAAATTCATCACAATCGGTTTAGCCATTAAAGCGTGAAGAGGTAACAAACAAACAAACTCACTTTCGCTTTTATAATATAAAGTAAGGATTACAACCGAACTATAAATTAATCAAGACAGAAATGGTACGAACATGTCGAAATGTCAATACATGAAATAGAGATGTGTTTGAACAATTGCATTGTTTCAATGTCAAATATTTTTTGGCATTGTTACTGCATGAGTAAGGATTCTTATGAAAAGGATGGTAATGTGCGCTTGCATTCCCAATTAGACCGACGGAGTGGCGTCTACTTTTTAAACACACTTCTATTAGTTCTACGTGTACCTAACTGTTTGGTTTTAGGCACTATAGCTTCGCCCCACTGCTGGGAAAAGGTTTATTTGTTGAATAAAAAGTTGCTCCATACTTGGAATTTCTCCTGTATCGTGGGTTGCAAACATTTAAACTCACAGACACAAACAGCCACATCCGGAACAAATATCTGTAGGCCATAGAAATATTTGTTCCGTTCGGGGATCGAACCCGCAACACTCAGCGTAGCAGTCGATAGCTCAGCCACAGCCAACCGTGTCGTCTCCCTTTTCTCCTCATAGATTAAAAATAAAAACATGATCGGATCGTCAAGTAGGAGTGGGTAGGCCACGTTGCACGGATGCACCAGGAGAGATAGGCAAAGACCGTCTCATACTGCCTGAGGAGGGCCGGCGTCGTAGGGTACTTTTTATCCCGGTAGCATGAATATGCTACAACACAAAACACAACGCAGAATCCCCGGATAAAAGTTATTTAAAAGTAAATTTCATTTTTATACAACAGAACATTATGCCAATTTCTGAATATTCTCCTGGGAATATTTCGAGTGTTACAAGGAAGAAAATCTAGAAACCTACTTAAAAGTAGCTCTTATATTTATATAACATCGATTCTTCAGCAACAGCCATCGCGACTTCCTTTGTTCCCAAACATTTTGTAACAATTTAAGAAGGAAATCTTTATTTGGCTGACTGAATAGAATTTCCATTACCCAAATATCTGAAAAAGGAATGTGTCTCTGGATGAATCATTCCACTCCAAAAAATATGTGACATATCGACTACATTTTTGTTTATACATTTTATTATACAATAATACAGTATTCTTATACTGTAGTATTTTGTAATAATACAGTATTTTTCCTAATTCCAGATTTTGAGTCAGACCATACGACGCAGAATAGTCTTTATCATATATTCACTAAAGATCATTATCTTATCACAATTTTTGTATCTGTGACGCCACGACTAACTTACTTAAACGTATTTACAAACTAACAAACTTTTATAACTTTATTATAAAAGTTTGTTAGTTTGTAAATACGTTTTGAGTTGCAACATTATTCATCCATAGAGACAACATAGAGAAATATATAGTTATAATTATGTACCTACAACGGCACGCGTATACTCGTAATGAAACCTCATTGTTTCAGCTCATCATTAGTACCGGAATTCACCGCGACGGGGCGCCACACACGACCTTTGTCTAGTAATTAAAATTATGAAACTGCCTCGCCTTATAATACGCCTACAAGTAATCGGTTCAGATATTGATAGTTTGGTACTTCATTCTTTTGATAATATTATGTTTTAATTAGTTCTTCGCGCCCGCGCCCGCGCCGCCTGTCATTTGTTTATTGTTATTCGGCATTGATATTTGGGAATGTATATTGTTTATCATGGGTCTCACTCAGAAATCATTCCGAGTTTCTTCAGTGCCTAAAAAAAATTATAACTTGTCTTACAAATCGGTATCGTATTACTTAGTACTGACTTAATAAGATCAAACAAGCATTCGCACAATCTTCACAATTATTAATACTTTTGAATATTTTGGGTTTGATTATAAATATATTTTTGCCTTTACAATGGTCAAATACAATGTTGCAAACGCCATGATCACGGATGAACTGATTATTGCGGGCAGAATAAATCGAGTTGTGAGTGACGGTGTTAGTGGTACCGAAAACGAATAAGGAAGAGGGTAGATTGTTTATTCTGGGTTCAGGTTAGGTAATAACCATGCGATATAAGAAATCCTTACTTAATATTATAAAAGCAAAAGTGAGTTTGTTTGTTACGCCTTCACGCCTACAAGGTCCAACCGATTTTGAAGAATTTTGGTATAAAGATAGTTGAGACCCTGGAGACGGACATAGGCTAATTTTATTACAAAAAAAGTGAGATAAGGGGGAGAAAGAGGGAAAAAGGGGAGCGAAAGATAATGTTTTTTCGATCATCACGCGGGTTAAATTAGCATTAGCCCAAAGGAACTATGCCACACCACGCGGATGAAGTCGCGGGCGGAAGCTAGTAGTAGATATAAAGAAGATACTGTCAAGTTTACTCTGCTTAAGTGAGAAATCAATATTTAAGAACAATTATGGCGACAAAAAGAAACTTGTAGGATTGCATTACCCGAGTATTTGTCAGTAATATTATCATTCACGTTCTTATTTAACACTTCAAATATTTGCCCTCTGTTCTTGTTGAGTTGCACAGTCAATAAGAAAAGTTTGATGTGAATTTGAGTAACCCGTCAAATGCGCCTGCGTCGATGTTCAAGGCGTCATCGTAAAACTTCGGGCCTTGTCGGTTCCGCTCGTTAAATAGTTGTAAAAACATACCTAGTGGAAAGTACGTACCTATACGTTTTTGCTTGTCTCTAGTTAACATGACCATTTAGCTGATTAAATATGTATCTACAAATGACATAACAGATTTGGTACATGTCTGGGAAATTCGATTCGTCATTGCAAAAGTTCGATAAATATTTAAACGGAAATAAAAAAAACATCTAACAGACCATGCAGATGTGGGTGGTTGACCTACAGAATATTGTGGGGAAACATGTATGAGACTCGTTGAGACCAGAGACGAATGACACTAAAGAGGCCTTTGGCTATTTAGTAGGGGGAGGAACTAGCTGCCAATAATGATAAATATGCTTATGATATTCTGCCTCTGCCTAGCCTTTTCCCATCTTTGTTGGGGTCGGCTTCCAGTCAAACCGGATGCAGCTGAATACCAGTGTTTTACATGGAAGGACTGCCTATCTGACCTTCTCAACCCAGTTAGTACTAGGTAATGCGATACCCCTTAGTAAGACTGGTTGTTAGACTTTCGGGACCTGTACCGACTGTCAAAGATGTACAAAGGGCAGCCGGGATTGGTCCCGGCTGCCCTTTGCCCTCTTTGCCTCTGCCCTGCGTTAAGATGTTGGCATCTTAACGTGCTTTCCGAGGCACGGAGTAAACTTGGTATATAACAGATGGTAACCCATCCACAGACCAACCTAGGCTAGCGCGACTTAATCTAAAGATCGCACCGAGCTACTGCTATTACTAAGCCAGGAGCTCTTAATTATGATGTTGGTGATGACTATTATTTTCCTTTTAACTGAATTCTTTTAGCTTAACATTTGTATCACTCAGATCCATCCTGTCAATTTGCTGTCCTTCCTCAGCGACGCCTTAAGCTAGAGTGGTACCCAACAGGAGATGCCCTTAGCATGTAGTCGCTTAGTTTTAAAGTTGTTTGCCCTAACTGGAGGCCTTAACCTCGAGGCATCCACATGTTTTTTTTTGGTTTGTAGTCCAATGTTTATTATTTTGAGTAGTTAACTAGACACTAAAATAATAACGATAATATAAACAAAACAGTTGTAAGTAAAATAATTAGGTACAATCACCTCCTCGTAGATGCCATTTGGTACGTCAATCAAATTGCTTGTTTTATAAAAGCAGTTTGATTGACAACAGTTCGGAATTGTTACCAGCTGTTAACTTGTATCAATCAGAGTTCTATATTGCTTTAATTTGGCATGTTCGACGTGATCAGGGCGACAGGGTCGCTGAACGTTTTGTTGGCCTTTGACTTTTGAAATCAATGATATGCTGTCCTACCATGACGTCTTGAAACAGAACTTATTCCACTGAGGGAAAGAGACAGAGCCATACAGGGTGTCTAGCACCATCTCTTCTCACACAGGAATAAGAACTGCTATAAGATTTTATAGTAACCCTTCTTTTCTATCTACTAAGTACTTGGATAAGATGTTAGCAAAATGTTTAGTTTTGGGGGCTCCAGGGAAATGTAAGCGGTGTTGTTGTTGGAGATATTGTAATGTTTAAAAATAAACGTGGCAAGCAAATCGACGGATACTTTCACGCAGTCCTAAGCTAACCTTCCTGGGTAGTAGTGTGATGTTGTATGGCCTATGTTACTTCCTAACAATGTAGCTTCCTATTAGTGAAAAAATTATTAAAATAGGTCACTGAATCGATTTTTCCATTTTTTGTAGCCTCTTCGATACAAACAAATAAATCTTTCCTTTTTGAGGTGCGGCTTTTACGGTGAAAGTTGCGAAAGTTGCGAAATTATTTTACGAAATTATTGTACTCGGGCCCCCACTTTTCTTAATATATATCAATGATCTCCCAAGAAATTTGAGAAACAAAATGGTACTTTTTGCAGATGACAGTACGGCTATCATAGAATGCACTGATCCAAACGAATATCGAAATGAGATCAATAACTCGCTAAATAACATCATTAATTGGCTAAATAATAATAATCTTGTGATCAATTTGAATAAAACTAAAATTATACAGTTTCATCAACGACGTGAGAATCCACCCCTTAATATTACCTACGATGAATGTAAAATAGAAGAAGTGACGAGTGCAAAATTCTTAGGCATAACTGTAGACCATAAGTTGACTTGGAAACCTCACCTGGAAGTGGTTTGTAAACGACTGAGTAAATCTGCGTATCTATTGTTTCAATTATCTAAGAGAGTAAATTCTGAGACACTGTTAACAGCCTATCATGGACTTGTAGTCTCTATTCTCCGTTATGGTGTTGTTTTCTGGGGGCAATCAACAAATAGGGAACTGATATTTAGGATGCAAAGAAGATGTGTAAGATCCATGTGTAATTTAAAGTCAACAGATAGTGGCGTTCCCTATTTCAAGAAATTAAAAATATTAACGTTACCAGCTATATATATATTAGAAACTTCATTATTTATAAAATCAAATCCACATTTATTTACAAAATTTTCAACAATTAAGAAGACCCCCATTCGGAGTCAATATGAAAATCAACTATGTACGTTGAAATGTAATACTGCGTTAATGAAAAAGAGCTTTTTTGGTGTTGCACCAAAAATTTTTAATAAAATACCTGATGCTATAAAATGTATGCCATTAAAGAAATTCAAAAAGTGTCTTCACAAGTTATTAGTTGAGAAATGTTATTATACCTTGGATGACTATTTTAATGATAATACTATTTGATTAAATTCTGTAATTTTATAATTTTATATTATTAATGTTGACTTGGATGACTATTTTAATTTTTGATGACTATTTGATTAAATTCTGTAATTTTATTAATTCATATTATTAATGTAACGGACGAATAATTTCTCGCATGTTCTTTTGTTATGATCTTCTTCTGTGTGTTTTTTGTTTTTCTTTCTTGTAGTGGACATTATTAAATTGATTATGTTAATGTATTTGTATAAAATTGATAGAAAATTTTGTTAACTTTGATGAACCTGACTTCAATATTTGTATGTCAACAATGACAAAGCATAGTGCAACACTTATCTATTTAAGACCTTGACATGTATGATTAATGTATATATGTTCCTCACCTATGTTTCACAAATAAATAATTCTGATTCTGATTCTGATTCTGACTATTAAAACCCTGAAAAATCCTACAATGAGGCACGAAGGACTTATTGTGTCTGTTACTAAGCTAAGCTACCACTACGCGCGATTCGCCACCATTCACGTTATGACGTTAAAAACATTATCAATATTAGAGTCATTTTATCCGATCTAAAACAAGTGCTACCTCAATTTCGGATAAAAATATTCTTTCTTTCGAAATGTTATAGGTATGTATATTTGTGAGGTCTGAGAATCGTTTGTAATCTATCTTCCATACCTCTAAGTGAAAACTGTAGCCCTCTTCAGTAGAAGACCTGACCAGCAGATGAAACCGCTGGGCACTGCTATTTTGACACACAAGGTTAGAGATAGTTAGATAAGGTTGCCAACCCCTGGTCTAGGCCCACGAATGAAAATCTCTTTCAAAGCGTTAGTATCTCTTTAACGACTTTCAACAAGATTATCATTTTGGACTTCTATCATCGTTATTCCTGATAAATCGTCACCTAGTCTAGGTCTTCAGGCTACAACTTAGATTTATCTGCTTTTAACCACTACCTCACCTAATCCGACGTGTATTGTGCAGTATGAGGTGTTGCGGTTGACGATTGTACTCAATCGTGGGTCAAAGACTTCTGTGGTTACTATTTAGTATTGTTGTTTATTTGATTATTCTCTTTTAATAGGTACTGTGGAAGCTAAGAGAAAATCCCGTGGGAATTAGCGTGTTGATTTATATGTCTGTGTGACTGAGTAATAATGTAGCTTTTTACCATTAAAAAGCAAAAGAACTTTTAAAATCGGTCTAGCAGTTTTGGAGCCTATTCGACACAAACAATAAAAAAAATAGTCCTATTCCTAGTCCCATATTAGTATTATATGGACAACGGTAAAATTAAAAACAAAAATTGGGATCCCTATTTATTCTGTTTTTTTTGGATTCCTATTTCCCTACACAAATTTACACCTGTTGACCTGTTCCATTTATCACGCTATTACATATTTGCTTTATTGAAAAGAAGTGCTATTAAGGCCCGTACACATAACACGGCGGAACAATCTAGTCGAGATAAAAATGTGAAAGTGTCGATAATCCGTCGCTAATGTTGTATGATGGGCGGACGAAATTCACGTGTCCAATCGATGATCTAATCACATCACATCTCACTCGAATCGACCGTGTGTTCAAGGCATTAGGCCAGTTTATTGAAAAGTAAATATATGCCGATTTGAAATAAGAACGTGTTGAACTAATGGGTCATGTTTGAAAGGAGTTTGCTGTTGTAGGATATTAAGCAATGATTCCCGAGGTATTAAGTTTGTTGTCTTTCTCCTGTTTGTTCACAGATAGATTTGACCTAAAAGAAAACACAGACAAAACTTCATAGTTGTAGGTAAGTAGTTCACCTATACTTTAAACCACAGAGGTATTACTTTTGCTCTGAATCCGCCATCTTGGAAAATGGGGGCACAATGTCATTACGATACAGTTTCAACCACACAACTAACCTTGTTAGTTTATTTACAAGTATTAGGCTGACTGGCTGAGGTGTACCAAAAACAGACCAACATTTCAGTAGTATGTTTAAATCCGATGTGAAAGGGGGCAAGTTTTTTGTCATTCAACGGGTACAATTGCTATCACCGTGTCTGCTATTGTGAAATTCCCAATTAATAACATTCGGCGCGACTTGAAAATCGAAGGACCTCACGCTCACCAGAAACGCAAGTGAAAATTTATACCCAAGTACCAAACCCACCATTAACATCAAAACAAACGATTAAACATTTTCCATTCAAGCAATGTATTTCATTATCATTTCGGTCGCATCCCTCGATAGTCAGGAAGCGATACGTTTCGCAAATGCCTGGCTTGTTCCAATGGGCCATTAGTCATAGCCAGTCGTGGGCCATCGTTTGTCTCAGCTTGATCCTCTATTACATCTGAGGGTTGATGACCGTCATGTGGGAAGACAGGACTAATCTGAATATTGAAGATTGATGAATTGAGAAAGTAATGGGAAAGGAGGTACGGAGTTCCGAATTGAAAGGAGGTTTTAATGCGTGTGTGTATTTGTAATTGAATTGTGAAGTGATTGAGTGAGATGATTTTATTGAAATCAGATTATCAATTATTCCTTGTGTGGACTTCCATCGTGAGATTAAGCCGCGCTTGTCTAGTTGATACTTTGCTGGGTGACCACTCATAACATAACATACAGTGTTAATTGCCTCCGTGCCTCCAAAAGCATACTAAGCCATCATCGGTCGCGCCGTCTTTGTAATTCTATAACAGTTGTCACAGGTAGTCGTTACAGGTCCCGAAAGTCTGACAACCAGTCTTATGAAGGTGTTTGGGATTACCTAGTACTAACTGGGTTCTGGAGGTCAGATAGGCAGTCGCTCCATGAAAAATACTGGTATTCTATAAAATTGGGTTAGACAGGAAGCCGACTCCTACATAGGTGAGAAAAGGCTAGGCAGATAGATAGATAAATCATTGATTTGATGCAACAAAAGACACAAAACAGGAATCAACACAAAAAGCTGCGAAAAAAAGGACCCATAGACAAGTGGACACTTGACACCTACATTTGACATGATAAGGCATTTGACTAACAAACTGACCAGTATGTGAAAAGCTGGCCTGCAAATGAACGTAAAAACGATACATAAAACAATTTGTTAATGTCTGTCAATCCGGCTAATCTTCGAAACGTCTGGGCCAATATGGACGAAACGGATTTTGAGCGGACTGTTACTGGCATATATATATATAGCTGGTGTTATAAGGAGTTACTTAAGCGATGTAAAAAAAGGTTAAAATTTAATCCTACTCTTTATAAACAAAATCCGATTTAAACTAGCGAACGAAGGTCGCGGTCAACAGCTATTCTTAAATAAAATATGACTCAATCGACTTCCCTAAGCACCGTATCTACTACGTCACAGTGCCCGGTCGGCGGCGCAGGCGCAGGTTGCAAGGCTCTCCCGCGGTGGCCAGTCCTCGCTCCTTTATCGATCACGCGCCCTATCATTAGATATCATTGTGATCTATGATCAATGCGCTTGCGACGCTATAGGGTTGACGCTACAATTGTTTTGTTTGTTTTTTTGTTCTGTGACAATGATAACGATGTTTTATTTGTTACAATTATTTGTAGAAATACAGTGACTATGATGATATTAATTATTTTAAATAAAAAACTTTGAATAATAATTGATATTACACACAATTTTTACGGGTACAATGCATGTATAATCTTGTTTTAGGGTTCCGTGCGTCAAAAGGAAAAAAATGTCCATCTGTCTGGCTGTCTGTCAAGAACCATTATCTCGGGAACTCGACCCTCGGTGCGTGAGTCTGACCCGATCTTGGCCGGTTTTTGTTTTTAAAAATATGAATTCTATTATGGTTGTTACCACAAACAAATTCCAGTAAATTCTCCATATTTTATTTTGCAGTAAAAAAAGAAAACAACGTCACAAAACCCTGACCTCCTCCAACATTACTACAGCGTGTTACAAAAAGAACAACTTTTCTTACTATCCGTACGACAAGCCCCCGTATCTCAATAGCGGCTGTATAATGAAACAATTAATACAAAACCTCACGAACAATACAAAAAACTTAACACATTAATCTTCTTCACGTGTTCGTTTGTTTGTTTTATATTGTTCAACACGAAAACGGTCTTTAAGAACTTAGAATAATGACTTATTTATTCGAATTTTATTGTCACTTTTGAGTTTTTTTTTTTGTGATAGTAATGGCTTGTAATGAGGAAATAATTTGTTTTTGGTTTTATTTGTTTATTTATGTGCCCACAATATACTTGACATGAATACATTAACATGGAAGAGCAAAAGGTACTGCTTATTTCATAAGAAATTTCTTCCAGCTGACTTGCGAGAGCAAAGTTGGATGAGATATGTAGAAAAGACGAAGCAGGGAAATTTAAATTAGCACTTAGAACAAAACTACATCAATATAAAATATACATACAACGTAAGTAACGTTTTGATTTTGTTAACAACCATTTTAGATTTTTAGGGGTGTGTCCAAAATGTCAACGGGACTTTATTTCTAAACACTGTTCATCAGTCTGTCACAGGATGGTATCTTTTGAAACAAAACAGTTAAGAGTTTTGTTTGTTCAAAATAACTACGTTTGTACGTTAATTTGTATCATATTTCTGTGCCAAAGCTATGTCAAAGTTAGTTTAAAATTTGTAAAAGTTTTTGACATCATTAATATCTGGCCTTTACTGTTTAGAGTCACTTAAAATGTTGACACTCACCATGCTGATGTTGGTATTAGTGAGGTGTTCTTTCGAACGCGAAATATCGGGCTTTGAACATGGAGTTACGGATAGTAACTCGATTTATCATTATCTGCCTAGCATTTTCCCAACTATGTTAGAGTCGGCTTCCAGTGGAACCTGGAAACTAGTACAGTTACATAGAGAAACTGCCTATTTGACCTCCATAACCCAATTAGTACTGGGTAATACGATACCCTTTGGTAAGACTGGTTGTCAGACTTTCAGGACACTGACTTTCTACACTAACCAGATTATAAAGAGGTAGAGTTTACATGTTGAAGTGTTATTTTCGAAACTACTGACCTGATCCGGCAAATATTTGCTCTAAAGAGAAGCTATATGCCTGCCTGTTAAAAGGCTTGCAATGTTTAAAAGTTCCCGTAGGATAGTTGCCGAAAAGCTAGTACATCATCTGCATTACACTTAGGCTTAGACTACTTCAACCTGGAATTGAACTATTGTGACGAAACAAAGTGAAGTTACTTCGACCTTATCATAAATATCAGAAAAGAGTTGTCTGTTTTTTTAGTGCTCTATGGATCTTACCTCGCAGGATCCCTGGGCAGGCAGTGTCGCTCCTGCACAGCCACTCCTCCTCCACAGGTCTTGGAGCAAGGGCTCCAGGACCCCCACGAGCTCCACGCGTACATCGTCGCGTTCGTTCGAATCGCTTCTGTCGTTCTTGGCACCTGGAAAAATTCAGAAGTATTGTTAGGTAGTTGTCATTAAAATCTTCCTCTTAGCCGCAATACAGTTGGATAGTACTGTGTCATCATCAAAGGCTAGGCAGATGCCTAGCCTTTTTCCAAACTATGTTGGGGTCGGCTTCCAGTCTAACCGGATGCAGCTAAATATCAGTATTTTACATGGAGCGACTGCCTATCTGACCACCATAACCCAGTTAATACTGGGTAGTACGATACCCCTTGGTAAGACTGGTTGTCAGACTTTCGGAACACTGACTACCTGTAACGACTGTCAAAGATCTACAAATGACAGCCGGGACCAACGGCTTAACGTGCTTTCCGAGGCACAAAGGAAACTCGGTATGTAACGGGTGGTCACCCATCCACAGACCAACCTAGGCAAGCGCGGCTTAAACTGAAGATCGACGAGAGCGGCTGCTATTAATTGGCCACGAGCTCCTCCTTGGATAGTACTGTGTAATTATATTAAAGTAAAAATTTTAGAGTAATTTATCGTTGTTGTTGTTCGTTGATTGGCGCAAGCTACAAAAAGGATTTTGTTAGATCGATTAAACTGCAGGAAAAAAATACTTAAAACTTGTTGAAATTCGTTGTGAAAATACGATTAGCTTTGTAATATCATTGCCATGCATAGACTTTGGATTTATCCAATAAAAACAGTGTGATATTTTGTTCGTGCAAAAGTAAAACAAGTTTATAGTAATATAAATAACAATCTTTTTAATATACATATATGTGACGCCATATTTCTTCGTATTTTAAATTTATAGTGCATATAAATAATTAGTCCTGCAACTTTGGGAGTCTGTCACACATATTAAATCTCGAATGATCTAAAGTAAACGTGTATGCAGAATATCAATTTTTTTTAAGTGTGTAAGTAGTGTAAATAGCTGGCTGATTGTTGCTAGAAATTTAGTACGAGTTAGTATTCAGGAGAATTAGTATTATATTAGTATTCAACCATCGTCGACGATGGTTTTCAATTGAACCGTCACGAAGCAAGTTTTTCAGTTGAACCAATACCTCGCTATTCCTGGAAGGAATCCGACCTTTTGATGGAAATAAATTCCTAAGGTTATTAAATCAATGTATGTTACCTTGGTACTTTTATATTGGTTTCATCGAACTACTAAATCTTATGCTCAAACGATATGTTAACAATTTGAAAAAAAAACTCATCGTTTTCCACGATTTGATTGATTTCTTTGATGTGGTTATTGATTCGTGTTTGTAAACAAAATTTTTCAAACTGTTTTCATTTTAAATCTGTTTTTATGTCAAGGGCAAAAGCTTTATTTAACAACAAATCCAGACATAACTGAATTCTGAAATAACATCATTAGTGAAGACTAGGTACTCATAAATATTTTTAAATTATGCCAATTGTTCCAGAATGTTCGTGTACCAAATTTTGAAATCACAACAGCAGTCAAGGAAACATTGATTCAGCTGATAGAAATACCCATTTCTATTAAATGAATGGCGGATAGATTGATAGGTCATTGACGTTACACGAAATGTTCCACTTGGTCATATCATTGTCGAAATTGTGCCTAAATTGGCCCAGATGTTCAGTCTTATAGGCCGTATTGTTTGAATTGTTATGTGGTGGACATTGGTGAAACGCATTTCAGTCACGTCTCTTTGAATACAACTGTATCATAATAAAGTGACACACATACAAACATGTACTCAAATACCAACCATTCCGATATTATTCCATTGATTATTTACAGAAGCAATATAGAAACAAATGATTAAAGTCAAAGAGCTATCGATGTTGCAATACATCGGATCAGGCAATTTGTTTAGCGAAAGCTTTCTCTGAGATCAGTGGAAGTCAACATCAAAGGGGTAATAATTGATGACGTCAGTTACTTACCGGTCGTCCAACTTCGGTACTAGTCGTTTGTGCGTATATGAGTGGGTCTCGCGAACAAGCGAGGAACCTGCAACAAAAACAGTACATCTCAACATCTTCAACTGTAAACAAGCTGTAAGTATTACTCACATGATTTATTACATTTATTCAGCTTGAGAATGCTTTGTACGAATTTACGGAGTGACAAAAATGTTGGGAGGAAATAATTCAACCGCTGTGATGGTCGACTCATCGCTTCAGAACAAAGAAATGCTTTCACTTCGGAGAGCTTTGACAACAACGTTCCATGTTTTATTGCTGGCTGCCTTTAGTTCTTAGCTTTAAAGATTTGTACCGTCAATTTTCTGTAATAATACGTTTATTTTGTAGTCGGCTTAGATTTCAAGTGTGGAAAACAAAAGCTTTGCGTTGGCTAAGTATAGGTCTTCTGTCTTGCGAGTGTTGTAAGACTGTAGAATTATCTCAATATGATTCTGTGATGACCAATAGGGTGGCAGTAAAAATTATTGTGTCAATCTTTATATGTTATGGTACATTTAAATTTCATAAAGTTATATTCAGTGCAATCGTTATGTAATATAAAGAAGTTAAGGTACTTTTTTTTTTTTTTTTCGGGTGGGAAATCATCCAATGACTTCCCCCGCTCTGGGCGGAGCGGGGGGGCATGTCAGACTTGTACTGACTAAAACCCACCCATGTTCCTTCTATTGCCCTTTACGTTCCGAGGCCGCGGTATCTCTTTCGAACAACCCGCAACCCCGGCAGGCGGAGGCTCTGGCAAGCCCCTCTGCTTTGCTGACTCTCTTTGAGGCAAGTTAAGGTACTGAAGTCGTTGTTTCGAGAAGTTGTATTCAATATTGAGCATTTGCAGAATTGGCCTTCTAGATTTACTCGTAAAGTTTTGATAACGAGTCAGAATACCTATCTTATATATAAAAATATCGTGATACAGTTTTAGTTCATGTAGGCCTATGTGAAATAAAAATATTTTGAGTTGTCATACTCCTCTGAAGTGGTTTGACCGTTTTGTATGAAATTTTATAGGTATATTCGGTAAATCTGAGAATCATCGTAATCTATTTCTCATACCTCTCACATATTTTTTCAGAAGGAGACCGAGCAAGCGATTGAAAGCGCTGGATACAGCTAATCCTTACGAATATTATAAAAGCGAAAGTGATTTTATTACCTCTTCACGCTTTAATAGCTTAACCGATTTCGCCGAATTTTGGTACAGAGATAGTTGAGAACCAGGGAAAGACATAGGCTATTTTTTTTTAAGTTTGATGTGAGCTTAAATAAATAAATATCTTGGGACAACTCACACACGGCTATCTGATCCCAAGCTAAGCAGAGCTTGTGTTATGGTAACCAGACAACTGATATACATACTTATTTAATTTATAAATACATACATATTATAGATAAATCACACCCAGACACAGAACAAACAATCATGCTCATCACACAAAGTTTGTCCTGGGTGGGAATCGAACCCACGACCTCCGGCTCAGCAGTCTGGGCCACTAACCACTAGACCAACAGGCCCGTCAAACAAAACTTAGCGTTACCATTACTGTGTTACCCCAAAATTAACGCGAGCGAAGCCGCGGGCAAAAGCTAGTATAAAAATATATTAAACCGAAAATCTCAATCATCAGTTAATCAGTCTCAATGTTTGTGCGGGAGAACGCGATTTCTTGACCGGATTGATTTGAGATTTTGCTCTCGACACGCAGAATCACCGTACCGTACGGTGAGTTTTTTGGGGAGAGGGTAGATCGTTTTCAACATTGCCGGAATATCGGAATAAATAAAATCTACGAAATCGGTCGAAATTAATAAAAAAAAAACCCGTTTCAAGTGTTAAAATAATGTTAGTGACCATGTCAGCTTAAAGACTTTTTATCTATACTAATATTATAAAGCTGAAGAGTTTGTTTGTTTGTTTGAACGCGCTAATCTCAGGGACTAGTGGTTGGAATTGGGAAATTCTTTTAGTGTTGGATAGTCCATTTCTCGAGGAAGGCTATAGGCTATATAACATCACGCTACGATTAACAGGTGCTGAGCAGCGCGGGTGAAACCGTGGGGAACAGCTAGTATTAGATACATATAGAACGGAAATTCCGAATACTTAATAGTAAGTTGGCAACAGCATCAAGTTGCACCAGTTTGTGACCACCATGATAGGTGGTCGTTCTCAAGCATTCCGCGCGTTCAGAATTTATATTTTGTACGTTATTTTGCCCGCTGTGTATACCTTCAGCATTTAAATTGGTTACTGTGCTGAGAACAAATCGGTTTAATTCCCGGTTCTAATCGACCGTTATTGTTTTAACTTATGTATCTAAGTAAGGTAAGATATATGTTTATTATTTTACTACCTTAGTCTTTTATTTATAAGAAAACTGTTTCAGTTTTCTTATCTACACGTTATGTTTTTGTTTATGTATGATCGGAAAAAAGATAATGATGAGTATGGACAAACCATTTAAAACTGCTACCTAATATTGACATCATACTATCCTCCATCATTCATCATTATCATTGTCATCATGCCTAGCCTTTTCCCAACTATGTTGGGGTCGGCTTCCAGTCTCGCCGTGGTGCGCTACGTGTCGCGGGTTCGATCACCGCTCGGTACAAATATTTGTGTACTAGCTTTCGCCCGCTGCTTCGCCCGCGTTAAATTTGGGGTAACACAGTTCCTATTGCGCCTTATTGATTTGTAATAGCAACGCTAAGTTTTCCCTCTTCTTCCCTCTTTCTCCCTCACATCCCACTTTTTTCAAAAAAATATTAGTCTATGTCCGTCTCCTGGTTCCCAACTATCTCTGTACCAAAATTCATCAAAATCGGTTAAGCCATTAAAGCGTGAAGAGGTAACAAACAAATAAACAAACAAACTCACTTTCGCTTTTATAATATTAGTAAGGATAGTAAGGAAGCAAGGATAAACGCTAGCACATGGTGTATAAGATGATTATGACAGCATAAGCTGTTATGGCTGCTGAGAGCCTACATTGATGTCATGATTCATTGATCATTTTTATTCATCTAAAGAATCCATCCCTGTTCAAAACATAATAAATAATAATAAATAAATATCTTGGGACAACTCACACATGGCTATCTGATCCCAAGCTAAGCAGAGCTTGTGTTATGGTAACCAGACAACTGATATACATACTTATATAATTTATAAATACATACATATTTTAGATAAATCACACCCAGACACAGAACGAACAATCATGCTCATCACACAAAGTTTGTCCTGGGTGGGAATCGAACCCACGACCTCCGGCTCAGCAGTCAGGGCCACTAACTACTAGACCAACGGGCCCGTCTTCGTAAAACATCTTCGTAATATATCAAATCTACACTAACTTATGAGTCATCAGGCCCTAAAGGGCTTCAAATATTCGGCAATCCAATACCAAGAATGGCTTCATTTCGAACTAAACAATACATACATTACAAATATAATATCAATGACAAAGGGCTCTTAATATCCCATGGAAGTGTCAAATGATAATTATAATTTCCATCACAGACGGCGCTAGTACTTTATGTCGCCGATAGAGGGCGCTTCTGAATACTAAGCAAGCGATACGATCGGGTGCTAATACTTTATTAGAATATAAGCCATTCATAGGCTTAAAGGAAACTGTTTTGCTAATGTACCTATTTTGAAGGCTAATATTTTCATAATAATTTGAACATGTATCGAAAAGTAGTAACAACAATTTATTAAGTACAGGGCATTAAAAGATTAGCATTTTCGGATATTGTTTTTATCTGAAAAACTGTGAGCCTAAATCATTTCATTGTAAAAATTGATATTCTCACTTAACTAGCATGTTTAGATTTTGAGATACATTTAAAAAAATCGTCAATTTTTGTACCAGATATTTAGAAAAATACCAAAACCAAATTCTACGACGCAATCATTAACACTAATCGCACTAACGCAATCATTATCTTAGAAACATCGACGACGTCTCTTATACTGCACAAATATATATTACAGTTATTTTTTTTTTTTTTTTTCGAAAATTCCACCACATTGGAATAAGGTTTTTAAAGTAAAATTTTACTCATTGATTGCTCCACGTAATAAGTACATTAAATTTAAACCCGTCTCTCAAGTCTCCACACTGTGCATTGGTATTATCGTGAAATGTACCCAAAAGGCTGGCAATATAGTCACATTGAATAGCAATGCTAATTGTGTCGTATTTATGAACTTACTAGCTTTTGCCCGCGGCTTCGCTCGCGTTAAAATTCGAGGTAACACAGTTCCCCTTGCGCCTTATCGATTTGTAATAGCAACGCTAAGTTTTCCCTTTTCTTCCCTCTTTCTCCCTCACATCCCACTTTTTTAAAACAAAAAGTAGCCTATGTCCGTCTCCTGGTTCCCAACTATCACTGTGCCAAAATTCATCAAAATCGGTTTAACCATTAAAGCGTGAAGAGGTAACAAACAAACAAACAAATAAACAAACAAACTCACTTTCGCTTTTATAATATTATACTAGCTTTCGCCCGCGGCTTCGCCCGCGTTAAATTTGGGGTAACACAATTCCCCTTGCGCCTTATTGATTTGTAATAGCAACGCGAAGTTTTCTCTTCTCTTCCCTCTTTCTCCCTCACATCACACTTTTTTCAAAAAAATATTAGCCTATGTCCGTCTCCTTGTTCCCTACTATCTCTGTACCAAAATTCATCTAAATCGGTTCAGCCATTAAAGCGTGAAGAGGTAACAAACAAACAAACAAACAAACAAACTCACTTTCGCTTTTATAATATTAGTAAGGATTATATATTATATTATATATTATATTATATATATTATATAATTATATATTATAAGTAAGGAAGTAAGGATAGAAATATTCTACCCTTGGGGTGTGAACTACAGTCATCTATTTATAACATAAAGTGTGTTTCTCTGTATGACCTCTTAGGTCTTCAAAAACTCAGATGGATATTTTGAGTGATTTATTTGTTCAACTTTAATATAGGGTTCCTAGATTCGTATTGTTTTATAAAAGGTCCTTTAAAATTTTACTGAATTTATTTTTATTTTGGTATCAACAGAACATCCGGTTTTCGGACAATCATCTTAAATTACAGGCACCCGATATATAGGAATCCTACTTTTGCAGGAAGTCAAATAATAAAGGCAAACAGACAAAAACCGCATATTTAAAAAGAAAAAGCATCCAGATCGGCTTAACTAAAAATTCTAAAACATAAGGTCCAAGCATTCCTCGGACCATAACTCCAGTCTTTGTCCCATTGTATCATTAAATTTGTCCTTATCTACTCGCATTTGAATATTTGAAACGTCCCACCGACTTCCGCGTAGTTTGTATCTCCTGAGATTCGATACAGATTAGATAGGAGTATTTTACCTGCAGTAAAATATATACGTAATCCAGGCATAAAGGGAGCTGTTGTCTATTAAAATTTATGGAGTTTTCGACTTTACGACTATGAGTTTGCGCGAACATCCGTTCAGATGTTTTAGATTGGTTTTTAGGTTGATTTAACTTTGTAGTATCTGTTGAAGTTGTAGACTATGGAAGCTATCATTTTTGACGACACTGTTAGTGAAGTGGCTGAGCGATCGATTGCTGCGCTGCGTGTTTCGGGTTCGATCCCCGCACGGAACAAAAAATTGTATGGCCTACAGATAGTTGTTCCGGGTCTGGCTGTTTGTGTATGTGAGTTTAAATATTTGTAAATGCACCCACGACACAAGAGAAATTCCTAGTGTGGCGCAACGTTTTAAAAAAAGAATTTTAGCGGACACGTAACGTATACACGTCGATTTCTAAGATACCATAGCTGAAAAGGAAAAGTCGGAACTATTATTACTTTGTTGTCCGTCTGTCTATCTGTCTTGTCGGTCAAGACCCTTTATCTCGGGAACGCATAAAAGTATAGAGTTGAAATTAAAACCATACCTACACTCAAGTTTGTGGTCCCTTGGAGCTGTGATCAACCTTCTAAGCTCACGGCGTTTTGACTGTATGCAGTCAGCATATGTCATGTCAACCAAAAGATATGACCATTTATGTCGCAAGTTTGTACAAAACCCTCGATACGTGAGCCCGACTCGCACTTGGCTGATATTACAGCCGTAAAATTTCTCAAACATTCCATCCACTATATCCTTCTCTGCCTTGACTCTTTAAAATTGATTTAAAAGAGTCAAGCAAAGCAATATTATAACATTCTGTCATTTGTTTTAACTTGCACATAACCTACAAATATTAACGTCTTCATGTTCAACATGTTGACGTTAAAAGCTACCAAATGCATTTACATGAAATAAATCAGTAGAGTTTCGCAGTATACTCTCTGGGAGTAGAAACGAGTGACCCAGCTCAATGCATTCGACTGTCAGAGAGCGTGCGTTTACTTAGGTAATCCATTACTCTAGACGTTTCCCGATCGGCGACGTGACCGGACCATTATCACTCCAATAGTTATTTATAGGGAGGAATATTGGCAATTTAATATAACTGCTATAAAGTAGATCAGCCAGGCAGTTCGGTGTCTGCCTTTGGGATAAATTTACATATTTTTCTTGTAGGGCTAAGCAGAAACTATAGAACGTCTCCTGAGATTTTCGCATACATCTTTTTGCTTCATGCATCAGGTCATACAAGAAGCAGGTTTAAGGACCACATATCTCGCTGAAGCTGAGCATAATGATGTGATGGAATGTTAACACATTTGTCTAACCCCCTTTTTGCAGATGGGAAATCATCAAATAGCATCCCCTGCTTTGGGTGGAGCGGGGGGAGTGCCAAACTTTTACGTTTTGCGGTATCTCTTTCATACAATCCACGACTCCAGCAGGACACGGGGTACGGGCGTCATGAACTCATGACTGTAATATTTGAAGTGTTTAAATCATCGTCATGCCAAGACTTTTCCGAACTATATTGAGCTGTATACCAGTTCCAGTTTCTGACCTCCTCTGAAAACATAATAAATCATCCTTATAAATAAAGCTCAGTAAATCCCAGACAGCCATCACCAAGGCAGTGTCAATAACAGCGCTTCTTGACAGAATAATGTTTACAAATCTTAAGTAAACACTCGCATGGCGTCATTCAATGGCATTTTTCAGTTCACATTGCCATGTGTAAAAATAGGACACATTAGGTACAAGAGTACCAGTCATCAAGGAGTGTTCGACGGTCATGGATGGGTGGCCGGTTGCGTCAGCGCTTCGACACGGCCTAATCTGACGATAAATCACTCGGTTTCTGGATCGGAATGAGATCACGGGTCGAATCGATACTAAATGAGAGACGCGCTTAATTGGAGTAAACCACTCGTTCGTGCACGATTTATTTTGTTAGTTCTTTTGTTGTTTCAAATCAGTATTGTTGTCTAGTGATGTCCCCTTTGTCTGCATTGTGTTGCAGCAAGTGGTTAATTGGTAGTGCAATTTGCGCAAATAATGATGAATGGGATTTAGTTGTTTTGTTGCTTTCTCTGACCTTTATCGGAAAAGGTTTAATGGTTGATTTTTTTTCATTAGATTTGTTCAGTTTCATCATTTGATCATTTAAAAGTTGCAAAATAAAATGAACTACAGAATACCGCAATCAGCTCACAAAAAAGTTTTGAAATTTCCTTAAGGCAAACAACAACAGATCAGTTTTATGATCTGAGACACCGCATGAGAGTCTAGCATTTAGTAGGTACAGCAGTGTGCTTTAACAAATAGAATACCATCGTCGAATCCATTTGCCGATTCCATCTTTTCAATTACTTTTTGAATGCTTTCCTATTCATAGGTCATGTAAAGTCATGTTACGAACTAGGTTAGAGTAATAAATAAGTTTTAAATGTTGTTTACATTTAAATCATGCTTCCTTTCTAAACCATAGCTGTTTCAGTTAGCCAATGGTTTTTTGTAACTATAATTAGGACTGGTTCAAGTTCAGCTCATCTGGTTCAAAGGTAAACGCTCGGCTTTAACTACTGATAAATACCTACAATGTGTACCACACACGATTAATGCAAGGGCTACCAGTCAATGCATTTGAACGAGAACTGCAATAACTTTTTACTTATGCTTTGGTTAAAATAATGCAAGTTTGACGAGAAATAAAACTAACGGTGTTATGTGTTATTGTTTAGGTATCATTTTTTTTTGTAAACAATCTCATATATGACGACAGCGGTTTTAGTGACAGAAAGCCGTACCTATTGTTTAAAATATATTTTTTTATATTAATATTGAAGTGTGCTGTCCTCAAATATCTGCGAATAGAGTTAATTTCATTACAACTGTAATAAAAGTTGACAAAAAACGCGTTTTTTTGCGTGCTTGGGTGGCAAAATAATAAAAATTATTGGCACTTTTGTTTCGTGTCAATGATAATATTCTGATGCAGATAGGATGCGCATAGGATCGGAGAGGTCAAACGGTTGAATTAATTCAGCGCGTGAAAGCCTTACGAGTTTCGTAAAACAAGCTTATACCAACTGGTGTAAATCGTGTACCTTGCTAAGATTTTGAACACGCTTTTAAAAGTTTCACCGTTAACTCTGGAAACAATCTTAGAAGTTAAATTTGATCCACTTTGATTGAGTAGAAATTTTGTATGTATGTTTAGTTTGGATCACAATGCTTGGTAACTAATGACATTCGCGCCATTTAAGTTTTTTAGTCTACCATTAGAGAGTTTATGATAATTTGAATTAACCATTTGCATTATTATCTTCCATCACTAACTATGCCAAAAAAACTGAGGTAAAGCTTTTGCAATGGACGTAGTTCTTTTGGCTTGTGACATTGTGCAACAACAAGAATGCGTTTTTGCTTAGCACTTTTTATATTTATCTTCTTTTATTCATTTTCTAATATATTTTTCTTTTGTTTTATTTGTAACATTTCTTTATAATACTATGTTTTACTTTTCTATCCTGTGCGAATCAAATAATAGCTTATCTTTTTTTTCATTCAACAGTTAACTGTGAAAATGATATAGAAAACACAAAATGGCGGCGGAACTATCGTGCCAAAAGAACCATGTGCAGAACTTTAAAACATATCTACTGGCACAAAATAAAAAAAAAAGACATCAGCCAGCTGTCACCAGAAGCAACCCTAAAATGCTGATCGTGTTTATTTATATGAAGTGTGTTACCGGACGATAGATGCAGTGGCATTAGTTAGTGCGGTGATAAAATCTTTTCCGGCGCCCTGATACGGTTCCGTTCCGGGTTGTATTAATGTAGCTATGGCTCTTGAGTTTAGGGTCAGGTCTTTGTTGTGTTAATGTGTTTGTCTACAAATACACTAATATTATTTAGAGCAAAGATTTGTATTTTTGTATGTGATGAATAAACTAAGCGACCGATTTCAAAAATTATTTTGCTATTAGAAAGCTACATTATCACTGAGTAACATAGGCTATATAACATCATGCTACTACTCACGGGAGCGGGGCAGCAACCAAAGACTTTAAACCACGCAAGACATCTGTCTTAAAAACATGGCGATGTAATTATAATGAGAAGATTATCGTTTATTGTACTATAATCTAGCCGTAACTTTTCCCGCGTTAATAACAGTCTCTCTCATGAGTGTAGCATGCAAAAGTGAAGCTTGTCTTCAGTGGTATTTTATAAGCAGATGAGTAGTTTTCTGTTTGTATGTAACAAACTTCCTAACTTGTCATTATGATATTGCTATAGAAAGAAAAGCCATAAACAGAAACTGTCAGTAAGACAGACAATCAGTTAGTATACTAAAGTTGAAAATTACGGTGATTGTGATAACAAGATCGTAAACTTATTTGATTACTAAATTAAAATCCCAAATGATAAAAAAGTGACATTTAACGAAACAAACAGGCCCATTCATTCTCACCGTAACACATTCTCACCAAATTAAAATTATAATTTCCACAAAAAAAAAACATTAATTAGATTAGCTTATCAACATTAAACGTGACTCTAATTTACGAGTGTTATATGCAAATGTGTTGGCTATTGAAGCCCGCACGGTAGCACTGGCTCAGAATTATTAATATGTTTACAATTCAGATAACAGAGGCCCTTTGTGTAAACGACCATAAAAGTAATTGGTGTAATTCATCTCAATAGCTTATGTTGTAAAATTGGGGCTATAACGTCGGTCCCGAGTACCACGTGACCATTACACGGTTAAGTCGCGGGGTGCAACCGCACCTGGATTTCTTCGTAATTTTTATGGGCATGATTGATGGGTTGATTGGTTAGGAATTGATAATTTTGTTAATAACTGAGGTTGGTTTTTAATTGGCATGTGATTTTGGTTTTTTTAAGTCAGTATCAAAGAGGTGTTTACCACCCACGAATTGCAGATGTATATCTGCAATTCGTGGGTATACATATATGAAAGAATGAAAAATATTTATTTTTGCCACATTCGGCAAGTGCACACAACATTAAATAAAGAAAGAAAACAATAAAAATTATAATAACTAAAAACAAAAAGGAGATTTAAAAGGATTATAAATCTTTAGTACCTACTTTTACTGAAAATCAGGAATATGCCTAGAATTCCTCAACCCGGCTAATGACAATAGGTTCGCAAACATGGAATGTGGGTGCACTATTAGGTTCACCTTTGCTTAACTCTTCGGGGATAACAAGCGTGATATTAATGCAAGAAGGTCTATTTCTATTCATTCAAGACTAACTACGAATCTGAACATCAGTAATTCATTCGACTTTTATAATATAAATGCGATAATTTATATCCAACTCGACATTGATGGGAAATGGTCCATAAATGTTGTGTTAAGATAGTATAAACAACGTAGAATTTATCCCATCCGTCCCCATCTAAATCAATGATAAGTTATCAGGAATTAGAAATATCATAGACACGAAAGAGATAGTCGAGAAGATCTATGATACTCTAGATAATTTCAGTACAGTCAGTTTCATTGAGTTGTTACGATAACAGAGATATTGAAAGTAATCTTTTATTTATGACTATATTCGCGTATTTAATTATTTAAATCAATGGTTTGCTCAAGAGTTGCTCGTGGCTGAATAATAGCAGCCGCTCGGGTCGATCTTTAGGTTAAGCCACGCTTGCCTAGGTTGGTCCGTGGATGGGTGACCACCCGTTACATACCGAGTTTCCTCCGTGCCTCGGAAAGCACGTTAAGCTGTTGGTCCCAGCTGTCATTTGTAGATCTTTGACAGTCGTTACAGGTAGTCAGTGTTCCGAAAAGTCTGACAACCAGTCTTACCAAGGGGTATCGTATTACCCAGTAGTAACTGTGTTGTAGACGTCACTTAGGCAGTCGGTCCATGTAAAATACTGATATTCAGCTGCATCCTTTTAGACTGGAAGCCGACCCCAACATAGTTGGAAAAAGGCTAGGCAGATGATGATAATTATATCAATGGTTTGCCTTAATGACTGCAGGTGCCTTAACTAAATCATACTTACATAAATTATAAAGGAGAATGTTTGTTTGTGTCTGTGTATGTTGATAACTCCTTCACGTTTTAACGGCCTATCAGATTTAGATGAAATTTGTATTTAACTTATACTTTAGATTTAAATATAATGCTACTTTTTATCCCGGTGCAGGCAGGTGAAACCGCAGGGCGCAGCTAGTAATTCATATAAAGAGCTTTTACTAAAAGTTACTGAAATGATAAAAGTCACAGTCTATTTAAACTTAAGTTGAGTGATTAGTTTAGTTTAGTATTGTATTACACGATACAGCACATCACATTTTATTTTCAAGGGATGTTTATTGCAAAATCAGATAACATGATTATTCATATACCAGTATGCTGAACTGGGCATTAATCTTATTTGGCCCATCAATTACCAAATAATCATATCATCATTAAGTAACTTTTCTCATCCCCGACATCAACTTTTGTTCCCCGGTAGAGGCGTAAGCTTTAGTTAGAGCCTACATTTCTTTTTTATTAGCCTTTTGTATTCATTGCTGCACACTTTTTTTTAATACAAGTAGCCTACAATTTAATCATGATGCAAAAGTAAAACTTTTTTTGAACCTTGGCCCTCTTGAAAACTTCTCCCATACCGTGGTCGTGGGCGAGTTTGCACACAAATATCACACAACACAAACACTAGACCCTTAAATTAACATTTAACATACATCAGCGGGAATGTTTTCTTACCATTATGACATGACTGTGTGACACAACCTTACGTGTCAACATGACATCATTTTGACACCATGTCACCAATCTGCCCAGGTACTGGCGAATCTATGGACCACTCCTATAGAATAATAACAGGCTGCAAGTCGGTCAGACCGACAATCACAGCCATTGTCTTCGTACTGACTAATTATTGTAATTGTTATACAATTACTATTAAATTGTTTGCATATTGTTGTGTCGGTAGCAGTTATCGTTAAAATCGTGCTGAAAGTTGACAGTTCTTTTGAAATTGGAGAAAAACAAAAGACATGCAGTAAGTTGGTTGGGTTGATTGGTTGTTTAGGCTGTCAAACATTTTTCTTTCTTTCTTTTAATGTTTTTTTTTTTGTGTGGTTCGTGGGCAAGTCGATATTTGCTTTCACCGTCACTTTTATCCACCTGGTTTAATTTCCTTTTTTTATTTTGTATTGCAACTTTATATGTACTCTTTGATACTATAAGATTGGAGATGTAAGAGAATAATAAACAAACTTTTATAAAATGCACTAAGAATAAAAAATAAAAATGCTGTTTTTTCGCTCATTTTGCAGTATTTACTTACAGACCTTAAAAATATAAATAATTTCGAAGCGTTTTAAGAATTTTACCCGAGGAATAAGTGAACGAAGGAGTATTAAATATTAATAATATAACGAATGTGCAAAATCTAGTTTTCCAAAACAAAGAAATTGCAAATCAATAATTTATCCAAGACAACAAAACCGAACAAAAGAAGTAATTAAATCATTGAAAGCTTAAAATTTTCAACACCAAATCCATCCAATGTGAAAGAAACCGAATCTCATCAGGTTAACAATAGATATAAATAAACAACCAGACAACTCTCATTACGTATATATACAACTACATCTGATGTAAAAGATGATGGTTATATTGATGCCATATAGCCGATTTCAACCACAAAAACTGCTTTGGATGGCTTTCTAGGATAGTGGTCAAGAGCTTTGGTGTGCGACTCTATTAAGTGCTCTCAAATGGCTAGTATATTATCCAACTTGGCCGAAAAATTCCGAGCACAAAGCGGACATGTCCGAACACCATAGGTTGTAGTTGTAAGTGGTCTAGCCTTGAGGTTATCGTCCTTCAAATCCGATTGCGACCTTTCTTTTTTACTAAATAGGCTTTCATTTGGCATGACTCGCCTGGTTTGAAACGATATTGCGAGCTTGGGTGACACGCTTGCTTGGAAGAAACCGATTCACTCGAACTTTAAAGAGATCCAGATTATAATATTTAGGGAACAGAGAAGCCGGCTGTGAATCCACAGACTGGCGGTTCGCGCAATGAATGTGGAAGGGGGGTTCAGAGGGCGAAGGGCTTCAGAGGGGCCTACCAAGGCCACCGCCTGCCGGGGTTGCGGGTTCTTCGAAAAAAGATACCGCGGCCCCGGAACATAAAGGGCAATATATAACATGGTTTTAGTCAGTATAAGTCTGACACTCAGCTCCGCCCAGAGCGGGGGAAGTAATTTCATGATTTTCCATCCGCAAAAAAAGCATAGGTCTTCAAAGACGTTAACTTGGCATGCACATGACGTCTCCAGTAATACCAGTGTAATGTCTGTAACTCTATAAACCTCTATTCTTTATACATCGACATGAATGTCTCTATACATAGACATCGGCGGACGTCAATATATCCGGGTTGTGCCATATTTATCCCATGGACGGTATTCGCCAGATTATGGAAAGTTATTTTGACGCGATGCATGCGTTAGTGAGATTGGAATAGATCGGGAAACGAGCGTTTTCTGCTACCCTACCATGACGTGTTAAAGCAGAACTTAAAAGGGACTCGAAAGGGACAGAGCTATACAGGGTGTCTAGCACCATCTCTTTCACTCAGTGGAATAAGTTCTGCTTTAAGATGTCATAGTAGGCCTACAGGTATGTAAATTAAGCTTTCGGAGAGAGCTTTCGGTTGGTGTCCAACCTGGTGTCAGCGTTTTTATGCCGCCTATAGGCTCACTTGGCGTAACATATCCAGAAATATATTTTTTTACAGGGGCAAGAGATAATCATACAATACGCACATAAATCCGAAAAATCTGAGGGATGACTGATTTTTCGAACTTGAGAACTGACTTGGCAGTTCGACTTTCTCACCACTAGACTATCACTGATTTTATAGGAGAAGAATGTAAAGGTTTTTTTTTAATTGTTACCCTAGGAATTTCTCCTGCATTGTGGGTGCTTTTACAAACATACTCACATACATAAACAGCCAGACCCGAAACAACTATCTGTAGGCCATACAAATGTTTGTTCCATATGGGGATTGATACCACGATGCGCAGCAGTCAATCACTCAGCCACTGCGCCAATCATGTCGTCAAAAATTGACAAAGATTGTTACCAAAGGAAAAATGGTGTGCGGACAGTACATCCCCATTTTAACGAATTATGCTTAAGTCGCATTTAATAGGGGGACAAACCTATTGCAATCAATCAGCAACACAGCCAGACTCCAAGATTCTCTAGTTTTTCGATTAGGAATTTCTCAGTAGCATACAGAAATTTGTAATTGAAAAACCAAATAACACTTAACCTTACCTGAAAATCCAATCTACGAACTCATGTTCAGCATTAGCGTTTTCGAGCTATAGACCAACAAGATAGTCAATTAATAATACAGTTACATTAAGTGATCTCCGGTACTAAAACAGCAGTTCCATTTATCTAAATTACTTGCAGGTAGTATTAAGACTCAATTTTACTTGGAGAGTAATTTAATCGTCTGCCCTAGTAATTCAAACAACTAATTTCTGAGCAATAACTAGGAATTGCGCGGGCTTACCGATTCCTAGACCTACCTAGTGTGCTTTATACGCACTGTGTGAAACAAACGCGTCGTTTTCTGGCAGGCTTGGGTCAACATCACGAACGACACATCTGCTGCTGAATATATACCTATTATAGGCTTCCTCCTCATATTATGTAGCAGGTACTGTATATAGGCCTTAGTCCAGAAGTTAAAAGAAGAAGAGGGGGGGAGTCTTAGACTTGAACTGACTAAAAACACATCCATGTTCCTTCTTTTGCCCTTTGTGTTCCAGTGCCGCAGTATCTCTTTGGAACAACCCGCAGCCCAAGCAAGAGACCTGTCTTTTTTGTTTTTGTTCCGAATTTAACAAAATTATAAATTATATCTCCTAAAACATCTCAACAATCATCACACACGTCAATGTCATTCCCACCTCTATTTTATAGCCTTAACCTATATTCTAATACTTTGGACCTTATACATATACGAACCGTATCTCTTAACTATCAAAAAGTTTCAACAATTATCTAAAATTAGAAGGACCAGGAGGAGTAAAAAGATTTTTCTTTGTTATTTTTGTCAATTCCGTGTTGCAATGTTTGTTAAATCTTTATACATATCTATGTAAGTAAGTGAATGTGCCTCATTGGTCGAGTGTTAGCGAGCACGACTGCTGCTGCTGCGGCAATAGGTTCACCATCTTATTCCATGAGACTTAAAACATGACTGACGAAATGTGGAATGAACTATTGATGACCCTCTGCCTAACCCTATGGAGATTAGAGGCATGGTACTATGTTATACATTTAGTTAATTAAGGTTGGTACTTATTTAATCTGTATTCAAGGTATTTCAAGTGTACATTTCTGTTCTTTCTCCCCACATAATCCCCCCTTAAAGCCCACGCAGTGATTATTTTAGCAGTGTAATTATTACAGACTAATTACTCTACATTTTGTACGCATATTACGTACATACGTTGGTTTATGCTTAACCCTTTTGAAATTAGACAAGGTAATAATTACACATGCTTTTATCTTAGTGATTGTAGTAGGCTCATAATTTTAATTTGCTCTCATTTTAGAACCTCTTATGGGCTGTTTTGTTTGGTCTAATTATTACTTAAATATTTTGTTGAGTGACTTCAATTTAATTTTGTCAACATTCATTGTGGAATTCTTTGTTTTGATGGATAGAAAAAGCCTTAGGTAATGTACATAATTTTTTTGTTAATTTATTTTATTACTGATGTACAGTCGGCAAAGAAGATAAATAACCAAGGTTGTCAAATACAGTTAACATTTTAATTAATAAGTATATATAAATGTTTTCCAATAATGTTAAGTTTATTTCATAGAAAACAGTTCATTAAATGAAATAAATTTGATTTCAATATGTCCATCGGTTTCAAAGAAAAAAATCAACTATTTATAACAGGTCTGGTAACTTACCTCCTTTGCTGAACGTACTGTACACACAGCAGATTAAATAGAAAACAACATTAAGTATAATGTCTGAGTAAAAATGGTTTCTGCTAGCTAATGTATATTTTTCCTAGACCAATCAAAAGGAATGCTAAAGAAGAATGCAATTATACGCAATTTTGACTTCTACACTTATAATGATCTGCTTCTACTTTTTTTGCAGATAGAAAATCAGCAAATAACTTCCCCTACGTTGGACTAAGCGGGGGGAAAGTCAGAACTCCCTCCCCATCCCCACTTTTACTGACTAAATCCCACCCATGTTCCTTCTTTTGCCTGTTCCGGGGCCGCTGTATCTCTTTCAAATAACCCGTAAGCCCCCGGCAGGCGGTGGCGGCCCTTCCTGCCCCTACTGCTTTACTGACACAATTATCTTAGAGACGCGCGTCTTGAGAATAATCGAGTAATATATACCTTAGATATTAGACATCAATTATATTTTTATAAAACATATGACGGTTTTCAACCACAGTGCGTGTACGCAAACTAAATAACGGTTTGTTACGGAGAGGGCCCGCAATTAACAAGGTCTGGTTCAGATGTGGTACATAAGCACATGTTCTAGCTTATAAGCGAATACTTTATAATGAACCAATGTACGTACATAATGTTCGCTTGCACGCTCACAAGATTCCACAAACTCGCCTGTTCACCGTACAGGTTTATAACTATATCGTTCGTGTATTAAACCACGTATTAGGCCTATGCTGTGATTAAATTTACATAAATACAGAATATAGATTAATAGTATTATCTAAATGGAGTATAAGCAATACGCGGTATTTTTATCCGGTCCGTCAGAAAACTTGGTACAGTTTTATTACGCTTAGTAACGATAAGATCGTTTCATAGTCAATCTGAAATAATCCTACTAATATTATAAACTAGCTGTTCCCCACGGTTTCACCCGCGCTGCTCAGCACCTGTTGGTTGTAGCGTGATGTTATATAGCCTTCCTCAAGAAATGGACTATCCAACACTAAAAGAATTTTTCAATTCGAACCAGTACTTCCTGAGAGTAGCGCGTTCAAACAAACAAACAAACTCTTCAGCTTTATAATATTAAGTATAGATGTGCGAATGTTTGTGAGGATAGATGTTTGTTACTCTTTCACGTCATAACGACTGAACGGGTCTTGATTAAATTTGGCACAGAGGTAGATTATAGTCTGGATTAACATATAGGATACTTTTTTTTTTCGATATCACGCGGGCGAAGCCACGGGCGTCAGCTAGTTAAAAATATACGTGGTAATAAACTGGTCGAGTGAGAATATGTATATTAACAAGCAGAAGGTTTTTATATTTTATTAATTGTTGATATCTTTCATGGCGATGTGTTATTAATTTAATGTTATATATTTCTATATTTGTTATATATTTTTTTTTTATAAATTACTGTTTTTTTATGGAGTTAACTAATTTATAAATTTTCTTTTAATTTCCACACAGCGTAGGGGTATTTTTTTAAATTTTAATAAAAATAATTTTTCATGGTGTTCTTTCTTATGTTTGTGGATTTTCAGAGGTTCAAAAAAGTACAAAAATCGTAAATCAAATCAAAATCTTTATTTCAGACCAAGCGATCCATATAGTGTTAGTAAAACCTCGCCTTAATCTTTATAGGTATAGCCTGGCTGTCTTTTGTGATCTTTGACAATTGTTACAGATGCCCCGAAAGTTATCAGCGCCTAGTCTTATAGGAAGGTCAAATATGCAGTCGCTCCAAATAATACTACTAGTACTGCATCTGGTTAGACTGGAACCCGACTCCAATGTAGTTGGGAAAAGGTTAGGCAAAGGATGGCTAACTACAAGATAGAGAATAAACACGATAAGCTCACGAAATCTCGCATCAAATTTCCTTCCTAACGGAACACAAAATAGGAAGGGAAACGATAAACTGATAGCCTTCATAGAAGAACATGAGTATAATAAGCTCGCAGTACCATAGTTAGTTTATCATAACACCATAGGGAGGTGCACAGCCGTTGGACTATGCAAAACAGGTTGAGGCAAATGCAATTATTGCAGTCGTAGATAGATGCATAGAATTTTAATCATAAATCAATGGGTTTAAGCAGCTTTGGGCATTCACTGCGTGTTTGTCTATGGCGCCAGTGCCTACAGAAACGGTAAGGTTTATGTCATACTCATAGATGCATGCTGTCATCGACATATTCTTGCGTTTGTTACACGTTATATTGCTCCCACGTGTTGCAAATTGACCGTTTGACCCAGTAAATCTAACCTGTGGACTGTGGTACTTACATTTTGTGAATAGAAGTCTGTCTGATTAAAACGAGCCTCTATATTGTATTTGCGAACGGTACTGTAATCGTACAATCGAATAAATCTGATTGCTGCCGTATATCGTTTCATAAAAGTTTATTACGATTGATATGTTTGTACGGTCGAGTGAAATCGGGTCATAGGCTAGTTCTCGGATAATTAAATGGTGTTTACCTTCTTGTTAGTTTCACTTAAAGCGATTTGCCATAGTTGTTTGTTTTGTTGAGGTACTTTTATTTAAATCTTGCCTTGCAACGTTGAGTTGAATTTAATGACAAGCAATTTTGAGCTTTAGTTGATCACCAAAGCGTTTTTTTTGATTTGTTACTTTAAATCTTTCTTTACTTGTGACAATTGATTCCAATAAAGTTTCCTCTCAACTGAAAATAAAATTAATTAAGGAAAACTATTTTATTCTATCAATTTTTATTCACGATTTTTTATATTCTTGAGTTCTTGTTGTTTTAAACAAGATTTATTACGTATCTAATGAGTAAGTTCATCATTTTTGCGAGTGAATAAAAAGACATTTACTGTACATGGGTTAAAAATGTTACCACTTAACTTTGTCAGTAAACATTGCTTCAATAAATCCATAAATTCGCTATGTTCAATAAAGTTTATAGTTCTCTAGAAAGCTGTAGTTTATTGCGACTATTTCTAAGCTTGTTTTACAAATTGTGATCATATATTAGGACGGTGTTTGCTGCAAATATTTTGACGTTAGATATGTAAGAAGCCTTGGTCTTGAATATGTTTTTCCTAGACGTGACAATCAAGCTAAAGCGTCACTCATAAAATTTAAATACTTAAATGAAATATAAGGCCACGTAAATGTTTTACAACAAGTCTAGCTTGAGGCGGCCATCGGCGCCGACCAAGGAGACGAAAAAGTGATTTGGCAAAATTAATGACTTGCTTCCATTTAGTTAGGAATCTGATACATACAGAGCAATGAAACTGACAGAGGTTCTTCAAACACTTGTTGCAAAAAAGAACTACAAGTTTCTCAGTTATATGACAATACGGTTGGCGCAGTGGCTGAGCGATCGACTACTGCACCGCGTGTCGTGGGTTCGATCCCCACATGGAACAAATATTTGTATGGTCTACAGATATATACAGCACGGTTGGCACAGTGGCTGAGCGATCGACTGCTGCGCCACGTGTCGTGGGTTCGATTCCCGCACGGAAAAGAAATTGGATGTCCTACAGATAGTTGTTCTGGGTCTGGCTGTTTTTGTATGTGAGTTTGAATGTTTGTGAGAGCACCCACGATACCGGAAAAAATCCTAGTGCAGAGCAACATTAAATTTATTAAACAATAAACTGTGCTATCGAATGTCTGGCATAGATAATATCTCTCGTGCCTTGGGTGCCAAGTTTACTCAAACTCAAAAAAAAGTTTCATGGCTTTTTCTGGCGACTATTTAAAGGAAATAAACGACTTGTCAATACTAAAAAAGGGATGGTATTTAAAAGTACTAAAATTTATTCCCATTTCGTTTACCTAATTTTGCATGTGTTTCACCAAATTTACTGAATGTGCACCAAAATATGTTAATTAAAATATGTCATAACGAGCATCAGGAAAAAGACAGCACTACAATAAAAAGTGTTATATCTTTATCCATTTTCTATTAATGCAAGTCGTTACAGGGGGTCGTACTACGTAGGGGGTCGCAGTTTTAACCTAACCTAACCTACGCATTTTTTTAGCATTCAGGAAAGAATATTTGGTGCACGATCAGTATTTTTGGTGAACACAAAATTTTTTCCCCTAAAAAAGGTGGGCGCGTGCAAAAGTTTCCAAAAATAAAAATAAGCTCACTTAACCTAGGTGAACTCATGATAGACCCAATATTAATAGATTACGGTCAATGACACTGACATCATCTTCAATATCTGATAATACTCGAATCCATTAAGTTGTTATGTTTGTCTACATCTGAGCGTCATAAAGTAAACATGGGACAGTTATTAGGTCAATGTGCGAGTAGGTACGCGTCTTGTGAAGTTCCGTTTACTAACAGAAATTGGACGGACTTCATGATGATGGTAATGATATTTTTATAGGCATGAATTTTATTGCCGTGGCTAATCTATACAAATACAAAGTTTCTTGACTGACTGAAGACAACCCTCAGCCATTAAGTAAACTTCCAAATATTTGAAGGGTTTTTCTAAGCGAAAGTAGGTGCAGAGCAATATTAAATTTTATTTCATATAATCAATGACTGGCTTTCTTAATTTAAGGAGTTTTTAAGAAATATAAAATACCTATGTCAATACAAAAATGATAATGTAAGGGGCGGCAATGGGGTGCGGGTTGTTCGGGGGTTGCGGCTGGTTCAGGGTTGCGAGTTGTTAGAAAAAGATACCGCGGCCTCAATAGAAAGAACATGAGTGGGTTTTAGTCAATACAAATCTGACACAAGTCTGAAGTTATTTGATGATCTCTCATACGTAAAAAAAGGGCGGTAATTGGAGTTTAGTGGGGGAATCACCTTTGAATATGGGTGATGGGAGTTCATAACTTAATAGTAGGAAAAGGTCTTGAGGAAGCCAGCATGTCTAAGGGATATTTCTCGACGATATGTGAGGTCAAGTCAAAAATAAAGGTAAAGCTAACTTTGATACCACGTTTAACACTAACAACACCATAAAGAAGTAATAATCGTAAAATAAGTAATAGTATTAGTGTAAATTTGGTAGATCCACAAGAAGTTAAAGAAGTTATTATTAATCCCTAAGACTTGGCACACACAAAAGCCAAGTCATGACAGTCCACAGGCTAACACCTTACCTCTCATGCATGAGTTTGTGAGTTTAAAACCTCGGAAGTACCATTGTGACTATTTTAATACTGCTTATGTTTATCCTGGTCATCACAGACATCAGTGATGGAAAATATCGTCAGGAAACCTGGACTTATGACTGATTTAAGTCTTAAAATCAAAATCAAAAGTCATTTATTCAAATTAGGCTGATAATCAGCACTTTTTGAACGTCAGATTACAAGAGACAGTCCCACACTAGGAAGTGGCGAAGGGCAGGGCGTTTTTGTGGGACTGTCTCTTGTAATCTGACGTTCAAAAAGTGCTGATTATCAGCCTAATTTGAATAAATGACTTAGCTGGGAAAAAGAAGTGGTGGAACAAACTCCCCAGCAATCTTAAAGCGCCAACCCGTCTTGAGCAAGCGTGGTGATCAATGCTCGTGCCTTCTGTTTGAGAAAACCTTCGCCCAGCAGTGGGACAATAATAGACTGGTATAGTACAGTACAGCCGACAGCTATAAGACAACAACAATTATCATAATCACAATTACGCATCCATTCTCACTGTTACAAAAGTAGACTTGTGCCCAAAAATGTAAACGTTGCCCAATTCCAAAAGCCGGCAACACCGTAAACAGGGCGAGTGTTAAGAAACTAAGATAGCCAGATACGGGAGATAAACTAGCTGATAACAACAAAACAAAAGCTGATACAGTTAGACTTGTTATCAAGATGTATGCTAGATTTTTTCTTATTGTTACAATTTTAGGAGCGTTTAGTCTCATTCATGAATCTCTTCTTGTACTTACTTAGATTTTTTTGTAACTCTCACATTGAAAGTGTTTTGTTTTTTTACCCTTTTTGCATCATCATCACGAAAAGCATTGTTCGGCAGTTCCAAAGACTGCTGAATATAGGCTTCCTCTCTCCAGCATTCTTTCCTAGTCCCTGCGAGATTCTTACTTGTACATGTCATACTACTACCCAGTTATTGGTCTGCCCATATTTTTTATACCATCTCTCGCACCATACAAGGTAGCATATCTACAATTCAATTTGCATCCAATTTTTGAGTGCGACTTCTAAACATTCTAAATTCTACATTTCAATATGAAAACACACAACACTGGCAACATAATATAATTGAGATGTGTCTCGTTACAGCCACTTTGTATGTTTGCACAGTTATTAAGATCAAATGGCCAGCTCACGCAGCATATGACAAACATTGGCCCAAATGTTTATGTTATCCAAGATATAAAATATTCGTTACAGGAAGAGATAAATCGTGATCGGCTTTAGCCAAGTTTAGTTCACTTCCTTATATGTGTATGGAAATGGTAGAATGTTGAATTTATGAAAGGAATTATTGTTTATTGTTCCACGATTATTATAATAGTACGAATTAATTATTTTGACCGTGTGGTGAAAGCAGTGTCCACGCTTATGTTAATTTGTTTTTCCAGTATCTGTGGCAACTGATTTATCTTGTGCAAGACACGAAGGAAGGCATAAGTTTAGTAAAAGATTTGTGAAATATCAGAATAATATCCTTTCTAAATCCTTCTGCTATGTTATTCGTGTCTACCTAGAGACTGCCTTCTGTTATGAGTTATGACATTATCCTTTTTTTCAGATGGGAAATCATTAACTAACTTCTCCCGCTCTGGTTGGAGCGGAAGGGAGTGTTAGACTTCTGCTAACTAAAACCCATCCATGTTCCTTCTTTTACCCTTTGTGTTCCGTAGCCGACGTATCGCTTTCGAATAACTTGCGACCCCGGCAGGCAGTGGCCCTGGTAGGTCTCTCAGCTTTGCTGACAGTTCTATGAGGCCCGCGTGGAACACGAACGCGCCGTCGACATGGCCTGTCGTCATAAGACGGACGGACGGTGAGTCACTAATTGTTAATCGTCCATAGACGGCGCCTTTGGTGGCCGGGAGCCATCTCCCGCGGCGGCTGGGTTGGTTTCAGATTCGCTTCCTCAAACATCCAGCCAACTTCTTCCCTAGCATAAGTGCATCGCAGAAGTTGGTGACCGCTTCCCATTCCCTCTCGCTCCAAACCATGAATAAACCCAGGGCCGAATGCGAAAAGTTACCGCCAACGATCGTCTCTACGACGACATAACACATGTCATATTGAGGATTTGCAAAAATAATTAACAATTACTTGATTACATTGTAACTAAACTATCTTTTAAACATAAAGTTCGTGAATTTCTTCGTAAAAAGTCGGCAGTTTCGTCACACCGTTAATGTTTTCACCATTGTTGGTCTTTTTATTTTGTTTATCTGTCTATACTTTGATATATATTTATGGTATTTTATTTTATACTTTTAGTATTTTATATATCCATATATACTTAGTATAAACTAATAATTAATTATTTTATTTCTTATTTACACCTACCACTGTTTGTCTCTGCATCACCTGAAGGTTGACTGGCAGAAAATGCCTTTGGCATTAAGTCCACCTCTGTACTTTGTGCTTGAAGTGTTAAACAAATAAATAAAATAACTAGACTCATTCAATAATCGAAACTCTGTAATCTTTGCACCTAAGTACCAAATGCCCCGACCCAAATTGTACTTGAGGTCACAGCTTGAGATAATACCAATCAGTGATGTTTGCCAAATTAAATCAATATCACAATCAATCACAGTCGTAGGTCAAATAACTGATTAGCAAACTACTAGTTCTAATTTTTTGTCAAGGTGGGCCTATGACTCCAAATGACGTAACGTTTAATTAAAATGGGCTTTCTTAGTATGAACTTAGAAGAGAAGTAGCTCAACAGTGTCACGCGATAGTAATTCTAGATCGATACGGCTGCATTGTGCAGCACGAAAAGAACATATTCCGTGATATACATGTGTGATTATGACCTTATAATATAATAATACCTATAACTGTCCCACTGCTGGGCAAAGACCTCTTCCCATACAGAAGGCATTGATTACCACGCTTACTCAAGGTGGGTTAGCGATTTCAGACTTATATTAATACTAGCTTTTGCCCGCGGCTTCGCTCGCGCCAATTCGGTAGCGCCTCATTGATTTGTAACAGCAACGCTAAGTTTTCCCGTTTCTTCCCTCTTTCTCCCTCATACCCCACTCTTTAAAAAAATTATAATAGCCTATGTGCGTCTCCTAGGCTGGTTCCCAACTATCTCTGTACCAAAATTTATCAAAATCGATGTAGCCATTAAAGCGTGAAGAGGTAACAAACAAACTCACTTTCGCTTTTATAATATTAGTAAGGATCATATAAAACTGTGATTTATCGATCATATAATTTGTAGCAAACTCAAACAGAAAAAAACAATGATATTTTAAGCTTATACAATTGATTTACCCTTTAATTATACAATCTATATATATATATATACATATATATAATACACATACCAGTAGGTATATACAACAACCAAGATAAGCTCAGCAAATCTTCTCAAAAGTCAACCTAAGCTTACATATACTACGTTAAACGTAGCCCTATTTTCTCACTTAGAATTAGTGAGAACAGACTCGAAACATTTCCGACAAGGCCGACGCCATGTCAAAACACTGTAAACACGGGCCAAGCATGTAGTTTGCATTAGTGTGACCAAGGGCTGTTTGCTGAGAAAACTATTACAGCGTTTCTACCTGTGGGTGTTTTTGTTAATGAATGTTGAAATATAAAAAGAAAAATAACGATTTTTTTTACTATCCGGGTTATACGCGAGGTGTTATAAGTGGCATAAAATAATCCTTACTAACATTATAAAAGCAAAAATGAATTTGTTACATCACGCCTAAATGGCAAAACCAATTTTGATGAATTTTGGTACAGAGATAGTTGGAACCCTGGAGACGAGCATAAGCTAATTAAAAAAAAAGTGAGATTAGAGGGAAGAAAAGGGGAGAGAAAGATTTTTTTAACATCAGTCTGTGTAAACTTAGGGTTAGCTCAAAGTAATAATGCCACGCGAACGAAGTCGCGGGCGGAAGCTAGTTACAAGATAAAATTAGTTTACATGGATACTAGACAGTTTGATGGTTGAATCATGGTAAGAGTCAAAGAGTTATTGATAAGATATTGATCTCTTTTTGCAAGTATCAATTAAAATCCACCTGGTTTACCCTCCGACAGATTTGCACGGTTGCTTTGAATAATTGATCATTATACATGGCAGAATCTGATACTTTAAACGAGAGAAATGTTTAATTTTGTATACCATATTTTCATAACCATTGTTTGCAACTTTGATGGTCTCAAATTACTTAAGCCCTGTAAATGTACCTCTATACTAACAGTTGACCCAGTTAAATAACCTCATCAGGTACCTTAAACAATGCCCCAATTGTTAGCCTCAAATCAGGACACAATCAGGAAAGGATCACGTCTTTTGGCACGAGACGGTTTTGCAAAACAAATTGGTATTGAACCTGTCGAGTTTCCGTGCCAAAGCAAACTGACTCTGTTTTGCTTTCAGACTTAAACGACTAGCTAGGAACAAGAACAACAAATTAATCAACGTATTACACTAGTTAAAGCTGTAGAACACGGTGGCACATCAATTCGCTGACGTATTTGCGTCAACATTGACTGCCGAGCGATCAGACGCATCAAACTGGTTCTAGGATTAGCAGTCGTTGAAATATAACAATTTGTAAGCCCTGCAAAAACGTGCTAAGTTGTTAACAAGTAGTTGATGCTACCAAGTTTAGTACGGGATAATAGTGATTAATTTCCGGCCTTTTGATTTTAGAAAGCTTACTGTCTTTAAGCCTCGTTCGAATCGGTCTTCAAGTTAAGACGCGCTTACCAAGGTTAGTCCTTGGATGGGTGACCACAATACATCTTATGTTTTTTTCTTATGAGGAAATGAAATGCCACCACATACACATACCGAATTTTATCCGTGCCTTAGAAAGCACGTTTAAGTCTTTGGCCCTGTAGGCCTACTATGACATCTTAAAGCAGAACTTATTCCACTGAGTGAAAGAGATGGTGCCAAACACCCTGTTTAGCTCTGTCCCTTTCCCTCAGCGGAATAACTTCTGCTTTAACACGTCATGGTAGGGTAGCTGTTGTCATTTATTTTGTAGATTTTGACAGTAGTCAGGGGCCAGAAATCTGACAACCCATTTTGCTACTGTCACCAATTTATATACTGAGTTTTCACGATGCCATTTGTAAATCTTTGGCAAAGGCCAAACAGACTTACAACCAGCTTTACCGAGCAGTTTCGTATTACCCAGTTGGTACTAAGTGGGCTGTGGAAGTCAGGTAGGCAGTTGTTCCATGTAAAATATTGTTATTTAGCTGCATCTATTTACTTGAAAAGGAAAAAGATAGGCAAACAATAATACTGTCTGTATACAATACTCGGCATTTCATTTTTATTGACACCACTATGCAGCTTTTAAATGGTGAAAGAAAGCATCGTGAGGACAACAGCATGTTTTTGAGATAAAAAAATGGAAGACATGTGATTTCTACCGGCCCACAAGGTGGATATAACAGAATGCTCCCTCTTACAGACAGGCCATTTTTTGGATGGGTAAGATGGTGTCAAACTTGTACAGAATAAAACCCATCCATGTTCCTTCTTGCCCTTTGTGTTCAGGGCCGCGATATCTCTATTGAACTAACCTGCAGTTCCGAAAGGCCACATATAGACCTCCGTCCAAGTATTGGGTGTTTTATAGCCTGATTCTATGTCATCTAACATGTAAAATAGTGTTTCAATTGCTAATAGAAGTAGGTGTAAATGGAACAGTAGTCAAGTGGTCAATTGCTTCCAGACACTGGTTGTTTCCTAATTGACTCGCAAAAAATCAAACAAATCTTTAGGCGTTGTCAATCAATCATTTAACCTTATCATAGTTCGCTATTAGACGTAACGACCGTTTGTTTGACTTTAATCACAGTTCAGGACATAGACAAAGTGATGACCAGTGAAAACATAGAAGGAAAAGTGAAGTTTAAATGTCAATTGTTTTAAAAATGGACGACAAATTTTGTTAACAATTTTTTCTTTCTCCTTCGTAGACAGTAGGGTGGAATATATATGGATTATCTAAAAAACTGTTTGTTGGTCATTGTGCTATTTTGTCGTCTCTCGTTTCCTGGGTCAGATAGACTTTTCGTGGATTTTTCCATCTGCAATTTCTAACGTAAGTACGTAGTATTCAGGGATCCTAGATTTATGTCCAGTTCATGGCAATATGCTAGCTCATAGCACTAAAACATGTCTGATGAGCTGTGGGTTGGTATACCTCTACCTAATCATACTTATATTACAGGCTTGATGTTACGTGGGTCAGCTTCATATATGATTATTTCCACCCTTATCTGACAACGTTTGATCTGATCGATCGAACTTCGACGGCGTGATTGGCGCACTGACTGAACGATTGACTGCTGCGCTGCGTGTCGCGTTTCCAATACAAATAGTTCTGGGTTCTGTTTGAAACAGCTAGACTCACATATTATGAGTTTAAATATTTGTAAAGGCACCTTCGATACAGGACAAAAAGGATCAATGCGAAAAAAAAACAACTTTGCTATCAATATACGGATGTCTTAAGGTTAAGCTAACTACAGATTCAGCACACAATTTTAGACCGCGTAGGTAACGTTCTAGTTTTATGTTATTTTTTACGGTCATCAAAAATAAATCATCTGTACATTGTGGTTTATTCTTTAATCATAATTATACTGACCTCATGACAACAGATGGCGCTTCGATTAAATCCCTAATTTTGTTTACGTTGTTATTCCTGACTATTTATAAATAAAAATAATACAGTCCCAAAGAATTCGACTAAGTGTTCAATTAAATGCGGCGAAGACAGCAAAAAAAATAACGTTAGAAGACAATATAAGGTACAGATATAGTCCCGAGGTTACGGGGTCTTCGAAGGAGCAAAAAGGGTAATAGAAAGAACATGGGTGGGTTTTAGTCAGTACAAGTCTGATACTCCTCGCGCTTTAACTACCCCCGCTCCGCCCAGAGCGGGGGAAGTCATTTGAAGATTTTCTATCCGCAAAAAAAGGTACAGAAATAACATTTAACAATATTTTAATTATTTTTGACAATGTTTACGAGAGTGTGCTTAACATGATTAGATAATAGGTATAGCTAGATATTTAGGTGGACTTGGCTCTTGAATTCCCCGAGTGAAGTGCGACAGATATCGATCGATACGATTATTAACAAGTCGACAAAGTCTTGGAATTAGAGGATTGGAACCAGCTACCCTACTATGACCTCTTAAAGCAATTCTTATTCCACTGAAGGAAAGAGACAGAGCTATACAGGGTGTCTAACACCATCTCTTTCCCTCAGTGGAATAAGAATTGCTATAAGATGTCATAGTAGCCCTTCTGAACTATAAAACAAATGACGCCTTTATAAAGGAATGAATGAAAATGGAACACCAATTAATAGGAAATGTTTGACACCAATTAAAAGCACGGTGATTGACCAGCACCAATTCCGCATCATAGACTTCTTTGTAATGTCACCCAAATAAATACTATAAACATTCTATCAATCAGCGTCTTTGTTAGTAATTTGATTGCTTTGTTCTTCCTTTATTTAATCTGTAAGTTTAATTACAAAGGATTTTCCCAAGAAGTTTATTTGTACGGGCTGAACACGAGGATGAAATAAGAGGAATATTTTTTTTCATTATTTCAAAACAGGTCAAGTGCTAGTCGGACTCACGCATGAACGGTTCCGTAGTCATCATCTGCCTAGCCTTTTTCCAACTATGTTGGGGTCGGCTTCCAGTCTAACCGGATGCAGCTGAATATCAGTATTTTACATGGAGCGACTGCCTATCTGACCTCCACAACCCAGTTAATACTAATTACCTGTAACGACTGTCAAAGATCTACAAATGACAGCCGGGACCAACGGCTTAACGTGCTTTCCGAGGCACGGAGGAAACTCGGTATGTAACGGGTGGTCACCCATCCACAGACCAACCTAGGCAAGCGCGGCTTAACCTTGAGATCGACCCGAGCGGCTGCTATTATTTAGCCACGAGCTCCTCGAACTCCTCGATAAACGGTTCCGTACTATTATCTCATATCTAAAAACGGCAAAAAAACATATCTGTTGTATAGGAGCTCCAATAATAATTTAATTCTGTTGTTTTTTTTATATTTGTTGTTATAGCAGAAATAAATCGTCTGTAAATTTTATTTAATTACCATGGTTCATTAGATACAGCTAGCTTAGTGACAGACGGACAGAGAGTGGAGTCTAAAGTAATACCGTTTTACCCGTATACAGCACACAGTTACAGGACCGCTTGCATTAGCAGTGGAAATTTATCGGCTGAAATCAATTGATTTGATGCTCATAATTGAAGTCATTCATAGAAAAGAAAAACACAGTAGAAGCGTTTCTGTTGTCAACTGTCTGCTTTGTGTACATTTTAAGTGTTCAGTTCTAGGTCGCTATCATACCAAAAAAAGAAGGCTGAAATAAAAAACTTTTTTGAAAAAATAAACCTTCCAAAATAATACTACCGAAAAAAATTTTACTTTCGGAAGTCAGTGGCAATAAAAATCGATGAACAAAAGTCAAACAAAAGTCACCCACTTCCGGAAGGAATTTTATTTTCCGTATTTTTGTGTCTTTGTTTAAAAATGTATGATAACTAATTCAAACTTGGTACATTTATTTAAATACTGTACACTAATAGTTTGACTGGATGGATAAAAAAAACATGGACGGATTGTGCAAGGAATGATATGAAGGAGAAAATGATGCCGTGACGTCTGATAGGGGAGAATGGAAGAAGAAAACGTGTTGCGCTGACCCCAAATAGAATGGGATAAGGGCAGGAAAATGATGACACAAATACTTTGACTAAAGAGTACAGCTGTGATTACTGTAACGGTTTCGAAATAAATTCTCGGCACTTTGTAATCCGTTCGTAACATGACATTTTCCCATAAACTTTTTACGATATTACTTACACGACTACGATTCATGTTGGGTCATCATGAAGACACCTAAGGACGACGCGATCCTTTGATGTGTCACACGTATTAAGTACCATGTTTTATTGTTACTGCAATTGTGTGCTTTATGGTCAGAATGTTAAGGTCATTTATGTTAAAACAGAAGCGATATGCGCTATTTGTTTACCGATTAGTTTATTGGACAATTTATACGTGTTGCACTGTTTTATAAGATACTTAAATTCGTGTTGGGTGACATTATTTCGTACCAACAGATTCTTAAAATTTGATTGACCTTCGTCTTGAAATAGTTAAGTTTACGATTTCATATGTTTTTATTTTTAAAAACTACTTGAATCCAATCTTCTTAAAATTGAATATAAATAAATTAATTTTGCATTATGAATGACTTCTGTTACCTACCACACAAGAACAGTAATTCACAATAAACGCTTTGCTTCCACATCTTATAACGAGTTTCACACATCATCAATCATCGCATTTGCTTACCAAATAAACTGTGCAATTAGTCAATTACCACATACACGAAACATTTGAACGTTCGCAATATGCGACTAAACTGTCAGACTTGGCGATCAATCACTGCGATTAGTGTATAGTCCTTTGAAAGATATTTTACCTTTGAGTTTGCATCACCGCGTGAGCCAGTCATCTTTATGCTCATTTTGATAAAGTTGCCGCTCAGGCGCTGGCACTGTCTCGTTTGTCAAAATCCTATTTATCTATATTTAGTTTTTTATTTAAATCATTAAGAAGCGAAGTTTCCGTTCTTTATACAATAAAGTTTAAGTGTTGTAACTTTACTATAAATACACCGATACGTGCAATGCATCTACTAGTACATTTTTTTGTGCGTCTAGCTAATGTTAAACTAGAATGCTTGGTTAACGGCTTCGTCAAGTGTCTGTTTACTTACACCCTGTAGAAGGTCCCTGTTGATTTGTTGGAACGGACACGTCTCTCAAAAATATATCATCATTCTCCTGTTCTCATTAACTGCCCAAATTTTGACCAACCCCAATATCACAATGTTATCGTAATGTAATCGTAACGATAACATCGAGCTACTGTCAAAAGGTAACATTACTGTGAGAGGACTGTAGTCAACAACTTGGCACGTGTAATCTGTCCTTACATTGTGAGTTAGTGCTAAGCTGATTGTACAGTGAGTGTCGAGTGAGCACGTGTCTTTTGTCTATGATTTTGAGTGGGTTTGTGTTCAGATTTTAGATATATCACTCTGTGAAGTACACTGTCACGATTTAGGCTTTCAACATTTATTACTTAAGAAACGTGCCGAAGCTACAAGTGTTTCTTTATTTTCAGGACAGAAATAAGTACTTACTAGGTAATATTTCTTTTAATTACTTATATTAAAGAAATATTACCTAGTACTTATTTCTTGTTCATTCAAGTTTTTAAAACTATTGCATTTGCGTAGAAAATACAAAAAAGCGTAGAGCTTTTATTTAGGCAACTAGTTAGGTAGCACTGAAAGGCGGTGGAAAAGAATTGTTCATAAATATATTTGAGTTGTTTGATAAAGTATGGTGCGTCGGTGACTCAAGCGATGATTGTTCATAAAGTATATACCGCTGATTTATCCATTACATGTTTATTTTTTCCGTTAAATTAGCATAAAGAAAACACCGCAAATGAAATGGACCGTGTAATTAACGGAATCGTGTCCATGCCAATTGCCACGCTTGCTGATACTTGAGTGCCATTTGAGTGGCAAGTGCCACTTGACTCACGTATCCAATATGTTTCCGTTACAAGTATGTTTCGACCTCTCGTTGAAAATACAAACTGCTTTTTGAGTACACTTATCTTATACCTACTCTTTGTACAATCATTGATAAGATAGAAATTTAAAAAATCTAATAATTTGCTGGTGCTAAAGTAGGAAGGGAGGAAGAGGAAGGTCAAAGTAAAGATGGATGTATAAGGAATGATATGAAGGAGAAATGAGTAAATGATGCCGTGACGTCTGACAGGGTAGAACTGAGACAAAAACTTGTTGCGCCGATCCCAAATAGGACTAGGGCAGGAAAATGATAACTGAATTAGGAAACGACTCGTTTTAATCAGTTTTCCTAGTGTTAAAAATACTGAGTCCATTAAGTAACCGTTAAGCAGTTAGTTAATACATATGAGTTTATCATTTTAAACATTGCCGATTGAACAGAAGAAGAAAGAGTGAGTGAGTCACTTTCTCGAATTTTTATGTGCAAAATGTGATTAACCCTATCAAACGGGTTAAAGCTTACGCTGGGGTTTTTGACGTAACCCTAAAATATAATCAGATTAAAACCCCTATCCTAGTAACTTTTTTGGTCATTATAGAAAAGCATTTTGTAACTGAACTATGAAAACATAGGTCATAATAATATAATTGGTGATTAGGAGTATAATTCCCGATTATAAGCAGTAACTTATAATTGCGAATTGCAAATCTGGTATTCAATGAATGCAGTCAATAATTTCTAGTCATGCATGACAACTTGGTAGCTAAATCTACGATACATAAACACAAAACGTCCAACAATTATCTTCTAAAGGCAGTAATGATGATGAATAGTCTTAGTTATTTGGAGATTAGTATTAGAACAGTAAGTTATGAGAACAGTAGCCAGACATCGTGATACTCTGAAACAAAAACTGAATACTAATTATTCGAACTAAATACTTGCATAGAAGCAGGAATGTGACCAAATGCTCATTGTGGGACTGACGATTCGGACACGACTCGCTAATTATAATTAACAATGGTACAAAGACGAAAAATATGTTGGGACTGACCTGTCTTTAAGACAGTAGTTGCTCAATTCTGTTGGCTCGCGAAGGTCAGGTTACAGCAGTACCTAAGTAGATATTCATACTGACGCATAATAGCCTAATGAGTTCAAATTAACTCTAAAGAAATTTAATAGAGGTATTTACTTTAAATTAATCGATGTATTGCTGTCAGCGGCCTACGGCATCATCAAAAGTATTGAGACCAAAAGGGCCATTTGACAATCAGAATTACAAAGACGGCACTGCCGGTCATTTTTCATCACGGCAGTTATGAGGTATAGAGTAGGTAATTGAAAAAATTGCTACAAAGAAATTAAAGTACCGATCACACTTTCATAAAGCAACATCAATTACCTTTTACACAGAAAATACAAACCCGATGCTTTCTGTGACTGTACACTGATAAAAGTGATTACGCCATAACCACATCAAATCATCTACCAGCCTGCTCTGTGATTCCCTTTCCACGTCCGACTCGCGGCTATAATTTGCAACACAAATTACTGGACCGCAATACTTCGAATAACGCGCATCGTTGGCCAAAAATTACACGGAGCGCAGCTTTAATTATATCTCGGGCCAAAAATCTCAATCAGGATGTGCCATGAATGACATGCGTCCCATATTTGTGGCCGATGATCCGAATCGTCGCGCCCGTCAGCCGCGTTGCGACACTGAACAAAGGGACACTGTCTCTTTGTCGTTTCAGGACCTACTATTTGAATTTGGACAAATTCGAATTCGTTTGAATTTTTAAACATTCGATTTTTAAAGCTTGGTAACGCTTCTTTTTTTTAGTGCTTCTATCGAGGGGTCATTAATTTTAACCTCCAAAAAGGTTGGACGACGCAAATAATGTGAGGTGGATGAATAAATTGTTGCATAAATGTCATTACATATTTGAATCGTAATACAGTTTCCTCAGCGACACAGTTAAATGTCCAAAGATAACAGAACTAGAGATGGGAAACCGTTTATCAGCTGTTTGTATTCTTGCGTAATGTGTAACCGTTAACTTGGAGACTGGAGATGGAAATTAATGGAATATATTGATGCATGTAGGCGCTTGTAAGCATATTCATGTAGGTATAAATAAATGTGACGGGAGAGATCCTGGTTCCAGTAACAGTAATGGTGATTTAACTAAAGAAAATAGGACATGAAAACAAAGACTGGAAAGATAATTTCTTCCTGATGGGAAACAAAGCTTTTCTTGTGCAATATTTTAATTTAGCAATTTGACTGTTTTAATGATCAAGGAATGAGAACGCTGTAATATTTAACTGCATCTTAAAATCGTAGGTTTCTTGTTATCGTTTTCTTAGAACCAGATGCTAATTACTAAAACAACATTACTAAAAGCTAATACGATAAAATATGTTTTGAAAATTTATTTGGTGAAAATACATCAATTAATTATAATTATTACGTGGAAAGGTAAATCAAAGACGCAACAAGATAAAATAATTAATTTGTGATTGATTAAAGACAAAATGTGGGTCAGAATCTCAATTTGTGGCCAAATGCTACAACCTTGGTCCCAAACGGTACCATTAACTTGTTTAATACGATCTTTAAAGACCATTAAAGTCACATTTGAAGAGAAAACGGTTAGATTTACAACGTTCATTGTAACAAGATAGATTTGTTGGGAGGAACAGATTCATTGGTAATCATTTCTATTGGAAATACATTGGTCATCATTAATATCAATGAGTTTGAGTTTGAAATATTGTCCAAAAGCTATGGCACATTTAGCACCGTTGTGGAAAAAAAAGTATTTTCTTGCCTCACTAAGTACCTACCAAGATAGCGTTTGCGCCAGAAGTGTTCTAAGGCCTTTTCCTATGTTAGGATCGGCTTCTAGTCTAACCGGATACAGCTGAATACAAGGAAATATTTTTGTAAATTAAATAAATACAAGGTGAAAAGTAGGTATCCTTTACAAAGATGTCAGACAAGCATTAAATAAACTTAAACAAAACTGTAAAAAGTATTGACCACTAAGTATGCAGATGGCGCTGCTGGTCAAGGAAAACAGCATCCACGTGTCTAAACGTAAGGTGGTTGAGGCAAAACATGAATCAATCAAAACTCATGTCATTTAATCAGAATTTTCCGTCATGATTGTCTGGCCTAGTTCATCTACTGTCGCTAAAATATTACCTGTGGACAGTTAAATATGGTAATAAACGTAGACCCAGACAAGAGTGTCAAAACCAGACCATATTTTTTTGTAAACAGTTTCTACCAGTTGTAACAATATTGATGTAAGAAGTTATTGTTCTTGAACTAACGGCTATTTATCAGTAGCCGTTGTTTCATGGCTATTAGACATGTCATTCAGGCTAGCCGAAATGACACAGTTGTCAACTGAAGTGTCAGTTGGGTGACAAAATTGGGTGTTCTGAATCTATGATTTTTCATTTTCGAACGAAAATATTGTTTGTTGTTGTAGAGTTGCGTTTATTATTTTTGTATCACTAGTTTTTGGTTGCGGCTTCGCTTTTGTGGACATGAAAATGATCCCAAAGGATTAACTACCAGGATAAAACGTACTATTCTTAAGTCCTGTCAGGTCTTGATCTACTTATCTATGAGTGTTAAATTACATAAAAACCTGTATAACCGTGAATGCGTAAAAATGTGCCATAGATACTTATACTTGCATTCATTTATGAATTTTGAATGTTTGATATCGATAATTTGTGAGAACTAGCAACACTAAACGCACATCTATGTAATTTAAAAGTTGCATGCGTGATAGTATTTTAGAATTCCCCATATTCTAATATAACGGTCTCCACGCTGCAATAAATAATATTTAAGATCCACCGACAACGTGACTAGAAATGCGTACATTTCATAGTAAGGCGCCTACGTCCTTCCAGGAATGACATTCCATTGTTTAATTAATCCAAGTAACATCAGTAAAGTGTAAACATGACATCCGACCGTCTTGCTGTGTGGCCGTTTTGGACTCATAATTGTAATTATTATTACCAGAAATTATAATTACATGTTGACAAATTGATGCTAACTCCACTGTGAGTAATGGTTCCTGTGTCTTGGTCCCACGGACCTTTAACAGTATAAACAGTGGTCTTAATATAATTTTACGACAATCTTCCTGTTGTTGGTCAGTGGAGCAATTTTCTGGAGACTTTGGTTTTTCGTTGGGGTAATGATCTTCAATTCTTTTAGCAAGCAATGTCAAGATCGAGGGTTGAAAAGCTTTGACATCATTGAAATGTTATTGAAAATAACAAACTTAGTCTAATCTTGTTCTAAAGAAACTACTTATTGAAACTCTTTAAGAAGACACTGGGTTAGATCAATTTGCAAGTAAGCCGAGAAACGTACGGACGACTCGGCACTTTTTGCAATTTTCCAACAACTGTTAGGCCTACGTACGTGTAAGTAATAGTACACCCCCACATTCCGCTAGTTATGTTTTTAAATTCTTTCTAATAGGGTACGAGCCCAATGCTACCAATCGGACAAAAATCTAGACTCCCCATGCTACTGAAATTACCCAATAACACTTTTCTTCACCGGGGATTCGATGCTCAGCAGTCCGACGAGGCAAACGAGACTGGTTTTCAAATTTATCGCTTTTCCTATTACCAACGGTTTGTTCGACCAACTATGTATAACAAATCGTGTGACCCTTTTCACATTAAAAGGACAATTCGTGTTTGAAGTCAGATTGGATTAGTTTACACCAAAAGGTCCTAAGCACGTGCGCACGCGACTTGTTTAACATTACATTATAACGCGATCGTTATGTACTTTGACGCAACTTTTGTAAGGCGTTTGAACGCAAACAGTAGAGCGTCGAGCACAGCGCTGACCCCAGATACCTCTTTATGAAACTTGACGCTGCGGCAGCGCTAGACTCGACGTTGTCTTCTTAGAGAATAGTGGTAGAGGAAAATAATTATGGTGTGTTTTACGTACTATGTGATAGAAAGAAAAAAATTCAACCGAAAATGGAACCTTCTCGTTTTTTGAAAGTCCTCGTTTAAAATTGAAGAAGATATATTGCTGTTTTTGTGTTTACGTATGAATTATGCAGAACCGGTTCGAACTACTGAACACCGTACCGATTCTGCATGCCCTTGTATATGGATCATACCATATCGCAACGTGTTTCTAGAAAACCTATTTCCAAAATTAAAGATGTGGTGCTGGTTGTGTGATGTGATGCTTCCTTCTTAGAGATATTCCTTCTTTAAATTTGTGTAATTTTTGTTCCAATGAAAAGCATTTGTTTTTTTTTGTAATTAACATACTTAGAATAATAAAAATACAAACGAATACAATACAAACTCCTGCCAAACTGCAGAACAGTTTCTGGGCTTTATTCTCGTGGACGTACCTATATGGGAGTATAACTTATATTTTACCTATACCTATAGTTTACTAAGCTGACCCTTTCTCGAACACATCAGGACACTTTATAGACACTGTGCGCACATTACAGACATAATGTCGTGAGAACGACAGTAAACGGTGTCGGCTACTCGCCTGTCAGCCGTCACACTAGTCGTGAGCTACTGGTGGCGAGTACTTGCATTCAAGTGCCAGCAGTTCAGCGGTGATTGACGCTTGTTTACTAGATACAGTGTCAAGTGTACACGGTACTTAACTTGTACTATGCAAGTGCTTGCTTGAATCAGTTTTCTGAAATGTTGTGTGTTTCTGAGATCTGACTAAAAAGAAGAACCTTAAAAAGAAAGGCTAGAGAACATTATAAAATATGCATTACAGCAAATCAACATGGCAACAATTTAAATACAGAAGCTTATAAAATGATGAGTTGTACAACTTTTTCAAAGCCTGCTGCCAACTAGCCATTGGTTTTAATAGCAAAATGTTTTGCATTTATAATCCCTTTACATCCTCGTTCATCGACGATTTAAATACAAATTATGAGCTGTATGTATTTACGGCGAACTTGTACTGGGCCCAGCTTTTCAATTTGCTATAATTTCTTATAAATGAGCCTCCACAAAGTTAATTGCGACTTACAACCGCTCGGCAGCGAAGGCACTCATAAAATTGTATTTAGCATTCATTTGCAAAGTGTACCTACTGTTAAATATAGTAAGTTTTATTTTTGTTATGTTGTCTTTTGTTACAGATGAGAGAACTAAAAAGCTAAAGGAAAATTCGCAATTTAAAAAAAAAAGTATAAACTATTGTCAGATTTAATAGCGTTCAATTAAAGCCTAGCCTATTATTAATAAGTTCCTCGTAATATTAATGTTAGGTATTAATTTTATTTTTTTTTACTATTTATTGAAATTTTTATCAAATTTTGTCTGGTAAAGAACGCCTTATTGTGACAATAGGTCCGCCTGTGTACCAGTATTGTACATGAAATTTAAATAAATACAGCCAAATAAATATACTTCTGATCTGCCCTCGAACAATATTGAGGTTTATTGACTCGAACAATAAAGAGTAGTCCCATTTAACGTAAAAAAGTATCTAATAGGTATGTCGGTGATGTTTTTAATCCTAAACCTGGCCCTGCGACCTACAATGTCTTTTGCTACCTACTGATACTAGACCAGTGATGATTGAATTCAATGACAAGTAAATTATCTTATCTTAGTAGTTAATGAACTCTACTGTATCATAAAATAAAAATAAAAACTAGAAATATCAATGTTACAAATGAAGCTAAACTTTTAACGGCTTCAAAAGTCTAAACTACGGTACAGTATGTTCCAATACTTACTCATAAAAGTTTGAGACAAATCAAATAAAAAAGCTGTATGAGAAAATATTGAGTCATACACAATAATAGATATTATGGTGATGAGGAAATATTTTTAAACTTTTTTTTTATTGCGTTGTCAAGTTTTGTGAAAGTCGTTGAACCAGTGCGCGCGCAGCTCTATGACAAGGTGACATGTCAATGTCCGCCATGTTGATTAATTCGCTATATTCCGAATTTTGGCGCCAACTATTTTACATTTTATCTTCTAAATTATTTTATTAATATTAAAAGGCGCGTCACCAGAATGCTAATGATCTTATCATCTAAATATTTTATGCGTAGCTAATTCTTTAAACAAATAATATGCTAAAATTATAACCTAGAATAATAGTGTTCGTATAATATTCGCATAAACTAACACAATTTTCGCAAAATTTTAACATAATCTGTAAGATTATGATTATAAAACCTACTTTTATATAAAATAGCAGTGAAAATTGACTTCAAGTATAAATTATGCAAAAGCTTATTAATAGCATTAGCATACTATATATCTTGAGAAAATAATAATGATTGCACAAAAATTATGTCAAAGTACTCTCAGATTTTACGTCAACAGTTTTATATTTGCCAAAACTCTTATAACCTATTACCGAGTCTAATATTTGATAAAACGAAAGTTATTAGAATTCGAAATGATCAAATATTGATCTATAAACAAATAGATAAATATTGATTTTAATCGCTATCGACGCAGATTAGGCATAGTCACATGAGACCTAAAGGACAGAATGCGTTTTGTTAGTTGCGTTTAGATACTTTATTTTGGAAGGTTTTTTGCGGTATGAAGCGATCCAATAACTTTCCCCTGCTCTGGGCGAAGCAGGGGGGAGTGTCAGAGTTGTACCTACTGTCTAAAACCCACCCATGTTTCCTCTTTTGCCCTTTATAACCGCAAACCGCAACCCCGGCAGGCCCCTCTGCTTTGCTGACATTTCTTTGAAGCGCGCGTGGAACAGTAACGCGCCAAATACGTTAGATATGTTTCGGAAGCCTTAAGTTGCACAATTCATTTAAATAAGTTAGATAAAGCAAGTCGCCACTTCAGTAGATAGCATCTGTCTGAAGCAAGGGTGTGTCACTAGTTAGATATAAATTGAGGTGCTACTTCCCTGTTCAACGAGCAAATTGCCTATAACTAGACAAACCTACCAATTACGAAACATTAACAGAACCATGACATTATTTACTCGATTAAATAATCAAGTCAAATTAAGCTCTTAAACTGACAAGAGAAGTATAAATAATGAAGCCATTTGCAATTTATTGTCCATATATTTTACATAAATCTATGTTTTCTAATAAGGTTTACTGTCAAATTTTTAATTAAATCCCAGGTAAACATATTCAGCTTGATGATTGCTAATTATGTTAGCGTCGAAATCTCTAAATAATTTAAATTTTATATCTACACTATAAATTTATGTAGGTATAAATATAATTAAAAAAGTGCGGGTGCGGTGTTTAATACAAATTAATACAAAATGTTGTCAGCGCCTAATCACAACGTTTGTTCTTTATTATTTCCTTAGAATTAAAGAGTAAATCTTATCTTATGAAGTTAATTGGAATTAACAGCTTCTTTTAAATGAACCATTTTGTATTACCTATTTTGCGGTTCAACCGGATGGTAGATAAAATTACTTAACATAAGATGGCGACACGTTTTCCTAGGTTCTTCGCACAGCGTGTCATAGCTAACACTATCGCTTAGAAATCTAGGAAGTAGTTAACAGCATGATATATTTTATACTTAAACTATTATGCAATATTACACCACCTCTTGGGAAAAAATCTAAGCGTCTAACATGGCCATACATGCTAGACAAATTAGCATTAACACTGGTTGTAATGAGTACGTAATACTCCTTGACAAAAAGCAAGAAAATAATAATGACGAGAATTAATGATAAACTCTCATAATGGGGTCACAAGAACTTAGGGGGTTGTACAATGATTATATTATAATTCAGTAAACCTATATTTTCTTATAAAATATGGAGGAAATCTATTTTTTTTTTTATAAAAACGTTGCATCATACTATGCATTTCTCTTGTATCGTGGGTGCGTTAACAAACAATTAAACTCACATACATATAGCCAGAATTCCCAATTCATATTTTAATCAACAAACTACTTGACAGTAATTTGCAAAATGCAAGAAAACGTCGAAAAAAATTAATTTCGCGGACTACTCTGGCGCTTTCGCCTTAAATTAACAGAGCTCAAGTGAGTTTAATGAAAATTACATTATTTGGGTGGAAATCGATTTAACTGGCTTTAATATCTGGCAAAATTCAGTCGACCTATTTTCACTCGAGTAGAGCTAGATTACCCAGATACTAAACCTAAGTCACATGAGGTTAATTTTTGCCACACAGCCCAGCACAAGCTGCTGCAATAGGATGGAACTAAATGATACTATGTTCCTATTCCATTGAAAAACATTTCCACAAAGTGATCTACACTCAAAACAAACAATAATTCAACAAAAAACAAAGAACTCACTAATCAACAAACCCAATATAATTCAACAAACAAGAGAACAACATCTAGTCTCGTTTGATCTCCATCACATTAGTTAAATCTAATTTGCTCTCCGTGGCAACCAACAGGGCGTACGCAATAATACCAATCGAGACGCCATATTCGCACGCCTCATCGGACCCGTCGGCGTTCACTAATTTATTTCAAGCACCAACATTTGATACAATATAATACAGATCAGATTCTCCCCGTACTTCCTTATTGCCATGCAAATTTTAGTTATTAAATTACAGTTGGCCTCACAAGACGTATCATGGTCATGGTATTGATGGGAACTATTTTTGTTCAGAGCCCTGGGCTATGAGACGCGGGAAACGAGATGTAGTGACAACGCCTCAGGCAGTTGTTATCAATAAACCTTTTTCCAACTATTTTTGGTCGGCTTCTAGTCTAACAGGCTACAGCTGAATACCAATATTTTACATGGAGCGACTGCCTATCTGACCTTCACAACCCAGTTGGTACTAGATAAAACTATACCCCATAAGACTGTTCGCCGGACAATCGGACACTGATTCCTTGTAACGACTGTCAAATATCTGCAAATGACAGCTGAAACCAACGTCTTAATTTGCTTTCCGTTGCACGGAAGACACAAATAATGTTACTACAATATGTCTCTGAGTTGCCTGAATTCCGCGAAATAGGTCGTATTTACCATTTAAAAAACTGTTTTTGTTTAAGCAGTGAGAGGATGGAGAGGGAGAGAAAGGCCAAAGAAAAGATGAATGGATTGTGGAAGGAATGATATGCAGGAGAAAGGAGTAAATGATCTGCTACGACAATAAATAGAAATCTAACATTTTACCGTCACAAATTTCCGCAAAGCAAAACTTAACTCCATAACATAACATGTGTAATGTTAATGTATGGCGCCACTGATAAGGTTTTATCGTCAAAAATCCATTAGCGAAACCTATTTGTGCTAATACATGAAGATAGTGTTTTCTGTGCTTTATGTCTCAGTTTTGGCGCTATGAATAATTCTTTCTACTAAAATGGCAACTCGTAAAATTAGGAACCTCATTAGAAAGAAGATTGGGACAACCTAATGGAAATGGTAAATTAATAGATTTCTTTTGTGTTTCACCTGTGGGCTTACCTATATTATTAAATAAAAAAAAATGAATTGACATAAGTTACCGAAAACTTTCGATAACGTTGAAAGTCATTATAGAAACGCTGTGAAAGTGATTATCATTTGTTTGGATTCTCTGATACAATCCAATTTGGCTTATTAAATCAATCGTTTTGTAAGCAGCATTCCTACAGTTTATACAAACAAAAAAAACTATCATTTCCGTAGTAAACAATAACATTTAAACTTAAACATTAGCAAGATCTATTTCCAGCGGCACTATTTAAAATAGAGCTATATTTATCTTATCTGAAAGGCAGACCGCTCAGTTCAATAGTTATCTATGACAAAATGGACCACCCATTGTTGTTTAGAAAATATTCGCAAAACGCACCTTATTATTGTTCCGCCATCTTTTATTGTTACAACTGAATTTATTTGTAGCCGAGACTTTAATGTCATGCTAAAGAATTACGCTACGGTAAAGGCGTCGTCAGACGTGTCTGCGCAAATCGTTGAAAGTAAAATTTGCATCTATATGAAAATAATGTAATCATGTTTCAGACAATGCTTTTTCGTGTTACGTCTGAAAAGGTGTGTTTGAATTTTATTAATTGTCTTGAGAACCTTATGGTAATGTTTTGAAATTGTCGTTTACTTACATCAGAATCAAAGACACGGAAATATGTCGGTTCCCTTATTTTATCGATAGTTAACATGTCATAACATCTCTTTTGAAATATAATAAATTTAATGGTTAATAAAGCTATAAGTAAATTTTAGATAAAACATTAAACATAGATAGTCTAAAATCCTAAGGTATTATGACACTTCTCAATTTTGATTGCTTAAAACATGGAAACATCCATCGAAAAAAAAATGAACAAATTCCGAAATAATCAATGGAAATTCATCTTTTTTGATACCCTTTTTTGCAGATGGGAAATCATCAATTAACTTACCCCGCTCTGGGCGGAGCAGGGAAGAGTGTCAGACTTGTACTAACTAAAATCCACCCATGTTCCTTTTATTGCTTTTTATGTTTCGGGGCCACGGCATCTCTTTCGAACAACCCGCTACCCCGACAGGACCCGCAACTCCGGCAGGTTTTTGAATCTAAGATTTTTTTAATTTTTTTTTTCAAAACCGTTTACAGTTACGTTCATAGTACCTAACAAAAGAGTTTTAAAACAAATCTCGTTTTACCGCAACAATTACACCGTGCACATACAAACAGCCCTTTACAATGTGACAGCAGACTGTTATAAAATAATACGAGCAGAATGTTACCGTAACGAATCAGTTCGAGTAGTCTCGTTTCAAGTCGAAAGGTTATCGTATTGTATCGTACGTAACCGCATAATATTACGAGTGTAATAATGAGGCACGAGCTGCCAATAGAAGGATACTTTGACATTAGTTTGCGTTTTTCTTTATTTTTACGATATTCGACTGAGATTTAAGACTTATAAACTATATAAAATTGACGGACAAGGACAAGTCGAGTAACAAACATACAAAAAAAACGTAAAAAATACTGGATTCGAAAAGAGAGACAATAGAACAGAGAAATACATGTCACAAGGGTTAATAGCTTATGTCAAATAGGATTGACACAAAAAAAACTGAAAAGTTAATGTCAAATCCATTTAAAGTTTGTAGAAAAAAGAAAGCGTTTTGAGGAATTCCGAAGCTTCCAGGAAAAACTTCGTCAGAAAAATGGAGAAATAAAATAAGAAAGTAATAACTTAGAAAGTAAAAACTTTGGCAAAAACACCTAGTAAATCTTCTCATACATATTTTAATAGAAAAAAGCAGACTGTTTAAAGAAACAAGAGATTATCATATGAATGAACAGATAACATTCCTGATTCACTCATCATCTTCGTCATTCTCCTGACCTCTATATTTCTCTTTGACAATGATGAGTTAGCAGTCTTCTCTTTCCAGCTACTTGCTGAACAATAAGTTTCCAAACTAGATATATAGACATAGAATAACAGTAGGTATACAACGTATTAATAGGGTGGTGCAATGGGCGGTCCTATCGCGAAAAGATATACTTTCAAGAAAACCTTTGCATGGATTTAAAGAAGGAAGAGAGACGGTACTGTAGATAGTCTGTGGTGTTCCATAATTCAAAACAAATAGCTACATTAAATGTATTTATTAACAATATTTATTAACAACTTGGTGTTACACTTGAACTTGCATTCCATTCCATTTAAATAATATTAATTATTTAACTTGTAACGTCAATAAAAATCAAACGTTTATTTATATCCGCAATAAATCACCAGAATTTAGTGCCGTACACATCTGATTAATTAATGATTTATTCGCTTTAATTAGCATGGAACTTGCTTAACTAGTTTTTTTATTGTTGCAATAACAAAATGCCACTGTGTTGTAAATCTTTTTGATGGTACGACCTCGTTATACTAAATCTAGGTCTGTGGTTAGTATAGAAACCGGCTGTCAAATCTCATGTGTTGATTTGATGAGTCTACCTTTAAAAAAGTATTTATGTGAATTCAGAACCTCCTCTTTTTTTCGTCGGTTAAAAATACTGCAAGTCATCATTTGACAAAGATTTGAAAATATCATGTTGGTTTCTTGTTTTCGAGAGTAACATTTTTCCTACGCAAGCATCATTCACATACGAATACCATATGATTAGAACATAGTGTCAGCATTCAGTAGTATATTGGGGTCAGCTTCTAGTCTAAACAAATGCAGCTGAATACTAATGAATACTAAATAATAATTAGTAATAGGTAATACGAAAGAAAAAAATTCACTGGAATATACATTAATTTACCAATTCATGAACAATAAAATCTTCAGTTACTGATCTAGATACCGTGCATAACGCACTTCACCTTTGCCTCTTACATTCCAGACGGAATGAGAATTTACACAGAAATTATTATTTGAGATAGCTAAACGTACAGTCAGTAAAAGATAAAAGTAAACAGGATCGTCAGGTTTAATTAAGTTTTATTTTAGAATCCGATCAACGTTTTCAACTCAAATTTCATTTATTTATTAAACTGTTTGTTATCTATCAAATAAGTTTAACTTTATTAGCAAAGATTCCAAAATTTAAACAGTATCTGACGAGCTTGGTTATTTGCATTGCCTTTGCTGACTGTACTTTTACACGGCATTCACTTCATTACGATATTGATATCTAAACCAAGCTCACTATTGTGTGGAAGTGACTTCAATGGCGTTTGTCTTCTAAACAGAAAAGTTATATTTGAACTAGGTCATTGTGTTTGTGTGGTTAACATCATACGAGTTACTATATGGTGCATATTCTTGTCAGTAATGACTTTTATATACAAGGTCAAGCAAAATTATCTAGTGGAAATCTCCAGGTTATGAAATTCTGCAGCATGTGATGGGATTTCATTACTTGTACTAACTTAATTAGGTCCTGGGTTTTAGAGTATGTGTGTGTGTTATGTACTTAATTCTAGTATCACAGCTGTTTCTTTTAAGATAATAATTAGGTGTGCCTACCACTTAATAAGTACATAAGAAAAATAGTAATAGATTTAAATGCAATAAATACGAGAAAAACGGGTCAAGACTCTCAAGTAAAGGCTCCTTAGACTTTCTAAGAAACTGACCACTTTTCCTTTCATTTAATAGTTTTATAAAGATACGATTATACTAATTCTCGGTATTTTACTGCGACATGATGTCTGTAATAACGCATCGTAAAGAATGAGCTTATAGCTCTACCGTATAAACGAGTGAAGTAAGAAATTGCATTGTGTTTATAATGCTAGTAATTCAGAGAGTAATTCGACAAAATCCTTGTCTGTGGTAATTTGTGAAAGCTTTAGGTAAATCTTTTGAAATAATATCACTTTTAGAAGAAAAGATAAACCGGCCAAGAGTGAGTCAGACTCATGCATCAGGCTTTCGTACAAACTTGCGACGTAAATAGCCATATCTTTTGACTGCGTAGACTTAGAGAGTTGAGCTGACGACACGGTTGGCGCAGTGGCTGAGTGATCGACTGCTGCGCTGCGTGTCGCGAGTTCGATCCTCTCACAGAATAAATATTTGTATGGCCTACAGATAGTTGTTCCAGATCTGACTGTTTGTGTATTTGAGCACGATATAGGAGAAATCCTAGTGTGGGGCAGTAAAAAGAGACTATACGGTTTTCATTTCAATTTGATACCCAAGATAAAAAGTCTTGACGGACAGACAGACAGACGGCAACAAAGTGATCCAATAAGGGTTCCATTTTTAGGCTAGGCTTAATTTTTTTTGGATGAGATTTCATCGAATTACTACTCCCGTTCAAAGCGGAGCAAAAGAAATCTCAGACTTAAAACCCATCCATGTTTCCTTTATTACCCTTTGTATCTCTTCAAATAACCCGCAACCCTGGCAAGTAGCGACCCTGGTGGGCCCCTCTGCTTTGCTGCCTAGCGGTCATCATCATTTTCCTGCCCTTGTCCCATTCTATTTGGGGTCGGCGCAACACGTTTTCTTCTTCCATTCTCCCCTATCAGACGTCACGGCATCATTTAATCCATTCTCCTCCATATCATTCCTTACATAATCCATCCATCTTTTCTTTGACTCCTCTCGCTCTCCGTCCTTCAACAATCAGATCCATCACTCTTTTACATGTGCTGTGATATTATTTTTACATATACCACGTTTGGTGTAACAGCTAGTTTTTAAATAATATGCGAAGGCCCGCACAGGCTTCGCACTGGTGCAACATTTTTAGGGAGTTTTATATCCCTATAAGAATATCAGCGCTCTGACATGGCTACCATCTTGCAGCACCATGCTGAGATACATACACCTTTTGAACTCTTACAGAACCAATTTAGTTATTTGTCTTATTTTTAATTTAGTTTTTTGTATTGCTGGTTATTTTTATTAATTTTGTTTTATTGTTTTGTCGTGTACCAATGTTATAAACAGTTTTTTTTCTCTTCTTTTCTTTCTTTCATCCTTATTTAGGACTGTTCCGAATAACTATTTCATACAAGCCAATTCAAGTTCAATATTATATTGTTAATCGGCAACATAGAAAGTAAGCTCACATTAAAAGCTTTATGGTCACTATTAAACAGCCTTGGAGTTTACTTAATTAACGCCATTATCTCTTCGACAACTTTAGATGGCTTTATAGAAAACATAACCAGTTTATAGCGCACCACTGTTAATTCAAACCACTTAATAAAAGTTAACAAATGTATTGTGTGGGCGAAATAACTTCTAAATTAAAATTAATGTTATTTAAATCACCACAGCCAATAAATAACATATATACCTCACAACGATTTTTTTTATACCGCCGCCATTTCATTTTTTAATGTTCTATTTTCAAAGTTACCCATTATAGAAAATACTTTACGCTGCCATCTCAAATTTTAATTGGAACTAAAAATATTATTCTGTAAATAGTTGTTGCTTGCTTTCCTCGCGAACGCCACCGTTCAACTCGTGCGCAGCGGACAAGTTAACTTGCTTTATCGTAGAGTCATTAATCAAGTCTCACACTTAGCCTTTAATAATTATAATTAATAATTTTATCACGTATTCAGTCGGGATACAAGCTTGCCACTTGACAGGGCTCACATACGGTAATAGTTACCGATTTATTACAGATAACAAATAATTTAGTTTTTTTTTATCATTAACTGCTGTTGGTGTATATGATTTGAGTGTGAGTCAGGCGGCACGACTTTGAAGGAATGTTAAAAATGTCTACGTGAATGAAATACTGAACATCACATTAAAAATTTTAAGCAACTATTTATCAATATAAAGGATTTTTACTATTGTTTAAAGTGTTATCTAATTCTTATGATTAGCTTGTACTGTCCCACTGCTGGGCAAATGCCAAACTTTCTGCCGGTCACGATTATGCGCTTTGCTTTTCCAATACTCAATGAAGATATACAAGTGTTAATAAAAAGAATATATATTTATTTTAAGCTACGTACTTTTCAAAATGACTTCAACTTTAACGAAATCTTTTTTAGGGTTCTGTACCTCAAAAGGAAAATACGGAACCCTTATTGAATCACTTTGTTGTCCGTCTGTCTGTCTGTCAAGGCATTATATGCCGAGAACGCGTAGATGTATCGAGTTGAAATTAAAACCATATAGGTACTCAGCTCTGTAGCCCCTTTGTGCTATGACCCTCTAAGTCTACGCAGTCAAAAGATATGGCTGTTTAGTGTTTACGTCGCAGGTTTTTTTTGCGGATGGGTAATCATCAAATAACTTCGGAGCGGGGAGGAGTGTCAGACTTTTAGCGACTAAAATCACATGTTCCTTCTTTTGCCCTTTATGTTTCGGTGACGCGGTATCTCTTTAGAACAACCCGACCACAGCCGATGGCCCTCTACTTTGCTGATATCTCTGCTAAACGCGCCGTCAACACGGAATGTCGTCACTATGAACGTACCCTTACCAATAACTGATATCAAAATAACATTCGAACATTGTAAACACGGCAGTACATCATTGATATTTCTAATTGTCACTAGGAAGACATAAACACGTTAAAAGATTTTCGATAACAGTCTGGATATACATCGACGCAATTCACTACAAGTTGGCTCTATTTCTCAGTAATAAATCTTTCGAAGTAACCAGTCCTGTTTAGATTCCTGCTTTCGAATTAGACTGATATTGTTGCTTATTATAATATTATTGCGTAATATACTCCTTTATGTACTGAATGAGGAAACAGCTTTGATTTTAATCTTTTTTGTTTACGATCCGCACCCAACGCTTATTAGTTTTTAGTTAAACTCACTTTGTGTGTTGGCTTAAAAGATGCCGTTTATAAAAAAAAAACTAGTTTACAGTTTAACTATTGATGACTTGAATTTGGAACTGAACGATTTTTAAATTTCTCGTTCTTTTTCTGTGATACCATGCAAAAGTTTTAATTAAAAACAAATTGACATAAGTATAATTTTTTTTTGTAATTTTTATTTCAATCTGTAACTAACCAACTTCTAAGTCAATGCCTACTGTTTATGATAGAGTTAGTTATTTTTATATTTTTTTATAATTAATATTATTTATTTTTATAATTGACAGTATGCATGAAAGAGGTTCGCCCTTTCATGTTGATCTAAATTAATTAGTCTAGAGTATTTCATATTTCGTCGACATATGTACAGTCAAGATCAAAAACATGTACCTACACACTTACCAAATATTAAATGCGATATACTCCTACTATATGATTGACGATTTACAGTTTCACGAACATAATGTTTTAGAAGCAATACTATTTCGAAATAAAACTTATCTCAAACTAAGGAAATCGTTTTCACGAGAAAATCGCTTTTGAATTTTGGTAAGTGTAAAGATGTTATTGCTTGTGACTGTACCAGGCTACATTCTGGCTACTGGCCAGTTCTACTCGCTAGTCTAGAAGAAAACAGTAATAGTGTTACACAATACGCAATTATCATATCATTTTATAGCCAAGCTCTGGTTACGGTCCTAACTGTTTCTGAATTTAACGATAAGATTAAAATTTGTATCTAATCTGTAAAACTGTAGAATTATCAGCCTGTTTAATTCACTTGAAATCTATGGATGGAGTAATGAACTGAATTTGATCGATACAATAAAATGAAATTGAAGTGTCTGATTTTAATTTTAAAATGGCAGCCTTGATACGAAAGTATTTGAGTTACTTTTATCAAAAACACAATTATTGATTTTATTTATGTCTCTCTGATTGTCTGTCTGTTTGTTCTGGCATATCCGAAATAGCGGTACCGATATTGACGGGGCTTTTACAAAGTTGATGTCATAAGTATTAACTGAGGTAGCTTTTAATTGACGGCACGGTTGGCGCAGTGGTTGAGCGAGTCGCGGGTTCGATTGCCGCACTAAACAAATATTTGTATGACATAGTTGTTTCGGGTCTGGCTGTTTGTGTATGTGGGTTTAAATGTTTGTAAGCGCACCCATGATACAGGAGAAATTCCTAGTGAGGGGCAACGTTTTTTTTTAAATACACTACATAGGATAGGATGGTTCCGTAAAAAAAAACTATTCAAACAGGTAAGTATTTTTTATAATTATTTTCGAACGTAGTTAACTCGGGCAACAGATACGCTATAAAATGTATAGGGGATTTGAAATGAAATTCTTATAAATCCTTACTAATATTATAAAAGCGAAAGTGAGTTTGTTACCTCTTCGCGCTTTAATGGCTACACCGATTTTTATGAATTTTGGTACAGAGATAGTTGAGAACCAGGAGACGGACATAAGCTATATTTTTTTTTTAAGTGGGATGTGAGGGAGAAAGAGGAAAGAAAAGGGAAAACTTAGCGTTGCTATTACAAATCAATAAGGCGCAAGGGGAACTGTGTTACCCCAAATTTAACGCGAGCGAAGCCGCGTGCAAAAGCTTGTAATAGAAATAAAACAGTCTCAAGATAAAACACACTGCTGCAAATCTTGGAATTAAAATAAATATCACGAGATAACAAAATTACATGTAAATTGACGCTTTGGTACCCAGTCTAGTCACAGTCGCTTGTTTCAAACAAACTAATTACCATCAATTCTGCTTCCATTAACTTCATATTATCTGCGCAATAAATGCAACAATAACACCGCACAATGTCCCTGTCAACATTAATATTATATATCAATGAATATTAAACTACTAAATATCCGGAAACAGTACAAGTATCTGACCAAACTGGATGTTACAAATAAGCTATTCATTTTGTTGCCACCATACAGGAATACAACAAAATACGAATTGTAGGTGGTATTTCGTAATGGAAACTGCTATGTATTTAGATCTGCTTTCACGATTATTGAAATGAGACTTGCTCGTTGGTCTGCTAATATGACCGCTGAACACGCGGTACCTGAATTAGAATCCAGACTCGGCCAAAAGTTCGTTCAATAATATTTTAACAGACTTTTACTGACTAAAACTCACCCATGTTCCTTCTACACCTTACCTGGTATAACCCTTTGCGTTCCGAGCCGTGGTATCTCTTTCGAACAACCCGCAACCCCGAGGGATAATACCCTCAGAGAATGGTGAAAATGAGTGTATCAGGAATGTTATCAAAACTAGCATAGGATAGACATTCAAAAATGCCTGTAATGGAGTTTGAGTTTATCTGTTAATCCTAATAATATTTTAAGTTCGAATGTTTGTGAGGATGTTTGAATGTTTGTTACTCTTTCACGTAAAAAGGGCTTATAGGATCTTGATGATATTTGGCACAAAGGTAGAATATGGTCTGGAATAACACATAGGATCCTTTTTTTTCGATATCATGCGGGCGTAGCCGCGGGCGTCGGCTAGTTCATAATAATTATCTATTATTTACTTTAAACAGTACGCTTCTTAGGGGTTCCGTACATCAAAATAAAAAATACTTGAGAATTGTCAATGGACACCCGGATGAAACGAAGTTATTATTTATTATGTACAAAAAACCTATACACACTCAACAAAAATAATCGTCGCGACACCACACTGTTCAATGCGAAATAAAAAAATGAAACGAAAATAACTGGCTTGCTTTCTATAAGAGAGATAGACAGATAAACACGCGCCGCCGCACTATAGCAAAAAGTGTCGTTACAACTTTTGGTCTTAATTCTTGTCGTCTAGCCCGCTTTCGCAACGTGCGATAAGGAACTTCGTTCCAAATAGGATTATAGGATCACTTTGTAGTCCGTGTGTCGTTAAAGCATTCAAGCTTAGATTGTGAATGAAATGAATGTGGGTGTACTATTACACCTCTGCTTACTACTTCAGAGAAGAGAAGCGTGTTGTTATGTTAAATCAAAAGGCGTGTGGCCTAAATATGCACACTTTTATCTCAAATTTGGTTCAAGTTCAAATCATATGAGCTCTTTGAACGTTGTAAAATTAGCAGCATGTGTATTAGAAGTGATTTCTTTTATGATGTTGGAAGGTTTGGTTATTTATTCTGCCGCGTGAGTAGGTTATCAAAGGGATTGAGTTATTTCATTAACTGTATTATAAACGTGGTGTAGGTAATCACTGATCGGGACGTCCAAAATGGCAGCTAAAGTAGAATCATTATGGGATATGAATAACGTAAATGGTCACTATTAAAAATAAATCATATTATTATTTTATCATTCTACTTAAAAACGGTATTTTAAACCTCAATCTCCAACCTCAAGACTCAATAATGTATTTATCATTTATAGATATTGGATTATTGGCATGTTTTCTTAATGGTAATATTTTCCCTAGACATAGTCTTAAATTATTACGATTGTTTTCTTCTTAACAGTTCAAAGACACACAAGAAATAAGCAGAGGGTCTAGTAGATAATAAATGACATGCTATCACCGCCAAAAACATAATGCGATTATATTATAATCTTAGCTACTGCAAAGCATAAACAATCACGAAATGCTACAAAAAAGTTTGCTTCTTGTCTATGCCCTCAGGTCATTTAAATGATTACCTATCACATCATGTTCCCTTTAACAGACAGACCGGCTTGAAATCATTCTCTTCTACATAGTTAGACAATATCCAAAGAAATGTCTTTGACGTTAGTTACTGATACAGAAACGTCATATCCGCTACAGTTTCTTAGTAATTGATTCACTTTAAGCACAACAATAGTGCGCCCAATAAAGTAAGTTAATTCAACACTGGTACAGATAGCTACATCAATGAAAAATATACCATTAGCCACACAGGAAATGTAATCAATTACATACTGTAAATCTACTTTAGTAATAGATACGCATTTGTCAAGCATTGTAGTATTAGAACTGGGATTTCAATTAAGCGTATTGAAGTGAGCGGGTAAGGCAACATTGACATATGTTTTGACGTTTCAATCATTGTTGTATTTGACTGTACCTAGTAGGATAGCAAATAAATTGATTAGTGTTTTTCTTTTCGTGGTAAGTGGAGCTTGCAAACCCAATATATCATGCATTGAGGCTTTGGTCGTGTCCAACAATTGCGTTAGTTTTTGAAAGAGTCTGTTGTGTTACCTGTTCAGTAGTTTGTAAACTTTTTACCCTCGACGGAATCGAACATGTACCTATATGCCAGTGGCGTAACTATACCAACTGGGGCCCGTGGCTAATTCATTTATTGGGGGCCCAAGGTATCAGTTAAAATCGTCACGATGTACTTACTTAGTTTAATTTTAATAAACCACTTAGTAGTTATCAAAGACTAATAATAATTTTACACTAATTTAAGTCTTTAGTTAAAACAATATAAATTATACTTTCCAAGTAAAATAAAATACTCACGAACAATAAGAAAAAATATTTCTGACCTGGCGGCCTCTTGGGCCGGGGCCCTTCTGGGTCGGGGGCCCGTGACATTTTGCCAGTCCTGCCACCCTATAGTTACGCCACTGCTATATGCATTTCGGTAAAGAGTTTAGTTTAGATATTTGTATGCAATTTAATGTTACCATTTATGCATCTCGGGTTAAAAAGCTTGCATGAATTAGACAGGGTTCCATTCTCACTAACATTCGCATCTATACTTATATACTTATACTTATCTATACTATATCTATACTAATATTATAAAGCTGAAGAGTTTGTTTGTTTGTTTGAACGCGCTAATCTCAGGAACTACTGGTTGGAATTGGAAAATTCTTTTAGTGTTGGATAGTCCATTTTTTGAGGAAGACTATAGGCTATATAACATCACGCTACGACCAACAGGTGCTGAGCAGCGCGGGTGAAACCGTGGGGAACAGCTAGTTTATAATAATAAGTAGAATGAACCAAGAGAATTAATCTAAGGGTTAATTTGTTAAATTTTTGATCGTCGAGTAACACTCTGCGTCATAAATATGTGGCATATGATTGATAATTTGACATGACTTGGCCGACAAGTTTTATTGGGCTATCATATAAATTCTTCAAACCTATTACCGTAACTTATACAGGGTGGCCAGTTGATAGGCGTCCAAAGAAAAAAATTAGATGCCTTATGCTAAGGGGTACCCGAATTACCCCCATGTATGTTCCGCGATTATTTGTAGTTTAGGAGCTAGAATTTTTTTAAGTACTTTTTTCAAAATTTTCACCTAACATTGGTTTTTATTTTTTATGTCTTTATTCCTATCATTTTTAGATATTCTTTTTTGTGGAATCTATTAACGATAGCAATAGCTACCATGCAAAAAAAATTCGTTTGCCTAGGCATTGTAGAACTTACCACAAAATTAGTGAAAAGTTCAAAATTACCATTAGAGTTCGAAAATCAAAAATGTTCAGAGCTTAAAAAAAAATAAGTTAGGGGTGCCAGAGGTTTCTAAATGATCTTAAAAACTTTTATGGACCTTCAACAGACAAAATCGGTAAAAAAATATAGAGCTTGATCGGGGATTATTTCCTGTAATTAGCGTTGATAGCAATAAAGGTATTTTTACAGTTATCGTTATAATTTGGGATTTCTTTATTTTTGCCACTTTTATCATAAAAAAATACGGTAGATAGTTTACAAATTTTATTAAAACACGTTTCAAAAGGTTTCCAAAGTGCCGCCTTACCACCAAAATACACAATCTACATCTACGGAGGAAATTGTCTTTTAGTTATAAACCATGTCTCGTCTCAGTGTTAAGTTAACGTCTGACAGCAACATTGGTAATTCTTCAAGAACTCTTTGTAGGTGGCTCCATTGAGCTTGGACAGCGGTCTGGCTATGGCTAAAATTTTATTAAAACACGTTACAAAAGGTTTTCAAAGTGCCGCCTTACCACAGAAATGCACAATCTACATCTACGGAGGAATTTAGTCTTTAAGTTGTCTAAAGGCTTCTCTGTTACATCTTACAACATTTCCCGCTTCTTAAATTTTCCGTTTTAGCTCTTCCTCATTGTTAGTGTCCCGTGCGTATCATCACGAGCCTGGACGGCAGTTCGAATGGTGGTGGTAAACTAACGCTGGACCACATGTTCACACAGAAGCGGTGTTGAAAATTTGATGGTCTTACGGAATGAGGATTCTCGATAGCGGACTATGGAGAATCCATAGCCAGACCGCTGTCCAAGCTCAATGGAGCCACCTACAATGAGTTCTTGAAGAATTACCAATGTTGCTGTCAGACGTTAACTTAACACTGAGACGAGACATGGTTTACAACTAAAAGACAATTTCCTCCGTAGATGTAGATTGTGCATTTTGGTGGTAAGGCGGCACTTTGAAAACCTTTTGAAACGTGTTTTAATAAAATTTGTAAACTATCTACCGTATTTTTTTATCATAAAAGTGGAAAAAATAAAGAAATCTCAAATTATAACAATAACTGTAAAAATACCTTTATTGCTATCAACGCTAATTACAGGAAATAATCCCCGATCAAGCTCTATATTTTTTTACCGATTTTGTCTGTTGAAGGTCCATAGAAGTTTTTAAGATCATTTAGAAACCTCTGGCACCCCTAACTTATTTTTTTTTAAGCTCTGAACATTTTTGATTATCGAACTCTAATGGTAATTTTGAACTTTGGACTAATTTTGTGGTAAGTTCTACAATGCCTAGGCAAACGGATTTTTTTTTGCATGGTAGCTATTGCTATCGTTAATAGATTCCACAAAAAGAATATCTAAAAATGATAGGAATAAAGACATAAAAAATAAAAACCAATGTTAGGTGAAAATTTTGAAAAAAGTACTTAAAAAAATTCTAGCTCCTAAACTACAAATAATCGCGGAACATACATGGGGGTAATTCGGGTACCCCTTAGCATAAGGCATCTAATTTTTTTCTTTGGACGTCTATCAACTGGCCACCCTGTATTTATCGTTTGAGTATAAACTGAGTGATACTACATCTGTATAACATGCAGTACATAACTATTTAATAAAATATTTTAAAATAAACATTTATTTAAGCGTTCTGTGGTTTTATCCCCTAATACGATGTGTGTGATTAAATATTTGTGATATATGCTAGTGATATTTTGAGTGTGTGTATAACAGTGTGCGTGTGTATTGTGTACTTTGTTTTGGGGATGGGAAATCATCAAGTAACTTCCCCAGCTCTTGGCGGAGCGGAGGGGAGTGTCAGACTTGTACTGACTAAAACCCACCCAAGTTATTTCTATTGCCCTTTATGTTTCATGGCCGCGGTCTCTCTTTCGAACAACTCGCACCCCCATGTATTATGTACTTACTTTAGTTTTGTGTTTTGAGTTGAGGTTCAAATAGACATTATAGTACCTTTCACACATTTCCCTTTCATCGCCCTACAGGAAACCTAACAACCATCTTTATGATCAAATTAAAACCAAACTGGTCATCTACATCTCGTCCTAACGAAGTCATCCACATTAACATGCTAGATAAAACCCACTCAGCCAGGCACTAGTAATAAATTACACGTATATTTGACACCCCCCTAGCATTTCTCTGGTTAAGTTGGGAAAGAGGTTGCTTGCTCCGGTTGACGGTGACACGGAATTCGCCGTACCGGACCGGATCGCCCACCGTACGGCAAGCGAACCATTCATAAATATCGACCACGCAATTACGCAATTTAGATTAACACTCAGTAATGGTGTACTGAATTAAAACGCGTTTAATGAAGATAAGAGATTGCGCGGGAATATTTCTGGATGAAGGTTAAGAACCTCTAGGGTGAGGGTTGCCATTTTTTTTATTTTGAAAAGCTCTGATAGATATCCCATTTTTGCAAAAAAAAAAAAAAATTTTAGTCCCTCAAAATTTTTTAGCGTTCCGTACTTCAAAAGGAAAAATAAACGGAACCCTTATTGGATCACTTTTTTGTCCGTTTATGTTTCTGTCTGTCTGTCAAGACCCTTTGTCTCGGGAACGCGTAGAGGTATAGAGTTGAAATTAAAACCATACTCTCAACCCTGTAGCCCTTTTGAGCTGTGAAAATATCAATAATAAATAAAATAACTACTATTTTTAAATTTTTAAATGTTTTTTTTTATGATTTTAAGAAATATTTAAAAATGTAATTTTATGTATAGAAATCAATAAATGGACAATAAAATAAATAATAAATATCTTGGGACAACTCACACACGGCTATCTGATCCCAAGCTAAGCAGAGCTTGTGATAAGGTAACCAGACAACATATACATACTTATATATTTTATAAATTCATACGAATAATAGATAAATCACACCCAGACACAGAACAAACAATCATGCTCATCACACAAAGTTTGTCCTGGGTGGGAATCGAACCCACGACCTCAGGCTCAGCAGTGCTCTAAATCTACACAGTCAAAACATTATGACTGTTCATGTCGCAAGTTTGTAGGGTACCCTCGGTGTGCGAGTCTGACTCGCTCTTGCTGACTCGTTCGTTCGTTAATTGTTCTTAAATATGTATATTGATTTCTCCTGACACTACCTTGTCTATATCCACTCTTTCTTTTTCGTTGGTTTTTGTCTAACCCGATGTCAGAGTTTTCATGCTGTTTTTTTGTCATATCATACCTTTGAGTAATCTTCTTCTACCGAAAAATCTATCGATATTACAAGGCCGGATTAGGCCCAGCTGGGGTAACCCTACTCTTACACAGCAAGCCCATGGCGTTTAATCGTAGTGTGAATAAAATCTATAATTGTATGGCAAATGAATACTATAGATTATTGCCACTTGATAGTGGTTTCGTTTTACCCATTACGTTGTAAGCAACAAATTGTATAAATTGTTGTTTTTAACGTTTAAAGTAGGTTTCATTTCTAGTACTGAACTGTGGTGGTTAGATAATTTTGTTATTTTATAGTTGGTGGTAGCCAACACACCATGGAGTTTCTTGCTCATTCTTCTCCTTAGAGATCTACGCTTTGGAATCGGCGACTACAGTACTTTCACAAGTTATTACCCATGCCTTGTGACAGTGTCTGTAGTTTTTTGTTGTTATCATTATAATATCGACAGTTCAAAAATGTAACTGGCCTACCTGAAATAATAAACCGGGTATACGATAAACGGACACAGAGCAGAGCATCGGAAAGATGAACAAGAAATCTGTTGGCGGTAGCCTGTAATGGACGGTTCACACTGCAGGAGACCGCATCACTTGGAGCAGTAACGATCCTCAGCAGTGAGGGAAGTACGAAGAAGTAGATAGCTAACAACTCACCCGAAGCCAGGGTCTGAAGACATCATAGTCATAGACTAGAAGAGATTTGTGATAAGTGAATGAAACAAACGACTTGAAAATGGAAAAGCTATTTAGTACCACATTTTTGTGTTCTGGGACTTCCCAGGATGATTTTACCTATAGTACGGCCAACGAGAAGCGGTACGAAAGGTCATTAACCTAAAGAACAACTGTGGCGTTGACTATCTAATATTTAGCTCTTTCCATCTTGTGCCTTTGTCGTAATGTCTCGTTCTCCCGGCAAAAACATGACAACGTTAAGACGGGTTCGCCAACATTCGGGCGGCCATTTTAGATGGGGTTTTAGCATGGGTTTTGTTTACATTTGGTATCGCTTCTCGTTGGCCGTACTATAGACGATACTCTATTTACTTTAAGGCGAATGTTGAGTAATGCTTCTAAGTAGTCGAGCCTTAAATCTTAGTACTAAGGTCGCATTTATTCTAGGAATGGCTAAGGCCAACCTAGGTATGTTTAGACTTTTCTCAGCTTGTAATTTAGGTATTTTTGGCCTTATAAGTTAACTAACACAGGAATGAGCGAGATAATGTAATGCGTTATATTTTATTTGTACAATAAGTAGACATATGAATATTTTTTATTGTGCGATGTAGAATTTTTAGTTCTTATCTTGTGTCATAGTTGTCTTTTTTTTTTGGTTACGTCGCTACAAACTATCCATATTCCAGGTTTTATAAAAAAAGGTTTTAGTAACGTACGTAAAGGTAACAAAACCAGAATTAATTGGCCTCTATTGAAACTACTTGTCTATACTAGGCTAGCTTAAAAAGTTTCAAAATAAAAATGATACATAAAACAAAATATTTTGTTCCACATAATATATAGGCGCTAACAAAACATCAAGAAACGGTGCAGGTTTCAAAATTTAAACGTTACTACCATTGATGTCCTCTTGTATGAAGAATTCGCATTTATTTTATGCACTTCTTTTTTTCACAGATTTTTATATGTTGCCAGCTTTTATTCTTAGTAAACACTTCACTCAAACAAAGTCGTTTTAAAGATTACCCTCTTTTTTAAACCACTTTGTGTAACGATAACGTTCCCGTAGATGCTACCGATAGTAGAAATAGTGTTTACACTAGAAATAGTAAAAGAATACTGCTCTTTCTTCATCATCATACCTTAGCATTTTCCCAACTATGTCGGTGTCAGATTTCAGTCAAACCAGTTGCTGCTGAATGAACCATACCATGAAAACCATGAATACCATGGAAAAACGTAGTTTCCATGGTATTCTGCATGGTTCCCCTGTCTTCGTATATGAATCTTAATAAGCTATAGAAAGTCTCAGCTTCGATTTTATACCAAAGTCTAGCTTGTTTAGGTACGGAAGGCTTGATAATAATCCTACTAATAATTTTAAGATATTGAATGAATAAAGGAGAATAATATTACGTAAAAACTACTGAACGTATTTGTCCGAAATTTAGCACGCAGATCATGTATAACCTGGATTAACACATAGGCTACTTATAATCCCGGTTTACGAGCGTGAAACCGCGGGGTGCAGCTAGCATGTTATAATCTTCTTAGTTAAACTTAAATTAATCTTCACATCCCGAGGCGTTAGTTTACTCGAGCTTCGATTACACTCTCATTCAACCGTTTCATTCAAATGAAAAATATTTCTAAATACGAACACAGGCCTAAAGGCACGCCATGACATTGTATTTACATAAAATAATTGATATTTTGCTATCTCTATACAAACGACTGTTAAACTAGTTAAACAAGATCATATCTCCGATACATTTGTGTTAGAATTACACTAGAACTTATTACGAACATAAATATTATTTACGAGCATGCGATGCCGCATAAATTCGATCATAAGTAGAAGAATCATAAAATAAATCTTAAAAGACAATAAGGCAAGGCGTTGGTCGACAGCTCCGCGACTATTTACTATAGTCGCTCGATTTTATAGCGATTTGTAAATCATAATTAAATCTCCGAGATTTTTATAGCTGTCTAAAGCTGATTGGGCACTAAAATACTGTGTACCCGAACAAATTGATAGCTTGCCTATTATGTTAAGATAAGTCAATAAACGGCAATAAAACATTGCTTAATAAGGATTTATTACTGAAGATACGATTCAAGTAAGTGATATAATTGCACTCGACGCAGATGTTGTTCAATACTCACATTATCAAAATGTAGAACAGAAGAGGCCCTTGAAGCGTCATGGCGGCACTGTATCGTTTCACACACGATCACCGTAACGAAATATCACTTATTGAGAATGTCTATAGTGAAATGATACCACTGAGTCACGCCACCGATTTAGCATTAGATTGAAAAATTCCACTTGATTGAAATTCGAAGAACTGTACATAGATTGGTTGTGTTGTAGACAAAAGTTTCATTTTCCGTGCTCATGTGACGCCGGCCATCTCGCAGACGACTCGAGGGCTCGCCGGAGACCTGCGAAGAGAGGAAATGAGTAAATTATTCATATCTGACACTAAATGCAAAAATAACGTAAATATTAAACGTTTGCTGTCACCGACTGTGTCTGCGACGGCGCCAGTAGACAGATATTAAACATTATTACTACCAAATATGGAAAACGTTGGTCTCAGTATTTGTGATAAAGTGGACTGGTATATCCGGCTTCTATTGCCCTTAAAACATAAGCTTTTTACGCCTACAGCAAGTCAAGGTTAGTGTCAAACAACTATTTCTCCAGCCCGTAGTACTCTATATCTAATATAAATGTTCGACGCAGCCATTCCTGATTTTACTCGTGACTATAATTACACCAAGGATAAGATATGAGGTATATGAGCGTTTCACATTGAATCGAGTTGTAAAAATAGAGAAAAAATCGACAACATTCAATGATCGATCACTTTCTGACGTAAAAGCAATAACTCTGCCTATAAATCGTGTATATCTGAAGGGCATAACTACAAATACAACACGCATAGTACGGAATTGCTAACAAGACACAAACTAAGACAAGTGTCACATCTCTTTTAGTCGTTTTATAAGACAAAACCATTTTGTCACTGCAAAGTGTGACCAATATGTCTTGATACTTCATGGCACTGCTTACAGATGTAAACGTCAATTAGCTGTCAAATTAAGAACATTGTAGTTCCTTATTTTGCAGCGTGTCACGGTAGTGTAGTCATTTTGGAATTAGGTAATAAATGCTAAGCTATAAACAGAGATGACATATTATTAACCAATTTTTATGTCACTATGACTAAATTCGGAGGTTCCGACACCGCCATTTACCTTATATTAAAGAAATAAATTAGTTTATGTCACTTTAGTTAACAGGAAAATACTTCAGTAGAAGTTCATTGCCTGAAGAACAGAGTAACAAGTAGACACCATTTTTGCTCTCAACTAAATACCTATTTAAGTAGATAAGCGAAAAAAACCAATCGTAGTTTCACAGTTCAAAAATCTCATCGATATTGTATAGATGTGAATGATGACAAAAAGTCTACTATAAATAGGTAGGCAGTCATTGAAAATTAAAATACAAGTATCAAAAACATGCCTATGATTCACACTATACATTGTTATAGGACGTGATCTTATAACAGTTCAGGTAGCTGTTACAAGTTACTGAGTATCCTACGAAAAAATATATAGGCAGGTAATTAACGATTTTTTTACCTATTTCATCGAATTTTTCATGGTAAGTTTTATCAAGAGTCCAATTCGAATAGATCGATGTTGAAGGCGCGATGATTGTCATAAGAAAACAAATGAACATCAGTCTTTTGCAATTAAGAAGTTGTAGGTTTACATACATACAGCTGATAAGAATTCTGGAAATTCAGAACTATTATTAATCATGAAAGCGTTGACTTTTTTCATTATGGTGATTGGAGACTGAGCATTAGGTTTTCTGTGTTACTGAGAGACATACTAGTAAAGATCTAAATGGTGTAAAAAAATTTAAATGGTCGGACGCAGTTACAAATTTTACGTAGGTTTACTTATATTATTTTCAGCTAGAACGGCCATTTTTACCCATTTAAAAAAATGAGGATGTTCTATTTTCGAACGTATTTTTTTTTGTGTTTTGTGTTCTCATATATTTTTTTATTTTATTTATATTGTTTGGGTAGTTTATGAGATATCATCACCAGATATTTTCAATTCCAGTAGCACGCATAGGCGCGTCTATTATTCTGCCGTCATCTTTCACAATAAAGTTCGAATTCTAAACAGCGTCATTATAAAACTTGAAAATATTTCCAGAATTTTTCAATGCTGTTATGATAACTTATGGTTATGACCAAATCGATTGAACCCATTAAGAATGGCCCAAATAACCTCCGTTATATCATAAACCTTTTATTTAAATAACATCATATTTTATAACGCTTCTTTTGTTAGCCAATAGGCGTGTATAAATAATTATTTAAATAAGTTATTTATCATAAGTGATCGTATAACAATAATATATAGCATTATGAGCTAACCTAACGCATTGTTTAATTTGTCTTTTTTTGGAAATAGGCAATAATTTTCTAATGTTCCCGTTTAACTATATTTTTATACCAAGAAAATTCTTATCCTTACTATAATGTTATAAAAGTGAAACTGAGTTTGTTTGTTTGTTACGTCTTCACGCCTTAACGACTGAACCGATTTTGATAAATTTTGGTACAGAGATAGTTAGGACCCTGGAGACGTACATAGGCTTGTTTTTAAATGTGGGAAATGAGGGAGAAAGAGGGTAGAAAAGGGAAAACTTTGCATTGCTATTACAATAAATAAGGCGCAAGAGCAAAAATTTAGGTAGCCGGTACCTGCAAATCAGGAAAGGGGAACTGTCTTACCCCGAATTTAATGCGAGTGAAACCGCGGACAAAAGCTAGTAAGTTATAAAGTCCACAGAAAATTGGACATTTATAATAATCCAACAAACCTTCTTATGCACACGCTTACCAGAGTCAAGATGGAATACAGAAAGCTTCAAATGCAGTTTCTTTCGAGCATGTACAGATCAGTGTACAAGGTGCTTTTAGAAGTTTTCAGTATCCTTTCGATTTGGCATGACGTGTGGATTAGTTCCTGTCTGTAAAAGTAGTTCCAATTATGAGAACACCTTAAAGTAAAAAAGTCCTACAGAGCCACTGAAAAAAATAAATAAGACAGCAGCAATCCCTTTCAAAACATAGTGTTTTTATTTTCGATAGCTTATGTCAAACAAGTATATTTTTGACGCCCCACCTATTGCCCTTGATGTAACTATGTCTAGACCTTCTAGTATAAAGAAGCTTTTTTGAATTACGGCCAACGAAAAACATATCCAGCAAGTGTATTCAGCCATGAAATTAGTTTCACTTTAAACGTAAAAGCAGTTGAACACGATACAGCTTCTGTTGCCAATCGAGCAACCAACTAATAATATGTAACATCTGCTGAAACTTACATCGACAAAAGAAGGAATCAAAAAGAAGAAAGGAAGTCCTCTTCAGACCTATTAAACACCTTTTTTGACAGATGTGAAATCAAATAACTTCCCCCGCTCTAGGCGGAGAACGGTGGAGTATCAGACCTGTGCTGACTAAAACCCACCCATGTTCTTTTTCTGCCTTCTATGTTTTGGGGTCTCTTCCGAACAACTCACAACCCCGACAGGCGGCGGCCTTGGCAGGCCTCTCTGCTGTCCTCTTAAACACTCGTTTAATTGCGGTTAAAACCTATGAATGATACCGTCATCCCATAGTAATACATACAATTAAATAAAATAAAAAAATATGTTATTTTTATGCCAACACTAAACTAGTCTAAACAGACAAATTAATTCAGATATTAAAATAATAAATCAATCTAATCCAACACAAATATAGTATCGCAGATTCAAACGATCAGTTTAATATCACAACGTTCATTTTTGGCCGATACCCGATCCCGTCCAGTTCCTGACAACTTCCAGACGATGCGCTCTGACAGGTGAGTCTCGCCAACTAATAGCAATGTGAAACATTCTATTCTTGGATGAAATTCTAAAGCTCTTACACGAAGATGTGCTGACAAAATATCGAGTTTGAGAAGTGGTGGGTGGAAACTTCAGAATCAAGAAGGAAACATCTTGAAGAAACAAGCATATCTAGATTTGAAGATGACATATTACATCATCTGCTTAACTTTTTCTCAACTATTAGGGGTCGGCTTCCAGTGTTATCAGGTTCAGCTCACTACCAGTATTTTACATGGAGCGACTGCGTAATCGTTCTCCATAACCCATTTAACAACTGGGTAAAACGACACTCCTTGGTAAGACTGATTGTCAAAATTTCGTACCACTGACCTGTAAACACTGTCAAAGATGTTAGTGGCAGTTTTTATTTAGCCATCTTACGTTGGTCTCAGACCAACATAACACGTATAACATACACCACATCCCAGAAACGCACTCACAAAATACTCTAAGATAACCTGAAGTGGCAATGGGCCAGCTTTTTTAGCCACTAGTTTCCGCCCGCGACTTCGTCCGCGTGGCATAGTTACTTTAGGTAAATGCTTACTTTAAACAGCGTGATGATCGAAAAAAAAATTTTTTTCTCTCCCCTTTTCTTCCTTCGTTCTATCCCTTTTCTCACTTTTTTTAGCCTATGTCCGTCTCTAGGATTCCAACTATCTCTATACCAAAATCGGTTGGGCCATTGAGGCGAGAAGACTCACTTCGGTTTTATAATATTAAGTATAAGGATAGAACCGTTGAGGTAGACGTGTTCTTGAGTGGAGACAGTAAAGCGGCAAGCTTAAGATAAGACGCCCGCAGGTTCGGTGGATCTATGGTCTTCTAGTGTGACTGGTAGCAACTGGATGACAGTTGCGGAGAATTGAGTTGAGTTGCGTGCGATTAAAAAGACCTATGGCCTATGGACTAATGTGTTATAGGCTGATGATGAACGTGCACCAATCTTCAACACCTCACTGAGGCCGTGAAGGATTATTGGCTCACATCTGATCTTGGAGCCTGTGCACTTGTAGTGAAAACGTACCGAATCGGCAACTTGGCTTTGTTAGTAAAAAGTTTAAATAAGATTCATCACATTGAAGTATAATTAAAAATGACCAGTAACACCACCATGCCCATATGTGGATGGATGACCTTTAAATGTTTTTAAATCTTTGACTGTATTGACTTCCTTCGAAGGCATTATACAGGATGAAAGGGATACAAGGGACATAGCAGGGGACTAAGCAGAAACAGTTAAACAACCCTGTATGAAAACTACGTACGACAGAAAAGAGTATGTAAAAATACGACGCTAAAACTTTTCAGCAAATAAAACTTTGAGCTAGCTTTTATTATAATCAAGTTTATGGACGTCTACAATGTAATTTATCCGTTTCACTTTAGAAAAATAATAGTAGACTGTTTATCGATGATTTATATAATCCTAGCCATTTTCTGGTCTATTTTTATGAAATCAATTTTAAAATAATTAATTAAATTAAATAATAGCTTGTGAATAATGATCTAACCACAAGTGTTAAGAATGCTTATATTATGGGACTGCCTAAAGTCGTTGATGATAACATTTAATTTTATTTATTGCCTAATTATAATTTAAGGATAATATTACATAGGTGTTATAAACTAACGACGCGTAAAACAGGATTAATTTGATGTCTCTTAACTCTCAATTTATTCGACTTTCAACGGAAGAAAACATGGTCATTTTCACTTTCTAGCTTTCGTTTGGGTGGTCAACCAACGTTGCAATATTTTAAAGATTTTGTTGTTTACAAATGCTGGTAATTTTGAATCGTTCTGACGCAAATAGCCCGTTGTCAAACTTTAATGGTGGTCATCGAACATCATTATCTTATAAAGGTACGCAATTTATTGCCCGTCTGATGAGCCCTATACCGCGACAGGTTTTGTCTTCATCATTGTGACTCCATAAAAGACGAATCCACATGGATGTGATAAAAATCCTCCTACACGCGAAAACATCATAATATTAATATTTAATAAGATAATAAAGTTTGGGTTTTGTCGCTTGTTCGAATAGGTAGACGATACGGTGTTAAAAAGCACGCGGTTTGTAATTTCAGATGAACTACTAAGAATTTTATCTAACAATTTAAATAAAAACTTGTATAATAACCCTATTTCCCTTGGTTTTATTTCAAATGTCTTGTGTTGACGACTTTGTCAAGCAATGATTTTGTTAACAGCTTTATTAACGCCGACCAATTTGCATGAGATAACACCAGAATATTAATGTTTCAAGTCTATGCTTTCTTTTCTGATCAAACGGCTGATAACTTATTTTATTTACATACATACATTTAACTACATATTGGGTCAAGGAATTTCACTCCCGTAACTTGACCTATGGCGATAACAAATCAATATATCTGACGTTTCAATTTGTATATCGACACGTTTTTAATTTTCTCTTTGTTTATGCTTTCGGAAGCTGTATCGGGTTTGTCTTAATAAATATCTCTCATAGTTGAGATAATGCGCGCGCGGCGTCCGCAGTAATGACTATAAATCTTCACCTGTCTTTCGCTGCATCTTTTTCTTTTGACTTTGATGTGTATATCATCGAGACGTCCTATTACACGTATTAATCTTGTGGAACCGTGATGGTAGACGGTTTTTGTTTTTATAAAATACGTGCGATTCGATTTTTAAATTCATCGTGCTTGTCTATGCGATCGCGTAATTAAAAAATATCGGTTTATTCGACTGTTTTGATGTTCTATATTTTTTCGTCGTAGGCTTGTTCTGTCCTATTGCTGGGAAGAGGCTTTTGCTCCCCAAAATGTTTCTACTTTTCAATACTATTGTTATTATGTATTTTATTTTATTTCCCTGTTTTGTAAATTAAATTCTAATAATAATAGCAATCGACTATCATTGTACAGATTGTCGTGACGGCTGATGGCCGAAAGCCGAAGGCGACCATCTTTCTAGGCTCTTGTTTGGCGATTAGGCGTGATTCAGAAGATGTCCTCGAAACGAGGTACATTGTGAGAAGGTTCCTGTCTCGGAAGTCCTATTTACCGACAGCTTGGACCCTGCTCCCAACACTGGCAGAAACCTACTTTTATATTCCTTTTTTATTTATCTGGTATAATGTGAAAAAGGAAATATAAAAATAAATAAACGAACTGTTAATGATAGTTACAACATTATCTTTTTATTAAAATGTCCTATCCCTGACCGGAATTGGAAGAAATGGTGTCAAATCATTATAGTTACAGCAATTGTCTAAGCAATGTAACAACTGCACAAATACGAGCCATGAACCAATTTACACGACAAACATACGACCATTTAGAGACTACAATACCAATTGACATAAACTATTCTTAAGAAATTCTATAATCGTTCATTGACATTAGTTTTTCCTACTGTTTTGTATCTTCATGATTATACAATCGAATAATTATTATGTATAGAAAATAACTATTGAAACTGCCTCGTTGATCTAGAAGATGCAAGCGTATTTAGTGAGTATGACGTTCTGGGTTCGACTCCCAGGTTGGACGAAGTGGATTATCCATCAGGAATTAGACGGCACGGTTGGCGCAGTGCCTGAACGGTCGACTGCTGCGTTGCGTGTTGTGGGTTCGATCCCCGCACGGAACAAATATTTGTATGACCTACAGATAGTTGTTTCAGGGCCGGCTGTTTGTGTAAGTGAGTCCACGATACAGGAAAAAATCCTTTTGTGGAGCAACGTTCTTTTTTATTAAAAAGAAACGGTGGTGTCCACGGAGTCCAGATATGTGCCCGGCTGATGGTGATAGGCTCGCCCCTATTACTTAAACATAACTCGCGAAATGTGGCTAAAGGTACTTGTTAGGAACGTCTTTGCCTATTTCTTCGTCTTCGTCATCGTCTTTTTTTTTAATGTAGTTTAATTATTCTTTTACGAGAAATTTCGAAAAAACACCGCGTGGCATTGTTACTTTGGGCAAACGCTAAAAGTTAGCGTTAGCCCAAAGTGATGATCGAAAAAAAATCTTAATGTCCCTTTTCTTCCCAAAAAAACTCACTTTCGCTTTTATAAAATTGGTAAGATTAATTATCTCTATTTCCGTACTAAAATTGGTATTAAGCTGTTAAATTGCTATATATCACTGGCTTTCGATGTTCGACTAACATAAAAATTTGTCCTCATAGTTAGTTAGGCGCCTGCTAAATTTATTATTGTCTGCCATTATATGTATTTTTAGCTGAAATCAAATAAATATTTATTGCTGGCGTTATAATATTTCCATATCGGGTTTTTTGGAAAGTGGTCTTGTTTATCTGGGTTTTTAAAAGAATAAAATGCATTATATTTAAATTTTATTGTGACCTCGTCTTTTGGGTTCTGTGCCTTAAAAGTAAATACGGAACCCCTATTGAATCACTTCTTTGTCCGTCCTTCTGTCTGCCTGTCTTTCAAGATTATTTATCTCGGGAACGCGTGAAGGTATCGAATTGAAATAAAATACTCAAGCACTCTGTGGTCTCATGAAGATTTGAAAAAATCATAATCTCTAAGTCTACGCAGTCAAAAGATTTGTCCGTTTACGTCGCAAGTTTGTACGGTACTCTCGGTGTGCGAATCCGTTTTTTTTTACATAAATACTAATAAAATCGCGTGTTTTGATATAATGTCCTTGTTTATTTTTAATCTAATGTGTGCACTTTCATAGAACTGAGTGATTTAGCTAGGTCCAAGTGGACATAATCGACAGTCGACACGCGATGTTTGAATGCTATGGAAGAGTTTTATTATAAGTAGAAAAATGATTATTTACAACAACAACAAAAAAACTAAAATGTACTACTAACTAGTGTTGACAACGTTAAAATATATTTATAAACTATTTTTTTTCTAGCAGGCTCTATCCCACTCCTGCACTAAAAAAAAAACTCTTAGCCTTAACATAAAAAAAAAAGATTTTGGTTGATCAAAAGTAATAAGGCCTATATACCCAGAAGTGAGAGAGGTTGTTTTGCATAAAAATCAAAATTAATTGCTAGCAATAATAATTGAAAAAATCATCTACTCGTCAGCGAGAACAACGATGATAAATGATAAATGATAATGATAAATGATAAATGATGTTTATTTTGCAAGTAGGTTTTCACAAACACTTTTACACGTCTTTTTTTTTAAAACTAGATGAGGCCGGTGTTTCGTACCCGACTACTCTGAGAAGAAACAGCCGAAACAAACTCAGAGGTCATAGTCTCTTTTAAAGTCCAGACAAAAAAAATCTTGGTCAACTTACATGAGGACTATGCAGATTAGTGTCTGAAGTGGTCTTTTTAAGAAAGCACCACACAGATTGAGTGGACCTGTCCAGTCAGTGCAAGCATTTGTCAGTTATCGTGTAGCTCGACTCATAACCCAAGGAGCTCAACGAAACGACGAACAATACCAAAAAAAGGACATTAGCGTAGGTCACTAAATACTCAACTGCCAGAATCGTCAAAAGCAAAAAAAGGTAAATAAAAGTTATGATCCACATGGTCCTCACATTCACAATAAACAACTACTTAGAGACTAGAAAATATTTACAAAATTAAATTAATGAGATCATAATGAAATCATAACATGTCACAATAAAAAAAAAAAGTAAAATCAAATAAATAATAAAATAGGTATAAAACAAAGTAAATATTAATGTCAAATCATTAAATGTCAGTGTATAAAATAAAGGAATGAACAATAAATAAATGAAACAAAGAAAAATTTTGACACTCACTGAGTAAATTAAATTGGAGCAGCTTAATCCCAAGCCTTTTTATCTTCAAGGTAAAAATTAATATTATAGTAAGCTTTAAGAGTTAACTTACGTTTTACAAAAACTTTAAATTTATTGAGGCTTAGTGTTTGAACGTCGTTTGGGAGTTTGTTATAAAAACGTATACATTGACATGTGAACGTGCCCCCTATTTTTTTTAGCCTCGTTGACGGAACGACAAATTTGTGTTTGTTCCTCGTATTTATGTTGTGGATATCACTGTATTTTTTAAACAATTTTATATTTTTATGCGCGTACAAAAGGTTTTCGTAAATAAACTGAGAGGGCACAGTAAGTATATTAATTTCTTTAAATTTTTCTCTGAGGGAGTGTCTGGGACTTAATTTATACATTGAACGAATTGCCCTTTTTTGCAAAATAAAAATAGTCTGAATATCGGCGGCATGACCCCACAAGAGAATACCATACGACATCACACTGTGGAAATAACTAAAATAAACTAAACGGGCTGTCTCTAAATCAGTTAAATCACGAATTTTTCTAACGGCGTATGCTGCAGAGCTTAGTTTTTTTGACAACTTATCTATATGAGGGCCCCACTGAAGCTTAGCATCCAAGGTTAAGCCTAAGAACACTGTGTTATCTTCCGGTTTCAACTCTTCATCCTTGATTAGTACACTGGTTTCCACTTGTTTTACATGAGGTAACGTAAACTTAATGCATTTGGTCTTTTTCTCATTTAGAAGTAAGTTATTAACATTAAACCAATTAACGACCTTTGCTAGAGCGCTATTAACATCGTCAGTAGCTAGCTGCTGACGTTTTAGTTTAAATAAAAGAGAAGTGTCGTCTGCAAACAACACTACATCATGATTATCCTTTATGAGGTAAGGCAAGTCATTTATATAAATAAGAAACAAAAAAGGGCCAAGAATTGAGCCTTGTGGTACTCCCATTCTTACTACAGATCCGGGAGATCTTTTCCCGTTAACATCAACTCTCTGAATTCTACCACTCAAATATGACGTAAGAAGATTCAGAGAGGCGTTCCGGATTCCGTAGTGGTGTAGTTTCCTGATTAATGTTTTATGGAAAACGCAATCGAAAGCCTTGGATAAATCACAAAAAATGCCCAAAGCATCGCATTTATCTTCCCAGGCATTATATATGTGTCCTAAAAGTTCAACACCGGCATCAGTAGTTGAACGACCCTTTGTAAAACCGAACTGTTTGTTATGCAATAACTTATGTTTATTAAAAAATCTTTGCAGTTGCTCTAAAATTATTTTTTCAAAAATTTTACTAAATGTTGGTAGCACTGAAATTGGTCTATAGTTAGTTGGGTCTAATGTACTACCCGATTTAAACAATGGTATTATTTTACTATTTTTCATTAGATCAGGAAACTCACCACGGTCAATACAATCATTAAATATAACAGCTAATGAAGGAGCTACAATGGTTATAATGGACTTAGCAACGTCCACAGAATGACCCCATAGATCAGCGGTCTTCTTAACATTTAACATATGAAAAGTTTTAATTATATCATTACAATTGACATATTGAAAATTAAATTCGGAATCATGGAATGGAACGTTTTCTTTTAGTAAAGCATCTGCAGCAGCAGGTGACGAGTCTAGCGATTTAGTAGTCGATACAGGAATATCCGCAAAGAAATTTTCAAAGGCTGTAGCAACTTGAATATCTGATTTTATAATATTATCGTCGATAGCAAGGCTGTAGTCACTATTTCGCTTGCAAGACCTTCCTGCTTCGCTATTAATAATGTTCCAAGTGGTTTTAATTACGTTACTACTATTTTTAATTTTTGAACTCAAATAACGTGACTTAGCTATAGTACAAACTTTTTTAAAAACTTTAGAATAATTCTTAACATACAAATTAAATTCTACAGTATTAATACAAATTCGCTCTTCATACATATGAGTAAGTACAGATGAATAAGTTACTTATATTTAAAATGACTTTTTTATGTTTTTTTTTTAAATAAACAATATTTTGTGGTGCTTTCACAATTCGTTCGTTGTGGTAACTGAGTCATTTAATTGTTCATCAAAAGTTAAAAAGGCGTTTCTAATCATCGTTATTGAATCTAAACAATACTAACTAAGTTGTGGAGGTCAGATAGGAAGCTATAGTGAAAGCCGACCCCCACATAGTCGACAAAAGACTAAGCAAGCTATGAATCAAGTCTATAATGGCTAGATTACATGATCTTTAATTTTAACAAGGTCATTGATGATAGGACATTGAACGTAAAAATAGGGACAAAAAAATGGCATTAACTTTGTGACACTTAATTTATGTATTGGATAAAATATTAATGTTAATATAAACATAAAAATACTTTACATGATCTGTATCAATTTTATGCTCTTAATTCTAATTTAATGTGGCCATTTCATATACTTACATTAATTTAATATTCCTATAGAAACACGTCTTTAAAAAAAATTGACAACTAGTTTTTGCCTGTGTTTTCGCTCGCGCATAGGTTAAAAAGTAACCCACGGGAACACCCTATCGGGATTAAATGGGTCCCGGTTATGGGTGGTTATGCTTACTAAATTTTATCAAAATCCATTAAGTTGTTATGGCGTTAAGGCGTGATATACAAACAAACAAAATCACTTGCACGTTTGTGATATTATTAACGAGTATAATAAATACATATATGATTCATACAGTACGTATCACTGACCGATTATGCAGATTACATAGTGTTAGGTAACTTCTTATCTATGATGTTGATTCTCCTTTTGACGTTCTGAGCGCTAGTAAATATGTGATTGCGTTGTAACACGTAATCTTTGCACGACTTGTCAAGTGAAATAAGTTGCTTTTGTAACTGTTCTTGTAAATATAGCGGTGACGTCACTATTTGGTTACGGCCTATAGAACCTCTTTGGTTGTCATTTTTTTTTAATCTTTTGTTTAAGCAGTGGTAGTTCCGCGGTAACGGCAGAGGTTGTATGGCGTGGGGTTCGCATTCAAAATCAAGCAGGCTCATTATTTTAAGTTTACTTACTGTTTACGTATTTAAAAGTGAATAAAGGATTCACTTTACATCTTAATTTTTTTTAAATAATAATTACACAAAAACATATTTAACAATTATTAGGTATTTAATAAAATCAATTTAAAAAAACCAGCCAAGTGCGAGTCGGTTGCTTCCCTAACGAGAGCCTCCTCAGGTATTGGTCGAGCCTCTTGGCAATTAAAACACTGGCTGAAACGACTATCAGTACAATAACCGAGTTCCAATATTATTGCACAGTTCTTTTTTTGTATTTAAATTCGTATAAATAATTGTTTATGGCAGTCATGGTCAACTATTCATAAAAAACAAAAATGTTTTTAAAGTAATCTATTCTAATTTCGAATTTATCCTTGCATTCCATATTCTATTATAATCCTGTCCATTTAAGCCTAAATAGCATAGGCGTGTTTATTGTTTTCCTCATATATCATAGGAACGTGTTGACATGAATATCACATATTTTTTATTTTAAGCCGCAATAAATAGCTTCTACATAATAATCTAAAGCAATATGATAGGTAGTAGTATTGTTTTTGGAACAGTCGTTGTCGCAAGCGCTAGGTATCGTTTGATTTGATGAGCCCTATGTCAAAGCCTTACGGGTCCAAAATCCGGGGTTTCGGGTTGTCCCGGGGTTGCGGATAGCTCCGGGGTTACGGGTTGTTCGTAAGATATACCGCGGCTTAAGAACAAAAAGGGCATAAGAAGGAACATGAGTAGGTTTTAGTCAGTAAAAGTTTTACATAGCAGGGGAAGTTATTTGATACTTTCGTATCCGCCAAAAAAAGGCCTCAACTTCAGAGCATAATAAGGCCTCAATGTCGATTTCCAAGAAAATGCCGGTCGCTTAAAAAAGAGATCCTCAGCACGTCCCAGTCACCCCGAGAGACGTTCCGCGCGTAGGGAGCCACGTTATATATTCCGGCCACCGTAGCCGCGGGTCTGTGGACGGTGGCGAATGGATAACTCAATCTAGTGACGACAGACTGTGTCGACGGCGCATTCGTGTTAGGTGTAGAGTTTAAAGAAATTTGTTTTTTCCGAAACTGGTTTTCGGTGAAATACTATAATAATAGGTACAAATCGACCACTCCCATCCAAGCCAACAAGTGTTATGTTGTACCAGTGTGATTCATCATCTGACTAGCCTTTTCCCAACTATGTTGGGGTCGGCTTCCAGTCTAACAGGATGCAACTGAATATCAGTATTTTATATGGAGCGATTGCCTATCTGACCGCCACAACCCAGTTAGTACTTACTGTGTAATGCGATACCCCTTGGTAAGACAGGTTGTCAGAACGGAACACTGACTACCTGTAACGACTGTCAAAGATCTACAAATGACAGCCGAGACAGACGGCTTAACGTGATTTCTGAGGCGCGGAGGAAACACGGTCTGTAACGGGTGGCCACCCATCCACAGACCGACCTAGGCAAGCGCGGCTTAATCTAAAGATCGACCCGAACGGCTGCTATTATTTAGCCACGAGCTCCTCACTACTACTAGTGTAATTATAACTATTATAATCATTAAAAGCTTACATTCCAAACAAAACAAAAGTAATAACAATACCATTGATCAAAAAATAAACATCTCATTCATGGTCTGTCGTAAGAACGCACTGAAGAAAATATTCTAATACACATTGCGATAAGCGTAATTGGGTTATCTATGTAGTACCCATCTCGTAAACAAATAGATTGTTAGAAAAAATATGCTGCGGAGAGCAGACGAGGTTGTGAAACGTATTCGGTGCATAGTACAATGATATTGTAGAGCAATCATATTTTGATATCCGTATTATAGTTACACTATACTTTCTGATAAAACGCGGAAGTTTTTATGTGAGTGTGTATGTTTAAATGGTTGTAGGGATCGGGATTAAAATTAGTACACAGATAGACGTAATAATTCGTAAATTGGTCACAAACTTTGTTTATATTATGATCTAACTGACGCCCGCGGCTACACCCGCGTGATAACGAAAAAGAAAGTAGGTATTCTGTGTATTTTTCCAAACTATAATCTACCTCTGTGCGATTTCATCAAGATCCGTTCAGCCGTTTTGAAGTGAAAGAGTTACAAACATCCATACATCCATCCATCCTCACAAAAAATCGCATTTATAATATTAGTAAGATTGACAGTTTGTGAATACTTTTCGAATTTTATCGTAATTCATATTATACATAACTATTATGATTCTGAAAAACCGGCCATTATTAGGGCCGCTGATTTCAACACAAATGTCAAATTGACGAATTCAACACAAGCAAAACCGCATACAAAAGCAAGAAACATGTAAATGTGAAAGAACTCAACCATTCTATGTTACCTTTTCAAACCGTTAGTGCTATGAACTGTTACCATGGATTGGAGATATTTTCCTCAGCGATTGTATATTTCTGGAGAATAATAACCACCTCCACGTGAGCGAAGCCGAGGGTAAATGCTTGTTTTAAATATTTAACGAAAAAGAAAAGAACACCACTAGTTCGATAAAAAATAGATATTCCATTGTTAAAATTTTTGCGGCTCGCCGTAGGTAGCTGGAATTTAAAACGGTTCAGACTTTTTATTGAAAAACGGCAAAAAGTACTTTATAAAGGTGAAAATGTTAAGTAGGTGGTAGCAAAACATGAGATAATCTTATTATGTAACTGTTTATAAAAAGTATAAAATATATTATATAAAGTTTTGTAATTTTTATATATTTTATAAACCGTAAAATTTTCAGGTTTAAAACACTATTCTTTTGAGTTTTGAGTAAGAAAATGCTATATGCTAAGCTATGCCTCTTTATGAGCCCCCTGCTCATATATTGCTGCAATACTAAAAATCGATGGGTAGACTGCGTAGAAAATAATAAAAAGGGAGTGTTTCATGGTATGTTGACTTGACTGAAAAAAATTACACGCTGCGCCAATTCCACACAAATTAGAGTAAGGGCAGAAGAAAGATGAAAGTTAGTTCTTCGACTGCCTTGAAGGTCTAGATTACCCAACTTTAGCCTTCTTTAGTTATGGTATAATGGTATTTCATATAAATTCTTATCAAATGTTAATTTGCAATTGTTACTAACAGATATTATAAGAAACAGTATGTAATAAACAGAATTCTCTAAAACTACCAAAGCAATATAAATTAAATTAATATGACATCACCTCAGGATTACAAACCCTTTCGAAAATTTTGAAAGTCCGCCCAAAATAGACGGAGCAATTTCGTAATAAACATAAGAACAGTACAGTTGAATTGCAAACCTTCTTCTTTTTGTATAGATGCTGGTTAAAAATACTGGTTGGTTAAATAAGATTTTTCAATTTATCAACCGTCTAATGGTAAACGTTGACTTGCTCAAAGCAATTATGTCGTTCCAAGCAAAAACGCCCAGTCCTGTTGAAAGTACTCTATAAGTGGAATCTTTATTGATTCGACGTTTTACGGGATTTTTTTCTAATTATACTAGTTGTCCACCTTTCAATTACTGCTAGTCGATACTAGCAGTTAGAGTATCGATATACTCTAACTTCTATTTACAATAATGAACCTTTTAAATTGTGGGGTAAAGTTTATTATGGTTCGAATGATATGGAGTTCCTATCCCTCGATTGAAAGTCATCGAATAAGACCACACACGGAGAGATTATTTTTACTACCTATAAGTGTTATGTAATAGATGTAGGTAATCGTATTAGGTAAGTAAATTTTAAATACAATCATAATTTTCAAAATAACACACTTCATAAGACAGTAATATTAAAAAATAAAAAGGCGTGAAAAGATAGCAAGCATAATGTGAGTAATTGGTTACCGATTGATCAGTGATTATCGATATTGCATTTTAATCGACGATCGATTCTGGTTTTAGATAAATAAATGACAACTGGTATTCTAACGGGCTGCACTAGTGAAGTTAGTAGCTACTAAGTAGTGGCCATCGAATAAAAAAGAAACGGTTTGAATTTAGAGAGACTTAAGAAAAAAAAACGTTTTCCGGCCAGCAACAACGTGAATATTTTTTTAAAGAAAAAAAATTACAGATGAAACGAATACTTATTAGATTTCTTATGACAATTTGACTATGGAACGCTCCATAAAATATTATAAATGCGGATTATTAGTTTGTGAGGATGGAATGATGGATAAGTATTTGTTTCTCTTTCAGACAAAAATTATTGAACAGATTTCACTAAACTTAACAGTAATAAGCTTACTTATTACTGTCAATAAGCCTTTGAAAATTACAAACATGTTATAATTAATGAAAATATTGTAGGTACTAAAAAGATACCGCAGGCGGAAGCTAGTTCATATGTTTGCGTGAAAGAAAAAACATTTTCATCCCACCATCTCGGAAAGAGTATTTTTAATCTTCAATATCTGAGTGGAAAAGCCGTTTTTATTCTCTAGAGGATAAAGTAAATTGAATTTAGAACATCGTGTGCACTAAGTTTGTGAATTAAAAAAAAAACATTAAACCGATTTACTGCTACCTCTATGGTGCCGAATTTATCATACAACTTTTTTTTAATTTGTTAAAAACTCAGACTCGGAACCTTCCTGGTGTTTTTTCAATTTGCTTTGTACGCGGTTCTTTACGCGGCATTTTTTCACGTCATTGTTAAACCTTATATTAAAAACAAGAAACTTGAAAACAAGTGAAAAAACTGAAATAAGTGATTCTAGTACCAAACAAAAATATTACACTCAATTTAAATAACTGTAGCAACGTTACTTTAAAATTTTCTTAATTATACCTTACTATTATTTTGTTATAATTTAAAGATTATTCTGTAATACTTACCTGTTTTAATGTAGTAATTAATACCTAAACTGAAATAAAAGTGTACCTATCATATGATTGTTAACGTATTTTTTTTTTTGCAATTAGGTATTTCCTCGCTGAGGTGGAATGAAAAGTTACGTGTTGCACTCGAGTGCAAAGATTTTTCACCTCGTGCTCTTTTGATTCCCTCGCTAACGCTCAGGATTCTAATTTTGAATCACTCGCTGCGCTCGTGATTCAATTTTAGAATCCTTCGCTTGCTCGGTCATCAAAGTTGAACACGCGGTTAAAAAGCAACTTTGCACTCTTGTATAACAAATAACTATTTCCAGCTAGTGTCAAAGTGTTACTGTCACTGGGCGAAATGAATAGATATTACAGCAAAAAGATTTTATGTAAAAAAAATGACAGATTACACGAAACTTTATAACCACTTCCTCTCAGAGTTCAATGTCGTTAGCACTATTATACCAATAAACTCTTCGCATTTGTTACGTAATCGGCTCGTGTCCAATTTGACCATTTAAATCTTCAACTAGTTCATCTAAAAATAATTCAGAACACAAATAACTCGAGACATTGCGTTAATTAAAATTACATTCTTGTGTGAAATATAGACCTATGTCAGTTGCGTAACGGACATTTAGTCTCATGTTGTTGACAGTATGTTTAAAGAAAATCTAAAAAAGGATTCTTTGAATTTGCGGGATAAACACTGAAAAGGTATTATATGGTTTAGGTACTTACTAGTGAAATTATGGAACAAAAAAATAGAACAAAAATTAAATTGCTTAGACGGTAAACTTGAGAAAAAAAAAGAATAATTATTCCCTCTAGCTTAATTGTTGTGATTATAGATATATTTTTTTTGAATGTGTAAATAATTATTATTAAATTACATTTCTTAACATCAAATCGACCAAACAAGGAAACGAAACTAAATGTTGTCATTTAAACGTTAACATATTGTTACTAATTAACGTATTTGCCTTACAGCAGGACCAAAACCATTAATCAACCTGCTTTAAAGAGTTTATAAATAAAAAGTTCACTTTAGGAGAGACAGGTTCAAACTAGCATGTCTAAAATGGACAGCTTTTAGTGTATTTAGCCTAAGGATATTTGTGATTTATTATAAAGTATGTTATTAAGTCCAATAATCATGTATTAATAAATTAGTTAGACAGCCGGATATATGGGGAATAGACAAACATAATAGAGGTGTCTTTATAAAGTCATCTTCCTTATTCATAAATCTCTATTTAGAAACGAATTGATGTATAGATCTGCAATATCGCTCTTAAAGCAAATGGGCCTTAATCCCTCACGTGGGCTTTTATGGCCCACAAACGAACACCATAACCTTGAAAACTCTCACTCTCTCACTGTTGGGAAACAGACCATATCTCTCCGTGAGAATGAGAAGATCTAGAATAAGCCATATTCCCCCACGAGAGTCTTCATGGCCCACGACCACATACATAACCTTGAAAACATTAAAACAAAAACTAACAATAGCACGCGTGAATGCGCAGACGCAACCTGCCCTTTCGTATCACAGTTACCGCTTATCGATACACATCGTAACCGAGCGACCTAAATGCAAACGAAGTCCAATAGAAAAATCACACGATCGGGCCCGTTAAACCATCCGTCGATAGCGTTATCGGTTGGCCCTAAAACGTGCCACAGGACACTGCAGTGCAAACGGCTAATGGAGCCAATCACAAATATCTATTAGTAGAAGCAGTTCTGTGAATGGCGTACATACAGCACAGCAAATGATAAAACATAAATAACTAAACATAAAAAACATTTTTTTTTTTGTTCCATCTCTTACTTTTTTTTTCTTCTCAAATTAAACTTTTTCAATTGTATTTTTTTTTCAAAACCAGCCTCTTTTCTAAGGGCGTTTTTTGAAATTAACCCTTTCTCATAAGAAAGCACAATTTTGATCGAAAAAAACTGTAAGACAATGAAAACGAAGTCACAATAAAGCTAGTTAATAAAGAGCAACGGATCGAATCTCATCGATACAAGCTGCAGGGCTGTGCCCGACGGAAATAAATGCGATTGTACACATTGCCAGAAGGCTACGCTGCACGAACACTGACGAATTGGAAACATTTATTTCAAATACACGCCAGCGTACTTTATCCACATCCCTAGCAGACTGAGATACAGCCACTTTACTCAGGGAAAAATAACATCACGCATGCAATCCCTGAAGCATTTGGCAGAGGTGTAACTACCAACATATCTCAGTAAATGATGTCCCGTAGTAAATAGGGGTGAGGCTCTTTCGATCAACCGAGTCAAAATCAAGACATCGTGGTCACAGAGAAATTCCAGTCAGAAAAACCTAATAAAACGTTGCTCGACCTTGAAATCGAGTCCAGGCTCTCATGATCATGCTTTGGCTCGTCCCCTCCCCCCGATCCGCCTAGAGCGGGGGAAGTTAATTGATGATGTCCCATCAGCAAATGAACTTACGAACACTAGACCAACAGGCAGTCCAGCTAACCTTCCTTGACGTAAAAACGAAATTATTGCAGTGAGAGAAAGAGACAGAGCTGTACAGGATGTCTAGCGCCATCTCTTTCTTACACTGGAATAAGTACTGCTTTAAAAAGTCACGGTAATCCTTCAGATTACACTTGTAAATATTTACGTGAGCCTTTTTTCTTAGCTTTCCTAAATCACCATTTGATGTCAAATAATATTAATAAATCTGACGACAAGATAATATAGGGGCATAATGCTTAAAATATTTTTTATTAATCTGATCTAATATACATATATAGAGTAATTTACAGTTTAGGTCTAACATTGCTGAGTGACCTTCAAACGTTAACCTTAAAGCTAGCTAATAAGGGCGAATTTCACCACTAAACGTAATCTGAAGTACTCTTCACACAGGGCACGCCACAATAGTGGCGGTAAGTCCCCTCTTTGAGGAGTGGCTGGAGAGGCGTCATGGCGTCCTTACCTACCGCCTGACGCAGGTCCTCACCGGACACGGAAGTTTCGGGAGGTTCCTGCACATCATCGGGCGGGAGGAAGCGCCCGGGTGTCACCATTGTGACGATCGCCCGGAGGACACGGTGGAGCACACAGTGGCGATCTGCCCAGCGTGGGCGGAGCACCACGGTTTTAGTCAGTACAAGTCTGACATGCCCCCCCGCTCCGCCCAGAGCGGGGGAAGTCATTGGATGATTTCCCACCCGAAAAAAAAAATACTCTTCACACGGCGTTTAACAGCTGTCACAGTCAATTCACTGTAATATTGATAACTAACAACTCTTGGACGCTGTTTAGATGACTGTACTAATCGTGTTAGTTTCCTATGGTGTTATTCGCTCTAAGATTATAGTTAGTTACTGAACAGTATTAGTGTCATAAGTGTCATATTGACACTGACAGATTTTACAGATGTTTTTGATTTGTGAAAAACGCTCTTTGATTCCTTAAAGATCAGTAAGTGTAATTGTCTGAAATATGTTCAAAAATTGACAGTCTCAAGAACATTGACACTGAGGAATATGGAACGCAGTTTAGATGTCCTAATCATGTTCAGGCTTTTTCGGTGAAATCCGCCCCGAGATTACAAAAAGTTCTTGCAAAGTTACGCATATAGTTACAGTTCTTTTCCTCGAGTTTTATCGAAGTATGTTAATTAAGCAGAAACGTTTACATTTATGATTCATAATAGTAGCAAGCGGTGACGTCATCAACAGAAGTGTTAATTGTGAGAGCTAAGAAATTATTTAACAACTACATACTCGGCTACGGAAGAAAAGGAAATATAAACATGCTTTTGTTTACGATGTTACGAGTACTGCAACTGTACTAACATAAAACGTAGTGTGAGGAAATAGAACAGTTGATTATTTTATTTTTATGTAGTGTAAGACATTTTATTGTTAACGATATGTTATTTATCGTCGCAACTATATATCGCAAATGTATTAAGTCTTTTAAATCAATCTATATTATCCTAACTAATATAATAAAAGCGAAAGTTTGTTTGTTTGTTACGTATTCACGCCTAAATGGCTGAACCAATTTTAATGAATTTTGGTACAGAGATAGTTGGGACCCTGAAGACGGACTTAAGCAATTTTTTAAAAGTGTTAAATGAGGGAGGAATAGGGAAGAAAAAAGATAACTTTTCTTGGCTATTACAATAAAGAAGGCGCAAGGGCAAAAACTACAGGTAGCAGGGGAACTGTGTTACTTCGAAGTTAACGCGAGCGAAGTCACGGGCAAAAGCTAGTATATAAAGCGATGGGTGTACCGTGTGAAGGATGACGTGGCTTGAATGGAAGTAACTGCTGAGATGCAAGTAACAGAGAAGTATAGATGAAAAATACATAATGCGCCGACCCCAAGTGAAGAATGATCCTAATGATTAAACTTATTGTCTGGTCGGTCTATGGTCGCAAGGCGGCGCAACCTGACGATGAGGTCGTGGGTTTTATTTCCATGTAAGGCTAATTATTATTGGGTATTATTGGTAGCTACCCAAAATTTGCATTTGTGCTGGGATGATGACAAAAGTCACCGAAGTCTCCTAAATCTTCTTGATATTGTCATCAAGAAGATTTAAGAGATTAGGATTACCTCTGCCTAATTTTCCTAGATTGAAATGCGTGGTTTTGTGTTCCGTTACGTACTTATACCTTAATAGTTATAAAAAACTTATAACTGATTTTACCAAATTTTCCACCAACGGACAAAGAACCTAGGCACATATCTCTGCCTTCCTACGTAAAATCCAAAGTTACTTGACACTCTGGCTATTGCTGAGAACCGTTAGTTCTTCGCCCATTTTACCGATAAGTACCTAACTGATGTCATAAAGTTACGCATAAAAAACACAGCGTTTCAATTTGGTCAACTCATTCAGATCACCGCATGAAATGTCTGCGCTTATGTCTCAGTAAAAAAAGTTAGAAAAAAAAAACTAAATGGTTACTAAGTAGGAAGTACATACTGCGTCTATAATATTTTGAAAGTCGCATTGAATGAAATACCACAACACAATACATACGTCACGAACACATTATTATGATCTATTAACACAACAAAAAATAATTGTTCGTTACTTTTTTTTTCAACGAAATCGTGAACGGTCATTCTCCTGAGACCTAACTAAAATACTTCCAAGTCATCAAAAATGACAATGTCACTGATAACTAAATCAATTTGGACTTATAAAGTCATGACATCTCATTTATGATGGCAAAAAGTGCAAAAAACCGAATGGATTCATTAGGGCCCAATAGATACCAATAATAGGCAAATGACCGCAAGAAAAAACTATCGATACCATTATAAAAATTATAGCAAGGGAAATTGACGTAAACATTATCGATCACACAGCTGATCGATAAAAAACGACCCGATAAAAAGTTTCGATTGAAAATATCGATACCTACCACATGTCAATTCGCTGATAAGTCGTTTGAATATATTTACATTTTAATGAATGAATCCCATTAATTAATTAAATATGATAGACTTTAATCGTCTGTCCGCCACAGTTCACAGTTTTGTAGATTATTATTTAATGCTAATTACACGCCACTTCCCGTGAGATTTCAATTTGAAGACATCACTTCTCTATGGTTAGTAATATTCGCCACTAAAAACGTCAGTTGTCAATTAATTTTAATTCATAACTACGAGAAAATGTAAATACATTCTCCGTCATCGTATTGTGTTCGTTAGAGGGTTAAGGTTATACGTTGAACTCTGCACACGTCTAGCTCGATCGGAAACGCATTTCCATTGATAATTTTCAATGACTTATTTTTTGGAACAATGTTCGATTTATGGAAAAACATACTAACCTTTTATTTACGGGTCACTGGAAAATCATTCACTGTTTCATTCACAAACTAAAAAAAAACCAGACAGACTGTCTTGTCTATGTTTCAAACTGTTGAACAACAAAAAAAAAATACAAAAAAGGTTTAATGTTTTTTTAAGTCTGTTATGTTTATCACTAGATCGAATGCGTGCAAGTTGCGTTCCGCGTGCTCTTCGCGTCGGGTTGCCGAGCAGCGCGTCCTGACACTAACGCGCCTTGTCGTCGACTATGACCGCTTCTCGTATGAACCGGCATAAATTCTACTAGAATTTTACTTTGGTACTCGACGCACACCTATGTACGTACCTAGTACCAACCGACGAAATTCCTAATTTAAAATATGTATACTTCATAAATTTTCGTTCTAAAATGGAAATTAATTCCTTTAATGAATGTCACCTGACTTATAAGAAATACCGTAAATAGTACGTCATTCGTCCATTATGTACTGTGATATTTATATTTTAAATTTAAACCGCTGTACATGCAGATAAACTTTATATAGAACAGTAACTTTTGTATTGTACCTGTAACAAAAGACTTCCGCATCGCACAAGACTTCTTAAGTAATCAGTTGAAGATCTAAAATTTCGCCTTCTATTGTCATTGACAATGACAATATAATAGACGGAACATCTGAAATTCAATATCACTGAATTTAACATATTCTTACGATTGCCAATATAGAGTCATTTCGCAAGCATAATGTTATGTCGTGCCGTGTCGCATCAAAGATCTCGTTTCCCGTCAATCAGTCAATGTCTTCATTAATTTCCTTTCAAAAGATCTTTTTCGTCTTAATTATGCGGATAATTGTTTTTGTGTCGGTTTCTTAATTATTAAACGTTTTTTTTTTTTACATATTTCTTTAAACAGTGTTTTTTTTTATCATAGACACTGTCTAGTTCTAGATTTATAGATCATAAAAAAAAATTCGCTGAGCAGAACACACGAAATATTTAGTAATTAATATTTAAGTTTAATTGACTACCTTGATTGAGCTCTATTAGTTCGTAAGTTTCTAAAATGTTCAGAAATAAAATTCATACAGTTCTTGTACATGGGTTTTACAAATTTGATGCCAAAATAATAACGTACGAAAATCACATACAGAATGTCAAAAGACAAAAACACTGCAAGAACGAGTCAAACTCGTGCTCCCAGGGTTCTGGATTGATGACATGTACTTAGTCTTTTTATTTTTGCGTATGGAAATTCATCAAATACCTTCCCCCGCTCTGGGCGGAACGGGGGGAGTGTCAGACTTGTACTTACTAAAACCCACCCAAGTTCCTTCTATTGTCCTTTATATTCCGGGGCCGTGGTATCTCTTTCGAATAACCCGCTAGCCCGGCAGGCGGTGGCCCTGGCAGGCCCCTCTGCTTTGCTGATATCTCTTTGAGGCGCGCGTGGCGGCGTAGTCTAACCCCCGAATACTGAAACGTCACTCAAAATTTAAGTACCACTTAAATTTAACAGTTACTCAAAAATGACGTTTGACAATACAAAATCTAAAGTTTAAGACCTGCTCAAATGTTAAGCAGCCCTCAAATTTTGAGTAACGTTTCAGTATTCGGGGGTTGGAGTGTTAATCTTTTCAGTTTTTTTTTATTTACCAAAACGTGGGTGCGTTTAGAAACATTTAAACTAACATACACAAACAGCCAGACCCGGAACAACTAGCTGTAGGCCATACAAATATTTGTTCCGTGCGGGGATCGAACCCGCGACACGCAGCGCAGCAGTCGATCGCTCTGCCACTGCGCCAATCGTGTCGCCGCGCGTCGTGAAGTTCACAGGCAGAGTTCAGAGACAGAAAAAGTGATTTAATAAAGATTCCCGTTTTTTACCTTTTGAGGTACGAAATCCTAAAAGAAAAATCGTAACAAAAAGTCATCAAATCATAAATTAATAAAACATTTTCCTCTCAATGACCATAACACAATACTAACGAACACATTCCCTTAACACCTTCAGCCCAATGCAGTAGTGTAAACACACGTGTCAATTAATAGTACACGAATGTTTTAATGCTTTAACTTTCACACGTAGACACGTGCTGTTAACGATACGGTGTCAGGAATGTGTCAGAATCAAAACCTTATTTATTTAATAAAGCTTAAGGAAATATCATAATAAAACATAGAGTACACATTTTATTAAAAAATACATTTCTAGCAGCAGGCCTGCGAAAGGAAATATAAAGAAAAGAAACGTAGACAATAGTGTGTGAGAACAAGAAGAGTAAAGGATCTTAAATATGAATGTCTTAACCTAATTATAAGTACACATATATGTATAATAATATATAACTAAATAATACTAAAATATATAAACAATTAGGTATATAAATACAATATTATAAATATTCGCTATTGAGAGATTTATTCTCCTTATTAAAGGAGAGCTAAATGTCTAACTGGCGCTCGCGACTATGCTCCCGTGATGATCAAAAAAAGTACCCTATGTATTATTCCAGACTATAATCTCCCTCTGTGCCAAATTTTATCAAGATCCGTTCAACCGTTTTGACGCGAAAGAGGAACAAACATCTATACATCCATCCATCCATTCTCACAAGCATTCGCATTTATAATAATCACCATCCTCACAAACAATCGCATTTATAATATTAGTAGGATTTACTTAAATACTTAACCGTTTGATAATCGGTACATCGAGAAAGTATCCCGAAAATCTGGCAACCATCCTTATCGAGAGCACCGTATTACCCAAAACTAACTGGATTATGGAGGTCAGATAGGCAGTCGCTGCATGTAAAATACTGGTATTCAGATGCATCCGGTTAGACTGGAAGCCGACCCCAGTATCTTTTAGAAAAAAGCCAGGTAGATGATGAGGATTTTGCAGTTAAATGCGTAGACACGAGCTGATTTACCCTCAACTGCATGAAACAAAAAGTAACTGGAAAAGAGTGAGACGGACTGCGCACAAAAGGTTCCGTAGAAACTTGCAACAAACGGCCGTATCTCTTGACTGCGTAGACTAAGAGCGTTGTTTTTTGACAGCTCCAAGGCACCAAAAACGGGAAAAAATGTTAATAAAAAATAGGAAACTATTAATAAATAATTAGCTTGTTTAGGTAAAAACAGAAAACTGTGCTTTTTCTTTCTTTTTATCCATATATAAATATTGAAATAATTAAATATTTATATATGGATAAGTATGATATGATTAGATGTACAGTAATTTTACTTTACAATTACACTTTACTTTACAAGTACATCATTGATTGAAATTTTAAACCCAAACACACAATTTTTATTGACGATTGAAAAGCTATAGCCAATTGTGGGCGTAATTTTATGTGCGTAAGCAGACTTAGCACTTATTGATACATCAAGATGCAATCTACACAACAGGTAGTCTTTCCATTCAGTGGTATCACTTCCAGAATTTATTACCGACGTGCGGTTTTCAACACTTCGCTCTTCTCTCGCATTTAGAGCTGGCCGTAAATTATATTGTGTCTGGACTTTTAGTGGAACACATACTTTTCCACACGACCATGTTCTGTTTTGAAACAACCAATACTGGCAAGTGATTGGAAAAGTTAAAAATAAATAACATTTAGCTATTTTTGAATACATTCCAAAAAAAAAAACTTTATGGACTTTGGAATGTTTATGGATTTTAAAATGCATTAATTGTTTAGATGTTTACGTTGTTTAGAAAATCATAGATAAGACATCGGAATATAATTTCATTAAAGCTTGAAAATTAACCATTCGCTTAGAGATGAGAGAGACGTGGGTCCCAGCTGTGGGAACAATTAATGCATCAATGTCTGATTATTCCAGATTTCTTATCGTAAGGATCTTTTTCAGGATATTTGGACAAACAGGGAAGGGAGAAGTCACATTCATGTCTTACATTATAGTCGCTGAAAACAAACCTGGGAACATGAAGTTTAAAAATTCAAAGTATTTCGCCATTGTTTCAGTACCGGATATATATGTAAATTAATTACGCGAAAACTACCCATAAAATGAAGCCGGACTCACCATTTCCAGGGCTGTATTAAATACATTAACACTTAATAATTCACCTTCATAATATTTACTTTCATAAATGAAAAACCGTGTCTGAAAATTAAGACGTTGAAATATATAGGTCGTTGCACTCATTTTCATAGACCAAAGTCTAGGAGAAAGAACTTCGACCTCCTTCTGTAGATTGTCTATTGTTTCTTGTCTAGTAAATGGATACAACTTTGTTAATAAGACTGTATTAGTGCGGAATTTCAGTTGTTAATATATGCGAAATTAAACGCAAATATTTATGACTTCATACTTATCTAGTTTGTTAAGAATTCGGTTAAAAATAGATTCAACTGTGTAGTTTAATCGGGAAAGGAAATCATGAACTATTTTTTCTTCTTGGAATTCTTTTAGTATAACATTATTATCTAATTAACACAATTATTGTCATCGGTGTCCATAATGTTTAATATCTTCTTTAATCTTTAGCCTCTCCTATTTCTATTCTTTTATGTTTCTTTCCTATTTCTCTCACTTTCAATTGGGTACTAAACAAATTAACGAAATTCAACAAAAGAGAACTAACGACACAATAAAAGTGCATCAGCAAAAGTGCCTTGGACGCTCCAACACCTTAAAACTTTAAAAAAAAAGATCAATTTCATAGGTCTTTTCTCTTTCTTTATGACCGAACAAATTCTTGCACAAAACAAATCACGTGCAAATACCATCTGTAAAAAACAAACCTTCGCAAGAACATGACACTAGAGCGGTCAGTGTGTCAACACAGTCGATTCCTTCCTCTTACCTACTTGTTTGTAAACTAATCCCTTTGTTGTGCGCCCAAGTTGTTTGTAGTCTGCTTTACTTGGCCACAATAATTGATCGTCACTTGACACGTGAGCGGCGAAGTCACTGGCGTTTCTGTGGATAAAAAAGTTTGTGCCACTTTGCACTTACTTACTCAAGACCTAGAATAAAAATAAGTAATAGAATAGAATAGAATAGAATAGAATATTCATTTATTTGCTCTGAATGTAGGTATTTACAATGAGGTGGTTACAATAATTACGGAGAATCCTTGTACATTCTACCATTTCGGCATGCAAACATTGATGTAGTTCATCATCAAAACATATTATACTATAACACAGAAATCTATACAACTAAAAGTTATCAGACAGAAATTCCGATACGGAGTAGTAACATTTGGTTAATAGGAGTGCAGTTAGTTTTTTTTTGAAGGTTGTTACTGGTTGTTCTTTTATACAATTAGGAATGTGGTTAAAAATAGTCGGTGCCATACCAAAGATACTTTTTTTTAACAACGCGGTCTTATATCCACCTGTGCGTAACACGTTCTGGTATTGAGATCGCAAAGTTACATCCCGGTATCTGCTCTCAGAGAAAGACGTAAATAGGTGAGGATTACATTTTACGAAAAGTCCAGTTTCCAGGATATAAAGACACGGAAAGGTCAATAAATTATGACTTTTGAAAACTGGAACACAGCTGTCAGTTACCTTTAAACCAAATATTGCTCGTAGGCAGCGTTTTTGGGCTTTAAAAATACTTTCTCTTTCGGTACAATTGCCCCAATATATTATACCGAACCTTAGGATAGAAACGACAAGACTATGAAAAACAAATTAGTAAGTGTAAGACAAATTGATCTGGCGGTTTGTGTATGTGAGTTTGAATGTTTGTAAACGCACCCCCGATACAGGAGAAATTGCAAGTGAGAGGCAACGTTTCTCTAAAAAAACCCCTAAAATATTTTTTATTATATTCTGTTTTTTTTTCCTAGTATATATTGCTATAGCGGCAACAGAATATAAGCGAAATTTTCAACTGTCTTATAATAGGGTCCCGTTTTACCCTTTGTATACAGAACTCTAAAAAACTATCGTGAATAAAAGTACTGTTTCAGTTTCTGTTTTTCTTCTTCTCCTATTTAGCTTATCATCAGGTGTGCCATTTGCTAGTGTTTTTTTTACCCCCCCCCCCCACCTACTCTGGAGGGAGCGGGGACCCACGCATGTTCTGCTTTTGCCCTTTATGTTCCGTGGCCGCAGTATCTCTTTCGATCAATCCGCAACAGCTTGTGTGCCACAGAATTTTAGTCCTTAAAGTTTGAAGCACATTTGAACCCCAAGGTGTATTCACGATGTTTAAAGGTGGCAGTAACTTACCACTTTCCTCCAGGTGTACACTTGAATGATCGAGATTTTTGGTATCTATTTTTTCTATACGGTCTCAATTCTAAGAAATTCGCTTGGGATTTGATACTATGTCAGATTAGCAATATTGTTTATACCTATTGCTTGTAACTTGTACAACATTATCATATCAGCAATCTATCGGTTGCTGATTGATTGCTCTAAATAATAGCTTGTATTATGGAGCCTGCTTTGAAAAAAATAATTGTTTATGATATTTGTAGGGATAATCTTTAAGACGTTATAGTTAATAAAGATGTTATCATTTACGATAACAAGATAGTCAGGAGTTTTTTGCCTTAACTTTGTGGTGGTCTACATTTTTTTTAATATAGGATCATTATTTATAAATTTTCTATCAATTTTTTTTTGTCATATCATGGAACTTAGGGTTACATCGCAACGGATGCACTGTAACTATGTACAACAAGTTCTTAATATTATGTTGGGAAATTACTTTTCTAGGTATTTCGACGAAAATGATTGTGTCCAATATAAACAAAAAAAGTAATAGATATAAATAATTCGCATTCGTATTCGCGAATGTGAGAAATCGAACATTCATTACATCACTACTTCATACTAAAACCTGTGTCATTCCGCAGCTTGCGCCCCTTTCCACCATTTCCAGTTATTTCGGAAAACGTTAAAGAAAATACTTTTCCTGTAAGTAGAACTATTCATAGGACCAAGAAGGACCACTCCGATTCCAACACGAGTAGGTTGAAACACGAGCTATCGCCCAAAGACGTGTTGTTTCTCACGCCCCACGGCGCGGGCGCGTCGGGAAATCGAACACTGAGCGATATCGTCTAACACATTCGTTACCGAATTCTCTAACACCTTATTAGTGTTACTTTTGATCGCTAAATATAACCATTAGCTGCGGTTTGTGGTCGCGAGCTTAAAAATTAAGAGGAGGTGAGGATCAACAGTATCAATATGTTTCATTTTTCGGGTTCCGTACCTCAAATGAAAAAACGGAGCTCTTCTTCTTCTTCTTCTTCATCACCCTTATTGGATCACTTTGTTATCCGTCTGTCTATCTGTCGGTCTGTCAAGATCCTTTATTTCAAGAACGCGTGGAGGTGACGAGTTGAAATTAAAACTATATTTAACTATCTATGGTTTTTTGGAGCTATGAAAAATTCCATCCTCTGAGTCAACGCAGTCAAAAGATATGGCTGTTTATGTAGCAAGTTTGTACGGGACCGTCCTCGGTGCGCGATCCTGACTTGCTCTTGGCTGGTTTTTTTCTGATAATATCGGGAATGCTTTGAGAAGTGATATTTAAAGAATTTCTATTGAAAAGTTTTAGAGAAGCCAATAAACTCGTATTGCACCAAAACTTGTTGATAATTATTAGACGATACCTAAACGAGATCCGTTGGATTTTGAAAGCTTGGCTCAGTGAAGAGAATTGAAATTCTAACAGAGCAATAGAATTTTGGTATTCATTTAGGTGTCGTGTTACTGATAACAGGGGAGTTAAAATCACGTTAACATTATGAATTTGGGGTTCGATCCCTGCACAGATAATATTTGTATGTACTGCAGATAGTTGTTTCGGGTCTTGCAGTTTGTGTATGTGAGTTTAAATGTTGGAGAAACTCCTAAGGGTCCAACATGTTGCGGGTTGTTCGAAAGAGATACCGCGGCCTCGGAACGTAAAGGGCAACAGAAGGAATATGGGTGGGTTTTAGTCAGTACAAGTCTGACATGCCCCCCTTCGCCCAGAGCGGAGGAAGTCATTGGATGATTTCCCGAAAAAAAGAGGGTCCAACATAAAAAAAGAATTATCAGTTTTTGATCATTTTACACAGTGTAACGTATAACGCATGTGAATTTATAAGTTACTAGCTGTTCCACGCGGTTTCACCCACGCTGCTCAGCACCCGTTGGTCGTAGCGTGATGTTATATAGCCTATAGCCTTCCTCAAGAAATGGACTATCCAACACTAAAAGAATTTTCCAATTCCAACCAGTAGTCCCTGAGATTAGCGCGTTCAAACAAACAAACAAACAAACAAACTCTTTCGGCTTTATAATATTAATATATAGTATAGATTATCGTAGGTACATTTATCTGCTAAAGCGGTCATTTTGTACCCTCAAGACGGTGAATCACTACACCCATCGTTTCAAAGCAAACAAATTGGGTTGTCAAAGAAGTCTTGAAATTAATTGAACTGCTACACAAAAGTTCTTTGTTCCTATTGAACTCCTTAATTATAATTAATTAATGTAGAGATGAAAGTTTTACAATCGTTGCAAATTACCATTGTTTGTGAGTGTTTGTGACAAAAGAAGTTGAGCTAGAAGTAAACTAGGGCGAAAACTTTCAATTACAGGGTAGTGTGTCATTCAACCTTAGACTTTAATTATGGTTGGAAATAGAGTTATAATTTGACTGTTTAATCACTTGTAGTTCATTATTATTGTGTGCATATGTCTATCTTTTAACAAGTATGTTAGGATTGACTTTTAGTCTGTAACTGTAGCAAATATACACACGCTGGTATTCTACACTTTACATTTTTTTTCAAACCTTTCCTTGTGACAGAACAAAAGTTAACACCATAGACATCAAAAATATTTCTATGGTTCACACAAAAAAAAAAGAAATAAAACTACCTCTCTTCTATACTTTGATATTTTGTATATATTGTAGTTATGTATTATTTTAGAATGTACATTTGTATTAAAAAAAACATTTGTTATTTTTATTATGTTTATTTTTCTAAAATGACATAGTTATGTTTATTGAAGATGTATGTGTCTTATCAATCTGTCCTATCGCAGGTCTGTTGGAAGAGATTTCTAAATGAAATAAGCAGCAACTATCTTTTGTCTGTATGTATTTTTTAAATCTAATATGTGTTATCCTTACTCATATTATAAAGCAAAAGTGAGTTTGTTTGTTACCTCTTCACGCCTTAATGGCTAAACTGATTTTCATGAATTTTGATAGAGCCCGGTAGACAAACATAGGCATTTTTTTATAGTTGGACCTGGGGGAGAAAGAGGGAAGAAAAGAGAAAACTTAGCTTTGCTATTACAAACCAATAAGGCGCAAGGGCAAAAACGGCAGGTAGCAGGTACCTGCAAATCAGGAAAGGGGAACTGTGTAACCCCGAATTTAACGCGAACGAAGCCGCGGGCAAAAGCTAGTGTGTGTATAAATAAAGTTCTAAGCTTCTTTAATATGTCTGTCAGACCTCCTAGCAAACGAGTTCATTAGCTAGGGTGTCTAGAAGTGCGATGTAACGATGACCCAACAATTCTGATTGTATCTTGTTCGGACTAAATCGACCTTTGGGAATTTCATGAACTCATCGCGAGACAGAAACATTGAATACTCTATGACTATCTATTTACATAACACATCATGTCGCCTGTAATTCCCCAGGGATTAGGCAGACGTACACCTTATAGGACACCCAAATTTCGCCATGTTTAAGATTCAAGATTTATATAATTGCAAAAACATGTGAACATGGTATGATGATTATTATAGGTGTTTCAAACATATTTGAGGCTCAACATGTTTGGCCATGGTTGGTGTACAAATTATGTCAATAAACAGTCACATTTTAAAATACTAAAAATTTATAAAGTTTCTATAGAAATGAAAATATCTGGCTTGCTTTCTATAAGAGAGAGACAGACAGACAGACAGACAGAGAAACATGCGACGCCGCACAGCTTACAATAGCTTACTATAGCAAAAAGTGTCGTGACAACTTTTCGTAAGAATTTTTTCTGTCTATCCCCCTTTCACAACGCGCGATAAGGAACTTCGTTCCAATAATATAATTTAATCAAAAAATTTGCATTAATAGAAAATAGGACAAATACAATAGATTAGTCAGTTACTTCATAGATATTTATCATTTTAAAATTCATCGACATTAGAATCCCTAGGCTTTTTTTGACAATATTTTTATAAATGTTTTCTTAAATTGGTCTGAATTTAATTTCTTGACATTGTTAAGTATATTATTATAAGTTATTGATAAGTTTATTTGGTTAAGTCTCATTTAATAGGAAACGACCCTATTCCCATCAATCAGGCACAAATCCAGACTCCAAGCTGCTACTGAGAAAATATCTGATGGAAAAACTCTTCGCTCGACCTGGGAATTGAACCTAGGAAAGGGACTTATGCTCAGTAATCACGCTGGCCTGACCAACGAGACCGAAAACTATTTCTTGTGACGAAATTAGAAATCAGTTATTCAAATAAAGTACTTAAGGTTCCAATTTCTATGTAGGGTTGCCAGAACTCTTAGTACATTAGTTCATTAGCCAAGGCGTCTAGTAGGTAGTGTCCTGTCACGATGATGTGTCGCGAAAGTCGCACTAACAGCATCAGAGGAGCCGCCGCGGTGACGCCACCGAGCGCCGCCGCCCGCCGGGTCCAACCGTGCGAGATTGAACAGGAGTGGGGTGGAGTTGACCAGACCTAAACAATATTGTAATAATATTAATTTCTTTATTTATAAATTATATCGTGATAATTAGTTACTTATTGGTATTACAAATTATTCATTCAGTTATACTGGAAGTACCGACTCAAACATAGTTGAGACCTGTTGAGAAAAACTGGGCATAAGATTAATTCAAAATCTCAGCCCAGAGAAGGAATCATCAGTATCGGCGGACATGCTTCAACTAGTAAGGTGTATGGAATTCAGATGATCAGTGATGATGATGAGTAAGTCACTTATCATCAGTATTGGAACTTCCCTTCGCCCCGCTCTTCCTTTAATAATAATTAAAACCATTAAATAAACCCATAGAAATATTTTGAACAGCATGCATAATTTTAAAAAACCTGTTACTAAGTCAACTGCATAAATATATATCACAGGAAGTCATTAGTTTTGGTCAAAGCTCTAAATGTTGATTGCAAATATTTTTAAACGGGTTTTTTTTATTTGCTTGTTTTGCTAAGTGCTCTTACAGACGAATTGGCTGCAGCCGTCAACACGTCGGCGGTGGCCGGCAAAATGCTTGAGGTCTTTGTCTAAATAAAGCAATTTGCAGTCGACTGACAAAATGGCGGACACGACACGCCGTAACTGCATACGTCACCTCCCGTTGATAGCTGCCATTGACGCTTTACCGCTCATCTGTATCTATATGCCCTAATCAGCGAATACATCGAGCAATATTACAGAACATAACAATACTATTATATGAAAAAATTGCGCACCACTATCATGTTTATTTTTAAATAAAAAAAAATAAAAATCAATAATCCCATCAATTCAGATAGCGACTCCACACCTCTCGTATCTCGATCCGATCTCCGCGGAGTGAGAAGCGGCGATGACAGCTAATTGTCTTATAACGAGGGTAACCATGAAACCATTCAGGGCACATACATTTACATGAACACGGACTGTCCCGCTAGGATGCATTCCTTCCTTTCCTTATGACGTGTATCGGTACCATTGAGATGAACGTCGCGAATAAAGATGCAGATAGGCATTTAGACTTATTCAAATAGATAGATTGAAATCTTCTCAGAAAAGGCAGGTTGGTACCTACCTACTTATATGTCAGCCAGTTTAAAAAATTGCCTCAATTTTACAGGATGCTCGCATTCTATTTATAGACAGAGCGTATGCATAACATTTAAGCAAAAAAGAAATGTATAGGTAATGAGCAGTTTACCCACGAAAATGTTTAAGGTCCAATTTAATTCCCGAGTTGAACAAAGTGTTATTCGGTTTTTCCATCCGAAATTTCTCAGAAGCTACGGAGTCTGGATTTGTGGCCTGTTGATATCAATATTCTCGCGCCCTGTTAATTTGACTAAAGACATATTAAGTGCTGAAATGTGGATGTACTTTTAGGGTACAACTCTGCCTAAACCGGCTTAGATAACAGGCGTTATGTTATGTCATGTTTACAGTGGTAGGTATATTTCTAAAATTATACAATCATAGCTAATGAAAAAGACCCACTTAAATGCAAAATCTCAGAAACATTAAATTCTTTATGTCAAAAGCTTTCACTATTTAATTAAATTTTGTCCAAACAAAATAATTAATGTGAGACGCATAGAAAAGCTTTTAAAATTCAACGGAAATTGTTTTATGATTTGTCATACAAAACGTTATAAATAAAAATATTGTGATACAGTTCTGTCTTAAAAATAGCGGATATGTTAATATGCCTGCAATAATAAAGCAATTAATTTCATATTTATGAATGCTTAGGGAGATTTTAACTGGCCTAGTGTAATGAAGAGATAATTTCATCGATCCACTTTTAAACTTAATAGTATATAAAGAATTATGAACAAGTTAACATAAAAATGTCAAAACGTTATTTTATGCTTTTCAAACAAAACTTTTAGAGTAATTTGAAAAGTTCCAGATATTATTACTATGTTAACCTTTATTTTTGTATGATAGGATCAAACATTTTAATTTTAATGTTTTAAAGATAAAGTTTATCAAATGGCAAATGCTAATTAGTCATTAATAAGGATGTATCCGGTATTTGATACTTTTTATTTAAAAGCTTGTATTTTTATCAATAAGCAAAATGTATTTTATCTATATTATTATATAAGTATTAACGTTTTGATAAAAAAAAAGTTTAATGTTTCCTTTTTTAAATTGTCTGAACAAAAAATAACACTGGCGCTTTAGGAAACTTGCAAGTAAATACAATATGGCCGACTGCCATATACTCGCAATGTACTACTCTGTCAAAGAAAGTACCGGGAAAAGATCAATAATACACAAAATGTCTGTTATTCATCCAAATTTATTTTATCACCTTCAAAGTATGTTCCTTTAGAAACGATACACTTGCGCCAACGAATAATGCATTCATCAAAACATTTTTTAAACGCTGCTTCCGGAATTGAGTTCAGTTCTCGCCGCGAATTCTCTTTTATGTCTTCTATCGATTGAAAACGGGTGCCACGAAGTGGTAATTTGAGTTTAGGAAAAAGAAAAAAGTCAGCAGGAGCCATATCTGGTGAATATGGTGGTTGCTGGATGGTATTTGTTGAGTGTTTGGTCAAAAATTCGTTCACAATGATAGCCCTGTGCGAAGGCGCATTGTCGTGGTGCAAAATCCAAGAATTTTCTTTCCACAAATCTGGCCTTTTTCGTCGAATTTGCTCTCTTAAACGCCGCATAACGCTCATATAATATTCTTTATTTACCGTTAGACCTTCCGGTAAGAATTCAGAGAGCACAACACCGCGATAGTCAAAGAAAACAGTCAACATGACTTTGACTTTTGATCGACTTTGGCGTGGTTTTTTTGGTTTCGGTTCAGTTGGAAGGCGCCACTCCGAAGCTTGTTGACTAGTTTGCATGTCAAACTCGTAAACCCACGTCTCGTCACCAGTAACAATGCGTTTCATGAATGTTGGGTCCGAACTGACTCGTTCTAGCATGTCCTCAGCGACTTTCATGCGATTAAGTTTTTGGAGAAAATTCAGATCTTTTGGGACTAGCCGAGCAGCAACATGTTTCATACCCAAATGATTAGTTACAATAGTACGGATCGACTCGTAAGATACAGAAAGTTCGGCGGCTATCTCTCTCAGAGTTGAATGGGGATTTTCAGTCACTATTTTCTTCACTTTTGCGATGTTAACTTCAGTTGCAGACGTTGACGGCCTACCAGAGCGAGGCAAATCTTCCATCACATCTCGACCGCTTTTGAACGCTTTGAACCACTCATAAGCACGAGTTTTTGATAAAGTCGATTCACCGTAAGCCTTCTGTAACATTTTCAGTGACTCCGAACACGAAATTCCATTGGCGATGCAAAATTTAAGACAAACTCTTTGTTCGATATGATATTACTATAACCATAACTGTATTTAATATAAATAACAGATGCAACTCAAACTCCGCGCCAAAATGGAAAACAGTTATGCCAATCTAACAACTACAAAAAAAACAAAAATTTTAATTTGGAACCATAACCAAATCATCCATTCCCGATACTTTTTTGACTGAATGTATAATGAGGAGGACTTAGGTGTTCGATTTAAAAAAAAAACTGTTTAGTCTTTGAGACTCGCACCAGTACTCGCTCTATTGCTTGGTCTCAGTCTTCTCTTTTATTAATCAAAATGCAACTCTTACTTATGAAATTTAGAAACTACTTTACTGACTAAAACCCTAACATGTTCTTTCTTTTGCCCTTTATGTTCCGGTGCATCGGTATCTTTCGAACAACCCGCAACCCTGACACTAACACACAGTCTTGCTCTATCGCCCTTCTTCGTGTCAGTCTAATAAATTTAAATGATTGATTTTCTGCATAAAAACCTTCATACATTCCATGGAAATAAATGTGACTCTTTCCTTGGCCTACATTCCGATGCAAAAGCTTTTATAAGAAAAATAACCCACTGTTCCTACCCATACTAGTTCAACATCAAAGTATCAAAGTGAAAATCAATAGTACTGCATGGAACTGACGCTAACATGCAACGGGTACTACCTAATAATTACGTTATTCTTGGAAACAAATAAATAACATTAACTACTAACTTTCGAACTGTCTCCATTGAAGATTTTACTTGTATAGCTGTTTTCGCATCTTTCTCTAAGTGACAACCTGTTCGTATATGCTTTGTTAGCCAACAAAACTATTTAGTTATCTGAAACTGTGTTTCAAGAAGACTGGTAATTTGTGAAAAAATATTTCTGTATTCATAACACCAATGAGATAATGCATATTCATAGTCTTATTGTTATTTTTTGTTTAGTCCATCTAATTCGCGATATTTTAAGCTAATGTCTCAAGTATTTAGCTGACGCTAGATTTAAAAAGAAAACACAACATTTTAAGACACTAGCTGTATTATGTACACTTTCCTATAATCCACAATAAAAATGATTTGATTTGACTAATAAGCCTAATCTGTTGCAGTTTGCTAATAAATAATCAAATGCAGTGCCTGCTGCAACATTTAAAATATCAAATTTCAGTTCCGACTTAAAAGTTACCAAGTGCAAGTTAGTCATAACGAACGAATATAACCTGACTTGGGAACAGCAATGCGCCTACCTAACATATGAAGTCGGGTCTAAAGGTTGCAATATGTTGGAAAGATGAATAGCTAGGTCGGAGACGGCGCCTGTAAATATGTTGCCTGTTGCAAACACTTAATTTGTGCTTGCGCAGGATTATTTACATTTAAAGCTCATCGCACACGTATCTCTGCACCGTCTGCACCAGCTCTATTCCCATTTGCCCCCACCGGTATGTATGTAGCCAGTGGTGGCAGTTGCAACAACTTTACCTGAAGTTATTATTAAAACTTGAAACGGGATATTTACCATATTTGTTATTTGTTTCGAGTTTCCGATATATCGGCGATGTTGCATGGTAATAATTTCAGGTAAAGTTGTTGCAACTGACTTATAATTTTACCTGAAGTTTTTTTGTCAGATCAGGCCGTTTGGATGCAGCTCGGCCAAAGGAAACTGTTCAGGTGGAGATTCATAGAAGACTCTTAGTTTAAAATTACCTCTAGTTTGAAATTGTTGTTGCATTAATCAAATAAGACACTTGATATTTTTTTCTGCCAGTCCTGTTGCTTGCACACCACAGGAGTTGATGGACGCTACTGAAAGTCTCAAACTCGTCGGCAAATTTTGGACAGATTCTATTTAAATAAATTGTCATTGACTCGTTTTGAAGAAGATTAGCAGATCAAGATTAGAGGATCTTGAATTTTTGTATCGATTGTCATAGAAAACATAAGAAACGATTAAAATTAAGGCAATTCAAAATCGGTTCAGTGTGGAACTTAATAGAGAAGATTCTTCGTTACTCAAATTCAGCTTAAACTTACCTAATATAAAGTTACAGATTATCAAAAGCACCAAAAAATATTATACTTAATTTTGTTATACATTAAGTTGTGACCTACCTTAAAATCTTGTCGGTTTCAAGCATTCAAATTATATCAAAACTGAATTCAAATATTGACTCAGTTTGATTTTAGTGTAACCTCAAATTATTGGAATGTGGTCACAACCAGATGCGGTATATTTACCACAATTTGGTAGAACTCTGTCAAGTAAGTCTCTGTTCGAACAGTCACGAATAGACCTGCTAACTTTTCCAAGATAAAGTTACCCAAAACCACAGTCATGTTGCTTCAAAGATGGCTTTCATAAACAAATCCGGTTAGATGATTTTCTGTAGTTAAGTACTTTAGATTTATATTTTATGAATGTTGATGGATGGAAGAAAAGTTCCCACTGTTGGGTGTTAATCATTGACTTTGATATCACTATCGTAATCATAGGATAAGCAACAATTATTATTTAAACTAGTTTTAGGTATTTTATTATTTTGTTTGAATATATCTGTCACGTCGAACAGGGAAAAAGAAAACGTGTTGCGAGCGAAGGTGAGCTCACCGTACGTCCGTCTATTGACGACGAACCGTGTCGTCGGCGCGTTAGTGTTCCACGCGCGACTCAAAGAAATGTCAAAGCAGAGGGGCCTATCAGGGCTATTATAGCCTGCCGGGATTATGGGTTATTCGAAAGAGATACCGCGGCCCCGGAACGTAAAGGGCAATAGAAAGAAAATGGATGGGTTTTGGTCAGAACATGTCTGACTCTCGCCCCCCCTCCATTTATTTGATGATTCCCTATCCTCAAAAAAGGCAAAAAGCTGATGATGTCGCAAAATCAGTAAAAATTTCCAAATGTGACCTATTTGGTCTTCGCAAATTAGTATGCAGGCTTAAGTGAACCGGTCTTGATACCGCCATATTGGAAGTACCAACTTCATATCAGGAGGTATGAGGAGATAAGACTGTGTTTTCCACATTATTTGTCAGCATACGGTCAAACAGATTTGACCATCTTGGTTTAGTAGTCACAAGTGCGACTTTTGATCATGAGACCTACTTTAGCTGGTGAATTGTGGTGGGGTGTGGTATGAAAATATGCGTAGGTATTATGTCAATCATTTCGAGGAAAATACGTGAATTCTACTTATTAGAAAAGTGTAAGTAGGTACAGACGCCAGCAGGTCAAGCTACCCGAAACTGAAAATTTTTCCCAATGAACCTTGAACCTAATTCTTTAGAAATCTGACAGATTGTAGTAGCTTGATGTGCAGGCCTCTGTACTTGAAAATAAGTTCATTGTTATTGGTAATGTGTTCATTTTCAAGTACATTTTGTATACTTCTCCGTATCGAAAATAGAATAAAGAATAGCGTGTAAAGTTTTTGTCGGATTTTTCTGTTTGACACATGACATCACCTACGCAATTTAGGGCTTTCATGTAAGTTCTTCATTTGTGCCATAGATGGCGTTGTAAATTGTAATAGCAATTCAGGAAAAAAAAAGGCTACCGTCTGAAGGCAGGAAAGCGGATGTATATAGTATATGATGGAATAACACAGTTTTCTTTACTGCTTTTATTATTAGACTGGCCGCATAATAAACAACAAACAAATCTAGATATCTATATAAATTGTCCCGTTGTGTAGATCAAACTCAATCGTAGGAAAGTTAAGGGCAGGCTATTGTTCGCTCGCTTGGGGCGGTCGTGCACATTGTGCATTGTCTATGCGCAGAAACGCTTCGATATGTTTTAAAATAATATTTTACGAGCCCCGTCGTCGGTCGGGGTTTGTTGACAACGAACGTGCATTTATTTAAAGATGTTCAACGAATTATCGAGACAATATAAATGTGAAACAATGGTATATTAAATTTGCAATCACTTCCGCAATTAACTGATTATAATAAGAATCGGAAGAGGACATACGATAAACAGCTGTAGGTACAATGTCGTTTAAAAAAATATGTAATTTTTCGAATAATTTCTTTGTTATTGACAAAGCTGCAATATAAATTTGGAGCTAATAAATTGTCTCAATTTAACACACGCATGTAGATGAAACATCCAAATAGGCAAATCGATTAAACTCCACAGAAGTAAAAACCCGAGGCAAATTTAACTTTTACCAGTCGTGTAAAAAGAAAGAAAACAATATTTGTGTGTTACAATACAAAAAAAAAGTTAACATAAAACATGCAAAGCATCACAAATACCATTTTTTTTTTTAAATAATAAGTAGCTAACAACCACGAAAACGACACCGCTATATATCATGAATAGTTTCATTAGTAATTAATTACCAACCTCCGATCTTCAAGATAAACCGGCGAAACCGATGAAAACACCGATTATATCGAAAATCAATGCAAATTCTCAGATAGCGATCTATAAAGGCTCGATCATTGTGTAACAATATGCCACGGCTCTTAATGTAATCTCATTCCAAGTGGAAATCGATTAATTAAGTTCATTTCGGTACACGATCTGCTATCTTATCGATGTCTTTGATTGCGCCGCATCATAAACAAAGCTTGCAGTAGCAATCACAATCATTTGATATGTTAAATTAATTGCGATACGGTGGGCAACACTCGACATCCTATATTGGGCGTTGGGTGCCTAAAATTGCACTTTGGGTCAAACAAAAACAACATGGCTATTTTTTTTAGTTGAGGAACAATTCAAAATTGCTCACCATGAAGAAAACTTCTTAAGAGTTTGTTGAAAGAATAATGAAGGTTATATTATTGTAAATTCCATAAATAAATAGTTGATATACGTATCAGATCGAAAGTGTAGGTAATTCAGTCGTTTTATTTTGAACGCAGCCTCCAACAGTAAAACCATAAAATTAACAAATAGTGATCACAAAAATAAATCCCATTGATCATTCACTTTTAACGCTTTACAAATAACTTGATCCCGTTTCAAGAAACACAAGAATCAATAGTTTCCAATCATCAGCGATATAAAGTTTTCAAGGACTATCAATAAAACTTTAGTATCGGTTCAATACAAACAGTTTCCCAGAGCGTCATTTTAATGACAATGTATTTGCGAATCTGCGGGCGGTCGGTTTTCTTAAACAATTTATGTGTTCGGCGCCTTTGCGACCGACTATCAGGAGACGTGCTAACCAAATCACTGTGAAATACTGTCTGTCTGTAAGATGCCGCTAATCTAGAGAACTAACAGCCCCTTTTTCGTGAAGCTTGCTAGTTGGAAAGTTGTAGTTTTAGGAAGAAAGCTTTACTACATGTTTTTTAGAGTGTTGATAGAACAATGATGGGAATAAACTTTTATGACTGCAATGCATCGATAACCTTTCTTCTTTTAGGTTCGATTTCACTTTTTAAGAGCCTGCCGTTTAACAGTTTGATTAAGTTAATCAGACACAGTCTTAGTTCCAAGATCTATACGTGTGTTGCGGGTTGTTCGAAAGAGGTACCGCGGACTTTGAACAAAAAGGGCAACAGAAGGGACCTGGCTGGGTTTTAGTCAGTGACCACCGCACCGCCCAGAGCGGGGGAAATTATTTGATGATTTCCTATACACAAAAAAATAAATAAATGATGATGAGAAAATATTCATTAGAGCATTGAATATTTTCTCATAATTTTTTATTTATTTTTATATAATGGATGAATGATTGTTTGTCCCAAAGTAACGTGTTCTTAGGTAGGGGCATCCCTATGTGTTTCCAGTTAATGATGCCTAATAAGTAATGAGCGTTGATAAATTTACTGCTATCTACATTTGAGAAATGCTATTTGCGACGATGATCGGGACACTGATTCGCTTAATTGGCAAAATGGCAACACTCGGCCATTCGGGAATCTGTTCACCGAAGACGGTTTCATGAATATAAATGAGGCTATATTTTCAGTAATTAAAAATAATTAGACAGATTTTTTTAATGGACACTTGTTTCTGTCCCGTGATTGTACATGTACCATTGCGGGCACCAATATGTTTACATTTTGCACCTTTTTTAGGGTTCCGTACATGAAAAATCGGAACCCTTAATGGATCAATTTGTTGTCCGTATATCTGTCTGTCTGTTCCCTTTATCCCGAGAACGCATTGAGGTATCGAGTTAAATTGAAAACCGTATACTTAAATTCGTGGTCACTTTACGCTGTAAGAAAATCAACCCTCTAAGTCAAAACATATTTTAAAATTTTCAAATAATTCCTCCGCCCAGTACGGAGTCTGGGGGAGTGTTAGACTTTTACTGACTAAAACCCACCCATGTTCCTTCTTTTGCCCTTTATGTTCCGGGGCCGCAGTATCTTTTTCGAACAACCCGCAACCCCAGCAGGACCTTTTGCACGATTTGTAAGACTGGACCTACGAGAGGAAACGGGAATTATTATTTAAATATACATAATAGATTATGTAGACACAGTGTGTGGAAAAGTGTAGACATCAAAGTTGCAATTTTAATCACACAAGAAATCACTTTTGAATTAAGTTAAGTGTATACGTTTTTGTGTTTTCAACTGTACTCACTAGGCGTAATTCATTTAGTTTACTAATAAATCAAGTTGTCTGACTACTTATTACGCTAACAATTAATAAGAACTATTATTATCCACTTTTTTGTTATCCATTTAGAGTTTGGTGAACTTCCTATTAATTGCTCGTTATATTCAGGCTTCTTATGGTCCTAATACGGTAAATCATCAAGATACATGACTTCTCCATTATTTGTTTTCATCCAGTGAAGAATTTTTGAGACAGGTTTTTATGCTAAAAGTCGCTAGACTTCCTAAATCATGTCTAAAAAGAACAAAATATCTAAAAACCGGCCAAGTGCGAGTCGGACTTGCGCATAAAGGGTTCCGTACCATTATTTATAAAAAGAAAACCAATGTCTACCCAGGGTGGGTACGTAAGGGTGTGGGTAAGTAAGGGTTGGTGAGTAGAAAAATCCTACTAATATTATGTAGTATGGATGTTTGTTACTCTTTCCCGCCATAACGGCTGAACGGATCTTGATGAAAATTGGCACAGGGTAGATTTTAGTCAGGAATAACACAAAGGATATTACACATTTTTTTCGTTATCAGGCAGGTGAAGCCATGGCCGCCATCTAGTACAAAATAATAATAAGAAGGAAAAGGTGTATTGCAACAAAAGCCAAGCACAAATAATAAATAATAAAATTAAACAATCACTCATAATTTTCACTTTTTTCCAATCAATTGGCTGTCTCCCCATTCCTATCTAGTCTATTATTAGCTGGGCTCATTCACTGCGAGTCTCGACCGCAACTCGCCGCGGTTTGACCCCTTAGACATCGGATCGACACAATGTTGTACATTCCTAATGACAGATACACGCTAAGCTTATGGACAGTGAACACGTAATGAGGTGCAAACTAACGAGTTGGCTTAACAAGATGATAAAGATGAAGTGGAAACGGTAAGCACGTCAAATTGAAATTAAGTTGTTTTGGAGTAGTAACGATTGAATCCCTTATGGCCTGTACGTACACGATGCTTTGCGGAGCCATACCGCAAATTCTCACACAATTAGTGATGCGACGCCACAGATATTTAGCAACGTTGCTACAAAAGAGTGTTCGAAACACAGCAACGGTGCTACTCCGACATCGCAATGCGTACCTCTCCAAGTCGTCTTGTTGGCCCGATGAGCTTGCGATGTAATGCCGACTTTGTGGCATAATAACCTTAGAGAGTTGGACGTGGACTGCACAAACATACCAATGTAGCTGTCACCATCTGTCGGCTTCACTCGGCTGCAGTCGGGAAAGCGTCGACGGTTACAGTTGTGGCATGTAGCGTAAATCTATGGTAGCGCAATCTTTTAAGCCGCGCTTGCCCAGGCTGGTCTGTGGATGGGTGAACACCCGTAATGAGTACCGAGATTCCTCCCTGCCACCAAAAGCACGTAAAGCTGTTGGTTCCAGCTCTCATTTGTTGATCTTACAGTCCTTACAGGTAGTAAGTGTGCCTAAAGTCTGACAGCCAGTCTTACCGAGCGGTGTATAATTCCCAGTACCACCTAGATAGGCAGTCGCTTCATGTAAAATATTGGTATCCAGTTGCACCCGGTAAGACTGGAAGTTGAACTCAACATAGTTGGGAATAGGCTAGGCAGATGATGAGTAATTCAACAATAATATATGCATTTTTTTTTTCGGGTGAAACCCACCCATGTTTCTTCTATTGCCCTTTAGGTTCCGAGACCGCGGTATCTCTTTCGAACAACCCGCAACCCCGGCAGGCATAATCTATGCTTTGGACCTCATTTTGTGGATACGATGCTTGCGCCCTCTTGTCCTATTTGCAGTCGACTGAACAAATGGCGGTAAAAGCGCCTCAATTGCAAACGTCACCCAGTCGACAGCTACCGTCGATGTTGTGCCGTTCGTCTGTATGAGCACTTAGATATGTTCATGTAAAATCGCCACTGCCGTGACACGCGTATAAAGAATCTAAGAGATACAAAAATAGAGCAGATATAAGATTTATTGAAACGCGGTGGTGCTTATACGGTAACTCAAATTGTCCAAACAGAACTACAAAATGACAATGTAAGTAAGTAATAAATAACAGACAAACAACAATAATTCAAAGTGTAGCGACACTGAACAGTCAAAATAGAGCTGTCCTAACTATCACAGTGTTGTCAACAAAAGATTTAAATTAATACTCTCTGGTCGATTGTCCACAATTCATTGAATTCACACAAAAGTCCTCGCATCTGCACTTCCGGGACCCTATAGTTACACCACCAGACGATTTATAGTAGGCAACACTGACAAATATTCAATTCATTCAAAATTAAACCTTACTTGGTTAACATTAAGTTGAAAGCGCATTTGACACGCAGCATTTCAATAGGTCAGAATTTAAACATTTATCAGTAAGCTGATAAAAAAAAACAAATTGAAATCATCCGTTGAGAACCGTGATATATGTTTAATTATAACACTTAAAAGAGGTTATTCAGTTATCATTATCAAACTAATAAAGCAATGAGATCACACATTGTAGATGGAGATAAAAACTAAAAAGATTTACGACCAGATAAACAGATTTATAATAAGAAGAGATAATGTCCCAGATGGAAGACCCAAGGTCGGTATATTTAGTGATTCTTTAAACAGGGGAGACAGAAACAATTTATTGTGAACCAATTAACGTTTCAGTCGTGGGAACAGATTAGCCGATTGTTAATGAAAGACTCTTTGACTTTGTAGATGAGGAGCTAGTGGCTAAATAATAACAACATCTCGGGGCGATAACAGGTTTGGCTATGCTGCCTAACCTTTTCCTATTGTCTGGGTGGCCGGTTGTTCGAAAGAGATACCGCGGTCTCGGAACACATAGTTCAAAAATAGCTAACAACTTGCTAATAACTTGGATGGATTTTAGTCATTTAATACTGACACTTCACTTCACTCTGACGACACGGTTGGCGCAGTGGCTGAGCGAACCACCTACACGTGGTTGTAGTTGTTCCCAGACCTAATTAGGAAATAGTTTTGTTATGAACTATCATTAAATCACCTCTTTTCTTCTGGCGGACCTGGAGATAGCTTTTTTTAAAGATTTTTCTCCACATTTGGATTTCTCCTGTATCGTGTGTGCGTTTACAAATATTTAAACTCACATACACAAACAGCCAGACCCGAAAAAACTATCTATAGACCATGCAAATATTTGTTCTATGAGGGGATCGAACCCGCGACACGCAGCGCAGCATTCGATGGCTCAGCCACTGCGCCAACCGTGCAGTCAAACTGCTGTACAGTTTCATTAAAATCCATTTAGTAGTTTTTGCGTGAAAGAGTAACAAACATCCATACATCCAAACAAACTTTCGCGTTTATAATATTAATAAGATGTTTCTAATTCTTGTAAGTGGTTGAACTTTAGGCTTAAAACAACCGTACACAATATCAAACGGTAGTTATTATTAGCCGTTATTAATAATACCATTCATAGTTTTAACCAGCCAACCTATTATTAAATGATTGGTATCCATTAACGCTTGATAACTCTCACCTGTCAGCCACTTTGTTTTAATAAAACATTTGTAGATCGTTTAGAAAGAGATGATTTTTAGGGTTCCACAGTCAACAAGAAATATGAAACATACTAGTCTGTCTGTATGTTTTCGGCTAAGCTCAGATGCTCTTATAATAAAAAGGTATGCTGACAAAATAGTTATTCTATTCCATATTCTAACATTTCCCAATTCAAAATGTATCGAAAATATTATGTTTTCTAAGGTAATTTTTTTCAAGTGTAATATAGAAAAGAAAAACAATCACATTATTCGAAACTATTCAAGAAATCAGTCATATAAAACTGATGAACTACAAAAAAAAAACGTCTTAATAACGATTTAATCTTGTGTCCATTTAATCCAATTTTTAAAGCCATATTAAAGTGGGCTTCCGCTGGCCCTCCAAATGCATTTTAAATATGAAAGATATTAAACTAAGAAAAAGTAACTATGAAAGCTTTAAATAAATACCAATAAGTATTAAACTCTATGAACAGAAAACATTCTTCAATAAATACAAATTTGCATCAGCATAAACATGATACATGCTTACTCAAAAAGGTCCCGTTTCGCCTCTTTGATCCGAGACGCGATAGCAAACAACTCAGACGCGTGGCAGACACACGACTATCATTCGGTGATAAGGATCGGCTAATCATACGAATCATGCTCCTGCATGGAGTCAGGTGTCAGTACTAGGAAAATACTAGCCGTAGGGGTATTGGAGGAGTATGGGATTTGTAAATTCAAGTTCCTAAGTATTGGGTTTGTGTTGCATTATTAGATTTCGTTTTGTTTGGAGGTTAACATGGATGTTGGAGTACAGAGCTGATATTTTAATGTACGAAATGGTCTAGTTAACCACTGTAAAATCAAGTGGTCATTAGTCTGAATTGGTGACGAAAAATGGTGTGCCATCTTTTAGCTCAACTGAAGTTGAAGCACCTTGACGAGAGTCCTCTAACTTGCAAAAGTAAGTATTAAATGTCAAATTCTCAACCTAAACAGATGGACGATCAAGTAACCAGTCTAACACCCACCAATATAAACTTGATCGATACCAAATAAAGCAAGCCGATACGTTTATCTGAATACAATCTCCAGATAGGATAATGTCGCCGCAGACAAGCATGTTATAGAACCTTTTGTTCAATCTACAAGGCGGCATAGTTTAGCAGCCTCCCATCGTCCCATGATAGGGGTGCAGACAGTACAATAAGGGCACCGATCTTTAGCCGATATATTCAACCGTGGCGATACCATCGACAAGCTATTGTGGGTAACGTTGTGACAGCCAGCCTTAATAGTTGTCGAGTAGATAAACGGCCAGTATTTCAATCTTTAGTGATTATGCATTTGAAAATGATCGATGTTGAAGCTGGTGTCGATTTCAATGAGATATACTGGATATTTGATACTGGAACTGGTGTCGTTGATAATAACTGGTATCTTTTATCAAATATTGCCTCTAATACTGGTTAAAAGCTGTATGGGCGTCGACAAGAATAGAATGGACTATCTATTTGATATATGACGAACAAGTTTGTTTTAAATGGGGAGTAAATACTTAAAGCAGGTAAAGTACCCTTGCAGTAAACTATTTTTATCCTTACTTCCTTACTAATATTATAAAAGCGAAAGTGAGTTTGTTTGTTTGTTTGTTTGTTTGTTTGTTACCTCTTCACGCTTTAATGGCTGAACCGATTTTGATGAATTTTGGTACAGAGATAGTAGGAAACCAGGAGATGGACATAGGCTATTTATTTTTTTTAAATAGTAGGATATGAGGGAGAAAGAGGGAAGAAACGGGAAAACTTAGCGTTGCTATTACAAATCAATAAGGCGCTACCGAATTTAACGCGAGCGAAGCCGCGGGCAAAAGCTAGTATATTATAAAAGCGAAAGTGAGTTTGTTTGTTACGTCTTCACGCCTACATGGGTGAACTAATTTTGATGAATTTTGTTACAGAGATAGTTGGGATTCTGGAGATGGACATAAGCTAAATGAGTGAGAAAGAGGGAAGCAAAGGGAAAACTTAGCTTTGCTATTACAATCAATAAGGCGTTAGGGCAAAAACTACAAGTAGCAGGAACCTGCAAATCAGCAAAAGGGGAACTGTATTACCCCGAAACCGGAGAAAGGTAGTCGTGTTATAAAGCTCACTAATGCAACAATTATTCTCTCACTATTAATTGTCAATGGAGCCTTATTACAGAGTTTTATTTTTATATAAGTTCAAGATGATACTAGTTATTAGTCTTGAAACTAAAAGACCTTCATTTCCACGGAAATGACGAAACGGGTAACGACCGGAAATGTCTTTAAACAAAACTTTTATCCCTCACACATAACTAGAAGAATTCTAAAAATCCTCAAACATTTACACGCTCAATTTAACGAGTGAACCATAATTTTGCGATAAAAGAAATCCAAATAGATAATGTAAATATACACGCGTATGTAGAAGCGTGTTAGTTATGTACACATTGTAAAACTGAAGTAGACAGCTAAAACGTTTATCGAAGTTCTAAACACTAGAGCACTGTTTCTAAGCTAAACTGGGAACGAAACAGGTACGTAGATAAAGATAATGGGAAGCTGGGTCAAGCGAATTAAACTTGAATATGTGGTACTGTATTTTGTTCATGGCTACGTAGCTAATCAATGAATTCAACTGGTATGTCGCCACATTCAAGTAGAAATCTGGAATGATGGAGACAAGACAACATTAGCTAGTGTGTAGATGATTAATAAATAGTTAGATGAGCTTTAATCTAATATATAAAATTCTCGTGTCACAGTTTTCGTTCCCATACTCCTCCGAAACGGCTGAATCGATTTAAACAAAACTTTGTGTACATATCGGGTAGGTCTGAGAATCGGCCAACATCTATTTTTCATAACCCTAGTGAGCAGCGGGTGAAACCGCTGGGCACAGCTAGTAATTTTATAATAGTTTGATTAATAGCTAGGGTAGATGTATGTATGTGTGATGTTTTTTTCTATCTAGATTATATTGATCGGGAAACAGAGAATCCGGCAGTGAATTCCAAAGACGGTTATTTGATCAATTAAATTAGAAGTAATTAAAAGAAATACTATGATGTTGTTTAAAAGAGAACTATGAAAGAAGAAGTTGTGCTAACCCAGTGTAAACTAAGAAAAGGGCTAGAGAACTATGGTGAGATGATTAACAAAAAGGGAACCAACAAGCCACGATTGTGTAATCAAATCGACGGGTGCAAAGTAAAAAGAGTCATCTACAAAACAGCTACTTTACAGGAGAGCGCATAATAGAAAAAAATGCTCCCATTTTGTCAATTTTAAACCAAATTTATTGAAATTTTCATTATTGCTTCGTTATTTAATAATATATCCACATGTATATTTCATTTCTTCTAATTATGTTTAATTTACGAGATATTGTAGTTGTCTGCATCTACATTGCGCTTAAAAATATGACAACTGTGCTAACTACCACTTGGTCGTTTCTACGCGGGAATTCAAAAATTTAGATTTAGTTAAGTATGGTTCGTATATTTTAGTAAATAATGAAAAGTGTAACACTTTCTATTATTAAAATTAGTTAATGACCATTTTACATCTTAAATACACCAAGTTCAGAACATAACTGCGCAGATGTCTTTTTCTACGTCGTCGATTCAGTGCAAGGTACACGATTTAGAAGGAGGTTAAATGAAATATTTACTTAGGAATCATTCATTTATTAACGTAAAAAACTTAACTTCTCATACATTTTTGGAAATAAAAATAAAATCTATAAAAATCTTACTGATAATTAAGAGGTAAGTAATTGCAGGATCTTTTTTTTTTTTTTTCGGGTAGGAAATCATCCATTGACTTCATTCATTGAGCGGGGGGGCGTGTCAGACTTGTACGGACTAAAACCCACCCATGTTCCTTTTATTGCCCTTTACGTTCTGAGGCCGCGGTATCTCTTTTGAACAACCCTCAACCCCGGCAGGCGGAGGCTCTGGCAAGCCCCTCTGCTTTGCTGACTCTCTTTGAAGCGCGCGTGAAACACGAACGCGCCGTCGAGACGGCCTGTCGTCAATAGACTGACGGACAGGTGAGCTACCCATTGCTCAGCCGTCCACAGGCCCGCATCTACGGTGGCCGGGAGTCGTCTCGCGGCGCCCGGCGCCCTGGACGTCTCCCGCGGCGGCTGGGTTGGCCTGGTGTTCTCTCCCTCAAACGCCCGGCCTCCTCCTTTGCTAGCATTATTGCTTCGCAGAAGGAAGTGACCGCTTCCCATTCCCTCTCGCTCCGGACCATAGCCTGAACCAGGGCCGGACGCGAGAGATCGCCGCCGTCGCGCCGATCGCCTCAACGATTGGGGACGGCGGTGCTCCGCCCAAGCTGGGCAGATCGCCACTGTGTGCTCCACCGTGTCCTCCGGGCGATCGTCACAATGGTGACACCCTTGCGTTTCCTCCATGAGGACGCAATGACGCCTCTCCAGCCACTCCTCAAAGAGGGGACTTACCGCCACTATTGTGGCGTGCCCTAATTGCAGGATCTTTGGTTGAGAATTCAAGAGATAAACTTCGTTTGAAAAAAAAATGATGGCCTGCCTGAGTTTATTAAACAGATATTTGGATCTAAGTCTGATAATGGACGCGGCGGACTTGAAGTAAAAGAATTGTATTCTGAGGGCGTCGGTGTATCTAATTTGCTCGGAGAATCTCTATTATCAACATCAACATTTTCAGAATTAAGTTGTATTTCAGATTGAGAGTGAACTGGTGTGACCGTCCTAGAGTAGGTACACAGAACATGGGGACTTATCTTGCAGAGTTAACTGATACTCGTTTGTCTCCATCACTGACACATCAAGGTCTCCTATAAGATGTTCAATAGCTAATTCTTCGGCCAACACACCATTTTTCTCGAAAAATCCATGCTTATGTTCTGTAAACTTTCATCTTCTTTAAAAGATCGTTTCGGACTTTCCGAACATGAAACAATAGTAAAAAATAACAGTAAGAAAATACAATTTAATTATTAGTCAATTAATATAGCTAACAGTAAGAATTAACGTAGGTAGGTACTCATAAACAACAAACAATACAAATTTACAAAAGTAAATTGAGACATCTACATCACAATCTCAACGTTGAAAAAGCTATATGGCAGATAGCCGTTTATGCGTCGGTATGACTGACCGCTGGCCCCACGCGCGTCCCGCGTACAAACGGCCAGCGGTAGTTATTCGCATCTACATCGCGCAATTTCACAAAACAAGTGTAGTTGTCTTCTTTTACGTGACAAAAGTACCAAAAATAAGGTGATATTTGTATTTTTGTTTTTGCTATGTTGTAGAACATGATATTTTAAGTTAGTTTTTGCAAAAAACCAAAATCTCAAAATTGCAGTTGACTTTTTTTACTTTGCACCCGTCGATAAGTGAACCGTCAGTAACTAAATCACGAGTGACTAAAGAAATACAATACCAACATCCCGAATTTATTTACTTATTGAATCATCAAGAAATCCTTGTGTTAGATAAAGATCAACAAAGGAACGGGTACTACTGATACGGTACCGCCATGGGTATCAAATTGTAACAACGTAATATTTCATGCCGATACCGCTTGCCGCTTTATCTTTTGTAAGTTAATTTAAGACTTGATCTAAGTTAGTGAATTAGAAATGTATTATGTTACGAGGTATAATGTTATGTCATTGTTTGTTGTTCCTGGTTATGGTTCTGTTGTAGATAATTGTTTTTTTTACGTTTTATAGTTTTTCAAAGTGCAAACAAGCAAGACGTGCAAAAATATAGCCTTCTCTTGTTTGGAATACTCCATGTTAATTTTTTTTGTCAACACCTAATCAATCTATTTTCAGATCGATGATATTTTTTTACAAATGTACTGTCATACTAAAATAACTTTTTTCCATGGTTAAACCTTTAAGTTTTATTTTAATAACCTAATAATATTTTCTTGTACCAAACAATAACTTTATCGCCAGTATATAATAAAGGCTTATGCTCCAACAATTTCTCTTCCACGTCATAATTTCTCCATTGTTTCACAAACACCGTACAATTCGTAACGGACAATTTAGACTTTTAACGTCGATAGGACAACATAATGGTGGGGTGGTGACGCCAAACATTTTCATTAATAAAGGTTGCCCAGAAACTCTTGTTAACAATGATAACTGCATTCTGGAAGAAACGAAGCATAACTCATTCGATTAAGATGTGAGTTTACCGACTGCGGGCCGGGTTAATTGTAACTCTACTAAGTATCCCGACCATATTATTTTGATCTACAAAAAAGTTAACCCTCTGCGACGCGACAAACGTTTGCAGGAATTTCACGGTCCTTGTCAAACTGGTTATGTTAATCTTCGGCAACAACTAAGCAGATCTTAGTGACGTCGAGAAAGTGTTAATCCTATTTTAATATGACTAATTGTGTGCTAGTTGTCGGTGGCTGTTTAACAACGGCATGTCTGTGGGTGGAGATGCAATTAATATTACCTAATGGTAGAACCTCGTATTTGAGAAGGTCATTTTGTCGCGCTGTATGATTGCTAAGTATGCTATTGTCTGATTTGAAGTGTGTGTTAATGTACTTCAGAGGTGCAAAGCCTATGCTTTGCATCGAAAGCCTATGAGAATCCTATGGAAGCACGTTGTAGAAATATTACGATTTAGGTCTATTCTCTTAGAATACAGTGTCGTCGTGATTAGCGCTGTCCGGTGTCAAGTTTTATAGAGTCTGCGGCGGCTCCCTCAATCTTTCTCATTTATTCTATTAATCAGGTGATTTTTTGAAAAAGGTCTCATTCAGGTTCTTCTCGTGTGTGTAGTGTTTCTTGGCACACTACGTTGTATGTGTCTGTCTTTTGTTTTTTTAGGCCAGTGATGTTTTATGTAATTTCTAAAATAGTAGGTGTCGTTGCTGCTGAAGGGCTACTATGACATCTTATAGCAATTCTTATTCCACTGAGTGAAAGAGATGGTGCTAGACGCCCTGTATAGCTCTATCTCTTTCCCTCAGCGGAATAAGAATTGCTTTAAGAGGTCATAGTAGGGCTACTGGTTCCTACGTAGTGTGGTGTTATTTTTTTTAATTGAATTGAGTTTATCTGTAGCAGCCCAAAATCTCTGGTGCCAGTTTGATAGCTGTGAGAGTGATAGTATGTGTTCTGAGTGATGTTGTGTGTTAAACATAAAGGTTTCAAAAAACTATGATGTTAAAGGAAATGTTTTTTTATTTGCCTCCCGCTTTTCAATACTAAGTTACTTACATAATACTTTTATGACTAACGCACACACATTAAATAGTACTATTAACCAATACTAAACACGTAATATCATACGTCGGAAGTAAAACTTATTGATAAGGGCTCACGACCTTAAAGTTGATCTTTCGTCTTATCATTTTATAACTTGACTATTAAACTTCAATTACATAATGTACTGTAATGTAGGTACTTAAAAATAGATTGTTATTGTAAGAAACGTTTGGACTATCATTATACTAGGGTATTTCAGCTTTAGAATCCATTTCTGATCTGCAATGGCAAGTTGCACAAAGGGTATTTAAAGTCATTCAACGTACACCTGTGTGATTGTTAATCATGGTGTCCTAATTAAAACCAAAATGTTAATTAAGGTGGTGCTTAGGTGCTTAGGGCAAGCCTACGCCCAGCAGTCGAAGTAGGTATTTTTTGATATGGTCATAGCTAGGATAGGCAGTTTAACACTTGGGACTTTGAGAGCTTTTGAATTTAAGTCGGCGTATTATTAACAAGGCATACAATAAATAATATACGCTTAATTTAGGCTTTTGGCCTAATAAAAGCTATATACCCTGTTTATTAGGTCGAAAGCTGTCTCTTTGTTTTCATTACATTTGTCTATTCTTTGTTAACTAAGTTGATGTCGATAATTCTGCCAGATCTTTTTATCATTTATGTAAATCTGGTTCAAAAAAGGTTTGTTTGTTTAATGAACATTGCACCTAAAATCAGTGTACCCGAGTCTTCCTACATTTTTCTCTTCTTTGGTAACTAAGTCGATGTCAATAATTCTGCCAGTAATTTGTTACATTTGTTTAAATCTTTTGCAAAAAAAAGTTTGTTGGTTTAATAACATCTACACCATACAAAAACATTAGTAAAATAATGAAACAGCTCGTAATACTGCTGTATACCAACTTGTAAACATATTAATAAAAAGTTTAATTGACCAAATAAGTACGCGGTGCGCCCCTTTCTGAATTACCATACAATGTCATAAATTATAAAATAACGTTGTAACCGCATTTGTGGGCCTGGTTACTCGAGTTTATTTATTGGGTGATTTCGTGGTCACCCAAAATGGTGTGGTGTAGTGCAGTTTTTATTTATTTTTATTGGCTAAGTGTGTTTGAATACCTGGCTTTGTACACACTTGGAAAAAAACAAAAAAAATATGTTATTGTTAATGTACAAGTTTACGTGTTTTTCTTTGTAATTTTACACCTATCTTCCCACAAAATCTAATATCCTAATATAAATAAATGAATACATAACGTCATTTGTGAAAACCTAAAAATAAAACTAATCAGCTTCGACGAACATCTGTAGAAGCTCTCCTTAGGTAGTTGGATCAAAGGCCTGATTTAGAAAGCAGTACTCCTCGATACGGCCCGCATTGTGAGGAGGTTCTTGTCTCTGGAGACTAACCCTACCACCGGTAGTTAGGACCCTGTTCCCGATTCCGGCGGAAACCTATTTTTATATTTTTTTATATACTTTTTTTATGAAATGTTTAAAAATGTAAAAGTGAGAAGAAGAATAGATAAAGAGAAACTATTTAATTAATAAAAAAATATATTATAAAAAAAAACAAATGCGTACAATGAAAATTATTTGAACATTATTGAAATAGGTGGGAGATACATAATAACACTTGCCTACTTCTGCCTAACCTTTAGGAGATTACAGGCGTTATAATATGTAACATATTTTAGTTTACTGCTAACTTTTCTAAACGACAACGGTCAACATTGGCTGAAATAGACAGAGATACCTTCCTAGCTAATCGCCTACTGGCTTCTAATAAAAATTGTGCGTGATCAATCGATCAATGATAATTTTGGCGATCAATAAAGTGAATGTATTCCATTCGTGACTTATGTAAAAGCCTTATCAGTCGTAGGTGTCATGTGCTCCAATTGTGCTTAATTGGGTCTCGACATTGCTTACTAGGTACTGCTTTAATTTTGTCATGCCAATCTATATAGGTACAACGTTTTTTTTTGCAGTATCCATACTATGTTTAGGTAGTGATTAGGTACTTCCCAATTGCTGGAAAGGCGCTTTTTCAATAATGCTTTAATAATACCTACTCTTCATGATAAATTAGGGTTTCTGAACAGTCTGCGTCACATAAGGGCTTGCCGTAATGTTGGTCTCAGCCACGCCACTAAAAAGTGATCAAACTTTCAAGTCAATGTAAGCACCCAATAACTTTAATCTAATACGGCACGTGTCGTTCCCACTCTTGGTTAACAGAATAGCCGACTAATTTATGTTTCTAAAAAATTGGCTTCGAAACACGTAGCGTGGCGTGTAAGTTTGAACTAGCGTCTATCGTGGACCCCTACTGAGCTCTTGGCATTAACAACTAATAGCTCTACGTTAATCGACAGCCGATCATTGTCGGCAATCACTTCGGAAAATAAAAAAACTAGAGCGTCATACGATATCTCGAAAGATAAAATTCGTAATCCGTTCCACGTATTGAATATCGATGGATAGACATAACACGATTGTTACTTGTTTTTTTTTTGTCTGTCTGTTTTGTAATCAAAATCATCAATAAAGACTAACCAACTAGGTAGGTTACTGATGATTTGTAATGATTATTTCGATTATTTCAGAAATAGCTTTATGTGTTTGAATATTTAAAATAAAACTATCTAAATTTATAAGTTCAAGACGATTCTGTCAATTGTAAAAGATGACATACAAAAATAAACCAAAAAAAAACAATTATTAAATGTTTTGTGATTCATGTAGCGCCATCTGTTGTTGAGTAGTAATACTATTTAGTCAGTTACTTCAATTTACAATGAAGCTAGTTTGCTGTTTCGGTACAAGATGGCAGCAGTGTATTTAATCTTTCAAATAATGAAAATAAGGTTACATACGCATACAAGTACGTAGAAGAGTTAAATAGAGAATTAATATATATTTAATTAATAAGAATATTTTTAGATAACACGGATAGTTATAATGCGAATGGAAATGCTAGCATCCCTGAAGATAAAACGTCAGCTCATTGTCAAAATCAAATTGACTGTCACTGTCACAATGTCAAAGTCAACTTGGTCATGGTAAATAAAAATAACCTGTTTACAGTTTTATTTTATATTTTTAACCGTGTTTTCAGCTTTTATATTTAGTATATAAGGCAAAAAGAACAATAAAATGAGGCACAAGACACGAATGACTGCCAGATAAGTTCAAATTCATAAATACACGTACGTATTTTACTTTCAAATAGATCATTTTTAAAGAGGACAGATTTTCAGATATATAATGAACATTACTAGATTGCACTTGACAAAGCAACTTCTAAACTACGCAAGACTTATAAATAATGTGCAATGTATACAAAGAATGGCACCAAACAGTGGTTACTACTCAACTCTAACAATTGATGCATTCACCAGTGAGATATTTGAAAGACACAGATCAAAACATCAGAGGAATGACCTCGCAGAGTCGACTATACAACATTGTACGTATACAAGTGACACGTATAACGTATCTACAATGAGCAGTACAGACTTGGAAGAAAAATTTTCAGAACTGCTTACGAAAAATAAACATAAAAAGATTGAAGAACTAGTCACACAATGTCAGAATTGTAAGAAATTTCTAACTTATGCTATTGTAAAGAAACTCTTTAAACATTACAGCGTATATGGAAAGCCTGAGATGGTAGCTGTTGTACAGAATTATTGTTTAAAAATTGATCCAATCTCATTTAAGAGAAACGGTGAGTTCCTGCATTACCTAGCGAAAGCTGAATGTATTAAAGGCAATTCTGACAAAGGTTTATCAATACTGAAGAGTTCTTATAAGAATTATAAGAGTTTAAGGAGTTTTTATAGAATAATATTTAGAGAATTAATTCAAGACTCAGTATTAAATAGATCAGAAGCATCATTAGTTATTTTTAGGAAATATGTAATGGAGTTTAGTGAAGAGTGGTCAGACCATTATCCGCTGGTGTGTTTCTGGCACATTTGTTGGGCAAGCACTTGGTTTTCTGACCAGATGTTGGGTAATGAGCTTCTGGAAGAGTCTGAAGTTCTTTTGGACATTGTGGGAGAGAAGTAAGTATTCACATCCATTTAATCATTTTATTGAAAAAATATATCACAATATTAATCAAGTAATGTACTCCTGACATTCTAGTATTTACTCAAATACTAAAAAACAATGATATTTTATCCTTCTTTAAAGTAGATAATTGATTTAAAAACACTTTAGCATCATTGACTCATTTCAGCTAACACTTAGTGACTTATTACTCTACAACAATGATATTACCAAAATTGATTTGTTGAACATTAATTAATTAAAATATAAGTAAATTTTCAGATCTTTCCTATAAAATAATAGAAGGGTAACTTCAACTTTCAGCTTGTTAGTTCACTGAAAAAAAAAAGTAACTTCACAAGTATACTCACTGGTTTTGTTAACACTGGCATGACAGCCTACTGTTTAAAACAATGTAATAATTGTTATTAAAGTAACACTTTTGTTACATCATTTCCAAGCTTTTCTTCTGTGTGTCGCATGTCGCGTGACGGTCGGTAGGGATATAGCGATTTTTATACCCTTAATGGAATATTTTTTTTTATAAACAACACATAACTGAATTTTGGAACTTCATAATTTATTTTGCAGTTTTCCCATTTATTTTTGATCAACTGATCATGTCAATTCTATTTTGTTAATGTCAACAACTAGCAGATCATTTATGAAATACCACACAAGTGGCCTTGGGTGCTTGCGGGTTGTTCAAAAGATATATCACGGCCCTGGTACATAAAGGGCAAAAGAAGGAACATGAATGGGTTTTAGTCAGTTAAAGTCTGACTGTCCCATGCCCTCCATCCAGAGTACGGAAAGTCATTTGAAGATTTCCCATCTGCAAAAAAACAAAAAAGGAACCCTATTTTTGGCATTACAATTACACTGAAAACAAATACTAATACACATAAATAACTGTATTTCAGAGCTACCGCATTCAGTATAATGGCGTTAAAAGACTTCAATGAAGATGCAGTGGTCCGGCTGCTACAGACGTTACTCAAATATGACATGATGATTGAGTATGTGGCAGTTCTGCAAGTATTGTTCAACTATAAATGTAAGTAGGGGTCACCATCATCTTAAATCTTACTATAGCACGGCCAACGAGAAGCGATACCAAATGTAAACAAAACCCATGCTAAAACCCCATCTGAAATGGCCGCCCGAATGTTGGCGAACCCGTCTTAACGTTGTCATGTTTTTGCCGGGAGAACGAGACATGACGACAAAGGCACAAGATGGAAAGAGCTAAATATTAGATTGTCAACGCCACAGTTGTTCTTTAGGTTAATGACCTTTCGTATCGCTTCTCGTTGGCCGTACTATACATACAAATAATAATGTGAAATACTAAATGATAAGTGATTGATGGCCAAACCTGATATTACCAATTACACAAGTACACAGGTACACGGGGTTTAGGTACCTAATATAAAGTAAATAATCTTTTTTTAAAAAAAATATATATATAAGTAAATAGCTTTTTATTTCTTTTTTTTTGCAATCAGTATCTGCATAATCAATGTCATCTATAGTTATCATGAAGACATTATAATGGAAGAACAAGTATTTTAAAATCAACTTAACGTAAACAATGTGCGTTTGATCACATTAATTTCATTATCATCAGTTGTCATAAGTTGATGAACACACTAGGCTATTATTTTTTATAATCACTATGTTTTTGTAAAATCTTCACACTGAAGGGTATGAAACCGACGGACAATATGTAACAGATTTTAATTTATGCTCATCATATTCTTCAGGATTAAATGTTAGGCAAAATATTTAGTTTTGGTATATAAAATGACAAACAGTTGGGGTGCATGGTATGCTAATTATTGCATTTCTTGCACGGGAGTAAATGTTACTAATGCAAGATATTTAGTTTTAATCCCGCGAAAAAGATGGAGGCACCCAAGCCATTTACTTCATAGATTAAAAAAAACCCTTGATCCTAAAAATAAAAATAAAAAAATCGTAGCCCGACTCTAGGATTTCTCATGTATCGTGGGTGCGTTCACAAACATTTATACTCACATACACAAACAGCCAGACCCGAACCAACTACCACGGAACACGGACACGGAACCAATATTTGTAGGTCATACAAATATTTGTTCCGTCCGGGGATCGAACCCGCAACCACTGCACCAACCGTGCCGTCGAATTTCTTCAAGACTTTTATTCTTAGCTCATTTGATTAGCAAAAGACCACCCATCTTAAAGATATCGTCAGTCTGAATATAGGTCACTTTCACACAATCTATTCCTAAACGAAGTCCTTGCTTCCTATTCAATTGAATATCAACTTTTAGTCAATGCCGTCTAAGTCGAATTCAGAATGACAACTACTATTGGTAAAGCCACAGAAATATTTCTAGTAATGTTGCAAATTTAACTTTATAGGTAGTGAGTAAAGTGGTTTTTCGAAAAGCACATTCATGTTTTATCTTTAGTTACTGAATTGCGAATGCAGGATAGGCAGTTATTCTTCACAGACAATAGTATTATCAGTTTTAGTTTATGTTAGGTCTGTGATCCCGGCGTCCTATAATGATATTACTTATAATAAATCTTGTAGGTACTATGTAGGCCTTGTATGTTTATTGATGGAGCAGTACCATATGTTATTGATATTGTTTATCAATAGTAGAGATGCAGGCAACGAATTTTACAAAAATAATGTTCGAGTTCAGCGCTTGCCCTTATCTCAATTTATTTGAGACTGGCGCCACTCGTTTGCTTCCTTCTTCTATATCAACCTTTATCTCAGTAGCATAACCTTTTTTGTTTTATTTTGTTTGGGGAAACCTCCAGAAGGAGGCCGATCTTTGGGAATAAACCGGGGGTGACTTTTACCGCATTAAAACTACCCCGGAGGTCACAATCCGCATATTATGAGAGGAGGCACCTTTGTACAATGCCTGTTAAGGCACATCCGGTGGGGCTACTAGAGAGGTAGCCCTCGAGCCTGCTGTGCAAACAAGGTCACGCGGTAAACGCACGGAATCCCCAGTCTGAGCGCCCGTGACCCCAAAGTCCCACCTGCATTAGGCAGGCGGGGTTTCAGCGTGTTAAGCAGCGAGGCGATTGCATGCCTCCCCGCCGAGTTCATCTCCTACTCGGATCGGTCCTCTCATGATACGGCTCGGCAGCATCCTTCTAGACCATCGCAGTCTCTCAAAACGAAGTTACCTCTTTCCAACAGTAGCATAACCTAGTAACAGTTATTTGCAAAGTATTTATGCATACTCCATTATCGTTCTTAACCGGAAATTACTATAATTTAATAATAGTAAAAATTGGCAATCATAAAACTGATAAAAAATATCCCACTTGTTTATGCCCGCAGCTACATTCCCGTTAAATTCGGGGCTATTGCTACCTGTAGTTTTTGCCCTTGCGCCTTATTTATTGTTATAGCAAAGCTAAGTTTTCCCTGTTCTTCCCTCTTTCTCCCTCATTAATCACTTTAAAAAAAATACCCTATGTACGTCTCCAGGGTCTCTATCAAAATTCATCAAAATCGGTTTAGCCATTTTGGCGTGAAAACGTAACAAACAAACAAACTCACTTTCGCTTTTACAATATTAGTAAGGAAGTAAGGATGGCACTCGTTAATAAAGCTTCTCATTTGAGAAAGAGTTTTCGAAATCGGAGTTTCGAAATTTACTCCTAACTTACAAACATCTCTTAAAACGTAATCCTCTTTATTATGATACTAGCTGTTCCCCACGGTTTCACCCGCGCTGCTCGGCACCTGTTGGTCGTAGCGTGATGTTATATAGCCTATAGCCTTCCTCAAGAAATGGACTATCCAACACTAAAAGAATTTTCCAATTCCAACCAGTAGTCTCTGAGATTAGCGCATTCAAACAAACAAACAAACTCTTCAGCTTTAAAATAATAGTATAGATTAGTTTCTATGTACGACTGTATTCTTGGATGACTAAAACACTATACAATTGAAACATAGGTGGGTTATAGGTTCATCTAAGATTATGAATGTACTGCTTTGTATAATGTTTATTGTTTGCGTACTTAATCAACTGCCCTCGTGAACTTAGAAACAATTACTTGATCTGTTTGTTGACCCTATCGTAACTACAATATCTACATGTTGGGTCGTATGCAGCGAAATACAGAACCCGACCATTATGATGACACATCATACCTTATTCTGGTCCTTTAACAATAACATCTAGCCTTTTCTTACTTATTTATGTTGGTCTTGGCTTCCATACTAACACCAAAGTTTATAGAATAGAATATACTATATTGCACACCAAAATTGAAGTAAAATTGTTTTACAAAAAAAAAAAAAGCTAAATCTATGGTTACAATGGCGATCTTATCGCTAATATCGATATCTTCCAGACAACCTTTGGATGGACTGTTCGAATATAAAAATACATCGCATAATATGATTATATGTATGCATCAAAGTTTTGCATGGAGTTGTCCATCTTATCTAACTAAATCTTCCATCTTTCTTAAAATCGTAACAACCCAGTAAGTACTTAGGAACACGATACCCCTTGGTAAGACGGGTTGTCAGACTTTTGGTCCGCTTACTACCTTTTTCTTTTGTGTGTGGAAAACAGTGTATGTCCTCTGTCAGACTCCTAGTGACTAAACCCACTCGGTGTTCCTTCTTGTCATTTCTGGCTGAGTTGCGGGGACAGCATTGCATTATATAGTATCACCCCAGCAATGACGGTTTGTTTGTAGCAAACCCCGTCTCAGATAAAGGGGAGTAGTGAGCTGCTTTTCGCCCCAACTACCCGTAACAACCCTCAAAGATCTACAAATGACATCCTGGATTTACGGGTCGGCGTGATTTCTGAGCCACGGAGGAAACTCTGTAATGGTTGCTTACTCATTCACTTACCTACATAGGTAAGCACGGTTTAACCTAAAGATCGATCCAGGCGGCTGTTGTTAGTTAGCCAGGAGCTCTTCCATTGTCTAAACCTCCGAAGAATTCAGTTATGATGTTGTTTTAAGGTAAGTTTGAAGACAGCATCAAATTTAACGTTTTTTAAAAGTACTTGGCACATCTTTTTTGTCGAGAGCTGTAATATTCCTGTACATAGATCTATAGGTATGGTGGGAATAACAAGAAATATGATAACATCTCTAATTGTTTTTGGGTGAATTGGTAACTATCACGCAAATTGATGGCTATGTGAGGTTAATTGATATCAATTTTGATGATGAATGTCCTTCAGTTGTGTATGTTTTTAAAAGTAGATTACAGTAGGTTCGCAGTAGTTTGTCGTCCATTGTAATGGAAAAAAACACTGTTATTCTGACTGTCGGTATGTCTGTATTTTTGACTATCTGTTAGCTCTTCATGCCTTAACGGCAGAACGGATTTGAAATTTTAGCTCATGTCATTTCGAATGTATGGCTGATGATGAGACGTATGATACTTATTGTTCAACCAGTTTTGTTTGCATCACGTTACTGCTGGGACATTTCCCAGCTCCATGCTGTCAAAGCTGTGGATAAAAGCTCCAAGTCTTACATCTGATTCCCCAACTCCCACATAAAAGTCACGGTCCTAGTTGAGGACAAAGCTCCTCTAAACATACCTGCTCCAATTCCAAACATTTGCACGCTCTCAACATCTGTCTCAATTTCCAATTCAGTTGCAGTTCGAAGCTGCACGTTTCCGATGCAACAGGTGGCTTGTACTTTACTCACACGAGTTGTCGCGTTGCAAACTAAGTTTGCACACTTTGCTGTCTGTGATAAGATATTTACGTTGCTCGATTACTTGTGTATGTCTATGCGATGTGATGCTAGTACTGTAACTACAGTATTATACCACCGTTGCTGGTTTAATTACGAGTGCAGCGTCTAAACTTCGTCAACAGCCCCAATTTTCTTCCACGACTTCTAGAGGGCAAACTTAATAATAATAAAGTCAGACACAAATAAATCGTGTACCATAGCGTCAGGCAGCAGTGTTACCATCTACGAAGGTCTTTTCTTTGGGTCCACCCTTTATAGCAGAACTTTTTATGTCATAATTTTATTTTGCATAACAACGGATGGCATAAACTTCACTTCGCAGAAAATAGTTTAGGAGACACTCATTTATCATACATTCTAAACCCATAATTTTGTAAGTCAGAATCATCTCTAGGCATAAACTTCATATCCATAATATTTAAAAAGTAGAAACATCATATCGCAGAAAGTTCACAGTCAGAATCGTCTTTTGGCATAATATATTTTATATCGATGATCATTAAACGGCAGAATTGTCATATCGTAGAAAGTTTATAGTTAGGGTCATCTTTGTCATTATAAGTTGTCATTTATTTTGATTAATTATTTCTTTAAAATAATGTCATTTATTTTAGTTATTGTTTAATTGAATTTGAGATAATGTCATTGAATTCAATAAGTAATTAGGTATCCTAATCTAAATAGTTCAGTTCCGGGTAACCTACTTAAAACAATCTCTTTTTTCTATTAACGCAAGTCGTTTCTGGCACTCGCCGGCCGCTGCCGCGGCACCGCTCGCTACGCTCGCTCGGCTCGTGCGTAGGAGGTCGCAGTTTTAACCTAACCTAACCTAGCCATTACTGCCGTCTGCATAGCATGCCAAATGAGATTATACCACATAATATATTATGCGAAATTCGAACTCTGCGAATCGTAATTATACTAAATGTAATTCTGCCATTTTAAAAGTATGCCATTGTTAATTCGAAGTTTTAAACATTATGCCAAAAGATAATTATACCAAATAAATTTTATGCCTTTTAAATGTTCGTTTAAAGAAAATTATGCTAAGTGTGTTATGCCAAATAAATTTCGGAGCATCAAGTTTCTGCCAGATAGAGGGAACCCCTTTTCTTTGGCTGAACCTTATCTGGCAGCACCTCATTCGGCAGAAACAGAGCGTGCTGAGGATCGCATCATCAAGCTGCGTATAGCATTTCTGATCCTTTTCCCGCTCCAACAAATGACCGCTCTGGGCGTCAGAAGCGAATAGGAGCCGTACTGCCAGATAAAGATCAACCCATAAAGTTACAAACAAATCAGTAATGTTACTGCAGTCTGTTGTTGCTTTGTTGTTGCGAAAGTACTTGAAGGTCTATGTGCCGTACCCGGAACGCGGACGGAGATTCGGTGCTGGATAATTGCGTCAGGCGTACATACCTATTTGTGGATACACCTTTATTCGCTCTAACAAAATGAAAGAAGTATTTTGTCATTTTCTTGAAAGCCAATAAACTCACTTAACAATGTCTAACTGATATCTAAATTCAAACTTATTAAGAGGCTATGACAACAAAAAAGTGATAGCGTTGTACTAATAATAGGCAATAGGTATTGGTATTAATAAAATAACCATTTAACAATACATTGACCTACGTTATCCAAGTTTTTTCGCACAATTTATAAAGATAAAAAATACTAAAATAACAACTGAACCTTTTACACGTACTTACAATGATAAAAATACTATACTACCTATACTTTTGTGCTTATTGCTACTGAGATTAACGTCATGGGAAGGTTTCTTATGTCGAGCATTGTTATCGAGTCTATCAGGAGTTTTCGGTAGCATCCCGGACGCATTTTACATCGTCATCATCTCCTGTCGTTATCCTAATTTATTAAGGGTCGGTGCAGCATGTCTTTTTCTTCCATACCTACTTTATGAAAGATCCAAAGTTAAAATAGAAATTTAAAACATAATGCATTTTTTTAAGGTTAGATATACCTAAGTTTAATTAATATAATATTGTGAAAGTTCCTACCATACGTGATAATAGATTCTGCAATATAATTTTATTAGTTTTAAGACATTTTGCTGCGCCCTAATAGAGTTATGTATGTAAGTACTCATTAGTTATAAGCCTAGCGTGTAACTTTTTTAGGGTTCCGTAGTCAACTAGGAACCCGTATAGTTTCGCCATGTCTGTCTGTCCGTCCGTCCTCGCTTAATCTCTGTGACCGTTAGCACTAGAAAGCTGAAATTTGGTACCAATATGTATATCAATCACGCCGACAAAGTGGTAAAATAAAAATTTGAAAAAAATGTTTAGGGTAGCCACCCTATATGTAAAGTGGGAAGTGTTTTTTTTTTTAATTTCAACCCTAACGTGTGATATATTGTTGGAAAGGTATTTAAAAATGAATAGGGGCTTACTAAAATCATTTTTTGATAATGTCATTAATTTCGGAAATAATCGCTCCAAAAGTAATAAACAATGTGTCCCCCCCCCTCTAACTTTTGAACCATAAGTTTAGAAAATATGAAAAAAATCTGAAAAGTAGAACTTTATAAGGACTTTCTATGAAAATTATTTTGAACTTGATTGACACAACAGTTTTTGTACAAAAAAAAAAGTTGTGCAAAATAATTTCTGGACTAAGTTTGTAGTATAATCGTATATGCAAGCATTTTTTGTAACTTTGTTTACATATTTTATTATCCTGAACGTATCTTTTTTCAAACAAAAAAAGAATTATTGAAATCGGTTCTCGTAATCTAAAATTACCACCGAAATTGCACGTCTTTGTATTAATTAGTAACCCAATTCCCCGACAGATGGCGCTGTAGGTACTTATTACATTGGATCGGATATTACCGAATTGTTCGGTTGGCCTCATAACTGGGAACACTTATTGTGACGGACGGGAATCTACGGAACCCTACACTGAGCGTGGCCCGACACGCTCTTGGCCGGTTTTTGTACATTGTGCATTTAATAAATAATAGGTACTCTTCTATTATTGGTCATCTCATGAGACAAATTCCATCCATCGTATCTTCTAGCCATACGCACTCATACTCAACCGTTTCATTCTGACATTTTACTCATTCACCGATTACATGGCGAGAAATTCGCTCATTATATGGGGCTGAGACACCATTGACAAGTGTGGAGGTGATGTCATATTTTATAGATGTATAGACAGAATATTCTTTATTATATACACCATATGACAACAATAACAGTATACAACTTATAAAAATAGGGTGACACAATGGGCGGTCATTTATCACTAAAAGCGATCTCTTCAAGACAATCTTTGGATGAATTTAAAGGAGGAGAGACAGTACTGTAGGTAGTCTGTAGTGTTTCATTTTACGAACGAATAGCTACATTTATAAAAACAAATACTTATATATAAATAAACATATGAAATAATAATGATGAAGAGCAAAGAAATATTTCATATTGTTCTTTAAGAAGAGAGTTATATATTATGTGCCAATATTTTTGTTACAGTACGGAACAGAGATATCCGGGGATGTTCAGAGATTATTAGAAACTGCGAAGCTCTCGGTGTCAACCTACCTTCAGATCAACAAGGACGGTACATCAAGATGTTAATAGATGACAAGAAACAATGGCCCAGAGCTCAAACTACGAAGACAACGTCGAAAGACTTCAAACTTAAGTTCTAGTATTTTTGTACTGATTTTTTTTTGTGTATAGTAGATTATAATGAATAAATTGTGATTAGTATTAAGTTGGATGTTTTATTGTTTTGTGCTTTTTCTATGTAACATAATGCAGTTTAACCAGAGAAGCTATGCACTTCAGTAACCTACATTTTTCCAGATTGACCGCGCTATGAATAAGGCTCCTATTATTTACCCGTTTCGGCGTTAGTATAGAGTGTTTTCTCTTTAACGAGTTGCCTACTCCGGTTGCATCTGGTCAACTGTTACTGAAACGTATTATTATAACCTCTCACAGACAAATCCAAACGACAAAATAATCAAATTATTTTGATTTTTTAATCTTTTTGTGCATTTTTTTCCGGAGATAAACGATATTACTGAAGCGCTTCCTCTTTCTATTACAAATGGCATCCTTACTTTAATATTATAAAAGCGAAAGTGAGTTTGTTACCTCTTCACGCTTCAACGGCTAAACCGATTGTGATGAATTTTGGTACATAGATAGTTGGGAACCAGGAGACGGACATAGGCTAATATTTTTTTGAAAAAAGTGGGATGTGAGGGAAAAAGGGAAGAAAAGGGAAAACTTAGCGTTGCTATTACAAATCAATAAGGCGCAAGGGGAACTGTGTTACCCCAAATTTAACGCGGGCGAAGCTGAGGGCGAAAGCTAGTATAAAATAATTTGTAGGCACTCATATAACTCCTTTAAGAGTTCCAAATAATTGATAAAGGCAATTGGAGTTGCGTGAAAGCGCCCGGTTATTATGGAACTGGTTACTATTACCTACGTACAAAAACGACGGACTAACTCACAAAAGGTACCCCTTAAATGCCCCTGATTCTATTTAGATAAAGACATCACATGGAGCTATAAAGTACCGAATGACGTGACTTAAACTGAGCTAGTTAATCGTAGGTAGGGTAGGGTAAATGACTGACCATTTGTACTAGAAATGATAAGCCATTTGCCATTCGGTTATAATAATATACTAGCAAAGCCTTCATTTTTTTGGTAAATATTTGTATCGTTGGCATTTCGTCTAAGCAAGAAGTTCATAATACATCTCAGGTCCAGCTTAAACCGGCGTCGGACATTAGCTGCTCGGCAGTTTGATGAACCGGCCTATTTGGTGCAGCCGAGAGGCATGCAAAATTTGTAGGTTTTTTTTTTAATTATTTTGTATTCTGTGCACTTGTGGCATGTGTCAAATAAACATGTTTTCTTTTTTTCTTGAATCAAATATATTCAGAATATTATAGAACAACAAAAATCAAACCTGGGACATCTTCAACCCGCGCTAGGCGTGGTTGATTTTAAGACAAACTTCCTTAAAAGAGTTGGCTTTGTTTTAAAAGCGATGTTACTTGTTTCAATAGGTATAGATTATCAAAGCGTCATCGAAATATTTAAAAAAAAACACGAGCATGTGTACCTATCTTTTACGTCATTACATCACACGCTCATTTGAAACAATGATATGTTCAAATAAAATGCATAAAGTGTAGTTTATTTGTCTCGGGAGGACCTAATCTTAAAATAAATGAACGTCAAATCATTTGTCAATAAAACAAATACTAATCACGTGTTTGATAATAACCTAAATTAATGGTATTTGTTGTTAAAATGGCCTGATTGTGTCCGTATTTATTTAAATAAGTACCTTATAGTATCCAATCCAAATACCTACTTTTAGATAAGTACTTATGTAACTCTTTGTTCTAGCCAGAATTCTAGTAGTTGAGCGTGCACATATTTGATTACAAGGATTTCAAATAAGGTCTACAAACTAATTATAGTTAAATAGGTAGGCACCTACAACACAAATTGTAAATGAACCAAAATGAATTGATGTTTTTTATCTAAGTAAGCAAGTTCGTGTAGCAAATGCTAGTTTTAGAAACCAAAAACAAACCATTGTTTTGAATGTTATTTGTTAGCGGTTTTTTCAAGACGTCTTTAAATGACGTAGGTAGGTACTTAAATGGCATTCGGTCAAGGGATCTATCTCTATTTACTTCAAAGATTTGAATACTTGAACTACTTACTTGGCAGTTTCTGGTCCACTCAACCTGTAGCAGTCCATTGGAGAACATAGGCCCCTCTCGCGCTGCACTGTAACACCTTATCCTTGGTTTCACATTTAGAATTCCCAGCCAACTTTTTAAGATCCACCACGCTAAGGAGCGGCATACATAGGCTTTCTTGTCGAAACGCGGCCTTCGCTCCAAGACTCGTTGGCGCAAATCGGTCCTTCGTCAGATATGGCCGGCACACTACCTACAATAGTTTGCTTTCCGCAAAATATTGCTCCATTTTTTTATGAATTCTATTCAAGTTCATGGACTATTTACCTACACACTTGGCAGTTTATAATTACAAACCCTAATCCCACATGTTTCCAACTGTTAATGTGACACTGTTCTCTTTACCCACGTCTGGTACTTGTCATGGTATAAGAGTTACCACCCGTCCATATTTGTCCGGACATGTCCGACTCTTTGACCCCAGTTGGCTTTTTTTCTGCCTAGCTTATTCTATCTTCGTCAATTATTGTTTTTTAAGTCGTTTGCGTTCAAGTGCGATACGATCAAAATCAACTGTATAAGTTTGTTGTCCCTTTTTTATTTGAATGAAAACTCTGCTCGTCTGTCTTTTGTCTTAAACTCTATAAGTGTAACTATGATCGTGTTGATAGAACGCCAATCAAAACTATTGCGTTCTATAATCACGTTCTCGATAATCAGGTTTCACGATGAATTAGGTATTATTGTTAAAAAAATCTCTGGTCGTCTACTATTTCTTTTCAAGATTTTCCAAATTTCGAAATGGTCACCCTACACGATTCTCTATCTAAATAGGTACTACCTACATTACATAGTGACAAGGGTTCACGATCAGACAAAAACCTAAAGGCAATGAACTGACCACAATCGAGTCTTGGGTTATCTTCAATAAGCCATTATTATAAACAATGATTAATTTATTCTTACGAGATACCAGTTTGTACTAATTAAATAAATATCGTGTAGGTAGGTATGTAACTTCCGTGTCAACTTAGAACTTTGTTTTTCTGAATACTCTGGTAGTAGGTAGTAGCTTTAAGTAGTAGTACCTACCTCTAAAAATGTCACAAAATAATATACTTACATAAGGATTTGACTTACTTTTCAATTTCTGAGTAAGCTGAAATTTTGCATACGTGTTTTGTTTGGATGAAGAATAATTCTAAATCCAATATGGCGGACTCCCAAAGATAAAGATGGCGGATTTGTTATTTTGAATGTCTGTTAGTTTTATTCTTCTTGACTCAAAAAAAGGTATATGTATTGGTACCTATCTAATTTTGTGATACCGGTACCTGAAGTATATTTCATAGGAGCTAACGGTATCACTATACTGTATATTTAGTTAATTACAAACTGTAGGTACATAATATATTATAATAGGACTAACGCTGTAGGGACCTGCATGTTTTGGTAGGTAGGTAAGTTTACGTAATACCTAAACTTAAGTGAAAGGTTATCAAACTCATAGATACCTACCAACTACCTCTCTACTACATAATAATTATTATAGAATTATTATAGATAAGTAATTAATTAAAATTATCACCAAGAACGTGCCATATTAGAACAAAACGTGCTCTTATGAAGTGTTGAATTTAAAAGAACGCTGACCATTGCTTTTCTTGTAGTCTATTAAATATTTTCAATGTTATTTAATTATGTAGGTACACACGACGGCACATCAACCTATATAAAACTAATTAAAAAAAAATAATAGATATTTTACTCAGATTTTAACCATAATATGCAGAATAAGCATTACAGTATAATAGCTCTTTAACTTGCTTTTTGAAGAGAAATATTTTAGAGACTCGTATTGCTAATGTGTTTTTTTTAATAACGTTGCCCCACACTAGGAATTTCTCCTGTATCGTGGGTGCGTTTACAAAAATTAGACCCGGAACAACCATCTGTTATGTAGGCCATACAAATATTTGTTCCATGTGAGATCGCTCAGCTCAGAAATTGGTTATAATGTTTGCAAGTGGTTTCGAATTCCGAGTTGAAAAGTGTTTTTGGGCTTTCCCTTCAAAAATAAATTAGGCTCACCCCCTATCAAACGGGACTTAAAGTAACTGGTGAAATTTGGGTGTATTAGGTACACCTTTAATTAGGATACCTAATTAAAAATAAATAACACGACATTTTCAGGCTATCTTTATTTAAAATTCGTCCGGGAATGCAAAAGTAAAATACACTCGACTCTAAACAAATCTTAATTTTATTGAGATTTTTCGCATAATTATAATTAAATTTAACGCTTAACAGTAATAAATATTTATCAAAAATGAGTGACTTCATTCTCCTTGGATTTGGCTTCGGCTGCAGCTATTAGGGCGCGCTCATCATTTCTTCGGAGGATGAAAATTGCTCTGTGAAAGAATAAAAAGAATGATTAGACTTAATGTGTGTTATAAAACTTTTAATAAAAAAAAAGGAACCAGCCAAGAGCGAGTCAGACTCGCGCACCGAGAGTTCCGTACAAACTTGCGACATAAACAGCCATACCTTTTGACTGTGTAGACTTAGAGGGTTGATTTTACAGCACAAAGGGACCACAGAGTTGAGTATACGGTGTCAATTTCAACTCGATACCTGAGCGCGTTCACGAGATAAAGAGCTTTGACAGACAGACGGACAACAAGTGACTTTTCAGATTAGGAACCCTACACAAGAAAAAAAATATTTAAAACACTAGAACAGCAAAAAAATAAATAAAAAGATATCATCATCACGTACGAGACCAATAGGTTTCTTCTCAGCATCGTCGTAATGGATAAGTATATTCCTAAAGATAGGAAGACTTGTCTTTGTTAGAAACAATCCTACTTGTGAACCCAACGCGGTCTGATGAACCTGTTATTCTTAATCCGGTGTAAACAACTCGACATCAACCGTTGATACTATCTAATTGATGAGATTAGAGGTATTATAGGATCTAGTAAAAGCACCCTTAACTAAACCGAAAGGCACGCTCTCCCTATTATTATTTTTTTTTTGTTCTAGCTAGACTATAGGTACCTGCTATGCGATTCACTAACAGACTCATCATAGATGTTAACATCGACGAGTTCACGGATGTCTCATCGTAAATATCGCTTTTAAAAACAACGTTGATAAAAATCGTATTCGCTTAGCTACATACGCTCGTCGACGATCTGCTGAACAACGATGATGTGTTCGATGTTAACAGTGTTGCTATATTAACTCTAGTTTTTAATCGAGAAAATCTCGACTAACCTATTTTTAAGTTATTTCGTCATTTTAAATTTATATAAATACACAATACGTATGTCTAAAACACGTATTATTTTTTATGCAACGGATATTAAATTAATTATATCATTTTCGATTTAGAAAATATTGATTCAAATATTAGACATTTGTAATTGTAGGTTATGTATAGTCTATGTTATTTCAAAACTTCAAAACTTGTTCAAAACAAACAACTTGATCTTATCTTGATTATAGTTTTTTTTTATCAAAATACGAAATTCCAAAGCTCCAAGTGGTATTAAGTGGACTGTTAAAAAATGCTGCACCCGTACCCTATGGCGTTCTACTTGAACCGAGTTTTAGTTTGGTTCCAAATCTATCGAAAGTAAGTACACGATAACATTTCTATTTACATATACAACACAGTTTCTGGAACTACTATCTATGTAACCAAAATATTTATTTTTTAGTGTCTCGCAACGCAGCTCCTTCATTGAATCAGCTGGAAACGCTAGAAAGCAAACCATGGTTGGCTATGGGCCGTACTCGTCTAGTCGTCAGGCATGGTGCGAAATAACAATAGCCCTGAACAGTGACGATATAGTTGGTGTATAAACATCGGAACAGTGGTGTAAGGTTGGTAATTTAAATATGAATTATTGCATTGAGTACTTTTGTTTTTTTTTACTAAATTGTTCTTTTTTCTAATTTGTTCTTTTTACTAAATAAGTATAAACTACAAGTATGTACTGTAATTTAAGTCTTCGAATTGCAGTTATAAAAACATTTGAAAATGCAATGAAAAGTTAAACCAAACCGAGCAAATAGGTGTTCTATTTATCATATATTATCATGTATTTTTTCTTGTATTGCAGTACTGGAAGAATAAAAAAAATAGCAGTGACGAAGAAGTCCAGCTTAATTACAGCCGCTAGGCGTTGCACTGGTGGTGACATTGAAGATTTGCAAAAACTCAGTGAAATTGAGTTCAAAATACAAACCGTTATGGGAGGAGAAAATGTTAGTTGTGGACATCAGAACTTAGAAATAAATCGCTCTGAGATGGATAGCATCACACAGCGTTTCATAGCCATAGAAGAACGTCGAGCACAAGCGGAGCTCTTGATTACCCAAGCAATTAGTCATCAAGCAGCCATCAGGCTATGGCTCAGGCTGTAGATGGAATAAGTAGTGCAATTAGAGATTTAATAAATAAGTAAAAATAAAATGTATGTTAAAAGATTGCTTTATTTTATTTATTCATTATTTTAAAATTAATTTGCCAAGGTACATACTATTTCGTTAGGCGGTTATCTTAATCTTTAGGTAAAATATATAAGAAAAAAACATATACTTTCTATATTTTATGATGAACAGTATAGTTACTTTACAGTACTAACTCACACAGTATACACTACTATTTACCAAAGACTATAATTTTTAACAAACAAACTGTGTTACAACCTATATTAGTAATTTAATCAATTATATTAAGATTAACTTGCGTAGGTACTTACCATTTCGTTAGGCTATCTTAATTTTATCTTTAGGTTAAATATATAAGTAAAAACATCCACGTTCTATATTTTATGATGAACAATATACACTACTATATAACAAACTCTCTTACAACTTAAATTTGTAATATCTTAAGTCTTGTTCTTCTTCTATTATTAACCATTTTGTCCACACCACAGTCGATTAATTAGACGAGCTCTAGCAAGACATCCACTGTCCAATTCACAGATAGAGTTCAGGCTTCCTTGTTCTAATAACCGGATCACCCTCGCTTCTTGCCTCTATAAACGAGCTGGTAATTCCACTGGGGAAACTCCAGCTTGATTGCAAATGTTATGCAACACAACAAGCTTTCATAATTTTTCCCAACATCTCTGGATCATAGTGAAGAACACGATGAACCAAAAAGCACCTAAAACGGCCTTTAAGTATACCAATGGTTCGTTATGCAGTATTTCTTGCAGTGGCATGCAGATCATTATAATATTCTTCTCTTGATCCAGGCTCAAGGTTGCTACATGGAACCATCATGTCTAGCCTAAGAGCAAAACTGGAGGCCCCTGAAATTAATTAATAGGAATTTAATTTAACTACTATAAAAAAAAACAATATGTATTTATCATTTTAACTAAAAAAATAACTAGTTTTACTTACATTTTAATCGTCTACAGCTCTACATCCAAGAAAACATCTACAATTTACAAGCTTTACGGTTTGACAGTTAAAATCAAAGGCGAAGTCGCCGTTGTCGTTGAAGGCGAGGATGATTTGTGTGTTGCGAATACCGTTTTTCATACATTCGGGACCATTTTTAGTTCTATGTCGCGCCGTCGACATCGTTGAGGCGTTACGATCGCGCAGTTTTATTTAAAGAATACCGATATGTTTTCATCAGATGTTTCAACGATAATGTCTTGGTTGTAAAGATGTTTTGCGTTAGTGAATCGCACTCCTGGGCCCTTCTAGTAACAGAGATATTGAGGCTTGGGGGTCAAAGTTCCAAGTTGTTTCCAAAATGTTTTTAATAAATCCACTTGTTAGCGCCCGCGGCTTCACCCGAAAAAAAGTATCTAAAGTGTTATTCCAGATCATAATCTACCTCTATGCCAAATTTCAACAAGATCCGTTCAGCCGTTTTGACGTGAAAGAGTAACAAACATCTATAAATCCATCCTCACAAACATTCGCATTTATAATTTTAATAAGTTTATCAAATGTTTTAAGTGCGTAACATTTAATTCTGCCCCAAATCGTATTTTTTTTTAATATTTTTATTTTACATGGGCACTTATAAAACGTTGAGAAAAGTGCACGGCTCGGGTTGCTCGTTTCCTATGAAGAAGAACCGGCAAGAAACTCGCTTGGTTACGCTTTTAAAATCATTTGGTTCTACAATGTTGTTGTTACAGCTTTACTAACTTAAGTTTGAGAGGACAGACCCGACAATAAGTCATTGCTTTCTTCAAAAAACGTAAAATAGATAACACGTTTACAAGCGTCTGAAATCTACAAGGCCACTAATAAAAAGAGTCTATACAGGAAATAGGGAAAATATTACAAAAGAAAATCCCAATTTCCACTTACACGTTCGACATACCTACCTATACTTAGTACCTATAGGTACACCACACGATGCGACTTCTACAAACGTAAAGCTAAATAAGATTGGAGCGGGATTTGATTCGATTTCCAATTTCAATCCGTCTATATTTGATGTCATATCGTTTCCTATTTTCCTATCAAGTTTACGACGGTCCCTAGGAATATCAAACGTGTGAGATATGTTGGTAAAAGTGTCGTTCTCCGTAACTATTTTTAGCTCCAGTTTTATATAAATAATAAAATATTACATTTCTTATAATCTATTTAATTGTTAGTTCATGTAATTTAATTGCTATGTTAGTATAATTTCTCATTCTTTACTTAATTCTATGTATATCTACCTATTCTAATATCTGTTTTTTTTATTTTTTATTATTACATTATTTTTATTTAATCTACTGGAACCCCAAGTTGGCTGAAGGCCTCCTCTAGTGACGCCCATTTGTCTCTGTCTTCAGCTACCAGTTTTATATATAAAACACAAATATCGATGAAGAAAACCTGGACTTACAATTAACTAGCCTTTGCCCGCGGATTCGCTCGCGTTAAATTCGGGGTAACACAGTTCCCCTTTCCTGATCTGCAGGTACCGCTACCTGTAGTTTTTGCCCTGACGCTTTATTTATTTTAATAGCAAAGCTAAGTTTTTTTCCCTTTACGTTAAAGAGTAACAAACATCCATACATGCACACAAACATTCGCATTTATAATAATAGTATGAAGAAGGATGAAACGCCTTTCCTCTCACTAGTTTTACTTTATTTTCTAGTTATATAATTGAGCAAATGAAAACAATAATTTGAAAAAGTCAAGAGTACGTTTTTAATGTAACTAGTGGTTGCATTCATTAACCTTCAGTTTTACTGTAGTTTTAATTAACGATTGGTTTCTATTGATTCATTGAATGAAAATTGTATGTTCATTGAATGTGGGCTGACCGCAACACCGTTAATTGAATTGGATTAAGGAAAATGGAGACTAATATTTACCATTGAAATGCTGTAGGATTTTATTTGTTCTTTTATATTTATTTTTAGAGACTGACTTAAACCAAGTTTTTGTGCTCATATTTTGTTTAGTCCTTTCTTTAACAATATATCAAAAAATTAAGTACTTACCTACTCAAAACATGCAAAAAATTAACTCATAAAGTGCACCTTTATGTGTCTTTTTTAGGGTTCCGTACCTCAAAAGAAAAAAAAACTGGAAACATTTATTTTTTTCGGGTGGGAATTCATCCAATGACTTCCCCCGCTCTGGGTGGAGCGGGGGGGCATGTCAGACTTGTACTGACTAAAACCTACCCATGTTCCTTCTATTGCCCTTTACGTTCCGGGGCCGCGGTATCTCTTTCGAACAACCCACCACCCCGGCAGGAAACTGGAACCCTTATAGAATCACTTTATTGTCTGTCTGTTTGTATCTATCTCTTTATATAGGGAACGCATGGAGGTATCGAGTTGAAATTAAAACCCTACAAGTCTATGGTCCCTTAGACCTGTGAAAAACAACAACCCTCTTAGTCTAGGCAGAAAAAAAGTATGACCATCCCAAGTTTGTACGGAAGAGTCTGACTCGCATTTGACCTTCTTTTTTTAAACCTTGCCCCACACTCGGAATTAGTCATGTAGTGTGAGTGTTTTGACAAACATTTAAACTCACATACACAAACGGCCAGTCTCGAAACAATCACCTGTAGGTACAAACAAATATCTGTTCCGTGCAGGGATCGAACCCGCGACACGCAGCGCAGCAGCATATTGCTTAAATGAATTAATTTTTTTCGTATTTAAACTAATATTTTGCAAATTAATGAGACGAAAAACAAAACCATTTGTTATTCATGACAGTTTACCTACTCCGTTTGACAGTTAAATATTACAGGGTTTTAATTAATTAGTTTTTTTTTAATCACTTCGGTAAATACGCAGTAGAAAACGGATGATTTCGATTGAAGACCATTCTTAGAGCTTGTTTAAAAATACGTTTTAAATAATTAATGTGACAATAAATAATATATTAATGGTTGCTAATGGTTCCGCTTAAATGTTAACACAACAGGATTTCTTATTAGTTTGTGTGTGAAAACAAAGAGGCCTTTGAAAAGGATTTAAATTGCTTGTTATTATATTATTGACATTGGTTTTTATTGTAGGTAGATATTTGGGACCAAGGTAATGGATTAGCCGGGGTTGCGGGTTGTTCGAAAGAGATACCGCCGGAACGTAAAGGGTAATAGAAGGAACAAGAAAAAAATATTTGATTTTCCATCCGCAAAAAAAAAGGTGATGGATTAACGTGATTCTGAGTTTTGGAAGAAAACCGGCAAAAGAAGGGTGTGTTTTAGACAGTAAAAGTCTTACACTACCCCCAGTTCCGCCCAGATCGGGTAAGTTATTTGATAATTTCCAATCCGTAAAAAAGGGTTGAGGTTCCTCGGTCCGACCTAGGTAAGGACGTAACCTGGAGATTGTTTAGCCACGAAATTCTCCATTACGCCACGAAATGCCAGTTTAAATAAAACTAATTATGAACCGCTTTGAAAATTAAAGGAAAACGATAATTATCAGTGAGAGAGACAATGAGAGATCTTACGCATTTTGTTTTAGCGGAAGTATCTATAATCCTGGTATGGCCTCATTGGTCGAGTGGTCGAGTGAGCATGACGTCCTGGGTTTCGTCTCCGGGTCGAGATAAGCAGCAGATAAGGTCTTAATAGCAGCCATGGGGTTTGAATTTGTCCCCGGTTCTAGACAATAGGCCCCTATTGCATAGGACTTAAAAAAACCAACGAATTGAGAAGCGCCTCTTTTTTTTGAAATCGGTTAAAAATAATTTGCAAAATAAGGGTGTTTCATTATTTACACCACTGCCTAACTCTACTACAAGGGTAATGTGTGAAATAATTTACATATTGTTTAATAGACACCTATTTGTGGTCTTTGTTTTATCTTAAAACTTTCAACTGCTCGAACCCAATTGTAATTGGAACGATAACCTAAGAGTTTCGCTATCAACTCTATACTCAGTAATGTATCATTCATTTCTGTGCTATTTATATTAATAATAATAATTTCGCATAAAAATATATTTGTGTTATTAAAAGCTAAGGGCAATTTTCATTAGCCTGATTGAACGCGATCAGGGTAACTAAATCGCGTTCAAGAGCTTTCAGTGTCTTTATAAACTTAGTTTAAATGTTATGTCGCATTAATTCTGGAACAGTTTAAAAAAAAATCCTATTCGCTGGACATTGGACATGATAGGTCCTGTACCAAATCCCGTTTGATAATTCCATTAAAATTGGTGCATATTCTGATGAACGACCGGATTAAACTAGACTGAGATTAAAATAACATACCTAATCACATCTAATTTTACTCCACACCATTTTAGACGCATTTAAGGACATCCACAATTTTTGTTGAAAAACGTCTATTTCATAAAAGTGAGATAGTGATTTTCTCTAAATTGACTAATCACGCCTGGTGTTTATTGTAACGATGGTTACAATAAACAAACAGCCTTTCGTTTTGCTTACGGGTAGTAGTATTTTCTACGAGATTTACCTATGTCAAAATACTACTATCCGTAAGCAAAACGAATCGATTTTTGTTTATTGCAACCAGGCTTAACTTAACTATCCACACAACTTTTTTATAAATAACAGTTCCAGTTATCAGGTAAGATAGTGGTCAAACGCGAGCCTATCAATAATAAAAAAAAAAGTTCCTTAACTATAATATAATTAATTTGCATCACTTCAATTAATTTCAAATAAGCAAAATTTTAGTGATTTTTAGAGCAGTTATAGTTCATTTTGTGACAACACAATCGACACCAATGACTTTTAAACTATGACGCTGATTCGGATGGCGCGCAACGTATTGGAAAAATTCTTCCATATCGTCACTCGTTCATTTTGTATGAAACAACCACTACACACACTGGGTGAAGAGGCCTATGTAATATGCCTGTAGGCAGGTGATGGTGATGATGGTAATTATGATAACACTACAGGCAGACTAATGCGGCAATTAGCAATAATTAATTATCACAAAAACTGGTTTATCAGGAAACTTGCTCGCATATTTGACATTATACAAAATATATGATGATTTAAATTTCCTACTATTTATGTCAACAAATTTATAAGTCTTTTATAAACGTTTCCGCGAACTAAAAATAATCTAACCAATCACAACACTACAAAAGATAAAATTAAATTTAGAATACAACGTGTTATTACCATTATAAATTTACTATAGGATTTCCACTATCCTACTACAATAAAAGCGCATTTAATAATTTAAGATTATATTTTAAAGATACATCTCACACTTCTTATTCCATTTTTAGTCTCTGTTTTTCTAGTTCTTTCTTTAAAACGACCTGAGTTTGGAAACGTCATGGCTAACCTGCCAGCATTGATTAAGGTATAAAACCTCTTACATAATGAAATAATAATAATAATTCTATTTAATGGTGAACTAGTCACTGCGGTTAATAATAAACGTAAATTAGTTTGAAAATCTTTAAACACAAATGTTTACAAGATTTTACAAGTACCAACAGTATTCTATTATTGTCTTGCAAGATCGATAAAGGTACAATTCAAGGCTTCCAAAAATTCCACAACAAATAAAAAGTCGATAGAAAATTGGTGTGAAATTGCGAAGGGCTTCTAAGGTCAATTAAAAGGTATATAAATAGAAAATAGATAACGGTTCAAGGCTACTACAGTTGTATTGTTATTAGAAATCGTTCACTGGTCGTAGATGACAAAATTATAGTAAGGGCGAACTCTCGAACTGACCACAAGGTCACTTTTTGTTGTGCTGTTGAAATTTTGCAGCGATTGCTTGGAGACGTGGAGCTATGCATTTGTTTCTCGGCAAAAAGTCGGGTTTTTTTTTCAAATAGAAGGTATACTATATGCTAGCTCATTTTCAAGGGTATCCCGATAATATTATATAAGTAAACCTAGTGCTGTGGAGTTTTTCCGCAACTTTATCTCCATTATTGACGTTAAAAGTTAAGTCATAGAATAAATTACTTTTTTAAACACTTTGAATCGCACATATTTTTGCCAACGAAGTTCTATTTCGAAACCTGTGCTAAGTACAAATGCACCAAAATATTTTAAGTTTTTGTAATCTTAAAAAAAGAAACTAAGAATAGATGTTTCAATATGTGCCTTCATTAGATCAAAAGTATAGACAAGCCCCTAGCTCTCAGAGCGGGGAATGATGTCCCATCCGAAAAAAAGCTCTTGAATTAATTTTGATAAATGAGCTGTTGGCTGAGTATCTCGTATCGTCTAAACGGTTCTAAAGATAAAAGTTCAACGAAAGGTTGCTGACTTCCCTGCCAAGGCATTGGTTTATGGAGACATGAAAAATGCATTAAGGGGAAAAGTCTGAAGATTGAACTTTTCGGTGCCTTTTCTTCTTTTGGACAAGCACACTGGAAGTGAAAGATTTTAATTAATTTAAATACAGAAGTAGAGCAAAGATTTCTTCAGGCAAAATTGATACTTGGGTTAGTTCATCCGACCTAACATTACCAGGGGCTAGCCTAGCCTATCCTAGTTTTTAGAGTACCTACAAAAAGTTATCGGGAAAGTCTTGACCAGATCTCAGTAAAGCTGTTCTATTAAAACTGTTGTCAAACCTTATGTCTTTTGATTGGCTGCCGTTATTTTTGGAAACCGAATCGAATACTTCTTTTTGGCAGTTGGGAAATCAACAAATAACTTCCCACGCTATGGGCGGAGCCAGGGGGGAGTGTCAGACTATTACTGACCAAAACCATGTTTCGGCGCCATGGTAAGTATCTCTTTCGATCAAACCGCAACCCCGGCAGACGAATTACATACCTACTTAGATCAATAATCTGGCTATTGGCTTAATATTGGCCTTTTAAGAAACCGCGTGTTTTATTTTGTACCCAATTTAAAATGAAAAGGAGTGCAGAAAAAAAGCACCCCAGATGGCTAATGAAGGAACATCTGAATCAAGCAGCATCTCAGGTTTGAAGTTCGTAGGAAACCTCTTCATTTAGACAAGGCTTTCTTATATGAAACTTTTAGGTATTTTAATAGATGAGCTCTTACATTAATATTGCTATGGCAGGAACGGCGAGGCCGGCGCTGATGAGGTAGAAAGCGCCAGGCATTGTGGACAGTGTACTCAGATACACCTTGCTGTACACCGGCGAGTAGATCACAGGCACCAGGGCCTCTGATATGCTTATTAGAGAGCTTGTTTTGCCTGAAACAGACGAAATAACGATATTATTTAGGTTTTTATTCACAAAAATCTCTAGATAAATGAGAGGAATGAGTTAAAAAGGGTACATTTTTGAATGTCGAACATTCTTCATTCATGTCTGGTAGAAAATGCCCAAGGCATTAAGTCCGCCTTTGTACAATGTTTTGTTACTTGTGCATGAAGTTTTAATAAATAAATAAATAAAATAAATAAATAAAATACCTATGTTTAAAATGTCAATGTTCAAAACATCGAAAATTTAAATATCGATTGTATCATTATAATTATCGAAAATTGTAACACCTAACCTTAAAATATCGAACATTGAAATGCAAAGTGATAAGAATAGTTGATGTTTAAAAATATCGATAGTTATTATACGTAAGATCAAAATGTCAACATTTTAATACACCCAAGTTCGTTAATATTTACGTTAAAATACCTACTCGTTAAAATATCGATCAAATTCTGATTTTGTGTTTTCTGTAGTAGTTGATGAGTGATTTGTTGAAAAGAAATATATTTTTCAATTTGTGTATTGCATGTTTTTGAAAAATAGATTCATCATTTTGAACTGTTATTTGTATGTTTTAATGTTCGACATTCAAATATGTGCCCATTAAAAAAGGTAGTTTATTTTTAAAAGCCCGTTTTCACACTCAAAATACCCAAAAATTTAGTGGTAGAGAATACCTTATTTATGGCATTAAGTCCGTCCGCCTATGTAACACTATTTGTACAGACGCCAGCAGGTCAAGCTACCCGAAACTGTCAATTTTTCCCAATGAACCTTGAACCTAATACTTTAGAAATAAAGTCGAAAATCTATCAAAGAAATCTGACAGATTGTAGTAGCTTGATGTGCAGGCGTCTGTACATAAAGTTTTAAATTAATGAATCTAAAAGCACGCCGTTGAATGTTTCAGTAAGCATAATTAATTTTAGTGTCACTAAAAATACCGTTTTTCGACACTTTTTGTCAAGAAATCACGTTCGACAAGTTCAAGGTTTTGCTTTCAAAAATGTTACTTCGAGTTGCAAGTAAGTAGGTTAGAACTTAGTTCCCATGACATTGGAGTTATAACTAGAATCTATGAAGCCATTAGACGGTGTAACAGTCTGAGCGAAAATAATGACAACGACAAAAAATAAATAAAGATTGACTTTCAAAGCTTTGTGCCAACAATTTTTTTTTCTTTGTCCACCTTATCATTTTATATAATTATTCATCATCGTCATTATTCTCCATCTTTTAACCCGATTTATTTAAAGTCAGTACTACATGTCTTATTCTTCCATATTTCTTTTCTGCTTGTCATCTCATCACAACTCTTTATTCGATATTGTTTATCCGTTTTGAAAAAGTCCGGATACTTTTGAGAATACGTATTCAGGATAATGCTCTTTCCTTTTAAATTAATGTAGCTCTTGTAATAGAAATATAGGTCGGTAGGTAGTCAACATCATAGGTGTCCAATTTTCTATGCCGCTTTGCTTCACTTTGCACTATGGCAACAAATATTCGATTCGCGGTAGAAAACAAATATCACCTTACTTTTAACTACTTAGAGTAGTTTAATCCCTGGCATTTTTTTTTAAATAAAATTGGCCCCTTCTCTAGGTTTTGATGCTTCTTTCAATAGTATAAATTGATTCCTTATTATAAGATGTACACTGTCTCTTCTGTTAGACTTACGCCCTTTTTGCCCAGTGCTCTTTTTAACAAAATTTTACAAAAGGAGGAGATTAAGTTTTTGTATTCGGCGGGTCACTTTTTTGTTGGCTGTGGTGTTAAGTGATTCATGCGGAACATTCTAACACAAGCAAATTAATTGCTCAAAAGGATGCTCCTCAATGTAACTAGCATAAGTTATTTAAGTTACTGAATAAACATTTTATTATTTATCATGCACTTCACAAGGCGCCATACAGATAGATCAACATATTTTCTATAGCCAATGACATATTTGTTGCGTTATCGATACAATCATTAAATTCATCCGTTACAACTTGATTATCACAAACGCGATCTTTAAGCTCATTTAAAACAATCTATTAATAGTCTGCTAATAATAAACGGAGTTATTTTTTTCCTACATGAATATGAAAAATATTGTGGATATGGTAATATCAAATTGAATTAAATGCATTGACATAAAACGGATCGTGTCAAAACATTTAAAAGTCAAATTGAAACTGTCATCTCTGACAGTTGCAATTTGTTATATGGAGAATATTAGCTTACTCCCGCGGCTTTTTTCGCATGAATTTTGGTTATTATCCCATAGGATCGAACCATAGGAATATAACGTAATAGTGTTGATCTAGGTTATAAACTATTTGTGTACCAAATCTCATTAACACCCGTTAAAGGGTTACAAACATCCAAACACGCCCACAAAATAGGTTCATCAGTGAAATTCCCAGAAAGTACTGCGTAGCGTGAACTCTCACGCTTCAAAACGTTCTGTAGTACGGAAATAAGGACCTACGCAAATTATTGACCTAATAATATTCGGAAACAATTCCACAGAGGTTATCTTGAGTCACAGTTCGAAGATTAGAAGACCTCAAAACTGATATTTGTAGTTTCATTAGTTGATAATTTATTATAAAGGATGTCAAGTATTTATACGTAGGTTGAGTATCATTCCATACGTAGGCCTTATCTACCAAACAGAACAATAGAGAGAGTATTTCTTGTTTTCATGGTTGGCGCGGTAGCTAAGCGTTTGATCGTGTCGCGGGTTCGATCTCTAAACGGTACAAATATTTGTATGGCCTACAGATAGTTGTACCGGGTCTTGCTGTTTGTGTAAGTGAGTTTAAATTTTTGTAAACGCACCCACGATACAGGAGAAGTTCCTAGTGTTCCTATATGTTAAAAAATATATTTAGGCATCATCATTATTATGCTAAAAGGTTGATGCAGAGGTGTACCTAATTGTACACCCACATAACGCAAATTATGTTAAAAGCACACGCCTTATGTTTAAGGCCTTATGTGTGAGCCTACTGCCATAACCAAGCACAATTCTCACGAACCCGCGAGTGGCTGCGAGTTGGAACCTTCCGGATTACCAATTTTTTTGTTGTCAATTCGCGATTGGGTGAAAATCTGACGAATTTGCAGTCATCTACAAAAGTGTTTCAATAAATTAAATATTAAGAACCTATACCTACTTTACACGTGTATAACACGATACGATTTGAGGGTCAGTGGGTCGTCTTTGGGGCGGAATTGTTTTAAGATGTACACAAAAATACAATCAATATGATAAAAAATATAAAACAGCTTAAATTGTTAATGATTTGTCAACAACATCACAATGGCTGAAGATATTGGTTAATGACCTAGTATGTAAAACTTCTAAAACTAAACAAAACAAAAAAAATGGGATATTGCTGATTGATTATTAGAAAAATACTTTTTACATGCCTTTTTAAATATAAGTGTATTTGTCTCAAAAACTATTTTTTTTAACTCTAATGCCTTATCCAAAACCTTATATAAAGATAGTTCCTGTATTCAATTATTAAAACACTATTGTAGATAGATATCATCGATAACAACAATAAGTAGTCAAAATCGGAAGTTGCCTTACTGAGAACTCGAGCGCAGTCGCCAGTTGACTAATAAGTCAAATCAAGACGCCGTGGCTGCTTCTAAGAAATTCGTGATGGAAAACCAAATAATGCTTTTTCGCACATGGATATCGAACCCAGATAGAAGCCTTAAGCCACTAGAAGAAAATGTAGGATTTTTTTTGTTAAATCTTCCTTAACACGTAATGCAGGCATAATAAATGGCATGAATAATTTTATAATGTTCACTTTAGCTTAGGTAAACAGGTAGGAAACAGGTTTCAATAAACAGCAATAATTATGAATTATCCATATTAATATCAACTGATGAAGATTTCTATAAACAGTTACATTTTGCAAGACATAATATAATAAAAAGTAAAATCTGTATTAATATTCAAATCTTTGTCTGTATTCCATACTGCGCGAAGATCTTATAATGGGTTCGAATTTTAAAAAATAATTTATTTTTAATCTGCACAATAAATGAATGAATCTCCTTTGAGCAGATTTTCCTTAATCTGCTAAATTGGAGATTCATTGATGATTTTGCCCTGAAGTGTTAATGTGTTGTTCTACAATCATGTCCTATTGTTTGTAAATGGAAAACTGTTGGATGCTACTGAAAATGTTACGCTCGTTGCTCATTTCTGGGTCGACACAATTTAGATTGTCATAGACACGCTAAGAATAGTAGTAATCTGGGGATATCTCAAGGACTAATAGACATTTCATTTATAGCTGTTGTTGTTGCTATCATAATTTATTTTTAATTGGTCACTTTTTGCTAATATTGCACTTCTAATGAATTGAGTCAATGATTTATCTACAATAAAAAAAAAAATGATGTTGTTTATGGTTTTTAAATGCTGAATGAGAGACAATGGCACTCTTAATTGGTTGTCCCATTCACAAGTTAGTGACAGAAAGGTTAATAAAGCGATTATAAAATATTATCTAGAAAAGCAAACATGTAATTGTTAAACTTATTACAGTTTAACCTGATTCGACAATGTAGTTTCTGAATCAGTAACAATTTTCCTTGTCTTTTAAATCTAGAATATAATTTTAACGTTCAATGATTATTGGAACATTAATACATTCGCTTTTTTTAGCAACTTAGTAGGTTCTTTTTTTAAGTATGATTTAAATTGATTTTAAATAAAATTAAGGATTTCAATTGCATGTGTTATCACCGTAATTGCACCTAAGAAAACGTGCAATATCAAGTAATAACATACATAAATATTTATAATAGTTACTTACTGTAACTTGTCGTTGTAATAACGGTGATGCAACATAATATTACACGACATTTACATGCGTTAGTCTAGAAGGAACATGGCAATCAATTTGTAATAAAACTTATCTGCATAGTCCTCATGTAAGTTGACCAAGATTTTTGTATGGACCTTATAAGAGACAATAATCCCTATGTTTCTTTCGGCTGTTTCTGCTCAGAGCAGTCGGGTAAAAACACCGGCCTCATCTACATAAAAAAAACGGCGTGTAAACGTGTTTGTAAATACCTACTTGCAAAATTAGGTATATTTGCGCATCAAGAGAGCAAAATTATTGTTGCTGCGAGTGCTGATTTTGAGTCGCGAGCAAGCAAAATATTCAATGATTGAATCACGAGCGCAGCGAGAGATTCTGAAGTATAATCCTGAACGGTAGCGAAGTCTTCAAAAACAGGAAATGCTAATAATTTTGCTCTCGTGAGTGAGCAAAATTGCAGCAAAACCTACATGCTGGAGTTGCCTTCAAAACAACATTTATAATAGAACCAGTTGTCATTATTAAGAGCTAATCATTATGTCAGAAGGTGATTATCTGTAATCTATCTATCCGTTAAGTACTTAAAGATAAGGCTTCAACTCTGTGCAAAAACTACGACCTGGGAGTTCCAGTTGTTTTAAAATTTTAAACGTTTGTTTCAAGATCACCCTGGGTTTTTAACGTTTATAAGAGTTACCCTATTTAAAAAAAAAACAATAATTTTTTAACCTTTTGCTAACATAATGTTACAAATAACCCTATTATTTACACTAATAGGATTTTTTAACAATTTCAATGTAGGTAGTTCATTTCATCAAGCAATAAATATATTATTATAGCAAAGGCGTACCACAAAAATTAAACATGATTTTTCATGAAAAATCTACTTACAGCTAACATGTTTCGGTAAACCAACAAAAGAAAATTTAAAATGTAGTTAGTACATTTCAACAGTTTAAAAGTTTTTTGACATTATTACGACAAAAAATATTCAAAATGTACAAAATGTGAATATTTCTTGTCAAAATGATGTTAAAAAACTTTTCTATTGCTACGAAGTTTACTTTTATCAAACATTTACTGTTATACTAATTTAATGATAATTTCCTCCGGATGTAGTGTCGTAATTCACGTAGGAAAAATCCTACATTACACATCTGTTTTCTTTATCTCTTATTGGCCACATCAGCATGCCAGTTCCCTATTCTACGTAATAAATAAACAAAAAACTGTGCGATAATGTCGCAGTTTGTCAAAATAAACAAAGACTCATACTACAGCAGTTTTTATCTATACAACTTGACAAGTACCTACCATTCCATTCATTGTTTCAAGAACTCCAATAATGTTAATATTATATAGTAAATATAGAAAATACCCGCATTGATATGCAGATACTTGGAATAGTGCTCGTTGATGATACGTTTACTCTAATAAAATTAATCAGTAAACTACGAAGGCTCGACTTTTTAGAATATTTTGCCCAAAATAAAACACATTAATATTATTAAGGCGATAGGTTGTTTGCGTGTGATTGTTACACCTTTACGCTCAAACTGCTTAACTGGTTTGGATGAAATTTTGTAAACGTAGGTAGCTTATATGCTTTTTTTTTGCGGGTGGGAAATCATCATATAACTTCTCCCGCTCTGGGTGGAGCGGGGCGAGTATCAGACTAGATCGACTAAAACCCACCTATGTTCCTTCTATCGCCTTTATGTTCCGGGGTCCGGTATCTCGATTTCGAACATGGCTATGGTCCTGACAGGCCTCTGCTTTAGTTTATACTCTGGATTAACACATAGGCTTTTATCCCGATCTACGCTGGTGAAACCGTGGGGAGCAGCTATTTGGTCACATTAATCTATTTTTCTCAACTAGGTATGCTGTGGTCAGCCTCAAGTCTAACCGGAGGCTACTAAATATCAGTAGGTATTCTTTACATAGATCGAACTTTACAACTCGTTTTGGTGGGTATTTTTCGGTATGACGGTGGTAATTAATAATTTGTTGCCTCTGCTTCATATACTGCGTCTCTTACATATTCTAAAAACACTTTCAAACTGTGAAATTTGAATGAATTCATACAACGACACGAAATTCCTTTACATTTAGATAATATTTACATTCTTAGTAATGCTTAGAAACAAGGGGCCATTTTGTGAGTACTAGATTTAAAATATTTGCTTAAAATTAAAAGATAACAAAAACAAAATGTCTGCCATCTTTATGAGAACCAATAAAGTTAAATGCGCATTAAGATTTTGTATCCAGTTAACATTGCAAGCACTTAGATATACTAAAATCATAACATTAATATCATTAATAGGTAGGAACCTCCATTAGTAAAATATAATATTAGTAGGTATTCGATCTCTAGGTTAAGCCGCGCTTGCCTAGGTTGGTCTGTGGATGGGTTACCACCCTTTACATACCAAGTTTCCCCCGTGCCTCGGAAAGCATTTTCAACTGTTGTCCGGCTATCATTTGATGATCTTTGACGGTCGTTACAGATAGTCAGTGACCCCAAAGTAAAATACTGGTATTTCGCTGCATTCGGTTAGACTGGAAGCCGATACCAACACAGTTGGAAAACAGTCTAGGCAGATGAAGACTACGTGCATTATTTTTATCCAATTATTGTCATAAAACATACAGGTAGAGCCTATAATCATCATCATATCATTAATTTTCAAAGACCTACGTTCAAATTGAAGTAACCTGCATTTTGTCACGTAGGTAATCCTTAATGCGCAATGCTAACTTCGATCTTGATGCCACGATTTTCTTGTTTATCCCTCAAAAGGAAAAAAGAAACCCTTTTTTATTTTGTCCAGCTTGTCCGGCCATCTTCTATGAAATCCACTTACAATTGCATGTTGTCAATCATAATTTAAAGGTGATATTATCGGTATCCGTAGTATCTATAAAAGTAACTTCTAGACTAAAGTTCTTTATTTCCTTATCTTGACTTTAAACAACATTTTGGGTACTCACAAAACTGATAAATAAGGCTGGCCATGTTTGCCGACTTTCTTTAATGAGCTGTGTGGTAGGTGGTGGCTAGTTATGAGAGGTAATTAAGGTCTGACACAGCCAGTAAGGTATCAAAGCAGACCCTATAGAAGATGGTGAGATGAGCTGGACAAAACCACAAACCAATTCTCCAAAAATCTATATAAATATTAAAAAAGCGAAAGCGAGTTTGTTTATTTGTTTGATTGTTACGTCTTCACGCCTAAATGGCTTATCCGATTTTGACGAATTTCGTTTTTTAAGTGAAAAAGGGGGAGAAAGAGCCAAGAAAAGGGGAGAGAAAGACATTTTTTTTCGATCATCATGCCGGTTTATGTTTGCGTTAGCCCAAAGTAGCTATGCCACGGGGTTGAAGTCGCGGGCGGGAGCTAGTCGAAATGTAAAGAACTGGACATAACGGAGAGAAAGAAGCCTTTACTTGACCAAGAAAAGGTTCTACCTCTCATTGACATTGGAGTAGTTGAACTTACAATTTAGTTGTTCAGCTACCCTACCATGACGTCTTAAAACAGAACTTATTCCACTGAGGGAAAGAGACAGAGCTATACAGGGTGTCTAGCACCATCTCTTTCTCACACAGGAATAAGTACTGTTATAAGATGTCATGGTAACCCTACAGTTCAAAAGTTAAATACGAGTGAACGATTTTAGTGAAAGAATGAACGTTATCGTTAATTGAAAATCTACGTTCATTTCCTTCAATAAAACTTTTCGTTTCACTCACGGTGCACTTTAGCTATTGTTTTAGTTCAATTTTCATTGGCTACTTTATTTTACTGGAAAATAGTGTGCACCAATGCGGACTGCTACTAAGAAATTCCTGATGGTAAATCCAAGAATGCTTTGCCCCCACCTGAGAACTGAACTCAAGACCACAATAATCAGTGGTCTGCTAATTGCGTTTTGGTATACTTTGTATGACAATTCTGTCAAAAACAAAATCTACTTTTTCTTAGTCGTAATCATATTATAACTAATTTCTTAAGAAGGTATAGATCCTGCCGGGGTTGTAGGTAGTTCGAAAGGCATACCGTGGATCACAAGGGGCAAAAGAAGGAATATCGATGGGTTTTAGGCAGTAAAAGTCTGACAGTCCCTCCCGCTCCGACCGAAGTGGGGAAAGCTATTAATGATTTTTTTATTGTTAAAAAAAAAGTCGGTTAAAATGTAGGTATGGATATGACCTACCCTACGTTAACTTAAATGGTATTCTAATTAATAACAATAAGCACGTGCCAAGGAATTAATAAGCACTTATGAAACCCTCATTGTTTAAAAAAAACTGCGCAATAGCACATTGCCCGCTAAGTACTCTACAGTAACTAATTAGTAACTATGTAGGAATGTTAAAGAAATGTTATGCATTTAGTGGTCAAGATCATTTTGTGTAAAAAGCTCTTTTTTCTACTCAAACGCAAAGCATTTATTTCAATCAGATGATTACGGGCACTTTTGAATGTCAGAATAAAGAAATAAAATGAATAAAAAAGATATACCACAGTCCCAGTCACAAGACATAATGACTTGCGAAAGTACTGTAGTTGCCCATTCCAAAGTGTAGATCTCTATGAAGAAGAATGGGCAAGAATCTCCATGGACACTCTTTTAAATCACAATATTTTTACATTTCATGTTGAGGTAATACATACATTACCTATATGTAAAAACGATGTAGAAAAACGAGCACACTAAGATCGTCCATAGTAAAAGAAAAAAACAAGAGTTTAAAGCTACAAGACACTACGTCATTTTTGTTTGCATTTGTTTTAAATAATTGTATGTCACACTACAAAGTAATACCTCTTCTTTTGTTCCTTTTTCTCAAATGAATGACTCAAATTCATACCAACCAGTAAAGTTATCATGACGTCTTAAAACAGTATTGTTTTAATCTAATTCTAGTGCTTCGGTTCTACGGTTCTGCCATTCAAAAGGAAAAACGACCACCACTTGCTTTCGAATAAAAAAAGAATCATCAAAATCGCTTTACCCAGACCAGAGTTGTGAAGTAACAAACACAAAAAAAATACAGTCGAATTGAGGACCTTTTTTGAAGTCGGTTAAAAAAACGGGACCCTCATAGGATCACTTTGTCTTCCAATCTGACTGTCAATTTTATGATTTAAAAGAGAGTCCATGGAGTTTCTTGCCCATTCTTCTCCATAGAGATGTTCGCTTTGGAATGGGCAACTACATTACTTTCATAAGTTATAATGTATTGTGAATGGGACTGTAGCAGCATCTTTTTTGTTTTCATGACATTCAAAAGTGCCTGCAATGGTTTAATTGAAATAAATGCTTTGAATTTTAATTTTATGAATAATGTTAGCTAAAAAAAAAATCACATTAATGAGTGAGTCACCACAGAAAGAAATCAAGTGTGAATAACGCATTTAAAGCACTCATACCTATTATGAGCGGAGGAAGTTAAATGAGCCTTGTAATCTTCAAGAAATATTTGTTCTGTAAAATCTTACGAAATTGAAGAAGGTCGAGATTGTTTGGTTAACTACTTCAGTTAATGTGATAACACGATAATAAGATTCTTTTACGGATTTTGTTGAATTCGTGCCATTTTACATGTATAAAATTTGGCCACGTTAAACATGAATCAACCTAAGTATCAACGTTAAAAGGATTAAAATGCATTTTCTTGGAAAAAATAAGTACCTGTTTTATTTACTTGATTTTCCCTGTAGTAACTAGTAACATAATAAGTTTATGAATGGAAAATCTGTGGTAAATAAAACTGGTGCTAAAATCATTATTATATGTTTTGTGCCTAGATAAAAAACCGGTCAAGTGTGAGTCGAACTCGCGCACAAATTATTATTTATTTATTTTACAGACTACAATGTGGTCCAGTGTGTTAGTATTAATATGACTTAGCCTAAGTTAGTACTTAATAACTAGAAGAGATCGAGTGTGACTAGTTAGGGCCCGCATTAGCGGGCTGTCTGCCCGGTCAGCTATCGATTGCAGGATAGTGTTCGGACTGCCACGCAGCCTGTGGAGTAGCGAGGCAGTTTTTTTCTCCACTACGCATAAAAACTTATAGATACTGAGACTTCTTCACTTAAATAGTTCCATACCATTTTTTTACAAAACATGTTTGCTGTATGAGATAGTTTTAATTATGACGGTTTATGAGAAACAGCGTGGTGACAGACGAACAGCGGACTCTTAGTAATAGGGTTTCGTAAGTAAGTTTCGTTTTACCCTTTGGGTACGAAACCCTAAAAATTTATGAATTACTAGCTGTTCCACCCGGTTTCACCCACGCTGCTCAGCACCCGTTGGTCGTAGCGTAATGTTATATAGCCTATAGCCTTCCTCAAGAAATGGACTATCCAACACTAAAAGAATTTTCCAATTCCAACCAGTAGTCCCTGAGATTAGCGCGTTCAAACAAACAAACAAACAAACAAACTCTTCAGCTTTATAATATTAGTATAGATCTATAAGAAACTTCTGCATAACGGTTTAGAGAATAATATTTAAAAAGTCGTCCTATGTTACTATAAAACATTAACTATATTGAAAAATTGTTTGGCTTTTTTTAATATGGCTATATTAATTTAATTTCTGTATGAATGTTGAACAGTTGTTCAAGTCGAATACATACAAAATCTTTGTGTATAATTATATACAAAGATTTACGTAAACCGCTTTATCTGATTCCATTTCAATTGGTTGCTGAGGTCATTTGTTTTGTAAATTCAGTTACAAATCCAGCGGAGTTAGTGAGTTATTACTTTACTTAACGTTTAATGTGGTGTGCAATGGTACCTACTCATCTGGGAGACATTCATCAATGGCGGACGTCACAACCGATGTATGCTCATTAAAAAGTGGATGAACTTAAATAAATAAACATAATCCTTACTAATACTAAGTATTATATTATCTGTGCTAATACTATAAAAGCGAAAGTGGTTTTGTTTGTTACGTCTTCACTAATTAATGACTAACCCGATTTTGATGAATTTTGGTACAGAGATAATTGGGACCCTGAAGACGGACTAGTTTGTTTTAAAAATGTGGAAAAAGAGGATGAAAGAGGGAAGAAAAGGATAAACTTAGCATTGCTATTACAATCAATAAGGCGCAAGGGCAAAAACTACTGGTAGCAGGTACCTAATCAAATCATGAAAGGGGAACTGTGTTAGCCCGAAATTAACGCGAGCGAAGCCGCGGGCCAAAGCTAGTAACATATAAACGCGGCTTTAATATTGTTTATGTCTGTAAAGAACATTTATCTCGTAAACGCGTGGAGGTATCGAGTTGAAATTAAAACCATATAGCCAAGACTCTTAGAGCTGTGAAAAAAATCACCCCTCTAAGTCTACGCAGTCAAAAGATATGACTATTTATGTCGCAAGTTTGTACGGAACCCTTGGTGTACGAGTCCGACTCGCACTTTCCCGGTATTTTGTGCTTAATTTATTTTCAGTAGTTTTTGTATTACCTGTTGCTTATTTTTCTGTCCAAAAACACCGTAAATACTTCTGTGCCAATAAGATTAATTTAATATTATTGATATTAAGTTTTTATGCTACACAATAAATCAATATTAACGTCCCTGCTAATACATAGTTGTATCCAATTATGTAATTTACTATTTATCTTATTCTCGATAACACGATTACAATAACCAGTTAAATCTACTTATTTATATCTTACTATGTAAATAATAATTAATAGTATAATGATTTTAATTGACTAAGTCAAATGACGCCCGTATAAAAGTAATTGGTTTAGTTGTATCGCTTTATTACTTAACTAGCTTCCGACCGCGACTTCCACCGCGTGACTTTGGGCTAACGCTAACTTCAACCCGCGTAATCATCGAAAAAAAAAAAAACTTTTATCTTTCTCTCCCATTTTCGTCCCTCTTTTTCTCCCCTTTCTCACTTTTTTTAGCCTATGCCCAACCTATGCCCTATGTCTCCAGGATCCCAACTATCTCTGTACCAAAATTCATCAAAATCGGTTTGGCCATTTAGGCGTCAAGACGTATAAACATAATAAACAAACTCACTTTTGCTTTTATAATATTAGTAAGGATATCGTTGTGTCACGATGTTGTCTAGTCTATAACCATAACCCGTCCTTTTTTTTGTGTACTGGATTTGGGTTTACTTGATTTTTGTTAAAACATTTTGTCTCAAATATGCATCATCTCAATGTCATGCATATCTGTAATTTGCATGGTTACTGACATACAGACAGACAGAAAAACGGACAATAAAGTGATCCAATAACGGTTCCATTTTTTCCTTTTGAGGTACTGAACCCTAAAAATCGTATACTTCAATGAAGACGATAAAAACCAACATCCACATGCTATATATATCTTAATTATTTATAAATATCATGTAACACCAGACATAATATAGAATAATAATATTGATTAGCTGTACATACACAATCTTATTGATAGTGAGTGCAAACACTTGAAGCAATTACTATTTAGAAACAATTAACCTTTGACATTATAGGCGATACTGCGGATACTGTGGTATATTATTCATTTAAATGAACAAAAAAGAAGGATTATGTATACTATTGGATGTATTTCTACATTAAGCATTAAATCCCTGCCTTGAGGTACTCCAACTAATGGCATATTTTGTTTTACGGATGGGAAATTATCAAAACTTCCTCTGCTCTGGGCGGACTTTTTCTGACAAAAACCCACACAAGTTCCTTCTTTTTTCCCTTATGTTCCGGGGCCGCGGTATCTCGAATTCGAACAACCCACAACACGATAGGCGGTGGCCTTAACATAGGCTTTTATCCCGATCTAGGCGGGTGAAACCGCGGGGCGCAGCTATTTGGTCACAATAATAAATAAATATCTTTTTCTCTACTATGTATGCTGTAGCCAGACTCAAGTCTAACCAGAGGCAACTAAATTTCAGTAGGTATTTTTTTACAAAGATCGGCCTTTACAACTCGTTCAACTTCTCTCTCAGTCATGTAAATAATCCATGAGTTCATTCCCTTCCATGTTAACTAAATCATCTTTCATACAATCTATCCATCCATATTTTTTTATGGTTTTGTACCTCAAAAAGAAAAACTGAACTCTTATTAGGTCACTTTGTTGTCCGTCTGTCTGTCTGTGTGTCTTTTTAGATCGTTTATCGTTTTAGAACGCGTGGAGATATCGAGTTGAAAGCCACATACTTAACTCTGTGGTCACTTTGGGCTTTGAAAAAATCAAATCAGTCTCCGTAATCAAAAGAGATGGTTCATATGGTAAGTCAAGTTTGTACGGAACCCTCGGTGCGCAAGTCTGTCTCGCTCTTGGCCGATTTTTATCTCTTTTTACAGCCATTGCCTAATTTAGCAACATCCCTAACTTACAAGCAACCGAGATTGAACGAGAAAGAATCGATTTCGATGGAGTTTACGAGATCAATAGCCTAAAGAATTACATGATCTGGCGTCGGAAGTTTTGTAATAGTTTATTTGGCAAAAAATTGCTGTCGCGCTGACATTACTAATGGACTATTTCTAAGTGGGCTGTATTGACACCTATTCTAATATATATATTTTTTTAATAAAGAACATTAGAAATTCAGATAGGATAGAATTTAAGGCTTTAACTGACATGGTCACTAACATTATTATTAACACTTAAAACGGGATATTTACCATGTTTTTTATTTGGTCATGCGTGATCATGGCGTTTGCAACATCACCGAAATATCGGAAACTCGATAAAAATAACAAACATGGGAAATATCTCGTTTCAAGTGTTAATTATAATGGATAGAATTTTTGATTTTTACAAATAGGCTAATTGATTTTAAGGTGAGGTAAATTTGAATTAACGAACTATCAGAACCTTTTTTATACGAGGAATAAAAAATTCATCATAAAAATTTACCTGTGAATGTTTGTAATAAGCCTTAAATGGAATAAACGAGATGAATATGCTACAATGCTTAAAATGTTAATTTCGTAATAAAAGTCTTCGATGTAATTATTCCTGAGTAGTTAATGTCTGGATGCAGTAAAACAGTAACCAATTACCTTAGTTGACTAGGTTAATGGAATAATGGCTCACTGTTCCTTCGTTTGACCATAGACTAGACAGTTGGTATGAAATTTATGCATCGAGGAGAACTTGGATCCACCGAAAAAGAGTAAGGACCTAGTGTTGTAAATTACTTAATTTTCAATTCTGGATATTTTTGTTGTGTGTGGTCTTAATTGCTGACTACGTATATGAACAACCGATGTATGTATGTATCTTAGAATGAAAGACATGCCCGAATCTATTAGGATAAGTACAAGAGAAAAAAGAAGATAAAGATGTTGACTTTGAAAAGACATCAATACAAATATTATTTGTAGCCAATTTTCTAATACAAAAACCAAACTGGTCATTTGTCCTTGACCAACGGGTAAGACGGATGAATGGACTCGTCAAAAGTGACTGTCAACGTCGCAAGAACTTGAAGAGAACGGAACGTGTTAACGACCTATGCAACGTGTAAGATCACTGAACATTGCTACAAGGTGATATGGCGTGACAACTTGATAAGCTTGCACTGAAGCTGATTTTAGCAATGACAACTAGTCTTGAAGTAATAATGGTTTATTCATTACTGGAGCTAGAGAGAGGCTGGCTAGCGAAAGAAATTATGAGATAGAAAGATAGTGACGATAGGTATTAACTTGATGATTGATTTAGAAATTTATGACAATAAAGGAGGGCTGACCACAAGTATATTGAAACAAGTAGGGAGATTATGAATCAAAATAAGTATAAATAAGTTCGTTACAAGCGAGACGTAGATAAGAGTAGAAGTGAAATTATTATCGGGAGACCTCATATTTGAGAGACATTTGATTTTGCCAAAAGTCACGCATTTTGTCAAATCAAAATAATTGTTCAATTATACAATCGTCAAAATACTTGTTATCGCAAACCAATTAGCTAGAGTAACATTAATCATGACGAATGCAAGCGTGTTACTGATAAACCTCACGCGAGAGTATTTCCTTACGTAGCATAATTAGGAGCTGACTATTATGTAGTGATAGCTCTCACTACTTTCTCAATCCATGCGTGTGTATCGACCTTTGCTCAAGTAAAGATAAATCTGTTTACAAATCTAACGAGCAGTTTGTTGCAATTGTTGACAAGAATCCTTACTAATATTATAAAAGCGAAAGTGAGTTTGTTTGTTACCTCTTTACGCTTTAATGGCTAAGCCGATCTTGATGAATTTTGGTACAGAGATAGTTACGAGCCTGGAAACGGACATAGGTTATTTTTTTAAAGAGTTAGAAATGAGGGAGAAAGAGGAAAGAAAAGGGAAAACTTAGCATTGCTATAACAATAAATTAAGCACACGGCTAAAAACTACAGGTAGCAGGTAACTGCAAATCACGAAAGGGGAACTGTGTTACCCCGAATTTAACACGAGCGGAGCCGCGGGCAAAAGCTAGTATAGTAATAATTAAAGGTAAACGTAATATCATTGCCATTGGACTAATATGTTGGTCTCTCCGCAAGCACAATAGCACAATTCAATCTTGAGACATACAAGTTATTATTTACACTAGGTAGTAAATCAAATACCAATCTACATATAAACAAAGACAAAACATTCTACGGCATCGAAGTATCTAAATTGTTGTCATGTAGAAACGTGATCAGAAGACAGCTAATATTGGGTCACTTTAAAAAAAATTAAAAGACATGTACTCACCGACTTCATCAGCATTCACCAACTTAGAAGCGATTGATCGTAGAGAAGTGGCTCCAGCTGAACTGAACATATCCAGCACTGGGCCCAAGAAGTAGATCGTCCTGGTAGGGGCCAGCGCGTACACCACGCTAGCAGCTATTCTACTCAGGCAGGCGACCACACCAATGATGCTGTCCTCAATGTTCCATCTTTTGCTGAACAAATATATTGTTATGAAGGAACCTGTGCAAAGAAATTGTAACATAGAATATACTGCCTATTCATTTAACTAATTTACCAGTTATCTGCAAATATAAATAATAAATAAATAATAAATATCTTGGGACAACTCACACACGGCTATCTGATCCCAAGCTAAGCAGAGCTTGTGTTATGGTAACCAGACAACTGATATACATACTTATATAATTTATAAATACATACATATTATAGATAAATCACACCCAGACACAGAACAAACAATCATGCTCATCACACAAAGTTTGTAATGGGTGGGAATCGAACCCACGACCTACGGCTCAGCAGTTAGGGCCACTAACCACTAGACCAACAGGCCCGTCACTAGACCAAATATGATTTAACAAATTGTTTACTTTGTCCATGCATTAATCCATACGACACATGCCTCTGCGCCATGACTCTCTGACATCAACGTACTCTATCTGGTCTAGCCTAACTAACTGTTTAATGTCAATCACTAATGGCGCCCAACACTTCGCTAGCCTAAACGTGGTCTCCACACCAAGATTTGTGTGTATTCAAATCTAATATAACACGATGTCTATCTTGACCAGCCTAAACAAGAAAATTTTCCCATTGATATTGAGTGTGTTATCAAATATCACTAGGAAAATTACATACAGTTTTTATAAAACAGCATTGTATTGCTTTGTACCGTGTTTTACCTATATACTGTAATTTCTGTCATAACACGTCCGATGACGTCACTGAATGTCGCTTTATTTTAAACAATATTTCATTATCAGATACAATACGGTGATAAAGTTATTTTTGTCTTTGAAAACTGATCCACGACAAAGTGACTGCATCTACATATATATCTTGTTCATTAACAATAAATGTTTCAACTTCAAGCAATCCATTATAAGAAGAACTATTCAATTCATTCTCCTATTGATTTTAAATCTAACAGAATAGGGTTAATTTTACAACTGGGTTACTGTTTATCCCACCCGTCTAAAACTGATTAGCTGGTTTTTAAATATTTGATCAATAAAGTAATTTGCTAGGTACCTATCATTTCAGCTGTTAGGGTAATTAAAATATTAGCGATTCCACGCGAAATTACTCACTGATCCAACATTTAATTAAGTTCCTACAAACTGAGGGTTTATTTACTTCATTGCTATGCTAAAATATCAGCAACCTAATGTCTGTTGTCTGTGATCTATTCTAAGATATTCCATACCATTTCACTATCATTTAATTGTAAGCATTTCTAATGTTTGTCTCATTTTGTTTACCAAGTTCTGAGCTGTCACTCTGAAGATAGACGGGCGGTTGTTTTGAGGTCAAACCAGTGCTAGATAGAAGAAGACAAATTACTTGTAAAACCACGTTTAGTCTGTGTAAGTACGCTTGATTTATAATATTGTAACCGTGATCTAGACGGCTGTCGAAATCCTAAAATACAGAGGATTTAAATCCTACTAAACTAACCTTAAACTCTCCAATTTTAACATTTAAAGCAAAAGGATTTGTATCTCAACCAAAAAAAGAAAACTACTACACAAGGCCGTCAATCGTTGGAGAAACCAGCCAAAACATATGACTCACTTCTAGTATACTCGCCCATGTCAACGAGGCTTAGAACTGTCATGGCGGTGCTAGATACATAAGACAGACCACGTAGGCTTGTGGCTACAACAGAATTAGTGTTAATTCATATAGAGGACATTTCTGTAATTAGTTTTTTGTGTATTTTGGCATATCAGAGTAGTTAGATATATAAAGAAAGATAGAAATATCTAACTAAAAAAAAAAGAAAAAGATTAAAAAAAAATGTATGGTAGAAGTTAGTTTGCCCATAGGCATTTAGACATATAACATAAATTTATAAAGGTCGCACTACTGAGCGGTGTGTGTCTCAAGACTGCACCAAATAGGAGTCCGGCTCAGCATAATGCCAGGTAGACTACCTGACGCTGGTATTCTGCTGAGTTCTACTAGTAACACACGAATGTCGAGAAAACGTAATGATCTAAAAAGAACAAAATACGATATTATGAAGGCGGGTTACAAGAAAGAAAGATTTCGAATTTAAATATTTTTGAAACTGTAAAATTTTTGTAGTCTAAATATAAGTGAAACTGTGACTGAAAAAGATCCCAAAAATAGATTTAGACGAATAGAGGCCAAGAAAGTACGATGTTACCGTAATAAACTTGACTAACATAATGTCCCTGAATAGTGATTTGATAGAAGAGGGTCCACTTCTCCAAAACCCTTGAAAATTGGGCGTTTGCTTTCAAAGAATTTAGCGGTTTTCATATCGTTCTTTTTACATCGACTATTCAGTATTTTTACCTGTATTTATTTATCGGTTTTTGTCGGTTTTTACGTTAGATGCGAGTGTGAACTGTGAAATTAGATTTACTTGTGGTGATTCGATCCGATAGCCGAGAAATACTGTTTACACTTTTTAATCTTCTCGATTAATTTACTTTGGTAGGCGTGGGTTTTTTTTCAAAATAATAGATTATTTTTATTTTTAACCTTTTATTAAACTAGAAGCGGTATATGACTAGTATACATTAAACATTCATAAAAGTGAGAAAACGACCTACTGAAAATGAATTAATATTGGCTAGTTTTGATAGTGTCCTTGATCAAAAGTAACTGATAGATGTGGTGATATTTTTTTTATTTCAAAGTATTCTGTGTTCTTTTTTATTGCTCATATTAAGATAAAAATTTAGTATGAATGTTTCATATCAAAATGTTACCTATTAAAATGTTCTGATTTGTATAGTAAAACATTGAAGTTCACAACTATAATTATAAAACCCTATGTACCATATTTTTACACAAATAAATTATATTCGATTTTTATTTATTAATTATAACATTTTTTTTTCATAAACACATTTCTGTAAATTATTACCATATATTTAAATATACTTATTAGTTACCAATGTCTTATGGTTACCAATCAGTTTCAATGCCAAAATACAGTTCGTTTTTTTTTGGTAGATTTCCGCTTTGACTTTTTATAGTTTGCTGTTGGTTTAGTCTATTCATGAATTTATAATCATCATAATGTATAACCTACTAAACTGCAAACTAGATTTTTATTTCGGTGAATTTCCGAACATTTTTAAACACGAATGCAGTTAATTTTTTATTTTTATTTCTTGATTGAACGAAAATAGATTTTATTTATGAAATCGTTGTGGGTTTACTTTATAAGGCATCGCGTAGTTCCTTCAAGGTCGTATGTCGTATGTGATGTTGTTATGAACTGCAGTAGACAATCACGTAATAAAATATAGATTTTTCTTCAAGTTTACCTTACATAACAAAGGTCTCAGAGGTTATAGTTATGACTGTTAAATTTTACGATGATTTGAACGCGTTTTACTTAAGATTTTAAAATTTTGTATATGACTGATATCAACATTCTTAAAGTTTAGTATAGAAAGATAATTATAATCAAAAACACAATATTTATGTATGCATCGTTTTTATAGTATTTATATTACTGAATAACTTAATTTATTTTTATTGTTTGTGTAATGTTAACAGTATACTAATGACTACCTCCTTTATATCTTATGTTCGTACAGTCCATCCAAAGGTTGACTGGAAGATATCGCTATCAGCGATAAGACCGCTATTGTAACCATAGAATAAGTAATATTGTAAAACAGTTGTGTTATAAATAGTATATTTACATCAAAATAACATTAAATACTTTGTGACAATCTTTTTACTGAAATACCTTACGTAGTTTTTTTTTGTAATAATAGATAATTATAACGTAATTTTATTATCTATAAAACTACACAATGATGTTACCTCAAAATATTTCAGAACTAACTTCTTGAAATCGCACGCTGTCATAATATTTATTTAAAACTTTATCACATTATGTTTAATCTTTTTCACCGTGTATTTTTCCTCAAAAAGATTGTTTTACGGTTTTTTTCTGTTGATTAACGTTATTTGATTAATAAATAAAAAGATCTCTACGTATTTGTTTTTTTCTATATGGTAATGAGAAATTCTTGTTTGAGCAGGTTGAGTTTACTGATATATTGCGCAAGATTATAATTAAGTATGATACAATTCTTTCAACGTGCTGTAAAATCACTTAGTTTTTAGACAGCCGACTTGTTAAGCAAAATTAAACGGCTTTTGTGTCAATATAAAGAGTTTCGAGTTTCGTTTATTGATTTTAACAAATATTATTTACATTTTTAAATAATTATTAAAAAAAAATAACATAAAAAGTATGTTTATTTATATACTTTTTTTGTAAGTAGTAGTTAAGTAGGTATATATAATTATTTGGTGTATTATTTTAAACTCTATAATGGTGTGTAGTTTAAGAAAAGCACGAGTAAAATCCAGTAATTTCTCAACGTGTGGTCATCTGTCTCCGTGCATCAGTCACTACAAAGATGTATGGACCGTGTGCAACAGAATTTATAGCTCTTTTGGCATCGACATGTACCTATACTCGTATATTGTTATACACTATAGATTCATTGTCACTCTACAACGCATAGATGTCATCTATCATTTACGGCACTATAGTGTAAAGTGAGTAGTTTACATCGAATAGCATACTGTTGTCATAATAACAGAGATCTTCAAAAATCATGGAGTATTCAAAAATTTTTAATCATGATAATATTGGCTTATTTATTTATTACTTTATTTTCACTCTACAAGGCTAGGTAGATGATGACTTTATTTTCTAGTTTGGAGCAACGTTTTTAAACATCTTTATTAACGATACAGAAACTTTGATGTAAGGTTACTGACAAGTCTGTCAAATAACAGTGAGGTTTATTGTCATTACTATAAGGTTGTTGTTAGGTCACTAATGAAGTGATGACTAACACTAACTGTGAAATGACGTTGTTGACATCTATATTATTTTTTTTTTGTTTTTCAACCGTTGATTAAAAGTCATCATTTTACGCTGTATTCTGAAATAAAATAATTATATCTTCGTAACGAATTGAAAGGTTTTAATTGCTTACTTCGTTCTTGGGATAGAAAACGCATTAGAAATTAATCTTTGTTTTGTAGAGTGTCTTTATGTTGTTTAGGTACTATAATTATTATTTTTGTACTAACCACGTGTAATAAATTCTTCTTCAAATAAAAGTTAAATTTGTAAGACAAAATAAATTAATTGAATGCGAAACTTAACGTCAGTGTACAATGTTTGGACATAGACTCTCACTATCTACTATACAGATTAAAACATGGATTATCTTATTAAGATCACAAAACGATTGTCTACCTGCCTACTGAAACAACTGAAAAGTAAAATAGACAATGAATTTAATCAGCAATGGGTAAGTAACATCATTCCACATGTGACGTCCGAAAGAAGGAGGGACCTTACCGTCAGTTCAATGTAACAGAGACTATAACTGGTAAACAAATACAGGTTAATAAAACTAATCGGGAATTATTAAACCAACTGGGAATCGACCCAAGACCTTCCTTTCCTTTCTTTCGGGGAATACAAGCTAGATATTATAATCTTATGTTATAAACTAGCTGTTCCACGCGGTTTCACCCACGCTGCTCAGCACCTGTTGGTCGTAGCGTGATGTTATATAGCCTATAGCCTTCCTTAAGAAATGGACTATCCAACACTAAAAGAATTTTCCAATTCCAACCAGCAGTCCCTGAGATTAGCGCGTTCAAACAAACAAACAAACTCTTCAGTATATATATATATATATATGTTATAAATAGTAATGAAAACTGGACTTACCAACACTCCCAACTAGTACGGAGTAAGTGAGGAATAAGCTGTAGTCCACTTCGGTGAACTTGAACTTGTACCGAGTGAACCAGTACGTCATCTGCGCCTCACCTTTATCCCAAACGAAACAGGTATTAGTCAATCGGCCAGCGAAGGACGGCAATCTGTAAACATCACCTGTAAAAGGCTCTGTTCTAGCCGTTTTGGGGAAGTTTGGAGGAACATGGGGAGATTGGCGAAATTAGGGGGAAACCACCTCAATTTGGGAAAAGTCATGGGGATTTTGGAGAAACATAACAAGAAATCTTTGGGGAAAAGATTATTTCTTTGGAACTCCAACTAAGAAAACAAAGATAAAAGTCTCATTTTAACAAAAGGTTATTTTACTTGTGTTCCATTCATCACAGGAGGCCACAACATGCACAAGCATATATAACTACTCGTGTTAACAGAGTTGGAGAAACTTATATTGGAACATTGGTGGAATTAAAAAAATACAAAAAAAAGGGAATTTGTGAGGAATTTGCAGGAATTATGGAGGAAATGGGTCAAATTAAGAGGAGAAACACACGTGAAATGGACATGTTGGAGGTAACCACTAATTAAATGAGGGAATACATGATAAAATGATTTTCTGTTACCATAGTTGATACCATAGTGGTTATGTTCGATTACTCATAGTGTTAAAAAATATGAAAAAAAAGGTAGAAGAATAAGAGAATATTAAATACTAAACTTCATATCATATTAGATAAACTTATTTCTATTGATTAAAATTAACCAATAAAAGCAAATAACATATAATATATACAACATTATCTAACATGTTAAATTTATACGATCTAAATATTATATCACGCTATACTATTAACCAATAATCAAGTTTAGTCTTAAAATAAATTAACTGTGTTAGAACTGTCACGGGCATTTTATTTTATCGTCTCTTTCTCTTTCCTTGCAAATACCGTAACAATAGAATAAGTATTATTTTACTACGACTAAAAATAAATCATTTTCCCTCATAATAATGTTTATTATCGAAAACACATGTGTCGACAATAACGGGAACGTCGAAAACAGTATGACCACTTTTAGTTTGCAGTTCAAGGTGGCGCTGTTAATAAAAAAAATGGCGTCCAATTGTCAAACTTGGTACATTTATTTTAGTTCTATATTTTTCCGCCTGTACAGATAAGTCGGCTGAAGTGTTTGTGGGACTGACATAAGCTACGGAAAGGCTTAAGATAATCCTGTTGAAAAGTACTTTGGAATTATGAAAGCTTTGAAATGCTGGTTTGGTTCCTGGCTCATTGGAAAAAAAAACTGAAAAATATCGTTAATTTTGACAGTTTTAGCTCTGCCGAGGCTTGAAGATGTGGATGTTGACAGTTTAATATAACATTAAAATATTAGAAAACCTTATTAGATCACTTTGTTGTCCGTCTGTTTTTCTGTTAAAACTCTTTATCTTGGAAACGTGTGGATTTATCGTGTATATCACTCAGATCCAGCCTGTCCCTTTGCTGTCCTCCCACAGCGACTCCCTAACCCGAAGCTCGTACCCCACAGGGGGTGCCATTATTTTAAAAGTTTTTTGTCCTGGCTGGAGGACTTAGATTTTAAGGCATCCACGGGAATTGCCCGCAGACGACAACCTCTTAGGTTGAACTGCGAGATGCCATTCAGAAGAAAAAGGTATAGTGTTGAAATTTAAACCAAGTGTTCAAGTCTGTGGTCTTTGTGGACTACGCAGTCAAAAGATATGGCCTTTTATGTCGCAAGTTTGTACGAAACCCTTCGTGCGCGAGTTCGACTCGCACTTGACTGGTTTTTATTGTTCGAGTAGTTAATAATGGTGCTTATATCCATTTTAAATACTTACCTACTAGTTATTAAGTATAGCATTACTATCAAGATATTTTGAAAGTTTAACTGTTCGTAATCTATAAATAAATGGATTTCTTAATCGTATTATACATACGTAATAAGCATCATATCAACGTATATTACGTACTTAGGTTATTACACGAGCTCGTGTAATAACCTAAGTACCTACATAATATTTTTATTTTAGTAACCGCAATGGCATTGCATAGAATTGTTTATCTCTATTTGTCTTGTTGACTTAACCATGCAACATGGGTATGTGCTTTATCAGATGTCATTAAAGCATGTTCATGCTTCAGAAAATAAACGACAATTGTCTAATAGCATGCTTTGCAGATGAGAGATGATGGTGCAAGCAAAGCAAAGGGCCTGCCAAGCAGGAGGGCCTGTCAAGCAAAGGGGTCTGCTAGGGTCACCCCGGAAAACGAAAAAGGCAAAAGAAGGTACATGGACGTAGTCAGTAAAAGGCTGAAACTCCACCCCGCTCCACTCAATGACCCAAAGCGGATGAATTTATGTGGCGATTTCCCATCAGAAAAAAAAGAAAGGCCTAAGACCCCAGTTATATTACTAATGAGCGTATGTTAGTGTAGATGGAGTTGTCAAGAATCGAGTTGGGTAGCATGCGATTAAAGAGGCCTTTGTTCAGCAGTGAACTGCAGTTGGCTGATGATGTTGAAAATGATAATAAACGAGAATTCATAAACATCATACAAAAGCTCACGAGAGGAAGTAGATAAGTGAAAATAAAACACAGAGAAGATGAAATTAATAGTGTAGTGACTTGAGGACAAGATTACACAGACACAATATTACCGGGTTGCACGTAGAAGGGATTAAATTAAGCCCTTCCCGGGATTATTCTCAACCGTTGTCATACCAGCCTGTGGGCGGGTATCATAGGGGACAGAGTGGGCTATATATAGTATCAAGCCAGCATATTCTTTCTCAGTTACAGATGCAAGATTCTTAGTTCTGAGTGTCATTTGTAGATCTTAAAAAGTTTTATAGTTAGGCCAATTAAATGCATTACTTAGCCGCTCTTTCAACTAATGTGAGGTTAACGGAATAACCGCGCAAAGCGAAGGTTCTGTACAAACTTGCGACACAAACGGCCATATCTTTTGACTGCCTAAACTTAGAGAGTTGATTTGCACGGCATAAAGGGACTTCAGACTTAAGTATGTGGTTTTAATTTCAACACGATATCTCTAAACGTTCTCAAGATGAAGGGTTCTGACAAATGATTATGATGGAAAACAAAGTGATCTTTTATTCTTTCGAGGTACAAAACACTAATAAAAAGGGAAAGTTTATAAACTATTCAGATTACAGTTTTATTAATTAGTTTTGCGCCTTGCCTACGGCTTTGAAAGATAGGATTAAGTACCTAGAAAGTTTTAGATTATCAGATTTTAACTTCCAAAGATTATTTTTAAGCCTTTGTTTAGAATTTTAGCAAACAGTTAAGAGCTTATCTCGGGGTCGACGGGCGTAGGTTCAGGCGCCGGCAAGATTATTTTCACTGCGGAACATTTTCATATGCAAAAACTTAGCGCATGAAATAAACGCAAATTGTTTTTCAGTTTTCTTCCTACAGAATCGACACATCTCGGATTTATTATTCATATATTTTCGGATATTTATTCATTCGGAAAAACAAACTATTGAACAATCAGCAAGGACCAGCTCTTTAAACACATAACATTTTCTTAAAAAGCCATGATTGTTTTTGGTTCATGAACTCGTGCCTTAGTCCTAGGCTAACTTAATTTAGATTGCCACCGATCAACTTGATACAAATAAGTAAAAGTAGTAGTAGACATAGTATGATGGAGTGGAAATGTTTTTTTTTGTTATATTTTATTTTTTGTCTATACGCTATGTGGACTGTTGATCGTCCTGTTGTTTGTTCTTCATATTTGTATAATCTAAATACGATTTTGTAATAATATTCTAATTAAAAAGAGTGTCCATGGAGTTTCTTGCCCATTCTTCTCCATAGAGATCGAAACGCTTTGAAATGAGCAACTACAAAACTTTCTCAAGATATTATTTATGTCTTGTGACCGAGACTGTAGCTTCAACATTTTGTTTCTTGACATTCAAAAGTGCCTGTAATGGTCTAATTTAAATAAATGCTTTTGAGTTTGAGTCCAAAAACATACGTAACAAACAAAGCAATTACGTAAGGCAATTTTCTAGTAGCGTTGCTTCTCAACTGTTGCCATTGCCCTTTTTTTGTTTCTAACACGTAGAACAAACAACTGATTAGTTATTTGGAACGAGGCACTGTTCCATTATTTTTCATTGTATTTATAAGCCAAATTATCGTTGGGTCAAACTATTATCATTGTTATTATAATTATGAGGTTATACCAAACAACCATGTGTCCGAAATTGGCTTGAAATGATAATTCTATCTTAACTAAATAAATCCAAAGATAAAGGATTTATGACGCTGGCAATTGTATTTGCTAACAATAAGTCAGACTGTTTACGTTAAAATCGTTTAATTTTGAATTTCCCGTTTTTGCGGATGGTAAACCATCAAATAACTTCCCCCGCTCTGGGTGGAGTGGGCGGAATCACAAACTTGTACTGACTAAAACCCACCCATGTTCCTTCTGCCATTCATGCTCGTAATTTTTATACAAATTGATTAATTAAGATCGCCATTGTAAACATATAATAAGCAATATCTGTAAAACAGTTGTGTATCAATTTTGGTGCGCAACAAATATTCTACCCTGATAAAGATTTGGTACTGAAAACAGCGAAAAGCTTAAACGGTGAATTTTTTTTAAATTACCCTAACATTTTATAAATTTTTAGGGTTCCGTAACTTAAAAGGGGAAACTTATTTGATCACTTTGTTGACCGTCTGTCTGTCTGTCTGTCTTTCAAGACCCTTTATCTCGGGAACGCGTCGAGGTATCGAGTTCAAATTAAAACCGTATTCTCAACTCGGTGTCCCCTTTGCACTGTGAAATCAACCCGGTAAGTCTAAGCAGACAATATGTATGGCTGTTTATGTCGCAAGTTCCATCATCCATCATCGGACTACAAGACGTACGGCGATGCGCCACCGTTACATGGTAGACATCCCACCCACACGCACTAAACGGTTTGGGAATACTTTCATTGTGCGTACTGCTAAGGAGTGGAATTCCCTGCCGGAGTCTGTATTTCCTGACAGCTATAACCTGGGGGTCTTCAAGTCAAGAGTGAATAGGTTATTTCTAGGTAAGCGTGCTTCATCGTCGACCACATCATCACTTACCATCAGGTGAGATAGTGGTCAAACGCGAACCTATCACTAATAAAAAAAAAAAAAAAAGTTTGTAAGGAATCCTCTTGGCCGGTTTTTTTAAATAGAAGTTCAATAAAGCTTCAGCCTAGGTTAATTAGTGCAAGTGAAATACTTGTTGAACCAGTTCCTATAAAAGCGGATTTTAAAAATAAATCGACGCATTTTAATTTGGCTTTCTCAGAAAAGTTTTATTAACTAACGTGCTAGACAAACACATGTAAATTTTATTACGTCAAACAATTAATTTTTATTAATTGTATCTGTCAATTTTAAATTATTCAATTGAATAAATCATATAATTTATTTTAAAAGTTTGACGTCGAGACGGTAAAAATATGAAAGGGATTTCCCCACTCTGTTTTTTAATATGTTGTATTAAAAAAAAACAGTGTTTATATATATTAGGCATCACGCAATAAAAAATATACATCATAATATATTGTGCAGTATTTATTATCCCTAACCTAACCTTACCTCTGCCCCACCCTACCTGGATAACAGGCGTAAAGTTATATATAACGCTATAATTTTTTTCTTTTTACCCGACTGCAGCGAAGCCTAAAAGGAGTGTTATGTGTTTTCACACACTTTGTCTACGTCTCTCATTAAACTCCTGGCCTGGAAGAATTTTCTAAAGAAAAATGCTGTATTTTTAGGGTCTCTTCGTCTATCTTCATGTAATTTTCTGTTTTAATGTTTTAAGTGTTTATTTTTACGTAAATAAATGTCTTGTCAGTTGCGGTTTATCAATAAAATAAAACGAAATATTTATAAAAATAATAGGAATGAATATACTGTCTCTTTACAAAATCTCATACTTGTCACGTATAGATTTACGTGAGCGACGTGAATTTGCTCAAAATCTATGAAATGTTAAAATGTGTTAGAAGATAAGACACGTACCGTTTAGCGCGTACGACTTTCTTATACGTCTCGCTTGTCATCTATTTAATTTTGATTGCGACTGTACTTTTCTATTTAAAATAATTGATATGCCTTAATAGTTTAATTGGTTGTAAAAGAATACAAGAACTGATATGAATCTGAGAAATAGGGCTTAACATTCATGCTAAAGATCTATAGTAATTGAAATGCGAATTTAAAAGGATGTATTTGTTATTTTCAAAGGTTATTGACCCGGTATAAAAAGCGAACTCCATGAATTTAAGTCTTTATAGTTTTAAGCCATAATTACTCAGCCAATTTTTTACTCATACCTGGTCTACGTGAAATTTAGCTTACTTGGATCTCTTCCAATATCTCACTGAGTTTTGCTTGCCAACAATTCATTTGAAATGAAATAGTCTGTAGCAGTCAGCCGTTAGCTAATCTGCCAGACAATCAAGTTCAAATCAAGCTATATTAGCAGTGAAGTACAATATTAGCATTTATAGTGTTTGGTAACATTTGAGCATGACAATTTACATCTTATAATAGGTATTACCAGATATTTTCAAACTTAGAACACCATAGCTCTTTTTTGTTTTTTTTTTTAAAAATGGCATCTCATTTCAAACTATGAGGTTGTCGTCTGTTTAACCGGGCAATTCCTGTGGATGCCTTGAGAGTAAAGCCTCTAGTTATGGAAAAAAAAATAAAAAGTAAGCGACTACATGCTAAAGGCATTACGGCCCTGTGCGGTACGAGCTTCGCCTTAGGGCATCGCTGAAGGAGAGACAGCAAAGAGACAGGCTGGATCTAAGTGATTAGGACATCTCTGATGCGTTACATAGCGTTTTACACTTGTGAAACACCAAGTAACGTAACATTTTTTGCATATTGTTCTAGTTTTTATGTTAATAAAAAATATGTAAAGTTATGGTGACTACAGTCTAAGTGGACCAGCTGATTTTATGAGCATTTTTCAAATGGTGGTCTGCTGTGTCTATGTTGGGATCACCATCCAGTATGACTGGATACAGCCGAATACCAGTATCTTACATAGTACGATTGTCTATCTGACCTCAATAAATCATTTGGTGTTAAGTACAATATCCTTTGGTAACACTAGCTGTCAAACTTTTGGGTCATTGAGTATCAAAGATCCACAAATTACAGCCGGGACCAACCTAGGCAGACACGGGTTAGCTTAAAGATTGACCCCAGCGAGCTACTAAGGTGTATGCTCTACAAAATAAGGCGTAGTTTTGCATGATCAACCTATAACCTTCCTCCTCCCTTTGAGGAAGATGACCATAATCCGACACACGTGCCTAATACAGTTTCCCCCTTATGTACGTTTTCGAAAACACGATATTCATTTGTTTATTTCTAATTGTTCACCTGTACCGGTGGCATTATATCGAAATGTAAAAAGAAAACTGTTTACGATAGCATAGGTTTGTTGAATATCGTTGGCAAGTATTGCAGATTACACACGTTTCAGATTAGAAGGCGACGACGCAAACGGTGATACGCTTCATACGATATGAAAAGTTGAACATGTTGTATTGTTTTTTAGAAAAATAATAAAGATCCATAATTGGATTACCTTGCTGTCTAGCTGTATGTCTGTCAAGACCCTTTATTTCAGAAACGCATGAACGTATCGAGTTGAAATTAAAGAAACCATATTCTGAACTCTGTGGCCCCTTTGAGCTGTGAGAGAATCAACCCTCTAAATCTACGCAGTCAAAAGATAAATGCTGTTAATGTCGAAAATTTGCGAGTCTGACTCTCTTTTGGCCGGTTTTATTTTTGTTATAGCTGTAAAGTGCGGTCGGCAAGACTTGTAGGGGGAGTTCATGAATAAGTCAATAGCATAGACACACAGGCATAATTGACATAACTTGCTCAATTAGTAAGCTTTAAATCATAATCCGAATATTTACGAAGGACGATAAGAATCTATTGCTGCACATGTTTAAAAAAAATAGTTTTATACATAATGTTGATAAAGCAATGAATCTTGTTAGACTGTCAAAATGACAGACATTACCATAGTAAGCGTGCCAGTTACCCGTTACAATTATAGCATGTTGTCTACTCTGTCAAAGTCATAGACAGATTTGTTTATTTCATGAAAATTCAAAACTTTACTAATATAATTAAACGTTCATAGTTATTTATATTAACATTTCCACAGAAGAAACTAAACTTGCATCTCATTGGTTTAGTCATTATTGCTTACAACTAACTTGTTCGAAAACTTTAAAGTTTGTGTTTTTATCATTTATCTCAATTAAATTTGGTTGTTGACTTTTCAGCATTTGCTTTGTAAAAAGTAAAGTTAAATGACTGATATCAATATTAGTTGTCACGTTCTCGAAAACTGCTTTAATAAATTCGATGGAACTTGCAATTTACAGGGGGCTCATATCTCGGAAGATTTGTTTTTTCTTATACAAAAACTCAAACTCAAAGCATTTATTTCAATTAGACCATTACAAGCACTTTTGAATATCTTGAAAACAAAAAATAAGAAACTGCTACAGTCCTAGTCACAAGACAAAATAACTTGTGAAAGTACTGTAGTTGTTATTTCACCCGATTCGCCCATGTACTGATGAACCTCAAAAGCCTCACCGGTCTATTGGTCGGAAGCGCTGTTGATAAGTTCCCGAGTTCGATTTCAAGGTCTGACAAAGTGTTATTGGGTTTTTCTATCGAGAATTTAGAGTACTAATTGATACACCTGTACTTTACACTGTTAATATATTTTATAAATGTTATGTCTCTACCCCAATTTCGAAATAAACTCCAGGGAATTCATTGAATTTATTTTTAACGAGTCCAAAATCTATTACGCTAACATATTGTTTTGAGACAAACAAGATTACGTCTTCGTAAATTGATATACATGTTACAGTACGCTGCTAACGAGTGCATCCACCCCACCGAAATATGTACAGGGTGAATTAAGGGGTGTGTAGTAAAATGACGCCATTTTCTTTTAGATGCCAAATAGGTTTAAAGAACTTTATTCTCAATAAAAACATAATATGTCACTTACTGGAGAATAACAACTAAATTGGGTTCGAAAACATTCGTTACAAACTAATTAACTGAAACTCTACCCACCCAACGAATCAATTTTTCTTAAGCTAGGTTTTAATTATTTTTTTACTACATTCGGTTGCCATTAAAATTGGTGCACTGCATAAATTTTGTAAGGCTTCATAAGGCTTTATAAATAATTTAGAATGTGGTTTAACCTCATTTTTTTTCGTTTTGTTATAGTATTATTTGACACTAGCGAAAAAAAGTGTTTGTGTTATTCCAGACTATAATCTACCTCTGTGCCAAATTTCAACAAGGTCCGTTGAGCAGTTTTGACATGAAAGTGTAACAAACATCCATAAATCCATACATCCATCCATCCTCATAAACATTTGCATTTATAATGTTATAGCAGGATTGTTGGATACACATTAAAGGATGATATAACAAGAAATAATGTGCAGACGCCTGCACATCAAGCTACTACAATCTGACAGATTTATTTGATAGATTTTCGACTTTATTTCTAGAGTATTAGGTTCAAGATTCATTGAAAAGAATTTACAGTTTCGGGTAGGTTGACTTGCTGGCCTGTACCTGATGAGGTTATGAGTTATAGAGAAGTGTGGAAGAAGAAGACATGCTTAAATAAATAAATGTTATGTCGACCGCAAATAAATTGGGAATGGGATGGGAAAAAGATGATGATTTCTTGAACCATAGTTTAAGTTCTGCATTCCAGTCTCAAAGAACAGCCTGTATACACAAAGGGTAAATTCTGTTTAGTCACAACCAAACGACTGGAGATATTAACTTATCCGAGAGTGTGTCTTCATGTAGCTGCACAAATGTGTGGAATTAGAATGAATCTCATGCCGAAATAAACATATCTTGAGATACTACAGTTTATAGTGACAGGGATGAACTTTTACGTAAGAAAGAGGGGTCTAATGGAAACAAAGTAGGGTTCAACAGAACTAATTTGTTGAAGAATCATAAAGAAACGAAAATGCGATGTAATAAATTGTGTTGGTGAAGGGGAGACCACGGATAAGTCTGTTGTCCAAGGGTATAGACTTGAGCTGGCATCGCGTGGTGTTTCCGCGCACCTCTCATATAAAATGACAGGGAGAGGAGTAGCCCAGTTCTCCCCTTTACCTGAGAAGGGGTTTGCCGCAAGCAACCGTCACTGTTGGGGTGATTGTGTAGAATGCGATTGTGTCCCCGCACCCCAGCCTGAATTGACGAGAAGAACCATCGTGTGGTTTTAGTCAGTAGGAGTCTAACAGACCCCATGTACCGCCATGGCGGAGGACATCCAACGAGTATTTCCACAGGTCAAAAAAATGGGGAGACCACAGATGGCACGAAGGAATATGGGATGATAACCGACTAAGTGGATAGACGATCTCATTTAAGTGACCAGAAGAAACTGGACCGTTATGACAGAAAACCGCCAAATGTGAAGTTGAAGGAGAACAATAAATTCTACCTGAACATGGAAAACGCTACTAGTATGAAGGTTTAGATGTTAACTACTCTATCATTTTGTTACCGTTATCACCATTATATAAGACTAGCTGACGCCCGCGGCTTCGACCGAGTGATGATCGAAAAAAGTATTCTATGTGTTATTCCAGACTATAATCTAACTCTGTGCCAAATTCCATTAAGATCCGTTCAGCCGTTTTGACGTGAAAGAGTAACAAAAATCCATACATCCATCCTCACATCCATTCGCATTTATAATATTAAAATAATATATAGGTAGTAAGAAGGATAGAGTTCTTCATTGCATGTGAATTATAAAAGTTTACTAGCTGTGTCCACTAGTTTTACCCACTACTCAGGTCCCCCATCACGTAGGGGTCTGAAAAATAGATAAGTAGTAGCCGATTCTCAGAATTATTGAAAATGCATTAAAAAAATTATAAAAATTTGTCCAGCCTTTTCGGAGGAGTATGGGAACGAAAACTGTGACACGAGAATTTTATATATTAGATTTAAATAGATATTTAGACCTTAGGTATATTCATATTTATTTGATAAAAAAAAAATAAAGATAATTTTAGCTTTCACCAAATAAGATCGTGTTAGAACTTCACTCATTAATCATAATATCATAACTAAAAGTGATTACAGATATAAAATAAAAGTTAATAATATTAAACAGAAATTGAACAACTTTAGTAAAGTCGTTTAGAACTGCGGCAATGTACCTATGTATGTGTGTATCTTTAGCTGAGTCTAATGGTTGCACGACTTAGGTTGAGCTTAATATTCTCAACAACTTGATCTTTCTGCAGTGATTAACTTTTTCTTTCTTATATGTAGTAACAAAGTTTTGGTATCGAACTTATCCTTACTAATATTATAAAAGCGAAAGTTAGTTTTTTTGTTTGTTAAATAATGATTTGATAAATTTTGGTACAGATATAGTTGGGACCCTGAAGACGGACAAAGGATAATAAAAAAAAAGTGAGAATAGGGGAAAACTGAGGAAAAACAAAGGTAGAGAAAAATATTTTTTTTTCGATCATTACGTGCGTTAAAGTTAGCGTTAGCCCAAAGTTACTATGCCACTGAAGTTAATACTTATATAAGTTTACTGACTTGCTCGTGTTCCGCTGTTATGTTTTGGGTTCCGTACCTCAAAAGGAAAAAACGGAACCCTTATTGGACCACTTTATTGTCCATCTGTATGTCAAGACCCTTTATCACAGGAACTCGTTAACATATCGAGATGAAACTACATACTCAAATCTATGGTCCCTTTGTGCTATAAAAAAATCACTATCTAAAACGACGTAGTCAAAAGATATTGCCGTTTTATTTTGTTCAGATGATTTTGAAATCCTTATCCTTACTAATATTATAAAAATGAAAGTGAGTTTGTTTGTTTTTTACGTCTTCACGCCTACATGGCTTAACCGATTTTGATGAATTTCGGTACAGAGATAGTTGGGACCCTGGAGACGGACACAGGCTAACTTTAAAAAAAAAAGATTGAAAAATGAGGGAGAAGGAGAGAAAAAAAGGGAAAACTTAGCATTGCTATTACAATAAATAGGCGCTAGGGCAAAAACTACAGCTAGCAGGTACCTGCAAATCAGGAAAGGGGAACTGTGTTACCCCGAATTTAACGCCGGCGAAGCCGCGAGCAAAAGCTAGTATTTTTATATATTTGCACTATACTAAGATGCATTCATAACAAATACCTTTACTGATCCACATATTTTCGCATGAAATGTATCATATACTCGCATGGAACGAATATCTATAGATTCATAAACAAAATTTGTAGACTTTTGTATTTAAAAAAAAAACAGAGTCCACTTTATGCACTCGTTGAAAATAATATGTAAAAAGGAAAAGAAAGGAATTTAACGAGTCAATTTTTGACGCTACTTGGCCTAGCTCACGCGCGTCATGGACACCAGGTTTTTGGGCTCATTTGCCTAATACGATCTACTTGTGCATTCAACTGGGCTCAAATCCAGACAAATTCCTGATGGAAAAACCCAAAACCACAATGCCTAAACCGGGAATCGAAACCACATGCTTAGCAGTTGCGTTGTCGACTATTAGAAAAACGTAGGAGAAAATATAAGCTGTAAAAACAATTAATAACGGAAGACATACGAGTAGGTATGCGTCTGTCATTGTAATGCGAGAGGCGTACAATAAGCAATAAGAAAAGCCGAGAGAAAACAGGGAATATCGTGAAAAATTGCTTTCTGAAAAATATGCCTTGTCTGTGATTAATTATGGTTGTAAATAACTTGCCCGCATTTTCAGAAAATGTTCTGTAATATCTCTAACTTAGGGATACTAAACGTGTTTAAAAAACAGACGCCTTTCAAATGAGTTTAAACATTGAAAATAGTGAGTTGTATTTCACGTAACCACTTAATAAAGTGAAACTTTTATTACATCGTCTCAAAGTTTTTCGTCTGTGTGTTGCATGTCGCGTGACGGTCGGCCGCGGAGTAGGGACGTCTAAATGTCTATAATGAGAGAAAAGTTTCACTTTTACAGTGAAAACCACACATAATCCATTGTCACTTGACTTCTTATCTTAATACTAGCTGTTCCTCACGGTTTCACCCACGCTGCTCAGCACCTGTTGGTCGTAGCGTAATGTTATATAGCCTATACCCTTCCTCAAGAAATGGACTATCCAACACTAAAAGAATTTTTCAATTCGAACCAGTACTTCCTGAGATTAGCGCGTTCAAACAAACAAACAAACAAACTCTTCAGCTTTATAATATTAGTATCTTAATATTTATAAATACGTAAGTTTGTGACGAGGGATGAATGGCTGGATGCTTAATTGTTATACTTGAACGAAAAAAGTACTGAACGGATTATTAATGGAAATTAGACACACAAATAGTTTATAACTTGGATATAAAACACATAATTATTATACTTTTTATCTCGATAGTTCAATCTCGTATGACATTTACCAAATTCCACGCGGGTGAAGAGGCTAGAACTAGTCTTAGACTTAGTTTTTTTTTTGTGAAACACGTTACACAAGTTCAGAAAATTTATAGTCCTAGCTCGTTCGAAAGTTTGAGACAAACCTACTAAATCAATAATCTCCACAAGACACCAAAATGTCAACTTCTGCCAAAAAAATACAAATTTATACAAAATACCTTATAGTATAACCACTTTGTGTTTGCAGTTATTGAGGCACTTGTAAAAAAAAAAAACTTGGTATATTTATTTTAGTTTTGTGTGCTGCCTTCGCTACAGATACGTTTTTAGTAATAATCTCAATATTAATTCAAAGGAGTTAGCATATTAACGGCCATTAGTATAAAAATATTCGTACCGTAAAATGAAACAATTTTCCCACGCTCCATTTTGCCTATAGTTTTTATTCATCGAGTTATGCAAATTGCCAAAAATGAAAAAAGACAGTTGAAGTAGGATTATTACTGTCAGTAACTGACAGCATTAGACGTGAAAATTGACATTAATTTTTGTTCGTAATGTATGTCATGTGAACAAAAAAATAAACCACCTCATACGCCATGACCTCAATTTGATAGTTTTTATCTAAATCCTTTCTTAAGGTATACGCGCCACAATGGCTGGCAAAATTATTTTTTTTTAAATTGCGGCCATTTATAACATGAATTTACTGAATGTCTAGCTGCGCCCCGCGGTGCCACTCGTGTGGTGATAGAACATACAATATATCTTTTTGAATTTTAGCTTGTGTTATTCTGATATGTAAGTTATATTATTGTGAAGTTTCTTTAAAATCCATTCAGTAGTTTTTTCGTGAAAGAGGAACAAACACAAGAAGAAGAAGAAGTGACAGATGGTCTGGTTTGCACAATTGTGACCATTCTGACTAACGGCTAAAGAGATTCTTAAAGAGCTCGGGCCCCAGAACCAGTGCTTTGTCAATGCGTTATTTAAAACTTAGGTATATAAACTTTATACCATTTTTATCATTTGGTGGTTCTCGATATGGTGCCTAGTCAGTGTAGTTAAAAAAATACGACTGTTAAATATTATTATTTTTGTCTTTTAATTTATCATTTATAAATAATATTGAGGAAGAAAAATGTAGACGGGCGTATATTTAAGAGTTGGTTTTCTTAATAAGATCCTTGGCAATTAATTAGAGAAACGTGTTTCTTCAAGGTCGTAATGAATCCGATTTAAATATTATAAATTTTATATATTCTTATTTTAATACAATTGTGTTTTTGAGATATCTGGAACATAACGAACTGTGAATTGAAGCACGCAGTAAAGTTAAATTATAATTCAAAATCCAGTATTTATAATTCACGCCCAAGAAGGTTTTGCATGATGAACCTGCGTGTCCAGCAATAAAATCCAGAAACGCCTTTTAAAGCTTCATGAAATCAAAATCAAAATATTTTTTTTTACATAGGCCGACATGGGCACTTATAAAACGTCGAGAAAAAATGCAACTTCATGCGTGAAGTTATTCAATAATTTATGGGTTTGGCATTTGGAACCTAGATCGGGTTACGCCACTGCTACATTAAGTGTCACATCAAACCTAATTATTTTGAACTAAATTGGTAATAACCACTTTGTCTCAAGAAAATACCAAGGATCTTCTATACAAACTGGAATAATCAATGAAAATTATTTTCTCACATATTTATGCATACATTTAAGCTAACATTTGTTTTTTACTAAAAAGTTTAAACGTAAAAATAACACACAATTAATAAATAAAATAAATAATGTGTGTTCACACAAACAAAGAAGGAATATAATATGTTAAATAGATATTAAATGGTGTCAGACTTAAAATATAATAAAATATTGTGTGTGTCTCATCCATTGCCCGGAAAGGTATAGTAAATGAATGCAATGCTGCTTAATGTATTATAGTATTGTGAAGTTAGCCAAGTAATTATTTACCTGCCAAATACCGTAAACCTTACACCAAGGAAACTAGGTATGAGACAAATGATCTGTGACATAAACACGTGTGTTATGTAGTTATAATAATGAACATTTACGTTCTTTTTCCTTTATGTATTATATAATTACGGTTTACATCATTCAAATACCTTTTAACTCTTGTATATTTTCCTCTAAGTTGGTCTCGTGAACATAGACTGCAAATAAACACTTAAATGGAAAATGACCAGTTACGTTATCCAAATTTAATATGGATATCAGTGAAATACTTATTTGCAACTATAGCGATAATAGCCTACTATTTTTTGCAGCCGAAAAAATACATAACTAAAATAAATATACTAAGTTTTTTTTATAGTAGCTTCACCTATGACTGCAAACTGCAAGTGGTCATACTGTACCGAAAAACCTTTGTCAAAATTGAAAGTTGGGGATTAATACGAAACGCTTCATAAAATAAATGATTGTCTTGAATCTCTCATATTTTAAAGCTTCGAGAGCTTTTCGTTTAAATGTTTTTCTACCGACCCCTTCAGGGGATTAAACGCAGGCTTGCAGCCTTATGCAAAAGAAGTTGCGAGCTGCAACAACTCGACGAAAGCTCTATTATAATATTTTGACAAAGTTAACAATGCAAAAGATTATGTTACCACGTTCATTTCTCTAAGGACTTGAAGGCTTTAGACCATTTTTTTTTTGTTAATGGCATCCCGCATTTTAACTAAGGAAGTTGTCGTCTGCTTAACCTGGCAAATCCTGTGGATGCCTCGACAGCATGGCATACAGACTTCAGACCAACGGAATTGAATTATTTATATAATAGCTTAAAATCAAGATTTCTATTCATTATAATACAACAAGTTCCTAAGTCACCTGAAAACAGAAATAAAGATACTTATTTTTTTTGTAACTAGTTCGCGACCGAGGTTTTATTGAAAAAAAAAATGTGTTATTTCAGATTATAATCTACCTCTGTGCCAAATTTCATAAGTAAAAGAATTAAAAAACATCCATACATTTAGGATTTGCCAAAGATTTGACTAGCTTTTCAAACTAAAAATAAACTTAGTTCGACCTAGTCTTTTGGGGATTTCGTGACGTAGTTTAAAGTTCTTAGTTTAGCCGATAATTTGGTGCTACTGAGCCGTCAATAAAGGAACCGTCGCAACCTACTGAAAGTTTGTCTAAAGAGATATATCGAGTGTCAGGTCTCATGTACAATGCGATCAAGAGCCGAGTCTAGCGTCTAAAAAACGTGCACTTAGCACGTTTTTAGATGTCGCACTCAGTGATTAATGCAAAGTTTGTCATTTAGTTTTTCCAGTTTCTCTAAAAATAAGATGTCATTTATTATCTATTATTAATTACACAGATTTTTATAATTCTAACACGAAAAAACTCGTTTTATTAAACCTGTTTAAGATATCCTTGTTGTTTGATTAGGGTTTGTACCCTAAATTTATTTTATATGGAATGACTATTCATTCTATCTAAACTTATTTCATAAAAGAATGAATTAATTCGATTTGACATTACTTTCATCCTAAATACAATACTGAGATGACGAGTTACATGGAAATATAGAAGAAAAAGACGATGTTCCTTCTATTGCCTTTTACGTTCCGGGGCCTACGTATCTCTTTTGAACAACTCGCAACCCGGGAAATAGAGTGGGTTAAGGGCAGAAAACTGATGATGAACAGTTTTAACAAGGACAATGTAATATTTTGTAGTTTAAGGGTCATACATTTTAGGGGTTACTTAAATTAATCTAAAACATAAACAAAAAGCCCAAAAATAGAAACTATAAAATTGAATTTAATTTTATTGAATGTCGTTCTAACAAGGTGATCTTTGTGAATTTTTGTTTATACGCCAAACTCGTTATTTTTTTTTCTCAATTTGTAAAAACGTTAGGGCTCGTTTACGGAGAACCGCGCGTCATGCGACGCGGTCCACAATACATTTTAACATAATGACGAAGTATGAGAGCGTTTATGGAGAACCGATTTTACGCGGGTTTGCTTGTAACGCACCGTTAGTTCCGGTGGAGCCCGCTCATAACATCGTCGTGGCTTATAACCAACGATACGGCTAGCCAGTTCCTTTAATACTTTGTTCACCGAGAAGTGGCCAGTGATTTTTTTTTTATTTTACAACAATATGCTGAGATAGGAGCTTTTTTGGCCTCGTCCAGAACTACTTTGTTTCATGAATGTGTGTGTTTAGTTCTTTCTTTCTATAAAAGGTATTAGTTTTTATAATAGTTTTGCAACCCTCGTCAAAATTCGGGAAATGGTCATAATAAATATAAATAAACAAATTAAATTACGGTACTTAGTCGATAATTATTTACGCTCTTTTTTTGGAACTTTTTTTTTTGAGGTTTAAAGTCAGAGGGTGAGAGAAAGCTGTGCGGTCGCCGTGGCATGAAAAGAAAACATTGAGTTTACGTCGGCGTTTTATTCTGTTTATGATAATGTTTTTGTGATATAAGGCAAATATTGGACAAGCTGCGTGTGAAAACAAAAATGCAGAAAATAAACATACCTACCTTTTTATTACTGGTTGGGGTCAAGAATCATAAGCATAATTACTTTATAGAATTTGACGAGGATGCACAACGAGCTTGTATACCCGCGACGGAGGACGCATCGTCGCTCGCGTTAGTTCACGCCCCCCGTCTCCGAAACTAATATCGTACGTTGTCTCATCGCAGATCGTAATTATGTTTGCTTGTGCGCGTGGTGGTAAGGCAGGTCGCCGCACGCGCATCCAACGCGTAACGCGCCGCGTCTCCGTAAATAAGCCCTTAGACATCAATATTTATCGTGGGCATTAAATTTATTTTAATTTAAATCGTGTTTATATTTAAATCGTTTTTAATAATACTTGTTTTGATAACAGTTGACTGAAATTGAATTTGATAATTTTTTGCTGTTGTATATAATTTACATCTTATTATACACGTTAATATTAATGTGACATTTGTAATCGATTAGGCAGCGTTTACTTAATCAATAAAATTATATATAAAATTCCATGTTTTTGGCCACGATTTCATACACTTTCCTATTTTAAATTCAACCCGTTCTGTTTTTCTGTTCTTGGTTAATGGTTGTTTTTTTTTCAAAATGGCCATTAGTAAATTTGTGTTTTTTTTTGTCATTTTACCAAAGATAAGCTATTGACTGTGTAAACCTTGCAAAATGAAGTGATTTTTTTCGGCATGATTGCATAATACTTTGACATTCCTCACTAAATACAAACAAAATTATTAACCAGTGTCTTGGGGAAGTAATGAAATGATGACATTCAAAGATCCCTTAATAGAATGCGAAAGTTTGTGAAGATGAATGTTTGTACGGATGTTTTTCATTATCTCGTAAATATTATGGACCAGGCTTTGATAAAAATGTACAGCAGTATAGTTTAGATATCAAAATAACACATAAGCTACAGTTATTATGGTTCATATTTCTACGCAACATGAGCGAAAGAAGGGAACACGTAGTTAGGTAAGGTAATCTTACTGACTATTAGGTCAATCAAAATGAATAAGAATAGAAGTTATTAGTTATTTAAAAAGTGTTTACCCATAACTGGTCCCACGATGAACATGTACGCGAACATAATCAGCACGATTTGCAGTCTGCGCGAACCTTCTCGTGCTTTAAAAGCGACTTGCAAAGTCGCAAATATGTGATTCATTGAAAACGCTGTTAATATACTCGGCGTCTTTTTGCTCTCTTTCTCTTTCATATTTTTTGGCTTCTCTTTAAGTCTTAAGACGATGTACACAAACCCAATAAGATATAACACACACGCTATAGAGAAAACACCGTAGTATCCGAAAAGACGAACCGTTATTCCACTAAGTGCCAGCCCGATGGGCCTGCCAAGAGTTATTATTGCAGTAATAATTCCTATACGAAAAGTCCTTTCAGATTCACTTGTGATGTCTGCGATATAACTGAAGACGGCCATTGTCATGGCAGCCCGCCCACCTGAGAGCGCCGGCGGCAGGCCTTCCATCAGCGCTGTCTCATTCACCCCAACTTGAAGGAAGAACACAAGACTCATCATGAGACCGATAGTAGATATCAATTTTCCTAATATTGGTACTACCATAAAGATTTTTCGGTTTCCAGTTCTATCGCTCCATGCTCCTAAAAAAAGTGCTAGTATTCCTGGCAGACACGTCTGGACCGGAAAACTCCACGCGGTCATTGAAGCGACCATGGTCTGCACATTTTTTTCTTGTACCGTATAATTTTCAGTGCGACCCTGCATTATATTTGAGCAGGTTTGCGCGTCGTAATGTAGATCTACTAGGCATGATTTCTCTAGGCACAAGTTCTGGACAGCAAACCCTGCAAGTATACTTGGCAGGACATAACAAATAAGGTAGGGTTCCACTGTAATACTCGATCTAAAAGCCCATAACTTCTTGAGGAATTGTTTCAGTCTTTTGCTCAACTTCATTTCTGTTTTCTTGATCTCGTTACACTTGCATTGTTCCACACTCACGATATTTTCTCGTGACACTTCGTCCCGTAACGTCATTTTGACAATAGATCGCCACTTTTTCATGTGTTTTCAACACAGCTTGTGTGTAATATTTTTTTTTGTATCACATAAGAGCACGTTATCTTTAAAGAGCAAATGTTAATTTGTGCGTACGACTGATTTTCGCGTGTCCACGGCGAGTGTGGCGGACGACACTAGTTTCGGTACTGGCTTCATCAGCTGGCCGTTGGTACAGATTAATTTGAACTTTAGTGCGTTATGACGTGGCCGCGCCGCCGGTTTCCTACTCACGTTTATTCAAAGTTCGTCTTATCATAATAGCCATTATCATAATATATTGGTACGCAACATAAAAAGTTATTCGAATTTCGAACGTAACTCTCAATGAATTCAGTAGCAATTCGCCCACGACTTGATCGGCGTGTATTTAGCATTTTCCTTTAGATGTTCGGTAGAGGGGTTTAAAACTTTTTCCTAAGGTTTTTAGTTTTTATTAAAATAGTAAACATTACAATCTTTACCATTTTCTATTTTTTTAATCCAAACTCGCTTGATGTGAAGCGATGATGCTGCCTAGAGTGGAGCACGCTTGCCTAGAAACAACCGATTCACTCGAACTTCAGATCCATATTATAATGATCAGGGCACAGAGAAGCCATTTTCCAAAAAGGAAAATGAGACATTTCATAAAAACTTCCGGGCACAGAGAAGCCATTTTCCAAAAAAGTAAATGAGGCATTTCAAAAAAACTTCAGTACTCAGTCGACTCTATTTTGATCGTCAAAAGACGTAATTAGTTTAATAAAATCTTGAAAGGTCTCTTATTACCGATGGCTAATCTCCGCTGAGATCCAAACGCCGTGATCACATGCCCTCTTCGAAACAGTTTGGACGGTTGTAAGATTTTACGCATTATTAATTTGTACTAATCATACTGTCATCCTTGTCAGGAACCCACCTTGCTTCGTAGGGTCACAAAGGAGGTTCTAGATACTCAGGTTGAGCCAAGTTTTTTGTATTGCGGATGGGAAATTATCAAATAACTTCCCGCCACCACACTGTCTGTCTGTGGGGACTGTCAGACTTGCACTAACTAAAACCCACCCACCTATATATTTTTCTAAAATGTTACCTCACACTAGGTCTTTTTCCTGTGTCCTTGGTGCGTTTACAAACATTTAATTAAACGTGCTCAAATAGCCAGACCTGGAACATCTACCTGTAGGCCATACAAACATATGACACGTGCGGGAAACGAACCTACGACACGCAGCGCAGCTGTCAATCGCTCAGCTGCTGCACCAACCGTGCCGTCATATTTCTTCTTTTGTATTTTATGTTCCGGGGTTATTCACACCTAGGAGAGCCCACTTAGGAGTCTGAATTTGTATGTTCCTTTTGTAGATCCTTTTGATGGCAAAAGGCTCGGCCATTATTAGAAAAAAGAAAGAAAGAAAAGTTTATTTGTCAGAATATAGTACTTACACAGGACAATAATAAAAAAGGAGATGTTCTATAGGTATATCTTACAATTCCCATTGGGGAAATCATGTGCCAGACTCACAACTTAAAATTATGGACTCACAAGCATTTATTTAACCTCAATGCAATCTTTGTGTTGCGGGTTGTTCGAAAGAGATACCGCGGCCTCGGAACGTAAAGGGCAAAAGAAGAAACATGGGTGGGTTTTAGTCAGTACAAGTCTGACATGCCCCCCCCGCTCCGCCCAGAGCGGGGGAAGTCATTGGATAATTTCCCACCCGGAAAAAAAAATGCAATCTTTGTGTTTATTTGTGTAGGTAAAATTTTGCAACTGAATTTTAAAACGGATACCCCCAGCCGGTTCAACTGAAATTTTGCAGGTTTACTCGGTTATTTTGGATGACAATGTAAATTAGGCTAACGGACGTCATTTTAAATCAAATATGGCGGTATTCCAAAGATGGCGATCATATTATAAGCACCTTAAGGGTTTTCGGGGAAGAACGTGAAAGATCATGTAAACAACTTAGAAAGCTTGTTCTTAAAAAGGATCATTATTACCAGAAGCTTTTTTTGAACTGGAAATTCCACATGACACTAGCTCTTAAACTCGATTAATATGTACAGACGCCACCAGGTCAACTACTACTAGCTACCCGAAACTGTCAATTTTTCCCAATGAACTTTGAACCTAATATTTCAGAAATAAAGTCGAAAATCTATCAAAGAAATCTGACAGATTGTAGTAGCTTGATGTGCAGGTGTCTGTACATAATAGATGTGAGATTAAAGAAAAAGTATTTTTTGGAACCAAACTTTAATTATAATTTTCAGCGTTTTGGTTTATTTCTTGGCTTAAAAAACAATCAATATAACAAAACCCTGTATGGATACATATTGTAACATTAATATCTTTCACAGTTTTCAGGGTTTTCAGCTTACATAAATAACTTTTTTTTTGTGGATGTTTTTTAAAGTTATTTTGATTTTTATTTGTGTTTTTGTATTGGGTTTGATAATTTAATAAATTATAGATTAAAATAAACTTAATAAATAGTATAGATGAATTGTGTAAGATATTATTTGAAGTGGTAAGAAGTAAATTATGTCGTGACGTCTGACAGGGGCGAATGGATGAAAAAAACGTTTTGCGCCGACCCCGAATAGACAACAAATGGACAAGGGTAGGAAAATGATGAAAATAAAAAGTTTTTCATCTACTAGGCTACCAAAATATTCAGTAGCTATTTAGATTAGACATTTCCATTTTTCCGGTAATTATCATTGTATGGAAATAAATAAGTTCTGTCACGATTGCAAACATCAATAAATTATTGTTGACACCTATTGAAGGTAACGGATATTTCCAACAAATAATACAAGCGTTTGGTAATCCGGGTCGATGGCGCGTTCTGTTTTCTTTACACGCGCACCTCAAAGGGATGTCTGAGGGTCCTGACAGGACCACTATCTGCCGGGGTTGCGGATTGTTAGAAAGACATACCGCGGCCATAACAATAATAGCAAAAGAAGGAATAGCGCTAGGTTTTAGTCAGTAAAAGTCTGACACTCCCTCCGGTCCGCGTTACAACCGGGTAAATGCCGTGACCATTTTTGTTCGCGTGAAAATACTTTTGAAGAAAAACGTTTTGTTTAAATTTACTCCTTATGAGGTCAATAGCTAGACCCATCGGATTCACCCGCTGCTCAGCTCCTTAGTTTAGTAGCGTGATAATATTTAACCTTAGTTAAATTTACTTAATTTAAAGCTATTGTTTTTACTAACACTATTTAGGCCATCATGTCAAAAAATATTTATAATTTTTCAACTTATTACAACTTATTATCAATTTATCATTTAAAAAAAGAATTAGCCTATGTCCGTCTCCTGGTTCCCAACTATCTCTGTACCAAAATTCATCAAAATCGGTTTAGCCAATAAAGCGTGAAGATTTAATAAACAAACAAACTCGCTTTCGCTTTTATAATATTAGTAAGGATTATTTTAATATCCGCGTTTATTATCGTATGTAAGTAATAAATAGTATTTTTAAAATTTAAAGGGAGCATTTGCAACCTTGCAATCGTTGCCATGTTCTAAGACAAAATAATATGACGACTATATCGGGATATTAGGAGAACCTAAATGACTTCCCCATTACGATAGGTAATTTGCCGGGACTGCGGATTGGTTCAAAGCGACAAAATGCAAAAGAAGAAACATGGATGTGTTTTAGTCAGTAAAAGTCTGACACTCCCTACAGCTGCGCCAAGAGCAGGCGGAGTCTTTAGATGACTTCCCACTCAAAAACAGAGTTACAGTTAAATAACTTGGAACGAACACCATCAAGTTAATTTATAACTACTTACGTAAAAAACGCAAACACAATGAATGCAATGCCACGATCTACACACGATTGTCGTAATCGAAATTTGTACATTTACATAGTACACTACACCACAAAAAGTTTCATAAAACTGAAATGAATTAAGTACATGACTGTACGACACTACCAGCTATTCCAGTCATCTATTTTGCAATAGATCGGTATTTACAATATCAAGAGAAAGAGAGAATTTCCATTCGGTAATAAAATTACAATAAAACCAAGCGATCCAAGCACATATGGCGAATTTCATTTATGTTGCGGTAATAATATTTGAACATTCCTTGCGAAACACAGACATTGACCTAAACAAGAAATCTTTAGGAATTAGTGAAATGACTTCTGTGTTCGATGGTCGTGAATTGGTCTTGTTGCTATGCAAACTGAGTGAATTTTTAGCAAATAAATTAAGAAAGAACAAATAGATAAAAGTGCTTACCTAATACTGGTCCAACGATGAACATGTACACTGACATGATTAGTATTATTTGCACTCTGCGTGACCCTTCACGCTCTTTGAACGCCACATTCACAGTCGCCACTAAGTCTTTCACAGAAAGCACTGTTAATATACTTGGCATCTTATCGCTCTCTACTTCTTTCGTCTTTTTTGTCTTCTCTTTAAGTCTTAAGACGATGTAAACAAACCCAATTAGATATAACACACACGCTATAGAGAAAACACCGTAGTATCCGAAACGACGGATCATTATTCCACTAAGTGCCATCCCGATGGGCCTGCTAAGAGTTATTATTGCAGTAATAATCCCTAAGCGAAAAGTCCTTTCAGATTCACTAGTGATGTCAGTGATATAGCTGTAGACGGCCATCGTCATGGCGACGCGCCCGCCTGCCAGCGCCGGCGGGAGGCCTTCCATCAATGCTGTCTCGTTCATCCCAACTTGAAGGAAGAATACCGTACTCAGTATGATACCAATGGTGGATAGAAACTTTCCTAGAATTGGAAACACCATAAAGGCTTTTCGGTTCCCCGTCCGATCGCTCCATGCTCCCAAAAAAAGTGCTAGTATTCCTGGCAGACCCGTCTGTAGGGGGAAACTCCACGCAGACATTGAAGCGACCATGGTCTGCACATTTCTCTCTTGTTCCGTATAATTGTGAGTGCGCCCTTGCATTATATGCGAGCAGGTTTGCTCGTCGTATTGTAGATTTACTAGACATGATTTTTCTAAGCACAAATTCTGGATAGCTAATCCTGCGAGCACACTTGGCAGCAAGTAACAAACAATAAAAGGTTCCACTGTAACTTTCGATCTAAAAGCCCAGGACTCCTTGAGGAATTGTTTCAGTCTTTTGCTCAACTTTGTTTCTGTTTTCTTGAGCTCTGTGCTGTATTGTATGTTGCACTTGCATGGTTCCACACTCACAATCTTTTCTCCGGGCACTTCGACCCGTAACGTCATTTTGACAACAGTTTACCACTTTATTGTTCATTTGTTTTTTAACATAATTTGAACGAGAACAATTTGGTATAAGATCGTGTGTTAGCAAATAAGTAAAAAAAATATTGGTTACTAGTATTTTTTAAATAAATTTCTTTTTTATCACAGGGGCGCACGATTTTCTTTACCGGGAGCGAGCGTTCGGCTGCGCGTGCGACGGTTGATTGCATGTGCGCGGCGGCTGTTGTGCGCAAGCCTAGTTTTGTTACTGCCTATCAGCTGGCCGCTGGTACAGTTTAATTTGTACTTTATTATGTTATCACGTGGCTGCACTGAGCTCCTTCTCGCATGTTTTCAAACTTCGATTAATAATTGTAATTGATCATAGGCAACAATATAAGCTGATCGAATCATCACCGTAACTCTTTTATAATACAATATAGGTCCACAAAATATTCCACAATGGTTCATTAGAGAGAGATATGGGTATTAAAACATAATTAAAATTTCCACGAAATAAATATAAAGGAGAGTATTGTTTCGCTAGAATAAGGCAAATCAATACTTAAGAAGTTAATTTCTAATTACAAGCCTAATTCTGTTTCCATGCAAAGTGAGTCAGATAAACTATTTAGTGAGGATGTATTACGTACTCTACCGCCCCATAGTTAAACCGTTATTCATCGTGTTTTTAAGATGATACTTAGAAAAATACATGATTAACTTTTTTGACAGCATTTTAACTTGGCATCTGTAAAAAATTTGAAAAACAAAATATGACGTGACATTAAGTAGTTTTGATCTCACTTCGTATTTAAGCGTGTTCCAAATAGTATGCGAAATGAGTATTAAATGACTCTAATACTTTATTTATTTTAAAAAATCGAGTCAAAAAGCATTACCTCTCTTCTTTATTGTAATATTCTGCATAATTAAAAATTTTAGGTATATATTTACTATCTCAGTATTAATTTTTATATGTAGGTATTGTTTGAATGTATGTTTATAATATGATTGATAATTTTAAATTTTCCTGTTTTGTCTTTTTAACATGCTGTAACTGTATAATTTAATGTCTGTTAAATAAATATAAAATCAAAAAATAATGCGATAAACACCAAAGTGGTGTTTCACTAGGGGATGCATGCTTTATGCTCTTGTTGCGTATTATCTATGAAATAATAGCTGGGTCCAGCAGTTTCACCTACTATTCAGCACTTTAGTGTCGTAGCGTAATCTTACCTATATAACACAAGCTGCACCCAGCGGTTTCACCCGCTGCTCATTTAGGGGTCTAAAAAATAGATGTTGGCCGATTCTCAGACCTACCCGATATGTACACAAAATTTCGTTTAAATCGGTCCAGCGGTTTCGGAGGAGTATGGGAACGAAAACTGTGATACGAGAATTTTATATATTAGACTAGCTGCGCCCAGCGGTTTCACCCGCTGCTCACTTAGGGGTATGAAAAATAGATGTTGGCCGATTCTCAGACCTACCCGATATGTACACAAAATTTCGTTTAAATCGGTCCAGCGGTTTCGGAGGAGTATGGGAACGAAAACTGTGACACGAGAATTTTATATATTAGACTAGCTATGCCCAGCGGTTTCACCCGCTGCTCACTTAGTGGTATGAAAAATAGATGTTGGCCGATTCTGAGACCTACCCGATATGTACACAAAATTTCGTTTAAATCGGTCCAGCGGTTTCGGAGGAGTATGGGAACGAAAACTGTGACACGAGAATTTTATATATTAGACTAGCTGTGCCCAGCGGTTTCACCCGCTGCTCACTTAGTGGTATGAAAAATAGATGTTGGCCGATTCTCAGACCTACCCGATATGTACACAAAATTTCGTTTAAATCGGTCCAGCCGTTTCGGAGGAGTATGGGAACGAAAACTGTGACACGAGAATTTTATATATTAGATATAGCCGTTTCGAAAAATAATCATATCATTATCTTCGTTCCTAGGTATAATCTGGAAAAAAAAATAATGATGGCAAAGACCGAAGACCGGGAGATCAAGTGCTTTCAGCTTCGTTCGTTAACATCCTTTAAATCATTGGTTTTGCGCCATTTAGGTAGCCTAGAGATGACCACTTTTATGTTTTTTAATCTTTATTTTCAAAAAGGCTTTAGTCGCAAGCGATTATGCCAGCCTTATCTTTTATGATTAACTTTAAGTTACTAATTTGGGGCTAAATCGTTTACCTTTTACAAACATCTAGGGCATTAGTTAGTTGCAAAACCATTTCCACCTTGAGACAAAATGCTGTGTGTGATTGTAGGTGCAATTATAAAATATGGTCATTGTCAAAGACATCTAATTTGTTTGATAATATACACATTACGCAACTTTTGCCAGTCCTCTTGACCGACTTATGGGAAAAATTGGAGCGTATATATTACGTGCTATAACTTCATGTCATTAACACTTTTGCTGACTGGTTATTGTTCATTTGGAGCCAATGAAATGAACAAGAAAACCATAGACACTTATTTTTTTTCTAGTTCCTATTTCAAGAATACTTTAAACTAAAGTAATACATAAAAAGGTTTTTTTTTGACCTGGTTGTTTTAAAGTGTTAATACAAAAGAAGTTTGAATAAAAAAGTACAAAACATTCAAAAGTGCAGCATTTTTTGTAGGCGAAATCTGCCAAAACACTGATGGTGCTTTCACGGTTTCTAAAGAAGTTGTAGGGTAGTAGTTTAGGGTTGTTTTATTGACATTGAGAGCAATGGAATTGGTAGACGCGTCATGAGATATGTTAGTTATTAGATAAACCAAGTTAGACTGAAGCTGACTCCAAAATAGTTGAGAAAAATTAGTGGAAACAAAAATTTAAAAAATTATATAGTTAAAAAACTAGAAAACAGATAAAAAAATGTAAAGATTTTTATAATGCTGGTAACCCTATTTCAAAGTCAATGTCAGTTCGAATGACTTATATGTACGTTGTTAAAATTTGAATGTGTTTTGTTTTGTGCCAGCACTTTTTGTGTGCAAAGAGATTTTGTACCTACCTACGTTTTGTTTTTTAATAAATAGAAGATTAGAATAGCTAACCATGCATCCAAAACATACATGTATGTGCAAAATTTCAGCTGAAACGGACGTGTGCAGAAGTGGGTTAAATTTAACATCCAAGATTATTTACTTAGTAAGTTATTAGCGATGCATTATTGAAACTGAACGTCTACCTCTTTACGATTAGTATATTAAATACCTTTTTATAATTGTCAATTTATATTTTAAGTTACGGTTTTATCATGACTCATGACAACCATCAAGTTAATTCAAAATTACAGAGTTATGGAAAAATTTTTGCACGTTAATTATGTTCATTAAGATTCGTATTACATATTGATCGTGATTTGTTTTTGCATGAAGGCCTACTTGCGCGTTCATATTCTGCGAAACTGACAGAATCCGATAACTTTTACTTATAGTGTACTTATATAAGTGGAGGAGAATAGTCACAGCTCTATTTTTTTAATCTGTATATTTCGATGATAGATAATAATATGATTATCACGCGTTATTCTGTGCTTTTTAATTTATTCTTCCCCTTTCCCCCACAAAATAGGGGGTAGAAAAATAGAATCCCTGTTAATGGCAGACACAAATAGTTATAAGTTTGGGGATCACCGTTCAACCGGATTTGTTTGCTGTACTTGATTTATTAATAAATTCGAATTTAATATGCAAAAATATGCATGTTTATGCACTTACATATGATAGGTAGAGACTAAGGTCATGGTTATGTCAGATGCGCCCACGGTGCAACATCTGGCTTTAAACAAGGCAAGTCCGACTCGCAAAGAAAGACGGGTCTCAATTTGACTATATTTTTTTGTATGTTTAACCCCTTGTGTAAGAACGCAGATCTACGCGAGAGACAATGCGTTTTTAATTGTGTCTGTAATTCCGCATACAAGCGGTTAATACGCGATTTCTCCGTCAACTGTTGGCGGATTTTTAAAATGTTTTTAATATTTATTAGATTGAATGTTTGATAGAAGATAACTTATAAATCACTCTAGCAATATTGACAAAATTCATATAGGGCTCCTATTTAATTTATCGAAAAATGTATACTCCCGAATATGAATGTGTATTTTATCAATTATAAAATTATATAGTTAAAAAACTAGAAAACATACTTAAAAAATGTAAAGATTTTTATAATGCTGGTAACAACAACAAAGTCAATGTCAGTTTAAATGACATAAATGTACGTTGTTAAAATTTTTAAATTTATAAGTTATATTCTATCAAACATTCAATCTAATAAATATGGACGATATGCAAATATTTCTTAGTAGCAATGAAAAATGAATACTCGATAATTTTAGATTTTAATTTTCGATGATTTTAGATAATTTTAGAATTTGTGTGATGTACCATCACACAAATTCTAAAACACACATTCTAAAATACACATCACATCAGACCGCCCCTGACAAAGCTGTTTTTTTTATAATTATATCAAATTAAATTAATCTCTGTCTAAAAAACGAGCGAGACTGCAGTAAAATTTCATTATCGTCCCACGCCTGTGTTTTTGGGTCGAGTAGGCACAACATAGTTTTTTCTTCCATTCTGCCTTGTCAAACATCACGTAATCATTAACTTCTTATATTTTTACTAGTTGTTCCACGCGGTTTCACCCACGCTGCTCAGCACCTGTTGGTCGTAGCGTGATGTTATATAGCCTATAGCCTTCCTCAAGAAATGGACTATCCAACACTAAAAGAATTTTCCAATTCCAACCAGTAGTCCCTGAGATTAGCGCGTTCAAACAAACAAACAAACAAACTCATCAGCTTTATATTATTAGTATAGATTATTAGTATAGATATCATTTCTCAAACCATCAAATGAACGAAATTTAAATAAAAAACCTTAGGAATAAATATAGGAATTACTCCTGTATCGTGTTAAAAACTAGAGCCATAAACAGCCAGACCCGGAAAAACTATTCCGTAAGCCATACAAATATTTGTTCCGTGCGGGGTTCGAACCCGATCGCTCAGCCACTGCGCCAACCGAGTCGTCAAAGATACATCTAGATATAAATGCATCTATCGTTTATTTGATCTGACTGCAGTGTTGAAGTAAAATTAATTAGTTTGCGTTTAATACTAGTTGCTAGTTGAGGATGGAATCCGGTGCAGTGGCTACCGGAGTTGCGGTTTGTTCGAAAGAGATACCACAGCCCCGGAACATAAAATGCAAAAGAAGTAACATGGTTGGGTTTAAGGCAGTAAAAGTCTGACACTCCCCCTCGCTCTACCCAGACCGGTGGAAGTTATTAGATGATTTATCATCTACAAAAAAAACCGGTGCAGCAGTGAAAGATAAAACCCTTTTACAGAGAGACATTATCATCGTATGCTTAGCCTTTTCTCAACTTAGGTCAGCTCCCAGTATTACGACTGCATATCTGACCTCTAGTATAATACCCGCTGGGAAGATTGGTTGTCAGATTGTCGCTCTTCTGACAACCTTCAAAGGCTGTCGAAAATTTACAGCAGAAAACCTTTAATAGAACTGTTTGCTTAAAATAAGCTAGCTTTAGTTTTTCAAAAACGATTGTGAACAAAGCAGATAGTTTTTACTAAAACTTGATTTGGAAAACAAAAAATACGTACTAAAAAACTTCCTGCGAGACAGTAATGATAGTAATATTAAGTACTGGTTTTATGGTTGACTGCACCTAAAGTTTTCAGGCTGTGTTTGTTTGTGATTATTTTATGACAAGCGCTAGTGTGTGTTTATTCAAAATGTTAATTTAACTCTTGGGGTTTGTTATTTGATTCATAGTCATAAATTAATCATCGTGGTAAGTAAACCATGGTAATTAGTCAACTAATTAATAAACTTAATGAAATTATTGTTGACATTTCGGATTAATCTATGATTCATCGACGACAAACAAATAACTCATTTTATGTCAGCGAGGGCCCTGTGAGGATGGATGGATATTTGACACTTTTTCATACTTAACAAATTTGGATAAAATTTGAAATACAGTTTATAACCTGAATTATCTCGGTAGCGGGTGAAACCGTAGGTAAGGCAAAGTGCTTAGTTCACCGTCCGTCCGTCGATTGACGACAGGCCGTGTCGACGGCGCGTTCGTGTTTCACGCGCGCCTCAAAGAGAGTCAGCAAAGCAGAGGGGTTTGCCAGAGCCTCTGCCTGCCGGGGTTGCGGGTTGTTCGAAAGAGATACCGCGGCCTCGGAACGTAAAGGGCAATCAAATCAATCAATCAAATCATTTATTTCAATTAGACCATTACAGGCACTTTTGAATGTCAAGAAACAAAATGAATCTACAGTCCCGGTCACAAGGCATAATAACTTGTGAAAGTACTGCAGTTGCCCATTCCAAAGCGTTGATCTCTATGGAGAAGAATGGGCAAGAAACTCCATGGACACTCTTTTAAATTCTAATATTTTTACAAAATAGTATTTACATCATTCGTGTTGAGATTATAGAAATATGTGAGAACGATGTAGAAAGACGTGCACAGTAAGAGCGTCCAGAGTGAATAAAAAACAAAATTCAATTTAAATCTAAATAAATTAAAAATGACCGTGGTAGTTAAAAAATGACCAGTCCCAACTGACAGCGCCCGTTCACGAACATGACGTTTGGATCAGCCCCATTCAGCTCGACCATTTTGAAGGGAGCTAAATGACCCGACACACCCGCCACCATCAGCGAGACATTTAAGTGAGCATGACACTATTAACCACCAGGGCTTCGTCAAGTCAATGATAATACATAGCACTCACATATGGGCTTAATAATTATACAATACTAGAGAATTGATTCTATACATTGCAAAGATAGTCTTACAATCTTCTGCAGCTTCCACTATAGCTTCGGATACTTATTAATGAGTTTACCCCTATGCTTGAGGAGCAGGACCAGCATTGAGCCAAGCATTTTTATCATCAATATAATCCCCCAACTTATAATATGCTTGCCTACATAGTGTGCGTTTAATACAAGATTTAAATTTCGTTTCATTCAGTTGAAGAATGTGGGGAGGTATTTTATTGTAGCATTTCAAACAGTACCCCATGAAAGATGAGTCTACTTTAGCTAACCTGAAACCTGGTTGAACTAATTGGTCCCTATTTCTAGTATTATAATAATAGGCAATAGAAGAAACATGGGTGGGTTTTAGTCAGTACAAGTCTGACATGCCCCCCCGCTCCACCCAGAGCGGGGGAAGTCATTGGATGATTTCCCACCCGAAAAAAAAAAAAACAAAAAAGGCAAAGTGCTTGGTTTTTTAAATGTAGGTTTTACCTTTTGTGTGTTGTTATTTGACTCATTATAATCAACTTGGTAGGTAAATACCAACTGAAGTAATTAGTTAATTAATGAATAAGGAATAAGCTTTTTCAAAATATTGTTGTCATTACTGATAAAGCCATAATAATTATTTACGACAAATAAATAACTCCATGTTATTTAAGCGAGGAGGTCTAATTATAACAAACAAACAAAGGTAAAATTATCATAATAAGTTACAATAAATAACAGTAATTGGGCGTTAATAAGGTCATTTTATTATTTATTTAATACTGTTATGTTTAAGTGTTGAAGTATTGGAACAATCACTAATCTTCATCTTTTTATTTTAGGATAAGGAAATCACCAAATAACTTTCTCCTTTTAACTTCTGGGCGTAGCGGGAGGCAGTGTCAGACTTTTAATTTTTTTTAGGGCAATAGAAGGAACTTGGATGGCATTTAGATGGCTAAATGCCATCCAAATTCTTTCTTTTGCCATTTTTGTTCCGGGGACACGGTACATCATTAGAACAACCCCAACCCCGGAACTGATCTTAATCTTGCATTTTAGATTTTCAATGAGATAGACATATAGATTTATTTATTTGCTGAGAACATAGGTACATTCTTCCTCATGGCATGCAACATTTTATTAACTTATAAATAAACAAATGATTATTATTTTGTATTAACTTAAACCTACTTATTTACATTATTTATTAAACTAATTAAATAGATTTGTCACTAAAAAAAATTGATCAGAATTGCGCTATAGGTACAGTATTCTATCATCAGTGGTCAACTGGTCAAGCAGGGTTAAGCCACGTTTGCATGGGTTGGACCACGGATGGATAACCAACGATTAGAGAAATGGAGATACGACGAAAAATCGTTTTATCAAAAGCACGTCAAACTGTTGGTCCCGGTTGTCATTTGTACATTAAGGACAGCCGATACAAGAAGTCAGTGTCCCAAAAGTCTGACGACCAGTTTTACCAAGGAGTACCGTAGTACCAGCACTAGCTGGGTTGTGGGGGGTAGACAGTCGCTAAATATAAAATACTGGTATTTTATGACTTAAATTTTACTGACAGAAAGTCGACCCCAAAATAGGTGTGTCAGCATAGACAAATGATGATGACTCTTTTGGTTATAACTATTTCATTCAAACAATACAATATCAGCCTTTTTCGAATACCGTGGTTTGCCGTCAAAGAAATGAGTAAGTGTCATATTGTTTTACTTCATAGTATGCGCTCTGTAGGCCTACTATGACATCTTAAAGCAGAACTTATTCCACTGAGTGAAAGAGATGGTGCTAAACACCCTGTATAGCTCTGTCCCTTTCCCTCAGCGGAATATGTTCTGCTTTAACACGTCATGGTAGGGTAGCTGGTCCCATCCCGGACTCATCATCATCAACTGAAACGTATGGAACGGTTGAAGATCATCATATACTTGTAGAGTGTCCTTAGAAAAAAAAAAGGGAAACCCAGTGGAGTAAGTATCTTAAAATTAAAAGAATACGATATCGGTCCATATGTTAAAATGTTAGCACAACCCTCACTGGAAATAGCTATTTCCCGTGCTGATTTGATTGTGTAGAATAATAATTTATATCATAAAAGTATGTAGTTTAGGTTGAAATTTTGTTTAAGTTATAATGAGGCTGACTTGCCTTTGGTAAAAAAAAAACTTTTTCATCCCTCCTCATTAGATATATAATCATGCCAAGATGAAAGATGGAAGGGTGTAGTCTAGTTTCCTTACATATTTTTGGCAGCAGTCGCTCCTTTTTCTCAAACTTTTTCATAAATTATACATTTCACTAACTGGAGCCCGCGTGATATCGTAAAAAAGTCATATGTGTTATTCCAGACTATAATATACGACTGTGCCAAATTACATCAAGATCCGTTCAGCTGTTTTGACGTGAAAAAGTAACAAACATCCATCCATCCTCACAAACATTCACATTTATAATATTAGTAGGATATATTATCCATTTCATTTGTTCCTCAGACCATTTACTAATACTTGAATGGAACCCTATTTCTAATATTTCGTTGCTCGTCCGTATATCATCAGGCTGTATCTCATAAACCGTAATAATTAGACAGTTGAAATTTTCACAGATGATGAGTTTTTGTTGCCGCTATAGCAACAAATACTAAAAAACAGAAAACAGATATTTAAGGGGCTCACATACAACAAACATGTTTTTTTTTTTGCCGTTTTTATAAATAACTAGCTTTCGCCCGCGGCTTCGCCCGCGTTAAATTTGGGGTAACACAGTTCCCCTTGCGCCTTATTGATTTGTAATAGCAACGCTAAGTTTTCCCTTTTCTTCCCTCTTTCTCCCTCACATCCCACTTTTAAAAAAAAAATATTAGCCTATGCCGTCTCCTGGTTCACAACTATCTCCGTACCAAAATTCATCAAAATCGGTTTAGCCATTAAAGCGTGAAGAGGTAACAAACAAACAAACAAACTCACTTTCGCTTTTATAATATTACTAAGGATAGTACAGAACCCTTCTTACGCGAGTCCGACCTGCACTTGGCCGGTTTTTATTAACTCTACTGACGAATAGCACATAATTGGTGCAAAATTTTCCACCAAGGCAATATCGATCTGCTTGCACCAATTCCGTCATTCACGTAGGCCCTAAATGTTGCCAACTACAAAAAAAAACAATAACGGGCCGTCGTATTAAGATCATGGCAAGGTACTCGTTTTTGTAATGTAATCTCATGATATTACAAACCACATACTTGGTGTACGTGATGTCAGAAATAAGTTAATTTATTTTTGCTGAGCTGGTCACGTATTTGTGGGCCCTACAGCCTACTGTAAATAGATCCTTGACTAAAGGCCGTTGTAGAAAGCGGGCACAACCTTCTGACAGATACGAGTGGTCCAATGACCTGCTGGAAATTGCTTGCCATTGTTAAATTATGTGAATGGTTGAAAAAAAAACAGTTTGTTTATGGTCCCTTTTACTTTGCTACGAAAACAGTTTTGTTGTACAACCATTCAAGAGTATTGTTCAGTTGAGTGTTTAAAAATGTGACAAATTGTTGAATCAGCAACAACCAGCTGATTTCATTGATGGCAATTATGATAGCTCAAGTAAATCGCTGTTCTAGTATGCGGATTGTTCGAAAGCGATACCACGGCCCTGGAACATAAAGAGCAAAAGAAAGAGAATGGGGGGTTTTAGTCAGTCAAGTCTGACACTGCCTCTCGCTCCGCCCAAAGCGGGAAAATTATTTGATGATTTCCGAACGGTAAAAAATTGTTGTGTGAAGTAATTAATAGATACATACAAAACACATGTGACTAAAAGAGTGATAGATCTGAATGTTGATGGACGGAGAGCAAGGGGAAGGCCAAACAAAAGATGGATGGATTGTGTAAGGAATGATATGAAGGAGAAAGGATTAAATGATGTTGTGACATCTGATAGGGGAGAATGGAAGAAGAAAACGTGTTGCGCCGACCCCAAATAGAATGGGACAAAGGCAGTAAAATGATGATACAAAAAGCAAAACATCACCCCTGCAATCCCGAAAAGTTAGGCAGAGGTTCAAAAAGGTACAGCTACATTTCAAGTCTTATGTAATAGGTGGTTTGTTGCCATCAACCAGACACAAATCTAGACTCCGTAGCTTCTACTGAGAAATTCCTGCGATTTGCCTGGTTAAAGAACATAGGACTTCACGCTCAACAGTCGCATTCGAACACTCAACTAACGCGATAGTTAAAATAAACATTACTTGCTGGCGCCCGAGGCTTCGCCCACTTAATAACGAAAAAAAAATGTTATTCCTGTTATTCCAGACATAATCTACCGCTGTGCTAAATTTTATTAAGATCCGATCAGGCGTTTTGACGTGAAAGAGTAACAAACATCCATACATCCTCACAAACATTCGCATAATACATATTAGTAGGACTAAACAATTAACATATTAGCAAAATAAGTATTAGCCAATATTTACATAAGGACTAGACGCCTTTCGTCAGACTTAATTCCGATCGCATTACGAAAACTTACTGATAGCCATAGCAAAAAACTAATCAGCGATACCTGTTCACAATGCTTCAATATCTGATTTAAAACCATAATTTTATCTGTTAATAAAGAAGGTAATTTCCTTGAGTAGTAAATTCATTCATTGTTAGCAGATACTTGGAATCCTTCTTGACTGGCAGACAATAGTACTGAACATGGATGTTGAACTAGAACTGTCACAGAACTGTTTATAGTTGTCACCCGAATAGGGATAATAAGACTGTACAGATAAGACACTATACTAGTAAGTTTCTTAGCAGTTGCCAATTAAAACAATGAATTGCCATTTTTGTTTCTTGCGGATGGGAAATTATCGCATAAAATCAAAATCAAAAGTCATTTATTAAAATTAGGCTGATAATCAGCACTTTTTGAACGTCAGATTACAAGAGACAGTCCCACGAAAACGCCCTGCCCTTCGCCACTTCCTAGTGTTTTAGCTGGGAAGAAGAAGTGGCGGAACAAACTCCCCAGCAACGCGTCTTATAACTAAACATAACTTCCCCCGCTCTGGGCGTAGCAGGAGCAGTGTCAAACGTGTACTGATTAAAATCCACCTGTTCCATATACTCCTTCTTTTGCCCTTTATGTTACGTGTTATCTCTAACGAACAACCTGCAACCCCGACAGGAGGGTCCTGGTTTCGATTTCTGTTCGATTACAGAGTTGAGCAAAAGATTTTATTGTTTTTTTTTCCATTTGAAATTTCTCAGTAGTACCTTGGAGTTCGGAAGTCTGCGGTAGTATTCTTCCGTGCCTCGAAAAGCACGCAAAGACGTTGGTCCTGCATCTCATCTTACTCCGGTCGTGTCGGATTGGCCTTGTGGATTTATTCCGTTCTAATACCAACAACTTTGATTATAAATGTCAACAACTATATTTATTTTCATTTACAAACCCATAACATTGTTTAAATTAATATAAACATTAAGTTTATAAATGTAAGGTACAGCCAGTTAAAAATCCTTTCTTTATATGTATACCACGGCCCCGGAACATATAGGGCAATAGAATGGACATGGGTGGGTTTTAGTCAGTACAAGTCTGACACTCCCCGAAGATTATTTGATGAATTCCCGTCCGCAAAAAGAAATCGAAGGCCCTAACGTTCAACAGTCATGCTTGCCATCAACAAGGCAGTTAGACATAATACTGCATTCAACAGGAAATCAAATTGCTCTGTGAAAATCAGCCTTAACGAAACGCCTGTTGCATTACTGACGTCTATCATCCGCACAACGAATTGATATCCGCTAGCCACAGGCGCGGTCCGTTCATAATTGATTTACTGCAGTTCAGTCTCATACAAATGATCTGTTTTCCCTGTTTTTGGTAACAATGACAGTTACGGAAGATGTGCAATGAAATAACACATCTATTTATAGTTCTTTTCTGCTTAATTTAACTCTAACTTTGTATTACTGTCCACCGAATAACAGTGTTTATTGTCGTGGCAATAAGGTTGCGTTTGGGATCATCATAATTGTTCTGCCCTTGTCCCGTTCTATTTGGGGTCGGCGTAACACGTTTTCTGCTTCCATTCTCCTCTATCAAACGTTACGGTATCATTTACTCCTATAAAGTTGCGTTTGGGATACCGCTATTAAGCAACAGTAAAATAATTGTACAAACACTGGTTATGCTCAAACAAAATGTGGTTTTAACAAATTTTGCCTGAAGTAAATTATAGGCAGCAGTGTTCATAAGAGAAAGTAAATTTTTAACAAATTCGATTAAAATGTTTCTACATTTTCAGTTTAGGCACAGTTACATAATTATACCTTAAACGGAAATATAAATTACAGTAATTATCTTTCTGTCGAAATACTTGTATTGTTATCACATGTAAGAATGCTGCTAAATATCTGTTAAGAGTTTGTATAGGAAATAATTACAATATACTAACTGTGCCTAGCGGTTTCACCCGCTGCTCACTTAGGGATATGAAAAATAAATGTTGGCCGATTCTTAGATCTACCCGATATGTACACAAAACTTCGTTGAAATCGGTCCAACCGTGTCGGAGGAGTATGGTAACTAAAACTGTGACACGAGAATTTTATATATTAGATTAGACTATTTTGTAATAGCTGCACCCCGCGGTTTCACTCACGTAGACTGAGATTTTATATTTTTAAACCTTTCTCGTAAATCCCTCTATTTGTTGCAGAAAACTGCATTTAAATCCGTTGTATAGTTTTAAAAATTTAAGCGGAAGCGATTTCATTCTATACTATTGAAATAAAAGTTCGTTACAAGAAAAAAAAGATGTTTTTAGTAATTTATATTTCTTAACAATTTCTAATTCTTTTCAATTTAAGTGGTACTTAAATTTTGAGTGACGTTCCAGTATTCGAGGGTTACTCACTCGGAGTTTAAAGTAAGCTAAACAATAAAACCACACAGCTATACTCGCAATTTATACTCAATTTGTTCTTGTATTTTAAACCTATCTCTAATCTATTTTCGTTATTAATATTCAATGACATTTAAGGTTGGTATCTAAAAAAATTAGGAATGTGACTAAACTTTGAGACATGTCGGTTCAAGGGCATATAGAGTAGAATCTTCTTCAACTTGTGAGTATAACCACTGATACTTGCATCCGTGATTAAAAAAACAAGTTTCCGTGATGATTTTTGTGACCTGCCGCCAAGCTGCCAGTCGACTTAAGTATTTACAAACAAACGCACTCGCTAGGCGAACAAGTTTTAAATATTCAACGTGAGTGACATGAGACAGTCAAAATGAACGGGAATAGTGAAAAGGGACTAGAACTAACAAACTCCAACAAAAATAATCTAGAAGCCAATGGAAATAGTGAAACGAAAAAAGAAAAACAGCCAGTGACGTGTGGACAAAAAGTTCGAAAGTGTTTTAATTTCTTCACAGTAGAACCGTTTTTACTCTGCTATGTTTTGCCCATAGCTATATCAGGATTAGCCGTGCAAAAGCTTAACATAGAGAAAGCATGTCGTGTAGACCTGAATCTATCTGAAGAAATATGTTTTAGAGCAGTGAATGGTGACATCGGTGAGAATGACACAATAGGAGAAGCAGCTCAACAAAATGCATCCAAATTGGTAGCAGATATGACTGCTTGGCAGAGCCCGCTACAGAGCAGTCTTCCTGCTATTGTTATATTGAACGTAGGAGCGTGGAGTGATAAAACTGGCAACAGAAAAACTTTGATGCTGATACCTGTTATCGGGGAAATTATTTCTTCATTCGGTCTGCTACTGGCAACGTATTTTTTCCTGGAATGGCCGCTGTGGGCCACTGCATTGATAGAAGCTTTACCATCAGCCATGACAGGCGGATATGCAATCGCTTTAATGGGCTCGTACAGTTTCATAGCAGATCTTACAACTGTTGAATCAAGAACGTTTAGAATTGGATTAGTTGGTATCATTGTGACATTAGGAGTCCCGTTCGGCACTTCAATAAGTGGCGTTTTAACAGAAGCTGTTGGTTATTATGGAATATTCAGCATCAATCTAGCTTTATATGTTTTTGCTTTCATCTATACTTACTTCAAAATCGAGAATGTCAGGAATGTCAAATTAGAAGGAACTACGACCGAGAAACTGCTAGACTTTTTTCATCCCAGAAATGTGTGGGAAACTATATCGTTGGTGTTCTTGTCTAGAGGGAAGCAGCTAAAACAAATAATTTTAGTTATTTGTGCGCATATCATAATCATGGGACCGGTCTTTGGTAAGGTTTATTTTTATGAATTTCTTGATAGATTTCAACATTGCCAAAACTTGTTAAATTGCTATAAGTACCTATAGGTTAATAACAAGTTTGATCACACGCGTTTTGGATTATTTTATTACACTAATTACCAAATAGATAATCCAAATTGCTCATTTGGCCTATTTTAGTAGATAATTTATGGTTTTACTAAATAGTTTCTCTTTTTATACCTACTGTTATTATTTTACATTAAACGAATACCTACAAACTGATGAAAATCTTTCCGCTGAAATACGAAATATTCGTACTTTTTCGATCTAATGGCCTGGGTACACCACGTTCTATAAACGTGACTTTGACGCGCGCTTAAAAAACGTGGTGCGCACAGGCCCTTAGATCGAAAAAGTACGAATTTTTCGTATTTAGGCGAAAAGATTTTGTAAAGAGGAACCTGACAAGTTTGAAATTGAAGATGCTTTTAGAATGTTTGTGATTTCAAGCTATAATTTATTCCATAAACAAGTTTGTTTACAGCAAAAACAGACTATATAATACCATAATTGTTCTGATTGTCTTAACACGGAATATCATAATTAAAAATACCCTTGAGTAACAATAATTTACTTTTTTCAGGCGAAGCTTCCGTGTTGTTCCTGTATATGTTAACAAAGTTTAACATGGATGTTGTGGACTTCAGTTTATTTAGCACTTATTCCATTTTGATGGGCACTGCAGGTATGTTAACCTTATTCATAATACTTCAGTATTGCCACTGTCACAACTACTTTTGATCCCCGATTAAAACTATTTTAACAGTAAACTAACATTTACTTTAAAACAAGATGAGTCTTCATCCCTATCATATTACCCAGTAATAACTTGGTTAGGGAGGTAAGATAGGCAGTCGCTACTTACAAACAAATTCTAGCTGGGTCAGGTTAGAAACTAACCCGAACTTAGTTAGGAAAAATCTAGACAGATGACGAATTAAAAACTTATTAATTAGGTTTTTTTAAAGACGTTCTTTTATACTGTCATCCGTCCGTGACTTTGTCCGACATAGTTACTTAGGGCTAACGCTAACTAAATATCTTTCGCTCTCCTTTTCTTCCCTTTTTCTTAGCCTACTAGTAGTAGTAACCTACTTGGTAACCTATTTGGTACTAGTAGTAACCTACTAGTACCAAAATTCATAGAAATCGGTTTGGCCATTTAGGCGTATAGACGTAACAAACAAACTCACTTTCGCTTTTATAATATTAGTAAGGATAGTAGGATATTCTACACTTATATATTTGAGAGAGAAGAGATAATGCTCTACCCGTGGCTACACCATCACTTTAAACAGGTGAGTTCAGGGTCACAACAGAGATAGTTGTGACCCTGAAGACGAACAGAGGCTATTTTTTTTTAAAGTGAGATTTGATGGAGAAAGAGTGAAGAAAAGGGAAAACTTAGTTTTGCTATTACAATATATAAGGCGCAAAAACTACAGGTAGTAGGTACCTGCAAATCAGGAAAGGGAAACCGTGTTACACCGAATTTAACGCGAGTGGAGCCGCAAAACCTAGTAATATTATAAATGCGAATGTTTGTGAGGATGGATAGATGGATGTATAGATTTTTGTTACTGTTTCGCGTCAAAACGGCTGGACGGATATTGATGTTTAGCCCTAAGGTTGAATATAGAAATAAGGCTGACTCTGAAATAAGATATAGAATACGTTTTTTTTTATATCACGCGGGTGAAGCCGCCGGCGCCAGCTAGTTGTAAATAATAAAATCCTCACAGATCAATCAATATCATGTATTCAATTCACATAGTTTCATGCTTACTATCATATGTACTTAATTCTTAAAAACAATTATATGGTACTTTTATTTCTTTGTCTATGTTTAGCACAATTGTATGTATTGGTATCAATGGTAATTAGATACCTAATGGTTTTATTTTAAAGTATTGGGTTCTGTTTTAAAATTTACATGATACTAGCTGTGCCCAGCGGTTTCACCCGCTGCTCATTTAGGGGTCTGAAAAATAGATGTTGGCCGATTCTCAGACCTACCCGATATGTACACAAAATTTCGTTTAAATCGGTCCAGCCGTTTCGGAGGAGTATGGACACGAAAATTGTGACACGACAATTTTATATGTATATTAAATAACTCACCCCCGAATACTGAAACGTCACTCAGAATTTAAGTACCACTTAGATTTAACAGATGCTCAGAAGTGACGTTTGACCATACAACATCTAAAGTTTAAGAGCTGCTCAAATGTTAAGCAGCCCTCAAATTTTAAGTGACGTTTCAGTATTCGGGGGTAAGGTGTGTCTTGCACGAAAACAATTTTGTTAGTCCTTTTGTTTAGTCGCCTAAGATATAAATAAGTATTTACTGACTTATTATTATCTGGCTAACACAGAGTATCATCAGCTTTTATTACGTGGTAACATCAAACTTGGAATCTAATTTGAACAAAAATAATAAGCAAAAAGTTCAATCATGTTGTTATTGTATTTAAATTGTTTCAAGTGCCCTCGAGCCTTTATGAACTCAGCTGTATAAAGCTTTGGTTTGGAATAATAACGATTTTATATTATACAACATGATGCGTAGCTTTTAAATATTAGAAACTTAGAGGCTATTCTTGTTTTAACCTATTTCTGTTCAGTTAGCTTTATTATAGACCTTGCCTTTTGTGTTTTATCTATATAACTATACCGACGGTTCCTACGTACATAATGTTAAGTAATAAACCGGGGTTTACAGGATACATTGTGTTTAACATGCCCTAGAAATAGTTCCATAAGCAATTATAAATATTTTCTTTCTACAATATTTTAACAGTTTTATGGGCTTTATAATGCTATTTACACATAATTATTTTATTTTTCACGTTTTCTTGAAAAATCTGATAGATGACCGTCTACGACACTTATTCGTTGTATTTCTAAGACTTGTTCTCTTATACGATTTCTAAAACAAAGTAAATAAATTAAATTAAAATGAAAATCGTTTGTCAGCATGTGCATAATTATAGATATGCCATAATACCATTTTCGACATGTCTTTATGTACGTAGGGACCGTCGATATATATCTTTTGTACCTTCTATCTGCTTTATATACTTTTTTTTTACCTATACTTTGGGTCCCAACCAAACTCACTGCAAGGGTGCCGCTTCTGACCATACGTTGACAAACTTGTTGCTGTGTCCATAGTGACCTGTTTTATGGGTAATCAACAAATAACTTCCCCGGCTCTAGTGGGAGCGGGGTCGTAAGTAAAAGTCTAACCCTGCCCGGGTTCCCAAACCCACCCATGTTCCTTCTATTGCCCTTTATGTTCTGGCGCTGCGGTATCTCTTTCAAACAACCCGCTACCCCCCCCCTCATCTGGCCTCTTAGATATACCCCTGACAATCTCCAACTTTTTGGGATTACAGGCGTGACGGTATTTTTTTAACCCACGACATCTAATATTGATATTAGATGTCGTGGGTTCAAAAAATACCATCAGAATCAGAATACAGAAATTAGTTGAATTTTGACAGAAAACTTTCGATAGTAGCTATTTAAAGAATTGTAAAGATCACTGACTCTTGTCAATTAGAAACTTTTTACCATAATTGGGAACTGTGGGTGTATAACAGTTACTTCGTTTATGTTTTTTGGAAATACAACAAAATGACTAAACTACTTTGTAAATTAATGGAAATTAACTTGTAACTTTTTGGATCTTTTCTTTTTTTTTTTTTACTTGAAGACTGTCATGAATTGATAATTCAAATCTGCTAAGAAACACTTTAATTTTTTTATATATCTTTTTTAAAATTACTTTTATTACTTGCTAAATATCCTCCAGCGTTTAATAGTTTATTAACACGCGGATTCGCTCGCCTTAAATTCGGGGTAACACAACCCTTTCCTGATTTGCAGGTACCTGCTACCTGTAGTTTCTGCCCTTGCACCTTATTTATTGTAATAGAAAAGCTAAGTTTTCCCTTTTCTTCCGTCTTTCTCCCTCATTTCTCACTTTAAAAAAATAGCCTATGTCCGCTTCCAGGGTCTCAATCTCTGTACTAAAATTCATCAAAATCGGTTAGGCCATTTAGGCGTGACGATGTAACAAACAAACTCACTTTCGCTTTTATAATATTAGTAAGTAAAGGATGATGACTGCTTTGACAATCAAGTGCCTGAGTCTACTCATCAACACTTCGTATTACAGGATCAGCAGTAGCCGTAACGCTCTTCAGCAAGAAATTGAAAATGCACGACAGTATACTGGGTATGATAGCCACAGCTTGCAAATGTGTGTCTGGATATGTGTACGGGTTGGCGCCAAACAGAGACTGGTTGTTTGCCGCCCCAGCGTTCGACTTCTTCGGAAACTCTGGTGCTATTGCCATCAGGTCACTCGGCACGAAGGTTGTGAAGCAGGATCAAGTTGGTAAGTATTTACTTAACTATATACATGGCGTCTTTTTTTTTTCGGGTGGGAAATCATCCAATGACTTCCCCCGCTCTGGGCGGAGCGGGAGGGCATGTCAGACTTGTACTGACTAAAACCCACCCATGTTTCTTCTTTTGCCCTTTACGTTCCGAGGCCGCGGTATCTCTTTCGAACAACCCGCAACATATACATGGCGTCTTATTTGAAAAAAATATTTCGTTTTGTTTTTTTTAATAAACTTTGGCACACACTAGGATTTTTCCTAGTGTTGGCTACCTGGCCGGTTTTCTGATTTTGAGTTTGATTTAGTTAAATACTTTAGCAATATAAAATCCTTAACCTTTTTAGTTGCGTAAAATACATTTTTTTTTGTATTTTAAATAGGTTTTGCGACGATGTAATTATAGCCACAAATCTCATGAATCATAAGCCCTACCAGGTCCCAAGAGCTTGAACGCTAATAAGACGTTCAAGTTATTTTAAAAATGAAAAGAACTCACTATAATTCATAGTGAAAATTGAACATCAATTTTCCACTTATTCGACTCTATTTTAGACCCCTAGGGCTTTGACTTAAGGCTCATCAAATCAGACGAATTTTAAAGGGATTTTTCAACGTGGATCCCTCAAAGACAAATGGTTGTAAAAGCCTTTAGATTACGAATAACTTTCGTAGAAAGCTTTAACACTTAAACAAATATCAAAAGCTCATAAAAAAATAAAGTATTGAATATTTTACAGCAATTACTTGTTGCTCTTGAATATCTTTAGTTTTCTTTTTGTGATCTACAAGAAAAAGGTCATGTACTTTTTCATGTAAATTTATTTACATGTGGTCACTTTTATGGCAACACTAATAACTATAAGATCTTAAACTGGCTTAACGTAGCGAGCTTCAATACTATAAAAAAGGGCAGGATAATAAATAAATCTTTTTTAAGACATCTCATAATTATTATTACAAATCCTAACTAATATTATAAAACCGAAAGTGAGTTTGTTTGTTTGTTTGTTACCTATACACGCTTTAATGGCTTAACTTTGGTACAGAGATAGTTCGGAACCAGGAGACGGACATGGGCTAATTTTTTGTAAAAAGTGGGATGTGAGGGAGAAAGAGGGAAGAAAAGGGAAAACTTAGCGTTGCTATTACAAATCAATAAGGCGCAAGAGGAACTGTGTTACCCCAAATTTAACGCGGGCGAAGCCGCGGGCGAAAGCTAGTAAGTTATAAAAGAGCGCGAAAAAATGTTTCAAGATATTTGAATCCCGTTTGTCTGTAATTATTTTTAGGATGATGTTAGTGATATCCTGGATTCTGCCTAACAACGATGGAATCCGCTTACGCACTTAAGCATAGAGACCATCTCCTCTGGCCTCTGCAACTATAAGGGAAACGCTACAAAATCGGGGCAGACCTAATAACAACATCCTAAATCGTAAGGCATTGAAAGATCCTTCGGATGTACTGCCGGTCAAATATATCTCAGCAAAAATAACTATAAAGAGATATTTATATTTATTAAAAGCCTAGGCTTTCAAACCTGTGATACATCAATTAAGTACGGAGTTCCTGGCGGGTGTTTTAATTACAATTAATTGTAGATGTCGCGCGTCGGTGCTAATTTAATGATGTTAAAACTTTAGACAGCAGGTAGATCTGCCTCAGTATTGTTTTAGGATTCATTCAGTTTTAAAGCTATCGTTAACTGAAGTATTTTTTAACGTTGCAGTTAGAAAATGTTGAGCTTTATTTAATGTTAATTGTGAATACTTTGTAGGTAATAGGCCCAAGTATTTCGGTTCTAGTGTAACTAAAAACGTTGCATTTTTTAAATTAAAAATACCTACCAAGAGAAATCCTAGTGTGGGACATCATTTAAAATATATACTTATTAAATATATGTATATTTCCTCAATTTGTTCATATCAATAAATAACACGGATTTAAATGCTTGTTGCTAATAATATTGACTCAAACGCTACAGATTTGCGACATAAACGGTATCTAACCTTTTCATTTGATAATCTTTTGACTGCGTGGACTTCAAGGTTAGACACGGTGGAGCACACAGTGGCGGTCAGCTTGGGCAGAGTCATGGGTAGGTTTTAGTTAAGTGTTATCAAGTACAAGTCTGACACTCCCCCCCCCCCCCCGCTCCGCCCAGAGCGGGGAAGTTATTTGATGATTTCCCATTCGCAAAAAAAGGGTATATATTTTCACCGTTTTCAACTAGATACCTACAGGCGTTTCCGAGATATAGTCTTGACAGACAGACGGACAAAAAAGTGATCCTATAAGGGTTACATGTTTTGCCTTTTGAGATACGGAACCCTAAAAACGGTCATTTAAATGAGTTAGCTACTTACATTATTGTGGAAAATTAAGTTAAAATTAGCATCAAACGAAATAGTAGAATAACAACATCTACAAAAAGTTTTGAGCAAAGAAAAAAGCGGAATCAGAATGCAAAGCGTGGGTTGTTTAATTTTAAGAAACGGTCAAGTGTGAGTAGACTACGGACAGAGTTAGATTTTATTGCATTATAAATTTGTTCATGAAAACTCCTTAGATTCCTGAATTATTTTGGCAGAATAACTATCAAAATTAATAAAATATTTTTGCAGAATTTGAAACTTAAAAAGACTTTTCAACTAAATTTTCTCTTTGCTCCTGCCATAGTTTGTCTCTGCATCGTCTAATTAATTGAAATATTTTGATGCAAAGGTCGGCTGATAGAGAATGCTATTGGCATTATGTCCGCCTCTATACATTGAGTGCTTAAAGCATTAAAAAACATAACAGATTTTACTAAATTAACTTCCAAACAGAAATATACAGTTACAAAGCTATACAAACACAAAATCACAAGGAAGTACGAATTCTTACAAAAAATGAAAAACTTATAGTTTTTGTGATACGCTGATGTCAGCTTCAAGGCGTGTGGCGTTATTATAATAATCATCATCAACCACAACTGCCAACCGGATTCTATATGAAATACCAAGCAAAACATTATTTATTAAAAAAAAACCACATAACTATACGTGTGGATCCTGCTTAATATCATTGAATCATCATTTAATTGATAATGTGTTATTGGAACTTTGACTTAATTCGTTGTTTTTTTTTCGTCTCTTTTTGTCCTTAAATTCTTAAATAGAATAATGTTTATTTGTTTTAAAACATTGTACATTATGGTCTTACTAGCTGTTCCCCGCGGTTTCACCCACGCTGCTCAGCACCTGTTGGTCGTAGCGTGATGTTATATAGCCTATAGCCTTCCTCAAGAAATGGACTATCCAACACTAAAAGAATTTTCCAATTCCAACCAGTAGTCCCTGAGATTAGCGCGTTCAAACAAACAAACGAACTCTTCAGCTTTATAATATTAAAAGTATAGATTAATTGAGTTGTGAAGTTACATCTGGCGCCATTAAATGACACACAAATATTGGAGCATCTTAAAAGTTAACATTTTAAGGGGCTACAAAAAAGTTTGAAAATATACTTAACACCATATCACCGTAAGGTGATCCATGCTCTTCAATTTAGTAGAAGTATGTACTACATATGTTATTTATGGGAATAGATACAGGCAATATTAAAAATGCAAAATTGAAGAGCATGAATCAAAGTGTTGCAAATTGCTTTTTGAAAATTTTTGTTTCCTTTTTAAGGTACTAAGTACCTAAGTACCCATTTAAAAAAAGTTTATTTTCAAATTCTTTTCGTAGGGAGCCCGAAATTTTGCATGTTATGCAAAATTTCAGGCTCCCTACGGAAAGAATTTGAAAATAAACTTATATACTTAAGGTAATATTTTTTTTCCTACAAAGCGCGCTCAGTGCATGTCGACTTTAGCGAGAGAATTTGAGTTATGCACTGCTGAATAAATTGCATTTCACAGCCAAGTTGCTCCTGTCTAGGTTGTATTTGGAAGAAAATACCTAATGTAAAATACTAGCATCAAGCGACAGTATTTTTTGGTTTTGGGGATTTTCAAGCTCTGCTTTTATGCATCAGAGTTAGTTTGGCAAACCAAGCTAATAATGTTACTCTCTCAAACGTCTTTATCGAAATGGACTCGTCGGGATAGACTACTTCGTCAGTTAAGTGGTCGCTGGCGTCAAATCTTTCGGATTGATTTGAGACATAAAACCTTCCCCACACTAGTAATTTTTCATGTACCGCTTTTCAACAAACATTTAAACTCCCATACACAAACATCTAGACCCGAAACAACGACCTGTAGTTAAACTATTTTACAAATATTTGTTCCGTGCGAGGATTGAACCCGCGACACGCAGCGCAGCAGTCGAGCTCAGCCGCTGCGCCAACCGTGCCGTCAAATTAATAATTGATCTTCATAATAAATAATTCTTCTTATTATATTATTGTTCTAGATAGAAGACCTTTGCTCTGCAGAGGCACAATCTATTATAATCTATTCTATCTCTATAAAGAAAATGCTGAAAAGCATTCCCACTAAAAATTGCTATCACTATCAGTTATCTAGCCATAAAATAAATCAGTTAAAGCGAGTCAATTAATTGCTTTCTGCACTTTACTAATTGGCCATTTGTTTATCTGATCGCCTGAATGAATCTTGCATTGCGAAGGCATTCATTTGAAATAATAGATGAAAAAACTTACTAATTAGTAAATTAGTAAGTTTTTACCACAGTCCATCGCTGAAGAAAACAGAGAACTTGAGACAGAGCGGGGGGGAGTGTCAGTCTTTTTGTACTGACTAAAACCCACCCATGTTGTTTCTATTGCCCTTTATAATCCGGGGCAAAGAAATACCGCGGTATTTCTTTCGAACAACCCGCGACCCCGGCAGGTGGTGGCCCTCTTCTATGCTGACATCTCTTTGAGGCGCGCGTGGAACACTTACGCGGCGGCGCGGCTAATGGCTTGCTGATTTATCTAGCTAAATAATTAGTTAATCGGCTAAAAATCAGGCTGAATAATTATGATTTTTATTTTGCTGCCTAAATTTTATTGTTTACAAAAGTGCCACTGAAATTTAAATATTTATTACTAGTTGTACCAACGTAGTTGCACCCGTGTAGATCGAAATAAAAAGTCAAATTCGTTGACCAGTTTGAGCGTGAATTAGTTACAAACATAAACACACACATTCAAACTTTCGCCGTTATAATATTAGTGTAGCTATAAACATATATCTAAGCATGTCAAATTCTTGGAATAAACACTGAAATAATTACCTAAGGCATTCTACCTTTGTACGGTTTTTGCTTATGCAAAAAGTTCAATAAACACCTTACTGAATAATCCAATATCTATCTTTACAGGCAAAATGTGTTCGTTGATTGGATTCGTAGAAACACTGATACCTGTGATCTACATTCCGATATACAGCAAGTTGTTCTCGAACACTCTGGAGACGTTTTCTGGAGCAGTGTACCTGTTGGGTGGGACCATGACCATACCGGCCTTCCTTATATTCATGTAAGTTTTTGTTTTAATTTCTAGTCGTAGTTTTGGAGGTATTTTATCTTACAGCTTAACCTTTCAAAGACCGCCATTATTTACGTCAACTATCCGTCAAGCACCGCCGGGCGGGCTTTTGTCGTAAGCGTAATCTGATTTTAAGACTTATCTTTACTACAAATACAGTTTTAAACCGGTCGGTGTTTGGTGGCACAAATTTGTGTCAGCGGGGGTTAACGGTAATACTTGTTTACTGGCACGTTTTTGTGCCGCTGGGGCTCTAGAGGTTAAACTTAAACCATTGCCCGCAACTAGGCACAAATCGATGGCTGCTAATGAGAATTTTCTGATGGAAAACCCCAATAATAATTTGCCCAACCCAGGAATAGAAACCCACCTTATGCTAGACCAACGGCATAGTCCAAGATAAGAGAGTAAAGAGAATCGCCCAAGAGGTGTCAAAGAACTAGCTTTAAAGCAAATAAATAAGTTTAGACAGGTTTTTCAGTTTACCCCTTGAGATTTCGCGTTTCTGAAAAATAGATGTTCAGGGTTTTACTATTTCATTCTGAAAAATGAATTATGTATCTCTAATTTGATTTGATTCAACTATGAGTAAAATTACTAATGAGGTTATATCTCGAGGGTCCTGACTGGAGATATTATGAATTACAGTTACGTTTTTTTAAATTTATATATGTATATCTCAACAAATATGTACTTACTATACTCAGATCTATTTTCTAATAAAATCAACAGACGTTGCACATGATTTCTTACTAATCCTTACTAATATTATAAAAGCGAAAGTGAGTTTGTTTGTTTGTTTGTTACCTCTTCACGCTTTAATGGCTAAACCTGTGATGAATTTTGGTAAATAGATAGTTGGGAACCAGGAGACGGACATAGGCTAATTTTTATTTAAAAAAAGTGGGATGTGAGGGAGAAAAAGGGAAGAAAAGGGAAAACTTAGCGTTGCTATTACAAATCAATAAGGCGCAAGGAGAACTGTGTTACCCCAAATTTAACGCGGGCGAAGCCGCAGGCGAAAGCTAGTATCTGTATAAATGTCTAATACAATATATTTTAAGTGTATCGTGAAGCGTAGCATTTAAAAAAAAAGACTTGTGTTAGGCCGCAACTGCCCTAATTTGTAGGGATGATGTAGCCTAGCCAAGTGTGCATCACGCTTGCCTCGACGAAACCAATACATTCGAACTTTGAAACCCAGATTTTTTGTTATTAGCTAATGGTTAACAAATAGTCTTAATTTGTTATTCCAATCCAAAAATTCATTAAACTATTATATGGTCGTATATGGGCACTTCAAATCTTTAACAAAAACCGATCTATTGCTCTAAGAAAAACTCAAAGGCTGTAAAAGGTCGAGGTTGTTTTCAATCACGTAATCAGTATAATACATGACGGAATTCTGCTCACTCTACGGTTTAAACGTTTGAACTGCGGTCGACGACAATATCCGATCAAAATAGCTCACGTCGTCGGTCGAAATTGATCACGTTATTCGGTCAAAGGCCGACCTTAGGGACAATAGTAGTGAATTTCTAATATCGCGCATGTTCTAAAAGCATATGCGTTAGATAGCTCAGTAGGTAGTTCAGTATTTTGAGAGGTCATGGCTGAGCTATAACGCCCGGTTCAAACTTCAAGAGTAAGTAACTTGAGCCGAGGTCGCTTCGCGGATGGATAACTCTCCACAACCACGATATACCAAGATTCCTCCATGCGACGAAAATCTCGTTTAGTCCTGGCTGTCATTTGCAGATTGACAAACGATACGGGTAGTCAGAAGTCTGATAATTTTACAAACCGTCTTACCGTGGAAGTCAGATAGGCAGTCGCTCCTTGTGAAATACTGGTAATAGATTGGAATCTGACCACTACATGTTGGGAAAAGGTAAAAAAAGAGGAGGAAAGGGGGGAGGTTGGGTGGGAGAAGCAAAGGTAGCAGTTGTTGGGTGGGTTTTCAATTTTATGCGCAATATGTTTTGGTAGATGGTGTAAAAATAGGTAGAAAGAAAGAACGACGAAATATTTATTAGACTATTATATATGTATATAATTTATTTATTGCGAGTCAGTCAGTAAAACAAAGTTAAATAAAAGGTAGGGACTTCTAAAGCCGACTTCTTGCATGACATTGTATTTTATACCTACCTACACCACGACTATATTGTACGATGCACTCATGTGTGCACCCAAATTAATTCACCTAATTATAAAAACGCTTTTCAAAACCTGCAGACTGACCTAACTTTTCAGCAAAATTCTTGTCGTAACTAATGGATTTCAGTAGGTTAATGCTGAGCTGAAAATTTAAGGCATTAAGATCCTATCGTATCTACCTATCCTATCGGCCAAATGTGTGTATTTTCTAGTGTAGAAAAAAGTTTTTGTAACACCTGTGTTTTCTTTCCTTTTCAGAGCTCTCTACGTTATGCACAGACGCCAGCAAAGAGATATAGTTAAGGATCCAGTTGCAAAGGAGGCGTACGCGCACGATAATGACGTCACGGCATTATAGTTGGTGCCGAACTTAATTATGCTTTGGTGATTGTATTGTAGCAAAAAGTGTTGCCATAATGGGTACCTCTCGATTTGTCATAAGTCGATCGATGCTAAGATGTAAAAAGTTACACCCGTCGCCATTACTAAGGAATTGAATAATGCTCCTTGTATTTGCTATTTCAATTTATCTATATTTTCTATCGATCTTGACCACTGATCAGCAGCCACCAACTATCAAACTATTTCTTCCGATGAAAGGGAGAGTCAGACTTGTACTGACTAGAATCCAGTCATGTTCCTTCTTTTGCCCTCTGTGTTCCGAGGAAGCGGTATCTCTTCCGAACAACCGCAACCTCGGCAGGAAGTGGTCCAGTTGGGCTCCTCCCTCTAACGTGTCGCTGATACGGTCTGTGGTCACTAGACTTATTGTCAGTGAGCTACCTTCGGTCTTTTACCGTCCGTAGGCCCGCGCCTTCGGTAGCCGGATGTCATCCCGTGGCATCCGACGTCCGAAGCGTCTCCCACGGCAGCTGTGACGTGAGTTTCTCTGCCACAATCATTCCGCCTCTTCCTTAACTAGCATGACTGCGTCCCAGTAGGCGGTGACAGCTTCCCATGCTCCATCGTGTCCTCCGGGCGATCCTTACAATGGTAACACCAAGGCGTTTACACCCGCCCGATTATGTACAAGACCCTGGAATTAATAATTACAACTGAAATACGTAGTGGCTATATATGACAAATCTTCGGGCACCACAGTGAATAGTGTGTTTGTGATCAATAACGAAATATGCTTAAGAATGTGTATTGCCATAACTCTTTGTTCGTGATATGAACAGGTTCTTTTAAACCTGTGAGATTAATATAAAATAAGAATATATTATGCTAATTTAAAATTTGATTATTTACACCTACGTTCCCTGCTTTTATAATAAGGTGGGTAGGTATCTATTATGTGTAAACTATTTTTGATTGTCGTTTGTTAAACAAGTTGTATGGGCTTGTGTATGATAGACTGTAATTCATATAGGTACTGGAAGTAGACTCGCACAAAAGTTATCAAAAAGTTGAATAACATACAAAGTTAGATTACAGTACGGCCAACGAGAAGCGATACGAAAGGTAACCTAAAGAACAACTGTGGCGTTGACAATCTAATATTTAGCTCTTTCCATCTTGTGCCTTTGTAGTAATGTCTCGTTCTCCCGGCAAAAACATGACAACGTTAAGACGGGTTCGCCAACATTCGGGCGGCCATTTTAGATGGGGTTTTAGCATGGGTTTTGTTTACATTTGGTCGCTTCGATCGCTTCTCGTTGGCCGTACTGTAGTTCAAAATAATTTAAACTAGAAATATAGTCCATCTGAATAGTTTTGGTCACAGCGGCCAATCTTAGAGGAGATTAGCCACCGGCGCAAGAGATACTGTAGTGCCCAAGTGTGTGCACAGGAGCACTTTTGTTCCCTCACTCTTATAATCCGACGGAGCAGCCGACGGTCCGATTTCATTGATAATATCGCACTTTTATGTTTGTTAGAAGTTCTAAGACCAGAAATAGTGGTGAATTGATACAATGTGCAACATAATGAACGAAAGACCTCACGCATGTTCCTTCTGACAATGAAACTGAACAACTTTTATTGCACGTTCTTGAAATTATCACATTGTACAGAAAGAAACACGACCAGCTGATCAACATGTGTATACAATAAACAAGTCATAGAGTAAAAATTGTTTAGTTATATGGTTCGAGAGACAAAAAAAGCGCTGTACCAATTTTTTTTTAATGTAGCATTATGCTGACATAGGAACCTTTTTGGCCTCGTGCAGGACTAATTAATTCCATGTTTGTCTCATTTTCTGGTATGTTTTCTTTTGTTTTACTTATGATACCTATATTTTTTTAAATTTTGTTTTACTGTTTTGTCCTGCGCGAGTCAAATAAATACTTTTTCTTCTTTTCTTTCTAGAGACCACCCGAAAGGTCTTGCGCTTACACCCTGTATGGTTAACCAGAGAATAAATGTCACAGTCACAGACACATCTTAGACATTTATTGTATCTAATATATAAAATTCTCGTGTCACAGTTTTCGTTCCCATACTCCTCCGAAACGGCTGGACCGATTTAAACGAAATTTTGTGTACATATTGGGTAGGTCTGAGAATCGGCCAACATCTATTTTTTATACCCCTAAGTGAGCAGCGAGTGAAACCGCTGGGCACAGCTAGTTTTTCTATAAAGTTATGAATGTCCCTGTATTCGCCAGTGTGTCACCACAATCACCTAAGTGTTACGTGACATTGCATCCGTTCCGTTGCCAAAACAACTAGAAATATAGAGTAGAAGAGTGAAAGACAAAGATTATTGCAGTTGGGTATCAATTCTCTTACGATTGAGTGAAGAAAAACATCGTAAACAAGGAGATTTCAAAGACTTATAGAGCGGATATTGGAAATATTATTTTGCCAAAATTTTGATCCCGAACATTTTCGATTTTGACGCACGAATGGTATCTGGCAAGCGAACGCGTGACGCTAGATAGAACTATTTGTTACCGAGTAGTAACAAGTATTGGTTTACGATTTTTTTCGTCTTTCCTCGTCTTTCACTCGTAAATATTTCAATGTCTTTAGTAAGCCGATTTGTGCCGACACTTGAACAGCAAACTGGAAGACCTGTGAAAAGCAACAAAGCCCTTTAGTCACATTTATTGCATTACTATACGACTCCTTTCACTTAGAGGAGGTTTCAATAAAATTATTGAAACTAGGCTGGAGACCAGCACGTTTTGAACGTCATTAACATAAGACCATCCTCGAAAAACACCCACCCTTTGCCACTTCGTAGTTATTGATGGGAATAAGAATAAGCGGAACAAACTCTACGGCTACAAACCTGATTGATAGGTTATTTATTTAGTACACCAACAACAATACTTACATCTATACTAATATTATAAAGCTGAAGAGTTTGTTTGTTTGTTTGTTTGAACGCGGTAATCTCAGGGACTACTGGTTGGAATTGAAAAAATCTTTTAGTGTTGGATAGTCCATTTCTTGAGGAAGGCTATAGGCTATATAACATCACGCTACGACCAACAGGTGCTGAGCAGCGTGGGTGAAACCGCGTAGAACGGCTAGTACTAAATATAGTTCATAGAAACTATACCTACAATAATATTTAAGTGCTGATATGTAACCGTGGGAGATGCTCCGAGAGACGGGCGCCGCGAGACAACTCCCAGCCACCGTAGATGCGGGCCTGTGGACGGTGAGTAATGGGTAGCTCACCGCCCGTCCGTCTAGTAACGACAGTCCGTATCGACGGCGCGTTAGTGTTACAGAGATGTCAGAATAGAGGGGCCTGCCAAGGCCACCGCCTGCGGTTGCGCGTTGTTCAAGATATATCACGCCCCCGCGATGTCGCAGCCCCGGAACATAGAGGGCAATATAAAGAACTTCCACTCCCCGGGGAAGTTATTTAACTATTTCCCATCCGCAAAAAAAGAGTGATGATAATATGTATGTCTATTACAAGTATACGCAACATTCAACATAGCCAAGTAGGTTAGAAGAACGTGATTTCTGTGAACAACCCGCAACCCTGGCAGAATTACTACACGAATACATTAATACATTAGTAGTATTTAAATTCCAACTATAAAACATAATTAGCAGTGGCTCAAACATACGTATTGTTTCCGAAGCTAGAGCTACATACTTGTCATTCAATCACACCACACTACAAAAACTAATGAGCTATGTAACTCAAATGTGTCCGTTGACCCACAGCCAAGGGCACCACCATTAATCCTGCCCTAGGCTAACATATCGGGTAGTATTACAGATTGCAATGTCAACAATGCTATTTGTAGATATCATCTTGTCGACTCCCAAGATGTCATCTTGAATTTCTCGACAGACAACACCACCTTTATGTTTCGTGATAATGATATTTCTCTTTAAGTACCTACTAATCTTGTAATATGTGTGAGAGGAGCTCGTGGCTAAAGAAACGGCTGTAGAGGGTCAATATTCAAGGTTAAACATCCGATGAGAGACGGCACGGTTGGTGCAGTGGCTCAGCGATCGACTGCTGCGCTGCGTGTCGCGGGTTCGATCCCCGCACGGAACAAATGTTTGTATGACCTACAGGTAGTTGTTCTGGGTCTGGCTGTTTGTGTATGTGAGTTTAAATATTTGTAAATGCATCCTCGATAAAGGAGAAGTTCCTAGTGTGGAGGAAACGTTAAAAAAAAACACAAACAGAGTGTGCCAGGGTCGCACAGTAGATGGGTGACCGTAAATAAAATACCGAGTTTCCGTGGCATGTTTGACACTCAGTCTTAGTTTAAAGCAGGTAGTGGTTATAGACCTGAGTTGCAAAGTTAGCTCCATCTCATATGCCTTCCCCTTTTTGCAAAAAAAATGCTACCGAAAGATTCTCTACACTGCGAGAAATGGTCAAAGTACTGGGGACATCTGATGATCCAATTGATTCTTATTCGAGGTGAGAGCCTGGGGATCTGGTACACAGGGTATACTAGTGTGGACTCAGTCTCTCACAAAGGAACATATTTTTTTGTTACAATGTTTTTCTTATATTTGTATTTATTATACCAATATGCCTATGTGTAGGTACCTTTGCGAAGAGAGAAACTAAAGATATATTATAATTACTAGCTGGCGCCCGCGGCTTCGCCCGCGTGATATCGAAAAAAAGTATCATATGTGTTAATCCATACCATAATCTACCTCTGTGCCAAATTTTATCAAGATCTGTTCAGCCGTTTTGACGTGAAAGAGTAACAAATATCCATACATCTAACCATACTCACAAACAATCGAATTTATAATATTAGTAAGATTATTATTCACAATAATTCTTCAAAAAAAACTTCTTCGAATAAAACAATAAAAAAATGTGTTGATAAAAAAATAATACCATCTATGGTTTTTATATCAAATGAAAGAGGTTACATACAACCAGTATAGCTATTCACGTCTAACACGGGTACAAAACGAATTTATAAATGGAATCAGAATCCAAAAATATGATTATTACATTACAGCAACGGAAACGGACACGCTTGTGGAAATTGAATTTCAGAACGTTTGTGCAAATTCGGGTAACGGTGCAGTCACCATATTTTATCCACATTAAGAGCAAGGAAAGTTATCATCGTTAATAATACTACCAAGTTATTGAATAACCATGAACAATATAATATCACGCTCGTAATCTCCTAAGGGTTACGTAGAGCTGTAGGTATCAAATAGTAGGTACCTTCTTAAACCCCAGGTATTTTGTGTAAAACCTACAAATGATATGTACACATTATCTAATATCTACATTGTTGCAAATAAATATATCTGAATCTGAAACCCAATAAGTGAGAAATGAGGGAGAGAAAAGGGAAAACTTAGCTTTGCTATTACAATAAATAAGGCGCAAGGGCAAAAACTACAGGTAGCAGTTACCTGCAAATCAGGAAAGAGGAAAAGTACTACCCCGAATTTAACGCGAACGAGGCCGCGGGCAAAAGCTAGTTTTATTATGTTTTTTTGAAGCATTGCCGTAGCAGCTTTTACGCATTAGGGATGTTTTACATTTAACATCTTATGGCTGAGCTAATTAAATGTATTATTATCGCGATAGTGTTTTCGACAACCACGCGAATGAAGTCCCGGGCAAAAGCTAATATGTAATAAAATCCAAACAAAAAAAAACATCATTCTAGCTTTAAAAATGACAATACTTCCATACAACCTTACATCCCTCCTTTCAACCCCTTATCCGCAATAAAAAACCGCTCTAAACTCTCTCTGTACCTACCAAATTAATGATTAAATCGGTTCTGTAGTTTTAGCAGGCAAGCGAGACAGACAGACAGACAGAGAGACTTTTGCATTTATAACATTAATTAGATTAGATAATAATGATGACTATTGCAAAAAAAAGAATGCATATTCTGATTAGGTAATTCCAATTATTCTGCCATGTTATAAAGTATTGGTTTTATATTATGTTGGAAATATTGTTCGAAATTCTAACTGCAATATAACACGTAAGTACCTATTAATTTCCTTGCTATGTTCTTATATACAGGCATTAGGCAATTGCCAAGTGACATCAACCGTGAGTGCACATTTCTCTCATACAGAGGAGAACTGAATCCCACTTGTTGGGACACGATAGGCTAATCAGTTTTGCCCTCAGCTGTACTAACACTACTTGTGGTGTAAGTTCGAACCTAAAGCACACACTTTGCGGGTTGTTCGAAAGTGATACCGCGGCCCCGGAACGTATAGGGCAATAGAAGGAACATGGGTGGGTTTTAGTCAGTAAAAGTCTGACATGCCCCACCGCTGCGCCCAGAGCGGGGGAAGTTATTTGAAGATTTCCCACCCCAAAAAAAGGCACACACTTCTAGTTTTTCGAATGAATGAGCGTATTGTTACATTGACCGTGCTTTTCAAATCTTCATATAACTTCTTTGTTGTTCTTCATCTTTGTTCTTTTTATTATATGTTGATTTCCCAAACGATCAAAAAGGCAGCCAAGAGTGAGGCTGACTCACGCACCGAGGGTTCCGTACAAACTTGCTACATATGTAGGCATAAATTTTGACCGCTTCGAATTGGAGGGTTGATTCTTGTACAGCAAAAAGAGACTACAGGCATAAGTATATGGTTTTAATTTCAACTGGATACCTCCGCGCCATCCTGAGAAAAAAGGTATTAACAGGAGACATACAAACGCGCAACAAAGTATTTAATAAATAGTTTTTGCCTTTTTAGGTACGGAACGCCAAAAAAGTGCGCATAAAATCGTTACTCGTGATCCTACTTATCTGTCCCAGTTTAAATGCATCCTTAATGACTGCCACGAGGCAACACTAATGCCCTTCTTACAAACAAGAACATCTTCCATTCCTGCGGAGTTTGTCTTAAGTTACCAACATCATTACACTTACTTATATAACTTGTAAGATAAATAAAATAAAATAACCTTTATTCCAACACAATTATTTGTCTATGCTTCATAAGAAACTTAATGGAGTAAAAGTTTACATTCCTAAATACATCAATCTATACTTTTTCCAAATTGTTAAAAATCGGATTACAATTAATATTTTTATTTTGTAAATAAATAAATTAAAATTAGGATTCGTAAGATAGGCTGTGCTTAAATATCTTGCATCAGTCTCATTTAAAGGCCTATTGTCATGAAACGGACAAATTCAGACACTATGCCTGCTACTGTGAAATTGTGTTGGAAAAAAATGATTCCAAAGAATTGAGAACCTCCTACTTTTTTTAAAGTCGGTTAAAAATTTACCAGACTTTGGCTCACCTGGATTTCGGAACGAAAACACCTTTTTTCAATACGAAATCGTTGAATCTATCTAGACACCTATAGAAGTTTCTATAGGTGAAAAAAAATCTGTTTCTTAGGTTTAAATGTAATACCAAAATTAGTTTAAAAAATATTACAAAAACAATAAGTTGATCTTACAAAAAAAAAACCCTCCACCAGCCGGGTACTTAAAAAAGGCCTCAGACGGTGAAAAATCCATTCAACACTTTAAAAAATAAGGTGTTACTTAGTTACTTTGTATAAGTGTTGCTTCACACATTGCCTAGGCCTAGCTATGCTTAGCATAGATATCGAGTTTGTAAATTATGATAATTTAACATTTCCTTAAACTACATCTCATGTTAATTGGAACCATGTTTACCGGCTTCTAGATAATATTTCCTTATAGCACACATTCTGAGAGTTGGCAACATCGCATATAACTGTCAAATATAAACTGTTTATAATAATTTAATATTAATAATAAAACATCGGTTTATATAGATCATTCAGCGTCCGTAGCCTGGCTACGTTCCGGGGATCTCTTTGGAGAAACTGAAGGTTTTGTCTGTGCAATTATGGATGAAGTTATGATGACAAATAACTACCGGAGATTTATTGTGAAGGACGGCACGGTTGACATATGTCGGGCATGCCACCGTCCGGGTGAATCAATTCGACACATTATCTCCGGTTGTTCTCGTCTAGCTAACGGAGAGTACTTGCATAGACACAACCTTGTAGCCAGGATTATCCATCAGCAACTTGCTCTAAAATACAATCTTGTGGAATCGGAAGTGCCGTACTACAGGTATGAGCCCGACCCAGTTCTTGAACATGGCAATATCACATTGTACTGGGATCGATCCATCATCACTGACAGGACTATTGTTGCTAACAAGCCTGATATAGTGGTGGTGGATCGATCAGAGCGGCGCGCAATGATTGTTGACATAACAGTCCCGCATGATGAGAACCTCGTGAAAGCCGAGAAAGATAAGCAAATTAAGTATATTGACTTGGCTCGCGAGGTTGTCGACATGTGGGATGTGGACTCAGCGATCATTGTGCCGATAGTCGTATCTGCCAATGGCTTAATTGCCAAGAGCCTCGACCAATACCTGAGGAGGCTCTCGTTAGGCAGCTGGATCAAGGGCTTGATACAGAAAGCGGTACTCCTGGACACGGCTCGCATTGTTAGGAGGTTCCTTTCTCTGGAGCCCTGACCGCCGGTAGCTTGGACCCTGTTCCCGATACCGGTGGGCTACTATTTTTATATTTTTAAATGTTTTTTCTTATGATTTTTAGAAATATTTAAAAATGTAACTATATGTATGTAAAAATAAATAAATGTACGAAAAACATCGGTTTTAACATCTTTGTTGACTTGCTTTTTTTTCAAACGTTGCCCACAGTGTCAAACTAGAAATTTCTCCTGTATTGTGGGTGCGTTTACAAACATTTAAACTCATATACATAAACAGTCAGGCCCGAAACAACTACTTGTAGGTCAATATTTAATTCTTATTATAACTGCTTATTGGGATAGTCATCTCCCGTCTTATTCTTCCGAACCCCTTTTAAAGCTACCATTGCATGATAAACACTACCAAACTAGGGCAAAAGAAGGGAAAAATAAACATGGATGGGTCAGTAAAAGTCTCATACTCCCTCCCGCTCTGCCCGGAGCAAGGTAGTAATAACGACGATGCTCAAAGTCTCTTTAATTATTTTAAATCTAATCTCAAACAATTAACAAAAAAGTGTAAGACCAGGCTCAGTCATCCCACCATCCATTAAATTTCAAGAAGATGTTGATCTAACGCCTAGAAAATTCCTAGCGGCAACGCGCTCAACACAAAAATTTACTGAAGCGACTAAAACCTGAAAAAGTTATAAATAAACAGCAAAAAGTAAGCACAAAAAGAAAAAAAATTGGAAGCAGTGGGCAGCCATTTTAAGATGGATGTATTGTGCCAAAGACCATACAGTATTGTATACGAAGATGAGATACTGAATGATAGCGTGATGATAAAATTAATGAAGAGAATGGAAAGAAAACGTGTTGCGCTGACCCCAAATCACAGGACAAGGTCAGGAAGATAATGATGAGGTTTGTTTTAACCGTATTAGTTTTAAAATATAAAAATAGAATAGACGCTACTTGCTTACAAATTTCATTTATTTTTAAAAGTGCTTGTTTTTTTTTTGTTTTTACACTTTTTTCTCGCCAAGATCATCAGCTTAACCTAAAGATAACAATGCTTTCAGAGATACCGAAGAAACTCCGTATAAAACGGGGGTCACCCATCCACAGGTCAACTTAGGCAAGCACGGTTTAACCTAAACACCAAGCCGGGTGCTGCTATTATTTAACCCGGAGCTCCACCAAGCTATCAAGACAAATGTAACAACGTAAAATTTAACCAAATCGGTAAATCAGTTTAAGAGTAACGAGTAAACAAAGAAACGGACATACATACAGGCCAGACACATAACCCTACTTTTGGGCTTCGCGGCAGTGGGTAGAAACAAAGGCCAGACGAAATGTGCATCACCAACCAATAATAATACCTAATAATGTAAGTAACGATTCAGTCGTTGGCCTTGATTTCATTTGTGAAATTATTTACTCTTATTGCAGTCCTGACTTTCAGATGCAATCAGATGCGACAGATTCGAGTCCTTTACAAGGCTAAGAATTGGGACAGCATTCAAAATCAAAATATTTTTATTTCATATAGGCCTACATGGGCATTTATAAGACGTCGAGAAACGGCGCACGGTTCGGGTTGGTTGTTTCCTATGGAGAAGAACCGGCAAGGTTACTCTTTTTAAATCTTTGGATTTACAATGTTGTTGTTACAGCGTTAGTACTTAAGTATGAGAGGACAGCGTAGCCCCGACAATAAGTCATTGCTTACTTTACAAAACGTAAAGATTCACGTATACTACATAATATGGTTACGAATATTTACATAACATAACATCACGCCTGTACTACCTGAAAGGTTCGGCAGATGGGTACACCCACACATAAATGAATATATTTATTTTATTGGCTTACAGACTAATTACACAATAAAAATAAAACAGTAAACAACAAAATTGCTAATAATAAGCTCAACAGATATAATTATAACATTAACGACTATAACTGAAAGTTAAAGTTACGTTTATACTTAAAACCTACATGATACGAGTTTGAGAACTACCAGCCGGTGCTTCATTCACAAAAAATGATTTGGCTATAAGTTTTCTTACATGCTTGTTTTAGTGCAAAGAAGTCAATGTCATGTTCTTGAGATATTTCATTCATATAAACACAAATGTATAGTTGTGCGGTAATAAATATAATCAAGCAACACGCCTGTATTACTAGGGTTCACCAGATGCGTATTCACATTTTGCCATATAAATATAAGTCCCATGTAACACATCCAGACCTTGTAATCATCAGCCTAGCCTTTCCAAACAGGGCACGCTGACGACAGACCGTGTCGACGGTGCGTTAGTGTTCCACGCGCGCCCCTAAGAGATGTCAGCAAAGCAGAGGGGCCTGCCAGGGCCACAGCCTCCCGGGGTTGCGGGTTGTTCGGAAGAGATACCGCGGCCTCGGAACATGAAGGGCAATAGAAGAAACATGGGTGGGTTTCAGTCAGTACAAGTCTGATACTACTTCTCGCTCAACTCAGAGCGGGGGAAGTTATTTAATGATTTCCCATCGGCAAAAAAAGCCTTTTCCAACTGTTTTGGGGTCGGTTTCCAGTCTTACTGGATGCAGCTGAATACCTGTATTTTACATGGAGCGACTGCCTATCTAACCTCCCGAACTATACGTTACCCCATAATTAAAACTGGTTGTCAGACTTTCAGGACTACTTGTAACGACTGTCGAAGATCTACAAACAACACGATATGTGACGGGTGGGCACCCCATAACAGACCAACCTATGCAAGCGCGGCTTAACCTAATGATCTACCCGAGCGGCTGCTATTTTTTAGCCACGAGATCCTCTCATCCAGAGTTTGTACTGCTGCTGAGATATCCAAAAATCGATATAAAATTTCCCATTAGAAATATCCGAACCCGAACTGGAGTTCTAACAGTGGACCTCATGCCCGATAGAAGGCTTGTAACCAACTAGTGGAGCAGTAATTGAGAACTAGCGGCGCCCCGCGGTTTACCCACGTAGTCTAATATTATAAATGCGAAAGTTTGTGAGGATGTACTCATAGATACCTTGATTTTGATGGATGTTTGTTCCTCTGTCGAGCAAAACCTTGTACTCAATGCATTTGAATAAAATTTTACATAAAGATAATTTGTATCCTGAATGAACACGTCATGTGACTTTTAATACCGGTATGTTGTTATAATTTAAATGTCTTTTGTTTTGTGCCAGACATTTTGTGTACGCTAATCGATCTTATACCTACTAATTTTAATAATTGGAAGATAATAATGATGTGATAGTTGCCATGGGTTCTCGTAAAATCTTAACACGTATACAAACCATCCAATCTAGGTATATATGTATACAAAACCATTCAATCTAGGTATATATGTATACAAAACCATTCAATCTAGGTATACCTGTATAGAAAACCATCCAATCTAGGTATACCTGTATACAAAACTATCCAATCTAGGTATACCTGTATACAAAACTATCCAATCTAGGTATAAATGTATAAAAAGCCATTCAATCTTGGTTTAAATGTATACAAAACCATACAATCTTGGTATTTCCTATTGTGGTTATATGATGGTTATACATGTTTAAAACATGTATACAAAACCATCCAATCTAGAATGTATACCTAGATTGGATGGTATGCAAATTTCGGAACCGGGAAGCAGGTCATATTTAATTTGTAGGTTTTATTACATAGTTAAATGTAAAGCTAATAAAAGCGCGCTAAAAAACCCAGGGTTCCGGACAAACATGCGACATAAATGGCCATGTCTTTTGACTACGTAGACTAAGAGGGTTGATTAGTTTTTTTTTTACCACAGACCATAAAGTACAGTACGGCCAACGAGAAGCGATACCAAATGTAAACAAAACCCATGCTAAAACCCCATCTAAAATGGCTGCCCGAATGTTGGCGAACCCGTTTTAACGTTGTCATGCTTTTGCCAGGAGAACGAGACATTACGACAAAGGCACAAGATGGAAAGGGCTAAATATTAGATTGTCAACGCCACAGTTGTTCTTTAGATTAATGACCTTTCGTATCGCTTCTCGTTGGCCGTACTGGTTTTAATTTCGACTCGATAACTTATATCTTAGGAACGCGTGAAGTTAGGTCTTGACAGAAAGACAGGCATAATAGTGATCCTATAAGGGTTCCGTTTTAAAAATGAATGAATCTTAAGCTCTAGATTTTCACATATTCCCTGGACTTCACACTCGGATAACTTATGTCGTGGGGTCCTAATTCAGTAAGACGTGATAACGACAGGAGGAGTAGACCATCTGGCATTACCACGTCTTGCCCTTCCTACCTTCACTCACAACCCCCCGATTGATTCAGTTGTAGTAATATTGACGATACGATTGGCGCAGTGGCTGAGCGATCGACTGCTGCACTGCGCGTCGCGGGTTCGATTCCCGAACGGAACAAATATTTGTATTGCCTACAGATAATTGTTCCGGGTCTGGCTGTTTGTGTATGTGAGTTTAATGTTTGTATACGCACGAGAATTTCCTAGTATGGAGCAACATTTAAAAAAATAATAATAATACCTAGATGTTTAGTTCTAGGCAATATTGTTTTGAATCGATTCCTTTTGACATTTTCTGTTCGGTACTATACCCGCACGACTTAAAAATTTGCATTCTTATCGACATTCCTTGAGAATACCGGATTGACAATATAATTAAAAGTCCTGCCTTCATTAATTTGGGTTACTAATGAGACCTAATAGAGTACGAATTGTGTTGAACTGATAAAACTGATGAAACAGAGGTTCCGAAAACTTAAAAGATTTTAAATGTATGTGTTCAATATCATTTTCCTGCCCTTGTCCCATTCTATTTGGGGTCGGCGCTACACGTTTTGTTCTTCCATTCTTCCCTATCAGATATCACGGTATTATTTACTTTTTCTCCTTCATATCATTCCTTACACAATTCCTTCATCTCTTCTTTGGCCTTCCTTTCGCTCTCCGTCCATCAACATTCAGATCCATCACTCTTTCAGTCACATGTGCTTCGTCCCTCCTCATTACATTTCCATACCAAGACAAAAGACGACACGGTAGTTTGACGGCACAGTTGGCGCAGTGGCTGAGCAATCTACTGGTTTGATTCCCGCACGGAACAAATATTTGTATGACCAGATAGTTGTTTCGGGTCTGGTTGTTTGTGTATGTGATTTAAATGTTTGTCAACGCATCCACGATACACGAGAAATTCCTAGAGTGGGGCCAGGTTTTTATTAAAGAAAAATAACAAAGACAAAAACACCCTTTATTTTTTTTTGTTACAGTCGCAATTTTCAAACTTCTTCTAATATACTTATCTTTACTTTATTCATAACAACAACTTGGACAATTTTAGTTTTTTTTATTTAGTTCCACTTAAGTTCTTCTTTCGCAGCAAAATCCTAGTTTTCCTATTATGGGCACTGATCAAAATTAATGGCGACACTCGATTAATTTTAAGATTTCGATAACAAAACTAGTATCGATTAAATCAGTTTTTGCTTTAAGAATGAGACTGGCCATCGAGTCGTCTGTTACGTAATAAATAAGTTTGGCATTTTATTCGACAACTTGTTTTCGAAATACGTTGCCAATCTCTTTGAATGGTGTTCACAATACAATCGAAGCGACGGATAACATTTTATTTAAAAATAAAATACACAGTCCGTTTGGTGGACTTTCTCCCAGGAATGTTATGATCATTTTGAAGAAACTTTGTTGTGAAATATATTTTTAAGCTAATATGTTAATATGGCAATACAGAATATGACAATAAATGAGATTTATTCATGGGAGAAACCCTACTGATATGTATTTAACTTAATATTAGAAAAGTGCCGGTCACGCTGATGGCTATGATGAGACGTTAGGTTAAAAAAATCTTCATAAGCCATCCAAATAGCTGGCTTAGTACTAAATAACTCTCACCGAGATGGTTATTGAATCATAAAAAGGTGAACAACCTCAAGTTTACACCACTACTACACTGACAATATCTGTGACTAGATAAGTCATAAGATTGCTTAATGAGAGTGATTCTACAGATTTACTAATTCTTATTGTATGTACAGTTATGTGTTAAATAATAAATAAATAATAAGTTAACGATATTCGAGGTGTTTTCACCGTGGCGTCGTCGTCACGATTATACTAATTGTTATTTAAGCGTCAGACTCGTGGAGCTATCGGAACAATGTTGGCCGAGGCGTAACTCAAGGTACAAGATAAATGAGCTACATATTTATTAAAAGTGGTGTCGTCGACAGTGAGACCTGTGTTATCGTAGCGGGCGAGATGCGAGCGACTCGTATGCGCCGACGCACTCTCATATCGCGCTTAATTTTACAACCTGACATTTACTGCTCAGGTTTTTGGAAACTACAGACGAATAACCACGGATTAAACGTATAGTCACCTTCGGGTGCCAGTGGCGTTCAGTGCAGTGTGTAATATAAGACGTGAGCCGGAGAACTTTTACTGACTCTCACTTTTCTGGCGCCAAGCGAACATGATTACGAGCACCGAGAACATCAGCAGTGCCAACGAGCTCACCAGGTCAAACATCCGTCTCACAGGCTCCCAGAAATGTTCGACATGGAAGGAGCAATCAAAAAAGATAATAAAATACGTCAAGAGTATTTTCCGCGAGACCACCGTCGAGCCTTGTTTGTTTATTTACATGTTGTGCACCGCTATATCTTCGCTAGCTGTCATGAACATGCACCTGGATAAAGCCTGCAGGGTTAATTTAAATTATGGATCGGACATTTGTGACCGGATCTCAAGAAGAAATACGACTGGTCTTGATGAGGAGGACAAGAAAATCCAATCGTTGGTCGCTGGAGTGGTCGCCTGGAAGTTCCCTCTGCAGACAGCGATACCAGCGGTGATGGTGTTATTTGTTGGAGCATGGAGTGATAAGTACAAAAAAAGAAAAATATGCATTTTATTCCCATTTATTGGGGAGATTCTTTGTAATATTGGGCTGTTATTTGCTACGTACTTCTTTAAAGAATTATCTCTGACAGCGACAGCTTTAATAGAAGCGTTGCCGGCGGCGTTCACTGGAGGATACATCATCATATTTATGGGAATGTTCAGTTTTATGGCCGATAGAACGACGATAGAAAATAGGACGTTCCGCCTGGGACTCGTAACGATATGTGTGACGGCGGGAACGCCCACGGGGACAGCTTTGAGTGGTATATTGTTACGTGCTATGGGATACTATGGGGTGTTTTCTTTACTACTAGTGTTGTACACTATATCATTTTTATATGGTGTGTTCAGACTTGAGGATGTACTGCCTCCTGATGAAGTGCAGAGTTTTAATGCTCCTGAAAAGGTGAAGGAATGGAATTTGTTGAAGGACGTGTTTGAACTAGTTGGCAACACTGTGATGGTGGCGGTGAGGCCCCGTGCGTTTAGGGGCAGGACTCAGATCGTTTGTGTATTATTACTGTATCTGCTTATGGTTGGACCACTATATGGTGAGTTACTACATATTTTTCTCTAAAACTATGATAATATTTCCGTGCTCTAATAAAAGAATAAGTTAATATTTAATTTCCTTTACAGCTGTGCGGTAAAAATATTAAAGACTGCTCTTGTCACAATGAGACGTCGAAAGTGGGTCATTAACTCATTACTCCGTCTGGATTTGTTCTTGGCTCTCAGTTAATAAATTTTCGTTAAGAGATGTGTATACATTGGCTGCTGGCCCTTTTGCCATTCGTTTGTTTTTAATGGATTGCGCATGTCTCGAATACAATTTAAAAGGGGTTTTTCAGTTTATGTTCACCTATTGTGTCTCATGTGCGTAGATACATATATGATTGTTGTTTTGCTACAAAAATGTAAAACCTGTATCTATGTGAAGTGAATTTTAATAACTTCTTAAGATGTTTGGTTCAGTCGTTCCGTGTGACCGTGAACAATCGTAGATCGTGAGAAATGTCCGACCAAGTACTTAAAGTGGTCATTAACTATTTAGCTATGTTTCATTACTTTCAAGACACTAAAATTTATATCATGACGCTGGTCTTAGTATTCAGTTTCAAAAGTTTGTAACATTAAATACAGAACTTGACACAAAAAACAAATTACCGGAAGAAAAAGTGCCTGTAGTCCTCAAACTAAAAATATCCATGACACTGATATGACTGTAGAACATACGAAGATTTATTTATTATATCTTCATAATGGATTAATTTCTAAAACACAATAACCTCCTGGAACTAATCCTACTAATACCTATTATAAATGCGAAAGTTTGTGAATATGGATGTATGTTTGATCCTCTTTCACGAAAAAACTACTGAACGGATCTTAATGAAATTTGGTACAGAGGTAAATTATAGTCTGGAATAACACATGGGTTCCTTTTTTATCATTACGCGGGCAAAGCTGCGGGCGCCAGCTAGTTTACTAATAAATGGTAAAAACAAATTACACCACAATTAATTACGGAGTTTATATGGACAACTCAATCAGAAATGAAAACTCGAAAATTACTTCAATTTATATGATGTGTAGATTTATACAGGTACAATTATATCGTAAAGGTATCGAATATTGTTTATCCGTAAGTTAAGCACGCGCCCCGCTTCACTAGCCCACTATCTAGAAGGTAAGCCGGTAAATAACTAGCAAGCCTTGACTCCATTGCTTTCCTGTTCACGTACTTCACATGCTCGAAAAAAAAACATAAGTACTAAAGTTGTTGTTACTTTTATGTACGGAAAACTGCGATAAGACTGTCTTCAACGTATGAGGTATAAGTATTTGTATAAATATGCAAGCGGTAATCCTTAGGTACTAATATTATAAGTATTAGTTTGTTTGTTACATCTTTACGCCTAAATGGCCTAACCTAATTTGATGAATTTTGGTACAGAGATAGTTAGGACCCTGGAGACGGACATAGGCTATTTAAAAAAAAAATGTGAGAAAAGGGGAGAGAAAGATACATTTTTTTGATTATCACGTGGGTTAAAGTTAGTGTTATTCCAAAGTAACTATGCCACGCACACGAAGTCGGGGGCGCAAGCTAGTGACTAATATAACATCACGCTTGGGGTCGTTCGTAATAGGGTATTCAGATACCTATAATATACTCAAATTTCGGTTGATATGTTTGGGGCTATGAAAAAAGAGTGACCCTATTGCCATGACCCGAGCACGAATCAGATTCCAAGCTGCTATTGAGTAGTTTCAAATGCTGGGAAAGCTAAATAACACTTAGACTAATTTGGTAGTCCAACCCAATACCTCGTAATTCCTGCCGGGGTTGCGGGTTGTTCGAAAGAGATACCGCGGCCTCGGAACGTAAAGGGCAATAGAAGGAACATGAGTGGGTTTTAGCCAGTACAAGTCTGACATGCCCCCCCGCTCCGCCTAGAGCGGGGGAAGTCATTGGCTGATTTCCCACACTAAAAAAAATACCTCGTAATTAGCATAAGCGACTTGACTAACGAAAAAAAGTGGGTTTCTTCTACAAACATTTTATATTATTAAACACATAATCATATCCAATAATAGCAACATAATTAATTTAAAACGAAACAAAAATATTTAAACCACGAGCATGTATCCTTGAGATACTTTTATGTATTTATTTGCTTGTTTTTTCGTGGAGCCTTTTTTTTGTATGCATCAACAACTACGAAATATAGGTAAAGATTATTTTCCTCATTTCGCTTGAAAAGCGGCAGAACAAATACAGGTTAATAGGATCGATGTTTTAAGGAATAATACTATGTCTTTTGTAACGATTAAAAAGTGCTAATTTTTAGCTTAGATTTTTTTAAACGGCTTCAAACTAGAAATTTCTTCTGTATCTTGGGTGCGTTTACAAATAATTAAACTCACATACACAAATAGCCAGACCCAAAACAACTATTTGTAGGCCATACAAATATTTGTTCCATGCGGGAATCGAACTTGGGTCTCGCAGCACAGCCGTCAATCGTTCAGCCACTGCGCCAACCGTGCCATCAAAATAATTGAAGATGTTACCGTTAAAAAAATACCATATTTTTTAAATCGATTTTATTTCTGATATCTTGCAATATGCGAGTATCCTATCAAGATCACCTCTGAATAACCCTACAGAGATAACAGGCGTGAATATATGTTATGCATTTCCTAATTTCGTTTTATGTGATGGGTACATAAGGATCTTCCTAGATACTATTTAAGACGGGAACGAATGGGAAGTATTGTGTTATCGTTATCTCAAAAAGAAAAAACGGAACCCTTATTGGATTACTTTTTTGTCCGTCTGTCTGTCTGTCAAGGCTTTTGATCTCGGAAATGCGTGAAGGTATCGTGTTGTAATCAAAAACATATACTCAAGTCTATAGTCCTTTTTTTTGGGTGGGAAACATCAAATGACTTCCCCCGCTCTGGGCGGCGCGGGGGGACATGTCATACTTGTACTGACTAAAACCCACCCATGTTCCTTCTTTCTCCCTTTACATTCCGGGGCCGCGGTATCTCTTTCGAACAACCCGTAAGTGTATAGTCCCTTGGAACTGTAAAAAAAAACTCTCTGACTCTACGCAGTCAAAAGATATTTGGGTTTATGTCGCAATTTTATACGGAACCCTCAGTGGCGAGTCCGACTCGCACTTGGCTGTTTTTTTTTAATATTTGAAGACGAATGTAAAGTTCCATAGTGGTTGGCCCCTGACACTTGCAGTTTAAGTAAGAAGTAGTAGTTTGAGTGAAGTGAGTTGACTTAAACACACGCAGAAATTGTAATACAAAGTGAACCTATAAGGGTTCTTATTTTCCTTTGCAATACGGAACCCGAAAACGAAAAAGCCATTTTGAATTTGACGGTTCCTATGTACAGACGCCTGGACATCAAGCTACCACAATCTGTCAGATTTCTTTGATAGATTTTCGACTTTATTTCTAAAGTATTAGGTTCAAGGTTCATTGGGAAAAAATTACAGTTTCGGGTAGCTTGATCTGCAGGCGTCTGTACATAAGGTTAAGAAGTCAAAAACCGAGGTTTACAGGAGAGCGTAATTTGTGTTCAACACGTCCTAGTATAATAATTCGATGAGCAATAATAAATATTTTCTTTCTACAATATTTTAATAGTTTTAACAGCTTTATAATGCTATTCACGATAAGAAAACTGATAGATGACCGTTTCTACGATACTTATTCGTTGTATTTATAATACTTGTTCTCTTATACGAATTCTAAAACAAGGTAAATGGATTAAATAAAAATCGTATGTCAGCATATGCGCATTAATAATCTAAAGCCAATATCTAATAATAATAATAAACTAAATACAATAAAAAATGCAATTTTCGACATGTCTTTATGTACGTAGGTACTTTCGATTTATTTGAAACGTAGCCATCTTACTAAACAGAGGACCTCTCGCGACTTCCGTTTGCAACACTGTGCTGGTTAATTGAATATCGTTAAGACATATTGGTCAAGTGCAAGTGGAACTGGCGTATTGAGGGCCCCGTACCCATTTACGACGAGCACTTGCGCAAAAAATCAGATATATCAGATCACGTGTCAGTATCCTGCTTTTATTTTCCAGAAACAGTTTCTCTTTATAGTGTGAAGCGCCTATTTGTACAATTGCTTACATTGATATTAAGTTAACAAAGTTAAATAAAAATGTTAAAAACATATTTTAAATTCATATTATGAAAGACATTAGGGAAAGAATAAACAATTGAAGATTTAAAAATGTTAAGTACCTAATTTACTAACAATTAGGTAACTAGCAAATATCTAATTAGGAAGTTTAATTAAGTGTGTGTGAGTAGTCAGTTTACTCACATTAAGTATCTATCTTTACAAATAAAAATAAGGACAATATAACTACTTACTACTTGGCAAAAAATAATATCTCAAGTTAATTTTTTTTTTTTTTTGAATGGCATCTCGCAGTTCGACCTAGGAGGTCGTTTACTGCTTAACCGGACAATCCCTGTGGATGCCTAGAAGTTAAGGCCTCCAGCCAGGGGTAGATCAAGTTAATCAAAATATTTTCATTTATAAATTTAGCATTCAATGTCTTAAGGACCCCTTAAAATTTCGAAAACACACCCACTTTCACAATCTTTTTAAGGCAACAAGAATGTTGCGTAACAAAGCCAGGGAAGTATTAAAACTCTCAAATTACTGAGAAATTGTTGTATAATACCTTGAAAAAAAAAACAACTCATTTAAAACCTCCGGCGAATCTCAAGACACATCTCGACTGCGGATTAGACATTTATAGAAAAATAAACTACTTTGTTAAACAGAACTATCAGTTTCTTTTTTACTTGAAAGTAATATAAGCCCAGTATTTATTGCGAGCATACCAAAACAGCGTGATTTAACACATACTGATAAATTTTTGACATCAACAGACAAAATAATATGTTTAAAAAAATATAATGTAGACAGTCTAACAGATCGTATAATCTCACACAAGTTGCTTACGCGATTCTCATCAGCCATTCGTCTGGCGTTTTTTCCTGAAATACACTAATTCATTAATTTAGTCACACAGCTTTAGAAATCACAGCTAAGCGTACGTAACTCACAACCAAATGCGTCACTAAAAACCAAAGACAATGTTCCATTTCCAATCACCGCTGCACCGCAAGCCACTAAAACTAAGTGCCTGATACAATTTGCCCTACTTTTGCCACATCCTTAACAGTAATAGTTACGTTGAATCACATCACTATCGTAGAACTCAATAGTTTGACCTGGCCTTGATGAGGCTACTATTCGTGCTTCGGACGTAACCATGGTTAATATTTTTGCCACGTGCAGTACAGTCTCATTTGTAGCACGAAGTACGCCCTTGACCACTAGTCCTCTATTAGAACAAAAATGAAAAGACCTAAATATGCAAAAACGTCATCAGGACTGAGTCCAAAGACACATGTGATTCCCAAATATCTATGGTATTTGGGACAGTTATACAAGTTTACGAAAAGAAGTGGCCGACTTTAGAATGTGATACACCAAAATAAGAAGTTGCCAAAAATGAAAGTTTATACAAATTCCATTTTTGTTTTTTTTTTTATAAACTGGTTTGTGTTTAACCAAATAAAATTAAAAACCCCTTTGCGGGCAACACTCAGCCTTGGGCGGGGCAGTGCATTCAATTGTTCTTGTAACAGGTACAACGTCAATATTGTATAGATTGTGGTAAAGTTTTAACAGTTGACGATAACTCCAAAATTATTTTCTTGGGGAACTTATCAAACTCAAATATTCACATGTGGGATATAGGGTTTTTCCAATAAAAAGAAATCGTCCTCGCAGTCTTTTGCAGACGGGCCTGTTGGTCTAGTGGTTAGGCCCTGACTGCTGAGCCGGAGGTCGTGGGTTCGATTCCCACCCAGGACAAACTTTGTGTGATGAGCATGATTGTTCGTTCTGTGTCTGGGTGTGATTTATCTATAATATGTATGTATTTATAAATTATATAAATATGTATATCAGTTGTCTGGTTACCATAACACAAGCTCTGCTTAGCTTGGGATCAGATAGCCGTGTGTGAGTTGTCCCAAGATATTTATTTTATTTATTTACTTTACTTTTATTATTTTATATTGTAACGTCTTATGCCTAGCACAGTGAGCACTGACAGTCCTTACCACAGAACACATATACCCTGACTAACACCAAGGGACTAGCATATTTCGAAAAACTTACACGTACCATGTTATTTTCAAAACATTCCGTTACCTGATCTTCAACTATTTCCTGTTCCTTTAGTGACAATCTTCTTGGTTTTTGAGCCACTGGGATGTCATCCTTCAAGATAATTTTCAATTGTATAGGTGCTTCTTTTACTTGGATGGCTTGCAGTCATCTACACACTGTAAAAACTCCTTTTTGACCCACATAAAATCAGTCATATTATATCGAAAATATCATACTAGCAAGATACCGCCAACAAGAATAAAAATAAAGAAAAAGCTTCGCAAATGACATATTTATAGGATACAGTAGTTTATTGTTCTATTTTTCACCTCTATCTAAAGTAGAATCTTTGGTACTTTATTACACCAAAATCGATTGTACCTAGTAAATACAGAAAGCAATATTCAAATGGCTTCAAATACCATTATTAGTACTTCAAAAGAAAATACAAAAAAGACGGAAATAATATTTACTTCCGGGAGTCGGCTACCTTTGTGTAGAAAAAAAATATTCAGCTTTTTTAGTTGTGGTATGATGTATCTCACGCAAAATCTTATCGAGTATTCATTTATACTAAGATTTATTAGCACATTGTCCATATATGTATCATTATTACATTAGAAAAAAAATATATTATAGAAGATTACTCATTAACTACTATGGAGAACTCGCGTAACAAACATGAAAAACAGTGGAATTGCAAACTTCCTCCTTTTTTGAAGTCGGTTAAAAATATTAAAGAAATATGCATATAATCAACTCGCTCACTTAAATAAGCATTCATTTCATATGTGTATTATCCGGAGATGGATTCAAGAAAGTAGCCATTTTCTATTAAAATTACGAAATGAAAACTGCAATCAAAATTCGACCTTATTTTTTGATGACGTAGCCCTACACTGTAAGTAAAGATTGAATTACCGCAAAGTCAAAATATTTATGCACAACTTTACTGCAAACACAATCATGTTTGAATCTGTTTTTTTTCAGGTATTTATTGACGGATATGTTTGCTTTGTAAACAATAAACAATGTCTTTAAAAAGACGTACTTTTAAAATGTCGTCGCATGTGACGTTATATTTCTTTGTTTTCCATCATAAAAATCATATTATCTGTCCATCATATTGTATGCCCTTGGCCCTGATAATGGAGGTTAAGCAGTTTTTTTACCTTAACGCATCACCTGCAATGACGTTCAGTGATACTCGTTTTTTCCGATGGCAAATAATCAAATGATTTTTTCAACTCTTTGTAGAATGGAAAGGAGTGTCAGACTTGTACTGACTTAAACCCATTCATATCCTATTGTGTTTTGGCGCCCCAGTATCTCTTTCGAACAACCCGCAACCCTGGCAGACAGTGGCCCTTTCTTTTTTTTTTTTCGGGTGGGAAATCACCCAATGACTTCCCCCGCTCTGGGCGGAGCGGGGGGGCATGTCAGACTTGTAGTGACTAAAACCCACCCATGTTTCTTCTTTTGCCCTTTACGTTCCGAGGCCGCGGTATCTCTTTCGAACAACCCGCAACCCCGGCAGGCGGAGGCTCTGGCAAGCCCCTCTGCTTTGCTGACTCTCTTTGAGGCGCGCGTGAAACACGAACGCGCCATCGACACGGCCTGTCGTCAATCGACGGACGGACGGTGAACTACCCATTGCTCACCGCCCACAGGCTCGCATCTACGGTGGCCGGGAGTCGTCTCGCGGCGCCCGGCGCCATGGGCGTCTCCCGCGGCGGCTGGGTTGGGCAGATGTTCTCTCCCTCAAACGCCCGGCCACCTCCTTTGCTAGCATTACTGCTTCGCAACAGGGGGTGACCGCTTCCCATTCCCTCTCGCTCCGGACCATGGCCTGAACCAGACAGTGGCCCTGACATACCCCTCTGCTTTGCTGACACATTTTTGAGGCATGCGTTGAACACGAAGGCACCGTCGACACGGCTACCGCCGTGTCGACGGCACCAAGCAGGTGTTACTACACCTGCTTGGGGCTGAGTCTAAATAAAAAATAACTTTAGATTTTACTAGGCACAGCTTCTGACCGTGGCTTCATTCATGTTGATCTAAGAAAAAACTTTATGAGAACGTATTAATATTGGATAAAATATGATTTTTAAATATTGGTACGGAAATATAAAAGAAGAAGCATGCCCATGCTACGCCGACCCCGAAAATAATTGAATAGATTTTGTATCTGTATAATCTAGATTCATTGATCAGTCAAGTATTTGTTAGTCAGTGTCAGTCCGAAATTTGGAATTATCCCCGGAAGATGGCAAAAGGCTCGCCTCCTTACTACATGGATCATAACTGGCTATACCAAAAGCTACATCTCTGCGTAGCTCTTCAGGAATTACTTGCATGATATTATGTTACATAGTCGCTTTTCAGACTAAACCAGTCTAGCGTAAGAGCTAGATAATTACTACGCGTAATAAGCATTCGTTAGTCGATTTAATACACTCTATTATTATCCGTATTAACAGGCAATTGGCTGAAGTAACCCACAATGAAATTAGCAATTCACAGCGTTTGTGGCGAATTAATTATTTATTTGACAATACAGGCACCGTCTTAATGTAGAGTTTCGTAGGTTTAATCAGCTGGATAATTGCGTAACACATACATTGAATGTATGTAAATGTTTTTTTGAATTTCAGCAACATTCATTGCGTTTTATATGTTTTTGAGCAGATGACATTTTAAAACGTATGAAGTAATGTTTTGAGAATATCCTTATTTCCTTACTAATATTATAAAATCGAAAGTGAGTTTGTTTGTTTTTACAGAGATAGTTGGGAACCAGGAGACGGACATAGGCTAACTTTTTTTCAAAAAAAGTGGAATGTGAGGGAGAAAGACGGAAAAAAGGGAAAACTTAGCGTTGCTACTACAAATCAATAAGGCGCAAGGGGAACTGTGTTACCCCGAATTTAACGCGAGCGAAGCCGCGGGCAAAAGCTAGTTCTTTATAATTCTTCTAATAGTAAGTATTTTAAATAGGAGTTCCCTAAGAGACATGAATAGTATTGTTGTCATTTTTTAATACAGTCTTTTGTTTTGCCTTGAAAAGTCGTACATTTGAATTTGGAAAGAAGGCCTTCTAAATGATAAATATACTGAATTTAGACTTCCTCTAGTCAGGTAATGGACTGCCGTGCCAACAGATTCACAGCGAATTTATAAGCAACGAAATGAGGATGCTACTCTCAAGTACTGCTCATCACCAAGACGGCAAATACGTCCTTATTTACTTTATTATTGTTGATTCTATTTCCCCTACTTATCCTTGTGTCATTTATTTATTTTCCCGCCGCCTTTTCCTCGGCATAAACAAGAGAATACAAAACTTATTTCTTTTGTCTTTTCCAGGTGACTCTCAAGTGGCGTACCTTTACGTGATTCGCAAATTCGGGTTCACGGAGGTCGAATACAGTGTTTATGGTACCATAAACATCGTCCTGGGTCTTGTTGGTAAGTACAATTAGCGCTTATTCTTGGCTTTCTTACTTAGGCAGTAAGGCTGCTGCCATTAAGATACTGAGGGTCTAGCAGAAGCGCGCTATGGGACGGTAACGAAAATATTTACGTCGATTTTAAAAATATTTTTTTAAGAATTTATTCAAATCTATGGATGGTAGTGACTGTGCTTGTTGCAAACAACTTAACAAAAATATTACCAGATTATGTGCAGCAGTGTCATCTGGTGGTGGTAATCACTGCGATCACCAACCTGCTTGTTAATTTTGATGATTATGGCAAATCCGCGTAATGGAAGACACGGCTATAGGATAGTTGCACTATTTGATTACAAAAATGTTGTATTAATTTTCTTTGGTACGGAAATATTGGAACGGATCAGAACCAATGCACTGTGCAGTTAAAATAAACCAACATTGTCTAAATGCGCTTGTATACTTTAAAAAATATGTTTAAAAAGTATATGAGAGAAGTTTAGCGATTAAGGTCGAAAATAATCTTTATACAAACACCCCTACGTAGACACACGAACATGAATAAGGTTGTAAGTTTGGGACCGTCAGTCATAAAGTTTTATCCTTGATTGGGCCCTTTATTTTCTTTTATTTGAAAAGGGTCCAATTTTATTGGCTTATAAAATGTGTAATTAGATTTGGAGACCGGATTTTAGGACGATATAATGTTTTGGTATTATTGATCAAGACTTGATGATTGATTGTTTTAGTCAAATAAGTAATCATAATCTGCTTAGCCTTTTCCCAACTATGTTGAAGTCGGCTTCCACAAGGATTATCTGACCTCCATAACGCAGAACTGGGTAAAACAATACCCCTTCATAAGATTGACTGTCACATTTTCGGGCCACTGGAACGGCTGTCAAAGATCTATAATGACAGCCAGGACAAAAAATATATTTTTAGCCCAATATGTATCTGCACGTTATGAAACAGAAAACTATTACCTATGCTTTTGTAGTTTCACTGAAAGACTTGTTATCCGTGTACTTACTTGATACATGAACATGACTATATTCTAAGGAGTTTTCTCTTTTAGGACCAAAACTAAAAGAAATACGAGATGCCAACGTGCGTTTAAATTTTATTTTTTACTAGCTGTTCCCCACGGTTTCACCCGCGCTGCTCAGCACCTGTTGGTCGTAGCGTGATTATATAGCCTATAGCCTTCCTCGAAAAATGGACTATCCAACACTAAAAGAATTATCCAATTCCAACCAGTAGTCCCTGAGATTAGCGTGTTCAAACAAACAAACAAACTCTTCAGCTTTATAATATTAGTATGGATTTAACACTTCAAGTACAAAATAGGTATTATTGCCATAGACATTTAAATTTTACTACGTACTGTTGTCATATTTTTAATCATCATCATTTTCCTGCCCTTATCCCAAGTTATTTGGGGTCTGCGCAGTAGTATCTTCTACTTCCATACTCCTTCATTGTTCTTAATTTCATCGGACACCTCCTTTATTACTATATCATCCTTCACAAGTTCCATCGTTTCTTTAGCGTACCTCTTCTTCTAAACCCATCTACATTCATTGCTCAAAATTTTCCTGATGACATTTTCCCTTGCCTTTGTCAAAGATATCCTTGTAATTGGTTTAAAATGAAGTAAAAAAAAGGATTATGTGGTTTTATGAAACCACGGTAAAAGTGATACTATTTTTCACATTAAAGACATTTAGACGTCCCTACTCTGCGGCCGACCGTCACGCGACATGCAACACACAGACAAAAAAGTTTGAGACTATGTAGTAAAAGCTACACTTTAATGATAAAAATTTACTAAAATGCCATGAAAAAACTGGTCCTGAATCTTCACCTCTAAAAGTTATAACAAATGTCGGGATGTTTTTTATCCAACTGTCATAATTATCGTAAAGTTACCTACAAAAACATGCAGTTATTTTATTTTCGGTAAAAACAAAATCAGATAAATCGCTCTCATTTGCATAATACTTGTGTATTTGTGTGTCAGTTCAATGTCATCTTTCTATGGCTGAGTGCGGTATATGTGAACTTTATCTTTAATGATGAAATAAGAAACGCATCTTGTTGAGTCTGTGCGGTATAACGCCGTCTTTATCAACCTAGGTCAAGGATGGTGGACCGCGATAGACTCTTGCATTTATCACGCAACCGATTTTCCGCTTTCCAAAACTTAACTTTATTCCCATTTCTTTAAAGTTCTGTGTTCTCTACAAGGGTAAACGGTAAGACGTTCATTAATTTACTAATTATTTTTATCAAAACAGGTTCCAAGTACAGAGCAGGTGATGTTCTACAAATTAACTTAAAACATTATCCTATCAATTTTAAACCTAATTTTCGGTCGTTCACTTGGTGCCTTTAATTGCATCAGGTACCTACAACTCGTATTATAGATCGAGTTTTATTCGATAGGACGGAGATCGTTGAACTAAAATCAACTATATTAAGGGTCTTGTTTCTCGAATATATATCAACCAAGTTACTTTTTTGATTAGTGTGTGTTCAATACGAACACACTCAACTGATGCCGACATATTTTTTCACCAGCTGGCGCCCGCGGCTTCGACCTCGTGATATCGAAAAAAAAATTATGCTATGTGTTATTTCAGACTATAATCTACCTCTGTGCCAAATTTCATTAAGATCCATACAGCCGTTTTGACGTGCAAGAGTAACAAACATCCATCCATCCTCACAAACATTCGCATTTATAATATTAATAGGATTTATTTATTTATGCACACACAAAATACTTGACAGGACATTATATTAAGACAGAAGAGCACAAAGGTACTGCTTATTTCATTAGGAATCCTCCAGCAGGCCTGCGTGAGGAAATGTGAGTGAGATATGTAGACAGTGTGTAGAAGAAACAAAATAGGAAATTTTAAAATTACCAATCTATACTAATATTATAAAGCTGAAGAGTTTGAGTGTTTGTTTGTTTGAACGCGCTAATCTCAGGGACTACTGGTTGGAATTGGAAAATTCTTTTAGTGTTAGATAGTCCATTTCTTGAGGAAGGCTATAGGCTATATACCATCACGCTACGACCAACAGGTGCTGAGCAGCGCGGGTGAAACCGTGGGGAACAGCTAGTCATAAAATAAACTTACACCCAAAAACTATACAAAAGATACATACACACGAGTAAATGTTTTTCTGAAATAAGTTTAATAGTAAACTGCATACATATTATTATTTATTAAACGCGGAAAGGTCGGCACAAGATCAATGTTGTTATCTTTAAAAGTATTTGTAAAGTTATCAGAAAATAAATATTGTTGCGGAATAGGCGCGAATTAAGTTTAAATAATAATGAGATTAATAGTGCATGCACTTGTGCGATAATGCGATATAATATTATTCGTTCGTGACAATATAATGATCTTGTTTTGAGTTATGGAAGTACGTTAATTTTATTTTTGTTTATTTTCGGTGATGCTACATTTTAATTAGTTTAAAATGGGTTCGCTCATTATGCGTGGAGGCTTATATTTAGGATTCCGTACTTCGAAAAGAAAAATAACGGAACCCTTATTGGATCACTTCCATCCATCTGTCTCTCAGTCTGTCAAAACCCTTTATTTCAAGAACGCATGCAGTTATCGAGTTGAAATTAAAACCATATATAATACTCAAGACTGTGGTCCCATTGTGCTATGTCAACCCTCTCAGTCTACGTAGTCAAAAAATATGGCTGTTTATGTCGCAAGTTTGTACGGAACCCTCGGTGCGCGAGTCTGACTCGCTCTTGGCCGGTTTTATTTTTATATTACTTGAGTATATTCTTAATGTTTATTGACGTGTGCTAACAGACATTTGGTCATTCAATAATTTTGGTACTTAATTAATTATTAAAAGGTTGACCTTAAATATTATTGGAACGAAGTTCCTTATCTCGCATTGCGAAAGGAAAAAATTAAGACCAAAAGTTGTAACGACATTTTTGCCATAGTTGTAAGCCGTGCTGCATGCGCGTGTTTCTCTGTCTCTTTCTATCTCATAGAAAGCAAGCCAGCTATTTTCATTTCGTCTTTCTATTTTGCATTGAACAGTGTGGTGTCGCGACGATTATTTTTGTTGAGTGTATACAGGTTTTTTGTACATAATAAATAATAACTTCGTTACATCCGGGTGTCCTTTGACAAGGTGTCAAGGGACACTCAAGTTTCGTATTAAATCTGGTTCTTCAAATCTACCAGACATTCGTGTTGCTGGAGAGTTTGTTCCTCCATTTGTTTTTGTCAGCTGCAGAAACACAAGAAAGTGACGAAAAGTGGTCGTTTTGAGGAACTGACTTGTGTCATTGACGACACGTTTGGCGCAGTATCCGCACGGAACAGATATTTGTATGGCCTACAGATAGTTGTTCCGGGTCTGGCTGTGTATGTGAATTTTAAATGTTTGTAAACGCACATACAAAAGAAATTCTAAATGTGGGGCAACGTTTTTTTTTAAAAAAAAGAAAGAACTGTCGTTCAAAAAGTGCTGCTCATTAACCTAGTTTGAAAAGTTGACTTTTGATTTGTTTTTTTTTATTACAGTTGTTTGGTAACAGGCCTATCCATCTCTCATTGTAAAAATATGAGAGCTATATTTTTATTTAGAAGCTTATTCAATTGCAAGTAATTTGTATGGTGTACATAATAAAGAATTTTTTTGGTGGAATTTGTATGGTGTCACTCTAAGTTTTCATAACATTGATAGTATTCTATCAATGTTATGAAAACTTAGAGTGACACCTAACAACAGCATGCGTTTCTCCTAGAGCTCACAACATTGTATGACTAGACCAGATCACGTGTTGTTATGCAATAGTTCGGTTTCCAATGTCCGGAAATTCACGATATAAATCACGAGTTGTATCGTGAATATCTGTGAACTGTGCACTTGAATGTTACAACCGCAAGAAAATCCAGAAAAACCGTTCTAATTCGAAGATTTTGTGATGTTTTTTTAAATCTCTGTTAACATTAAATGTCTATTCAAACGAAACTATACTTTACTAGCTTTTGCTCGCGGCATTGCTCGCGTTAAATTCGGGGTAACACAGTTCCCCTTGCGCCTTATTGATTTGTAATAGCAACGCTAAGTTTTCCCTTTTCTTCCCTCTTTCTCCCTCACATCCCACTTTTTTCAAAAAAACATTAACCTATGTCCGTCTTCTGGTTCCCAACTATCTCTGTACCAAAATTCATCAAAATCGGTTTAGCCATTAAAGCGTGAAGAGGTAACAAACAAACAAACAAACTCACTTTCGCTTTTATAATATTAGTAAAGATTCTCAACCAATAAAACTGATTAGGTATAGAAAAATATACCTAATAATAATAAATTTTAAAGTATTCTACGTGTTATTCCAGACTATCTATCACAAACATTCGGGTTTATAATATTAGTTGGAATAATAAAACAGTGCATAGTCAAATCATACAATGGTGCATGTTTTAGGTAAGACCTATATTACCTTCACCTTGTTTGGAAACTAAATTATGAATACACTTCCCATTATCTCTTCCTTCTCCATTTTGGCAATCAGTAAAACTTGCATAACTGACGGGGACCGGAATTAGTTTACGCTATACTATGATTGAAATAAAATAAGCCTATAACTTTTGCTACCGCTAGGACATAGTTTTTTATAGGAAGGGGTGGGATATATCACTTTAAGGTCAATTGGTAGAAAACACCCAAGGCATTAAGTCCATCTATGTACAGTGTTTTTTACACATGTGCAATCCTTATCCTTACTAATATTATAAAAGTGAAAGTGAGTTTGTTTGTTTGTTATCTCTTCACGCCTTAATCGCTAAACCGAATTTGATGAATTTTGGTACAGAGATAGTTTGAACCCAGGAGACGGACACTTATTCCTTTATTTTATATACTTTGACATTAATATTTACTTTATTTTTACATTCTTTTTATTATTATGATTAGTGACATTTTATTTTCTTATTATTTTCATTTATGACATTTTATGATTTCATTATGATCTCATTAATTATTTATTTTTTATTTGTTTATTGTAAATGTGAGGACCATGTGGATCATTTCTTTTATTTACTTTGTTTTTTGACGAAGGTCTGGCAGTTTGAGTGCTATAAGCGACCTACACAAATGTCCTTTTTTTGGTATTGTTCGTCGTGTCGTTGAGCTCCTTAGGTTATGAGTTGAGCTACACGATAACTGACAAATGCTTGCACTGACTGGACAGGTCCACTCAATCTGTGTGGTGCTTTCTTAAAAAGACCATTTCAGACACTATCTGCATAGTCCTCATGTAAGTTGACCAAGATTATTTTGTCTGGACTTTAAAAGAGACTATGACCTCTGAGTTTGTTTCGGCTGTTTCTTCTCAGAGTAGTCGGGTACGAAACACCGGCCTCATCTAGTTTTAAAAAAAAATGACGTGTAAAAGTGTTTGTGAAAACCTACTTGCAAAATAAACATCATTTATCATTTATCATTTATCATGGCTATTTTTTTTAAAGTCGGATATGAGGGAGAAAGAGGGAAGAAAAGGGAAAACTTAGTTTTGCTATTACAAATCAGTAAGGCGCAAAGGCAAAAACAGCAGGTAGCAGGTACCTGCAAATCAGGAAAGAGGAACTGTGTTACCCCAAATTTAACGCGAGCAAATCCACGGGCAAAAGCTAGTATATATGTATATATATATATTTATACATATATATATATATAAATATATATATATTTATATATATATATATAAAGAAGCGGGTTGGTGGACATAAAGTGTCAATTTTTTTTTCGTCCTATGACATCTTCGTTACCGCGTTGTTTTTTTTTTTCACTATATACTATAGGTACTATATTATAGAATATGCCTGATAAAGTATTAAAGAGGAAAATTTCAACCATTGCTCTACTTGAGGTATCCGCCCGACAAACCAATTAGAGCACTCGGGACTAAAATTGTTGCATTTGAAAACGTGGCGTAACTAATAATCCGCAAGCTATTTGTACAGCTACCTTTAGATATTACAAAATAAAGGGATTTCAAGAAGGTCCACTGTTTATGTTACTAAGTACACTTTAATAATAAATAAATATTTATTAAATCACGTTCCCAAATCCGTAGATTGTGATATAAGGATAAAATCTTTTACTAATATAATTTAGTATATCTGAAAAAAAGTAACTTTTTCTGGGACTTGGCTATTTTTACGAATTACTTTTAGTGATAAACTTTAACCTCAGCATTGTTGGGTCGTAATTTGCTTACTAAACAACATCTAATAGTGACCATATCAATACTAAAATCTTTTTTATTTTAAATAAATAGATTGTCTTGGCAATCGCAATAAACAAAATTCTGTGCGAATATCGAACCCCAAAAATCCATAAGCAAGTAAAGGTGTCAAACAAAAAAAAATTAAAAACTATGTGTTATTTTAGCATTCGACTATAATATGTCTTACTAGATTATGAACCCGGCTTTGTCCGTCTGGAGTGTGATTTTTGTCCCATGGGATCGTGTTACTCGAATAAAAAGTATCCTATGTGTTAATCCCGACTATTAACTATCTGTGTGCCGCACTTGTTCTAAATCCGTTCTATAGATCTTGTTTGAAAGAATAATAAACATGCAGGCATGCTCACAAACTTTCATTGAACGTAGGAAGTATTTTAGTAGTAGATAAGATACATGCAGTTGCTTCTATTCAACACACGAAAATTATAAGAGCATTTTAAAAGTTCAATTCAAGTGCACCTTCTGAATGTAGCTACCAAGTCGTGTCCAAATACGCAGTACTGCATAATACATGAGATTCAGTCCAGCACAACTGTTTATTTACTAGTCCTTGTATAAACAGGGTTACAGAACACTATTTCGATAGCATTAGCAATGTTGTCCACTCCAAGAACACACCAAAGCAATTAACAAAGGATGAATGTTTTTCCTCCCGTGGGTATTTTTGGCGGATGGGACACTCCCCTGCTCTGGGTGAAGCGGAGGGAAGAGTCACACTGACTAAAACCCACCCATGCACCCGCGGTATCTCTTTCGAATAACCTGCAACCCCAAGTTCCACATGCGGCTAAAAATAACAGCTGTTTAGGTCTTCTGGTCTGCCTGGGTCGGTCAGTAGATGGGTGACCACCCATTAAATGCTGAGTTTTATCCGGGTCTTGGTAAGCATGTTAAAGCGTTAGTTAGCTGTTAACTGAACATCTTTCTGACTGGGTTGTAGAGGTCCAGAGGCAGTTGCTTCATGTAAAATACTGGTATTCGGCTACATCCGGTTAGTTTGGAAATCGACCAAAACATAGTTTGGCTGGGCTAATATCCTCGAATTATTTTTGGGTTTTTGATAAAAGCTACAGCGGCTTCCGCAAAATATTCCTCTTCACTGGTTTGTCAACCGGTTTTTGAACCAGCAAAAAACAATAATTTATTATTTCATAACATTTATAAGTGATGTCGATAAACTCTCGGGTCGTTTACCTCAGGATCCGGTAAAACAAATACTCAAAAATTTGAATATTAGATACCAACCAACACTTATTTTTTGGTATTTTCGTCTTAAATATCGTAAATACTCGGAATCAAGAATCGGGATAAAATAATGCCAAATAAGACCATTATTCGTACATTTTATTAGAGCCTGAAATAAATGCGTTAGTTGAATGTCAGATAAACACGCAACTTTGGTATAAGTCCCTTAAAATGTGAGGAGAGTTTCGTGAAATTACTGTACTAACTTTTAATTAAGTAATGTGCAATAACCGTTGAGTTTCCACCCTAGAAGCGATAAGCAGAGCTGTGTGGACGTCCGACGAAGATTTGGCAGATAACATGGTAGATGAAAGACGCGATTTTGATTTCAACCTTTACGATACTCGCACTCTTTCTCTCCACTCTATTGGTCTCCACTTTGATAAAAACCTTGACGACCAAAATCATATTTTTTATGTTTTATTTTAAATTAAGATAATGGTCGCTTTAACTATTTATTCTATTTAATCCGTTTTATATCGCAGGCTTATATTTGGCACTTATTGTGCCTATTACTGCCATATCTTCGCCATAAAGAAACTATGTCAGGGTAGACATATAAAACATGTTAATCCTCCAAAATTAACGTTTAATCGTACCTTCTCTTCTCCAGGAACCGTTTTCTGCATATCAGTTCTCAGCAAAAGGATGAACGTGCAGGACAGCGCTATCGGCGTCCTTGCAGGAATGAGCAGGATAGCTAGCTGTTTCATGTTTGCGTTTGCACCGACGCGACCATGGTATTACTCAGGTCCCGTACTGAATATCTTCAGCCATACTGGACTGACTGCTGTCCGGTCACTAGCCACAAAAAGTGTTCCTACTGAAGAAGTTGGTAAGTTAAATCAATGTCTATTTAGATAAGTACGTATATGATAATATTTTTGTAATAATATTGTAATTTAAAAGATTGTCTATGGAGTTTCTTGCCCATTCTTCTTTATAGAGAACAACGCTTTGGAATGGGCAACTATAGCTGTAGGTACTTTCACAAGTTGGTATGCCTTGTGACCGGCCTGTAGCTTCAATATTTTGTTTCTTGACATTCAAAAGTGCCTGTAATGGTCTAATGGAAATAAATGCTTTGAGTTTTGAGTTTGATAAGAAATAGTTCAATGGTGCCAATGTATTTAAAAAAAATGTCGATGTATTTATAGTTCAGTTCAAAGTTTATGGCAGTTCGGTAGTTAGGTACGAGTGACGGTCTGCGCATCAAGACGATGCGTCCTCTATGCCCTGCTGATACCTTGTATTCTGAGTAGCTTAACCTTGGATATTCCCAACCACTTGTACAGTGTACAGAGGATTTGCAGCTAACTTCACAGCCGCCATAATGATTGAACAGATATGGAATATTAATGGTTCCACTGCAGATAATCTTATCTGATGTGCTTAGCCCTTCATACACCAAAATTCAATTTTCTCCACGAAAAATCGACTAACGTTAGTGAAGCAATTCTTAAACCGTACCTGAATTGAATTTAAGCAATTTGTAAGTTACTTCACCTAAGAATCTGTAAAAGTAATAGAAAATCAGTGGAGCAACTTTGATTGCTCTATTTATCTGAAAACAAACCGTCTAAAAGCGTTTACACTAAATAAATGACGGAAGAAATTGCTCAATAAAACGTTACGACTGATAAGACAAAATTTCCCGGAAAGGGCAAAAACAGCAGTTTAGACAAGAGAGAAATTGAGCTATTCAAAGGATTAGCACCTGTTGCTATGGCGTCAGAAGATTCGTTTTTGCGTAAATTTTCTTCGCGTTTCAGCGCACCCACTAAATTAATCAGGAGAAACGTGGAAATTAGAAATTGTTTGTTTCGGTCCTGTTGGCTTTGCGAAGTTCGTACTTGAAAATTCATGAACTTTAGTAGATCTTTATTTAAAGATTTGTTTAGCATTTTCGGGTCAAGAACATGCCTCTTGTTTTCTCTTCAAAAGAATGGATACACAACATTTAACAAGTAAACCATTTTTTTTTCAATATATTTATGCCTGCCTTTATTTTTTTACAGCCAAGTTGAGTGCTCTTATAGGAGTGACGGAGGCAATAGCACCATCCATTTACATGCCGGCAACAAGCTACATCTACATGATGACCATCGACCACTTCCCCGGTGCCTTCTACATGTTCGATGCAGCCTTGACTGTGGTTGCTTTAGGATTGTTTGGGTGTGTATTTTATATATTTTTAGACGCCATCGCCTCTATAATCTGAAAAAGAAAAATTAAATATGTCTGTTAAAAGATAACAAACACAGCGATATTAGTTATTTGTGCAACAAGAGAGCAAAGTATTTTTTTTGCGGCGAGTGTTGATTTTGAGCCCCGAGCAAAGCGAAGGATTCTATGATTGAATCAAGAGCATAGCGAGGAATTCTTAAACAGAATCCTGTGTGATAGCGAGGGATTCAAAGACATGAGATGCAAATAATTTTGCTCTCGTGTAAAACACATAACTTTTCACTTCAGTAGCGAGAACACATACATATACAAACACATATGCATACACATATCTGATCCATAGATATCAGAAATAAGATTTTTGTGCTCTGATCTCATCATACACCAGAGTGTATTTTATGTTCTTGAGCCAATGTTTATGTTCTTTCTTCTCCGTGTGGTTAGTGCCTAACCAAGATAAAACAATGAACAAGAAATAAATTGAATTGAAATAACGTTCATAAGCACGTTCTGAAACAGCACCCGTGATGTTTTATGTTTAAATTACGTGATCAAAATAATTTTATTTAGGATAAATAAAAATTTTACCTCCTGGAATAAATACTTATCGATTAAAATAATTAAAAATAAAACTCAATCATTTGCCTACAAAAATAAAACATAAATGTCTATTTTGCAAAATGTATTTTTAGGTTATTACACGTTTCGAATTTTGTAAAAAAAAAATCCACTTACGAAGTATGGATTACATAAATTTGAGTTTTTGCTTTTATACATTTGATTACATTAATTTGAGTTTTGCTCTTTCGCTTTTAGAAAATCACGGTGAAATAATTGCATACAAGATTGCATAAGGTGCAAGTTTCAATTTGTTTTTTGGTGATTAAACAGATACCTTTGTGCCCAAGGTATTTCATTGCAGGGTAATGAAAACTTAGGTAACAAAATGCTAGATTTTCTAAACTAACTCTGTTTGTACAGGTGCGGTGATAGTCATTATTGATTCATTGTTTGCAAGTTTCTAATACTTTGTGGAAATACTTTAATTGATAAATCACAAAGAGAAACAACATTACTAAACGTTATCATTGTTTTGAAATACTTGTTTGCATCGAAGTTTTCCTCATAAAAAAGAAGTAAACAGCGATGAAATCATGGTGAAATAGATAGCATTAGTGAATAAACAACTAGATTAAAATTAAGCAATAATTGTCGTGTCGTAATTATTATCTATTTTGGGAAGAAAAACAGCCCTAAGAAATATTAACTTGAATTTCAACCCTAGGAAATATTTACTAGAATTTCAGTCCTAGGAAATATTAACTAGAATTTCAGCCCTAGGATATATTAACTAGAATTTCAGCCCTAGGAAATATTAACAAGAATTTCAGCCCTAGGAAATATTAACAAGAATTTGTTCACGAAAGATTACCGTGTACAGCAGTGAAATATTCTCGAGTGAATCAAACGACGTTTTTCAATACACTTACGGAGAAATTCGAAAACAGAACAAAATTACTTTTGTCTTATAAATGATCATGTTTGTTTGTTAATAAACACAATTTAATTCTTATTAAATATGAAAACCTATTTGCTCTAAAAAAAAACACCGCCGGCTTAAAGGATTTGTTTATTGTTATCCGTGGTGAAATCAGAAAAAAAGAAAGCCGTTGTGTGTGATAAATGAGCAAAAAGCACGCGTGCCAAATACATTGCATGTTGAACCTAATCGTTGTGCAATAAGAGCCAGTTTTCGTGTTTTGAAAACAACCGCAACAAAAGTATAAGAGATTTTACTGAAAAACGCTGACATCGATGGACACCTTAAATCTATCAAGTTATTTTATTAGCGATAGATACGTGACTGAATTAAAGTTCTGAAAATAGAAATAGAAAATATGTTGTATATTTTTTTAAAGATTAGTTCATCAAAGCATATAAATTCATTTATAGAGGGTGAATTAATATGCCTGAATTTTGAAAGTAAAGAATGATGATGCATAAAGACTTATAATGCAGGTTTTAACTCAAGTTTTGAAATCCGTTTTGCATCATTTCCTGCGTCCCTTGTCCTTGTCTCATTCTATTTGGGGTCGGCACAACACGTTTTCTTCTCCTATTCTCCCCTGTCAGACGTCACGGCATCATTTACTCCTTTCTCCTTCATAACATTTTTTACACAATGCGTTCACCTTTTCTTTGGCCTTCCTCTTCCTCGGAACAGTCATATCTATCAATATTTTAGTAAAAATGATATTTTTTAGGGTTTTGTACCCCAAAAAATCCAGACTTGGTTAAGTTTTGGTTATTTTTTAAACTACGCACAATTTTTTCGTTTATGACCCATTTAAGCTAAATTGTCGCAGTTGTGCATTGATAAACTACGACTTTTGCATCACCTTTTCATCTTCGAAAATATACTTCGTTTTTATTGCATCGATAAGTAAATTAAAACAATATCTTATCCAAACTTCCATGTGTAAATACATTATTATAAAAAAGTAACACTGTGTCTGTCTGTCTGTTGTATCGGTATTTAAATAAAAATCACATTTTTGAAAAAATACTAAAGAAATATATCTGCAATCCTAATCACACGGCATGATAACTGTTAAAGGACTATAATTGCCCATTGTAAAGCGTAGAATTCTATAGAGAAGAAAAGCAAGATACTCCATGGATATATTTTTAATATTGTTACTAGATTTGTGGTTTTGATACCCTGGATACTATGACATACGTTATGATATTTTTACCCTGTACTGCGTTCCTGTGGTTGAAGAGGACTAAATGTTAATAAAAATAACCGGATCGATCTTAAGGTTAAGCCGGGCTCTTTCTGAGGCACGGAGGAAATTCGCTCCGTGCCTCAGAAAGCAACTGACGCCGTTGTTTACGGTCTGTCATTTTTACGTTTTTAACAGTCGTCATTGGTACCAAGGAGTATTATGTAACCCGAGGAGGCCAGATGGGTAGTCGCTCTATGTACATAGAATAGGAAAAGTGTTGTTCAATGCCATGATTTTCTTGAAAAATCGATGTGACGCCGGCCGCGGTATGCAAAGTGAGGTTATGCGATTTCAAAAACTGTTCACTGTATATACCTTTCAATATTTCAACATCCTGGACCATAACCTGATAAATTAAACGAAGATTTGAAAAATATTAATCACTGTTTTATTTAATACTAGTGGGTTTTACAAGTTTGAACACTGCCTATTGCACGGACGGAACCAGAGAGTAATTTAACAAAAGAAAAGGGCGTTACCATAAACGAGATACATGTGGAGCTCTTTATGTGCTCTTAAACAAGGCACCAAATTTGAAAAAAATATGCAACAATGCCTATGCAGATGATGTCTATATTCCCGTTGAATAAATTCCAACATCCACGTTGACGAAGCCACGGCCAAGAACGAGTTTACTATAAACGCATTTATTCTTTGATAACCTATCAAGTTCGACTGTTTTGATAGTATTATCCATTCATGTTTTGGATTTCGTAAATTGCAAATTAAACTAAAATAACATTCGTTATCAGTTATGTAACTGCATGCGGGTCGAAATGATAAGCCTGTCATTTTTTTCTTGAACGGAATAGAATGCGCTAGATTGTACCTAAATATTGGGTAAATATGATAGGGGCTTAAAACATATTATTTTTAAAATCCAGAACAGTGACACAAGTGAACATGGAATTCAGGGTTAGAATCCGAAGTTGGCTTACTGGCTTTTTAACACACTTTTTTAACTCTTTTTTTTTGGGGTCGTAAACCATCAAATAACTTCCCCGGAGCGGGGGGGAGCGTCAGACTTGTACCGACTAAAACCCACCCATATTCCTTCTATTGCCCTTTACGTTCCAGGGCCGCGGTATCTCTTTCGAACAAGCCGCAACGCTGGCAGGCGGATGCCCTGACAGGCCCCTCTGGCACTCTCTCACTTACAGGAGACCAGAGCATGCACAATATTTAGTTAACCCTTACCTGTAACTTTTAGTGAGTGAGTGACCGCCTAACTGACCAATTAGAACTGGGTAATACGATACTCCTTAGTAATACTGGTTCTCAAAGATTCGATACACCGACTACTTATAAATACTATCAAAGATCTACAAATGATAGCTGGGACCAACATCTTTATGTGATGTAATACCCATCCCATACCCATCCACGGACTGACCTAGGCATGTATGACGTAACCTCAAGGTCGACTCGAACGGCATTTATTATTTCTTAAAAAAAAAAACGTTTCCCCATACTAGGTATGTCTCCTGTATCGCGGGTGCGTTTACAAACATTTAAACTGATATACACGAACAGCCAGACCCTAAACAACTAACTGTGGGCCATACCTACAAAAAATTATATTTTACTTAGCTACAAACTCTTACATCTGTGTTGGACATATTCGGTCTAATTATTATGTTTTTGAAAACAAAATATGCATTTCGTCGTTCAGGTTTTCAATTCATACAATTTTCATAAAATGTTTTTTTTTTTATATTTTACAGGTTCATCTACATACTGGTGAGGCGAAGAATGAGAGCCACCGTTACGGATCCCAGTAAAAAGGAAGAATTCGCAAGATCCAATGAAGTATCTCGGTTTTAACTGTTGTAATGTAAACTAAAATAAGCGTAAAAAATAACGATCTGAATGTGAACGAAAGAGGACTTAGTTGTTTAAAATATTGCCATAAATTAGCTTAGGTAATGCAGAAAGACAGGGGTTTAAAATGACTCATTATAAAGGGTGTGAAAGTACCCTTAACGATGCCGAAAGCCACGTGTTTTGGCCATGATTGCGATATTTTTTTATTCTAGACCATACCTGGGAGCCTTCTATTTACAGAGATATTGGGGGTCAATGTTCTAATTTTATCACATGTTTTTGTTTTTAATCAGAATTTGATATGTCATATATATGAATATTTCAAAAGTTGACCTTAAAGATGTGTCCGCATTCCGCAAGGCTCCACACTATACAATACACTCATTAGCAAAATGTCTAAAGTGCGTTTAAATTGAGTTCTACCCCAAAACATAATTTTACACCCCAAAAAAAAGTTCGTACCCAGCAATAATGTTTGAATAGAATTACTTAATTGATGTACAGAATGCATGACTTCGTGAAGGGTTGGTTTACACATATTTAATAAAATGACCATAAAATAAACAGGATTGAAGTAAATTTTCTCCATGGCAATCTTAGCAAGATTGCTTTTACTGTGATTGTGACAGGACTAAAAGACTGAAATACCAGGCAGCTACATCTTGACTTGACACCTAGATCCTCCTTGCTAGAATTAAAAATGGAGGAAGTGAACTGGGGAAATGCATTTCTTAGCGTTGAAACTGCGCAATACTAGACTTGAAAGAATTTAATTAATTTGATCGTCGTCGTTTGAAAATGGAATAGAATTAGAAATTTGATTCAAAGTTGTAAAAATACCTGTATCTGGTTTATAAGCGAATGGAGGGAATTCTCCAATCTGCTCCAACTTCTAGTACCTCGGGGTCGCTTGTCCAAGGGGATGGCGAAGTAGACCGGATGGGTGAAATGGCGTCAGGTCATTGGAACAACTTGTGACCCACGGATGCCGCTCAAGTTAAAGTGGAAAATATACAAGTCCGTGATTAGACCTGCTGTATGATGATAGCAATTGATAGGATATTAAATTCCAAGGTCCCTTCAGCTTTTTAAGAGTCCCTAAAAATAGGAAAATTGTGAAGCTTTTACACAGATTCCAAAGACTCAACATAATTAGGACTTCTTTTAAAAGCAGTAATTTAACCTACTTAAGTTTCGAAATAGTTTTAATTCCAAACAAATAAGTCTTTGATTAACAACTGTGCATTGTTTGATAAAAAAAAAACTTTGTAAATGAGTAAACTGAGACTGTGTTATGTTATATTTGTAAATTGTTAATATTAAACAATTATATAAGGAAATCTCTATGAAATATACGTTTTGTTATCTTGGATATGAGTCTTATGTTTATTTTGATGAGAAGTTCAATGGTCTATTATCTGTTTGCAAATACAATGGAGCTATGTGGATTAGCAACAGTCTAGTCGGAATTTTCGTCGATTAACTGACGGAGTAAGGCTGTATGTACACTTGTTTTTCTATGCGCTTCAATGGCAAAAAGTTTAATCCTTACTAATATTATAGCGAATGTGAGTTTGTTTGTTACCTCTTCACGCTTTAAAATGGCAGAACCGATTTTAAAGAATTTTGGTACAGAGATAGTTTGGAACCAGGAAACGTACAGAGGCTATTTTTTTTAAAAAAAGAGTGGGATATGAGGGAGAAAGAAGGACGAAACAGGAAAACTTAGCGTTGCTATTACAAATCAATAAGGCGCTACCGAAGTTAACGCGAGCGAAGCCGCGGGCAAAAGCTAGTTAGATAATATTTGTGTTAATAATTCAAAAAATCACCACTGGAGAGACTGTTAAAGATCTACAAATGACAACCGGGACCAACGGCTTAACCTGCTTTCCGAGGCACGGAGGAAACTCAGTATGTAACGGATGGTCACCAATCCACAGACTAACCTAAGCAAGCGCGGCTTAACCTAAAGATCGACCCGAGCTGCTGCTATTATTTAGCCACAACTCCTCTATTTTTTTTTTATAAAAAAGCGATTTGTTATTTTATGAAAAGCAGTTTTGACTCAGATCTGTCCGCACACAGTCTTAGTGTTGCTAACGATTGTGTGAAAACCCATGAGCTCTTCAGTTAAGAATATTTAGATGAGATAATTGTTGTTATGTTAATCATAGAAAGATTTGTTAGCTAATTATACCAAAGTCCCACTAATTCAACCTAAGTCACTTAAGTGTGTTATTGTACGTGTGACGTTTAGCGTTTTGTAAGTTGTCCTCTTTAGAATTGCGAATCGTGTTGTATTCTAATACTTGCCCACAAAATGTGAAGAAATGTATAAAAACTTGGATTTTGCGGATCCTTTAAATTTCAACCATTGATTTTTGCGGAATGAAAAAAAAACATATAACTTCCCCCGCTCCGGGTGTAGCGGTGGGGAGTGTCAGTGTTTTACTGAGTAAAACTCACCCATATTCCTACTATTGCCTCTTTCGAACAACCCGCAAACCCTGGCCCATATCTACCTTAAACACAAATTTTACCAATGGTCCGGCCCGTGTTGCAGTGATGTTTTCCCGTACCCAGTTAGGCCCACATTCACGTTCCTCACTAATTCCCTTTATTATAAGAGTCACTATGAATCATGATGAATTGCTGATTAAAGAAAACCACACGAAACTGTTTGACTTTATGATGTCGTAATTTTACAGGTGTTTTTCAAAGTCTGCTGAAGTTACTTTGACAAATTATCACGAGACAATAAGATAAGAACATAAGTCTAGTAATTAATCCTTGTTTGTGATTTTTATTCCCGTTTATTTTTTTATATTTTTTTTTTTTTGCGTACGGGTCATCATTACATAACTTCCCCGCTCTGGACGCAGCGGGGGGGGGGAGTGTCAGACTTATAGTGACTAAAACCCACCCATATTTCCTCCCACCCGTCCCTTGCAAGAGCCAGCCCGCACTACTGAGCCAGTAAGTTAAAGTAGTCCATAAATAATATCACTTAGATCCAGCCTGTCCCTTGCTGTCCCTCAGCGACGCCCTAAGCCGAGGCTCGTACCCTACAGGGGGTGCCCTTAGCGTGTAGGCGTTTAGTTTGTAAGTTTTTACCCTGGCTGGAGGTCTTAATTTCTTAAGGCATCCACAGGATTCGCCCGGTTAAGCAGACGACAACCTCCTTGGTTGAACTGCGATATGCTATTTATAAAAAAAAAAAACATGTTTCCTGTATTGCCCTATATGTTCCAGCCGCGGTATCTCTTTCAAGCAACCCGCAATCCCGGCAGGAACACTAAGGTGTTCTTAAACGACATAGCAAAATATTCTTCGACTTGAAATAGTAAATTAAATTTACAGTAGCCAGCTCCTTGAGTTATGAGTCGAGCTACACGATAACCAACAAATGCTTGCACCGACTGTATAAGTTCACTCAAATCTGTAAGGTTATCTTTTTCAAAAGACTTCCTTAGACAATAATCCGCATGATCTTCACGTGAGTTCTCCAAGATTATGTTTAGACTATTAACCTCTGGGTTTGTTTTGGCTGTTTTTTTAAAGTACTTAATCACCAAAAAGCAGGCCTCATATAGTTTTAAAGAAACGACGTGTAAAACCTTTTTTGCAAAATATACATTACTAGCGACCGCCCTTGCTTTGCACGGGTGCAATGTAGACACTCATCATCATTTGCCTAGCCTTTTCCCAACTATGTTGGAGTCGGCTTCCAGTCTAACCGGATAATAGACACTAATATTATACAAATAAACCTTCCTCTTGAATCTTTCTATCTATTGCTGAAGACTGTATTAAAATCCGTTGAGCATCATCAAATAACTAAGCGAAAAGACTGTGGACTTCTTTTAATACTTTGTAAAGATAATCATTTAGCACCTAAGTATTTCTGTCCAAATATCTTAAACCGAAATCGAACAAAAACATTTGTTACAATAAATACGAGCTGGGATTCACGAACATAAATTCTGAACGAAAAACGACATGTAGGTATTCTCTTACTACGTCGTATTTAATCTTGATAATGACTAGAGGCATTTGGAAACATGTCGTTCAGTTTTATTTACTGAACTTGTCGTAAAAAGTCTCTAATGTAAGCAGAGTAATTGAGGTTGTAGGTTCACTCCATTTGACTTGGGACCTTATTGGTGATACCTACCTCTTGATGTTTTTTTTTAAAGCAATTGTATTGATGAAAAGTTAGGGCCTTCGTGGTGGCCCACATCCTTTTATAAGGAAGCTGATGGTGGAAGGAGATGGTGTTCTATTCAGTGTTACACAACGTTCAAAGTCCAATGTTTCTTAGACTCTAGGAACCACGAATTTCAAGAAAGAAACTACTCTCCTACACATAAACGTCAACTTCATGTTTTAACAAAAGAAGACTGATGTAACATCTTAATAATAGAACTAGATAAAGCAAACCCACGTCATGAACTGAACAATGTCCCTGCTAAGTCCAAGGTAAATTCCTCGTCATTAAATATCTCATACAATATTTTGTTTAATTAAGTTGTTTTTCATGTCTGTCTGTGTGACACTCAAAAACTGGGATTTATTTGTTTTTTTTTTTTGGATTAGTCTTTTCAAAACATAAAAAAATACAAGTAATAACCAGATATTACAAACGAAACAAAATTGCAAAAAAGGGAGTGTTGCTTTTAGGAAACACTGAGTTCGAGAGTCGTAATTTTTGGTATTAGTTTTTTAGTTAGAAATGTAGACTACGAGCTACAGTGCGTGATTTCAGTACGATATCAATTATTTTAAATGAGGCTTTTATACGGTGTTGCGTACAGTCTACACAATTATAAGTATAGATGATTATTCGTTAGGCTGATTCACTAGTCCAGCCTTACTAATATTATAAAAGCGAAAGTGATTTTGTTTGTGACCTCTTCACGCTTAAATGGCAAAACCGATTTTGATGAATTTTGGTACAGAGATAGTTGGAACCCTAAAAACGGACAGAGGCTATTTTTTTTAAAGTTAATAAAAGTGAGAAATGAGGGATAAAGAGGGAAGAAAAGGGAAAACTTAGCTTTGCTATTACAATAAATCAGGCGCAAGGGCAAAATCTACAGATAGCAGGTACCTGCAAATCAGGAAAGGGGAACCGTGTTACCCCGAATTTAACGCGAGCGAAGCCGCGGGCAAAACTATGCGGGTTAGTAGGTACTCTATAAATCAAGAATAATGAATTACATCGTGACAAAGATATTCTTGTAACTTATAATAAAAGCTTTGTACAAGGAATCCCACGTCCATTTTGAACAAGACTGGAATCGTGTGAATGACACCGTACAAGTGGACATAATATGTACTTGATGAAAGCGGTAAAGGTCCGAAAGTTACTTGTGCCTTCTTGCTTTGTGTGTATCTTTTTGTGATTGAAGTATTTACAGGAAATGTCTCTTTTCTTTATGTAGAAATCTTCATGGAACCTAACGTTTGTGAAAAAGGTTGACTTCATTTTCGTAATTTGTACAACGACACTCTTAAAGAACTATCAATAAATGTGACAATGGATTCCATGTATTAGGTTACCTAGAAAAGCCTTTGTCTAATTCCCAGAAGAATGGAACGTAGAAGACGATCTTCAATAATCCCCAGTCAGTTCGTGTAGGAGTTGCAAAAACCCTCTTTTCGAAGATTCAATAAAATGTTCTGACGGCATTCTTGATAAATCCTGACAAATATTGACACAGAAATAAAAACCTTACGTCACATACTGATAAAGGTACTTTGACGTCACTAACTCTTTAGTCGCAACGTTTACGGGAAAATGATAAAAGTCATCAAATAGGATAATTCAGAAGAGCCATTTGACGAAACCCAAATAAGCACAGGTGTATCTAATAGCTATGTTTAATACTAAGTTACAGGAGTTAAGTCCATTGCCATCAAATGGATGTATCCAGTTTCAGATTCCGTGGCTGCTACAAAGAATTTTCTATTGGAAGAAATATATAGTAGGTACTATAACACTGCTTAATCCAATAATCACAACCAACGGATAGGAAATCATCAAATAACTTCCCCCACTCTCGGCGAGGCAGAATGGAGTTTCAGACTTGTACTGACTAAAAGACACCCATGTTCCTTCTATTGCCCTTTATGTTCCGGGGCCGCGGTATCTCTTTCGAACAACCCGCAACCCCGGCAGGCGTTGGCCCTGGCAGGCCCCTCTGCTTTGCTGACATCTCTTTGAGGCGCACGTGGAACACTAACACGCCGTCGACACGACCTGTCGTCACTGGACGGACGGACGGTGAGCTACCCATTGCTCACCGTCCATAGGCCCGCATCTACGGTGCCGAGAGTCGTCTAGCGACGCCCGACGCCCGGAGCGTCTCCTGCGGCCGCTGGGTTGGTTTGAGGGAGAGAACTCCCTCAAACGCCCAGCTGGTGGACTGCCCATGGACAAATTTGTCACGTCAAGAAGTATTTTCAATGCACGACTTGTTTATAGTTAATTTAAGAAATTGTTCAATAACTCTCGAAAGCGTTTTGAAAAATTTGCTGGACTGTCTTGATTTTTTTGTCATTTTTCTGCAAAGTGCCTCCTATTACACGTAACTACATTTTTATTGACCGATGTGTAAAGAGAGTGATGTTTACAAGGGCGATATATTTTATGGTTTCCATTTTTACTGCGCGATAAATGTAAAAACTTCGAGCCTATAAAGTTCGGTAAGCATCAATACAGTGGGTGGACAGCCCAATCTAATATTTCGCGTGTTTTAAATAATGTTTGGAAGCACATTCGAAGGCAGAAAAGTTTTACAATAGCGATGTCTGGTGCAGACATTCGGATACGAAGGAATCGAGCCAGAACATTGAGATAAATTTACTGGAAGATTGCCTAAAGAAAATATTTTAATCTAGTTTTCAAAACTAAGATGATTTTGAAAAACAAAAAAAGTTACTTAACATAAACTAACTTAATAAACTTAAAGTGTCGTAGTGCTCCTCCATAAAGCTGTCATGCGGAAACGTGCCCAGAAGATTATCAGCATTGCCACGTTGAATGGTGATGGTAATTATTTGGCCGAAGAAAGAGCCAACCCTCTTGTCAAGCGAAGTGTAAACCAATCGCTAGTCAGCGTAAAATATTTTTAAAAAGAAAACGAGCGTTTTGACCCTAAACAGCTCAAAACTGTAACTACCAATTAGGTCAAAGTACTTACGCCGTTTGAGGCCGCAAAACAGCCGCAGCAGCCTTTAAAAAAAAATATATTTATTTTGACTGGTGTATTTTTACATAGGCCTCCTCTCTTTGAAAGGATAATGGAAATATTGCGCCAAGCAGGCCCACGGAGTTGTCGCTAGCCTAGTCGCAGAGTTCTTGAAAACAATTTGTCACTTTTTCCAACAGAATTCAGCACCTATGAAAACAGCAACAACATGAACAGAGGGAAGAAAGAGATACCGCGACCACAAATAAAAAAAAAAAACTCAAAATTCCGCTGAAACAAACTCCCTTCCGCTCCGCCCAGAGCGAAGGAAGTTATTTGATGATTTCCCAACCACAAAAAAGAGATATTGCGAATAAGTAGGAACCTAGATAAAATTCATGGTTTAGTTAAAAAAAGTAATCGAGAGAATACCAATCGAGTCTGCATGAAAATCTATAAAGTTTCCTTCGTCACGACATTTAATTTTATTTTCGTTTCATCTCTGTCTCAAAAGAAAATTTCACGACACCAGATCTTGCTTTTAGATAGAATATAGAACGAAAATTAGTTCTGCAGGACGTAGGCTATAGATAGGTAGGTATTATGTGCATGTCATTAGCAATTTAAAAACTGGGGACAGATACTATTGGCTAAGACTTGGCAATGCTCCCCGAGTGGTCCGCGTTGGGCGCTGAAACAGCTGGACCGGGAGCTCCTCCTGGAAGCCTCGATCGTGCAGGCCTGGGTGTCATCACCGGACAGGCCTGCCGACACTAACCACGAGGCGGACTGGTTCCAGGAGGCCATGTCTGAGATCTGTGACGTGGCAATGCCCCGAGTCCGGTCTGGAAGCGCCCGGCGTCAGGTGTACTGGTGGTCGCGCGAGCTGACGGCACTGCGAGATGCATGCGTCGCTGCGCGACACCTGTACGCCAGGCACCGCAGGCTCCGCATTCGAGCACCGGATGCGGCAGCCATCGAGGCGGAGCTGTATGAGGGGTACAGAGCGGCGAAGACCGCCCTCCTAGAAGGTGTCTTGCGGGCCAAGGATCTGGCCCGCGAGGAGATGCTGGAGTCTCTGGACGGGGATCCGTGGGGGCGCCCATACAAGATGGTGCGGGATAAACTCCGCACCAGGGCCCCCCCGCTGACGCAGAGTCTCCGGCCCCAACTAGTTGAGGATGTGGTGAGCGCTCTGTTCCCTTCGCGAGGGGAGCATGCTCCTCCGCCCATGGCTCCGCCGCTTGCGGTGCCACAAGCGGACCACGAGGACAACGACGACGACGACGTTCCGGAGGTGACTGGGGTGGATCTGAGAGCGGCGGTGGGCAGGCTGAAAGCAAAAAACACCGCCCCGGGACCCGACGGCTTGCATGGCAAAGCCTGGGTCCTGGCCCTGGAGGCTCTCGGGCCCCGACTACTAGGGCTCCTAAGCGCATGCTTGGAGAGAGGCCAGTTCCCACTTCGTTGGAAGACGGGGAAGCTGGTCCTCATTCAGAAGCCGGGGCGCCCTGCGGACTCTCCGTCCGCATTCCGGCCCATTGTGCTGCTCGACGAGGTGGGCAAGCTCTTTGAAAGAGTAATTGCAAACCGCCTCGTCGGGCACCTTGTGGGGACGGGGCCGGATCTTGCGGAGCACCAGTATGGTTTCCGCAAGGGGCGCTCGACGGTGGACGCCATCATGCGCGTGAGAGCCCTCACGACGGGGGCTGCAGTGTCCAGGGGTGGGGTTGTCGTGGCGGTGTCTCTCGACATCGCTAACGCGTTTAACACCATGCCCTGGGGCTGCATCAGGGAGGCACTCCAATACCACCGGATGCCGACCTATCTTCGTCGTGTGGTCGGGGCATATCTGACGGACAGGGCCGTCATATACCCCGGTCGCTCTGGAGAGTGGAACCGGCGAGAGATGTCGTGCGGTGTCCCACAGGGATCGGTCTTGGGGCCGCTCCTGTGGGACATCGGCTACGACTGGGTGCTGCGCGCCGACCTCCCCAGCGGCGTCAGTGTAGTTTGTTACGCTGACGACACGCTCGTCCTGGCTCAGGGGGGGTCGCACCAGGCGGCAGCCGACAATGTGACACGCGGGGTTGCGATAGTCGCGGAGAGGATCCGGCTACTGGGTCTCGAGGTGGCCTTGCACAAATCCGAGGCCATGGTTTTTCATGGCCGCGGAAACACGCCACCGTCGGGATCCCAGTTGACGGTAGGAGGGGTTCGCATCGGCGTCGGGTCGACGATGAAGTACCTGGGAATCGTCCTCGACAGCCGGTGGAACTTCGTCGAACACTTCCGACGTTTGGCTCCCAAGCTCGAGCGGACGGGGGCTGCTTTCAAGCGGCTCCTGCCCAACCTCAAGGGGCCAAACGCCTCCTGCCGTAGGCTCTATGCCGGAGTCGTGCGGTCCATGGCCCTTTACGGGGCCCCAGTATGGGCGCGTACTTTAGGGCGGCGCGCCGCCCACTATCTGAACGCGCCCCAAAGGGTGGTGGCCATACGGCTTGTCCGGGGCTACCGCACGATCTCCGGCGAGGCAGCAAGCCTCCTTGCCGGACTGCCACCGTGGGATCTGGAGGCGATAGTCCTCGCGCGCCTGTTTGAGTGGCGCGCGGAGGCACTACACCGGGGGGAAAACCCACTGCCGCGGCAAGTTGCCGCTCGGCGGGCAGACCTCCGGTGCGATCTCATGGTGGCATGGAGAGAGCGACTGTCGCAACCCCGTGCAGGGCACGCTACAATAGTGGCGGTAAGTCCCCTCTTTGAGGAGTGGCTGGAGAGGCGTCATGGCGTCCTCACCTACCGCCTGACGCAGGTCCTCACCGGACACGGAAGTTTCGGGAGGTTCCTGCACATCATCGGGCGGGAGGAAGCGCCCGGGTGTCACCATTGTGACGATCGCCCGGAGGACACGGTGGAGCACACAGTGGCGATCTGCCCGGCTTGGGCGGAGCACCGCCGTGCCCTCGTAGAGGCGATCGGCGGCGGCGATCTCTCGCGTCCGGCCCTGGTTCAGGCCATGGTCCGGAGCGAGAGGGAATGGGAAGCGGTCACCACCTTCTGCGAAGCAGTAATGTTAGCGAAGGAGGTGGCCGGGCGTTTGAGGGAAAGAACATCTGCCCAACCCAGCCGCCGCGGGAGACGCCCATGGCGCCGGGCGCCGCGAGACGACTTCCGGCCACCGTAGATGCGGGCCTGTGGGCGGTGAGCAATGGGTAGTTCACCGTCCGTCCGTCGATTGACGACAGGCCGTGTCGACGGCGCGTTCGTGTTTCACGCGCGCCTCAAAGAGAGTCAGCAAAGCAGAGGGGCTTGCCAGAGCCTCTGCCTGCCGGGGTTGCGGGTTGTTCGAAAGAGATACCGCGGCCTCGGAACGTCAAGGGCAATAGAAGAAACATGGGTGGGTTTTAGTCAGTACAAGTCTGACATGCCCCCCCGCTCCACCCAGAGCGGGGGAAGTCATTGGATGATTTCCCACCCGATAAAAAAAAAAAAAAAAAGACTTGGCAATGCTGCTTATGGGCACTTCTACTATTAATGCCACGTGAACGATTTTTTTCACGCCTAGTAATTCTTTTGAATTCTTAGTCATAGTAATTACTGTTAAGTTTCTCGAATTTTAGGGTTCCGTACCCTAAAAGGTAAAAATCGGAATCTTTATTGGATCACTTTTATGTCCGTCTGTATGTCTCTCCGTCTGTCTGTAAATAGCATTTATCTCGGAAACGCGTGGAGCTACCGAGTTGAAATTAAAAACCTATACCCAGGTTGTGCTCCCTTTGTGCTGTAAAAATGCAACCCTCTACATAAGTCTACGCAATAAAAAGGTATGGCCGATTATGTCGCAAGGCATACGGAACCCTCGCTGCGCGAGAATGACTCGCTCTTGGTCTTTTTTTTGTAGATGTAGGTATGTTAGATAATCCAAAATATATTCTTTAGGCTGAATTTTAGCCGCGGTTGCCAAACTTAAAGGAGACTAGCCAAGGACCACTGTCGAGAAATTGTCTGGATATCAGATGAAATCAAAATTTTCAGCTCTTTAAAATTAAGATTACGAAAGTCTAACAATTGACTTACTTATAAAATTTTTGTTTAAATTAAAAATGTCTAGGTTTAACAAAGATAAAACAGAACTTTATATTTGTGGTTTCATCACTAAGAATTTTATGTACACTGTATCGTAATTACGTATTTATTCGTTAATTGAACAATAAAATCTCTTAGAATAAATAAAACCAATTTCTCTTGTATCGTGGGTGCCTTTTCAAACATTGAAACGCTGTGTGCGATTCAAGTTTTGTTACAAACAGACCAGAAACAATTATTTGTAGGCCATACAAATATTTGTTCCGTTCGTGGATTGAACTTGCGACAGGTAATGCAGCGGTTAATTGCTCGGCCACTGCGCCAGTCGTGTCAGAAGAAAAATTCATATTTTATTTAATATCAAGTGAAATGTGACCAACGATTAGTCAGTCATGCAGCAGCAGGAACTTTGCGTTAAAACGTTAGCTTAAGTCGGTATACATTTTCTATTTAATAAAGAAAACGGTATATTATTCCTCAAGGTGCAGGTTTAACCTAGAGTTGGTTGCAGAATATTACGTAGAGATAAACTAGGATAACGTAGTCAAGAAATTTATTATGTTTTCACAAGAACTGTTTTTAATAGAATGTCTTGATACACTTTTCTAAAACAAAATTCGACAGACATACCATGGAACGGTTTCTAGTTAATCTAAACATACATAATTATTTTTCTAACCAGCTTGGTCATAACGGAGGTGCAGTGACAGCCTGGTGGCGTCGTCGTTGGGATGTCAGGTCATAGGTGCCGAGTTTGAACCCAAGGCGCGCACCTATCGACGACAGGCCGTTAGTGTTCCACCTCAAAGAAATGTTAGCAAAGCAGAGGGACCCGCCAGGGTCACCGCCTGCCGGGGTTGCGGGTTTTTCGAAAGAGATACTGTGGCCCCGGAACGTAAAGGACAATAGAACGAACATGGGTGGGTTTTAGTCAGTACAAGTCTGACATTCCCCTCCTCTCCCGCGCCGCTCAGAGTGGGAAAAATTATTTGATGGTTTCCAATCCGCAAAAAAAGGCACGCTCCTCTGATTTTTAAAATCATGGGCGTATTGTATAATTATCGCTAGCTTCGGTGAGGGAAACATCGTTAGGAAACCAGAATGCCTGAGAGATATTTCTCGACGGCATGTTAGCCAATCAGAGGCCTATGGGCGGCATAGAAACTCTAACAGGTTAGTCACTAACCTCACAATTAAGAAAGATAGACGGAGATTTGATCAGAGACGACACGGTTGGCGCAGTGGTTGTGAGATCGGCTGCTGCGCTGCGTTTCGCTGGTTCGAATCCCGCTCGGAAGATATATTTGTAGGTATGGCCTACATATAGTTGTTTTGGTTCTGGCTGTTTGTGTATGTGAGTTTAAATGTTTGTAAACGCACCTACGATACAGGAGAAATTCCTAGAGAGGGGCAGCGCTTTTTTTTAAAAAAAAAAAGAACACTGTCCAAGGAGAAAACATATCACATTGCAAACTCATTCAATAACTAGAAATACGATCTACCTATCTATCAAAGATCAAACAAAAATGATCACAATACCATCTGATAAATTGATTAAAACATTGAATGATGAGTAGATACCTACGCATATCCATTTCATAAAATAATTCATTTCCATTACTTTCATATCAAAGAACCCTTTTCAAGTTATTGGTATGAAAAATGAGTTTTCTTATAACATTATTGAGGCCAAAGCATCAGGGGAATCCTGGATATTAAACTTATTACTAGATGTTGAGAAAGATAGGTCTCATATTATAATAACATTATTCTCTTAAGTAAGAAAATAATGATGCAACTTTATAATATCGATAACTTTAGTTTTATGTAAGTTAACATTACACCTGTAATCTAGGAAGGGTTGTGGACATGTAAACTTATAATATTATTGGTTTAAATTTCAAAACTTTTTTTTTGCGGATCGTAAATCTTCAACCTTCCCCTGCTATGAGCGGAGCGGGGAGGAGTGTCAGACTTGTTTGCAATTTTTTTTTATAGCAGCCTGTCTCTAATATGAATCATGATCAATGTGTATGCATACCTGTTATTTTCATCGTTGCTGAAATGCAGTTTTTAGATGTTAGTTTATTTCAGTTTGTATGTATGTAACTGTGCTGTTGGTGTGTTTATTATAAACTAATTTCAGAATGTTATAACCCCGTTCGGAAAGTCTTGAGTGAACGTGAACTAAAACATTGGTTTAAATAAAAAGAAAACAGGTTTTAACTAGTTAAACTAAGTTTTTATGGTTTACTAGCTTTTGCCTGCGGCTTCGCTGGCGTTAGTTTCGGGGTAACAAAGTTCGCCCTGCGCCTTATTGATTTGTTATAGCAACGCTAAGTTTTTCCTTTTCTTCCCTCTTTCTCCCTCACTTCCCACTTTTTTCAAAAAAAATATTAGCCTTGTCCGTCTCTTGGTTCCCAACTATCTCTGTACCAAAATTCATCAAAATTGGTTAAGCCATTAAAGCGTGAAGAGGTAACAAACTCACTTTCGCTTTTATAATATTAGTAAGTATAATACAGTGTAATTTTGATCCTTTTGTAACATCCATCCAACCTGCGTTATACAAATAAATTGATTTGATTTAAACCAATCTCAAATTCGAACATCTATCTACATAACCAAAAGCCACTACTCATCCCACCAATTCATCAAGACCAGATTTCGGGCCATTAAACAGGATGATTATACTAAATTGTATTTTGACAGTTCACTAGTCCGTTTCGACAAGCAATGAGTACCGCAGCGACCCGATTTCAGCCTGACAGGCGCTTAACGACGATTGATAGAATAATTTACTCGATACTAGATGCCGTATACTGGTTTTATTGCTTAGATTGTTGATGTATTATGATTTGTGATCCGCGAAAAATTCGGGTAAATTTCGTTGAGTGGGGAAGAGAATATTTAGGTTGATGGTTGACTAAGATGTGTTGAGTCAGAAGATCAAGCACGGATCTCGTTATCAACCAACTAGCTTTTGCCAACGACTTTGCTGGCCTCTTTACCTATTACACGGAAATGTTTTAAATCAAATCTGATGTTACAGCGTTAGCACTTAAGTATGAGAGGACAGCGTAGGCCCGACAATAAGTCATTGCTTACTTTACAAAAAGTAAAATAAAATAATACGTTAACATAAGTTAACAAGCGTCCGAGAATCTACAAGGCCAACCATGTCCACTCATTCACAAGGAATTGGTAGAAAAGAATCTATACAAATTAAACTTAGCATATAAGTACCTAATAATATTAATGATATTTGGAATCGGTGCAATAATTCCGAAGATTATACTCAAGCGTACAAACAACCGGGGCTGCAAGTTATTCGAAAGAGATACCGCGGCCCCGGAACTTAAAGGGCAATAGAAGGAACATGGGTGGGTTTTAGTCAGTAAGAGTCTGACACTCCCCTCCGCTCCGCCCAGAGCGAGGAAAGTTATTTGATGATTTCCCACCCTAAAGAAAAACAAGCGTACAAAGAAACATTTGCTCTTAATATTCTTTTCCTTCTTATGTATGAAATTTTCGAGTCACAGTTTTATTTAACATACTCCGAAACGGCTTGACCGATTTTTAGGATATTGTATATGTATATTCGGTAGGTCTCAGGTTATGTCGTAATCAATTTTTCATATGCCTAAGTGACACGCCCTCTTCAGAAAGGGATCTGAGTAGCGGGCGCAACCGCTGAGCACAGTTAGTACAGATTTCACAAATGCAAGACTTCATCAACAACTCACTGTTCCATCGTGTTGTTTGTTCCGTTACATATCATGTACAATTCAATATTTATCTATTGAATATTGGTAGTAAACAACTAAGTTGTTTTAAGACTTAAACCCACTACGTTTTAATTCTTTGAAAGTAGAAATAATACTGCTTTCTTTTTTATTTTTTGTACCGTTTTTCTTTTTCGTTAAAGGTCTTTTTAGCCGTCTATGCTATCTACAATAAATAAAAAACCTTCATGGCTGATTTTTTTGTATTCGTTATTTGTAAATATACTTACTATAAATTATCATACTTTTTTACTCATTGCTAAATGATTATTATTAACGGTTCTAGCATATTTTTCCGGCAAACTGTAAATTTTCATCAATTTGTCCTCCTTTAAAGATTTCCATTTTGTCATATTCTTTGCTGCTTCAGGTCCATGTAGAAACCGGTTTTTTCCTGAGATTATTCTCACATCTTTTATAGAAACACAGGTAGATAAATACCTGTGTTTCTTTTGCTATCTGCTATTTATATTATAAATGCGAATGTTTGGATGGATGTCTGATACTCAATCACAACAGATCGTCTGATCTGGATGAAAATGTACACGATTAATTATAGTTTAGAATAGGACATAGCTACTTTATCCCGAAACACACATCAAAATCACACGAACGCGAAAGTCGCGGGAATTACTATGTATAACTTCAAAAGGCTGTGTTTGTGTGAGTTTAATTGTAAACGCACCCACGATACAGAAGAAATCCCTAGTGTGGGGCAACGTTTATATTAAAAGTAAAAAAAAAATATGGGGAGTTTGTAATACCTCATAGGATCATAATAAAATTACCTCCCAACGGACGTCAAATACTCCGGCGTATTGTCGGTACTCATCCGTTTTTGCAACGATGAGTTATCGAACGAGCTCGCACGGGGGTTGTAAGAGATTTGAAATTACGTTTCCGTTCAATTTCGTCCATTAGCACCCTTTGCTTTGCGTCAATGTACCTGAATGCTTCTACGAGGGGATGTCTGTCTGAAATAATGTTATTTGCGCGAGGCAACGGCAGTTTGAAATTCTCTTTCTATAGCATCGAACATTTCGTGTAAGGTTCCGTAGTGGTTCTCCCTTTTTTGCGGATGGGAAATCATTAAATAACTTCTCCCGCTCTGGGCGGACTGGAGGCCTTCAGACTTGTACTGGCTAAAATCCACCCATGTTCCAGGGCCGCAGTAACTTTTTCGAACAGCCCGCAACTCCGGCAGGTAGAACAACCCGGGCAGGATGGTTGGCCTCGGGGGACCACCCCACAGTGCTTGCGTCCACGTCGCGTCCCCTGGAAACGACCCAGTTCTGACCACCGTAACGGAGTGGCAGACTGGGTTGGCCAAAGTGCACTGTGCTCTCGTAGCTATCCAAAATCTTTGCCTTGACAGTTACGAACCTGCGGAATCATGCCGAAACCTTCGCGGGACGCCTGCGGGCGGTTTTTAAAAGACAAAGGCCCTTCTCAGGGCCAACCCAAAGGCCCTTCTCAGGGCCAACGCAAAGGCCCTTCTCGGGGCCAACCCAAAGGTCCTTCTCAGGGCCAACCCAAAGGCCCTTCTCAGGGCCTCTCTGGGTCTATTTCTCCCCAAACCGCCCTCTCTCGGACTTTGAGGATTTCCTGGAGGTTCTAACCGCAGTGGTAGGGAGGGCGGCGCCGCGACAGGTTATGGTGTTGGGCGACCCGAACGCCAAGTCGACGGCCTGGGGCAACCCGGCCACCGGTTGCAACGTCCGTGGTCGCGCCCTCGAGTTTTGGGCGGCATCATGCGGTGTGTCCCTCCTCAACAGGGGGTCGGTCCACACGTGTGTGCGGCAGCAGGGAGGGTCGGTGGTGGACGTCTCGTTTGCCACCCCCGCGCTAGCCACTCGCGTCGTCAACTGGCGTGTAGAGATGGTGGAGACCTTGTCGGACCACCGATATGTGCGGTTCGACATCTCCACCCGGCAAGGGCGGGGGATGTCCCGCTCTGGGCAATCTCCCTTCCCGCGGTGGGCACTCACCCGCCTGGACCGGGAGGCAGCGAAGGAGGCAGCCTTTCTCCAGGACTGGCTGTCGCCCCCTGTTGCGGTCCTAGACGTGGACGCCGCAGCGGTCCGACTCAGGGGGTCGCTGACCGAGGTGTGCAACTCCAGCATGCCTCGGTCTCGCCGCCCGCCTCCCCGTCGCGCCGTCTATTGGTGGACGGAGGAGCTGACGGGGCTCCGGGCTGCCTGTGTGGCGGCCAGAAGGGCCTACGCGCGGAGCCGACGGCGCAGCGCCCAAAACCGAGTACAGGCAGAAGAGGACCGCCTATACGCCTCTTATCGAGAGGCGACGATGGTCCTCAAGTCTGCGATGGGAGCTGCAGAAGACTCGGCGAGGGCCGAGATGCTGGAGGGTCTCGACAGGGATCCTTATGGGAGACCATACAGGGTGGCGCGGAACCAGCTACGCCCCTTTGGTCCCCCACTGACGGAGACCCTCGAGCCAGTGTTGCTGGACGGGGTGGTCCGGTCCCTGTTTCCGCGCAGGACCGACTTCACCCCACCAACTATGGATCCCCCGCAAGGGGCGGCTTCGCCGGAGGAGGAGGTCCCCCCGGTGACGGCGGCGGAGTTTCGCGCTGGGGTTCTCAGCCTCCGCGCGAAGAAGACGGCACCCGGACCAGACGGCGTCCCCGCACGGGTGGTGGCGATCGCCGCCTCCGAAATGGATGACAGGTTTCGGGACCTCTTCAGCGCTTGTTTCACTGCTGGGAGGTTTCCGAAACTGTGGAAGGAGGGGCAGCTATGCCTCCTCCGAAAGGAGGGACGCCCGGTGGACTCTCCATCGGCATACCGGCCCATCGTCCTGCTCGATGAGGTCGGTAAGTTGTTCGAGGGGATTGTCGCCTCCCGGCTTGATAGCTTTTTGCGGGGGGTTGGGCCCAACCTGTCGGACGCCCAATTCGGTTTTCGACGAGGGCGTTCGACTATCGATGCGCTAGCCCTACTCAAGGGCCAGGTGAAGGAGGCGGTGGACGCGGGAGATGGAGTGCTGGCGGTGTCATTCGACATTGCCAACGCCTTCAACTCCATGCCCCACGCGACAATATTGGAGGCGCTCCGGTATCACGGCGTGCCGCAATACCTGCGCAACCTCCTAGCCAGCTACTTGGAGGGCCGAGAGGTTCTCCTCGTTGACAAGAGGGCCATGGTGAGGCGGTACGGCGCAGAGTCCGGTGTTCCGCAAGGGTCGGTGCTCGGACCTCCCCTGTGGAACATCGGGTACGACTGGATCCTGCGGGGAGTACTCCTCCAGGGCACGAGTGTCATCTGCTACGCGGATGACACCCTCCTCATTGCTCGGGGGAAGAACTTTGGGGATGCGGCCTGTCTGGCCTCGGCTGGCGGGTCCTTGGTTGCAGAGAGGATCCGCCGCCTGGGATTGAAGGTGGCGCTGCACAAGACTGAGGCCGTGTTCTTTCGCGGGCCTCGGCAACGCTGCCCTCCTCCCGATGCTCACATTGTCGTGGGGGGCGTCACGATAGGGGTCCAGCCCCAGATGAAGTATCTGGGCCTGGTGCTGGACGACAGGTGGCGGTTTGGCCCGCATTTCAGCGGGCTGTCGACGCGCCTGTTGAAAGCCGCGGATGCTTTCTCGTGGCTCCTCCCGAACTTGGGGGGGCCCAAGGCGAAATGCCGGCGCCTGTATTCGGGCATCTTGAGGAGCATGGCCCTATACGGGGCCCCCATCTGGGCCGACTCCCTACACAGGAGGGAGAACGCGACTGCCATCCGCAAGCCACAAAGGGCCATTGCACTGAGGGTGGCAAGGGCCTACCGCTCGGTGGGTTTTTCGGCGGCGTGCGCTCTGGCCGGCACCCCTCCTTGGGAGTTGGAGGCCTGGGTGCTCGCCAGAGTGTACGAGTGGACCGCGCAACGGAAGGCGCTCGGGGAGCGCCCCGTCGCCGAGGAGCGGGAGGCCGTGCGGCGAGAGGCGAAGGAAGCCATCGTCCTCCACTGGACGGAGGACCTCGCTGCAGCCGCCTTCGGCCGCCGGACGTTGGACGCGATCGGTCCGGTTCTGCAGGGCTGGCTCGAGCGGTCCCACGGTTTCCTCTCATTCCGCCTGGTGCAGGTGTTGTCCGGCCATGGCTGTTTCGGATCGCACCTGCACCGGATCGGGAGGGAGGAGACCCCGGTCTGCCACGACTGCGGCGCGGCGGAGGACACGGCCCAGCACACCCTCGAAGTATGCCCGGCTTGGTCCGAACAACGCCGCGGTATGACCGCGGTAGTTGGACAGGACCTCTCGCTTCCCGGCGTCGTCAACGCCATGCTGGAGAGCGAGGAGGCCTGGGCAGCGGTTGCCTCCTTTTGCGAGGATGTCATCTCGCAAAAAGAGGAGGCGGAGCGCGCTCGGGAGGACGACCCTCTCGCTGCGCCGCTCCGCAGACGACGAAGGGGTCGGAGAAGGCGCCGTCCTCTCCCTCCTCTTCATGGTGGCGATGGGCGGGCGATGGGCACGGGGGTGCCCTTGCCTGCATTGCACCCATCGCCACCTTCGTCGGTCACTCCCGGGCCCGGCTCCCCCTCCCCACCTAGGGGAGGGCGTTAGGGGTCCCGGCATGGAGGGCAATCGTCGGCGGAGGACTGGACGTTAAGGCTGTGCCGGTTTCCCAGTCCCCCGCCTCTTGGACGAAGCGGGAGTGCCGCTGGGTATTTTTAGTGGGTATACCGGGTCAGACCGGGGAGTCCCACATAGCCCCCTCATCCCCCGATGGGTGGGTATGCGTAATGCATTTTTTCCCAGGGCAAAAAAAAAAAAAAAAAAGGATGGTTGGCCTCTTACAGTTTAAGTTAAAAATAGCAAGTAGTGAGTGAAGTGAGTAAACACACGCAAACTTTGTAATACCTAAGTTAATTATACCACCGAGTCGGAGTTTATTTTGTCTACTAACTCGAAATTGTATTGAACGTGGATCATAAATACATTGGAGAAAGAGGGTTGCAGCGTTGGCAGCCTGGGAATATGTACGGGAAACGTACATATGGAACCACATAAATGGTTTTCTTCTGTTTCGTTATCAAGCATGCAGTCCTGCTATTAGAAATCCACGCTTTAGAATGGGCAACTACAGTACTTTCACAAGTTATTATGGCTTGGGACCGGGACATTATTTTGTTTCTTGACATTCAAAAGTGCCTGTAATGGTGTAATTGAAATAAATGCTTTCGAGTTTGAGTTCATTGGTTTTCGAGTTTGTACTTCGACTTTAATTTTAAGTATCCTCTGTTCTCACACTAATATTATGGAGGTCAAATGTGTGTATTTTTGTTAGTCCTTCGCGCTTAAACAGCTTAATGAATTTGAATGAAAATTGGTATCAAGATAGATTATTTTGTCGATCAACTTATTTATAGGTACATTAAGATCCCGAAAAAATGCGGCATTCCCGTGTTATGATCAAATAACTCAAATATGGTTTTGCAACGCGGTGGGTAACACTGCAAAGCGATAGTAATTCATGTTTTTAAATGATTAAACATTCACTCAAACAAAACAGTCAACATAGTCGGCATGCCACTAAGTATCCGAATGCAAGCCAAAGTCCTCTCATTCATAGATCCTTCACTGTTTTGAGACTCGTCACTCAGCAAATACGGATCTCCTTTCAAGAGGATAACTTCCAAGTTTATGTCATTAGTTTCATGTTCTGATCAACTTCGAAAAGGAAGAGGTTCTATGTTTGTATGTTAACCGATTACTCCGCCAACCGTATACCGATTTTCATAATTCTGTTTTTTTTTCGAAAGGTTTTGCTTTCAAGGTCATCAATTTTATTTATATTGCTTAGGTAGTTTATACTTTATCGTCTATAATACATATTGTTCTTGTATGTCTATATGGATGATCTGCCTTTTAGTAGCAATGAAAAATGAATAATTATAAAAAATTGTGTGAGAAATCGTCTCTACAAATGAAAGTGCTGAAAAACGACTCTTTTCAATTTCGATTTTCTGCATTTTTATTTATAGTGACGATGGCTAACAATTTTTATCGAGTATGGGAGTCGTTTAATAGAGAGCAAGGAATTATTTGAAACTAGGTTAAAGGTGTTACGGATTCATGACGTATAATGATGTTAGGAACTTGTACCATGAAGAGAGCTTAGCTGCAATTAGCTTAGATGTAATTAATGAACTTGGAGTAGATAGTCTTGCGAGAGGATGTTGGATGTTAGAAGATTTGGTGGTGGTAAAACTTTAGTGGGTAAATTATATTTAATATGTATTTAAATCAACGCAATCAAACTTTTTTTTTGTTGTAATGGTCATCAAATAACTTAACCTGCTTTGGGCGGAGTGGGGGGAGTTTCAAACTTTTACTGACTAATACCCACCATGTTATTGCTTTTGCCCTTTATGTTCCGGGGCCGCGGTATCTCCGAACAACCCGCAACCTTGGCAGGTGGCCCTGGCAGGTTACGCAATTATACTTTACTTTTAAGTGTATGGGTTAGTACTACAATTATCAAAACAAGTTGTTTAGTAAAAGTGATTTCAAATAAAATAAGTGATCAATCCGTAATTTGTCATAGAACTAAGCGCTTCAGTTGTACTTTCAGTAAGGTTTGAAGAGACGATTGTTGAAAACTATCCAATAATTGTCTAAATAATTACGAACTTTGATTTTGTGTTATATTAATATCCTTATAGATAAAAACCCTTACAGTTTAAAATCCTTACAGCTTAAAACCGTTATAGATTAAAATCCTTACAGAATAAAATCTTTACAGTTTAGTAGTAAGTAGTATTATGAAGGATTAACTTTGCACGCGTGTGTGTGTATGTTTGTTACCTGTACACACTCTAACGGATTAACAAATTTGGATTCAACGCATAGGCTTATCATCTCAATATGGTTTTTCACCGCGGGTAACAACACGGGATTCAAGAATCTCCAAGCTCAGTGTGCCCCCTCTAACATCGTTTATTGTTTATGTCACCACCTACTTTTCTCCAGTTTGCTTTCCTAGGTATTTTAGTTTATTTTTCTATATTTTGCCTTATCTTCTTTTTCCTTGCACACCGAGAACGTAACGCACGGCATTGTTTACATAAAAGCACCGTAAACTCGTTTACATTAACGGCAATGCTCTCAGCACGCAACGCGGTAAAGACGTTGCGCGTACGTGACGTTATACGTTACGCACACGCAGCGAGTTTTAAACAATCTACGCTTTAAATAGCCAATTTTATATTAAAAAAAACTTATTTTTCTTTAGGGATGGGAAATCATCACCTTTCCCCGTTTTGAGCAGAGCAGGGTGGAGTGTCAGGCTTTTACTGACTAAATCCTATCCATGTTCTTTCTTTTGCCCTTTCTGTTCCGAAGCCGTAGTATCTCTTTCGAACCTTCACATCTCTTCGAGGCGCGTCGTCGTCAGTAGACGGACGGACGATGAGCTACCCATTGCTCACCGTACACAGTCCCCATCGTCAATGGGAGCATCCGATGCCCGGAGTGTCTCCCGCGGCGGCTGGGTTTTATAAAACTCTTACCGAACATTTTCCCACCCCTCAGTCAATATTGCAAATACGTCCTAACTACAAAGTTATGCGTAAGTTATATGAACGTCGTTAGCAGACATCGAAAACTTGTTAAAACATAACTAATAGACTTCCGAGTAAAGTTCATTATTTCTTTCACAAAGATAATTTCTTGCTCCGCAGAAAAAATTAAGACCTATAACGCTATTGTAGGGCGTTAGTTTACACTATGTCATTTTATTTTCACTTTAAAATGATAGATTTTTTTATGTAGGTTGGTAGTAGTTTGTATAAACAATAAACTAGATTCAATTCCGCACGTGCTTGCCTGATCTTCGTCAGAGTTGAATCAGTAGGTACAACTATTAAATTTAAATCTTTGTCTTACCTCCTATTACATTGATAAACCCAGTCAAACCAGAAAAAAAGCGCAAAACAAAAATAAATTAATCAAAACATAAAGCCGAATAAATGTTAATGTAATTTATTTTATTGAATGAGACATATGAAATATAAATACTTTGAGTATGGTACAGCGATACTTGCTATTAATATTATAAATGCGATTTTTTGTGAGGATGCATGGATGTTTGTTACTCTTTCACGCAAAAACTACTGAATGGATTTTAATGAAACTTTACAATAATATAGCTTATACATCCGAATAACATATAGGCTACAATTCATAACGATACATTGTATATTATATTAACACGCAAGTGAAACCGCGGGGCGCAACTAGTTAGTAAAAATTGTAACAACTGATTTAATTCCACCTGTACCAATCAATAAATGGATTTGATTTGATTTGAAAATAAAACCTCCTAATTTTTTAAGTTGGTCAAAGTACACAGCGTTCTAAAAAAACGCCTCAAAATGCAATAATCTATCTACGAAGCAATATAAATTTTCCGGCAGTGTGGCTCGACATCCGCTTCTGAACGCGGCAGATGCAATATCCACCGCCAACTTAGTTATCGTATCGATTTGCTCCGTACTCGTACTTACTACGTCTTATCGATGCCCGCTTTATATGTAGTAATGAATGAATGATAATATATTTTATTTTCAAGAATATAGTCTTTATCTTTATATATACATATAAATTGCTTTTACTCTGGACGCTCTCACTGTGCAGGTATTTCTACATCGTTCTCACAAATTTGTATAATCTCATGCCGAATGATGTACATAATTTATACGATTGCTGTAGACTGTAGCTTTAACATTTTGTTGCATGATATTCAAAAGTGCCTATAATGGTCTAATTGAAATAAACTCTTTTGAGTTTAGATAACTGACATCCTTATCCTTACTATAATATTATAAAAGCGAAAGTGAGTTTGTTTGTTTGTTACCTCTTCACGCTTTAATGGCTAAACCGATTTCGATGAATTTTGGTACAGAGATAGTTGGGAACCAGGAGACGGACATAGGCTAATATTTTTTTGAAAAAAGTGGGATGTGAGGGAGAAAGAGGGAAGAAAAGGAAAAACTTAGCGTTGCTATTACAAATCAATAAGCCGCAAGGGGAACTGTGTTACCCCAAATTTAACGCGGGCGAAGCCGCGTGCGCAAGCTAGTAACTTATAAAGTTATATAAGCATTTTACTATATTCGGTATTTTATCTGAGCAAATATTTGAATTTTACAACTTGAATAAACGTAGGTATAGCTTGCAGTTACAGCATAAAATACAGTTAAAAATTTTGATTACAATGCAATTAATAACATTAAATACAATTCTGTTAATTTGAAATAATAATATATACTAAGAATATATTATTATTTATTAAGTAATCAATATTAATCAATATAAGTATCAATATGCGCCAACCGCGCCTTCACTGTATGTGGTGTTAACGGACCTTAGAACGGTGTGTTAATTGGTATACCTACCTACGTTACCTACAAAAAAGTTACACAGATCATAATGCTCTTGCCAGAAATATTGAAACCATAATCATTATTGTTCTAATCGAAGTATCAACGAAAAGCGGCAAGTTCAATTAATACTTCAAGTAAGTTCCTCGACGTGAAGAATTAATATTGAAAAACTTTGTTTTAAACTTTTCATCCAGTTTACTTTGGTTTTGAAACTTGAACTTTCCGTTGGAACGTGGCATTTTATTACTTATAAAATTTTATTTAGTAAGAACATTTCACGGATGATAAAGGCATATTTTTCATAATTTCTGACCGTTTTGCAATCGCGTTCACCTAGCCTAGCCTTTTCCTAACCAAATTCGGGGTCGGATTCCATTCTAACTTGATGCAGTTGAATACCAGTATTTTACAAGAAGCTACTGCCAATCTGTCCTCCACAGCCCAGTTAGTACTGGGTAATAAGACCTTGGTAAAACAAGATATCACTTTAGCGCAAGTGACAACATGTAACGACTGTCAATGATCTACAAATGACTGCCGGAACGCATGTTTAGATAATTTATTTTTTTTGTTTTTGAGTCAATTTGTCAATTTTTTTTCTTTCTTTCTTTTCAGATTTTATCATATCCTTACTAATATTATAAAAGCGTAAGTGAATTTGTTTGTTACCTCTTCACGCTTTAATGGCTAAACCGATTTTGATAAATTTTGGTACAGAGATAGTTGGGAACCAGGAGACGGACATTACACACAATATACAATTTTTATTAAAAAAAAAGTGGGATATGAGGGAGAACGAGGGAAGAAAAGGGAAAACTTAGCGTTGCTATTACAAATCAATCAGGCGCAAGAGCAAAAACTGCAGGTCTGCTTGATATGTTACACCGAATTTAACGCGAGCGAAACCGCGGGCGAAAGCTAGTAAGCTATAAAAATGACTTTTATAATTGGTAATTTCTGACATTCTGGCACTTCCATAGTAACATACTTTTAACACATTTTCACTTACAATTTTTTAATTAATTTCCACAAGTGAAAAATGCACGGAAACGGATTAATAGTTCTGAAGATCCTCTCCATCCAAACTTTATTTATTTAATAATTGTAGTATTAGAGTGTAGATTACTTAAGAAAGATTTTCTCGCCGAATTCCCTTTAAGCTCCTACTAATATTTAATACTCAATAAGATTGTGTCTTCAAAGTGTAAATTGTTGTGTTTATGATCATTATTTCAGGCGTTCTTGTTTATAATTGCTCAATTTACGTCTCAATGGAGCTTGACTTCAATTTCTATTTCACGTTTATGTACTAGAAACTCAAAATATTTTGACATGGTAGGTAATCTCATTTACACTAATAGGTTAGTAAGGACTCCGTTTAAAAAGTTTCTATAGGCTAGATCAGTCGAAAAAAAGTTTGGCATACCTCTCGTTTCACTTGTCTAATTTTTCACATAATATAATTAGTTTTGATGACAATGCTGTTGTTAGCTATTATAACCTCATTCTAAATGCAATAATAAGGGCATCAGATTCTTTGCTGCAAATACTAAAAGAACAAACCATGAACGATCGATTGTTCACATTCAGAACTGACACCGCCATTTTGTATTTCAAATTGTGTTAAAAAACGTTTTTTTTTTAAAGTTTAGTATCCCTAAATCTTCTTTCGACAACGTATGGGCACATGTTGTTTCAATGCTGTACCAAATAGCATTAACAAGTGTGACACAACCTGCTTGTACAAGTGTGATGCGCGTCAATTCGCAAGTGCTTGCGATGCATTGTGCGATCTCATAGCTTTTTTACGATGCGACGTCGCATCGTGATTTGTGTACAAGCCTTAAGTCCTGGTTGCGGGTTGTTTGAAAGAGATACCGCGGCCTTAAAAACATAAAGGACAAAAGCAGGAACATGGGCAGGTTTTAGTCAGTACGAGTCAGACACTCCACCCGAAGTTATTTAATGATTTCCGATACACAAAAGAAATACAGAGCGAGATTATTGCAATTAACCCGGCACAAATACAGACTCCGGAGCTCAAAGGTTCGTAATCAGTACGTTATTGTTATCAACTGGTTACGGTATGCATATCACATGCGGTTATACCGCCTCATTAGTGTTTGTATTTTGTTACCACCGCGCTGCTTGCAGTAGCGACTACTGGGAATGGAGTTCTGCGATCAATTGCCATACCAAACAGTGAACGTAATTCATGTATTTTCATAATGCAACATCATGCTGAGATAGAGGCCTTTTGTCCTCGTACAGGACTATAAAAGTTTTTTTTTTTTAGTGTTTGGAGCCTCCTTTTAAGCAAACAATGCTTGTGTTAGGGGACTCCGCTCTGTGTTAGGTACTTAAAATTTTGAAAAATAAAATTATACAGATGTTATTATTGTGCAGAAGTTTTTTGTTCTTTTTTTTAAAACTAGGTATTATGTATTGTCTTGTCATGTGCGTTTCTTTCTTCTTTACTTCCATCTAGAAAATTTCAGTAGTAACTTGGAGTCGGGAATTTTACTCTGGTTCTTACATTTGCTTAGCTTCTTTTTTTTTGATGTGGTAAGTGCGTTACCTGGTGTCAAAGTTAGGCGACAGACTTGGCTCTGAACTCTTGACTCTGAAAATGTGTGGCGATAACAAGTATGCTATATTTATAGGCTTCGTTTGCGTTACTTTGTCGTATGATCGACCTCATTTCTGTCTTTAGGAGAATATTGGGGTCATAAATAGGCCAATTTTGCAAAAAAATCTCGTATCTTTGCTATTTTTTGAGGAAAATCGGAAACAATAACGTCCCACAAATCATTTTGTGATTGCTACACAAATCAAACCTAACGAGATCAAACTTGACAAAAAGAAGTTATTTCAATATTGTCTTTCATTTTTCGCTCTCAAATCATTCGAATAATATTTACTGAGCAAATCTCGTTTGCCGAATATTAGAACTATCTACAGGACATCGAATCTTCAAACATCGATAAGGTCAGGAGACACGTTTGACCGATTTTCCGGAGAGCAATACAAATAAGGAACTCTAAATAATAAGCGCTTAAGTGCTTTACGTACCCTATTTCAGAAAACCGTCTTGAAGAAACTTTTCATACTTAGGTATATACATTTTTATCTCTGAAAGCATTCTCAAGTGTACTTTTGAAAGCATAAACAGGAAAACTTCTCGGGTCGTTGTTGCGGTATGTTCCCATCACGCAATCCCGAGTTTCTTATTCCGTCGTAATCTCAGCATTATCTATTCAAGATTACATTATAGGATGGTGCGATATTATTTCTATAAATCTGGGAAAACAATTGAGTTTTCAAACAGAGTGCTTCGTTGTTCGAGTGATTGCAAGCTCGAGTGCTGGCCATGTAGTCCTGGGTTCAAGATCCGGCAAGGGATTGTACTGTCTGATTTTTCAATTAGTTTATTAGATGCAGCTACGCAGAAATCAGGCTGTGTGCCTAAAAAATCCAGATGGAAGAACCCCATAGTTCTGTGTAAATACAAAGTAAAGGCGTCTAGGTTGCTGTCTTTATCAGTAAGGTCAGTGTAATTCTCTACTCTCTCTCTGTACACAGTCATCATCAGGCTTTGGATCGCGACTCCGACTGTCAAAGCCGTAGTAATATAGGAGTATAGGTAGCTAAGGTTAATATGGAAAAACAAATACAAAAATAAACTCAACCTGGAAATCGAGCCCAGGTGTACATGCTTAGCAGTGTGCTCGTGAGTTTTAGCCACTAAGCCAATAAAGTCATAAAAAACGCATTTTCTATTTAATTGTTGTCAGGATTTTGGTTAAAGAACTGCACAACAATTTTATTTTTACCTGCTTTTGTAAATTATGAGTCCGTTTTTAATAATAACGTGTTTCTTGCAGAATAATACCAGCAAGTGATTGTAAGGGATGGGTTGCATCTTCCCGGTCCTCACAATTTATCTACAACAAGCAATGATAAATGATCGCCATGACAACGCACGGAGCTAAAAGCGCGGGCTTTCAGCTTTTCACGGCTTATTACATTTTTTATCTGGTGAGATAGAGAGAGGTAGTGAGGGTAAGATAGAAAAATATAATATGGGTTTATTATTTTGAGTTGTATATGAAAGGCTGGTCGCAAGTCATACAGTCTTAGCCGGACTCTCGTTATTGCTCTATCAAAACGCTACTCTTGAGCGTAGGCAGGATTATTTCCAGAATAGTGAATCAAATCCCCAATCTCATGAAAACTGCTCGAATTTTTTTGAACCACTCAATTAATTTTAATTTATCAACATACAAGGAATAACGTTTTCGATTAATACAGAAAAAACTCATGAATAGAATAAAAATAAGTTTCAAGAGCTTTTTGAAAATGATAGAAGAAAATTTTAACTACCCAAATGTTATTAAGCACGCTTTAATATTTTAGGATATGCTCAGCTAAATTACATAGGTATGAAGAAGTATGAGCATGCGAAGCAAGCTAGAAAACTTTTGCTTTCCGCCTCTGATACTATCCGAGTATACACATGAGTGTTTTATAGTAATCCTACCTCTCCCTGCCTACGGCTCTGATGATTGGGGACGTGCGTCTAGCAAACATATGTGAGCCTGTGCTTGTTTATAGTTCACAGGAAAATAAAAAGTAGAGAACGACACTAACTTTATTGCAAAAGACAGCAACCTAGACGCCTTTCTTTTTTATGTAAATAGTCAAAAAATCTATGAGAGGAGGGCGAGTGCACCCCGGCATTGCGGATTGTTCGAAAGAGATACCGCGGCCCCGGATCGTAAAAGGCAACAGAAGGGACATGGGTGGGTTTTAGTCAGTACAAGTCTGACACTCCTCCCCGCTCTTGGCAGAGCGGGGGAAGCTTTTTGATGATTACCCACCCCCCAAAAAAAAAGGGCAATTGTACTTTCTAGCACCCTGCCCGTTGACGGACTGTAAGATACACTGTGGCCACAATAATAACAAATATCTCGCAATGTTTAATTGCGTTAGTGCAGGAACAACATCTGTATCCCTGAAGGTGAATCAGAAGAAAATAAATCACGCGGCGGCGTGTTGATGAGTGCTCGGTTGAGACCAAGGGAAACATTTGTCAGAGTCGCAGCCATTGCAAAGTTCCTCGCGAAGTAAACAAGATTATTTTAGAACATTTTGTTGCCTTTTTGTTACGTAATTGTGTGTTGTTTTATTTTGTACAAGTTTTTAAAATTCGGGGTAAAGTAATTCCCCTTTCCTGATTTGGAGGAACCTGCTACCTGTAATTTTTGCCCTCCCGCCTTATTTATTGTAACAGCAAATCTAACTTGTCCCTTTTCTTCCCTCCTCCCACTTTTTTAAAAAAAAGTTAGCCTGTGTCCGTCTCCAGGGTCCCAACTATATCTGTACCAAAATTAATCAAAATCGGTTTAACCATTAAGGCGTGAAGACGTAACAAACAAACAAACTCACTTTAGCTATTTATCAACATGGGTTTAACCATTAAGGCGTGAAGACGTAACAAACAAACTCACTTTCGCTATCATAATTTTAAGTAAGGTTAAGGATAGTAAGAATTATTTGACGGCACGGTTGGCGAAGTGGCTGAGAGATCAACTTCTGCGCTGCGTGTGGCGGGTTCGATCCTCGCACGGAACAAATTTGTATGACCTTACAGGTAGTTGTATAGGGTCTGGCTGTTTGTGTATATGAGTTTAAATGTTGTAAACGCACCTACATAGGATAAATTCATAGTGTGGGGCGACGTTTAAAAAAAGAATATTCTGCAGCCTAGCATTTTAGCACGCAGCGAGACACGTACCTATTAGAGAATTGTAAAACAAACATTAAGAAAATGTTTTATGACGAATCCTTCATTGTCACAAGCCAGATTTGGCCGATAAAACAAAAGGTCGTATAAAATATATAGCCAGTCTATCAATGTATTCAAATACAAGCCTCAGCCAAATCGAAGTTATAATTATGTTTTTTTGAAAACTATGTAACAAATAATTAATATAGTGGTGTTGTCTAATGAATGGTTTTATCCGAAGCCCCTTAAAGTCATCAACAGTAATATCTGCCATACCCTTCGCAGAAAAAAATTGACATCCGAAAGTCGGTGTCTTTTATTTGATTCATTGATTTTTTTGCCACCGACTTCCGGAAGTAAATTTATTTTCCGTCGGTTCAAGTCGCCTTTTCTAAGCCGAGAAAATATTAAAACTTTTCAATGCTGTCGCAACATAATCACGTTGCTACCAAGCGGCGTTAAATTGACGCCTAGACAGACACTCTAAGATCCTCCAATATATTATGTAGTTTATAAAACAGAACAATGGCAGAAGGCTCACTCATTACAATAATACCTTTGCGGATGAATTTTGGCCACGATGGCGAATTTAACTGAGATTAGCATACAAACTTAGGAGATGTGATAGTGAGATATATTGTTGAGCATGAAAATTCTTACTTTCCTTATTCTACTGCTATTATTTCGTTTATTTATTGGTATACATATTTTCATATTTTTACATTAATTTCTTATCAAACCTTATTAATAACAACCAAAAACATTTAATAGTACATTACTGCCGCGGTCTATAATGACTACTTTGCTGGTCGCGCTGATGATGGCCGACAGCGCAGCGTAGCGCAGCTCCAGGCCGACACAGCGCGGTCAGCGTGCAGCACTTGATGGACGAGCTGAGATAAAGGCCGAGACCGTAGGTCGAGGCCTTTACAGCGAGGACAGCAAGGGCTGCAATGATGGCCAAGCTGAAAGGCCTAGAGCGTAGCTAGGCTAGCTCGAGGCAATCATAGTGTGACCAGCGAAGCAGTCATTGTGGGCCAAGGTTTGTATAGTGCTTTACTCAAAAATGCAAGTACCTAATCTAAATAAAACCAGCAAGTAATTTAAATTAAAAATATATTTATATCCGTCTGACTGTCGTTTTAGGATACTCGTTAAATTGTGGTAATTTTTAATGTTCAAATTGTGCTTTATCAGAACCATGCACTTTAACATTGAATAGGTATTCCAGAGAGACGAAGGCTTCATTTTGTTGGAAAGATGATTGAAATACGCAAGAAAAACATTTTCGGATAAAGATTTAGATTTCCTTCTGATTTTCCACTGCACAAATTTTTCATATGCAAGCTTATATTTTTCCTTTGAGTTTCGCGGTATCAAATTTTCAACCACTAATTTAGCTTCATCTTTAATGTCTGGCGGTGTTAAACACATTGAATCGGAAGAATTTTCGCTTTGAGAGCTCATTTTTAGCAAAAAAGTCAGTAAATAAATCAAAATTTTCGCTGAACCGCGCTTTTGTTACTTCTTTGTTTTTTTTTTTTATCAATGGTAGTTGGAATTATACAGCCTAATATCGAATAAAATCTTTTAAATCTTTTTTTTTTTTACCTTTAGACGTACAAACAGCTGTGTTTTAAATAAAATCTTTTTGGAATTGATTTTTTAAAACGTTGAAACGTCAAAATAGCGGCCGGCAAAACATTGCCGGCCTGTTAGAGCGGCCAGCAAAACTTTGCCGGCCGCTCCTTGAAACAGAACGGCAAGGTCGACTTTGCTCAAACAAGGTTGTCAAAATAATGACAACATTACATGCATTTTTGAGTAAAAATATAAAAATAGTAGCCCATCGGTATCGGAAACAGGGTCCAAGATACCGGCGGTCAGGGCTCCAGAGAAAGGAACCTCCTAATAATAGGAGCCGTCTCCAGAAGTAAAGCTTGCTGTAGCAAGCCCTTGATCCAGCTGCCTTACGAGAGCCGCCTCAGGTATTGGTCGAGGCTCTTGACAATTAAACCATTGGGAGATACGACTATCGGCAATATTTTTCTAATATTATTGTACGCCCAAAGAGTGGGACATAGCTGTTCATTAATTATTTATTGACACCAGCTGTATTATGTACACTTTCCTATGATCCACAATAAAGATGATTTGATTTGAAGGATAGCAAGCAAGGAACAGAAAGTGTACAAGCACTCTCTGTTCCTTGGTTGGACTCTTGGTTCTCATAGTTAAATGAAAAGGCAATCGACCAACGTCAGAGTAGACTCAGACCATCGACTTTAATATACCGCAATACTCATTGATTTTGAGGCAACTTTCAAAAAACACTAATATACATATCATAACATCACGCCTGTAATCGCCGGATTGTTAGGCAGAGGTAATAATAATTTGTACTAATAGTAAATATTTTGCCAGTTGTGATTCAATATGGGGTAGAATAAAGGGTCAGCCTTTTTTCTTTCTTTCCTGAGTAGCGCATACCAATTTAAGGGCGGTTGATGGTTTTTTCAACTAGTCAGTAACATGTTTATTTTGCCTACTGATTATTGACAATAATAATCAAAGGTACAAACTGGCATAGGTAGGCAGGTGACTGTAGTAGTAGTTCTAAGATGTAATCCTAAACCATCAGCTCCAGGTTACCTTTTGAACACCAGAGCATTAAGACACGCGCTCGCACTCACACTCTGTGTTTGCCTTATCATATTGTACACTTAGTCGAATTCTTTGTGAATGTATTGTTTTTAATTATCAGTGTTACAATTATTGTAGGTAAACCAATAAATAAATAAATATCACGCGGGTAAAGTCGCAGGCGCCAGTTAGTTATATAATCTGCTAAGCTTCAAACTCTCAGTACTAAGGCGAGCTGAAACCAGTATGACTATTTTCCCGAAACAATTGTCAAAATCAGCAAATGACAGTCGAGTTCATCTACCCTTCTGATCTTTCTATTCTGTTACTATTTCGTCGAGACGATTTAAAATTGAGGTCAATTACGTGCGGAGTTCCCAACCAATAATAGCTTGTAGCGAAACCAATACGTGTTAATGTTTGTACTATGGCGCTCTTGACCCCATGGGGAGAATTGGGTCCCAAACGAACACTGGTTTGAAGGAGTTCGACAATTGTTGGCAGTGGCAAAATGGAGAGAAGAGATAAATGAAGGGATTTGACGATGCCGGAAATTCGAAACATGATTGACTTTATTGGTGTAGGTATGGCTATGTTTTTGAAAAATGAGCATTGCAAAAAAAAAATGTGAACTGTATTACCCCTTATTTAACGCGAGCGACGCCGCGAGCAAAAGCTAGTCATATATAAATCATAGACTATTTTAAAAAAAAGTGGGACAAGGGGGAGAAAGAAGGAAGAAAAGGGAAGAGATTTTTTTTTCGATCACCACTTGTGTTAAAGTTAGCGTTAGCCCAAAGTAACTATGCCACGCGGACGAAGTCGCCGGCAAAAGCTAGTACATTATAATTTAATTTCATAATGTAAGTAAAGTTACTGCTACAGCAGTAACTTTGTATGTATAAATACATCATTGCATCTGTAAGTGGACTTGCCCTTTTGCCTGAGAACTTGGTTTGGTATATTTTCTTTTTATTATTCGTTCGTCCTAGCTGATATATGACAGGATGGAAATTAATTTGTATAAAATCTGGTTCTTCTAACCTGAAAGACGGATGTGTTGCTGAGGAGTTTGTTCCGCCACTTCTTCTTCCCAGCTAAAACACTAGGAAGTGGCGAAGGGCGGTTGTTATGGGGTACTGTTTCTTGTAATGTTGACGTTCGAAATTGCAATAATGGACAGTCAAAACAAGGCATTCGGCTTTGTTAAGGGTACTTATATTTAAAACCCATTTACATATAAAATATCTTCCCGAAACCTACTTTCCGTGCATGGAAGAGGCTTCAAATTTATTTTAACCTTGATTTGAAATCAAGGTCGGCTTTGCCTTCGGATGCCGCATAAGTAGATCGTACCGCCAACCAAAATGGCGGCAAATTGAAGGTGCGAAGAGCTTGTGATATGCAGATATATGGGAATTATTAAGATTACTGTGGCTTTTTACTGTGAAAATGATAAAAGAAAACCTTGAGACTTTGATGTAAAAAGGTGTATTCTGGAATTTGACTGAGGTTTGCCAAATTTAACTTGCAAAACAAAAAATATCGCTGAGTGTTGCTCTAAAATATTTATTAAAATTTAAAAATATAAGATTAACCCCCGAATACTGAAACGTCAAAAAAAAAATTAAGTCCCACTTAAATTTAACAGAGACTCAGAAGTGACGTTTGACCATACAAAATCTAAAGTTTAGGAGCTGCTCAAATGTTAAGCAGCCCTCACATTTTGAGTGACGTTTCAGTATTCAGGGGTTAGTGTTGTAGCACTTTTACAAGTGATTGCAATTCATATTCAATATTTTAGTACAACACAGAGCGATCATTCATTATGGATTCAGTAATGTTAATATTATTCAAATTTGTGTAATATCTGACAGTCACTTGTGATGTTGGTAAAGTTCAAAAAGAGATCGTCAAAAAGGTGCATTCATTAATCGATATTTCTAAATTACAATAATAATGCTGACTATACTTGAAATAAAATATGCTATAGCGTTCGCTAATATGTATAGTGTTGCCAACTTTCAGAATGCATCCACTTAAGGCGAAATTTAAGTTTCGTTGTGTTGTCAGGCAATACTATCAAGGATTCTTTTTAATTTCACTATATGAGTTCCTTATTTGAATTATTTAGATTTTGTTAACAATTTCAAGAATTTTTATTCGAAATCCTAAACCTTTTGCTAAATAAAACAAAGCCGTAGATAATTAATTTAATTGGGTGTCGAGCCAGTCAAATTTTGTTGGCATGCAATACGTTACATTTTAGTTACATACGTTACGTATACGTTAGTTTATGGATATAATAAATAAATTAAACACTAATTACCTAGATATACTAAATGAAAACTTTCCTCGTAAATGTTTTATAAGAAAACACCTTATTTTTCACGTCACGTCGGCGCTTTGTCAACCAGATTTGCATAAATTAAACGAAAATTCTACTTATTTACATAAAGCAAGGTTAATCCACATAATACGTACTTATGTTGGTATTTGTGGAATATACCCGCATTTCCACCATTTTTCTTCACACCTCACAAAAATTCTAAAGCTTTTCAGCACACTGATTATCATATTATATTTTAGATTAGGTTTGTATTGAACTTTGAATTGTTTTTTTTTGTGTATTATTGCGACATAAAAATATTTTCCATGACTTTAGCAATTTACTTTTAACATGAACGGTATTTTTGTTATAATGTTTAGGCACGAAACAAAAACACATCTCTCATTAGTTGGTGTATATAATTAATCCGTGTCTTACTTTGCACTAGAGCGGCAATGCAAAAGTCTTAATTATTTAATACATTGTGAAGCTAAAATGGTGTAATACAAGCCAACTTTTAGGCTATTGTGGTGAAAGTATTTTTAAGTTTTTTTTTCTCTTTAAGACTTTTTCCTGATACTGGATTTATTTAGGTCAAGTGTGACAAATTAGGGTTGTGCGACACGCTTCACTTGGGGAGTTAGTCGACGCAGGACGGTCCTATGTCGCAGGCGTTTCTTATAAGGTAGCCTTCGCAACAAATGACTATAATATCATTATATTCATGATAGGAAATGAGGAAGCATACATAGATACATACGTTCCAATACTTTAGTAGACGACCATAAAGTTCCACTGCCAAAAAACCTCTTAGTACCTTTTTATGAGACCGACCTCCAAAATAATTGGGAAAATGCTTAGCAGATGATGAAAATATAAATAACTAACTGGCGCCGTAAAAAAGAGTATCCTATGTACTGTTCCAGACTATAATCTAGCTCTGTGCCAATTTTTATCAAGATCCATTTAGCCGTTTTGACGTGAAAGAGTAACAAACATCCATACATCCACACATCTTATAGTAGAATGGAGCAACTACCTAGGTGCTTCATCTAAAATATTGGTATTTAGCTTTATCCGATCAGACTGGAAGCCGATCTCAACATAGTTGGTAAGAGTTTATTCAAATGATGAGTATAAATTCACCCGTATTCCAAATACTAGTTTTTCTATGAAAACCTTAATCTATCCTTTCTACCCACGACATACCGACACGCTGTCGCGTCGTAATTACTGGCAATAACAGTTACTAACTTCACTATGGAAGCGTGTCCCTAGAGCACTTAGCTATTTGCTACTTGATCAACAAGTGCCGCGTATAATGCAACTGCACTATACACAGTCGCTTAATTATCTAGCAGTAGGCCTACCATGACGTCTTAAAGCAGAACTTATTCCACTGAGGGAAAGAAAAGGTGCTAGACACCCTGTAAAGCTCTGTTTCTTTCCCTCAGCTGAATAAGTTCTGCTTTAAGACGTCATAGTAGGGTAGCTGGATTTCCTAGAAAATTGCCATTGGCCCGAAAATCTGAGGACCAATCTTACATTAAAACTCCTTGATATCGTAGTCACCAGTGCTAAGTGGATTGTAGAGACGTTTTTTTTTTATTAAAGTGAAACTTTTATTACATCGTCTCAAACTGTTTTGTCTGTGTGTTGCATGTCGCGTGACGGTCGGCCGCGGAGTAGGGACGTCTAAATGTCCATAGTGTGAAAAAATGTTTCATAAAACCACACAATATATATAATATTATTTTGATTTTACTCTGGGCGCTCATGTGCAAGTTTTTCTACATCGTTTTCACATTCCTATTCTACTAATATTATAAATGCGAATATTTGTGAGGATAGATGCATGGATATATGGATGTTTAGATGTTTGTTACTCTTTCACGTCATAACGGCTAGACGGATCTTGATGAAATTTGGCACAGAGGTAGATTATAGTCTGGAATAACACATAGATTTTTTTTTAAATCACGCGGGCGAAGCCGCGAGTGCCAGTTTCTGTATAATGTCAACATGATCATCAAATATGATCTTGTAAAAATATTATGATTTTAAAGAGTGCCCATGGAGTTTTTTGCCCATTCACTTGCACACATAGAGACCAACGCTATGGAATGGGTGAAAATGGATGCAATACTTTCACAAGTTAAAATGCCCAGTGAATGGCACTGTAGCTTCATCCTCGTGTTGCTTGACATTTTTAATTGCCTGTAATGGTCTAGTTTAAATAATGCTATCAGTTGTATGTGGGTAATTTGTTTTCTATTTTCAAACGAGCAGAGTTCGGTCAACCAGCCTTTATTTTATCTGGCAATATTGGAGTAGCAAATTTAAACACGTTAGATAGTGGTAAATAACAACGTTGAAAGACGTTAAGAAACGCCTTACAGCCCCTTATGTATTTACTTCGCAAACGAAGTTAACAATAACTGTCCCGATTTCCTGAATTACGGCAAATATTGTTTGTTGGCGTGTTCATGTCGTTTTCAGAAGCCTCTCGAAATATATAAAAATACTTCACCATTTAACGAGTTCCTTCTTTATTTAAAGAAAAAACTATGTTTGCCGCTGAATTATTTGATGATGGACGGAAGCATTATTGATGTGAAGCAACCAATTCGACGGGTCAGACCGACTGTAGTCGTTGTCGTGGCAAAGCGTCACCACATATTTTCTCCTATGTTTTTGAACATTCTTTTGTTAGCTTGACCTAATAACTTAGACACTATATACAAATCTTTGAAGTTATATCACCCTGTGTCCGAGTGCGCTCTAATTTGGCGTACATATGCAGTTTGGAATACAATGAATGAAACTTGGTCACATTATTTTAATGTTCCAATTATTAAAAAAGTATCTTGTTCTTTTAGTACTTTTGGCACAAAACAAAACAAATTTAAATAACAACAAAATACATTTAAATCAATCAAATTGACATTTACTATGAAAAAGAGTTACCAGATTAATCAAATATCTATACCGTTATTTAGCGTGATTTTTGTCTTTTTCTAAACTACTAGCTATCCGGCCTGGTTTCACCCGCGTTTTTAGTTGTTGCCCCGCTCCTGTGGGTAGTAGCGTGACGTTGTATTGCACAGTCCTTATATAACTTGACCAAGATTTTTGTCTGGACCTTTAAACAGACTATGATCTTTGGGTTTGTATCGGCTGTCTCTTCTCAGAGTAGTCAGGTACGAAACAACGGCCTCGTCTAGTTTTTTTTTAAAGACTTGTTAAAGTGTTTGTGAAAACCTACTTTCAAAATAAACATAATTTTTCATTTTAATTTATCATTATAACTTACTACTATTACTTACCTGTTACTTCCTGATAACGTAGCTTTCCATTAGAAAAAAATGGTTTAAATCGGTCCAGTCGTTTTCAAGCCTATTCGATACAAACTAACAAAATCATTCCTCTTTATAATCTAATACATAAAATTCTCGTGTCACAGTTTTCGTTCCCATACTCCTCCGAAACGGCTGGACCGATTTCAACGAAATTTTGTGTACCTACATATCGTGTAGGTCTGAGAATTGGCCAACATCTATTTTTCATACTCCTAAGTGAGCAGCGGGTGAAACCGCTGTGCACAGCTAGTATTGGTATAGATAATTACGAAACAGTGTTTATCTCTTTCTTGTTCATAATGTGCCAGACATTATTCATAGATTATATAAAAAGCGTATACTGACTATACTGTCTACTAAGAGCTCAGAACACTTAGGCGGTTTTCACACTGCCCCGCATCATGCTGCATATTGCGTGTCGACGCACCTACGCGCGTTCCTGCGGGAGTGCAGATCTGCATCATCGTGCGGGTTTTTTGCGCACTCACGCGCGTAGGTGCGTTTTGTAGATTCACGCACGGCGGCTCTCATTTATTCGATATCGAGATCCATTTTCAAACACACACGTCACGCCCATTCAAAATCACGCGCGGCACTGCGGGATTCGGTGTGCCATACCTTGCGTCTCGCCCCGCACCTACGCGCGGGGTGCATGTTTCTCCGCGTGTATGCGCGTGATCCGCGTGAACGCGCGTGGATGCATTTTCTGTGTGAAAGACTGTGCGTGTTTTCCATACAAACGGAGATACTTACAAGCAACGGAAGAACACGCATCCACGCGCTACGCTGCATCATGCGGGGCAGTGTGAGAATCGCCTTAGCTGCTGTCCGTAGTCTTAATAAATTATCCAATTAATCGGACAAATCCCTATCCGCGCGCGGTTAACGATCAGATGATATTACTTGTACCACAAAAGACACTAACGCCTGAACACAACAATATTACTAAAAGCATTTTTTTTAGCAATGCCAAATCATCAAATAACTTCCCCCGCTCTGGGCGGAGCGGGGAGGGGAATGTCAGACTGCTACAGACCAAAAACTTTCCATGTTCCTTTTTGTCATCTGTGTTCTGGGTATGTCTTTTGAACAGCCCGCAACTTTGGCAGGCCCCTCTGCTTCGCTGACATCTCTTTGAGATGCGCGTGGAACACGAACGCGCCGTCGACACGGCCTGTTTTCACTAGATGGATGCATGGAGAGTTTCCCAATGCCCACCGTCCAGACACCTGCGTCTACGGTGGCCGGGAATCGTCCCGCGGCGCCCTACGCCCTGAGGATCCCTCGCAAGTTTTGTGTTCCTCTACATTTCTTGTTTTGTCAAATGTCATAAATGTATGTACGTCTGTATTTGTCGGCACATATCTCTAAAATATTAATCGAATAGCAAAAAATACGGTTAGACCTGGTACAGTCAAACAGTGCAAGTATAATTAAATATTGGTTCAGAAGTTTTTAAGATTGAATTAAGTGTGTAAAAACTGACTTACGAAAAAATATTGAGTGGAAAAATGTCATCGAAACAAGTAACAATTATCGACTTCTGGAATAAAGTTAATTTTGCACTTTTTGAATATTTTATCCGAAGTTTTGCTCAATTTATTCTCGCAGGGTATGTTTTACTTCCAACAGTTTCCCTTTGTAGTAATTAAGTTCGAAAGTGCAGGTAAAAAATTACGCTGAAACCATGACGATACAAAATAAATTCGGCAGGGAGGATTTATATTTTATCGTCATGTTTGCATGAACATTTTCAAAGTACCCTTTCAAAACAATGGCTTTTTTGCTGAAAACGGCTAACGGTTTACAAATATTTAAACGAGGTTTTTATGCCTGTTGTTTATTTGTGTAAAATATTTGGAAAACAGAATTCAGTTTTAGATATTTATGAAATGGCTAAAACGGAACAAATACATTCTCGTCAGGACCATCTACCAAGAAATACAAGCTTATTTTTGCCCTAATACAGCGTCGTGCTTAGCGTTAAGTTTCGTTTCATGAAAAACCTAGTCTCAAAGAGATGTCAGCCAAGCCGCCTTGGTAGGCCTGCCGTGGTAGCGGGTTGTTCGTGAAGGGTTATTGTCGAAATAATATACGATTGTTTGTATAAGCAGAGATTTAAAAGGTTTATTCATAGAACGACACAAAACACGGTAAAATCCAAATGGCAAGAGAGTGAAGTTAGCTGTCACATTCAAATTGAAGTAAGGTTGACATTTGGTGGACAAGAGATAACATAGAAAGACAAAACATAGAACAAAGTTTGCGTTTACAAAGACATTCCAACAGTTCGACAGACATATCGCGGTGCCGGAACACGAAGGGCAAAAAAGGAACATGGATAGGTTTTAGTAACAGGTGAAAACCTAGTTTGGGAGCCAGGGGATATTTCCGTACACAATTTCTTTACGATAAATAGGAGATGTCTGAAATAAATAATATATTTATTTACTAGCTTTCGCCCGCGACTTGGTCCACGTGGCATAGTTACTTTGGGCTATCGCTAACTTAAGCCCACGTGATGATCGAAAAAAAAAACCTTTCTCTCAACTTTTCTTCCCTCTTTTCGGTGAAATCGGTGTAGACTTGAAGTCGTAACAAACTCACTTTCGCTTTTGTGAGATTAGTAAACATTTATGGGGAGTCGTCTGAGTTGGCGCTGCGCTCGACGCTGTATTCTTAGAGAATAGACCTATTGGATTGCGGGAAAGAGTTACCGTGGTTTTGGATGAGTTTTAGTCAGTATAAGCCTGACCCTACTTTCCACTCCGCCCATAGCAGGAAGAGTCATTTGATGATACCCAATGCGATAAAAATTAAAGCTTATTTTCGATAAAAACAAAATTTTGCATGCACACATTCCGACTACGGAACACTTTTCTGTTTGTATGCCATTCGGACTTGGCGGCCATTTTTATTTTTTACTATAAAACTGCGACCTAAATTAATTTTATAACGCATAGACACTTTATTTGTCTGACCAGTAAATAGGTTATTACCTAAATTACTTGCGAAAAACAATAATATTTTTATGTAAAGTAGAACTGACAAATATATCATTTTAAAGTAAGCCATCGACTCAATTTTAGAAATCCTTACTAAAATTATAAAAGCGAAAGTGAGTTTATTTTTTTGTTTGTTACCTCCTCACGCCTCATAGCTAAACCGATTTTGATGAATGGTACAGAGATATTTGGAACCCAGGAGACGGACATAGACTATTTTGTTTTTTAAAAAGTGGGATATGTGGGAAAAAGAGGGAAGTAAAGGGAAGACTTAGCTTTGCTATTACAAATCAATAAGGCGCATGGGCAAAAACTGCAGGTAACAGGTACCTGCAAATCAGGAAAAGGGAACTGTGTTACTCCAAATATAACGCGAGCGAGGCCGCGGGCAAAAGCTAGTAGATAATATGTTTACTATCCTATTTACGAAACAGTATTTATCTCTATTTTGTTCATAATAGTAGTAGTAATAAATTCTATAATATATGGGTTATTGGGACACTTTGAGGACAGTAAGCAGTCAAATGTTATTCACGCTTAGTAAAAAGCAATATTACACCTACACGATTAGCTGTTCCTTTAGTGTTGACGAAAATACATTCTAAATTTTATGAATCTATACTGTATTTATTAACTCTGTTTTGCAAGAAAAGTTAGCAATATTTTTTCGCAATGACAGCTGACCGGATTTAGCACACAGGGCAAATAAAGCAAGACCTGGGTAGGATATCGCATAGTTTATCTGGTAATCATGTTCTTTTTGAACAAATTACGACCTCTTTCTACGTTTGTGTTAAATTAACGTGAGTCGTCAAAGTCAAACTTAACTAAATTAGTAAAGACGCGGTTGGCGCAGTGGCTGAGCGATTGACTGCTGCGCTGCGTGCCGCGGCTTCGATCCCTGCACGAAACAAATATTTGTATGACTGAAAGAAAGTTGTCTCAGGCCTGGCTGATGGTGTATGTTACTTTGAATGTTTGTAAATGCAGCCACGGTACAGGAGAATTTTTTTGTATGGGGCTAAGATAAAAAACTGTTCCCTTTGATTCAAGTCATGTAGGTATGTTTGTTTGCATCTATGTTAAGGTAAAAGCCAAAAATGGGTAAATGCTTTCCATGATCTCTTTCCCCGGGCATCCTAGAACAAGCCATCACGATACGCGTCCAGGTCATCCAGCCACACTTTTCATTTGGTATATTTTATGGGAACCTTATTTACTTAATCTACACTGCTGAGCAGACGTTTCTTCTTCCAAACTTCTTTATCCTGTCCAATCTTTGCCCATGTTCACCCCGCAAACAAGATCTAATCGTAACACCACCTTCGTCGCGGCCTATCTCGACGGCGATGTTCTCCGACAGGCGTGCCTCAGTTTCTGCGTAATTTAGTGTCTTAAATGGTTCTCATACATGCCATCGTTCTATTTATTCTATTATAAAGTTGACTTGATAGTTTACTGTACTGAATGGCGGCAAATTTAGTTTTAGTTTGTGGAACCTGTCCTACGAGATCCTACTATATACTACTCTGCTGCCTTCCATGGTCCGCTGCCTAGTCTTGTGTTTAAGCTTCTGTTGTTCAATAATTGACCAACTTTGCTCAATTATAAAAATGTGTTACCATTACCAAAACAATGTTCCCGATCTTTTCAAATGATAAAAAAATAAAATAACATTTTCGTATCAGACTTTTTCCTAATGATCTCAGTGTTGTTATCAACGTTGCGGCAGCGCACGTGTCTTCAAAAGCCTCTTGGTATCAGCCCAGCATTTTCGAGTTTGACAAGAGGTCCTTTGGATCGCCTTGATCTCTCGAGGGTCACTCCCGCACTCCTGGTGTCAATAATAATAACGTCGTCAGGAGTGCCAGCCCTCCCAGCACTTGGAAGAAATTGCGTATAAGTGTCCGCTTTGTTATAAGCTTCGGAAAGTGAAAATTTTGATACTTTACACGTTTCACTGGCCTATTTTGTAGTTTGGAGTGTTGTTTCCTGTCCAGTATTGATGTGATTTGCTGTTTACATGTACCCACCCATTTACCGTTCTGGGCAAGTTACTTATTGACTGGGCAATAACTTGCCCAAAACGTTAGTGGCATTGGTAGTGGCCATTTACGTCTATTTAAGATTTGTAATTCGTGGGTGCACCTTTTCTCGACGTTTTATAAGTGACCATATAGGCCTACGTGATTTTTTTTTTTTTTCATTTCATTTAATTGGAACACGTTCTACTGTACACTTTAGTAAATCCCCTCTGCTCTCGAAATGGTGAAAGATGAGTTCCTGATAAAAATTGCATTCCGTAGACCCAAGTAAAAAGGGAAAACTTAGCTTTGCTATTACAATAATAAGACGCAAGGGCAAAAACTACAGGTAGGTAGGTTCCTGCAAATCAGGAAAGGGGAACCGTGTTACCTTGAATAACACGAGCGAAGCCGCGGGCAAAAGCTAGTATGTTCATAAAAGGAGAGTTTCTACCTAAGAGTACATACTAATGACAGAGAATACAATACATAATTTTTCAATGCTCTTGGCTCCAGAGCCAACAATGTATGGGCAAAGATCAATGTCCTTTACTTACCAACTCACCAGTGACTAATAAAAACATATTTAACAACAAGTTAAATCTATCTACAATTATCTACAAACAGTGTAATGACGCTAAATGATAAAATTATTTAAGAACAAACAAAAGCTTTTAAAAATATTTCATTTACACGTAAAAACTGATCGGTATTGATTTCAGGTAGTAATGTTAAAGTTATTCGATACTACAAAGTGCAAGTTTGTGTAAATATCTAATAGACAAATTTATATTTACAACTCTCGAGAAACAAGGTTAGTAAAACAACCATATATACAACAAATATAAACACTAGCTGTTCCTCGCGGTTTCACCCACGCTGCTCAGCACCTGTTAGTCGTAGCGTGATGTTATATAGTCTATAGCCTTCCTCGAGAAATGGACTATCCAACACTAAAAGAATTTTCCAATTCCAACCAGGAGTTCTTGAGATTAGCGCGTTCAAACAAACAAACAAACTCTTCAGCTTTATAATATCAGTATAGAAGTATAGATAAAATACAATGTGTCAAGATAATTTTATTATCTTTATTTATTAATTTACATACACATATTTTAAATTTTTTAAATATGTCATAAAATTTAATTTACAAAAAAAAACATTTAAAAATATAAAAAAGTAGTGGTTCATCGGTATCGGAAGCAGGGTCCAAGCTACCAGTGGTGAGGGCTCCAGAGACAGGATGAACATGATATATTATTATTATTTCGTATCAAGATATTATATTATTATGAGTGAGAGAGAAACCAAATCCAGATAAGGCAGAGGTGTGCCAAACAATTATAGCTATACCCACATTAATTATGCTAGTTATGTTTTAAGTTCCATTTTATAGGTGCTCCAACGGATACAAATTCAGACTCTAAAATGTGTTACCGAGATATTCCCAATATCACTTTACAAAACTCGGGATTCGAACCCAGGACTTCAAGCAGCAGTCGCGCAAACCAGACGGATACAAAAAATGTTCTGGAATTTCCACAAACATACTTTACTGATCACTTCAAGGGTCACGATATCAAATACTCCTTTATATGACTTTAGGAAATATTTTGCAGTACGAAAATATTTTCAAGAAAAATTTACGTAAAAATCGAGCGGTGCAACCGAAGCTCCTTCCCTACATGAAAATTTGGCGCGAAAATTCTTTTGAAACTATTATTACTGTCATATTGAATAAAAATAAAACTTTTTTTCTAATAGGCTATTATCGTAAATTAAATCATCATTATAAGTTCCACACAAAACAAAAATTAAGTTACAATTTCACGCTATTTTTTTATTAATTTCTAAGTAAGTTAATTCTAATGAAAACTGTTTCTAACTATTGACTAACAAAAATAAAATTTACATTGACTATGAAATAAAGTTGCCAGCATAATAAAATGCCATCAACAATTTACAAATAAAAAAAACATTAAAATTTACTAGCCAATCCATTAAAGTCGTGGTCCCTACTAATTAAAACAAAACAATTTTCACACCCAAAGGGCGAACAGCTACTGAATTTTCCCCTACGGAGACGAGTCTCACTGTCTAATAGTCTCAGTGCAACTCGAACGGCGACGGGACGCGGGCGCGAGCACTTGGCTCGTAGACACGCACGCTCTACGCAAACTTGTAAACGTATCGAGATATTAAATTAATTACAAACATAAAACCATTAATACAAGGTGATCTGTGAGTGCCAGTGATAGTTCTCGTGAAGTTTCTTCACTTCAAGTGCCACGAAGATTTAAAGTCTTGAGGTAACAATTGTTTTCGTAATTTTGTCTTATCATACTGTATGATCCATCCGACTATCGAATCACTCTTGTTATCGAGTGACCCCGGCATCGAGATGTTTGTTCAATTTGTTAATATCACGATTTATAGCCACATCACTTTAGGATGTGCGAAAATTATGTTCAAAAAGTTCTAATCACTAGTTTAATCAATAGGGTTATGTAAGTAGATAATTCTATTTAGTTGGCATTGTATTAAAACAATGGGTTATTGCATTTTAAGTGCATATAGTAAGGCGCCAGATAAACAATAAAATTAATTATATTACTAACACACTCAATAACATTTAGAATTATCATTAAGATAACAATGTATCATAACAATTGATGATCGGATGGTGAATGGATTCATCAATGAAAATTTTCCTGAATTAGCACATACGCATCAAATGCTACGCATTATTTGGAATCTAACTACTGAACTGGAACTTCTAATTACGGAATAGACGCGTTTGTATATAAGATAGTAATTTTACATAGAGTGGAAGTAAAGAGCAGTGACAGAACCAATAAATTGATATCACATTAATGTGACCACAAATAAATATGACAAACTTGGGTAAATTGAGTCAAACTTCGCGGGATACTTATTGAAAAGTTATTGATCTAATCAGAACTACTTTATCCAAACTTTTATATGACAAAGTTATGATGCTGAGATACTCGTAAGTAAATATATTTAATGGAAGGCGCAAGTTTGCGGGGATTGAAAAAATGGCTAAAAATACCGGTCCGAGTCTGATTCGCGCACCGAGGGTTCCGTACAAACTTGCCATATAAACGGCCGGTTTAAAGATTCTTTATTTATTCTCGAACATACATTGTTCACTTATCGAAAAAATAAAATAATAATAATAAATATCTTGGGACAACTCACACACGGCTATCTGATCCCAAGCTAAGCAGAGCTTATGTTATGGTAACCAGACAACTGATATACATACTTATATAATTTATAAATACATACATATTATAGATAAATCACACCCAGACACAGAACAAACAATCATGCTCATCACACAAAGTTTGTCCTGGGTGGGAATCGAACCCACGACCTCCGGCTCAGCAGTCAGGGCCACTAACCACTAGACCAACAGGCCCGTCAAATACAGTACAATACAGGCCGTTAAATACATAATTAGATTGATAAAGTGTAGTCCAGTAGCTAGTACATACCAGTCAATACCTCCACGCGTTCTTGAGATAAAAGGGCTTGACAGACAGACAATAAAGTGATCATCTAAGGTTTCCAGTTTTTCCTTTTCAGGTACAGACCCCTAAAAAACGTTAAATAACTTTCACAAATAATTAGTGTATGCTGGCTGCCTGTTTAAGCAAACGACAATCTCAAAGGTACGAGATACCATAAAAAATCATATACAGACAAACATAGCTAGAATTAACAATGATGTAATTTTTTTTACTAATAATACTTTTCAAATATGGCTACTCTAGGCCATTTCATCTGCGTGACGTCCACGACCCAAACTGTACGTCATTTCCGACAAAAATGATGATTATAACTATTACCACCCAAGGCCGTTCATTGTAGCTTGTCAGAATAATTTGGCATGCCCATATTAAGCAGCCGACGCTTAAGGGATGATGAAGATGTTAAATCTAATGTTGTATTCATCAAGATAGTACTTGGCCTTAAAAGGAGAAGCAGGTAAATGCGGCAGTATGCTTTATTTTAAAAGATATTGGGTCTATAATAACGTATTGATGTTTTAAAAGGACATCCTTATTATTTTGAGTGCCGAATATTTAATTATCAGCAAGCGTTGGATGCTGTAGACTTCTATATTTGGCAGTCAGCACTTTTAGGAATAGGGAGTAAAGTCCCTTATCATGACGTTATAGAAAACTAGCTTCGGCTCCCGACTTCGTCCGCGTGCCATAGTTACTTTGGGCTAACGCTAACTTTAACGTGAGTGATGGTTGAAAAAAAAACATCTTTCTCTCCCCTTTTCCTCCCTCTTTCTCCTCCTTTCTTACTTTTTGTAGAAAAAAATTTAGCGCATGCCTGAGTGCCAAAATCGGTTTCGTCATTTACACGTATTTCAAAAGGAAAAAATAATGGGACCCTTAATAATCACTTGGTTGTCCGTCTGTCTGTCTGTCTATCAAGACCTTTTATCTCGGGAACGTGTGGAGGTATCGAGCTGAAGATAAAACCATAAACTCAAGTCTGTGGTCCCTTGGGGCTGTGTAAAAACCCCTTAAGTTTACGCAGTCAAAAGATCTGGGGCCTTAGTCTGCTATTACAATAGTGTCAGAATGGTCGATAACTGATTGCATAATGGTTAATTTTGACAAGTTTGGTAATCTGCTACATACTAAACTTGTCAAAATCAACCATTATGCGATTATTCTGACACTATTGTAATAGCAGACTAAGGCCCCTGGCCGTTTATATCGCAATTTTTTTTTGCTTTTTTTGATTTTGGCAAGTATTTCGCTCCATCACTTTTCACTAGAACCTCTTGTAATTTTTGCTTACCATGAATTTACGTGTATATTATTAGTTTATGACTTAGTCCGAATCAGCTTTGGATATTCTGATATTAACTACAAGACAGTTTCATTTGTCTAGCGGTCGCGGGAGCGAGCTGTGTTCGAGGTCCTGGGTTCGGTTCCCCGGTCGAGGTTGTTGCTATTTGGATTTTTCGTTAGGAAATTTACAGTAGCAGCCACATTTTGTAGCCAGTTAATGGCAATAAGCTCGCTCTCTATAACATGGCTCTTAAACATAACTAGAGAAATGTGGATGTACACACGACGGCAGGTCAACCTATTCTAAACCATTATAACCTGATCTCTCTACTACGGATCGCATACCGTAGTAGAGGGATCAGGTTTAAATGGTTTTGTGTAGGTTGATGTGACGTTGTGAGTACATGTTAACCTAACCTTTAGAAGATCATTTGCGTGATATTAAGTTATGTTAAACTACAAGGCGTCACTCAACCCTTTCAATTAAGGATTAGGTATTTGAAAATACACCGACCTATGTCCTTCTGCAGTTTAAAGTAATAGGGTAGTTACCAGGTTCAATGTTTTAACATTCTATCGAATCCGTCTTTTAGATTATTCAAAAATAAGGGACACTTATTTTTTTGTAAATTAGACCAAAAATGTCAAAGATATAGCTAGCCCATTTAAGTTACGTGTGGTTTGACGTCACTCGTTGAAAAAAATTGCAGCAACGCGTGACGTCACACCAAACTTTTTAAAGACTGATTAATTATTTTTTTCTTTTGGAAACCACGCTACCATTCAGTGAAAATAAGCATATGTGAAACTTTAGTTCGTATCGTACTTAAGTACCTAAGTACAAAATAAACAATCACACATAACTACTACTAGTAGTATCAACATTGTTTACAAAACACTTCACTTATCAAATCAGTTTATTAGGAATCTCTATCATTCTATTAAAACTTGATGTGTTCTACTAAAGATAGAACCATGGGTAAGCAAGGCGTAGGCTACACTACACCGTAAAAATGGCTATAAAGCCAGGCCAGAGCTCGTTAACCCAAGTACTTCCCGGCGATACAATAAAGTTACTTATTGAAATAACCACACCTTACTTATATACTGTCTCACTTTGTGGACGCTGCTTTATTACCTACTCAGATGGTCACTGGTGTGGCTAATATGGGGAGTGGATTGAAAATTGATATTAATACTTAATGTTACGTTTTTATGGTATAATGTTGTGTGTTTGTGTGATTGGGTGTATTTTTTTACAGCTGTTGATGTAATACTATACTATGATTTTATATACAAAACGTAAACCAACCCTTCTCGAAGTCCTAAAGGGGTAGCGGGTTGTTAGAAACAGATACTGCGGCCCCGGAACGTAAAGGGTAATAGAAGGAACATGGTTTTTGTCAGTACAAGTTTGACACTCTCTCCCGCTCCGGGGGAAGTTATTTGATGATTTCTCATCCGCAAAAACCCTTCACTAAGTCGCATGCATTAAGCTTATCAAACTAAGTAACTACGCGAAAAAAGCAGGAAAAGGTTTTTTTTTTGGGTGAGAAATTGCGTTATGCGGTAGAACTATTTTTTTTTGTATGAGATATTAGCTCCGCCCCGCGGTATTACTTACGCGTTGTGATATTCTCTCGCCTATTATTATTATTATCGTAAAGTTTCATTAAAATCCATTCAATAGTTTTTAGTTCCAAACATATTTACATCCATCCATCCATACAATATTTCGCGTTTATAATATTACTAAGTAGGATTTAATCTTTAATGGCACAAAAACACACATGAGAAATTGTATTGCGTGCGTAAATAGTTGCATTAGTTGCGTGTGTGTGTGTGGGTGTGGGTGTGTGCGTGTGTGTGTGTCAATGTAGGCACGTAAAACATTGTGCTGATTGATGCATTGTATAGTACAAGGGTTGGAGAGTTATTTAAAATAAGGTAAAGCTGGGATAGATGCCTCCGGGGATAGATGCCCCGATTGTAATTACTTGCTTCAACGCTTTGATATTAATAATTAATATATTGTTAAGATTTCCCCACTACTAATAAGTGGACCGTGTCTTTTGGCTCTGTGCGATTGCACGGGAAGGCAAACTACGATCAAATTTATATAGTAGGTATATGAAAATATGATTGATAGAATAATGACTTAGTGATTAGCAATAAAATGTTGTGATGCTTTAATTTTTAATTATCCAATTTTTCAATTTATTTTTTGATTATTCAATTTTGACGACACGGTTGGCGTAGTGGCTGAGCGATCGACTGCTGCACTGCGTGTCGCGGCTTCGATTTCCGCACGGAACAAATATTTGTATGGCCTACAGATAGTTGTTCCGGGTCTGGTTGTTTGTGTTTGTGAACGCATCCATGATACAGGCGAAATTCCTAATGTGGGGAAGACTTTTGTGGCAACTATATAATAATTGGTAGAAACAAAATAACTTATTTTGTTTCTACCAATTATTCTTTATAATATAATTTATTATCTAATAATTGAATATGATTTTTTATTTATAAGTAGCTATTGATGAATTTTATGTTTATGAACTTACTCTTACTATTTTGCTGTGCCTTAACAGGGTACATAACGTTTACAAACATTTAAACTCACATACACAAACAGCTAGACTCGGAACAACTATCTGTAGGCCATATATATATTTATTCCGTGCGGAAATCGAACCCGCAACACAGCAGCGCAGCAGTCGATAGCTCAACCACTGCAACAACCGTGTCGTCAAAAATTTGAAAGTCCGAAGGACAACACGACAGGTTGTCTTTAGACACTACATCATTTACTGATAATTTTCGTTTTCGGGGTTGCGGGTTGTTCGAAAGAGATACTGCGGCCCCAGATCACAAAGGGCAAAAAAGATTATGTGTCGCTTCTTGTCAGTAAACGTCAGACACTCCCGGGAAGTTAATGATGATTTCCAATCCGAAAAAAAACAAAGTTCACGTGTTTACACACATACCTTTTGAAATAAACAGACATTACGACAATATAACTGCATAAATAAATACATATCGAGGCAACAATTTTAATGAGTTGACCACGCAAACCGGGTGAACGGAGAATAAACAAACATCAGTTGATTATATTATCACTAGGATAGATGTGAGAATAGAAACTAGGAAATGAATCATCTGTGTTGTGTCATGGTCTGCATTTGTGTCTATGTAGTGGCCCTTGTCCCGTCGACTACTCAATTGATATAAGCAAAATTCGTTTATATACCTCCGTAGATAAAGACTACTTTGGTATGACTAGTAGTGTGCCTGTATAAGAAAATCACTTAGGAATGTTAAGTGTTTTAATTTCGTATTATCTAAAGTATTAAGTACCAGTAAAACATGACTTCAGAATATAGAAACTAATGACAATGGTATACGTAGGTATTTTGATAACATTTTATATATAAGACTACTAACTAAAATAGTCCTACCTAAATTCGTTTTCTTGGTACACATGCTAAAGGTATCCAGTATATATTGGATTCCTTGCTTTGTATGGATATCTCGTACAATAAAAGGCCTGCTAAAACTGGTTTTGGTCTGGTGTTTGACTGGCCTTATCAAATTTCTAGGCCCACGTTAATCGCGGCGACTGTGTTGTTTTGTTTTAAATCCTTTAATGTGTAGGCGTAGGGATACTTTCGACACTCCAGAATGTGGGCCATGGTAAGGTCAGGACTCTCGAATTCACACTGGGTGTCGGAAGGATCGTTATTCGGATAAAGTATATGGATAACCATCCCTATAATTATCTCAATATTATTTTAATTTTCAATTTTGTCCAGACTCTAAGCATTGCCATAAAACGTGGTAATGTGGCCAGTCTCTTGGGGCCGATCTCTTTTTAGTTTATTTATAGATAAGTTAGTTTCTCTAAGTTATTTTAATTCATTTTTGTTTTATATTATCGAATAAATATTATTACAGATTTTATTTTAAATCTGTATGTCTATAAAATACCTTTATTTTTTCTTCTTACAATTTTTTTATGAAAAATTGTGGGTACCTAGTACCAACCTGTTTTGGGTCTTTTCGTTTTCATCATTCCAATAATTATTGTAATTTTGATCAATGAATAAAAAATTAACAATAAATGCTTTCATCCATACCTTATTTTATTTGCACATACATACTTCATTAAATAATATATTTATATTTCATAGGCAACTTCTTGTCTCACATTTGGTATCATTTAACATTATCAGAAGACATATTTGGGCAAAACCTGCCGAGATTTCTTCGTAGATCGTAATTGAGAGAGGTGCCCACCTCCCGCACTTATGTCTTGTTATGTATAATTTAGATCCTATATTTATGCTTTGTCATGTTTAATTAAGATAGATATTAATTTATTTTTAATTTAAGTGTTTTTAATTATTTGTACTATGTGTTATTTGGTGACTTATTTCTGTAAATCTGTAAAAGCGTCATAAATTAGTGGAAAATCCTGACTGTTATTATAAAAGCGAAAGCGAGTTTGTTTGTTACGTCTTCACGAATAAATGGCAAAACCGATTTTGATGAATTTTGGTACAGAGATAGATGGGACTAAAAGAAAATGGAAAAATTATCATTGCTATTACAATAAATAAGGCGCAAGGGCAAAAACTACAGGTAACAGGTACCTGTTAATCAGAAAAGGAAAACTGTGTTACCCCAAATTTAGAGCGAGCGGAGCCGCGGGCAAAAGCTAGTAAATAAATAAAATCATGTGGTTTAAATATTGTATACCTTTCTGCTTGTTTTTCAAACAAGATGGATTCGTTCGGATTTCCCAGTCTGGTGCATTGTTAAAGAATAGTTCATGGAGTAATTGGTTGCTTCCCTATTACATACTAGTGTAACACCATTCCTTATTGGTACGATCTTAGAAATAATATCAAAGAGCAATGTGGTGCTAGAAAAGTTTTAATTGAAATAAGTTCGCATGTTTCAACGTAGATTTACGTTTATTTGAATTATTGCTCCATTTCTGGCAATGGTTTAAAGTTGACGGATAGACTGATGACTGACGTTAGATTCAGTTATCAATAGCGGTGTAAACGGGCCTAAGTGTGTGTGTCTATTTACATTTTTTTTAAACCTAACCATTTTTAGCCACAATTTGGTCTGAAATAATGATTGACACTTCACTGTTCAATGTTTTTTACAACTATCGAACCGACGATGTTTAATAAGAACTAAATAATCGGTGATAAAAAACCCAAACCACACCAAAAAAAGCGGTGAGTGGACACTATAATACAAATGATCGACAAGTAGCAAATGATAGGAAAAAAATCGAAGAAATTGGGGGAGGCGTATACCCAATAAGGGGTTGCTATAAAAATACATAGTGTAATACTTAAAATTAAAACATAAGCTATAACATTACTAAAACTAGAATAATTTGCCTTATTTTTGTACTAACTAATATTTTTTAATTTATAGATAAGTTAGTTTCTCTAAGTTATTTTAATTCATTTTTGTTTTATATTATCGAATAAATATTATTACAGATTTTATTTTAAATCTGTATGTCTATAAAATACCTTTATTTTTTCTTCTTACAATTTTTTTATGAAAAATTGTGGGTACCTAGTACCAACCTGTTTTGGGTCTTTTCGTTTTCATCATTCCAATAATTATTGTAATTTTGATCAATGAATAAAAAATTAACAATAAATGCTTTCATCCATACCTTATTTTATTTGCACATACATACTTCATTAAATAATATATTTATATTTCATAGGCAACTTCTTGTCTCACATTTGGTATCATTTAACATTATCAGAAGACATATTTGGGCAAAACCTGCCGAGATTTCTTCGTAGATCGTAATTGAGAGAGGTGCCCACCTCCCGCACTTATGTCTTGTTATGTATAATTTAGATCCTATATTTATGCTTTGTCATGTTTAATTAAGATAGATATTAATTTATTTTTAATTTAAGTGTTTTTAATTATTTGTACTATGTGTTATTTGGTGACTTATTTCTGTAAATCTGTAAAAGCGTCATAAATTAGTGGAAAATCCTGACTGTTATTATAAAAGCGAAAGCGAGTTTGTTTGTTACGTCTTCACGAATAAATGGCAAAACCGATTTTGATGAATTTTGGTACAGAGATAGATGGGACTAAAAGAAAATGGAAAAATTATCATTGCTATTACAATAAATAAGGCGCAAGGGCAAAAACTACAGGTAACAGGTACCTGTTAATCAGAAAAGGAAAACTGTGTTACCCCAAATTTAGAGCGAGCGGAGCCGCGGGCAAAAGCTAGTAAATAAATAAAATCATGTGGTTTAAATATTGTATACCTTTCTGCTTGTTTTTCAAACAAGATGGATTCGTTCGGATTTCCCAGTCTGGTGCATTGTTAAAGAATAGTTCATGGAGTAATTGGTTGCTTCCCTATTACATACTAGTGTAACACCATTCCTTATTGGTACGATCTTAGAAATAATATCAAAGAGCAATGTGGTGCTAGAAAAGTTTTAATTGAAATAAGTTCGCATGTTTCAACGTAGATTTACGTTTATTTGAATTATTGCTCCATTTCTGGCAATGGTTTAAAGTTGACGGATAGACTGATGACTGACGTTAGATTCAGTTATCAATAGCGGTGTAAACGGGCCTAAGTGTGTGTGTCTATTTACATTTTTTTTAAACCTAACCATTTTTAGCCACAATTTGGTCTGAAATAATGATTGACACTTCACTGTTCAATGTTTTTTACAACTATCGAACCGACGATGTTTAATAAGAACTAAATAATCGGTGATAAAAAACCCAAACCACACCAAAAAAAGCGGTGAGTGGACACTATAATACAAATGATCGACAAGTAGCAAATGATAGGAAAAAAATCGAAGAAATTGGGGGAGGCGTATACCCAATAAGGGGTTGCTATAAAAATACATAGTGTAATACTTAAAATTAAAACATAAGCTATAACATTACTAAAACTAGAATAATTTGCCTTATTTTTGTACTAACTAATATTTTTTAATTTATAGATAAGTTAGTTTCTCTAAGTTATTTTAATTCATTTTTGTTTTATATTATCGAATAAATATTATTACAGATTTTATTTTAAATCTGTATGTCTATAAAATACCTTTATTTTTTCTTCTTACAATTTTTTTATGAAAAATTGTGGGTACCTAGTACCAACCTGTTTTGGGTCTTTTCGTTTTCATCATTCCAATAATTATTGTAATTTTGATCAATGAATAAAAAATTAACAATAAATGCTTTCATCCATACCTTATTTTATTTGCACATACATACTTCATTAAATAATATATTTATATTTCATAGGCAACTTCTTGTCTCACATTTGGTATCATTTAACATTATCAGAAGACATATTTGGGCAAAACCTGCCGAGATTTCTTCGTAGATCGTAATTGAGAGAGGTGCCCACCTCCCGCACTTATGTCTTGTTATGTATAATTTAGATCCTATATTTATGCTTTGTCATGTTTAATTAAGATAGATATTAATTTATTTTTAATTTAAGTGTTTTTAATTATTTGTACTATGTGTTATTTGGTGACTTATTTCTGTAAATCTGTAAAAGCGTCATAAATTAGTGGAAAATCCTGACTGTTATTATAAAAGCGAAAGCGAGTTTGTTTGTTACGTCTTCACGAATAAATGGCAAAACCGATTTTGATGAATTTTGGTACAGAGATAGATGGGACTAAAAGAAAATGGAAAAATTATCATTGCTATTACAATAAATAAGGCGCAAGGGCAAAAACTACAGGTAACAGGTACCTGTTAATCAGAAAAGGAAAACTGTGTTACCCCAAATTTAGAGCGAGCGGAGCCGCGGGCAAAAGCTAGTAAATAAATAAAATCATGTGGTTTAAATATTGTATACCTTTCTGCTTGTTTTTCAAACAAGATGGATTCGTTCGGATTTCCCAGTCTGGTGCATTGTTAAAGAATAGTTCATGGAGTAATTGGTTGCTTCCCTATTACATACTAGTGTAACACCATTCCTTATTGGTACGATCTTAGAAATAATATCAAAGAGCAATGTGGTGCTAGAAAAGTTTTAATTGAAATAAGTTCGCATGTTTCAACGTAGATTTACGTTTATTTGAATTATTGCTCCATTTCTGGCAATGGTTTAAAGTTGACGGATAGACTGATGACTGACGTTAGATTCAGTTATCAATAGCGGTGTAAACGGGCCTAAGTGTGTGTGTCTATTTACATTTTTTTTAAACCTAACCATTTTTAGCCACAATTTGGTCTGAAATAATGATTGACACTTCACTGTTCAATGTTTTTTACAACTATCGAACCGACGATGTTTAATAAGAACTAAATAATCGGTGATAAAAAACCCAAACCACACCAAAAAAAGCGGTGAGTGGACACTATAATACAAATGATCGACAAGTAGCAAATGATAGGAAAAAAATCGAAGAAATTGGGGGAGGCGTATACCCAATAAGGGGTTGCTATAAAAATACATAGTGTAATACTTAAAATTAAAACATAAGCTATAACATTACTAAAACTAGAATAATTTGCCTTATTTTTGTACTAACTAATATTTTTTTTTTATTTACCTAAGAGAAGACTTAAGACCTTTTAATAAACCAAATTATTATGGCATTCTTGACGTCTACAAAATTAAATGTTCAATAGTAAGAATGCTTCGAAACTTAAACTAAGATGGATGGGTTTAGCGAAAAGCGATGTACAAAGCCAAATACTGCTAACAAACATTTACAACAGGAGCAACGAACAACATTGTAATCCCAAAGTTTAGCCGTGTCAGCTGTTTCATATTGTTTCGAAGTCCGGATATCTTTTGATCCGAGCTGTATACATATGTTCAGGCCGACATGATTCCTTACTAACCGTAGTTAGTACAACCATTCGTTGTTAATGTACAAGATCTAAGAATAGTTTGATATAATATCTTTACGCGAATTTATAATTCAGTTGGGATTAGAACACACAGTTAATTTTCTTTAAAATGGTTAACATTTTAACAGATTTTTAGACTTTTAATTCTGTATGCAGGATCATTAACTTAGCACAGTTCTATATAATTATCAAGGCGTAACAAACAATTGAAAAGATTTACTCTACACAGTCAATGAGTACAGAAGACATTTTTTAATTCATTGATATTTTGTATTTATTAATATTGTTGTTTTCTTTTAATTATTATTTAAATTTAATCAAATGATATTTTTAATTATAATTGAATGTATTATATTTGTTGCCTTTAATAGCTTTTTTATTTTATTTATGTTATCATTACTACTTTATGCAATTGTTAATAGAATATTTGTACGCCGCTGACGGCAAGACATAGCGTTCATTTTATTAATATAGACTTGATCTGTACCTGTGTTTGGTTTTACCTATGTTCTTCAAATAAAATTATTTGAATTTGAATTTCATTTTTTGTCATTGATCCTCAAGTTCTATGAAAACTAGTAGTAAAAAAAGTTATCAATAAGCATGCATTATTTCTCTACTTGTGTCAATGGAAACTGGTCAAGCAAGTCCAAATAACCCTGAAATTCTCCCAAACTAAAGCTGATTTGAACAAATTCTTAACTGAAGGAAAAATAAATCACCTCATCGAACATATCCGAATCAGATACAGTTACATTCGATAAATCAGGATTAATTTGAGCTACTAGATTTATGGAGCCGGACATGGGCAACATACTTGACGATACCATACATCAAAGATTGGCATTCCGGGCTCTTTTGCTGGGATCTTATATTTGCCATTTCTTTCGACATCTTTGTTGGGTAGTATATTTATGGGTGACTAGCTTTTGCCCACAGCTTCGCTTGCGTTAAATTCGGGCTAATATAGTTCCTCTTTCCTGATTTGCAGGTACCTGCTACCTGTAGTTTTTGCCTTTGCGCCTTATTTATTGTAATAGCAATGCTAAGTTTTCCCTTTTTACTTTCTTCTCACGTTCTCCCACATTTCTCACTTAAAATAAAAGTTAGCCTATGTCCGTATCCAGGGTCTCAACTATCTCTGTACTAAAATTCATCAAAATCGGTTGGCGTGAAGACGTAACAAATAAACAAACTCACTTTCGCTTTTATAATATTAAGTAAGGATTTGTATGGATAATAAGTATATTCTCTTGTTCTATGAAAAAAAAACAGATTTTTAATTACCATTTTACCAGTATACATCACTTTGGTTAAATGAATTATTATTAACATCTGACTGTGTTGTCTCAGTGAAGGACAAAGGCTGAAAGACCATTCCTTTTTTCCCTTCAACTCGTTCCTGAGCTAATAAAAACCAATTCCGTTTAAAAGTCAAACACATCCCTCCATTCACGCTTTTGTTTCCTGATGCCGTCCACCGTTTTAAACGACTTAAAAAAAGGACTTTTTTATGTGTCAGAAGTTTCCTCTGAGTGGACGGTTTCCGTTGTTATTTGAAAATTGGTGTTTCCGTGTGGTTCTTTTTCAATGTGGTCCTTTTTTGACAATAGCATCCACGAGAAAAACATAAATGTCTTACATTTTTCTTTTTATGTAAATGGATGAGTAATAGAAAATTAATAGGTACTCGAAAAGAATTTGTATGAAATACCCTCACAAAATTGAAAATAAAAACAAAAAAAAATAAAAAGGCCGGTCTTCCAAACAAAAAACACTTAAAGACTAAGTCCCTAAGTGGGTGTTTTTTTTTATTCATCGATTAGCTTTCTTTTTTTTATTGATTGATTTTGCCACCGACTTCCGAAAATATTTTTTCCGTCTTTTAACTGTTTCTTTTAATGCCCATGTTATGGTGACCACCTGATAAACGAACATGTAGCAAACGTGTCCAGCCTACTAGCTCATTTTAAATGGCTTCTGCTTTCCTGGTTGTCCAATAAACTATCCCTACTACACTTTCATATGTTGTCCAATAAACTATCCCTACTACACTTTCATATCAACATAAAATGCTCCACACAACGTTACACTTGACAACATTTAATTAATTAAACTACAGATTATGTTAACGCTGCACTTTATACCATAATATGTACGTGAAGTATCTGTTTAGATACCACTATCATGTTACGTTATCAAATCGTCCAATGAGGGCCTCTCCCTCCTCCTCTTCAACCAGAACGACTTAAAAGAAAAGTGTTTTATTGCATGCAAATTATACAAAATTTAAAGACGCTAAATAAATATTATACAATAAAACATAGAGGTATGTATACCTACTGCAGTAGTTCTATAAGTTAATTACAGCGTCTTAAAAAAGAAACGTCAAGTTTTGTTCTCGGTGAGCAGAAAATTCAGTGCACAAAAATGGTGTCTGCTTGGTTGCAAGAGACAAACGAACACAACCCTCGTCTTCGTGATAGCGTAAAAGTCCGACACCAACGGTTCAGCAAACATGTTGCGGATGGGAAATAATCAAATAACTTCCCCCGCTTTGGGCGTTGCGGGGGAGTCAGACTTTTACTCAATATAAGCCACCCATGTCATTATGTTCCGGGACCGCGGTATCTCTTTCAAACAAACCGCAACCCCGACCCTGACAATTTCATAAAATTTTGGCAAGCATAATTGTATTGTACTCTTAATGAGTGCTACATCTTCTCTTCTCTTTTTCGTTGACAAATGTCACTTTAGTGCGGGAAAGGGACAGAGCTTGACGCGCAGGATAGTTCTGTCTCTTTCCTGCAGAAAGCGATGCTGGTAGAGCAGAGTTTATCACTACACAGGCCAAAGATATTCCTTGCTCTTGACATTTCGCGGTATTTATTTATATAATTTTGTGGGTAACTAGGTACGTTATTTTCAGAGATTGTTGTATTTTATGGTCTTTCAACTGCGATAGTAAGTATTACGTAAAATAATAACGTAATTAATGCATTACGAACTGATAATATTTAACTTGGACCTTGATTTTATGTAAACAAAAAATAAATTTAGATTACTTAATAAAACAGTCGTTTTTATTATTTCTGTTACAAGAAATTTAGTCTTGAAAAATCTCAAGATTTTGCTTTCACGGTTTCTAGCTATATTCAAATTATCACTTAAGGAATATCTTCCGTGATGTGCCGCCTAGCATTCGTAATTTAAAGACCATTTCTCTATTCAAAAACAGAGTGAAAGATTAAACATTGTCCTCTTAATCGTAATTTATGTATTAATACTGGTATTACAGGTAACCGCTGGTATTACCAGAGGTTTCACCCACTGCTCAGCGCCTTTTCTGGAGAGTAGTATGAAAAATAGATGTTGGCCGATTCTCAGACATACCGAATATGCATAAAAAAATTCAAAAGAATCGGTAGAGCCGTTTCGGAGGAGTACGGGAACGAACATTGTGACAAGAGAATTTTATATATTAGAAGATTTATGAACATGCAATGCTTGCAATGATGCTATGGATAGTGTGCGTGAAAGATGATATAGCTATGATGATGGGCTCCTGCCGGGGCTGCGGGTTGTTCGAAAGAGATAACGCGGCCCCAAACATAAAGGGCAATAAAAGGAACATGGCTGGGTTTTAGTTAGTACAAGTATGACACTCCCCCCTCTCCGCCTAGGCGGGGGAAGTTATATGATGTTTTCCCATCCGAAAACAAAAGCTATGATGATGGTTTTCTATTGAAGACGATCTAAGGAAGCATGGAATAAGGGCAGGCATGACCCAGTAGGAATTATGATCTGTAAACACGTGTATTACGTGTACTCATCAGACATTTTAGCTCATATGTTAAACGGGTAAGGTTAGTTCACACTAGTCGATTTTTAACGTTAAACCTTGTAGTCTAGGTCAATCCGATGATAGGTAGCAAATCTATTACATACCGAGTTTTTTCTGCCTCAATAACCATATTAAGCCGGAGATCCTAGCAGTTATTTAAAAAACACGTTACCCCACACTAGGCATTTCGCCTGTATCGTGCGTTTACAAACATTTAAACTTACATACACAAACAGCCAGACCCGATACAACTATCTGCAAGTCATACAAATATTCGTGCGGAATTTCGTAAACCCGCAACTCGCAGCGCAGCAGTCGATCTCTAAACCACTGCGCCAACCGTGCCGTCACAGTTGCCGTTGCCAGTTGTAACAGGTCTTACCAAAGAGTTTCGTATAAAACAGCACCGAACTGAGTTGTGAAGGTTATATTATAAACTAGCTGTTCCACGCGGTTTCACCCACGCTGCTCAGCACCTGTTGGTCGTAGCGTGATGTTATATGGCCTATAGCCTTCCTCAAGAAATGGACTATCCAACACTAAAAGAATTTTCCAATTCCAACCAGTAGTCCCTGAGATTAGCGCGTTCAAACAAACAAACAAACAAACAAACTCTTCAGCTTTATAATATTTTATATATATATATATTATTATATTATAAATAATCGCTCCATGTAAAGTTCTAGTATACGGCTGCATCTGGTTAGACTAGAAACCGACCCCAGTATGTTTGGGAAAAGGTTAGATTAACAATTATGCGGGTTATGTTTTCGTATACTAACGCTGTAATGTAATAAATTGGCGTTTAATTACCATTGCACAGTTACAAATTACTTAGGTATATAGAGGTACAGTCGATCAGGTACTCGTTATCAAAATTAACCCACTTAAAACACTCTACAATTAAAATAGAAATTTAACGCCAGACATTAAAGTAGCTATCGTGAAATAATGTTCATTAATTTACATTTCTAGAGTATTATTAACCAGTTATTTTGTCATGAACAGTAGTTGAACACTGACTAATCAAAGAGTGGCTGTAGTCATAACTTGTAACCCAATAAATATTATGCCTTTTGTCTTCAGCTAGCTAGCTTTTGCCTACTGTTTCATCCACATTGGGATTAGAAATTTTAAAAGCTGAGGAAGACCTTCTGTTAAAACTTAAGTAAAAACGCAGGTTTTAATCACTTTAACTATGGTTTATTAATATAATTGTTGTATTTACGCGACTAGCGACAACCATTTTCCTTTTGTGACTGACAGCACGCACACATCCACACTACATACACACCGATACCATACATTCATGCGCGTGGGCACGAGCTCACCGATCTTTGTATACCTTAATACTTTCAAAAAGACTGGCATGTAATACTTAGTGTAACTTAAACATTTATATTCTGCTACTAGCCAACCAGCACCAGCTCCCCCGTTTTCTTCGACGGATTGTCATAAACACTTTCAACGCCATTTCACTGAAGGTACGCTGAAATTCGTATTTATGTATATAAAAAAATCCTTACTAATATTATAAAAACGAAAGTGATTTTGTTTGTTTGTTTGTTACGTCTTCACGCTTAAATGGCCCAACCGATTTTGATAAATTTTGGTACAGAGATAGTTGGGACCCTGGAGACGACGGACATAGGCTATATTTTGTTTTAAAAAAAAGATTGACATATGAAAGAGAAATAGTAAAGAAAAGGGAAAACATTGCTATTTCAATAAATAAGGCGCAAGGGCAAAAACTACAGGTAGCAGGTACCTGTAAATCAGGAAAAGGGAACTGTTTTACCCCGAATTTAACGCGAGCGAAGCCGCGGGCAAAAGCTAGTCTAAAATAATGCTTCAAATTTTGAAAACGACTGGTTTCCATAAAACCGTTCATATCTTTTTCATTCATCATTGTACCCGTTCAGGTGTAGAATTACCAATAATCCTTCCAATAAAGAAGAATTTTTCAATTCCACCCATCCATTCCGTGAACTCATCCGTTTACATCATAAAATGCATCAACTGCTTAATGTCCCCTTGTGGTTCGGGCTGTGCGATGATAAATCAGTCAGGGTAAGTAATTTCCAAGGTTGCGGGTTATTCGCGAAGAGATACGTTGGCTCTGGAACATAAAGGGCAAAAGAAGGAATGTGGATGGGTTTTTGTCAGTAAAAATCTGACACACCCCCCGCTCCAGCAAGAGCGGGGAGCGGGGAAGTTATTTAATCATTACCCATCCGGGAAAAAAGGGTAAGTAATATAATATGTAAAGATAAACAGATAGCTTAGTATGGACGTGGGTTAAACAGAATCCGCCTCTACAAGTAACAATAGCTACTAAAGTTAGTAGCGGTTACGTTCGACCCACCGAGCACGGTTAGCCCAGCAAAACCTAGCTTAATCCCCTCACCACACTATCCATTCTGGCATGGCAAACATAATTTATGTTCTCTCTGTAATCTTCAAAGAGAGGTGTACTTATAAAAGCTATAGTCCCCATTTCGATTGTTGTTTTTAAACCTGGTGTTTATTATAGGTATTATAGTGGGCTTTCTGATATCTACGGCGGATGAATCTAGGCGGTTTCCCATTAGTTGCTTATTTATGGTTACCACAAAGAGGTAACTAATGGGAAAATGACGCTCAGCCTGTCCTGGATGTCGAAGAACGAATCTTTGGTGTCATGTTCAACAGCAGCGTTTGTAAGAACTGAAGCAAAAAGATAATTTTCTGTTTCTAAAGCCAAAGTCAGCCACCATTTACCCGTTGGCAATATGCCTTTTTTTTGGGGATGGGAAGTGTCAGACTTTTACTGACTAAAACTCATTCATGTTTCTTTTTTTGCCCTTTATATTCCGGAGTATCTCTTTCGTACAACCCGCAACTGCGGCAGGCCGTGGCCCTGGTAGGCCCGTCTGCTTTGTTGGCACGCGTGGAACACGAAGGCGCCGTCGACACTGTCATATACTTAGTCACTAGACGGACGGACGTTGAGCTACATATTGCTTAAGGCTTAATACAAAAACTTATAACTTTCTCCCATAGGGGTAAGCAGAAACAACGGAACGCCACCTGCTAAGATCTTTCCATACTCCTATCGCTTCGTCCAAGCATATTAATCTCATCATATAGAAATTCCATTTTGTTCTATTGTATAAGTTTCCCACACGTGCCCATATAACACAAATATACGACTTACTAAATGATAAAGGAAAGTTTCATAGGGGTTTGCTCCTAGTAATTAAGGAAGTAAATTAGTTTGTAGATTGTTTAAAAGGAATACGACAACGACTTAGTCACACAAGAGTTTTATCTAACTTGTATAATTGGAAGAAACAAAGCAGATATTGCTGATGATAAAACTAACATTTAAACTAAATGGAAACCAAACTAACTTCTGTCTACAATTTTTAAACTATATTGGGGTCGCCTTCTAGTATAACATGTTATTAAATGCACCAGTATTTTACATGGAGCGACTGCCTATCTGACCTCCAAAACCCAGTTAGTACTGTGTAACACGGTATTCCTTGGTAAGACTGGGTGTCAGACTTTCAGGACACTATCTGAAACAATTTATTTTGACGACATGGTTGGCGCAGTGGCTGAGCGATCGCAGGTTCGATCCCCGCACGGAACAAATATTTGTATGACTTTCAGATAGTCGTTTCGGGCCTGCCTGTTTGTGTATGTGAGTTTAAATGTTTGTAAAAGCATCCACGATACAGAAGAAATCCTGGCGTGGAGCAGAGTTTAATTATTATTTTCATAAATATACAAATGATGACCGGGAACAGCAGCGAAACGTGCTTTACGAGGCACGAAGGAAACTTCGTTATGGAACGGGTGGTCACGTATCGACAAATTAACCTAGGCAACCACGGCTTGACCTAAAGATTGACTCGAGTGGCTGCTTTTTAGCCAATAGCGTCTCAAATAGAAACCAAGCAAGCCAAGATCTTCGCTTTCAAACTCACTACACAGATTTTGAATACGTTCTCAAACTATGCATCGATTTTATTAAAGCTACTTCATTTACAGAGTTAGCAAGGGTTATAAAACGCTTCGATTGGCTCACAGCCAGCTACACCAATTATCGATTTGCAAATTGCAGTGCTGATGTATCTACATAGTATCTTGCTTGTTAAAATAGACAATGTAATTATAGAATGACTGAAACTGAAATACCATACATTATTATTTTAGTCGTATTTTGACACCATATTTTTTACCATATTTTGAAAATAGAACAATTTGGCATAATGTTGTCAATTCAATTCACAATGTAAATATTGAACTTGCATAAACAAGCTTATTTAGGGTTTCGGGTTGTTTGAAAGAGATGCCGCGGCTCCGGAACACAAGGGGCAAAAGAACATGGATGGGTTTTAGTCAGTAAAAGTCTGACACACATTTGACGGTTTTCCATCAGAAGAAAAAAACAAAGTTCAAACGAACATAACATAAATTCGAACGAATTAAAATAAAAGTATTTTTAAGACTTTATTTCTGTCTGTGAACGATAGTTATTTCAATTTTCGTAAAAATTAAATTTTGTTTTATTATCGGTTTAAAAATCGTTCTAATCCAGGTTACCTACGTTACGTTATGCAAATACGTTACGTTTTTGTCGTGCGGCTCTAAGCTAATAGGGTGCCGCTTTCACCCTGTTGCAGCTTAGCACGCAGCTTAGCTTAGGACGTGTTCAGTGTATCGTTTGAATCCCCCGAAAAAACTCTGCTGTGCCTGCAAAGTGATATTTTTATTAAATTGCCCATCATATATTCTGTGAGAGAATGTTTTGAATTAATATCAGGTATCTAGTGAATATCAGCGCTGTGACATGGCCGCAATGTTGCAGCAGGATGCTGAGATTTAAGAGGCTCTTGGCCTCTTACAGGACTAATTTAATTTTAATTGTCTTTTTGATACTGTTTTTTATGTTGTTCTTTTTTTTTTAATTTAATATTTTTGTTTTATTGTTTTGTCCTGTGCGAGTCTAACAAACCGTTATTTTAATTTTATTTTCTTTCCTTAAAGACGAAGACGGCTGACGAAGACTGAGGACGTGGTAATCGTTTATGAATCGTAGTTCTTTTTAACCTGTACACTGTCAAACTTATCCCACCCTGAGTTTACGCACGAACCCTAAAAAATGCTTTATATAAATCTAGATAATCGAGTTCGTGCCCAAAATAATGTTCGTTTATCACGAAAATGTAACAAATTACACCTGTAAGCGTGTCAAGAAAATTCATGTCTTTTCTTTAAAACTTCAGCGATAGAAGTGTGATCAAAAACTCTTTTGGTGGCGAGATTAAATAAATGGCCACAAACAATTTACTTTAGAAAATGAGAAATGTTATTGTTTTATTATCAGCCACCGTGAAAACACTTTTTATTTACAAAAGCGAAGTTCGTTCAAATGTCAAGGTGATCTTTTTGCAGGCCTGTGGACGGTAAGCAATGGGTAGTTCACCGTCCGTCCGTCTTTTGACGACAGACCGTGTCGACGGCGCGTTAGTGTTCCATCTAAAACAGATGTCAGTAAAACAGAGGGGCCTGCCAGGGCCACCGCTTGCCGGGATTACGGGTTGTTCGAAAGAGATACCGCGGCCCCGGAACGTAAAAGGCAATAGAAAGAACATGGGTGGGTTTTAGTCAGTACAAGTCTGACACTCCCCCCGCTCCATACCCAGGGCGGGGGAAGTTATTTGATGATTTCCCATCCGCAAAAAAAGGTGATCTGCTTAGCATGTCGTAGAACTGGACCACAAGTTTGGCAGTCTCAGTAGCGTCCGTCAGTTTCTGCCATGATTAGACAACTGGACACATAGGTAATAAGTGTCCCATCGTTTATGGAACAGCACCATATTTACATTTGAAGATAGGTACTTCTCCATAGGAAACGACCAACCCGAACTGTGCACATTTTCTCGATTTTTACGTAGACAAAAATATTTTATTTTTGTTTTAGATTTTTTGCTAACACGGCACACTTCCTACCACTCTCCAATGTACGAGTTTGTTTTTAATATTAGTGTCTAAGATTTTAGAATATTAGTGTTTTGGTTGTACTGTTACTATTCTTTTTAAAGAAATAAATAATACGTTGACAAACAAATTATCGTTTTGAAAACCTCCACTATACTTTAGCAAGCATAAAAATCCAGCTTCTTGAATATACAATCGATATAAATATATAATTATAGTGTTGCCAGTTACTAAGACGGTTTGATCTGCGAGCTTAAACTTGATAGCTGCGCAGTATTAAATGCTCCGAGGAAGAGTTAAACCCTCGATTTTGGTTGTCATTCTAGGGTATGATATATTGTGTTATTCATGGCAATAATATCCATTTCATTTCCTTTGTATTGATGTTTGACATTTAAATTACTTTATGGTTTCCTAATTTAAATAAATGTTATAATCACTCAGCATTACTATTGACTTAAGCTTGAAACGGAAAAAATTCAATATCAATAGTAACATCCACAATGGGTATTCCAGTACTAATTTACAACTAGACTTTATCATCGTCATCATCAGAACAGCTTCACCTACTGCTGGATAAAGACTTGTGTTTCCTTCTGGTGATCTTCACATGCCTATGCCAACTTTGACTTTGCTGCGCGATTGACTGCTGCGTTGCGTGTCGCGGGTTCGATTCTCGCACGGGACAAATATTTTTATGGTCTACCAATTGTTGTATCGGGTCTCGCTGCTTGTGAATTTAAATGTTTGTAAACGCATTCACGATAAAGTAGAAATTGTGGCGCAACGTTTTATTAAAAAAAAAACTGTACCTGATTGTGCTTCTTCTTTTTCTTTTCCAATTGATGTAACATCTATGTATTGGAACCAGAAAATTAAAAAGGCGTTTTTCAGATTTTCAAAAGTTCATTTCAACTGAAATTTAAGGCACACTAGCAGGACGGTATGTGGCCAAGAAGCGTTACGCGCTAGCAAAAGGTATAGTTAGTTAAATAAATCCAGGATAAAACCTGGAACACGAGTGAGCACTTACATTCATGGACTAACGTGCCATTTTGCCTTAAGAAATGTTGATTGTAGTCATGGTCATGCCGTCAAATAATTTAGATTTAGAGATTATTGGGAAAATTATAAAAAGTCTTTACTTATTTATTACCAAAAGTGTTATGTATAAACACGTTTTGTTAAACTATTTTATACTATGTGTTATTCCAGACTACCTAGCTATAATCTACCTCTGTGCCAAATTTCATCAAGATCCGTTCAGCCGCTTTAGCGTGAAAGGGTAACAAACATCCATACATTCATCCATCCACACACACATTCGCATTTATAATATTATATTATTAGTAGGATTAATGTGACTTCTATTATTGCTGATCACATGGCAAATTACTTCAAATATTAGAGTTAGTTGTAAGAGGTTACTTAAGCAGTAAACAAACTGAACTGGGATCATCTGCCGAACGGCTCATAAGCGACTCTTTAATGTTATTCATCTCTGAAAATAACGACTAAAATTCGTGCCCAGAATATTGCATCGCGTGCCTTTGGTTTGACATCCCTGCCCTAGACCATTTCTAACAAGAACATAATGTCCTTTTTTCCGTCAGCGAATTATGTGATCACCTTTTTTGGGGTTTGTAATTAACAAATAACTTGCCCCGCTCTGGGCGGAGCGGGAGGGAGTGTCAGACTTTTGTACTGACTAAAACCCACCCATGTTCCTTCTATTGCCCTTTACGTTCCGGGCCGCGGTATCTCTTTCGAACAACCCGCAACCCCAGCAGGCGGAGGCCCTCTGTTTCGCTGACATCTCTTTCAGGCGCGCGTGAAACACTAACGCGCCGTCGACACGGCCTGTCGTCAATAGACGGACAGACGGTGAGCTACCCATTGCTCACCGTCCACAGGCCCGCATCTACGGTGGCCGGGTCTCGCGGCGCCCGACGTCACCCGGCCCGCGGCGGTATGTGGTCACCTTAACACTTAATGCGTATCATAGGTTTTTTCTCCGTACTGTAATACCGTTACGTCATCTCTAAAGTAAGCCGAAAAGATTCCTTTGTCTATATTGCCGAAGGATTTACTGTCCTCTTATGATATGACGTCATTCACCAACTTTCCATCTCTTTGATTCATTTAATTAGGGCAAGTGCCCATTAGACGCATCGTGGGAGTACAGTTTGCCAATTTTTGGGGTGTTTAAATCACACGCGTATCTGTTAGTGCAAATTTCGTCAATGATACTGAAAGTAATTAGCACAATCTTCCTGATCGTGGCTATCAAAATACCATCGCTGTGTATTTTTTTTAAGGTTGTAGTACCATAGACAGGGGACTTTTTATCCTCGTACATATTAATTAATATGTCCGATACGAAGCGAAAAAGGCACCTATCAATATTTTTTTTGTTTTTGTTTCTTTTTTTCAAGGACTGCTAGTGTAATTGCTATAGACTACTAGCTGTGTCCAGCGGCTTCACCCGCTGATCAGCTCCTTTTCTATAGAAGGGTATGAAAAATAGATGTTGGCCGATTCTCAGACCTATCCGATATGCACACAAAATTTTGTTTAAATCGGTCCAGCCGTTTCGGAGAAGTATGGTAACTAACACTGTGACACGAGAATTTTATGTATTAGATTAAATTAACATTACAAGTTTTGTAACGCTGTCTAAGATGTGCTGACCGCGTTCATTTTCATAGCTAAAATCCACTCTATTGCATCTCCGAAGTCATTTCCTGATAACATTTGCTGTCCTGACCATACAGGAGAAAGGGGAAATAAGAAACACAATTAATCAGGAACGATGACGACGTATTTCCTGTAACTAGATTTGTAACTAGGGTTGGAGTGGACCGGGCAAAAACGCCCGCTCATTATCCATGGCGCCTGAGGTAAATAAAATACTATGTATACTCGTAATTACCCCATTGTAGAAAAACTAAGTTGTTTCTTTATATTCTTAGTAATATTATAAAAGCGAAAGTGAGTTTGTTTGTTTGTTACGTCTTCACGCCTAAATCGGTAAACCAACTTTGATAAATTTTGGTACAGAGATAGTTGGAACCCTGGAGACGGACAAAGGCTATTATTTTTTTTAAGATTAAGATATGAGGGAGAAAGGGAAGAAAACGGAAAACTTAGCATTGCTATTAAAATAAATAAGGCGCAAAAGCAAAAACTACAGGTAGCAAGTACCTGCAAATCAGGAAAGGGGAACTGTGCTACCCCGAATTTAACGCAAGCGAAGCCATGGGGAAGCTAGTAAGAAATAACATATAAGATTTTACCACCACGTTTTCATAACATAACATCATGGATGTAATCCCCAAAGTGTAAGATAGAGGTGTATGTTATAACACACCGACATCCCGGCAGTTATGTTTAAGGCATAATTGAGGCCGTGTCGACGGGCGTCCGTGTTCCACGCGTGCCTCATAGAGATATCTGCAAAGCAGATGGGCCAGGGCCACCGCCTGCCGGTTTTGTAGGTTGTTCGAAAAAGATACCGCTGCTCCGGATCATAAAGGGCAATAAAAGGAACATGGCTGGGTTTTAGTCAGTAAAAGTCTGACACTCCACTGGCCGATTCTCAGACCTACCCGATATGTACCTACACCAAATTTCGTTTAAATCAGTCCAGCCGTTTCGAAGGAGTATGGGAACGAAAACTGTGACACGAGAATTTTATATATTAGATTTACCCTCTGCAAAAAAGGCACAATTGAGAAAGAGGGGCGACTTTTCGACGTTTTCCTTTGATTTTTTTATAGTCATGGGTATTAAGTTTCTAGACACACAGATCAAAATAATTTACATGAGATACGACCCCGAAAACAAAATGGCCGTTGCTTGATCTCAAATAAACAATCTCATACAAACCTTCGTGACATCAAAACCTAAATCCATTAGAGCACAATTTGACGACCCATCATAAAAATATAGCACATGCAAAGTTCTGACGCAAACACAGTATGTCAGACAGTTAGACCACATGATTGATTACACCTAAAACAAGTTTCGATTGTTTTTCGATATTAATACGTTCTGTCTATTTCGACACGTATCGATACATCATGGCGGATAGAGAATCGAATAGCAGTAGTCATTCCATGCCATCATCAGAGCTTTTGGGTCAATCAAAATTGGTTATTGATTGTTTTGATGGTATTTAAGTCATTCTAAATGGCTTCTGTTTTATTGTTTACAGACGTTATCGAAGATTTGTGACTATTTAATAGCAATAGTGTCAACCGCTATTACGTGTGACTCATAAGAGCTCAGGGCCTTTCAGGGCCGATTTTTCAATCGCCAGTTGATAAAATATTCAAGTAGTAGAATAAGGATAGAGCAGTTTAATATAATCTCTGTATACTAAATTAAACAAAATTATTATTAAACTAAACTAAACTTATAAATTAATTAAAAAATAGCTTAAAAAAATTCGTCCTCAACGCTGTCAGTTGGCAATGTCCCCAAGAGACTGGCCGCGTTGCCACGTTGCATGGCAACGCTAAGCCTCTGGCCAAAGTAAAAGCCAGCCCTTGGGTCACGGGAAGTGTCAACCAAACTATCGCCAGTTAAGTTTTATCCGATGAATAAGTCTGTCATATTGACAGTTTTTGTATGGACACTCTGTCAAAACGTCACATTTACTCTTTATATAAAAATTATATATAGATTTGAAAATCGGCCCTTAGTAAATAAAATATAGTCAACTCGCTACACCCCGCGGCTTCACTTGTATGGTGACAAAATTTATGATATATAGTACTTTTATGAATTGTACCTACCCTATGTGTTATTCTGATGTATAAGCTATATTAATGTGTAGTTTCATTAAAATCCCTTCAGTAGCTTTTGCATGAAAGAGTAACAAACATCCATACAAACAGTTACAGTTAGTATATATAATCCTACTAATATTATAAATGCGAATGTTTGTGAAGATGTATGGATGTCTGTTACTCTTTTCCTTCAAAACGGCTAAACGGATCTACCGGACTATAATCTACTTCTTTGCCAAATTTCATCTTGACGAAATTTGGCACAGAAGTAGATTCACACAGGCACGGAGTCTCAAGGTCAGAGGTCTCAAAAGAAAAATCTACTCATTATTGAATAAAAAATTACTTTATTTGAGAAGTTATTTACACTCTGAGTCCTTGTAGTGAGGTTTTATATCTGTGTCAGTTTGCAGGGAAAACATTGTTTGTCTACTGTCTTATAAGGAAAACATTGACCCACACCCACCCTAGTCACAAGTGACAAGTTGCTATATTACTGACACCAATGTGTTCTTTTCGCACCCCACCCTACCACTAACATGGGCAAATTATTGTTATCATGGTTTTTATGAAGTGTCGAACTGAATTGAATTAAGTTGCGAGTATAATAAGTAGCAATGGCTTAAGCAGGATATATATTTTTATTTCCCAAATAGATTTTTTTGGTTCCGTACCTCAAAAAGAAAAACAGAACCCTTATTCGATCACTTTGTTGCCTGTCTTTCTGTCTGTCAAAACCTTTTCTTTCGGGAATGCGTAGTAGGTAGTATCAAGTTGAAAACAAAACCATTTAGTCCGTGATTCCTTGAAACTGTAAAAAAAACCTCTAAGTCAAACAAAAATACCGGTTAAAACCGGCGGAAACCTCGGTTCGCGAGTCTAACTTGCAATCGGTTGGTTATTTTTAAACAAAATTGTAAAATATTTTTAAGCATTTCACATCACCGATGTTGTCACTACTTATAATTTAAAGACATACGTTACTTTATGGGAAAATTGAGGCTGCAAATGAACAAAACTGAACAAAATAATCAAATAAACCAAACGAACTCTCTCTATAAACATTTTCATCACAGTTTTCTCCGTATACTTCGGTTTCGTCTGCCAAGACCTGAGCATAACCTTCCTAATATTACCCAAAACTTGGTATTTCTTCGTGTCTCGTGCCAAGTGTACAGTCACAATACAATCGATTGAGACAACCTCGGACCCTGCATAGCTTTTAGGCCACTTCAAAAAGGTACTTTTATGTTTGAACAATGAGGAACATACGTATTCGACCTCCTTGAATCGATGTTTTATACTTCAGACGCAGAGACGTAAAACCTTAGCGTAACGTGATTTCGAATGCTTTTTATTATCTTTGACCCACACTAGAAATTTCTCCTATATCGTGGGTGCGTTTACAAACATTTAAACTCACATACACAAACAGTCAGACCCGTAACAACTACCTATCGGTCACACAAATATTTGTTACGTGCGTGGATCGAACCCGCCACTCGTGAGTACAAGTCTGACAGTCCATCACGCCCCGCCCAGAGCGGGTAAAATTTTTGGTGAATTCCCATCCGCAAAAAAGAAACAAAAAAAAATCAGGAAATAATAGGTCTTTTAAACAAATTCCTACCTTGTGTTATAAATTTTGGAAGCATAATAATATAATTTTACTTACAAGATTAAAAACTAAGTTTCTCTTAACTCCGTTATCGATAATTCCAATAAAAAGAGACACAAATCATACTCATAAGTAAGATTCCCTTAGTGGTTAACTTTCAAGAACTTCGAAAAGTTTGGAGGAAAAAGACATGTGACGATGACCTATATAAATTGGGATGAGGATAAGGCGCCGACTGAAACTAATGAACTTAAACAAATTCATACGTTAAGCGGGTTTACCGAATAACAAACCTGTATTTAGGTAAACAAATTGTTCACGAAATTAACAATGAAATAATGGTAAACAACTATGAATTTCAGCCCATTTATATTAGCAATTCAAACACGTAGTTACGCCAATAACTAAGAAACATAAGTTTTAACTAGGATCACTGAAAATGGCTGATAACTATGTTTGTTATTTGTTACTGAACAGAATAACCAATGGATTTATATTCAGCATTATCGTTTGGAATTTCGTCGGTCGCATTCAAAAGATTCCAATTTCGTTTTCTCGATTTTCTTTTGTTTTGCTTCGAATGTCGGAGTTTTGTAGATTTTACTGTTTTTAGATAGAAAATGTGACGTAAAAAGAGGTTTAGAGACAGCCCGTCATCAAGGATAAGCAGATTTGGAGTTTATAAAGAAACTGTTTTCGGCTTTTGAAGTTGTCTCTACCACGTTATGTGTGTAAATAAGAAGCAACTCAGCGTTTTTTTATTCCAAAGTTATTTAGATATGTTTCCTATTTATCGTTTTCTAGCAAGCCTAGTCAGAAATAATAATTAAAAAAAAACTATAGAGTCAATTGTCAAAAGAAATTTTTCTTGTCTCAGTGAAGTTAAATATGTCATTTTTCTGTATAGTACAATCATTTGATAGTTTAACCTGAAAAGTTTTCTGTGAGTTTTGAAAATTGGTAATATTATACATTTTTATGTGTTCTTTGCGAATTTCAACTTTGCCACCTCGTATCTTTGCCGCTTCGCGCCGCCATATTGGAAAAATAGTGTCTAATATTTTTTTTTATAAAATCTCCTTTCCGATTTTCTCCTTTCGATTCATTTAACGATCAAAATAGCCATTTAATAAATTAAAATAGAGACAATTTCCCATAATCTATGTTTAAACATTTTTCTTGTAAAACTAATAGTTAATAGTCAATTTCTTTTAGTTTGGCACGTTACTCTTTTTCCTATCATTGTGTATTGGTTAATGCAGAGTACCTTCATAGATGTTTTGCGAGTCGTCCCGCGTATCGTAAACATATTTGAACAGTTTATTTTTTAAAAACACTTATGGTAGTCCGCGTTGAATTAGACAAAAAAAAAACACTCAAAAAGAGAAACGAAGTTTATAGTGCTCTGACTTTCATTAGAATTTTTAGTTATGAAATTATAACTTTCTGCCTTTAAGAATAAACAAAATAGGACCATGATTCATCACTTTTTTGCCTAGTTGCACTCAGCTAACAATGCACATATGAAACTGTGATAATTCTTCCTTCTACGAGTCTGTACTACAACTACATCTACCCATCCATCTACCGTGCGTAATGTTCGTGGTAATATCCGTTTAATACCGGTCTATTCTTTGATATAGGTACTTACTTATCCAGCTACCTATATAGCTACGAGAAGAATGCGAATGTGTCTATAGTCTGTCACGGGAAATGTACGTTACAAAATGGACATTTACGATCTTTATCAAAAGATCTTTTGTCCACATTTAGCATTGATGGGTTTTGAATTAACAATGACAGTGACCGGCTGTCATCTGACATTTCAATGACGAAACACCTCTGGTGTTTTCGAGTAATAAATAAATAAATATAAATTAATATCTTGGGACAATTCACACACGGCTATCTGATCCCAAGCTAAGCAGAGCTTGTGTTATGGTAACCAGACAACTGATATACATACTTATATAATTTATAGATACATACATATTATAGATAAATCACACCCAGACACAGAACAAACAATCATGCTCATCACACAAAGTTTGTCCTGGGTGGGAATCGAACCCACGACCTCCGGCTCAGCAGTCAGGGCCACTAACCACTAGACCAAGAGGCCCGTCAAAATGTAATGTAATGTCAAACGAAAATTTGTAATTAGAAGTGTAGTATTTAAGGCACACCCCTAATAAATGGAATTTAATCAATTGGCGAAATGTGTGTTTGGTCAAATCCTAATAGTAAAATTAGGATTATTTAGGCTTTAAAAGATTCAGATTTCCGTCTGCCAGGTTGATCGAAAAAAATATCGCGGCCCCGGACCACAAAGGGCAAAAGAGGAGGTAGGTGGGTAGGTTTTAGTCAGCAAGATTAAGTCTGACACTCCCATTCCGCTCCGTCTACAGCGGGGAACTTATTTGTCGATTTCCTATCCGCAAAATAAATCTTCTGATTTGGCATCACTGTGAAAATTATCATGATCTTTGTTTTGTTGCGGTAAGGTTGGTTTTATTTGCTGCAAATGAAAATTGGTAGTACTAGGCTGTTGATTTTGGAGTAATATAACGGTGAATGAACTGTATTTTCTGTGTCTACAATTCTATCAGCACTGTAGACCACCTCACCCCCTTTTAATCCACCTCCCAATTCCATTTAAAACGGCTATTTTTCAGTAGATATAACTTTAGTAGAAAGACAGCGTGAAAATCTAAGAAGACGACCCATTTTAAAACTGAAAGATATTAAAAGTATGCTCCAAAAAGTTTTAATATCATTTCAGAAATTGGGTTTCCTTCATATATATTTTCGTCATGTCCACCGAAATATAAAGAAAGGAACGAAGAGATATTGCAACACTGAGCGGTGGCCACAAATTGAGAAACGAATTTTATTTTAAAAGTTTTATAAAGGAATGCTCAAGTGACAATTAGAGATGGGATATTCGGATGCATTCCTAAAGTTGAGATGTTGGTTATTATGGAAAGCAGTTGTTTTTTTCTTGAAAAAAAATCCTGAGTTCAAGAAAAAATCAAGTTAAGTGCATACTCCGTGAAATGTAATTAACCCAATTTGTTACAAATTGGCAACAGTAGTAGCCTTGTTACAGCGGAATATGGTTGCTATTCCTTACTTTTGTCAGTGATTTTTGACGAGATTTGTAACAAATTTGAAATCAACCCTATTTAACATACATCAGATTAGTTATATCCCGAATCCCGGGATTTTGTTTTTAATAAAAATATCCTAACAAGCCACTTCCATACTTAGTTACCCGAACATATTTTTTAGTTAAATATGAATCCAATTATCCCATCTCTTTTCTTGCGAATGGGGAATCATCCAATAACTGCCTCTGCTCTGGGCGGAGCGGGGAGGAATTGACAGACTTTTGCTGACTAAAACCAACCCAATCCAGTGATATCGGTGAGTTTTTAGTCAGTAAAAATCTGACACTCCCCCCGCTTGTTCCGCCCAGACCGTAGAAAGTTATTGGATGATTTCCCATTCGCAAATAAAAAAGTGCAGGTTGTATACTCTTTAGAAAATAAATCATAATGTTTATTAATACCTTTGCATCTTACCAAGACGCATTTTTAATTTCTTTAAAGAAAACATGGACTAGAAATAGCTCAAAAGAAACTTTTCTATTTCAAGAAAATAAATAATAAAAACCACATAAACTGTTTCAAGAAAACCTTTTCTTGGTAATCGCTTATCCGCTAAAATAAAGCTAAAATATGATAACATCATTTTCCTAAAGAGGTTTCTATTTAAAACCTAAGTTAGTTTCAAAAGGAAACTTTTAATTGCGTTTACTCAATTTTTATACGACGTTCAAAATAAATACTTTGAGTTATATGTTTACAAACATATAACTTCAACATTGCACATGGGTTCACTTATTAAGCTTGAAGGCTTTAATTTAGTTTTTTTTTTGCTAGAGTCAATTCAAAATTTTTATTTTCTCTTTATTTTGGTATATAGATGTGTGCTAGCAAACATGTGGCAATTCAATTAAATGTAGTAATCTTTCATAATTCTAATGTGTACCTACCTTACTAATTATTATATAAGCGAAAGTGAGTTTGCTTGTTACCTTCACGCCTTAATAGGTTAACTATCTGTGTACCAAAATTCATCAAAATCGGTTTAGCCATTCAGGCGTGAGGACGTAACAAACTCACTTTCGCCTTTATAATATTAGTAAGGATTTATGCACATTTACACTTCAAACCGCGATATCTCATAAATGTGCACACTACTTAACATGGCCATTACGTGGGTACTGTAACGCCAAATATTTGCGGAAACCCAATAAACCTTGACATGATGTAAACAAGACGTGATGTGACGTCACCGGAAAGTATCCGCCTTGATTTACATAGACGGTGTCAAAGCCATAAGGCGAAAAACAACCCCATTATATTTTTGTGACATGTACCTATTTGTACTCGTAAGATTCTTTGCAATGGCTCCGTTTCAATAATACGTTTGTCAATCTATGTTTGTGATTGTTTGTCAATTCTGATTATCTGTTTGTGAACGTTCTTTTTATAAGTTAGAGATTTAATCTTCTTTTTATGGTTCAAAAAATGGATCAAACTTTTAAATAATATTGCGTAACGATGAATCAAGGAGAAGCTGGTGGTTAAATAATAACAGCCGCTCCAGTTGATAAAAATCTACAAGCTTTTTAGTAATAAAGAACATTGTTCACAGAATAGTGAGCTGTAATAACAAATAAAAATAAAAAATATTATAAAGCTGAAGAGTTTGTTTGAACGCGCTAATCTCAGAGACTCCTGGTTGGAATTGGAAAATTCTTTTAGTGTTGGATAGTCCATTTCATGAGGAAGGCTATAGGCTATATAACATCACGCTACGACCAACAGGTGCTGAGCAGCGTGGGTGAAACCGCGTGGAACAGTTAGTAACAAATAAAATTACATGCATTTTATTTTGTTACATACAGCGATTGAGAAATTCTAGTAAATATTATGATTGTGCCCAGCTGTGCCCAGCGGTTTCACCCGCTGCTCACTTAGGGATATGAAAAATAGATGTTGACCGATTCTCAGACCTACCCGATATGTACACAAAGTTTCGTTTGAATCGGTCCAGCCGTTTCGGAGGAGTATGGGAACGAAAACTGTGACACGAGAATTTTATATATTAGATTGACATTTTGCGACTGTCAACAACATGCTTAGGTTATTACAAAATATTAAGGTAGCTGCTATACGGTATTTCCATTCCATTGTGCGTTGAATCAGTTTTATTCTACATTTTTTGTACACAAACTTCGAGAATACTCTAAATATTAATGCAAAAAAAAAAATATTGCAATGGTACGATGATTATTTATTATAAAAACAGATAAACTATTAATCTTTTATTTTTCCAAAATAAATTATGCAGTCTGATAGATTGTGTGAGAATATTTGTCGATTTTTATCATTACTGCAACTGCTGTATAATCTGCGATAATACCTAAGATTATGTGAATTTTATATACTAGATTTAAGTTTTAAAATTTTGATTTAAACACTGCAAGCGACTGTAATTGATATTGTATAACTGTAATATATGTGGATCATTGTACTATTGTGCTCTTTCATAATTACGCAATAATTAGTAAGTAATTAAATAGTAATTGAAGTGACTCCTACCAACAACCATTAATATCATCAATCAATCACAACAACAAACATACGACAGTAAACTTAGTTTTTTTAGTCAAAAATAATGTTACAATTATATAAACATCAGGAATTTAAAAAACAAAAAGCTGTTTTAAAGGTATCATTCGACCTTTTCGTACTGACCCAAATAGGATACCTAAATTTGATCTTAAACACGCGTTAACGAAACGTAGACAACAGTGATACAACATTTTCAAACAATAACTGTGTCTATTCGGAGTCGTGGTATCATGAAACTCGCCTAAATACCAAACAGTACAGGGATACGTATTGCCAATGTGTCCGCCAGAATAATTGATTAGCAGTTGATTGAACGCACAAGCATTATGAGAGGAAATTTCAGACAGAGACCAAACCATTTGAAAGCAAGGTAGGTAATATAATAATATGACTCACTAACTCGGCTAATTTGCCAATTATGTACCTAATCAATTATTTTATGCGGACATCGAATGCAGTGAATCAAGGACACATGGAGCAGATAAGATTTTTTTTTCTCCCGAAAAATTCCTTACCAAGCTTTTGTTAGTTTTTACAGTAACTATCTAAAAAAAAAGTTAAAATGACTTTCCGGAATTCGTATTAGCCGAAATTTTGCATATACGGTTAGTTAACTAAATAACACACTAAATTCAATATGGCCTCCCGAAGATGGTAAAACATTTATTTTGATGCATTGAATTACCAAGGGGAAGAATAGGAGAAAGTGTAATTTTGAGCGTTTTTTGAACTACTTACATTATTTTATAGAAACTGCCTAACGCAAATGTTCGTCGCAATTTATCTCTCGACATGTAACGTAGTATGAAGTTGAGTCTCTGTTGAATTATTTACTCCCGGTCCAACCAGACGTCGCACGTATTTATGACTGCTGCCAATTGACTAGGTTATTGTTATTGTTTTCACTTATTAGATCCTGCCGGAATATCAATTGCTAGTCTCGGTTTATTGTAATATTATAATAAACTATTATTACATATGTAATGAGCTTGTTTGTTTGAGACATCTGTGAAGGACAGTGTTAATCATAAATATGACGTACTAGAGTTACAGATATTCAAGAAGGCATTGTGAATAATTCAATGTCAAGGTGAATTTTTCTTTGCTCGGTTGTTCGAAACAGATACTGCGGCCCCGGAACACAAAGGGCAAAAAAAGGAAAATGAATGGGTTATAGTCAGTAAAAGTCTGACACTTCTCCCCGCGCCGCCCACAGTGGGGAAAGTTATTTAATGATTTCCCATCCTTGAAAAAGGTGAATTTACTACTGGTTAATTTTGTGTCTTTTCTTGATTTTACCCAACTACTACTTTGGATAAACCAATTTTGTACAAAATATTCCGAAATACTCTACCAAACGCGTGACGTTCCAATGGAAAATTGAAACAAAATCCTCTATTTTCTTTATACCTTTCTAAAATTAACTCAAAGACTAATTACCGACAACTTCATAAGCTAGACAAACCCCAACAGAGGCAAGATGAAAGAAAGTTTTAGAAATCAAATTAAGTAAATAGAAGTGAACAGTGTTTAAACCACGACTTCTCTAAAGTTTAACTTTGTTTACTTTAACATGGTCGCGTCTGCAGATGTCAGTTAACCAACATTTTACTTAAATATTCACTTAAATAGAGAAAGTTTCGAGTAAGTTTTTGAAACAAATAATTATCTTGTTACAACAACAGCTTTCAATTAACTCGCTAATCTGAGTTTTAAATAGAAGAAATTTTGTACATACTAATTAATCAGCCAGACTTATTTGTAACGGAATACGGCTTATGTGGACGGTGAGCAATGGGTAGCTCACTGTCCTTCCATCTTGTGTCGACAGGCCGTTTCGACGACCCGTTCGTATTCGTAAAGAGATGGCAGCAAAGCAAAGAGGCCTGCCAGGGTCACAGCCAGCCGGGGTTCCGGGTTGTTTGAAGAGATACCGCGGCCCAGGTACAGAAAGGGCCAAAGAAAAAACATGGGTGGTGTATAGTTTAAAGTTTCAGAAAAGTCTGACACTTTCCTTTTATATTTTCACAAAAATACATTTCGTATTGGATTCTAAAAAGTAGCAATAATATTATTACTTACGCCGAATCGACAACAGCTACAATAACGTGAGCTTCCATAACTAATTATTCTCTCTGAACACAGTAAAAGAAAAAAAATCAAGAACTTGGACAGAAATAATATTATTTCATATCGTTTTAGTCCGATTAAAGATAGCCCAATTTAGCTTGACATCGACTATTTTTGGGAAAAACGTCAATTTCAGAATATCGGGATTTCCATTTTCTCTAAATTGAGTAAATAAACTATCATGAATGCTGTCAAATGTCGACACCAATGACCGGCAAATTACAAAAAAAAAACATTAGTTTCTATTGTTATTGTTTTGAGGAAATATCTAAAAGAAATGACTCAGAGGTAGATTATAGTCTGGAATAACACGTAGGATATCCTACTTTTTTTTTATTAATGTGAATGTTTGTGAGGATGGATGGATGTATGGATGTTTGTTACTCTTTCACGTCAAAACGGCTGAACTGATCTTCTATCTGGAATAACAAATAATATCACCCGAGTGAAGCCGCGGACGCCAGCTATCCTACTTTTTACTAGTATTCTTCGTGCTACTAATATTATAAATAAATGCTAATGTTTGTGAGGATGGATGGATGTATGGATGTATGGATGTTTGTTACTCTTTCACGTCAAAACGGCTAAACGGATCTTGATGAAATTCGGCACAGAGGTAAATAGATTATAACCTGGAATAGCACATAGGATATTTTTTTGTTCGATAACACACGGGTGAAGCTGTGGGTACCAGCTAGATTTATAAAACAACATCAGTTACTAGGTACATAATACTTAACAAAAAAAGTATTGCAAAGGCTCGGGGCACCCGTAGTACGTGTACGATTTCCTTTCGAACGAAAATCATACGCCCCTGTAACAATGCTGTTTCCCGAAAATCTAAAACCGCACACCCTGTAGCGATACTTAGTTCTAACATGACAAAAAATTTCGTTCCAGTTTTTATGTACCTTTCAATGTGGTTATGGTATTGTATTGTGTAAATATCCAAAGCGGGTATTTTGTAAGTAATATTTAGGCATTCGTATGAACTATTTATTTAATCTTTAAATGAAATGTGCAACCTTGACATTTTAAAATTAAGTCGACTTTGTTTGAACATATATAACCCCAGAACTGCTAAACCAATTTTCATGGCTTTAGATTTGTTGGATTAAGTAGTAGTTGGTACTTTCTAGGTTAAAATTAGAATGTGGATAATTTTTGACCGTTATCATATGCAAAGCCTTTTCCCAACTATGTTGGATTCGGCTTTCAATCTTACCGGATGCAGCCGATTTATATTTTACATGGAGCGACTGCTTATCTGACTTCCACAACCCAGTTAGTTCTAGGTAATACGGTACTTATTAGTAAAACTGGTTGTCAGACTCTCGAGACTCTGATAACCTGAAACGACTGTCAAAAATCTACAAATGACAGCTGAGACCAGCAGCTTAACGTGCTTTCCGAGGCACGTAGGGAACTCGGTATGTAACGGGTGGTCACCCATCCCAGAACAACCTAGGCAAGCGCGGCTTAACCTAAAGATAGACGATTTAGCCACAAGCTCTTTCTAACACTGGAACGTATAATGTTTCACCGTCCGTCCGTCGATTGACGACAGGCCGTGTCGACGACGGCGCGTTCGTGTTTCACGCGCGCCTCTAAGAGAGTCAGCAAAGCAGAGGGGCTTGCCAGAGCCTCTGCCTGCCGGGGTTGCGGGTTGTTCGAAAGAGATACCGCGGCCTCGGAACGTAAAGGGCAAAAGAAGAAACATGGGTGGGTTTTAGTCAGTACAAGTCTGACATGCCCTCCCGCTCCGCCCAGAGCGGGGGAAGTCATTGGATGATTTCCCACCCGAAAAAAAAAAAAAAAGGCATACCTACCAATATGAGATCACCGTCCGTTCGTCTATTGACGACAGGCCGCGTCGAATCCGCCCGCGCCTCAATAAGATGACAGCAAAGCATAGGGGCCTGCCAGGGCAACCGCCTGCAAGGGTTGCAGTTTGTTCGAAACGTAAAGGGAAATAGAAGGAACATGGGTGGGAAGTTATTTGACGATTTCCCACCCAAAGCAGAAAAACGTACCTATATCCGTATAGAAACGGTCGTGAGGGAAATACAAAGCTATAAAGCGTTCCACAATGTCTTTTGTATTCTCAGATCAACAGATAAAATGCTACGTTACTTAGACCATCAATACTCGTCTGGAACAGAACTTTTATAGAAAACTCATTATTGATAACAGATTTAAGTCTGCGCTTTCTTCAAATTATATTATTAACAGTTCTTCAAAGAATAAACTGTTTAATCTGCGTTCAATTAAAGGCTTTCTTGTTTTCTGACAGGCCTGTGTTTTGATAAAAAAGAAGTTTTTGTATGAAACCTTTGAATGAAACGTTTTGTTTTTATTTATGTATGAATATAAATATAGCTATAATAGGCTTTTTTGCCATAGTTAAACACACAGAATAAGCATCGAAAAATTATGTTGAAATAACGTAAATTAATATCGCTCTATGGCGCACCAAAACGATTAATAATTATGATTATTACAATTAGTATTTTCATAACACGGAAGAGCTCGTAGCTAAATAATAACAGACGCTCGGATGGATCTTCACGTTAAGCCACGCTTGCCTAGGTTGAACCGTGGATGGGCTGGGCTACCACTCATAACATACCGAATTTACCCCATGCCTTGGACAACACGTTAACCCTTTGGCCCTGGCTATCATTTGTAGATATTTTAAAGTCATTGCAGGAAGTCTGACAACCAGTCTTACCAAGGAATATCGTATTACCCAGTAGTCACTGGGATATGAAGGTCAAATAGGCAGTCTTTTTACGTAATATACTGGTGTACAACTGCATCCGGTTAGACGAGAAGCTTTTTTTTACGGATGGGAAATCATCAAATAACTTCCCGCACTCTGTGTGGCGCGGGGGGAGTATTAGACTTTAACTGATTTAGACGCGGCAATAAGCTAATCTTTAGGTATTCGCGGAAGTGACGCTAGCTGCATACTAGGAATGGTCTGACACAAGTACACGACAGTGTTGCATCTAAAGAATAGAAATAAGGTCGAAAATATTTCAGTATTTGATTTTATGTGAATATCATGTCCGCCAAAATGTAGGTCATTTTGCAGTTTTTATTGAATATAAAAAAATACAATAAAAATGTTAGATATCTCTTTAATCTATACAATTTTCTTTGTTATAAATATAAAAGATATAATGGTTGTCACTGAAAAAATTGAGAATTTCGAGACGAAAAAATTTTTTTCTTGGTCTTTTTAAACATTTTTTTTTACTAGTACTAGACCACTTTTGTAAACTGATTTTGTTTAACTCTTTACTTTATGTATTGAACTATACACGGTAATTTTTTTTTGACTAGTGGCATGTACAGATACGGCTAACTTTGCGACGAAAATCTAGACGTTTTACGAAGTGTTTGCTTTGTACAGCGCCTTAAAACCTGCGGAGTGAATGATGCCGTGACGTCTGATAGGGAAGAATGGAAGAAGAAAACGTATTGCGCCGACCCCAAATAGAATGGGACAGGAGCAGGAAAATGATGATGAAAACCTGGGTTTAAATCAGTAAAAGTGTGTGTGTTTGTTCTTTCTTTTGCCCTTTATTTTCCGTGCCATTGTTTTCTTTCGAACAACCCACAACCCCGATAAATTAGAAGCTGACCACAATATATTTTTTAAAAGACTAGATAAATATTGTTTTATGTATAGTTAATTGAAATTTCGTTTTCAATATTTAAACAACGCCCAAAAAAATTGTTTGACCTGTTTAATGAACCTACTTCCAAATATTTAAAAATATTTTCATCAAATATAAAAACCCACACTGGTACCTAGTTAACAAAATCGAAAAGATCAAAGAAATATTTGAATGGCTAAAAACGATTTAATGCCTTACAGATAAAACAAAATCAGCTGAAACGCGTGATGAAGCGTTAAATTCCGCAGGAATTTATAAGCTAGAATAACAAAGTTCTGAAAATTACGTCATCTTATATATTTTAGTTTATTAAAACTTTCTCAAAGGAAAACGAGCTTTTGCATATAGTATATAAAAGCTAATAATAAAGCATAATTTCTAATCAGTTTAAAAATTCTCAATCTCTTTTATACATTTAAAAAATTACAAATGAAAAATCTACTCATTTCAAATAAACTACCGATCCCAATATTTTTGGTCAAAATTTATTTTGATAAAACCATTAAAACTTTAATTTTCAGTGTAAACATAGTAATAAAAACTAATCTTGAGATTTCATGAATAAGTTTCTAAATTAACTAGAGTCATTCTGATTTCGTTTGTGGTTATTTTCTTTTTCAAACTAAAGGTATAATCGCTATCATTAAGATTCAGAAGGGCTACTATGACATCTTATAGCAATTCTTATTCCACTGAGTGAAAGAGATGGTGCTAGACACCCTGTATAGCTCTGTCTCTTTCCCTCAGCGGAATAAGAATTGCTTTAAGAGTTCATAGTAGGGCTACAGGTGATGTTCTCTTTAACATAGGGTATACATGTTGTAACCACACATACCTTTTGAAATCTTTATCCAGCACTAAATAAACTTTAAATAATTAAGTAGCGAATTAACTGTAGAAACACTTCAAGTTTCAGAGAATTTGGAATAGAAAAGCTTATTAACGTTTCAATCTTTATTCCACTGAAAATACAGTTTTTTTTCTGTTGAACACAACATTCTGAGAAATTATTACAAGTTCTTTCATCAATGAATTTTCGGATAACTAGGCTTGAGAGTGGCTTTAAAGAAACAAATTTAAATAGAATGTGTGAATAAGTATTTTAGGTTTTTTATAGGTGGCAAATCATAAAATAACTTCCCCGCTCTGGGCGGAGCGGGGTGGAGTGTCTGATTTTTACTGACTAATACCCACCCATGTTCCTTTTGCTGTTTATGTTCCGGGGCCGTGGTATCTCTTGCACATTTATCACAACCCCGGCAGGTAGTGCTTTGCTGAAATCTCTTTGAACGCGCCCATTGCTCACCGTCGACAGATCCGCTTCTACGGTGGCCGGGAGTCGTCTCACGGGGCGCCCGACGCCTAGAGCGTCTTCAAAGAAGCTGGGTTGGTTTGAAGTTCTCTCTCCCTAGATATTTTAGCTTACAGACAACCAGCACAAGATAAATATCGTGAAAAGTTTCACGACCACTAAAGTGAAAACTCCATTTTATTTCGTTTAATCGTGCATTCAATTCTACTCTTTTACGATATGAAAAAAGATAAAAAAATAATGACTGCAAAAAAAAATTAAAAAAATTACACCTAAATTACACCGTGTTGAAAATCAATGCCTTGGCGAACGAGAATAGAAAACTCTTCATCTTCCATTGAAAAGGAGATTTTCTTACAAAACGTGTCTTATGTATTTATGCATAGATAATTTTTGTGCAGTTGTACATTGATCATTTTTGTAGAACCAGATGTCCCGAAACGAATTAAGTTCGATTCTTGATTTGAAAATTGAGTTAAACTATTTGCAACAAGCACACTCAGTATCATCCATAGATATTTATAAGTTATCTGCCTAGAAAGAAAAAAGAAAAAACATTAATTACGACGATCACACAAAAAAAAACATTAAACATTCAAAGCATCACAAACATTTACAAATACATGGTACAAAAAAAAATGCACCTACCTAGCCTTTTCCCAAACTTGTTCACTCCAATATAATGTACAATCCCAGCAAATACAATGATATTCATAACAGCACAAGGATTCCTAACCGCAGTTTGTTAGTTTGCCAAGTTAATGAAGCACAAACTCCCGGGTATTGACTTTGACTTGGCAACAAATATTCAGCTCGATGTCACAAATTGTACCCCAATGACCTTCACAGCTCGCCGAATAACATACAATTGATTAGTGCCCAATTGATATCAACACAGACATATTTTATTGGTCTCAAACCGATCAAATCAGTATTCGTCTCATCTTCTAGAATATTCTAGATTGTTCCAAACTTTTCTGGCAATTCTTTCCATCGTGACTTAGTCATGCCATGGGTGTAAACCTCATTTATATGTTAACTAGCTTTATACTTACATATTCAAATTTAACCACGGTCTGAACCAAATTTGATTTTTGCTCTAACATCAAAAATAGGCATAGATTTGCATAGTAATGTCAACGTGTATGGTATAGGATGGCTCATGAATGTTACCTCTAAAACTCAGTGTGTCCGTGGTTTATGAGCTACTAGTTTTCGCCCGCGACTTTTTCCGCGTGACATAGTTACTTTGGGCTATCGCTAACTTTAACCCGCGTGATGATCTAAAAAAAAGATATCTTTCTCTTCCTTTTTCTTCCCTAATATTTATTATAAATGCGGAAGTTTGTATGGATGATGAATAATTGTTACTTCTTCACGCAAAAACTACGGAATGGATTATAATGAAACTTTAAAATATTATAGCTTATACCTCCATCAGAATAACACATAGGGTAAAAACCAACAAACAAACTCACTTTCGCTTTTATAATACTAGTAAGAATGAGCTACCATCATCTTCATCTTCATTTTCCAGCCCTTGACCCATTCTATTTGGGATTGGCGGAACACGTTTTCTTCTTCCATTCATGATGAGCTACCAATACTTTTATTTTTGGAAAGCATTGTAGTAAAATGCAAAAATCTCCTTATAACTACTGCACTAGTTTACTTGTAGTCTCAATCAATTTCATTGATTTATGTACGTATATTTTGCAACAAAAATATTAATCAAAAGGTATTAAAAAAATATTTACTTACAAAATTAAATCAACTACGCTGCGTAAAAAAGGCATGGTACCTACTTTATTGAATCTATAGAATTTCAGAAGATAACCAGGATCAATCTTCATCCATCAAAAATAATTAGGTATTTTCTTCTCAACATTTTTTATGTCTTCATACGCACCTGTTGGTTTTCTCCAGTCTTAAAATAACACAATATCACGCATTTTTTCACGGGGGCTTATGTTTCACTTTGATTAAATTTTCACTTTGTTTATTCATATTTTCCTTCTTGAAATATACATCAAGCACTGCACACACCAAAGTCAAAACAACTTTATCTTACGAAGACTCAATGGTTTTTTTGTTCATAACATTTGAAACGGGATATTTACCGTGTTTGTTCGATTATAAATAAATTTAAAAAAAAATACGTTACACCACACTAGAAATTTCTTCTGTATCGTGGGTGCGTTTACAAAAATTTAAACCCACATACATACACAAACAGCCAGACCCGGAACAACTACCTAAACCTATAAGTTATACAAATATTTTTTTCGTGTGGGGATCGAACCTGTGAAACGCAGCGCAGCAGTCAATCGCTCATCCACTACGCCAACTGTGCCATTGTCTGTACTATTGTAAATGGCTTTTTTCATCAAAAAGAAGGTAGGCGGTTTTGCCTAATTATAAACATCTACAAATTAATAATATCTTCAGTTTATCGTAGGTAATCGTAGGTAATCGTGGCGTGCCCAACTACGCCGAAATATTGGAAACTCAAAATTAATAGTAAAAATGTGTTATTTTGTGTTAAGTATCAAGTAAGAACATTTTGCTCCGCACACTTTTTCATTTTATAATTTGTCACTATTTTGTTGCAAGCTTTATGCACCGTTACGCTCAAAAAAACTACGCTATTAGCTAGGACTTTGAAACCTTTTGAAAAAAGAGGAAATTAACTATATCGACTTAAACTTGACATTCCTTTTCAGTTAAAAAATTATTTACACTGTAATATGCTTTAAGGGCTAGAAATTTACGAAGCGTTTTTTTTTATTTTGATAACGGCAGTTTTTCCAATTCTTAGGTAATTTGTTGTATATAGCCGGTGCTATGCAAAAAACACCTTTGTGCATTAGCACAAAGGTGTGTTTTGCATGGCACACATAAGACAACACTAATGTGTTGTCTTATCTTTAAGCTGATATGTCCTCTACTAACTACTAACCTCTCAAGGACCGCCATTATTTACGTCAACTATCCGTCAAGCACCGCTAGGCGGGCTCTTATTGCAAGCGTAATCTGATTTTAAGACTTATCTTTACTACAAATACAGTTTTAAATTGTTCGGAGTTTGGTGGCACAAATTTGTGCCAGCGGGGCTCAACGGATAGTACTTGTTTACTGGCACGTTTTTCTGCCGCTGGGGCTCTAGAGACATATCTAATATAAAACATATCTAATCTACATTATATTATGCTTTCATAGTTGTATTTACTCGTACAATATAATATATTCTATTTATGTTTAAAGTCCTTCGCATACTATTCTAACAAGAAGTAACCTAATGACTGCCGTATCTTGTCGCACTTGACGGTGAAAAAAATATCTTTTTAAGGACGCCCCAATTTGTCGTGTTCACTCACCCAAAGTAAATATAATAAGAGGCTGAATCCTTGAACTTTGCGTCAAATCATATGGGGGGGATGTTATTTACAATGCGAAAATGATTGCTGGATTCTCGTTGTACCAATGCTTGACGAAGTTTGGTGACGTAGAGAGGTCATTGACCTATTTCCCCATAGAATGACAATATTTTAATATTACTCACTGCGTCCAGCGGTTACACCCGCTGCTCAGCTACCCTACCAAGACGTCTTAACAGAAATTATTCCACTGAGGGAAAGAGACAGAGCTATACAGGGTGTCTAGCACCATCTCTTTCTCACACAGAAATAAGAACTGCTATAAAATGACATGGTAGCCCTACTAGTACCCTTCTGAAGAGGGCCACTGTTATTTTTCTACTTCTTTAACTTCCCCCGCTGCTTTACTGACATAACTTTGAGTTGCACGGCCTGTCTCCTTGACAGAAAGCTTCTAATATTTTTCTTTGTATTTTTGTACTGGCGTCGGTGAATCCAAATATCGTGAAGAAACCTGGTTTAGATGGTTATTTTCCTGGCAGTAAGATAATAATAGACTGTATAGTAAGCATCCTTGAACAAATCCTACGGGCTATTGTTCGTAACTTTGTCAGCCCAAAAGTGTTAACCACTCGTAAACACTCATTCATTTAGAAAAGTTTCTAGATCCTCTTTTTGGAGAGCCCAGCCATACACTCTCTAAGGAATATATACCCAAACAAAGTGACTTTTCCTGTGCGTTGTCTGTTTGTCAGTCAGTTCCGGGACTGTACTATGTCAAGAACATCTTTGCTCATTTAAAATTTAACCTAAACTTTAAGTAAAATAAAGACACTTTTCGTGTTTCTCTGTGCGTTGATGTTTGGACCTGCACAATGGATGTATATGCGTGTTGAAACATCATTTAGTTAGTTTGGCAACAGAAATACATCATCTGTGAAAATTTTAACCGTTAAACTATCAGGGTTCATGAGCTACACCCTGGTGACAGACGAACAGACGGACGGACAGCTGAGTCTTAGTAAAAGGTTTCAGTTTAACTCTTTGGGCACGGAACCCGTAAAACATCAGATAGCTAATACAGTAAACACATCCATTGTTTTACTTATAGCCTGCTATAGGAGGAAAGGCCATCAAAAGCTGATACCAGACGGATCGATATTCGATGAGCACATACATCAACGACAGCTTAGCTTTACAGATTTCAGTATAAATAGGTGTTCAAAGTGATATGCTTTTAATACTGTGATGTTAGTCAGAGTTATACTGTAGCAAGCTTATGCTAAATATATGTACTAATTAACCATTATTATCAATCAAGCAGTTTATTAAAAAAAAAAGTATTGAAATTGTTTTTTATATCACTCAAGTACACTTTATTAAAAAAATAACAACTTATTTTATGTTTTTTTTAATCTAAGAAGGTTAATTATTAAAAAATAATAAGGCTTCTCTAGCTCGTATACTATAAAACTAGAAATAAGCAATTTAAAAGCAGAGGTTTTTTATTTTTGTCCTACTCCTGGGCAAATGAATGTTGAAAAATATAGACTAAGTATTTTATTTATGGATAAAAACTAAATTACAAAAAATGCACAAATCCTACAAAACAATCTTTGTAAAAATAGATACTTTGTTATTCGTCCGCGCCAAAGACAAACGAAAAAGGAAGAAAAAACATTAGAAAATTAAGAATTCCAAAAGAAAAACAAGGAGGGCGAGCAATTTATTATTCAAACGCTCCCGAATCTCGGAACATTAAAACAATATTGACATAAAGCCGGACTTTTCCGGCTTATTCGGGTTCCGTACACGACAGGGGCCGATCACCGTTTCACCGCTCAACATCGTAGTACAAATGACATTGATCTCACTTACAAGGATTTATAGATTTCATATGCCGATGTTTGTTTTCAAGATGTTTTAAAGCAAAATGGGTTGTGTACAAATATTTATGTAAGTTTTATTTTGAGGTTTTGTCGTTTATGGAAGACTAGCTAGAGCCCGCGGCTTCGCCCGCGTGATATCGTGTCAATTCAGAAAAAATTGATCAAGAGTCGTTCAGTCGTTTTGACGTGAAAGAGTAACAAACATCATTATTAGGAAAGTAGGATTACCGAGGTCCACTTGAACCACACTTTACTAAATGCGTTTGGTGCTAATAGGATTTTAAGTATTGAAGACAATGGAACTAAAGTAATGTTTTAAATGTGTTTGGTTTTAAATGTTTGAGTACCTCAAATATAAGGTTATCGTTAAAATATATCTTGCTGCATACAGCTGTTTTGATCGAAAATCATTAAATAACTTTCCCCACTCTGTGTGGAGCGTGGGGGGGAGTGTCAGACTTTTACTTAGTAAAACCCATCCATGTTTCATCTTTTACCCTTTGTGTCCTGGACCGTTTCCACTTAATTCACTTTACAATTATTATTTTTTTATAAAAAGCTATTTTTCCAAAAAAAAACTGAACGCTATTAGCTACTGTAAGTACACAACGATTTTTAAGAGAAAAAAATATGGAGTTCTTAACGTGGTGTAAACGTATTTTTTGCGTTCAGCTTTATTGGTGAAATTCCGCCCTCTTTTCCAATTAGTCTCTTGTTTTCTGAAGAATGCGCAAGGTTAGCCTAGTTATTAACATTCCTATCTGCCCACGGTACGCTAGACGTACATAATAATGGTACTAGTGAACGCCCTCTTAATGCCTGTCTAAATTTTCATTAATTTCAACCTAGAGGTAGTTTATTTCTCATCAAAAGTACTAAAGGATTAGAATTATCCACCACGAACACGTCTGCCGACATTCACCATATTTTGAATTTATGCTAAAGTCGAACGTGCACCGCGAACTAAAGAGTTTTAACTACTTTAAGGATTCACCCCTTTCTTCTATTATATTTTCTTTGACAGCCGTTAAAATACTTAGACCGAGATTAATCTTGTTAGCATAATATTTTTTTTTTAATATTCGTTTAAAAATTAATGGTTACTTATTTTTTTTTAACATGAATACACATTATTTTATCATGAACAAACCAAAGGATTTTTTTTTTCGGATGGGAAATTCATCAAAGCAATACTTCCCGCTTTAGGCGGAACGGAAGGTGTGTGAGACTTGTATTGAGTACATTTTTTGCCTTTTGTGTTCCAGGGTTCCAATATCTCTTTTGAACGACCCGCAACCCCGGCAAAAACTTTTCCCGGCTTGCGGTTCTCATTTGCATGGAAGCATCCATTGTTATGAAAATTATATGTGGGCACCGCCATGGGGACCGCAAAAACCGCAGCTGTTATTTTCAACGATATCGTTTACCAATGTTTTACCGACAAATTGCCGTATTTTGAATTAATACAACATCACGGCTGTGATGCAAAATTGAAATAATAAAACATCTGACCATCAAAGGGGAGAGGTATAAATATAGGATACCCAATGTAGTCATGTCTTACCCGTATTTCGCCTTATGCCATCAACTGGGCATATACCCTAACTCCGCAATGCTACTGAGAATTCCTGTTGAACCTGGGAATCAAAATTAAGATATCATGCTACTGCTAAGAACGAGTTCTTCATTTCATATCGCTCGCACTAACATCTGACTGATGTCGTACATTAAATGACAAGACCAGGGTTGCGGGTTGTTCCGGGGTTGCGGGTTGTTACGGGGTTTCGGGTTGTTTGAAAGAGATACCGCGGTCCCAAGAGATTAAGAACCAAAGAAAGAACATGTGGATGGGTTCTAGTCAGTAAAAGATAAAAATTACTCAGCAGTAGCACTTGCAACTAACAAACTGTTTTCGTTGTAGTGGTGCCGGTCACATTAGATGATAAGACATGTTTAGTGATAAGATGTATTGCTATGATGGATACGGATAGTCCTTTACGACTATGATATTCAAGGTAAAGCCGATATTCAGTCATGATTGTAAACGGTGGTAATGTTCCAGATTGAAAAGGAACGATTTAGATATAACTAATGTCACTAAAAAACGAAGTGTAAACGAAAAAAATCCTACTAATATGCAACTAAAATTATAAATTCGAATGTTTGTGAGGATGGATGTATGGATGGATAAATGGATCTTGATGAAACTTACGCAGTAATTTACGTAGGATACTTTTTTCTTCGATATCACGCGGGTGAAGCCGCGGGCGCCAGCTAGTTGTTTCATATTTCTGTGTCAAAATTCTAAACGAAACCGCATGACTAGAAATGTCGTCTCGCCCACGTGACGAAAGTTTCTAGTGAACAAGACTCGCTAACGATGCGTTAATATATACTTTACATAGAGTAGTAGAATTTATTTTGAAACGGTTTTGGAACATATATTTACAGTTTATATTCAAGACTTTAATAAAGAAATGTATATTTATAAACTATATTTTATTTTATATTTTTAAAGCTTATTGAGCCTACATTGCCCTCAACAGTGGGTCTGGACAGTAATCCACCTCATGGGCCTTTGGACCTTTCATTTTACGAATAATGAAAAGCGCACTACGAAGAGCTACCCACTTTTTGGATTAAAATGTTTTGCCAGCTGACTCGACAAAAAATAACAGCAATTGCATTGTCACCTTTACGAAACCATATTGCACTTGTTCTCCGAATCATTTCGTTTTTTTTTTCTAGACTCAGTTATGGTCTAGAACCTAATCGTTAAAAAAACTTTTTGTTACGGAAAAATTAAGAGTTAAAGTTTCAACTTTAAAAATAACAAGTAGTATTTCTTTAATATACTATGGAAGACTTACAGCTATATAAAAACTTAAAATAAAAAAATAAATCATACAAACAGAAAGCCAATTACAAGTCAACACGTATAGGAAGCTATAACAGTTGGGTATTATGGGTAACAATATACAGATTTGAAAAGTTATAACTGACGCGCACTGGCCCACAGATATTTGTTCCGGGACTGGATGTTTGTGTATGTGAATGTAAATGTTTGAAAACGCACCCACGATACAGGAGAAATTCCTAGTGCGGGGCAACGTTTTTTTAAAAAAGAAAACTTTACTTTAATTAGCTCCCCGACATCCATTAAATCCATGTTTTGAGTGATAAACATTGAGTTCTAGCGTGATACGTGACCTTTTTACCCCAAAAAAAGTCGTTTTCTAAATTTTTGCGGCTTCGTAAACGGTTCTTAAACATCGAAAGTGGAAAATAACTTTACTTACGGAATTCGATGGCAATAAAGTCAATGAAACAACGACTTCCAAAACGCAACTGTTTTTTTTTTATAATTCTGTTTTTTTTTGCAAAACCTTTTTGTACGATTAGGTTGCCGCTGTCAGATATAAATTAAGAGTTCAATTGTTTTCATGAACGTATTATTAGGTGATATTTAAATAAAACATATTCTCTTTTTTGTTACAGGTAACCTTTGGAACATTTTAATTCGTACCCTATACTTACTATGACGATGTAGGTATATCTCACCTATGCTGCTGGGTAAATATAAAACACATCTACACTCACTAACGCCCTTTTTTATTTAAATCACGTTTCCCAATCTAGGTGAAGCGGAAGGGTAAACTTACCGTAACTTTAAATTACTAAAACCCATATTATTAAATATTCTGTTAGCGACGCTATTCATTAACACTTGACGAAATCTTTCAACAGTGCAATAACATTTACTTGTTGGTAAGGTCTCGAGTTCTCGAATGTGTGAATTGTATAAATATTACCCTTTTTTGCGGATGGGAAATCATCAAATAACTTCCCCCGCTCCTATTACTCCCCGGGGGGTAGTTTCATACTTGTTCTGACTAAAACGCTCCCATGTTCCTTCTATTGCCTTTTAGGTTTTACCTTTTTTAAAAAACTTTGCCCGACACTAGAAATTTCTCCTGTGTCGTGGGTGCGCTTGCAAACATTTAAACGTACATACACAAACAGTCGGACGCGAAACAACTATTTGTAAGTCATACAAATGTTTGTTCCGTGCGGGAATCAAACCCGCGACACGCAGCGCAGCAGCCGATCGCTCAGCCACTGCGCCAATGCGTACCGTCATATAAAAGCCGAACGAAGAAAATATCGGCGAAAAATATATCGACCAATATTTATACAGTAGGTCGTGACCTGCAAGCCTGTCAAAACGAACAAACAAACAAATGTGAAAAAGTCTAACAACTCGATAACAAGCCACTGATCGTTAGTCTGGAGTGCTAACGTAGTAGTCACGAATGCATTCCAACACTTTCCGTTTCGGCAACACTCATCTTTGCGTTCTCCAGCGCTTTATTGCGCTTAATGCGGTTATCATGCTTTCGCTTTATTGTTATAGCTCCATTTCTGACGTCACAGAATGCAGTAAAGTAGATACTTATTTTATTTGTTTACGTAGACTCAATATTTTGAGTGTTTATATAGATTTTGATTTATAAACGTTTAGTAGGTTAGGGTCAAATAGTTTTATAAATAATCCTTACTAATATTATAAAAACGAAAGTGAGTTTGTTTGTTTGTTACGTCTTTACGCGTAAATGGCAAAACCAATTTTGATGAATTTTGGTAGGTACAGAGATGGTTGGGGCCTTGGAGACATAGGCAAAAAAAATGAGAAAAGGGGAAGAAAAAGGGAGGGAAATATATATTTTTTTCTATCATCACGCGGGCTAAATTTTGGGTTAACTAAAAGTAAATATGCCACGCGGACGAAGTCACCGGCGGAAGTTAGTAAGTTTTATAAATAAATAAGATGTTTGTGGTATGTTGTGGATCTGATCAAGTTCCATTATTCCCATTTCCCATCCATTATTTTAGTTTTTAACTAACTTACGACTCGTCTCCCACAGCTGGGCAAAGACCTCTTCTTTTTCCGTCAAAACATCTTTTTCTTATGCAGTTTCGGGCCACGTTTACCCCATAAACATGATCAGATCAGACCACCTTCACCGCAGTTGACCTCAAAGGCAATATCTTTCCTCAAGCCAATCAGTGAAGATTTTTACCCACTTCTCCAGATGTAAGTATTTGTGCGATGTCCACTACTAAATCAAAATGGCGGTTTTTACCTAGTAGGAAAAACACTTGTGTGTCAATAGAATATTCTAGATTTGTTTTGTAATTAGTAACCCTAGTTTTAGTTTACAATAAACCTCATACTAAGTCATTGGTCTCATCATTATGAATATTTCTCCTTCCTAGTATCGGGAAAAGTAACTACTTAACTAGTCCCCCATTTTGACGATTAATGTTAATGGAATATTTCGACTTCAGCGTTGGTCTTATAGTAAGAATGGGTAACGAGATTTTGGGTAAAATAAAATTAATTTTGTTTAGAATTAAATCTGTTTCTCTGCCCCAGACGAAAACCTTTTCGATTTTTATTACGACGGTCTGTAAGCTTAGCCAAAACTATACTTTTCGTTAAAAAAAATCCCACCAAAAACACTCTGTAAAAAAACTAGCCAAGTCTCGATGGAGCAGCTTGTTTATCTCTTACAAGTAATGAAATCTACAAGTCGTGCCAAGTCTAAAGTTCCTTACTGCGATTTCTTTATTATTATAGTTAATGTTGTGTGACTTGGCCGTTGAAGGGTACACAAGGGTACAAAACCAGACTTGGCGGGGGCACCGCCGTGCCTTCTGATGTATTTACATCCTTATTCCTTGCAAAAAGTTAAAAAAAAAACAAACGTCTGCTTTTCCCTTAGGCATAAATTTAAAAAAAATATCTGTCATGTCATTTTTTATGACGGCAGTATGCAAATTATCCAACGCTAGCATTTCCCGGTTTTCTGAATGCATTACTGCACAGCGGCGCTGGCATTTAATCCTATTCCGAGGCGAGTAAAATACGAGTCTCTCAGAACTGTCTGCTTATTTTTTTCACAATTTTTATTTGAGAACGTTTTTTCGACTTTTTATTTGGTCTGTTGTTGTGCCATGCTTTCCATTTGAATAAAATTCAGTTTTTTAATATTTTGCGATGTCTCTTCCACTTGCGTTCATCCAACATCATTATCATGAGCTACTACCTATTAGCTCTAATTTAAGTGGTTGTGGAACTGTGTCGCTAACCATGCTCCACCTCCTATCCTGCCCTCTTAGACCAAAAACATGAAGCGGAAACCATCTCTGCGCTGCCACCGGCAAGGCGGTAGTAATAGCCAAGTTTTGGGCCTATCCTATTAATATTATAAATGCAAATGTTTGAAAGGATAGATGGATGTTTGTTACTCTTTCACGTTAAAACGGCTGAATGGATCTTGATAAAATTTGGGACAGAGGTCCAAAATTCCGGAAAAAAGTACTACATATATGTGTTATTTCATACTATAATCTTATAGTATGGAATAACACATAGAATACTTTTTTCCAAAAACACGCGAGGGAATCCGCGAGCGCCAGCTAGTAAGATATAATCATGGTAGTGCCAGTGAGATGAAGAAGAAGCATTCTAATCTGCAATTTTAAAACAGTTGAGACGAGCAATGATCTTGCATAAGATTGCGCTTGCCGATTTACGGTCACCATTTAAGAAACGTCAACAGTAATCAGTTCTGCAATAAATGCAGCTCACTGCCTTTTAATGTAAAACTTTCAATGCTCGTTAATCTCATAACGATAAGGTTGCTAATCTTCTTTTTGTGTCGTTGAAACTCAGTATGTAGCCCCCTGCACAGATCTAACATTTGCTTCGTTTAAATCCTTTTTTTTTTCGGGTGGGACTGGGAAATCATCCAATGGCTTCCCCGCTCTACCCAGAGCGGGGGGGCATGTCAGACTTGTACTGACTAAAACCCATACATGTTTCTTCTATTGCCCTTTACGTTCCGGGGCCGCGGTATCTCTTCCGAACAACCCGCGACCCCGGTTCGTTTAAATCCTGATAGGTGAAAGTGGTTATGCAAGAATGAGCAAACAGGAGCTGGGGTATATCCTGCCTAGGTTGCTAACGACTTTCTGCTGTTAAAAGAAAAATAACTGTGAGCACATACATACTAATATTATAGAAGCGAAAGTGAGTTTGTTTGTTTATTTGTTACGTCTTCGCGCCTAAATGGCTAAACCGATTCTGATAGGTTTTGGTACAGAGATAGTTGGGACCCTGGAGACAGACAGCTATTTTAAAGAAAAGGGAAGGAAAAATAAGAAAATGGGAGAGAACGACATAAATATTTTTCGATCATCACGCGGGGTAAAGTTAGCGTTAGCCCTAAGTGACTATGCCACGCGGAAGAAGCCGCAGGCGGAAGCTTGTACTTCTATAAAATCATTTCCAAGACACGTTGAGTAACGAGATGATACTAGTTTACTTAAGGAAAACTATTCCCCTCCGCATTGTCACTAGGTATGCGCGTGGGCCGATAACCCGTATCTGCACGCTTTGTTTTACTTTCATTTAAAGATAACTAGATAGTTATTTATAACTACAGTTTTAATCAGTCGATTAGAACTTAGACTTCGACGTACTGCTTAGAATGAAAATTAAGTTTTGATCAAGAATCTGGGAAGAGAGATTGCACCCGTGTTTCCAAACACACTTGAGAACTTTAGGTGTTTTTTTCGCCGATATGACTTGTCCCAGCATATTATTTGGTCTATGAATTTTGTTGGGTATTACTAAAAGTTTATAATTTCCTCAGTATTATAGCTATTAACACTTGAACTTTCTGATATTTCGGCGATGTTGTAAACGCCATGATCAGGGATGAACTGAAGTTATTGCGTGTAGGTGTTTATGAGCGGACAAAATGATAGGTATACCTTATTCGTTTTTTTTTGCGTTCGGTACCACTGACACCGTCACTCAATTCCGGGACACCATGACCATGTCAGTTTAAAGACCTATTTCTTCAGTATGGTAAAAACCCAAGTAGCAAATTGTAGTCCTGTAGTTATTTTAGGAGCATGCATTTTTTTGCACTATAGAAATCGTATTGACGTTTATAGAACCGCATTTGGGCGCAGTTTATAGGACTATTACGTCCTGTGACCGTTGTGTTACGGTCCGATAAAGATCCGGTAGACGCACTGAGTAAGCGCGATTAGTCCTCTTACGATCTAGTGCGTGCTGCTACTGGTGTGATTGTTCCTACATTGATCAGGGTGATGTTATTAGTAGAGCATTACTTTTTAATTCTTTAAGAGTGACGCACTGGGTGTCTTGATGACAAAAAAATATTAAAGTAATCCACATTATAATATATTATCCCTTAGCATAACATAGGTAAATTTTGTCTTACTTTTATGTATAAAGAATGCCTAATCAACTTGCGAAATTAATTTTATTGATAAAGTATTCGAAGATAATGACCACGTCTTCATGCCCCTTTCAAAGTAATCGTATTAAGTAATTTTTTATTAAGTAATAATTAACATACTTATAAACCGCCATGGGATCGGATCATGTGCAACAATATTGCATTTATCAAAACGTTTACAAAACTATTTAGTGAAAATTAAGACTACTACATGACATACCTACTTCGCCACCATATTTTAGATTTAGGGTTCCTTTAGAGAAATACATCAGAAATACTCCGTATTTCAAAGAAAAATCAAAATCCAAAATCATTTATTCAAATCAGGCTGATAATCAGCACTTTTAGAATGTAATTTTATATAATCTTAGTTAGTACTAATATTATAAGAATTGTGTGAATTACGTAACAACACTTTAAAACTTTCTTCATAAAATTGATTTCGACATAGATGAAGAGTAGGCATTGGATACAAAACGATAAATCAATAGGTATTTGAACAGTTTCGCAAAATTCTTAATTTTGCGTTTTGATCTGATAATTACAAGTATGGAATGTTTTTTCAAAGACATTGTGGTTGTCATTACCAAATTCACTATCACTACTTCCATTATCTTCAAGGTTATTAAAACTTTCAGTAAAAGTAATTTCGCAGTCTTCTTGAACCATTTCATTTTTTTATATTGTACGGAACCATCACGAACTTCACGAGACTCTCTTGTATTTAAGAAGAATATCGACCCGGACTTCGATTCTGATTTCATTTCAAGTAACTTTTTGGAAACTCTTCTTCGAAAACTGCCACTACGCTTAAATCGTTTCCAATTGTTTAGATCAATTTTTATTTTTTTGCTTTCTCTAAATAATAATAATATGGCCGGTTACTCCAGTATATAAAAGCAAACGTAGGATTCATGTCAGTAGAATATTACCTATAAACATCGGCGGGCATGCTTGTTTCGTGCTAACAATCAATTAGAAGTCGCGTCTCAGACAAATCAATCCTTTAATATACTTGACCTATAACACCTATATGAAGACGTTTATAGAAGTGCATGTCTTGTGCGTGTTAGTATAAACAATCTTATCAAATGCGTTTAAAGGATCAAAATGAAATACTTGCTAATTGGTTTTATATAATGCTCTTATATAACTGCAAGATCGGGTAGGAATCGTGTGTAGTTATAATGTAAACGTCTATAAAACTAAGAAATAGGATCGAAAGCACTTGAAGCGCAAATTGTCTTTTGACATGCTTTTGTGAGATCAGTGATCTTAGTCAAAGCGTCTATTAGATGCGTATTAGACGTTCAGTCTTATAAGTCGATTGCTAAAGGACCATTTTGCTACTTGGGAATATCACTATGAATGTGGTTGAACTGTCAAAATTGGAGGCAAATGCAATTGTGTTTACAATTACCCCATTTCCCCACAATCACATTCTTATTTTGCTTGCACAATTTTTCAGAGAGTACTAGGTGCAAAGAAGATTAGTTTTTTAATCATATGTTACTAAAAGATAATATATTCGCTTATCATAAATATTTGTAATGAGAAGTTATGAGGTCAAAAGATCGAAAGAGGTTATTAATAATATCAACTCTTAGGGTTACCCAAGAGTTGATATTTATTTGTTTTGTTTATACTTCCTAATAAATACATCTTATCCTAATATACAGGGTTATTTGTAAAACACCGACAACTTCGCAGGACTGTATTACTATCATCATAAACAACAACTTTTGTTCTATGATTTTTTACAAAATTTTATACATTTACCAAAATCAAATCATCAAGATTTCGTTGTCCTATCTAACACATTTCAACTCCGTCCGTTTGCTGTACCTACATACCTACACCTGCCGCGCACTGTCTCCGTAGGTACGTTTGCTTCGCATAGATTTCGTAACATTTAGAGCGTACAATTTAAATATTTTTATTTTTGTATGAAAATCTGATGAACTAAAATATGATAAATGTTTAAATGTCATAGAACAAAAGTTGTTGAATAAGATGCTGGTAACATGGTCCTGAGAGGGTGCCGGTGTTTTACAAATAACCCTGTATATAGAAATTAGGAATGAACCAAACAGTATTTAATGATGATACATTAAAAAAAAACTCAGTGATCACTCACATTTTCTAAAGTCCTCAAAGGATTATAAAGGGATTTTCACAGGGGTTTTTGTGTATTTATTGAAACTTAAATGTAGGTACATAGCTTACTAATGGGGCTATTTATACATAACACACATGTGTGTGTTATGTATAAATAGCACTGCAATTGCATGTGCAAACCAGATCGTTAGTGTTATACAAAGATAACAACCAAAAAACCGGCCAAGAGCGAGTCAGACTCGCGCACCGATGGTTCCGTACAAACTTGCAATATAAACGACACATATATTTTGACTGCGTAGACTTAGAGGGTTGATTTTTTCACAGCACAAAGAGACCACAGGTTTAGTAAGTATAGGGTTTAATTTCAACTCTATACCTTCACGCGTTCCCGAAATAAGGGGTCTTGACAGACTGACAGACAGGCGGACTACAAAGTGATCCGTATTTTTTCATCAGAAGAAGACCTACAGCAAAGTAGAACGTTACAATCAATAAATAAAATAAAATAAAATAAATATCTTGGGACAACTCACACACGGCTAAATCATCCATCCCAAGCTAAGCAGAGCTTGTGTTATGGTAACCAGACAACTGATATAGGTACATACTTATATAATTTATAAATACATACATATTATAGATAAATCACACCCAGACACAGAACAAACAATCATGCTCATCACACAAAGTTTGTCCTGGGTGGGAATCGAACCCACGACCTCCGGCTCAGCAGTCAGGGTCACTAACCACTAGACCAACAGGCCCGTCCAATCAATGCCGCCCCCGTGACTATAATCAGCGTGATATCTATTAACAGAGAAAATTATATTAACAAAACAATACACAATAGAGCTGTAATACAAAAGGATTAAAATTAGGAGGTGCTACGACGTAATCGTCACGCAATACCCTAATTTTAGGTAGAGGTAACTAAAATATTTTAGGTACAAATTCGTCAGTCGTTAAAGGTTATTCACCGGGGTTGCGGGTTGTGCGAAAGAGGTACCGCGGCCCGGAACATAAAGGGCAGTAGAAGGAACGTGGGTGGGTTTTCGCCAGTGCAACTCCGTCACTCCAACTTTTTTTATTAGAGTCATTTCCGAAAGTCTGACGACTTGTCTTAACAAGTCGTGATACGGTGATACCGATAGCTAGTAAGCTAACTATCGCTATCACCGTGGGCTTTTACTGCAGCGTTGTTTAGTTCGGAGTTTTTTTTACACCATTAACTTTAATGGTGCCACTTGGCACAAGAGATAATTATTCCATAAGCATATGGATTCTTTACATAAATGTCTTTAACAATTGTATAAAATGATGATAGCTGCCAAGGAATACAGACGTAGTGAGTAAATAATTTTCTCATATAAGGAATACAGACGTAGTGAGTAAATAATTTTCTCATAATTATATGAGAAAATTATTTACTCACTACGTCTGTATTCCTTGGCAGCTATTACTGTTTGTTTTCCTCCTGTATTGTTTTTTTTTGTATATTAATACAAAAAAACATAATATTTTATTAAATAGGCACTTATACATCGAAGAGAAAAAGTGCACAAATGTATTTTTTTCTGACTTTACTTTTACTTCCATTCTGTTTTGTCTTTGATAAGCTAATTAATTTTGTAGCTTATTTCCCAATAAACGCACGGCGTCATATTTAAAAGGTGTTTTAATATTTAAGGACACAGAACATGAAACTGAACAATTTTCTCTATGGTACCAAAATCAACCAAAAAATAAACGAAGCTGTCCCATATAAAAACAAAATTGTTTCAAAGATTTTCCAAGACATAATTAAAAGCAACAGCTGACACATCACTTGGCCGAAGCATATCCCTTAAAGTTCAATAACCCAGTAGGAATATATCAAAGCGACCAATATTTATATCATAATACCAAAGCCAAACAGGCTTATTAAAGGCTAACGGAAAGGTACCGTCGGATGAAAGGGACAATAGATATCTCGACCCATAGGTTATGACGACCTTTTATTGACTCGTTTACAAGTCAATACGGCGGGTGGAGATGAGTCGACAAATAGCCCATATGGATATGGATATAGCAAGGTTATAAATGAATAATAATATTGACGACGCGGTTGGCGCAGTGGCTGAGAGACCGACTGCTGCGCTGCGTGTCGCGGGTTCGATCCCCGCACGGATCAAATATTTGTATGGCTTACAGATAGTTTTTTCGGGTCTGGCTATTTTGTGTATGTGAGTTTAAATGTTTGTAAACGCACTCACGATACAGGAGAAATTCCTAGTGTGGGACAAACTTTAAAAAAAAAAAACATCGCACCTATATTTCTCCGAAGTTTTGGGTTTAGCAAAGAGGTGTAGGTACCAAAGCTCTTTCTTCATCTTGAGACTAAATTCCTAACCTGTTAGAGTTTTATGTCACCTATGGGCCTCTAATTTGGCTAAATATTCAGTCGAAAAATATCTCTAAGACACGCTGATTTCCTCACGATGTCTTCCTTCCCAGAAGCAAGTGATAATTATTAAATACGTATGTACACACGGCAACAGATCAACCTATACAAAACCAGTTTATGCTGCTCTCTCAACAACGGATCGTACACCATAAATTTCAAGTACAATGAGAGATCCGCATAAACTGGTTTTGTATAGGTTGATCTGTCGCCGTGTGTACATTCATTCTAAAAAGCAGAAGATGGCTTCGACCCATTATGGGCAGATTTTTTTTTTTGCCAAATATGGCCAAAACTGAGGCTTCGGTCGAGAATATTATGCTGTCAATATTTAATGCTTTTATTCAGTAGTGTGCCTATACACCCACATTTGTCCAGCAATTCCCAGAAAGCGAGCTTATTGACTTCAAAAAGGATACCCGCCAAATACCGTGGCAGCTTGAAAAAATCCTGACAAAAAACCTAATTAAACGTTAACCAACCTTGAAATTGGACTAACGAGGCAGAAAACACGTGACAAATTTTCCTGTTCACATGCTGTTAGAGTAAGAAGGCGTGGTTAATGACTGAGTGATTTATGTATAACAGAGTCCTTTCGTTCGAATCATTTATAAAAGATTTGGATAATCCGTGAGTTTGGACTTTAAAAATATGTCAAAGAAATAATACATTCGTAAGAATAGTCATATTTTGTGAGTTTTATTAGTATACTAGCTGGCGCCCGTGGCTTCGCCCGCGTAATATAAAAAAGAAGTATACTGTGTGTTATTCCAGACTACAATCTACTTCTGTGCCAAATTTGATCAAGATCCGTTCAGCGTGTATCATATCATCCGTATATCCATGTATGTGTGGATGTTTGTTGACATGAAAGAGCAAAAAACATCCATAAATACATCCATCCTTCCATCCTTACAAACATTCGCATTTATAATATTAGTAGGACTAGCTGCGCCCCGCGGTTTTACTGGCGTGGTGATAGAATTTACAATATATCTTTATGAATGGTAGCCTATGTGTTATTCTGATAATAAGCTATATTATTGTTAAGTTTCATTAAAATCCATTTAGTAGTTTTTGCGTGAAAGAATAACAAACATCCAGACATCCATACAAACTTTCGCGTTTATAATATTAGAAAAAAATCCTACTATCCTATAGTAGGATTTAGTATTTTTTTTCCAAATCGCTTGCTTTTAATGAAAGTAGGAATAAAGTTTCAATCTTATTATGTCCAATAGTAGGTCTCTAGTCAGTCTCAAGCAATGTTTTTTTTTTAAATGCAATATTAAAGAATATACTTTATTGCACACCAAAAATTTAAAACATGACAATGGTGGTCTAATCGCTGATAGCGATATCTTCCTTTTTTTTCTTCTTTTGTTAATTTTCTTATTAAATATTGCAACACCAAAAATTTAATCATGGCGACAGCTAACAGATCGCTGATAGCGACCTTTTCTTTTTCTTCTTTTGTTAATTTCCTTTCTTATCAAATTTTCACATTTCATACTAGTACAAATATAAAAATCCTCAAGGAAGAAGCCACGGGTGACAAGCTAGTATAGATATCAAACAACCATAACATAAAGCTGTTATTTATTATCACTACAGGGACACATTTACTGGCCGTTTCATCCATCTTAACTGTCAAGCCATTTAAAAGCTTTTAAAGCTTTCTGTGAAACCCACCACAAAGTAACTATCTTTTATAATATATTTTACACATTAAAATGCTATGTTAGTTCATATTATTTTGTAACCGACTTTAAAATTGGTGTAGGTTCTATGTTTGACCGTATTTGTAACTGTGGACCGATAAACATATTTTTTTAATAAAAATTTACTTTCGAAATTGATATTATCAGTATTAATTTTATTCATATTTGTAGTTTTTGAGTTATCGTCTATAATATTTTTATTTCTTCTACGTCTATATGGATAATCTGCTAATATCCTTTAGTAACAATGAGAAATGAATATTCGATAAAAAGTTGTGTAAGATATAATCATGCCATAACTAACAACCAACTGAAACAAAAAACTATTTTATGAAAAAAACTGACTTAGAAAAAAAGTGGCAAAAAAAGTCAACGAAACAAACAAAAGTCACCGATTTCCGAAAATAAAAGGTTATTTCTCCTGTTTTTATTTTTTATTTTGGACGTCCTTTTTTTAAGTAAATTTACCATCAATTCTCGCTAACGGCTCACCTCTAAAAATACGCCGTAGTAAAAAAGGCACTGCTCAAGTTCCAAAGGTTGACAACGGGTCAAAACGTTCCGGAATAAGTAAGTCATCTGCCTAGCCTTGTCCCAACTATGTTAACATCGGGATTCAGTATAACCGGAAGCAGCAGAAAATGTACTTGTTTTTAAATCAAACAGTCCTAGGTAATAAGAACCCACTTGGTAAGACTGCTTGTCAGACTTACAGACCACTGTTTACTCGTAACCACTGTCAAAATACAAATCACAGCCGAAGTCAGCAGCTTAACGTGCTTGTTCGAGACAAGGCGGAAACTCATTATACTCCTGACCGTTTTCATTACGGTGGCGAATCTCAACGGAGATTATACATATGCGCGGGAGATGTTTAGAAAAGATGGATGGATTGTGTAAGGAGTGATATGAAGGAGAAAGAAGTAAATGATGCCATGACGTCTGATAGGGGAGAATGGAAGAAGAAAACGTGTTGCCCCGACCCCAAATAAAATGGAACAAGGCTAGGAAAATGATGATGTATAATCTATCACCACGGGAGTAAAACTGCGGGGCGCAGCTAGTAAGATAATAATTATTTTTGCGTAAGCTACTGTTAACCTACAGTCAAATATTACATGGAAAATGAGCCACTATTCAACTTACTCTCCTTATCTCCAAAATACCCTTTTAGCCTAGGTCAGACCACAATAGTCCCTGAGGGCACAAGATATGCAAGCATTATAAACTTAAGTACTTAATGTACTTCAGTAATAGGCTCCTCTCAAGCGAAGTGAATTTCTCTAGTAATGGTTAGTAATTGGTCGAATCCCAATCTCGTCTATGTTGTGGTGTTTGTTGCTAATAGGATAAGAGTGGCTGCAACATGATGATCAATTATGGTGGACTTATGTGCGCTTGTAAAGCTTAGTTTACACGTGTCGAGTATTGAGTCGAGTGGTTAGTCAGTAGGTATTTGCAAGTTTTGTTTGAAAATACGTTGATTCTAAAAAAAAAATGTTTAGTAAAAGCAATAATACATATAAGTATACTTACCTGGGTAAACAGATGTATTTAAATGCAACAAATAGTAAAGAAGAAGTAGAAAGAAGATGCCAAATAATTTTAATTTTTTGACAGCACGGTTGGCGCAGTGGCTGAGCGATCAACTGCTGCACTGCGTGTCGCGGGTTCGATTCCCGCACGGAACAAATATTTGTATGGCCTACAGATAGTTGTTCCGGGTCTGGCTGTTTGTGTATGTGAGTTTAAATGTTTGTAAACGCATCCACGATACAGGAGAAATTCTTAGTGTGGGGCAACGATTAAAAAAAAATACTTAAAACAAATTCCGATCCTAAACGGAAATTACACATCAAACTTGAAAAAACTGTATTTTGCCTAGTTTATTGCATGGTTGACACACAGAGGGCAATGGAGAAAAGTGTACTGAAAATCAGGAAAATGCATAAAATAAGGTCATAAAACATCAGACGAATAACTTAAATAACCGGCGCTTTAAAACAGGATTTAAAATGGCAATAAACCGGTCATGTTTCAAGGCTCAAAGATAAGAGATGGACCATTAAAGTTACACGTTGGAAAGGGCCACGATTTGGTGATATTGTCCAAATAGGGCAAAACTGGATGACCCTTGCTAAAGAAAGAAATGTGTGGAAAGAGAAAGAGGAGGCCTTTACCCATATGGGATCCACAACCCAGGAGCAAAAATAACCTAACTAACACTAAAGTAATAAGTTAAAAGTACTGAATCAACTAACTATCATTTAAATTAATGTACTATTAAAATATGGAAATAATAGTAATAATAGCAAGAATGCAGACTCCGTGGTTGAACCTGAAAAACCCTGAAACGAGTTCCTTCGCTTCAGAGTTTTTCAGACTTGTGTATCAGACTTTTACATGCCACCCACCCATGTCCCCTCTATTGCCCTTCATCTTCCGGGGCCGCGGTATTTTTCGAACAACCCGCAATCCCAACAAGGAACCCTTTTTTACGAATGGGTAATCATCATATAACTTCCCACGCTCTGGGCGGAACAGGGGGGAAAATCAGACTTTTACTGACTAAAATCCAGATATGTTACTTCTTTGCTCTTAACTTCCGGGGCCGCAGTAACTCTTTCAAACAACCTGCAACCCGGGCAGGACATCCCGTAAGTCTTCCCTCAGTTTTATATTCACACTCAAAACTTTCATCATTGTCAAAAGAAATGAAAAAAAAATGAGGAATTCATTGAGAGTATCGCTAAAACTAAATTACATAGACTCGTTAATAAATATAACCACACGCGCCTAATCTTGTAAACGCACACTCAATACATTATCACAAAATCAACACATTAGTATAATTAATACTCCACCTTTATATTACACTACACTATTCTTCCTATCAAACAAAGGTCGGATTACTAAACAGATATACGGCTAATTGGTTTATTAGCAGACTACTTAGTGACACCGAAAATATTATCAATTAATTCATTAAGTAGTTAATCTGCTAAGAAGCGTATCCCGCACCTTAATTGCGTCACTGCCTATGTAGGAAAATCACTTTCATTTTGTCAATATGCCTACAACGAAACCCATTACACGTTTAGAAAGTTTTTCTGATCTTATATTATATCGTGTTACTTATCATCCAGAGCCTGAATACACTCACTGCTAGGTACACACCTCTCTTTACGCGCATCATAATTGTTAAAATATTCAAAAGAAATTTCATAACTTATTTTCTTTTCATAGCTTCCGCCCACGACTTCGTCCGTGTGGCATAGTTTCTTTGGGCTAACGTTAACTTTAACCCGCGCGATGATCGAAAAAAAATTATCTTTCTCCCCCTTTTCTCATTTTCTCCAGGGTCCCAACTATCTCTGAACCAAAACTCATTAATGGACATTGCCATTTAGACGTGAAGACGTAACGAACATACAAACAAACGTCAACTAGAGAACTTAAAAAAATCCTTACTTACTTTGGCCTGCATGTTTTGTTCATCTCTAGGCTACTCTGCATCTCTGTGATGGCTGTTGGTATGGAGGTAAATGGAAAAGTCTAAATTATATTTTGAATTAATTAAAACTACTGAAAAGTTTCTGTCAATTGAAGAGCTTTTAAGTCAAACTCAAAGTTCTTTATTTGTCAAAAACATGGTGTTGAGGATTGTACATCCTTACTAATACTAATATTATTAAAAATACGAAAGTGAGTTTGTTTGTTACGTCTTCACGCCTAAATGCCAAACCGATGATAAATTTTGGAACAAATAGTTGGGACCCTGAAGACGGACACAGGCTATTTAAAAAGAAAGTGACAAAAGGGGGAGAAAGAGGGAAGAAAAGGGGAGAGTTTTTTTTCTATTATCACGTGGGTTAAAGTTAGCGTTAGCCCTAAGTAACTGCCACGCGGACGAAGTCACGGGCAGAAGGTAGCACAATAAATAACAAAAAGTTCAACATGTTTCACCAGTGCTAAATATACAAATATTGGATATGTCATTTAGAATTAATTATTACTAATTGATACACTGTTTTTGCGGATGGGAAATCATCAAATAATTTCCCCCGCCCTAGGCGGAGCGGGGGGAGTGTCAGACTTGTACTGACTGAAACCCACCCATGTTCCTTCTATTGCCCTTTACGTTCCGGGGCTGCGGTGTCTCTTTCGAACAACCCTGTATGGAAAAACCATAAATGGAAAAAGGCTGAGCAGATGATGAAGGGACATTAAACTAATTCTTTAAGAGTAATTGAAACATGCAGGTTATTGAACGTTATGTCCCTTAAATCGACCCATATTCATCGACGTGGAAACTCTTGAGGCATATCATGGCAACCGTATGGCTATATCACTAATTAAGAACCGCACCCTTGCCGGAAATAAAGCCAATCCAAAAGGCTAGCGCAAATTGAACACCCAACCGTTTCCGGCCCGAAATGAGATTTTCGGCTGGCAAATAGCTACCGATTACACCGTATGAACTTGAAGATAAACTGACATTTAGCTGCCTCAAGTTTGATAAGTATCAAATATCTTATTTGCGAAACTGAACCTTATTTACTTTATTGAGATAAGGAGATATTTATGATTTTAGTTTAAGTTTGTTTTATTCTTTTATTTGAAGGTTTTCTTCGTATTGATTACATACTTAAAAGTATATATATACATGAAATATATCCAGAAGCCTTAGTTTTGTTTTTTTTGGAAAAAATTGCATATTAGTATTATTTGCATATTAGTGTTATATATGACGACATGGTTGGCGCAGTGGCTGTGCGATCGACTGCTGCTCTGCGTGTCGCGTGTTCAATCCCCGCACGGAACAAATATTTGTATGATAGTTGTTTCGGGTCTGGCTGTTTGTGTATATGAGTTGAAATGTTTGTAAACGCATCCACGATACAGGAGAGCTTTTTTAAATAAATACGAATATATGTATAACCATATTTAAATTGTTGGGCCTACTGTTGATCTCAATCATATCCAAAAGCCAGAGTTGAGGTCGACAATAGAACGAGTAAATACAAAATAAACCAATAACTTGCGACTGTATTTATATTTCTGTGGCAATATTGACTGATTACCAACATTTCCGACTTCCCCTATGCAATTACAAAACAAAGCGCGGGGTCAACTCACTTTTTACATATTTTATGAATACAAGTTTAACCCTCCACAATGACGAAATAGTCGTAAACTATGTCAACAAACATACAGCTTTACCGTGTAAAACAAAAACAAAACTCAATGCCTTCCCGCGCGAGTTCGTCGTCTAAAAGTCGGAAGAGGTAAATGGGTCAGTTCACCTCGCACGGTAGGGTTAACAACCTGTCAGCGAGTCCCTACTCATACTCTAATACTACAAAGCTACGTGACAACACCCTGATTGCTCCGAGCTTCACTTAATGTACCTACGGGAGGCTTAAGGTACCTTGCCCACCTGATTAGACGCAACAGCAAGATTAACATGTAATCAGAACACACAGCTTATGTCAATACATCCAATTATTGCTATATCTTAGAGACACGCCCAATACCCCAGTGAATAGTTGGCTTAAGGTGCGGCCTTGTAGTAGTTGGCTATCTATTCGACTCTGCCTTTGGATACACTGTGTTCTATATCGAAAGCACAGTTTCAATCTTAGAAGCAATCAGAGACCCCAGCACAACTTTTCAGCGTCTACGTTACAAAACACACAATATGTAAAAATCACATGTAAATTGTTCTCAATTTATCTGCCAATGGAACTGAGTACTTATGCTTATTGCAAATAATTAAATTAAAATGCATGATAATTCAAAAATCAACGTATTTCGTTGACTTTACACCGCAAATTCATAAAAGCCTCTGTAGTACGAAAGAGACTTTTATTTTCCCGTGAACTGGTCACATGTCGTCCCAAATTGGAATTACGTGATCGAGTTTCATGGTAATGATCGTCTTTTATGTTGGTTGTAACTCACGCGCCATATAATTGAGTATATAAGTTATCATTTACACGGCTTAGGATCCGTGTATGAACCCTTGGGGGTTGGAATACGTGTTTCCTTCTTTTGATTGCAGCCCAAGGTCGGATACTTGTGTTGAAGGAAACTTTTCGTAGACATTTTGTTACTGTAACTTTGTTATTAGCTAAGAGTTCCCTTAAGACTATGATGTACAGCTAGAAGCAAAGTATAGCAATAAATGATGCCGAGTGAGCTTTTAGAGCAAATTATGGGGCTGAAACCAGTGAACCATTCAAAGTTATCCGCACTTTTGTAAAGAAGCTTTCCAAGTTTGGTTTTAGGAAGCAATTTCTGGAACTATTAATCCGATTTCAAAAGTTCTATTGCTGATTTAAAACTAAACTATCGCCGAGTACCATTGAGTTATGTTTCAACTACGCTGACAGCTGAAGCCGAGTTCAGAAGCTAGTCTTCAGTAAAGGTTATTTATTAATTAGTTTGCTAAGACGCGATATTTCAGTTTAGAAGTGCAGAGAACTTTGGACCTCTTCGGGAGATTCTCGAGTAGATGCAAAAGTTTAGGACAAAAGCAGTTCAACATCCATAATCCACATACTTGCATGCCGACTTCGACTTCCCAATATAGTCGACAAAGGGGTGACGAACATAGTTTCTCAGACTTTAACAAGTTTCTTCAAGATTGTTTTGTGAATTTCTAATTCTATCTCTAGATTTGTGGGAAACTTCCCCCGCTCTGGGTGGAGCGCCTTTTTTGCCATTTGTTTTCCTTGTCTATAGTATAATTTTTTATTCTTTATCGAACAATATTAACAAAATAATTTTAAATTTCATTGAACACGTATGGAATTTTCGATTGATATGAAAGGTTCGCTCATTACTGCTTTCATAGTATTTTAATTAAAATAATGTCATTGTTTCACGATATTATTCAATACAAGCACCCTGGAAAAGCTTTAAAAGCAGCGATTGTTGAATGCGTTCATAATTTCGAAACGATATTTTAAATTCAGATCGGCATTGTTTTATTTTTCTGGCCAGTACGTATCGACTAGGTTATGGAGGCCAAATAGGAAGTCGCCTTATATAAAATACTGGTATTCAGCCGCATCTGGTTAGACTGGAAGCCGACCCCAACATAGTATGTAAGAGGCTCGACAGATGATGATTTTAATAATAATTTTCTGTACTGAAATATAATTATATTTGATTACATATGACACTATAGGAATAGAGAACACTTGGACTGAAAGTGATACTTTTTGAGGTAAAATAATTGTTAGAGGACGATATACGCGCGCTGTACGTTTGAGAGACAACATCATGATCTTAATTACTAAACTGTCGCAAGGCGATTGATAGTCGTAGTAAGTTGATCTGAAGCCAACCCTTTAGAATGATTTATAAATCGACTAGCTTTCGCCCGCGGCTTCGCCCGCGTTAATATTGGGGTAACACAGTTCCTCTTGCGCCTTATTGATTTGTAATAGCAACGCTAAGTTTTCCTTTTTCTTCGCTCTTTCTCCCTCACATCCCACTTTTTTAGCCTATGTCCGTCTCCTGGTTCCCAACTATCTCTGTACCAAAATTCATCAAAATCGGTTAAGCCATTAAAGCGTGAAGAGGTAACAAACAAACAAACTTACTTTCGCTTTTATAATATTAGTAAGGATGAACACAGTGACTAATAAATAAGATATGTTAAGATTAAGAGATTAAGATTTGACATTTGGTCGAGTATATTTCTTTTTTGTATAAAAATTTGTGTCCTGGTTGGTGGTAGTATCCTACAAAAAATTATGTTAATCGAAATAGATCCTTACTTAAACCATAGGTAAGTTCAAAATATATAAGGTGTCCCTGTGTTTTTTTTTTATATTGCATTCAAAACGAACTATTGAATTATTTCTGATCGAGCTGCTCCGTTTCTATCAAGAAAAAAAACCTTTAATTTGTTGACAATTCCTATATGAGCATAATAATTGTGATAAATATAAATATCCTGACATAATCTGTCATAAAATACTTTAACGAAAAAGATCTAGGCTTGGCTGGCCACCCGCATCCAATCATCTCAATATTTGGCGTAATATAATAATAATCTGTAGGTACCAGGATATAGTAACACCTATATATCTATATATCCTCCTAACTATATATTATTATAAAAGCGAAAGAGAATTTGTTTGTTAGCTACGTCTACACGTCTAAATATATAATATAATATATAATAGTTGGGACCCTGGAGTCGGACAAAGACTAAACAAGAGGGGGACAAGGAAAAGAAAGAGGGAAGAAAAGGGGAGAGAAAGAAATATATTTTTTGATCATCACGCGGGTTAATGTTAGCGTTAGCCCAAAGTAACTATGCCACGCGGACGAAGTCGCGAAAGCTAGTTATTTATAAATTCCCAAATAACACTTATAAAAAAATACTGCTCATGTGGCCATATTTTTTACTAACCAAAACAGACCTAATTTGTCGACAATATTTAAAAAACCGTACCTCTCCTCCGCCATTAGAGATGTCCCAGAGAACGGTGCAGCGGCAACGATTGATACATTTTATTTCTCACCTCTAGTAACATTTTCCTGTACTTGACATGAATTCAATCGAGTTTGTGCAGGAAGGAGGTTGTTAGCTCCACTTGTATATTTTATTCGAATGATTACTAAGAGGCGATTGTTCGCTTGTTGCTCTGTGCTGGTGTGAATCATTCGTACCGAGCCGTTGCGTGTTTGAAAAGAGTTTTATTTCATTTAGAAGACTTTTTAAAAGGACCAGTTTTTTTTTAAAAAATGTGACTGTTGGCTTTTAATAAATTATTGGTTATTTTTATTTATCTGTGCAAATTATCATTATTTTTTTTTTTATTTAGTTTTGGTGATATGTTTAAGCATTATGTATTTATACATCCGCAGGTTTGCTCACCGATACTTTGTACTCAAATTTTATATGTTTTTTTCCCGTCTTGTCTACTGTGTGTACATAAATGATTAAATAAATAAACAATAAAGATAAACATTAGATATATTATAAACCGTAAAAATCAATCAATTTTTCACCATAACGTGACATCACACCTGTAATCCCTGAAGGTTTAGGCAGCGGTGTACCAAATAGTATTTCACATTTTGCAAGTTATGTTTAAGTCTCATATAAATAGGGGCGACCCTATTGCCATCACAGGCACAAATCCAGAATCCGTTGCTGCTACTGAAAAATTTCTGATGAAAAAACGAACCCAGCACCCCATACACGCTTACAGCTACTAGAATGAGAGGAATGAAACCAATGAGGCGGGTAAATAATAGAAAAAAAAACTTTTCAATTCGAAATTCAAACATTCAGCTAAAAGCATCAACGTTTAGCACTCTCGGCAATGACAGCAATTTGGCCCTTTCTTTCAAAGTGGTTGTAAAACACATTTGTACTAAAAACTACTTTTACTTAAAAGCACCCCAGCTTACACACATTTGTTCAAGTCACTGGCATTTGTTCAAAAACTAGAAAAGGGTATCTTTACTAGTTAGAAGGTTGCGGTCAACACAGCATTCGGCTGTTTCAACAATTGCAAAGGAAATAAACTAAACGGTGTAATTCGCCGTGTCGACGCGCGTACGTGTTCCACGCGCGCCTCAAACCTCAAAGAGGTACCGCGGTGCCTCCCTGCCCCCCGCTCCGCCCATAGCCGGGGAAGTTATTTGAAAAAATAACGGTTTAATTGAAATTGGTTCAGCGTGTTGGGTTCGATTACCCGGCCCAGTAAAGAGTTATTATGTTTTTACATCAGGAAGCAATGTAGTCTGCATTTATGCCGAGTTGTTGATAAACGATGGAGGAGCTCGTGGCCAAATAATAGTAGCCGCTCGGGTCGATCTTCAGGTTAGGCCGCGCTTGCCTAGGTTGGTCTGTGGATGGGTGACCACCCGTTACATACCGAGTTTCCTCCGTGCCTCGGAAAGCACGTTAAGCCGTTGGTTCCGGGCCCCGGCTGTTATTTGTAGATCTTTGACAGTCATTACAGGTAGTCAGTGTCCCGAAAGTCTGACAACCAGTCTTTCCAAGAGGTATCGTATAACCCAATACCCAGTACTAACTGGGTTATGGAGGTCAGATAGGCAGTCGCTACATGTAAAATACTGATATTCAGCTGCATCCGGTTAGACTGGAAGCTGACCCCAACATAATTGGGAAAAGGCTGGGCAGATGATGATGTTGATAAATGATGTTTATTTTGCCAACAGGTTTTTACAAACACTTTTACAAGTTGTTTTTTAAAAAAAAATTGTACAATCATTTGGTAGGTTTTCCTGGAAAGTTTTCCGGGAGTTTTGAAAATTAGTAATTTTATGGATTTTAATGTGCTTTTTGCGACATCTATAAGATTAACAATTTTCAAAACTCCCGGAAAACTGTTTCGTAAAAAATAGAATTAGTACGACAAAGTCTCAAAAGAAAACAACATGAATTGCTAGATTCAATGAAGTTCATTATATTGTTTTGTTTACTTCAAAGACGCAATGAGCTGGGTCTAATGTATCTTGTTTTGAAAACAGAGAAGTTTTGTTTACCATAAATATAATATATAAAATAAAATATATACCTCCACGCGTTCCTGATATAAAGGGTCTCGACAGACAGACGGACAACAAACTGATCCTATAAGGGTTTCGTTTTTTTCTTTTCGAGGCACAGAACCCTAATAACGAAAACTCGATTTTAAAAGCTTCTATACAATGTCTGTCGCCCGTAAACCTACACGCTATACTGAAGAACATTCTGTTTGTACTGCAACCAATGTAAACGCCGTGAACGAACCGGGAGGGCACCACATGGGTATGCCGTATACTGACGATTTAATTACCGTAACCGGTAACTGACACTGAAGACTTGAAACATGAATTTATAAAATCCTTTAGTGGAAAATTGAGTTCGGTTTTTGAACATCCTTTTTCATCCTTTTTTAAAAAATGTTGTGAACCTAGGAAAGTTGAAAGTAAAGAGTTTGTATTTAGAAAACGCTCCCTCATTATTTCTCCTAGAAGGTTTATCGAACATTATGTAAATACCTCGTCTTAAGTCCCAGGTCAGCTGAAAAGCTGCAGTTTGCCTTAAAACTCTTAGTACTACTGTTATAATTAATTTCATATTCCTAATTCATATGACTGAAGCCTTTTTCTTGCGGAAATGAAATCATCAAATAACTTCACCCTCTCTGTGCGGAACTGGAGGGAGTGTCAGACTTGTACTGAATAAAAACCCACCCATGTTCATTTTTTGCCTTTTATATTCCGGGGCCGCGTTTGAACAATCCGCAACCACTGCAGGCGGTGGCTGGCAACAGGGCCCCTCTGCTTTGCTGATATCTCTTTGAGGCGTGCGTGGACACGGCTTTGCCTAGAGCCTGATTCATAATTATATTTTTCATGCAAATATTCAACTAACTTCGTGGGAAAACATCGTGGAAAATTTTAAGTATCTTACTGAACCCAGTTGTTTTAACAGCATTGTTTACTTACCAACTTGTGCACATTCAAAAAGATTTTGTTGACATTGTTTTGTTTTATACGAAAACAACGACGTCAGAGGCTCTAGCACAGAGATGGCGAACCAATGGCACGCGTGCCAAAGACGGCACGCGACAAAACGAATTGGGCACGCAAACAATTTTAATCATATTTTTATCTTACTATCATTTTATAACTCGCCGGAGCGATTCATTATTTTCAGAGATGAATAAAATTAATTCGCTTACAAACCGTTTGGCGATGACTCTACTAGTCAGTAAAAAAAGTTTCGAATTGATAGTAATTATTTTCCTAATACAATCACTTAGTCAAAATTATTAGATGGCACGTCTGTGGCGTCATTCAACATTTATTTAGGAAAAATGGCACGTTGGTTCATCAAGGTTCGCCACCCCTGCTCTAGCACGAGTTAGGGCCGCAATAACAAAATACCTCATTTTTTAAATAAAACTTTAGAGGTGTCAAGGGACACCCAGATGGAACAAAGTTATTATTTATTATGTACAAAAAACCTGTATACACTCAACAAAAATAATCGTCGCGACACCACACTGTTCAATGCGAAATAGAAAGACGAAACGATAATAACTGGCTTGCTTTCTATGAGAGAGAGAGAGAGAGAGACAGAGAAACACGTGCATTTTTGCTGCACGGCTTACAACTATAGCAAAAAGTGTCGTTACAACTTTTGGTTTTATTTTTTTCCGTCTAGCACTAGAAACTTCGTTCCAAAAATTACCCGCTTCACATAACATATTTTTATAATTTTCCTAATTTATTTATATCTATGGGTGATATTGAGTGTGCCTGTTAAAAATAATTGAACTGAAATGCTACAGTCAAAATCACGTTATATGGTAGAACACAAGGTTACGCAATTAAAACATTGAGGTGATATAAGCACTAAAAGGTACGGAAGTCGGGAAGATATCAGAAGTAGGCTTTCAGGCTTGGCTGGATTAAAAAAAAAGTTGGAAGTTTTGACCTCTAATAACTCAGTAACTAAAAGGTATACCTGACAATGTACGATAAATGTTTTTTTCTAAACCGTAGTCTAAAACAGAAAAAATATCGCAATGACAAAGAAAACAACCGCTTTTCGGCTTTCTTAAGAGTACTTTTAAACCATTTGTAAAAAAAACCTCCGAAATTTCTATGTGTAAACATTAAATTGAGTAAAGTTTTGGGCCTACCCTAATACAGATAGTACCTTACGACGTAAATATTGTGATACAGCAACTATTAAGAAGTAACTATGGCAAAAATACAGTTTATATGATAAACAACTTATTTAGGTTATTTTTATGTAGTTACAGAAAGTTGTTGTATTATTTTTTTATATGTAATGTATTCAATTTACGATTACGTAGACTATGTTTTTATCACAATCCTATGTTTCTTAAGAATACTGTTCTAAGAAAAATATTTTTCCTACTTATGTTCCTTTTTTTGTTACGTGATTAGCGAGTGGAAATGGAGTTTCTTGCCCATTCTTCTCCATAGAGATCAACGCTTTGGAAGGGCAACGATAATACTTTTACAAGTTATTAGGCTTTATGTCTGGGACAGTTGCTTCGTTCTTTTGTTTTTTTTTAATTCAAAAGTGCCTTTTATGGTCTAATTGAAATAAATGCTTTGTGTTTGAGTTTCAAAATGTACTATTTATCCTTGTGGACTCAATGTAGGGCTTAAAGTAAGTAAAAGGATGCTAATTTTCGGATAGTACTTGTACAATCCTTGGAAGGTAATCCTTCCGTCGCAAGGTAAAATAAACTAAATATAACTGGCCTAATCTAAAATAATGATGTTGTACTCGAAATACGAACACGAACATATAATAAAATAATCATCGATAATGAGCAATTATTCCACATTATTATAATAAGCCCAATTTTGTAGCACTACCAAAAAAGAGTTGTTGCCTGATATTTTATTAAACATTATAGGTTAAACGATGATGTATTGGTAAGCTTGACTGCTGATAATGAAGTCCTGGGTTCAATTTCACGGTAGGGCAAAGTGTTATAAGGTTTTTCCATTGGGAATTTCTCAGTAGCAGCCAGGAAGTTCAGTTTTGAGCTCGTTCGATGACAATAGGCTAGGAAGCCTATTCTCCTATAGGAAACCCTCTCTCCTTTCCTATAGCACTTAAACATAACTGTCGACATGTGGCTATATTTGCGATTTAACGAAACTTCACTATGGCTGTATCTCCCTTCACAGTCATTCAGCCATGTTGATTTCTAGAAACACATGAAATTTTGACAGCTGTCAACAACAAACGGCAAAGGCAACAATAAGTACAGCCTACTCGTATCATTAATCCACGCGCCGTATCTTATTTAGCCATAGACTAAAGAAGTACATCTATCAAAACATTTTACTGCAACTGTTTACAAGTTTACAATATCAGATATGCATTCGCCTGTCGGACTGATCTAAACATCTCGTCGGATTCCTGGAGCGGAGCCAAGCTCACCATTGTACCGGAGATCCCTCAAAATAGGTACATCAACATTAAATAGTTTTATTGTGATCCAATAGATTTCGTTGAGTCGGTTAATATTGGGCTATTTTGAGACGATGCCTTGATCTCAACTTTGTTTGGTTCAAAGAGTATTTTTATAAGAAGTGAGATGTTAAATTGGCGATAATTATAATGGAGGAGTCAAAAATGTATGGAACTGAGATAAGCTTACAATGAACGAATGCCAATCCTGGTTAAAACTTGATGCAGAAATATGAAATGCTTTAGAGCACTCTGGTGAGAACTACCTATAGTCAGAAAGTTGTATTTTGTGAAAAAAATAACCGGCCAAGAGTGAGTCAGACTAGCGCATCGAGGTTCCGTACAAACTCGCTACATAAACTGTCATGTCTGTTAACTGATTTAGAGGGTTGAATTTTTAACAGCTCCAAGGAACCGCAGACCACAGTTTTATTTATTAATTAACTCGTTACCTCCACGTGTTCCTTAGATAAAGGGTCTAGAAATACAGTCTGACAGACGGAAACAAAGTGATTCTGTAAGGGTTGCGTATTTTCCTTATGAGGTATGGAGCCCTTAAAACACCAAAGGTAAATTTGAAAAAAGTAAACATAATAATATAATATCAAAATCCTATGGCGTGAATATTTCATTGATAAAACTTTAGGTATTAATTCTTCCTATAATCACCTACTTATGTATAATTAACGGTAGAAAATTCCAACCAAATAATAAAAAATAAGGACATCAACAATTTGAATATCGAATCATCTAAATCTCAGTTAAATCTATAAAATATCTGGGTTTATGCCAACGATAATAACTCCACTACTCCCCAAAATACGAAGTTAAATTACCGAAAGTAAGACTTGCATGAAGTAAAGACTACTGTGTTGACATTTCCGTATAAAACATCTTCATAGTCTCAACTCATAACAAAGAAAACCTTTACATTGAATGAATTAAAAAAAAAGTTTCACGTCAAAAGTTTTTTTTTGTGTACCGACCTGCATAGAATCCCGAGCGGGTTTTCAAATTCTTTACAAAAGATCCAGTGGCATCGCCTCGTTCACATAAAATCTATTGAGAACCACGTGTTGTATAAATAATTGTCTTCGTTAAAATATGTTCTGAAAAATCTTGAGCAAAACTTTAATGTGGCAAATGGATGCACTCAGACATCAAAACGTGGGACTAATGGCTATTGCAGACTGGCTGGTAGTAAAGTGACAACTGGATGAGAGTTGCCAAATTCGAAATAAGTGGCGTGTGATTAAAGAGGCTTTATTTGTGGAGGGTAATTACCAAATAATTTGCACCGCTCTAGGCGGAGCGTGATTAAGTGTCAGACTTTTACTAAGTGAAACCCTTCCATATTCCTTCTTTTGCCCTTTATGTTCCGGGGCCATGGTATCTCTTTGGGACAATCTGCAAATCCAGGGATTAGAGAGGCTTAGAAGTCCAGCAGTGGACCTTGCTGTAGGCTCATGATTATGAACAAATTCATTTATAGTGTGATTTATTCACGTTTATTTAAATTTATAATCTGTTTTTCCTTCCAGGTGCAGTGGGTCTGGAAACAGAGAAACATAGGTATGTTATTTTTCATTTTGAATACATTGCTTTTTGTACAAAAAAGTGTGTGTGTCAGCTCCGATGCACGACTGGAGTTTACTCCTTAAGTACGAGTATCTAACCATACGCAAAAAGAGTTTATTCAACTGAAAAAAAAAATAATACCATATAAAAGGGTAAATTCACAAATTAATGAAAAACACTCACAGCCAAATTAAAAAGTTGCGCACTAAAGGTGCCCACCAAAAACGTGACACATTTTCGTTACTTTAGTAGGTTTTACCCCTCGGATTTTTCTCTTACCGGACGCCTTATATATGAAAATCGATTCTTAAGGACTAAACTCCAAAAATAAAACTAAACTTTAGAAGCTGACCATACCGAAAAAGAAAAGTTGTAATGTAAAGCTGGCCAAACGATACGAATGCATGAAAAACAAAATAGTAACGAAAAGTATTTTTTCGGTTGTTTCGTTGTACCTACTTTTTGTTGTTTAGTTTGTGAATCGGGAATTATGCGTAGTCATTTTAAGCTTTCTATGGCATATTCACTACTATCTCAAAAACCTTTGCAGTTTTTTACCCGAATGTGACGAAAACCAAAAACAGATTATATAAACATTATAACCCTTTAAGGTCAAACGACCTTCATGTACATAAATACGTTCCATCGTAACTCCTAAACAGATGAACCGATTTTGATAAATTTAAATGTTCTTAGTTACACCTTGGATTTAGGCCATCGTGAAAAAAAGTTTTGTCATGTTCCTATCCACAACACCATTTATTATAATCTTTTTGAAATCAAAATTTCTAAGTCTAGATATTTTCTACAAGTCAAGAAACAGATTGACCCCTTAAAAGGACAGGATGACGAAAATCTCCCCCTTTTATTTTACATAACGAATGGAACCTAGAATGAAATCTAACACTTAAACTAAGTTCCATACTGACGATGTCCCCAAGACAAAGGGAAACTAATTTAATAGTCCCGAGAACCTATTTAAAAGTCAATCGGCTACCGGTCCCCCGGACTGCATTGTCTCTATTAACGTAACGTAACATAAACACATCCAATGTATGTGGTTTACCGCCGATATTGAATAACCACTTTATAATAATAACATTGCACTTTCGGAGCGGCCATTTTACTTTGACCTCTCATAGTAGCGCTGGTAGTGAAGATAAACGTGTCAACAATGTATCAGTCTTTATACATTCACTTATAGTTCGTCATAACACCACGTATCAGTGTAAAATGGGCTCACTGCAATTGGCTCGTTGAACAAATGTTGTTATGGACTCTGCAGCCAATTGTTTGCTTAAGACGCAAAATGGGAATTTCTTGGATAGTTGGGAAATATTTGTATTTGTGTAAACTAGGCATTTCACACAATTTTATCTGCATACATTTCAATTATTCATTTAACCGAAGATTTCTTACAATCTCATCATCTGCCTAGCCTTTTCCCAACTATTTTGGGTTTGACTCACCTATCCAATCTAGTTAGTACTGGGTAATCGGATATCCCTTGATAAGACTGATTGAGACATCGACTCGAAGGAAAAACTCGTTATGTAATGGGTGATCAGTGTGATCACCCATCCACAGACCAAACTAGGCCTGCGCGGGTCAACCTGAAGATCGACCCGAGATATTATTAAGCTACGAGTTCCTCGCCGAGATTTCGTACAATCTCTTGTAGCGAATACTTTAGCACTTTTTTACCCGATTACGGCAAAGCTAAAAGAGGGATTAGATGTTAGATATTTTTACATTACTAGTTTTTGCTCGCGTTAAATTCGGGGTAAGTAGGTTTCTTCCTTCTTTCTCCCTGATTTCTTACTTTAAAAAAAGACCTATGTCCGTCTCCAGGGTCCCAACTATCTCCGTACCAAAATTCATCAAAATCGGTTTAGCCACTTAGGCGTGAAGACGTTATAAACAAACAAACTCACTTTCGCTTTATGTTCCGTGAGATTTCAATCCATGATACATCTTGGCAAAATATTCTAAGAGAAGATATTATAACCGTTGAGTCATCAATTCTTTTCTATTGCCAGATATCTTACGTGAACGTGTAAAACTATAAAAAAGTGATTGATGGAATTATTAGGGGATCAACGACCGCGTCTGTTTCTAAACTTATATTTGAACTAACTAATTTTAGTTTCTTTTTATAAAAAGTTTTGAAACGAATATGAGTTACGCATCAGGTAGTGACATATTGTGGTAATTCTTTTCTGCGTTTAAATTACGTTCGATTATGTATAAAAAAATAACATTGTTTATTTCTCTTCCCTAAATAAAAACAATAAGGACGCTGTCGCCTACACTAAGTCGAGGCCTGTTTTTACCTGCCGTGGTTGCGGGCGTGTTGTTTGAAGGAGATACTGTGGTCCCGGGCAAAAAAGAATATGGGTGGGTTTTAGTCAGTAACAGTCGGACACTCTACCCGCTCCGCCCAAAACGGGGGAAGATATTTGTCGATTTTCACTCCAAAAGTAGCCTGTATTTTATTTTATTATTTTCTCCAAAAACACCAAGTCCCCACTACAATATCTGCGTATTAGGAAAATATCACAAGAGAAGCGCCAAAATTCAAAACCAAATAGGCAAACTATTACCAAAATTTAGTACTTTTTTAAGACAGATAATATCGAAACTTACCCATGACTATTGAAGAGTCTTCTCCTAGGGAAGCGTGCTTCACCCTAGTCCGCATCATCTTTTTACGTCAGGGAAATCGCGACCATACGTAAGCCTGTTTAATCCTTACTAATATTATAAAAGCGAAAGTGAGCTTGTTTGTTCGTTTGTTACCTCTTCACGCCTAAACGGCTACACCGATTTTGATGGTACAGAGATAGTTGAAATCCTGGAGACGGACATAGGCTATTTTTTTTTAAACAAATGAGTAGCTTTGCTATAACAAACAATAAGGTGCAAGGGCAAAAACTACAGATAGCAGGTACCTTCAAATCAAGAAAAGGGAATTGTGTTACCGCGAATTTAACGCGAGCTAAAGCGCGGGCAAAAGTTAATATATTATAAAACCTTGTATCAATCATCAATAAATACATTTACATAAATATATCAATATTTATACCAATGAATCGCGGTATTATCCCTAATCCAAATACAAGAGGTATTTAAATTGGATCTAAAAATTAATGAGAAGATTAACAGTTAAGCCCCAGTATGTTGCCATACATATTAATGGTTAGGGTTGCACGATACTTGCACTAGTGCCGTATTGTAATTATTAGTGAGCCTTAAGGACTCTATCTAGGGAGGACTTCATAATTAATGATTTTTATCACTACATAGTGACGGCACAGTTTGCGCAGTGGCTGAGCGTTCGCCGATGTCACGGGCTTGATTTCCGTACGGAAAAAATATTTGTATGACCTGCAAATAGCTGTTTGTATATATGAGTTTAAATGTTTGTAAACGCACCTACGGTACAGGAAAAATTCCTAGTGTGGGGCAACGTTTAAAGAAATATATAAATATAGTATAAAACAAACTCGCTCCCTGCTGTCTGTCTGACCAACACATGCTTAGACCTAAAAAACTACGCAATAGGTATTGGTGTGGCTTTTAAATAGATAGTGTTATTCAAGAAGAAGGTTTATGTGTATAATGTTAGTATCTACATTGCTCCTGTGCGAAAATATCTTCTAAAAGTTCAAAATATCAGAGTATCGAATCCTATTATATCGAAACTGTGAAATCTCGGATCGAATCGACTACAGGTCCTGCTAATATCGAGCCATAAGCACCACGCTACAGATTAACCCAATAACTCCTTGGTATAGATAACAGCGGTTATTGTTGGGAACGAGCGCATTTAAATTTATCTGATGGGAGATCTTTGACATTAATTGCGCACATTAATATTGTAAGACTAGACAAGTGCTTAATTAGCTAGTATTGTTGGGGTTAGTAAACAGACAGATGTTTGTAATTGTTATTTAGATGCAAAAATATGTGTACACAGTCATTTTTGCTAGAAAGGTTTGTGTGAACATTACGAACTAAAAAAGTCTAAAACTTTTTTCTTTTTTTTGTGAACTTTGCCCCACACTAGAAATTTTATTATGTGTTGTGGATGCATAGTCAAGTTGTGTTTATATGTTAGTTAACAAAACATTTAAGCATAAACTAACTCACCAAACTCGAACAACAACTACCTGTCAGTAGGACCAGCATCACGAACTAAACAAATACTCTGCCGGAGAAAACTTTTTTTTTGTGAACTTTGCCCCACACTAGACATTTTACCATAATTATGTTGTAGATACACAGTCTAGTTGTGTTTATATTTTGGTTAACACAACCAAACTCGACGAGAACAACCTGTAAAACATACAAATATTTACTGCGTGAACCAAACACAGCATAACAATAAATCGCTCAGCCACTTTACCATCCGTGCCGTCAAATGGAACTCGATAGCGTGGCATTTAAAACTGGACACTTACATTAGGCCAGAACGACCAGTCAAAAATTAGGCTTGGCTTCACAAGGTTGCTTTTAGATGAGTGGTCATCCACCGCACCTTTAGACCCACAAATCGGTAAACACTTTAAACCGTTGGTACCAGATGTCCATTGTAGAACTTTGACAGTCGTGACGGGTAGACATCCGTAAATATTACAACTAATTTTAACAAAGAGTATGGTGGTATTCACTGTATAATCAACTGTATAACGGAGGTAAGATATAGCTTCTGATTTGGATAAAACTGGAAGCCATTCGCAGCATCCTTACTTACTATCTAAAAGTGAGTTTGTTTGTAACGTCTTCACGCCTAAACGGCTTATCCGACTTTGATGAATTTTGGGACAGAGATAGAGAGGTTATTTTTTTAAGTGAGAAAAGGGGGAGAAGGAGGGAAGAAAAAGTCCATTTCTTCCCGTAGTAGTTCTTAGTTAGTGTAAGCCCAAAGTAAGTATTCCACGCGGACGAAGTCGCAGGCGGAAGCTAGTAATTATATATTTGGAAAGGCCAGGTAATAATGCTGGGTTATGAAGTTTTTCATTTAGACCTAAGTTTATCACAATTCTATTTAATGATAGTAAATAATAATAATAAATAATAATAAATAAATATCTTGGGTCAACTCTGAAAACTGGGGAAATGCGTCATAGACGCGAATGCCGTCACTAAAAATAAATGTGCTGCCACATAGGAGTAAAATAAATGTTCCCAATACGACAGTTGATTAGGACACTCTTGAAAACCATTTGGTACAAGATAACGTTATCAATTTGATTCTAGTGGACTACAATGTGCTCGACTTTTTTGTTGATATCTCTTTTGAATTATTAGTGACAGTATACGGTGAATATTACGACGTAGTACAAACTAAAAACATGGATTCAAAACATGATCGGCGTGACGGATGACCCTCGAAGCTTAGACGTTTTCATCAGTCATTAAAAATCAGATGTTTCATTAGATTGGATGACTAACAAGGATCTACAAATTAACGCCGGGTCAAAGGAACGAGGAAACTCGGTTTGTAATAGATGGACGCATCCACGGACCAACCTAAGCAAGCGTGGCTTAACCTCGACCTCAACGATCGCCCCGATTAGTATTCTTTTTAGACTTTTTCATTCAAACATACCAAATCATGATCAACTTACCTTCTTCGTTTATATACGCTTGGATTTTAGCGCCACCTCAGTCAATAATATTTTTTCTTGTTTTTGAAGCATCTATGACGCCTGCAGGTCAAGCTACCCGAAACTGTCAATTTTTCCCAATGAACCTTAAACCTAATTCTTTAGAAATAAAGTCGAAAATCTATCAAAGAAATCTGACAGATTGTGGTAGCTTTATGTGCAATCGTCTGTACTTGTACCCACACAATTGCCATCCCACCTACCAAATCTTTCCGTTTTAATCTATAATGTTAGTCCGTCGCGCTCGGCTGATTGCAGTGCACTGAGCGACTGAGCGACGAAGTGCACAAGTTAATAAAATATCTATTATGTAGTAACGCACTTACTTATTCATTTGTTTTGTCTTGCAGTTTTCTCGTTCTTATTTCCTTTACTTATTCCTATAACATATTTGCCTAACACTTTTTTTATGTAATTAGTTTTTTTTACACAAAGTTATGCTATATATATACTTTTTTATACTCAGAAACACAAATATGTACATCTAAAACTGGTTTACGTCCGATGAGGTCTAAGGTCCAGTTGAAAACCAGCGTCGGGCACTAGTTGCTCGAACTGAACTGGGCCTATTTGGCGCAGTCGTGAGACACACAATTACGTATTTGTTACTATCGTTTAGTTTTAAGTCTTTATCTCATTTTGTGTGCATTTGTGGCATGGGCCAAATAAATGTATTTTTCTTTCTTTCTAGTAGTATAATATTATAAGACACAAGATAACACTTTGAATAATTTCCATTTTTAACCAACTTCTTTGGCATCGGTTTATCCCTTAATACCAGTGGCGCAGTCACTTAGCGCCACTTACTCCTTAATCTCTACGACTTTCAAAATAGCTTTATATTTTCACTAGCTTCCGCCCGCAACTTCGTCCGCGTAGCATAGTTACTTTGTGCTAACGCTTACTTTAACCCATATCTTTTTCTTCCCTTTTCTTCCGGCTTTCTCCCTCTTTTCTAACTTTTTTTGTCTATGTCCATTTCCAGGGTCCCAACTATCTCTGTACCAAAATTTATCAAAATAGGTTTGGCCGTTTAGGCGTGAAGACGTAACAAACGAACAAACTCACATTCGCTTTTATAATATTAGTAAGGATTAATTTGACGGCACGTTTGGCGCAGTGGCTGAGCAATTGACTGTTGCGCTGCGTGTCGCGGGTTCCATCCCAGCACAGAACAAATATTTGTATGGCCTACAAAAAGTTGTTTCGGTTTTGACTGTTTATGTATGTGAGTTTAAATGCTTGTAAACCCACCCACGATACAAGAAATATTCTTTGTAAGGGACAAAGTTTATTCACAACAGCTCAATCTTGATCCCCATGTAAATAAGAAACGACACTGAATTAAAATTTCACAAAGGAAAAGAAATCGTATTTAAGTTGCAAAGAAACAAGAGTTCACCATTTCCTTCCCAAGACTTGATAAGTACTTCGCATGGTGAAATGCAACCCCGAAGTTTCAATACACTTCCCTTTGTATCAAGTATTCATACACCTACTAAGAGCTTTATGACGAACGTCTGTTAGGCCTAGTACAAACGAGCGATGAAAACGTACCGTTAATTTGAACTGTTTAATATTGAAATACTCGTTTAGCACATAATTGAAAGGGAGTCGTTTGTCTTGGAATGGACATGTAATGCCCTTTCCATTTGACTGCTTCCCCTTAACAGACATTGACAGCTTCTCCTTATCACAGGTTTCTTAACCTAGCTAGAAGAGCAGTGCTCACCCACACGTTTGTAGAAATGGTACTTATATAATAATATGCTTTGTTTTAGTAAATAAATATTATTATTATAATGAGGAAGGATAAAGCACATGTTACTAAAAGAATGATGGATCTGAATATTGAAGGACGGAGAGCGAGAGGAAGGCCAAGGCATGAAGCAGAAAAGAGTAAATGGGAGAAGAAACCGTGTTGCGCTGACCTCAAATGGAATGGGCCAAAGGCAGGAAAATGATGACTCGTTTAGTACATATAATGTAGTTCCAGGACCATATTCGCCCGGCTTTGCGAAACACAAATGGCAAAAAAAGGAACAAGGATAGGTTTTAGCAAGTACCCTACTAGTCTGTCACCCTACCGCTCCACCAAGTACCGATGAAGTTTATTGATGATTCCCTGTATGTAAAAAGGCCCTTATTCATATGTCATCATCATCTGCCTAACCCTTTTCCCAACTATGTTGAGGCAGACTTCCAGTCTAACCGGATACTGCTGAACACCAGTATTTTACATGGAGCCACTGCGTATCTGACCTCTACTCACCAGTTAGTACTTAATACGATACCCCTTTGTAAGACTACTTTTCAGACTTTGGGCACACCGAAAGATCTAAAAATGATAGCCGAGACCAACAGCTTAACGTGTTTCCAAGGTACGAAACAGGCTCGTTATGTAACGGGTGGCCCACCCATTCACATACCAACCTAGGTAGGCACGGTTACCCTTCACATCAACCCGTGCAGCTGCTAATATTTAGCAACGAGACCTTCTTCGACCTTATTCGTATGTATGGGAAATACAAAACACTATAATGATGGTTGTATATTTAGGTACACCTGTAACTACATAATTATGTAAATAATCCTGGAAGTTAAAAATGCCTCACTTTCCGGTTACCGCTTGAGCTAAAATGTTGTATATATGTGTGTGTATATGTAAAGTAATATGACGTCATTCTAAATCCAATATGGCCGACTCCTAAAGATGGCCGACTAGCTATTTTGCATGCATTCCCATGACATGGGTGTCAAATGAAACGGCGTATAATATACATATGACTAGCTATGCTCAGCGGTTTCACCCGCTGCTCAAGTCCGCCTTATCACTTAGGGATTTGAAAGATAGTAGCTGATTCTCAGACTTACTGAATATGCATAAAAAAAATCATAACAATCGGTCGAGCGATATCGGAGGAGTATGGGAACGAACATTGTGACACGAGAATGTTATATATTAGATTTATTCAGTGATTGACGATAAGTTACGTTAAGTTACGATGCGCTACAGCCTCTGATCACCGCATTACCCTGAAGATCCTCAACGAACTTAAAATGGCGGTAGCTAATTAAAAAACCATTAACCAGTTTGCTGATAAGGCGGATATATTAAGCTTAATCATAAAACTTTAAAACAACAAATACGTTCTAATGGTTAACTCGCATACTGCACTAATAGGTATCTGAATTTACCCGAGTTAGAGAGAGAGAATTTATTTTCAGAGCTTATATGAAAATACAGTTTACCCAACGGAAAATGTGAGATTCCAATTTCAGTGAGAATTCATATTAGCAAGCGAGCTTGGGTAAATACTGGGCTATGACTATTGCAGTTTGCTACTTTAAAATGATTTGCCTGCCATAATCCGTATTAATTTCGAGTGCAAAGCTATCTAAATGCGAGGCTTGTTTGAGTTATCTTATGTTTGTTTATCGAAGGTTGTTAATGTAGAAAATCAATCAATTTTATTTTATTTCTTTTAATGGGCTACTCTTGGCCGGTGAGTACCAAAACTGTATATTAAAAAAGTAATAAATGCGGTTATTTTAAGTGATGCTATCATTATTAATGAAACTTTAAAACATACCAGCGATACTCAGCCACCGCTAACTAGCGGTACCATTCTTTTTTTTGTGAATGGCAAATCATTAAATAACTTCCCCGGGGGAGTGACAGACTTGTACCGAGTAAGACCCATCCATATTCCTTGATGTTCCTGGGCCGCGGTATCTCTTTTAAACAACACGCAACCCCGACAGGCGGTAGCATTGGCAGGCCCCTCTACTTTGCTCACATCTCTTTGAGGCGCGCTTGGAACACTAACGCGCCATCGACACGGCTCAGAGCGGTACCATCAATCAACTTCTCGTTTTCGATCACGACGGCCAATCTCATCGACGACAAAGAGATATCATAGAGCACAAGTGTGTGTGCCGTTACAGTTGCTTTCTCTATTCCCGCACTCTCTTAGTCTGATGCGACGGCATTAAGACATGACCGGAGAAATTTCAGGCGCAGGACCAACGGGTTAATGAGCTTTTCGAGGCACTGAAGATTGACCCGAGCGTCTGTTATTATACAGCGACGAATTCCTCAAGAAGATGATGCTTATGTATAAACATATATATGTAACATCCTTACAGACCTAGACGCTTTTACACAAATGGAATTATAATATATTAAACGAAGTCTACGTCAACAGTTCATTATGTTCCTTGTTAACCAACTTAACTGAAAAGGGCAAACAATTATATAAAGGTCACAGGAATTCTCATCCAGGCAGTGATGTTGAATATTTAAATTACAGTTTAAGCTATTGCGGTAATTTATTTAGTGTTAAGTAATATTTTAAAATAAATTTAGCATGGTTTTTTGTTTTGAACCTTTGAAATAATAATTCTTATTTGTTTTTAGTATCTATAATAAGTGTATCTAACAAAAGCATAATATTATAAATGCGAATGTTTGCGAGGATGCATGGATTTTTGTTGCTCTTTCACGACAAAACGTCTGAACGGATCTTGACGAAATTTGGCACAGAGTTAGATTATAGTCTGGAATAACACACAGGACTTTTGTTCGATAATCACGTGGGCGAGGCCGCGGGTGCCAGATAGTGTCCCATAAACACGAATAAGAGCTCGTTGCTAAATAATGGCAGCCGCTCGTATCGATCTTAAGGTTAAGCCGCACTTTTTTGTGGGTGGGTGAACACCTATTACATTTTGAGTTTCCTCCTTGCCTCGGTAAGTGCCCGGCTGTCATGTAGATCTTTCGGTGTACCCAATGTCTGAAAACCAGTCTTACAAGGGGTATCGTATTACCCAGTACTAACTGGGTAGTGGAGGTCAGATAGGCGGTCACTCCATGTGAAGTACAGGTATTCAGCAACATCCGGTTAAACTGGAAGACTGTCCTAGATAGTTGGGAAAAAGCTAGGCAGATAATTTATAGATAAGAATCACTTAGATTCCTCTTGTCTTAGGTATGTCAACCTGCAATGAAGAACAGCATTTTAGGCATCACACTAACCAACCGTGTATGTACTAAATACAAATAACTGACGTTGGTCATAAAACTGCTAAGCTGTAGTGGGAATGGGCTGGCCAGGTTTGCCGCATGCCCAATAAGCTCTTTCTGGGCCTTGACACATGTAAAAGACATTACGGCAGTCCTCGTGGAAAAAAGCGGACAGAACCAACGAATAGTACTCCATTTTAGCCTTGGATCGTTTCAAGTAAAATCACGGGAGAGGCACTTGCTCAGCAGTGTGATGATGCAGCCTAACAGTATCACTAAGAAGCAAGTACAAACTCTAAAATGGTAATTTTATATCGAAAATAGAAAGAGACAGTAACCAACTTCTAACGTTGTAGAAACATCTACCACAGACAGATAATAGCGATTACAGACTTTAGTTGGCAACAATTACGGTACCTTTTTAATGCAATGTTTCTACCAACAATTGAGAGTTTTGATAGAGACCACCCAATACACTCGGCTTGGGTGGCCAAAAGTCGAAAAAGGGCCAAGAGCGAGCCAGACTTACGCACGGAAGGTTCTGTACAAACGACATAAACGACAATATCTTTTGAGTGCGTAGACTTACGGCCGTTTTCAATAACCTATCTATCCTTAGTTCTCGTTACTACAGATAGGCAGATCTGTCCTTTTACGTTTACTTACTATTCAATATCCTACCGACAGATAGCATTTCCTACCGAAGTTGTCCATCTATCGTTGGGAGGTCGGATAGTCTACTAGAGATAGAAACTTACATACTAATCATTGTTATTTACATTTCAATATTGGTTTCAAGTTACTGCCCGATAGATGTAGGTTACTGTGGTAACGTCAATTGTGTATCTGTCAATGTCGGCCGGTTACGCGGATAGATAGCAGTTTGAAAATAAAGTAGTTTTCTAATAAATACATAATAATGGAATATTTTAGCAGTGATGATAGCGATATGGAATTATTTCAAATTATTAAATTAAGTTCGCCAAGCCCGTTCCTTCATTTTATTATTGGTGGCCTTGTTATTTATGACTGTACTTGCAGCCACAAGTTGTATGAGAAACATCGTCTCATATTTGGCCATTAGTCTTTACTTGACTGTAATACAATAAAACTTTAAAAGCTTGAACGCATTATGGAATGTTTAAATTATCACCTACATAAATACTTACTGGATTCATTTTGATTCACTTTTATGATATTGATTAGAAAGTAGCGTCGGTGTATCGATATGTCAAATCTGTCAATCTCAAAACGTTTTATTAAATGATTGAATTTGGTAAACAATAAAAAACTACAATTTAAGGTTCATTCATGTTAAAATCTGCAAAAAAATATACATACTAAGTACTTATGTTACACATAAATAAATAATATAATATTTGTTTTTGGCATTATACATTAGTGCAGCAATGAACTAAACGTTTCAAGAGGGAAGCATCTATCTCTCGTTAATGACAGTTAGATAGCACTTATCCTTGATTGTGAAACGCAAACTATGGATAGATAGGAACTTACTGTTAACTGGAGATAGCGATCTATCCGTAACCGGAGATAGGTTATTGAAAACGGCCGTTTGAGGGGTGTTTCTTAGCACAATAGGCCACAGATTTGATTATACAGTTTTAATTTCAATTCGATTTCTCTAAGCGTTCCGTAGATAAAGGGCCTTGACAGACAGAAATACGGACAACAACCTATAAAGCCCTAGAAAGGTTTTTTGTTTCGAGGTACGGAACCCTAAAAAATCCTAAAAATAGTATCCAAAAATAGCTGATTAATTTAGAAACTTTCAAATCCTTACTAATATTATAAAAGCGAAAGTGAATTTGTTTGTTTGTTATGTCTTCACGCCTTAATGGCTTAACCGATTTTTATGAATTTTGGTACAGAGATAGTTGAGACCCCGGGAAGCAGGTACCTGTGAATCAGGAAAGGGGAACTGTGTTACCCCGAATTTAACGCGAGTGAAGCCGCGGGCAAAAGCTAGTTCACTATGAAAACAAAAATTACGCTTTACAAAAATATTAACTACATATTATTATACAAGGCATAAACTATTCGGAGAACACGTAGTTATTTTCGTTATTAATTCCAACAGCTCTTTGTGTGAAACCACCGTTGGCAATGTCAGCTACAAAATTAAGAATTTCAAATTAAATAATAAGAATAACAGCGCTCCGTCTGTGCTGTCAAAAGCGATTATCCTCTAAATATGTATAGCATTTTTGCCGAAATTTCGAATGCTCCAAAAATATATTTAACGATGTCAGAAGCAGTCCTAAGGTTTCCCTTTGTGCTGAAGCTGGATGTTCACTGAATTCCGTTGCCAAATTGATATAAAAATATTCCAGATATAATGTTGGAAAGCCATAATGTATATTTTCGTGCCTATTATGTTTCACGTGCTTTCGCATTACGTTCCAAATCTGAATTATATGCGTTTTGAAAATGTCTTCGAATTTGGAATGATTCATTTGCGATTTTTTTTTTCTTACAATATAGTCACCAGTAAAAAAAATAAAATATGAATATTGATGGATGGAAAGGGAGAGATTATGCTAATGAAAATTTTAATCGAAAGGTATGATTATGCTATAAATGAACGAAACAGGAGTTAATTATAGTGAAACGGCTGACAGGGAAGAATGGAAGTAAAAAAAAAGTGTTGCGCCGACCCGAACTAAAATGGGTTAAGAGCAGGCAAATGATGATGAAAAGCAGTAGCCAAATATTTTTAATAAAGGCTAATGAACCTCACTATCGTAGCCACAATCAACTAAAAAACGTTCAATGATGACTTTCTATACTTAGTACTGGTCCAAAAAGTTACTTTATGAGAAAACGACCATTAATAGAGAATCTTTCGATTTTATGACAAGATAGAAACTAAAGTTACTCAATTAAGCAGCCCTTAGTCTTCTCCAAAAGTCACGAGTGCATTCAACCGAAAGTCAATGAATATTGAAGACAGACTTTTAGTTATTATGACGTTGACAGATTATTACTCTCTGTGGGTTTAGAGATAGATATACATTAAAATTAATAGATTCATCATTTTAAGTGACAATGACCTGAAAAGAATTTTATCATCTGATTTGTTTCAAGAGAATCTTCAAGTCAAGACTTGAAAGGGGTAACATGTCAAAGAAGAATGACAGAAGAAAGTGGCCTATACCCAACAGCGTGTTATTCCGGGATAAAATTACGTCACGAAATTCTACACAATTTAAATAAGACAAATTGTAATGAATTTTTGTAGATACAATTTTGCTATTTAGGTTACAATATCGCTTATTCTTCGGTCTATCTTTTTAAAATTAATTATTTGCTACCTTGTGATCAATGTTTAATTCAGCTCAGTAGTTTTCAAACCTTTTCGGCACATACAAATGAAAATATATTATTTCCTCTTAATAATAATTTGGTGTACAAAATAAACACAAATTACTTCCACAATTCAGTAAACGAGTAAAAAGTATACCCCTATTATACCATACCCCTTTGTAAGACAGGTTGTCAGACAAGGGTTTTTGAAAACCCGGAACAACTGTCAAATGTCTACAAATGCCTGCAGCAACTAGCGGCTTTACTTGCTTTGTGAATGGATGAACACCCATCCGCGGATACCAGTCGGCAAGTGTTGCTTGCTCTTGAAAATCGACCTTCGCCATTATTAATATGCAACAAGTTTCTTTTAGGAACCATGGCCGCCAACAACGATTAAAAATAGGTTTATTAAGAGGGCAACAATATTGTCTCTCGTTTAAATTAAGAAATGATGAGCTTTTTCGTAACCATAGAATAAAATTGAAGTCCAATAAAATATGCAAATCAACGAAAGAAAATAAAAAAAAACTTTTTTGTGGAAAAATAATGGTAGTTTTTTTTTTTATTATATAAGTATATATTGTATATACGTATGGATACCTACGCGTGGTTCAATAAGTCTGTATCTAGAATTAAATTAGTTAACACTATCCTACACGACTTACACAGCTCAAATACAGATATCAAACGGACCGAGTTGATAAATGAGACAGTACAAACAGCCTAACCGCACAACTGCCAATCAGAGCTCTTCAAACCGCACCGAAGTGACATCTACTGGAACTCGAATTTGTTCACACTTCTCGTAACCGATGACAGCTAAGTAATACGATTCGACCAAACAGTTTTTGCAATTACGCGATCCATGGCAACATGAAGTGACTTTGAGAGATGGAATATGACGGCAATAAATTGTCTTAGAGCGGACCAGTCTCTTTTAAATGGTTGTTTTTTTTTATATTTCTATATTAATACAAATATATTAATAAGGAGAGTTTGCTCTGTAGATATACTAGTCGAATATGAAATAGTACATTTTGAATAAGCGGGAAAACTCAGTCATTGCTGCCGAAGTAGAATTCACACCCAAGTTATAAGTGTGGGTGGTATAGAGCCTTAAACTGCAGTAATATTTTTTTAATAAACCTACAAAGTAATAAAGTAACAGAAAGAAAAGCCTTATTTTCACCTAAAATTTAACAGTCTATATTATAGTTACGAAAATGATTTTAAGTAAATATTGTAGCTAACAATTAATACTATATGAGTGCAAAGTCAAAAAAAATATATGGTTAAATCAAGCTCTTGATCTACACATACATACCAGTAGCTCGCAACTTGTTTATTCACGAGTTCAAAATCAACACACCTCAAAATTTTACCTTTTTTAACAAAAAAAAATATCAGGCACCTAAAATATTTTTTCTCCAAATTTTAAAAATACTTCCAAACAAGTCATATTTAAGATCCAATTAAGTCAGACTCCTCTGCAATAAGCGAGCGGTGAATATCATTATTTCAAATATAGAGCTGAGTGTAAGTAATGCAGTACAGAAATTTAATTTACTCCGAAGCTGAGAGCAGTCGGTGTGGTATCATCCGTAGCTTTCATAATGTAAAATGCATTTTCTTTCGTGTAAAATGTATTGCATGGAGTGTCTGGCTACCTTTGTTGTCGTGCAGATTCTTGAAAATTAAATTATCTTTCATTTGAACCTGGTATTTTTTAGAAAGAAGAAAAGAAAGAACATTATTTGTCGCAAATTACAACGAGCACACAAAATAAGAAAAATAAATAAACATTAATTATACATACGTGGGAAATAAAAATAACTTGCACGTCGTGACTGCGACAGGTAGGTCTTCGGTACTCAGCATGATGCTGTGCCATGGGAGACCACAGCACAGCGCTGGTTTTCAGTGGTCAACCCGGGAGTAAAACGTACGGAAGTCAAAACAGCATAGATAAATATTGTAAGTACTAAAACTCCCTTCTGACGATCTTAAAATAAAAGTTTAAATTTTTAGGCGCCCTTTACTGAAAACTACAAATAACCTCCTTACTGACTTTTAGTTTGTGCGGCAGTTTTCAGCCTGATAAAAACTATCTATCGGTTTTCCCATTTCCGTTTAGACCTCCGTAAAATATTTCTTAAGTGTGTTTCTGGCTGAAAAAACATAAGCGACATAAAATATTAGTCGTCGCAGATAGAGCTTTAATGTATGCAATTTAGGCTTTATTCTTTTCTTGTATTATTGCATTTTATTCTTGTAAAGTTAGATATTTTAAGTATAGTTTTTTTTCCAATGACTAAAACATACCAGTAGGTTATGTTTGTATGACATTTTTAAGCCCACTCTTGTATCGTAGGTTGGTTTATATACATACACAAACAGCCTGAACAACCACCTGTAGGCCAACCATATAGGTCCCGGTGGGAATCAAAACTGTGATACGTGGCGAAGTAGACAATCACTCAGCGACTTTACCAGCAAATCTGTGGGTGGTTCGAAAAAGATACCGCAGGCCCGGAACATAAAAGGCAAATAAAGGAAAGATGCTGTGCCGTGAGACGTCCTAAGCAAAGCCTCAGCCATTTGATGATTTCACAGCCGAAAAACAAAAAAAAACGGACACTTTACCAACCGTGAGTGTCATTATTGTACACACGTATTAAAATGAATGAGCATCCACCCTTTTCTGAGATTTATATACGTTATAACTTTTATTGTAATACACGATTATTTGAGCATCCGACCTCTCGCCCAGTTCTAAGACAAGTCAATCGTATGTGACATTCAAATACCAATGGTTCACAGATCCTATAAACAATATTCAATATGAATATCTAAATAAAGGCGTTTTTGCAACGGGTCAAAGAACACGATACATTTCCAATTTGTTCTTATATTTCTTTTACGTTTGTAAATATTTTAATCTCGGTACATGTATAGCTTTGTATATCAATTCCTTTTTAGGGGTCCGTACCTCAAAAGGAAAAAAACGGAACCTTTATTGGATCACTTTGTTGTCCGTCTGTCTGTCAAGACCCTTTATCTCGGGAACGGGTGGAGGTATCGAGTTGAAATTAAAACAATATACTCATCTCTGTGCTCCCTTTTGTGCTGTAAAAATGTCAACCCTCTAAAAGTCTAGGCAGACAAAAATTATGACTGTTCATGTCGTAGCGCGTCTGGATCGCTCTTGGCTGACTTTTTTGTGAAAACCTTACCATCCATAGTTTTATTGAGCGGGGTTAGCTAAGAATATTTCAAACTTCGCCTGTACATTATGAATGAAAGTAGGTGTTATAAGTTTTCTTATTTTATCTTGAAAAGAAAAACTGACAAAAAGAAAAGCCAGTGTCTTTAACCGCAACAAAAAACTGTTTCTTTGTGACTTTTAGGACCGAAAATGTAGGGCGAGCACTAATAGCTCACTCTTATATTTTACAATTAATTCTTTATAATATAAAAGGAAATTTCATAAGAATTTAATACTAGGCTAAAACTGCCTTCCTGAGAGGCCTTTAATGAGATACCGTGGCTCCGGAACACAAAAGTCAAAACACTAATGGGCTTTAGTTTCAATGAAAGTCTTCCCCCCTGCTCCGGCCAGACCGGGGGGAAGTTATTCGATGAATTTCCCATCCCTAATAAACACAAAGGCTAAAAATAAACCTGTAGTCAAAGCATTAAGTTGTTGACACCAGACTATACTTAACGTACCTTGTTTTATTAAAAGAATCTCCGTGAACATCTAACTCGACGCAAATAGAATCACGTCTATATTCACTCTTTACTCTAGGTTGATATTACCAATCCGGCGTTCCTATAAATTTTTAATTCACTCGTATATAAGCGAACGTGGTACTTGGCCATAAAGAATAGAAAGTTACTTTTATAGCCTGCAGCTTTATAAAAAAAAAAACGAAACTCGTTAAATTTTACAGGCAGGTACTGCCTCTCCGATTTACGGTAATGTTTTCTTTTTTGTTAGATACTCTACCGTTTTGAAAGTGGTAAAAGTATAATAATAATAGCAGCTTATAATAGTCCCGCTGCTAGGAAAAGGCTTTTATTATTTTTATTTTCATGCAGAAAAGCCAGGAGCATTAATCACGACGCTTGCTTAAAACGGGTTGGCGTTTTCAAACGTATGTTATTATCGTTATCTATCTATCTCTAATCGCAGTTATACCTGCTCTATTGCCATCCTACTGCAAAGACTTTTTTTAAACAAAAAAGGCATGTTCAATGTGCATATGAAACCATGTTTGGTCAAAACGGATTAAAAATTTATTTTTTTAACTATTTTAATTACAGTCCACTTCTGCTCATGATGTTTTTAAAGATGGCTACGTTAGATTGACTAGTAAGCTGACTTGCCCGCACAGGCTAACTAAAATACCGTTGCAACGGATGGATTTTAATTGAATCATCTTTTTTTTGCCCTTGCCCATTCTATTATAAGTAGGCGCAACACGTTTTCTTCTTCCATTCTCCCCTGTCAGACGTCATGGCATCATTTACTCCTTTCTCCTTCATATCATTCCTTACACAATCCATCCATCTTTTCTTTAGCCATACTTTCTCTCTCTAACCATAAACATTCAGATCCATCATCCTTTCAGTCGAAAGCGTTTCGTCTCTCCTCCAATTGAATACGGATAATTTCAACAACTCAAATCCGAAATCTATTCACCTGAAAATCTGTCCGTGACTACAAGCTCCAACGTTCTCCCAGCAAGGTATATAAGCCAGCTAATTAGATAGATACCACAGTGCAGCCACGGAAGCGATTAATCGAGTAAAAGCAATTACCGATGTTCTGACATCGTCTGTCCGCATCAATTACGATCCTTTCTTTATGTAACGCTTTTCAATAAACATTAAAAAGGAATCTCGAGCTGGTAAATTAGAAGGAAGGTAAGGATAAAATTGGAGATTTTTCATGGTCATCAAAAAGTTTAAGGGCCGCTTACACCACAACTTACATAATTAGACAAGCCTTTTCTTTTAAGGTCATTTTAAGCCAAACTTTAAACAATTGGTTTGAGGTGAAAACGGGCTGCAGGCTGTTTAGTTAGAAATAATCAAGCACCTAATTAATGCATTGTATATTGAAACATATGCTTCGAAAAAATAAGCGATTACTGAAACCTGATAGTTTATTTGGTTGAAATTCGTCTAAAAACTTCAGTTACTATAGTCCCTCTTGGCAATTATTTGTATCTTGAAATCAATAAAACATCTCTTATTTGCAATATCTCCCAAACAATAAAATTTACTTCTATGAAATCGTTTTAATTACAGAGCATCTTTATGAAGTACGGATCAAATAGGTACGAACAAAGTACAATATAAATGTTTAACACGAATCAACAAATTAAATGCCTCTGAGCCTGTTGAGAGCGACAGAACATATCAATTCACGGAAAAAGCTTATATATTGACTGCTATGTGAAGTATTAAAGCTCTCTCTTCACAGAGAAAACCAATTTCAATTAGCTTAAATTTGTATACACTTTGGTAGTAGTGCACTTAAGTTTCTAAAGGTAGTAAGCCTCTAAAACTATCAATATAGAAGTGCAAAGACAAATGCCTTACTTAAACCGCAGTTTCTAAATGCATGAAATATTGTAAATGATTACCAAAAATTTTTTTTTCTATTTCCTTATAAGTTAAATGACAGGGATATCAACTTATTTAACCGATGTGCCATATATTTCAAAGAAGGCTTGATTATAGAAGAACAATGTGGTTTGCGCAATGACCATAAAAATATGGATGCCACATGACAAGCAACAGAGTTCATTAATAATTACGTGTTAAAGACAAGTAAGTAAATTATTGAGCAAATGTGTAGATGCATATGTTATTAATGTTGATAATACTTGTGGACTATGGTGTCTAAAATTTTGGATGAAACGAAAATTTGGCAAAAAAGGCTCTCTCATTTCATGTGTCTTGTTGAATTAATGAAAAAAAAATTTCAGGAAAATAGGTGCCAATCAAATCCTTTTACTATAAATACGAGTATCTATATCGACATCTTATTTTTGCATTGATTTTTGGTCAAAGATAATCTGCGATATTTTAATCCTGCAGCGGATTATTCATTACTACCTTAGAGAAGTACTCATTTTAGATATTAAGTAACCCAGCCGTAACAACGCAAACAACACAGCAAAAATCAACTAAAAAATAATTTAAAATAAAATGAACAAACGTAATAAAACGGGCTTATTAAGAATTATAGCGGCACCAAAAGGAAAAGCTCTTAATAAAATTATATAAAGAGGGCTTCTTTGCCAATTAACACCCTCTAGCCCTCTTTGAGTGGACGTGCCACCTTTTAGCTGTCAAACCTACAACTGCGTACTGATTTCTATTTTCCGTACTTAATTAATTACGTAGCTTTATTAAGTTAGTCGATTTGATGTACAGAATTGAATATCCTCTCCTTTCCTCTTGATTTCTTGTTGTTTATTAATTTATCTTCCGCCCTATTTTTTCGAATGAAAATTATCAAAATAACTTCTTCTGATATGGGCGGAGCCGAAACTTTTATAGACTAAAATCCAACCATGTACATTATTTTGCCCTTTATGTTAGGGGGTCGCAACCCGGGCAAGCAGTGGCCCTGGCAGTGACCTAGCTAGCCTCTTTTGATCAAGAAATCAGTATTGCCATCTAACATGGTAGTGCTGCCAGCTTTTTGGGCACTTGTTCTATTGACAGCGATGTAGATGATTTTCTTTTTTTAAAGACGATGCCTCACACTAGGAATTCTTCCTGTATCGTGGATGCGTTTACAAACATTTAAAGTAACATACACAAACAGCCAGTCTCGGAACAACTATCTGTAGCCCATACAAATATTTGTTCCGTGCGGGAATCGAACCCGCGACACGCAGCGCAGCAGTCGATCGCTCAGCCTCTACGCCAAGGGCACGCTACAATAGTGGCGGTAAGTCCCCTCTTTGAGGAGTGGCTGGAGAGGCGTCATGGCGTCCTCACCTACCGCCTGACGCAGGTCCTCACCGGACACGGAAGTTTCGGGAGGTTCCTGCACATCATCGGGCGGGAGGAAGCGCCCGGGTGTCACCATTGTGACGATCGCCCGGAGGACACGGTGGAGCACACAGTGGCGATCTGCCCGGCTTGGGCGGAGCACCGCCGTGCCCTCGTAGAGGCGATCGGCGGCGGCGATCTCTCGCGTCCGGCCCTGGTTCAGGCCATGGTCCGGAGCGAGAGGGAATGGGAAGCGGTCACCACCTTCTGCGAAGCAGTAATGTTAGCGAAGGAGGTGGCCGGGCGTTTGAGGGAGAGAACATCTGCCCAACCCAGCCGCCGCGGGAGACGCCCATGGCGCCGGGCGCCGCGAGACGACTTCCGGCCACCGTAGATGCGGGCCTGTGGGCGGTGAGCAATGGGTAGTTCACCGTCCGTCCGTCGATTGACGACAGGCCGTGTCGACGGCGCGTTCGTGTTTCACGCGCGCCTCAAAGAGAGTCAGCAAAGCAGAGGGGCTTGCCAGAGCCTCCGCCTGCCGGGGTTGCGGGTTGTTCGAAAGAGATACCGCGGCCTCGGAACGTAAAGGGCAACAGAAGGAACATGGGTGGGTTTTAGTCAGTACAAGTCTGACATGCCCCCCCGCTCCACCCAGAGCGGGGGAAGTCATTGGATGATTTCCCACCCGAAAAAAAAAAAAAAAAAAAGCCTCTACGCCAACCCTATCGTCAAGTTTTTGATGCCATAATTATCTATTATTTTCTTATGTTTATATTTTTAGATCAAATGATGTAAATAATGAACAAAAATAGACAAGATTAGCTAAGTTATATAGAATATTAAACAACAAGCTTTTCGATTTCTCATCTCTAAAAGAAGATTTATCAAAGGGTACGTAAATAAAATAATCGGAAAAAAGACAAAGGGAAACTAAATAATTCATTAGAAATACACAGGGCAAAATATTCTTCGAATATTTTTTTCTCAAAGCTGAAAATGTAGAACACGAAAAATATAATGCTACTTTTTCTAGCGGGGGTTTCACTGAAATAATCATAGCAGATGAATGGAAAATAAAGGGTGGTTTCCCTTGATTACTTATAAATAAATTGAATATCTTACGGTAAATACACCCTGCCTTTGATCCTCATGTTTTACAATACAACTGTGAGAATAGAACAGGGGTTAGAAAAATGAAAGTAGATAGTATTATAAGAAAGCTAACTTATGCCAACGGCGATGCCCGTAAAAAATTCGGTACACAGGTATTTTATGTGTAATCTGTATGTCAAATTTCATCCTAATCTTTTTAATAGTTTTTGCGTAAAAGAGTAACAAACATCCACGCATCAAGACATTCCATTCGTTAATTGAATGAAAATGTTTTCATAATAGATAGATTTCATACCTCAAAAGGAAAAAACGGAACTCTTATTACATCACATTGTTGTCCATCTGTCTGTCTATGTGTAAAAATCGATTATCGAGGTGAAATTTAAAACTCAACTCAACACTGTGGTCCCTTTGTGCTGTGTAATAATCAACCCTCTAGGTGTACGCAATAAAAATATATGGTTGTAAATGTCTCAAGTTTGTACAGAACCCTCCGTGCGCAAGTCTGACTCTTTTGGCTGGTTTTTCTTTTTTTTTTATCAATTAAACCTGTTATAATAATTAAAATATAATTTAACACACAAAAACTAAGTAAATGTTGTCTTGAAGAGATCGCTCTTAGCGATAAGACCGCCCATTGTGTCACCCTATTTATAAGTTGTATACTGTTATTCATGTAATTGGTATGATCTACACACAATGAAGAATATTCTATCTAATGTAAATTAAGTTTCTTACTACGGGCACGCATTTATTTGCCACATTTTAATAGATAGATAGAGTAACTAATTATTCATAAGGTAAAGACTTATTTAAAAATTAATTTTCAACCCGGCAGGAAGATTATGCAAAATTTAATCAGAGTACGACGAACTTGCTTGGAACATGGGCTTTTAATATTTTAAAAGCAATCTTAAGGCTTTATTGAAAGCTGAATACATCGAAAGTACTTTACATAAGAGAAGAAGTCAACTTCTATGTAGTAAAAATTCTCATTAGTAAACTAGGTAGTAAAAATTCTTAGTAGTAAAGGGCAATAGACAACATGACGATGTCCCTGTATTGCCCTTTACTACTAAGAATTTTTGGTGTGTTCTAGCCAGTTAAAGTCTGACACTCTCCCCCGCTCTGGGCGGAGCAGGGGAGAGTTAATTGATGATTACCCATCCGCAAAAAAAGGCTTTATTGAAAGCACCCTGAATACATCAAAGGCACTTTAAATAAGAAGCTATTTTCTTCTAGATTGTAAAAATATTGAAGAAAATTAGAGACCCGTTGCAGCAAGTCTCTAATTTTCTATGTTATAAAAACTAAAACAATTTAAAAAAACTGCGTAGGAATCTTACAAGTTATTTTTTTACGCTGCTAATTTATTTTTCCTTTTCCGACGTAATTTGTCCAACATCATTTAAATGTAACTTTATATTTTATACGAATAACTTTTCTTTGCGAAACACAGCGTTGCCTTTAAACGTTTAAGTAAGCTGCAATGCTCATTTATTTATAATTAGTTGAGAAACACGGTTATAAACTCTTTGAGGTAAAATGCTTGGTAAAATAAGGAAGGAAAATATTTTGAAAGGAGATTGATAAACCCGTAGGCTAATATGGACAGGCCTAGCTAGGGTAAGGTTGGCGCAAAAGAATCTCAATTTATTTATTTAATCAAATCACTGCTAAAACACACAACTCACGATTAAAATGATTATTTACCATGGAAGAATAACATTCTTTGGTCTTAGGATTTGATAAATGTTATTTTCAATTATACCTGCGCCGGCAATGATTATAAACACGGCTTGACGGCACGGTTGGCGCAGTGGCTGAGCGATTGACTGCTGCGCTTCTTGCCCAGGGTTTGATCCACGCACGGAAGTAGCACGTCTTCAAATAGGTGCATTTGGCACAAATAATTTTGGCTAATTGTGCCAAATGCACCCATGATACAGGGAAAATAATAGTTTATTTAATTTTTTAAATCATATGAAATGGGGGAAGAACACAAGCAGCCTGTCTACAGCGCATGACCCAAGCCACTTTCAACATTTGATTTTATTTGGTATCTAGCCTTTTGGTCTGTCACATAAGAACTTGCCTGAAAACGTTAACAAAATATAAAGTGGCCTTTTCACTTTTAACAATCAACGATAAATGGACAAAACAGTAGGTCGATTTTCACCCATGTCCTTTATGTAAAACAAATGAAAAATAGTTTTTCTTCCATTCATAAACATGAATGGGTGACAAACAATTTTATTGGATATTTATGTATAAACGCAGAATTTATTATTATCAATTTAAAAATAGCCTGTCGACGCATATTTCGATGACAGACATCTCACTTTTCTGTCAAGAACATACAACGACCAGACAACCATTGTGTTGCTACCTGCCATTCTCGGAATCCTGTCATTCATTTTTTTCCTTTAATTTATTGGAACAGAACAATAGGAGTAGTTAATAATGGAAATAAGCACTAAATAGGCTCTTGTTTCTCATGTAATTTGTCAATCTTAATCAGTGTTAAAGTAATGGTCGTTGGCCGTGCAAATGGATCTTGATTGTTATTTTTTAGATACAAGACATAAAGGAAAAGAAATGACGAAACATAATATTGAAACGTGTTAATTTAATGTGTTTGAGGTTTATTGATTTGAATAATTATAATGGTTATGATAGTTAATTATTTAAATGTATGTTTTTATTGATGTTGATTATGGGTATTTTGCCTGAAATAAAACACGATTTACTTTATATTATTTTTTATTTATAAAACCCGAGTGACTTGTTACCTTTAAAGCGACCAAATAATATGCCATTACAGTTATAATTCTTTCCTCAAATTTACTCGTAATTCCTTCCCCGTAAATCTGGCGTCCATTTTATTTTGCTTTAAAATCTTTTTCTCCGGCTAATCTTCTAAGCCATTACACACGGCAAAAGAGAATTACTACCCTTATAATGGGTATTTTATTCAACTAGCACCCGGGATCAGTGCCCAGTAATTTAATTTAACGTGAGAAAGTCTCCAAACACATTTCTTAGCTCAATAAAAATTTCTTCGCAGTAATTGTGACGGTAAAAATGTGATTATATCAATTCATTTTTTCGAAAAGAAGAAATGAAAACTACTGTTGAAAAAAAAACCTTTTTCCTTTAAAAAGTGTAATGAAATACAGGTTGTCTTTATCGTCTCAAATACGTTTGATTGCCGTTATTTATTTTTACCAAAGACATACGTTTCTTTAAAAAAAAATTGTGTGTGTCAGCTCCGACGCACGACTGGAGTTTACTCCTTAAGTACGAGTATCTAACCATACGCAAAAAGAGTTCATTCAACTGAAAAAAGATTAATATCATATGAAAGGGTAAATTCACAAATTAATGAAAAAACTAGTCCAATAACATATAGTATATAGGTATAGTCGCCTATACAGCATACCATATGTACGTCTTAATACACTCACAGCCAAATTAGAAAGTTGCGCACTAAAGGCACGAAAAATGTGACACATTTTCGTTACTTTAGTAGGTTTTACCCCTCGGATTTTTCTCATACCGGGCACCTTATATATGAAAATCGATTCTTAAGGAGTAAACTCCAAAAAATTGTAGCATCAATATTTAGGATACAATCAATACTTACTTACTTGAACATTTCTCCTTCAGCCATGTTACATCTCCTTTGGGTCTCGGAAACCCATTAGGGAAACCTGGTATTTCCTGCGCAACATTGCTAATGTGCCAATAATTCATATTTGATGCGTAGCTATCATATGTACCGTGAACACTTTTTGTGTATCCCTTCATGAAACATTTCAAACGTAAGTTTGTATTTGATGTAGAAGAAGGCCAATTATAAGTTTCCACTAATGTAATTGTATAATTTTGGAAAAATGCCGTACCTACTGGGGCTATATAATGTATTTAGAAATCCTTCTTAATATTATAAAAGCGAAAGTGAGTTTGTTTGTTTGTTACGTCTTCACGCCGAAAGAGGGAAGAAAAGGGAAACTTAGCTTTGCTATTACAATAAATAAGGCGCAATCGCAAAAACTACAGGTAGCAAGTACCTGCAAATCAGGAAAGGGGAACTGTGTTATGCCAAATTTTATGCGAGTGAAGCCGCGGGCAAAGCCTAGTTAAAATATAATTTCGATTAAAGTATCTTGGGGATGTCGGATCGATGATAAAATATATCATCAATATTATAAGATTCGTGTATCCAATCGATAAATTCAATATGTTAATTCAAAACGATTTTTCGAGAAACAATATTAAAAGCTGAAGCTACCTTTATATCAAGTTCACAAAGAATATTATAGGCCAATAAGCCGAACCAGGCCAATAACGGTAAAATTATAAAAATTTTCCTTCTTTGATAAAAAGCCGGTATTTATTAGAATCCTAATTCTTCTAGAATCTTAATTATAAAGGATAGTATCCAAACCTCTTCTGTCAGAGACAATCAAATTATTGTCAGGTGAAAGGGCTTCATCAAGGCCTTTGTCCTGTCTTTCATAACTAGGAGGAATAATTTTTAATTTCCTCCCTTTTGAATCGTCAGCCTCTCTTCTGAAAAAGCCTATGTTCGTTTTCAGTGCCTGTTGAAAACCATTCATCAATTTCAGTGTTGTAAGATATTTTCTTCGGAATTTATTACAACGTTATTTATTTTTTTGCCTTTTGTGTTTACGTTCAAAAATTGTCTTTTTTAGATTTCCTAAACTTAAAAGGAAAAAAACGGAACCCTTACTGGATCACTTTGTTATCCGTCTGTCTGTTTGTATGTCTGTCAAGACCCTTTTTCTTAGGAGCGCGTGAAGGTATCGAGTTGATATTAAAACCATATACTCAAGTCTGTGGTCCTTTTGAGTGGTGTAAATCATATCTCTAAGTTTACGCATTCAAAATATATGTATAAGCGTTTAAGTCGCAAGTTTGGACGAAACCCGTCGTGCGCGAGTGCGATTCTTACTTGGCTGGTTTTTTCCTTTAAATTCATTTTAAATTAAAAAAAAAAAAAACATTTATATGAACGAAACGTGTCGTATAAAAAAAAATTGAAACTGAAAATAGCAGAGACAAAACCAGCCTCATATATACTCGCAAAAGGGCTAAAGCGCAAAATATAAATAATTAAGTCGAAGACGAATTTCAGCTTCAAATTACTTTACAATTGTAAATACTCATAGCCGAATTCTGACTCAATTAAGTTTGCCATTCACATATTAAAACAATGACGTAATAAGAACAATTTCATAATAAGCGTCTTAACACATTCAAAAGAGCTCAGCGCGAAGTCCACACATCTAATAAGTATTACAGTGGCTTCCCCACTTCGAAGCACGCTTTCGATACAGAATAACGACGATGCATTGTACTTGAGAGCTGCTTCGTGTCCGATGAGCTTCATAAATCAGCCGCTTTATGCAGGTCTACTAAATCCATGTTAGCCCACTAGATCAAGGATCTTGTTTAACTGGCTGGATTAATGTTCATCGTTAACCGTCTGAGTTTTGCACAGTCGAGGAAATCTTTTGATCCCTTCGCATCGCTTACATTTTTTATTATGGTATACTAGACGGAGAGACTAAGGATTCATGTAACACGTGGTAAAGAGAAAAACAGAAATAAATAAAGAGATTCCACAAGAAAATTTTGAAAAATTTCCTGTTGAAGAAAACTTTTAATATAAAATCTCGGAGAAATCGGAGAAATCTTATTGGTGCATTGAAATCTAATCTTATTTGTCAATCGTTTATCAGGCGATTGCGTTCGGTATAAACTTCCGCTTACAGTTGGATGGCAGTTTCGACAGCTTATTTGAAATTCTGGAAACTTCCTTTTGGGATTAATTTAGTTTTATCTTCTACTCAAACGGACCTCGTCCGGCAATATTTCGCCGCTCGGAAAATGCATTTCACTTTAACGTGAAAATTTATGAGTTTTCTTTTATCCTTACTAATATTATAAAAGCGAAAGTGAGTTTGTTTGTTACCGATTTTGATGATTTTTGGTACAGTAATAGTTGGGAACCAGGCATAATTTTTATTTCAAAAAAGTGGGTGGTGAGGGAGAAAGAAAAGAGAAAAGTTAGCGTTGCTATTACAAATCAATAAGGCGCAAGGGGAACTGTGTTACCTCGAATTTAACGCGAGCGAAGCCGCGGGCAAAAGCTAGTTTATAGCAAAGCTAAAATGTTGTACGAAACATTTTTATGCCTGTTATTCTTTCTTAAAATATCTGGTACCTGGAAGGATAGAAAAAGTCTTTTGCCACGTTTAGGCACCCATAACAATCAAATGATAATCTATTATATGTTTTTTTTTTTAAATTGATTATAATCTGCTAGTTACAAGTTCCATTATTTGTAAGTTGCAGATTGCAATTGCTGCATCTGGTGAGACTAGAAGTGAAACCCCCAAGCTAAAAAAGTAAAAAGATTAGGCATTTACCTGGACTATAATAAATAATACTATTGGTATACCATTAGTGACACCTCTGCTTGATCCTTCGGGGATCACAGGCGTGATGTTACTTATGTTAAATTAAAAATCATGATGGTCACCATATTTAGGGTACAAATATGTACCTATCTGCCAAGGTTACGGGTTGCTTAAGAGGGCAAAAGAGGGGTTTACTCAGTAAAAGTCTGACACTCCCCTGCGCTCCCCTCAGAGCAGGGGAAGTTATTAAATGAAATCCCATCCGCAAAAAGTGTACCTATCAACCTACCTATTTTAGGTCAGATAGGCAGTCTCTCCATGTAAAATACTAGTATTTAGCTTCATCCGGTAAGACTGGAAGCCGATCCCAAAGTATTTGGGAGAAGGCTAGGCAGATGAGGACGAACCTACCTAAATTTATAAGTCATCATTAAAAGCAAAGAGAAAAAGTCTGTCATAAACTTCTCGTCGTGATAAAATCCCTGATTAGTTCACATAGAAACTTTTTCATCATCCCTTCCTGTCGTGTAAGAATGGCTCCCATGATACATCTGCAGTGGCCCGGCCCTGATAACACAATAAGCCTTTTATACGATCCGACATAAGGATGTTGGATCGGAATAAGTATTCCGAACGCGAAAAACTTCCGATTTGAAGAAAAAGCCTGCCCTCACTATTTATTTTTAGTTATAATGTATTATGTGTTATGGGTAATATGTAGTACAAGTTTTTGCTCCCGGCTTCGCTAGCATGGAGCTTTGGAATAATGCCACGAGGACGTACACTTAACAACACATCAACTTATACAAAATATATCTAGAACATAATGCCCTGAGTTGACTAGAACCCTTCTTTGTTTACCCTCTCTTGACTCTAGGTCATTGTTGACGCGTGGATAGTGAGCAACGGGTTATGGGCCATGTCGAAGGCGCATTCGTGTTCCTCAAAGAGATGTCAGCAAATCAGAGGGGCCCGCCAGGTCCACAACCTACAGGTACCGTTGCCCCGGAACTCAAATGAAAAAGAAGGAACATGGATGGGTTTTAGTCAGTAAAGTCTGAAACTAGGGTCCCCTTTGAGCTTTGAGCGGGAACAGAGAATAAAAGCCTTCTTTGTTTTCTAGTCACAGTTTCATACATATTCATTGTTTTTCTTTGTGTGTATTTTCCTGATACATTTTTTATAGCTTTTGCCCGAAAATTTAAACATCGTAAAGCACTTGAAATCGTATCAATAGTTTCTAAGATCCTCTTCATCCAAAATTACAACTTAGTGTTATTTTATTACCTAAAGAGGTTGTCGTTAGGCAGCTGGATCAAGGGCGTGATACAGAAAACGGTACTCCTGGACACAACTGGTAATATTTAAAAATGTAATTATGTATGTATTCAAATTGATAAACAAATTAAACTTAATATTAATATGATGCATGTCTTAGCTACAATTCTTTTTTATTTGTATTTCTATGTTCTTCTCTAAATCCTAGGCCAGTTCATGGCATACCTATAATTTATTGTGCTTAATTTCCACGAAATCCATTCAGCTCTTTAGTTGTGAAAAGAACAGACAGACCGACATAGTTACATACTTTTGTATTTATAACATTAGTTTGGATAGCATCTGTGCCAAGCTTTTGACTGCTCCAAATGCCTACGTGCTTACCCTCGTCAAATCGGTAGTGTTAGCTTTATTCATGAAAGTTTATATTTATGTAAGAAAAACGATATTTCAAATCTTGTAGTATGTTCTTCCTCTTCTTTTTCTGAGCTTTTGCTAGTACATAGCGACGTAAACAGCTGTATCGGTCGCCATATTTAAGAAGTAAGTATTGTGTTCTTAAAATATTAGCATTCCAAACTTGAAATTGTAAGCCACGCGCCGTTCTGAAGTTGTAAGAAAACACCTAACATCCTCTGCCCAGGGAAGAACTGAATATTTTGACACTTGGCCGGCGTAGATTCGGTGCCTAAGTGCCAAGTTAGGCGCCAAACAGACGATAGATTATTTGCCTGTCGCATAGACGTGGACAATATGCAACAACAAATCAACCAACGGACTAAAGCGTTATTTTTTTTTGAGCGACATTAAAATAATCCGTCGTCTGCTCATAACCTTAATATAAATTCGTCTATCTTAAACTATTTTAATAATAAATGATAGAAGAGCTAATTAGCTTTTAGTGAAAATTCGTGTGAGTTTTTAGCCTAGACGTAAAGATATCTCTTTACGTCTAGCTTTAAGGCAATTTCAAAGGCATCGCTCAAACATATATTATTAATTCAGTTTGAAGGGCGAGATCATATCGTTACATTTTATGATTTGTAAGTGAAAGCCGTCAAGTCAACATGACCTGCTTTATCACTTTATGATGTGTGATAAGATTTTGATTAAACCTGACGTCAGAGGGCTGTTTCCCTTCAAATATTCTCTATTGAAATGTTACAAAAACGCGGAAATGAAAATATGAGGTCGTTTTTTCGATTTCCTACTTTATTAGCGAGACAGTAAAAATCAAAAAGAAAAAATGGAAACTACGGGAAAATTTGTTTGATACGAAGTTAAATTAGGAAACTAACTAGTACACCTATCCCCTCCTCGCGAATTACGTGCTTGAAAAATAAACCATAACATAACGATTTTACGATTTATTTTAAGCCGGACCAAAACACGAAGCATAAAATTTTCTGTCAATAAATATCATCAAAACCTACTTCTAAAGTAGTCGCATCAAAAAAAATACTCTTAACCCGTCTTTCCAGAGCAAGGTCAAAGGAAAGAGAAAACATATTGTTTACTTGACAAATGTTCAGAATATTTTCACACAGAAATGCTAACAGCGCTGGTAAATTAGCTTTCAGTAGTCGGAGTAATTTACTTCCGACCGTCAATTTGGCCGGCTCGTGGTAATGACACTAACAAGGAAAAATGAAATGCAGAAATTGTAAAAAATACAGAATATATTTTCTGCTCAGCCTTCGTCGTATTTTCAGCCCTTCACTGTCAGTCTGGTAGTTTGTTTGCAATGTTGCTGTAAAATTATGCTCTTTGATAACTACTTATACCAACAACATAAATATTTTCAGCTGTCCAATGCATTTTAAGTATGATAGAACAGCGTAGTCCCGACATTAAATCATTGCTTACTTTACAAAATGTAAATTAAGAAAAGAATTTAACAAGCGTTTAAAATCTACAAGGTCAACATAGTCATGCTACTATTCACAAACGAATGGTATAAAAAAATAACTGTAATAAGAAACAAGTGACAGATGTTAGTACTGTAGTTATTAGTACTGTAACTACTCAGAACAAAGGTTGTATATTTAATTTGAAAAAAAAAACTGAAGAGATCACAAATAATTAGATTGAGAATAGTAAGAGACATCCACACATTTGTACGCATGCGCAGAAGAAACTAGATATCTTTATGCTTTTTTAAAAAGGCCACGTTCGATGTAGTTTTTAAACTTTCCATCGATCAGTTCTGTAACTGACTTTGTGCCGTACCGACTGTGTGGCTCGTGCCTTTCTATTGTCCACAGTAATAAAATCGGTGTTATTAATGCAGAAATTTCAACCGTAACCGTTAAACTCTCAAAGCACCAATTATATTTAATCATAAGAAATGAGGAAAACGTGTTACACCGCGCTGTTGCAGACTGCACTCAAGCGTCATTGAATCTACTTAGCATTTTGCAGCAAGAATTCTTTTTATTCAAGTACGTTGTCTTACGCGGCTTTTCAGGTTTAAGAAAAATTAAGAGGAACCTGTGAGCATGTGATCGAAATCATTAGACTTTCAAATTGAATATAAAATTTGTTTTTCTTCTTCACCTGAAATCACATGATCACTTATGAAATGGCGTTTGAGCCTTATTGAAAGTCATTTACGAGCAAAGTCCTATATACTTCAAACTTCATAGTTCCAACTTTAAATTCTCGTATCTAAATCATACACCATAAGGACTAAAATTAACAAGCACGTTAAAGTAATATAGACTATAGAATTTAGAAGCTCTTGCAGTTAACGAGCCATCTTCTCCGAGAAGTTCATACAACTTATTAATTATGCTCCATCAAACTTATTATTCACTTAGCGAACTATTGAAAGTTATAATTTATGCTCTAACAAGCGTGTACGTCATGCTAGCTCTTAGCTAAGAAATTGGAGGATAACGCGGGTATAGATGATGATTCAATCAATGAATCCTTCCTAATATTATAAAAGCGAAAGTGTGTTTGTTTTTTACGTCTTCACGCCTAAATGGCTAACCCAATTTTGATGATTTTTTGGGTATAAAGAAAGTTGCCCCTTGGAACGAACATAGGCTTTTTTTAAAATTGAGAATTAACGGAGAAAGAAGGAAGAAAGGGGAAAAGTTAATTTTGCTATTACAATCAATAAGGCGCAAGAGCAAAAACTACAGGTAGCAAGTACCTGCGAAACAGGAAAGGGGGACTGTGTTACCCCGAATTTAACGCGATCGAAGCCGCGGGCAAAACCTATGTTCATATTCATTGACTAGAATCATGGCTAGAGGGACTTGAGGCTAAATATAAACCAATAAGGGTCGATCAAAGATATAACTATGCCTGCAATTGTGGATGGAATGACCAACGTCCTTGACCTATCATCGAGACCTCTCCTAGTCTGAGAAGAGCCTAACTGTTTGTGTATGTGAGATTAATACAGGGGAAGTACCTAGTGTGGGGAAAAGTAAATTAAAAACCAGCCAAAAGCGAGTCAGACTCGCACACCGTTTGGTTTATTGTTTTGTACAAACTTACGACATAAACAGCCATATCTTTTGACTGCGTAAACTTAGAGAGTTGAATTTTACACAGCAAAGAGATCACAGAGTTGAGTATATGATTTTTATTTCAACTCGATATGGAGATATCAAGTTGAAATAAAAAACATGTACTCGCGCATTCAGACAGATGGACAACAAACAACCAACCCGACCCGTGCTCTCTTTCTCGACGTATAAGTGCCCAAGTATGTCAAATATTTTTTTTTTTTGAAACGAAGTTCCCTATCGCGCGTTGCGAAAGGGATCTAGACGAAAAAAAATAAGACCAAAAGTCGTAACGACAGCTTTTGCTATAGCTGTAAGCCGTGCGGCGTGCGCTGTTAATCTGTCTCTCTCTTTCTCTCACATAGAAAGCAAGCCAGTTATTTTCGTTTCGTCTTTCTATTTCGCATTGAACAGTGTGGAGTCACGTCGATTATTTTTGTTGAGTGTATATAGGATTTTTGTACAAAATAAATAATAACTTCGTTCCATCCGGGTGTCCCTTGACACCTCTCAAGTTTTTATTTTTATTTTGAATGTGAAAACTGGGTTATGAAGCGGTGTCGTGTTGACAGTTGGTATTCGGGTTTTGTAGCTCAGGTCAATGAGGCAGTCGTTAGAAATGTTGTTGTAGCAAATTATGATGTCACTATTCATATAGTTTAATAGTCCAAAGTTATACGATAATTTTAGGTCTTCGTAGAAAGCAGGCGATTCTGGCGAATTCATGAATACTTCGTATATATTTGGGACAAATTCATTAATAATTTATTACCTAATTATGAATTTATTCATTATTCAAAGGAGGTCTGGTAATAATAATTGAAATTGCGGAAATTCGCGATAACACCCACGTGTCGTCCGTTAGATTACAGTTGACTGATTAAGTTTTCGAATAGTTAATGTGTTTCGTCGTGGGGTTCTTTTAGCATTAAAAATTTCATTCATTTATTTTCATACACGTTTTTAGGGTTCCGTATCCAAAGGGTAAAACGGGAAAAATCCTTACTAATATTATAAAATCAAAAGTGAGTTTGTTCGTTACGCATTCATGCCTGAATGGCTACATCGATTTTGATGAATTTTGGTACAAATATAGTCTAGACCCTGGAGACGAACATAGGCTACTTTTTTAAAGTTAGATATGAGGGAGAAAGAGGGAAGAAAAGGGAAATCTTAGCTTTGCTATCATAATAAATAAGGCACAAGGGCAATAACTACAGGTAGGAAGTACCTGCAAATCAGGAAAGGGGAACTGTGTTACCTCGAATTTAACGCGATCAAAGCCGCGGGTTAAAAGCTACTATACTTATATACAAACAAATTACAATACTAAAACGTGGGTATGTGCAACGGCAAGCTTAACCCAGAATTGGGCTTTTTTACATCAAAACTTACTAAAATTTAGAAATTTGCAAATGAAGACACGGTTAGAAGATAGGGTAAGAGGTTTTACTGAAGTGCTTAATGCACTTCAGTAAAACCTCTTACCCTATCTTCACTTAAAATTCACACTTCACAATTCATTTTTACAGGAACTTTAAAACATTATGCTATAAATCTCTCTCTATTTCTCTATTTATAATAAAATACAAGTGTCAGAATATATTTATAATTAGCTGTTGCCCGGGATTGCAACCACCCCATTTTAGGGAAGTGGAAAGTTAGAAAGAGACAAAAAGTAGTCAATGTCATTCTCCATCCCTTCAACTATCTCCACTTAAAAAATCACGCCAAATCGTCACTCCGTTTGGCGTGAGAGACGGACAAGCAAACAGACACACACATACACTTTCCCATTTATAATATAAAAAAGTATGCATAAAAGACAAGTTTCAGAATGGCAAACCTCATTTTCAACTGAAAACAAAATCTAATCACAGTTTACAGACGCATACCGGAACACGTCCCCGAAAAGCCCGCAAGTAATCATGATTTTCATAACGTAGAACATTAACATTTCGAAACTGTGTGTTAAGCACGAACGTTTTGCAGAGGGCCCTGCCAGGCGCAGTGGGGCCACGGCCTGTTCGAAAGAGATACCGCGGCTCCGGAACGTAAAGGGCAATAGAAGGAACATGGGTGGGTTTTAGTCAGTACAAGTCTGACACTCTCCTCGCTCCGCCCAGAGCGGGGGAACATAATTGATGATTATCCACCCCAAAAAAAGCACGAACGTTCAGAATAAATCTAGCGGTTTTATAACTTAAAACTGGTCATGCGATAGTCTGATTCGAGCACCGAGGGTTCTGTGCAAACTTCCGACATATCTTTAGACTGCATAGAGTTAGAGGATTGATTTTTGCACAGCTTCAAGGAATTGTTGTGACTGGTGTTTTTTTCAAATTTATGGGACTTTTTGGCTGATTCATTTATTTTTCTCGATTACAATTTGGTGATCCCATTGGAGAAGATGTTCTGTTTGACTATCTAAATTGTATCTTAAAATATAAACACGCTGTATATCACATATTAAATCCAAAAAATACTAAAGGATGTTATGTGTTGCCCTTACCGATTCAAAATGGCCTCTGTATACTATATCCTATTTATCGTATTAATTAGAAAGTGGTTGTAAGAGTTACTGCTAAGCACACAGTTTTGGGCACACAGTCCAGGTCAAATACGTCTTTCTAGATACTTCTCAAATATTTGTTTAATTTCAACATTAATGATGTAAAGACGATTTTGAAATAATAATATAATTTAAAAGAGTGTCCATGGAGTTTCTTGCCGCTTTGTCACTTTCAAAAGTGCTTGTAATGGTGTATTTTAAATAAATGCTTTGAGTTTTAACAAGTTTTTTTATCACGGTCTTCTCAGTTTTAGCCCAGGAGTTTGAATCTGTGCCTGGTTGATGGCAATAGGCTTTGCCCCTATTACATAAGCCTCAAACATAACAGGCGAAATGTGGGTGTACTATCAGGTAAACCCCTCTGCTTAACCTTCCATGGATTGTAAGCGTGAAAGTTATTTGTTTATCCTCGAATGCTCAAATTACACCACAGATTCCGGAACCCTTGTATTTTCTAACATTTTTCACCTTAGCTGACCGCTTGACCGCGGACCGGTAACGTCCGTTTTTCAAGCCACTGATCCCTTTCATGCTCACGGACCCTACATTGTAGATTCAAGGTTTGATTCGCCTACGAAAGGTTTATCTTTACGCCTTGGTTATCACAGGGCCTAACAGTGCGGGTTCTAATATCTACGGGTGGATTTTGTATGAATTATTGAAAACTATTGAAATTTTTTTGGCTCTAGATTTCTTTCTGCAAAGTTGGGGGAATGAAGAAGAATTTAAGAATTTTGCTTGAGTTGTATAAATGACAATAATAAATCATGTTGATGTTTGGAAACAGCCGAACAAACAATCTCAGAGGTAATAGTCTCATTAAAGGTCCAGATAAAAATTTTGGTCAACTTACATGAGGACTTAGTAGACTTTTTTAGTCTGGGATGATCTTTTAAGAAAGACTACGAATAAAAGAAATACTACAAATTTAAATAGACCTGTCCTATCAGTGCAAGCATTTGTCAGTTATCGTGTAGGTCGACTCATAACTCAAGGAGCTCAACGACACAACAAAAAGACACATGCGTAGGTCGTTTAACTACCAGACAACGTTAAAAACAAACAAAACAAAAAAGAAAATGGGGTACGTATAACGTCTAGCAATCATAATGGTGATTTCTCATAAATTTTCACTAGAATTCGTTTAAAGAGAATGCATTTTAATCTTCACATTGTGTCTAGCGAACACAGTGCCGGCACAATCTAGTAAATGAATAATATCAAAATGTTACCAAAACTCTGTCTGAGAAACTTTCCGCTGCGCTGTTATTTTGAAGAAAACCAAGTTGAATTCAATTTTACATTACTTTACCTTGCTTGTTAAGAAATTTCGTAATTAACTTTGACAACAATAACACAATAGCCAGACTGGCTGGAGTTCGTCGCCGTTGACTTTGGACCCGCAGTTTTAACAACAAATTATTAAGTTTTTTGTTTTAAACAAACTTTGTAGGAATAATCCAACATGAGTTCTATTTTATCTCCTTAACCTTCAGTGTTTAAAGGCTTTTTTGCGGATGGGAAATCTTAAAGAATAATCCTATAAAACATATCATCAGAAATTCTCAATATTTATTTTTTCCACTTTAGAACTTCTTGTTTTAACAATGTTGTACCTAATATTAAACCCATTCTCACCTTTAATCCCCAAAGCGATAAGACACAGCTGTATTTAATAATAAATACACCCACATTTTGCCAGATATGTTTCAGCCTCATGGGTGGCGATCCTATTGCCACCAATCATGAAATGATGAAACTGCGAGACTGAAGCCATAACAAGGCGAAAGCTACCAATGCATCAAAACATGTTGAGTCATACAGGGAGCTCAAATATCTTGTTAGGGCTGCATTTGAAAGTGAAAAATGTGCGTATTTCAAGACCAAGATAACTTCAAACATTAAACACCCTAAGAAGTTATGGAGTCACTTAAAACAATCTATTGCTATCTGCAAAAAGCCTGAGTTTACGTTACCCCATTTTTGTAGTGATCCAGAAAAAATTAATGAACACTTTCTGGATATACCTGGTAATGGCGTGGTTGATACGGCAGACCTAGAATACTTTGAAAACCATAGATTTAGTAATGGCCATTTCCAGCTTGAGCCGGTTGATGGGGATATGGTGTTGAGGCTATTGCGCGGCCTGAAGTCAAATGCTCAGGGATCTGACTCGATCTCGCTTGAGATGCTGATGATGACTCTTCCTCGTACTCTTGGAGCTATAACAGCCATTATTAATCGTTCCATCACCACCTCTTCATTCCCGGATCTGTGGAAATTAGCAATAGTTAGACCCATTCCGAAGGTACCTAACCCTGTCGGCATAAAAGATCTTCGCCCTATCAGCCTGTTACCTTGTCTTTCTAAGATCCTAGAAAAGGTTGTCTCCAACCAGTTTCGGGCATACCTTGAAGGGCACAATATTTTGCCGCTTCTGCAATCAGGCTTTCGTAAGGGACACAGCACTGCCACAGCCCTTCTTGATGTGGTCGGTAACATCCTTGAGGCCAGAGACAAGAGCATGGGTACCATGCTTGTCTTACTGGATTTCTCACGCGCTTTTGACTCTATCAATACTTCTCTCCTTCTCTCCAAGCTGTCATACTATGGATGTCAACCTGAGACATTACAATGGTTTCTTAGTTATCTCACTCACCGATCTCAATTAGTCCAGGTTACAGGTGATAGTGGAGACGTTAGGTCTTCTATTCCTAAATGGGTGAACAGGGGTGTGCCACAGGGCTCAATCCTAGGTCCGCTTCTCTTCATCTTGTATAGTGCTGACATCACAAACTGCCTGCTTAATGCCAAGTTCCATCTATATGCGGATGATCTACAGATGTACTTGCCTTTTCATCCTCAGCAGACTGTTAACACTGTAACAAATATGAATGAGGATTTGGATAGGATCTCGGCCTGGTCAGTGAGAAACTCCCTTGTCCTGAACCCAGCCAAGTCAAAATTTATGGTTTTAGGAACAAGAGATTTTTTAAACAAAATGAGTAATGTCAGCGTGGACTTAAAGATTGACGGGTGTTCCATTGAAAGGGTACAGGAAGCCCGCAATCTTGGGGTGGTATTTGATGAGCAATTGCATTTCGAGACTCACGTCATGGAGGCTGTGCGTAACTGCTTTTACCGTCTCAAACTACTGTACCGTATCCGCCCCTACATAAGTGTGGATATGCGTGTTATGCTCTGTGAGTCACTTATTTTATCCAAGCTTAACTACGCTGACACTGTGTATGGGGCGTGCATTCTTGGTAGAAGCGAAAGGCTGATTCAGAGAGTACAAAATGCTTGTGCAAGATTTTGTTTTGTTGTCCCTCCTAGATCTCAAATAACTCCATTCTTAAATAAGGGTAATCTGATGAGAATGTCAAACCGGAGAAAGCTTCATTTGGCTACCCTGTTATTTGGCACAATTCTCACCAAAAAACCAGACTATCTCTATAGGAAATTAACATGGTCACGAGATGTAAACAAAATCAACACAAGAGCATCTGCTTACCTTTTGTTGACTTTGCGTCATAAAACTGCTGCTTTCCGTGGGAGTTTCAAATTTGCAGCTTCACGCATTTGGAATGACTTGCCGCCTCCGTTACGTGATATAAGAACAGTCGGTACGTTTAGTTCGAAATTCAAACGACACCTTTTGAACATACAACAGCAAACTCCATGAACGTTCTCGAGTTTTGACGTAATTAATATTTTTATTGGTGAAAATACACTGCACTACACTTACATAGTTCGCATTTATTTGTCTCAGCAGGTAGTACCTTTTATTATACGTTTTTTTTATAGAGAGTCAACATAGCATTTTGTTTTGAATGTAAAGTAAATTTGACAGCCGACCGGAGTGTACCATAGACGCCCACGCGTTCCAGCGTTTTGTCTCGTTGACAAAAGATATTTGGAGCACTGGGCTATCGGGTATTGGCTAAAAATAAATAATTTGCACTAAAATATTTTTTTTTTGATTATACTTTTGTCCATTAGCTTTTATTTATTATTTTGTAATGTTTGTATCTATAATAAGAATTTTTTATTTAAGTATGTGTTCCGTTCTGTGTCCGGGAAACCACTTACTGGCCCTGTCAGAATACCAGCGCTGTGTTATTTTAAATCTAAAATATCGCAGCTTATGCTGAGACAGGGACCTTTTTGGCCTCGCACAGACAATAACCTTGTCTGTACTCTTTTGTTTTTCTATTTTTTTTTTTTTTATTGTTTTACTTGTTTTGTGCGAGTCCCAAATAAAAGTTTTTCTTTCTTTCTTTCTTTTTCTTTCAATCAAGCCTAAATCCAAGCACCGTGGCTGCTACTGAAACTTAATGGAAAAACCCAATACATTTTTCCTGACCTGGAAATCAAACACAAAGATTCGGACTCAGCAGTCACACTTGCAACTACTGAACCTTGCGACCTAGAACTAAATTAATTTGAGGTTCAACTTTGTAACATCAAAGGTTCGTTTGTAAACGTTCGTATAATCAATCATCTATTCGCAAACCGATCGGAATTCAACTGTAATCGGATACAGCATCATTTGATGTACGTATTAATGTACGAACGATATAATGACGTCATTTAGATTATCAGCATTAAGAGGTTATTCTAAAGGTAGGCGACCTCGCAAGTAGCTGTCAAATATATCGCAGTTACTATATAAAAATGTTATATCGCCCTTTGTTGCATTAAATAGAGATAGGTACAATTAAGAGAGAAGAAAAAATGTTTATTAGACTCGCACAAGATAAAACATTAAACCAAATAAAACAAAATGAAAAAAGAGAGAATTTTTATTTTCTGAATGGCATCTCGCAGTTCAACCTAAGAGGTTGTCGTCTGCTTAACCGGGCGATTCCTGTGAATGCCTTAAAGCTTGAGGCGTCCAGCCAGAACAAAAAGCTTACAAACTAAGCGACTACACGCTAAGGCACCCCCTGTGGGGTACGAGCCTCGGCTTAGAGCCTTGCTGGGAGAGGACAGCAAAGGGACAGGCTGCATCTGTATGATTTAATTGAAGATAATCAACTAAATTGTCTTATACGAAGCCAAAAGGCCTCTATCTCATCCATGTCACAGTACTGCATAATAGGAAATATAAATTGTTTAATCAAAAATATAAATATATTGCATTTAAATCTGAATTTTTTCAGCTGAACGACACCATATGAAGTAGTAGCATTACAAGACAGTCATATTTCTTAATTTTTTTTTTGTATTAATCTTCTTTTTCTTAATAAATCGACGGCATGGTTAGCGCAGTGGTTGATCGATCGACTGCTTTTTATTTTGTCCCATAAATGTATTCGCGACTAATAAATATTGTTTTTCTTTCTCTCTTTTCTTGTAAAAAATTGATATATGGTTTTTCCATTAAGAATTTCTTAGTAGTATTGGTTATGTTATGTACAGCTTTAGTATGTTTAATTGAATACTACATTTCAATAATAATATGAAAGTACTTATGTGACAATCTACTTAAGAAAAAAAGTTTTCTTTTTTATTCTACAATGTTCTACTTTGTTTCTTTTTGTGGTTTTTTAAAATGTCTAGCAAATTAAAGTCGCCGACCCTCTTTAATCAAGGTGGAAAAAGACAAATTATTCTAGCTTATTCTGTAAATTAAAAACATTATTCAGGTCCATGTTCCTTCAATCTTTAACATTTATTAGATATTTAATATAAAAAGGAAAAATCCGTGCTGCTATCAATCCTGAAAGTCCTCCTTCGTGCCATGAATAACAATTTAACATTTAAGTTAGATGATTTTCTCACGAGCTAATTAAAAAAGGTGTTATTTTTCCAAGAGGCGTGGTTAAGTCAGATGTCATAGATCATAATAGGTAAAATTTCGATGACCAATCCCAGCAAAACGATTGGTTTCCATGAAGTTCCTCATCAACGTGAGAAAGAGTCTTACTAATATTTGAAATACGATGGTTTGTGAAGATGGATGTATGTTACTCTTTCACATTAAATTTACTGAGTGGATTAACAACACAACTAAAAAAAAAACGTTTATTTAGAAAAAGGGAACACATATACAATAAAATGAAACATCTTAACAATCAATAGAGCACATTGCACGTTGCTTATTTGCCTGAACTAGGTTGGACCTGTGTTTCAGGCTTTAAAAAGCACAACAATAACACAGATAGTTTCATCCTGGTTGGGTAAACGCGGGACCCAGCTTGTTACCTATGTTTGCTGTTAACTGAACACCCTAACAACTTGATAAATCTCAAAATACATATAACACAATCATCCTATACATACTTATAAAAAGTAATAAAAAATTCTCTGCGAGATACAAATGACTCCCAAGTGGCGCATTGCGCGCTCGTTTGTGACACTCAAATCAGCTGACTTTAAAAAATAGATGGTGATATTCAGAAATGTAACGCGAAATTTCAACATTTTGCTCTTTTGACGGCTCTCGGGCCCTCCATGCTACTTGAGTTTAAGAGCTGCCCTTCTAGCGCCTGATTCAGCTGTATACAGCGAAAACACCGCTTCAAGCAGAACCTTCCGATCAAGTGTTGCTCTTATAAAAGTTTAATAAAGCGATCCCTTTGTCTATACGTACTACCACGACCTCGTCCGAAAGATTACATGCGTTTGTACATACTTTATCGAGCTCTTTAAGCCGTTATGACCGTTACTGCTTTGCTATAAGGATGTGAATACTGTAAAGAGGTCGTTTGAAGCCGGGACCGGTGTGAATATTTTATTCAGCGGTTTACAGCATTTATATGATTTTCTCCTGACCTCAGGGATTACTGTGTTAACTTGACCCTGTTAATTTGCTTTACGAAGGTATATCGTTTCAAATTACACGTTAGTAAATGTGTGAAAAGCTTTGAAATTAGGCATAACAAGTTTACTAGGAAAATAATAAAACATTCCAGAATGTAACTTTTAAAATTCTATTGTCTCTTATTGTACAGATTTGTACTTACTTTCGTGTCAGTTTCAAGAAAACATATGCCCGTTCTCATTGTTTGTTTAATTTTAAAACGATATCACATTATTCATTCAGTTTAAATAACAAAAAATATACCAACATTACGGAAAAACAAAATATGAATTGAAACAGAAGCTCTTTCTTCTAAATCGTTAGTCTTGCTAATCCTTTGAAATGTAAATTAATATAACTTTTCATTTAACCATAATGCCGACGAAAGCGAAGTAATTCTAGAATTTCAATTACTACTTTCAGAGGATTAGCAACCAAACTTTAGATTGATTCATCTTGCCTTCTAGACGTCAATGTAGATATTATGTAGTAAACTAGTTTCTGCGCACAATATAACCAGCCTGAGAAACACATTCTATGGCAATAGTAACTACTATACAGAAGTTTTTTTTTAATCCGATATTTTTAGTCAAAGAGAACTTCCTACATTCACTTACAAACATTAAGTAGATAGATTGATTTATATAGTGTGCTCCCCGACACCCGTACTCCATCCCTTGTTAGAGCCAGCCCGCGAAGCTGAGCCAGTCGGTTTAAACCAGTCCCCAAATAATATCACTAAAATCCAGCCAGTCCCTTTACTGTCCTCTCCGAAGAGAAAAAAGGATTTCGTGGTTTTATGAAACTACAGTAAAAGTGAAACTTTTTTTACATTATAGACATTTAGACGACCGACTCCGCGGCCGACCGTCACGCGACATGCAACACACAGACGAAAAAGTTTGAGATGATGTAATAAAAGTTTCACTTTAAGAAAAAAACGGAAGAAAAGTTACGTATATACCTTATAGCGTTGTAGCGAAAATTTTTGCAACGATCACAATCAGTATCGTACACACGACGGCAGGTCAACCTATTCTAAACTATTATAACCTGATCCCTCTACTACCGATCGCACACCGTAGTAGAGAAATCAGGTTAAAATGGTTTTGTGTACGTTGATGTGCCGTCGTGTGTACAAAGATTTGAATAAGTTGATTGCACCGCGCATTCGTGCTGAAACCTCGGATCTGATCCCAAAAACACTTTCAGTAATGGCAAGCTTTATTAACCCTGAGTGGCACAGATTATATTTAATACTAGCTGTTCCTCGCGGTTTCACCCACGCTGCTCAGCACCTGTTGGTCGTAGCGTGATGTTATATAGCCTATAGCCTTCCTCAAGAAATGGACTATCGAACACTAAAAGAATTTTTCAATTCCAACCAGTAGTCCCTGAGATTAGCGCGTTCAAACAAACAAACAAACAAACAAACTCTTCAGCTTTATAATATTAGTATAGATGTTTGCGAGGGATTATTCCCAAACACAACCGGGCAAAAACTGGTCATGATCAGCTCGACTACTAATTGAAATACGCCATATCCAATTATTTTAATGACAATGTAATTTCCTTGCTAATAGCAATCCGAGTCTAATGGGTTCCGATAATTAAATTATCTATTTATGAGCAGAACCCAATGCATTTGACATTATAAGGTAATTGACGTCATGGTTATTACATTGTATTGGTCTACAGATCTCCAAACAATTTTGTTGGTCAGTAGACTACGTGATTGATATTATTGTGGTTTTCAAGATGATTCAAAGATTTTCTGGGAACGGTATCCACTAGAGAAGCGGTATAGTTTTGTTTTGTAATTAACTGAAGATGATTACAAAGAAAATAAGGCTCTTTAATTTTTTCTATAAGAAATTGTGACCACATCATGGCCGCAATAATCACAGACATTTATTTGAACTGTGGGTGAAAATAGTAAGGGTTTAAGTTTTTTTGCGACAAAAGTATTAAAAATATCAACTACTATTAGTAGTTGATATTTTTAATACTTTTTTGTGCACTTAGTATGTAGGTACTAACTGCACAAAAAAGTATTAAAATATATATATAGTATTTAATAATGTTATTTCATGATTCTAGGTCAAAGAATAAATTACTTTACACCGTATTGTTTTGAACAAAATTTCCTTATAGTAAACTTGTCAAATCAAAAGTGAATCCGGCTACATTGAAAGACGAAAGAATACCACAGTTCCGCGGATTTGTGCACGTAACTTGGAGAAACTTTAACTATGGGTATTGGAAAACTTTTCAATGCAATATTTTTAACTATTTATATCATAGGGAATAAATTTGGTTTAGGTCTGATTGGTTTTACCAAGAAGTATCGTATTACTCAGTTACTGGGTTGTAGATGTCGAGTAGGCAGTCCCACTTTGTAAAATTCTGGTCTCATCAACTTATCTGCATCCGGTTAGACTGGAAGCTGACCTAAATAGAGTATCCTACTTTATTCGTGTTTCTGTCCCTTTACTAAGGCTAGGTAGACACACGCTGTTATCCATAGGAATAACGGCGCTTTTACCATGAATTGATACACGACAGTATTTTTTTAAGGAACCTTTTCATACAACATTGTAATAAATAACTCACAATCAATATAAATGAAAAATCCGATTTTTGCCTGACTGTCATGCAAGAGTTATGTTTTTTTTTCTAGCTGTTTGCGTGTGAAAAATAGAAATACCTTACTTGAGCATTACAAGACTTTTTTTTTATTTCCTGAACACCATGATCTATCGATAAACAACACCTAAGTTTGAAATGACTTTCGAAAGTCTGCCGCTTCTTAAACATAACTATCGAAGATAGAATCTAAAATATTAAAAAAAAAAGCATTAACACTAATCTTTACAGCATTGTGCATCGATGCGGCTCAGAGCCAATGCAAGCATGACGTCATGGCTGTAAAGATAAAAGATATGCATATTATGAACGGTGTCAGGTGGGTAACTAATTAGGGCAACATTTTATCTACGGTCTATGGGTTTGGTGATAGACTTTTATATTTATTTTATTACTAGGCTTTGCACGGGTGCAATTCACTTATGATAAAAAAAAAAAATAATGAGTAAACAAAAACCTTATTATTGAGACTTTTGAACAGAAATATCAGCCAAAAATCTCTGGCTTTTTTGAAGGATTTAACAAAAAACAAAATTCAAATACTTTTGCTATGACAATAAATTACGAACGTGGCAAAAAAACAGCCAAATCGGGCGAGTAAAGGAAAGTTTGTTGAAAATCCTTACTAATATTATAAAAGCGAAAGTGAGTTTGATTGTTTGTTTATTTGTTTGTTTGTTACCTCTTCACGCTTTAATGGCTAAACCGATTTTGATGAATTTTGGTACAGAGATAGTTGGGAATCAGGAGACGGACATAGGCTAATTTTTATTTTAAAAAATGGGATGAGAGGGAGAAAGAGGGAAGAAAAGGGAAAACTTAGCGTTGCTATTACAAATCAATAAGGCGCAAGGGGAACTGTATTAGCCTAAATTTAACGCGGGCGAAGCCGCGGGCGAAAGCTAGTGAATTATATTTATTTTATCGGTTTTGTTAACAGAAGGAAACAGAAAAAAATACCCATCAAGTAGAAGTACTATGAGATTGTTGCTAATCACCACTTTGTAGTCTAGTGGGTGAAAGTGCTTTTGCAGAGCATTAACCATCTTGGGTATGAGTACCTAGATGGATGAACCGTTATTAGATTTTTCCATAAGCATTTTTTTTAGCAGAAATCCGGTGTCTGGGTTAGAACCCGGCTGGTTGCAATATAATGGCTGCTCCTCTATTAATCTATACTTAATATTATAAAGCTGAAGAGTTTGTTTGTTTGTTTGTTTGAACGCTCTAATCTCAGGAACTACTGGTTGGAATTGGAAAATTCGTTTAGTGTTGGATAGTCCATTTCTTGAGGAAGGCTATAGGCTATATAACATCACGCTACGACCAACAGGTGATGAGCAGCGTGGGTGAAACCGCGTGGAACAGCTAGTTGGGAATAAAACCGGTGCAATGTGACTGTACAATGTCTTGGGTATGAGTCTCAAGATGAGCTAACTGTTATTGGATTTTTCCATAAGTATTTTTTTGCAGATTTGGTACACACGACAGTAGGTTAACCTATTCTAAACTATTATAACCTGACTTCTCTACTGAAGATCTCACACCGTAGTAGAGATATCAGATTAAAATGGTTTTGTATTGGTTGATGTGCCGTCGTGTGTAATATAGTTGCTCACCTATTAATTGGTACGTATAAAAAAATTGGTGCAATATGATTGCATTATGTAAATAAGTTCCTACACCTCTGCTTATCTTTCAGGGGTTAAAGGCGTAATGCAATATTTTTGTTTTACTTATTTTCAAACAAATTATCAACCCTTGAATGCTGAAATATAACACTTTGAATAAAGTTAGATAGGCACAGCAGAGAAATAAAAAGAAATGATTTTGAAGACAAATTACTTCTTTCCAAAGTTGAAATTAAGTTCACGGAATACTTAGAAAAAGAGCTCACGCAAATGACATGAAGTAAAAAAGGGTACCGGTATAAACTTTGTCTTTAATGTTTTTAGGGAAGGCTGTCACAGTTTCTCTGAATAGCACGTGGCTTGGTGATTAAAGCCGCATTTTTAGGGATCCGTACCTCAAAAGAAAAACTTGAGAGGTGTCAAGGGAAACCCGGATGGAACAAAGTTACTATTTATTTTGTACAAAAAAACCTGTATACACTCAACAAAAATAATCGTCGCGACACCACACTGTTCAATGCGAAACAGAACCACGAACGAGAAACACGCGCACGCCGCATGACTTACAACTATATAGCAAAGCGTGTTGTTACAACTTTTGGTCTTACTTTTTTCGCGCGATAAGGAACTTCGTTCCGAAAACGGAAAACTTTATTATTTGTCTTTCTGTCTGTCCAGACCCTTTATCTCGGCAACGCGTGAAGGTTGAAATGAATACCAAATGCTTAAGTCTGCGGTCCTTTACAGCTGTGAAGAAATCAACCTAATAAGTCTATGCAATCAAAAGATATGTCCGTTTACGTCGCAAGTTTGTACGAACCCTCGGTGTGCGAGTACAACATAGATCCAAGGGACCACAGATTTGAGTGTATGGTTTTAATTTTACCTCGATACATCTGCGCGTTCCCGAGATAAAGATTCTTGACAGAAAGACAATCCGACAGACGGACAACAAAGTGATCCGATAAGGGTTCAGATTTCCTTTGAAGGAATGGACTCCTAAAAATGTGATTACAAACTTAATTGCAGCTGGTTAATTTACTGAGACTTACGTCAATGTATGGGGACAGTTTTCCAAAGAGAAGATTACTAACCAGCCCACTTTAGAGTCGCTATCCGCAACCCGACAACCTTTTCTAATATGTTGTTACACAGTAGCATGAAAATCGTTTTACCAAGCAGAAAATAATGCAAGTCATGTACTTACTTATTGTACAGTCACTTGCTACTCAAAAGTAACGAAAGCGTTGACGTTAACGAGGTCACAATGTTTAGCAAACTTGGTTAAGTGGTTTTAATGAGAAATTCATTTTTAGTATGTACATATTTAACGTACAGACAAAACTTCTTACAAAAAAAACGTAAAGATAGTTTTTTTTTAAATATTTTACAACTCATTATATATATCAAAATTGTTAATAATTGTATTATTATTCTATATTTAAGTAAAATTTACATTAAACTATCATTATTCTTGATACAAGCAACTAATTTCAAAACCCAAAATCATTGTTCACAAACTTTACTGAAACTTTAACTCTCACGTCGACAATCCCTCGTTACACAACCTAAGATCATATATTAATTTCGAATTTTCCTCTCTCCAAGCGAATTCGTGTAACAAAGGAGATATATTTCATCCGCATCCCTGTGGACCGACCCAAAAAGTGGCCAGTGTCCTTTATCTGAAGCTTACCGTATTTCCTACGACATTTCCGTAGAGAAAATAAGTGGGGAGGTAAGAACGTTAAATCATTTTCTACATTGTATTTTCTTGAGCTAACTGACCCTGATCTAACGAGGCTTATTTAGTAGTTGTTTTCAATTACTGCCTTAGTTTCTCTTGCAATAACAACCTTTTAAGAAAAAAAAATGGATTGTTAGGATGAGTTCACACTGTACACAAGACGGCAGGTCCACCTATTCTAAACTATTATAACCATGACGGAAAGAGATGGTGCTAGACACCCTGTATAGCTCTGTCTCTTTCCCTCAGTGGAATAAGTTTTGCTTAAAGACGTCATAGTAGGGTAGCTGATCTCTTTTCTACAGATCGCACACCGTAGTAGAGAGATCAGGTTGAAATGGTTTGGTGAAGGTTGATGTGCCGTCGTCGACACTGACCCACAAAGGGTCACCACCTAGGTACTCAGTATAAAAAATGCCGGCCAAGTGCAATTCACGCAACGAGGGTTCCGCCCAAACAATTTTTTTTTTATTCCGTAAATGGAAATTTACACTATGTCCTGCATTCCTCCGAGGTTGCGGGTTGTTCGAAAGAGATACCGCAGCCCTGGAACATGAAGGGCAATAGAAGGAACATGGGTGGGTTTTAGTTAGTACTAGTCTGACTCTCCCCTCTACTCCGCCCAGAGCGGGGTAAGTTATTTGATGATTTCCCATCCACAAAAAAAGTCCTGCATCCCTTTCAGGTTAATCTATTAACCTACTTATTTTACTGTCTCAATGTTTACAGTTGTTTGTGTCCCTCTTGGTTTATGACTGACATTAACTTTTACTGTAGGCATACTTAAGCATCGATAATTCGATACAGACAGGTGGCTTTCGAACAGGATAATATGGAGAGGTAACAAGATGGCTGTCCTTAGTTTAAATTCGTTATTGAATGCTATTTCTTGCCCGCGGCTTTTTTTTTCGGGTGGGAATTCATCTAATGACTTCCCCCGCTCTGGGCGAAGCGAGTCAGACTTGTACAGACTAAAACCTACCCATGTTCTTTCTATTACCCTTTACGTTCCGGGGGCCGCAGGTTGCCCCCGCCTCATACCTGAGTATGAGGTCTGAGTTCGATTCTAAAGTTGGGCAAAAGGCTATTGTGTTTTGTATCAGGAATTTCTCAGCCAAAGAGTCTGGATATGTACCCATTAGGACTTGAACATTGCTGGTGAAATGTGAGTTTACTACTAGCTTTGCTCCGGTCTAACCCTTTTGGGAATTACAGGCAAAATGTGTTGTAAGTATTTTCAAATTAAGGGTCGGGATGTAGGGGTATTTATGTTACGATTACATGACGTGCTAGTGAATAACCTCAGTATTACCTACAGGGGTAGACCTTTCAAACTTCCCACGACCAAAACAAGGATGCTGCCTATCTCTTATCAAATATTCCTTTATCATTTCTCTCGCTATGCTTAGCACGTCTGTCTTTCGCAACGGAATTTGGTTTAAATTAATACAATATCTAACAACTGTCATTTACAAAACTTTGAAGTTGGAATTTCATGATAAGGTTCAAAAGTTTGGTTCAGAAAATGTTGTAGTTTTTTCTTTGAAAGCAAAAATAAAGGTTTTGCTGAAAAAAATACTAGTTATGGCTGTTTTTTTTTTCAGATAGTTTTATGTAGCCAGTATTTCTCAGCGGTGCTGGAAATCTTGTACTGATTCATCATCATTCCTATACCTCGGAAAGCAATTTTATCCATTGGCCCTGGCTGTCATTTGTGGGTATTTTACAGTCGTTACAGCGAGTCAATGGTCCGAAACTCTGACAACCAATCTTACCAAGGGGTATCGTTTTACCCAGCAGAGGTCAGATAGACAGTCGCTCCATTTAAAATTCTGGTACTAAGCTGTATCCGGTTAGACTGGAAGCCGACCCCAACATAGTTGGGAAAATGGCTAGAGAGATGATGTCTTCTTAGTTTATAGTAATCATGTTTTCTTTTTAACCGCAATAATTTAACGATTACTTATTCTGTCCACTAATCGTTAATTTATTCCTCTAATATTGTTGACTCATCACAAAACGTTTTAACATTTACTTAATACAGGCTGTTACTAAGTGAGAACACATATTTTAGACGTATGCAAATTAATGTCTTCCAACTTCCTCGCGCTAAAACATATTATGACAAATGGGGCAATTTGCCATGCAGTGCCTAGGTATACAAGAAGTTAGTTACTGAGCCTAGTTGAAAGGTGTTGAAACTTATGTCCTTAATATAAATCGCTAAAGAAATGCTGAAATGCTGTGAGAGCTTTGTATATTTTATTTAGGAAAAAAAGAAATTCATTAATCACTATTTGTTTGTTTTTTAATTTGTTTGTTAATTTTTCAAACACTTTTTGTGTTTTTCATAACCATGCTTTACGATATCGGTTTGTTTATTTTTTGTGTTGTTATTTATAAATTAATATAATATGTTTGTCATATTTAAATTGTTTTCTTTTCAAACTCTCCGCGACGTTTAATTACCTGAAGTTTATATTTTTTATTTCACTTTGTTTCAGGTAAGCACTCGTTTTTGACAGCATAACCAACAAACCACTTGTAAGTTTTGTAATAACTAATTAAGCTTAAAATAAAAGTCATTCATTCAAAACTCTTCACCAATTTCAAATATGTTAACTACATGATCAAAATATTCATCCATTTTTTATGTGGAAAAATAATCAACCTCCTGAATTTTTATGGCAGCCCATCAAATATATCTTTTACCGTCATAAAAATGTTCTCCCCTTTACATCCTACCTTCGTGAACACTCACAATATAATATTTACGAAAACTACCCTCCTCTTTGTTAAGTTGAATACTAAAGCCGGAAAACTCTAAAATGAATTCTATAAGCTTTAGCACAAAAACAAACCACACAATGGAGATAGACTTACCACAGACCGACGGCTCTTTCATTTCATATGAGAACAATGCAAACACAGAATAAAACTTTGTCTAAAATGTTAAAGTATTTGTTAAAATGTCCCAGTACTATAGAATAAATATGAGTATATAGTGAGACATAAATTGTACGGTTTTAAAGTTCCATTTCCACGGTGTGCCATGTTGATTCTTGTACCCTTTGGTACACTCTTTGATCTACGTTGATTTGTCTGTGCGTCTTTTTCAGAATTGTTTTTTTCGAAACGAAATAATAAAAAAAAACACTGGACGTGTATTGCCGTAGATATTTGAAAGTCTCCCTTTTACAAATTAGATTTTTATGACATAACTTAACAATAACCAAGATTTTTTAAGTATTATTTAATTTTAAATTAAACACAATTTATTTCATTTAGGGCTGATTTTTCAATAGTTAGATAACTTTTATCTGAGGAATAAAAATTTCGGGTTGACAGCTCATCTATAGAAAATATGTCAAACCACTATTTTTATTCTTCCGATAAAAGTTATCTGACTATTGAAAAATCAGCCCTTAGCTACATTTCTTAGTTTCCGAGATTTATAGGTTTCTTTAAGCGACCCGGATTCATTGCTTTAGAGTGTATAATAAAATAAAGTTAAAATTAAAGGGGGTCACATCCAAAATACGTGTTTTACATAATATTATAGGTGGTGTCCGTAACCCTTTACGTGTTTTAAAAGCCATGTCTCCTTTATAAACACGGAATTCAAAGGTCCTTGTTACACAGAAGGCATACATGTTGGGTCAACCGTCACTTCCGTGCCTTAAAATGAAACAAAAATCGATTTAGTAGTCATCAAATGTTTGTTTTTTTTGTTTTCAAAAATTTAGACCCTTTCGCGGAACTAAAGCATTTAACGTCAAGTTTCATGCATTCTATGATACAGATCCTAGCTTGTATGACTCAGTGATCTCAGCAAATCGGTTCCATTAAGGCCTAGGCCTGCCGGGATGGTTTAAAAGTGACACCGCGGCCCTGGAACATATAAAGTAAAAAAAACGTTTGTCACTCCCTTCCACTCTGCCCAGCGCTTGAGGAGTTATTTGATGATATAACATACGAAAAAACAAGCTTATATGACTCAGAGACCTAAAAGTATGCCAAAAGTTGTACCTAACTCTAGTTGTCAGAATCTTTATGGTGCACACGTAGCCGCTGAACATGTTGGCGGCGTGTCAACTGAGCGCGGACGAATTTGGCGTTTAGGTTACATATTGTTACACCAAGTGACCTTGGGATTGTAAAATTACCAAATTAACTGGTGGTGGGGTCTTGTCAATCTTATTTGACAAGTAACTCATCTGTTGCATCAAGTAGCCCAGCGAGACGACTCCCGGCCACCGTAGATGCGGGTCTGTGGACGATGAGCAATGGGTAGCTCACCGTCCGTCTATTGACGACAGGCCGTGTCGACGGCGCGTTAGTGTTCAAAGCAATGTCAGTAAAGCAGAGAGGCCTGCCAGTGCCACCGCGTGCTGGGGTCGCGGGTTGTTCGAAAGAGATACCGTGGCCCCGGAACGTAAAGGGCAATAGAAAAAGCATGGGTGAGTTTTAGTCAGTACAATTCTGACACTCCCCCCCGCTCCAACAGAACGGGGGAAGTTATTTGATGATTTCCCATCCGCAAAACAAAAAATCTATGTATGATTAACTTTGTCATGTCCGTTATCACAACCTATATTTCTTTATATCACATGTGGTTGTTGCCCTACCTGGTGTCAGACTTGTATTACGATTTGGCGTTACATGCTGTCGCAGAATAACTCTCTAGCATGCTGGTTCTGGCGCTGCGGGTCGGTTCGAAAAATATACTGCGACTTCGGAACACAAATGGCAAATGAAGGAACATTGATGGGTTTCAGTCTGTACAAGTTTGATACTCCCTTACGCTCCGTCAAGAGTGAGAGGAGTGATTTGATCATTTCTAACCGAAAAATGCAGGCTGGTTTAATTTCATCACAATGTTCTCCATCACCGAAACAATTGAATGTTATAAAATTCACACATCCTTTTTTTATAAATGGCATCTCGCAGTTCAACCAAGGAGGTTGTCATCTGCTTAACCGGACAAATCCTGTGGATGCCTCCAGAGTAAGCCCTCCTGACAGGGCAAAAAATAATAAAAACCATTCACACATCCGAGAACTCGAGACCTTTGTTCAACAGTGCTGAGTCAATATTTATGCACTGTTGAATTTTAGCTTTATAAGGGTTTCGTCTTGTGTTAATGAATAGCATTGTTAACAGAATATTTATTAACAGACACGTTAGGGAATTACACCTAAGATTACATTTCTAAACCTAATATTCTGAGGTAGCGGTTAGGAAATATCTGGCTCGGAATTTATGAGGCATATTGTAACGGTAGGTAATTTATAGGCATACGCTATGTATAATGTATGACGAAGGAAAGTGGCTGAAGTCGTATTATGAGCTATTTGTATACAAAAGCAGTGGGTTAGGTATATTATGTTAAATAGAATAATCACAGTGTCTTTACGATTTTTGGCGCTGAATTTTGAGCCGGGGTTACGGGTTGTTCGACAAAAATACCGCGGCCCCGAAACATAAAGGGCAAAAAAAGGAAACATGGGTGGGTTTTAGTCAGTTAAAGTCTGATACTCCCCCTTGCTCGCCCAGTATGGAGGAAGTTATTTGATGATTTCCAACCCGCAAAACTAAAGGCACTAAATTTACGGCACGTGTTGTGAAGGCAAGAAAACCAGTCGCTCTGAGTGAATGCCATTTTTACTGTATTCTATTTCAGCGCATCTGTACTTAACGATCAAACTCAACAAATAAAATGAAAAGGTCAGCTCTGTGCCATCGCTCAAATGCGTGACGAAAACCTAAAGAATGTTCGAACGATTTTGAAAATCGAACACACACAACACTAGCTATTTATTTTACTTTTTTTTTTACAAGATTTTGGTAAATCACCTATAGCTTTGAATGACTTGAAAATCGAACACTCAACAATATCCATTTGTATTTTAGTATATTCCTATAGGCTACAGGCTGTCATCCATACATTTGAATCAACTCTGAAAACTTAGTGAATACTTTATGTAAAACGAGTATTTTTAATTTTAAATCATTCTAAGTTAGGGACGTTAAGTTTACTTCGCGCGTTTGTGCACGGGTCACTAAATCTTGAATCTACATTATTATATTCAAAGTAAAACTTTGCAATATTAAAACATAAATATTATATCAAAACTTAACAAAAGTGTACATATAAAGGTTATTTTTAAAGCCATTGTACGCGTTTTGAATTCTTAATTAAGTATCTACTATTCGCAATGGAAATTAACTTTTGTTATAAATGGATTAAAATCGGCTAGGTATTTGAATTTTGCAGGTTCATAGATAATTTTACGTGAGGTTTGTTCGTCCATTAAAATTTGATTTATACAGTGTGTATCATAAAGGTGGTTCAGACCATTAAACTGAAAAACTTTCTCCATGAGAATTCTCCATGAAAAAAAATATTATCTAGATATACATAAACACTTATAGGTTGAATGTGTACTGAAATTAGTATGGGACAGATTTGATTGTTTCTATAGGTATGACACTTTTCTGGGGAGCTTGTGGCTTAATAATAGCAGCCGATCAGGTCGATCTTAAGGTTAAGCTACGCTTGCCTAGGCTTGTCTGTGGATACGTTGGCAGCCGTTACATACTGAATTTACTCCGTGCCTCGTAAAACACGTTAGGATATTCATTGGTCCCGGTTCTCATTGGTACATTTGATAAAGTCATTACAGATAGTCAGTGTCCCAAAATTTTGGCAACCAGTTATACCAAGTAGTACTCAGTAATAACTGGGTTGTTGGGGTGCGACAGGCAGTCACTCTATATAACATACTAGCTGGAGCCCGCGGCTTCACCCGCGTGATATCTGAAAAAAAGTATCCTGTGTGTTATTCCAGACCATAATCTACCTCTGTGCAAAATTTCATTAAGATTCCTTCAGCCGTTTTGACGTGAAAAAGTTACTAACATCCATACTTCCATCCATATATCCTCACAAACATTCGCTTTTATAATATTAGTAAGACTAGTATTCAGCTACATGCGGTTATAGGTACTGGAAGCCGACCCTAACGTAGTTAGCCTTTTTTTTTTAAAGTGTAATATCATCATCTGAAGATAGAAGACTTCTCAAAAACATAGTACGACACATGAATACAAAACAGTTTTCTTAATTATGTTTAACTAGTTATTACCCGCGTGTTTGGTGTTTAATTGAAAATTATCCCAGGGTATGGAAGTAGTGGTTAGTAAGGTTCCAAACTACTGATGGATAAGGCAACGGATACTAGAATCACAATAAGGGCCATATCAAGGAGTACTGCCTTGGATGAGCCTGAATTTGGCCCTTGATCCAACTACCTAGTAAGAGTCTCGACAAATTTACAGTCAGCAAAAGAGATATATAACCAAGTTCTTATGTTGTAGTAGTATATGAAGTTGAATGTCTTCAACTCATTTTTTTTTTTTATTTTCGATACACTCTCTGGAAATCTACCTATAATTGCACTACGATTAGGTTTAACATTCAACGTTAATTAAATAACAATACATTTTGTATAATTCTTCCGAAGTGTATTGAAAAACGTCGTTTAATTCACGTGAAAATTTGTCACTGCTGTTCTCGGCTCTATAACGCCCTCGCCTGGCGGCTCGTGAGCTAAATCCGGCTTGGATGCAATGACAAAGTTTCCTCACTTGAATCAAAATGTACTATTATTTAACTAACGTTTGTTTTCTATCAAGTAAGCTTAACTTTATCCAAAAACATTTGTGAATTTAGCGATTATTTAATTAATTTAGTATTTAGCAAGCCTGATTGCTAATTTGTTTTTTATTTTTTTTTAAATAAAACGTTGCCCCACATTAGGATTTCTCCTGTGTCGTGGGTGCGTTTACAAACATTTAAACTCACATACACAATCGATCGAATTGATCGCTGAGCCACTGCGCGCACCGTGTCGTCTTTTGTCGTGTCGTGGTTTGCTGGATAATGTCGGAATAAAAGATTACCCTCATCCCATTCCTGATCATAGCGTAAAAACACTTTGCCCGGTCTTAGAAGCGAACTAACCTTATGCTCACACTATCCATTCAAAGGGGTATGAAAGTTTTCAGTTGAATGTGTGTAGGTACGTGCCGCCCCCTAGCGCCAGTCCCAGAACATTGAACAAGTTCACAATCTATTATTAACTGGTTACAACCTACTTGCTCACTTCTCCTTCGCCTTCCAAGTTTGTAATTTTAAATTGGTTTTAAAGCAAAAGCAAACCTTTTTCAGATTACATTTTAGGTTCTCGTTTCTAAAACAAACGCATAGTTTCTAATTTCGAAAAGTTTGTAGACGTTGCCTTAAATATAATATGTAAATATAAACGCAAAAGATTGTTCGTTACTTTTTTATGCAAAAACTACTGAAGAGATTTTGATAGAGTTCCACCATGCTGAGATCCTTTGAGATCGGGTGGGATTACTTTAAATAGCTTCCCCCGCTATGGGCGGAGAGGAGAAAGTTTCAGACTTGTACTGGCTAAAACCCACCCATGTTTCTTCTATTGCCGCATTCTTATGTTGCCGCGGTATTTCTTTCGAACATCCCGCAACCCAGGCAAATGCTGACATCCTTTTGGTCTTGTACAGGTGCCATTTAGATAATTGTTCTTTTCTAAGTTCATCATTTTGTTATCCGTCTGTCTGTCTGTCAAGACCTTTTATCTCAGGAAAGTGTGGAGGTACTGAGTTGAAATCAAATCATATAATACGCAATTCTGTAGTCCCTTTGTGCTGTGAAAAATCTAAGCAGTCAAAAGATATATTTTTTTGTTTAATATTGTTTTTTTTATTGTTTTTCCTGCGCAAGTCTAATAAGAAGTTTTTCATTCTTCTTTAATTCTTTCTATAGAACTTTGCAGTATGTGGTTGTGGAAAAAGCAACAGGAGCATGTATGAATCGTAGGACGTAGCGTTGTGGTTTCTGCCAACCGCCTTGGGAAAAAAGCTTGAGTTTATATTGTATGTTTAGACGTGCCCTCAAACCTGGCCTTGTATGTCACGGTTTTAAATTAAACTCCGGTTAAGTACCACCCACGAAGAAACTCACTCGACCAAAAAATGGGGATTTATCTTTCTTGTCATTTTACGCCCCATAAAACAATTCATCATTGTCGTTGATTATAACCATGGGAAGTATGTACATGTGGGTTGTAAATGTCACTTTTAATGTTAAAACGACCTTTCTTGGTATTATTTAAGGTATCTGAAGGCTACATATTTTTACTTTAAGACGCCCACGGTATCAAGAAAAGATTACGGAGCTACTGAAATATTTTGGTTCTGTACTTTAAAGTTTTAGCCATTGAGGTAGAATACACGCCATTTCACCCTTTTATTAAATAAAGACAAGGTATTTCTGCAGACGGTTCATTCAAGTTCATTCTAAATTAATTCTCTTCGAATCGGTCCTGCACAGGTAAATAGAATGTAAATATTTCAATTCAGTTACCTGTTGTTATGTTTCAATCTGAACCTTAGAAAATTGAAAGAGTTCATAGGCAATACCAACAGAAATAGACTAAACAAGATCAATTTAATAAATTATATATATACAAAAAAAAACTCATATAGACATGATCAAATCAAACACACACAAGACAACCTTTAGATGGATTACAGGACGCGTCGGAGAGTAAATTCTGCAAGTAGTCTATGGTGTTTCAAAGATAAAAAAAAACTGTCCAATTGCCACTCGAACTTGCGCACGAAGGGTTCCGTACAATACTTACTAATATTATAAAAGCGAAAGTGAGTTAGTTTGTCTGTTTGTTACTTCTTCACGCCTTAATGGCTAAACCAGCTATAGTTGGGACCCTGGAAAAGTGAGAAAAGAGGGAGAAAGGGTTCCCCCTTTCTCCCTCTTTTCTCACTTTGGAAGAAATGGGGAGAAAAAGACATTTTTTTTCAATCATCACGCGAGTTAAAGTTAGCGTTAGCCCAAAGTAACTATGCCACGCGGACGAAGTCGCGGGCGGAAGCTAGATATCTATAAAAACGGCAACAAAATTATTTGACGCTACAAGAGATCTGTAGCGGCTTGTAGAACCACTATTACTCCTTAGTACCTAATGACGCCTAGAGTGCTAAGCAAATCTATTCTTTTCTTTATCATTTTATTTTACAAAAACGTTGTCTGGTCTTATTGTACCTCTACCTTGTAGCAAACTTATTCTCTTTTTTTTGTCTTTCGATTATTGAATATTTTCATCTTTAAGTAACGTAGTTACGTTGTCAATGGCAACAAACAAAGTACCTATCAATTGACTTCTCCAGCTCTGGGTGGCGCAAAATCAAAATATTTTTATCTCACATAGGTAGGCCTACATGGGCACTTATAAAACGTCGAGAAAAGGTGCACGGTTCGGGTTGCTCGTTTCCTACGGAGAAGAACCAGCAAGAAACTCCATGGTTATTCTTTTAAAATCATTTGGTTTTACTATATGTTATTGTTACAGCGTTAGTACTTAAGTATGAGAGGAGAGAGTAGGCCCGACAATAAGTCATTGCTTACTTTACAAACCGTAAAATAAAATCATAGTCAACAAGCATCTAAGAATCTGCAAGGCCAATCATGTCCACTCAGTCACAACGAATTAACATTCACAGCGGAAAAGAATGTCTTACTTCTACTGAACCATCCATGTTCTTCCTTTTGCCCTTTTTGTCGAAGGCAACGATATCGCGATAGCCCCAGCATTCAGAGGCCCTTACGAGCCCCTCAGATTTGCCGACATCTCCTTGAAGCGCTCGTGGAACATGAACCGTCGACGCGGTCTGTCGTGACTTTGAGTAATGAATAAACATGGTCTTTCTGAAAACTTCTAATAAATAAAGAATGGGTTATTGACTCATTCGTTTGCTCAAGTCTTTAAAATAAATGTACTCTCCTAATAACAATCTAGAAGTGTTCAAATTTGTGATTTTATTCCCACAGAACTGCGGTTAAAAAAGAATAATAAATATCTTGGGACAACTCACACACGGCTATCTGATCCCAAGCTAAGCAGAGCTTGTGTTATGGTAACCAGACAACTGATATACATACATATATAATTTATAAATACATATATATTATAGATAAATCACACCCAGACACAGAACAAACAATCGTGCTCATCACACAAAGTTTGTCCTGGGTGGGAATCGAACCCACGACCTCCGGTTCAGCAGTTAGGGCCACTAACTACTAGACAAACAGGCCCGTCAAAACAATGTTCCTTCATTAAAATCTTGTCCACGTGCAATCACTATAATGATTTTTATGTTTCCTTTAATTACTTTTCCTTAAGAGAATTTAAAAGGACTTCTTATCTTTTACGATCGTTTTCTTGTTGAAGTAAAATGAATTGAATGTAAAACGATTTCTTTGTGACGTCATAGAACACTCAAGAACGGGTGAAGCGTTGGTTTTACAACCACGTTTGTATAAAAATAGTTATACATACATTTCCCGATTTAGTCTAAAAATAATCCAACAAATGACGCAAGTAAAACACTTTTACTACCTCAATAAAAGCGGGTACGGAATGGTCAGTCTTTCATATCAAGAGAAGTTTTTGAACAATGCAGATAGAGCCAGTTCCTATAACAATAGATACTCAATTACACCCTATCTTCGAGATATCTATATAGAGACAGCTGCAGGCCTTAGTTACCCCTCTTCCAACGAATATTATGATTCGGAATTGGAAACCCATTCACAGGAGCAGTAGCTCCTAAAGCTACAATGTAGCGGTCGGATAAATGTGAACACCGCGCTGTTCTATCTACCTACATGAAAATTCCCAACTAAATATTTGGAGGTAACTTTGGTATTAAGTTAGTTAGTTCACCAAGCATTAAACAGGTATATGTATAATATGGTGCTCACAAGTAAGTAACTTGTTACCTTTGACGTATTTCAAGCATTTATTTGACGGTCAACATGAAATGCTATGCTAATATTATTTTAAACAGAAGGCTAGCTTTCAAAGCAGTTTCTGTTTTTTTTAAGACTAACTAGTTTTTGCCAAAGGCAAACAGATCCTGCGGAAACGGGATAAAAGTAGATATTCCAATGACCTAACAAAAGCACATCCTGTGTTTGCAGATGAAGTTATTTTTGTATATAGTTTTAAGAGTTCCGTTCCGAAAGTGTAAAACAGGACCCTATTACTATGGCTCCACGGGCCGTCTGTCCGTCCGTCTATCACCAGGCTGTATCTCATGAAGTTAGACAGTAGAAAATTTTACAGCTGATGTGTTTTTGTTGGCACTTCTTTTTTTTACTAAATATGATTGCTTTTGGCTACAACTCACCTGATGTAAAGCTATAATACGACGCTATTAGTAAAGCTTTTTTGATGTCATATCACTTCAATAGTCACTTTCGAGGCAATATTGTCCCTACGTTAATTTTCTAACGAAGATTTTAATGAAGTACTTACAGAACAATGTAACAACCAAATTATTGTGAGTTTTTTTATGGGCTAACTGTATCGTAATACCATTTTTTTTACATGTGAGGAGATGCCATATTTTTCATGTAAATTTAATGTTCAGATACCAAAAAGCATCATTGCCAGTATTGCATTTTAGTAATTAATTAGGTTACAATTTAAAAAGAAAAAGATCGTCGACAAAATAACCGTAGATAATATAGTATTTCAAGCAAGCATCGATGTAAGTCTTTTCAGACACAACATATAGATACTTAATCAAATAACCTTTTGACAGGGTCACATTTAACTAGATTGATAAATTAAACCAATCAATCAAACTTCTGTTTATCAGTAAACAAAAACAGTTGCCATAGATACAGAGTATAAAACAAAGTCACTTTTCATGTCGTTCTATGTGCCCGCTTAGATCTTCAACGATACGATAGCCGACGGCGTTGTACAAGTAGCAATGTTGTTTAAATCATTTAAATCATAATAGTGCCCTATATAAACATATATTGTATTGTATAACGGGCTGATGTCCGCAACTCCACGTCTGAGGCGCGTATTTTGCGTATGGATAAACATATGATATAAATATATAAACATACTAGGTATTGGGCTTATATAAGTAGTATGGGTCATATCATACTGTCATCATTATGTATCTTCCGTGTAAGATCTCAAGATACATAACGTGTCTTTGTTTTCGGTTGACGGACCCTTCACGTAAGTGTGTAGCATGTCATAGAGCACTGGTACTACTAGAACACTATTATTTACTTAGACGGGCCTCTTGGTCTAGTGGTTAGTGGCCCTGAATGCTGAGCCCGAGGTCGTGGGTTCGATTCCCACCCAGGACATACTTTGTGTGATGAGCATGATTGTTTGTTCTGTGTCTGGGTGTGATTTATCTATAACATGTATGTAGGTATTTATAAATTATATAAGTATGTATATCAGTTGTCTGGTTACCATAACACAAGCTCTGCTTAGTTTGGGATCCGATAGCCGTGTGTGAGTTGTCCCAAGATATATTTATTTATTATTTAGAAATAAGTATTACCTACTATCGATAAAGATGTAAATGTGCATAATTAAATACGTGTGACGACACGGTTTTCTCAGTTGATGAGCGATTGACTGCTGCGCTGCGTGTAGCGGGTTCGATCCCCGCACAGAACTATCATGACCAGAAAGTGAGAGAAAGTCTGAAAGTGGGACAACGGTTTTTTGTTTTTATAAAAAAAAAACAAAATAAGAGATACTTTAATCAATTTTTACCAATTTCATTTGTGAACCACCTAACACAACAGCAATTATTATTCTCCTCTGAAATTGGTAGACACACTTAAAAAAAGTCGATTTAATATTTATGGGTACACAATGTTTTTTTACAACCGCCGAAAAACATACTGCATTTCTCTAAAATATCTTTCAATAGAATTCAAGAAAAATTGCGACGGTAGGACAAGCTTTAAGGTTGTTTTAAGTCACTACATGGACAGAATTTAATAACAAAGCTTTTTGAAAAGCAGCCTGTCCTTACTAAGTTTTTTATTTAATACACACACACACACTAACCTCTACCTATACAAGTATCTATACCCATATAAGTCGTCATAAACAACTCATAACGATATCAAAGATTAAAGCTTTATCTCCAATTAAAAGCTGGCGACGTACTTACAGCCGACCATTACCTGTGTGTCTATCCATTAGGTAATACCGATGCGCCGCTCACCCACACACAAAGCGTGGGCGATATAAAAACATCAGCTGCAACCGGACTCATACGCCCAGCCGTCCTTTGCAAGAGCCAGCCCGCGATGCTGAGCCAGTAGTCCAGTAGTAAGTATAAATCAGTCCACAAATAATATCACTCAGATCCAGCCTGTCCCTTGCTGTCCCTTAGCAATGCCCTAAGCCGAGGCTCGTACCCCATAGGGGGTGCCCTTAGCGCGTAGTCGCTTAGTTTGTAAGGTTTTTACCCTGGCTAGAGGTCCTAATTTTTAAGGCATCCGCGGGATTCGCCCGGTTAAGCAGACGACAACCTCCTTGGTTGAACTGCGAGATGCCATTCATAAAAAAAACGGACTCATACGCCCCTATGTATAGCAATCATACAAGTTGATGGCATCGGTCAATTTACCCACGGAATATCGGGTCTGTTTAAGTTACCAAAAAAGAGAAATAAACAAATGCAAACAAAACATTTTTCAAAATTCGAAGATTGTACTGATGAACTAAAAATAATAAAATGCCATTCAATGGGTACATAAAAACAATACGAGGTACATACAAAGGAAATGAAACAAAATATCAATCCAGAATTGTAAAAGCCTTGAATTTAATATCAATTTCATTTGAGTGAACTTTAAAAATAACAATGTTTTCATTTTTCGAGAGCTCGTCGAAATTGTTTTGTTTCGGCCTGTATCAGCAAAAATTTTTTAAAAAATATTTGACTAATCATCCCGGCCCCAGTTCATCTGTGATTACATGGTACATGACGTGTAACCAACACTACTGAGTGTACCGCTGGTACAGTCACTAGCAGAGATAAGTTCCCAGGCTAGTCAGATATTATGGTTAATTTATTCTTAAAAACCGATGGACGTCTTCAACTCAAATTTTATGGATCGTCAATCAAATAAAGGGCAATGTCTAAAATGGAACTGTGCAATAAATAATATCAAAATACATGATAATTAATCGTCTTTTTTATTATAGGTATAAGTTGCAAATATATATATAACACGGACTATTTGCATGCCAAAACATTTGATAGTATTTTAAGCGACTAATAATAGAGATACAATACATCATTTTCCGATGCTCTTGGCTTCAAGCTCAACAATGTATGGGCGCAGAGCAAATCGTTTAACTTCATTCGAAAATATTCATGAACGTTTAAGCAACAAGAGCTGTATCTGACGAGCATTGTTACTTATTTACGTCGCTGACTGTACCTACGTTTGTGACCGCGTTTCTCGTTAGTAAAAAGATTAAAGAAAACATTGGTTTTTGTTCTGAAATTAATCTCTCGTAATGCGTACAAACAATAATACATCTCGCACTGTAATATGATGTAGTACAAACATAATGTCGGATGTTTATGTTAAAAGGGATCAGCATTATTCTTTCGCAAAATGATTGATTGACGTAGACAAACAATAAGATGAAAAATAACTGAAACTAAAATGCATACTAAACTGACAAACAGTATGTTAACGACAGAAAAGAACTGATGATTTTAGAGAAATGAAAATTATAAATCTTTATTTTCACAAACGACACTGCGTAGTTTTAAAGATAGATGCTATTCTAAAACAAATTCTGTACCTACACAAAAGTTTTAGCATGTGTTTAACAAAACTTTTAGCCGAAGGATGAATGTATAGTTGTTATTAACGTGAAATATAATATAGTTGGGGCGTAAGTTCGCGTTTCTTGTCAAGAAAAGCATCGATATGTCAATCTTGGTACAGACGCAAGCACATAAAGCAAGTCAGATTTCTTTGATAGATTTTCGACTTTATTTCTAAAGTATTAGGTTCAAGGTTCATTGGGGAAAATTGACAGTTTCGGATAGCTTGACCTTTTTTTTTTTATTTTATTGATAGGCTCGCGTTTGACCACTATCTCACCTGATGGTAAGTGATGATGTGGTCGACGATGAAGCACGCTTACCTAGAAATAACCTATTCACTCTTGACTTGAAGACCCCCAGGTTATAGCTGTCAGGAAATACAGACTCCGGCAGGGAATTCCACTCCTTAGCAGTACGCACAATGAAGGTATTCCCAAACCGTTTAGTGCGTGTGGGTGGGATGTCTACCATGTGACCTGCTGGCGTCTGTACATTTATTTAAAGTCTTGTGTCCTTGCCTGCACCAATAAGTTGGTTGAAATGTTCGTTTAGATTATCCAGCCAGTTTTGACATAGACATGAAACAAGACCATAGATAACAAAGAATTGTTCTTGCTCATAATGCTCACACTAGTTTTATGATGTTTAAAAATATATATATATATATATATATATATATATATATTAAAACAAAAATAACTCAACCGTTTTCTGATGCTGACAAATAGGAAAACAAACTATGTAACTGAATTCAAAAACATTTCTAGCTGTATTCTTAACGATGCCGGTTGTATCATTTACTTGAACAAACTTATAAAGTTAGTTTCAGCGCTTCAGTGGCTCAGTTCCAACACGGTTAACGTTAACGAGAGATTTCATGGCTTTTGTGTGCACCCGTCCGTACAGCTGTAGTACTGGTAACAGGGGTGATACTGTCACCTCTACTGCTTTTTACTCTGTGCCACTTCAGTGTGAGAACGAGAAAGAACTATACCGTACTTCTAGCTCCATCTCTTATCCAGAATTCCAGGTGTGACGTAAGCCGTATTTCTCACCGTATGCCAAGTTATTTGAGGTCAGTATACTTCTTTATTTTCGTCAGCTCAGCTGTTACCTTTATCGACTTACATGCAGTCCATTTATCGTTTCTTCGGTCTTCCTCAACTCTTATAGAAATCAAACATATTCACTGGTTGTTCAAAAGACCGCGGCCTCGGAAAATGACAGGTAAAAAAAGAGAACATGGGTGAGTTTTAGTCCGTAAAAGTCTGACACTCACTCCCGCTTCGCCCAGAGCCGGGGAAGTTATTTGATGATTTTCCCACCCGCAAAAAAAAGACTTTCCATAGGAAATTTTACGTATTGAAACTTTGCGTTGCTAACCAAAAATAAGTTGGCAAGTTAATTGGTTCATTATTTTAAATTGCCTATCAGACTCAGTGCAATATGTTAATTGGTTATTTACGATAAAATTGCTTTATTTATCTTGTGACAATAATGGTTTAACAATTTTTTATGCTGCACGTGCTACGTTTATTTCTTTTTGAAAATAGAACAGCATATCACATACTACATATTAGTAGTTTTTTTTTATTAATTTAGCATAATCAGCCTTTACCTTTTCCACAGCATAGACAACGATCTCTGTGTGATAGTACATAGAATTTGCCATCGATGTTCGTCGGTGTCTAAAACGCCTTCAGTTCTTAGGGTTCCGTACCTCAAAACGAAAGAAAGGAACTCTTATTGGATCACTTTGTTGTCCGTTAGTCTGTCTATCTTGGAAACACGTAGAGATATCAAGTTAAAAAAAAACCACAAACTCAAGACTGTGGTTCTTTTGTGCTGTGAAAAAACAAACTTCTAAATCTACGCAGTCTAAAAATATGGCCGTTTATGTCACAAGTTTGTACGGAACCCTCGGTGTGCGAGTCTGGCTCGCTCTTGGCCGGTTTTTTTCTCTATAGAACCATAGATCATTCAAATGGGAACATTATAATTCTTATTTTTCTAAGCATCTCATTTTAAAAAGGTTCAGCCATTTCTCAAATAAACGAATAAATTTTAATGCTTTCGTTTTGTTGGTGAACTAATATTGTAACAGCGATTTAACTAATTGCCCACATTTTCTTTATGGAATTAGCGGGTACTTTGATTTCCCGCAGGATTTTTATAACTACTAAGAATAATAGGTTGGTCTAAGTCATTTCTTTTTTTACAGAATGGCGGATTCAGTGCCACTAACCCTAGAATTGTCGACATATCAAGCGGCTTTGGTGTTTGGGCTTAATAATATTTATCATTTACTAGCTTCCGCTCGCGACTTCGTCCGCGTAGAATAGTTACTTTGGGCTAACGCTAACTTAAACGCACATGATTATCGAAAAAATAAATATCTTTCTCTCCCCTTTTCTTCCCTCTTTCTCCACTTTTTTAGCCTATGTCCGTATCCAGGGTCCCAACTATATCTGTACCAAAATTCATCAAAACCGGTTGGGCCATTTAGGCGTGAAAACGTAACAAACAAACAATCAAACTCACCTTCGCTTTTATGATATTAGTAAAGATAAGGATGATGAAATTATAAATGAAGATGGAGTTGTATAGAACAGAGCATAATATTAATTACAAGTTCTCGTCACATAAATAAAATGTTATCTCACGTTGGCCGAGAAAGCTTAAAGTGAGCTTCATTCTCGTTCCACAATTAATTGTACAGGAAAAGATCAAACGTTCGAACAAGATTAATTGGCAGTGGTTTGCTCTAGCTGCGTGCGACGGCATGGCTACCGTTACAATTCGAACCTAGAATTTCTGATTGAAGTTAAATATTCAAAGGGGATTTTGTTTCTAAACAACGCGGTATTTTTGTACTGTCCTTTTTTACGGCTGTCGTACAAACTGGCTAGTTGAATTCAACATTGGTAGCTTCCTGAGGGATCTATGGAACAATGTTTGTGCAAACATTTCCTAACGGCTGGTATTTTAATTAAAAGAACACGAGATGAATATTGTATCTCCAGGGAAACATCATTTATTCAGCACTGCTTTCGAGTATATAAAACAAGTTGTGGGAAGACTCAAACGTCATTAATTAATTAGCTTCCCACAAATGGTATTGGCTCACGAAATATCACATTTCAATCTGGATTGCAAAAAAGTTGTCATGCATGTTGTCTTAATTCATTATTAATGTCATGAAACTTTGTTAAATATTCAACTTGGTTTTATTATGAAAATGTAGAAAAATGCAATAAATTTAGAATATATTTTTTTTTCTTAAAATACTTTCTTTGATATTAAAATTCCAGGTGTCTTCTTAAGTCTGCGTCTAAAAGCTTTGAGACAGCAATTTTGATGACAAATTATTTTTTTAGATGGCTCGATGCTGTTTGTTTTTTACAGTACTGATTACATACAGACGCCTGTAATGCCCGAAGTATTACACAATGGTTGCACATAACAGTACACAAACAATTCGCTGGTTCTGGTCATATCCCATGTAACAAAGGTCGAAATGTATTAATTTTAATGTACAGTTGTTGTACTGTATGATTTAATTTGTAGTAATAAAGTACTTAACTTCAAAAAAACACATATGGACACTTATAAAACTTCGAAAAAAATGCACAGTTCGGGTTGGTCGTTTCCTATGGATATTGGATAAGAACCGACAAGAAACTCCATGGTTACTCTTTTAAAATCATTTGGTCTAACAATGTTGTTGTTATAGCGTTAGTACACACGGCGACAGATCAACCTATACAAAACCAGTTTATGCGGATCTCTCATTGTACTTGAAATTTATGGTGTACGATCCGTTGTTGAGAGAGCAGCATAAACTGGTTTTGTATAGGTTGATCTGTTGCCGTGTGTACGTACTTAAGTATGAGACGACAGCGTAGGCCCGACAATAAGAAATTGCTTACTTTGTAAAACGTAAAATAAAATAATAATTATGTCAACAAAAGTTAACAAGCGTCTTAGAATCTAAAAGGCTATATCCATGTCATTTTAAAAGTGATAATATTTTTATGAATTTGCATTAGAGAATATAGAATGTTTACATTAGGTTTTGATACCTTTTTGAATCCTTACTTCCTTACTAATATTATAAAAGCGAAAGTGAGTTTGTTTGTTTGTTTGTTTGTTACCTCTTCACGCTTTAATGGCTGAACCGATTTGGATAAATTTTGGTACAGAGGTAGTTGGGAACCAGGAGACGGACATAGGCTAATATTTTTTTGAAAAAAGTGGGATGTGAGGGAGAAAGAGGGAAGAGAAGGGAAAACTTAGCGTTGCTATTACAAATCAATAAGGCGCTAGGGAAACTGTGTTACCCCAAATTTAACGCAGGCGAAGCCGCGGGCGAAAGCTAGTAAATAAATAAAGTGCCATCAACCACGCTCAAATCCTAAGCCCGTAGCTGCTACTGAGAAATTCCAGATAGAAAAACCTATTAACCCTTTGCCCCAGGACCTTTCGCGCTTACGACCACTAATAATATCCTCAAAAACTGATAAGCTCCCAGTTTGCAAATTAAAAACGTTCCCTTATCTAACCAGTAGCTCCGTTACCGTAGACAATAGCCTAGCAACAAGTACCAGGGCCACATAAAAGGTACGTAGGCAGTTATTTGTACGACAGGAGACAGGTAGCATTAATGCAAATGGCCGACATTGTTGTGGCGAATCGTGGATACATTCCGCATGAATGAGCACCCTTCGGAAACACGCGCCTATTTTTAACTTACACCAGTTATATCACTCGTTTAGTTGGTCTGTATATTAAAAACCCATGAGAGATATCCAAACTTTTTTTTAGATTTTGTTTTTTTTTCTACAGATATTTTGTTTTTTTTTTAAATATTATTTTGATCTTCAAATACTATTATGGTTTGAATTTCACGGAACTGACCCGAAATATCAAGATTTTTTCTTGTATTATTTAGAGAACTAAAATTTATTGATAGCTGATAGTTCATGAAACACTAGCTGGCGCCCGCGGCTTCGCCCACGTGATATAAAAAATATCGTATATAACACACGTGATACTTTTTTCCAGACTATAATCTACTTCTGTGAAAAATTTCATTAAGATCCTATTTCATATTTCAAAACACAGTTTCATAATGATTAAAATTAATCGCTTAATAGTTTTTAGAAGAGCGTTTTTGAGTAAAGCTTTGCAGTTTACTGCGTTAATTGTGTTATAAAAGCGACCAATTAACTAAGTAATCTGTCGCTGTTTGTTTTGTTGTATCCTTTTAATGGATAACCTTAAATCTTTTACAAATTAATTGTATGTATGTAGTATTACCAGTGGTTGCCAACAAATCGAAGTTTCTATCGTTTACCTTTTTTATATGTTACCAGTGAATATGCTAAAAAAGGGGTTACCTATAGTACGGCCAACGAGAAGCGATACGAAAGGTCATTAACCTAAAGAACAGCTGTGGCGTTCGCAATCCAATATTTAGCTCTTTCCATCTTGTGCCTTTGTCGTAATGTCTCGTTCTCCCGGCAAAAACATGACAACGTTAAGACGGGTTCGCCAACATTCGGACGGCCATTTTAGATGGGGTTTTAGCATGGGTTTTGTTTACATTTGGTATTTCTTCTTCTACGTTGTTCAACTCGGTATACCAAATTTTATGCACATTAAACAAAACTTTAACGTCATCCACAACCAAACCATAAACAAACAAAAAAAATACCTAACGTATTTCACTCGTGAAAATTATGGCAGTTTTCTGGTTGCCGTTCGCCCATACATTTCAAAAACACTTTGAACGCAAACCGCGCACAATGGGAACAAAACAAAAGGTCTCCAGCAATATTTTTCCGCGGCTTAATATCAACAAGTTGGTTTGAATAGCCCCGTATTTTTAACAATTGAAACTGTACGTACATACACACGCACACATATACAAGATGGAGTCGATTTTGACAGTATACAGAGTGCAATTGAAGTCATTCATGGGTATTATTTTATACCGGGCCGGTTGCCGCAATAACTAGTTTACATTAGTCATATTTTTGATTTGCGTTATAGTTACCCTAATGCACTTAGTACCGTGAGTAGAGCCTTTTTTTTTTGGGTGGGAAATCATCCAATGACTTCCCCCGCTCTGGGCGGAGCGGGGAGGCATGTCAGACTTGTACTGACTAAAACCCACCCATGTTTCTTCTTTTGCCCTTTACGTTCCGAGGCCGCGGTATCTCTTTCGAACAACCCGCAACCCCGGCAGGCGTGAGTAGAGCCTTAGTTTAAAATAATGCCCATGACTTCAATTGCACCCTGTATAACTCGTAATATTAATTCATAGAGATATTATTTAAATGAAACATGGAAATTAAGAAAAAGTTTTTTCATACAGTTTAATATGTTTGCAGTAATTCTATTTCGCATCTGAAAATAAAATTAAAGGAACGAATTTGGCAAAGACTTTTGCTGTAGCGAGTTGGCAACGTGTGAGCAGTGCTTATTTCGATGGGGGGGAGGGGGTGTCGTTAACTTGCTGTTCTATTATTCTACATCATGCAGAAAATTAAAAATAATGACTTGTGACTAAGCTTCTAGATACGTTAGATTGATTTTTGTACACAAAAATTGGCATTGTAATAAGTATGCTCAACTTAATTTATTGCCATCCTGTATATATAAAACAGAACATAATTATTATGTTCAAATATGCATGATGCTTTTCAGATGGAATTTCGCAGTGCGCTTTGATAAACTTAATTTGATTAAGGGTACAAATTGGAAGGACTGAACTTCTAAAGCGGGACAAAAGGGTAATGTCAACAAGCACTATGTGTTCATAAAATATGCAAGTTAACATTTTGTGCTGAATAAGCAATGTTACAACCTTATTGGAAGTTGAATTTTCGAGCTCCTAGTGCTTGTCGGTTTTCCACTCTGCACATTACCGGAACGCTGAATTATTGCGTTCATTGTTTTATATTTTCTTTGATAGGTTTTTAATATGAGATTTATAACTAGCTGCGCCCCGCGGTTTAACTCGCGTGGTGATAGAATATACAATATATCTTTTTGAATTGTAGCCTATTCTGATATGTAAGCTATTTTATTAAAATCCATTCCGTAGTGATTGCGTGAAAGAGCAACATAAATAAATAAATATATCTTGGGACAACTCACACACGGCTATTCTGATCCCAAGCTAAGCAGAGCTTGTGTTATGGTAACCAGACAACTGATATACATACTTATATAATTTATAAATACATACATATTATAGATAAATCACACCCAGACACAGAACAAACAATCATGCTCATCACACAAAGTTTTTCCTGGGTGGGAATCGAACCGACGACCTCGGCTCAGCAGTCAGGGCCACTAACCACTAGACCAACAGGCCCGTCAAAACATACTTACAGACATCCTTATCAACTTTCGCTTATATAGTATTAGTAGGATCTTTGTTGCTATTAGTGAATGCATACTTTCAACCGACATTTAAAAAGGAGGAGATCTCCAAATGGACTTGTTTAATGTTTGTTACCTCTTAACTCCGTGGTTATTAGTCCGATTGACTTACATGTTTTTTCAGAAAAGATCCTCAAAACCAACCCAGCCGGGGTCGCAAAAGGACTCCTGGTCACTGCCATCCGCGATCTATTTTTACACATAAGAATTATCTCCTTTTTGTGTTTACTGTTTTGTGGCATGTGTCAAATATTACTTATATTATTTCTTTCTAACAATAGAAAATGTATACTCGAAAGTATTTGTATGAGATACTATATATCAACAAGAACTAAAAATTATTTCCCATTTTTTTTTATTTTTAGGTGAAATAACCACATTTGCAACTTCCCTTAGCAATACAACACTATAGTTACTTTTGTCATTAATAAACGATGCGAACAAATATTTTGATACCCAATCCGATACGTATGCAAAATCTCTTTCGTGTGCGCTGAATGTATACAAAGCTCCACAAAGATTTTTCTGTCCATATAATATATAAACTGGCAACTAACCATTATAAATTAAGTACTATTCGTGGTGAAATTAATTAATGTATGCAAATTGAGTTACTGATTTTATAATACAGTGTTATTAGATCCCTCGGTTAAAACATCAATGGAGGTAGGAACTAGTTAGCTTATTAGCTTACTAAACTTGGTTTAATTTATGATAGACTTCTGTGTGCTTTAGGTTAACTTTACTTTATATCTAACTAGCTGCGCCCCGCGGTTTCACTTGCGTGGTGATAGTCAAGTTCTCACTTTAAAAATAAATAGCCTACGATGTCCGTCTCCATGGTCCCAACTATCTTTGCGCCAAAATTCATCAAAATCTGTTTTGACACAACAAACTCACTTTCGCTTTTTTAATATTACATGGTAAGGATTTTGAATGCTTTGTTTCAAAGCATCAAAATACCTACCAACTATCGGCAAACTATTTTTAAACATGACAAACGGTAAAATAAATCGCTATTTTTGGAAAAACTACTTTCTTATTTTCATGTAAGTTTGAAAGAAGAAGCGATTAAAAAAACTACTGAGAAAACAAACCGACTCAAACTTCTAACTTTTATTTGATTCATATTTTTGGATTTAAATTAGTATTCCGTCTTTTTAGTGTTTTTTTTAAGTTTTTTGGCAAAAATAAAAATACTTTCAGCCTCTTTATTTTCGGGATGGTGGTGGTATCTTACACAAATTCATTCATTCATTGCTTGTAAGAGTTAGACAAATCGTCCATATCATAAGAAGATAAAATATGTATGCATTAAAGAAGATAACTCATAAATTACCCAAGCTACAGATAAATCGCATATGGGCCCTTCGGGAGTATACCCTTTCGATTATAAAATAATTTTGAAAATCGGCCTAAAATTGACGGAGGAATCGCGTAATAAACATACAAAAAACAGTCGATTTGAAAAAAGAAAATAATCGACTTTAAACAAAGAGGAGGTTTCTTTGTTTAAAGTCGTTTTTTTTTTTAATGGCATCTCGCTGTTCATCCTAGGAGGATGCGGTCTGCTTAACCGAGCAGTAGGCTACTATAAAAAAAAATTTCCGTCATTGAATTCACGCGTTGCTGCATTTTTTCGCAACGAAACGAACTTAAATAAGCTATATCTTTGTCATTTTTGGTTTGATTTACAAAAAAAAAATACGTGTCCCTTCTTTTTTGAATAATCTAAAAGACGGACTAAATAGAATGTAATAACTTAAACCATGGAGACTACCCTATTCCTGTGGATGCCTTGAAATTAAGGCCTCCAGCCAGGGCAAAAAAAAACAAGAACATAAAAGCCAAATTAAATAAAACACGACTACCTAAAAATAGACAGAAATCACAGTTAGCATTAAATTACTATCCTTATATACTTCCAGTAGAGTACATTCGCTAGCAAACTGCTATACAAATTAACGTAACTTTGGAATCTTGCACAGCCTCGGGCAGAGCAGCAGGCATGACTAGTATTACACGGTCGTTGCTGTGGAGAGATTAACATCTATTTGAGTCTAAGCTTTGTTTAAAGGGTAGCCTGTGAATATTTTATACGTTTTGGGTTATAAACTATGTTGTTTTAAAAAGTGACATGGCCGTACCATCCTTTTCTCGAAACACTTCGGGCAATTTTCGACCTCCTCTAACTTCATTGTGCATGAAACTACAAGCCTGGTTATTCAGTTACCAAGCAGTTTACTATTACCCAGCTGATATTCAGCCTGGGAAAGATTTTACACGAATTACTGTATCAACAATAAGAAGTCAAAAAGAATTCGTAAACTGTGTCCTGTGCAAGTCAGAAGATTATGATATTCTTTAAAAGTTCCTTCGATTCCTCCAACACAGGCTCTTTTACTTTTAGGGTTCCGTACCTTAAATGGAATAAACGGAACCCTTTTAGTATCACGTTGTCTGTCTATCAGAGTCTTTGGAACGTGTTTAAGTAAGTTAAGCGCTAGTTTCAAATAATAACTATATTTTAGTTTGTGGTTCCTTGAACCTGTGAAAAAAACAACCCTCCAAGTCTACTCGGTCAAAAGATATGGCCGTTAATGTGCGATGCCGACTCGGACTTGGCCGGTTCTTTTTTATATGAATCAGACCAAAGACTCGAAATTACTGGAAAAAGTTTGCTTTGAAGTAAGAAACACCAAATTATTAAGACATTGTATAATCATAACATTTTTAACGTTTTTGAACAAGTTAATTTTTTTATTGAAACTTTTGAAAAAAAACCTCCTCTATAGTTAGCGATGCTTTGAGTGTTTTCTAGCCAAGCGTGCAAGCGAGACGAGTAGCTCACTGTCCGTCCGTCTAGACACGAACTCGCCTCAAAGAGAAAGCAGCAAAGCAGAGAGGCCTGCCAGGGTCACTGCCTGCCAGAGACTGCGGGTTGTTGGAGCGTAAGGGACTATCAAACTTGTACTGACTAAAACCCATACATGGTCCTTATTTTACCTTTTGCAATCTGGGGACACAGTATCTCTTCCGAACAATCCACAACCCCTCTACAAAAATCAAAATCATTTATTTCAATTAGACCATTATAGGCACTTAATAATGTCAAAAAAAAAAACAAAATGTTAAAGCTACAGTCCCGGTCACAAGACATAATAACTTATGAAAGTACTGTAGTTGCCCATTCCAAAGCGTTGATCTCTATGGAGAACAATGGGCAAGAAGCTCCATGGACACTCTTTTTTTTATGTTACAAGATTATTGTATTTTTGGTTCAAAAATCGACGTATTTACTTTAAGTTTACACCACGCTAGGATCTCAGGACCATTCGTGTTCGACGTGAGCGTAAATAGCCTTCGACTCGGTACTAAAACAAATTTAGGACCAATAAAACGAACAATTGCTTTGATTTCTTTTTATGATGTCTTCCACGCGCGTCATCAAACACTCTTGCACGGAGAATATCCCGATTATCATCTGCAAGGAGACTTAGCTGCCGTTTTTCAAATGCTCCTTTTAATATGCTACATCGATTTTAACGAGTGCCAAAGTCAATGGAGCGGATTTTATTCAACTGTTTGTTTTTTAATGTGGAGTCGTCTAGATGGTGGGTGTTGTTCAACGACACGAACATGGTCAATAACAAGTACTTACTGAACTGGTATTGTCTTGTGAAGTTCGTACACATTGCAACCAAACTAGATCAGGGGGTCTAAAATTATAGCTTTAGCAGAATCATATAGACAATCGCGAAAATGTTCAAAAATTTACAATTTTAACTGCGTGTGTGACCTATTTAAGAATATTAACGTAATTCATATTATCGTCCTATTATGATTCTGCTAAAGCAGTCATTTTAAACCCCTATTTGATAACGGTTAATTGTGAGAAAATTAACATCATCATCACATTAAAATTTTTCACCATTTTAAATGACATATCCAATATTTGTATACCGAGCACTGGTGGGTGATACATGTTGAACTTTTCATTTTTGTATATCCGGGCCTCAACACCATGTTTTTGACAAATAAATTACTTTGACATTGACTTTTGAACATAGACAAGGTTTCTATATTTTTACGTTTTAAAAGTCAGAACACAGAACACACACAGAAGCTATAAACACAGAACGTCCAGATAAATATTAAAACAAAACGTCGATATTTGTGCACGAGTCACTGCTCGCTGTTTTCTGTGCAAACACCGCAATGCACACAGCACAGTTGATCACAGCCAATGGTTGTTACTCTAACGGTTATGGCTACTTGCTTTGTCGTGTTTGCATTGGTATGCAAAGTCACATGGAATAAAGGTGAGCTTGAAATAAACTTACGTTATTATAGAACGCTATGACATGCATGCATAACAATAGGTTAGTTGGCACAATGGAAGCTGAAATATTTTGAATTTTAATTCAGTTCTATAATGTATCATAATCATAAGTCATTTATACAAACTAGGCTGATGATCAGCAGTTTTTGAATGTGAATTACACAAGACAGTCCCCTAAAACCCGCACCTGACGGACAGACTGTATAAAATAAATAAATAAAAATAAATATCTTGGGACAACTCACACACGGCTATCTGATCCCAAGCTAAGCAGAGCTTGTGTTATGGTAGCCAGACAACTGATATGCATACTTATATAATTTATAAATACATACATATTATAGATAAATCACACCCAGACACAGAACAAACAATCATGCTCATCACACAAAGTTTGTCCTGTAAATAGATACGAATAATATAATATAATAAGTACGAATGGTTCTTTTTGCTACCATCAAATTGATTTAAAAAATAAAACAGCAGATTCATGAAAAACAAAAGGAAGCAAGCAAGGGGTCTAAAATAAAAACGGCCATTTAAAAAAATATTTCAGGCAAAATAACCATAGTCAAAAATCTTTATTCTTTAAACAAAAAATAAATCAAAAATCATTAATATTTAAATGAAGGATAAATAAAATTAATTTTAATATCATCAACACCTTTAAAAATATTCAAATCAATAAAATCACAAACACATTCAATAAACGTAAATTAAATTAACACGTTCCAATATTTTACTCGTTATTTCTTGTTCTCGCTAAAGTGAACAAAAATCCAGTGAACAAATATGGGACTTATCAGGTTGCACAAAGCGACCCCCAAAATGCTGATACTTGAGCGTTCCCATGTTTGAAACAAGTTACCAAACACAAAGTTGTTTTTCATTTAACGTAACTAATTAATGAATTGTTTTCATTGTTCACTTTGTTTAGCAATAGAAACAAAAAGGGAACTTGGACAATGCAAATGAATTATACATAAGATTAAGGTGGAAACAAAAGAAATCAGATTTTACTTAGCGTTCTCGCCAGCGATGATTAAAATTAATTGAGTACGATTAAACGCGGCTCCTGGAAAATATTCTGTTTTCAAGCAGTTGAACTGTATTTACGCGTGTCTGGACAAATCTGTACAATACTTAAGGGCGTTTTTAGTGTCTACCTATGAAAATGAATCATAACATATATAGGTATATACATACAAAAGTGTCCCCAACATATTATCGAGTTATACGCTACTAAACGTATGGAGATGAGTAGCATTTTTCGAAATTTATTATGGTCGGTCACTTTAAACACGTACCTACACAAATACGTGGTTTTTTAACCATGTTCTATTTGCCTACGTCAAGGTTAATGGAGTGTTCCAATTAATCATGATTATGTCTGTTAATAAATTGAAAGAATATTTTAAATACTCACGTCTAAAATTGCACTCGAAAAGACACATATTCCAAGAAGTTGTGGCAATAACATTTTATAACTATTTATCATATTTCAAGTTTTATTATAAAATGTATATTCCAACAATTTCATGTCATAATTTTGAAGGCGCGTTTGTGTTCGACGCGGTTTACGGGATGTCCAAAAGAGATACCGCGGCCCAGGATATATAGGGCAAAAAAAATGCACATAAGTGGGTTTTAGTTCGTAAAAGCCTGATACGAGCGGGGGAAGTAATTTGATGACTTCCCACTGATGCACACGAGAAAAAAAAATAAAAAATATAATTTGCCTTCACAGTAATGAGTACAATGTAGAACTATAACAAGTACAACACGCTAAGCGCCATAAGCACTAGTTACGATCAGTGCTTTGCTAATCACTTGCGTTAATGAAAGTGCTAACCAGCCGTAACGGAAATGATTTAATTACTTGCATTGACTGCCTCTAAGGTTTAGTGTTAAACGTGAGGGTTTAACACCGAACCAACAATATTGTCTATTGTTTTAATTAAGAAATGATGAGCTTACATTTTCGTTACTTTAGAAAACAAAATTAAATTCCAAAATAATATTCAATACAACGTTCAAAGTTTTGTAATGTTTTTGTGAAAAAAAATGGTAGTTTTTTTTCGAAAAACAATAAATTTGAGTACTAGAATGTTTGTTATATAAGTACATAGAATATCGCTTGTCCGTGACCGGACACATTACTAGCTAGCACCCGCGGCTTTTGACCGCGTAATATCGCGGTTTTGACGTAAAAGGATAACAAACATCCATACATCCATCCATCCTCACAAAGTTTGGCATTCATAAAATTATAGGATATTCACAAGCACTGATCCATGATCGCCTTAGAGTAAAGTTGGCGTAGAATAATTATTTGAACAAAGTTCCATACACTTAAAATAAGGATTTAAAGCCGAGGATATTTCCACCAATATATAGTATTTATGTTAGGAATCGTATTTATATTGTATCCAAGCTACACAGAAGAAAATTTATTTTACATTGCAAGCTTGGATTCATTTCATTTTATTAATGAAATGAATCAGCAATATTTAAATTTCGCTGTCTGACAATTCCCCAGTCTGCTTGGAAAATATTTGCTGTTGCAGACATATTATTTTCAAGTACAGACTTTCATTGACCCGAGAATGACACTATATAATTCAAAATCTTTTTTGTATAGCAGTATATTTTAAAGCAGCATTGAATATTATTTTTTTTTATGCTTTATTTTAGTTTTTGGTACGCTTTTTTTTAAAATAAAACGTCTCTCTTCGTGTCAAACAATGAGGCCGCATTGTTTTTTAAACTTCGAAGGCGATTTTTTTTTCAGTAACTTTTGTTTGAATAAACCTTGTGTATTTGCGATGTTGTAACAGTTCGTACCGTACGACGTTGTTAGTATATCTTTACTTATTGATGATATGACAGGCCTGTTGGTCCAGTGGTTTGTGGCCCTGACTGCTGAGCCGGAGGTCGTGGGTTCGATTCCCACCCAGGACAAACTTTGTGTGATGAGCATGATTGTTTGTTCTGTGTCTGGGTGTGATTTATCTATAATATGTATGTATTTATAAATTATATAAGTATGTATATCAGTTGTCTGGTTACCATAACACAAGCTCTGCTTAGCTTGGGATCAGATAGCCGTGTGTGAGTTGTCCCAAGATATTTATTTATTTATTTATTTACTTAAGTGCTGAACAGCCATAGGTACTTTCAAATTATCATTACCAATCAATCATTGTGAATTCCCATTTGTCGCACTAGTGGAAACGACGGGTAGTTGCAATGCTCGAACCAAAATTATTCGCTCTGAAAGTTTTCATTGTCCTGACAACAATATCTACGTCATAATTGTGTTTTTTATTTAAAATCCTAAAGTCCCGTTCGTCTCACAGTAGGGTTACCATGATATCTTATAGCAGTTCTTATTCCTGTGTGAGAAAGAGATGGTGCTAGACCCCCTGTATAGCTCTGTCTCTTTTCCTCAGTGGAATAAGTTCTGCTTTAAGACGTCATGGTAGGGTAGCAGGAAACAATGAAGGAATGAGAACAACAAGCGCGCAACAGTCGCAAACCTAAACCATCCACAACAACTCCGCGTCATAAGGCCCTGTTTTGTTGCAAGGCAACGTTGCCACGATGCTCACTACACTAGTTAGCTAGCGCAACCCGGTTCCACTGAATTAATTATATCGGCTCTCCGGCTTGCCTCTCAAAGCGGGGAAATGTAATCGGATCTTGCTAACCATTGGGGAAATGTGGCAGAAGCAATGCTTAAGGCTCATTATTAGCACAATGGATGAGGTATTTTAGTAATTTGTAATGAACACGCACAGGAATTTGCTATATGATTAGTAATTCGGTGCATTCCTTAAAATGGGTGATAGTAGACGGTAAAACGGTACCTCACGCTTTGATTTCTCCTGTATCGTTGCGTATACAAACATTTAAACTCACATACACAAACAGCCAGACCCGGAACACCTATCTGTAGGCCATACAAATATTTGTTCCGTGCGGTGAGAGTACACACGACACATAATGCAGCAGTCGATCGCTCAGCCACTGTTTCATCCGGGTCGTCTAAAAGTTTAAAGGTTTTTAGAGAGAAATTTACGCCATTTAGGTCATTTAAGTGATACGTTTCTGAAATTTCATGAATGAAGAATTCTTTCGAAATCCTCAAAACCACGCCGTCAAGTTAATTTACAACATTAACTTGAAACTTCTCGTGTTTTTGGAGAGAGTTTCCCATTAGTTACTTTCATGACATACAAAATCAGGAATGACTTTATTGTGCCAATAGCAGAGTAATATAAAAGACAGTGCCCACTTTTGTCTGATGTCCAGAAAACAACGGTTGTTCTTAGCTAGGTAGCATTTTAATAGCAAGGTAGTACAAATCCTCGGCCTGCCGGGGTTGCGGGCTGTTCGAAAGAGATACCGCGGCCCTGGAACGTAAAGGGCAATAGAAGGAACATAGGTGGGTTTTAGTCAGTACAAGTCTGACACTCCCCCCGCTCCGCCCAGAGCAAAGGAAATTACTTGAAAATTTACCACCCAAAAAAAAAACAAGGTAGTACTCACATTTCGGAGTGTACCTTACCCATCGAAGATTACAGACGCGATGTTATATTATCGCATTTACGTCCTGTTTCCGCTACGATCGTGAAGATTGAAGATCGTGTGGGGTCCACAGATCCATAAAAACTCCCAAGAAACACCGAAGTCATCGGCACAAAGTCTCCAGAAGTTTGATTGTGTAAACTAATGAGGCCTGAAGTTACCGCGGCACGTACTTTATAGACTCACGTACTTATGGGACTTACCCCTCGCGGAATTTAAATAAAATTACGTTCGAATGTTTGGAAATTTTCCTATAAATTAGTTAGCAAAGAGATGGGAGATTTAATCTCCCAGTAGTACAGCGCTTGCACCTGTAGTTCTGGTTGAATGTGGCGAACCATGAATTTTGTCTTTTTTTTTTTCGGGTGGTAAATCATCTAATGACTTTCCCCGCTCTGGGCGGAGCGGGGGGGCATGTCAGACTTGTACTGACTAAAACCCACCTATGTTCCTTCTATTGCCCTTTACGTTCCGGGGCCGCGGTATCTCCTTTGAACAACCCGCAACCCCGGGCAACCCGCAACCCCGGATGAATTTTGTCTCAGATGATGAATCTTAAAAATCATGCAATGCAGTTTGAGGTTAAACGTATGTATGTTTCTGACTGACTGGCAAGATTTTATACAAATGTTGTTCTTTATTATTATTTTTGTTCACTCTGCATGGAGTCGATTTTTTAAATTAACTTTTTTTGTTGAAGCATTTTTAAATTAAAATATCACCTCCGTGGGACACCTCCAAACTAGCGGTTTCTTATTAAATTCTCAGAATTATATTGTTTCCATATTTTTATTTCCACCTAAATGCATTTTTTTATTCCAATCTATTTACGCGAGCCATCTTTCTTCGTCGCTATAATCGTATTTGCGCGGCTTCCGTCCAGGTAGTACCAATGTTACCGCTTGCACGCCACGTCTCATGAAGTTACTCCCTCCGGTCGTGAACACTGAGCAACAGGTGCCTCTCGACTTTAGAAATAGCAAAATAGAAAAAGCACTTTGTTAGGAAACAAAGTAAATAAAAGAGAAAAAGCGAAAGTGAGTTTGTTTGTTTGTTACCTCTTTACGCCTAAATGGCTGAACCGATTTTGATGAATTTTGGTACAGAGATAGTTGGGACACTAGAGACCGACATTAACTAATTTTCAAACCTAAATATCAAACCTGTTTTTGACCTACTTTGATTGAATTATGTTACTACGATTCTTATAACATATTTGGATTCAAAAGATTGTCTCCTTGGAGACTCAAGAAGTTTTTTGCCCATTGCTCTTCAAAGTGATCTACGTTCTGAATAGGCAACTAGGCACAGCAATTTAACATTTATTATGCCTTGTGACTGGGACTGTAGCTTCATATTTTTTAATAATGCCAAAGAGCCTGTAATAGTGAAATAATGCTTTTCGTTTGAGTTTAATATCATTCAACGATCCGATTAAAATCATCCGCTGATGGCAACTTGCAGATGAATTGTGAATGACAGTTTCATACTCCCATATCATCAAATGCATTGATGAAAAGCTGACCAAACGAGGCGATCCCATTGGTCAATGTATCTTCAAACAACCATATTTACGCGTCGTCTACCTACCTACGGTTATACCCAGACAGTCTTTTACCTTACAAAGTAAACAGAGCAACAAGAAAAACAAACAAGGACCGTTTGATCTGACATTTGCAACTAACGTATTGGTACAGAAATTGCAACAGTTTAAATGCTCCGTAAACGCTCTTTGACCTACTCAAACAATTTACTACTCAGGAAAAACCCTCTATATTTCTACGTGGAAATATGACGGAACAAAAAGTATTAACGGTACTTTTTATTTCACAGAACTGCAGTTGTTCAAGTTTATTTACTCCCCTTGTTTGTAACAGTCTCAGGTTTTCTCTGTTTTCATTTGCTGTCTTCAATTACGGCTTAAAGCGTTTCGCTGTGACTTTAGTAAACATTGTTGTTGATATATTTACAGCAATTTGTACGCTAATAGAAAATAAGCTATTCACAGCAATTCGTTTGTAGCTAAATATAAAATAGTTGACAGACAATAACATCGTCTTCTCACTCGCTATTTGCACAATAGACGCCATATTTATTTACCCGCATTGAGATTAAACTTAAATAGAAAACTGGATTGTATTTTATTATAGTCTTTGTCTTTACAAAATATAAATCTTTATTATCTATTGTGATTGTTATTTAGCTTTTACTAAAGCTCATTATTGCTCAATTACTTTCAGGAGTGACAAAGCAATTAACCACAAAGCTGTCGTTATTATTAACACAGAAATATTACCAACACCTTTACTCACGATCGAGAATTTCCCGCCTATTTGTGTAACTCTGAGAGTTATTAAAAGGTGTGATTACCTAACTCGTTAGTCCATGGTCGAGATTTGTCGAAATCCGGTTTCTCACCGGTCGGGCAGAATGCTAAATAGATTTAACAGAATTTAGTTTAATATTATAAACGTAAAAGAAACGCCACCGTATAAAAAAGGTAGGGTAGACCAAAAGCCAGATTAAGCATATCCTCGCAGTACGTTCCAGTGGGATATTTTCTTACCTCCACACAACCGAAGTCGCAGGCTAAAGCTAGCACTCGACATAAAAGGTTTACATAGAACTACCTCGGTGATCTAGTGAGTTCGATAACCAGATCAGGACGAGTAATAAGGGCTTCTCCATTTGCGGCTTGGAACTCTGAACTCGAACTTGGAACTCGGAACATAAAGGGCAATAGAAGGAACATGGGTGAGTTTTAGTCAGTACAAGCCTGACATTCCCCCCGCTCTGGGCGGAGCGGGGAAATTTATTTGATGATTTCCCATCCTCAAAAAAGGGGTATTTCCATCAGGAATTTTCCAGAAGCAACCACGGGCCTATAAAATGGTGCCTTAAACATAACTGGCGAAATGTGGTCACCATTAGGTACACCTCTGTCTTGTACAAAAGTCTGTGTGTGTGAATGCATTACTAACCTTGTAAGAAACCAACATATTCCGAACAAACAGTTTCTAATGACTAACATCTGTTACCTGAATACATTGCTCCTTGCCTCGCAATCAATCGATCATAAGGATTGATGGCTGACCCTCTTAGTCGTAACATTATGCAATCGTTATCAATCAAAACATCTAGATTGATCTGATCGATCGGTTATTAATTTGCGTTAACTTTTGTTGGGAGTTTCTTTAATGTGTAGTTACGTTATTTGAGAATAAAATCTACACAGGAACAGAACAGTATCCAGTTGCTAAGCGCAGTAAGGCGCAGTGGCTAAGCGATCGGCTGCTGCGCTGCGTATCGCGGGTGCCATCCCCGCTCGGAACAAATATTTGTATGACCTACAGATAGTTTTTGCGGGTCTGGCTGTTTGTAAATGCACCCACTAAACATGAGTAACATGAGTAACTAAACATGAGTAATTCCTTCTGTGGGGCTACGTTTTTAATTTTAAAAAAATGCAATCACTACTAAACCAAACCACCACTAATCTATACTAATATTATAAAGCTGAAGAGTATGTTTGTTTGTTTGTTTGTTTGAACGCGCTAATCTCAGGGACTACTGGTTGGAATTGGAAAATTCTTTTAGTGTTGGATAGTCCATTTCTTGAGGAAGGCTATAGGCTATATAACATCACGCTACGACCAACAGGTGCTGAGCAGCGTGGGTGAAACCGCGTGGAACAGCTAGTATTGTATATTCTATCATCACTCGAGTGAAACCGCGGGGCGCAGCTAGTTATAAATATCTCATGTTAAAACCCTATCAAAGAAAATATAAAACAATGAACGCAATAATCCCGTAGTAGTTAATAGTTAAGTTAGCTCCCTGTTCTCATAAAGTTATTATCTCCTTTGATCTTAATGAAGTTAGCTAACCTTCTCGACTGAAACTTCGTTCACTTGTACCATAGACTTGTTCCAATCTTCTGTTTTCCTGGTAGCTTGTGGCTTCAATATCATTACGTCGGCTATATCTAATATATAAAATTATCGTGTCAGAGTTTTCGTTCCCATACTCCTCCGAAACAGCTGGACCGATTTAAACGAAATTTTTTGTACATATCGGGTAGGTCTGAGAATCGGTCAACATCTATTTTTCATAACCCTAAGTAAGCAGCGGGTGAAACCGCTGGGCACAGCTAGTCTAATATATAAAATTCTCGTGTCACAGTTTTCGTTCCCATACTCCTTCGAAACGGCTGGACCGATGTCAACGAAATTTTGTATACATATCGGGTAGGTCTGAGAATCGGCCAACATCTATTTTTCAAACCCCTAAATCAGCAGCGGGTGAAACCGCTGGGCACAGCTAGTGGTATATATAAGTTTGTTTGTTTACTGACAATTCAGTAATAACCACTTTCGGTTAAACTCATCATGGTCTTAATTTGTAGGATAGATCAAGGTTCCGTCTAATTTCAGACTTGAAATCGCTTCCATCTTTTTCGTTGGTAAAAAACAAGAGCTGAATATTTTGTTACGTAATAAATATTTTTTACGGGTGATTAGTTAAATGGACAGTTCTTCTTCAATCCGGAACGTTACGATTATTACTTAAAATAGACTTTACCCGGAATATCATAGGCGTGAAGAACTAGTCACGATAGCAATACACTTGGCTTTTTATAAAATGGCATGTGAACCACGCTACAGTGAAACCAGTATAGTTCCATTTAGTTAGTCTAAATTGACCTTTCAGTTTGGTCCCGTTCCTTCCCGATCTTTCCCTATTTTATCTATAGATTTTTTAGTTACTCAGTGACCTCAATACTAAGTGCATTATAATATAATAAAACGGTAACTACAAAACTACAATACAGTTCGAAGTTTCACGGGCAGCGGTTAGGAACTTTCCACATGCACGGCGAATGTCAATATGGCCGCAGTGAGCTAACTTTAATAACTGCTATACGTATATTTACATGTGACATTTTGTTACGATCTGTATGAAATTGTTTGCGAACTATTTCGTGTGGCAGGAGCTTTAGAAATTGGTTTTGTGGATGATTAAAATTGGGACTGAAAACTCCCTAACAATGACACCCACATTTCGCCTGTTATGTTTTTAAGTCCTTGGTAATAGGGGTAAGCCTATTGCCATCAACCGTGCTCAAATCTAGAGTTCGTGACTGCTACTATAAGAATCACTATGGGAGAACCCAATACCACTTTGCTCAAGCCGAGAATCGAACACAGGACTTCATGCTTTGCAGTCGCGCTATGCACTCGACCTACGAGGAAGTACAACTTAACACGTTCGTTTCAAGACGTTCTCAAGACTTTTTTATTTATGCGTTAACAAAAACAAAAACGTCGCCCTACTCTAGGAATTTCTCCTGTATTGTGGGTGCGTTTAAAAACATTTAAACTCACATAACAAACAGCCAGACTCGGATCAACTATCTGTAGGCCATACAAATATTTGTTCCGTGCGCGAAACGAACCCGCGACACGCAACGCAGCAGTCAATCGCTCAGTCACTGCGCCAACGTGTTGTTTCAGTCCTTGCGGGAAGATTGTAAGGTTCTTAAGGTATGCAAAAACTGTATCTTTAGGAGACTCATTAGGTCTCACCAAAGGGTGGGTTAGTTGAGATACCGCGGCCCCGGAACGTAAAGGGCAATAGAAGGAACATGGGTGGTTTTTAGTCAGTAAAAGTCTGACACGCCCCCCGCTCCGCCCAGAGCGGGGGAATTTATTTGAGGAAACCCGAAAAAAAAGGGTGGGCTAGTTTCGAGATCTTCTAGGCCTACAAAGCACCAGCTGAAAGTTCTTTGAAAATGTTGGCGCAGGGAACGTGTTAACAACAATAAAGAGATAATGGTGGAGGAAAACCCAATCAGTGTACGCATTTAGCCGAACCTAAATTACATTATCTCATACTTAGTACTCAAGTTATTAGATTCAAGCATATTCGAGCGTCTTCGTAATCCGCTTACGAGTGATACGGAATAATCCCCGTTGTTTGTACTGTAACCATGTGGTAATTAATTATTATTATATTCGTATCGTTTAGGATTTTAGGAATGTGATTGTGTTTCTTTTGGGAAAAAGGAGTAAATAAAAGCGTGACGGATGGAGAAGAATGGAACAAAAATATCGTTTCGTCGTAATTTTTTTTTCAATTATGTTGATATACCGTGTATTCCTGTCTTTAATCTCGCAACAAGCTTTTTGAAATCATCAAATAACTGCCCCCGTTCTGGGCGGGGGGGGGGGAGTATCAGTCTTGAACTGACTAAAACCCACCCATGTTCCTTCTATTACTCTTTATGTTCCGGGGCCGCGGTATCTCTTTCGAAAAACCCGCAATCCTGGCAGGTGGTGGCACCTGCTTTTAGTCGCATTGCTTTTAACTTATACCCATGTCATTTAGGTTTTATAAAAATAACTAGTCTGCCATCATTGATTAACTAACCATGTAAGGCAGGTCTCATTCTACTTAACGTATGCAAAATGTTTAGGATATTTGACATAAAAAAATATTTTTTATTTAAATAAGTCATGTTAGACAAACAAAAGTACAAGCATACCCAATAAATTCATTTACTACACATCGCTCCATAACAATAGGGCTAAAAACGAGCGCAAAATATAACTGTGACGGTAGGAACAATAGAATCGAAATCGAAAAGTCGTTTGCTATGCTGCGTATTCAAGCATGGTCGTTCTGTTTCGAACGTTTGTTTCGTTGTGAGAATCGATGCAGAGCGGTATCAGACCATTCTTAATTCCCAACGTTTAAACTCGAACGCGCACTGGCTAACGTTTCTCTCGTTAGTATTCATGATAAAGAAAATCGCATTCGAACGGAAAGTATCGGGAATGTAATTTATTTTTCAATCGTTAATATGTAGGTTTTCAATTTGCATACTGCACTACGCATTACTATGCATTACTTGGCTTACATCGAGAGAGATATATAGTAAATTAAAAACCGGCCAAAAGCGAGTCAGACTCGCGCATCGAGGGTTCCGTACAAATTTTCGACATAAACAGTCATATATTTGGGCTGCGTTGACTTAGAGGATTCGTTGTTGGGACCACAGAGTTGAGTATATTTGATTTTAATTTCAACTTGATACCTCTACGCGTCGCAATCACTAAGAGAGCAAGGGGTCAACTCTGATTATATAGACCTTATTAAAGAAATATATAAGCAAAGTACAGCACGAGTGAAAATAGAAACGGCAGGTCCATCGTTTAAGATTGGACGAGGGGTCAAACAAGGCGATCCGCTCTCCCCCAAGCTTTTCATAGCAGTTTTGGAAAATGCCTTCAGAAGATTGGATTGGAGATATAAGGGAATTAAAATAGACGGCAAATATTTATCACACCTTAGATTCGCGGACGACATTGTCGTACTGTCGGAAGAACCAGAAGAACTACAAATTATGTTAGAGAATCTCTTCAAATATAGTAAAATGATTGGGCTTGAGGTCAACCAAGATAAGACCAAACTAATGACCAATAAAGAACAAGTTCCTATCACGGTCAACTCACTGCCATTACAATATGTGGAAGACTACACATACCTTGGACATATCTTATCGTTTAAAGACTGTAGTGAAAAGGAAGTGAATACAAGGATAAGAAACACGTGGAACAAGTACTGGGCCATGAAAGAAATTTTTAAAAGTTCATTCCCACCTAGCCTGAAAGCTAAAGCCTCGAATAGCTGCTTGATGCCGTGCCTTACTTATGCGTGCCAAACATGGTCACTAACGAAAAAACAGCTAAATAAAATTAGGACATGTCAACGGGCAATAGAACGAAGTTTCATGAACATCAAGCTTAGAGACCGAGTGGAAACCAAATTGATCAGGAGAGCAACAAAGTCAAAGGATGTGATCAAACAGATACTCGGACTCAAGTGGCGATGGGCGGGCCACATTCAGAGGCTAGAACCAGAACGATGGGCCCAAATTGTAACAAACTGGACGCCTAGAAATTTAAAAAGGAAAAGAGGCAGACCTTTTAAAAGATGGAATGACGACATAGTCAAGATAGCTGGTAAGCTTTGGGCCAGAACAGCTAGACTACGTGATGGATGGAAGCATTTGGAGGAGGCTTTTACCGCCGCAGGCGGTCCTTACATAGAACATAAGGAAAATACAAGAGAAGATACCAACACACAATACTAACTAACTAACATAGTAATAAGTCTTTTAATTTAATTTCATATTTTACATTAACAACATATTAACCTTTTATTGTTTAAAGTTATTTCTTTTTTCTCGTACCTATGAATAGTTTGTAAGGAATAATAAAAGCTTTTTTTTTTTTTTTTTATTTATTTATTTTATTACCTCTACGCGTTCCTGAGATAAAGAGTCTTGACAGACAGACAGAAGGATAATAAAGGTTATGTTTTCGCTTTTGAGGCACGGAACAATAAAATTACTCTCTCATTCTTAATTTTGATAGATCGATAAAGTTTTTACGCAAAGGAAACTAAAAATTCGATTGTAATGATTGTAAGACTTGAAAATTTTCTTCTTTTATTTTTTTTTACGACAAGTATGTTTTTCTTTTTACAGAGATGTTTTTGAATTAAGAGCCTGAAGCCACAATTTAGTCTCATCATAGCTGGTTTGAAGAAAAATCGAGACGATAAAATACAGACGACTTCGTTAGATTTCAAAGACACACTAGTCTTTGAAGATTATCCTTCAGCACTAATTAAACGCACTGCGGCGTGTTAGAGTGTTTCAATGTAAATCTTTCTCATATTCTTGATTTGTTTTAATGTGTTTACTAGTTCATACACGCGGTTTCGCGTAAAGTTTAGTAGTTGTCCCACGGAATCATTCTGCCGGGATCAAAAGTATCGTATGTGTTTATCCAGGTTATAAACTATCTGTTTGTCATATTTCAAAATCAAAATACGTTCAATAGTTGTTGTGTGAAAGAGTAACAAACATCCGGACATCCTCACAAACTGAAGCATTTTATAATATAAAAATAGTAGATTATTAACCAAGGGGATAAAGCAGTGTCTTCTGTCGTGGGTGACGATTTAAATCGCGAGTGTAACGAAGGACTCGAGGTTTACTCCCGAGCGTAGCGAGGGTGTTAAAAACTTAAATCACGAGCAAAGCGAGGGATTTAAGACGAGTCCTGAGTGTAGCGAGAGATTTAAGTTTACCCAAGACTAAGACAGCTTTATCACCGAGGAAAATACTCTACTTTTCGTACCATTTGCGAAAAAATTAACACAGTAATAATATGAGATATGCATTTATTAAAGATAATGACATTAAAAGTAAAAGTTAAGATTCGAACATTGGTCCAATTATTTATAAAGAGAGCTACACTTTTGTTTGGTACATTTATTGTTGATGAGTATGATTGCGGCAGCATTTGCACTGATGGAATCCGACAATACACTGTCACTGTCGCTTTGATTTAACAATGTATTTTTAGAACATTAACTTATTTATAAAAATAAACTTAACGTTTATGTATTTGAAGAAAACAAAATTGCGGCAAATTCCTAGACTAATATGTTTTGTCGGAAAAGCAACGGCATCAAGCCTATACGACCTCGTCGGTTTCGGTAATTTTATTTAATAATCATAACTGTATATTAATTGCGTGTTCCTTTTTAAAAAAGATGCTTAATGCTTTATATACCTACAAACTCAATGGTGTAAACACAGATGTAGTTCAGTATTAAGTATTCCAATTTTAAATCACATTCTCTCCCTAGGGGATGAATGAAATTCAGTACAATTTTCTTTCCCTGTTTTTGACAGATTAAAAATGACTATTGTTATGTTCGCTTTTTGTGGCATAGAATGTGACTTTTTTGAGCAAGTGGTACGAAAAATATATATATTAGTACTAGCGCCCTGCAGTTTCAATCGCGTGGTGATAGAATATCCAATATATCTTTATTCTAATATGTAAGCTATATTATTGTGAAGTTATAAATGTTAGCTATTATTAGGCGTCATGTTATGCTTTGTTTATTAAAGAGCTACTGTATGTATTCTTAGTGATCATGCCTTAAGCCCTCAAGCACTTATAGCAAACGTTTATATAGATACATAACATCAATATCAACTGAGTCAAACTTAAGTGTCTGATAACGACTGAGATTATTATATTTGTCATTATTACTAACACTCTCTCTTATCTTCTGGTATTTTCACCTGAAAATACTGATTACTTACAAGTATCAAAACCAACCATCAGTGGTCCACGCTAGCTCTGGCTCTAATGGAAAAGAGGTCTTGGGGAGACACTCTCAGCAGTTTCTTTCGTTCGTACATGAAAACATGAGCAGACAGTAGATTCCCCGGTCTCTCGCCCGAAGACTTGTACATATTCAAACTTACAATAACACCCCTACACATACATACATACATATTTTATATACATATACATACTAGTCATACTACCCCAATAAATATACATATATATTTCGCAGAATCAACAAAGAGGCACAACCGATTTTGATGAATTTTGGTACAGAGATAGTTGAGAACCTGGAGCCGTCTCCAAGTTCTCAACTATCTCTGTACCAAAATTCATCAAAATCATAGGCTAACATGTAATATATACATAGGCTAACGTTTGAGGGGGAGAAAAGGGGAGTTTAAGATATTTTTTTTTTCGATCATCACGCGGGTTAAAGATAGCGTTAGCCCTAAGTAACTATGCCACGCGGACGAAGTCGCGGGTGGAAGCTAGTGTACATATAAATATATCCACTAATAAATAAACACACATACTACAATTTAAAGTATATCCACCGCTTTCATGATGAATAATCCTAAGCCCAATCACAAATCATTTCAATTTCTGATTTGATTGCAATCAGGAAACCATTAAACTTATAACTAAGATTCGAGACATCGCAGAGAATTTGAAATTGTCTTTGAACAAGTAACTGTACCCTATTCATAGTCAAATTGAGGACCAACTGGAATTGATTTGTTAGTTAAATGCTTCTAAACGTGAGAAGGGGTCGAATATTTAGACCCATATACAAGCAATTAAGGATAAGTCAGGGGTGTGCAAATCCTGTCGGGGTTGTGGGTTGTTCGAAAGAGGTACGTAAAGGGTAATAGAAGGAACATGGGTGGGTTTTAGTCAGTAAAAGTCTGACCCTCCCCCCCGCTCCGCCCAGAGCGGTGGAAGTTTTTTGATGTATTCCCACCCCAAAAAAAGGGGGTATGTAAATTCCGATTCGCAAATTGTTAGGAACTGAAAAATTGACGCCCTGTTATTTTTAATTTTTTCTTGTATATATTTTTTATTATTAGTTTGTATGTATAGTTTGTATATAGTAACTAATTTAATACCACGAACATAAAAATACATATTCCCAGAATGCCCAATTCGCGTACATATTCAAAAAAACTACGTTCTAAAATTCAAACGAAAATACTAGTATCAAAGCCATTCCAGAGCTGATCTTCCAAGAAATGGATGTCATACGAACCTATCTGCGAATCGAAAGTTTTGAGAATAAAACATTTCGCGAATACGACTTGTTTTTCAGCTTCACATTTTGCAAGGCGGACATTCTGCGTTGCGTCAAAACTACCTCAGAATCCCAAAATGTATTTGAATAAAGAATAGGATCGAGATTTCGAAGAAGTTTCTGGCTTGTTGCACGTATCGCTGGCTTTTTTTCGTTTTTCTTTTGGGAATTCATCAAATAACTTCTCCCGCTTTGGGTGCAGCGACTAAATCCCATCCATGTTACTTCTTTTGTCCTTAGTGTTTCGGGATTTATCTATTCCGAAAAACCCACAACCCCGGCAGACAGTGGCCCTGGCAGCACCTCTATTGTATCTTTGGCCTAAAATAAACATTTGGTTTAAAAAAAAACACTTTAGGTTCCGAATCTGTGAACCCTTAACATCATCATCTGCCTAGCTTTCTCCCAACTATATTGGGGTCGGCTTCCAGTCCAACCGGATGCATCTCAATATCAGTATTTTACATGAAGCGACTGCCCATCTGACCTCCACAACCCAGTTAGTACTGGGTAATACGATACCCCTTGCTAAGACTGGTTGTCAGACTTTCGCAACACTGATTGCCTGTAACGACTGTCAAAGATGTATAAATGATAGCCGGGACTAATGGCTTAACGTGCTTTCCGAGGCACGGAGGAAACTCGGTATATAACCTTTAACATCGCGCTCCCGAAAAAATGCTGAACGAGTCATTCAAATATAGGTAGACACTATCTCTTGCACCTAACTTTTAATAAAATGTCTCAGCACATACCATGTATTTTTTTTTAATTAGAAATACATTTGCCTAGGATATCTGTTTAAGCCTTAGAGCCTGCCCTTCTTATATCTGATGGCATTAAATGCCCGTTTTATTCACGGAATTACCTCTTGACCCCAATTACTAAGCTACACGGATGTCCTAAAGTTAAGAACTGATCTTCTTTGCCTTTCAAATGAGGGTACGAAGCCTCGATGTTGGTACAGAAGTGGCCGGGACCCTTTACACCAATTTGGAATGTTGATAAGAAGCTTGTTTAACTAAATCTGTTTTGTTTTCTATTTTGTACTTTTTCACCCTTTTTTGCTGAAGATTATAGTTGTGTATTTTGGATCGTGATGGCCCAAAGATTACGGCATCGCCTCTCATGTACGAGGTTGTGAGTTAAATTCCGGGAAAATACCACAATGTGATTTTTCAATTCATATATAATTTTATAAATTTGTCTTGGACATCACAGACATCGATGAAAGAAAACATTTTGAGGAAACCTGAATTTATGATTTAATATAAGTGCATTATCCTTATAGGAAGAGGCCTTGTCACAAACTGACAATTCACAATATTAACCATTTTATAAATTTTAACGTAATTCATATTATTATCTTATTATGAATCTGCTACAGTGGCCATTTTAGACTCCCAGACTGTTGACCTCTGAAATTATGGTAATCTCCAAGTCCTAAGCTAAACCTCACCAGTCACTTTTAAAAGTTATCAAAGGATATTATAAAGTTGTGAAAGTAAATTTAAAACCACCGAACTCTTCAGCCGTTAACGCGTGAAAAAGGTATGGTCTACACACAGATAGACACTTTCATAGTGATTATAAATTAGTATCATTCTTTTCATAAAGATGATTTTATTTTGCAAACATGGGTAAGACCAAAATATATTGAAAGTTTCAGTCATATTGTACCACGTAGTCATGCAAAAGTTTCAACACATTCAACTTATAACTAGAAAATACAATTTAAAAATATTACACAAAAAATGAATATGGTTCTTAATTTTTTTTTTAAGGTTTTCACTTATATTGTAAATAGCTTTTGCCAGCGGCTTAATTCGCGTTAAATTCGGGGTAACACAGTTCCCCTTTCCTGATTTACAGGTACCTACTACCTGTAGTTTTTGCCCTTGTGCCTTATTTATTGTAATAGCAATGCCAAGTTTTCCTTTACGGGAAGTAAAGGAAAACTTGGCATTTTTTTCTCTCTTATATCTTAATCTTTTTTGTTTTTACGTTAGCCTAAGTCCGTTTCCAGGGTCCCAACTATCTCTGTACCAAAATTCATTAAAATCGGTTTAGTCATTTAGGCGTGAAGACGTAACAAACAAATACACTTTCGCTTTTATAATATTAGTAAGGATGATTTCACCACTAAAAATCTTCGGAGTCGTTTTTAAACAATTTTAGCGGAAGGTCTTTCTAGCTTTTTGGCAACTTATTAAAAATAACTGGAGCCATGCAGTAGACACTTTTTCGCATTAGTGCTGTCTTAGCTTGCTCCTGACACAACAAGCTATTTTAGCGTTTATTGCGGGGAAACACGTCAGCTACACGTCTGAAACAACTCGGGTTCATCTTCTGTATTGGTGACAATTCTACACCTAGACTCACGGGGGTGAGTGCACGAAATAGGATGATGGTGACAAAGACGAGAGCGTCACTTCTGCCCGAAGCTGTTCATAGACCGCTCTACGGAACCTTCGATTGTTCTTCGTCGTTTGGATTTCCAGCTAATGGGTTAAAGAATCATTCTCATCATTATCTCATTATCTATAATATATATGTATTTATAAATTATATAAGTATGTATATCAGTTGTCTGGTTACCATAACACAAGCTCTGCTTAGCTTGGGATCAGATAGCCGTGTGTGAGTTGTCCCAAGATATTTATTTATTATTCGAGAAACATTCTTTGGGCAATCATGATTTCGGTGCCCTTGGCGTGCGGTCATCGATATTACAGTAGCTTTTAGCCCTGGTCGGGGGCCCGGTTAAGCAAAAAAACAAAAACTGACACAACCCGGTACGTACTTCATTATATTGCACATAATTATTTCGTTTAAATCTTTCATGAAACACCTGACTTTAGCTTTCACGGTATAATTAACGCGTGAAATGGTAATTTTATGTAAAGTCTTACAGAATGGTTTTCATGGAGTATTCCGTGTAATATGCTCTTGTTCTAGCCTCAAGCTTTTATACTTAAAACATGGGAAGTTTAATTTTGAACAAAATATTTTATTTAATTCTCGAGTAAAATCAGAACAAGCTTGTTTTGACACTAAATTATAGACTCCAAATTTCACTGCTCAGTTGGCACAGTAAATAAGCGATTGCCTGCTGAGCCGCATGTCGCGGGTTCGAACCCCGCACGGAACAATTATTTGTATGACCGACAGGTAGTTGTTCCGGGCTGTTCGAGTATGTGTGTTTGTAAAAGCACCCACGAGTCAGAAGTAATTCCTAGTGTGGGGCAAAATTTTATAAAAACAAAAAATATATTACAAATTATCTCCAGCATCACCCATTCCAACCACATCACATCACCCTGTTAATTGACTTTTAAAGTGACCACGAAGTTCTCCATATCAACCAATAAAATATCTGCGTTATTTCCATTTTGAAGATCAAACCCGTCCACAACCATTCACGTTTCGTATTACACCCGTACTCCAGACTAAACCCAGTCTAGCCCACAACAGCTTAGTATATAAACAAACCTCCAAGCGGAGCTTTGTTTCTATTTTTATACCCGGGACGTGTGTGTGGCGTGTACTTGTGTATCTTGGATCTTTCCACGCCGTTCGCCTGCACGATGCTTACAGCCGCAGGATGATCGGCTTACGGCTAAACTCGATGCAATCTCTGTGCCGACCGACGTCGACCCCGTTGCTACAAGTATATTGAGTATAGCTACATATTTAGGTGCAATGTCTTCCCATCCTGGGAAATAGACAATATTTATTTATTTTTGACGTATTAGGGAAGGCCGCTGCTTTTCTTACGAAATGTTGTTATATTACAGCTATAATCTCCAAAGATAGAGATGTGCCAACTATCGCGACTACTAAGCAAGTCATGTACTTATGTGGTAGATAGAGGTGTGCCAACAATCGAGACCACTGGGCAAGTCAGTATGACTTGTTGCGGTTTGGTCGAAAGAGATACCGCGGCCCTGGAACATAAAGGGCGGAAAAGGGAACAGGGGTGGGTTTCAGCTAGTAAAAGTCTAACACTCTTCTCCGCTCCGCTCAGAGCGGTGGAAGTTATTTGATGTTTTCCCGTACGCAAAAAAGGTCATGTATTACTTATCTCAGTTCATAAACGACTAATTAAATAGCTTTTGGCTGGCTATTTTAGTCTAGACTATATTGGTTTGAAAATTCATATTTTTAGGGTTCGTTACTTAAAAGGAAAGAACGGAAGCCTTATACGATTACTTAGTCGTCCGCCTGTCTGTCTGTCAATTTATTTCGTGAACACGTGGAAGTACCAAATTGAAATTAAAACCATTTACTCAAGTCTCTGGTCCCTTCATGCTGAGTAAAATCAACTCTCAATGTCAACACAGTCAGAAAATATGGCCGTTTATGTCGCAAGTTTGTACGGAGCCTTCGGTATGTGAGTCTGACTCGCTCTTGGCCGGTGTTAAACCGTTGCCCCGCTCTATTAATTTCTGTCTGAGCACTTGAACTGACATACACAAATATTCAGACCCGGAACAACTACCTGTAGGCCATACAAACATTTAATCAAAACCTGCGACAAACAGTCAATTGATAAGCCATTGCGCCAAATTCTGCCGTAGGTTTCTATTGATCACATAGTCTAAATTCAGTCTATTTTTAGTGAAAGACTTAGGTACTTCTTAATTCCAATCTAGGCTTAGATTGTAAGTAAGTCTTTAAGAAGCTTACTTTTCCTGCTTAAATGAAACATAAAAGGAAAATCTTGAAAGACGAATCAGAATTTAAGGTCACCTTAATCCCCGTGTTACAAGAATATTCTGAACTATCAAACTTATTTCAAGAGACTTAAGGGCGCGTAAAACGAAGGAGGAGACGTTTTGCCCTAACCCAAATCTTGGTTACTCAAAATACGTTCTGCTGGTAGAATAGTTAAAGACAGCCAGCATACGCTACAGGAAGAGACTTCATTCATAATGTCAATTAGTCATGTGTAAAAAAAAATAGGACCAAATGACAACCACCACCTTTCTAGTAAAAAAATAATCATCAAAATCGGTTCACCCAGACCAGAGTTATGAGGTAACTGACATAAAAAAACATAGGGTCGAATTGAGAACCTCCTTCTTTTTTTGAAGTCGGTTAAAAATCAACAACATCCCAACATTAGATAGATATTGGCGCCGTCGGCAACTTTCAGAATGCAATTTCTTATGTTATCAACAAAAAAGGAGAACGTGCTTGTAATACTTTAAGAGGCAAATCTGTAGCAGCTTTGGTTATATGCAAAACGAATCCTGGAAGCCACTTAACGATAAAGACGTTTTCTCATAAACTTTCAAACAAATGCCATTTTATTAAATTCGTTTCTCTAAGACTGTAATGAAGATACTGAGAAGGATATTTGCAGTTTATGTGACTTGTCGGAAGGTATTAGCCGTTTATTATGCACACTTGCAGAGTCTGCGTCAAAGGTCGAAACAGTTAAAATTGAAAAATATTCATGGTGTTTTAGTCCCACGGGTGGGACTCGGGGCTCCTCTCTGTGAAAACCAGCGTCATTAGGTAAGCTTGGCCCCACTCTATGTATTACTACTGTATTGTGGGTGCGTTTACAAACATTTAAACTCACATACACGAACCAGATCCGGAATTCTATATATATAGGCCAAACAAAAACTATGTATCTGTTCCGATCGGGGATCGAACCCGCGACACGTAGCAGTTGATCGGTTAGCCACAGCGCCAACCGTGTCGTCATTAATCTGGCATTAATAGCATTTATTTATTAGTTTTGATTAATATTAAGGTTTTTCTATTTTTAAATACAATTCTTTTCTTTCTTTCTTATGCCTTCGAACTTGTTTCTGAAACGTTACGAAGCTTCGTGTGCGTAACGTACGCATTGGCTAACACGCTTGTCTATGCTTCCCAAAAATATGTACCTACATCAGAGGTTATTTAGGTATGTTTGTTTTTCTAAATTGCTATAGTTATGTTTATTTAAGTAGATAAGTGCATGTCTAATCAGAGAAGAGATTTCTAAATAAAATAAGCGGTACCTTTGTGCTCTTTTGTCTGGTTGTATTTTTTTTTCCAAATTATGTATTTTGTGTGTACATAGTTGTTGTAAGAGAAAACAGTTAAGGCATAGGAAATCTCAGCAGGACTCTCATATTAGTTATTTGGCACAAAAACCCACTGTACTCATTTGAGAAATCATGACTCTGTGTGGTATCAATTAAATCCTATAAGATTGAGTAGATTTGGACATTCTAGTTTCAAACCGAGCTCAACCACGTACTATCAAAGGAAAGCACATAAATTGCCAATTACTACAGAAATTGGTTTGTAATTTACTAGTTCCTACCTTCTTGTTCAAGCATAGTGGTTTAAATGATAATTTTCTCTGAGATCTTGGGTCGGTTGGTACGGGGTCTGGAAATGTTTACGTAACAAGAAATGGTTGCAATTTCTCGACGAAATGCTAGAATTTACCTTTTCTTTTTGAACGTATAAAATCAAAATATAACAGCAACCGAACGAAAATCATGCCTGTCATCTCCGAAAGATTAGGGAGAGATGTAGGTACAATAACAATTCACCAGAAAATTTTAAGTCCCGATACAGTAAACACAATAACTGGGTACAACATTGTAAAACCAAATGGTTTTAAATTATCCATAGAGTTTCTTATCGATGCTTCTCCATAGGAAACGACCACCCGAACCGCCAACCTTATCTCGACTTTTTATAAATGCCCATGTAGGCTCAAATCTAAAGCTCTTCTTAAATGCCCCTGCCCTGGTCGAATGTTTTTTGGGAACGGAGTAACACGTTCTTTTCATTCTCGTCTGTCAACCGTCAAACAATCCATCCACAGTTTCTTGACCTTCGTTCTCAGCTATCCATCAACAATTATATTCATAACTCTTGAAGTCGCATGCATATATTTCATACTTTCTCATCACATAACCTTACCAAAGGATTCGATGCCTTTTCACCTTTTCAGTGACTGATTCATGCTTTCATTCTTGTCTGCACAATTCTAAACTGAAACACCAATAATACTTTACACAGTCTGGGAGTCGTCGCGATAACTCATGCGACTGTTAGACTCTGTTATTATAAAGAGGAAATATTTCTTTGTTTGTTTGTACCGAAAAGGCTCCGAAACGACTTGACCTATTTTGATCATTTTTCCCCAATAGAAAGCTTAATTATCACAAAATTACACAGACTATATAACATTACGCTACATTACTTAAGAGCTGAGCAGATGGTGACACTTCTTGGCACAGCTAGTTCAAGATAAAATTATACAGAATTAATCAAATTGAATACTAAACGCTTTAATAGACATTCGTTCCTAGACTATAGACAGCTTTAGTTAAGTCAAAAATCTTCGTAACAGTGTTGTTTGTAGAGAATCTTACAGTAAGTCGTGTCTTCATTATAAGTTGACTGAAGTAAATAGATACTTCAGTTATAAAGTTATCAGCGTGTAATTAAATCGGCGGCGAGATGGGAAGCCAACATTATTTGTTGCCATCGTGAGTAAAACCTGGCTTTTTTTTGGGGTGGGCAACCATCAAATAACTTCCGCCGCTCTGGACGGAGCGGGGGAGAGTGTCAGACTTGTACTGACTAAAACCCACCCATGTTCCTTCTATTGCCTTTTAAGTTCCGGGGCCGCGGTATCTCTTTCGAACAACCCTTAACCCCGGGTGAAACCTGGCTGAGGTTGGCACAAATATAGATAGACTGATATCCAGCAGTGTGCGAAGTTGGGCTGTGAACTACTTGAAATGAAGCGAGTCTAGCACGATTTTCTTTTTAACGGCACGTTGGGCTTGGTGGTTGAGCGATTGACTTCCATGCTGCGTATCACAGGTTCGATCCCCGCACGGAATCAATATTCGAAATGATAAATGATGTTTATTTTGCAAATAGGTTTTCACAAAAACTTTAACACGTCTTTTTATAAAAAAAAAAATGGGATTCGTACTCGACTACTTTGAGAAGAAACAGCCGAAACAAACTTAGAGGTCACAGTCTCTTTTTAAGTCCAGACAAAAATCTTGGTCAACTTACATGAGGACTATGCAGATTAGTGTCTGAAATGGTATTTTATTAAGAAAGCACCACACAGATTGAGTGGCCCTGTCCAGTCAGTGCAAGCATTTGTCAGTTATCGTGTAGCTCGACTCATAACTCAAATTCAAATTCAAATTCATTTATTGTTTCTCAAGGACCACTCAAGGAGCTCAACTCAACTGTATGACGAACAGGTAGTTGTTCTGGGTCTGGCTGTTTGTGTGTGTGAGTTTAAGTGTTTGTAAACGCACCCACGACACGATATCGAAGAAATTCCTAGTGTTCCCTATAGTTTAAAAAAGTACAATAAAAAATAAATTCCTGAGAGAACGATGATATTAATTGTATTCTATGAAGCTTTTTAATGACACACGGCGTTACGTTACGCTCATTAGGAATTTAATGAATGAACTACTTTTAGATAACCTTGACCTTTTACGTAAAACTTATTTAAAGTTGGATCACAGGTCGGCCTTTGTACAGCCGATTATATCCTATTACCTTCTAGTGGTGAACATCCCTAATGTGAAACATAACCTTCCTTTTTTTGCGGATAGGAAATCAACAAACAACTTCCCCCGCTCTGACTTTTACTAACTAAAACCCACCCATGTTCCTTCTTCTGCCCTTTATGTTTTGGGACCGCATTATTATTTATTTATTATTTATTACAACTTTATGCATAAGTAAAGACTTAATGCCTTAGGCATTTTCTACCACTCTACCTTAGGGTGATGCAGAGACAAAAAACAGTAGGTGCAATATCAGAAAAAAGGGTATTTATACATTATATACATGTACATATATATATATATATACATGTGAAGGTCAAAAACCTTTTGTTTTGTTTTTTGTATAATTCAATTTGAATTTGATATTTTTCATAGTTTATTTCATTTTTTGAGTTTGGATACTCTACAAGTATTTTTACAACATCTTATGCTATACATTTATTTAGAATAACAACACATTAGAGAATGTAATAAAAGTTGTTTGGTCAAAATACGAACACAAACTGAAAAGTTATAACGTTCTTAAAGTATTTTTTTAAAAACAAAAAAAATCGTATCCGGCTTAAAGTGAAACTTAGGACATGGGGTCTAGGTCTGAAAACTAGCACATGACCCCCTCAAACTCCCAAAAAAATTTGTCGGTCCATGCGCCAAACACCCTGTATATACGTAAAACAACATTATATAAAGTAGGTCAATATCTCAGTCGGTCGGTTTGTCAGTATCTCTTTCGATCAAACCACAAACCGCCACCTCGGCAGGCGGTGGCCCAGACCCCTGATTTGCTGACATCTCTTCGAAGCGCGCCTGGACATGAACACGCCGTCAACACGGCCTGTCGCCACTAGACGGACGGACTACGGAGACAGAAATTCATGGCAGATACATATTTGTCTCACTAATAAGATCATATTAGTACATAATAATATAATATGGGCATTATGTAAGCTCGATCGGATTCCAATTACACAATAACTGGCGACGCTTCACACTTGATTTAGCTTTAGGCCCTAGCAGGAGTGCGTGGAGTAAACGCAATGTAAATACGCCGATTTTCTATCAAAAGTACAATTATTCTCATTTTATTTAAATTATTTGCAACGAGCATAGTCAGTATCATTCATGGATATGAATACACTCTTAAGAACATAACACTATAAGGTTTGAAACGAATAGTTTTAGTTTAAAAATTTACGTAACGTTTACGCCACGCACTCGTGCTAGGCCCTTTTTTTAGGGTTCCGTAGTCAACTAGGAACCCTTATAGTTTCGCCATGTCTGTCTGTCCGTCCGTCCGTCCGTCCGTCCTCGCTTAATCTCTGTGACCGTTAGCACTAGAAAGCTGAAATTTGGTACCAATATGTATATCAATCACGCCGACAAAGTGGTAATATAAAAATTTGGAAAAAATGTTTTATTAGGGTAGCCACCCTATATGTAAAGTGGGAAGTGATTTTTTTTTTAATTTCAACCCTTACGTGTGATATATTGTTGGAAAGGTATTTAAAAATGGGGGTTTACTAAGATCATTTTTTGATAATGTCAATAATTTCGGAAATAATCGCTCCAAAAGTAAAAAACAATGTGTCCCCCCCCCCCCCCCTCTAAGTTTTGAACCATAAGTTTAGAAAATATGAAAAAAAACTGAAAAGTAGAACTTTATAAGGACTTTCTATAAAAATCATTTTGAACTTGATTGACACAACAGTTTTTGTACAAAAAAGACAAAAAGTTGTACAAAATAATTTCTGGACTAAGTTTGTAGTATAATCGTTTCTTTTGTTATCGCATTTTTTGTAACTTTGTTTACATATTTTATTATCCTGAACGTATCTTTTTTCAAACAAAAAAATAATTATTGAAATCGGTTCTCGCAATCCAAAATTACCACCGAAATTGCACGTCTTTGTATTAATTAGTAACCCAATTCCCCGAGAGATGGCGCTGTAGGTACTTATTACATTGGATCGGGTATTACCAAATTGTTCGGTTGGCCTCATAACTGGGAACACTTATTGTAACGGACGGAAAACTACGGAACCCTACACTGAGCGTGACCCGACACGCTCTTGGCCGGTTTATTCATATTCAAATGGCTGAAACTATTCCATGATTAAATGTAGGGTTCCCCGATGTACAAAAAGATTTCCGGACATCAAGCAAAATTACGTAGTTCTTTAAAAAAAACTGTACTGCTTCTTTTTTCGAAAAATAAAAATATATTAATATAAAAAAATTGAATAAAATTACATCATAATAACGTGGCAATACAGCTGGGCATTTTTCCGGATGACGGTCAAGTTGACGAAGTTTTTGGCGCCCTGTAATAATGTGAACTAACTAGTACGTATTTCGATTACTAGTTTATAAACGTTAAAACAATTCCATAACTGGTAATATTAAAATAATTTTACTCTTTTTTAAATTATCTTTACAACTCCCCTGCATTACGGACACAGAGCTAAAATTCCGGAGAAGTCCGCAAAATTTCGTAATCAGGGAAAGCCTAGTTAGATTACGCTAAACGATTAAACGGTTTTTATGAGGCACTTGTTTTTACTTAACTTGACACTTTCCGTAAGTAAGTAAGTAATTTATTTAGGTGTGGAAGTTCTGATAGTTAAAGCAATTTAATCTAACTGTCGATGTTTGGAGGTTTGTTACGCTTTCACGTTAAAAGTTTGAACAGATCGATGGGAGCTCGTTTGTATTCATTTGTTGTTTATTTATTGATCAGTACTAAAACTGGGTATTAGAAAGAAAGAAAGAAAAATATTTATTTGTCGCAAATTACGACGAGCACACAAAATAAAAATAAACATGTATAGCATCACAAACATTTGCATATACATACATGGGACAAAATAAAAATAGCTTGCATGTCATGACTGCGACAGCTAGGTCTCACACTCAGCATGATACTGTGCTATGGGAGTTTACAGCACAGTGCTGGTTTATTTAATGTTGACTCAAGTTACAGAGTGCTTTTTTGAGAGATTATACTGAAAATTAAGCGTTTATTCACATCTATATATTATTTATAAACTTATTATACAAAAAACAAAAATATGTAGACAGCTGTTTTATTGCTGCTTGTTTTTATTATTCCTTGTCTGGTATTGCAGTAATTAATAAATATAAATATTGCAGTAAAAATAGAATGTTTTTAATTTTACAAGTATGAGTTATTCTGAAAATTAAAAAAAATGCAAACAACCATTAAATTCTTTAGCGAACAGTTTGTTTAAATTAATCGCACAGGTTAATAAGTTGAATGACAATTGGAACAAACATTTTCATTTTTCATATCGTCTGTATTTATTTCAGTAAACGATATGTGATAAATAAAATCTGCAAAATTGAAGAGCGTTAAACAAAGTATTGCATATATATATTTGGGGTTCATTATACTTTTTAAAGTACTAGGTACCAATTGAAAAATGAACTTTTTTTGTAGGGAGTACAAAAGGGTTAACAATAATTAAAACAACATTCTGACTTGTGATACATCCATTACTGTTTTCAAACTTTCATGATTGTTTCATTGGAACTACTCTTCATTTATTTATATATTTTTATATTTTTACATATTTCTTAGCAAAACAAAAAAAAAACATTTAAAAATATAAAAATAGTAGCCCACCGGTATCGGGAACAGGGTCCAAGCTACCGGCAGTCAGGGCTCCAGAGAAAGGAACCTCCTAACAATACGAGCCGTGTCCAGGAGTACCGCTTTCTGTATCAAGCCCTTGATCCAGCCGTCTAACGAGAGCCTTCTCAGGTGTTGGTCGAGGCTCTTGGCAATTAAGCCATTGGCTGTAACGACTATCGGCACAATGATCGCTGAGTCCACGTCCCACATATCGACAACCTCGCGAGCCAAGTCAATATACTTGATTTGTTTATCTTTTTCGGCTTTCACAAGGTTCTCGTCATGTGGGACCGTTATGTCAACAATCATTGCGCGCCGCTCTGATCGATCCACCACCACTATATCAGGTTTATTTGCAACAATACTCCTATCAGTGATGATCGATCGATCCCAGTACAATGTGATATTGCCATGTTCGAGAACTGGGTCGGGCACATACCTATAGTACGGCACTTCCGATTCCACAAGGTTGTATTTAAGAGCAAGTTGCTAATGGATAATCCTGGCTACAAGGTTGTGTCTGTGCAAGTACTCTCCGTTAGCAAGGCGAGAACAACCAGAGATAATGTGACGCATTGATTCACCCGGACGGCATGCCCGACATATGTCAACCGTGCCGTCCTTCACAATAAATCTCCGGTAGTTATTCGTCATCATAACTTCATCCATGATTGCACAGACAAAACCTTCGGTTTCTCCAAAGAGGTCCCCGGAACGTAACCAGGCTACGGACGCTGATTGATCTACATCGGGTCCATATAGGACCCGGAAAAAGCGTCCGTGAAGCTCCTTACTCTGCCATACCTCCTTGCGGTCGTTAGTGTCAAGCACTACAGGTTTGCGCCAGATCTCTTTAGCCAAGGAGAGCGGGGTGAGGCCTTTGTCCACTGCAACCACATCCCGATGCATTCCCACGTCTTTTTCTAGGAAATATTCCCTGAGACTGCATATCTCGCGATTGTGGAGAGTCTTGGCGTTTAAAAAGCCTCGACCTCCACAACTCCGCGGGATATACAGTCTCATAACCGAGGAACGTGGGTGATGCATACGAAATGCCGTTAACAATGTACGGACCTTCCTATCCAGGGCGTCCAGTTCTGTTTGAGTCCATTTGAGTATGCCGAAAGAGTACATCAAAACCGGCATGACCCAACCGTTGAAAGCACGCACCTTGTTTCCGCCTGATAAAAGACTATTAAATACTTTCCTCAGGCGGCCAAAGAAGCGCTCCTTCAACGATTGCTTCATGTCAGCAACATTGATGCCCAGCGCTTCCGACATCCCCAAATACTTGTAGGTTTCGGTTGCTGAGAGGGATCTAAGGTTTATGGAATCTGAGAGCTGGGGGAATCTGAGAGCTGGGGAACTACTTATTATTATTATTAACGAACTTTTAATTATTATTTTCAGGTAATTCCATCTGACGTTAACAAATGTGCTACAGGTAACAATTACGTATTAAGTCAAAACTTATCTGAATCTACGTTAAGGATTAATATATTTATTAAAAAAATAAAGGTAAGTCCTTTACATGAGAATAGGACAGCCTTAAGCTAATATTTTACGCGTGGATTAATAGTTTCCGTTCCCGGGGGATTTCCGGGATGAAAACTATCCTATGTCCTTTCTCGGGTCCCAGACTATATCTGTACCAAATTTCATTAAAATCGGTTCAGTGGTTTAGGCGTGAAGAAGAGACAGACAGACAGAGTTACTTTCGCATTTATTATATTAGTTTAGATAGTTTAGCTTTAGATTAATAAGTTAGTCACTACCCTTAACATTATTTATTATACACCTTTCCATTGTAATTGATTGATTGTCCATTCAGTTTTTGAGAAAGGTATTATTTGCCATGAAATATTTGTACACACGATGGCACATCGATCTACACATAACCATTTTAACCTGATCTCTGTCATGTGTACCTAATTTAGAGTTGAATTAGTATAACTTTTTATACATGCGGGTATGTGATTATTCATCTGAGCTCCTTCAAATGTCAATATTTTATTTCCAAACATAAGTCTCGTTTAATTAAAAGAGTAACTCTAGAACAAGAAACTAAAGATACTCCTGTCGATTCTGTTATCACAAACTAAACTACTCTGAAAATCAAAAACATTTAGTTTATTTCAGTCAAACGAAGTTTCCTCCTCTAAAAGTGTCAAAACTTAACCATATTATAGTTTCAGTAAATGGCTATTTCACTGTTCTGAAATTATCGTTTTTTCAAATAGGGGTTATCAAGCTTAATCGCACTATTTTTAATCGCGACTAAAATGGTTTGAAATAAAATTAAATCAGTCCAGTTCAATCCGGTGATTCATCAGAATCAGCACCACCATACACCCGACATTACCCTTAACATATCATTCAGATACCACGTTTTGTAAAAGACAGAATACATAGAAATTAGTCACTCCTACTAGTAAGTGGTTACTGAATTATACTTCGAAGGCGTGTACTAAACTTTACCCGCTGTCCTACTCGGGTGTACGTCAGAAAATCTCACGGGAAAAAACATCCTATAAACTTTCTCGAGGTTTTTCTATCTGTAAATCAACATGAAATCAATTAAACAAACTAATTTTCATACATACGCATAATATTAGTTTGGAAAAATAATTGTTCTTAAAAAGATAAGATGTAATCGACACGAAAAAAGCGAAGAACCGATTGCTCCCGAAAAATCGCTCTGAATGCTGATTGTTCTGACCTAATTTCGCTTACGATCAAACAAAAGGGAGCTTGATTACTGCGAATTCATTTCAGTTTCCTTTAACGTACACTTTTATCTATGGCAAATGTGCAAACATTTGCCATAGTATATATAATGGAACTTTTTGAAGTTCTCGTACAAGTTAGTTACATTGGATCTGATCCACTAACAACCTAAGTAAGAACTGCGGTTTACTGACGGAGCAAACCGTATCCGTCGGTTTGTCTTCCACCTTGTGTAATAATACAAGGTGGAAGACAAACCGACGCACAAACGAGTATTAATCGGGATTGCGGGTTGTTCTAAAAAGATACCGTGGCCCTGAAATACACACAAAGGCAAAATAAAGAATATGGATGGGTTATAGTCAGTAAAAAACTGTCACTTCCTTTTATTTATCCCGTTCTTCCTCTTTTCTACTCTCCTACTTCCTCGCTTTGTTTATTGTTATCCGTGATGATATCGAAAAACTGAAAGCCCTTGTTGTGCTAAATGAGAAACAAGCACTTCTATGAAATACATTCCATGTTGAACCTAATCGCAATGCAATAAGAGGCATTTATGAGGAGTGTATTGAAAAAAGAAATGTTTTAAAATTACCAACAAAAAAAACGATTATTATAATATTTAAATAAAACTTCGGTAATTAAAGTGGGGGCTTAAAACTAGGTACGGAATAAGTGGTTACGTCGGTGTTCCTCCCATTTTGTACACATCGTACCACATTAAACCAGTCACCAATAAGTTACAAGTAAATAACGCGGATTTGATACATAATTATTTCCATTTGCAACGTCTCCAAGACGCAAACCAGTCGTAAAATAAAATATCTTTGGGAACGAATGCTGGCGCTGGTCCAGCCATGTTAAGCTCTAGTTTTAACTTTCGTTTCACTTTCAGCAAATGGAAAACGGATATATAATAGCTTTGGCTGTCGTCCCAAGTTATACAATATTAAATTTCTCTTGAGATATTATATTTCTGGGCAGATGTGGGTTCGGTGGGATAAAAAGAAAGCGTGATTTTAGAGTGGGATCTTCACCCATAATCCTTTAACAAAAAAATGAAAGTGGGTCGTTTTTCTTGGTATGGACATGCAATGAGGAGGGACGAAATACATATGACTGAAAGTGTAATGAATATGAATGTTGATCGATGGAGAGTAAGTTGTGTAAAGAATGATATGAAAGAGAATGAAATATAATATCGTGATGTCTGACAAGGAGAATGGGAAAAATCGTAGTGCAGATAATGGAGATCTTCGCCCGTCACTCAGTTCTGATATAGAATATATAGACATGCTCTATTGTTGTCTATTGTTTGCCACATCCGTTATACTATCGCGAAAATCCATTATTTTTAACCGACTTTGAAAGAAAAGAGGTGGTTATCAGTTCGACTGTACTTTCTTGTTTTTTTATTATGTTTTTTACCTCAGTACTTTGAACTGGGTGAACCGATTATTTTGTTTCTATTTTATTTAAAAGCCGGTGCCTCCTGTGTAGTCCAATTTCAAATTGGTCCTGTTTTTACTATGGCATCCCTGCAAAAACCATATAAGTCTTCATTTTTTCTTCTAACATATATGGACGATATATTAATAGCAATGTAAAATAAATACTCGATGAGAAATTGTGTGAGATACCATAATACCAGAACTAAAAAACCTAAAATAAAAAAAATGCTAAATCATAATGACTTCGAAAAAAACAAATGAAACCAAAGTCACAAACTTCCAAAAATAAATTTATTTTCCGTCTCTTTAGTGTTTATTTTTATGAAATTACAGTATTATTAACCTTTCCAATGTTTGACCACACTGCCTACATCACTTTACTCCGCGATCGATCGCCGTAGCAAATAAACCACAAGCCTAATTAAAAACACAACATACACACGGCCGCAACTATCCATCGGATACCAATGACCCTACCCACAAGGGGTTGAATCCTTGCACAGATATTACTCCCAACATAAACCTTATAACAACGAGAACAGCGTAAAATCAGAGGTAATGCAAGGTTGCAAGGTTTAAATTTGATTATTTCCTATCCGAAAAATAAAATCATAAATTTTTATGTTAAACTTTTTGCTTTTATCTTCCTTTTTATGTTCTGTGGTAGTAACAATTCGGTTCCCTGATCAAATAGTCTAATTTTAATAAATCTATCTTTATTAACGAAGAATGGAAGCAATAAGACACCTCACCAGACGTAACAGTTCTGCCCACATGCACTTTCCCCTACTTATTTAAAACCATTACAATCTTTACGACAAAACTACTTTTCATTTTCCCTTATTTAATACTAGCTTTTCCCAGGGCTTCGCTCGCGTTAAATTCGGGGTAACACAGTTTTTCCTGATTTGCAGGTACCTGCTACCTGTAGTTTTTGCTCTTTGCTCTTTGCCCTTATTTATTATATTAGCAAAGCTAAGTTTTCCCTTTTCTTCCCACTTTCTCACTCATTTTTCACTTTATTTTAAAGAAAATAGCCTATGCCCGTCTCCAGGTTCCCAACTATCGCTGTACCAAAATGAATCAAAATCGGTTTAGCCATTTAGACGTGAAAACGTAACAAAGAAACAAACAAACCCACTTTCGCTTTTATAATATTAGTAAGTATTTCACAAAAAATACAACCCTTTTCTCAGCGACAGGGGTTGACTCGACAAAAACCCTTCACTTGTCTTTAAGATTTATTTCTACAAATCCGGCTGATCGAACCAATCAGTAACATTTTCCCAAATCCTTACTTTTCCCTTAATACATAAACTATTCAATTATCGCCAGGCACAGAAATAAATAACCTATACCAACACAAGTATATAAAGCAAAAAGTAAATGGCTACCTCTTAATTCTCCGTAATGTATCGTGCAGTGCCGCCTTACCGTCGTAAATAACCTAAGTAACTCGGAAAATGTGCTTGACGTATCTTTTTTCTTCAATCGTTGCCCTTGTGGGTGCTTTGACAAACATTTAAACTCACATACACAAACAGCCAGACCTGGAACAACTACCTGTCGGTCACACAAGTAATTGCTCCGTGCGGGGATCGAACCTGCGACACGCAGCGCAATCGCTTAGCTACTGCGCCAACCGTGCGTTCAAATGTTTCTGTAATACTTACAACAAAAACGTAAGCACATAAACTAAGTCATAATTTAACCATTTATGTCGTAAATCATGTTCATAGCGATTTATGATTTCAGTACAATAGCAAGGAGGACGCAAAGATTTGTCAGGTTGTTTTTTTTTTGGTCCTTGAGACATAATTTATGGTAGCAAAAATATAAAGTTGTCTTTCGTTTTGCGGTTCGACTGGTCCACTAACCATATGCTTATCTACCGTAGATATTTTGTTATTATTATGGAAGGTTAATTGCCTTAGGAGAATGTTTGAATGCAGAGTTTAAAATGTTTTTTTCATTTAACTTTTACTGTTCCACTCCTGGGCAAAAGCCTCCCTCAATACCTTCCAGGTATCTTTTTTTCGGGTTTCCTTCAACCAGCTCTCGCGGTACTCGTCCAGGTCGTCACACCAACACTTTCTGTCATGTGACAATAAATGAGTAATTTCTTTAATGTACCTTGTAATTTACGGAATTGTATAAAATCTGGTTCTTCTAACCTGACAGACAGATGTGTTGCTGGGGAGTTTGTTCCGCCACTTCTTCTTTCCAGCTAAAACACTAGGAAGTGGTGAAGGGCAGGGCGTTTTTGTGGGACTGACTCTGTAATGTGACGTTCAAAAAGTGCTGATTATCTGCATTATGGAAATAAATGACTTTATTTTTAATTTTCTGGCCCGGCTTCAGCGGTGCCACCCGTCTTGAGGCATCGTATGGAGATTTTTGCCTACCGGCCACCGTGCAATCCCATTTTAGCCTTTTTGCCAACGTCCACTATACCCGTTTGGAACGAAAAGGTTTAACTAATTTTGGAAAAATACATGGGTTTTCTCAAAGATTGACTCTTTAAATATTTAAGGTATTTTATCTTAAGAACCCGCTTCAACTTTTCATCCTGTATAATCTCATAGCATAAGTACACAAAATATCTGTAGTACCTACTCTTAGAAAAGGCAATTCTTTAAAACTAAACATAAGCAACATTAAAATTAACTTTTTCAGGCGTAATTTATCTTTTCCGGACCGGTAGCTAATAAAAAATTCCAAAGTTTTCTTTGTTTAATTCCAAAGTAACTCGCGGTGAGCGAACTTTGATGGGATCGGGGGACCTTCTATACATACCTATTGTTAACAATAGGACAATGAGCGTTAAGTACGGAAGATGTATGACCGCGTCGTTGGTCTAATGGTCGCAAGCGCGACTGCTGAGCATATGGTCCATGGTTCGATTCCCGGGACGGATAAGCGTTGTTAGGGTTATCCACCGGGAACTTCTTGGTGCAGTCATGGAGTTTGTTTTGTTTGTTTGTATGTGTGCCCGGTTGATGGCAATAGGCCCCATTATATAGGACTTAAAATATAACTGGTAAAATATGTAGTGAACTATTAGGTACATCAGAAACAAAATACAAACTTTTCTTTAGCACTTCAGTTTAAATGTAGGTAAATAATTAGTAAACGTGGTCACTGGTCATGAAAAGAGGATTCACACGTCAATATTTTATGTCGAATCCTTCCCAGTCTTTTCTCAACAGTGTTGACGCGACCAGTTCAATCCAAAGCAGTATTAGGTATAGACAGCTGGCAGCCCAATTTTACCCTAAATTTTAGTATTACGGGATACCCTTGTTAAGATTGGTTTCCAGATTTTTAACCAGTCTTCTCTCCACCTCTATCTACTATTGTCAAAAATCTGATGACAAATATCACAGTTAAACGCAAGTGAAGCAGTAGAATGAACGGTACCTAATAAAATATTACTAAAACTCAAACTTTTACCATTTCAGATAACGTTCTTTAATGAAAAGCGTCTATATTTCTGGCTCTATAACAATCAATGATCAGCGCGAGCTTCTTCTTAATGGCCATCGCAACGTCACCGTTAAAATAGAAAATAAAGTTTTAAGAGCTCTTCTTTGCCTGACTTAAAGTTGGTATTGACCAGAATAATATTAAAGTTCCAAGTTATAACAACGAAACTTTTTAAGTTCATAAAAGGTGTTTCTAAATTTTAAAGCGTGGCATGGTTCTAGAACTAAAAATAACATATTGGTTCCCCAGATTCCATAGACTGTTTTTTTTAATTAGGTTATCATTCTTTTACTTTTATCCCAATATATTTGGGGTCGGCGCAGCAAGTCCTTCTCTTACATAATTGTCTGTTGCTCATCATCTCAGTAGTCCCCAATATTTGTTGACTTAGATTACATAATAAATAGATAATAGTACTAGCGTACTAAGGTTTCATTTTCTATACTTATTTTTTAAAACAATTTAGTTTATCCGTACATCTCCAACTGATTTTACCTGAAGTTTTAATTCCCTGTATTATTTTTCTTTTGACACACGCATTATTGACATAATTTGTTTAACTGTTTTATTTAGTAGGTTTATTTGTTAACTTAGGCCAATGAGAGACTCTTTTGAGTTTGAAACAAAAGGAAATATAATTTAATAATATAAATTTTATATGGAGCGAACTTCCGTAAATCGATTTTAGATAAATTTAAACAAATTATTTAAATTTGCGGTCCGCCTATAGTAATGTCCCCAACATTTTTAAGCTATAACATATGTCTTAGTAACTCCCTGTCGATAAGATTCCATGCACCTTTGTCATTGTTTCAATATTATGATGGATTAAAAAAATAACTCAAATCAGAATACATTCTGCTTGGTCATGATCAAAGGCTTTTCTAATCCTAAATCCGTTTGTAAAGAACGTTAAAAAATACCTCTTTGTAAACAAAGAACCATATTATAAGGTACTTACTGGATGGACTTACTTTAAGTAATCCAGATTACCTCCCTCGAAGAAAATCCTTCAGATTATGAGAAGAGCCCGTCTGTTTTTATACCCACTTTACATCCATCCAAAAATATCCAAGACATGACGTATTGAGGCCTCAAAGTAAGCTCTGCAGAGACCTACGAGTTATCATAAATATCAGGTGATGGAAAGAAAAGAAAAAAGTTAAAGAGTAATCAATTAGGTACCCTAAAAGAGACAGCGACGACACGGTTGGTGCAGTGGCTGACCGATCGACTGCTGCGCTACAATGTCGCGGGTTCCACCCCTGCACGGAACAAATATTTGTATGGCCTACAGATAGTTCTTATGGGTCTGGCTGTTTGTGTATGTGAAATGTTTGTAAATGCATCCACGATACAGAAAAAAATCCTAGTGTGGAGCAATTAAAAAGTGTCTGTTCCTTTATTATCTGTATTTAACAAGTTTATTATGAAAGAGAGGGAAGAGATCTTTTTGTTAGAATCTACATTAATATCTTTCACAAGAAGCGACATTTAAAACTACCTGATACAAGATATTAAAAAATCCCCACAGCAGTAAATTACCAGGAGCGCATGAAAGCGAAGAGACGCCGCGCGACTCAGCTGGTAGTAGATTGAAAAAGTAGTGCAATGTAACGAGCCATACTTCGCTACAGAGCGTCCCTCGTGCCTGAATAGATGGACAGATTGCCTGTCACGTAGCCCGGCTGCCAGTTAATGGAGCTAGCTTCATAAGTCACGAAGTGAAGGTATTTGAATGTAAATCAGAAATCAAGGACATGGTTTCTGCTGTTTTGGTGTGATGCAGTAAGTGATGATGATTTGGTACTACAGATAATTAGGTAAAGCTGTTAGTCTGAAGCTGGGAAGCGATTAGTTCAACTGTCAGTATGTACATTTTACAATTAACTTACACTTAGGTGCGTTTTACATGTAAATGTAGTATATTAAAGCTTATGGAAGGAAAGAAAAACGTTATATCAGCAGTATGCAATATTTAAAAAAAAAATCTACAAAAATTAAAAATAAAATTTACTTCTAATTACATTGTCTGGTAAATAAATTGAGCCTAAGTTATCAACTCAAAGAATAGTTTTTGATACAATCTTGAATAACCTTCGCATGTAGACAAGTGGCTCAAGGCGTCAGGTGATCCAAAGATGTTTGTAGGGATCGGAAACACTTATATTCTAACTCTTCTTATGTTACAACAGTTACCACACTGTTCAAACTCATATTCTTAGCATCTATTTCAAATAAACTAGTAATAGTCACTTTAAAATTAGTAATTTATTCCATTTCATTTTAACATTATATATTTATTACAAAAAACTAATGGAATTTAAAATTTTAAAGAAACAGGTTTTTTTTGTATTTTCATTTGCAAACCTTTTCTATACTTATTTGTCGTGTCGCCATTTGATAGCGTATTGTCAAAGATGACAGTTTATTTCTTGATTTTTGATAATTTTAAAGCTTTCACAGTCTACAACTACAGAATAGGTAAATATTCATCGTCCACGATTGTAATTTTCTTACAAATGTAGTTTTTCATGAAAATGTTTTATAATTCGATAAAAATATAGATTTATCACCACGTGACGCTGGCAGAATAGTCGACATCGGCTCAGTTGTCAAAGAAAAAGAAAAAAGACAACAGAATGTGGGAAGACATTAATACTAAAAATGCGAAAGTTTAGATTGATGTTTATTACTCAATCACGACAGAACAATTGCACGGATCCAGGTGAAATTTCTCACAGAGATAAATTAAAATTTGGAATAGTTTCTAGCGAAAGAAGTCGCGGTTACGAGCTAGTTCAAAATTCTCGTAACTTTTTTGAAAGAATAAACATTAAAAGCTTTGCGTAACAAGCGCAAGCAAACGAAATTTTTAACAGAGTGCGTATTTTTTGCCTTAAAGTGGTTAAAGTAAAAGTTAATCTTTCAACGAGGCTTTAGGGTTTGGTTCAGGTTGTTCAAAAATTTGTAGTCTAGAAACAATGTTTGCAAAGTCCGCCCCACTGTAATACTCCGACAGAAATTCAACATTTGCGTCTAATATAACTAAGTACTTCAGCATGTAGGTACTAACTCAAATATCATACGGATATCACGTGCCAGTTATCCCTATAGGGATAAGTAGAAGTGAAGTACACCCACGTCCTGGTGGTTGTTCGAAAGAGATACGACACGATTAGCGCAGTGGCTGAGCGATCGACTACTGCGCTGCATGTTGCGGGTTCGATACCCGCACAGAAAAAAAAACTGTATGGCCTACAGATAGTTGTTTCGGGTCTGGGCTGTTTGTGTTTGTGAATTTAAATGTTTTTAAACGCATCCACGATACAAGAGAAACTTCTAGTGTAGGGCAAAGTTTTTTTAAAGATACCGTGGCCCCAGAACATAAAGGGTAATGGAAGGAACATTGGTGGGTTTTAGTCAGTAAAAGTCTGACACTCATCGCCCTCCACCCGGAGCGGGAGAAGTTATTTGATGTTTTCTCATACGCAAAAGAAGGTACGCCCACGTTTCGTCAGCAGTTCTGTTTATGGCTCCATAGAGAAAAATTATAATGCCACCAACCAGGAACAAATCCGGACGCCTTACTTATATGTCACAAGTAGTCAACTTGTGTAAAATACCTAATGAAGAAACCCAATAAAACTTTGCCCAACTTGAGAATCGGAACCAGGATCTCATACTGAGCAGTCGGTTGCGATCACTCGGCCAACGATATAGCATCATTAATTAACCCGTTGAATGTCTTTAAGTTCCTACGGGGGAACAAGACAAAATACCGCAAATGTCTTAAGTAGCCACGGGGGAACTTTATATCGAGTAGCTATCGGTTTAAGGTAAATTCTTCATTGTTCTGAAGTTTTTGCGACATTTAACAGGTTAACATGCTTGTCAAACCAAAATCTCCATCTACATATATCGATGTTTTAAGATTTAGTACCTCAAAAGGAAACTCAAAAAAAACCCTAATTGGATCACTTTGTCCGTCTGTCTGTCAAGACCCTTTATCTCGGGAACGTGGAGAGGTATCGAGTTATTAACACCATAATAATATACTCAATTTCGTGGACCCTTTGTGCTGTGATAATAAAAACAACCCTCTAAGTCGGCGCAGTCAAAAGATGTGGCTGTTTATATCACAACCGTCGGTGTGCGAGACTAATTCGCTCTTGGCCATTTTTTTTCAATGTATTAGACTAGTAAGTACTTTGGTATGACATGACAAAAATCTAACTTTATTATTCCAACGTTTACCGCTTCAAACGTCCCAAAAGTTTTAATAAAGCCTGAATTACTCAGCTCTAGAACTAATAAAGTTCCATTTTCTCGAGAAAAGACATCTTAATTTAATATTCGCATACTAAATTAAGATGAATTGATAGCATAAGGTAGTATGATGCTAAGTGACATGAAATTTAATTAAATTCATTAATATCGCGTTAAGTTTATCAATCTATCGTTCGACGCTCTTTTGATCCACTTGAACTGGCGTAAAGTTCTCGATTCTCAAGTTCGATTACAACAAATAGTTCCTTTTATATTTCACTAGCTTTCGCCCGCGGCTTCGCCCGCGTTAAATTTGGGGTAACACAGTTCTATTTGCGCCTTATTGATTTGTAATAGCAACGCTAAGTTTTCCCTTCTCTTTCCTCTTTCACCCTCACATCCCAGTTTTTACAAAAAAATTAATAAAAATTAGCCTATGTCCGTCTCCTGGTTCCCAACTATCTCTGTACCAAAATTCATCAAAATCGGTTTAGCCATTAAAGCGTGAAGAGGTAACAAACAAACAAACAAACTCACTTTCGCTTTTATAATATTAGTAAGGATAAGTAAGGAATTTCATTGTAATTTTATATCTGGCCATGCAACAACGAATTAAATAACAGTGACCTTATTTTATTTAGCAATAAGGCTGTGATTAGTTTAACGTCACCGAGTCTGTCAAGATTATGTATTTTTTATCAACATTTGCGTCGCACTGTTGGGCATAGAATTCCCTCCCGTCTTTGCAGTTAGTAAAATTATAGTAATGTTTACTCTCGTAATAATAAAGTTGTTGTTGTTTGTACGTTACAGAGGTAAAATAACTTTGAACAGACTGTAGATGTTTAAGTATTTTAGGGCTGGGCGTATTTGTAACTATTAAAATATTAATATCGTGCCATAACCCGAGTGAATTCACATTTATCGAGTTTACGAGTTTTTGAACATATTATAAGCAGAATAAAAAGAGGGTTTTGGAAACTGCCTCGATTCCTGGATCTGGCAAAGTATTATTGAAAGTTTTCTTCAAGAATTTTGTCAGTAGAGTCTGGTTTTCTCTGGTCGATGGCAAACATAGCTAGCGAACCGAAGGGTTTTTTACAGATGAAATTCAGGCAACTCCAGCCCACTGCGATACCTCCTGGGTGCCTATATCACTGCTACAGCAGCTGTAGCGGCAAATTTAGAAATGTTCTATAACAGAATTCATTCCAAAGGTCATGCAGACACGTGATAAAAAGGTTACACAAACAAAATAAACGAGCACTTTTTTTAATAACGTCGAACAAAATATCCAAAAGGCATGAAAGACCCAATTAACCTTTCCATTGTCACGACTGCCAAGCTAGCAAATCGGGATCGTTACCACAATAGGTTACCAGTGCTCTTGGCCTCTTACTCTGATAACCCTCCTTACAAAGCTAGGCCAACTGGAGGTCAATGTTTTACCACACGTATGCGGTCGACCGTTCTACAAGTGCTTTGCATAATTTAAAGTTTCAAGGAGCCGACTGAACTGAAGACCATTCACACAAGTTAAAGGTGACTATGTGCTAGTCTAGTGCATAGTTGACGACCATTTTCTTGAGAATTTCCATGTTATGTAATGGTCTTACGAATGTTACACGTACAAACGTAAAATGCAAGCAAAGCAATTCGACAATACATTTACATGTTATGTGCGACGTGTCTGTTTGTGGTTGAATCATTTACACACGGTAAATTGGTAACCTGGATGATTAATAATTCATCAGTCTAGACACTGCATGACTCTGTAGACAAACGCCTCTCGCGGGACTGTTTAAGATGCGTCTCTATAAAATGTAAATACACGCCAAGGATAGAAAAAAAAACACTTTTTTTTTTGTTTTATAAGCCCCAAAATACTTTTTCTTTTTAGTTAGGAAATATCTTTTACGTAATAAACGGAGCTTATAAATGTTCCGTGTAGTGACGACAGGCCCGTGTTGACGACGCGTTCGTTTTTCCCGCGCGTTTCAAAGAGATGTCAGAAAAGCAGAGGGGTCTGCAAGGGTCACCGCCTGGGGTTTGAGGGTGTTTCAAAAGAGATACCGCGGCCCCGGAACATAAAGGGCCAAAGAAGGGACATGGGTGGGTTTTACTCAGTACAAGTCTGACACTCCCTCCCGCTTTGCCCAGATCGGGGGAAGTTATTTGATGATTTCCCATACGCAAAAAAAAAACGATTAATGTTGCACTACTAGGTCCTAAGTCGTACCCATAAAGGCACGAGCAATGATAAATTTAGAATCTATTGAACACCACGCTTGCTTGCTTTTTATTAAGTATTTTATAAATTCAACACGAATGATCAATTCTTAAGTAACATTTTTAAGATACTTCATTTCGGAAAAGAAAAGCTTTCGTGACTTACTAACAAAGAACTTGTCATCTGAAAAAAACAATAGAAACAGCTACGATAAAGCTATTCCGCTGAAAAACTTAAATTATTTAATGAATACTTATTAAATTTGTACGTTAAAATTGTTTAGCGGAAGACAAAAGAAACAGGCTACTTCATACATTTTGACCATTATAGGTATATATACCCGTTTGCGGGTGGTTCGCAAGATATCCTAGACCTCGGCCCCGGAACACAAAGGGCAAAATAAGGAACATAGATGGGGTATATACCTTACTAGCTGGCACCCGCGGCTTCGCCGGCGTGATAGGATATTTTTTTATATATTATCCTATGTGTTATTTCAGACCATAATCTACCTCTGTGCCAAATTTCATCAAGATCCGTTGAGCCGCTTTGACGTGAAAGAGTAACAAACATACATAAATTCCTCACAAACATTCGCATTTATAATATTAGTAGGTAGTAGGATTGCTTCAGGTTCTACCTTTATTTATTTCTAAAAGAAGTTATCATTAAAATAAGTAAATACTTTTTTTACGAAGGTTGGAAGCAAAGGCTTTTCGCTAGTTTTCTATAAAAAAAACGAGTAAAATAAATGCAAGTGATTAGATCATGAAAAATCTCTGATAAAAACTGTATTTCAATGCGACATACATTTTAATAATTATAGAGTACGAATTTGATTGAATTCTCGATGGAAAGTATTCAATTCCCGTAATTTGCTGCATTTTGAATAAAAACTGAATGAAGTTATTATTTTTTCACTTTTATTTTAAAACTAGGTTTCGCCCGCGGCTTCGCCCGCGTTAAATTTGGGGTAACACAGTTCCCCTTGCGCCTTATTGATTTGTAATAGCAACGCTAAGTTTTCCCTTCTCTTCCCTCTTTCTCCCTCACATCCCACTTTTTTCAAAAAAATATTAGCCTATGTCCGTCTCCTGGTTCCCTACTATCTCTGTACCAAAATTCATCCAAATCGGTTCAGCCATGAAAGCGTGAAGAGGTAACAAACAAACAAACAAACAAACAAACTCACTTTCGCTTTTATAATATTAGTAAGGATTGCTTTTGACCTTTTCAGTTTCAATTTGAAAATGGATGTTTTTTATTTACAGAAACATTTAGATATAAATAAATGAATAGAAAACTAGCTACGGTGGTAACTACTCTATTTTATTGCTATTAATATTTAATGTTGTAACATAAAAAACATCTTGTAAGATGTTATTTTTTTACATTTTACACAAAAAACTTTTATGTCCTCTGAGACGGCCCCTGTCTTGAGCCAACCCTGGGCCCATCAACCAGGTTACAGTAGGCTTTAGAACAAGCTATCATAATAAACATGCCTATATTTGCCTTTTTTATTTTTGCCTATATTTTATTGTATTTTGCTTTATTTCAAACTGTTGTCTGGATTTATTTTTTGGATAAATAAACAATTTTATTATTTATATTATAATTAAACGCGTATATAAAAATTGTGTCTGAGATCGCTGAGAAATTCTGGTGCCTATTACTAGTTTAAAAACACACACATATTACAAAACCGAACCTTCAGACGAGGGCATAGGATTTGATCTTGTTTGTGTCCACAATAACAAAAAGAATTAAACTAACTCTCTAGTCATAGTTTGTTTCTTTGTAATGGATTCCTACAAGACAAATTCTTGTAGGAATCCATTACGAAGTTCAAATATAACCGACCGACCTCACTGTTCAAGATTCATATTTTTTCAAAAACATGTGTATTTTTACACGTGTTATTAATGTTTATTTCACACATGTGATGCTTGTTCGTTATTTCAAATTATTTGGATTTGTATCCACTAACTTTTATCATATTTAATTTAAAATGTGATAAACCATACCATTCATTGAACTTTTTCCTAAACAAATTATTGTCATATTACATATATCTATTATATTTCTCAACAAAGGCCTTCAAACTTTACCTGCACGGATAACTCACTAAAATATCTGTCAAATTCTGTTGTCCAAAGTTTGGTTCAGTATGCTCGCTTTAACTGCACTCTAAAACTACTTCACATACAACACTACATTGAAAACTATTGAAACCTTTGAAATCCAGACTTTCATTGAGCTACCCTACCTCAGTTGAGATCCTTGCCAAGCGATAATACAAACTACATGTATTGCTCAGTCTGCATTTAAATTATCCCTGAATCGATAAATAACCGCAAAGCAATTGGCTACATTGTCGGAAAACGTGTAATTATCGTGCACAGTTATATAATGTTACGAATGTCCGAGAGAGCTGATGTTCAACTCGCGTAAAGAGAGCTTTGTACGGACTGTTCCATTGTTGTGTACGTATTAGCCACTATTGTGTCATTCAAACTCGAAGTATTTATTTTAAAATAGCTAGCACGATACAGATAAAATGTACATGTTCATCGTTCACAATGTATCTATCAAATTTAGACTGTGGTTCCAGACATTAGAAATAAGAATGACAAATTAAAGCTATACAAAAAAGAGCACTTTTTGATCGTCAAATAAAAAAAATGTCCAGCCACAAGGTATAATAACTGTGAACGGACTGTAGTTGCCCATTCTCAAGTGGATGTCTAAGTCCATGGAAATTAACAACGTCATTATAATGAGAGAACGACGTGCACGGTTAAAACGTACAGAGAACATAATAAATCAACAATTCCAAGTTAATCAAAACAATTGAATTTTCATTCGCCTACGTCGTCGTAGAGGTCGCGTAGCATTGCTACGAAACTATCGTAGGCCGAACGTCGTCGTCTCCGTTGAAGACCATGTTTGTGTCGATTCTGGGAACATAGTAAACAAAGGCTAGCAGTTTATGTAGGGATAGACGTTATCGTTAATACATAACACCTAAGTCTACACCGTTTTACTATAGGGTCTCATATTTATTTATTTAGTTAGGATCCCTAACCGAAGACGTAAGACAGAACACAAATATTGGACAAGGAAAGGAATTGCGTAAGTGTTCATCTACCGAAGCGAATTCTAAACTACTAAACTACAACCAAATACTATATTGCACTATAATAAACTGCACTGAGATATTTGATAACATTAACTATTTTAATGCATAATCAGATATACTCTGACTGCCATTTCTGTCCTTTTTTACCTTAATGGCCGAACAGTACATCAGATTTGAAGATACCTTTACTTAATATCTAGTTACTGGGTTGTAGAGATCAGATAGGCAGTCACTCTATGTAAAATACTGCTCCAGTAAGACTGGAAGCTGACCCCAATATGGTTACGAAAACTTTTTTTGCAAAAAACACTCCAAAAACAATAAAAGTTTTTTTTTCAATCTTTTCATCTTATCGAGTATTCATTTTCCATTACTACTAAAGATATAAGCATATCATCCACATACACACAGTAGAAGAAAAAATATGAATTATAAAAGAAAACTCATAAACTATAGAAGCAATTTAGATAAAATTGATAAAGGACCCCTTTGGGAGCATATCTACACAAACGATAATAAAATAAAATTTTGAAAATCGGCCCACAACTGACGGAGAAATAGCGTAACAATCATTCCAAGAAAAAATACAGTTGACTTGAGAACCTCCTTTTTGGATGTTCAAAAGGCTAGTCAAGTGACGCGGGTGAAGCTGCAGGCAAAAGCTAGTGAGGACACGATAGTTTTATCTGTTTCATAAATACTGCAGTTACATCGTCGCCGTCACTGCGCGCTGGAGATAAGAGCGACTAACGTTTAATGCCAATAACCTCACTTTAGTGCATTTCATGACTCCCAGCAATGAAAGGTTTAAGTGTCTCACGTTAAATATATTTACTACTTCACGCTTTATTTTTATTTACACTTTCAAACATATTTATTGAATTCATTTACCTATTATAATTAAATTAATTACTAAATATATACAACCTATAAATATACACAAACTAATAATAAAAAAAATATGTACAAGTAAAAAATAGAAAATTACAGGGCGTCAAATAATTCCGTTCGCCGTCAACAGGTAAAGTGCCCAGAAGGCTGGCAGCATTACCGCGTTGGATGGCAATGCTTATTTTTACGCTTTTAATCCTTCATATGTTAGGCAAAGTTCTACTAGTAAATCTCCCTTATTTTACCTGTTATTTTAAGGTCTATGTCAGGTTTGGAGCCTTTAACGGGATCATGAAATCTTTCTTTATCTGGTGGTGAATCGTCAAATAACTTCCCCCGCTCTGACCGGAGGGAGAGGCAGTTTTGGGCTTTTACTGACCATGTTCCTTCTTTTGCCTTGGGTGTTCTGGGGCCACGGTTTCTCTCTCAAACAACGCGCAAATCCGGCAAGCAGTGGCCCTTTTTTTGGGGTGAGAAATAATCAAATAACTTTCCCCGCTCTGGACGAAACGGGGGGGATTGTCAGATTTGTACTGACTAAAACCTACCCATGTTCCTTCTATTGCTCTTTATGTTCCGGGGCCGCGGTATCATTTTCGAAAACAACCCGCAACCCCGGCAGGCGTTGGCACTGGCAGGCCCCTCTGCTTTGCTGACATCTCTTTGAGGCACGCGTGGAACACTAACGCAACATCGACACGATCTTTCGTCGATTGGCAGACGGACGGGGAGCTACCCATTGCTAACCGTCCACAGGCCTGCCTGGCTGTCTGTTAAGACCTTTTATCTCAGGAACCCCGTTGAAGTTCCAAGTCGAAATTAAAACCATATACTCAAGTTTTTTTCTCCTTGACACAGGTTTCTTAACCTAGCTAGGGGAACAGTGCTCACCCACACGTTTGTAGAAATAGTACTTATTTTGTAAAACTATATTTTTAACGTGTACTACAATGCTTTGTTTGATTAAATAAATATAAAAATATAAAGTTTTTGGTCCCTTGAAGCTGTGAAGAAGCAAATGAAATCAACCGTCTAAGTGGTCAAAAGATGTGGCCGTTTATATAGCAAGTATGTACGGAACAATCGGTGCACGAGTCCGATTCGCACTTGGCCGGTATTTTTTACGTCTTCTTCTTATTTTTTCTTTTACATTCTTCTTTCCTAAGAAACGAAATCTGAAGGTCACTTCCATGAAACTGAAGGACAAAACAGTTAATGAAAGCAGAATTATTTAGAAATCATCTGGCACTTAGCCGAGATGTTGCTTGGAATGGAACTACTGAGAATCGGAAATTAACACCATGAATGCAATAAAAAAGAGAATACTGTATTGGCAAGCATTCGAGCCTATCTAGGTTTGTAATATTACCATTGTAATTCGGGACGTAAAAACACTATTATTAATATAGTTACGGTACATTTGCATCTAAAAAAAAATGCTATAAAAAATATTTGCGTCGAGACATCGCTGTGGAACTTAGTTTAACAATCAATTTAGTTTATTACCAGCAATAATTTGTAGTACTAAAATAGTAGAGTTTTATTACTCCCAAGATTCGCAGCGGGATGAGCTAAAACGGATTTTTTTGCGGTTAGGAAATCGTCAAATAACTGCCCCCCCCCCCCCCCCCCCTCTGGGCGGAGCGAGGTTCAGACTTGTACTTACCCTAACCCAGCCATTTTCCTTCTTTTACCCTTTATGTTTCGGGGACGCGGTATCGCTTTCGAACAACCCGCAACCCCGCCAGACGGTGGCCTTGGCAGGCCCGTGTACTTTGCTGACAAATCTTTGAGGCGCGTGTGAAACACTAACGCGTCGTTAACACGGCCGGGCCTGTTGCCACTGGACGGACTGACGGTGAGCTACCCATTACTCACCGTCCACAGACGGTCTGGTGGCACCCGACGCTCGGAGAGTCTCCCGCTTTATGACTCAACTACGGATGCATGCACCCGCGAAATAGATAACAGATCGAGGCGTTTGCCCAGCTATAGGACACCTTGGATTGACAATAATACGACGACGACGTATAGCCGAGTACATAACAGCCACACAAAACAAATCGCGATCAAACTCTTCTTGACTGTACCAACGTGTGATAAATCAATTCATATCATATCAACATCAAACAACACGATGACGTACAGTCGTGACCTACAAGTATTTGTTTTTCACCAACAAGGAGAGTCTAATAAAAATAAAGCCAATAAAAGTGGGAAATATTTCCATTGTTTGGCAACTTGCGAACGGCAATTTCCGTATAAATTGACGGAAACAAGACGAAATTCACGTCTTCGCTGTGAATTACTTATTGTTGGTTTTATATCGTATTGGCATTCCCTTTGGTTCGCCTCGTACCAGCAAATTCTCTCTTGAGAAATGAAATCTCTCTTTAATATTTGATCATTCGATCGTGATCTAATAACCTGCTTTCTTTCATTACAGTACATTTCGATACAAGTGTGGAAAGTTTGTCATTATACTCTAAACAGGTTTGTAGTTTTTTCAGAATGAATAGCCTACGAGCAAAAGTGCCTCATTGGTATTTCAGTTGTAATGAGACCTATCCAACCTACACATTCGTTAGTACATCGACATCCACATCAAAATGGTGACTAAAGTTTAGAACTATAAAAAGCGTTTCAATTACGTTTACTATTTTGTAAAAATATTAGAATTTAAAAGAGTGTCCATGGAGTTTCTTGCCCATTCTTCTCCATAGAGATCAACGCTTTGGAATGGGCAACTGCAGTACTTTCACAAGTTATTATGCCTTGTGACCGGGACTGTAGATTCATTTTGTTTCTTGACATTCAAAAGTGCCTGTAATGGTCTAATTGAAATAAATGATTTGATTTGATTTGAATTTTCATCACGGTTTAAAGTATTTTTATGACAATGAATGAAAAAAACCAGCCAAGTGCGAGTCGGAGTCACGCACCGACGTTTCAAAACAAACGGAATGGAACGGGAACGCGTAGAGGCATCGAGTTGTAATCCTTATCGTTACTTCCTTACTAATATTATAAAAGTGGAAGTGAGTAAACTGATTTTGTTGAATTTTGGTACAGAGATAGTTGGGACCCTGGAGACGGCCATAGGCTAACTTTTTTAAAAAGAGTGTAAAATGAGGCAGAAAAAGGCAAGAAAAGGGAAAACTAGCATTGCTATTACAATAAATAATGCGCTAGGGCAAAAACTACAGGTGTTATACCGAATTGAATGCGGGCGAAGCCGCGGGCAAAAGCTAGTTAAAATTATATACTCAAGTCTGTGGTTCTTTTGTGCTTTGAAAAATAACTTAACTCTCTTAAGTTACACAGTCAAAAGATATAACCGTTTATGTCCCAAGTTTGTACCGAACGCTCTTGGCCTGTATTTTTTAAGTTATTCTCTTTTTGGCGCGATGGGGAAAAATGATGAGAGTGAAGTTAGTTCTAGGTGGCATGAGAATCGATAACTATGTTCAAGTTGTATATTCTAGTATTTTTATATTTAGAACACGTGTTTCGTAACAGTACAATTAAACAGTGTGAATAAATAATATTATTTTGTGTTTTTTTTTTTTCTATACGTCAAAGAAGTATAACTTCTAACACACTCTTTTTTTCCAAAATGATTTACTAAATACGTGGTGGCTGTATGTGCACTAGTGTCCCTTCAACTTTGTTTATTAAATTGATTACGTGCGTGATCAACCCTGCACAGTTAATAAACCACCTCACTTTATTCCTTTATAAACTACGAGTACCTGAAGGAAAAAACTAATTTCACTCACGAAAAATTGTATTTCCCTATGGACCTTTAGAAAATTATTGGAAAAGGTCGGGAGTAAGTTGAACCGATTTTTTCCTAGTCCCGAGGGCATAATTTTGATGGTTAAAACGAAATGTTGATTTTAACTGGTAACCGATGCTGTGCTTATTTTTATTTAAAAATTACGGACCGAAGTATTTTTTGTACAGAAATTAAACATTGTCTGTTGGGGTTTATTACTTTTTGTATCATATATCTATAATTTTCTCGTTAGAATAACAGCCATGGAAAACAGAGTTTAATATATTCATACACACGATATATTTTGCAATCATGGTTTATTGTTATAGGAGCTAGTAGCTAAATAGAGCGGCTTGACTCGGTTTGATCGTTAGGGTACACGTGCCTAGTTTAGTTCGTGAATGGGTGACCGCCCATTACATACCATGTTTCCTCCATGTTTATGAAAGCACGTTAAGCCATTGATCAAGGCTGTCATTTGTAAATCATCAACTGTCGTTAAAGGTAGTCAAAGGCCTGAGAGTTTGACAAACCAGTCCCGCCAAGAGGTTTCGTATTTCTCAGTACCTACCTACCAACTGGGTTGTGGGGGACAGATTGGCAGTCTCCATTAAGCTGGCCCTAATATAGTTGAGATTAATTTTCAGTATAAGATTTCCATTTAATTAAATCAACGTCACATTTTTATCAAAAGGACTTCGTACCTACAAACATATTACAAATTCAACTGTGCTATTTATTTTTCTTTGTAATTCATTAACTTTTCTCATATACTCTACGCGTAAATGGCAATCAGAAATACTTGTCTACACAGAATTTAATTTGAGTAGGTAAATATTCCCGGCCCTCAATTTAAAGCAGACTTACCAATTTAAGATGGTTTACTTTTATAATTATACAAACAGCAATCTGATGCTATCAAAGACTTGTAATTGGCAATGCCATCATATTAATTTTAGTTAAACTATGTTCCCTTAGTACGTAGTACTTCAATATGACAGGCAAAGTATGCGTCTTCTATTAGATAGACCGCTAACTAACTCTGCGGAGATCACAAAACGTAATGTTATGAATGTAATGAGGAGGGACGAGGCACATGTGACTAAAAGAGTGATGGATCTGAATGTTTATGGTCGGAGAGGGAGAGGCAGGCCTAAGAAAAGATGGATGGATTGTGTAAAGATGATAGGGAGAAAGGAGTAAATAATGATGTGACGTCGGACAGGGCAGAATGGATAGCGATAGCGCCGCGCCCCAAATAGAATGGAACAAGGGCAGGGAAATGATGATGATGTTACCGGTACAACGATGATTGAAAACATGGCAAATACTTGATAAAATAAAAATATACAGCGCTTTGTTTAAGAAATAACCACTAAATTGGCCAGCCCTAAGGCACACAATTCCAGTTACTAATATCAGAACCATTTTTTGTGTGTGTTTGGAACTTACATACAAATTCAAGAAATTGATTTACTTTAAGTAGAAAGGAAGACAAATTCGACAAAGCTATAAATTCTCAAGCAATATACGACGTATAATGTTAGTTTTTCCCCACTAGGTGTTTATGTCAACGTCAAACTAAAACAAACAACTTTATAAACTCATTTAACTCTTTATAGACTCAATGATTTATGTGGAGTTCCACAGCACGGTGTTATCATACGTAAATAAATACATATAAATCAATCAGCCGGTATCACTTGCCAGAATTAAAAAGTAATCCTGTATGTGTCATCTGTCATTGAACTCTAAAAATAAAGCCTGCCTCATAACCTATATAATGTCATCTGTAGTTTTTTAAGACGCAGGTATTGCACCTAAACATAATCACGCGTCTAAGCCCTGGAGGGTTGGGTAGAGGTAGATCTATCAGACCCACATTTCACCTGTTTATGTTTTAAATAAAAAGGTGGGTAGCGTATTGCCATCAAATGGGCACTATTCCAGATACGAGGATTTCTACTGAGGAAATCCAGATAGAAAAATTATTGAATTTTTCTACTTTGACCACCTTGTAAATAAAGTCAAGAACATCTGTGGGTGTCGGACAAGGTACGCTTCTATCTAACCCCTCGTGGATTACAGAAGTAATGTTATGTAGTAAATAAACGCTTGCCATTTCCTCGTGTTCGTTCATTAATACGGTTGAGTAAATACCATTAAAATCAAATAACTGTTTGACTATGAACGTGGATAGCAAACATTTTGTGAGTCCTACTCCCACGATTTACACATTCACAGAACTAAAGTACATATTCGTTATTCGCATTTGTGTGATTCAATTCAATGACAGTTTCAGTTTCAGTAACTTTACAATTTACTGATTTAAGTTACTGAAAACCAAAATATTTTCCAAACAATTAAATTTTGAAATTAAATTTTCGATATACATAACTGAGAAATTGAAATCCATAGTACAGACCAGCCGTTCAGGCTCTCAAATATCATATTCACTGTTGTATCTTCACCGTAATTTTCTGCATTAGTGGGTGTTTCCGATTTCGACGGAGCTAGAAAAACAACATAATACGCATAGGATATTTTAGGGTTGTATAAATCAAACAACCTACACCTGTTTGGTTGAGTTTACCCACCAGCCTATCCATGTCGACGTATAATAGCGTAGGTGATATACTAATACCCTGTCTCACTCCATCCTTAAAATCAGAAGACATCGGGCTCGCCCTTCATTTTTCTTATATGATTAGTTATACAGATCATGGTCAACGCAGTCGAAAGCCTTACTGAAATCTTGTTTTTATTATTTCACAAACTGTTTGAAAACACAGACTTACTGGTTTTAATTAAAACATTCAATCAAAAAGTAAAAATAACTTAAATTAAAGCAGGATAATTCGATAAAAATGTTTAATTGTCCCTTAAGGTACGTATAAATCGAATTACGGTTAACAAAACAGCTTCCTGCCTTTTTGCTCTCGTTCGGAAGCGACGCCATTGACAGCACTATCCGTATTACAAAATCTATGAAATGTTTTTAACCTTGTTTAACTTTTACCGTCCATTATTTATAGCTTGTAGGGAAATAAAAGCTTAATAATTTGATTATTTATGAAATATACGTTTTTAGAATATAAAGTAAAATTGGACGGCAATAATGCACTAACTTAGTTAGTGAGGTTCGCAATAAAGGACATAACATGTTAAAAATGAATAAAATGAAATACGGACATAAATGCTATGTTCAATAAAATTTCATAATACCAAGCTTTCTACTCACATTAACGATAAGGGTTGTGCAAGGTATCTAAATAATGGTTATGAATGAGAAACATATAAAATGCAACTTTAACGATCCTCTTACAAAACAAGTTTTTTTAAGCTAGTTTTCTAAATAAAGACATTAATCCATCAATTTGCATAACGTATATTAAAACGTCAATTCCCCGTAAAGATGTTAATGGTGTAAAAATAAAGTGCAGTAGTAATATGATCTAAAACAATAAAAAATCCTACTTAATATTGCGAATGTTTGTGAGGTAATATGGATGTATAGATGATGTTTGTTACGCTTTCACGTCAAAACGGCTGAACTGATCTTGATGAAATTTGGCACAGAGTTAGATTATAGTCTGGAATAACACATACAATACTTTATAAAGTATAAAGGTTTATGAACATTCATCACCTTTTTAGGGTTCCGTAGTCAACTAGGAACCCTTATAGTTTCGCCATGTCTGTCTGTCCGTCCGTCCGTCCGTCCGTCCGTCCGTCCGTCCGTCCTCGCTTAATCTCTGTGACCGTTAGCACTAGAAAGCTGAAATTTGGTACCAATATGTATATCAATCACGCCGACAAAGTGGTAAAATAAAAATTTGAAAAAAATGTTTTATTAGGGTAGCCACCCTATATGTAAAGTGGGAAGTGTTTTTTTTTTTAATTTCAACCCTAACGTGTGATATATTGTTGGAAAGGTATTTAAAAATGAATAGGGATTTACTAAGATCATTTTTTGATAATGTCAATAATTTCGGAAATAATCGCTCCAAAAGTAAAAAACAATGTGTCCCCCCCCCTCTAACTTTTGAACCATAAGTCTAAAAAATATGAAAAAAATCTGAAAAGTAGAACTTTATAAGAACTTTCTATGAAAATTATTTTGAACTTGATTGACACAACAGTTTTTGTACAAAAAAGACAAAAAGTTGTACAAAATAATTTCTGGACTAAGTTTGTAGTATAATCGTATATGCAAGTTTTTTTGTAACTTTGTTTACATATTTTATTATCCTAAACGTATCTTTTTTCAAACAAAAAATTGTTGTTGAATTACCACCAAAATTGCACGTCTTTGTATTAATTAGTAACCCTATTCCTCGAGAGATGGCGCTGTAGGTACTTATTACATTGGATCGGGTATTACCGAATTGTTCGGTTGGCCTCATAACTGGGAACACTTATTGTGACGGACGGCAAACTACGGAACCCTACACTGAGCGTGTCCCGACACGCTCTTGGCCGGTTTTTTAGATATGGGAAGTGATGTTCCTTCTTTTGCCTTTTGTGTTCCGGGATCGCAGTATCTCTTACAAACAACCCTTAATTACTGTGATTTGCTGACATCTCTTAGAGGCGCGCATGGAACACAAACGAGCCGTCGACAAAAAAGGGGCTAAATGAGCTAGCAGTATTCGCTGTTTTAGCCAAAACGATATCCCACAGAGCACAGCGTGTTCTATAATTGCGAACTCGAGTTACTAAATACAGAACAAATAACATAATTTATACGAGTATGTAATTATATACTGCCCGTTCACATTGATAATCATCTGTCAGTTAATGAATATCGCTCTTATTTACATTTAGTTAACCAACACATATTGACATTTACATAGCACTAATCAAATCAGGTATTATTGTAATGTATATAGGCTCTAAGTCTCAAAGGAAATATAATTTGAAATAATTCATCGGTAATTTAAAAATAAAAGTAGTTTTTACATTATTATTTGACGAGCCTTTTTTCCAACTCTATTGGGGTCGGCTTCCAGTCTTACCGGATTCAGATGAATACCAGTATTTTACTTTGAGCGACTGCCTATCTGACCTCCACAACCTTGTTAATCACTGGGTGTTACGATACTCCTTGGTAAGACTGGTGGTTGCCACAGTTTCGAGCCATTGACTCCCTGTAACGATTGTCAAAGATCTTCAAATGAGGGCTGGGACCAGCGGCTTAACGTGCTTTCCAAGGAACGAAGGAAACTCGGTATGGTAGTGATCACCCAGTAGTTTTCTACATGTAATGAAAAATAATAATCAACACAATTTCCAATTAGCATTGGAAATTGTGTTGATTATTATTTTTCATTCGGCAATACAAGTAAAGGTGACGAACGAATTTATGTATTGATTGTGCTTGTACAATTCTACGTTATTTTTGACAGATTCGTTGTCGACAGCGGTTATATGGGAGAAGCGCTACCTCAAGATCTAATCCCACTGAATGACTTATTCTTGAAATCTTCATACCATAGCATAAGTTAAACTAAAAGAGTTTTTTAAGAGAGATTTTTTACGGGCGCGAATCATACTTGAAGGTGCTACAAAATGCATGTGTTGCTGGGGAGTTTGTTCCACCACTTCGGGATTTGGGAAGAATCCTTACTTTATAATATTATAAAAGCGAAAGTGAGTTTGTTTGTTTGTTACCTCTTCACGCTTTAATGGCTAAACCGATTGTGATGAATTTTGGTACATAGATAGTTGTTGTCCAGGAGACGGGCATAGGCTATTTTTTATTTAAAAAAAGTGGGATGTGAGGGAGAAAGAGGGAAGAAAAGGGAAAACTTAGCGTTGCAATAACAAAGCAATAAGGCGCAAGGAGAACTGTGTTACCCCAAATTTAACGCGGGCGAAGCCGCGGGCGAAAGCTAGTAACAAATAAAACACTAGGAAGTGGCGAAATGTGTGTGTTTTGAGGGACTGTCTCGTTTTCATTTGACGTTCAAAAAGTACTGATTATTAGCCTAATTTGAAAAAAAAAGGACTGTTTATTTTGATTTTGCAAAAACATAAAACCTTCGAATTTCGCTTTTGATAAATCTTGTTAGAACTAGTTTCTAAGATTCATTATTAATCACCATCTATTTAAGTACTAGTCTTTGTTTGCATGCGTAAATGTATACATTTACGATGGTATTATTAACTGCTGTTTATCTATTGATTGTAATTAATTGACCGTATCATGTGTGGATTCTACATACCTGCATAATTATTACATGTATATTTGTAATTACCTCGATTGCTTTTTTGGTCTAGTGGTCTCAATCGCCGCTGCTGAACTTATAGGTCCTAGGTTCGATTTTCAGGTTAGAGAAATTATATGGGACTCAACTTACTGGCAATATGTGGAAGTTCAGTTCACCTCTGCCTAAATCTTTGACTTGGACTTGGACTTTAGGCGTGTTGTTATGTTATTTTCAACCGATTCCCAATTTATAAATACACTAGCTGGTGCCCGAGGCTTCGACCGCGTGCTTTCGAAAAAAAGTATCCTATATGTTATTCCAGACTAAAATCTACCTCTGTGCCAAATTTCATCAAGATCCGTTTAGCCGTTTTGACGTGATCTTGCTTCTTACTTTAATATAATATTATATAGATGGATGGATGTATGGATGTTTGTTACTCTTTCACGTCAAAACGGCTGCTAGCCAGATAGTTTATAATACTCTAAATATCGAAAAAAAGTATCTATCCTATGTGTTATTCCAGAATATAATGTACCTCTGTGCCAAATTTCATCAAAATCCGTTCAGCCGTTTTGACGTGAAAGATTAACAAACATCCATACATCCATCCTCTCAAACATTCGCATTTATAATACAAGTAGGATATTACCATTTTTTTGATGATGGGAAATCACCAAATGACTACCCCCGGACGGCTTCCCCCGGCTTCTGGGCGGACCGGGGGGAGTGTCAGTCTTGTACTGACTAAAACCCACCCATGATCCTTCTTTTGCCCTTTATTTTCCAGGGCCGCGGTATATCTTTTGAACGACCCGCAAACTACTTGTTACCTTTAACGTTCCTATGTTCAACAAACGTTAAGACTTAATTTAAAATAGCAATTACGGGCAGACCTATCGCCTGGAAAACCTAATTACATTTAAGCCGAGCTGACGATCGAACCCATGACCTAAATACCGCGACAGCATTTACTACCGCAGACCGCAACCTAATAACGCTTCCCCATAATGTAGGTTCAATTATTTAATTACACATCCCTATCGCAAATAACGCACTGAATTACTGCAATCAAAATAATACCATTCCTGTTTAATATTTATTTATGTTGTCAAACATGAAACAGTGATATTGCCACGTATCTGTTATCTGTCGCACGCTCCTTGAATACTAACTGAGTCCGCAATACGACCGTCTCCAACACTCATATAAGGTGTATACACAACTTATCTTCAAGATAACATGACCAAAGGTGTCTCTTTGCAGGTTGCACGGACAACGAGGCTTAAATGGGGCGAAAGAAATTAAATTAAAAACTAAAGTTCCTTGCACGATCCGCAAATACTCGCACAGACTGCCGATGTTTGCTCTCGGAACGTTATCACTTGATAAGTTGGAACACAAGCCGCGAGCAAACAACGTTATCATGGTAATGTTCTCACCGGGGACTGAGAGGTGCACAGACTCCGCTCGGCTCCGGCGCGTCACACGAGATACCTGTGGCCCGTGCCTGCCTACCCTCCACTAGCCACGGATGGCGCCATGGGACTTGAACACACATAGATCAGTGAAAGTGACAATTGATGTGACTAAGTGTTAATATTAGTGTAAATAACAAAAAGCAACCAAAGAACAAACCAAAGCTATTTAGCGCAAATTCCTAGTCGAAAGAGATTTAACGTCGTCAAACTGGAGGACCTAACGACATTTGATACGGAGATAGTCGAGAATGTCAGTGAGGAGTGCGCGGCGAAGAACGAGGTGTTGCAGCAGGGCTTCTGTCCCGCGTACTACGATGGGCTGCTGTGCTGGGACCCGACGCCCTGGAACTCGCTGGCGGTGCAGCGATGCTTCAGCGAGTTCCACGGCGTGCAGTACGACGACACACGTAAGTTAAACTTGCTTCTTACTACTAATATAAATGCGAACATTTCACGCTAAAATTACCGAACGGAGTTGCATGAAATTTGGGAGTCAGATAGTCGATATCTTTGTTAACATACATACATTTTTCATTTAAAATATATTCATTTAAAATATATACAAAATATATTCTATTTCACGCCACAATATCCTCATTAGGTAAATCAAAATCAAAGCAATATAGTCAAGTCATATACATAAGGAAACATATTCTGTGATTTCTATGCCTAACCTGAGTCGAAGCCACCAAGCAGAAATGCGATTGGAGGCTGACATTGCAGCATTACTGACTGACGTAAGCGAGACCCTATCACGTGATCTAATTGTACACAAAAAAGATGCCGCAGGAAAATGATTCCTACGTTCTTTTGTTAATCTTAAAAAAAACATCAAAACAAAACAAAAATATATATATCTATGTCTAGACATAGATATATATATATATCTATGTCTAGACATAGATATATATATTTTAAGGACTCGCCCCTTATTTTAAAGGTTTAAAAAAAAACCTATTAAAAGGCAGACCTCTGCTTTAGGCTTCGTTTTGATGTTTTTTTTAAGATTAACAAAAGAACGTAGGAATCATTTTCCTGCGGCATCTTTTTTGTGTACAATTAGATCACGTGATAGGGTCTCGCTTACGTCAGTCAGTAATGCTATTTTACTTTTCGTTATATGTGGTTTTGGAATAGATATTCCAAAACCACATATAACGAAAAGTATTATCCAACATTCAATAAAACAACAGCTTTCGTCCGCCATCATTCTCCAATAACAGCTACAAAACGTTTTCAGAAACCTGTTTGTCTGAAAAAGAAAAATTTTAAAAGTAAAAGCTATAGACATAACAACTGTTCTCATCTTCGCTATTGTTGTGAAAACAGATAGAATCGTTGCAGCAACTGAAGTGTTAAATGCAGCGATAATAACTATCGCGTCTGAGTGCAGTAAGATACTTACTGTATAAGTTCATACGGGTTCACTCAAGTGGACTGAGAATTTCTTTAAGCCGTATTTAGTTTTGTTTAGGTATCAGACGGAATAAAAATGTGTTTATGAGAAATTCGGGAACATTTTATGGAATATTATAAGTTCGGCATCAATCGTCTATGTTTGTCTGTAAACATATAAACATAGATAAAACATAATTATGTAAAATTATATTACCTATAATGTTAATTTTATTAACATAATTCGACCGATTTACTTCTTTCTTTTTTCGTCTGGTAGAAGAAATTTGCGCGGTAGTCGCATTTAATTAATTATTGACATCGTAACATCTTCACATATAATGAAATGCAAATAAATAAATGAAATACTACGAACACACAAAAAACACCTGTTATTTTTGTTTTGCAAATATATTTTGTGTAACGAATAAATATTTTTGTTTGTGTGTGCCTTACCAAAAGCTTTACACAAAATGAAACAAATGTGTCAGCTCATTGTTTCATATCTAAAACTCCCCATACTCCCGACATTATTAAAAACGAAACAAAAAATACTTAAAAAAGTACTCAATCTACAGAAAGAAAAGATAAAAAGCATCTGTTGTATTAAAAAAGTGTAACCTCGCAGAAAATCCCTTCATCGCATTTTCTGAATAATATCGCACAGTCAAGTTGAGAGAAAATCCGCTTTGTAATCGTTGGAATATTCTGCGAGAATGCATCAAGGCTTTTTTTTTTCGGGTGGGAAATCATCAAATGAAGTCATGTCAGACTTTTACTAACTAAAACCCACCCATGTTCCTTCTATTGCCCTTTACGTTCCGGGGCCGCGGTGTCTCTTTCGAACAACCCGCAACCCCGGCAGGCGGAGGCTCTGGCAAGCTCTGCTTTGCTGACATCTCTATGAGGCGCGCGTGAAACACGAACGCGCCGTCGCACGTCGCACGGCCTGTCGTCAATCGACAGACGGACGGTGACGGACCATTGCTCACCGTCCACAGGCCCGCATCTACAGTGGCCGGGAGTCGTCTCGCGACGCGCGGCGCCCGGGGCGTCTCCCGCAGCGGCAGAGTTGGTTTGAGGTGCTCTCCCTCAAACTTGTCAAGGCTTGATTTTCCTTGGATTCAAAATATTATATCATGGTTTTCCTATATTACCTGATCATAGTAAACAATGAATAGTAGTCTCTCGGACCATAAAACCTTACATTATAGTATACATAATATACACGCGCGTTGGACAGCTATGTCCAATGCGGTTTCATCCGGGTTTTAGGTTACTGCTTCGCCGTCCGTAGGTAGTAGCGTGATGTTATATAGCTTATGTCAGTCAGTAAAAATGTATTTTTTTTATATTGGTCCAGTAGTTTCGGAGCCTATTCAATACAAACAAACAATGAAATCTTGTTTTTTTTTTTGTAATATTTATACTTTTTGTTGTCCACACATGTTGTTGGCTGATCGCGTCAGTTTGTATGAAAGTTTCAATTTTCTTTTGCGAATTTCAAGATATCATGGATCAAAAGTTATACAGAGTATGTAACAAATATCATGATGGGCAATTTGCTTTGAAAACTTGGCGTCAGACCACCAGAATTAAAATATTATCTACTCAATTAGTTGTTGCTTATAATTAAGTATTTTTTAACAACAGGGTTGGCGCATAGGCTGAGCAATCGGCTGCTGCGCTACGTGTCGCGGGTTCGATCCCCGCATGAAACCTATATTTGTATGGCCCACAAATAGTTGTTCCGGGTCTGATTGTTTGTGTATGTGAGTTTAAATGTTTATAAACGCCCTCACAATACAAGAGAAATTCCTAAAGTGAGGCAACGTTTAAGCCAAAAAGCACTTTTTCATTACGACAACAAGTGTCACATTCAACAAAAATAGAGCCTAAAAACTTATTGTTAAATCTTTCTTAAGACCCTACATTTTTAATTGGTCCTATCTCTGGTCTCTATAAAGTTTAGTGTTTGTTACAATAGTAATTAACTAAGTACCAATTAAAAGATGTTGCATTTCAATTCTGTTGAATACCATTTCGACCATCACTCCTTCATGTTCACTCACTTCGGACCTCATTCCTCATCAAACATCCATACATCAAAACTTCCGTATTTATAATAGTAGTACAGAATAATATTTCAATATCGTACTTGTTCGTACGACCATTTTGACCATCGCTCTATAATGTTCTTGTTTGTTTGTTTTGTTGTTGTTATTTATTTTTCTAAATTAATCATGAATAATTTCTAATTCAATTACCTTGAGGGACTTGGGAAAGGCCTTTTCCCAGTAGTACAACAAACAGAAAAAAAACTACCCTTTGTTTTACCCTTCGTTCACTTTGTCGTTAAACAAAAGATCCTAAACGTGAACAAATAGGATGTACAACAAAAGATATCTTGTATCTAATGATTTTACGATCGAGACCTTATTTTATGTTACTAGAATTTCAATTGTTTTAGCTAGAATTATCGTCCAGTAGTAGTTGGTAGAGTTCTTTTCAAATTCTTGTATCTCTGATCCTCACTGCTTCACTTTCAAAACCGTACTTATCTTTGTTCTCCTAGCAATAAGGTTGCAATTGGTTTACTGACACTGGCAATTCTGTCTAAACTATAGCGATCTTTATTGTAGTAGCAATAAGATTGCTATTGTAGTGTAACTATCAGAGGTAGAAAACTATGACAAGGAACTGGAGAATGTTCGCAATAAGCTAGGGTCCTTTAGTTCAGGGACCTTTAGTTTAATGTAATTCATCTGACGAATAAGAATGTTCAATGTACATGGTACAACTAGTTTAATTTAAGTTCCTTTTTAACCGACTACAAAAAAGGAGGAGGTTCTATTATTCGTAAGTCTCGTAAGTCTAACGATCGATGATCGCAAGGAAGACTATTAAGTATGAAGTTCTGGGCTCGGGCTGTGCAGTATTATTGGGTTTTATTTACTATCTATTTCCTATTATGGTTACTCATTTTAAGTACAGGAGTCTGGATCTGCACCCAGCTCACCTTCTATAATATGGGATATTATAGATATATAAATAGATATTCTATAACTGGTACAATTTGCCTAAGCTTAAGGGAATTACAGGCTTTATATTACGTATGTTTTTTTTAAATGTCAATATTGCGTCCCACTGCTGGGCAAGGGCCTGGCGATATCTCGATTTGTTGAACAGAATGTATATATATAATACTTTTTTTTATGGCACAGAGAATGCATCACGATTTTGCATGGACGGCGGCGTATGGCGGAACTACTCAAACTACGCGAACTGTACGGAACGCATCGCCAACGTATCGCCGACTGACGTCACGAGTCTCATCTACCTCGCCGGCTACTCGCTCAGCCTCGCTGTGCTGTCGCTAGCCGTCTTCGTGTTCCTTTATTTCAAGTAAGTGTACTTGTAAGACACTAAATATATGAATTCACACCTTGTCCCCACAGGGGTGGGGGAAAGCCATAGATCGCCACATACACCACGTTCGTAAATCAAATCAAAAGGTCATACGGTTGCCGGGGTTGCGGGTTGTTCGAAAGAGACAGCGCGGTCACGGAACGTAAAGGGCAACAGAAGGAACATGGGTGGGTTTTAGTCAGTACAAGTCTAACATGAGACATCCAAGCGTCACCCGTCAATCCTACGTTTGGTCCCATATTGTACTTCTCCGCTCTCCTCGACTCCGTATTGGTGGAAACGGGGCTGAAAATAATGATAAACTATGCGGCAAGCCTCTCGCTCGTCACGTTCTAACGAGATATTTCATCTCCATCTCTTAAGCGTTGCTTGCGCGTCATCAATTTACCAAGTGTACAATTAAATTCGCTCCCAAAACTTCTAAGAGGCTATTTCAATCAAAGTAATAAAAAATAATCTATATACTGGCAGACAAAATATAGTTAGTAAGCCAGTAGTTACATCTATTGAAACAAGTTAAATTACCCAAGACGACCCCGATAAATAACTTTGTATTTTACTACTTACTTTTTCCTTAGAGTAACTACAAATAAATACAACCTTCTTATTTTCGTAAATAACAAACAAAACCGTTTCAGATTTTATTAAATATCGTTTCATAAGAGATCCTTTTATCTCGATTGCGTAAAACTAGCAGAGAATATTTTTTTTTTCGTAGAAATTTTGTTTCTAAGATACAAATTGTGACACTTACGTCTGACAAAACGCGCTAGACAGTTCATTTGCAGACATCGAGTAATAAATTTTGAGACTACAGGGCGAGACGTAGTAAATTCAAGGGTTTTTGAAGTTATACTTCTTTTGGCGCGATGGAGAAAAATGATGAGAGTGATTTGCGCCCGCACGGCGACATCGTGAAGTTAGTTATAGGTGTTCTAGTAACTATGTTCATGTTGTATATTCTAGTATTTTTATATTTAGAACACGTGTTAATAAATAAATATTCTTTTGGTGTGTTTTATTAAGCTCAAATCAATTTCACATTCCAAGTTACCCTTGCCGAGGTTTAGAAATGGATGGGTAACCACAGGGGGCCAGGTTAAGCAACCTTTGCCAAGGTTTGGAAATGGATGGGTTACCACACGTGACAAGGGGACAGGTTAAGCAACACTTGCCGAAGTTTGGAAATGGATAGGTTACCACACGGAGCCAGGTTAAGCAACCTTTGCCAAGGTTTGGAAATGGATGGGTTAACACACGGGGACAGGTTAAGCAACCCTTGCCGAGGTTTGGAAATGGATGGCTTACCAACCACACGGAGCCAGGTTAAGCAACCTTTGCCAATATTTGGAAATGGATGGGTTACCACACGGCGACAGGTTTAGCAACCCTTGCCAAGGTTTGGAAATGGATGGGTTACCACACGGGGACAGGTTAAGCAACCCTTGCCGAGGTTTAGAAATGGATGGGTAACCACAGGGGGCCAGGTTAAGCAACCTTTGCCAAGGTTTGGAAATGGATGGGTTACCACAGTGGGCCAGGTTAAGCAACCCTCACCAAGGTTTGGAAATGGATTGGTTACCACAGGGGGCCAGGTTAAGCAACCCTTGCCAAGGTTTGGAAATGGATGGGTTACCACAGGGGGCCAGGTTAAGGAACCCTTGCCGAGGTTTGGAAATGGATGGGTTACCACAGGGGGCCAGGTTAAGGAACCCTTGCCGAGGTTTGGAAATAGATGGGTTACCACAGGGGGCCAGGTTAAGCAACCCTTGCCGAGGTTTGGAAATGGATGGGTTACCACAGGGGGCCAGGTTAAGCAACCCTTGCCGAGGTTTGGAAATAGATGGGTTAACACACGGGGACAGGTTAAGCAACCCTTGCCGAGGTTTGGAAATGGATGGCTTACCAACCACACGGAGCCAGGTTAAGCAACCTTTGCCAATATTTGGAAATGGATGGGTTACCACACGGCGACAGGTTTAGCAACCCTTGCCAAGGTTTGGAAATGGATGGGTTACCACACGGGGACAGGTTAAGCAACCCTTGCCGAGGTTTAGAAATGGATGGGTAACCACAGGGGGCCAGGTTAAGCAACCTTTGCCAAGGTTTGGAAATGGATGGGTTACCACAGTGGGCCAGGTTAAGCAACCCTCACCAAGGTTTGGAAATGGATTGGTTACCACAGGGGGCCAGGTTAAGCAACCCTTGCCAAGGTTTGGAAATGGATGGGTTACCACAGGGGGCCAGGTTAAGGAACCCTTGCCGAGGTTTGGAAATGGATGGGTTACCACAGGGGGCCAGGTTAAGGAACCCTTGCCGAGGTTTGGAAATAGATGGGTTACCACAGGGGGCCAGGTTAAGCAACCCTTGCCGAGGTTTGGAAATGGATGGGTTACCACAGGGGGCCAGGTTAAGCAACCCTTGCCGAGGTTTGGAAATAGATGGGTTACCACAGGGGGCCAGGTTAAGCAATCCTTGCCGAGGTTTGGATATGGATGGGTTAGCACAGGGGCCAGGTTAAGCAACCGTTGCCAAGGTTTAGAAATGGATGGGTTACCACAGGGGGCCAGGTTAAGCAACCCTTGCTGAGGTTTGGAAATGGATGGGTTAGCACACGGAGCCTGGTTAAGCAACTCTCACCAAGGTTTGGAAATGGATGGGTTACCAAAGTTATTTTTCTTTACACCAAAGAAGTATAACTTCTAACGCGTGTACATAAGTACACACACCCCTTTTTTTCTTAACAAAACACAAAGGATATTAAAGTGTCTAATAGTTCATGGTTTTCTCGCAACTTCACCTAACCTAACTTAAGTACCAAATACAAGCGACGCTGCCTCGCACAATATTAACTATTTTACCGAACTTCGAAATTTTCTTGTTTAATGAAATTTTAATATCTATATTTTTGTTAATTTTTAACATAACAAATTCCCAGAAAATATTGTCTACATCCGATGCGTTAAGAATGCGTAGCCAACTTTAAAGCTTAAGTTTTACAAATGGCGTATCAAATTACAACTTGTGCACCAAACGTTAATTTACGTAGCCTTAAAGAATCAATCAAGCTGAATATTATGACGTAATGTGATAAATCTTTGTAACATTCACACACCTAAAATATTATTTTTAAATTACAATTTCAAAACTGTCTCTTGTCGTATACAGCATTTTTCAGAAAACTCTGAAGTACTACATTTTGATGAAACAACGAAAAGCGACAAGCGACGAAACTTTGTCATTGCGGCTGTGGAAGACTTAACGCCCGAGCCGTTAGGCGAAGGTGCTATAGAGCTGAGAATAACTGTAGGCCTACTATGACATCTTAAAGCAGAACTTATTCCACTGAGTGAAAGAAATGGTGCTAGACACCCTGTATAGCTCTGTTCCTTTCCCTCAGCGGAATAAGTTCTGCTTTAAAACGTCATGGTAGGGTAGCTGAAGTTGTAATAGTCTGCTGAAGTTGTAATAGCCTATTACCATCAATCAGGGACAAAACCCGACTCCGTGGCTGCTACTATATTCTACAGTTTTTATAATATTATGCATCAACATGTTAAAGTACATACGTAAGTATATAAGTCTTCTTAACATGCAATAGACATTTTTGATTCCATACAAGCAGAAAATCTATGTCATGGTGATTATAATAATCTTTGAAAACTACTCTTTGTATTCGTACCTAGATTATCTGAGAGATAGATAGGATCGCATGTTAAGTAGGCTACTGAACTGAGATTAGACCGTGAGATATTAACTTATTTGCTTATAGTAAGATCAATCATTGTCCAAGAAACAGTCACCGATTGATAATAGATAAACAACGCATTGAAAGGTTATTCAAATAACATGATCAACAATTTTTTTTTCGGATAGGTTATCTTCAGATGACTTCTTCCGAAGGCGCGGTATCTATTAACAAACCAATCCACAGCGCCGACCAATCCACAGCCCGATTTTTTTATTTAGCGAATGAGAAATCATCAAATAACTACCCCCGCTCTTGACGAAACGTTCTGTCTTTATAATAATCCTAATAGAACTTAACTCCAAAACGAGCTACTTACACCCGATCACCATTAGACATTGAGCTGACTCAACAAAATGTCCAAACATTAACGTAAATGTCCTAACATTTATATGAATGTCCAGTGGCGGCTCATGAATAATTTCTCTGTTTTATGACGCTCCCGTATATTCACTTAAAAGATAAACTAACGTGCTACGGGTTAACGAGTGGTTTGACTTATATTGTTTTAATTAGTCAAAAAAACACATTTATTTGTGCAAAGTTATATTTTTTAATGAATAACTTTGTGTAGTCAGCAAAAGATTTAGTTGTTTTTTTTAGAAACTTATAGACGTCTTCATCAAATTTATTGACCTTTTTTTTCTACATTTCACATCATTTCATTTACTTCAATCGTATCTGACGAGCCTAAAACATTGTCATCATCACCCTGCTGCCCTTTTTATTTGTGGTTTAAGTTAGCGTTAGCCCAAAGTAACTAAACCACGCGGACAAAGTCGCGGGCGGAAGCTAGTCAAACATAAACTACACACATAAAGCAAAGTTTCAGTCAAAACAAACACTCAGTGAACCTAAATTTAAGCAAAAAACGTCCTTAGAGACACAAACGCAAGCTTACTAAGCTGATCAATTCGGCCGCATTTATTTACATTGAAATCCAGCCCTACGGTCACGTATGTTTGTCTTCTAAGTGGTGTGGCCAAAAGCTATCATTGCGAAGATCCTGGGCCTATATGGGAGCAGAGTGTACAGAAGGGCTGATCCCGGATTAGGCCAGATCTCTGAAATCTTTGAGATAAAATCGTCGTCATTTGATGTTGCTTCTTTAAATAAGGGTATGGAATCGATTCCGATTAGGAAGCATGTTTGCATTAGATACGGTAACGGGCATGAATTCTGTTTAACTTTGATTTCTATCTCTTAGAGGATAGGGTAAATATGAGAAATTCTTTTATTTTAATACTAGCTACCCGTCCTTACTTCGTGCAGTTTTAGGGGCTTTTGTTGGTTTCCTATGTATCAATGAAAAAAAAATATCTAAGAACTTAAATTTTGTTACTAAATGCATGTTTAGTTTTGATTACTTACAACTTTTGGTTAGCTATGCCAAATATGATGGACCTCCGTAAAATTGGTCCAGGCGTTGTTGAGTTATGCGCGTACCAACACATTTTTTGATTATTTTTTACATTATAGAGAAGATAATATATAAACCTTTCTCTTGAACTCTAAAATGGCATTAAAATTATTATTACATAAAGTAATCCTTTACTTTGTTACTAGATATTAATTTATTTTTATAATTTGTTACTAATATTGTTGTGTAATTTGTACAATAATACTTTTTTATTTACTGTTAACTGTGGAGGCTGGTAAATGGCTTGTCATTGATTACCTTAATATAACTTTTATATTGTTAGCTATATGCCACCCAAACATCCTTACAAATGTTATAAAAACGAAAGTAAGTTTGTTTGTTTGTTACGTCTTCACGCCTAAATGGATTAACCGATTTTAATGAATTTTGGTATAGAGATAGTTGGGACCCTGGAGTCGGACATAGGCATTTTTTTAAGTAGGAAATGAGAGAAAAATAGGGAAGAAAGGGGAAAACTTAGCTTTGATATTACAATAAATAAGGCGCTAGGGCGAAAACTACAGGTAGCAGGTACCTGCAAATCAGAAAAGGGGAACTGTGTTACCCCGAATTTAACGCGAGCGAAGCCGCGGGCAAAAGCTAGTAATCAAATAAAATAAAATCCGTTGAGTAGTAAATAGATCTAAGCGTACAGAGAGCAGAAGCGACTTAATTTTTTACTATATAAAGATATGCATAGATATTGAATTCTGTTTACATAATTTTGTAACAGCATAAGTAAGTATACACATCATAAAGATTTTAGTTGTCACAAATAGCTACATACAAATATTATACTCCCAAAAGTCTCGCAAAAAGTTAGAACCTTTCAAGCCTGATAACCAATAAATGTCTAGAGAATTACATCACTGTCATGTTGTTACCCTCATAAGGGTTGCCATGTCGAGACACGACACTTCATTTTGGATAGACAGTCATTCATGTTATTACCAAGTTTAGCCAACTTCACTATACGCAAGGACTTGTAATTGGCTTGCTGTTGTCAATGCTCTTTTTAGGGTTTCGTAGTCAACTAGGAACCCTTATAGTTTCGCCATGTCTGTCTGTCCGTCCGTCCGTCCGTCCGTCCGTCCGTCCGTCCGTCCGTCCGTCCTCGCTTAATCTCTGTGACCGTTAGCACTAGAAAGCTGAAATTTGGTACCAATATATATATAAAAAACACGCCGACAAAGTGGTAAAATAAAAATTTTAAAAAAATGTTTTATTAGGGTAGCCACCCTTTATGTAAAGTGGGAAGTGATTTTTTTTTTAATTTCAACCCTAACGTGTGATATATTGTTGAAGAGGTATTTAAAAATGAATAGGGGTTTACTAAGATTATTTTTTGATAATGTCATTAATTTCGGAAATAATCGCTCCAAAAGTAAAAAACAATGTGTGTCCCCCCCTCTAACTTTTGAACCATAAGTTTAGAAAATATGAAAAAATTCTGAAAAGTAGAACTTTATAAGGACTTTCTATGAAAATTATTTTGAACTTGATTGACACAACAGTTTTTGTACAAAAAAGACAAAAAGTTGTACAAAATAATTTCTGGACTAAGTTTGTAGTATAATCGTATATGCAAGCATTTTTTGTAACTTTGTTTACATATTTTATTATCCTGAACGTATCTTTTTTCAAACAAAAAAAGAATTATTGAAATCGGTTCTCGCAATCCAAAATTACCACCGAAATTGCACGTCTTTGTATTAATTAGTAACCCAATTCCCCGAGAGATGGCGCTGTAGGTACTTATTACATTGGATCGGGTATTACCGAATTGTTCGGTTGGCCTCATAACTGAACACTTATTGTGACGGACGGGAAACTACGGAACCCTACACTGAGCGTGGCCCGACACGCTCTTGGCCGGTTTTTTTAAATACGCTTCTCCTTAAGCTGTAAGACGATTTGTAATAAAACCGATTCCAAAAAAATACTTATCATCTGCCTAGCCTTTTCCCAACTATGTTGGGGTCGACTTCCAGTCTAATCGGATGCAGCTGAATATCAGTATTTTACATGGAGCGACTGCCTTTCTGACCTCCATAACCCAGTTAGTACTGGGTAATACGATACCCCTTGGTAGGACTGGTTGTCAGACTTTTGGGACACTGACTATCTGTAACGACTGTCAAAGATCTACAAATGGCAGCCGGGACCAACGGCTTAACGTGCTTTCCGAGGCACGGAGGAAACTCGGTAAGTATGTAACGGGTGGCCATTCATCCCCATCCACAGACCAACCTAGGCAAGCGCGGCCTAACCTAATGATTGACCCGAGGGGCTGTTATTATTTAGCCACGAGCTCCGCGATCACCTCGCTTAGTTCAAAAAAATACTAAGAACTGAAAAAAAATAACTTTAGTTTCAGAATTCGGTGACTTTTTTTTCAGACTTTTTAACCATACTTATTTTTTTCATTTTCATTTGTAAAATCTAATACAAACAAATGCACGAGTAACTGTATAGAGTTACCCAAATCGTTGCAGTTGTACCTATAAAATTTGAAGATTTGCCTTGATTTCTCCAGGATTCCATCATCCGATCCCGACTTGATAACCTGAGAAGTATAACATTAAAAATAAAAATTCTCAAATCGGTCTAGGCGTCTGCACTTATCTCCTCCTTTTTTAAGTCTGTTAAAAATAAGTGAAATGGGTATGATTTTGATGATTATGATTAGACCTACGTAATCAACATCAACAGCGTAAACAGATGTCAGCAAAGCAGAGGGGCCTAGGCCACTGCCTGCCGGGGTTGCGGGTTGTTTGAAAGAGATATACCGTGGTCCCGGAACATAAAGGGCAAAAGAAGGAGCACGAGTAGGCTCTAGTCATTAAAAGTCTGACACTCCCCTCCCACCGCTCTGGGTAGAGCGGGGAAAATTATTCGAAGTTATTAAAAAATGGCCTCTCCAATAGCCCACCACTTGACTCGATTCTCGGCAAGTCTCATATGGATCCTATTAGCCACACTCCGGTCTCCCTCTCTCGACCGCCCCACCATACGCTTGCCTATTCGATTCTCGGTTATTACTACATAGAAAACCAAACGTTTACAATGAGAAAGTCACTAAGCTCGCGCCATTTTGAGACTTTATCTGTCAACTGTCACTTTATTGCTGCCAAATTCTCGCGGATTTAACGTCATCAACATGATGCGAGCTCAGTACACATAACCTTTATAGTTTTGTTAAGTAAAACGAATATTTCCATTTACAAATCCAGTGCAAAAACTAATTTAATTTGAATAACTGTCTAGTTGCTTTTATCGTAAATAACGGTTAATGACACAATATTTTATGTTTACGCTTTTCTCATAAGAACTATAGGCATATACCTAGATGGTTGACCTTTTACCTACATATTAGAATAAACCCACACATTTCACTGATTATGAAAACCACTAAATGTCACATTTCAAACAACAAGTCTTGTCACATTGTTTGCACAAAATTGTGGTCCGTAATGATATCAATTTTGCGCCTAACTGACAACGAATCGTATTATTATTCGGTACCTTTTACAATTTCACAAATTGAATTTCAAATGAACCGTCAATGAATTTCGTTTTTATTCTTTTTCTCACTCAAATAATCTTTTAACGGTTATCTTTTTAAAAGAATTTTCTGCTTTATTGCGAGAAGAGGTGCTTTTGAACAGGTATAATACGTACCTATCTGATATTTATGGTACCTATACAACAGCGGTAGCGTTGAAATTGAAAATTATTAGGCCCTGATATTTTAATAGGATGATGAATACCCTTACATGAATCCTTACTTAATATTATAAAAGCGAAAGTCAGTTTGTTTGTTTGTTACGTCTTCACGCCCAAAAGATACCGATTTTGATGAATTTTGGTACAGAGATAGTTGAGACCCTTGAGACGGATATAGGCTATTTTTTACAAGTGAGAAAGAGGGAAAAAAGGGAATACTTACCTTTGCTGTTACAATCAATAAGGCGCAAGGGCAAAAACTACTGGTAGCAGATACCTGCTAATCAGGAAAGAGGACCTTGTAACCTCAAATTTAATGCGAGCGAAGCTGCGGGCAAAAGCAAGTACTTATTTAATAAAAATACAAGAGGCGAAAACTGAACATTTCAAATTTCCGGTTTCTTTTTTTTTAAACTTCTAAGATGATTTCGAATGACTGTTTACGTTACCGAGTCTTATAGGTACGTACAGCTTATTATAATGTCTATAAATATCATATTTACAAGAATCTCAAAACCCTTACAAGGTTAAATCTTTAGATACATTAAATCGAGCGAAAAATTAAGGTACGTTAGGTGAAGCAAATTGTTAGACAACAGGTTTTACCTTTGAGAAACCTTTTCAAAATTACTGCGTGGATTTAGAACTTTATAAGGCTTTTTTTGGGTGGTAAATCATCAAATAACATCCCCCGCTCTGGGTGGAGCGGGGGGGAGTGTCAGACTTGTACTGACTAAAACCCACCCATGTTCCTTCTACTGCCTTTTATGTTCCGGGGCCGCGGTACTAACTTCATAAGGCTTAACACGACATTTATTTCACCCACATGCTACAATATGTAAGTCATCATCTGCCTAACCTCATCTTAACTTGGAGTTGGCTTCCAGCTTAACCGAATGCAGCTGAATACCAGTATTACTCATCTAGTAGGTACTTGCCTCTCAAACAAACGGTATAAGACTGGTACTTCAAGAACTAGATTTTCTGACCATTGATTACGTGTAACAACTGTCAAGAATCACCAAATAACAGCCGGGGCTAAAGGCAAGACGCTGTGGAAAGTCGTTATAGAATAGGTGGTCGCACGCATGATAATGATTGTCAAAGTCGGTCCGTGATTACCCATCCAAGGACCGACTTTAACAAGCACTAGTTAACCTTGAATGCCGACCCTTGCCACGAGCCACGATTCTCTCTACTTAAGAGCTCCTTATACCTTCCATAAAATAAAATAACTTAAAACCTGCTATCTTTCTACAATATTTACCTACATGTTAAGTTATGTAAGTAAAGAGCCATAATATGAGATAATAACGAGCAACTATCTCCCCTCGTTACAAATACAGTCAGATACACAAATAAGGACATTGTTACTAATAAAATACTGCTTCATTTTCCTTAACAATAAGAACTAAGATAAACTTTTTAGACTCTCATTGTGGTTATTTCTTTCTTTTTACTACGTTATCTTTTATCTTTATCGGGGGAAAATGAAAACTTTATATTTTACTAGCTTTCGCCCGCGGCTTCACTCGCGTTAAATTCGGTATAACACACCAAGCAGACTGTGCAGTTATTGCTCTTGCGCCTGATTGATTTGTAATAGCAACGCTAAGTTTTCCCTTTTCTTCCCTCGTTCTCCCTCATATCCCACTTTTTTTAAATAAAAATTAGCCTATGTCCGTCTCCGGGTTCCCAACTATCTCGGTACAATTCATGAAAATCGGTTTAACCATTAAAGCGTGAAGAGGCAACAAACAAACAAACAAACTCACTTTCGCTTTTATAATATTATTAGTAAGGATTATTTTTGTGTACAAATATTTTGTATATTTTTGCTTTATTTTTATCAAAGGAGCGAACTTGATATAGGGTTGTAAAATGGATATTTTAGTAGAATGGGAAACTAGCCAACCAACGTGTTTGTTATGGTTAACATGACGCCTTTTCATGTCTATACAATTTGCCGATATAACATACTTTCAACTTGATTTGTTTTTGAATGCTCCCTATTTGTTTGATCTTTTAGTTTTCTTCGTACAAATCAAGCCTGAGGCATAGTCATTCCGCAATAATTTCCTATTTATTCCAAAGGCAAAAAAAACGTAAATCATATTTAGTCGTGTGTGAGACTAGCTTAAAAGGCGTTTAAAAAAGTATAGAAACATCTCATCTTAAATATATTATTATTAGCTTCCGCCCGCGATTTCGTCTAAACGCATAATAATTGAAAAAAAAAACTCTCCCCTCTTTCTCGCCCTTCTCTCACTTTAAAAAAAATTGCCTATGTCCGTCTTTAGGGTCCCAATGCTGACATCTCTAACAGGCGCGCGTGAGACAGTAACGCGCCGTCGGCACGGCCTGTTAATAGACGGACGGACGGTGAGGTACCCATTGTTCACCGTTCCCAGGTCCGCCACGTCACGGTGGCCGGGTGTCGTCTCGCGGCGCCCGACGCCCGGGGCGTCTACCGCAGCGGTGTAAACTGGGCTTTATTACTCACTCTAACTAAACATTTCATTATACATTTGTGCCGCAGACCAAGTTCTGACATTCATTACCCTTGACATTATGGCGATAATAAGCTGAATGGTGAATATCACTTTTGGCAAGCAAACGAGGCTTATGGCCATTAACTAAGAACATACATTTGAACGACGCGATCAAAGCATAATAACCACTGATAGCATACGTTTAATGGTTGTTATGAACGGACAAAATTGTTTCCATTTGTGCCAAAATAGTCTCAGAATCACTGAGTATTAAAGATTGAAATTGTTAGATGCCCTTTTTGCGGGTGGGAAATTATCAAATAACTTCCCCCTCTTTGGGTGGAGCGGGAGTGTCAGACTTGTGCTGACTAAAACCAACCCATGTTCCTTCTATTGCCCTTTACGTTCCGGGGCCACGGTATCTCTTTCGAACAACCCACAACCCCGGCAGGCGGAGGCTCTAACAGGCCCCTCTGAACGTCGCGTATCGCGTCGTTAGATGCCCTAACGACAAAAGTTGACGGTGAAATTTGAATATATAATTTCATATGGGCTTACCTTTCTCAGCGTGAACACTTTTCCCTGCTACCTTAGTATTGTGAGGGTTCATCAAACGATTCAAATCTTTAGTTATTTTATTTTCATGTTTTGAATCCAATTTAAGCTATTATTTTCCATATCTACATCAGAAAACTAACTAATTGCGATCATTCATGTTTTAAAAAAAACGTAATATGCTTAGCAATGTCACTCACACATAATACTATTCGTATGAACCCGTTGGTAAGAAAACCATTTCAGAGGTAATTCTCACTTTCTCAAGTGGAATTCACTTTCAAAACGTTTTTGTATTTCCAAATAGACTTTGAACAAGGTTGACATTTAAATAGCGTACGTCGATTACATTTTCGAATTTCAAATCACCCTTTTTTCTGATTCAACGTCACGTTGCCTAGGGCTGTCACTAACACCTGATGGATACAACATTACAACAGTAACTGTGCTGTGGAAGTTAATTATGCAGTCGCTCCATGTAAAATCCTTACTAGTATTATTAGAGAAACGAATGTGAGTTTGTTTGTTACGTCTTCACGCCTAAATGACCAAACCGATTTTGATGAATTTTGGTACAGAAATAAATGGGATCCTGAAGGCGGCAATTTACTTAATTTACAAGAAAAGGGAAGAGAAAGATATTTTTTTTCGACCATCACGCGGGTTAAAGTTAGCGCTGGCCCAAAGTAACTATAATATTTAATTTTATTTAATATCTAGCTTTTGCTCGCGGCTTTGCTCGCGTTAAATTCGGGGTAAAACAGTTCCCGTTTCTTAATTTACAGGTACCTGCTACTGTTTTTGCCCTAGCGCCTTATTTCGTGTAATAGCAATGCTAAGTTTTCCCTTTTCTTCCCTATTTCTCCCTGTGTCTGTTTCCTGGTTCCCAACTATCTCTGTACCAAAATTCATCAAAATCGCTTTAGCCATTAAGGCGTAAAGACGTAACAAACAAACTCACTTTCGCTTTTAGCATATTAGTAAGAATTGTTGTTCTTTAAAAAAACAAATGTTATACTGTCTTATCCTATGCGAGTTTAATAAACAGTTTTTCTTTCTTTCTTTCATATAAAATACACAATTATGTTACGTAATCCACAGACAGAGGACATGACGACACGTGTCCGCACGGCACAGCCATTGAATCTAAACTTGCATATTATTATTTGTTATCTCTCGGCTGTCGAGTCGGTTTACATACGACAGATTTGAAAAGATCGTAGATAAAACTGTCTGTGTATGTCACATTTAATGTAAAGAGCTTTAGACTGTACTGTAATATGTAGGTCAATTAAGTCAAGCTAGGCTAAGTAGACCTCTTTCAAGGCATGCCCCAAGAGATACCGCAGCCCCGGAATACAAAGGCAAAAAAGAACATCATCATCATCATTTTCTTGCCCTTGTCCCATTGTATTTGGGGTCGGCGCAACACGTTTTCTTCTTTCATTCTCTCCTAAACGTCACGGCATCATTTACTCCTTTCAAAAGAAAGAACATGGACAGGGTTTAGTCAGTAAAAGTCTGATATTACTTGATGATTTCCCATCCACAAAAAAAGCAGACAAATACAGATGCCAAAACACTGTTTACTTAACTCTATTTAATAAAACTGAGAGTTAAAGTCTCTAACGCGCTAAGCAGAGCAGCAATTAGTGCCAGGGGACTACTTAGAACCAATTAGGTGAAGCCAAAATCGTGTTCAAACGTTAGTATGGAGGTGTCGTTATGCTGACCGTGAACGTGATCCTCGTTGCTTATTTTATTCTATTCATGCAATGTTTTCACAGTATACCCGTACGTCAGCAATGCAACAGCAGCCTTATTGCAATGATATAAAGACCGCAGTTTGTTTGTCAGACTTGACTTGTAAGTTGCAGCAACCGAACAGTAACCTTATTGTATGGGTATAAAAATCACTATCATTTTGTCAGTAATGACCGAACGAAAGTAAACTTTTAAAAAACAGTGTTTGAGGTGAAACGATAAACTGCAACCGCCATATTCCGACATCTGCAAAGGTGTAAGTACAAAATTGACAACACAACTAACTCTCTTTAAACGTATTTTTTACAAGTTGTAAATAAAATGTCCTAATAAAGTACGAAATTCAAAACTTATAACCAAGTTCTGAGTTTAATCAACACAAACGCTTATATATATAAAACGCTAATCTAATATATAAAATTCTCGTGTCACAGTTTTCGTTCCCATACTCCTCCGAAACGGCTGGACCGATTTAAACGAAATTTAGTGCACATATCGGGTAGGTCTGAGAATCGACCAACATCTATTTTTCATACCTACTAACTAGCAGCGGGTGTAACCGCTGGGCACAGCTTGTATATATATAACAGTGTCGCTTACAAAAACGAATATAAATTACAAAAAAAATAATATCAATGTATGTAATCTCCAAAGGGTTTGACAGAGGTGTAACTAACAAGTACACCCATATATCGCCAGTTATTTTTTTCCCCAATAATAGCAATACGAGCCAATTGCCAACAAACTTTAACTTCATAGCTACTAGTGTGAAATTCGCGACAGTAACACTTTTCTTGACCTGAGATTCGAACGCAAGGCCTCATGTTCAGCATTCACGCTTGCGACCACCAGAACACACTGAGACAAACATAAATGTCTTCATTATTACGCCCCGCAAATGATGCGGGTCTTGACTCAGCATTAACTCATCTTGTAATAGGACAAAGCCTTTCAGCAATTATAATTAAGCGGGATATTTACTCAAAAGACGTATATATCACGTATACTTGTTTGTTTGTGCGTACTAATGTTATCTTCTCATTTACAGAGACCTGCGGTGCCTGAGGAACACGATACATACCAACCTCATGTCCACGTATATACTGTCGGCTTGCAGTTGGGTGTTAAACTTAGCTTTACAAGTAAGTACTTGTCTATTTACATTTAAAAAATCTATATTTTGTTGAACTAGATATAAATTCGCAAAAAAAAACGCAGTCTTCGGTGGGAGGGAGTAAGGTCTTTTTCTATTATAGTGTAGTAAGTGCCTTGTTACCCGGCCACCGTAGATGCGGGCCTGGGAACGGTGAGCAATAGGTAGCTCACCGTCCGTCCGTCTATTGACGACAGGCCGTCGACGGCAAGGAACATGGGTTTTATTCAATAAAAGTCTGCCCCCCCCCCCCTCTCTGGGCGGAGCGGGGGGGGGGACCGCTCCGCCCAGAGAGGGGGAAGTTATTTGATGATTTCCCACCCCAAAAAAAACAGCTCTTGTTATATTTTTGATGCCGCCAATGGGCTTTTTGAGTTGGTAGTATTTGTGTGTATTCGTAATTAAAAGAAGCATTTTCACCAAAACGTACCAGAAATTCCAGAATGCATGTTATCAATGACCACTTATTTCATTTATAATCATTTTTCTGGGGCTACAATTGATTTATGTATAATTATGTTACGTTAATAAATTTATAACTGAGTTTGAATAACAGCGAAATCAGTCTTTTCAAACAAAACAATCTGCTAAGTCTCAATCGGTACAATGAAGCATAAAAATAAACAGAACGTTATAACATAAGATTTATTTAAACAATGAGGAATAGTTGTTCATATAAATAAATTCGGAATGAAAGACTAATGACCAGTGAATTTATCGTGAATGGGAAAGGCATGTTACATTCACATGACGTACGACATCGATGGCACAATTTTTGACAGTATATGCAAAGTTTAAAACCACACTTAATTTTCATACAAGATTTGTAAAACTTTCTTTACAATAGAATCATAAACAACAGAATATCATGTAGTATCGAAAAAAGGGTATAGACCGATACCTGGGCGTATTTTAGTATCAAGTATACTCTGTAAGTTAGGATGCAGAAAATGACGTATTCAAGTATGGTTTACGAAAGACAGAGAACAAGAGAGAGAGCGAGTGAGAGATAGAGAGAGTTTGTATAATTGTAAAAAAACCTTTTCCCACTGATCTGTATGAGTACAGAGGAGTAGGAAAAGGCTGAGATGACCTTTGTATTTCTTGTGTGATTTTAAATAAACCTAAATAATTCTTATCCTCTGTTTTTACACTAGAATAGAATGAGATAATTTAACATATTACAATCATTTTATTTGAACTGTAGGTGTGTATGTATGTACATAAAATAATAAAATAATCTTAATCAATAAAATCTAACACATTAGAAAGTTTTTACTAGTTTGTCTTTAACTAAATATCATAAATTAAGTTAGCACCAACGATCCACCTACCAACGACTCATGTTCATTTTAGTTCTATATTACAAATCGGCTCATTGACGGATGGGCAATGACCAAATAACTTCCCCTGCTTCACCAGACTTTTACTGACTTAAAACCGTTATTTTGCTCTTTATGTTCCGGGGCCGCGGTATCTTTTGAACAACCAGCAAACCCCGGTAGGGAACATTGTAAACTTAAAGACTACATCATTAAATTCAATTGCAATGTAATTGTTGTTTTGTTACATTGTACCTTTTAGAAGTAACCACTTACTATAACAATAAGTTTATAAAGTTTTCAGTTAGTTGTTAGTTACCACGATGCACTATGAAACTCTAACTGAAAACCGCAAAGCAAAAAATAAATATGATATTCTTCTTCAGTTCGTAGTCTCAAGTAAAACCGAAAATTAATTTTAAACTATAATAGTTTTATTGGAATTCTCTGCTTGATTTTTATTCACCTACTTTTTTTAAGGTAAAGAAAAGTCATTGAATGATTTCCCAACCGAAAAAAAAAGGCACTCGCATTTTAGCGATAAACGTTGCTACTTACAACGTTGCTTAACACTAGGAACTGGCGAAGGGCAGGGCAGTTTTTGTGGGATTGCCTCTAGCAATGTGACGTTCAAAAAGTGCTGATTATATTAGCCTAATTTGAATAAATAACTTTTTTTTTGTTTTCTTATTCACACCGAATAATAATGAATTTATTTTTTTTGCGGATGGGAAATCATCAAATAACTTCCCCCGCTGGCCGGTGCGGAGGGGAGTGTCAGACCTGTATTGAATAAAACCCATCCATGTTCCTTCTATTGCCCTTTACGTTACGGGGCCGCGGTACCTAAGCTATATTCTATCTATTTTACACCTTACGTCTTTCACCAACGGCTTATTCTAGAGTGCACTTCGGTTGCGGTTTGAAACCGCACTCTCAATTGTTTCCTACTCGCACACAGTCCACTCACATGCGGGTTGAGCAAATTGGGAAAGTAAGTTTGGTCCCTTGACTCTCAAGTATATCAGCATACACAGATAGGATATTATCTAAAGTTGCTTGAAGTTCCTCTCAAGCATATGCGGTTTCCGCTCCAACGTGTACACATCAACTCTCAACCGTCAAAGGAAGTTTTATGCTATGCCTGACAATTCTGCGAATCGAAAACGTGAAAACTTTCTTGTGTCCCTACATATACACGCTATATTTCAACGGTAAAGCTTTAACACATTCTCGTTACATACATTATCGGTGTACTTTGCAAGTTTCGCAATGTAAAGTTAATTATTCTACCAACAACTGCTTAAATATGGAAATTCACTCATTTGAGAATAGTGGTAAAATATACTTCTTGGCACGAGTACGAACATTATTTAAACATCAACAATTTATAAAAGAACTACATCAACCAAAGTTGGTTCCAGGAAGTTGGTTTACCAACATAGCCAACGTTATATGGAATATTCTAGTAGGTACACGAAGGAAGTATTTCAAAATGAATTCCGAAATCATGAAAAAAATACGTGCTTCGGTTAAAAGAGATTCAAACGTTCATAACTTTGATTATAGAGGTACAAAGTCGAAATCGTTAATTTAGAATTTACTGCCATAAAGTATTTCATTCACGTCTCAAGCAAGTCTTTGAACTCACTTTTATCTATGGTTCAATCGCGATCTAGAAAGTGCACGCGAGTTGTTTCGTTCAGTTTATCTCGATCACAAAAATTCAGTACAAAGAAAACATGCGATGAAAATGTTTTTTAAAAAAGAAAATCGTGCCAGAATTTTATTTGTGATAATCGAATTGTAAATTTCACCCCGCGTTTTTATGTACCTGTCAGTAGTAGTTTATGCCATAAAAATAAAAACTTCGACTCTTTATTCATTTCATGTCAAAACATACCGACTCTAATGTGATGCTCTTCCAAGGCTATCCATTATCCACCAAATGTTCTAGAACTAAATCTATCAATCACACGAATCTTTTTCTAGAACACTTTATTACCCGAACGATCCTATTTCATTGGGTTGCTTCGAGAATATCTACATGAAATATGTTTGACGTCAGGGGCGAAATTGTAATAATCTAACATTCCGGAACCGCGATTTCATAAGTAACCGTGTACAGTCAGTAAAAGAATCGACTAAAGCTCGTTGGTATCGAGCCTCATCGGATACAGACCACAGTGAAAAAGATCTACGAATGTTTTTGCTTCATGTTGACACGTTGTACCAGTCGATAATTAGACTCTAACTATTCTGAGAAAAGTCTTACGAAAGTTGTAGTTATCATTATAATTACTGTCTTTGATAAAGTTAAATTTATTTAATGTAAAACAAACAGTTAAATAAATAAATTAAATTTGGCTTTTAAGCTCACTAGATCCGTCGGTTTCTAAGAGAAAATCAACCTTATCTGACGAACCTGGTTATTTATCTATTTCGATAACTGTACATGATTTTATAGATAGACGGCAGTTGCTCTACATATGGTACGAACTGACATTCGTTCCCCAAATAATGTTATTGAAAGTTTTCCCCAAAAAACATATATGTATGTGCGAAGCTTCTACACCAAAGGGTTAGAATGTTGAGTGTTTTCCTTCATACAGAAAATGGTGACGATTCGACCTCTATTCAGATCCTTTTACCCTAATCCTCTTCAAGCATAAAAACATTACCAACGAATTAATCAAATGCCTTAATTAAATCCTGTGGATGAAAGACAAGTGGATTCGCGAGAAATAAAAGCAGTAGAGCAAAGCCTTTGCCCAGGAATTGAACAAAACAGGTCATGACAAAAAAAATGAAATTAATTCCTTAATCAAGTAAATGCTCAGAAAACAAAAGTTCGTCTATAATAAGGCACCATGCGAGGACAAGGGTCGCGAGTTCGTGACAAGACAATGCTATTAATTAATCTGGAAGAGAGCCCTTCGCGTTGACAACTGGCTTTTCATTCCTCACGGCGTAATTGAATCCGTAACAGCCTATATACCGGGGATAAAAAATGTGTAAGCATCTCTTTGTTTCATTAGGGCCTTTCGGGTAGAATGGAGCGATAAAATGTTAATACAATAACCATTGATGGATAAAATAACCATAATTGAAGCATACTTCTAAAACTAATGATACCGCTAAGAACATAAAAACAAATGCTGTTCTTCTTTACAAAATAGTATAACACTTTGAAACGTATAAAGGCGTCTTCTTTTAAAAAAAAATCGGCCACGAGTAGGACTTGTGCATCGAGACCAGGGTTCTGTACAAATTTGCGACATAAACGGGCACATATTTTGGCTTAGAAGAAGAGAGTTGATTTCTTCACAGCTCCCAGGAACCTTGGAGCACCCGCCTTGGTATTGTTTATTAATTTTAACTTGATCCCTCTACGTGTCCCCGAGACAAAGAGTCCTGACAGACAGACAGATAGACAGACGGACAAAAAAATGATCTCGTAAGGTCTCTTTTTAGGGTTCCGTAGTCAACTAGGAACCCTTATAGTTTCGCCATGTCTGTCTGTCCGTCCGTCCTCGCTTAATCTCTGTGACCGTTACCGCTAGAAAGCTGAAATTTGGTACCAATATGTATATCAATCACGCCGACAAAGTGGTAAAATAAAAAATTGAAAAAAATGTTTTATTAGGGTAGCCACCCTATATGTAAAGTGAGAAGTGATTTTTTTTTTAATTTCAAGCCTAACGTGTGATATATTGTTGGAAAGGTATCTAAAAATCAATAGGAGTTTACTAAAAATCATTTTTTGATAATGTCAATAGTTTCGGAAATAATCGCTCCAAAAGTAAAAAACAATGTGTCCCCCCCCCTCTAACTTTTGAACCATAAGTCTAAAAAATATGAAAAAAATCTGAAAAGTAGAACTTTATAAGGACTTTCTATGAAAATTATTTTGAACTTGATTGACACAACAGTTTTTGTACAAAAAAGACAAAAAGTTGTACAAAATAATTTCTGGACTAAGTTTGTAGTATAATCGTATATGCAAGCTTTTTTTGGAACTTTGTTTACATATTTTATTATCCTGAACGTATCTTTTTTCAAACAAAAAAAGAATTATTGAAATCGGTCTTTGTATTAATTAGTAACCCAATTCTTCGAGAGATGGCGCTGTAGATACTTATTACATTGAATCGGGTATTACCGAATTGTTCGGTTGGCCTCATAACTGGGAACACTTATTGTGACGGACGGGAAACTACGGAACCCTACACTGAGCGTGTCCCGACACGCTCTTGGCCGGTTTTTTTTCTTTTGAGGTACGGAATCCCAAATGTCCCAACCTTGAGCCAAAAAATAAAGCGGGGGCACTTTTCTCAATATTTTTGCCACTTCTCGCCAACTCTAAAGCAAACAGTCAAATCTTCCGTAGTTCGACAAATATTTGTGAAGACTAAAATAATATTGACGTCCTTTTATGTCAAAGAAGACGAGGTCTACGACTGCACTCGACGTGTAAATAACATAACATCACGCCCGTTTTTCTTGAAGGGTTAAGCAGAGGTCTATGTTTAAGGCTCGTGTTATAGGTTCGAGCATTTTGCCACTCTTCCTTACACAACGACACGGTTGGCGCAGTGGCTAAGCGTTTGACTGCTGCGCTACGTATCGCGGGTTCGATCCCCGCACGGAACAAATATTTGTATGATATATATACTACAGATAGTTGTTCTGGGTCTGGCTGTGTGTTTGAGTTTAAATTTTTGTAAACACAACCAAGATACAAAAAAAAATCCTAGAGTGGGGAAACGTTTTTATTTTAAAAAAATACACAATGACACTGAGTGGCCTAGGAAACGAACTTAGGACTTAATCTTCAGCAGGCGAGCTTATTAGCCCTAGACCGATGAGGCAGATAACGAGATATAGAACAAACAGATAAAACATACGATATGGAATACATCCATACCGTATATTTGTTCTCCAATTAATTTCTTATTACCAATGTCTCGTTGAGACACTGAAACTACAGGATGAACCTTGACGCAGATTAAAATGCCATACCTAATCACATCTTATTTTATTCTACACCATTTTAGTCACGAACAAAGACAGTTCAATTTAGCTTGACAACCACAATTTTTGGTGAAAACGTCAATTTCAGAATAGCAAGATTACAATTTTCTCTAAATTGAGTAACCAAACTATCATTAATGCTGTCAGCTTAGTTACTTTAATTAATTTCGGTATAGGAAACGTCGTTTGACAAGAATAAACGAAATTTTGTGATTTTTAAAGTAGATTTAGTCATGGGGTCTCATTGCGAAGAAAGAAAAAATAGTTCAAAAAAACCTCAATAGATGGCGTTATGTGTATCGATTTGTTTTTGAAGTTTGTGTAATTGTTTAAATTTGACCTTGGAAGAAGTATGTTCTTGTTTTTAAAAATCCCCATAACACAAAAATCGAGAATAATGGGCTCCTAGTTCCAAATTCCATGATTTTACTAAATAATAATTATTATGATATGAAATTTTGTACTACGTTGTGGTTAAGTAACTCATTTGGTGTTAATTGTGCTAATAGATGGCGTTGTTTTAAGTGTTACTACACGTCCTAAATGATACATACCATACCTATTTAGATAGAATGAAATAGTTATGAAATGCAAATATATTAAGTAAAACAAAATATATTTCGGACATAGAACAACAAAACCTACTTTTCTTATAATCTATGAATAAAACGCTAATCTGCGCCATAGAATAATAATATAGGTATTTACAATTTTGCGGTCTCAAGTGTCAACTTTGGGAATAAAGTCCTTGAAGCCAAAAGTCGCAAAAAATCATTACAATCTTCATCAAAATTAAGGTTACTTCAAAATAAATGTTTAATCATCGTTCTTCATAATTATGTATGATATTATTAATCTTCAGGTGGATGCTGTTTGATAAATCAATTACATAGGTAGGACCTACAGATTCAATTAAATACCCAAAGGTCTTGTTGTATGTCTTTTTTTTTTTTTTTTTTTTTTTTCGGGTGGGAAATCATCCAATGACTTCCCCCGCTCTGGGTGGAGCGGGGGGGCATGTCAGACTTGTACTGACTAAAACCCACCCATGTTTCTTCTATTGCCCTTTACGTTCCGAGGCCGCGGTATCTCTTTCGAACAACCCGCAACCCCGGCAGGCAGAGGCTCTGGCAAGCCCCTCTGCTTTGCTGACTCTCTTTGAGGCGCGCGTGAAACACGAACGCGCCGTCGACACGGCCTGTCGTCAATCGACGGACGGACGGTGAACTACCCATTGCTCACCGCCCACAGGCCCGCATCTACGGTGGCCGGAAGTCGTCTCGCGGCGCCCGGCGCCATGGGCGTCTCCCGCGGCGGCTGGGTTGGGCAGATGTTCTCTCCCTCAAACGCCCGGCCACCTCCTTCGCTAACATTACTGCTTCGCAGAAGGTGGTGACCGCTTCCCATTCCCTCTCGCTCCGGACCATGGCCTGAACCAGGGCCGGACGCGAGAGATCGCCGCCGCCGATCGCCTCTACGAGGGCACGGCGGTGCTCCGCCCAAGCCGGGCAGATCGCCACTGTGTGCTCCACCGTGTCCTCCGGGCGATCGTCACAATGGTGACACCCGGGCGCTTCCTCCCGCCCGATGATGTGCAGGAACCTCCCGAAACTTCCGTGTCCGGTGAGGACCTGCGTCAGGCGGTAGGTGAGGACGCCATGACGCCTCTCCAGCCACTCCTCAAAGAGGGGACTTACCGCCACTATTGTAGCGTGCCCTGCACGGGGTTGCGACAGTCGCTCTCTCCATGCCACCATGAGATCGCACCGGAGGTCTGCCCGCCGAGCGGCAACTTGCCGCGGCAGTGGGTTTTCCCCCCGGTGTAGTGCCTCCGCGCGCCACTCAAACAGGCGCGCGAGGACTATCGCCTCCAGATCCCACGGTGGCAGTCCGGCAAGGAGGCTTGCTGCCTCGCCGGAGATCGTGCGGTAGCCCCGGACAAGCCGTATGGCCACCACCCTTTGGGGCGCGTTCAGATAGTGGGCGGCGCGCCGCCCTAAAGAACGCGCCCATACTGGGGCCCCGTAAAGGGCCATGGACCGCACGACTCCGGCATAGAGCCTACGGCAGGAGGCGTTTGGCCCCTTGAGATTGGGCAGGAGCCGCTTGAAAGCAGCCCCCGTCCGCTCGAGCTTGGGAGCCAAACGTCGGAAGTGTTCGACGAAGTTCCACCGGCTGTCGAGGACGATTCCCAGGTACTTCATCGTCGACCCGACGCCGATGCGAACCCCTCCTACCGTCAACTGGGATCCCGACGGTGGCGTGTTTCCGCGGCCATGAAAAACCATGGCCTCGGATTTGTGCAAGGCCACCTCGAGACCCAGTAGCCGGATCCTCTCCACGACTATCGCAACCTTGTTGTATGTCTTTGTCTGCTATTCTGTATCTACTTTTTATGTATTTTACTGAAAGGCAAAGGCAAACTTATTAATTTTTCAGTCAACTTCAAAAATAGCAGAAAAAGTAATATATGAACTTAATAGTTAATACATACATAACATTACGCCTTATTTCCCATAGGGTTAGGTATTGGTATTTTGTCCCACCCGAGAATCGCACCTAGATCCTACTGCTCAATAGTAGCTCTTGCGACCACTGGACCAACGAAACGAGGCAGTCCTACTTACTCATTGTAAATGATAAAGTACTTATTTTAAAAAAATATTAATTTGTTGACGGGCCTGTTGGTCTAGTGGTTAGTGGCCCTGACTGCTGATCCGGAGGTCGTGGGTTCGATTCCCACCCAGGACAAACTTTGTGTGATGAGCATGATTGTTTGTTCTGTGTCTCGGTGTGATTTATCTATAATATGTATGTATTTATAAATTTTATAAGTATGTAAATCAGTTGTCTGGTTACCATAACACAAGCTCTGCTTAGCTTGGGATCAGATAGCCGTGTGTGAGTTGTCCCAAGATATTTATTTATTTTTATTTATAATTTATTGTGTTTTTTATTATAATTTTTTTTTTGTTTTATCGCCATCTATTGGTTCTTTGTGTAAACTAAACTATCGCTGCAAGCAACATCTAGCGCCGTTGTGAGTAAAAAAAAAATAGCCCGAATAGCCCGAAGAAATGAGCAAGTTATGGCGGTCACGTTTCTTTGTATGAGATGGAGTATCTGTACGTTAGTATTATATTATCTGTGATTTAGTTAAGTTTGTGACAACAGAAACGACGCTTTACCTGTAACTAACTATTTAAACAAATCTTGAAAGTTCAAGCTCAATCGTATTGAACTGAAATTTTGATTATGTGTTTAAGTAACGTCTTTCTTACCATTCAATTATTCAAAATAGTAGGTAGATATAAGATCTCTTCGTGTACATAAAAAGTTTTAAATTGACTGGCACGAAATAGAACAACATACATTTATGCCAATCATATTGACGTCGACTATAAAATAAGATAACCAGAATAATAAACTCAAACTTAAACTCAAAGTGGTAATAAAAATCTACACCCTTACTGTACGTGTTATTTTATTTATAAACTACTAGCTTCCGCCCGTGACTCTCGTTCTCGTGGCATAACTTTGGGCTAACGCTAACTTTAACCCACGTGATAATCTAAAAAAAAAATCTCTGCCTTTTTCTTTTCTCTTTCTCCCCCCCTTGTCTCATTTTTTTTTGCCTATGCCCGTCTCCTGTCCCAACTATCTCTGTATTCATCAAAATCGGTTTGGCCATTAAGGCGTGAAGACGTAAAAAACAAACTCACTTTCGCTTTTATAAAATTAGTAAGGATAGTATTTATTAAAAGAACAATCTCCATGCATTTCACATTTAAATGGCTACCACATTTCGCTAACAAATGTGTTTTTTACTTAAATACGACAACAGGCAACTTTTATCTCGGAAAATCGAGACCCCTACGAAATAACCCACTACTTTTTGTTACGGGAAGCTGCAGTTAACTGCCGGTAATTAATAGGACACTTAAACCGAATAATGACCAGTTTAAATCTCACATAAATGTGCTTATGTACAGCCAGATTACACCTAAAAGGTTCACGTTGTTAAGGACTTGTTTTCAATATTTTGAGTCATCTTGACTGGAGCTTTTCATAGTCATACTCCTGTTAAAGAATTTATTTGCCTTTTTTTGGGGTGGGTAATCATCAAATTACTTTCCCTGCTCTGGGCGGAGCGGGGGGAGTGTCAGACTTGTACTGACTAAAATCCACCCATGGCATTCGGAGGCCCTGACAGGCCCCTCTGCTTTGCTGACATCTCTTTGAGGCGCGCGTGAAACACTAACGCGCCGTCGACACGGCCTGTCGTCAATAGACGGACGGACGTCTCCCGCGGGGTTTATTTGCCTGCGTTGTTATCTTGAGGTTGCAAGTGCTACTGCTTAGAATTGAAGTTCTGAGTTCGATTTCCAGGTCGGGGAAAGTGTTATTGGGTTTATCCATCAAGAAATTCAACCACGGACTCTTGATTACTAAGTTGTTAATGGTTACAGGTTCCATCTTTATTCACTGGGGTGTAAACATGACTGGCGAAATGTGGGTACCTTGACTGCTAAGTGTTAACCAATAGCGCGACCATAAAATCCTAAAATACATTCAATCAGAATTTTATATGGGCTACATAAAGCTAAATATATCGAATTCGTCGTGCCCTAACTCGTAAAGGTAATGTAAATATTTTAAAAGTATCTACGTTTTACGGGACAAGGGTGAAAATTACTGGCGCACGTGTGCCTTTTTAACCGACTTCAAAAAAGAAGGTTTGTGTTGAAAAAAAAAGTGTAAGTTCACCGTTTACTCCGCTGACTGATGATCAATTTTCATAATAATTTTTTTGAACGAACGGTTATACTTCCGTGCTGACCCCATATCAATTTTATTTATATTGCTATAGTAGTTTGACATGGAAAAATAATATGTACATAAAAGTACCCTGCCTGGGAAGTTTACGTTAAAAACGTAAACTTTAGATAGTTTTAGGTTTTATTGCCATTTAGTAACAATGGAAAATGGAGTGAGACCATAACAAATGAAAAAAAATTGTGGTGGCAAAAAAGTCAGTGAAACAAGGAAAATCAGTTACCGACTTCCGGAAGAAAAATTATGTTCCACATTTTAGCCGTCGATTTATTTTTTACAAAAAGTTACAACCCAAAACATTACTTACAATCCGGTTTAATACAATTTTATAACAATACTCAAAATTAAGGATTTTAATTAATGTTTTTCCTTATACTACCATTTGCATTCCCTAAGGAAATAAATAATTAGTCAAACTGATAAACAACTATGGACATAGGCACTGACAGATACCTTAAAGGTCGAATCTAGCCGGCGGTCTAAAATGTCCGCTTTAGCAGAATCATAATAGGTTAATAATATGAATTACGTTATCATTCGTAAAATTATCACAAACTGAACAATAGTAAGCGCGTCTGTGACCATTTCAAGAATGTTAACGTACCTACGTATTATTTTATAAAAACAAAAAAAAAATTGTAGCCCACCAGTATCGGGAACAGGGTCCAATCTACCGGTGGACAGGGCTCTTGAGAGAAGAACCTCCTAACAATACAGGCTGTGTCCAGAAGTACTGCTTTCTGAATTAAGCCCTTGATCCAGCTGCCAAGCGATAGCTAGCGCCAAGAGATGCGACAGATGTTGGTCAAAGCTATTGGCTATTAAGCCATTGTCGACACGACTATCGGCACAATGACTGCTGTATTTATAACGTAGGTTTTATTATTATTCTGTTAAAGCATATGACATCTATTATTCAAGTCAAAAACAACCTCACTAGTCCGATTTGACGCAATTCCGATGTTGGTTAAGGAAAAAGTCGTTCAGTTTGTTTTTCTGTGTTCCCTGAAATATGACCATATGTTTCTGGAACACACTGCGTTGCGACGTCGCATCGTAAAAATCTAATTGCGAATTGAAACCAAACTTGCGTATTGATATTCGCATATTAATTTTCCTAAATCTTTTTCGCAAAAACAGACGTGTGCACATCTTTTTGCGATCCATGTCACGACCTAGTTTACAAAATACGTTCAATGCTGTTACCGGTCATCGAAAGAATGTTCACCCGAATCGCGGAATGGAAACGCATTGCCGCACGAAATCGCATCGCAGCAATTCGTGTCGCACTTTTCGGTATTGCGAACTAGCATCGCACCGATTCGTTTTGTGTACAACCTCCTTAGCCAGTAAAAAAAAGCATTTGTTTTACCGACAGTCCTAACTTCATTTGTTTTGTTTCAGAACTGGTCTGACGAGGCACAGCAAGACCAAACGTCGTGTATGATTCTGGTCATATGTATGCACTACTTTTACCTCACTAATTTCTTCTGGATGCTTGTAGAAGGTAAGAATAATTTATACTTATCAGCCATTTCTGGCTAAGTTCAGAGCAAAAGCCTCCATTGTTAGATATCGCGGCCCCGGAACGTAAAGGGCAATAGAAGGTACAGACGCCTGCACATCAAGCTACTACAATCTGTCAGATTTCTTTGATAGATTTTCGACTTTATTTCTAAAATATAAGGTTCAAGGTTCATTTGGAAAAATTGACAGTTTCGGGTAGCTTGACCTGCAGGCGTCTGTACATGGGTGGGTTTTAGTCAGTAAAGTCTGACACTAAAATAGCAAATAGCAGCTCTGGATGGAGCGCCCCCTCCCCGCTCCATCCAGAGCTGGGGAAGTTATTTGATGACTTTCCACCCCAAAAAAAGCCTTGTATACTAACTTTATTAATTTGGGTTTAGGATGTTGTATCGAATTCAGATAACTTCTAGGATCTAGCCCTCCAAAACTCACTGTATTATTAAAAATACAAATAGGAAACATACAAAATTCATAAAGGATAAATGCGTGTAACTTTCGTACCGTGTGGGTTCCGTTACAAAGCTGTGCTAGACCCGCCCGCGGCTTTACATGGCATACGAATATCCGATTACGGATAGAAAGACTCTATGCTGCTAAATCAAGTGGAAATAAGTACCCAAAAGGATTTGAAAAATTAGATAAATAATCGAAATGTTGTGACATAGCTTATAATTAACTTTCACTATTTCTTTCTAAATGCTACTGAGAGAAAAAATACGACAAGAAACAAAAGAAAATTATAACGGTTTTATTATTTTTCGGAGGAATTCTATAACAATAATCTACAAGTAATACTGAAGGGCAATTACAGAAATCTTCAATCTCCGGTCTCCAAGTTACCGTTGAATGTAATAATGTTCAGGTTTAATCGAATGGTCAAACCATTTATTTATTCAACTAGCTTTTGCCCGCGGCTTCGCTCGCGTTAAATTCGGGGTAACACGGTTCTCTTTCCTGATTTGCAGGTACCTGCTACCTGTAGTTTTTGCCCTTGCGTCTTATTTATTGTAATAACAAAGCTAAGTTTTCCCTTTTCTACCTCATTTCTCACTTTTTTTTTAAATAGTCTTTTTCATCTCTGTACCAAAATTCGTCAAAATCGGTTTGGCCATTTAGGCGTGAAGACGTAACAAACAAACAAACTCACTTTCTCTTTTATAGTATTAGTAAGGATTGGCCAATATCAGCTATGGATAAGACTAAGTGGGAGTCTAGATTTGTGCTGAGTTAATAGTATTAGGCGCGCCCCCTATTACATTATAAACTTACCTGACGAAATGTGGGTTTACTGTTATACAGACACATTTCTGCCAAACCCTTTAGGAATTAGGCGTGATGGTTGTGTTATCACACAATAATACCTCCACTTTAGTTATAATGCAAGTAGCATCTTAATTGTAATACAATGACAACACACAATTAAACGTTATGTAAGAGAAGGTATATAAATAGCATCTTTATCAGGTCGTTAGAACTCGCTTGTTTATTTACCACTGCTTTGCTTAGGTGCAATGTTGACGTGTTAAATCATTGAGTTTTTTGTCAGTGTCCCGAAAGTCTGACAACCAGTCTTACCAAGGGGTATCGTATTACCCAATAGTAACTGGGTTGTGGAAGCCAGATAAGCAGTGGCTATATTTAAAATACTTATAGTTAACTGCATCCGGTTAAGCTAGGAAGATGACAGAAAGCATCTTCGCTTTAAGCACCAGTTTAGAGTATCCGTTTTTTATCGGATTCAGATATTAACACTCGTCACTTTCAGTAATTCATTTCGACACCACATACATATGTTAATAATTAATTAATAACCTCGTGAAAGCAGATAAAGATCAAGCATATTGACTTGGTTCGCGAGGTTCTCGACATGTGAGATGTGGACTCAGCGATCATTATGCCGATAGTCGTATCTGCCAATGGCTTAATTGCCAAGAGCCTCGACCAATACCTGAGGAAGCTCTCGTTGGGCAGCTGGATCAAGGGCTTGATACAGAAAGCGGTACTCCTGGACACGGCTTGTATTGTTAGAAGGTTCCTTCCTCTGGAGCCCTGACCAGCGGTAGCTTGGACCCTGTTCCTGATACCGGTGGGCTACTATTTTTAAATGGTGGTCTTTTTTTACTTTTTACTAAGAAATATTTAAAAATAAACTATATGTAAAGAAATCAATAAATGAACGAAAATTAATACTAAACTTCTAAAATAAAGGCTTTTAATGAGGGCTAAAATCTCATCAAAATCCATTACGGAGTTTTGAGGATCTAAACAGTCACATATACTGACATGGAAAGCGACTCTTTTTTGTTATATTTTTATTTATTGAAACATTAATATTTTGCAGGTCTGTACCTGTATATGCTGGTTGTGGAAACGTTCACCGCTGAAAATATAAAGCTGAAAGTCTACACGACTATTGGATGGGGTGAGTTTCACTAATTGGTTGTTCAATTTGGACATGACTGTTTGTATACAAACAAAAAGGCCCTGGAATCAAAGCATCGAAATATGATGTATTGTATTCTATATTATTAGTATACTCCTTTATGATCAGATTTTTATACCGGACTAGAAGCAGAATAGATATATTTCAATAATATACCAGATTTTGGTTTCATAATCGGGTTATTGTACATTCGTCACAAAGTAAATTCGTCATATTTTGAAAAATCCATACATTGAAAGTAAATTCGTCACATGTATAAAAAATATGTGTAAACTCGTCACAGGTTCATATTTTTTTCTTTAAGTAGCGATAGCAAGCAAGTTTGTAGCGCATGTAATATTATATTGATTGGTAAATAAATGTTACATGTTTTTTGTTAAATGTTTCAATTTCTTGATATTCTAAAAAAGAAGGCTGAATATATAGATTGGAAATTAAAGAATTTCAAATTTGATATATCCTTAAAGATGAGAACACGTCGATACTTAACATATGATAAAGAATTGAAAACTATTTTGGACAATTACGATAACATGTCTTTGGCAGAAGTTCTTAAAAAAACTTTTTGTTTTGCAGCATTTTAAAACATGTATTTAACATTTAATTGCCAATCAATATATTACATTAAAATATATTTTTTTTGCATAGTTTCTATACTTATAAGTACTATTATTTTTATATAGTTACTAGCTGTTCTCCGCGGTTTCACCCACGCTGCTCAGCACCTGTTGGTCGTAGCGTGATGTTATATAGCCTATAGCCTTCCTCAAAAAATGGACTATCCAACACTAAAAGAATTTTCCAATTCCAACCAGTAGTCCCTGAGATTAGCGCGTTCAAACAAACAAACAAACAAACTCTTCAGCTTTATAATATTAGTATAGATAAACAAGTCAGCTACTCAGAATCTGTGATTTTTACTTAGGTTAAGAAAAAAAATGCTTATAACTATGATGTATATTTTTCTTATAATTGTAATGTTGTTCGTAAATCAGCCGCTGTCTGTGTCTGTGATTTTTATGTAGGTTTTAGGTTAATTAAAGACTTTCATCTTTTCTCGACGTTTTACAAGTGCCCATGTAGACCTATGTGAAATAAAAATATTTTGTTTTTAACTGTTTTTTTATTATTATTTTTTAATGTTACGGGCATACCAGCCATTTGAGAACTATGATTTTTACGTAGATGTTAGGTTATTATATTTATTTATATTAAAAAAAGATGATTTTTGTTATGATTTTTTTTTTTCTATTGTTTATCTTATTATTGTTAAGTTTTAGGCAAATCGTTCACTCGAGAACTGTGATTGTTGTTAAGTAGATGTGAGGTAAATTATTAAACTCGATGTAATTCTGAAGAATATACAACATTTTATTCTACTTCTTGTTTATTTTTTTGCTATCGGTGCGAATAAAAGCTATGTGACGAATTTACAATAAACAAAATTAATATATTGAAAATAAATTAGAATTGTGGCAAATTTACACATACTTTTTTTCGTGACGAATTTACTTTGTGACGAATGTACAACAACCCTCATAATCGACCCATGATAACAAATATTAAGTATGATTTTTCAGATCTTCTATTGTTTTTTTAAGAGATTAGAAAATGATATCATAAAACACTTAGCTATTTTTAATACCTACGATTCGCTATACAGCTAGTCTGTGTTACCAAAGTATTTGCAACTTACATACTTAATAAAAAAGGCAATTCATCATCGTGTATTCCGATACTGTTTATTGCATAGGGACATTTTGGACATTGTCCTTTCGATGCCTATTCGTATGTTTTCTTCCTGTCATCTCCCGTATTTTACCTTATTCAAAACAGACCCTTTGTCTGAACCAAAGCGATGGTCTCGCCAATTCTCAATCGTCTCGTATGTCACTCATTCGCTCGGATATTACCCGGAAGAGACCCTCTGTCAGCGCGTTCACACAACACACGTTCGAGATTACCAAACAAATTGAACGTGACAGTCACGTGTTGGCACGACGATCGTTTGGGTTAGGACACATTGAATGTTAAAACGTTCTTGTTGAACCATACCTGTAAGAAAAACTGACTTCCAAAAAACACTTAACTTACTTTTACCGGCAAAAACAAATTATGAATCAAACAAAAGTCACCGACTTCCGGAAATAAATTAATAAGTGGTTTTATTCTGGCAAAAATGTCACACAAATTCTTATCGAGTGTTATTCATTACTATAAGAGATTTTAGTATATCGTCCATTTAAATTTTAAGAAAAAAATCTGTATTATAGAAGATAACTCATAAATTACCCAAGCAATGTAAATAAAATTCATACGGGATCCCTTCGGGAATAAACCCTTTCGCTTAAAAAATAATTTTGATAACTGACTCACAAAAAACAAACAGTCGAATCCCCCTTTTTTGAAGTCCGTTAAAAATACTATTGTACCTAGCACAACTTTGAAACGAGAGTAATATTTTTTACAGTTACATTGATAACCACTTACCTAGTCCAAGCCAAGTCCCAAGCCCAGTCAATATTCACAATAAAATACTCTCTACAGCTACAGTTACAAATCTTCAATTCAATAGAGAATCTAAGAAACTTTAATTATCAAATCCATACATAAATTGTACATATCTATTGTTCCACATGTGTGTTAAGCGAGGGCTTTTGACAAAGCATTTCTGCCTCTTCTCAGCCGTTTTAATTTCAAGATACAAAAATAACTTCAAGCAGAAATAGCAATGTAATAAGTAAAACGTTGCTAAGCCATTTTCTAAGTAAAATAAATGAGTTCTTACGTTTATTTTGGTCCGCAGGTGCGCCCGCTGTGTTTCTAATAATATGGGTGATATCCAGGTGTTTTGTCAACGTCGTGCCTTCCAACGGAACGGATGGGGTGAGGATCTTGTACACATACAATGTTATATTTCAGATATAAAATAGAAAAAAAATAATGTCCATGCACGTCTTTATTAATACGGGGCGACAGACTGATAGAGGTTCCGGTAGCCGTGGTGCTGGAAGGATTCGTCGACTCTCCATGCGGACCCATTTTTTTTATTTTAAAAAACTTTGAGTTAACACAGCCTCTGGTTATTTGATATTTGTTTGAGTCCCGTGTAATTGAGGCGAGTTTCCATCAACTGGGCACAAATCCATTCTCCTGATGATTGCTAAGATAAGACCTGTTTCGTAAAACAAGGCTTCCAAAATACTATATCGTAAAAACACTACTGTAAAGAAAAAAATGAAAAAGTTATCACTACAGTAAAAGAAAATCACTTTCAAATGAGGCTGCGTCTACTCATTTCTTTGCTCCTGACTGTACAGATAGATAGATAAATTATTTATTTGATGTAACAATAGACAATACAGGAATTAACACAAAAATCAAACTGGGAAAAAAAAGAAATAAATTAAAAAAGTAAGGTAGAAGTCACATTGACCCATAGACATTAGACACATAACATACATTTATAATGGTCGCCAATACTGGGCGGTGTGTGTATCAAGATTGCACCAAATTGGAGTCCAGCTCAGCATAATGCCAGGTAGACTTCCTGACGCTGGTATTCTGCTTAATCCTGCTAGTGACACCTCTTCCTTTGTCTGTAAGTCCTTTTTAGGGATTACCTATTATGATAATGATCATGCTTCTCCTGTTTGCAGCTGGCTGTCACAGGGGAAACCAAGATGTGCATATGGATGCACGAGCACCAAGTAGACTGGATACACAAAGCTCCAGCACTCGCTGGACTCGCCCTAAACCTATTCTTTCTTATTAGGATTATGTGGGTGAGTACATTCAGTTTATTATTTAACGTTATTCAACCTCCTTCTTTCATTTTCTTTGGTCATTTCTATAAATATTGTTTTTGTAGTATTAGCAGTACATATTGACTATCCCCATCATATTTTATGGTCATACATCCAGAGGTTGTCTAGAAGATACGACCGCCATTGAAACAATTTTGGTGTACATAAAATAATATCCTGTTCTATTATCGTAATCCGTAAGTATTTTGTATGCGCGTTTTCATACAACATGCATCGCGCAAACTGAAACAATGGAAACAAGCTTCAGTTGAAGACAACTATTCTCAAACTCACTGACGAAAAACATGCCTTCCGACTGCATGACATGATTTAATCCATAGTATATTTCATTGAAAACTTTTTAGTTTTTTTTTTTTATTTTCTTATAGGGTAATCTTTTTAGTTCACTTTGTAATCCAGATTTATAACTTATAGATATTAAATAAATTTAAACTTAGGTACATAAAAATACAATTCGTCAAGTCAACGAGACTTGCTTCACGCTTTGGTGCAAACTGTGAGTGCAGCAAGTATCTTTATAAATAAACTAGCTGTGCCCAGCGGTTTCACCCGCTGCTCGGTTAGGGGTATGGAAAATAGATGTTAGCTGATTCTCAGACCTACCCGATATGTACACAAAATTTCGTTTTAATCGGTCCAGCCGTTTCGGAAGAGTATGGGAACGAAAACTGTGACACGAGAATTTTATATATTAGATATTGTTTAGCATAATGTAGGACACATTATGCTTAATAATATCTAATATAGCCTTGCCTTCAAGCATTTAAGCATAATGTAGGACACATTATGCTTAACAATATCTAATACAGCCTTGCCTTCAAGCTATTGAAAATACAGAATTCGTCGCCAAATTTTGGGCTGATTCAATTTAGATTCCTATCAAAACGAAGGAAATGTTAGGTATTTTATAAAATTTTGCCATTAAACTGTCATTGGCAGGATCTTTCTCAATACATAAATCATTTATTTTCTCCTTTACAAAGTCCGATGAGATTTTTTGCAGTCGGGTTAAATTAATTCGATGAATGACCCCGGTAGAAGTTAAACCTCCCTTGGGAAATTAGAATAGCGTATTAAGCACCAATCGGAACTTGATTGAAATAAATTGACTACAACAATTTTCTTAACTTTTTTACTGCCTCAAGGCTGATGATTTTTTCGAAGAAATATAAGTTTAGAAGATCATAAAACTGTCAACTGTGATCATAAAACATATCTATGTCGAAGAAATATTGTATTATTGGTAAATGTACTTTTATGCAATAAAAACAATTTATTTGCTTAAAATACTGGTGTTGCCAGATGTTAAAATTGATGGTTTAGGCACAAACCTTATTTTGCCTTTTTAACCCCAAAAAGGCAAAATTCATTCTTATTAACGCTCCAGATTGAGTCAGTAGAATTATATCGGTTTGTAGAAGAAGCTATTTTTTAACATTTCTTCTTGTTTAGCCGTCACTATAATATTTTTAGAGTTCCGTGCGACCAAATGAACCCGTTGTGCGTGTATTTGTTCGTCTGTCACAGTCAATTTGTTTCGTTTTTATAGGACCAAGAAGTAAAAATATTGCTTAAAGATTTATCAACTAACTCTTCTCAATTTTAACAGGTATTAATAACAAAGCTGCGGTCAGCGAACACCTTGGAAACCGAACAGTATCGGAAAGCAACAAAAGCGCTGCTAGTTCTGATCCCACTGCTGGGCATCACCAACTTGCTTGTGCTCTGTGGACCGAGTGACGACTCCTGGTTCCAACATGCCTTCGACTACACGAGGGCACTAATGTTGTCGACACAGGTATGGTTTATCTTTATCTACCTTCACTTCTAGGCTTCTAGTCTAACCGGTTGCAGCATACGACAGCAGAAGCGGCAGAACACCGCCTGCAACGATCCTTACACCCAACTCTTGCCTCGTCCACATTCGTTATACACGCCTTAATAGTACCACGCATCTTCATTTCTGACTAACTTTTGCCTGCGGCTTCGCTCGCGTTAAATTTGGGGTAACACAGTTCCCCTTTCCTGATTTGCAGGATCTGCTAAGTGTAGTTTTTGCCCTTGTGCCTTATTTATTGTAATAACAAAGCTAAGGTTTTCCTTTTCTTCCCTCTTTCTCCCTCATTTCTCGCTTATTTTTAAATTAGCCTATGTCCGTCTCAAGGATCTCAACTATCTCTGTACCGAAATTCATCAAAATCGGTTTAGCGATTTAGGCGTGAAGACGTAACTAATAAACTCATATTCGCTTTTATAACATTAGTAAGGGTTTCCAGTAGTGGAAACTAAGAAAGAGAGTAGGCAGATTTCTCTGAACTAACACTTTTTACAACCGAATTCTCGCAGTCATTCCGCGGCCAACTGCGTCGTAATATCGGGAGCTCATATTTTCGGCAGTTTATTTTTACTACGCACCTAAACGGATGCAGTAATACCAGCATTTAACATGGAGCAATTTCCTATCTGACCTCCACAACGACTTGATAATCAATACGGCTTTGTATGATTTCTTGTCAGAGTCAAACATTTAAATCATTATGGCTTTTTTTTCTGACCGGAAATCAGCAAGTAACTGCCCCCGTTCTGTATAGAGCGGGGGGGACCACCCATGTTCCTTCGAACAACCCGCAAACCGGGCAGGCAGTGCCCCTGGCATACCGACCTTGGTACTAGGGCCTTAGGTCTGGGTAGCCAAACTCTACAGACAAAAAAATAAGGTATGACGATTTTAATGAATCAACGACTGCAAATAATAACAACAGTAGAGAAAATAACTTAGTTTTTTCTTTGTTGAAATTAAGTTCCGCACCTGAGGTAAGAAAGTACAAATAAAATCCTCGGCTCATTTATGTTTTTATGCAGACTATATTGTTTTCTTTGCCATTTTATTTTGCTCTGAGTCGTAGTAACTCTGGCAAATTAGACGCGTGCAATTCGCAATTAGAAAAGATACGGCGTTTTTTATTTCATACTAACCTACCCTTTGGGCACTAAAAGCGGCTTTTTTTATACTAAATGAGCTTACTATTGACCTCAATCTTGTGTTGAAGACAGAGACGCAAAAGCTTCGAAATAAAACAAAAAGAAAACTCAGCTAGGCTAGGTTATACAGCAAAGTTAGAAGTTAGTTAGTGACGTAGGTAGTTTATTACGAACAGTTCCCACGAATAATTAAAACAAACCATTAGTTCTAATACTCTTTTTCCTCTAGTTACAAAGCAATAAAACACGACGCTAAAAACTTCAAAGGAACCGCCTGGACAGGGAAAAAGGCGGAGAGAAAGTATTGTATGAGGTTACGGGAATTTAAAATTTAAAAATTGACGTTAATACGTTAACTTTAAAAATACAAATAAACGCTTTACGGTACCAGCGCGTGCTCATGCCGAAGCGTAATTTAATAGAGTCTGTATCTACACTTTAAAATTTATAGCTACTGAAGATCACAAAATCTATTAGACTTGATGTTTATCTCAGTTTTATAACTGAATATGTTGATACACTCAACGCGGTTCGCATCTGGTAGTCTGGCAGTAAAACTAAGGCTAGTATTTATAAACGTTACTGCAGAACTAGGAAACGTTTCTGTCTTTGAATGACGCTACTTGCTCGACTATTGTGTGACAGTGGAGGGGTTAACGCTCTACCTGTCAAGCGATTGCCGACAATCCACCTTCTCTTCGACAGAACTTCATGGTTTTACCGATTATATTTATTGACGTTACAAGTAGATACATTACCTTATAAGCCCACGTTGTTGTAAGTCCGTCTGCCAAGATCGCTGTGATACCTCAGGAATGCGTAGAGGTATCACTACTACTCAAGTTTGCAATTAAAGTTTTCAAAATAAAAAAAAACAATCTTCTACATCACTGCAAAACAAATACGAATGTTTATGCTGCATATTTTGCACTCTGAAGGGAATCAAAACAAAGCTACTCTTGATAATGAAAATTGCTAAGACACAATGCCATACACCAAAAAAAAAGAAAACCCGTAAAGAAACTTATATCGATGTATACGGCAAAGTTAAGTTTGTCCCTCTATGGAGTTTATACGTTTTGGATTGAAATTTACAACGTAGACGAAAAACAGGAAACATCTTTGAGACTCAATTCAAGAGATAAACGGCTTTTACGGAACAGTGTTCGCTAGTCCAACTCGCACTTGACCAGTAGTTTATATGTTAGCACAATTGTCAGTTCATACGATGTTGGTCGGGTTTATCGCAAAATCTGCTAAGGAGCAAGTATAGATCTCGGCTTCAGCAAAACCATTATAAATCGTCTTTAGAAGCCACAAGATCACTCCAGGCGGCTTGAGTTCTGTTTCCCTGTTTCTGTTTGTTTTAGAATTGTTTCCCCTTTGACTTGGAAACAAGGAGCCTCTTCAGCAACAATCAAACGTAAGCCTCAAGCCGTGACAAGTTCAGTGGCGTAATGAAGTTCCAAACTTGTTGGAAAGTCCGTATATTCACGCTGAGTCATGCTTACCTTTCGAACTGAGATGGATTAACGGCGGAGTAAAGTTTAGCCACTTTCGTGTGCCTATACGCTGTGTGAACTTTCTGCCACTTAGTTGATTTATCCAATATCGAATTTAAACATTAATTAAAATAAACACACAACAAGTTAAGTAACAACCAATGGGTAAAGTACCATCCTTTGCCGAGTGTACATAGTTGTGTACAGTCGGCAAAGGAGATAAGTACTTAGGCTCGTCAGATATAGTTGAATTTTTCTTAGAAACTAGGATGGGCTTTTTCAGCTCAAATTAAATTTATTCAATGAACTGTTTGTGTCATAACATTTTTTTTTTACCTTTATTTGAAAACATTAACGCAATTATAAGAAAATTTCAACTGTATTTGATGAGCCACATATGTCGTTTGCAAACTGATGTTTAGATTGTTGGCTTTGTTTAACACCTAGTTTCTAATTGATACTGTTGTCTTCTAAACGAATATCAACTATATTGTTGTGTGGTACAGGAATGACTAGGAACTCTACTACATAGTTATTGTTTTTTTTTTTCAACTTGAAAGGGTTATGCAAGAACCGTATGTACTTGTCATCAGTATGGCACAAAAGGTTTACTTTGAAAATAATTTGTTTTTATATACTAAATGGTTCTCGGTTTTTTTTTGCGGATGGGAAATCATCAAATAACTTGCCCCGCTCTAAACAAAGCGGGGGGACTATCAGACTTGTACTGACTAAAACCGACCCATGTTCCTTCTATTGCCCTTTATGTTCCGGGGCCGCGGCATAACTTTCGAACAACCCGCAACCCCGGCAGGCGGTGGCCCTCGCAGGCCCCTAAATGGTTCTTGCTTTGAACGTACATTATATACATATATACACAAACTTATCAAAATTCAAAAGCGATTTCTTCGTAGTGTAACTAACGATTTACGGTTTCACGAAAATAGTCATTTGGAAACTTTTAGAAAATAAGTCTTATCTCAAAATAGTAACCGTTTTTTAACGAGAAAATAACTTTTGAAGTGTATACATATTACTTGTCTTCATTGTACGTGTTCAAAGAAAAGACTTTTTTTTACAATGTTTAGTATTGATCACCGATGAGTAGGTTTGTTCAGACTTTCATTTTAGGTCGCTTCAAAAGTGAAGACAAAGTCCATAAAAGAAATATATCCGTTCTCTTACCTTCAGAAAATGCAAAAGTGATCTTATTTTTCCAATCGTTCGAAAGGCACGTTTGGCTTGCTCGACTGACTGGCAGAAAATGAAGGTCAGGACAAAATTGGTTATTATAATTCATAAAATGTCACTTCATTTATGTATCTAAGGCCGTAACTGCCGTGTCGTCGGCGCGTTTGTGTTCCACGCGCGAATCAAGGAGATCTCAGCAAAGCAGAGGGGCTTGCCAGGGCCACCGCCTGCCGGGGTTGCAGGTTGTTCGAAAAAAATATCGCGGACCCGGAACATAGAGGGCAAAAGAAAGAAGATGGGTGGTTTTTAATCAGTAAAAGACCTACACTCCTGTTTGATGATTTCTCATCCGCGAAAAGAAAAAAATGGAGTATGTAACTTACTATTTGTTAGGCTACAACTTTCTATAGTTGTAACTGTATATTCTGTTCTTATCCTAGCACGAATTTCACCGTATTTCATCGTATGGTAAACGCTGACTAATGCTGGCTGGTTCGACTTTTATGTACTTTAATTTAAACGCCACTACTTTACGATCGAGGAACAATTTTGTTCCTGGTTAATATAAGCACCTCAGTACTTCTATGATTTTAAATCCAAATCACGGAGAACCGAGTTTGAAGATCTGTAAATATAAAATACATTTTTCAGGGCTTCACAGTAGCTTTGTTCTACTGCTTTATGAACACCGAAGTACGTCATGCGATCAGATACCACGTGGAAAGGTGGAAGACAGGACGGGCAATTGGAGGGGGCAGGCGGAGGGGAGCTTCGTACTCCAAAGACTGGTCCCCTCGATCACGGACGGAGAGCATACGGTAAGAATAACTTTATACTCGTCTAATGCATGTGGATAATACACAAAGTTCAGGTCTTAAGGAAACTATGCGCCAAAGCCACCGATCCGTCGTCATGTCGGAAGCTTGCGTACGCGCTCAGTTGTCCGACAGCAATAAAGTTGTACTGAAAACAATGTCGCCGACAGCCAATTCATCTTGGAATTACTTAAAATCGCTGACAGCAAAATGACTGACACAAATCGGCAGGTCTGTAGCTTTGACGTATAAAACCCATTAGTGCACGCAATAACTTAAACCCAATTAAATAAAAATACTAATTTAAAGACTGGGGAGAAATGAAACTTTCATCAAACATAGACATAAAGGGTTTTATTGACCACCATCCATTAATTTCACCTCGAAACTTCATGGGACACCAACTTTCAATCAAATTAGGGTAACTTTTCAAAAACGTCCCTTCGAACTTTACGCTTGATTCACGGATCGTTTGATAAGCAGGTGGAGCGTAATAAAAGGTAATTGGAATTATTAAGGAGTCGGTATAGGTAGCAATTAATTTATCGGGCGTCAAACCTTCTTCGGCCATCCTGAAAGGGCCGACAAGTACGGCGCTAACGTAACGAAATACGTAAATATTAAAATTTCCGCTTCACATGTAAGATTTTCATCATTTTCAGAATTTATTAATAAACATGGATGATGCTACATGTGCTTGTTGCAACTAATTTTACAAAAATGTGTATTCGATTCAAAAATCAACGTGTATTTCCTTACGTTTATGCCGCTAGCTCGTGCCTCCGATATTCGCCAATTCACTATGGATTTTCTTTTTACAGTCTAAGTTTCATGAGAAAAATAATCTTCTAAGTTTTGAAAGAATTTAACAAGTTAACTTTACTTGCCACCCTTCAGAGTCAATCTGGGCTTCTGTAATAATTATGTAATATCTGAAATGAGTAGGTATTTTTCCTCAGCTTCTTTGTAATAAAAAGTATTACACAATTTTGTTTTAAGACCAACAATTCCTCTTATTTCTTGACGAATTGACAAATAGTAGTAGTAGACGATGACTAAACAACTTTAATTAATATTATAATTAAAACTACCAATAAACATGGAAGTTTAGGTATTTTTTTCAAGAGCAATAAGAAAGGTTCTAACTAAATAACCCTTGCAAGAAAACGAAGTATCATTATACTCTGATAATGAAATTCTGACTTGCAGAATACGATGTAGCTTCATTTCAAAACGAACGAAAGTCACGATTCTATAGACTAGAAGTACCACTTTAAAGAATTTATGTAGGAATAAATTGTTGAGGATTATTCTAGAACTCTTGCCATCGTTCGGGTAACAAACAATGTAAAAAAGATAACTAGTGCAAGATTGAATGTAGATTGATTTATCATAATTATTATTCTGTAATTTTATCTGCTTTCTTTCTTATCGTTTTCACAATATTATCTATTATAGAGAAAGGCTCATTAATAGAAAATAGATGACAAAAAGAAATGATTAGAAAGCTTTCTCCAAGGGCTTTCACAATATCCCTATGTTCAGGGATTAATGGTTTACGAGCTGTAACCATTTAGGCAATCGATTTTTTTTTAAATGTATCAAAAACATCCAGTCGTATGCTTAGAGGGTGATGGATGGAAAGTATGATAAAAATAATTATTAATAATCTCAACCTAAATAACTAATAAAGTTTGTCACTATATGTTCTTAAAATTTGTCTCAGAAAAGAAATAGTGAGAGTGGATAAAAGTGTGGGGAAAATACATAATCCACACGGACGAGGTCAAGATTGTTTTTTAACTGAACATAAAATATTAACTGTAAGCAATATTAAAGAAGTTACCGCGCGAAATAGGAAGATGGCAACATTGCTTTCGGCGATTTCCTTGAATTACTATTGGATGAAAGTGCTATAATTTAAGTTTAAATATTTAAAAAGGGATAATCGAATGCCCTATTCCAATTATTTGGACAAATAGTGGCTCTAAAATATTTTAGTTGTGCTTACGAAGCGATTAAATGCACGCTTGTCCCCGCATAAATATGCATCCAATAACAGTTTTCCAAATCCATATTTGATCAGATCTTTTTATTTCCCAATAGACTCACAGTATGAAGAGGCCCACGGATTCTATTCTGGATAGACATTCAACGAATTTGCTTACTGACTGGAATGGACTATATGCATTTAAGAAGATGTTCTAAGATATAATGTGGATTTGGATGGAATTTTTATTGTTTTATTTTTGTTACGTATATTTTATTAATTTTTACAATAAATCAATGTTTAACCAGCTTTATTTATTCTTTTTATAAATTTTAGTTCCTTTTCCTTCTTTTTTTTCAATGATCAATGTTCATTACTACCTTTTTAACAACATCGATTTCGATTTGATTTTGCTTGTCTCATTTGTAACCTGGTTTTTTTATTGTATATGCATGTTTAGATGTTCTTGATACGCAATGGTTATCAAACTATGTGATTTTCCTTAGGAGGTCCTTTGGGGTAACACTTAGTTCGATTACCATATGAAAAAGTCGCTTTTCACTATCCTGGCAACTAATTTTAGGAGGTGCTAATAGATTTTATTTCCCAAGATACTTTTCGAATTTATATTGATATCGTCTCTAAAAGGATAGACTTCAAAAGGGCTTACCTGAAAGGGTGAATTTCCATACCCATTGACAACAAAGTGCGAACGAACGGAAGGAAAGTGGAATAAATCTTGGTATCCCTTTCCCAAATAACTTCGAGTTCTATTGATGAATCCATTTGAAAACTTAAGAGCATTTATTATCGGTTCTTTCCCTTCGTTCCTAAAACCACAGACAAAACAGCGAAGTACCTACAATAAAATTTTATATGCTAGCCGGTTTCCAAGCAATTCGCTTTCAACAAATAATGGCTTGACTTTGAGAAAACAATACACAACAAAGTTTAATTTCAAAGTGGCGTTTGCTGACAAACAGAGCGAACTTTTGCAATATTGTCCAAACATTGCAATTCCGACTCGCTTTGAAGTTTTAAAACAGCTGAAAGTTGTATGACAAAGCAAACAATTTACTTACATTGTAGTAAAATTTAAGTACAGACATGAGAGCTGAAGTCCAATATTTTGCACTTTAGCAAACACGGCCAAAACCTTACATTATGTAATTGATAGACTTGACGAATCCAAACCAAAAAGTATTTTCATATTTTTTCTTTGGCCTCTTTGGGCACTTTTTCAACGAGTTTTACAGAACTGCATCATATATCCTAACTTTGGAATGTAGTTCTAATCAACCTCGTTTTTCCAAAATCACAAATAATGGGCTCAAAAAATTTATAACAGTCGCCTGGAAAACAAAACACCTAGTAATTCGGGGATGACTTTATCGGATACATATTTTTGCTACAATGCATTGTGGACAGAAGAAAAGGGATCTGGGGAAATATCAAAAGCATCACGGAAGACGTAAGACAAGCTTGACGTAGGATCGATCCATGTTTGCTAAAGATTTCAGTGGAATAAGCCGAAACCAAGGAAGACCGCACTAGGTCACCTACGATTTAACCGTAATGGCCGCGCAATTAGGTTTAGAATCATCTAATCTAACAATCGTTTTTGGTCGTTTTGCTTATCATGCATTGAATTTAATAGCCAGCTTTGTTTCTAGGACTGAAGTAGAAGCAAATCTTTATTTATTGAAGTCTGCTACTTAGGGTTTTTTGCTTTTTTCACACCTACGAAAATTATTGGCAAAAGTGTATATAATCATGTTTTATTCATGGTAACAGTTTGCACGTCAATGTCTCTGACAAGTGTATGTTATTTATTATATGTAATAAAGGCGACTGTATATTTGTCGTAAGAGCGGTTTCAGATTAGCGTATTTTTGCACGTATTAATTCGTAACGCGCTTGCGTCACCCTGCGCTCTGTTCGCGCAGGGTGACTAGGCGCGCGTGTTTGTTCCTTCGCAGCCGCGCTTATAAGCGCGTCCACGCTTAAGAGTAGTGTGTGTGGCAATAAGCGCGCCTATACGCACGTATATTAAGGTACGCCGAAAATTCGCTAATCTGATACCGCCCCAGTCATAGAAGTCGGGCTGGTTGTATGCATGGCATGAGAACCTTTGATTATTTCTTAAACCCTACCTTTTTCCCTAAAGCGGGTTTTCTATTAGGGCTATGAAACAAAGGAGATATTAAAATGAACTAGTTTTTATTATTCAAAAGATCATTGTGTATTTAAAAAGTTCGCAGACTTGACTTTACTTTGCCAAGTATATATGTAACGTAGGCGTTTCATAGGAATCTAACATGAGTTTTAAATTAATAAGGTTCATATTAGCGTGGAGCTAGTTTTTTCGTGTTTATTCATTCGAATATGAGTATTAAATGCTTAACGATAACATTTGTGAGAACTGCTTTTGCTTAGCAAAGCAAAACCAAAGGATAGTCTGTGAATTTTCGAACTAAGAATCTCCCTAGTTTCCTTACTCTACAGATAATACGTAAATTTAATTCTATATTTTCTATAAAAAATGTTTTTCCTTTCTTGTTTGTCTTTTTTAAAACCCATGGAATGTTCTAGGTGAACTATTGTTAGAGTTACTTAAATATTAGCGTATATGCACAGAGAGTGTTTGAATACGGATGTTAACAAGAAGCCTGTGGGGCAGGTTGTACAGCCACCCATCTAAGCGAGAGTCAGCTGCGTCGGAGACTACTACTACTACTTTGCTGGTGCCAAGAACATCTCTGTTGCCTCCTCTTGATGGCAGGCACCTCCATGCTGTAAGTATTATTCGTTGACAAAGGTTCGATAATTTTTTTCTAGGGTTAAGTATTTTCAATAACAGGAACAGTTCATCAGATTTAGTGCAAACCCCTTAATATCTTCGACTGATTTTCCGTTTGAGTTGCTTTGGTTCAGACCTCGCAATTGTTTCATTTTCCTTTCTCAACGATTCAAATAGAAAAAAAATTGAGAGGTGTAAAGGGACACCCGGATGGAACGTAGTTATTACTTATTATGTACAAAAAACCTGTTTACACTCAACAAAAATAATCGTCGCGACACCACACTGTTCAAATAAAAAGACGAAAGGAAAATAACTGGCTTGCTTTCTATGAGAGACAGACAGAGAAACACGTGCATGATGCACGGCTTACAACTATAGCAAAAAGTGTCGTTACAACATTTGGTCTTATTTTTTCCGTCCCTTTCGCTACGCGCGATAAGAAACTTCCTTCTAAAATTAGGTACTCTCTCAGCACGCCCTCTACTTAGCAAGTTATCAAGTATAAATGCTGAACATGTTTACCGAGAAACCCCTTGAGCTCCCCTACCATCCTGCGGGGGGTCAGTTAAAGTCTGACACTCCTTTCTTCTCTCCCTTTATTTGATGATTTTACATCCGAAATAATCCTACCATAGTAGTAGAGGTGCACAAACAATTGACTACATTTGTCTTTCTAGGCTGCAGATATAAAATTATAAAAACCCCGCAATTAGATAATAAAGGCTTTTATACATATCCACTTTAGAATCCCATTAAGTAAAGAGCACATTACAGGGCATGCCACGACATAATTAAGCCACCAGGTTGAGCAGTAATCACACGCTGAAGAAAGAAAGAATTTATAATTGCGTCAAAGCACATAAGCACATCAATGCAACTGGCCGACGGCGACGAGGATAAGGAAAATCTTTTTAATGCGTTGCGTTGCAGCTTGCCTTTATCAAGGTACACTAGCCGTTTCAATACAGAAATAACATGAACATCTGCGCAGGATTACATCACAAGCGGCAGCGCGAGCGGCGACCAGTCTCCGGTTTGAGGCGGGGGGCGGGGGAGGCTGCCGCGTTTGCGCACCCTGCCCGAGGAGGACGCGCTGCCCGCTGCAGGCCCGTCCGCCCCCGCCTCTCCCGCCTCTTCATCACCGCTCTACCCCAACGACAACCGACAAGGGCTCGCTACTGCTTTCACCACTATTTCGATCCTCTCCAGCCCCAACCACAACGGGTATCAGAAATCTGAGCCATTTAACTCAGATAAGTCATCAGCCAACGGACCATTCTCTCTTACCAATGGACTAGATACAATATCCCCAACCTCCCCCAACTCAGCAAACTCAAGCCCGAACAGAAAATATTTTGAATATTAAAACTGTACGCATTTAACGTTCCTGTAACTATTGTAATTGTAAAATAATTATAAATTATAGAAAATATTTATTATGTGATGTATGAGCGGACTTAGTCATGACGTATAAAATACATTTATTAGTATAAATACTTATTACTTAAATAAGAAAATAAAAAATAGAATAATTGCAGATAAATCCTCGACTAAATTATAATAATCTTTATAAAAAAAATAATGGAATTAGAAATATTATGTAATTGGAACGCTGAGTTTTTTAGTAACTCATAAATTTTATATTTATGTGTAATGCAATTATTATATTACAAGTCAGAAATAAATAACTTTTTGTACGTATCTCACGTAAATAAGTCAGTCTCTAAAACGTTGCCAAAGCTATACGGCTTATATAGAATTATTAAGGTAATAATACAGTAATTTTATTATACTATAGTAGTTAAGTATCTAGGTATAAGGAAGAAATCGGGAAACAATGCGCTATTTGTATCATAAATTTTATAGCATATCGTAAATTTTACATACAAAGACGTTATTTTCTGTGTAATTACTATCCATAATGTGTCATCTATGTGAAACTTATGTGTGTAATGGTGACTGTACACTCTCGACCGAGAGCTCTCCGTGTCTCGCCCAAAAGTCCCGCAAAAAAACCGATGTGCAACGAAGAGCAAGCGAGGAACAACGAAGCTAGACGAGCGTTAAGATAAAGAATGTAAGAAAAGCACTTATTGTAAAATCATACTAGTAACGAAAATTTTGGGGTTCAAAGTCCCATTTGCACATTTTTTATTTTTTATTCCAAGTTTTCTTTAAACTTTTCTTTAAATATATGTTTTGACAGTATAACTTTGCATAAATTGATGTCTACAGTAAAACGTAATTCACCCCAAAAAAAAGTTGTTTCCCAAAATTATTTTTTGCTTAGAGTTATTTAGTTTGATGTAAGTACATAATGCATGGTAGAATGTTTTTATAAAGGTTGTCTCGGAGACAGTGTACAACCACCACAATATGACTACCAATTTATTATAACATTAGATGTGAATTCAGAATTAAATAAAGCTAGCTATGTATTGTGTCCTAGATATAAATCTGTATGAGTATTCGATGAACAACTTAATAAATGTATGATACCCTTAATGATGTACATGTAAATTCGAAAGTGATTTAATGTTTGTACATTTATCTGTAATAAAATTTGTGATCGTATGTGTTTGTTTATATTTAGAAGACCTCCCTTTAAAGCACTACAATGACATTTAAATCACATCATTTGGTGTGAAAATGTCAGTAACAAATAAATGCTAACGTTCCAATGCAAGAGTACGTGAAGATCAAAAATGGAACTAATTATGAGGCAGGATTTATTTGTTTGCCTATATTATTCGCAACTATTCTTACAAATATAGTTCCTCACAAAAAAAAAAGTAGGTACAGCGAACGAAACGAACAAACTTATTTATTGCACTGGGTGAACGCTACCTACCTCTCTCGCTCCGCTCGTGAGCAATTTAGCTTGCCCCGCTTCTCTCACTCGTCACAAAACTGTGCCTACACTAGGAAACCTCTTCAAAATGTTTTTTTTTTTTTTGGGAAAATATGGCTTGGCTTGATAATAGCTGGCATAATGTGCCTTTTATGTCCAGATTAGGGGTCCCTCCACATTACTCAAAAAGATTAATGGAATTACTAGAATTAAAGGCACCTGTAATGGATCCATTAGGAGAGGGCAACGCAATATCTACCAAATTATCCAGATAATGTTGATGCTTAGAGCCGAATTACTATAAAGTATCTAATCTCGGCTACACCCTTTACATAATAAATAACTGAAAATTACATTCATTTATTTAGACCAGTTTTTTAAAAGGTAATAAAGAAAATTTGAAAATAAACGAGTTCATGTGCTTTTCAGTACAGTAAAATTTTGTTTTCTGTAACTATTCCCTACTAGCAGGCGTCCTCGGATTCGCCCGCATGATATCGAAAAAAAAAGTTGTTTCTATGTGTTATTCCAGACTAATCTATCTCTGTGCCAAATTTCATTAAAATCTGTTTAGCCGTTTTGACGTGAAAGAGTAACAAACATTCATACATACATCTATCTATCCATCCTCACAAACATTCGCATTATAATATTAGTAGGATTTGATAATTAATAAAGAGGAAAAAACCGGCCAACTGCAAGACGGATTCGCACACACAAGATTCTATAACATCGAACAAATAATAATATTTTTAAGGGTCATTCAAATTAAATGGAAATTTCCACTCAACGTCAGTTTTTTAGGCTTTTTCTCTTAAAACCTATATAACACCCCACTATTAACTATACTATACTATACTATACTATACTAACTACAATTTAACTACTATTTTTATATAATTTCTCATCCAAATTAGATGGGAAATTATATTTAATTTGAATAAATGATTTTTGATTTAATTAGGACTGGGTAATACGATGCCCTTGGTGATGTATTTTAATTTCACATAGGCCTACATGGAACGTCGAGAAAAAGTGCACGGTTCCGGTTGATCGTTTCCATGGTTACTCTTTTAAAATCATTTAGTTTTACAATATTGTTGTTACAGCGTTAGTACGAAAGAATAGCGTAGGCCCGACAATAAGTCAATGTAAATTAACAAAAGTTTACCAGCGCCTAAGAATTCACATGGCCCAAAATGTCCAGTCATTCACAAATAATTGGTAAAAAGAATCTAGAAAAGACATTAAAAAAAAACAACTTTATGAAACAAATGACACGAAAAACACCTGAATAAATAAACCCGAAAATCGACCCAAGCGCCTGTAAAATATATCTGCTTCCAAAAATGTCACAGTGGAATAATGCTTTCAGTAATCTAAAATACAATTCCTTACCGAAATTTATTCACCTATCGCTTCATATTGATGAGCTCCATCACAAAAACTCATTCCATTGTATTAACTCTGTGAAAAAAAAGACCAAAAAAAACTCTAATACATTTATTTTAAGCACCTTTAGACCACCAAAGATAAATGAAGCGTCAAGTGTCTACTTCAATCAGTCACTGTGATGAATAATGTATCACTGCTCGCCCTCAAAGGGACACGGGTTGATGGGTTGCCGGTATTAATCACCTCTCATGTGACAATTAACGGATACTCGTTATTTAGGCGGTTTCGTTCGGACAAATTCATTTACAAAGGCCTTATTTAGCGTAATAGTTGTGAATAGAGAAGACTTGATTGGTGGGATTTTAAGTTTTATGTGTTGGCAACATTAATGAAATTCTATAATTTCATTAATGTTGCCAACACATAACACTACAACTGTATAACAGACAAAATGCTGGCCAGTGACTGCGTTTTTTTTTCTTTCTATTTTTGGGGCTTGAAAAGAAAAGAAAGTATATAAATAAAACGCTCTTGGTATCAATGAATAGAAAATGTCTCCAATCTTTTAAATTAGATTAAAACATTACCTTTGAATATCTCAAAGCTTATCTGAAACAAAAGAAAGCTCAGAAAATACAATAAACCACAACACAAATTGTACAATAAAAGCGGAACGGCTACAATTATTTTCGACTACAAATCGAAAACATAAAAGTAAAAAAACGGGATCGACGTCTCAACTAAGATTAAAAGATTAACTTTATTGCCGCCTAAAGTCATTAAACATGGACTATGTTTACTTTACCCTAATCCAATGGGTTTATGGTGTTTCGACTACCTACGTTGTTGGATATAAGCACTCGAGTACGATTAACTACGTAAATTGATTTAAATGGGTTACCCTGCTCTTCATTCGGTTTTAACAACATGATAAATCATTCAGGTATACCTTAGAAACAGCCACCTTGGGTTTGTCCCTAGTTTGTAGGCAATAATAGGACATTGGGATTATGTAATCCCATAACCCGACGTTTGGTTGACGGGTTTGTTTCACCTTGCTTTTGAAATAATAAGAATGCAACCTAACTGGCAAAATATTGGTACACACAATTAGGTTTTTTAAAATAAATAAATTCTTTATTTCAGTACAGTGAACATTGTTACAGATATTTAACATTTATCATACAGACATTATGAACGGATGTCCCTCTGGTCTCAAACTAGGTTTTCACCTGTGTCTTGGGAGACAGTGTTTCTCCATTAAAACACATTATACATGTCATATCCTCAAAGGTAAGCAAATATGTTATGAAAAAAGAAGAAAACAAAATATATATATAAAAAAATTCTTGAACAGATTAATTAAATCAAAACCTCAATCGTTTGAAACATAAAGTGTATGACAGTGTGTTGTGAGAGGGTTTGTATCACTGAGTAAGTGTGTGTGTGCATCTGTAGGTGTGTGAGTGTTTTGTTTAATTAGGTATACATCTGCCTAGCCCTTTAGAGAATACAGTCGTGATTCTACTATAAACCTAAGAAATTTAAAACCATTCAACGCAAATTAGTTTTAAAATAATTCATTTACTCACCGTGCTACGACAAAAGATGTTTTCGTAGCAGTGTCGTAGCGTGTAGACCCCGCGTAGGCAACTTAAATAAAAATTCGTAACAAGCTTGATTACATTATGTCTTAATGGAGGTCTTTCTTCTTTTATAATATATGACTTGCTTTTGCCCGCGGCTTCGCTCGCGTTTAATTCGGGATAACACAGTTCCCCTTTCCTGATTTACAGGTACCTGCTACCTGTAGTTGTTGCCCTAGTGCCTTATTTTGTGTAATAGCAATGCTAAGTTTACCATTTTCTTCCCTCTTGCTCCCTCCCTCATATCTCAACTTTTTTTTAAAAAAAAAGCCCATGTCCGTCTCCAGGGTCCCAACTATCTCTGTACCAAAATGCATCAAAATCGATTTAGCCATTTAGGCAAGAAGACGTAACAAACAAACAAACAAACTCACTTTCGCTTTTATAATATTAGTAAGGATTATAGAAGATGTATGGATGTTTATTACTCTTTCACATCAAAACAGCTGAACAGATCTTGATGAAATTGGCACAGAGGTAGAATATAGTCTGGAAAACACATTGGATACTTTTTTTTCGATATCACGTGGGCGAAGCAGCGTGCGCCAGCTAGTATATAATAAAAACACGTCGTCCCTTTACTTAATTGCTACTTAAAAGTACTTAAAAACAAGTTAAAAACCAACCACGCAAAAATAAAAGTTCAGACAGAAACCAATTTAAATTAATGCTCGCCACATTGATCTTTATTTTCTTTGACTGGCACATCAATGTTTCAATATGAAATTTTACGAGTTCTGTGTAAAGTTTTTAATAACTAACGTACTTTACATGAAGAGCAATACGAACTTTTTGCTTTTTATACTTTAACAAAGACTTATAACAGACATTAATATCGTTTATCACCCTTGTTTGTCAAACAATTAAACAGCTTATTTTTTTTTTAAATAATTTGCACACGGCGGCACATCAATCTACACAAAACCATTTTAACCTGATCTCTCTAGTACGGTATGCGATCCGTAGTAGAGAGATCAGGTTAAAATAGTTTAGAATAGGTTGACCTGCCGTCGTGTGTACAACAGACAGATAAATCTAAGTTATTCCACAGATTAAAAAAAGCTAGCTGTTCTAATCGACTTGGTCTGCGTGAATTTTGCGGTAATTAATAAGAATGAAATGTTGGCTATGCCCTTTTCGTTAAGATCCGTAATTAAATTATAGGGGAAAGAAGTGAGTCTGGAGACTCAGAGTAAACTCCCAGACCCTGCCGAGGTTGCGGTTTATTTGAAAGAGATACCGCGGACCCGCAACATAAAGGGCTATAGAAGGAACATGGGTGAGTTTAAGTCTATAAGAGTCAGCCACTCACACCCGCTCCAGCCAGAGCGGGGGAAGGTATTTGATGATTTTGCAAGAGCAAAACATAAAATAAAAAATCTAAGAACGTAAAAGGCGAAGCACAGAGTGATGTAGCTTGAATAAGGTCAATGTCCAAAAGTCGATAGCAATTGTTACCACTACAGTCCTTCATCTGCCTAGCTTTTTTCCAGCCGTATTGCCGTGGGCTTCTAATCTGGATCTCAGCTGAATACCAGTAACCACAATAGACCTCCACAACCCAGATAGTACTAAATAACACATTACCCCTTAGAAAGACTGGTTGTCAGACTTTCAGGGCCCTAATGAGTACTTGTAATTACTGAGAGATTAACAAATGACAACTGGGACACGTGTTTCGAGAAAACCCGGTTTGTAACGCGTGGTCACCCATCCATGGATCAATGCAAGGCAAGCACGGCTTCACGTAAAGATCAACCAGAGCGACTTTTATTGTTTAAACAAAAGCTTAGCATAGCAGCTGAGGTTTGAATAATTAAACCAATGCTCCAACTGAATACTTGCTTGATCCTTACTATAATATTATAAAAGCGAAAGTGAGTTTGTTTGTTTGTTACCTCTTTACGCTTTAATGGCGAAACCGATTGTGATGAATTTTGGTACATAGATAATTGGGAACCAGGAAACGATAATTTTTATTAAAAAAAAATGGGATGTGAGGGAGAAAGAGGGAAGAAAAGGGAAAAGTTAGCGTTGCTATTACAAATCAATAAGGCTCAAGGCGAACTGTGTTACCCCAAATTTAACGCGGGTGAAGCCGCGGGCGAAAGCTAGTATTCTATAATTTTTGAAATATCTTAGAATGGCCTATCACTAGGAGCCGTTATGTCAATAACGTCATTAGCATGACGCCTGGCAATAAACCTAGAAACTCTCTGCGACAATGCTATAAAGATTATTATCTTTTACTTCCTTACTAATATTATAAAAGCCTAAGTGAGTTTGTTTGTTAGTTACCTCTTCACGCCTAAATGGCTAAACCGATTTTGATGAATTTTGGTATAGAGATAGTTGAGACGCTTTTTTAAAAAAGAGTGAATATGAGGGAGAATAAGGCGCTAGGGCAAAAACTACAGGTGGCAGGTACCTGCAAATCAGGAAAGCGGAACTGTCTTATCCCGAATTCAACGCGGGCGAAACCGCGGGCGAAAGCTAGTTATCTATTTTATTTTAACAGATGCGTTAATAATTTTGTGCATTTGAGGAGCTAGGTATGTATTGTTATATCCAGTTCTACCAAATAATGTGTTATAAGCAGTTTTTATTCCTATTTCAATGTAAAAAAAAAACTCGCAATAACATGCTCAAGCTTCATTCGATAGCTTCGAAAATTGCTCAACAGAAACACAATACCACATTCATTCAAGTAGTCTACAAAAGCATAAAACCTTAAAGTGCTCCTACACAATGAGCATTTACCTGCAATGTACCAGTTCAGATTCAAGCATTACGTCAGTTTGTGAGGAACAACAAGCATTTTGTTTATTTATTAGGGATATCTAACAAATGATGTACCTACACAGATCATGTAACATGTCGTATGGACGACAATAATATCACGTAGGTGCACTCCCTCACTTACAGGAGACCACAGCATGCACAATAGGTATTTATTTACGATAAGCTAACAAAATAAAAATCAACAAAATAGAAGTAAAAAAAAAAAATACTGATGCACATTAGGTAGTATTTGGAATTAAAATTAAGGAATAAAATTAACAAATTGCTAAATCTTTAACAAATTTAATGCGTAACCTTTTATGTTTCAATTTTTGAAAATGCAATATCTAGTTCTTCTAAAGGAAAGGCAAACTTATGAAGTGACAGAGGGAATATTTTGAAACAAAAAAGTTGATCACAATCTTTATCGATTTTGTCACACGAACGCTAGCTGAAAGCCTAAAATCGGCGCTTTAGTAGAAAAAAATAATATAGGATTTTAATACGAATAACAGTTCCTAAAATAGTCATCTGACAATTTAAAATATTTACTAATGATATGTATCACCATTTTAATCATTTCAACTTGATTCATATTATTATCTTTTTATTCGTCTTATTCAAAGACATAATTATAAGTCGTAACTTGTTACGTCGTACTTGTTACGATTTGGCAAAATTTCTATCTAGAGTCACACTGTGTGTTAAAATCGAAACGAAGACAAAAATGTCCCAATGTCCGAGCTATAAGTCTTATTATTAAATCTCTTTGGTCTTGTTCCGTCTATCGTTCTTAAATATTTGAATGTCTTTGTTCTAAACAAAATCCAATGCTGGATTGTTTCGTTACAGGCCAATGCTCTGGTGACGGAGGAGTCTTTAATAGCAATACCGAAGCTCTTTTAAACAATGAGAACAATCAAAGGCAATTGCAGCTAAAGGTCGTTCTTGAGCGGAATCGAAAACTGGAAAGATTACAAAAGGACGGAAAGTGCGCGCGTCTATGCAAAGCGCAGGAAATGGCTTGAATCGAAACCACCACGAAAATAAGATCGGATACCTTTTTCTCTTTAGAAAACGTTTAACAGTGCTGTGGAAAATATTTGTAGAAAATAAATACAGCATAAACTGTGTCAAAAAATTGTAGTTGTGTCAAAAAATTGTAACGAATAAACCATCATATTTAATAACTTTGTGTATGGGATAGTGGGGTGGTAACATCGGAATTGAGAAAAAGTAAACAACTGTGATCATCATTATTTTCCTAGCCTTTTCCCAACTATGCCATCGGCTTCCAGTATAAACGGATGCAGCTGAATTCCAGTATTTTACATGGAGCAACTGCCTATCTGACTTTTACAACCCAGTTAGCACTGGATAATACAATACTTTGGTGGAATAAATTGAAAAAAAAAAACAGCTGTCCTTTACAAAATTCCATTTATGGTACAGTTCACCTTGTTGGTCTTGACCTTACACTTAAATATGACTACACCTTACTATATATAAATATATATTGTAGCACGCATACTCAAAATTTAAAATCCCCGCCACGGGATGTGAATGTATGTATTTGAATAGTATCACGACGCTTCGCGGCGACGCTCACAAAAACGCGCCACACAGCGTCCCTCTCTCGTTAAAAAAGTGTGAACGAACGGATGTAGCTCCGCGTTAAAACTGTATTCTTTTATTTCTTTGTGTTTTAACCGATCTAATAAACCATATTACGTCTCAAATAGGTTGTTTAAGTATCATATATATAATACACACTGCGTATACTCAAACATACCCCAAAATACATGACAGTGGTCAGATATGCCAATATATTACCCGTGACTGCATGTACTACCCATTAATCAAAAATACGCGAACGGTGAACACTTTAAGTCTTTGACGACGATTGGAATGTCCATTACATAACCCTCAGACATATTTGGAACTTCGGAACTTCATACATACGTAGAGGAACGCGAACAATCTATGGAAAAGCTATAAACAACTGGACTGACGCATACCTAGTCTGTGATCACTAGAACAATTGGAAACTAACGGAGATTGCTAGAGTTCTCGCGAGAAATGAACTGCAAATGGTTACTTCACTATCTGTCGTTGAATTTCTTTTTGTTTAAGGTAGTTTCATAATATATGAAAAAGAACCGCCAAGAGCGAGTCAGACTCGTACAAACTTGCGACATAAACGGCCATATCTTTTGACAGCACACAGACACAGAGCTGAGTATATGGTTTTAATTTTAACTCGATAACTTCAAGCATTCCCGAGAGTCTTTACAAACAGACAGACGGACAACAAAGTGATCCAATAGGGGGTCCCTTTCTTCTGTTTTAGGTACGGAACCCTAAAAAACAAACGAGCAGGATCAAATTGGCCGTAGCACGAAAGAAATAATGGTGAGTGAATTCCTCACTAGTAGGAAGAGGCAGGCGTACAGCTACATACTCCAAAAATTGTGGCTGAGTTCTGGGTCGACACAATTCAGACGCCACCTCACGCTAAAAAAAAGTATCATAAATAAAAATAGGAATATATGAGTAGTCTTTGTATGAATTGTAAAGCATGAAAATCCAACTACTATTTACTAGGATTTAAAATAAAGCTCTGCATTAGAACAATGCAGCTATATTTATAACAATAGCGCCCACTGTGTACACAGAACGACGCCATTACTTAATTGACGGCTGCCTGCAGGCTCGTTCTACACGGCTTACCAAACATTTTGAAACCACCACCCACACGTAAAACTTAATATTTTCCTCCACAATAGAGCCTTCACAATAGTTTCATTCTTTGACAGCAACTGCATATTGTAATTCCCTTTTGAATAGCTCACATCTTTCGTCAAACCAGAGGTACTTACTTGTCCAGGATTTATTCAATTTAAACGCTTTAGAGAGCCTTGGCAACGATTCTAAGTGCTGCTTTAACTCTGAAACGGAATTGTTGCACAAAGAGATTTTGTATGTTAGCGTCAGAATCGAACGTACAGCGAAACTGAACGCTTTGTCGTACGGCTGCATAGATCTACGATTTATTGCTTTGCCGTTTCAAAGGATCGGTTTTGAGTTGGAAATAGCGATTCGCTTTGTGTTTTGCAACTTTAAGTTTTGTGCGTTCCGTCTTTAGAATTGTGATCAAATTCAGTCCAGTAGCTACAATGAGTTTAAACCAGTAGACGAAGTAATTGTTTTGTATAGTAAATTTTACAGCGCCTCTAGGCGGTCACTCGCAGTACCAAAGTTGGCAGTATGGGAAATCAAATCACAGATTATAAAGAACTTGTAGCTTTAAAATAATACCAGGGGTACAGGTCGATCGTCTGGTTAAGCCTTGCTTTTCAGTGTTGGTCTGTAGATGGGTGACTGTGACAAAACGAGTTTCCTTCGAACCTCAAAAAGCGCGTTAAGGCATTGATCACGGCTATTTTGTAGATATTTGACCGTCGATGCAGGAATGCAGTGGCCTTAAAGTCTGACAAACAGTATTGCCCAAGGGTATCGTATTGACTAGGCTATGCAAGCGTAATGAGGTGTTTAGACTAGAATTAATTATTCCGATTTTTAATTAATTTTGCTCAGTTCGTAATTTCGCTCCGGTCATGTTCTATGTAGATGTTTATTTACTTGTATCTCTCATTAAGGCGCGTCATTGAACACTGACTTTATTAAAAAACATTGTCTGAACAACAAAAAGCTATTAATATTCAGAAACAATTGGATTTTTTTTTTCTTTTAACATGCAAATATGTTGATTGTGAACATTGTCTATCGGCAAAAAGTTTTATTAAATAAAAGTATTTTATTGTAACGCTATTGTGATCTGGTATTTAATTAATTATTTCATTTGACTTTTCAATTTGTTTTGTATTTACTTTCGCATAACATTTTTAATTTATTTATCTTAAAATGGTCCAGTTCTGTGCAAAGCACTTGCCACTTCAAACAACACCTCACGGTTTGGTTCAAAGCCATCATCATTGCTTTCTGGTTCAGCTTCTTTGACGCTGTCCGTCTCTTGGCATCCATTGTGCGGAGATTGCGTGACCCACCCAATCCCATATCAGGTAAGCAGCCTTCTTACTATCACTCACTATTCCTGTATTGAAACGCAGCGATACCTATTTTAACCCTTATAAACCACCGGGTTGTACCCGCGGCTTCACTCGTATTATGGTTGGAAATTATCCCATGGGAAAACATTAAATATAGCCTATACTCGGACATAATGTAGCTTCCCAATACTGAAAAAGTTTTGCGGATCGGATCAAAAGAACCGGAGATTTTCTGCCGTCATATTTGTGAAAAAATAAATATACTACAAGAAATACATAGTTACACCACTTTTGTAATTTTTGTATTCATCCTAAAACTAGCAGCAACCACAAAATGCGAAACAATCTAGACCTTAACCTAACCTTTATTAGAAGGTCAAAAAAGCTTTTTAGGAAATGTAATGGTGACTTGCAATTCCGCATAATATAGTCAATCAGGGAAGTGAGCTCGTTTGTCAGTCAGATAGCTCGGGGTGCGTGACTTTGTGGCTTATGTAAATTCCATATTCAAATCCGTTACTAAATTAATGATACTTTCTGCGGCAATTTCCACTTAAAGAAATATCAACTTTAAGCTAGTACCAATTAAGTTTATTTCAGAATGACCTTTGGAAAATCCCCAAAACATTTGAAGGTGTACCTTAAAATTTAAATAAGTATAAATATCACGTTTTTATTTTTAATAGCGCATATTATTTATTAGTTAAGAAGCTTCTAAAATTTCAAATACAGAACATTTAAAAAAAATCCTATAATATTGCTGCCCAGATTGTCTACAACTTTCTAGTTCAGTGATGAAAGGTAAAAAAGACGGAAAGGTTCTACGTTTTTTGTGTCTCGTAATATCCTCAAAGAAATGTAAACATTTGTATTAAAACATAAAAATCTCATTATATTCCACAAATTACTTTACTTTTATTAAACTCTAAATTAGAACAACGGTATTTTGCCAGATTGCCGTATTATATCTCAAAATGGCAAGATCCTGTGAGCTTGACAAACGCCTTGTCATAAATTGAGCTAAAACAAAAGTACAGCGGGCAAGAAATTACCGACACCGTATCTTTGTCGACGGCGAAATTGCTGTCGACTTGAAGATGCGTAATACAAAGAAAAATAACCATCATATAAAAGTTACCAACTTCTGGTTTCTTGATGCAAATCGTGGAGACGAATGTGACGTTATATTGTCTATTTACGAATCTACACATTCCCTTTGCTCTTAACTCGTAAGGTCATGACGTCAATGGGAGTCGTCAGACTTAAAACGTGGATTTGGCAAATTGGGGTATTTAAGATCCTTCAGACACACAAGAGTGAATGCGGTCCTTTCGACCAGACGATGTTCCACATGCTGAAGTCCACAGAGTCCTAACACCTGTATATAAGAAAACCCTAACACAACTGCAGACTGCCACAGATACAACGCACATGGCCACATACTAGGTAAAAGAAAATCAAAAGTCGAACCATCGGTACAAAAAAAGGAAAAAAGGTGACTATGTGGCCTAGCTGGCTGTAGTTTTAAAAGCGTTTGTATTTCTAGAACAACTTTCAAAGGAAGCATTAAACTTTTCGATGGCATAATATCCCCTCATCATTTACACTATTAGAATTTAATTTTGACTAGGACCACTCGCAATCTTCCCATTAATGGCAGAATGTGTTGGTAAGCGCATATCTCAACAACGCCTAGACCAATAATTTACCAATTCTTTTTTTAAAATGTTCGTTGAAGTCCAAGGATGGTTTTTACGGCTAGAAAAAAAAACGCTTAAGGCAATATAGGTTTTTGTGTAGTTTAGGTAGGTAGGGTAACAAAATTGCATTGCAACGCATGTCGGGGCACAGCTAGTAGTTATATATAGATGTACAGGTACCATTGTGATCCTACAAAATACCGGTCACGTTTGAAAGCGGAGAACGGACACAGCTGGCTATTATTCCACCAAAACAGACAATTCCCTGTACCACGCGAACAGAGAGGGATTATCGGAACGTTGACGTGCCCATACATGTCTGCTGCACATGTATACAACATATTCTAAGCTTTTGAAAGCTTTCAAAACTTCAAATAGACAAAGTAAAACTATCTATACATGTAGTACCTAGTTGGAATAAAATTGATAGATATGTCCAGTTACATATCAATTAATTTTGTCCTAACTTAGGTTGAACTTTTTTCAATGAGGTTTGGCAGAATGTACTGACACCTGCCACGGTCCATTTTTTTTATGGGAAATCATCAATATCCATACTTAAAATTTAAATTCTAATCTGTCCTATCGCAAGTCTGCTGGAAGAGATTTCTAAATTAAATAAGCAGTACCTTAGTGCTCTTCTGTCTTTTTTTTCCATTATATGTGTTTTGCGTGTGCACGACTGAATTAATAAATACTGCGTAGTGAGGTGGAGTGTAAGACTTTTGTTTATTTATTTATTTAAACTTCATATAGAACAGTGGTACATAGGCGGACTTAATGCCATAAAAGGCATTCTCTACCAGTCAACCTTTGGGTAAAATACGACAACATTGTGATAGGGTACAAAAATAAATATATCTAAAACAATTTTTTTATGAAAACATATATTTATACGGATACTAATTTGGGTTTTGTTCACTAAAACCGGTATCTCTTTCGAACAACCCGCATGCTTTTTCTATGTAAATAATAAAAAAAAAACCTTTTCTTCAGTATTTTAATCTATCCAGTATGTGAATCAGAAACTACATATACTACATCAGTATACATTTACATTGTTTATCTTTATCTAACGTGAGTGATTCCAACCAAACTTAATTGAAAACGGCGTATATTTTGTAAACAACCTGCGCTACATCCCCGAAAGTCTCCCTATTCATCACGAAAATATCCGCCGCAGTTAAACATAGAGGGCGCTGCGATAGGCCGAGCATGAGGAGGACGACCTTCGCTTGTTTTGCCTCCATTAGCTGCCAACCACAGCCATAAACAGATGTGGACATTTGCTGCCCTGCGGATATCAACATTTCCCCTCCGAAGCAGTACAAAAACAACGGCATGATACCCGTCACTCCGGTCAGTATCGTGTTCCTCACATCCCATACGTTCATCGTCTGTAAAGTCGTCACTAGAACTATCGTCATGCAGAGGAAATGAGCCCCAAATATAACTTTATACAACTCTCGTATCTTGCCATGATAATGCATCAGAAATTGGTGGTGTTTCACACAGAATATTAACAATTCATTTATTGATTTGTTCTCTGGTTCTTCCTCAGAATTGTTTCGAGATATTTCGTTCTTGATCAAGATTGTATGTATATCGTTGAGTGCTTCTGTGATGGCATAGAAGTGTCCCAGTTCGTGGCAGATGAGGGTGACGAATAGCACAATGTAGCCAGTCTGATTAATGGCGGAGAACGCGGTCGCAACACACGTCAGGACAAATGTTATTTCGTAAAATGGTGTTTCGTATTTTGGAGTTAAACCTAGAAAGAACGAGAATGTTGTTACTTTGATTTATTGTAACATCGGCAACGCCAACCATTTATCTGAAAATAAATATTTGGAATTTTTCATTTATAATCCAACTTTTTCTGAATTATGTGTTTTAAATTTCTTTACTGCAAAAATTAAAACCATATTGAACATATAAATGTACGAATGTTTTTTTTTGCAAGTAGGTTTTAACAAACAGTTTTACGCATCATTTTTGTTTATACACTAGATGAGGCCGGTGTTTCGTACCAGACTACTCTGATAAGAAACAGCTGAAACAAACTCAGAGGTTATAGTCTCTTATTTTAAAGTTCTGACAAAAAAATTGGTTAACTTACCTGAGGACTATAACGACTAGTGTGACCGAGTGAACTTGTTCAGTCAGTGGAAGCATTTGTCAGTTATCATTTAGCCCGACTCATAACTCAAGGAGCTCAACGACAGCATAACAGTCTTAGCAAGTATGCAATGGAAATGCTTACGCGTTTCAAACGACGTTGCAAGTGAATATTGATAAAATTGGTTTCAATATATTAATCTGCAGCCTGAAGTGCCTAACTTGCTACTTTTTATTTTAAAATAGGAGCCACGCAATAAACATGTATTAATCAAGAGCTGATGTAGATTAAAAAAAGTATTTTAAGATTGTATTGCTGAGAAAAGAACTCAAAAGCAGTGCAATAAGACCCACTTTTCGGTCCCGTGCATCTTGTATTTAAAGCTATTTCTTTATTAAACCTTTTTTCATAAAAAAAAAGTTTTCTTACCATACGTGTCACCAGGCGTTGTTGGCAAGTACCTATCGTTTCCGAAAACAGTGAAAAGGAAAGGCATCACCAAGTAAGCAAAATGGGTGAAAGCTTGGTTAACGACTACCAGCCAAGAGAAGTAACGAGCACGCTGCAAGGTACGCAGCATTTTCTTCTTTGATGCTGTTCCATCTGGTATTGATTGCAATCCGTGGTGGCTCAACTCAAAAACTGTTCTCAAACGAGACCTATAAAAATTTACCCATCAAGTATGTCTAATCATATTTATAAGCACCGGACAAATTCAAGTAAACACACGACGGACAAACATTGTTTTGAATATATAGTTGACTCAAAAAAGCAAAGAGTAAAATACTTATATCAGCAGTGAGGCTCATTCAACATGAAAAAAACCTGATGACAGTCATAGGCAAATAAACAATGATAATACCTCGCAGACCACATAAAAAAGTATTTAGTCAGAGGCACAGAAGTAGCGCTGATGCAATTCATGGCTTTGAAGGTCTCGATCTTGTCAGGGAACACCTTCGCCAGATAGATGAGCTGGCTCAACTGTCCGACGTATATAAAACATCCAGCATAACACAATGTAGTGATGACTGACAAAACGGTGAAGGCTGAAAAATAATTAATTGCATTTTAGTTGTCCTGTGCATACTGGCTGATTTTCATGGAAAAAAAACAAATGCCACTTTTAACAACAACAAAAAAAGTTAGATTTTTTTCATTGTTTTAGTTAATGGCATTTTCTGAATGTTTTTATCAAATATGGCCAGCTTTTTATTTTCCTTTAACAAAAAGGTCTTATGGTCAATAAGTATTACACCATTTTGTGAGGTGAATAAAATATATTTGATGACATAAATATAGCGAATTTCTTGGATTTTTTGGCGATAATTGTTGATCCAACTGTGTTCAAGAGCCGTCAGTGCTACAAATTCTATGGAATTTGGATATGCTGATCGTAATCAGATTCATCGGTGAAACCCATGCTCGTCTGAGCATTTTAACTTAACAAAAACATGAAGCGTAGCATCTTTTTCAGCTTATTACACTGTTCAACTGATTGTTATAAATAGTAGTCTCTGTAAACAAAAGATCCCTTTCCCTTTTCAAAAATATAACGGCACAATTAAGTTGAAATCCTTACTACGTTTATTATCGCCGAAGACATTACGAATCCCAACCAATTGTTGAATAGAATTGACCATAGCTTTCGCACTTTGAATGGGATCCTCCACGTAGGAAACTCTCTCCATATAACTACGTACTTTATCTTTTAGAGCGTTCATTGTGTCAAAAATCGAAACCATACTGTTAATAAAACGACAATCTACAGTTTTTAATGCCTCCAATTGACACCCAATTACGAGAAAACCATTAAACTTATTTTTTATAAAAACAATTTTCAAAATTGCTCTCGATATTATTTTAACATCCATTGTTACACTGTGTTAAACGTTATTTAATTGATTGTTAAAATAATATCAACCAATTATTGTTTGTTGTTATAATGGCTATCTAAGACACAACAATATAATCATGTCATAGTACCTACTTAGCTAGAGGTTTTCCGAGCCTGAACTGTTCCACTTCTATGGTACAAAGGTATCTCCTCCATTCCTTCTACTTATCTATATGTTGTGCTTCGCTAATTCACGAGGAAACCACCCAAGTCTTGCCATCTTTTCCTCGACCCGGCGCAACCCCGTCTTTCTGTCTCAGAGATCCAGTAGACCAATAGCTGTGCGGCAAGGCCTACCCAGTTGCATTTTAGTCGTGCAGCTGCATGAGCTACATCGGCAATACGGTTCTTTTTCCAGATAAAAACTGGTTATGCATGTTAGTGACCATATCTGTTTACAAACTTATAACAATAATACAGAATATGAAATGGAATACAAAAAAAAAACGTATTTAAGCCCGTGTTGACTGTTTGTCATTAAAACTTTTGGCCACAGCCTTGCCCAAAGCGTTTAATTTAGCGTCTTGTATAAAAGGCTGGTGTCCGCAACTCCATGTCGAAAACGCGTATTCAGCGTCTTTTTGACTATCACCTGCAACAGCTATATTATAATATTCGCTTCTGTTCTCGTCTTTCCCCAACATAAAACCAGAAAAATAATAGATACGTCATCTCCGTTCCACAAACCCGCCCTGAAGCCAAGCTCAACCATGGCTCGTGCTATTTGGCATTACTTTCCCAAATGAGTGAAAGTACATACATATATACGTATGTATGTATATCCATGGTGATTGATTCTGCACTACATTTGTTACCTCTGCCGCCAGCAGTAGGTGCGGTGTCTAAATTAATCACTCAATTTAGCGAAGTGCTTGCTCCACATTCATTGGGGTCAGGTAAAGTTATTTGTTCGGTAATAGCTGGGTTTGTTGAACAAATAGGCTGGTATTGTGAATGCCGATAGCTCTGTCTGGAGTCTTAGTAACATCACGCCTGTAGTCCTCTAAGGGTTGGCAGAGACTCCTCTGCCAACCCTTAGAGGATTACAGGCGTGTGGTGTACCATTAGGTAGGTACTAACCTACCTAATGGTACACCCACATTTCACCAGTTATTTTAGAGTCCTTCTACCGTGATTACGTGGTTGCAACAAAGAAATACAACAAAGATAGAAAAACCAAAATAACCTAAGGGTTATTTTTTTATATCGATTCAATTCCTAAGTAGGGTTAAGACGTAGGGTCTTAACCCTACTTAGGAATCGAAACCAGGACCTCAATCTCACCGGCCTGGTTGCTACCCCTATACTAACGAGGCTGTGTTAATAAGTCTATATAAAAAATTATGTTATTTCGATTTCCCCTAACAGTTATATAAATATCCAAACGCTTCATCCAAATTGAACCGGTAAGTAGTTCAATTGGGTAGTTGTAAGTACATTCTTCGAATTTCGAATTTATTTTTACAATAGATATCATTTTCGTTTTCCTAAAGAAGTATGTTGTCAGCCTGCTCTCTGTCCAAGGATGCGGGTGGTTCGAAATACATATCGCGATCCCGGAACACAAAGGGCTAAAGAGGGAACATGGGAAAATAGCCAGCTCTCTGTAAAATTATTTACAGGAACTAATAACAGTAAAGTTGTTATACTTTCCTTTCCAAGAAGTGGTTTAGTTTATTTTTCCTACACAATTATATCCATTTCAAAAGCCGGCCTTCTCAATTTTCTAAGCATACTTATTCATAACAATAACTTATTTATTGCGAAGAATATTTATGTTTAAATAAACTTAGGTCGTAGTTCATAAAATCATAACTTTAAAGGGCAGATGTAACTTTATGTTTAAATAAATCCTTCGAGAATCTACAAAAACAAACCCTGTATTGCCAATAAATAAATAATTTATCTTTAAAACCAACGGGCTTATTGCGTGACCCCCTTAAATAGCAGAAGTTAAGGATCTTTGTACTAAAATAACCTAAAATCACATTCTGTTCAACTTTACAGAGCATTATAATCTCAGTAATGTTTCAGTTATGTAAACAAGTTGTCTTAGTTATCGCCATCACTACAGAATCGTTGGGTAGGCTAATATTGACAATGAAAATAGCCGTCGTTAAATTTTCCCTTCCATTAAGGTCAAGGTGAATCCGTCAGGTAGTAAATATGGAATAGCAAAATATCTAGATAATGCTTTCGTAATACAATCATACTAATATTGCATTATCATGAGGAGTTCTATAGGGCAATTATATTTTTAACCGGCTAGCAAAAAGGGTTCTCACTGTTTTTTTTTTTAAAACCTTGCCCCCGCACTAGGAATTTCTCCTGTATCGTGGGTGCGTTTACAAACATTTAAACTCACATATTCAAACAGCCAGACCCGAAACAACTATCTGCAGATCATACAAATATTTGTTCCGTGTGGGAATCGAACCCGTGGCACGCAGCGCAGCAGTCGATCGCTCAGCCACTGCGCCAACCGTGCCGTCAAACCGTCGTGTGCCGTTTTGTTTGTTTCTCGATTTCTCCAATCGATTGTGGGCCGATTTTCAAAATTATTTTTAAATCTAAAATCGTTTGGGGAGCCCCAAACGAATTTTATCTTTATGGCTTGGGTAATTAATGAGTTATCTTCTATAATATCTACTTACATATTTTTTCTTATAATGTTACACTATGCCAATATATCTTAGTAGCAATGAAAAATTAATATCCGATAAGAATTTGTGTGAAAGACCACAAAAAGGCCGAAATCAAAAAGTGTTCGTTTTTTTTGTTTTTTTTTTTTTGTTTATCATGATGATGATGATGATTCATGGTTACATTCTGTTTTATTTCCATGTCGTATTTTTTTGCGAATGATTAGTAACAAAGTCACTTGGAGGGAACTTTAATGATAAGAAGCGTAATTGAATTTGTAAGAAGGGTTAAGAAACGTAATTGTTACTTCGAAATATTAATGAAAGATAAATTTAATTTAATCGGTAGTAGGTACCTAAATGCAAATTTAAATCCCCTGTTGATCGAACCGATCTAAAATATTACGAATCAATTGACGACATTTCCATGGTATTTTTTTGTTGTTATTAAAATGAAAATATTGTTCTACATCCGGCAGCTATAGAAATATGGACCTTATTCAACTCATTTAATTCGGTAATTAATCGTTTGAAACCTCGTAACCTCAATAAACAGGGTTTAATCAATTTGAATCAAATGACAACGTACATTATTTTTATTTCATCCTACATAGGAAACTGTTTGTATGTGGGTACGCTCTCGTCGCACATGCCAAGCGGGGTTCCGAGTTTCGGACTAAGATATTTAATTACCTACCTACTTTTAGGTAAAAACCGACCGTTTCGCTGATTCTGTATAAAAATACGGGCAGGCAGCCAAATTGGATAATATTTAACATAGATATTTTGCGGTAGTTGCGATTTTTATAACGAAAATTAACACTTTAGTGTCTATAACTTTTCATTAGAACACTTTCCTGGAGACTCTCAATTTTAGAAATAATATCAATCTACATTTTTGACTATGTACTTACATTTCTTTTTATTTTCACAGTAAGAAATATTAAACTTCCCTAGCACTAAAACTTACTTATGAAAAGATTGAGCAAGAGGTATTTGCCTAGTTGTGGGACAGTCATAGGCTGGTATTATTTATTTTTATTTATTTTGCCACAAAAACTGTAACTGTAAATTACCTCACTATTAGTTTTGTAGTTCAGCTTTAGCTACTGTAAGCCACCTAAACAGAATAAAATAATACATCCAAACAAAAAAGACGCGTACAAAATAAATCATTTTCCTATAAAGAAGTTCTACCACGGTGCAACGTGTCTAGTTTCTATAGAAAAGGCTTTAATTTCCGGTCGAGAACGAGCGGTAGGTAATGGAATGAATCGGGAAAGGTAATTACTCCTGCAACCGCTAGGTATTGTAGCCTGGAGGAAATACGTCGGCCTTATTAATGTGAAGGGCATTCTTGTTCTAGTATTGTAGGACTTGTAGGAAGCTAGATAAACAATATTGCTGACGATACCTCTTTAATATTTAAGATAAACAGACGTGCCACAAATCTTGACGACGTAAATAATGCCCTAATGCAGGTACATAATTGATTTACCGCTAATAATTTAGTATTAAATGGGAAAAAAACGAAGTGCATAAGATTTGCTCTACCAAATGTCAAAAACAGTGTGTGTGACATAGTATTGAATCAAGAGAAACTAGAATTCGTCGAAAAAACTGTTTTCTTGGGAATAACACTCGATTCAAAGCTACAATGGGGTCCGCATATAACATCTCTTGCAGGACGCCTTAGTTCAGCAGCATATGCTGTTAGAAAAATCCGTCAGTTTACTGATGTAGATACCGCGAGACTAGTCTATTTTAGTTATTTTCATAGTATAATGTCATACGGTATTTTACTTTGGGGACGGGCTGCAAACATCGAGTCTATATTTATTCTGCAGAAAAGAGCCATCAGGGCCATATATAACCTACGTAGGCGAGATTCTTTAAGGGAACAGTTTAAGGATATTAACATCATGACAGTACCTTGTCAATATATTTATGAAAACATCATGTATATCAGGAAAAACTTGCATCTTTTTAGTAAAAGAGGTGACAGACACAATTATAATACTAGAAATAGGGACCAATTAGTTCAACCAGGTTTCAGGTTAGCTAAAGTAGACTCATCTTTCATGGGGTACTGTTTAAAATGCTACAATAAAATACCTCCCCACATTCTTCAACTGAATGAAACGAAATTTAAATCTTGTATTAAACGCATACTATGCAGGCAAGCATATTATAAGTTGGGGGATTATATTGATGATAAAAATGCTTGGCTTAATGCTAGTCCTGCTCCACAAGCATAGGGATAAACTCATTGGTTAGTATCCGAAGCTATAGTGGAAGCTGCAGAAGATTGTAAGACTATCTTTGCAATGTATAGAATCAATTCTCTAGTATTGTATAATTATTAAGCCCATATGTGAGTGCTATGTATTATCATTGACTTGACAAAGCCCTGGTGGTTGATAGTGTCATGCTCACTTAAATGTCTCACTGATGGTGGCGGGTGTGTCGGGTCATTTAGCTCCCTTCAAAATGGTGGAGCTGAATGGGGCTGATCCATACGTCATGTTCGTGAACGGGCGCTGTCAGTTGGGACTGGTCATTTTTTAGCTACCACGGTTCATTTTTAAACTTATTTAGATTTAAAATTAAATTTTTGCTTTTTATTTACTCTGGACGCTCTTACTGTGCACGCCTTTTTACATATTTGTATAATCTCAACATGAATGATGTAAACACGATTTTGTAAAAATATTATAATTTAAAAGAGTGTCCATGGAGTTTCTTGCCCATTCTTCTCCATAGAGATCAACGCTTTGGAATGGGCAACTACAGTACTTTCACAAGTTATTATGCCTTGTGACCGGGACTGTAGATTCATTTTGTTTCTTGACTTTCAAAAGTGCCTGTAATGGTCTAATTGAAATAAATGATTTGATTTGATTTGATTATTAGGATTTCGTTGATAAAGGTAGACACAGTCAATTTGATAGTTACCTGACCTTGTCATCCTTGTGTATCCTCAAATTTTCTTTAATTATTAACTTTCACACATTTGTTTTAAATTTCGAAGGAACTCGTGGCTAAATAATAGCAGCCGCTCAGTTCAATCTTTAGGTTAAGCTGCGCTTGCCTGGGTTGGTCTGTCATTTTTAGATCTGTGACAGTCGTTACAGGTAGTCAGTGTTCCGAAAGTCTGTCAACCAGTCTTACCATGGGGTATCGCATTACCCAGTACTAACTGGGTTGTGGAAGTCAGATAGGCAGTCGCTCCATGTAAAATACTGATATTCAGCTGCATCCGGTAACACTGGAAGTCGACCCCAACATAGTTGTGAAAGGGCTATGCAGATGATGACATTTTTTTATTTTTATTTTTTATTTCTCAAAACCGTTGCGACCAAGGCGGATTTAACGCCCAAACCGATAGGCGAGGGTTTTATAGAACCGAGAATAGCAGTGACAAATTCTCACGCGAATGAAACGCCGTTTTCTAATATTTTTTTAATTTGAAATTTAGTAACATAATAAAAAGTACTTTAGTCAATAAAAATATAATAAAAAGTACTTTAATCAATGACAAAACGCAGGAAAAAACAAATTAAGTCGTAGTTTCATGGCTATTATTTAATTTGTTATTTCCTCGCCGCTAAACAGCCTAATATAAAATTTGAATTTAGAACTCAAACAAATGTCAATTTGTTGTTACAAGCAAATTATTTTAAATAAAAAAATAATCATGTTTATTTCTGATATTCTCTTGATAAACACAATTTATTTTTTATTCGCTCTGCATCCGCAGAGGAAGATGCAAAAATAGCCAATTTTTACCTAGTTAAACTATCCTAATCCTTACTAATATTATAAAAGCGAAAGTGAGTTTGTTTGTTACCTCTTCACGCTTTAATGGCTAAACTGATTTTGATGAATTTTGGTACAGAGAAAGTTAAGGAACCAGGAGACGGACATAGGCTAATATTTTTATGAAAAAAGTGGGATGTGAGGGAGAAAGAGGGAAGAAAAGGGAAAACTTAGCGTTGCTATTACAAATCAATAAGGCGCAAGGGGTTACCCCGAATTTAACGCGAGCGGAGCCGCGGGCAAAAGCTAGTAATTAATAAAATAATATTACAGTAAACTAATACAACGCATTACTACACGAAATTATTAGTCGTTGGTGGGATGTTTTTATTACACGACGACGTTGAAATTTGGGAATGCTGAGACGGCGAATCTTACGGTGCAGGGTGGTCGAACTCTGCTCGGAATTGGCCACCATTGCATTTTAGGGTTCCTTGCTATAATGGTGGGACTCCGTAAGCAACCAGAACATATCCCTCCACAAGATCGACAAATATTTAAAATTGAGTCGAGAACAGCGACAATGACGAAGCTGGATCGATCTCAGTACTATCGGTTTTCTTGTACAGTCTTATTTACTATCGATTTAATTAGTGGCTTTCCGTTGTTACTTCAAACTACGGCGACGAAGAATAACGATGATAATAAGAACAGCTGAACTTGATAGTAGAATATAAAGAAAGAAAACAAAAATATGTTTTTTTTTTTTTGTTTAATATGGCTTCAATGTTCAACGACTGTAGCGAAACTGGTTCTTTTTAAGCGTTTTCAGAGTTACTAAAATGCAGACTGTCAAGACTAAGGCGCGTCGCCCACACGACCAAGAGTCGAGGCGCAGACGGGGCGCGGGCGCGTTAGACGCGTCGCCCACACGACATCTGTAAAGAAAATCTCGCTGCGGCGTGACTGATGTGAGATTTTCTTTACAAATGTCGTGTGGGCGACGCGCCTAAGTAGTAAAGTTATACGAACTTTCCAAATGTTTTTTTATTATTCATGTAAAATTGTTTTTTTATTATTCATGTAAAATTGGGGGTGATTCAGAATGATGCCCTTTGTCCCAACTTTAGTGTGATTGACTCCTGCTGTATTTTTTGTAGCAGGATCTACTCGGCATGTCCTCTGATGCGTTCATTAACTATCAACTCCTACAACTATCAATTGAGAACATAAATCATATTAAAAAAAAAAGACTATCAACGAAGTTTGAAATGAAATGTCTAATATCGTCCCCACCTTCACTCTCGATCTACTCTAGTTTTCATATCAGGGTCTTGACGCAACACAAAAAAAAACTTACTTTATCAACTTTTCATTTATTGTATTCAACACAGCTTCAACAGACATTCAGGATAACAAAATGTAAATAAAAACCTATATCTATACATTGAATCAATACATTTCACTCTTGAACTTATCAAGAAATCTTGGGCAAAGATCTGTAGAGCGAACTTAAGATTACTCAAACTACATACGAAAACAAACCTTATCCGTAGTTTAATATTCATATTCTTATGTTAGGCAACATCATCAGCCGCTTGTAAGAATAAGCTCATAAATATCATGTAAATAAGGTTAATTTTGTATGAAAAACTGCACTTAGCTAGGTAAAAATTCGCTTTATAGATCTCAGCATTGTTGTCAGTCAGTTTTAACGCTGCTTATTGACTACTCCATAGACTAGGAACAAAATCGGAACAATTGAAATTAAAAGCTTATGTAAGGACTCCTACAGCCCAAATTACGTAACACACTCACAATGTCATTCAATTCATCGTCAATACGATTTTTAAACACAGAAGAGATGAAGCAACCCTCAAAAGAAAGGTCGAGAACAAGTGAATTACACAATTGTGGCCCTAAATTTGAACAACTATATTTCATTCACACAATCGCAAAACAACTATGTACAAACCAATAGATAAATCTAATAACAAGCTACTTTTTTATTTCTGTGCCAAATGCCTCGGTACTAAGTAAGTACTTTTTAGTACTAAATACTATACAATTAGTTTCTTCTGACGTGGACCCAATTGCGGTCTTTGGTTGTACTGGAAAGAACCCCTTGATTGGCGTGAAATATCTACAGATGGTTTTTGTTTTGCTATCTCGTTGTTGAGTAGCTGATCCAAGGTCTGAAAATGAAAGGATAATAATATAATTATATCTTATGTATAATGTTCACACTACACGGTTACACGCGTTTTCTCAACGAGGGAGTGGACTCTTATCCCCCAAGCATCTGCCTACGGCTTTCTCAAGTTTATTGGGGTCAGCTTTCAATCTAACCGAATGCAGCAGAATACCAGTATTTTACACGGAGTGATTGCCTGTCTGACCTCTCAATAGTGTGTTATGCGGTTCAATCATCATTTTCCTGCCTTTGTCCCATTCTATTTGGGGTTGGCGCAACACGTTTTCTTTTAGAAGGAAGATGATGGTATTAAAAGTTAAATAAATAACACAAAGTAACGCACTACCTACAATTCGTTAGTCCGGGTCAATATCACTGGACCACCTCAGTTCCGTCACATAAATATAATCTAGTTACTAGATTAAATTTTAGACTAGAGTAATTGTGTAATGACATTCCATATTTTTTTATGTGGTCACTTTCTGATTCAAACTTTGAAGGTTTTCTGACCGTTTTCTGTTTAACTAAACTATCCTATCCTAACTCAAATGGATTTAAAGCCCCTAGACTGCATACAAACTAAATTACAGCTCACTAGTGGCCCTGTGCTGTCCGGGTGTCGACTTAGATCATCGTTGAGATGAGAGCAACTAGGAAAGCCTAGGTAGTATTATTTAGTAATTTATAGTTAGTGGCTCAGCGGCGCCGGCTGGCTAGATAAGCAAGGGTCGGACGGTGACTACGTTCTAGTAATAACACATTAAAACTTGTTGGAATTCAGCTGTCTATTACAACAATTATGGCTACATTTAAATTAGATGCTTACCTTATTTTCGATAAGGCCTCTATCTTTCAAGGCTTTTTCGATGTCTTCAAATTCTTTTTTCACATCCTTGTTTTTACTTTTTTCTACAGCTTCTCGTACTTTTTGGAGCTGAATAAAGTTTTATTTTATTTTAGATTTCAACTTATGTGTAAAAAACTGATGTATAATTAAAAAAAAATACTACATTGGAACTTACGGTTTCGTCAAAGAATGTGTGTTTATCCTTTTGCGAAGGGCTGTCAATATCCAAGACTGTCCTCAGAATGGGCAATGTATCTTCCACTCTGCCCATAGCTGCTAATGCCATCGCCTGAAAAACATAAAAAAAACATCCTTAAATATCTATGATATGAGAATTTTTAATGCTTATAATAATATGTGTGTATCAGAAAAGTGTATGCGAATATTTTTTTGTGATTTTAATGGATCAGAGAGTTGTTCGGGTTGATGGTGTGTATCTCATCTATACAAATAAATAAAATCATATATTTAACAACTATATACTGAATAGGTTTGAAAGTATGCTGAAGTTTTTCAAATGGGTGTGGATGGCGGCCAATCCTTTGCCCGATTTTGATAAAAACTAAAACTGCACCATTGGATTAACCATCCTAACCATCTAAAAAATAATTGTTGTTTTAAGGTAATTGCGCACAGTCATAGCTGTCTCCACTCCACTGTTTCAGGGTCATGCAAATGTGAAGCAATTGATCAAGTGACGCATCATACCTATCTGGGACTTGTGGTGGATAGTCGATTTTGTTGGAGCTTTCACGTGAATACTGTCTGTGATAAACTGCGAGCTATTATGGCAAAATTTTATATTCTCAAACCTAAAGTTCCCTTCAAAATTCTTCTGAATATGTATGTTGCTCTAGCTGAATCCATTATAGCATACGGAATTACAAGCTATGGGCGAACATTTAAAACATACATTGAACGAATTCACACATTGCAAGTTAGGTTATTAAAGCTCATTGTACCAAGAAAAATTAAAATCCAACACAAGGATAACGTGATAGAATTATTTAAATATTGTAATATATTGCCCATACAAATTAGATTCCATATGGCCCTCCTAATTGAACAATTTAATAATAAAAGCTGTCAAATACCCATAACTCACAAAATAATTACTAGAAGTATTACCAACAACTTGTTAATAGTACCTCAAGCCAAAAATTATTATGGAAGGCGAACAGTAGAATTTCTTATTCCCTCAATATTGAATAAAATCCCGCAAAATATTAAAAAGGAAATAAACGCCAAAAATTATAATTTAAAATACAAAAAATACTTTTATGACAACATATTAAATATCGAAAGTAATAATAAAAAGTAAAGTCGTTTAACACACAACAACGCAATTAAACAAAAATAAAACAAGAAACACACAACATTTGAAGCCAAAAATAATAAAATTAAACCACCTGTATGTGTCTTTGCTGCTTTGAGTCGTAGAATAAGTTGTTTTTTTATCTGAGTACCTTCAATTTCTGTTAGTGAATTGGTGATTACCGCAAAATGTTGTTAATTGTATTCATTGAAAGTACGTATCTTGTTTTTAGAAATTAAGTAACGAATGTGAGTACCAATACAAACCATTTATTGGTTTAATGGTACAAAAAAAAAAAAAAAAAAAAAAAAGATTTTTGAAAAATCGACATTCATAACCAGGAATCAAACTCATTGAGTTTGGACAAAAAAAAACACAATCAATAGTGCCATTAAATGGAATCAAATTCTGGGAACTTATGACTAACTTAACCTACCTTTATATTCCTAACAGTAACATAATGCTGTTTTTGTGACGATATTGATTCCATGGCTATATGTGGAGCTCCTTGTCTCAAAGCCAAAGCTGTAAATTAAAAAGAAAATATTATACCTTACACTAACATATTATTATATTAATTTAATTTGTTTTAGATAAGGTAGTGGGTGTGGTAGTCCCCACTACATATATCTCCTGAGTGGGATTCCCAAATTGGGCAGTGTTACTATATTTCTTCTATGCTATGGAGTAAGGATTTGTGCCTAGATAATAGCAAATAGCTGTGATGTTATGTTAACTTATGTGAAATGGACAAACCGGCAAAAAATGTACATGCTCTTCTAACTGGCACACTCCCAGTGCTGGCCATATCAGACCATAGTTTTGATGCATACTCTAAACTCTTTGGTGTATTCTGAAATTAAAAATATCATGCATTATTGATGGTTGAATACATTACGGTTTCTTTGTGCTTTTACAGGTGTTTTACAAATATCCCTAAATGTCAGTAAACTAAGCGAAAAGGTGATTGTTTTCCGAAAAAACACAAAGGAGATCACCAGAAATCCATACATTGTTGGGCCAAATGTGAACAGCAACTATTTATGTGTTGTTAAGTAGATAAAACAGGTCCATATTTTTATAAGAAAGATTTTTTTCAAAATTCTATGGGAATTAGGAAGAAAATAAGTTTATGGGTCACCAGATTAGTTTATGGCAGATGGTATTTATAATGCCAAAATGTATTTTAAACACTATAATCAAATAGACACATTGATTTAATTGTATGGAAACATAGTTGTATGTTACTATTAGCATAATAATATTATTGCATAGCACAAAAAAGGAATTAGGCACGAGTACGAAAACGAATGACGGGACTTGACGGGAATGACGTGACATTGACATTTTGACGAACATGGATTTTTTTTTCGTTTTGAAACAGTCGCCCGATACACGATTTTGAACGAAGTTTTTATTAAATAAATAAATAACTATTACTAAAACAAAAATAATTTCATCAAATGTCCTTTTTCGTTTATAAATGATATACTATAAATATATATTTTAATATACATATCGTTTCTGTACATACTTCAGCCCAAAACTGGCTACCTCTTTTATATTCTTTTTATGAAAATGTTTAAAAGATATACTCACTTGTTTATAGGATGCTGCCAGTACCATCACCACACAGTATTTGGGGAACTTGCTCATGTTCAGTTGTTTCTGTTGTAGCCTTTCAAATACTTTGTACATCTCGTCATACATCTCATGACTATACAATAGGTCCAGCAGTATGTGGTATGACACTTGTTGGTCAAAGAAAGTATCATTTTTTGGATTGTAAAAACACTGAAATAAGTAATTATAAAGGTCAAAATGTATCATCAAATGCCTAACTTTTATTCTACTACACTATTTTGATGTAGGCTTCCAATCACATATTCAGCTGAATACCAGTATTTTACATGAAATTACTGCCAATGATTTTGAGAAATTTATCTGACACTGTTGACATTTCAGGACAGCCCAGGACCTACAAACCACTAAATGAATTTAGTGCTTAAAATATTTGAAAAATTGTACAATGTTTGAGTAGAAAACCAAAATACAGATACTCAATTATTTTGAAAATAATTTTACTCAATGCATTTAGTTATAGCTGGTGCAAGCAGTCTTTCATGTTAAAAGACAACAGTTATTGTTTAGAATAAAATTAAAATAATTTTATTTTGAAATATATTTACCTCTAGTGCTTCTTTTGGAGCATCTAAGAAATGGAACATCCTCATTACAACAGGTCCAAAGACATAAGATCCAAACCTTAGCTCTGTGTTCTGGGTATTGAACCTGGAATACAATTGATAGCAGTTGAAGTTTTTTTTAAAGCTACAAAAAAGAAATGGTTGACAAAAAAGAGATCAAGTAGTAGACTGACATAAAACAACAATTTCTAATCATAATGCCTCATCATTAGATTTATTCAAATGACTAAAAACTGTGCTTTGCATAATTGTTTCTTACTTTTGTACCATACTCAAAATGAGTTTTAAATCAGTAGGTTCTGCTAAGTGTATCATATTCTTCAAGTCTTCTGTAAATATCATCTGGTCCGATGATGACACGAATTCATTCATCTTATTTCTGAACTTTTCAGAATAGCTGGTGAATTGTTCTTTGGCTCTCTTTCTCGTTTGTAAGAAGCCATCGATTCCTAATGCGGCAGGCGAATAGAGGTTTTTAACTGGAAATATAAAAGATAAAAGGCTTAGTAATACTATAATACAGTTGTTGTTAATTTACCTTTTGAATACATATGAAAAATGATTTATTGTATACTGATACTGTCTCAGAAAAATAAAGATCGGAAAATCTCCAAAAACATGAATAAAATCACAAACCTTGAGTCACGTGAACACCTCTATATGGTACTATTATACGTAAATTTGAATAGAAACTATTTCTCACGAGGGAATTCACTATTAGAGACATTATTTATTTAAAATTGGATTTTATCAGTGATTAAAATTTTGAAATTTGCTTCTTTTTAGGTTATGTTAGTAAGACAAGCAAAAGCAAGGTTGCCAGAAGAATAGTGTTTTTTTATTCATAGAGCCATGAGCCATGGAACTACATACAACTTAACCTACTTGTTACTCGATTGTAATACTTATAAATGAAGTATTTTACTGATTGTATATATTTGTATGTGCCTATGTATTTGACTCCGCAAGATAACGTTTATTTTTTTCAATATGATAAGTTATGTATGAGCGTTTTCCCAACCTTTAGCTTATATCTAATACCAGCATAATACATAGACGGAACGCTTATCTTATTATAAAAAACACAACATAAATAATTAACTATATAAGATAAAACTCTTTTTAGGAAAACTTTCGAAAAAACCAATAACTCCAACCAATACATTAATATATTAAAAAAAAACAGTGAATGACGTAACAATACAAATGGAGGTGTTGACGTAAAAATGTAAATTTTTGATTTATCCTTTATTTTCTTCTACTTATTTGATTGTTAGCGTAATTCCAATTAAAATCAGCGTCGTTAAAGTGAAAAACTTTCTAGTTATTGAATTTCTAAAACTGAAGAAGATCTGTGTGAAATAAATGAGAGATATCAATAACAAAGTGTGACATAAAATGTAACGATGAATTTATTGATTTGATGAATCATCTTTGAGAATTAGAGATTTTTATACGAGTCAGGGATTTGTGAAAACTAACAATTAATTGTGTAACACAAGAAACCGCATGGCATATGCTAGGGAAAGGTTTCCTGTATTACACAACTTTCCATCCGGCCATACAGTATTCGTATCATGAATTTCAGTTAACTTTAAAAAAAAATAACATGTCTTATTGACAAAATATAAGACGAAAATACGAATAACACATTGTGTTAATTTCGTATTTATGTTGACCAAATGCTTTCATTTGCAATTTTAAATTTCATGCTCTGAATACTGTTTTAATAAACAATTTAAATATATTCTTAGTATCTACATGTTTAATAAAACAAACACGTTAATATTAAGAATCAAAAGTAACTGCAGACTTGTGTATACATTTTTGTAAACTGTATTGGTGTAATAATTTTGTATTTCACTAATTAGCACAATTTTTTCTAGCTAGCACATAGACATTATGATTTGAGGTCCATAACAAATAAATAGTCATGGACGGAAGTGTTAAATGACACATTGATCTCTCACGGACTTGTGACCGGACAATATAATATGATGGACAAAATAAAATGAGATGAGAGGTCGACAATCAACATGAAAAGTATTGACGACTGAGTAATGTTGGACCTGATGATAGTGGCAGGGTGGAAATGTAATCAAAGATATAGTTAACAATACTTATGTATAGATGTGCAAGCAGTCAACTTCATGAGGGTTGTGATGTGTTTCAGACTATACCATTACAATACTCAGGGTCTTTGAACAACATTCATGAAAGTGACACAAGGCTCATGCTTTTAATACACACAATGTATTTTTTATATAACCAATCTACTTCAAACCTTTTTCTTTAATGTTGGCTTCAGTAGTTCTAATATAATTTGTTGAGATTAATAATGAGTATGTATCTTTACAGATTAGTGGTGCTGTTCTTACAGGATTTATAAAGTGCTACAAGTAAATCATTAGGAATTGAAATGGCTGATAGTTATAGCAGACATTCTGAAAGCAAATCAACAAGATATCAACGTAGAGAAACAGATATTTCGATGAAACCCAAATCTAGGAAATCTAAATATTCTGAGCATAAATATCACAATGTGGAGTCAAAAACACCTCCATTACCCACCAAAAGCAACTCCACATTGGAAGAATTGCTACAAAAAAGGGAATCTCTTAAAAAGGAACTAAAAAACATAGTAAAACAATCTGATAATAAAGAGACACAAAGCAAAAAACGTAAGCATTCCAAAGAAGACTATGCTTATGAAATAATTATTAATAAAAGAAGCCAAAAAGAGGAGAAAGAGACTAATACAAATTATAAAAGAAAATCTATTCATGAATCTTCACCAGAACTAGAACATACACAAGCAGACTCAGAAGATGAGGAAAGTATTATTGAACAAAGAAGAAAATTAAGGAAACAACTTTTAGAAAAATTAAAGGATTCTCATAATAAAGGCAGTGGAAGCAATGAATCAAATAATGAAAGCACTAGTTCTGAAGCTCCAAACAATAAAACTGTCAAAGGCAATCCAGTTGATCAAAGTATTACAAAACAAGTAACAGACATGTTTTCAGAAAAGGATGAGTTTGATTCAAACAACAGTACATCGAATAATGTAACTCATGATAACAATGAAACCAATTTAAATTTGACTGATAATTGGGATGATCTAGATGGATACTACAATATACGTATTGGAGATGTTATCAACAACAGATACACCATTAAAAGTATTTTAGGACAAGGAGTATTTGCCAATGTTGTTCGAGCACAAGATAACACAGAAGGAAATGATTACGTAGCCATTAAAATCATTAGAAACAACGAATTAATGTACAAAACAAGTCTAAAAGAGATAGCCATGTTAAAAGAACTAAGACAAGCTGACCCAGACAATAAATATCATTGTGTGCAGTTCTTTGGACAGTTTATGCACAAAGGACATCTTTGCCTTTTACTGGAATCTCTGCACATGGATTTAAGAGCAGTTATTAAGAAGTATGGCAAAAACCATGGCATCAATATAAAAGCATTAATGAGTTATAGCAGACAGTTACTTCTGGCATTAAGACTTCTCAGGAAAATTGGAATTATTCATGCTGACATAAAACCTGATAATATTTTAGTGAATGAAAAGAAAAATGTCTTAAAATTGTGTGATTTTGGCTCCGCAGCAAAGAGTGATGACAATGAACCTACTCCTTATCTTGTATCAAGGTTTTACAGAGCACCTGAAATCATTCTCGGCATACCATACAGACATGGTATTGATATATGGTCAGCAGCATGTACCATTTTTGAAATGGCTACTGGAAAAATTATGTTTACGGGAAGTTCTAATAACAAAATGTTAAAATGTTTTATGGATTTAAAAGGAAAGTTCTCTAGCAAGCTTTTAAAAAAGGGTAAATTCAAAGATCAACATTTTAATTACAATAATAACTTCCTCCTACATAAAAAAGATGAATTTACTGGCAGAGAAAAGGTTGTTGAAGTAAGCAATATTAATATTACTAGAGATCTACTTTTCGAACTCAGAAAATCTTATAAGGGTGTATTTTTGAATGAAGAAAAAAAAGTTTCACAACTAAAAGACTTGCTTGAAAAGATGACAATGCTAGATTCTAGTCAAAGAGTTTCAGTGTCTGATTGCTTGAAGCATGCATTCATTTTAGAGGAATTAGAAAAAGATGCAAGTAAAAAGTAATGTTTATTTTGTTACATAAGATAAAGTTTAATAAAACAATTTTTCAATAAAAGTATTTACTTTATTAACTTCTAAGAGACGAAAACAACAAAAATATACGCCATCAACCAAAATATCACTTAGGGTTTTAATATAATATATGGACTATCACAAATTTTAAAGGAAAAATTGACTTGGTCATCAATGGTAATAAAACTGCTGTAGGGAATTGACATGACCACTTAAGACCTCTGTTTATTCTGAGAATATTTGATAATCACAAAACCAAAATGAGTACATGGATCAGATAATTGTTATTCAATATCAAATAAATTGGCTTATTATATACAGCATTTTAAGTGTGCTTTTGTATAGAAATTATTTGTTAAACAGTTAAACTTTAGTATTTTCAAATACAATAAAAAATATTGAGAGGTGGGTAGAAAACTCATAATATCAATAGGATCACCACTTATGACATAAATTTAAATTACAATAGAGCCTTCTTTAATCTTTAAAAACTATATAAAACATTGCTTTCTATCCATTTTTGCCATTTCTTAAGGTACTCACTCCATAAAAAAAATATAACAACAAAAGTAAGTAGATAATATAATGCATCACAGTACAATAACATATAAACAAACCAATATGAATGTTACTGGCAAAATCTGCAGTGTAGAAAGTCAAGATTTCCTTAACCCTTCGCGAAAAGAGTCTTCCTTCTTAAATTATATATTTCGAGTTATTTCTACCATAATATTTTCAAATCAAAGGGTAAATGATTCTTTTACAAACTAAACCTAAATAAGTTCATAATAAAGTGGGGTCCCACTGGCGAAATTGACGCGCGGAACGTAACTTCGCCCATCGATTAATAATTTCGTAATCACGAACTATCCCTGTCAGTGTAAAAACCTTACAAGAATGACGCTTCACAAACGCAGCAACTTCGTTAACGCAACTGCAAACTTTTAAATGGTTGCGGGTAGTTGCAACAAATACGTATGCGCAATTTCTTGAATACAGAAAAAAAAATACATAAAACAAGCAGGTGCGGGTTTTAGTTGCCGTCACTCGAGGATCAAATTGCTCCGTCTGCGCAGCGCCTTATTGAAACCATCGATGCATGTGAATTTTGTCCCACATTCGCGTCAGTTTGGCTAGAGCTTTTTCCCAAAACATCTTATTGGGGAGTCAGTGAAAAACATAGCTTTAAAATGTAATGTTGGGCAACTTACGGACTTTGTCAGTGACATATCAATCACGCTTATATAACTTATTTCTTACAATAAAGCATCTGTAGCACATTTTACAGAAAAAAGAGATATTATACAACAGTTCCCTAATACTTGAAGTACGAATACTGTAGTAATGATTAACTAATTTAAGTGCATAATATTTTAGTGAAAGTTCATTTAAAACTAAGTAGGTACAGTCAAACACTCAAATTAATAAATGAACACTAGATTTCAAATGATTGCTTTATACTGATAAGTTATTTATTTTATTTCAGATATGTTCAGTTTAATGAGTTATACTTACTGTTATTAAACATTAAACGATATGGTCAAATTAATGTAAAATAAGTTTGCCTACATCTCGACTTAATCCAAATTAATTGATTGATTCAATACTTCGCGTGTTATTTTATTTTTTATGTTGCCCTAACAAATAGTGTTCAATCACAAGTGCTACAGAATTAAGTTAATTATATTTGAGGATTCGTGAATAAACCTTTTCCAAGCTTCCGCATACAACTTTATAAGTTCCTTCGTTGCAATGTCTAAAAACTGAACAAGGCAACTAAATATAAAATCACAAGACAAGTCACTACCGTCACAGTAACTTTTATAATAAATCTACATTATAACCACTATCATATAATCTAATGTCAAAATCTTATGGATGGAGCCATTACACGATGAATTAGGTAGTTATAGTTAGCAGAAATGGGATGAAAATGCAGTCTCAATTTATTCGATTTGATCACTGGCTTTACTTATCACAAAAGTAATGGTATGCAGACAACATAACTGTGTTGGTAAATATAAAAGAGTTGCCTATGAGATTCTTTAAAGTAGAAAATAAGACTAACTATTAACTTCTCTTTAGTTTCTATCGTTACGCGACTCTAATTATATAGTTAATGTTTTATCTTTGGATGTGTGGAATTGGATAACACAATGACGAGCTTTTAAGAGCGGTTTCAGACTAGGGTATTTTGTGGCGCGTTAAGTTCGTGCTGGCTTACGCGCGACATATTACGCACTTCAAATAATTTAACACGAGCACGAATACTCGTGTTCGATAATTTGAAGCGCGCTTAATTAAAATTGCAGCTGCCAGTAAAAGTCACGCCTTATTTTGCGACTGGCGCTTGTACGATTAAAACGCGCGTCAACGCTCGTACGAGTGGCGCGTGCCTACACGTGCCTCTAAAAACGAACTTATCGCGCCGAAAACACACTTATCTGAAAGCGCGGTACAGTGTCGTGATTGTTGTTATGTTGAGGGCATGTTTTGGCTCTGAAAGCCCGAGTTGGCAGCGCCGATGTCTATAGATTGCCCGGAGGCTATCGAGTCAGGGCTCTGTAGCGACGCGCTGTACACAGGATTCATTGGAGTAGTCCCACCGGCCTCGAACAACGTGCTGTCGTATACACTGTTGCTCTGCTGGAAATACAAACAATTGAAGTTTAACGATAAAATGGTTATGAAAGTTGTCAAGGTAGAGATCGTAGAGAAAAAAATAATGAGGAATAGCGAATTGAAGATCAGTTAGTTAGATCAGTGGACTGCTGTACACATGCTGATGATGGTGTCGACGGCTTCACTGTCACCTTTCACTTTCACCAATATTGTGTGAACAACCAACAAATAAGATTAACCTTCAAATAAAAATATGAATATTACCTGATAAATATAATCAGAATCTGTTTTGAGTGAGCTGAAGCTCTGCTGGTGTGGCAAGGAGACCTGATCTTCGTCCATGGGCTCGTCCATTTGAGCCTTGTATGAAAACATGATGCTTGGTTGAGATACGCTGAAACCACAAAATTGTATTTGTATAGTTTTGTACTTCTAGTATGTACCATAACGAACATTGGCAATTTACTTTTTAACCTTATCACTCAGGATATAATGGTAAAAACTGGTCAACCATCGTGATTGCGGTACCTAGTGTTGTAAAGGTTCAATTAAACCGCTACCGATTAGTCCCACCTGCTGAATATCTCCCATCTAGACATGAGTTGCTATGGCTGACCTGACTGGAAGTCTTTAAATAGACTCAGAACCCAGGTTGGCCATAGCAGAGCAAACTTATTCAGGTGGAGACTCATTAATATTGACTCTGCTCGGGACTATAACTGTGATGCTATTACACAAACGATGGGGGACTCAATATAGTTTTCCTGATGTCATTGCAGTAACTGATGGACGCTACTGATAGCTGAAATTTAGATTACCATCGACACGCTTTTTTTTGGCGGATGTAAAATCATCAAATAACTTTCCCTGCTATGAGCGGAGCGATAGTGTCAGACTAAATCCCATCCATGTTTCTTCTTTTGCCCTTTAAGTTCCGAGGCTGTGTTATCTTTTTTCAAACAAGTCGCAACCCCAGACCATCGACACACATAGAATAAGATTTAAAAAAATAAACGCTCCGCTATATGCCAGCTCGACACAAAATATGTATAGGACCACTGATTTTTTTCGTTATTACGATATTGATCCCAAGGAGAAAGTTCTTCTGTTTGATATTCTACACAACATACCATCCTTACTTAATATTATAAACGCGAAAGTGAGTTTGTTTGTTTGTTACGTCTTCACGCCTCAATGGCTAAAACGATTTTGATGAATTTTGGTACAGAGATAGTTTGGACCCTGGAGACGGACAGCCCGGCTATTTTTATTTAAAAAAAGATTGAGATATTATCAGGGAGAAGGAGGGAAGAAAAGGAAGAACTTAGCATTGCTATTACAATAAATAAAGGGGAACTGTGTAACCCTGAAAGTAACGCGAGCGCGAAGTTGCGAGCAAAAACTAGTACAAAATAAATTAAAACTGACCTGAAAAATTCGCTTAGGAATGTGTGATAGACAAGGGGAGTGTACAGCGAGAAGTAGAGCCAAGTAGTGACATCAACGACGCACAGGCCGGACTGCATGTTGCCCCACGCCAGTAGCCCTGCGCCGACGGCCTGCGTCGTGTCCAACAGTGCCAGTAGCAACACGTACAGGTAGAACGATAATTTAGCTGTAACCAAGCAGGTTTTTTTTTGGTAGATAATAATAGCACTGCATAGTTACACAGTTTATGGTCGCTTCCCAAGGCGTTTGATAGCGTAGTTCCTAACATAGAGTATGGTTGCTAAAAGTCTATGGTGAATTCAGCATTCTTTTTTTTATTTTTGGAATACCAGTTTTCAGATGCTTAAGAGAGAACAAAACATTAAGCCTATTAGTCATGAGAGAAGACTGCTACTACATGCACCATTCTATCCTAGTCTTTTCCTAAATACCAGTATTTTACATCATCTAATACAAATTGCATTTGTTTCTGTAATGCTAGTTTTTAACTAAATGTATTCAACAACTCTTAAGCTCTTTTTCTCATAGAAACCAAGATAAGTTACTAGCTCGAAGCCATACACAAAACATGCGCAGAGTGAAACAATGCATAAATATTATAATGGCGAGTCCAAATATCTGGACATGCTCATTACAAATTTCCCAGTTACAATAATTTTTAATGTGGTAATCTAGTTTTCAACAATTCCAGATAAGCTGGGATTAATAATCAGAATCAATAAACATGGGATCAAGTTACTTGGTCATACAAACAGTAACAAAGTTTGATGTGACCAGTGTTTCTAATATGTATAATTGTTTTTTCCAAGTTTTGGTTGCCTGGAAATAGTTCTACTGAACCAATCTTATGTTCAAAACATGCTCTACTTATGTGGCGACTATTATAGAAATCTCTTCAGCCATTTAAGTAAAAAAGTAACAAGCAGTTACTTTTTATGCCTATAATTTTAGCTTGCAGTTTTGGAAAAGGATGTCTTCATCCAAAATACTTCTGTTCTACTACAAATTTAATAATAACAGGATATTCAGGACATTCTATGATAATAGTCCGAATGTGGCTGTTTGTGAATGTGAGTTTAAATGTTTATAAACACACCCACAATATTGGAGAAATTCCTAGTGTAGCGCAAAACTAATTAATTAAATTAAAAAAAAATGGCTCATATAGCATCTTGAGCTTATTATTTGCAGATTATAATGATGTTAAAACTAATGTAATACATGTGCATAAATAATTTCATAACAACAAACATTGTATGCATTTTGTAATCGGCTACAAGACATTTTCAGATACATATTCAATAATAAACAATACTATCTTGTCTAACAATAAATTATTAACTGCATGTTACAGTTGCATAACTTATAGTGTATAAATCAATAAATAATGATAACAGAAAGAGGAAACAATTCTCGTTTTTGTACTGTAAGTGTATTTTCAAGTCATTTGAATCAGGACTTAATGTTCATCTAATGAAGTAATTAAGATTGACCAATATTCTTTATTATTTGTTATTACTACTATATTGTTAAATAACAACAAAATAATGTTGTCTTATTTAAATTAGTCTAAATGATGGTCTGATTTTGTTATTAATTATTTATCCAGTAATTACTATAATAAAAACAAATCATATTACTTACTTGGTAAAGCAAGATATTCTCTCAATGGAATCCATGGCAACAGTAATATTAAGAAGTAAATCAGAGCAAAGACTAAAGATGATGTAAACCAAAACAGCATCCCTCCATGTCCAAACAGATCATAATCCCTCGTGTCAACATGAAACATGTCATCTGGCATGACTATTTCAAGGGTGCCTTGCGTGACGGTGAAAGCAAGGGATAACAGTGATGTTGCCAATAACACATATCTTATACTGCTGCGACTGTCCAAATGGCCTGGAATTAACGATCAACAATATTGGAATTAGTTATGTGGGGACATGCACAATGAATATTTACCAATATAAATATGAATGGAATTGTTATAAATATATATTTTGAAACTTAACAGTGAAAGCGTGTCTGCATGACAATGGTGAAACAGTCATAAAATTAGAACAAGATTAGTCACCTAAGCAAAAAATATGAAGGTCAAAACTCACCAAAAGCTAAGCCAAAAATGACTACACTCATCTCTGTGGCTAGCAGGAAGAATCTGACCATGACCCATAAGACCTTGTCCACAAGCCCACCTAGTGGCATCGCCGCATTCACAGTCATGGACACTGCACATCTCACTAGGCTTATGATGACATTACCCCATACCAATGTGTAGAACGTCAAGAATATAGGACTGCTCGTAGCACGCAATTTTAACTGAGCCTTGTTAAATCTTACCACTAAGAAAAGCACAAACAATGCGTTTGGTATCAAAATAATTAAATCCCAAATACGGACCCTGCGAAAAAACAACAAAGTGAGCACAAAAACACGCAAAAAAAGCACCAAGGACGCCAGAACATTTACGTACCTTGAATTATTTATCTCATAGTACAAAACATATTTACAAAACGTGTCCTCCGTAACAGGAGGAAAATCTGAGCCATTGGTACCGTACATCTTCATATTTATCTACTGTTTTGCCATATAGTTTGTAACGAAAACGTCTTGAGCCCGTGGCAGCATTACTCCAATAATCAAGTTATTGGAATAGGCCACCGTTACGTCAACTTAGTCCTATCATTCTAAACATACACGTTTTGATTCTGTCGAAGTAGTTCTCTGGCTTTCTAATTCAATTTGCAATAATGACACTAATAAAATGATCACACCACGAGATGATTTATGTATTGTGTAAAATAAATTATTCTTTTCATTCGCTTCGCTTCATAGCTTGCTTCACTTCTTTCCTTTACTAACTTGACATTGACAGTTGACTTTTTTTTTGCAATTGACAGACAGAATCTTTAGTGCAGTGGCCTAGAGCTGCGAATCCACAACATTTACATATCAATATATTTTTTATATCCGTGATCCGTAATAATAGCGAGCTCACAGAAAGCAGTAGAATATTTATACAAAACAAAACTATCCTCATGGTCTTGGTAAAATATGAAAAAAATGTTTAAATCTCAAAAGAATAAGCTATAGAGATGGCATAGTTGAGTTTCCCTTCTGTATGTTGCCCATTTGAACATAAACTAGTTAATTCTCCGGTCGCAATCATTGTGTTGCACTGGTGTTGTCTAAAATTGGCAATTGTAGATTCCTGTAGTAAAAACGATTTACACTTCAGTTCTGCAAAAGTATGTTGTTAATGGTATTACTTATGACTACCGCTAGATTCAGTAAGCACGACTGCTGAGCACGAAGTGAATGTTCTAACTTTATTAATATCAGTATACTAAATTAAACTAAAATTATTAAACTAAACTTGTAAATAAATTAAAAAATAGCGTCAAAAATTCGTCTTCAACGCTGCTGTCAGTTGGCAGTGTCCCCAAGAGACTGGCCGCATTGCCACGTTGTATGGCAACGCTCTGGCCAAAGTAAAAGCCAGCCCTTGGGTCACGGGAAGTGTCAACCAAACGTTTTGAAATTGCCTTAAAAAGGCTGTGAGCACAAGAACCTCACGGTCCAGAGTTTCAACCCCAAACGGCTAGAAAAATATATAGTTTCATCAAAATTTTGTACAAATAAACTAATGCAACAAGCACTTGATATTATAACTAACTCACAGAATTAATAAATGGCTTTTTATAAACGTTAATTTCACTCAGATTTAACCTTAGGATTTAACTCACAGAAGTTTCAGTAATCAGATACCTAGTTATTTTGAATATGGCCATTAAATAAACGCCACGTCAAGACTGACTGAAAAAGAAATCTACTACTGCATTGATATTTTTTACGCAAAATAAAATAAGTAAGTATCGTTTTCGAATGGAAGTCTATTTAGTTGGAAGGAGGTACTTGTCTGTCAATGTCAGTCAATGTGTTTTGTCTGTCACTTTTCCGATTCAATTCCAATAGCGTAAAAAAGAAAAAAGTAATGTTTCTCTCTCTTTACAAAACTTCAACTAAAAATATCTGCCAAGTTTTAATTTAAATCACTCAATGTTTGAAGAATTATAATTTAACTTTATACTAGGTGTTTACGGTGACTACACGTTTCTGCATAAATATCGGTGTTTATGTAATACGCCTTGTGAGTTCATACTTAGTATTTTAACAAGAAAATGTCGAATGCATCCAGGTTTTTGTGGAGTCAAATTTACCGAGTATCTAGAAGATTTAGAAGCATTCAAAATATATCGGAGAATGTTTCTAAAATTCCTACGACATCAAAACCATATTTACTTGGATTTACCCTGTTTACATGGCTCGGTTTCGATAAGAAACTTAATGCAGAAGATGAACTTGTTCATACCATAAAGCATTGTATACTATTCATACAAAAGAATGAGTTAGACAAAGCAGAACAGCTACTTCATGTAGCGTTGAGACAAGCTCAGCAAATTCGCCATCAACACGGAATCACTTATATTTACGACGTCATGGCAAATTTAGCACTTCAGAGGCAACAGTTAGACAAAGCAAAAGAACTATTTGTTGCAGTAACACAAAGAATTATGGCAGATGGTGTTACAGAAGATGATCCTAGAGTGGTGCATCTCAGTGTTAAATTAGCTAGAGTCAGCCATCTACAAAAGGAATACAGTACAGCACAGTTAGGATATGACTGGAGTTTAGACAAATTACAAATATTATTAGAAAGAGATCCTTCAGATAATACAAAAAAACTTCTAGCCATGGCTGAAGATTGGTATGGACGCCTGTTTCTAGACGTTAATAGATGTGAAGATGGTCTAAAGCTCATGAAGAATTCCTTAGACAGGATGAAAGAAGTGGCAGACATAGAAAAAGAACATTTGGTAGTTCAATTAAATGATATTGGCACTGTGTGTGATCGCCTTGGTCTGTTAGAAGAAAGTATAAGCTATTTTAACCAAGCCATTGAATTAGCAAATTCTCTTGAGATGGATGACTTAGGAACTATGTATGTGAATTTGGGGAGGGTGTACATAAAAACAAAACTACTAGATGCTGCAAGAAAGTCTTGTGGCCATGCTTGGAAACTAGGTGTCATGGCAAAAAATCAAGAAGTTAAACAAGAAGCTGAAATATGTATCAAACAAATAAACAATCTTATATAGGACAATTTTATTTAAGAAAAATAGTGTTGGCAGGTTTTACTTATAATAATAATGTCTAATAAAAGATACAGTGAACTAAATTAATAAATCTCAATGTCCACTCTGTGACAGAAAAATGTGGCACAAAATCAATTAGTTTTTTTTTTAACTTAAAGACATACATTGCAAACATTAGTTTGTTACAAAGTATATAAAGTATCCCTAATACTATGCTATTTAAACAGCACTTTCTTTTGTAACACTGAAAGGTTCCGCCACAACTTCTGTTTTGGTGTCTGCAATGAGGACATCTTTGACTGGGCGGTCATTGGCTGTAGTAACTGTTTTTTCAATCTTACGGACAACATCCTGTAAACAAACACCATTGTCAATAATTTATTCAGACAAACAGGTCTGAATTGGAAAGAACTTTCCTGGAATTAAAAGAAAGAAAGATAAACATTGCTTTGTTTACCATTCTGTTTTAAACTGAATGCAAGCATGATACAAAGAATGTGGAATTGCACAATATTGACTCAATCAGACAATATTGTGACACTTCTTGTTTGAAAACAAAAGATTAAATTGACTCAGATGTAGAATTCCAAAGGGTTTGTTTAAAGACTATTTCAATGATTGCAAATTTAGACATTTTTTTTAATGGCATCTTGCATTTCAACCTATGAGGTTGTGAGCTGCTTAACCAGTCTATCTTGTGGGTAACTTGCATTTAAGGCCTTCAGCTAGGGGTACAAAAACTTATAAACATAGCGACTGCACAAGGCACCCCCTGTGGGGTACGAGCCTCGGATTCGGTTGTCCCTGGGGGAGGACAGGCTGAATCTGAGATCCATTATTTGGGGGATTTTGGTTTACTCGCTCGGCTACGCAGGCTGGCTCGAGCAAAGACACTGAACTACTAAATACCGGAACATTTAAAATATGCAAATTGTGTGCTATTTGCATTCAAATAAGCATATTTGCATTAATTATCATCAATGGTTACTACAATCATTTATCTGTGCCAGCTGTATTTACACAGCTGCACAAAAGAATAATAGTAAATACTGAAATAAATTGTTATTCATATAAAGAGTGTAGTTTTTTGGTCAGTATTCTTACCATGCCTTCCAAGACTTTTCCAAAGACTACGTGTCTGCCATCGAGCCAGGTTGTCTTGGTGGTGGTGATGAAGAACTGAGAGCCATTGGTGTCTTTACCAGCGTTGGCCATTGACAGCCAGCCAGCGCCATAATGGCGGAGCTTGAAGTTCTCGTCTTCGAAACGTTCGCCGTAGATGCTGCGTCCTAAGAAAAAAATTATGGTTGGGTAAGAGAGTAACAAAGTTGTTTATCAAAAGATAAAAACCGACAACTATTGAACCAAGATAAATACTAGGATAGATTATGATAAGAGAACAAGTACTCTCACGAGAGACACAAACAACTTAACAATTATAGCATATTTTATTCTAGTGTTATCAATTTTCACAATAAGTAAAGCATGTAACTTTTTTAATCTTCAAGTTTAATTTGAAACCATAAACTGCAACTAGCAATTAGAAAGGTGAACATAAAACTAATTGGAAGTTTATCAACTCAATTTAAATGGATATTGGTTATATAACACAGTTTAACAATGACCAATACTTATGTTAAATGCCTATTGTTGCCTTGCTTTCTGTAACAGATTTCTTGTTCTCAACCAACAGAAACACTCTGTGAATGGGCCATTGTGTATAGGGTAGCCTTTACCATTTACTTACCACCAGTGCCATCGCCTTTAGTAAAGTCTCCTCCTTGGATCATGAAGTTTTCAATGACTCTGTGGAACTTGCTGCGCTTGTAGCCTTCACCTTCAGGTTTATTTGCCAACTCGAAGAAGTTCTCAGCAGTCTTGGGTACAGTCTTTCCAAATAATCCAATGACAATGGTGCCAATGTCTTCTTCACCAAGCTTCATCACAAAGCTAACCTATATAAGAATAATGAACAAGTATTTATCAACATATAATTATAGCAATCCTCTCATATAATCAGAGTTGTTTTGGGAGCCTAACTGTAAGTTAAACAAAGAAAATAAAAAGAATCTCGCCTACTACACAATAAGTAGCCAAACAAATTAATACGGGATATTTTTAACTTTTTATTAATACTTACTTTATGTGTACTACAACTTCAAGATCATCCTGTAAAATGACTAATCTATATTTTTGTTCAAATTTCCTCGTAAAATTATTAATTTATAAAGCAAAAAAGTGCATTATCATGAAAGATGTTTTAGTCTATAAATAAGTAAATCCTGAATATTTATAATACAATGCTTGTGATACATTTGAGAGACAAAGGGATAACCTGTCCCAGTTTAAACTGAAACAGGTTGGCAGTGCTCAACGTTATTTTTATCTGCTAGGTACATCCTTTTGTTGATAGGTTTGAAGGTCAGAGTTGAGTTTTCTTCTTATCTCAAACTGCCTCTATGAAGACCTAATCTAAGTAAATAAAGAGTTCCTATTCATTACACAGTGACAACAGCATATCTGATGTGCCAATTAAATTGGCCAATCACAGCTCTACACATCATAAACAATGCCACATGGCAATGCAATTTATAAAAAAAATTGTCCAATAAATTATTATTTTTAAGTTGATTTATTCTGACAATAATCATTAAAGATTGGTACCTATATGGTTATTTTTTATTATGCAGTATTTTTATTAGTATTTTCATTCAATTTAATTGTTTAACTATAGTTAGACAAAGACATGAATAATTAATCGTAAAATTATTATGGGCAGGAAACAAGAACTATAAAAATAAATTGGAAACGTGCTTTGAATAGCGAGAAACTTTAATAACTTTGGCCGGCAAAAACCTGTAGCGTCATCAGATCACAAGAGGTCACCGACCGATCATCGGCAATCATGAACTTTACAAAGCAATTGTTTGCACACCGATATAATATTGTCACACGGATACTTCAATTGAATCACAATAGCCAAACAAGTAGGCAACAATACTCACCTTGTGTGTTACTTTAGGTCCTTTAGGAGCATCTTCTGACTGGGCAGCGGCAATTATCAGAAGAAGACCAAGAGCTGCTGCAAAAGCGCTCATGATTAAGACGAGTTTTATCCTTTTTCTTATTATCTTTACGAATTGATCCTAACTGGTAGGATAACGAGTATTTTTTTATTTAATTTTTTGGACGGACCAAAATCTCGTGCTCCTTCGCCGGCAAACGAACACGCAACAAAAACGAAACGAATACGATTGCGGTGTGTAATCGTCGCTCGCTGCCTATATGTCAAATCACAGTCAAATGGTGAACCACGTCATTTTAGACGTTCACAGATTATACGGTCAAATTTTTTTTTTCTATTATTTTTGGAAAATCGAACTTGCTATTTGACTGTAATTTTTCTGGTTAGACAATTATTAACGCCACACCCTGTATAAACCATTATTAAGTCCATTAAAAACTTGTTGAGTAAGTTTTAAGTTGACACGATTATTCAGTTTGTATTTTTTTTTTTTTTTGATATTTTTATATTATTTTGATATTTTTATATTTCTGTACAAAATTACATGTCATAATCTAATTAAATAACCCGCCCCTGACCATTCCCGGCGCAAAAGTGCCCATAACACTTGCCGCATTTCCGCGTTGGATGGCAATGGACAACCTTTGCGCCAGAAACCGGCTGGAGCGGGAGTCACCACTGACAATGTTTAGCCTGTGCCCTAAGTCCTGAATAAAGTCCTTAGCGTCTTTACCCCAACTGCCCATGGTCTCCACTGCTATGGGCACAAAATGGTACAGCGGTTCCAAAGGAGCATACTTCAACCTCTTCTTTGAAGCGGCATCTTCCGCAGCGGCTGACGGAGAGTGGATGGTGCGACACAGGTGGCTGGCGGCAACAGTGCAGACACATGTGGCGTCCCAAATTAGGCACTTACCATTTCTCCAGGGCACCAATGTCAGCCCGTCCGGCCTCTTTCCATCAGATCTGCTCAGACCCGGAGGTTCAAGACGGCAAGGAACGTTGGCCGATACAAGGGCTCTACGAACTATGTCGTTGAGGGCGTGATGTCGCGGAAACCTTCCTGTGCAACGACGACAACTCAGAGCATGATGACCATCGGCCTCCACCATAGAACCGCAGGTGCATACATGGGGTTCACACACCTTGCAGCCCAGGCGGAAGGCCACTGCCACCCGTAAAGAGTCGTCGTCAAGTAAAGTGCCCAGGTGAGGCGAAGGCAGTGCGTGCAGCCACGCCCCCGATTCGGGTTGCGACACAGCTCGCAGCTAGTTTGTATTGTACATTATTATTTATGAAATTTAAATAGGCATTTTTACTTTTCGGTACCTGTTACAAGCAAAATCGCGATATAAGGGAACTCCATTTACAGAAATTGATTTTATTTATTACATTAAGAAGTAACAATAGTGCAGGTGGAATGACAGATCTATGACAGAGACTGATGTGAAGTGAAGAGTAACAGCAAATCAATGAATAATAAATGGCAAGCAAAACATAAACAATAAAAAAGAGTATATAGTTTACCGACTACAAACACATAACGCACAAGGCTGAAAATGCGAAAAGAATCGGCCGCTAAAAAAATTAACCACATCGATGATGTCAATAGGAAAAGTGCCCAGAGGGCGGGCAGCATTGACAAGTTGGATCCTGATTCTTTGATAAAAAAAAATATCAGCCCTGATCACGAGAGCCGATTAACAGCTTCGCACACTCTTGTGTCTTAATTGATCTCTCCCGGACCACTGACAGACAAATTGCCATTTCAAAATTTAACTCCATAGCACTTCTAACAATAAGCAAAAAAATCACTCGACTTTATAAAATTAATACCTATTCATTTGGCTTTCACACATATTGGATACTGTTGCTTCGGACCAAACTTATAGCCTACGCTCGTCCTACATTTGGAAGCATCCTCATCTTTTGGAAAAAAGACCACGACAATCTTGGAAACCATGGCCTGTCTTGTAACAGAAGCGCAGGTCGCCTAGCACGGCACACCAGCATTAATGAAATTATTCGTCGAGCTCTTGCCACCGACGGCGTACCAGCGTTTTAAAACCTATCGGCTTGGTGCGTTAAGAAGACGATAAGAAGAGATCAAGCGGCATGACGCTGATGCTTTGGAAGGTGGGCAGGCCACGACAACCTTCCCATGCCATCCCATGTTACAAGCACGTCATGCTGTGTTGGCGCTGCTGTTGCGGCTGCTGAGAGCCTCAAACGTATTCTGTAAATTAATGTATTGACTTTTCTTGTGTAGTTTTTCTGTTAGCTTATAGGCATTTTTGTTTCTGTCTCTATATGTAGAAAATATCTTCCCTCTAGTAAAAAGGTATAATAAGCACATAACACGAATTTGTGTGGAATGTAACTACTTAAAAGGTTAAAACAGCTTTATTTGAAAAAAAAAACTAATTCAAAAAAGGTTTAATAATGAAACATGGTTTATTCAAACCTAGCCACATTCACATTTCCCTCATATTTACATTCAGTTATCACATTTTATTGGAAATGTGCTGAAAATAGCTGAGTTGATTTGGTAGCTCGCGAGTGTCTCACACTAGTTTTTTTTTAAAGGTACACTAAGCTTTTATTAAACTCACATTAACCCAGACGAAAGCCCAGCAGCCAACGGCAAAACCACCGCAACAACAATGCCTTCGAAGTCTTCGAACTATGTTTACTTTATTTCATTTCTATTAGACGATTATTGTACAGACGACTCGGCGACTATGTTCAGGTGAGTATGATAAATTCATGACTGAGTAAGTAAATTATAATCCGACTCTCCACGCCGGAACACGTCTGAAACGAGAACGATAAGCAAGTATGAATTCAATTTTGTTTTCAAAAACCTAATATTATTTTTGTATTATAATATCTATAGGTACTATCTTACAGTTTCTTAATGTTTTCAAGATTATTTAATTTAGTTTCAATATTATTGTCTTGATGACTGTTTATCTTAAAACACCATTGTTTTGTGGGCTTTTGAAAAGGCAGCAATCCATCGTCTTCAGAGCCTTCACAGTCTTTTGTTGTCAGATTGTCTACATTCATTGATAAAATAGAACGTTCTTCACTTAAATAAATTCCTCCTTGAACGTTTTCACTGTAACATTTTCTTATAAAACTGAAAAGTAAAATATATTCACCTTTGTTCTTGTAAATTTGAAAAAATCGACACTATATTAAAAGTATGTCTTTGAAATCTTACCGAACTTTATCTTGAGTTGGGAATTGGGGAACTAAATCTTTTGTATCAGCCAACACATCTGAAACTATATTACAATAAATGTAGCGAAAAATATTTTTTTTCTCCTTTGGCAACTGAGCCGATGTTGACTATTCTGCCAGCGTAATGTGGTGATGCGTAGAATTATTTGTATCTGCATCAATAAAACGTTGATTAATCATCATTCTACACTTATTGAAATAAGTGTTGCAGACAGCGGAATTAAGTAGTCGTACCTATTGAAAGTACCTACATTACAAAAACTATTGACATAGGTACATAATTTATATGGTACGTAGGTCAGCCTCTCAGATGTCGTCTTAGTCTGTGGATACTGGATACTGCCTGCTGTAGGTACTGTATTATATTCTTACCGGTGCTACTCCTGTCGGTATTGTAAACATTACCAGTTTTTCTTCTGTTATTCTTAATTCTAACGCTACTGTCCTTCTTTAGTTCGAGCTCTGTCTGAAACATAATAATACAAAGGTAACGGAAAAAAATATAAAACAGTGTCTGCGCATTATACCTACACAGTCAAGATGATGCGTCCTTTACGCCCCACGGATAGGTACCAGAAATTACACTCTGCGCAGCTTTACTTTAGGTGTGCGCAAGTTCGAATAATTATGATTTAATATGCTACTTAGTAAAGCAGTACGTACTTGGTAAAGCAGTAAGTCTACGTTTTGGAATGGGCAACTACGGTACTTTCACAACTTATTATGCCTTTTGACTGGGACTGTAGCTTATTTTTTTTTGTTTTAACATTCAAAAGTTCCTGTAATGGTATACTTGAAATAAATGATTTAAGTTTGAGTTGAATAGGTAAATCATTTGAGATGCGGTGGATAGGAGAATTTTAAAAAAAATACACTTAAATGAAGCTATATGTACCTTAGCTGACTTCATAATTTGTCTGTTAGACCGCCATTTGTCTATTGCTTTCTGCTGCCGATTCTTCAGATAGATGTATTTTGAAAACCACTTGACGTGCGAAATTACTTCTTTTTCACGGACATCTGCGGAATTTTTATTTTTAAAACTATTACGAATATCAACAGTCAATCAAAAAAAGCTGAAACAAAACTAAGTATAAATAAAAAAAAAAATGTGCCTTCATAGTGACGATTTTACCCACTCTATGTACCAACCTCATCCTGTATTTATCCGCGAAGACAACAATATCGTCTGCATTTCGAGCTGCCCGTCTCGATGATAATGAATAGGCACTTACTACAAATAATTGGAGATAGAAATTCAGGTGTCCCTAGGTCCACAATCCACAATTTTGGATTTATTATCTCACCCAGTAATTTCGGAAGAAGCTCATTGAGAAACAACTGAAATGCTGGAGAAGTTTCATCGGGACTGTTTATTCCATCAAAAGAAGTATCAATTTGAGATCCAAAATACTTTTGCCAGTGATTCACAAATATATTATGGTGATATTCATTCCATCCTCCATATCGGTTAGCGCTATTAATCATAAATTCTTGAAACTGTTGAACTTCCTGAAAATCCGTACTTGGCTTAAATAATATTTTTACATGATTAAATACCTCAATATTTTATGAAATTTGAAAAAACTTACTAAACACTTGAATGGAGATGTCATCATAGTTTTTACGGGACTTGGCACAATCTCATTGTACTTTGCTGTTTGGATTCTCGGCTGTCTTTTCAACTTACCAATTAAAACTGGATTTTCATTCAACTAAAAGTTTATAAACAAATAACACCATTTATTTATTTACCAGTCAAATAACATTATGGGCAAAATATGTGATGCAGCCTTCTGTATTAAAGAAAATGTCCTGAGTGTCTGAGCTTTCTCAGGACATTTTCTTTACCGAAGAAAAGATTGATGGAATGCGTAATTTGTCTAAATAATATTACTTATAGGCTAGAAAGAGTAGGGACTCTTGAGATAACTACTAAGAGAAGAATGCAAGAAGAAGACACGCTTTACCGATCCCATATCAATTTAAATAAAATATGTTAATAGCTAGTTAGAAACTACAATCGTGGCTTTGTAACTTTACGCACAGTTTCTTTCAGTTGTTGTTCAGCAGTTTTAAGACTTGTTAATTCTGTTTGTAAATTTGACTTGAATGTTCTGATACGATTTTCCAACTCAAGCGTACTTTTTTTTACATCACCTATGTCTGAAAATAAAATAGAAAAAATTACGTACAATATCAAACTTGGAAGTTAAATTAAAAAATGCTAATTTCCTAAAATTAATTATGTTGTTTCTCTTTAGTGGTTCCTTTATAGAGAACCTCTATGCTCCAACTAGTGTTTTTTTTATTATGAGCCTGATGTGTCCCACTGTGTCCCGCAGCAGATGGGTAAAACCCTTCCTTCCCTCTTTCCATTTTTTCTACCATTATTTATTACAATGTTCTTTTTCAAAACTCACCAAGTGTTTTCAACATTTCCTGGGAAGACGTACAGGTTTTTATATCTTCAAATAACAATTTTATTTCTTTAAATGAACTTTTTGTCTTTCCTAAAAATGCTTTGAACTCTACATATGACAAGTAACTTGTTGCTTCATCAACACCTCCATCCGTTTGCGACACTTCAGGAACACATTTATGGATGCTCTGAAGTAAAAGACTTTCCTCAATTTGCAAACGTTTTAATTTAGCTGACAAACTTGATGTTTGCGTTATATCTGACGAACTAACGGACTTTGTAGACGTTAAATCCATCGTAAAATTAAATGAATTCGATTTGGTTGACAATATTTCTATTCAAAAATATTGATCAAACTTTCAATATTTTGAATTTACCTCCGCTTGACAACCGCTGGTGCTGGTGCAACAAGATGTTGTTGCCAAAGTAAAAATACGTTATTTTTTTTCAATCGACTAAGTTGTGATAAAGTTTTCAGGACATAAGCACATCACTAGTTTTGATAATAAAATAAAATTTGACACTTCACTCTAAAATTCTCTGTGGTCATTCCGGCCTCCGGGTTTCTGATTCTGATTGAAGGAAGAGGTGAATCTTGGATAAAAAGAGAATTTGTGTAATGGAAAGTGGAATTACAAGAGAATATTCTTGAAATATATAAAAATGTTTAGTCGTTCGAGATATTTTTTTACCAGGGCTCTTCCATTGCGGGTCAGTTTTGTTCGATAAATATTTATTTACATAATAATTCCCAACTATGTACAGATTCACCTAACCTTACTATTAATATTTGTTTTCAGAATGTTTTTAACGTGGAATATCAAAACAATGCTCGAATTGTGTACAGCATAACAGCCGTAAGAAGTCGCTCTACAACTCCGCTTAATACTATCGTTATGTTCGTCCCCCAACAAGAGGTATATGTATTACAATCATATTATTGAAATACAGTAACGTAATGATCTATTCCAACACTGATCAATTGAAATATAAAAAACTAAATTATTCACGATAATGGGACAATAATAAATACATTCTAAAAACTTGTATGCTTGTATGAAATAATGATGAAATTTTTGTGGAAAACAAGAATTTCATCATTATTTCATCCAAGCAAAGTCGCACGTTATCTAAGTAGGTGCATAACAGGAAATTTTGTAAAATTTTAGGCATGGATAGTGGAGCGAATGGGCAAATTTCACAGGATTTTAGAGCCTGGGCTGAACCTTCTATGGCCTATAGTGGATAAGATAAAGTATGTGCAGAGTTTGAAGGAAATAGCTATAGATGTTCCAAAACAGAGTGCCATTACTTCTGACAATGTGACGCTGAGCATTGATGGAGTGCTTTATCTTCGAATTATTGACCCTTATTTAGGTAAGATTAATATTAAACCTTCATAATTTCATGCCATTTTTCTATAGGGTCAGACTAAATATGCAACATCCTATTCATCAGATCATATATTAATTTTGAAGTCAATCAAGTTTATCTAGCAGTGCTACATTGAGATCTAGATAGATAGTGTGCATTAGCATAATCATGGAATGTGAAAAGGATGGATCTGGCCAGCACATCTTTGTGGCAATTTTCAAGGAACTTTGTGCAGTCTGTGTCAACACATAGTGTTTTTATCAATGTAATAACCTGGGTTTTTCACTGAGTCATGTTACATATTTTGGCACTATTGAATCCATCTGAGGAGGTATTGGCCACTCAATAAAAAAAGCAACTTATTGTTTATTAGAATTTAGATTTAAATTGGAGAACTGCTTAACTTATTATGTACAGACAAATCTTATTCACCCAACATGTCTTCTACCTCCAGACTTATCTATTACTCATTAATTGTGCCATTATGGATAATTAATAGGAATGTACAATCTCATAAGTTTAATTAAATTTTTATTTCAGCATCTTATGGTGTTGAAGATCCTGAGTTTGCAATCACTCAGCTCGCTCAAACAACTATGCGTTCTGAACTTGGTCAAATTTCTCTTGACAAAGTGTTCCGGGAAAGAGAATCTCTGAATACAGGAATTGTGGATGCCATCAACAAAGCCAGTGAAGCTTGGGGTATCACATGTCTTCGATATGAAATTCGTAAGTCAGATTTCATAATCTTTAACTATGATTTGATCATTATGATTATTTATTTGAATTTCATGTACAATATTGGTATATAGGCGAACTTAATGCCATAAATAAGGCTTTCTCTACCAGTTAACCTTTGGGTAAAATATGACAACATTGTGATAGGGTACAAAAATAAATATATGAAACTATGTTTTCGAAAATGTAAATGCTTATACCCATATTATATTTACATATAAAAATAATATAAAAACTTAGCAGTAAATTACTATGACTTTAATGGAACACGGACCTAAATAGTGGTTACAAACTTTTCTTTTAAAAGTAAATTTGCTTTCAGTTTTTTATTGCCAAAAGGTAGCACATTCCAGAGCTTTATTGTTGAAACTGCGTTAATGAAGTTAAAGATATTAAATTATGACAATCAATTATTAAGATAACCTTAAATGTGATACTTTTTGAGGTTTGGAATGACAAGTAACGCAAAGACAGCAGTCTAATTGATGTTCTTTTATTTTATAAAAACTTTGGCCCACACTAAAATTTTCTCCTGTATCGTGGGTGCATTTACTAACTTTTAAACTCACAGACACAAACAGCCAGACCCGGACAGCTATCTGTAGGCCATACAAATGTCTGTTCCATGCGAGGATCGAACCCGCGACACGCAGCGCATCAGTCGATCGCACTGCCAGAGCGCCAACCGTGTCGTCAATGACCTATTTCACCATCCTGATGAAAATTTTAAAATAACAAGCCCTTGTTCTCACCATACTATAAATTGAATATTCACAGGGGATATTAAACTACCAACGCGTGTGCACGAGGCTATGCAGATGCAAGTGGAAGCAGAACGGCGGAAAAGAGCAGCCATCTTGGAATCCGAGGGAGTGCGAGCCGCCGACATTAATGTCGCCGAGGGCAAGCGGCAAGCTAGGATTTTGGCGTCAGGTACACACTCACCTATAAAAAATAATAATAAATACTAACTTCGGATTAAATATTATGGGCGGTCACCGAAGGGTTCCCAGGGTAAAAAATGGGGCACGTAGTATGAGCAATTGGATACATTCCCTAAAACAGGGATGGCGAACCTTTTTGGATCAACGTGCCATTTTTTGCACGTCTTCATAGATGTGCCGCCATATTTATTACTTGGACATTATTGAAAATCTCATTATTTCCTACCAAAAATATACAGGCTTACATTTAATCATTTGTTAATACTTAGTGAACTTCGACAATAGCACGCGTGTGAAATATTGCATGTTGAACCTAATCGTAGTGCAATAACAGCCAGTTTTCGAGGAAGTACTACCTAATCGCAGGGCAATAAGAGCCAGTTTTCGATGAAATACTACCTAATCGCAGGGCAATAACAGCCAGTTTTCGAAGAAGTACTACCTAATCGCAGGGCAATTAGAGCCAGTTTTCGATTAAATACTACCTAATCGTAGGGCAATAATAGCCAGTTTTCGAAGAAGTACTACCTAATCGCTGGGCAATAATAGCCAGTTTTCGAGGAAGTACTACCGAATCTCAGGGCAATAATAGCCAGTTTTCGAGTAAGTACTACCTAATCGCAGGGCAATAATCTCTCATATAAAAAAGGTCTGTGTTCCATGTACTGTATTCTTCATTGTTCGTAAACTTTTAGAGGCTGAGAAACAAGAGCAGATAAACAAGGCGTCTGGAGAAGCGCAGGCAATGCTCGCTGTAGCGGAGGCGCGCGCAAAGGGACTCAAGGTTGTTGGTGGAGCTCTCGCTCAAAAGGTCAGTGGGTTGACATATTTTGATAAGATTTTCGATAAATCTTACTGATATTATAAATGCGAATGTTTGTGAGGATGAATGGATGTTTGTTACTCTTTCACGTCAAAACGGCTGAACAGATTTTGATTAAATTTGGTACAGAGGTAAATTATGGTCTGGGATAACACATAGGATACTTTGTTTTTATATCACGCTAGCGAAGCCGCGGGCGCCAGCTAGTATTATATATACGTTAGTAATTTTTTTTAATTGTGCGTGTGGAGCTCATGGCTAAATAGTAGGTAGCTACCGCTCGGGTTAATTTTTAGGCTAAGCCGCTTACCGAGTTTCCTCCGATCCTCGGAGCACGTTAAGCTGATGGTCCCGGCTGTCGTTTGTTAGCCTTCGACGGTTGTTGTAGTGTACCCAAAGGGATAAGCAGTCTTACAAAAGGGGTATCATATTGCCCAGTACTAACTGGGTTGTGGCGGGTCAATCCAGCTGCATCCCGTAAGACTGAAAGCAGACTATCTCTCTCTCAATCTGAGGTACTTTAGTACCTCATCGTCATCTGCCTAGCTGTTTCCTAACAATTTTGGGGTCGGCTTCCAGTGACGTCACAGTCACTTAAACTTTGAAGAGGTCCAAATTATAATCAGAGAACAGATACTCTATTTTACAAACTAGTGGTTCGCACAATAAATGTGGAAACATAGCGCATAGAATTAATTACAAAGCGAAATTACAATTGTTGTTATTTGTACCATAGGACAGCAAGCATGCTGCGTCGCTGACCCTGGCTGAGCAGTACGTGTCGGCGTTCAACAAGCTGGCGAGGACGAACAACACTCTCATTTTACCGGCGAACGCAGGAGACGTCTCCAACTTAGTTGCTCAGGTACTTACGCATTGGATTCTAAACTCGTACTAACTTCGTTGAAGCTTGTCTATTTGTCCGCCGGACAGAAATGATCCCTGAATTTATTATTTACTGTCTATTCTACTATTGTTTACTGTATATTGGTAGCCGCGTTGCTTTGTCTTCCATTGTGAACTCGTCATTCGACCACGTGTACCGCGTTTTTATTCGAAAGCAGTCTATTTACAAATTCAATGTAAGCAAGTGACGCGGCGACCCACTATTATTTTCATCTATATCTGAATTCATATGACTTTTCTTTCCAGGCTATGTCAATATATTCTACAGTGACAGCACACAACACACAAATAAAGAATGTCCCGCAAATCGATGAATATGAGGAGCCTCTAGTCAAAATTAACGCGTTAACAGAAAAAGGTTCCACCATGGCGGGGCCAGCCATAGCCAACTTTGATGACTCCTTAGCAGAATACTTTTCAGACGATGAAGAAAGAGAAAAGGCATTAAGGGCTCACAAAGAGAAGAAAGACTATCATACACAACAATTAAATAAGCTAGAAAAAATTGAAAAGGAAACATAAATGATATGTTACTTAGTACCTGTCTTAAAAAAAGTTAAGATTGTCTCTGCATTTTAAATGTAGCTATGAAAGTTTGTTGTGTTACTTGGTGCATTAGGGAACAGTTCTGAATGAAAGTTAGTCAGTTGCAATAAATTGCATTTATTTTCAGATATTGTACAATAAAATCGGTTCCAAGTGTATTCAATGTTAATGTAATGCTAATGTTATGCAATATTTTAAAAGTAAATCATATCTTATTAGTTTGTCATCTTAAGTTATTTATTGTGAAATAACTCTGGAGAAATAAAACTTTAAAATATCATATAAAAATATTTTATTTTCATAACTATGATAATAGCCGAAATCGAAAACAGAAAAATAAGTCTCATAAGCTTCCATATGGTTACATTTTAACTTACTACCTAATGTAACAATATTCTAGGTACATATATCATGATATAAAGTTACTTGATGGAATGTTGTCTCAGCTGCCCTTATCTGGCTATTAAATCCATAAATATACATTCCTTTCTAATTCAAAATTTAGTTACGACAATTATATAATAGTATGCGGGATTTTGGATTTATTATCCAAGCCAATTTTCTGAATTCTCTATTGCAACTTTATTCCTCAGTTCAAACTAGATACAACTATATTAAATCACCATTTTCTATTATTATACCGTAAAATTGAATAAAGCAATAACACATCATAAAAAGCATAAGAAAGGAAACAATATCACATTAAAATATCATAAAAAAGTTGCAATTCGTTTGTCCATGTTGTATAAACATGCATGGATATAAATAAAATAACTTGTTCCAAAACTAGATTTAAATAACAGTTATTTACATATTGGATTATAATAATTCAATTTAAAAAGAAATATCAAGTGGGTTTAGTAAAATAAAACAAGAAAAACCTGTATAAGGACACATTAGGGACGTGAGATGTTCCTAAGATATTTTCACGATTTTTTCTCGCTGATTAAAGTAGCTGACAGTGCCTTCCTCTGGTTGGGTAAGATTCATAGATGCAGGCATCTTGTGCAGACTGAGATACGACGCTGACAGATCTGTGCCGTCGAATTGACGCAAATGAATCTAAAACGAGCATAATAATATCGTTTAGTTCCGCTTTATGTTCCACTTTTGAATTGCCAAAATATTATCAAGTGTTTTGTTGAATTTTAATACAAAAGTGTATTTTCATTAGCTCTTACAGGTTGTTCAAACATTGAGAAATAAAGCGACTGGTAGTTAAATACAGTAATTTGACTACCAGCTTGTTTATTTCTAAGGTTGCTGACAAGGTCAATGAAAGCGTCCGAGGGGTCGTAGCTCATTTATATGGACGGATTAAATTCGCTTACTACTGGATACAGTCGTCCCTGACGTGGATTTCCTGGCATACGTAGATTTAGAGGGTTGATTTTTTCACAGCTCCAAGGGACGACATGTTTTTAATAATGTTAATTTCAAGTCGATAATTCTTCGCGTTTCTGAGATAAAGCGACAACAAAGTGATCCTATAATGGTATAATTTTTTCATTTTGAGGTATGGAACCCTAAAATAAACCAATATAATCAAAATACTCACTAATAAATGCAGATTGACTTCATCACTTCTGCTCAAGTAAGGGAAGTTACCGCCGCTTTTTAAATGCGCTAGTTTAGCCTGAGGATATGACTTGTACAGGTCCTCGCGAACTCGAGAACTTAAAGCACATTCATCCCACACGTCCATCACTGTGATGGGCAGGTGCATCAGTGCTTGTGGTTTTATATAGCAAGGTGTACAGTTCAATGTCAGTCTTGATGCTAACTCTGACTGGTTTAAAGATTCCAGCTAGAAAAAAGTGTTTATAGATAAGAATCCGGACAAGTAAAATCAATCAAATATCGGGCTGCCAAGTTAGTCTTGATAGATCTATAAAGCCTTGCATACACTTTGACACAAATTTTATTCATGATTTTCTAGATTATGTGACCCCTAGAAAATCAGCAAATGTCAGATGCTTTCAGGCTTTCTCATCGTTTTCGATGCCATTAAGAATGAATTTCCATGTCACCCAATGGAGCTCCACTTGTTATTGCTCATTAAATTTATTGCAAAACGTCTATAACATTTGCTTATCTATTGACAGACATTATTTACTGTGAATATAAACCTTTACACAAAAAACCATTAGGTTTTAGAGATAACAATCTGTTTCTAGTCCTGTTTTTTATCTTGTAAGAACAGGAATTATGTGGCAGTATCACAATATCATGTTACAAGATTTTAATGTCAACATATCTCTTGTATAAAGTTACATTCTTGTTCAGCAGACCATGAAGTAATTATTATTGCTAAAGATTCAGACATTACTTTTTATGATGTATGTATGTAAGACTAATATCTTACTTACTCTCTCAACCATGAAGTCGATAGATTCAGCCATTCTTTTATCAACTTTATCCATTGTAAAGTTGCCCATGAGCATTCTTTTCAGCACTAATGAAGGCAGAAGCCAGAAGAGGGCTGAGGAGTCATGGTATTCAAACACTGATGTGTCCGTGAATGTGTTGCAAAGAACGAGAGATGCAACACGGGGGCAGTTGCTTGTTAATTCTGCAAACTTTTGTGCTATAAATCCACCTAAAAATAATTGTGTATTAAAATTAAAACAAGTTTAGTAATTTCATTCAAACTTTCTGTTTGAAATAAAAATTATCTGTGTTGATAACTTATGATCTATTGTTTCTCAATTAGCTTGTTTGAACAACAAACTTGTAATTGTTGTAATGTATCTAACATAAGTATTGATTCAAATTAGGTACACTCCATTATGGTTATAATAAGCTGTTACACATACTATTACTTTTAATGTTCTTTAAACTTGGTATGTTTAAAGAAATAATGTTAGTGATGATTGAATGAAAACCAACCTAAGGAAGCTCCAAAAACATGAACTCTGTCTAGCTCAAGGTAGTCAATAAGTTTTTTGAAGCCATCACACCATTCTTTCATGTTCCAGTATGGTGGAGGTTCAGCTGCAATGACTCTGACCCCCCTTGTGGCAAGTCCCAAGACTTGCTGGAAAAACACGTCGGCCGTGCCCGACACTGGCGGCAGACATATCAAAGGGCAGCTTACAGATTTAGGCCCACTGTCGAAAATTCTCCAAGCCTGAGAATTTTGTAAACAAAGAAATCTTATTTCACATATCATATCACTTCAAAGAATTATAAGAAGATAAGAAGCCACATTATTTAAAAAGTGGGTCAGGCAGCTAACCCTTATTAGACAATTTAACAAATTCGATAGATAATGTCTGATTAAGTTTGTTTACCTTGGATCCATCTGAGTCGACCACTATTTTCCTCAGGGGAATGCTGCTTCTAAAACTGAGATACTCATTAGACTGTGACAATTCACTGACGCAACTCATTTTTATTTTCTATCGCTTAGAATAAAAAATAAAGATCTAATCTTATATTAGAACATTAAAACTTAATCAAGTGTTGTGAAACTATTTGGCACGGTATATCGCTGAAACTTCGTAAATAAATGACACTTATGACGTTTCACAATTTGACGTTACTTAGACGTCATATTTCAATCCCTTCCGTTCCACGCAGTCACAGAAAGTTTAAATTGCTTGCTGCTTATTATTGATGCCACGCGGACGAAGTCGCGGATGAAAGCTAGTAAATAATAAGAATTTAAATCAAATTAAAAATCTAAACAATTAAAAATAAACCTTGGCAGCTAAAAGATGACCAGTCCCACCTAGCAGCGCATAATCCCCCGAATTTTAATTTATGCTTGCCTACATAGTGTGCGTTTAATACAACATTTGTCTCATTCAGTTGAAGAATATGGGGAGGTATTCTCATGTAGCATTTCAAACAGTACCCCATGAAAGATGAGTCCACTTTAGCTAACCTGAAACCCAGCTGAACCAATTGGTACCTATTTTTAATATTATACTTATTATAGCAAGCGCGTGCAAACGAAATAACTAATGTGTGACAAAAATTTAGGTAAAATGTGTTTCTCGGCGTAGAGGGCACGCGCGTGCGTTTAAACTCTGGCGTTCAAAAGGTTTAATCAAATAGATTGGTTAATCGACGTGTTTAATTGATTTTCCTTCTTAAAAACATTTAATACCGCTATCGCTATTTACCTTTGACTATACAAAGTTCATACCAGCCCTTAACGAGCTAAACTAAAAGAGTATACAACAAGTATGGTTACATAGCATAGCTGGCGCTGTAGTAGTTTTTGCCTCTTCATAGTTGTGTCGCTACATCATCATTTTCCTCCTTTTATCCTTCCACACTTCTCTGATGCTCGTCACGTCTGTAGTTGCCTCCTTCCGAACTATATACTTCACACACACAGTCCATCCATAGGACTTCCTCTACTCTACATTTATTTGGTGAAAATATCGCCAATGGTTATACATGGGCGATGCATCGAACAAATAAAATTATATTTAAATTTTCAGAGATAAACTTTTCAACTCGATATTTTGTGTGTTGGAGACGTATGTAAAAGTGATAAGCGATTTTTGTTTTTATTTATTTGTATATTTATTCGACCTACTGTTGATTATATCGTGCGATAAAGATGATGTCGCAGTAGTGGCCTTGCAATAAAAGAAAACTCCATCCAACTGCGTAGACCATGGGGACACGTTCCGGTTGGGTTTGTTTATCTCTAAGTCTGCCAGTTTTGAACAGTCATCATGTCATTAGTGCTACCATACCTACCGCCAGACACACATCGTGTGTTTTTGTTAAGTTTATCAACTTACGATTGAACTTTAATTGATAAACTGTTATTTGGGATAAGATTTAAGTCCATTCATGCTTTCATGATGAGAATTTGTAGTGATAAATATTGAATAGGGTATGCTTAGATGGTTTGGTCATGTAGAGAGGAGTGAATGGCGACAAACAAAAGGAAGATGCGAGCGGCAACCGTCAGGGAGGGGGCGCCTTTGAAGAACATAATTATACTGACCTTATTGGTGATCAGGTTCCTCAGAAAGGTCAGGTGCAGTGCTTGAAATCGTATGAATGTGGAGAAGGCAAAAGGAGTATGTTAGGATTTTAGCAGGTGGCCTTCTGTGGTTTCTGAATCCATGGAAAAAAGGCGGGAGTTTATGTATATCGTATTTCTATTTTTAAAAGTTCCAAAGGCTAGAGTGGGGGATTCTCATGTAAAATATGGAGAATAATTAAAAAATGGCGTTTCTCATCCAAACACATTCTGTTTATTATTTAATATGTAATTAACATTCTCATCGTGAATTTTCCTACGATAATTTTCCAAACCGCTTACTCTATCTTACACATAACTAATGAATAACTTTTGGACGATTTTAGCAGGAATTCGAAAAATATTATGTTTTGACTGTGACAAAGAATTAGGTAGGATCTATTACGCATTAAGGCTGTCGGCACGCGGTCCACTCGTGACCAAAAATGGTGGGGTTACCGTGACGTCAGCAGTATCTTATTCCAGAGTGAGACAGAAATGACTCTAAAACTGTATAGCTCTGTCTCTTTCCGACACTGGACACACAATCGTGCTTTATGACGTCATGATAGCTCACCAGGGGTCACAGCATGCCTAGCTGCCAATGGGCAAGTGGTCTGTTTGCAGATACACTACAGATTACGAAATAGCATCGCGATCGGAGACAACATGTTACATACTAGCTTTAATAGGAATTTAGAAGCCAAAGTCGCAGGTAGTCTACTCTTAAAATTACAAATCATACAAGTATTACATTACAAATCTATATAAATTTAACTTAGTGCACACTAACCATTAAAATTCATTTTTCTTAATATACATTACAAATAATTTCGTTTATGAATCGCTAAACATTCATAATAATGTACTGTGTAATTCTTTTATTATCATATTGTGATTTGAGCATATTCCAGAATCATAGAGAATTCTGAGCTATAGCTTCTCTGTACACTCTAAATTTGTCGGGATCGAATGAGTGGAGCATAGACACGATAAAGGAGAGTACACATTAGAGCATTGACACATTTTATAAAGATCTTTAAGTACAAACAATTCCTAAAAGCATTTTGTTCGACGAACTACTCGAGTTCCTTGTTCCTTTCTATTATGCATTTTCTTTGTAGTATATTTTGCTCGTATTAGTGGTATTGCTCAATACAAGATTATACAATGCAGATTTATTTTACAAAATATTTTGTCCACCTTATTGTTCAGTTCGTAAAATGAATGCTCTAATGTGTATACTCATCGTAATTATATAAAATAACACAAAAATGATAACTAATTAGCTACATTTACTTGCCAGTTCTGTATAACTCCATATACGACACAAACAGTTAAAACTACGAGATAAATAATATGACTGTGTTTCAGAAATTAAAATGCCAGAAATTATTTTTATTACCTTTAATGATTCTAATAATCAAAAAAATAATTAAATTACACATAAAGACAAACAAATATTCAGGCAATAATGTTTTACAATCACAGAAGTATTGTTACACATAGTATGAACAAAACTAATAAATACTTGTCTATTCCAGAAAGTTCTAACATTTACATAAAGGCCATTATGCCATAGAGATATAATTATTATAATAGAACAAAGAATGACTCATTCACTGTTGTTATAAGAAAATTAATATTAACTATCCAGTTCGGCAAGCGGTACGGACAACTGAAAATAATAAATGTAGAAACTATTCAAATGCATTAAATAGTCAAATTAAATTATGCAATTGTTTACAGTTTATAATTAATATACGATTTTCAAAAATAGTTTAATAGTCTACTGTTTAGATACACATTTTATAATTATCATTATTCAAGATATAATAGATCCATGGGAATCTTTACATATTTTCCGTTATACAGATTATTTTATTATTCATAAGTACTTATTATAATTTCTGTCCTCTAATCTTTTTTTTTCTGAGTATAAATCTCAATTTCTTAGTTAATGATTCCTCTGCATTGGGCTAATCTTGAGTTGGCGAGTAACGATATTACGAATAATCGAAGTTCCTGCTAAATTCAGCGGTTTTGTAATTTCGCCGAATCATTCGTATGAAGCGAAGCGCAAAGCTAATAAAGATGGTCTTTATCAAAATTGCTCAGGTCAAAATCTCGGAAACTTAGATTCTTCGGAATACATTCGTCTACAATTCAAGATTTCCCCAATGCACATTTTTAAAACACATACTCGTTTATACATTCATTTAATTGTTGGTAATTACACGGTTAAAACAATCCATTGATTTTAATCGAGAATTAAAATAATTCAAGTTAAAAACTTATAATTGAAAAGCGCTGTTTTCGACACTATTATTCGAGTGGGTTCTATGTTTAACACAAGTTTACTAGTGTTTTAAAAGTGAAAATATTTGTATGGTAAAATATATTGACTTTTAAAATAAGTTAAAAATATAGGATAAATCTTACTGTAGGAAAGAGAAGAACAGAAAATGGCTTTAACATTGCCAGCATTTACTCATAGTACATAGTTGAAAAGGAATTGGGCATAATTTTAATTAAACGCTGCAACAGCATGTAATATTGGTTGTATAACCCGACTGTATAACTACGGAAGTGAGGTGTAGCACGCATGAGCAGTCAGTCGTTACATGAAGTTACAACTCACGACTATGCAGCATAGCCTTGGCAAAACGTAATTGCAAGGAAACTGAAAATCGCCGATTTAGCATAATATTATTATAGAAAAAAGTTATGCATGTCAGGAAGAAAAGAAACGACGCGATTCAATACTGATTGGTTTTCAGTCAATTTAATAAATTGCCTCCTACTCAATTACTTTTTAAAAAGTTTCCTTTTTTTAGATAATTGCGGAGTTGGTGATGATGGTTGAAATGTAGCTCCAAAGTGAGGTTGAGGTTCTAGTACATAGTTATGAGTAGTTACAGGATGTTGCAGGCCGGTAGCGGATGGTGTCCGAGTGTTAGGGGCTGTGTTACCGGGGTGGTCCGTCCGCGGAGCGAGGTGCGGTGCGCGGGGAGGGGCGCGGCCTCACGACTCCCCGTTGCCGCTGTCATCGCCGTCCCCGTCGCCCCCGTCAACTTCCTCGTCGGAGTCCGTATCGAGGTCGTCGTAATCGTCGTCGTAGAAATCTGTCATGTCCAACTGAAAAAAAAGACAATCAATGTCGTTTAGAAGTTGAACTGCTATAGAACTTGTTTGTGACGTTTTGATGCATTAGAGACTTGTTTTCTAACGAGCTAGTGATTATACTTGATAAAGAACTGCACGACATTTAGTTTTAATGCATTTAGAAGTGCGAATTCAAGTGTATTATTGGTATGACCACAAAATTAAATTTAACATGCAGCTTGATGGCTACAACTGGAATTCTAGAAACTATTTTAAAATTTAAACATATTTCCCAAATTGCTTGTGTTTCCCTGAAAAAACTCCCATTTTAGAGGGTACTATGGAGGGAATTTATTAGCATGCGCATTTACAAACTTATTTTTGTCTGGCTTGCGAATCGAAACATTGAATACAAGCTTGTTAAAGATATAGCGACAAATACAGTGGCCTAGAGAGGCATAAACCCAGTGAATCATGAGGCCATTTTAATTTATACAGTTTATTATGGAGCGTCTGATAAAGTTATCCACAGTCATGGAATACTCTTCGAAGCTATCACTAATTAGTTATTGCATGGATCGTATGATTGTTAACCTTTCAATAAATACCTTAATTTATTTAATAGGTCATTAATATAGAATCAGGATCAGACGGCATAACTAGACTCGACTCCTATTAAATAGGACTTAAACAGAACTGTCGATAAGTAGGTAAACGTCTGCCTAATCCTTCGCGGATTATAGGCGTGATATTAATACAGGATGTGAACAAACCTGTGGCTCCTGCGTCGTCGACTTGACTTGTGTCTTAATGCAATAATCTTCTAACGTAAGGGGTACTACTATGCCTTCTTTCTCCGCCTCCGTACGAGCCACTTGAGCCTGCTTTCTGTAAAACAAAGCACACAACTTAGAACATGTATAGTTAAACACACGATAACGTCGCAACGAACGATAACAGCTACAGCAGGTACTCCTGACCACACTTTAGATTAAGTTGCTTAGTAATTATTTGTAACAAAGGTGCTTGTTTCATAGTTTATTTGCACAATGAACTAGTCATCAAACTGTTTTGTCTTTTGCTTCTCTTATGGAAAACTCTGTGATACTACTAGTATTAATCCTAGTATTCAACTGCATCGCCCTAGCATAGGTACTTACTTAATTGGGAAAAGGCTAAGCAAATCTTCATGAAGAAACTTGTTATAGCTATAATCTAACCAAATCATGAAATACATTTCATTAGCCAATATGGTGATAGATTGAAGCAAATAGGTCAAATCTAAGGTCCGAATCAACTAGCTAGAACTAATACGATGATGAGTATTAGTACCAAATAGGTCAAATGCTGGCTTGATGACCTAGATGCATTTGAAGTGAAACACTTGAGGGACACCGGGATTACACCCGAAATATGGCAAAATGTTTGTCCATAATTACACGTCACCTTCAGCGCTCAAAATTTGGAGCGACTTAGTTACAGATTCAGTAAAACGAGGGCGCGACCGAATGAACTCATTGTGTTATATTACTTTCACCGACGATGCAACTGTGTTTTGTTAAATGGCAACAATCGACGTGGATGAGTGAGGTGGAACATTTCGGTAATTTTGACGACGGGACTAAAGAAATAAATGATTGCGTAAGGGAGAGGAAGACTAAGGAAAATATGCATGGATGGCGTGAGAAATGATATGAAAGATGAGGAGTAAATTATAACGTATCGGTTGAAAGGTGAGAATGGAACAAGAAAAATGTGGTGTCTGGAAGTTTCAAAGTAGCATGAGATAAGGGTAGAAGCAAGAAAACCTGGAGGTCGGAGTGAACTAACAAGTAATGGTTGATATTAGTCCTTGACTGAAGTAACTGAACGCTGAAATATTGAGGGAGGTTTTTGCCGATGGACAGCAGTGTGTGAACATAACCAGTTTTAGAGTGGATACGGTAAATGAGCACCAGCATTCATACTTTCATTTGGTATCATAACGTTACCGAATTGTTTCGTTTATTATACAAGTTTAATACATAACTCCTGCCATATGTATTTTCAGTGATACTCTCGTAGGCGCTATGAAATACCTATTCATAGTCTGCGTTTCATTGCCTTTCACCAGTTTCACTTAAAATTCAAGCACTACTCGAGAAATAATGAGGGCAAAAGCAAAATAAACTGAACCTCAAATAATTACTGCATAGACAGCCTGAAGTAAAGCTTCTCAAATAAGCTTAGAAACATAAATGCATCTGCATCGCCACTTAATTCAAAACATGTAATTCAAGCAGAGGTGAAGTTAATGATTTTTGATCAGTGTTTTAAACTAGGAAGAATGGAAATAAAAGAAAAAAGGAGTAAGTAAATGCTAGCATAAAGAATGTAAAGGGAGAATAAAAAAAAACAAAACGTTTTGCGCTGACCCCTGACAAGGACAGGAAGGTGATGGTTTAAACTTGATAGATTATTTATTCCCAGAGGACGAAAGGATGTTCAAAGGAGAAGTTGAGATTACTCAAAGAAACCCTGCAGAGGTCGAAAAAGCAGAAGGTAACATAAACTAACATAAACTATTTTAAAATTTAAGTTGTCTCATTGTTTAATGTCAATATCTCACCTGATAATATTCTCGTATTCCTTATCTTTCCCTTTGGAGTCGCGCCAGCGGCGGTACATGACGCTGGCGTCGACGTTGGCCGGGCTGAACGTGTTGGGCTCGTTGAGCAGCGAGATGACCGACAGCAGCACGGTGCGCACCGACTGCGTCGGGTTCCAGCGCTCGCACGGCAGTTCACCCGACTGCGGGTCATCCACCGGCGGGTGCAGGATCGATATACACAGGTCACCATTCTGGAACATTTGGAAAACGTAATGCTTAGTAAGATGAACTTCGGTTTTTCTACTTATTCGCTAGGGGACTCTTTTTTTTCGGGACGAGTGTTTTTATTTATAGTCAAATTACCATTAATATTTGAGGTTTCATCAATTGTGACGACAATGCTTAGTTGTTTGTGTAGCTTCACATTATTAATTATGAGTGAATTGTGACAGTCTCTACTTATTCGTCATGTTAGGTACCACGAAATTTTGACTTCATACATGTGCAATCAAAATATTAAATCAATAATGTCTAGACAAGAGGAGTGTGTCTATCATCTAAACGTTGATTGTTTGGCATTAACCCCAAAAGTATTATAAGTATTTTGGTGGTATGGACAAGATATCTGAAAATGCAAGACAAACTCATTATATTTACTCGACCTCCTGAGTGGACCAGGTCAAGTTAAGTTGTTAACTGGTTTTCGTTAAAATTAGCTGCTTTCTATAACTCTCTCTCATTTATTTCCTTTACGTAAGTAACTGAGTATATTTTTATCTGTGGTGACATAAGATAGTTTACAAAATAAAAGTATAGCTCCGTAATTTGATCACTGTGTTCAAAGAGAACAGGTAAACCACAGGTATACACAATACAACCCAGAAAATACATCATGGTCAACTCGAGTTTCTTTAGAAGACGGCTTGGAATTATTTCTGTATTAGGGCAGTCTCATCAGCACGGTATCGTTTTTCCATGTTCCTATCCTTTTCTATCGCTGAGAACCGTCATTTGCTTTAGCGAAAAATAGAGCGGGAGTGCTATATAGCACGCGACAGCATCGACGATGCGCTCGACAGCACGTTTTGTTACTCGCCCTAGCTAATTCAACTAACTCATTCATCGATAATCTTCTGCTATTTCTGGCATCGTTTTAATATATATATTCACTCATTTGTCCTAGGTTTTCCACTATTATTGCTAATAGAGATATCTTTGCCAAATAATGATACCGAACAAATTACTACGGATCTACGCGCGCCAGATCGCAGACATTTAGTCTATGCTATTTGTCTATCAGCAAATCGAAGTTTACACAATAAGAAGCGAAGGCCGGAGTTATTAAATCTTGATACGATTAAATTCTTCACGGTTAGGAAGACAGATTTCGTTTTCGTTGCGTTAGAGTGCGCGTAATACAAGGTGTTATATAAAGTCCATTGTTGCCTCGGCTCCCCCGATGCGCAAATTACCAGCTAGGCAGAAACCTTCATAACAGTTCTTACGTATTCAGTACACGCGGCTGGAGAAATTGGGACATTGAAAAAGCTATTGATAAAAGTGCATGGAACGAAAGATTCCAAAAAAATTGGGGTCAAAATAGTGCCTAAACGTTTTTTTGATACTTATTGCACGCCCATGATTTAAGAGATAATTTTGGATTGTAATTAAGGGACAACTAGTGAGAGAATTAAAGCATCGTATTCCTTTTCTGTACATGCTGTAAGGTTGTGGAACTCACTGCCGCCTAGTATTCGTGATTTAAAGATTATTTCACTGTCCAAATCAGAAAATTTCTTAAGAAATAAGCAGTACTACTCAAGTTTTATATGTTTTTTTTCCTGTGTTGTCTACTGCGTGTACAAAAATAGTGAAATATATTTAAAAAGCACCATCATCATCATACAACAGACAAAGAGATGTTTATTAAAATAATCTAATATTCGTTACATGACCATTCACGTACAACTTACCAACTTAGTTTATAGGATGGAATGATACACGTTGCCTTGATATTTTGCAATTCATAATTAGATACGTATCGTCATTCGCCTGCAAAATTATAAATTACGGAATTTGATGCATTGAAAAGTGAGCTTTATTTCGTGTTATTTTAAGTATACTTTTTCATGTTTACATACAAGAGCAACATGTAGCACAGAATACCCCTATCAAAGTGGAGGTTATCGATAACCATAGATAAATATAAATGACTTATTATTTTAAATGCGAAAGTCAGACAGCCTGTCACAATTTTCACACCTTTGCGGCTGAACAGAATTCCATGAAATTTGTCACACGGGTAGATCATAAGCAGGGATAAAATAAGGTGCGGGTGAGGCCGCGAGCCAAACCAATACTTTCCTACAAATATTCTAGTAAACGTTTTAGCAATGAATAAATTACTGATCAAACGAATCTAAACAACGATTTCTTAAACATGGAATAAATCTTATACATCCCTAAACTCTAAAATTGGTAATTTTGTTTATTGAGAGTATCAGGGTACCTTGTGCCCCGCCATTACTGTAATTGTACAGACGCCTCAGGTCAAGCTACCCGAAACTGTCAATTTTTCCCAATGAACCTTCAACCTTATACTTTAGATATAAAGTCGAAAATCTATCAAAGAAATCTGACAGATTGTAGTAGCCTGATGTGCAGGCGTCTGTACATGGATGTTTTGACGGGCGTGTGGCTGCGACCATAAAAGGAACTAACGCCGCCAATTCATGTTTTTCTATACAATTTCCGCAGACAATTTCACACATTTACATACTTATATCTATAGGGCATATTGGCAATGTTACATTTGTTAGTTATTATTACGTGCTTTTAATACAGGTAGATACTTCTATCCGCATTTGAACATAGACAAAGGGCCACATTAATTACCAATTGACACTACTACGCAAAATTCATACAAAAACATTCCAAAGTGACTTTTTTTTAAATGGCATCTCGCAGTTTGACCTATGAGGTCGTTTACTGCTTAACCGGTCAATCCCTGTGGATGCCTTAAAGTTAGGGCCTCCAGCAAGCGGCTTCCAAAGTGCCTGTAACGGTCTAATTGAAATTAATGCTTTGAGTTTGAGTTTAATGAGTACAAATTAATTCGTCCATAATTTGAATTCAACCGTTTCCCGATTGCAATAAGCCATATACAAAGACTTAAGTCATTTGTATAAATATTTAATGATGAAAATCGATGCAGCTGTCTTTGCAGACTAGTTTACCAAATAGTATTACGTCGTATACTTAGTAGTTCTTTTCATAGTTTTTTAGGGTTCTGTGCCTCAAAAGGAATCAATAGGATCACTTTGTTTGCCCGTCTGCCTGTCTGTCAAGACCCTATATCTACGGAACGCGTTGAGGTGTAGAGTTGAAATTAAAACACCAACAAAAACCATAATGAATCAAGTCTGTGGTCCCTTGGATCTGTCTGCAAGTCAGAGGTAAATAAATGTGACAAGACTATAAATGTACTAAGCTAGTTAAGTACATATGTGGAAACAAGAGTAACACATGATTATGGAATCAACGGTTTCTACCTGGAAGTTACTTGTGTGTATCACTATAACATGAATCACACATAACTACCTACGTTAGTTTCCTGTTCGTATGAATTTAGATTAATTATATCACTTGTTGCAGGTAGTGTAAGTTGTGAGGAAAGTAAAATGCTTTGTAGGTGATCGTTTATTCTGTTTGGTTTTTTTATGAGAAGTGTCTTTTTGTTTAAAAAAGAATAGGGTTAACCCTTATCGGGTCTGTCTGTCAAGACCCTTTATGTCGAGAACGCGTGAAGGTATTGAGTTAAAATCAAAACCATATGTACCCAACTCAATGGTCCCTTTGTTAAAAAATCAACCCTTAACTGTACACAGTCATAAGATTGGTACAGAACGTTCGGTGCGCGCGTCTGACCCGCTCTTGACCGTTTTTTAATAATTAAAATACATTTTTTAAAATTAAAATGTGCATACAAATTTTCAGCGTCTAGAATCAATAGTATTTTAGAAGGTCGTTGTGTCCTTTGTTTTTAAGAGGGCGTGCAATTTATTTGAGGCCTAATTTGTGTTGAATTATGTTAACAATATATAATTTTACATTTTTTTTTGCTGTAAAACAAATCGGTTTCACGCTTCGTTGAAGTTATTACCGGACCGTCTGGACTGCCCAAATGAATGCGGTAATTTCTTAAATAACTATCTCAGACACTAATCTGCATATCTCTTAATATCATATGCTGTTCTCATGTAAGTTCAACAAGATTATTTCTGGACTTAAAAATAGACTTTTGAGTTCGTTTCAGCCTTTTTCTTCTCAGAGTTAGACAAACGAAACACCGTCAACTAGTTTAAAATAAAACAAAAGTGTACCTACAAACTCATTTTCAAAATAAAACTAATTTATATTTTTGGATATTTATGGATAGAAGTCAAGAACGTCTGACTGCATCGACTGGTGCGGAAATAGCAACTCGTTTTGTGTTGCCAGCCAGCATTATTATCGTATGATTTGGCAGTAATTTGATTTATTTGTTCTTGTCCTACATTAGAACTTATTCCAATGCAATATGTTATTGTTGATGGTTAAGCAATAAAATTATATAAATGTACCTAGAAGCAATTAAAAAAGCTTTGGAATAAACTATTCGTATGAATGTTAAGGTCATGATTACCCTTCACTTGTTAATGGCTGTTATACTCATCAATTCGCGCCATTTTTATCGACAAGGTCCTTATACTCCTTACGTATTACATACGATATCTAGCTTCATGTCTTTCTAAGGTGATAGCGGAAGGAGGTAGCGAGACGGAACGGACAAGAGGCTTACCTCCGCAACGTGCCCTTGACGATCTCGGTAAAGCAACGTATCGACGACCCACCCCATTTACATTGTAATCTGCTCAACGATTCGTGAAGGTTGTTTTTATTCGATTTATCGAATAAATTTTACGTTGTATGAAAACTAAATTGTAAGTTTACCCTACTATGTGATAATAATAATGGATATTATCATCCACTTAGCTTTTTTCTAAGTTGGGGTGGGTTTCCAATCTAACCGGATGCTGTTGAGTACCACCATTTTACATGGAGCGACAAGTACTGCGAGTTAGTACTGGGTAATACGTATCGATATTGAAAATGAATGCCCGACTGTCAAAGATCTACAATTGGCAGTCGCAACCATAGAAGTAATAAAAACTTTTCTGATATAATATATGGCCAGAACCAAAGAATTTACGTGCGTTCCGTGGCACGGATGATACTCGGTATGTAATGGGTAGTCACCCATCTATGGGCCAACATAGACAAGCGAGGGCGACTCAATATCAAGATCGAACCGCTGCTATTATTTAGTCATGAGCATATAGGAATATGACAGAATAATAATTATGACAGATAATGATATTGTATATTAAGTGGTCGCTCGAACAGTTTCAATTCTAACCAGTGGCCTACTCTAGTATTCGCATGACCCAGATCCATTCGTCTATCGCGATAAGTTTACAGTAGGTATAATCATTAACGACAGTGTATCTTTTTGAGCGATGAAATAAAGACGGAGAGGTTTGTTTTTAAAAAGAAGGAGGTTCTGCATCGTAGTCTTTTTGCCCTTGCCCCATGTTATTTGGGGTCGGGTCGGGCGGCGCAACACGTTTTCAAGTACATCACGATTTTCGTAAATAATTCTTCCGAAGTTGTTAGAAACTATATTAATACTAGCTTTTGCCCGCGGCTTCGCTCGCGTTTAATTCGGGGTATCACGATTTTCGTAAATAATTCTTCCGAAGTTGTTAGAAACTATATTAATACTAGTTTTTGCCCTAGCGCCTTATATATTGTAATAGCAATGCTAAGTTTTCCCTTTTTTTTCCCTTATTTCCAACTTGTTTTTAAAAAAAGTTAGCCTATTCCGTCTCCAGGGTCCCAACTATCTCTGTACCAAAATTCATAAAAATCGGTTTATCCATGTAGGCGTGAAGACGTAACAAACAAACAAACTCACTTTCGCTTTTACAATATTAGTATGGATTGTAATGAGAAAAAAAATCGTTTGTTTAGTAACAAATAGGGTCCGAAACTACTGGGCCGATTTTAACCATTTTTGGGCAGTAGAAAGCTACATTATCAGGACTACACTTGGGATCTGAGCAACAGGCGAAACCGCTGGGCACAGCTAGTACGTTATAAAGCCAAAGGTAAAATATTAAAAACCGGCCAAGAGCGTGTCGGGCCACGCTCAGTGTAGGGTTCCGTAGTTTCCCGTCTGTCACAATAAGTGTTCCCAGTTATGAGGCCAACCGAACAATTCGGTAATACCCGATTCAATGTAATAAGTACCTACAGCGCCATCTCTCGGGGAATTGGGTTACTAATTAATACAAAGACGTGCAATTTCGGTGGTAATTTTAAAACCGATTTCAATAATTCTTTTTTTGTTTGAAAAAAGATACGTTCAGGATAATAAAATATGTAAACAAAGTTACAAAAAATGCTTGCATATACGATTATACTACAAACTTAGTCCAGAAATTATTTTGTCTTTTTTGTACAAAAACTGTTGTGTCAATCAAGTTCAAAATAATTTTCATAGAAAGTCCTTATAAAGTTCTACTTTTCAGATTTTTTTCATATTTTTTAGACTTATGGTTCAAAAGTTAGAGGGGGGGGGACACATTGTTTTTTACTTTTGGAGCGATTATTTCCGAAATTATTGATATTATCAAAAAATGATCTTAGTAAACCCCTATACATTTTTAAATACCTTTCCAACAATATATCACACGTTAGGGTTGAAATTAAAAAAAAAATCACTTCCCACTTTACATATAGGGTGGTTACCCTAATAAAACATTTTTTTCAAATTTTTATTTTACCACTTTGTCGGCGTGATTGATATACATATTGGTACCAAATTTCAGCTTTCTAGCGCTAACGGTCACAGAGATTAAGCGAGGACGGACGGACGGACAGACATGGCGAAACTATAAGGGTTCCTAGTTGACTACGGAACCCTAAAAACGTAATCTAAGTGATACAGGTGGTGATGAATCAAATCATGCTGTGACACATAAATTCAAGTAGCATGACAAAGCAATATCTCTCTTGTCCAGTATTGTCTTCAGTTTTAACCTTAATGTTGACCTGAGGTAGGTAGATATTCGGTTACAATAAAATATCAGACATTGAAGAAATTTTCAAAGGAAATCGATTCCAATTATGCTACAAGCGAGTTATATTATGATGAGGCTTTGGCTCGAGTCCTAGTTCCAAGTTATCGACGCGACCTGTAGATATTGAGTATGACGAATGTTACGTCAAGTGATTTGGCTACAATGTTTTATCCTTACTAATATTATAAAAGCGAAAGTGAGTTTGTTTGTTTGTTTGTTTGTTTGTTACCTCTTCACGCTTTAATGGCTGAACCGATTTGGATGAATTTTGGTACAGAGATAGTAGGGAACCAGGAGACGGACATAGGATAATATTTTTTTGAAAAAAGTGGGATGTGAGGGAGAAAGAGGGAAGAGAAGGGAAAACTTAGCATTGCTATTACAAATCAATAAGGCGCAAGAGGAGCTGTGTTACCCCAAATTTAACGCGGGCGAAGCCGCGGGCGAAAGCTAGTCAATTTTATAATTCTGCTGTTTGAGAAAACTTATCTATTACATAAAAATGCGTACACTATCCTTACTAATATTATAAAAGCGAAAGTGAATTTGTTTGTAACCTCTTCACGCCTAAATGGCTGAACCGATTTTAATGAATTTTGGTACTTACAGAGATAGTTGGGACCCTGGAGACGGACATAGGATATTCTTTTTTGAAAAAGAGTGAAAAATGTGGGAGAGAGAGGGGAAAAAAAGGGGAAACTTGGCACTGCTATTACAATAAATAAGGCGCTAGGGCAAAACTACAGGTGGCAGGTACCTGCAAATCAGGAAAGGGGAACTGTCTTATCCCGAAGCTAGTTAAAGTATAAATAAGTAAAATTTGTATGTATGTAGGGGTAATTTTCGGAACTACTGATCCGATTCCGAATGTTTTTGCACAAACGGAATTCTACATTATCCCTGAGTGACATAAGTATATGAAAACGTCCCCGTAGGTTAATTTCACTTACTAGTAATTGATAAGTTGAATTGTTGCTACCAAGCAAGGCATAACAGTGAAAGTGTTTCTCTCTAACGGTCCTCTCCGACGCACTCTACTGAACGGTTCTACGGCACCTGAGCTTTTGCGCACAAGGATTTGAATGTCAGTGTAGTATTTTAAAATGTACGTCTCGATCGAATGATCTAGAAGGAACCAATATGAAATTCATGTTCTTCACAACACTATCAATATACAGGACATTATGTTTAAGTAGATGGTAATGTAAAATATAGTAGGAGACCAAGTATCGGAATTGAATTAAGGATCGGTTCCTTGTTTTTTAAGTTTGGTATAACAAAAATACATTTAAACGGTTTATGCTTTTTCTTTATTGCACACAAAATTGACCAAAAACATACCCACAAATTGCAATAGTGAAGCTTATGTACAACTGGGATCTTAACCCATAATTGGGTTTGAGCAAACCTTACTTAAATTGAGAAAGACTCCGATTTTCGATTTCTGAGAAAAAGTAGCTACATTGTTTGTAAGAGAAGTCATGATGATAGGGCATAAAGGCGCGGCCATTACGGTGATGCCGTGATGGCATGGAGCGTCGCCCTCGGCTAAAAATATGCCACCGGTTCACTGCGCGCTTCCTCACAAAGAAAATGCGTGTGTTCTGCTCTGACCTCCAAATCGGGAATCACTTGAAAAATATACACAATGTTTATTTACCTGAATATTTACAGATATCCAGAACGAGAAGCATTTAATATAAATTATTCTGAACCATGTCAAGGTACATGGTCAAGCATAAGTTAACAGAGCGGAAAACCAATCACGAGTTCGCATGCCGAAAGAATATTGTGAATCTCATGATAAATTTGAGGTTAAAATCTTCAAACATTTCTATATTGTGAAGCTGTTCCGGGTGTGTCAATGTTTAGATTAAATCAAGTCAGATTTTCCGCGAAGGAAATCTTACGACGTACGTACTTCGCTACATTTTCCCTGTTATTGAGTACACTGTTTGGCGGAAGAAGGAAAATCTTTTGAGTATTTTAATTTAGCATAGCTTTTATATTCACCTCCGGAAAGATTACAAACAAAAACAAAATGTTAATGTAAGTACTGCGTCAGTTCTCGGCAGTTTGATCAAATAGGCAACAAGTTAGCATCTAAAATATCTGTTTTGAAATTCAAACGGAAATATTCAGCGTTGACTTTCCGATAACTTGGTGGAATATATTACGAAGAGTAAGTGGCTAGTCTGGCCCAGTACCTAGTCGTGAGGCGAGGACCTTGGTGACTCGGCCGCGGGTGGGTTGAAGGCCCGGTGACGCACGTGACTGGCCACGGAAGCGCCCCCGCCTTGTTACAAGCTCACCTCCTGTTTTATCTTACGACTAATGTTCTTTAAACACAGTCAAATTATTATTACCAGAATAAACAATGCGAAGACTCTGTTGAACTATATCCGGGTTTTCACTGGATAGGAAATGGATAAGAGTCTGTTGTTTTAAAATTTGCGACCAGAATCGGTTATTTTTAGGAGGTTGGCATTCATGAAAAGAAGTTTTCAATCCAGAAAATATATTGATACTGTCAACTGCGTAGCACACCGTACGGGTCTTGAGTTCGAGTGAATAGTCTTCTATAATTGCATACTTTCTTGCAAGAATATCGACTATTGTTCGTTCGGCAAGTATTGACAGATTCATTATATATTCAGTTTCGGGCATTGAGAACGCGTGTGCCGGTGCAGAGAACCACGTGGCCATTATTAAAAGAGTCTGATTGAGATATTGGCACTTGCCTCCACTGTTGGGAGTTGAGACGCTTGCGTCTCAGGGGGCGTTATTTAAAGAACCGCGTGTGAATGTAGCACAAGTTCAAAGCGGCCACCGCGACGCAGGTCGACGAGATGTGGAATAAGGTTAATTACCCCAAGGCCGGGGAGTGCCAACATCGGCCGGGATGTTCCTCAAGGGAAAGACTCTCCTAGGGGGAAATAAAAACAAATTAATTCCCCTTGACATTGTGCCAAATAGATTTATTTATGAAATCTTTTTTTATAGCATTAGTTTATCACGCCCAGCGGTGCCGTTGAACAACAGTTAATAAACGTCGTCAGAAGCTGATATGATGCCATTCCACGTGTTCAAATCATTTGGATGCTCGGTTTGCTTGTTTCAAATAATTTTATTGAGTTAAATTTCTATTTAGCCCCATATCGATGTCGGTACAGACTTTTTACAAAACTGCTGGTTATTTGAGTAAGTTTATTGGCATCCGTGACAAATATTAGTACTAGAAGATAATACGATGCATATCATATCAGGACAGGACGACTCACGACTGGCACTTCTATCTGAACCAAAATTTCTATTGGAACTCGAAAAAGGAAATTACCAAGACGGTAAATGTAGAATGTTTGTTTGTCGATAAAATTGATTGTGAACACGGGAGGTAATACAGTCGGTCGAATATCTGTGGTAGCACTTGTAACTTGAGCTAGCCTAGCGTACTACGAGTTTCAGTAGATTAAGAAGCCAGCTAGTTTTATTAAAACTGACGTGCGGTCTATTGTCTATTACATATGACTTGCTGGGAGCAAGCATAAAATATGTACGAAGTTGCCAGCAAAACCTAGTTGACTACAAAGTGATTCACAGGCGTTTAAATTAAATATTATGTTGGTTGGTTACCATCGGCGGTGGCTTCACTTCATGCAAAAGGTCGTTCAACTTGTTCTACATCCTGTTTGATGTAGAAATTTTCGTGGGCTCTGTTTTACACAATATTGTGAAAACATTTAATGTTGGCAAGAGCCCTATACTTCTGAAAAAAATGTTTACGACAGAATAATAAAATTTCCCTTTACATTTATTCTAGCCATGTCTGCCGTGTTTGTTTAGCTTATGAGAACGAACCGCGAAAGTGGAGTAAGGCACTGGTTTACTAAAACTTTACTGACATTCACAACGCACCAATCTGTGCTACATTTAATCGTCACACTGCATACATTTAAATATAAATCAAGTACCTATCACAGAGAATCAAATGCGTGCAACACTTGATCTAATTTAGTATCATTTGTTAGAATCTTAAAAATAAGGTAGGCTGGGCGTTGGATGCGTCACAGCGTCACAGTATGATTCAGCCAATCGGATTGATGACCTCGCTGCTTCACTACTATACCAGCTTATTTATTGCCGACGACGCACAGTTGACTCTTCTAAAAGCTAACGGTAACGTGCAAACGACGCGAAAACTGTACAACCGGCTGTAGGTTGAGTTTTAAAAATTGGTGTAACATAACATCACATTTGAAATATAAAATGCCACATTTAAAAAAAAAAATCGGTTCACAATTAAAAATGCAGGTGGAAAAAATGGTGGAATTTATTATTACCCCTATTTAAAACCAAACATAGGGAAGGATCTTTTCAATTTTAAATGGGATCACTTTGAAATATACTCTCAAATAAAAGAATCATTGGGGTTAGAAACCCATATTTTGAAAGTTACGTTCAAATTACATGTAATAGGGAGCGAGCCTGTTGCTATCAACCGGGCACAAATCTAAACTTCGTGTCTGCTACTGAGAAATACCGATATCATTATTCTGGATTTAATAACCGCAAAGGAGCTAGAAGTCTATGTTACAAGAAAGCCACAGGATCATTTGGGGAAAAAAGCTACCGTTATACCATTGTTTATTCATTTACCGCAACACACATATTATTGTCAATGTAAGATTCCATTGGCAAAACTGATCATTGAAATGAAGACTCATGATTTCATGGAGAAATGATATGTGTAGAAGTGAGGATCATGAAGGCCATTCTGAAGATGCGTGATCATTGGAGCATACAAGCAACAACAGACGCACTAAGTCACAGGACTAACTAACTGCAGGTTTTTAACAAAAACAAGAAGACGATTCAAATTACTTAAATATTAAAATCGAATTCATACAAAGTGGGTCAAAGTGTGATACTGTGTGAAACGTTTCGCAGTCCCGGGGTCAAAGACGCCAAGACTGTGTCGCAAGTCGCAACTAGATAACTATGAGAGCTAAGATAGTTGTTGAATTGTCTACATGGCCTCAATGGCCTGTACAATATGTACTAATACTTTTAAGAGGTAAGTTGGGATGTAGGGGGTTACCTTCGGAACTATTAATCTAGCCTCGACTATCATAGGCTATGTTTAAAACGTTCCCATGAGATAATTTCAGATCATGACGCGAGCGAAGTTGACGACAACAGCAAGTTACTTTTATTGATGCGCCTGTACAATTAAGATGCATTTTCTACCATCGCTTTATAATTTCTTCTTCTATAATTATAAATATTGCTAACAGAATGAGTCTGATACAGTCGACCATAGTCTGGCTTAATTAGAGCGTTTATAACGCGGAAACTGGCAATTCCGGATTCGCAGAAAGAGGTCGTTGGAAGCCCGTCTCCATAGTGACTCCTTTTCATTGAAAGTTGTTTCTAAGTAAACTTTGGTGAAGCCAACTAGGTGCTAGGGGTGATTTTAAGTGAGACGTAAGCCTTATAGAAGTTTGTGTAACTGGTTGCGCAAGTCCAGTTTTGTTCGAAAGAGAAGTGGATTTTGAAGGCCCGTTGGTTATTCTAGAATAATCCTATATTGTTCCACTACTGATCTCTGAAAAGAGTTACTAAATGGCCGACGGATTTGAGCAGTAAGTCTGAATTTGACGTACGTAACGAAGCTAATCGAACTCAACTGCTACCTAGTGCATCAAATGCTATACAGTGATTGAAGTATAAGCGTTTTGTGATAAGTTAACATATTCGTCTTCCGACCGGTAGTGTTTATTTTATTGCTATCCCAGCTCGTAACAGTATAATTACCGGCTTATTTGCCGCGGTTGCTACAATATGTCTGTCAAAGTTCGGGTGACCCCCTGGAGACTCCAGTGGGAGTCTCCAGTTTTTTTTGGCTACTCATTGTGACTCATGTACTCATGATAAGATTTTTCTGTATGTAAATTGTTTTTACCAGCAATCTAGAAGGATGCGAATCTTAACCTTTAACAAACACACTCTTCCTGTTTGTCTTGATAGCTAAATGAGAAAATAGTTATAAGATTGGCCCTGTTGTTTCTTCGGTTAGATCTGGATCTAACTACAGATTTTTATTAAGGTTTCTGTTGCCGTATTGTTCATTCAACATCTTGCCAAGATTCTACGAATGTCTTGTTTTACGTTCAATGTTCAGCTTATTCGTTCTACCAACAATTACTTGGAATACAACAGGCTTCCTATGAATTATAGTAAGAAATATAGGATCGAGAACAAAGTGTTCCGATTTGGGAAAAGGCTAGGCAGATAGATCGTAACGAATACCATATCGTCAATCAAACAGTATATTTATTTTATTGGCTACAATTTGTGGAGCTTACTGAACAGACACCTATGACGTATTAAGGAAACTTCACAATCGAAGTAAGTAACAATTTTTATTTCCATATTCTATGTTGAAAACGTGCGTCATCGGGACCTATACGTGGAAAGGAATTTATACGTTTGGCGAGGCATAATTTTGTACTTGATATCCAAAGTAAATGTCAGATCTAATAATGATATATTCCTGGAATAAAACATAGGTACAATGTATTTATTTAGGTTTTCATCGTTTTTCGTTGAAAATATAAAACTCGATTTATCATTCTGGCATATTAAGGGTTTTTTTTTTTCGGAAGGGAAATCATCAAATGACTTCTACTCTGGGTGTAGCAGAAAGGAGTGTCAGACTTGCAAATCAAATCAAATCAAATCAAAATATTTTTATTTCACATAGGCCTACATGGGCACTTATAAAACGTCAAGACTGACTAAAACACTGACTAAAACCCATCCATGTTCCTTCTTTTGCCTTATCTTTTCTGGGGTCGCGGTATCTCTTTCGAACAACCTGCAGCCCCGGCAGGCAGTGGCTCTGACGGGACCCTCAGATTTGCTAACATCTCTTTGATGCGCGCATGTAACACGCGTCGTTGACACGGCCTGTTGTCATTAGATGGACGGACGGTATTAAAAGACATAAGATGCTACTTTTGAGACCCTAATCCAGGTTCGGTGCTGACCCCGTGTACCCGTGTAATGCTGATAAATGTCAGTTGACTTTAAATGGTGGCATTCTGATCTAAAATGTAATGATTCCCATTCCTCCTCCTCCAAGAGCACAGGACCGATTCATAAAAATTAATTGATTTTAAAAAAATGTGGTAGGTAAGTGCGTCCAAACGAAACATTTGAGCAATCGTTTAGATTCGAAATTTGGTCAGTGTTGCAAATATTGCAATGCATTCAACTTCTACATGGGATGGAACTGCTTTGTAGGCATTTACTAAACCCATGAAGGATCATGAGCTCAGTCTAGATTCTAGACAAACGAGTTCCACTCCAGGCCGCATCATTGCAGTTGCGGCCAAAGGCAAGCCTATTGACCTTGTTGTTCTAACGGTCGTGAGCCCGAGGTTTTGGGGTCGATCCCCGGGTCTCTGGCAAAGTGCTATTAGGTTTTTTCATCAATAATTTTTCAGTAGCAGCCACAAAGGCTGGATTTATAGTTTTACCCGGTTGATAGACCTAGGGTTGCTCCCTGTTACGTAGGACTTAAACATAGCCAACGAAATGTGGATGTAGGTCCTATTTTAGTACGCGACTGCCTAACCTTTGGGGATTACAGACGTAATGATGATGATCATGATGTGAAGTTTGGATATAGAAGGAAATCTTTGACATTACTCATCCGATTAAAAAAAAACTGATTTAAATCGACACTATCTGAGATTGAATAGTGTTTCTTAGACGTGAATCCGTGGGCATCAAATGCCCACGGATTCACACACAACACTAATCTTATCTAAATATAAAATAATTATAATATATGTCAAATGATTTTAAATTAATTGACAAATAATACATGTTTCAACGGTATGTACACACGACGGCAGGTCAACCTATTCTAAACTATTATAACCTGACCTTATACTATGGATCGCACACCGTAGTAGAGAGATCAGTTTAAAATGGATTTGTGTAGGTTGATGTGCCATCGTGTGTACCATATCTTCGGATCGGCTTACGTCACAAACATAATTATCTCGATAAAATTAATGAACTATTCAACTAAGATACGATCTTTGGTTTGATATTATTTCGTAATGATTGGCAATTATTTTAATAGCGTAAGATTTTGGGTCCCAGTATTTGATGATTTTCGCCCATTTAACAATAGGGTGGAATAAGTCAGTGCATCCTATCTCCAATTGTATTGGAAAAATAATATAATTTATGAAAATAACTAAAAACACGCTTTTTTGTATTCTTCACAAAAAAAACCTTTAATTTAAAACACGTGTTATCCGTTTAATCGTGGTATCGTATGCAATGTTTTTTTTTTTGGTATTTTTTTTTAATATTTATACCCTAAGAGGCTTATTTGAGGTTCTATGCATTTTTTGCTTCACTATTAAATAGGTTATCATGAGAAAATACATTTTCTTTTTGGAGCTCCGTGCCTCAAAAAGAAAAAACGGAACAGTTATAGGATCACTTTGTTGTCCGTCTGTCTGTTAAGATCCTTTATCTCAGAGACCCGTGAAGGTATCGAGTTGAAATTAAAACTATGCTTAAATCTGTAATCCCTTGGTACTGTGGAAAAAAGAACCCACCAAGACTAAAGATATGGCCGTTTATGTCACAACTCGGTGCCCGAGTCCTACTAGCAAATGGCACTTTTTTTTACTATTGTTTTAAAACAATGAATTAATTACCTAATTAACGATGGACAGTTGGGGCAAAGACGCTAAGGACTTTATTCAGGACTTAGGGCACAGGCTAAACATTGTCAGTGGTGACTCCCGCTCCAGCCGGTTTCTGGCGCAAAGGTTGTCCATTGCCATCCAACGCGGAAATGCGGCAAGTGTTATGGGCACTTTTGCGCCGGGAATGGTCAGGGGCGGGTTATTTAATTAGATTATGACATGTAATTTTGTACAGAAATTTTGAGTATTTGTTTAGTCCATCTTTTTCATTAACGTAAGGAAATTTTATAATTATAATATATGTAACACATGTTAATTATTGCAGATAGATATTCAAGTAAGTATAGATAAGGTGGAACTGTGACCGTGTTAATAAATTCAATTGCAACGTGATATTGCAAAAAACCTAGAACATAATATTGTCATGATACACATTACAGGAAAATCAAATGAACAAATATTCGAGCACACAATAAGGATAATAACTAATAGTTACCTTAAATATCTGATCTAATATTAGTAGTGGAGACTTATTCCTCGTCGAGGGTTTGATTCGGAAAACAGTAGTTTTGGACACAGCGCACAGAGAAAACGTCCCTGTCTCTGGAGCCCTGACCAATTCGGGCCTTGATCCTGATGCTGATGCCATACTAATATTATAAATGCGAAAGTAACTCTGTGTGTTAGTTTGTATTTTTGTTTGTTCCTTTTTCACGCCTAAATGGCTAATCGGTTTGTAATTAAATTTGACAAGAAGATAGATTTTAACTTGGAAAAGGACATTGGCTGTTTATCATCATACTAATAACATAGGGGCGAGAATTACTACATTATGTCCATATTTCTCAACTGCTAACCCTTCCATGACGTCTTAAAACAGAACTTATTCCAGTGAGGGAAAGAGACAGAGCTATACAGGGCGTCCGACACCGTCTCTTTCTCACACAGGCATAAGTACTGCTATAAGATGTCATGGTAATCAAACTGTTTGACAACTGTCATGCCATACTTTAGGATAAAAAGGTTAAAACTGCTACAAGGCAAGGTTAACCAAAACGCGAAAATAACGTAGTCGCGAGTTACAGCATTTTCTTTTTTTGTGTATTTTACATTCTTTTGTTTTTAAAAATAACTGGGCAGGGCCGACAGTACAATAAATTAAAACGGACGCTCCCAGTCTGCATACAAGAATTCAATAGAATATTCTGCTTCAAAACCTTTTCCAAATAAGTTCCTTACAATTTATTTCAAGGTGTAAATTAGTGCAAAACTATACTTATCACTACATAGTATAAAACAAAGTCGCTTTCTCTGTCCCTATGTCCCTTTGTATGCTTAAATCTTTGAAGCTACGCCACGGATTTTGATGCGTTTTTTTTTTAATAGATAGAGTGATTCAAGAGGAAGGTTTTTATGTATAATACATACATATTATAGTAGAGAAAAGTGGGGATTTTCAAAGATTTGTAACACCCGTGCGAAGCTGGGACGGGTCGCTAGTAATATTATAAAAAGGAAATATTTGTTTATTTGTATCGAATTGGCTCCAAAAACTACAAGGTCCATTTTAACCATTTTTTCACTAATAGGAATCTACATTATCAGGAAGTAACGGCTATACAACACCACACTACAACCCACGGGAGCGGGGTAGCAACTTAAGACGGCAAAATATTTATGAACTAATATTAATAAAAGATGTTTAATGTTGTTAGTAGTTTTATGACTTTTTTTTTTAATTTTTGGCTTTACTTGATGGATTAAAAAAATCCTATGAACTGGTAGTAACCCTGTAGATAACATACTAAGAAATAATGACTATAGCATTTTTTAACTTACCTCATACACATTTGGATGCCATACTTTTGTTAAAAATCTAATGGAAGGTGGTGAGTATGGGTAGTCTGGTGGGAATTTCATATGTGCCTGAAACAAATAAATAAAGAAATTACATAAACATAACATCACACTTGTAATGCCTCAAAGATTAGGTAGAGTTGCACTTAGTACACAATTTTTAGTCAAGCCTACTATGAAAAAAAATGAGTACACTACTTTTTTTTGGAGGGTTTTCCTACTTTCCTTCTTCATAATATCTTAAAATTGAGAAAGTATGAAGAATCGTGTTCAGTGGATACCTTTAGGACAGAAGATTAGTGTTTTAAGTTACAATGGTAATTCCTAAAATAATATAATTGGTCCCATGTCAAATAGTCTAATGAAATGGCAAAGAAATCTTTGTTTTTTGAATTGGGCTTTTGACCTCAATCTTGTCTAAGGATAGAGGTGAGATAGACAATGGGATCAGCTAATCCAAAAGAACCGGGGTTTTTTGAACTTGGGAACACACTTTGGAAGGAACTCAACATTATTATTCAGTGGCAATGGTGGTATCCCGCCACAATATCACATTATTATGGTCCGATTTATTATTTAGGGAAACTCAACAAGTGTGATGAGTATGTATTTGTATAATAAGTTAAAAAAATAATATAAGATATTTGGGATACCATATCATCACTTGCAGGCTAGTTAAAATTTACCTTGTAAACAAGACAAGAAAGATCAATTTGTAATGTATTTATGCATGTTACTAGCATTTGTAATTATTTGCAGTCTTTGTTGAGGTGTGATATATAGTACACCCACTTAACACTTTCGCTGCCCAGAACTCAGCATATTATTATTTTGGACTCATATGCTGAGTTCTGGGCAGGGAAAGTGTTAACTCCAGTTATGTTTTAGTCCCATGCAATAATGGGCATGCCTATTCATATACACAACACACAAATTGAGGTTCTGCAGCTGCTACTTCAGAAATTCCTTAGAATCAAACCCAGGATCTTTATGTAATAATTGAAAACAATTTGAAATCAACTTTTTTATACTGAATATGCTTGCCTTTTAGCTGACACTAGCCTGATGGCAATCAACAAATATGGCCCAAGGCGAAGCACAGAAACCAATTCACACAAGCTTCCAAGAGATCCAAATTATAATAGTCAGGGAACAGAGGAGCCAGCAGTAAAAAGGAATGCTTAGCATTAACTGATGGGTGTATGTCAATGTTTAACAAGAAAACAATTCACAAAAATAAAGGTGGTGAATAGTCAAAACAAGGATTAGAATGTTGTTTTTTTCATATTTATCTGACATTAAAAATTGTTTCTAATAATGAGAACAAGGACCTAATTTTAACGGTGAGAATTTATTTTATAGGGCTTCCAGTTTGTATGGACCCTATAATTTTTGCTGATGGGAAATCCCATCATTTCTCATTGAGGCAAATAGCTTATAATATGATAAAAATATGTAGTTATCTTTTTTAAGTTAGGATTATAAAAACTGGGGCAAGAGCTAAATTCCTGATGATCATATTTGTTGTTTCAATTAAATGTGTACCAAGCTAGTTTTATGAGCTTGTGATAACAGACAAGATAATTTCATCAGCTGATTACTTTATGTTGTTAAAGTCATTTATTCAAAGATAAATAGAATAATACAAAACATGTCATTGCAAGTGTCATATTATTATATTTAGACTAGCTATGCCCATCAGTTTTACCCGCTGCTAAGGCCTCTTTTTCACTTAGGGGAATGAAAAATAGATGTTGGCCAATTCTCAGTCCTACCCAATATGCACACAAATCTTCATACAATTGACTCCAGCCGTTTCGTAGGAGTTTGGTTCTAAATACTGCAACATGAGAACATGGTAACTTTATATATTAGATTTATTTTTATTTTGCCAATTTTGTCCCACAGCTGGGCAAAGGTCTCCCATTCCTTGCATATCAGCTCCTATCAGCCTAGCTCCTGTCTTGCCCATCCTACACAACCACTTTCAGGATTTAGTTGAAGACAATAATCAAGCTGTGCAGGTGGATAAATACTAGTGTAATAATATGAGTTTCATTGACACACAAAGAAAAAGAAGAATGAACATTAACATCATTCCTGTATTCTCCAAATGATTAGGCAGAGGATAGATCATACACCCACATTTTGTCAGATTCAAAGCCTATATAATAGGCCGTGAGCCTGTTGCTATCAACTTGGTACAAATCCAGACTACACTACTGCTGAGTACAAATGTTTGGCACTGAGAAATTCCTGATGATAAGCGAACCAAGGACCTCATGCTTAGCAGAAAAACTTGCAAATACCAGCCAGCAGTAAAAATTAAAAGACAAATTTCCTTTTTATTTGAATGGCCCCTGCCTATAATCAATTCAAGGTGATTTGGTTACATTTTTGCATTATAAAAATAAATGATAATATTTAAATTTACACTAGCAACATTTTTTTTTAAAGGCTAATATTGTTAGTTTGTTGACATAATCTTAAACATCATACAATTTACAGCATGTCTTCAATACTTGGCCATAGTAAAGCACAAAGGAATAATTTCACACTCATTCATTCATAGTCTATAATAATATGATAAATGGTACTAAGATATACAATGCTATGAGAAGTGATAACCACAGGGTGTGTGTTATCAAGTTGTTATCAGTCCGTAATTGCTACTATATAGAGATATAGTACAAACAATTTTTGAAAACTGATAATAAATATTACTTAAGTGCCTTCGTTATTAGATTTTATTCAGAGAAACAAAGAAAATTTGACAGATATAACATTTAAGCAAATAAAAACAAGTTTTCTAAACTTGTATTTAATATGTTGATGTGTGCATACACAGTTTGCCTTCATTTTTTTTTTAGACTAGTTGTATTTTTTAATACACATTTATCATATTTCTGCCTTCTCAATTAGAGATAGTTCTTTGAAAGTATTACTCATTAAGCAATTTGCTTTTAGCTAGACATGTTATATTATTGATATAAAAATGTAACCAACAAGTATTTCGGTTGTTTTTGACATTTTACCATGAAATTCTCAGACCAAGTTGTGAAATGACGAAACTAAGAATACCCTCACAAATTCAATTAATTAATAACTTAATATGTACACGTGAACGATTTTAAACGAATTTTAGCTGATATTCACTGATATGTCGTAAACGCGTTTATCGTACAACTGTAAGCCGTGCTTTTTATGTATGTGATGCTGATTGCTGCTGTCAGATTTTTGTTAATATATTATGTGTAATGTGCTTACCTTAAAATAACCACCTTGGTATAACGTGTCTGGAGGCCCAAAAATTGCAACTTCCCACTCAAATAAATTGTCCTCTCCTAAAAGTTTCACTCGGAACCCTTCCACGGGCTCCTCTTGCAGACTCTTATACTCTAAGGCCAAAGCCCTCAGTGCAGAACTCGTCGGAACCGCGTTAGACATTGTCAAGAACTAATTTTCCTAAAATCACTATCTAAAAGAGATTCTATTAACATAACACTGCGGAACTCTTCTTGCGGTCCACGTATTCACGAGGCATTTCAACTTGAGTCACAATAACAACGAACGAGGAATTTTGGTAAACATAGCGCCAGCGTAGCTTACGGATTTATGATTCACGCACTTTTAACGTCAATACTGTAATTACTTCCACAGTAATATACGTTGCAAAATGGACGAAAGAATAGTCCAAACTACACGGTGATTATTACAACAATGAGAAAGCAACGTCCAAACAATCGCGATCCCAAGGAAAACGGCTGCGTGGTACAGCTGCTGCCTGAGTTGCCCGAGCGAATATTGTTGAACAGCTGTTATTTTATTTCCGTGCTTGATTGCGCAGTGGTGTGACGCACGCGGCCATTTATCGACTTTGAGACTAGTGTTGCCACCTGCCGGACTTGCCAAGCTAAACCATCAAATGCTTGACAGTAAAACTCATACTGACTGTTCAGTGTTTAGTAAGATGGCAGCACAACACTAGTTTGCGATACTAGCGCTCTCTACACGTTCTTTACAATACTAAGATTAAGTTTTTACTGTTGAATCTAGATGGCAGCAGCAGCTCGCTATTTTTGAAAGAATTTAAATCCGATTTTGAAGTTCAAACAAAACCTACCTTCACAACAAAAACTACAGTAGCCACTCGGGTCGAACTTTAGGTTAAGGTGTACAGTGTACTTGCTTGGATTGGTCTGTCAATGGGTGATCCGTTACAAACCAATCTTCCTCCATGCCTCAGAAAGCACTGCTGTTGGTCCCGGCTGTAATTTGCATACCTTTGAGAATTGATAGTCAATGTCCCGAAGGTCTTACATCCAGACTTACACAGTTGGAAAAGGCCAGGCACATGTTGATGTTATATTTGCTCCACGTTATGCTACAGAGCACAGTGCGGTGTGATATCCGCCTCAGGCACAAGTGACAAAACTGCCTGAAACAAATTGTATGAAAACATCAGAATTCCACCTAGCAGACTTTTATTTTTTCGGTTATTTACTGGCTGATACCTACGATATGAAAAGTTCAAAAGATTTGTGCTGATTTGTGGTTCAATCTAAATTGTATTGGTGGGATCTATTTGCTTAGCCTGAGTGCAGTCATTGGATACCTACGACGTTTTAATTTGGCACCGCAGTTTTGAATATCGTTGAGAATCAGTCAGGAAGTGAACTTTAACTGTCTATTCGTATTAATCAAATGTCATAAAGTAACGGTGCAGAGCAGAGATTAAGTAAGCACTTATTTGTGGGCTAGTTGCATTCGCCATTCAGACAAGACAATTGCTCCGTGGGCGCGTGATTCAAAGGCAACTCACCCACCCACTGCCATGTATAGGCAAAGGCAACGGGGCCTTGCGCAACCCACGTCTGGCGCGGGTATAATGCCTTTAACTGATCGGCTTTGGCGATCGATAATTCGGTAAGTAAGCAATTGTTATTTAAGGAAAATTGTTTATTTAGATTTTAAAATTGGTCAGTAAGGGCCCTTGTCCCCTGATTTTCTAGCCAGCTGTACGAGTTTTCTAAAAGTAGTTCTGGATTTTGTGAAATTGGTTTAGTAGACTCACCAAGAGGTTAGAGCAGTATGTTGTAGTTTCTTTCATAGTTCTAAAAAGAAGGGGTGTAGGGCTCAGTGCTACCTAACCCCTGGGCAGTGGGGACTAGACTCCTGAATAAGAGATTCAAGCTCGCCCAAAACAGAAGCCTCTTTATCCCCGAGAAGAATACCTACTCTTATTTTCGTACCTTCGGTAGCTGGAAGTCATCACCCAGCTCCTGACGCCCGGAGTGAATCCCGCGGCGGCTGGGTGGGTTTCAGGATCAAAGTCGTACTGTAAAATAAGCACAGTAAGGAGGATGCGTAGCCGGGGATGTGTGTGAAACTAACCAATTTAGTAAGTGAAGTTGGTAGGTAAGTGAAGTGATGCTTCTTTTTCACAGCTTGAGCTAAATTAGGTATTGAATCATAAAGTTTTACCGAAGAGGACAAGGTCGTCTGCTTAATTGCCACAGGTAAGCACCAATATTAATACCGCTGTAAAAAGTGTTTTTCAGGGTTAACTTTAGTTAACTAAGTATTCTTACAAGACCAGTTGAAAACCAGCGTCAGAAACTTGTTATCCGACAGTTTGCTGAAATGGGCCTACCTACTTGGCTCAGCCGTGAGACATGTCTCAACACCTCCTTTTTGTGTTTAGGTATTTTTTCTTTCTTTGTTTAATGCTGTGTGCAGAAGACTTGTGTTTTTTTCTTTCTTCTTTCACTATTATATTATATAAAACTTTTTGTAATTCATAGGTATCATACTTTTTTACGAGCTACTGAATGTTTTCTAGTTCAATTATAGTAACTTCGCAAGAGTTTTTATCAATAAATTTAGTTAATTATGTAAGACAATGAACAACGAAAGACTAATTTCATATACTTAGTATAATTCTTATAATTTTTATAATTCTTTCAATAGTTTTATTGCGTACTCAATCATTCCTGAAAAAGTAATAGTTTTTGCACTACCGTATCTACTTTAATTATTCATAGGTTGATCTATAGATATGTTACTTTCTGCAATTTAAACATCTCGTTATAGGTATGTGTATAGTTAGATGTATGACCGTGGACAAGGCGAAAAAGGAGTTTGTAAAGATTGTAGTAAGTGGTGTTTTGTGGTCTGCCTATCCCGTTGGAAGAAAATGCTGAGTCTTATTTATATGTGAATGCAATTGTTTTATGTTCCTCTTATACCTTTACTAGATTCAAACCACGGTTTCGCACGATTCTTAAAAACACCCTTTGTCACTCGATTTTGATTAGTAACAGAATTTATGAAATTGGTTGAATATAAGTTTTGGAGATTACTTCCTACAGCCTTTAAAAACTTTACCCATTATAACGTAATGACAAAACATCACGCATGTAATCCCGAAGGGAATAAGCAGACCTGTACTTAGTACTAATGTTGTGTAAACATGTTAAGAAGGAAAGCCTATTGCCATCAACCGGGCTAGATCTAGACTCCGTGGTTGCAGCAGAAATCGAGCTCTAGGAGGCTCCCAGAACAGCAGACATAGATATACATATTATTCTAACATACATACAATTGTATGTTTATTTAATTGCTATCGTACCTGCGACCTAGCGACAAGCGTTAATCAGCTTCATTACTAATTACAATACAACCTAACGACCTTTAAGAATACAGATGTATTAATTTACGCAAGAATAAAACATGTTTCACGTCAGGTCGACCCATTTACACTTTTCCTCAGAATATCTGTGACTGGACATTCGAGGTCTTACGAGAAGATTGTGAGTTTACCTAAGTATGTTTCAGTCAGACCAAAATAAAACTTCGTTCATGCTATATACTGTAAACAAATTCGTCACTCCTTCGGTTAACATTGAATTGAATAAATAATTTTGTTCAGCGTATTAGTATGCACTGATTTCATGAACAAAGAAAAGAACACTTATATATTGGCAGAAAACATTTTAACATAAAAAAACCACCCTGAGGTTTCCCTACTTTGCGATATAAACGGCGATATCTTTGGATTGCGTAGATTTAGAGGGTTGATTTTTTCACAGCTCCAAGGGACAAACTACAGTATATATGGTTTTAATTTCAATTCGTTACTCGATATTTAACGAGATAAAAGGTAGAGAGAAAAAGACAGACGGACTTCAAAGTGATCCTATAAGGATTCTGTTTTGTCCTCTTGAGATACGGAACCTTAAAAATCAATTAGATATTTGGCAAAAAATATTTTAACATAAAAACTTATATAAGGATAAAGCACATACTTAAATACTAAGGTAGTTATTACATATTTGTACCTGCTCTATGTCAGCAAAAATTCAGGTCATTCGAATGCAGTAGTGCCCAATCGCAACGCAATGCATCGATGGCGGGCTCGGCTGAATCTGGAAGTTGCACTGCACCAAAATATTATGCAAATATCTGTGTCACATTAGCAAGTTGTACCTACCCTGAGATCAGTTCACTTGATTCAGTTTATTTAGTTGAAATGCGTGGGCTCTGCTTATTTATTCATGTGAATTTATGTATAAGAAGGCCTGCTTAATCTACCTATATTTTTACTTGTTTTGAGTAACCTAATATTTGTCATGTGACATCTTGAGACATGAGACATCATGTTTTATCCACACGGGAAGAGAGACGAGTTTACGCAAGTCGAAAAAAAAAACTACTCAACAATAAGTGCGTCTGTAATAAAACATCGTCCAATATTCCTACACCAAACAAATATGACCGTGTTCTTAATGGCTGTGATTTTCATGAATAAACAGAAAATGTATAAAACTAGGTCATTTTCACCTAAGTTACCCACTTCGCGCTCGCTTTTCATAGGATTACTGTCGATACACACCTGAAGCCATGTAAGTCTAGTATATTCAGAGATTCCACAATCATGAGTGTCTTTGCAAGTATGCAGCTACCGGGAATGTTCTGTGAAAATTGTGTTTTTAACCCCCAACGCAAAAAGAGGGGTGTCTAATGACATTGTGTTGACGACTTATTGATTGAAAAAAACCTTCGAGTGTTGTGAATCTCTGTTGCGGTTGATAACTAAGTACTAACTGTGTAAAAACATTTGTTATTTATTAATGGACTTTATTAGTTTTAATTCGATAAAACAAAAGTTCTCGTGGATTTACATATTAATTGATTGGATAAGTACACGTAGAGCGCAGTGTTGGTGACTAAGGTTCGTGATTAAGTAAGCAATGAGTTTAGCAGCTTTTACACCATTTTTGGTATGAGTCCAACGGTGAGATGTGAGCGCTTACGTGTCGCAAAGGTCTGGTGGGCGCGATGTGCGGCGGCGGCATCAAGGTGTGAGGGGCGCCTGCGCAGCGCGAGACACAATCCGCGAGTCAGTTGCGAGGAGCGCGCGCGCACTCTGCGACAAACGATACGAACGACTCTCGCGACCAATATTTACTTTTATGTGGCAATTGTTTGACGATATTTATATTATGTTTTTAGTTTTTATTTAAAAATATTTAAAGGTGGTAATTTAAGAATCTCCTATATCAAATAGATATAAAGTTTTTATGATAAAGTAATTTATTTTGTGGGACCAAAATGACGATAAAAAATAAAAAGACTAAGCAATCAAAGACTTCGGAAGTGACATCTTCTGGTAGTGCATCGACTAGTGTTCAGAAGACGAGTTCATCCACGTCGGTGCAGCAGAGCAGTAACACACTGCAGAAGGTCAGCTCTGGTAAGAAGGTCCGCTATATCGAGGTAAAGGTCGAGGAAGATGATCCGGTAATGATAACCGACATTTCCGACCATTCGTCGATAGCCGGCTCGACCATATCGGAGCATTACAACAGCCATCCACACTACATCATCACGGAGGCACCTTCTATCAGCGACTTGTCGCAAACAAGAGCACTGGAACATCATGTAAGTGACATGGCACAGTCAACTTCGGGCGAATATGTCTCTAATTCGGTGCTACAGGAGTCGTCCTCGACCCATCAACAGAACGCCAAAACCGAAACATTCCAGACTTCATCGACTTCTGTTCAGCAGTCGGGTTCTAGTCACAGCCAATCATTTGACAGAACTGCAGATTCTTCTGCTCCAAATCAAACTCTCAACACAGGTTTCATAGATAATGTCTCGAACTCTAACACATATTTGAAACGATCTCAAAATGCAAACACTACTAATTCTTTTCTTCAATCGGAGCGACAGAGTTTAGTGAATCAATCGTCGACATCTACGTCCAAGGACCAACAAGACTTGAAACAAAGCGATAGAGTAACTTATCGCAACTCTCCTGAACCATCGCAGAGGACCCAGACAGTTCGGTCAGATACCTCCAATTTCTACGGAGGTGAAGGCAGCTTGGACAAACGAGGTAACACTAAAGAATATAGTAACACTTCACAAACAAATGAGACTAAAAGTAGCAATGTCACAAAATCTTCATCATCCTCGTATGTTGTTGAAATTGTTGACGGTAAAGAGCGTATTATAGATAGTTCCAAGAGGGAATGGGGAGATGCCCAAGAACATGCATCAAAAGAAGCTTATGCAAGCGTTAGTGGCACCGATATGAAGCCACAATCTGCCCACAGCACCCAGAACTATGACATGAAATCAAATTATGACACAGGTAAAGATGGAAGGAAACCAACAAGCGAAATGATCGTTAAAGAAGACTCTAAATTTATTAAGGATGGAAATCAAATGACTTCACATTCCAGTATAACTACAGAGAAAGATAACGTTGCTAAACATAAACAATACATAACGAACCGCGATCATTTACCAGCTGATCAACAATACATTACAAGCCGCAATCAAATGACAACTGATCAACAGTATTTTGCTAATCGTGATAATTTAACTTCCGACCAAACGCAAAACACAACTCGTCAATATTTAACATCTGATCAACAGCAGAACATCTCTCGTCAACAATTGACATCTGATGAACAACAAAATACAACTCGTCAACATTTGATATCTAATCAACATTACACTAGTCGTGATCAGACTACAACGGATCAACAGCACACAACTCGTGAACATACAACGTCTGATCATCAAACATCATCAGTCAAAGATGATAACTACCAGTCGAAGAACGTTTCTAACATTACCAATAGAAACCGTAAAGATATTATTGACAATGTCTCAACTAATCAAGAGAGAGTTGACAATCGACGACGCAATATGAATCAGACAGATTCCTCCAACTTTTATGGTTATGATGCTACCATTCAAAACGAACTGAGGAAAGTAGGCGACATATTACAGGTGCCTAATACAGAAAATATTAACTTTTCCACAAAAATAATGAAAAGTAACACTAGTAGTGCTCAGCAAGCCTCAACTTCTTCTTATGTAGTTGAAATTGTTGACGGCAAAGAACGAATCGTAGACACTTCTCACAGAGAATGGGGAGATAATAAAGAACATTCTACTTATGAGAAAAGTCACAATGTCAGTGGTACAGATATGAAACCTCAACACGAATATTCGCGACATGTACTGGATAAAGAATCTCATTATGACACTGGTAAAGACGGAGTACCAAAAAGTTCCCTTGAAGTATCGGAGGAATCAGCGTTGTACAAGAATGGAAAAGAAATTGCCTCTACTAGCAACCGATATGGAGGTGATTTTACTAAGAAGAAAGCTATAATCGAATATGTCACTGATACTGACGATGTGCATAATAAACACATTCATGATACGACTGATCAAAATGTTCACACGACGACAACTCATAAGACGTCTACTGATACCCAGTCTCACATAAAAGATGTTAGAGACGTCAAAGAAACTACTGATTTTGTGACTACGGAGAAAGAAAACTTAACCAAAGAGACTTCATCCACCACCACGTCTCAAACGAAAGATAATTTGACCACATACGAAAGGAGTACCGGGACATGGAATGGAAAGTTTGTTTACGAAACAGATGATGATAGGCCTAAAAGACCTAAGGAGATGTCGCCGTTCGGCAGACCTGAACAGCCAAGACACCACTTAAAGCGACAAGATACAGAAGAAAACATTATATTGTCATCAAGAGACATTAAAGATTTTACATCTATTAGTGACTTGCGGAAGATAATTGAGACCTCAAAGTTTAACAAAGATGTACGAGTAAGCAATAAAAATATTGTGATTAACAGGAACATTGATGACCGCGTCTTAAAGGAGATAATCGACACTGTTAAGAAATATCCATTCAAGAGGATTGAAAAAGTAACATTCGGAACTAAAATAAACGAAGATGTAAAAGATCTTTATGAAGGACTTGATTCAGAAGAAACTACTGTATTATCTACTACTACAGGTGAAACAACTAGGAAGGCTTTCGAAGTAGAAAAGAAAAGGAGCCAAATTGAAGTCACCCGTTACGTAACTAAGAATGGAATTACAAGAAAAATAACGACATATGAAGATGCTAAAGAAGATGACAAGATCAAAACGGACGTCTACGTCGACAAGAGCGCGTTAGACTTCAAAAACTTGGTAAGCAAACATATTATTTTCCATGATTAGGATTATTAATATTTTAACCTGATTATGTGCAGCTACTTATAGTTCAAACAACTACTTATAGTTCATCTTTAGTAAAAAATACACCAGTTAAGCTACATTTCTGTAAAACTTTTGCATCACAATAATGTAAACTGATAGTTTTATATCTATTTTTGTTTTATCTGCATGGAGAAAAGCTTTATAGATTATCTAGAAGTGCTGGAGATAAAAACTTTACATCCATTTCAGCGCGATGTCCAAACGACCGAAGACGTTATTCGAGAATACGACGTGGTGGACCGTGCTATCACGGACACCACGAGGGAGGATACCACCGTCAGCACCGTCTACGATGAGAAGATCATCGACGACAGGAGAACAATGCGAGACGACAGGACCACCGTCGAGGAGACCGTCATCATTGACGAGACGAGACGTGAGCCTAGAGGCGGCCCCAAGAAACCGGAGAAGACTGTCAATAAGGAACAGTGTATCTGTGAAATCTGCACTTGTGGGTGAGTAATCACTATTTTTGTTCTAATCACACCTTTTGACACGATATCGGTAATTTCGTACGATTATGTGGATAATAAACAACTAGGCCAAATGTTGATGGTCGCTTAACTAGCAGAGCATCCTATGCTATATACATCCACTAGCAACAGCATAGGTAATTGTCATTCTGACTGCAGTTAGATTGATGAATGCTCACAGCTATTAGCGTTCCATGTTAGAATGTTAGATTCGAATGCTTATTAGGCTTTGTATGTGGTATTATTGCTAGTTAACGTACGTGTTTGGTGCTGAACATATGACCTTTTTAGTGTGTAGTGTTATCGTTTACCAAAAATATTAAATGTTTATGTACATAAAATGTTTTTTTTAAGTTGGCTCAATAAAAAATAATGACGTGATTCAAGTTTAGTAAAAAATATTTTAACAAGCTTTTGTACAAATATATTATACTAGCTGTTCCACGCGGTTTCACCCACGCTGCTCAGCACCTGTTGGTCGTAGCGTGATGTTATATAACCTATAGCCTTCCTCAAGAAATGGACTATCCAACACTAAAAGAATTTTCCAATTCCAACCAGTAGTCCCTGAGATTAGCGCGTTCAAACAAACTAACTCTTCAGCTTTATAATATTAAGTATAGATTTGGATTTATGCTTAAAACTTATCGCCATCAATATTATCGAGTTAACCTTCTCTAGACCAGCATTATTCGGGACCACAATGACAAACCCCGTCACACTGTTATTGCATACATTCAAGATAATGTTGTCAGGTGCGCCACTAATATTGAGATAAAATTTGTAGGTCTTATACTGATAGCGTCTATCTGATAATATGGGTCATAATAAATTATAAAGAAAATGCAACGAACAAAAAATACTAATGACAACGGCTTTTTAGAAAACTATTTCATGTATCAGCTGTTCAAAGAAATTTTAACGATTTTGGCGTAAGAGAAGCATTAGCAGCAAAATTATGTGTGGCATAGTGACTCAACTTATTCCTTTTAATATCGAATCAAGTTCACAGATTAAGTAATTGGAATGTTAGAAAAAGTAAAATAGAGAACGTGACGTTACATTACGCTACGTAGCCATGACGTAACGATTTATTTTGGTAATATTTCTTTCGTATTAACGCCGACGACGACTTCGCTGTGTTTATCACCTTTGTTTACATGTGTGAGTGCGCTCCACGGTGACCGTGAAAAATCATCTGTGTAGTCACCTTTGTTTTTTGTTACATTGAAATTCAATGAATACGGACGGAGTGTGTGTTACAATGATTCAATTATATTAACGGCTATTTCATGTCTGACATTTTACCAAATTACTTTGAAATATGGACAGATATTATATATTTCTATAACAATCTACCAAATAGGACATGTATTCTTGGAATCTCGTTACGGTCACCAATTGTGTGGCACGATGATCTGTGACATGACGGTCTGCCTAACGAGGTGTTACTTACGCAATCCCTTCTCACAACTAAGTACTTCTAACCGAATGCCTCAGACGAGTCATCGTCACAGTAATGCCTTGTTCGTTTAACACATTGCCTGCTTGATTCACTGCTGAGTTATTGATCGCTACCATGCAGATTAAAATTTATTTTCGTTGTAGCACCATTGAGAAATTACCAGTGTCTTAAGTTTCAATTGTTTTTGCATGATCTATGATGGTTAGCTTAGTTTTCGTGTTATCGTCCAGAAGGCTAGTCGTAACTACAATGCAGTTTCGAATATGCATTATTCTGAATGCTTTATTACTTAACCCATGTTTAGCACCAAGAAAATGGAAACAAAATACTTTTGGAGAAAATGTTTAAAAATGGTTTAACTATATTAGCAATTTATTTAAAAAAAACCATGTCCGTTGACTAGATCTTATGCATCTCGCTAATTAACCATTTTGCGTGGGTATACATCATCAATGAATATTTATTAGCCTAGCCTAGTCCGTTGTCCTGGCATATGTTTGACTCCAACCGTTCTAGATACTTGTACCTTAACGAATCTAATCTATAGTCCGTAGTGTGACAACACATGTGTACGTATACAATATTGTGTTTTACAGTCATCGTCTATGAAATGCTTTGATTTTCATCGTACTCGCATCTGGCAGAGTGCCTAGTCGAAGTAAATATTTTTGTTCTCGCTTCTGTATTTCCCCAATGTCAGGGACATGCGGCCTATTCCAAGTGTGTATTGAAGTGAATGATTTCTCAACTTAGCGAGAAGTAATATTTATTGGTTATAATGTATATGAGTCATGCTTCTACTCTATCGGTTTAGCAACAGCCTTTTATTACTTGCCTCGCTCATACGTGTGTGGGTTGTATTTCGAATAATGCAATTAGTATCGCCCTCGATCTGAAAATTGTATTATACTTACGTATTCTGTCTGTGGTCTTATCCTCGGTATCCTGACTCTGGTCATTAGAAAGTCATTCACATTGTTATGCTGTTGCGTTCATCGTTAATTCTGTGCTTCATTTAGACAATTTTTCCATTAAGCTTAAATGTCATTACTGTGGGCACTACAGATAATATTTCTATTTTCATTTATTACCAACTTGTTTTGTTTTTCGGTTGATTGTGACAACTGTTAACCTGCAATGATGATAATTACTGCCAATTACTTTTAATGGAACGCTCCAAACAGCTCTGAAATTTGTGTCAATCGAAATATCTATCTACATAACCACGGACCAATGTAGAGCAAATAGGATTAACTACTGACTAACAATAGTATAAAAAAGATATCGTATCTGTTGTTATCTACCGTTTCTTATTTAACAGTTTTTTGATTAATACAATTACATAACATAGCATTGAAAACGATAACAGCTAATGTAGCTGTAATGTACATATAATATTTAAATCATTCATAAATAAACCATAGATAAAAAAAAAACGGAACTGACTATCTTAGAAATCCTTCCTTTTAAGAAAAAACGTTTAAGTAACAAAATAGATTATAATATAAGTCATGATGATGTCAGCTAACAAATAGACAATGATTCCAGTAGACAAAAAGTCAACAGTAGCAATATTACGTGTAGGTGGTACGTATAAACAGGTAGACAAACGTACATTTGTTCATATGAGTGGTTTTGTGGATGACTGTGAAGCAAGTGCGTTCGTAGGTCGCGAAGCTACTCGAGCGCATCGTACTTCCTCGATTACGATAATAGGTGCTCCAGTGCTACTGTTATCATTCCCACATCTGATCAAATAGTGAATATGACTATAAGCTTTTGAAACTGCAATGACATTTCTATAGGCCGATTAGTCTAAGGTAAAGTGTAAACGACGCTTGATGTGTTACACTGATGCATCATTAAAAATGTTTCAGAAATAAAATAATGATAGTAATAAGTCCATGCATATAAATTTTAATATAACTGTTAACTTTAACAATAGTGGTATTCATAAAGCTAGTCCTAACTCCAAGTTAATCAACTATAATGTCACGGTACTAAATTACCTACATATTTTTTTAGATAGAGATTATAATTTTATATGACGATGACGGAATACCCAGTCTATCATACAGAGTCAAGATAAGCTCGAAGTTAATTTCGAAACACACCTAGTCTGAAACGTTGGCGGATCAGTACCAACTACCGAGTCTACCGACCTATTAAAGGATTACAGCAATAAATTGTCAGTTTTGAAATAGTTGGACAAAATGTGTCTCGTTCGCTGCCCACTATGGCATTACATCACGCCATAGCGTGTGTTCTGTTACCAGTGACCGAGCACGAAGGACACTTTTGGAATTAAAGCCAAACATAAAACACCTGACATTAACGTTGGTATTACATACAGTGTCATAGGAATCTCGTTCCAAAACGTATACAATTAAGATGTATTTTCTATTTAATACAACATACTAAATTCATACTTCTATCTAGTTAGCTGTTGCAAAACGTTTTCTTATTTAGGTTGAGGAACAGTGTTATGGTACCATATCGCACCAGGCACCTCTATCTAGCATCATCTATCTACGTTCTACGTATTTTCGTATTATAAGACAGATGATTTGGTTAATTAACTTCGATTAATTTCAATCAGACGTATAAATTAACGCTGATTGAAACTGGTAATCGTAAAATTAAATGGCGTCGTTTTACATCAACTCCAACGTTCAATCTCTGTGGCCGATGAATCTCCTTTGACAGTTAAAAAAAGTAACTATGGTTTTGATATAAAATTCCTACCCGGGTACTGATTTACTAAAGCCATCCTATTCATAGTATCCATAAAGTCTTTTTTTATCATTATTAACTTCAGAAATATTAAGTCCACCAATTTGCTATCCTGACTATCTTCTGCTCTACTAATTAAGATTTCAGATAAGTTCATAAGCAAGTCGACTCACACAATAAAAACGCGGAAGCTTTCTCTTCTCATAATAATTAATTTATCGACATGTTAGAATCTTAAAACATTTTCCCATCCGTCGTTGGCTCCGCAACTGATTTGTAGGAGTCATTATTATAATTTACCTACCTTATATAGAACACACATTTTGACGCGTAATTTTCGCAATTTTCATGATTAATTTATAAAGTTACATGAGGCAAATGATCAGCAGTGTTTCCAGTTTTTATTGACAGGTCTATAACGGGTGGCTAGAATGAAATCAGAACAAGTTTCGCGATAACACTCTTGAGAAAGCAGTCAGTTTCTCCTTTCCTATTTTATAAAATATTAACATTTTGCGACTGTCAACAACATGCTTAGATTATTACAAAATATTAAGGTAGCTGCTATACGGTATTTCCATTCCATTGTGCGTTGAGTCGTACATTTTCATAGTTTTGGAGTACCAATCAGATTTATTCTAAATTTATTGTACACAAACTTCGAGAATACTCTAAATTTTAATGCAAAAAAAATAATATTGCAAATGGTACGATGATTATTCATGATAAAAACAGATAAACTATTAATCTTTTATTTTTCCAAAATAAATTATGCAGTCTGATAAGATTGTGTGAGAATGCTTGTCAATTTTTATCATTACTGCAACTGCTGTATAATCTGCGATAATACATAAGATAAGTCATTTTATTAAGTAATACTTATGTACAAGTGTTTGTTGTTTACTACTTCTTGTAATTGATTAAGTTTAGAGTTGTATTATTATCTTGCGACCTTCTTTTTAGAGTTGCGTACGTCAAAAAATAGTGGACCCTTTTTGGATCACTTTGTTGTCCGTCTGTTTGTCTATCTGTCTGTCATGGACATTTATCTCGGGAACACGTGGAGGATTCGAGTTGAAATTAAAACCAACTCTATGGTCCAACCCTCTAAGTCAAAAGACATAGCTGTTTATGTCCGAAGTTCGTTCGGAATTCTCGGTTCGCAAGTCTGACTCGCTCTTGGCCGCTTCCTTTTTTTACTGGTCGAGTAAAAGATTAGTTATTTTGCCAGTTTGGGGATTTATTCTTTATCACACAATCCACTGAGCTTAGCAAAAAAAATACTTGGATATAAATAGATAGTGAAGGTAAAGTGCGACTTAAAAACGCATTAGCGGTTACCAGTGCTAGGCCTGCTGTGGCTGTATAGTTTTTATGTTGGCTTGACATGACAAGGTAAATAATCTCCCCGAAGCTAGCTTTATGAATTTAGCCCCGATTTCGCCGTTTCACGTGCAAACAGTTGAGTAGTCTAATAATTCGTTGTTGAAGAAATTACAAATTTGGATATGGAATTGGAATGCATTTACACAACGAAATTCAAAAAGACTCATAAGCATAATACTTACTAATGTTATAAAAGCGAAAGTGAGTTTGTTTGTTTGTTACGTCTTCACGCCAAAATGGCCAAACCAATTTTGCTGAATTTTGGTACAGAGATAGTATCGGGACCCTGGAGACGGACATAAGCTATTTTTTTTAAAGTGAGAAATTAGGGAAGAAAAGTGAAAACTTAGCTTTGCTATTACAATAAATAAGGCGCAAACTACATACCTGTAGTTTTTGCACTTGCAGGTACTTTGCTTTTGCAGGTACCAGCAAATCAGGAAAGGGGTACTGTGTTACCCCGAATTTAATGCGAGTGAAGCCACGGGCAAAAGCTAGTCAGATATAAGTAGGTAAACAGTTTTATAAACGCTGACACATATAGTGCATGGAAAAAAATCACAATAAGTAACGAATATATTTAAATGATTAAGCACCAAAGTATTACGTAGGCCTCTATTATTAGTTGCGCCAGGCGTGGCCTTCTGCTGACCTTACTGTCTGAGAAACAACACAAGTGCATTATTCACTTGCATCTGTTCATTTTGATGTTGTTTTAATAAAGGTTCTTTCACTAATTTATTATGTACGTATGACATTTTGTTCATCATCTTACGCGTGCCTTGCAACTTTTTGTTGTTGTTGTTGTATATTTAACTAGCTGCACTCCGCGGCTTCACCCACGTATACTGAGATATTAAACATATAAAACTTCCTCTTGAATCACTCTATCTATATATTGCTGAAAACTACACTAATTTATTTTATACTACGTTAATCAACTACCGATGCACACTCATATTATTTTTTAACCAGAATATAAAATATTCACAAAAATAATGACGAGGTCGTATGACTTAAATGTTCGACCCCTTTTGGGGCCAGTACCGAGCCAGCGTAGGTTTGAATGTCGAGCCTCTGAAGGGGTCCCTACCAAACTATACGGTTACGATAACCGGCAATGAAACAACGATGCTCTTTGAAGAAAATAAGTTATTTTTAATCAAATTCAGTATGTTCTTTTACACACCTTAAGGTAGTATTTGATTTAGGTAGGTATAGTTAAGCGTGGCTGAAAATGTCAATAGGTACTCTATGAAATCAGGTCAGAAACTTTAAACGTACATATTATTACAACGATCAAAGTTAGAGAGCCTCGTGACTGTGCCAATGTATATCTTTTTATGTAGTCATTATCAGTATAAAACGTTCCAGTTAGACGTGAACTCCGTCTGTAACGTTTGTCTATGATCTGTGACATATTACTTAGTGAGTAAGATCTATCTTCGTGCATAGACAAAGAATCGATCATTCGTCCCGGATTGGCTCGCGACACGTCACCTGTCCTTGTCGGAGTGCACGACTGATGATACTGATGTCAGTTGAAGCCGAGATAAGCTCTGACAATACAACGTGTTTTCACATTCCAACTAACTACAACAGATAGTGTTTTAACTGGGTCTTCTAGGCTAAACAAACATGCATATTCTTAAATCAGTACAGTAATTCGATGTTTATGGACAAGTTGATAGTTTGGGGTCGTATTTGGAAAGTATCAAACTCTTTATACCCTCTTAACCATTCGCCAGTCGGGTAAAAATTAGAACATATGGGAAACATAAAATAAGTATGTTACTTAGAAAGGGTTTTAAGAATAGAGGCAGATAAAATAAAATGGATTGTTTGAAAAACTAGATGAAATGTAGGAAAACTCAACCGATGACTGTTAGAGATATAAGTAGGTATGATATACAAATTCGGAGAAGGGAATTAGGACTGTGATGATGATGATTCAAAGTAAGAAATGCAGAGGCAGATAGTTAAAATGTCACGTTAGTCTTCAGTTAATTATATCGAAGTACACATCACTCATTTCCTAGAACCATCACAGCATACCAATTCTAGCGTTAGCTATTTTTAGTAGTGTTTGCAATGAGAGAAAAATGTCGTCACTTGCTGTTCGTCGTGTATTGTATTTAAGTATTCAAATAAACATGTAGTCAGACTACGTGTCCATTTGAATAAATACATTATTTTCAATGAACGAGCTATTCTACGAAATGATTAACAGTTTATACATTTCGCAACTTTTTAACCTTATTGAGAATAGCTCATTCGCTTAGTCAGACGATCTAACATAACCTTCATACAATAACACCCGTTCCGTATTTTATTGATTTTAGCTAGCTAACTTTTGAATAATGAAAATAGCGTTGGCGGTAAGACAATATAATGGTAGCGTGTTAAATAGGTCGATCAATTCCGTGATATATTGCCGCATTCATAGGTACGTTGGATCATAGTCGTGTGCTTTGATATATCTTATTCCCACTCTGTGAATAATCATGACGAGTTATCCAATTTGCATATTTGCGTCATAAACTGACTACTTTTTCGAAGACCTATCCATCTAATTTGTAGAAGTCAACATTTTCCTTAACTGAACCACATAACAATACTTATGATGGGTACAAATGTTCCTAGAAGAGGAAAAGGAGAGTCGTATTTTGTAGGGGTCAGATAAGACAAGATTCAGGCAAGAGCAGGTCCAATAGGTAACAGAAAAGTATTAGTATAGAAAAAGCTGTAGAAATGAATTTAAAGGACAGCAAGACAGAAATTCAACTGTAAATACCTAACTCAACAGCTTTCATTAATGGTCCAACAAACAATCCTCGTAAGGAACCATAAAATGCCCGTCTCCGAGGAGTTTCATTACAGATCACATCAATTATGTGACTTCTATCGAGAACTGCTGTTGCAGTTCTAGCTTTAATTAAATCAATTAATTACCGTTCATAAATACGGATTTAATTAGCAGTGTCAGCTATTTACTGCTCCGCTGGCTGACAGTCATGGTTGGTTCGGGAAAGCGTACGATACCACGAACAGAGTTCGTTGGGACGTGGGAGATCGTAGATTCGGCTTGCGTCCGCGCAGGGTACTCGACTGTGACACATGAGGCTTACGTGAGCAACCACCGTGACTGAGAGAGTTTTGTTATAGCTTGCAACACGTTGTTATTGACTACTGTGGTCCAGAAAGGGCTTTATACAGCGCTACTGGTTCATCGTTCTCTGCTTGTTCATTTGTTTGTACGTAACGGGCCGTGTCCAAAGCAAATCAAATACACAAATTAAGGAGTCTCATTTTATCATTGCCTTTATGCCATTTGGTACGGGGTCGACGCATCATGTCTTTTTCTTCTCCTATTCTTCTGTATCATGTCAACAGTCATTTCTCTTCGACCCATATTCGATATCCAGCTTTTTCCAAGAATATGGGTCATGGCTCTATTGATGACTACCTACTACAGGATTTAGTTCAAGGATACAAATAACAAACTACAAGCGGTTTGAATCATTAATGATAAACTTTTTGTTAGGTAGAATCTGGAATTTATTTGTGCTTTTCCTCAACATCTTTATTTGTATAATTCAGCTTAAATGCTTTGCGGAAAATGCATATAATTATGCATACATATAAGGATATAGGAAAACCAAATGATTAGACTAGACTTAAGTACGTCCCATGATTTCTGTTTCCGTTGACTTTGTAGGATGTTGTGTGTTAGGTACATAGTGTGTTTATGTGCTGTCCTCATAATTGTCACGTTATTGATCACGTTGTGTGATCGTCTGATGTCATTTGTGGTTGAGCTCACGAGGGCAACGATACTAACTCGCGTGATCCCAGTCATTTGTGCAGGAATTGTACGTTGGAGCTTATTGTTGTTTTTTTTTTAAATCAGACTAGGTATTCTGATTAATGCTTGTTTCAGCATTGCTAACAAGTTAATAAAGTCAGTTATTAAAGTAGGCATAGCTGAGGTATTTCTTTTAATCATTGTTTGTTTTGTTCTTAAAACAGGTAGTTTTTGTATGTAATTTGATGTTTATTTCAAGGTTTGAAGAAAATAGGTATGTGAAGATGATTGATAGCACCATTATAAAAAATAATAACACAATAATAATTAGCGGTACAAAGCTTATTACATGTAACATCGAACGTGACTCGATTGGCACTCGCACGATTAGAGCATTCTTCCTTTGCATTCAGGACACGTCTACACCACAAGATGGGTTGACAAGTAGGATAGCCATATCAAGAATCTACATTCTACAAAGTAGGTTGAAAAACGCATAGGAAACCAATCAAAGGTAAATGTGGTAACGTGGGCCTTTTTTTGCCAATCAACCTTCAGAATGACCGGGATGAAGCAGTTTTGTCGAAGTATACAAATAATTTTCGGGCGAGAGCGCTGTAAAAAGTTGGTTGGAACCTGTTTCTTTTATATCTGTATAGCTACAGAATTTAAATGAGACGAATGGGTTCTGCTATGTTATCATTAACGTTCAAGGTTATGTCTACATAAAAGTAATAATATGTATCTAACATTTTAAGAACGCGTAATCTTAAAAATATTTTGTATTGGAACTTGATTTTCCTTTTGGTAATTCCACAACATTGTTTTCGTATTGTTTGCATAAATCAATGATTTTGTTTTGAATTTAGATGTGTATTTATACGTCTGCGATTGTTTGATGTCGAAAGTCATTGCCTTTACGAATGCACAAACTCGTTTCTAGCATAACTAGAAGTATTGTATGCAAATCTCAGGTGGGAACAGGCAGGCCACGCCATACATGACTGACATCCATAAAATCTGGGGTGCTGGTTCTATGGGGCTGTGTGCCGTAGGATATATTGCAAAAGAACCTAACACGATAGGTCTTTAAAGCTAATTTCAGATGTGATTTCTTTTGGCTTTATTTTTGTAACCGAGCTATTGCAAAGAGCAAATATACTACTAATGCTAGTTTTAATGAAGCCGGTATCAATGACTGTGTGTCTGATATATTTTAAAGATATCTTTGAAACTTTATATACAACTAGACCATGACAGGTTGGGCCATAGGATATTTTTTGTCTCGACTTTATGTTTCTATGCACTAGCTTACATACAAACCTCCAAAGATTACAGACAAATGAAGTATGATATAACTCGACCATTTTTAAATTTTTGCAATGATGTCATGCTCCGATATGGTAAGAATTTACGGCTTAAGATAAAAACCAGTTCTGATGTACTTTGCACCACAGACAATTGCATTCGCCTTCACAAAACGGTGATAATAAACCTCAATTTGAAATTGCATGATGATGTTCACCTGTCGTCTGCCGGTTGGTGAGATGGTGATTGACTGATGCAGACGATAGAGCTAACAAGAATAACAAGTAAAGTGCCCCGGCGTACATTAGGCGCCCACTCGTCACTAGATCCTCAATTGAAAAATATTCTTCGTCGCTAAATTGACCTTAGAACGTCCTACATCTCGTCTCGGAATAGGAAGAGCTGTCTTCTAATACGACATCAATGTTTGCGCATGTTACCAAATTAGGAGAGCTCTGCTAAAGATATAGTGCCTACATCCTGTAATTCTGAGAAACACAACCCAAACTTGTTTCCCAATTATTTGTTGTCTGGTTTATGTTTTGTAACTCAACAAATACGAAAGGAATTAGTTCAATTTGGAGTTGTAGCCCACGCTTGTTTGTGTTGGGATGGGCTTCTGTGTGTTGTGTTGCTTTCTTCTCGTGACATACAGCATTCTCATGTATTTTATTACAGCGTGAGAGTGATGTAAAAAGCCGGGTATTGTATACAAAATCGGCACGCCAATTAGAAAGATACGTGACGTGTAAAATGGTGCAGGCTGCGACCTCAGGCGCGGTATTCGCGGCGATGATCTCACTGCTCGGGCCCACGTCCTCGCCTCGCTCAAACTCGTTTGTTGTTTACTCGTGTCGATGTAAGAACTTAACGTTTTCGAACACAGGACGTTCAGTATCAAGTCAGATGAGGTTTACGTCATGCAAACACTATATTTTGACTTTTATTGCCACAAAATGCCTTACATCCTTATTTAAACGTAGCAATCTTGTCGTCCACCGAGCGCGGCTGTGGCTTTCCGGAATTCTATTTTCTGCCACGGTGTTTCTCTATTTGGTCGTTTTTTGCCTTTGCTTTAAGGATTTGAATATTAACTCGGCTATTCCGACACGAAGCTGTTTTTATGATTTACTCGTAGAGCGCTATTATGTTAGTTAAGATGAAATCGGTTTTTTGTGGTGCATGGGAAGTCAGCGAGGTAACCAACCAATGGCGAATTTCAAGAGCAAAATCATTAAACACAGGAAACTGTGCAGTCAGTTTTCGAAACCATTAAAATACTAGGTATTGTAACGTTTGTAACCACAAGCGCCATATAGATTTGTCGAGGACAAAACTCGGTTTGATGTGTGAATGTAATTTGATCATATTACAAAAAAAAGAGATCATGACTGTAGTCACACTGTATCACAGCCGCTGTTGCGTCATTTTGAGAATTACATTGCGTGCTAGCCTGTTCTGTGTACAGACAGGTAGGCCATATGGTCGACGACCTTGCCTAGCACTGGCGGCGGTGACTGGCAAACTGTTCCTGCACCTACACACAAATCGTTTCCGATTCTTCACACCCGTTTTGAAAAATATCACTTCATATTTTAAAACGATATCTGCGTAGGTAGGTATACAACAAAATTTGGTATCTTGTCTTATCTATGCAAGTTTTAAAATATCAACGACCTTTCGTATTCTAAAAAGTCATAATATAAACAGTGCTGTCGTATAAAATAAATGTTTTTTTTTAATTTACTTAAAGTTTACGTAGTAACATCTATCCATATAGTAATCATGTAGGTATTCTTGTTAAGTACCACTACATTCTTTTTTTTTTATAAAACGTTGCCCCACACAAGAATTTCTCCTGTATCGTGGGTGCGTTTACAAACATACAAAGTCACATACACAAACAGCCAAACAAACATTCTATAGAACTTTTTATTATAAATTAGGTACCATTTTATTCAGATTTTAATATCGTGTGTCTGGATTCTGTATTTAAACTTGAGAACTGGTCAAACTCTACTCTACCTTCCTGTCAATGTAGGCTGTGAAATACAAAATTACTAAAATTTTTGGGAAAGATAATTTTAATTTTCTCATTCAATGTATTGAAAATTCACGATTCAGAAACCGGGTGACAATGGTAGGTAGTTCGGCGATTTATATCTCTTCAGTATAAGACGGGTGTCCATTTATAGCTGCGTTGTAAATTACTTACAAGTTTGGCATCGAGCCGTTTTTGGGTAGCTTCTAAAGGCAACTTTCCAACTCCTGCGCATTGGGGTCGAGTTTTTTGACAACCACCATAACCGTATGGTAAGAATTACTTGATTTTCTACGAAAACGAGGATAGCTACCAACTTCTTTATACGAATAAACACCATGAGAAAAAGTATAATTCATAAGTACCTATAATTAAAGTAGTGTAAACTTGCAAATATATTCGGAATCGTTACAGACAAGTTTGTACGTTTATACTAATATATTCGGACATCAAAAGAGTTAACGCCCATAAACAAACTCATCTTTTTTCCGGCTCGACAAGTTTCATCACGACGTGGTCAACCTTTTTCTCTTGCTATCACATTAGCTTTTTAGGGTTCCGCACTCAAAGGGTGAAACAAGACCCTGTTAGTAAGGCTCCGCCGTCTATCACTCTGTTCGTCTGTCACCAGAGGCTGTACCTATCTCATGAACCGTCATAGTTAGGCAGTTGACTCTTTTACAGATGATGTACCTACCTATTTCTGTTGACGCTATAACAACAAATACTAACTACTTAACAAAATAAAATAAATAATTTAATTTTCGTTATATACATAAGCTTTCGCCCGCAATTTTGTCCGAGTGGCATAGTTACTTAGGGCCGACGCTAACTTTAAACTGCGTGATGATCGAAAAAAAGTTATCTTTCTCCCCCTTTCCTCACTTTAAAAAATAGCCTATATCCGTCTCCAGGATCAAAGGCTCATCAAAATTGGTTAAGCCATTTAGGTGTGAAGCCGTAACAAACAAACAAACTCACTTTCGCTTTTATAACATTAGTAAGAATAGTAGGATGGTACGGTACCCTTCGTGAACGAGTCCGTATCGCACTTGGCCGTATTGTCTTTTAAATCCTTACTAAATACATTTCGATTTAATTTTTTATGTTCAGTTCAATTCTGAACATTGAACTTCTCCCTAAATTGACCACTATAACCGATCCCAGGGGAGATAATGACATTGGCAGGTGTTACAAAAATAATAACTGCAGTTTGATGTAATAATAAAACATTTGAGCGTTACTGACCACATCCTCGATAACAATCACGAACTAGCCCCATGCACAGTGGGGCTAGTTATTATTGTGACATATTGACCAATACAAGCTCACGTAACAATTTTGATTTTGCTGCAGTAATATGTTTGTGTAATAATCCGTTCTTTGAACGTTTGAAAATGTTGCAACAGCTAATTGTAGTATTTGTGTTTCAAAACAATCTTGTTAGTCAGAGTTCCAAGCTTAGGACGAGCTTTTAAACCAAGTAGAATTGAGCACATTTGCAATAGCGTTGAGTAACCGTCCCGATATAGAGAGGCGCCATCAACCCCGTCATCTGATACTCTCTCTCTGTGAGTCAGGCTTTAAACATACTTGATTATATGCATTTGCAGCTTGAATATAAAATTAACGATGTAGTGACCAGTGACTATGCCTATTCAGTTGCATGCTACTTGCATTTGGTCACGGCTATAATGTTATTGACAGTCGTTACAAGTAGTCAGTGGCCCGAAAGTCTGACAGCCAGTCTTACCAAAGAGTATAGTATTACCCAGTACTAACTGGGTTGTGGAGAGTTGATCCATGTATAAAATACTGGTATTCAGCTATATACGGTTAGACAGGTAGTTGATGTCGGATATTTTCTCTATCCCTACATTTCTTTTCTTGCCAGTACAATTTAATTTCTCACATTTCATTGGCCATTCTTCTCACCTACCCAATAGATTTAAGATTACGGAGGTTAATGGCCTTCGTGACTTCGGATTCCAACTAAATTCTTAACATTCGGGCTGGAACGTGCGTTGATTTTTCTATCGGGCTTTTTGAGCTATTCGCAAATTATCAAAAGGTAGCCTGACAACGAAATCTTTTCGTTGTTTGAATAACAATATGACGAGACTATGCTGTTGCTCAAATATTAAAGCTATTCAGTACGTGTTTTGCCTGAGAGCTTTCACTTTAGCTCCGTGTTACGTAATATCAAATGCCAACAGGCTTTTGGGACTACTTGGAAGATTTTGCTTCAAGGTATAGGTTTTTTTGTGGAGGTATTCTGGTAGAGGTTTTCTGAAAAAAATATCTTCAGATAATTATTTGATTAGTAGCTAAATATACATGGTGTGGCGGCTAATAGCATAATTAGTAAACAAGGTGATAATTTGCATTGAAGTTGGTGCATAAAAAGTTAAAAACTGCAACAAGTATTTACTTGATCTGTTCACAGAATAACGTATATCCATTTATAGGTTCGACAGCATGTTTACTAAAGGAGTGGTGAAGTCATAAATATTTTTATGCACTTATGTCAGGGTCTGTTTCTCGTATCCCTCATTGCCAGCTGCCTCTGATTCACGAAATCTTTCATTCATTGCGGTTCGTGTAGGCTTTTTGCATGACCTCAATTTTGATGAGAAGAATAAGTTATTTATTAACAATTTATCATCCTTTAAAAATAACCTTAACCTTAAAGTCAATGTATTAAACCATTAAGTACTGTCGATGCTGTTTTATGAACGAAACATTTTCATTGAACGATAAAATGACGTGATCAGATAACTACCTGAGGTATCTACTCCCTAATTACCTGCTTTATTCTTCAAACAAATTAATTAATCTGCACAAATACCTATTCAGAACTTTATTATAAGCTGAAAATATTTTGCCTTTTAAATCTTCAATAGGAAATTATTTTATCTACGCCTTGGGTCAATAAATTCTTCACCTCTTTCAAGAGCCTACGTGCTAGTACACCTAGCATAACTTGCAAAAATATGTCACCTATGTCACCGAAAAAATTAAACCACCATAAAGAACTAAAATGATTTTCTTATAATTCAGTTACACTAACAACAAATGTAGCCTTGTGATAAGTACATTGTTTTAGAAACCTAAATGAAAGTACTTAAGTACAATAATAATAATAATTAAAAAAGTTTTTTTAATGTATATTTTAATAATAAATATCTACCTATGTAAAAATATGTATAAAATGAATAAACGAAAAAAAACAATAAGGAGTATGACGAACAATTAATTGCACGAGGTACGAGTATAAGCTGCAAGTAAACTATTTAATTACAACTATACGCGATAATCTATTGAGGGGAAATTGTGAAAACTAAGCTGATAAGGGTTGTCGAGTCGACACGCTCAGCTGGCGGTTGCAAATTTATCAATGTGTAGAAGAAAAATCGAACTGTTATCTTTGTTGTAACTAATACTGTACGCACAGGAAGCAGTGTTTTGAGTTTAGTAGACGAATCCTGTAGTTCCGTGACACTAACGTGATCTTTGAAGTCTTAGAATTTAGTGATTTGAACCATGGTTCTAAGGTAAACAACATTTTTTTTTCATTTATTTTATAAAGCGCGTGATGACTAAAATATATATATATATATATTATTATTATTATATTGTTGACTGGTAGAAAATGCCCAAGGCATTAAGTCCGCCTTTGTACAATGTTTTGTTACTTGTGCATAAAGTTTTAATAAATAAATAAATAAATATATATATATATTTTAAATCAAAGCGTAGCGTTATCGTTTCGATCAGTGATATTGGTGTTGACTGATTTCAATTTTTAATTTAAAATAAACAAATGACTAGGTACTAAAAATACGAAAATGATCTATTACTTACAATTTTTGCCAAGATCCTGATAATTTCACTTGTATATATATATTTATTAATAAGATACCTACGGCTTTACCGTCGCACCTTATTTTGCAAAGACAATCCCACATTGTCGGCAATTTTCGCCCACACCTTGAAGCAAATAAACGAAATTCGGTTTGAGATATCGTTAGATAAGACAAAACAAAATAATCTTTTAGTTTCTAGGCAATAGATTGGAATAAATCTGACGATAGTATTATGAAATAGTACACATTTGTTTGTAATACGGCTCCACCGCATGGATACGACAATCTATGCGGCATTCATAAATCAGATGAATTGAAGTTTAGTAAGAATTGCAAGGCAAACTAGGTGTAGTGAGAGAGACTTAATACGCCGATTTTGCTTAAAAACCTCACAGTGTAATATGCTTAAATCTCTAAGGAATTGAATTGAAATCAGCGCAAACCTACTGTATGTTCAAGGAATGGCAAATACAATAACCCATAAATAAATAAATATCTTGGGACAACTCACACACAGCTATCTGATCCCAAGCTAATCAGAGCTTGTGTTATGGTAACCAGACAACTGATATACATACTTATATAATTTATAAATACATGGTTCATGGTTCTGTGTCTGGGTGTGATTTATCTATAATATGTATATAGATAAATCACACCCAGACACAGAACAAACAATCATGCTCATCACACAAAGTTAGTCCTGGGTGGGAATCGAACCCACGACCTCCGGCTCAGCAGTCAGGGCCACTAACCACTAGACCAACAGGCCCGCCATAGATGACTTGAAGAAGTTACATTTTGAGCTCAGTTAATTAAATAAATTGTCCGTTACCAATGTCCTTTAGATGACACCTAAGTGAAGTATCTATACAATGATATCTGTGTCAAAGAGAGTGGTCACATGTGAACTGACCTTTATAGGACAGGATATTGATCGAAATAGGAATAGACGCGACAGGGATTAGAATATGTTTGTTCCCCATCGCTAGGCGACTATAAACTGGAGCAAAACCATTAAAACTATCAAGTTTTGTCTTACGAACCCTTAATTTTTATGGGGCATGGAATCCTTATTGAAAATCTTGATCTAATTGGTCTATTTATCAACGAACGAATCCAATTTGTTTTGTGCGTGTATATTGTCAATAAAAAAGCGCCTTTTTCACCAACAAAGGGTACATATTCATGATTTATCTTACCTCTAGTTCTGAGGTTATTCTCAGTTCTCCTTGTAGAAAGAGGGTCGCACTGTCCGACTCGATTCATTGACTCTTTGACTCACCGCTATATCTGGATAGCCTCTTGCGAGTTGCAGACGCCTACTCCTTGCATGCACTCTGTAGGCCTGTTTTCAATTAATTTATCATTACTTTTGATTCATAATTAACTCCTTTAAAGAAGCTGTTTCAATACGGAGATCGCTTTGACTTAAAGTCGACGGCGATGACGTCAACGCTTAATTTAGCGATTGCGATGAAAGAACAGTGAAATGAATGAGTGTGATTGGAATGTTTGTCTTGATCCTGGATATATTTTTAACAAGCTTTTGTCACAGCTTCTCATGCGTTAATCGGAAATCATTCCACAGAAACGTGTGTTCCGAAGTTTACCCCCTACATCCAAGCTTATAAAGCGGTAGAATTTTGAAAACTTTACCTCTTTATAATATTTATAAGTATTGATCGATTCTAGACGAATTTAGAAAAAAACGAGTGGAGTATAATGAATAAGAATCTTTAGGTTTTAAGTTGTTGACCTTTACTGAAAGAAAAAACCCGAAAAAGATATCAAACATTGATTGGTATTAGTGTTGCATCCTGTACCAACTTTAATTTATTTGAAAGAAGTCGACTCTGAAGTAATTGTACATCACACCGATATTATAAAGGCGATTGTGTGTATTTGTTTGTTACTCCTTCACGCTCAAACGTCTGGTTTGATTTGGATGAAAATGTATATGTTGATAGTTTATACTCTGGATAAACTTGCTTAAGCTGTAAGTTATCCCGGTCTACGCGGGTAGACCCCGCGGTGCGCAGTAAGTTTATTGTACTTATATTTTTTATAACTGAAAGCGGCTGTCTGTCTTAACCTCTACCCGCCAAGGTTCATGTAAGGTTCAGTCACTGTTGCCGTGGAAACAGTAACGAGGTCACTCGAACTTTTTGATTGTAATGTTTCACATATTTCATGAAATATGTTTTATCACGTTACTGCATTAAAATACTAGTGATGCATTTTGTTTATTTATGTTTTTAAAGCTTTGATTGAATCAATATTTAGATAAAAGAATCGAATCGGGTGACAATTGGGTCAGTCATCCATTCGTCTACAAAATCAATGTCATAAATAATCTATATCCAATATGTAGGTAAGTCGTTCTTTAGAGCGTCTCTTTCTAGTTTTAATGTCCCTATGGACATCGACTAATTTGGATTATACATACCTACTTGTTGATATGAGAAGCCGCTTCAGTTTCATGAGCCGCCACAGTCGCACGGCACGGCAGTACACGCCGCGAGCTCGAAGCCGCTGGTTTCATACCAGACACAGTTCCTTGTCCTACTTTTACAATTTATGCTAAATAATTAACCAGGTTGATTAAGTTTAGAAAGTTTGCATGTCCTGACTAAAAGTTTCTTTTGGCAGCAATAAACGACTTGAACAGCGAAAGGTTCTCACAGAAGCTCAATTAATTACAATTTACATAAACTTGAGCTTTGGTTTTTCAATTTATGTTAAGTCGTATTCTCTGTGCCAAGTTTTCTTAATCGTTTTATAAATAGTTGAGGTGTGTTTTATATCCCGTTCAAAGTTATTAGCCTAGGATATGTTTCGGAGAATGTTTTTACTGGTAATAGCGACCCGGTATCAGTTACAAGGAGAACAGCTTTGAAGTGCATAGTGCACCATTGTCTTGTGTCTCTGTAACGGGAGGCAGGCGAGGTGAGCGCGATGGACGCGTGTGATGGCCAATTCACTGACGCTGCCACCTCTGCCGCTGCCCAGAAGATTCCCTTTGTCTCTTCACCCTTATCGTGTCAAAAGGTGTGATTTTAATTAGTTGACTATTATTTTATGTAACTATAACAATGTTAATTTAGAACGAATTTGCCATGACTTTACGCTCTCATTGTCTACTTTTAAAATAACTCAAGAACTCTCACATTTATTATTTGTGTATGGTCTAAACTGACATTCCGTTTCGATATTTACAGGCGTCACCGCTGCCCACACAACGATGTCCCGGAGCCATTGTTCGATGTGGAGCACACGACGAGCGTGGTCTCCGCATACCAGCGCGATTACGACGAGAAACACGTGAGCCGCACCACCGCCATTCATCACGAGGATCATCTTCGTCTTGAAGGCGACTTCCAAGAGCCAGAACGTCCTCAGTGGCAACCTGCCGAGCGACCCAAACAAAGAAAACCCGAAGATAATCTTAAACCTGAGGGTGATTTTGAAAGAAGGCAACCTGAGGAATGGCGTCCTGGCGAAAGGGTTCCCGTAAGAAAACCTGAAGATAATTTAAGACCTGAAGGTGATTTTGATAGACATAAACCAGATGAATGGCGTCCCGGCGATCGTGCACCTGTCCGTAGGCCCCAAGATAACTTGAGACCAGAAGGAGATTTCACTACCCCCGAGAAAGAGCCATGGCGACCTGCTGAGAGAGAAAGACCTAAAAAGCCTGAAGATAACTTAAAGCCTGAAGGTGACTTCGAGAGACGCAAACCTGAAGACTGGCGACCTGGTGAAAGGGCTCCTGTTAAACGTCCAGATGATAACTTAAGACCTGAAGGTGATTTCACTACACCAGAAAAGGAGCGCTGGCAACCAGCGGAACGTCCCAAACAAAAGAAACCAGAAGATAATCTTAAACCAGAAGGTGAATTTGAACAGCCAAAACAAGATGAGTGGCGCCCAGCAGAGCGAGTCACCCAGAAGAGACCCAAAGATAACCTCAGACCAGAAGGTGACTTTGAGCAACCGAAACAAGACGAATGGCGTCCAGCTGAAAGACAAACAGCTACCAAACCTAAAGACAATTTAAGACCAGAAGGTGATTTTGAGCAGCCTAAACACGATGAATGGCGCCCAGCAGAACGCGTCACTCAGAAGAAACCACAAGATAATCTCAAACCAGAAGGAGAATTTGATCAGCCAAAATACGACAAATGGCGTCCAGCAGAGCGCGTCACACAGAAGAAACCCCAAGATAATCTCAAACCTGAAGGAGAATTTGAGCAACCGAAACATGATGAGTGGCGTCCAGCAGAACGTGTAACTCAAAAGAGGCCCCAAGATAATCTAAGGCCAGAAGGGCAATTCGAGCAACCGAAGCAAGACGAATGGCGTCCGGCTGAAAGACAGACAGCTACGAAACCGAAAGACAACTTAAGACCAGAAGGTGATTTCGAACAACCAAAACACGACAAATGGCGTCCAGCAGAGCGCGTCACACAGAAGAAACCACAAGATAATCTCAAACCAGAAGGAGAATTTGAGCAACCGAAACATGATGAGTGGCGTCCAGCAGAACGTGTTACTCAGAAGAAACCTAAAGATAATCTCAAGCCAGAAGGGGAATTCGAGCAGCCTAAGCACGATGAGTGGCGTCCGGCTGAAAAACAATCACCCACCAAACCGAAAGATAACTTAAAACCAGAAGGTGATTTTGAACAACCAAAACACGATGAATGGCGTCCCGCTGAACGCGTCACCCAAAAGAAGCCCCAAGATAACCTTAAACCAGAAGGCGAATTTACTACACCGAAGAAAGATGAATGGAAGCCTGCCGAGAGACCCCAACAAAAGAAACCTACAGACAATTTGAAACCAGAAGGTGAATTCGCCAAACGACAACCTGATGAGTTTGTCCCTGCAGAAAAGGCAGTTGTGAAAAAGCCTGAGGATAATTTGCGACCTGAAGGTGACTTTACTACTAGACGGACCGACGACTACAAAGTGGTTATTGGAGAGAGAGCTGAAATCATTCGGCGTACAGACAATATTATCACAGAAGGCGAGTTTACAGGTAATAAAAATTTACATTTAACTCTCGAATCGTTTTTTATTGAAAAACACTAGTATCAAAAGTACATAGTTACTTTAGGACTTTAGAATGACATTTGGCTTACTCATAAGTATTTGTGATCTTAAATACATTGCAGAAGTTGCTTGTCGCATTGTCACCTTTGCAAGTTACAACCTCAATTCATGACCAAAATGATCTTTTTATAAAACTGTTGAATACTAAAGTACCAATTTCGCTTTTCAGATACTACAACTTCACGCACAGAGTATACTGTGAAACCAGTAGAAAGACCAAAACCAGTTCGTCGTAATACTTGGACTAAGTTAGAAGGAGATATGACTACAGAAACGACATCTCAGTCAGAATACGTTGATCACACTGATACTGTGGAAAGAACAACAATGGTCACGAAGAGAACTGATAATTTGATACGAGAAGGTGAAATTGATTTCGTTACTTCCAACCAGAAAGACTATCCAGGAAAAGTTACGCCAGTTGAACGTCCAAAGAGACGGCGTACATGGACAAAAGAAGATTTTGAAAAGTTTTATTCTACGGAAGAACTTGAAAAAATTACAACTTCACAGGAAGAGTACACAACATACGAAGAAATAGATGTGAGACAACAGAGAATTATAAGAAAGGATAACCTACATATGGAAGGTATATTTGATAGCCACACTGTATCTCATGACACTTATGGTCCAAAAGTTTCTGAAAGGCCTAAACAAAAGAAACCAATTGACAACTTAAAACCTGAGGGAGATTTCGAGCAGCCAAAACATGATGAATGGCGTCCCGCAGAGCGTGTTACCCAAAAGAGGCCACAAGATAATCTTAGACCGGAAGGTGATTTCGAACAGCCAAAGCAAGACGAATGGCGTCCTGCAGAGCGCGTCACCCAAAAGAGACCTAAAGATAATCTTAAACCTGAAGGCGAATTTGAGCAGCCGAAACATGACGAATGGCGCCCTGCTGAAAGACAAACACCAACAAAACCGAAAGACAACTTGAAACCAGAAGGTGATTTTGAGCAGCCTAAAAACGATGAATGGCGTCCAGCTGAGCGCGTCATTCAAAAGAAGCCTAAGGATAATCTTAAACCAGAAGGAGACTTTCAACAACCCAAACATGACGAATGGCGTCCAGCTGAAAGACAAACTCCAACAAAACCAAAAGATAATCTAAAACCGGAAGGTGATTTTGAACAGCCAAAACAAGACGAATGGCGTCCAGCTGAGCGTGTAACTCAAAAGAAACCTAAGGATAACCTTAAACCCGAAGGCGACTTTGAGCAACCGAAGCATGATGAATGGCGCCCAGCAGAGCGTGTCACCCAGAAGAAACCAAAAGACAACCTTAAACCAGAAGGCGATTTTGAACAGCCCAAACACGACGAGTGGCGTCCTGCTGAAAGGCAAACCCCAACGAAGCCGAAGGATAATCTACGACCTGAAGGTGAATTTGAAACCCCCAAACAAGATGAATGGCGCCCCGCTGAACGCGTTACACAAAAGAAACCTAAAGATAATCTGAAGCCGGAAGGTGACTTTGAACAACCCAAGCACGACGAATGGCGACCTGCAGAGCGTGTCACTCAGAAGAAACCCAAAGACAATTTGAAACCTGAAGGAGAATTTGAGCAACCCAAACATGACGAATGGCGTCCAGCTGAAAGGCAATCGCCGACAAAACCAAAAGACAACCTTAAACCAGAAGGTGACTTTGAACAACCAAAACACGATGAATGGCGACCAGCAGAGCGTGTTACTCAAAAGAAACCGAAGGATAACCTTAGGCCGGAAGGAGATTTCGAGCAGCCGAAGCATGACGAATGGCGTCCAGCTGAAAGGCAAACGTATTCAAAACCCAAAGATAACTTGAAACCAGAGGGTGATTTCGAGCAGCCAAAACACGATGAATGGCGTCCAGCTGAGCGCGTTACTCAGAAGAAACCGAAAGATAACCTGAAGCCAGAAGGAGATTTTGAGCAACCGAAGCATGATGAATGGCGTCCAGCAGAACGTGTCACCCAGAAGAAACCAAAAGACAATCTTAAACCAGAAGGCGATTTTGAACAACCCAAACACGATGAGTGGCGTCCTGCTGAAAGGCAAACTCCGACTAAACCAAAAGATAATCTAAAACCGGAAGGTGATTTTGAACAGCCAAAACAAGACGAATGGCGTCCAGCTGAGCGTGTAACTCAAAAGAAACCTAAGGATAACCTTAGACCCGAAGGAGACTTTGAGCAACCGAAGCATGATGAATGGCGCCCAGCAGAGCGTGTCACCCAGAAGAAACCAAAAGACAACCTTAAACCAGAGGGCGATTTTGAACAGCCCAAACACGATGAGTGGCGTCCTGCTGAAAGGCAAACTCCAAGGAAACCTAAAGATAATTTGAAGCCGGAGGGTGAGTTTGAGACTCCCAAGCAGGACGAGTGGCGTCCGGCTGAGCGTGTCACTCAAAAGAAACCTAAGGACAATTTAAAACCTGAAGGAGATTTTGAGCAACCCAAACACGACGAATGGCGTCCAGCTGAAAGACAATCACCGACAAAACCAAGAGATAACCTTAAACCTGAAGGCGACTTTGAACAGCCAAAACACGATGAGTGGCGACCAGCTGAGCGTGTTACTCAAAAGAAACCGAAGGATAACCTCAGGCCGGAAGGCGATTTTGAGCAACCCAAGCACGATGAATGGCGTCCAGCTGAAAGGCAAACGCCTTCAAAGCCCAAAGATAACTTGAAACCAGAGGGAGATTTCGAGCAGCCAAAACACGACGAATGGCGACCAGCCGAGCGTGTCACACAAAAGAAACCGAAAGATAACCTTAAGCCAGAAGGCGATTTCGAGCAGCCGAAGCACGATGAATGGCGTCCAGCTGAAAGACAAACGCCCACAAGGCCTAAAGATAACTTAAAACCAGAGGGCGACTTTGAGCAGCCAAAACATGACAAGTGGCGACCAGCAGAGCGTGTTACCCAAAAGAAACCCAAGGATAATCTAAAACCTGAGGGAGAATTTGAACAGCCCAAGCATGAAGAATGGCGTCCAGCAGAAAGACCAGTTCAAAAGAAACCTCAAGATAACCTTAAACCCGAAGGGGACTTCGAACAACCTAAACATGATAAATGGCGCCCGGCTGAGAGGCAAACTCCTACTAAGCCAAAAGATAACTTGCGGCCTGAGGGTGAGTTTGAGTCTCCCAAACAAGATGAATGGCGCCCCGCTGAACGAGTTACTCAAAAGAAACCTAAAGATAATCTAAAACCAGAAGGTGAATTTGAACAGCCGAAACACGATGAATGGCGCCCAGCCGAACGTGTCACCCAGAAAAAACCCAAGGATAACCTAAAGCCTGAAGGTGAATTTGAGCAACCGAAGCATGACGAGTGGCGCCCCGCTGAAAGGCAAACGCCAAAGAGGCCTAAAGATAATTTGAAGCCCGAAGGTGAGTTTGACACTCCCAAACATGATGAATGGCGTCCTGCTGAACGTGTTACTCAAAAGAAACCAAAAGATAATCTTAAGCCGGAAGGTGAATTTGAACAACCGAAGCATGACGAATGGCGACCTGCTGAAAGACAAACGCCCACAAAGCCTAAAGATAACTTAAAACCTGAGGGTGACTTCGAGCAGCCAAAACATGACAAGTGGCGACCAGCAGAGCGGGTCACCCAAAAGAAACCCAAGGATAACCTAAGACCTGAGGGAGAATTTGAACAGCCCAAGCATGAAGAGTGGCGTCCAGCCGAAAGACCAGTTCAAAAGAAACCTCAAGATAACCTCAAACCCGAAGGGGACTTCGAACAACCTAAACATGACAAATGGCGTCCAGCAGAAAGGCAAACACCTACAAAACCAAAAGACAACTTGAGGCCGGAGGGTGAATTTGAGACTCCCAAACAAGATCAATGGCGCCCCGCTGAACGAGTTACGCAAAAGAAACCTAAAGATAATCTGAAGCCCGAAGGTGAATTCCAAAAGCATAAACAGGATGATTGGCGTCCTGCAGAAAGACCTGAAGTAAAGAAACCAAAAGATAATTTGAAGCCTGAAGGAGAATTTGAAAAACCAAAGGAGGATAAATGGGAGCCAGCCGAAAGGCAAACACCCAAAAAGCCACAAGATAATCTTAAGCCAGAGGGTAAGTTTGAACGCCCTGAAAAACCTACACATGTTGTCGGCGAAAGACCTGTTCAGAAAAAACCAGAGGATAACTTGAAGCCTGAAGGAACCATGGAAGTTGTCAGGAGAACTGATTATACTGCAACTCGAGGAGATCGCGTTGATGTCGTTAAGCATGAAGATCATCTTAGAATGGAAGGAACCATAGACACACATCGTTCAAGAGACGATTATAAGCGTATAGAGAAAATTGAAAAAGTCGTCATTCAGAGGCATGAAGATAACTTGAGAACTGAAGGTGAGTTTATTGATCTTACTGTCCGAAACGACTACAGTGCTACTAAAGGTGAAAGGGCGCCTGTTGTAAGACCACAGGATAATCTGAAACCAGATGGTAAATTTTACAAGCCTGAGGTTGTTCCTTCTCAACCAGCCGAAAGACGTAAACCATTCAAGCAGGTTGATAATATAACTATTGAAAGGAACATTGATTTACGACAAAGACAAAATATTGAGCGACTCGATATCATTAGAAGAGAAGATAACCTAAAGATTGAAGGTGAATTCATAGATATGAAACAAAAAACAGATTATTCGAAAGTCACTGGTGAAAGGGCTGCTATTGTTAAACATGAAGATAATTTAAAAATGGAAGGAACAATGGAGAATATCCGATCATCTGACACATATCGTGTTGTTAAAGGTCAAAGAGTCAAATTAACCCGTAGAGAAGATAATCTTAAAATCGAGGGAGTATTTGAAGACCATACTCGTAGAGATGATTATAATGTTACCAAAGGAGAACGATCAGCTATAGTATATCACCGAGATAATTTGAAACCGGAAGGAGATTTTGAGAAAAGACCAAGGGAAGAGCATGAACCTGGTGAAAAACGAACACCACTTAAACAACCAGATAATTTAAGACCTGAGGGTGACTTTGACCGACCTTCTAGACCAAAATGGGAAACTTCAGAAAGACCGGACTTAATTAAACACAAGGATAACCTACGCCCTGAAGGTGAATTTCCAAGCCGTCCTAAAACTCAGTGGCAGCAAGGAGAGACACCAGAACAAGTTCGTCCTAAGGATAATTTGAAACCTGAAGGCGATTTTGATAGGCCCTCCAAACCAAAGTGGGAAACGTCAGAAAGACCTGATCAAGTTCGACCTAAGGACACCTTACGTCCTGAGGGTCAATTTATGGACAGACCTAAGACTCAATGGCAACCTGGAGAAACACCAGATCAAGTTCGTCCTCGGGACAATTTAAAACCAGAAGGTAGTATGGATTCACGCACTCCGACAAAATGGGCTCCAGGCGAAACACCCGCTCAAGTTAGGCCTAAAGATAATTTGAAGCCTGAAGGTGATTTTGATAGACCCTCAAGACCAAAATGGGAAACATCAGAAAGACCTGAACAAGTTAGACCTAAGGACACCTTACGTCCCGAAGGTGATTTCGATAGACCTTCAAAACCAACATGGACGTCTGCAGACAGGCCTGAACAAGTACGTCCGAAAGACAACCTCAAACCTGAAGGTGACATGGATTCACGCACCCCTACAAGATGGGCTCCAGGTGAAACACCAGCTCAAGTTCGACCCAGAGATAACTTAAAACCTGAGGGTGATTTTGATCGACCATCAAGACAAAAGTGGACGTCTACCGACAGGCCTGAACAAGTAAGGCCGAAAGACAATTTACTTCCTGAAGGCGAATTTACCGACCGGCCCAAGACTCAGTGGCAACCGGGTGAAACACCAAATCAAGTTCGGCCTAGGGACAATTTACATCCGGAGGGTGATATGGTTTCACGGACGCCATCTAAATGGGCTCCCGGAGAAACACCATCTCAAGTTCGTCCGAAAGACAACTTGAAAACAGAAGGCGATGTTAACTATCCCTCAAGACCAAAATGGGAAACTGGAGATAGACGAAGCCCAGTTAAACCAAAGGATAACTTACATCCAGAAGGTTCTATGGATTCACGTACTCCCACGAAGTGGGCACCAGGAGAAACTCCGGGGCAGATCCGACCAAGAGACAACTTAAAAACTGAAGGTGACTTTGAACGCCCAGGGCCTCAAAAATGGAGTCCCGCAGAAAAATCAGGCCCCATAAGACCAAAAGACAACCTTTATACTAACGGGGATGTAACGAAACATGACACGAGCAAAACACAAACAAGTGAGACTTCAAGGAGGACCGTTGAATCGAAGTCTGTCACCGGACATGATGATCGCGACATAAAATCTCAAACCGTCTCACGCCATGACACTCAAGTTCATCGCGATAATCAGTCGCATACATCTCATACGGAGACGCACGTGAAGCACTCCCACACCACTTCGGATCATACTACTTCTAAAAATATCCAATCTGGAACACACGGCAAATATATTACTTCACAGGACGTTATTGATCATAGTGGCTCACAGAAACATATTGATAGAGTTGCATCACAAGACAATGTCACTAACAGAAACAAGACGGTAGGTGTTACAGATAGTTCTGTATCACGAAGCAGCACAGACAGGACAATCGTAAACAAAAGTGACACCAAAAGTATGAAAACCATCACTACAACTACTACAAAAACAATTAAACAAATATCAGAAAAAAAGCTTCGAGGAGGAAAATGGGTAACTGTAACACGAAACGTTGAAGTGGATGTTGTTGATAATTCTGGAAAATCCACTCCACAGCTTGGTACACCTCAGCAGGGTACTCCTCATCAGGGCACTCCTCAACAGAGTACTCCTCATCAGGGCACTCCTCAACAGAGTACTCCTCATCAGGGCACTCCGCGGCAAGGTACTCCACAGCACGGTACTTTTAGGAGGGAGTTAGACGATCGTACAAGTCGCACACGACAAACCGGAGGTGACACAACTCAAAGAACACAGTCATCCGATCATGTAACATCTTCAACGAATCAAACAATTTATTCAACACAAGGCGGCACGAAAGGAACCACTTCTTTTGATCAACAACATTTGCAAACGAACCAACAATATATTGACAATACTCAAAGAACACATTCGTCTCAACAATCCATCACATCTTCATCCTCGAGTCAAAACTTAAGTTCCAATCAGCACCATACACAAAGAATTGTGGGTGGTTCAAACATATCCCGGGAACACGTTGGACAAAATGTTGTAAAATCTACCCAACAGTCAACTACTGACGGTCATATAGTCAGGGGTGGCGATACCACTCAAAGGATTGTGTCATCCGATTACTCTGGCAGGCAATCAAACCAAGGACAAGTAACGGAAAGCCACGTTCAAAGAAATGTAACCTCATCAACAAAAGTACATCAAGGAACTCATTCAGAGCAACATATATCAAAATCGACCCAACATTCGACGAACAGAAACCAGCTCAGTGACAGTGTAACAAAGACAAGCCTCGAGTTCCAGAGAGCAATGCACGGCAGCGGCGGTAATGACCCACCGGCCATCGGTGTGGATAGCTCCTCGCGTAGTGGTCATCATAAACGCACATCCGATTTGGTTTCTGATTCTACGTCATCGAATTCAATTTTACATCGTAAAGGTGTTCAGTCAAACACAGAAGCTCATCATTCTATTAGCTCTACAGCAGCTGCACAGAGAAAGAGTATCGGTAATCTCTCAGAACGAGGTGAATACATAAGCAATTCTACGCATAGCACTGACAGAAAAAGCATCAGTTCGATGCATAGGTCTGCAAGAGACAACATGGGTGTTATTTCGCAGCACGAGAGTTCTGATAGTCGTCGTAATCAAACAAGAAGAGATGGACAGTCTACGCTAGCGGGTGATCGTCAACCAGCACGAGTTGTAAGAGATAATCTTCGAGTCGGTGGTGACTTCTATGGTCAATCAGAAGCTCGTTATGGAAGTTTTTCGCGCTCAGAACATGCACAGAAAACTGATCGTTCCGAACGAGTTGAGCGAGTAGAGCGCGTAGAACGGGTCACACGTCACGGTAACGCTTCACAATTTGTGCTGGGTGACGGCAGCACTAGCTACAAGCGTGAATTTACTTCTCATGTCCATGGAACGTGCCCAGCCACACTCATCGACTCTGGACGCACTCCGTTCAAACACACTCGTGATTCTCGTGAACATAAGTTTTACGCGACTAAAATTACACAGAAACAATAAATGAGTTTTATTGTTGAGCCGAGAAAAGGCTAAAAACATTTCATTCCTTATTATCTATATGGAGCTTATAATATAATCCTGTTAATGTTATTTACTGTACACGCATGCTAACTGCTAGTCTTAATTAATATACCTACGATTAACATGCCTTATATGAATAAATGCATAATGTAATTCTTAAAATTTAATTTAACAAGTTTATATTTTGTTTTGTCAAACATTGCCATGCAATATACTTTTTTATAATTAAGGAGTTGTTTTTTTTCACCTAATCCCAGACTTGGTACACCTGCTGAACGATCAATCCGTCCAAGGCCCATCGCTAACGTTTAGCGAGTAGAACTATATCAAGTAACCACGAGGAAGAATTGGCAAACAGCGCATGTAGTTCAGATGACTAACTGGCTTTTTTTTCAGATGATAAATCATCTAAAAAATTACCGCTCTGGGCGGAGCGGAAGGGAGAGTCTTTTAGTCGCATGGACCTGGAGGACTCTTTTAAAAAAAAGTGTTTTAGTTAGTAAAATTTTGACACATGTTACCCACCTCTATACCAGAAAATGCCCAGCCAAGGGATATTCCAGAATCACGTTCGTCGGGGTCAATTACTTATTCTGTGCCAATAATGGTGGGGTGTGTTGGGGCACGGGAAGGGCGAGGCATCCTTGCACAAATGGTTACCACGAACTGTATATTTTTTCATAATTAAAAAAACCGGCCAAGAGCGTGTCGGGCCACGCTCAGTGTAAGGTTCCGTAGTTTTCCGTCCGTCACAATAAGTGTTCCCAGTTATCCTCATAACTGGGAACACTTATTGTGACGTTGGTTTGCTTCCCAACCGAACAATTCGGTAATACCCGATCCAATGTAATAAGTACCTACAGCGCCATCTCTCGGGGAATTGGGTTACTAATTAATACAAAGACGTGCAATTTCGGTGGTAATTTTGGATTGCGAGAACCGATTTCAATAATTCTTTTTTTGTTTGAAGAAAGATACGTTCAGGATAATAAAATATGTAAACAAAGTTACAAAAATGCTTGCATATACGATTATACTGCAAACTTAGTCCAGAAATTATTTTGTACAACTTTTTGTCTTTTTTGTACAAAAACTGTTGTGTCAATCAAGTTCAAAATGATTTTCATAGAAAGTCCTTATAAAGTTCTACTTTTTAGATTTTTTTCATATTTTCTAAACTTATGGTTCAAAAGTTAGAGGGGGGGGGACACATTGTTTTTTACTTTTGGAGCGATTATTTCCGAAATTAATGACATTATCAAAAAATAATCTTAGTAAACCCCTATTCATTTTTAAATACCTTTCCAACAATATATCACACGTTAGGGTTGAAATTAAAAAAAATATCACTTCCCACTTTACATATAGGGTGGCTACCCTAATAACACATTTTTTTAAAATTTTTATTTTACCACTTTGTCGGCGTGATTGATATACATATTGGTACCAAATTTCAGCTTTCTAGTGCTAACGGTCACAGAGATTAAGCGAGGACGGACGGACGGACGGACGGACGGACGGATGGACGGACGGACAGACAGACATGGCGAAACTATAAGGGTTCCTAGTTGACTACGGAACCCTAAAAATGAAATAGAAAAGATTAGAGGAGGCAAAGAAATGTGGCACCTAATCATTTGTGGCTCCCCATGGGGTGCCCCATTAATGGAACTAATAAGTAAATTAAAGAACAACAAACTATTAAGAATCGTGGAAACAAATAGGGTATTTTCGGGAAATGTACTTGAGGGTATGCTGAATATATATACACATATCAACACGGTCTAGGGATATTTTTAAAAAGCGAATTACTGTCAATGTGTTAATTTTTTATAAAACATGTATATATTTAAAAGATACGTTATTTAATATTCTACCATTTTTTAATAATGGTTAAGGTAGTCAGATTAAAGTTCAGGCTTTTATGGAATAAAAATGAAGCATTGACGGAAACCGTATAATATGAATTAACTTTTAATTAGTGCGTAAAAACTGAAAAAAATAGAAAAACCATTTAATTTGTGTTTATAAACTTGAAGTTAGTAGTCTGAAAAAGCACACATGACGTTCATAACACATCGGTAACGATTTGGCATGCTCAGAACAAGGTTGTCAATGTCTTACTGCGGAATATTGTCCCCTGTCTTTCTGAGGTGCGCAAAATGTTGATCTTCTGTAGCCAGATATTCAAGAACTTCCTTCAGAGCTCTTCTTTACAGCATATCCCACGCATGCTCAATGGGATTTAGATCTGGCGATTCAGCAGGCCAGTCTAAGGCCCTAACATTATGTGTGTGTAACCAAGCTGCTACCATTTTCGCCGTGTGTGCCCGGGCATTGTCATGCATGAGCAAGAAATCTTGCCCCATTTCTGTTCTACGGGGCAAGATTACGGGCCCCAGCACCTGTTAGACGTATCGTTCTGCCGTCATATTGCTCCGAACCCATCGAGATCCGTCCGTTCTGCAAGGCAAATTCCTGCCCAAACCATAATTGTCCCTCCTTGGTATGGGTGAACTTCCTGAGGGTTCTGGAGACGGCTCCATCGTCCGGAAACTCACCAAACACGCGTCTCTCGTGAATCTGGATGGAAGCTGAACCTGGATCCATCCGTGAACAGCACAATGGACCATTGCTCACGGCCCCAGTCCATGTGGTTCCGATTTCTAATCGTCCTTCACGATTTCCTCTCCGTAAAGGTGGGACCCGGAGTGGTCTACAAGAGCGTAGATTGCTTTCATGCAGTGGCCCTCTTACAGTTTGGTCACTCACAAGCACTTGGTGTTCCACTCGCAGCCTTTGGGTTAGCCTCCAATTGAGTCGCCGCTGCATTTGGTTGAGTTTGTGCAGTAATTTGCAAAAATCGGTCTTGTCTGGGGGTAGTGATGCGACTTGGCCCCCGGTGCCTCCCCGCTACTTCACCTGTGGCACGATAGCGTGTCCAGTCCACAATCTTGAAATTAAATTTTGGTGGGTTCCTATGGCCTCAGCAACATTACGCTGGACAGACCCAGCTTCCAGCATACCCACAGCTCGTAACATCTCCGCCCTCCTCAAATGTCGGCGTTGCATGGCTACAATACCTCTATTTTAACTCTATCTTTCGTTTAAAAATGAAAAAAAAAACAAACTGTAACTAATCGTAATTAGTATTGTTTTCTAAATTTCGCACAAATGAAAATTCCCTCTCCTACACATAGACATTTTTAACCACCGAAACAAAAGAATTAAAAAAAATTTGAATTTGGAATTAGTCCGAGATAAATTACAAACAAATCGGTGTATAAGGGTCTCAGCACACATATGGGATCGGAAAGGGATCGTAACCGTAACGCCTTTCGCCTCGCTGTCAACCAGGCGTCAACCTACCGTATGCACGTAACGAAAGCGTATCAGCAGCGCCTGTACGACAACTCGGCTACGGCTAGGCGACACCGCGCTTACGCCTCGCCGCCCCCTGGCTGACCTGGTTGGCACCAGATCAGTTTGAATCCAAACGTTAAGTGTAGCGCACGGTTATGTCTTGGTTTACAATACGTGAGTTTGCTATCATAGCCCACGAATGAAATAGTCCTTGCGAATGGCGGCGTCTTTAGCAGGCAAGTCGCGGGAGGGGAAAGGGGAAAGGGTGGACGAAGAGATGTGAGCTCGGGTACGGAGAGACGTAAGCGCGGGGACGGAGAAACGTAAGCGCGGGGACGATGAGCCGTAAGCGCGGGAATTCAAGTTCGGAGCCTGTTCCGAGGCGAGGCGATAAGTTCGGAGCCTGTTCCGAGGCGAGGCGATTACGTCATTATTCCGATTAGTGTGCGTTGCAGTAGGGAGTTTAATACAAACCATTCTGAACGGCTCGAGGCGATACGGTGACGATCCCTTTCCGATCCCATATGTGTGCTGAGACCTTAAAGCGCAATACACATCGAGCCCGCCGGGCCGCCAACATATGTCGGTAACTTTTTGCCGGCGGTCTAGTTGTCGGCTTCACTTAATACAAGTCGGATTTGGTCGGCGGCTTGAGATGAGAAATTTATTTGGCAGTCAGCACTACAGGTCGAGCGTCGCTGGGCAACTGAGCGCAGGCGTACCCTAGCCGCCAACATGTCGGCAGGCAACACGCGCGGGCGCATGTTGCCGACATGATTCTTTTCATACAGGCCGCCGGGGTGTTGTGTCGCCGGGGCGGCTTAAGATTCCAATGTGGCCAGTACTTTTCGGAGTTATTTAATTGAGTATGATATATCCCTAGACCGTGTTGATGTGTGTATACACATATGTATTACATGACGTCATAGGTGTAGTCGGGTGTTTTGGGCAAGATAATAAAAGAAAAACAATATTTTGGCCATTTATTAATAAATGTTTACATAATAACACCTACAAATTATACATGGTTATTTAAAATTAGTTAAATAATTTAGTATGTTTTCATAATAAGTTCTCTAAACAGCTAAATTATCATGCATACGGATAGACTGCCTTATATTTATAACATGACACGTGTAGTACAAAAATTTTGTAAATCCGAAAAAACAACTAATTTTTAAATAACCTTATATTTGAATACTTATAAATAAAAATGTTATATAAATAATGTAAATTAAAGTTAAGTAGAAACTAATGTATTTTAATGCAAACGTTGTTTAAAATACTTAAAAATTATTTAATTGTTATCATAGTATACCTTTCCTAACCCTCAGAAGCAGTTGGTTGCTGTTCATTATGCGACTGTTTCAGCCGTCTTATCCTTTTGTACCTGTTTAAATCTCCTTCATAGTTTCGTGGGATTGGTCCAAATGCATCATTTTCTTGGTAATGCGGGGCATTAAAGAAGTTTTCAGAAGCAGATTTCTTTTCATTTTCAAACAATAACGTAGACCGCTCCGCTTCCTTTTCGCTGTCTCTGGAGCTGTCTTCAGCAGCGCGTCTGTTTCTGGCATCACTGCCGTACATCAGATTATCATCGACGCCTTCGACACCAGATAGAACGCCATCAGTGTCTGATCCGAGACTCATCGAGTCCTCACTTTCGAGATTATCATGTGGTGCTGCTTTTGAGTTATCAACATTTGAGTTCTTAGTTTGTGCTGACTGATCAGCGTTGGCAGTTTCCTCTTCTACGCCTTTGTCATTATTTGCAAAGTTAGAATTACGATCATAAAAGCCTTCGTCATCGAATTCATTTCCCTCCTCGTTATCTTCATCCTCATTTTCTGCTTTGTACGGGAAGTATCCGACTTTTGCATCAGGGAAAAGACCAGCTGATCTTTTTTTAATTACTTGTTCCACATTTTTTCGCTTCACTCTAACTAATGGACCCGAGTAAGGCACCGAATCGTCGTATGCATTTGAATTTGGAAAAGAATCTTCCAGTGATTTCATAGAATCGGCTAAATCAGATTGCTTTTCTAAATCTGTCTCTCGTTTGTACTCTTTACCATCTTCGTGAAACTGTCCATCATCGTTCGATAATTTTGATGGACTTTCGTCCTGAGAATTAAAGTATCCTTGCTCATTGGCATAATCTTGTCCATTTTGAAAATTCAAATCGTTGTCTATCGTCTTAGAGTCATCAACGGTCATATCATCAATTTCGTCTACATTCGTTTCTCTCTTAATATCAGTTTTTGAGGAAACTTGTGTATTATCACTAACTTTGCCTTGATTTTTAGATTCCAGATTTAAAGCGAATGCGTTTAAGCTATCAGAGGTTTTCTGAATATTTTCATCGTTGTGATTTGTAAGTTCCACTTTATTAAGAGAGCTCAAACTTGTAACTGCACCTTTCTGACTGGATAGCTCATTGTTTTCCGTTACCGCTTCTGGTGGTTTACTGATGTCTGTGGTATCCGCGTTTGATGAAGGCGCAGTTTCGGTATTTAATTCAATATTTGGACTGCCACCTTGAACTTTACTAAGATCAGATTGACAGTTTTCAATAAAATTGTTTTCCTCAACGGCGCCCGCTTTTTTAGTTATTTCTCGTTTATTAACAAATGTGTTGTCACTCGCATCGGTGTCGTCAATAATTTTTTTCAAAAGCGCTCTTCTGTCATCTGTGAGTGAATTTAAAAGCTGATTTAATTCATCTCCTGAAAGCTTTTTAATATGTCTTTTGATTGCAGACTCTTCATCTTCACTATCTGGTTTGTCATTACTTTCTTTATTGCTTTGGCTATTAGACACAGTTGGCGTATCCGCTGGGCTAGCTTCTTTTACGTCACGCCTATCTCTTAAGTTGTAACGTGCTTCACCTTCGTGACCTTTCTCCTCATTTAAAGCTCTATTGTCTTGCAACGTGTTGTAATATTGCTTAAAATATCGAGATTGTTCATTAGTTTCAGAAGCTTCATTATTATTATTTTCATTTCTGTTTACTTTGCTTACTTGGTCACTATTTTTTTCAAACAACATATCCCCTTCCTCGTTAGACTGGCCTTCAAATTGAATAGTTCTTTTATTAATTTGATTTTCACCTTGTCCCTGCAATACATGATTGGCTTTGTAAACGTCACGATTGCTCAAGTGTTCTGTTGCTTCTTGTTGATCGTCGTTGGATTCAGTATATCTATTTGGCTTCCGAAGTCTTGGAAAAGAGGGAAGCTGTTCGTTGAAATGTGTACCCTCCGGATTATCTTCTCGTGTTTCTCGATTTCTACTGGGCTTAAAATCTGAAAGCTGTAAAATATTTATTAATCAATTTACAGCCCCTCAATTATTTGCATGATGTCTATGTACTCAGTTGAAAAATCAAAAATAAGTTACATCTTCATCTGTTTTAGTTCTAGTGAGGCGGTCATCTGCTGAGTTGCGCTGCAAATATCTGCTTTCAGTTAGATCCATCATGTGCCTGCTTTGCGGTGTCTCTTCTTCTTGAACCGCAGGATCCTGAAATTCATTTAAATAACACACTAATTTGTTAATGGTTCTCTTAACAAATTAATAATATAAACAGATTGTATTTACGAACGAATCAACAAACAATGATGTTTATACATTCAGATGTTACGGATAATGCTAGAAGTTCTAGGCTTCGTTAAATGGCGTTTTAGTAGATGTAGCTTTCGCAGGCCGTTACCACGGCACCGCTATTTACGTTCGCTTTACTCGCGCGCTTTTATCACGGTTCTAATCTACTGGTCGGTGGGTCCTAGCAATAGAAGGATACACCTAAGTTTAGCCAACTGCTACCAGCCTGCACCTATTTCTACACCTAAATATGACACTATCTACACCTAAGGTCTACAATGTAGACCTAACTCTATGTAGACCTTAAGTCTACAAATAGATGTAACTAAGTAGGTATACTTCGACTTTTAGCTATAACATTTTTCTGAACTTTCCGCAAAATGCTTGGGTAATAAAGTTTCTAGCATTACCTGTAACATAAAGGTATATAGAGCGACAGTGTCAATGAAAATAGGTATCAGAATGAGAGAGGTTAATAGGACTGAACAGAAAAATGATTAAATTATTTTCAAATTTCAATGAAAATCATAATGTGTTACACCTCGTATTTAAATGCCACGTGAGAGCGAGAATCCTTACCTACTAATATTATAAAAGCGAAAGTGAGTTTTTTTTGTTTATTACGTCGTCACACCTAAATGGCTTAACCGATTTTGATGAATTTTTGTGCAGAGAGAGCAGTTGGGACCCTGGAGACGGATTTAGGCTACATTTTTTTTATGTGAGAAATGAGGGTGAAAGAGGTATGAAAAGGAAAAACGTAATGTTGCTATTACAAAAATAAGGCTTAAGGGCAAAAACTACAGGTAGCAGGTACCTGCAAATCAATAAAGGGGAACTGTTACTCCGAATTTTACACGAGCGAAGCGGCGGGCAAAAGGCAAAGGAAAATTATTGCTATAAACCTCAGTTTATCGCCGGTGTCGACAAGAAGGATTTAGTAAACACCTTCCTTTAAGTGGTATAAAATTACGTTTTAATGTAAAACTTAATGTCACGCATTTAAAACATTGTGCTGATGGGTGTACGAGGGGTTAGGGAAGTAGTAAAAGTAAGGTTATAACACTAAAAACAAGTGAACAAGTTGGACTCCCTTATATCTCGCGTTCAGGCTAAAAGGTTCCCAGTTATGGTTTAGAACATAAAAATGATCGCAATGGTGACAGAACACGTGCGATTCGGTTTCGTTAAGGGTACTTTCACAGCCTTTATATAAGGCACCTGTATGCCTTGTATGACCCGCTACCGCAACGCCTAAGTTGTCACGGTATAGGTAAGATTGTGTTGTACTTATCAAGCTAAATAAAAAGATTGGGTGTCAGTAGGCCTACTATGACATCTTAAAGCAGAACTTATTCCACTGAGTGAAAGAGATGGTGCTAGACACCCTGTATAGCTCTGTCCCTTTCACTCAGTGGAATAAGTTCTGCTTTAAGATGTCATAGTAGGCCTACTGGTCAGCCTAACTTCGGCATCGTTGAACTTACTTGGTCAGCCAGGCGCGTGTCTTCATCATCAGTCAACAACTCTTCTGCCACGGGTTCATTCTCTTCATCTTCTTCTGCTTCTTCAACATCACTGAAACGAGAGATGGTTAATGCCGAAATATTGTTTACGGACCATGATTTCGCCGTTCGTGCGATCACTCAGAATCATGGTTCCAATTCGATGTCAGTCAAATTACTTGGGATGACAGTAAATGTACTTACTCGATAGAGATGAAGCTGCCGACATGATTATTATTAAAGAACGAACTCAGGCGATTCATTGCCTCGGAATGAGCAGAATTCTGGGCCGCTAAGTACCTACTGAGAACAGGCATGATCTAAATAATTTAAGACTACAATTTTATTTCTGATGATTTGATTGACACGAGATGATTTGGAAAACCCTACAATGACATACACATTTCTAAGTAAATAGGTAATGGGCTTTGCCTATCCTATCCAATATTTCATCGGGCTTTGGTAGGTACCTATTAAATTATCTAACGTTAATTATTTTAAAATCTAAGCGTTTATCCATTATTTTAATGTCGTTAAATACAAAAAGAAAAGTTACCTTTCATTATTATACTCTGAAGGCGGTTGCGGTCTGCTAAGAATCTGAACAAGTAGGCTCCCAAATATCATTAATACAAACGTTGAACGCATTTTTGCAAATTCACACAAAAATCACTTAAAAAATGTATTAAATGACACAAAACCGCAAAATTTGAATACTGAATTTGATTGACGTTTGATTTTTCCAGCCTGTTTGCATTTAACCACATTGCAAATACCTAATACGAGTAGAATAAAACTGAAGCAAAGAGTATGTCTATGTGTTTTGCGCGTACAATGTGCTAGAATGTTTATGCAAGAATGATTGTCTCACAAAGAAGTACTTACAGTTATCGTTAGTCATCTGGTCAGGAATATATACTAAAGGTGGTGTAGAGAAGACACCTCACTTCAACTCGGCCTATACGCAAGCAGTGGGCGAATCCCACCTGAAATTATGACAACCGAAGCCCTCAAATAAATTGTGAATAAAAAAAACAAACACTACAAAACTACTAAAGAGCTGTATTGTACTGTAAATGCGCTTGATGTTTCGTCGTATGTACAGACGCCTGCACATCAAGCTACTACAATCTGTCAGATTTCTTTGATAGATTTTCGACTTTATTTCTAAAGTATTAGGTTCAAGGTTCTTTGGGAAAAATTTACAGTTTCTGGTAGCTTGACCTGCTGGCGTCTGTACTACCTGGTAGTTATATCATTATCGAAAATAGTTTTTTTGACAAACGCCCAAATAGTGCCCCGGGGTTGCGGTTTGTTCAAAGTTTTTCGAAGCAAAAGAAGGAACTTTAGGCTTTAGGTTTTAGTCAGTACAAGTCTGACACTGACGCTCTAGGTGCAGCGGGGGAGGTAAAAAAGGCCAACAAATAGTATTAGTCCAGGGCCCCATTAACTCCCGGTCCGCCTCTGCACAGAGGTCGACTCTAGCGGGCTGTTTGTCTTTAGCTACAAGCTCCTCTTCGCTATCTTGCTCCAATGTGTGGAAATCGAGAACTACTTGGCTTCTATTTATGTAGGTAGGTACTACTTATTGAGCTGTAGGCAGTCTATAATGAGCGGGCCACACTGCAAAAGACCTTATGTCTAAGACGCATCGTATGTGGTGGTGGTACTTGAAGAATAAGAAGATTTGAGCTGTGTTTTACCAAGCACAATCCGGCTTGAACAGATGAGGTTGACAGCACACAGCGATGCTAGTATGGATTTTAAAACTTAAGACTTTGTTCTCGCGCTAAGTTCCAGCTAATGCTATTATTTAAATTTAATAATTGAATGATTAGATTAATGTAAACTACAGTACGGCCAACGAGAAGCGATACCAAATGTAAACAAAACCCATGCTAAAACCCCATCTAAAATGGCGGCCCGAATGTTGGCGAACCCGTCTTAACGTTGTCATGTTTTTGCCGGGAGAACGAGACATTACGACAAAGGCACAAGATGGAAAGAGCTAAATATTAGATTGTCAACGCCACAGTTGTTCTTTAGCTTAATGACCTTTCGTATCGCTTCTCGTTGGCCGTACTGTAGCCTCCATTAAGTGAGTCATGAAATAACCCCTAGACCTGGGCTAAATTAACGTTCAAGGACGAACACATCACGAATATTATTATTCCTCTTCATGGTTGCTGATAATGAAAATGAAGTTAGCATGTAGATCCAAGTCCATCTTAGATTTTTATTAAATAAAAATTTAAAATGACACCCATTACAATAAGAATAATAACCGGCCAAGTGCAAGTCGGACTAGCACACATAGGGTTCCGTAGCATCAGACAATACAGTAACAATATTTTTTCGCTCATTCACCTTAAGTGTAAATTAACCGCTTGTATGCCGGAATTACAGTAACAATTAAAAACGCATTGTGTCTGGCGTAGATCTACGTTCCGGCATACAAGGGGTTAATACTCAACAGCAAAACTAAATTAGTTCTTCATGGTAATCTTAATTGAAAACAAAGAGCTGCAGTTTAATGGAAAAGGCCCATATCTCAAAAACTAAAAATCAAACCTTGTTCAAACCAATTTTCGTTGAAGGTTTTCATCAAAGCTCCAAAATTTCTTTTGTTCCAGTCATCATATTGGAAACGCCAAAGCACCTACAGTATAGGAGTTAATGCAAACACGGTGAGGTGGCCATGAAAACTAAACAAATACTTACAACAACTTTATTTTAAATGAGACCGTTTCATCTCTATCACACTTATGTACATTTGGTTTAAATAAAACAAACCTTTGAAACATTTTACCGCAAAATCTTCATTAAGTTTGTGCATATTTGAGAAAAAACATATGTCCTATAATTAAATGTCGTATGATTTAAGAATTGTAGAAATACTCGATCACACAGATTGGTGTCTCGTTGCTTCCAAGGGCATCGAAAGCTTTCTCATAACTGCACATACATTATCCTATTACTATTTATAACTTAACTCCAAAATGCAAAAGGTAAAAAAATCCAACAGGTTTTATAACTATGAGTACTTTTCAAATGCGACGTGTGCGCACCCTCCCCCCTCCCTCCGCTTCGGGTGTACACGTCACATCATCACGCACAGTCGCAACAGAACATTCACAATTTTGACTTTGTACTTTTCGAATTGATAATAAACAACATGAACATAATAATATTCAAAGAACAGTGTCATGACGTGGTCGAACATTCCAACACATACAACATATTGCACCTGACTCAGACTCAAAACCAAACCCGACCGATATTCGTTAATCTTCTGCATTTGGCAGACACTAGTTTACATAACATGTACATAATGTATCTAAATTTAGAAAACACTATTTAAACTTTAATAAGAAAAAAGAAACTTACTTTAACGTCAGATTAGGCTTCACAATGAATTATGTTGTGCTTTTTTACTTTATCACAATTATCGTACATTAACTATTTACAAGTATATCATCTGTCATACAGTACATACCCCTATGGCGGAATTTTAAATAAAACTTTAAAACCATAACAACACGAACAGTCGTAATTCTGCGTACACTGTACACAACACAAAGATATGATAGACATATGATGCAGTAGACACGACTTTTGTAAACGAGCAGGTATCAAACAGCCGAGGGAATACGAGCCCGCTTCGGTTCCAACTATATAGAGGATAGAAAGGACGTCACCGCACAACTGTTATCACTATAGATGGGATAATTGGATGCATAATTACCTAAGTAAATTATTTTTGGCTAACACGGTATGAAAGCGGCTTGTTAGAATATTAAAAACACAATCCCGGAATCCCGGGATTGCATAACTAATCGGATATTGTATGTATATTTACATAACTTCCCTATTTACTCATATTCTCTGAGGTTTAATAAACCTGATTTGCCATTTGTTACAAATCTCGTTAAAAATCAATGACAATAAAAGTATGGCAAAGCAACTAATGTTACGTTGTAACTGGGCAACAGTAATTTGTTACGGAGCATACACTTAAATTAAATTTCCCGGGATCCTGGGATTTTATCGAAAAAAAAGTGCTTTCGATGATAGCCAACATCTCAATTTAAGGTAAATGTTGACCCGAATATCCCATCTCTAGTTATCACGTATGCTGCAACAACAAATAAAATTGTTTTATAGGTAATAAAAAAAACAGCAACTGTGCGTTGTGTGACGGTGTCCCTTCCACCCTGCATAATAACAAATAATAGTATTCAAATTGCCTCATAATTGTAATGGAATGAAATCTGTACATTTATAATCAGTTGAATTGTATGAAATCTGTTAAAAAACATCCTGAACATTTGATGACTAGACTCTTAAAACATAATATAATGAGCATTTACAAAACAGAAAAACACAAATGTCTACTTGTACAGTGCACTCGTAGTATTAACCGCAGGGTCGTATTAAAAATAATTTCTATGTCATACATTTATTACAAAAACTATAGAACTATAAATTCACATAACATTACAAGAGAGAAAACATACACAATGGTTAATGTTACGAGTGCAATGGATATTTAACAACTAAATATTATATCAAAACATAATAACCATTTAAAGTTTAACTTCAGATAGTTACTGTTCTAAAAGAACAAGAATGGTGATCTAGCATCGAGAATCTGTCGGAAACAATCTCAGTATCGCAAACGAAATGTGACGAGCAGTAGGCCTACCATGACGTCTTAAAGCAGAGCTTATTCCGCTGAGGAAAAGAGATGGTGCTAGACACCCTGTATAGGCCTGTCTCTTTCCTTCAGTGGAATAAGTTTTGCTTTAAGACGTCATGGTAGGGCAGTAGTTCCAGGAAGTCGCTGGCTTGTTCCAGTACGGTCTATACACATATCGGATTTAATTCTGTCTTTATGACCGTCAGCGATATGTCAGATTAGAAACAAGTTTATACGTAAACACTAGAGCTTGTTCCCAGACATCGAATGAAGAGGTAAAAATAAAATTGTTTCTAGACAAAACGGTTTATTGCTTATAGATGATCCATTTTAGCATGGCAATGGCAGGCGCTGCTTTTCCCTTTTATTTCTTCCAACAAATAAAAAAAAAATGAGCCACCCTTAAAAAAATTGATGATCATGATAGATGTTGTTTAAACTCAATTTTAGAAGTGTAGATCGTTAAAAATTTAGGCATGTCAATGACCACTATCGCCATGTTAAAACGCAACAACTATAAAATAACTATCTTTCTCTTTTTAAATAAGACATCTAGAAAGAGATGTAGATCAAAAATGGAATTACCGTTTTAGAGCAACGAAGTTTCCTTATCAGGTAGTTATTGTGAGCGACACTACCGTTCACTGATTGACGATTAGATCAAAGTATACTTAAAAAAATTAACTTACATAATCGATGTATACAATTCGAGCCGCGCAACCATACATACTCACATACATAGATATGTTTGCGACAAAAGCTTATTAAAAACCTCTTAAACAGCTTCCCTCTTATTTACAATGGCGTAGTGTTACACTAAACAACTATATTCAGAAAGGAATTGGGACATTGAGACAATGTACACATGCTACATAACGTAGAAAAGATCGTGCATAACCCATGTATATGATACGAGTAATGCGAGAAGAAGTTAACTTACTAAATCCCAAGATTTTTAAATAAAGCCTGAATAATCACTGCAATACATTTTGGTGGCATGGTTTGCGCAGTGGCCTTTTGACCGCCAGAGTAATAACGCTTCGCCGTGCCCTCCACGCCAAGCCACAAATTCAATGAAATCAAATGTATCAATAAAACACGTTAAAGTAATGATTTAATATGTTTATTTTGTATTTTTCTATGATCTGTTTCTTGGCATCTATAGATGTCGGTGGCGCACAGGGCACGCTTGCGCATGGCATCTATACATGCCATTGGCGGTCAAAAGGTTAAGCGATTGACTGTTACACACATGTTGCGGGTTCTATACCCGCACGGAAATAAATTTGTGTGACTGACAGGTTTTTGGGTGTGCCTGTTTGTGGATGTGAGTTTAAAAGTTTGTAAACGCACCCAAGTCAAGATGCAGGATAAATTCCTAGTGTAGGGCAAGGTTTTTTTAAAAACCCGTCTCCAGGGTCTCAACTATCTCTGTGCCAAAATTCATCAAAATCCATTTAGCAATTTAAGCGTTAAGACATGACAAACAAACAAACTCACTTTTTCTTTGATAATATTAAGTAACGATAAGGATGTATGAATATGGACGAGGCAAAAGGACCATGTAAGTATCGTAGCAAGTGGCTGCTTCGCTCAAGCGCGTTTTGTTACAGTAACCAATAAATAAGAAAGGATTCAAGGTTAACCAACTGCTACCGGCCACAGCTTGGTATAGCCGGCTAGAACTACATATGATCGTACTCCTTTCTTTCTGTATTTTTTTTTAAACCCCTTAATAATTTCTCCAGTATCGTGCGTTTACAAACATTTAAACTCCCATACACAAACAGTCAGACCCGGAACAATGTATGTCATACAAATATTTGTTCCGTACGGGGATCGAACCCGCGACACGTAGCGCAGCAGTCAAACGCATAGCCACTGCGCCAACCGTGTCGGGTCAACTCCGGCTTTTAGACGTACATAGTCTTTAAAATTGAAAAATAAGTTTGGGTAATAAATACTATGTTTACCCAATGAAACCTAGGTTTACTTCTTCTTCAAGCATTACCAGTAACCTTTACATTTATTGTAAAACGACAAATGTCAATTTGCGGATTAAGTTTAAAATTCAGTCAATGCTTGAGCAATCGCTGAATGACAATAATTATATATGTCTAAGAGAATTATATGGTGTTTTGCAATAAAAGTTTGTAAACCAGTAAGTTAACAATTCGTTAAATGACGCAACCAAGGACTTGTAGTTATACTAGCATGCAACATTAGCGATTTAAATGCAATTTCATCAAAGTGAACACTTTTAGTTTTTATGTACAAAGAAATCACCGTCAAGAATTTGACATGAATAATAAAAAACTCGATTAGATCCGAATCAATCTTCCTAATGATATTCGAGTCGTGGAGAATATTCACAATACTAATTAGAATAATCACGTCGCGCCGCACACAAGTCGATCGTCACTAACTCTACTTACCTACCCCTTCGAAATTGAAACATGAGTAAAACGCTTAACGAGAATGAACACTTGGATCCTTGGCGGAATGTGCTTGTGTCTGCGTGTAGTGGCGGCGGGTACTACAAGCGGTCGAGCCGGAACTCGTGCTCCACGGCCGAGTCGGGCACCAGCGCCGACGGGTCCTCCAGCAGAGTCAGGTCGTCCAGGTCCAGCCCCGCGCGCAGCTGCGCCTCCTCGCCGAACATGCCCGCGTCCAGCTCGCCCGAGTAATCTGAACACAACACAAACAATGCAATATTTACTATCAATTGATACACAAATATTGATCTCATCTCAACACTGTCATATATAAATTGAGGCGATTTCAGTATGTTACGCCATCGGATGTATGTCACTCTTCCCCTACCATACTTTATAGTTCGACCAGCCTCTGGAATTCGGACAAACGACAGGGTGTAAAAGAACGCAGTCGAGTATCATTTTCGGACAACTTGTCTGGTTAAAAAACTGCGTCATTAATGGTATGGTATCTTATAACTAAAAATTAAATAATAGACTGACATAAACAAAATTTATAAAAAAAAATGATTTAAAAATTTATTTATAATTTCTAGATGTATATGGGTAGTGTACATATTTGTATGTGTGTAGGCACATAATGCTCGTGAGTGTGTACCTGTGAGCACGATGTCGGGTATGCTGGCGGGCGTGGCGGGCGTGGGCGGCGCGGAGGGCGAGGCGAGGGGCTGCAGCGCCGCGAACCCGCCGCCGCCCGCCACCGGGTCGCGCGCGTTGCGTCGCCCGCACATGCCGCTCCCGCTCCCGCAGCTCGTCTGCGTCGACTGCAACACAAACATCAATATAACCGTAACATACAAGCTTGGTCTAATGCTAGCTTGGTCTTGATTGCGTAGACTTAGAGGGTGGATTTTCTCAGAGCACAAAGGGACCACAGATTTGAGTATATGGTTTTAATTTCAACCCGATACCTCTACGCATTCCCAAGATAAAAGGTCTAAACAGACAGACAGACGAACAGCAAAGTGAACCAATAAGGGTTCCGTTTTTTCCTTTTGAGGTTCCCTAAAAAAATTAAATAACGTTGCTACTATTAATTGAAAGTGGATCTAACCTGAGGATATGATAATGATGAATTATTCGTCGTCTGCGGCGAGTGCGGCGACCCGTGGTTGAGATACGTCGTGTTATAACTCGACACGGGATTGTCCATCTGTCGACACAAACAAACACATCACTATTGTACTCCCAAAAGCAACACAACGATTGGTAAGCGAGAGAAAACAACGAGAAAACGCAGCAAATTCTGGAAAATAAAAACACATGACTTCACTAACACTACCGCAATATCAGATTTATGGTAACGTTAGGTACAATGTCTAATGAGGTTGTAAAAACAAAAGCGATACAGCCACTGAACAACATTTGAAAATAAAACACTGACTGTATTACAAAATAAGGATTTTCAAAATAATAACTAGGTCAAATTATGTACTTTCTATAGGATAACTTTTTTGCTTGTGACACTTCAATGATCGTAGCGGGTGATGGAGGACGCGGGTAAAACAAATGATGAGCACCACACAAACTTTTGAGCCGGGAAATATGACTACAGATTTATATATAAAAGTTTGTATAAAACAAAACATAAGGTTCATTTTGCATTACCAGAACACGTACAAAAGTAATGTTCTAGTTCAGAAGGAACTTTTTTAATAGGCTTTCTCAGATACTACGTCGTTTCAAATCCAATAATATAATATGCGTGGGGTATTTATTTATCCGAGAGTAGTTTTTTTTTCAATTTGTATATAAGTGTGGTACTTGACAATAAACTATATTTTAACGTGTATGTCCCCGGTCACCCGCATTCCATGAAAATATAACCAGCGAATAAGTTTGCCTATAACGTTATCACAAGCATAATGAGTTATTTAGGAAGTCAAGCAAAATATACTTTTGACCAGCATTTCTTTGTTATAAATCTGCTTTCTAGCCACATTATGCTTATGAATGTAGCTAGCCCGACTAAAGAGTGCGATAATCATGCTCATGACAATACGAAATGATTTTTATCTTCTTAATCAAAATGTTATATTACTTACTTTTACAACCAAGTTTAACTAAGACTATTAAAACAAAATACCAGTAATAAACTAGATTATTTGTTCTACATTTTACTTGCAAAATATTAAATTGCCGAGCATGCCTAAGTTTGATACATCGTTACTCTTTGAAAAAAAATGCAAATTAAAGTTTATGTCTTCATAGTACTATTTTGTTTGCTTTTTGGATCATGTCGACTTATTTTTAAATAATTTAGATTTATATTTTGTTAAATAGTACTATTTAAGACTTTGGCTAGAGGAAATGAACACCTTTATTTGATTAATAAAATTAAACAACCGATACAGCGTTAGGTTTAACAAGGAACAACTAGTATGTGGTTTATTACTCATGAAATAAACGACATTAAAAAAAAACAGAATTTTTTTACTGTATTGCTCATTTCCTCTAGACGGGATGTCGCCATAATAAATGAAACGTGAAAAGAGCTCCAGCGCTTATTGTAAAGGTACGTGCGCTAATAATAATAATATCTGTGGAAATAAGTGTTACGACACCTAACAATAACTCAATATTGAATCTGTGAGGGGTGTACGATATCACCGCTTTTCACATCATTCCACATTTGGAGTAAGAAACTATAAGAATCCAACAAAGGCGTTAATAGTGACGTAGCGGTCTCACAGACCATATTTTTTTCTATGCTTCTTGTGAAAGTTAAATATTTTATGTAATTCACGGTGCAATCGCGCACCCATCACATATAAACGTCACTATAAATGCGTGAGGGGGGAGTGTCGTACATTTTCCGCCACTTGGACGTGCGCGGTCCAGCCTGACTCCACGAGGCTCTGCACCAGCTGCGCCCAATCCTTGGCCAACATCCACCAATATTACACACTAGCACACTTATGTTAAGTTAAAGTCTGTCAAATATAAAACAAAACAACAAGATACCGACACTGTGTTAGAATACAGTTTTCATTTTTATATAAGTAGTTATAAAATCTCGTTCTGAATCTCTCTCATATAGAGGGATTTAGGTAGGTCTCATCATATAGAAGCTGTTGTCTAACTGCAGCACTAATTTTACAAAAAATATATATTCTTGAATATAGAAGGTACCTAATTTTCGAAACTATCTAAACGATTTAAAATAACGTCCACTTACAGAACGCAATACTATTGCCGAATGCGTTAGGATGTTTTATATTACAAAAAAAACATCACGTCTTGTATCTACAGGGTGTACATCTCGTGTGGTGTCGCTGATCATGAAATTGAACTACTTTTGTTCTATGACTTTTGAAAATTTATAACTGTGTTTGGTTTATCATACATGTGATCAGCGGATCACGTCAGTACCTAAGTAGGTTTTTTTTGCGAATCGGATCCTGAACTCGTGAGACAAACGTTGTTTAGTTTTATGGTCCCAGAGACCACAAGGTAGGCCTTGCGTTTATTAAGATACACTTTGTATAGTCAAGTTAACGCAATTAATTGAGTTTAATTCATTACTAATGCAACCATTTTTATGCAATAGACAAGAATTTGACGAGAAAAGAAAACTATGAATTTTAACTTTTGGCAGTTTCAACTTCAAGCAATTACTAGTGAGTAAGTTGCTCGTGTCTAGATAATGACTGCCGCTCGAGCCGATCTTAAGGTTAAGCCGCGCTTGCCTAGGTTGGTCCAAGGATGGGTGCCTTCCCATTACAAATCGAGGTTACACCGTTCCTCGGAAAGCGCTTCAAGCTGTTGGTCCTGACTGTCATTTGTAGATTTTTGGCAGTCGTCAGTGGCTCGAAAGTTCGACAACCAGCCTTACCAAGGAGTATCTTATTACCCAGTTATTCAATGGGTTATGGAGGTCTGATAGGCAGCCCGCTCCATGTAATATATCGGTATTCAGCTAAACCCTGATTTGCTGAATACTAGAAGCGAACTCTAACATATCTAGTAGGGAAAAGGCTAGGCAGATGATGATCTTCAAGCCATTACCAAACTACATTTATGTCACTTTCACTTGTTTATGGATGCGGCTAAAATCGCGGGCAGAAGCTAGTACATGAATAAAGTGGATATTTGTTTAAAGTTTTTGTACTAGTGTCTGACTTATTTGTATTTGCCTAAAGGCGTTCTCATGGCCTTGTTTATTTTAATTGTTAGCAAAAAAACATTATACATTTGCCTCACGACGCAAATAAAAACCCGTCTCAATTATACGTCATGGAACGCATACAACAGATTAATTTGTGTTTTTTTATGCATAAGCAACTTAAATATACAAACAATATTGGCCAACTTCAGCAGACGTAAATTATTATTCAATTCTAATTTACTTCTAGATAATCCAGTTTAAATATTTACAGTTACTTATAAATAAACATTAACGATTTTCTAGCATCTGAACTGTATAACTTAGACATAACTGCAAATGGGAGCATCACATCGTTGCATATACTATGTATTATTATATTTACTACTTAGGGTATTGATATAAATACATTAGCATTTGACAGACAGTAACATTACCGTCGCTATTGTTATCACGACAGGTCAAGTACATGAGACCAGTTTCTCTGCGCAATAAACATTTATGTATTTACACATATAAAACAAGTCTCACATACCTGAATTTATATATATATATAATTATATTTCAGTTTGTAATTATAGTATTATGTATATTTTCTATGTGCTGGCTTTAATTTGATGACTGATGATGTGCAGCTTTATTATAATGTGCGTTTTAAATACTTTTTTCTTTTTATTTTGTGCCAAAATTAGTATCTAGTCTCAATTCACCTGTTCGTCAATCTTTTAACTACTTTTAAGTATATTTTTGATGATTAGAGATATATACCAGTGTGTTTAAACAGTACATTTTAATTGATTGTTCTTTTTTACTTACAATTCCTTGCTGTTCCATTGAAGCATTAAGTATAAAATTATAAATAAAGAAATATTATTGATATTTTAAAAGTTACGTTTGGTCACGTAACAAGGACGGGTTACAACCAGTTTTACCAAAAGTAATGTTATTTAGAATCATTTGTATTCATATTATTTTAATGCACCAGAAAAAATCAGCGAATGACGCACATCTACTGCCTGTGTAATGTTTAACTAAATTAGCTATTTTGAATAAAATATTTGTGAAATTGAAAGTGAGGTTATTGTATAATATTTTTATTTCCAAATGTATAATATAGAATTTACTTTTTTAGCTTACCTTTTTAATTTCATAATATTAAGCCTTGTTCATTTGATTTTTTGGCATGAAACACGTAATTATTTATGTGCCTTGCTTATTCACAGATAATTTTATTTTGAAGAAAAATAACAAAATTGTCGAGTTATTATATCAATCTTATAATAATTATATCAGTGGAAACTTGGATTTGACCTTCTTTTATTGACAACTCAAATGCTGCAAGTATTTTTTTATTATTAAAATATACTTTTGTCATATTTTTATTATAATTTCGGTGCACAAAAATTGAGTAAGGCCTAAAACTTTGTCTTTACTTTATAACTACGGTAGGAGAAAATAAGTGAATCCTTTGTACATTCATATCCACATTTCCTTTGTACTTATTACATAACAGCGGCAACGGTCAAGGCCGATAGATTATCGTACCGCGAACCATGTCACGCATATAATTTATAATGGAATTAATGTTAGTCAGCGCTAAATGATTGATTTATTCATAACTTAACTGTTCAAGTGTCCTTCAACATTAATATTCTAAGTTATGTATGTACGGAAACAAGTTTGTTTTACGTTCAACATGTGTAAGTGTATTTTTGTTTGTATATTTAACTTACCATTGTGATTTGTTCGAAAGGTTGTAAGAGCGCTTGATGGAGGTTGTTGTAGTCTGTTTGTGGTGATTCCACCGGACTCCCTGGACTGTGCACCATCTGAAAGTACCGCATAAATATATCAGTAATAAAACAACTAATAGTGATAGTTCTACGCAAGCTCTGGGGGTCTAAAATGGCCGCTTTGGCATAATCATAATAGAGTAATATGAATTACGTTAAAATTCTTAAAATGGTTACAGACGCAGGTAACATTGTGACCTTTTTACGAATTTTAACGTAATTCATATTATTATTCTACTAGCTGTTCCCCACGGTTTCACCCGCGCTGCTCAGCACCTGTTGGTCGTAGCGTGATGTTATATAGCCTATAGCCTTCCTCAAGAAATGGACTATCCAACACTAAAAGAATTTTCCAATTCCAACCAGTAGTCCCTGAGATTAGCGCGTTCAAACAAACAAACAAACAAACTCTTCAGCTTTATAATATTAGTATAGATTATGATTCTGCTAAAGCAGCCATTTTAAATCCTTTGGTTTCTAACAATCAATTTTGTTTTGTTATCTGTAAAATCTCACGAAGAAAACCAACCAACAATTCAAAATCCAGACATAAATTGCGAAATGTGGGCGAAAAATAAATTAACTAGTTTTAAAACATTTGCAAGTCCATTCACCTCTAGAACTCAAAATGAAGAATGGAATTACTGACAACCAGTTTCGTTTATCAAGATTTTTGAAGAAAAGAATGATTATTATTCTTTAAATGGGCCAAAGATTCAGGTATTCATTAATAACTAGTACTGTACCGTTGGTGAAGGTATATTTATGTTCGACGTTGAGGAATATTGCGAGGGCGGACTACAGTGCGGTTGGTAGCCGGAGGGTATCCACCCGTGGTCCAGAGGCGACATGTTCTGCAATCAGTCGAAACGAGAACGTTACACGTGACGTCATAGCACCGCCCACGTGTCTTACCCTCTTAAAGCAGTATTGTGTAATGTTACTTCAGCTTGGGAAAAAGATGGCATTATATTTTGTATAACGGCTTCTTTTGTCCACACCAAAGTGACATTTATGTTATATTGCTATAAGAGTTAGTGGTACAGGCCCAGGTTACATGCCGAGCACGAGAAATTTCGTCCCATTATCTCAAGCTGAAGCTAAAAAAGTAGCTGGTTATAGCTACCAGTATCTCGCTTCAGCGTGAGATTTTGTCAGGAAAACAAAGTCGCGCGCTCATTTCAGCCCGTCATGACGAGTCTTTATATAAAACAGTGTGACCAGTGTTAAATATGGATTAGTAGTAAAAGCCACTTTACAATGCTTTTAAAATTCGCATAGGGAATTGGCAGATTGGTATCAGACTATAAATATTTACTCCATATCTAATTTAAAAATAAAACATTTTTACTAATATTTGCATACTTTATGTTTCATAAATTATCTTGATTACGTACATTAAAACAACAAATACTTTATCGGGCTTCAATCTTTGAATGGTTAGGTTTTCGTTAAATAAAACCTGCTTCTATGTTTTAATACATTTAAGGGGAGGTGCTAAGAAGGCCCGCCAAGTTTCTTTTTACTTTTTTAGGAATTTTCTGCTCAATATCTGATTGGATAATGCAGGTTGGGCAATCGTTTGACTTTAATATGTTATATACCGCCTGTAGGCTGTAATATAAGTTTATTAACAGGAATGCAATTCTAACAAGATTTTATTTAATATCATACAACCTGAAAAAATAAATATCGCGGGTCACCTGTGCGGTTTCACCTTAACAAGTCTAGATAATAAATTGATCAAGTTCCATATCCCACACTATTTGTTATTAATTGATACCATTCACTGCCACTGGTTAATTTGCAATAAAAATATAAAGAAAAACAGCATCACACTGCTTTTTAGCCATAAGCCAATTTGTACATGCAGTTAGGACCGAATTAATTATATAGAAGCTAATATAAAATTAATTATGAAGTGAACCATAATATGTAGATTTCAAAATATGTCAAGATGGTAACAAAATGATCGTCCAGCAGCATGTGGTCGATTCTTTAAATAAAATATACATTTATTACGAAATTCATAACTAGGCATTCTGTCCTCGTTAATTTAAAGAAAGTACCACATATTTCTTTGATAAAATCTGATCCTAAAAACTACAAAAAAAATAATCGTATATCATATACAAGTATTCATGCCAATTATTGAGAGGATGTTTCAATTTTGTATTGTATACATATTATAGATAGGGTGTTAATGATTATTATCCATGAGTTTAGGATGTTTCTCCAATATATTATTTAAGTAGTAAATACCCTGTTTCTGTTTATTTCATTTTATGAATAAGTCAATATGATTCTTGATACTCACAGACCTTTTTAAATTCCAAACTTACGCGATGCCATAACTCTGTGACATCGGCACAATTGTCAACATCGATTTTAATTGCCACAGAGAAAAAATCAAATAAATACTGTATTTACAAAGTCCATTTACGATGTTAGTTATGATTATGAAGCATGTCATAATTCACAATCCTGTTATTATTAATGGTGGTATAACTGTTAATAATTGTTTTAGAATTTTAATATTTATGACATACACTTAAATATATTTAAAATCAACGGTGGAGTAATTTAAAAATATTTTTGGGATCGTCACTCAAATGTCGAGTTTTAGAAATATTTACGCCGGTGGGGTTTATTTTGATCTTACACGTGGTAGCCCCGACCTGTGCTATATTTGACCTCATTTCAATTGAATGACATGAGAAACGGCCTTTATTTGCATACATATTTATTAATGTAAAATATATTTATCATTCACTTTTTATAACGCGAATGGCACAGGTGTGTCATCATCTTACTCAATACATATTAAAATTTTAGAAATGACTTAAAAAGAAAAGATTTTTATTATCTTATTTGGATGATAAAAATCTTTAATAGACCTATAAATAAAGTTACTAATAAAATATGTAGAAAAGCATCTGAAATATAAATATAACGATAAGAGAATCCGAAGTTAATTGGTGTCGTTTAGTGCGGAGGTGCCGGAATAAGCAATATATTGCTCGAAAATGTAGTTAGTGTACAAATACATGGTTAGCTGAAAACAAGTTAATAATAACAACGTCGATTCATGCACGAAGCACCAATGTGATGAATGAAAAAGACGAATATAGAATGAATGTCAAAGACATAGATAATGTAGGATATTAGCGAGATCCAGCTCTGTTATAGATAGGCAAAAATATTCGCACCAACAACAGACAGCGTTTCAAAGCATTCAAGCGACCGCCTGTAAAAATGAGCGGGAGTAAAATTTAAGAGGAGGTTAAAAAAGAAAACGAACCTTATTATGATGAAGATAATTATTTGTGTTTGGTACAGATAAGTGATTCTGAAATAAACAAAAAATGATTTGTGTAGAAAGCAAATAAACACAAACATAACAAAAACAACAAAAATGTTAAAGTTCCTACGGGAGGTGAGTGCTCTTTGGCAAGGCACATGTTAACGTTCTCCAAGCCAGTGTTAGCGCTACTGTACACTGTAACACTACCAACTAGTTCACGACAATAGTGACTCACTGTAAGTTCATTACTGACCCAGTAGCTATCTACATTATGCATCGCTACTACCATTTGGGCATACGCCATTTTTGACACACAATACTAGTTGGTTGGGCCGACGCATAAATTCTTGCATAGTAATGTCCGATCAATCGATACTGCAATAGTTATTAAATACAGGACCGATTTGCTTCGTAAAGATGTATGTGAGTCATACAAATGGCCGCCATAATATTGGTGAAGTCAATATATGATTCGAAATAAAACAGTTGGATTGTTTAACGAGGTGGTAATTTAACGCGATCTATAGGTTTTAGGAAATGAAATTGTTTTTATTTGGTCATGCAAAACTGCATCTGCAATTACACTGCCTCTATTTTATCTATATATGCTTTTAACACTAATTAAATGGCAGCTAGTTTCTAATGCAAAAATAAGCTTCGGTTAGGAGAGGAAACCGCGTTCGACACAAATTCTATTCTGTGAAAATAAAACCGGATCAGATATTGGAGGGGGTGTTGGTGGCGGTGAGACCGACCTGTGCGTCGTAGAGGGGTGCCGCGTGGTCCCGGTGCGGCACCGTGGCGCCCACGGGCGAGCCGGACGCCGGCGAGCGCCCGGCCGTGGCCGGCGAGCCGCTGCCGCCGCCCGGCGACGCCGCGCCCGGCGACGTCGGCGACTGTAACCAGTCCTACCGTCTCACACACTGTAGTGTCATCTTCAACTTCCTGCACTTCTCCCATGACTTGGGCGCGACACAATCTTCTCCTTCCTCTTCCATTCTCCTGGCACCTGTCACACTATTATTGAGTCTTTTTCCTTTCATATCATTGCTTCCATAATCCATCTATCTTTTCTCAATAGTCTACACTGTAGCGTCGTGTAACCACTGCTGTTCTACAGTGAATCGTTATTTTATTTATCAACGCCAATACTACCTAAAACGTGGTAAACACCCCACATACAGGCCCACCTCTACCCCATGTATACACGACAGGAATCGAATTGTAGGCGTAGATAAAACAATTTGTATTTGCCTTGGTTCTAGCACTTTATAAGGAAGGTAAAATCGACTGCTATATTTTATTCAAAGATACCATACCATCTTGGTAGTGGTATTAAGTGCATATTAAAAAAGTTTTGTGATGCTTTAACCATAAGTGGCTATTAAGGAGTTCCCACCTCCTACTGATACGATTCTGGCTGCAGCACCAACTTTAGGTAATACACCATATTTTAATTTGAACTCTAAACGTATTTTCAAACAGATTAATCAGTAGCGGTTAAATGTTAAGCTTAACTATAGTTTTAACAGAGCTGATTTAAGCTTTTTTTTAACATAGGACTTTTCAGTGCTGTGGTAATTATTTATTACTCTATGTATTAGAACGATATGAATGTTGAAAAGTAGCCACAATTACATATGTTAGCACATTACTGGTATTAATTGTATTGTTTGAAATGCCCACTTTTTATTTGATTATTAAAAGTCATGCTTCTTTAAAAAAACTGTTAATATTGATGAAATTTTCATTTTAATATAGGATGTAAAATGCTACAGTGTTGCGACCATTCTCTTCCATTTTCTTCATCGAACTGACATAACATGCCACATAAAATTCGCTCCCATACATTTAATCACTTTGTTGTCAATGCGAGATTATTTACTTAGGCCACCGACAGTAAATAGGCTGTTAGCTGAATCGCACGTGTAGCGCAAGCGCACATTCAGTATCACTTTTACTTCAACCTAGTATCACGCGAGTGTGCAGTGAGAAACACGTGACATTCTATCGAGGGCCTTATCACCGCGCTCGACGGACCGAGACCGATCGCCGATCACTTTGATTTATTAGAACACAAATAGACGATACAACCCTTGCAGACGTCACACAACAAGATGTGGTGAATGAATGATGGACCAATAGCATAGATGCCTCTGATGCGTTGCCGGTACGTTGCGACGCCTGAGTGGTGACGCTGCGTCGTTCTACTAAATCAGAACGACACGGTGCGTTGAAACGACGTGCGGCAAAGTAACGCAAGCCGCAACACACTTCGACATATTGCGGTGCGATACCGATGCGGCATCGTTGACATAACGAAGTCTTTTAAAACGCGTCCACGTATTAGAGTTGTCATTGTGTTGCAACAAGTGCGTTTCGTTGCTCGCGTTAAAATCAATGTTACGCCGCAACGCACCGGCAACGCAAGTGGTTTTACTCTTACGGGTAGGTGCGGGGTTCCAGTATAGCTTTGGACACGTACGTATCTCGGCTGGTAGTCGTCGTGGTGCTGTTGCGTGTGGGGCGCGTAGTGCGGCGGCGGGAAGTGGACGGACGTGAGGTCTGGGAGCGAACCTCCCGGCACCGCCATCTCGCAGCCCAGGGCGCCCCCCAGCCCGCCCGCGCCCTCCCCGCCCGTGTATACGCTGTCGAAACAGTCATACGTGCTAAACAGAAAATGGTGTTATAGTATCTAGTAAAAAACAATAAATAAAACCAATTATATTTTATGTCCTAATGTCCGCCTTTGTACGGTCATTCTTACTCGTACTTACATAAAGTTTAAAAAATATATATAACCACCAATATAAGACACCAATATGGGATACCTATTAAAAATGCACCTATTTGAATACAATATTTTTTGCCAATTTGTCAACTTTCAGAATCCAACCTCCAAAAACGCAGTCATTGATCTTGTTCCAGCGATCATACAAACAGACATATATTCGTCACCTAAACGAAGTCGTCGATGACCAATAAGGCGAATTCAGTAACTTTACAATCGACTAACAGTAACGTTTTACGTCATTCATTTTTCTTTTTTATTATTAGTCATAATATTGTTATTGATTGAGTATTAAACTAATAATATAGTGTTTAAAAACAAATCCTCATTTGAGATGAATCACATTCATTAAAAGGTAAGCATTATGCATATTTTACACATCGTAATTTGTATGGAAAAGCCATTCAAGTTGAGAGCTCGGAGAGGATAAAATGGCACGTTTTTTCCCCAAGTGCACTACTTATATAACAGTTATACTCACTTATTATTGTTAGGTATCCTGGGTATTTCACATGACGATCTCGGTCGATTTGCGGGGTTCATTGGCGCTAACACATCTAAGTGTATGTCACCTGTAATAAAGAGAAGAAAATTTCAGTATCAGGAGTTATTAGTTCTGAGTTCATACAGCCGGGATCTACATTAGTTCAGAGTTTACAGGCTCCTGTTGGGTAAGCTCGTCCGATCGTCGATATCATCTGTCTTTGGACAAGGGTATTTGAATTTGTAGTAAATGTAGCTATTGGTAGGTATTTGCAAGTTTGTGATTTGGAAACTGTATTTGAACGTATTTTTCTATGACTTGTATAAGAGCAATGTATATAATTCAAGATCCGTAGGCCTACCATGACTTCTTAAAGCAGAACTTATTCCACTGAAGAAAAGAGATGGTGCTAGACACCCTGTACAGCTCTGTCTCTTTCCCTCAGCGGAATAAGTTCTGCTTTAAGACGTCATGGTAGGGTAGCAGTATCGTCGCTCACCTCTCCGATGGTGGTTCTGGTGTGGGTGTAGATGCGGGTGCGCGTGTGAGTGCATGGTCCGGTGCGGCGACAGGGGCTGCGCAGTCGCCTGTTGCTCCACGCCACAGGACTGGTGGAGAGCCGAGTCCGAGTTCGTTCGCCGCCAGTTACTGTCCGGCGGTGGACTGCAAATATACACGCATTTTCATCTTCTCTTCGTGTACAATTTTTTTTTGTTTTTTTTTTTTAACCTTTGCCCACACTTGAAACTTCTCCTGTATCGTAGGTGCGTTTACAAACATTTAAACTCACACACACAAACAGCTAGACCCGTAACAACTACCTGTAGATCACTAAATAATTGTGTCGTGCGGTGATAGAACCGCGACACGCAGCGCAGCAGTCAATCGCTCAGCCACTGCGCCAACCGTGACGTCAATAACAACAATTACTTAAAACTAGCATAAAAGACCATAAAAATCATCATTAGCAACCGTGTTGAGTGGGGCATGCTTGCCTGGTCAATGTGAGAACTATTTGTCTGTTTTCTCTCTTTATTAGAGAATAGGATTAGGATCCTTATATGATCGCTATGTTGTCCTAATTTATATAGGTATCGAGTTGAAATTAAAACATATACTCAAGTCTGTTATAGTCCCTTGGAGTTGTGAAAAAATCAACCCTGTAAGTCTACGAAGTCAAAACATTTGGCCGTATATGACGCAAGTTCGTACGGCACCCTTCTTCGGTGCAAATCTGACTCGGCCGGTTTTATTTTGTTTTGTATAGTTTTAAAAATGTAAGATCTTCCAAAATATATAAAAATACGATAACGGCGTAAGTAGTGCAACAGGTAGAGCTCAAAATAATTCTTGCCATTTATTTGACGCCAATTTTCAAAAACCGAAATATATTATCTGGATTGATATTATTATTTAATTATGATAAGATGGTTTGTGTACACTTTAAAACTTTAACCAACAGCTTCGAATTAAAAATAATATTTTATTGTGGGGTAGCCCATTTATCGAAGAAGGCAGCGGGTGAAGCCTCAGGACACAATTAGCTTACTGTAATAATTTCCAAATATGCTGTTGTTCCCAGGTACGACATTCTAAGCACAAATCATAACTAATAGTCTCGACTACACAACATTTTTCATATGTTATGAATTAGCAAACCCGCGTAACAAGTTTCCTTTACACAGTTGGATGATACGCATTTTAATTGTATAGTAATTTCCAGAAGTGACGTAATATTTAAAACATCGCAAAGACTATTTACAAGAGATAAGCAGGAAAACCGTTATTTATTAATGTACTTGGGTGGTAAACAATCGATTATACTAGTCCCACGGTTTAATTATTAATGATTTCGATAATTATTCATGTTTCATCTCAAAAGCAAGCATTTTCAAAAATGTGGATGCAATCGTAAAATTCGCAGTCGTTTAACTATCCTTTAAATAAATATCATGATAAGCTTGGTCGACTGAATAAATTAAATTCATACAAGTTCTATAAATTTAAACGCCAATCTGAAGAGCTTCGTAAAAAGGCCAAGCCTGACTCGTTTTGCTACTTTTCGAGGTAACTATTATTGTTGTTCTATAAGTTAAGCGCTCCGTTAAGGGATATGCGTCAAAGAATTTCATTAATGCTGTTTTTAGCCTTTCAGAATCTACTTAGTAAAGTTGTCCCCATTGCGTAGTGTGTTGCTTTATTTCCTATATTTGTTGACATGTTGCGCTGTTTAAAACAATTATTATTAAATATGAATGAGGTTTCTCAGAACGACTTACATTGAAACTTGAATTAACATGACATGTAAATGAGTCATAAAATATTTTACCTCATGAACTAAGTAATTAATAATTATTAGCACGTTCCTATGTAGTTGGAATAAGAATAATTGTTCGTCCGCGGACTTCTTACGACATAGTACCTATTTAACTATGTTAACATAGTGTTATATTTGAGGGGAGCTAATCGTGTCCTGCGTGTCTAATTTTTTTTTGAAGCATTGATAGTTGCTACTGCAGACGTATGTTCCAATCTCGTGCCTCAATTTTAGACTTGCAGAATTTAGATTACCATCGAACATTTTTTCATAAAATCCACTATTTGCTTGGGGGTGGAAAGGGGCAGACAGTTTATGTGACAACTTAAAAAGTAAATACTTATCGAAATAATTCATAAATGACATTACCATTTTCCAGTGTTTTATTTGCTTTTTTTTTCTCTGGCTATCCCTTCGGTGATTACAGACGTTATGTTGTGTATGTTATCATTAATTATCGGAAACTAAACCTAAAAGGGCAACACTCTGTGTTAAACTACTTAGGGATTGTATTGAACTATTTAGGGGCGAATAATGGGAAAACACGAAACCCAAGAGAAATAAGTTGCGGGTGAAGTTCTACTTTTGGATTAAACATTTTGAGTGACAACCATGATAAGAAAAGTGACGTAAGGAGTATAGTTGGCGACTGATTTAATTATAGTAACCTCGCAGGCTATACAGGGTGAATTTTTCATGTAGGCGTGGATGAATCGTTGATGGCCAAATAAGATGTGTATAGCGACACTACCGAATGGTGTAAAACTACAAGATGTGATTCCTGGCTATGTAATAGATTTTTCAAAAATACAATTATATAGTTTTAGTTCTCATCAAAATCGGGCTCGAGACTACTAAGGGTATTTTTCGCAATTTCGCTTAGTTTCTGATTTCGATATTCACGCCTATTTGAAAAATTCACCCTGTATAGTGCAGCTGCGTTTATTGAATTATATTTGTAATAAAATGTTTTTTTTTTATTGTTCTGCCATTTTCCAACTCAAACAAAGGCCATAACAGATTAACAGTGCTGGAAATGATAAATAAAAGCAAGTTTGATACGTGATGAATTCGTATTTTTTATATCACGAATTACGTAAGGTGTTCTCATAGCCACAGAAACAAAGGCCACGTCTGGAATAAGGTCCTTAGGTTATATTAAAGAACCAAATGGGAAATGTCCCGTCCCGTTTAGAAACTGGCACTAATTGTTATAATCAGAATGCTCCTTAAGACATTCTTCCTGACATTTTGAAGATAAAAGGTAGATTACCTCAAGTAAACAGTGCTGCCATAGGGGCTGGTGTCATGCCTCCGGTCCGCGGGGCGACGCATCGGCCCCCCCACAGTCGAAGAGGCGCGGCCCCGCTGCCCGGCCGCTCCCGGAGAGCGCGACGGCGACGTGCCGCCACTTCGGCCTCCAGCCATAGCATACTGGTTCGCTAGCGGTAATTCTTCCGGCTACAACAAAAAAACACCTTTACAACACACTTTTCTATGAAAGTACGATAGGGACGGATTCAGCATTATTTCTGCAAAGAATGTGCTTTCCCGCCCAGCTAAAGGTCAACGTACAATTGTAAGTACTGCCCGCAATCAGCATTGCTTAAGTCGAGCCGTTAGAGATTCTTTCTATGAAACTTCGTAATGTAACACACTTTTGGGGTAGTGTCGCGGCGAGACCGCTTACGGCTCGTCTCACTTACGTCGATTCGTCGCCACTTTCACCTAGCCTTAGAAGGTCTAGCCACGAGCGCGGTCTCCCCGGGCGATGCTGATACCACGTAGCGCTAACAAGTGAGCGTTGACCTTAAGCCCGCCTTAACACCGGTTCTGCTGGGCTTCCCATACATTTTCGCCCCGCGCCACGCCATGTGTCCGGTTTGGTCACTTTGGCGGGAAATACCATAACAAATAATGCTGTCTTTTTCTCGTGTCTTTTCCTGTACACATCACTATTTTATTACATAGGTATTTCTAACTGTATAAAGGTCTTTATGAGGTGTATTTAATGCAACTACTACACTGCCATAGGTACCTATGTAAAAATATGTATAGGTAAACATGGCAGACCCATGGAATTTACAGTATTACATTAATTAAAAAACATGTTTTTTTGTGTGCCTTTTATACATATTTTTGCATGGTGCACTGTAAAGGTCAAACAACAACACTAAATAATTACTATTCTATTCTTTCATTCCTACGGGGTGATACAGCATGTCAAATACATAAAAAACACTACTTCTATAGTGCACGGAATAATAAAACATTCACTAAGAATGTACTCAAATTAATTGAAATATTTACAAGGATGCAACATGCCATTTCACTAGATTTATAGTTTTTTGTTGGAATTTAACAATTATATGATTATTTTTTTCTATTAAACCTATTATATTTATCAGGAAAAGCAAATAATTATCTGTAGCATTCTTTAACAGTAAAATTAAAATAAGAACAGCACAATGCTATAGATTGTAATACACTCATAGTTAAACTTGTTTATAATGTGTGAGTGAACAGATGACGGAGAACGAACTTTGGTGAACAAGAAAAAATAATAGAACACATGTTATAATGTAAATATAAGTTCGACACAGTTTTCTGTTAATAAGACTACTACATACATACTATGTTTATTATTACAGGCATTTGATTCTATTTAGTTATAATCAAATAAGTCTTTTTAAGGTGTCAAAGCAATCAGTGCTTTAATTGTTACTGAACTATTTTATTTATTTTTATTCAGCAGATATAAATTTTCAATGATAGCTTAAAAAACAAACAATAACACAGCATGGGAAATAAGAGAAAATACAGAATGAACATAAGTTTTACAAAATAATATTTTCAGCCAGCTACAACTGCACCACTATTGAACAAAAATAGGTAGGTATAGCAAATTCTACCATAAATCACAAAGTCCAACAAGATCTTGCAGGCAGACCTAAGAAGTCTTGATAACATTTAGAAAGTAATGTAACAGTTACGAAATGCAAATAGAATGGCAATGGAATTCCCCAAGGTTTTTACTACCTGCAAGATCATAAACTGGTAGATTTACACTATTAGGGAATTTAATGATCAGATTCCAAAACAAAGGAACCTTGATTGTTTCCAGCTCAGTGGCAGTAGCTTGTGGTGCAGCCACATTTGGCAGGGAGCCACTGCGGAACGTGCCCAAGCCTTGCGGTGCAGGCCGAAGTGTCGACTCAACATTATCACTAGGCTCGGGGGGCGGTTTGTCTCTGGCTACTTTACTTGAATTAACCTGTAATCACGATGCTTGGACATCTTTTGACTGTACTCTCACTATTGACATTGTTATTCTGGATAAAAAGATTATAAATTGTATTCCAACAAAGTCAATCAGAATGAAACCTGTTATTATCACAAACATTGTTAGTATCTTAAGTTTCACATTATGTGTGTCTGAATCTAGATTTATTATACTATTATATTTTCTGATAAGTAACTATTGTCATCAATTATGATTCAGGAAAAAGACTTAATATTTTCTTAATTTCATTATGAGATGTAGCACTCGTAATATTCTAACTAGCTATTGTGTACGATACCAAATAGACTTACAATTCATTTTGACAATGACAATTGTAACTATACACACAGAACTGAATGGTATTTTGCTATTGAGTTATATGAAAAAATATGTTCACTTTGTTGTTTAGGCGCAATAAGTATACTGTAATGGATTATTGTTTACGTCGGCGGGCACATTTGACGGCCAGGAAGCGACTGCCTGAGTAAATAGGCGACATACCCTTTGGGTTGCGTCGGAAACTTCGCGCATAATCTGTTCAAAAGCAGCTGTTTCCTCTGCCTGTTTTTGATGATGGAGAGCAATTTTTTCACTAAATTTCCTTGGATTCGCCATGATGGCCAATAAACATTTATTTTTCTCGTTTTTACATCACAATTTTTAGCGTTCAAAGATCCAAAACGCGCTTGACTGTCAGCCACAGATACATATTGCCATTTTGAAAAAATATAGTAATTTTAAAAGCATAATGATGTGCCTGTGGATTCTTTAGGTGATTAATAAAGAATCGAATAAAATTGTAAAGGTATTCGACCATAGAGTAAATACGCCCGTGGTAAAGCATATTAAAACGAATCGCTGAACAATACTTTCTGCGAGTTTTTAAAGGAGGAGAGGGAAACAATTAAACAAATATCATACACCGTTAATTTGACGTTTACACACAGAGACATAAAATATTCTATTATTACCAACGCACACGAAGAAACATGCGGAACATGCTTCAAGTTTAAATTTATTTTTGATTTGAATAGTTCAGTAATAACGATGCTATGTATGAGAAAATAACATTATATAATCGTATCTAAAAAGTATTTCAACATTATAATTAAAAAACCCATATTAGTGCATGAACATACATGTGGTACAACAAACACCACGGTTTTGCAAAAAGATACATATCGAATTTAGCTCAATATACCTTTTTTGAGAGCCCTTCTTTGAAATAGAAATGATTTATGATGGCGTCTGACGGCGAATAAACTAGTTTTAAAATCTATGGTCTTAAGGCCAATATAGACATTTTGGCAAAGGGATAAGTGCAACTAAATCATCTCCAGGGTTACTTGCTCTAAGTGTTCAAACTTATAACTCAAATAAATTAAGCTGATGGCAATTCGGTTCTATGTACTCATTGATTATTAAGTCAATGGAGAATAATAAAAACACGCAGTAACCAATCCTTTTGGTATAAGAGGTATAGGTGGTGTAGTGTATGTAGATATACGTATGGTTTGTCTCGAGCGTATACGTCACAAGGCGCGGGCCGAGTGGGGGGCAGTCGTTGTCCGATCGTCAACCCGTAAGCACGTGGTGGTGCGTTGCCGAGCCAAACACCAGGTTATAGAGTAGCCACTACATTTGGCGACGAGGATAAATCAATAAAACGTAAAAAGAAAAAAAAATAGACAGTGGTGCCTGCAGTGAAATAAAACTTAGTATGGTGTAATGAAGAAATATTGGAAAGTGCGCTTACACAACACTTTTAGCTTAGTCTCTTATACATTTGCCAAAATAACTAAATACCTTATATACCTTAAATTATCATATTTTAGACGATTAAGTTATTTGAATTACTAAACAGCCGTTATGATTCGAATATTCGAAAGAGTTTCATAAGTAACGGAGGCGATAACATAGCCTTATAAAATAACTCACTTGTTTACGCTAAGATGTGCTATGCTATGAATGACTCATTACATTGGAACGATTAACTTGATTATTTTATTAGTAATTAGTAACTATTGCTAAAGTCACCATTATTGAGGTTTATTGTTTTCTTTAAAAAAAAAATACATAAGAAGTGATCAGTGGATTTAACAACAATATGGATTTTATAACGTCACGCCTCCTGATCCTCGAAGGGTTAGGCAGAGGTGTAGCTAACAGGTAACTTTTTACATTTCGCCGGCTACGTTAAGTCGGAAGATGGGTGATTCTGTTATTTTGACAAAACATCTATCTTATATTTCTCGAAGAGAAAGGCAGTAGTGTTTGATTGGTGGTTATTTTGAATAAATTTCAAACACAATCAAGCAAGTAAGCTGGCTTAGTGCCTGGTCATTTAATTGACACAAAAAAAAATAATAATAACAAAGTTATTTTACATTTTCGTAAAGCAGTATACTTATACATGAATACTGATCATTTAATTGATATCTAAATTGTAATGAGAAGGAAGCAGCATAGCTGGTCATTTAATTGACAACGTTTGATATTATTCAGAGGAATTAGATCCTCAACAGCATTATTGGTCATTAAATTGACATGATAAAAGAGCAGATGTTTCTGATCATTAAATTGATATTGAACTTTTTGGTTTGGTTCCACATATAATGTTAACTTGTCCCAACTGACGCTTGAGAAGTTCGACAGCGAAGGAGAACCTTCTTCGGATGGAGCCAGATGGGAACGTTCGAAACTAGCACTCGGTATTTATCTTGATGCTTCTGTTTGATTGATAAGTGCGAGAAGAAAAGGGCAAGCTTACTGCTGTTTGTTTTCTATCTATTTGTTGCTCGTATTTACTCAATGACTGTGTGCCAGTATTATTCCATAATTATGGCTGGTTTAGCTTATATACAAAAAGTCTGTGGGATGCATTCACCTCAGCTACACAGTGCGCTGTGAAAGGTACTCTAGTCAGGTTTATATAGAACTTGTATGTCTGTAGTTTCTATATGAATAGTGGTAGTCATCAAGTTTGTATTATCAATAAGAGTTAAACTAGAGTGTCCTTAAAGTTTTTGTCCATTCCTCTTTATAGAGAACTACGCCTTGGAATGTTTTTAAATTTCAGTGATTGTGGTGGTAAAATTAAATAATACCAACAAATTACTATTCCAATGATAGAAAGAGTCTCTCATACATGAAAGGAGGAGGGAAATAAGCACTTAAATAAGAAAGATAATATCTAAATACTGTTTAATAATTATAATAGGAATAAGTTGGATTTAGTGAAGAATCCTGTTAATTAACAAATAAATTCATTCACAGGATACTCAGTTGCAAGAAGGTACTAACTTTAATGTGGAACTAATGTATACATATGTAATACGTATACTATATTAATATTATGGGATTTATAAAAGGTCAATAATTAGCTAAACTTTACAAATACATGTAACAACAACACACCTTAATGTATGTTGTTTATATTAAGTTTATCTAGAATGGTGATGGCCTAGTCCGACCTAGGTCGTGGGTTCGAAACCAGGCTGGCTTTATGTGTTGTCACTCATCACCAGTGCTCTTTAAATGGTGAAGGAAAACATCGCGAGGAAACCGGCATGTCCTAGAACAAATACTACAAAGGCATGCGACATTTACCATACACTGTTTTAGTATGGTAGATTACGAGCATCATAAATTGGACGCAATGGCTATCTATTAAATTGGACTCATTGGCTATCTATTAAATTGGATTCATTGGCTCTCCATTAAATTGGACGCATTGTGGCTATCCATTAAATTGGACGCATTGGCTATCCATTAAATTGGACGCATTGGCTATCCATTAAATTGGATCCATTGGTTATCCATGAAATTGGACGCATTGGCTATCCATTAAATTGGACGCATTGGCTATCCATTAAATTGGATCCATTGTTTATCCATTAAATTGGACGCATTGGATATCCATTAAATTGGACGCATTGGCTTTCCATTAAATTGGATCCATTGGTTATCCATTAAATTGGACGCATTGGCTATCCATTAAATTGGACGAATTGGCTATCCATTAAATTGGACGCATTGGCTTTCCATTAAATTGGATCCATTGGTTATCCATTAAATTGGACGCATTGTCTATCCATTAAATTGGACTCGTTGACTATCCATTAAATTGGACCCATGGTTATCCATTTGCGCATCTTGTGGCTCGGAAGTGCGAACTTTACAAATTTAAAATAGTAATACCAACAAGTACAACAAACAAGTAACATACAAATATATCAACAAACAGGGTTTGACGTAACGTAAACGTATACGAGAGCTCCTGGATACATGAAAAATGTATAAAGTATTGAATTAAAATTACTCGACATCAAATTGTCTCATATCAGGGTTATACTACCACCGTATACATTTGATTTCAAACAATAAAAAAGTAATATAGATAACTTCCAAATTAAAAAGGAAAAAGAAGGAGAAAAAGCAAAAGGAGATTGTGTATAACTCCCAGAAGTAAGAGTTAAGATGTTTCAGGAAGTCAACGGATTCGAAGTTGCTATTTAGCGACTTGCTTAACATATAAACTTGCTAACTAATAAAAATAAAACACATGGAATACGTAATTCTCGACTCACTGAGCAAATGAACGACATAATTTTTGGTTAAATTTCGTGATCATAAATCCAAAGAAAGACTTGAACAACCAGATGATTATGTAAATCAGATTGTGGAATGTTCATTATTTGAATTAAGGAAATAGATTATGTTCATGTGGACGTAGTTAATTTGGACAGGGCTTTGATTGAAGCCAATACATTGAAAGCAATATGTAGTAATAACTACCCATAAAAATAAGGTGCCTTTGTGCACAAGGAAATAACGAAAATAGATAAAGTTATTGTTGCATATAAAAATACAAGTAACATACGGGGAAGACTGGAGAAGAATCCAGATAGCTAGAAATAATTAGAGAAGTGGACTGGATGTTGGAGTCTTGCACACAAACCTCAGGCTTTGTGCCTCTTAAGGAAAAAGTGTCACAACTACATTTAAAATGAGATCGGGCATTACTAGGGTTGTTAAAGGAGATTTGCTGTCCAAAGAAATAATGGCAGCCAAATGTTGGAAGCCGCTCGGATCGATCTCTGGGTTGGGCCGCGCTTGCCTGGGCTGGTCTGTGGATGGGTGACCGCTCGATATATGTACCGCGAGTTTGCTTCGGAAGGTATGTTTTGTTGTGGTCCCGACATGGGTGTCGTATTGCCCAGTACTTTTGAGTTGTGAAGGCGCTCCGTGTGAGATGCTGGGGTTTGGTTGCCATCCGGTGATTTTAAGCCGGCAGATAATGAAATCATTTGCTACCGAAGATTTTGTTAATTAAAATAAATTCATAGTGACGAAATCAATTAGATATGGATTGACGTACACGAAGTAATAATAATAATAAAAAAGTAGTACAAAGTATTGATAGAAGATAACATGTGATGTTATAGGAGTAAAATGGTCATGGTTATTGATTTAGGTTATAATTTAAATTAGATAATTTAAATTATAACTAATTATAATTTATTCTTATTTGACAAAGTTCGGAACTATCTGAAAACTAATAAAGCAAGATGTTGCAAAACAAAAGAACAAAATAAAACATTTTTGGGTTTTAGGTTTTGATACTTCTGCCACAAAATTGTAAAACGTAACCTACCTAACCTACTCAGTGACATTATCTGTCAACTCGAAAACTTAGATCTATTTTATATCAAAGTTATCGATACTTAAGTATAAACTATCATATAGAACACTAAGAACATTGCATTGGCACTTGCTGATTCTTTAATTGATTATGGCCTAAGTAGCTACCGGCTCACATACCACACGTACGTCGAGGATTTTTACAAAATACAGTTACGCATTCTAAAAACTATTGTACCCAGGAAAATAAAAAAAAGAATTCCAAGATAATGACGCGGGTTTATTCAAGCACTGTCAAATTGTAAACGTCTTTGATAAGGTACGGATACGTGTTTTAAATGAAAATTATGACTATCTAATTAACATATATAAAAATGAAAGGCCGAAGTCGTTGCGTAATCTGTCATACCTACCCACATTTAAGACATCTAAATCAAATAACATCTATAGGACAAGGACCTGGGAATGCATGTGACCATCGATTATGAATGACTTACCTCCGGAAATTCGCAAAGTATTAAATGTTAAGAATTGTTCGAAGATACTAAAAAGATACTTGTTAAATTGTTATTAAGTGTATTTTCCATGTAAGTATATGGATGTTTGTTTTTAATGTGATGGCACCGAGTTGCCGTGTCAGGCATACCGCTGCTAAACCCGCGATGGTTTGGGGTGGTATGATGTTGTTTTTTTTAGAAGTAAGAGGCAAAGAAAAGAAACATTTATGTAAAGAATATTCAGATTGGAAATGGAAGAAGTGACTTGTTATCAGGAGATAAAGACAAGTATTAAGAAGAAACGTAATAGAAAGAAAATGGAAGGTCAATGGAAAGTGTAAAAGAAAGAAACTGAGAAATTTTATCCATAAGTTGCACCTCCGCCAAATAATAAAGACTGATTAAATAAATATTTTGGTGAGGATGGAAGGTGGTAAATGATTGAAACATTTATACTTATCAAAATAATTAGTTATGATTTGCAAATTATATAGTCATTGCTTAAGTTGATCAAAAATAGTACAATCTATACCAAACCGACTGTTGGTATCTTTAGAAACAATTTATCATACAAAACATAAGTATATTATTTATACGTCAAGATCTATATAATTCAATACAGGTAGAATTCTTATTTAAATTAAATAAAGGAAAATAAGGAAGGGATGTAGTGTATGTAGATATACGTATGGTTTGTCTCGAGCGTATACGTCACAAGGCGCGGGCCGAGTGGGGGGCAGTCGTTGTCCGATCGTCAACCCGTAAGCACGTGGTGGTGCGTTGCCGAGCCAAACACCAGGTTATAGAGTAGCCACTACAGGTGGTATAAGGGGCATAAGAGAGATAGAAGGCTCTTTAGGTGACAACGCACGTCAAGCACGAACGCCTGAACGAACAGATTACACGAGAACAGTAGGTATCTAAATAAATTCAACAACATTACTGTACAAAGACGAAAAACTTGGTGTGTGTATTCTAACACAACCACCAGGCCATAGAGTAGATAGCACTGGAGAACGCATACATTGAATCGCCGCGCCGCCCGCCGCCGCGCCGATATCGTACAATATTTCGGCCACTTATAACTGGGAGCGAGATGAACATTACGGAAATTTGAAATTTTTCCCCAATAAAATATTAATTGTTATTTTCCGACCTAGCTTTTCATTCATATATCAAAAAAAATAATCGTACAAAAATGCTGATGACAGGGCCACAGAAAAAAATTAAAATAATCCCATCAAAATTATGCTAGATTTATTTTTCTCTCACAAACGCCATTAAATAAATAAGTCAAGTCTCTCTCTCTTTAGGTTCGTTAATAGGGAAGACACCACGCTGTAATCCACCCGCTGTGCGGGTTAGTAAATGTGACAAAATAATGTTTCTAAACTTAACATGTCGGCTGCCTCAGAAAGCACTATGTTTTTCCATGACATACATATGGAGATCTCCAAAAGTGTTTGTAATTTAGGGCCTTTACTTATTATTCATTAAACCATGAGGGTGATTTTCGCACAGATCTGTTTTTACGCATAAGTTGGCACGACGGACGGTTAGTTCGAAGTCGCGCAGGAGAAGAGTACTTGAGGGATATGGTCGATATATTACTTTCCTCTATCGGATCTCGGATATGGCGGATTTCTTTTCCTAGCCGTGGGACATACAAGGCTATTAAAAACATAGACTAATATTAAAAAAAGGTTTTAGTTTCGGAAGGCAATATATGCGTGAAACTGAGCGCTGTCTCGAAGATTTGTCAAATTTGATTGCTACTCGGTTCGACTTTGACATTAGACTGTTGACCGACTTTGTGAAGTCAATTTGTATTGTATCTCTCAGAGAAATGATTGCGGACGAATACAATACGCTTACGATATTAGTCATTTAAGCGTTCTTTGGTAGATTAGTTGTGTGGAAGATTGAGTGTTGAGAAGAACCATGGGCGAAAAATATATTTTAACTCTGGACATAGGCACTAGCACTGTTCGCTCTTTTATTTATAATTCCAGAGCCGAAACTGTAGGAAAAGCGGTTGATCAGGTATACATTTTTTTAATAAAAAATACTATTATATATTCGTGTTTACCAATAAATGATCGAAGTAATTGATACGTTATTAAGCTTATTAAAATTGATATATTTTTTTAGCCAACAAGATTCATAAATTCAGACGTAAAATTAATAAACTTTTGTATATTTAATTTAGGTGGTACTACATTACCCGTACCCTGGTTTTGTAGAAATAGATCCAGATGAACTATGGGACTCTATAGTCAGTGTGGTACAGAGATCATTGAAAGGTAAGATAAAAAGTAAATTAATTAATGATTATATTAATAAACAAAAACAACTGTTGTTTGTAGATCACCAATAGTTTTACTGTCTACTTAAACATTGCAACATCTATTAATTGTGACCAGATAACTTAATATTTTTGATTTGATTGTATGTACCACAGTTATAGAATATTTATTTATTTATAAAAACAAACATGTAAAACTTTACAGAAAAACTAAAAGTTTGTAATACAGAAAAGTTTGTATATTTGATTTAATAATAATATTTATTCCAGTCATAATATGGGTTACAGCACCTATAATAATATTGTTATTGTGTTGCAAGATAACAGGCCAATCTAATTAGTCCAAAACAACTCAACAGAATTATGACAAAAATACAGAACATAGATTAGATAAGAGGGTTGATAAGTTGATTATGTCTTGTTACTTCTAATTCAGTTAGCAATCTTATAAGATTTTAATATATAATTTGAATGCAGTCCCTGATAATGGTATCAAACCTATTGGACAATTGTTTTTGAAACAACTTAAACTGTTTAGGGTCAGCTGGTTCTAAATGGTACCAGCAAACCGCATCTTGTGTAAACTTTATTTGTATGCACATAAGATTTAAAATGATCAAAAACTAAATATAATTTTTTTATACCATAGACAAATTAGACAATATTTTTTTCAGGTCTGATGAAATAAAGTAGCACAAACCTAGAGAATCATTTGATATATTTATTGTATTGGCTGGTGTTATAATTATCAAAATATTTCAAGAGCTAATTTACTAATTTTGTCATCTTATTCCCAGATGCCAGTTTAACAGCTGGAAATATAACAGCCATGGGCATTTCCACACAAAGAGGCACATTTATCAATTGGTCCCGAAAAACTGGCAAACCATTTCACAAGTTTATAACATGGAAGGATCTAAGGGCTGACCAGTTGGTTAAGCAATGGAATGCTTCATACACATGGAAGGTATATTTAAAAACAAAAGAAGAGTTGAACATAGAAATATCTCCACATGAAAATATCTCCCATTTTCTAGTATCTTTTTTGCTAGTCTTTTTCGTCCCACTTAATTATGATACTTAAGGCTAATTAGCCTTAACATTATAAATATGTTTTAAAACATGGTTTTGTCTGTATATGAGTTATGTTACTGTATAGTAAGACACTATGTAGTGTTGGATTGGTTTGATATATTAAACTGAATTAATATGAGATTGTGGGTTAGCTCATTATGGCAAAAATAAGTCTTTTCATAGTGTAGATTGAATTTAGTAATTTATTACTTTTTTTTTCAGTTATTCAAAGCAAGTGCCTATGTACTGTATATATTTCTTAGGAACAAGAGATTTAAAGCAGGAAGTGTATTTAAATTTATGAACACACAGGTGAGTAATATTATAATTAATAAAAAAAAAATAGGTTTACTTCCTTATTCATTTAAATTTAAGCAATCTCATTTGTAGGAAATAGTTTTGAATGTAAATGATGTCCTCAAATAGTGATTTATTTTTTGGGTGGGAAATCATCAATTAACTTCCCCCGCTCTGGGCGGAACGGGGTGGTGTGTCAGACTTTTACTAACTAAAACCCACCCATGTACCTTCTATCGCCCTTTGCGTTTCGGGGCCGCGGTATCTCTTTCGAACATCCCGCAACTCCGGCAGGCGGAGGCCCTGGCAAGCCCCTCTGCTTTGCTGACATCTCTTTAAGGCGCGCGTGAAACACAAAAGAGCCGTGGACACGGCCTGTCGTCAATAGACGGACGGACGATGAGCTACCCATTGCTCACCGTCCACAGGCCCGCATCTACGGTGGCCGGAAGTCGTCTCGCGGCACCCGACGTCCGGGGCGTCTCGGCGGCTGGGTTGGTTTGAGGTTCTCTCCCTGAAATGCCCGGCCAGCTCCTTCGCCAGCATGACTGCTTCGCAAAAGGAGGTGACCGCTTCCCATTCCCTCTCGAAATAATGAATTATATTAGTATCAATCAGTAGATTTTTTTCCGATTTTGAAAATTAGTTGAAAAAAGAATCTAATACACAATCAGATATGGTTCAATCCACCACTTTTTTTTACAAAATCTGACATGAATCAAATTCAGCTCAATTTTTAAATGTAAACAAACATACGTGCATCTTATATTACTTATATTATACTCAATTCTGCTTTCGAAACCATTTAACGACTGATCATATTTCAAGTGACTCAGAAGGTGGCCATGACCACATTAATTTAGAATTTCGGGTTTAAAATTTTCGAATAATTATATTAGATACATTAAATTTGAAGTTAATATTTTTGCATACATGTTGGCAAAATATAGGAGACGTCGATGTCGATATTTTTTATCCAAATAAAACACTAGATAATATTTTAATTAATTATTTTTGCAACTACATCATTAAATGTTTCTAGTGCCCACACCATTGAAAAGTCCTAGTTATTCGAAAGTGGTAGACAAAAAAAGTGGCAAATTCCAATAGGCCTTTCTCCATGTAAACCTAAATAACGCGAATAAAAAAAAAAAAAAAAAGGTGAAGGACCACAAGAACATCTGAGTACCCGTAAAAACTAGATTAACTAACCATGAACTATAAAACTATAACACATAAGATACTAATTGGTATACCACACTTGTAATCCTTGAATGTTAAGGCATTATGGTACACTGATTTAATTATAAATCCCATACAACACATATACTCCTCCATTTTTCGTGTTCCTCATTACTGAGGGTCGTGGACCCCACAAAGTACTATGCGGACGATCGCTTTATGTATAGATAGTATACTAGCTTGCGCCCGCGACTTATTCCGCGTGGCATAGTTACTTCGGGCTAACGCTAACTTTAACTCGCTTGATGATCGAAAAACAATTATCTTTATCTCCCTTTTTCTTCCCTCTTTCTCCCCCTTTTATCACCTTTTTTTTAGCCTATGTCCGTCTCCAGGGTCCCAACTATCTCTGTACCAAAATACATCAAAGTCGGTATTGGCCATTTAGGCGTGAAGACGTAACAAACAAAGAAACAAATTCACTTTCGCTTTTATAATATTAAGTAAGGATTTGTTATTAACAAAATAAACTAAGAATCTTTGCATTGTACATACTCAAAGATATAAATTATGAATTGATTATTCATGTTGGTGACTTACCAAGACAAAGGTTAACAGACATTGCACCCTATAAAACCGGCCAAAAGCGAGTCAGACTCGCGCACTGAGAGATCCGTATTTTTTTTTTAACTCTCTTAAATAGCCAGACCCGGAACAACAATCTATAGGCCATACAAATATTTGTTCCGTGTGGGAATCGAACCCTCGACACGCAGCGCAGTAGTCGATCGCTCAACGACTGCGCCAACCGTGTCGTCAAATTGCGACAATGCGACATAAACAGCTATATTTTGACTGCGTAAAGACCACAGAGTTGAGTATATGGTTTTAATTTCAACTCGATACGACCACGCATTCCAGAGATTCCAGATTCCAGACAAAGTGTTCCAATAAGGGTTCCGTTTTTGCCTTTTGAGGTCCGGAACCCTAAAAAGGATACATAATAAGTGATGTTAGAAGTACAAAGATGAATCGTACACAATGATATGATTTTACCTGCAATATTGTATTTCCCGAACTGCAAAGTAAAAAGCTCAGGTACAGGTTAAATACACGTAAACGATAAATCCGTAATTCGGTGCAATAAGAGTAATATGAAGAGAATAAGAATATTGTAAGGTTTATTTTGTAAGAATAATGTTAAAAAAAAACATATTTTAGATGTAAAAATAATCATATCTGGCTACCTTTTGATGCTTTAACAGCTAAACAGATTTCGATGAAACGCAGGAAGACCATGACCTAGGTTTGGCTATAGGTAGTTTTTTTTTATCCCGGTAGTTATTTTCAGTAGTATCATTACCTACATCCGCTCGGACGAATCCAAACAAGTGATTATTACATTCATATTTAAAGTATTTAATGTATACAGGGTGTTATAGAATAAATACATCTTAGATGGTGATGCAGACCAATATAGAAATATGTCTTCCCTATTTAAATCGTTTTTTTTTTGCATGGTATCCTAATCATCAAAATAAAAAGTATGCCTTGGTACTTCTTATAACATCAGCTATCTGCTAGTAAAAGTCCCTTTAAAACCGGCCCACTCGTTTTGGAGATTCCCCGGTACAGACAGACATACAGAATGAATTATGATATTGTCATTATAGTTATAAGTTTCGGATATTGATTCAAATGCATTCAGAAAAAAAACTGTTAAGTATTTTGAAATTACAAACTAACACTTCAATTTGATTTATTTCTATTGAGCCTTACTAATCGCATTTCGACGCCGTAAATAATCGCAAGCGCCCACACTCCTAGTTGTGTAAGAGTACAGTAGGGTTACCATAACATCTTATAGCAATTCTTATTCCACTGAGGGAAAGAGATGGTGCTAGACACCCTGTATAGCTCTGTCTCTTTCCCTCAGTGGAGTAAGTTCTGCTTTAAGACGTCATGGTAGGGTAGCAGTTCTAAAATAAGACGCATTCTATCCGGAAGCATGCCGCTACATTGTTGATACTGCTTTCTTTTCTTTACACTGTAACAGAATATTTATAGACAATAGAAATGCAACAGAAAGAGATAGAAATAGATGGCTCTTTTTGTTGTTGCATTGGATTATATTTTAGGGTGATATAATATTTAAATCCGCATAAATACTAAGTAACGGTAGGTATGGGTGATAATTCGCTCATTGCACATTTGCATACGAACATGTAAGTTTAATGTACAGTCAGCAAAAGAGTATAATGGTCGTCAGATATAGTTGACTTTTTCTTAGAAACCGATAGACGATCGATCTTTAGCTTAAATTGTTCAATGAACTGTTTGTTTTATATCAAATAAATTTAACTTCATCCGTAAAAAAACATGTTTTTTTTTGGGAAAATGTAATTTGTATCTGATGAGAATGGTTACTTTTCTCCTTTGCTGACTGTACCCCTTCATTCGATATGTATGTTGATCTTCGACTTCACACGTAATTACTAGGTATTGTATTGTCTGCATTATGCTTTACAAGTGCCTTGATACAAAGTCTTAAGTACTACCTGAGGTTAATACGTGTTAACCTACCAACCCGAGCAAAGTAATTAAGCACCCATTGGTTGATAGGTCGCGTGTATGTCGACTTCAAAGCCCCGTAATTATATAAATGAAAAAATTAGGCCTTATTAAAAAAAAAAAAAAAAACAGTACCTTTTAAAAAACAAATTTTATTTTATATTTTTTTAAAACGTGGCAATCCTTTTCTGATACAAAATTTTATGGAAAAACACTTGAAATCGTAAGTTAATGTAACATTCGTGTTTTTGTATCGAGCTAACAATTTATATTATCATATTTTGATTTTCACACAGCCTTTCGTCATTATGTTCAACTTTGATAAAATAATTTTTTCATGGTGTTCTTTCTTATATTTTTGGATTTCGAGAAGTTTAAAAAATCTTTAAAATTGGTAAAACCTCGCCTTAAGTAATCATTTTCTTACCATAACTACGTATAATAAAGGCAAGCGAGTTGGCTCTTTGACCTTTTAACGTGGAGACTACGACAGTCGCACTGGCAAGCCGGGATGCTCTCATAAATTCTATTTTAAGATACGAATACAAATCAGAATATTATTACTTCTTGACATTTCAATGCTAATTACTATTTATTGGAGTAGCATCATCTACATTTAGGTATTGTAGATTTTTGTTCTATATCCTCATTTAACAAAATTTTAAATAATTTAAACACACTGTATAGGTTGGACATTTCATACGGAAAAATAAAATACTTTGATGACAAATATTTATCTAAGTTTTGCCTGCAAGAGCGAGCTAAGGAAGCTTGAAAATTAGAAAAGTGCTTGCAGCCTCGCTACTGTTTCCCTGTTAGAACGTCATGTGATAATAGTTTCTCGATGAATAGGCGAAATGCTTGCCGGGGTTGCAGGTTGTTCAAAAGTGATACCGCGGCCTCGGAACATAAAGGGCAAAAAAGCCACATGGCTTTGTTTTTAGTCAGTACAAGTCTGACACTCCCCCCCACGCTCCGTCTAAAGCGGGAGAAGTTATTGATGATTTCCTATCCGCAAAAAAAGGTGCAGTAATTATGAATCATGGAAAGGCTGGATAATTATTTTCTTCGCCTTTCAATTCAAAAATATCTGTCGATAGTACTTAGCTGAATACGCAAAGTTCAAAACAAAAACATAACGCTTTTGACATCTTTTATCTGTAAATAAATGTGGCCAAGACAAGAAGTTGAAAAAAAGAAACGCAAGACTCAATCCAGCAATAGAGCATGCATCCTGTTGCAACATTGTCATTCAGTCGCTGAGCTAATTATAAGTATGGTTATTTTTAACACAGAGTGTGGTTTTCAGACATGCTTGAGATTATACTGGGCTGTCCAAAACGTGCCTGCATTAAGAACTGCTATACAAGATGACGATGCACTCTTTGGGACCTTGGACACGTGGCTATTACATAAATTAACAGGTAATGTACCCTGTTACACAGATTATATGAATGGAAATACAAAGGCCATTAAACTGTGATCGGCGACAATTTTCGTAATTACCATCTATTAGCTTCCCAATTTGTTTTGAATAACGTAAAGAAAAATTGGTAACACGCCATCACTAATTCGTCAGATCAGTGTTGTAGTATTTTTGCATTGTGTGTATACCCCCTTATGTATACTTGCAACGATATTGTAAAGTCTATTTCGAAAACGTTTCGAAATTACTTTCCACTATTACACAGCGCACGCACTCTTTGTCTTCCACTTTGCACAAATGCAATTCGTAAAGTTATAATTACACTACCGCATAGCGTAAAACTATCGATTATTCTCAACAGGTGGTAAAGTTCACATGACAGACGTGTCTTCAGCATCGGCCACGGGTTTCTACGACCCATTCACCATGCAGTGGGCAGGATGGGCTATGACCATGTTGAAGATACCTAGAGCAGCCTTGCCCGAAGTTGTCGATACGGCAGGGGACCATTTCACAAGCACAGAGCCTTCGATATGGGGGCAACCGATACGTATTGCTAGTTGTGTGAGTATGCTTTATTCCAAAAAGTTGTTTTTTTTTTTTAAAGTTTGTCTACGTAACCGTTTAGGTTTATATGCGGGGAGCATATATACTAAATCCCTGATTCCTTAGAAGCTCCAGGGTTCAGGTCAAATATTTGGTTTGAATTATGCATTTAGCATTCCTAAAAGTGCTTGACCGAGAGCTACCTATAACCCGGGGTTGCGGGTTGTTCGAAAGAGATACCGCGGCCCCGGAACGTAAAGGGCGATAAAAGGAAGCGCCGCCCAAGGCGGGAAAGTTATTTGATGGCAATCCACCCTAAAAAAAGAGCTACCTATAATGCATTTTTGCTAGTTTAATATTTGATTTAATAGTTGGTTCAGTGTAGATTTATTTATAACAAAGAACAAAGACCATTCAGTTTTTCTTATCAGTATTCTGCATGTATTTGTATGTGGAATATTCATTGAATATTATCAAGTTATCGAGTTTTTTGTTGCGCTCATGGTCAGTGGCCTCAAAGTCATTGTTTGAACGTTGACTAAAATACCCAAGAACGCTGCACCCGTAAAACTTTATTTTATTTTAATATTTACTTAAGTTGTGTTTAAATAATACAAGGAAAAAAAATAAGGATACTTAGAAACTTACGAAATACTTAGTAACAAACTTACAAAAACAACATACAGTCGTATTGAGAACCTCATCCATTATTTGAAGTTGGTTAATGTTATTTTAATAAACGGCCTACGAAAATCATAAACACATTTATGGATCTTAGCAGATGATCGATTATCAATGTCCGCCGGATAGATATGGCCGTTCCTGTTCTCTCCCTCCATTGGTTACTGCTCTTGTCCTGCCCCTTTATTGGTTGCCGCGTTGTTTTTCATCCATTGTCGAAATTGGTTGCCCATTGTCCATTTATTGCAAATTGTCCGCGAACAAATAATCTAGCATTTGCTCAGCGCTTCAAGGTTACCGATTCAACTTTTCGTTTCCCTTCTTGAGGGAAAGTAAACCTGGAAATATTCATAAATTATGTAATATTTAAGACATTGTTCATCATTTGCCTGGCCTTGTCCCAATCTATTTGGGGTCGGCGCAAAACGTTTTCTTCTTCCATTCTCCCCTATCAGACGTCACAGCATCATCATTTACATCGTTCTTTGTATAAAAATATTAAAATAGTCAAGTCTAAGAGTCCCCACATATTGTCATAAAAGGTTTTCCTTGAATTATATATCTTCTACAGACTGGTAAATATGCGCTTTCGGCTATCTTGTCATACGAACACATGTGAAGTTCAAAATGTAATTGAGTAGGAGCTCCAAACTCAACAGCGCAGCGTGCAGCAGCTAAAAAACCTTGTCTTCATACCTAGTCATCATCTCGACCTACTACACCATTGTAGGCTGATGATTGCGACAGAAGATAGATCCTGTTGCCATCAGTCTTCAGCAGTCCACATATGGACATAGGTCTCCCAAATTGCACCAATTAGTTTGATTCTCGGCAACTCTCCAGCTGCGGAGATCTTCACTTCTAGACTGAGAACCATACCATGGTGATAATATTAGCAGTAAGCAAGATAGTACCAGAAACCAACTTGCAAGGGTCCTCTAGAGGAGGCAGTTTTAATAAAATTCGTTAACCGGAGACGGTAGGAAGATCTGGGCAATACCAATGGCCTACAGCCTACAGCCCTGGATCGAAAGAACCGGACGTTATGACAAGACGCCTTTGTTCAGCTGTGGGAAACTGTGGGCCAAACTTACCCTTGTATTTGCACATAAGCATTATGTATATAAAGTTCATTTGTTGATAAAGCGCGACTGAGCTAAGTCTCACTTCATTCAATAGATTTGTTTATTAAAGTAACCCTTTAACCCTCAGATGGCGGACCAAACAGCCTCAATGTGGGGTTCATGTTGCTTTGACATCGGCGACGTGAAACTGACGATGGGGACAGGCACCTTCTTCAACATTAACACGGGTACGGAACCCCATGCCAGCGTCTCGGGCCTCTACCCTATAGTTGGCTGGAGGCTTGGAAATGAACTGGTGTTCTCAGCCGAAGGCGCGAACAACGACACTGCCTCGATTATCAAGTGGGCGCAGAATTTAGGTGATTATTTTAACTTTCTTTTTTTAAAGTTCCGTTAGATTTTTTACGAGTTTGTGTATTTGACTGTTCTTAAATGGTGTGAACGTTAGTGTGACATCCAATATTTTTATGATTAAGTTAAATGCTAGCATTGCTATGAGTTATAATTTTTAATTCATACCAATAAAATAATGCTAGAATTAGCCATTGAAAAATAAGTTCTGATGTATTCTGAAGTTTTTTTTCAAACGAATATGGCCCCAATACTTCTGTTCATCCAAGCATAATAAGCTATTAAAATTAATGTTTACCGCGAACGTTATCTATGTATGTGAAGCATGAAGCATGCACAACGCATATTGTGTTTATTAAAGATCAGATTGCATCAATTTCAAGGCATGTATACTACCGTGCATTTGCTAGCTGTCATAAAGTTACTGCCGGCTTTGACCAAAATCTCAAATTAGCTTTCTAAGACTTACATCTCTCGGTTTTTTTTTCGCAAAATAGATTTTGATCAAAATCAGTCGCACATTTTTAGGGTTCCGTAGTCAACTAGGAACCCTTATAGTTTCGCCATGTCTGTCTGTCCGTCCGTCCGTCCGTCCGTCCGTCCGTCCGTCCGTCCTCGCTTAATCTCTGTGACCGTTAGCACTAGAAAGCTGAAATTTGGTACCAATATGTATATCAATCACGCCGACAAAGTGGTAAAATAAAAATTTGAAAAAAATGTTTTATTAGGGTAGCCACCCTATATGTAAAGTGGGAAGTGTTTTTTTTTTTAATTTCAACTCTAACGTGTGATATATTGTTGGAAAGGTATTTAAAAATTAATAGGGGTTTACTAAGATCATTTTTTGATAATGTCAATAATTTCGGAAATAATCGCTCCAAAAGTAAAAAACAATGTGTCCCCCCCCCTCTAACTTTTGAACCATAAGTCTAAAAAATATGAAAAAAATCTAAAAAGTAGAACTTTATAAGAACTTTCTATGAAAATTATTTTCAACTTGATTGACACAACAGTTTTTGTACAAAAAAGACAAAAAGTTGTACAAAATAATTTCTGGACTAAGTTTGTAGTATAATCGTATATGCAAGCTTTTTTTGTAACTTTGTTTACATATTTTATTATCCTAAACGTATCTTTTTTCAAACAAAAAATTGTTGTTGAATTACTACCAAAATTGCACGTCTTTGTATTAATTAGTAACCCTATTCCTCGAGAGATGGCGCTGTAGGTACTTATTACATTGGATCGGGTATTACCGAATTGTTCGGTTGGCCTCATAACTGGGAACACTTATTGTGACGGACGGGAAACTACGGAACCCTACACTGAGCGTGTCCCGACACGCTCTTGGCCGGTTTTTTTTTATACTTTTGTCCCTCGTTTGTGTTAAAGCATCCCCCATCCAGGCTCTTTGGGTATAAATATTTAAATGTTTGTAAGCGCACCTACGATACAGGAGAAATTCGTATAGAGGGGCCTTCTTCCCATTTCTTATAATGTTTTGCTTAATCCGGCCAATCTGCGAGGAACAAGTCCAAATCATCGCATCACCGTTTATAAGACCTGTCTCAGCTGCATCTCCCTTCAGGTCCCTACTGTGTGACTATTTTTGCCCATCTATCCTGATCCATGCTAGAAGTGTGACCCGCCCAGTCCTATTACCTTCTAAATATCTTTTAAATCATCATCTGCCTAGCCTTTTTCCCAACTATATTGTGGTCGGCTTTCAATCTTACCGGATGCAGCTGAATGCCAGTATTTTACATGGAGCGACTGCCTATCTGACCTCCATAACCCAGTTAGTACTGGGTAATACGATACCTCTTGGTAAGACTGGATGTCAGACTTTCAGGACACTGACTATCTGTAACGACTGTCAAAGATCTACAAATGACAGCTGGGACCAACAACTTGACGTGCTTTCCGAGGCACGGAGGAAACTCGGTATGTAACGGGTGGTCACCCATCCACCCTCGCTAAATGACTACCAATAAAACTATTTACCTAAATAGTATAAAAACGAACTTCTACACACAATAACAATGATACAAGCCCTGATCTGTTGTAGGTCTATTCGAGCACCCTGAAGAAACAGCCGACATCGCGAGTTCAGTGCCTGACACGGACGGAGTCTACTTCATACCGGCATTCAGCGGGCTGGGGGTAAATATTTACATACTACATATGTACAAGATGCTTGTATAGCCTTATGCGGTGGGTAGTGTTGAAGAGACCTCTATCAGATTTGATTCTGCAAAAAGATGGTTCTAATGTACAGTTTTCTCGGTACCTTTCTGATAAATGGTGCGGTCATATTATTAAGTACTAGCTTCCGCCCGCGTGGCATAGTTACTTTAGGCTAACGCTAACTTTAACCCGAGTGATGATCGAAAGAAAATACTTTTTCTCTCCTTTTCTTCCCTCTTTCTCCCCCTTTTCTCACTTTTTTTAGCTCATGTCAGGGTCTGGGTCGGGCCCAGGGTCCCAACTATCTCTGTACCAAAATTCATCAAAATCGGTTTGACCATTTAGGCTTGAAGACGTAACAAACAAACAAACTCACTTTTGCTTTTATAATATTAAGTAAGGATTTGGTGCAGTTCATTGAATTGAACAATGGGGACAACAGTTTTTCAAAGTTAAATTAGTTCTTCTGTACAGTTTAACTTTTCATTAGAGCAATGTTCGGTACTTTAATAAGTTCCCTACAAATATGTACGGAACCCCCGGTACGCGAGTCTGACGCACTTTACCGGGTTCCTTTTACTTTTAGGTAGTGGTTTTAATACCTACACCCAACAGGTTTGTGTCAGCCCTGACCTGAAAGTGCGGTACTGTGAAAGTATGCATCACTTTCAAATTACCTGTTGTTGGTATAACTGTCAGGTTTTTTTGCGTAAAAATTTAGCAACTATACCGCTCCTGAGCTACTTTTTAGGGTTCTGTACCTCAATAAGAAAAAACGGAACCGTTACTGGATCACTTTGTTATCCATCTGTCTGTCTGGCAAGACACTTTATCTCGCCAACGCGTGGAGGTATCGAGTTGGAATGAAAACTGTATACTCAAGTCTGTATTTCCTTGTTGTGAATAAATCAATCCTCGAAGTCTACGCAGTCAAAAGATATGGCTGTTTATGTCGCAAGTTTGTACGGAACCCTCGGTGCGCGAGTCCGACTCGCACTCGGTCGGTTTTTTCTTCTAGTATCCCGACTTGGATACTTTGACATATTACCTACTTTCTTACTTGGTTTTTAACCTCATTTCGGATATTTAAGTTTTCTTTTTAGGGTTCCGTAGTCAACTAGGAAGCTAGGAACCCTTATAGTTTCGCCATGTCTGTCTGTCCGTCCGTCCGTCCGTCCTCGCTTAATCTCTGTGACCGTTAGCACTAGAAAGCTGAAATTTGGTACCAATATGTATATCAATCACGCCGACAAAGTGGTAAAATAAAAATTAAAAAAAACTGTTTTATTAGGGTAGCCACCCTATATGTAAAGTGGGAAGTGATTTTTTTTTAAATTTCAACCCTAACGTGTGATATATTGTTGGAAAGGTATTTAAAAATGAATAGGGGTTTACTAAGATCATTTTTTGATAATATCAATAATTTCGGAAATAATCGCTCCAGACCATATTTTGAACCATAAGTTTAGAAAATATGAAAAAAAAACTGAAAAGTAGAACTTTATAAGGACTTTCTATGAAAATCATTTTGAACTTGATTGACACAACAGTTTTTGTAACTTTGTTTACATATTATAATATCCTGAACGTATCTTTTTTCAAACAAAAAAAGAATTATTAAAATCGGTTCTCGCAATCCAAAATTACCACCGAAATTGCACGTCTTTGTATTAATTAGTAACCCAATTCCCCGAGAGATGGCGCTGTAGGTACTTATTACATTGGATCGGGTATTACCGAATTGTTCGGTTGGCCTCATAACTGGGAACACTTATTGTGACGGACGGGAAACTACGGAACCCTACACTGAGCGTGGCCCGACACGCTCTTGGCTTGGTTTTTTTATATAAGGTAACACGCATTAAAAAAGATGTACAGCCAGCAAAACAGATAATAAACTCGTCAGTAAGTAGCTCGACAGATAAAGTAAAAGTTTCTTAAATATACATGAATGTTTTCGAATAAAGTTAAATTTATAAATAATACGGAAAAAAGACGTCCAAAGGTTTCCAAGAATAGAATAATAATATCTGATGATCATGGTTATTTCTTTATTTGCTGACTGCACCAATCACAATAAAAATAAGAGCGGTAACGGTATCAGTGTTGCGTAATAAACCTTTACAATCAAAATTCGATTTATATATTTTAAATTTTATCTGTGGCCTCATTTTACCACTGGCAGCATATTAACTGTTTATACGAGTATCTCTGAATATTTATAGTTATCATCCTTCATTTTATATCTGACAACATGATTACATGCATAAACACACGCGTTTTTCCCATCGGGGTATGCAGAGACTAGAAAAAGCTAACTGTTACGATTGTTAAATGAAATTTTGCCTTCTCCACGTTCATTCATCTGGTCAAACACTCACACAAGTTGCCAGTACTATGCACCTGATCTTCATAAAAAAAAAACCATGATTATGTTTCTAGAATATTTGAATTGAAAGAATAGTGCATACAGGATTTCCTGTTACGGAGACATGTCATTGTTCATTGTCATTACAAACAACCTACATGGTGTAAATGGACCCTTTGGTTTGAAGTCGTTAACCAAGCATTCAGTACATTAAACTAAACGCCACGCTATATTATTGTTTTTAGGGTGAAAATTACGTGTTTTGGTAGGACTCGTGTAACGTATCGGGGTCGTAGAGGTATTAAATTCTTATTCTTTATTGCACACAAATATTTATAAAAAAATATACAAACAAATTTGAAACTTATGTACAGACGCCTGCACATCAAGCCACTACAATCTGTCAGATTTCTTTGATAGATTTTCGACTTTATTTCTAAAGTATTAGGTTCAAGGTTTATTGGGAAAAATTGACAGTTTCGGGTAACTTGACCTGCAGGCGTCTGTACAACGGCGAGCTTAACCCAGAATTGGGGTTTTTTACATCAAACCTTACTAAAATTAAGAAAATTGCAAATGAAGAAGTGAGAAGTGTTTATACACATTAGTATAACCATAGTTATACTAATGTGTATAAACACTTCTTTTATTAATTACAAAAACTAAATACAAAAAAAAAACAAACAAATGTATTCGTTTTGAAAAATGTTGGAACTTTCACGAATAAAATACATTGCATGTTGAATCTCATTGTACTGCCATATAAGCCAGTTTTTGTGAAAGTTTTTTGAAATTAATATTTTCCGTACACTTCCTCAGATAGTGCCTTTTATAGCACTACGATGAACTCGACGGACTTAACTGGTGTTTTAAATTTTTAATTCTCCTATAGTCGGAGGAATAATAAGTCCATTGTCAGCGGTGATTATCACGTTCAAAAACTGCAAAGAGGCCAAGGCCCTTATATTTAATGAGATTAAATTATAATTATTAATTATATTAAATTAATTGTGTTAATGAACAGAATATCATAAATTAACATTATTTTTATTCGACAAATTAACATGTATTTGTGTTCGTAATTCAAAAACATTTGTTTTATTTTTACACGACTGCCCCAAAAAAGGAGTAATATGTTTTTAGGATTCATGTATGTTTAAATATTAGGCGGCGAGGTTGCGGGTTGTTCGAAAGCCGCGGTCCCGGAACATAGAGGGCAATAGAAGGAACATGGGTGGGTGGGTTTTAGTCAATTCAAACCATAACGAAATCAAGTTAGAAACAGCAGATGAAACCGCGGGGCGCATTTAAATAATATTAAAATTTATTTTATTCCCGAAGGTTTGTATCGTACACAAATAATAAAATGTAAAAATATTATATATACTAATGAATATAATAAATAACATCTAATTAGGCCTGTACTTCCCAGCAGGGTTACGCAGAAGTAGTAGTACCTCCTCTTTGCGAAATGATGCATCCATCGAGTACGAATCTAAACTCCGGTTACAACTGTCAAATTCCTAATCGAAAAACCTAAGAAAATTTTGCCCGACCAGGGAATCTAATCTACCACCTCATGCTCACCTATAGAGACCAACGAGGTAGTTAAATAAATTGTTAAAACTGAGCGAAATTGAGGTGAATCGGTCATAGTAAAAATAGTTTATTTTTAACGGATTATTACAAGTATAAATACAAATATGACAAATTAGTTAAAAAAGTGAAATCAATAAACACAACACCACATACCTACTTCGAAACGGAAATATTGATCTGTTTACAACAGCAAAACAAGTTTATTGGTATAAGTAGGTAAACATGTTCAAAAAAAGCCATCGATTTAAAATTTGAACTTCCTCTAAATGGTGTTATCCTTAATGCTTTGTGACCGACCTTGTACCGAATGTTAAGGTGACCCAAGATTAATGTACTTTTAAATATTTGCATCTTTTGCTTGCTGTGTATGGCAATCTCATATTATTATTCTCTTATTTTAATTATGGAGTCTCTTTAGGCTGTCGATGACAATCTAAATTCGAGTCCGACTAAAATTTGGCTACGACATTGGAGCTTATAGTAGCGTGTGATGTGCAATCTACAGGGCAGGCAGGACACGATGTCAAGTGTCCCATCTGTTCTGATGCAATACCTCATTTATACTCCAGGGCAGAACAGGTTGCGGGCCTGTGGACGGCTGAGCAATGGGTAGCTTACCGTCTGTCCGTCGATTGACGACAGGCCGTGTCGACGGCGCGTTCGTGTTTCACGCGCGCCTCAAAGAGAGTCAGCAAAGCAGAGGGGCTTGCCAGAGCGTCTGCCTGCCGGGGTTGCGGGTTGTTCGAAAGAGATACCGCGGCCTCGGAACGTAAAGGGCAATAGAAGGAACATGGGTGGGTTTTAGTTTTTTCAAGTCTGACATGCCTTCCCCCGCTCCGCTCAGAGCGGGGGAAGTCATTGGATGATTTCCCACCCGAAAAAAAAGGGCACAACAGGTTTTCCCTGCTGCAGCCAACCTATTTCTGAAATGGAATCGAAACGAAAAATTATGGAATGACAACAAAATTATACTCATGTAGTATTCGTATGATTAGGAGTAAATTACTGTACCAATTGGGTACCTCAGTTGTAATTAAATTAACTTTCAAAGGGGGTACCCGAATGATGCAGCCCCCTGTGCATCATTTAACCCATTAAGCGATGGTGAACAATACACACTTTTGTCACTCTTCTAGTAAGAGCTTCAAAGTTAATAGATCAACAAATAATAATAATGTTATATATAATAATGCTAATAGATATTAACAGCATTTTTTGAAAAGCAGCTAGTTTTATGAATTGCTAAAACCTAATTATGATTCTGCCAAATTCGCTATTTTAGGTCTTATACATTCTGGTTATGCATTCTTCAGGCAACCTGGTTTTGGAGTCTGTGGGCGGTTTTGCCGATGGCTGGGCCAATGAATAACGACTTTAATAAGTGTGTCCGCGTTACTGAGTTTGATATTAATGACTTTTTGGATATGAAGATACCTTTATATTTCAAAATTTAAATCAAATCATAACAACCTTGATAATATTATAATACCTGTTCTTTAACTTTCACAATCTCGTGAAGTGTATGAATTTATCTTAATAGAGGAATTTATCTTAATCCTCTAGAAAAATTCACATAGTTTTAAGCAACATTTTTAGATGTCTGGTTTAAGTATTTTAATTGAATCTTAAAACTAAAATTAAGAAAAAAAAACTGTTAAAGTTCAATTTTATTTTTGTTGTGAAGATTTGCAATTCCAATTAATATGTTACGTAATGTCTATTCAAAAGTTTGTTTCGAAAAGGTGTTATTTCTTATTCTAAAAAAAACAAAAACGGATATTAACTTTATCCTAGTTTAAAGAAGTATGTTGATTACAGAGTACCTAACTATTAATACTGAAAACTATTAATAAATTATTAAGTTGCATCGAAAAGTAATCTTTACGTGTTAGGAATAACAGTTCTGTAAAAAAAGAAGATTTATGTTTGCAAGTTTTAAAATCAAATTTCGAACGTTCAAAAGATTTGCTGTTTGACGTTGTTACATAGTTTTACCAGTTTTTAAACTACCTATTATAAAACACTTTGCATATAAAAAATAATTACCCACGCTATTCTGACGTCCGTCTATCTTAGAATTACGTGAAGCTATATAATAGTCAATAATTCTTACTTTGACTTGTTTTCATGCAATTACCAGTTATTTATTACCATTTTAAGTATGCAAATTGCTATAATTTAGGTAGACGAGTATCTCGCACCTAGTAATTTAAAAGATACTTTAATGGTGAAAAAAAAAATACAAGTACAAGTTGTAGGCTCGTACGCATCCATTGAACTGACGACACGGCTGGAACAGCGGCTGAGCGATCGACTGCTGCCCTGCGTGTCGCAAGTTCGGTCCCCGCACGGAACAAATATTTTTATGGCCTACAGATAGTTGTTCCGGGTCTGGCTGTTGGTGTATGTGAGTTTAAATGTTTGGTAACGCACCCACGATACAAGAGTAATTCCTAGAGTGGGGAAAAATACAAGTTGGGCGTTTAAAAAAAAAGAGAGAATTTAGCTGGAGAGTTCACAACATTGATGTAACTAATTCAACTTTTTAGGACCCTTTCATTACTATTAAACAAAATGATTTTTAAATTAAATAACTTTCTGAATTCTTGACCTGCCTTCACGAAGAGAGAGCGAATCGAGCAGTAAAAAAACCTTACTTAAAAAAAGTGTATAGTTGGCCAACTATTCACTATTTTTCTGTTATTCAGTAGATTTTGAATACAGTTGTGGGAAGATTTTGCGTAAAAAACTGGGAAGTGCGAGTCGTATTTGCGCACCGACGGTTCCGTACAAACTAGCGATATAAACGGCCATATCTTATTTTTTTCACAGCTCTGAGAGACCACAGACTTAAGTATATGGTTTTAATACGTTCCCAAGATAAAGAGCCTTTACAGACAGACAGACCGACAACAAGGGGATCCTATAATTGCTACGTTTTGGGTTTTTAAGGTACGGAACCCTAAAAAAACGAAATCTGTTACTGTGTGGTCCCGTATCATTGATAGGACGGTAGCTATGCTCCTGGTTCACAGCTTGTCTCATCAACCATCTATGCAATGTACTTCAATAACAATATATTACTTTATTTCCAGCCTCCTTACAACGACGGCTCAGCAGCGTCAGGGTTTGTGGGCATGAAGCCGTCCACGACGAAGGCTCACTTAGTGCGGGCCGTGCTGGAGTCTCTCGCGTTCAGAACAGCGCAACTTTACACCTGTGTGCAAAACGAAACTACCTACGCGTTTAATACTATCAGGTATTTACAAAATCATATTTCTACTAATATTATGAACTAGCTTCCGCCCGCGACTTCGTCTGCGTGGCATAGTTACTTTGGGCTAACGCTAATTTTAACATGCAGGATGAACGAAAAAAAAATACTTTCTCTCCCCTTTTCTTCCCTCTTTCTCCCCCTTTTCTCACTTTTTTAGCCTATGTCCGTCTCCAGGGTCCCAACTATCTCCGTACCAAAATTCATCAAAATTTGTTTGGCCATTTAGGCGTAACAAACAAACTCACTTTTGCTTTTATAATATTAGTAAGGATGTTTAGTTTTAGCTATAAAGGCTTAATAAAAAGTCCCATGTAATAGGGGGCGCGGCTATTGCCATCAACCAGGCATAAATCCAGACTCCGTTTACTGCTAAAAAAATCCTGATGGAAAAACCCAACAGCATAGGTTCGATTCCAGCAGTTGGGATAACGATTGCTCTAGACCAAAGAAGCAGTCACACTTCTTTTTGTGGAAGAGAAATCGTTAAATAACTTCCCGGCCCGGGCGGAGTGTCAGCCTTTTACTGACTAACACCCACCCATATTCCTACTATTGCTATATTCATATACATATTATATTTGACGGGCCTGTTGGTCTAGTGGTTAGTGACCCTGACCACAGATTACTAAATAGCTACTACGTAGCAGATACATCACTCCAATACAAAAAGGAAAATACCTACGCTATAATAGCCTACAAAATCATAATAATAATACCAGTTGTTTGCAACAAAAAGAAATGCACCATAAGTACGCACAAAGAGAGTTGAGATTATATTGCCCGCCGCGCGACCAACGTGCGGGCGCGTCATCGAGCGTATGTGCTAGGGTTGTACGTATGATGAATTGATGATAATGATAATAAAACGAATGTTGTAGAATCAAATATGTTTCAGTTTAATAAAATGACTAATAATTTTTTTTCCTTCTCTGAATTCACGATTATTAAATTTTATTGTGGAAAATATTCTAAACCGCGTAAATAATTTTAATAAATAATCGAAAGGGAAACAGGAGCAAAGTGGAGGAACATCAATCAATTTCAAAATTTCCAAGATGGTACTGCCAGGCCGATCCATTAATACGTTGTCAAAATTATTTATAAAAGTTTCTTCTAATTCAATAATTACGACCTTAATTTAAATTAAGAAATTCTATAGAAAACTATGATAATCGTCGTAAATTAAGGAGTTCAGGTATTATAAAAGTGTTGTTTTATATAAATTTTATATAGGTAAACCATGTAGGTACCGAATATGTAATAAGTACCTACATGGTGATAAATTGTGAAGGAACCAAAAAAAGTAATTCGAAAAACCAAAAATTTTAAATAATACTTAACGTTAGAAACGAACAAAGGTTTGTCGTTTCTCGGCAATGAAAAAAATGACAAATTTTCATTTGTTTTTTTACTTTGACACCCATATACTGCACAAAAATTACGTGGTTTCGGCATCTTAAAACTCAGCGCGGTAATCGTGACGTGCGAGCACTCAAACAGGCGTGCGACAGCCCACTGTCAGTTGTATCGCCGGCGATACACGAAGCGGTAGGCATAAAACGCGTGGCCTTGAGCGAGTGACGGACGCCTGCCCTGACTGCTGAGTCGGAGGTCGTGGGTTCGATTCCCACCCAGGACAAACTTTGTGTGATGAGCATGATTGTTTGTTCTGTGTCTGGGTGTGATTTATCTATAATATGTATGTATTTATAAATTATATAAGTATGTATATCAGTTGCCTGGTTACCATAACACAAGCTCTGCTTAGCTTGGGATCAGAAAGCCGTGTGTGAGTTGTCCCAAGATATTTATTATTTATTGAGTAACATCTGCAATAATGTTTTGTAATGTTTTACTTTCAGACTAGATGGCGGTGTATCGAACAACGATTTCATCGTTCAGTTGGTAGCTGATCTCACAGGGCTTCGCGTCGAGCGGCCGGTCCATGTGGAGATGTCGTCGCAAGGGTGTGCCCATATAGTTGGATATCACTTAGGTGAGGTTCATCAATCACTGACTTAATTATCACGAAATCTCAGAAACTCAAGTGTTAGGAGTCTCCAATTTTGCATAGGGGAAATTTTCGCGCAGGTAGGGCAAAATTCACCTCCGCCTGCCGGGGTTGCGGGTTGTTCGAAAGAGATACCGCGGCCCCGGAACGTAAAGGGCAATAGAAGGAACATGGGTTTTAGTCAGTACAAGTCTGACATGCCCCCTCGCTCCGCCCAGAGCGGGGGAAGTCATTGGACGATTTCCCACCCGAAAAAAGGTCAAAATTCAGCCCCTAAAGAGGTGAAACAAGGTAGCAAAGTTTATATATTTGTTTTTGTTTGGGAGAACGCGATTCCTTGGTTGGTTTCTCTTGAAATTTTACATAGGAGCTGAGCAGCGAGTGAAGCAGCTGGGTACAGCTTGTAGAATATTGATGAATTTTGGTGTATGGCCACCTGCTCCTCCATTCAGGATTTAAACGAAGCAAATATTAATGATGTTCAGGTGGCTACATACTTGTCTAACACAATATCAGTTTCATCGACACGTAAAGGAGAAGTAAAATTGACACAAATTTACCAACATGTAACTGTAACACTAATGACCACTGGGAACAAGTCCTGGGTTCGATTCCTGGGTCGGTAAAGTGATATAAGGTTTTTCATCAGGGATTTCTCAACCACGCAGTCTGGATGTGTGGCCGATTGATGGCATAACATACTACACCCCTGCTAACCCTTCGGAAATTAAAGGCGTGATGTTATGTATACCAGCATATTTTTTTATTATTCTGTTGTGTACAAGAAAAGTTAATTACAAATCCAGGAGTGGTTGGTTGGTTATATAGTATTTTTTTTAGATATAAAGAGATATAAATGTGATAAGTGAGGATTCTATTGCATGTATTGTATAACGGGCTGGTATCCGTAATTCCACGTCCAAAGCGTGTATTTAGCGTACATGAAGGGGAAGAGGATCTACCTTCATCTAACTCATGTAAATGAAAGACTAAAATTCTGCCTACGAAAGAAAACATATTAAATAATTTGTTGGCTTTTCTACATCTCCAACTAATTGTAACGTATGTTTATATTTTCAGGTATTTGGAAATCAAAAGAAGAAGTAAAGAAACTAAGAGAAATCGACTGCGTATTCAATCCGCGTCCGCAAATAAAGAAAGCATACGCAGTTACCTTCGCACGGTGGCAGGAAGCGGTGAAACGAATGTGCGGCTGGTACAGTGGCGAGACGTCGAGTTCGCCCGCGATAGCAGACTCTAGTAGTAGCATAGCTACGCCACAGAGCAGCTTCAGGGTCGCGGGCGCGCGCAAGAAGAACGGCAGCATATCCAAATAGCGGTGGCTACTCTGTGTGCTCGCGGTACTCGCGTGCTTGCCTCTCTGCAGGTGATACAGGCAGTGGATGAACTTCTTCAGGGTTCGAAGGTTTTGACTTAACCACCCAACTTCGTCTGACCACCTTGGGAAGCTCATATTATAAAAATACGCCTGTTTAATAAACGGCACGTCCGCATAGACTTGATATTAATGTAAAAAAATCACATTGCAAAATAAACTTTAATTATATGTAGTTACAATTGATACTATGAAAGCGCGTACTACTCAATAGTGGGGAGAAGTGTCGTTTAGTGCCTGTTATGACTAGTTTAAAAGAGATGATACTGTTAAGCTATATCAAAGATTTATATGTGTTAAAAATAATTAAATATTAATTAATAGTTGTATGTAATACGCTTAGTCTTATGCGAGAAGTCAGTTTGACGTAGCAAAATGTGCAATATTTCTGCTCAAAGGTTGGTGACTACTGTATAATGAATGATGTACACACGGCGACACACCAAGACATACATCCATTATAACATGGCCTCTTTTTGTATACATTGCCCGTACAATGAGAGATTTGCATAAACTAGTTTTGTATAGCTTGTTTGGTCGTCGTGCGTACAGTCACGAACACTTAACTGTATACACTTAGCAAAATTTTAAAAGCGTAAGGGGGAGTGTCAGTCTTTTACCGACTAAAACCTACCTATGTTCTTTCTATTGCTCTTTATGTTCCGGGACCGTGGTATCTCGTCAGAACAATCTGCAACCCCGGCAGGAAAAGTGTGTCCTACTCTGTTGATTATGTTTTCACGAACATGCTATTTTGGAAACAGTACTAGAAATTGCTTTTGAAGTTTGCTTCGTGTATACATATTTGTGCTCGTGAGTGTATTCCGTAGTCAAGAAGGGTGTATGTACAGCAGGCTGAACGTGAGTGGTAACAAAACTAGTATATGGGCCGGTTTTTCATTTTTCAAGTTTTATCCGACGAATAAGTTTGTAATTTTGAAAGTTTTTCTATGGACACTGTCAAAACGTCGCATTTACTCTTTAGATCAAATTGATCTAATAATTCAAAAATCGGCTCTAAGCCGGCTTATTATTTTCTCGGAAACCTGTAGTACGTCATATCAAGGCCAAAGTGTTACCATGGGCGCGCGGTCGGCTGTAATAAATGGTTGATTTAATAGAAGTTAATTATTTAACGTTGACCTTGTGAAACTATGCCATGACAGAATGAAGGAAGGGTACAGGGTAGCGATTTACTAACCCACATTCTTCAAGGAGGTGAATCTATTCGTTATAATAGAGCAAAACCGTCAGGGCAACCCGCATTTTTTTTTAAGATTTTGCATATTATAGGGCAGTGTCAAGTCTTATGTTGAATAAAATATGATTCGCGATCGTAAGAACCTTCCACCTGCCGGTAAGCGGTGGCCCCGGTAGGCCCCTCTAGGCTAAATATAACGGATAGACTCACCTTCTTAAAAAATACAGGTAATTAAATCGCCACCCTGTATATAATTAATAGTTAGATTAGAAACAAAATGTCTCACGGCTTAAGAAGCATTCTTTATGATTATCGGCAATTGCAAAGCATTGCTTAAATAAAATCAACAGTAAAATAAGAAAATTCGCTTTAAACCGATCGACAATGCAATTCAACGACGTGCGTCTTGTGTGACTTGACATAAGGTATATAATAGAATGACTGACGCGCGTTCATGAAATGCAGCATCTGTACTATTAGAATTCCTTATAAGTACTCTACGTTTAGTCACTCTTATGTTTAAGAGAGGGTGCATTCAGAAAGTTGGCAACATCGTCAATAGATTTCTAATAAATAATGTTTTGTTAAATAAATCGATATTGCTAAATTGAATTAGAAAATATCTCCCAGTTTTGCACTGAAATACGAAAACGACGATTTAAAAGGTTCGCAAATGCGTTTTTGCACCTAAAATCCAGTGCTAGCCCAGTTAAAAAATACTCAATAGGTGTAACGAAGATTATACATACTTAAATTTTTTATTGAGCTCGCTAAGGTAAGGAGAAAGTAAAAAAAAATTTCATCTCTCGCTACTAACGTTTATTCCTCCTGATTAGTTTTTTCGTTAATGTATAACTCTAAATTCGCCGAATCCTTGTTTCCTTACTATTTGCTTGTTACGCCTTCATGCTTAGATGGCAAAACTGATTTTGATGTATTTTGGTACAGAGATAGTTGAGACCCTGGAGACGGACATAGGCAATTTTTTTTAAAGTAAGGAATGATGAAGAAAGAGGGAAAAAAAGGGAAAACTAAGCTTTTCTATTATAATAAATAAGGCGCAAGGGCAAAAACTACAGGTAGCAGGTTCCTGTAAATCAGTGTTACCCCGAATTTAACGCGACCGAAGCCGCGGGCAAAAGCTAGTTTATTATAAAGCCTAATGGTGTGTTATGTGTGCACTTATTTACCGCCAATTTGGTGCCTTATTTATCCGTTGTACTCAAAGAAATTTTTAATTTTCTTCTATGAATAAACAATGTTTCACCTTCGTCTTTGCCACGCCAATGGTTATTATAAATTATAATCAATTCTTTATTGCGACACAGAGATACATTAAAGTAAAAAAAAAACAATTCGAACCCAGAGTTCGAAAGATTAGCGCGTTTAACCAGATCAAACTCTTCAGCTTCATGACATTACTAGCTGCGCCCCGCGGTTTCACTCGTGTGGTGATAGAATATACAATATATCTCAACTAATTGTAACCTATGTGTTATTCTGATATGTAAGCTATATTATTGTGAGGTTTCGTCAACATCCATTCAGTAGTTTTTGCGTGAAAGAGCAACAAACAAACAGACATTCTCATAAACTTTAGATTTTATAATATTAGTAGAATGTATAGATTTAGGAAAACAGTGAAGTATTTGAAACCTATTCGCGACGTTGCCAACTTTCTGGGTGTGTTCAGAAAATTAGCTAAACATTGATTAAAAATGAGTTTATATTTCGTTGTTATTACACTGTTGTACGGATTATGTGATAAGTTATGGGATTAGATGTAACCATGACATTAAAAAACTAAATTTATGTTGCATAATATTGTGAGGGTTTATTAGTGAAGTAGTTAATGGCTCAATGTTAGACATATGTTTTTAGTTAGACATGTTTTATGCTTGTGATATCCACAAAATTGTAAATAACACCTATGTTTTTTTTATAAAAGAACTATCAAGAGATGATAGTTTCATAATCTCCATATTATCCGGGATATAAAAAGACCCATGACGATAAAATCGCTATTTACGACTAAATCGCCTGAAACTTGCCATACATTTTTGCCTTACACAGAAACCATTTTCGGACATTATACAAACCAAGCTAAGAGCAATTTTTGTTGTGTCAATTTTGTATTAAGAACTTCAAAACAGCTTTCATCATTTTCAACAGTATTCGAAATAAAAAAATAAACTGACTAGAAATTTGAGTTGGGGCACACAAAACAAAATACGACCTTAATAGGTGTACCTATTAAAGTCCTAATGGCTTGTTTTTGATGCTATTGTTCGTTCTTTTATAAAAGATGAGAGACTGTTTACAGGGTGTTGTTGGGAGGGTGACTTTGACAGTTGGCAACATTGCAAAAAGCTGTCAAAAAGTTCGCTATATTTATTGTTTTATCAATATGAATGAAAGGAATTATATAATATTACTCTGTGTTGCACTGAAATAATGACAAACTGTTGCAATACGCTAAGGATATGCTGTTTTAACAGTTTTAAATGGAAACAAAGCATTTGGTAAACTGCTTATTTAACGTCTAAAACTAAATATTCAGTGCAATTAAAATATGTTACTGCAATTGATAATATTTTGTGCAACTAAGTAAGAGCCATACAAAATTTTCATTGAAAAAAAAAACATTACCATCATTACAAACAAAACAAAAAGCACATCAACAAAACATTGGCGTTATAATATTTGACAGCTTATAATCTCTGTTGCCAACTTTCAGAATGCATCTTTGTATGGAATGCATTCCTTTAGTGATTCCCAATTCCTGCTCATTTTATATAGGGATCATTCACAAACTACAATGAAGATAGAAAGACAATATTGATATTTTTTTTGTATGTAGATAGATAATGGTTAAGTTACCTCAATTGTAACAGCATCTGCTTAAACTTTTCACAATGATTTTGGGGTCGGCTTCTAGTCTGACCTAAAGCTACTGAATTCCTGTATTTTACATGGAGCGACTGCCTAACTGACCTCCACAACCTATTAACTAGATAAAACAGTTTTCTTTGGTAAGACTAGTAACTACCATGATTCAGCAGCGGCTTCCTATGCTTTCCAAAGCACGGAAGTAGTATTGGTTCGTAATAGATGATCGCCTCATCTACGGACTGATATCGGCCAGCGATGTAACCTTCGAAATGAGCCACGTTACCCAAGTTGCAGCTACAACACAGAGTTACCTCAGTGAAACCCTCGCTGCAAGTGTAATATTGTTCCTACGTGTTACTTTATTAGTATTCAAGCTTTTTGTATGAAATCATCATGTTTTTATATTTTTTAAAGTGTGCGAAATCAGAGTTTAATCGCGGATAAGTAGGTAAGGCGAAACTAATCATAATAATTTTGTATGATCTATATCTAGTTAGCGAATTGTATTATTTATTCTAAAAAGACAACCGGTACTTTATTATAAGGTTTTATTATTTAAATTAAGTAATTTTTGTAAGTACATAATAAAAATAGAATTACCTCCTAAATGCTTAGGCAAACATCGAAACCGCACAGCGTGGACAGTTATTTGTAGATAAAAATGTATTATTGTTTCATTTGACATGACATTGTAAAAAGAATACTTCAAAAGTAAATTCGATAAATACCTGTATTTTTTTTTCCTTGTTTTTTGTAGCATGCTCTTTCCCACTCCTGGACTCGGTCCCCTCTCCACTCTTAACACTCTTAGCGAAGCCGAGTGTCTCTCTTCTAATTCTGAAGGAACCTGGTATGCTGCGACCACACCTTGCTGTCTCGGGGTAGTTTTGTGCTATTTTGGGCCGATAATTTGTTTGAGTTCCTTGAGTTTGGACTTCTGCATGTCAGTCTAAGACCAAGTCTGCGCATCATAGGTTAAGTGGGGGACAATACACGTGTCCATGATGTGCTACAGTACTATGGGCAACTCATACTCAAAAGCTACTGGTCCATAAAGGTACTATTCGTACTTTTATGAACCAGTAACTCTTCCAGGCGTATTATGTCTGTCTTGCGACTTCCTTGTATTGCCGCGCCTGGAAAGAGCCAACTTGACCTAAGTAAAGACATTCCTGGACATGTTGTCTCCCCTTCTACTTTTAGGTGTTTAGTGCCTTTGGTGTTCAACATATTCATCTTCAGTCTTCAGTGCAACTCTAGAAGCAACCACTTCCAGTTCAGTGACTGAGCGTGAAGAGACCGTAATGTCGGCGAGAAGTAAATTTTATGACAGATACTTGGCATCTTATGTCGGCCATTTTTTATGGCAGACACGCATTTTAATCTCTTTAAATCAATAGCTAGTAAATACAAACAAGTATTGTTCGAAACAAAATAATCGAAAGCGTCGCGATTCATTCATCAAATATGATATTTCGGTACAGTGTATTTAATTAAATTGATAGACCCCCCCCCCAATAGCAACTGCAGATTACGGGAAATTCTTTATGAAGTCTGCGGTCTTAAAATAACTTGAACAATCTCTGAATATTGATAATATTAGTGCGAATTCCTGGGTACAGTATCGGTATATATGATGCGGCGGCTGGTAAGCTTTTGCTCTGGCTAGCCGGCAGGTAGGTAGGTAGGGGGTCCAAATAAAGTACACAGTACGTAGGAAAAGGTACTTTATTTAAGCCAACTTCTGTTGCCCTAATCACATCCAGGTTTTGAGGTATTAAGTACACTGGGAACACTGGCCTGAACCGTAGTGTAGCTCTGCGGGCGGCCCAGCGCCTTCCCAGGTTGCAGTACTAGGTCTTCAGCAGGACCTAGGTAGTCCCAGACCAGGATCCGGTTTGGTCTTCCACTCGCCGCCAGGTAGAACGTTGCGAAGCGAGGGTTTAAGGTGGAACATAAATCCTGGAAGCGCAGACACAAGCAAGCGTTAGCAGAGCTCGGACCACGTAGCCGGGTCCAAAGGTCACAGTGTCCCAGCAGACAAAGAAAATCAAACACAGCTGCTTTTAGAGAGAAAAGAAGAAACACCTTACAATAGAAACACTTAAGCAATGCATGGAAACTTACCCCAGCGGGATTTCCGATTAAGATTTGTTTTTTTGTAGAACAAATAAGTATTAAATGGCAAGTACGTTATAACGAATTCAAATAGATCAGGAAACCAAATGACACAGCCGTCACGTTTGATGCCTTTAAATCGTCTGCCCGTTGAATTTTACGAATGCAGTCGAGGTGAGCCGAACGATCGCGCGCGGCACAAGAACCAGTTTTTAACTCGTTTAGAGATGCGTAGGTGCAAAAGGTGCGAGGACCGTTGAGTACACAATTAATATTGGGTTCCGTAGTATGTTTGTTTCTTTTAGTTTAATTAAGGTGTTTTTTTTATAATAGTTTTAGGATAAATCAATGTTATTATTTGTAGTTTTTATAATTTCTAACCTATTCTTAAAGCTAGCAAGGTACAATGTTACAGTACCCCGCCACAAAGTGAAGGATTTTTCATACTTAGAATATAAAAATCCGCTATCACTACCAACTGCAAACTTACTAATACATTCAGGCTAACATTCATACTTCACGCTTACGTAAACATACCTATCACAACGTCCGCGTCTGCAAGTCTTTTAGTTTATGGCTTGAGACCTTAACAAACAGAGTAACAATTATATAGTATCAATTGTTCTCGTTAGTAAGTTTGTATGTAAAAATTAATACAATATTAATACATAAGTTAGGTAGATAAGATGTTACTATTAGGACTAGGTTAGATATAATAGCTTATTAAATTATTATGTTTTATAATTTGTGATTTTAATATCTTTGATATGCCATGAACCTAGTGGTTTTCCAGACATATCGGCTAACTCGTAGACAAGAGGAGACTTTTTACCGATTATTTTACATTTTATAAATTTCGGTGCTAACTTTTTATTAAAATATTTGGCCTTGTCACTAAGGTAAAACGTCTTTCTCCACACCATATCACCAACATCAAATTCAGCCGGCTTTCGGCGTAAATTATAATGTTGACAATTACGACTGTGAGCCTGTAGAAGCAGCGACTGAACTTTATTAAAGATAGAAGATAGGATACCTATGTTCTCCGCGTAGAAATCGCGTGGTTGAAAAGTTAAATTCTCATCAGTATCAGTGTCGATATAGTGTGAACCGCAAGTTACTAATTCACGTCCGTATACAAGAAATGAAGGAGTGTAGCCGGTAACTTCATTTACGGAACAATTCACAGCGAATTGTATTTTAGGAACTAATAGATCCCAAATACGTTGATCGTTAGAGATGAACGTGGAGATGGCAGTCATGATCGTTTTATTATAACGTTCAACTGTGTTTACATGTGGTGAATATTTAGGCGTAAAATGCAACTTAGGAATTTTATATTTACCTAGCATTTGTTTTAGCGTGGTACTTACAAATTGTTTACCATTATCCAAAATCACAGTGGAAGGGATGCCATGTATTAGGAATACATGTTCCTCCAGTATTTTAGTGACAATTTCTGCGGTAGCACGCTTGATTGGAAATAGTAAGCAATACTTACTAAAACAACAAGTGACAACTAAAATAAAGGTGTTTAGTTTCCTAGTAGGAGGTAGGGGTCCTACTAGGTCTACGCTAATAACTTGGAAAGGTCTAGTGCAATGTTTAGGTCTACCCATTTCACCTAGAATCGCGTGATTTTGGTGTTTGTGTGCGATGCAAGTATCGCAAGAAGTGACAGCTTTTACAACTTCTGCATGCATACCAGGCCAGAAATAACTGAGACTTAAACGTTTAAAAGTTTTAAAAATTCCGAAATGACCAGCTGTTGGGTCCGAGTGGTTTTCGAGCACAATAGCTTGTCTCGACTCAGCAGGAATTACTTCCTTCCACTCAAACTCTTTATGTAAAGGATTATTATTTTTCGAATAACGGAATAAACGATTGTTTTTAATTAGGTAATTAGGAAATGATGTAGGAGAATTCCGACAACCATGAAATATATTTAAGTACCACTGATCAGTGGTGTTAGGTAGAATATTATTAGAATCTATAGTCGAAATTTTACATGAACGTGACAATGCATCAGGGATAACATTATCCACGCCACGCCTGTGTTTAATTTCAAAATTAAAGGCTGATAGACGGACACCCCAGCGAGCTAACCGTCCAGTTGGGTTGTTTAGATTTAGGAACCACTTGAGAGCTGAATGGTCAGTGAAGACGACAAACTTTATACCATTATCCAGATAGCATCTCCAGTGTTCCAAAGCTACTAATACAGCCAAAGCTTCACGCTCCGTAATGCTATAGTTCCTTTCAGGGCCAGTCAAAGTTCTACTACAGTATGCAATAGGGTGTTCAACTCCTTCTATGGTTTGGGTTAGCATACCTCCAACACCATAGTCGCTAGCATCAGTATGCACTTGAAAGGGAAGGTTAAAATTAGGACAAGATAGAATAGGGGCAGAAACTAGTAGTTCTCTTAATTTATTAAAGGACTTTTCAGCTTGGGTAGTCCAAGCAAAAGGATTAGTTTTTTTATTAGTAGAAGTTAATTTGTTTAACGGACCAGCAATTGAGCTAAAGTTAGGGACAAACCTCCGGTACCACGAAGCTATACCTAAAAATCGCTTAACTTCTTTTTTATTTGTAGGTGTAGGGTAGTTGACAATAGTATCAATTTTAGAAGGATCAACATGAAGTCCTTTAGAGTTGATCACATAGCCAAGGTATTTTAGCTCATTACGAAAGAAAACAGATTTTTCGAAGTTAACCGTTAAATTAGCCATTTTTAGTTTTTTATGAACTCTCAGAAGTAAAGAAATATGAGATTCAAAATCAGAACTAGCCACGACGATATCATCTATATAAACAAACACAGAGTTTTCAAATTCAGGTCCATAGAATAAGGTATCAACTAGTCTTTGTTGTGTAGCCGGTGAGTTTGTCAACCCGAATGGCATAGTGACAAATCTGTAGGTACCACGATGCGGAATGTAGAACGCAGTTTTGTTACGGTCAATTTCAGAAATTGGAATCTGCCAGAAAGCCTTAGATAGGTCTATACTACTTAGGTATTTAGCATTTTTTAGGTTGTCTAAAATCTCAGATATGTAGGGTAACTTGTAGGCATCCTTTTTAGTCACCGAGTTTAGTTTCCTGCTATCTAAACAGAATCTAAGCTTGCCATCTTTTTTAGGTATAAGTAAGACAGGTGAAGACCACGGGCTCTCGCATTCTTCAACCACCCCTAGCGCTAGCATTTCATCCAGTTCTTCAGATAAAATACGTTGCTTTTCTGGAGAAACGCGGTAATATCTTTGTCTAATAGGTAAGGAATCTTCAGTATCAATGTGATGAGTGACTAGATTAGTTCTACCCAAACCACACTTTTCAGTAGAAATATCCTTAAACTGATCGATGACATTATCAGCGGTAACACGTTGATGTTTAGTAAGTTCATTGTAGGAATGTAACATACTATTAGCTTCAGAGACCGTGTTTACATTAGTAGGGCAATTAGACAAACTATGTAGCGAAATAGAATTACAAAATTTAGGAAAGAGGTTAAATTTTGTCCAAAAATCGACACCGAGAATGAGATTGGTTTTTATAGTTGGTATCACATACGCTTTCAAAATATGAAACTGTTTTTCGAATGTTACGGGTAAATTAACATAACCAATGGTAGGTAAGTTTTCACCTCCTGCAGCAGTGAAGGTTTTTAGGTCTTTATGAATAGCTAGGCCGATAGATTTTAGATATTCAAAACAATTGTTACCTAGTATAGTTGCTGCTGAGCCAGAGTCTAGTAATCCACACAATGTGATATTACCGACCTGGACAGCTGCGTAGGGACGTATATCATCTATAGGTTTTTTATCGAAGATTGTTGTAACAAAATAGCTTGAAAAGAAAGTTTTAATAGTTGATAGCCAATTTTTCCAATCGTTTTCATCAAAGTTTTTAGAATTTTTAGTTTTAGTTTTGTCGTTTATATTACAACAATCTTCGATAGTTAGTTTTTTGAATCAGATTTTGTATGACACTTAGAGCAATCAGGATATTTTACATTTTTAGTTCCACATTTAAAACAAATAGGGTACCTATCAGCTTTACATTGACTCAAGGCATGATCAGAGTTACGACAACGTGGACAGAAAACGGTTTTAGTATTTGAACTAGGCTGTGTTATAGCAGCTACACTAGTGTTTTGTTTTTTATTTAGATGATTAAAATTACTATTACCGTAATGATTTTTAAAATTAGCTTTAGTTTGAGATGAACTATTATCAGGATCGTTATTATATTTATTATTATATCTATGTTGGTAGTAGAATTTAGATTTATTTGAATTAGATTCATTAAATTTTGAGAAGGCCAGATCTGGAGCCAAGGTTTCACCTGTAACTCTAGGAGGTTCTTTAAATTGAGAAGTTAAGGACTGTATTCTTTCAAAGTTCCTGCAGATTGCTTTTAAGCTGTCAATAGAATTTAATGATGATGAATTGGAAGACAGCACACTAGCATAACAAGGTCGAATATTATGTAGAAGGATCTCTAGTTTTTCTTGTTCCGATATATCTTTACTAAGCCTGGAGAATAATTCTTTCATTTTAGCAAAATAGATTGTGATGGCCTCAGTATCACCTTGAGTGCGCTGCCGAATCTCAGACAGAAGTCGGTAGTCATAGTCAAACTGACTGAAATCCTCAACCAGTACTGCTACAAGTTCCTCCCACGTAGACACAGAGGTTCTGATGCTACGGTACCAATGCAACGCATCACCTGTAAATATTTCCGTGGCATAAGCTAACAATTTAGAAGAAGATATGTTCCTAGCCGTGCTGTACTCCCTCACTCTCTGTATGAAGGCGTGAACACAAGATTTGCCATTATACTTAAGTTTTTGTAAATCACTAATATGAGAACGGTCACAGTTTATCGACACGTTAGGTGGAACATCACTAGATACCCTTGGATCAACAACTTCTGCTACAGGCTCACAGCTAGTAGGATTAGCTGATTTATTTATAGCATCTAGTTTAGCCGAAAGTGCAGTAATATTTTTTGATAATGATTTTATTTTTGATGCAAACTTAGAATCAGAATCATCTAAACGTTTTATACGGTGATATAGGTGATTGCATAAAGCCCTAGTACGTTCGAAGAGATTGTTATCGAACTTATCCTCAAGATTCTTTACGCGTGATAAAAGCTCGCTTAGAGATGTGCTAGCACCCGAAATATCATCGTCCGGTTCTATGCCCGATTCACCAATATCAGAAGTAGGAATAATAGGTATAAGTTTGTTAATTTGTTTACGGAGTTCAAGTACCGTTGACGCAGGTTCCTCGCCTCTAATAAGCACCTCGTAGACTAATTCGTTTTTGTTTAGCAAAAAGAATTTAATAGGGTAGGTTTCCATGACGCCTAAAGTGCAGAAATGAAGAAATGAAAACAGAAATAGATACTAATTATTACATAGATAGTACATGAAATGGTGTTCTTTACAACTGGAAGTAACTACTACCTTTTACTACGATGAGGTGATGAAAAAATGAATAACCCAACTAAATAAAATAAAATAAAAAGAAATAAGTGGGTAGGTGAAAAACTAAAAAAAATATGGAACAGGAAAGTATGGAAGAAAAATTGTGCGAACTGTTACGTATAACAATAACTAATAGTATTTAACTATTTAGAAATAGTTAATAAAGCAGCTTTAGTCAATTTACAATGATAGTTTCCAATTTTCAATTAACATTAAATTAGTTTTACTTTTATTGTACACAATGTAGTATTTTAAAAAAATGTAGGTAGATTTTCTTTAAAATAATAACCGTTTTGAGCTTATCAAAAGAAACGTATACAATACGCAACAGTTAACAATGAACACAAAACAGAAAGACAAAATAAAAAGCACACACAGAAAATAAATTAAGAAGAAAAAAAAAAACAGGAAAAGAGTACAGTATAATACTATGACCAAGTACGTACCAGTTCGCTGAGTCACCGTCTCGTTCACAATATGTTGTAGGTAGAAGACTATTTAGCAGCTGATCCAGAATCTAGACGTGATTAGGCAACAGAAACCACGGTAAGGGCGCCACTGCGGCGGCTGGTAAGCTTTTGCTCTGGCTAGCCGGCAGGTAGGTAGGTAGGGGGTCCAAATAAAGTACACAGTACGTAGGAAAAGGTACTTTATTTAAGCCAACTTCTGTTGCCCTAATCACATCCAGGTTTTGAGGTATTAAGTACACTGGGAACACTGGCCTGAACCGTAGTGTAGCTCTGCGGGCGGCCCAGCGCCTTCCCAGGTTGCAGTACTAGGTCTTCAGCAGGACCTAGGTAGTCCCAGACCAGGATCCGGTTTGGTCTTCCACTCGCCGCCAGGTAGAACGTTGCGAAGCGAGGGTTTAAGGTGGAACATAAATCCTGGAAGCGCAGACACAAGCAAGCGTTAGCAGAGCTCGGACCACGTAGCCGGGTCCAAAGGTCACAGTGTCCCAGCAGACAAAGAAAATCAAACACAGCTGCTTTTAGAGAGAAAAGAAGAAACACCTTACAATAGAAACACTTAAGCAATGCATGGAAACTTACCCCAGCGGGATTTCCGATTAAGATTTGTTTTTTTGTAGAACAAATAAGTATTAAATGGCAAGTACGTTATAACGAATTCAAATAGATCAGGAAACCAAATGACACAGCCGTCACGTTTGATGCCTTTAAATCGTCTGCCCGTTGAATTTTACGAATGCAGTCGAGGTGAGCCGAACGATCGCGCGCGGCACAAGAACCAGTTTTTAACTCGTTTAGAGATGCGTAGGTGCAAAAGGTGCGAGGACCGTTGAGTACACAATTAATATTGGGTTCCGTAGTATGTTTGTTTCTTTTAGTTTAATTAAGGTGTTTTTTTTATAATAGTTTTAGGATAAATCAATGTTATTATTTGTAGTTTTTATAATTTCTAACCTATTCTTAAAGCTAGCAAGGTACAATGTTACAATGAGTAGTTGCTATTGATATGTTCCCAGGCGTTCGTAGGTTAATGTAGCACTCGCAGTCTGCAAATTCTAAGATAATTTGGGGAAAGGAGCGTGAGGAGTAGGTCAAATGAAACAAACTCGATTATAACCTAAAACAACATTTATTTAGTATTTACCTACTTACTACTGGGTGCGCCAATCCAGCTTTGCAAGACACCGGAATTCCTCATAAATAAAGGTGAATAAAACTGCATTAAAATGGTTCTAAGTGTTACTTTATAGTGCACGAACATGTAGGTACAAAGAGTCAAAGACAAATGTCGAAAGGCAATTTTAACTTTAAGACATCCCCTCTAACACAATGAGCAAGCTTACAATAACATTCATAAATTAACCTACAACAAATATCTTAGGTATAGCTAAACGTCATACTGTGGCAGGCCCCTCAAGGTATCATCATTGGCCAATACTGCTGTGCCAAGCTCAAAAGCGGTACCTAACTAAAAAAAAGATTTTATTCTGGGTAGTTCTTAGAAATACGCATCTAATGAACTAAACCAACTAACAGTAAGGTACTTATTTTATAGCATTAAAAGTCAAATTAAACAAAAATCCTTCCTAAAACTATATTTACAAAACTATAATTTTCTCAAAATTGGCTTTCGATGAAATGCTAATTTGCGCTTAGCCCGGCAGCATAGCAGTCTACCATTAGGCATAGACCTCTCCAATCTCAAGACGTTGTACTCGATCCTCGGGTATTCTCATCCAGTTGACAGCATTACCAGCTTCCAACCACTGATCATTGCTCCGCCTAGCCAGAAACTCTAGGTCAGGTAGAGTCTAACTCTCAAATCGCTTCGCTCACTTCTCTCATGTGAAATTACTACTTATTTATTTTGTAACAGATGCGTTTATAAATGCTGCTTAATTCGAGTCAGCATTTGTCATGGAATTTCCAGGTTATTCCTTCGCCTTCTTTTCGGGTTCAAATCAATCCTGCCTCGATTGCAGTGACAAACTTCGCGCACTTGCATTAAAATTAAATTATTCGCTTAAAGTTTAAGATGATGACGTCCTTTCCACATTTCAGCAGCGAACACTATAAAAGAGAGTATTATGCCAACACATAAAACTATGAAAGCTGCACATTGATCCTCTAACCTTGTTTTTAAGAAAGGCCGTGGATGGCTATCGTGTTCGACCTTTAAATCACCTATATCTAGTATTTCTCGAGTCCACTTGTAGTACTTTGGTGGTAGTCCGGCTTCATTTAACCGTTCTGTAATAACTTGGAGATCCTCGTAAAATGGGAAACCTAAAGGAAGAAAATATAGTATATCATCCGCCGGGGTACAGCAAGCGTAACGGCCGATCTAGGCACCAGGTGGCAAGAAGTGCCAAAAAGCCAAATGTGAAAAACAATTTCCAGTGCTAAATAAAATGATAAAAATAGTTACTTAAATTAAAATCAATAACTGTGGATATATGCATTTTAACATAATAGAATCTTAACATAATAGAATGGAAGTGGAATGAAACTGTAAAGTTGTAGGAGCTGCATAGCTGGCGCAAATAGTCATAACTCAATGAATACTGGGTGAAATTCGTCAAATTAACTTCTTCAAACTCAATAATATGATAAAATAAGTTGGATTTGATTGAAAGTTACCTGCTCGGGCAATGAAGGACAAGTAATAAGTTGCGAAACATTCGTCCACTATATCGATGCGAGGCGAATCGTGCTCGTCCATGAATTGCTTGGTAATTTCTATTTTAGCATCCGCTTTCCTGTGTATTGTTGCTGCGTTTTTGTGTTGCAGGAGTACTTCTGCAGCAACAGATTTAGGTTGCTATAAATACATACATAAACTCACGCCTTTTCCCACGATCCTTACATACTCCTTTAGCCTCTTCCACGTTCAAACAAGCAAGCCACTTGCAAGTACTACACACCAGAAGGGCTACTATGACATCTTATAGCAATTCTTATTCCACTGAGGGAAAGAGATGGTGCTAGACACCCTGTATAGCTCTGTTTCTTTCCCTCAGTGGAATAAGAATTGCTTTAAGAGGTCATAGTAGGGTAGCTGATCTTTATAAAGGATCTAACCAAAAAGGTTAGTGTGTTCTTACGGGGCGCCCCTTCCCGGTTTTGCCACTCACATGTTCCTTGTAAATCATTTTTGCAAGTCGCCTAATACTCATATCATCCCCTCCACGTGACCAATCTATACATATAAGCATGCTTTTATCAATATCTGTCACTAAGTCTTTTTGGTATAATATTATGCAAAAACATGTTCAAGGTCTAATGTTGCATTTGGAAAATTGTCTTTGGATGGTGAATTTTTTTTATCTACCCTTCCCTGTTTATGGTCGGTATCTAACTTTCTAAGAGGTAAACAGTTACCTGAACCTAACACATGTCTTGATTTAGCTAAGCCACTCGTTACACCATCGTGATCAGACGCGGATTAACCTTTTGAACGCCAGAGCATAAACACAAGCGTGGGTTCTCCACGCCGACAAACTCATTTTAGCTACATTTTTGTCACATATTTGTATCGTTGGCGTCAAGCGCACGCGCTTGCTTGTCACGTATATGTGACAATGGCGTTCATATTCGTAATCTTCTAGTTAAATGTTGACAGCGCTATAGGCATGCACCTCACCAGTGCCCCTTTATTTGTCATGTGATATGTTAAACGCGACTGTTCGAGAGTGTGAATTTATGAATGTTTAAAATTAACTACTTAACGAGTTATGAAGTTAAAACTGTGTGCGACTTAATTTTTTGTATGTAAGAAAAAATAAATTTAGGTCTGCTGTAAACTTTAATTTGACATGTGAATTTTATTGTTTGATGCCTTTTCTTTTCAGATAGGAGTCATCAAATGACTACTCCCGCTTTGGGCGAAGCGGTAGGGAGTGTGAGACTTGTACTGACTAAAACCCACCAATGTTCCTTCCCTATATATTTTTTTTAAAAGAACGTTGCCCCACACTAGGAGTTTCTCTTGTATCGTGAGTGCGTTTACAAACATATAAACTCACATAGGTACACAAACAGCCAGACCCGAAACAACTATCTGCTGGTCATACAAATATTTGTTCCGTGGGTATCTAACCCGCGACACGCAGCTCAGCAGTCGATCCCTCAGCCACTGCGCCAACCGTGCCGTCCTTTGAGTTCCGGGGCCGTAATATTTCTTTTAAAACAACCCGCAGCTAGAAAGGCACCAAAAGTTTTTTTTATATTTTAGACTTACCAAGATGATCGCCGTGCATCAACAGAGCTTGATTATAGAATTTTGCTTGTTGCTTGTCTTGTGGTTCCTGTAGCTGTTTCATGAATTCTTTCATTGAATGAGAAGTGTACAAAGTGGCTCCAGAAGAATATAGCGCCTCTAAAGTTTTTATTCGACTAAAACGTTGCAAGGTGGTGTACACTCGGCTCAAGTGACTCTGAAAAATGAGAGGACCTGTGTATTTATTCCATATGCTAAAGTTAGTAAACATTGAAACATTGTATTTGCCCTAATTTACCTGATAAACAGCCATAAACAAAATTGAACCAAATAAACATGCGCACTTTAAAATTATGCGTGTCCTTGTTTTCATCGGAGAAAGTCCAAATACGGTCGTCATTACAGAGTCTTGAAGGTAGCCCCAGAATGTCAGGATCTCTGCCCCTGTCATTGATTTGTTGATTATCGCCGTGACCCACATGATGGCGCCTATTGCCACTAACACCACACCTATCAGAACCCACAGCGTTGGAGAGAATAAGTTATACACTCCGTGCCAAACCGGTATTATATGAGTCTTTCTTAAAAAAGCACACAAATCATCGGTTATAATATATTGCAAGTAATAAATATGTTCATCCGAATAGAGCGTCATAAATCTTGAATTGAAGGATATATCCAACTCCTTACGAATGATACATCCCAAAGCACCGCTAGTATTACCGGGTTTCGCATAACCGTAACTTTCACAATCTTTATTTTTAGTAAAAGATAAATTGAATTTTAAATGCGAGAGGATGTCGTGCATTACCATTCCATCTAAACCGCAAAACCCATTCGTCAATTTAAAGTTAAAATTCAGATGATAGTGTAAATTCTTACAATCTTTAATAGATGTTGGATATCTGTAGAATATGCTCGCTTTAATAGGATAATCATCAGCTAGATTTTCTCCGCTCTTCTTTATAGCTTTAGTTATGTCTTTTAAATGAGAAGAATCAATTAATTTAATAGATCTGTCATATAAAATCCGAGAAGATGGCCTTTTGCCGTTATAAATAACCATCTTTTGTTTACATGCAAAAGGAAATACTACACCAATACGCATGACTTGAAACCTGTGCCACAAAGTGTTCATGATATTTTCAAGCTGTGAAAAGTCTTGCCAAGTCATCGTACCATTCTCACATTTAAATTTTCTCTCGCCAGTAACGATCATGTACAAGAGAGACCATTTAGATCTAATAAAAAATCGTAAAAGAGTAGAGTTAACCATCCTTGGTGTTAAATATCTTGTCATGATCATAACATTCGGATTGTCACTTGTATTTATAAATTTCCTTGTCACATTAAGTCTTATGTCTAAATCCGATCCATACACACTTAGTAACAGAACTGATTGATCACTGCTTTTTATAATGCATGTCTTCAAATCTGGGTGAGGGTGAACATCCATATCGAAGAATACTGTTTGTGAATACTTATCTACTGGTAACAGTAGCGTACAACTTGATACAACTGGCGCCAGATTGTGCTTCGGCTCAGAGTATGACATTGAGAGAAACGTTGTTAAAAGGAGACACGCGAGAAGCTCCATTTTTGATGTTACAATAGAAAAGTATTACTAGTCTATCTTTTTTCCCACTACATCAATGTCTCCGTTGTTGAAAGTTGACACTTACTGGTAAGCGATTGACCAGTTAATAAAGACGTGTTTTACTACCTTGAACATTGTCAATACCAACAACTTTACAACAATCGGTCATACTTAAATGATAACTGTGTCAGTCTGTCAAATTTATTGTACAAAGATAACTTAAATATTTCTGATGGTGATGTACCTTCCTACCAAATTAGGTAGGTATGAGGAAAAAAAATTCCCAAAAAAACAAGCTAAGTATTCATGTTTTTGGTAAATAGTTATTTCAACACATTAGTTTAAAAACTAGTTCTTATTAAACACGGTTGGCGGAGCGGCTGAGTGATCAACTGCTGCGCTGCACAAGTATTTGTATGGTCAACAAATAAATGTTTCGGGTCTGGCTGTTTGTGTATGTGAGTTTAAATGTTTGTAAACGCTCCCATATATAGGAGAAATTTCTTGTGTGGGCAAGCTACAATTTCTGCGGTCTCTCTAGTTCTGTCTGTCCAGAGAAAGGCGCGCTTTTCTCGGTCCATTGCAAATTTCGGTATCTCGGGAGGAGATATGGGCAGGAGAATGATAATAGTTCACTTGTGCAAAGCCAGAGAATTAACACTGATTATATGAAATGGCGGCAGGTTACAGAAACAATTTGCGATTCCCGCCTACAAAACCCTTAATATTATGGGACAGTTTTATAAAACCACGGTGTGGTAGGCTATCTAACTGTTTGTCTAACCTTTTAGGAATTAAGGGCATGCATCAGATATGAAAATGCTATGGGAGTGGGTGTTACTGTCTGGAATAACGAGAATGGATAGAATAACAAATGAGTATTCAGAGGAATGAAGAACAGGGTGTAAAGCTCTTCATCCGATAATAGAAAAGGGAGGATTCTCCAACCAGACGGGTGTCGTTTCTGGTGGGCCACTGCTCGACAGTTGTTTGTCGGGTACTCGTATATACGCTTAACTCGGGAATAACTTTGCTTGCGAGATGTAGGAATTCGCAGTTAGTTCTTCAGTGATTGCATAGATCGCGCTGTAGCACTTTTTGCTACGTTCACATTTGTGTCGCTACAAGTATATAACAAGAAAATGACATTGGTGACTGACCAGCTGAGTTAGTAGTAATTGATTGAAAAAAAAATCACGATTATCAGTTAGGCATTCAAGAAATCTGTGCAAAAGCTCATGAAAAAAGACTCGAATGCATAACCTCGTTTTTGAACACGGTAAAAAGATAACAAGCGTAAGTAGGTAGTTGTCAGCAAATATGATTAACTTAACATTAGTTCCTACATAAAACATTTTCGTAGTTAATCATTGTTTGAAAAATAAACATGACAACGTCTTGCCTGGTGACCTCGAAAGGCAGGGCTGCTAATCGTGAATTTCACCAGTTGTGTTTAATGTTATAAAGGACGAACCTATTGCCATAAACAGTGCAGAAATCCGGATTCCATGGCTGCTATTGAGGAATTCCTGATGGGAAAGTTAAATACACTTTGCCCAACTGGGCAAAGTGAATAATGGAATCGAGCTTAGGACCTCATGTCCAGCAGGAACGCTCGGGGATGGAGAAGAAGAAGAAGTGAAATCAAACAGATTAAGCTGCATAGCACACATTTATTTGTCTACACTGAACAGGTGTCTTTAATGACAGATCTAGCAGAATCGTTATAGGTTAATAATATGAATAACGTTACCATTCGCAAAATGCTCACAAATTGACAATTCACAATATTTACCGCGGCCATTTTAATAATTTTAGAATTAAACAAAAGACTAAACAAAGGTCTTGCATGAGTTACATTCGACAACTAAAATATACACACAATAAAATCGAATTACTGATTTTATACAGGGTGTAAATCTTCCCTTTGCGAAGCCGTGAACCATGCATTCTGTACATCAAATTAGGTTGGAAACGAAATTAATAACACCAAAAATATTTCTATACATTTAAAATAACTTTTGTAGTATATTAATTAGATAACTTCCCTCAATGCTCATGAAACAATACAATAGAAAGACACAGGAATAATAGTGGTTGTTTTTTATCAAACATTATTTGTAACATTTGAATAAATCCGGTTTTAATTGTTATAAATAAAATACATAGACTAGACATATTCATGACTTGTCTAAGTTTACATTAGGGTGTTTTTTATTTTTAAATATCTACGGGAGATGCCATGTGGGTCTAACCCGCAGTTTATATCTAAGGCTTAACTAGTAGATAAGTATACAAGGTGGAACATAAAACCTTCCGTGTGCTCTCTCGAACCATAAAATTAAACCAGTTTTGTTCTATTCTGGAATTGACACGATTAGCTGATCAAAATATAAAGTACAAAAAGGTTATGGATTTCCAAAAGTTGTTCACTTTCAAAGTCAAGGAGACCATCCTGGATTTCTTGCGCGTATTAAGATACACCTTGTATACAGTGCAATTATTGTGCGAAAGACAAACACCATACCAACCCACTTACAATCTTCGACATTAAAATATTGGTTTCATTTAAATCAGACAAGATTGATGGAAAAAGGATTGTGTGGTTTTATGAAACCACGGTAAAAGTGAATCTTTTTTTCACATTAAATACATTGACGACCATGCTCCGCGGCCTACCGTCACGCGACATGCAACAAACAGGCGAAAAGGTTTGACACGATGTTATAAAAGTTTCACTTTAAAAAAAACTTAATAAGAAAAATTGAGCTTGATTAGGGTCGTCGCTTGTACAGTTTATAAAAACCACGTCTGCCAATCCACATTTCAGTTGCAAACACTATGCCAGACACGATTGTACCAACAAATAGTATCCCAAAAGCTGCACATTGGTCTTGCAACATTATTTTAGAGAATTCCCGCGGTTCTGTATTGGTTTCGAATTTCGAATTTGGAATTTCAAGCATTTGCTGAGTCCATTTGTAGTAAATATTTGGTAAGCCAGCTTCATTTAGACGTTCCGTGAAAACTTGGAGTTCTTCGAAGAATGGAAAACCTAGGAAATATTATATGATTAGTATAATTTAAAAGTATTAATATTTTTCTAATAAAACTGACTACAAAATAGGCAAGCTAAAATAACGGGCACGAAATAGTGTAGAAAACGAAAACTGCTCAAAATATCTAAATGAGAAAAATATTTGTATAACCGTGGTCAATATTTTTATGGTGAAAGAGGTATCGATGTCGTTTCGCTATACACACACAACGGCTAACATAATAACCTTTTTAACCTTATACACTGAATAAATATTACCTGATCGAGTAATACAGGATAAGTAATAAGTATAGAAACATTCGTCCACAATGTCTATTAGAGGTTTTCCTTGGTTGTCCGAGTACTGCTCGAGGATTTCCATCACTGCATCTGACTTCCTATCGATGGTCGCAGCTAATTTGTGTTGTAAAACTACCCCTGCAAAAAATGGGTTATGCAAGGATGATATGAAAGTAAAAGGACTAAAATTGAAAATGATGATGAGCATTATGAATGATGTTTTGGCTGAGAAGAAGAAGTACTAATCGGAACACGTCCGTCTGTTAGAAAGAAGATGACTTCACCTGTTACTTCTCTTCTATAATGGAATTTATCACTTTGATTTGGATGGTGGTTGGCAGCAGAAATCGGTGTAATACAAAATCGGCATGATCAGGGAGTTTCTTTTTACTGGAGCGTCGTTAGTTTTGATCAAAATTTAGCAACACAAACGCTATTCACTGATTTGTTATAGGATCGTTAGTGCGCAGGCATGCGGTATAAAATGGAAGGTGCGGTCATTGTGTGTGGGAGGCCTTTGTGTTCGGATGTGAAATCATCAAATGACTCCGCCAGTACTTGGACGGCTTTTAGTTACTTCCTTCATTTGAAAAAAAAAGTCATATTGACAGGTGCCTTGAAATATAGAAATTGATATTATAGGTTCTTCTTATGTATAGTGGTAGTCAAAGCTCTTAGCTCAAACTATTCATTTGAGAAAAGCAGTTCATTACATAATACTATTCTTTGTATTCGGGTTCCTTATTTACTTAGTTCACTTTTGCCCTTTGGGTTGCAGGGCCACGGTATTTCTTTCAAACCAACCCGCCACTCCGGTGTCTTTAAGACTGTTTATCTATAGATATTTATATCTGTGAAGCTCAGATACTGTCTTTGACAACCAACTTACCAAGACGATCGCGATCGCCATCAATTACTTGCGTACGATCAAAGAAATCCCCTTGCAGGTTGTCTTCTGGATTTTGAATTTGTCTCAAGATATCTCTCATCGAAGGGGAGGTGTACAAAGTAATTCCAGAATAATAAAGCTCCTTTAGAGATTTTATTTGCGGAAATCTTTCCACTGTTGTGTACACTCTGCTTATATGCCCCTGTTAAATGATAATTAACATGGAGTAATTAGTGAAGGCAATAAATCTTAAAGACAGATTTTAACACTAAAATTATTAACTTACTTGATATATTGCCAGAAAAAAAATTGAACCCAATAAACATGCGCTCCTTATCATTAGCAAACGTTTAATTTTTATCGGTGAATATCCTAGTACTGTTGTGATTACAGATTTGTGAAGGTACCACCAGAATGTCTTTTTCTCCGGAATTTTCATTGTTTTGTTAATCATCGCCGTGGCCCACATGATACCACCTATTGCCACTAACACCGCACCTATCAGAGCCCACAGCGATAGCGGGAACAAGTTATACACACCTTGCCAAAGCGGCTTAACATCAGGCTTTCTTAATAAAGCACATAGTGTATCCGTCTTAACATATGTCATGTAATAAATGTGTTCATCGGAGTATAAGGTCATAAATCTTGAATTGAAGGAAATATCCAACTCTTTCCGCATGACACAGCCCAACGTGCCGCTAACATTCCCGGGAACCCCATAACCGTAATAGTTACACTTTTCATCTCTAGTAAAACTAATATTAAATCTTAAATGCGAGAGGATGTCATGCATTACCATTCCGTCTAAACCACAATACCCATCCGTCAAGTTCAAATTAAAATCCACGTAGTAATGTAAATTCTCACAATCTGTAATAGCTGTCGGATATCTGTAAAACATGCTGCCTTTTAAAGGATAGCTGTTACTAAGCTTTTCCCCACTTTTCTTCATGGCCACAAATAGGTCTTTTGAATTAGTAGCGTTAATTAATTTAATAGACCTGTCATATAAAAGCCGAGCAGAAGGCTTTTTGGCGTCATAAATAACCATCTTTTGTTTACATGCAAATGGAAACACTACCCCAACACGCATGATTTGAAACCTGTGCCACAAAGTATTCATGATATTGTTCAAATATAAAAAATCTTTCAGATTCATCGTGTCATTCGTACATTTAAATTTTCTGTCATCAGTGACGATAATGTACATTTGAGACCAGTTTGATTTAACAAATAAGTGCCAAAGGTTAGAGTCAAATATTTTTGCTGTTAAATGTTTGGTTATAATAATGATATTAGGTGCGATACTAGTCCTAAGTAAAGTTCTTGAGACATTTTCTCTAATATCTACTTTTGTGTTTAGTAATAGAAAAGATTGTTTAAAATTGTTTTCTTGCAGGATGCATGCTGTTAATTCTTGATGAGCGTGAGTTTGGTCCATGTCGAGGAATACTGTTTCTGAATAATTTTGAACTGGTAATAGTAGCGGACAACTTGTTATAACTGGTGCTAGCTTGTACTTGTGTTCAGAGCAGGAAATTGAGAGAAACGTTGTTACGCTGAGAAATCCAAGGAACTTCATTTTTGCATGTTACAAATTAAACTAATTGCTCCCGGTGTTTGTCAAATTGTTCACTTCACGTCAATGCCTTTTTGATATTCCTTCACCTACAATCGTCGGGATGATCTCTGTTTAAGCCGTGTAGGTACTTGATTGTTATCAATACCTACATCTATCGACCTTAATCACTTTAAAACGTTTGCTACCTCAATCTGTTAACGTGTGACACTACAATATGAGGTTGATTATTCATTATTTATTGATGGAGTGTTTGGTTTAGGTACAATGGAAAAAAAAAAACATTTGGTGGATAAGAAGTACCTTGTTTGCTTAAACAAAATTGTTCCTTGAACGATGTTTTTTTAATGTTATAATTTTACTTTAAATACCTCGCTAAGATCCCCTTACAATGCATCCAGCAGTATAATGTTTTAATTGCATATTATTGATTTCTACCGTAAAACGTGATTTTGCACCCTAAAAAAAGTTGTTTCAATGGAAATTTTCTTTGACTCCATATTTGCATTCCATGCATCTTATATTTTGTCCTGACTGACTATCAAAGCACAGCTGTAACCATTGGTGGGATTGGAGCAATTGGCACACAGATAGCTATTTAGATAGGGTTTTCGCTTTTTAAATTGAAATGAAGTAGTGTGGGTTAAGTTGAAAGAAAATCTGTAATTGGGCGAAGCTGGTGCGGATATTCTTACTAATATTTTAAAAGGGAAAGTGAGTTTGTTTGTTTGTTACGTCTTCACGCCTAAATAGCCATACCGATTTTGATGAATTTTGGTACAGAGATAGTTGGGACCTTGAAGGCGGACAAAGACTAATTTAAAAAAAATGTGAGAAAAGGGGGAGAAAAGGGAAGAGAAAGATTTGTTTTTTCGATCATCACGCGGGTTTAAGTTAGCGTTATAAGTAACTATGACACGCGGACGAAGTCGAGGGCGGAAGCTAGTAATAATATAAGAATAGGGTATGTTCGTCTCTGACAGCCTGAACCACTAAAGATATAATCTTACACTGATTGTAGTTGTAGTAGTTCCATGTGTTTCCTTTAATTGTCGTGTCAGTGAAAAACTCAGTCCGAACTGAGTTAAGTTGAGCACAATGAGAAACTATAAGTAAAACTAAAGTGGTTAAGATAACAAAATTTGTTTTTGAACAAACTAACAAATAATTATAATGAAAGACAGCAACTAGTCAAAACAAAAACTAGTCAAATCAATGATGTCAATAGACTGGGTTAAAAAGTAAAAAAGAAGTAAATGGTGTAGCTTCGATATTGGGTTCTTTACTCTTAGTAAAACATTAATGATGTACCCGGGTATTGAATGAGGCCAACGACATAGCTCTCCAGGTCCCCACGCTTAGATCGGACAAAATCTGATCGTCGATTCATCATCGATTTGAGAAGAAGACGCAGTACGATCTACCTCATTAATTTAAACACCAACCACACATCTTTTCACGAATCTTCGTGACGTAAATAACGCCCTACGGGTTTATAAATCCATTGAAATTAAACGTAGATAAGTACATTCAATAAATAAATGTAGAATGTAGATGTTTGATCAAGTCTGACTGTGTGAAGCAGGGGCGATCAGTAGCCCTACTATGACCTCTTAAAGCAATTCTTATTCCGTTGAGGGAAAGAGACAGAGCTATACAGGGTGTCTAGCACCATCTCTTTCACTCAGTGGAATAAGATTTGCTATAAGATGTCATAGTAGCCCTTCTGGTCGATTAAAGCGTGGTTTAGATTCGTAGAATTATTTTAAAGAAACGAATGCCGCTTTCTTTGAAATCACGAGCATAAGCGAATCATCATCATCTCAAATGGTCAGTCGAAGACGGCTGAAGGAGTTAAATAAAACAGGCTTGTCGACATATCTCGCATTTATTATTATCATACTATAACATTTAAGATTACAGTTTGCCTCTACATATTTACCTCCTCTCCTCCTCCACATATCTGCCTCTATATATACATTGATATTCATTTGAAGTAATCAGACATAGGTCTTAATACTTTAGGTACACAATCATTGTTCAACAGTGCTCTTACAAGTAATTTATACGTGTCACACTTTTTTAACACGCTCTATTTATTTTATCTGTCACTTACTATGTAAAAAAACCTATTTTTCGGGGTCTTTTGACCTGAAATTATGCATTCATGTTTGGTTTGGATGATAATTGTATTCTGAGCTGTGAGACGTCATTCTAAATCCAACATGCGTTTTTATGTGTTTTCTTGACATGTTTTTAAAATGAAAAGAATATGAGTAAATATATTTTGTATATAACTATAACGTTTTTACTTTTTAACCGACTTCAAAAAAAGGAGGAGGTTCTCAATTCGTCTGTATGTTTTTTTTTTTTTTTTTTTTTTTTTTTGTGTTTGTTACCTCATAACTCAGGTCTGAGTGAACCGATTTTGATGATTCTTTTTTTATTCGAAAGCTGGTGGTTGTCGTTTGGTCCCATAAAAAAAATATCAAGATCCGACAAGTAGTTTTTGAGTTAACTTTAATAATACGTATTAGATTGACTTCGTGTACGTTGATGATATACTCATTCGTCGATTATATTTTAGAATTTGTCGAAGACAAATGATCAAAAAATGGTATGTAGGTACTACTATGGTTTGGAAGGTCATCGCAGTAATTTGGTGATAGATCTTCAGTGATATACAACGGCACTCTTTAATAAATGACAGCAAATCTGCCGTGATTGCTGCAATCACATGTATAAGTATGGGTTTTGCCAGGGTAGGCAGGCGAGTGGGAGCAGGGTGACCGTATCCCCTCCCCACCCCTCACCTAGTCATTAAGAAACATAAACATCAGATCAAGTATCAGCTGTATCCCCTAGGGGTAGTATTTAATCTATAGCTTGATGTGGAACTAAAAATTGTATCTAAGACGGGACTAAAGCTAAAAAGAAAAACTTTTTAACCGTGTTTGCGTATTATATCATAATACTATAACTAAAAATGTTGAAATAAAAACTTTTTAGTAAAAAAATAAAACCGACTTCTAAAAAAAACTAAAAACTGGAAAATAACTTTATTTCCGGAAGTCGGTGGCCAATAAAGTCAACGAAACCAACAAAAGCCACCGACTTCCGGAAATAATTTGTTTTCTTAACACAACATAAACTAACTTAGAAATTAATTCAAAAATAGCGTCGAAACATTCGTCCTCACGCTGTTATTGTTAACGTCATTGCTAACGTTCTAACCAAATCGTTCGAAAATATAGTTGCCAAAAAGGTTACATTATATATTTTTTAGACACGGTCCGCTAAAGTGTGACGTATTCACGCAGTGCCAATCCCAAGAACGGTGCAGTACCTCATTAGTAAAAAAAAAAATTAGTTTTGATGGTCTTCACTAACATTAATATTATACAGTTTTTCATTCAAATTTTGACGTCTACCTTTCCACATCTCAGCTGCAAATACGATACTAGAAAGAATAATACCAATAAACAATATCCCAAAAGCTGCACATTGGTCTTTTAAAGAAATTTGGGAGAAAGGACGCGGTGCGGTATCGATGTCAGGCATCGAATTTGGTATTTCAAGCATTTGTTGAGTCCATTGATAGTACTTAGCTGGCAAACCGGCTTCAATTAGGCGTCCCGTGAAAATTTTGAGATCCTTGAAAAACGGGAAACCTGAGGGAACAAATAGGTAATTTAATCACTTAAACATGACTTATTTATGAAGAACACTTGATATTTTAAAAGTGGGTTTTGAGGAGGTTATTTCAAAACGGTCTTGAAACTGTAACTATAGGCTTTATAAACGAACGAAATGTGCTATAGGGATATAAAAGCAGTATCTCCGAGACCAGCGGAGACCGTGGTCTAGCTGAGTACGATTTCCTATGCTTATTAACGTGTATTACTTTAATCATAACATTCACATAGGAATGTCGCGTCTCACTCTGTTGATGGTAGATCAGTAAAACAAATAATAGTTTTGTTTTATTTCATACTAGCTTTTGCTCGCGACTTCGTTCGCGTGGAATAGTGACTTCCGGTAGCACGGAGCATATTAACAGCTCAACATTTATTTTATAGTACTGAATTGATGCCAACTTCTGACCAATAGATGGCGCTGTATGTCCGGAATAAATTTTATTTTTGTAATAAAAACTATCCTATGTCCTTTCTCAAGTTCCAAACTATGTCTGTACCAAATTTCACACAAATCGGTTCAGTAGTTTAGGCGTGAAGAAAAGACAGACAGACAGAAAGACAGACAGACAGAGTTACTTTCGCATTTATAATATTAGTTTAGAAGTTTAGATCTTACCTGTTCGAGTAATGTAAGTCAAATAGTAAGTACAGTAGCATTCCTCCACTATATCGATGAGAGGATTGCCGTGATCGTCTGAGTACTGCTCTAGAATTGACATCTCAGCATCTAATTTCCTGTCCACAGTTGCTGCCCATGGGTGTCGCATAATTACTCCTGGAAAAACAGAAAAAGAAAATCATTGTCATGATTTTTTCATATGGATTGACAGTGTCTACAACCTTTGTCATGGTTAAAATAAATGGATGTTTCTCGTATGATCAGGAGGGCTACTATGACATCTTATAGCAATTCTTATTCCACTGAGTGAAAGAGATGGTGCTAGACACCCTGTATAGCTCTGTCTCTTTCCCTTAGTGGAATAAGAATTGCTTTAAGAGGCCATAGTAGGGTAGCAGATTACGTTCACATATTTTAACCAAAATAAGAAAAAAAAACTAAAATCGAACCTTGTGTTACACCCATTTTCACTTTTAAACCCATTCAACTGACACAATTTATTTGATCTTGTTGACTAGGAATCATATAGGTAATATAAATAACATTTCACTAAACTGAGCGCATGTTTTCTAAGTCTGTAATACTCTTGTCTCTTGAGACAAGAGGCGAACAACCCTGATCTTGATCAGGGTTTTATGATTTACGCAATCAAATGCCTCCGATATGTCACATGAGATTCTTGTTGCATCTTGTGTCTCTTTTTGTGTAGCAAATGTCTCATTTAAGAAGTTTACGCAAAGGTCGATACTTTTTTAAGTTTTGAAGTGCGGTCGGTGACTTACTGTAGATTCTAAACTTTTAAAATGGTGATAGTAAAATAAAGTAAATTTGAGAATGTTGCTAGTAGATGCTTGTGATGAAGCTTCTACATGACATTTATGTATTGAAACTAACTTACCAAGACGATCGCCAAGTACCAAATGAGCTCGATCAAAGAATTCCTCTTGCAACTTGTCATCCGGATTCCTCACGTTTCTCATAATATCTTTTATTGTGTCAGAAGTATATAAAGCAGCTTCAGAATGATAAAGATCCTTAAGAGTTTTAATGGTTGGAAAGCGTTCTACTGTGGTGTATACTTTGCTTATGTGACCCTGAAAGAACCATCAAAAATAGTATAAGTATGACAAATTACCTCTATAACAAGAAAATTATGTGCCTACCTAATAAATTGTGGATTTACCAAAATAATTCACTTACCTGATAAACAGCCAAAATAAAAACGGAACCTATCAGGCATGAGCTCCTTATCATAAGCAAAGTCCTTGTTTTCAACGGTAAATATCCTAGCATAGTCGTAATTACAGAGTTATGAAGGTATCTCCAGAATGACAGTTTCTCTGCGCCGGTCATTATTTTGTTGATGGTCGCCGTGGTCCACATGATGACACCTATTGCTACTAATACCGCACCTATCACAACCCACAACGACAGAGAGAATAAATTAAACACACCGTGCCACAGCGGTATAACATCAGGCTTCTTCACTAAAGCACATAATGTGTCGGTTGTAACATAGTGCAGGTAATAAACTAGTTCATTTGAATACCGAGTTAAAAATCTTGAATTGAACGATATATCCATCTCATTACGACTGACATGACCCAAAGTACCACTAATATTCCCGGGAAGTCCAAAACCGAAATCGCTGCAACTTTCACTATGACAAAAAGAAACATTGAATTTAAAATGTGAAAGGATATCGTGCATTACCATCCCGTCTAAACCACAGAACCCAAGCGTTAAGTTCAAATCAAAATGCACATAATAGTCTAAATTCTCACAATCGGTGATTGATGTGGGATATCTATAGAATAAGCCAGCCATCATGGGATAGTCATAAGTTAAATTCTCTCCACTTTTCTTCATAGCTACGTATAACTCATCGTAATTAGTAGCGTTAATTAATATAATAGATCTGTCGTACAGCATCTGAGCAGATGGTCTTTTGCCATTATAAATTACCATCTTTTCTTTACATGCAAATGGAAAAACAACACCAACACGCATGATTTGAAACCTGTGCCACAAATTGTTCATGATTTTGTCTAAAAACGAAAACTCTTTTGGATTCATCGTGTTATTCTCACATTTAAATTTACTATCATCGGTGACGATAATATATAGTAAAGACCAATTAGATCTAATAAAATCGAGAGAGTCAACAACTTTCGCTGTAAAATATTTTGTTGATATAATTACGTTAGGATTGTTATTGGTCAAAATATTTTTTCTTGTGGCATTCACTCTATTATCTACATCTGCTTTTGGTAATAGAACTGATTGTTCTGAAATATTCTCTTGTAAAACGCATGATTTTATTTCAGAATGAGCGTCAACATTCATGTCGAAGAATACTGTTTGTGAATAATTGTCTATTGGTAACAGAAACGGACACCTTGTTACAACTGGTGCAAACTTGTAGCATGAAATTGAGAGAACCGTGGTTACAATGAGCAATCCAAAGCACTTCATTTTGATGTTAAAATCTATCATAATTTGTCGAAGTTTTCACGTTCCAACCTTGTCTTCTTGGTTTAGTTGTAAAAATCGTGCCTTCAGCTTTTCATTTAATACAGTCGCGTACGATCCTTATCAATATTAATATACTTATCTCGTTAGTAATCCAAAATGTCAGCTACGTACTTCAATCTAATAGAGTGTGACAGCACAATTATTAGATTCCAAGATGTTTATCAAAATGTTAATTGAAAAAAAAGGTTCTATTTGTTATAAAATATGTAATTGTAGTAATTGTTGTCAGGTGGGATGACGATCTAAGAAAGACTGCAGGCAGATACTGGATGCGGCAAGCTGAAGACAGGGCACTATGGCGCTCATTAGGGGAGGGCTATGTCCAGCAGTGGACTAATATAGCCTGATGATGATGATGATGATGAAGTAATTGTAGTATCTAACATCATTAACTTTAAGAAATTGTACATCGAAAAATGAAGTGATGATGTTGAACATAAGGATGAACCAGAATATCCACCTGTTTGATTTGAGTCCTGTTAGTTTATTTAGTAATTTCTGAAAATTCTTTTATCATCTTCAAAATGTACAAGGAAACCTGGTATTAGGAATTACTCCAAAGACTGATTGGTATATCTTCAAAGAGTTTTAAGGACGATGACCAATAGTCACAGCAATAAATACTAAGTACAAAACATGACCAATACTGGGTGATAAAGGATAAGCGCTATTGCTTACCATCAAACAATAAACCCTAAAATAGCCGCTTTATCAGAATATTTATTAATAACAAAATAAAAAATAAATCATAATAAATATGACCTACGTAACAATTCGGAAAATAATACCATTTTATCCTACCTCGATCCTACCTACGATCAAATATCAAAAAACAGTTAAAAGATTGGTCACCCAAAAAGTATCGGCTGACAACTTTAATATTGCGAAGATATTTTTTTCTACACCTAAGAAGTGTTGCGCTTATTCTGTTATACCCTGTTTACTTTATTACAAACTAGCTTTTGCCCGCAGTTTTGCTCGCGTTAAATTCGGTATAACACAGTACCTGCAGTTTTTGCCCTAGCGCCTTATTGATTTGTAATAGCAACGCTGAGTTTTCCCTTTTCTTCCCTCACATCCCACTTTTTTTTAAAGTTCTCTCCTAGTTCAAATTCATCAAAATCGGTTTAGCCATTAAAACGTGAAGAGGTAACAAACAAACAAACTTACTTTCGCTTTTATAATATTAGTAAGGATTATAGCCTTTTATTGATGATGCATGCACGGGGTGTATACCCTTTAGGTAAATTTGGAATTTCGAATCCATCCATCCAATCATTGTAAATACTTACATTCTGAGCAAATAAATGAATATTCTATTCTATTCCACTTTAAAGTAAATAATAAATTTATTATAAGGCATATTCGTACAGAATTTATTTACTTAAAATTTCAATTGTTTACTTAAGAGATGATCGTGCTTTTAGGATCAGACCAGAGTTATGGTCGAAGGAAGCAGATTGAAGGGGTATTAAAACAAAAACTTGAATGCAGCACACATTTATTAAAAATGCTTATGCAATGTTTAATTCCACACAAAAAAAACAATAGTGCTCTTAAAACCGATGGAGGTAAGCAGTGTTAATGAAATACATCGACGTTCGGCAAAGCTGCAAAAGAACATTAAGAAAATTTTATTTTTTTTAAAACTACACTCTAACGATTTCTTCTGTCTTGTCGTCTGGCTATCCACATTTCAGTTGCGAGCACGGCGGCGGAAACAACTATACCAAAAAATAAAATCCCGAAAGCTATACATTGGTCTTGTAGCCTTATTTTAGCAAAAGCCCGCGGTTCACTATTGTTTTCGGGTATCCAATTTCGGATTTCCAGCATTCGCTGAGTCCATTTATAGTAAATGTTTGGTAACCCAGCTTCATTTAGACGTTCTATTATTTTTCGGATATCCTCAACGAACGGAAAACCTGAAGGCACAAAAAAAGGATTAGAAGTAGAATCTCCATAATTAGGAGCATTCTGGTAAAATTTTGAACAAGGATGTGGCGGCTCTACAAATTATTATTTACTAGCTTCCGCCCACGATTTCGGCCGCGTGGCACAGTTACTTTGGGCTAACGCTAACTTTAAATCGCGTGATGATCGAAAAATAATACTTTCTCTCCCCTTTTCTTCCTTCTTTCTCCCCCTTTTCTTCCCTCTTTCTCCCCCTTTTCTTAACTTTTTTTGTAGAAAAAGCCCAGGGTCCTAACTATATCTGTACCAAAAGCCATCAAAATCGGTTTGGACATTTAGGCAAGAAGAAGTAACAAACAAACTCACTTTCGCTTTTATAATATTAGTAAGGTTTGTTTACTTAGTTCTTTATATGTATAAACTTGTTTGGATGTCTCATAGGACCAGTATATACTGAGCTACCACCGCTCTTGAACAACGCCACCGTAGGTTATTGACTAAGGCTCGCAGATCTCACGTCGTATTGGCTTGTATCAAATCCGTTGATGTATAGTGTAACCACATACGCCGATAGCACGGAGCAGCCCTGTATGTCGTGAGAGAATCGCCTTGATGTAGTCCTTTCTTCCATTAAACTTCCAATACACATATTTTACACGAATAGGGCTGAATTGAGTATTGATATTTACCTGATCGAGCGAGGTAAGACAAGTAAAAAGTATAGAAACATTCGTCCACTATATCGATGAGAGGAGATCCGTTATCGTCTGAGTACTGCTCTAGAATTGTCATTCGGGCATCCAATTTTCTGTCGATGGTTGCTACGCAAGCGTCTGTAAGAATTACTCCTGGGGGCAATAGTTTGCGTTATAAAATTATTGTATAGAAAAATTAACAAGGATAGCATCAACTCACGACGAGCGTCGTTTAGCGTCTGAACTGTACTAACCAAATCGTTTTCTATTTAAACTAGTTTTATTCTTCATCTTGATAACAGCCGCAGAAATTAGATGAAAATTGTTATTGAGTAATACTGTGCAAGTTTGCTATAGGTAACATCAAATTTGTGCAAGGGGAAATATTGATGTTGACTACAGAATCCCTAACAGTTCTTAGTTGGACGCACGGCGCCCATTTTACATAGTTTACCAACCTACCCAGACGGTTTCCAATTGTTAAATAAGCTCGATCAAAGAATTTTGCTTGTACTTTGTCTTCTTGTTTCTGAAGGCTTCTCATGAATTTTCTCATCGATGGAGAAGTGTATAAAATAGCGTCAGAACGGTAAAGTTCTTGTAGCGTTTTTATATTTCTAAAGCGTTCTACAGTGGTGTACACTCTGCTTATGTGACCCTGAAATATCAAGATATGAGACGGTGGGAACCAATAATAACTATCGAATATTGTGCAAGTTTGTAAAGAACCCTTGGTGGCCGAGTCCGACTCGTATTTTGCCGTTTTTTTAATTATTTGTTGGCATGCATTCGTCGCCGATTGAAATTATCAAACACTACAAGCGTGACAGATTTTACAAAGGTTGACTACCCTGTACAAAATATATATCCAACAAAAAAATTAACTCACCTGATATAAAGCCAGAATAAAAACTGAACCCAACAAGCATGCGCTACGTAACATTAGCAATGTCCTTGTTTTCGTTGGTGAGTTTCCCAATAGAGTCGTTCTCACGGAGGTGTAAATGTAGCACCAGAATGACATTATCTCTGCTCCGGTCATCGATTTGTTTATTATCGCAGTGACCCACATGATGCCACTTATTGCCACTAACACCGCACCTATCAGAGCCCACAGCGACAGAGAGAATAAATTAAACACACCGTGCCACAGCGGTACAACATCAGGCTTCTTCACTAAAGCACATAATGTGTCGGCTGTTATATAATGCATATAATATACTTGTTCATTTGAATACAGAGTCATAAATCTTGAATTGAATGATATATCCATCTCCTTATGTATGATGCAGCCCAAAGCCCCATCAATATTCCCGTGAGACTCAAAACCATAAAAGTTACATTTTTCATCTTGATTAAAAGATACATTGAATTTGAAATGTGAGAGGATATCGTGCATTACCATCCCGTCTAAACCGCAAAACCCAAGTGTTATGTTTAAATTAAAACGCACGTAATAGTGTAAATTCTCACAATCGTTGATTGATGTGGGAAATCTATAGAATATGCCTGCCAGCATGGGATAGTTTTGAGCTAGCTTATCACCGCTTTTCTTAATGGCTACGTGTAACTCATCGTATTTTGTAGCGTTAATTAATTTAATAGATCTGTCGTATAACCACCGACCAGATGGTCTTTTGCCGTCATAAATAACCATCTTTTGTTTACATGCAAAAGGAAATACAACACCAACACGCATGATTTGAAACCTGTGCCACAAAGTGTTCATGATATTGTCCAACAATGTAAAATCTTTCGAATTCATCGTTTCATTCTCACATTTGTATTTGCTCTCACTGGTCACTATAATATATAGTAAGGACCAATTGGATCTGATAAAAACGAGAGAATCAACCACTTTCGGTGTTAAATATTTTGTTGTGATAATGACGTTAGGATAATTATTGGTAATAATAAAGCCTTTTGTGGCATTCACTCTTATATCAACATCTGTATTTAGTATTAGAACCGACTGTTTGGTAATGCTGTCTTGCAGGAAGCATGTCTTTAATTCTTGGTGAGTATTAACATCCATATCCACAATTACTGTTTGTGAATAATTTTCCACCGGTAACAGAAGCGGACAAGTTTTTACTACATGCGTTAACTTGTACTTCGGTTTAGACCATGAAATTGAGAGAAATGTCGTTATGATGAGAAATCCAAGGAACTTCATTTTGATGATAGTTTGTTGGATTTTATATTCACACCTTTGTCTCTTTGGTTTAGTTCTAACAAACTTGTGCCAGTAAAGTTTTCATTTGGGCTTGTACGATTCTTATCACTACCAATACAGCTATCTCTGTTGTTAATCAGTCCAAAATGTCAGCTTCGTATTTTAATCTGTTAACCGGTGACAGCATCATTAATATAATAGATTTAAAGATCAAAATCAAATCAATAATATCCATCTCTTATCAGATACGCTGATGATCGCTTGATGCCGATGTCGACACAGGATTTAATTCAGTTTGTCATCATACAAAGTAGTTTATTTAAATCAATGAGTTCTGAAACATGATTAATGGTACCTAGACTAGTAATGGTAGTAGACCTAGACCTAGCCCAGGGTGGGGTAGACATGACACGTATGACCCTGCCTCTTGTGGATTCGCTCTTGGCTTCTTCTAATATAACTTAAAATTTATGTAATCCTTACTAATATTATAAAAGCGAAAGTGAGTTTGTTTGTTAGTTACGTCGCCACGCCTTAATGGCCAAACCGATTTTGATGAATTTTGGTACAGAGATATTTGGGACCCTAGACACGGACATAGGCTATACACAGGCTTTATTTTAAAAAAGGGAGAAATGAGGGAGAAAGAGGGAAAAAAAGGGAAAACTTACCTTTGCTATTACAATAAATCAGGCGCTAGGGCAAAAGATACAAGTAGCCGGTACCTGAAAATCAGGAAAAAGGAACTAGAGTTACCACGAATTAAACGCGAGCGAAGCCGCCGGCAAAAGCTAGTCTAAATATAAGGCGCGTCGCCCACACGCCCAAGAGTCGAGGCGCAGTTGCGGCGCGGACTGCGCCTCGACTCTTGGTCGTGTGGGCGACGCCCCTTAGGTGTCTTATATTTAGACTAGCTTTTGCCGTCTTATTCTTTCATACAGAAATGAGAATAAAAGTAACTCCCTCAACTTATATAGCCACTATTTACGCTCTCCTGAACTCAAACACAGGTCTTGATATGTTTGAGGGTGAGTGGAAGGTAATACTGGCAGATTGTTCGAATTTCCGTAAGAAAAAAGTATGACCAATTTACATAAATTATGTGTTTAAATAGTGTTACTGGCTACGGCCTTTTTTAAATTAAAAATAGAACTAAAAAGGAAGGTGGCAAATATACAAGAAGGGAAAAATGATCTCTATTCTTTTAAAAATGAAATTCTTGGGTTATTTTCGTCGGTGCCATTTAGCATTATCTTTTTGACCACATCTTTGTTATCACCATACCATATATACCATGAAGATACGACCGTGACGACGAACGTGATGATAGACCATGAAGTCATGAAAAAGACATAAAGTGAAGAAAAAAACGGAAACTTTTGGATTTCTATAATATAATCTCTAACAAAAAAAAAAATTCTAAAGAATGCTGTGCTTACAGGATAGATAGGATAGGAGATAGTCGAAGGAATCAGGTTGATGAGATGAAATAAGATAGACTTGAATGCACAGTACACATTTAATAAAAATACTTAGATTTTTAAATTTTCACACCAATATACCGACGTAACTATAAGCAGTGCAAATTGGTGCAAATCAAACATCACTGACGGTCTTCAAACATATATGATAGCTAACAAGGTGAAAAATAAAACAGCCAAAAGCAATTCGACAAAACTTTACGATCTATGTCTATACAATTTCAAATGGCGTCTGCTTATCCAAATTTCACCTGAGAACACGATAACAGACACAATAGTACCTAAAAATAATATCCCAAAAGCTACATATTGGTCTCGTAGCCTTATTTTAGAGAAAGCTCGCGGTTCACTATCGTTTTTGGTTATCCAATTTCGGATTTGAAGCATTTGTTGGGTCCATTTGTAGTACAAATCGGGTAGGCCAGCTTCATTTAGACGTTCTGTAAATTTTCGGATATCCTCATCAAACGGAAAACCTAAGGAAAACAAGTAAAAAAAACAGATTATTCCGGATGAAGACATGTTTTCGAAAAGTGACTAATTTGAGATTTACCTGATCGAGCAATGTAGGATAAGTAATAATTATCAAAACATTCGTCCACTATATCAATGAGAGGAGATCCGTACTCGTCTGAGTACTGCTTAAGAATTTTCATTTGTGCATCCGATTTTCTCTCGATGGTTGCCGCATATGGGTTTGATAGAATTATTTCTGGAGGCAAAAAAATGTTTTTTTATTTATTTTATTTTCATAAGTGTCCCACACTACGAATTTCTCCTGTATCGTGGGTGCGTTTACAAACATTTAAACTCACATACACAAACAGCTAGATCCGGAACAACTATCTGTAAGCCATACAAATATTTATTCCATGCGGGGATCAAACCCGCGACGTGCAGGGTAGCAGTCAATCGCTCAGCCACTGCGCCAACCGTGTCGTCAAACAATTTAATTACTGGTACTGTCTCGCTTTGGTAAAGAATGATAGGATATTATTTCTTTTCTGATAATTAGATGCTTGCCTTAAAGGCGTCACCAATATGGTCCACCTCAAAGTTTTCAACTATGTGGCGGAAAATTGTAAAAATAATGAAGATACATTTGAAGAAATTCTACTTTTTGGTTACAACCGCATGAATATTCAGTTTCTTTTTGGAAATCTGAAATTTATTTTTGCCGCCTATATAAAATATTTTACAAGCTGAAATACTTGTGGCGACCACGACAACCTTTATTGTACGTTGTTGTTGTTGTTGTAAATAAATGCCAACCTGGAGCGTGTCGAGTTCGACAACCTCTAGGTTGGTTTTTATTTAGATTACTGACATACCGTAATGATCAACAACTGTCAAATTAGCTCGTTTAAAGAAATTTTCTTGTGATTTGTCTTCTAGTTCTTGTAAGCTCCTCATGTATTTGTTTTTTATCGATGGAGAAGTATATAAAGTAAGTTCAGAACGATAAAGCTCTTTGAGAGATTTAATAGTATGAAAACGTTCCATTGTGGTGTACACTCTGCTTATGTGACCCTGAAATAATAGCAAGATATGAGACGGTATGAACAAATGATTAAAAAAGTATTGAAGCTTCAATTGGACGACTGTTGGTAAACAAAAACATTTGTTAATACATATTCTATTATTAAAAGTTAATATCCTAGGACAGGTATTCCAAAATATACTGGAAGGTTTCGCCAGCACTTTCGTAACACGCTTTTAATCTATGTTTTTCTAATAGATTTAGCGTGCTAGCAAGTTCATTTTGAACATAAAGCAAGTTAACTTTAACATATTACTACTTCGGTCGGAGCCTTTTGATAATTATGTAGAAAGTGCAAAATATTAACATCACAACAAGTGGTATGTTTGCAGTAATATATTTAGATCACTGTCTTGTTTCACTGGCTATGTTAAAACCAATTCAAATGACTTTAGTCATTCCTTGATTGCTTCCCGAGCAGGATGGCTTCACTCCAGGCAATTATATTATATTTTGGGAAAATCCTTCGACGGTCAGATACATCAAGGATAGATTGGATACATGAAAAATCACTGGTGTACACTCAGTTTGTCAGAATGCTTTCGTCTGAGGCATATGATACTATCAATCACAAGAGACTGTGACCAAAACGAGCTGATGAAGATGCTGATGAAAAGCCTTAGTCGTCTAAGGCGACTAAGGCTTTTTCTGGGTTCTGGGTAAGACAGAGCTTAATTGATGACAAGTCAAGTCCTTCCAAACTCGAAAAAAAGCAGATTGCGATTACAGACGAATAATTTGTCGCAAGGAAGTGTTTTGGGGTCCATTCTCTTCAACACTACACCAACGACCGCATATGCAACGCAACGGCCATATGCTTTCGAAAATTGCCAGCTGTTGCTATTAACCAATGACTTTGCTCTGGATGTCAATAGGACATCTCGTTAATGTACTGACAACAATTTTGACTCGATTGTACAACCCACTGTCCTATATACTATGTATTGTGTGTTATTATTATCTCTTCCGATTAACCCGCGATCCCGAAGAGCCGAATCCTCTGGTCTTTTTTAAATCATCCGTTGACATCTGTTACATTTCAAAAATACTTAAAAAAAAAAAAACCAGAACATAACAGTATCCACCAAAATAATTTGCTTACTGCTAAACCGGTATGAATTACTATCATGCTGCAGACACGGCAATTTTTGAAATACAGTTTCGACGCCAATTTTGACTGATTTACTTAAATTATGAAATTAAATAGAAAAAAGCAAAGCGTTGGCTTTCACCTTAGACAGTACATAACAATATACACCGATACAATTTACTTACCTGATATATTGCGAGAAAAAAAACGGAACCCATTAAACATGCGCTCCTTAGTATAAGAAGAGTCCTCGTTTTCATTGGTGAATGTCCCACCATAGTCGTTATTACAGAGTTGTAAAGATAACTCCAGAATGTCAATTTCTCTGCGCCGGTCATTGTTTTGTTGAAGATCGCCGTGACCCACATGATGCCACCTATTGCCACTAACACCGCACATATCAGAGCCCACAGCGACAGAGAGAATAAGTTAAACACGCCGTGCCAAAGCGGAACAATATCAGGCTTCCTTATTAAAGGGCATAATGTGTCGATTGTTACGTAATGCAGGTAAAATACTTGATCATTTGCATAAAGAGCTATAAATCTTGAGTTAAAGGATATATCTATCTCCTTATTGATAATGCAGCCAAAAGCACCACTAAAACTCCCATTAGACTCATACCCATAAAAGTTACATTTTTCATCTTGACAAAAAGATACATTGAATTTAAAATGTGTGAGGATATCGTTCATTAGCATTCCGTCTAAACCGCAAAACCCAAGCGTTATGTTTAAATTAAAATGCACGTAATAGTGTAAATTCTTACAATCGTTAATAGATGTGGGAAATCTATAGAATATGCCTGCCAGCATGGGATAGTCTTGAGCTAGATTTTCACCACTTTTCTTTATGGCTACGTGTAACTCATCGTAATTTGTAGCGTTAATTAATTTAATAGATCTGTCGTATAACCACCGACCGGATGGTCTTTTGCCGTCATAAATAACCATCTTTTGTTTACATGCAAAAGGAAACACTATACCAACACGCATGATTTGAAACCTATGCCACAAAGTGTTCATGATATTGTCCAACAATCTAAAATCTTTCGAATCCATCGTTTCATTCTCACATTTGTATTTGCTCTCACTGGTCACTATAATATATAGTAAAGACCAATTAGATTTGATAAAAATAAGAGAGTCAACCACTTTTGGTGTTAAATATTTTGTTGTGATAATGACGTTAGGGTAATCATTGGTAATAATAAAACCTTTGATGACATTCACTCTTATATCAACATCTGTATTTATTAATAGAAGTGACTGTCTGGTAATGCTGTCTTTCAGGAAGCATGTCTTTAATTCTGGGTAAGTGTGATCATCCATATCGAAGAATACTGTTTGTGAATAATTGTCAACTGGTAAACGAAATGGACAACTTTTTACTACTTGCGTTAACTTGTACTTCGGCTCAGAGCATGAAATTGAGATAAACGTTGTTGCGATGAGAAATCCGTGGATTTTCATTTTGTTGTTACAAAATCGACTATGGCCGGTAAAATTTTCCGTTAGACATTTATGTATTTTTGGTTTAGTTCGAACAAATTTGTGCCAGTAAGCTTTCATTTAATAAAGGCGTGTACGATTCTTATCTCTGTTAATAATTTCAAAATGTCAGCTTCGTACTTCAATCCGTTAAAGTGTGACAACACAATTAAGATAAGATACGAAGATTATTCATATTTATTGACATGGTTATGGAAAAAGATAACGTTTTACTGACACTTGCACGAACTCATTTCCGTGTATGGTTGATGACCACTTAATTCTACGTAAAACTCACTGTTTCTTTAAAACAAAACATTATGAATTCATCGATAGTATTTAAAGGCTTGTGCTGAGTTGTTACTTTAAGTCTCCTATGTCTGAGACAGGAAGGCTCTCTGTTATTCTGTAACATTCTTAATTTTAATGGGTGTCATTTTCAGATTTGTTCAAAAGAAACTCTTTAGAAGTTTTTGTCGGCACCATTTTACAAAAGATTTGAAAAACAAGATAACAACACACATGAAGGTACCGGATACTCTTGAATGTCATAACAAAGTAAGAATTATAGTTAGACCGAACTACTAATCAGAGAGAGCAGGATGAAATTAATCAAACAGATTTGAATGCACAGCACACATTTATTAATAATGTCTACATTTTTTTCAACATACACACAAATTATTGTAACACACAGTGAACTAAAAAAACCGACGTCCGACGTTAGTTACCATAAGTAGTGCGAACAAAACTTCGCCAAACGTAATAAGGTACAGTAGGTACTGGAGGGAAAATGAATTTAAATAAAATTTACGATGTTAGTTTATACAATTTCAAATGTTGGCGTTTGCTTATCCAAATTTCACCTGCGAACACGATAACAGACACAATAGTACCTAAAAATAATATCCCAAAAGCTACATATTGGTCTCGTAGCCGTATTTTAGCGAAAGCCCGCGGGTCACTGTTGTTTTCGGGTATCCAATTTCGGATTTCAAGCATCTGTTGGGTCCATTTGTAGTATATATTCGGTAAACCTGCTTCATTTAAACGTTGTGTAATCTTTTGCATGTCCTCGACAAACGGAAATCCTAAGGGAATAATAAATAGTTGAAAACAATTTACTTCTTTTCTCATTAAAAGTATAACGAGTAGGATATAGATCAGGGATTATTGTGGCGACAGTCCCACTTATGACCTACATAACCTTTTGCTTTTAGTCTAAATACATATTTTGAGATTTGAATCTTAATTATGTTTAAACGGCCACTTACGACATATCTTCCGTTAGTTATTACTGTGAAATCCCCATATAATCACGGAATATAGTCTGTAAGTGACCGTTTAAATAGAATTCGACACCGTGAAAGCTGAGCACAATTTTTGATTATTAAGTTTTACCTGTTCGTGCAAGGTAGGACAAGTAAAAAGTATAGAAACATTCGTCCACTATATCGATGAGAGGAGATCCGTTATTGTCTGAGTACTGCTCTAGAATTGCCATCTGGGCATCCAATTTTCTGTCAATTGTCGCTACGCTAGCATCAGTTACAACTACTCCTGGGGGCAATAGATAGAAAAACGTATAAAATTCACCAGAAATTGAACACGCTTTGGAATAGTATAATGAGACAAGAATAGACGAGCTGAATTAATCATGATCAAACGTAAATGACTTTTTATAATAAAAATAAATAATAATATAATAAAAAAATATAATGACGTTTCTAAGAAACGTTATTATTGGTGTCAGATATAAGTGATTTGGCGATTTAAATCTCAAATATTTGCCCCAACTGTCCTCTTTTCAACTATATACGGTGGGGAATATCATAAAAAATATTACTTAAAACTTATTTTAATATTTAACACAAGTATGTAGCTAATGGTCCGGTCAAATTAGCCATAAAAATAGTGGTCAAATGATCAGACTTTCCTACTCCACGATCTGATGTGACGGAATTCAAATAATCTCTTTTAACTACATAATGATTATTTTTATTGGTTTTTAAGTTTTACTGTAGTTCTGATTTCTTATGATATTTTTATCTGATTCACACTCTCGACTTCTCACAAGTCAATTTCGAAAGCAATATCTTCTTCTTGTTGGCTCTTCGTGGTGTACCCAAGTTCTCCAATATTTGGCTCTGTCGGAATAGGTTATGGCCAGTATTATTAACTACTATAAGTTTTTAACAGGATTTTTACGAGAAACTATGCTAAACTTATTTTTACTGTCAACGAATCCAATATTGGCTTTTGTAATAATTTGTATCGACTCTGTACGAAACCCCTAACTATGCGTGAGGACCGACGTGCGTGACACGCACGTGGTTGGATTTTATTTAGTTTACAAACCTACCAAGGTGATCATCATCAGTCAAATAAGCTCGATCAAAGAATTTTTCTTGTATTTTGTCTTCTGGGTTTCGAAAGTTTTTTATGATTGTTTGAATCGATGGAGAAGTATAAAGAGTATCTTCAGAAAGATAAAGCTCCCTTAAAGTTTTTATTGTATGAAAACGTTCCACTGTGGTGTACACTCTGCTTATGTGACCCTGAAATAATATACAAGATATGTAACGGTACAAACAAATCAATGTCCGAATGAGACCGATCTATATTGAATTTTCTATTCCTTTATCTATTTATGATTTACCATTTTTTTAATTTGATTGATGATAAATCACTGGCTTTAACTACGTTAGTGCCATTTGAGACTGTCAATATTATGAGACTATTGACAAAACTGTCTAGTACGGTCGACCACCAGCGATTTCTTGGGGCATAGGATGAGGTGCTACATAATAGAATGTACCAACTCCTTTTTTACTCGGATAAAGCAGATGGAGATTACAAAAGAATTTCCTATTTGCTGTAGACCTCGCTCTGACTACCCAAGTAAATATTTAGAACACAAAAACGTTCTCAGACCAAATCCCACAAAAAACAGCATGCCTGTGCATGCGTTAACCTTTCCGGAAAGGCAACATTGAGCAAAGTCTTGAAGTCTTATAACTTGGAAAGCTAAAAGTCATGCACATGTCATAGAGTTCTGAAATTTAAAAACTATTGTCTGAAAAGCATAAAAAGGTCAACCTACTAGTGAACTTCTCAACGTATATTAAGTCTGGTCAATACTCAGCTTCCCTGTGAGCGAATATGTGTGCGTAGTATGGCACCATCCATCGAAGCAAATGTTACTAACCAAACATGATAAACGTTTACAGGCTACCTTAAACCAGTCTCGGTCATCACCCTACATACATAGGATTGCACTCCATATAGTCAAAAAGAAGTTGCATCCAAAGAAAGAAGAAAAAAGTTTTGGGTTAAACAAGTATGAATTACTATCATGCTGCAGACACGGCAATTTTTGAAATTCAGTTTTGACGCCAATTTTGACTGATTTATTTAAATGATGAAATTAAATAGAAAAAAGCAAAGCGTTGGCTTTCTCCTTAGACAGTACATAACAATATACACCGATACAATTTACTTACCTGATATATTGACAGAAAAAAAATGGAACCCATTAGACATGCGCTCCGTAACATAAGAAAAGTTCTTGATTTCAGCGGTGAATATCCTAGCATAGTTGTAATCACTGAGTTGTGAAGGTACTCCCAGAATGACAATATCTCTGTACCCGTCATTGTATTGTTAATCATCGCCGTGGTCCACATGATGCCACTTATTGCCACTAACACCGCACCTATCAGAGCCCACAGCGACAGAGAGAATAAGTTATACACTCCATGCCAAAGCGGTACAACATCAGGCTTTTTTACAAAGAAGCATAATGTGTCGGTTGTAACGAAATGAAGGTAAAAAAATTTATCATTTGAATAAAGAGTAATAAATCTTGAATTGAAGGATATATCCACCTCGTTACGGATGATGCAGCCCAAAGCACCATCAACATTCCCGTGAGATTCATAGCCGTAATACTTACATTTTTCATCTTGATTAAAAGATACATTGAATTTGAAATGTGAGAGGATATCGTGCATTACCATTCCGTCTAAACCGCAAAACCCAAATGTCAAGTTTAAATTAAAATGCACGTAATAGTGTAAATTTTCACAATCGTTAATTGATGTGGGAAATCTATAGAATATGCCTGCCAGCATGGGATAGTCTTGAGCTAGTTTTTCACCGCTTTTCTTTATGGCTACGTATAACTTATCGTAATTAGTAGCGTTCATTAATTTAATAGATCTGTCGTATAAAATCCCTGCAGATGATGACCTTTTCCCGTCATAAATAACCATCTTTTGTTTACATGCAAAAGGGAACACTACACCAACACGCATGATTTGGAACCTGTGCCACAAAGTGTTCATGATATTCTCCAACAATAAAAAATCTTTAAGAGTCATCGTACCATTCTCACATTTGAATTTGCTGTTATCGGTGACGATAATGTATAAGAGAGACCAATTAGATCTTATAAAAAACCGCCATAGACTGGAGTTGAACATCTTCGGTGTTAAATATTTTGTTGTTATAATGACGTTAGGATTGTTAACGGTCAAAATAAAACCTCTTGTTATATTTACTCTAATATTTACATCTTTGTTTTGAAAGAGAATTGATTGTTTTGCAACACAGTTTTTGAGGATGCATGTTTTAATTTCTTGGTCAGTGTACGTATCCATGTCGAACAATATTGTTTGTGAATAATTTTCAACTGGTAACAGAACCGGACATCTTGTTACAAAAGGTCTGTATATTTGCACAAAGCATGAAATTGAAAGAAAATTTGTAACTATAATAAATCCTAAGTACTCGTACTTCATTTTGATCTTACCAAGTCGAAGTGCTTGTGATCATTCCTCAACAAACTGTTTACTCGTACCTACTTCAATGCCTTTTCGATTTAGTTGTAAATAAGAAGTCGTAGAACGTTTCTCCTTTGTGGGAGGTAAACATATTTCACATATATGTATGAACTTGATCATTATCAATATGTCTACCAACTTCCAATAATCCTGAACCGTTTGCTATGTCAATCTGTTATCATGACATTACAAAATTAATATAAACTAAATTGTAAACTTTTATACTGACGATAAAAATGTATTTTACAATAGATTTTCGTAATCAGGTCTGAGACATCTAACTAAACAAACTTTAATTGTGTTTATTTAAAAATATTGTTTATGATTTTGACCGTTTCCATTTACACGTATTGATTTATCTTATCTCCTGATTCCACAATTTTCCGCGAAAGAAGGGGACAAATATTTACCTTTTGTATTTTAACTCGAGATTGGCATTCCATATAGATTTACAAATTATCACATAGTTGTATCAATAGACTAGTGTAGTATATAAAACAACTTTGTTTTATTTCAAAGCTATTGTCCCGAACAAGTCGGGAATGGCACAACTCTTCTTATTTTTTATACTTTCGGTCCAATTGGCGATTTGTTCTGGCCGCGGTTTAGATGGACTGCATTTGCACCCAGAATTACTGAAGACTACAATAGAAATACGTATGGGAAACGACTATATGGATTATAGTCCTTACCATTCGTCATTATTCAAAGAAGAGGCTGGAATTCCTGTATTGCCATCTAACACTGTGTTGGCAATTGTGGAAAACCTAAGACCTGTGAAATAAAACGAATTTCTGAAGATGGAAGAAAAACTCAAGGACCTCAACATGAATGCCATTTTAGAAACTTATCTGTTTCTACTTACGTGTAATGGTAATCGTTTTCGTTAGATTTATTCAATGTACTGGATTATTGTTATAAGATAATAAATACTTTTTAACCGACTTCAAAAAAAGGAGGAGGTTCTCAATTCGACTGTATGTTTTTTTTTTTTTTTTTTGTGTTTGTTACCTCATAACTCAGGTCTGAGTGAACCGATTTTAATGATTCTTTTTTTATTCGAAAGCTGTTGGTTGTCGTTTGGTCCCATAAAAAAAATATCAAGATCCAACAAGTAGTTTTTGAGTTATCTTTAATAATACGTATTAGATTGACTTCGTGTACGTTGATGATATACTCATTCGTCGATTATATTTTAGAAGTTGTCGAAGACAAATGATCAAAAAATGGTATGTACTACTATGGTTTGGAAGGTCATCGCAGTAATTTGGTGATAGATCTTCAGTGATATACAACGGCACTCTTTAATAAATGACAGCAAATCTGCCGTGATTGCTGCAATCACATGTATAAGTATAGGTTTCGGCAGGGTAGTCAGGCGAGTGGGAGCAGGGTGACCGTATCCCATCCCCACCCCTCACCTAGTCATTAAGAAACATAAACATCAGATCAAGTATCAGCTGTATCCCCTAGATGATGCATATGATTTCTGAATTGGTTTAATTTTAAAGCATAATATAGATACTTAGTATTTAATCTATAGCTTGATGTGGAACTAAAAATTGTATCTAAGACTTTTTAACCGTGTTTGCGTATTATATCATAATACTATAACTAAAAATGTTGAAATAAAAACTTTTTAGTAAAAAAATAAAACCGACTTCTAAAAAAAAATAAAAACTGGAAAATAAATTTATTTCCGGAAGTCGGTGGCCAATAAAGTCAACGAAACCAACAAAAGCCACCGACTTCCGGAAATAAATTTATTTTCCAGTTTTTAGTTTTTTTTAGAAGTCGGTTTTATTTTTTTACTAAAAAGTTTTTTTAGTTTTTTTTTTAGAAGTCGGTTTTATTTTTTTACTAAAAAGTTTTGTAGTAACATGATGTTTCACTCACTAATTTTAAGTTGTCTGTCATTCCCCAAACATAGGCCTTCAGTCTGGGTAAAACTGGATGGTAATAGCTGACTCTGAAGATCGAGGTAACTCTGGTGTGATTGGTGATTTTGATTTTTATAGGCTGTTGTGAATTGATGGTCCTATTTTAAAATATGATATGCACTACCAATTAATTCTTCGTAGCATTACTCATGCACTTGGCACTTGTTTCGCGTGGGATATGGATTATTGTAACGATTTATTGTCGTATCAGCTTAATTGCCAAAAGCTTCGACCAATAACTTAGGAGGTCATTGTTAGAAAGCTCGATCAAGGGCTTGATTCAGAAAGCAGAACCCCTGGACACCCCCCATATTAGGAGGTCCCTATCTCTGAAGCCCTGGTCCTTATAGCTTGAATGCTGTTCCCAATACCAGTGTGCTACTGCTAGCTGTCCTAACTTTGAGCCCCAGTAAAATAAAGCCGAAATTGTATAAATAGATTCTTTCATTTACTACGCGTTCAGTTGACATGCCCGACGGCTTTGGAGTTTAATTGCTATACCAGATGCGCTAGCTCAGTAATGTGTGCCTCGAACACTCTCTGCGCTCAAAGCTATTTTGGGTTTTAAAACTATCTGTGATGTGGTTGGAAATGCATTAAAGATGTCAGTATATCTGGACTTCTGTGAAATTGGCCTATTCGGCGAAAAGTTAATTTAAATCGAAGTTAAATAAAATAAAACCTGAATCTATACTATTTTTGATAGGTACACTGTTCTTAAGATGTAAAGTTCGGTAGTTACAATTAAGGATAATTTTTAAAACTACTCTGATACGAAAAAGATATAAGGTATAGTATTGCCGAGCGGATGGGCATAACACAACATTACGCTTTTAATCCCCAAAGGGTTTGGCAGAGGTGTACTTAATATTGAGCCCACACACCCGCTGACAGCATTGTCAGAATGCTGGCAACATTGCCACGTTGGAATATTTATTTAAAATTGTAATACGCTATGGTTAATTATAGCATCGCCAATTAAAAACACTTACCTAAAAAAAAACTAGGTAGCACTTTTTTCGAATAACACATCATCAAATAACTCTTCCCGGTCTGGGCGGAAGCGAAAAAGAGTGTCAGACTTGTACTGGCTTAAACCTTCTCTTTCTTTGTTATTTGTGTTCCGACGCCGCGGTATCTCTTTCGAACCATTGAACCAATCCGCAGCCCCAGCTAGTTTGAAAATCTGCCATCTAATAATTTATTCACTTCTTTGACTTGCTCTTCAATACTAATTTACGTTAATTAGCCTGGCAATCAATCAATCATTTGTAAACGCTCCCATGCTACAGGAGAAATTCCTAGTGTAGGGCAACGTACTTATTTTTATTAAAAAAATCATCAGCTTCTAGTCATTTCCTAATCATTATGGAGTCGGCTTCCAGTCTAACCGGATCCCGCTATCAACATTTTCAATGGGGCAACAGTGCTAGCCTATAAAGACTGTCAAAGATTCTCGGTATATAATGATGGTGCCCCATCCACGGAACGACCTGGGCAAGCACTGCTTAACCTTGAATATCAACCCATGAGCCACAAGGCTTCATTTGCCAAACCTTGGTATCAAAACAAATAAACAAAGTTCAAATACAAAAATACATTTATTTCATAAAAAAATAATCATCACACTTATCATCTCAAGTTTCAATTGAGCTGCTGTAACGAATGAGCAAAGACAATTTTTATGTTAGGTATAGGTAAATATTATGACTGTGTCAAATATAAAAAAATCTTAGTTGAAAATTAACCTGCCCAAGTGGGGAGGAACTTGATCCTGCGGCCACCAAAGGCGAGCTCCGCGTTGTCAAAGGCGAATCCGTCGGAGTTGGCCAAAAGGTCGTTATTTGGGTTGTCTCCTCGCAGGGCCGATCTCTTCGCCACCTTGTGGACAGGCTCTTTGGTTACAGATACTGGAGAAGTAGTACCATCGTCAATTACCTCCAGAACTGGTACATCTTCGATCAGTTCTACTATTGTCAAAACAGGAACGTCTTCATCAGCTGCTGTGGTGGATTCAGCCAGCTGTTCTGTGGTCGTAGGAGCTGCGTGCGCGTAACTCAGGAGCGCGAGCGAGAGAAGGACAATCAATTTTGAAGCCATGATCTTGGGTGGCTTTTAGTAACTTCTCCGCGAAGATTTGGGAAATATTCCCTGGAACTTGTATACGTTAGCCGTCTTCCAATGCTGGCTTATGTTTATGACTTTGAGAGGAAGGTTTTGTTTTTATACTAATAATAAAATTGTGCTAACTAAAAATATCCAGAAATGGCCATCATTGACGCGCATTGTGCCTGTGTCGTTAATTGCTGAAGCAAATATTCTCAAGAACATAATGACCATGAATACCCATTGTTGTGCACTATATTGAAAAACGATGACAAACAGATAGTTTACTTTAGTGATTTGTGTAAAAAGAAGCATTTTGTATCGACAGACGCATCCTTCCGTTTATTGATGATTAATGCTGAATGACTGTTACTCAAGCATGTTGCATCACAATATACAGTATTTTTTTTTAATTCTGTAAAAATTTACTGAATCATCTTGAGATTAATTCTCTGAATTCTAACTTGTTCATTCTTTTACGCTTCCGTAAACATGTTTCTAAGCAGAATTTATTCTTGTTTGTGGTGTGAATAATAAGGTGTTTTGTATGTACTTATGTTATTATTTTACATATGCGGCTGTTTGTTCAAATATATTGTTTATATATTTTTTTAGAATCTGGCAAACAAAACACTATTCTGTCTATTTATCATCTGTCTAGTTTTATTATAGGTATATTTTAGGGTTGGTTTTCAGTCTAACCAAATTCAGCTGAGTATCAATATTTAGCCAACGCCAAAAAAGAGGGGTCTTATAAATTCAAAGTGTGTCTGTTTGTATAAACATAACTCCTGATCTGCTGAACTTTATGATTAAGTTTGTAGGTCGGTACAAACTTAATCATATGTCTTTCGGTCAGATTAATAACCCGTTACTGGGTCGTACGATATCCCTTAGTAAGACAAGTTGCTCGACTTTCGAACTACTATGGGTAGTTAGTTCCACTGCAAAGAGAAGCAACGGTATTGATTATAGATCTACAAATGGTAGCCGAGGACATCGGCTCCCGAGGCCTAGAGGAATCTCGTTATGTAATGGATCGCCATCTGTCTATGGACCGACTTCGACAACACTGGCTTAACATTATAGATATCCAAGCAGAAGCTTTACGGGCCCCTCCGATTTGCTAACATCTATTTTTGGCGCGCGTTGGCCATCGATAAGGCCTGTCGTCAATAGACGGACAGACGGTGGACTACCCATTGGTTACTGTCCACAAGGTAGATTTAAGATAAGTCGTTGCTCGTTGTGATTGGCTTTTAGAGATTAGTCTTCATATTTCCTAACCCTTTCGTCACGTTCGTACCTTTTTACTTGGAGTTTGAGCAAAACATTTTCCTCTATAATTCTGCCAGATGTTTCAACATCACTTACTCCTTTTTCTTTCATATCATAATTTTTTCACACAATCCATCCATCTTTTCTAGCCTTTTTGTCATTCCTTATCTAATATATTAATTCCTAATAACCTGCCTTGTTGCCTGATGAACTGAAAATGAGTGAAATGCTATTCTTGAACATAAGGCTCTGACTTCGATTTCCAGGTCAAGCAAAGTGTCATCGGGTTTTTCTGTGTTGCAGCTACGGAGCCAGGTTCTGACCTCGTAAGAAAGCAGTAGGTTCGCACCCTATTAAATTGGACTTAAACATAATGCAACATCTCTGAATAACTCTTCAGGGATAACAGACGTTGTTATAAATAACAGAGTGAACCTGTAGTACCTACTGTGGACTCAAGAGCAATTCGTGTTACGCAAAATTTCACAATTCAAAATACCAGTAGTAGTTCCGTGTATGGTTGTTTATGTATGTCAGTTTGAATATTTGTAAACGCACCACGATACAAGAGAAATTCTTAGTGTGGGTTTAATAAACAAATCCTGTTATGACATTTGTATGCAAATAGGAATAGTTAAATGAATTAATAAATGAGCGAAATTGGATAATGTTTCGTTTTATGACATAAAACGTATTTATTTACGAGTAAGCTTTTTAATGAACATAAGTAAATTAATTACTAAATATATACAACCTATAGATATACAAAAACTAATAATAAAAAAAATATATACAAGTAAAAAATAGAAAATTACAGGGCGTCAAAAAATTCGTCCGTATGTTTCGTTTGGTGCAAGTCGTCCATCACCAAATAAGATGGAGTATGTCCAAACGGTTTAATTAGGATGCAAATCTAGTAATCATTTAATCAATCTATAATTCCACTGCTGGTACATGCCTCTTTTATATAAGAGAGTGAGCTTTAATCTAGGATATGAGTTGGCCCATACAGGTTGCACGTTAGAAGATTGAACTAAATTTTGGTTCTAGAAGATGCCCGCGCGCCCGATTTCTCGTGATGTTTAGCTTCACCAGTTCTGAGAGCAGTGGTGACGCACGACTTACAACTCGTTAATCATGGCGGATACCAGTAAATGTAAACGTACAACGCAGCAATTCTGTGAATCTTAGATACAAGGATACTTGAAGTACTAGGATACAACACACACATAATAAACACGATACACTCCACGATTTGTTCGAAAAGCGAGAATGAACTTTTTTATGTTCTCTAACTTGTAACTTCTTCTTTAGGACTTCACTCACATAACACAGCATCAGACCCAAGAGGTAAACAGAAGTGTACGTGTAGTATGTAAGTGTAGCAATGGGTAGCTAACCATCAGAGGGGCCTGCCAGGGCCGCCACCTGCTAGGGTTGCGGGTTATTCGAAAGAGATACCGTGGCCTCGCAACATTAAGGGCAAAAGTGGTAAGTGGGCATGAGTGGGTTTTAGTCAGTAAAACTCTGACACTCCGCCCCACTCCAAGTTATTTGATGATTTCCCATCCTACTTCTTCATTTGAGCAGTTATGTTTAAGTTGCCAGCGAGCGTGATGTTTTTGAATTTGTGCCCATTTGCTGAACTGAAAAAAATCTGCCTACTACTACTACAATCTACTGAAAAAATCACACGTAATGAAGATTCACGATGTCGTCGTGGTGTGCGATAAGATATAGAAAAAAGTAGTTCTGGTTATCCACCACCACCATTTGGTGAATTTTACCGGTTATCAAACTAACTTTTTTAAGCTAAGCTACACTGCGTTTCATTTCAGTATGTTCAGGATTTATAGTAAGAGCAGTGATAGTCTAGTTGCGAGACCGACGGACTGCCAAATCTCGAGTGCGAACCCCAGACACGACTTAATCCCGTATTAGGATTCTTTGTTGTATTGTATAGGTAATTATCACATGTTTCGGTGAAGGAAAACATCGTGAGAAAACTAACATGTCTGAGATGGCATAAAAACCCTGATACCCGGTTAAGTACCTAACCACACGAAAAAGAACGAAAGATTCGTAGCAACACAAACATGACTTACAATGGTAACGGTTGGCACAGTGACAGAGTGATCGACGGCTACGGTGCGTGTCGCGGGTTCGATCCCCGCTCAGAACAAATATTTGTATGACCTAAAGGTAGTTGTTTCGGGTCTGGCTGTTTGCGTATGTCAGTTTTAATGGGTGTAAACGCAGCCACTTACACGTGAAACACCTAGTGTGAGGCAACGTTTAAAAAAATGACCCTATAATCGAAAGAGTCGTATTTATTAGCTATTGATCTTAAAGAACACCATGACTTTATTTTTTGTTTATATTATACGCTAACGTATGCTGATCCGTTGGTCTCGCGGGGTCGTCGGTTCGATTCCCAGGTCGTGCAACAAGTGTTTCGATTAGGCATTTTTGACGGGCCTGTTGGTCTAGTAGTTAGTGGCCCTGACTGCTGAGCCGGAGGTCGTGGGTTCGATTCTCACCCAGGACAAGCTTTGTGTGATGAGCATGATTGTTTTTTCTGTGTCTGGGTGTGATTTATCTATAATATGTATTTATAAATTATATAAGTATGTATATCAGATGTCTGGTTACCATAACACAAGCTCTGCCTAACTTGAGATCAGATAGCCGTGTGTGAGTTGTCTCAAGATATTTATTTATTTATTTATTTCACAGTAAGAGATCGGAGTTTGGAAGTTGTCGGTAAGACACCCACGTCCCTCGGATAGCATTAAGCCTTTGGTCCTGCGCCTGATATTTCTCCGGTCGTCCATCGGACTAAGAGAGTGAGGGAACGGAGATTGTACCTGTGCCTGCGCACACATTTGTGCACTATAATATCTTTCGCGCAGGTTGCTAATCTCTTCTAAAATTGGCCACCGTGGCCGAAAACGGTCAGGACTATATATGTATTATGTATATTATAAAAATGTATGTGTTGCTGTCTTGTATGGATCAGAATATTGGGCCACAAAACGAATGTAAAACAATTTCTTATAACTGCGATGAGAATACTAAAGTTAGTTAATGCGTGTAAAATTAATGGATAAATTAAGTAAAAAGTGGGGTGAGGTTAGAAAAGTTATGAGAGTATGAATGTGGATGACTCTAAGAGTAAGATCAAAGAGATGATGGAATGTGTGAAAGATGATATGGCTATAAAGCAGGTTACAACTGAACAGATGACGAATAATAAAGAAGTATCTATGGATGAAGAAGACGTGATGGGTCAATTACAAAAGAATTGCGGTAAAGACAGGAGAACGATGACTTAGTTGTTTAATGGAGTTCATCAGATCTTTAGTGTTTCATCATGCAATGTTAGATAGCTACAATAATATTGTGTAACAAAAATATGTCCATATCTTGTATTGACTACCAATGTGTTAACTAGTAACGTTTGCTCTTTATTTTTATCAGTTATCAGTAGCATTTGGCGTCTCGTTAGCACGTTGGCCATAGCCAAGGCTCATAATGAAAGGATCACTAACTTGTGTTTTGAGATGTGCTCTTGTGTGTTCGTGCGTCAGTACTGTACTAAAAATAATAACGCGCATTCTCTGAGTGTGCGATTTCAATAAAAAATAATCATTACTGTCAGCAATCGATTCTCATATAAGCTGCTTCGAGATCAGCAAAGGCACAGTTCAGTTACCAGTAACTAACAGCAAGATAGGATCATTCGAAAATGCATTCAACACTATTTATCGTCGCGTCGTTGGCGCTGCTGGGGCTCTGCGTGTGCGCACCCGCCGAACAGGATGTGATCCAGCACATCCCACAAAAAGCCGAGCCAACACCATCAGTTACCGGAAGAGACGCTGCGGTGTCTGGTGCTTCGGGAAAGGCTGCTGGTGCGTCTGAGCACGTAGAGAGGGCTCGCCGTGACATAGCCGGCCAAGAGAGCGACCTGCTCCCTGATGCCAATGATGTAGACGTCTCGCCCTTCGGAGAATCCTCGCAGCTGGTGGGACGCGGTCGCATCAGGGTTCTGCCTGCCTACCTCGGTTAAACAACCAACAACAGCGGACAACATGCTACCACCACATCGGATAAACGTTACCGTATAAGTTATTTAAGTTTGTATCCAGGTATTATTTAAAACATTAAACAAGCTTTTTGGTTACTAATGTACATGTGTTTTGTACATTTTATTATATTATCTAGAAATAAAAATTGTTAAGAATAACTAACTGATTTTTATTTATAATCTGATTTTCATCAGCAAAATGAGCAGAACTGTACTTCACAGTAATATAATAATAGATAGAGGGGTTGTTAAGTTAATTAATAAAATTAACATGAAGGTATTAAAGGTAATATGTAGTGGCCATGGCTATAAAAGGAAACCTTACTCTTGAAATAGTTTAATTCTCTCCGATGTGACAATGTTAATAATTATGGTTATGTTAACCATGGGTGTCTTCAAATTGGGGTCATCAATTAATATTGTGCAAAAGGATAATGAACTGGGCGTTACAAATTTGTCAATGTCTGTAGACCACGCTAAATCTCCGGATATCATAGTGAATGAAACCAAAACCAAAAGGAATGCTATTGAACCTCATAATGATGAAAAAGGCGGAAACAGGGAATTGTTTGAAACAGCCGCCGCCAGTAACTTAGTATATCGACCGCTCTTCGTGTACAGAAGGATTCAACACAGTAAAAGAAGAATCACCATGTTCAATTCTTTTGCAGGCTAAGTGAATGTTTCTAAGGTAATAATTTTGTTATACTATATCATACATAGATAACACAATGCCTTTAATCGAAAAGTTGGGCAGAACTGTATGTGTAATACTGGTCTTCCATTCATAAGTTTTGTTTAAGCCCCTCATTATAGGAGGCTTGTCGTCTCCTCCTAACTCCTAACTTCTTAACCCTTAACTTGACAGTGTACATCACACTGTACATGCATTTAAAAAAAATATCTCTCACTAGTTTTGGAAAAAATAATAATTCTGTTTTCCATAGAAAATTATTTTTCTGGAAAAACACCATAAAATACATTTTCGTACCACTTGCTCAAAAAAGTGACATTCTATGCCACAAAAAGCGAACATAACAATAGTCATTTTTAATCTGTCAAAAACAGGGAAAGAAAGTTGTACTGAATTTCATTCATCCCCTAGGGAGAGAATGTGATTTAAAATTGGAATACATAATACTGAACTACATCTGTGTTTACACCATTGAGTTTGTACGTATATAAAGCATTAAGCATCTTTTTTAAAAAGGAACACGCAATTAATATGCAGTTATGATTATTAAATAAAATTACCAAAACCGACGAGGTCGTATGAGCTTGATGCCTTTGCTTTTCCGACAAAACATATTAGTCTAGGAATTTGCCGCGATTTTGTTTTCTTCAAATACATAAACGTTAAGTTTATTTTTATAAATAAGTTAATGTTTTAAAAATACATTGTTAAATCAAAGCGACAGTGACAGTGTATTGTCGGATTCCATCAGTGCAAATGCTGCCGCAGTCATACTCATCAACAATAAATGTACCAAACAAAGGTGTAGCTCTCTTTATAAATAATTGGACCAATGTTCGAATCTTAACTTTTAGGTTTAATGTCATTATCTTTGATAAATGCTTATCTCAAATTATTACTGTGTTAATTTTTTCGCAAATGGTACGAAAAGTAGAGTATTTTCCTCGGTGATAAAGCTGTCTTAGTCTTGGGTAAACTTAAATCTCTCGCTACACTCAGGACTCGTCTTAAATCCCTCGCTTCGCTCGTGATTTAAGTTTTTAACACCCTCGCTATGCTCGGGAGTAAACCTCGAGTCCTTCGTTACACTCGCGATTTAAATCGTCACCCACGACAGAAAACACTGCTTTATCCCCTTGGTTAATAATCTACTATTTCGTACCACTTGCTCAAAAAAGTGACATTCTATGCCACAAAAAGCGAACATAACAATAGTCATTTTTAATCTGTCAAAAACAGGGAGAGAAAATTGTACTGAATTTCATTCATCCCCTAGGGAGAGAATGTATTTTAAAATTGGAATACTTAATACTGAACTACATCTGTGTTTACACCATTGAGTTTGTAGGTATATAAAGCATTAAGGAACTTTTTTAAAAAGGAACATGCAATTATTATGCAGTTATGATTTTTAAATAAAATTACCAAAACCGACGAGGTCGTATGAGCTTGATGCCTTTGCTTTTCCGACAAAACATATTAGTCTAGGAATTTGCCGCGATTTTGTTTTCTTCAAATACATAAACGTTAAGTTTATTTTTATAAATAAGTTAATGTTCTAAAAATACATTGTTAAATCAAAGCGACAGTGACAGTGTATTGTCGGATTCCATCAGTGCAAATGCTGCCGCAATCATACTCATCAACAATAAATGTACCAAACAAAAGTGTAGCTCTCTTTCTAAATAATTGGACCAATGTTCGAATCTTAACTTTTACTTTTAATGTCATCTTTAATAAATGCTTATCTCATATTATTACTGTGTTAATTTTTTCGCAAATGGTACGAAAAGTAGAGTATTTTCCTCGGTGATAAAGCTGTCTTAGTCTTGGGTAAACTTAAATCTCTCGCTACACTCAGGACTCGTCTTAAATCCCTCGCTTCGCTCGTGATTTAATTTTTTAACACCCTCGCTACGCTCGGGAATAAACCTCGAGTCCTTCGTTACACTCGCGATTTAAATCGTCACCCGCGACAGAAGACACTGCTTTATCCCCTTGGTTAATAATCTACTATTCAAAATCAAAATGGCTGCGAAACAACAAGCTGTACGTGTGACACGAGTAATGTTTTTTTTTTTTTTTTACTTTTTGGTTCGAAACTTGGCAATGTTTGGCTGTACTTTGATATAAAGAATATTCAGCATCTAATTAGTGCATGTTTACGTAACTACCTAAACACTAACTCACGCATTTGATATAAGAACTGAATGTACATTGCACTGCACGCTGCCAATGACACGCTGAAGTACTGACCGTAAACTATGATAACCACACTGTACATTGCCAGGTTTACGAAGTATTTGGTTTTTGTTTATTTTGGGGGTATTTGCTGTTTTTTTTTTGTAATGTTTTGCAAGGCGTTGGTTTTGTCCTTTGAGTCTTTTATATTGCCTGCAAAATTTAGAATTAACTCGCTCGTACAAAATCTTGGCCTTGGTTCCTGCAAAAAAATGCATGTTCTGAGGGTAGTTCTTCGTCCGATGAAGAAACCAACGTATATATACCACCTTCTCCAGATACTTCTGATCCACCTTCGCTAGCGTCTTCGTTTGAAGGTCTCAATTTACTAGATAGCTTGACTGAATCCAATAAAAAGCAGGTTGATATCTCTGTAGATGCACCTCTAACGCCAGTATTCAACGAAATTTTCCTATCACCGACTACAAGCAATTACAACATTTTACCTACACTGAACTCCATACAGTCTAATACTAACCCCAATCGTTGAAAAATCGTCTCCTCAGCCGGCACTAGCCGACAACAGCTGCTACTTACCAGATCTACGCGTAAGAAGATAACAAAGAATACAGTGACCAAAAAAGTTGCGGTCAAGAAATTTATGCTAGATTATCATTGGTCCAAATCAGTATTCCGTCATAGTGCTTGTCTCGAAGAACCTATACAACCTCCAACAAACAGATTTTGATACAGCCCTGGATTATTTTTACTTCTTTTTTTCACCTGACATAATTACTAATGAAACAATGCGTTGCAAGTATTGCAAAAGTGGTAGGACAACTTTCTTCTGTATAAAATGTAATGTGCATATGTTTTATTGAAGGAAAACAAAAACGTAATTGCTTCCGTAATTTTCACAAAAAATAATTTAGATATTTTAATATTTTATCCTATTCCTTAAAATAAATTAACAATTTGAATTAAAAATGTATTTTACTATCAACCTGGCAGTGTCCATCACAATGTACAAAAAATATAATATCGACATTTGGGCATAATTGGCAGTGTGCACTGTGATGTACATAGATTTTCTCGAAACCTAGGACATCTAGATTTTTTTATTTATTTTTTTCGTATCTTTTAATCATAATTAACGCCAAATATATCAAAAAAGTTCATATTTTAAAGATTTTTACTTCCTGCCAAGTTAAGGGTTAACCTAACGCGGCTACTGAGGAACACCTCATAGAAATACCAAAAACCCTTTGCCTTATCTTGGAATCGTACCCACGATCTCAGGCTCAGTGTAAGCGCTTGCAACTATTAAACCAATGAAGCAGTTATATTATATCGCTATTTGATTTAGCTGAGCAATAAAATTTCTTCAATTAAACACTAACAAGGTAACAAAGTAATAAAGATAAAGTTACCAACTACTGGGAGATGTAAATTGCAGTTTAGTCCAATACAAGCAGTTACTGTATCAGGGACAATGATTTTATTTCGAATTTGGGCTGTGGTTGTATTACTTATTGTAAGTATGTTTATACCCGTTTTACGTCCATACGTATAACGGGGTATCACTGTAGGTAAATGGCCATTAGGTAAAATCTAAAGTGATACAAAATGATTTTAAGTAGTTTCGACTTTTTAAAAAATATTGTCACATTCAGCGAAAGCGTGGTTAGATGTTGTTTTAATTCATTTCGAGAACGATTCACTTCACTTTTCAGACGGGTTACCATGACATCTTATAGCAGTTCTTATTCTTGTTTGAGAAAGAGATGGTGCCAGACACCCTGTATAGCTCTGTCTCTTTCCCTCAGTGGAATAAGTTCTGCTTTAAGACGTCATGGTAGGGTGCTATGGTGGTTATGGAAAACCTACGGTTCATAAGAGTTTTCAGAAACTGGAAGCTTGAACGAATTTTCAAACGATGTTTACTTTTTAAGCTGAGTTTACTACTTAAATTTTGTCCGATCCGTTCGTTTTGCGATCACAAGCGCTACTGCTGAGCACAGGGTTCGATTCCCGGGTCGGGGAAAAGTGTTATTGGGTTTTTCCTTTAGTTCACATTGACAGCCCGGAGTTTGGAAGTTGGCGATAAGATACCCCGTGTCTCGGAAAGCATGTTTTTAAGGTCCGTTGGTCCTGTACCTGATCTCTCTCGGGTCGTGTCGGTTTGCCGTCCCATCGGGCATCCATCGGGCTATGGGAGTGAGGGAACGGAGAGTGTATCTGTGACTGCGCATACATTTGTGCACTATAATATCTCCCGCACAGATAGCTAGTGTCCGCTGTGATTGGCCGAAAACAGTCAGGAGGACTTTTATATAATAGGTACTTATCCATACCGGAAATCTCTTAAAATGCTTCTACATAATTGTCTTGGACCTTTGTAAAGAAAAAAACCTTGTATTTTAATGCGTATAACTAAATTTATGTTATGTTTTAGATTCCAGATTCGCATGAGGGAATATCGCCCGTACACAACTTCAAGGAAAAATTGTTAAGAATTTCTAATAATAACGAAAAAATTTTACTGAACTCTCCTCATAATGTTTTAAAACATTTAGACAATAGGATTTCAAAAGCAACTAGAAATGTTACTCAAAACCCGGAAATGGACGATAGCCTTTACCAGATTTCGAAGGATATGGTTTCAGCTATTTTATCAAAGTTAGAAATACAAGATAAAATAACTAGAATTACTACGGAGGCACTGGAAGCTCCAGGCAAAAATAAAGGTATTACGGCTATTGAAACAAGACGCATTTTGGATTATATTTCTAGGACATTGTCTGGTCACATACTTAGTATTACTAGAGCTTCAACAGAGCCAGAACTTCATCGGTTGGTATATGGATTAGCTCAAATTGCAGCTGAGGTGTCGATAGTTTCAGCATTAAAAGATACCACGTATGCCGCAGCGCTGTCTAAGAAGCAGTCTGTTGATTTATCTCTACGAAAGAAAAGATCTATCGAAAAGAATATTGTAAATGAGAACACACTAGTGACCCCGCCTCCTGTTTCACCAACTACTATTTACAGCGTTATCTTGAATAAAACATTCCCCAGTGACTTAAGTGATAAAAATGAAACATCAGCAAATGATTTTCCTTCACCGTTCTCAGTGATATCTAGAAATGAAAAGAAAGCTCTTCGTGTCCTCAATAGTAGGCAAAATGTTCCCTCTGATGTAAAAGGGTTCCTGAATCAAACAGCCTTAGATATCGAAAATATCGAGCGGGATAATAATAGCACAGATCCAATTCTCATGGAAAAAACACTCAATGGAACTCATTATATTAGAGAAACACAAACTTTGGATACTCAAGAGCTAAGTGCACCAGGACTTACAGATGACTGGGTCGATAACAAGGAAAGCGTTTATAAACCTATAAATCCTGATGTAGTCGCTGATATGGAAATAGACCAACCTGAATTTGATGAGGAACCTAGTAATGAAAAGAAATCTAAACAAAAATTGGAAAGAATGGAAGTCAAAGCCAAGAAAGCTATTTTGTATGCTGGTGATGTGGCTTATTTGACCGCTGCGAGTGTTGTTGCTCTAAGACGAGCGTTAACTGCATCTATAGAAGTTCAGATGTCTGTAAGGTACGCGAAAAATGGTATGTCAAATCACCAGGAATTAATGATGAACTTGGCAAAGACTGCTGCGCAGCAAGCAGGAAAGCAAGCAAAGAGTGCTACATCTAAATCTTTAGCTTGCGAACGAGTTATTAAACTTGCACTTAAGTACACGGCGCAGTCGCATGGAGCTCATCTGAATCATGTCGCCAATAGAATTGTGATGGATACCTTGTCATTGGCGACACTAGCGAAATCTATGGCATTTGTAGCTTCAGATATAGCAATCAATTCGTTGTATCAAGCCACGGATGTAAAACCTCCCACATAATCCGTTCAAGAAAGTACTGTATTAGAAAATGTCTCCTAAATATTAATGTTAGTTTTATGAATTATATCACCTTGGATAGGTTTTAAATACAATAAAGGAGGTAACACGTCACAGTAATTTTCTCATTTATTTTGTAAAATTCAAAACAGCTTTCTCAAATAACTGTTTTTACATAGAAAAGTAATGCCTGCATGTTGGGATTTGAAGAGTATTTGATTGCTGCACTATTCACTGATGTCACCTAGTAGATTTTCCAGTAGGTGTAATGGACAGGAACACTGGGTATACTGTAACAAAAGCATATTTGAAATAGGTAGGTATTAGAAATTAATGGAAATCAGGAGCTGTTTGTTTGTGAACTATTTCAAATATGTCCTTGAACTTGGGTGGAGTAGGTTTCGTACGATGTTTAGAAGCCTTTTTTTCGTCGCTAGATGAACGGACGGTAAACTACCCATTGCCTCCCCGCTCCGCCCAGAGCGGGGGAAGGTATTTGATAATTTCCCACCCGAAAAGACCCACGTCTATGGTGGCCGGGGGTCGTGAATCTTTTACTCAGACGTCCGATCACCTTCTTCGCTAGCATGAATGCTTCGCAGAAGGAGGTGGCCACTTCCCATTTCCTCCCGCTTCGGACCATGAACCCGATCAGGGGGTCTACTCTAATTCTACGTAAAACGAAATTGCGGCCGAAACTACGTTTTCAACCACGGTTTCATTTCATTTCATTCATTTCGAAATTTCGGACGTCCGAAGTTTATTTGACATTAAAATTTTCTAAACCTACACTAATTCACGCAAAATGATATAGAGTAGGGTTACAAACGTAACTACTTTTGACTTTCGTTCGTTAACGTAGTTACGTTTCGGAGAAAGAGAGTAGACCCCCAGGGCCGGAAGCGAGATTTCGCCACCGCTAATCGCCTCTATGAGGACACGGCCCCGCCCCGTATCCTCCAGGCGATCTTCAGTGGTGACACCCGGGTGTGTCTTCCCGCCCGATTATGCGCAGGAACCTTCTGAAACTGGCTGACAACGTTGAGGATTTTTTTAAGTGTATATTTAAATAATTATTAAAATAAAGGAATATTATTTCTTACTTGTGCACGGGGATGTAGTAAACTGGATACTCATGCGGGTACCAGCTATGCCACCAGGTGCTGGCATCGGTCTTCAGATCTGAATCGTCAGCGGCCGGTAGTTCCGGCGAGTCTTCCACTTTTCCTGACTTCGGTTCCAACGGCACCAGTCCGGCAATCGGCTTGTCTTCAACCACATTTGGTTCTTCCACTGGTAGAGCACAGCATACTCCCAAGAGGGTGATGATTGCAGCGACTTTCACGATCTGTGAATATTAAGGTTACCTTTATAATTAGCTTCCGCCCGCGACTTCATCTGCGTGGCATAGTTACTTATGACTGACGCTAACTTTAACGCATGATGACCAAAAAAAAAATAACTTTCCCATTTTCTTCCCTCTAACTCCCCCTTTTCACTCACTTTTTAGGGTTCCGTAGTCAACTAGGAACCCTTATAGTTTCGCCATGTCTGTCTGTCCGTCCGTCCGTCCGTCCGTCCGTCCGTCCGTCCTCGCTTAATCTCTGTGACCGTTAGCGCTAGAAAGCTGAAATTTGATACCAATATGTAAATCAATCACGCCGACAAAGTGGTAAAATAAAAATTTGAAAAAAATGTTTTATTAGGGTAGCCACCCTATATGTAAAGTGGGAAGTGTTTTTTTTTTAATTTTTACCCTAACGTGTGATATATTGTTGGAAAGGTATTTAAAAATGAATAGGGGTTTACTAAGATCATTTTTTGATAATGTCAATGATTTCGGAAATAATCGCTTCAAAAGTAAAAAACAATGTGTCCCCCCCCTCTAACTTTTGAACCATAAGTCTAAAAAATATGAAAAAAATCTGAAAAGTAGAACTTTATAAGGACTTTCTATGAAAATCATTTTGAACTTGATTGACACAACAGTTTTTGTACAAAAAAGACAAAAAGTTGTACAAAATAATTTCTGGACTAAGTTTGTAGTATAATCGTATATACAAGCTTTTTTTGTAACTTTGATTACATATTTTATTATCCTGAACGTATCTTTTTTCAAACAAAAAAAGAATTATTGAAATCGGTTCTCGCAATCCAAAATTACCACCGAAATTGCACGTCTTTGTATTAATTAGTAACCCAATTCCTCGAGAGATGGCGCTGTAGGTACTTATTACATTGGATCGGGTATTACCGAATTGTTCGGTTGGCCTCATAACTGGGAACACTTATTGTGACGGACGGGAAACTACGGAACCCTACACTGAGCGTGTCCCGACACGCTCTTGGCCGGTTTTTTTATGCCTATGTGCGCCTCCAGGGTCCCAACTATCGCTGTACCAAAATTCATCAAAATCGTTTGCCATTTAGGCCTAAAGACGTGACAAATAAACAAACTCACTTTCCCTTTTATAATATTAGTAAGGATTTGTCTTGCTGAATCATAATTGTCATTGGACTAAGTCCTTAGCCTTTTCCCAAGTATGTTGGCGTCGTTTCCCAGTCTAACAGGACCAAAACCATAGTTACTTTGCATCACGATAGCGCTTGGTAAGACTAGCAACAATTTTTATTTACCAAATATAAAATATTCGCATTACATACGAATGCCATAATACAAGTGGCAGATAATCTGTGTCTTATTTATTACACTATTATAGGTTATTACAATCTACATAAAATACTAGCTGATTGTTGCGGGTTGTTCGGAAGAGATACCGTAGCCCCGGAACACAAAGGGCAAAAGAAGGAAGGATGAGAGAGTCAGAGGAGAGTTAGACTCTCCCCTCCAAGAGAGGTTATTTGATGATTTCCTATCTGAAAAAAAAGGTTATTAGCCAAATTTAGAAATTTGGCTAATAACCTAACCTATGACATATGACTAGGGTCATAGTAAAAAAACATACGTATATATTTTCTCCAAGGCTCAGAATTTCAGCGCGATGGAGTAACAAACATACACACTTTCGTCTTTATAATATAACTGTGATTCTGTGTGGCGTCCTTAATAAAATACTAAATTTGGCTAATAACCTAACCTATGACATATGACTAGGGTCATAGTAAAAAAACATACGTATATATTTTCTCCAAGGCTCAGAATTTCAGCGCGATGGAGTAACAAACATACACACTTTCGTCTTTATAATATAACTGTGATTCTGTGTGGCGTCCTCAATAAAATACCTCGATCTGACTTCTATTTATGAATATATGACGATGGGGTCACTGTGTAACATGCATAACTCTTTGCTAGAATAGTTTTTAGACATTCAAGCTGTAAAACCATCAAAAATCTACGAAGGACCGGAGACATCAACGACAGCTCCAAGCTTTCTGACGAGGCACTGAGAGCACTTGTTATTTCATGCACTGTCACCCATCTACGGACAGGCCCGTTCAAGTGTCGCTTAACCTACGATCGACCCGTACAGCTCTTATGACTTAACAATGAGGTAAATCGCGATACGATAATACATTCTAATTGCATTTGCCCTTACATTTCTGACACTTTGGTACCAAGCCGTATCGGGTGAAAATACTGGTTCAGAGAAGTAATATCGAGTTTAATACCGATACTTTTTTGAAGCAAACAACATACCATCGCACCTCTTCAAATTGTATACGATCACATGTTTTTGCACTTCAAAAATGGTAACTGGTATGTTAATTTGACGCTAATAAAACATAAGATCTTGTCATCATTCGGCTAGTCAGTTTTTTCCAAATATAGGCTAGACATAAGATCCTGTATTATTTGCTGATATTGGGAAACGTTGCTACTTTAGTGTAACTATCTTGAGTCCTTTTTATGGTAACACAAGAGTACAAGAGAGGTGATAATATTCAAGTGTGTTCGTAAATTGACCAATTGCGCATGATTTAATAATGAGAAAACTATTGTGAACTATTGTCACACAGTTCTTTAGTGTAGTATAGCTAGTGCCTTTTTTTTTGGGTTGGGAAATCATCAAATAACTTCCCCCGCTCTGGGCGGAGCGGAGGGCGTGTCATACTTTTACTGACTAAAACCCACCCATGTTCCTTCTACTGCCCTTTACGTTCCGGGGAAGCGGTATCTCTTTCGAACAACCCGCAACCCCGGCAGGCGGAGTCTCTGGCAAGCCCCTCTGCTTTGCTGACATCTCTTTGAGGCGCGCGTGAAACACGAACGCGCCGTCGACGCGGCCTGTCGTCAATAGCCGGACGGACGGTGAGCTACCTATTGCTCACCGTCCACAGGCTCGCATCTATCGGTGGACGGAAGTCATTTCGCGGCGCCTAGCGCCCGGGGCGACTCCCACGGCGACGGGGTTGATTTGAGGTTCTCTCGCTCAAACGCCCGGCCTCCTCCTTCAATAGCATGACTGCTTTGCAGAAGGAGGTGACCGCTTCCCATTCCCTCTCGCACCGGACCATGGACTGAACCAGGGCCGGACGCGAGAGAACGCCGCCGCCGATCGCCTCTACGAGGGCACGGCGGTGCTCCGCCCAAGCTGGACAGACCGCCACTGTGTGGTCCACCGTGTCCTCCGGGCGATCGCCACAATGGTGACACCCGGGCGTTTCCTCCCGTCCGATTATGTGCAGGAACCTCCCGAAACTTCCGTGTCCGGTGAGGACCTGCATCAGGCGGTAGGTGAGGACGCCATGGCGCCTCTTCAGCCACTCCTCAAAGAGGGGACTTACCGCCACTATTGTGGTGTGCCCTGCACGGGGTTGCGACAGTCGCTCTCTCCATGCCACCATGAGAATGATTAGTACCTAACCCGTTGTCAAAGTTTTTATACATCCCATGGGCCTCTGACTTGGTTTTAAATAAATATAATAAAATAAAATTCCTTTTTCCGACAACAAAATCCACCATTTCTTATTTTTTTGGGTTTTACAAGCCATACCATGCCGTCGAGATAGTCTCACTGGCTGGTTTGCTCTCCTCACGATTATTTCTCTCAAAAAAACAAGTGATAAATACAATATGCGCATGAATCCGAAAAAACAGAGGTGCGTGGTTTAGGTTCGAACTCGGAGTTTTACTTGGTAGTCCGTTGGTCGCCCCGCTACGCTATCATTATCATATATCATACGTGACATTGTCGATCTAATACAATTTCTTAAGAGTGTATAAGTATTTTCAATCGCTGTGTACGTACATGTTTTTCGTTTGCATAATAGCGTGAATACATAACGTTACATTACGCTGAAAATCCCCATGGGGAATTTCAATTTCACCAGTTTTGTTTAAATTTCATGTTATAGAAGACAAGCCATCAACGTCACAGATCTATTCTCAGTGGCAGCTACTGTGATGTTCTAGATAAAAACAACCAATAACACTGCTCGACTGGGAATTGAACTTAGGAGCTTGTACAATATTTTGGCCTAAAAGCAGACTATAGAGCAGATAATGATTTTATAACTATAGCCAAAAGTAACTTACCATTTTTAACATTATCCAAATTGGAACTTGAAGTTCGTTTAGACGAATTAAGGATTATGGTGGTCGTTGGTAATCGGATCACTTTATATATCCAAATATTTAGAGGCAGGCAAGGACAAAATACCTTTTTTCATCTTATTTTAACAAAGCTGGTCGCCTTTATATGTATATCGTCAGCGATGGTATTGCACCTTATCGCAGCTATAAATAAGATCTGTTTGACAATTATCTACTGGTGTTATCAAATTACTAAAAAAATATTTGCAATTATAGCAAAATTGCATTTTGTAAACTGCCAATTTATGGTAATGCAGCAAGAAGACGATAGGGTTGGCGTGGAGCAACGGCTGAGCTATCGATTGTGTCGCGGGTTTAAGCCCCGCACTGGAAAAATATTTATATGGACAAGAGATAGTTGTTCCGGGTATGACTCTTTGTTTATGTGAGTTTAAATGTTTGTAAACGTACCCACGATACAGGAGAAATTCCTATTGTATTGCAAAGTTTTATCAAAATAATTAAAAGATCCCAGGGATGGTTCAAAATGAAAAAAATATAGCAATGACGGCAACAACAAGTATGTTCTTCTCAGCTTTATTTAACGTATTTTTAAAATGTCGGTCTAAATACCATTATCTGGTTAAGGAGTTTTGTTTTTCCAGTATGTAAGTACACTAGTGGGATAAAATTGGCGACTTCCACGTGAGTGGAGATGCGGGCAAAAGCTAAGTAACAAATGAAAAGAAATAAAAACTAAAAGATACTAATTAGATTAAACCAATGATTTGTCGGCTTAGGATGCTAATTTATAAAATACCTATCGGTAGGTAATTAAAAAGGTCTCTATCCATATCGCATTAAAGATCTTTTATTTTATTTAAAACCTTTTAAAACTATATCAGGTCGTTTGAAAAACATCTGGCACCCAAACGTTGGAGATTAGATTAATTAAGGTTCCGAATTAAAAAATAAACGGGTCCGTTATATTTATAAAACATATTTACTCTATCGATCTGTCTACTTAAAAATATCTTAACGATTGTTCAGATATTTTTCACAACAGAGGATAAAGAATTTTCCTGATCTACTGAGAAAGAAGGATACCTACAATATCAGCAATTGCAAACAACGGTTGGCGCTGTTTAAAGGCCGGTCGGCTAAAGTCACGCGGAAAAAATTGTTTAAAAAAGACTCTAATGAGCCTCGACGAAAATCTGTCGAAGCTCTCCTTAGGTGGTTGGATCAAAGGCCTGATTCAGAAGTGGCCTAGTTATACAACCATACTACCTACCTGAGTATTTTTCAGTGTTTGTGTATTAGCTCAGTTCATAACTTTGCCTTACTACGCTAACTGAAGCAGGTATTAAAAGAAAAACTCGTGTTACAATATTTGTTAAGTGATTATCTATATCTAATGGAAGTAAAACATTATGTACTGCGAACTTGAGGTAAACCTTGATTACACAAATAATTACCTTGATTTGCATGGACCGGGAACTTCCATAGACCCCCGACCGACAACAAGTTACCCTTTCTGAATGTACAAACGATTTCAGCCTTTTTGAACGATTTTCGAAATCATTCAAAAAAATCGAAATCGTTCAATTACTTTAGAAAAAAAAAAAATGTATTATAGAATATAACTCATAAATTACCTATCAATATAGATGACATCAATCATTCCCTTTCGATTAAGAAAAAGAATTTTGAAAATCGAATTGAGAAACTCCGCCTTTCTTTGAAGTGCAGTTTGTTAAAGATTGGTTGAGATGACGTGACATTTTTTATTACAACAGTCACCCTGAAGGCGACTCCATTGAATGAAGGGCGGGCTCCGCTGCGAGCTGTCTAGCACCCGACAAGCTATACTGACTACACCTCATCTGCTTATAGTCAACACGACTGATGGCAAGATAAGGAAAACAAGAAGAAAAAAAATATTTTGACTGTGTAGACTTAGAGGGTTAATTTTTTCACAACACTAAGGGACCATAGAGTTGAGTAAATGATTTTAATTTCAAGACAGAAAGAAAGACAGACGGACAACAAAGTCATCCTATAAGGGTTCCGTTTTTTTCCTTTTGAGGTACGGAACCCTAAATTGAGTTTAGGAATAACACGGATAGGTTGATTTCTCTGTCTACGGCCCTGTATGAAAACCCCAACAAAATCCTCTCATTTTGTGATCAAAATTTATAAAAAAAATTGTTTTTTTTTTGGTATTTTGGCTCAGTCGTGTAATTGATACATTATGTAGGTACTCCGTTAGTTTCGCTGCTGTCTTATTCTGGATTTTGCCAGCGAAATTTAACTTTTGTAGTTAGTGGTGCCATCTTTTTACCAGACCGAGTATTACTCCGTCAGTTGCTAAAGTATTCGTATTTGTGTAGCGACGAAAAATCAACACTCTTCGTGATCTTAAAGGTTACTCAATTTTCCTCAAGATGGCGCTAGTAATAGTAGTGTATCGATCGGAGATCCCATCTCGAAAACCTAAAACAATGCTTCACGTTGTTATTATTTAATGATAGGTGGCGCTAGTGTCACAGATCTATATCAATATTATAACTAGGAAAGATTTTTTTTGTTTGTTTTATAGAATAAGCTCCCCAACTTCTGAGCCAATTTCAAAATTTTTTTCATTATTAAGAAGCTATATTGTCAGGAAGTAACATAGGCTACCTATATAACATTACACTACTAACCTCGGGAGCGGGGCAGCAACTAAAAAACGCGGGTGAAACCGACAGTAATAAATAATTAAACTAGCAGTACATATTTGTATGTACTGTATTTAGCCTAGTAAGGATATTTCATAGTCTTCATACAATGCTCGAACTTTATTGTTATATATTCACCTTTAGAAAGGTCACTCACTAACAATAAAGTTCGACTTAAATAATATACAATACAAATAGTCTTAAATAGGTTATTAGCTGTTTTCATAATTAATTTTTAGTTTTTTCATGAAATCCAAAATAAATGATTATTTTAGGCACTTAGCATTTACAAAATTATTATTTTGGGCACTTAGCATTTACAAAATTTTAAAAGTTGCGCCTGTTACAGAAAGTTTGAGCGGGAGTCGGGGACAAGCGCATCTGACTAAAAGAGGGATAAATATGAATGTTGATAGTGGAGAAGGATAGGAAGGCCAAAGAAAAGATGGATGGATTGTTTTAGGAATGATATGAAGGAGAAAGGAAAAAATGATGCCGTGAAGTCTGAATGGAAGAAGAAAACATGTTGCGCCGACCCCAAAAAGCACAAGGGTAGGAACATAATGATGACAATACTTATACAAAATAATGTATTTATGTGTGTTTTGTTGCTAATGGTAATTGTACGTAAACCAGCCAATTCAACCGTGTTTTTTAAATATTGTTTGATATGTACCTACTTACTTATTATTTTAAACTAATTCTGTATAGTTAGTATGACATTTGGTAATGTCACCAATATGTATAGCTGTCAAATATTTTATTATTTTCACGTAAATCTACTTTATTCTTTAATTATCAAGTGCGACTGCGGAACATGAGGTAGCAGGTTCGTTTCCGGGTCGGGAAATGAATGGAAAAGCCACGAGGTGTGGATTTGATGGTATTAAGCTAACCCCCTATTATATGGAACTTATACACAACTGGAACAATGTGGGTGTAGGTTACTATTAGGGTCACCGCTGACGGCTCTAACTAACCTTTCGGTGAATACAAGCATGACGTTATCTAATAATGAAATTTCGCTTTGTGTTGTACTAAAATATTGATTTTGAATATTGACAGGAGTATACATATACACATTTTAGATATTTTTGTATGTTTGGTAACGCCATATTTGACCATAGGTAGGTAAATAAAAGTACAAGTAAGCCCTGTACTTGCATACAACATGTAACCAAAACATTACATATAAGAATTTTATGTTATCTACTCATCATAAAACATAAAATAAATAATATTACCTAACTAGGCATTTGTACTGCAGTATTATCAACTGTACTTTTTATCGAGATTGTTTCTTATCTACAAAATAATCTACTTTTAAATCTAAGTAATCTACAGGGAATGTGGTAAGTACTTCGATATTTTTTATGTATTTTCGGACGCCATTCCATATCTCCAGTATCTAAGTCCTACTTTTTTTTTTTTAAACTAGGACAAAGTCTTTTTATCTACAGATAATAAATATCTGGTCGAGAGCGAGTCCGGCTCAAACAGCTGAAGTATTTTGTTTAAATTGATTTACCTTTAGCTACGTCTCGCCTGATGGAAAGCGAAGACGATGCTGCTGATGTTCGGAATCGTGTTACAATAGCCTGTGGAGAGGTTCCTGGCGTGACCTGCCGTACTTTTTCTCCTTTACATAACATTTACTTCTGGAAGATTAAAGTGGCCGTAAAGTAATAAAAGGATAATTTCCTAATATTGTCCCAGATGCTTTTAATATAACGATTTCTTACTTTATGACCTTTTTACGAATTGTAACGTAATTCATAATCCATGCGAAATGTTAAAAAACTGTTGTTATCTAAAAAATAATAGAGTCAAAAGTTTTTATAATCGTGCACTTATTTCTCGTAGGTGTATTATTTTCAGCAATTTTACAGTATTTTAAACCGCTACAATTTCCACGTAAAGTATAGATCATTATCTAGTAATAGCTAGGTAAAACGGTTTTCATATTTCTAACATTTGAACTCACAGTTCTCTTTGTTCTGCCTGGGTAAAGCATCTGCGATTGTTCCGCGCTGTATTAGTTTTGTTGACCAGAACTCTTAGCGCAGTACCTAGATATCTACTAATAACTGCTGCCCGGTTCCAATAAACAAAAATCTATTCGTTTTGCTTACGGATAGTAGTATTTTGACATAAGTTCCATAGAACTTAGTATTTTGACATACGTCTCATAAGACGTATGTCAAAATACTAAAGCTGTTAGCAAAACGAATCGTAATTAGTTTATCGGAACGAGGCGTAAACTGTTAAGTGAACCTATTAACACTCAATAGAAATATTTTTAAAAGAAATTACCGAGGGTCGCGTACAAACTTGCAACCTAAACCAACGATATCTTTTCACTGCGAAGTCTTCGAAGGTTGATTTTTCACATCACTATGGGACCACAGACTTGAATCCTTACTTCCTTATTAATATTATAAAAGCGAAAGTGAGTTTGTTTGTTTGTTTGTTACTTCTTCACGCTTTAATGGCTTAACCGATTTTGATGAATTTTGATTTTAAAAAAGTGGGATGTGAGGGAGAAAGAGGGAAGAAAAGGGAAAACTTAGCGTTACTATTACAAATCAATAAGGCGCAAGAGGAACTGTGTTACCCCAAATTCAACGCGGGCGAAGCCGCGGGCGAAAGCGGGCGGAAGAAGAAGTATATTATGGTTTTAATTTAAACTCGATAGATACCTCCACGCGTTCCTGAGATAAAAGATCTTGACAGAGAGACAACCAGGAAGACGGACAATAAAGTGATCCTATAAGGTTCCCGTTGTTTTTCTTTTGGCGACGGTACCCTAAAACATAGGTCTTATCTTATTCATAAAGTTTGAGAAAAACAGAATAGTTTCTTATCTAAGAAAACACAAGGAAGTAATACGTCATACGAGTACCTATTGTAGCTGCTGCGATGGTCTTGCGGTTGCAAGTGATATGGGCACGGTCTTTTTGGGTCGATTCCCGGATCGGCAAAAAAGTGTTATCGGGTTTTCCATTAGGAATTTTACATTAGTAGCCTGGAGATTGGAAGTCGGCGGTAAGATACCTCCGACCCTCGGAGATTCATCGGTCCTGCGCCTCTTGCCAGTTGTGTCTGATTGCCGTCCCTTCAGAATATGAGAGAGAGGGAACAGAGAGTGCATCTGTGCCTGCGCACACGCTTGTGAACTATAATGTCTATTGTAGATGGCTAATCTGAGATTAGTCGCCGAGGCCAAAAACGGTCAGAAAGACTACATATGTAAATATTGTCTGACCATTTAGGGAATCGGGCGTTGTTATACCGTACAGATTATGTTAATTACTACTAAAGTTATTTTTATTTCTATAGATCACAAACAGCTTAGCCGTTCGGAATAAATAAAACATCTCCTCATACTGGCCTCCTTAAGCAGGTCGCAGTACACAAGACGGCAGGTTAACCTATTCTAAACTTTTATAACCTGATCTCTCAACTACGGATCGCACACCGTAATAGAGAGATCTGGTTAAAATGGTTTTGTGTAGGTTGATGTGCCGTTGTGTGTACAATCGAGGCGAACTGGTCAAAGTCCAAGTTTGCTTAACCGATACAGCAAACCTGTGTACTCGAGTAGCTACGTCACGCAACCGTGACTTCTTACATACAATACATCTTTAGTACGTGCTTATCGGCTTAATGTGTGGGCTAGTTGCAACGCCTCAAATTGATAATGATTTTATTGCGTCAACGTGTGCCCTTTGTTCTTTTCGATTATTCGCTTCGCTCGGGTAATTTATGAGGAACAGATTCGTCTGGCAGGATATCCTTGTTTATGGTCGCCAGTCTCACAAGGGACCATATTTTTCATACATTTTTGTTAAACATTTACTATCTATTACAAGAGAAAAATAAAAGACAGGGTCAGTTTTCTTAAGGGCCTCTGACTTGGCTGGGTAAGCCAATTAGTCTATCCACAATGTGCATGGTTATACCATGTTTTGTTTCAGAAAATGTTTTGCTTTGCTGCAACTATTCAGTAAAGTTATAAATGTTAAAAGTTGAGTACTTAAGCACTTAGTTTTTGTGTACTTAAGCAATGGGTGTGTCAGTCGCGCCGTCGAAGCAACTGAGATTGCGTAGATGGCGCGCGGGCCGTTGATACACCTTTTTATCCGATTGCCAAGAACGGTAGGGTTATATTTTTTCTCATACTATATCGTGCATAAGAAGTCAACCAGTATTTTATAGTATTTAATGAAAACCGGTTAAGTAAGTACTTCAAATTAACGTTTTTATGCTGGTATTAATATTGCTCAATCAGCCTTATCGAAAACTGAAAACACTTTTAAAAGTCGAGCAATTGCATGTCGTAGGTATCTGTAATGTTTTTGCTAATAATTGAAATGTTGTACTGAATAAGACGATACGTGGTAATAGTGTGTACCTATCTTGTATATTTTCAATTAAGGCGGGTACTTAACCTTTAAAGATAATTTATTCATTGCGGATATAAACATGAACGCACTTATGACAGATGAACAGACAAAATTATGTCAACACATCACTGCACTGCGGAAATAAACGGTTGGGTAACAGGTTTACCTACTACCTATTTCTAAGACATTCATAACAAGATTTGTAGATATTTGTAGGACGGTACCTACTGAAATCAGCGGCCCGAATGTCTGTCACGAATTAACGTCTTACCAAGAGCTATCGTAGGTACCTATTACTCAGTACTAACTTGGTTGTGGAGGTCAGAAAGGCAGTCGCTCTATGTTAAATATCAGCATCCAGCTGACCGGTTAGATTAGAAACCGACCCTTACATGCCAAGATAGAAAATAGGTTAGGCAGATGACGATGAAGATGACATTGGTAAAATACAGAAAGACGTAGTTAAGTCTACTTTGCGAAGCCCACTTTGTTGTGATTTGTCACACATGTTCGGTAAACTAAGTAGGTAGGTAGATGTTTTGTCAGTCAAACATCTTTGCTATATTTATATCGCTAACAAGTAATCGCAAGTACCTGTATTCTGGTTAAACCAACACTAGCTAGACTAGGAAATTAACGATAATTTTCAAGGACTTATAAAAATAAGTTAGTAAATAATAATGAAAGTCACATCGTTTTAGTAGATAACCTACCTTGATGCCTATGACGTTGTAGAACATTTTAGAACACTGTAGAATACATACAGTGTAGTGGAGTGGTAGCGATTTTGTTACGAAATTAAACAAAAAGGGAAGAAAAGGGAAAAATTAGCATTGCTATTACAATAAATAGGTATGGCGCAAGGGCAAAAACTACAGGTAGCAGGTACCTGCAAATCACAAAAGCTACTATTAAATAATAATAATAATATCTATGCAATGGGGTAATGTACCTATTAATTACGTAGATACCACAGACTAAACAATAGTTCTAAGATACGAGCCAAAAATCGCGCGTGCTTTGGCAAACTCAAATGCGTTTTCGGGAATTTCCTTAATTCGGCATCAGCACAATGATCTAGTTTGTTCGAACACATTGACATTGCCTTTTGTTTGGTATAAATATATATATTTGTTTCAATAAATTGCTTTCGTTTCGTTCCACGCCAATGTAAACACAGCTTTAACGCTACCAAGGTGCATACAGTCGTCGCAGGTTCAGAACATTCTAGAGACGAAAGCAGGGTCAATGCCCCACTACTACACCTACATACATTGCATTATTTCTGGTATATTTTATCACAGTACTTACAAGTTTCGTTTCCAATTCGTTAGGTAATCCATTGGATGCCCATTGAAACAGCTGCATGCAATTAATTCTCGAATATTAATGAATTCCGGCCAAGGTTAAATGTTCTTTCCGTTTACGAGTTTTCGATTATTTAACGGATGAATGAAAAAAATACTTATTTCACATTACATTACTTGGGTATTACTGTTTTCTGGCCGTTTTAAACTGGTTTGCCCATCGGCAAATAAATCATCATTAATAGTGCTCGTTTGTTTATGGTCTCGAGTGCTTATGGTGTTTTTACATCTCGGTGAATTTAAATTAGCTAGCAAATCTTCAAATGGGTGACGGGGATCAGCAGTACCTATTAGATTTTAGACTAATAAGTGGATCATTTAATTCGTCTAATACGAATAAAATAAACGTAAAGAAGACAAAACAATAAAAATTAAAGCATTTTTTAACCGATAAAACAGAAAGAAAAACGTTTTGTTTGGGGGCAATGTTCATGTAGTGTTACCTATGTAATTATTTGAAATACCAGTCCCACCACAACTTCACGTCTGTTGAGTTTTGCTAGTCAATTAAAGTTGACCTTGTATAAACAAAATGGCCGTACGCGTACGCACTCAAAAAAAATGTCGTCTGTTGTTGAAGTGTTATCATGTTTACGTGCCTATCCACTTTAAATTACCTATGTGTACTATTTGTAACAATTGTGTCGACCAGAGTCCAGCCAGACGGAAATAAAATTGAGGACATTTTCTATTTTCCGCCAACATGAGTTGCAACACACACCTACTTAAAAACGAGCGAGTCTCGAAAACTTCAAGGTTTTGAATATTAGTAAAGGAAAATAAATACACCTACGTTGACTTGACAGTCAATACAGGTAGTCCAGAAAGAGTACATAATTATGTGCTTTTTTTCGAGTAGGAAATCATCTTAACTTCCCTCGCTCTGCACGGAGCGGAGTTTCAGACTACTTTGACTGACTAAAACCCAACCATGTTCATTCTTTTGCCCTTTATATTCCGGGGCCCCGGTATCTCTTTCGACACGAATGGTATGTGCTTCCGTATATTGTAACCGTGGGATGTCATATTGGGAGGGGGGGAGGGGCAGATGGGATGACAAAGAGTATTGACATAAACCGGCATTGGTAGATACCATTGCCGGTTTGTGTAAATAGCCTCTGTTGGTGTACGTAATGACATGTGATGTAAGGGCATGTGATGGAGTATGAATGTGGAAGGGATGGGTATGAGAGTAGAAGAAGATCAAAGAAACGATGGGTAGACTGTGTGGAGGATGATATTGCAAGAGGAGGTGTCTGATGAAATGACGAGTCGAAGGGGACTATGGAAAAAGACATGCTGCGCCGATACCAATTTATTTGGGACTAGCTGGCGCCCGCGGATTGGCCCGCGTGATATCGAAAATGAAAAGTATCCTATGTGGTATTCCATAATCTACCTCTGTGCCAAATTTGATTAAGATTCGTGCAGCCGTGAAAGAGTTACAAGCATCCATAATTTCTTACAAAAATTCGCATTTATCTATACTAATATTATAAAGCTGAAGAGTTTGTTTGTTTGTTTGAACGCGCTAATCTCAGGGACTACTGGTTGGAATTGGAAAATTCTTTTGGTGTTGGATAGTCCATTTCTTGAGGAAGGCTATAGGCTATATAACATCACGCTACGACCAACAGGTGCTGAGCAGCGTGGGTGAAACCGCATGGAATAGCTAGTAGTATTATATAAGTAGGAAGTAGGATAAAGGCAGGTGAATGATGATGGCTTACGGATTATCTTGTTGCGCCTTGTCACAGGGCACTCTATTGATTTAGTTAAAGGCTTATGGTAGGTTTTTTCTATTAGGTAATTAATCAAAGATAACTACAGTGACAATATTATCTTATAAATGTACAGGTTAAATGGCCTTCTTTTTAGCTCATACTTTGGCATTTTCAGTAGCGTCCATCACCTTCTATGATGTGCAAACGAGCAAAGTTATCTATGAATCTCCACCTGAACAGGTTTCTTGCTCTGGCGAGAGTCGAATCTATTTAAAGACTTCCAGGCAAGTCGTGGCAACTTGAGTATGTTATAAAACTGGCAAATTTATTAAAGCAGTTACCGATTTCCATTAAAACAATGGAAACCAATTGAATAAGTACTTCTAATTTATAGAATTTGTCACCACATAAAATGTCGTTTTTGTAATTAACTGAAGTACAGTTTAGAGCAAGTACTTCCCCTACAATATGTAGTCATCAATAATTGATAACAGTGATTTATTTTATTTTTCTTAGAAAATAATCCCTTTGTTAGTGTAAATACGTTTTATTTGTTTGATGGTCTCTAGACTCCGGTAAGGCATAAATAAAAGCTGCATAACTGGGTATGGGTTTTACCAGCAATCAAACTTGTTTGTATCTTCGAAAGTTGTACAGTCAGTTCTGAATTTAGTCCACAAGTTGAGTTGTGGACAGTGACATAGCATTTGGACCTTTTGAAAAATATATACCCCTCCTCCTCTTTAGAGAAGGACAGAGGCCCCTTATCTCCCTCTCTCTTACTCTTATGTAAAACTCGTGGCTAACCCAAGGAGCACTTAGGCGTTACCGACATCAAATATGCAGCACTTATAGAACTTAGAGTTCTTTTGGAGACGTACAAGGGTGTCAAGAAAAGATTTTATATTTATAAGGTTGATTTATCAGTTATTATACAGCTCAAGCTGTACTAAATCTTTATAAAAGAATCCGCGTAAACTAAAGGTGTTAAAACGGAATATTAAAACTCTACTTTAAAACTTTTTGACACTTTAAGCTAATGTTTATTATTCAAGCTGCACAGAGGCTGTATTTTGCATGTGATCACTTACTTACTACAGCTTTATGTGTTAATGTGGGATCACTCTATACTTGATTCTGTATAATGGTATATGCAAACTCCTTTATAAAACTTGTTATTATTGCGTAATGATACACATTTGTAAGTGTTAGAGTTTTATGACTTCTGACAAATATGATGTTAAAACACTATAATAATAAATTAATTCTATAGTACAGCTTTAGTCTGTTTTATTGTAAGTCGTCTATCTTTGCATTATTAGCAAATAAACGTGTAATTCTGGATAAAAATATGGAGCATGGTTGGAGTCAAAAGGAAGATTAAAAGAGATTAAAAAAATATAACAAATTACCAACCAAATGAAACAAGTGATACTGAGTCGTCATTTATAGAGAATGAAAAGAATGTAGTCATGAATCGAGCAATCTACAGTCAAGCGCCACTTCAGTCGACGTCTTACGAAGGTTCCGCAGCAAAAACGTCAAACATTGATATTGAAAGTGAAAATTTAATAAAACCTTGGGAAACTGATAATGACATATTTTCAAGCAGCAGTACAAGTAAAGAAGTCGAACTTTTAGAAAATTTACTGATCCGTTGTTGAAAATTAAGGAATGGGCTATAGAAAGAAATATGTTTTTTTTTGTGTCATATTTATTTGATCGTCTAAAATAAATTTTAGGTATTTTTCAATCTGATTCACATCAGTGTTTTGCTATGCTTATTTGTGTTTCGAAACCAGTATTTTGTGTTGCCACATCAGGGTCATTTATATATTGAATAACGTATTTAGCTGCAGTTGTTGGAAGAACCGGTGTTCATGTTGTAGCTGTAGTTGAAGTTAATGACTTCTCTGGTTGATTAAGTGCCTGAAATCACAAATAAAATGGATTAATGATGTTTTTGTCAATCGCTATTCAAACATTTTGACTTTAAGAGATACCGTAGTCTGGATATGGAGTTGGCCCAAAATGTTAAGTATGTAGGTATACTATACATATATTGGTCAGTGGGTCGTCTATTAAACACTCATAAAGTTACTTCTAATAGACATGCGGGGAAGGCTAACTAATAATGAAGTAACAAAATAATGCTTACCAACTACCCAGCTAGAGTATTGTTATTACTGAAGTTAATATTACTATTAGTTGTGATTACTTCTGTCTGATTATCAAATTCGGTGTCGCTATTTTGTAGCATGAGATCTAGTTCTATTGCTTCGTCGTATGATGATAATAATTGTCTTTTGACACAGCAATGTAAAGAAGACCAAATTATGTTCAGGCTGCGAATATTCGTTCTTGACCAATTTATTGATATCTAATTGCTTTTTTGGCCATCATAAAATAACATTAGACTCCCAAAAACTAGGTATAATGCATAGTCGTTTTCGGCCTTTTTCTATTGTTTCAATTATTTTGAACGGCATATTTTCCTGAAAAATATTGAAAAACATATGAAAAAAGGCACACAACACCACACACTAAAAACACTACTGCACATAGTCCTTAGTGTAAACGGCGAAATCTAACAATTGCAAGCGATATATTATACATGGTTTTTCATTTTGAATACGTATTCCTAATAAGCTGTACAATTTATGTTTTAAAAACTGATATACAGCCTAAATATTAAAAATATTCTAATATGATGCCTGTTTAAAGGCAATAGCTGTACAATAGAATCTAACAACTGCGTAGTAAAGCTACAGGACCTATAATACCCTCCAGATATACTTTATGCTGTTTAATATTTATCGCCATTTTGGAATAAACAAAAACAAAACGTAATACAAATCAAAGGATATTTGACAATAGCTACAGCTGCTATCGTAATTTTACAGCCAAAATAATGAGCGTACTCTAATATTATGCAGTATTTTCAAGCATATTATATTATTCTAACCTCAAAACCATAAACTTACTTACCTGTTTTAGTTAAATTTTTTACTTAATCTTGATTATATTGCGGGCTCGTGAATATTTTGACACAAAACTATACACTATTTCACAACAAAATTAAATCGGCACGTCGAATCTACAGATTATCACACAGAAAGTCCAAGATCATTACTTTAATTATAATTTTGCATGAAATAATAATTGATCGCCATTTATGTATCTAAAATAGAAATATTTGACATGTTTCACAATTTTTCCCTTTGTGATTCTCTTAAAACACCGATTAAGAACCGCGTATCTTTTAAAGACATTTATAAAAGGATAACTACATTCCTGTGGTTTCCTTTTACACCATACTACAGCTCCAATGCAGCTACATTACAGCCCATTTTTTACTTTTACAGCTACTGTACAGCCATAATAATGCTGAAGGCTGTATAAGAATGGGCCCCTTTTTTAGTTATAAGGGCTGTATAAGCGCTGATACAGCCTTTGTACAGTCTCAATATACAGTTAGTGGTATAAAAATAAACGAATATACAGCTTTTATACAGCTTGTGGTGCTCCTTGGGAAGTTAAGCTTTATGCTTTCCAACGTCGGCCATTAGATAGGTGACCATATCTGGGTTGTGATGCTTAGATAAGCACAGAGAGGTCTGCCAGGGCCACCGCTTGCCGAGGTTGCGGGTTGTTCGAAAGGGATACCGCGGTCCCGGAGTATAAAGGGCAAAAGAAGAAATATGGGTGGGTTCCAGTCAGTAAAAGTCTGATAGTCCCAGAAACAGGAGCTAGAAGTAGTAACTAAGTTAGTAGTATGAACTTTACTTAAAAAATAAACTTGTTAAAAAGATTAATCTTTTACGTTTATTCCTTCGGAGTCCCAGGAGCCGAGATAACAAGTTTTTTTTCTAGATGAAAAAAAATTATGCAAATCATGAATTGCCATTAATATAGAGACCCACCCCGGCTTCGCATAGGTGCAATGTAGATATTAATTAATATTACAAGTATAAATGCTGTTTTTTTAGATTGATTCAAGGCTCTTGAATCACTCTATCTATTAAAAAAACCGCATCAAAATTCGTTGCGTAGTATGTACGATCTAAGCATACATAGGGACAGACAGACAGCGGGACGAGACTTTGCTTTATACTATTTAGTGATTCAATGATATTATGACTATATTCATGCATAGAATATTGTTACAAAATGTTGTTTATAGTTTGACACATGGCAGGGTGCCAATGCCGAAGTAGCGGTGAATGACACAGCTTTTACTCTTTTGCCGGTGCAAAGGTCAAGGAGAATCTTCCTAGACAAAATCTAGCAGCTGTATCGGAATGTTTAGAAGTAATTAATGAAAATGGGTTTGGCTTGTGGCTTGTGTGGCCATGAGGTCTTAAAGCAGTACTTATTCCAGCGTGAAAAAGAGATTGCGTTAGAATAGATATATCCTGTATACTGTATAGCTCTGTCTCTTCCCCTCAATGGTACTGCTTTCTCAGACTTCATTATAAGGTAGCTGAACAATTCCATCATTTGGCTCCTTCGAACAATAAGTCGTCATGTTGAGTAGCGGAATAACTCTATTATTTGCCTCCTTCGATTAATAAAACGTCGTGGTAGTGTAGCTGAACAACACAATAATATGCCTCCTTCGATCAATTAGAGGTCATGAGTAGCTGAACAACTCTAAGATATAAGACGTCGTGGTAGGCTTTATGAATAACTATCATTTGCCTCCTTCGATCAATAAACTGTTGCCTCGTTTAACTCTTGCCTTCTAGTGGTGCACAACGGCTCAGAATTTCATTAAATGATGTATTTATAACATGACGTGTAAGCTGTAGTTACGTCTAATTGTATTAGATAATTTGTAATGTAATATGTCGGTGATCCTAAATAAAGTGGCTAAATAAGGGTGCAGGTACTTAAGGAAATCTCCAAGGTGGTAGAGGGTAGAGATAAGTAGGTCTAGTATGTATCCTCATTGCGGTTACCAATCTACATCTTTGCACAACCCGTACTAACAGAATTGTGTGGTCAGATGGGCAGACGCTCCATGTAGAATAATACTTGTATCCAACCAGCTAGATGATGAAGATGACCCCTGCACAATCCGTTGAGGATTACAGGTGTGAAGGTATGTCATGTTTTTAAATGAAATGGCCGCGTAGTTGATTGCGGTGTATTTACCTCCCTACTAAGTACACAGCCGGCAGCCGCAGCCGGTGCGAATGCGATGCTCACCGAAATTGGACTTTGGTCGACCTTGTTTGAACTCGTGAGAGCTCAGCATATGCGCAGTACATATCTCTTTAATGGCAAACCGCATTTTTGCAGCACATTTATATATATTTTTTTATCATAAATTCGAAAGAACGGATTGTTCTTATTTTTATAAAACGTAGTAAAAATAGATTGGTCTTTTTTATATATCGCTTAAAAAGAGGCTATCTATTTGGGGCAAAATATTCGTCGCGGAAAACTCGAGTATGACTTCTCAGGCTCCACAACTCGGTCCCGAAACAATTCAACTGGAACGATTGACGTTCCGGGAAACTCTAGTCCGACATTTCTACCCGTAACAATTTTAACTAGGACAATTCTTGAACCGAACGACTTGAGCCCGACACCTGTAGCCCTACTATGACCTCTTATAGCAATTCTTATTCCGCTGAGGGAAAGAGACAGAGCTATACAGGGTGTCTAGCATCAGTAGCCCTTCTGGACCCTATAATTATTCAACTAGAATGATGTTCGACCCGGACAATCGAAGCCCAACTCACCAATTTCGTAGCAAACTGACCCTATCATGAAAACTCATCTCACTCTACTGGGTGTTTACCTTATTAATTTTATTTACGTTGTCAATTTAACTGGTAGTGCGTCATAAGATGATAGTTCTATCTAAGCTACTGTTTGTTGTTTTTTTGTTTGCAATGTAAAACCAGTAAACTCTGTTTGTGATAAATGTTGATGTCACCTATTTTAGAAAAAGACTACGTTTTTGGTCCCATTTTTATATTATAGACTTCTGCAAAGTCCAATATTTCATGTGATAACGTCTTAAGAACACCCATTTTCCACTTTTACACATGGAAGAGGAGGCAGCACCAGAGGGGCCTGTCAAGGCCACTGCCTGCCGGGGTGGCGGGTTGTTTGAAAGAAATGCCGCGGCCCCGGAACATGAAGGTAAAAGAAGGAACATGAATGTGTTTTAGTCAGTAAAAGTCTGTGACTTCTCCCCGTTCCGCCCAGAGCGAGAGAAGGTAGGTACTTGATGATTTCTATTCCGCAAAAAAGGGGAGGCAGTACTTTCAGGATTTTTTACAACAATAGATAGCAAATAGCAAGATAATAATAGAAATCTCTGTAAAGGCCAGTTTGTCCATGGGCCCTGTACCTATACAGACATGCTTACACACTTTTTTTTCCGAATGGGAAATCATCAAACGACTTCCCCCGTTCTGGGCGGAGCGGGGGGGTATGTCAGACTTTTACTGACTAAAACCCACCCATGTTCCTTCTATTGCCCTTTACGTTCCGGGGCCGCGGCAACTCTTTAAAACAAGAGGAGGCTCTGGCAAGCCCCTCTGCTTTGCTGACATCTCTTTGAGGCGCGACACGGCCTGAAGTCAATCGACGGACCGATAGTGAGCTACCCATTGCTCACCGCCCACAGGCCCGCATCTACGGTGGCCGGGAGTCGTCTCGCGGCGCCCGGCGCCCGGGGCGTCTCCCGCGGCGGCTAGGTTGGCTACATGTTCTCTCCCTCAAACGCCCGACCACCTCCTTTGCTAGCATTACTGCTTCGCAGAAGGAGGTGACCGCTTCCCATTCCCTCTCGCTCCGGACCATAGCCTGAACCAGGGCCGGACGCGAGACATCGCTGCCGCCGAGCGCCTCCACGAGGGCACGGCGGTGTTCCACCCAAGCTGGGCAGACCGCCACTGTGTGCTCCACCGTGTCCTCCGGGCGATCGTTACAATGTCGACACCCGGGCGATTACTTTCGCCCGATTATGTGCAGGAACCTCCCGAAACTTCCGTGTCCGGTGGAGACCTGCGTCAGGCGGTAGGTGAGGACGCCATGATGCCTCTCCAGCCACTCCTCATAGGTATAATACACACTTACATTTACATGCTAATAGTGAGTTGACAAGTTTTACTTGTTTCCTCGCTAATAATTACACAGATTGATGATATATGTAGGTAGCTATGTGTGTGTAGTACCACGAGCGCCGATATGTAAACACTTAGCAAGTCAAAAGCGATTTTTTCCTTCTGTATTGAACTGTTTACATTTTGTTGCTTGTAAAATACAAGCAAACGTAGGTAACATATTCTTGTCCTGTGTTAGTAGGTATTCAGATACAAACCATTCAAATCTTAGAATAAAATATTTCTAAGATTTTAATGCAATGGTTGGAATTATGACCTTTCCTTTATTGCTTGTCGTAAAACTTAATTTTTAATGAATTTGCTCCATTTAAATTCTAACTAGGTACTTTCAAAAATAAGTAAAGACCTAGGTAGGTACCTACGTAGGAATCACGAGTAATAGAGAAATATGGAAGTAGAAGACATGCTGCGCCGAAAATCTCATTTAGGATAAGGACAGGGGAATAGTGATGTAGGTAGGTACCTAAGCTTAGTACTACTATTTCTGAGGACCGCGGACCCATAACATGGGTGGGTTTTAGTCAGTACATGTCTGACACTCCTTTCCGCTCCGCAGCGTGAGGAAACATTTGATGATTTCTCATCCGAAAAAAAAGTAGGGGTGACAAACTTTTACCCTGATTGTCATTTGTTATTTCTGGTGGTTAATGATTTGTAATCCTTACTAAGTAATATTTTATTATTATATTATAAAAGCGAAAGTGAATTTGTTTGTTTGTTACCTCTTCACGCTTTAATGGCTAAACCGATTTTGATGAATTTTGGTACAGAGATAATACAATTCAATAAGGCGCTACCGAATTTAACCCTTAATTGGTCGCGTGGGGTGTCATGCACCCCAAAGCAGGTTTCCAGGCTCACAACTTTTTATAATTTGAATTTAGCGAGTTGGCCTTCTAGGTAGCTTCGTAAACACGTAAAACGTACACGATTCAGTTGCGAGCGACTCTCTGTTGTGGACGGTTGGGCTCGGAGAGCGTGTTTGGGGTGCACGACACCCCAGGTGACTGTTTGTGTGGTCTAAATTCCCGTTTATTCCCAGTCGCCCCCGCAAGGATTGCCACCGGAGGCAAATGGGAATAAAAATTCCCAGTCGCCTCCGGCGGCGACTGGGAAGTCATTGCCCCCACTTCAGTTTCGGTATACATTGCTTTGTTTCTTGTGAAGTATAAAATAATAAGAAAATTTATTCCAAACCTACATCTATCTGATTGATGATAACATTGAAATAAAGTTTCCAACATAGACTTTGTTATTTTACCTTGTGTATCCAAATGTTAAACGTAAATATAAAAATAATGTTTATATCTATACTTATAATAAATCTGTAGAAGTGAAAATTCTGTACATTTAAAAAATCAAAAAAATAAGTAGCGGATGGTGTTACTAGACCGACACCGAACCTAAAAATGTGATTAAAAAATTTTGTTGTCTGTCTGTCTGTTTGTTCAGGCATCACGCAAAAACTACTGGTTCGATTACGATGGAACTTTGTTTGATTATTCTTTAGTATCCTGGGCACCCTACTGAGTACATTTTATCCCGGAAAATATATAAAATAAAAAACAAACTTAATTTTGCGGTTCGATACCGAGACCCGGCTACTGTACTAACTGTAAGTAATAAGTTTGTCGTAGGTTACGTCACCAGTATTGGAGTTCACTAACTCTATATTATAAGTGTGGATGTTTTTTTACTTAATCACGTAAAAAACAACAACTGATTTTGATGATTTTTTTTCTTTTGTTTTTAAATGTGTGCGTCTATAATGACGGAACAAATATGTTTTCTTTCTTTCTTCTTTCATTCTTTCTTCTGATGAAATTTGGCATGCATATAGGCTTTGTCATGGAAAAGAAAATAGGCTATATAAAACATCACGCTATGACCAGTGACGAAAAATGTCGCAAAAACGGGAGCGGACGCAGACGAAGTCGCGGGCAAAAGCTAGTTATGAATAAACCCATTTTTTTTTATTGAAACATGTACCTAGAGTGTGTGTTCAGAATAATTTACTAAGTAAACTAATTAAAAATATTATTTCAAAACACTTATACCACAGATTATGTAGTAGTCATCAATCATATTATCTAGTATTCTGTCTCAGTTGTCCTTTTGTGCTTGAAATAATTTACCGAGATAAAAAAAAAAATAGGGACTGTAATGGAACGACATAAAGTTTAAATCAGCATGCGTGGTGTTACCTAAAACAGGTTTAGCGATAAGAAAAACAATGGATATTCACCCTCTCCACCACCTCTCAACCAACAAAACCTTTTATTCTGCATTATAGAGAAAGCAATGTACAGCGAAACTGAAGTGGGGGCAATGACTTCCCAGTCGCCGCCGGAGGCGACTGGGAATTTTTATTCCCATTTGCCTCCGGAGGCAATCCTTGCGGGGGCGACTGGGAATATACGTAAATTCCGAGGTAGTGAATGATAGTCAATTTCATTGTATCCGTTTCAAAACATTGTAATTTGAAAAGTAATAAATGTAATAAGTGTTCCGTTATAATACTTCGACATTTTTGAGGTTATGATGTTCGAAATGCCAAAAACATGTGTGCAATGACCATATGAATATAGTCTGTCAAAATTGGGACGATAAAAACTAGGATTAGTAAAAAAATATTTTTCATATTTAAAAAAAAGTTAATTATGTTAAAAATACGTTTAAAAGTTGATTAATATGTAAGTTCAAATGTTCTTATTAATAAAAGTCAGATTTTGCATGTATTTCGTATTTTATTTAATTTCCTAAATCTGGGGTGCCAAACACCCCTCGCGACCGTTTATGCAACTTTTTAGGCGCGCCCAATTAAGGGTTAACGCGAGCGAAGCCGCGGCCAAAAGCTAGTGCTATAATAAGATTATTTAAATAGCACATTTGTACGGCGGGAATCTCAATAAATACGATGTGCCAAAATGTTATTAGACAACTATTGGTGGTGGTAGGTACGCATGCTTGCACATGCATGCAGAATACTTAGGCACCTACCTACATACCTATCTACAAACATTCCATATTACAAGGCAAACTTGGGTCAACGACTGCTACTGACGTCACAGTCCCATGATGCAGCAGCTAAGTAAAAAAACTCAGCGAAATAAAAAAAGTGTTCTCTCACCACTTTGCAAAAGATTAAATGTTAATTTTTTGAACACTTATACAGTTCAAATAGGTACTGGGTGTAAGTAATTAAGCGCATTTTTTGGATTGCAATTGGAAAAGAAAACTAATTTTAAATCTGATCTAAGCATCGTTTTGATTGTAACACAAATAAGACTGATTTTACTTAGTCATCATCATCATTTTCTGCCCTTGTCCCATCCTCCCCTTCAGAATAATTTACTCCTTTCTTCTTCAAATCATTCTTTATACAATGCATCCATCTTTTTTTGCCTCTTCATCCGCCAACATGCATAACTATCACTGTTTTAGTCATTATTGGAATTATTCTAGTAGTACGATTAGTAGTAGGTACTGCCGAAACTGTCATTTTTTCCCAATGAACCTTCAACCTTATACTTTAGAAATAAAGTCGAAAATCTATCAAAGAAATCTGACAGATTGTAGTAGCTTGATGTGCAGGCGTCTGTACGTTGATTGTAGTTTGCCTTTTAAGTATAGCAGAAGTTCTACATCTTTATGCATTTACTGTCAGAGGACCACAGATAACCTCTCTGATTCATTATTACGAAGGCACGTAGGTACCTTCTGAGTGTTTGATAAGAAGTCTAGACGTTAGCTGCAGTTATCTAGGATACGAGGATGCTTGCTAGATTATTAACAACATTGTTTCCACATTTCGTGGAATCTGTTGGCATAGGATTCATAACAAAAACAAACCTGATACGCAATTTTATTGTTATGTTAGACTAGCTGCGTCCTGCGGTTTCATCCGCGGATATAAAAGTAGTCTAGGGTAAATGCTATTTTGCCGGGGTTGCGGTTTGTTCGAAAGAGATACTGCTGCCCCGGAACATAAAGGGTAAAAGAAGGAACATGGGTGGATTTTGGTTAGTAAAAGTCTGACAATTCCCTGAAGCTATTTTAAGATTTCCCATCCACAAACAAAAGGGTTTATGCTATCTACATACCAAATTGATCAAACACACAAACATGCAAACTTTCGCCTTCATAATATTAGTAGATTTTCGTTGAAAACAGATTATCAGAATATTGAATATACGGGCCACTGACAGTTATACTGTACCAAATATGAATTGTACTTTAAACTTTTGTTATTGTTCCACTTAATGTGTCTAAAGTCCGAATGGTTTCAAATTCAAAACACGAGAGCTACCTTTGCACTGCTCAGACCTGTTTAAAAACCACGGATAGACACTGGTTCGAAGAACAAAGCTAAATATTTTCGAGTCTATTGTATTTAAAAAAAAAAAAACCGCGACCTTTTTTAGTAGTCGTAATGGAAAGAGGAATGAATGAATAATTTAAATAAAGTAAACCAAATGTTGTAAAAACTTTTCATTAAGTATAGCTACAAAGCCTAATAAAATCCCTTAACAGCCACTAATGCTGCATGCCTGTGCAGTTTAATACACGAATAATAGAAATTTTCTAAAGTGCACCATCCAAATGTTGCACTTTAGAAAATTTGCCCTAAGCAAATGAACCGTGAAGTAGGTAATACAGATTGTCTTTTTTCCTTGCTTGTAGAAATTCTCAAGGATGTCCCCCACCCTGTGGTTGGCGAAGAGGTCTGTCAGAGCTGTTCTGCAATTATAGGCATCACTTCAGTCTATAATTATAGAAAACAACCTGACAATAAGAGGACTACGCTCGCTGTGGCGTCCGTCTGGCCTATCTGGGAGCGAATTGTAATCGAGTTACAGTGTCTTTGTTTTATATTTTTAAATTGTTGGAATATTCCAGAACGAATTTGTTTTTCAATTATTGCTTGACCCATATCCGGGTGGCGGCTAATTCTTATAGGTACTATAATGTAATAACGCAGCCTACGCACGAAGGATAAGATATTTATAAAAATATCTTAATGATAATTCAGATATTTCCTAACGACCTTGTGATAAGGTTTTTGATTACCTATCACATTTAATATTATCGAGTCATTTGTCTATCGAGGTATTTTAAGGCTTTATTGATTATTTTGTATCGGTTATCGACATCGGGAAAAAGTCTAGAAGCGTCAAGTGGATAATCACTTAATCACACAGTGGGGGTCGGTGTACTCATACATCAGTAAGGAGGAATTGCTTATGGTTTTGCTTTTGTCTATAATCAACAGCCTTTAATTTCCCTTCCACTACTGGTACATAAGCATCATCTCTATGAGATAGAATAGGCAGTTGTCCACCTACACTAACCCAGGAATTAAGGAGATATTAGGAAATAGAGCCGAGTTGAAAACCTCCTACTTTTTAGAAATTTTAATATGATTAATAAACGCACCTATATTATACTGTCACATTATTTCAGGCACAGAAGACCGATACTTAGAATAGTCTGGTAGAGGAGCTAATATTTGAAGTTACCTTCGCCACATCAAACTAGTTGAAAATAATCGCCACTCATGCAGATAACTTGAATGATTGAGCCTTAAAGATTACTCATAAATCATCTAATAACCTGTAAAGATTATATAATCAATACACGGTAGGTGTGTTTACTTCGGTGATTATGTTGAACAAATCCATTTTTACACTTGTCCAATTGACGTCATGAGGCTCAAATCAACTAAGTACTTGTTCTTAGTATTTTTCCGCATTATCTTCATTGATCTGGGGGCTCGTGGTTTAACAACAACGGTCACACGGTTCAAGCCTAAACTGCTGAGATTTTTCCGTGGCTAGGTGACCACTTATTACATAAATCGGGTTGTACATGTTAAACCTTTTACCCTTATCTTTGATGATCTATTTTACGGGTTAACCCTTTTAATAAGTAATTTTCTTGACCATTAAAATATTCCTGATTAACCAGAATGAAAGAGATAAAGCACCAAGCGTGGACTTCCTCAGTTGCTTTCATGCATTTTTGTGCGTGACCCGTTGTTGTGAATGAATTGTGTGCTTGAACTGTTTAGTATAGGGCGATAACCCCTGTAATGCGAAAAGACCTGTAATTAACCTGTACACTATTGTTTTCACTTAACCCTAAAAATAACCCGATTCCCGGGTCCAGGGTCCAGGATCTATTGGGCCTATTGAGGCTTACCCCTTATACCATCGGCAGCCACATTCTACTACTGCTGAGTGGCAGTGAGTGGAACAAAGCTACTGATGGTGATGATGGCACGATTCCAATGATGTTAGATATCCACCTACAAAATCAGGAGCTAGACATATGTAAGTAATTACATACAACTACGGCTTCGCGTCACTGAGACAACTTAATAATTGCCTAATCAAATAAGTACATACATCCATTAAGTAGTGAGTAAATAGAAAAGAGTCAAATCATCATTATAACTCAATTTATTGTCAAATAAATAATATTTTTAAATAATCATGCTGGCTGGTTTATTTTGTTTTATAGTGTTCTAGAATCGGCTGTTTATTTTATTCCTACTTGTTTGTATTGATACCAGCTATTGATTAATACCGGTTCTGAGCCTTTACCAGGGTCTCTACTACTAAAACATTGAAATCAGAGACTGATTAATCGAGATACAAGATTAATCATTAAATGGGTTAACCTTTTTATTAAAAGAATTAACCAATTAAGTATTGCTGGTTAACCCCAATAAAAAAATAAATCATTCAACGCGGGCTACTTTCTGGCATATTTTTATGTACAAAATTGAACTCTGTGCCTGAAGCATTACAGTCTGATTAACTCCATAATATGTAACAACTATCTAACCTAACCTAACCCTAAAAATGCCCCAATAAGCCTATAAATTGGCTTAACCCTTTACATTTATGGGTAACCCTTTAGAAATAGTACACCTACGGCCTACTCATACGTAAATGTATTGTGCCTATCTGCAACATTTGATAATGTTGGCTCCAGCATACATAAGTAATGTCCGCATAACATTAGAAAAAAGGAATTTACGTTACCTATTTATTTCGAACAATGGAAATAGTTGTGGACTCTAGAAATTACATTGCATTATTTGAATTGTTATACAAAGTAACTATGTACTACGTTAGTAGTCATTGCCTGCATATATTGTTATTGTAGGAACTACAAGTATGTTTATTTTGATTTTGTATTTACTTTCAGATATTGTAAGTAATTGGCCTACTGTACATTATAAAGTTTGGCTTTAGGTATAGGGGAATAGGGTAGTTGACATCACCAAACACACACACTCGCGGAAACAATAACTTTTACATTTATTTATTTAATGCAAATTATACATATGTACATGTAGGTACACGCTATGCTTACAAATGTGAGTAGGTACATGACCCTGCTGGGGGACAGAAAATATTTTAAAACTAAATAATAACATTGCAATGAAAACTCATTGCTAATTTTTTTTTAATTAATTAAACTCATATCAAGCCATAAACAGTATTTATTAATCGGATGTAACCATACCTTAACATTTTTTTTAAATAGTCTAATTGATATAATACCTATCGTAACGCATGTTATAAGTAGGTACCTTTACTTTTGGAACTCCTTGTTTTCGATTATTCAAAACTGTCTAATTAATTAGTGTCCTTGGCGTTCTTCATGTTATGGCGCCAGCTTTATTCGAGGTGTGATAACATAATATAGTATACTAGCTGTGCCCAGCGGTTTCACCCGCTGCCCACTTAGGGTTATGAAAAATAGATGTTGGCCGATTCTCAGACCTACCCGATATGTACACAAAATTTCGTTTAAATCGGTCCAGCCGTTTCGGAGGAGTATGGGAACGAAAACAGTGACACGAGAATTTTATAAATTAGATTTCAATCAGATATTAAAGATACCTACTACGGATCAGCTCTCACACAGGGTTCAGGAGGTCATAATACGCATACGGCATTACTGATATTTGTCATAATTATATTTATTTCAAGTAACACAAAGACTCATTTTAGGTAATAATTATTTGGTAGGGTCTGCCAGGAAACGATTAGTTTTTTATTACATTTTTAATTTTTTATTGGCCTTCTATGACCCACCGCTGAATAATGGCGCCTCATAACTTCAGGTATTATTCTACCAAGCCTAATAGAAAAAAAAAATGTTGTTTGTGTTAAAACATCAATAAATCAATTTAAATAGTTAACGTACGTAACGCTTTTTAATGTTTTATGTTAAATATGCAATATCAGCTAAGGTGAAATGCTGCAAAAAAACTGCGATGGGTGGCCGGTTAATAGGGTAGTTGACACCACCAATCAATTGATATACTTTTTATGAACTGTCAAAACGCGCTTCCCCCATAGATTTTGTATGAGACTCGCAACCGATGACGTCACTAAGTTGTCAAGTCAATGATGCAACTGGAGTGGAAGTGAAGGAATGGAGTTCTCAGGTCTAGAATATGATGTTCTTTCAAAAAAATTGTGTTTTTAAATTATTGGTTAATGGTGTCAACTACCCAATTGTGCCTTTGAGTGTATTTTTGAAGTTATACTTTTTTTGGCGCGATGGAGAAAATGATGAGAGTGAATTTCAGCCAGCGACATCGTGAAGTGCGTTCTACTAGGTGGCATGAAAATCGATAACTATGTTCAAGTTGTATATTCTCGTATTTTTATATTTAGAGTTTCATAATAAATAAATATTATTTTGGTGTTTTTATTAAAACAATTTCACATTTCAAGCAACCGTTGCCGAGGTTTGGAAATGGATGGGTTACCACACGGGGCCAGGCTAAGTTACCTTTGCCAAGGTTTGGAAATGGATGGGTTACCATACGGGGACAGGTTAACCAACCTTTCCCAAGGTTTGGAAATGGATGGGTTAGCACACGGGGACAGGTTAAGCAAACCTAGCCGAGGTTTGGAAATGGATGGGTTACCACACGGAGCTAGTTTAAGCAACCTTTGCCAAGGTTTGAAAATGGATGGGTTACCACACGGGGACAGGTTAAGCAACCCTTGCCGAGGTTTGGAAATGAATGGGTTACCACACGAAGCCAGGTTGAGCAACCCTCACCAAGGTTTGAAAATGGATGGGTTACCACTGGTGGCCAGGTTAAGCAACCCTTGCCAAGGTTTGGAAATGGATGGGCTACCACAGGGGGCCAGGTTAAGCAACCTTTGCCGAGGTTTGGAAATGGATGGGTTAGCACAGGGAAAGGTTAAGCAACCCTTGCCAAGGTTTGGAAATGGATGGGTAACCACACGGGGCCAGTAATAGAGTTTTATTCAAAGTTCCTTCGATCCTCGAATTCATACGAAAACGAAAACGGTGTCCTTTTGGTAAGTCCACAATCAAACAGAATAATGATGTTATCAATGACATAGGTATTTAGTTGCTATCACAATAATATGTTCTTTTCTGCTTATTGCTTCTACATAATAATGTCGATGTTTCACATCTGCGGTGCCAGGCGTTAATCACTACAGCATTTTATATTTTTTTTTTTCTAAAAACCAAAGATGTATAACTTCTAACGCGTGTACTTATGTACACACACCCCTTTTTTTTGAGTAGGTAGGTACATACTTAATAGCTCCGTATACTTTGTAAGGCAATAGTAACCTGTCACGTCAATCATTTGGCAAATTAATGACTCAAATATTAAATGATTAAAAAAAAACAAAATTTACAGTTTATTGAAAATTCATCGGATTTTCAGGCCCAAAAACAAAGTGGAGTTTTAGGAGAAGTTCTGCCTTGGAATTTTCTTTAACATTGGGCATCTCTTAAATGAATGCCTAAATATTCTCCCGAATAATGAGCTGATAGACACTGTTATCTACCTACACGATTTAGAAAAGTCAGAAATACGAAAAACCAGTGGAAATGATGCCACTACTTGACACAGTATTTATCTTCCAAAACTAAAATTAAATAGATGCTTAGTTGCCTAGGTAGTTACCATTATTTGCTACGAGAGAATACAATCTCGCGTAAATTCTATCTAACTCTTATCGCATAGCGGGACTTGCGACTATAATACGAATAAATAAAGCAGTCCAAATCCTAACTATCGTCGTGTGGTTTCGTTAGAATTCGATCGTGTTATAATGCCCTCGCCAGCACCAAGGCTGTATAGCACTGCTTTGTTTTGACTCGCGGTCATATATCGCAACGAAGCGCTATCGATCGTACGCTCACTGAGTTTTCCCGCGAAAATCATTTTAACCTTTTACAAAAAAATATCAATAAAAATGTACTCCATCGCTGAAGTTACTTTGGCTTTCGTTGTCCTCTACCTCTTTTCGTTCCTATTCGAAGTGGTGGCAGGATTAGTTGTTTAAACAGAAAATGAATTTATAATTTACTTTCTAAAATGTGATATTTCTAAAATGATAAGTTAGGTGTTTTAATTAGTTTATAAGGTATTTAGTCAAAAAATCAATGCAATTTAGGCGTATAAGAGTTAGGTATTATTTATTTGTGCACGATATTAAACGTTTTGAAGAATTAAACACACTAGACTGGACCAACTAAAAGGCAGCAATAAGGTATGTATTAATTAATGACTGTTTTTTTTTTGTAGTTTTGCTCGTTAATAGGCTATAAGTGGCTCTCCCTCAAAGCTTGCATTCAATAAGTGAAATTCGAAATATTTCCCTCTAAATCGATCGTTTTGTTCTACTTTACACAGCGCCATCTGTTATTTTATATTGTAATGACTTGAAGAACTGAATATGACCTCGAATGTTGGTGTTTTTAGTTGATTTTTTTCCTGTCAGGTATGGTGATATCCGTAAACATAAAGGATTCCAGAATATGACTTTCCATCTAAATCTTTATTATTAACTCATTTTGCCTCTTTGTCAATAAATGCGCCACGGCCTTTGCTGGCAGTATAGTAGACATCGGGTCAGTTGCCAAATATAAGAAAAAAATATCGAAGTGTCAAACGTAATGAAGTAGTGTCAAAATCAGCTGATTAAAATTGATTAAAAGCAGTGCAAGTGAACGTGAAGTTGAAAAATCATGTAAATATGAAATTTACCAAACTATGAATTAAAGTACAAGCTAAAAACGCGTCTGGCAAAAAATGGCAAACTGTAGTAGGTTTAAAAGTGCACGCACAGTTGAAAACAGAATTAAAACTAATTTCTGGTGCGCAGAGCACTTGGCGGTGTAGTGAATAATTGTGTTAAAATTTGATGCTGCCACACCACCAGGTGAATAGAAAATGCGTGAAATTACGTATAATGACGGCTTCAGCCCTGCCTTGTAAAGACTTTTGATAGAAATCAGCGTAAAATAGTTTTTACGCTGATTTACCGACTGGCTATCAAAAAAACACATCTAAGACGTACACACTACCTAGCGATGGCGTTATTAACGTTCAGGTATTATCACTGTGAAAGTAGATTAACCTCAAAATATGATCAAAACAGGAAATTGTCTATGTTTACTTATAAACAACAACACAACAACTTGTTTTTAGCTATCTGCGTTATTTATTGTTATTCTTGTTAATTCCAGGTATTTACACCAGGAAAACATAAGTAACCCTATAGAAAAAGTTCAAAGATCAAACAAATTCAACTGGAACAAGACAGCGGAAAGTCGTTGCACGATGCTGAACCTAAGCAGAGTCTTATTGAACTCAACCGAGCTGGGGCCCAACTTATAGAGCTGGTGTTTGAGCCTGATCTAGAGGTAAAGAACCTTATCTTGTTTTGATAAGGCATATTTTTATTGTCTTATCAGTATGTTAATTCCGTTGGCTCCTATACATGAGCCTGAAATTAGGTTGTAACGTTTGACGGGTTTAATGAATAGGTGGTGGCTTAGATACTTCTCATTGCAGCTTCGGCATTCACAGCTCGTATTCTTCTTCTTCTTCTTTATGTGGGCCCCGCTCCTTGGGGGGGTCCGGTTTCCGCACTTAGTCCTTGCAGTGGACCATTGTGCGTATCGTGCACAGCTCGTATTGTTAGGAGGTTCCTTTCTCTGGAGCCCTGACCGCCGGTAGATAAGACCCTGTTCATGATACTAAGGGGATAGTATTTTTTTTGTATTGTTTTCTGTATATTTTAATAAGGAATATATAAAAATACATAAATATATGTGTAAAAATTAATAAAAATGTTAATAGTGTTGCTGTAATTATATAGTATACTGAATAGTCAAACAGCTAAAATTAAATCCATATCATTTTGTTCACCACTGTCTTTTATCACTTTTAGGATGAACTCTGAGAAAACAATTTGTGTGAAAAACCCTTTTGTATTGTTGAAAATTTTGAGACTTGCCACATAGATAAATTATTAAAGAGACTAATAAAATTATTAGTTTCAAATATTGTCCCTTTAAAGTTGTGGTATTTAAAGTCATTAGGGAATTACAAAATCCATGCATAAGAAGTCCTAGTCAAAGTTTAGTAATATTTTAAAGTATAAAGAATTTATAAATATAAATATTGCCAATATTATGAATTAAGTAACACATTTTGTAGCCAATGTGAAGAAATAATTAATTAATTTTAAACATTATAAAGTAGTTGGCTGACCTTCTGTCTGTTTATACAGAACACATTGAGTAAGCATAGTTCATTAATTTGCAAATGAACAATCAAGTGAATCATTAAGTATGCCTCGCTTTGTTGTTTTGTAACACATTTGGAACAACTGCTATCAACCTTGTTACATTTTAACTATCTCTGTAACATTTTTTTGTTGGAAATGGACTTGCCGGTTACTGATACCTTTTTTTTGTGGATGGGAAATCATCAAATAACCTCGCCCACTCTAGGGGGAGCAGGGGAACCTATGTTCCTTCTTTTGGCCTTTATGTTCCTGGGACCACTCTTTCGAACAACCCGCAATTGCAGGCGGTGGTCAATTAGTGATATTCTTAATTGATATTTGCCTTAAAATATGTTTATTCATTGTCACTGATATGAAGCTTAATTTCTTATTAATTTTTGTTGAAAATCATTAGGACCGGAATAGTCGTTTTCTGCATCTAAATATAGAAAAGGTATTATGATTATATTTGATACACATTAAGCTTGTTTAAGTAGGCAATTTAAATTGTATTTAAAACACATCAAATGTCTAGGTTTAGCATAACAGTTGCTCAAAGAATAAAAATCCTTGAACGCGAAATTTAGTTGTTTGCATTAATTTTTATTATCCTTACTCAAGATATTCTCTGTTTAGCGCCTGTAATCAACGAGGCGCTAAACAGAGTTGGACCTAATAAGACACCCACATTTCGCCCCATAGAGCCATTGACATCAGGTCACAAAACCATACCTAAAAAACCCCAATAGTATTTTGTCCGACCGAATCGAAGCCAAGGTCTCATAAACAACAGAAGGTCTTGCGGACACTAGACCAAAAGCATTTTCATATTATTTAATACTTTATTTCTTTATAAAATTTCAGGATGGCGAAGAAGCGGCGGCCCTGGTGAAGGAGCTGGTGCTGATCGTGCAGAGGCTGGGCGCGTGCTCGGGCCGCATGGAGGAGGGCGCGCTGCGGGTGGACGCCAACGTGTCGCTCCGCCGGCCCGGGGACCCGCTCGCTACTCGCACTGAGGTACGGCCTTATGTCACAATCATACTCATAAATCTGGCTAATCTGGATATCAGCTGTCTAACGCGTAAGTTCCAATCTAGAAGTTAAGCATTTTGGAATCGTAACATTTGAAGATTTTGGATCAATTTACTACTTGTGTTATTACCAACTATCGATTAAAGATATAAAATGGAGGACGAGCTACCAGACCAGTTTGAGTTGTTTCCCAGATACGCCGGGGATTGCTAGAATCTGCGCTGTCTCGTGGTCTTTGTTTGCTCTGACTGCGTAAAGAAACATACAAAATGTTAATGATCAACAATATTTACTATAACATGAGCAACTTTTATTGCGCATTATGTATGACGCGATATCATTCAGAAAAAAATGTATGGTTTAGTTGAAGAGGATACCATAACTTCGTGTGAATTATTCCAATTTGAACCTTCTGTAACTGCCATAAAACCAAAGTAGACAACAAACATAAAAATACGGAAAAACCAAACACGTTGTAAGCTGTTGATACTGTTATTAATAAAAACATAATTAAACTATTAGGCGTGTTGTGGTAAAAAGTAATTAATATCTGTCTTAATGCTATAACTAGATGATTCAAATTTTTACAAGTATTTGGCACCATTGACGTCGATAATTTATGAATGACGTCAAATATCATTTATTTGTGTTAAACGAATACTAACACTGGGTTAAAAGTCGCTATAACATACTTGAATACATTATTAATCTGTCAATATGAAAACCCACTTAACTGGTTTTTCTGAATTACAGTCATTAAGTCGTATTATAAATTGGAATTTAATTTGTTTATACATTAAAGAATAATAATAGGAAGAATTCATTACGCGAGGATTATTTTAAATAGTTGTTAATTGATTTTTGGTGCCGCAAATAATTCCGATAAAAGGTGACACACAAATATAATTTAGATAATGGCGTAGTTTGTGATAGATGTTTTTGTTCGATTAACTGTCAGATTTCCACTGTCGTCGTTACCGCTAGTTCCATCACTCTATAGCAGGTCACGGCTGAACGAAAGGTTCTCCAATTTCACGCTACTGACCCGGCGGAGATCACCCCTGCATCTACCCTGAGGGCGTCCCACCCACTTGCCAATTCACGGTCTCTACTCAGGAACACGTCATATGCTCGGCCCGTAAACTAGCCTGCTTATTCTGTGAGCTACGACGACAACTTACGTGCCGTGCCGAACCACCTCGTTTTACGAGCGATGCCCGCTATATCAATTAATGCATCTATTGTCAATAGTGATTACGGGATCGGTGGTGACCCGTAATACAGGTTTTTCACTAACCTACTTCAGGCACCAGCCTCTCACAAACTTTACTTTTTGACCTTGCATTTCTGTAAATCTAGCATTAAGTAACTTGTGTAGAGAAAATAAACGATTTTATTATTAGATATTATTATTTCATAAAAGTTTTGAGTTTTTGAAATATTACATTAAGGTCGCGTCTTCTCTTTTCTCTTATGCTTACGTACGTAAGTAGTAGGTAGTTATTCCACTGTTAGCAGTTTTTGTTTTGCGCTATTTTCACAATATATCTTTTATATATATTTGTTTACATAATATATCTTCTTTATTTGTCACCGTCCTGCAACGTATTGTGCTCGTTTTCACAACTGTAGAACTTAGATATAAAATTGTTTGTCCACAATTATTGAGCAGGATCAACTTTCGTGTACCCACCAAAAGTCCAAGAGCTCCTATAACACCTTTGCGCCCCCCACTTCGCAGAACTGTCCTTGGTGCTAATTCCCCTATCCCCCGCCTATGTAAGTTATTGAACAGCTGCAGCGATCTGGTTGATATTCACTCCGACTCACTTAGTAGGTTTAGAAGCGTTATTTATAACAACTTGTAAAATAACTTTAGTGTTTAGGCTTACATGTTAATTTAATTTTAGTAAATTTTAACCAATATAGTTTTAGGTCTTAATATTATAGAGCTTTTAGTTTTAGGTCTATTCTACAAGCTTTGAAGCTTGTAGATTAGTTATTATAACACATTAATGCATGATGTGCTTACCTATAAGAAATTGGTACACTAGTCAATAAGTTTATTCGATGTTCTTCTTAACATGTACTGTGTATTCAATTGTTGGTGAGCCAAATAAATAAAATAAAATAAAAAATAAAATGTTCTATTCTTGTTGTTTCAGATCAAGAACATAGGTTCGGTGCGCGGCGTAGCAGGAGCCATCCGGCACGAGATCGACCGACAACAGACGATCCTGGACAGCGGGGGCCGCATCATCAACGAGACCCGCGCCTGGGACGCGACCGCCAGACTCACCATACCTATGAGGGACAAGGAGGTCGTACAAGATTACAGGTAATATTCCTCACACTTCTTTAAGCTATGATTAGTGGCGTTCAAGGACTGAAAAGCGATGTGTTGGTTGTCCGACGGCGAGGTGGGCAGAAAATATTGTTGCCATAGCGGGCATATCACTGGAACGTGAAGCTCACAGTCCTAGAACTCTGGTGATTTAGAACTGTCAAAATCACAGTAACTTAACTAAACTAATGCCATTGCAATAAGTTTGCTGTTGGTGCTGCTACCGACAAATCTGTCAAAATCCTAGTACATACCTGAAGGGCTACTATGACATCTTAAAGCAATTCTTATTCCACTGAGTGAAAGAGATGGTGCTAGACACCCTGTATAGCTCTGTCTCTTTCCTTTGTAGGGTAGCTAGTCTTTACTCTTGAGATAATAAGATTGCTATTGGGTTATTACACAAATATGTAAAAGAACTCTAGTTACGAACCACACAACACTGACATGGCGTGTCGTGCCGCTTCTAAAGGTAGCGTTAGCAGTAAAAAGTGTCAAAATTTAAGCATTAATTTCAATTAAACCATTACAGGCACTTTAGGTGTGTCTTATTTTAGTCATAAAATAAAAAAAAAACTGCCACAGTACCAGTAACAAGACATAATATCTTGTGAAAGTACTGTAATTCCCGTTTCAAAGCGTACATACCTATCTATGAAGAAGAACGGGCAAGACTACTAGCCCTAAGATGCAAAAGACGTATTTAGATCTAGTTTCCACGGGGTTGCGGGTTGTTCGGAGTTACGGGTTGTTTGCAATAGAACATAGGCGGGTTTTAGTCAGTACAAGTCCGACACTTCCCTCAGAGCGGGGGAAGTTATTTGGTGATTTCCCATTCGAATAAAAAAAATCTAGTTTCCAAGGCGGATGGTGTCAGGAGAATTATGTCAGACCGACCCACCCACCCGGCGCTTCTTGTGCTCTGTGATCAAGTCATTTACATTGTTGATTAAACACACTGTGATAATCAGTTTTCTGACATCAGTTTATCTACATATGGTTTTGATGAAAATATCTTCTTTGTTCAGGTACATGCCGGAACCAAACCAACCTCCGCTGCGCGTGAACTTAACTACCAACAGAGATCACAAAGACGTTATAAGCGTACCTCTCATACATGACAGAATACCAGAGCTCCCAGAACAATCCAGGAAGAGACTCATTGAACAGTTCCAGCTACGCCCAGAAACAGCCATACAATTGGTTAACGAGCCAACGCTAATGGAATATTTCAAACATTTAACATCAGACAAAGCCAGAAATCCGACTAAAGTTGCTTATTTTCTAATAAATGATCTAGTAACTGTACTTAATAATAGAAAATTAGATGCTGTTAGATTAAACAACTAAAGGAACTGACTGACATCCTTTTGAAGAAAGACATTATTTTAGAAATTTGTTGAAATGTTCTGGATGAACTGATAGTGACGTATCAGATTGGAAGTTGTAGAAGAAAAAGGTTGGAAATTGACAAACAATGAAACAGAACTAACAAAATTATGTAAAGACGTCTTAGAGAATAATCCTAAGTTGGTGAATCAGTATAAAAACGGTAAAACCAAAGTATTTAAAGCACTTTTAGGAATATTATCTAAGAACAACAATAAAATTGATATGTCTGTAGCATCTAAGATTATGGAAGGGTTATTGAAAAAGTGATAATAAATTAAAAATCAATATTCGGTCTTTTATTTCTATTGGTCCTCTAAACCATGTTTCCTACGCGTGAGCACCATTGCGTTGAAAGTCGCGATGCGTTAACTCGTAGCATTGTGCGTCTAAGCAGGTGTATTGATTTGTTTTACCGCAATCGCTGACGCAACACATGTGTTCATTGACTCGAATCTTCCGTGGCAGTTGGGAGAATGTCATCCTCACTCAAATCTTGCTGATGGTGGCAGGTGTCTTCATAATGGTTAAGTTGAATGGTGCTGATACATGCGTCATGTTCATAAACGGTGACAGCACCCGTGGGGGCTGATAATCTCCTTACTGCCACGGTTTTTTTTTCAAATGTGTTTATTTTTTCCTCTGGACGTCATTACTTGCACGTCTTTCTACATCGTTCTCACTTATATTTTTGATCTCAACAACTGATGTAACCAAGATTTTGTAACAATATTTCAATTTATAAGCGTGTCCGTGAAGTTAATTGTCCATCCTTCTCCATACAGATTTGCCCTTTGGAATTTCACAAGTTATTATGCCCTGTGACTGTAGCATCAACTTTTTTATTTTATGGTTATTAAAAATTGCCAGTAATAGTCTAATTGAAATGAAAGCTTCGAGTTTGAGTTTACCGTTCAGACGTATTGGGCTGCCTCAAGGCTCAACTAATGGGCCGCTCAGGGATTCATGTCATTTTATACTTTGAACTACCCTGGACAGTTACACTGATGGCAAGATTAGCCTATAAGTATTTGCCTAAATACGACTTTCATAAGTCATATATGTATATACAAATTTCGATTGATCGGCGACCATTTTTTAGAGTTACCCAAAAGGGTAAAACCGGGAACGGGATTGTATAAAAGTAAAATATTTAAGGGGGTGGGCATTTTACTTTGATTGATAATGGTATGGAATCCTTTGTGTGCAGGTCCAACTCGCACTGGGCCGGTTTTAAGGGTTCCGTATCTCAAAAGGAAAAACAGAACCCATAATGGATCACTTTGTTGTCCGTCAGTCTGTCAAGGCCCTTTATCTCGGGAACGCGTGGAGGTCTAGGGTCCCTTAGAGCTGTGATAAAATCAACCTTCTAAGTCTACGAAAGTCTGTCTAATCAAAAGACGTCTAATCAAAGCATGTCGCAAATTTGAACGGAACCCTCCGACTCGCTCTTGGCCGGTTTTTAATCTATGACATGACACCTACAAACCCACCACACTATTCCCAAACTACCAAAACTTTTAAAAGCCAGTTAACTACACAAAGTTAAATTCCTGCCAGGGTCGGAACTGACGACCTACTCGTTATTTAGCAGGCAAACACAACTCCCTGTCTTAAACTCTTTTAGCTATTCGCCTAACATGTTTAGTAATTTGCGGTAATTCCTAGATGTCTACAACAAATGGCTAATTGCTTTTTGTAAGGCTCTATCAACTACCATACTAGAGTAAATCAGAAAGATTCATTGCCCGTAAGACGACTTTCTGAACCAAGCTGTTAAATAAGTACATGTGTGACAGTCATTTACTGAACCACCTCTTAGATAATACGTGAAATATTTCACTGTGTGACTTTGAAACGATGACATCCACAATTTATTTACATACACACTTGGTATGCAGCTCAGATGAAGGTTGTTTGTTGACGATACTTGTTGACGTGTGTCCCGAATACGACACAAAGCAAGTCGATATAGGGGCGCGACGTTTTAATTTGAAATGTTCACAAATATGATATTTTTATTTATTGCAAATTCCTACTAATATTATAAAAGCGAAAGTGAATTTGTTTGTTACGTCTTCACGCTTAAATGGCAAAACCGATTTTGATGAATTTTGATACAGAGATAGTTGGGACCCTGGAGACGGAAATAGGCAATTTATATTTTTTTAAAGTGAGAAATGAGGGATAAAGAGGGAAGATAAAGGAAAACTTTGCTTTGCTATTACAATAAATAAGGCGCAAAGGCAAACACTACAGGTAGCAGGTACCTGCAAGTCAGGAAAGGGAATCTATGTTACCCCGAATTAAATGCGAGCGAAGCTGCGGGCAAAAGCTAGTATTTCATATTTTGTGTTTGTGTGTGTGTGGTGATATTCGACCACACTTGGTCCTACATCTCATCACTGTTTCTACGAAAACAAGGAGACTGTAAGGTAAAAGATGAGCACTGCACGAGGTCAGTACTTTTGGAGTTGGCCCATCGTCTCGTGGTTGACCAGGCGTCCACCCAAAAGAACTGGTTAGGCTCAGCATCGCACAGGCGATACCGTGTGACGCCCTGTTTGTTGCAAAGGTGTTGCCCTGCTTGTGACGGTTCCACCACACGTTTACAGCTGGATGCAGTAAACGAGTGAAAGCTAGGGATAGGTTCGTTGGAAATCTAAGGTCAGCTCAAGGTAAGCGTGTCAAAAGCTTGCTGCTAAGAGGGTAATGCTACTCCGCCACCGAATGCTGTTTACTGGCTGATCCTAAACCGAAACTATCCAATACAATGCTTGTGTGTTTGCAGTTTAATTGAAAAAAAAAAGAAAACGGCTCTCGTGAAGGCGATGCTGAACAGCGTTAAGTGTGCTGCGTTTTTGTTTTCCTATTTTCTGCTTGTGCCGTGTTTTTGATTTCCTATTTTCACTTGTGTCAATTTTTTCAAGTTCGTGTGCTCAATGTGTAGAAAAAACCTGTTATCAACATTTTTATGCAGGGTCACCATGCATGGTAAATTGTGAGTTTTTACCCATAGCTGGCGCTAACACTGTCGCCTCTCATTAGCACGCGAAGGCGAAAACAAACAAATCAGAACTTTGATAATTATAGAACCATGGTTGGATTCGAAGACTTTGAACAGTTACGCACAATTAAAAAAAATATAATAATGTGTAATCAAAGTGCGTATGTCTGACAACCCTAATTATATTGTTGAAAGCATACATAAATCTATCCAATAATTACTTAGTCAGAAAACACGCAGAGTTACAAAACATCGGCCCCGCCTCCATTGTCGCTATCCTGTCATCAGTCTGACCGGCTCATTGAGCTCAGAACAATCAACGACTTCGATCAATCACAATGTGGACACAAATCATTACTTTTTCTGCTGTAGTGGTAGTCGTTGTGGGAAAGCTAGATTTATCTAGTACACCTACAGAAATGAACGAAGAAGATCAAAAGAGAGGCTATAAGATTATCTACGGTGACGAAGATATGACAGTAATCAATCAAGTGGTTTCTGAAGCAGAAAAAGGTAACGTGTTGAAGAATAGAGTTAACTTAAATGAAGCTATAAAGCCACTGCCAGCTGAAGATGTGAAGTGTCTGATGTCAGTCAATCGATATTGTTCTAAGAAGATGGGAGCTATGAAAAGTGAGTAAAATGTAAATGACCTAGTTCTTAATAAGACGGTTTATATTCTCTGAGATTAGAGAGATTATGATAATATAATTAGAGAGAAATTAATAGATTAGAGAGATTATGATAATATATCCACATAAGTAACAAAACTACTGAATATGCTATGTCCTACTATGTGTTATTTTATGTTTTAACAAATTGTTAAAATTAAATCCACAGGTGTTTTGATCCAAGCAATTAAAGAGGACTGCGTTAAATGTTCGTCGAAGCAAAAAAACGAGGCTGGTATGGTGATAGCATCAATGATGGCTCACGACCCAGTCGCATGGAAGCTCTTCCTCACCAGGTACGACGGCCTGGAAAGGGTTCAGAGGATACTAGGATAGACGACCAATAAATCATTATCTAAATATGAACTAGGTAGCTAATCAATGCGCAAGCCATAGTAAGTGAACTTATGTGGTTAACAAAAATGTTGTTCTTGGAATTGTTTGTTAAGTGTATAATAACATTGTATTTGAATTCAGCTCATTTCTGAGATTATTGGAAATTAGGATTAACGTAGGTCGTGGTCCAATTTCGTTAAGTACTTTTTTGACAACGGATTTTCTTATTATTAGTTCAAGTAATTGCAACTTTCACTACGCAACGATTTTTGCCAAAGCATTTTGTGTAGTCGGTTATAGGAGATAAGAAAAATGATCCACTCTGATATTTTTATAGATCTGCACTTGAAATAAAGCCAAAAGAAAAACCCAAAAAAGAGGAAGAGATTAAATTGAAAGACATAGGTGAGCCAGAAGAAGTAATAAGATCATCTCAAAATAGATACATGATGCCTGGCGTCCACGTTAGAGTTAAGAGATACGTTGCTGAAAAGATACCGTAGTCGTATGATATTATTTGTAGCTCATACCTATTTGTACGTGTAGATGTATTTGCCATGTAAGTAAATAATTGAAAGAAAACTGCCTTTTACTGTGGTCACAACGCGTATTGCTTTCCGGCTGTTCATTTCTCCATTTCTGTATTTAATCGTGGCAAGGGAAATGATATAATCGTGTTGTTATTTTAACATCCTCCGTGATTTGATCACATTCCTTAGGGATTTGGCCAAATCCCTGTTTTTATCATATCCCTACGACATATAGGTAGACGATTTCCCTGTTACCTAAATTAATTTATGTTAGATGTTTTTAAACCCGTCTGACAAAGAAATACAATGACAAACAAATAATATTTTGACAATATCCCGAAGAATGTTCATTTGCTCATACATATTACATCGATATCGAAATTCAGTTAAACTGGAGCCCTTAAACATTTGATCTACCTCTAGGTCCTACAGAATAAAAATAACGGTTTTTAGCTGATTACAATTTACCTCTAAAGCATGTTCCTAACCTAGGTACTCAACCGTAGTTGCTAAAATTCGAGGCTGATGAAATATGCAAAAGGCAACAAAAAAATAAGTAAAGATATGCTCCAAGATTTTAATACTAACAGCTTCCTCAAAAACATTGTGGGTTAAAGCGATTCTTTGTGAGATACCTAGTCTTATTCGGTATGTTGTTCGATCTCTGTATGTTCATTCTTCAGCAGAATTCTTGGTACCTTCGTCAGACTTGGTGACGTTTGTTTCTTTGTTGTCTTCAATTGGCTTACTTGATAAGTATTTCATTTTGTAGCTCCCATCGGAATTGTATCTAAAAATAAAAAAGAAAACTTAAAATCATTTCGATTTTCAAAAATAGATTCAGACCATTTTCTCTATTGAGAGAAAATGATCTTTTATTTTATTTTTTCTATTGAGAGAAAATGCTCTTTTAATCTATTTTTTAAGGAATATTATTAATATCTATATAAGTAATATTATATTTGATTATATATCTTAGTATTATGTATTTATACGGGTTGTTCGAAGAATTTTTTTTTTAAATAAACAGTGCCTTTTTATTTTAATTTAAGTATGTTATGATGTTTTCTTATGTTGTCTCCTGTGTGTACATAAAATATACAATAAATAAATAGCATGAGTGTTGATTGTCTATATACTATCATTATAAGTAAATTATAATTTGCTTAATAAACTATTATATGTATACAAGAGGTAGTGGTCAAAGCATACATACAGTCACAAGCAAGAATATGTAAACACTCACCAAAATTCAAAAAAGCCTTTTTAAGATTTTACTTTGAGATTAGACTATATTTTTCTATGGCTTTCCAGAATACTATATTCGTGGAGCTATAAAACGTTAATCATTGCAGTAGGAAAAAATCGCTTTTGAATTTTGGTAAGGGTATAGGTATATGTTATTCCTCGTAACTGTATACTTCACCAGCAGCCACGACACTGTACGTTTCCTTTCGTAGGGATGTAACGCACCTGCTTCTATACTTTGTGCTCTTTTTGTATGGCGTGACTCGTGACCCTATCAGTTCAAAGTACTCGTATATGGATTGCACGAGTTCTGTATCACCTATTTTAATCGTCGTCAACGAGGCGACAACCCTATGACGTAAGCAAGTGGCACCTGCAAGGCGTCGCGTACGTCCGGCATATCCCTGCTTTTGGGGAGTTCTATTGTTCTAGTAACCATAGACAGGGTTTTTTCGTTTTGCAGTTTGGTAAACTTCGAATAATTTCTCTGGCTCTTGAGGTCAGGTTTTTAGTAATAACTAAAATACGCCCATGTTCCTTCTTTTGCCTTTTTGTTCTGGGGCCGCTGTATCTCTTTCGAACAACACTCAACCCCGGCCGGACCAGAAACAGGGCTACGGCTCATTGTAAATTGACCATCGGATTGCATATATGCTATCTCATTTCAATGCCTTTACGACGCTTATAGCGTGTTTTGCAGTATGTAGTTGCTGAAGAATCTTGAACCTATCGAGTTGAAGCGATGGTGATTCCGTGGCGCGCATAAATGTACAGAATGCCTAGGATGCACCGGTCTTGAACGTTCTATAAGCACGTCTTACCCAACAGGCTACCACTTAGAACATTATCAGCATCTCTGTTCCACCCACTACTGAGCATGAGCCTCTTTTCTATATCATTTTCAGTGGCCTATTCGAGTCTGACCAGGTGTCACCTGTTATCTTCTAAATGTCATTAGCTTACCTGGCTATTAATCTTCCAATACCTTGCACCTCTAGAGGAGGATGGACCTAGGTTCTTTAATTCTAAAAGTAGTAATAAACAAATATCTTACTTCTCCTCTAGTTTGTCCCAGTCATCGGGTCTATGGTCTATGAGGTAGTGCATCACTCGGTCAGAACCATCGCGTTGTCTATCTGTGCACTTTTTGCAGTCATTCTCTATAGCATCAGGAATGTTCTCTGCGTGACGAAAATATAAATTGACATAAAAAATATGTTATTGAAAACTGTTAGTGAACTAAATCTAACAAATAAAAGTTAAATTCTTTCAAGCTTTGTAAGTGATAGTTTGATTTAGCACAATTTTCAATATTAAAAGCTTTATCCTGCCCTTTTCTTACAGCCTGATGGGACGGTAAGTAAAAATTCGGCAACTTCCAAAGTCTGGACTGTTACTGAGAAATTACTAGAGTTATATACATCCAAGAACACTTTTCCCGACTCGGGAATCGAATCTAGATCGCGACCACTCTGAAGACCACGAGCCATTTGGTCGCGAGCTGATTTTTCTATTTGAGAGATATTGCACTTTTGTTTCAACGTCATTCCAAGACCATCACCGTAAGATACCATGACCTCTTACAACAGTATTGTTTTAATATAACTTTAGCATAAGACAGGAACTGTACATTCTGTATCTTCTCACGAGATATAAAAGTAATATTGATAAAAGATCCGATTTACGTTGGTTAAGGATAATGGCAAGTAGCGACTACAAGAACAGTGGAGAGTGGCCACAACCTAGACAGTGATTGATAGTGGTAGCCTAGTACATTAAAGCAATGATGGCCTAGTGGTGTCACTGTTGGACTGTCAGGTTAAAGGTCTCAAGTTCGAACCCAAGAAACACACCTCAGATGTGTCAGAATCATGAGAGTATTGAATAATAGATTATCAAAGAAAACATTATGAAGAAACTTAAAATGTCTAAGAGATATTTCTCGATGCATGTATAGCCACGACGGAGGCTCATGGGCGGAATAAAATCTCTGACTTACAAACTTTCAGAAAAACGAAAAAGAACTGTCCACTGTACTTTTCTACTTCACTAAACATTTGACCAATATAAGTGCATTGACCATATTGCTTTCGATCTTTCGAGATAGTGACACATGGAAAACATATTGCTCAACGTTTTCGTTTCACCGTCGCCAATTAATGGCACTTACTTTTCAATTCCTTCCCATCCGCCGTACAGGGTCCAGCGTCCATCAGACACTTGACGTAGCCCGTCAGCAGACGCTCATTGTTCAGGATCTCGTCCAGATCAATGCCATCATACTTGGTTGTGTATGTTGACGTTTCAATAGCGTTGCTATAAATTGTCATGTACATTAGGAGCATCATCGCTAATGTTGAATACATCATCATTCCTGTAACAATGAATGGTTTATTTTATTTCATCATCACCATTTTTTATGTACGGAAATTAGAACTAGGGTAAACAAAAGTAAATGAAAATAACGGGAAGTTTCAAGTAAACGTTTTGAAATATCCTTGAAAAGGCTGTAAGCACAATGGTCCCAGTGTCCTAGAGTTGCAACCTCAAACGGTTTAAAAATATAGTTATCAATAAGGTCGAGATATATTTAAGCTGGTTAAAGTTCTCTGCAGCGGCAGCAGAGCCAGCGCAAGAAGAGCAAGAGAGAAGATAAGATGGCGCAAGCGTATCGACATTTTGCATCCCACACTAAAAAGGCTACCCACCTTTCACGGAAACAAAGACATGCCGTCCGGTCTTTTGCCACCAACGCGTGCTAAGTTATTGGGTTCTAATACAGCTGGTACGCCAACGGTCACAAGAGCTTTAATTAGTGACGTTTTTAATTGGGAGTGGATAGTATAATTGATGCATGTTTTCGATTACAAACTCCAAAACTGTAGTCATCACAATTACGGATCTGGTACGTGGTGATGCGACACGCACTTGGCCGGTTTTTGCTAACGCCTATTAGAAGCACAAACCGGACATCATTTTTCTTATACGAAAGTCAGTACATCTGACTTTCGTATAAGAAAAAACTGGGAATCCTCAAACAGTTGGTTGAGAGCCTTCCGTAGTTACTTACTTTAAAGTATTTACAATGTAGCTTTGCTCGTGGTTTTTGTTTTCGCACTATACGATTGAAGTTGCAAAAGAACCGGGGTTTGCCGGTAGTTCGAAAGAGTTACCGCGGCCCCGGAACATAAAGGACAAAAAGGAACATGGGCGGTTTTAGTCAGTAAAAGTCTTACACTCTCTCTCTCTCTCACTCTCGCTTACACTCGCGCTCCGCCCAGAGCAGAAGAAGTTATATGACAATTTCCAATCCGCAAAATAATGTTGCAAAAGAGTATTTAATCTCGTATTTCTACTAGGCGCTATATATCTTCAGAAAACCTAAGCTTTATCTGTTCTACTAGCTGGCGCCCGCGGCTTATATCGAAAAAAGTATCCTATATGTTATGTCAGACTAAAATCTACCTCTGTGCCTCAAGATCTGTTCAGCCGTTTTGATGTAAAAGAAACAAACATCTATACATCCTCACAAACATTCGCATTTAATTAGTAGGAAGTAGGATTCTACTCTAGATATTCTGTTTATTTATATTCTATTCTATTATAAAAAGTCAAATTGAATTACATAGTCAGCGGCATGCGTAACTGGCAAGATATAAAAAAAAAACTAAATTAAAGTAATTTTTCATCCCTTTCATCCAAAACCCCAGTTTCTTAATTGTGAGAATAGCTAACTAAATGGGTGCAAAATCGATTGAGCGCTTTCCATGTACTTAGTCACAATCGAGCGTCAAGTGCTCCTGGGGTGGAACAGACAGAGTGACTGATCTGTGTGCTTTTCTTTCATGGCCTTTGTGCAGTAAAGGGTACTCATCTAACATAATCTACCCAGGGCTGTATATTGTATAGTTGTGAAATTGTGTAAGAAAACGAAGTCTTGTTAATGGCATCTCGCAACCTATAAGGTTTTCGACTGTCAAGGCAAAGAACTTAAAAAACTAAGCGACTACATGTTCAGGGCACCTCTTGTGGGGCCTTCCGTTTAGAGCGTCTCTGGGAAGACAGCAAAGAGACCGGCTTGATCTGAGAGAGAAACCGAAGTTAGGTTACTCAACCCTTAAATAGGATTACCCTCTGTTATACACAAACAAAATAGTAGTAATAAACAAAGAGGCGCTTAGGATACCAGTCAACGATATAGTAACGTAGAGCTAAATTGTGTGTATGTATGTGTTTCTTTCAGTGCGATGACGTGTTACTTTGACTTCGGTGTCATAATGGCCAGTGGGCTCAAAAATTCACAGGCTGAGAAACTGAGAGCCAGTTGTGCAAACAACGTCAAGTCCCCAACATTATCGACGGTTATTATTACCCGACAACGGCAAACCCAAATAAGGGTTGGGGGTGTGTGTATGTTCATCTCATCTTCTTATACCCTAATCTACTTATCGGAAGTCGACAAATTATGTATTGTTGGAAGCCGCTGAACATAGGCTACGTGACGTGTCACAAAATCCAAGTCTGCCCTCTGGCGGACAAGAAGGCACGTGTTACAAAAAATATTACGACACCTTTTTGATATTATTTGAAAGGGTTACCTAGAATGTATTGTTTTGTTAGAATAAGTGACATCCGACCTATCCTTTGAACACCACTATGAATATTATTTTCTTATTTCATACTTTTTCAGTCGTGATTGTAAGTAGTTATGTTTTAGTTTTTGTTTTGTTTCCTAGCACTCTGTGACTTATCGGGTTTATTAAAATGATATTAAATACAGCCATTAACGAGTCGGGATCACACAATTTATTCTGGTTCCGAGCTTATTTTTTTTACGCAAAATATATCTACTTGCGTAAAGGCACGTGTAGTCGGAGCGAGTTTTTTTTGGCCATAATAATAGGTATTTTCAAGGCCACTGAACCAAACATGATAGTAAATAAATAGGCATCATTTCAGATAGCTCTTTTAACCGACGCCGCGAGCCGGTCACGATATGGTAATAAAATCTAAATAAGTAAATAAAAAACTTCTACGTCCTTGAAAAGCGGTTAGTGAGTCACCGAGGCCTAAAATTGTGTCAATATTCTAACCTATTTACATGACTCCTACATTCTCCACCCAAAGTTACCTGAACAAGAAGCTAAGATAATAAAAAGGTTCTGTTATTATTGTTGCCAGTGTCATACCTACAGATATTTTAATATGTCAATTATTTATTTATTAATATTTCATTTACATCGTTTTTACAGGTGAGAAACCTAATATAGAAATCCTAGTCAGAAATAAATCAGACTAACGACTCCGAGTATGGCAACACCCAAAAGTTATAATACAAAGGACAATATGTTAAGTGTCACTCTGATATTCCACCAACGATATATTTAATTAATTTTTACTTACCAATAATACCCAAAGAAGGGAAGGGATATACCGTCGTTCACGGGACTGTAAATAATGAATTATTGAGGTGACATTAGGGCAGCATTCTTATATAGTCTGTAGAAAATAACTTAACGAGGGAAAAATCAAGCGTTGTTATCTCAAATCATTGTATATAATAGTTTAACAATCTAAACAACTTGATGTTCGTTATTGACGATGGCTTCCTACTTACTATAATTTCACTCATGGAAACGCGATCAACTCATGTAAACCAAGATTTGCTGTCAGCTGTCAGTGTCAATATTCCATAATGACACTGACTGATCTTATACGCTCCTATAAGTACGGCCAACGAGAAGCGATACGAAAGGTCATTAACCTAAAGAACAACTGTGGCGTTGACAATCTAATATTTAGCTCTTTCCATCTTGTGCCTTTGTCGTAATGTCTCGTTCTCCCAGCAAAAACATGACAATGGGTTTAGCATGGGTTTTGTTTACATTTAGTATCGCTTCTCGTTGGCCGTGCATAGTTTAAATGATCATGTTCAGTTACTATGAATACTGAATCGCGACAGTCAAGCACACCGAGGACGGTGGTACCGCGCCCGTTTTGCGTTTGTCTTTGTATCGTTATTGCATCGCAAAAAAAAAGTTAAAAAAAGAAGTAGCCCTATGGAATTGGAAGGTAAACCAATCCAGCTTACATCAGCTGATTAAAACACTTAGCGGTGTTATTTAAGCTTTTAAACTAAAGCGTCTTAAACATGCCTTCTGCCTCTAACTACATATTATTATTATCTGCGTCTGCCTAGCCCTTTCCCAAATATGTTTGGGCTACCTACCATTAGATGCAGCATGGTAATTGAGATGCGTTTTAAAGAGGCAGTCATTGTGAAAGGATTTAGGGCGCTTTCAATTTAGACGTTTCGTGTCGGACCGCTACGGTGCCGAAGCGGTGCGTGTGTCGTATAGCGCACGGACGGTCGTTTGTTTTCATACAAAGCGCGCGGTGCGGCGTCTGCGGCAGCGTTAGTACTACGCTCGCTCGACGGCAGGACGACAAACGCAACGCGTCAACTGTATGAAAAAAGACAACCGTCTGTGTGTAGTCCGACAAACGCACCGCTTCGGCACCGTAGCGGTCCGACACGAAACGTCTAAATTGAAAGCGCCCTTATTCTCACAAAAAGGACGTTAAACAAATTATGATGTTGTTTCTATTATGGCAGAGCAATGCCGGAAGGATACAATCCGAATTAAAGTCATTATTCCCGAACCGAAACGAACGGAATATTAATAAAACATTCGGATTTTTCGTCCAGACGAATAAAAACTTCTAGATAACGACATGTTCAGCCTGGATTTCTGCCTGCTACCAGTGGTAATGTGTAAGTTTTTGCCGCCCGGGCCCATCCGGAAATTCGCTGTCCTCTCTATTGGCATCAATAATAATTAAAAGAGGGATATAAGTGTTTCTGAACACCATTATAACAAGAAAAAAAAGTTTAAGAGGAAGATTTTTTTGTTTCAAATGGGGCATAAAACAGAACTTCCTTATCTAAATAGGACCTTGGTTTAGCTAGAAAATGCAAATCAAATGATTGAGTGCCGTTTTCCTGATCTTGATAGTCATGGTGCAAGGGCACTCAGTAAACGTTACATTATCATTATTATGCGTAGAATTATAAAATGATTCATTGAATTTCAGAGTCGAACAATGTAGGTAGTCTTTTTTGTGAATCTCGCAGGTCAACTTATGTTAAGGTTAAGCAGCTGACAACCTCATCAGCTGCTTAACTGGGCGCTATGTAGCCGGCTTTCGGGAGGCTATACAAGGACGTACCTATGTATCTTGACACGCTGAATGCAATTTTTGGATCATTGACGATGGCAGGCCCAGATGGAGGCTCCCGCGCACCGAGGGTTCCATAACCTCGGTGCGCAAAACCAACTCGCACTTGACCGGTCAACCGACTCGCACAAACTTGTAGGTAACTAAGGAAAACTCTGAACATTGCTCCTGCTGTACATAGTCGGTCTTGATGAAACGCTCGGGTGATGGTGACCACTACTGTGACGATCGGCCGCAGGAGACGATGGTGTACACTGTGGGGGTCAGCCCAGCTTGGGCGGAGCACTACTGTGCCTTCGTAGAGGCGATCTCTGGTTCAGTCCATGGTCCGAGCGAGAGGGAATGGGAAGCGGTCACCTCCTACTGTGAAGCAATTATACTAGCGAAGGAGGTGGCTGGACGTTTGAGGGAGAGAACCTCAAACCAACCCAGCCGCCACAGGAGACGCTCGGGCTTTGGGCGCCGACAGACGGACTCCCGGCCACCCGTTGTGGACGCACCCGCTGTGGACGGCGAGCAATGGGTAGCTCACCATACGGCCTTCTATTGACGACAGGCAGTGTCGTCGGAGCGTTCTTGTTTCAAGGGCGCCTAAAAGAGATGTCAGCAAAGCAGAGGGGCCTACCACGGCGACCGCCTGCCAGCATTGCGGGTTGTTCGAAAGAGATACTGTAGCCCCAGAACATAAAGGGCAAAACAAGGAACATGGGTGGGTTTGACACACGACACTGGAAGTTATTTTATGATTTTCCATCCGCAAAAAAAATGCATAACAATTGGGTTAAATGCAATTTCTTGGTCATTTACAGTTTCTTACTTATATTCTAAAAGTTTAGTCTTATGGAAAAAGTCAAATTGAACACTTTTAACAATCATTTGCGACCTAAGATATTTGAAAAGTATGTATGTGGGTACCTCATGTGCATGAGGCGTTAAATTGTAGGTCTCATGTGACAAGTTCCAAGGTGTGTAATGTAGGTAATAACAGACTTGAAGCCTATCGACAACCTATTATACAGTCGGCCATGATTACTCCAGTCTGCGCTAAGAATGTGGGAAGTTCAGCAGTTGATATAACGTGCACTCATTTCGGCAAAAAGGTAAGAGTGAATAAATTGTTTTTAAGATGTGGTGGTGATGGTTGTAGCGGATTTTGGTAGAACTTGTTTGGTATTAGGCCTGCAACTTTGACCGTTTATACATTTACTAGTGACGGGCCTGTTGGTCTAGTGGTTAGTGGCCCTGACTGCTGAGCTGGAGGTCGTGGGTTCGATTCCCACCCAGGACAAACTTTGTGTGATGAGCATGATTGTTTGTTCTGTGTCTGGGTGTGATTTTATCTATAATATGTATGTATTTATAAATTATATAAGTATGTATATCAGTTGTCTGGTTACCATAACACAAGCTCTGCTTAGCTTGGGATCAGATAGCCGTGTGTGAGTTGTCCCAAGATATTTATTTATTTATTATTTACTTCTATACCACCTCTTTGTTATTTTAGTTTAGATTTTACCGCATCAGGATTTAGTAGTATTTAGTTATTTCCTACATAAATAGGAAAAAAACAACACCTCTTTCTTGGATAAGATTAAGGTTTTCCATATCATATTAAGAGCCGGCCAAGTGCGAGTCGGACCACCCATATCTTTTGAATGCTTAGACTTAGAGGGTTTATTTTAACAGCTGCAAGAGACCACAGACTATAGTGTATCTAAGGTTAATTTCCACTCGAACTCTACGCGTTCCCGAGCTAAATGACAAATACAGGTAGACAGAAAAACAGAAAGACGGATAACAAAGTGATCCTACAAGTGTTTCGTATTTTTCTTTCTGAGGTACGAACACTAAAAATAAGGATAGGTGAAAACGATTTAAATTGCATTTCATCAACTATATTGCAGTACGTTTATTTTTTTAAAATTAAATATTATTAAGGGTTTTTAATAGAACCTACATGTTATCTTACCCTTAATTAATAGTTCATCCCACCATTATTATAGTCTTCTTGATTGTGCAAGCGGGATAGAGCTATCCAGGTTGAGGAAACGGCGGAATTTGTAGTTTAGCTGTCATCCCGTGTGCCTTTAATTTGTATTATTAGATGTAATTTCTGTTTTTTAGAGTGGCAATACTGTCTGCTAGTATTGTTCAACTAGCGAATGATGGCAATGGACACAGGAAACTACGTTCATTGACTTCTATCGCATGTAAATTGCCTATACGCTGTTCCAGAGTATTATCAATCCTGTGCCAAATTTCATTAAAAACTGTTCAGTCGTTCTGACGTGCTTGAGTGACAAACATCCATGCTTTTGCAATTATAGTATACTAGCTGCGCCCCGCGGTTTCACTCGTGTGGTGATAGAAAATTGTGATAATGATTATTTGATAAAAATATATTTATGAATTGTAGCCTATGTATTATTCTGATATGTAAGCTATAATATTATATCATCAAAATCCATTCAGAAGTTTTTGCGTGCATCAAACATACTAACATACATCCTCACAAACTTTTGCTTTTATAATATTAGTAGGATTAGCTGTACCCAGAGGTTTCAGCCGCTGCTCAGGTCCGAACGGGCAGTCAGGTCCTGATGAAGGCCAACCTAAATAGACCACGACTGATTCTCAGACCTCACATACAAAATTTCATGAAAATCGGTCAAGCTGTTTCGAATTATACAAGATACTATATTATTAAGATTACATTACTCATATTCTGAGAACGTGAACAGCACCAATAAACTAAATATTGATATATGATTGTAGAACAAGGCTGTAATTATATATAACAACGATCGACGACTCTTTTCTTGAAATCTTGGTGATTTACAATGGAAATATTTTTAATCTCACAACATTATAGCTTAGTTGTGGAAAAAACTGCTTATTATGAGTTCCTCATTCGTATTCTTAAAAGCAAACGAGCAACACCATTTAACTGTAGTATGCAATATAAAATTTGGGGATTTACAGACTTTGTTTATAAACTTATTTCATTTCTAAATCAATAACATCGAGAAATAAAACTTGCGCAGTTTAGTTTATTTATAGCATTATTTATTGAAGTAAACAAAACCGCGCTTTATGGCAATCGTGTAAAAACCCAGTTTGTCTTTGCTCGTGACGTGTGCTTCTAATCTTAATAACACTCCTTTTCAGGGATCCATAGCGATCGATTAAAAAAAAAAACACAAAAAAGTTCAAAATAACTTCTGAAAGTATTATTTTCTTTGTTTATTTACATATTTTATTTCAAGCTTTGCTCCACATTAGGAATTTCTCCTGTATCGTGGGTGCGTTTACAAACAATTAAACTCACATAGTCAAACAGCCAGACCCGTATCAACTATTTGTAGGCCATACAAATGTCTGTTTCATGCGGGACTCGAACCTGCGACACGCAGCGCAGCAGCCGATCGCTCAGCCACTACGCCAACCATGCCGTCAAGTTACAATAGTTCTTTCCGAGATAAACAAAGAAAAAATTTTTTGCTCGTGATTGAATATTCCAGCTACGGAACCATGCAACGTGACTTTTAATTGGCTTTTTATTTTACTGACTTGAAGGAAAAGAGAAAACAGGTAACACAAAGTAAAAGGGTAAACTTATTTTTAGATTCCGAGTTGTGGACGTCAGGACTTTATTTTGGGAACTCAAGGTCAACGATTTGGGTTTCATATCGATATGTTCAAGAATAAAAAGTGTCAATAAAAATACAAATACAATCTTATAGCCGGTATCAAATCTGAAATTAGTTTTTCAACAAATATCCCCAAAAGCTGTTACGGCTTTCAAATGCTGAACGCATGGCACCGTGCGCGCCAAGAATGTTTCATCTATGTTATATTAACACGTATCTTAAAAACGACTGAATCGATTTTGATGACACTTTCGTGCCTATTGTGTCGACCCCAGATATTTAATAAAAGCAAGGGCAGGAAGTTGATGGCGATGATGGTGTATGGCAAAAAGCAATTTAGACTTTTTTTTCAAATCACGTTCCAAAGTTCGTACTCAATCGCCTAATGTTGTACTTTGCTCTTCTGTATGATGTAGATATGACTTATTGATCTCTATCATAGAAGAAATTAGGTACCTATTCGCATTAGTCACTGGAGATAATGCAGAATACATCGATTTAAATCATAGATGTGCCACACCGTACTTATGTTGTGCGGATAAATGTTTTTATTGAGAAACGCCCGTTTTTTGACTTGGTTAGCAAATCAATGGTTTAAATCTATGGCTGAAACATATTGACACTTGGTAGTTAATTCAACCGTCGCGTCGTCGTTAATACTCGGTAGTTATATTAGCGTTCATAAACACATGACGTCAAGTACAGAGAATCGTTAGTTGTTTACCCTGATGCCGGTGACCTAGAGGTGCGATTTAACTATTGATGTAGTCTATAATAGAGTTGGCCGTTTTCCTAGATCCCATAAATATTAATATTTGTAATGAAATATGGGGGTAGTAGAGGCTGAGATGATTAGACATGATGAGACGGTTAGACACTACCTTAAGAGAGAAATCTAAGGACGCAGGTCCTTTTCGCACTTGATCGTTTTTTTTTTAATTTTCATCAAGATTACAAGGTTAGGTTTTTTGAAGGCTTTATTTTAAATGTGTAAATAATCTAATATAATAAAATTCTCGTCTCACGGTGTGTTACCAAAATCCTCCGAAACGGCCAGCAAGCGCGACTATTGACTACGAGGTCATTGGTTCGATTCCCGGCTCAGGCAAAGTGTTATTAAGTTTTTTGATCAGGAAATTCTGAGTAGCATCCACAGCATCTGGATATTGGTTGATGGTAATAGGCACGCTCCCTATTACATGGGACTTACATAACTAGCCAAAGTGGGTTTACTATTAATGTTACTGACTACCAAGTCGGGATTACAGGCGCGAATTAAAAAAGAAGATATTCTTGAGGAAAGCTCTATTAAACGATATATACCTAATATTTACATGACTTGCCCTTAGACGTGCTGACTATGTGCGTAATCGAGATCAAATATTTTGATGAAATAAAAATCCTGCGTTGCAGCTTTAGGAAAAACTGTTTCAGGGACGGATTAACACATTCTGAATACTACACAAGAATATTCATCGGCTTTTTTTTAATAACCGTTTTAACATTTTTTTCCACCCTGTATAGTTTAATCACGTTACGTTTTTATGAAAACAGTATAAAAATCTATCATAAATATTTAAATAGCTTTTTCTCAACTATTTTGTCAGTTTCCAGTTTAACTGGACACCAGAATTTTAGATAGAGCGACTGCCTATCTGACAACCCAGTTAGTTCTCGGATACTCCTTGGTAAGACGTTGTCACTTTCGGGACACTAACTACCTCTAACGACTGTCAAAGATCTACAATTGACAGCTGGGATCAACAGCTTAACGTGCTTTTCGAGGCGCAGTGGAAACTTGGTAAGTAATGGGTGGTCAATCATCCACATACCAATTTAAACCAGCGCGGCTTACCATAAAGATTTAACCATGAGCACCTAAAAAAACGTATTAGTATCAGTTAAAAAAAAATTCTCTACGTACCTTACTTAATTTTCTTTAATTTGCTGCCTTGCCTATGCGTCATCCTGCCGGGATTGCGGGTTGTTCGAAAGAGTTGTTCGGAACATAAAGGGGAAAAGAAGGAACATGGTAGCCCCCCCCCCTGCCCCGCCCAGAGCGGTGGCATTTTTTTAAATTTTAGTCATCAAATTCTTTTCCATCGGAAAAAAAGGGTATGTATGTGTCATAAACATCTAAGTACGTAATGTAAGTTAGATCATGCATTTAGGCAGTTCAGCAATTCCATAAGTGGTTTCAAAAAGAGTGCTTGAGGGTCAACGATCTTTTTATTTATAGCTTTAAGCGAATCTCTTCGACGTTTTAAATGTACTGAGCAGTCGTGGACGTCATACCGTCATACAGGTTTTTATTCTTATTTAGAACTAGCTTTTGCTCACGGCCTTGATCGTGTTTTGTTCGGAAATTATCGCACAAACGTTTTAAATATAACCAACGCTATATTTAATACGTTTGTGGGATAATTTCATGATTATGAAATTGATAATTGCATAAGGCATAATGTAGTTTTCCATTAGTGAAAGACTTTTCGAAATTAGATCAGTAATTCCAAAGATATATTAATATGCAAACTTACAGACATACAAACTTTATCTATGATAATAAATATTTTCGTAAATAATTGTAGATCGATCTTTAAGCAAGCCTGAAGTTAAATTTTTGGAATTTAAAATTATCGCCTTTAGACATCAGGTAATGGAATAAATTATAGCTATCTTTTTACACGTAGAAATTATTGGAGGTATAAATACTACTTGCTTTTTCAATACAATCTTAAGTGTGCGAAGTTCGAAGTCCGAAGTTTTGGCTTCAGCCACGTTTGGCCGAAATCACCAATTTCTGCCAAACTTTTGGCTTCGGCCACGTTTAGCCAAATCACCAATTTCTGCCAATCTTTCGGTTTCGGCCACGTTTAGCCGAAATGCTGTTGTAGTAGCAAGAAATGCTGTCGTTTGTGGTGAGAGGAATTTGTAGTGTGTAGAAGTGGAGGTAGAAGTAGAGGTGAAGTGTAGCAAACCAACACCTAGCTCGACAGATGACAATCAGAGGATCGTTGGTAAAACTTGTTGAGAGTGAGACCCGCGCAGACGAAATATATATATATATATATATATATATACATTAAATCTACCCACTCTTGATCTCAATCGACAAGATCGATGATGGGACGAGATAACCCAAGGAAGCCTGTAAACTGGCGAGTTAAATAGATCCGGCTAAATGAATTGAAATACAGCAGGGATTTACTTGGTTGTGTGCATAATAAACGATGTCAAAGTGCTTCGTGAACTCTGTAGCGACAAAACAGCCAGACTAACAAGCAGACAAGAATGCCACGAACAAGACAAGAATTGGTGATGATGATGAATGAAATGCTGCCTGGCCAAATAAATAGATAGTCATGTAGGTAGTACATTGTTGTCATGGGGCTCTTTAACAAGGAGAGAGTTCCTTATATGGACAACATCGGAAGTATAAAAAATATGAATATCTATAAAAAAAACGGTCGGACAAAGAACCTCTTCCTTTTTGAAGTCAGTTAAAAGTACTTAAAAAGTGCGCCTGCTTGGCTCAAACCTCCGACCTACCAATCGTTACTCACTAGAATATACATCAAATCAAACATGATGAATAACCCTCAGTCATAGTGTCACGGTTTTCTTTGTGTGCTTGTATTATGACGCTTAGAATAGACTTACTCAGGACAAGACACGCATGATTTAGCAAACGAGTATTTGTTCACACTTACTAATCCATTAGAAACTGGTTCCACACGTTTCTAAGCTCAACGGCTGTGAACAAATACATATATCTAAAAACACATTTGTTTATCCGGCTGTACAGAAGTACAGTAAGTAATACATAAATAGGTATACATTTTTTATTAAAACTTTGTGCACAAGTAATAACTGTACAAAAGCGGACTTAATGCCATAGGCATTTTCTACCAGCCTACCTTAGGGTGATCAGCAGAGACAAAACACAGTAGGTGCGATAGCAGAAATAAATGATATTAGAATATAAATATTAAGAAAATAATAATATATAAATACTTAATATATACATACAACAAAATTATATAAAGTGAAGAGACCGTAGCAAGACAACAACCACAACTTAATCACGAGACGAATCTATCAATTTCTTATAAATATCTATATTCACGAGCTTACTTTTTAAAAGTAAACGGACTGGTAACCATCCTGATATTCTGAGGGAGCTCATTCCAAAGGATGGTGTTCATTTCATTATCTGCCTAGCCTTTTCTCAACTGCTTTTGGTCGGCTTCCAATCTAACTGGATGCAGTGTTTCACATGGAGCGACTGCCTATCTGATTTCCACAACACAGTTTGTACTGGGTAATACAATACTCCTAGGTAAGACTGGTCGAGACTTTCAACAATTAATTACCGGTAGGTAACGACTGTCAAAAAAACTAAATGACAGCCGGGACTAACAGCTTAACTTGCTTTCCGAGGCACGGAGGAAACTCGGTATTTAACTGGTGGTCACCCATCCATAGACCAATCTAGGCAGGCGCGATTAACCTAAAGATTAATCCGAGCGGCTGCAAATATTTAGCCACGAGTTAATCTATAGATTTACATTACGTATTTTTGAATACTCACGTCTTTCAAAGTTCCAAAGAAGATAGAGATTATCTACAAACATTCTCACCTTCCCTTATGATTCACTTTTTCCATTCGTTTGTCTGACCGCCCATATGTCACAGCCCTTTTATGCGATCAGTGCTTCTAAATCAAGGTATTCAGTTTTTGAAGTATGAAACCTTTTTGTGAAACTACAGCTGTTACTTTGTTTTCAATGAATTTACTATGTAAAACAAAATTATGTTTGCTGATAAGTGTTTTATTTCTATTATTGTTTTTTTTGTTTTGTTCTCATTTTTTTATTGTTATTATTACTTTTTTGTAGAGCGAAGAGGACACACGAGACGACAAGCTTTTATTGCCTTTAAGGATGTTTCAAAAATTGTTAAGCGTGTAAAACTTGTTACTCTAAATAAAGCAATATATTTTTGTAATTTGTTAATTTATTTTCCAAGATCCCCATAATGCACTTTTAGTTTTTATCAAAATTGGGCTCAAGACTCATTTTGCTATTGCTGGTAGGTTTCAGATTGTGTTATCCACGTTTACTTAAAACATCAGTCTGTATAGTTTGATAAATCTGATACCAGCTTGGAAAACAGGAATATAGAAAGAAAATATTTTTTTAACTTTTAATTGTAAATATAGTGTGAGCTAAAACTGACTGGCAGGTAATAATATAAAAATAGTCTTTTTTTATTTATTTTTTAGGATAAGTAATGTAAAACAGCACCTATCGTCATTTTAATTAACAAAAGCGATAGAAATAAAAATAAATAATATTTTGATGAACTAAAAAAAAACCCATACGCACGTTTTAAATGTTTATCGTCGTGGGTGTGACGAAACCATCTTCCTCGAATTATGAGCAGAGATAAATGACGAAAACTAGTTTTGCTGCTGGATCAAAACGCCATAAGTTAGTATAAAAAGTGGTGGTGGATTGACCAGTGAATTACTAAGCCCCGTGCTCAGGACTTGGACAGTTCTCTTTTGAAAATTTTCGCATTTATATAAATATCTAAGGTAGGTCAGTTTTTACTAATATATTTTGTTTAATAAATACGTCCAGGAAGATTTCCCACGAAAAAATTTTTTTTTCTAATACTTTTATTTTCGGTTTTTTTTTCCATAAAAATAATATAAACGAAATATAAATATTTGAGAATAAAATAAATTATATAAATAAAAAAAAATGCCAAAAATAATAAAACAAAAACGTCTTTTCGTCATATTGTTTTTTATATTTTTTTAACAAATAAATGAAGAAAAAAGTTTGTATTAAATTAAATTAAATTAAATTGTTCGTATTCTTTCAATAAAATTTTCTACAGTTAAAATTCGTAATATGGATCAGCGAAGCTGAAAGATTAAAAAAGAAAACGCGGTTAAAGATCTTGTAAGCCTTAGTTTTTCGGTTGTCTATTAGTATGTTGTCGTGAATAGTTGAATAAATAATTTCATTTTGAACACATTCTGTATAACAAGACTAAAATACTACCATTTCCGTGCAGGTCATTGTCATTCACGCGGTCAAGGTATACATACATCAATAATAAAGTTCATCTGGTCTTAATTTGAAGAAGTTTCTTCCTCATCAATATTCTTATTAATTTCGTAAAAGACGGCATTTATTTGTATACACGCACCGCCCGTTTTTCATTGCAATATTAATAAACACGTTTACCTCTGTAACTTGTATGCGTATTTTTGTCGTTCCGACATAGTTGTGCCCCGCGTTTTCACCCCTCGTTACAGTTCCTACTCTTAGTCTTAGTAACTTATAATATAATTATATATATAATATTTATAATAAAGAGGCAAGATTTTTTTGTTTGTATCGAGTAGACTTCAAAACTAATGAACCGATTTTAACCATTTTTTCAATAATATGAAGCTACATTATCAGAAAGTAACATACGTGCATATCAACCCAGAAGCCAGAAACTGCGCTAAACAGCTAGTAACATATATTCTTTTTAAATCCGAATGCTAGCTTCGGATCATTTTGGGTTAAAAAGAAACTCTTCTTTATTGAATAAGTTTAGTTTTATATGTGTCCTTTTATTTCAGAATGAACAGCTTCATAGTTTTGTGCTTATTCGGGCTGGTGGCTTTGGCCGTGGCCAAGCCAGGTGGCACCTACACTGACAGATATGACAACGTGGACCTCACTGAGATCCTCAGCAACCGTCGCCTGCTAGCTCCCTACGTCAAGTGCATGCTCGAACAGGGCAAGTGCACTCCCGACGGCAAGGAGCTTAAATGTAAGTACAAGGAGAATTTAATGTGTTTGTGGCCATATGCAATCTTAGAGCAACCTTATTGTTTCGAAGATAAAATTCTCTTGGGGTTTTGACTTTTACTGAAAAGGTTATTCGTTTCCACAATTCCGGTGCGATTCAAGTGAGAGGTGGTCTAAAATTGTAGATTCAAATAGATATTAGTATTTTACCATATTTCTGTTTCACTTCCATTGCATTAGTTCATGCAATATATTTTTTTCAATTTAATCAGATACACGTCTTATAGAACTACAGGCAATTACATAGACAACATAAATTACTTCCGAGAATAATAAAATCTTAAGAACTCCTAATAATTTTCTGTTTGACTAATTGCTTTCGATGTTAGACGAGTTTAGAAATTCTAAACGTTCAATATTCCTCTTTTGTTCCCTAGCTCACATCAGGGAAGCGTTAGAAGAAGACTGTGCCAAGTGCACCAAGACTCAGCGTGACGGAACCCGTCAGGTCATGGCTCATCTCATCAACCACGAAGTAGAATACTGGAACCAACTGAAGGCCAAGTACGACCCCCAGTCCAAATACTCCAAGAAGCACGAACAGGAACTTAGGAAACTTAAGCAATAAGTAATTTATAATAGAGAATTGAGGGAACTTAGTAAGTTTTTTTGAGAACTTAATAGATGTGGTAATGTAGATCAGTGCCTTCAATAAGGCTCCTTTTACTTTGAAAATTATGTCAGACATCCATGATTTCTTGTACATCCATGAGTTTTTGTATGTGATGTTTCCATGATTTTGGAAGATTACTAAAATAGAATACCCCTCATAACAAGGCTTGTGAATTACATTAAATAATTTAGTGTAGAGCATTTTAATAATAAATTATTGGTTGTTAAGCAAGAGTTGGTATTTTTATTTCTCATCTTAAACTTGTTCGTGTACTACAGGTACTGGTTTTAATTATAGAACAGAAAAGTTGGACCTTGAATCTACTCTAATGTAGTTTCTTGTACATTTTCCAATAATCATTAAGTGTACTAGTTTGTATGCTTGTTTTTGTATTTACCTGATATATCAAACTACTGTGTTGAGGAATCATTCTGGGTCTATAAGTGGCTTGCGATTGAAGTGGCCTATTTCCAGCAGTGTCCTGATGACTTGGTGAAAAGAGGTGCAATATCTGGAGAAGTGGAAGATATGGAACTTCCAAGCCACTTCACTCATTTGCCAGCAACTGTCATCAAGTTGGTAGGAGCCGTCTTGCGGGATCATCGATCATAGCCTGACAATACATAGGCGTCCGCCTCGCGCTTACCGATCCGGCGTCTCCACCCAAAAGTATGTCTACTCTAACGGTCATCGGTTCTACGACTAATATAGCTGGCTCATTGCTATGCCACTTACCTATTCTGTGAGCTACGGCAATAACTCTAGTTCTCTGTTGAAGGATAAAGGATAAATTCTTCTCGAGATATCGCGATCCCGGCTAGCTCTCTGCACCATTTTGGGATACATCGGTTTTAATCTCAACTATACGTACAGTTTCCCAAGAGACTGGCCGCGTTGCTGCCACGTTGTATGGCAACGCTAAGCCTCTGGTCAAAGTAAAAGCCAGCCTTTGGGTCACGGGAAGTGTCAACCAAACTATTGTTTATATGTTTACACAATTTTCATATTACATTGACCTTACAAATGTAGTCTTTTAAATTAATGAATGGTTTTAATATAGAGTTACTCCATTATTCTTCCACAAATAATTATACTGTTTTTTTGTAGTTAATAACATGTTTCTTACTTGTAATGATAATGTAAATGTGAGTAATGGTTTAGCGTACAAATATCACTATTGTCACATAATAAACTTTGACACTAACGTCACTGTCAACGTGAGCCAGTAAATATGTGTAATGTGTATGTGTCCAAGATAAATAATATAATGTTAACATTGAACTCAACTTCCATGGAATAGTAAGAAGTTTACTTAACGTCATTCTTAGAATTCAAAATCCTCCAAAATTGAAAATTTAAACATCATAGTTTAAATTTTCATTCTAGGAATGCAATTTTTTAAATCTTAATATATATAAATCACGTGTCACGTTGTTTGTCCGCGATGGACTCCTAAACTACTAAACCGATTTTAAATTAAATTTGCACACCGTGTGCAGTTTGATCCAACTTAAAAGATAGGGTAGGTATAGGTAGAAAGTAAAGTAGTAAAGTAGGTAATTGCATTGCAACGCACGCCGGGGCTCTGCTAATAAACTTATATATTTGCGTTTTGTTTACCTCATGCCTTTTTGTTGCGGATGGGAAATCTTCAAATAACTTCCCCCGCTTTGGGCGGATCGGGAAGCAGTGTCAAACTTTAACCGACTAAAACCTACCCATGTTCCTTATTTTGCGCTTTATTTACCGGGACCGCGGTATTTCTCTCGGACAACCCAGCAGGTTTACCTTATACCTCACAATTACACCAGATTGGGCACCTAACCAAACGATAAAAGAAAAAGAGACAGACTCAGTCATCCTATGCCTAGCCTTTTCCCAACTACGTTGGGATTAGCTGCTTGTGTAACTGGATGCAGTTTAATATCGGTACTTTACATGGAGCGACTGCCTCTGCGATCTGTCCTCCATAACTAGACTAGATAGGAAGTACTAAGTAATGTCTCTTTGTAACACTGCCCGTCAGACTTTCCGATTGTTTAACCCCTACTAATATCCTTACTAATATTATAAAAGTGAAAGTGAGTTTGGTTGTTGGTTTGTTAATGGCTAAACCGATTTTGATGAATTTTGGTACAGAGATAGTTGGGAACCAGGAGACGGACTAAGGCTTTTTTATTTAAAAAAAATGGGATGTGAGGGAGAAACAGGGAAGAAAAGGGAAAACTTAGCATTGCTATTACAAATCAATAAGGCACAAGGGGAACTGTGTTACCCCAAATTTAACGCGGGCGAATCTGCGGGCGAAAGCTAGTAATATTATAAAAGCGAAAGTGAGTTTGTTTGTTGGTTTGTTACATCTTCATGCCTGAATGGCCAAACCGATTTTAATGAATTTTGGTACAGAGATAGTTGGGACCCTGGGAGATAGTGGGGAAAAAAGGGAGAGAATTTTTTTTTTTTTCGATCATCACGCGCGCTTTAAGTTAGCGTTAGCCCAAAGTAACTATGCCATGCGGAAGAAGTCGCGGACTTAAGCTAGTATGTGCGTGTAACAACCGGGACCCACGGTTTAACAAAAAATACATACAATAACGTTTATACACTATAATATGTTGCTTAACTTTTAGATTGACCCATGTATTTACAAGCTCATCGTTGGTTTTTCTAGTTGTAATGTTAATGTGGAGTTTCAGTGAATTGGTTTCTTTTAGGCAAGCGTAATACAGCTTAGACCGCATCATAGCTCTACGCTGCGATCAACTATTTGGTGTGAAAAACCACCACAATGTATTACCAATATCTTTAAAGTTCATTCATACTTAACAGCGAAGTTAAATTGTTTCAAAGTATGTAAATTCAATAAAACTGCTCGAATTGGGCATCCATCCTCCAATGGGTTGGATGCCATTGGTCCAATTTACGTTATAAACTGCAAACGTGAAGCAACTTGTAGCAGAGGCGTAGCAGATGTGCAGCGGGCGCGTAACAGATGTGTAGTGAGCGCGTAGCATATATGTAGCAGGCGCGTAGCAGAAACGTATTTGATGTGCAGCAGATTTGTAGTAGAAGCGTAGCACCTGTGCATCGCGCACGTAGCACACGTGTAGAAGGCGCGTAGCAGACGCTTCTTCCCCACTATTTACTGGCTGGTTAAATTTCTAAAATCTGTGAGTTAGTAGTTTCGAGTTAAGCTATCAGCACACCTTTTTTAAATCAATTTAATGTTTGTAATTAATCCACTGCTATACCATTCTACCGATTGCAATAAAACTTTGTCAAGTTATTGCTAATACTTGCGCGGAAATTATGGGAAAAACATACTACATACGGAATCTAGTACCAAATAAATACAGTTATAATTATTGTTATATACTAGCAACTAAACCTGAGCGTAGGAAGCATGGAAGAAAACAGCATTATTCTGTCTAGCAAAGATGAATGAGTCGACTTTAATAGTAATTAAGTCATGCAATAGTGTTATAATTACTATTCAAATTATTTATTTATTCATAATTGTGTAATTAAAAGCTAAACAAAGACATTGTGTGGTTTTACTTGGTATACTCGTGTAGTGGTGTAAAGGTCTTTACACACTTCACAATACAGTTACCAATAAGGTTACTAATTGGGTACCTTCAACCAACTTATACAGACGGGAAAAATGTAACTAAAATAAATATACCAGGTTTGAGATATAGATGCAAATTTTCTCGACAAGCATCGCCACCTTGAACTGTACACTTAATGGTCATTCTATAATATAATATAGGTACTTCAAATAGTGTGTAGGTAATACAAGGCCACGGTCACGTGACCTCTTGCAAGGATCAAAGTCTATCAAAGTAAAAAATACGACATTTTGTTTTCTTATTGATCATCGTGGTACCTATCAATAGATGCCGTTGTATGCGTTCAGCTTGTATGTGTACACACGGTGGCGACACATTAAGTTTTACATTTCCAATATGATATGGCCTAGCTTTGTACGGATTTTCCTACTTTGAGAGATCTGCATAAACTGGTTTTTACGTCAGATCCTCAATTTTTTTGTGCGGATGTTAAGTCAAATCAAATAATTTCCCTCGCTGTGGGTGGAGCGGGAGGAGTGTCAGACTTTTACTGACTAAAAAATCAAAATCAAAATCAAAAGTCATTTATTCAAATTAGGCTGATAATCAGCACTTTTTGAACGTCAGATTACAAGAGACAGTCCCACAAAAACGCCCTGCCCTTCGCCACTTCCTAGTGTTTTAGCTGGGAAGAAGAAGTGGCGGAACAAACTCCCCAGCAACACATCTGTCTGTCAGGTTAGAAGAACCAGATTTTATACAATTCCGATTATCACAAGAAATTATAAAGAAAAAAAATAAGAAATAATTCATTCATTGTCACTTGTCAGCTAGCAAACACCAATTATATATAAAAATAAAAAAATAAAATTACCCAAGTCTAAATAATAAATTCACCAGTCTAACGGGTGTGCCCGCTTACATGTGCAGTGAAGAAGTATCAGGTGATAAAACTCACCCATGTTCCTTCATTTGCCCTTTATGTTATAGTTATAAGTGTGATTTACATGTCGCGGAATAGAATAGAAGCGTTTTTAACGAAAGCTGATAAAGAATAAGAAACTACCACTACACTACTAAACGTATAAACTATGGCTGCTAACTGCGGGAATTACCCAGAATGTGCGAGAATTCTCCGCAAGACGCGAGTGTTGTTATTTGACTAGTATCTAGTGTGTAGGGTAAGAAGGGGGAATAACGCTCAGCGGGCAATGGCGCTCACCTCTGTATCTCTGTCAAAATAATACGTAGCATCACGCCACGTCGTATGAAGGGCGCGGGGAGGGAGGCTCTAACGGACAACGATGCAAGCGGACGGTCAGCCCGCGTCACGTGGCAGTGAAGTACGTTTCTTTGTTTGGGACCGCGCTGATCTAATTTTTCGTCTAGTGTTTTTAGTCGGTAAGTGCAATTCTTTAATGATTTTTTAATTATTATTGTTTCGTTTTAGAGATAAACTATTCTATTTTATGATAATGTAATAAATCTTCACCAATCGTGTATATTTTTTTAAAGATTTCAAATTATTTACCTAACAACCATTTGGGGCTATACCGCTCACCTGAGCGCCATTACCAATAAGTGACCAGATGGATACATCTGTGATTAAATTTACAGGGTTATTTGTAAAACACCGACAACCTCGCAGGACTGTATTACTATCATCATAAACAACAACTTTTGTTCTATAATTTTTTACACAATTTTATACATTTACCAAAAACAAATCATCAAGATTTCGTTGTCCTATCTAACACATTTCAACTCCGTCCGTTTGCTGTACCTACATACCTACACCTGCCGCGCACTGTCCCCGTAGGTACGTTTGCTTCGCATAGATTTCGTAACATTTAGAGCGTTCAATTTAAATATTTTTATTTTTGTATGAAAATCTGATGAACTAAAATATGATAAATGTTTAAATGTCATAGAACAAAAGTTGTTGCTTATGATGCTGGTAACATGGTCCTGAGAGGGTGCCGGTGTTTTACAAATAACCCTGTATATGTCCAAAAATAATATAATACAATTTGTATTTTTTCATACCACTAATAATTATTTTATATTACTTATTAAGTTGATTTGACAAAGAAGAGCAAGTAAATTGAAAAAGGCTGATCCTACATCCAAATGGGGATAATTGATGGTAATTTGTGATTATAGACTTTACTTTTATTGTATAAAGGTGATCTCATTAATATTCATTAAATTAAACATGTCTTACTTATTATATTTAAAAAAACAGCATGTTTTTTATTAGAGTTTTATTGCCCCGTACCCTGAACGGCATTACCCAAAGTTATGGGTAACGCCGCTCAAACATGTTTTTTTTTAAATTATTTATTACAATTAATCGGTCATAGATATAAGCTTTCGTTGTTAAATTTTTGATTACTATATAATTAAAGACTTTATTACTTTTCATAATTTTAATTTATAATAAATAATTAAAAATATACACAATGTTTTCCTTAAGTGAACGCCATTCCCCCTCCCTACCCTACGTTACACAATTAACATACTTACTAGGTATTAGATATGATTTGTAAGGTTTCGTTACCTACAAACATTCGTTTCCATTTCATTAATCAAGTTTAATTTTCCCATAGTCTTTATGATTACGATTAGGCAAGCGTAGTGTGGGACGCCCCCCGGCATAATGGAGCGACGAACTACGCAGGGTGGCAATAGCTGGATCCGTGTAGCTGAAGATCGGGCTAAGTAGTAGTAGTCCTTTTAGTCCACCAGTGGAATAACACACCCTGATAATGATTATGAGAATGATAATGGCTTTATGCCTTAGGGAAAATTAACCCTTTGAACGCTAGAGTGTAAACCCACGCGCGTGCCCTCCAAGCCGAAACACTCTTTTTACCGACATTTGTGCCGTTGGCGTTTAGGTCACGCGCTTGTTTGTTGTCTCATATATGCGACAATGGCGTTCAAAAGGTTAAGTAGGTGTGAAAACGTAACAATGTTTCCATTATCTCTCAAAAAGACCTCCAGCCCGGATATAAAAGATAACCTTGAATATTTTGTTATATTCTTTCACATCAAATCAGTGTTTCTTACTGTAATGACTTGCGTCAATCCAAGTTTAATAGTATGCAAACAAAAACTTTATTTTTGCAGCATAAAATTATGCCTACAATAATTGCTATACGTTTTTATCCGATCTTATAAAATGTTAAGCAGCAGGGGTAACCAACCGTGGTCTTGTTAATTAATGTACTCGTTATACGACATACCTCGCTCGGCTTGGGTATCCATTGACGTCAGAGCAAAAATAATAAACATGATCTTAAAACTCTCTGAGAGTTAAGTAACCCTGGATGCTTTGATGCAAATAAGATGGGAGCTATGACGTCAGTGAACAGGCTAAACATAACCAGTTTTGTCCTGAAATAGATGGGGTTTTCCAGCTAGCTATTAACAGAGCTAATGGCCGCTAGTTTGTTTTATTGAATGTGAATCACCGAAAAATCTATATATATATTTAGTCATTTCATATGCCATTTGAAGACTATGTGGAACCTGCTTAACCTGATACTCATTTTATATCTAGCAAAATTTTACAGTAATATAAAATTACAGTTTACCTACAGTAGCAATAATCTAAGTTTCTATGGCTTAGTAGCTTTGCTGATGGTTGCAGGTGTGTGTCTAGCTTGGAGTCTTTGGTTTGATCCCCAAGCCACATAAAGTGTGAATGGGATTTTTCCACTAGGGATTTTTAGTTACAGTCCGGAACCTAGATTTGTATCCGATTTATTTCATGAAGTTGAAGGGATTTTTAGATGAGATTTAAATTAAAGTACTGTGGTGACTTGTTGATATGTGTGGAATTTATTCGTAAAAAAGAAGCATACAACACTTTACGACTATTTTTAGGTCATCATTTTACGAATACATAATCAGAAATGATTAGATGTCAAATGCAATGATACAAAGCTATTCTATTCTATATTTTTTCTATTCTCTATTTAAACAATCTGAGTATTCGAACGTTATTGCAAACCAGCCAGCACTCTATCCGGTTTCAAAACCTTCCCAATATTTAACTGGCATAATTGATAGTATCTACTCATATTTTAAACACTGTTACATTTAACTCTGGCCGCTTCGGGGATTTAGACGAAATCGTGGAGCTGGTGAGCCGAAGAGCTCGTAACTAAATATGAACAGCTGCTCAGGTTGATTCTAAAGCAAAGCAGCGCTTGCCTTGTTTGTTTCGTGGATGTGGTGGCTGTCTACCCATTACATACGAAGTTTCCTCCATGTCTCAGAAACCAAATTCCAGCTGTTATTTGTAGATCTTTGGCAGTCGCTACAAGTAGTCAGTGGCCCTAAAGTCTGGCAACCAGTCTTACCAAAGGCTATTGTATTACCCTGTAGGTACTGTGTTGTGGATTTCAGATAAACTGTCGCTCTATGTACAATCCTGGTATTCAGCTGTATCGGGTTAGACTGGAACCTGACCCCAACATAGTTGTAAAAAAGGCTGGGCAGATAACGAAATCTACATAAAAAATGTTAATCAATTGTCTTTCAGTACTCGCTTTCAAAAGACTAGGCAAAAGCTACCGACGTCAATTTCTAAGAAATAGTCAGTGGAAAAATTAATGCGATCAGTTACACGTAAGTGTTACATTATTGATCAAGTAGATTAGCAGCGATCATAACATATACTTGTCTACAGTCTTCTTTAATCGATCGGTGCTTCTTTTCCGGGAACATTTTTTTCTATTATGCTAGTTGAGTGTTACTACAGGACCACATTTGCCACTCCTCAGTTCAGGAGCAACCTTGCTTGTGAAAACCGCGTCGCCTGTAGAAACAACACTGTTGTTACGTTTTTTGTCAGTAGTGCCAGACTTTTACTGACCTTAACCCATGTTCCTTCTTTTACCCTTTATGTTCCGGGGCCGTGGTCTCTCTTCGAACAACCCGTAACCTTGGCAGGGGGTGCGCTGGAAGGACTGACATCTGTGTGAGGCACTGATGTTAACTAGGCTAAGTTTTTAGATAGTACTTAAATAATTAAATATTTCCACACAAAATAAAATAAAAATAAAAACGTTCGGTAGCGTTCCTCCTAAACGCACCTTACATTATATATTCGGAATCGTATCGAATGCCTGTGAATGATAATATTTGTAAGTTAAAGTGTAGGTTTCCGTACATACAGGCAATTCCACAATAATCTAAAAAATACACTTTACCCGACCTGGAAATCGAACCCACAACCTCATGCTCACCAGTTGTCATGCTATTTGCGAATAAAATACTAAAGAAGCAAACAATGGGTTAGAATTTCTAAATAAAGGTAGATATTGAGCTTACTCAGAGCAGAATATAAGTACAAAAAACATTAGTATTTTATACACAAAAAAGTCGCAAATTAAAAAAAAAACACCGCAAACAATTTTTTTTAATTACACACTTATTAGATAAACAAATATCTTATGTACTTATACAAAATAAAACCAGTTTCAAAATATAAATAGAGGTTTCCGAAAGTTTTCGAAACCTTGACTTGATATTAATCGGTCTTTAAATATAGGTAACAACAACGTAAGTAGGTAGATTGTAGATTTATAGATGCGTTCAATGACCTAAGCATATCGCGTAAGCTTTAGTGCAGAAACTTTATTGGACAATTATGTTTTTTTATGTCTTGTGTGGTAAAAACTGTGTTTTGTAAAACGGGGTGAATAGAAACGCAAGGGGTGAATCGCCCGGGGTTGCAGGATGTTCGAAAGAGATACCGCGGCCCCGGAATATAAAGGGCAATAGAAGCAACACGGCTGGGTTTAGTACAAGTCTGACACTTCCCCTGCTCTGCCCATAGCGGGGGAAGTTATATGATTGTTTTCCATCCGCAAAAAAGGGGGTGAATCGAACCTGTCGAGGCTGTCGTTTAGTTCAATAGAGACACCGCGGCCTTGTAACAAAAAGGTCTAAAGAAGGAACATCGATGGGCTTTAGTCAGTGAAAGTTTGGGACTCCGCCACGCCCAGCCCACAAGGGCAGTTGATGATTTCCTATCTGTTAAAAAGAGGTGTTTCGATACTAAACTTAGATAGAAATTTTATCCTCAAATTAATATGGTATCTTGTCAAGATAATAAGGTGTCGTAACAATTAAATATGAATAAGTAAAATAAAGTAGAGTAATTGTTATTTAAATCATGAATTACCGAAACCCTTCGATGTTAATTTGTCTCGATTCACTCTTGCATTTTCATTCATCCTGTTGTACCCCGTATTTAAAATAAATTAAAATCAAGAACCACTTAATAAAAAATTCAATCAGGCCTTTTTAACATGTACTATGTACTGTATACTATCGATTCGGATTTAAATTTTATACTTTCCACCCTCCCCATTTTAAAAATAAAATATAAAAGGTCTTTCACATAAGCCAGAAAAAAACTGTTTCTGCTTCGGCTACTGCAAAAGTGTAGCTTCAAACTAATACCTAAAGAGCACCAAACATCGTCAAATTAAAAACTTTCCTAAAATAGCCTGTCAATCTTCATAAAAACCATAACCGCAACGTTATAAAAACTCCACACTTAACTCGATCAATTTCCTAGTCAGTGACCTCAAGTGAAAACACTCATCATTTAACATAATAATACATAGTTAGTTGATATACCTATACTGCAGTAAGACAGTACAAGCTTTTTGCTTGACAACTTTAATGGTATATAAGTCCAGGTAAAGCCGTCGGCTGTTGTAGATCGCACAGTATCCGATCCGCGAATAAACCTCTCTTAAACAACAAGGTATTACAATATTTTAATACTCATTTCAGTCCATAATAATACTGTGAATTAAAAAAAAATGTTTACTGGTAAAGAAAAAATTCAAGTTCTTAACTTCCGGATATTTTATTTTTTTAAGTGTTGATTGTGATTTTGTTTTTTTTTGTTTTGGTACCTTTTCCTGGGTTCCATCTCACTAACAGCCTAGAATCCTCCACTTTCTTCAGCCATTATTCTCGTCTACGTGAATTCCTAATTTGTGCTAACCATCAACCCATCGCGCTATTGCCTGGGGAATAAATGTTAACACAGAGAAGTTGGTGATTAAAAAAGTATTCGGAAAAGATCTGGTGGTTAATCCTTTAATATACTTTGTCACCAGCATCAACATGAGATCCTACATCGTTCTGTGCGTCGTATCCTTGGCCGTGATGGCTTACGCTCGCCCCGAGGAGGCTCGCTACACCGACCGTTATGATAACATAGACCTGGATGAAGTGCTGAGTAACCGCCGCCTGTTGGTGCCCTACGTTAAGTGCATTCTCGATCAGGGCAAGTGCGCCCCTGACGGCAAAGAGCTTAAGGGTAAGCATCACTTTAAAACAATAGGGAATAACTAGTCGTCCGTAGGTCTAGTTTATTTGTTTTTTGCTAATCACTGCTGTATTTTAGTCATCAGATAGTTCCTACACCTATCTGATGACTAAAATCATATAGTTCGGGAAGACCAGATAGCCGCTCCATCTAAAATAATTAATTTTCAATTGAACACCGCAATTTTTGATATGTAGCCTTGAAGCCAACGAGTCACCTTTTACAATAATTAGTAGGCTTACATGAATTGAAGATGCGATACACGAATAAACAAATTATAAGTATCTCATAATTATTTGTAAGCATTTTACTTGTAGTAAAGCGATAGCAGAAATAATAATTTTGAATACTTCATATTAATTTTGTTCATCTTGCAATTAAATTTCAAACCAGTCCTTCCAACCGATTGAGCTGAAATTTTTGACACACCTTTCTTTCTGGTGACAATATATGTATATAAAATATATGTAGAAGTGGCTCGAAAGTCTGACAGCCAGTTTTTCCTAGGAGTATCGTAATACTCAGTTTTACTTGGTTTTGGAGGTCAGATAGGCAGCTCAATATAAAATACTGGTAATGAACTGCATCCGGTAACACTGGAAGGCGATCCCGACATAGTTGGGAAAAGTCTTGGCAGAAAAACAAGAGATAGCTAAAATAATCGAAATTCCTTTTCACTATGAAGTAACAATTTGTTTTCAACAAAACTAATAACCGATGAAATTTCCCACCAACAAAACTGACGAATTCATAAAAAAAATATTCACCTATTTCACCCCTTTTTGCGGTTGGGAAATCATCAAATAATTTTCTCCGCTCTGGGCGGAGCGGAGGGGAGTATCAGACTTGTACTGACTAAAACCCGCCCATGTTCCTTCTATTGCCCTTTATGTTCCGGGGTCTCGGACAACCCGCAACCCCGGCGCTATTTCACTCCTTGAGAGAGAAATGAATTAACAAAAAAATATTACTTCCGCATGCATCTAACGTTTTTATTTTTAACAGAACACATTCGCGAAGCCCTGGAGAATGAATGTGGCAAATGTACTGAAACCCAGAAGAAGGGAACCCGCCAAGTCATCGGACACCTGATCAACAACGAGCCTGAGTACTGGAACGAGCTGACTGTGAAGTACGACCCTCAGAAGAAGTTCACCGCCAAATACGAGAAAGACCTCAAAACAATTAAACAATAATTGTTCCTGCACCAAATTTTTAGATTGGATCCCGTTTGGCAAAAAAGTCGAAATTGTTATGTGATTTTAGTACAACTAAATAAAAAAGATTTCAATTAATTTACTTGACTTTTACTGATTGTTGTGTTTGGGATGCGTGGAGCCTTGTCCCTTTTTCCATGGAGCCGGCAGAACAGGTTTTTCTTCTTTGCTCGCAATGTCACTATGAGTAGCAATTAAATCATACATGACAAGGGAGACAAAACAATGAAACAATAATTATTTATTAATTTTGGCTTTTTAAACTAAAATGATTAAATACAACATCGGAATTAATAAAATTCTATCTTCCAGTCTTATTGTTTACTAGCTGTTCCCCACGGTTTCACCCGCGCTGCTCAGCACCTGTTGGTCGTAGCGTGATGTTATATAGCCTATAGCCTTCCTCAAGAAATGGACTATCCAACACTAAAAGAATTTTCCAATTCCAACCAGTAGTCCCTGAGATTAGCGCGTTCAAACAAACAAACAAACTCTTCAGCTTTATAATATTAGTATAGATTTTATCTAAAATAAGGTCGTTTACATGAATGAAGGACTCTTAGTGAAATAATAAACATGCACGGGTCGATCTTCAAAGTATAGGAACGTTTGCTGCGGTACATGGATGGGTGAGCATTTTTTACATACTATCACTCCCCTCTGACCTTCAGAAAGCCGTTGGTCCCGGCAATCATTTGCAGAATCTTGTCAGACGTTACGAGAAGTCAGAAGTTCAGAATGTCTGACAACCAGTTTTACTAAGGTATACTTCCTATTGTTTTATCTACTCGGGAATTAGGTTGTAGAGGACAAATAGGCAGTCACTTCAAGCAGAATACTGATAGACATCTGCATTCAGTGAGACTGGCCGTCGAATCTAGCATGGTCGGGAAAAGATTAGGCAGTTAATGAGTGGTAAAATACCGCAAATTTCTGTCATTAACACTGAAAATTGCGCGAGATGAGGTTGTCACAAACATTATTATGTACTTTGGTGTATTCTGCTGAGCATTATGGTAAAGATTACATAATACCAGGCTTGTAAGTAGGTACAAACTTTTTGTACTTAGTTAATTTACAAAAAAAATGTTTATCTATGTTAATCTAATGAGCCTCGTCTAAATGTAGATAGCGTAACTGATGAAGTCATGAACATAAATTAAATTAGATAAATAAAAAAAATAAAAACAGGCCATGTGTGAGTCTAAGGGCCTATGCACACCACGTTTCCTAAACGCGCCGTCGACGCGCGTTTTGGGAACGCGCGTCGCCGGCGCGTTTTTATCCTGCAGAGCAGTTTGTTGTCGTTTGTATCGATACAAACGCGCGGCACCGGCGCGTCTGTATCGATACAAACGCAACGAGGGAAAGGGAAGTGTGAATCTACGCTAGTAGCAATCGAGCGATTTGGTGCACCGCACGTCTTTGGAACAAAAAAATGGAGCCTTTCGACACAGAAAACTTCATAACTGAAATTCAAAACCGGCCAATATTGTGGAATTCACGATTGCCGGATTATTCGTCGTTTGCATCGCGTCTGTATCGCTACACACGCGCGTTTGCATCGCGTCTGTATCGCTACACACGCGCGTCTGTATTTATACAGGTGTGCAAAGGTCTACAGGCTGCGTCTGACTTGAGTGCGTATCGCGTCTGTATCGCTACAAACGCGCGTCGAGACGGCGCGTTTAAAAAACGTGGTGTGCATAGGCCCTTATTCGCACACACAAAGATTTGTAGCACCAAACAACATTATAATAGTATTACTAGCTGTGCTCAGCGGTTTCACCTGTGAAAATGAGGGAGAAAGTGGGAAAAAGAGAAAACTTAGCATTGCTATTACAAATCAATAATTCGCTAGGGCAAAAACTACAGGTGGCTGGTGCCTCTACGCAAATCAGAAAAGGGGAACTGTCTTATCCCGAATTTAACGCGGGCGAAAGCTAGTCGTGTAATAAAGATACAAAAACAAAAATAGTCGAATTGAGAATCTTCTCCTTTTTGGTTGGTTAAGGTTTGGTTAAGTTGGTTAAAAATTTACTTCAGGTAAAATAATAATTTGTCAACAGAAATGTAGGTAAAATTCATCTATTCTATTCAAAAATAAATAGGTACACAATTATGTTCTTCTTGATGTGATGTGATCGGCGATGTCTGTGCTAGTATAAACTGTGTTACAGAATCAGAAAATCACAGTGAAGGTTCTTTATCTCGGGAAAACGTGCAGGTATCGAGTTGAAATTAAAACCAAATACATAGGTAGGCCTATGGTTCTTTAGAGCTGATAAAAAATCGACCCTCTAAGTCTATTTAGATTGTTTACTGCGATGGTATCAGTTAATCTATACTAATATTATAAAGCTGAAGAGTTTGTTTGTTTGTTTGTTTGAACGCGCTAATCTCAGGGACTACTGGTTGGAATTGGAAAATTATTTTAGTGTTGGATAGTCCATTTCTTGAGGAAGGCTATAGGCTATATAACATCACGCTACGACCAACAGGTGCTGAGCAGCGTGGGTGAAACCGCGGGGAACAGCTAGTCATAGATATATAGCTACGGTTATGTGTCCGTATTATTAAATTACGCCAACGAATAGTCCAATAAAGTTCTCGCCACGAACTCTCCTTTAATGTCGTCTACCGAAGAAAACCGTGTGCCACAAAGTGGTAATTTGAGTTTGGAAATGATCGATTGAAAACAATAAAATCGATCGATTGTAAAATACAAGTATTCGGTATATAAGGGGGCAAAAATTTGCCCCCTTATATACCGTATAATGCTCATTTAATGATCTTTAGTTAACGTTTAACTTTCCGACAAGTATCCCGAATGCACAACAACGCTGTCAACGGAAACAGTCAACATTGACTTTGTCTTATTATCGAGTTTGTCGTGGTTTTTTCTATATTTTGGGGCTAGCCGAGCGGCAACAGGTTTCATACTTATTTAAGGTACAAATAAGGGTTTTCAGTCACTATTTCCTCCACTTTTTCGATGTTAACTACAGTTGTTGTCATCCAGAGCCTAAATCATCTCACGGCATTTGAACGTTTTATACTACTCAGGAGCACGTGTTTTTAAATAAGAAAATTTTACTGTAAGCCTTCCTTAACATTTTCAGATACTCTAAACGCGAAATTCCAATGGCCATGCAAAATTTATGACAAAATAGTGGTGCGACGCTTTGGTCCATTATAAAATTCACAACTCAAACAATGAAAGCAGCAAAGTATTTTTTAATTGTTTTATTTTAAACGTAACTCAAACTACACGCCAAAATGGAAAACAATTTGCTCTAATAACAAAAAAATAATTTGGAACTATATAGAAATCGATACTTTTTTACCGTTTGACTGTTTTGTGTTCTGCATACCTGGATAGGTAAGGGAACGAAAGATTTCCAAACCTTGGCAAAGGTTGCTTAACCTCAATTAGTGCGGGAACCCATCCATTTCCGAACCTTGGCAAGGGTTGCTTAACCTGAATTTGTGCGGGAACCGATCCATTTCCAAAGATTGACAAGGGTCGCTTAACCTGAATTTGTGAGGTAACCCATCTATTTCCAAACCTTGGCAAGGCTTGCTTAACCTGGATGAGTACGGGAACCCATCCATTTCCAAACCTTGGCAAGGGTTGCTTAACCTGAATTAATGCGGAAACCCATTTATTACCAAACCTTATGATCAACTAAGAAAAGGAGGAGGTTTTATTTTCCACCGTTTTATTAAATTTTATTTCACCAATTTCTTCGCTAACTGTAGACCGTTTTTAATTTTTTCGAAATGGTATTTACATGGCTCGGTAGTTTATGAGTTATTGTCTATGTTATTAATTTTTTCTTCAATGTCTTTATGGATGAACTCCTTGATTTTTTGTTTACAATAGAAAATAAATATGCGATAAAAAAATGTGTAAGATATCATTATACCTACCATAAGTAAAAATGCTGAAATAAAAAAACCTTTTCTGCAACAAAGAACCGATTTCCAAAAAAAAGTGGAAAATTATTTCACTTCCGGAAGTCGGTGGCAAAAAAGTCAACGAAACAAACAAATGTCAGTCACCGATGTTTTTGAGCAAGTCGTTTGAAAAATATTTCTATGCATGATTATCTGCTCTTATTAATATTAACTACCTACATCGAGGTACATCTGTGTTTTTTGTAACTTCAATGAATTATGAACCATTCAGGAAGGTATTTATTTTATTCTTAAGTACCTTGTTAGTAAAAAGATGTGTACGGAACAGAAAAAAACACAATGGGTTCTCGTGTTATTGTGATAGTCACAACAAAATTTAAAACAACCTATTTAGAGTTCCTCCGAAATTCAAAATAAGTGCGGAATTTGGATTGGCCGTTTTATACAACTACAACCTGGTCACATTATATATCGCGTCGGTGCTCTGATATGGTGCGAAAAAAAACAAGCATCCTCTAGTAGGATATTATTATAAACAACTAGCTATGCCCAGCGGTTTCACCCGCTGTTCGGTTAGGGGCATGAAAAATAGATGTTAGCCGATTCTCAGACCTACCCGATATGCACAACAAAATTTCATTCAAATCGGTACAGCCGTTTTGGAGGAGTATGGGAATGAACATTGTGACACGAGAATTTTATTTATTAGAAGAAGATAAGATTTCTAACAAAACAAATATTGTGTTAATTAATTTAATGAAGGTAATATTATTATAACAAGTAATACGATTAAAAATGATGATTTTCGCATTCCAGCGAGGTCTCGAGATAATGTGACCAGGTTGTACCTTTCTAACACTTCTGTGCACGCTCTACGATACGCTCTTAAATTTTTTTTAAGCTGGATGATGTCGATATTTTGAACTTGACTATGAGAAAAAACAGTCGATACAACTCAGTGGTCTCTTTTCTGCTGGGTTTACGGGTTATTCGAAAGGTATACCGCGGCCCCGGAACGTAAAGGGTACAAGAAAGAACATGCTCGGGTTTTAGTCAGCAAAAGTCCGAATCTCCCTTACGCCCAGAGCGAGTGAAGTTTAATAATGATTTTCTATCTCATCCTCTTCATCATCCTTTTCATCCTCTTCAGGCATAATCTTGTTCAAATGATATGAGGACCATGCAGACACATAGATTTGATTGGACCTATCCAGACAGTGTGAGCATTATTTGGTCAGTTATCATGTAGCTCGACTCATAACTCCAGGAGCCTGACTATTACGGATTTCCTACAAGAAGGACCATTAGAGGACATACTTCGGGCCATTCCAATGTTAGTTTAGTGCTGAAAACTTTGCATGCGAAAGCGGAATCTAGTTGTATTACAAAAATATTTTTTTTTAACTTTGTCTCACTCTTGGAATTTCTCCTGTATCGTCGGTGCGTTTACAAGCATTTAAACTTACATGCAAGAAATGGACTATCCAACACTAAAATATTTTTTTAATTCGAATCAGTACTTCCTGAGATTAGCGCGTTTAAAAAAACCAACAAAATCTTCAGCTTTATAATATTAGTTTAGATAACTAGGATAAAAAACTAGAAAAAAAAACACCTTTGGACATGACATGTTTGCAACCTTACCCAACAGGCCCTACGCATCGTTGAAGGATGGTGCAAGGATTTCGACCTGTCTGTAAACCCTAACAAAACTGAACTAGTCATGTTCACCCAAAAGCGTACACTAGGACCTTACCGCCTACCCAAACTATTCGATACTGAACTCCAATTAGCCAGCGAGGTGAAATACCTAGGCGTCATCCTGGATAGTAAGTTGAACTGGAGCAGTCACTTAGACAATAAACTAAACAGAGCCTGTATCACCTTTTGGCAGTGCACAGGGATGATAGGTAAGAGGTGGGGGCTGTCTCCTAAAATCATCCTCTGGCTTTACTGCGCGGTAATCCGACCTATGGTCACGTACGGGGCCGTGGTATGGTGGCCCCACACCAGATTGGTGACAGCCTCAGCTAAACTTCAACGTATGCAGAGGCTTGCCTGTACGGCGATCACTGGCTGCATGAGGACTACTACGACTGCAGCCCTTGAAGCCATGCTAGAACTCCCACCGCTCCACCTGTTCATTCAGCAGGAGGCAACGACGGCGGCATTACGCCTCAAAACACTTCATCTATGGGGTAAGAAATATACACAGCATACTAAGGCACTGGAGGAGTTCTACAACGAGTTCCCAATAGCCAAAGCTATAAACGATCGGATACCTAAACAATTCGTATTCGATAAGAAATACAAAATCCAGCTCCATGAAGACCACCGTTGCGAAGGGCTATGCCCCGCAGAGGTAAGAATCTTCACAGACGGATCCAAAACAGGTACTGGCACGGGAGCCGGAGTCTTCTCAGAGGACCTCAACATCCACATAGCCGTACCTCTGGGGGTCCACAACACGGTGTTTCAGGCAGAATGCATGGGCATCTCCCTAGCCGCTTCAGCCATCATGGCAAGGAAGGTTGAGGGCCACTCTATACGCATACTTTCGGACAGCATGGCTGTACTGCAAGCACTAAACAGCCAAACAGTCAATTGTGGGCTAATACATGAGTGTCACCAGCGCCTAAATAAGGTTGGTAATCTCAACAAAATAACTATCCAATGGATCAAAGGACACAGCGACTCTCGAGGCAACGACGCTGCGGACGAACTTGCTAGAAGGGGATCGAGCATGGTACCAGTGGGCCCCGCACCTATCGTGCCACTACCATTTGGGTACCTACGTACATTGGTAAGGAAACGCACCAAAAAACTACACCACAAACTGTGGCTAGACCACGGTGAGTGCAGGCAGGCCAAGGAAGCTCTTCCTAGTATCGACGGCCGCTTCACTAAACAGGCGCTTCGGTTGACAAAACCACAGCTGCGCACAATTACAGCAGCCGTTACTGGCCACGGCTCTTTTAATAAACACCTCTTTGTCTTAGGAGTCACAGACAGCCCACTGTGCCGAGCCTGCATGGAGGTAGACGAAACAGCAGCCCACGTGCTTCTGCACTGCCCAGAGGTTGCCCCATACAGGGCAAAGTACTTCGGTAACCCAGGTACTCTTCGCGAGATCGTCAGCAACACCAAGGCGCTGCTGACGTTTCTCGTGGAGCTGGGGTGGATCGAATAATATTCCCACCCATACGCAAAATACGCGCCTTAGACGTGAAGTTGCGGACACCAGCCCGTTATACAATACAATACAATACAATACATGACATGTTTGGGAGATGCAAGCGGACGTCGTTTATGATGCATTCTAATCATTTTAGACGAGTAACACGTACGGTTCCCGAGAATGCACTGCACGTTTATAGGTAGTTTTACAGTTTGTAAATCATCCAATAACTTCGCCCACTCTGGGTGGATCGGACGGGAGTGTCAGACTTTTACTGACTAAAACCCACCCATGTTCCTTCTTTTGCCCTTTGTATTTTTCGAGGCCGCGGCATCTTTTTCGAACAGCCCGCAACCCCAGGTGGTGGCCCTGGCTGGTCCCTCTCATTTGCTGACACTCTGGCTTTGAGGCGCTCTGGAAATCCAAACACGCCGTCCAAACGGCCAGTAACAGCTGGATGGTAAAGAGGCTACCCATTGCTCACCGTCCATAGACTAACATCTACGGTGGCCGGGAGTCGTCTCTCGGCGCCCGACGCCCGGAACGTCACCCGCGCGGCGTGATCGTTTCCCGCTGCGTGGGTGGCCCCCCTCATAACTAATTTTAATAATGTGGGCTTGTCGCGTATGTTATAATAAACTTCTAAAAGAAAAATAGAATATTAACTACAATTAATTTAAAAAAAATGAAAATTAATAAGATAATTATTTTACATTTTTTACACACGAGTACCTACTGCAAGAACAAGCACCTTGTTCACACTCATGTTCGTTTATATCTACCAAAACAGAACCAATGTCTGCTTTTATAGTGTACCTTTAGTCTTTAAAACTATTTGCGTAATTCAAATAAAAAACACGTAGGTACCTGCAAATTATTATAATACTGACCCGCGGTTTTACTTGCTGTAAATTCGAGATTGTGTATTATAAATAACACTTACAGCCGGAGCGTAGGTAATTAAAAAAAAAATACCGACTACATTTTCCCACATTGTGTTAGTGATTATATGTATTATGTTAATCATTTATTTCTTAATTTTTATGTAGAACTCACATTTAACTAGAAATAAGTTTACTCAAGTTGTTAGCATTCAAAAGAGGTAATAGTTGCTTCGAAGGTAGCATGGTGTCTTATTTTATGAGTCCCCAAAAAAAAATCTTTGTAGCCTAAACATTGTTTGCTATTTGTGTATGTGAGTTAAAAAAACTTGTAAAAGCTAGGTACGTTCACACTTTTATCGATATAGGAGAAATTTATAGAGAGGGACAATGTTTAAAAAAAAGAACGGGGTATTTGTAAAACGGAGAGCATTACACAGCCCAAACCACCAGAATGTTGGTCAGTAATTTCACTAAGTTTTATAACCAACCGATACATAAAAGAGGTAAACAAGCTGTTGATTTTTTTTATTTTGTAAATAAAACTATTTCGATGGCACGGTTTGCGCAGTGGCTAAGCGATCGATTGCTGCGCTATGTGGGTTGATTCCCGTACGGAACAAATATTTGTAAGTACTGCAGGTAGTTGTCCCAGGTTTGGCTGTTTGTGTATGTTGCTTTAAATGTTTATAGGAACCTACAAAAAAAAAAACAGGAGTGGGGCAACGTTTTAAAAAAATTCTTAAAGCAATAAATCTGAGTAAGGTTTATTGCTTAAGGTAAATAAGTTGTAAAATTAGACAATATTTTTTTGTGAAAGTTAAAATCTCGTATAAGATTTGTTGAAACAGGACAATTTTATTTTTTCAGCCGAATTTATTCTACGAAATAAATAATATATTTGTGTATTTCACTGTTTGTTTAACTCCCAAATTGTTCTTGACCTGAATCTTAAATACAAATCTAAGTAAATACAAAATACAGTAAATATTGACAAACTCCGCGTCTATGTATATCCGTTACGGAAAACAACACAGGCGCACAGACAGACGCGTGAAGCGATTTCGATGTACACATTTATTATGCAGTCTTTTATTTGTTTTTCGCCTGATGACGATGACCCAACAGCAAAAACTGACATTATCATTCAATGTAAAGGTTATCATTCAATGACAATATCACGCCTGTAATCGTTCAAGAGTTAAGCAGAGGCGTTCCCACAGCATAGCCACACTTCAACAGTTTTTTTTTTGCGAATGGGAAATCATCAAATAACTTCCTCCGCTCTGGGTGGGGCGGGGGGAGTGTCAGACTTGTACTGATTAAAATACACCCATGTTCCTTCTATTGCCCTTTATGTTCCGGGGCCGCGGTATCTCTTTCGAACAACCCGCAACCCCGGACATTTCACCAATGACGTTTAAATTATATGCATTTTTTGGGGGCGCCATCAACCGGCTACGAATTGAGAATTCTCCGTGGCTGCTAATATGAACTTCCCGAACGAAATCTCAATAACACTCTCATGCTCCACATTCAAGCTTGAGGCCATTAGGTAGCAGAGTCAATAAATGACGAATATATATGTTTTGTAGTGTCCTACAACAGGTTCTATCGCTAGATTTGCTAGGGTTAATTTTAAATTAGTTGATTGACTTCTGGAAAACCGTTACTGCATTAAAATAACCGGAAAAGTGCTAGTCGGACTAGGTTCCGTGCAAAATTGGGACATAAACGGCTTTCATAGCTCCACAAACTTGCGTAAGTATATGGTTTTAACTTCAACTCGATACCACGCGTTCTCGAGATAGAGGGTCTTGATAGACAGACATAATAGACAACACAGGGATCCTATAGGGGTTTCATAATTTTTACTTTTGACGTACGGAACGAGGAGCTCGTGGCTAAATAATAGCAGCCGCTCGGGTCGATCTTTAGGTTATGCTGCACTTGCCTAGGTTGGTCTGTGGATGGGTGACCACCCGTTACATAACGAGTTTCTTCCATGCCTCGGAAAACACGTAAAGCCGTTGGTCCCGGCTGTCATTTGTAGATCTTTGACAGTCGTTACAGGTAGTCAGTGTCCCGAAAGTCTGACAACCAGTCTTACCAAGGGGTATTGTATTACCCAGTACTAACTGGGTTGTGGAGGTCAGATAGGCAGTCGCTCCATGTAAAATACTGATATTCAGCTGCATCCGGTTAGACTGGAAGCCGACCCCAACATAGTTGGGAAAAGGCTAAGCAGATGTTGTACGGAAACCGAAAACCGCAAGATTCTGGGAAATTCGGAAACAAACTGAGTAATCTTTTATTCTTAGATTTCGTTTTTAAATTATGCATGCATCAAGAAAAAACTCCAAGAAACGAGTTTTAATTAAGTTTGTTACGTAGATCAATAACAAAGATTTGGTAGCTAGAAGGATAAATAAAACAAAATGCAAACAAAGTTGCTCCTTTAGGTTTGACTTAGGTAGTATATAAAATGCAAAGAACTTGCAATTTTTCAAACGTGCAGTGATCGTCGACAGGTGATCTTGTTAATTCCACGTTCCGAATTTAAAACTAGGTAAGTAGTTTTTGTGTAGTTTTTGTGTAAAGAAGGTTTAGTACTGATTTTTAATTTATATATAAATTAATCTATACGTGATTTAGATTGCAAACTTGTTAGTTCCATCTTAGTCTAGTTTTATAGAATCTTAATTATTCACATTAATTGTAGAATCAATATAAAATAAAAATCGTATATTTTATAAAAAAGTGCGCACATTTACCATAAAATAAACTTTTTAGGAATTAAATAGAGCGCTGTTGCTTATTTGCTGGAACTATTTTGGACCCGTGTTTTATGCTATAAAGAGCATTTATTTTAAATCAGTACTAATGCTTTTTTTATACCTAGAATATTATAAAAGAGATATAATATATATAATTCTGCGGTGAGTAACTACTAATCATGAAAATGGTTCAAGATCTTAGACTAAGACACGGTTGGTGCAGTGGCTAAGCCATCGACTGCTGCACTGTGTGTTACGGGTTCGATCCCCGCACGGAACAAATATTTGTATGACCTACAGATAATTGTTCCGAGTCTGGCTGTTTGTTTATGTGAGTTTAAATGTTTATAAACGCACCCTCGATACAGGAGAATTTCCTAGTGTGAAGCAATGTTTAAAAAAAAATCAAACTAAAAATTTCAGGTAGGCAGACCAGAAATAGCAATATATGACCATAGAGGTCATATATTGCTATTTATGGTATAATTTGTAAAATGTTAGGCAAATGGTTACAGTAGGTATATCCTACTAATATTATAAATGCGAATGTTTGTGAGAATGGATGGATGTACGGATGTACAAACATTCGCATTTATAATATTAGTAGAATGGATGTATGGATGTTTTATACTCTTTCACGTCAAAACGGCTGAACGGATCTTGATGAAATTTGGCACTGAGGTAGATTATAGTCTGGAATAACACATAGGATTTTTCGCCGCGTGCGCCAGCTAGTCTACTATAAAACGTTCTTCTTTTACAGGCAATTCAAGATGAAAGCCGTTGTCATACTGTGTGCCCTGGTGGTTGTCACCGCTCGCCCTGAAGAGAAGTATACATCCAGATATGATGACACTGATTTCAAGGCGGTCTTAGAGAATGAGAAGCTATTTAAGGCTTATGCCAATTGCGTACTAGGGAAAGGCAAATGCACGCCTGACGCTAAAGAACTTGCATGTAAGTAATACTGAATCTTCTATTCTATTCAAGTTGAAATCCAGTCATTACCAAAATCCCTCAGGACTTCGGTAAATAATTATTAAGTAAATAAATAAATAGTAGCGGCTCGGGTCGATCTTTAGGTTAAGCCACGCATGCCTAGGTTGGTCTGGGGATGGGTGACAATCCGTTACATACCGAGTTTCCTCCGTGCCTCGGAAAGCACGTTAAGCCGTTGGTTCGTTGCTGTCATTTGTAGATCTTTGACAGTCGTTACAGGTAGTCAGGGTTCCGAAAGTCTGGCAACCGTTCTTAACAAGGGGTATCGTATTACCCAGTATTAACTGGGTTGTGGATGTTAGATAGGCAGTCGCTCCATGTAAAATACTGATATTTAGCTGCATCCGTTTAAACTGGAAGGTGACCCCAACATAGTTGGGAAAAAGCTAGGCAGATGATGATGACCAAACTCCGGAGGGTCTAAAATTCTCAAAATGGTCACAGATGCAGTCATGCAGTTAATATTGTGAATTGTCACTTAGTGACCGTTTTACGAATGGTAACGTAATTCTTATTATTAATTTATTATGATTCTGCTAAAGCTGCCATTTTAGACCCCCTGCCCTTATGCCAATTTGCTTAGTTTCAGTGCAGCATTTCCTCCTATTTCAAACCTTAAATATTGATTACAATCTATAATGTAGGTACACACGACGGCATGTCAACCTATTCTAAATTATCAAAACCTGCTACCCTACCATGACGTCTTGAAGCAGAACTTATTCCGCTGAGGGAAAGAGAAAGAGCTATACAGGGTATCTAGCACCATCTTTGTCACACAGGAATAAGAACTGCTATAAGATGTCATAGTAACCGTTCTGTAGGCCTACTATGAAGTCTCAAAGCAGAACTTATTCCACTGAGGGAAAGAGTTGGTGCTAGACGCCCTGTATAGCTCTGTCTCTTTCCCTCAGTGGAATAAGTTCTGCTTTGAGACTTCATGGTAGGGTAGCTGATCTCTCCACTACGGATTGCCCACCGTAATAGAGAGATCAGGTTAAAATGGTTTTGTGTAAGTTGATGTGCCGTCGTGTGTACACACATAGGTGAGACGTCATGGCATCATTTACTCCTTTCTCCTTCATATCACTCCTTACACAATCCATCCATCTTTTCTTTCGCCTTCCTCTGGCAACATTCAGATCCATCACTCTTTTAGTCACATGTCCTTCATCCTTTCTCATCACATATCCATACCAAGACAAACGACTCCCTTTCAATTTTTTAAATAAATAAATATATCTTTGTTTTAACTTGCATTTAAATTTACAGCCAAAATTGCTGATGCACTGCAAACCCGCTGCTCGAAGTGCACAGAAAAGCAGCAGGAAGCAATCCGCTATATCATAAAATATCTGATCAACCACAAACCTGACATCTGGAAGCAAGTTTCCGAAAAATACGATCCCACCGGCAAATACGCTGCCGAATACGAAAAGGAACTCAAAACTTTGTAATAAACCAAAATATTATGTTAAAAAATTGATTTCTCTCTAAGATTGTAGGTATGGGCTGTGCAAATAAACTATACGATAAAACATCTCTATACGTTTCCTTATTCCATTACTATTCTTGTACAGCTGGATTTATATTATCTTATACTTTTTTTATACGTAAGGTTGAAGAAGGCATTTTCAAAATTAAATCTTTAGAAGAGGGGCAGACGTAACGACCGATGGTTCCGTACAAACGACATAAACAGCAATATCGTTTTACTGCGTGGAGTTAGAGGGTTGCTTTTTCAGAAGAAAAAAGGACCACATAGTTGAATTGGTTTTAAATTTCAACTCGTTAGCTCCAAGCGTTACCGAGATAAAGGGTTTTGATAGATAGATAGACAGACAGACAGACGGACAACAAAGTGATCCAATAAGGGTTCCAGTTTTTTCTTTTGCGGAACGGAACCCTAAAATTATGTAGGAGCATAGGGAATGTCAAAATCTTTTGATATTGCATGGGCTGCGCAAATAAAACTCTACGATAAAACAACTCTATGTTTTTCTTTATTCTATAACTATTCCTGAGCAGCGGGTCAGGACAGGTATTTTTATTATTTTACACACTGCAGCTACCTTCGCAAGATAGCCTTCGACTTGGTAGACTTCCTTGCTGTGATATTTTGTTTTATAAATCCTTACTAATATTATAAAAGCGAAAGTGAGTTTGTTTGGTTGTTTGTTACGTCTCCACGCCTCAATGGCTAAATCGATTTTGATGATTTTTTGTGCAGAGGTAGCTGGGGTCCTGGAGACGGACATAGGCTAAAAAAGTGAGAAAAGGGGGAGAAAGAGGGAAGAAAAGGGGAATAAAAATATAGTTAGCGTTAGCAGAAAGTAACTATGCCACGCGGACAAAGTCGCGGGCGGAAGCTAGATATATTATATTTTTTAACGTTTAGCATAATGAGGTCAGATCAAGGAAATAAAGTGAACCGGGTCTAGGACTTTTGTGGTTTCCACAAAAATCTATAAGTAGGTCAGTCTACTTTTTTGATGCTAGAAGAACGGTTTACCTTGTTTTTTAATTTAAGAGATTGGTTGCTGTTCGATCATTGTAGGGAAGTGTCAGACTTGTACGGACTAAAACACACCCATGTCCCTTTTATTCCCCTTTATGTTGTAACCCGCAACCCCGGTAGGCAGTGGCCCTGGCTGGCCCCTCTGCTTTGCTGACATCTCTTGGAGACGCGCTTGGACCACTAACGCGCGGTCGAAACGGCCTCTAGTCAATAGACGAACGGACGGTGAGCTAGCCATTGCACACCGTCCACAGGCCCGCATCTACGGTGGCCGGGAGTAGTCTCGCGGCATCCGATGTTCGTAATGTGGATCACTTCAAAGTTCAAGTTAGTCAGTTTCTTCTCGCTATGTGTACTCCACCCTACGTAGGTCGCATTTCAAATCACGCAAGTTTATTTTGTGTAAAATAAGATTCAGCAAGCATTCCACATCTATCATCATTACCTCTAGATGCATTGCTTTTTACAGAGGAGTACGAAAACAATAAGATTAAAACAAGTCGTTCGTTTGTATATTCTTTGACGAATATTGCACATTAGTATAATAATATTCTCATTTACAAATTTCTCAATCTAAGTAATGTTCGCTGTAAGAAAACTTAATTCTTGGTTAAACTGGCCGTTGTACATGTGTGTATACTTTTTATAATTATTGCTCTTGCTTTTAACGTTCGAAAACATCACCAGGAATTATTTGTCCACGAATTCCAAGTAAAATAATAATGTGAGCAACTTCTTATGATGTTTTTTTCCTTTTACATCTAGACAGGTTTACGAATAAGCTGGTAAATAGTTCGCCTTCAACTTCATATACCTATTATTACTTATGCTTACAAAAACAGCGTACTTACCCACTGACATAAGACAAGCTGAATCATTTGTATATGCATGAAAATTAGCTAGATTAAGAATTAAAATGATGTTCCCTATTATCGTCGTAAAGAGGTCCTGAATTGTATTTTTTTATCCTTAAAGGGTGAGGCTTTTTAATTTTTGCGGATGGGAAATCAAATAACTTCCCCAACGGGAGGAGTGTCAGTGTCAGACTTGTGCTGACTAAAACCCAACAATTTTCCTTTTATTGCCGTTTAATGCAACCCCAGCATGTGGTGGCCCTGGCAGGCCCCTCTGCTTAGCTCACAACTCTTTTAACACTTTTAAAACAAACAATATATGCAGTGGCGATCCTGTTCATGTAGTTTTTGAAGTAATTAAGCTATGTGACAAAAAAAAAACAATGTGTTGAAGAGAGCAGCGTGATATTTATTAATCAAGTGTGGTCCTGTTTTTTTTTTAAACTTTGCCTCTCACTAGTACTTCTCCTGAGTCGTGCAATCGTACTTAACATTTAACGTCGTAACATTTAAACTCCAAAACACAAACAACCCCACAGCTAGGGGGAAGGCCTAAGCCAAAGGGGCGACTTCCATAAATAAAAAATATGCATGATGTAATTATATTAATTTAAAACGTTAATAGTAAACTTTAACTGTACAATCATATAATTTTTTTAATTTTAATCCTAACATTAATAGTGATTCTCAGTTTTACCTAATTTGTATGACCTACAGGTAGTTGTTTCGGGTCTGGCTGTTTGTGTATGTTTAAATGTTTGTGGCCACGATACAGGAGAAAACCCTAGTGACCCGAAATTGGCACAAAGATGCAACTATGCCACACCAAAAAAAAAGAAACGCTAGTGTGGGGCAACGTCTTAAAAAAAAAGCAACTCGATAACTCCACGCGTTCTCGAGACAAGACAGACAGACAGATACACAGACGGACAACAAAGTGATTCTATAAGGATTCCGTTTTTTCCTTTTGCGGTACGGTACCCTTAAAACACTCCTTTCGCGTAAAATACTTCAAGCGCGACTGCTGAGAATGAGGTCCTGAGTTTGATAGGACAGTAGCAGCCACAGACTTTGAGCTTGTGCCCTTTGGTGGCAATATGCTCGATCCTATTACATGCAACTTAGACGGGCGAAATGCGGCTTACCAATAAGTTCACCACTACGTAGGTACTGTAAGAGGTTTTATATAACCTAAGCAATGCTGGCTGATAGAGCATAACGTTCTAATACTCATGTCGTTTTTAAATGAAGAATAGGTTTATCTCTCTGAAGTGTAAAATGTAAATTTGAATGATTTAAAAATATAATCCTTAAACGATTATTTGCGCTTCATTTAATTAGATAGAAACCCGTACCTTCTACATTTGGTGGAGGCGCAAAACACAAAATATTTTTAATATCAAATTACGCGTGCACAAAGCATATATTGTGCGAAGATTTTTTCTTTTAGCCCCTAAATATTGGAAAATTGTACCTTTCGTAATAAGCAAGCGAGTATCTACAAGAGCTGAATATTATATAAGTAAAAAGAACCAAGATGCGTATGGCAAATATGAAAATACAGGGGCAGTGACGTTGCCTGAATAAGAAGCTAAGTGGTTTTTATTAATTTTTTTTTTAATGTGTTGGTACTAATTTAATTGCAAAATCTATTATAATACGCGATAAATAAATTTTTATTTTATTAATTATTTTTATGAGGAGAGAGCAAAATGGCTCTAAATATGTGTTTTTTCTCAGGCACATCCAATAGAGAGTGTCTAGAGAAATTTATAATCAGTTTCAAGCTGATTGCCGCCGAAAATGAATGGCGAGAGAGTGATCATGCGCTCATACTAGGAGGTTTTCTACAGGGTGCGGCCCGATATTTTTTTAATTTTACATACCGCGAAGGTATGAGTTTCACGTCGATTTGTGACGAACTAAGAGCAGAGTTTGGGTGTAAATGCCACCCTAAAAGGAAAATACTGAGTGTTGTACAAGTGGAAACGATTTCACAGGAACCACAAAGGGAATGTGAAAATGAAAATATCATTATTGCAGATGATAATGTTTTTATAAATTCTAGCCTAGATAACGAAATTTATGATGAGGAAAGCGGCCTCAATTTTAATAATGATGATGACCAAGGTTGCTGCCTAAAGAGCAACACTCTTAACGATGATGATAATGCTGGTGACCAAGGTTGCTGCCCAGAGAGCAACAGCAGTGATGAGGAGGAGCTGACAGAAGTATTTGCGGAAGAGCACGAATCGGGTCAGAGCTTTCCTATTATTATTCCAAGTGTCACTACGGAACATCTTGATGTGACGTTAACAAACACACATGATGATCACGATCATTACCCTACGTTTGTTACAAATGATTCCACCACAATGGAATACTCGGTGCCAAATAATGTTGCATCAGCTGATGTAGAAAAAAAGGATAGTATCAAAGAGGTTCATAGATTCAACATTTCAATCAAAGATTCACCCAATACAATGGTTAAAAATGTTAAACTTTATGTGAAGACTACAACCAAAGCTAAAGTCATAAAAGACAAAGGTCCCGTTTCGACTAGATTTTCAAAAATACGATATTTTAAGTTTCGTCATATTTAGGGAAATAATCATTCAGTAAACAATTTTCACCATAAAAAAACGCGTATAAAGAAAAAGATAACAAGTCATGAAAAACTATTAAAAAGCTGTACTCACTTTCGTCATAAAGCTGTAAGATTATTTAAAAAACCTTGTAAAATAAAATTTTATAAATTTTCTAAAAATATTTTATTAAACAGCTTGAAAAAGACCAAAGAGGTTTGTAAGCAAATTTTCATTTCCAAGAAAAGTCTTTGGAAATATTTTCGTCTGAAAATTTTATAAATGTCATTGTCAGTTTTTGATTGTCATTTCATTGTTTACATTTCTTATTGTTAATTTTATGTATTTGATTATTCATTAGATATTTATTTATTTATTGATGAACAGATACACGGTTATGTATCTGATATGCAGAAAAAGTCATATCATATAGATACATTATTTTAGTTTGGGTACTTAAGGTGTAAATATGAAAACATAACGTTTATTTTTCATGTACCTATGTAAACGCTGTCGGATGCGAACGGAGATGCATGATGGGCATCCCATACGGCTTCGAGTCTCAAACGTCTAGAGTAGGCATTAAATAGCCTCAATACATTTCAGATGTTATGATTGCATAATAAAGTATAATTCAAGTTTTTTAGAAACTGTCATCCTTTCTGGAAGGGAGGAACAACACTCAATCTTCAGTGAAACCAACTTTACAATTAAGAGGCATAGCCTTGGTAAAGTGTGTTGAGTTGACACAATTGGTAAAGCTGATGATTGAAGCCCGACAGTTCAGTCAATATGGACTGCTAATATTTATTTTTTTATTGAATGCATTGAATAACCTGAAATGGAGAGAGATTTAGGTAAATTGGACCTTATCCTCTTTTTCTTCCTTGAGACTCAATCGCGTCCGATGGAGTTAAAGATTATGATGTACAGTTTAATTTTATTTTTCAACCCCATCTGGGTATATATGAGCTTATCATATATTTGTTTAGGCGTACGTATCGTTTAGCTTTTCGGGGTTTTGCTGCGACAAAATTTCAATACTTTGATTAAAGATTTGTTAAGTGCACGTTAGCACAAGTTAATGTATAACTATTATAACTTTAAATGGAGTGACACATTATTTTATACCGGTCATTGTATTGAAATTACCTCTCCAGAGGCGTGCCTATTTTATATTCCCCCATAGGTAGGAATTCTGGCCTAGGGATAGGTAGGTCCTTGAGTATTCGAACTTAATGAATAAAAGTTAAGTTTCACTTAAGATCTACGTTGATCCTTTTATTCATAAGGGTGGGCGTAGCTAATGTAAGAAGTTTTATATAACTTAAGCAATGCTGGCTGATAGAGCATAACGTTCTAATACTCATGTCGTTTTTAAATGAAGAATAGGTTTATCTCTCTGAAGTGTAAATGTAAATTTGAATGATTTAAAAATATAATCCTTAAACGATTATTTGCGCTTCATTTAATTAGATAGAAAACCCGTACCTTCTACAGTACTGAACTGGGATTATGGACCTGCCGAAATTTCTTCATAGGGCACAGATCGTAATTGAGAGAGGTGCCCAACTCCCTGAATTATAACTTGTTATGTAGAATTTACATCCTATATTTATACGTTTTCATGTTTAAATAAGATAGGTATTCATTTATTTTTAATTTATTTAAGTTGTTTTTATCTGTATGTTGAGTTATTTGGTGACTTATAGCATCGTATTGGATATATCTGTAAAGGTGCTATAAATTGGTAAAAATGAACAAAAATATTATTGAATAATTGTACTTTAAAGTAAAAAATCCTTTGTATTTACGTAACGTGTCCATCTCACGGTCTTGCTAAGCTCCAGTCATCTGAAGTTTAGAAAACTACAAAAAAAATACCTCTGGCCCTTTAGCCAAACAGCAGACGACAGCAGACGACAATCGTTAGATCGCTCAGCACTAATACATGTTCAACTTTATACCCTAGCGCATATAGTTGAAATCTATTGACGTTTACATATCGTTTTCGTTTGTTTCATTCGTTATCGCTCAGCAGTCTTTAATAGATTTAATCTGTATTTATATACAGATAAAATTTAAAATTTTACTGTTAATTTATGGACAAAATAAATAACTGGATTTTTCTAAAGATTTCATTTCCGCCTCGAGTTGTATACTCCCACTAGTTGTGCTTAGCGGTTTCACCCACCGCTAAGCTTCTAAGCGTGATGTTATATAGGTTACGTTACTTTTTGATAAATAGCCATTTTCTTGAAAAAAAGGGGTTAACATCGGCCCAGTAGTTTTGGACATACAAAGTACCTAACGAATGAACGAAAAAATCCTTCCTCTTTCAAATGTTGTAATGTAGGTAACTTTAGAGCAAGGCTGGCCAATGGATTTTCCTGGAGGGCAAAATCTTTTAGTTTGCGGCGGCGCCGGGCCACAGACTATGGCCATTCATACATAAAATATTATACACATACAAAAGTAAGGAACCAAAGTTGGAATTCCGGGCTGATTTTTTTTTGGAGGTAGGAAATGTGATTCTAAATCAGACCGAAATTCCAACTTTGGTTTGTGCGGCGGGCAAATTCAAATGTCTTGGCGGGCCACTTGGTGGCCCGCGGGCCTGGGATTGGCCAGCCCTGCTTTAGAGCATAAAAAAGTCATGAAGGCTCTTTACTGAGATTAAAATAATTTTTGAGTTCTAGTTTAACGACGTTGTAGTTACGTTTTTTCGTGTTGTTGCGATGCCAGTTACCTCGCATAAAAATTGTTATAGCTGTCGAATCAATTCGACAAGCTTCGCTTTTTCTTTGGGTGCAAAAAAGATGTGATTAGAGTCTGTTTCAAAGTTTGTTTTTTATTTTCTGGTGCCGGTTCTTGACGCACATTCGGGTCCTCTGACGCAAACTGCTTATTATTTTATTGAATTTGGAACTGCAAATTAAAATGCAACCCAACCGGTCGTTATGTCATTTAGGTATTACCTGAACATCAATTATTATATGATACCAATTTTATTTATAGACCTCCTTGCTACGTTGTTACGCACGTTTCAGTCTAAAATTAGAAACAAATTAATTTCATAAGATTGTATTCGTATAGTTTTTGCACGAAGGTGAGCTGTTTATGATCACTAATCACAGCAGAAAAACAAAACAACGTCAAGAAAAATATTGTTCAAAAATGTAAGCTTCAAAACATATTTTTTTTTGCGTTTCTGTCGATGTCTTAATATCTTCAAGGTTTAAAAAAAAAACGTTATTACATAATGCGTTGTGAACAATTTACAATTTTTCGTTACTTTTAATGTTACGTGGAAGCAGCAATGGTTTCATCACAATAACTATTTTAGCCGTGGACATGGCGACAAAACAAGCTGTACAAAAGTATAGCAGTATAGTTTATACTAGTATTCATCATCATCTGCCTAGCCTTTTCCCAACTATGTTGGGGTCGGCTTCCAGTCTAACGGGATGCAGCTGAATATCAGTATTTTACATGGACCGACTGCCTATCTGACGTCCACAACCCAGTTACTACTGGTCAATAAGATACCCCTTGGTAAGACTGGTTGTCAGACTTTCGTCACACTGACTACCTGTAACGACTGTCAAATATCTACAAATGACAGTTAGTTATAGTGTTGTCTAGTAATATAGTTTACATACTAGTATTTTACTTTTGTATATAGTAAGTCGACCAGCGGATCTATAACTGTGCGGAAAATCTTTATGCGAGGTCATATTTGGTATACTGGAAAAGTATAGATTGATGTGACGCCATGTATACCTAGTATTGTATGACTAGGAATCGATCTATATAGTCCCCATCCACTTCTGGGAAATAAATCTTCTCTCTATGGAAGTGGGATATATTCCACCGTTTGAGAGCAGCGTGGGTTGGTTAATGTCACCTGGCTTCGATTTTGCTTCTTGGATTATGTTTCTATGACCAGCTGGTTTCTTCAGTATGTCTCGAGTGCTGTGATGATGAAGTAAATTAAACAAAGTATTGGGCCTGCCTGGATATGATGCTTCTACCTACTACTCGTCAGAAGTGGCTGATATCACTGAGCCCCCACTATTTTCAGCAGCAACAATTTTATTGCAATAATATTAATTGTAATGGAATTGTTATAGTGACAGAAACCGGTACGTGGTAAATGCAGAAGAAAATTGCGTAACGTGTTTGACTGTTACTGAAAGTATTGGGCCCAAATACAAAGAAAGATAAGAAAGGAAAGTCCCAGAGGTGGGACACATAAGGCTCATTATTAATAGTAAATATTATTAGGAAAGTAAATCTGGTGGCTACTAATTGAGACCTTCGTCTTCTATTCAAGAAAAAAAATACGCCAGCTCGTTCAGAAAATTTATTTCTACAATCAAAACAATCAACTTCCTTCTTAGCTGCTAAAAACGTAGTTTAAACCTCCTTGGTGTCTCCCTAGTCTTCTGCGGCGAGGAAAGCTTCATAGGTCTCAGTGTACTCATTTTTAGGGTCGTACTTGGCAATGATCTGCTTCCAGTAGTCCTGTTCTTTAGCCCTGATGTGTTTCACTACCTTCCTGGAGCCCTTCTTCTGTTTTGCTGTACACTTGGAACACGATGTCTGCATAGCATCCTTGATGTGTGCTGGAATAAGATAAGAAGTATTAATCTTACGATATGGTTTGATTTTATTTGTATTTACAATCAAGAGCGTGTCAGATAGAAACTTAGGTAGAACATAAACCGCCATATATTTTGACTGCGTAGACTTAGATAGTAAGTAGTAGTAATTTTAGTATTTTTTTCATAAAGGGAGCACAGAGTTGAGAAAATGGTTTTTAATTTCTATTCGAGATACTTAAAGGATTTTGAAAGACAGGCGGACAACAAAGTGATCCAATAAGGGTTCTGTTTTTTCCTTTTGAGGTACGGAACTCTAAAAATGTGGTGAAAAGTAGTTTTTGCCCGGAAAAGTACACTTTTGCAGTTAGAATAGTAGTATGATTTTAATGCAAGTTTGTAATGATAAAGTATTTACTGTAGGTGTGACGTAGATCCAGCTCTCGGTCGTTAGTACCGAGAGTGAATGACACAATATTCTTACGTATGCGAAAATGAATAAAATGTAGTTTATTTGACTCAGCAAGTTCTCTTATGTTCTAAGTAGTGATTGGAGCCTCCTTTTAAGTATGTATGCCAAATAACCTTTTCCAAAATACATCATCATCATTATCTGTCTAGCCTTTTCCCGACTATGTTGGGGTCTGCTTGCACCTTTGCCTTACACTTCGGGTATAACAGGATCACGTCTGGTAAGTTATGTTGACAAAAATACTAGAAGACTTTTGTTTGATTGGTTTTTTTCTGCCAATTTTTTTTTTTTATTTAAATCTTTTCAGTAGCGGTATGTTGATATCTCACACAAATACGATCGAGTATTTATTTTCCATTGCTACTAAAAGATACATTGGCAGAATAAATATGTATTACAGAAGATAACTCATACATAACTACCAAAGCAATGCAAATAAAATTGATATGGGACCCCTTCGGAAGTATTCGATTATGAAAAGTATTTTGAAAATCCGCTCACAATTAGCGGAGACGTAGCTTAAAATTTCCTCAAGTTTGCACTTTTATCGAAACGTACCATTACTGTACATCCTTACTTAATATTATAAAAGCGAAAGTGAGTTTGTTTGTTTGTTACCTTTTCACGCCTAAATTTCTAAACCAATTTTAAGGAATTTTGGTACACAGATAGTTGGGAACCAGGAGACGGACATAAGCTATTAAAAACAAACTTAGCGTTGCTATTACAAATCAATAAGGCGCAAGGGGAACTGTGTTACCCCAAATTTAACGCGAGCGTAGCCGCGGGCAAAAGCTAGTTGTGATATAAAAAAGAGCAGAGCAGATCTATTCTTGTAACCTGCAATATGAAATATTTTTCCAAATAAACCAAAAGATTCAAACGAATCTAATTCGATACACATAATTATAAATCCGACGTCAATCGCCTTGTTTAAATACAGTCAGCCTCAAAAAGATGTACACAACATCGATAGCAATTATTCATTGATTAAAATATTGTGCCATCATCACATGTGCCTCGTCTTTTTCCAACCCCATTGAGTTTGGCTTCCAGTCTAACCGGAATCAGCTGAATATCCAATGTGAATATTTCAATGTCATTTAAAGTTATTACAATGGGAAATATGAATGGAACAAAAAATGTTAGACAATTGACGACACGGTTGGCGCAGCGACTGAGTGATCAACTGCTGCGCTGCGTGTCGCGGATTCGATCCCCGCTCGGAACAAACATTTAAATAACCTACAGATAGTTGTTTCGGGTCTGGCTGTTTGTGTATGTGAGTTTAAATGTTTGTAAACGCACCCACGATACAGGAGAAGTTCCTAAAGTGAGGAAACGTTAAAAAAAAACAAATTAATTCTTGTCGGTGTTTACATCTTTTTGAGGCTGAATGTACTAGTACCCATAGCAACCGCTTGATCGTGAAGCAAGTTCATGGAATTTATAAGTAAACAATAACATTGCATGGTTGTGTTGTGTTGGTAAACTTGTGGGTACTTTTCCGCGCCTCCCAAGCTATTTGTAGGTGTAGAAGATTTAATTGTGGTCACGGAAGGTTTGTTATTTTTTGCTCTTCAAACGCATTAAAAACGTGTTTGTGAATCATCAACCGGTGCTATGAAATTGTTTTTGTTTAGGTCTAGGTTTAGAGTAAAATTTGATTTGACACACATCAGTTGAAAAACAGCGTCGGACACTAGTTGCCGGGCAGTTTGCTGAAATGGGCCTATAAGCTGTGAGACACAATAATAATCTCCTTTTTGTGTTTAGAGTTTATTAGTCAATTTAATTTGTTTTTATTTATTTTTGTTTACGATCTTTGTTCAATGTTGTTTGCAGTTGTCACATGTGCCAAATAAACTTATTTTCTTTCTTTCTATCTGTAAAGCAATTTTCAAACTTTGTTGGTGTCGGCTTTCAGCCTCACTGAATGCAACTGAATAAACACCGGTATTACATGAAGCGACTACCTATCAGACCTCTACAACCCAGTTAGTACTGGGTAATACGGTACCCCTTGATAGAACTGGATGTCAGACTTTCGGGCCTCTGACTATAAATCCCTGTAACGACTGTCTGAGATCTTCAAATGATACCTGGGACCAACGGCTTAACGTGTTTTCTGAGGCACGGAGGAATCCGAGGAGGATCTCCGTATGTAATAGATGGCCACTCATCAGACCGACCTTGGCACGCTTGTCTGCGCAAGTGCGGCTGTTGTGTAGATTTGATACCCATAAGCCCGCTTTCTAAATTTAATGCCTAAAATATGTATATTGTAGTGTCTGGTTCTAGAGACCCGGCGTTAAGCCAAGCCCTGGAAATGGGGCTGAAGGTTGGTTCGAAAGAGAACAGCAGCCCCGGAACGCAAAGGGCAAAAGAAGGAACATGAATGGGTTTTAGTGAGTGTGACACTCCCTTCCGCTCCGCCTTTAGCGGGAGAAGTCATTTGATGATTTCCTAAAGAAACCGGCTAAGAGCTAGTCAGAGTCGCGCACCGAGGGTTTTGTTAAAATTGCGACATGAACGGCCATATCTTTTGACTGTGTAGACTTAGAGGGGTGATTTTTTCACAGCACACAGGGACTACAGATTTTAGTAGATGGTTTTAATGTCAACCTCTTGTTTCTTTTCAGTCTTTTTGAGTTAAGGAACCCCAAATAGTCCTGCTACTATCCAATGATCATTAACGTATAGCACACATTGGTTGCACGGGCATGAAAAAGGAAAATTGTGGCCACTCAGGTTTGCTATATCAAAATCTTATTCAAAGGGACTCCACTGTATCATGAGATTCAATTGAGTTAATACAAACACAAATGAGTTGTTTGCTTGAATATGTTAAGGTGGATAACAGATGGTAAACTGAATATAACGTACCTTTAAGTTCCCTTCCTTCAGGAGTACATCTGCCTTGATCGAGGGTACACTTGATGTACGGAACCAGCAACTTCCGATTCTCAATGATCTCATCAATGTTGATATGATCGTACCTATCTGTGTACGTTTCAGCTGCCACAAAACCCGCCAGGGCTACCACCATAGATAACACGAGAAAATTCATCCTGAAAGGATAAATAAAGAAGAAAATATTCTATAAAACTTCAATTTCACTGTTTCAGTTTCTTAGGCAAACGTTGAATGATTAAAACTCACAATATTTTCGCTGTTTTATAACTATTTTCTTTATTACATAAAGAATTTATGATGGTCACCTTTTGCCCTTTTGTAAATAAAATAATTTTTCAAGTAGTTTTTACATAGTTTACTCATTTACGATTTCTGACTTATGTATGACTAACAAAACAGCTATTGAATATTTTTTAATACGTCAATGTTTTTTTTTAAGTTTACATTTTATTTAAGAATAAATTTTGAGCCTATCAGGTACTGATTTTCTTAATTAGATTGAAAAGTTGTCAACAATAAAAATATAAAAAAATATTTTTTTAAAAATTTACCCAAAAACAAATAAAAAATACTAAATAATTTCAAATGTTATTTTAAATATCCATGCGCACCTCAAAGAGATTTTAGCAAAGCAGAGGGGCATGCCAGGGGGCATGAGTCTCCTGGGGGTGCGGGTTGCTCGAAAAAAGGGAAGAAAGAGCAAAATAAGGAATATGGGTGGATTTGATTTCCCATCCGGAATAAAAAGTACCTACCTGTAGATACAATCTGTGCAGAATGATAGATATCTATTGGAGAGTACTGAATGAACTGATGATTAGATGAAAATCGATTTCATTTATAGGTCAGACAGTTACGATTACATGCGGAAAATAGCTACCTATTGTTGTCTATAATTATGTTTAACCCTACTTTAATTACTCCCTTTTATTACCTATTTCAGATTCATGACAGACAAGATAAAAAAAATATAGTTATCATCGACCTCTTTATTGCTTTACCACTTTTGACAAATGCTTAGTTGGAATTAGATTTTTTTTTATAAAAACGTTTCCCCGCACTTGGAATTTCTCCTATATCGTGGGTGCGTTTACAAACATATATACTCACACAAACAAACAGCCAGACCCGAAACAACTATCTGCAGGTCATACAAATATTTGTTCCGTGCGGGAATCGAAACCGCGACACGTAGCGTAGTAGTCGATCCCTCAGCCACAGCGCCAATCGTGCCGTCAATCTACAAAGCGACAAGGGTCTTGTTGGTCAATAATGGTGCGATTGTTTTTTTTTTTAAAGCAAAGGAGCGGCCACTGAAGAAAATCATAGCACTCATCATTATCATTATTCTGCCTGTGCCACAAATTATTTTACGTCATCGTAGCATGTCGTTTGAATAAAATGCAAGATAAAAGTTTGATAGATAAGGCATTTATTTGATGCAACAAAAGAAACAATACAGGAACCAACAACGAAAAACATAAAGATGAGAAAATCAGACTTAACTTACTGAATAAAAATGATAGAAGTTAGTTTGACCCATAGATAGTTAGACACATCACATACATTTATAACGGTCGCCTTGTACTGGGCGGTGTGTGTTTCAAGGTTGCACGAAATAGGAGTCCAGCTCAGCATAATACTAGGTAGAATACCTGACTCTGGTATTTTGCTGTATCCCGCTAGTGACGCATAGATGTCGAGAAAAAGCAATGATCTAAAAATAAAAAATAACAAAATAAAACATTGTGCGGCGATTATTATGAAGGAGGGTAAGTACACACATCTAAACTGTCATGCATTTGAAATTGACAGAAAGAAGTTGCTAACGATTTTAAACCGCATATACTTCGATACTACAATGTTAAGAGACCCAACAAACCATAGTGATAAGTGATGTCAGTGTTGTGGGAGATAAATAAGTTAACAATGTAAAGTTTGGATGTACTTACTCTGTCATAACCAGTTTTATTAAAATTAAAAATATATTATGAAGGGTTAATGAGATATCCTTAGAAAGCCAGTTTGGTTTATCAAGGAGGCAATGCTTATAGAGCATTGCATAATACTCCCTATTTTAAAATATCTAAGTACGCTTGTCAAAAAATGTTACATGTAATCTTTATTAACGAAAAAAATATATAAATCAGGGTGGTAAAGCAAATATGAGGTCGACATGAGACTAAACAGATGACTCAAGCTGCTACCATTAACAATGTAATACAAATGTCTCAGGAAGAATATGAAGTTTAGCAAGCAACGTTAATCATTGGAAATACATCCGTAAAATTAAGACTTATCATATTATCAAATCAAGCTTGCCAGTCTTGTAAAATTGAAAAACCCAATTAATAAACCTCATACAGCTTTTCCAATTTCCATCATCCCTTTTATGGTCCAATATTCTTATCCACACAAAACAGGACAGGTCCAAGCATTGCTTTGTAGTTTAAGTCAAATTATAAATTCGCTTTGCACAAATGATCCGAGATACCGAAGGTCCGCGAAACGCGTCATCTAGCGGCTCTAGAACTAAATGGACCACCGCAATCGCAGAACATGTATTCGGTTTTAGTTTTGCTGATTCACATGTCCACATTCTTCAACAGAAAGTGATTAGGACACAAACACGACCCTTGATGCAAGCCCATAATAATAGGTATTATTTATTTTGCACATAAGTATTCATTATGTTTACCGACTTAAATAAAAAAGGAGGAAATTCTCAATTTGACTGTTTTATTTTTTTGTTTATTAAGCAATTTCTCCGTCAATTGTGGGCCAACAAATAGAATGGGACAAGGTCAGGCAGATGACAATGACCATCACACCACAACTAAAAACGCGAAAAAAAAATGCAAAAATGAAACACTACACACTAAAAAGTGGAAAATATGTTTACTTTTAGTCCAGTTAGTACTTTAAGTCTGGAACTTATGTTTGATTCTTCGATTTTTTTTGCCACGGACTTCCGGAAGTAAACTTATTTTCCACCAGTTTTTGTGGGGACCATGTTACCATTAATTTATTTGGTTTATCCCCGATCGTCTGGCAGTTTGAGTACTTTATTTGGCTAAAATGTCCTTTCTTTGCTATTATTGTTCGTCGTGCCATTGAGCTCCTTAAGTAAAGCGTCGAGCTACACGATAACTGACAACTGCTTGCACTGACCGGACAGGTGCGCTCAAAAATGTGTAGTTATTTCTTAAAATACCAGGATGCAGAACCTAATCTGCATAGTCCTTATTTAAGTTAATCAATATAATATCTAAACCTTAAAAGAGACTACCTTTGACTCTGTTTTAGAATACCCTTTAGTCATCTAATTTAAAAACAAACGACGCGACGTGTAAAATTGTGTGGAAAAACTATTTGTGGAATATGTAAAGAGTTTACAATTCTGATGACAAATCTTTCAAAACGTGTTTTTAAACTCACAAACATTGCCGGTGCAACTATCTGTAGGTTTTTACAAAATATTTGTTCCGCGCAGGGATTGAACCTGCGACACGCAGCGTAGTCGATCGCTCAGCCACTTCGACAACCATCAGTATTAGTATGGATCTCCAATACTGATGAGCAGAAGCCTCGACCTCCTTCATCCCGTAGACACCCTCTTTAATACTTTCAATTTAGGTACTCTGTATTTTTATCTTCTTCGACCCAATAGTCAAGAACGTAAATTCGTCTTTGTGCTACGAAAACAACATGGAAATAATTTTATGTTTATTAAAATATGTTGATTTGTGATCGTTACTAAGAATCCAAAACTTCCGTGGAAAATAACAAAAAGGTTAAGAGCCATTTATGATTCCATGGCGTTTACTATACCATGAAATGTTCATTACAATTTATTGTTCACATGAACCATTACCCATAGAGTATGTAAACCATTACCGATAGTGATTCAAGCTAAAAACATGCGAGATAAATAAACGTTATAAAAGTCATTGTCACAGTTTTAATATGCAATAATAACTTACAGGTGACGATAATAAATAATTACTAATGAGTTGAGTGTTTCTGTTTATTGGAGTTTATGGCCAATTACACCGATTTGGCGTTGATGGCCAAGGTTTGATTCACGTGTCGTTTAAATCTTTGCATTGTAGCGACACTGCAATTTTAAACAAATTAGAAAAATTGGCAAAAAAGTACTACAACGCCATCTATGCACCACTGAAAAACTAACTCCTAATTCTTACATCACACAAGCAAAATTATGCATCCGACAACAGCTGTCGGGCTCCAGATACGACATCCGTTTGGTAGGAGAATCCTCCCTTTCCCAGAGGTTTACACTGTGAAACTCGGTCGTGTTTCTCCGACCGATGCCAGTTAGTGATGATACTTATGGGACGGGTGAAGTAAGAATAGCAACTACAGGTTTTGTGATTTCTTTATTATAGCACAAATTCAGCAGTAATACTTTAGCAGTGATTATTTTAATAGTTGAAGGAAGCACACAGGTTTTAAAAAAAGAAAGCAGCTTTTATAAAATATTTCAAGCACTACTTGTAGCTGCCTAGTCGTGATAAAATTGTAGGTAATGACCCAAAAAATGATTGTTAAAGATGAAATGACAAAATGAAATTCTAAAATTGAATGTTGATCCAAAAGGAAAGAGGTTGAGGCAACAGCGAGGGTGGAATACCCACTTTGTTACAACACCCTGTTCTTCACACCCCAAAACATAGTACAAAATCAAATCCAGTACGTTTAGATCTGTTACACTACCAAATTTAAGTATTTTAATAATGTTTTCAGCAATGGCAATGGCAATCCCACTCATGTCAATTCCTTTGCCCTTTATGTCCGGAGCCGTAGCATCTCTTTCGAAATACCCGCAACCCCGGCAACTACTTACCTACCTTACGATGGCAATAAACTGGACCAAAAAGACATTAGGTTGGAGACCTATACATTTCAGTATAAAAATGGCCTCACTTCGTCTAGATACATTAAGAGATCCGTGTAAATTGGATTCGTATAGTTTGATTAATCGCTATGTGTAGGTACGCGCTTCACAAACCCAAGTTAGCGAGAGGAAACTTACAAACTATTTTTAGCAGGCGTTGGCTCTTAATACACCAGAATTACTCGACTTCAACTACTTTATTAAGATAATTGGAAAATTAACTAAATGCTGTGGCCTTTCTCATAATTACACTAACCTGCCAAGGTAAACCAATAATTAAAAAAAAAAACAATGTAAAGTTACTGATAATAAACGAATAGCAATAAGTAGCTTAAGTAGGAACAAAATGTTGGACAAATAGCTTACAAGCGGTACAAAATGTGATTGCATTACAAAAAACGTTAGGAGTTTTAGATATAAGGTGTGTGATTCAAGTCGAATTTACACTCAATATAACTAAAGTTGTTTTTCATCGTAAATGTTAAAAAAAAACAATAAAATAATCTCTTCAACTCCTCATAAAAAAACACTTTTTTTATTTAATTCTTTTTGCTCTAGAAACTAGATGAAGACACATTTTTTACGGCTTTAGAAGCGACTATGTGATCAATCTTAGACTTAAGAAATGAAGTATTTGGAATAAACTGGATAAAATAATTTATTAAGAGCTGTCGATAGATTTACACAGTTATATAGTAGACTAGCTGGCGCCCGCGGCTTCGCCCGCCAGATATCGAAAAGTAGAACCCATCCTATGTGTTACTCTAGACTATAATCCTGTACCTCTATGCAAAATTTCACCAAGATCCGTTCAGCCGTTTTGCCGTGAAAGAGTAACATAATATTAGTAAGATAGCTGGCCCCCGCGGCTTTGCCCGCGTGATATCGAAAAAAAGTATCATATGTGTTATTCCAGACTATAATCTACCTCTGTACCAAATTTCGTCAAGATCCGTTTAGCCGTTTTGACTTGAAAAACTAACAAACATAAATACATCTATCCATCCATTCATCCATCCTCACAAACATTCATATTTATAATATTAGTGGGATTGTTAGATGCACATTATGTGTTACACGTTGAAAAGGGTCAGTAGGAAAAGAAATGTCGGCAGACCATCCAAACGGTGCACTGAAGATATTATTATCCAAAAAGCAGGGCAAACCTGGAAGGCCCTTGCTAAAGAGACAGATGTCTAGCAGGAGAAATAGGAGGCATTTACCCTTACGGGATACACATCCCAGGAGCAAAAATAACCTCACTGGATTAATATCTAAGTTAAAAGTGTAATAAAATAAGTTGTCCCTTTTTTTGTGATGCATCTACAATTTTACGATTTTTCTCTTTACTTAAACTCTATGATACTGTTCCTTTCAAATGTCATGATTCTAGGTCATCGCGATGTGTCGTGGGTATAGATTTTGATTCCCTGTTCAAACGTATGGGAAATTCGTTAACTTAGAGGGTTGATTTTTACAGAGCACTAAGGATTCAGGCATGAGGCTGACTGAGGATTTTAGGTGGCAAATAGCAATATACATTAACATAATGGCAATAAAGTAGAAATTTCCATTATATGTGGTTGTAATAACAAAAAAACCGCTTCGGTATGCTTGAGGCTGCTGTATCGGCAGCCTTGAGAATGCTTCGGCATCCATCCGTACGCCGCCGGCATCATTTGACTCACACACAACACAATCGAGGTAATACGATATGAAATACTTCGGCATGCTACAGGACGGTGCGGCATGCTTAAGGACGCCTCGTCATCCCTAAGAACGTTGCAGTATGCCAAAGCATAATTTCCGACAGTGTGCGCTTGCATGTAGGATGCCGAAGTATCCTTTTCCTTGCCGGTGTCGATAATGGGCGCCAGGCCTAAGAGTGCAGACTACAGTTTTTGCTATTCATTTCAGCTCGATATCTCCACGCGTTTCTGAAATCAAGGGTTTTGACAACAAAGCGATTCTATAAAGCCTCTATTTTTAGGGTTCCGTAGTCAACTAGGAACCCTTATAGTTTCGCCATGTCTGTCTGTCCGTCCGTCCGTCCTCGCTTAATCTCTGTGACCGTTAGCACTAGAAAGCTGAAATTTGGTACCAATATGTATATCAATCACGCCGACAAAGTGGTAAAATACAAATTGGAAAAAAATGTTTTATTAGGGTAGACACCCTATATGTAAAGTGGAAAGCGATTTTTTTTTAATTTCAACCCTAACCTGTGATATATTGTTGGAAAGGTATTTAAAAATGAATAGGGGTTTACTGAAATCATTTTTTGATAATGTCAATAATTTCGGAAATAATCGCTCCAAAAGTAAAAAACAATGTCCCCCCCCCCCTCTAACTTTTGAACCGTAAGTTCAAAAAATATGAAAAAAATCTGAAAAGTAGAACTTTATAAGGACTTTCTATGAAAATTATTTTGAACTTGATTGACAACAGTTTTTGTACAAAAAGTTGTACAAAATAATTTCTGGACTAAGTTTGTAGTATAATCGTATATGCAAGCATTTTTTTTAACTTTGTTTACATATTATATTATCCTGAACGTATCTTTTTCAAATAAAAAAATAATTATTGAAATCGGTTCTCGCAATCCAAAATAACCACCGAAATCGTCTTGCACGTCTTTGTATTAATTAGTAACCCCCCGAGAGATGGCGCTGTAGGTACTTATTACATTAGATCGGGTATTACCGAACTGTTCGGTTGGTCTCTCCTTGGCATTGGCGGTATCTTATAACTACATAAAACTTTTATTAAGAACATGCTAAGGCAATTTAAAACAAAACTAAAATTCATTTTTTAACACCATCAAAATGTTAAGGTAAAAACCAGTTCATAAATGGTTCGATAGATGGCGTTGTGTAATGAAATTTTATTTATGAGTGCATAGTCTAATTAGTCGTCGAGATGCACGCTCCTCCACCTTTTTTAAACTCATAAGTGGGAACACTTATTGTGACGGACGGGAAACTACGGAACCCTACACTGAGCGTGGCCCGACACGCTCTTGGCCGGTTTTTTCCTTCTAAGGTATGAAACCCTAAAAAGTAGGTTTAAGATCTCTTTGCGTACACAAAATGTTTTGATATGACTGGCTTAAAACAAAACGCATTAAGGTAATAAAAACATTAATTTACATATGTCAATCAAATTGACATTGGACTATGAAATAAGGTTACCAGAGTAATTAAAATCTTTACCTACCTATGCGTATTTTTTTAAACATTATATTTAATTCAATCGTTTTGTTATCCTTACAAATATTTTACAAGCGAAAGTGAGTTTGTTTGTTTGTTACGACTTCACGCCTTAACGGCTAAAGCGATTTTGATACATTTTAGTACAGATATAGTTGGGACCCTGGAGACAGTTAGGCAATTTTTTTTTAAAAGAAGATATGAGGGAGAAAGAAGGAAGAAAAGGGAAAAGTTAGCACTGCTATTAAAATAAATAAGGCGCAAGGGCAAAAACTACAGGAAGTAGGTACCTTTAAATCAGGAAAAGGGAACTCGTGTTACCCGAATTTAACGCGAGTGAAGCAGCGGGCAAAAGCTAGTAATAAATAATCTAAGAGTTACGTGTATTTATCCCATTTTTAAGGGATGAAAGACAGACAAATAGACTGCACGAATTGTCCACTGATTTTTTCCATTATCGCCATTTGGTAACCTTAAAGACAGTCTTATATCGGCTGCTATGGTCGCCTTCCATAAGCCTCGGTGGCAGCTCAGGACAGCATGCAACAGATGTATACCGCTCGTCAGTAAAATCATGGCTTTCTGGATGTATGTTCTGGGTCCACTTTGAAACTACTGCTTTTTTTTTCAAATGGCTAGGACTTTGTTGAGGAGCTGTTCAACCGGACTATCTTGTAGATGCGTAAAGCCTGGAGGCTTTCCAGCCAGGCGAAAACAAGGCCTCCAGCCAGGGCTAAATAAGACTCCCAGCCAGGGGCAAACTACTGCATAGATTCTGTTCTTTAACCACTGCAACAGCAAGAAATATCAATTAAGCTGGCCATTATTTACGCTATACTGGGTTAGCGACCAAGTGTAATTGCGTTATTAGGTAAATAATTTGCTTATTTGTGTGTTTTAGCGTAGCCTCTAAGTTAGTTAATTATATTAATTAATTATTAAATTGGCATAGTTAGACTAAATGATTTTTTTGCCATTTATTAAACTAATTGGCGGTTTTGTTAGCAGGCGATTGAAGAACAAAGGTGGGTCTTATTTTCTATTTGCGATGCTTTTACACGTACATTTTAAAACAAAGCGAATTATCCTAGAGTAAAAAGCTGTATTAACTCAAAGTAAAAGTCAAACTCAAAGTGAATTGAAATAAATTACTTTACAGGGCTAAACACTTTGACTGCGTAGACTTAGAACGTTATTTTTTTTATTTCACATCTCCAAGGCACTATAGACTTGAGTTATACAACATGATACCTACCTCCACGCGTTCCCGCGATTAAGGTCCTACCTTGACACACAGACATTCAGAAGGACGAACTACAAAGTGGTCCTATAAGAGTCCAGATTTTATTTGGCGTATGGATCCCTAAAAATTGAGTTTTTATCAGCTTGCAATGTCATAAATCTTTAGTGAGATAAATTTAAAAAAAGTTATGAATTTCCAAAAGTCATAAAACTAAATGTGTTCATTTTCAAAGTCTGAGTGAGACCACACAAGAGGTCATGCGTTGATTATGTTACACTTTTTTTGCGGATCATCCAATAACTTCTCCCGCTCTGGGCGGAGCAAGGGGAAGTGTGTTAGGCTTTTATGGACTAAAACCCACCCAAGTTCCTTATTTTGCCCTTTATGTTCCGTGGGCGCGGTATCTCTAGGCAGGACCCTTTGCTTTACTGAAGTTGAAGAGCATTTACTATGACTTCACGTTCCGATGCAATATACAAAAACTAAATTAACAAACACAAAAGTGGATTTCTTTGGTTTATTAAAAGAAGACAATAAAATTTTATATAAAAAAAACAGTATAACAAAAGAAAATTTAAACAATATCATAAATTGTCAATAAAGATACATAAACGAATGAGTAACAATATTTTGAGTAGGAGAATTGAGTTGTGATAGCTGCATCAGACAGTTCCAAGCATTCATAGAACACTGGAGCAAGGTCTATGTGGCCATAGCAGTTTTATAAAACAGGCTTATTCTTCGGGAATCACGATGCCGTTGGCCTTCGCGCGTTCTTCGTACTTCTTCCTCCAGGTGCCAGTAGGGTCGTACTTGGCGCACAGCTCGCGCCAGATGTCCAGCTCGTTCTTGATCAGATGCTCGATGACTCTGTATGCTCCCTTCTCTTGTGCTTCCGTACATTTCTTGCAGCCGGTCTGAATGGCGTCCGAGAGATTTTCTGTAAAGAGACATTCAAATTGTAAGATTTTGAGATAGGTATGAATGAAACTCTTGGGGTTCAATAGGGGTATAACTTTGTATAGTAGAGTTTTCATAACTATATTATCACCGGTGTATGTTTACTTCTGTTTTAAGACGTCATGGTAGGGCAGCAGATCAGACTTACGCTAGATTTAACGTAACTGTGAAACCATCAGCACACCTAAACTACGTTAAAATGCTGCTGTCAACAATGCTATGGAAATTTGATACTGCCAGCAGTTAACCGGGGATTTGCTGATTGCAGCCAGGTTCAATGGTGAATCTATACTTATAAGGATAACCCAACATGACACAGGTATGAACCATGACAGTTCATATATGAATAACTAGCTGCATTGCGCGGTTTCACCCGCGTCTTTAGTTGCTATCCAGCTCCCGTAGGTATTAGCGTGATGTTATCAGGAAGTAACATAGGATATACAATAGGTTGATATTGTAGCTTCCTATTTGAGAAAAAAAATGATTATTTTCTGTCTAGTAGTTTTGGAGCCTATTAGATACAAACAAAGAAATCTTTCCTCTTTATAATAATATACTTATATAAAATTCTCGTGTCACAGTTTTCGTTCCCATACTCCTTCGAAACTTCTGGACCGATTTAAACGAAATTTGGTTTTTTTTTACATATCGAGTAGGTCTGAGAATCGGCCAACATCTATGTTTCATACCCCTAAGTGAGCAGCGGGTGAAACTGCTGAGCACAGCTATTAATAATATAATAATTTTAAATATAGATGCACTCAAAACCACAACAAATTATAATAGTTGAAAACGTAGAACTCTTACGATGAGAAGAGGGCGCAGACAATAGCTTATTATAGAGACGGGTTAATCATAGAGGGCACATGGTAAATATAGAGGGTCGTACGCGTGTGCTTCCACGTGTCATAGACAAACAATTTTATACTTTATTGGTACGGCAAAACATCATGCACATCATACTGTACGCTGCCAGTATAACATAGACTCGCTTCGTGTACATTTCACGTGCGTTGAGAGATCCGCATAAACTGGTTGTTGCGTACAGACATTACATAATTATCCTACCATAAAAAAGCTAGAATAAAATAGAATAACAATTGATTGTTGTTGTAAATGGGTCACAAGTAAAGGTGGCAAAAATTAAGTTTCGCGATTCAAATCCTTACTAATATTATAAAAGCGAAAGTGAGTTTGTGTTTGTTTAACCGATTTTGATGAATTTTGGTACAGAGATAGTTGACACCCTGGAGACGGACATAAGCATTTTTTTTTAATGAGAAATGTGTGAGAAAGATGGAAGAAAAGGGAAACTTAGCTTTGCTATTACAATAACTGTGAACTGTGTTACTCCGAGTTTAACGCGAGCGAAGCCGCGGGCAAAAGCTAGTCTTATTATATTTTCGCTGCCACAATATTAAACCTTCCAGTGCTCCAAGTACACAATTTCTAAAGACGTTCTCGTTTTTGCTTAGCACTTATTTTTGCACAATTTAGGTCGAGGTAGACTGCAGCAAAAGTGGTGTGACGATCTGGTCTTGGCAACATGCAAGTTCATACAAGATGATGAAGTAAAGTTCTTGAAGAAGGAAAACACATTTATAAAAATCCGACTGACCTTTTTTCAGATTATTTTCCTTGATTTTATACTCATGGGTATTTTTATAGCATTCAAACAATGGTAGTTAAACAATTGTATTATTATCTTTTCCGTGTAATGAACGGAAGTAGATGTTGGTAGTGGACGTGTCTCGCATATATATTTCGCTTTGACTCATCTTCGTCTAATGAATGTTAAATTTATCGCATTTCAAACCTACTTTTAATTTTATTGAGAAGACTTTTACGGGAGAAATCGACACTTTAGTTTTGATTATTATATCTATAGTACAGTGAATTCTATGTAGTTATAACAACAATTAAGAGTAATGTCATCGTAACATTCAAAAGTTGGTTTAATATCAAATGAAAAACATAAATATGTTATGAAAAAGAAATACCACAAATAATTTAAAAATATATTTTTAACCGACTCAAAAAAGGAGGACGTTATAACGATATAAGTCGTATTTTTTTATGTATGTATACCGATTATAATCTTAAGGGTTACTCCATATCAATTTTATATATTTGCTTGGGCAGTATATTATCTATCTATAACTCTAAAAAAAATTGATCTCAAGTAAAATGTGACCTTGTTATGTAGATTTTATATTTTTTCTAACTGTTTTTTTGTACAATATTTGCTCTCTCGATTATACCCCTGTTAACAATTACCCAATTAGTGATGACCGAGATTTACAATTTTGTAAACGGATTTATTTGCTAGTGAGTGATTTGTTCAGATGTGGAAAACATTGCCTAATACAACTTGTGTTAGGCAATTTCCTCCTGTTCTGTCTATTCTGTGACTTTGTATATCATCCTTCTACGAACTATGTTTTAAATGCACAGAATTGATATGAATTATTTTTTACACTACTGATTTAGAGTAGTAAGTATATTTAAAAAAAAAACTAGTAATAACTAGACAAAATCTCAAAGTAATAAAAATATCTGCAAATATAAAAATGGTAAAACAATTACAAAAATTCGTCCACATTGCTGTCACTTACAAAAGGGAATTCCCAGAAACCTGGAAGTATTGCCGCGTTAGATGTAATGGTGATTCTTTGACCAAAAAGATCAGTCTCTCTGGTCACGTAAAGAGTCAACCAACATCTTGGTCATTTCGAAGTACTAGATGTTCATCAACAACCCCATTTCCCCCGTTGATATTTACACTTAAATAAAATTTTCAGTTAGTTTGCTCGTAAAGTAGCAATACAGCGAACTTTCGTTAGTTACTTTGTATTCTCACAATAATGAAATAGACTAAAAACTGTTGAACTGTCTTATATATGTGTCAAAAATATATTAGAACAAATTATTTTATTTTGGAATAATTTAAGCAGAAATTTCCAGTAAGTTTCCAGAAAAAAAAACCTTTATTTTGAAGAGGTCGATGTTTATGTGTCATTTTTACCAAAATATTTGTAAAAAAATGTGTTTTGAAACATTATGTCCCCGCCAGTATGTTGAATAACGTCGTTTGTTTTGCGTGAGCCTTTGACATTAAGCCTTCTGTCACTATACCCTCGTTTCGGGCACAAGCGACAATCCCGTCTCGAATGCAATGACAAACTTTACACACTTGCACCTCTATGTACTATATTTGAATTGTTGCGAAATTGAAAACAAACTATCCAACATAAATTTACATGGCATTGACTTTCAAATATGTACTTTAGTCATAGTTACTGGTCTAATTTTTAATACCTTCTATATCATGAAAGGAGGAATCAGAAAGTATTGAAGTTGAAGTTTACAATAATTTTCTCACAGTATTTTCACAACAATCGTTATTATTCTTTGAATTTAAGAAACCAATTATTTGTAATGAAAAAAACAATCACTTGGTCACTTTTTGGTTCAGGAAAAAACTATGGAAATGAACCAAACAGCAACAAAAACACAGAAGATATATTTACCTTTAAGCGCCTTGCCTTCAGCTGTGCACTTTCCCCTCTCCATAACACAGTTGACGTACGCGTCAAAGAGACGTTTGTTGTCCAGTATCTCATCCAAGTTGATGTTGTCATACTTGCTGGTGTACTTATCCTCAGCATAGACCACGGCCACCATCACACACAACAAAAAAACGAACTTCATGTTTCCCTGAAAGATTAGGAACGATATAAAAACATTCTTTTGAACTAGACAAGTAGCAAGCACGTTTAAATTGAAAAACAAAAATATGAACCCCAGCTCCCAGTTATAAGACATAAAACTATAAAAGTAAGTACTGAAGTTGAATGGCAGATTTTTATGGAGTAGAACAGGCAAGAACTCTTTTAAATCAGAATGAAAAGAAATAGAGAATGCTGAGGTTTTCTAGTAAAAAAGTCCATGATGGAAAACAATGAAATCGGGAGATAGACACAGTCAAATTCGAAAAAAATACTCTTAATGAGTAGCCAGGAACTGAAAAGATCAAAAATACAAAATATGTCTATTCACGTTGTATTGTGATTATTTGTGATGACAGTGATAAAAAAGTTACGCAAGCTAACTGCCGGGTTTCTGAATTGTTTAATTGAAGAGTAGGACTTCCTAAGATTTTGAATATACGCCATATAACTTTAAACAGTCTAATTACAGTTTAAGTAGACTATTATCAAATATTTAAATCGGAAATACATATTTATAACTTTGAAAGCATTCAAAACAATTTAAAAGAAAGACAAACTAGAGATGACAGTCACAAAATTGATTGATTAGAATAGCTTAGATAATGGTGACCTATTTCCTGAAACAGCTTGCAAAAACACAGATTATGCAAACGGCACACACTTCTTCAGAGCAAGAAAATGCAATCACTATACTTGTCAAGATTAGAAATATTCTGCTATAGGAACTAGGTCACTTACTTACTGCTACGGATTTAGAAAATAACGATCCAAGTTTTATAAAAAATAATAAATATTAGAAAGATTATTATGAAGAAAACACAAAAAATGAGTATGGCCTACCGTTTGTTCCTCAAGTCGGTATGTAAGTAATCGCAAGTAGTCGAGTGACTTATGATGTCCGTCTTAATCATATGCCTCTATATATACTCGCCGTCAGTGTGTTTAAAACATCTAATTTGTCCCTGGTTGGTTCATTTTATCTGTCTTCGATGCATAACCCGCGTACTTGTGGTACAGGACGTTCTATTTCCTTTGTTTATTTTTTGTTTAGTTTTTTATTTCGCGAATTAGGCCTTTCTTTATAAGGTCAAATTAAATTAACTGGGGAAATTGAGCATGTATGTGTGTGTGTCTGATAGTAGTCTGAGTGTAGTACAGTTTGCATATATTTTTGGATATAGAATACGAGAGCTTTCATTTTTCCTTGAGCCTATATCGTATTTTTGTAGATTGTAAGAATCGAATTCGATAAGGTATTAAGATTAGCTTTATAAGATCGAATAACGTTCCGATATGATTAAGTTTCATAATGTTAAGTTAAAAATAGACTAATTTCACTTTCAAGTAAAGTATTTGTTTTTTGTGTATCGCAAAGCTCGAAACCATTACCGCCGGCAGAGAAGTGATTAGAAAATTCATATCATCACGCCTGTACTCCTCGAAGGGTTAGGCGGAGCTGGACGTAAGGACCCCGAATATCCTCATTTCGCTAGTTATCTTGAAGTTACATGTAATAGAGGGCGAGCCTACCTACATCAACCTGATAGAAAACCAGATTCCGTGTCTGCTACTGAGAAATTCCTGAAGGTAAAACCCAATTCCACATTTGACTTTGACTTCCAATTTGCCTGATCCGGGAATCGATCCCAGGATCTCATGCTCAGCAATCGCTCTTGTAGCACCTAGGCCACCGACAGTCTAGGCGATTATAAAATTTGTTCCGCCGAAAATGCGTAGAGCGTTCACCTTCTGCCGCAGATGCAAAGCGATCAAGATGCAAAGCCATCGGACATCTTCTTCTATGTGTCAGGACGTAATTCTAGACCAGCTGGCGCCCGCGGCTTCGCTCGCGTGATATCGAAAAAAGAGTATCCTATGTGTTATTCTAGACCATGACCTCTGTGCCAAATTTCATCAACATCCGTTCAGTCGTTTTGACGAAAGAGTAACAAACATCCTCACAAACATTTGCATTCATAATATTAAGTAATGAGTAAGATTTTTTTAGCCCAAAAGATTTGCTCTTTAATGCATAAAAGTTTTTATAATAACAAAACAGCGCTGAGGGCACTGTGGAGATAATGTGTAGGGGCTGAGCAAGCAGGACCTATCCTGCCTTCTCATAGGTGCAGTATAGTTTGCAACACAGGTCCACCATACCCCGTTGCAATTGCGGCATCAGTTCTTATGCACCTTTTGTGTCGTAATGTGAGTAAACAGTATAATGTTTGGTTTGCATGGAAAGTAATGACAATACTGACTCGTACATCGACCAACGAGATCTCAACGGTCTGTAGTGCGTACCGAACCAACTGCGAGGATTCCCAGATAAAGATATTATATTATGTTTCTAACTTCAATCAAAAGTGATTTTGATCTAATATCCATACTAATATTATAAATGTGACTATGGCTATTTGTTTCTAACCCTTTCACGCGTAAACGGCTGATTCGATCGTATGACATTTGGCAAGGATATAGGCTATTATTTTCACGCTAAAAACTTAGGGGGTGAGAAGTATTACATTTTGTCGATATTCTTCAATGACATAGCACCTAATCGCTCAGCCACTGCGCTAACTATTAAATACAAATACTGGCAGGAAGACGTTGTTGATTAACATTTAAGAAATTGTCTTTGGAAATTATCCTGAAAAAGAACCGGTCAAGTGCGAGTGGACTAGCGCTCAAGGTTCCGTACAAAATTGCGACATAAACACGACACGACGACCCGGTTAGCGCAGTGGCTGAGCGATCGACTGCTGCGCTGTGTATCGCGGGTTGTTATTTCGGGTCTGGCTGTTTGTGTATGTGAGTTTAAATGTTTATAAACGCACCCACGATAAAGGAGAGATCCTAGTGTGGGGCAATGTTTAAAAAAAATGTTGATAGTGTAAACTTAAAACGTTTACAGCACAAAGGGACCACAGAGTTCAGTATATGGTTTTAATTTCAATAAAGAATCAGACAGGCAGACAGACGGACTACAAAGTGATGATCCAATAAGGGTTCCGTATTTTTCCTTTTGAAGTACAGAAACCTAAAAACAAGATCCGTTTAATGTTATGCCGCCAGAAGCATCAAAATACGAAACTGTATCCCCTTTCTCTACTCATCATCTGCCTAGCCTTTTCCCAACTATGTTGGGGTCAGCTTCCAGTCTTACCGAATGCAGCTGAATACCAGTATTTTACTTGGAGCGACTGCCTATCTGATCTCCATTACCCACTTAATACTGGGTAATACAATACCCCTTGGTATGACTGGTTGTCAGACTTTCGGGACACTGACTACCTGTAACGACTGTCAAAGATCTACAAATAACAGCCAGGACCAACAGCTTAACGTGCTTTCCGAGGCACGGAGGAAACTCGATATGTAATAGGTGGTCACCCATCCACAGACCAACCTAGGCAAGCGCGGCTTAACCTAAAGATTGAACTGAGCGGCTGTTATTATTTAGCCACGCGCTCCTCATCCCCTTTCTCTACTAAATTGCGAAAATGTTTACCTCTAAAATAATAACTACTGGTTACAAAGTAAACGGTTGAAAAAAGTAACGCCTCTACATTACCCAATGTACAGACGCCTGCAGGTCAAACTACCCGATACTGTCAATTTTTCCCAATGAACCTTGGACCTTATACTTTAGAAATAAAGTCGAAAATCTATCAAAGAAATCTGACAGATTGTAGTAGCTTGATGTGCAGGCGTCTGTACACTTATAAAAACACACAAGATTCATAATTTAATGAGACAGGACAGACATTATATATGACGCAAAAATAATTAAAATTTAGATAAACCAAGTGTTTGCAGATTTTAAATACAAAATAAATTTTATTTTACGTTTTGATTGTAAAAACTTCTGTATTGTTTATTGTGTTAGGAAGCTGTTTGTAATAATTTAATTAATTATAATGCTTTTGGCATTTTTAATTATAACAAAAAGTATTAGTATTAAAATATTTTTGTAGTTCAGAAAACATCATCGGTATACTAAAATGCATAAAAGAATTATCTTCTCTTCATACTCAAACTCAAATTCAAAGCATTTATTTCAATTAGACCGTTACAGGCAGTTTTGAATGTCAAAAAACAAAATGATGAAACTACAGTCCCGGTCACAAGGCATAATAACTTGTGAAAGTACTGTAGTTGTTAACTTGTGAGAGTACTTCATTGAACTGGCCTGTCAGGGCCACCGACTGCCGGAGTTGCGGGTTGTTCGAAAGAGATACCGCAGTCACAGGACAAAAAAGGAACATGGGTAGGTTCAAGGCAGTAAAACCCTTTGGTAAGACTGGTTGTCAGACTTTATCCACTAATGTACCTCTAATGTAGTCATTAGTCAGGTGTTGTAGACCTTTGAACTGTCAAAGGTCTACTTCATCTGACAGCTGAGACCAACAACTAAACGTGACTTCGCTTCAATTAGGAAAATCATCATGTATATTATTAACTAGCTAACGCCCGCGGGTTCGCCCGCGTGATATCGAAAACAAAAGTATCCTATGTGCTATGATGTACTTCTGTGCCAAATTCCGTCAGCACCAAATGGTTAAAAATGAGCTTATAATTTATATTTCTTTATTTTTATTTTATTGTACGATTTATGTAGATACACACTGAATACAGTAAAAAAGACAGGAACAGAAAATATGTACAAAAGTCAGTTAAGTACCTTTTAGTATTTCGATAGTTAATAAACATATTTATTGGTAAAAATTAATTTACAGTTCACAAGTTCTTTCAATTCATTAAATGTGTTTAAAAATATTGCTTAAACCAAACTCCATACTGTATATGAAAATTTTGTAAGGGGAAAACTCGGGGTCTCTCGTTTCGATGACCGTTATGTACCCTTGAATCGTACTGTATCGTTTATTTATTCGTTTTCCCATGGGGGCTAGGCAGAAGCTACAGAACTCAACCTGTTACGATCTAAATTGAATCATCTCAACACAAAAAAAATAAAGAGTAGTTTGGTCATTAAACCATTTTAGCATACTCTGTAAATGTTTTTGTCGATAGTACAGACGCCTGCACAACAAGCTACTACAATCTGTCAGATTTCTTTGATAGATTTTCGACGTTATTTCTAAAGTATTAGGTTCAAGGTTCATTAGGAAAAAATTACAGTTTCGGGTAGCTTGACCTGCTGGCGTCTGTACATCTTGTAAACCGCGCTGTCATGTCACATCATTTGTCAATTTTTGTATCATTCTAAGATTTTTATGTACCACCACCTTTGCTTTGCACACATTCCCAACGCATCAATTTCTACATTCATGTCTCTTTTTCACGTACATCCGGGGTTGCCGGTTGTTCGAAAGAGATACCGCGGCTCCAGAAGAACACAAGTAAAAGAAAAATGAGTTTATTGACAAAAAAACCTTAAGTATAAAATCATTTCACATATGTATGTACATTAGATTTTCAGAAAGAAAGGCTGCACAAATCGGGAAAAACCCTGCCTCCTAAACTAGGAAAACCCTGTGACAGGAGACAGTGTACTACTGTAGCTTCGTGTACAAAGAGACCTTTATTGAGTTATACAGATATATTAAGTGTATGCTATAAGCCTATAACGATAAAACAGAACAATTAAGTGCGTAAGAAGGAATGTGGGTGGGTTTTAGTAAGTAAAATTCTGACACTCACCCCCAGAACGGAGGTTTTCCTTCCGTTAAAAAAAGGTTCACGTAAATATGTTCCTCGTAAAAAATAAATACACTGAAATTTTAAATTCCTTATCTTTTAAGATCTAAACTAATAAATCTTTTAGTCCACTTAGTCATACTTATTATTATGCATATTAAATAAGGTATTATATTATGCTTCAGGAGATTCCCCTTTTAAAAAGTCTTGACCACCGGTAGCTCGGATTCTGATAACGATCACGGTGCGCTTAATTTTTTAAATATTATTTCATACAGGAATATATTTAACGTATTCATATTTTTTATTAAGGAAATAATAATGCATATCATTCTTTTGCAATGGTATTTTGATCAAGTCAGAGTCGGATCGGATATAATGTTATGTTAGACTTTTCAATTGATCCATTGAGGGTTCCGTTTATTCCTTTTGAGATACGGATCCCTAAAAATGAATAGAAATATTGTATATATTTACATTTACCCTTACTTAAAAGCGAAAGTGAGTTTGTTTGTTACGTCTTCACGCCTAAATGGAAAAACGGATTTTGATGAATTTTGGTAAAGACATAGTTACCCTGGAGACGGATATAGGCTTATAAAAGTAAGAAAATGGGAGAGAAACATAATTATTGTTTTAGATCATCCCGCTGGTAGCTAGCACCCGGACGAAGTCGCGGGCGGAAGCTACTATTAATTTACTTTAAAACGAATTAATATGGTCATGGAAGATATCTAGATCTATCTATCTAACATTACATTGTTTGATGCAAATAACTAAATTATATTCTTGAGGTGTCTCGGTTACATCTTCATAATGTTGTCATCGAGAAATTATAAGTTACGATGTGTTTAATGTCTCACATATTAACTAGTCTAGAAATAATCTCACGAATAAATTAGTTCACCTAGCTTTGTTGTCGTTTATTTCCTATTTCGTGGAATTGATTACAGAATCTAGAACCAGTACTTAGAAATCATAGAGGCTGTGGCGTCCATGATAAGTTCTTGTTATAATTCCACAGCAGTTATGTTAATAATATGGTACGTACTCGGAACTGATAATAACATGTCAATTTTCATAAAAATGGATTGGTTTTTTATTCAAATACTGTTAAAGCCTGAACTAAGGTTTTCTTTTTTTCGCGTGGGAAATCATCTAATGACTTCCCCTGGTCTGGGCGGAGCGGGGGGGAGGGGGGGGGCATGTCAGACTTGTACTCACTAAAACCCACCCATGTTCCTCCTATTGCCCTTTACGTTCCGGGGCCGCGGTATCTCTTTCGAACAACCCGCAACCCCGGCAGGACCCGAACTAAGCTAAATCCTGAAATTTTCCAGGTAGGTTGAATATGCAGTCTTTTATGGATGAGGTTACTCCATTATCCATGTTAATCAATGGCGAGAAAAGTTGGATGGATTGCGAAGATTATATTTTGAGAAGAAAATATGTGTTGTCAAGTAGTATGAGACAAGGGTAGGATAGTTGATAAAATGCTCCCTAAATGTCAGTTTTTGTTCATAGATCTTTTTGGGATGATTACTTAACTTGGCATCAAAGTCTCCTTAGGTCTACTTATTACGTTTTTCGATATAAATCTTCATCATCATTCTCCGGCCTCGGTTTATTTCTCTTTTTATAATCGGCGTTTCAGATCTTCTTTTCTTCTATCAGCTGTGACCTCCTCTCTAGCTCTTTTATCCTCTACCTACACAGTTCATAATTTGTCAAGTCTCCCTACTTTTATAGCTATCCACTATTTCTCAATTCAATTTCTATTACATGATTTTTTGGGCGAGCATTATTGTTGTTTTCGCCCAATGGGCTTCGAGCAATTCGCTTTTGCAGTCTACATTGCTAATAAATTAAGTTTTATTTATTTTAACTGCTGAGAATGAGCTCCTGGGTTCGATTCCTAGATCTCTTTTTCTATCAAGGGTTCCTCATTAGCAGTCACGGAGTCTGGTTTGGTGCTGGGTTGATGGCAATATATGTGATAACATGGAACTGAAAAACAACTGGCAAAATATAGGTGAATCATTAAGTATCTACTTACTTACTTACTTCTGCCTTACCGGCTTTTGTTATGTGTGTACTAGGTATTAAAGAATCACATGCACGAGTAACGTAACAAGCGTCATCTCGTCAGCCTAACAGGAAAAACCTAACATCAGATTTGATGAAGGTAACGTTTTTATTAAACATAAACAACAATATGAATCAACCAGTGCAAGGCCATCGCTGTAATCAGCCAGGTTATATTTAGATTACGGATTACCTAACATGTTACCACGAGTTGACCATCGGTTTACTTTATTAGCCTTTTAACCGACTTCAATAAAAGGAGGAGGTTCTCAATTCTTCGGTTTATTTTTTTAATTTATGTTCACCGATTATTCAACGTCGCCGGGACTGATTTGCAAAATTCGTTTTTTGTTTGATAGGGTATATTTTCCAGGTATTTTCCCATATGAGTTTTATTTATATTGCTTGGGTAGTTTATGAGTTATCGTCTATTAAACATTTTTTTTCTCTTCTAAATGGATGATCTGCTAATATATTATACTTACAATAGAACATGAATACTCGATTGAAAATATGTGATATATCATTGTACCACAACTAAACGCTGAAATAAAAACCTTTTTTGTAAAAAAATAATTAAACTTCTAAAAAAAACAAATACTAAAGTGCAAAATAACTTTACTTCCGGAAGTCGGTGACTTTTGTTGGTTTCGTTGAATTTAATGCCACCGATTTCCGGAAGTCGCTTTTATTTCCGTTCCGTATCTCAAAGGAAAAAACGAACATTTATTGGATCAATTTGCTTTTCGTCCGTGCGTCTGTCAGGACCCTTTACCTCAGGAATGCGTGAAATTAAAACCACATACTCAAGTCTGTAGTTCTTCTGTACTTTGAAAAAAAACAACCTAACTAAGTCTAAGCTGTCAAAAGATATATGGTCGCTTATGTCGCAAGTTTGTACGGAACCCTTGGTGCGCAGGTTTGACTCGTCTTGTTGTACAGACAGACAGACAGGCAGACACGCAGACAGACGGACAACAAAAAGTGATCCAATAATGATTCCGTATGTTTTCCTTTTGAGGTACGGAACTATGAAAAATCTTCCAACCCCTTTCCTTATCTACAAACAATAAACAGAAGAACTTCGTCTTAATTAAATGCCATATTAATCCGCCGTCGACGTCGCCATATCTTCAAGTGTGCATACTGTGCTTGGCTGCATGGATCGATGGCGACCTTCGTCCAACACGTTGAGCAAGCGCAATGTTTGCCTCGACGGCTCTAGTGACGTGAATCATTAGTAATTTGAATACGTCCATCGGTTTCTAAGAAAAAATCAACTATATCTGACGAGCCTAGGTATTTTTCCCTCTTGTTGACTGTTCCTGTATCTCTACGCTCCGTCTTGAAAAGATCGCTCTTAGCGATAAAAACCGCTCATTTTGTCACCTCGGCGGTTTACGTTAAGTTAAAAAAAAAATAGTTGCCTCACACTGTATCGTGAGTGCGTTGACAAACATTTAAACTCACATTCACAAAGAGGCAGACCCGGAACAACTATCCGTAGGTCATACAAATATCAAATATCTATCCGTTCATGGATCGAACCCGCGACACGCAGCGCAGCAGTCGATCGCACAGCCACTGCGCCAACCGTGTCATCGTAAGTCATTAAGTATCTGGAAAAATAATAACTTAATCTATATCTCCCCGACCCGTCTATATCTGGTCTACGGGTTTACCTGTTTTCCTGAAATCCATTTAAACGTTGTCCTGAAAAGATAACTTTTTCTAATAAGAACTATGAAAATAAACTTTTTCTATTTACGGTTAACAGTAATAATACAAGCTTTGTAGCATAAGGGGTTCACGTTAGGTGTGCCACTAACCACCACTACACCAAAACAAAGTTAAAAAAAGAAACCTTAAGGGAATGGAATAATGTTTTTAACCAACTTCTTAAAAAGAGGATGTTTGCAATTTGGTTGTTTTTTTTTTTGTAAATTTGCTATCACACACATCCGTGATTGCTGAGGCAAAATTCAATTAATCAAAAGTCACCGACTACAGACAGTAAATTTATTTTCCACTTTACAGTGTTAATTTTTCTCACAAAAAGTTTTTATTTTTTTTCTAAAAGATTGATGGTGAGTTTTAGCCAACAAAGGAGCCTAGCTTATCAATAAAATCTTTGTCAGAAATACTAACATTCAGGACCTTGTTAATTATGAAATCCACCCATTGTTAGCCTCAAGTTGGCCTCAAATGCTTTTAAATCAGATTTGAAACGACCGTTGCTAAATATTTCAGAGTTTCCGAGGCCAATGTCTACTAAATGCAATATCATTAGCAGATTGCGTTCAGCTAATCTAATAACGTTAAGTGCGTATTTAATTAATTAATCCTTTTATTTAGCAAAAACAATTTACACAAAGAATCAGCATTGCTGAAGCTGAAAGGCAATTATTTTTTTCCGTCATTGCGATATTGTTTTTATTCGAGCTGGAGCCCGCGACTTCACCCGTGTGATATCGAAAAAAAAAGTATTATATGCGTTATTCCAGACCATAATTTACCTCTGTGCCAAATTTCATCAAGATCCGTTCAGCCATTTTGACGTTAAAGATTAACAAACATCACATTCGCATTTTTTATATTAGTAGGACTATACCTAGGAACCTACTAGTAACGGAGCGGGTCGAAGAGCCAATATTTTTTATTGTTATCCAAGTTCTTAAAGTTTACTTTAATGTTTTTATCCAAATAACACTATGTTTCGAGAGCGTCACAATAGTTTCCACCATTTAAAGCCCAAAAAAAAGTGGTTACCCAACAATAATTTTTGTTTACGGTTTTTTTTTGTTTGATGTACCGATGGTAAGGTTGACGGGTTCGTTAAAGATTCGTTTATACCCTGTACATTTTATCAATATAGATAGATTTATATTTATTAAAAAATTATATCTGTGTTCATAAAAATATTACGTAAACAGTAACTTTATTTGTTTTTAACGACCCACGTCAACGTACAAAAAGGTTATGTATTACGCAGGAGCGCGGTGGTTGACGATTACTTTATTGTTGGGAATTTTTTACTTTTCCATTCACATGGAAACTTTACTTCACTAAATGCAGAATAGGGTAAAGTCGGGATAGATGTCACACTTTTAGAAATAATTGTTTATCTCCTACTACAAAAATCATAATATCTATTTGTAAAACTGGCAAGTAGTTTAACTACAAATTCATGAAAAGTAAAAACATTATCCTACTAATCCTACTTCCTGAGTATATGGATGTATGGATGGATGTTTGGATGGATGTATAGATGGATTTATGGATGGAATAACACAAGATACTTATCCATACCACGTGGGCGAAGCTGCGGGCGCCAGCAGTCTTTGATATTTCAAGAGTAGCAGCGAGTGAAACATCTATCCTATTTTCGGGATAAATGCTTAGTCAATTTTAGTTACGTTAAGGATAGACGACCCACTGGAAAGCAAGATATTTATCCCCACAAAACTTTGATCGCACCCCTTCTTTCCATGCAATCCCACAGAGTCAAAAAAGACACGGTCCACTTAGTGGTAGTTGAAAAATCTTATCAATAGATAAATATAATAGCAAGCGAAACAAGCGATGAATCAATTATCTAAGTACAAACGGAGAATCTACAATCCTGATGCATCTATCCCGACTTTACCCTACCATTGAATCAAAGCTGTTCGCAAAACTACCAACCAGTTGTACTTGTTGCGAAATGTAAATGTCATTCAGGCTGTTTGTTTTGGTAAACATGTTAAATTCTGCGTATTCTTTGAGGAAAAAAAAATCGCTGTTTGACGTAATTGTTGGAGCTTCGTATCCACTGGTGTCCAAAGGATCCAATCCAGACCACCTTCTGCCTTCGAAGTTTAAGTCCATGTAGGTCAATTCTACCAATATTGTAAAAGCGAAAGTTTGTGAGGATAATTATATTATGTTAGTATGTTTGTTGCTCTTTCACGCAATAACAACAAAATGGATTTAGATAAAACTCTACAATAATATAGCTTATATATCAGAATAACACATAGGCTACAATTCATAAAGATATATTATTAATTCTATCACCACGCGAGTGAAACTGAGGGGCGCAGCTAGGTAGTGTAAAATAAAATACAGATTTACATTTGGATTTTTTTTTCACTGTTTAAGGCTTATAAGTGCATAATTATAGGCCTAAAAGGGTTAAAAAAAATACAAAAAAAAGACAAAACAGAAGGCACACAGATAGTTTAGAAACTGGATTACGACAAATTCTAATTTTGAAATCAACACAAACTAGTAACTTAGTTGGTACAGAAAAAAAATGCGCTCACTTTTGTGTGTGGTCAATTCTTCTTTAAAATAAAATAAGTTGGTACAAAGTGCACACCTAATGTGCAGCATCGCGTAACGTAATCTTTTGGATTTAAAAATGTTTGCTTAAACTTATCTTAATTGTTAGAAAAATATTTTTGAATTAATTCAAGGTCTTCCTGTTTTTATTTGGTCTGGGTTGAAAGTTTAAGTGTTTCCTCAACGATAAAAATCTGCAAGAGTTTAAGAAAAACTTCATTCAAAAAACGATCATTAGGAAGGTATGTTATTTTTATATACACATAAACAATGTTTAGGACGCAATTTCGTTTGAAGATAAAACAGTAATTAGCGATGTAATTGTTAATTTTAATTAATCATGTTTTTTTTTAACTAAACAAGACCATATTAGGCAATAACATGCAATTAAAGTCTAAAATATAACAACACTGACGTTGTAAGTAATTTAGTTTTTACTGACTATTATTATCATTTTCAGATATAGTAATGGAAAAAATGAGTTAAGTATCAACAACTTTACTGTATTTTTTCCATAACTATGTCACGGAAACATCTTATTACGCTCCTAATATGGTTAATTATATTTCCATGATTGTATAGTTGCAATTACCTCATCCATGAAACACAACTCTATGTGATTTTGAACTAAACGCGAACAATATACAAGTGTGCATTTGTGCTCCACGCGCGCCTCAAAGATATGTCAGCAAAGCAGAGAGGCCTACCGGGGCCACTGCCTGCTGGGGTTGCGGGTAGTTCGAAAGAGATACCGCGACCGAACATGGATGGGTTTTAGTCAGTAAAAGTCTGACATTCCTCTCTTCTCTCCTACCGAAGTTATACGATGAATTCCTGTCCGAAAAAAAAAAGCTAGAATTAACAATCTCTAATATTTGTCTTAGTTAACAATAATAACTAACAATGTAGCACCAGTCCCGCAGTGGAAGTCGCATTGATCCCGCTATCCGCCGACGCAAGTAATACCGGTGTGGTTTTAGTCAGTACGAGTCTAACTGAATCCTCCGCTCCCCATAGGGCGGAGGCATCCATTAAGAATTTCCACATCATGAAAAAAGAAAACGTTGATTTTGGACTAGGGATTGCAATACCGGGATCCCGAAATAGCGGGATCCCGCATTTTTGCGGGACCAGTCCCGCACATAAATCGAGCGGGATCCCGTGGGAATAGTGGGACTGCAACAATAAGCGCTATGTGTTTTTCAGCACGCGGAAGCGCGCGAACTGATTCAACTCGAGAAAGATAACAGCCAGAAATTTTAAATCTCGTAGAACGATTACAATTTAGTATAAAATAGTAAATTTGAGTCTGGTGGATCTTCAGTTCGGACTGAGACCTCTCAGTCCCGCAAATACAATTTAAAATTTGTTGCGGGATTGCATTCCCTATTTTGGACTTGGGGTAAATTAACTCCTGTCGTCAAAAAATCACAAATGCAGAAGTTTAATGAGCGGAGTTGATTTTCAAATTGCCATGAAAACATGCACTTATCGAAATTATACTGCAAATTATATGACGTGTCTTCTTACGCAGAATAAATATGAAATTTGTACGGTTTTACCGCGACGCGACGCGACGCGACGTGATTACAGAAATTAGCGCCGGACCTGGGATGTCCTAGCTAGAGGCTTTGACCTGCGTCAAACTATGAGCTGGAAATTAGGTTACTATTTATTCTTGTTTATGGCTGAAAACTTATGTAAGTATTATGTGCAAACAACAATACTGTTTAATTTTTATTGTCGAAAATTATTATTTATTTATTTAACGATTTATGTACATACACACTGAATACAGAAAAATAAAAGACAGGAATAGAAAACAGGTACAAAGGTAATGCTTATTTCTATAGAAATCTCTTTCAGCATACCTGCGAAAGGAGAGTAAATAAAAAGAGATGTAGACACAGTGCGTAAAAAGAATACATAAAAACAAAAGCAAATAATGACTAAATACAATATAACAATATTATACAAAATCTATTACGTTATTTTCTAACACTGTATTTATTTACTTTCATGAACTATATTTTTTTTAAACAATCAAATTCATCGATTAAAGAGGTAAAGAAAAATATTAAGAATAAATGCAGGATTAGTTTATCAAATACTTGGCCACTAATGAGACTGTCCACTTGTCGTATTAAAATCATTTCATTTTACAAGTTTGATCTCAATGAATCAAATTGCTCGTGGCTAAATAAAAGCAGCTGCTTGCCTAGGTTGGTCGGTGCATGGTTGCCCACCCGTTACATAGTACGAGTTTCTTCCGTGCCTCGCAAAACACGTTAAGCTGTTCGTCCCGGTTGTCATTTGTAGATCTTTGCCAGTAGCTAGTCAGTGTCCCGAAAGTCTGACAACCAGTCTTACCAAGGACTAAGAGTAAGGAGTAGTATAATATACCCAGTACTACCTGGGTTCTAGAGGTCAGACAGGCAGTCGCTCTATGTAAAATACTTATACCTATTCAGCTGAATCAGTGAGAATGGAAGTCGACCCGACATAGTTAGGAAAAGGCTTGGCAATTAAATTATATTCAAAACATACGCCCTAACTTTTCTTTGCACAGTTTTCCTAAAAGGCCATGTTTTACATAAAAACATAATGAGGGTTTTTATTTCCTGCTGTATACCTTCTGGCCATCGGCATTATGATGGCTATCGAGCAGACGGTGTATAACATTGCCAATAATTTTCCATTGACTAAGTGATTAAAACATTATACCCTACAAATTAGCTGTTCTCGTTTGCATAACTACGTCCAATTATTATTGGTTCCCCTTCTTGTCATACAAAACAATACAATACAACACGGAGCAGTTTGTCGTGCAAACAATAGCAAATGAATGGGCGGTGTACACGCGACGGTTAGGGACTGCTCACATTTAGTCGCACTGACTATCAAGTAAAATATAAATCACTAGCTTTTGCCCACAGCTTCGCTCGCGTTAAATTCGGGGTAACACAGTTCCCCTTTCTTGATCTGCAGGTACCTGCTATCTGTAGTTTTTGCCCTTGAACCTTATTTATTGTAATAGCAACGCAGAGTAGCAAGTTTTCTTTTTCTTCCCTCTTTTTACCACATTACTCACTTTAAAAAAAGCAGCCTATGTCCGTCTCCAACGTCCCAACTATTTCTGTACCAAAATTCATCAAAATCGGTTCAGCCATTTAGGCGTGAAGACGTAACAAATAAACTCACTTTCGCTTTTATAATATTAGTGAATTACATTGATCTGTTCCAAAATTACCTTCGCTCCCCAGGCGTCGCCCTAAGCAAAGCGAGGTATCCCACAGAGGGTGCGTTATGTGTGTTGTCGCCTTAGTATCTAAGTTGGTATGTATAATATGTGCATGGCTATAACAGAAGAAGAAGACCAAAGAAAAGATGATAAAATGTGTGAAATATGGCATCGCTAGAGAGAAGGTTCAGCTAGTACAAAGAAGTTTGGACGACAAAAGTTTTCTGCGCGAAGCCCAAAAACGCGGCCCCGAAACATAATGTTTTGTCCGGTTTTAAGTCAATACAAGTCTGACACTCCCGCCCTATCCAGAGCGGGGGAAATCCGCAAAAAGGGGTATTTTTTATGTATAGCAAATCCCGGAGTAATCAATAGCTGGCGTCTATGTTATAGATAATTAGTATTAAATGAAACAAAATATACTTTTGATTTATGTTGTCGAGACAATAAGCTATCAAAGCTAGGATCCATTCACTGAATGGTGCCATCAGTACATCTTTGCTACTCAAAGGACAGTTTGGTAATCCAAAATATTTAAACTTAAGCACAATTAAAGAAAAAAGGAAAAGTAGTCGCGCCGACTCACGATCATCTTCCGCGAAGTGTGAACTAGCTTTAACGCAGCCTGCGCTTGCACATCAATCATGGCGCTTGTGCAACCGCCATCTGCCTTTGTTAAATACTCTAAGATCACTTAGCATTCAATTCCTGGTTTGCATAACCTAAGCTTACTCATATAAGTCATCTATTCTTTTACTAAGTAGAGGTGAAGTTTTATATTTGAAAGTTTGGGTAAAATCTTAGCCAATACTGATCCACTATGTTTTTTTTTTTCTCTAAAGGCAAGTTGTTTTGTATCCGAGTATCAAAATCTGCAGAGCATTCCCGTTGGATAATTTCCAACCATAAATACTTATATATAAGGTGTTTATTAATGTGTCAGAATCAACGTTGTATGTGTAATGTTGGCTATTGATGAATGCCCTGTCAGCAAGTTTCTGAATATCATGGTTTTAAGTCGTTTCATGTGGGTGACAGTGTCTACCACGGTAATGTTCTCTAAACGACAAAAAATAGATTTACTTGACAGATCATCTTTCTTCCTTTGACTGCTGGGGATGCAGGTGCTAGAATTTTCAAACGGCGCAAATACAGAAACTTAATTGGTAGTTTTGTGTTTAAGCCACTAGGGCCATGGGGTCCGAGTGCCCATTTAGTATTTCGTGACATCACCAGAAGGACGACGGAGGGTCGAGTTTTGCCTCGTGAATAGTGATCAGACGGCAGGCCTATTTCTTGGGCAATGAATCAGCATTGCCATCTAACGTGGCAATGCTGCCCGCCTGCTGGTAACGTCCCCAGATGACAGTGATGCCGAAGACAGCAAAAAAAAACCCAGAGGATGTACAGATATTTTGCTGTTTTTCTACTTTATGTTCAAAAGTTAGTTTAGTAGTAGAAGTTGTCATTTTACAAAAATAATTTTCTCAACTCTTTTGGGGCCAGTTTTTTACAAGAAGGGCCTGCCACCTGACTTCCATAAACCAGTTAGTACTGGGCACACGGTACGTCTAAGTACCACTGGTTCTCAAATTGATCGACAAGGACTGTCAAAGTTCTAGAAATGACAGCCGGGACCGACAGTATAATGTGCTTAACAGTTCTCAAGTTCAAGTCTTTAATACAATTGTGGCCATAGATTTTTTAATTATACAAGGTGTAATTTTATAAACGCAAACTGTCTCGTGTCTGGGGTTGCGGGTTGTTCGAAAGAGATACCGCCGGTCCCGGAACATAAAGGGCAAAAGAAGGAACATGGCTGGGATTAGTCAGTACAAGTGTGACTCTTCTCCCCGCTAACCTGAGTGGGGCAAGTTATTTGATTGTTTTCCCACCCGCAAAAAAGCCCTCTCGTGTGGTGTCCATGAAACTGAACAACTTTTTTTATGACTTTTGGATTCATAACTTTTCATAATTATTTTTTAGTTTAACTGTAGGTATATGTTGATCAGCTGACAGCGTCAGTTCCTATAAAAAGTCCCAAGTTACTTGCGAATATCAGGCCTGTAGAAAAAAAGTTGATGTTTTTTAGTCTAAGAGACCACACTGGAAGTATGAAGTTTATTATGTCACACCTTGTATAGACGATTCCAATTTACATTTATGATTATTTAACATGTTTAATGAGAGATAAATGAACTAGCTATAAGTTGCCGCCCTTGTATCAAATAATAAGTACCGTGTTTTGTTCAAAACTGTCGTCACGTAATCTTAACTCGGCGCTAACGACCGTTAAAATGTAATCATGTAAATAAGAAGAATAATTTTATTTAAAAAAGTATGTTTACAAAATGTGTAAGTACATTTTTTTAACCCACAGTAATATTATTTACCATACAATGTTGTAATTAGTGCGTAAAAGTAGTAATGAATGATACTTAATTAGTTTTCATTGAAGACAATGAAATAAAACTAGGAAATTAAGTCTTTACAATGCAAATAATTATAGTCTTCCAATCTTCTGTAGCTTCCACAATAACTTTAGACGCTGATCAATGAGTTTACCCCTATGGAGCCTATCAATATAATCCCTCAACTTATTATTTGCTTACCTACATAGTGTGCGTTTAATACAAGATATTTTAGTGTCACATTTCAAACCATTTAGTACTCCCTGACAGATGAGTCCACTCTAGCTAACCTGGAACCCGGCTGAACTAATCTTACTAATAAATGCGCTTACCTATATAGTATCACTAGCTTTTGCCCGCGGCTTCGCTCGCGTTAAATTCGGGGTAACACAGTTCCCCTTGCGCCTTATTGATTTGTAGTAGCAACGCTAAGTTTTCCCTTTGCTTCCTTTACATCTTACTTAAAAAAAATAGCCTATGCCCGTCTCCTGGTTCCCAACTATCTCTGTACCAAAATTAGGTAACAAACAAACTCACTTTCGCTTTTATAATATTAGTAAGGATAAATGCGAATGCTTGTGAGGATATATGGATGGATGTATGGATGTTTGTTACTCTTTCATGTCAAAAAGGCTGAACGTACTTGATAAAAATTGGCACAGAGGTAAATTATGGTGTGGAATAACACATAGAATACTTTTTTTTATATATCACGCTGGCGAAGCCGCGGGCGCCAGCTAGTTGGTCTATTTTCTTGTTTTATTCTCGAGTCTTCGTGTCGTTTTTGAGACACATCTACATAACCTTTCGCAGATCACGGGCGCAATGTTATGTTATAATTATTGCTATAGGAAACTATAAAAAAATAACTGTTGAACTGTAGTTCCGAGAAACATTATTCATATATACGTGGGTAATTACCCTTCAAAACATGCAATTATCTCTAGTATCTAACAATAAAATCATCATTATTACAAGGTTAAAAAATAAATTTAATCTAGTAAGGTTCAACTTTACTCCGCGAATCCTGCGATGTAATGAAATACTGTAGTAGTATATTTAGATCATATATCCTTACTAATATTATAACAGCAAAAGTGAATTTGTTTATTACGTCTGCACTCCTAAATGGCCAAACCGATTTTGATGAATTTTGGTACAGAGATAATTGGGACCCTAGAGATGAACATAGACAAAAAAGGTAGAAAAAGGGGAGTAAGAGGAAGAAAGGGGAAAGTACCATATCATTTTTCCCATCATCCCGCGGATTAAAGTTAGCGTTAACCCAAAGTAACTATGCCACGCGGACGAAGTCGCGGGCGGAAGCTAGAATCATTATAACTTTGTGATTTAACAAAGATTTTAGAAACCTATTTTGTTTTTGTACTTTGTAAATTATTTATATTTGAATACTGTGAGTGTGTTTAACATGTTACATCATTCTGCAGAAATATATCTATGAGATCCTATTCAATTGAGTGGTTTCTTAAAATTATTCTTCATGTATGCAAACATAATGGTTGATTTCATAGGAGAGAACACCAAAACTATATTTAAGTTATAAAAGAGTTCAATACCCCTTTTTGCGGATAGGAAATCATGGAATTACTGCCTCTGCTCTGGGCGGAGCGGGGGGGAATAACTAAATCCTACCCAAGTACCCAGGTTCCTTCTTTTTCCCTTTATGTTCCGAGGCCGCGGTATCTCTTTCGAATAACCAGCAACCACAGCAGGCGGTGGCCCTGGCAGGCACTTCTGCTTTGCTGAAATCTTTTTGACGCGCCCCGCGTGGGACACGACCACGCCGTCGACACGGCAGAGCCCTATGACCCACAGATTTGACAGTCGATTTTAACAACAATACAAAACATAACGTCACCATCAAGTTTTCTGTGGGCTGTACAGATTATGATATTACTTATTTACCTCCTGTCCACAACCTCCGTTACTCCCTCTCCCTCCCCCTCCCTCCCTCTCCCTCTGTCACTACCTACAGCAAGTCCCATGCTTGGATTTTATTTGTTTCCTTAGTGTTAGTACTATGTCACAAATCGCGTCGAGGTAACTGGTCATTTTAATCATTACCAGTTTTCTTTGCAGTCAATGTCGTGAGGCGTCCTTCACTTTAACTTGTAGTTCGTGATCAAGCGGTTAGGAGACTGAGGGAGGAAGATGAAGTTCTCATTTTATTACGGTAGTTTTGGATATCAGCCATTTATTTCTTTTTGGTTTTTAAATAAAGATATGTTAGAAACAGACCATAGAGTTACACAAAAAAAAGAGGCTCCCCTGTCTGACGTTAAGGTGGATGTTGTTTCTGGTAAGCTTTTACCTAGAACAGTAAGTATACGCTAATCGGATAAACTGCTCTTTCAGTGCGAAATGTAAGTTCGTAAGTAGCGTCACAGATGTCGCCACTCCGAAGATAGAGAGAAAGGTGCATTGGAACACGTTGCCGCATAGTTCGCGGTGAGTCGGAACTGGCTGTGGTTAATGATTGTGATACCCTAGTGAGCAGAGGGGCGCTACGGTATACACCAGTTAGTTGATGTGGTACCGCGCCGCTTGTGGAAATGGTGTGGGAAGACCAGATTTACTATCTAAGGTTCTCATTTTAGATAGATGGACTGCGTGCAGGATAATATGGCTAGGAAGAATGCGACGCTTGATGACTGATGCGTTACCGAGAAGTTTGAAAGAAAAAGACATGCTAATCAGATCTAAATTAAGATAAGGGTAGGGGAATGGTGATAAGGGTCTCACATTCCCAAGATCAATAAACAAGAGACCAGAAAAGCAAATACCGATCAATAAGTCAGCGTTTAATTCATCTAATTACATAGTTGTAATTAATGCAACACCCATTGTTTATGATATCCCGGTGGCTATTATATGCATAATGTCGTCACAATGCTTGATTAATGCAAGAGGTGAACGCAGTATAAATGGTGTTATGGGCGAGTTGCCTGAGTCACTGGCCAGGCAAGGGTCGAACGGAGCTCACGGGACAACGGTGAGTTTTGCATCCTTCCGTAAATCCGTTTTCACTTTTCTTTCTTTTAGTCCGGAATATTGTTTGTTAAGGTACTATACTTTACTTATATTTTCGGGTGTGGATATTCTCTTGTCTGTTCTTCGCCCTGAGGGGGACTGTCAGACTTAACTGACTAAAACCAACCAGTGTTCTATGACTGCTTATTGCCATTATATTGAATACCAAGTGTATTCCTTGTTTTCATTTGAATGGCTTAGGTAGTATCTTGTTTTAGTTGCTTTAGTATTTTGTTTCTATAATTTTCAGTTTGATAAAACGCCGCAGGCATGAGTTAGTATTTTATAATTGACTTTAAGGTTATAGGCCATTACGCTAATAGGTATTAGCAATACATAAATAAGCACAGTAAATGCACTTGTTTACGCCATGATGAAGATCCTTGCTAGTAATGGATCGTAAAGATGGCAATCATTACATTACATTATATGTAATGATGATTTTAAGTAACACATGAACCATAAGCGACACTCAATAATAATTACAAAGACATAGCATTATCAGAATTAACAGCTTAGGTATATATGGTAGAAAATAATTTTCTACGAAACGTAGCGATATTTTTAACATTGAACTTTGTTGCCACCATCCTACTAGTATTATAAATGCGAATGTTTGTGAGGATGGATAGATGTATGGATACTCTCACGTCAAAACGGCTCAACTGATCTTGATGAAATTTGGCAGAGAGGTAGATTATAGTCTGGATAAGATACACACACACACATATAGGATCCATTTTTTCGATATCACCCGGGTGAAGCCGCCGGAAAAATATTGAAATATTGAATATTCAGTGCTTTACAAACATTTATAAATAAATATAATATACATATATATCGCTACCAAATGCTGAGTGTAGTTTCTCCAAAATCTATTTTTTTTGGCGATTTTGTAACATGGCTATCCAGTTTCATTCTGCCAATTTTTATTTCAGGACATTCTAAGATTTTCAGTTTTGTTATTTACTCTACCGTGTACTGAACCATTTTACACTTATTGTTACCATACTTCACGTCTATTTAATAGGTCAATAGATCAGCATCTGATTAAGCTAAACCACCTAGGTATTAGTTGTCACCGTTTAATATAATAATTATAGAACAGTTTTCCTGTTAAAGTGAACTGGCAACTACCTAAAGATCTTTACATATAAATTTTCATAATTTTTATGCTGGGTTGTGGAGGTCAGTTCTACCTACTTGGCGATCTAAGTGAAGCCCATGTAACTAGGGTTGCGGGTTGTTCGAAAGAGATACCGCGGCCCCGGAACGTAAAGGGCAATAGAAGGAACATGGGTGGGTTTTAGTCAGTACAAGTCTGACATGCCCTCCCGCTCCGCCCAGAGCGGGGGAAGTCATTGGGTGATATCCCACCCGAAAAAAAGAGCCCTTGTAACTGTCATCATCATAAAAAAAATCATTGTAGGTGTTTAAGTTTGCGTCCAATGGGCTTACAACTTTAGACCTTGGTTTTAAAATCACTACCTCTCTCCTTAAACATGATCATAATATATTTAGTGTAATGACTCGGGTAGGTAATAAATAAGACTTCAATTAGACCGGCTTAGTTTATTAGATACAATTATAGACAGACATAGTAATGAGTTCAGTATTTAACCGAGCCTTGCCGAAATGCCGACAGACGCCATTTTATGATGAACATGTAAGACCAGTAATTTCTTTTTATTCATTCCGACTAGTGGTGTACCACAGAACTAGTGACGTTCTTATAACGTTTAGATGGATTTATTTATTTTGCTTTGCATGCATGCATGTATGTATGTATTTACGAGTATATGTGTAATTGGTACACCACAGACAACCTGCAGTATTGTTTATTTATTATCTGCTAGCTTTTGCCCGCTGATTTGCTCGTGTTAAATTCGGGGTAACACGGTTCCCCTTTCCTAATTTGCAGGTACCTGCTACCTGTAGATTTTCCCTTGCGCCTCATTTATTGTAACAGCAAAGCTAAGTTATCCTTTTTCTTCCCTCTTTCATAATAAAAGGGTGAAAGGAGGGATCCTTTCACCCTTTTATTAAAAAAAAAAATTTCTATGTCCGTCTCCATGGTTCCAACTATCTCTGTGCCAAAATTCATCAAAATCGGTTAAGCCATTTTGCAGAAGAGGTAACAAACAATCAAACTCACTTTCGCTTTTATGATATTAGTAAGGAAGTAAGGATTTGTATATTTTGCTTTGTGTATGCATGCATGTATGTATGTATGTTTGTATGTGTCATTGGTACACCATAGACTACCTCCAGTATTGTCTATCCGTCTTCCTGTAATCCATCCAAAGGTTGTCTTGAAAAGATCGCTTTTAGCAATAGGACCTCGACCATTGTGTCTCCCTATGTGAAATGTTTTCTGTAATATTTGTATGATGGTATTGTATTTTTTACTAATAGTTTTAACGTTCTCATATGAAAACGTAATGTTGCATCGTCATCATTTTCCTGCTCTTGTCCCATTCCATTTTGAGTCGGCGCAACGTTTTCTTCCTCGATTCTCCTCTTTCAGATGTCACAGCATCATTAAACCTGCTCCTTTCTCCTTTATATCATTCCTTACACAATGCATCCATTTTTTCTTTGGCCTTACTCTCCTTCTCGTTATGTTATGTTACAAGTTCTATAAATAATTTTACCTGTAATTTCATCAGCTTCCGTAAAGCATACATAATTATAGGTAGTTTTAATAATATGTTTATTTATATCAACGCAATAAAAGTTGGATCATAGTATATTCTTTCTTTCTTTTCTCTTGTGGTTAGTCTTTAATCTGGTGTTAAATTCATATGAGTTTGATGGTCTACTTCCTTAAATCGACCACACTTTTCTAAAGACACATTATACATGCCTGTTCAAACTTCATTCTCCTATTATGTCTTGGTAACCCTACATTCGAGCCCTCAAGTGGCTGATTAAGATTATTAGTCGAAACTTTTATGATTTATCATCATCAAGTTAATGTAATTTTTGTCCATCATAGTACTTGTGTAATCACACAAAAAAAAAACACGGAAGAGACTGTTCGTTGTCTGATTCATGAAACTCCTGTTTCTACTATGTGCAGAAGAAACTAGCGTTCTCTGTACGACAAAACATCGAAGCAAAAGGTAGTAAGGCTCAATTTACATTGCTGCGGGAAAACATGAGTATGATGATTTTTGTAACGAAATTAACAAAGCTTATTTATCTTTGTTAATGGATACGTATAGAGCAGAAAACAGCCAATGAACAGGATGCACGTTCCGAAAAAATCGAAATCTCAAGTATTCCCGCAATTGCCACATATTATCTAGTTTGATCGTTACATAATTGACATAGAACTCATTGTGAATTGTATAACTTCGTTTAAAATCGCTTTCGTTCCTTTCCACCAGGATCTTTCTGCCTATATCACATGTTGCTCGTGGGTGGTGAAAGTATTGTACTCTTCCAAACACTCCTGTCAATCGTCACGCTAACATTTACTTATTTTTAGGGTTCTGAACCTCAAAACGAAAAAAAAATACTTTTTTTGGATCACTCTGTTGACCGTCCATTTGTCTGTCTGTCAGACAGACAGGGCTTTACCTCCACGCTTTCTCGAGATAAAGGGATTTCGAGAAAGCGTGGAGGTATCGAGTTGAAATTAAAACCATATACACAAGTTTGTGGTCCCTTTGTGCTGTGAAATAAATACCCTTTAAGTCTGAGCAGTCGAAAGATATGACCGTTTATGTCGCCAGTTTGTATGGAACTCTCGTTTATCCATATGCTCATACAATCAATCCGCTTTGCTTTTTTGATCTCCCTCTACATCCATCAAGTTTTTTACACATCACCCTTTTAGTCGCATGCGTTCCGCATCAGTGTAAATTGAACCTAAGTAGTCAGAAAATCTTGTAATGATATTCGAATAAAAACTTCCATACACAGCCAGAGGATAGCAACAATCGTGCCATTATCAGCGTCACAATGAGACAATAGGTAATCATGGTAATTAGTAGCAACACTGGCTGCCCGTGAACCTCGGTGAACAATTACTGTAGCTCGGAACTCCAAGCCATTGTCAGCTGGTTTCATAATAAGCAACGGAAAAATTATTGATTCTAGATACGCATGAATTGATGTTTTTATTAGCAGTACTGAGTAATAAGTTATTGCGTCAGTAAAATTAATTGCAGTTAGACGCATACTGCATAGTGTAAACGCAGTTTCTTCGCTGTATCAACGGCTGGCTTAGTTTTTGTCTATTAAATCTTTAGTTGCGTCAATGGTGTACGTAGAATCATCTCAGGTACTTAAGTTGTAGATAAATGTTGATGTAACGATTTAAAATAAATAGTAACTCTTTTTTAAATAGGGTTGGCTTTATTATAATATAAATTGGGGTCAGCTCATGCTCCTGTATTACAGCAACTTCCACTCTTCCCAAAGCGGGAGAAGTTAGTTTATGATTTGACATTCCAAAAAAAGGCGGTTGATGGTCCATATAAACAGTCAGACTTACTGTACGGTCAGCTTAACAAACTGATCACTAAAAACGATTGTCACCGAAAACGGCCCATATTGGCAACTGGGCCTTTTTTGCGGATGGGAATTCAAAAACTTACCCATGTCCCTTCTATTGCCCTATAAGTTCCTATCCCAGTTTTTAATGTCCCTTTGCGCCTATTGTGCCTTGGCCTTGTTGTGTTCTGTCTCCTGCTAGTGTGCATGTTTTTTTTCCTACTCCTCCGCTATTCTTTTTTAGTAAATTTTATTGCGGAATCCAAGTCAGTATGTTTCTCCCGAACTCCGTCGAGATTTGTTGTCTCGGCGTTTTCCTAGTGGTAGCTACTGTTGATTGTGGCTCTCAGGAGTTTTAGTGGTTTATGAATAGTGTGGCAGGCCCTTGCATACGTTTTCCTAATTAGTGTTCTGTATATTGTCCCTATTACTAAAATTTTCTTTAAAGTTACGTTGACATAATTCGAGTTTAATCTCATGTAAGGCTCGACTTGTATTATGAAACATGCAACTGTCTTGTATTTCCTAATTACTTCATCTTCTTTCATAGTTTAACGGGCCTATTGGTCTAGTGGTTAGTGACCCTAACTGCTGAGCCGGAGGTCGTGGGTTCGATTCTCACCCAGGACAAACTTTATGTGATGAGCATGATTGTTTGTTCTGTGTCTGGGTGTGATTTATCTATAATATGTATGTATTTATAAATTATATAAGTATGTTTATCAGTTGTCGGGTTATCATAACACAAGCTCTGCTTAGCTTGGGATCAGATAGCCGTGTGTGAGTTGTCCCAAGATATTTTTATTTTATTTATTTATTTATAGTTTCAGATAGAGAGTTTAAATAATAATAATTGAACTAATAGTAATTTATTTTATTTTCCAGAAGAGACAAAAGGAAAATGAAACTCATAATTGCAGTTGCTCTATTATGCATGGTGGCGGTGTCATGGGGAAAGCCTGCCTCTACCTACACTAACAAGTGGGACAACATCAATGTTGACGAGATCCTGGAGTCGCAGCGTCTTATGAACGCGTACGTAGACTGCCTCATGGACCGAGGACGATGCACTCCTGACGGAAAAGCCCTCAAGGAAACTCTCCCCGACGCTTTAGCAAACGAATGCAGCAAATGTACAGAGAAACAGAAGTCTGGCTCAGACAAAGTGATCAGGCACCTTGTGAACAAGCGCCCAGACCTGTGGAAAGAACTATCGACCAAGTACGACCCCGACAACATCTACCAAGACAAGTACAAAACTCAGATTGATTCCGTCAAGGTGTAGGCAGGGAGATCTGCTTTCGGTGAGGTCGTTTAGATGGTCAAGAACGGAGGGGTGGGTGGGGGTAATATAAATTATGATCTGAAACGCAGTTACCAAAGCTTTAATTGGAGTTTATTGAAATAAATATTACGTTTTTTTTTACTTAATACGTTGTATTATTATTTTTCTTATATCAAACAATCATTTTATTTTCAGGCAACAGAATGCAAATGTAATATAATGTGTGTTGCATGTTTAATTTATTCAGTGTACAAATGGTTTATGTTGTGTGTGTGTGTGTGTTAGTCAGGCTTTGAAGCGCTCATTACGGTTACTTATGAGTCTCACAGAATACCCGCAGTAAACAAGAGTCAATATATAATTCAGATATTTCATAAATATAACAAATTGACCAAATAAAAACGTAAAAAAACGCCTGCAAAAATCACAATAACTAAAAATCTAAAGAAACAGGTACGTTATTCTTCTGCTAGAAATTTATCGAAGGAGTCTTTGTATGTCTGGTCTTTGTCATATTTTTCACTGAGCTGTGCCCACGCCTCAGGGTGTCGGGATATCACTGCCTTGATCACCGTCTTGATTAACTCCTTTTGTTTAGGACTGCATTTGCCGCATGTAGTTTGGAGAGCTTCTGGAATTACCTCTGTAAAGAATACAATAGAATGAAAAACTTATAACGTGTAGTAGCTTTAAAATACTTAGGTATAACTGGAGATTGAAAAACCTGTTCAGTTGGGGATTCAAAGATGACATCATCTTTGAATCCCAACTGAACAAGTTTTGCCCCAAAAACAATGGTACACTACACATCGTGTCCAGCTAGTCCTGTTGTTTGTTTGAATCCCCAACTGAACACGTTTTGCCCTGGAGTAGACTCCATCGTTTGTGGGGCAACACCAGATTTAGGTAGACCTAAATGGTGTTATTATACTTAATGGTGCTAATGGTGTTGCCCCAAAAACAATGGGACACTACACATCGTGTCCAGCCAGTCCTTTTGTTTGCACTTTACAGGAGCTGATGGACTCTACTGAAAGCGCCAAGATTTTTTGTAAAATGGGAGCAAGACAAAATAATCGAATGCAAAAGTAAGTAAGTTAGTAGTGAACTTTTGTAAACAATTTTCAGATTTCTAGAACAATTAAGATAACTTCGGCGGCTTCACTCCCGTTATATATAGAAATTAACCTATGGAAACGTTTGAAATGTAACCTATGAAACTCGGGGAAAATATAGGTTCCCTTATCTAGTGAAATACTTTTCGGAATGGAATCAGTAGTTCCGAAGTTTACCGCCTATATACAACCCTATTAACCTCTTTAAAAAATGTTACAGATTTCTGTAATTAGTAGTAATTAAAACTCAATAATGCTAGGTAGCAATGTGAAGGCAGGCACAGTCTTTTCACATAACCTTCTTATTTTACCCTTGCAACTGAAAACGCAATCAGTGCCACTTTCAATAAAATACACTTTACTGTGTTTTCAGTAACAAATGTAATATTGCCCGCACAAACTCGACAAGCTGTTAAAGTGCTGATGATGACATAACTAAAAAGAGTCAAAATTCGATAATTTTAACCGACTTCAAAAAGGAGGAGGTTCTATGTTCGATCGTTTACCAAATAACAAAGAAAAATGAATACTCAATAAAAATTGTGGAGATATCACGACTTCCGGAGGTAAAGTAATTTTTCAGTTTTAAAACCTTCAACAGGTAGTCAGAAGTTCAAAATTCTGACAACCAGCCTTGGGTTGTGGAGGTCAGCTAGGTACTTCTTGTGAAATACTGGTACTCGGTACTAACCCATGCTAAGTTAGGAAAAGGCTTGGCAAACAATGATATTTATGAGGTACTAACCTACCTAATTTATTAACAAATTATATTGTTTACGTTTTATTATTTGTTTGTTGTTGTGTGAGTAGGTATGTTGAAAAACATCGTTTTATACTCGTATGCATTTGTCATTGCATTCAAGGTAGGAGCAGTGCAGGCCGAGACTTCGAGTGAAGGCAAAGGTGCGCATTAAATAATCCGTGGTGCTTGGCTGCATTTGGCGTTTTTAGATGCTTGGATTAATTAATTAATTTATCGTGTCCCGTATTTCACAAAAAAAATAAAACGGAACCTTTTGTTGTCCGTCTGTCAACAGCCTTTATCTCGGGAACGCCTGAAGGTATCAAGTTGAAATTAAAACCATATCGGAACCCTTCTTGCGCGAGTCTGGCTCGCTTCTGGCGGGTTTTTTTAAAGGAATGTGTCATAATGCTAGATTATTTTACAAATGTTGTGTATGTATGAAGCGCACCATTTTAGGCGTCTAACTAACCATTCATGTACGCAAAACCACACTGCGCTCCAAAACACATATTACTAACGTTTCTGACCGCTAAACTGATGTGGGTTGGCCACTTCTGCCATACAATAAATGGCAGACGTGGCCAACCCACATCAATATAATAAATAAGGCGCACGGGCAAAAACTACAGGCAGCAGGTACCTGAAAATCAGGAAAGGTGAACAGTGTTACCCCGAAATAACGCGAGCGAAGCCGCGGGCATAAGCTACTTACAAATAAGGAATTTTTATGGTACGCTTACTCTTAAAATCCTTAGCATCAGGCGTGCAGGGTCCCTGGTCGAGGAAGCATTTGGTGTAGCTGAGAAGTATCCTATCATTCTCGAGAAGGGGCTGAACATCGAAGCTGTCGTACTTGGGGTTGTAGAAGTCTGCTGCGACTACAACCATTAGAGTAGTCAGAAGTATACATTCAGCCTTCATGGTGAACTGAAATAGAAAAAAAAAGAAGTAATATTTCATTCCTACTTCGTGTTTTTAACACACTTTTATTCGCTTCACCTATATCTTAAAAGACCAATTGGACTTCCCGGTGTCTAATTGAGCTGAAATTTTGCATGCATGTTTAGTTTGAATGATAATGAATGGTAGCTTTTTGTTGAGTCACGTCATTATAATCTTCTAATTATTAAAAAAGGAGGTTATTATTATTTTTGCACCCACAAAAGTTACTGACACATAACAAAACACATTCAAATTATAACAACATCCATCCACGTCGATCAAACTAAGAGGAAAGATTTGTATTTCTGTGTGTAACAAAAAAACACAAAGACAACTGGACTGATTTAAAAATATTTTGCCAGTAGCACAGATAATATAATACTAACGTAGCCAGTAATAAGCTAGATTATCACTGAGTAGCATAGGCATCAAAATCACGCTTCTACCCACATTAGCGGGGCAGTAACTAAAGACGCGAGTCAAACCGAAAATATATTAGTACAACACACCTTAGAAACTAGTGTTAGTCCTTACATCACCTGAAAAAAAATACGTTCCACAGTAGGCGTTTTTTTTTAACGTTGCGCATATCTGGGAATTTCTTCTATATCTAGGGTGCGTTTAAACAGCCAGATCCGGAACAACTATCTGTAGACCATACAAATATCTGTTCCGTGCGGGAATCGAACCCGCAACACACAGCGCAGCAGTCGATCGCGCGGCCACTGCGCCAACCGTGTCGTCAATACCCCGTCGCAGTGTGGGACCTTTCCGTAATAGTTCATACAGCTTTTGGGGCTGACGCGTAACAGGCGCATGATGGCATGAACCCCATCTACATTCTAAATGTATTGTTATAGCGTACGAGCAGAGTGCAGTCTGTCCTCTGACCCACAGATTGCATGTATACAGACACAGACCGCCACAGTACGCTGTGAATATCGTGGCCTTTAGTCGAGTATTTCGCAAATCTGCGAGCCAACGTTTTGTCGTGAACAGCCAACGCAAATACTCGAAAGATGTGTCCTAATTCAAGGGACCTCTACAAAGTTTAATTTATGATGCAAACATTTAAGTTTTAACGGCATCGAAACATAAAGGGCAAAAGAAGGAGCATGTGTGGGTTTTAGTCAGTACACGTCTGTGGAACCCCTTTGCTGGGGGGGGGGAGACGTTTAATGATTTCTTATCCGAAAAAAAAGGCTTAAATAATATTGTACACACCGTCAACATAACAACTTTGATATCTTGCTAAGCTATGAGCTATGCCTTCCGGAGTTGCGGGTTCTTCGAAAGAGATATCGCGGCCCCGAAACATAAAGGACAAAATAAGGAACATATGTAGATTTTAGTTAGTAAAAGTTTGTCACTCCCCCCTGCTCTGCCCAGAGTGAGGGAAGTTATTTGATGATTACCCATTCGCAAAAAAGATTTTTACTATCAAATTGGTTAATGCAGAGACTGAAGAGGCAAGGAGACTGAATCAAGTCAACCTGTATCACTACTCACTCCAACGAGCTTGCCATCCTCAAACAATTGATCTGGTTGTTATACCATCACCGCAGTATTAATAAAACTCCCCAAAGATCCATTGTGGTATCATTCAACAGTTGCAGCCACAATAAGTCGTACGACACCAAACATATATATTTCGCGCGCGTTTTTTTTTTTTTTTTTTAAAACGCGGTAACAGGCGTTTTCTAACACTGCTTTAGGTTACTCATGTATTACAAACTCGAGTCCAGGATAGCAGTGTTCGGACAGGGCCGTCATATACCCCGGTCGCTCTGGAGAGTGGAACCGGCGAGAGATGTTGTGCGGTGTCCCACAGGGATCGGTCTTGGGGCCGCTCCTGTGGGACATCGGTTACGACTGGGTGCTGCGCGCCGACCTCCCCAGCGGCGTCAGTGTAGTTTGTTACGCTGACGACACGCTCGTCCTGGCTCAGGGGGGGTCGCACCAGGCGGCGGCCGACAATGTGACACGCGGGGTTGCGATAGTCGCGGAGAGGATCCGGCTACTGGGTCTCGAGGTGGCCTTGCACAAATCCGAGGCCATGGTTTTTCATGGCCGCGGAAACACGCCACCGTCGGGATCCCAGTTGACGGTAGGAGGGGGTCGCATCGGCGTCGGGTCGACGATGAAGTACCTGGGAATCGTCCTCGACAGCCGGTGGAACTTCGCCGAACACTTCCGACGTTTGGCTCCCAAGCTCGAGCGGACGGGGGCTGCTTTCAAGCGGCTCCTGCCCAATCTCAAGGGGCCAAACGCCTCCTGCCGTAGGCTCTATGCCGGAGTCGTGCGGTCCATGGCCCTTTACGGGGCCCCAGTATGGGCGCGTTCTTTAGGGCGGCGCGCCGCCCACTATCTGAACGCGCCCCAAAGGGTGGTGGCCATACGGCTTGTCCGGGGCTACCGCACGATCTCCGGCGAGGCAGCAAGCCTCCTTGCCGGACTGCCACCGTGGGATCTGGAGGCGATAGTCCTCGCGCGCCTGTTTGAGTGGTGCGCGGAGGCACTACACCGGAGGGAAAACCCACTGCCGCGGCAAGTTGCCGCTCGGCGGGCAGACCTCCGGTGCGATCTCATGGTGGCATGGAGAGAGCGACTGTCGCAACCCCGTGCAGGGCACGCTACAATAGTGGCGGTAAGTCCCCTCTTTGAGGAGTGGCTGGAGAGGCGTCATGGCGTCCTCACCTACCGCCTGACGCAGGTCCTCACCGGACACGGAAGTTTCGGGAGGTTCCTGCACATCATCGGGCGGGAGGAAGCGCCCGGGTGTCACCATTGTGACGATCGCCCGGAGGACACGGTGGAGCACACAGTGGCGATCTGCCCGGCTTGGGCGGAGCACCGCCGTGCCCTCGTAGAGGCGATCGGCGGCGGCGATCTCTCGCGTCCGGCCCTGGTTCAGGCCATGGTCCGGAGCGGGAGGGAATGGGAAGCGGTCACCACCTTCTGCGAAGCAGTAATGTTAGCGAAGGAGGTGGCCGGGCGTTTGAGGGAGAAAACATCTGCCCAACCCAGCCGCCGCGGGAGACGCCCATGGCGCCGGGCGCCGCGAGACGACTTCCGGCCACCGTAGATGCGGGCCTGTGGGCGGTGAGCAATGGGTAGTTCACCGTCCGTCCGTCGATTGACGACAGGCCGTGTCGACGGCGCGTTCGTGTTTCACGCGCGCCTCAAAGAGAGTCAGCAAAGCAGAGGGGCTTGCCAGAGCCTCTGCCTGCCGGGGTTGCGGGTTGTTCGAAAGAGATACCGCGGCCTCGGAACGTAAAGGGCAATAGAAGAAACATGGGTGGGTTTTAGTCAGTACAAGTCTGACATGCCCCCCCGCTCCACCCAGAGCGGGGGAAGTCATTGGATGATTTCCCACCCGAAAAAAAAAAAAAAAAAAAAAAAGGATAGCAGTGTTAGAAAACGCCTGTTACCGCGTTTTTTTAAAACGCGGTAACAGGCGTTTTCTAACACTGCTTTAGGTTACTCATGTATTACAAACTCGAGTCCAGGATAGCCTTAAAATTAAGGGAGGACTTGTATTTTTATTTAACACCTCGGCTCAGAATGGTATGGGTATGCAGGTAAAAGAAGATGTAAATGATTAAATAAATATTATTAATCTAGTTTTAAATACCTGCTAAGTATGTCAAGCCAGGTCAAGATGGAACACAACTGCACAGGAAGTGATACATGGAGTTGTATTTAAAGCCTTGTTTGTCATTGTTGATAAGTACACAGCGCACAGTAAACATAGGTAAGTCATTATTTCAATATACCAGACGTGAGTATGTTGGTAATAGGTACATTATCGAATGTATAAAGCGTCACTAAGATACTGAGACGCATAGGTAATATATGCGTATTGCCGGGTGACCCTTGCCACCAATGAAGGTAGAAATACGCAGATGGTTATTCTCAACATTTCTTGAACATTCCATTTTAGTAAGCCTATCGAATCACTTTGTTTTCGATATTGACTCGTTTGAATACAGGAAATATATTAAACAGGTTAAAACTCCATGTTAAGGACTTCAAACTCTAATGTTAAAATAAAAAAACAAAATCAAAATGACACAAGTCAACCATAATATTTTTAGTTATTTACTAACTTTATATTGGTAAAACGTATCAATTATGCCTTTAGAATGTAATAAGGCAACTTCGGGGGGAAAGGGAAACCGTGGGATGTTCATAGAAAGAGATCCAAAGATTGTTGCTGCCGGTATAGCTAGTGCTCAGGCTTGGGAGACTGTGGGCGGTGCTTTGCAGCATTATCTGCTAAAAGATGAAGCAGACGCTTTATTGAGCGATGCCATCTTCCCAACACCGAAACCGCGCCCGCTTCCACCGCTCAGACATCCAGTACCGCAAGATATGCGCAATGCTGGCCCCGACGGGCAGGTTGCCAGACTTATCAATCCACGAAATAAAACCAAATTCCAAACTTTAGTTGACGATCTAAAGGATACGGTGTACACATCTTATTGGATGAAGAATCTTGGTCAAGTAAGGGATCCTGTGCCAATGTTACCAGAAGGCTTTGATAAAGACACCACGTTTGGAAAACCGACAGAATATCACGGCCGACTCTATGATATAGCAATGCCTAAAGTTCCACTACCTGATAAAACTCCCCAGTCGAAACGAGCAGGCGTTCAGGTAAATCGTAACTATTGCTCACCTCCTTACCGTTCAGATGTAACTTACGGCTACCGCACAATCGCGGACAAGAGAGGCACTCGCGGTCGCTGTGCTCTCACTGATGACAGGACTGTACTTGGCAAAGCAAATAAAGGGATAATCAATTCAATACTCTCAAACTTTGCAGATACTCATCAGCCTAAGATCGGGGAGGTGTTAGCTCCGAACGATAATATTAGTGAAGTGCCTAAAGATTATACTTTTGGTAAATTGGACCCTCCCGATAGTATAATAGAATGCATGTCATTCTGTGGAATGAATAAAGGAGTGGAGTTTTTCAGAAAATGTTTGAAGCATCTTAACACTGTACGGAAGGGTTTGAGAACACGTTTTTTACCAAACTTTTTCAATAATTTTTACTCACACCTTAAATATTTTGACAAAGATAAGTCAGGTTGGTTAGACAGGAATATAGTTTATGAAATCTGTGGAACAAAGCTGATACGATTCGATCCAACATTAATAGAACCACTTTTATTAATGTGGGGAGGATTTAATGGATCTCATGTGGATTATAAACTTTTTGTGCGTGTTATTAACTACAGAATACCGTCTCCTGAAATCCCAAAGATACCTGATGTACCAGAGGACTGCCTTGATTTTCGTACGACGTATTCAGAAATGGTAAAACCGGGACAAGTTAAGGACAATAGTCGGATGGCTGGTTTACCCTCAGGCAGATATTTTGATTTGGATTTCCCAATATCTCCTGAAAGAATGTGTAAAGCAGACCATATTTGCCTCCCACAAGAATCCGATGCTAAGTCTGCATTGTGTCCAAGTGTGCTAACGCTTCTTTTTGTATCACACCGTGATATGTACCAACAACGGGAACCAGAGGTTATTAGAGCAGTTTTCGAAGCAGCTGGAGAAAAGTTTACAGATGAATCATTTAACACTATTTGGGATAAAGCTAAAACACTTCATTCACAAGGGTGGGTGTGTTATGAAACCTTTCGTCAGGCGTTGGAGAACCGTACTGTTCCAGAAGTTACAAGGAGAAGAAAAAAAGCTGTACACTAATTATTTATAAATACTCCTTTATTTTTTCATCACTTGTAATAATAATAAAATTGTTTATGATTTACATTAGCAACTGATAAATATTTTTATACATTTTCAAAATTTTGTCATGAGCCTCTGACCGATTTTGATGATAGTTTTTGATACCTACCTACTTTTATGATGAGCTAGATGGTTCATAGGTTGACTCGGTAGGTGGCGGTAATTTCGACATCGTTGATGATCAGCCAGTATTTATGTAATAGAAAGGAGGCTTTTAATTTTATTCTTGAAGGAATTCCTTCCATGCCTGTTGGTATTTGCCTTCTGGGTCGTACATAGCTACCAGTTGCTTCCAGATGTCAGGGTGGTTTTTCTTGACTTCTTGAGCCAGCATCTTGCCCATTTGTTTTTGTTTGTCTGTACATTTCGCACAACGTGTTTCCAGAGCTTCCGGCAATTTGGCTGTAAAGGGTAAAACGAAATAGTTTCAAAGCAATTCAATGTTAACTGCATTGTAGAAATAGGATATTATACAAGCACAACTCAAAGCATGGCCCTAGGCTCTAGTCGGGTAGTACTATTGTACTGAATTCCATTATTAACGCACAGTAATAGAGTAATAGAGTTAAACGAATAGAGTGTAAACGACAATACGGTCGGCGCAGTAGCTGAGCGATCACCTACTGCGCTGCGTGTCGCGAGTTCGATTCCCGCATGGAACAAATACCTATTTGTATAACCTGCAGATAGTTGTTTCGTGTCTGGCTGTTTGTGTATGTGACTTTAAATGTTTGTTGACGCACCCTCAATACAGGAGAAATTCCTAGTATGGGGCAAAGTTTTAAAAAAAGAAAAGAAAATATAGAGTTACGTACTCCTAATTCTATTTATATCTAGTTTCCTTACCTTTAAGGCGTTTCACTTCTGTAGTGCAGGGTCCTTTGTTCAGCAAACACTTGGCATATGATTGAAGTAATCTGTCATTCGTCAGCACTTCTGAGACGTCGAAGTCATCGTTGGCAGCTTCGTATTTGTCTTGTGCGAGCACGCCAAGAGCCAAGCAGAGGGTGAGCAGAACTACCTTCATGATTGTCAATTATATGAGACAAGTAATCCTCGGACGAAGTCTAACTGACGAGTGATTTCCAGATCAGCTTGTCCTATATTTATACGAACAGAATGGCTGATTTATTTCTTAGAACAGACCTCAGTATGACAAATATGTCAATACTATTTATGCATGGACATAATATTACCATGTCACGATAATTATCGGTTCAATGAAGATTGTTTTGCCGCATATTTATTTACCAAAGAAGTAAGCGTTTAATGGAATCCTTTTGATGACGTTCATGGTTAATGGAGTTCCCCAAAATCCTTGGGTGTAGAGAAATAGTACACAAAAAAACTTTGGAATGTTGTGGTAAGTCTTTATTATCTTACTTTAGACCTTATGCTAATATAAATTAAAAACCAATTTGAAGCTACTTTGTAAAAAAAAAAAAACATGTAACTAGCTGATGGAAAATTTCAACTGGCGATGGGCTTGTATATAATTATCAATACACAGTATCATCAGACCATCAAGGCGGTTTTCCCGCAAAGGTAAGGTGGAGGTGACCTATTGACACCGACATTCCACCAGTTATATTCGAGTCCCATGTCCTATTACCATGAAACGAGCACAACTCCAGACTAAAAGCTGTCAATGAGAACTTCCTGATGGAAAACTCAGTAATACTTTGGATCATATTCAAAACCTGATTCAAAGCAGTACGTAACGCTTGCAATCATTGGACTAACGACGCAGTCTATTATAAATAAAATACGATGTTTATGCTTCAGCACTCTACAGACAAAACAATTCCATTGATTAGGAACCAAACCTTGGCTCCAATAGAGACAGTCACTATGAGCGAGTTTTTAGACCATCGTCGTCAGTATTCAAATTGATTGCTATGTCAAATAACAGACTGAAAGGGTTACATTATTAATTCAGTAAAGAATTGCAGCTTTTGGGACTCGAATAACGTTCAATGGAGGAGTCCAATGAACAAACAAAATACCTTAATTAAAGCGATGAACATTACATCCTAGTATAAATATTTCAAATATAAATAACCTTAAGTCAGTAGTATCTTACTAGTCTATCAATAGAGTATCGTATAACATAACAGTATCACCAAACTGGTCTATCTACTATCAGGTCAGGCTAGACCAGTTTGGCCACAACACGTTGCTTTGATGGAAAACATTCATCGACATTTACTTATCTACTACTAGTTACTGTTACGTCATAATTTCACTGGTAAACGGGAAGCTGATCAGTTGCTAATTGCCAGTGACTAAGAAGGTGTAAAGGGCATCTCTGTTGGAACGATCAGGGTTGTACTTGTCGAGCAGTTCCAGGAAACGAGGCTCGCTCTTGGACCTGATGCCGAGGAGCAGCTGACGAACGATTGTCTTTTGTTTAGTGTTGCATCGGCCGCATGCAGTGGCTAATGTCTCTGGTAGTACACCTGGAACAAATGTGAATGAAGAATGAGAAAAAAAAATGTTTTGCTAATAATTTTAATGGTTTTGATACATAGTTTTTAATGAATTTTGATTATGGGTATTTTGTCTGAAATAAGCCACACATTTTTTTTTATTTTTTTATTATTGGGTTAATATGAGATTATTATTTGTCAGGTTCATAAAATTTGCTATGTCTGGTGGAAATTCAGTAAGGCAATTTACAAAGCCTCCCACCCTGAACTAAGTTTTAATGAATTTCGAATGTAGATATATGTATTCCATACGTTGGTTTATATATTAATTGATTTATGCCTGAAGAAGGTTTTTGATGGGTAAGTAGTGGTAATCGGTTATCATGGTATGCGCAGGAATGATGCGCGATTATGAATCTGGTTCGCTATAAGAATACCTATCTAGAGGATAGGAAGACCAATAAAATGATGGTGTGCTGTTTATCTATACATTTATACTAATATTATAAAGCTGAAGAGTTTGTTTGTTTGAACTCGCTAATCTCAGGGACTACTGGTTGGAATTGGAAAATTATTTTAGTGTTGGATAGTCCATTTCTTGAGGAAGGCTATAGGCTATATAATATTACGCTCCGACCAACAGGTGCTGAGCAGCTTGGGTGAAACCGCGAGGAACAGCTAGTGGTATGATATGGCTAGAAAATAAGTTTCTGCTGAGATCACAAGTAATAGAGGAGTATGATACATACAGACATCTGCGCTGACCCCAAATAAATTGGGATAAGGGCAAGAGACTGATGAGTATAGAGAGCTAAGCTACATAGGTACCATTTCTATTTTTTTTTGCTGTGGGAAATCATTAAATAACTTCCCTCGCTCTGGGCGGAGCGGGAGGATTGTACTGGCTAAAACCCACCCATGTTTCTTTTACCGCCCTTTATGTTCCGGGGCTGCGGTATCTCTTTCGAACAACCCGCAACCCCGGCAGGATATAGGTACCATTGTATTGCAAAGAACCGTTTAATTACAATCAACAAGATTGATTTTAATTAAATTATTTACATATAATGTCATGTAAACATACTTTGACTTGGTAACGTAAACGTTTGTAGCATAACAATGGGCAATACAAAGTTTTCCTATAATCATTAAAACTAATGTCATCGTCAATTACCTATTTTATAATGATGGAGTTAAGGTTTAGGCCTTTAGGCATTGTTCAGCCTAATCTGTGATTCAATTAGACTACACTGGCGAGAAGAACAGTCTTTCTTTGACGTTTGTTTTTTGACGGGCCTGTTGGTCTAGTGGTTAGTGGCCCTGACTGCTGAGCCGGAGGACGTGGGTTCGATTCCCACCCAGGACAAACTTTGTGTGATGAGCATGATTGTTTGTTCTGTGTCTGGGTGTGATTTATCTATAATATGTAAGTATTTATCAATTATATAAGTATGTATATCAGTTGTCTGGTTACCATAACTCAAGCTCTGCTTAGCTTGGGATCAGATAGCCGTGTGTGAGTTGTCCCAAGATATTTATTTATTATTATTTATTTCTATTATCTAGACCGTAACAAGCAGGCTTTTGTGTCGAGTACGCCCTAAGATATGCTTATATTCGACCCCTCATGCCTATGAATATCCGGGGTTGCGGGTTGTTCGAAAGAGATACCGGGGCCCCGGAACATAAAGCGCAAAATAAAGAACATGGGTGGGTTTTAGTCAGTAAAAGTGTGACGCTCTCCCCCGCTCCACCCAGACGAAAGGGAAGTTATTTTATGATTTCCCATCCGCAAAAAATAAAGCCTATGAATATTTACCAAGTATTATAGCATAATAGTGGTCAGTCCACGAGATAGGCTAAACTAATTGCTTAAAGAGCAACTTTCAATAGAACAAAGATGGCCGCCTTATGTAAAAGCCTTTTTTTGCGGATGGGAAATCATCAAAAAACTTCCCGCGCTTTGGGTGGAGCGGGTGGTGTCAGACTTGTACTGACTAAAACCCACCCATGCTCCTTAAGTTGCCCTTTACGTTCCGGGGCCGCGGTATCTCTTTCGAACAAACTGCAACCCCGGCAGGCGGTGGCCCTGGCAGGCCCCTCTTCAGTGCTGACATCTCTTTGAGGCGCGCGTGGAACACTAATGCGCCGTCGACACGGCTTGTCGTCAATAGACGGACTTACGGTGAGGTACCCATTACTTACCGTCCACAGGCCCGCATGTAAAAGCCTTAAATATCATTGACTATTATGACAAGCTGAATATCTTAGATTGATTTCTTCCAACAATTAACTCTAAACCTTTACAGCAGTCGGTCGAATCGAACTTCTGTCGCCCCTCACTTCCACCACTGCTTAAACCCGACGGGTCACTGGTCCACTCCGCTGAAGAGAAAGCAAATTTATTTGCCGCTCTTTTTTGCGGAATCTTCACGTCTTGACAGCGGCGACGCAAGCCCCCCGGCCTCTCCTGCTGGATGCGAGACGAGTATGTCGGACATTCGCATCTACCAGAAGGACGTCCGTAGGGTGCTGCGTAATCTTGACGTGAACAAAGCTAGTGGTCCCGACGGGATTCCGGCAATTGTACTTAGAACGTGCGCGCCTGAATTGTCTCCAATCTTGACGCGCCTGTTTCGCCTCTCGTTTGAGACTGGAAAAGTACCGAAAGCTTGGAAGCAAGCTAACGTGCAACCCGTGCCCAAAAAGGGCAGTCGAGCTGACCCGGCCAACTACAGGCCCATTTCAGTCACGTCCATACTCTGTAAGACTATGGAGCGTGTACTGAATGGTAAACTTCTGGCATACCTAGAATCCAATGACATCCTCAGTGACCGACAATACGGCTTTCGCCGAAACCGGTCCATTGGGGATCTTCTAGCGTATGCCATTCACATTTGGAGTGAGGCCATTGAGAAACACGGGGAAGCGCTTGCCGTTTCCCTTGACATCTCTAAGGCCTTCGACAGGGTGTGGCATGAAAGCCTTATTAAAAAGCTTCCTTCTTTCGGTCTACCCGCTGGTTTTTGTACTTGGGTTGCGGACTTCCTGAGGGATCGGTCCATTCGAGTGGTCATAGATGGCTGCTCGTCTGACCAATTGGCTATTAATGCTGGGGTCCCTCAGGGGTCGGTTCTCTCAGCAACTTTATTTTTGCTGCACATTAACAGTCTGCTAGTGCCCGGCACCTTTGGGTATGCAGACGACAGCACTGTTGCTGAGAGATATACGTCCAACGCAGGGGCTAGTGGGTCTCAGATCCGGTCTCTTCGCGAGGCCATGGTTGAGCGGTTGAACTTGTCCTTGAGGGCTGTCTCCGATTGGGGAGATGCCAACTTGGTCAAGTTCAATGCTGCTAAGACCCAGGCGTGTCTGTTCTCCGCAAAGAGGAGTGAATTTCAACCTGCCCCTTCTTTCCGTGATGTAACCGTGCCAATTACCGACCATATTGAGCTTCTTGGTGTAACGCTTACATCTACCCTCAATTTTGGTCCGTTCATCGAGGCTAAGGCTAAACTGGCTGCTAAGAAGTTGGGTATCCTAGCAAAGGTGAGACAGTATTTCACACCGGAACAGTTGCTGAACTTATATCAACCGCAAGTTCGATCGTGTGTGGAATACTGTTCTCATCTCTGGGACGGATCCGCCAAATACCAGCTTGAAGCGCTAGAGTCTATAGAGAAACGAGCCAAGAGGCTCATCGGCAACGACGCGCTGGTTGAGTCAAAGCTCCAGAGCCTGGAGCATCGCCGGCGCGTTGCCAGCCTTTCGGTTTTCTATCGGTTACATTTCGGAGAGTGTGCGATGGAATTGCACAGCCTAATTCCGCCAAGCCCGTTCCATCACAGGACTACAAGACGTACGGCGATGCGCCACCGTTATATGGTAGACATCCCACCCACACGCACTAAACGGTTTGGGAATACCTTCATTGTGCGTACTGCTAAGGAGTGGAATTCCCTGCCGGAGTCTGTATTTCCTGACAGCTATAACCTGGGGGTCTTCAAGTCAAGAGTGAATAGGTTATTTCTAGGTAAGCGTGCTTCATCGTCGACCACATCATCACTTACCATCAGGTGAGATAGTGGTCAAACGCGAGCCTATCAATAATAAAAAAAAAAAAAAAAAAAGCTGAACAGAACTAAACTGTCTACAGCCGGTGTTTAAGCTCGCCCGATTACAAAGCAGCTTTGAGAGTAAATCTGCCGCGCTCAACTGCCACCAGTTGCTGGAAGTGGGAGCCAAACAGTTGTTGGCCAATCATAGATACATCATGGCTGACTCGATAGCTTTTCCCCACCGAAAAGTGCCATCTCGGCGGCGGTAGCAGTTCTAACCTAGGTACCATGGAACTCACACGAACTATAGTCCTACTATCCTACTTATTTTAAAAATGCGAATGTTTGAGGATGGATGTATGTTTGTTACTCTTTCACGACAAAACGGCTGAACGGATCTTGGTGAAATTTGGCACGGAAGTAGATTATAGACTGGAATAACACATAGGATACTTTTCTTTTCGATATCAAGCGGGTGAAGCCGCGGCTGCCATTTAGTAGTTCATATAAGTAATAAAACAGAAAATTAAACTTAATAACTTACGTTTGAAGTTCTTTCCGTCTCTCGTGCAGGGTCCCTTGTCCATTACGCACTTGTAATACGCCAGTAGGATTCTGTCGTTCTGGACGATGGCATCTGCGTTGAAGTTCTCGTAGCGGTTGCCCCCTTGTGAGTAGCATGACGCCACCACCGTCAGCACGCACAGACATAACAGCCAATTCCTCATTTTTGTTTGGTATCTGGTAGAAGAAAGATTGAGATTATATAAGAGCAGTTAGAAAATTCCCCTTGCGTCTTAAATATAGATTTGTAATTTGCAACGCTAAGTTTTCCCTTTTCTTCCCTCTTTCTCCTTCACATCCCACTTAAAAAAAAATAAGCCTATAAGCCTATGTCCGTCTCCTGGTTCCCAACTATCTCTGTACCAAAATTCATCAAAATCGATTTAGCCATTAGAGCGTGAAGAGGTAACAAACAAACGAACTCAAAGAATTAAGGATTATTTTGTAAGTAATAGCTATAATAATAGATGTAAACAACTAGCTGTCCTCCGCTGCGTCGCCTGCGTCTTTGTTTACTGCCGCGTTCCTGTAAGTAGTAGCGTGATGTTATATGCCTACTAAGTAACAATGTAACTTTCTAATGGTGAGATAATTTTTTTAATCGGTCCAGTAATTTTTGAGTTAAATCACAACAGACAAATTTAGCTCTTAATACTATTAAGGTAATAAAAATATTTGGACAGCCTTCTTCTAATACGAGTTTCACTGATCCTGTTTAGGTCATTAACTCCGAACGAATTATCCCGTTCAGTTTCATCTCGTTTGGAGTTAGTGACCTAAACACCAACCAGTTATTGCTTGGGCACCGAAGGTAAGGATTCTTTTGGCAACCATGCAGGTATAAATTTGTAATGCATTCAAAGCCGTTAGTCGCTCTAAACCGGTTAGGACTAACTTCCTCCCTTCGCTCAAGTAATAGATGAGAGCCTCCTTAGTTGCTTTCGGTTATTTAATACATCGCCGGTGATGATATTAGAGACAACTAGATGGCGCCTCGCATTTATAAAAAAATATTATAATAGGATAGATGACGTTGAGAATATTTGTGTATATATAAAAATCCGGGGCAAACATCTTGACCCTACAGCTATTACCGATACGAGTAATTAAAATAACATAACATCGCGTCTATGGTCCTCGTTGGGTTAAGCATATATATAAGTTGTATCTCATAGAATGTACATCCACCTATAGCCAGTTAATGTTAAATCGTATTAAAATTTGTCGTCAACCGAGCATAAAACCAGACTCCCGCTACTGCTACTGAGAAATACCTTACTTGAAAACCCTAATAAAACATGTTGATTGTTGTTTACCCGTAAATTGAACCCAGGACATTATATTCAGCAGCCGCGCTTTTGACTTTTTTTTTGTATAAAAACGTTGCCCAACACTAGGAATTTCTCCTGTATCGTGGGTGCGTTTACAAACGTTTAAACTCACATACTCAAACAGCCAGACCTGGAACAACTATCTGTAGGCCATACAAATATTTGTTCGGAATCGAACCTGCGACACGCAGCGCAGCAGTCGATCGCTCAGCCACTGCGCCAACCGTGTCGTCACTACTAGACCTAAGGAATAATTTAAGATAGAAAGGAACAGGAAATACCGTACACTACTTTTTACCGTACGTTCTACTATTTATTCAACACAAATGCTGCGCGCAAAATACCGTATTGAGATCAAAGAAAGTTACTCGGCACTAGATACAATTGTATACAATCGCACAAAATCAAGGTCAGAAGACGAGAACAGTATATTCTCACTTTCTCACGATATACCAGTTAACATAGAAAACATGACATTTAACTAAAACTTACTTAAATATTGAATAATAGCTGTTATTGGGATATCCGTCAGGACATGTTAAATATCAACACGGGATCTGAATTTGGGATTTGATTTTAGAATACCGGGCTAAGTCCGCCATTGTACATACATAAGCTTTATGATTGCAATGTGTTTTTTGTGTGCAAAAATAAAAAAAATAGAAAAAAAAGAATAACTATTCTTATTTATAGGCTCCCGTACCTTAAAAGGAAAAATGGACCCCTTGTTGATCCACTTTGTTGTCTGTCTATCTGACAAGACCCTTTATCTAGGGAACGCGTTAAGGTATCAAGTCGAAATTAAAACCATAATAGTCTGTAGTCCCTTGGAGATATGAAAATATAAACAACCCTCCAAGTCCATGCAGTCAAAAGATATGGCCGTTTATGTCGCAGTTTTTGTATGGAACCCTTGGTGCGCAAGACTGACTGCTTTAACTGGTTTTTAATTACTTAAAACCACCTAAACATACATGAGATTTTTGAGATTTTAAACAAAACTGGTCTTTGCGTGTAGATAATATGTGCACACCCCTGCTGACCATTCAGGAGTTAACGGCGTTATGATAAGTTATTTAACGTTTACAAAAGTATAGTTGACAAAAAGGACAGGGATGAATGTAATTAAAGTAAGCAAAAACATATCCAAGAAAAAAATTGTGTTTGTTTACAAACACATCAGTATGAAAACGTAATCGATAGCTACCTGCGTTAGTTTCAGCTATAGTGGAATAACCACAAAGTGCAAGCTAACAAAGATCAATCTATAAAAAATCTCGATGTTTTATCACGATCTGATTTCAAACAAAAACAAGCGTAAGCATAATAATCTAGATTAACAAGAAATAAGTCCCGGCAATGTAAACACGGAAAAACCGCAACGAAACGAACACGTTTCTAAGATAAACTGCGAATACCCGTTCACTTTCACACCACTTTCTAAGAAGCTTTTTCTAACAAAAATACTCACCGAAGAAAGTTGAGTAAGTACTGCTCTTGCGGCGTCTACTGTCGCAATGGTGGCTCGTCCGCTTGTGGGCCCCTATCGTGGTCCCTTCCCCGTGGTGGGCGGGGTGCACTTAAACCTGTCGACGGCCCGGGGTCGATGTATCGGGCCGCATACTAAACGCGACCAAGAAAGCAGTGCCAGAGCAACGGCGCCACCAGTAAACATATTCAGTGCAATGGCTTTGATCTTGTCCGTGTTACCCAAGTGTATTAACTTTAACCACATTATTACAAAGATTTAGATTGACTTTGGGGGAGGAAAGAGAAGAATTCTTCAGATGTTTTCTTTCACAAATGGGAAGTTTTTGTTTTAAAAAGTATATTTCGTGTGGTAAGAAGAAGTCTGAAAGTAGCGCCGGTGACATTAAAGTTGTGTGGTTATCAGTTGACTTGGTATAGGCATGTGGTGCGAAGGAATGAAGAAAATATAGTAAGGATAGTTTTGAGTATGAATGTGGATGGGTATAGTAAAAGAGGAAGGCCAAAGAAACGATGGATGGACTGCGTAAAGGATGATATGGCTAGAAAGGAGGTGTCTGATGAAATGACGAATAATAGAGGAGTATGGAAGAAGATGACGTGCTGCTTCGACCACAAATAACTTGGGATAAGTGCAGGAGAATGATATACTGTACATTTCCGACGAATAAGCTCCGACGAATTCCGCTAGCGAAGTTGCGGGCGAGCTTTTGTCGTTTTTGTACAATTTCTTAATAGTTTTGAAGGATATACAAACGGCAATAATATTAATGCCGCAATTATATTTGATCGTTTACTAGAATTTGTTTGCTAATGGTATTCGGGCAAACCAGAGGGTTCGGGCACGCCAATCTTCGGACAAAATCGTCCGGCTTCATAATTTAGGGGTATTGTGGTATGAAACTTCTCGTAGCCGTTAGCTCCATTACGATGACCAGTGTCATATCATAAGTATTCCGAGTGCTTGAATTCGAGTAAACACCAAGTGTAATTGCTAACACTATCTGCTATCTGTTATCACTACATTATTTCCTATTTAGTACTTTCCTTGGAAATATTTACTTACATAGTGTAAAAAACTTTATAAAATGAAGTCGCTTCCGCTGTCTAATTGCTTAGATCTTTTAAACTGCTCAACAAATTTTATGAAGTTTTCAGCAATAGATAGAGTGATTCAATAGTATTTAAATGTATGAGTGTCCACATTGTACCCGTTCAAAGCAAGGGGCTGGTCGCTAGTGATTAATAATATCTTTCTTCAATTACTGCTGAGATTACGACTAATAGAGAAGTATGGAAAAAGGCAAGATATTGATAATGATGATATTTTAATAATACCTCTTCTCATACAGAGAAGGCACAATCATGTTTGATGCTTGGTCAAGACATCTTTGCGATTTCAGCTTTATATTAATTATAAGCTATTAGATCTCTGTAATGTCCAAGATTATCTTAAAAACTACAATCATCAAATTGATACTTGCCCATTTTGATCCACAATCCAATGCATCAGATGCCTGGGCCAGCACGACATGTAAATTTTTGTTACATTGCATATTTTTACTAAAATGACGTAGTACGTTTCAAGAACGATTTATCGGTGCATGTACGCTCTCCAGTTGGGTCCACCCTTTATAGCAGAACTTTTTATGTCATAATTTTATTTTGTATAACAACGGATGGCATAAACTTCACTTCGCAGAAAATTGTTTAGCAGACACTCATTTATCATACATTCTAAACTCATAATTTTGTAAGTCAGAATCATCTCTAGGCATAAACTTCATATCCATAATATTTAAAAAGTAGAAACATCATATCGCAGAAAGTTCACAGTCAGAATCGTCTTTTGGCATAATATATTTTGTATCGATAATCATTAAACGGCAGAATTATCATATCGTAGAAAGTTTATAGTAAGGGTCATCTTTAATTCAATAAGTTGTCATTTATTTTGATTAATTATTTCTTTAAAATAATGTCATTTATTTTAGTTATTGTTTAATTGAATTTGAAATAATGTTATTGAATTCAATGAGTAATTAGGTATCCTAATCTAAATAGTTCAGTTCCGGGTAACCTACTTAAAACAATCTCTTTTTTTTCTATTAATGCAAGTCGTTTCTGACACTCGCCGGCCGCTGCCGCGGCACCGCTCGCTCCGCTCGCTCGGCTCGTGCTTAGGAGGTCACAGTTTTAACCTAACCTAACCTAGCCATTACTGCCGTCTGCATAGTATGCCAAGTGAAATTATACCAAATAATATATTATGCGAAATTTAAACTCTGCCAATCGTAATTATACTCAATGTAATTCTGCCATCTTAAAAGTATGCCATTGTTAATTCGAAGTTTTAAACATTATGCCAAACGATAATTATACCAAATAATTTTTATGCCTTTAAAATGTTCGTTTAAAGAAAATTATGCTAAGTGTGTTATGCCAAATAAATTTCGGAGCATCAAGATTCTGCCAGATAGAGGGAACCCTCTCCAGTTGTGTTTACTTTGTTTAAAGATTCATGCTTGTATAAAGATTAAGCACTTTTGAAATGGTGATTAAATACTAACAAGAATATAGGAGGACTTAAAAGCCAACAAAAAAAGTTAAGTGCCAGAAGTTCTAATTTCGCGATTCTGAGGAACAAGCGTGGACGTTTAATAGATATCTATACTAATATTATAAAGCTGAAGAGTTTGTTTGTTTGTTTGAACGCGCTAAACTCAGGGACTACTGGTTGGAATTGGAAAATTCTTTTAGTGTTGGATAGTCCATTTCTTGAGGAAGGCTATAGGCTATATAACATCACGCTACGACCAACAGGTGCTGAGCAGCGTGGGTGAAACCGCGTGGAACAGCTAGTGTTTACATAAGTGAAACCTGCATATAGTAGCTTCTGATTCCAGATAGCATTTACGAAGGCCTTCATGCAATTACGCATGTAACTAGGTAACTAATGTTACTATGTCAAACTGTGGAATATTCTCCCATTATTTTAAGATGGTAGTCTTCAGCGACTGTAAGGTTTGTGGCTCTCCATGTCTTGATTGACTTTAATACGTCGAAATTATTTTGCTTTCATCCGTTAATATAAACTGGCTCTACTGATGTTGATTCGAGTCTCCCATATTCACGTTCGTGTTCCACGCGCGTCTCATGTGATGTCAACAGAGCAGAAGGACCCGCTCCGCTCCGCTTAGAGCGAGAAAAGTTATTTTATGATCTCCCATCTGAAAAATGATTAAGGTATGTTTAAATTCCATGTAAATATATGATAAATAAATATATAGGTAAGCTTTCCTAACACTCAGGCGCAATTCTAGAATCCGGGTTGCTACTGAATAGCAACCAGTAATAATCCCTATTCCTGATGGTATAACCAATCTGGCAAACAATCAATGCAGTATCTAGTTAATACTGGATACAAGTAATTAAAAAAAATATAAGGCGAATAGCGTGAATAATGCCAAGTACCCCTGTGGGACACTGAAATAATTGCATAATCTTAGATAAATTTCTGCCAACGTCAACGACCGTTTTAAGCTTCTATCACGCAAAATTGCTTCGATCCCCTTGCAGTGACCTCAGCCAGAGTTTTGTGCTCTATCACATCAAAACAAAAATACTGTCGTCCTATACAGTTTTACACAAATAATGAATGAAGCGCCTGTCAAATTAATACTTTACTATTTCATGACGGTGTTTTGTTGCTATTATTAATTGTGAAGAATAATGGTACTACTAACACAAAATATTCAAATTAATATTATGTTTAGTAACGTATGGTTTTTATTAACACATGATCTATAGACGTTGAGCGGTGCTTCTTATCATTTACCAATTTGGGTCATTCTTAGACAATGAAATATTCTTCGTCGATTCCAAACCTTTAGTGCCCGAGGCAGTAAGCTTCGCTTTTGATTTTTCTTAACAAGGCACTAATTCTTCAAAAAGGAACTCGTGGCTAAGTGATAAAAAATCCACTGGTTGATCGTCAAGTTAAGACGCGCTTGACTGGGTCAGCTTGGGGATGGGGATCCATCAGTTACAAGCTGCGACAACTATGAGCATTGGTTCCGGCTATCATTTATAGACCTTTTTGTCAGTTGTTGTACGTAGCCACAGAAACTTTTGTTAATTTTTTTATTTAAAAAGTTATGATTTTTGTCATTTATTATAATTATTTTAACAATTGCGTGTAGTTTAAGTACGGTAAATCAATTTAATTAGTAAACAAATGTTTTTGTTACATTTTTATTTCAAAATAGGTAATTACTGTAACGTGTTTTGCGTGTAGGTATTTAAAGCCATTTTTATTTTAATTTATTATTTTATTGACAGTTCCGAAAGTCTGACAACCAGTCAACCAGTGGGTATCGTTCTACCCAATAACCTAGTAACTGAATGATGATGATAATTGGAAAAAAGCTATGTGGATTTAGAGATGAGCTAAATCTTTGAAGAACCATCTGGTTTTATTTATCCAGGCTTTTTTAAAAGACAAATGTACAGTAAATAATTTGTTGGTCTGCGAAGGGTTAATTACGACGTGGTAATTATAATATAATTGTTCCACATCAAATGACGCTGACAACAAAACTGTCTAATTGATTGTTCCACCAAGCTTGCATTGGCCTTCGACACGTCGAATTTTATCACCATCCTGTGTTAAGAACAACATGTTTATCATTTGCCTCGTCTGTCTACTGGTTGAAAGCGTTACTTCTGAGCATGTGGCCCTGAGTTCAATTCCCAAATTGGGCAAGGTGTTATAGAGTTTTCAAGAGGAATCCCTGAGGCATGGAGTCTGGATTTGTGCCCGGTTAATTATTAGATATATTATTATATATTATAGGTAGATTATTAATTACTAGCTTTTGCCCGCGGCTTCGCTCGCATTAAATTCGGGGTAACACAGTTCCCCTTTCCTGATTTGCAAGTACCTGCTACCTGTAGTTTTTGCCCTTGCGCCTTATTTATTGTAATAGCAAAGCTAAGTTTTCCCTTTTCTTTCCTCTTTCACCCAGATTTCTCACTTTAAAAAAATTTGCTTATGCGACTATCTATCTATCAAAATTCATAACTATCTCTGTACCAAAATTCATCAAAATCGGTTTAACCATTTAGGCGTGAAGACGTAACTAACAAACAAACTCACTTTCGCTTTTATAATATTAGTAAGGATTAAGGAATTAAGGATGAACCTGGTGAACCTTGGGGTCGCATGGAACTTAAACCAGCGTACCAGTGAAATGTGTACACGCAAGTGGGGTCCTTTGGGGGATAACCCATTAGCATGATTTAAGGATTAGTCCAAATCAAATCATACTGACAACTAAAATGTCTAAATGATTTTTCCCCCAAGCTTTAGATTAGCTTCGATACTACAACCTTAATCACCATCTAAGCCTTTGTGATCATTATCTAATCATCTAAACGATTTATATTTAATTTCCTTTGTATACGTATCATATTTATAATATCAACGTTGCTGTGTCACCAAGGTCAATGTGAGTAGCTATCGTGATATCGGGTAATTAGATCTTGCAAAATTATATAAAAATACTATCAAATTGCGTGTCTGACCACGAATAACAAAGGGTTCCGTAGTCCGGATAAAAGTTATTTTGTGAATGTGAGAGAAGAAAGGAGGTGACCGCTGAGGTGACGAGTGTTAAAGAAGTATGGAAGGAGAGATGCTACACAGACCACAAATTATTTAGTACTAGCTTTTTGCCCGCGGCTTCGCTTGCGTTAAATTCGGGGTGACACAGTTCCCCTAACCTGATTTACAGGTACCTGCTATCTGTAGTTTTTGCCCTTGCGCCTTATTTATTGTAATAGCAATGCTAAGTTTTCCCTTTGCCTCATATCTCAATTTTAAAAAAAATATTCAGATATGAGGCCTATAGCCTATGTCCATCTCCAGGGTCCCAACTATCTCTGTACCAAAATTCATCAAAGTCGGTTTAGCCATTTAGGCGTAAAAACGTAACAAACAAACTCACTTTCGCTTTTATAATATTAGTAAGGATAAAAGCAGGAGAGTGATGGTAGTGTGCTGTGTGTATTGTTCCTTTTCCCTACCGTCTCAGTCTTCTTTCCGATATCTATGGTATCAGCTGTCATTTTCGTTTAAGGAGAATATTTTATTAGGATTTTTTTTCGTCATTTTGCAAAACCATTGAATTTTTTTTAGCTTTCTCTACATTTGCAATCATATAGTGCTATTAGTCTCCAAATAAAATGATTGCTTTTTTTATTGACATGATGAGATTAGGGGTATTTGCCATGGTGGCTACGGAACCCTAGAAATGATATTAGTGCTAGACAATGATATTTTAATATTTTTGGAAATTATAATAATTGTTTGTATCCGTACGCGTGTGGTATAAAATGATGTGCGTGGGTTTTCAGGCAATGAGTTCACTGGACAGCTTCAGGACAGTACATAAGTACAGAAGAATCTTGGTAAGAAAAAGCTTTTTTATATAAATTGCACATTAATTTGAATTGTCGTCATATCGGCTTCACCAACATGGAATAGAAATTAAAAAAAAACCTATCCTGGGTTGGCCGGTGTATGCCTGATTATTAATTACATACAGCGTTTTTTCTCCATTCAAAGGAAAGCACTTTAAGCCGTTGATCCCGGCTGTCAATTGTTTTAATCGAGTCTGTGACCCAAAAGTCAATCATTCCAATGGGTATCGTATTCCCCAGTGGGTATACTAACTGGGTAGTGAAGGTCAAAGGTTGTCACTTCATGTAAAATACTGGTAGATACTCAGCTGCTTTCGGTTTGACTGCATACCGACTCCAACATACTTGGAAAAAGGCTAGGCAGAAAATGACGAAAAGTTATTTTAAAAATACCGGATATTAAATACTAAACGAATATTTGGTTGTTTAAAAGATTAGTTTATATTGGCGAATGGTCATACAATGATCTACGTTCATTATACATTCATAACACAAAACACAAGTCCGTTTGTGCGTTGATGTATATAAAATGGTAGCGGCTATATGGGCCAAAACAAATTATACATACGACACGAGACGACTTGGCATAGTTAATTTTGTTGTATACTATGTCATTGGGTCACCCGAACGCGTGCATGGGCAGGTTAGATTGGAAACTGATCTATGGGTTTAAGTAAGAAAGTAGACTCTGTCCACGAGTCCCTACTCACCCTCTTCGTGTATCTAACACGAAGGGGGTGACGAGGGCAGGTTAGATTGGAACAGGATCTATGGGCTTAAGGAAGAAAGCAGACCCTATCCACGAGTCCCTAGTCACACTTTTCGTGTATCTAACACGAAGGGGGTGACGAGGTCCGAGGTTGCGGGTTGTTCGAAAGAGGTACCGCGGCCCCGGAAAATAAAAGGCAGTAGAAGGAACATGGGTGGGTTTTAGTCAGTACAAGTCTGCCACCCCTCCCCCCCACCCGTTCCGTCCAGAGCGGAGAAAGTTATTTGATGATTTCCTACCCCAAAAAAATAAAAAATGGTTTGACGAGGTTCTCGCTCTGTAGATCATAAACCGAATCGTTTGGGTCGATTTGTCTCGGTTTGGAAACGCGGCTGATTTCATCGCTTGTATTTTTTTCGTGGAAGAGTGTATGTCTTTTCCAGCATGTATATTTCTATTGTACTCATTCCCAGCTTCTATTTCAGAATCAACTAAATATGAACGCTTTACTGATAGCTATGTTTGCCCTGGCTGCACCCTGTGCACTAGCCTACGATGAAATATATGACAAGATCGACGTGGACAAGATTCTAGCCGATGATGCTCTGTTCACCGCTTACATCAACTGCATGCTGGATAAAGGACCCTGCTCCGTGGAGCATAGTGCTGACTTTAGAAGTAAGTATACAATATGGTTTAGCATTGTTACCTTTTTGGGCTTTGATGAACCCGACAATTCTGTAGAGTTTAACGACATGGCTGAACGATCGACTGCTATGCTGCGTGTCGCGGGTTCGATTCCCGCACGGAACAAATATTTGTATGGCCTACAGATAGTTGTTTCGGGTCTGGGTGTTTGTGTATGTGAGTTTATATATATGTAAACGCACCTACGATACAGAAGAAATTCCTAGTGTGGGACAAAGTATTTTTTTAAAATTGAAATAGAGTACTTTTAGCAGGATTATCTTTCAATTGTTATCTAACCAATATTAAAAAAATAAATCAAAGATACAGTCTAGCGAAATGTGGTAGTATTCTATTTCAGCCAAAAAATCGGGAGTATCAAGTGTGATGTGTGATTTTTAATATTGATTTCATACTTTTTCATGTTATTTCTAGAGCTACTCCCCGAAGTTATAGCAACATCATGCGCAAAATGCACACCCATTCAGAGAACGAACGTCAGAAAGACTGTGAAGGCCCTCAGTGAGAAGAAACCTGATGACTTCGCTCAATTCCGGACTAAGTTCGATCCTACTGGAGAATATGAGAAGGACTTCTCCGCTTTCGTCATTGGAACTGATTAAATATGTTGACGAACCGTTTTCGTGTTGCCCTCAGACAATAATGGCTTGTGATCATAGAACTGATTTAAATAATGTGGAGCATTACTATAGTTAGTTAGTAAGTTGCAATATTTAATATCTCTCTGTCTTAAGTCTTTCTGTATAAACCATCTTTTTGAAACTTCAGGATCAAGATCAAAAATACCGTAATATTGTACTATTGAGACGGTAGAGTTATAACAACCACACGAATAGCACCATTTCTTAATATTCAAGGATTCAATGATGGTTTAATATCACGTCATCTACTAACAAATCTGTCAGTAGTACTCGATGTTTTGTTTTTATGTGGAATCAATTTAAACCAACTATTGTGTAAAATATATAAATAAATGGATTATCTCTACATTGTCTGATTGCCTTATTACATTGTCTCGTAACACTCCTATTTTTCGTATGGGAAATAATCAAATAAATTCTCCCGCTCTAGCCGGAGCAGAAAAGGGTGTGGACCTTTTACTGACTAAAACTAGGTCATGTTCCTTCTTTTGTCCTTTTGTCCAACCCGCAACGCGTAAGACCCCTTTTTTTCTGTGGGAAATTATCAAATATCTTCCCCCGCTCTGGGTGGAGCAGCGGGGGCATGTCAGACTTTTACTGACTAAAACCCAGCCATGTTCCTTCTATTGCCCTTTACGTTCCGGGGCCGCGGTATCTCTTTCAAACAACCCGCAACCCCGGCAGGACACACAGTAATACTTTAGTAGTGGTTTAGTTGACACACACACACACTGATTTTAAGAGATGAAGCAGCTTTTATAACTTATTTCAGCACTTGTCAAACAGCCAAAAAAATATTTTTGAAAATGAAATGGAATGAAATTTGAAATATGAGTGTTCAAAAATTTGAAAATCAATGTTGATCCAAAAGGAGCTTTAGGCAACAGCGGGGGTGGAATACCCACCCACTCTTTTACAGTGCATTAGTGCTCGACCAGCAGAGGGCATAAAGCATTGACGGGCCTGTTGGTCTTGTGGTTAGTGGCCCTGACTGCTGAGCCGGAGGTCGTGGGTTCGATTCCAGGACAAACTTTGTGTGATGAGCATGATTGTTTGTTCTGTATCTGGGTGTGATTTATCTATAATATGTATGTATTGATAAATTATACAAGACGTATGTATATCAGTTGTCTGATTACCATAACACAAGCTCTGCTTAGTTTGGGATCAGATAGCCGTGTGTGAGTTGTCCCAAGATATTTATTTATTTATTCAAGCAAAAGCAAAACAGATTGAAGTATAGTCCATCGCGTATCGTATATCTTACAGATCGGTAGAACGGGAAAATTGTTGGCTAATGGCCATATCGATGAAAAGCAGCTGTTTGCAAAACAATGATAATGTTTTTTCGAACAAATTAATAGTAGAATAGTAGCTTTCTAGCCGAGTAGTCGCAAGCACATAGATTTTTGTCAATAGATAGAACAGAATGTTAGGCCCCTACTGGTCCAAAACAGACTTACATGTGCAACAAGGTTTACTGCTTATAAAATTACCACAGGAGCGTTGTCCGTAACGAAAACCTTCTTAAATTCGGGGCATCGTAGACCCGTTTTTGTTTTTGTTGAAACATTCAAATTTGGAATGCAATCACATCAGGTGGAATTGAGTTTAACACTGGCCACAGCTCTTCTATCGATATAAAACGACTGCAACCTCCTGACATAGCGTTAAGCATTATGGAGACCGAGACAAACTGCTATGTATGCAGTTCTAGGATATCACACTAGAAAACGCTGCAGGTGATTCTCGATATGGATTATAAAAAAATAAAATGGCGACCATGACACGCCATATTGTGAAAATGAAAAAAAATAAAACCAACAAAATATGCCAAGTGGGGTATCGTTGAATAGGTTTTTAAAAATCATTAATAGTTTTCTTTCATCACTTGTCGATTCAAGTGACTATTTATTTATAAATAATTAACAGTAATTTAAATAAAAAAAAAAACAATAAAAAAAAACTAAAAGTTTATAAAATTGTTTATTTGAAACTAAAATAATTTTATTACATTTTTGTTTTGCAATGTTTCCAATTATTTTATGAATTTTCATTCATTTTCATTAAATTAAAACTAAGTTAAATTCCAATGAAATTGGGATGTAGTAGGTACTAACGCCGATAAGAATGTCCGTTGTTATAATGGATACTTACTCAAAACTAAAAAGTCCAGTGAACCAAATTACATACCTAATGAAAATAAAACTGAAAAGACAAAAACAAGTACTGTAATCTGGAACAATTACTATATTATTCTATGAAGAATTACTATAAACGTAATTAAATAAAAAATAAGTCTTAGATACTAACTTAGACAGTCGGGACCCATTAAAATCTAGAACGGCTCACACTCCAATAATTGGTCCCGACAGTTTAAGTTACTACCTATAAGTAGACTTATTTTTTATAGTATGGAAAATGATACAGTAAATAAGAAGCTCTCTCCCTGGTTGACTCGGAAGTGCCGTGTTTGACCGACGCAGAGGATGCCTGGAAAATGGCTTGCCTGGACTTGGATCGGCCCGTGAACCCGTTTTCCCAGAGACAGTGGGATGAGCCGCTCTGCAGGTTGGTACGGAATAACCTTATTAATACGTCCACCAATTCTGCTGAGCGTGCCCGCTTGCTGGCTGTGGGTGAGTGGGAATCGGGCCTCTGGCTACAGGCGTTACCGTCACCTAACATAGGTACTTTGTTGGGTGACACAACCTTCCGGCTCGCTACGTGTTTGCGATTGGGTGCACCCTGTGGGGCTCCGCATCGCTGTCAATGTGGGGAAGCAGTCGACTGCCTCGGACACCATGGCCTCTCCTGCAGTAAAAGCGCAGGTCGTATTGCTCGGCACGCTTGCATTAATGATCTCATCCGTCGTGCTCTTGCCACCGCCGGGGTGCCAGCTGTTTTAGAACCAACTGGCTTGGTACGCGTCGATGGAAAGAGACCAGATGGTATGACCATAATGCCATGGAAGTTGGGTAGATCTTTGGTGTGGGATGCAACTTGTGTCGACACCCTTGCACCATCCCATCTTCCTAGTACGGTGGGTTGCGCTGGAGCTGCTGCTGCAGGTGCTGAAAACCTCAAACGGCGCAAATATCACAATTTGATTGGTAATTATGTTTTTGAGCCGTTTGGGGTTGAAACACTAGGGCCATGGGGTCCGAGTGCCCATGTAGTATTTCAAAAAATCGCCAAGCGGTTGGTCGATTCTTCTCGTGACCAGAGGGCTGGCCTGTTTTTTGCACAAAAAATAAGCATTGCCATCCAACGCGGTAATGCTGCCAGCCTTCTGGGCACTTTACCTGTTGACGGCGATACGGACGAATTTTTTGACGCCCTGTAATTTTCTGTACCTATATATTTTTTTATTATTAGTTTGTGTATATTTATAGGTTGTATATATTTAGTAATTAATTTAATTATAATATGATAATTAATAAGTAAATAAGAATCTTATGAATTCTGATTTCAATTATGTAGGTACAGTTTTATTTTGGCACAGTTTCGATGAAAGGATAAAAGTTCTAATTGACTTAACATCATGTTATCGTATATTTTTATCATTACAATGTAAGTGTTCTTTGTCCTTTATAAACAATAGTATTATGACAATCACGAACGTGACGACTTAAGGGGCGATTCTACCAACGATCGAATATTTTTACAGAGGAAGAGAGATTGGGCGAACGAATTTAGTGTTTGTTGGGAGAACATTCGCGTAATCTACATGAAAACCTCACCACACACGCATACTAATGCTGTATTTTTTTAAATGTATTTATTATAATATCTTTGATTTATTGATTTTATAGTCGTGTTATTTACAAACTGCAAATAGACATTATTTACAAACTAATTACAAAAATATGTACAAGTATAAAAATGGTAAAGTATTCGTCAGCATTGCTATCAACAGGAAAAGTAATTAAATTAAATTTGGTTGCGTTTCAATCCGCTATTGGATATTAAAGGATTGTTTAATTTAATTAAATGGCGGAAGATGGACTAGCCTCCAAATTAAAAACCAAAAGTGGAGTTACCAAAACAAACTGATTTGGATATAAAAATATGAAAACGAATCAGTTTACTGAGCCGTTTAATTAAAAGTGATGTGCCAATATATTACCAACGAACGACACTTAAGTTATGTTTATATAAGGGCCTATTGCCAAAATCTAGCATGGAATCGGTACACATTTTAATTCATTTTGAGTTCAGACGTTTAACTTAAAGGTTCTATAGGCAGTTGCTGATTGTAACACACTAGTTACAACTGCATCAGGTTAAGCTGTAAACAGTCTCAAACATAATTGGAAAAAGCATATGCGGAATCATCTTTAATTAATTAAACGCATCAGAAAGTGCCAACGCCATACTACGCATGAGAAAGTGCCAACGCTATACTAAGCATGAGAAAGGGCCATCGCTATACTAAGCATCAGAAAGTGCTTACGCTATACTACGCATGAGAAAGTGCCAACGCTAGAACGCCAGAATCTAATGTACCGACAAAGATGATGCAGTATAGGATAGTCACACTGCTGATGTTGGTAATGTGGAACATCATTTTATATTTTGACGAGCTGTGCCTAGTGGTTTAGCCCTCTGCTCAGCTCAGCTCAGTGTCGTAGAGCAATGTTATACAGTCTGTAATTTGTTTAAAACACTCTTATGCAAAATTTCAAGTAAATCCGGCCAAAGAAACACTTTATCGCTTAAAATTTTTTCCACCCTGTTTCACCCCCTTTCTTGTGGATTGGAAAAGATCAGATAATTTCCGCCGTTCTGGGCGGAGCGGGGGGAGTGACAGATTTTAGGATTTAGGACTCCTGACACTAGTTTCTGAGATTTCGTGAGTCAGTGATTTTCGCTTATAAATATAAATTAATATTAGATTAATTTGTTGCAATAACAGTTCTCAGTAATAAGAGTTCTTAGAAAAAAAAAGGTAAACCGTTATTTTATTGACACAAGTACCTATTAGCCTTGGCACAGTCGTGCCTAGAGTCAAAATACGCCGATTATGATCGGTCGCCACCTCTGACACTGAAAAAATATAGCTGTAAGTACAAACGACGGCACATCAAGCTACACAAAACCATTATAACCTGATCTCTCTACTACGGTCTGCGGTTTGAAAGTTTAGTATCCATAGGTTGACCTGCCGTCGTCTGCACCTTCACTAAATATAAATAGGCCACAGCGATGCCATCTATTACTTTTAACTGGCAACATCCGCACACCCTGGGGACCGCCTGACTGTGTTAGAATTATTTTTTCTATGGTGAGTACGTGTTCGACAAACGGTTCATGTGCGACAGACTTAGAATTTTTTTTAATTAAAATTAAAATAATTTGCCGTTTTTAAACTAGTTCAATGGCAAACATTTGCAGAATGTATGAACTGATAAAGTTGTATACGGAGAGAATTGACAACTGTATCGAGAACGCTAAAACTCAAAGCTCAAAGCATTTATTTCAATTAGAGCTTATCAGGAATTTTTGAATGTCAAGAAACAATAAAATTAAGCTAAAAGTCCCAGACACAATTCAAAATAATATATATAACTCATGAAAGTACCGTAGTTGCCCATACCCATGGTAGACTTAGTATGATATACATAAAGATGTCAATAATTGCTTAAAATAAGCAATAAGAAAAACGCGGCACAGGACAACGGTGGTGTAGGTAGCTTTGCTGTGGCCAGCATACACATATATTGACAAAATGTATAAAAGGAGCACAAAAAGTTACTGAGCTATTTCTCTGTGGAGAAAACTGCCTCTTAGTAAAAGTATATTTCCAATTGGCTATTTAATCCCTTTATAATAATTTCACTGACGTTATACTTAAATACCTACCTTATGTCACTTCCATAATAAAGATAAATCAAGTGACACCTCATATCTTGAGATCGTCAAAAAAGTTTAGGCAAAAGACATACATGTACACGGAGAAAAAACATAACCCTACTTCAACAGCCAGGTAATAAACATTTCGTAAATTTAAGGATTGACTGCAATTATTAATAACACAGTCAGTTGGTCCCCAGAATATGATGTTGCCGGTAGAAATATATAGAAGGCGCGTTCATTGTTAGAAAAAGGTACTTTATTGTTGTTTTGTTTAATCCGCCTTATACGAACTTTGGTAACATATTTGATTTCCGAATAAAACACCCGTTTAAAATGTACAATGTGGTTTAAATTTTCTTTAATTTTGACTATTGACAGTTATAGTACCTGAAATAATTTCTATGTTCTAGACAAAAATTATTTCGCATAACATTATTTCCGTAGATTTACACGAAAATGATACCATACTCGACATATTAGCTAAAAATGGACACTTAGTTTTAAGAATGAATTCGGGCATAACTTTAAAGTCGCCACTACTAACATTGTGTAGCCCGTCTGTAATTAACATAATTTGAGTCGTCCGTACAAAATAAAAATGCAAAATATGTATTCTTTTTCTTATAATATAATACTTATAATGAATTACAGTATTGTGTGACTTTCTTTTCAGGTCATACTGCAACTCTTGTCTCCAGCAGAATCAATGGAGAAGAAGCGATTGAAAAGAGATGTCACAATTGATGGGGATGGTAATCTTCGACCGAGTGGCTTTTGCTCTCATCTTAAATACTACTTCTATTGTGTTTTCTTCTTTATTAAAGGTATATGTTTAAAAATAAGCCCCTGGCATAGTATTCCTTTTGATATGGGAATAACTGACTATGCAAAGAGTAATGCCATTTCTAAAATAATGTGGTAATGTAAAACATTAAGTATATTAGTATTAGTAATTATTAATAAGTGCATTGGTTTCGTATTAGAACTTCATTACGATCGCGGTGGTGTGGTTACCGAAAATAAATGTATAGGTTAGGGCGTGGACACATCTTCATTGTGCGGCGCTGTCACCGTGACACGATACGATATCGTGCCGCGCCACAGTACCGATGCCATGAACGGTACACCGGCTCACAGCGCTCAATTGATTATTCGTTGTCGCTAAGTTCATTAATGTTAGTAAAACAAAGATGGCTTATGATACAGATGTTGACTTATTAATGAAATTAAGGCACGTCCCATGCTCCGTGACAAGACAATTGAGGAATTTAAGGACAACAATTTTAAACGGAGGGTTTGGAAAGACGTCTACCTACAGCGATAACGCCAGCCATGTTTTTTTGTACTAACACGTCCGAACACACACATACAGAACACACGGTGAATTATCAACAGCTGAGTGGTTGCACTGTGAGCCGGTGCTCTGTTGGTGCTGCGGCATGACGTCATCGTGTCGTTTCACGATGACGGCACGGCGCCGCGCCATGGTGTTGTGCCTACGCCCTTACAGGCGATGCGCACGTACAGTCACGTCCACGCAGTCAGGTGGAACCGACGAAAATTTTGTGCCGTTGCGCTCCGTGGATTGGCGGGGACCACCGCGCGTGTTAAGCCGTGCCGGCCATGAAAAATAGATAAACATGTGCAATGTTGCGCGTGCAGCCAAACTGCAACGGCATACATGAACGAGTGTAGCAGAAACTGTACAGTTAATCTCCTGGCCCCTGCCTAGACCTAGATGCAACCTAAAGAATATTGAAATAGATATCTTTCGGCTTGTTCCTGTATGCCTGTACCGTACGACTACGCAGGCATATCCAAGTGCGTGTGGCTGGTCGCGTGCACAAATCAGAGTTGTTTAACTTTTATTAGCCAACCGAGAGGCTTGCAATTACATTATGTGTCCGTTATGGAGAACGGTTTTGCATGATAGTTTAAAATGTGCAATGTTACATAGCTATAGGTTATCATATTGTCTATAGCCGGTTTTATTAGGCAGCAACGGATTTTATAGGGAGTGGACACACGGTGTAACGACACGGTGAGGCTACCGGGGGAGAGCACCCACATAGACGAAATAATGTAAAAGCCAATATTTTGTGTTATTTCTCTCTTTTTTTGTAAAAAGATGCGGCAACAGGATTTTAGTATGTTGAAATATAAATAAGAAAGTACTGTTCCGCAGGAAAAAAAAAACAATTAAACACAAGTCAATTTACGAAAGTATTTAGTTTTTTGAGCCACTTAATCACTCAATAATTCAAGTTTAGACAGACCCTAGACCGGTTTTTGTGTCGGGAGCCACATTGCTTTAGTGCTAGCTTCAAACTCACAGTTTTTGTGTTGATATGGACCGTGAAAGACGTATTATTGTGATCAAATTAATTTATTATTTATTCTTTAAATTTGAAATGTAATGAAGAAAAAACAGAATCAACAAAAGTATTGGGTAAATCCATACCTTTCTTTATTGAACCATGGAGAACATTTTAAAGAAAGTATGAAGCGCTAATAAAATGTGGTAATGAAAAATATAAAGTAGTATATTAAGGAATGTCCCTATCAAATTTTAAAAACTACTAAGTAAGAAGGCACCTCGTATACAAAAACAATACGTGTTCAGAAAAGTGCGCCGCCGCGGTGCTCCATACACGGGCGCCGTGCCGTCTCGCGTCGCCGCCGTGCCGTTACAGGGTGCCCGGTGCCGAACCGCACACAGTGTGTCCAAGCCATTACATGCCAATGTAAAATTCAGACAAGAGGTGTCGTGTGGAAACCTTTATATTTAATATTTTCTATGAAGTCTTTATCGGCCTACGATATTATACCTCTTTTAGTAGGCATAAACGTTTATAACTTGTATTTAATTCCTGTAACATCTGTTTAATTTTAACTTATACGGAAAACTCTTTGTAAGTGTTTTATTAAAGACAATACTAATACTTAAAAACTTTGTTTTTGTTTTCCATCTTCTTTTCAAACGAGACGATAGGTCTAGAAGAGAAATGCCAGTAAGAAGTGGGTTTTGAGAACCACTGGTCCATAAATTTTCTCTTTCTTGTCCCGCCATCTTCTGGGAGGTGTGCCACGACCCTTTGCCAGGACTTCAGTACCCCCGGCTTTATTAGGGCCTCAGGTCTCAGTGAGTATTTTGGCCTTCAGCTCATTGGATGCGGGAGACTTGACCAGTCTAGTCCCATTTCAGCTTAGCGGCTTTTTAAGCAACATTCGTTATTTGTGTTTTGCAGCACAGTGTGGTGTTGTACCAACACACGGTCGGTTAGTATGATGCCTATAATGCTGCGCTCCACTGCACTTTGACATACCTTGAGTGTACTTTTAAATACCTAAGTGAAGAATTCTAATCGAAACCCTATAGTTTCGTTATCAGATACTGAATCTTGTGTAGCCGACGCACCAATGTCACCGGGAATTTCGGCGGCATATAAATGGCCATCCAGTCTTGAGTGGCAACTACGAACGCGAATTTTCCAGGGCCATCATCAGATTATGGCCACATAATTGTTTGACAAATTCAAATAGCCGAAAAGGTGCTAACTTCTTCACTTGAAGAGTTTCAATGGCCACCTTTTAATTCTATCTTCAGTGAGCTAGTGATGCATGATCCGATGGTACTTATCAATATCTTCGAAAACATAACAGATGAGTTATACCAAAGAATAACATATCAACGGCATATCAGCGCAATTTTCCCAGTACTGGTGCATCATACTATAACTAAAAATGGTGAAAATAAAAGTTTTTTGCAATTAAGAATAACCGACTTCCAAAATAAAACTAAAAAGTAGACTTTTTTTTCGGTTTTTTTTTTCAACAAATTTGATTCCTCTTAGGAACGTTGATGATTGATTTAACGATCCTAAATGTAGTGTCACCCATCATAATGCCAACGTTGTATGACGGTAGAGTCTGAAGCAACAGATGAGTATTGCATAAATACATTATATGATACGTAAATATCAAGGCATTAATTTTAAAGTGACGAAAAATACATATTGAAAACTCTAAACATAAAAATAGTTGGGGTCGTATCTTATAAACTATGTTTCAATCATATTAAACGAGTTTAACAAAAAAAAGTCTTATGAAAATCTTTTCACTAAGAAGTTTATTTACGTTATGAGTATTTTTTTTAAGTTTAATTTCATTTGCTGTCAATAGTAATCATGAAAAATGCTGCTATATAGCTATAAATAACACAGGAAAACACCGTCCGGATTGTCCAAGCACTAATCAAATAATTATGACACCATTTCCCCTTATATGCCGTACGTTCAACAGATATAAGATTGCTTCATTTTCCTGGTAGTGCAGCGATCTGTGGTATATTTGTTTGTAACGAAAAGTTGCAGAACCATTAACATTTCACTAACAATACTGGGAGGGTTTTACCAAAAGTAACTAAGCAATTGATTAACACCCCTATAGTGCTTTTTGAAAGGTTCAATTTTGACTGTTATGACAACGTTAACGTTGACCCGTAAGCCAATGGAGGTAGTGGGTATATCGTCGTCAATATAAACCACTGTCGCTTTCTGCCACCGCTAGTTCTTTAGGTTGATTATAGAGAGCAAAAGGTGGGTGAATGAACTGCATGGTGCAATCAGTGACGAATTATTTTGTGACAAGTTCTGTGTTATGAAGCCTATAAATAAGTCAAACGACCTTTTGACTTTTAGGGAAAGCTGCGGTTTAAATCGCAGTTACCTCTAACGTTTAACTTAATCTATCCTCCATGACTTAATATTCAACAAAGATCATCAATTTTAATGTTATTTTTTATTAATTTATGTGATATGTTACTAATTCGTATTCCAAACACATCCCGTGTTTGTCCAATGTCCATGGAAACCACTCGTTAAATATTTCATCGCGTAGGTTCCATTCGGGACGACTGCGACTCACAGTCTTTGTTCTATTGTGAACGAACGAACGTTGATTAATAATTGAAGAGACGAATTAAATTCGGTTATTATTTCCAGAATTCAAATATCATAATGAGGGTCCTGATAGTGTTCTCTTGTCTGGTTGTTTTGGCATTCGCCGCTGATAAGTACAACGCTAAATATGATAACTTTGACGTGGAGACCCTGATCTCCAACGACAGACTTCTCAAGGCATACATCAACTGCTTCCTGGACAAAGGACGGTGCACACCAGAAGGGTCGGATTTCAAAAGTGAGTAAAACCAAATCATTATCTTAATTAATTATGTGTTTTATCGAACAGGGAAACTTATAGATTATCTATATTTTGCAAAGACAAACAGTATACGACATAGCTTCAAACCCAAAACACGAATACGTTATTATAAACAAACTAGTAGAACATAATAATTGAATAGTAATGAACCTTATAGTGACTGTTGATAGGTATATTTTTGAATAAACAAGCGGAGGTGTTGACATAGAAGTTTCGTAGCGTTTAATACATATTTACGTAACTCTGGATTAACCCAATACCGGTCGCTCGAAGTAATTTTACAAACCAGGTCGAGGCCAAGGTTTCTAAGAAGGAAAATATCCTGAGGTAGTGTCAAAATACGATCATGTACCAAAACCGTTGCAGATTTTTTCATATTTTATTCAAGTTTTTTCCTTGTTGCGTTTTCACAATCAATCAATTGTGTCTGTCGGTGCTAATCTCTTATTCATTTTCCAGAGACCCTTCCCGAGGCGATAGAGACGACCTGTGCCAAGTGCACGGACAAGCAGAAAGGCAACATCAGAAAGGTGATTAAGGCAATCCAGCAGAAGCACCCCAAGGAGTGGGACGCCCTGGTCAAGAAGAACGACCCCAGTGGCAAAAACCGCGTCAACTTTGACAAGTTCATCCAGGGAAGCAGCTAATAAACGCAATTAAGCGTTTATTTAGCATAAGATTTAAAGGGGCCTAGAAAATACAATTATTTGCCGGAATTGCAGTTGGACTTAAAACAGCTCTCTAATATGCCGCAATACTTTGAAGCTATCTCTCTTAACCCATAAGATTCAACCTGCAGTTCTCAACATTCTCTCTCAACCACTTCCCGGGGTCGAGCCTTGTGATTTTATTTAAATGTGTGTAAGATTGAAATTGGATGACAAATTGTTGTGTTATTTATTTAAATATCACGATGTTGACTGATATTTTGTAATAATATATTTGATTTTTAATACCACTTTCTTTTTTGTTTGTCATTGACCTAATTTGTGATTTGGATTTTGTGGGAGTGATTTGTGATTTTGTGTGAGGAAGTTTGAAAGAGGCGCCAGTTAAAAAAAAATGGAATGAAATTGTTTGTCTCAGTAGGAAGATGTATTAAAGAGGGATGGATATAAATGATGATGGATGAAAAGGGAGGATAGATGAGGCTCAAGAAAATATGGATTGATTGTGTAGTAGTGATATAACAGAGAAAGGAGTGAATTATGCTGTGACATCTGACAGGGGATAATGAAACAAGATAACGTATTGCGCCGATCCCAGATAGAATGGGGTAGGAAGATGATGATTGACATAATTTGTGATTTTATTCGTTGTGTTATATATATCCACTACAGATACAAAGTAGAGTTGTATGGGAGCAGTTACAAGATAGGCAGTCGCTCCATGTAAAATACTGGACTACAGCTGCATCCGACTGGAAGCCGATGTCAACATAGTTGGGCCACAAAACCATTTCCATATTAGCTTTTGCCCGCGGCTTCGCTCGCGTTATCTTTGGGGTAACACAGTTTCCTGATTTGCAGGTACCTGCTACCTGTTTTGCCCTTGCGCTTTATTTATTGTAATAGCAAAGCTAAGTTTTCCCTTTTCTTCCCATCTTCCGCCTCATTTCTCACTTTAAAAAAAAAACCTATTTGCGTCTCCAGGGTCCCAACTATCTCTGTGCCAGAATTCATCAAAATCAGTTTAGCCATTTAGGCGTAAAGACGTAACAAACAAACAAACTCACTTTCGCTTTTATAATATTAGTAAGGATATGTACCTAAACTCTCTATCTTTTTCATTACTGTATGTCTGTTACGTATGCATTAAATTTGATTAAGGATACTTTTATCCAACTTTTTAACCCTGTGGGTTAATTTTTGGCGAAAACGCAGGCGAAGTCCCAGACAATATGAGTCACAAACTCTTACCCTATTTTAAGACTAACAGTTCGTTGTTACACATGAACAGATTACCAAAATGATGCTAAATGTCAACAAGTCTATCAATTATGAAATTGGCATTAAAAACGGAGCAATTACGCTGGTTGCATGTGTGTTTCGGTGTCAGACAGGGCCACAAGCGCGGTGTGGCTCGCGGCCTCTTGCGCCAGCGCAGCGCGAAGCCCACTGCGCTGTGACGTAACTTCATAGATTGTGTAAGCCGGTCACATAATCTTCGGCGCAACGCAATCGTTCCGCATCATAGCATGAGTATCACGTCAGGCTCTTTGGGATCACTTAGTGCTTATTCGCCAGTGAGGCAAATCTCGAAACTATTGGGTTACGATAGAGTATCTATAGTGATAGCAATTGTGGGTCAAGTCCTAAACGTAAAGGGATTGCCCATTTTAACACTTTGGCTAGACTTGTACAACTTGAAAAAATTATTTAACCGAAACCTTTAGTAGGTACTTTTAATTATTCCTCTCGGCTAAGATTTAAAATATGATACTCTAGTAATTTATAATTTAGATCCTATATAGGGAGTCTAGCTGTACCTGCGGCTTCGCTCACGTGACTTTGTATCCTCTTAATGTTAAATGTTATTCCTTACGTGAAATTATGATTTCACTTGATACCATGGTAAATACTGTAGGAGGTATCCTTTTATATTATATTTTAAGCTACATAATATCTCTCTCCTCCACAAAATTCTTGTTCGTTTAAATTAAAACTTGTAATTAAACCTTTAGTTTCCCAACATCATAGTATGAGACCAACTTTCTCATGTCAACATCACTAGTCAATATCAAAATTTTGACGGCACGGTTGGCGTAGCGGCTGAGTGATTGACTGCTGCGCTGCGTGCTGCGAGTTCGATCCCCGCACGGAAAAAATATTTGTATGACCTACAGGTTGTCGTTTCGGGTCGGGCTGTTTGTGTTTGTGACTTTCAATGTTTGTAAAAGCACCCACGATACAGGAGAAATTTCTAGTGTGGGCACACTAGGAATTTCTCCTGTATCGTGGGTGCATTTCTTTCAACGTTTTTGATTTTTAAATTAAATTAACCCTAAACATAGGCATATTTTGTTCCCTCAACACAAGATGATTTCCTTCACCAAAGCAAGTGTAAAGTAGTTAATATACAATAGGCACCAGAATCTGAAAAATCAGACGTGTGTTCTTGGGTTCGAACTCGAGCCCATAAATATTTAGGTATTTCTTCTAGGCAATCACTCCTGAAGGTTCTAGGCCATCACTGGTGTAAACTAATCGGACAGTAGCGGATCAATAAGTAGTCATTTTGTAGGTTGTCGCCACTCGCCTCTGGGGGTCTACTCTCTTTCTCCGAAACGTAATTTCGTTAACGAACGAAAGTCAAAAGTAGTTACGTTTGTAACCCTTCTCTATATCATTTTGCGTGAATTAGAGTAGGTTTAGAAAATTTTAATGTCAAATAAACTTCGGACGAAACCGAATGAAACCGTGGTAGAAAACGTTCGAAGTTTCGGCCGCAATTTCGTTTTACGTAGAATTAGAGTAGACCCCCTGTTCTTGTGGTCGTTACTTACCACTATCCTTGACCAATGTAATGCGGGTCTTTTATCAATATTAAGTACTTACTTTAATATCACGTGTTGAAGAGATACAGGATGTAAAGTTCCAACCCTGTCTTATGCTAAAGTTATAACAATGCTGCTGTAAGAGGTCATGGTAAGCGACCAAGTGACGGTGAGATAACAGTGTAAAGCGAGTTGTTCTCACTTTAAGAAAATCTGCATGTGACCTAATGTCTCATGGTCTTCTGAGCATAGTTCGCGCCCTGGATTGGATTCCCGAGTCGAGAAAAGTGTTCTTGGGTTTATATGTCTTTAGTAACTTCTCAGTAGCTAAAATTTGTTAGCTGCGGATGTTATGTTTAGGAGTGAGTCCTGCATTTGATCTCTCTCCGATCGTACCGAATTAAAACTTACCGTCCCATCAGGCTGTGTGTGAGAAAAGGGGAAGAAAAAAGTTGTAATAAGTAATCCAATATGTGCTAAATAAAACTTACGTGAACATTCAAAGTTTCTAAGAATTTTATTTAGTAGATTTAGTTAAATAATAGCTTGTCTTACAAAGTTTTTAATATCAATTTATATTTTTACTAACTTTTGCCCGCGGCTTCGCTCGCGTTAAATTCGGTAGCGCCTTATTGATTTGTAATACGCTAAGTTTTCCCGTTCCAACCCTCTTTCTCCCTCATATCCCACTCTTTTTTAAAATAAATAGCCTATGTCCGTCTCCTGGTTCCCAACTATCTCTGTACCAAAATTCATCAAAATCGGTTTAGCCATTAAAGCGTGAAGAGGTAACAAACAAACAAACTCACTTTCGCTCTTATAATATTAGTAAGGATCATACAGAGAACATTCCTGATACGATAGAGAATGACTGCAAAAAGTGCACAGATAGACAACGCGATGGTTCTGACCGAGTGATGCACTACCTCATAGACCATAGACCCGATGACTGGGACAAACTAGAGGAGTAGTAAGATATTTGTTTATTGCTACTTTTAGAATTAGAGTGCCTAGGTCCATCCTCCAGAGACTTAAGTAGTATTGGAAGATTACTAGCCAGATATGCTGATGACATTCAGAAGATGGCTGGTAACAACTTGAAAGAAAGCTTACTAGCCTGTTTTCTAGGCCATTTTTCACTGGCCGTCGGCTACCCTATTTCACCATTTCATATGTATTGGATGGACCAGGGATATATAACAGTCAGAGTTTCGGGAAGTTCCTGCACATAATCGGGCGGGAATAAACGCCCGAGTGACAACATTGTGACGATCGCCCGGAGGACACGATAGTGTATACTATGGCGGTCCCGCTTGAACGGAGCACCGCTGAGTCCTTGTAGAGGCGATTGGCGACGGCGACCTATGGTTCATGGTCCGGAACGAGAGAGAATGGGAAGCGGTCACCTCTACCTGTCAAGCAGTTATGCTAGCGAAGGAGGTAGCTGGAAGTTTGTGGGAGAGTTCCTCAAACCAACCCAGCCGCCTCGGAAGAACTCTCGGCCACCGTACATGCGGTGTTTGCGGACGGTGAGCAATGGGTTCACCGTCTAGTGACGACAGGACCACCACCTGCTGGGGTTGCGGGTTGTTTGAAAGAGTTACCGCGGCCCCAGAAAACAAATGGGCAAAGGCATGGATGGCGGGAGAAGTAATTTGATAACATCCCATCAAATTCGAAATTCGAAGTTCATCATGAGTCTTTTTTTGACGCGGTTATAATGCTAAAGTACTTATATTATGCCTACTTAAATATTTATTACACAAGATGAAGTAGTCGTGAAAAAATATAAACCGTTGTTAGAAAGCAGCGAAATAAGACCACCTACGTTAATCCTGATTTCCAATAATCTAATTAATGAGCCACAGTCACATACTATAATATACACATAACAAACAATTCCAAGAACAACATTTTTGCTGACCACATGAGTTCATTTACTATGGCTTGCGGCCTTGCGCATTGATTAGCTACCTAGTTCATATGTCTTAAATAATGATCTATTGGTCGTCTATCCTAGTATCTTCTGAACCTTTTCCACACCGTCGTACCTGCGAAGGAACAGTTTCCAAGCGTCTGGGTCGTGAGCCATCATTGATGCGATCATATTACTAGCCTCGTCTTTTTGATTCGATGAACATTTAACGCAGTCCTCTTTAACTGCTTGGATCAAAACACCTGTGGATCAAATTAAAACAATTTGTTACACATAAAATAACTCTTAATGATATCCTCGGCAGGTCTTCGTTGATTAATTATATTTTAGCATAGTAACTTTGGGCTAACGCTTACTTTAACCTAAGTGATGATCGAAAAAAATATATCTTTCTCTCCCCTTTTCTTCCTTCTTTCTCCCCCTTTTCTCTCCTTAAAAAATATGCCTATATCCGCCTCCAGAGTCCCAACTATCTCTGTATCAAAATTCATCGAAATCGGTTTAGCCATTTAAGCGTGAAGACGTAACAAACAAACTCATTTTTGTTTTTATATTAGTAAGGACGTGGTAAGGACTTACTTTTCATAGCTTCCATCTTCTTAGAACAATATCTATCGATCGACAGACACTTTACATCTTCGGTTGTCAGTGGCTTTGCGGCTTTTTTTAAGTTACCTCTTTTGTCGAACACACTATCTTTATCTTTTTCATAAACTAGTTGATTGATCATTTGCAAATGTTCGTCTCGATAGGTAATTTTATACCCTCTACTTTGGACTCCTTCACTCATTTCTCTATGTATACCAGACACATCTAGGTCTCCCACAAGATTTGCCACTATAGCAGAAAAAATAATGGTTTGTGTCCACATTGTGATTGATCGAAGTTGTTGATTGCTCTGAGCTCAAAAAGTCGGTTGGATGGAGGTGGAGCCGATGTTTTGTAACTCTGCTTGTTTTCTGACTAAGCGATTATTAGATAGATTTATGTTTGCTTTCAACAACATACTTAGGGTTGTCAAACACACGCACTTTACTTTATACTTTCTTTGGATTTAGGAACTATTCCAGGTGACCGACTCCAACCATGGTTACTCATTTGTTGGTTTTCGCCGTTGTGCATTAACGAAAAGAGACAGTTTACGCATAAGGAATGGGTAATACAATAAAAAATCTTAATTCACCAGGCATGGTGCACTAATCAATAATGATTAACGAGTTTGACTCGAACTTGATAAAATCCACACTCAGGAAAATAGGAAATTAATAAAAACACTGCGTAAGACCAATGCAAAGTTATAAGCGCTGTCCATCAACAGGATAGCCTTAACATGAGCCGTTGGAATTGAATTTTTAATAAGACTACTCACGCATTGATTCGGATTAGGATCAGTCTGAAGTCACAATACGCAGTAGGGCATCACTCCATTAACAAAACAAAACCTTTAAACCTTTGGCCCATTGGCGACCCATTCTTACTTCACGGTTTACTTTATGCAGCTGTAGATGGGTGGTCAAACCATTATAGGTACGGCGACCCCTATATGCAAGCATCAACTCAAGGCACCTCTGTAATGCTGAGCCAAACCAGTTGCGTGATTTCTTTGGGTGGACCGCCTGGTCAATCACGGCTCGATGAGCTGGTTCCGTAGGTACAGATCTCATGCAGAATTCAGTAGAATTTGTGTTCGTAGAAACAGATTGAACCAAAACTTTAGAGCTGTCAAGGGACACCCGGATGGAACGAAGTTATAATTTATTATGTACAAAAAACCTGTATACACTCAACAAAAATAATCGTCGCGATACCACTGTTTAATGCAAAATAGAAAGACGAAACGAAAATAGCTGGCTTGCTTTCTATGAGAGAGAGACAGAGAAACTCGCGCACGCTGCATGGCTTACAACTACAGCAAAAAGCGTCATTACAACTTTTGGTCTTTTTTTTTTCGTCTAGCCCCCTTTCGCAACGCGCGATAAGGAACTTCGTTCCAAAAGGTCGAAAAACACCAAAAATCTATTTGTTCACAGTCACGCCGCACCCCTATGTCGACTTACGTCGTATTCGGGACACACGTCAACAAGTATCGTCAACAAACAACCTTCATCTGAATCTGAGCTGCATACCAAGTGTGTATGTAAATAAATTGTGGATGTCATCGTTTCAAAGTCACACAGTGAAATATTTCACGTATTATCTAAGAGATTGATTGTTGACTCAGAAAACCGAGTGACCACCACGTGCATTTTTAGCGCTTTGGTTTATAGGGTTGATAGAAACTTGTTGCCGTTTATTATAGACGTCTAAAAATTACCAGACCCCACTCACTAACTATTCGCCTAAAAAGACATGTGATGATGTGTGAGGCGAACAGTTAAAACTTTAAAACATAATTAATAGTTGCCCAGTGGTAACGGCCCCGACTTACAAATATCTACACGTAGACACACACACCCCTCATAAACCCACTCTACACACACCCACACCACACACACCCATTCCTTGCTTTCATATATTTTGTACTTTTGCTAAACTAAGTTCAATGCCTACCTCGTAAAAAGGGGTCCACCCTTTATAGCAGAACTTTTTATGTCATAATTTTATTTTGCATAACAACGGATGGCATAAACTTCACTTCGCAGAAAATAGTTTAGCAGACACTCATTAATCATACATTCTAAACTCATAATTTGTAAGTCAGAATCATCTCTAGGCATAAACTTCATATCCATAATATTTAAAAAGTAGAAACATCATATCGCAGAAAGTTCACAGTCAGAATCGTCTTTTGGCATAATATATTTTATATCGATGATCATTAAATGGCAGAATTGTCATATCGTAGAAAGTTTATAGTTAGGGTCATCTTTGTCATTATAAGTTGCCATTTATTTTGATTAATTATTTCTTTAAAATAATGTCATTTATTTTAGTTACTAGCTTTTGCCCGCGGCTTCGCTCGCGTTAAATTCGGGGTAAAACAGTTCCCCTTGCGCCTTATTGATTTGTAATAGCAACGCTAAGTTTTCCCTTTTCTTCCCTCTTTCTCCCTCACATCCTATCCTATTCAAAAAAAGATTATAGCCTATGTCCGTGTCCTGGTTCCCAACTATCTCTGTTCCAAAATTCATCAAAATCGGTGTAGCCATTAAAGCGTGAAGATGTAACAAACAAATAAACAAACAAACAAACTCACTTTCGCTTTTATAATATTAATAAGGATTGTTTAATTGAATTTGAGATAATGTCATTGAATTCAATAAGTAATTAGGTATCCTAATCTAAATATTTCAGTTCCGGGTAACCTACTTAAAACAATCTCTTTTTTCTATTAACGCAAGTCGTTTCTGGGGTCGTAGGGGGTCACAGTTTTAACCTAACCTAACCTAGCCATTACTGCCGTATGCATAGTATGCCAAGTGAAATTATACCAAATAATATATAATGCGAAATTTGAACTCTGCCAATCGGAATTATACTAAATGTAATTCTGCCATCTTAAAACTATGCCATTGTTAATTCGAAGTTTTAAACATTATGCCAAACGATAATTATACCAAATATTTTGTATGCCTTTAAAATGTTCGTTTAAAGAAAATTATGCTAAGTGTGTTATGCCAAATAAATTTCGGAGCATGAAGTTTCTGCCAGATAGAGGGAACCCCGTAAAAAGAGCTGTATATTTATCAATGAAATATATCTGTGGACGGCACGGTTGGCGCAGTGGCTGAGCGATTGACTGTTGCGCTGTGTGTCACGTGTTAAATCTGTCGAACGGAACAAATATTTGTATGACCTACAGGTAAGTGTTCCGGGTCTGGCTGTTTGTGTTTTTATCCAGGAGAAATTCCCAGTGTGGGACAACTTCACAAAAAAAAGCTGTAGGCGCCTGTGCCAGTAAAATAGTTTATACTAACACAGACACACACGTTCACTCTGCCTCAAACAAAGTATAGCGTTATACTTCATTGTCTTTATTTCAATTGTGATGGACGAATTGCATTTATTTTAGATCTCTGTAAAGGAGTCTCTACCACGAGCTACTTCAACAAATGACACTTGTGTTGCGCCAGAGCAAAAACAGATGGAACAATTTGCTTAGGGAAGCTACGAGTCACCGCATCGCGATTTGCAAAGCAACGATGCTCATATCGACGTAACATGGGTTTGCAAGGCATTACAATTATAAAAAAAAGGCCGAATATTGATTTTTAATTTATTATCACTTTTTCAATAACCCCTCCAAAATCTTAGATGCTACCGACATATCAATTTTATTGTTGTTCTTGGATAATATTCCTAAAAGTGCTTTAAATACTTTGGTTTTACCGTTTTTATACTGATTCACCATCTTAGGATTATTCTCTAAGACGTCTTTACACAATTTTGTTAGTTCTGTTTCATTGCTTGTCAATTTCCAACCTTTTTCTTCTACAACTTCTAATGCTGACACATCACTATCAGATAACACGATCAGTTCATCAAGAACATTTCTACAAATCTCTAAATTAATATCTTTCTTCAAAAGCATGTCAGTCAGTTCTTTTAGTTGTTTCACAGTAATGGGACAGTCGTCTGCGTCTAACTTTCTCTTATTAAGTACAGTTAATAGATCATTTATTAGAAAATTTGCAACTTTAGTCGGATTTCTGGCTTTGTCTGATGTTAAATGTTCGAAATATTCCATTAGCGTTGGCTCGTTAACCAATTGTATGGCTGTTTCAGGGCGTAGCTGGAACTGTTCAATGAGTCTCTTCCTGGATTGTTCTGGGAGCTCTGGTATTCTGTCATGTATGAGAGGTACGCTTATAACGTCTTTGTGATCTGTGTTAGTCGTTAAGTTCACGCGCAGCGGAGGTAGGTTTGGTTCCGGCATATACCTGAACAAAGAAAATATTTTCATCAGAACCTTTTGTGGCTGTAAACTTCAAACGACGATTGATTGATAATTTAGAGAACCGATAATCACAGTAATTGTTAATCAAAAATGAGAATTGTTCAGACTATTTAAGCAAAGAGCACAAGAATCACTGCGTCGGTTGGCAACACTTATAGAAATGTGATACAGCCCACTTGGAAGCAGTCAGTATCACGATTATTGTTTATTTGATGACTTTCATATTCAAAAAAAAAGCCGTCAATATACATAATTTGTCTTTTGCATCATAGAGGTAATGTGCTATTATGGACTTTTTTTTTCGTACATTTATTTATTTTTACATACATATAATTACATTTTTAAATATTTCTAAAAATCATAAAAAAACATTTAAAAATATAAAAATAGTAGCCCACCGGTATCGGGAACAGGGTCCAAGCTACCGGCGGTCAGGGCTCCAGAGAAAGGAACCTCCTAACAATACGAGCCGTGTCCAGGAGTACCGCTTTCTGTATCAAGCCCTTGATCCAGCTGCCTAACGAGAGCCTCCTCAGGTATTGGTCGAGGCTCTTGGCAATTAAGCCATTGGCAGATACGACTATCGGCACAATGATCGCTGAGTCCACATCCCACATGTCGACAACCTCGCGAGCCAAGTCAATATACTTAATTTGCTTATCTTTCTCGGCTTTCACGAGGTTCTCATCATGCGGGACTGTTATGTCAACAATCATTGCGCGCCGCTCTGATCGATCCACCACCACTATATCAGGCTTGTTAGCAACAATAGTCCTGTCAGTGATGATGGATCGATCCCAGTACAATGTGATATTGCAATGTTCAAGAACTGGGTCGGGCTCATACCTGTAGTACGGCACTTCCGATTCCACAAGATTGTATTTTAGAGCAAGTTGCTGATGGATAATCCTGGCTACAAGGTTGTGTCTATGCAAGTACTCTCCGTTAGCTAGACGAGAACAACCGGAGATAATGTGTCGAATTGATTCACCCGGACGGTGGCATGCCCCGACATATGTCAACCGTGCCGTCCTTCACAATAAATCTCCGGTAGTTATTTGTCATCATAACTTCATCCATAATTGCACAGACAAAACCTTCAGTTTCTCCAAAGAGATCCCCGGAACGTAGCCAGGCTACGGACGCTGAATGATCTACATCGGGTCCATGTAGGGCCCGGAAAAAGCGTCCGTGAAGCTCCTTACTCTGCCATACCTCCCTGCGGTCGTTAGTGTCAAGCACTACAGGTTTGCACCAGTTCTCTTTAGCCAAGGAGAGCGGGGTGAGGCCTTTGTCCACTGCAACCACATCCCGATGCATTCCCACGTCGGTTTCCAGGAAATATTCCCTGAGACTGAATATCTCGCGATTGTGGAGAGTCTTGGCGTTTAAAAAACCTCGACCTCCACAACTCCGCGGGATATACTATGGACTTTTTATTGTTATGACAAATTATCTTTGGACTGGAATACAGTTTTTATTTCAGATTCTTCTTCAAAACATTATGATTAGGAAAACCCTGAAAAATATATCGAAGACAATATAATAATTACCTTTAAAATTTTTCTTTTATATGTTTTCATAATATTTAATGCGATATATATTTTCTAACATTTCTGTAATACATAAATCCATATTCACAACACAATAACCAGTAGCGGCGTAAGGGGGGGGCGGCGGGGGCGGTCCGCCCCGGGTGCCAAGCATCAAGGGGTGACAACCTGCCGGGGTTGCGGGTTGTTCGAAAAAGATACCGCGGCCCCGGAACGTAAAGGGCAATAAAAGGAACATGGGTGGGTTTTAGTCAGTAGTAGTAGTAGTCAGTAAAATTCTGACGCTCCCCCGCTCCGCCCAGAGCGGGAAAAGATATTTGATGATTTCCCACCCCAAAAAAAAGGGGTGACATCGGAATGCCAAGCCAGTCGTGCAGATTAGTAGCCACTGGCGCATCTGCACGATAAGGTCGGGGCGGGCGACAGGGGCAAGTTGTTGATGTGTCGATCAAAGCAATCACAGTTGACACTTGGTCAGTTAGCCAGTGTTATTGTTTCTACATATGATGTGATCGTTTAATCTGCACGCGAATCATTATCTGGATCAATTTTGAAGTTCATAGCACCTTCTGGTTCTCTGGTATCAAACACACCACAGCAAGGTGTTGAAAGTGACATTGAAACAGATGGTGTACAAACAAGGAGCCAAAATATTTTTCAGTACTTTTAACTATACCTACCTATATTAAACATGTGTATTAATAATATTGTGTCATCAGTTATTGTTTTTTTTTTATTTTGTCATTATAACTTTTTTAATTACAAATTTTGCAATATTACTATTAATTAATGGATGGTATTTAAAAGTACTTCAATTTATTCCCATTTCGTTTACCTAATTTTGCCTGTGTTGCACCAAATATACTGAATGAGCACCAAAATATGTTAATTAAAATATGTCATAACGAGCATCAGGAAAAAGACAGCACTACAATAAAAAAGTGTTATATCTTTATCCATTTTCTATTAATGCAAGTCGTTACTGGTCGTAGGGGGTCGCAGTTTTAACCTAACCTAACCTACGCATTTTTTATAATTCAGGAAAGAATATTTGGTGCACGATCAGTATTTTTGGGGAACACAATTTTTTTTCCCTTAATTAATTATTGACTCTTTTCCCCACCACTCACGAGGTAGAGTCTAGAGGCGCGTTTTTTTTACGTGGTATCCCCAATAGGCATAATCCCCAATAGGTGATTTTATAATTTAGAACTACTCCGTCCTCAGTCGTTTCGATGGACCAGGCTAAAAAGTTACATCGAAAAATATGTATATATATTTTTCTAGAATTTCTGAAGATTTTCGCTTATTGTTCTACGACAAAAAGTTACTGAACCAAAGTTGTAGAAAATTTAATTTTCAACAAAAAATGTTAATTTTTTTTATTAAATAAATAGTTTAAGAGATATATATCGTAAAAACCATTTCAACCCTTATTTTCAAGATCGCGGCCGTGGGACAAGGGTGGCGATCCAACAAACTTGGTTTTAGCTATACACTGACCCCCCTACACATAAAAAAAAATTAAATTACGTCCTCTAAAAAATGCAACTGCAAATGTAACTTTTCAATGGACTATAACGAATTCTGAAGGTTTACTCTCCTGTTTTAAAAAACGAAAATCTTGAAATGGTTTGAGGCTTCAAAAATCTATTGACTATGAACATCAAAATGTTAAGAGACCAAGAAAAACAAAGTGGAGTGCCATTTTGAGTCGCCTTTCAGATGTTTTTCTCTTCCTGGTACGCCAAAATCATTTCTTCAGACAATAGAGGGTTTTTTCAGAAGTAGTTTGACCTAGGAATAGAACATGCTATCTATAAATACAAAAAGTAAACGGGTAGTGTCCAAATATGTACATTCAAAATGAGTTCAATATTATTTTTGATAGTACTGAAGTACTATCATCGAGTGTAACCCTCTTTTTTTTAAGCATTTGTGTGGCTTCAGTGACTTCTTGTAAAAGAAGTTTCTCAAATGTTTAGTTAGGTAATAAAATCTTACTTAAAATTTACAATGACTCAAACGCGACCTACCAGTCTTTCCATATTGCCCATTGTAAAGGACCGAAACATAAATTTTGATATTATAGAATATTTTAGCAAAATAAAGTCACGCAATCGCGTTTAGTATTTGTCGTTTTATTTTGAGGGTGCTCAATAGAAAGTCGCCCCGGGTGCCAACCCATGCTACGCCGCCACTGACAATAACTGTAAAGAAATTAAATAAAAAAGTAAAAAGCTCCTAACAAACTGGGCACTATCCTTTGACTTTCCCTATTACCGAATGTTTGCTTGGGTGCAAATCCATATTGCCAATACAATAACTGTAACTTGTATCAATAATCTTAATATTCCAACGCACTAAGAGATATTCAATAAAAAAAAAAGTAAAAAGCTCCTAACAAACTGGGCACTATCCTTTGACTTTCCCTATTACCGAATGTTTGCTTGGGTGCAAATCCATATTGCCAACACATTAACTGTAACTTGTATCAATTATCTTAATATTCCAACGCACTAAGAGATATTCAATAAAAAAAAAAGTAAAAAGCTCCTAACAAACTGGGCACTATCCTTTGACTTTCCCTATTACCGAATGTTTGCTTGGGTGCAAATCCATATTGCCAACACATTAACTGTAACTTGTATCAATTATCTTAATATTCCAACACACTAAGAGATATTCAATAAAAAAAGTAAAAAGCTCCTAACAAATTGGGCACTATCCTTTGACTTTTCCGATTACAGACTGTTAACTTGGTCTGCTTGCTTATATATTATGATACTACGCTTTTGTGGTAACACTGCCTTTAGGAGTGGTCGCTGCAAAATGTCACTGTGTGGCAACACAATGTGGCAGTAGGTATTTAAATAAATTATTCACACATCTAATCGTAACAAATTCTTTTACGTTTATTATATCTCTGATAGTACAATTCCAAAAGCTAACTTATTATCACAAGAATAAAAACTACTAGGATTTTGGCGGGAGCAGCGAGCCAACAGCAACCCCATTGCAATAGAATAAAATGACACTGTGATTGTGACAGTTATGTAAAATCAGAGATCTAGGACTGTGTAATCATTATCCACGGCCCGACTTCACCTATTGCTGGGTATAAGAGAGACAGTCAGTCAGACAGTCAAAGAGAGGCCTCTCTTTGACTGTACCATGTTCTATGTACCTGTGCTACACGCATCCAGTAACGCTGCCTTTAGGAGCGGCACGACACGTCATGTGGTTGTAGTGTTATGTGGTTTTTAAGTATTGAAATAACTTATTGACCAATTAAATCGTAACTGATTTTTTTTACATATATGTGACCCAATAGCAATCTTATTGCGGTTGAATTAAAAGTCACTGTGATTTTGACAGTTCTGTTTTACCAGAGATCTAGGTCTGTGTACATCATCATCCACAGCCCAACTTCACCCGCTGCTGGGCCTTTCTTTGCTTGTCCAAGCTTCATGTTCCAGTGATATGCCCGCTATGGCAACAATGTCTTCTGCCCACCTCGTCGTCGGACAACCAACACATCGCTTTTCAGTCCTTGAACGCCACTAATCATAGCTTAAAGAAGTGTGAGGAATATTACCGGTAATCCTGTACGACCTCCTTGTCCCTCATGGGTATGGTGAGTCTGGCGGTCGCGTCCCAGGCGCGGGTCTCGTTGATGATGCGGCCCCCGCTGTCCAGGATCGTCTGTTGTCGGTCGATCTCGTGCCGGATGGCTCCTGCTACGCCGCGCACCGAACCAATGTTCTTGATCTGAAACAACAAAAAAAGAACCAATTTCAAACACAGGCTCTATAATATCACGCTACGACATTTAGGAGATAAGCAGTGGGTGAAACAGATGGGCATAACAAAAAAACACATGCGTTTCGATGCGGTGCCTCATTTTGCATTGGACTGGATACAGTTCTTTTTTTTTTTTTCCGGTGGGAAATCATCCAATGACTTCCCCCGCTCTGGGCGGAGCGGGGGGGCATGTTAGACTTGTACTGACTAAAACCCACCCATGTTTCTTCTTTTGCCCTTTACGTTCCGAGGCCGCGGTATCTCTTTCGAACAACCTGCAACCCCGGCAGGCGGAGGCTCTGGCAAGCCTCTCTGCTTTGCTGACTCTCTTTGAGGCGCGCGTGAAACACGAACACGCCGGGACTGGATACAGTTCAAACATGTTTGTTTGCTAGACCACCATTTTATTTCACTTACCTACAAAATATATCATGAAACAAAATCATATAAAGCGTCACGATTCCAAAATATATCTAGCCAGCTATCAAAGAAGCTAACTTCGAGATTTTTTTAGTAGGTTTTTTTTTAAAAATAAACGTCGCCCCACACCATGAATTTCTCCTGTGTTGTGGGTGCGTTTACAAACATTTAAACTCACATATACAAACAGCCAGACCCGGAACAACTATTGTACATACAAGTACAAGTATTTGTTCCGTGCGGGAATCGAACCCGCGACACGCAGCGCGGCAGTCGACCGCTCAGCCACTGCGTCAACCGTGTCGTCAGTTTGACATAAGGCCGTACCTCAGTGCGAGTAGCGAGCGGGTCCCCGGGCCGGCGGAGCGACACGTTGGCGTCCACCCGCAGCGCGCCCTCCTCCATGCGGCCCGAGCACGCGCCCAGCCTCTGCACGATCAGCACCAGCTCCTTCACCAGGGCCGCCGCTTCTTCGCCATCCTGAAATGTCGTAAAAAAAAAAATGTGAAGGTGCCTTTGGTGTGTCCGCAAGCGCTACTGTTGTTAATGAGACCTTGGACAAAACAAAATACTATTAGGTTTTTCCATTAGGAATTTCTATGTAGCTGCCAGTCTCGATTTATGACTACTTGATAGCACTAGGGTCGAATAGGAGAGAATTAAAATAAATAACTGGCCTAATGTGGGTGGCTATATCTTTTAAATTAGGCGTTCAAGGATATTTATTCTTTGTTTAAATTGCCTACTTAAACATATTGATTTGTGTAACTCATAATCTTAACATATTTAAACACAGAAATGAACATGTCAGTCAAATCATTTTGGTGTTCAACAAAATTAATTAGTAATATGAAGTTTCATATCAATGTTAATGACTAATAACTTTGAAAAAAAAAAACTTAAATTGAAGAATCTAATAAAGAAAATATGATATAGATAGATAGAAATTCTTTATTATGTGGACCATACAAGTTACAAGAATAACATTATACAACATATAAATAGGGTGATACAATAACGGTATTATCGCTATAAGCGATCTTTTCAAGACAACCTTTGGATGGATTTGAACGAGGAGAAACAGAATATGAATTAGTAGCAGCAAGCAATTAGCATCAAGTTCATTTTCAAAATAAAAATAAAAAAAGAGATTGTTAAAATGTAACAAGGCCGATGCCCATTGTTACAAAACAACAAAGCAATGCATACTTAACAATTCACTTGATTGTTCATTTGCAAATTAATGAACTATGCCTACCCAATGTGTTTTAAATCAATAGAACGAAGGTCAACCAACTACAACTGTTTAACGTAAATGAATTATTTCTTCATATTGACTACAAAATGTGTTACTTCATAATATTGGTAATATTTATATTGAAGGATGCATATTGTATTCAAAATACTTTATTTTATTGTTAATGGGCTCACTCTTGACCTGAATTTCGTCTAAGGACAGAGATGAGGGTTGTTCGAAAGAGATACCGCAGCCCCAGAACATAAAGGGCAAAAAAGGAACATAGGCCCACCCATGTTCTTTCGTTTGCTCTTTATGTTTAGTCAGTACAAGCCCTTATTTGATGAATTCCCATCCGCTAAAAAAACCCAGAGATGTGATTGACAATGGGAGGACCTATCCCAAAAGAAGCCTGTTCACTCTTGATTTAAATAGAAATAAATGAAAATATTACTAGCGTTTGCCTGTGAATTTGTTTCATTATGATGTTGTACTATTCCCCATGTATTTACATACCCCATAATTTTCTGTGGAGAAGAAACACCGGGAATACAGAAAGATCTTATTCAAACTTGGCTCATATTTTGAAATAAGTGTCCAGTTTCAATTTTTTATGACCAATGAATAAGGTATTTGAATCAAAAATATTTTCCTAGTGTTCAACTCTACTGGGGAAGGTGACGGACAGATGATGACAAGGGTGTAATTTTAGCTATTATGCCATAAAAACCTAAAAGGTGAAAACCATTTTTTTTTTACTCCTCATTGGAAATCTAAACTTTTTCTAAAGTGATTAAGTAAGCTGCCACCTATTCATTAATCTTTAAACTCTTTGTAATGGTCTGTCAAGTGTGTTGTGCATAAATAAATAAATAAATAATCACATTAAACAGTCCAAGCAAATTTTAGGACCTGGACCCTTTTTGGGGCAAAGGCAGTAATTTTACCACCATGTTGTCTATGCTATAAGTCGTGAATTATTTTCTAGAATATTTATATTTCATTTTCAGCCAAGAGTATTAAAAGACTGATATGAAAATGACAAATATGGCTTATCAACACACAATAAAGTAATTTACCTCTAGATCAGGCTCAAACACCAGTTCTATGAGTGGGGCTCCAGCTCGGTTGAGGTCAATGAGACTCCGCTTAAGTTCAGCATCGTGCAACGACTTTCCGCTGTCTTGTTCTAGCTGAATTTGTTTGATCTTTGAACTTTTCCTATAGGGTTTCTTATGTATCCCTGGTGTAAATACCTGGAATTAAAGTGAATAACAATAAATTAAACTCACAGAGCTTAAACGAGTTGTAGAGATAGGTTAAAAAATCTGTTCTGTTTATATTTTGAGGTTATCTACTTTTATAATGATAATACCTGAAAGTTAATAACGCCATCGCTAGCTAATGGATTTCTCTGCTGCGTTATTTGGTAGCCAGTCGGTAAGTCAGCGTAAAAATAGTGCTTTCTGTCAAAAGTCGATACTTCATTGACTTTGCAAGACAGGGCTAAAGCCGTCATTATACCTAATTCCACGCATTTCCTATTGAGGACAGGTAATGTTCCAGGTGTGGCAGCATCAAATAATGACACACAATTATTCACTACACCGCCAAAAGTGTTCTGTGCACCAGAAAATAGTTTTGATTCTGTATTCAACTGTGCGTGCACTTCTAAACCCACTACACTTTGCCATTTTTTGTCAGACACCGTAGAAAAACCACGTGCAGCTACAGTTTTATGCTTGAAACTTAATTCACGGCAAAATTTGGTCAATTTCATATCGAACTTTAAATTCACTTTCACAAACTGTAATCGGCAGGTTAGGTTGCAGAACAGCTGATTTTGACACATCAACCTTGTTTGACACTTCGATGTTTTTTTTCTCATAAATTGGCAATTGAGTCGATGTCAAATTCTGCCAGCGACATCAATATTGCCACTCATTGATCGACTAACACACTAATTGATTTTGTCTAAAAGGTACTAAAAAATTCATTATTAAATTACAAAAAATCCAGGTCATGTTCAAGTGCCTAAAAAAACTTCCTCACTCATAACATAACTCCGCCTCAGATGACTCACTGACCAAAGTAAATTAATAAACTACTTTAGAGAGAGACAAGAAAACTAAAATAAGTATTATACAGCCATATTACATACCTAAATGGTTTTAGTTGTTCCAGCAATGTGTTTAATTCTAATACCTAACTTAATACGCCTTTATTGCATTGTTTTTTTACTAATAAATTACATACTAATCAAAACACCTAACTTATTATTTTAGAAATATCACATTTTAAAAATTAAATTATAAATTGTTTTTCAGTTTAAACAACCAGTCCTGCCACCACTTCGAATAGGAACGAAAATAGGTAGAGGACAACGAAAGCCAAAGTAACTTCAGCGATAGAGTACATTTTTATTGATCTTTTTTTGTAAAAGATTAAAATGATTTTCGCGGGAAAACGCAGTAAGCGTACAATCGATAGCGCTTCGTTGCGAGATTTGACCGCGAGTCAAAACAAAGCAGTCCTATACAGCCTTGATGATAGCGAGGGCATTATTACACGATAGAATTCTAACGAAACTACGCAACGATAGTTTGGACTGCTTTATTTATTCGTATTATAGTCGTAAGTCCATTAACCAAAAAGAGTTCCTTATTAATAACCTTACACCCAGGTAGTACGTAGGTACATAAGTAAATATAATAAGTAGCTGGTATCTATCTATTTAATTATAGTTTTGGAAAATAAAAAGTATCATGAAGTAGCATCGTTTCGTTTCTGTTTTTAACCGACTTCAAAAAAAGGAGGAGGTTCTCAATTTTTTGTGTTTGTTACCTCATAACTCAGGTCTGAGTGAACCGATTTTGATGATTCTTTTTTTATTCGAAAGCTGGTGGTTGTCGTTTGGTCCCATAAAAAAAATATCAAGATCCGACAAGTAGTTTTTGAGTTATCTTTAATAATACGTATTAGATTGACTTCGTGTACGTTGATGATATACTCATTCGTCGATTATATTTTAGAAGTTGTCGAAGACAAATGATCAAAAAATGGTATGTACTACTATGGTTTGGAAGGTCATCGCAGTAATTTGGTGATAGATCTTCAGTGACATACAACGGCACTCTTTAATAAATGACAGCAAATCTGCCGTGATTGCTGCAATCACATGTATAAGTATGGGTTTCGCCAGGGTAGGCAGGCGAGTGGGAGCAGGGTGACCGTATCCCCTCCCCACCCCTCACCTAGTCATTAAGAAACATAAACATCAGATCAAGTATCAGCTGTATCCCCTAGGGGATGATGCATATGATTTCTGAATTGGTTTAATACTAAAGCATAATATAGATACTTAGTATTTAATCTATAGCTTGATGTGGAACTAAAAATTGTATCTAAGACGGGACTAAAGCTAAAAATAAAAACTTTTTAACCGTGTTTACGTATTATATCATAATACTATAACTAAAAATGTTGAAATTAAAACTTTTTAGTAAAAAAATAAAACCGACTTCTAAAAAAAACTAAAAACTGGAAAATAACTTTATTTCCGGAAGTCGGTGGCCAATAAAGTCAACGAAACCAACAAAAGCCACCGACTTCCGGAAATAAAGTTATTTTCCAGTTTTTAGTTTTTTTTAGAAGTCGGTTTTATTTTTTTACTAAAAAGTTTTTATTTCTAAATCGTTTTGGTCAGATCATTATTTGCAACAGTATTAAGCATTAATTTTAGAAAACTCCATGACAGAAGTTCTCAAAATAGCTTATTTTTTTTAGGCCTGAAAGTTCGATAAATTTAGAAGGTGTACGGTAGTAAGTGATAATTATGTGGCCCAATGCAGTTATTGTATGCAGTTAGTTAGTACTAACTAGGTCTGAATCTTGATTAGTAGGTCCTAATTTAATAGGCCTCATCTGTATTGTGCCAGTATTGCCTGACCTAAGTCCTGACAGATCTTACCCGCGATTTTCTGAATGCCTGGTAAATACAATTAATTACTTATCAAAGAGAAATATGGAACAAAATACTCATGAAGAGTAGCCCTGAAAGTGAGGCTGTTGACACGGTGGAGCACACTGGCATGGCAGTCTGCCGCGCTTGGGCAAAGCATCGTAGAGGCGAATAGAAGTTTTAGTCAGCAAAGTGGTTGCTTGATCGTTTTTAAACAACTAGGCAAAAGTAAGTATATTAAGATGATACATTGTTTTAGTAAGTATTACTAAATCTCGTGTCCTTAGTCCTTACCAAGTAAGTCGTAGGATTTGTACCCCCACATTTTGCCAGTTATGTTGCCATCCATCCAATAACATTTGCTTGGCCGGGATCGGCTTGGCAAAACGGCAAATGTATTGCAAGCGCTCAAACTTGTTATGGAGGTTCTCAGTGGCATTTAGATAGCAGGCATATGCATAATCGGTGATCGGCTGATCAAGGTTTGAGCTAGGTAAATTTTGATATTAAAGGGCAAGAAACTCTGTAGAGATTTTAGCGACTGGAAGGAAAAGTGCATCTTACGACTAATCTCATTTACCTACCTGAGCAAGCCATGACAGATTACTATCAATTAAGTCACCAAGGTCCTTTGCGGTTTCAGAATAAGCATTAGACGAGCTACAAAAGAACAGAGGTGACAATGATGAAACGTCAAATACAGTACCTAGAGACTTAAAAGGCGTTGATTAGTAAGTCATAATACTTAGCCCATTCGTTTATGCAAACCAGGTCACGATTAATGGCATTGATAGCCGACTCCGCATCAGCCAACAATACATTTTAATGTACCTTGGTAACGATGTTTATAAAGACAGAGAAAAGGAGAGGAAAGAGAATGATCGCATCATTCAGAGAAAATCTTTTCTTGGAGGACACACTGAAAACGACCCCGAAGGTTTGAGTCAAAACAAGTTAACGCAAATGCAGGAAAAATAAAAGACTGTAGGATCCCAAGAAAGATATCGAAATATAACTAAATAATCAAACCTATGAATGGTCACCCATCCATGGAATGATCCCGGCAAGCGTACCTTTAATTGAAACGTTTGGCTGTTGTTATTTAACCACGATCCCCTCAAACAATAAAGATAATGCGGATTAAAATACCAAGAATGTATACCTAGGAGATTGGAGTCTCCCTGACGTCAATCGGATAAGTGCAATGGATTCAACATAATCACCTAAGTACTTAAACAAACCTACCAAGTACCGATTATGTAATCTTTGGGATATTGGGTGATTTATGATCTGAGTAATCGGTTAAATTTTAAGGCTCAATCATTCAAATTATCTGCATGAGTGGCGATTATTTATAAGTGGTCGGATGTAGCGAAGGTAACTTGAAATGTTAGCTCCTCTACCAGGATAAGTCTAGGTCTCCTGAAAATGCAGGTACTTTTTCATTAGATTAAGTGTTCTTATAGTCATCATCTTGTTCCTGCCAGTGCCAGTGTTGCGAGTTGTTCGAAAGATATTCCGCGGGCCCATAACACAATTGGCCAAAAAGGAACATGGAACTGTTTCAGTCAGTACAAGTCTGACCAGTGGCGTAACTATACCAACTGGGGCCCGTGGGTAATTCATTTATTGGGGGCCCCAAGGTATCAGTTAAAATCGTCACGCTGTACTTAGTTTAATTTTACCACTTAGTAGTTATCAAACACTAATAACAATTTTAGTCTAATTTAAGTCTTTAGTTAAAACAATATAAATTATACTTTCCAAGTAAAATAAAATACTCACGAACAATAAGAAAAAATATTTCTGACGTCGCGGCCTCTTGGGCCGGGGCCCTTTTGCCACCCTATAGTTACGCCACTGAGTCTGACACTCCCTTCCGGGAGCAGTCAATTGATGATAAAAAAAACATTATCTTGTTAGTATTTTCAACCGATTTCTAAAAAGTTTTGTTATGTTTGTTTCCTCATAACTCCGATGATTCCTGGGTTAGCGTAGATGTATAACTACCTATTCTCTCTCATAGTGAGGAGGCTTGTGCCCCAGTAGTGGAAGTCTGGATAATGCTATGCTTAAGTCATATATAAATAATTTCAGGCAATAGTAAATCCATAAGCAATACCTCCCTACTGATGGATAAGTACACCGAGATTAAGTGATTATCCACTTGACGCTTCTAGACCTTTTCCCGATGTCGATAACCGATACAAATTAATCAATAAAGCCTTATGATATACCTCGATAGACAAATGACTCGATTTTATTGAATGTGATAAGAAATCAATTTTTAAAATCTTATCACAAGGCCGTTACGAAATATCTAAATATTTTTTAGTTTTATTATTTATAAACTAGCTGTTCCACGCGGTTTCACCCACGCTGCTCAGCACCTGTTGGTCGTAGCGTGATGTTATATAGCCTATAGCCTTCCTCAAGAAATGGACTATCCAACACTAAAAGAATTTTCCAATTCCAACCAGTAGTCCCTGAGATTAGCGCGTTCAAACAAACAAACAAACAAACTCTTCAGCTTTATAATATTATTATATTAGTTTAGATATAAATATTTATCATTTTTTATATAAATAGCTAGCTTTAGCCAGCGACTTCACTCGTTTAAAAAATCGGGGTAACACAGTTCCCCTTTCCTGATTTGCAGGTACATGCTACCATAACCACCTGTAGTTTTTGCCCTTGCGCCCTATTTATTGTAAAAAAGCTAAGTTTTCTCTTTTCTTCCCACTTTCTCCCTCATTTCTCACTTAAAAAAAAATCCTATCTACTTATACTTTAAAAAAAAGCCCATGTCCGTCTCCAGGGTCCCAACTATCTCTGTATTAGCCATTTAGGCGTGAAGACGTAACAAACAAACTCACACCCCCACAGGCTCTTTTTTCGCGTGGGAAATCATCCAATGACTTCCCCCGCTCTGGGCGGAGCGAGGTGCCAGACTTGTACTGACTAAAACCCACCCATGTTCCTTCTATTGCCCTTTACGTTCCGGGGCCGCGGTATCTCTTTCGAATAACCCGCAACCCCGGCAGGCGGAGGCTCTGGCAAGCCCCTCTGCTTTGCTGACTCTCTTTGAGGCGCGCGTGAAACACGAACGCGCCGTCGACACGGCCTGTCGTCAATCGACGGACGGACGGTGAACTACCCATTGCTCACCGTCCACAGGACCGCATCTACGGTGGCCGGGAGTCGTCTCACGGCGCCCGGCGCCCGGGGCGTCTCCCGCGGCGGCTGGGTTGGGCAGATGTTCTCACCCTCAAACGCCCGGCCACCTCCTTTGCTAGCATTACTGCTAAGCAGAAGGTGGTGACCGCTTCCCATTCCCTCTCGCTCCGGACCATGGCCTGAACCAGGGCCGGACGCGAGAGATCGCCGCCGCCGATCGCCTCTACGAGGGCACGGTGGTGCTCCGCCCACGCTGGGCAGATCGCCACTGTGTGCTCCACCGTGTCCTCCGGGCGATCGTCACAATGGTGACACCCGGGCGCTTCCTCCCGCCCGATGATGTGCAGGAACCTGACACGGGCTCTGTTTTTCGACGAATCCGAATCTGTCAGTTGGGACTGGTCATTTTTTTAGCTACCACGGTTCATTTTTAAACTTATTTAGATTTAAAATTAAGTTTTGCTTTTTATTTACTCTGGACGCTCTTACTGTGCACGCCTTTCTACATCGTTCTCACATATTTGTATAATCTCAACATGAATGATGTAAACACGATTTTGTAAAAATATTATAATTTAACAGAGTGTCCATGGAGTTTCTTGCCCATTCTTCTCCATAGAGATCAACTCTTTGGAATGGGCAACTACAGTACTTTCACAAGTTATTTATTATGCCTTGTGACCGGGATTGTAGATTCATTTTGTTTCTTGACTTTCAAAAGTGCCTGTAATGGTCTAATTGAAATAAATGATTTGATTTGAATCTCGCTTCGGTTTTCATCCTGATTCGAGAAGAGTGCGTATATGGTGAGTTCCTGGATGTCGGAGTCGTCTCCAGAATCCGCAAGAAGTTCATCCTTACCAAGGTGGAACAATCATGGTATGGGCTGGAATTCGCCTTAGTGGAAGGACCGACCTTGTTTGGATACGGGGCAATTTGAATGCAAGCCAATACATTCAGGAGGTTATACACCCCATGGTAATCCGTCATTCGCAATTGCGACTGTTGAGCACTTAGTACTCGGTTCGATTCGCGGGTCGGGCAAATTATTATTGGACTTTTCTATTATGAATTTGTCAATAGCAGCCACGGAGTCTGGATTTGTGCACAGTTGATGGCAATAGGATCACCCCGTATTACATGGGACTAATATAAAAATAGCAAATAATAATATAAAAATGTTGGTATACTATTAAGTACAATTCTGCCAAACTCTTCAGGGATTACAGGCGCGATTTAATGTACGCGAATTAAACATCAGATTTTTTTGACTTATTGGAACGAAGTTCCTTATCGCGCGCTGGAAAAGGGGCTAGACGGAAAAAATTAAGAGTGGTTAGGGTGTTAAGGTGTCTTATTTTTTATTAGAGGTCAATCTTTGACTTCATGATTCAAACTTTTTTGTGAGAAACTCGAAAAAAAAACAATACGCTTAGTAAAATTTACTTTTAACAATATGCTTTTGTGCCAGCAGTACCTAAATGCCTTTATGGAAACACAATGATTGAAATGCACATGCGTGCATTAAAAGATAAGGGACATTCATTATGATGTCAAGATTTTGCGGCAGCTCGTTCATATTATTTACGGTTAGTACATGCCAAAATTATATCTTTGTTATCTGAAAAGTAGTGTTTGCCTTGATATAAATTAAAAACATAAATAAATTATGTAATAATAACTTTCTTCTAAAAACTTTTAATTATAAATACTTAAATTAAATAAGAACGTTCCCTGGGAGGTTCCTTTCGGGGGAATGGTTCCAACGTAAGAATAGTAATGGTGTCTTGAAGGTATGAGTCGCTACAAATATAGGATATATGATACAGTTCAGATTAGCCCAGTCTAGTTTTTCCGGGTCCGTTCTACACCAATAAAATATTTACACTTGACTATAAAACTTAAGAAAAATTGGCGCGTAAGCAAAATCTAATAGAAACTTTTCATAAATCGATCCTTTTTCGTGTGTGTACAGAAAAGCCACATTCTCGCGAATTTACTTATATTCGCGGTTACAGATATTAACGGCTACTCCATTTATGGTCACCGGAAGACCCTGCAACGGTAATTGCGTTCAAGATCCATCTAGCCTTAGAGATGGACGACGCTGTATACCAAGACCAAACCAACAACCTGATTCAAATTATTTTCCGTACGACTTTGATATAAATTATTGCAAAGTTGTGGACGACAGGGTGTTGTGTGGATATAATAAGAATATCGGAAAGCCTGCAAGTAAGAAAGCCGTTGTTGGAAAGGACGGGGACTGTATAATTCGCGGGGGGAGGTTAGAGTGTGGCTACTCGCGCGGTTCTCAAGGTGAGATTCCAGGAGGACAGTCAGATAACAATCCTGAAAGTAATATTGAAAGTCCACATGGTTTTAATGAACACCATGATCCGATGCCTACGGAAAACCCATACAATTATGTGACAAGATGTGTAGAGATAGAGGACCGTATTGTTTGCGGAAAGATCTAATCTTTAATTTATATGAATACTATATTTTCATCTGCTAAATATGTTTTGCATCATGTTATAAGCTGTACTTTAACATTTACCCCTGAAATTGTTTGTACTTCTATTTATTAATTTGTACCTATATCTTGCTGTTTATGTATAGGTACCTACTTATTTAATAAAGATAAGAAGTAAGTAACTGTTTTTTTTTTCAATTAAATGATTCCTCCCGCTTTGGGCGGAGTGGAAGGGAGTGTCAGACTTGTACTGACAAAAAAACTCATGAATGTTTCTTATTTGGCCCTTTGTGCTCCGTTGCCGTGGTATCTCTTTCGAAAAAACTTGTAACGCGGCAGAGAGTGACCTTGACGGGGCACTGCTTTGCTGCTATCTCTTTTAGGCGCGCGTGGAACACAACCTCGTCATCGTCACGGCAAGAAATACCTACTTGATATTGCTTAGATGTCCTCTTACCTAAATTCAACAGCAATTTAATCGCATAAGGGCTTACTCCTGGCTATCGACATTTTTTCCCCTTTTTTTTCCCTAGCTCAATGAAATGATTCTGGTGGTTTAATTTCAACTCAATACCTCCACGCTCCTCATCTCTTTAAGCTCGGGAACAGCTTGCAATGGTCTTGACAGACAAACAGCTAGACGGACAATAAAGTGTTCCGATTTTTTCCTTATGAGGCACGTTTAGGGTTCCGTACCTTAAAAAGACGAAAAAAAGTCAGTCCTACCGTAAATCGTGCCCAAACAAAGAAGTTGTAGTTCCAGCAATATTTATTGTGTAAAGTTACCTACTTAGTTTGATAGGTATAGTGATTGATTGGCTTAAAAAAAAAGTTAAAAAATCACTTTGGGTACAATACAATGTTGAAAAGAAAACTGTCTAGCCACATTTCTACGAGCAGGAACAAATTATATGATGAAAACATGATAAAAGAAACATTGAATGATGAAAAGGTTTTTTCTTTTTTAATTAGTTAACTTGGCGATATTTAAAACCGTTTACGCTTCTATCACATACTCATAATGTACCTCAGAACTAGGTTCTTAGAGTCTTTATCTAATACTAGCTTTCGCCCGCGGCTTCGCCCGCGTTAAATTTGGGGTAATACAGTTCCCCTTGCGCCTTATTGATTTGTAATAGCAACGCTAAGTTTTCCCTTTTCTTCCATCTTTCTCCCGCACATACCACTTTTTTAAAATAAAAATTAGCCTATGTCCGTCTCCTGGTTCCTAACTATCTCTGTACCAAATCGGTTTAGCCATTAAAGCGTGAAGAGGTAACAAGCAAACAAACTCACTTTCGCTTTTATAATATTAGTAAGGATTAGTAAGGATTTTCCAGAAGTCTTAAACGGTATCCAAAACAAGGATGCGATGTTGGAACGCACTTATGAGTTTTAATCAATGTTTTCATTCGATGTTACAGATATTTGCAGCCACAACAATCATTGCGGTTGCATCAAGAAACTGCAATGGTTACAACGCGGATGATGATGATGAAATCAACGACAATGCACTCCGAAAGATGACACTAGGTGTTAAACCTAACAAAATGAGAGAAAAGGAACAAAAGATTAGAGATCAACAGGTTGTACTACCCAAGAGAATAACTACACAGAAACCGACTCAAAAAACTCCAAAATCTCGAAATCGCTGCTGCCCGTATGATTTTGACAGCACATTATGTAAGATTGTGGACGACCGAATGCTCTGCGGATATAATAGAAATTCGGGATGGCCTCAAAGTAAGGATACAGTGGTGGATATGCATGGAGGCTGTAGACTACGGGGTGGGAGGCTAGAATGCGGGTACCAGCATGGGCCATTCACCAATGCGCGAAGGCCACCAGCACAGAACGAGAACGAACTACCTAAATATCCTGAAACCGATGTTGGAAATCGGCGTCCTTAAGCGTAAAAAAACCTCGTAGCAATCATATCGGAGACAAATATATTACTAAATTATGTAGTATATACATATCAGTACTAATCTAATTTATAATATATTAATAGATCGAGATAAATAAATAAATAAGGTTAGAAAAAGGTTTGTGTCATACATAACAGAACTGCTAGCCTACCATGACGTCTTAAAGCAGAACTTATTCCACTGAGGGAAAGAGACAGAGCTATACAGGGTGTCTACCACCATCTCTTTCTCACACAGGAATAAGAACTACTATAAGATGTCATGGTGGTTTCTTTTATGTGGATTTGCCGTTTTTCGGAGCTGCCGGGTTCTGAGTAAGTTCCCAGGGAAACCAGACGATTATTTTATTAGTAGTTAATTAAAACGAAAATCAAGGTCTTGTGACGACATTGTCATTTTATTATAAAAAAAAACTTCATACATAATGTTAAAAAAACATTTTAAAAAGGTGGACTTAAAGGTTTTGGGCATTTTCTACCATTCAACCTAAAATAATATAAAATAAAGCTTACATGCAGTAAAACAGTAAATTTATGAGAATAAAATGTTATCACTTTTTATTAAGTATTAAAATACACACATAAACAAAATTCATAGTCTTTCTGACCGTTATCAGCCACAGGCGGTCTATTTCAGCGGAAATTAGCGATCTGCGCGGGAGATATTATAGCTAGTAAGCCTGTTGTGCGCGGGCATAGATGCAAACTTAGTTCACTCACTCTCATAGTCCGATAGGACGGCAATCCAACACGACCAGAGAGAGACCAGGCGTATGACCAACGACTTTACGTGCTTTACCATGCACGGGAAGATCTTACCACCAACTGCTAAACTCCTGGCTGCTACTGTCAAATTCCTAATAAAAAAAAACCCAAAAACAAAGAAGAAAAGAGTCACTTGTTCTCTTTCACCTCCAGCCACTAAACTTGAGCCAATACTACAAGAGCTGAGTAATGCCTTGATGTTAGACTGATGATAAATAATGTCGAAGAACGACATTATGGGTAACGACGCGTCGAAAATAATAATTAATAGGGTAGACAATATGGCATGTCCAGGAATACCTATACTAGTAGACTCAAGTAATCTATTTCAAAGCTAAGTCATGACAAAGGAGTAGAAGAATTAACTATTTAAGGGTGAGTTACCCATGGTACTGAAACAGGAGCTCGTGGAGCTGTGTATTGTCCCCGTCTCTGCTCGATTATAACTAACGTTGCTACAAAGACTATACAGTTAGTTAAATGATACTTAACTGAATATATCCGCGGCAGGAATTATTGAATAGACAATTATTCACTGTGATCAGAATCACACTATCACCTTTTTGCAGTTCGTAAAGATCCAATTATATATATATAAATACAGTACAAAAAAAGTACTCTTCTATTAATGCTTGTTTAAAATCTCTGAAAGCTATTTTAGATTTTTATATTTTCCATCTTGAAATTTTACGTTTAGATGCAACAAATGAGACATTACTCTTAGTCACCATATACGAAAGTCCCCTATTTTGCTTCTGCCCTTCCCCGAACTGTTTAACAAATTTCTGAACACGCTCGTTTGTGAGTTTGTTTGGATCTAGTAAATCTTTGACTATATCTACATGAGATCCTTTTCCTTTATTTAAATCAACGAGCACTTGTTCTAATTTCTTTGCGTCGCGTTTAGACATTTTAAATTTCTTCTTCATAATGGACGCATTCCGTTTTGCGTCTCTCATGTTTCTTTCTCTGCTTGTCTCATCGTACTCTTTTAACATTTTATTTAATCTGAACTTATCAAGTGATTTACCATCAAATTTAGATTTATGAGATAAACCTGGTAGTGACAGTCTTCCACGTTCATAATCTGCAACCATTTTTTCTAGTAATCTCGCTTTAGATCCAGTTACAGAGTATTTCTTTTTTAATTGTTTTGCATCCATACCTTCTATCAGTTCAATATCTTTAATATTTAGTTTAGATTTTTTAATTTTATTCCTAAATATTGTAGTGACGGAAGGTTTCTTAGGTTTAGGACGGGGCGTTATTTCCTTAGGCTTCCTCTTAAAAACGCCTTTAACCCATCGTTTGAAACTGAATTTACGTCTTTTATTTCCTAAAGCGAAGAAACATGATCGGTAAAAAATACTTAGTTAAATTATAATTTAGTAATTATTAGAGGATGCAATCATTACTTAAAATTTTTGTGTGTACTGTAGGAGCTCGCACTACATGGCCACGACCACAACTTTTGGCCGCAAAAGCTTCGACTAGGATGAAAATGTTCTCACATTGAGGGACTATATTTTTCCCGCACCGCACCCGACCCACACTTGTATGTAGACCTTACAATGTCACCAATACGGTGTCAACTTGGACGTCAATAACGTACGGTTTTGAAATGGCATTCTCCTAGTCCGTGTCAATATCGACCCAATAGAGCAACCTTTCGCTGAATAGGTATTAGTTACTACAACCAATAATAAAATAAGCAACTGGGCATCCGACCAGGGGCCTTAGTCTACTATTACAATAGTGTCAGAATGGTCGATCACTGATCGCATAATGGTTAATTTTGACAAGTTTGGTAATCTACTACATACAAAACTTGTCAAAATCAACCATTATGCGATCAGTGATCGACCATTCTGACACTATTGTAATAGCAGACTAAGGCCCCAGTTTTGTTCCAGATAACGGCTGGTCGTGACACAAGTAAGTAGAGATTGAAGCCGTGTAATGCCCGAGGTCCTTTTGAAAAGCACAATTGTACAGGTACATTTCTATATATTTTTTCCATTTGATTTTTATAAACTCTGATAAATAAAATCATATCAGAGTTTACAACAATCACTCATTTACGTCGCGACACGAATGTTGCGATTAAAAAAAAAGAGAGTCTATGACACCTTGTACCACTACTAAGCATGTCTGTCACAACCAAACCGAGTGCATTCGGAGAAAATAAAAGTTTTTAATTTTTTATATGAATTCCCGTTCAGGTATATAGACATACCACTCTTTGTAATGTACACACCATGCAAATTTAAATAATGAAAAGGCCACCCAAAGTGCAGTGTTATGGCTGAAAGCGACATTTCATTTGACATTTTCAAGACCACTTTTAAATGGGGCCACGCTTTTTTTTGCAAATGGGAAATCATCAAATAACTGGAGTGTCAGACTTGTACTGACTAAAACTCATCCATGTTCTTTCTATTGCCCTTTACGTTCCGGGGCCGCGGTATTTCTTTCGAAAAACCCGCAACCCCAGCAGGCTGAGTCCCTGGTAGGCAGGTCTGCCTCAGACTCTGAATCGTTGTGACTCGCGGTGGGCATGTAGCTTCAACTTTCTGACTGACTGACTCCGTACTTATGTAAAGTTTATTGGTACTTTTATTAAATAATTTCACAAATAATTATGTTAGTGTGATGATCCAAATTACTTTATGAAGTTTCAAGGATGTCTAAAATAGTTTAATGTTTGATTTCCGAAATCCGGGATTTTCTATTCCGAAGCTTTTAATGTCCTTTCATAAAAAAAAAAACTGATTTTTGAAATAGGAATACATTTATAAACTACTCGGTTGTGACTTGCACTCCCGCAAGTTGGTACAGTCAACACCAATCCCCTTTATGCACAACGTGGCCATTTAGTTACTTGTATACTGAAAGGTAACTAATTGGTGAATGGTGACTCTATCCGCCATATATTTGTTTCAAAGTATACTCAGCTTAAAGACCGAAAACGCTCATTAACCCGAAAAACGACTACAACATGTTATGGTTAATTATTATTTGGTTAATTATTAAAATATGACTTGCAGTTAGGATATGCGTACTATACAGACATCCGCCACTTTTCAAATCCAGATACTGTTGCGTGGGGCATTACTTGGATTTTACAGTATACCTTTATTTTTTTAAATAAAAAGCTGTGATTTGTTAATTTTAAAACTGTCACTAAAACTAAATCAGTCAATTTTGTGATTTATATCATGTAGGTACAATAACGAGATCATGTAAATAAGTGGTACAATCACACAACCCCGACAATGTTTATGTGCAGCAAACTTCGCACGACCATTCTTTTTGAAAAACGTTAAACAAATTTATAAGTGAGACTGACGATTGTTAAAGTTTTTTCTAAATATACTTTGGCAGGTCAAGTATACCTAAGTCATAACTTCAGCGGAAAATGTATAAGAGGCAGAAGGTTGCTCTTTTTTTACTGTAGGCGTTTCAATTAAAACACAAATTGCGATGAAATCTACTGGTTTATGAGTCAGCCAACTCCTGCGCGGCTGCAGCAAATAACTTCTTTAACAAATAATTTAGACACATTTGATGAGAGAATATAAAAGAATTAAAAATCTAAATATAATATTATTAATATATATAATTATAAATATCGACGTTTCGTCAAATTTGAAAATATCAAATAAATAATCAACTTTTCCTTTCACATTAAAAATAACAGTTCATAAAGAGAACCCTCTTACTGGTACTTGTTTATTATTTTTGAAAGCCCTTTCATATTTTTCACATCTTCCATCAAATTCTCAACTAAACGTTTAGATCCAATCAAAGAGAGATTACTTTTAGTCATCAAGAAAGAAAGGCCCCTATTCCTCTTCTGTGCTTCCTCATGCTGTCTAATAATTTTTTCAATCCGCTCTTTCGTAAGTTTTTTTGGATCTAGTAATTTTTTGATCATGTCCACGTGAGCTCCTTTTCTTTTATTTACTTCTACGAGAACTTTCTCCAAGTCTTTTGTCTCGGATTCAGTCATATGAAATCTCTTTTTCATAATAGCCGCATTCTTTTTTGCTGCTTTATCATTTGTTTTTTTGCTTTTTGAACCGTATTGCTCGAGCATTTTATTTAATCTTTTCTTATCAAGTGCCTTGGCGTCAAATTTTGATTTATGAGATAAACCTGGTAATGACAGTCTTCCACGTTTATAATCTGCAACCATTTTTTCTAGTAATTTCGCTTTGGATCCAGTTACAGAAAACTTTTTTTTTAATTGTTTTGCATCCATACCTTCTATAAGTTCAATATCTTTAATATTTAATTTAGATTTTTTTATTTTATTCCTAAATAATGTGGTGATGGAAGGTTTCGCATGTTTAATACTGGGCGTTATTTCCTTAGGCTTCCTTTTAAATACGCCTTTAACCCATCGTTTGAAACTGAATTTACGTTTACGTCTTTTATTTCCTGAAGTGAAGAAACATGGTCGGTAATGAATACTTAATTATAATTACATTAGTTGAAAAAAGAAGCTTCAATCAAGAAGAATGTTTAGTCACATGAACGCGCATCCAACCAAATTTTGTCGAAATAGCGACCGAACATTCGACAATTCATGGCTATGACAAGAATTATTACTTCGCAAAGGTAAAAGGATAATACCAACGAATCCATGACACCCTGTACCAACGTAAGTCAGTCTTTCACAACCAAACCTAGTCCATTTGGAGAAGAAAACCTTTATACAATTTTGACATGGATTCCCGCGTTTTGATAATAAGTAGAACGAAAAAGTTTTTGCTATGAACACAATGCTTTCAGTTATGAAAAGGAATAAATTTACACAGTGTCACACAATGGCTGGTCATAGTACTAAAAGCTACGCGGTTGCCTCTGTCGCCAACTCGATTAAACGATGAGCATGTGGCTTCAACTGTCGAACTGACCGATTCCATGACAACACAAACTGCCTATAAACGGTTTTATTAAAAAAAAAAATGAAATAAAGCTTAAGACGGGTTCTATGCATAAAATAAGAATACTTGTTATTTTTAATCAATCACCAACTGGAAGCATTTATTTCAATTAGACAATAACAGGCCCTTTTGAATGTCAAGAAACAAAAAAATATAAGCTACAGACATGCAAATAACTTGTGAAAGTACTGTAGTTGCCCATCCCAAAGTGTTGATCTCTATAGAGAAGAATGGGCAAGAAACTCCATGCATACTCTTGTAAATCAAAATAATTTCATAAGATCATGCTTACATCATACATGTTAAGATTATTCAAATATGAGAGGACGATGCAGTTTTAGACATTGTCCACATTACTGAGTCCGCTGTCCATTGCTTTAGAAGGAGTATGTTAGCGATGGGTTGATGGTCACTACACCTTCATAAGATCCATCGAGATATTACTTGTCGTCTGTGACCCCATCGATGACCATGAACCGATCTTCAAAATCAAATCGGCTTGCCGGATATTTTAATTGAGAAGCTGCACTAGTCCAACATATTCCAGCACAGACAGTGCCACCGCTGCTAGCTTTACGGGCACTTCTGGAGCAACTGCTATGTGCCCAGGTGCGTCAGTGCCTGGGTGACCACAGTACGGTTGACTGTTCCCGTACTTTGGGGAGAGTCCTCAAAGTTAGTTGTGTTTTCTGTGAGCAATTTGTGCACTCTGATACATTTATTTAAATTTATGCTTGATTAGAATAACAATTAATTTCATGTGACTAGTGCTGAAAAAGTAAAGTGGTCAAACTGATGCAAATAATTAAAATTCATAGTAACTTAATATCGAATTAAACAGACAGTGTGTCTGTGTATCAAAATGATCCATTAACTTTTAATACATATTGTTCATAGACGGTTTAGTCAAACGTCAAATGTAAAATCTATTTCGGACTTTACCTAGTCTATCCTAGGAGCGACTAATATAAACAAAATTTGCTTAAGACAAAATCTTCTTCCATAGTTACAATATTCGCGATCAGCACAACTTTGATAGCATAAATGCTCGAAAACGTGACGATTTAGAAATTTTTGATCTCATGCACATCCATTTTGTTATGATGCCAACTAATGACTGCTACAAGTTTTAAGCATGGCAGCTATTTTGAAAAAAATAAACGGGCGGGAAATGGTCAGGCTACGCTTCACACAAAAATCTCCAAAACAATACTTGTTTTTATTGAAGCCAACAATTGATTACTACAGAAAACAAGAGACGCCAAATAATTCAAAGCCCTTTAAGCTGTTTTGGGTGAATAACTCAAAGACTTGCACATTTATAATGTTAGTAGGATGATGGACTGTATCATCTTCTCCGACAATATTGGTGTTATAAATAGAATATAAGAAGGTGTGACACATTTATGGGCAAATGATTTAAGTAATATAATACGTGGAAATGCTCTTCCTGAGATCTTTTCGCTGGTGTTTATGGCTATCTAAATTGAATCGGCTTAGAACTTCGCCACGAGGTCCATGAGATAGAAGACCTTTCTTAAAGATAAAGATGTATTTGAACGTTAATTTGGATGTTTAATTTTGATTGATTTTCCATAAGGTGTTGGAGGTATTTACTTTAAATAAAAAAAAAACAGATGAATAATCGTCTCTCATATTAAAAATTACATTACATTAACAAGCAGAATCCTTTTACTGATACTTTCTTATTACTCCTGAAAGCCGTCTAAAGGCTTTTACATCTTCCATCAAATTTGAAACTTTACGTTTAGGTCCAGCAAATGAGAGATTACTTTTAGTTATCAAATATGATAACCCCCTATTTTTCCTCTCTGCTTCTTCGTACTGTCTAGTAAATTTTTCAACACGCTCTGGCGTGAGTGTTTTTGGATCTAGCATTTTTTTGAGTAGGTCCACGTGGGATCCTTTTGCTCTATTTACTGCCACAAGCACATTCTCGAGGTCACTTGCCTCGGATGGAGTCATATTAAATCTCTTCTTCAATATGGCCGCATTCTTTTTTGCTTCTTTATTATTGCCATCTCTGCCTCTTGCATCGTATTGTTTTATCATTTTATTTAATTTCTCTTTATTAAGTGACTTAGCATCGTATTTCGATTCATGCGATGAACCTGGCAATGTCAGTTTTCCACGATTATAATCTGCAGCTAATTTTTCTAGTACTTTCGCTTTAGATCCAGTTACAGAAAAATGTTTTTTTATTTTTTTTGCATCCATACCATCTAACAGTTCAATATCTCTCATTTTTATATTGGATTTTTTAATTTTATTATAAAATATTCCAATGATGGAAGGTTTTGCAGGTCTAGGTCTAGGCACAATTTCTCTGGGCTGCCTCTTAAAAACGCTTTTAACTCGACGTTTGAACTCATGGTTATTATTTCCTGAAGTAAAGATACATGGTCGGTAAAAAAACTTAATTTTTAGTATAATTTAGTCGTTATTGAAGGATAAATTTGTTAAAACATTTATGTCTACTGGGAGAGGCAAAGGCATATAGAAGTAATATCATCTCAAAGTAAGTAACAATAACTAATCCACGTCACGTCACGTCACAAGCGTTGCGATGTTAAAGGAGAAAACCGACGAATTTATGACGCCCTGTACCAAATAAACCTGTCTGTCACAACCAAACCTAGTGTATTTGGAGAACGAAATATATTTTTAAAATGTTATATTAACAATTATGGATTCCGCATTAAAATAGACAGAATGCTCTTTGCACACTATACTATACAAATTACAGTAAAGAAACGGTAGTCATTTAAAATAGAATGATACAACGGGCGATGTCTTCGCTAAAAGTAATTCATGGCAACTTTGTAATGAAACGGACTGCCTCAATCGCCGACGAGGTTAGCCCGTGAGCATATGCATAATCTCTAACATTCTTACTTCATGACAACACAAAGTGCCTATAATGGTTTTATTTAAATAAATGGTTTGATGTTGAGTTTAAAGCGGCTTTTATGTATGAAATAAATCTGTATTTCTTTCCTTTGTCGACTTCCCAATATCCGCCGTCCATCGCCTTCACTGTGAGGGTTCTCTAACATTACGAAATGTTACTTGTCGTTTGCAACCTCATCGAGGGTTATCACCCGATCTTTATAATCATAGCGGTTTGTTGGTGATTTCTACTGAGAACCTCCACAAGTATATCATGGTTAGACAGCGCTATCGCGGGTTGCTGTACTGTCACAGCTAGAGTAACTAATATGCGACCCTCAAATGCGTCAGTGCACGGGTGAGCACTATTCGGTAGACTGGTCTCGTTTTTGTACACTTCACACAGAGCAGTTAAGCTACCCGTAAGCAGTCCTTATAATATAGCTTAATTTAATGTGACTAGTTCTGAGAAAGTAAAGTCGTGAAATAGAAATCAGAAAATATTAAAATGAACTTCAGTCAGTTAGAATCATATTCTCAGCAAGTATCACTTTTCTGATACATTCTTTTGATCATAAATTTGATACAAACAACTTTCTCCGTGAGACTATCACCAAGATGGATAGACTGTGAGTTTGTGTGTATTGAGATGAAAGAAAAGGAGTGAATGATAGAGTGGCGTCTGGCAGGAAAACAAAACATGGTGCGCCGACCCCAGGTAGCATGAGACAAGGGTATAGAAGATAATGATCAAAAAGTTTCTTGATACTTTAAGTAAATAATTACATAAATGTGTTGAGTTGATCCATTATAATTTACATTACGACATGTCAGCGAAAGCCAAAACACTTTCGTTTCGTTTTGGAAATTCGGGAGCCTTTTTCCTTTTTCTTTTGTGCTTTTTTTAATGAACTAGATTTGGTTGTGACTTGCGTCCACGCAAGTTGGTACCGCCAAAATGATTCTCCTTTTGTTAACTAGCTGTAGCCCGCGACTTAATCCGTATTGAGTTAAGAAATTCACCAACAGGATCGCACCATAGGAATAAAAAGTGTTCTATGTATTATCCAGGTCCATACTATCCAACCTGTCTGCCAAATTTCTGCGTGCTACTATCAAATCTGTGTGTAAAATTTTAGCTAAATCTGTTTAGTTGTTTTGGGTTATTGAGTTCCAAACACACAAACTTTTCACAGGTATATGTTAATAGAGTGATGGATTTGGCGTTTCTTCTCCCAGAGTATTGAAATTACAAATGAGTTATGAGAAGACAGAAGACATAATAAAATTATGCATAGAAACTATTCTTAGCGTGTCGATGGCAAACTATACTGTTTTCGCTGTCGCATGGCAGAACTGACATTAGATGACCAGCCATGTTTAGTGGCAGAATGTTTTTTACTATGGTGGGTAGTCCTTTACGACTGTGATATTCAGGATAAAACCTATATTCAGTCATGATCATAGTAACTTTGCAGGTTGAAAAGAAATGGTTAATTTCAATGGAAAATGTCTCCCGCATAATGCTACAAAGAAAACAGTATAAATTGTGTCAGCACATAACTGAGCCACAAATTCCTTGATATAAGTATAAGTAAGGTTAGGTAATGCAACCTCCAACAGGTACAGGATACAAGTCAAAATGCTTATAAGTAATCAGAAAGTTACCTTTGAAGAGGCGTTTGAACATTTCATTGTATTTAAAATTTTCAGTTGATTTATTATTTTATTTCCTTTAACAGGCTTTCTTCGGCAGTAACATTTTAACTTCGTATCGTTTTCATATAATGTATATTACCACTATTTTTTCTAAAGTTTTATGATACTCTTTCTGTTAGCTTTCCGGTGGAGTTTTGTGCGTTGTTTTTGTCCAATGTTTTGATTATTTTGAAAATTTATGCAATTCATTGTTGATAACTGTCATAGTGGTATTTAAACAGATTATGTACAATTTACGTTCGAAAATGAAAATTTTTGTACGAAGCTATCTAAAGGTTGATGCACACTAAAAGGCACTGTGAATCTACGACATATGTAGCTAGTGGTATCGAGATACAGTTTCTCTCTTTCTCTTCTGTTTTTAATCCCTAGGATTTCTCCTGTATCGTGGATTAGTGTACAAACATTTAAACTCACATACACAAACAGCCAGACCCGGAATAACCATCTGTAGGTCATACAAATATTTGTTCCTGCAGGGATCGAACCCGAGGCACGTAGCGCAGGAATCAAACGCTTAGCCATTGCGCCAGCCGTGTTGTTAAGATTCCAATGTTTAGAACCCATTGCATAAAAGGGGATATCCCTACGCAGCATTGAAGAGTGCTGGAAAAAGCCGCAGCAGGATGTATACAATGGGTCGCGACAGGAGGAAATGGCACGTTTTGTTTTTTAGGGATGCCAAGGCATGTGATGGTACAGCTGACTGATGCCAGGGCATGCGACACGGTATAGGCTGGAGTTAGCTAACAGAAAGAAGAAAGAGAGGCTTTCGCTTGATATATAACGGTTTAGACAGATTGTCGCTATACTAAAATCAAATTATAAATGTTACATTACAGGCGAATACTCCCAGTGAGGAGCCAATACACGCGCGGGTCGCATGCTCGAGTGTCCGTTTTGATGAAAATATGAGCAGCGCGTAAAATCGCGGTCGCTTGCGGATTTTGCATGAGATCATACATATAACAGGACATCCACAGACCGCAGCCGGCACACACTCCTTGCACGCACGCTGCTTGTAGCTCACTGAAGCACAAATTATGCGGAAGGATGCGTACAGCCGCTTCCCATGCTTTGTGCTCTTTTTAACACGTTTTAATTAACTTCATCTGTAACTAACTAGCTATGTAAAAAAATAAATTGACCCAAAATAGAATTTTGTATAGTTTGAATAGCAACAATACGTGCTTAGTGACGTCTATATCCAATATGGCGGACAACCAAGATGGCGGACTCATAGTTGTATTTTATGCTTTCCCATGACATGGGTATCAAATGAAAGAGTTTACTGAGAAGAATATGAAAAAGCTTGTTTTTTAGTATTTCTGTAATACTTTTTAACAGCTTAAATGTCGGAGGCCGTCGATTAATGGGAACCTAAAGCAACAAAACAAAAAAAGGGAAGGTTCTGTTCAGGTTTTATTCATGAACATTTTTATTGCATATCGTATTATTTTTTGTGTACTGAAATCCCTACATTACTGTTTTTTATTTAAAAAGCCACGTTACTGTTCGCTTCAGCACTTTGTTCTCAATTCCTAATGCGTCCAAATCTATTAGGCTCAAGTCAAACTTATCAATATTAATGTTCTCTAATATGATATTGTTTTCAGCTAGAAATTGAGTCCAATGTTTACTATGTTTTATAGAAGCCTTTGCCACTTGCCAAAGTCGTCTCCTCACCGCACATTTGATTGCAGCCTTTCTGTGTTTACCTTCTTTGCTAGTTTGTGTTAAGGTCGATGGGTATAATTTCTTTAGCTCTCTATTATTAGTTTTCTTAATTACAGATATAATATACTTTTTCGTCTCAGAATTTGTTGCCTGTATTTGGCTATTGAATTTATCATAATCTAAAAGAAATACATCGCGGCTCAGGATTTGCCAAATCTTAGTAGTAAGCCGCTGTTCTAAGCTTTTTTTTGTACATGGGGTACTCATAGTATTTTCAAGGGAACATTTGCGTTCGTTGAGTATTCTCTCTGCCATTTCTCGTTTTCTTTGTCTGTTTAATTGTTCATTGATTTTTTCTGCGCTATTAGCTCTAGGTCGGTTTTTAATTTGAGCATTGCTAAGTTCTTTTTTTCTCTGTGCTCTTCTTGCTTCTCTGCGGTGGTGTGCGTCGTCGCTTTGGGAACGATATTTTTTATCAAGCAATTTAGATTTTTCTTTCTTTCTTTCTTTTTTCTTGAAGTTGGGATTCTGGTTTACAACTTCCGCTTTTTCAATATTATAAACCCTCTTCAAAGCTATTCCACTTTTGATTTCGCTTGCATTCGATATGTCTAATACATTTTGTGAATCTGGATTTTTTCTTATAAAAGGTAGCGTTTTCTCCCCACGTTTTACAAGGGCCTGTTAACAAATATGTTTAACCAATTATAGTTAATACTGTAGAGACAATTTCTTAGTGAAATTCGTTGAAGCTAGTTGTTAGCTTCAAGGAATTTCACAAATTGTTGTTTTGGATGATCAAACAAAAACGAAATCCATGCATCATCTACCTAGCTTAGTCTGGTTTCCAGTCTTACCGGGTTTAACTAAATACCAGTATTTTACATGGAGCGACTGCTTATCAGGCCTCCACAGCCCAGTTAGTACTGGGTATAATAATACTGTTGGTTACTGTTTCTTTGTGGGCTCGAATCCGGAACGGGGTGATCCCACAGAGAACCAAAATAGCTCACAGAATAAGCAATGTGAAGTGGCAATGGGCTGGCTGTTAGCCGTAGAACTAATGACCGTTGGGTAGATAGATGCATGAGTGAAGACTGCAAATCAAGATAAGATGGAATACTGTCAGGCTAGGTGGATTGACGATCTCTGGAAGATAGTAGCTCCATAAGAGTTGCCTAAAATGAAGCTAGGTGGTATGCAATTGGAGAGGCCTGTGATCATCAGTATACTTCTGTAAGTTGATGCTGATGACGATTCACGAATGACATTCAACAAGCAACGACATCCAGTCACAATGTTACTGGTGAGCACATTAGAGGCAGACGATAGCGTCGCCGATTTCCAAGCGAACAAGACCACTATATCAACGATGAATGGCTATGTGCGAATGTTCATGGATCTCGAGGATCTTTCTTCTATCGGTCCGACAGGATGCAATCTGCTTGTTGGATCCGGTCAGCCCGATAGAAGAAAGATTGATATTGACTAAAGTAGATAGTCTTTAATGCAATGAAACAGCGTGGAAGACGCGCGATGGAATTCATGAAAAAAAGCTCCTGCCGGCTGTAGACTGCCTGCCGTGCAATCATGTAAGTCTGCCATCCAACTGGAAGGAATGACAGTTTGAGTACCTATCTGGTGACATCTATCAGCTTACCGTAATAGGATCAACCTTTCATGCTAAGTAAAACAAAGGAAAAAAATTATGAACGACTCACAGTTTTTAGAGCGGATACACATTTTTTTGTACTTGATGGTTCTGGAGTGGGCTCCGTCGACGCCGGCGCCGGCATACTTTCGTTTTTGAACATTTTTCCGAAATTGTTGAGTGATTGTGTGTAAAAACTGGCTAGTTACTAATCTATATTATTTCATCTTGATTTTGTTATTTGTGTTGTCAATTTATCCTTGTCGCTTTATTTTAACTCCATTTTTTTCTTTAGGCTGGCTGATGCTGAATTTTAAAAAATGAGTAGGAATATTAGTTCAAGTGCTCCAAGGATCTTTTGTTGCTTGGGTGACATTGACTGGTGGTTGTTGTAGGTAAACATTTGTGAATTTGTCTATGGTTATTGTATTGACAAAGAAGGCTTCTCATCGAAAAAAACTGACTACAGTCCTACCAGGGTATGTCTAAAAATCATAAAAATGAACCTATCTTATGATCTATAATGACCTTCACTGATAGCCATTTTTATATCGTTTTAATTAAGTGTGAATATAATCAATTGTGCCAGTTGATTATGACGGCACAACTACTCAATACAATAATTAATTACATTACAACTTTAATTACTAGTAATTCTTTTAACAAAATCAATTAAGGGGCACTAACTATATAAATAAAATTAAAAACTATTCGTTGGTAAGCGCATCAATTTAAATTATTTGTAATAGTTGCCTTTCGATTTTGGCTCACGATTCAAATGTTATTGTCATGGATAAGTAACCAGAAAAAAAACCAGGACACAAAGAATAATATTTTTGTTTCTCATTCTCATTTCTCAGGTCTACATGGACACTTATAAAATGTCGAGAAAAGATGCCAGGTTCGGGTTGGTCGTTTCCTATGGAGAAGAATCGGCAAAAAACTCCATGGTTACTCTATAATAATAGTTATCGCCCTCTATAACAACGAAGTACAGAGGGCGTTACTCTGCTTTTACAGAAACAAAACAAAACAATCGGGGAAGATTTTTGTTATATTAATACTTTCAGTAAATTATTGAAATTAACATTTTATTTTTTTTCATTCGGGAAACGACGAGGGGAGAAGTTATGTCTATCGGGTCAGCTAGTAATTAATAAATACAACAAAATTAAACAACTCGACGTTGCAGACCGTACAGTGATATAAGTTTCTAAGATTATGAACGTTAAATGAAATTTATAAAATCCAATCAATGAACGTAGGTATTCTCGCATTTTATGGATATACAATGTCAATACCATTACTGGTAAGGTAGTTTTGTGCATAGGTCACTTTTGGACAGTTTTTTTTGCAATTTTTTGTTCGACACAGTACTGGTGAAGGTGTTTTGTACTACAAAACACCTTCACCAGTACTCAGAAACTACTGAAATAATATTTAAAACGTGAATAATACTTTTAATTATCATATTAAATAAATTGCAGGTATACTATGTCTTGGCTAAAATGATGTCAGCCATCGAATCAGTTCCTTTAGGAAATGGCATTCTCGACCATTTAGTATCCAATGCCGAACTATCAAATGAAATGGCATTATCTTTATTTAGAAGAAACCTACCACCAGAAGAAATAATTAATACAGGAAAATATGAAGGTTACATTTACAATCAAAACCGATGTATACAGTTCAACGACAGAATACTCTGTGGCTATGACAAAAATAAAGGGTTCCCATTAGATGACTACACCATGATAGATATGGGGAGTGGGTGTCGTGCACGTGGAGATAGAATAGAATGTGGATACGACAATCCGAAAAGAGTTAACACAAATCTTAGACATCCAGACATTAAATATGGTAAACACGATAAACATGGGGAAAATAAAGAACATGATGTTCCACTTATGGAACATGTGAAACTTAAAGAACATGGTGTGCGACATAGCCAACATGGTGAACTTAAAGAACATAATGTGCCACATAAGAAACATGGGGTGCCACATGGAGAACATACAGAACATGATGTGACACATGGACTCAAACATCACCACCACCATCAGCATGGGGAAAAACACCACCACGGTGGTGTGGCAAGACAGGCCCCAACACGAACACCCATGACAACGGATCCAACCATCCAGAGTTTAGATACAATCGAATCTGATTATCTAGAGAATGACTTACTAAAATCTGCGTTCGATAAACATAAAATGGAAGCTGAAGATACAAGAATAATAAGTTTGAAATTGCGAACTGAAACAAGTAAGTCAACCAGTTCTACAACAGAAGCGATAAAGCCTTTAACTACTACAATTATTAAACCAACCCAGCCTAAATTAACGACAACAACTACCTCAAGTATGTCAACAGGAACCACTTCAACTACAGAAATAACAAAAACGCTTGCCACAAGTTCAGTAACAAACGCTGTTTCTGTAAGTCAAACGATCAAACAAATTTTGAAACTTTCCCCACCAAAAATAGAAGAGAAGAAGAGGAGACGATTAACTGAAACGTTTTTCGCTTTAACTAAACTAATAAGTACCGATAATTCTAAAATAGATACTGCTACGGTTTCTTCAATTAGTAATTCATTTGAAACTACAAGCAATGTAGCAGTTTTACCAATGATAGCTAGAAATGAAGAGAAGATATCGAGAGCTTGTGTGGAACAAGGTGACAGAGTCGTGTGTTATGATTTTAAGGCATAGATTTACACTGTATTTGTGTTCTATTGTTTGTATAATTTGAATCTTATTTTTAACATGATTACAGACTCGATTCTACTAATTGTAGTGTCTGGTTATTATTCCTTCCTTGAAAACCTCCAAAAAAACAACAAAAAGTTGGAAAATAACTTTACTTCCTTATACTTTTGTTGGTTTCATTTACTTATTTGACACAGACTTATTAAATTATTTTCAAATTTTTAGTTTTTTTTTAAGTTTGTTTTATTTAAAAAGAAAAGTTTTTAAATTTTTATACAGAGACTGTCGGTGTCAAAAATGTAAAATTCTGGGAGTAGGTCTCTTATATAAACCGCGACACAAAAGTTAGGTTGTCAAATAATGAAAAAAATAAAAAAGGGGTGGCTCTACACAGATGAAACAGGGGGCTGAAAAAAAAATCTTCGGTTCGGCTGCGGCTCAACGCCTCAGGAATAAAAAAAGTCAAACCGAAGATTTCGCTTACATTTTGCTTTTTTCAGTTAAAATTAATTAATGGTTGCAAGCGCGACTGCTGTAGCATGAGGTCAAAATTATTGGATTTTTTCATCAGCTCACTACGAAACACAGAAGGGTTGTTTTTTCACATCAAGTATTACTCAGTAGAAACCATGAAGTTTGGATTTATGCCCGGTTGATGGCAACAGGCTTGTTACATGAGACTTAAGATAACTGCAAAATGAAATTTGGATAAATTTATAGGTACACCTCTGCGTTAGCCTTTAGGTATTACAGGCGTGATGTTATGCTGTTCATCATTTCCAGCCCTTGTCCCATTCTATTTGGGGTCGGCGCAACACTTTTTCTTCTTCCATTCTCCACGATCAGACGTCACGGCATCATTTACTCCTTTCTCCATCTTCTTCTTTTCATCATTCATTCCTTAAACAATCCATCGATCTTTTCTTTGGCCTTCCTCTCGCACTCCGTCCGAATCGTGTGTTCTTTCCTTGCAATTAGCAAGTTTAAAACAATTTTGTTCCGTGATTTGATTACGAAACCCTAATAAAAGTTATCGAACTCAAAAACATTATTCAACATGATGAGCTGTGTACAAAAAATGAGATTTTTTTGTGTATGATGATAGAGCATTATTTTATGAGATGAGGATGAGCAATGTAATTTTACTCCAGTCATTGAGCTAATGATCAGAGCAAGGGCTTTGAACTTACATATTCAATGCTTAATATGTTGTAAGGCTTAAGCTAAGCGTAACTTAAGCGTATTAAGACGCAGTATCAAGGGGTAAGACTAGTTACTGCTACCTGGATGCAGTTACTCAACCGAATTGTGTTCAATTGTGGAGGTTAGATAAGCAGTCACTGCATTTATATACTGCACTAGCTGTTCCCCACGGTTTCACCCGCGCTGCTCAGCACCTGTTGGTCGTAGCGTGATGTTATATAGCCTATAGCCTTCCTCAAGAAATGGACTATCCAACAATAAAAGAATTTTCCAATTCCAACCAGTAGTCCCTGAGATTAGCGCGTTCAAACAAACAAACAAACTCTTCAGCTTTATAATATTATATATAGTATATAGTATAGATATCGTGCCTGCCTGCGTGTGGCGGGTTCAATTCCCACACGAAACAAATATTTGTATGGCCTTCAGGTAGTTGTTCCGGGTCTGACTGTTTGTGTAAATGAGTTTAAATGTTTGTAAATGCACCCACGATACAGGAGAAAATCTAATGTGAAAAAAAAGAACTGGAAATACTGCTAACGCGCTGCATCCGGTTAGACTATAACTGACCGCTTTTTTTTTCGGGTGGGAAATCATCCAATGACTTCCCCCGCTCTGGGTGGAGCGGGGGGGTATTGTCTCAAATGGAAACACACCATCATTCATTATCAATAAATGCGGTAAACTGGTAAAGAATAATTACTGAACATAAATTAAAGATTCTGAGGAATGAAGTATCTCATCCAACTTTTAAAGTCGGTTAATAACGTGATTTAAGCATATTTTTCAGAATAGGTTTTTGTTTAAGATACGCTTAACCGATACTTAGCTAAAAACCTAGTCAAATGGTATATTATTATGCAAAGCTAGTTCTTTCTTATGGCGAACTGAGCGCCCGCTCAGGGGGCCAAAACCAAACAGCGGGGGACGACGAACCAGGATGCGGAGACGCGCTTCTATGGTCAATTAAAAAAAAACTTTTATCTATACATATAAACTTTTATCTATATATATCTTTTATCTGTACCTGTAGGCCTACTATGACATCTTAAAGCAGAAATTATTCCACTGGGTGAAAGAGATGGTGCTAGACACCCTGTATAGCTCTGTCCCTTTCCCTCAGCGGAATAAGTTCTGCTTTAACACGTCATGGTAGGGTAACTGCACTATAATATCATAAAAAAGGCTTTATTCTGTCTCCTGCTGATCGGGGAAATGGATATTCTGATTTCCTTCGCTATTATTTTCGCATTACTTTCGTTTTGGGATCCAAGTGAGTTGAATTGTTTTTCTGAGACTTCGTCAGCTTCATTGTCTCTATGCTTTTCTGGTGGTTTACTGTTGATTCTAGCTTTCAGTAGGTGCAGTGGTTTGGAAATAGTATGAAGGGGTTATCCTAAGAATAAAAAAAAAGATAAAGTTTATCCTTACTAATATTATAAAAGCAAAAGTGAGTTTGTTTGTTTGTTTGTTACGCATTCACCCCTAAATGGCAAAACCGATTCTGATGAATTTTAGTACAAAGATAGTTGAGACCCTGGAGATGGTCATAGGCTAAAAAAAGTAAGACAAAGGGGAGAAAGATGAATGAAAAGGGGAGAGAAACATTTTTTTTTCGATCATCACGCGGGTTGAAGTTAGCGTTAGCCCAAAGTAACTATGCTATGTGGATGAAGTCGCGGGCGGAAGCTAGTAGAATATAAAATTATGCCATTTTGATTTTTCAAGAAAGAATGTTTGGATGTAGGTCGTAGGTAGGTCGAAAATTCTGAACCGATTCCGAAATTTCGAATTCGCAATATCGCGAACGTTTCGACGCCTGCAGATAGTGTAAGAGCATTGAGTTTTCTATGTTGTATGTCGAACTATTGCTGTTTTGAAAAACATAAGTTGTATCATTTAGCCAAACGACAGTAATAATACAACAACACTTCCTATTTTTTGGTACAGAGGCCTTTCCTTGGTTCCAGGTTTTCACCCCTGTTTGATTTTGAGATGTCAGATCGCTAAATCTACAAAATAAATTTGAAGAATTAATCGTTCCTATTGCCCACTAACTGTACAGATGCGTTAATGATGATTTTTTGGACTAGGAAACTTCGCAGGCGTTCACAATGAACATACTAAATCGTCATCACAATCAGATTAATGGATTAGGAACACATACCAGACAAAGATACAAACATTGACTTTATTTATATCTAATTAGATTAGATGAATAACAACAAAAGCAAAACAGAAATCAAGTAGGTACCAGAATTGTAAATCAAATCATTTATTTCTTTGCAAACATGGGTAGGACCCAGTGTTTTCTGTAGTAAAGTTCTCCATATTTTACCTTCACACGGACATGCATAGGTTTACAAGTTTTGAATCCTACTAATATTATAAATGCGAATGTTTGTGAGGACGGATGTACGCATGTATGGGTGTTTGTTACTCTTTCACGTTAAAACGGTTGAACAGATCTTGATGAAATTAGGCACAGAGGTAGATTATAGTCTAGAATAACACATAGGATACCTTAATTTCGATATCACGCTGGCACCGACTAGTTTTAAATAAGTGGCAGATTACTGCAATTAAAAAAAGAAATCATAAATCAAAATGTCAGTGTGGTCACAGTAATAAAGAAAAATAAATTAACTCTACATAATTTCAAACAGAAACAAAAAAAGAAAGTCAGCCAGGATTATTTTTTTGATGTCAGAATAATGTCAATCAGTTAATGAATCATCACTAAGAAAAATGTAGATATGATTATGAAAGTTAGAACCAAACCAAAAAGGGACATGGACGATCATTCTATTTCTGATTTAAATAAATTAAATTAAATATTTCAAGAAACAAAAACAACAGATAAAAGTTACAAATTCAGCCGCTACATTAATTAGATTGTTTTTACTTTATGACTAATTGTGCCACAAAATTTTTTAAACAGCACATTTAGGTAGTACAGACGCCTGCACATCAAGCTACTACAATCTGTCAGATTTCTTTGATAGATTTTCGAAGTATAAGGTCCAAGGTTCATTGAGAAAATTGACAGTTTCGGGTAGCTTGACCTGCAGGCGTCTGTACTTGCTTCATACCAGCTTTGTCATAGTTTCGTCATCAAATCAATAATGATTATATGTTATTATGCTAAGATGACTACACAAGTTATGAGTGATGATGTGAACACATTAGTCATTAAAGACATTTATTGTGCAATGAGGAAAACCCTAAATCTAGGAAATGACCGAAGGATAATTGCAAATTATTACTGTAATACTTACATTAGTGCCAATAACATAACGCTTGTACTAGTCGAAAGGTAAGACAGAGGTGAATTCAAAAGTACACCTACATTTCCCCAGTAACGACTAAAATATACAGAGACACAAAAATAATAAACCACAGATATAGATTGACATACCTAGATAACGCAAGTATCGCGATCTGTATGAAAACCAAGTGTGCCATTTTTTGACTACCTATTATGACGTCTCATGCTCTACATTTTAGTGATGTGACGTCTATTTATTGAAGAATGACAGTTAATACAATATATTTCACGCACTTATCCATTTTAAATTTGATATCTAATGTCAGACTAGTGGCACACCGATGCAGGCTGAGCGGGAAAGTAGCAGCTTGCGATTTTTAATCGTAAATTCGGCACGCGAAGTAGTTACTCTTGCGTTATCTATGTCTATCGATATCTGTGCTATAAACCAACTATATATTTATAGCACATCATTATCAAAAAAGTTCTAAACAAAAAAAAACACGAAAGTAGCACACTTACCCACACGACTATCAAACTTTACCAAAAACCCGGACAAACTGGCAAATAAATACTAACATTTGAAGGAGCACAGCTATACAATAAAATACAATGCATTCAAAACCCAGCTTAGCTTGCATTTAATCGCAAACCGGAAATTACCCGAGAAATGAATGCGTTGGGTTCAGTTAGTTTTTAACGGATGTTGTCGAAACCAATTTAGTATTAAGTAATAATTATTATTTTTAAGTAAGTGACATGTTATGTTTTTATTGAGAATAAAGATCTTTAAACCTGAAACTCTGTAATAGGGGGGGCTATTACATGGGAATCAAACATCTTCATCATGAAGCGGACACAAATCCAAAGTTCGCTGCTGTTACTGAGAAATTCCTGATGGTAAAACCCATTAACACTTTGTCTTTGGAAATTGAACTCAACTCAACGAAGCAGTCACCTTCATAATGTACATGATTGTAGTATTGATTTGCTTAAAAGGCTATAATATCCAGCTTTTTCCGGGGCACACAGGAAACTCGGTGTGTAATGGGTGGTCACCCATCCAGAGACCAACCCAGGAAAGCGCGGCTTAACTTGAAGATCTACTTGAGCGGTTGATATTATAAGCCACAACGTTTGCATCGTCGGATACAGTTGAATTTTCTTAAAATAATATGAACGTATTCGAATAAAATTAAATTTAAGATTTTTAGACGATGACAATTTAAGATTTGCCCTTAGACCTCAGTCCCTACAGCATAAGAATAGGTACTCTGAAAAGATATATCTCGGTCAAGTTAAGACAAAATGGAATTAGAGCATATTTTTTTAACATTGGGTTAAACCAGATGTTTTTTAAAGAGCAGTGTTGACTCAATCTATACTGACCATGACAGTTAACCAAAGACCAAACATGGAATTAATTAGTGTTGGCTGCAAACAGTACCACATTAAAAATATGCGGACATGAATTGTTAAAATAATGACTACTTAAAGAAAAGGTGGCACTCGTATTTTTTGATTGTTCATACCCCTGACGGACGAAACTAAATAATTCCACGCAAAAAAAGTGTGTGTGTCAGCTCCGACGCACAACTGGAGTTTACTCCTTAAGTACGAGTATCTAACCACACGTAAAAAGAGTTTATTCAACTGAAATAAGATTAATATCATATGAAAGGGTAAATTCACAAATTAATGAAAAAAACAAGCCCAATAACATACAGTATATAGGTATAGTCGCCTATACAGCATACCATATGTACGTCTTAATACACTCACAGCCAAATTAGAAAGTTGCGCACTAAAGGTGCGCACCAAAAACGTGACACATTTTCGTTACTGTAGTAGGTTTTACATAATATATGAAAATCGATTAAAGGAGTAAACTCCAAAAAATATTGAGGGGGAAGAATCACTTTTTGTTTTTACGTAAGAATTCCATGCTACGCATTCCCTGCCAGGGTTGCGGGTTGTTCGAAAGAGATAGGTACCGCGGACCCGGAACGTAAAAGGCAATAGACGGAACATGAGTGGGTTTCAGTCAGTACAAGCCTGACACTCCTTCCCTCCTTATATTGCCCTTTACGTTCCATGGGCCGCGTTATCTCTTTAGAACAACCCGCAACCCCGGCAGGCGGTGGCTCTGGCAGGCTACTATACTTTGCTGACATCTCTTTGAGGAAACATTGCGCGTGGAACTCTAAGGCGCGTCGCCCACACGACCAACAGTCGCGGCGCAGTCAGGGCGGAGGCGCGTTAGGCGCGCCGCCCACACGACATTCGTAAAGAAAATCTCGTTGGGCATGCCTGCGCCTCAACTGCACCTCGATTGTTGATCTTGTGGGTAACGCGCCTAATGCGCCCGCGCCTCGACTGTCGGTCGTGTGGGCGACGCGCCTTACGCGCCGTCGGTCGTCCTGTCGTCACTTTGTTTATGACCTTTTGAAAAACATCGTATTGTGGTAATTCTAGATTATTATAACTGAGGCGTTCTGAAACATAATTATGTTTTAATAGAGAAAACGTATTTTAATCTTGAATAACAGTTTTGTTTGACTGTAAAAAATTGTTGTGATTCCTACATTGATGTAAACAACATAAAAATCAAATAAAACCAGTAAACAAATCATTTCATGGGCGTAGCTGGGGGAAGGGGGGAGAGGGGCAGGGGGGTAGATTACTTTGGTATTCTTACCATAGTTTGTCATCATGTTTACTATGTACCTAATATATATGCATAATGCATAAATACTTAAAGTACTCAAATGTGTGTTTTCCCCAGCTCGTTAGCAGATCTGTTTAAAAATTATTGCTGCGAAGGCCAAGTGGTCACAACCGCGATTGTTGATTAAAACTTCCTGGGTTTTTAAATTAATAAATGTCAATAAAATAAATTTACCCATTTTCGACGAATAAGGTAATTAATTTTCCATTAGAATATTCTAATGAACTCAAAATGATTTTATTTACATAAATTGTGGCACAGTAACATCTTATGATATAATGTTTCCACATATTTCGCTAACTGAATTAAATCAGCACTTATCGGCACCCTTTTTAGGGTTCCGAAAGGGAAAACGGAACCCTTACAAGATCATTTTGTCTGTCTGTCTTTGAAGACCAATTTGTGTTGTGAAAAAATTAACCGTCTGAGTCTACGTCTTGTCAAAGGATATGACTGTTTATCTCACAAGTTTGTAGGGAACCCTTGGTGCGCGAGTCTGACTCACTCTTGACCGGTTTTACCGACTTCCAAAAAAAAAAGGGCCAAACAACGTTACTTCCTGAAAGTGGTGACTTATGTTGAATCTATGATCAATGTTTTTTTAGAAGCTGGTTACTATTTTTTACAAAAAAAATATATTTTACCCTTTTTAGTTGTCATCAATTTTACATTGTATCCGTTGCGGAAAGTATTAAAGGTAGGTAAACAAAGCAGTAGAAAATTGCATGTATATAATATATACTAGCTGGCACCCGCGGCTTCGCCCGCGTGATCTAAAAAAGTATCCTATGTACGGATTTGCTCGGCTGAACGGATCTTGATGAAATTGTGCACAGAGATTAGTCTGACAGACTATAATTTGGCCATCGATCCATTCGGCCGTTTTAACGTGAAGAGTAACAAACATCCTAACATCCATCCATACATCCTCACAAACATTTGCATTTATAATATTATAGTAGGATAGGATAGAGGGGATAGAGAGGATAACAAACTCATAAAGTAACGAATCAAAATTAATAGAATTTATTTATAAAACCACCGCGAGAGCTTCCTCTGTGAAATGAGCAAATAATTACATCACGGAGTAATCGGTGTACAATAATGAAAAATAAGATGCTGATCAAATACCACAACCTCCTCCTTTTTTAGAAGTCGATCAAATAACATCCGATGCTAAACAATGCTAATTAAAACCAATGTTATTCGGGACAACCAGAGGTTAAGGTCTTGCCTCTGTGGGTTCTAACCCGAACCAGTACCAATGCACTTAACTCTTTCAATTGACATGTTCCTTCTAAGTTCACCAAAGTACATAAATATAGCAACAAAATAAAGACCAAACGAATCTTTGTTTTGTGACTTTCTTTAATTTTGTTTACTTACACTTTTGACCAACTTTAGCCTAGACATCGATGATGGTTTAATATCGTGAAGAAACCTGGACACTACGTATGCTTTATATAAGTTGGGAATCGCCAAGCCGCATTGGGCAAGCGTAGTTATCAATGTTCGTACCTTTTCTGCACGAGAAGAGGCTTTTGTCTTGCAGCTAAAACCAAGCATTTCGTTTGGGAAATTCATAAACATACAAAGTCACATCACTTTTCCGTATTGGTAGCAGGAGAAGTTATTCAATGACTATCAAAAGACTTCTGCTCTGGGCGGAGCGGAAGTGAGAGAAGGCTCAAAAACCACGATTTTCAAAGATCTATCCATTTTGCTTTCTTCACAATTTACTAACAGCAAGGTGCACAGGGGCGCACTTGCACCCCCGTGTCGGAAAAGAAAATACATAGAAAATATTAGGATTTTAAATATACATTCCAGTCATCGTCTAAAAACAAATGTATCCTGGGCGGAAAGCAAAATTTTTCGAGCTCGCTTCGCTCCATCATAAGATTTACCTACTCCTTTTTCGAGTGAGCTCATGCCATTTGAGTAAGTAAATGAACGTTTCTTTATAATAAGAATTATAATATAAAATTTGAGGAATAGAATTTTCAAGCTCGCTACCGCCCCTTGTCAATCCTGTTTCTTTGCTACGAATAGGCCTTTATGTAAAATCGACAAAGCTGCTCCATGAAATATCAGACGAAAGTACCATAAAATACTCTATGAAAGACGCGGGAGCATAGAAAGGGTCTGAAAGCTTTTCTAGCCTGCCTACTCGGCCGCCATTTTTTTGCGTCCAAAAATCTAGTTTCTTACAAAGCAAATTAATTAAATTTTTAACTAACCCATAGAATACCTTATTATTAGACTAGCTTTTGTCCGTGGATCCGCTCGCGTTAAATTCGATTCCCCTTTCCTGAAGTTTTCCCTTTTCTTCCCTCTTTCTCCCTCATTTCTCACTTTTATTTAAAAAAAAACGTCCGTCTCCAGGGTTCCAACTATATCTGTACCAAAATTCATCAAAATCGGTTTAGCCATTTAGCCGTGAAGAGGTAACAAACAAACAAACTCACTTTCGCTTTTCAAATATTAGTAAGGATTAATCAAAAATTTAATCCCAATTAATCAGTGCATGTTCAGTCTCCGGAGCCTGAATACCTTGATAAGTCTTAAACTCTACATTCACCTCAGAACCTCACTTGTAATAAATATTGGCAAAATATTAAAAATACGTATTTGTGAATGTCTACTTTTGCTACTAGCAGTCAACTACTAGGTTAAAGTAGTTCCAGCAGCTGGTAAACTACAAAACTAAAGGATATGTGATATCATAATAATTTGCGATTAAATTATTAAAAGCGTTTTTTCGCCTATTAAAAATTTATTCCGATTATTAGCTCCTCAAAAAACTATAATTAAAATAACGACTTAAAACTGTTTATTTCCCGTTACACATAATTGGTAAAAATATCGTCGTACTGGAGCGACTGTCTGTCTGATCTGCTACCCTACCATGACGTCTTAAAGCAGACCTTATTCCACTGAGGGAAAGAGATGGTGCTAGACACCCTGTATAGCTCTGTCTCTTTTCCTCAGTGGAATAAGTCACGTCTCACGTCAACTATAACTCACGTCATGGTAGGTCTACTGATCTCCACAGTTCAGTTCCTGAATAATACGATAACCCTTAGTTAGACAGGTAGTCAATCTACCAATGTAGGTCTACTATAACTACTACGACTACTCTATTATTGTTTCTTGTATTGGGAATGCATTCGTTAACATTTAAACTCACATAAACAAACAGCCAAACCTGTATGCCATACATTTTTATGGCATACATGGGTAAATAAATATTTGAATTGAATGAAAAGAACCCACGACATACATCGCAGTAGTCAATCACTCAGCCACTATGCAAACCGTGAAATTTAATTTCGTATTATATTATAATACCCGACTGCCGAAAAGACGTATGTATTGTATAAATGTAGGTATGTCTAGTTCTGTAGCACGCTCGACATCCTAAGCCTTAAAACGGAATTCGACACATGAGATATCTTTAAATGCGTCTCAGTAGACGGAGTGACATAGGGCACCTACCCTAAAAAAAGAAAAAAAACCACACAAAATAAAAAAAAAACCCAGCCGCCTAAAAAACTTAAAAGAAAAAAAACAAATCTAGTCTGTAACAGTTGGGATCTTTAAAACTGGACTTTTCTTTTAAGTTTTTTTGCAGTCTATTTTTTTAAATTGTTTTGATTAAATATTCAGGTACAAGTATGAATTCAAGTTTCCTTTGTTTAAGCGCAACCACAGCTAATGCAAGGTATAATAGGTACATCCGAAGTAATTTCGCAGAATCTTCAATCATTTGTCATCTTCCTACCGTGCGTGACAAGTACACAAACCGTGTCCTTACTTACAGATCAAGGTTGAGGTCAGCCTCATTCGAAAAGTAGTATCTGATCTGTTGACCAAGCACTACTTTTTAAAGTACAATGTTACAGGGCCGTAGCCAGGAATTGATAACCCTGAAATTAAAAAAAAAAAACAAGAAAGGCAATTAAAAGGCTTTTGAAAAACTAAGTTCGTACATAAAAAACTTTATTATGCTTTATTATGCTACTCCCCGGAACGTTTCTGGGGAGATCTGGCGTTGATTGATGTCATCATCAGCTCGATTTCACAATTATTTTGTACTCTATGCTGTGCCCTACAGGGTCCGTAATTGTACCTTAGCTTTAATCCCGTTGTAGGATCTTCCCACATTATGGAATGCAAATAAAGATATCCCGTCCCAAACTTTTTCGTCTGTGTGTTGCATGTCGCGTGACGGTCGCCCGCGGAGTAGGGACGTCTATAATGTGAAAAAAAGTTTCACTTTTACCGTGGTTTCATAAAACCACACAATCCTTTTTTTCTATATAGTACTAAAAACCTTATAAAAACTTTATTTATTTATTAGTCATTATTAATTACAAAAGACTCAATTAGAAATACTCAATTTCAATTCTTGATCACATTCGTGAATATTTATTCAAATAAGTTTTAAAAAACGCGAACACTATGACATTTGATATTTCTGAAGACCCCAGAGGGATGCAGCTCAACTCTATTATAACTCAAAAAATTCGGTTCTACTCCTCGAATATATAGTTTAGGTTTTACTTTTTATATTATACAAGAATATGACACATTGTAACAGTTGATAAAAAAAAGTTATACATCGAATAGTGTGGGATGGGATGTCAGAGGGAGCAAAGCGAGCTCGAAAAATATTGGCACTGCGAAACCAAAGAAAGATAGAGTTTCTTTTGAATGTTCACACAGAAATAGAAAATTTGGCACTTTGTGATCTAAAGTAAAAAAGTTTTGAGAAGTAAGAGAATTCAAGTGTGTAAATCAGTTCAAAAATTTGTTGGAGTTCCAGTTTGTTCTGAATGTTGGAGGTACACCTTGCACCGCCCTTTGCAATCGAAAGAGAACCTTGCCCCTTCCTTTTAATGCCCATATTTGCGAATTCACAACGCATTACCCAAGATTTGAGGGACATGGGAATGCACCCCCTTCCCCGCACAAAACCCTGCAATATCGTATTCAACCAACCCCTTTGCTATAAAACTATGAAGTATTCTAAAAACAGGTCAGGACGATTCGACGCGACGTCATTAATAATATTTAAAACCATTACAAAATTGTGATGGACGCATTTTTTGATAAACGTTGGTTTTTTTAGTTTCTATAAAAAGCTTTGTGGTTTGTGGTCAATTAGAAATGGGAAGCTCAGCGGTTATTTACCTGGCCGCGCTGAGTCATAGCCGCGTTTGCGGCCAGTGCGTATATATACTTGGCCACAAGCGAGCACCACCAACATTGAAACACAGAATACGCGACAATGAAGACTGTAAGTAACTGCTACCAAGTGACCAAAAAAAAAACTCATTCTATATAAAGTTTTACGTAGTTCGATATTGTTTAAAGTTAAAAAAAAAAAACTAAACTTTTTAACGATGTATTTATAGAATCTATATAGACTGTTTTTTTTTCGAATGGAAAATCATCCCCTGCTCTAGGCGGAGCGGGGTAAGTAAAAAAGCAAACTTTTACTAAAAACCCACCCATGTTCCTTCTTATGCCTTGTGTGTTCCGGGGCTGCGGTATCTCCGGAGCTAGACTAGTATGTTTTATTTTGTGAATGTCGAAAAATAATTGCGCTTATTCTATTTCAGTTGCTGTGCACCGGTTTGCTTGTAAGCGCATGCGTAGCTTACGCATGGGCCATCCCTGTGGAGGCGGCCGTGTTATCAAATGACGCGGTGCCTGCGCAAGTGGCAGTAGTGGAGGCTGAAGAGACGCTGCAGCCCGAAGAGTCCCGTTGGGGCAGATATGGTGGCCACAGACGAGGCGGCTGGGGCGGCGGCCGCGGGTTTGGCGGCGGCTACGGTGGCGGCCGTGGGGGCGGCTTTGGCGGCGGTTATGGAGGCGGGTACGGCGGTGGTTACGGCGGTGGCTATGGAGGAGGCTACGGAGGAGGCTTCGGAGGTGGCTACGGCGGCGGATACGGCGGTGGGTTCGGCGGCGGCTACGGCGGCGGCTGGGGACGTTGACACCCTTGAAACCAGTGCTTAAGTGTTTTGACATCTGTGATCTTTAACATTCGACTTAAACTAAAACGATTAATCATAACTACTGTGGTGTTATTCTCTAGTATTTATTAAAAGTGCATAAGATGAATGAGTTACTTCAGTCACAAATCAGTCGATAAGTGTATATTGTGTGCATTGTCGTCAGTTTTAAACAAGTAACAAAACTACAGTGCAATTTTCTATGAGTAAATAAATGAACTAGAACAGTAACAATTATTTTTCTTTATAATATTAAACTAAGTTTAACTTCGCCCGCTATATCGTACGCGATAGATTTTGTAAATACCTTACCAAGTAAAAACTTCCATAGAGTGTGGTTCTAGAAAAGGAATCATTACAATTTTTACCATCAATTTATCCGAAGAAGTTTGTAGGTCAAGTTCAAAGGTTCCTTTTCGAAGGATTAAGGTATTAATTACAAGCTGTTATTCTCTCTTTTGACCCTATCGAAAGGTGACGTTTTAATCTAAAAAGTGCCTGTTGTTTTTAAATACTTTTGACCTATCAAAAGTAGTTCTGATTGAATTTTGCAATGAAAACGAGTTTTGACCGAGTTACAGTTTTGACTGTGACATTAATACATATTTCTTTTGTGAAATGCAAGTGAATAACAGTACCTACTTAAATGAATAGCATTAATTTTAAAGATGGGAAATGGTTTAAAATTATTCAAAATTATTTGTATAAAATAATAGATATACATTAAATTATTTAAGAAAAAACATTTAAGGACAGACGGGCAACCGAGTGGGCGGAAGAGCGAGGGAAGCGATACATCTCATCACTCAGGTGAATCTTCTTCGTGCAGCTCCCGAACACCGTATAAAATTCTACAGTTAGTTCACTAAAATAAATATACATACGCAACAGATATCTACGCAAAAGGAAACTGCAAATGTGTTTAATAGATTTGGATAAAATTTGCTATTTACACAGTGTTCGTACACTACAGTGAACATTGTGAGCTTATACCTTGGATTCACACATAAGCTTTTTACCCTAAGCGGCTGAAATTGCGGGGCGCAACCAGTTTAACATATTTTAACAATGTTATCGAAGAACATAGCCAAGCGAAGCTACGAGGTGAACTAATAACTCGTTCACATAATTTGTATCACTGACGTAGCTTATCTCAGTAGTTTGAAATTTTAACCGAAGTATGAAAAGAGGTTAAACGATGCTCGCCCGGCTACCCGCAAGCAGTAGGCCCGATGTGGCCAGTAGGGTTATCATGACGTCCTTATTCCAGCGTCAGCAAGAGATGACTCTAGATACCCTGTATAGGTCTGTCTCTTTCGCTCATTAGAATAAGTGTTGTTTTAAGACGTCTTAGTTGTGTAGCTGCGCTTCATGGCGGGTTCATGAACTCCTATATCCGCCAAGCAACACTCACGTATCTTATGCACGATCTAGTAAACCACTTACGGCACAAACACGAAATTTGGCGCAAGAGACTTGGTATGTCGTGTCAGTGTCGTGTTGGGTCAGGTCGTCGACACGAAATGTTTCAGATGATGGATTATGCGCAGGTGGAGGTCGTCAGTGACGACAGCGACATGACATCTTAACAGAAGTCTTCTTGCGGACTAGTCTTATGAGTTTGCTCTCAGGGACTGTTGTTCCAAATCAAATGATGGCGTTTAAAGGGATACGAAGGCTGGGGCTAGTGTGGAATGCAGCAGAGCGGGCTTAAACTTAAAAGAAACCAGTTTAACCTGGATCGCTTCTCGAAAGTACTACCTACTAGGCCACGGTTACTACGAATGGAGCAAAACGACAAGAAACAAGTTCCTGGGAGCTTCTTCACATGTTGGTCCACTTCTGGCATCCATTTCTTAAGTACCTATGCCACACACCATGGCGGCCCTATTTTATAATAAACACTAGTTAATAATGCCAGCTTGTAACTGTCCCACAGCTGGGCAAAGGCTTCGTCTCAAATAGAAGGCACGACATTTGAAGATGTTTTTCTTCGCCTTACCAAATAGCAAAAACGAAACCCTTATTTTACCCTGTCTGTCTGTCTGTGCATATGTCACAGCCGTTTTTCTCAGAGACTATTGATACCACATATTTGAAATTTGGAAAGTAAGTAGATGCCATTTATGAACCGCTACATAAATATGATTTTGTAAAAATAAATAATATCCGTAGCATAAATAAGTCTTCGTATATAACTGTGTGGGATTTTTATTGATAGGTCTTAAAAACTGGTATTCTTATATAGTTTTATGATATTTGCTTCTAAAGTTATACATAGTTGACCCCTTCTAATTTGTGAAGTAAGAGTAGAAAAATAAGTAGGTTTCTAGTAAATAAAACCTCGAACAAATATTGGTTTGAACATTTAGATATTTAGTTTTTGATATAATTACGGGACTTTAACTAGGCCCGTTTTTTTACAGTTCCAAGAGACCACAGTCCTCAGTATTTGGTAGTATTTGCTATTATTTATAACTATAAACTTAAACGAGTCCCTGAGAAAAAGGGTATTGACGGACAGACAGACTGACCTCGAAGTGATCTTATAAGAGTTCCTTTTTTACCCGACTGCCGAAAAGAGTGTTAAGTTTTTCGATCGTATGTACCTATTTATGTAAGTATGTACACATATATGTGTGTCTGTTTATGCCTGAGCCGCTTAACGGAAGTCGACGTATGAGGTGTCTTTTAATTTGTGTCATTTGTGGGTGTGACATATGGTACATCAATCAATTAATTTTAAAAAATTCAAATCATTTGTATCAATTAGACCTTTACAGACACTTTTGAATGTCATAAAAACAAAAAGATACTGCTACTCTCCCAGTCACAGACAATAATAATACTGTAGTTACCCATTCCTCTTAAAAAAGAATGGGCAAGAAACTTCAAACTCTTTCAAATCATACACATCACAATATTTTAACAAAATCATGCTGAGAACGATGTAGAAAAACGAGCACATTAAAAGCATATAGAGTTAAAGAGAAAACAAGAATTAATTCATCAATTAATTAACACAAACCGTGGCAGCTAAGAGTCATGACTAATAGCGCCCGTGCATCATGGCGTATAGATAAGCCCCAATCAGCTCAGCTATTTTGAAGGGAATTAAATTACCCGCCACCATCAGCGAGACATTTAAGTGAGCATGACAATCTCTCAACCACTTGGTCACCGTCGAGTAAGAATGTACATAGTATATGAAAACAAAAAAAAACCCGATTGCCCAAAAAACATAAAAGATAAAAACAAGTCTAGTCTTTAACAGTCGGTTTAACTCATAAAAAACCTAGACCGGCTCAAATATTCCCAATTAGCTAGCGCGCGCGGTTACGCTCGCGTAATGATCGAAAAAATGTATCCTATGTGTTATTCCAGGCTATAATCTACCTCTGTGCCAAATGTAATCAAGATCCGTTCAACAGTTTTGACGTGAAAGACTGACAAATGTCCATACATCCATCCATCCTGACAAACATTCGCATTTTATAATCATAATTCATCATCATTTTCCCGCCCTTGTTCCATTCTATTTGGGGTCGGCGCAACACGTTTTCATCTTCCATATCAGACGTCACGGCATCATTTACCCCTTTCTCATTTATAATAATACCTATTAGTAAGCTAATGGGTCTCTTTAGTTAGAGGAACACAAGAATATTTGATGGTGCTTTTCACACAGCTTATCAAAACGCGACTGACGAAAGGAGGGTTATTGAACAGATTTATGGATACAAGCGATGCGTTGCAGTGAACAGTATTATGTAAACTTCATTTTGTTCAACGGTAAAAAGTATAACGTTGTAAAAAACCGTATAATACTGTTATAATCATAGATTTCTTTTTGACAGTAGGTTTAGTTGGCAACCCTAGCTGAAACAAGTTTTTGTTAAATTGTAATATTAACATTATTCTAATGTGTTATCATAGGAATCATAGGTGGTTTAATAGTTCCTCTATAAATTCAATTAATTTACGTAATTTAGCAATTCAATTTATATGTGTTTTTCCAAGTTGGCGTAAATATTTTGTTTAATTATTTTCCACCATATTTATCTTATTTTGTTAAGCCAATCACAGTTAGTTTGGAGTAACACGATTTTTGATATTTTCCGAGCGATAATAGTTGTGTTGTTATCGTATATTGCGTGTGAGCATCATATTAATTTTATAGAGTTGATGTAAAAAACGAGTTTAACAACATAGTATTCTTGAGCAACCAGTTATAAGATGTTTGTGAGTGATGGCGTGTTATGACTAAGTTCAAGTTCTGTTAAGTAAACACGTTGAAACTTAAACAATATTTGCGTCATTGAACTTGGTCTATCAACGCTATTAGTATGTTTACACATAATAAAAATTTAAAATGATCATCGCGGGTTTTTTCACATATTTACTAACTATGTCAACATTGTTTTTCCGATTTCATCAATATTGTTGTATTAATCATAGGTTTGACGTATTAATAGAACAGGATCCAAAATACGATCAAGGACAAAACAAAGTCATCTTTGCCCTGGGTCTTGGGTTGGGTCGCAGTGAACCGTCCTGGCCGTAGACGGGGTCACAGGAGAAATCGAACCATGAACACAAAACGGAGCACCGTTCGTCTTGCCTTGTATCCGTCCTTTTCCAACTAAAGATTGAAGGCTTCTTTTCAATTGGGGTTAAAAGTTGTCTCTCTAAAAGGCTGGGGTTACGGTGCACTGAACCCAGGCCACCCGAGCAGTGTAAGCCATTTCAACGGACTCAGCTCACGCATAGATGGCCGCGGGGAAGTCCTTGGGTTACCGAACCCGGCTTTCGCGAGCGCTGACGGACTCCGCTCATAGACGCGACCCACTACGGTAACGCTTTTCAAACTTTATGCAAAAGTTAAAACTCGTAGGCCGACTTATTGGCGTAGTCATTTTCTAACAGTTTATCTTAGGGTGATGCAGAGAAAGAGAAAAGGGAGAAATATGAGAATATATACTTACAAAATTATATGAGGTAAAGAGACCGTAACAAAAAAAAAACTACAACTTCTATCTGAGACGAGTCTGCCAAACTCTTGTTAATATGTTTTCTTTATATTGTTGTTCATATTATTTGTGATGTTAACCCCATTTTAAACAGTCCACTCCAGCCATGCCACGCCTTTATTTTGAAGGTCCGTCTCATCAATTAAGAAAGCTAATAAGGAAATAGGTTAATTGCTATATCGGAAGTTTATAAAGAGGGGCACTGCACTTAGCTGCAGTAAAGCTGATGCACTGCCGTATGACGCATCAAGTTCCAGCATGCCAAGTGCTGCTAGAATTCTTCCTAGTTCCGAACTAGCCCTTGCCCTTAACATGCAGCAACTTAAATTTAATTTTGACTTCATGTTATTTATTTAAAGTATGGATACAAGAAGTAATAGGTATGGATCTAGTTATCTGCAATAAAGGATAAAACTATAACGTTCTGTTAATTGATTGGATTGTAGCGCCATCTAGTAATTTAATTTGGAATATGTATCAATTCTGACATCAATCACTCGCCAATAGAGGACGCTACCTACCATAAACAAATTGCGTAGTTTTTAATTGTTACACTTGGTGGTTTTTGATCGATATATGATTTAAAAAGTATATGTGTGGTTCCAATTTTGAAAATAAATAAAATGGCATGCCTGGATTCATAAAACTGAATAATATTCAAACAAAGGGGTTTGAATATTTAATATTTTTATATATATATAGTATTTTTCTGTATACAGAAACTCAGATCACAGCTTTTAATATTACCGCGTTTAAAACTGAGGCGAGTGTCCGGCTCGAGTGAAGTCAACATTAACCGCAAGGTGTTCGAACTGGTTTGTGCTACAGTTAATTTGCAAAGCATTTTCATTATTTGAAAATGAGTTTATGATATTGTTGGGATACATAATAGAACAGTTGTATACTAAGTAAATATAGTGATTTCGTCGTAATTGGTGACTTCAAAATGCAGTCTTTATCGATAAACGTATGTATTTTTATTGAATATTTCATCTAATCATATTGTGGATTTACTCAGTGTAACACGATTGTTATTTGTAATTATAGATGTTTGGATTTAGTTCTCGTAAATGTCTGACAGGTATTTGTGGTAGCAAAGTCAGCCTCAGCTCCTGGCTGTAGGCATCTCATGACCGTACTCATTTGTTGAATGAGGCGGTCCAGTAGTGGTATTCTCTAAGAAGACATCCTTCAGCGCAGCGAAGGCGACGACTCGCTATGAAACTTGACGCTGCGGCAGCGCTAAGCTCGACGCTATATTCTTAAAGAATAGCACGACTGACGATACCGCTTCTTACTTATTAACCTTGAAGCAAAGGAGATAAACATTTTTGCTTCCTAGCTTGCAAACACTGCGTGCATTTACAAGAATAACATTATATGTAATTAATGACATCTGATGTCATTATTAAGGTGTTATTATTAGGTTGCTTCAGTAATGCATTGGGTTGTTGTAGGTAATAATAATAGTTGTAAGTATTGTAAATAAGGAATATATAAACAAAGTGTTATATTATACCTACAAATATTGTGCAATGCCATCTAGGTACCTATATAATAAACACCTCTTTATTTATTTTTTAGATTTATGACCTAAGTACGCACAGACAGATGGACAGATCGTCTGCCAGTGTGTACCTAGTACCTACGTATAATAACGTATAAAAAGCTTTCAACGAATATTGGTTTAAACACTGATTTGGGCTTTTTTAAAACGTTGCCACACACTAGGAATTCCTCCTGTATCGTGGGTGCGTTTACAAACAATTGAACTCACATACACAAACAGCCAGACCCAAAACAACTACCTGAGGCTTATACAAATATTTGTTCCGTGCGGGGATCGAACCTGCGACACGCAGCGCAGCAGTCGAACGCTCAGCCAGTCAGCGCTAACCGTGCATTTTCATGAAACTGCAGCCCGTAACTTTGTTTTTCATTCAAATACGAAGAACTTTAGTTTTGCGTGTACATTTCCAATGAATTTGAATGAGCATTACACATTATTATTATTACTATATTGTTGAGTGCTAGACCGGTCCGTCAGTTTAAAATAATATTCACCGATTCTGAACATGATTTGAAATAATATTAATGAAAAAAATATCATACAGGTTTAATGATACGTAATAAATATCTATTACGTATTATTAAACCTGTATTTTAAATTATGTTCAGATCTACGCATTTTCTTGTTGTTTACAATATTTAGAATTAAAAGTGATTTGTCATCGAATTTTAAACGTGGGTATTGTGATGAAGAAAAATGTAAACACGCACGATTGTTGCGCAATTACTTTACTTATGTAATAAAGAATTCTTCACTATTCTGCAAATCCTTAGAAAATCATTAAATTACAAGTATGACCTACTTAAGTCACTTCCTTCTATAAACTGTGGGCTACAAAATGATTATAGTAATAAATAATAATTATGTGCTGTGGTAACAATCAACTTGTTCGCTAAACAAATTACCTTACGTCGACATTTTTTTTTATCCAACTGTTTTAATGAACTTTAACGCACGCTACATGCTACATAATAATATTATCATCGATACAGGGACATTTTAATGATAGAATGATGTATAAATTCGTAATTCCCGGCCTCTAATAGGGTTTGTAGGAACCGAGCTAGCGGAATAAGGGCATTGGCGCGAAAGACAATTGCGCGAACCCACTTGCGCGAAAAATCTTTTCCACGAATGGACTTTTGCAAAAAAACTTGCATGTTATTCAAGACAATAAAAGCGCAATGTTATAGTTTTAAAACACTGAAAAGAGCAATACAAAATGTGTTTTAACAGGACGTATAGAACATTCATTAAAAACCATAATCCAATCAAATTGATTGGATTATGTTTTTCAATGTATGTTTTGGCGTTTTTGTGTTTCGCTTTTGTTAAAAATACAAAAACGCCATCTAGATAAAACCGTCTTAACTGCTTACAAGATATTGACAACAACACACGAACACATCTTGAACGATGAGTGAATCGAAGATCGATCGATACAAATTAGCAAGAGCTTTTTAACTAAACCGAGAGAGAGCGCTATACATGAATAAAAAGGGGAATCCCTACTACGGTTGAAGCTACGAATACTTGGCAAACTAGTTCAACAAATAGGTAAGCAAAAAAACGAAACAGGTAAAATTTTTTTTAATGCCAAACCCAAAACGTGTCCAACCAGTGACAAATCAAGGTATAAAAAGAAAACCATAGATGGCCCCCTCGCGACCTCGCAATTTATGCTTGTCACATTGGAGCATGAAGACAATAACTCTCTTACCTTAGGCCGGGGGTTTGACATTCATAAGCATACAACGTGTCAAAGCCCCGTAGTTAAATGTTGCCATTCTCTTGCGCTGCAAGAGAATGGCAACATTTAACTACGGGGCTTTACCCATACTTGCATGTATTCCGATATTTACTCCCTGGATAATAAAACTAAAGCAAATACATATTTTTTAAATTAGTCATAGTAATTTCTTGGTAAAAGATTTTCACAAGTGTTAAAGGTATAAAATACCTAAGTACATTAAATTTATAAAAAAAAAAACACTACAAACAAAAAGAAAGTCATCCTAATCTCCACTGGTAAACATCCTACTAATATTATAAATGCGAATGTTTGTGAGGATGGATGGGTGTATGCATGTTTGTTACTCTTTCTCGTCAAAACGGCTGAACGGATCTTTACTAAATATGGCACAGAGGTAGATTATAGTCTGGAATACCACATAGGATTTTTTTTCGATATCAAGCTGGCGAAGCCGCTGGTGCCAGCTAGTAAAAAGTTTGTAGCTCAATAGTCACAAAAACAGCCAATTTACCCAGTTCCATACTTTGCAAGGGGGCCCGCTATGCGCCAGTGCGCAGCGGTAACACGCGGTGACGCTTGGGGACTTGCTCCTGCGCGAAAAGAACCCACTCGCGAAGACAAGCGACGGGTGCCTGTCGCGGGTGCCTGCTTAACGCAGTGTCAGCCCTTAATTTGCAGCGAGGTGAAAAATGGGCAGTTTGTTGCATGCTGCCTGCAAGAGCCGCTCCTATGAATTTACTGCCTCAAAATACACGTCAATGTGGCCTTATTTTTTATAAATCCTCCTTTATAAAAAATAAGGCCACATTGACGTGTATTTTGAGGCAGTAAATTCATTTAGCTAGCTAACGGTTGATTTTATTGACCAGTATGACGTTAAAATAAAAATAAACACGGTTATAGATAATATAGTTACTACTAACCGACACGTTGTCTTTGACCTTCAAATTCAAGTATATAAAAGCCTCATAATAATACAATTTAACATACACTACAAGAGCATCTATCAAAATGAATCACGTAAGTAGCTAATAGTTTTATGTATTTTTTGTGAGTACGTTGAATTGGAAGAATTTGGTAGTTTTTGATTGGAGAATGTGAACACAGATCAGTAAGTGATGCAATTATGTTGATGAAGTCTAGCATAGTTTTCCTCGTCACTTTACCACAGACTATACCTACTATCAGCAGAAACCGGTATAACAAGGTAAATGCTCTGGTCGCAAGAGTCATCAGAATCCTTTTTGCAAAGATGACACGTCATTTATTTACATAGGTAGTTATTATTGTGAATTGCACTTCTCAGGACAACCAAGGAGGTCGCTTGTTTAACTGGACTTCAAAACAGGAAAATATTATGTAAGGTTGGTCCCGGCTGTCATTTAATTTTGTAGATCTTTGACAGTTGTTACAAGTAATCAGTGTCCCGAATGTCTGACAACCAGTATTACCAAGAAGTATCCATAAAATACTGGCATTCAGCTGCATCCGGTTAGACTGAAAGCTGCCCCAACATGTTGGGAAAAAACACACAGCTCAAATGAGACAACGCTGTTTGAAAAAACACGTTTTTATCTTTGTTTTTGATAATATTTCTAAAAATTTTGCTTCGACAAATCGACGAAGCAATTTTGCGAGCGATAAAATATAAATGAGACCTACCTCTGAATAATGGATCTGCCGAACCTGAAAGAAATTTATAAAATCGGTCTGCAATTGACGGAAAAATAGGTGAAAATACATTTTAAAATACACACAAACGAAAAGTCAATTTGACGGCGTTACTACTCCGTTTCTCACTTCCCACTGTGCCTAGGAAAACACGTTAACCCGTTGGTAGTAGACAGTGCCCAGAAAGTCAGACAGCCAGTCTTGTTTAGGGGTATTAACCATTGCTAAGTGTCTGGCGGAGATCAAACATTCAATCGCTCCACTTAAAATTAGTTATGACTGAACCTCATCATAATTGGAAAAAGCTGTGTAAATGATGATGTCTCTCACTCACTGTCTTTCTAGCTAGCTGTTCAGAAAGAAAAAGAACCGTTTTTTAAAAGAAAACGGAAACCTTCTAGGATCACTTTGTTGTCTTTCGGTTTGTACCCTTTATCTCGGGAACGCATGGAGGTATACAGTTGAAATTATAACTTGATAAGTACTCAAATCTGTGGTTTATTGGAGCTGTGAAAAAATCAGGTAGTCTCTAAGTCTACGACGCAATCAAAAGATATAGACGTTTTCATATCGCTAGCTTACGGAACACTTGGCCGGCTATTGTTTTAATTTTTACCACCTTTGTGTTGGCAAAATCAAAAAATAAATAACTCTATTTTATCTTACTTTAGGTAGCATTCTTCATGCTGCTGGTGTGCGCTATTTTATCAATGGCGAGCGCTGGTATGATTGTAGATCGACCAGCAACAGGTCTACAACCCATTGAGGGCTTGAGGGCAGCTCGCGGGATTCCCGGACAACACCACAGGCATGGTTATGGATACGGCGGCGGGAACAGAGAGAGGGACGGCCGGGCAAAGGAAAAGGGTCATTGATGAAACATACTGTCACACGATGACAAACCTTATCAGGAGTTAAAAGTTGTATCTTATGATAATAAAGCTAAACAGTGTGTTTGTTTTTCGAATGCGCCTATCTGTGGACTTGTTTTTTTTTCAACGGATTTGTTTTTTTTTTACAAGCATCAAATAAAATGTTTGATACATTTTATTTACGGTAACCAACATAGCACTATGAGGTACAGCAATGGTAGCTAAGTAGTGTGACCGACGAATTGCCAAGTCACTGATTTCAAGTTCGAACCCTAGGCATTAACCACACTATAAAGAAATACTTTGAGGTGGCTGGTGACTGGCTATTGCTCACCGTCCACGACTGGCGCCTACGATGGCCGGGAGTCATCTCGTAGCTTCCAACGCTCGGAGCACCTCGCGTGGCAACTGAGTTGTTGAGAGATTCTCTCCCTGAAACGTCCAGCCACCTCCTTCACCAGCATAACCGGTTCACGAAAGAGGTAACTGCTTCCCATTCCCTCTCGGTACTATACTAATCTGGAGGTGATAGTTCTAGTGCGCCTGTACCAACAGGCGGACGAGAACTTTTGCCTCCAGATTCCACAAGTAAGTGGTGTAAACGTAACGTACTTAAATACGTCTTTTTTATGAAAAAGTACAATTATCCTGCAGGTAGCATTTTAGTTTAATTGTTTACAACAAGCACAATGTGTACCATTAATAAATATGAATAAATTTTAAAGAAAATATTATCTTTGGTGAAGCGAGTATTTTTAAATTAAAAAATCAACTTTTTTACGTTACGTTACCTTATCACAGATAATATAATGAATACTGGTTACGTTTACACTGCGAACTCGTTCTAGGGGCCGTGGCTTTTTTTTTATTTTTTTTTAAAACACTTTATCACTTACTTGACATTATATTGCCATACACGCAAACCTCACAGGGTTTATTTATCTGTGTGCTGGCATGCAAGAAAGGGTTACTATAAGTTTTCCTCAATGCTTCACAATTTTATTTGGATTCACGAGGGATACGCAAACTTGTTACCGGTTTCATTGGTTTGTTGTGGTATAAAGCCACGTTTTGTAGCTCGGCACCATAGTAACGAACAAGAACTCAAAATGAAATACGTAAGTGTCAAGTTTTTTATTTCTCGCATTTCGTGAGTCAAAAATAACAGGACTTTGACCCCTTTAAGTATCGCTATTTAGTGACATAATCCTTACTTAATCCTTACTTATCCTTGCTAATATTATAAAAGCGAAAGTGAGTTTGTTTGTTTGTTACCTCTTTGCGCTTTAGTGGCTTAACCGATTTTGATGAATTTTTGTACAGAGATAGTTGGGAACCATGAGATGGACATAGGCTAATTAAAAAAAAGTGGGTTGTGAGGGAGGAAAAGGGAAAACTTAGCTTTGCTATTACAAATCAATAAGGTGCAAGGGGAACTGTGTTACCCCGAAATTAACGCGAGCGAAGCCGAGGGCTTCTATGTTGATAATTAATTTTTATTTTTTATTTTTTTAATTTAGTATTGATACACTAAGAATCCGCATAAAAAAGTGTGTATTCCGATTTCGTATTATTATGCCAAGTAATTTTTTATTCTCGAGAAATGCCTCGTCGTTTGGATGTATATCCATACATCCAAACGACGAGGCATTTCTCGAGAATATGGATATGGATTTGCTATGATTAGGTACTGTAGTTTTTGTCGTAGCGCCTTATTTATTGGAATAGCAAAGCTGTTTTCCCTTTTCTTCCCTCTTTCTCTCACATAAAAAAATTGCCTATGTCCGTCTCCAGGGTACCAACTATCTCTGCACCAAAATTAATTAAAGTCGGCTTAGCCATTTAGGCGTGAAGACGTAACAAACACACAAACTCACTTTCGCTTTTATAATATTAGTAAGGATAAGTACTTAAAGTTAATCAAGTATTTTGACTTGATTCGCGAGGTTTTCGGCATGTGGGATGTGGATTTGTGGACTCAGCGATCACCGAACCTCGATGAATACCTAAGGAAGCTCTCGTTAGGCAGCTGGATCAAAGGGTTGATACAGAAAGCGATACTCTTGGACACGGCTCGTATTGTTAGGAGGTTCCTTTCTCTGGAGCCCTGACCGCAGGTAGCTTGGATCCTATACCAAATACCTAAAACAATAACATTTAACAATAAAACTACAATAAAAATACAAAAAATACTTCTATTTTTGTATTTTTAAATGTTATTGTTTGATAAGAGTAAAAATAAATAAACAGAATTACACTTGCATCGAGATGTGATTGCGGTGGATAAGTGGGTGGCCTCACCCCGCTTCAGACTGGCACAAAGAGACTGGCGCAAACCTGTATTGCTTGACATGTATGGCAGAGAAAGGAGTTTCACGAACGCATTTTCCGGGTCCGATGCAGACCAACAAGCGGGGACCAATTTGGAGAAACAGTGACGGTTTTGTCTGTGCAATCATGCACGTATATTATTTTTCGTTTTCATAATTTGAAAACGAAAATCTACTGGAGATTCATTATAATTGTTGACGCGGTTGATATCTTGACATATTATTATGTCGGGCATACTACCGTCCCGGCGAATAGATTCATCACATGTCTCCGGGTGTTCTCATCTAGCTAACTGAGAGGACATTCATGGACACAACCTTGTAGGCAGGACTATCCATAATTGGAACGGCCGTACTATAGCTATGAACCCGACCCATTTGTCGAAAATGTCAATATGGATTGATACTAGTACAATGTAATATTGTCATTTTCACTGACAGGACTATTGGGGATAATAAAACTGATATATTGATAGTAGATCGATCAGAGCAGCGCGCAATGATTGTTAACATGTTCCGCGTGACGGGGACCTAGTGAAAGCCAAGAAAGATAAACGAAATATGTACCTACTTATACTAAGTAAAATGAATGCATGTGACAATAATATCATTCTTTTTATGCCATCCAACAGGAATCGTCTAACATTCTATATTCACGAGTAGGTGGTTCTTTTTATATTGTACCATGTTTAATTTGTATGTTTTCATATTTTTCTTAATGATTATTGTAAAGTTTTACACAAATATACAAACTAATACACGACTATTTTTAATTTTTTATTCAATAATGAAGTTACACCTTACATACTAAATAACACTGCTTACACCTGAAGTAATTCCAGAAAAATAGGAAAACGATTGTCGTCTCCCTGAACATCTCGAAGGCCTTCGATAGGGTTTGGCATGATAAACAAGTTTTCATCGTAAGGGTTGCCTACTGGTTTTCGAGAGTGGATATCGAAGTTCCTGAGAGAACGGTCAATACGAGTGATAATTTATGGCTGCTCGTATAAATGCCGGAGTTCTTCAGGCGTTAGTACTCTCTGCAACTTCTTTTTTGTTGCAAATTAATGGCCTGTTAAAGCTATCTTTGGGTGCCTACGTCAACGACAGTGTGGTTATAGAGATTTACATATCATGCCAATCTGGCCAAGTTCGATGCCGCCAAGACCCAGGCGTGTCTTTTCTACGCCAAGATGAGGCCTGGTAGCGGAGGCCTTTTGACCTGGCACCTACTTTTTGAAATGTATACGTCCCTATGTACACTGCCTCATCATTGCTAAACATCAGCGGCGAGTGTGACCTATGTCGAGCATGGTCTGCGGTTTGTCACTCCGCCTATCGACGGATATGCAATGGCGGCGAACGAGGTAACCTATTCATACCTACACGAGGGACTTAATGGTGTCTTGTTTGTTCCAGTTCGCATTCATCGCACTGTTGATTTGCGCCTTCGTGGCACTGGCGAGTGCCGGTGGCGGCGGCGGTGGCGGTGGCGGTGGTGGCGGCGGAGGTGGTGGCGGTGGCGGCGGCGGCGGTGGTGGTGGCGGCGGCGGTGGCGGCGGAGGAGGCGGTGGTGACGGCAACGCCGGCAGATCATTCTATTCACACATAGCAAACTGGTAGGTTCTAAATTAATCTAAAAGATACTTACCTACTGCCTCTCCATGGAAGCCGTCTTAACACTCCCGTACCATCGGATGCCGACCTACCTTCTTCGTGGGATCCCCGGTCGCTCTGGAGAGTGGAACAGTGTGGTCGTGCGGTGTCCCTCAGGGATCTGTCTTGGGGCCGTTCCTGTGGGACATCGGTTACGACTGGATGCTGTGCGCCGACCTCCCTCGGTGTAGTCGGTGTCAGCGTGGTTTGCTGCGTTGACGACACGCTCGTTCTGGCACAGCGGGGGTCGCACCAGGTGGCCGACATAATGACACGCGGGGTTGCGAAAGTCGCGGAGAGGATCCAGCTCTAGGTGGCATTGCACAAATCCGAAGCTATGGTCTTTCATGGCCGCGGAAATACGCCACAGCTGTTCGCATCGGCGTCGGGTCGATGATGAAGTACCTGGAAATCGTCCTTGACAGCCGGTGGAATTTCGTGGAGAATTTCCGACGTTTGGCTCCCAAACTCGAGCAAGCCGGGACTGCTTTCAAGCGGCTGGAGTCGTGTGGTCCATGGCCCTTTACGGGGCCCCGGTATGGGCGCGTTCCTTAGGGCGGCGTGCCGCCCACTATCTGGTTACGCACACCACACCCCAAAAGGTGGTAGCCATCACGCTAATCCGAGGCTACCGCGATAGTCCTCTTTTTATTTATTTTTTCTGTTACCGCACACACAAAATTGATAATGAAATAAAACGATATTATGTTTAATTTTGGATAAACAATGTCAGACAGTGGTTTACTATTTTGTATTATTATTATTGAATACCCCCCAAAATATGTATGGGCAAAATATCGAAAAGTTTGACGGCACGGTTGACGCAGTGGCTGAGGATCGACTGCTGCGCTGCGTGTCGCGGGTTCGATTCCCGCACGTAACAAATATTGGAAGTTGATTCGGGTATGGCTGTTAGTGTATGTGAGTTTAAATGTTACTACTAAGTATACATATAAGAGAAATTCCCAGTGTAGAACAACGATTTTTTTTTTATAATTATGCCCTAATGCTTATCTTTAAACTGACTTTTTTGTTTCAGTTTCGGTCGGTACTGTTGACTTGCGCCTTCGTGGCACTGCCCAGTGGCGGAGGCGGCGCACTATGAAAAATGTGGGTCATTAACTGATCAAAAACTATTTGTTTTTTATTTTTCATTTCTTTTATATATTCAGTAAACTAACTTACTTACTTAACAGTTACTTGTGCATTGTAGATATTTTAATATTTTCTTCTTGTAAGTAGCATTTTTTATGTTCACTTGTATTTTTAATCATTTCTTGTAATTCAAAGTCGTAGACACTTCTTTATTTCATGTTTTATAATGTTGTTATTAAAATCATTAATTTCTTGTAACTATTTGTATAAATAACTGTGTACATTTATTATCATCATAATTTTATTTTTATAATATTTGCATAAGTGACGTCTTTTGTTGGATTTTCTTTTCCTGTTTCATAAAGAAAATATTATATAAGAAATTGTTTATAAAAAAAAAAAACTAGGCTTAACTAAGGTCGTAACTTATATAATATTTGACTTAAGATTGTTTTTCCCGTCCTACAAAACATTTTCAAAATCTGAGCAGATAGGTCTAGAAGGTTTGGTTCCCTACAAAAGGCACCAGGCGGACAAGTATGAGGCTGTTTGTTTTCAGCTTTTGATCTGAAAGAAACTTGTACATTATTTCAATAGAATCTTTAATGTAAGCTTTGAGGGCACGGTACTAAAGCATAGTCCACTCCTCTCCCCTTTTTGCGGCGTCTGAGGGCCATTGTGGAGCTGTCATGCTGCGGTTAATCGTCGTATAGGGGCATGCGTGAGGGGAGCTTCCAGTCATCGTGCAGCCTAGAGCTGCCTATGGACGCGTCGAATAAGAACACGCCTAAGGGGTCTCAAATCACTATTGTCCCGTGGCGTATTTCCAATATGTACTTGGCTAGAACACAAGGGTGTGTACGCGACTAGTACTACGAAATTACTTTTTAATCAAAGTCTTCCAAAGTACAGCAGTACGCAAATACTCGCGTATACTTTGTAGTGGCCAAAGTAACTAGCTTTGCTCCAAAATATACAGTGCTAGTCCGCATGCAACTAATCATGTATAGATTGGAATAGGCGCGAAAAACTTAACGATTCCAATCTATACGCGAGCAGTTGCATGCTCGCCACTTTGATTTGTTGACCTCTCTTAGGGCCTATGCACACCACGTTTTATAAACGCGCCGTCGACGCGCGTTTTGGGAACGCGCGTCGCCGGCGCGTTTTTATCCTGCAGAGCAGTTTGTTGTCGTTTGTATCGATACAAACGCGCGGCACCGGCGCGTGTGTATCGATACAAACGCGCGGCACCGGCACACACGCGCGTTTGCATCGCGTCTGTATCGCTACACACGCGCGTTTGTATCGCGTCTGTATCGCTACACACGCGCGTCTGTATCGCTACACACGCGCGTGTGTATCGAATAATCCGGCAATCGTGAATTCCACGATATTGGCCGGTTTTGAATTTCAGTTATGAAGTTTTCTGTGTCGAAAGGCTCCATTTTTTTGTTCCAAAGACGTGCGGTGCACCAAATCGCTCGATTGCTACTAGCGTAGTTTCACACTTCCCTTTCCCTCGTAGCGTTTGTATCGATACAGACGCGCCGGTGCCGCGCGTTTGTATCGATACACACGACAACAAACTGCTCTGCAGGATAAAAACGCGCCGGCGACGCGCGTTCCCAAAACGCGCGTCGACGGCGCGTTTAAAAGACGTGGTGTGCATAGGCCCTTAGATATTATACTGATTGTTGCATCTGCGTATCTATTCTAAATATTGCATCGTTTTTCGGCACGTGCTGTTAAGATAAGATTGCAAAAAAAGACATTATTTTTAGTAGGTTACCCGACATTCAACTATTTAGATTAGGTTAAAATCTTAAAAAATGGGTAGGTTAGGTTAGGTTAAAACCGTGACGCACGAGCCGAGCGAGCGGGCGGTGCCGCGGTAGCGGCCGGCCAGTGGCAGAAACGACTTCCAATAATAGAAAAAAGATATTGGTTTTTGTAGGTTACCCGAAACTGAACTGTTTCAATTAGGATAATTGCTTATTGAATTAAATGATATTACTTCAAATTCAATTAAATAATAATTTAAAAACCTGCCAAGAGCGTGTCGGTCCACGCTCAGTGTAGGGTTCCGTAGTTTTCCGTCCGTCACAATAATTAAGTGTTCCCACTTATGAGTTTAAAGGTGGAGGAGCGTGCAACATTGCACGCTCCGCGAGTCCGCGGCAGGCGCTCCGGCTCCGACTTGTGACGGTTTTTAGCGCGAACACAAAAGGGAGCGCTCAAACCTCGACGACTAATTAGATTATGCACTCAGAAATAAAATTACGAATATATTTAAGGTGCAACTTACTTTACCACGGTAGGTCATGAAAGCACGGAAAATCTTAACATCGAATTTTAAAAAAATTACGTCATTACACAACGCCATCTATCGAACCATTTATGAACTGGTTTTACCTTAACATTTTAACGGCGTTAAAAAAAATAGTTTTGTTCTAAATTGCCTTAGCATGTTCTTAATAAAAGTTTTATGTAGTTATAAGATACCGCCAATGCCAAGGAGAGACCAACCGAACAATTCGGTAATACCCGATCTAATGTAATAAGTTCCTACAGCGCCATCTCTCGGGGAATTGGGTTACTAATTAATACAAAGATGTGCAAGAAGTTTTCGGTGGTAATTTTGGATTGCGAGAACCGATTTCAATAATTCTTTTTTTGTCTGAAAAAAGATACGTTCAGGATAATAAAATATGTAAACGAAGTCAAAAAAAATGCTTGCATATACGATTATACTACAAACTTAGTCCAGAAATTAAGCTAATAGTAACATACAACTATGTTTTAAAATAATTAAATCAATGTGTCTATTTGATTATGGTGTTTAAAATACATTTTGGCATTATAAATACAATTCATACCATTTGCATATACCATCTAACCTAGTGACCCAAAAGACCCAAAAACTTATTTTCTTCTTAATTCCTATAGAATTAAAAAAAAAATCTGTCTGATATTAATATGTGCGTGTTTTATCTATTAAACAACACGTAAATGGTTACTGTTCACATTTGGCCCAACGATGTATGGATTTCTGGCGATCTCATTTAAAAAGTGCATACTACAAAGTATACGCGAGCAGTTTCCTATGGCTGCGTTCTGGCCATGTATACAATGTAAATACGCTGCCCCGTGAACTGCCGTCAGACGTCATCGCGCTACGCGTGATGTTTACGACGTTGGAAGCATGCGACCATATTCGTCCGTCACAGATATGCTACATTGCATCACTCTGTCTGTTTTCTACAGCTGGATGTGTGCAGCGCCCTACACCGTGGACTCTTTGAATCCCAAGTTTTTATTTTTGTTCTAGTTTATAAAATACGTGCCTTACGACCATACCAATAGAACAGTTGATGTTTTGTATAGACATACTGCATATTTGAACTAAGTTTACATTTAAACGCACTAAAGTTTGCTAGCGGTTTTACTCGTGCTTTTATTTGCGATTCTGTCCTAATATCTCACTTATATTTTAGTTTCCCTTGAGTGTACCCAGTTATTTTCGCTTTTTTAAACCTTAAATAACTAAATTAATAGTAATACTAATACAATAAAAATACATCAAAAGAAAATATTGTTTTTTTTTTTAAATAAAGCGGGTATGCGTTGCAATAGAGAGCCACCGCCTGCTGGGGTCGCGGGTTGTTCGAAAGAGTTACGTCGACCCCGGAACATAAAGGGCAAAAGAAGGAACATAGGTGGGTTTTAGTCAGTAAAAGTCTGACACTCCCCCCGCTCCGCCCTCAGCGGGGGAAGTTATTTGATGATTTCCCATCCGTAAAAAAGGACCAGTCACACCCCAACGATCACTGTTCCCGATACATGGTTCACATCGACACCATACTTACTTCTAGATTCCATACATGCTAGTGGCGCCATCAATACTTGTTTAAATGTAAATCTATCGTCTTGAAACTGATTAATAGAACATTTTTAGTTATGGATAATTTTAAATAAATTAGGGTACAGTATGTACAGTGTTTTCATGCAGGTGACATTATGTCGTTGAAAATAGTGTAATAACGATTGTATGAATTATAAAGAGTGTCGGCGATGAACGCAGAAAAGGGTTTTTTGTTTTGTTACGAGAAAAACCAAATCGGCGCCGGGACAAATTAGTAGAACTACAGAATGTGTAATTACTGACAACAAAATCTTCTAATTCAGGAGATATAAAGTGCGTCGATGATTGAGACATACATCCTTTCAAAGCTAGTAAAAGACGTTTCTGAGAACGACGGACGACTTTGGCATCGACGAGACATGTCTGCTTTCACCATTAAGGATTATAGTCGTGAAGATTTTGTCTTTGGATCTGCCCGGTTAAGCAGACGACAACCTCCTAGGTTGAACTGCGAGAAGCCATTTATAAAAAAAAACTTCGGATCTTAGCAGACAAATCGTTTAAACCCATTATGACGAATACCATCAACTGTGAACTTTGGCATACGATAGGACATGTCTACTTACCCTTTTAAAGATAATAATTGAGAAGTTATTGTCTTTAAGACTTAGCAAAGAGTTCGTTCCAACTTATAATAACTAATGCTACCAACTGTGAACTTTGGCTACGATGGGAAATGTCTGCTACCCCGCTCAAAAATTACGGTCAAGTGATGAAAGCTTTATACTGCCAAAAATTCGGAGTAACACAGTTCCCCTTTCGTGATTTTCAGGTACCTGCTACCTGTAGTTTTTGCCCTTGCGCCTTATTTATTGTGTATTGTGTTTAATAACAAATCTACGTATTCCCTTTTCTTCCCGCTTTCTACCTGATTTTCTACCTGATTTCTCACTTTAAAAAAAATTGCCTATTGCTCCAGGGTCCTAACTATCTCTGTACCAAAATTCATCAAAATCGTTTTAGCCATTTAGGCGTGAAGACGTAACAAACAAACAAACACACTTTCGCTTTTATAATATTATTAAGAATAAAAGGAAGAATACGATTTATAAAAAGCATTTTAAGCCATTTTAATGAGGTTTGTTAAATAGGCAAGCATCAAATACAACAATTGAGTTGAGTGTCGCAGAATGAACAACAACAAAGCTTCTTGGACCAGTATTCATAGAAGTCTACACGATCTCCTTTCGATTATGGAAAAAAACAACAACAAAACCTGTGGTTTTACCAGTAACAACTTTGTTTGGTTGTATCTCTATAACGAAAATGTTGTCAGTTACAAAACTTGTTTATACGCATGCTTTTGATAAAACAGGTATTAAATGAAGCCGGATTTTGAAAAGGAAATGGCGAACTATAGGCAGAGCCAAAATATTCAAACTCCTTTATTATTATTTTTTTTAATATTTCCCAATGACAGGCCTGTTGGTCTAGTGGTTAGTGGCCCTGACTGCTGAGCCGGAGGTCGTGGGTTCGATTCCCACCCAGGACAAACTTTATGTGATGAGCATGATTGTTTGTTCTGTGTCTGGGTGTGATTTATCTATAATATGTATGTATTTATAAATTATATAAGTATGTATATCAGTTGTTTGGTTACCATAACACAAGCTGTTTAGCTTGGGATCAGATAGCCGTGTGTGAGTTGTCCCAAGATAAAAAAAAAATGCTGCGTACGTATACGTAACTGGGTAGTAGTACAGTAAGTCCTAGGTCGTTTTGCCTTCTAGCCGGCCTTGGCGATGTAAACCATCCTTGGAGCCTTGCGTGAAGAATCTTGCCCAGCAGTAATTGTGCAAGCGAACGAACAATGCATAAAAATGTGAATCTGTCTTTTCGAGAAATGTACAAAATATTTTTTAAAACAATAACATGGAACTTCCTTTGATTATACACATAATTATTATAATATGCAGTATATTAGCAGATCCTTATCGACCACTACAAAAAAGGTGATAATTTGTTTTTCATAATCGTCTGCAAAATCCATAATTACTGTTTAAAACAGCAAGTTCTCATCAAGTAAATATTTTATTTTTACATATCTTTATTTGGGTTCCGTACCCAAATTGTACTCAGCTGTCCGTTCGTCTGTCTCCAGGCTGTATCTTAGAACCACTACTATCCCTACTTCCATATATATATATATATATATATATATATATATATATATTATATATATATATATATATATATATATATATTATATATATATATATACATAATATTATAAAAGCGAAAGTGAGTTTGTTTATTTGTTTGTTTGTTTGTTACCTCTTCACGCTTTAATGGCTAAACCGATTTTGATGAATTTTGGTACAGAGATAGTTGGGAACCAGGATACGGACATAGGCTAATATTTTTTGAAAAAAGTGGGATGTGAGGGAAGAAAAGGGAAAACTTAGCGTTGTTATTACAAATCAATAAGGCGCAAGGGGAAATGTGTTAGGTACTCCAAATTTAACGCGGGCGAAGCCGCGGGCGAAAGCTAGTAATATTATAATTGCAAATGTTTGTGAGGATGAATGGATGTTTGTTACTCTTTCACGTCAAAACGGCTAAACGGATCTTGATGAAATTTGGCACAGAAATAGATTATAGTCTGGAATAACACATACGATACTTCTATTTTCAATATCAACAAATACTAAAAAACAGAATAAAACAAATATTGACGGGGCTACCATACAAAAAACTTGTGGTTTGTAGTTTTACACATAATTCTACGGAAGCCTTCGTGGGCAAGTCAGGCTCACACTTGGCCGGTTTAAAATTAGCCTGTATGACATTCTACTGGAAAGATTTATTAAAATCTTGCCACATCTTCACAAATCCTCGCATTTATTTTATTATTGGTTCACCACACACACACCACATCCACATTGGTTTTATGCTATGCAAGTAACATGCGAAAAGTAATACTTATATATTATAGCAACAATCACTTAAAGGTAAACACCGTATGCATTGAAAATTTCAATTGTCTAACTATATCAGGGTTCATGAGCTACAGCCTGATGACAGACAGACATTGGGTGATTTCCCACACGAAAAAAAAAAGGGTCCGAAACCCAAAAAAGTATATTAGGATTGTAACTAATTTGTCCTTTATTTGTAATTTTAACTTATGCGTGACTATACATACTCGTCCTCCTTGAGAACCTCCTCCTTTTGCCGTCGATTAAAATTTGATGTCACCTTCATAGTTCAATTAACACTTCTTTTTTTTTCTTTTTGTAAACGATAGATCCTATACATTTATATTTTCCTTAAATTTGGTGACCTGGTGACTCCATCGTTCTTAAATATTTAGTATATAAAGGTACGTAAAGCAATATATTCATCAGTGTTCTGTGAAAATTACAACAATGAAATACGTAAGTATCTTTCTTACTCATACGTATATGTTTTATGTCGGGAAACAGACATTTATCTAATAAGACAAAGATAAGTGATAAAAGTGTAAAGTGATTATTTTTAATTTTAATGCCAAAACTTTAAAATGCTTCATAAAGGGATCCCAATTCATTCGGAAAGTGAAATAGAGTTGTGGAACCACCAATGTCGCAAGCTTCAGCTAAAACAGTTTTTCGTTAAGACTATGCAGAACAAAATGTAATTTTACTGTTTAGAGTAAATTTTCATTTAGTTTAAATGAGTGTTAAAAAATATTGTTTGCAATATTGTTACTACGGAACCCTGTGTATGTGAGTCACACTCGCACCTGGCCGGTTTGTTTTTGTTACAGTTAGTTTGGCCAAGTCCGTGATTAGACCTGTTGTACTGTATGGTTCAGAATTTTGGGCTGTAAAAAAGGTGTATGAAAAAAGATTATTTAAAAAAAACGTGGTATAGAAGGGAGAAAGAGGGAAGAAAGGAAAAACTTTACTTTGTTATTACAATCAATAAAGCGTAAGGGCAAAAACTACAGGTAGCAGGTACCTGCAAATCAGGAAAGGGGAACTATGTTACCCCGAATTTAACGCGAGCGAAGCCGCGGGCAAACGCTATTTATTGTATAAACACAAATTGTTTTTGATTAAATGTGAAACCCTAAAGACATGCGCTGCCATTGGTAAAAAATATATAGCCGGCTATACGGATTTGAACAGTTGTTTATTGTTATCCGTAGTGAAATAAAAAGAAAATTAGCCGTCGTTGTGATGAATGAGAAAAAGTACGTGTGTAAAATACATTGCATATCCTAGTCTTAGTGCAATAAGAGCCAGGTTTCGTGGAAGTGTCTTGGACATTATTTTGAACTTCTTTAAATCATGTTATACTTTTCCAGGTTGTGTACATCGGCGTTTTGGTGTGCGCTATGCTTGCCCTTGTGCGAGGCGAGCCGCTGGGGAGAGTCCAGCGCAGTCCTGTACCCATCGCAGACCCAGGACCAGATCCACACCATCACCATCACCATCATCATGACCACGACTTTGGCTTCGGGGGTCATGGGCACTATGGGCACCATGGAGGTCATGGAGGCTATGGGCACTATGGGCACCATGGAGGTTATGGGGGCTATGGGGGGTATGGGGGCTTTGGGGGAGGCGTGTTTGGCTGGATCGGTTAAAATGAGATGAATAATAAATATTAATTTTCATCCCACCATCTCGGAAAGAGTATTTTTAATCTTCAATATCTGAGTGGAAAAGCCGTTTTTATTCTCTAGAGGATAAAGTAAATCGAATTTAGAACATCGTGTGCACTAAGTTTGTGAATTAAAAAAACATTAAACCGATTTACTGCTACCTCTATGGTGCCGAATTTATCATACAACTTTTTTTTAATTTGTTAAAATCTCAGACTCGGAACCTTCTTGGTGTTTGTTCAATTTGCTTTGTACGCGGTTCTTTACGCGGCATTTTTTCACGTCATTGTTAAACCTTATATTAAAAACAAGAAACTTGAAAACAAGTGAAAAAACTGAAATAAGTGATTCTAGTACCAAACAAAAATATTACACTCAATTTAAATAACTGTAGCAACGTTACTTTAAAATTTTCTTAATTATACCTTACTATTATTTTGTTATAATTTAAAGATTATTCTGTAATACTTACCTGTTATAATGTAGTAATTAATACATAAACTGAAATAAAAGTGTACCTATCTTGTGATTGTTAACGTTTTTTTTTTGCATTTAGGTATTTCCTCGCTGAGGTGGAATGAAAAGTTACGTGTTGCACTCGAGTGCAAAGATTTTTCACCTCGTGCTCTTTTGATTGCTAACGCTAAGGAATTGCTAACGCTCAGGATTCTAATTTTGAATCACTCGCTGCGCTCGTGATTCAATTTTAGAATCCTTCACTTGCTCGGTCATCAAAATTGAACACGCGGTTAAAAAGCAACTTTGCACTCTTGTATAACAAATAACTATTATCGATTTTAATTCTTAAGTTACAAAGTATTAGCCTAAATCACTAGGTTTTGTTATACAAATATTAAAATTACTTTGGTAAAGTATTTCTGCAATTTTATTTTTTTCACATATCCTGTCTATGTATCTGTTACCCTTTCTTTTCAGTTTTCTTTTTAACTGAATGGATAGCTATTACGGATGAGGTAGACTGCAAACGGGCAGTGCACGGCACGGTTGGCGCAGTGGCTGAGGGATCAACTGCTGCGCTGCGTGTCGCGGGTTCGGAACACGGATTCTCGCACGGAACAAATATTTGTATGACCTGCAGATAGTTGTTTCGGGTCTGGCTATTTGTGTATGTGAGTTTATATGTTTTTAAACGCACCCACGATACAGGAGGAGAAATTCCTAGTGTGGGGCAAAGTATTTATAAAAAAAAAAATGCGAGCGTCCTATTTATATGTTTCTGTGAATCATAAATAATGGTGATCAGAAACACAGCGTTAGCCCATACTGTAACCTTTGGTAGGTTACAGTATTGTCTTTCATGTTTCTTTGAAAAGGAATGTTACAGCAAGACTTAACTTCACACTAATTTGAGCCTAGGTATTAACTTAATGAAAGAAGGTTGAAACCCTTACCCTTACCCTACTACAACTACGCAAAAAAAGGTCTATGATTTTGACGAATAGTATATAATTATGTACATACAAATGTTCACCTGTTTCATCATAACTTCTGAACTGCTTATCATAATTTACATATGAAGTGGTACTCGCATAAGGAGGTGACTGCTTCTCATTCCCTCTCGCTCCGAACCATTGATTGAAAGACGCGAGAGGACGCGAGAGGACGCGAGAGGACGACGCAACCGAAAATGAATTTTTACATATTTTTAAATATTGCCCCACACTAGGAATTTCTCCTATATCGTAGGTGCGTTCACAAACATTTAATCTCACATACACTAACAGCCAGACCCGAAACAACTATCTGTAAGCCATACAAATATTTCTTCCATGCGGGGATCGAACCCTCGACACGAAGCGCAGCAGTCGATCGCTCAGCCTCTGCGCCAACCGTGTCATCAAATTGCCTAGTAAGCACATTTAAAAAATGTATACTAATATTGTTAGTTACTCTAAGGCTTTGCTGCATGTACCCATTATTAAAGAACAACTTTTTAAATCACGCCTCCTTCGAACAACGCGTACTGTATAACAAAAAACACGTACTGTTTAACCCAAAATAGCATTAGTGTATTCTTTATGTGATATATGTGCCTACCTATAAGTACCTACTCCTTTTTAGGGTTCCGTAGTCAACTAGGAACCCTTATAGTTTCGCCATGTCTGTCTGTCCGTCCGTCCGTCCGTCCTCGCTTAATCTCTGTGACCGTTAGCACCAGAAAGCTGAAATTTGGTACCAATATGTATATCAATCACGCCGACAAAGTGGTAAAATAAAAATTTGAAAAAAACGTTTTATTAGGGTAGCCACCCTATATGTAAAGTGGGAAGTGATTTTTTTTTAATTTCAACCCTAACGTGTGATATATTGTTGGAAAGGTATTTAAAAATGAATAGGGGTTTAATAAGATCATTTTTTGATAATGTCAATAATTTCGGAAATAATCGCTCTAAAAGTAAAAAACAATGTGTCCCCCCCCCCTCTAACTTTTGAACCATAAGTTTAGAAAATATGAAAAAAATCTGAAAAGTAGAACTTTATAAGGACTTTCTATGAAAATCATTTTGAACTTGATTGACACAACAGTTTTTGTACAAAAAAGACAAAAAGTTGCACAAAATAATATCTGGACTAAGTTTGTAGTATAATCGTATATGCAAGCATTTTTTGTAACTTTGTTTACATATTTTATTATCCTGAACGTATCTTTTTTCAAACAAAAAAAGAATTATTGAAATCGGTTCTTGCAATCCAAAATTACCACCGAAAACTTCTTGCACATCTTTGTATTAATTAGTAACCCAATTCCCCGAGAGATGGCGCTGTAGGTACTTATTACATTGGATCGGGTATTACCGAATTGTTTGGTTGGCCTCATAACTGGGAACACTTATTGTGACGGACGGGAAACTACGGAACCCTACACTGAGCGTGGCCCGACACGCTCTTGGCCGGTTTTTACACGATGTATCGTATCTTTGGAACTTAGCGAACAGATTGTTTACATGATGAGACCCACTCAAGAATTATGGCTGTAAGGGAATTCCTATGTTAACCAGTAATAAAGTGATGAAGGCTGCATATTGCCCACACTAGTATATATCGTTTGTACATAATCATGTATCTTATGTTTTCTTTTATATAAAAGGAATAATCCAATTTACCAAAAGCATTTTTTGCGATTTCCATGAGGTTAGGTGAATGCGCAAGCATCAATAACATCACAGCTTTTAAGACCAGTGTTCATAGAAGTCTGACAGATTCCATTTAGATTATCAAAAATAGACAATATTTTCGTAGTTATAACCTAACCCAAAAAACGCTCAAATCTCTATGCTCTTCTATGTTCTTCCCCGAATAATTACAAAACCTAATGCAAATAAAGAAAAACCTACTAGGTATTTGCAAAATCCATAAATTACATCAAAAACAATGTAAAACCACAGATTTTGTATTATACAAAATCTGTGGTTTTACCAGTCACTCAGATCCAATCTGTCCCTCCCCCCCCCCCCCCCGCTCCCGCGACCCCCTAAGCCGAGGCTCGTACCCCAGAGGGGATGCCCTTAGCGTATAGTCGCTTAGTTTGTAAGTTTTTTGCCCTGGCTGTATGTCTTAATTTTTTAGGCATCTACAGGAATCGCCGGTTAAGTAGACGACAACCTCCTACTTAGGTTGAACTGCGATATGCCTTCAGAATAAAAAACGGTTTTACCAGTAACAACTTTGTTAGGTTGTAGCTCCGTAACGAAAATGTTGTCTCGTACAAAACTTGTTTCAAGCACTCATGCTTTTGATAAAACAGGTATTCAGTGAAGCCGGATTTCGAAAAGAAAATGGCGGACTTTAAGCAGGTCCAAAATATTCAAACGGCTTTATTATTATTTTCAATTTGTCCCGATGCTGTGCAAAGGCTAATTCTGTCTACGAATTATTTTGCCCACTTGCAGTTCGCACCTCAGTAGTAGTGCAGTAGGTCCTAGGTCGTTTCGCCTTCTAGCCGGCCTTGGCGATGTTAACCACCCCTGGAGCCTTGAAGAATCTTGCACAGCGGTAATTGTGTAAGTTGAGGACTAAAAATGTAAATTGTCTAACTATCACGCTTCATGTGATAGAGCCTGGTGACAGACGGACAAACGGACGGCCTGAGTCAGTAACAGGGTCCCGTTTTACCCTTTCTTACTGAACCCTAATTAAGATACTGTGAAATTAATATTTAAGTACTTAATGAGAATTTTTGAGGTGGCTGTTTTTGAACAGTAATTATAGATTCATTTGCAAAAGAATAATATGAAAAACAAAATATCCCCCTCTTTGAAGTGGTCATTAGGGATCTGAAAATATACTGCACATTATTATGTGTACAATCAAAGGAAGTTCCATGTTATTGTATTGAAATATATTTCTCAAAAAAAAAAATATATTTTTCATCATTTTTGAATAACATAATTAAGCATAAAAGAATAATGCAATTACAACCTCCTTCTTTTGCCGTCGATTAAAAGTTGATGTCACCTTCATTTTCGGTAAGTTCAATAAACACTTTTTTTTTCTTTTTGTATTCGATAGATCCTGGTGACTCCGTCGTTCACAAATATTTAGTATATAAAGGTACGTAAAGCAATATATTCATCAGTGTTCTGTGAAAATTACAACAATGAAATACGTAAGTAATCTTACTTCATTGAAAAGCTATTAGAAGTTTCACAAACAGTAAAAAAGTAGTACCTAAACATATAAAATTGTTTATTATTTTGAGGTTTTTTTTTGTTTCGTAAAACAGGCTTTTAGCTTAAATCTAATAAGACAAATACAAGTGACATCAGTGTTAAGTGATTATTTTTTATTTCCATACCAAAATTGAAAATGCACCTTATATTAATAAAGGTAGACCAATTCATTCGGAAAGTGAAACAGATTTATGGAATCTTGGGAGAGGGCTCTGGCTCCTGTAACACAAGTCTTTCACGTAGCACAGGAGTCACCTCGGAGCAAAGCTCTTCATCCTCTATACAACAAGGGAGGATCCTCCGACCAAACGGGTGTCATGTCTGGTGGGCCACTGCCCGACAGTTTTTCGTCGGGTATATACGCTTAACTCTCGAAACCCTTTACTTGCGAGATGAAGGAATTCACAGTTAGTTCTTCAGTGGTTGCATAGATGGCGCTGTATTACTTTTTGCCGTAGTAGGAATTGTAGTATCGTTCCTTAGGTATACTGTTTTCGGTGGCATAGTGCGGGTGACATGTTACGATTTATGATCATGAGTGACTTTACCCTAAATCACATAATTGTAAAAAACTAGCCATCATAGCAATACATCCCATCACTAATATATCTTTTCATCGAATGTCCCTCGTACAATGCGGAACAGCGAAAACAGTATAGCAACGTAAACTACAGCCGTAACTTTTGTTTTTTAGGGTTCCGTAGTCAACTAGGAACCCTTATAGTTTCGCCATGTCTGTCTGTCCGTCCGTCCGTCCGTCCGTCCGTCCTCGCTTAATCTCTGTGACCATTAGCACTAGAAAGCTGAAATTTGGTACCAATATGTATATCAATTATCAATCACGCCGACAAAGTGGTAAAATAAAAATTTGAAATAGTAGATTATTAACCAAGGGGATAAAGCAGTGTCTTCTGTCGTTTGTGACGATTTAAATCGCGAGTGTAACGAAGGACTCGAGGTTTACTCCCGAGCGTAGCGAGGGTGTTAAAAACTTAAATCACGAGCGAAGCGAGGGATTTATGACGAGTCCTGAGTGTAGCGAGAGATTTAAGTTTACCCAAGACTAAGACAGCTTTATCACCGAGGAAAATACTCTACTTTTCGTACCATTTCCGAAAAAATAACACAGGAATAATATGAGATAAGCATTTATTAAAGATAATGACATTAAAAGTAAAAGTTAAGATTCGAACATTGGTCCAATTTTTTATAATGAGAGCTACACTTTTGTTTGGTACATTTATTGTTGATGAGTATGATTGCGGCAGCATTTGCCCTGATGGAATCCGACAATACACTGTCACTGTCGCTTTGATTTATCAATGTATTTTTAAAACATTAACTTATTTATAAAAATAAACTTAACGTTTATGTATTTGAAGAAAACAAAATCGTGGGAAATTCCTAGACTAATATGTTTTGTCGGAAAAACAAAGGTATCAAGCTCATACGACCTCGTTGGTTTTGGTAATTTTATTTAATAATCATAACTGCATATTAATTGCGTGTTCCTTTCCAAAAAAGATGCTTAATGCTTTATATACCTACAAACTCAATGGTGTAAACACAGATGTAGTTCAGTATTAAGTATTCCAATTTTAAATCACATTCTCTCCCTAGGGGATGAATGAAATTCAGTACAATTTTCTTTCCCTGTTTTTGACAGATCAAAAATGACTATTGTTATGTTCGCTTTTTGTGGCATAGAATGTCACTTTTTTGAGCAAGTGGTACGAAAAAAATGTTTTATTAGGGTAGCCACCCTATATGTAAAGTGGGAAGTGATTTTTTTTAGATTCAACCCTATCGTGTGATATATTGTTGGAAAGGTATTCAAAAATGAATAGGGGTTTACTGAAATCATTTTTTGATAATGTCAATAATTTCGGAAATAATCTCTCCAAAAGTAAAAAACAATGTGTCCCTCTAACTTTTGAACCATAAGTTTAGAAAATATGAAAAAAATCTGAAAAGTAGAACTTTATAAGGACTTTCTATGAAAATTATTTTGAACTTGATTGACATAACAGTTTTTTCGTACCACTTGCTCAAAAAAGTGACATTCTATGCCCCAAAAAGCGAACATAACAGTAGTCATTTTTAATCTGTCAAAAACAGGGAAAGAATATTGTACTGAATTTCATTCATCCCCTAGGGAGAGAATGTGATTTAAAATTGGAATACTTAATACTGAACTACATCTGTGTTTACACCATTGAGTTTGTAGGTATACAAAGCATTAAGCATCTTAGGAACACGCAATTATTATGCAGTTATGATTATTAAATAAAATTACCAAAACCGACGAGGTTGTATGAGCTTGATGCCTTTGCTTTTCCGACAAAACATATTAGTCTAGGAATTTGCCGCGATTTTGTTTTCTTCAAATACATAAACGTTAAGTTTATTTTTTAAAATAAGTTAATGTTTTAAAAATACATTGTTAAATCAAAGCGACAGTGACAGTGTATTGTCGGATTCCATCAGTACAAATGCTGCCGTAATCATACTCATCAACAATAAATGTACCAAACAAAAGTGTAGCTCTCTTTATAAATAATTGGACCAATGTTCGAATCTTAACTTTTACTTTTAATGTCGTTATCTGTAATAAATGCTTATCTCATATTATTACTGTGTTAATTTTTTCGCAAATGGTACGAAAAGTAGAGTATTTTCCTCGGTGATAAAGCTGTCTTAGTCTTGGGTAAACTTAAATCTCTCGCTACACTCAGGACTCGTCTTAAATCCCTCGCTTCGCTCGTGATTTAAGTTTTTAACACCCTCGCTACGCTCGGGAGTAAACCTCAAGTCCTTCGTTACACTCGCGATTTAAATCGTCACCCACGACAGAAGACACTGCTTTATCCCCTTGGTTAATAATCTACTATTGTACAAAAAAAAAAGTTGTACAAAATAATTTCTGGACTAAGTTTGTAGTATAATCGTTTATGCAAGCATTTTTTTTAACTTCGTTTACATATTTTATTATCCTGAACGTATCTTTTTTCAAACAAAAAAAGAATTATTAAAATCGGTTCTCGCAATCCAAAATCACCACCGAAATTACACGTCTTTGTATTATTTAGTAACCCAATTCCCCGAGAGATGGCGCTGTAGGTACTTATTACATTGGATCGGGTATTACCGAATTGTTCGGTTGGTCTCTCCTTGGCATTGGCGGTGTCTTATAACTACATAAAACTTCTATTAAGAACATGCTAAGGCAATTTAGAACAAAACTAAAATTAATTTTTTTAACAACATCAAAATGTTAAGGTACAAAGCAGTTCCCAAATGGGTCGATAGATGGCGTTGTGTAATGACGTCAGTTTTTTAAAAGTCGATGTTAAGATTTTATTTTTTTATGGTAAAGTAAGTTGCACTTGAATAATATAATAATTATGAAATCTAAATAGTCGTCGAGGTTTGAGCGCTCCCCTTTGTGTTCGTGCTATAAACCGTCAGAAGTCGGAACGCCTGCCGCGCAACTCATGAGTGGGAACTGGGAACACTTATTGTGCCGGACGGGAAACTACAGAACCCTATACTGAGCGTGGCCCGACACGCTCTTGGCCGGTTTTTATAAGGATACTATGAAGAACAGAAGAAGAACAGAGAAGTTTTGCGACGTTAGCCTTTTTGCTTCAAAAAAAGCGCTAAAATCCGCGCTGACTGACTATAAATAATGAAAAAAATAAAGACTTCGTTGCGATAAATGTCAAAAAAGCACGCCTGTGAAATACATTTCATATTGAACCTAATCGTAGTGCAATAAGAGCCTGGTTTCGTGGAAGTGTCTTGGACATTATTTTGAACTTCTTTAAATCATGTTATAATTTTCCAGGTTGTGTACATCGGCGTTTTGGTGTGCGCTATGCTTGCCCTTGTGCGTGGCGAGCCGCTGGGGAGAGTCCAGCGCAGTCCTGTACCCATCGCAGACCCAGGACCAGATCCACACCATCACCATCACCATCATCATGGCCACGGCTTTGGGGGCTATGGGGGCTATGGGGACTATGGGGGCTATGGGGGCCATGGGGGCTATGGGGGCCATGGGGGCTATGGCGACTATGGGGGCTATGGGGGATTTGAGGGAGGCGTGTATGGCGGCTGGTACCGCTAAAATGTAATGAATAATCAATATTAATTTATCGTTTTTTTAATTCTTATGTAATAGTTAAAAAGTATCAGCCTAGTTCAGGTTTTGTTATACAAATATTAAAATTACTTGAGTAAACTATTTCTGAAATTTCATTTTTCACCAACTGTTATCCTATATGTCACCCTTTTTCTTTTATTTTCTTTACCACTGAATGAATTTCTAGTGTGACGGATGAGGCAGGCACTGGAAACGGTCATAGTAACTGTTCTATTTCTGTTTTTTGAAGCATAAATATTCGTAATTATAAACACAGCGTTTATAGCCCATACAATAGTATTTACCAGCATGTGTTTTACTATTTTTGAAAAGGGATTACTGGGCACTTGACGGACAATAAAATGATCCTATTAGCGTTCTCTTCTGTATATAGACCTTGTTCCTTCCATCGTTACCATCCTTACTTTATTAATATTATAAAAACGAAAGTGAGTTTGTTTGTTTCTTTGTAACGTCTTCACGCCTAAATGGCTAAACCAATTTTGATGAATTATGGTACAGAGATAGTTGAAACCCTGGAGACGGCTATACGCAATTTTTTTTAATGATTGAGATATGAGGGAGAAAGAGGGAAAAAAATAGAAAACTTAGCGTTGTTATTACAATAAATAAGGCGCAAGGGCAAAATCTACAGATAGCCGGTAGGTGTATGCTGTACGAGTCCACATTGCTTCAACCTTCTTCTACTTGTAGAGTCAATTATACCCTACGTAAAACAAGAAGCTACTGCTAACTAGTTCATAAACCAATCGTTTGTTTTCGTTCAAAAATTTAGTGGTCAAAACTTACAATTCTAAATCTAAACACACATTTTTCTCAAAACAGTGAATCATTTCATTTATAGGATAAACAAATAAAATTGCAATTTTGGAGGAGCTCGTGGCTAAATAATAGCAGCCGCTCGGGTCGATCTTTAGGTTAAGCCGCGCTTGCCTAGGTTGGTCTGTGGATGGGTGACCACCCGTTACATGCCGAGTTTCCTCCGTGCCTCGGAAAGCACGTTAAGCCGTTAGTCCCAGCTGTCATTTGTAGATCTTTGACAGTCGTTACAGGAAGTCAGTGTACCGAAAGTCTGACAACCAGTCTTACCAAGGGATATCGCATTACCCAGTACTAACTGGGTTATGGAGCTCAGATAGGCAGTCGCTCCATGTAAAATATTATCCAGATATTCAGCTGCATCCGGTTAGACTGGACGCCGACCCCAACATACATAGTTGGGAAAAGGCTAGGCAGATGATGATGAAATAAAATTCGAATTTTGAATTTTCGCTTACCACTGTAATGGTCAAACTGATATTTCATGGAGTTGTGTGATGGACTTTTGTGCTAAGTTACGGAACTTTTGTGCTAAGTACAGAAACGATTAAAACGAAGAGAAAAAGTTTTTCAATTTTTCTGATAAGAATAGTATGATTTAATTTGTATTTTCTCAGCGCTTTGGCTTTTCAGCTTGAAGCAGAAATAAAGGCATGACATCGCTTAACAGCCCAATATTAAAAATAAGAAAATCAATATTTTTTTTAATTTAGAACTTAAATAATCTTCAATTTGTTATTAGCTAGTTTTGTAAACTAAACATGGGCGTTTTTGCTGTAAAAAAAAACCGCGAAAATCCGCGCTGGCTATGGGATTTGTATATTGTTATCCGTGGAGAAATAAAAAAATATTGAAGCCCTCATAGCGGAAATGAGAAAAAAAACGGGTGCGTTTGAAATACGTTGCATTTTAAACCTATGCGTAGTGCAATAAGGCTCCTATCGCACAAGTTTGCGAGGAAGTGAATAGAAAATAGTAGATTATTAACCAAGGGGATAAAGCAGTGTCTTCTGTCGCGGGTGACGATTTAAATCGCGAGTGTAACGAAGGACTCGAGGTTTACTCCCGAGCGTAGCGAGGGTGTTAAAAACTTAAATCACGAGCGAAGCGAGGGATTTAAGACGAGTCCTGAGTGTAGCGAGAGATTTAAGTTTACCCAAGACTAAGACAGCTTTATCACCGAGGAAAATACTCTACTTTTCGTACCATTTGCGAAAAAATTAACACAGTAATAATATGAGATGAGCATTTATTAAAGATAATGAAATGAACATTAGAAGTAAAAGTTAAGATTCGAACATTGGTCCAATTATTTATAAAGAGAGCTATACTTTTGTTTGGAACATTTATTGTTGATGAGTATGATTGCGGCAGCATTTGCACTGATGGAATCCGACAATACACTGTCACTGTCGCTTTGATTTAATAATGTATTTTTAGAACATTAACTTATTTATAAAAATAAACTTAAAGTTTATGTATTTGAAGAAAACAAAATCGCGGCAAATTCCTAGACTAATATGTTTTGTCGGAAAAGTAAAGGCATCAAGCTCATACGACCTCGTCGGTTTTGGTAATTTTATTTAATAATCATAACTGCATATTAATTGCGTGTTCCTTTTTAAAAAAGATGCTTAATGCTTCATATACCTACAAACTCTATGGTGTAAACACAGATGTAGTTCAGTATTAAGTATTCCAATTTTAAATCACATTCTCTCCCTAGGGGATGAATGAAATTCAGTACAACTTTCTTTCCCTGTTTTTGACAGATTAAAAATGACTATCGTTATGTTCTCTTTTTGTGGCATAGAATGTCACTTTTTTGAGCAAGTGGTACGAAAAATATTTGCTGACATAGTTGTTACGACAATTTATTATTGTTCGAAATAATTTGACTGTGGTTTATTGAAATAGGTCGAGTTTTATGAAACGCGTTATGCATGGCCAGTGACATACAATATCGTGTAGTGTGCCCAAACGTTAAATATTTAAAACCAACAAAATACCTAGGTATAGTGTAACTGAATTAAATTACATATGTTATTTTGGTCTTACAAGTTAATAAGTAATCTAATTGGGGTGTATGAGGTAAAATAAATAAATATCTTGGGACAACTCACACACGGCTATCTGATCCCAAGCTAAGCAGAGCTTGTGTTATGGTAACCAGACAACTGATATACATACTTATATAGTTTATAAATACATACATATAGATAAATCACACCCAGACACAGAACAAACAATCATGCTCATCACACAAAGTTTGTCCTGGGTGGGAATCGAACCCACGACCTCCGGCTCAGCAGTCAGGGCCACTAACCACTGGACCAACAGGCCCGTATGAGGTCTTACGCTTATTCCGTTACACGTTGTATATCAAATGACTGAAGCTCGTGACTATATTATAATAACCAGATGCCTTAATCTTTGAGGTTAAGCCGCGTTTACCAAAGTCAGTCTTTGGATGGGTGACCAGTCTGTTTCTTCCGTGCTTCGGAAATTACGATAAGCCGTTGGTCCCGATCCATATTACCCAGTACTACCTGGGGCCTTAGTCTGCTATTACAATAGTGTCAGAATGGTCGATCACTGATCGCATAATGGTTAATTTTGACAAGTTTGGTAATCTGCTACATACTAAACTTGTCAAAATCAACCATTATGCGATCAGTGATCGATCATTCTGACACTATTGTAATGGCAGACTAAGGCCCCTGGATTGTGGAGGTCAGATAGTAAATCGCTCCTTGTACACTACTGGTACTCAGCTGCATGCGAAGAAACTCGATGCCGACCCCAATAAAGTTCGAAAAAGGCTAAGGAAATGATGATGAGAATGAGATGGAATGGCTTTTAATATTCAAAAGGTATCCGGAGGTTCAGGCAGTAAGGAATAGAATCCAAGGTAATATTGTTCCTGCCGGGGTTGATCGAAAGAGATACCGCGGTCCCGGAACATAAAGCTCAATAGAAGGAACATGGGTGGGTTTTAGTCAGTACAAGTCTGACATCCCCCCCCCGCTCCACCCGGGCGGGGGAAGTTATTTGTCGATTTCCCACCCGCAATAAAAAAGGTAATATTGTTATTCCTTTATTTATTTAGCAAGGCTGTAAAAACAATAAAATCGCAGATATAATATACAAAACATCATTTCAATATTTGCAAACAAAACTAGGGATCCAAACCCAGTAAACTAGGCTTAAACTTTGTAACTGTTACATAAAACAATTGAAAACGAAAATGTAATATTGACTTTAATCATCACATTTTATCAGTGATGATGATGATGATGATGGTAGTGATGATGATGGCCTCTCCAGCCGCCGTAACCGTGGCCATGGTGATGATGGTTGTGATAGCCGTAGCGGTGTGGATCTGGTCCTGGGTCTGCGATGGGTACAGGACTGCGCTGGACTCTCCCCAGCGGGTCGCCACGCACAAGGGCAAGCATAGCGCACACCAAAACGCCGATGTACACAACCTGGAAGAGTATGTTATCTTATAAGAAACATAGAGAGCTACAGAGGAATAATTTAATTAATTAATAATTTATTGACGATACGGTTAGCGCAGTCGCTGAGCGATCGACTGCTGCGCTGCGTGACGCGGGTTCGATCCCCGCACGGAGCAAATAATTGTATGGCCCACAGATAGTTGTTTCGGGTCTGGCTGTTTGTGTATGTGAGTTTAATTGTTTGTAAACGCACTCACGATACAGGTGAAATTCTTAGAGAGGGGAAACGTCTTAAAAAATATGCTCTCGAAGTCAGCGTGACCAATACAGACTTGTGCTGGACGCGCTGCCTAGAACAACGAAATTCAACAAAAATTCTTTGGCTGTCAAAGACTTTTTGCTATATTTCGTATGTAAGTCTGTACAACAAACTACCAGATATGTTTAAAACGTTAAATTTAAACTTGTTTAAAAACCAATTATATAAATGGCTCATAAATTATAATACCTATTATAATCATGATTTTTGAAAATGAATTCCAATTTAATAATATATCTGACTATAATAAATAACGTAATTTTAGTGAGAATTAAAATCGTATACTCAAGTCTGTGGTCTCTTTATACTGTAAACCCTGTAAGTCTACGCAGTCAAAAGATATGGTCGTTTATGTCGCAAGTTTGTAAGGGACCCAGGGAAGACATAGGGGACGACAGAATTGAATATAAGGTTTTAATTTCAACTCTATACCTCCACGCGTTCCTGGGATTCTTGACAGACAGACATAATTATAGATAGACGGACAACAAAGTGATCCAATAAGGGTTCCGTTTTTCCCATTAGAACTCCGGAACCCTAAAAAACTGCCAAGAGTGAGTGGGACTGGCGCCCAAAAATTATACCTACCGAAATTTGGTAATAAAAATATTTTAGCGCTCATTTAATTAACACCAAACAAAAGTTCCGTGTTTTTCATTTTGAGCTACGGAATCGACTAGTAGCAGTAAAAAAACCGAAACAAACTTCTAATACATTCAAGTATTAAGATTACTTACGATTTTCATTGCTGAGATTTTCAGATAACACTGATGAATGTGTTGTTTTATGCACCTTTATATACTGAATATTTGAGGACGATAGAGTCAACATACGAATTAGGTACCTAATTAAGTAAAGGATCAAATTGATTCATGGAAGTAAAAAAATGTGATGAGTTATTGAACTTACCGTTTATGAAGGTGATACTGATAATTTAATCGACGAAAAAAGGAGAAGGTTCACAGCCCGACGCGAGTTTTTATATTACGCATACATTCTTGCAAAGTAGTTCGATTTTAATGTTATTTCATCGGTGGTGGAATACATCAAAGTATCTGTCCCTTTGAAATTTTATGATCAAATGCACCTAAAGGTTTTTAAAATTCACCACCTTCTGCGAAGCAGTAATGCAAGCAAAGGAGGTGGCCGGGCGTTTGAGGGAGAGAACATCTGCCCAACCCAGCCGCCGCGGGAGACGCCTATGGCGCCGGGCGCCGCGAGACCACTCCCGGCCACCGTAGATGCGGGCCTGTTGGCGGTGAGCAATGGGTAGTTCACCGTCCGTCCGTCGATTGACGACAGGCCGTGTCGACGGTGCGTTTGTGTTTCACGCGCGCCTCAAATAGAGTCAGCAAAGCAGAGGGGCTTGCCAGAGCCTCCGCCTGCCGGGGTTACGGGTTGTTCGAAAGAGATACCGCGGCTTCGGAACGTAAAGGGCAATAGAAGAAACATGGGTGGGTTTTAGTCAGTACAAGTCTGACATGCCCCCCCGCTCCGCCCAGACCGGGTGAAGTCATTGGATGATTTCCCACCCGAAAAAAAAAAAGGTTTTTAAAATGGCAGGCAACACCAAACTGTTGATCGATAACAAACGGCTGTTCAACAAAATTATGCTAAAACCAAAAAGGATGGAAGGCGCATCTGTGGGGAAGTGCTTGCGTCTCCAATTTAAACATAATGCAAAGGCTCCGAAATTGCCTTTTTAGAACCATTTCAAATGGTGTCATTGGTTTATCATCATCATCGGTATTCATGAAGCTCTGTGCATATGAACTGACAGAAGTTAAAACTAACAGCGCACAAATACAAAGCTGGAAAATCACCCAAATGGATGCGTTACCAGCTATCAGCTGATAACCTATAATTTCTATATATAGTGTAGCTTTACCTCTCTTTTGTATATTATCTTTGTACGAGTATGTATATATTTTGTTATTTTTTTTTCTGTTTTTTTTTTGTCATTGTACATTTTTGTGTCTGTATCACCCTAAGGTTGACTGGTAGAAAATGCTCTAGGCATTAAGTCCGCCTTTGTACAAAGTTTTATTTTATTTTTGTATTAAATGAATAATTATAATCTACTAATTCTTATCTACATGTGCACATTATCACTTGCATTGTTGAATTATCGTGTGGAAAACAGCATGTTAGACAAGTTAGGGGCCCATGGACGGTATAGGAACTCTGACACCAGGTTAGTCACACACCATACGATAAAGAAGAATATGCAATCTGGTTTTACTTGTACCGCCCGAAGGTTTAATAGCATCGGTAATAAACCTACACATGTACTATGTACAGAGGGGACCGGCCTTGACCGACTACGTCATCCATCAACCATCAGCGAACCAGGCATCCTTATCACTACTAATATCATAAAATCGAAAGTGAGTTTGTTACGTCTTCACGCCTAAATGGCAAAACCGATTTTGATGAATTTTAGTACAGAGATTGTTGGAACCATGGAGACGGACATAGGATACCTTTTGTCTCTTGCTTACCCCCACTTCCTTAAAATAGCGGGTAAAACTTTATATGGGACTTTTTGCACTTTACAAGTTAGTAAACTAAAAATCGGTACCTACACACATAAACATTACTTATTACGAAAAATACCAGTAAATCAGAAAAGAGGAACCGTGTTATCCCGAATTTAACGCGACCGAAGCTAAAAGCCAAAGCTAGATCATTATGAACTAATCACAAAAACAAGCAAGCCGTCATCCAGAAATAACCAGAACGATCAAAATACTACCTACCTACTGTCTGAAACAACAACTATCATAACTCAAAGTTGTCACTGTGATCATATACCAATTTTGAAAGCTAATAAGACAAGTTTGCACAGAGATTTTGTGTAATCTGCCTTGAAAACTAAGGGTTGTTTCAATTGTTTCCCAAATTATGAACTCTATGACGCTGTTAAACCAAAAGTCTCGGTTCTTTTTTGATATTTTGGTTTTCGAAAGGTGCATTCGTTTATGCACTTCCTAAAAAGTATTATGCCAACTCTGTAAGATTGATCACAATTATTGATGATGATGATATTTAGGTTGATAGGTAAGTTCCTATTTATTACCGTCCTCTAACTCTTATTGAACTGAAAAGGATATTCTATGGCACGGAGCCCTAGATCCTTGTATATTCGGAGTTGACATGGTGTCCTGAAAATTACAATTTGAGTAATAACTAACTTGAGTAATGAATAATTGAAAAAAAATTGTTATTGTATTTAAATCCTTATCCTTATTAATATTATAAAAACAAAAGTGAGTTTGTTACGTCTTCACGCTTAATTAATGGCCAAACCGATTTTGATGAGTTTTGGTACAGATAGTTAGGACCCTAGAGACGGACATAGACTATTTTTTTTTTAAAGGAGTGGTAAATGAGGGAGAAAGAGGGAAAAAAAGGGAAAACTTAGCTTTGCTATTACAATAAATAAGGCGCAAGGGCAAAAACTACAGGTAGCAGGTACCTGCAAATCAGGAAAGGGGAACTGTGTTACCCCGAATTTAACGCGAGTGACGCCGCGGACAAAAGCTAGTAACGCAATATTTTTTTCTTTCAATGATTCATTACTTAAGTTAGTTATTAGATACTCAAATTGTCATTTTACGGTAGGTACAGTAGGTGTTTTTAAGTATAATACTAACATACATTAGTAAAATATCACCTTATAACCTGTTTCTATTATTATCAAAATTTTATTATAACTTCTTGTGATTTAACCACGGCTATGTGACCCCCATCTGCCCCATCATCAAATAGGTAACTTCCCCCGCTCTGGGCGAATCGGGGGGGGGGGTGGAAGTGATAGATTTATACTTACTAAAACCCACTCATGTTCCTTCTATTACCTTTTATGTTAGGGGCTTTAAATTCCTGGGAAATAAATAAATGTTCCGGAGCCGCGGTATCTCTTTCGAACAACCCGCAACCCCGGCTCCTGGTGGCCCTGGCAGGCCCCTCTGCTTTACTGACATCTCTTTGAGGCGCGCGTGGACCACTAACGCCGTCGACACGGAAGCTGAGCTTATGTGACACCCCCTTGGCGCCAAAGGTGGATTCACTCTTGTTTTTGTTACTCATCCACGTTAAAGAAATTGACACACAGGTAGCCTATACCTCGGGTTATCATATCATCATCATACGCGTGCCTTTCGGCTTCATTAAGGATACTTTTATCCTTATATTATGATGCCGTGGGTTAGCGGGTGAAGCCGCGGTCAAGAACTAGTTAGGAATACGAAGTAGCACTGTACACTTGCACAGCTCAATAACCGGTCATACTACTTCCATCCAACAACTAAAAATCTTATCCTACGAACTTCTTTTGGTTGATCTAATAGAGTTGATCCTGATGTATGAATTTTGTATTTGATGGGAATATTGGTCATTTCTTTGCTGATTAGTACCTACACTATTGTCGAAATCTATGAATGTATGTAGGTATGTATGTATGTGTAACTACAACTGTTAAGGTAGCAGCTGTAAATTGCAGTTAGGAAGCTAACTGCGCCCTTTGTTAATGTACAACAGTTTTCGTTACAGTAATGTTACTTTCATTAGGTACCTACAAGTTTGTACGGAACCCATGGTACGCGAGTCGCATTGGCCGCTTCTTTATTTAGTAACCCCAGGGAGTGTTCCTGGCTTAAGAAGCTCTCTAAGAGTAAGGGAAGGAACTGAGGAGGGCATCAGAAGTCTGAAGCAGCTGGCTTACACTAGCTGCATAAGTTAGTTGGTCGACTGGTATCTGAACCCGCCAACAATGTCGCTGTAGACTACAATACAATATTAACAGCAGAGTTGACATCTCCAACTTAAATACAAGACATGAGCAGGATTATAAATTAACTCATTTAAATATCAGAAAGAGATGGCGCTTGACATCCTGTATAGCTCTGTCTCTTTCCCACACCGAAACGTCATTAAAACAATCCTGCTCAATGACGTCATCGTAACCCAACTGCTCTCACAAATACACACATAGATACAATTCAAAAATTTCGTGAAATGAAACCTCAAAAATGAACAGTCATAAATACATTTATATTTATCAAAAGAAAACTAAACATAAAGTAAAATAAGAATAGATCTACTTTCGTCCAAGACATTCGTGACGATCGATTGTTGCTCTACCAATGACCGTGGTGACCACCGTGGTGACCGCCGTGATGACCGCCGTGGTGACCGCCGTGGTGACCGCCGTGGTGACCGCCATGGTGACCGCCATGATGACCACCGCCATAGTAGCCTGGCTCCGGGTTGGCGACAGGACTGCGTAGCACCCTCAGCAGCGGGGCGTCCCCGGCCACCAAGGCCAGGATACAACACACGAACAAAGCAAAGACGGCGAACTGCAAAATAAAATACACTTTCTACAGGTTTTGGTTTAGGTAAACTATGGACACCGTATATCATGATGGACACTGAATAATTAAAACATTTCCAGCTGTTCGGGCCGTTCATTCATCAGAGGTAGTAGTCAGTAGGTCCAACCTACGAGGCGTACGCCGTGGGTTCGAACCCCTAAAACTGCATTAATGAGTGACGTTTACTTCATCACCAACGCTTTCAAGGCAGTTAATGACCACTTCGTGAGTATACCGGTATGTTTCTCAGAGAGGTAACCTGTGTCCCAATATTAAATGCGGATTCTGCTATGCTAAAGCAGCCGTTCGGGTTCAACTAAATAACAAATATAACATTTTGAAGGAACATGAGAATGAGACAGCTCCTTTGCTAGTCTATTGACCTATTTAATCGACCTATTGAAAAGGTTTTCAATAGGTCTGATTATCACGGTTCATAAGAATAGGTATTCTTATGAACCGTGATAATCAGACAGATGACATTTTTACAGATGATGTATTTTTGTTGCCATTATTCGAAAGAATACAGAAAAACAAAATCCTTACTAATATTATAAAAGCGAAAGTGAGTTTGTTTGTTACGTCTTCACGCCTAAATGAGTCAACCGATTTTGATGAAATTTGGAGACGGACATAGGCTATTTAAAAAAAAAAGATTGAAAAGTAAGGAGAAAGACTTAAAAACTTAGCATTGCTATTACAATAATTAAGGCGCAAGGGTAAAAACTACAGGTAGCAGGTACCTTCAAATCAGGAAAAGGGGAACTGTGTTATCCCGAATTTAACGCGAGCGAAGCCGCTGGTAAAAGCTAGTATAAAATATATTAATGGGGGCTCCCATACAACAAACATGTTTCTTTGCCGTTTTATAAATGCACGCGGATTTATGGTACGGAATCTTACATGCGCATGTCCGACTCGCACTTGGCTGTTTTTTAGAACACGCTATCGCTGCCAGTTGCCCTTACATTTCACGAAAGCCCATTCAAAAACATTTATCATACACTATCTACGAAATACACGCAAATTTAATTAAACGCTGTTACACGACACAAGATGTGTCGTGTAACAGCGTTTAATTAAATTTGCGTAAAGATTTTACTACTATATGAAATAGTAGTAAAATCTTTTATAAATAAATAGTCTATTTCTTGACAAAAAACCTGATATTATTGCATGTGATATTCACCTGCAAGAAATTTCTAAAATCAGCTAAACATTATTTGGTATTTGTGTATTACAATACGACTTTAATCCTTACTAATATTATAAAAGCGAAAGTGAATTTATTTGTTAAGTCTTTACGCCTAAATGGCTAAACCGATTTTGATGCATTTTGGTACAGAGATAGTTGGGGACCCTGGAGACGAACATAGGCTAAAAATGGGAACGAGGAACTGTGTTACCTCGAATTTAACGCCAGCGAAGCCACTGGCAAAAGCTAATACAAATATAAAAGTTTTTGCAAAAACAACTAACTTTTAAAAAAACACTACAAAGTGGAAAACAAATTACTTTTTTTGGAGGTTTTTTTTAGTCTTTTTAGTTGTGGTATGATGGTATCGCACACTAATTATTTTCGAGGATTCATTTGCATTGCTAATTAATCTTGTTTTAATTCTGCAGTCACCAGTATTGAATTATAGTGATCTATGGAAGCTTGTATACACGCGCAAGGAAGAATTTTAGTTTTTGATGTCACTGTAACAGTATTATCTTAAGGTTCAAAATTGTACGCTCTCGTATTCTAGAGAGCTTGCCAGTAGATGTGTTGATTGCGACGAAAGTTATACTTTATTTATTTATTAAAACTTTATGCACAAGTAAGAAACCGTACAAAGGCGGACTGAATGCCTTAGGCATTTTCTACCAGTCTACCTTAGGGTGATGCAGGGACAAAAAACAGCAGGAAAGAAAGTTATACTGATATACATTATCTTTCCACATTAATAACATTGAATTGATACCGAAATAGAGCGCAAAGATAAACCGCTTGGTGGAAATTAACCCATAGACACATCGAATCAATAGCAGATTTTCATAAACCTAAGTTAACTAGAAACCGTGTTAAAAATTACCGAAACCATCTTCCAATAGATTAAAATATTAAGATATTAGATTTTACTTACTATTTTCATTGTTGAAATTTTGAGAGAACACTGATGAATGTGTTGCTTGATTCACCTTTATATACAGAATATTTGAGGATAACAGAGTTAAAATACGATTTAGGTAATTAAGTAAAGGATCAATCGAGTCGTGAAAGGAAAAAAATAAGATGTGTTATTGAACTTACCAAATATGAAGGTGATATAAATTATTTATCTAACGAAAAACAGGAAAAGGTTGATAACCCGACGCGAGAGTATACTTTTTTAATTATATGCGTAATTTAAAAAGTATACTCTCGCGCCGGGTTATCAACCTTTTTGAAAGATAGGCCGATTTTAATGTCTTTGTGTTGTCTTTGGTGGTGGAAAACATCAAAGTACTTGTGCCTTTAAAATTTAATAATCAAATGCTACGTGGGGTAACACAGTTCCTTTTTCCGATTTGCAGGTACCGATCTGCTACCTCCAGTTGTTGCCCTTGCTAAAGCTAAGTTTTACCTATTCTTCCCTCATTTTCCACTATTTTTAGATAAAAAAAGATAGCTTATGTCCGTCTCCAGGGTCCCAACTATTTCTGTACCTAAATTCATCAAAATCGGTTTAGCCATTAAGGCGTGAAGACGTAACAAACAAACAAACTCACTTTCGCTTTTATAATATTAGTAAGGATTACCGGAAAATCACCCAAATAACTGCATAAACAGCAGCTAATAATCTACTAATTCTAATCTACATGTGCACATTATCACTTGCTTGGGTGAGGAAACCAGCACGTTAGCCAAGTCAGAGTGTGCTAAAAAATGTGGGATCTTTGCACTGTACCGCCCGAAGGTTTAATTGCATTGGTAACAAACATCTATCTTGCCGGAGTTTCTTGCCGGTTCTTCCCCACAGGAAACGACCAACCCGAAGCGTGCATCTTTTCTCGACGTTTTATAAGTGCCCATGTAGGCCTATGTGAAATAAAAATATTTTAATTTGATTTGATTTATCATTTACCATAGGTGACCGGCCTTGACTGACTAGTCATCCATCAACCATCCACGGACCAGACAACAATGATAAACATGACTGATTGAACTAATCACAAAAACAAGCAAGCTGTCATCTAGAAATGTCTATTTAACCAGTACGGCCAAAATACTACCTTACCTG